>OU343161.1:110165928-120165928 GCA_910595825.1 Philhelius pedissequus
GACGGATTGCCGGTTTAGTGATTCCTTGGATATTATCACGCAATACCTTACGATGACGTTTAGCTCCACCTTTGCCCAAGCCTTTTCCTCCTTTACCACGACCAGTCATTTTTCTTTTTGGTTAAAATTTATTTAAACACTGAACTGAGAACTACACTGCACAAGAGTCACTGTTACACTGTGCTTCTGAACAAAACTACCACCTGTATTTATACTTCTTTTTCTTCATCAAAAATAACAAATTCATTTGTGATTGGTCATTCTAAAAAGAACAACTGAACGGAGACAAAACTATGTATATTTTTAAGTTAAGATCCATCAATTTACGAATTATAATAATTTTTGAAAGCATAGTGGAAGTTAGTGAAAGTGCTCAGTTTTGATTAAATATTTTATTTTGTTAAATAAGTGTGCTCGTGTTAAAAAAAAAAGTGACAAATGGCTCGTACAAAGCAAACTGCCCGTAAATCTACCGGTGGAAAGGCTCCACGTAAGCAGCTGGCTACAAAGGCAGCGCGCAAAAGTGCTCCTGCCACAGGAGGTGTAAAGAAACCACATCGTTATCGTCCTGGAACTGTGGCTCTTCGTGAAATCCGTCGTTATCAGAAGAGTACTGAATTGTTGATTCGCAAATTGCCTTTCCAACGTTTAGTTCGTGAAATTGCTCAGGATTTCAAAACTGATTTGCGATTCCAGAGTTCAGCTGTAATGGCGCTACAAGAAGCCAGTGAAGCATATTTGGTTGGTCTTTTTGAAGACACCAATTTGTGCGCAATTCATGCAAAGCGTGTAACAATTATGCCAAAAGACATCCAGTTGGCTAGACGCATCCGTGGTGAACGTGCTTAAAGAGTAGAACTCGAGAAAATAATATCCAACGGTCCTTTTCAGGACCACACAAAATTGAAAAGAGATTTAATTAGATTTCATTTTGTTGGTTTAGTTAGGTTCTTAAGTCATAAAATAATTAGCTACCTATTTTTTTTTTTTTTATTGCAGTACAGACTTACATACTGTAATAATAAATATTTATTAAGTAGATATATAATTCTAGGAATCATAAATTGCTAGCTCCAATACATAGTTCATCGAAAATGTTGGTATATTTCAATGCAATGGAATTAACACTGGTAACCACAAAGATGTAATAGGTATTATTATAAAATAGAAAAATATTTTGAGACCGTCGCGTGCGTCGGTTAAAAAAAAATATTGACTTATTTTATTTTGAACGATGAAATGAAAAGAATAATTATGAAATTAAAAAAAAAAAAGATTGGTTCAACAAAAACTTCAATGAACCCTCCGCTTCACAACCAATTTATTTTATTTATATGTATTAAAATTTATTACAGATAAATTCGGTAAACATTATAATTTTCTCAAGTAGGTATAGGCATTCATTTTCTTTGTTTCAAAAGCACTCAGTTAGCACTCATATTTAACTACAAAATTTATTTTAAATATAACAAATATGAATTCTTCAATATTAAGGTTATTTACAATGTGAAATATATATGTATATAGGACATATTTTGTATAATATATGATTGTTTTTAGATATGAGTATGTAGATATATCGAATAATTAATGTAGGTATTGCTCAGTTTGATCGAATTTATTGAAAATTTTTATTCCCGCCATCACGTTTGTTTTTCATATTTCATGATTGTCGCAAAGCATATTATAATTTGCTTTAAAATATATTATATTATAAAATATTATATAATATACCTAAACCTATATAAAAAGAATCAAATTCCATTAATTAATATAAAAAGAAACAATTCATTTGTGTTGTTAGATTATAATTTTCGGCGCCAATTTATATTCAGGCTATTTTTTTTTTTTGTCATAGACAGTACGTGTCTGGTTTCGTTTACAAGTAGCAAAAACTTATTTAAATCTGGTTAAGAATTAAAAATGAAATTACTACGAGTTTTTTAAATCATTAAAGTAATTCTGATAATGTTTATTTACGTATTTTCGCAGTAAATAATGCAAAACTTTATTTTAAACGAAATTATAACGCCTAGAGAAAAAATAATGCGCGTTTCATTATTCATATTGTTTTAATTTAATTTAAAAGAAACTTAATGATATTTTCAAGAAATTTTTAGTTGCGTTGTTTAAATGTACTATCTATTTTATGAAAAAAACTGTTTCGATTTGAAAATATGTGTAGTTTATTTGTTTTAGGCATTCTTAAACGTAAGTAACGAAAAAAAATTACCAAACATTGAATTTAATTGTGATTTCTTTAATAACAGAGAATCTAATTTAAACAAAATAATTCAATAAATAATCTATTATATTGTAAGAATAAAGACAATAAATTATTTATTTGATATTTATCTAAATACATATACATTTTTAAAGTTTTATGAACAACCTAAGGATGCAAGAGTATACAAAATAAGTACAAAATTGATTTTTTGTAAACCTTCGTTCTCGTTGATTCTCATTGAAACGATTACACTGTTTTTTAGCTAAATTCTTCATTAAAAAGACGCAATTTATATTCCTAGACTTGTTTTATTGTGAGTGAGTGATAAAAACGTGTTTTATAAAAATTAAACAAAATGTCTGATACCGTGGTTGCATCTCCTGCAATTGTTGCAGAAAAAAAACCCAAGAAGGCTGCTGCTAGTGGTTCAAAGAAACCAAAATCAAAACCAAGCCATCCTCCAACTCAGCAAATGGTGGACGCTGCTATTAAAACATTAAAGGAACGCGGTGGCTCTTCGCTTTTGGCTATCAAAAAATATATAGCCGCTACGTATAAAGTTGATGTACAAAAGCTTGCTCCATTTATTAAAAAATATTTGAAAGGTGCCGTGATTAGTGGTAAATTAGTGCAAACTAAAGGGAAGGGTGCTGCAGGATCGTTTAAATTGTCTGCATTAGCAAACAAAGAACCAAAATCAAAATCTGCCGATAAAAAAAAATCTGCTGCCAAACCAAAAGCTGCTGCTGCCGGTGACAAAAAATTAAAAAAAGTTTCTGGTGAAAAGAAATTAAAGAAAACTGCCGCTGCTACAAAAAAAAGTGCTGATAAAAAAAAGGTAGAAAAACCTAAAGTGAAAACTATTAAGAAAACTAGTGCAGTTAAAGCTAAGCCAACAAAAGCAAAGGCTGCTGCTCCAAAGCCTAAGGTGCCAAAGGTAAAAACAACCACAGCATCATCTGCCGCAAAGCCAAAAAAAGCAGTTGCAGCAAAGAAAGCTAAGAAGTAATTTCAATATTCATTTGAAATTTTAAAACAAAACCACAGTCCTTTTCAGGACTACAAAAATATAATTAAAGAGATATAATTTAATTTCACAAAAAAAAAAAAAAAATGCCCAACAACCTATTTATTTATCATATTTTGCCCATTATATAAACACAACTCAAATCTATTTTGTGTTTAGGAACATACTATGTGTTTTTACATATTTTTAACGACTGTACCTATTCATGGTTTTATTGCTGCAAACGAATAATTTCAGTACAAAAATATATTAAGAGTTTTTTTTTTCGTGGGTCACAAAAAATTTACATCTTTGCACAATCTCCATCGAAATATACCAATCTTTTCAAGTTTTCAAAATACCCAACAAAACCAATACAAATCCATTCAAAAATTCTATCTTGAAAAATCAAATTTTATTATTCCATTTTCATTGAAATTATTTATCTATGTAAGTATGTATCTATCTGAAAAACCATTTTATTTTATTGAAATTTATTATTAAGTCACAACTAGATTTGGAAATTCGATTTGTATCTCTTAGTGGAAATTTTTGCGGCCCTGAAAAGGGCCATTTTTGAAGATATTCACAATTAAGAATTTACTTCGAGCTCGTGTATTTGGTAACTGCCTTAGTTCCTTCACTAACAGCATGCTTGGCAAGTTCGCCAGGCAACAACAATCGCACGGCAGTTTGAATTTCCCGACTTGTGATTGTGGAACGCTTGTTGTAGTGAGCCAAACGCGATGCTTCGGCGGCAATTCTTTCAAAGATATCATTCACAAAGCTGTTCATGATGCTCATTGCCTTCGATGAAATTCCTGTATCAGGATGAACTTGCTTAAGAACTTTGTAAATGTAGATTGCGTAACTTTCCTTCCTCTTACGCTTCTTCTTCTTATCGGTCTTGGTGATATTCTTCTGTGCCTTTCCGGCCTTCTTTGCTGCTTTACCACTAGTTTTAGGCGGCATTTTCACTTTTTACTTAAGTACACTTTTACTATAATATAACTGTACACACTGACGACTAAACGAGAACTGTGAACAATTTTCGATTTTCTTTTACCTTATATACTTTTTTTCAACTTTGGATTAATATAGAAACAACCCTCTTTTTTCAGGTATGCGCTACATAAAAATTTGTATAAATACAAGCGTCGATATATTTTCAGTCCATTATAGTTTGTGCAGTGATACAGTGAAGTTCGATCTTGGAAATAGTAAAGACTATTTCACAACATAAATTAATTCGTTTTAAATTAAAAAAAAAAAATGTCTGGTCGTGGTAAAGGTGGAAAAGTGAAGGGAAAGGCAAAGTCCCGCTCAAATCGTGCTGGATTACAATTCCCTGTTGGTCGTATTCATCGTTTGCTGCGAAAGGGAAATTATGCCGAGCGTGTTGGAGCTGGAGCGCCTGTGTATTTGGCAGCTGTGATGGAATATTTGGCGGCAGAAGTTTTGGAATTGGCGGGAAATGCTGCTCGTGACAACAAAAAAACTAGAATTATCCCCCGCCATTTACAATTGGCAATCCGCAACGACGAGGAATTGAATAAATTACTTTCTGGTGTAACAATCGCACAAGGAGGTGTTCTTCCTAATATTCAAGCCGTTTTGTTGCCAAAGAAGACAGAAAAGAGTGCTTAAATCTCGTAACGCGAAAACAAAAAAAAATCCGTCCTTTTCAGGACGACAAATCATTTCAATAAAGAGATGCAATTTTTTTTCAAAAATCTTGGTATAAAAATACATTCTAGTCTAGTTTAGTTGTTTTTTTTTTCTTATTTTTATATTAATTGTTTCGTTGGTTAAGAAGAAATATATCTACGATAGATAAATTACTTGACAACGACAAAACAAAATCCAAATGAGTTTTCCAGATAATGTACATTTTCGATCTCATCGTCTGACGCCGGCCGCCGTGGTGACGCCTCACACGACGCACGTGGCAAGCGATGCGATGCTTGGATTTAATGCGGCCTGCGAACCTTTTAGTATGCAGTAGATAATCATTTGCCGCTGCTGGATAGTAAGTTAGTATAAATCTATTAAAATAAAAACTAAAAGTATACTAAAATAAAAATAATCAAATTTTTTTTATATTATGTACATATATATAAATAATTTTTCTTTAGTTTGTAATTTTGACATCAAATTTAGATCTCTTTTAGATTTAATTGTGGTCCTGAAAAGGACCGATTTTTTTTTGTAATCGACTGAATGATTTTATTTAACCTCCGAAACCATAAAGAGTACGGCCTTGTCTCTTTAAAGCGTAAACTACATCCATAGCTGTAACAGTCTTACGCTTAGCATGTTCGGTGTAAGTAACAGCATCACGGATAACATTTTCCAGGAAAACTTTTAAAACTCCACGGGTTTCTTCGTAAATCAAACCAGAAATACGCTTTACACCTCCACGACGAGCCAATCGACGGATTGCCGGTTTAGTGATTCCTTGGATATTATCACGCAATACCTTACGATGACGTTTAGCTCCACCTTTGCCCAAGCCTTTTCCTCCTTTACCACGACCAGTCATTTTTCTTTTTGGTTAAAATTTATTTAAACACTGAACTGAGAACTACACTGCACAAGTCACTGTTACACTGTGCTTCTGAACAAAACTACCACCTGTATTTATACTTCTTTTTCTTCATCAAAAATAACAAATTCATTTGTGATTGGTCATTCTAAAAAGAACAACTGAACGGAGACAAAACTATGTATATTTTTAAGTTAAGATCCATCAATTTACGAATTATAATAATTTTTGAAAGCATAGTGGAAGTTAGTGAAAGTGCTCAGTTTTGATTAAATATTTTATTTTGTTAAATAAGTGTGCTCGTGTTAAAAAAAAAAGTGACAAATGGCTCGTACAAAGCAAACTGCCCGTAAATCTACCGGTGGAAAGGCTCCACGTAAGCAGCTGGCTACAAAGGCAGCGCGCAAAAGTGCTCCTGCCACAGGAGGTGTAAAGAAACCACATCGTTATCGTCCTGGAACTGTGGCTCTTCGTGAAATCCGTCGTTATCAGAAGAGTACTGAATTGTTGATTCGCAAATTGCCTTTCCAACGTTTAGTTCGTGAAATTGCTCAGGATTTCAAAACTGATTTGCGATTCCAGAGTTCAGCTGTAATGGCGCTACAAGAAGCCAGTGAAGCATATTTGGTTGGTCTTTTTGAAGACACCAATTTGTGCGCAATTCATGCAAAGCGTGTAACAATTATGCCAAAAGACATCCAGTTGGCTAGACGCATCCGTGGTGAACGTGCTTAAAGAGTAGAACTCGAGAAAATAATATCCAACGGTCCTTTTCAGGACCACAAAAAATTGAAAAGAGATTTAATTAGATTTCATTTTGTTGGTTTAGTTAGGTTCTTAAGTCATAAAATAATTAGCTACCTATTTTTTTTTTTTTTATTGCAGTACAGACTTACATACTGTAATAATAAATATTTATTAAGTAGATATATAATTCTAGGAATCATAAATTGCTAGCTCCAATACATAGTTCATCGAAAATGTTGGTATATTTCAATGCAATGGAATTAACACTGGTAACCACAAAGATGTAATAGGTATTATTATAAAATAGAAAAATATTTTGAGACCGTCGCGTGCGTCGGTTAAAAAAAAATATTGACTTATTTTATTTTGAACGATGAAATGAAAAGAATAATTATGAAATTAAAAAAAAAAAGATTGGTTCAACAAAAACTTCAATGAACCCTCCGCTTCACAACCAATTTATTTTATTTATATGTATTAAAATTTATTACAGATAAATTCGGTAAACATTATAATTTTCTCAAGTAGGTATAGGCATTCATTTTCTTTGTTTCAAAAGCACTCAGTTAGCACTCATATTTAACTACAAAATTTATTTTAAATATAACAAATATGAATTCTTCAATATTAAGGTTATTTACAATGTGAAATATATATGTATATAGGACATATTTTGTATAATATATGATTGTTTTTAGATATGAGTATGTAGATATATCGAATAATTAATGTAGGTATTGCTCAGTTTGATCGAATTTATTGAAAATTTTGATTCCCGCCATCACGTTTGTTTTTCATATTTCATGATTGTCGCAAAGCATATTATAATTTGCTTTAAAATATATTATATTATAAAATATTATATAATATACCTAAACCTATATAAAAAGAATCAAATTCCATTAATTAATATAAAAAGAAACAATTCATTTGTGTTGTTAGATTATAATTTTCGGCGCCAATTTATATTCAGGCTATTTTTTTTTTTTTTGTCATAGACAGTACGTGTCTGGTTTCGTTTACAAGTAGCAAAAACTTATTTAAATCTGGTTAAGAATTAAAAATGAAATTACTACGAGTTTTTTAAATCATTAAAGTAATTCTGATAATGTTTATTTACGTATTTTCGCAGTAAATAATGCAAAACTTTATTTTAAACGAAATTATAACGCCTAGAGAAAAAATAATGCGCGTTTCATTATTCATATTGTTTTAATTTAATTTAAAAGAAACTTAATGATATTTTGAAGAAATTTTTAGTTGCGTTGTTTAAATGTACTATCTATTTTATGAAAAAAACTGTTTCGATTTGAAAATATGTGTAGTTTATTTGTTTTAGGCATTCTTAAACGTAAGTAACGAAAAAAAATTACCAAACATTGAATTTAATTGTGATTTCTTTAATAACAGATAATCTAATTTAAACAAAATAATTCAATAAATAATCTATTATATTGTAAGAATAAAGACAATAAGTTATTTATTTGATATTTATCTAAATACATATACATTTTTAAAGTTTTATGAACAACCTAAGGATGCAAGAGTATACAAAATAAGTACAAAATTGATTTTTTGTAAACCTTCGTTCTCGTTGATTCTCATTGAAACGATTACACTGTTTTTTAGCTAAATTCTTCATTAAAAAGACGCAATTTATATTCCTAGACTTGTTTTATTGTGAGTGAGTGATAAAAACGTGTTTTATAAAAATTAAACAAAATGTCTGATACCGTGGTTGCATCTCCTGCAATTGTTGCAGAAAAAAAACCCAAGAAGGCTGCTGCTAGTGGTTCAAAGAAACCAAAATCAAAACCAAGCCATCCTCCAACTCAGCAAATGGTGGACGCTGCTATTAAAACATTAAAGGAACGCGGTGGCTCTTCGCTTTTGGCTATCAAAAAATATATAGCCGCTACGTATAAAGTTGATGTACAAAAGCTTGCTCCATTTATTAAAAAATATTTGAAAGGTGCCGTCATTAGTGGTAAATTAGTGCAAACTAAAGGGAAGGGTGCTGCAGGATCGTTTAAATTGTCTGCATTAGCAAACAAAGAACCAAAATCAAAATCTGCCGATAAAAAAAAATCTGCTGCCAAACCAAAAGCTGCTGCTGCCGGTGACAAAAAATTAAAAAAAGTTTCTGGTGAAAAGAAATTAAAGAAAACTGCCGCTGCTACAAAAAAAAGTGCTGATAAAAAAAAGGTAGAAAAACCTAAAGTGAAAACTATTAAGAAAACTAGTGCAGTTAAAGCTAAGCCAACAAAAGCAAAGGCTGCTGCTCCAAAGCCTAAGGTGCCAAAGGTAAAAACAACCACAGCATCATCTGCCGCAAAGCCAAAAAAAGCAGTTGCAGCAAAGAAAGCTAAGAAGTAATTTCAATATTCATTTGAAATTTTAAAACAAAACCACAGTCCTTTTCAGGACTACAAAAATATAATTAAAGAGATATAATTTAATTTCACAAAAAAAAAAAAAAATGCCCAACAACCTATTTATTTATCATATTTTGCCCATTATATAAACACAACTCAAATCTATTTTGTGTTTAGGAACATACTATGTATTTTTACATATTTTTAACGACTGTACCTATTCATGGTTTTATTGCTGCAAACGAATAATTTCAGTACAAAAATATATTAAGTTTTTTTTTTTCGTGGGTCACAAAAAATTTACATCTTTGCACAATCTCCATCGAAATATACCAATCTTTTCAAGTTTTCAAAATACCCAACAAAACCAATACAAATCCATTCAAAAATTCTATCTTGAAAAATCAAATTTTATTATTCCATTTTCATTGAAATTATTTATCTATGTATATATCTGAAAAAACCATTTTATTTTAATTGAAATTTATTATTAATTCACAACTAGATTTGGAAATTCGATTTGTATCTCTTAATGGAAATTTTTGCGGCCCTGAAAAGGGCCATTTTTGAAGATATTCACAATTAAGAATTTACTTCGAGCTCGTGTATTTGGTAACTGCCTTAGTTCCTTCACTAACAGCATGCTTGGCAAGTTCGCCAGGCAACAACAATCGCACGGCAGTTTGAATTTCCCGACTTGTGATTGTGGAACGCTTGTTGTAGTGAGCCAAACGCGATGCTTCGGCGGCAATTCTTTCAAAGATATCATTCACAAAGCTGTTCATGATGCTCATTGCCTTCGATGAAATTCCTGTATCAGGATGAACTTGCTTAAGAACTTTGTAAATGTAGATTGCGTAACTTTCCTTCCTCTTACGCTTCTTCTTCTTATCGGTCTTGGTGATATTCTTCTGTGCCTTTCCGGCCTTCTTTGCTGCTTTACCACTAGTTTTAGGCGGCATTTTCACTTTTTACTTAAGTACACTTTTACTATAATATAACTGTACACACTGACGACTAAACGAGAACTGTGAACAATTTTCGATTTTCTTTTACCTTATATACTTTTTTTCAACTTTGGATTAATATAGAAACAACCCTCTTTTTTCAGGTATGCGCTACATAAAAATTTGTATAAATACAAGCGTCGATATATTATCAGTCCATTATAGTTTGTGCAGTGATACAGTGAAGTTCGATCTTGGAAATAGTAAAGACTATTTCACAACATAAATTAATTCGTTTTAAATTAAAAAAAAAAAATGTCTGGTCGTGGTAAAGGTGGAAAAGTGAAGGGAAAGGCAAAGTCCCGCTCAAATCGTGCTGGATTACAATTCCCTGTTGGTCGTATTCATCGTTTGCTGCGAAAGGGAAATTATGCCGAGCGTGTTGGAGCTGGAGCGCCTGTGTATTTGGCAGCTGTGATGGAATATTTGGCGGCAGAAGTTTTGGAATTGGCGGGAAATGCTGCTCGTGACAACAAAAAAACTAGAATTATCCCCCGCCATTTACAATTGGCAATCCGCAACGACGAGGAATTGAATAAATTACTTTCTGGTGTAACAATCGCACAAGGAGGTGTTCTTCCTAATATTCAAGCCGTTTTGTTGCCAAAGAAGACAGAAAAGAGTGCTTAAATCTCGTAACGCGAAAACAAAAAAAAATCCGTCCTTTTCAGGACGACAAATCATTTCAATAAAGAGATGCAATTTTTTTTCAAAAATCTTGGTATAAAAATACATTCTAGTCTAGTTTAGTTGTTTTTTTTTTTTCTTATTTTTATATTAATTGTTTCGTTGGTTAAGAAGAAACATATTTATGTAAATATATCTACGATAGATAAATTACTTGACAACGACAAAACAAAATCCAAATGAGTTTTCCAGATAATGTACATTTTCGATCTCATCGTCTGACGCCGGCCGCCGCACAGTGTGGGAATTCGCTCATCTAGCGGAATTAAATTAATAGCGGTTACAAGTTTTACTTTTTGATAATTCTTTTTTTGCAAGATTAATTATAAATATGTGAATAATGAAATTTAACAACAATTTATTAATATATTTTGTAAATTTTTTTTTTACAGAGCTTTGAAAGTACTCGTTTTTTGCAGTTTGATAGACCCTTCTTAACAAATGAATTTCGCTCAGCAAAAAGCTTATTCTTGATTTTTTTTTGGTCATATTTATAACTAATATATACCAATATGAAATTAAAATAGAATTTTGTATATACTTAGCCAAGTTTTTAATGAACGGAGTTTTGAAACTACGCGTTTTATGCACTTAGGTAAGCACATCAGAAACAATTTAAATACGCTGAAAAAAAATTGTTGTTCCTTTTTACTTATATTTATTCATAAAGAACATAAAATACATAAATACATAAAAAACTTTGAAACAAGATTTTTATATTACATAGTTGCATTTAAAAGGTCTAAGACTTCATGCTCGATAGCACTTTTTTTCCTTTTCGGAATGCACCTTATACTGGCTATAAAAGGATCCGATGTTATCAATAGCCTATTTAAAAGATCCGTTATTGTGTCCAACCGCGAAGTTTTTCTCGTGAATAGCTCACGATATTTTCTATTTTCTTTGTTCCTAGCTTCTTGCGCCTCCTCCGAAACGCATCCAAATTGATTGAAAATCCAGAAGCTAGAGCTTCTAAAATAATGCGGAACCCTTTTATAAGATCCACATCAATTCCGGTTATTTCAGCCGTTTTAAATTCGTCTCGGAAGAATCTTCTTGCCGTATTGCCATCGTTCGTGTTGCCAGATTGTTGTGTTGGCATATCAATTAGTAAGCCAGTTTCATTTTTAAACCTATCTTGTATTACCTTTTTCCTGGCTTTAAACTTTTCCTTACTTTCTTTTTCTTTGACTTGCCAAACTTTTACATCAAGCCTGTATGCTATATGAAGAATACACTCCATGAAACGAATCCAAGAATGGAGTGGACTTAACCCAAAGGACATTGCCATCTGATTTTCAGACTTTCTCGATATTATGCTGGTATTATTCATTTCGGGCTTTGCGCCGCATATGTAGCATGTTTGAGATGATGAAGTTACAGGTGATAAAGCAGTGCACACTTTACCATCTACCATTGTTAGTAAAAAAACAGGTTTTACTGCGATATGAAAATCTTCCTCGTGAATTTCAACGGGTGATAATTTTTTAACTTGCTCTACTACTAGATCAACTTCCTTTTTTATCAAATCCGTTGTTTCCTTCGCAAAAACAAGTTTAATAGGGCGGCAGTATCTTGTTGAAGAGGGGGCGGGATTTTGCCAAATTATGGTCTTAAGTTCTTCCTGACAAAAGTGCATTTGAATTGGAACCATGGAAATGCTAAAAAGATTTTCGTCAAAACACTCTTCAGATGTGTATTTTTGTTTATAAGATTTTTGTTGAGCTCCGTCACATCCCCACTTAAAAATCAACGATAATTCTTTAAGTCCTGATTTAAATTCCTCACAATTAAATGCATCTTTTTGGGCCAAACATAAACGCCTAACACTATGGTCAACCAAGCTCTGAAGATCACACACGGCAGACGATTCTGACACATTTTTTTGATCAGGATAGCATTTTTTTTTTTGACTCCTTAATTTTATCATATGAGGGCAATAGATTTTTAACGACTTTGTTAATTTTTTGACGAATGATATCATATTGATGAGTGGATAACTGGGTATCCACAATCAAAGCCAACGCTTCATCGGCAGATAAACATATTTGTTCAGAGGGCACTGTTTCAAGCGATCTTTTTAAATTCGTACCTTAAGTTAAAAAAAAGTAAATAAAAGTTGATAATACTATAGTGAAAACAAACCTCTTTTTGGGGAACTAACTGCTAATTTTTTGACTACAGCGGCAGTATCTCTTTTTCCAATTATTCTTAATTTTTTTTCGTAGGCCATCCCAATTTCTTCAAAGCTATATGAATCCAACAGGCTTTTTACTTTTTTCTTTTTTATTTTTTCACAGCACTCTTCAAAATTCTTTTTTGGTCTCCCTACTTTTTTAATATTTGAAGACGAAGATGGAATTTCATCTAAAAATGCTTGTGGAAGAGTAAGGGTTTCATTAAGCCACGAAGAATGAGTTTTTTCGAAACGGTCACGGTGTCTACCAATTATTGTCCACATTTCATTAAACCTGAAACAAATTTGTCTCAAGGTAGCTTTTAGTGTCTTCAGTGCCTCTTCGGAAAAAGTTATTTGACTAAAATGGGTCAAAACAAAGGACAAAACGGCCTCAAACCGCTTTATTCTGATCTTTGAAACCCAAATATCAAAAATTTGTTTTTTCGTAATTTCGCAAGACATTCTGAAATATTCAAAGATTATCATGTATCAAAAATGTACTCTTACACTTGAAACATGTACTTCTACCTACCACGAAAGACCACGTTTAGGACACACAAAACTTATAACAAAAGCACAACACATTATGTGGATTAAACTAATAATAATTTAATTGATTTTAACTATTAAATTCTCTACAATTCATGTTTATACACTTTGTACCATTGAAACGAAAATGAAAAAGGTAGGTATAGTTAAAAACAGATTTTCAATAAAAATGTCTTTAAAAGTTAAAAATCGAGAAAAAAGAAAGAAAACCTTTAAAATAATATTTATTTTGAAAAATTTTTTTTTATTGAATTATAACTTTTTTATTTTTTGTTCTACATAAAAAAAGTTTATTAACATAAATTGTAGAGAATTTAATGATCTATAAGATGATGTAAGTATTTTTTGCGAAAAATAACTGTTTTCAAAATATCACGTAAAACTCTTAACACCCCTTTATAGAAGATGGCCCCTCAATGAGAGGGGGGTGGGGTGTTCAGCTCAAAAAATCGAAAATTATACTCACACTGAACTCCCCTACACATACGCAAAAAAATCTTGTCAATGTAGCACTTCATGGTAATATAAGTAATAAAATTACTATTATTTTGACATTTATTTTTTGCTGAAGGCCAGTTCAAAAATGAAAAAAAAATGTATGGGCGTCGCACCTATGCGCAGCAACTTAAAGCGGTTAATTATAGCAGACATATCAGACTTTAAAATGCATATAGTCTCACATCTGAATAACACTGAATAATTTAATTTTTTCTCTAATGAATGTACAAATTGAATAAAATTACGCTTTTTTTTGCACCCCATCCACCAACAAATCTATTTAAACACCATATAAATTAAAATTTTACTTACTTTTCAATTTTCCGATATCCTGTTAATGAAATAAAAGCAAAACTTTCAATAAAAATTGAACCATGCACTCAAAAAAAAAAAAAATAGCTAAACCACCTTCACTCGCCAATTGCCACCGAAAAAATGACTAATTGCAACTTTGACATCAATTATCTTTGTTCTACATCACTCCCGCATAACAGTTCTTTCTAAATCGGTTAGTAGAAGGTTTAGGCTCCAAGTAAAACCAACTTTTACATCAGTTTGTGCATATCATTTTTTTAATTAAATTCCGCTAGATTTGTGAATTCTCACACTGTGCGCCGTGGTGACGCCTCACACGACGCACGTGGCAAGCGATGCGATGCTTGGATTTAATGCGGCCTGCGAACCTTTTAGTATGCAGTAGATAATCATTTGCCGCTGCTGGATAGTAAGTTAGTATAAATCTATTAAAATAAAAACTAAAAGTATACTAAAATAAAAATAATCAAATTTTTTTTATATTATGTACATATATATAAATAATTTTTCTTTAGTTTGTAATTTTGACATCAAATTTAGATCTCTTTTAGATTTAATTGTGGTCCTGAAAAGGACCGATTTTTTTTTGTAATCGACTGAATGATTTTATTTAACCTCCGAAACCATAAAGAGTACGGCCTTGTCTCTTTAAAGCGTAAACTACATCCATAGCTGTAACAGTCTTACGCTTAGCATGTTCGGTGTAAGTAACAGCATCACGGATAACATTTTCCAGGAAAACTTTTAAAACTCCACGGGTTTCTTCGTAAATCAAACCAGAAATACGCTTTACACCTCCACGACGAGCCAATCGACGGATTGCCGGTTTAGTGATTCCTTGGATATTATCACGCAATACCTTACGATGACGTTTAGCTCCACCTTTGCCCAAGCCTTTTCCTCCTTTACCACGACCAGTCATTTTTCTTTTTGGTTAAAATTTATTTAAACACTGAACTGAGAACTACACTGCACAAGAGTCACTGTTACACTGTGCTTCTGAACAAAACTACCACCTGTATTTATACTTCTTTTTCTTCATCAAAAATAACAAATTCATTTGTGATTGGTCATTCTAAAAAGAACAACTGAACGGAGACAAAACTATGTATATTTTTAAGTTAAGATCCAGCAATTTACCAATTATAATAATTTTTGAAACCATAGTGGAAGTTAGTGAAAGTGCTCAGTTTTGATTAAATATTTTATTTTGTTAAATAAGTGTGCTCGTGTTAAAAAAAAAAGTGAAAAATGGCTCGTACAAAGCAAACTGCCCGTAAATCTACCGGTGGAAAGGCTCCACGTAAGCAGCTGGCTACAAAGGCAGCGCGCAAAAGTGCTCCTGCCACAGGAGGTGTAAAGAAACCACATCGTTATCGTCCTGGAACTGTGGCTCTTCGTGAAATCCGTCGTTATCAGAAGAGTACTGAATTGTTGATTCGCAAATTGCCTTTCCAACGTTTAGTTCGTGAAATTGCTCAGGATTTCAAAACTGATTTGCGATTCCAGAGTTCAGCTGTAATGGCGCTACAAGAAGCCAGTGAAGCATATTTGGTTGGTCTTTTTGAAGACACCAATTTGTGCGCAATTCATGCAAAGCGTGTAACAATTATGCCAAAAGACATCCAGTTGGCTAGACGCATCCGTGGTGAACGTGCTTAAAGAGTAGAACTCGAGAAAATAATATCCAACGGTCCTTTTCAGGACCACAAAAAATTGAAAAGAGATTTAATTAGATTTCATTTTGTTGGTTTAGTTAGGTTCTTAAGTCATAAAATAATTAGCTACCTATTTTTTTTTTTTTTATTGCAGTACAGACTTACATACTGTAATAATAAATATTTATTAAGTAGATATATAATTCTAGGAATCATAAATTGCTAGCTCCAATACATAGTTCATCGAAAATGTTGGTATATTTCAATGCAATGGAATTAACACTGGTAACCACAAAGATGTAATAGGTATTATTATAAAATAGAAAAATATTTTGAGACCGTCGCGTGCGTCGGTTAAAAAAAAATATTGACTTATTTTATTTTGAACGATGAAATGAAAAGAATAATTATGAAATTAAAAAAAAAAAGATTGGTTCAACAAAAACTTCAATGAACCCTCCGCTTCACAACCAATTTATTTTATTTATATGTATTAAAATTTATTACAGATAAATTCGGTAAACATTATAATTTTCTCAAGTAGGTATAGGCATTCATTTTCTTTGTTTCAAAAGCACTCAGTTAGCACTCATATTTAACTACAAAATTTATTTTAAATATAACAAATATGAATTCTTCAATATTAAGGTTATTTACAATGTGAAATATATATGTATATAGGACATATTTTGTATAATATATGATTGTTTTTAGATATGAGTATGTAGATATATCGAATAATTAATGTAGGTATTGCTCAGTTTGATCGAATTTATTGAAAATTTTGATTCCCGCCATCACGTTTGTTTTTCATATTTCATGATTGTCGCAAAGCATATTATAATTTGCTTTAAAATATATTATATTATAAAATATTATATAATATACCTAAACCTATATAAAAAGAATCAAATTCCATTAATTAATATAAAAAGAAACAATTCATTTGTGTTGTTAGATTATAATTTTCGGCGCCAATTTATATTCAGGCTATTTTTTTTTTTTTTGTCATAGACAGTACGTGTCTGGTTTCGTTTACAAGTAGCAAAAACTTATTTAAATCTGGTTAAGAATTAAAAATGAAATTACTACGAGTTTTTTAAATCATTAAAGTAATTCTGATAATGTTTATTTACGTATTTTCGCAGTAAATAATGCAAAACTTTATTTTAAACGAAATTATAACGCCTAGAGAAAAAATAATGCGCGTTTCATTATTCATATTGTTTTAATTTAATTTAAAAGAAACTTAATGATATTTTGAAGAAATTTTTAGTTGCGTTGTTTAAATGTACTATCTATTTTATGAAAAAAACTGTTTCGATTTGAAAATATGTGTAGTTTATTTGTTTTAGGCATTCTTAAACGTAAGTAACGAAAAAAAATTACCAAACATTGAATTTAATTGTGATTTCTTTAATAACAGATAATCTAATTTAAACAAAATAATTCAATAAATAATCTATTATATTGTAAGAATAAAGACAATAAGTTATTTATTTGATATTTATCTAAATACATATACATTTTTAAAGTTTTATGAACAACCTAAGGATGCAAGAGTATACAAAATAAGTACAAAATTGATTTTTTGTAAACCTTCGTTCTCGTTGATTCTCATTGAAACGATTACACTGTTTTTTAGCTAAATTCTTCATTAAAAAGACGCAATTTATATTCCTAGACTTGTTTTATTGTGAGTGAGTGATAAAAACGTGTTTTATAAAAATTAAACAAAATGTCTGATACCGTGGTTGCATCTCCTGCAATTGTTGCAGAAAAAAAACCCAAGAAGGCTGCTGCTAGTGGTTCAAAGAAACCAAAATCAAAACCAAGCCATCCTCCAACTCAGCAAATGGTGGACGCTGCTATTAAAACATTAAAGGAACGCGGTGGCTCTTCGCTTTTGGCTATCAAAAAATATATAGCCGCTACGTATAAAGTTGATGTACAAAAGCTTGCTCCATTTATTAAAAAATATTTGAAAGGTGCCGTCATTAGTGGTAAATTAGTGCAAACTAAAGGGAAGGGTGCTGCAGGATCGTTTAAATTGTCTGCATTAGCAAACAAAGAACCAAAATCAAAATCTGCCGATAAAAAAAAATCTGCTGCCAAACCAAAAGCTGCTGCTGCCGGTGACAAAAAATTAAAAAAAGTTTCTGGTGAAAAGAAATTAAAGAAAACTGCCGCTGCTACAAAAAAAAGTGCTGATAAAAAAAAGGTAGAAAAACCTAAAGTGAAAACTATTAAGAAAACTAGTGCAGTTAAAGCTAAGCCAACAAAAGCAAAGGCTGCTGCTCCAAAGCCTAAGGTGCCAAAGGTAAAAACAACCACAGCATCATCTGCCGCAAAGCCAAAAAAAGCAGTTGCAGCAAAGAAAGCTAAGAAGTAATTTCAATATTCATTTGAAATTTTAAAACAAAACCACAGTCCTTTTCAGGACTACAAAAATATAATTAAAGAGATATAATTTAATTTCACAAAAAAAAAAAAAAATGCCCAACAACCTATTTATTTATCATATTTTGCCCATTATATAAACACAACTCAAATCTATTTTGTGTTTAGGAACATACTATGTGTTTTTACATATTTTTAACGACTGTACCTATTCATGGTTTTATTGCTGCAAACGAATAATTTCAGTACAAAAATATATTAAGAGTTTTTTTTTTTCGTGGGTCACAAAAAATTTACATCTTTGCACAATCTCCATCGAAATATACCAATCTTTTCAAGTTTTCAAAATACCCAACAAAACCAATACAAATCCATTCAAAAATTCTATCTTGAAAAATCAAATTTTATTATTCCATTTTCATTGAAATTATTTATCTATGTATATATCTGAAAAAACCATTTTATTTTAATTGAAATTTATTATTAATTCACAACTAGATTTGGAAATTCGATTTGTATCTCTTAATGGAAATTTTTGCGGCCCTGAAAAGGGCCATTTTTGAAGATATTCACAATTAAGAATTTACTTCGAGCTCGTGTATTTGGTAACTGCCTTAGTTCCTTCACTAACAGCATGCTTGGCAAGTTCGCCAGGCAACAACAATCGCACGGCAGTTTGAATTTCCCGACTTGTGATTGTGGAACGCTTGTTGTAGTGAGCCAAACGCGATGCTTCGGCGGCAATTCTTTCAAAGATATCATTCACAAAGCTGTTCATGATGCTCATTGCCTTCGATGAAATTCCTGTATCAGGATGAACTTGCTTAAGAACTTTGTAAATGTAGATTGCGTAACTTTCCTTCCTCTTACGCTTCTTCTTCTTATCGGTCTTGGTGATATTCTTCTGTGCCTTTCCGGCCTTCTTTGCTGCTTTACCACTAGTTTTAGGCGGCATTTTCACTTTTTACTTAAGTACACTTTTACTATAATATAACTGTACACACTGACGACTAAACGAGAACTGTGAACAATTTTCGATTTTCTTTTACCTTATATACTTTTTTTCAACTTTGGATTAATATAGAAACAACCCTCTTTTTTCAGGTATGCGCTACATAAAAATTTGTATAAATACAAGCGTCGATATATTTTCAGTCCATTATAGTTTGTGCAGTGATACAGTGAAGTTCGATCTTGGAAATAGTAAAGACTATTTCACAACATAAATTAATTCGTTTTAAATTAAAAAAAAAAAATGTCTGGTCGTGGTAAAGGTGGAAAAGTGAAGGGAAAGGCAAAGTCCCGCTCAAATCGTGCTGGATTACAATTCCCTGTTGGTCGTATTCATCGTTTGCTGCGAAAGGGAAATTATGCCGAGCGTGTTGGAGCTGGAGCGCCTGTGTATTTGGCAGCTGTGATGGAATATTTGGCGGCAGAAGTTTTGGAATTGGCGGGAAATGCTGCTCGTGACAACAAAAAAACTAGAATTATCCCCCGCCATTTACAATTGGCAATCCGCAACGACGAGGAATTGAATAAATTACTTTCTGGTGTAACAATCGCACAAGGAGGTGTTCTTCCTAATATTCAAGCCGTTTTGTTGCCAAAGAAGACAGAAAAGAGTGCTTAAATCTCGTAACGCGAAAACAAAAAAAAATCCGTCCTTTTCAGGACGACAAATCATTTCAATAAAGAGATGCAATTTTTTTTCAAAAATCTTGGTATAAAAATACATTCTAGTCTAGTTTAGTTGTTTTTTTTTTCTTATTTTTATATTAATTGTTTCGTTGGTTAAGAAGAAACATATTTATGTAAATATATCTACGATAGATAAATTACTTGACAACGACAAAACAAAATCCAAATGAGTTTTCCAGATAATGTACATTTTCGATCTCATCGTCTGACGCCGGCCGCCGTGGTGACGCCTCACACGACGCACGTGGCAAGCGATGCGATGCTTGGATTTAATGCGGCCTGCGAACCTTTTAGTATGCAGTAGATAATCATTTGCCGCTGCTGGATAGTAAGTTAGTATAAATCTATAAAAATAAAAACTAAAAGTATACTAAAATAAAAATAATCAAATTTTTTTTATATTATGTACATATATATAAATAATTTTTCTTTAGTTTGTAATTTTGACATCAAATTTAGATCTCTTTTAGATTTAATTGTGGTCCTGAAAAGGACCGATTTTTTTTGGTAATCGACTGAATGATTTTATTTAACCTCCGAAACCATAAAGAGTACGGCCTTGTCTCTTTAAAGCGTAAACTACATCCATAGCTGTAACAGTCTTACGCTTAGCATGTTCGGTGTAAGTAACAGCATCACGGATAACATTTTCCAGGAAAACTTTTAAAACTCCACGGGTTTCTTCGTAAATCAAACCAGAAATACGCTTTACACCTCCACGACGAGCCAATCGACGGATTGCCGGTTTAGTGATTCCTTGGATATTATCACGCAATACCTTACGATGACGTTTAGCTCCACCTTTGCCCAAGCCTTTTCCTCCTTTACCACGACCAGTCATTTTTCTTTTTGGTTAAAATTTATTTAAACACTGAACTGAGAACTACACTGCACAAGAGTCACTGTTACACTGTGCTTCTGAACAAAACTACCACCTGTATTTATACTTCTTTTTCTTCATCAAAAATAACAAATTCATTTGTGATTGGTCATTCTAAAAAGAACAACTGAACGGAGACAAAACTATGTATATTTTTAAGTTAAGATCCATCAATTTACGAATTATAATAATTTTTGAAAGCATAGTGGAAGTTAGTGAAAGTGCTCAGTTTTGATTAAATATTTTATTTTGTTAAATAAGTGTGCTCGTGTTAAAAAAAAAAGTGACAAATGGCTCGTACAAAGCAAACTGCCCGTAAATCTACCGGTGGAAAGGCTCCACGTAAGCAGCTGGCTACAAAGGCAGCGCGCAAAAGTGCTCCTGCCACAGGAGGTGTAAAGAAACCACATCGTTATCGTCCTGGAACTGTGGCTCTTCGTGAAATCCGTCGTTATCAGAAGAGTACTGAATTGTTGATTCGCAAATTGCCTTTCCAACGTTTAGTTCGTGAAATTGCTCAGGATTTCAAAACTGATTTGCGATTCCAGAGTTCAGCTGTAATGGCGCTACAAGAAGCCAGTGAAGCATATTTGGTTGGTCTTTTTGAAGACACCAATTTGTGCGCAATTCATGCAAAGCGTGTAACAATTATGCCAAAAGACATCCAGTTGGCTAGACGCATCCGTGGTGAACGTGCTTAAAGAGTAGAACTCGAGAAAATAATATCCAACGGTCCTTTTCAGGACCACACAAAATTGAAAAGAGATTTAATTAGATTTCATTTTGTTGGTTTAGTTAGGTTCTTAAGTCATAAAATAATTAGCTACCTATTTTTTTTTTTTTTATTGCAGTACAGACTTACATACTGTAATAATAAATATTTATTAAGTAGATATATAATTCTAGGAATCATAAATTGCTAGCTCCAATACATAGTTCATCGAAAATGTTGGTATATTTCAATGCAATGGAATTAACACTGGTAACCACAAAGATGTAATAGGTATTATTATAAAATAGAAAAATATTTTGAGACCGTCGCGTGCGTCGGTTAAAAAAAAATATTGACTTATTTTATTTTGAACGATGAAATGAAAAGAATAATTATGAAATTAAAAAAAAAAAAGATTGGTTCAACAAAAACTTCAATGAACCCTCCGCTTCACAACCAATTTATTTTATTTATATGTATTAAAATTTATTACAGATAAATTCGGTAAACATTATAATTTTCTCAAGTAGGTATAGGCATTCATTTTCTTTGTTTCAAAAGCACTCAGTTAGCACTCATATTTAACTACAAAATTTATTTTAAATATAACAAATATGAATTCTTCAATATTAAGGTTATTTACAATGTGAAATATATATGTATATAGGACATATTTTGTATAATATATGATTGTTTTTAGATATGAGTATGTAGATATATCGAATAATTAATGTAGGTATTGCTCAGTTTGATCGAATTTATTGAAAATTTTTATTCCCGCCATCACGTTTGTTTTTCATATTTCATGATTGTCGCAAAGCATATTATAATTTGCTTTAAAATATATTATATTATAAAATATTATATAATATACCTAAACCTATATAAAAAGAATCAAATTCCATTAATTAATATAAAAAGAAACAATTCATTTGTGTTGTTAGATTATAATTTTCGGCGCCAATTTATATTCAGGCTATTTTTTTTTTTTGTCATAGACAGTACGTGTCTGGTTTCGTTTACAAGTAGCAAAAACTTATTTAAATCTGGTTAAGAATTAAAAATGAAATTACTACGAGTTTTTTAAATCATTAAAGTAATTCTGATAATGTTTATTTACGTATTTTCGCAGTAAATAATGCAAAACTTTATTTTAAACGAAATTATAACGCCTAGAGAAAAAATAATGCGCGTTTCATTATTCATATTGTTTTAATTTAATTTAAAAGAAACTTAATGATATTTTCAAGAAATTTTTAGTTGCGTTGTTTAAATGTACTATCTATTTTATGAAAAAAACTGTTTCGATTTGAAAATATGTGTAGTTTATTTGTTTTAGGCATTCTTAAACGTAAGTAACGAAAAAAAATTACCAAACATTGAATTTAATTGTGATTTCTTTAATAACAGAGAATCTAATTTAAACAAAATAATTCAATAAATAATCTATTATATTGTAAGAATAAAGACAATAAATTATTTATTTGATATTTATCTAAATACATATACATTTTTAAAGTTTTATGAACAACCTAAGGATGCAAGAGTATACAAAATAAGTACAAAATTGATTTTTTGTAAACCTTCGTTCTCGTTGATTCTCATTGAAACGATTACACTGTTTTTTAGCTAAATTCTTCATTAAAAAGACGCAATTTATATTCCTAGACTTGTTTTATTGTGAGTGAGTGATAAAAACGTGTTTTATAAAAATTAAACAAAATGTCTGATACCGTGGTTGCATCTCCTGCAATTGTTGCAGAAAAAAAACCCAAGAAGGCTGCTGCTAGTGGTTCAAAGAAACCAAAATCAAAACCAAGCCATCCTCCAACTCAGCAAATGGTGGACGCTGCTATTAAAACATTAAAGGAACGCGGTGGCTCTTCGCTTTTGGCTATCAAAAAATATATAGCCGCTACGTATAAAGTTGATGTACAAAAGCTTGCTCCATTTATTAAAAAATATTTGAAAGGTGCCGTGATTAGTGGTAAATTAGTGCAAACTAAAGGGAAGGGTGCTGCAGGATCGTTTAAATTGTCTGCATTAGCAAACAAAGAACCAAAATCAAAATCTGCCGATAAAAAAAAATCTGCTGCCAAACCAAAAGCTGCTGCTGCCGGTGACAAAAAATTAAAAAAAGTTTCTGGTGAAAAGAAATTAAAGAAAACTGCCGCTGCTACAAAAAAAAGTGCTGATAAAAAAAAGGTAGAAAAACCTAAAGTGAAAACTATTAAGAAAACTAGTGCAGTTAAAGCTAAGCCAACAAAAGCAAAGGCTGCTGCTCCAAAGCCTAAGGTGCCAAAGGTAAAAACAACCACAGCATCATCTGCCGCAAAGCCAAAAAAAGCAGTTGCAGCAAAGAAAGCTAAGAAGTAATTTCAATATTCATTTGAAATTTTAAAACAAAACCACAGTCCTTTTCAGGACTACAAAAATATAATTAAAGAGATATAATTTAATTTCACAAAAAAAAAAAAAAAATGCCCAACAACCTATTTATTTATCATATTTTGCCCATTATATAAACACAACTCAAATCTATTTTGTGTTTAGGAACATACTATGTGTTTTTACATATTTTTAACGACTGTACCTATTCATGGTTTTATTGCTGCAAACGAATAATTTCAGTACAAAAATATATTAAGAGTTTTTTTTTTCGTGGGTCACAAAAAATTTACATCTTTGCACAATCTCCATCGAAATATACCAATCTTTTCAAGTTTTCAAAATACCCAACAAAACCAATACAAATCCATTCAAAAATTCTATCTTGAAAAATCAAATTTTATTATTCCATTTTCATTGAAATTATTTATCTATGTAAGTATGTATCTATCTGAAAAACCATTTTATTTTATTGAAATTTATTATTAAGTCACAACTAGATTTGGAAATTCGATTTGTATCTCTTAGTGGAAATTTTTGCGGCCCTGAAAAGGGCCATTTTTGAAGATATTCACAATTAAGAATTTACTTCGAGCTCGTGTATTTGGTAACTGCCTTAGTTCCTTCACTAACAGCATGCTTGGCAAGTTCGCCAGGCAACAACAATCGCACGGCAGTTTGAATTTCCCGACTTGTGATTGTGGAACGCTTGTTGTAGTGAGCCAAACGCGATGCTTCGGCGGCAATTCTTTCAAAGATATCATTCACAAAGCTGTTCATGATGCTCATTGCCTTCGATGAAATTCCTGTATCAGGATGAACTTGCTTAAGAACTTTGTAAATGTAGATTGCGTAACTTTCCTTCCTCTTACGCTTCTTCTTCTTATCGGTCTTGGTGATATTCTTCTGTGCCTTTCCGGCCTTCTTTGCTGCTTTACCACTAGTTTTAGGCGGCATTTTCACTTTTTACTTAAGTACACTTTTACTATAATATAACTGTACACACTGACGACTAAACGAGAACTGTGAACAATTTTCGATTTTCTTTTACCTTATATACTTTTTTTCAACTTTGGATTAATATAGAAACAACCCTCTTTTTTCAGGTATGCGCTACATAAAAATTTGTATAAATACAAGCGTCGATATATTTTCAGTCCATTATAGTTTGTGCAGTGATACAGTGAAGTTCGATCTTGGAAATAGTAAAGACTATTTCACAACATAAATTAATTCGTTTTAAATTAAAAAAAAAAAATGTCTGGTCGTGGTAAAGGTGGAAAAGTGAAGGGAAAGGCAAAGTCCCGCTCAAATCGTGCTGGATTACAATTCCCTGTTGGTCGTATTCATCGTTTGCTGCGAAAGGGAAATTATGCCGAGCGTGTTGGAGCTGGAGCGCCTGTGTATTTGGCAGCTGTGATGGAATATTTGGCGGCAGAAGTTTTGGAATTGGCGGGAAATGCTGCTCGTGACAACAAAAAAACTAGAATTATCCCCCGCCATTTACAATTGGCAATCCGCAACGACGAGGAATTGAATAAATTACTTTCTGGTGTAACAATCGCACAAGGAGGTGTTCTTCCTAATATTCAAGCCGTTTTGTTGCCAAAGAAGACAGAAAAGAGTGCTTAAATCTCGTAACGCGAAAACAAAAAAAAATCCGTCCTTTTCAGGACGACAAATCATTTCAATAAAGAGATGCAATTTTTTTTCAAAAATCTTGGTATAAAAATACATTCTAGTCTAGTTTAGTTGTTTTTTTTTTCTTATTTTTATATTAATTGTTTCGTTGGTTAAGAAGAAATATATCTACGATAGATAAATTACTTGACAACGACAAAACAAAATCCAAATGAGTTTTCCAGATAATGTACATTTTCGATCTCATCGTCTGACGCCGGCCGCCGTGGTGACGCCTCACACGACGCACGTGGCAAGCGATGCGATGCTTGGATTTAATGCGGCCTGCGAACCTTTTAGTATGCAGTAGATAATCATTTGCCGCTGCTGGATAGTAAGTTAGTATAAATCTATTAAAATAAAAACTAAAAGTATACTAAAATAAAAATAATCAAATTTTTTTTATATTATGTACATATATATAAATAATTTTTCTTTAGTTTGTAATTTTGACATCAAATTTAGATCTCTTTTAGATTTAATTGTGGTCCTGAAAAGGACCGATTTTTTTTTGTAATCGACTGAATGATTTTATTTAACCTCCGAAACCATAAAGAGTACGGCCTTGTCTCTTTAAAGCGTAAACTACATCCATAGCTGTAACAGTCTTACGCTTAGCATGTTCGGTGTAAGTAACAGCATCACGGATAACATTTTCCAGGAAAACTTTTAAAACTCCACGGGTTTCTTCGTAAATCAAACCAGAAATACGCTTTACACCTCCACGACGAGCCAATCGACGGATTGCCGGTTTAGTGATTCCTTGGATATTATCACGCAATACCTTACGATGACGTTTAGCTCCACCTTTGCCCAAGCCTTTTCCTCCTTTACCACGACCAGTCATTTTTCTTTTTGGTTAAAATTTATTTAAACACTGAACTGAGAACTACACTGCACAAGTCACTGTTACACTGTGCTTCTGAACAAAACTACCACCTGTATTTATACTTCTTTTTCTTCATCAAAAATAACAAATTCATTTGTGATTGGTCATTCTAAAAAGAACAACTGAACGGAGACAAAACTATGTATATTTTTAAGTTAAGATCCATCAATTTACGAATTATAATAATTTTTGAAAGCATAGTGGAAGTTAGTGAAAGTGCTCAGTTTTGATTAAATATTTTATTTTGTTAAATAAGTGTGCTCGTGTTAAAAAAAAAAGTGACAAATGGCTCGTACAAAGCAAACTGCCCGTAAATCTACCGGTGGAAAGGCTCCACGTAAGCAGCTGGCTACAAAGGCAGCGCGCAAAAGTGCTCCTGCCACAGGAGGTGTAAAGAAACCACATCGTTATCGTCCTGGAACTGTGGCTCTTCGTGAAATCCGTCGTTATCAGAAGAGTACTGAATTGTTGATTCGCAAATTGCCTTTCCAACGTTTAGTTCGTGAAATTGCTCAGGATTTCAAAACTGATTTGCGATTCCAGAGTTCAGCTGTAATGGCGCTACAAGAAGCCAGTGAAGCATATTTGGTTGGTCTTTTTGAAGACACCAATTTGTGCGCAATTCATGCAAAGCGTGTAACAATTATGCCAAAAGACATCCAGTTGGCTAGACGCATCCGTGGTGAACGTGCTTAAAGAGTAGAACTCGAGAAAATAATATCCAACGGTCCTTTTCAGGACCACAAAAAATTGAAAAGAGATTTAATTAGATTTCATTTTGTTGGTTTAGTTAGGTTCTTAAGTCATAAAATAATTAGCTACCTATTTTTTTTTTTTTTATTGCAGTACAGACTTACATACTGTAATAATAAATATTTATTAAGTAGATATATAATTCTAGGAATCATAAATTGCTAGCTCCAATACATAGTTCATCGAAAATGTTGGTATATTTCAATGCAATGGAATTAACACTGGTAACCACAAAGATGTAATAGGTATTATTATAAAATAGAAAAATATTTTGAGACCGTCGCGTGCGTCGGTTAAAAAAAAATATTGACTTATTTTATTTTGAACGATGAAATGAAAAGAATAATTATGAAATTAAAAAAAAAAAGATTGGTTCAACAAAAACTTCAATGAACCCTCCGCTTCACAACCAATTTATTTTATTTATATGTATTAAAATTTATTACAGATAAATTCGGTAAACATTATAATTTTCTCAAGTAGGTATAGGCATTCATTTTCTTTGTTTCAAAAGCACTCAGTTAGCACTCATATTTAACTACAAAATTTATTTTAAATATAACAAATATGAATTCTTCAATATTAAGGTTATTTACAATGTGAAATATATATGTATATAGGACATATTTTGTATAATATATGATTGTTTTTAGATATGAGTATGTAGATATATCGAATAATTAATGTAGGTATTGCTCAGTTTGATCGAATTTATTGAAAATTTTGATTCCCGCCATCACGTTTGTTTTTCATATTTCATGATTGTCGCAAAGCATATTATAATTTGCTTTAAAATATATTATATTATAAAATATTATATAATATACCTAAACCTATATAAAAAGAATCAAATTCCATTAATTAATATAAAAAGAAACAATTCATTTGTGTTGTTAGATTATAATTTTCGGCGCCAATTTATATTCAGGCTATTTTTTTTTTTTTTGTCATAGACAGTACGTGTCTGGTTTCGTTTACAAGTAGCAAAAACTTATTTAAATCTGGTTAAGAATTAAAAATGAAATTACTACGAGTTTTTTAAATCATTAAAGTAATTCTGATAATGTTTATTTACGTATTTTCGCAGTAAATAATGCAAAACTTTATTTTAAACGAAATTATAACGCCTAGAGAAAAAATAATGCGCGTTTCATTATTCATATTGTTTTAATTTAATTTAAAAGAAACTTAATGATATTTTGAAGAAATTTTTAGTTGCGTTGTTTAAATGTACTATCTATTTTATGAAAAAAACTGTTTCGATTTGAAAATATGTGTAGTTTATTTGTTTTAGGCATTCTTAAACGTAAGTAACGAAAAAAAATTACCAAACATTGAATTTAATTGTGATTTCTTTAATAACAGATAATCTAATTTAAACAAAATAATTCAATAAATAATCTATTATATTGTAAGAATAAAGACAATAAGTTATTTATTTGATATTTATCTAAATACATATACATTTTTAAAGTTTTATGAACAACCTAAGGATGCAAGAGTATACAAAATAAGTACAAAATTGATTTTTTGTAAACCTTCGTTCTCGTTGATTCTCATTGAAACGATTACACTGTTTTTTAGCTAAATTCTTCATTAAAAAGACGCAATTTATATTCCTAGACTTGTTTTATTGTGAGTGAGTGATAAAAACGTGTTTTATAAAAATTAAACAAAATGTCTGATACCGTGGTTGCATCTCCTGCAATTGTTGCAGAAAAAAAACCCAAGAAGGCTGCTGCTAGTGGTTCAAAGAAACCAAAATCAAAACCAAGCCATCCTCCAACTCAGCAAATGGTGGACGCTGCTATTAAAACATTAAAGGAACGCGGTGGCTCTTCGCTTTTGGCTATCAAAAAATATATAGCCGCTACGTATAAAGTTGATGTACAAAAGCTTGCTCCATTTATTAAAAAATATTTGAAAGGTGCCGTCATTAGTGGTAAATTAGTGCAAACTAAAGGGAAGGGTGCTGCAGGATCGTTTAAATTGTCTGCATTAGCAAACAAAGAACCAAAATCAAAATCTGCCGATAAAAAAAAATCTGCTGCCAAACCAAAAGCTGCTGCTGCCGGTGACAAAAAATTAAAAAAAGTTTCTGGTGAAAAGAAATTAAAGAAAACTGCCGCTGCTACAAAAAAAAGTGCTGATAAAAAAAAGGTAGAAAAACCTAAAGTGAAAACTATTAAGAAAACTAGTGCAGTTAAAGCTAAGCCAACAAAAGCAAAGGCTGCTGCTCCAAAGCCTAAGGTGCCAAAGGTAAAAACAACCACAGCATCATCTGCCGCAAAGCCAAAAAAAGCAGTTGCAGCAAAGAAAGCTAAGAAGTAATTTCAATATTCATTTGAAATTTTAAAACAAAACCACAGTCCTTTTCAGGACTACAAAAATATAATTAAAGAGATATAATTTAATTTCACAAAAAAAAAAAAAAATGCCCAACAACCTATTTATTTATCATATTTTGCCCATTATATAAACACAACTCAAATCTATTTTGTGTTTAGGAACATACTATGTGTTTTTACATATTTTTAACGACTGTACCTATTCATGGTTTTATTGCTGCAAACGAATAATTTCAGTACAAAAATATATTAAGTTTTTTTTTTTCGTGGGTCACAAAAAATTTACATCTTTGCACAATCTCCATCGAAATATACCAATCTTTTCAAGTTTTCAAAATACCCAACAAAACCAATACAAATCCATTCAAAAATTCTATCTTGAAAAATCAAATTTTATTATTCCATTTTCATTGAAATTATTTATCTATGTATATATCTGAAAAAACCATTTTATTTTAATTGAAATTTATTATTAATTCACAACTAGATTTGGAAATTCGATTTGTATCTCTTAATGGAAATTTTTGCGGCCCTGAAAAGGGCCATTTTTGAAGATATTCACAATTAAGAATTTACTTCGAGCTCGTGTATTTGGTAACTGCCTTAGTTCCTTCACTAACAGCATGCTTGGCAAGTTCGCCAGGCAACAACAATCGCACGGCAGTTTGAATTTCCCGACTTGTGATTGTGGAACGCTTGTTGTAGTGAGCCAAACGCGATGCTTCGGCGGCAATTCTTTCAAAGATATCATTCACAAAGCTGTTCATGATGCTCATTGCCTTCGATGAAATTCCTGTATCAGGATGAACTTGCTTAAGAACTTTGTAAATGTAGATTGCGTAACTTTCCTTCCTCTTACGCTTCTTCTTCTTATCGGTCTTGGTGATATTCTTCTGTGCCTTTCCGGCCTTCTTTGCTGCTTTACCACTAGTTTTAGGCGGCATTTTCACTTTTTACTTAAGTACACTTTTACTATAATATAACTGTACACACTGACGACTAAACGAGAACTGTGAACAATTTTCGATTTTCTTTTACCTTATATACTTTTTTTCAACTTTGGATTAATATAGAAACAACCCTCTTTTTTCAGGTATGCGCTACATAAAAATTTGTATAAATACAAGCGTCGATATATTATCAGTCCATTATAGTTTGTGCAGTGATACAGTGAAGTTCGATCTTGGAAATAGTAAAGACTATTTCACAACATAAATTAATTCGTTTTAAATTAAAAAAAAAAAATGTCTGGTCGTGGTAAAGGTGGAAAAGTGAAGGGAAAGGCAAAGTCCCGCTCAAATCGTGCTGGATTACAATTCCCTGTTGGTCGTATTCATCGTTTGCTGCGAAAGGGAAATTATGCCGAGCGTGTTGGAGCTGGAGCGCCTGTGTATTTGGCAGCTGTGATGGAATATTTGGCGGCAGAAGTTTTGGAATTGGCGGGAAATGCTGCTCGTGACAACAAAAAAACTAGAATTATCCCCCGCCATTTACAATTGGCAATCCGCAACGACGAGGAATTGAATAAATTACTTTCTGGTGTAACAATCGCACAAGGAGGTGTTCTTCCTAATATTCAAGCCGTTTTGTTGCCAAAGAAGACAGAAAAGAGTGCTTAAATCTCGTAACGCGAAAACAAAAAAAAATCCGTCCTTTTCAGGACGACAAATCATTTCAATAAAGAGATGCAATTTTTTTTCAAAAATCTTGGTATAAAAATACATTCTAGTCTAGTTTAGTTGTTTTTTTTTTTTCTTATTTTTATATTAATTGTTTCGTTGGTTAAGAAGAAACATATTTATGTAAATATATCTACGATAGATAAATTACTTGACAACGACAAAACAAAATCCAAATGAGTTTTCCAGATAATGTACATTTTCGATCTCATCGTCTGACGCCGGCCGCCGCCGTGGTGACGCCTCACACGACGCACGTGGCAAGCGATGCGATGCTTGGATTTAATGCGGCCTGCGAACCTTTTAGTATGCAGTAGATAATCATTTGCCGCTGCTGGATAGTAAGTTAGTATAAATCTATTAAAATAAAAACTAAAAGTATACTAAAATAAAAATAATCAAATTTTTTTTATATTATGTACATATATATAAATAATTTTTCTTTAGTTTGTAATTTTGACATCAAATTTAGATCTCTTTTAGATTTAATTGTGGTCCTGAAAAGGACCGATTTTTTTTTGTAATCGACTGAATGATTTTATTTAACCTCCGAAACCATAAAGAGTACGGCCTTGTCTCTTTAAAGCGTAAACTACATCCATAGCTGTAACAGTCTTACGCTTAGCATGTTCGGTGTAAGTAACAGCATCACGGATAACATTTTCCAGGAAAACTTTTAAAACTCCACGGGTTTCTTCGTAAATCAAACCAGAAATACGCTTTAACACCTCCACGACGAGCCAATCGACGGATTGCCGGTTTAGTGATTCCTTGGATATTATCACGCAATACCTTACGATGACGTTTAGCTCCACCTTTGCCCAAGCCTTTTCCTCCTTTACCACGACCAGTCATTTTTCTTTTTGGTTAAAATTTATTTAAACACTGAACTGAGAACTACACTGCACAAGAGTCCACTGTTACACTGTGCTTCTGAACAAAACTACCACCTGTATTTATACTTCTTTTTCTTCATCAAAAATAACAAATTCATTTGTGATTGGTCATTCTAAAAAGAACAACTGAACGGAGACAAAACTATGTATATTTTTAAGTTAAGATCCAGCAATTTACCAATTATAATAATTTTTGAAACCATAGTGGAAGTTAGTGAAAGTGCTCAGTTTTGATTAAATATTTTATTTTGTTAAATAAGTGTGCTCGTGTTAAAAAAAAAAGTGAAAAATGGCTCGTACAAAGCAAACTGCCCGTAAATCTACCGGTGGAAAGGCTCCACGTAAGCAGCTGGCTACAAAGGCAGCGCGCAAAAGTGCTCCTGCCACAGGAGGTGTAAAGAAACCACATCGTTATCGTCCTGGAACTGTGGCTCTTCGTGAAATCCGTCGTTATCAGAAGAGTACTGAATTGTTGATTCGCAAATTGCCTTTCCAACGTTTAGTTCGTGAAATTGCTCAGGATTTCAAAACTGATTTGCGATTCCAGAGTTCAGCTGTAATGGCGCTACAAGAAGCCAGTGAAGCATATTTGGTTGGTCTTTTTGAAGACACCAATTTGTGCGCAATTCATGCAAAGCGTGTAACAATTATGCCAAAAGACATCCAGTTGGCTAGACGCATCCGTGGTGAACGTGCTTAAAGAGTAGAACTCGAGAAAATAATATCCAACGGTCCTTTTCAGGACCACAAAAAATTGAAAAGAGATTTAATTAGATTTCATTTTGTTGGTTTAGTTAGGTTCTTAAGTCATAAAATAATTAGCTACCTATTTTTTTTTTTTTTATTGCAGTACAGACTTACATACTGTAATAATAAATATTTATTAAGTAGATATATAATTCTAGGAATCATAAATTGCTAGCTCCAATACATAGTTCATCGAAAATGTTGGTATATTTCAATGCAATGGAATTAACACTGGTAACCACAAAGATGTAATAGGTATTATTATAAAATAGAAAAATATTTTGAGACCGTCGCGTGCGTCGGTTAAAAAAAAATATTGACTTATTTTATTTTGAACGATGAAATGAAAAGAATAATTATGAAATTAAAAAAAAAAAGATTGGTTCAACAAAAACTTCAATGAACCCTCCGCTTCACAACCAATTTATTTTATTTATATGTATTAAAATTTATTACAGATAAATTCGGTAAACATTATAATTTTCTCAAGTAGGTATAGGCATTCATTTTCTTTGTTTCAAAAGCACTCAGTTAGCACTCATATTTAACTACAAAATTTATTTTAAATATAACAAATATGAATTCTTCAATATTAAGGTTATTTACAATGTGAAATATATATGTATATAGGACATATTTTGTATAATATATGATTGTTTTTAGATATGAGTATGTAGATATATCGAATAATTAATGTAGGTATTGCTCAGTTTGATCGAATTTATTGAAAATTTTTATTCCCGCCATCACGTTTGTTTTTCATATTTCATGATTGTCGCAAAGCATATTATAATTTGCTTTAAAATATATTATATTATAAAATATTATATAATATACCTAAACCTATATAAAAAGAATCAAATTCCATTAATTAATATAAAAAGAAACAATTCATTTGTGTTGTTAGATTATAATTTTCGGCGCCAATTTATATTCAGGCTATTTTTTTTTTTTTTGTCATAGACAGTACGTGTCTGGTTTCGTTTACAAGTAGCAAAAACTTATTTAAATCTGGTTAAGAATTAAAAATGAAATTACTACGAGTTTTTTAAATCATTAAAGTAATTCTGATAATGTTTATTTACGTATTTTCGCAGTAAATAATGCAAAACTTTATTTTAAACGAAATTATAACGCCTAGAGAAAAAATAATGCGCGTTTCATTATTCATATTGTTTTAATTTAATTTAAAAGAAACTTAATGATATTTTGAAGAAATTTTTAGTTGCGTTGTTTAAATGTACTATCTATTTTATGAAAAAAACTGTTTCGATTTGAAAATATGTGTAGTTTATTTGTTTTAGGCATTCTTAAACGTAAGTAACGAAAAAAAATTACCAAACATTGAATTTAATTGTGATTTCTTTAATAACAGATAATCTAATTTAAACAAAATAATTCAATAAATAATCTATTATATTGTAAGAATAAAGACAATAAGTTATTTATTTGATATTTATCTAAATACATATACATTTTTAAAGTTTTATGAACAACCTAAGGATGCAAGAGTATACAAAATAAGTACAAAATTGATTTTTTGTAAACCTTCGTTCTCGTTGATTCTCATTGAAACGATTACACTGTTTTTTAGCTAAATTCTTCATTAAAAAGACGCAATTTATATTCCTAGACTTGTTTTATTGTGAGTGAGTGATAAAAACGTGTTTTATAAAAATTAAACAAAATGTCTGATACCGTGGTTGCATCTCCTGCAATTGTTGCAGAAAAAAAACCCAAGAAGGCTGCTGCTAGTGGTTCAAAGAAACCAAAATCAAAACCAAGCCATCCTCCAACTCAGCAAATGGTGGACGCTGCTATTAAAACATTAAAGGAACGCGGTGGCTCTTCGCTTTTGGCTATCAAAAAATATATAGCCGCTACGTATAAAGTTGATGTACAAAAGCTTGCTCCATTTATTAAAAAATATTTGAAAGGTGCCGTCATTAGTGGTAAATTAGTGCAAACTAAAGGGAAGGGTGCTGCAGGATCGTTTAAATTGTCTGCATTAGCAAACAAAGAACCAAAATCAAAATCTGCCGATAAAAAAAAATCTGCTGCCAAACCAAAAGCTGCTGCTGCCGGTGACAAAAAATTAAAAAAAGTTTCTGGTGAAAAGAAATTAAAGAAAACTGCCGCTGCTACAAAAAAAAGTGCTGATAAAAAAAAGGTAGAAAAACCTAAAGTGAAAACTATTAAGAAAACTAGTGCAGTTAAAGCTAAGCCAACAAAAGCAAAGGCTGCTGCTCCAAAGCCTAAGGTGCCAAAGGTAAAAACAACCACAGCATCATCTGCCGCAAAGCCAAAAAAAGCAGTTGCAGCAAAGAAAGCTAAGAAGTAATTTCAATATTCATTTGAAATTTTAAAACAAAACCACAGTCCTTTTCAGGACTACAAAAATATAATTAAAGAGATATAATTTAATTTCACAAAAAAAAAAAAAAATGCCCAACAACCTATTTATTTATCATATTTTGCCCATTATATAAACACAACTCAAATCTATTTTGTGTTTAGGAACATACTATGTATTTTTACATATTTTTAACGACTGTACCTATTCATGGTTTTATTGCTGCAAACGAATAATTTCAGTACAAAAATATATTAAGTTTTTTTTTTTCGTGGGTCACAAAAAATTTACATCTTTGCACAATCTCCATCGAAATATACCAATCTTTTCAAGTTTTCAAAATACCCAACAAAACCAATACAAATCCATTCAAAAATTCTATCTTGAAAAATCAAATTTTATTATTCCATTTTCATTGAAATTATTTATCTATGTATATATCTGAAAAAACCATTTTATTTTAATTGAAATTTATTATTAATTCACAACTAGATTTGGAAATTCGATTTGTATCTCTTAATGGAAATTTTTGCGGCCCTGAAAAGGGCCATTTTTGAAGATATTCACAATTAAGAATTTACTTCGAGCTCGTGTATTTGGTAACTGCCTTAGTTCCTTCACTAACAGCATGCTTGGCAAGTTCGCCAGGCAACAACAATCGCACGGCAGTTTGAATTTCCCGACTTGTGATTGTGGAACGCTTGTTGTAGTGAGCCAAACGCGATGCTTCGGCGGCAATTCTTTCAAAGATATCATTCACAAAGCTGTTCATGATGCTCATTGCCTTCGATGAAATTCCTGTATCAGGATGAACTTGCTTAAGAACTTTGTAAATGTAGATTGCGTAACTTTCCTTCCTCTTACGCTTCTTCTTCTTATCGGTCTTGGTGATATTCTTCTGTGCCTTTCCGGCCTTCTTTGCTGCTTTACCACTAGTTTTAGGCGGCATTTTCACTTTTTACTTAAGTACACTTTTACTATAATATAACTGTACACACTGACGACTAAACGAGAACTGTGAACAATTTTCGATTTTCTTTTACCTTATATACTTTTTTTCAACTTTGGATTAATATAGAAACAACCCTCTTTTTTCAGGTATGCGCTACATAAAAATTTGTATAAATACAAGCGTCGATATATTATCAGTCCATTATAGTTTGTGCAGTGATACAGTGAAGTTCGATCTTGGAAATAGTAAAGACTATTTCACAACATAAATTAATTCGTTTTAAATTAAAAAAAAAAAATGTCTGGTCGTGGTAAAGGTGGAAAAGTGAAGGGAAAGGCAAAGTCCCGCTCAAATCGTGCTGGATTACAATTCCCTGTTGGTCGTATTCATCGTTTGCTGCGAAAGGGAAATTATGCCGAGCGTGTTGGAGCTGGAGCGCCTGTGTATTTGGCAGCTGTGATGGAATATTTGGCGGCAGAAGTTTTGGAATTGGCGGGAAATGCTGCTCGTGACAACAAAAAAACTAGAATTATCCCCCGCCATTTACAATTGGCAATCCGCAACGACGAGGAATTGAATAAATTACTTTCTGGTGTAACAATCGCACAAGGAGGTGTTCTTCCTAATATTCAAGCCGTTTTGTTGCCAAAGAAGACAGAAAAGAGTGCTTAAATCTCGTAACGCGAAAACAAAAAAAAATCCGTCCTTTTCAGGACGACAAATCATTTCAATAAAGAGATGCAATTTTTTTTCAAAAATCTTGGTATAAAAATACATTCTAGTCTAGTTTAGTTGTTTTTTTTTTTTCTTATTTTTATATTAATTGTTTCGTTGGTTAAGAAGAAACATATTTATGTAAATATATCTACGATAGATAAATTACTTGACAACGACAAAACAAAATCCAAATGAGTTTTCCAGATAATGTACATTTTCGATCTCATCGTCTGACGCCGGCCGCCGCACAGTGTGGGAATTCGCTCATCTAGCGGAATTAAATTAATAGCGGTTACAAGTTTTACTTTTTGATAATTCTTTTTTTGCAAGATTAATTATAAATATGTGAATAATGAAATTTAACAACAATTTATTAATATATTTTGTAAATTTTTTTTTTACAGAGCTTTGAAAGTACTCGTTTTTTGCAGTTTGATAGACCCTTCTTAACAAATGAATTTCGCTCAGCAAAAAGCTTATTCTTGATTTTTTTTTGGTCATATTTATAACTAATATATACCAATATGAAATTAAAATAGAATTTTGTATATACTTAGCCAAGTTTTTAATGAACGGAGTTTTGAAACTACGCGTTTTATGCACTTAGGTAAGCACATCAGAAACAATTTAAATACGCTGAAAAAAAATTGTTGTTCCTTTTTACTTATATTTATTCATAAAGAACATAAAATACATAAATACATAAAAAACTTTGAAACAAGATTTTTATATTACATAGTTGCATTTAAAAGGTCTAAGACTTCATGCTCGATAGCACTTTTTTTCCTTTTCGGAATGCACCTTATACTGGCTATAAAAGGATCCGATGTTATCAATAGCCTATTTAAAAGATCCGTTATTGTGTCCAACCGCGAAGTTTTTCTCGTGAATAGCTCACGATATTTTCTATTTTCTTTGTTCCTAGCTTCTTGCGCCTCCTCCGAAACGCATCCAAATTGATTGAAAATCCAGAAGCTAGAGCTTCTAAAATAATGCGGAACCCTTTTATAAGATCCACATCAATTCCGGTTATTTCAGCCGTTTTAAATTCGTCTCGGAAGAATCTTCTTGCCGTATTGCCATCGTTCGTGTTGCCAGATTGTTGTGTTGGCATATCAATTAGTAAGCCAGTTTCATTTTTAAACCTATCTTGTATTACCTTTTTCCTGGCTTTAAACTTTTCCTTACTTTCTTTTTCTTTGACTTGCCAAACTTTTACATCAAGCCTGTATGCTATATGAAGAATACACTCCATGAAACGAATCCAAGAATGGAGTGGACTTAACCCAAAGGACATTGCCATCTGATTTTCAGACTTTCTCGATATTATGCTGGTATTATTCATTTCGGGCTTTGCGCCGCATATGTAGCATGTTTGAGATGATGAAGTTACAGGTGATAAAGCAGTGCACACTTTACCATCTACCATTGTTAGTAAAAAAACAGGTTTTACTGCGATATGAAAATCTTCCTCGTGAATTTCAACGGGTGATAATTTTTTAACTTGCTCTACTACTAGATCAACTTCCTTTTTTATCAAATCCGTTGTTTCCTTCGCAAAAACAAGTTTAATAGGGCGGCAGTATCTTGTTGAAGAGGGGGCGGGATTTTGCCAAATTATGGTCTTAAGTTCTTCCTGACAAAAGTGCATTTGAATTGGAACCATGGAAATGCTAAAAAGATTTTCGTCAAAACACTCTTCAGATGTGTATTTTTGTTTATAAGATTTTTGTTGAGCTCCGTCACATCCCCACTTAAAAATCAACGATAATTCTTTAAGTCCTGATTTAAATTCCTCACAATTAAATGCATCTTTTTGGGCCAAACATAAACGCCTAACACTATGGTCAACCAAGCTCTGAAGATCACACACGGCAGACGATTCTGACACATTTTTTTGATCAGGATAGCATTTTTTTTTTTGACTCCTTAATTTTATCATATGAGGGCAATAGATTTTTAACGACTTTGTTAATTTTTTGACGAATGATATCATATTGATGAGTGGATAACTGGGTATCCACAATCAAAGCCAACGCTTCATCGGCAGATAAACATATTTGTTCAGAGGGCACTGTTTCAAGCGATCTTTTTAAATTCGTACCTTAAGTTAAAAAAAAGTAAATAAAAGTTGATAATACTATAGTGAAAACAAACCTCTTTTTGGGGAACTAACTGCTAATTTTTTGACTACAGCGGCAGTATCTCTTTTTCCAATTATTCTTAATTTTTTTTCGTAGGCCATCCCAATTTCTTCAAAGCTATATGAATCCAACAGGCTTTTTACTTTTTTCTTTTTTATTTTTTCACAGCACTCTTCAAAATTCTTTTTTGGTCTCCCTACTTTTTTAATATTTGAAGACGAAGATGGAATTTCATCTAAAAATGCTTGTGGAAGAGTAAGGGTTTCATTAAGCCACGAAGAATGAGTTTTTTCGAAACGGTCACGGTGTCTACCAATTATTGTCCACATTTCATTAAACCTGAAACAAATTTGTCTCAAGGTAGCTTTTAGTGTCTTCAGTGCCTCTTCGGAAAAAGTTATTTGACTAAAATGGGTCAAAACAAAGGACAAAACGGCCTCAAACCGCTTTATTCTGATCTTTGAAACCCAAATATCAAAAATTTGTTTTTTCGTAATTTCGCAAGACATTCTGAAATATTCAAAGATTATCATGTATCAAAAATGTACTCTTACACTTGAAACATGTACTTCTACCTACCACGAAAGACCACGTTTAGGACACACAAAACTTATAACAAAAGCACAACACATTATGTGGATTAAACTAATAATAATTTAATTGATTTTAACTATTAAATTCTCTACAATTCATGTTTATACACTTTGTACCATTGAAACGAAAATGAAAAAGGTAGGTATAGTTAAAAACAGATTTTCAATAAAAATGTCTTTAAAAGTTAAAAATCGAGAAAAAAGAAAGAAAACCTTTAAAATAATATTTATTTTGAAAAATTTTTTTTTATTGAATTATAACTTTTTTATTTTTTGTTCTACATAAAAAAAGTTTATTAACATAAATTGTAGAGAATTTAATGATCTATAAGATGATGTAAGTATTTTTTGCGAAAAATAACTGTTTTCAAAATATCACGTAAAACTCTTAACACCCCTTTATAGAAGATGGCCCCTCAATGAGAGGGGGGTGGGGTGTTCAGCTCAAAAAATCGAAAATTATACTCACACTGAACTCCCCTACACATACGCAAAAAAATCTTGTCAATGTAGCACTTCATGGTAATATAAGTAATAAAATTACTATTATTTTGACATTTATTTTTTGCTGAAGGCCAGTTCAAAAATGAAAAAAAAATGTATGGGCGTCGCACCTATGCGCAGCAACTTAAAGCGGTTAATTATAGCAGACATATCAGACTTTAAAATGCATATAGTCTCACATCTGAATAACACTGAATAATTTAATTTTTTCTCTAATGAATGTACAAATTGAATAAAATTACGCTTTTTTTTGCACCCCATCCACCAACAAATCTATTTAAACACCATATAAATTAAAATTTTACTTACTTTTCAATTTTCCGATATCCTGTTAATGAAATAAAAGCAAAACTTTCAATAAAAATTGAACCATGCACTCAAAAAAAAAAAAAATAGCTAAACCACCTTCACTCGCCAATTGCCACCGAAAAAATGACTAATTGCAACTTTGACATCAATTATCTTTGTTCTACATCACTCCCGCATAACAGTTCTTTCTAAATCGGTTAGTAGAAGGTTTAGGCTCCAAGTAAAACCAACTTTTACATCAGTTTGTGCATATCATTTTTTTAATTAAATTCCGCTAGATTTGTGAATTCTCACACTGTGCGCCGTGGTGACGCCTCACACGACGCACGTGGCAAGCGATGCGATGCTTGGATTTAATGCGGCCTGCGAACCTTTTAGTATGCAGTAGATAATCATTTGCCGCTGCTGGATAGTAAGTTAGTATAAATCTATTAAAATAAAAACTAAAAGTATACTAAAATAAAAATAATCAAATTTTTTTTATATTATGTACATATATATAAATAATTTTTCTTTAGTTTGTAATTTTGACATCAAATTTAGATCTCTTTTAGATTTAATTGTGGTCCTGAAAAGGACCGATTTTTTTTTGTAATCGACTGAATGATTTTATTTAACCTCCGAAACCATAAAGAGTACGGCCTTGTCTCTTTAAAGCGTAAACTACATCCATAGCTGTAACAGTCTTACGCTTAGCATGTTCGGTGTAAGTAACAGCATCACGGATAACATTTTCCAGGAAAACTTTTAAAACTCCACGGGTTTCTTCGTAAATCAAACCAGAAATACGCTTTACACCTCCACGACGAGCCAATCGACGGATTGCCGGTTTAGTGATTCCTTGGATATTATCACGCAATACCTTACGATGACGTTTAGCTCCACCTTTGCCCAAGCCTTTTCCTCCTTTACCACGACCAGTCATTTTTCTTTTTGGTTAAAATTTATTTAAACACTGAACTGAGAACTACACTGCACAAGAGTCACTGTTACACTGTGCTTCTGAACAAAACTACCACCTGTATTTATACTTCTTTTTCTTCATCAAAAATAACAAATTCATTTGTGATTGGTCATTCTAAAAAGAACAACTGAACGGAGACAAAACTATGTATATTTTTAAGTTAAGATCCAGCAATTTACCAATTATAATAATTTTTGAAACCATAGTGGAAGTTAGTGAAAGTGCTCAGTTTTGATTAAATATTTTATTTTGTTAAATAAGTGTGCTCGTGTTAAAAAAAAAAGTGAAAAATGGCTCGTACAAAGCAAACTGCCCGTAAATCTACCGGTGGAAAGGCTCCACGTAAGCAGCTGGCTACAAAGGCAGCGCGCAAAAGTGCTCCTGCCACAGGAGGTGTAAAGAAACCACATCGTTATCGTCCTGGAACTGTGGCTCTTCGTGAAATCCGTCGTTATCAGAAGAGTACTGAATTGTTGATTCGCAAATTGCCTTTCCAACGTTTAGTTCGTGAAATTGCTCAGGATTTCAAAACTGATTTGCGATTCCAGAGTTCAGCTGTAATGGCGCTACAAGAAGCCAGTGAAGCATATTTGGTTGGTCTTTTTGAAGACACCAATTTGTGCGCAATTCATGCAAAGCGTGTAACAATTATGCCAAAAGACATCCAGTTGGCTAGACGCATCCGTGGTGAACGTGCTTAAAGAGTAGAACTCGAGAAAATAATATCCAACGGTCCTTTTCAGGACCACAAAAAATTGAAAAGAGATTTAATTAGATTTCATTTTGTTGGTTTAGTTAGGTTCTTAAGTCATAAAATAATTAGCTACCTATTTTTTTTTTTTTTATTGCAGTACAGACTTACATACTGTAATAATAAATATTTATTAAGTAGATATATAATTCTAGGAATCATAAATTGCTAGCTCCAATACATAGTTCATCGAAAATGTTGGTATATTTCAATGCAATGGAATTAACACTGGTAACCACAAAGATGTAATAGGTATTATTATAAAATAGAAAAATATTTTGAGACCGTCGCGTGCGTCGGTTAAAAAAAAATATTGACTTATTTTATTTTGAACGATGAAATGAAAAGAATAATTATGAAATTAAAAAAAAAAAGATTGGTTCAACAAAAACTTCAATGAACCCTCCGCTTCACAACCAATTTATTTTATTTATATGTATTAAAATTTATTACAGATAAATTCGGTAAACATTATAATTTTCTCAAGTAGGTATAGGCATTCATTTTCTTTGTTTCAAAAGCACTCAGTTAGCACTCATATTTAACTACAAAATTTATTTTAAATATAACAAATATGAATTCTTCAATATTAAGGTTATTTACAATGTGAAATATATATGTATATAGGACATATTTTGTATAATATATGATTGTTTTTAGATATGAGTATGTAGATATATCGAATAATTAATGTAGGTATTGCTCAGTTTGATCGAATTTATTGAAAATTTTGATTCCCGCCATCACGTTTGTTTTTCATATTTCATGATTGTCGCAAAGCATATTATAATTTGCTTTAAAATATATTATATTATAAAATATTATATAATATACCTAAACCTATATAAAAAGAATCAAATTCCATTAATTAATATAAAAAGAAACAATTCATTTGTGTTGTTAGATTATAATTTTCGGCGCCAATTTATATTCAGGCTATTTTTTTTTTTTTTGTCATAGACAGTACGTGTCTGGTTTCGTTTACAAGTAGCAAAAACTTATTTAAATCTGGTTAAGAATTAAAAATGAAATTACTACGAGTTTTTTAAATCATTAAAGTAATTCTGATAATGTTTATTTACGTATTTTCGCAGTAAATAATGCAAAACTTTATTTTAAACGAAATTATAACGCCTAGAGAAAAAATAATGCGCGTTTCATTATTCATATTGTTTTAATTTAATTTAAAAGAAACTTAATGATATTTTGAAGAAATTTTTAGTTGCGTTGTTTAAATGTACTATCTATTTTATGAAAAAAACTGTTTCGATTTGAAAATATGTGTAGTTTATTTGTTTTAGGCATTCTTAAACGTAAGTAACGAAAAAAAATTACCAAACATTGAATTTAATTGTGATTTCTTTAATAACAGATAATCTAATTTAAACAAAATAATTCAATAAATAATCTATTATATTGTAAGAATAAAGACAATAAGTTATTTATTTGATATTTATCTAAATACATATACATTTTTAAAGTTTTATGAACAACCTAAGGATGCAAGAGTATACAAAATAAGTACAAAATTGATTTTTTGTAAACCTTCGTTCTCGTTGATTCTCATTGAAACGATTACACTGTTTTTTAGCTAAATTCTTCATTAAAAAGACGCAATTTATATTCCTAGACTTGTTTTATTGTGAGTGAGTGATAAAAACGTGTTTTATAAAAATTAAACAAAATGTCTGATACCGTGGTTGCATCTCCTGCAATTGTTGCAGAAAAAAAACCCAAGAAGGCTGCTGCTAGTGGTTCAAAGAAACCAAAATCAAAACCAAGCCATCCTCCAACTCAGCAAATGGTGGACGCTGCTATTAAAACATTAAAGGAACGCGGTGGCTCTTCGCTTTTGGCTATCAAAAAATATATAGCCGCTACGTATAAAGTTGATGTACAAAAGCTTGCTCCATTTATTAAAAAATATTTGAAAGGTGCCGTCATTAGTGGTAAATTAGTGCAAACTAAAGGGAAGGGTGCTGCAGGATCGTTTAAATTGTCTGCATTAGCAAACAAAGAACCAAAATCAAAATCTGCCGATAAAAAAAAATCTGCTGCCAAACCAAAAGCTGCTGCTGCCGGTGACAAAAAATTAAAAAAAGTTTCTGGTGAAAAGAAATTAAAGAAAACTGCCGCTGCTACAAAAAAAAGTGCTGATAAAAAAAAGGTAGAAAAACCTAAAGTGAAAACTATTAAGAAAACTAGTGCAGTTAAAGCTAAGCCAACAAAAGCAAAGGCTGCTGCTCCAAAGCCTAAGGTGCCAAAGGTAAAAACAACCACAGCATCATCTGCCGCAAAGCCAAAAAAAGCAGTTGCAGCAAAGAAAGCTAAGAAGTAATTTCAATATTCATTTGAAATTTTAAAACAAAACCACAGTCCTTTTCAGGACTACAAAAATATAATTAAAGAGATATAATTTAATTTCACAAAAAAAAAAAAAAATGCCCAACAACCTATTTATTTATCATATTTTGCCCATTATATAAACACAACTCAAATCTATTTTGTGTTTAGGAACATACTATGTGTTTTTACATATTTTTAACGACTGTACCTATTCATGGTTTTATTGCTGCAAACGAATAATTTCAGTACAAAAATATATTAAGAGTTTTTTTTTTTCGTGGGTCACAAAAAATTTACATCTTTGCACAATCTCCATCGAAATATACCAATCTTTTCAAGTTTTCAAAATACCCAACAAAACCAATACAAATCCATTCAAAAATTCTATCTTGAAAAATCAAATTTTATTATTCCATTTTCATTGAAATTATTTATCTATGTATATATCTGAAAAAACCATTTTATTTTAATTGAAATTTATTATTAATTCACAACTAGATTTGGAAATTCGATTTGTATCTCTTAATGGAAATTTTTGCGGCCCTGAAAAGGGCCATTTTTGAAGATATTCACAATTAAGAATTTACTTCGAGCTCGTGTATTTGGTAACTGCCTTAGTTCCTTCACTAACAGCATGCTTGGCAAGTTCGCCAGGCAACAACAATCGCACGGCAGTTTGAATTTCCCGACTTGTGATTGTGGAACGCTTGTTGTAGTGAGCCAAACGCGATGCTTCGGCGGCAATTCTTTCAAAGATATCATTCACAAAGCTGTTCATGATGCTCATTGCCTTCGATGAAATTCCTGTATCAGGATGAACTTGCTTAAGAACTTTGTAAATGTAGATTGCGTAACTTTCCTTCCTCTTACGCTTCTTCTTCTTATCGGTCTTGGTGATATTCTTCTGTGCCTTTCCGGCCTTCTTTGCTGCTTTACCACTAGTTTTAGGCGGCATTTTCACTTTTTACTTAAGTACACTTTTACTATAATATAACTGTACACACTGACGACTAAACGAGAACTGTGAACAATTTTCGATTTTCTTTTACCTTATATACTTTTTTTCAACTTTGGATTAATATAGAAACAACCCTCTTTTTTCAGGTATGCGCTACATAAAAATTTGTATAAATACAAGCGTCGATATATTTTCAGTCCATTATAGTTTGTGCAGTGATACAGTGAAGTTCGATCTTGGAAATAGTAAAGACTATTTCACAACATAAATTAATTCGTTTTAAATTAAAAAAAAAAAATGTCTGGTCGTGGTAAAGGTGGAAAAGTGAAGGGAAAGGCAAAGTCCCGCTCAAATCGTGCTGGATTACAATTCCCTGTTGGTCGTATTCATCGTTTGCTGCGAAAGGGAAATTATGCCGAGCGTGTTGGAGCTGGAGCGCCTGTGTATTTGGCAGCTGTGATGGAATATTTGGCGGCAGAAGTTTTGGAATTGGCGGGAAATGCTGCTCGTGACAACAAAAAAACTAGAATTATCCCCCGCCATTTACAATTGGCAATCCGCAACGACGAGGAATTGAATAAATTACTTTCTGGTGTAACAATCGCACAAGGAGGTGTTCTTCCTAATATTCAAGCCGTTTTGTTGCCAAAGAAGACAGAAAAGAGTGCTTAAATCTCGTAACGCGAAAACAAAAAAAAATCCGTCCTTTTCAGGACGACAAATCATTTCAATAAAGAGATGCAATTTTTTTTCAAAAATCTTGGTATAAAAATACATTCTAGTCTAGTTTAGTTGTTTTTTTTTTCTTATTTTTATATTAATTGTTTCGTTGGTTAAGAAGAAACATATTTATGTAAATATATCTACGATAGATAAATTACTTGACAACGACAAAACAAAATCCAAATGAGTTTTCCAGATAATGTACATTTTCGATCTCATCGTCTGACGCCGGCCGCCGTGGTGACGCCTCACACGACGCACGTGGCAAGCGATGCGATGCTTGGATTTAATGCGGCCTGCGAACCTTTTAGTATGCAGTAGATAATCATTTGCCGCTGCTGGATAGTAAGTTAGTATAAATCTATAAAAATAAAAACTAAAAGTATACTAAAATAAAAATAATCAAATTTTTTTTATATTATGTACATATATATAAATAATTTTTCTTTAGTTTGTAATTTTGACATCAAATTTAGATCTCTTTTAGATTTAATTGTGGTCCTGAAAAGGACCGATTTTTTTTGGTAATCGACTGAATGATTTTATTTAACCTCCGAAACCATAAAGAGTACGGCCTTGTCTCTTTAAAGCGTAAACTACATCCATAGCTGTAACAGTCTTACGCTTAGCATGTTCGGTGTAAGTAACAGCATCACGGATAACATTTTCCAGGAAAACTTTTAAAACTCCACGGGTTTCTTCGTAAATCAAACCAGAAATACGCTTTACACCTCCACGACGAGCCAATCGACGGATTGCCGGTTTAGTGATTCCTTGGATATTATCACGCAATACCTTACGATGACGTTTAGCTCCACCTTTGCCCAAGCCTTTTCCTCCTTTACCACGACCAGTCATTTTTCTTTTTGGTTAAAATTTATTTAAACACTGAACTGAGAACTACACTGCACAAGAGTCACTGTTACACTGTGCTTCTGAACAAAACTACCACCTGTATTTATACTTCTTTTTCTTCATCAAAAATAACAAATTCATTTGTGATTGGTCATTCTAAAAAGAACAACTGAACGGAGACAAAACTATGTATATTTTTAAGTTAAGATCCATCAATTTACGAATTATAATAATTTTTGAAAGCATAGTGGAAGTTAGTGAAAGTGCTCAGTTTTGATTAAATATTTTATTTTGTTAAATAAGTGTGCTCGTGTTAAAAAAAAAAGTGACAAATGGCTCGTACAAAGCAAACTGCCCGTAAATCTACCGGTGGAAAGGCTCCACGTAAGCAGCTGGCTACAAAGGCAGCGCGCAAAAGTGCTCCTGCCACAGGAGGTGTAAAGAAACCACATCGTTATCGTCCTGGAACTGTGGCTCTTCGTGAAATCCGTCGTTATCAGAAGAGTACTGAATTGTTGATTCGCAAATTGCCTTTCCAACGTTTAGTTCGTGAAATTGCTCAGGATTTCAAAACTGATTTGCGATTCCAGAGTTCAGCTGTAATGGCGCTACAAGAAGCCAGTGAAGCATATTTGGTTGGTCTTTTTGAAGACACCAATTTGTGCGCAATTCATGCAAAGCGTGTAACAATTATGCCAAAAGACATCCAGTTGGCTAGACGCATCCGTGGTGAACGTGCTTAAAGAGTAGAACTCGAGAAAATAATATCCAACGGTCCTTTTCAGGACCACACAAAATTGAAAAGAGATTTAATTAGATTTCATTTTGTTGGTTTAGTTAGGTTCTTAAGTCATAAAATAATTAGCTACCTATTTTTTTTTTTTTTATTGCAGTACAGACTTACATACTGTAATAATAAATATTTATTAAGTAGATATATAATTCTAGGAATCATAAATTGCTAGCTCCAATACATAGTTCATCGAAAATGTTGGTATATTTCAATGCAATGGAATTAACACTGGTAACCACAAAGATGTAATAGGTATTATTATAAAATAGAAAAATATTTTGAGACCGTCGCGTGCGTCGGTTAAAAAAAAATATTGACTTATTTTATTTTGAACGATGAAATGAAAAGAATAATTATGAAATTAAAAAAAAAAAAGATTGGTTCAACAAAAACTTCAATGAACCCTCCGCTTCACAACCAATTTATTTTATTTATATGTATTAAAATTTATTACAGATAAATTCGGTAAACATTATAATTTTCTCAAGTAGGTATAGGCATTCATTTTCTTTGTTTCAAAAGCACTCAGTTAGCACTCATATTTAACTACAAAATTTATTTTAAATATAACAAATATGAATTCTTCAATATTAAGGTTATTTACAATGTGAAATATATATGTATATAGGACATATTTTGTATAATATATGATTGTTTTTAGATATGAGTATGTAGATATATCGAATAATTAATGTAGGTATTGCTCAGTTTGATCGAATTTATTGAAAATTTTTATTCCCGCCATCACGTTTGTTTTTCATATTTCATGATTGTCGCAAAGCATATTATAATTTGCTTTAAAATATATTATATTATAAAATATTATATAATATACCTAAACCTATATAAAAAGAATCAAATTCCATTAATTAATATAAAAAGAAACAATTCATTTGTGTTGTTAGATTATAATTTTCGGCGCCAATTTATATTCAGGCTATTTTTTTTTTTTGTCATAGACAGTACGTGTCTGGTTTCGTTTACAAGTAGCAAAAACTTATTTAAATCTGGTTAAGAATTAAAAATGAAATTACTACGAGTTTTTTAAATCATTAAAGTAATTCTGATAATGTTTATTTACGTATTTTCGCAGTAAATAATGCAAAACTTTATTTTAAACGAAATTATAACGCCTAGAGAAAAAATAATGCGCGTTTCATTATTCATATTGTTTTAATTTAATTTAAAAGAAACTTAATGATATTTTCAAGAAATTTTTAGTTGCGTTGTTTAAATGTACTATCTATTTTATGAAAAAAACTGTTTCGATTTGAAAATATGTGTAGTTTATTTGTTTTAGGCATTCTTAAACGTAAGTAACGAAAAAAAATTACCAAACATTGAATTTAATTGTGATTTCTTTAATAACAGAGAATCTAATTTAAACAAAATAATTCAATAAATAATCTATTATATTGTAAGAATAAAGACAATAAATTATTTATTTGATATTTATCTAAATACATATACATTTTTAAAGTTTTATGAACAACCTAAGGATGCAAGAGTATACAAAATAAGTACAAAATTGATTTTTTGTAAACCTTCGTTCTCGTTGATTCTCATTGAAACGATTACACTGTTTTTTAGCTAAATTCTTCATTAAAAAGACGCAATTTATATTCCTAGACTTGTTTTATTGTGAGTGAGTGATAAAAACGTGTTTTATAAAAATTAAACAAAATGTCTGATACCGTGGTTGCATCTCCTGCAATTGTTGCAGAAAAAAAACCCAAGAAGGCTGCTGCTAGTGGTTCAAAGAAACCAAAATCAAAACCAAGCCATCCTCCAACTCAGCAAATGGTGGACGCTGCTATTAAAACATTAAAGGAACGCGGTGGCTCTTCGCTTTTGGCTATCAAAAAATATATAGCCGCTACGTATAAAGTTGATGTACAAAAGCTTGCTCCATTTATTAAAAAATATTTGAAAGGTGCCGTGATTAGTGGTAAATTAGTGCAAACTAAAGGGAAGGGTGCTGCAGGATCGTTTAAATTGTCTGCATTAGCAAACAAAGAACCAAAATCAAAATCTGCCGATAAAAAAAAATCTGCTGCCAAACCAAAAGCTGCTGCTGCCGGTGACAAAAAATTAAAAAAAGTTTCTGGTGAAAAGAAATTAAAGAAAACTGCCGCTGCTACAAAAAAAAGTGCTGATAAAAAAAAGGTAGAAAAACCTAAAGTGAAAACTATTAAGAAAACTAGTGCAGTTAAAGCTAAGCCAACAAAAGCAAAGGCTGCTGCTCCAAAGCCTAAGGTGCCAAAGGTAAAAACAACCACAGCATCATCTGCCGCAAAGCCAAAAAAAGCAGTTGCAGCAAAGAAAGCTAAGAAGTAATTTCAATATTCATTTGAAATTTTAAAACAAAACCACAGTCCTTTTCAGGACTACAAAAATATAATTAAAGAGATATAATTTAATTTCACAAAAAAAAAAAAAAAATGCCCAACAACCTATTTATTTATCATATTTTGCCCATTATATAAACACAACTCAAATCTATTTTGTGTTTAGGAACATACTATGTGTTTTTACATATTTTTAACGACTGTACCTATTCATGGTTTTATTGCTGCAAACGAATAATTTCAGTACAAAAATATATTAAGAGTTTTTTTTTTCGTGGGTCACAAAAAATTTACATCTTTGCACAATCTCCATCGAAATATACCAATCTTTTCAAGTTTTCAAAATACCCAACAAAACCAATACAAATCCATTCAAAAATTCTATCTTGAAAAATCAAATTTTATTATTCCATTTTCATTGAAATTATTTATCTATGTAAGTATGTATCTATCTGAAAAACCATTTTATTTTATTGAAATTTATTATTAAGTCACAACTAGATTTGGAAATTCGATTTGTATCTCTTAGTGGAAATTTTTGCGGCCCTGAAAAGGGCCATTTTTGAAGATATTCACAATTAAGAATTTACTTCGAGCTCGTGTATTTGGTAACTGCCTTAGTTCCTTCACTAACAGCATGCTTGGCAAGTTCGCCAGGCAACAACAATCGCACGGCAGTTTGAATTTCCCGACTTGTGATTGTGGAACGCTTGTTGTAGTGAGCCAAACGCGATGCTTCGGCGGCAATTCTTTCAAAGATATCATTCACAAAGCTGTTCATGATGCTCATTGCCTTCGATGAAATTCCTGTATCAGGATGAACTTGCTTAAGAACTTTGTAAATGTAGATTGCGTAACTTTCCTTCCTCTTACGCTTCTTCTTCTTATCGGTCTTGGTGATATTCTTCTGTGCCTTTCCGGCCTTCTTTGCTGCTTTACCACTAGTTTTAGGCGGCATTTTCACTTTTTACTTAAGTACACTTTTACTATAATATAACTGTACACACTGACGACTAAACGAGAACTGTGAACAATTTTCGATTTTCTTTTACCTTATATACTTTTTTTCAACTTTGGATTAATATAGAAACAACCCTCTTTTTTCAGGTATGCGCTACATAAAAATTTGTATAAATACAAGCGTCGATATATTTTCAGTCCATTATAGTTTGTGCAGTGATACAGTGAAGTTCGATCTTGGAAATAGTAAAGACTATTTCACAACATAAATTAATTCGTTTTAAATTAAAAAAAAAAAATGTCTGGTCGTGGTAAAGGTGGAAAAGTGAAGGGAAAGGCAAAGTCCCGCTCAAATCGTGCTGGATTACAATTCCCTGTTGGTCGTATTCATCGTTTGCTGCGAAAGGGAAATTATGCCGAGCGTGTTGGAGCTGGAGCGCCTGTGTATTTGGCAGCTGTGATGGAATATTTGGCGGCAGAAGTTTTGGAATTGGCGGGAAATGCTGCTCGTGACAACAAAAAAACTAGAATTATCCCCCGCCATTTACAATTGGCAATCCGCAACGACGAGGAATTGAATAAATTACTTTCTGGTGTAACAATCGCACAAGGAGGTGTTCTTCCTAATATTCAAGCCGTTTTGTTGCCAAAGAAGACAGAAAAGAGTGCTTAAATCTCGTAACGCGAAAACAAAAAAAAATCCGTCCTTTTCAGGACGACAAATCATTTCAATAAAGAGATGCAATTTTTTTTCAAAAATCTTGGTATAAAAATACATTCTAGTCTAGTTTAGTTGTTTTTTTTTTCTTATTTTTATATTAATTGTTTCGTTGGTTAAGAAGAAATATATCTACGATAGATAAATTACTTGACAACGACAAAACAAAATCCAAATGAGTTTTCCAGATAATGTACATTTTCGATCTCATCGTCTGACGCCGGCCGCCGTGGTGACGCCTCACACGACGCACGTGGCAAGCGATGCGATGCTTGGATTTAATGCGGCCTGCGAACCTTTTAGTATGCAGTAGATAATCATTTGCCGCTGCTGGATAGTAAGTTAGTATAAATCTATTAAAATAAAAACTAAAAGTATACTAAAATAAAAATAATCAAATTTTTTTTATATTATGTACATATATATAAATAATTTTTCTTTAGTTTGTAATTTTGACATCAAATTTAGATCTCTTTTAGATTTAATTGTGGTCCTGAAAAGGACCGATTTTTTTTTGTAATCGACTGAATGATTTTATTTAACCTCCGAAACCATAAAGAGTACGGCCTTGTCTCTTTAAAGCGTAAACTACATCCATAGCTGTAACAGTCTTACGCTTAGCATGTTCGGTGTAAGTAACAGCATCACGGATAACATTTTCCAGGAAAACTTTTAAAACTCCACGGGTTTCTTCGTAAATCAAACCAGAAATACGCTTTACACCTCCACGACGAGCCAATCGACGGATTGCCGGTTTAGTGATTCCTTGGATATTATCACGCAATACCTTACGATGACGTTTAGCTCCACCTTTGCCCAAGCCTTTTCCTCCTTTACCACGACCAGTCATTTTTCTTTTTGGTTAAAATTTATTTAAACACTGAACTGAGAACTACACTGCACAAGTCACTGTTACACTGTGCTTCTGAACAAAACTACCACCTGTATTTATACTTCTTTTTCTTCATCAAAAATAACAAATTCATTTGTGATTGGTCATTCTAAAAAGAACAACTGAACGGAGACAAAACTATGTATATTTTTAAGTTAAGATCCATCAATTTACGAATTATAATAATTTTTGAAAGCATAGTGGAAGTTAGTGAAAGTGCTCAGTTTTGATTAAATATTTTATTTTGTTAAATAAGTGTGCTCGTGTTAAAAAAAAAAGTGACAAATGGCTCGTACAAAGCAAACTGCCCGTAAATCTACCGGTGGAAAGGCTCCACGTAAGCAGCTGGCTACAAAGGCAGCGCGCAAAAGTGCTCCTGCCACAGGAGGTGTAAAGAAACCACATCGTTATCGTCCTGGAACTGTGGCTCTTCGTGAAATCCGTCGTTATCAGAAGAGTACTGAATTGTTGATTCGCAAATTGCCTTTCCAACGTTTAGTTCGTGAAATTGCTCAGGATTTCAAAACTGATTTGCGATTCCAGAGTTCAGCTGTAATGGCGCTACAAGAAGCCAGTGAAGCATATTTGGTTGGTCTTTTTGAAGACACCAATTTGTGCGCAATTCATGCAAAGCGTGTAACAATTATGCCAAAAGACATCCAGTTGGCTAGACGCATCCGTGGTGAACGTGCTTAAAGAGTAGAACTCGAGAAAATAATACCCAACGGTCCTTTTCAGGACCACAAAAAATTGAAAAGAGATTTAATTAGATTTCATTTTGTTGGTTTAGTTAGGTTCTTAAGTCATAAAATAATTAGCTACCTATTTTTTTTTTTTTTATTGCAGTACAGACTTACATACTGTAATAATAAATATTTATTAAGTAGATATATAATTCTAGGAATCATAAATTGCTAGCTCCAATACATAGTTCATCGAAAATGTTGGTATATTTCAATGCAATGGAATTAACACTGGTAACCACAAAGATGTAATAGGTATTATTATAAAATAGAAAAATATTTTGAGACCGTCGCGTGCGTCGGTTAAAAAAAAATATTGACTTATTTTATTTTGAACGATGAAATGAAAAGAATAATTATGAAATTAAAAAAAAAAAGATTGGTTCAACAAAAACTTCAATGAACCCTCCGCTTCACAACCAATTTATTTTATTTATATGTATTAAAATTTATTACAGATAAATTCGGTAAACATTATAATTTTCTCAAGTAGGTATAGGCATTCATTTTCTTTGTTTCAAAAGCACTCAGTTAGCACTCATATTTAACTACAAAATTTATTTTAAATATAACAAATATGAATTCTTCAATATTAAGGTTATTTACAATGTGAAATATATATGTATATAGGACATATTTTGTATAATATATGATTGTTTTTAGATATGAGTATGTAGATATATCGAATAATTAATGTAGGTATTGCTCAGTTTGATCGAATTTATTGAAAATTTTGATTCCCGCCATCACGTTTGTTTTTCATATTTCATGATTGTCGCAAAGCATATTATAATTTGCTTTAAAATATATTATATTATAAAATATTATATAATATACCTAAACCTATATAAAAAGAATCAAATTCCATTAATTAATATAAAAAGAAACAATTCATTTGTGTTGTTAGATTATAATTTTCGGCGCCAATTTATATTCAGGCTATTTTTTTTTTTTTTGTCATAGACAGTACGTGTCTGGTTTCGTTTACAAGTAGCAAAAACTTATTTAAATCTGGTTAAGAATTAAAAATGAAATTACTACGAGTTTTTTAAATCATTAAAGTAATTCTGATAATGTTTATTTACGTATTTTCGCAGTAAATAATGCAAAACTTTATTTTAAACGAAATTATAACGCCTAGAGAAAAAATAATGCGCGTTTCATTATTCATATTGTTTTAATTTAATTTAAAAGAAACTTAATGATATTTTGAAGAAATTTTTAGTTGCGTTGTTTAAATGTACTATCTATTTTATGAAAAAAACTGTTTCGATTTGAAAATATGTGTAGTTTATTTGTTTTAGGCATTCTTAAACGTAAGTAACGAAAAAAAATTACCAAACATTGAATTTAATTGTGATTTCTTTAATAACAGATAATCTAATTTAAACAAAATAATTCAATAAATAATCTATTATATTGTAAGAATAAAGACAATAAGTTATTTATTTGATATTTATCTAAATACATATACATTTTTAAAGTTTTATGAACAACCTAAGGATGCAAGAGTATACAAAATAAGTACAAAATTGATTTTTTGTAAACCTTCGTTCTCGTTGATTCTCATTGAAACGATTACACTGTTTTTTAGCTAAATTCTTCATTAAAAAGACGCAATTTATATTCCTAGACTTGTTTTATTGTGAGTGAGTGATAAAAACGTGTTTTATAAAAATTAAACAAAATGTCTGATACCGTGGTTGCATCTCCTGCAATTGTTGCAGAAAAAAAACCCAAGAAGGCTGCTGCTAGTGGTTCAAAGAAACCAAAATCAAAACCAAGCCATCCTCCAACTCAGCAAATGGTGGACGCTGCTATTAAAACATTAAAGGAACGCGGTGGCTCTTCGCTTTTGGCTATCAAAAAATATATAGCCGCTACGTATAAAGTTGATGTACAAAAGCTTGCTCCATTTATTAAAAAATATTTGAAAGGTGCCGTCATTAGTGGTAAATTAGTGCAAACTAAAGGGAAGGGTGCTGCAGGATCGTTTAAATTGTCTGCATTAGCAAACAAAGAACCAAAATCAAAATCTGCCGATAAAAAAAAATCTGCTGCCAAACCAAAAGCTGCTGCTGCCGGTGACAAAAAATTAAAAAAAGTTTCTGGTGAAAAGAAATTAAAGAAAACTGCCGCTGCTACAAAAAAAAGTGCTGATAAAAAAAAGGTAGAAAAACCTAAAGTGAAAACTATTAAGAAAACTAGTGCAGTTAAAGCTAAGCCAACAAAAGCAAAGGCTGCTGCTCCAAAGCCTAAGGTGCCAAAGGTAAAAACAACCACAGCATCATCTGCCGCAAAGCCAAAAAAAGCAGTTGCAGCAAAGAAAGCTAAGAAGTAATTTCAATATTCATTTGAAATTTTAAAACAAAACCACAGTCCTTTTCAGGACTACAAAAATATAATTAAAGAGATATAATTTAATTTCACAAAAAAAAAAAAAAATGCCCAACAACCTATTTATTTATCATATTTTGCCCATTATATAAACACAACTCAAATCTATTTTGTGTTTAGGAACATACTATGTGTTTTTACATATTTTTAACGACTGTACCTATTCATGGTTTTATTGCTGCAAACGAATAATTTCAGTACAAAAATATATTAAGTTTTTTTTTTTCGTGGGTCACAAAAAATTTACATCTTTGCACAATCTCCATCGAAATATACCAATCTTTTCAAGTTTTCAAAATACCCAACAAAACCAATACAAATCCATTCAAAAATTCTATCTTGAAAAATCAAATTTTATTATTCCATTTTCATTGAAATTATTTATCTATGTATATATCTGAAAAAACCATTTTATTTTAATTGAAATTTATTATTAATTCACAACTAGATTTGGAAATTCGATTTGTATCTCTTAATGGAAATTTTTGCGGCCCTGAAAAGGGCCATTTTTGAAGATATTCACAATTAAGAATTTACTTCGAGCTCGTGTATTTGGTAACTGCCTTAGTTCCTTCACTAACAGCATGCTTGGCAAGTTCGCCAGGCAACAACAATCGCACGGCAGTTTGAATTTCCCGACTTGTGATTGTGGAACGCTTGTTGTAGTGAGCCAAACGCGATGCTTCGGCGGCAATTCTTTCAAAGATATCATTCACAAAGCTGTTCATGATGCTCATTGCCTTCGATGAAATTCCTGTATCAGGATGAACTTGCTTAAGAACTTTGTAAATGTAGATTGCGTAACTTTCCTTCCTCTTACGCTTCTTCTTCTTATCGGTCTTGGTGATATTCTTCTGTGCCTTTCCGGCCTTCTTTGCTGCTTTACCACTAGTTTTAGGCGGCATTTTCACTTTTTACTTAAGTACACTTTTACTATAATATAACTCTACACACTGACGACTAAACGAGAACTGTGAACAATTTTCGATTTTCTTTTACCTTATATACTTTTTTTCAACTTTGGATTAATATAGAAACAACCCTCTTTTTTCAGGTATGCGCTACATAAAAATTTGTATAAATACAAGCGTCGATATATTATCAGTCCATTATAGTTTGTGCAGTGATACAGTGAAGTTCGATCTTGGAAATAGTAAAGACTATTTCACAACATAAATTAATTCGTTTTAAATTAAAAAAAAAAAATGTCTGGTCGTGGTAAAGGTGGAAAAGTGAAGGGAAAGGCAAAGTCCCGCTCAAATCGTGCTGGATTACAATTCCCTGTTGGTCGTATTCATCGTTTGCTGCGAAAGGGAAATTATGCCGAGCGTGTTGGAGCTGGAGCGCCTGTGTATTTGGCAGCTGTGATGGAATATTTGGCGGCAGAAGTTTTGGAATTGGCGGGAAATGCTGCTCGTGACAACAAAAAAACTAGAATTATCCCCCGCCATTTACAATTGGCAATCCGCAACGACGAGGAATTGAATAAATTACTTTCTGGTGTAACAATCGCACAAGGAGGTGTTCTTCCTAATATTCAAGCCGTTTTGTTGCCAAAGAAGACAGAAAAGAGTGCTTAAATCTCGTAACGCGAAAACAAAAAAAAATCCGTCCTTTTCAGGACGACAAATCATTTCAATAAAGAGATGCAATTTTTTTTCAAAAATCTTGGTATAAAAATACATTCTAGTCTAGTTTAGTTGTTTTTTTTTTTTCTTATTTTTATATTAATTGTTTCGTTGGTTAAGAAGAAACATATTTATGTAAATATATCTACGATAGATAAATTACTTGACAACGACAAAACAAAATCCAAATGAGTTTTCCAGATAATGTACATTTTCGATCTCATCGTCTGACGCCGGCCGCCGCACAGTGTGGGAATTCGCTCATCTAGCGGAATTAAATTAATAGCGGTTACAAGTTTTACTTTTTGATAATTCTTTTTTTGCAAGATTAATTATAAATATGTGAATAATGAAATTTAACAACAATTTATTAATATATTTTGTAAATTTTTTTTTTACAGAGCTTTGAAAGTACTCGTTTTTTGCAGTTTGATAGACCCTTCTTAACAAATGAATTTCGCTCAGCAAAAAGCTTATTCTTGATTTTTTTTTGGTCATATTTATAACTAATATATACCAATATGAAATTAAAATAGAATTTTGTATATACTTAGCCAAGTTTTTAATGAACGGAGTTTTGAAACTACGCGTTTTATGCACTTAGGTAAGCACATCAGAAACAATTTAAATACGCTGAAAAAAAATTGTTGTTCCTTTTTACTTATATTTATTCATAAAGAACATAAAATACATAAATACATAAAAAACTTTGAAACAAGATTTTTATATTACATAGTTGCATTTAAAAGGTCTAAGACTTCATGCTCGATAGCACTTTTTTTCCTTTTCGGAATGCACCTTATACTGGCTATAAAAGGATCCGATGTTATCAATAGCCTATTTAAAAGATCCGTTATTGTGTCCAACCGCGAAGTTTTTCTCGTGAATAGCTCACGATATTTTCTATTTTCTTTGTTCCTAGCTTCTTGCGCCTCCTCCGAAACGCATCCAAATTGATTGAAAATCCAGAAGCTAGAGCTTCTAAAATAATGCGGAACCCTTTTATAAGATCCACATCAATTCCGGTTATTTCAGCCGTTTTAAATTCGTCTCGGAAGAATCTTCTTGCCGTATTGCCATCGTTCGTGTTGCCAGATTGTTGTGTTGGCATATCAATTAGTAAGCCAGTTTCATTTTTAAACCTATCTTGTATTACCTTTTTCCTGGCTTTAAACTTTTCCTTACTTTCTTTTTCTTTGACTTGCCAAACTTTTACATCAAGCCTGTATGCTATATGAAGAATACACTCCATGAAACGAATCCAAGAATGGAGTGGACTTAACCCAAAGGACATTGCCATCTGATTTTCAGACTTTCTCGATATTATGCTGGTATTATTCATTTCGGGCTTTGCGCCGCATATGTAGCATGTTTGAGATGATGAAGTTACAGGTGATAAAGCAGTGCACACTTTACCATCTACCATTGTTAGTAAAAAAACAGGTTTTACTGCGATATGAAAATCTTCCTCGTGAATTTCAACGGGTGATAATTTTTTAACTTGCTCTACTACTAGATCAACTTCCTTTTTTATCAAATCCGTTGTTTCCTTCGCAAAAACAAGTTTAATAGGGCGGCAGTATCTTGTTGAAGAGGGGGCGGGATTTTGCCAAATTATGGTCTTAAGTTCTTCCTGACAAAAGTGCATTTGAATTGGAACCATGGAAATGCTAAAAAGATTTTCGTCAAAACACTCTTCAGATGTGTATTTTTGTTTATAAGATTTTTGTTGAGCTCCGTCACATCCCCACTTAAAAATCAACGATAATTCTTTAAGTCCTGATTTAAATTCCTCACAATTAAATGCATCTTTTTGGGCCAAACATAAACGCCTAACACTATGGTCAACCAAGCTCTGAAGATCACACACGGCAGACGATTCTGACACATTTTTTTGATCAGGATAGCATTTTTTTTTTTGACTCCTTAATTTTATCATATGAGGGCAATAGATTTTTAACGACTTTGTTAATTTTTTGACGAATGATATCATATTGATGAGTGGATAACTGGGTATCCACAATCAAAGCCAACGCTTCATCGGCAGATAAACATATTTGTTCAGAGGGCACTGTTTCAAGCGATCTTTTTAAATTCGTACCTTAAGTTAAAAAAAAGTAAATAAAAGTTGATAATACTATAGTGAAAACAAACCTCTTTTTGGGGAACTAACTGCTAATTTTTTGACTACAGCGGCAGTATCTCTTTTTCCAATTATTCTTAATTTTTTTTCGTAGGCCATCCCAATTTCTTCAAAGCTATATGAATCCAACAGGCTTTTTACTTTTTTCTTTTTTATTTTTTCACAGCACTCTTCAAAATTCTTTTTTGGTCTCCCTACTTTTTTAATATTTGAAGACGAAGATGGAATTTCATCTAAAAATGCTTGTGGAAGAGTAAGGGTTTCATTAAGCCACGAAGAATGAGTTTTTTCGAAACGGTCACGGTGTCTACCAATTATTGTCCACATTTCATTAAACCTGAAACAAATTTGTCTCAAGGTAGCTTTTAGTGTCTTCAGTGCCTCTTCGGAAAAAGTTATTTGACTAAAATGGGTCAAAACAAAGGACAAAACGGCCTCAAACCGCTTTATTCTGATCTTTGAAACCCAAATATCAAAAATTTGTTTTTTCGTAATTTCGCAAGACATTCTGAAATATTCAAAGATTATCATGTATCAAAAATGTACTCTTACACTTGAAACATGTACTTCTACCTACCACGAAAGACCACGTTTAGGACACACAAAACTTATAACAAAAGCACAACACATTATGTGGATTAAACTAATAATAATTTAATTGATTTTAACTATTAAATTCTCTACAATTCATGTTTATACACTTTGTACCATTGAAACGAAAATGAAAAAGGTAGGTATAGTTAAAAACAGATTTTCAATAAAAATGTCTTTAAAAGTTAAAAATCGAGAAAAAAGAAAGAAAACCTTTAAAATAATATTTATTTTGAAAAATTTTTTTTTATTGAATTATAACTTTTTTATTTTTTGTTCTACATAAAAAAAGTTTATTAACATAAATTGTAGAGAATTTAATGATCTATAAGATGATGTAAGTATTTTTTGCGAAAAATAACTGTTTTCAAAATATCACGTAAAACTCTTAACACCCCTTTATAGAAGATGGCCCCTCAATGAGAGGGGGGTGGGGTGTTCAGCTCAAAAAATCGAAAATTATACTCACACTGAACTCCCCTACACATACGCAAAAAAATCTTGTCAATGTAGCACTTCATGGTAATATAAGTAATAAAATTACTATTATTTTGACATTTATTTTTTGCTGAAGGCCAGTTCAAAAATGAAAAAAAAATGTATGGGCGTCGCACCTATGCGCAGCAACTTAAAGCGGTTAATTATAGCAGACATATCAGACTTTAAAATGCATATAGTCTCACATCTGAATAACACTGAATAATTTAATTTTTTCTCTAATGAATGTACAAATTGAATAAAATTACGCTTTTTTTTGCACCCCATCCACCAACAAATCTATTTAAACACCATATAAATTAAAATTTTACTTACTTTTCAATTTTCCGATATCCTGTTAATGAAATAAAAGCAAAACTTTCAATAAAAATTGAACCATGCACTCAAAAAAAAAAAAAATAGCTAAACCACCTTCACTCGCCAATTGCCACCGAAAAAATGACTAATTGCAACTTTGACATCAATTATCTTTGTTCTACATCACTCCCGCATAACAGTTCTTTCTAAATCGGTTAGTAGAAGGTTTAGGCTCCAAGTAAAACCAACTTTTACATCAGTTTGTGCATATCATTTTTTTAATTAAATTCCGCTAGATTTGTGAATTCTCACACTGTGCGCCGTGGTGACGCCTCACACGACGCACGTGGCAAGCGATGCGATGCTTGGATTTAATGCGGCCTGCGAACCTTTTAGTATGCAGTAGATAATCATTTGCCGCTGCTGGATAGTAAGTTAGTATAAATCTATTAAAATAAAAACTAAAAGTATACTAAAATAAAAATAATCAAATTTTTTTTATATTATGTACATATATATAAATAATTTTTCTTTAGTTTGTAATTTTGACATCAAATTTAGATCTCTTTTAGATTTAATTGTGGTCCTGAAAAGGACCGATTTTTTTTTGTAATCGACTGAATGATTTTATTTAACCTCCGAAACCATAAAGAGTACGGCCTTGTCTCTTTAAAGCGTAAACTACATCCATAGCTGTAACAGTCTTACGCTTAGCATGTTCGGTGTAAGTAACAGCATCACGGATAACATTTTCCAGGAAAACTTTTAAAACTCCACGGGTTTCTTCGTAAATCAAACCAGAAATACGCTTTACACCTCCACGACGAGCCAATCGACGGATTGCCGGTTTAGTGATTCCTTGGATATTATCACGCAATACCTTACGATGACGTTTAGCTCCACCTTTGCCCAAGCCTTTTCCTCCTTTACCACGACCAGTCATTTTTCTTTTTGGTTAAAATTTATTTAAACACTGAACTGAGAACTACACTGCACAAGAGTCACTGTTACACTGTGCTTCTGAACAAAACTACCACCTGTATTTATACTTCTTTTTCTTCATCAAAAATAACAAATTCATTTGTGATTGGTCATTCTAAAAAGAACAACTGAACGGAGACAAAACTATGTATATTTTTAAGTTAAGATCCAGCAATTTACCAATTATAATAATTTTTGAAACCATAGTGGAAGTTAGTGAAAGTGCTCAGTTTTGATTAAATATTTTATTTTGTTAAATAAGTGTGCTCGTGTTAAAAAAAAAAGTGAAAAATGGCTCGTACAAAGCAAACTGCCCGTAAATCTACCGGTGGAAAGGCTCCACGTAAGCAGCTGGCTACAAAGGCAGCGCGCAAAAGTGCTCCTGCCACAGGAGGTGTAAAGAAACCACATCGTTATCGTCCTGGAACTGTGGCTCTTCGTGAAATCCGTCGTTATCAGAAGAGTACTGAATTGTTGATTCGCAAATTGCCTTTCCAACGTTTAGTTCGTGAAATTGCTCAGGATTTCAAAACTGATTTGCGATTCCAGAGTTCAGCTGTAATGGCGCTACAAGAAGCCAGTGAAGCATATTTGGTTGGTCTTTTTGAAGACACCAATTTGTGCGCAATTCATGCAAAGCGTGTAACAATTATGCCAAAAGACATCCAGTTGGCTAGACGCATCCGTGGTGAACGTGCTTAAAGAGTAGAACTCGAGAAAATAATATCCAACGGTCCTTTTCAGGACCACAAAAAATTGAAAAGAGATTTAATTAGATTTCATTTTGTTGGTTTAGTTAGGTTCTTAAGTCATAAAATAATTAGCTACCTATTTTTTTTTTTTTTATTGCAGTACAGACTTACATACTGTAATAATAAATATTTATTAAGTAGATATATAATTCTAGGAATCATAAATTGCTAGCTCCAATACATAGTTCATCGAAAATGTTGGTATATTTCAATGCAATGGAATTAACACTGGTAACCACAAAGATGTAATAGGTATTATTATAAAATAGAAAAATATTTTGAGACCGTCGCGTGCGTCGGTTAAAAAAAAATATTGACTTATTTTATTTTGAACGATGAAATGAAAAGAATAATTATGAAATTAAAAAAAAAAAGATTGGTTCAACAAAAACTTCAATGAACCCTCCGCTTCACAACCAATTTATTTTATTTATATGTATTAAAATTTATTACAGATAAATTCGGTAAACATTATAATTTTCTCAAGTAGGTATAGGCATTCATTTTCTTTGTTTCAAAAGCACTCAGTTAGCACTCATATTTAACTACAAAATTTATTTTAAATATAACAAATATGAATTCTTCAATATTAAGGTTATTTACAATGTGAAATATATATGTATATAGGACATATTTTGTATAATATATGATTGTTTTTAGATATGAGTATGTAGATATATCGAATAATTAATGTAGGTATTGCTCAGTTTGATCGAATTTATTGAAAATTTTGATTCCCGCCATCACGTTTGTTTTTCATATTTCATGATTGTCGCAAAGCATATTATAATTTGCTTTAAAATATATTATATTATAAAATATTATATAATATACCTAAACCTATATAAAAAGAATCAAATTCCATTAATTAATATAAAAAGAAACAATTCATTTGTGTTGTTAGATTATAATTTTCGGCGCCAATTTATATTCAGGCTATTTTTTTTTTTTTTGTCATAGACAGTACGTGTCTGGTTTCGTTTACAAGTAGCAAAAACTTATTTAAATCTGGTTAAGAATTAAAAATGAAATTACTACGAGTTTTTTAAATCATTAAAGTAATTCTGATAATGTTTATTTACGTATTTTCGCAGTAAATAATGCAAAACTTTATTTTAAACGAAATTATAACGCCTAGAGAAAAAATAATGCGCGTTTCATTATTCATATTGTTTTAATTTAATTTAAAAGAAACTTAATGATATTTTGAAGAAATTTTTAGTTGCGTTGTTTAAATGTACTATCTATTTTATGAAAAAAACTGTTTCGATTTGAAAATATGTGTAGTTTATTTGTTTTAGGCATTCTTAAACGTAAGTAACGAAAAAAAATTACCAAACATTGAATTTAATTGTGATTTCTTTAATAACAGAGAATCTAATTTAAACAAAATAATTCAATAAATAATCTATTATATTGTAAGAATAAAGACAATAAGTTATTTATTTGATATTTATCTAAATACATATACATTTTTAAAGTTTTATGAACAACCTAAGGATGCAAGAGTATACAAAATAAGTACAAAATTGATTTTTTGTAAACCTTCGTTCTCGTTGATTCTCATTGAAACGATTACACTGTTTTTTAGCTAAATTCTTCATTAAAAAGACGCAATTTATATTCCTAGACTTGTTTTATTGTGAGTGAGTGATAAAAACGTGTTTTATAAAAATTAAACAAAATGTCTGATACCGTGGTTGCATCTCCTGCAATTGTTGCAGAAAAAAAACCCAAGAAGGCTGCTGCTAGTGGTTCAAAGAAACCAAAATCAAAACCAAGCCATCCTCCAACTCAGCAAATGGTGGACGCTGCTATTAAAACATTAAAGGAACGCGGTGGCTCTTCGCTTTTGGCTATCAAAAAATATATAGCCGCTACGTATAAAGTTGATGTACAAAAGCTTGCTCCATTTATTAAAAAATATTTGAAAGGTGCCGTCATTAGTGGTAAATTAGTGCAAACTAAAGGGAAGGGTGCTGCAGGATCGTTTAAATTGTCTGCATTAGCAAACAAAGAACCAAAATCAAAATCTGCCGATAAAAAAAAATCTGCTGCCAAACCAAAAGCTGCTGCTGCCGGTGACAAAAAATTAAAAAAAGTTTCTGGTGAAAAGAAATTAAAGAAAACTGCCGCTGCTACAAAAAAAAGTGCTGATAAAAAAAAGGTAGAAAAACCTAAAGTGAAAACTATTAAGAAAACTAGTGCAGTTAAAGCTAAGCCAACAAAAGCAAAGGCTGCTGCTCCAAAGCCTAAGGTGCCAAAGGTAAAAACAACCACAGCATCATCTGCCGCAAAGCCAAAAAAAGCAGTTGCAGCAAAGAAAGCTAAGAAGTAATTTCAATATTCATTTGAAATTTTAAAACAAAACCACAGTCCTTTTCAGGACTACAAAAATATAATTAAAGAGATATAATTTAATTTCACAAAAAAAAAAAAAAATGCCCAACAACCTATTTATTTATCATATTTTGCCCATTATATAAACACAACTCAAATCTATTTTGTGTTTAGGAACATACTATGTGTTTTTACATATTTTTAACGACTGTACCTATTCATGGTTTTATTGCTGCAAACGAATAATTTCAGTACAAAAATATATTAAGAGTTTTTTTTTTTCGTGGGTCACAAAAAATTTACATCTTTGCACAATCTCCATCGAAATATACCAATCTTTTCAAGTTTTCAAAATACCCAACAAAACCAATACAAATCCATTCAAAAATTCTATCTTGAAAAATCAAATTTTATTATTCCATTTTCATTGAAATTATTTATCTATGTATATATCTGAAAAAACCATTTTATTTTAATTGAAATTTATTATTAATTCACAACTAGATTTGGAAATTCGATTTGTATCTCTTAATGGAAATTTTTGCGGCCCTGAAAAGGGCCATTTTTGAAGATATTCACAATTAAGAATTTACTTCGAGCTCGTGTATTTGGTAACTGCCTTAGTTCCTTCACTAACAGCATGCTTGGCAAGTTCGCCAGGCAACAACAATCGCACGGCAGTTTGAATTTCCCGACTTGTGATTGTGGAACGCTTGTTGTAGTGAGCCAAACGCGATGCTTCGGCGGCAATTCTTTCAAAGATATCGTTCACAAAGCTGTTCATGATGCTCATTGCCTTCGATGAAATTCCTGTATCAGGATGAACTTGCTTAAGAACTTTGTAAATGTAGATTGCGTAACTTTCCTTCCTCTTACGCTTCTTCTTCTTATCGGTCTTGGTGATATTCTTCTGTGCCTTTCCGGCCTTCTTTGCTGCTTTACCACTAGTTTTAGGCGGCATTTTCACTTTTTACTTAAGTACACTTTTACTATAATATAACTGTACACACTGACGACTAAACGAGAACTGTGAACAATTTTCGATTTTCTTTTACCTTATATACTTTTTTTCAACTTTGGATTAATATAGAAACAACCCTCTTTTTTCAGGTATGCGCTACATAAAAATTTGTATAAATACAAGCGTCGATATATTATCAGTCCATTATAGTTTGTGCAGTGATACAGTGAAGTTCGATCTTGGAAATAGTAAAGACTATTTCACAACATAAATTAATTCGTTTTAAATTAAAAAAAAAAAATGTCTGGTCGTGGTAAAGGTGGAAAAGTGAAGGGAAAGGCAAAGTCCCGCTCAAATCGTGCTGGATTACAATTCCCTGTTGGTCGTATTCATCGTTTGCTGCGAAAGGGAAATTATGCCGAGCGTGTTGGAGCTGGAGCGCCTGTGTATTTGGCAGCTGTGATGGAATATTTGGCGGCAGAAGTTTTGGAATTGGCGGGAAATGCTGCTCGTGACAACAAAAAAACTAGAATTATCCCCCGCCATTTACAATTGGCAATCCGCAACGACGAGGAATTGAATAAATTACTTTCTGGTGTAACAATCGCACAAGGAGGTGTTCTTCCTAATATTCAAGCCGTTTTGTTGCCAAAGAAGACAGAAAAGAGTGCTTAAATCTCGTAACGCGAAAACAAAAAAAAATCCGTCCTTTTCAGGACGACAAATCATTTCAATAAAGAGATGCAATTTTTTTTCAAAAATCTTGGTATAAAAATACATTCTAGTCTAGTTTAGTTGTTTTTTTTTTTTCTTATTTTTATATTAATTGTTTCGTTGGTTAAGAAGAAACATATTTATGTAAATATATCTACGATAGATAAATTACTTGACAACGACAAAACAAAATCCAAATGAGTTTTCCAGATAATGTACATTTTCGATCTCATCGTCTGACGCCGGCCGCCGCACAGTGTGGGAATTCGCTCATCTAGCGGAATTAAATTAATAGCGGTTACAAGTTTTACTTTTTGATAATTCTTTTTTTGCAAGATTAATTATAAATATGTGAATAATGAAATTTAACAACAATTTATTAATATATTTTGTAAATTTTTTTTTTACAGAGCTTTGAAAGTACTCGTTTTTTGCAGTTTGATAGACCCTTCTTAACAAATGAATTTCGCTCAGCAAAAAGCTTATTCTTGATTTTTTTTTGGTCATATTTATAACTAATATATACCAATATGAAATTAAAATAGAATTTTGTATATACTTAGCCAAGTTTTTAATGAACGGAGTTTTGAAACTACGCGTTTTATGCACTTAGGTAAGCACATCAGAAACAATTTAAATACGCTGAAAAAAAATTGTTGTTCCTTTTTACTTATATTTATTCATAAAGAACATAAAATACATAAATACATAAAAAACTTTGAAACAAGATTTTTATATTACATAGTTGCATTTAAAAGGTCTAAGACTTCATGCTCGATAGCACTTTTTTTCCTTTTCGGAATGCACCTTATACTGGCTATAAAAGGATCCGATGTTATCAATAGCCTATTTAAAAGATCCGTTATTGTGTCCAACCGCGAAGTTTTTCTCGTGAATAGCTCACGATATTTTCTATTTTCTTTGTTCCTAGCTTCTTGCGCCTCCTCCGAAACGCATCCAAATTGATTGAAAATCCAGAAGCTAGAGCTTCTAAAATAATGCGGAACCCTTTTATAAGATCCACATCAATTCCGGTTATTTCAGCCGTTTTAAATTCGTCTCGGAAGAATCTTCTTGCCGTATTGCCATCGTTCGTGTTGCCAGATTGTTGTGTTGGCATATCAATTAGTAAGCCAGTTTCATTTTTAAACCTATCTTGTATTACCTTTTTCCTGGCTTTAAACTTTTCCTTACTTTCTTTTTCTTTGACTTGCCAAACTTTTACATCAAGCCTGTATGCTATATGAAGAATACACTCCATGAAACGAATCCAAGAATGGAGTGGACTTAACCCAAAGGACATTGCCATCTGATTTTCAGACTTTCTCGATATTATGCTGGTATTATTCATTTCGGGCTTTGCGCCGCATATGTAGCATGTTTGAGATGATGAAGTTACAGGTGATAAAGCAGTGCACACTTTACCATCTACCATTGTTAGTAAAAAAACAGGTTTTACTGCGATATGAAAATCTTCCTCGTGAATTTCAACGGGTGATAATTTTTTAACTTGCTCTACTACTAGATCAACTTCCTTTTTTATCAAATCCGTTGTTTCCTTCGCAAAAACAAGTTTAATAGGGCGGCAGTATCTTGTTGAAGAGGGGGCGGGATTTTGCCAAATTATGGTCTTAAGTTCTTCCTGACAAAAGTGCATTTGAATTGGAACCATGGAAATGCTAAAAAGATTTTCGTCAAAACACTCTTCAGATGTGTATTTTTGTTTATAAGATTTTTGTTGAGCTCCGTCACATCCCCACTTAAAAATCAACGATAATTCTTTAAGTCCTGATTTAAATTCCTCACAATTAAATGCATCTTTTTGGGCCAAACATAAACGCCTAACACTATGGTCAACCAAGCTCTGAAGATCACACACGGCAGACGATTCTGACACATTTTTTTGATCAGGATAGCATTTTTTTTTTTGACTCCTTAATTTTATCATATGAGGGCAATAGATTTTTAACGACTTTGTTAATTTTTTGACGAATGATATCATATTGATGAGTGGATAACTGGGTATCCACAATCAAAGCCAACGCTTCATCGGCAGATAAACATATTTGTTCAGAGGGCACTGTTTCAAGCGATCTTTTTAAATTCGTACCTTAAGTTAAAAAAAAGTAAATAAAAGTTGATAATACTATAGTGAAAACAAACCTCTTTTTGGGGAACTAACTGCTAATTTTTTGACTACAGCGGCAGTATCTCTTTTTCCAATTATTCTTAATTTTTTTTCGTAGGCCATCCCAATTTCTTCAAAGCTATATGAATCCAACAGGCTTTTTACTTTTTTCTTTTTTATTTTTTCACAGCACTCTTCAAAATTCTTTTTTGGTCTCCCTACTTTTTTAATATTTGAAGACGAAGATGGAATTTCATCTAAAAATGCTTGTGGAAGAGTAAGGGTTTCATTAAGCCACGAAGAATGAGTTTTTTCGAAACGGTCACGGTGTCTACCAATTATTGTCCACATTTCATTAAACCTGAAACAAATTTGTCTCAAGGTAGCTTTTAGTGTCTTCAGTGCCTCTTCGGAAAAAGTTATTTGACTAAAATGGGTCAAAACAAAGGACAAAACGGCCTCAAACCGCTTTATTCTGATCTTTGAAACCCAAATATCAAAAATTTGTTTTTTCGTAATTTCGCAAGACATTCTGAAATATTCAAAGATTATCATGTATCAAAAATGTACTCTTACACTTGAAACATGTACTTCTACCTACCACGAAAGACCACGTTTAGGACACACAAAACTTATAACAAAAGCACAACACATTATGTGGATTAAACTAATAATAATTTAATTGATTTTAACTATTAAATTCTCTACAATTCATGTTTATACACTTTGTACCATTGAAACGAAAATGAAAAAGGTAGGTATAGTTAAAAACAGATTTTCAATAAAAATGTCTTTAAAAGTTAAAAATCGAGAAAAAAGAAAGAAAACCTTTAAAATAATATTTATTTTGAAAAATTTTTTTTTATTGAATTATAACTTTTTTATTTTTTGTTCTACATAAAAAAAGTTTATTAACATAAATTGTAGAGAATTTAATGATCTATAAGATGATGTAAGTATTTTTTGCGAAAAATAACTGTTTTCAAAATATCACGTAAAACTCTTAACACCCCTTTATAGAAGATGGCCCCTCAATGAGAGGGGGGTGGGGTGTTCAGCTCAAAAAATCGAAAATTATACTCACACTGAACTCCCCTACACATACGCAAAAAAATCTTGTCAATGTAGCACTTCATGGTAATATAAGTAATAAAATTACTATTATTTTGACATTTATTTTTTGCTGAAGGCCAGTTCAAAAATGAAAAAAAAATGTATGGGCGTCGCACCTATGCGCAGCAACTTAAAGCGGTTAATTATAGCAGACATATCAGACTTTAAAATGCATATAGTCTCACATCTGAATAACACTGAATAATTTAATTTTTTCTCTAATGAATGTACAAATTGAATAAAATTACGCTTTTTTTTGCACCCCATCCACCAACAAATCTATTTAAACACCATATAAATTAAAATTTTACTTACTTTTCAATTTTCCGATATCCTGTTAATGAAATAAAAGCAAAACTTTCAATAAAAATTGAACCATGCACTCAAAAAAAAAAAAAATAGCTAAACCACCTTCACTCGCCAATTGCCACCGAAAAAATGACTAATTGCAACTTTGACATCAATTATCTTTGTTCTACATCACTCCCGCATAACAGTTCTTTCTAAATCGGTTAGTAGAAGGTTTAGGCTCCAAGTAAAACCAACTTTTACATCAGTTTGTGCATATCATTTTTTTAATTAAATTCCGCTAGATTTGTGAATTCTCACACTGTGCGCCGTGGTGACGCCTCACACGACGCACGTGGCAAGCGATGCGATGCTTGGATTTAATGCGGCCTGCGAACCTTTTAGTATGCAGTAGATAATCATTTGCCGCTGCTGGATAGTAAGTTAGTATAAATCTATAAAAATAAAAACTAAAAGTATACTAAAATAAAAATAATCAAATTTTTTTTATATTATGTACATATATATAAATAATTTTTCTTTAGTTTGTAATTTTGACATCAAATTTAGATCTCTTTTAGATTTAATTGTGGTCCTGAAAAGGACCGATTTTTTTTTGTAATCGACTGAATGATTTTATTTAACCTCCGAAACCATAAAGAGTACGGCCTTGTCTCTTTAAAGCGTAAACTACATCCATAGCTGTAACAGTCTTACGCTTAGCATGTTCGGTGTAAGTAACAGCATCACGGATAACATTTTCCAGGAAAACTTTTAAAACTCCACGGGTTTCTTCGTAAATCAAACCAGAAATACGCTTTACACCTCCACGACGCGCCAATCGACGGATTGCCGGTTTAGTGATTCCTTGGATATTATCACGCAATACCTTACGATGACGTTTAGCTCCACCTTTGCCCAAGCCTTTTCCTCCTTTACCACGACCAGTCATTTTTCTTTTTGGTTAAAATTTATTTAAACACTGAACTGAGAACTACACTGCACAAGAGTCACTGTTACACTGTGCTTCTGAACAAAACTACCACCTGTATTTATACTTCTTTTTCTTCATCAAAAATAACAAATTCATTTGTGATTGGTCATTCTAAAAAGAACAACTGAACGGAGACAAAACTATGTATATTTTTAAGTTAAGATCCATCAATTTACGAATTATAATAATTTTTGAAAGCATAGTGGAAGTTAGTGAAAGTGCTCAGTTTTGATTAAATATTTTATTTTGTTAAATAAGTGTGCTCGTGTTAAAAAAAAAAAGTGAAAAATGGCTCGTACAAAGCAAACTGCCCGTAAATCTACCGGTGGAAAGGCTCCACGTAAGCAGCTGGCTACAAAGGCAGCGCGCAAAAGTGCTCCTGCCACAGGAGGTGTAAAGAAACCACATCGTTATCGTCCTGGAACTGTGGCTCTTCGTGAAATTCGTCGTTATCAGAAGAGTACTGAATTGTTGATTCGCAAATTGCCTTTCCAACGTTTAGTTCGTGAAATTGCTCAGGATTTCAAAACTGATTTGCGATTCCAGAGTTCAGCTGTAATGGCGCTACAAGAAGCCAGTGAAGCATATTTGGTTGGTCTTTTTGAAGACACCAATTTGTGCGCAATTCATGCAAAGCGTGTAACAATTATGCCAAAAGACATCCAGTTGGCTAGACGCATCCGTGGTGAACGTGCTTAAAGAGTAGAACTCGAGAAAATAATACCCAACGGTTCTTTTCAGGACCACAAAAAATTGAAAAGAGATTTAATTAGATTTCATTTTATTGGTTTAGTTAGGTTCTTAAGTCATAAAATAATTAGCTACCTATTTTTTTTTTGATTGCAGTGCAGACTTACATACCTGTAATAATAAATATTTATTTAGTAGTTATATAATTCTAGGAATCATAAATTGCTAGCTCCAATACATAGTTCATCGAAAATGTTGCTATATTTCAATGCAATGGAATTAACACTGGTAACAACAAAGATGTAATAGGTATTATTATAAAATAGAAAAATATTTTGAGATCGTCGCGTGCGTCGGTTAAAAAAAATATTGACTTATTTTGTTTTGAACGATGAAATGAAAAGAATAATTATGAAAATAAAAAAAAAATAGATTGGTTCAACAAAAATTTCAATGAACCCTCCGCTTTACCACCAATTTATTTTATTTATATGTATTAAAATTTATTACAGATAAATTCGGTAAACATTATAATTTTCTCAAGTAGGTATAGGCATCCATTTTCTTTGTTTCAAAAGCACTCATATTTAGCTACAAAATTTATTTTAAATACAACAAATATGAATTCTTCAATATTAAGGTGATTTACAATGTGAAATATATATGTATATAGGACATATTTTGTATAATATATGATTGTTTTTAGATATGAGTATGTAGATATATCGAATAATTTATGTAGGTATTGCTCAGTTTGATCGAATTTATTGAAAATTTTTATCCCCGCCATCACGTTTGTTTTTCATATTTCATGATTGTCGCAAAGCATATTATAATTTGCTTTAAAATATATTATATTATAAAATATTATATAATATACCTAAACCTATATAAAAAGAATCAAATTCCATTAATTAATATAAATAGAAACAATTCATTTGTGTTGTTAGATTATAATTTTCGGCGCCAATTTATATTCAGGCTATTTTTTTTTTGTCATAGACAGTACGTGTCTGGTTTCGTTTACAATTAGCAAAAACTTATTTAAATCTGGTTAAGAATTAAAAATGAAATTACTACGAGTTTTTTAAATTATTAAAGTAATTCTGATAATGTTTATTTACTTATTTTCGCAGTAAATAATGCAAAACTTTATTTTAAACGAAATTATAACGCATAGAGAAAAAATAATGCGCGTTTCATTATTCATATTGTTTTAATTTAATTTAAAAGAAACTTAATGATATTTTGAAGAAATTTTTAGTTGTGTTGTTTAAATGTACTATCTATTTTATGAAAAAAATCGTTTCGATTTGTAAATATGTGTAGTTTATTTGTTTTAGGCATTCTTAAACGTAAGTAACGAAAAAAATTTACCAAACATTGAATTTAATTGTGATTTCTTTAATAACAGAGAATCTAATTTAAACAAAATAATTCAATAAATAATCTATTATATTGTAAGAATAAAGACAATAAATTATTTATTTGATATTTATCTAAATACATATACATTTTTAAAGTTTTATGAACAACCTAAGGATGCAAGAGTATACAAAATAAGTACAAAATTGATTTTTTGTAAACCTTCGTTCTCCTTGATTCTCATTGAAACGATTACACTGTTTTTTAGCTTAATTCTTCATTAAAAGCCCTACTGCGTGCTATGTAAGCAGGAAGGGCACCCAGCCAACTACGAAGGATGTCCCTATCGTAAAAAGCTAGTAGCAGCCAAGAAAGAAAAGGAAATGGCAAGAGCCGCTACCAAACAATTGCCAACCACATCCCGAATTTTCCCTGGTAAGGCGTTCTCCGATTGCTTTCACGCAATTAACAAAAGCGTGACAAATATAACTAATTACCAAAAGCCCCTACCCAAGCAACAACAACAACCTAAACCACAACAACCCAAAATTCAACAACCAGCAAAACAGACCCCTGTTACTCGTACAGAGCCCCCTAAGCCCGCCAAATCAGCCATTTCTAGTGGTATTAAAGCCACAGCGAGTTCGTTCCTAAACGACTCACAGAAATTCTTCGGTTGCGATTTCGTCACACTGTTGTCGAAAATAACCGATTTTCTTCCTCTATACGAGGCCTGCCCCGACGAGACCGGCAAGAAACACATGTTTCTTGACTTCTGCTTCCGAGTATGTATACAACAATAGACAACTTTAACGTTATTGGGTATAACGTTAACTCACTAATTTCACATCCTAAACGGATTTCTCTTGAAAAATTCCTTGACAAAACAAACCCGACGCCGTTCTGCTCTCCGAAACTAGACTAGCTTCGAGGTATCGGCTTTACTTTGAAAAGTACACCTTATTCCGGACAGACATAGATCTTGGCAAAACTGGCACTGCTATTTTGGTAAGATCTCCTTTTCAATGCCGAAAAGTCATTATCCAAGACTTGGTTACATTTGAAGTAACTTGCGTAGTAATTGAACTTGAAAATAACGAAAATATCCTTCTGATATCTTTGTACAATCAATGTTCCGCATCCCGAATCAACATAAATCACGACCTTGACTTGCTAAACGCATTCTGTCAAAACTACACTCACTTCATTATTGGTGGTGACTTCAATGCTCGCCACCAACTGTGGATGGACACTTTAAGCTCTTATCAAGGAGTAGTTATGTCTGACTGGCTATGCGCTAATTCCCACACCCACTCTTTTGAGGTTGTATCTCAACCAATCCCAACATATCCCAAAACTCCTTCGACACTTGACTTTTTCCTGTGCTCCCCTAACCTGATCTGTAGACTTCCTACACTCAAAAACTTCTCGTGCACTGCGATTGCATCAGATTCTGATCATTTAGCAGTTCAACTAGCCCTTCGTCTTAGGACAAACTTTAACATACTTGCTATCCCACAGCAAGAATTTATTAATTATACAAAAATCAATTGGGCAGTATTCCAAAGCTCTTTAACGGATAAGCTACGGAATAACACACCTAGCACTTCACACAATTTGAGCAATCAAGAAATCGAATCCACAATCGAGACTATTGAAAATTCAATTGCTGTAACAATTGCTGAACAAGCACAACAACGAACGTTCAATTCGAAATACAAAGACCTTCCCCAACATATTCAAAATATGTATAAGTACAGGCAAAAGCTTCGGAAAATTCTTCAGAGAATTTTTCACCGTACTCTAAGTACACACGGAGATGAATACCAGAGTGTTTTCTCTCAACTCAAGTGCCTAAATACCCTCATCGACCAAAACACTAAAGCATTCATAGACTCCCAATTCAGGAAAAGACTTAACGTCATAAAACCTGGACCGGACACATTCAAGCAAATTAACCGAATCATAGGGAGGAAATCCCCTATAGTCGGACAATTGCAATATAATGCCACCTTTCTTTCGTCGGACCAAGAAAAAACGAATGCCTTCGCAGATTTCTTTGAAAGCAATTTCAAACCTAATCTCCCAATCCACTTACCCGACTTTCTCTCCAACGTAAACAACGAAGTCACAGGACTGATATCTCAGAACCCTAGCCCGCTTACCACCTTTTCACAAGAAAATTCATCAGTCTACACGACAACAGATGATATTTTTACCAACCCTTTAGACCTTTACGGTTCTATCCAAAACGGCAATTCCAAGAAATCTTCAGGACCTGACAAGGTTTCTAACTATCTAATAAAAAAATTACCGCCGACAGCTATTATAATCCTCACGATTATACTTAATAACTGTATTAACAACAGTTACTTCCCAAATAAATGGAAAATCGCCGAAATTTTCCCAATACCAAAAAAACCTGGTGCAAATTGTGTTAACAATTATCGACCCATCTCCCTTCTTCCAAACCTCAGTAAACTTCTTGAAATGCTGATCCTTTACAAACTTCGCTCACTTTGCTCATCCATGGGTATAGTGCAGCATAACCAATTCGGGTTCAAAGCATCCCACTCGACATTCGACCCGTTGTTGAAGCTACATGCTGATACGACGCTGGCCCTTAACAAAGGATATACGACCAAGGCTTGTCTGCTCGACATCCAAAAAGCATTCGACTCGGTTTGGATAGATGGCCTGGTGTTCAAGTTGAAGTCTCTTCACTTGCCCAGACATCTTATCCTAATCATCCACAGTTTCCTCACTAACCGTAAATTTTACGTACGAGTGGGAAATTCAAATTCAAGCCTCATGAGCATTTCCGCTGGTGTTGCTGAGGGATCTCGCCTTGGACCCGATCTTTTCAATTTATATACCTCTGACCAACCACTAAACATACCTAGGACCAATACCCTACTATTTGCTGATGACTCCATCACTTACAGCGCATCCTCTAGCCCAGACCTAGCCTTCCGAAGAGTAAGGGAACATATCCTTAAGCTCTGGGATTACTATCTACAGTGGGGAATAAAAATCAACCCTACTAAAACAGAGTTGATCTGTTTTAGGACGCCTTCGAAAAATGGCCTAGCCAAAAAATGCAATAACCTCTCTCTGACCCTTCCCGATAACTCAGTTATCAAGCCGAAGAAAACGGTTAAATACCTAGGAGTTCACTTCTTCGAAAGGTTCAAATTTAATCAACACTCCAAATTCACCCTACGTAAGGCTAACCATGCCTTTTCTCTAGTACGACCTCTTATGCAAGTAAGAGGCGGTCTCCAAACAAAGACGAAACTTCTGCTTTATAAGAAACTCATTCGTCCCATTTTAACTTATAGCTTTCCTATATGGTACACCATAAGTCCATCATACATGAAAAAACTGCAAGTTTTCGAGCGAAAAGTTCTTCGCCATTGCACTTCCCTTTTCCGCAAACCAAACTCCGTTAAGTTTTATAGCAACTCAAGGCTATACGAAGCTTCAGGAATTGTCCCCATAGACAAATACATGTACAACCTCAGCGTTAAGATGCTGCAAAAAATCCCATCCCATCCCAGCCCCCTTATTAATTTAATTACAGGTGACCCAGACACAGAAGACCGGTACCTTCACGTGCTATCCATGATGGATCCAGCATTTGGAATATGGTCAGATGACAGCTTCGGAAACTTCTACGTAGCTGCAGGAACGCAGTACAACAGAGGTTGAAGCCACCACAGGACCAAACCAGCTGACAAACCACAGGAGTTAATGCCCTCCAACCCCATCTCAACCACACCAATCACCGACAGTCAGCACTGATCAAGCCGACGAGATAAATTCAAATTTTATTTAACAAAACCAATGTTAGACTTAAGACACTTTTTAGTATAAAATAAACCAACAATTTAACGAAGCAGAGCCCCTTCTGTGCTCGCAGATATATAATGTTAGACTTAAGAATTAATTATTTGTAAATATGTAACACTGTAAAAATTTGAGCTGAATAAAATTGTATATATAAATTTTTCAAATAAATAAATTTTTCATTAAAAAGACGCAATTTATATTTCCAGACTTGTTTTATTGTGAGTGATAAAAAACGTGTTTTGTAAAAATTAAACAAAATGCCTGATACCGTGGTTGCATCTCCTGCAATTATTGCAGAACAAAAACCAAGAAGGCTGCTGCTAGTGGTTCAAAGAAACCAAAATCAAAACCAAGCCATCCTCCAACTCAACAAATGGTGGACGCTGCCATTAAAACGGGTTGGCTATTTAATCCCGCGTAACGAAAACCTGCCGATTTACTACCTTTCTTGATACAAAGCGACGGTGCTGTATTAAATTTTCATTCTCCGTACGATTTTATTTTGGCCAATCAAATCAAAACTCCTCCCCTTTTGCATTTTTAGAAGACGGCTTTTTTTCAGAATTTTACTAGTTTTAGTGACTCGAAAGAGTGAGAAACACGGAGATCGAAGGAAAAAAATGTATAAAATGAGGATTGATTCCGTAAATTCTTCAGTTCTTTTTAGAACTCGGTAGAGGCAAGACCTCAATAAGAGATAACAAATAGATTTCAAATGGTTGGTGGGTGGTTGGTTGGCTGGTAGGTAGGTATGGTGCGTTGTTGGTAGGTAGGTAGGTATGATTTATGGGCGGTGTGTATGGTGGGTGGGCGGATTACGTCCACTGCTTCAAAGTTACTTTTGCTCAAAATTTTTTAATTGGACGGAGAATTTTATTGTTTCTGTAAAAAAATTCGTCCTCTAATAAAAGTACTTAAGCAGGTCAATTAGCCGATCTTTTTATAAAATATTTTCTTATAAAGTTCTTTTCAAAACTTTAAATTTATTTCGAAAAAAATGTTAATCTTTAAACTTAATTTGCGGGCAAACTAAGCGTCCTAGAGGCATGAAAGTTTACACACTTTGAACTCTGTTTGCGGCTAAACGGCTTGACCTAGCGACTTAAAAATTGCATATTCGTGATCTATTGCGTCACCTTACAATCGGACTCGATTTGCAACCAAACTAAGCGTCATAAAGCCTTGAAAATTAACACGTTTTTTTCTCTTTAAGCTCGAAATAAAATTTTTTACAACGCGTAAGGGGGGGGGGATGCTGCCCCCCTGCCTGGCCCAATTATAATATTTGGGGTGGGTTTATTTTGGGTGTATGCAAAGCTTTTTGGAATTAAACATTTTTTTTGACTTAAAGAAACAACATGAGTGTTCACCGATCGGTTTTTTAAAATCGACATATTTTTTTTAAACTCGATTTGCGGCTAACTAAGCATCCTAGTTAGTTAGAAGTGTCTGAAATCATTTTATACGTCTTTGTGATTATTTGGTCGTCCTAAAAAGGATGGATTAAGATAAAAAATACTTTTTTTCATAACTTTACGAAAAATATTTTTTCGTAGCCCAAAAATAATTGATAATTCACAAAAAAACACGGCACAATTACATTTGCTTAAATACTTCTGTATTCGACGAGGAATTTCATTCGCTCTGTAAAAAAAATTCGTCGTCTAATAAAAGTACTTAAGAAGATCTAGGCACCTTTACATAAAAAGTTCTTTTCAGAACTTAAAATTTTCTTCAGAGATATAATTATTTAAAAGAAATCGAAAAAAAAAGTTGGTAAGAAAAGTTTTTTCCAAACCTTTAATATTTTTCTAATACTTAAAATATATACTTATTTTTCAAAAGTACCAAATAGTATTGGAAACCCCGTCTAATAGTAGTGAAAAATCTCAATATATCTGTACGTGTAATTAAAAAAATTCAATTTAAATCGGCGGGATTTAATTACGCGGGATTAAGTTACGTTCCCCGTTTTAACGAAAGGGAGAAGAATCATCAAAACGACAGTCAATTAATTGAGCGACCGCTTTTTTCTTACGCGATACGGGCCCAGAATGACAAACTTTCGCATGGCTGGGATGTGAAATAAAAATAAAGCATGTACATACATTGAAAGTAAATCGAACTTTATTTTTGTAATTGTTGTTTACATGGTAATGTATACGAACGCTTACATTTATATTTCTTACTTCATTTTATCTAACATTAATTTAACATTATGTTTTTTTTTTATTTTTTAGCAAAAAAGAAACTCCACATTTCAATAAAAAAAAATTGATGCGACACTAAAAAAACACTCATGTACAGTTTCCGAAAGTAAATATAGAATAATACAAAACTACAAAAAAAAATTAATGGAAAAAAACTTTAAAAAAATATTATTTTTGATTTAATGTTTAATTTATTTCATTGTTTTTTTTTTTTGTGTTGTGGTATGTTGTAGTGCTGGATGTAGATTTTAGTTAAGTTTGTTTTCCTTTAATCTTAAATATTTAAGATGAATCAGCTTCACCAGAAGATTCCTTCTTCTCCTCTTCTTCCTCCTCATCCTCTTCATCTTCTTCATCGGAAGTTTCCTTTTTTTTGCTTGCCGCTGCTGCAGGTTTGCTCGGAGGACGACCACGCCCTCTGCCAGGTACTGGTGGGGGCTTTTTCGATGCTTTTGTACTACCCTTTGGTGGACGACCACGACCTCGTTTAGCAGGCACTGCCGCATCATCGCCGTTACTGACAGCAACCTTTTTTGGTGGGGTCTTTGCAGGAGCCTAAGAATTTGTATTTAATATTAAATGATAGTTATTTATGTATATTAATGTAAATTTACTTCAACAGTTTCAGCTTCCCTCTTCTTTGGCCGTCCCCCCTTCCTCTTAACATCAGTATCAGCCATTTTTAATTCTGAAAGCAAACAATAAAATCTATAGATTAGTTTACTTTTTTATTTAACATTTTTAATTAAAGTTCTATCGATTATTAGCAAAAAGAGGTGAATTCGGTTAAGACGATACATAGATATCAAGTACTTGATGTGTAACCCAGCTGTGATAAAAAAGTATTGTTAATTTTGAGTTTTGCCGTCTACGAAAAGACACAATTGGATTGAAAACAAATGATGTGTTGTTTCGAAAGAAGAAGTAAGAAATTCTTACGAAACGTTGGGAAAAGAATGGAATGAAACTTGTTTTATTCGCATTTTATTCAAACGGACCAAAACAGCCTACACAGTGGAATTATTTATTTGTATAAAACAATAAAATACAAAAATATTTCTTACTTTGTTTGTACACAACCCAATGCCTTTACTTTTTTTCCCTCGGATAGTAGAAGAGCAATTTATGGCATCTTCAAATCGCTTAAAAAATTGTTATACAAAAAATACTCAAAGAAAGTAGATACTGTAGCAGTCTTTAAAAAGTTAATTTTTGTCGTCAACTTTTGATTTGATGGTATTTTTTTATCGTCGCTATTTCTTACGTAGTGTTAAGCATATGGGTAGCAAAAACCATGAAAGAAAAATCGTTGTATGTATTATATGTACTTTCAAATTTAATATGCATCTCTGAAAAGGTAAGAATTCAGAAGTCTACTGTACTTATACAGCCCTATTAATTAAAAATGCTCACCCCGCCTTTATTCCACGAGTTATCAAAACCATGGAATAAGAGATAAGCCATGAATGAATTAAAATTTCCTATTTTTGTTGTTTTTATTTCCCCAAATGGAAAATTTAATTAAAAAAGAAAAGGTTGGCGAACTGGAGTACAAACGTAAAAGCAAGTTTTTATAAATAATGTAAACCATTTATAGACTACGTTTTCCACTGTATTCTTCAGAAGCATCTGAAATCATTGTGTATTGAAATATAGGGTGCTTTCATAAATGCATGGTTGCGAAGGTCCGACGAATGCATAGCATTCATAAATGCAAATGATGATTGTCAGAGTTTCATAAATGCATAACGCAAATATTTGCAGCGCAAATATAAAGTTTCACATGCATTCCGAATTTTTTCATAAAGAAAGAGACAGTATGATGTAAACGGTGGTACACCTTCGCTTACTGTTCACAACTGTCCAAATTTCCGCTAAAAAATTCAAAGTTGAACTCAAAAATAAAAATACACATCAGAATTGTTTCTGGTCTACAGAAAAATGAATCAAATCAGAGAAAGTATTCATAAATGCATATTAAAATGCATGCGCAAATAGTTTTTCTGACGTTAAGATGATCGCATGTAAACAAAGCAACCATGCATATATGAAAGAACCAAAATGCACGACTGGACCGTACGTACTTACTACTATGTTCGATCACATTATATGCAAGGTTCTTAATAGAAATGGCTAAATTTATTTTTAAAGTCGTTTTCACTTAATTTTTTATATATAAAAATTCTAAAATTTTTTCTGAATAAAAATTGGTATGAACATTTTAAATATTTAATAATATAAAGTTAAGAACAAAATTTCGGAAAAAATCGTCCACCCATTTTCGAAATATTGAATTTTCAAAAACAAAAATATTTTGAAATGCAGTATTATTTAGAATTCGATAGACATCCTGCCTAAAAATTTTGATAGAAATCCAATGAGACGTTTCAGAGAAAGTCTTTTTATTATAAAGTTTGAACGTTGACATTATGTGTAACATTACATCATTTAAATGACCACCACGCGAATAGTTGCAAGCAGCGATTGTTTTGAGGTAATTTTCGACCACTTTTTGACACATATTGGGCGGTATCTCAGCCATAACTAAACGAATGTTGGTTTTCAAGTTCTCAAGAGTTTAAGGTTTATCTGCATTAACACGGTCTTTCGCGTAGCCCCACAAAAAAAAAGTCCAGCGGTGTCAAATCGCATGATCTTGGTGCAGTTGATATCGCCAAGACGAGAAATGACGCGACCAGGAAATGTTGTGTGGCATGTGGCACCATCTTGTTGAAACCATATTCTCTAAGTCGTATTCTTCAATAGCAGGCAAAAAAAAGGCGGTTATCATATGACGATAACGCTCCGAAATTGACGGTGACAGTCGTTCCATCGTCATTTTCGAAGAAGTAAGGTCCAATCTCACCTCCGCACCAAAGAGCGCCACACAGTGCCTTTTTGTGGATGTAATGGCCTCTCTTCAATTACTTGAGGATTCTCAGAACCCGAAATACAACAATTTTGTTTATTAACATACCAACCGAGTGAGAAATGTGCTTCGCCGCTGAAGAAAATTTTGTTCGAAAAATCGACGTCCATCGCCTGTTGTTCAAGCACCCATTTGACGTATCTACGACGTTGGGAATGGTTAGCTGGCTTCAGTTGTTGTGAGCTGGACTTTATATGGATTGTGTAGATCCAAATGTAAATGCAGTTTGACAGTTGTCGAAAATTCCAGCTCTATACTTTTGAAACCGCAAAATGGAGAACCCTATTTAAAAAAAAAATGGCCAATGGCCAAAATGTAGACCATTCCCAAACTAGTACACACGCCAATTTTTATCAAAATCGTTAGAGCCGTTTTCCAGATACAGTAGACTCTCGATAACGTGAACAATTAAAAACCAGGGAAGTTCACTTTTGCGAAGGTCAAATCCCAGAAAATGCGTTTTAACTATTACATAACAGTAAATTAAATTAATTTAATTAATTTTACACAAAACGCTATGGCATATGTGCATATAAAATTAAATAAATAAAAAATAAAATAAAATGTTGACTGAGCACGAATTCCCATACGAAATTTAATGAAAAAAAAAATGAGTCATTTATTGATTTTGCAGCTTCTTCTCCAAAAGCTGATCAGTGCTTTTTCATTAAGGCACCCTTACTGGGTTGTTTCTTTTGAGGACATGCTGCCGCGTATAACCTTATGATAACAAAAAAAAAACAAAGAAAACCCCAAAAATCGAGCATACAAGACAATCAAAAACAATTATTGTAAGGAACAACGAAGAACAAACTGACATGAAACAAACTGGAAACTGTGCAGGACAAAGTAGGTATTGCACTAAAAATATGAAATTTCAATGTAAAATACAGATTACTTAAACAGTTTACTGTTCCTTACTAGCACAAATTGTTGTTCACGCTTTAGAGTGTTGATGATTTGTTCACGTTTTAGAGATACCAAGCAGAGAAAAATCTGTTTACGTTATCCGGTGTTCACGCTAACGGGAGTCTACTGTAATTAAGATGGTAGAAAAATTTGTATGGCAAGTACCGTTATTTTTGGGGCTAAAACACCGATTCAAAAATCTATTTTGGACAATCACCTAAACACTTAAATACCAAGTTTGAAGAAAACGATGCAGCCGTTTAATCTGTAGAGTTGTACAGACAGATGGAATTGCGGTTGTTCTCTATCATCGTATTGTCAACTTTGATTAAAATCTCGAGTTAGATTTTTTTTCAAAATGCAAAACTTGCCCTATACGCAAGTAAAAATATCAACAATAAAAACAAATGTGCCGGCACAAGAATGCTGGATGCTAATCAAAAACACAGAACAGAGACGAGCTCAAAGTAAGCCCTTGTTACAGGCAGAAAGACGTCAGCAAAACGTCTTACACCACCAAATTTGCAATCAAGGATCTCATCTCTTCATTTTGAAGTTATGTTAAAGTTGTTATCACAATTATCTAGACTTTAGAAAAAATAATGCATATTTGGTGCACTATTGCTCCCACTTGAGAATGAAAGACACCCACATTTTGTAAATAACTACTTAGGCCGTGTGTGAATTAACTACTTAGGCCGTGTGTGAATTAACTACTTAGGCCGTGTGTGAATTGCGTTAAAAGGTTGGTTAAATTTTCTACCTGTACACATGTTCTTCAACTTTTGAATCGATAAAAATGGTGGAGAAACGTTGAAAATTGGAACAAAAATAAATTTATCGCATCATCGTGTTTCTGTATCGTTTGACAATCGTTAACTTTATCGACTGAAACAAACGGAACTAAAATACTGGAAAAATCCGATAAAATGTATTTCTGTATCTTTGAAAATCGTTAACTTCTTCGATTTATACGTCAAATTTTATCAGTAGCAAAATAGCTAGCGAGATAAAAAAATAAAAAGAACAAAATTGGATCTGCTCAAAGTAAGACTTGTTGTACCTCAAGATACGTTTCATAATTTTGTAAATTTTGTTTAATATTATATTTATATTATAAATTATTTAATTGCTATTGTCTGTATTTTTGTTTGCATTGTTTCTTTAATTATAAATCTGTGATACAGAAGTGTTTTTCATTTCACAATAAATTTTAAATTGTACACTACTAAACAAATGAGAAACTAAAGAATAATAGTGTGAAAATAAAGAATTTAAGTTGTGCTCAGTGAAAGAAACTTCTGCAAAAATAATAATTAAATAATTCTTTAAGAACATTAAACAATAAATAACAAAACAATCATAAAAAAAATTTTTTATGAGATGCCAAAATGACATTTTAATTTATCGCCTTCCATTGGAAAATTCCAGCCAAACAAAATGAAATATTTTAGTTATCGTCTCAACTTGCAGAAAAAATATAAAATACTTATTGTAGTTCGTTTTGAAAATTGAATACAAATAGATTTGTCAGCTTGTTAAATTCAATTCAATGAATCAAAAAACTAACCATAATGGGAATTGTTTTGAAAAGATTTGGAAGTGTTGTTTCAAAATATTAAACTAACGATGTAAAAGCGAAACATTTACATAAGTAAAACTGACATTTCGTTCGAGTTTTTAATTTTTTTTCTTTGAAATTTTTAAAAATTTCTAGTTTAGCTGGAGTCAAATTTTGAAGGTATGGAGGATATTGACAAATAAATTGCTAACCGCGCACAACCAAGAATTCTCTAATGAGAAACTATTGCAACTGGAGTTACAATTTGCTAATGAAGATGATGACAGGGACCGTTCAATAAAAATCTCCGAAGAACAAAATTTAACCTCCAAACAAATTTCCAAAACGATGTTTAACGAAGTTATGGAGATATAAACAAAAACCGATCCTGACAGTGGAAGGTGATAGCTACGAATATCAATTGGTACAAGGAAATTTATTTTACGTTGAAAAAAAAAAGCTGTTCAGCAAACATTGGAGCAATTTTTTGTGAGAAAGCCGAATTACGACAACAGCCACTATAAGACTCATCAGACAATGATTAATTTTAATTTTGTTTTTCATAAATTAATTGAATAGGTATGTTTTTTTTTTTGTTCTTTTGTATGTATTTCGGGTATTACACAGCGCGTCACTGTAACGCGCAAGTGTAGGTCATTTTCTTTTGAACTTCTATTCGGTAACGCGCGTGTTATTACACGAATCATTTTCTCATTTTCAGTACTGCGCGTTTATTTGACAGATATCTTTTATTTTATCTTCTTTACCTACCCAGTGCAGATATTGATAAAAAACAAAAATAAAATAAAAATATAAGGCAGTTATTTATATAGGTATTCCTATATACAAGGATTGTAGATAATGGGGTTCATTTGGGAATTTAAACTAAACTTAGAAGTTTTTTCTTTGCTTCATTTAAATGGGTGTTCATTCATTTACAGCGAACATTAAATGAAGCAAATCCGAAAAAGAAACAAAAGCCGCGTTTTATTATTGTCCACCCCGTGAAAATAAAACGATCTGGGCCATGAACATTTTTTACTTTGCATGGTTGGCAGCTGTGATTAATTTTGACATTTCATTTTTTTGTTTACATTAAATAAATTGTTTACTGCGGTGCTCGGAAGTTGTCCCTTCTTGTTTTATTTTAGTTAAATAAATATAAAATAATAAACTATAATAAATAAATAAATTGCAGTTCTATCTAGATATTGTTCAGCAACCCATCGATTTCGGAACAATACTAAATCGTAAGCTCTACCGCGGTGAATATATGCCGTTAGATTAAATATAATCTGATTTCAGTTTAATGGTGAATGAAAGAAGTGAAAGAAGAAGTGAAATTTCTGCTTAAGGTCAGTCCAATGGAGGATCTAATTCAAAAAATGCTAATACTAGTTGACCTTTCTCAGGTACTCAAGAATCCCCAGAAAATCAATCAAATTTTCGTTTTGAAAATAAAAATTGTCTTCAAATAATTAGAACATGATTTTTTTGCATTTCTGTCAAAGCAGAGTTGCCAGTTGTTAGTAAAAGAAATCAATTAAGGCTCCCCCATACTATACCCAAACTTTCGGATCTAAGGAGACTAACCCAGTAGGAAACTCACACCTCAATGAAAACTGTTGGAAATTAAGATTGAGTATATTTATAATTATATACTTTGCTTTTGTTTTGTTCTGTTTTTAATCAAACTGTAAGTTCTAAAAACGTTATTATTTATTGAAAATAAGAACTTCATTTCATTTTGGAATCTTAAAACATCAGGTTATGGGCCTTATCGCGTAAAAAATAAAATTATAAGAAAATTTATTCTAGAAAGATATCTGAAAGGAAGTACAGCATTGAAAAACTTCGAGGAAGCGAAAACTTCGAGGATTGGAAATTTTCAGTCGAAGCTTATTTCCAAATGGAAGAACTATGGAAGGACTATGGAAGGCTGTTTCTGATATTGAAACCGATACAACGAAGCTCTTAAATGCAAAATCCGAACTAATATTGCTCATGGAACGGTCTATATATCCGCACATAAGACAATGCGATAGTGCGAAGCAAATTTGGGATACCCTCTCCACCGTAGATGATTATGTGAACGATGTTTTAAATACATCTTACAAGCTTAGATCTGTAGGCCTTAATGTAGATGAAGAGTGGACAGGCTCTATGCTTTTAGCTGGACTTTCAGATGAATACAAATCAATGATAATGGCAATTCAAAGCTCTGGAATTAAAATAACTGGAGATACCATTAAAATGAAGTTACTCCAAGACGTTAAAACGGAAACTAGCAAGGATACTGCATTTGTTGGTAAGAATTGGAAACATTCCGGTAAGAAACAATTCAAGGGTCCTAAATGTTACAACTGTAATGAATTTGGCCACATTTCTGCAAAATGTCCAAAGAAAAAAGAAATTTCTCAAGAAAAGAAAAAGAGTGCGATGTTAAGTTCTTTTTCCGTTAAGGATGTTGACAAAGAAGAATGGTACTTTGACTCAGGAGCATCAGCTCATATGTGCTCTAATAGGGCCAATTTTTCAAGAAAGATAGAAACTATTAAGTCGGAGGTTATTATTGCCAATAATTCTAAACTGGATGTAAAAGGTATTGGAAAAGTCGACATGAAAGTATCGATAGGAAAATCAAGGACAAATGAAATAGAATTTATGGACGTGCTTCATGTTCCAGATTTGTGTATAAACCTTTTCTCTGTGTCCAAAATCGTAGAAAAAGGTTTCTCAAAGATTTTTAAAAAGATTGGATGTCAAGTGAAAGATAACAAGGGTGATATTGTTGCAACTGCAAACTTGGTCAATAACATGTTTCGCCTAAACAAATTGCCGACCCACTATGCATACATTTCCAAAAAAGAAGAAAATTTAGAACTTTGGCATAAGCGAGCAAAAAAATTGGATTTACGCGCAAAAAAGACATATGGATACAAGGAAAGAAACGAAGAAAAACAAAATAAAAGCATTAAGAAGCGACAATGGAATTGAATACTGCAATTAGAAGATGAAGAAAATTCTAATAAGTGGTAGCATCCAACATCAAACGACAGTTCCATATTCACCACAGCAAAATGGTTTGGCAGAACGAATGAACAGGACTGTTATCGAAAGGCACGTTGCCTTCTCATCGGTGCTGAAATGGAAAAAAGATTTTGGGCTGTAGCAGCAAATACAGCAGTTTATCTAATAAATCGAACACCATGTAAAAGTTTACAAAACAAATCACCAGAAAAAGTTTGGTCTGGAAAAAAGTTAACCTAGGGTATCTAAGGATCTTTGGATGTCAAGCTGTTATTCACATTCCAAAAGAGAAACGAAAAAAATTAGATGTTAAAGGGAAAGAAGTAATTTTCATTGGATACTGTACAAACTCCAAATCTTATCGTTTTTTTCGATTTGAAAAAGAAGGAAGTAATCATAAGTCGCGATGCAGTGTTTATCGAGAATAGTTTTCCAAAACATACCAAGGTAAATGAAGAAACATCATATTATGAAATCTTTACAGGATTGATTCAGTGAGGGGCGAGATTGAAGATTCATCGAATTCATTAGATCAAAGAACACCTACAACAGTAAGTGATGAAGGAACGGATACAGAATATAGTTTCACTGATGCTCAAAATAATTTCGACGATGAAGAATCTTTTGAAGGAATCGCATCTCCACGACAATTAAGACGTTCAACTCGACCAAAACATGCACCCAAAAGAGACGGTTTTATTTCTTATATTGCTACCAGGAACGATGAAGGTCCGAAAACTTTCGCCAATCAAACAATGTACGTTGGAAGGAAGCAATGGATGCCGAATATGATGCTCTTAAAAAGAATAATACTTGGGATTTGGTATCATTACCAAAATGTTATCAACACTGAAGGAAGAAACACTCCAATATATTTAATTTAATAAGCTTTGATTTGTTTGTTTTTGTATAAAAAATTTTCTTGAAGTTATTTTTATTCTTAAATAAACATTCATCAAATATACAACTAAGGAAATTACAAAACAATAGGTTATGGGCGACCAACGAAAAGAAATTCCTCATGGAATTATTTAATTTAATTGCAAGGATTATGCAAATTGGCGTTTTCGTGTTAAAATGTTTCTTGATTCGGTTGATGTGTTGGAAGTTGTGACCATTTCAGCTCCAAATGCAATAGACGCCGCTGCTACAAGCAAATACAACGAGAGAAACGAGAAAGCCAAATCAATAATTGTGAGCTGTATTTCAGACGACTATTTGGATTACGTAAAAGAAAGACACAGCCAAAGATATGTGTTAAACAAATTGTAAGAAAGCAGCTACCTCGAATAAAGTATTTTGAAGGTAATCTGATGAAGGAGCATTTGCTTGAATTTAATGGTTTGATAAGGCAACTTAAATCAGCTGGTGCTACATTAGCTGAAAGTGATTTAGTATCGCAACTGTTCTTAACACTTCCAGAGAGCTATGATCCACTGGTAACAGCTCTGGAGAATGTGAAGAAAGAAGAACTTACTATTCAGCTTGTAAAACAAAGGTTGCTCGCAGAAGAGCGAAAAAGATTAGATCGAACGCAAACTTGTGAAGACATAAAACTACCTACTGCATTTGCTATGAAGAGATATAATCTTTAAATTTAATGGAAAATGTCACAACTGTGGAAGACGAAGTCATCTCAAAGCTAACTGTAGAATCAAGAAAGAAGCCAATTTTGTAAGCAAATCTAAGGACAAGAGCGAAAGTCAAGACAAGGCCTGTGATAAAAAAGCAAAAAGTGTTTTATGATAAATCGAAATAAACAGCAATGTAATGTTGCGCTAATGTCGTTCATGCTAGATTCAGGTTCAAGCGATCATCTTGCTAACGAAAGAAATTTATTTTCAACAATTAGAAGTTTGAAGAATCCAGTCAAAATAAACGTTGCTAGGAATGAAGAAGAAATGATTGCTATAGAAGTTGGAGAGATTTGTGGATATAATAAAGAAGGAACATTAGTAACCTTAAAGGATGTATTGTATGTTCCAAATTTACGTGCAAATCTAATTTCTGTTCGTCGACTTGCAAATGCTGGTATAGAAGTTAACTTCACTGCTGATAATGCAACTATAAAGACAACAGATGAAGACATTGTTGCACATTTAAAAGCAAATTTATATGAACTTCTCCTTAGTAAAATTCAAGGTCAAACATTTGCAAATCTTTGCATAGAAAATGAAAGTAAACTATGGCATAGACCACTTGGACACATCAATCAACAATCTTTAGTAGATATGGCTCGAAATGAAACTGTAGTTGAAATAGGTCGTGTGAAAGCTTTTGGATTTTGTGAAACCTGTGTTAAAGGAAAACACTGCCGGGAACCATTTAATGGAATTCGAGAAAGGAGCAAGAGGCCACTAGAAAGGATTCACAGTGACATACACGGTCCAGTTACACCTGCAACGTATGATGGATATAAATATTTTGCTTCTTTTATAGATGAGTTTACTCAATTCACCGTCATTTATCTCATTAAAAAGAAATCCGACATATTTGAAAAGTTTCAAGAGTATGAAGCACTTGTAACTTGTAGAGTTGAAGAAACATCGGAAGAACATATCGAAATTCAAAATCCCGCAGAGAAAATTTGCAGAAATATGGATGAACCAACTGAAGAAGAGTTTCAAGAATGTAGTGAAGAATTTATAGAACCTACAAATAACCAGATAGAAACAAACAATAAGACGCAGTTCGCGAGGGCAAGTTCCACGAAAGTTTTTGGATGATTACATAACCTACAATGCCTTAACAGATGAAGTAAACATTGATGACGTTCCTGAAACTTTCAACTAAATCAAAATTAATAGAGATCGTGATTTTTGGATAAAAGCCGTGAATGAAGACCTCGAATCCATTAAGAAAAATGATGTTTGGAAATTAACAAAGAAACCGATTGGGATAGAACCATTAACAATAAGATGGGTGTTTAAAAGAAAACCTAACGAGGATGGCAAATCTGAAAAATATAAAGCACGATTGGTCGGGTCGTCAAAGGATTTCTTCAAAAATATGGCATAGATTACGAAGAAACCTTTGCACCTGTAGCTAAACTAACAACAATTCGAACAGTTCTGGCAGTAGGAGTCCAGAAGGAATTAATTTTTCATCATCTCGACGTAAAAACCGCATTTCTGCATTCAAATCTAAAAGAAGATATATGTATATATGGAAATACCTGAAGGACTTAAAGCACCGATGGATATGGTATGTAAATTAAATAAGTCGTTGTATTGACTAAATCAAAGTCCTCTTTGTTGAAATGAAAAGATAAATAAATATTTTATACAACTTGGATATGAGAGATCAAAACATGAATATTGCCTTTATACAAAAGTAAACCAAGAAGACACTATGTATATTGTATTGTATGTAGATGATATTCTTTGTATGGCGTCATACCAAGGTCTTTATGCAAAATTCGTCTCAATGATGTCTCCGAAATGTTCAATTGTTGAGAACGACCGTGAATTGATGTTGATGGCGCTTCACGCACACTTTCTGCCACAGCAGCAATATTCTCGGGTGAACGAACTGTTTTTGGTTTTTCACGCTTTGGTTTATCGATGAGGATGCCAGTTTCTTTCACTTTTTTTTACAAGATAACGAACATACGGAGCTGACGGTGCTTCTCTTCTTCCAAGATCCGTACGCAATTTTCGCACACATTCTGCAACATTACCATGATTTTCAAAGTAATGTCGCAATATCTCCCAGCGTTGTTCAAGCGTATACACAACCATATTCGTTCAGCGGAAGGATAAAACTAATTATCTGTCAAATCAGACATGAGCTAAGTGTTACCATTCACGAAATAAGCACTAGTTAAAAAAAAAAAACGTTAGATGGCGGACCCTTTAGCTGGAAAATTACTATACCTGAAATTATAAAAATGAAGAAGAAGTTATCAGAAAAATTTGAAATGTCGGATTGTGCTGAACTAAAATACTTTCTTGGAATAAAAATCGAATATGATAAACTTGATAGTACAATGTTTTTATCTCAAGAAGGAAACATTGATAAAATACTTACAAAATTCAACACGACAAACTGTAACCCTGCGAGAACACCAATGGAGAAAGCACATCAGATTCTTGAAGACAAACAAATTACAAATCTACCGTTTCGAGAACTGCTTGGAAGTCTTATGTATTTGATGTTATGTGCAAGACCAGATATATGTTATTATATCGGATATATGGTGCGATTTCAACAAAATCCTTCTGAAAGCCATTGGAAAGCATTAAAACGAATTTTAAGATACCTTAAATGAACCAAAACATTTAAATTGCAATTCAAGCGAAATTATGACAGCAAAATATTCATTGGATACTCGGATGCAGACTGGGCTTCACACTATTGATCGAAAATCGGTTAGCGGTTATGTTTTTAAAATTTATGAAAATTGTGTATCATGGTCAAGCAAGAAACAAGCTACTGTAGCAACATCATCAAGCGAAGCAGAATACATTGCTCTTAGCAATTAGACGTATCGGAAGCCGTACGGTTAAGAGGAATACTTACAGACATGAACATTATTAATTCAACTTATTGTGTTTCTATTTTTGAAGACAACCAAGGATGCATTTTTATATCAAAAAAATTCTGAATGTAAAAGATCTAAACACATTGACGTGAAACATCATTTCATAAGAGAATACGTTTCCAGAGGACTTTCAGAAATAATATATGTGAGTAGTGAAGAACAACTGGCTGATATTTTTACTAAGTCTCTGGGTACTTTACGATTTCAATTACTACGGAAGCAACTAAAATTATTGGATTTAGAGGGGGTGTTATCAACACTGAAGAAAGAAACACTCAAATATATTTTATTTAATAAGCGTTGTTTTAGTTTGTTTTTGTATAGAAAATTTTCTTGAAATTATTTTTATTCTTAAATAAACATTTATCAAATATACAACTAAGGAAATTACAAAACAATATATACATATAATATTCAAAACGCACTTGGTTACGCTGAAAATATACTTGTATTTTTAAGCCGGGTTCCGATCAATAATGGGGTTTTCGTTTGGTAACAAAAACCAATTTTCAAAATTATTTTTTATTTATGGGGGTTTTCGTTTGGTAACAAAGATATGTCAACAAACTGATTTTGGCAATTTTTGCCTTCGATTGGCCAAAAAAATTGATTTATTGCTTGCTTTTAATGGTGTTTTCGATTTTTTTTTTCGTGGCGAATGGAATACAATAGCAATTGATTTTTTTTTTGACATTGTGTTACTGTAATTTCGTGTCATGTAAAACCATTTCCATTTTTGTATTAATTTTCTTCTGTTTTCCACAATCGAAATAAATTACAAATTCAAAACCACATTTGTCAAGCTGACAGCTAAAAATTATATTTGGATTGGTGTAAGGAGGGGTAGTAGTATTTATTGAGATTTTTCTTTTTAACACAAATTTAAGTTTCTTAAATTCTATGGAATTGGCCTGGCTAAACAACTTATTATACTATTCAATATTTTGTATGTTCTTGAAACAAATTTATATTTTTAAGATTTTATCTTTTTCGATTTATTAATTTAATACGTTCACTCAACAAGACGCTATCTTGAAAAAAACTTAACCTAACAAGAGAATAAATACTTAGCCTTAGAACATGGACAAATGAAACTGGGATAGGTACGCATATAGACGTGTCTATCTAGACACTGAGTAGTGTGCAGGTATTTTTAATTCAGATGGATACAATTTTCATTATGCCAATTTATAACAGCTGTAGTTGGATGATTATTACAATGTTTGTATTCGTTATTTAAATTGAATATTGAGTAATATTGTTCCTTTTTTTTTGATTAATTAATGAATCTTATAATAGATATTGATATATGGTTCTAATAAAAGAAAGAAAATATATATTATATTAATTTCACAGCCTGGTAACTAATTATATATTACAGGAACTTGAGTTAGTCCAATCACAATCAGGTAAACTTCATTTAGATGTAAATTTATGCTTGGTTTTTTTAAATTATTTAGTTTTTGTTCAATCTTTAGTTACAATCTAATTAGAAGCTGTTTAAGTATCTGAATCGCCTAGCCTCTATACATATTTGGAAGTTGTTTTTTATAAAATGGCGAGGTGAATAAGATGTCCTCATTAGGGACAGTAAAATCCGAGCAGGACCCCTCGTTGAGCATACTTATCGGAGACATATAATATCTATCATTAATAGACCAGTTGATGTTACCCTCGTATATATTCCGGAGGACAGGGTTGTCGTGATTTTGTAGTGCAGATATTCTTCTTTTTGATAGGGAAATCAGATAGTCAAGTAGGGGAGTGATATTCGAGTCTTGGTATATTGTCTTATTGCTGTGCCATTTACCCCCTGTCTACGGCCTTTATTAATACATTTTCGAATGACATAGCGTTCAAATCTATGGAGTTCTAATGGGACATTGGGTGTGATTTGGAACCATATGAGGAATCCATAGCACATTAATGGTCGAATTAAAGTTTTGCACATTAACAGTTTGGTTCTTGTTTCAACATTTTTAGAATTAAGTAAAAGTTTTAGTTTTGCAGCAGCAGCCTTGCTATTGTTCAAAGCCTTCCTCGCATGAGGGTTCATTTTTAATCTTTCATGGAGATTTACACCGAGGTATTTGATAGATTTCTTCAAGGGAACAGAGTTCCCGGCAATATTAAGTTTTAGGTTTCGACTTTCAAGGACAGCTCGGTGGTGTTTTTTGCCAGCCGCATTGCGAAAGCAAATCAACTCACATTTGTTAGTATTTAACTCAATACCCCATTTTTTATAATATGGGATGATTAAACCAAGATGATTTGACTGAATTGAGGGCCTCGTATGGTATCTCGTTGGGACTGAACAGGATGGTGTCGTCAGCGTAGAGGATTGCTTCAGAGCAGAGATGTTGAATTGGGAAGTCATGTAAATATAAATTGAAGAGCTGGGGGCCAAGGATGGATCCTTGGGGCACTCCGGTCTGAATGGGGATAATTGAGGATGATTCACCTTCAAAGCTAATTGAAAGGCTTCGGTTTGAAAGGAAACTTTGTAAAATTTTAATTAGTATTGGTGACAGATTTAACTGATTGAGTTTATATAATAAGCCCGCATGCCATACCGAGTCAAAGGTTTTTTTTAAATCAAGTGCAAATGCTACTGTGCATTTCTTGGACCGTACATTATTTAAGATTTTATCTTGAAAGTAAAGAAGCGCGTGTTCAGTGGAGTTGCCTTTTTTAAAGCCAAATTGAACCGTTTGTGTTAAATCCGAGTCGTCAAGGAAGTTGAGTAACTTTGAAAGAATTATTTTCTCTAGAATTTTTCCAAATTTGAGAGAAGGGAAATGGGACGAAAGTTTTCTATATTGTAAGATGAGTTACTTTTCTTAATTGGAATTAATTTTGCTACTTTCCACGCAGAGGGAAAATAGCAGTTGTTAAGGCAATTATTAATTAGGGGAGTTAAAAACGGGCTATTGTAATTTTTGATTTACGTAGAATAAAATTTGAAATATTGTCCGGACCTGAAGATTTTTTATTTTTTAATGACGAGATAATGCTTTGAACAGCAGAAGATGATGTAAAGAACTCGTTATGGACGTCCACAGCTGTGTTTGAGGCAGCAAAATTAGTTATCTGTAGATTTTTGTTCCAGATTGAAAAAGAAGAATTGAAAGTTAGAACTTCTAATGTAGTGACTGATTTAGCTAAGGGGTTTTTTAAGGCAAAAAGTTCAGAATAAAAAGTTTCAAAGGCTCCTATTTTTTCAAAAGGGGAGGTGAAAAAGTTGTTGCGGAAAGATAAAACTTGGTTATTCATGTTATGATTTTTCCTTCTTCCAGTGATTTGATCAATTACTTTGAAGACATTTGAGTTTGGTTTCAATTACTTAACTTCTTTCTAAATTGTACGTTTAACTCTAAAAGTACTTTATCTTTAATTATTTTTGATAAACAGTCAATACGTGCAGATAGTTCAATGTAAGCTTGATTGATTCGATCTCCAAAGTGGTGATAAATCCGTTTGAGTTTCCGTTTCCAGACTTTACGGGTTTTAAATAAACTTAAGGTTGCTGTAGAAATGTTAACCCAGTTGTTGTGAAGAATAATTTTTTTACTATGGAGGTTGATGCAATCAGAAAAAAATTCACTGATTGTATCATGAAATTATCAATTTCTGAATTGGAAAGAGTTCTATTTATTGGGATGTTTAGATTTGAGGGACCAGATTCAAGCGAGCGATTAAAAGCTAACCAATTGGTATTTTTGAAAGTGGTAAAAATTTTAGGCAAGTACGGGAGAGTCGAATCTTGCCTAATTTGAATAGTCATGAACACCGAATAGTGATCCGAAATAGCATCCAAAGTGAGGCAAGCAATGTTGTTGTCAGATCTGAGGTTGGAGGATATTAAGTAAAAGCCAATGTGAGCCCGATGATGGGCGAGTAGGGCCTGGAGCCGCAATTATGTCTAGATCAAGAAAATGGTTGTCTAGGAACCAATTAGATAGGAGAGATCCATTCTGGTTCGTAATCGGATCCCCCCATAGAGGGTGACGAGAATTAAAATCACCACCAATTATTACATAATCAAATTGAGATAAAAAACTGAGGAGGTTATCAAGTGCAGAGGGAAGTGAAGCACCAGCGTGACAGGGAACATAGATAGAAACAAGAGCTAACATTTTTGAGGAGTTTAAAGGAAGTAAGGCTATGGTTGCTGAAATCAAGTTATGGGTAAAACATTTTTGAGAGAAACGAATTGAATTCTGTAGTAGAATTCCCATTCCACGACCGTCATTATTTCTTATTAAATTATATTTATTATAAAAGGACACTTACTATTCTTTTTTTTAAGACAAGTTTCTTGAAATAAAAGCGCTGTTGGAGAAATCTCTTGTAGCAAGAGTTCAATTTGAATTACTTTTTCTTTTGATAGGGAATTGATATTAGAGGTTTGATTGATTAATGAGGTTGAAAATCATGGGCAAAGCGAAGCGATAAAATAAAGGTCTACATTTGTTGGAATGCTGCTGCTGCGGTTCCCGCCGCTGTTGATGTTTTTGCTGTTAGAGCTATTATTTTTGCTACTGTTGCTGTTGATGTTAGAGCTGTTCTCATTGCTGCTGATATTTGTGCTGCTGCTTGAGCCTGCAGCATTAGTGGTTTCCTTCGAGATGTCTTCTTCATCTTTAATTTCATATAAAGGTACATATCTATTGTGTTTGTTAACCACTTCTCTTGCAACCCTTTTGTTGTAAACAAGAGGTGTCTGTTGCCGTCTTTTCCATTACAATAGAAAATTTTTCTCTATCGCCAGCAAGAAGGTTCTTAAGAACTTTTTCACTATCTAAATCGGCACTCTTTTGATTGTAGATATCATTATTTGCATCGTGTCCAATTATGACACAGTTATTAATTGATGACTTTTGGCTGGCTTCTGGAATATTCTTTGCATTTTCTTCATTAAAGGCTCTGTAAACACTCGAACATGGTACGAGTAAACTTGGTGCGAGTACCATGTTCGAGCTGATTTTAATTGTCTGCGGGGTGGTTCGAATACTAATTTCGTGGTTCGAGTAAACCAAAAATTTGGTCTCACCAAAATTTATTTATTTATTTACATCTACAAGCAATTTAAAGCTAACAGATTATGGACAAAATTAAAACTAAAGTTATATACATATACATATAATGCTAAAAAATAAATAAAAATAAAAGATTAGCTTTAAAGATATTTCTAGAAAAACTTATATTAATACTCATAAGTCGGCAAACTTCATTGAAATGAGTTATAGTTCTAGAAATAGGCTCATTACTACCATAACTGGTCCTATGGTACCGTTCGAAAAGCAAATTCCTTGAGCGTAGTGATCTAAACGGAGCATAAATTGGCATAATTAAAAGTAAAGGAGTGCATCTTATATGATAACATAATACATCCCTTACAAGCATTGCATCATGAATCGTTCGTCTTGAATCTAAAGATTTAATTCCAAGTAGTAAACATCTAGCTTTATAATCGGGGGCAAAATTCCATTTCATTTTAAAAAATATAAATTTTGTAAATCGCCGTTGAACATTTTCAATACGATTTGAAAGATTCCTAAAGGCTGGATTCCATATAACGTCGGCGTATTCAAGTATAGATCTAACAAGTGATATATATAGTGATATCAACGCATAAGGGTCGGAGAAATCAACACAGTTTCGCTTAATAAATCCAACAAGTGAATTCGCTCTACCAACAATATATTCGATATGACTTTTAAAAAAAAAAGTTGAATCGAGCATTATACCAAGATCTTTGATTTGTTCTACACGAGATAACAAATTAGATTCAATCAAATAGTTGAAGACAATGCGGTTACTAGAATTATAAAATGAGATAACGTTACATTTCTGTATGTTCAATTTTAATCTATTGTCATTACACCATTCAACAACTCGGTTTAAATCAGATTGTAAACGATAACAGTCGTCAACATCTTTTATGTCCAAAAATAATTTAAGATCATCTGCATATAAGACATTGGGAATGTTGAATAGCTAACACAATATCATTGATAAATATGTTAAAAAGGAGAGGACCCAAATGACTCCCCTGTGGAACACCAGAACTACATTTTATAGACCTCGAAAATGAATTATCAATTAAAACTTTTCGAGACCTACCAACAAGGTAAGACGAAATCCAACTAAGAAATTTAGAGTGAAAACCAAATATCTCAAGTTTCCTTATCAGAGTTAGATGGTCAACAGAATCAAAGGCTTTGTTAAAATCTGTATAAATAGCATCAACCTGACACTTTCCCTCAACGGAGTTAATCACATATGATGAGAAAAGAGCCATGTTAGTAGTGGTAGATCGCCCAGATATAAAACCATGCTGTGATTCCGATATAGATTCTTTGGTTAAAAACTACGATACTCTCAAACAACTTGGGAATTGCTGAGAGTTTTGAAATACCTCTGTAATTTTCATTTAGTTCTTAGACCCAGATTTGTAAATAGGAACTAGGTAAGAGATTTTCCAGGTGTTCAGAAAAACTCCTTCAGCTAGAGACTTATTAAATATTTGAAGCAGAGGATAACAAATTGAAGAAGCACAAGATTTGAGAAATATAGCGGGTATACCGTCGGCCCCTGAGCTTAAGCATGTTTGAACAGTTATTCAAATCAGGGGTTGAGTAAACTGATTGGAAAAGTTTGCGAACAATTCAAGTATAGAAGAATTGTTTGAAGCTTCAATATTCTTAAACGACATATTTTTAGGAAAACCAGTAGATTTTCTTTTCTCATTAACAAATGACCAGAACGAATTACAATTGCCTTTAATATTACTTTCAACATTCATAATGTAACACTTATGAAGGAACTTATTAAGAGTGAAAAATTCTTTAGGCAATTTACTAAAGGAAGCATAATCTAAATCATTTTTGGATTTTTTATATTTATTATAAGCTTTACGTTTCACGTTTTTAAGATTAGATAACTGCTTATTATACCACGGAAGCTTTGGTAGTTTAGTGTTCAGTTTTTGAGCCAGAGGTATAAATTTTGAAAAACTCTCAAAAATTATCGAAGAAAATCGCGTATACATTTGTTCAAGAGTCAAATTTAAAAATTCATCAGACCAATTAAAAGTAAAAAGAAAGTTATTGAGATCAACAAAGTTTGCCTTATTAAAGTTAAAACATTTTGAAGGTTGATTAGGAGCAGTGTCAGAAAAGATATACATTTCAATTTCAATAAATAATTCTTTATGATGAATAGATTCATTTAAAAGTGAAAAAGGAACAGTCAAAACTTTAGCATTTAATAATTCATTACAGACAAAGACTAGATCTAATATTTTATATAATGAATTTAAAATATTATTAATTTGAACGAGATTTAATGAATAGATAGAGTCAATAAAAATTGATTCATAATCTTTTAACATATTGGAAGCAATTAGCATACTTTCATTATCGGATAAGTTCCATTCTATATTTGACAAGTTAAAATCACCAAAAACACAAACATTATCAAATTCAGAGCAAATATTATTAATAAATTCAATATTCATAAGATGTTTTTCATACAATTCAACATTACTATTTGGAGCAATATAACTGATAATAACGAATAGAGAAACATTATGCGTGGTATAAAGGTTAATAGAAATACACATTTGCTCAATTTCCAAATAACGCAAAGCTAATTCTTTACATCTAAGTGTTGACCGAACGGCAACCATTATTCCTCCTCCACGCTCAGTTACAGTACTACATCTGTCAAGTCTGTATACGTTGAATAAGCGAGAGTCAAAAAGTTCAGATGAAGATATTCCAGGATGTAACCAAGTTTCGACCATTATAATCACATCGTAATAGAGATGACTTGAGTTGTTGAATAGTTTAGATACTTTTGTGCGAATGCCACTAGCATTGTGGAAGTAAACATTAAGTGGGGATTTACTGCATTTTATGGTTTGAACATTATCACGAAATTTCTTTGGACTAAAGCTTGAGGGCATCACAGAGCCCTCTCTTCTTGAGAGTTTTTTGGCTTAAACAAGAACGGGCGTATGCGTAGGCCTCTTGGCCAAAAAGTATCAACATAGATTCGTTTAGATAATTCGAAGGAAACGCCAATCTTAAAATTAACAAATCTAAGATTACGATCGGAATCTTCATTTTTGATTAATTTTTAGCATAAAATAGCAGTTGAGTCAACTCCGAGGTTAGTGGATATGAAATTGACAATCCCATCAACGGTGGTAGCGGGATGGAAACTTCCAATATGGAACCATTTTAAATTTCTAGCTATTTTAAGATCATGGCATTGTAATTTTGAACCAACGATTACCTTTTTTGATGCGATAATTTGATCATTAGAACTACCACCAACATTTTTAACAGCATCAGCAACTTCACCATCAGCATTAAAATTATTGAGAGCAGCAGTACCAAGACCATCAGCATTACCAACACTTGCAGAACCTGCGACAACTGCGGCACCAACAGCATTTCCATCATCAATATTATCAACAGCAATTGACGGAACGACACCTATGGCACCATTATTAGACTTGCCATGTTCGTCGCCAACAACAGGAGCAGCAGCATTACTATTAACATTATGAATCAAAACCTCAATGCAGTCAACATTTTTAACAGCAGGGGGCACAACCTCTATCGGCCCTTTAGAGTCCGATTCATCTACGCAACATCTCCCATTGGCAGCAACAACATTTTGTTTATACACATTATTGTCGGATTTGTTGACATCTAAAGCACTCATCGGTTTATGAACCGTTTCGATGTTCTGTTTGAGTGCGAATTCGATGTAGTAACAAGATTACCTTTAGTTGCAGACGACGAGGTTGTTGGTGTACATATTTTTCTGGGACCCTTTGAAATAAATGAGTTGTTGTTGTTCTTCAACCGAACACGCAAACACGATGGAGACTCCGATCGAGAGTTAGAAGGGCGAAGAGATTCATTTTTTTTAAAAGTCTTTGGCAGCGAGTACTTTGCCTAATGTCTCTACTTAAGTTGAGAGAATTATTTGCATTTTGTTTTGACTGATTTTCGTAGTCATCACTGCACACAGAAATATTAGAATTAAAAGCACTCATATTGTCATCAAGAAGGCAATGTATTTGGTTTAATTTAGCAATGCATAGAAAAGGAGAAATGTTTTTTGCAGTTTTCACATTTAAAGAGAATATTATCATTGTTAGATATTAATAAATATTCACTTTTTTTTTATTTAGAACATTTAATATCAAGAGCTCTGCCACAAAAGCTACATTCAACCGATTCATTAGTAATCAGCTTAGAACACTTTGAGCAATTTATTGAACACATACTGAAATCAAAAGTACTTTGATATTTTTCAATGTTCAAGGGCGGGGTTATGTGTTTCTGAAACCAAGTTCGAGTGTCTGCGGACTAAATTTACGGTTTTTACTCGAAGTCATATTGTCGCGCATACGAGAAAATTGAAGTCTTATTTCGATATTATACAAAAAAATTAAAGTTCGAGTAGCTTGTCTCAGTTTGGTTTCACTGTCTGCGGGGTTTGCTCGAACCAAGTTTACTCGCACCATGTTCGACTGTTTACAGAACCCTTTATGATCGAATTCAATATCCATCTCTTTCTCACTTGTTGCAGATTGAGTATCATTATTGTCTGATTTGCTCCATTCTTCGTTAGCGCCATTTGTAATATTAAGTTTTTTTCTTTTTGTTAAAAATTTTTGATGGCAATTTAATTTTTTCAGCAAAAGTACGTTTATCTGGTGGTACTTTATGCGAAATTTGAGGATTATTCTTACTCTCCTCCATCATGAGTGAACTCAGGACAAACAATTTATTATTATTATTTATTTTTTTTTCCTTTTAATTTATTCTGAATTTGCGGACAAATTTTCACACACGTCTTTACTGCTCAGAGAACAAAAACCGAATCGTGCAAGGAGGGGTAAATCTGCTGAAATATCTAGACTTGCAAAAATGATCTAGAATCAAAAATAAATCAATTTATTAGGCCCAATGGTACACGAAAGATGAAATCGGTGTTTTAACAGATCTAGGTGTAAAATAAACTAATTTATTTTGCCAATGGAAAACCACATTAATCAATTTGGAGATCTGGATTTTTCGGCAGATCTAGCCGTTTTACTAACACCACTATACATCATAATTGACAGTTTGACATGACAACAATTGATACCTCTAGCTTGTTCACATACACACAATACTATATTAAATAAAAATCAATCTGAAAACGTATTCTATTCTATTCGTTTCGATTTATAGATCAATATATAAATTTACCCAACGAAAGACCCATAAGTAATGGCCTTTTCGATTGGCCGTCCAGAACTGTTCTGACCCCCACAAAATGACAGTTGTTACTTTAAACAGAACAGAAAACGATTCTGGATTTCATTTCAGAATCGAAAACAGAATCACAAATACACTTACACAATTAAAATGTCAAAATAATCGGCTTGATTTGTTGTGTAATTTCGTTGTGTTTATTGAATTTAAAATCATTTTCTGGTAAAATAACATAAAAAGTAGCAAGTAATAATTATTATTGATACAAGAAAATGTGTATCTAAATTGAAATCAAGTGTTTTGGAAATTCTTTTTAGCCGATGTGATTTTCTTTTAATTTAATTTTCACAAATACAGTGATACATATAATTCAGAATCAGTCAAATTGCTTACGGCTGTTTTATTGGGGGAACGTGTTCCGGACGGCCAATCGAAAAGGCCATAAATGTATGCTTTTGACAGTTTTTTTTTTGTATAAAAAACAGTAGGTCGGTACAGCTTGAATCAAATGACATGGCAACGGTCGGTTGCGCAGAGAAGATTCAAGAAAACAAAAATGACGCGCAATAGATTGAGTACTACAATACCAGTGATGAATTATTTTTGAAAACTGCACAATAAACCACGATACACCTCATTTTAAAAAGTCCATCCCTGAAAAGTGATTGTCTGCATCTTTCTAAATTAATGAGATGGGCAAAGAAATTTGAAAATATCTGCGTAGTAGAATGGCCAAGTGATTTGGTTCAAGCTATACCGACCGACTGTTTGACGTCTACGCAAAAAATTGCGCCAAAAGCAGGCATTTACTTAATGATCGGAACACGGCTTAAAAATACAAATATTTTGGCGTAACCAAGTGCGTTTTGAATATCATATGTATGTACATGTAAGAGGCTTTTTTTTTGTTATATGTATGTAAATGTTTAAGCGATACGCAATTTATAATTTCTTTTGTAAACTTTTTACATAATACATATAAATGTATTATATACATTTTTTTGTGAAATCAAAAATTAATATGGTAAGTATTAATTATTAACCATTAACCAACTATTCAAATCGACGCTCGTTTTCACACCCAAGCGCACAACTAAACCAACACAGTGACACACGCACACATGCTGATATCGAATAGGCAGTTATTTTTTCGAAAATACAGGTCAAAAAACATACAATATGAAAAAGAAAAAACAATCGAAAACGATGCGGCGCAAGTTAATACACCCTATTCGACCGACCGATTGAAGAATTAAAAAAAAATGAACTTTGTGCTTGTTTCCACCCTTCAATTTAAATTTAATTTAACAATTTCAATAACCAAACAACTTCTTGAACAATAAAATATTAAAATTTCCGCACAATGGAAAATATAATTTTTCTCTACACTATGAATGGTAGAACAAAAAAAATACATTTCTCTTTTTGGTTGAAAAAAAAAAAATGAAAATTGGCGCCAAAGTTTTGCACAAATCATGATGAAAATTGAATATTTGCACAAAATTTCAGAAAAAAACATACATTATTAAGAAAAAAAAGTAAAATTTATGATTTTAAGAAAAAACTCTTACTGGTCGAGAATCTGCAAATTCGCAAACGAAGAATGACGCCGATTCCAAAATAAACGCCATTATTATATTTTAATAATTCAATAGGTGGATATTTATTTTAAAATAAGACGGGTTTAATATTTGCAAAAATAAAGCAAAAAAAAATATAAATTACTCACGTTTTTTTAATTAAATTTAATAAATGGGGCAATTTATATTAATTATTTTCCTTTATGAAAATTTCTTCCTCCTCAATGTTTTTTCTCACAAGCGCACCACCTTCTTCTTCAACAACACAATCAAATTTAATTCACTTTTCATATCTAGAATATTGGCATCGGCTTGTACGTATTCGCGCCGGTAAACACAAAATTTGATTTTAGCAAAAGCAACAAGGCGAACAGAGACGAATAGTGTGTGAGGTTGTCAAAATTTATGGCGCCATCTCTTGGAAGTTTTAATTCCAGGTGAAAAATGGCTCATCCACAATAATAGGTATGTTTGTTCGCTTTGTTCGGCCCCTTATGTATGGATTTTTTTTATTTTTAATTATAAGGATCTGTATTTATTTCTTGTCTTCTCAGAAAAATGAAATAAAAAAATAAACGGAAAAAGAAAATTTGACGTTTCATGACATCCCACATTCATCGTGCACACATTTCTCACAAGGCATTGCATCTTGTTCATAGTTAGTTTATTTTGATTGTAAATTCCAATAATTCATTAAAAAAAAACAATAGATTAAGAAAAGAATAAGGGGGTAATGTATTTTTTTTATAAAAAAAAGATAAATGGAAATTTGAAGTTAATTCATTTTAGGTCATATTTTTGAAAGTAAAAAAGTGTCATATCTTACAGTGAATACATGCGATGAATTTGCGTAGATTTCTTGAAGGATCAACAAATAACGTTCCGAAGAAATTTCAGAAATCTCAAGAATTTTTAATAAAAATCTTCGGTAAAATTTTTCGGGTTTGATAGCATAAACCAGATCAATATTTTGGATTACCTCCTCAATTTTTTGAAGGTAGGTACCTACAATATTTATGAATCCTACTTTTAATTTTAATCAACGGTTGGTTCGGTTGTTCAAAAAAACAAAAATGGTGCGCAAGATAATTAATGAATGCCACAGATGAAATACTTTTTTGAAAACTGCACAATTAACCACGATCATATGCCTTATGTAAGTAAGGTCCATCCCTGGAAGGTGATGTGTTTGTATGTATTTTTCAGAATTAATGAGATTAGCAAAGAAATTTGAAGGGTTGCGCAATGGCCAAAATGAATTGGTTCAAGCTATACAACAGATAAAGCCATAGAAAGAAAGAACAATACTGTGGGTACAAATTTTTTTTGAGTGCGTATCGTGTCAAAAAAGTTTACTTCCAACGCAACAAAAGCAGTTTTACTTAAAAAAATAACAGTTGTAGAGAATTTAAAATTTGACAATGTTCTGTAGAGAATATGTCAAAAACAGGTGTTTTCCGAAAAAAATATTAAAATTTCAAATGTTTAAGCAAAAGGAGTGTGATAATTAAAATGGATTTTGAACAACTTGAAGAAAATTTGGCGATTTGCCCTGCGGTACAAGTTTTCGAATAAATAATCTAAACAAAATAGGATTATCAAAAAAACAATTGTTTTTTCACATAATAATTGAAATAAATAACATAACTAAGAAATAATTAAAAATATCAAATTCTTTTGCTAATACAGAAAGAAAGGCAGGAACGTAAAATCGAGTCCCGAGAAATTGAAGCAGAAATTCACAAGTAAAAACTTGCAATCTTGCTCCGAAAAGACCGCTAGCTGTCATGATATCATAATTTATTAATTCCAACGAAAAAAACACAATCTGTCAAACTTTAATGTGCCGGACATTTATTTCCCTGCATAAATTGTGACATTGGAGGTACAGTGGTAACCAAGCATTTGATTTTTTATCTTGACCATTGTTGAGTTTGCGGAAAACTCATAGATTCAAAAATACCTACTTGCAAAACCTAGAACAGGTAAAAAAGGGTTTTTTGTTTTAATCTGTTTTTGATAATTTTAATTTTATGTGTGTATTAAAACAGTTATAACAGGTTGTCACAGTATCAACACGATGTAACGTAGGAACAAGCCACTGATCTCTATAATCACTGATCTCTATAATACACTGGATAGTGTATTCCCACAAAAAAAACGACCCCAATAGAAAACTGTAATAATTGTAGTGGGTCCATGCACTGATCTCTATAATACACTGGATAATGTATTCACATACAAAAATCGACCCCAATAGAAAACTGTAATACTTGTAGAGGGTCCATGTCAGTATAACAGTATAACATTTTTGTTGCCAAAGTTACTTTTCAAGATGGTTGCTTATGCTTGAAATTAAATTTGTTTAATCAACCATACCAAGGGCACCTTCTTCAAAAAAAAATATAAAATTTAAATTACACATCTATTTTCAACAAATGTAAGTACGAATTTTTTTAATAATAAAAGCCATACTAATGATATATTTGATTGTTTCTAGTGTGTATTAAATACAATACAAGGAAGAATTACAATCGAAATCGTGCCAATGCCTACGTTCATATTAAGAAAAGAATTGAAAGTGGTTTCGGTGCTTGCTTAATAATGCCAATAGCGGCTTCTTAAGCCGCACCTTGTATCACTGATAACGGCAAATTTATCTATATAAATTTACCACATTCATCATCTTCATCTTTGTTTATCTTATGGGCAGCTGCTTGTCGTTTTTTTAAATCGCCCCAGAAACCGAACGCTGGTAACAACGACGAGTCCAAGCGATCTCGCATATTCTTCCGTATTAAGATGGCTAACATTAAAGATTTTCTTGTTCTTCATGATGTACGACACAAACGCACGCTGGGCAGTTTCTTTAAGTTCTTTGTTTCGAGCCAGGAATCCCTCCATCTTTCCTTTGTGAGAGAAAAGTTTTCGCGGGTCAATATGAATCTGATCGATTTCTATCTTGGCAGTTTGTAGTTCGGCAACCATGCCATCTACCTCATAAGGAAGCACCACGGGCTTTATGACGAGCCGTCCTTCCTGCCCGATGGATGTACTTATAGCACCTATTACATCTAACCAGGTCCACTTTTTTTATGAATAAGTTCTCTATTACATTGAAAATTTAAAAATATTAAGCAAAAATAATTCAATTTTTATTATTTCTTGAAACTTACTTTATTCTGAATTGTTTGTAGTTCTTATTATATTGATTGAAACTGACAATAAAAACAAATTGTTTTTAATTTTTTTTTGAAAAGGAGTGCAATATCAATCTCTTTCTTTCTTTTTATAAAAAAACGAGATAGGCAATTGCACTGGTGCTACTGTCAAATTCAAATGGAGTAAAAAAAACTGTTATACTTTGTAGGGAATACACTATCCAGTGTATTAGAACAAGCTAGTATAAATGCGGGCGTTCACTCATTTATTTTCGGATACCAAGCTATCGTAGTATATCAGTGGACGAATCAGATAGGTTAGCTGAAAGCTGTCAAAAAAACCAGCAAAACGCATGCCAATGCGGGCGTTCCCTCATTTATTCTCGGATACCAAGCTATCGGAGTATATCTGTGGACAAATCAGATAGGTTAGCTGAAAGCTATTAAGAAATCAAAGCAAAACGCATACCAATGAATTTTGCAGTAAGCTGGTTCTATACATTTGTTCTCGGATAGCTAGTTATTCCAAATTGACCTCGTTCGGTAGCACAACCTAAACGATCCAGATTGCTTGGTGTTGTTGTAACGTCTAAGGAAAAAACTGCTGATGAACTAAACATATGTTGTCAAAAACAAATCTCAAGCTACCGAAAAATTATTGGATTCGTTGAGATTCGTTTGGAAATGTGAGGAACAGCTGATTCAAAACTTCAGATGTGTATGCAATACAATTGACATAACAAGAAAGCTACCTGAATCGTTCGAAAATAAATCCGCTACAAAGGTATCTTGGATAGCCTATCGGCCGCGCACCGAACGAGGCCATTTTTAGAGATAACTGAAGACAGCTTTCATGAGAGCAGCTGTTTGTTCATCAGATGTGGTTTTGCACGCATTACAACAACAGAAAGTTATTCCAGATTGCTGAGAATAATTGAGTGAACGTCCCCAATGAATTTTGCAGTCAGCTGATTCTATACATTTGTTCTCGGATAGCTAGTTATTCCAATTTTTTTGGAATAACTGAAGATAGCTTTCATGAGAGCAGCTGTTTGTTCATCAGATGTGGTTTTGCTCGCATTACAACAACAGAAAGTTTTTCCTGATTGCTGAGAATAATTGAGTGAACGTCCCCAATGTATCATCAATCAGCATGAGGGGTATTCACGATCCGATGCAACAAAAATGTGTAACATTGCGAAATCTAATTTTTTTCTATAAATCGTGAACGCACCTTTTCTATTCTATTGTAACTCTGGAGTAAAAATGCATAATCAGTTTGAATACAACCATTTCTGACAGAAAATAACAGCTGCCAAACTGTCAACGACACCTGGCAAATCTGGCACCATTGGCCTCGTTCTGTGCCACAACCTAACCGATCCGGATTGCTTGGTGTTTTTGTAACGCCTAAGGAAAAAACAGTTGATGAACTAAACCTATGCTGTCAAACACAAATCTCAAGCTACCCAACAATTATTGGATTCGTTGAGATTCGTTTGGAAATGTGAGGAACAGCTGATTCAAAACTTCAGATGGGTATGCAACTGACATATCGAGAAAGCTACCTGAATCATTCGAAAATAAATCCGCTACAAAAGTATCTTGTATAGCCTATCGGAAGCGCGCCGAATGAGGCCATTTTATTTTTCTGTTGCAATAGGGTTAGGGTATTGCAAAAGTGTTGTAAGATCTTAGTCAGTGTAAGTTGTTGTTGTGGTGCAAAAAAAGTTGCGCTTTTGCATTTTTACAATGATACCAGACCAGTTGCACCGGATCGTTAATACCCCTATGCAGTTCACCGTATGGTTAGAAGGTCTCTATCTAAAGCTAACTAGACTAGGTATAAGTAAACCTCTATTTTATATGCTTTATGATATGCTAAATGGTAGAACATTTGTTGTCAAAAGTGGCAATGTAATTTCTACCGCAATTTTTAATATTAATAATGGTCTTTAGCAGGGAGCGGTTAACTCGCCGATTCTGTTCAGCATTTACACCAGCGATCTGATAGGTAGTCTAACTCAGGCAATTGCGTACGCCGACAATCTAATTGCGTACAGAACAGCTCATACAGTTGAGGTCATCAAAAATCTCTTGCAGAGTGACTTCGACAAGATTCAGTGATATTGTGATGACTGGAAGTTGAAAATCAACTTCCAGAAATCAGAAACTATTTTGTTTAGGACTCCATTGTCTAGCGCCTCAAGGGATACGAGAAAGAACTGGCGCAAGCTGGTGATCGTAGGGCCACATGGACATCCACTGGCGAGTAAAAGTGTAGTAAAGTACCTTGGCATCTGGTTGGATCAGTACCTGTATTTCGACAGACATATAGGTGCTGACTTGGCCAGGGCTAGGGGAGCCTTTGCCTTGACAAAACGACTGTTTTATAGCAGCCGTCTTGACAGCAGGATAAAAGTGATTTGTTACATGGCCCTCATCAGGCCGATGATTGCCTACGAATGCCCGGTGTTGGTTCAACGTTGCCCCATCTCAAATGGAAAAGATTCGGGTGCTTGAGAGGCAATGTCTTAGACGTTGCCTTGGATTACACAGAACACCAGAGTCGGAGTACACAAGATATTATTCCAACCAGGTTCTCAGGTTGTGTGTCTGCATGCATATAAAAAATAAACAAAAAAAAATTAAAAACGAAAAAAATGCTGCTGTGGCTGAATCTGAAGATTGCAGATTATAGTGAACATGAACATGTTCATCTTCATTATAGCATTTTCATCTGCACCATAATTTGCTCCGTTCAGGCAACGAATTTTCAAGTTTTTTTTTACCATTTCACCTCAGTTTGCTTAGAAACAACGAAAATAACGAAAATTATCTTCTCAAAACTACATACCTGAATGCTAAGAACATGTGATTGTGAGATGTGTCAAGAAAGTTATAGCAGAGTTCGAGTAAGTTATTAGTGTGAACCTTGTCTTTCTTTTATGTTTGTTTTATATTATGGTCCCGCTCTACTTTTCTTCAAGTCTGCAGATGCAGATCCATGTAAAGCCTCCTTTATTGTTTAGTTTAGAGCGCCCGTAAAGGGCCAGTAAATTAGTTATAAGTTATTGATAATTAGGCTAGTTTTAAACATTTTTGTCTAGCTTTAAGATAGTTATAAGTTAATATTAAATAAAAATGAATTAAAAAAAACCCTATGGAGTTCTGTAGGTTGTTGCAACGATCTTATTATGAGAATTCTTTGGACGGACGAATTTTAATTTAAAAGAGTTGTGATCACAAATTTTAACAATATTCACATATGTGCAGCGGAAAATCCACACAGAATGAGGCAATCATCATTTAAACACATATTCAGGGACTTGGAAACAAATTAATCGGCCCTTCAAACTATCCCTCAGGCTGAATTCTACAAACCATCTATATTTTTACTTGCGATTATAGGTACTAAAAGGCAAGTTATACATTTGTCGAAAAAAAAGTTTTGAGATAACAATCAATCATGACATTACGATGAAAGCGAAGACGAAAAAAAATGGTCTAAAAATTCTGTCCATCTGCATGTCTGTCTGTCTGTATGTATGTATAGACACCTTCAGTCCAAACGGGTGGGCCGAATTGCTTCAAACTTTGTATATAGATTTTTTTAGGCACTGTATAGAGGGGAAATTGAATTTTTTAATTTTGTTTAGCTCAAAAAATAACGGTACCTGCATTATAACCGTAACGTTAAATCTGTTTTTCTCGGAAACGGCTCCAACGATTTTGGTTTAAAATAACCAGTTCAGCTTCTTAGGTATTACCGCTCATATTGTTGAAAAAAAATTAAAAAATGTCTAAAAACGGTACTTTCCATAGGACCCCTTTTTTGCTTTCGACTATCTCATAAATAGCTCAACCGATTCTTTTGAAATTTCGCACATAGGTTGCCCCATTTATACTGCGTACCAATATTTTTGATTAATATTTTTTTTTGTATTTTTAAAAGCATTTAAAAAAAAAATTTAATTAATATTTTTCATTTCAAAAATTATAGTTATATGTATTTGGTCAATAGCTATGAATTGCCGTTTTTGATTTTTTTTTTTGAAAAATGTTTTCAAAAAGTTTTTAGAAAAACTATTGTTCTCAAAAACCGCTCCACAGATTTTTAATTTTTTTTTCTCATAAATTCAAATTTATCCAAGAAATAATATGGAGTACTTTTTTTGAGCCTAAATAAGTTTAAGTATTTATTTCAGAATTTTGAATTATTTTTTCTTTGATTAAGCCGATTTAATCTTTTGTTTTTAAGCTTATATATTTGTATATATAAAAAATTAAGTAAAAAACGACTTTAAAAATATATTTAGATTTTTAATAGAAATGTTTTGCATACGATGTGATCGAACATAAGAGCAAGTTCGTGCGATCCACTAGTGCATTTTATTTTCCAATGATTTACCAGAAATTTCATCATATTTCAAACAGAATGCCGCTGCAGTCCACTATGATCGAAAGATAAAACCCGGATTCTCCCCCTTGTGACGAATCAGAAGTCATAAGCCCTTGTGACTATTCCTTCTGAGGGTTGTTGTGACTCGATAATGTTTATCGAATTCTACCCCAATCGTTCCATGAAAACTTACAACGAAACTCACCACAGCTATAAGGGTGAATTGTTTAGTGGCATTATTGGAACAGCTGATTGTTAAAAACAAAACAAAAATTGAAATTGGCCTCATTCAAAAACCGAACTATAGCTATCCGAATGATAGGTTAGTGTTGTTGTATTCCCATGTAAAATCAAAATATTTTACATGGGAATACAACAACGCCAACCTATTCGGATAGCTAGTAGTTCTGTTATTGAATGGGGCCATTGATTCGGATTTTAAATAAATAAACAAAAACTGCCAGCGTAAGCTACATTATTTCATACCCGGAAATAAAAAACTTTTATGTATTTTCAGAAGAAAGTTTTTTTTCGTCAAAATTGTATTTTTACGAATTTCTTTTAGATTTCTTTTAACTTTATTCGAGTAATTTATTTAATTTTTTTTGTTAATTCAAGTATACATTTTTTTTTCAATCTAACCTACGCATTTTTTTATAAAAATTCTTGGAGCCGTTTTTGAGAAATAATTGATAAGACTCCACCCTGAGGACAGCTTATTGTTGTGATGACCTTCCGGAAACTATGTCCTGCGTATGCTTCCGCAATTCTTGTGCTTAGGATTCACTTCCCTTATTCATTTAATTATGAGAATCTAAGCACAACAAATAAAGAATAACTGCTGCCTAAAAAAATTAGTGGTCTTGTAGAATACTTGATTTTTAGATGTTTAATGTAATTATTACTGTTTTTATAAGAACCGCCCATATGTCTAACAAATAAAATTCGTTCTCATAATTCATAATAAGGGCACTCATGCAACGATATAATTTTCCGCTTTGCAGAAAATACTTGCGTAAGCGTGGGAAATAACCTGCTGTTCCTTGAACAAACTTTATGAGGCTTATTTTTTCTCTTTTTACATACAATTCGTGAGATAATTTTATCTGATTTGCAAAATATTTATTTCCCATACAAACTTTGGCAGTTAATTTTTGCTGAGATAAAATTACATAATATATGGTTTCTGAGGTTTATCTGAGTTTTTCGCCGTTGCATAAATACCCTTAATTTTACATACCTACAATGATTGTTAAAAATTTTTTAAATTTAAGCCGAATCACCCTTTATTTCCAAGCATCATCATCAAACAATTTCTAGACTCAAATGAATATACTCGCAATTACAAAAAAAACTTTTACGAATGCACAAGAAAAAGACGCAACTTGTGTTGATGGGTTCTATATGCCCTTGTGTTTGTATAAAAGGATATCGAAGAAAGGTTATTATTCTTTGAAATTCTGATATTTTAAATAATAATATGAATCCACCCCACAAATGTAAGATTCAGATACTCTCCCTTTGTGCACATGAACATCTATCCCATGCTGCGTTCCGTCTAGGCTAGAACGGAAGGGAGCTATGTGTTAAAAAGTTGTTCAATAAATAAAGATATAACATTTCCCGAAATTATCCTGAGCACATCTGCGTATTGAATGGTGGCGCGCAGTATGTGTATTTCTTTCTTCCCTTCTTTTGAGTGCAGCCATACGAAAAAATGTGTACCATCCACGCAGTCCTCCATTTCAAAAATGGGCTTCTTTCCGTTCTCTGGAGAGGTAGATACTGGCATAAAAGTCAAATACGCGATACGGGTAGGAACGCTTTGGCTTTGGTTTCGATAGTGTACTAAGTGGAGAACAAATCGAAAAAAAGAGTTAACGATATTTTCTTTTCGGTGAGTTAGGCCCCAAAAATAGTTAAAACATTTTTTTTGTTTTTAACAATATATCTACAAGAGGGTTGTTTTTAAAATAGTTTTTTTCTTATCAAATATTCTACTCCATTTATTTGTGTTCTTAACTTTATCTTAATTGATTAAAAAAAAATATGAACAGTATTTAATTAAAATAAAACAAAAATTTCTGATTTTTGCAAGATTTCATTAAAACGAAAAAATTCGATAAGAAACCACTAATTTAATAATATCTGTTTTAATATTTGTTTCTTGAGAGAAAAAGATAAAAGCCCGTTATCGATTAAAAAAATCTTTCATGAATTTTATAGTATATTCTGTTTCGATTGCTAAAGTAAGAGAAGTAGAAATTGAACTGCCTTAAAACCAACTCCTTATCGTCTCGCTTTCTTTAATAATAAGTATGTAAATTATGATAATGACTCTTTTTTTATAAAGATCTAATTGAGTGAAGTTCATAGAACAAAATTACAAGTGAGAAAATATGAATGACATTTACAGCCACTTTAGCATCTTTCTAATGACATATTTCCTTCAAAAAGAAATTTTTTTAATCCTCTTTCTATTGTCGACTATGCTAAGACTGATTTTACTTTAAATAAAATAATTAGATTTAATATGTATCTAATATTTCGATACGTACGATAGCAGGGTTAATATTTTCGTCTAGATACTTGTTGTAGATACATGAACAATATTCATGCGCCTAACGAATGCGCGCCTAAGCTTAGCTGTAAACAATTAGTTTTATGTTTGTAATTTTGTTTTGGCAAGTTCATAAGGAATTATGTATAATCAGAAAAAAGGATAATTATATATATGTACATATACATATGTATTTATTTGACGATATTAAAATGCAATCATTATGTATAGACTATACATATCTGTTGATTAAATTAATTCCTTTGAGTCCGAAAGGAAATTATGAAGGTCTTAGGTGTGACCAGAGTATACCAATTGTTCAGAAGCCCAAGGCTATTCACGCGTATGCATATTTTCCAAAACAAAATAAATCAACGAGATAAACCAACATACAGACAATATTTATTCAGTTTTTGTTTCTTTTTTATTAATCGAAGAACCATATGATACACCACACAGACCGAAACTATTAGAACAACAACTGTCGAATTAAAACGAACACATGAGAAATATATTTAATAGCTTTATACTACTTAGCTCGTTACACATCCAAAAACTAATCACTACATACACATTGCCGAGAAACTATTTAGTTGCATGTGCGCGCATCTACGTTTAATTACATAAGATACAGGAACTTTTTTCAGTTGGAACAACTATTCCATGAATTAAAGAAAACAAGATTACGACACTTTTTTTTGTCTTATTTTATTGACGTCACCAGAGATCGTAATCCATTAATCTACATCGGACAAACAAGAATAATCACCAGAGATCAAAAATAGTTATTATACAATAAAATAAGACAAAAAAAGTAGTGTCGTCTTGTTTTCTTTGATTCATGCAACTATTCAATCTTACCAATGTAAGGCGGTTCTTGGTTCTCGGAATTTTTGATGAAAGGGAAATTTTGCCTGCAACAACTTTTTTTGTTGAACTTAAATAAAAAAGTTCAACTATTTGGTTTAATGTGCGCGCAGTTAAATATAATTCGGTGTGACAATAACAGAAGAACTGATTTTGGGCGATCATTCGATTTGTGTCAAAACGCAAACTTTAAAATTGCTCAAATCGGCAACTGAATAGGATTTGCCTGTGGGTGGATACCACGCCTCCTAAATGAAAAACTTCAAATTTTAAAGTTTTCTCTTTTTACGTACTTTAAGGCCCACCACTCCACAAATTTCATCGTTCTACAGCAATCATAAGTGCTCATTCAAAAACTAATACAAATCCGATACGAAAAGTCTTACACTAAGTTAAAAAGTGAAGATATGTACATATGTACATACATATATCAAATAGTCACAGATTTTCCTTTGTCTTTTCTCACAGAGCTTTCGCGTTGTAGGTTCTTAAGACTTTTGAAAACTAATAAGGGTATTCATGTAACGGCGGAAAACCCAGATAAACCTCAGAAACCAGATAATTTTATCTTCGCAGAAATGAACTGTCATAGTTTGTATGGGAAAAATAGTCTGCAAACCAGATAAAATTATCCCACGAATTTGATGTAAAAAGAGAATAAATAAACCTCATAAATTTATTTCAAAGAACATATGATTAATTCCCACATTGACGCAAGTATTTTTAAGGGGATGTTAATGAAAATTTCTGGCGGAAAATTATACCTTACTGCAAAACGGAAAATTATCTCGTTGGATGAATACTCTTAATATTAAAGTATAATATGTATACATTCATCATTTAAATGTGTTTGTAGGCTTAAGAAAAAGGTAACGATTCTACTATTAATCTCTATGTGGCACCAAAATTCATTCGAAAATTGTTTTAATGAGGGTATTTATGCAACCGCGGAAAACACGGATAAGCATCCGAAACTATATAATTTTATCTCCGCAGAAATGAAATGTCAAAGTTTGTATGGAAAAAATATTCTGCAAAGCAGATAATTTATCTCACGAATTTGATGTAGAAAAGGTAGAAAAAACCTAATAAATTTAGTTCAACGAACAACAGATTATTTCCCACATTTACGCAAGTTACGTATTTTTAAGGGGGCGTTGATGCCAATATCCAATTAAAAGATATATCTTTCTGCAAAGCGGAAAATTATCTCGTTGCACGAATACCCTTAATCTCTACGCGAGCTTGGCACTGCGCCATAAAAAAAGGATCATGCCATACACCAAACATTTTAAAATCTTAAGAAATCGTAAAGAATCAATATTTCCATCAGATTCACCAGTTCATCCAACACTGAGAAATTTAAAAATATATGGGAACTGGTTATATGGGAGAGTATCGTTAATAATAACTTAAAACGAAATCATTTTTTTTTATTTAAAAGTGGTCTGCAGTAATTTAAAAACACACATTTTTTTACCAAAATTCTTGGACCATTTTTCGTAAAAAAAAATAAAATGTACGACTGGATCGCACGTACTTGCTCCTATGTTCGATTACATTATATGCAAAATATTCTTAATAGACTGATAGAATGTATTTTTAAAGTCGTTTTCAGTAAAATTTTTATAATATAAATTTTTATATTCTAAAAAAAAAAAATTGGTATGAACATTTTAAATATTTAATAATATAAATTCAAAAACAAAATTTGAGAAAAAATCGTCCTCCCGTTTTCGAAATATTGAATTTTCGGAAAATTTTTTTTTTTAAAATCCAAAAAAAAAAACTTTTTTTCTAAAATTTTGAAATGCAGTAGTATTTAGAATTTGAAGGAGCTCCTATATAAAAATTTTGATCGAAAGTCGAAAATCAAAAAAATGGTTGTATGGCAGGTACCGTTAATAACAAAATATTTAAAAAAAAATGTTGGCCAAAATGTAGACCATACACAAAGTAGAACACGCATCAATTTTTATCAAAATCGTTAGAGCCGTTTTCGAGTAATTAAGATGGTAGAAAAATTTATATGGCAAGTACCGTTATTTTTGGGGCTAAAACAATGATTCAAAAATACCAAGTTTGGAGAAAATCGCTTTAGCCGTTTAGGCTGTAGAGAGTTTTACACACAAAAAGACAGACAGACATACAGACCGAATTGCGGGAGCCAATATTTTGGTGTTCTCTATCATCGCAATGTCAACTTTGATTAAAATCTTGAGTTCGATTTTCTTCCAAATGCAAAACTTGCCCTATAGTAACTATATCGCAAGTAAAAATTGTTTGTATGGTACTTACCGTTGTTGTTTTTTTTAGAAAAATGGTTTATATAGTAGTTTTCGAAATATTGAAAAAAGGTTTTGAAAAGTCTTGGTTTTTAATACTGTTCAAACTTTAGGGGGGTTAAACAAATGTATGGCAGATACCGTTAGTTTTAAAAATCAAAATTTTAAAAATCAAAAAATGTGTGGGCAATAGACATTACCAATAAAACAAATTGTAACAGATTTGAAACTAATAAAACAAATTGTAACAGATTTGAAAAAAAATCCATCTACCCTGTTGTTGACTGAAGGAAGGACAACAGGGCGACTATATCAATATCGTTTCGTTTTTATGGTCATTATTTGTACTTGGCTTGGCGCGAAAGAATATTGGATAGGAAGAAAAATTAATGTTGGATGTGATGTTATTAAGGCATATTATTAATATCTATTTAAGAAAAGTATACAATTTTTAGACAAAAGTGCTTATTGCTTAGAGTTCTAATACGATCTTTCATAGAGTAGGTATATATGTGGATATATAATGATATATAAGGAGTACATGCGATGTGAAAAGAAAATAGAATAAAGAGTTGTTGAAATCATTCTTCTTATAAAATTTACAATAATATATGAAGATTTTTTTTTAATACGTAGCTGTTTTAATAAAATTTAATACATTTTTCTTTTTAGGACTTAATAAAATACATCAAACACAATGTCGGATTCGGAAAACGTTGAAGTTAAAAAAAGAGGACGCTCATCAACAGCTGAAAAGGTAAATATTGAGTGTAAGCTGGCAATAACTAAACATTTTATAACTATTTAAACGAAATACATACTTGAAAAGACGGGCAGCGATCAGCTATGGACATCAATTATTGTGTTTTGTTAAACTTATTTATTAGTTTCAACAGATATGTAAGGTTTATTTAAAAATTGAAATACACACTCAAGATGTGGTGATAACAGTGGGAATGACCTCATTCAATAACCGAACTATAGCGATCCGGATAGATTGCTGTTGTTGTATTCCCATGTAAGAACACAGCTGCTGACAAAACAACTGCTGAAGAAAAAAAAATTTAAGCTATCCGAAAAACTTTGGAATACTTTTGTATCCCATGAAAAATGTCAAAAACATATGCACAGACCCATACAAATTTAACCCATTCGATGTTGGTTGTTCAGGAACTTCAGTGGATACTACGAGTAACATATCTTAGATAGGCTATCGTACCGACATCTGAATGAGGCCAATGGGAATCGATTTTTACAATCCTACTTTTGTAAATTGACTCCGGCTCTGTTCGCAGTCAAATCAGATTGTTCTGTAATTGGGGTGATGAGGAAATATTAGATATTGTTCAATTTGTCATGTTTTCTTCAAGAAATACATCCGTATTCTATAGATGGGATATACACATGCAGACAGGCCCTTCTGTCAAATTGAAAATAGGTACATTCAAATGTCGATACGATATTGCCTATCTAAGATAGGATTGTGTCCACTTACGTTCCTGAATAACCAATATCGGATATGTTAAATTTAAATTTGTATAGTGCATGTTATTGACATTCCTCATGGGATATAAAAGTACAACAAAGTTTTTCGGATAACTTGAGATTTTTTGTTGGCAGCAGCCTGTTTTGTCATGAGCTGTGTTCTTACATGGGATTACAACAACACCAACCTATCCGGATAGCTATGGTTCGATTTTTGAATGAGTGACATACATTTTAAAGCGGTGGCATTTTGAATTGGTGGTAGTTTGAATCGGTGGCATAACCAAAGCAATCCGGATTACTTTGTGTTGTTGTATAACGCCTAAGGCAATAACAGCTGATGAACTAAACGTTGGGGGCGTTCGGTGTCGCATAGCTTTCTGATACATTGCTGAAAAATACACTGTGCTTTTGTGAACATATAAAACCAAATAGGTAAACATTAATTGAACATAAACTTTATGGATAAAATATAAAGTTAAAATGAATCAGGAAATAAGAAGCGCAAATGTTTCAACCAATTCAGAAGAAGAAGATGGTGTATTAGGTACATAATTAAAGTTCACAATCAACAATTGATAATACAACAAAAAACATCAGCTTTTCATTCCATGATTTTTAGAGCCTTAAATATTCCAATGACAAAAGAAAGGGAATATAGTAAAATTCAAAAAATTAAAGAAAAAGCAAAAATAAATGCATAATACAGAACAATTAATTGATGATCTACTAACTGCTCATAAAAGAAAACAAGGAATTATACAACTTTAGATTTAACCTGAAATAAACAAGATTCAGAAAAGAAATAGTCAAAATTTTATTTCCGTCCAGAAATTACAACTAAGCTAAAACCAATATTTAATAGACAAATATAAGAATTAGCCAAAGCAGTGAAATAAAAATTAAAAAATTGATTAGTGAATCAAAGGACAAAATTAAAATATTACAACAATCAGGGATTTACTCAATAGGATCTAACAATTGTAATAAAGAATATATAGGACAGACAAGAAGACAAATTCTTAAAAGATTTAAATAATTCAAATTAATACAATGAACCAGAAAAATCAAGTGTATCACAACATATGCTAGATAATAACCATAATTTTAGATTACAAAATTTATTAAATATAAATAATCCTTGTGAACTAGATGCTTTTTGATCTCTTTATATAATTAAAAATAAAAATAATTTAATGAATAGTGACGATGAACCAATAAGAAATCCTATTTTCAAAAAGTTTTATATTAGACCTTAAATTGACTTTAAATTTGTTTGTGTAATTTTCTTATTTGTATTGAATTTTTTGTTTGTATTAAATTTTAATGAATTGATATTAATATTTCAAAATGCCATTATTATTTAAATAGAGCTTGGAACGATGGAAGCATAGCTTCAGAAATGTAAGTCTAAGCAAATTTTAAGTTGATAAAATAAAATCTTTAATTTATATGAAACTAAATTTTAATATTAATATCAAAATGCCATTATTATTTAAATAGAGCTTGGAACGATGGAAGCATAGCTTCAGAAATGTAAATCTAAGCAAATTTTAAGTTGATAAAATAAAATCTTTAATTTATATGAAACTACTGTGGAAGGGAAATATAATAAATTTTTAAAACCATGTTTTTATAATTGTTTGAAGTTCATTTTGTCACACTTAATTTTCGCAAAACATCTGTAAAGGAACCGCCCTAATGTACAAATAATCAAAAACTTATTATAAAACATATTTTTTGTTAGGTACATATAATAACTTTCTCTTTTCTATATTCAAGCGATCTCATGTTTCATCCAATTCAAAAAAAGAAGACAAGCCTGCTAGTAATACCGATGGTGAGATACCAGCGAAACGTGGCCGCGGTCGTCCTAAGGGTGCAACCAAGAAAAATGGCAATAAGACCCCAGCAAAGAAGTCAAATAACAGTAAAGGACGTGGTCGACCTTCAAAAAAGAAGGACGAATCTAGCGAAGATGAAGAAACTGAAGAAAATGAAGAAGAAGAAAATGAGGAAGAAGAAAATGAATCTAACTCTGATGAATAGATTTCATATACCTACATGCGGTTGAGATGTAACTCGAGAATTATTTAAGCGTGAAAATTCATAAAGAATAAATCTACATAAATCATTTAAATTCCAAAGAAAAATCGTGTAAGCAAAGTATTAATATTATCGAAATGTTTAATGTTCTTTAAACATAAAGAAATAAAAGAAGAACATAATGGAGTAATAATTTACTATTTAGTTCATATTGCATTCATAAAAAAAAATTGAATAAAACGATAAAAAATATTCAATTTATATTTGTTTTAACAAAATTATTATCAAAATGATTTAATGAAATCTGAATCTACAATTTGCATCTATAGCTCAGAATAACTAAAACTATCTAGTACACGAAAATATGGAGGAATTTTCTGAAAAAAAATGGTCAAGTTAATAGTTATATATGGTACACCTTTCGCTAGACTTCTTGATTTCAAATGAAATTTATTTCAAGGATTTATTTATAGAAATTAAAACACCTTAATTCAAACGTTATAAGAAAATTATTTTCCTATTCTGAAAAATTTAGTAATGAATGCAAATAAAATTTTATTATGATACATATTTAGATTCAGTATGCTTTGTATACATTTGGGAATTCGATTTTCTAGAGTGTTTTTAAAACACAGTAAATGTATGTTAAATGTACCTCCAACAGTTTTCAGTTCAGTTTTTATTTTCAAAAATAGTTCTTAGCGCCAGTTGTACAATTTGAACTCGGTTTTAGCTCCTATGAATTGTTGTACAATTGCACCCAAATTAATAGACTTGGACTAGGACTATGGAAGGGTTAGGAGTTAGGACTTATGCCATGGACTAAGTACGAAATACTATTAATAAAACACCATTTCTGCTATTTAACGCTTACCATCTTAGTCCTTCTCTAAACCATCGAAGACATTTAAGAACAAAATTTACGTATTTACAAAATTTACTTATTGGAGTAGATTTTGTTCCATTTTTGTAAGTCCATGGACTAGGTGTGTGGACTAAAAGTTTTTAATTAATAGGCCTGTTGAAGTTTAGGAATTAACTCACCACTGAACCTGCAAGAATTTAACTCGAAGATTTCGGCGGATTAACTGAGGTTTATCTAGGGTTCAAGCATTTGATTAGCCATTATTATTTTATTTCACTTGAATCGAAATTTGTTGGCACTTCAGCTAAAAAGTCAAGCCAACCATTTGAACAACGTGTACGCAATATAAATAAAAACATTAATTCCTCGTTATGTCCTTTTTTCAGTAAGGGTATTCATGTAACGAGATAAATATTCGCTTTGCTGAAAGATATAATTTTCCGCCAGACGTTTGCATGAATACAACCTAAAAATATACTTGCGTAAATGTGGGAAATAATCAGATGTTCGTTGAACTAACTTTATGAGGTTTATTTATTCTCTTTCTGCATCAAATTCGAGAGATAATTTTATTTGCTGTGCAGAATATTTTTCCAATACAAACTTTGACAGTTCATTTCTACGGAGGTAAAATTATCTAGTTTCTGGAGTTTATCTGGATTTTCCGCCGTTGCATGAATACAATTAATATAAAACATACAATATGGAATAATCTAAAGAGATTACCACTTCTTTGGACATAATGCGAAAATAATAGATACACTGATTATTATTTCACAATGTTAAAACGTTTTAACACTTCGTAGATGCAATGTAATGGCAAGTTCCAATAAAATATTATCATATCATAGTGTTTTTCATGTACGTTTTACCTTAAAAAAATAATTATTGAAAAATGTATTTAACTTTATTTAAATAAATACAAAGCACTTGAACTTATAAAATTATTCATGATAGATTTATAAAATAAAAATGAGCTGACGACTGGCAGTAGTCGTAAAAGCCATAAGTATGCCTGCACCAACAATAATTAGGTGTGCATATAAATACAATAGAGTATTCACGATCCGATGCAACAAGAAGGTGTAAAATTGCGAAATTTTATTTTTTTCTATAAATCGTGAACGCACCTTTTCTTTCTATTGCAACTGTGGAGAAAAATGCAAAATCAGTTTGAACACAACCAGAAAATAACAGCTGCCAAGCTGTCAACGACACCAGGCAAATTTTGCACCATTGTATTTTTCTCCGTTTTGCTCATCTGTCCTTTTCAAGCCAATTTTTTAAAAAAATTTATTGATTTTTTGGAAAAAAAACTTGAAAAGCAGAATTATTAAATGCCATTTAATGCAACTTTTGAGTATTCCACTTCCAACTTTAACAAAGTAATCTGAAGTAGCGTTTATATATACATAAGTATACATAAAATGTTAAAAAATCCTAAGCGAAATCGAGAAGGAAAAACAAAATTTAAACATTCCGCCCAACAGCTAATACAAAGCCTTTTCGGTAAAAAAAAGAGTTATAGGATAATTACCAAACTATAAGAACATATGCGAAAATGACAAAATGTTTCATTCATTATACCTGCTGCACCTGATAATAATTAAAATTTAAATTTATTTAGTTTTGAAATATACTGGAACAAGTTTGCCCAAAATATGTCTTATTCCTTGGCGCCAATTGTCATGTTTTTTTTCGAGAGCAGCAACATCGCTTCAGTTCTTGGCAATTGCAATTTTTTGTCAACAAAATAATTTTTTATTTCGTTATTTACATGGAATAAAAATAAATGCAGTAGGTAACAGAAGGTCACGAATATTCGAAATATTAAGAAATGATTTGTGATGATTTATTTGCATGTAATTTACCAGTCTATATACTTTTAAAAAATTACGTTGAAGTAAAATAGATAAATGATTTTAAAATGTTTATTTCTTTCAGTTTAATGTACATATATACTATTTTGAAAAGATTTTCATGTTGAACTATTTTCTTGTCCATTTCTTCGACAATTTTTGTATCTTTAATTATTTCTAAAAAATAGTTACTTCAGAATGAAGTATATTACTTTCAGCCATTATGCATTTACTCGCGCGTGAATGCATGATTTGCTGAAAACGATAAGTATATCTGGCTTTATTCTGAAGTAATTATTCTGTTACACACACTGATATACTTGGTGTGTAAATGTCCATACAAAATCGAATTGCTTTGACGGTAAGTTGTTTCGATATTGGTGTATAATAGCCGTATTCAGCCATATCTGTATGATTTTTTTAATACGGCTCTTATATGTAATTATTGTTAAGATTGATTAAATATTAAAATTGCATTTAAGCAACGCTATACCTAAATTCGTACCTATAATCGATTTCCCATTCATACTTTAGTATATTTTCTGTATGTAATATATTTTGTCTATGCTTAACTAAACGAACGTAATGTAAGGTAAAGGAAAAAATTCACAAATATGCTACAAATAAATTGAAATTCTAGTGCATTTTAACGTGACAGCTGTTTTTGACAGGTTGGAATTTGTAAATAAAAACAAAATGTAAATCTGAACAAGGTAATGTAATGTATTTGAAAATATATGTATGTATTTACTAATAGGTATATGTATACGTGTATGCACGCATAGATAATGTGCATATATACATATATATAAAAATAAACACAAAAACATTCAAGAATACGAATTTTCTGGTTTGCATTTAGGGTTCAATTTCACTGAAAAGAAAGGCACAAAACGAACAAAGAACACAAGCAGAAAAATAGCAGATGGTGCAGGGCATAAACTAATCACTTAAAGACCACAAACCTCTGCTTTCATTTGACATTTGCCTACAAGCTGAAACACGCACACAAGTAACATTTCTATTCCTCTTCCAATAGACACATTGATAAAAACGCACACAAGAATCTTTTCTGTTCCTCTTCCTATAGACACATAGACAACACAGCCCTAGTAATTTGTTTTTGTTTTGCTTTTCGATTTCCCATCTATTCATGGATAGAGTTTCAAAGCTACAAATACAACAATGTAAACAAATGGGTTTTGGGGGGTGAAACGTACGAAGGTTTCCAATCTTTATTATGGTTTATTTGTGGTGCAGGGCGAGGTTGCAGACATCATTGGCAATATAGGAATCCAATTAAGGGAATGCTCATATTTGTGAGCGACCAATTGACAACGATATGGAGATGTCTCAGATGCTGATGAGATTTTTGACAGCATTAGCAGATTACCTTAAAGTCAAGTTATGACAATATTTTGAAAAATCCGTTCCACTTTGACAGCATGAAATAGTTATTTTTATTAAATTAAATAGAACTAGAATTCGTTTCGAATAAATATATTAATAAAATAATTAACAAAATCAAATTCTAAATTAATCCGATACATACATTTAAGAGGGCTTCGACTAACTTCTAAACGCCATGAATACGTAGAAACAATGAGATCGGACCCAACCAACAGTCTACAAAACCAACAATGAAATAGTGAATGGTTTATTCAAACAAAAAATAATAGATTCTCGACAAATTGAAAGATTATTTTGAGTTATTGGATTATTTTGGGCTAAAATGATCGTTTTTTTTTTTGTTGGCTGCCATCAATAAAAAACTAATTCATCTTAGTGTACCCTAATTTTCGCCTACGTATGCTCTGCGGCATTGGCACCGATTCTTTATGGACTTCCGAAAATCCACAAACCAAACTTACCTCTAAGTCTCAATTCCTTAAAATCTTACAGTTCTGCTTAACAGATAACAATTTTTTCAAGTACGATTCAAAACCTTACAGCCAAACGTTTGGTATGCCGATGAGGACTCGTTATCACCTACTATTGCTGATCTTGTTTAAGAGCATTTAGTTGACGAAACAAGAAAAAAATTTAGGAAATCAAAAACCAAAAATTGGTATACCACATTCCATGTAAAGGAAAACCAAATGAAGAATGTAATAGGTTTTTTTTTTTATTATTCATTTTTATTTAATCTTAACTTATAACTATCTTAAGGCTAGATAAAAATATTTAAAACTAGCCTAATTATCAATAACTTACAACTAATTTACTGGCCCTTTACGGGCGCTCTAAACAAAACTATATCTCTTAATACTAATGTCTTTCGACATAAAAACTATTTTAATTAACTCTAATTATTTTATTCTTATGACCAAGAAAACTTTTTTAACAAAAAACTTAGTAACATGCGCTTTTTTTAAATTTTTACTTATAGATTACCTAAAGCTAAACTAAAAATAATTAAATCTAGATACAACTAACTCATACTAACTAGAAATACTTAAAACTACTTACATCTACTTAAAAACGAGAACAGCCACAGCAGCTTTTTTCGGTTATTTTTATATTTTTTTTTGTATATTTTGTATACGCATGCAGACACACAGAGAAATGCAGCCCACACAGCCATGTTCATACGTATATACATATTCGTATGTACATACATACACAGGCACTCAGCTGCATGCACAAATACCCCCGCAAACATACATATTTTTTTATTTTTTTTTGTGCCACCCCGACTGTTCCTTATACCTAATTTACCTAAATCTACGTAAGTCGGCCAAGCCATACCATCCTAATCGACTTTATGTATCATAATGCTGTTCAGAGAGCCACCAGAACTGGTTCTCTTGTTTCGCCCTATCACTTCGGTCCCGATCGGACACAGTCCTACTGAACCGAAGGCGCTCTTCTCCACCTTGAGCGATGACGTCTCGACCGTACACAGGAGTCGCCTATCCACAGTTTTCCGGTTAACGTGGTAGATGAGCGGAACCGCCCCTCCATCTTGTATCAGCCCTCGACTGTCTAAATAGAGGAATGCCTCGGGAGGGATGTAGCCACTTACCCGCGCACTCTCAAAATATTCATTATTGGGGTAGTAAGCTCCAAAGATTAAGCTGTTGAGGACATCGCTCTTGCAGTGTGACCCCGAATCAGCTTAAGCAAAAAATTATCTATTCTGTTTATGTTGGCTCCGTTGTATAGAACCTGGTTGGAATAATATCTTGTGTACTTCGACTCTGGTGTTCTGTGTAATCCAAGGCAACTTCTAAGACATTGCCTCTCAAACACCCGAATCTTTTCCATTTGAGATGGGGCAACGTTGAACCACACCGGGCATCCGTAGGCAATCATCGGCCTGATGAGGGACATGTAACAAATCACCTTCACCCTGCTGTCAAGACGGCTGCTATAAAACAGTCGTTTTGTCAAGGCAAAGGCTCCCCTAGCCCTGGTCATGGCAGCACCTATATGTCTGTCGAAATACAGGTACTGATCCAACCAGATGCCAAGGTACTTTACTACACTTTTACTCGCCAGTGGATGTCCATGTGGCCCTACGATCACCAGCCAAATCTTCATCATTAAACCCGGTAAAACCAAGGTTTTCAGATCTCCATTCGGTTATATCGTTCCGGAGCCATAAGTGATGAAGCAGAGCTCTGTTCTCCAGGTCATGATTCGGGCGAATGCTAGCATTCACCTTGTACACTTGCTGGAAAGCAGCCCCCACAGCCTCCACTTTCTCCTGTGGATCTTCGATTATATAGAGGTCATCGTCCAATACGGCATCCTCTGGGTCTATGCCTGATGTCAGAAGTACGTCTCTGTTCTCTGTCGTCCTCTGGAACTTAAGACACGGAATATCCTCTTGATCCTTTCTTCTAAAAATCTTATTAATTTTTGGGAACATACTAGGGTCGCTAGAGTTAACGGCACGAATTTTAATGTCCCAGAACAAATTAATAGCCAACCTATAATTTTATTTGATCAATTGGTTGATGTTTTTGATGGACGAATTCAGTGTCCTAATCTCCAGATCTCGTGTATCAGTAAACCGCCTGTACAAGCGTTTTAGTCTTGTCAGTAGTCCACTTTTTTATCTGTGAAGTGCGTCAATTGTCGCGTTACGGTACATGTCAGTTGCGTTACGTTCTTTGTATTTCGGTATTGTTCTGTTCATTGTTCGTAGAATCGTTTCTTCAATTTGTTCTAAGTATCTGTCGATTTTAGAATTTGTTAGGTTCCTGTCATTTGGTGGGGATATACCATTTGAACGTAATTCACACAATAAGGCATTGGTGAAGCGTGGCCAGCGCACCTTACTGTAATTGTAAGTACGCACAGGCACATACTCATCCAACTCCATAAGCTCGTTCGGTACTCGATCGTTCGTAAACAATTTCTTGGCCGTTGACCCACAGTGTCAGTAATTGTTAGTCTTGCGTCTTTCAGCAATAGATCCAGATAGGCACCGCTTCTTGGAAACGATGGTCTCTCTGTGGCGATACTCAAGGTTGTATCGACCCATCCAATTATACAAATGGTTACCTCGAGGATTTTGTATTTGATTTCCCCAATCTATGTGTTTGGCGTTTAAATCACCGGCTAATATGTAAAAGTTTTCCTCCGAGCTTAATCTTAATCATTCAAAAAGCTGTTCAAGCTCTGTTATAAGCTGGGTGGGCTGAGGTCTTTCCGGTGCATAGGCAGCGATTACTTACATTCGGTTCCCCTGTTGGAGATGAATGCATATGATGCATGCCTCTAACGTCCGAAATTTTCGCACATCACTATTATATATTACCTTATGACTAATGCCTTTACGTATAAAGATTGCGACGCTTCCTCCTTGAGTGGAGTTGGGTCGGTCTCTTCTTACGATATTGTAATTGTTGTTAGTCAATTTATGTTTCTGGTTAAGCTTAGTTTCGCTAGCCATAAACACATCTGGACTTATATCTTTAAGCAATTGGAATAAATTCGCTTTACGTTCGGTCCTAATCAGTGAATTTCAACTGGGTCTGGATGGCCAGCAGAATGCACATAATATCCGCCTGTGCCGCATCCGGCTTAGGCACAGGGGCCTGTTGGGCGACTTTTGGTGTAGACTGTACCGTGCTTCCCCTTCCTGACGCCATTTGGGCGTAAGAAATTTGGGGGTTGACGAGCGTTGTTGTAGGAGGGCGCACTGTTGGACGCTTTTCTACCACTGTTTGCTTTGATGCTTTATTGTTCTTTATAAGCTGAAACGTCGGGCATCCCCGATAATTAGCGGGGTATCCGTCGCCTCGGCAGAGTACACATTTAAGCTGGGTCCTATCTTCGACACGTTCCCTTCCTAACTTGCATTCATGTGCATTGTGTTTCTCTCCACACTTAACGCAGCGTGACTGCATTTCGCAGTTTGCTGCGGCGTGGCCGAACCTTTGGCAGCGCATGCATTGAAGCTTGTCGCCGCGCCTTTTTAATTTGTCCCAAGTTACAGCCTGGTAGTTGAGGACGGAGATACTCCTCAGACTATCCAGTTTGCTGCTGGGTGAAAGTTGAACAAGGAAGAAGGGAAGACTCCGCTTCTTCCACCTAGCTCTAACTGTAGCGAACGGCTCGACCCCGATAAGGTCGAGATCATCATTCGGTTTTTGCGGGAGTTCACTTAAGAGCACCTGTGGTTGCGTGCAGGAATCTATGCCCTTCAAAAGGACGGTTTGAAACTTTTTGGTCTTAGGGGTGAAACTAAAGAATTCAGTAGTGGATTCTTTTAGCAACGCTTTATTTTTTTTGTGCTGTTCCAGTGTGAAGCAATGGATAGCATGGCTATCATTATTTAGTCTTTTAATAGTAAAGTTTTGGCCAATTTACACAGATTTATGGTATCCTGTAACTCTATTTTATAAGTATTTATGGGTGGCACCTTTTCTTTTTTCGTAATCGGCGGCTGTGGCTGCTGATGCTGAGACTGACTTTTCTGCTGCTGTTGATTCTGCTGCTTTTGATTCTGCTGCTTTTGATTCTGCTGCTGCTGTTTTTGTTGCGGTTTTTTCTGGGATTGTGTCTGCCGCTGTTGCTGTTGTTTTTGTCGTTGTTGTTTTGGCTGTTGCTGTGGCTGTTGTTTTTGTAATTGTTCTTTTTGCTGTTGTTGTTGTTGTTCCTCGACTTCTTTCAGTTCTTTCGCTCGGCGCGCTTCTAGCTTGGCCTTAAGTTGGCTTTTCAAACTTTGGATTTCTGCCTCCATTGTTTCAATTTGAGCGACCATTCTTTGTTCCTCGTCCTCCTCAGATGATGCCTCTGATGTGGAGAGGCTTACGAAGGCAGTACTATCGCCCGTCGTGAAGTGCCCTTCTCCTTCTTCAGATATATATTCAGTACCCTCTTCGGGTGAAGTGTCTAACTGGATTTGTCTTGCTGCCTCTGACGTCTCGTCTATATCCGACGTATTCACCACAGCTGGCAGCTTTACTGAGGTGGCCGTGGATCTCCTCTTCACAAAATTTGGTGCGCACTTGATCCTCTTTCTGCGCTTCTGGTTAGCATCGGATGATGTTGCTGTTGTTGTTATTGCTGTTGATGTTGTTGCTGCAGAATCACTGCTTGTAAGTGGATGTTCCCTCAGCTGATGCCATCGCTGGCCTCATTGGCCCTAGGACACCTTTCGATGCCCTTTTGCTTAAACTCCTCCTCCTTTGCTCGTTTTCCCAACCAATAAACTTTTCCACTTCACGGTTGTGAAAAAAAGCTTGCAAAGTTCTGATGCCCGGCTGGGAATCGAACTAGTGACCCTCGGATTCTCGGTCGGCTACTCTACCTTTGTGCTACTGCATCACTTGAGAAATGTTGATTTAACGTTACACTTAAACTCACACCCGAAATTTAATTTGCAAAAAACTTGGAAGCCGAAACGTGTTAACACCTCCACAGTACGAGATCGACTGAATGTAATAGGGGTTTTCACGATCTGGTGTACCAAGTCTTGTAAAATTTTATTTTTTTACAACAGACTGTGACCACACATTTTCTAATCTATAGCAACACTGAAGCAAATGCCAAATCTGTTTCACATTTGTTCTGAAGAAGGCTTACTTTGTGTTAAAAAATCTTATGTCGATTTCGTTTCAATAAATAGGATTCGCTACTAAAACCAATACTTTTTGGCTTTGAAAAGAACGATTACGGACCGAATCTCTTTTTGGGACTGTGTGTGTTGCTTGGCAGCTCTAAAAAAAACAAATCTTCAATTCGTTAAAACATCATTATTTCGTTTTAATTTCCCGATTCCGACGCGGGGGAGTTCCTAAACCCACTTGCACTTTTTTAATATTTGTTTCCAAGAAGTTTTTAACAATTTTTTTTATTTTTTAATGCATTAATTTACTTTTTTTGTACACTGCCACAAAATAAAAATTAATTCACAACACAACAATTGAGAAACGTCAAAACAAATATTGTAGTGTGTGTACGAATCTGTGCACAAATCCGTTTTGAATCCATCTCCAAAAAGAGATTCAATACGGATCTGTTTTTCCAGAAAAATATTAGTTTTAATTTGAAACGAATTTGATTTTCAGAAAAAAATTGACGGCGGATCGACGGCAAGTCGATGTTTTTGTTGAAACGAAATCGACATTACACTCTTTTATTTTTCTGTTACAATAGGGTTCGGGTATTGTAAAAGTGTTTTGTTGTTGTTGTAGTGCAAAAAATGCTACACTTTTACGCTTTTACAATGATACAAGACCAGATACATCGGATCGTGAATACCCCTAATATGATATAAATAGGCACAACAAAAAGAAAATTAGAAGTGAGGTTGTCAGAACATGAAGCTGATTTGCGAAGAAAAAGAACAGCTACACAACGCTGAACCACCAAGAAGATATCGATAACATCAGCTCGATTTACGATGTTGCCATTAACTGATCTGTGATACTAGTTTTAATTTTTGGGGTTCCAATAGTGCTAAATGTTAATTTATTTTTATTTGTTAATTTCTTAATTGTCCATAGTAAAATAAGATATGATTCACAACAATTCGTCATAAATAGTAAGTTAATTTTTATTTATTCACATAACGTTTTTTGTAAGAAAAAATAGCTTCACATACCTACTTACATATTAAATTATTGTAATAGATAAATAAAAAAAACACCTGAAGATGCCGGAAAAAAGCCAGCGGAACGTGTAGGGTAAACAAAAAGGAATTAGTTGTTTATTAATTGCATCCATTTTAACGATGAGTCAACCCCAACTAACTACCAAATATAATTATTTATTACATGATCAAACAACATAAAACAGCCATGAATGATGTTTAAGTTAAGGATTAACGTTGCTTAATTGAAGAAAATTATGTGTACATTGAATTATGTAAAGTCTACTAGAAGTGTGCGTTCTATGTAAGCGATTTCAAGTTAACAAACGGGCCTAATTATTACTAGTTGCATCTTCGAATCATAGATGTCACCACCAGAAACGAATAAAAAGTGCCCTTGTTGATGTGCGGTCAAATCTGTTAACAATTTTGTGTTGGTTGATTTTGATTGGTCCACTTCAATCCAATCCGATTATTCCATCTGTCTGCTATTTTTTCATGACTAATTCGACAAAAGCCTATATCTCCGTTTCATTCATTTACATGAAAAGCCGCTATTAACCTAGTGTAGTCATTCTCCACACCGCATTTAATTATAAAACTTAAATTTATCTAGTTGTTCCATCTACACTTACGCTATTGCCGTACACAAAAGTGGTCTTCCACTTGTCATCTCTCTTCCTCGAAGACTACCACACCGCATCGAATCGTTGACGTTTTATGTGGCCGAAATATCTTTTTGAATTTATTCGTCGTCTATTCCTTGAATCGAAGAGCTCGATCTTCAGTGCCTCGTGGGTTTGATTATTATAATTCAATTCCCAGGAAAATTTTAAAAGTTGTTCTTTGCTGTGAAAAGTTATTGATAATTTTTTTTTAACAAAATGCTGCGCGCCAGTGCATTATTATTAGTTTTGGTCGCTGTTTGCCAACAAATCAGTGCCGAAGTTCATTTTGAAGAAAATTTCCTTGATGGTGAGTTTATTTTTCATTCCTTTAATAATCCGGAAACTGCCTACGTGGGAACTTTTTTTTTCAAAGCCAAAAAAAAGGAAACTGAAATATCAATAAATTTTCTTACAGATTCGTGGAAAGATTCTTGGATCTATAGTAAACACCCGGGTAAGGAATTCGGAAAGTTCGTCAGAAGTTCTGGAAAATTCTACAACGATGAGGAAGCAGATAAAGGTATGTACATATTTGTGTGTTCCCAAATTTATTTTCTTATTTCGCTTCTTTTTTTTTGGGTTGGGTATGGAGTAGTATCAGTTATACCTATTGTTAAAATTAGCCATAGCTATTAGGGTCATTGGAAAAAAAAAGTTGCATTTTTTTCTGGTTCCAATTTGACTGGTCATTGGTCAATTTATTATCAACATAGTGGTATTTCCTCTGACTCCCAAACGGGTAGGAGGAAGCATTAATTTACCATAAATTAAATACCAATTTTATGGGCTTATGTATGTATATACATTGCTATGTAGATTTAAAGAACACTGATTTTGATTGCCTTTGTATATTTTCCAACAATGTCGACGAACTCATGTTGTTTTTCTTATTTTTGTGGGTGGAATGACGGCTTGTTTTTCTTTAAAATTATTGTCATTAAATAGAATTTTCTTTGTGTCCCCAATATACCGCTAAAATGGGTTTTTTTTGTCATACAAATATGGACAAAAGACTAGATAGGTGTTTTGTTTCTTTTACAAACAATTACTCTAGTCATAATTACGCTGTGGGTCGTTTATGATGTTTACATTTACTTGGAAATTAACGTGTGTTTCACGTTGAACACGTTGGATTTCTGGATCAATGTGGGTTATAATGAGATAGTGAAGACCTAAATTTCAAACCCACTGTGCCAACAAAAATTCTTTCCTATCTTTATATTCATTCTATCTACTGTCCTGTAATTCAGGTTGCATTTAAAAGACCTTAGGTCTTACAGGCATATACTTAGTTAAAATTAAAAACAAAATCATTTGATTGAATGATGGTTGATCTTATGTTATCAACTACTTTTATTACAGAAATTATGTTTGTGAAAGGGAAATCTGATAATTTGAAGTAGACCCCTTTATCGACTTATTTTCGAAATTTCTTATCACCAACAAAAAAATCATATATTTATCAACACATAATGTATGTAGGTATATATAAAAAAGTCTCAACTCTTTTTCGAACTAAAAAGAATTAACAAGTTTTACTTGCCGTTTAATTTGAATTTATTCTAATTCATTACTAAAATTTAGGTTGAATAAATTTAAACAAGGTTTTAAATGGTAGCTATTAGCCTATTTTTTTTTTGACATATTTTGAATATACCTAGGTATTGTATATAATATGTGCGTTATAATTTTTGTGCCTGACTATGGGTAATTAAAAAATCATTTTGATATAATATGTATGTAATTATCTCTTAAATCATTAATCATTACACAAATCGGAGATTTCGTCACCGCGCCTGCATTTTAAAAGCCATTATAATTTAATAACTATCGTTATCTGCAAAAGTCAAAGTACATACATACATATGTATGTAGGTATTCCTAGTTGGCTAATTTAAATATAAATGTTAAACTTTAAAACCTATGTGGTGTATATTTGATCTCTTTTTTGTTATTGAATTTTATTCTTGTATATATTGACAAAATACAATATAAAGGGTTATCCATTTTGCGGTTTGAAAAGTAAACGTAAATAAAACGCAAAATATTTTTTGTTCATATTTCTTTTTTATTATAAAGTTTGAACGTTGACATTATGTATCGATTCTTTTGAGGTAATTTTCGACCACTTTTTGACACATTGGGTGGTATCTCGTCCATAACTTGACGAATGTTGGTTTTCAAGTGCTGAAGAGTTAAAGGTTTATCTGCATAAACACGGTCTTTCGCGTAGCCCCACAAAAAAAAGTCCAGCGGTGTCAAAACGCATGATCTTGGTGGCCAATTTATATATCCACGACAACAAATTACGTGGCCAGGAAATGTCTCTTGCAATAAACCATATTCGCTCGAGTTGTGTGGCAAGTGGCACCGTCTTTTGTTGAAACCACATATTCTCCAAGTCGTATTCTTCAATAGCAGGCAAAAAAAGTCGGTTATCATTTGACCATAACGCTCCGAATTGACGGTGACAGTCGTTCCGTCGTCGTTTTCGAAGAAGTAAGGTCCAATCACACCTCCGGGCCAAAGAGCGCACCAAACAGTGACTTTTTGTGGATGCAATGGCCTCTCTTCAATTACTCGAGGATTCTCAGAACCCCAAAAAACGACAATTTTGTTTATTAACATACCCACCGAAAGAGAAATGTGCTTCGCCGTACCTACGACGTTGTGAATGGTCAGCTGGCTTCAGTTGGTGTGTGACCTGAACTTTATATGGAGGGTGTAGATCCAAATGCAAAATATGCCATAATGTGCCGTAAAGCAGTCCTTATTCCTGAGAACGACGAGGAATCAATACTTTCACTTACAGCAGCGATATTTTCAGTGGTACGAGCAAAACGATGATGCACAGGTCTTACAATATCTGTAACCAATCCAGTCTTCAAATTTCTTCACAATTTTGTCAATTGCTTGCGTAGTTGAACGATTATTTAAACCATAATCTCCTCTTAAAGCACGATATGTGGATGTGGCAGAATCACAATTTTTGTAGTAGGTTTTAACAATTTTTATGCGTTGTGCGATAGTTAAGCGATCCATTTTCGTAAATGTCAGACTTTCAACTCAAAAAAAAAAAATTGATTTAACGACTTAGTTTGACAGATGTCGAATTCCAGCCATATACTTTTGAGACCGCAAAATGGATAACCCTTTATAATTTAGATTGCATGAGTATTAATTCATTCATTATGTACATGTTTAAAAGGTTTGTCAAAAAGCTTTGAAAAATTTTCGACACAAGAACTCAACCAAATATCTTGTCTTTGCCGGTTATAACATAATTTGTTTGTCACATTTATTATATAAAGAAATTTAGTAGGAGGTGTAACAGTTATGTCATAATTTTTTTTAGATAAAATATAAAAGTATGTTATAAGATTAGCAGGTTGGTTATGGCCCATATATAATATATTCATAACATATACAGCCGGAATTGCATTCATACATATGTAGATACTTTTTTTGAGTTAATTTAAACAAATGAATGATAAAATTCCTAACATTAATATAATAAGTATGTATATACATACATAATGTAAGTAACTATGTAATGTTCATATTATTTGTTGGCACTTGGTAAACAAACAAACTAACGTCAGTCTCCAAATCTTCTTTTGTGAATACCATCTGCCATATCTAAACGTATCCATTGACACAAAAAAAAGTACCTTGCTCTAGTGAGTTTTGTAGTGACTTCTTTAAAGACTATCGGATAATTGGTAAAATGTATATCACAAGAAATAGAGCTTGTCACAAGGGGCAGAATCGTGTTATTTATCTACGTTTCATAGATACCTTAGTACGCAAAAAAATCTAAGTGAAAAAAGGTACTCCCTAAAACTCCGAAAATCTACGATTTTCTACGAAAAACAGTCAAATCCTGTTCCCGTACTCCAAATTTTCGTAGTTTTTCACAGAAGGGAGCGCCCATGAGAGAGTAAAATATTTCCCCAGGCTTCGAATTTTAGTCCAAGACATTTCTTTAGACAAAATTATGAAGACTGTCAAATGAAGGAAAAAAGGGGGTGGCCGTGGCGCGATAGATGTGTGCTCGCCTGTCAACCAAGTGATTGCAGCATAAACGAATAACATAAAGACCCGAAACCTCTGCTTTAATTTGACATTTGCCTACTAGCTGAAACAGGCACACATGTAACTTTTCCGTTCCTCTTCCAATAGACACATTGATAAAAACGCACACAAGAATATTTTCTGTTCCTCTTCCTATAGACACATAGCTAACACAACCCTAGTAATTTGTTTTTGTTTTGTTTTTCGCTTTCACATCTATTCATGGATAGGGTGCTAAATATACAAATACAACAATGTAAACAAATGGGTTTTGGGGGGTGAAACGTACGAAGGTTTCCGATCTTAGTATGGCTTATTTATGGGTTGTACGGATTCCTGCCGTTGTCTATGTCTTCTTATATTCCATTTAAAAAAAAACAATTCTAAAAATTGTCATAAAATAAGTTGCTGCTTTGCTCATTACATGCTGTTTAGGCATAACACTAACAACATGTGATTGAGTCAACTAGCATACCCATAAAATATGACAACGAAATAAATAAAATAATGCGAATTATAAGGGACATCAATAAATAAGACACGGTAATTCTCTCCGCATTAGTACAGCCGCCATCCTGGAGATAAATCTGACACAACAACCAGCTCTTGTCTCAGAACGCGGCGCCACACATCTTTCCTATCCTTCTTTATCTTCTTCCACCGGATGCTCGCACTGTGTTAAGAAAAACATATAAAGGGTATTCATAATCCCTCGGGCGCGTGAAAGTTATAAAAAAAAAAAAAACGATACATAAGCTGTCAGTTGCTATGTGTATCGTTAAAAAAATTAAACATAATGGAATTTATAGTCTGGTCTGGCTTATTCGTGCAATAAATTGATATTTGTGATATCAAATTGGTTATTTTAAGAAAAAATTCATGTAACTCTTTAAAAAGCATTGTCAAAAATACGTTTTAATTTGAAGTTAAAAAAATGGCTAAAATTGTTGTTCAAAGCGTTCCCGTACTTTTGTAAAACTTTGTTGCTCTCTGAGAGGTTTTTACCCCCACTCTTGGAAAAATGACAGTATTCACATTTTTGTGCAGAAAGTACGGGAACACACTTATAAATTTAGTAGTTTTGGGCAGAAGAGTGTGATCTTGAGAGAGTAATATATTTCCCCTTCCTGACAATTTCTTGCCAATTTCTGGGAAATAATTTTTTTAATTTTTAAATTCTGGCTTTATATATGAAACCTATAGTACTACTATTAGACTGAATTTTTTTGCTAGTAGTTCCGTCGATGAGGGCGCTAGTTTCTCTTTTCTTGATATTGAATTGTTGATGTGGAAGAAGTAAATGTAGAGGCAAATACGAAAAAAAGCAAGGGAGACGGTCAAAACTTACTAGTTCTGACAACAATATAGAATAACAGATTTGATCAGTAATTTCGTAAAAAATCGAGTTGACGAATTTACAAATAAGAATTGTTTATTAATAGGTATTATATATTTTTTCAAATCGTTTTTTACTTATTTTTGTTTAAATGAGTATTCAACAATATATATATATATATTTGAAAATATTATTTAAAAAAATCTTCAAAACATTTAATATTTATTTGCAAAATATTGTTTTTTTTTTCAAAATCCAAAAAATAAAATAAAATTTAATAACAATTTTTTTTTTGAAAATTCTTGGAGCCGTTTTTGAGAAAAAAATATTTTTCTTAACGGTTTTTAACATTTGTTTGGGAGGTACCGTTGTTTTTTATTTTAGAAAAAGTTTTTTTTTTAACTAGTCAAGATAATGTCAAAAAACTACTAAATACGAAGTTTCGAAAAAATCTATTAAGTCGTTTTCAAAATTTTGAATTTTCAAAAAAAAAATAATTTCCAAAGTTCTACTAGAGGTACCAAAAAACAATTTTTTTCCAAAAAAAAAATTATTAAAAGAATGACAGACAGGCGGAATTAGGGGACCCATTTTTTTGGTGTTCTCTATGATCGTAATGTCATGTTTGATTGTTAGAAAAAAAAATTGTTTGAGAAAAATAATATTTACCTTTTTGGTCAAAAAGAAAACATGCTACCTGCCTAGGTACTGTCATTTTTCGTCTTAAAAAAGCTGAAAGAAAAACTGGGGACATGCTTATGAAAAAACGTTTAGGCTGTAAACTCGAGGACAGACAGACAGAGAGACGGAATTGCTGACCCATTTTTTCGTCTTCGCTATCATCGTAATGTCAAGTTTGATCAAAATCTCGAGTTTGATTTTTTTCGAATCCATAACTTGTAATATACATATATAGTACCTAAATTTATAATATCGCTAGTAAAAGAAAAAATAAAAAAATACTACCTAGATATACCTAATTTATTTCCTAATAAAACTGTCTGGAGAAAAAATTAAATTATTCTCAATAGATAATATCTTTGAAAAAGAAGAAAAAGTACCTATGTGCATACATATTGTATGTAGGTGGGTATCTGGGTACACATGTACCTACTTAAACAAAACATATTGAAATATCTCAACATTGCTTTGCTATTTGTGCATAGAAAAAGTGAAAAGTAGCAACGTTTCTGCAATTCAAAATCCTAAAATCCACCAAATATCTAAAATTTGAAAGAAAAATTTAAAATAAATTCCATAATAACCAATACATGCATGTATATTCATATACATTCTTACTTCAAATTCATGTATACGGCAATAGCCTTGATATTATTTATTTAGAAGGTGTTTTTTTTTGTATAATACAATTCTATATACTACTGAAATTACTCAGCCAAATAGAAGACTTAGCATTATATTTAATTGGACTTGTTGTCCAATTATTGATTCAAAATAGCTTTTAACGGCCTTAAGTCCACAAAATTTGCGTTTCATCCCGGCAATCTCACTTGGACTCATCAGTTGGTTAGTGAGCGCCTTAGCAATACGCAATTTTTGTTAAGTTCAGTTCAACTTACTTGCATTCTGTCTCATAGTAGTACTATATGTTTCATATACAAAGTCAAAAGTAAATTAAATGTAGAGAATGCAAATTACTGAACGGAGTTGCTAAAAAGGTTTCAGACACAAATTCAGAATATTCCTTGTCATGACCAAAAAGATTAGAGTTTTTAAGGTTGTCAATATGGCAAACTTTAAATGAAAATGTTGGTATGTCATACGTTAAAAGAAATAAAATGCACGACTGGATCGCACGAACTTGCTCTTATGTTCGATCACATAGTATGCAAAAGATTTCTATTAAAAATCTAAATATATTTTTAAAGCCATTTTTAACTCGATTTTGTATATCTGTATACAAAATTTCTTTAATTTTGTTTTAAAATAAATTGGTATGACAACATTAAATATTTAATAATATAAACCTAAAAACAAAAGATTAAATCGTTTTAATCAAAGAAAAAATAATTCAAAATTCTAAAATAAATACTTAAACTAATTTGAGCTAAAAAAAAGTACGCCATTTTATTTCTTGGATACATTTGAATTTATAAGAAAAAAAATTTAAAAATCTGTGGAGCGGTTTTTGAGAAAAAAGTTTTTTTTAAAACTTTTTGAAAACATTAAAAAAAATCAAAAACGTCAATTCATAGGTATTTAGAAAATACATATAACTATAATTGAAAAAAAATTTAATGCGCAGTTTTCAAAATATAAATTTTAAATTTTTTTTTAAAATATACCAAAAAAATTTAATGAAAAATATTGGTAGCATTATAATTTGGGCAACCTAAACCTATATATGTGTGAAATTTCGAAAGAATCGGTTAAGCCATTTATGAGATAGTCGAAAGCAAAAAAAAAAAACGGTCCTATGGAAAGTACCGTTTTTAGACATTTTTCTAATTTTTTTTTAACCATATGATCGGTCGTAGCTAAAAAGCTGCACTGATTTTTTTTTCAAAATCGTTAGAGCTGTTTACGAGAAAAATAGGTTTGAACGTAACGGTTATATGGCAGGTACAGTTATTTTTTGAGCTAAAAAAAAAATTCAATTTCCCCTCTGTACAATACCTAACGGCTAAAACGGCCCACCCGTTTGGGCTGTGGACAGACTGACAGACAGACATACAGACGGACAGAATTTTTAGACTATCTTTTTTCGTCTTCGCTATCATCGTAATGTCATGTTTGATTGTTATCTCAAAACTTTTTTTTTCGACGAATGCATAACTTTGGAACTCAATGTTTATTTGTTTACAGGTCTGCAAACATCCCAAGATGCTAAATTTTATGCTCTGTCGAAGAAATTCGATCCTTTCACAAACGAAGGCAAACCATTAGTCATTCAATTTTCTGTAAAACACGAACAGAACATCGATTGCGGTGGTGGTTATGTCAAATTGTTTGATTGTTCCCTAGAACAAACACAGATGCATGGTGAATCCCCATACGAAATTATGTTTGGACCTGATATTTGCGGTCCAGGAACAAAGAAAGTCCATGTTATCTTCAGCTACCAGGGAAAGAATCATTTAATCAGCAAGGATATCCGTTGCAAGGATGATGTTTACACTCATTTCTACACGTTGATCGTGATGCCCGATAATACCTATGAAGTGCGCATTGATGACATCAAGGTTGAGTCGGGTATTTTGGAAGAAGATTGGGACTTTTTGCCTCCAAAGAAGATCAAGGATCCAGAAGCAAAGAAACCTGAAGATTGGGATGATAAGGTGAGTTAACTTGTTTAATGATTTTTTTTTTTTTTTTTCAAAATTTGATTGATTTGTTATGTTTTTTTTAGCCAACCATCCCCGATCCATCTGATGTTAAGCCAGAAGATTGGGAAAAACCAGAACACATCCCCGATCCAGATGCTACCAAACCAGAAGATTGGGACGATGAAATGGACGGCGAATGGGAACCACCAATGGTCGATAATCCAGAATACAAGGGAGAATGGCAACCAAAGCAATTGGAGAATCCCAACTACAAGGGTACATGGAAACATCCAGAAATCGATAACCCAGAATACAGTGCCGATGAGAACCTTTATTTGCGCAAAGAAATCTGCACAATTGGATACGATTTGTGGCAAGTCAAGTCTGGTACAATTTTCGACAATGTTCTCATCACTGATGATATTGAGTATGCCTCGAAACTGGCTGCTAAGGTTACTGAAACTCAAGCCGGCGAAAAGAAAATGAAGGAAGCCCAAGACGAGGAACAACGCAAAATTGATGAAGAAGAATCAAAGAAGAAATCTGCCGATGCCAAGGATGATGACGAGGATGAAGATGATGATGACAAAGAAGAAGGAGTCCCAGAAGTGGAAGAAGACTCGTCAAACGAACACGATGAATTGTAAACTACGTTAACGCCACATATTTCCACCTATGTAATTGCGTGCCGTAGCCGTGTGTGTTCGTTAGTTCGTTCGATGATGTGCACGTTCCACTTGTTTTGTTTGGTTTTCTTCAGTTTAACACGTTTTCATTTATTTAAAAAAAAACAAAGACTTATTTTGTAATTTATTATTTAGGAAAGATGAAAAAAGAATGGTGTCTGAGAGCATGTTGTTTCCTCCAATTTACGTAAGACCCCACCCTCCTTATTCCCTGTTTTTCGATAAGTAAGATAGGAAATTGCTTATATTGAATTAAATATTTATATACATTTTTGTATATGAGCTATGATGTGAATAAAAAATAATATAAACAATTGTATAAACAACAAAGAAAAAAAACGAATAAAAAAATAGAAAAAAATGATAATAGTTATCAATGTGTTTCTTATATAATTTTAATTTTAAGAACGATTCAGAGAATTCGTGTTTTTCTTAAATTTTTTGTTTGTTTTTTTTTCTCTGCCTTGCTGCAAAATTATTTATTGTGGTTTTAATAGAAACAAATGTTAGAAATCTTTTTCAATAAGATGAAAAGCATTTTTTGTATGACTGATGAGAAATAAATATATTATAGTTTAAAAAACGTATAATGAGGAATTTAATGTTTTATTTCTTTTTACAAAAGAAGTAATGAACAACGGAAATCAGGGCCCGAATGAGTGAGTACCATCAGCAGTCATCGAATGAACGGGATGACGGCTTGATAACGTGAGTGGTAATGCCAGACTTGCATAATTCAGTCACGTATTACTCGAAAACTGATGCGGTAATTTTGCCCCTGTTTTGTGTTAAATTTTCTTGCAATGAATGCCTGGTCTCTTGAGTTTTTCAATTAATATAGCCCATATTGGAATAAGAGTGACTTTGAGCTCATAATTGCAATACGTGCAAATGCCATGCACAAAATATTGGGCCCTATCGGGAATTTCGCATTGAACTTCATTTCTCTCGAAATATTTCATTTCCTCATATTTTGAGCATTATTCACGTTCCCTACGTTCGAATGAGGGACAAATTTCCAGGGAAATTTTTATTCACAATAACCCCCAATATTAGTAGGATTAAACTAACAAACTGTTTATCTTACACTAATCAAGCCAGCTTTGTATTAAGAGTGTAGAAGTAGTAGTATAGATTGTGTAGGTTCTAAGATTTTATAGCATCGGAAACAATCTTTTTTTTAAGAGGAGATAAAATATCGTGTCACCTTTTAGGCGTTTATTCTATGTTCCAATCAACAACTGATAAAAATTAAATGTGATTGAATCCGAACGAAAAACTTATTTTCGAACATTGGAAACTACTTTTTTGTTTTTTTAGTTAAAGGTTAGAGAAGTTAGAGGACTAGATCTGTGTCCATGCTTTGTATGTACATATATAACACAAATATGCCATGTTTCACGATCGCGGGGGTAACAAGTTTTTCTCCCGAATATGAGATGACAATTAATTATTATTAGCATTATTATATTAGCAATGTCCGTAGGTTATATGTTATTATGGCATTTAACATACAAATTAAGCGTTAGTATTTTCCTGTTAGTTTCCTTTCGGGTTACAAATAAAAAACACACCTAATCCGGATTAGGTTTTTTCTTTGAGCCCCGCCTGGAATTGCCCTAGCGTTTTTAATCGTTTAGCTTATACTACGTTTTCACCTACCACTTAATTCAGATTTAAGCGGATTAACCATAAATCCTCTTTGAAATCTTCTAAATCTTGAAGATTTCCCATACAAATTTTAATCTCCTTGAATGAAGATTAGAAATTAATCTCATTGAAATCTTCTTCGAAGTAGAAGATTCTCAAAAGAAACAAACCTTATTTCATAGAACGCGCCTATTCTAATGTCATATTTTCCCCATTGACATTATTTAATTCGTTTTTGTCTGGTATAATTTGTCGTTGCCTTCAAATTCTGTTTTTGTTTATAAATAAGTATAAAAATAAAAAATGCAATAAAGCTACAAGGACCAAAGCGGTCGGTGCCTCGAATTTGTAATGGAAAATGTTTTAGCTATCATACAGTAATACTTTGAAGTTGTTCTTTCCCAAATATATAAAAACGAAAACCGAGCAAAGGCGATTACAGTATTTATGTAAATATATCTATATGCTGTTAGATGTTGGGATAACAATATTTTAAAGTTATTACTCATTTTTATTTATTGAAATTAAATTTGTTCACTGCACCGAAATTATTATTCTTCTTCCCAATTATTTTGTTTTTGTCTTGTTGTATTGAATTTTGAATGACAATTCATAGTGAAAACATCAAACTAATCTTTTTTTCACTGGTGAATTATTAATTTCTAATCTTTATTTAAGGAGATTAAAATTTGTATGGAAATCTTCAAGATCACTTAAATCTGGATTAAGTGGTAGGTGAAAACGTAGTATAAAACCACCATGTGAACCAATTCTGTGTGTGTTTGAAACCTAGGGTAACCCTGGGAAGATCTAAAGTTTTAACTCAGGCGAGCTGAGGAAAACGATTGATGTGTCAAATCCACATGAGATCTGAAGTTGGGATGTGCGATATATGTTAATTATCGAATAGTAAAGGTCGATATTGAAACATCGATTTCGATCGAACACTTATAAATCTGAGTAAACGGAGCGCAAGAAATAAAAAGTACAGAACTTACTATGAGAGGAAATAAAGGTAGTTTATTAGAAAAAGATAATTGACGTATTATTTTTTTTGTAAATTCATTTTTATTTCATATTAACTTATAACTATCTTAAAGCTAGACAAAAATGTTTAAAACTAGCCTAATTATCAATAACTTACAACTAATAACTCTTAGAACGAATGTCTTTCGACCTAAAAACTATTTTAATTAAATCTAATTATTTTATTTTATTTTATTTTTCAAGGAAACTTTAAAAAAACACTTGGTATCTTATCATTTTTTTTTACTTATAAACTAAACCTAAATATAGATTAAAAATAATTAAAACTAAATAAAACTAACTTATACTAATTAAAAATAACTTAAACTACTTAAAATACCTAATAATACTTAAAACTACTTACAAACTAGAACAGCCACAGCAGCATTTTTTTCGTTTTTTTAATTTTTTTTGTTTATTTTTTATATGCATGCAGACACAACAACATGCAACCCACCCATACATGTACATACGCACATACATATACGTACGCATATACATGTACAGACACGCAGTTACATGCACGTATGTCACCGCATACATACATATTTTAAATTTTTTATTTTTTTTGGTGCCACCCCGACTGTTCCCTATACCTAATTGCCCTAAATCTATGTAAGTCGGCCAAGATATACCATCTTCATCGACTTTAAATATTATGATGCTGTTCAGAGAGCCACCAGAACTGGTTCTCCTGTTTCGCCCTATCCCTCCGGTCCCGATCGGACACAGTCCTACTGAACCGAAGGCGCTCTTCTCCACCTTGAGCGATGACGTCTCGACCATACTTGAGTCGCCTATCCACAGTTTTCCGGCTGACGTGGTAGATGAGCGGAACCGCCCCTCCATCCTGTATCAGCCCTCGACTGTCTAAATAGAGGAATGCCTCGGGAGGGATGTAGCCACTTAACCGCGCACTCTCGAAATATTCGTTATTGGTGTAATACGCCCCAAGAATTAAGTTGTTAGTTGAGGACATCGCTCTTGCAACGTGCCCCCGAATCAGCTTAAGCAAAAAATTATCTATTCTGTTTATGTTGGCTCCGTTGTATAGAACCTGGTTGGAATAATATCGTTTGTACTCCGACTCTGGTGTTCTGTGTAATCCAAGGCAACGTCTAAGACACTGCCTCTCAAACACCCGAATCTTTTCCATTTGAGATGGGGCAACGTTGAACCACACCGGGCATCCATAGGCAATCATCGGCCTGATGAGGGCCATGTAGCAAATCACCTTCACGCTGCTGTCAAGACGACTGCTATAAAACAATCGTTTTGCCAGGGCAAAGGCTACCCTATCCTTGGCCAGAGCAGCACCTATATGTCTGTCGAAATACAAGTACTGATCCAACCATATGCCAAGGTACTTTACTACACTTTTACTCGCCAGTGGATGTCCATATGGGCCTACGATCACCAGCTTGCGCCAGTTCTTTCTCGTATCCCTTGAGGCGCTAGACAACGGAGCCCTAAACAAAATAGTTTCTGATTTCTCGAAGTTGATTTTCAACTTCCAGTCATCACAATATCGCTGAATCTTGTCGAAGTCACGCTGCAAAAGAATTTTGATGACCTCAACTGTTGGAGCTGTTCTGTACGCAATTAGATCGTCGGCGTACGCAATTGCCTGAGTTAGACTACCTATCAGATCGCTGGTGTAAATGCTGAAGAGAATCGGCGAGTTAACCGCTCCCTGCTGAAGACCATTTCTAATATTAAAAACTGTGGTAGAAGTTACATTGCCACTCTTGACAACAAACTTTCTACCATTTAGCATGTCATAAAGCATGTACAATAGCGGTTTACTTATACCAAGTCTGGCAAGCTTTAGATAGAGGCCCTCTAACCATACGGTGTCGAAGGCCTTCTCCAGATCAACCAGACAGGCAGCCGTACACTGCTTTTTAGATTTGTTCCATTGGACATCAGAAACGAGTTTAGACGCGGCATGAATTGTGTCATGTCCAGTCTTAAGACCGAACTGAGTATCCGGTATGATTTTGTTGTCCTCCGCCCGCTTGAACAGAGCCCTATTAATAACCTAACCTTTTCAAATACTTTGCTGATACTCGGAAAAAGACATATCGACCTGAGATTCGCCGGATTGGAATTGTCCTTTCCCTTTTTAGGGATAATATGCATTATTCAGCGCGTTGTTAAACAATGTGGTATAAATGTCAACTGCTTCTTGTGGCAAATGTCGTAGTACAACGTTGGATATACCATCGACTCCTGCTGATTTCTTTTTCTTTAGTGAATCAAAGATGAGCTGGAGCTCAGTCTTCGAAATTAACAGAGAACTGGTCCCATTTCGCTCGGCGATTATGGCGTTTGCCAAATTTTCATCATTAAACCCGGTGAAACCAAGGTTCTCAGATCCCCACTGCGTTATATCGTTCCGGAGGTAAAAGTGGTGAACCAGAGCTCTGCTCTCCAGGTCATGGTTCGGGCGAATGCTAGCATTCACCTTGTACACTTGCTGGAAAACAGCCCCCACAGCCTCCACCTTCTCCTGCAGATCTTCGATTATGAAGAGGTCGTCGTCCAAGACGGCGTCATCTGGGTCTATGCCTGCTGTCAGAAGTACGTCTCTGTTTTGTGTCGTCCTCTGGAGCTTAAGACACGGAAGGTCGTTTTGATCATTTCTTCTGAATATCTTATTAATTTGTGGGAACATACTCGGGTCGGTAGGGGTCACGGCCCGAATTTTGTTGTCCCAAAACAAATTAATGGACAACCTATAATTTTCTTTGATCAATTGGTTGATGTTTTTGATGGATGACTTCAGTGTCCTTATCTCCAGATCTCGTGTGTCAGTAAACCGTCTGTACAAGCGTTTTAGTCTTGTCAGTAAGCTACTTTTATGTCTGTGTAGTGCATCAATTGTCGCGTTACGGTACATGTCAGTCGCGTTCCGTTCTTTGTATTTCGGTATTGTCCTGTTCATTTTTCGTTGAATTGTTTCGTCCATTTGTTCTAAGTATCTGTCAATTTCAGTATTTGTCAGGTTCCTGTCATTTGGTAGGGATATACCATTTGAACGTAATTCGCTCAATAAGACGTTCGAGAACCGTGGCCAGCGCACCTTACTGTAATTGTAAGTATGCACCGGTACATACTCCTCCAACTCCATAAGCGCGTTCGGAAGTTGTATTACGGCGGCGAGTCCGCAGTGGTCACTGTCGTACTCGATCGTTCTTTAGCAATTTGTATGCCGATGGCCCACAGTGTCAGTAATTGTTAGTCTTGCGTCTTTCAACAATAGATCCAGATAGGCACCGCTTCTTGGAAACGATGGCCTGTCTGTAGCGAGAAGTTCAATGCGATACTCCAAGTTGTATCGACCCATCCAATTATACAGGTGGTTACCACGAGGATTTTGTATTTGATTTCCCCAATCTATATGTTTGGCATTCAAATCGCCAGCCAATATGTAGTAGTTTTCTTCCGAGCTCAATCTTAAGCATTCAAAAAGTTTTTCAAGTTCTGCTATAAATTCTGTTGGCTGAGGTCTTTCCGGTGCATAGGCAGCGATCACATACATTCGCTTCCCCTGTTGGAGATGAATGCATATGATGCATGCCTCTAACGTCCGAAATTTTCGCACATCACTATTATATATTACCTTATGACTAATGCCTTTACGTATAAAGATTGCGACGCCTCCTCCTTGAGTGGAGCTGGGTCGGTCTCTTCTTACGATATTGTAATTGTTGTTAGTCAATTTATGTTTCTGGTTAAGCTTAGTTTCGCTAGCCATAAACACATCTGGACTTATATCTTTAAGCAATTGGAATAAATTCGCTCTACGTTCGGTCCTAATCAGTGAATTTACATTCACAGCTAGGATCTTTAAGGGCCTCTCCGGCAGCGCGCCCTTAACCTCTAAGTTGCGTTAAGCTCGGCAAAACAGAGTAGAGATAATCCACCCTAGTCGCCTGCTCCCTGATCTGGACATATTATATATGGTGATGCAGTGTTGCCAGAATAACAAAAAAAAAGTTTTTAGTTATATTCACAATAAATACGCATCCCTAATATGAAACATGTTTTATTGTGAATTTGCGTTTTGTATTCATTTCATTTATTTGTTATTTTTAAAATGGCAATTTAAAAAATAATAAGGTATTTATTACACAGAAAAGACCTGGGGCCTATTCCAGCGCTACTACATCAGCTACATCAATTTCATCATACAACTACATTCTACAGCTACATCAGCTACATTTTTTACAACTTCAATGTATGTATGTATGTATTTATTGAGACTTTAAATTTTACTTTTACATTATAGACGTGTTCTTATCTCTTATCTCTTACTTATTAACCTTATAATATGTGTAAATCGGAGGCTGAAACGTACGGCCGTCCTGTTCTCCTTTGTTTTGCAGTAAAATTCCAACATGACTTGTCTTTTTCTTTTAATAATAGTCGTTAGCTCTTATTCACGGGGCTATATGGAGTTTTTCTTTAGACGGTTGTCTCATTTAACTGCTCAGGAGCAGTAAGTCAGTTGCTTGTGACGTATTGCCACTAAATACTCTACACACTAACTTACAAACTAAAATAAACAAAATATATACATATATATAAAACATAGAATTTCACTTTTTTAGAGCGAGGGTTCGATACGGGGTATTCACGATCTGGTGTACCTACCAAGTCTTGTAAAATTGTAAAATTTTATTTTTTTACAACAGACTGTGAATACACCTTTACTAATCTGTAGCAACACTGAAGCAAATGTCAAAATCTGTTTCACATTTGTTCTGAAGAAGGCTTAGTTTGTTTTTAAAAAAATCTTACACCCTTGTATTTTTCTGCTACAATAGGGTCCGTGTTTTATAAAAGTGTAAGATTTTGTTGTTGTAGTGCAAAAAAATGCTACACTTTTACACTTTTACAATGATACAAGACCAGATACACCGGATCGTGAATACCCCTATAGTAATTTAAAGTTACGTTTCATCTGTTTATAGAGTTGGTAGTTAGGTCCATAATCCGTTAGGCATTTCGGAGAACTTATTTCATTTTTGTAGGTTACTGTTAGTAAAACGTTTGCTTAGATTTGCCGTATGTCCCAGCGGGAACTTTCCAATAGCCCCCTGATGGGCTTTTTGTCCAATATGGATTATTGCTTCTTTTTATAGGTTGGGATTCAGTTTCATTAGTTTCACCTTCCGAGAACTGTATATTTCGGCCCGTTATTTAGCGGGTTGTGCAGCTTGTATTCTTTACTTGCTGTCTTAGTATGCGATCCTAAAGATGCTTCAATTTGGGGCAAAATCATCCCTTACGGAAGATGTGTATGAGATAATGTGCCGGAACTGGAGATGTAAGTAAATTGGTTCTTCGGTTGATGTTCCATTTTTCTCCACACATCACTATTTTTGTAAGGACAATTCGCACAACTTTGTTGAAGGAACGCCTTACCTACTTTTTAATTGTAACTTTATTTAAACGAGGCACATGTCCGTCCATGGCAGATGCCAGGAGCCAATCCTCTCACAACTTCAACTGGAAGTGCTGTATAATGTGGCTGTATTATATTGTTAATGTCCCAAATTGGAAACTTTCGTACGTTTCACCCCCCAAAACCAATTTGTTTTCATTGTTGTATTTGTAGCTTTGAAACTCTATCCATGAATAGATGGGAAATGAAAAACAAAACAAAAACAAATTACTAAGGCTGTGTTGTCTATTTGTCTATAGGAAGAGGAACAGAAAAGATTCTTGTGTGCGTTTTTATCAATGTGTCTATTGGAAGAGGAACAGAAAAGTTACTTGGGTGCGTGTTTCAGTTTGAAAGCAGAGGTTTCGGGTCTTTACGTTATTAGTTTATGGTTGATGTATTTAAGTCCCCTTTCACACAAGGAAACTGAGTTGCCGGCAATTGACAGTTTGTAGGTGGGAAGGGCAAGAAGTAAGGGGAATGAAAAAAATCTCCCCGGTCAACGATTTGAAGAGATTTTTTTGACGTTATTCTTTGAATTTTTTTTAGGTTTCCTTTTTGACTTCTGTCTCTGATAGATGTCAAACATATTTTTTTTAAAGAGAAATTGTTTCTTACAATTATACTCTTACATTAACCAAACCAAGTGAGCTACTTAAATAAATTTATTGTGAAAGAAAATTTTAAGTATTAATTCTTTTAATTAATTCAATCCATCACGTGTTGGTACACATTTCATATATACAATTATGCGCCTAGACATGGAAAATAGACAGCAAAAACGCACGGACCAACTAAGCTCTCAGCTTGTGGCTTCATCATCACATTTGGTTTATAATGACGTTCCTGTATTAGCGAGCAGCAGCAGCAGCAGGCAGCACCACAGGTATCAGTCATATCATCCTCAGCTGTACCAATAAAGCTTCGGTGCATTGCAATAAGCCCAATATAATCTTCTGTGTTGGGTCCAAGATTTGGATGGCAAGAGAAACGCACAACAAATCTGCACGCAAATCAATTTTCTCCTGGTTTATTGTTTTTCCGTGAACTTTTAATATATTAATTTAGCAATTTGGGGGTGGCCGTGGCGCGATAGTTGTGTGCTCGCCTGTCAACCTCGTGGTTGCAGGTTCGATTCCTGCCGTTGTCTATGTCTTCTTATATTCCATTAAAAACCAATTCTCAAAATTGTCATAAAATAAGTTGCTGCTTTGCTCATTACATGTTGTTTAGGCATAACACTAACAACGTGTGATTGAGTAAACTAGCATACCCATTAAGTATGACATCGATATAAATAAAATAATGCGAATTATAAGGGACATACATAAATAAGACACGGTAATTCCCTCCGCATTAGTTCAGCCGCCATCCCTGGAGGTAAATCTGAGACAACAACCAGCTCTAGTCTCAGAACATCGCGTCACACATCTTTCCTATCCTTCTTTCTATTCTTCACCAGATGCCGCGCTGTGTTAAGAAAATCATATAAAGGGTATTCATAATCCCTTGAGCGCGTGCAAAGTTATAAAAAAAAAAAAAAAAAAAAAAAAAACCATTATTAACAACCACAATAAAAAAACAACATTTACCTATATAATCGCACCAGGTTTCTTTATTTTGAATTTATTTTTCTAAAAATAAGCTGCGGTTAATTTATAACTCAAAATTGTGTAGAATTTTCCAGCCGCGAAGCAAATTGTTTGTTTACAAAAAGCGAATTTCAAATCAAAAGCCAAAAACGAGCAACTCAGTTTCCTTGTCAATTTCTTCATGTGAAAGCTACAAGGCAATTAAAGGAAAACGTCAAAAAAATCTCCAGCAACTGGTTTCCCTGTGTGAAAGGGGACTAACTTGAAGTATCTTATGGTGGGCTTACATCTATATTATTAGTTTATGGGTGATGTATTTAACTTGAAGTGTCTTATGGTGGGCTTACTTCTATCTTCATTTGGTTTCTCCAAAGTATTCATATACTTGAACATCAAACTCGATTGTTGTCATTTTTTGTATCATAATTGTGCCACAAACATTTTTTTTTGAATTTGAATATTTCCACGTAAACAATTATTTTCACACATACAATCTGATTAAAATTCAGATCGTGAGAATCACACAAAAGCATTCAGATGGGATCCCAGATAAAAGAGGGATTCCGTATTGCCAAAAAAACGCCATTAACCGAACATACGCACACATTAAACGGCTAAATTGTAAAATGTCATACGTTTGGTTATATAATTTTGGAATTGTGAATTATGTGATTTGCAAATCTATATTGAAATCTTATAGCATGTTTCATTCAAGACAAGATTTGCTCTTTCTGTCAATAGATTTGATCATTTTGAATTTTGAGAGTTTCATTACAACAAAAGATCAAATCAAGATCAAATCAAAACACGAAAGATTTGATCTCTGATGGGTTGGCAGATTTGATCTGAATGCACATATACATGAAAAAGTCTTTTTTGTCAAACGACAAAGGGAACAAGATTTGTTATTAATTTGTTGTGAGCTTGTGGCAGTCCGTGCTAAATAATAAAAAATACGAATAATGGACGAATAAGTTAATAATCTCGTTTTATAAATTAAGTGGAGTTTTTGATTGCTTCGTTTACGTCTTCCTCGTCATCTGATTTTTTTCAGAAATGTGTATGTCAGCCATTCACTGCAATTAAATATGGAAATTATTTCATTACATTAAATTAAAATAAAAAAGTGATACGAAAATGGATAACCCAAACATGCCATTGAACAGTGGTTCTCCCTTAAAAACAGTTTGGTACGAAATTACCTCATTATCCAATAAAAAACACAGTATAAGATTTAAGGGCACCTACCCAAAATGGAAAACGATATCACCTCTGTTTGTTTTATTAACTTAACGCACAAGACTTTTTTCTGACGCATATATCGCTCTCACACGCCACCATCGATCTATCATGTCGACGAAGTTTTTCGTTTTTTTTTTTTTTTTTTTTTTATTTTTTTTTTTAATTCATTTTTATTTCATTTTAACTTATAACTATCTTAAAGCTAGACAAAAATGTTTAAAACTAGCCTAATTATCAATAACTTACAACTAATTTACTGGCCCTGTACGGGCGCTCTAAATTAAACAATAACTCTTACAACTAATGTCTTTCGACCTAAAAACTATTTTAATTAAATCTAATTTTTTTTTTATTTATTTTATATTTCAAGAAACTTATATACAAAAAACTTGATATCTGATCATTTTTTTTTTTTTTTTTTTTTTTTTTTTTTTTTTTTTTTACCTATAAACTAAACTTAAATATATATTAAAAATAATTAAAACTAAATAAAACTAACTTATACTAACTAAAAATAACTTAAACTACTTAAAATACCTAATAATACTTATAACTACTTAAAAACTAGAACAGCCACAGCAGCATTTTTTTCGTTTTTTAATTTTTTTTTTTGTTTATTTTTTATATGCATGCAGACACACACCAGCATGCAAGCCACCCACACATGTACATACGCACATACATATACGTACACACATACATGTACAGACACGCAGATACATGCACGTATGCCCCCGCATACATACATATTTTTAATTTTTTTTGGTGCCACCCTGACTGTTCCCTATACCTAATGCCCTAAATCTATGTAAGTCGACCAAGATATATCATCTTCATCGACTTTATGTATCACGATGCTGTTCAGAGAGCCACCAGAACTGGTTCTCCTGTTTCGCCCTATCCCTCCGGTCCCGATCGGACACAGTCCTACTGAACCGAAGGCGCTCTTCTCCACCTTGAGCGATGACGTCTCGACCATACAGGAGTCGCCTATCCACAGTTTTCCGGCTGACGTGGTAGATGAGCGGAACCGCCCCTCCATCCTGTATCAGCCCTCGACTGTCTAAATAGAGGAATGCCTCGGGAGGGATGTAACCACTTAACCGCGCACTCTCAAAATATACGTTATTGGGGTAATACGCCCCAAAAATTAAGCTGTTAGTTGAGGACATCGCTCTTGCAACGTGACCCCGAATCAGCTTGAACAAAAAATTATCTATTCTGTTTATGTTGGCTCCGTTGTATAGAACCTGGTTGGAATAATATCTTGTGTACTCCGACTCTGGTGTTCTGTGTAATCCAAGGCAACGTCTAAGACATTGCCTCTCAAACACCCGAATCTTTTCCATTTGAGATGGGGCAACGTTGAACCACACCGGGCATCCGTAGGCAATCATCGGCCTGATGAGGGCCATATAGCAAATCACCTTCACCCTGCTGTCAAGACGGCTGCTATAAAACAGTCGTTTTGTCAAGGCAAAGGCTCCCCTAGCCCTGGCCAAAGCAGCACCAATATGTCTGTCGAAATACAGGTACTGATCCAACCAGATGCCAAGGTACTTTACTACACTTTTACTCGCCAGTGGATGTCCATGTGGCCCTACGATCACTAGCTTGCGCCAGTTCTTTCTCGTATCCCTTGAGGCGCTAGACAACGGAGTCCTAAACAAAATAGTTTCTGATTTCTGGAAGTTGATTTTCAATTGGATATCAGAAACTAGTTTAGACGCGGCATGAATTGTGTCATGTCCCGCCTTAAAACCGAACTGATTATCCGGGATGATATTTTTGTCCTCCGCCCACTTGAACAGGGCTCTATTAATAACCTTTTCAAATACTTTGCTGATACTCGGAAGAAGACTTATCGACCGGAGATTCGCCGGATTGGAGTTGTCCTTTCCCTTTTTTGGGAGAGGGTGCACTACAGCTGTCTTCCACCGCACTGGATAATATGCATTATTCAGCGCGTTGTTAAACAGTGTGGTATAAATGTCAACTGCTTCTTGAGGCAAATGTCGTAGTACAACGTTGGATATACCATCGACTCCTGCAGACTTCTTTTTCTTTAATGAATTGAAGATGAGCTGGAGCTCATTCTTCGAAATTAACAGGGGACTGGGCCCATTTCGGTCGGCGATTATGGCGTTTGCCAAATCTTCATCATTAAACCCGGTAAAACCAAGGTTCTCAGATCGCCATTCGCTTATATCGTTTCGGAGCCATAAGTGATGAAGCAGAGCTCTGTTCTCCAGGTCATGATTCGGGCGAATGCTAGCATTCACCTTGTACACTTGCTGGAAAGCAGCCCCCACAGCATCCACCTTCTCCTGCGGATCTTCGATTATGAAGAGGTCATCGTCCAAGACGGCGTCATCTGGGTCTATGCCTGCTGTCAGAAGTACGTCTCTGTTTTGTGTCGTCCTCTGGAGCTTAAGACACGGAAGGTCGTTTTGATCTTTTCTTCTGAATATCTTATTAATTTGTGGGAACATACTCGGGTCGGTAGCGTTCACGGCCCGAATTTTGTTGTCCCAAAACAAATTAATGGACAACCTATAATTTTCTTTGATCAATTGGTTGATGTTTTTGATGGACGACTTCAGTGTCCTTATCTCCAGATCTCGTGTGTCAGTAAACCGTCTGTACAAGCGTTTTAGTCTTGTCAGTAAGCCACTTTTTTGTCTGTGTAATGCATCAATTGTCGCGTTACGGTACATGTCAGTTGCGTTACGTTCTTTGTATTTCGGTATTGTCCTGTTCATTGTTCGTTGAATTGTTTCGTCCATTTGTTCTAAGTATCTGTCAATTTCAGTATTTGTCATGTTCCTGTCATTTGGTGGGGATATACCATTTGATCGTAATTCGCTCAATAAGACGTTCGAGAAGCGTGGCCAGCGCACCTTACTGTAATTGTAAGTATGCACCGGTACATACTCCTCCAACTCCATAAGCGAGTTCGGAAGTTGTATTACGGTGGCGAGTCCGCAGTGGTCACTGTCGTACTCGATCGTTCTTAAACAATTTTTAGACCGATGGCCCACAGTATCAGTAATTGTTAGTCTTGCGTCTTTCAACAATAGATCCAGATAGGCACCGCTTCTTGGAAACGATGGCCTGTCTGTAGCGAGAAGTTCAATGCGATACTCCAGGTTGTATCGACCCATCCAATTATACAGATGGTTACCACGAGGATTTTGTATTTGATTTCCCCAATCTATATGTTTGGCATTCAAATCACCAGCCAATATGTAGTAGTTTTCTTCCGAGCTCAATCTTAAGCATTCAAAAAGCTTTTCAAGCTCTGTTATAAACTGTGTGGGCTGAGGTGTTTCCGGTGCATAGGCAGCGATCACATACATTCGCGTCCCCTGTTGGAGATGAATGCATATGATGCATGCCTCTAACGTCCGAAATTTACGCACATCACTATTATATATTACCTTATGACTAATGCCTTTACGTATAAAGATTGCGACGCCCCCTCCTTGAGTGGAGTTGGGTCGGTCTCTCCTTACGATATTGTAATTGTTGTTAGTCAATTTATGTTTCTGGTTAAGCTTAGTTTCGCTAGCCATAAACACATCTGGACTTATGTCTTTAAGCAATTGGAATAAATTCGCTCTACGTTCGGTCCTAATCAGTGAATTTACATTCACAGCTAGGATCTTAAAGGGCCTCTCCGGCAGCGCGCCCTTAACCTCTAAGTTGCGTTAAGCTCGGCAAAACAGAGTAGATATAATCCACCCTAGTCGCCTGCTCCCTGATCTGGTTTTGGAGGCCGTTCAACTGGCCCTGAATGGCCAGTAGAACGCCCATAATGTCCGCCTGTGCCGCCGGCGCCTTAGGCACGGAGGCCTGTTGGGCGACCTTTGGTGTAGGCTGTACCGTGCTTCCCCTTCCCGACGCCATTTGGGCGTAAGAAATTTGGGGGTTGACGGGCGTTGTTGTAGGAGGGCGCACTGTTGGACGCTTTTCTACCACTGTTTGCTTTGCTGCTTTATTGTTTTTTATAAGCTGAAACGTCGGGCATCCCCGATAATTAGCGGGGTGTCCGGCGCCTCGGCAGAGTACACATTTAAGCTGGGTCCTATCTTCGACCCGTTCCTTTCCTAACTTGCATTCATCTGCATTGTGGTTCTCTCCACACTTAACGCAGCGTGACTGCATTTCGCAGTTTGCTGCGGCGTGGCCGAACCTTTGGCAGCGCATGCATTGAAGCATGTCGCCGCGCCTTTTTAATTTGTCCCAAGTTACAACCTGATAGTTGAGGACGGATATACTCCTCAAACTATCCAGTTTGCTGCTGGGTGAGAGTTGAACAAGGAAGAAGGGAAGTCTCCGCTTCTCCCGCCTAGCTCTAACTGTAGCGAACGGCTTGACCCCGATAAAGTCGAGATCGTCATTCGCTTTTTGGCGGAGTTCATTTAAGAGCACCTGTGGTTCCGTGTAGGAATCTATGCCCTTCAAAAGGACCGTTTGAAATTTTTCGGTTTTAGGGGTGAAACTAAAGAATTCGGTAGTAGTTTCTTTTAGCAACTCTTTAATTTTTTTGTGCTGTTCCAGTGTGAAGCACTGGATAGCATGCCTATCGTTATTTAATCGTTTAATAGTAAAATTTTGACCTATGGTCAACTTACATAGATTTATGGTATCCTGTAACTCCATTTTATAAGTATTAATGGGTGGCACCTTTTCTTTTTTCATAATCGGCGGCTGTGGCTGCTGCTGCTGAGACTGACTTTTCTGCGGCTGTTGATTCTGCTGCTTTTGAATCTGCTGCTGCTGTTTTTCTTGCGTTTGTTTCTGGACTTGTGTCTGCTGCTGTTGCTGTTGTTGTTGTTTTGGCCGTTGTTGTTTTGGCTGCTGCTGTGGCTGTTGTTTTTGTAATTGTTCTTTTTTCTGCTGTTGTTCTTTTTCGTCGAGTTCTTTTAGTTGCCTCGCTCGGCGCGCTTCTTGGCTGGCCTTAACTTTACTTTTTATCTTTTCTATTTCTGCCTCCAAAGCATCAATTTGGGCGAACATTTTTTGTTCCTCGTCCTCCTCAGATGACGCCTCTGATGTGGAGAGGTTCACGAGGGCAGTACTATCGCCCGTCGTGAAGTGCCCTTCTCCTTCTTCAGACATATATGCTATACCCTCTTCGGGTGAAGTGTCTAGCTCGGTTTGTCTTGCTGCCTCTGACGTCTCGTCTATATCGGACGTATGCACCCCAGCTGGCAGCTTTGCTGAGGTGGCCGTGGATCTCCTTTTTACCAAATTTGGTGCGCACTTGATCCTCTTTCTGCGCTTTTGATTAGCATCGGATGATGTTGCCGTTGTTGTTATTGCTGATGATGTTGTTGCTGCAGTATCATTGTTTGTAATTGGAACATCTTTCGATGTTCCCTCTGCTGATGCCATCGCTGGCCTCATTGGCCCTAGGACACCTTTCGATGCCCCGGTGCTTAAGCTCCTCCTCCTTTGATCGTTTTCCCAACCAATAAAGTTTTCCACTTCACGGTTGTGAAAAAAAGCTGATAAAGTTCTGATGCCCGGCTGGGAATCGAACTTGCGACCCTCGGATTCTCGGTCGGCCACTCTATCTTTGTGCTACTGCACCACTTATGAAATGTTGATTTAATATAGAACTTAAGCTCACACACGAATTTTAATTGGAAAAACTGGGAAGCCGAAAACGTCTTAACACCTCCACAGTACGAGATCGACTGATGACGAAGTTTTTCGTTGTTCCATAAGCATTCACACACACATACGCCAATGCATAATTTTATGTTAAAACCAGCTGGCAAATAGAAAAGTTGTCAAATATGGTTTAAAAAATAAATTATTGAAGTGAAAATGTCTGTCTTATTTTCAAGAAGTAATTAACAGATTAATAGCGAGTTTCATTTCAGAAATCTGATCTTTCTGACGAAAGATTTCATCTTTTTGAATTTTGAGAGTTTCATTTCAACAAAAAAAGAGCAAATCTAGATCAGATCTCAACACGAAAGATCTCATCTTTGGTGGGTAGGCAGATTTGATCTGAATGCACGCATGAATGTAAAACGTTTTTTCTGTGAAACATCAAATGGAAACTATTTTGTTATTAATTTATTGTGAAATTGTGCCAATCCCTGCTAAAAAATTAAACTAAAAATTAAACAAATAATAGAAGAAGAAGTTAATAATTTAAATTTTATAAATTTAGTGGAGTTTTTATTGCTTTGTCTTCATATTCCTCATCATCTGATGATAAAGATATGTTTTTTTCAGAAATGTGTGTGTCAGTCATTCAGCATTGGTTGGACGCGTTCGGTGCAATTCCAATTGGCTAACAAAGATACCTTAGTAGGGGGTTTGTTTTCGAACGATCCAGCTAGCTTTCTCTGTTAAGTCAGTTGTATTGCATACAAATCTGAAGTCTTGAATCAGCTGTTCCTCAAATTAATAATAATTTTTGGGTAGCTTGAGATTTGTGTTTGACAACATATGCTTAGTTCATCAGCTGGTTTTTCCTTAGGCGTTACAACAACTCAAAGCAATCCGGATTGCTTTAGGTATGCCACCGAACGCGGCCAATACTAAAATTAAATTTGGACACAGAGTTTCATTTAAAAGATCAAATCTCCATTTTGAGAGGAGTTCTTTGAAATTTAAATGAAACTCGCTATAACTTTATATGACAGAAAAATGCAAATAAGATAGCTTCAAATTGTGAACATTAGCAGACACAAAAAAAAAAAAAAAAAAAAACGATATTATGCCGGTGTACTAGTTCGATCCTTTTTACATGCTCATGGTCATGAGCGGTTTGAAAAAGATTATGCATAGTATCGGAACGTGTCGCATTGTTCTGCTGGCGGATAGTGTCGGATAGTGCGGTACTACTAAACTTTACATTTTGAATTTCACGCTAAGAAATTGGACATTGGATGTGTTCTTTTTCTGTAATTTATGCGGGGCTTACATATGCAAGAATTTACCGGCGCCGGTGACTACTTTCGAAAGCATCGGTTGGGAACATGAGCAAAAGCTGATTGCTCACCAACCTTTCATGCGCCGGTAACAACAGTTGCTATAAGGTTTCGCATTGAACTATCAATATTCAAGGACACATGGAAAGTTTGCAAGGAAAAATTGGTTTCACGGTTACAGGCGCCGCCGGTGAATTCATGCATTATCATTTTGTTGAGAATTTTGAAAAAGTAATTTTTCGTCAGTTGATAAAAGCATGAAAGTAAAACAAAATTGGGTCGTTCCCAACTTTTCATGTACCAGCTACAAGAGTTGGTAGGATTTTACACTTAACTGCCATATTTTTCATTCACACATGTTAAGTTTGCAAGGAAAATCAAGTTTGCTGTGCAAGCTTACACAGTCGCGAAATTTTTACTTTCACAATATTAAAAATGTTTAATTAAATTTTACTAAAATTAAGTTAAACGGAAAACATATCTATACGACATGGCAGTATGTATTTTGTCGCCTACCGCCTAACAGCACACGTTTTTCTCTCTTGTGAGCAGATTACGCGATCATATGAACGATGATAGATATAAAAAAATTTGAACATTAAGCGATAAGTTTGTATATTTAATTATTAAATAATGTCCAGAAGTTTGTCTAAAATATGATTACATGGATGATTTTTGTCTAATCAAATAAAAGAAATAAAATAAAATAAGAACAAAAATGAGTATACGACCAAGTGCCCCTCTGTGTTATTATAAGTCAAGTTTTACAACTATATAACTGAAAGCCATCATGGTATGACTTGAAAATGTGTAAATGTTCTTAGAGCGAAATGTTCGAAATCTGCGGAACAATGAAGTTAGCATTTGGGGCCATATTTTTGAACCTCCTTGGATACTATTTCTGAATATATATCCATCAATCCTATAAATATATTTAACATTTAAAGACTGAATTTTAATCGAATATATTATACCCTATAAGCAGCTAAGTAAAAAAACTCACCCATCAAGCATTTAAGTAGGTGTAGCACACTAATACTTTTTAAAATCTGATACAAATTTTTGTTTTCCAAAAAAAAAACAAAACTACAACTTTTCAAAACAAAAAGAATTTATTAAATTGAATCTATTATTTATATAGATATAAAATTCAAATTTAGAAAAAAAATACAGTGACTGTATGATTTTTCAAAAACAAAATTGTTTATGTTTTAAAAATTGAAAAAGTTTTTTTTGAAAATTCGAGTCTGCAGCTTTAATAACACTTTTAGGGAGCATTTGTATAAGAAATATAATTTTAATCGTTTCATCCAATAGTGAGAAAGTCGAAAACATGAAAAGTGGTTCTATTTAAAGTTTCATTAATAAGTACGCAAAATAAAATATTTTTATACTTGAAAGTGGAATGTACTAATTTAAGAACACACACACTTTTTTATAAAAATTCTTGGAGCCGTTTTCGAGAAATAATTTTTTTAACGGATTTTTGTGACATTTGTATGCTAGGTAACGTTGGCTAGTATTTTATTAATAATATAGTTTTTTTTACCTATTCAAGATAATTTTAAAGAACTAGCAAATACGAATTTTTCGAAAAAATTGATTGGGTAGTTTTCGGAATTTTGAGTTTTCAAAAAAAGTTTTTTTTAATTTCAAAAAACATTTTTTTTTTGAAAAATTTTGGTTTACTTTAGTGTTTAAGCTTTTTGGAACGTCTATAATTTTAAAAAATCAAATGAGCCGCTTTCTAGAAAATCAAAAACCAAAAAAAAAAAAAAATGGTACTACAGGAGGTATTAAAAATTACCATTTGTTTCCATAAAAAAAGTATAAAAATATTCCTTTTCCATTTATTAATGAACTGATTTTTTAAAAATAAAATGCACGACAAGAAGGGCTAAACAGCCAAGGTAGCATGGGATAAGCTCAAGAAACACCATGCAAAGGCTAGCCTTAGTAATAAGGTACAATCAATGCGTAGCATTTGTAACTTTAAACTGGTGGAAGGTGGTAACATGGAGGAACACAACCAAAAGATGACAACATTATTTGAAAAATTGACTGCTCTAGGGGAGAATTCTGATAATTGGACTATCGCTCTGTTACTCAGCAGCTTGCATCAAAAATACGATACACTTGTAACAGGTCTGGAAACTTGGTTTAAAGAAAACTTTTAGAAGAGAATATACTCGCCACAATCAAAACAATGGTCCAAGTAATTTGGCCATGAAGATAACAAACAAGATGAGTACGGATTTCAATAAAATGTTGGTGAAGGCTGGGGTTTGGATTCAGGAGTCACGGTACATAACTCAAACAAGCTGAATAAATTCATATTACAGCAGCAAATAGATAGCAAATCATTTCCGAAGGAAAGGGTACCTGCAAAATAAAGACCACCAACAGCAAGAGCAAAGAGGTAACATGTAACAACACTTATTGAAGACGTCCTTTATCTTCCAAATCTGCAAGGGAGCTTACTATAAAGAAGTTAATGGAAAAAGGATACACAGTTCTCTTTTGTGGTAGTAGGAAATCTTTTTTAAGCTCACACAAAAAGAAACTGAAATCAAAGTATTATATATTGAAAAATGCAGCGAAGAAGGTAACTGCTTACATCACTGGCACCGCATATTTGGCCATCGCAACTACGGATCACTTAAACGACTAGAATCGGAAAAAATGGTAAGTGATCCTTTAAAGTTTATAAATTGTAATAAGATCAAAGACTGAAATTTGTATGGAAACAAAAATGACTCGTCAACCATTTAAGTAAAAGCCAAACAGATAGAGCACTGCACCTTTAAGCCTCATTCACAGTGATATTTGTACAATGATACATTCTAACAAAAACACCTAGCGGGAAAAGATATTTTCTAACTTTTATTGACGATTTCAGTAGATGCACTGTTGTTTATTTGCTAAAGGAGAAATCTGAAAAATCAGAAAATAAATTTTCAACAAAACCTAACATAATAAGATCAGATGGTGGTGAAGAAACTCCGGGCCGAGTTGTAAAGTATGTACAAAAGGAAGACGCATTGTATATCAACACACAGCTCTCTATACCACAAATAAGCCATACTAAGATCGGAAACCTTCGTACGTTTCACCCCCCAAAACCCATTTGTTTACATTGTTGTATTTGTAGCTTTGAAACTCTATCCATGAATAGATGGGAAATCGAAAAGCAAACAAACTAGGGCTGTGTTGTCTATGTGTCTATAGGAAGAGAAACATAAAAGATTCTTGTGTGCGTTTCTATCAATGTGTCTATTGGAAGAGGAACACAAATGTTACTTGTGTGCGTGTTTCAGCTTGTAGGCAAATGTCAAATGAAAGCAGAGGTTTCCGGTCTTTACATTATTAGTTTATGCTCTATACACCACAAAAAAACGGAACTGCTGAACGAAAGAACAGGTCTTTGGTTGAAATGGCAAAATGCACGCTACTAGATGCAAGAATGAGTTATGAGTTCTGGGGTGAAGCGATCATGACATATTTTGTGTTTTTTAATAGGCGACATTATGCTTTAAATAAAAATAAAAATAAGTAAAAAAAAAGTTTACGCACTCTAATAGTTGACATAAAAGTTATTTAAAACAAAAAAAATCAGTATCCTGGAAACACGTCAGTCCTCTGGCGCAATATCAGACAAAGGACTGACGCCAACGTGCTGATGAAAAAGGCATGAATTTTAGGTTATTATTAGAACCAACGTTTATTTTGGTCTTTTCGAATATAAACAAGCTACATTTCAATAAATAAAAGTTAACTAGGTATAAATTAAAATATAACACATGTTTATAAGAAAATACTAACTCACCATAGGACTGATATTTTGACTGGAGACGCACGTGTTTCCACGCCAAACACAACACTAGCACTGGCACAGTAATAGCGACCGTCAAATGGCGTGGACTCCAGCTAACTTTAACAGTAATTTGAATTTGAGTAGGTATGTGAGATTTCGCGGGAAGTTCAAATTCGAACAACACAGCGGACTGACGAATAAAACTGAACACAAAGTTTCTTATTATTTTAACAACAGCGGTGAGAATATTATGTTACGAAAATTGTGATATACTTTATTATGTACATCACAGATTGTAGTGAATTACCAAATTTGCTTAAATTGAAGTTAATATTTAATACACAGCCATTTGATTCCGCCTTTTTGGAGTGGTGACATGCCAAAGAACTGACGTTTTGAGAATATATTGTGGTGTTTTATAAACTTATATTTAAAATAAATAGCTGAAATTGGGTGACCAAATGAAAGTCTATGTTGTTTTAGAATAAAATAAAAAAATATTATAAAATACAATAACAATTAGTTTTAATGACTGATAACAGCAAGTTACCCAGTTGAATCACCCATACATATACATATTGATGAACCTAAGTATGTACATATAATAATGAAAGTGAAGGATGAAGGTGGGTAGGTAGCTATATATATACAACTTCAAAATTTAGGTGCAATATGCATACATAAGATTCATGTGATTTTTAAAGCACGTATGTATATATATATGCATGAGGGCCTACATTGTATTTAGTATTCAGTGACATACACAAAAATTCGTGAAAAGGGAATACTAATAAGGTAGAAATAAATGGATAATACACATACTTAAATGTTTTTATTTTGCTTAGTCGTTATAGTTTGAGTGAAAACAAAGGTGCCATTTGAATTCATGGATAAATAAGAATATATCAAAAAAAATTCAAAAATCGTTGAAGCGGTTTTTTAATAAATTATATTTTTTTGTATAAAATTTTGAAAACATTTTTAGAAAAAATATTTGAAACGCAATTTTGAAGATATTATTAATTTACACATAAAATTCAAATTTTATGGAAAATTCTGTGACTGGTTTTTGAAATATCGATTTTTCAAAAAAAAAATGATTTATTTTTTAATTATTCACAATTTTAGGGAGCATTTGCATAAAAAATTTATTTTAGTCGGTTTATTCAATATTGAGAAAGCCGAAAATATGAAAAGTTGTTCTATGGGAAGTACCGTTAATAAGTACGCAAAAAATATTTTATAATAAAAAAATATTATATATAAAGAACTAATTTTTTATAAAAATTCTTGGAGCCGTTTTCGAGAAATAATTTTTTTTCTTAACGGTTCCTTAACATTTGTATAGGAGGTACCGTTATTTTTTATTTTAGAAAAATAGGTGTTTTAAATATTCAAGATAATGTCAAAAAACCACCAAATACGAAGTTTTGAAAAAAATCTTTAAATTAATTAATAATTTTATAATAATAATATAATAATAATATTAATAAATTAATTTCCAAAAAAAAAATGTTTTTGAAAAATTTTAGTATACCAGTGTTTAAATTCTCTGGGAGCTTCTGCGTAAAAAAATTCAAAAAAATCAAATTAACCGTTTCCGATAAGATCGAAAACCAAAAAAATGGTTCTACTAGAGCAGTGGTTCTTAACCTTTTTAGCTACCGGCACCCCTAAAATTTTCAAACAATATTCTCGCACCCCTTACTAGAAATTATTGAGTTATATAAATTAAAAAACAAACATTATGCAAAACATATTTTTTATTAATTTTATGTGCGTAACAAATTTTTTATAAATTTTAATTGTTAGCTGAAATAATCAATTATAAATTATCAAAGTTTTTATTAATGGCTTTTTTGTTGTTGCTTTTCCTCAATTATTTTTGAAAACCGGGGGATCTTTTTTGAAATAGCTACACGCATATCATTACTAACATTAAGTCTATTTCTAGCTTTTGTTTTTATATGCACAAGTGACGAAAATCCCATCTCACACAAATATGTTGTGGCAAATGGAACAAGATGCTGAAGCGCTATTTTAGCTAATCGTGGATATGACATTACTTGAGCACACCAGAAATTTTCCAAATTCTCTGCTTCAAATTCCATTTGATTATGTCCATTTGTCCGTAGTTCAACAAGGTCATCTTTCAATAAATTACTGTCATCCATTGAGTCCAGATTATAAATAAATGGATCTAATATCCATTTTTCTGATATATCTATATCTCCAGTAGCAAAATATCCCTCAAAAGATTCGCTCAACTTTTGCAAATGATCTTTAATTTCGGTGGTAATATTGTTTCTTTCATCATCTGAAACAAGAACTTCTTCAAGCAAAGGAAAGTTAGCATAATTTATCTTGTCAACACGGTTAATCCAAATTGAAAGTTTTCGACTAAACGCAGTCAACTTCTCTTTCGCTGTTATAGTGTTCACTCCAAATCCTTGGATTGAAATATTTAATTCATTAAGGTGCGTGAATATGTCTGCCAAATACGCTAGCTGAATTATAGCATCTCTATTGCTGAATTCATCAGCTAAACTACTGCCTTGATTATTAAGAAACTGCATTATTTCACTTCGCAATTCGTACACACGATTTAGCATACGTCCACGCGATAGCCATCTTACTTCTGTGTGAAATAAAAGGACAGTATGCTCGGCACCAAGTTCTTCGCATAAAGCACGGAAGAGACGATGATTTAAAGCTCGACCTCTGATAAAATTTACAACTTTGACTGAAGTGATTAATGTTTTCTTTAATTTTTCAGGCAATGTCTTTGTAGCTAGCGCATGTCTATGTAAAATACAATGGGTAATTGTAACGTGAGGCACTTCCTTTTTTACATACGCTACAAATCCAGAATTTTTGCCTAACATGGAAGGAGCTCCATCAGTACAAATTGATCCTATTTTGTTCATCGGTATCTCATATTGTAATAAAAAGTCTTTGACTTTATTAAATATATCAATTCCTTTTGTAGTCAATTCTAATGGTTCACAAAACAAAAATTCTTCAACAATTTCTTTTTCTTTTACATATCGTACAAACACCATCAGCTGAGAACAATTTTCAACATCTGTAGATTCATCCAATTGAATACCCACTGGGACATTACTAGCTTTAATATCTTCAATTACTTGTTGTAAGATGTCTTTACTTATATCAGAAATTCTAGTACGGATTACGTCATTTGACAAAGGAATTTGTTGAAGCTTTTGTTGTGCTTCAGTACCCAACACTATTTTAGCCATTTCTAATGCACAAGGCTTTACAAGTTCTTCAGCTATTGTATGTGGTTTCTTCTTCTTGGCACAGATATATGCAACTTGATAAGACGCTTGCAACAGCGGCTTTTCGTGTGATATAAATCCAAAAGTTGTGATAGTTCCACTTTTATCAAATCGAACTCGTTTAGATTTCAAACTTTCAAAATCATAGCCAGCATCTACACCACCATGCTGTTTGGTAAAATGCTCATTTAGTTTCGACGGCTTGAGATTGGCGTTTGAAAATTTATTGCAGCACAGAATACATTGTGGTCGCTGCGTTCCATCCTTCTCCGTTGTAAATGTAAAACCATAACGAACATAATCGTCATTCCAACATCGTTTCTTTGACATGGCGTAAACTAAATTAAATTTTTTAATAAAACACTAAAAAAATATTAAACTTCTATCTATTATTGCTATATTTTAGCTTACCTTTTGAATTTGACTTTAATGTACCAAATTAGAATCTAATAATTAGAATATAAATATTCAACTAAACTTGTAAAATTAACTTGTATTAATTATTTTATTATTAATATTTAACTTTTAATATTCAACACAAAAATTCAAACTTGTAATAGTCGACACTAAAATGACACTAAAAATGTAATGTGCGCATCAACAGTATTTATATTTCTAAGAATAATCGTAACAATCAACTGAAATTTCGAGGAAATATAAAAACTGAAATTTCGAGGAAATATAAAAACTGAAATTTCGAGGAAATATAAAAATTACTATAGAAACTAGAAACGCATTTGAATTTTTGTAATTGTAGAAAAAATACAAAAATTAATTTGTCTCGATGGTTTATAATTTACAAACATATTTAAAAAATGTTTAGGGAATAAAAAATTTACTAACCAAAATGAATTTTTAAGATTAGTTTTTTATTTTGCTAGCTACACGTGAATTTGTAAAATTACAATTTCGCACCCCAAAATATTCAAGCTCGCACCCCTAAGGGGTGCGTGCACCACCGGTTAAGAACCACTGTACTAGAGGTACCAAAAATAAAAAAAAAATTATCAAATTATCCCTTCGTTAATAAACTGATGTTTTTTTTATAAAAATCGTTGGAGCCGTTTTTGGGAAAAATAAGATTTTTGTTTTTAGCAAAAAAAAAATGTATGGGAGCTACTGTTATTTGTCGTCTTAAAAAAATGAAAAAAAGTGTGGGCATATTACCGAAAAAGCAATATGTACCAAGTTTGAAGCAAATCTATCAAAGCGTTTAGGCTTTAGACTCGAGGACAGACAGAATGACAGAATGACAGACAGACAGAATTGGGGGACCCACTTTTTTGGTGTTCTCTATGATCGTAATGTCATGTTTGATTGTTAGAAAAAAAATTTTTTTACGAATTCATAACTCGCATAGTAAAATAAACAACTGTACGTGCCACACATTTTTTGAGAAAAGCACATTTTTTGTTGAATTTCAGAAAATGCTCCCACCGAATGCCACATGCGTACTCCAACTCTAATATTTCTCTATCTAAACTTAATTTAACTTTGCTTCTTTTTAACACTGTCAGATTTCAGAGATAGTTATACTCAGTTGGAAACCTTAAAACTCTCTTAAAATGTGTTGAAGTAGGAATTTACTAAAGAACCCATCCATTCCATGGAATACTACCTATGTACGTCTGTCGTTTGTCGTAGGTATTCAAAAGCTGTACCCTGTGCAATCAACTTGATTTGCTGGTTAAAGCCTCAGACTACTGCATGGTTTGTGTTACCTGTTTCGCCACTACTGTCTTTTATTGTAGGTACTACCAATGAACGAACAAACCAACCAACCAGCACCTGGCCAGACTGTTTTTGGGAGCTGGGAGGTTAGTCCAACTACCGCATACAAATACCTGATCAGTTCTTTCCGAAGAGCTTTACTGGTAACTCGCCGAGTGTTGGTTCTTTTATTCTTTTGATTTGTTTCGTATTCAAAATCATTTTGTACTTAATTTTTCGTTAAGATTGAAGTCGTTATATCGAGCTCATGAAGAAAAGTTGACCTTTAGAATTCGTATTTTATTAATTATATAAATCAAGACTTCCGAAAATTTGTAATCTTGTCAAAAGGTTTTTATAATAAAAAAGTGTGTCGAATTCAAAACTCGACGAAATCCGACTTTTCGGTGAACTTTAAAAAAAAACGTTGGTTTCAAAACAATTTAATATCTTCAAAAGTTGGCCATAAAAATTAAGAGAAAAACCCTAGAATTAAAAAAAAAAGCGGAGAAAAAGTGTTGTGAGGTGCGCGTCAATTGAAGCGTGATTGAAATTTAAATTAATTTCTTTTTGCTAAAAAGTAATCATATCAAAAAATATATTATTTCGGGGAAGTGCATGTATACATATGTATGAGAGAGTATAATATACCTACCTCTAGTTGGTGTTTTTTTTCTCCGGATTTTCGTGTCATGTATCCGAGAGATACATTTAAACCAGTGCAGCATTTGAATCTGATTTATTCCACTTGGGAATTATTTAATTAGGACCACATCACGACCTGTTTCGGGGGTTTTGTCTTTTTCTTCTTCGACTTGCCGTGTTTTTTTTGTATGTCGTCGTTTTATCAGCTTTTTATTTATGTTTTGTATTCTTTATAATTCGATCTTCTCCTCATTTAATGTAGGTTGTTCTTGATCCATAACGTGTAAAGAACTTTGAAATTCTGAACTTAATCGTTGTCATCTTCTTTAACTGACATTAAATCAAAGAAAAAAAAATAAATTAAATTAAAATAAACAATCGTTCGAGATATATTGCGCTGCATCATTATCATCATACAGAGCAAGAGATATTATCCTTGAGATGCTGAGGATTTGGCAGAATTAATTCCCTTTTTGGTAGTTATAAAAAAAGGTATTTTACGTGATTTTTTATTGTTTTTTAAAATTGTTGTTGTCTTTTTTTTTATCGATTAATGATATAAAATGCAGTTTTTATCGGACACAAGTTTGAAGATATTAAAAATGCACATAAGACATCGAATGTAGGAAGAGAGGTTTTTAATGTCTTCTTTGTTTGCTTGAATTTTAAGTGTAAAGTGAAAGGTGGGTTTTTATCCAATGGAACGATAGTTATCGGTTTTGATTTATTTATACGTAGATATACACACAACTTAAGCACTCTTCAGTTTTAAGTTTCTGTATAAGCTACAAGTAAGGCTAATGGATGGGAAGGATAAATCGAAAATATTTCCAACTAGCACTAGAGGTAACATTGTTTACCTGCGATATATAGTTACTATATGGCAAGTTATGGAATCGTAAAAAAACGGAACTCGAGATTTTTATCAAACTTGACATCATTTTAATATCGATGACGAAAAAAGTGGGTCCCGCCATTCCGTCTGGCTGTCTGTCTGTCCTCGAGTCTACTGCCCAAACGGTTAAATGAATTCGCTTCAAATTTGGTACACATTGGTTTTTCGGTAATATTCCAGATGTTTTCAAACAAATTTTAAGATGAAAAATAACGGTAGGTACCTTCCATACATTTTTTTGACTAAAAAAAAAACATTTTATTTTTCCCAAGAACGACTAAAACGAATTTTATAAAAAAATCGGTTCATTTGATTTTTTTATGCAGAAGCTCCAGAAAGTTTAAGGCCTAATGTAATCCAAAATTTTTCATTTTTTTTTGAAAACTCAAAATTTCGAAAACGACTCGATCGATTTTTTCGAAACTTCGCATTTGGTATTTTTTTTTGACATTATCCTTAATAGTTAAAAAAAACTATTTCCCTAAAATGAAAAAAAAATGCACGACTGGATCGCACTTATTTTCAATCACATCGTATGCACAATATTCTTAATAGAAACAGCTAAATATATTTCTAGTTGTTTTATACTTAGTTTTGTATGTACATAATTTAAAAAAAAAATTTAAATATTATTGCAATTTTAAGAATTTAATAATATAAATTTAAAAACATAATTTCGGAAACTTTACCACTTTTTTGGTGTTCTATATCATCGTAATGTCAAGTTTGATTAAAATCTCGAGTTCGATTTTTTTCCAAATACAAAACTTGCCCTAATACTAACTATTTAGTCAAACTTGACATTACGATGATAGATGACACCAAAAAAGTGGGCTCGCAATCCCGTCTGACTGTCTATCTGTCTGTCTGTAAAATGCTCTACAGCCTAATCGGCTGAAGAGATTTTCTTCAAACTTGGTATTTGAGCGTTGTAGCTGATGTTAAAATAGATTTGAGAATAGTTTTTTAGGTTCAAAACTAACGGTACCTGCCATACAATTTCTTCTATCATCTCGATTATCCCGAAAATGGCTCTAACGATTTTGATAAAAAAAAGTATGTGCATTATTTTAGGTATACCCTATATTTTGGTCAAACATTTTTTTTTAGTTTTTATTTATTAACGGTACCGGCCATACAACCATTTTATTGAATTTGAACTTTCTCATAAACGACTTGAAGGATTTCGATAAAAAAAATTTATAAACGAGGTCCTTCAAATTATAAATAATACTGCATACCACTTTTTTTTATTTTTATGGATTTTTGAAAAAAAAAATATTTTTTTTTTGAAAATTAAATATTTCGAAAACGGGTGGATGATTTTTTTTTGAAATTTTGTTTTTAAGTTTATAGTCTTTAAAAATGCGATACCACGTTTTTTTTAGAAAAAAAAAATTGTATTTAAAAAATTAGGAAAAAAACGGCTTTGAAAATATATTCAGTTTCTTAATAGAAACCTTTTGCATAATCAAAGAAAAATATAAGCAAATTGGTATACATAAATGCCCCAACCCATAGAATCCGCTGGTCCGTTGCGTCGACGACGACGGGGGGTAATTTTAAAAGTTAAAAGTTCGGCTACTTTGTGCGTTGATGAGTGTATTTAAATGAGCTGTCAGTTGACGCAACGGACCAACGGATTCCATGGGTCAGGGTCTTAAAATTGGTTGTATGTTCTTACCAACATCGTCCACATCCAGCGTCAAAACGTAAATTTGAGACAATAAATTTATTCTTATAAAGTGATTATTGATGAAAATGAGATCGCCAATTTTCCGACTGAATTTTAAAAATTCTCTTAATATGCCAGGAATGCCGCCACACAAGCTCTGTCTGTCTGAAAACTGGGTCACCGGTCATCCTTTGCGTGACTTAAATCTACCAAGTTATGTAACGGTGTACGATTAGTCATCAGAAGATATCGGAAACGTACTTGAAGCAACGATATTTACTGGAGAGCTTAGAGGAAAATTCCTCATATTACCTAGAATACCTATGATTCCATCAGAATCAACAATACCTTTCAAACGGCTACAATTCCCGATACGTTTGGCTTTCGCGATGACGATAAATGAGCCGCAAGGGCAGACAATGACAATTTGTGGCTTGGACGTGAAGAAACCATGTTTCTCCCATGGATGGGCAGCTGTATATGTAGCATGCCCACGCGTTGGAAAACCATCAAATTTATTTATTTTAACGAAAGAAAGAAGAAGGGTAATATCGTTCATCATTTAGTTCTTAATTAATAGAAAGCAATGATTGATGCTACTAATTAGAATCTTTATCAATCACTTCCTTAACAATACCAATTTGTATATCTAATAATTGAACGCAATACAATAAAGTCGCAGCAACGCGCGGGCAGGTCTGCTAGTACATTTATATATATGTAGGTATATTGAACCTAAATTATAAAGTTATATGCATATAGTTACCTACCCACCTAGATTCTTCATTTTCATTATTATTTATTTATATATTACTCTCATTACTCTCGGGTTTAAGCCTTCATAGAATAATTAGACTTCATACCTACACAGTGTTATAATATTTAGCTACATTAAAGTTATTAGCTACAAGAGCAAGTTCCTACTATCCAGTCGTACATTTTTGTTGTTGAGAAAGTGGGTCTATCCGAACAGAAAATAGTTTGCATGTCGTTTATGGAATTCTTCAGCATTTTACTACCCTGGATTCTAGCGCAACAAAGTAATAAGTAATGCTTGTAAAGAGTTATCCAGTTATCCAAGCAATCGGCAAAATTGTGAAGAAATTTCAAGAGACTGGATTGGTTACAGATATTGTAAGGCCTGTGCAGCATCGTTTCGCTCGTACCACTGAAAATATCGCTGCTGTAAGTGAAAGTGTTGCCGAAGTCACGAATGTGTCGATTCCTCGTCGTTCTCAGGAATTATGACTGTCTTACGGCACATTATGTCATATTTTGCATTTGGATCTACATCTACATCCATATAAAGTCCAGCTCACACAACAACTGAAGCCAGCTGACCATTCACAACGTCGTAGATACGCCGAATGAGTGCTTGAACAACAGGCGGTGGACGGCGATTTTTGGCACAACATTTTCGTCAGCGACGAAGCACATTTCTCACTCGGTGGGTATGTTAATAAACAAAATTGTCGTATTTGGGGTTCTGAGAATCCTCAAGTTATTGAAGAGAGACCATTACATCCACAAAAAGTCACTGTTTGGGGCGCTCTTTGGTCCGCGGTGTGATTGGACCTTACTGAAAAAACGACGATGGAACGACTGTCACCGTCAATTCGGAGCGTTATGGTCATATGAAAACCGACTTTTTTTTGCCTGCTATTGAAGAATACGACTTGGAGAATATGTGGTTTCAACAAAACGGTGCCACGTACCACACAACTCTAGCGAATATGGCTTTATTGCAAGACATTTCCTTGTCGCGTAATTTCTCGTCGAGGCGATATCAACTGGCCACCAAGATCATGCGATTTGACACCGCTGGACTTTTTTTTTGTGGGGCTACGCGAAAGACCGTGTTTATGCAGATAAACCTTTAACTCTTGAGCACTTGAAAACCAACATTCGTCAAGTTATGGCTGATATACCGCCCGATATGTGTCAAAAAGTGGTCGAAAATAACCTCAAAAGAATCGATGCTTGCAACAATTCGCGTGGTGGTCATTTCAATGATGTAGTGTTTCGCACATAATGTCAACGTTCAAACTTTATAATAAAAAAGAAATATCACGAAAAAAAATATTTTATATGTGTCTTATTTACGATTACTTGAAACCACAAAATGGATAACCCATTATGTACGTACGGATATGAAAGTAAAATAACTGAATGCGAGATGCGACACGAAAAAGGGTTCCCGGATTCGTTGTAGGAATTTATAGGTGACCTCTCCAGTTAATATACAAATGGAAGTTTTTTCCCAGAATCGGTTGAAAAATGCGAACAAAAAATCCGTCGTATTCGATAATTGGGTTGATTATATGATATTAAAGTATAAATGAAGAAAATACAGGGTTAAGAGAAGAAGACTCGAGAATTTTCAAGCTTGATGGCAGTCAAGAAAATAATTGAAAGTTAAAATTATTTTCAAAAGCAAAACAGAAGACAAACTTAACATTTCGTGTTTATTGAAGAGACTAATTTATGCATCTACGTGATTTTATGTATATTTCTATGGTTTATGAATAACTAAAATTCAGAGTGAGTAAATCATTCATAGAAGTCAACCATATATTGGACCATCATGACATATTGTATTGATGTATTTAAGACATTAATGCGGCATTTACACGAATCTCAACACAAAATTTAATGTTAAATATTGTAATCGGCTTAGACGATTTGTTATAAGTGGCAGTTACTCTCAACTAATTCTTTCTGTGGATAGTGATATCTGAACAGATCAACTCTAACCTTAAAGTTGTTTTTTGTGTGGCAATGCACTTTTCAATGATTTCTAAAACCGACCAAGTCTAATGATTCAACGATTTATATTCCAATGATAACTTTAAATGAAAGTTAAAACTCCCTAAGGGCGACTTGCACCAAGCAAAATGATAATTCAGTAAAAAAGGAGATAAATATTTATGCTTAGATAAATAAACGAATGTTTTATGTTTGAACCTTTCACTAAATAACTGATTAATTCGCAAAATTATTTTATAATCAAAAAAATTTGTTTGGTGCCTGTCAAAACGATTAGGAACACGAATAAGGAAAAATGTTCTTTTGGATAATTAATAGTTTCTGGCACTAAGCGATAACAAATAACCCTTCTAATATTTTCGCAAAAACTGTATTTTTTCCCTAATGCAAATCCATTTTTGTTGCCAGTTTATTGCCGTCTTAAAGAAAATGGAACATATAATTACAATGAGTTGAGTTTATGTTTTAAAATACACATAATTTTTTCAACATTGTGACTTCAGGTTTTTCTAAAAATGATTTAGAGCGGCTTGATGTCTCAACGAACAAATCTATTATATATAACATATAGTGTGTTCAATGAGGCTGTTCGGAACAGATTAGAGCACTTTAGAACAGGATTTGGTTTTTAGGTAGAACGGGTTACAACAGATTTGTGAGAACTGTCAAAACCAATTGTTGCTGTTAAAAAAAATTACGGTGTTAGCTTTAGTTTATAAATCATTTTCTGCGTCGGAATCATCTCAATTTCATGAAAAATATTTGCTTAAATAAATTCAACTCCATTTCAGATTATTTTTAAAAATGTTTCTGTAAAAATAATCGAAGTTGAATTGTAGGTAAAGAACAATAATTTTTTTTATAATCTCTGTCAGATGACTGACTGTTCTAAGTTGTTCTATCTTGTTCTGAAGTTTCTCACGAATCTGTTCTGTTCTGTCCGAGCTTCCGATCTTAGTATGGCTTATTTGTGGTTCAGACAACCAGTGAGCATTTACAATGCATGATTTTTCCAACGCTGATTGGAAAACTGATTTGAAATTGGATGGAATGTGTAGGACAAAAATTGAAAATCGGGACTGGAAAAAAACGTTAAAAAATGTAAATATATACTTATTGCTTTGCGCACGAGAAAGCAAACAAATAGTTTCGCAAACTTGCAACAACATTTGTATGTGTATAGTTTCTTTCGATTCCGTTTTTTTCAAAGCATATGCATTTGTTTGAACGATTCGTATGAAAATATTTAGTCCGTATTACATACATCACAAATAAGCCATACTAAGATCGTTTCACCACTCAAAACCCATTTGTTTACATTGTTGTATTTGTAGCTTTGAAACTATATCCATGAATAGATGGAAAATCGAAAAGCAAAACAAAAATAAATTACTAGGGCTGTGTTGTCTATGTGTCTATAGGAAGAGGAACAGAAAAGATTCTTGTGTGCGTTTTTATCAATGTGGCTATTGGAAGAGGAACAGAAAAGTTATTTGTGTGCGTGTTTCAGCTTGTAAGCAAATGTCAAATGAAAGCATAGGTTTCGGGTCTTTAAGTTATTAGTTTATGACATACATCATCTTTCCTATCATCCTTTCTCTTCCTTAACCTCACGCCTGTGTTGTGTTGAAACATTGAAAGGGTATTATAATCCCTTGCGCGCGTGTAGATTATTAAAACAAATTATAACGTTATATTTAAGAATATACTATATATTTAACTAGGTAATTTATTATAACCGAACTGTTCCAATATTTGATATAAGTTTGGGTTATTTGTTTAAAGATGATCATTGTCACAGCTAATCAAGCTAGTATTGACGTTTGGTGATGTCAAAAATTAATTGCCTAAAAAGTAGTACAGACAAATTTTGTGGATACTTATATTTTTCAGATCGCAGCTTTTGTTAAATATTGTATTAAAAAAATTTACAAAGATGAGACAAACTTATAATAAATTAAGTACACACTAATGAAACAATCAAAATCGTCACTGACTTAAGGCAAAGTAATTATCCTAAAACGAAATAAAAATCGTCAAAAAATTATTCATATAAACTAATAAAATACCGAAGACCGATTTATTTATTAGAACAGCAATAAAAAATGCAAAAATATTGAGGTGAAGTGACTAAAATCGAGATAAAAATGGAAAGAAATACGAATATTTATTTATTTATTTATCATACTCATTTGGCAATTGCCATTTCTGCTTTTTTAAAAGTTTATTTATTAATATTGTTTTTAAATTCAGCATTATAAATGATTCTACATAAGGTATTATTTTTTTGAGATTTGAATCAAATGTATATGTAGGCGTAGGTAGTGACCCCCTTTGACAAAAATTTTGTATAAATTTTGCAAAATTAAAACAAAGAAAAAAATAAATTCTAAAGAGAAATAAGACAAAGAATAATTTTTTTTTGAAAATAAGAGCAAATGTTTATTTATTGGATTTCAATACGTTTCGTATTACGTAAGTCATTATATTGTATTAGTATGACATATAAATACATATTTAAATTCAATGTCCCGACATATTGCCCGTGTACGCCCTGGTCTGACATGTCAAAAATCAAGTGAACAGTCAAATTCCTTACAACCAAACGTTCGATTTTTTTCTAAACACAATCGAATTATTTCTAAACAAATTTTATTTATTTTTATGTTGTTTTCTATTTGCCAATAGGAATTTTGATTAGGGATTGCGGATCGTATTTGTTTTAATTGTATGTGTGTGTGTTTATTTTTCTCATTATGAAGAGTAAACAAAAACGTCAGACTTTTAAGCAAATGTAACTTTACTTTGGTGTGTGTTCAAGTGCGTGTTTCATGTACATGTAAGTTTCCCTAAAAATTCAGGTATGTGATTTTGATCCCTTATAAAAAAAATCGATTATATTGGTTGAATAGAATAAATATTGTCTTAGCCAAGGGACAACTTAGCAAAATCAAAAATGGCTGGGTTGACAGAAATGCCAAAACACATTGAGCAAAATAAAAAAAGGGGAATTGATCTTGGCGAAATAACAAACTACCAATGAGCCCTGAGCAACAAGATGCTCAACCGAAAAGTTAATCGGAAATTTTGAGTGTGTTTTTCATCGAGCAATTTCTAACCTGTTTATAAGAAAATATATTCGAAGCCATTAATTTCGCAAAAATATGTACATATTTATATACTCAAAAATTTTTTTTTTGTGCTAATCGTCTTGTTTATTTTTTTAAAAAACGAATCAGTAAACTTTTTGACATCTCCATTACACCAAATCAAAAGGTGATGTCTGGCTTAGATCAGGGAAAAATTAAATTATTTATTATGTATATTCTTAAAAAGTGGAGACGAATTTATAAAAAGAATTTTCTGTTTTTGGAATGGATTGACATTAAATTGATTGATTGAGATTGTAAACTCTGTATGAAAATGGATTGCATGTGCATGTAAAGAAATCATAAATGTATAATGTATTTATATATTAGATACTAGATGTAATATACATATGCACAAAGTAACTTAGATATTTATATGTACACATGTAAATTTTTTGAACAAATTGAATTAAAAGCAGAAGTATTTGAAAAGGGTTTATGTAGTTTTGTTACCAATTCTGCGTTCACATTATAAAATGTGTTGTCGAGTTACAAAAGAAATATCGTAAATTGTTTGATTCAAAAAAAATTTGCTCTTTCTGTCAATAGATCTGATATATTTGAATTTTGAGAGTTTTATTGCAACAAAAAGAGCACAAATCTAGATCAAATCTCAACAGAAAAGATTTGATCTCTGATATGGGTTGACAGATTTGATCTGAATTTAAAAGTCTTTTCTCTCCACCGTCAATTGGAAAATATTATTTTATTAATTTGTTATAAACTTTTGAACTTGTGGTAGGCCGTGCTAAAAAATAAAAATAAAGAAATAAATAATGGACGATGTAGTTAATAATTCATATTTGATAAATTTAGTGGAGTTTTCAATTGCTTCGTCTTCCTCGTCATTTGATGATAAAGATATGTTGTCTAAAATACCTAATTTTCTCAGTCATTCACCAATATTAAATTAAATTTGGAAACAAGTTTCATTGAAAAGATCAAATCTATGAAATTTTAATGAAACTCCATATTAGGTGATGGCGAGCAGATTTATTTTAGGTATATGGAATTTATTATAAAGTGTAAAAAGTACATTTTAAGAAGAAAAATATATGTATACACGTAAGTAAATTAAAATTGTGTATTGTATACTCTATAGTAGGAAGTATTTCGTGTAAAATAAAATCTTCAAGGTTTTCGATCAGTTCAGGAAGCGATTATCTTATTATCATACCATCGACGATAAAATAGATACAGGCAAATTGCAATTGAACATGCGATTATCACTTGACTTTTTAAACAATATACATATCACGTAAAAAATGCTGATATCGTAGTGAAGACGAGAGATTTTGGAACTTCTTGTAAACGTCAAAACGTCAGCCATATTCTCTAGACCCTGCATTGAAGTATATGGAACAGTCTCAGTACTTAATCTGATTATATACAGTCTGATGACAGTTCGGTTTGACGTATGTGACTGATGGCCAGGGATATAAAGTTCGAACCCTTTCCTGTGATATCACAACTTTTAAGCGGAGAAAATATTAGGTTCGTTCTTGAACTTTTCCCAGGGTCGACCCAGGTTTTTTTGACAACCCCAAGAGTTGTCAAAAAAAACATGGGTTTTTCGGTTCCCAAAAAATACCCGAGGGCCATTAATTTTATGTTGCAGAAAAGCAAGTTATGTCATTTAATAATTAAAACTTGAAATATGTTAAATTTAGCATCTTAGTACAATTTGTTTGGTTCTATGCACAATCCACAACTTCAAAAGTTTCCATTTTGCATGTCTGAAAATTAATTTTAGTATTCTTTTATTTCCATTTTAAAAATAACAAATCAAATCAGATCTCATATGACTTTGACGTTTATTCATTTACATCAACTTGCCCTAGCTAAAAACCTAGATCTACTTCAGGGCGAGTTGAGGGCGACCCTAGGTTTCAAGAAACACAGAATTTGTTTATCAGGGTGACTTCAGGTTTTTCAACAAAAAAAAAACGCTTTAGGGCGACCCTAGGGCGACTTCAGGGCGCAACGAACCAACCTATTGCTACTGGCAGATTTTGGTGTACTACTCGTTTAACGTTTAGTGCGTAATAGTCTCAAATTCGTAAATAACATATTCCATTCGTTTACATTAAAATATATATTATTTTTACACTTTCCAATTGGATTAAAAAGCAAGTGAACTTTTTTAAAAATTCTGTATCTCAAAAACTGAAAAATGAATAAAATTTTCAAGTGCATATAATATTTTAATTTAATTTAATTTATTAATTTATTTATTTATTAATTTATTAATTTATTAATTTATCAATTTATTAATATGTTCTTAAAATTGTTTGTTTTTTGTGTTAAAAAACTTATTTTTTATTAAGCTAATTTTATTATTAAAAACCGAGTTTCATGTTTTGTCTTTAAATTATTGTTTAATATATTAAAGTTTAAACATTTTAATTCACAAATTTGTGCTTTATAGTCGAGCATTTTTATTTAAAAAATTACGTTTATTCTTTACAGACCGATAATCGTTTATTAATATACATATATGCATTAAAAAGACACAACTGCTTTTCACCTACTTGCTCTAATTAATTGTTCAGCATATTTACATATTAAAGCATTTAGGGTACACTTATTTTTCTTAAATACAGTGGTGGTCCAGTATATAGAATGATAATAATAGGTATTCATCTTATGTATCGATAGACGTTTGCGATAAATTTAAAAGAAAGGAAGAACGGAAAACAACGAGTACCTACCTGAAACTATAATGTTTAAGACGAATCAAAATTCAGTTTCCAAAAATATTAAGTAAAATTCCGTAACCAATTACGAAAAACAATAGCAATTTCAAAATAGCTTTTAACGGCCTTTAGTCCACAAAATTTGCATTTCGTCCCGGCGATCTCACTTGGACTCATCAGTTGGCTAGTGAGCGCCTTACCAATACGCATTTTTTGTTAAGTTCAGTTCAATTTTTGACAAAAAACCACAATGTGAACTATATCCAACAAGATTAAAATTTTAATCATTAAAATTGGAAGATTTTGTCCTGGGCCAGATATAGTTACTAAGAAGGTGTTTTTTTATAATACAATTCTATATACTACTGAAATTATTCAGCCAAGTAGAGGACTTAGCATTATACTCGTATTAATTGGGCTTGTTGAATTATTGATTCAAAAAATCGTTTATCGGCCTTTAGTCCAAAAAATTTGCGTTTCGTCCCGCCAATAACAATTTCTTTTTTTTCAAATTTGGTATCAGGTCAAGACTTCGTTATTTGTTCATTATATAGATCACCTAACTGACTTGAAAAAAACTGTGCATAACTGTTCGATCATTCGTTATATGGCGACTTTGTTATACTTGACCACGACTGTTGCTTAGTTAATAATATAACAGCTTAGCAGTTGTTAATTTTTATTTTAACAGGGAACCTTATTTAATGAATAAATACAAAATACAAAAATATTATTAAAAGGAAAATTCCATAAAATTGCTGACGTAAGGTGTTATGTCTTTACTCAATAAGCTATTTTTTTTATTTTATGTTTTAAGTTAATTAATTTATAAGTTACTGAGGGAAACCGTTTCTTTATTTTTGACTCAAAAATAAAATACTCACAAATCAAACATTTTTTAAAAGACACTATATATTTTTAATTTATCATATATACAGAACACTACCGTATACAATATATTTCTTTGGCTATTCGCGCTTATGCAATTTAAATTTTTTGGAAACTAAATAGTTTAATCACCAGTTAAACCATGATCGTGTATATAAGCAACTTAAAAATCAATCAATGCGATAAACGAACACAAAGATAATATTTATTCAGTTTTTCTTTCTCTCAATTTATACTCCTATTTTAGTTCATATTTGTACGCAAATGCCGAATTTACACGAGTGACAAATTGCCATTATTTCTTCCATTTTATTGACATTATTGACAAAATCGTTTAATGGTTTGAAAATTTGTCATTGTTTTCGTCATTAAAAAAATGGCAGGGAAGACTGACATTAAATATTGTCATTATATTGGAGTCATGTAAATCCACAATGATGCCATTTTGAAAATTATGGCACACCGCGAGGAAGAATGAACTTGCTCATTCTTTAATGGCAGATTGCCATTATCAATCAAATAGTCATTATTTTACCCCGTATTTATCATTATTGATTTGATTTTATCATTATTTTGCCAGTTTAATGGCATGTATTAATGGTAATTTGTCACTCTCGTAAATCCGGCATAAGGAAAGAAAGGGATAGATATTTACATTGTTTGAAAAAATTGGAATTTGTTTCGTTTTTTTTCGTGTTTTTCGTTTTTTTTTTAATTAACTCTATGCCTTTAAGACCTAAGGTCTTTTAAATACAACCTGAATTGCAGCGCAATAAAGCATTCATTCATTTGTTAGTTGTTTATATTCATATACCAATATTATATTATATTTTATTTTTCACAACAAAACACTTAGAACATTTGTTGACGTCTGTTCTCTATGATCACAAAATATAAATGAAATCATTCTAGAACAAAGAAATCACGCCCGACAAAAACAGTAGGTAGTTAGTGGCGCGAACCAAACGAAGGGAAACCCAACAAAGTTTATATCTTCGCATCATTTATTTTTTTATAGCAAGTCAAAAATCTTTTTATGGAGGAAATCATCGTCTCCGGTTTTTCATTTAATTCATGCATATGAAAAAAGTTTGTGGATTCATTAAATTTTTTTTTCGTTGACTATTCTCTACCTTCTTACTTGAGCTAAGCAGAACATGCTACTTAAATAGCAAACTGGTGACTGGCTGCATTACTTTTCATGAGTGAAATCAATGATAATCTCTCCTATATGAACTTCCTACTGGTATCCACTGCGCTTAATGAAGAAACACACACAACACAGGCCGAAACTAAGAACAACACCTGTCAAATCAAAACGAACACATGAGATGAATATATCTCTAGCGTTTATACTACGCTCATCACGGTTCCAAAAACATCGGAATGAAATTCACTAATACACACACATCGCTGAGAAAATATTTAGTTGCATGTGCGCACATCTACGTTTAATCACACAGCCTACAGGAATTTTTTTCAGTAAGATCAACTGTTCCTTATTTTCCCAATCAACAGATAAAACAGAAAACCAATGATATTGGGATGTAAGACGGTTCTTTTCCCTCTGAACTTTTAGTAAAAGGAAACTTTCTCTCTTGCACTCAAAGAAAAAAGTTCAACTATTTCGTTTAATATGCGCATATTTACATATAATTTAGTGTGACTCAAACTGAACAACTGATTTGGGCCGATCGTTCGATTTGGGTCAAAACACAAACTTTTAAGTTGCTCGAATCGATGACTAAACAGTTTTTGCAAGTCCGCGCACTCTCATATATAAGTCCATGATAGTCACTTTAGCAACCAAACTGTTTCAAAACTACAAATTGACAATCATCAGAACCAATTTCAAACACAATGTATGCCTAAAAAAATTGTTATGCCAGACAAATCTGCTACAAACATTTCAAAAATTAAAACTAACTAAAATTAATTCAAAAATTAAAATACGTACAATAAAGGCTATACCAAGACCAACCTGTACATATTCAAATGTTTAATTAATAAAAAAGGTAAATGGTAGATATATTTAGCAACAATTAAAAAATATCTAACTACGAAAAAAACAACTTAATTAAATAAACCTACTCTCCTACCTTCATTGAAATTCGCTTCCAATCCTTCCGTCTTTTTATTTTTTTTTGGATAGAGGAGTGTACTTCCAATTTACTTTGTTTGTTGAGGATGAGGACACCTTTAAGCGAATTTCTTTATTGACCTAATTAGTTTTTATCACACTTTTGTTAACCTAGTTGTTTTAATAACATGAATTGAGAAAAAAAACATGACATCACATCTCCTTATTATAATAGGTTGAGTAGCACTATATTTATGATCCTTATCCTTCTTTTTGGTAAGGAGTAATTTGTAATTTCTATGGCATCACACATGAACAGTTAAATGGCAGCATATGTTCATCTATAATGTTTAAATTGGAAACAATATATAAAAGAATCAATTATCTAGTACTTGCCTTAGCAAAATACGTGCACAAATATGGTTTTTGTAAATATCTTCGGGATAAAACCTTCATTTGCATAAGATGTATAATAATTTATGCACACCTATTTGTTATATACCTTAGAAAGGGGCCGACCAGTTTGGGGTTAAATTGTTTATATAATGATTTCATTGTATGTTGTTGTGACTGTAATCAACATACCTGTTAGAAAAGACTGTAACTTAATGTTTGTAGCAATTTTTTTTGGTTTTTATTTGGATATTTTCGATGATTTTTGTTGTTGTACTATTTTAATATTAATATTTATAGTTTTAATAAATAACTAGAATGAATGAAGTATTTTATTTCGAGATTGAAAAAACTGAATTTATTTTATCAATGACAATGTTGCTTCATTGTTCATAGAACTCATGAAAATATTGCAATTTTTTCATGTTTATGATCTTCTTTTCCTTTCGATTTTTCTTCTTGTTATTTCATTTACTCCTCTTATGTGTATACAAAAACTGAAAAATTTCTGTTTCTTATATGAACGTAGTATTCCACGCGATGATAAAATGGCCACGCCATCAGGGGACAGACCGCTCTATAAACCTTCTTTACGACTTGTAGAATAAATTGCTTTTAGCACTCAAGAGGGTTTGTGCATGGTTTTTGAGACTATAGCATACGCACACACAAATTTGGATAGTAAATATACAGTACTGTGCAAAACATTTGCAACTAAGACCGGAAGATTTTGCATCTCATTAATACCCAATTTTTGTATCCGCAAAAATAAAGTTCTGTTACTATTTTGTTAACCTAATATTGTATTTTATTATTGTAGAAAAAAAGGTAAGATAATTCAGTTTAACAGAAAATAAATTGAGAAATTCTTAAAAATAATCATGAATTGCTGTGGAAAACATTTGCAATTAAAAACAATGTCCTACAATTTTTATTTTTCTTGAACAAAAATTACTAATATTTAACTGCATATCCTTTATTGTTTACAATACATGTACATCTTCTAGGCATTGATGCAATGACGTTAGCAGTCGATCTCGTACTGTGGAGGTGTTAACACGTTTTCGGCTTCCCAGTTTTTTCCAAATTAAATTTCGTGTGTGCGTTTAAGTATACCATTAAATCAAGATTTCTTAAGTGGTGCAGTAACACAAAGGTAGAGTGGCCGACCGAGAATCCGAGGGTCGCCAGTTTGATTCCCAGCCGGGCATCAGAACTTTAGAAGCTTTTTTTCACAACCGTGAAGTGGAAAACTTTATTGGTTGGGAAAACGAGCAAAGGAGGAGGAGCTTAAGCACCGGGGCATCGAAAGGTGTCCTAGGGCCAATGACTCCAGCGATGGCATCAGCTGAGGGAACATCGAAAGATGTTCCAATTACAAGCAGTGATTCTGCAGCAACACCATCAACAGCAATAACAACAACGGCAACATCATCCGATGTAAATCAGAAGCGCAGAAAGAGGATAAAGTGCGCACCAAATTTGGTAAAGAGGAGATCCACGGCCACCTCAGCAAAGCTGCCAGGTGGGGTGAATACGTCCGATATAGACGAGACGTCAGAGGCAGCAAGACAAACCCAGCTAGACACTTCACCCGAAGAGGGTATTGAATATATGTCTGAGGAAGGAGAAGGGCACTTCACGACAGGCGATAGTACTGCCTTCGTGAACCTCTCCACATCAGAGGCGTCATCTGAGGAGGACGAGGAACAAAGAATTGTCGCTCAAATTGAAACAATGGAGGCAGAAATCCAAAGTTTGAAAAGCCAACTTAAGGCCAAGCTAGAAGCGTGCAGAGCCAAACAACTGAAAGAAATCGAGGAACAAAAACAACAACAGCAAAACGAACAATTACAAAAACAACAGCCACAGCAGCAGCCAAAACAACAACGGCAAAAACAACAGCCACAGCAGCAGCCAAAACAACAACGGCAAAAACAACAGCAACAGCAACATACACAAGCCGAGAAACAACCGCAAGAAAAACAGCAGCAGCAGATTCAAAAGCAGCAGAATCAACAGCAGCAGAAAAGTCAGTCTCGGCAGCAGCAGCCACAGCCGCCGATTACGAAAAAAGAAAAGGTGCCACCCATAAATACTTATAAAATGGAGTTACAGGATACCATAAATCTATGTAAGTTGACCATAGGTCAAAATTTTACTATTAAAAGATTAAATAACGACAGGCATGCTATCCAGTGCTTCACACTGGAACAGCACAAAAAAATTAAAGAGTTGCTAAAAGAAACTACTACTGAATTCTTTAGTTTCACCCCTAAAACCGAAAAATTTCAAACAGTCCTTTTGAAGGGCATAGATTCCTGCACGGAACCACAGGTGCTCTTAAATGAACTCCGCCAAAAAGCGAATGATGATCTCGACTTTATCGGGGTCAAGCCGTTCGCTAGAGTTAGAGCTAGGCGGGAGAAACGGAGTCTTCCCTTCTTCCTTGTTCAACCCTCACCCAGCAGCAAACTGGAAAATTAAAAAGGCGCGGCGACATGCCTCAATGCATGCGCTGCCAAAGGTTCGGCCACGCCGCAGCAAACTGCGAAATGCAGTCACGCTGCGTTAAGTGTGGAGAGAACCACAATGCAGATGAATGCAAGTTAGGAAAGGAACGGGTCGAAGATAGGACCCAGCTTAAATGTGTACTCTGCCGAGGCGGCGGACACCCCGCTAATTATCGGGGATGCCCGACGTTTCAGCTTATAAAGAACAATAAAGCAGCAAAGCAAACAGTGGTAGAAAAGCGTCCAACAGTGCGCCCTCCTACAACAACACCCGTCAACCCCCAAATATCTTACGCCCAAATGGCGTCAGGAAGGGGAAGCACGGTACAGCCTACACCAAAGGTCGCCCAACAGGCCCCCGTGCCTAAGGCGCCGGCGGCACAGGCGGATATTATGGGCGTTCTACTGGCCATCCAGGGCCAGTTGAAAGGCCTCCAAAACCAGATCAGGGAGCCGAGCTTAACGCAACTTAGGGGTTAAGGGCGCGCTTCCGGAGAGGCCCTTTAAGATCCTAGCTGTGAATGTAAATTCACTGATTAGGACCGAACGTAGAGCGAATTTATTTCAATTGCTTAAAGACATAGGTCCAGATGTGTTTATGGCTAGCGAAACTAAGCTTAACCAGAAACATAAATTGACTAACAACAATTACAATATCGTAAGGAGAGACCGACCCAACTCCACTCAAGGAGGGGGCGTCGCAATCTTTATACCTAAAGGCATTAGTCATAAGGTAATATATAATAGTGATGTGCGTAAATTTCGGACGTTAGAGGCATGCATCATATGCATTCATCTCCAACAGGGGAAGCGAATGTATGTGATCGCTGCCTATGCAGCGAAAACACCTCAGCCCTCACAGTTTATAACAGAGCTTGAAAAGCTTTTTGAATGCTTAAGATTGAGCTCGGAAGAAAACTACTACATATTGGCTGGTGATTTGAATGCCAAACATATAGATTGGGGAAATCAAATACAAAATCCTCGTGGTAACCATCTGTACAATTGGATGGGTCGTAACAACCTGGAGTATCGCATTGAACTTCTCGCTACAGTCAGGCCATCGTTTCCAAGAAGCGGTGCCTTTCTGGATCTATTGTTGAAAGACGCAAGACTAACAATTACTGATACTGTGGGCCATCGGCCTAAAAATTGTTTAAGAACGATCGAGTACGAAGGTGACCACTGCGGACTCGCCGCCGTAATACAACTTCCGAACGCGCTTATGGAGTTGGAGGAGTATGTACCGGTGCATACTTACAATTACAGTAAGGTGCGCTGGCCACGCTTCTCGAACGTCTTATTGAGCGAATTACGATCAAATGGTATATCCCCACCAAATGACAGGAACATGACAAATACTGAAATTGACAGATCTTAGAACAAATGGACGAAACAATTCAACGAACAATGAACAGGACAATACCGAAATGCAAAGAACGTAACGCAACTGACATGTACCGTAACGCGACAATTGATGCATTACACAGACAAAAAAGTGGCTTACTGACAAGACTAAAATGCTTGTACAGACGGTTTACTGACACACGAGATCTGCAGATAAGGACACTGAAAGTCGTCCATCAAAAACATCAACCAATTGACCAAAGAAAATTATAGGTTGTCCATTAATTTGTTTTGGGACAACAAAATTCGGGCCGTAAACGCTACCGACCCGAGTATGTTCCCACAAATTAATAAGATATTCAGAAGAAAAGATCAAAACGACCTTCCGTGTCTTAAGCCCCAGAGGACGACACAAAACAGAGACGTACTTCTGACAGCAGGCATAGACCCAGATGACGCCATCTTGGATGACCTCTTCATAATCGAAGATCCGCAGGAGAAGGTGGAGGCTGTGGGGGCTGCTTTCCAGCAAGTGTACAAGGTGAATGCTAGCATTCGCCCGAATCATGACCTGGAGAACAGAGCTCTGCTTCATCACTTATGGCTCCGAACGATATAAGCGAATGGCGAACTGAGAACCTTGGTTTTACCGGGTTTAATGATGAAGATTTGGCAAACGCCATAATCGCCGACCGAAATGGGCCCAGTCCCCTGTTAATTTCGAAGAATGAGCTCCAGCTCATCTTCGATTCATTAAAGAAAAAGAAGTCTGCAGGAGTCGATCGCATATCCAACGTTGTACTACGACATTTGCCTCAAGAAGCAGTTGACATTTATACCACACTGTTTAACAACGCGCTGAATAATGCATATTATCCAGTGCGGTGGAAGACAGCTGTGGTGCACCCTCTCCCAAAAAAGGAAAAGGACAACTCCAATCCGGCGAATCTCCGGTCGATAAGTCTTCTTCCGAGTATCAGCAAAGTATTTGAAAAGGTTATTAATAGAGCCCTGTTCAAGTGGGCGGACGACAAAAATATCATATCGGATAATCAGTTTGGTTTTAAGGCGGGACATGACACAATTCATGCCGCGTCTAAACTAGTTTCTGATATCCAATGGAACAAAACTAAAAAGCAGTGTACGGGTGCCTGTCTGGTTGATTTGGAGAAGGCCTTCGACACCGTATGGTTAGAAGGTCTCTATCTAAAGCTAACCAGACTAGGTATAAGTAAACCTCTATTGTATATGCTTTATGACATGCTAAATGGTAGAAAGTTTGTTGTCAAGAGTGGCAATGTAACTTCTACCGCAATTTTTAATATTAATAAAGGTCTTCAGCAGGGAGCGGTTAACTCGCCGATTCTATTCAGCATTTACACCAGCGATCTGATAGGTAGTCTAACTCAGGCAATTGCGTACGCCGACGATCTAATTGCGTACAGAACAGCTAATACAGTTGAGGTCATCAAAAGTCTCTTGCAGAGTGACTTCGACAAGATTCAGCGATATTGTGATGACTGGAAGTTGAAAATCAACTTCCAGAAATCAGGAACTATTTTGTTTAGGACTCCGTTGTCTAGCGCCTCAAGGGATACGAGAAAGAACTGGCGCAAGCTGGTGATCGTGGGGCCACATGGACATCCACTGGCGAGTAAAAGTGTAGTAAAGTACCTTTGCATCTGGTTGGATCAGTACCTGTATTTCGACAGACATATAGGTGCTGCTTTGGCCAGGGCTAGGGGAGCCTTTGCCTTGACAAAACGACTGTTTTATAGGAGCCGTCTTGACAGCAGGGTGAAGGTGAATTGCTACATGGCCCTCATCAGGCCGATGATTGCCTACGGATGCCCGGTGTGGTTCAACGTTGCCCCATCTCAAATGGAAAAGATTCGGGTGCTTGAGAGGCAATGTCTTAGACGTTGCCTTGGATTACACAGAACACCAGAGTCGGAGTACACAAGATAGTATTCCTACCAGGTTCTATACAACGGAGCCAACATAAACAGAATAGATAATTTTTTGTTCAAGCTGATTCGGGGTCACGTTGCAAGAGCGATGTCCTCAACTAACAGCTTAATTTTTGGGGCTTATTACCCCAATAACGATTATTTTGAGAGTGCGCGGTTAAGTGGATACATCCCTCTCGAGGCATTCCTCTATTTAGACAGTCGAGGGCTGATACAGGATGGAGGGGCGGTTCCGCTCATCTACCACGTTAGCCGGAAAACTGTGGATAGGCGACTCCTGTATGGTCGAGACGTCATCTCTCAAGGTGGAGAAGAGCGCCTTCGGTTCAGTAGGACTGTGTCCGATCGGGATCGGAGGGATATGGCGAAACAGGAGAACCAGTTCTGGTGGCTCTCTGAACAGCAACATAATATTTAAAGTCGATGAAGATGATATATCTTGGCCGACTAACATAGATTTAGGGCAATTAGGTATAGGGAACAGTCGGGGTGGCACCAAAAAAAAAAAAAAATTAAAAATATGTATGTATGCGGGGGCATACGTGCATGTATCTGCGTGTCTGTACATGTATGTGCGTACGTATATGTATGTGCGTATGTACATGTATGGGTGGGTTGCATGTTGCTGTGTGTCTGCATGCATATAAAAAATAAACAAAAAAAAAAAAAAAAAAAAAAAATTAAAAAACGAACAAAATGCTGCTGTGGCTGTTCTAGTTTTTAAGTAGTTTTAAGTATTATTAGGTATTTTAAATAGTTTAAGTTATTTTTAGTTAGTATAAGTTAGTTTTATTTAGTTTTAATTATTTTTAATCTATATTTAGGTTTAGTTTATAAGTAAAAAAAAAAAAAAAAAAAAAAAAAAAAAAAAAAAAAAAAAAAAAAAATATGATAAGATAGCAAGTTTTTTTTGTAAGTTTCCTTGGAAAAATAATATAAAATAAAATAATTAGATTTAATTAAAATAGTTTTTAGGTCGAAAGACATTAGTTCTAAGAGTTATAGTTTAATTTAGAGCGCCTGTAAAGGGCCAGTAAATTAGTTGTAAGTTATTGATAATTAGGCTAGTTTTAAACATTTTTGTCTAGCTTTAAGATAGTTATAAGTTAATATGAAATAAAAATGAAATTAAAAAAAAAAAAAAATGCAATTTCGTTATTGATAAGAGTTTCTGGTATGTCATCAAAGGCAGTGCTCTGGATTTCGGGATAGAGTTCGTATTTCCGCTGGAAAATTTGACATCCAATCCTTCTTTTTACTATCTCCATTGAGTTCTCTATTGGGTTTAGGTCTAGGGACTGCGGCGACCATTACAAGACATTAATATTATTTTCAGAAAGCCTGCTTCTGACAAACCTTAAGTTGTGCTTGGGGTCATTGTCGTATTGGAACCTCCAAATAACTTGCATTTCCCAATCTTCATAAGGAAGCATGGTGTTTCTTAAATTGTCAACATATTAATCAGACTTCATAATGTCTTCTATTATGATGTGCATGTTAAATGTCGATTCATCAAAAATATAAGACTCCTTTCTATTTCTCCAAACTCCAATTAAGATGATTGTGTGCAATATCCAAGCATGCTAGGAAATACGAACTTTATGCCGAAATCCAGAGCACTACCTCAGATGACATACCAGAAACTCTTATCAACAACCTCATTGCCTCAATGCCTAGAAGATGTGCAAGTGTTATAAACAATAAACGATATGCAGTTAAATATAAGTAATTTTTGTTTAAAAAGATAAAAATTGTAGGACATTGTTTTTAGTTGCATATGTTTTGCGCAGCAATTTATGATTATTTTTAAGAATTTCTCAATTTATTTTTTATTAAACTGAGTTATCTTACCTTTTTTTCTACAATAATAAAATACAATATTAGGTTAATAAAATAGTAAAAGAACTTTATTTTTGCGGATACAAAAATTGGGTATTAATGAGATGCAAAGATCTTCCGGTCTTAGTTGCAAATGTTTTGCATAGCACTGCGTATATGGATATATTTCTTTTTACCTTGTTATTGATGGAAATATGCACACATGTATGTGTGATACAAATTATTGTATTCAATTCGACATCTGTGGCGTATACTTAATATTTGATTTTATTAAATTTGTATTCGAAGTTTTTTGCCGAATGTAATATTTAAGCATGGTTGTTGAGTTATGACGGACGGACAAATTAAATAAATAAACAAACAAATTAAATAAGTAAATTAAAACATTGAAACGTCGAACGCACCCAATTTCTTATTGCGTTTCATAAATATCATTCTCTACTTAAACCAACACTTTTTAGCTTTGTAGCGAATGATTACTGATCGAATCTCTTTTTGTGACTGTGTGTGTCAATTCGTTAATGCATCATTATTTCTTTTTGTTTTCTGATTCCGCCGCGGGGGAATTCCTAAATCCAATTGCACTTTTTTAATATTTGTTTCCAAGAAGTTCTTAACAATAAAGGGTTATCCATTTTGCGGTTTCAAAAGTATAGGGCTGGAATTCGACATCTATCAAACTAAGTTGTTAAACCAATTTTTTTTTTAGTTGAAAGTCTGATATTTACGAAAATGGATCGCTTAACTATCGCACAACGCATACAAATTGTTAAAACCTACTACAAAAATGGTGATTCTGCCACATCCACATGGCTTACATAATCGTCCAACAGCGCAAGCTATTTGCAAAATTGTGAAAAAAATTTGAAGAGACTGGATTCGTTACAAATATTGTAAGGCCTGTACATCATCGTTTCGCTCGTACCACTGAAAATATCACTGCTGTAAGTGAAAGTGTTGCTGAAGTCCCGAATGTGTCGATTGCTCGTCGTTCTCAGGAATTATGACTGTCTTACGGCACATTATGGCATATTTTGCATTTGGATCTACATCTACACCCATATAAAGTCCAGCTCACACAACAACTGAAGCCAGCCAACCATTCACAACGTCGTAGATACGTCGAATGAGTGCTTGAACAACAGGAAGTGGACGGCGATTTTTGGCACAAAATTTTTTTCAGCGACGAAGCACATTTCTCACTCGGTGGGTATGTTAATAAACAAAATTGTCGTATTTGGGGTTCTGAAAATCCTCAAGTAATTGAAGAGAGGCCATTACATCAACAAAAAGTCACTGTTTGAGGCGTTCTTTGGTCCTGCTATTGAAGTATACGACTTGGACAATATGTGGTTTCACCAAGACGGTGCCACATGCCACACAACTCGAGCGAATATGGCTTTATTGCAAGAGACATTTCCTGGCCCCGCAATTTCTCGTTGTGGCGATATCAACTGGTCACCAAGATCATGCGATTTGACATCGCTGGAATTTTATTTGTGGGGCTACGCGAAAGACCGTGCTTATGCAGATAAACCTTTAACTTTTGAGCAGTTGAAAACCAACATTCGTCAAGTTATGGCTGAGATACCGCCCAATATGTGTCAAAAAGTGGTCGAAAATTACCTCAAAAGAATCGATGCTTGCACCAATTCGCGTGGTCGTCATTTAAATGATGTAGTGTTTCACACATAATGTCAACGTTCAAACTTTATAATAGAAAAGAAATATCATGAAAAAAAATATTTTATATGTGATTTATTTACGTTTACTTTTGAAACCGCAAAATGGATAACCCTTTATTTATAATTTTTAATAATATAAATTTATATTTGCTGTACACTGCCACAAAATAAAAACTTCATCGACAACACTATAATTGAGAAACTTAAAAACAAATATTGTTGTGTTGTGTCAAACCCGATTTGATTTGTAATCCGTCTCGAAAAAGAGATTCAATACGAATCTGTTTTTCCAGAAAAAAATTGGCGAATCTACTCGCACTCTTCTGTCGTTGGTTGCTACCAGTCTGGCAAAGAAAATGTGGACATTCTCCGTTTATCTGCGCAATAAAAAAATCATCGAAACCAAAACAAATTTTTCAAGCTTCACACTAGAATCAAATTGTCATTTTTCTGAATATTAAATTAAATTTCTTAACAATAAAGTCGTTATATTTATTTGTAAAATAAAAAGAATAGTTGTGTGTTTTTCATTGGGTGAGCTGAGGTTCTTGTTTGTATTGTACGCGTAAACAAGGGGTTATTACTACCTCTAAAATGTTAAAAATACTGGTACTGATATTCGCAAAATAAAACTCGGGTCTTGTTTGAATGTAAATGACTTATTTCTATTTTATTCGTAGTTTCAAACGATAATATTTGTTTAGGTTGTTTTAATTTATTCGAGAATACATATAACTCAATAAATCTAAAATCCTGCTGTAATTTTACTGGAGGGAAAAATGCTGCTTATTCGTACGATCTGAAATTCCAAAAGTGGTGTTAATCGTTTTCTCGATCTTTCCATCAGCCGACCCGCTATTACGTCATTCAACTGGACGGTAAAGTTTCGACCAATTTTGGTTCGTTAAGTGGGTCCGTTTCAGTCAGAGAGAGCAGAATTCAGCCGATGCGCATGTCGCCACAGACCTATTGGTACGAAAGCCATACTGCCGTTCATTAATGAGTTCTGTTCTTTAAGATATTTTTTAAGCTGATAAATCATAAGCGTTTCTATGACCGTGGAAAGAAGGTGCGTAGAGCAATTGGACGGTAGAAGTTTCGCCCTTTTTAGGCGCAGTCTGTTTTTCATTCACACTGGAAGAGGTCAGTAGAGTAGGAGAGATGGAAATCTTAGTAGCACCTCTTCAGAACAATAGGGGAGATACTCCTGTACGAGTATGAAAGAAGACACGTCCAATTAAACTGTTAATGTTCTCAAGTACTGGATGAGTCATAACAATTTGTGGAAGCCTATAATTAGCAGAAAACTGTGTTTACCACTGTGGAGTGTCATTGGAAATGAGCGTTGAAACCGATGAGGAGATAAAATTCTGTACGGTTTTTACAAATTACATTTTTACACACCTTTGGCACATTCCAGTAAACGAATAACCTCTTTACAGTTAATATCGAACCACGAGTTTTTGTTTGGTGTGATGCGTTTAGTTCTATTCGGCACAAAAGCTTCCATCGCCTTAACAATTCTGTTTGTAATCATAACAGCACTGGATTCAACGTCAATATACAGGAGGCATAGTTACCATAGTTAAGGATCCTGAAGAAATTATGTAGATCGTGCCAGTTATCTTTCTTGTATATTTTCTTTGACTGAGAAGTTTGAGTACGAGAAACTGGCTGATATGACACAATGGGCCGATGTGCCTAAAGGTGATAACACACTAATAGTGTGTTTACCAGGTTGAGAGAGGTAAGAAACGAGTCTAGGTATTTTTTTTGGCTCAGTATAACCAGCTGAGTCAGAAAAAATTCTTTGGGATAGAGCGTATCGAATTCGCTAAAAGTCAAATTACTGTTCAAGCTAGAGATACGATAAATAAAGCTTGTGTGAATGATGTACTTATCGACGGTGAATTTAAACCACGTGAAGTTGCAGTTTGTATTTAAACAGGGGCACTATTTTGGTTGAAGCTGATAAGCAACATCTTTTCGCCCAAATACGGCAATGCCATGGTGTGGAAAAAATATTGGCGATTTTTTATTCTTCACGGTCATGCGTTGACACTCAAAACTTTGACGATTACACGACTTGATTATATTCAAATGGAACGACGTTAACATTCAATGACGGACATGTTGTTTTGTATCTGTATCTGTCAATTTGATCATTGATCCGTTGCGTTGGTGAGTATACCAATGCATCAACGTCAACGGCAACCTACACAAATTATGGTAGATTTCGACGTAATTTTCATGCGGAGACTCAGAGCGTTGACTTTCAATGTTTACTGTCATACTTTGGATTAAAAAGTATTTTTCTGATATACTCTTTAATATTAACATCTTATAAAAAGACTATTATTCAGCCAAATACATTATTTTTATTTACAAAGTCATAACTTTGGTTTGAAATAAAATTCAGTCATTATACGTTTTTGCCAAAGCAACAAAATTGTAATAAATGTATTTTATGATGTTGGTTGTCGGTGGCGTATACGTACTATTTGTTTGTGTTTAATAAATCAAATTTTGTTTTGATAAATAAAATAAATAGGAGAATTATCACTAATGGAAATTGATTGCTTCGTACTTTGTTAATATACAAACAACTTTAATATTAATCCATTGACATCATATTGATTGAGTATGACTCATTAAATAAATGATAAATCTGTAGAAAAAAACTAGTTTTGCATCGCGTACAATTTGAACCAGACATTGAATAAATTATAAATATCTAAAACCACTTTGTAAACCAGTAAAAGTTGTATCACTTAAGATTTCTTACCTGCCATAAAGTTATTAATATAAATGTTGTTGTTTGTATTGCAACTTTATGATAGATTCCAAAACAAGAAACATTTTCCGCTGTTAAATGATTCATTATGCTTATTTTTTTGCACTTGCATAAGTATTATAGTACCTACTTATAAAAGCCCTTGAAAAATAATAATCATTTTTATTAAATCAGTAAAAATGATATTTAAAAAAAAATGTAAAATTTTTGAAAATGCAATTGCTATACATGCAAATGTCAATTTTATGACATCTATTCGCAACTTTCAACTGTTTATTAGTATAATAAAATTTTATTATTTTGATTATTTTTAATAAAATCCTTAAGCACAGAAAAGAACCACAAGAATAACCGGTAGCCCATGTTAGTATTGTGATAATTTCTACATCATAAAATTTTCACTCAGCTAGTGATAAAAATTTGTTTATCACTATATTATTTTTAGTAACTTTTAAGGCAAGTGCTTATTTTATATACACTTTCTTATTATAACATAAGCAACAACAACATTTTACATCTCCATACTTTATTTTTATTTGTAACTTATGGTGTTTTAGTTTAGTAATCCAGAAGCGTTCGGAATGCTTGAAAACTCTTTCGAATGTGTTCTATTAACATTCATAATGGCAGTTCCTTAGATTAAAAATAAAAAGAGAATGGTTCTGGATATTATTTTACAATCGAAACCGAAATTACTCAAAGAGTGGCACAGAGTTGCAGAATGTCAATTTAGGTAAACAACATTTTCGGGTTTGCATTTGTAATTCAAGATTATTATTTTGTTTGGAAAAAATATAAAATTGATGTCCTTTTAAATTATTTATAGTAGAAACTCCGCATATGTCTGCGATGCTATATGTAATTTCTTTCTCATTTTTATTGACAAGCGATATCTATACAATTCGTCTGATACCACATTCTCAAGGAGTTTTTATTAACTTTAAAATGATCAAGTTCCAGCTTTAAAGTTTTGAATATCAAAATAAGAAGGAACAATAGATCCAGGCAAAGCATTCTGCATTCGTGTTGTATGGCTGAAGAAAGGTGCAAAATCTTTAGAAAGAAATTGAATTTGTTTGTGCGTTTTATTGTCATTCTGAATCGAAAAGCTCTGCCAAATTCCCAATATTTATACTGTGAGAGATGGTACTTATTTTTTCTAAGATTATTCAAAAAATCGTAACCTTGTCTATATCTTATTTTTTTATTTATGGTTATACATAATTAAATGGCTATTATAAAGAAGCTTTCCGCCAACGTTAGGTGCTCTTATTTATCGAAATGTAGTATTCATTTTGAAAGCCGAAAGCTTAGTTGTCTTTGCGGTCTTCCATACAAAACAATTTATTTATTCTCGCCCTTATTAGTGAGGACTTCTATAAGTCCATATAAAAGGTCGAACTATCGAATGAACCTCCAAACAAAAGTCACAGCGAAACTCACCTCAGCAAAGTATGTGTTTTGCAATGTAAATGGAATAACTTTCAGTTGTTGTAATGCGTGCACAATAGCACATCTGATCTAAAAGCAGCTGATTTCATGAAAGCTATCTTAAGTAATCCCTAAAAATTTGAAATAACTAGGTATCCGAGAACAAATGTATAGAACAGCTGAGTGCAAAATTCATTTGGTATGAGTTTTGTTTGATATTTTGACAGCTTTCAGCTAACCTACCTCATTCGTTCACATATATACTTCGATAGTTTGGTATCCGAGATAACATATCTAACAAGTGAGTGAACGCTCGCATTTTCTGCAATATTTCACCCAAGCATCACCAAACAAGAAAGTGAAAAAAGAGAAGAACAAACATTCCTTAAGAGTAGGACTATGCTCCCACCGCTTGCGCTTGGTTGATTTCACGTTGCCGATTCGGTCTATTTATAGGGAACGAGTCCATTTCAAACTTCACCATACTTAAGTAAAACGTTTGTCTGTGCAAACTACGATATTTCATTTTAAGGCGAAAGCTTAATATAAAATTATTTTGAATGAGACAAATATTGGTTGTGAAAAAAAAAATATACAGACAAATGTTTGTCGGAATTTTCTTTACTTTTTCCCACAAAACAATGTCAGGAAAGTATAGTAGTGGTCGGTAATTTTTTTTCCTTCAGACTTGTTCATAGCGCGATAAAAAAATTTTTTTCTTTTTGCTTAAGTAGGTAGGAAACAAAAAAAAATTTGTTGGTTTTGATTTTAAGAGACGAAATCATGGTTTTAGCGGAGTGTAAGCCAATATCAAATCTTGAAAGCTTTCTGCTGAAATCACAGATTTCACTTTGGTGGAAACAACATAGTGTAACACATTAATCTTACTAAACGAAAAATATACATTCGATAATTAAAAAACTCACCTCACTTATTACTTACAGGCCGATTCTCCCCCTTGTGACGAATCACAATCCCTTGTGACTATTCCTTGTGAAAATTATTGTGACTCGATAACATTTATCGAATTCTCCCCCAATCGTCACAAGAAAACTCACAACGAAACTCACAACAGCTAAAGGTGAATTGCGTAGTGGCATTATTGGAACACCTGAATATTAAAAACAAAATGAAAATTGAAATTGATGCGGATTATTTATTATGTGTAGATATAATAATAAAGATAAGCAAATATGTATAAATTAATTTATTTTTGTTTAAACAAATAAACAACTATCAAAGAAAATCCATTTCATTAATTTTCAAGCAAGAAAATGTAAAAGGATTTATATTTGATCTGGAATGGTATAGAATGAACAGAATACCTACAGGCAATCACACTATTGTGTGATTACTGATAAAGTGCTTATTTAGGATGCCCTGACACTTTTTCTTTCTCACTGGTAGTCGCTGGTGAAGTTATCATCTCAAATTAAAGTTTAATATTTCTGTTTACTTCATGTTGGGATATAAAATAAATTGTTTCACAAAATATTATATCGAATGTCGCATCGTAATGTCGAAACTCAAACTATTTGTGATTTGTGACCTGCTCTGAAGTAGATCACAATTTCGATTGTTTTTATGACTCTCACAAGTTGTGACTTTGGGGGAGAATCCGAAAATGTCACAAAATTAATTTCACCTCTCCTTGTGACTTGTGAGGTATCAGTGATGTTGGGGAGAATCAGGCTGTTATTCTGTATTTAAAATCGTTCAAAAGCTCCCATCACTACAAACAAGAAGGATGACACAAGAACTGACGTTTCGCATTAACCGTTTTGAGGTTTGCTGCTTGTGTCAAATAAATCAAATAAAACAAGATTATGACACTTCTTTGTTTTTCTTCTTTTATTGACGTCATATGTGAAAAAAATCCATTCATCCGCAATCAACAAACAACAATAATTTGCAGAATTTTTTTCACATATGACGTCAATAAAATAAGAAAAACAAAGAAGTGTCGTACTCTTGTTTTCTTTAATTCATGCTTGTGTCATAAGTGTAAAAATCTGATTTAAGATGGTTGACTTGAACCGGACCTCCAAATCTCACAATGTTGAATTTCAAAATTGAATTGCTTGATTCCCTTAAGTTTGTTTATCTATTATTATTTATTTATTTATTAAAAAAAACTACTAAGATATGTAGGTACGAAATCGTACTACCCGTTATGAGCGAAATTAAAATATTAAGTTTCTCTAAAAGGGATAATTTTTCTTATTACACAAACAACAAACAAACTTTAAATTAAAAGAAAATTCGTTTTAAAACTTTCAAAACGTCTTAAACATACTTACCACTTAAATCACTTACTTTTAGGAATTTTTAATAAAATACAAAAATCAACTGTTAGACAAGCAAACGAACTTAGTAAACAAAAAAAAATAGAATAGACAAACATTAATAAAAGTGCTTACAATCTATAAGTAAATGTCATAGCACAGATTCCCCCTTCCCCCAACAAATACTTACACATCATAAACAATACAAAAACACAAGTTGAACAAACTATATATAAACTGACAATAAACTGGCAAGCAAATGACAATAATGACTCTTGGGCCATATTGGTTTGTTGACCTTATGTCATGATCATGGAAATGAAAAAGTAATCTTCAAACAAGTAATGCCGAACCACATGGCTGCGACGAATATGGAATGCAATCAAGACACATTAATGTACATATATGTAGGTATGCACATATAATGTAATGTATGAGTTTGTACTTTACATTTTTGTTTACTCAAATGGTTTTATATTTGTGCAAACAGAGTAATTATGTGATAATCAGTCAACATACTTTAAAATGCAACCGTTGCCGGTAAGTTAGGTTAAACTCACACGTGTCGACTGTTATTCATTATGTCTGCTATAAGACTGTACAAACGCATGCCATTATAAGCAGAAGGTAACTGAGGAGAGGACAGTATTTTCCTTCAATAGGCGTTTTTCTTTTTTTAGTTTAGAGCAGAGTCTGAGTTGTCAAAAAATTTGTATGTGTTTCTTTTTAACTCAGATCATGCAGAGCTCCAAATGTGTGTTTCTTTTTTCGTTCTGAACATGTGTAGATCGCACTCGACGTGCTCGAACATAATTGACTGAGCATGTGAGTAAATTGCTGAACGCACCAAATGCTATGTGTGCCAAAAAGGAAAATGTGAAAAAAAAATAATTAGATACATAAGTTGGTGAAAGAAGTTGATCGCTTGTTGATTTTCTGTATCTGGTTTATAGCAGTTTACAAAAAAGGTATTTTATGTGTTATAATGCTTTTTATGGGTAAAAATGAAAATGTATTCTGATTTGTGTGGTTCAAGTGTATTTAAAAAACATATCAGTGTTCAGAGCTCGCTCTGTTTGGAACAAGTTCAGTGCATAATCTATGTGTTCAAACTCTGTTCAGTGCTCTTCTCTGAACGAAAAAAGAAAAACGCCTAATTTAGACTAAAACACAAATAAGTAATACAAAGATGGGGAACTTTCGTACGTTTCACCCCGCAAAACCCATTTGTTTATATTGTATTTTATATTGTGTTGTATTTGTAAATTTGACTTTCTATCATCAATAGATGTGAAATCCAACAACACTATGTTATATTTATACACTTCCGTGCGCGAAATCAGGCTGTAACTACACACAGATGCAAAAATAATTATTTTGTCCTACACATAGATGCAAAAATACAATTTTAATAACCGCACGTTGGACTGTTTACAGCGAAATTGCAAGAGAGAAAAGAAATTCGAAAAGGTGGGTCGAAAAAAAATGGGTGACATTTGACATATATTTTTATTTTTATGTTCGTTGATATTTTGGTCTCTCTAAATGTCAATTCAGAGAAGCATGGTGCTTTGCATGGTAGCAGGACGAAATATTATGAAGCAAATAGTAAACAAACGGACAAGAGAAAAGTTAAATGCCAAATTGTTGCATCGAAAATTTTACCCACGCGACACACGGCAGTTGTTTTTGTCTCATTTTTTAGCAGAAATCTTTCGGTTACGATGTGTATCTACACTCTCGTACGGTCACATTAATATATTCGAAGTTAAACGATACCGACGACGGACCACTTCTTGTATCTTGTGACAGTTTAAAAGGGGCCATTTTGCTTAAGATGCTCAGTCAAGAACTTAAAAATCTTGGCACACATGAAGCAGGAGGACGAGGAAAACGATAGAAAAATTCAAGCTGCATTAGAATAATAGAACTGTAATTTATCAAATATAATGGCCTTTCAGATTGGATTTTCCAAAGCGTTTGGAGTACATGCACTCTGAAAGTGTTGTTTTGATATCCAGAGTGACAGTTCTTTTCCTCAGAAGAAGACGAAAACGATTTTGGATTTGATTTTAAAGTCGAAATCAGAATTACTCACACATTCAAACACAACTAGTTTTCAAAGGTGTGGAACGTCATTTAATGTAAACAGCAATTTTAACTTCAATTTTAAATTGAAAATATTTTACAAAGTTAAGTATAATAATATAATAACCTAAAATCTAAAAAAATAAAGTCGATTTTGTCCATTTACGAATTTTTATTGTATTTTTAAATTTTACAAATTACAAATGAAAAAAAATTTTTTTGCATCTAAGTATTTATTATGTCCATGTGACACTATACACATACAACGATACAAAACCTCAGAATCAAATTGGATGTATTTGTTTATTTTATTGGTTTTCTGAATCGAAGATTTCATCCGAACTACCAATCGAAAAGGCTACAAGTAAAGCACTATTGCTTTTTTTTCAAATAATTCTAATTATCCATCTTTCAATCTCATAGATGCTAAAGTGGCATTTGACGCCATTTGCAAAACGTATGTCACATTTCCATTAGGGAATTACTTTCTTTCCATTCTCTCCATGTCAAATCCACTGAACTGAAGATAATTTCAAATAAATCTTTTTTTAACTTTTTCAATTGCAATAATTTAATTTTCTAGGTGAAAGAGAGAGGTTTAGTTTTGAAAAAATGTTACTCTCTTTTTACAACATTCACTTTATGAAATAATTGTATTGGCTTAATGACAGTCACTAAGCTATATCCTTGAAGCTTCCTATTTCTATGAAAGATTCCAAGTCACCGTCGCATCGGTCGACCGTCCGAAAAAATTGTTTATAAATGACAGCGGAAATATTTTATTTAACTCTATTTATGTCTGAATCCAACAGGCGGTTTTCGATTTGAGAAGGCGTTTATCATGCTTCAAATCGACAAGACGACCGGCGGCGGTCGTTGGACAAATATGAGAAAGTTACTTTTAGATTTGTTTTTTTTTCTGTATGCTAACCTTGAGCAAATATTGCGCACTAAAGATACAATGGGTGATAGTAGTTAAGTGGGAAGTTAATCATATTGAAAAAGAGTAGTAGTATAGTAGCTAATCAATCATGTTAGTTTAATGTTTGTTTTGTGGTCTTTCTACTTTTTAATGTTTTTTTTTAAACTGGTTGTTTTGTTTTCATATTTAATAGATTTAAATAGATGTTACAGACCAGATAATTAAAGTTTATTTAGCCTTAACCCAATGACCGCATGTTTCAAGGTAACAGTGAGAGCTTTAACACTAAGATTATATTGTGATGAAGTAAATTCACCTCAAATGTTTCTAATACGAAAATTCACTTGCAGTAACTTCGAGTAAACAAAACCATAAAAATGGTTTATTTTAGTAACATTCCACAGTCTGTGGATTCATATTAGTTCTCAGTACAGTAAGGTAGTCTAAAGTCTAAGCGAATCGAGGGATTTGCCTCATATAAGCGGATTGCGTAAAGTGTTTCTAAGAATATTGCGTTTCAGATTTTTCACGGATGACATAACACACATATCATGAAGATGTTTTTAGCAAAGTTTACTTTAATAAAGGTAATTGCCAAATAAGCACCAGCGAGTGTCCCATTCGCCTGCTATTTTGATACCTTATTCATTTGACCTGTAGTGGGTGGCATCTATTTGTTAAAGTTGGTAATATCTTGCTAAGCTGTACCATATTTTGGCTGACATATAAGCTCTGATCTACTTAAAGAATATCGTAGTCATTCTACAAGTGTGATCTTCCCATTTGTCTGTTCAGTAGGTTTATATGCAAAGCGGAATTTGAAAACATCACATAATTCTAAAACTATAGAGAAGAGTGGTTTTTTATATATTTGAAACAAAATAACTTCAGCAAAAAATAAAATCTAAATCTGTTAAAAATTAAAATGCCCGACTTGATCGCAGGTACTTGATCTTATGCTCGATGATATCGTAAATGCAAGATTCTTAGTAGAAACAGCTAAATAGGGTAAAGTTAGGGGACATGACACCCATTTTTTTTCTTTTAGCGCTTTTTTTTTCAAGAAAAAATAAAACGCATATAATTTAATGTTATGACCAAGAATTTAGCTTTATTATAAGGATGAGGGTTTGCCATTATGTTCTAAAAATAATTTCGGGCAAGTGGCCGCCGCGGTTAGTTCGACTAAATTCACTCCACTTGAAAGGCCCAATTTTCGACCACTTCTTACAGCAATTGGATAGTATGTCAGTTAACGTCCCGACCATACTTTTCCAAGGCGCCAATTGTTTCGGCCTTATCTGCGTACACAAGCGACTTCACATAACCCTCCAAAAAATAGTGGTGTCAAATCGCACGATCTTGAAGGCCACGACGCGAGATAATGCGCTCACCAAAAGTTTCCTTCAATCAATCAATTGTTTCGTTGGCTGTATGGCATGTACCGCCATCTTGTTGGATCCAAAGGTAGTCCAATCAACATCCACCAATTCAGGAACGAAGAAGTCATTAATCGTGGCTCTGTAGCGTTCCCCATTGACTGTAACATTATGACCGGCTTCATTTTTGAAAAAAATATGGACCAATGATTCCCTCTGCCAATAGAGCACACCTAACAATGACTTTTTGAGGATGTAACCGCGTCTCAACAATGGCTTATTGATTATGACAATTACACATTTCACCAAAAGTGAGCTTCATCGCTGAACAAAATTTTCTTGCGAAAATCGGGATTGGTGGCCATCTACTTTGGTAATAAATTTGTACGATTTGCAAACGTTGTTCAGGAGTAAGTCTATTCATTATGAAATGGCAAACCAAACTGAGCATAAATCAAGTGACAGCTGTCAAAAAGACCAACTCCGAAAAAAGTATTGCCAGATTGATATCCACACGTCTAAAAAAGCACCCATTACTTAAAAAAAAGAAAAGATTTTTATTTCAAACAAAAAAACTTTATTTTAAATCTTATGTACAGCCCGATTCATATTTTTTTTTTCAAAAATAAAAAAACATAAAAAAAACAATTGTGAAAACTGAAGTGTAATATGACACCCTACCTTTTCTCGTAGTTTATGTTTTCCACATTTTTTGCATGTGTTGTTAAAAGACGTGCATGGGTCATGAGACCATATTATGATCTTAATCCACTCATATGGTTTCGTTATTAGATCATAATACTCGCAAGAGCCCACACAAGTTTTTTCACCGAAGTCTCCCAAACCGTCTGATTCATCATGCAATGACATTTTACGTCATCTGATATACTGACGTCAGCGCCAGCATTGGTATTAATTTATGGATATTTTGACTTTTTAAACATCCTTTTCAATTTTAAACTCTTTAAATAGGTATTTTTTTCGAAGAAATATATATGTAGGCTTAAAAGTAGAAGCATTATTGAAATTTCCAAAAATAAATTATTCAAAAAGCTAAACAAATTTGTTCGATAATTTGGTAAGCAGTATTATTATTTAGAATTGGAAGGACTTCTGAACAAACATGTTGATCGAAATCAGTTAAGCGGTTAGTGAGAAAGTCAAAAATCATAAAAAACCGATCTATGATAGGTAGAAGAATTTATGTAAACATTTTTTTTAGGTCAAAATGTAGACTACATCTTCAAAAGTCCGCTGATTTTTTTAATCAAAATCGTTAGAGCCTTTTTCGAGATAATTAAGATTTACCATTTTGTTGTTTGATAGGTATTATTATTTTTGTGGCTAAAAAAACTATTTAAAAAAATATTCGAGCCAAGTTTGAAGAAAATCGAGAGACATAGAGACGGAATTGCTGGACCAACTTTTTTCGAGCTCTCTTATGAAATCACTATCACTGAATGAAGGAAACCGAGCGAAAAGATGTAGCACCCCAAATTTAGGAGCGTATCGAACCCAAAAAAACAAGCTCTTAAAACAGAGCAACGCATTCACAATGACATGTCAAAAATTAAGTTATACATAAGTGGCGATAAATGTGCGTACATAACGACACGCGATGGAATCAATACGACACGTCCACATAAGTTCATCGAATCTTCTGTTGCTGATGACAACATTTTTATCGTCGGTCCCGCTCTCAGCCCTACTATAATTTTAGTATAATTTTAGTGTGCATGGTTTATTAGAATTAACGAATATTAACAAAATCCAGAACAAGTTTCAAATATTTAAAGTTGATTTTACCAAGTACTTGTGGTCTCATAGATATCTAAATGACTATGACGTGTGAATATGTAAAATATTATAATCTAATGCAAACTACTACAATTTCAAACAACTCGTTTATCTATGCACACACAAAAGGAAATTCAAATGACTTATATTTTTATAAAACGGTCCATTGTTAAATGGGCAAACCATCACCGAAAGAGCTTTTCCATTTGATCTTATTTTATTTATACACACAAGTTTATGATCATTCTTCTTTGCCTTTCTTTGTATAACAAACGTTAACGTCTAGCATCTCTCTTGGTTGCACTTTTATATCTCTACAAAAACTAGTACAATCCATGTATATGAACATACCTAGTAGTTAAACTTCTGACAGCAGTGATGTACAGATGGAGTCGCTTTAACTTAAAAGGTATAATATAAAATGAAAAACAAACACATTGAAGATAGGGCAAACCAGTTTGTTCTTAACCTAGTTTTACTTTCTTTAGCTTCTCGTCCTCATTGTAGGTCTTTGCCTAAGTTATGTTAGTGCTTTTGTGGTATCCATTTTCTGGTTCTGGTTTGCTACGGGAATTGAATTGATGGATGGATGCAAAATAATTAATGATACCCTTCCGTGTTTTCTATTAAAAAAAGGTCAAATAGAGCAAATTGATAATGAAGTGTTTGACTAACATTTTAATATTCAAATTTTGAAGAGGAAAGAAATTTTTGACAAAGTATATAGACGGTATGTATGAATTTGAATCCCATCATTTAAAATTCTACACTTTTTAAATTTGTGCAGACGATTTTAAATTTTAATTGGTAGTGGAGAGTGGTAGATTAGATTGTCGATTAACTGTTGAAAGCTGCATTAAATTCGTAACTTCAAATAAACGAAAGTAGGTAATTAGAAAAGTTTTTCTAACATGTCGAAATTTGTTTATCTTTTTTTAAATTGCGATTTTGCATTTGGGAAACAAACTTGGCATTGCGATGATAGAAAACACGAGAAAAGTGGGTCCATCAATTCGTCTGTATGTCTCAGTCTAAACGACTGAAGTGGTTTTCTTCAAACTTGTTTGTTAATCGTCTTAGGTGATTGGTTAGATTCTTTTTTTAAATATATCTTTAGCCTTAAAAAATAACGGTACCTATCACACAATTGTTGTATCGAAAAAATATTATTATTCAAATTAATTACATATCTCGAAAACAGCTCTAAAAATGTATATAAACAAAATTCTAAATTTTAGTCCAACCAAAGTTTTACATAAAATATTATTGACGGTACCTGTAACAGATCATTTTTTTTTATTTTTGACATTTTCATTAACGACTCAACGGATTTCGAACAGAATTTTTATACAAAAGGTCCCTTATTCTAAATAATACTGTATACCAGAAAAAAATCAATATTTCGAAAACGGGTCAAAATTTTTTTTTGGAAGTATGTTTTTCAATTTATGTTGTTAAATCTCAAATAACCATACCAAGATTTGTTTTAGAAAAATATTAAAGACATTTTTTATATAAACAATTAAGTAAGAACCGACTTTTCAATATCTCCCACTTAATGACTTATTTTCAAAACAAAATGAACAAATTATCATTCAGCCTTATGTAAGCTCTCAGTGGATCCAGTCAAAATTACTGTCGCTCTCAAAATTTAAATTTACAATATGTTCGATCACATCGTATGCAAAATACTTATTATTAGAATCTAAATATATTTTTAAAGTCGTTTTTAACTTCATTTTTTATATACAAAATCTATTAAATTTTTTTCTAAAAAAAATTGGTATGAAAAAAAAATTTTTTTTTTCAAAAATCCAAAAACAAAATATTTTTAGAAAATTTTGGTATGCAGTATTAATTATATAATTTAAGGGTCCTCCAACGTAAAAATTTTGATTGAAATCCGTAATTCCGGATTTTGCATTTGGAAAAAAAATCGAACTCGAGATTTTAATCAAAGTAGAAATTACGATGATAGAGAACCCCAAACAAGTGGGTCCGGCAATTCCTTCTGTCAGCCTGTCTGTCTGTCTGCCTGTCTGCGTTTAAGGTGATTGTCCAAAATAGTTTTTTGAATCGTTGTTTTAGCCCCACAAATAATGGCACTTTCCATACAAATGTTTCTTCCATCTTAATTATCTCGAAAACGGCTATAACGATTTTGATAAAATTTGGTGCGTGTACTAACTTGAGCATGGTCTACATTTTAGCCCAAAAAATAAAAAAATTGTTATTAACGGTACCTGCCATACAACCATTTTGTTGATTTTCGACTTTCTCATAAACATTTCGATAAAAATTTGTATACAGGATCTACTTCAAATTCTAAATAATACTGAATTTCAAAATTTTCGAAAAATACTTTTTTGGATTTTTGAAAAAAAATTTTTTTGGTTTTGAAAATTCAATATTTCGAAAACGTGTGGGCGATTTTTTCTGAAATTTTCTTTCTAAATTTATATTATTAAATATTTAAAATGTTCATACCAATTTTTTTTAGAAAAAATTTAAGAATTTTTATACATAAAAAATTAAGTGAAAAACGAATTTAAAAATACTTTTAATCGTTTCCATTACGAATCTTTTGCACATAATGTGATCGAACATAGGAGCAAGTACGTGCGGTCCAGTCGTGCATTTTATTTGTAATAAGCTTTATTATGTTATTTATCATCTATGGGGTGGGGAGTTTGATTTGTTTACCCATGAGCGATTTTTTTTCCGAAGTTGTGAATTCTAATTAATTAAGATATGCAGTAAAAGCTGTCAAATTGGACCACCCTAAGGACCAAGAATTCCCTATAAATTTCCAAAAAAAATATGCAATCAATTAGATTTGTTAGTATATAGCCAGTGCTTTTGCTTGGAGAATTATAGGTACCAGAAATTGGCACATTCTCTTGCCTAGCTAAGCAAAACCACTTGAGTGTCAAGAAAGACATCAATTTCGGTAAAAAATATGAATGCTTTCATACGTTTTGTTTTCAATCCAACGAATTTTTCAAACCACAGTCGATCTCTCTGAGATAAATGTGCATCTTCTAAACACTTAATAACTTCAACCTTATTTTCTAGATTAATATCGTTTTCGTTTACTCATTGTTCTTTTACTTTTTTTTAAAAACTTAGTATCTTTATTAAAAACCAATTAACAAACGCCTTTAACAAATCAATTGACTAATAGGCTTTTCTCATCAAACCCAAAACTATGGGTTTTCAGCTCATAGTTTACGAAAACTCGAAAACTGTTCACACTGAACATTTACAAGTTTTCGTTTGACATTTCAATTATTTTGACATCAACTGTCAAATTTGTAATCAATGCAATGATTTATGTTTAATAAAATGAATTCTACCCAATTAAAATATAGATGTTTATACATCAAAAGAAAAATGAAGAAAATATGAAGATTTTATTTAACTTCTTCTTCATATCGCAAACTAAATAAAATATGTCCATTTTTCCGCCATCGGCGTAATTGCGGCTATTTTTCCGACCATAATTCGAGTAGGAGGTCCTCATCTTTGCTGCTCCACCATTTGTTGGAAATAAAAATATTTATTATTTATTTTATGAGATCTCTTTTTAATAATAACTTACCACTCACCATAAAAAATATTTTGTGAATTGAAATAGAAATAACCCCAAACAGCTGTTTTTTTTATTTTTTTTTTCGTTTTTCCTGGCAGCAACCCGTCAGCTATTTATGTGACGTTTAATTGAGCGCTGAATATTTAACAAGGTGTGTTTGCTTAGTTCATCTTGCAAATTCAAAATGTTTTCGACAGGTTTTATTTAAAATTTGTATCTTATCAAAACTTGGGGTTTATCAAATATTTATGGGAAAACTAGAGTTTTCGCTTTAGGTTTTCAGCCAAAACCGATAATTTCACGAAAACCCTGTTTTGGGTTTGGTTTGAAAATCCTATTACCTGAAACATCTGCCAATACCCAATATAAAAAAATTATAATTGTTTCATTTGGCAACTGACTAAAGCTAACATTACAAACTTATTGGGAAATCACCAAATAAGCCTAAAGTAAAACGCGGCGGTACCAATATTTAACAAAAAAATGCGATGCTTACATATTTCGTATTTCCTACGCTTGGGCAGGTGAATACATTAAGCAACGCATGTTATCTTAGTTGTCCATGTTCCGATTAGCAGGTGCTCCAAATGATTTCCAATTGCATCATAGCGATTGTTATCGACATTTTACAGCTTTACCGCCAAAATACAGAAAATCTGAAGTTGGAGTTGAAGAACGCACATTTATATGCTGTACGCGCAAAGAGTGTGGTATCAAATTAATTCAGATAGGTTATTTCCTTTCGTTTGAAAATGTGTCAGGTAATTATTTAGATCATTAAGTAAATATTAAAAAAAATTAGCTAGCAATTTTTTTGGGAAAAATACATCAACCAGGCTATTTAAAATCGGTATCGATGTTCCCAACTGTCTCTTCCCCACACCCTTTTCAGTTTCAGCTGACAGTCTTTCCACCAATATATAACCAGCTGATGATTTTCTTTATTTTAAATATTATATAAACTATCTTTTGTCAAAGTTTCATGTAAAAGGGAATGACTGAATTAATATTATATTTCGTCTAGTTCCTATGATCAGCTGACGTACTATCCACCACCGTACATCCAAGTGACGTTTTGTTTATAAAAGATCATTAATAACTATCGTTTCACAAGTTTTCAATCAAAAGGTAATGACGTAAAATAATATCTTCTTAACCGTGTGTGGGAGGCCGCAGTTGTCTATTCCACCGCTAGTGCCGCAACTGACAGCCACGATGCTACATACTACAACTGTCTAGAGCATTTAAAAAGTCATTAAGCTATAAGGAAATTGGTAAGCAAAATCTGTCGCTGGCTCCCGGACTATAAGGTGCGGTCCGATTATGAGGTGGTCCGATTATAGAGTGTCCCGATTAGCAGGTTTTACTGTATTTGTTTTTTTTTTGTTACGCATAAAATGCCATCAGATGTGTTTTCACAAAGACTATAATACCATAAAGCTAGCCAGCCCTTACGCGGACAAGTCTTATAGTAATTTAAAAATAAATTCTCATTAACAAGATGTTTATATTTTATTAACACCTATCTTACACAAAAGAAAAATATAAAAAAAATCTATTCTAGCTAATTAAACATTCTTATTTCCGGTAAAAAGTTAATCGATAGGCATTGAAAATGATTACCATATTATTTAAATATGATCTGATCACATTAATCAACTCTAACTCATTCTTCTCTCAGAACAAAACTTAAATATATATGTATGTACGAGTAATAAATTACGTAATCATCAAGAGCCGCAAATAAAACAATCCAGATCATATGCATATGTATGTACATATATTATGTGTGTATTTTCTATAAAAGAAAAACATCTTCACATAATTAACTTCAGCATCATAAATAACAAAGGCAATAAAAATGTCTTTGATTGTCCAAATTAGGTTTAGTTATAGTTTTGAATCAAAAATGGAGCCTTAACCTGTGGTGATTATTATTATTTCCGATTACCAAGTGTTTTTGTCTTCTTCTTTGAAGGCCAATGCTGAGAAAGTAAAATACTAAATTAAGCTTGGGCTCGAAATAAGGTTAATATATTTATATGTTATTCCATATGAACATATGTACTACCTACATATTATTGTTTTTGCAATAGGGATAAAAACACTAACACGTTTGTATTCTAGAAGTTATTAATGTGTTATTTTTATTTTTGTTTTTTTCAAAAAATCGTGAGAACATAATTCTAAAAAGTATGTGATATTATCGGTCCACATCTTTACCTACTAATTGATATGGGAATAAAATTATAAATTATGGTACATAAAAACAAAAAAATATTCCAAATTTCCACTTAACAATATCGAGAAGATATTGATACAAAAACAATCTTCTTTTTTAACTTGCGATATAATTAGGTACTTATAAACAAGTTTTGAGTTTGGAAAAAAATCGAACTCGAAATCTTAACAAACATGACATTACGATCTTAGAGAACACCAAAAAAGTGGGTCCCCAATTCCATCTGCCTGTCTGACTATCTGTCCTCGAGTCTGCAGCCTCAACGGTTCGGTGGATTTGCTTGTAATGCTCACACGTTTTTTTTCCATTTTTTTTTAAGACGACAAATAACACTAGCTCCAATAGATTTTTTTTTTGGCCAAAAACGAAAATCTTATTTTTTTTCCAAAACGGCTCCAACGATCCTTATAAAAAAAATCAGTTTATTAATGAAGGAAAAGGGTACCTTTTGATAATTTTTTTTTGGAAAAAAAAATGGTTATTTTTGGTAACTCTAGTAGAACCATTTTTTTTTGTTGTCGATTTTTTGGGAAATAGTTAATTTGATTTTTTGAAATTTCTTACGCAGAAGCTCCTAGACACTATTGTAAGCCAAAATTTTTCAAAAAAAAAAATTTTTGTAAATTAATTTTTTTTACAACTCAAAATTTCGCAAAATACTCAATAGATTTCTTCGAAACTTCGTATTTGTAGTCCAGGAAAAGTAGACAAAAATATGATGAAACTTCGAAAAAATTCCGACAAAGTTGAATTTTGGTTGAGAGCTTAATTTTATTGTCCTAAGCATTTCTTAAAAAGTACCCTAAATTTGTTTTTTTTTCATAGAACATGTTTTTACAAACATAAATACAAAAAAAAATCCCCACTAAAAACAAAAACTTATTACATTTTTTTTAATTAATGTACTAGACCCCAATGATTTCGAACATTTTTCCCAAATCTATCAATTGTACGATAAAAAGTGTCGGAATCTTTTTTGTGTAGAATAACATTAGCTACAGTGGTTACCTACAACTTTTTTCAAAAGAACCTATAGTTTTCGAGTAATTTAGAACAACCTAAATTTTTCCCCCTCCCCCTAAAAATGTTTGATCCGCACCAAATTTAGGGTACTTTTTAGGAAATGCTTAGGACATTTAAATTAACCTCTCCACCAAAATTCAGCTTTGTCGGAATTTTTTCGAAGTTAATGTCTAATTTTTCTGGACTATTTGGTGTTTTTTGACATTATCTTGAATAGTTAAAAAACTTATTTTTCTAAATTAAAAAACAACCGTATCTCCCATACAAATGTTAAAAAACGGTTAAGAAAAAAATTATTTCTCAAAACGGCTCCAAGAGTTTTTATAAAACAATGTGTGTGTTCTTATATTAGTACTGTTCACTTTTAAATTTAAAAATATTTTATTTAGCGCACTTTTTAACGGTACTTGCCATAGAACCACTTTTAATATTTTCGACTTTCTCACTATTGGATGGACCGATTAAAATTATTTTAATAAGACTGCATACTCAAATTTTGAAAAAAAAAGTTTTTCGATTTTTAAAAATAAGTTGGTGAATTTTTTTTGAAATTTTAATTTTATAAGTGTATTAATTATATCTTCAAAATGGCGTCTTAAATTTTTTCGTAAAAAAAAAGTGATCGGCAAAAAATGTCTGTCTGTCAGTCTGTCCGACTGTATGTATAACGAGCTACAGCCTAAACGGCTCGAGCGATTACCTTCAAATTTGGTTATGTGATTCTTTTGACTTTTCTCAGAGGGGAAATTGAAATTTTATTTTTAGTCCTAAAAATAACGTTACCCGCCATATGACCTTGAAGGAAAATCTTATTTTTCTCGAAAACCGCTCCAACGATATTGATAAAAAGTTTTGAGAATTTTTTTGTTGGCAATAGCTATCATTTAAAGTGAACCGAGTTTACGGGAAAAGTCTACTAAAGGAACCTTTCATATAATGGTAATTTTAATTTTTGGATGTCTCGATAACCGTAAATTGGATTTCCTCAAAAATGTTAAATCTGTGAAGATCTAAGGAGCCAAACTAATTCTGCATATCAAAATTTTGAACAACTTTATTTTTTTTAATAAAAATTAATTTTAAAACTTTTTATTTTTAGAAAATCAATATTTTTAAAACTAAACAAAAAAAAATAGTTTTAAATTTTAAAGTCACATGTAAATTAATAAACTCTAAAAAACTGCATACCAACATTTCAAAAACCAATTGTTTAAAAAAAAAACTAAAAATAAAAAACAGAATCTCATCAAAATCCGTCCTACAATTTTCGAGATACTTTGTTATAAGATTTTCATTGATCCGTGGCATCTAATGGTGTTCTTTGTTTTTTTCGAAAAACTGATTAAAGTGATGGTTTTGCAGTTTTTATAAGTTGAAAAAACGATTTTTACTCACCTAAACACCATTCACTTTCATTATATACATATGTATGTACATATTTACATACCTAGGTTCACTATATGTAGTTAGGTACATATTACCCTCCTAATTTACATCATTCAAATCCATTTAAATATACATTTGTAGGTAGGTGTCTATGTAATTCCTTGAATCATGTACCTATTCCATATTTCTTTATAATAAGAATCAAGTTATTCTTACCTATATCGGATTTAAACCTGCGACTACCTATACCTATTAACAGCGTCAGTGGTTAGCTACACAAAAGTTGTTAGCTACAAGATTCAGTCGTGCATTTTATTTATTTTTTTCCTCAAAACTCAATTATTTAAATTGTAAACAGTGAAATATGTTTGCGTTCAGAAGATATAAGGGACGTACATATACATATATTTTTATGTCTAGACGTTTCCCAAACCCTCGACAAAGTCTGACACGATGGCCGGAAGTATAAACTACGACAGGTGTTTCCGAAACAAGCATATCACATCCTCGAATCCTAACTCGGAGATAGAGTATTTCGAGTAATTGCTCAACTTCGCTCTCACAGACTAAAATTTTGTTGGAATCGCCTTCTAAATCTTTGACGGAGCGAAATTTTTGAGATCTCAGTTGTCGAAAGTGGCCTGTTTCCAGACTCACTGGAAGTTGTCAAATGCAGCAGCTTATGTCCTCTGACAAGTGCTGATAATTTCTTGCCTGTCAGACGCTTAACTGAAGTTGTGTTGGTACTTTTAGAAAAAAAAAATTTTTTTGTTTGATCCACTACATTCTACATTCGTTGTCTTATTTATATTATTTCAATATTACGAAATTCTCTGCCAACGTATGGACCAACTTGACGTGTAAGCAATATCTACCAAATTTGTAAAGTGAAACTTTTCAATATGGCAAGATTTTCAGAAAAGTCTTTGACTGATCAACCGTCAAAGATTTAAAATAGTTAAACCAATTATAATTTTCACTGCAAAAGTAGGTACAATATATGTATAACATTCATAAGAAGGCCCAAATTGCTGCATACTCCTCCAAGAACTTTGTCAACAGAATTATGAAAAAAAACAAAGTCTGGAGAGATATTAATCTTTACCGTTTTGCATCATAAAGAGTAACGAATTGAATATCTTTGTTCTACTTTACAATATTTCCCAATTTTCCAATGTCTTAAGTTTCACTCCACTATAATTAAATAGTCATACGATACCTTAACTTAAATCTGCAAGCAGAAAACTCCCTTCCATTTGAATCTAACTTTAAGACACATATTACAAACGGTATTAACAAGAAAAAGAAGAAAAACAACGATTAACCATATAACCAGGTAAAGATAAGAAGGCCACGTGTAAACACAAACAGATAGATAAAAGATACAAATGTTGTAAAAAATATAGATAAATGCACCACTTAAGATGCATTATTAAATGTACATATGTACATATTTTTTTGCAATGTACTTGTACATATGAAAGACGCTTTCTGCAGATATCTATGTGAAATCTAATATTATACCTACTAGCATATCTAAGCCCTTTTAAATTTCACCTCTGAAGTATTTTAAGTGATGCATGTGTATGTACAATGTACATATAATAATACTTACATCTATGTATACTGGACTGGGCATATTTTTTTATGAAATATAATTGAATAATGATATCCATTGCTTAGCTGTTTCAGAGTAACGAAATTGAAATTGAAACTCAAGAAGTCGTCAACGTTGTGTGCACTTGGCATTTTGCAACTTACTCTGTTTTTTTTAAATTTTCGCTTCTTAGTTTATAACTTTTCATAAAAATAACTAGCAGAGCATTTAAACAATATTCAGCCCTACCTTCAAAGTGAAGAGAAATTAAGAGTAAAATGAACTTAGTGTGTAATGTTTTTTGTTAAGGCGTGCCATACGCACACAGATGTATGTATATTGTACATATGTACTTCAATGGATGACCTGGAATCCTAATTCCTATATAAATATGTATTCCTAACATGCCTAGTGTGGCGTGAGTATGAGGACTATTTTCATTAAGGTATGTAACAGTAAAACATCGTTAGGTATGTCAAAATAGACATAAGCAAACTAACGGTTTATTAAAACAGATATTATACTATATATGTGATAATAGGTGTATCTAAATGTAGGAAGAAGATACAAAAAAAAATTAAATTAGTTCTTAGTATCTACATACATATAAAGTTACAAAGTAATTTTTAATTTTATTCAACGGTTATTACAAGCAAGCTTAAAAAACTAGTTGATAAACATTATCATTATATAAATACAACAATGTTCACATTATATACATAGGTACATAATTTGCATACAAAAATAATAGAATAAAGGAAGAACAAGATAGCGTTAAGTATGTCGGGCAGTCAATGTTTCCAGTAAGTAAATCGTGAATAAAGTCGATATCAGGGACTTCCCGTCATTTTTCAAGGGAATGCAGGTTAATAAGTTGCAATCGATCAACATATGGAGGAAGATGATAATTATCATCCCATAGAAGACTACGTAGTAGTCAAAACGAAGAAATCTGCATTGAACAGTTTCAATTCTTTTAATTTGGGTAATTTGATGCGGTGACCAAACTTGAGAAGCATATTCAAGAATGTGTCTGACAAAGGTAATATATAATGTTTTATATACATATGGGTCATGACATTCTTAGACCATCGTTTTATAAATCCAAGCATAGAATTAGCCTTATTGATAATATTGTCAATATGGAAGTGGAAGTTAAGTTCTCTATCGCATATGACCACTAGGCCATGAGAGTAAGTAACATGTGGCACTGGGACCCCCTGTATAAAATAAGATCGAAGTGGCCCAGGTGTGCGTTTTCTGGAAAAAGTTATGCTATGGCACTTGCTTACATTTAATCATCAAGGGAGTCTGCAGATAACTATAATCTGTGGTTGATGATATGCGTTTAAATATTTTCATATCATCCGCATAAGTCAGAAGATCACATTTCAAAATGTTAGCAACATCGTTGATTGCTAAAATGAATAGCATTGGACCAAGATGACGGCCTTGTGGAACTCCAGAAGGTGCATTGAAAGGAAAGGAAAGAGATGATCTGAAACAGACAATGTAATTTCTATCAGACAAATATGAGTCAATCCATGAGATGAAGTCAGTTGAAAAACCGATTTTTTTAAAATTTTAGGGAATAATCTTGTGAGACCGTTTGTCAAATGCCTTACTAAATTCAGTGAATATAAAAAGGGTTGATGCCTTTTTTCAAAGTAACCTGCGCTTGAGACATAAAAACCACCAGGTTTTTTGTAGTTGACCTACCGGCTAAGTCACCATGTTGAACGGAGGACAAAATAGGTTTACAATAAAAAGCTTGTGCATCATAAATAATACTTTCGAACATTTTAGATATGCAAGAAAGCTTGGCAATTGGGCGATAATTAGACACACTATTCTTTGGTCCTTTTTTATGCATAGGCACTTTGAATGAAACTTTCCAAGATTGAGGAAAAACACCCTGAGAAATGGAAAGGCTAATCAGAGAGATCAGTGGATGAACCAAAGCACTAGAGCATTTTTTGAGAACAATTTTCGGGATACCATCAGGTCCTGTAGAGTAGTCGTCTTTTAGTTTATCAATTTTAGCTTTAACCATTGTTGGCAGAATATAAGGAGACGAAAAAGAGGTTTGTGGAGAATATTTTAGGTACTCAAAGTATTGTTCATCCGGATCCTTATCGCAATACGAAAACGACAATTTTATGAAAAAAATTGCAAAGAAATTAGTTATTGTTCTAGGGTCCGATGAGGAGTCGTTCAGGTAGATGACTAGTTAGGTAGCAATTAATATTAATTCAATCATTACCTACTTATTTACCTACTTAACGAAATAAACACTTAACGTTTCTTACTTTGAAATTTCCCATAATAGTCTAGGAAAGCAAGATATTCACATCGAAAATATTCCGACAAAGCTGAATTTTGGTGGAGATCTTCATTATTACGTCCTAAGTATTTCCTAAAACAATACCCTATATTTGGAGCCTACAGGGGGGGGGGGGGCTTAAAATTTAGTTTTTTCCAACTTACTCGAAAACTATAGATCATGTCATTCTACACAAAAAAATCAAGACAATTCTTATCGTAAAATTGATAGATTTGGAAAAAATTGTCGAAAACAGTGGGGTGTAGAACATTTTTTCAAAAAAATGTAATACATTTATATTTTTGAGTGGGGACATTTTTTGTTCTGAGTTATGTATGTTGGGAAAAACATGGTCTATTAAAAAAAAAAACAAGTTGTAAAAGTGGCACCGGAAGGAAAATGCTGACATCTTAATAAACCGAATTTATTTTATTTGGTTCAATAACTCACAAAATCTTTATTTTTTTTTGAAAATTTTCTAAGAACAACTTGTAGACAGTACAATTATCTACAAAATGACAAAGTTCTGTATGTCAATTTGTTCTTGAGTTATAGCGTACCAAAGTTAAATTGTTCGTCAAAATTGATATTTAGATTAAATGCATTCGTTAAGGTGACCAGACTTAATATAGCTCTCATTTTGACGAACAACTAAACTTTGGTACGCTATAACTTAAGAACGAATTTCAATTTTTCATTTTATTTATTTTTTACATCATCAATTAGAGCTTATATTGAACTATTTGAGACTATGTCTCTCTAACATAGCAAGTTATCATTCAAGGCATAGTTTACCCTATGGGGTTTTCCTTGAAACATTGTTCGTGTTCTTAGCTCTCGAGAAGGGTCAATTAAAGGACATTTTATGTATGGTAAAGATATAATATCTCTAATAAAATAACGGCAAACATCTTGCGATGGTTTTCCAATGTCTGGATGCTAATGAGCTGACGTCTGGTATCATATGACGGCATTTCAATATTACACCGCAGTTTGTTAAAAACGAAACCCGTAAATTTCTTTTGGACATTTTCGATTCTAGTTAAATGAACGTTATAAAATTGATTCCATACTACTGATCAGTATTCAAGAACCGACCTTGCATAAACAATGTAAATTGATTTTAGGGTATAAGGATCCTTCAGGCCATAAGAGTTACGAAAGATAAATTCAAGAATGCAATTAGCCTTATTCGCAATAAATTCAATGTGCTTAACAAAATTGAGCTTAGAGCCAAAAATTACTCCAAGATCTGTTTTTAATGAAACTCTATCAAGAATATTATTGTCAATAATATAGTTAAAATCAATTGGAATCAAACGACGATTAAAAGAGAAGCATTGACATTTCGAAATATTTAGCGTTAATTGGTTGATTTTACACCATTTAGAAAGCTTTTTTGTGTCGTTTTGTTTATCAACCTACAGTCGGTCAAACTTTGTACACAAATTTTGAGGTCATCAGCAAACATTAGACAGATTGAATTAGAAAGTTCAGTAGGTATATCATTTATAAATAGGAGAAACAAAATTGGACCAAGATGACTTCCTTGGGGAACACCAGATGAGACAAAAATAGGTTTTGAAATATGAGAATCAATGCAAACATTTTGAATTCGTCCTTTAAGGTACGACGTGAACCATTTTAGTAAATTTGAATGAAAGACCATTTTTTTCTAATTTTGATATTAATATTATATGATGTACCCTATTAAATGCCAAAGTCGGTGTATACAACATCAACTTGGTAACCCTTTTCTAGGGAATTTCAGATGTAATTTGTAAAAATAGTAAGATTTGTAGATGTCGATCTACCAGAGACAAATCCATGCAAAAAAAAAAAGAAATTATTTCTTTTAATAAGAAGGTTAATTTATCAGTAACTATTTTTTCAAAAACCTTAGGTATTGCAAATAATTTGCATATTGTCCGGTAGTTACATAAATCTTGTTTGAGGCCACTTTTATAAACGGGTGAAACGAAGGAAGTTTTCCATTCTGGAATAAATTTACCATTATATAAAGAGCCATTAAAAATAAGACACAGTATTCTAGATAGCATGGTAGCACAGTTTTTTAAAAGTATAGGACCAGCTTCTTCAATAAGGCCTTTTCTACATCTAATATTGGAACACCTACTTTGGCCTATACTAACACAGTTCTTAGATGGTCCTGAAGAAAAGTTGTGAAAGTTGGGAGTACTCAAATAATTTGACTTAAAAAAATTAGCAAAGGCATCACAAATGGTCGGTAAACTTGTGTAAGAATTTTCCAAATATTGTATACTTTATGGTAATTCCATTTGAGTTCATTTTATTTTTTATGAAAATCCAAGAACATTTGCTTTTTTTTTAGTTTAGATTCCATGGAATATGTATAAGTTTTGTATAGGAATTTGACATACATAAGTCGTTAATTTGTCATTTTGTAGGTAACTGTACAGTCTACAAGTTGTTTTTAGAAAATTTTGAAAAAATAAAGGTTTTGGGAGCTATTGAACAAAATGAAATAAATTATTATTTTTAATATGGCAGCATTTCCCTTCCGGTTTCACACTTAAAACTTGTTTTTTTTATAGAACATGTTTTTCCAAACATAACTAAAAACAAAACATTTCCCCACTCAAAAACATAAATTTATTACATTTATGTTTAAAAATATGTTTTCATTGTACGATTTAAAGTGTTTTAATCTTTTTTGTGTATAATGACATGATCTAAAATATGTGCCAACAACTTTTTTCAAAAAAACCTATGGTTTTCCAGTAATTTGGAAGAAAACTGAAACCCTTTCCCACCCTCTAAAATGTTTTGCTCCGCGGTACTTTTTAGAAAATGCTTAGGGCGTAATAATGAAGATCTCCACCAAAATTCAGTTTTGTCGGAATTTCAAGTAAAATCTTTTTTTTTTTAATTTAATTTAACTGGGCTATAATAATTAAACTCAATCAAAACTGTACACCTCTTACAGGTAGTTTTATACCCTTTCAGTAGTTTCGAAAATGTTCGTGAAAATTGGGAGAATTAAAAACTCGCCGATAAGTTCGGTTAATAAAATTTTCCCCAGGTGGTTGTCATTGCTAATTCCTTGATGTATTTATGTGTAAGACCGCTAGATGGCGCTAGTGTGTCAAATAAATTGTGACAATAGTTTCTTGAATGAATTATGAATGAAATAAATAACTTCAAAACAACCGTCAAATCGGCTGCCTCATTGACTAGCGATATTATATATGTAAGTAGGTACTATATTACAAGTTATGGATTCGAAAAAAATCGAACTAGAGATTTTGATCAAACTTGACATTACGATGATAGCGAAGACAAAAGAATGGGTCCGCGATTCCGTCTCTCTGTCTGTCTGTACTCGAGTTTGCAGCCTAAACGTTTTTTTCATAAACATGTCCCCAGTTTTTTTTCAGCTTTTTTAAGACGAAAAATGACGGTACCTACCTACCTGCCTGCCATACTTTCTTTTTGACCAAAAAGGTAAATATTATTTTTCTCAAAAATTTTTTTTTTCTGACAATCAAATATGATATTACGATCATAGAAAACACCAAAAAGGTGGGTTCCCTAATTCCGTCTGTCTGTCTGTCCTCGAGTCTACAGCCTAAACGCTATGATAGATTGTCTTCAAACATGGCACATATTGTTTTTTTCGGTAATATGCCCACACGTTTTTTTAATTTTTTTCTAAAACGACAAATAACAGTAGCTCCCATTTTTGGCCAAAAAGAAAAATCTTATTTTTCCCAGAAACGGCTCCAACGATTTTTATAAAAAAATGAGTTCATTAATGAAGGGAAAGGGTACCTTTTAATAATTTTTTTTTTTTTGGAAAAAAATTGTTTTTTGGTACCTCTAGTAGAACCATGTTTTTGGTTTTCGATTTTCTCGGAAACGGTTAATCTGATTTTTCTTAAATTTTTTTACGCAGAAGCTCCTAGAAAGTTTAAACACTATTGTATACCAAAATTTTTCAAAACAAATTATTTTGGAAAATTTTTTTTTAAATTCAAAATTTCGAAAACGACTTAAGAGATTTTGTCGAAACTTCATATTTAGTAGTTTTTAGACCGTTAAAAAAACTATTTTTCTAAAATAAAAATCAACGGTACCTCCCATACAAATGTTAAAAACCGTTAAGAAAAAAAATTATTTCCCAAAAACGGCTCCAAGAATTTTCAAAAAAAAAAAATTGTTATAAAATTTTATTTTATTTTTTGGATTTTGAAAAAATAACAATATTTTGCAAATAAATATTTAAATGTTTTGAAGATTTTTTTAAATAATATTTTCAAATGTACATATATACAATTTTTGAATACTCATTTAAAAAAAAAAAAGTAAAAATCGACTTGAAAAAATATATAATACCTATTAATAAACAATTCTTATTTGAAAATTGGTCAACTCGATTTTTTACGAAATTACTTATCAAATATGAATTTTCAAAAAAAAAAAATTTTTTTATCAAAATCCAAAAAAAATATTAATATAAAATTAAAAAAATTTTGTCAGAAGAAAAATTTTTTTTTGCATAACGATTAACAGATATCTCAAATTTTAACTCTTAAATTATTATCATGTTTGTTCATTTGGTAAAAAAGTTTATTTTACTGAGTAGTGACCGTTGCACACAAGTATACCTGAATATTTTAATATTCCCTACAGCCATCAAACAATTTACATTCTATCTGCCCGTAGAATAAAAAACACACACACACAACCGGCTCCTACTCAACAAAAAAATCCTCATAAAACAAAACAAAAAAACCTATGAAATACATTGTTTTCCGTTCCTCCTAGAGGAAGTTAGAACTTATAATAAATTTTTAAAATATTTCTCTCATCAATTTATTATCACACTATTTCCCTTCATACGCATTTTCATAACACACCAACACTACCTAACCTCCGATTTGGTAGTGGAACCCATGATGAGTAGTAGAACTTATTGCGGGCTGGATGAATTTCGTCGTCATGATAGTACTATTAATATCTATATACAATGGTAGAACCCTTATTTTTTTGGAAGGTTCACACTTTTAAAGAAGTGATAATGTAATACTACGTTTTCACCTACCACTTAATCCAGATTTAAGTAGATTAACCATAAATCCTCTTTGAAATCTTCTAAATCTTGAAGATTTCCCATACAAATTTTAATCTCCTTAAATGAAGATTAGAAATTAATCTCGTTGAAATCTTCTTCGAAGTAGAAGATTCGCAAAAGAAACAAACCTTATTTCATAGAACGCGCCTATTCTAACGTCATATTTTCTCCATTGACATTCAATAAAAAAAAAAAAACTGTCCAAAATTATTTAATTTGTTTTTGTCTGGTATAATTTTTCGTTGCCTTCAAATTCTGTTTTTGTTTATAAATAAGTATAAAAATAAAAATGCAATTAAGCTACAAAGACCAAAGCGGTCGGTGCCTCGAATTTTTAATGGAAAATATTTTAGCTATCCTACAGTAATACTTTGAAGTTGTTCTTTCCCAAATATATAAAAACGAAAACCGCGCAAAGGCGATTACAGTATTTATGTAAATATATCTATATGCTGCAAGATGTTGGGATAACAATATTGTAAGGTTATTACTCATTTTTATTTATTGAAATTAAATTTGTGCACTGCACCGAAATTATTATTCTTCTTCCCAATTATTTTGTTTTCGTCTTGTTGTATTGACTTTTGAATGGAAAGTGAAAACGTCAAACTAATCTTTTTATCATTGGTGGAAACACTTGAAGATTAATTCTTAATCTTCTCAATTTAAACCGGATTATTTTTAGGTGAAAACGTAGCATAAGAATATTTTAGACATTATGTGTGACAAGAAACTAGTATAACTGTTATAAGTTGGCTGGCATACATTTATCTAATCTCGTACCATTGTTAAACATTTTTAAATGAGCTTTGTCAAATAACAACAAAAATAATTGTGAATTTATTGTTGTCAAGCTTGCATCATCACTTGTTTTGTACTACTATCATTCAGCACACACATTGTTTTCTGATGTGATGTGTATCTTCGCCAACAGATAGCGTTAATTAGGAAAATTGTTGCAAATTACCAACCAAGAGGCCCATTATGTAGTGTGTCTGTGTACTGTTTTGTTTCATAGGGTCCTATTCAAATGACGGAGCCGCAGCGGTGGGTTGTTCCATCATCACCTTGGAATACTGACGAGGTGGCAGCATCAGCACAGCGGCAAACGTCTTGTGGTAACCTTTATACTCATCATGTAGAATGTAGTAATATATATGTGTAATGATGAAAATGCAAGGGAACACAAATAATCCCAGTTACAGCGACTTCATTTCGAAGCATGAATTATGCGCGCATGCACGCGTCTTATTAAATGCAAGATGCGAACTCAGTTGCTTCTTCTTGATTGCTGCATCCATTCCAACAAGGAAGTAATCATATGAGGTACTCATACGGATACGGATGCACGAACCACAACGAATGGCAGTTGGCAGTCGCTCCGGATTTTTTTGTTCTGAAGCTCCGAACCAAAGGAATAAGTTCACTCTGGCAAGATAGTTGTTTGAATAATTTAATTTTAGATTTGTTGGAAAGTAATAATACTGCTGATATTATGTGGGAATTTCCATCTCACTCAACAGAGTTGAAGCATTCGAAATAAGCTGATATTAAATGCAATTTTATTATGAATCTTCGCGATAATAATTTGATAAGCTGAGTGAGGGACATAATAATAAAATTGTTGGCTATGTGACTGGTGTGTTTGTCAACATATCCATTTTATAACAAAGGTGTTTGAAGAAGACCTGATGAAAATTATTAAGATTTTGATCTAAGTAACGAAGAAAGTTATGCTTTTGTTAGATCTGTAATTATGCGACACATAAAGAATGATTTTGTTTCTTGGAATTACGGCTTTATTTAGAAGAAGAAATAATGAAAGGTGGCTGATATTTTGCTGGAAATAAGAAGTAGAACTTCTTTTCCGGCTCTGAGGGTAAAAATATTCTATGGAGCTGTCAAATCGACACGTTTTCTGTCAAAAAACTCTAAAATAGGGTTGTGATCGAAATACTGTACGTAGCAAAATACTGTATGTAGCAAGATACTGTATTCAGAATACTGTATGCCAAAATAATCTATGTCAAAATGCTGAGTGTGCAAAATACTGTAGGATATTTCTTTTAAAGCATTTTTACAGATTTTTGAAATACAGATTATTTATTAGAGGTTTTATAATGTCGTAGTCATAATTTTCTTATCAGAAGACAACGAGGCTTGGGTGTGACATAATATAGTTGTTCTTGTTAAATTAGGTTAAAACAATAACGAGGATAAGCATTTTATGTCGTCACGTTACGTTACGTTAAAATAATAGATTACCTAAGTAATTAGAAATCAGTTAGCTTTGAGATTATTCCCTTAAATCTCCTCTTGGAAAGTTTCGTCCCATTGAATTGGGGAATAGTCTTATAATACGAAACGCTTAGTGAATTATGCTATGCTATCGTTTAATGTTTTTAGGTATTGTGAGTCATTCTTTTCTTAAATCTCGTTCCGATTTCGAAGACTTTACAGAGATAATTAAATAGGTGATATTAAGTCATTGAGAACGGTGAGCTAAGATTCCTGAAACACGGATCAAAGTTTGAACGACACGGTAACGAGAAAATGTTTATCTAATATTGCATTGATGCCAATTTGACAGTTGGTGTCAAAATAATTCAAAGGTCAAACGAAAACTTGTAAATGTTCAGTGTGAACGGTTTTCGAGTTTTTACACACATTACAAATACAAGAACCTGCTTTCGATAAAAGTAAAAGCAGAAGTCTGCTTTGGATAGATTTGTGACATTTATTCGAGTATCAAATAATATTATGTTGTTTAGTTGGTTTTGAATAAACATTGTTTCACACCTATTCACGTACAGGAGTTAAAAACTACTAATGCAACAAACTAGGCCAAAAATACGTTTTATTTATTTTTGTTGCTTTATAAATCATATTAATAATCATAGGAAGGGGGCGCTCTTCCACTTTAAGTAAAAGTTATAGTTAACTTATTCGTGCGAAACTGCCAGATCAAATATACTTTATTAAAAGATGTTTGAGTGGCTTTGTGTCAGATGCTGTCAATTGACTAAAAATTAAATAATTAAAACTTGAGCAGCGCCCTCTACCAAAGCTCTAAGATTGGAATAGCAACAAGCATTTAAGGAGCAAGTCAGTGCCTTTCTCTTATTTAGTAATGAATAAACACTCATTAAGAGCACGTAAATGTATGTTATCGATAGAGCACTTCCCAGCTAACATTTTTATTCAGAAATGAACTACAGTTAATTCATAAAAGTGAAGAAACCTTCCGAAAAAGAATTCACTTATAATGCAATTTGAATTCTTTTACCTGGGATCTTAGACAGCGATTTGAATCATTTTAATGATGCGTTTATGATCTGAAAATTTTTCATTTAAATTAACGTATATAATAGTTCCATATATTCATTTAAATGATTAATGCATTAACCTTTTCTAAATCATAAAAATGATTCCAAAACAATTCATTTAAGTGAAGCATTTCTAAGTATATAGCTTCACTTTAATTAATCAAATAAGAATAATTTTTGCGATTCAAAAAAGGTTCAGGCATTAATCATTTAAAGGAATATATGGAACCCTTATAAACGTTCATTTAAATGCAGAATTTTCAAACCATAAATTAATCATTAAGATTACTCAAATCGGTGTCTAAAAGCCCAGGTTAAAGGATTCAATTTGCATCATAAGTAAATTCTTTATTTCTTATTAATTTATGATTGAATATTTTATCGGTGAGCCTCTGGAACATTTTTTTATATTTTATTTTATATTATAAGTTATTATAAACATATAACCTGTCGAATTCTATTGTGAACATTATTAAGATTTCTTCTAAAAAATCTTGTTATAGTTACCAACAATTGAAATTATCAGATTTAAATTCATCTGCGGAAAAGGGTGATATTTTAGAACGTTTCGGCGAAATTTAGTGTAATAGTCCAACTCAAACAATTATCTTTTCTTCGATATTATTTCCGTGATCAAGATTTGAATAATAATCAATATATGTACATATTTTATTTTTAATTTTCCTACTTACAACCGGCAGCTTATATTATTTATTTCTATACAGTAATTTTTAATTATTCGTAACTTATTTAACTAATCTTACTTCTACATTAGCAAGAAATACATTCTAACTATTTCAAAATATAGTTATTTGCTAGTCGGAGATAATCAACTTGACCTTAAAATTAGTGTCAAACCAGATTTTCACGACCTGATGTCATTTTGAGAGTTGACCGTTGACGAACCAGTGATATAAAAGTGAACATAATCGTTTTTTTTCAGTGTTTATTTATTGCGAAATTAATCATTTTTACAAAAACACAACTATTTACCCCAATTACGAGATTCTAAAAGGGGCGCTCTGTCCATATTTTATATAACTCCGTTTTAATTAACTCTACTCCAACTCGATTTTTGAGCCGCGTGTAAGCGAAGTTTAAAAATTCTTAATAGTTAAATAATGAATGCGACCATTTTTGCAAGGAAACACAATGCGAATATACCCTTTCATTGGCTCAAGATCTGATTTATTGAAAAATAACGTCAAACACATAAAATAATTTTAAAATGAACATTTTGGAACACACAGATGTGTAAAATTCAATTTTGTGTTATTTCTTACTGCTTCATATATATTCCATTTTATTTGCATCTTTTAATTCAAGTTTTAGTATTCCTAATTATCTTTAATCTGAAGAAATAAAAACAAATCAATTGTTGATCTTTTGCATTTAGTTATTAGACACAAGGTCGGTAATACCAACTTAAAAATACAAAAAATCAGTCTGCTGCGGATCGTTCTTTTAGAAAAACCTGCTTCGCTGCCGATAGATTTATCAAAAGAACACGGCTAATGATATACACGAAGCAACGGTTGCGGCAGCCGACCAAAAATATCAATTTTTTTGATATTTTTGGCAACGGTTGCGGCAACACGAAAATCAATGGCAACACAGTTACACAAGACACGAAACTACGGTTGCTTTAACATGGCTATGTTGATGCAACGGTTGCCTCGTGTGTTTCTAGCATAAGAGATTTTCAAACAAAAAAGGAGCTTGGCTCATCAAAATTTGTAAAAACTCAAATTTGTTAAGACGATAATGTCTTAGCCTTTGTGTTTTCATTCTCTCAATATTCATACCTATTCGAATTATTGAAATATAAGAAACCACAAAAACCTAACCGCATTACTATTTGTAAAAAAAACGAACATAAATATCCAATTCCAAATTTCGAAAATCTAATAATAAAATTAGACCAATTATTATTATTATTTCCATTTCAGCAATTGGGTGCACTTTAAACAAAACGATAGTTTTAAGTTATCTGGGTACATTGTTTTTGAATTCAAATTTTCTATTACATTAAAGATCAAGGAAACATTTATGCCTATCTTCAAAGCGTAGTACTCTGGTCTTTCAGTCTTTGTGACTGTCAGTGCTAAAAGCCAAACCTTAACCAATCCTCAAATAAACGTTCGTTAGTCCATTCATTGTTGTTATTAACAATCGTGACCGAGAAAAAAAGAACCAGGAAAAAAATACTACTCCAATGTTGTTTTTTGTGTCTTTAAAGCTCTATCCATTCCATACACTTTTTCTTGTCGCTCTCTCTCTCTCTCTCACATTGCAGCATCACAGCTCACAGCACTACGGTGCACCGTTTAAGTTTCAAGGTATTCTATAGATACAGGCAAAGAGCTCTCGCTCTGTATCTTTAGCAAGTGCATACCTATGTATATAACATAAGATATATATGTATCCGCAAGTTGCAATTCTTTGAAGCAATTAAAATAACCGTAAATGCAAAAAGTAAACATTTTTCTTCAACCTCTGAGCTGAAAAAAAAATATGAAACAAAAAGAAAAATGTAGAAAAAGCCAACGAGGTAACTGACTTTGTACTCTTACCAATTGATCTTGGCAAGCGTATAAGTCAGAGTTGCATTAAGTTTTCTTGGGCCCGATATTTTTTTTTCAAACAAAACACGAGGTTAGGATACTCGTACTTATGTAGGATCAGTTCACATTTCGATCAAATATTTATTTCAATAATGATGCAAGCTTACTTACTTATTTAAGGTGGCGCTACAGTCCAAGGTGGACCAGGGCTTCTTGGAATCGGCTCGGTTTCTAGCTATCTGTCTCCAGTTTCCCACGATAAGTTGGTTGAGATTCTCTTCCACTTATTTGCGCCACATTTTACGCTGTCCACCTCTTCTGCGCTGTCTCATGGGTTTGGATTCAAAGGCTTTCCGGGCCGGAGCATTGGAATCCATTCGCTCTAGGTGACCCAGCGAGGTATCGTTCGCTGAGCTTATAGCGGATCCTAGGTGTACAAAGTCTCTGACCTCTTCAAAATTATAACTGTCTGCAGTGACGTTCTGTCCGAGAAGTCGATGTTGGCTGTCCTTTCTTGTTGACAGCATATATTTCGTTTTGCTTCCGTTCACCGTTAAACCCATCTGCTTCCTTCTCAATACTCACGAAATCACCACTGATATAAGCTTTGGTCGTCAATGTAATGTATATATGTCAGTGGCGTCTGCGTTAGCGAGTAATTGGACGGACTTTTGACAGCTTGTGCCTCTAGTGCCTTGTAACCTTGAGTGTTTTGCACTAGTCTTTCAAGAATTATGTTGAAGAAGTCGCATGACAGTATTTCACCTTCCCTTTTTTGACATCAAAGGTGTCGGTGATGTCTTTGCCCGTCTTGATGGAGCAGCGTGTATTCCCCATCGTCATGCAGCACAACCGGATGAGTTTGGTACGGATGCCAAAACTAGACATGACGCTGAATGATGTCATATGCGGCCTTAAATCGATTAAAAGGTGGTGAGTTTCGATTTGAAACTCCTGGGGTTTTCCCAAGATCTTTGCGAATATTTGGTCGATGGTGGACTTCCCTGGCCTAATTCCACACCGATATGGACCTTCCAGGTTGCTGACGAAAGGCTTCAGGCGTTGAAGAAGTACGGCAGAGAAGATCTTGTAGGCGATATTAAGAAGACTGATGCCTCTGTAGTTGGTGCAGTCCAGATGATCGCCTTTCTTTAGGATCGGGGAGACAATGCTGAGGTTCCTTTCTCCAACCATATTTAACCAATGAGCTGGTGCATACTCCTAACCAATTCATTGTCAGACGCTTTGAATAACTCAGCCGCTCAGCTCCAGCAGCTTTGTTGGACTTAAGTTTAGATATAGCTATATTTACTTCGTCGAGATCGGGTGGACGGTAGTGTTGGCCTACGTTGTCCAGTTACAATCTGTATGATTGCGGAATTTGTTTCGTTATCGTCGTTATATAATTTGCAGACCACGATGTTTCCCTGATCATCCTTGCAGGCTTCGGTTCGGGCCTTGTAAGCTTGGGAGGTTCTTTTTACTTTTTGGTAAGACTTCCGAACTTCATTCCTGCAATCGCATCCCTCTATTTCCTCGATAGCTTGCTACTTATGCTCTTTCCTTTCCCTTCTTAGAAACTTATGTTTCTAAATCCTCTTCTGCTCGTAGAGCTCGCAGGCATTTCTGGTCCTTCTATGCAGCGCCTCTTTGTATGCCTTTTGTTTGGCTGCATGGATTTGCCGGATGTAAGCAGTATGAGTGGAATAAATAAAATCTTCTCCAAAAGAGTTCTGGTAGGTTTCGATTATGACAACGTAATTTCGGATTACTATTCAAAATATATGGGGCAATAACTCCACGAATATTGCTGGTGACCAGTTCAAATCACCAAACCACTGAATTACTGGTTCAGAAAATTGTTCTTGCAATAAGACAAAATGAGGTCCTGTTGTGACAGATATGTCATCGTTTTTTTACACCAAAAAATACCTCCAGATTTATTAAGGTCGGTTAATAGTAAAGTTCAAGGGTGTAGAGGTCGTTTTGTTACTATCACTCAATCAATGTAAATCCATTCTCTAATATCATTTTAGCTTCTAAAGTGTTTCGCAATTTCTTGTCCAAGATAAAATGATTTACCGAAACCTTATTGAAACTGAAATATTCGTTGGTTGTGATACTCTGCTGGAGTGCGGTAACTGGTAACTCTCCTATAATAGTTATGAAGTTCTTCTAGGTCACAAAAGAAATTACTCCCAGGAATTTCTTCCTCAAGTTGCAGAGTGCTGAATAATGACAAAACAAATTAAGTGATCTCAAATGCGTCTTCGTCTTGCAATTCTCTGAATACGTCATCCGTACTCACATTTTATTTTATGTTATCCCAGTAGGCTGTGCCCAGTAATATTGTTCAGCTAGATAATATTTTTTCCTATTTCTTGTGCTTATTGTATCGCTCGTTATTTTCTTATACCTTCGTGTCTTTGTATTATATGGCGGAAACATAATATGTTTTTCTATATTTGGCTTGCATCAAGGGATGATCCTATTCTATCCAGCTTATCATTTCATCAGGGATCTTTTTGTCTGGTATATCACTTTGTCCCCAGGAACGTAGAAGAGTCTAATATAATTCTAGATGTCAAGAACATGTCTCTTAGCTCTTTTCATTTTATAAGCTAAGATTTTATCTTAATAAAAAACGTGATATCAACTTGTGATACCGTCGACATTGTGAACTTTTGTGACTTAACTTAGTAGTTACTGCTGTAATTAGGAATTTTAAAAGAGCTGGCTAGTTTCAAATATCCTGATAATATCTGATTCACTGCATAAGTATATATGTAGGGTCCAATTACCTTTGTTAACGTATCAACCACAGCTTTAGAAACGTAACTTACTTACCCAATCAGTGTTTGGTGCATTCAGTTTTAACAATTTCAAAACCATTCGTTTGGTAAAATAGATAACCTTGAACTAAATCTATATATTCTTAGAAGATGGTTCAGTTTGAAATAAGTGATTGAAACATAGATGTCAAATACGGACAAATAACTGTCAAAAATGCTGTGTTTTGTTTTTTTGTTTTGTGTTTCTTAAAATCAAAATGAGTGTAGCAGATAAATAGACAGAGAGAGAGAGACAATAATTGGATTTCAGAAGACGATACACGAGCATGTTTTATAACAATAAATATTCCCAGGAATGAATTCATCATTCATTTTTTTATAAACACATATCTATACCTTGACGCTTATCGTCAAACAACAGTAAATATGTTTGTGCTACAAAATCGTAAAGCTGTCAAAAACATGATTAGATATAACTGCCACTTAACAAGAAATAAATTATTTAATTGACTGCCCAGTATTTTGTTGAAGAAATATTCAATAATATTATAGGAATCTATAAATCACATTAAAAAAAATGAGTGTCTCATTGTGATTGTTGGTCTGACCACATACTTAACCACATTGGCGCAAAATTTTAGTCGATTTAGTAATATGTAAAATCATTTTTAGTATGATACTAGGCTAAAAAGAGGATTTTGCTAATTTTAAACCAGTTTAGTATCGTACCATTTTCTTAACATTTAACTAAAGTTAAGATCACAAAATGGCTACTTTATTTTTTTTAGAATCTTACTAAATCAATTTTCCAATTTGACATTTACTTATGTAAAAAGTTATGTTCGCTTACTTTTCTGCACTATTTTACGCGTGTTTAGTTGTAGTTTATTAAGAAAATAGATTTAGTATGGTGCTAGTTAAAAGGTGTTTAAAATTAGAAAAATATTAGTAAAGTGCTTTCGTATTGGCAAATTGTTAAGAAGTATCATGCTAAGCACATCAGGCTGTTTAAAATTTTGCGCCATTAATTTTGTATTGACAAATGCGGGCCTGGTTCAAGTTAGATGTTTCGTTACATCTTCGAGTACAGCTTCAACTGTATCGGGCCGAGGCCGCGTAAAATGAGTTTTAAATGGAACTATCGGTGAAATATTTTTTTCTATTTTCAATTTCAGTGAATGAATACAATTATGTATATATGGACATAGATGCTTTGGAATAGAGAGAAAAATAGATACAAAGATTGGTGTAGAAAGTGTATACATAATGGAAATGTGCGCAGATGAAAAAATGATTAATGATCGAAAGATGGTGGCAGGGAGCAGAAAATCAACGCGATCTGTGCCGCCAGCCAAACAGAACAGATGGGGAGTCATGGAATCGACCGATCGACTTTGGAGCTAGAGACACAAAAGCCAACCGTTTAGCAATACCTCAAGATTGTCTAGTCTCTGTTTTTATGTCTTTTATGTTATATTCACTGTTTTGTACCTTCTATCGGCACTGCAACTGGCTGCTATGTCTGAAGGTTTTCTTTCGTGTCTTTAGATGATACTCGCATTTCTATTAAATACAGTATAGTTGTGCGATTTGTTAAGTTTTTTTTTTTTAAATCTTAGCAAGTGTGTCGTGAGTGAGTGAGTAAGTATGGAGCAAAATGTGAATGTGACCAGAGTTTATTTCTTAGAAGTTGGAACTTGAAAGAGTAATGGCATCCTACTGAGTGGAAATTAATTTTTCTAATTGAATTTAAGGTCGCACATTAGGTAGGTATAGGAGTTAGATTAAGAGGAAAATATAGCTATATGTTATATTGTTGTTGTTATTGCAAGAATAAATCAACATTTATAAAGCATTTGCTGCAACTCTATGTTGGGTATTCACAACAAGGAAGTGTAGATATAGTTTTGGTTTTGAGATGAGCGTGACGGGCGCTTCCCTGATTTAAGCTGACATAGAAAATAAGCATATAGGCATGTTAAATAGGAAGGAAAGATGTAGGGTGTTTCAAGGTTTTTATGTTAAAGAATTAAACAGGAAAATAAGATTTAAAATTTTAGTGACTTCTCTTTTGAATGTAAAAATTTTTGATTTGTTGACATATTTGTGAAACAACTAGGTACAAATGTATATGGCAGGTAGGTACCATTATTTTTGGGTCCAAAATAAAGAATAATCTAGGGAATGACCTAAGACACTTAAGTATACCTAGTTTAGAGAAAATCGGCTCGGTAATCTAATGTCAAGTTTGATTAAAATCTCGAGTTCTATTTTGTTTCCAAATGAAAAACTTGCCCTTTACTACCTGCATATCGCAAGCAGTTTTGTTCCTCTACGTGTCGACTTTAATTGTCTACATTTCAACGTAGGCAATTTGTTGACAATGTATACAATATGTCGACAATGTAAACAATAACTTTGAAATCTCACAAATAAAATCATTCCAAAAAGATTTTCCTTCAATAATAGACACGTGGTTTTAATATTTTCCATAAAAATATAAGTTTCAAGCATATAAAATTTCCTTTAAAAATAAAAGTTTAAAGCACGTATGAAAATGTCTGGACGACCTGAAAACAAAGCCTTTGAACATCTAGGCTATCTCTGGGTGAAAACCAATAATAAATACTCAGTTCTTTCTACAAAATGCTGCTGAAAACGGTCTTCGCAGACACAGGTAATGCAAAATGTTAGTATTATCTAAATATTGATTCAAAACTAAAGTCATTGTTTACATTTTGCAATAGGAGTCGATGCTTACCTAAAACAAGGATATCTAAATCGGATGATCTCTCAATGGTATTATTATGATATTAAATATTTAAAGGCCATTCAAACATTTTATCAGAGTAGAATCAATTTAAACCCTACTCTAAATGAGTTTTAAAATGGGAGACGGTTCTAAAACTGAGTTTTAAAATAAGGGTCGACTCTTTGATAATTTTAAAGCAGCGAGAAAAACGCTTCTTTATCTTTCTTAAACTATTTTCCAGTTGACGTTTGACATTTCCTAACAAAAAATGAAAGAAAAATGTTTTCTAACGAAGAAGATTATAATATTTTTGAAGATTTTGAGCTTTTTAGAAAACCAAAAATATATAAAGTTCGAGTTCGAATAAATTGAGGACCTTGAATTTTATTCAAGATACAGATCTGAAAAAAAACGGTTCGATTTTTATTTGAAATTTGAAAAATCTTACCGTAGCTTTAAATGTATAAATATATTTTTCGTGTTCTTGTGCTTATGTTTAAGTTTTATTGCTATTCAATTACTCAAGAAAAGTTTGAATAACGAAGCCCTAAAGATCTACCTACTTTAATTAGAAGAGTTGTTGAGTGTGTTTAAAATTAAGACAATGTTAGACAAGGGCTGGCAGCTAGAATACTGCTTTAAGTAGAGTTTGGTTTATTCTCTAAAAGATGACTAATTAAAATTTTGCGCCAACATCTTTGCAAACAGTATTGAAATCGGACAACTCCAAATTATGTGAGAAATTTGTCAGTTAACGATTTGATTACTGAACCAAATTTGCAAGGTTTACTGGCATTTTTGTAATTTTATTACTAAATTCCTCAAATTTTAAAAGGTTTTTAATACTTCACCAGTAGTAAACCAGTGAAGTGATTCAGTGGACCTATCAAATCTTAGTGAGTGGTATCTTAACAGATTTCTCACATTATTCAAAGCTTTTCGATATCTCTAATTTATATATCTTAAACTAAAATTTTTATAAACATAAAATTAGTTATACGTTTAGACCTAGATCAAAAGATTTTTTCACGACTATCTTGTTCTTACACACATATTATTGTATTATAGAAGAACTTTGTTCCTTTTTTTTAAATATTTATGTTTTGTGGTTTGATTCATTTTAGTAGGAAAAATTATGATTTATTGTGGTTTAACGAATTGTCTACAATGTATACATTTATTTCGACAACTGTGAATTGTCTACATGTAGACAATCATGTAGTTTATATCTATAGTGTACGTGGCACAACACTGATCGAAAGTAAAATTGATATTGGCTAACTGTGCGCAATTGTGCTCGTTTTACCGTATTTACGGCTCCAATTGGGCAATAATTTTACAAATGCAAGTTCTACAGCAAACATGTAATTTACTTTTAGTATGCACGCAATAGATATGCAATCGTATAGTGGACCCAAAATTTGTACACACCTCGTGACAAATTCCAAAGTCTTGGCGCACATTTTTCCGAAAACGACAACAAAATTTCGGCTTCGTTAAAGTAATAACCGGAAAATAAGTAATTTAATTTATTGATGCCAATTCATTCTCTATGTTCTCACAACATAGTATATGTCAAAACACAATGACACTCGCCATTTGCAAAATTTTCAAATCGCTCGATCTTATGGTGGCCAGCTCAAAATACCATACCCCAACATTGATATTGCAATAAAGCCATAACTGATCGAGCGCAATATGAGTCTCGCTAACGCAAATGTTCAGGGCTAGAAAAAAACGCCTTTTGTCTTCCGAATTTGAAAGCACATTCAGTGATGTCAAACCTTAACATAAACACTCTCTGTCGACTGTTTGGTTTGAAGTACTAAAGTATTTAATAGAGAGGTGTCAAATTTGGATGACTTATTTCATGATCATGTATGTTCCTAAAAGGGTTTTCATACTGATCTCTATAATGCACTGATTAGTGTATTCTCTAAAAATATCACGGTTTTTTGTCAATTTGCAGATGACATTAGGTGCGCCGGTACCATCTTTGAAGTTTATCTGAGTAAAATAAGAAGTAAGTTGACATTGTGTTGAGAACAAAATAAAGTAAGAAATATATTTGTCTTTCATTTTTTAATACAAATAAATAATACCTGTATTTGAATTCTAAAAGAGATTCCAAGCGGTATAAAGTTATACTGACATGGTACCAGCGCACTTATAACAAACTTCAAGTTGCCTCATATTTTTTGTGTGAATGAGCTATCTAGTTCTCTTATTATAAAGATCAGTGAATCACCCACAATAGTTTTTTTTTTTGCTGTTATATTAGCTAAAAAAATTATGTCCAACAACAAAAATACAACAATATTGCGACTTATTCCGCTGCAGTTTACATGTCTGCTTATAAAATAAGCAGATCTTCTAACAACTACAGTAATACACAGACAAGTGCCTCTCGCTTTGTGCCTAACCCGCATAAGTACCTTTATTTTTTATTTATTATTTATTATTTAGACCCAGATGACGCCGTCTTGGACGATGACCTCTTCATAATCGAAGATCCGCAGGAGAAGGTGGATGCTGTGGGGGCTGCTTTCCAGCAAGTGTACAAGGTGAATGCTAGCATTCGCCCGAATCATGACCTGGAGAACAGAGCTCTGCTTCATCACTTATGGCTCCGAAACGATATAAGCGAATGGCGATCTGAGAACCTTGGTTTTACCGGGTTTAATGATGAAGATTTGGCAAACGCCATAATCGCCCCCCGAAATGGGCCCAGTCCCCTGTTAATTTCGAAGAATGAGCTCCAGCTCATCTTCGATTCATTAAAGAAAAAGAAGTCTGCAGGAGTCGATGGTATATCCAACGTTGTACTACGACATTTGCCTCAAGAAGCAGTTGACATTTATACCACACTGTTTAACAACGCGCTGAATAATGCATATTATCCAGTGCGGTGGAAGACAGCTGTAGTGCACCCTCTCCCAAAAAAGGGAAAGGACAACTCCAATCCGGCGAATCTCCGGTCGATAAGTCTTCTTCCGAGTATCAGCAAAGTATTTGAAAAGGTTATTAATAGAGCCCTGTTCAAGTGGGCGGAGGACAAAAATATCATCCCGGATAATCAGTTCGGTTTTAAGGCGGGACATGACACAATTCATGCCGCGTCTAAACTAGTTTCTGATATCCAATGGAACAAAACTAAAAAGCAGTGTACGGGTGCCTGTCTGGTTGATTTGGAGAAGGCCTTCGACACCGTATGGTTAGAAGGTCTCTATCTAAAGCTAACCAGACTAGGTATAAGTAAACCTCTATTGTATATGCTTTATGACATGCTAAATGGTAGAAAGTTTGTTGTCAAGAGTGGCAATGTAACTTCTACCTCAATTTTTAATATTAATAATGGTCTTCAGCAGGGAGCGGTTAACTCGCCGATTCTATTCAGCATTTACACCAGCGATCTGATAGGTAGTCTAACTCAGGCAATTGCGTACGCCGACGATCTAATTGCGTACAGAACAGCTAATACAGTTGAGGTCATCAAAAGTCTCTTGCAGAGTGACTTCGACAAGATTCAGCGATATTGTGATGACTGGAAGTTGAAAATCAACTTCCAGAAATCAGAAACTATTTTGTTTAGGACTCCGTTGTCTAGCGCCTCAAGGGATACGAGAAAGAACTGGCGCAAGCTGGTGATCGTAGGGCCACATGGACATCCACTGGCGAGTAAAAGTGTAGTAAAGTACCTTGGCATCTGGTTGGATCAGTACCTGTATTTCGACAGACATATTGGTGCTGCTTTGGCCAGGGCTAGGGGAGCCTTTGCCTTGACAAAACGACTGTTTTATAGCAGCCGTCTTGACAGCAGGGTGAAGGTGATTTGCTATATGGCCCTCATCAGGCCGATGATTGCCTACGGATGCCCGGTGTGGTTCAACGTTGCCCCATCTCAAATGGAAAAGATTCGGGTGTTTGAGAGGCAATGTCTTAGACGTTGCCTTGGATTACACAGAACACCAGAGTCGGAGTACACAAGATATTATTCCAACCAGGTTCTATACAACGGAGCCAACATAAACAGAATAGATAATTTTTTGTTCAAGCTGATTCGGGGTCACGTTGCAAGAGCGATGTCCTCAACTAACAGCTTAATTTTTGGGGCGTATTACCCCAATAATGAATATTTTGAAAGTGCGCGGTTAAGTGCTTACATCCCTCCCGAGGCATTCCTCTATTTAGACAGTCGAGGGCTGATACAGGATGGAGGGGCGGTTCCGCTCATCTACCACGTCAGCCGGAAAACTGTGGATAGGCGACTCCTGTATGGTCGAGACGTCATCGCTCAAGGTGGAGAAGAGCGCCTTCGGTTCAGTAGGACTGTGCCCGATCGGGACCGGAGGGATAGGGCGAAACAGGAGAACCAGTTCTGGTGGCTCTCTGAACAGCATCGTGATACATAAAGTCGATGAAGATGATATATCTTGGTCGACTTACATAGATTTAGGGCATTAGGTATAGGGAACAGTCAGGGTGGCACCAAAAAAAATTAAAAATATGTATGTATGCGGGGGCATACGTGCATGTATCTGCGTGTCTGTACATGTATGTGCGTACGTATATGTATGTGCGTATGTACATGTGTGGGTGGCTTGCATGCTGGTGTGTGTCTGCATGCATATAAAAAATAAACAAAACAAAAATTAAAAAACGAAAAAAATGCTGCTGTGGCTGTTCTAGTTTTTAAGTAGTTATAAGTATTATTAGGTATTTTAAGTAGTTTAAGTTATTTTTAGTTAGTATAAGTTAGTTTTATTTAGTTTTAATTATTTTTAATATATATTTAGGTTTAGTTTATAGGTAAAAAAAAAAAAAAAAAAAAAAAAAAAAAAAATGATCAGATATCAAGTTTTTTGTATATAAGTTTCTTGAAATATAAAATAAATAAAAAAAAAAATTAGATTTAATTAAAATAGTTTTTAGGTCGAAAGACATTAGTTGTAAGAGTTATTGTTTAATTTAGAGCGCCCGTAAAGGGCCAGTAAATTAGTTGTAAGTTATTGATAATTAGGCTAGTTTTAAACATTTTTGTCTAGCTTTAAGATAGTTATAAGTTAAAATGAAATAAAAATGAATTAAAAAAAAAAAAAAAAAAAAAAAAAAAAAAAAAAAACCATCTTTGAAGTTTATCTGAGTAAAATAAGAAGTAAGTTGACATTGTGTTGAGAACAAAATAAAGTAAGAAATATATTTGTCTTTCATTTTTAATACAAATAAATAATACCTGTATTTGAATTCTAAAAGAGATTCCAAGCGGTATAAAGTTATACTGACATGGTACCAGCGCACTTATAACAAACTTCAAGTTGCCTCATATTTTTTGTGTGAATGAGCTATCTAGTTCTCTTATTATAAAGATCAGTGAATCACCCACAATAGTTTTTTTTTTGCTGTTATATTAGCTAAAAAAATTATGTCCAACAACAAAAATACAACAATATTGCGACTTATTCCGCTGCAGTTTACATCTCTGCTTATAAAATAAGCAGATCTTCTAACAACTACAGTAATACACAGACAAGTGCCTCTCGCTTTGTGCCTAACCCGCATAAGTACCTTTATTTTTTTTAGAACCAAGATTCTGAGGATTTTTTTATATGAATCTGGTGTTATTAGTACCCTCCGCTTAACTACCTTTCCCGCTTAATTGCCTTTTATTTTTTATACTTTTATTGAAATTTAATTGTCAAATTTTTTTAAGTACACATTTGAAATTAGCTGATAAAATACAATCGTTTGTTTTGCTGTAGCGCTTTCTTTTGTTTTATGATTCAAAATTCATAAGTACAAAAGTAATAATCTTAATCTACTACAATAATTCGTGGACCAAAGGCCTTTAAGATCTATTTTGATTGAATCAATAATTCAACACGTCCCATTAAATAAAATAAAAAAAGCTTCCTAATTAACTAGGTCTAGCCCAGGATCAAATCTTCCAATTTTAATGATTTAAAATTTTAATCTTGTTGGATATAGTTCACATTGGTTTTTTGTCAAAAAAATCCGAACTTAACAAAAAGTTCGTATTGATAGGGCCCTCACTAGCCAACTGACGAATCCAAGTGAGATCGCCGCGAAGAAACGCAAATTTTATGAACTTAAAGGTCGTTAAAAGCTATTTTGAATTAAAGTTTTTTTTATCAAAAATGTTTGTTATAATTTGTGTATGTGTAAATATAGAGATAAGTACCTATGTGCACTTAAGTGGGTTTTTTAGCGTGAGGCACTTATCCGAGTCTTACTGTACATGTAAGGAACGCCTTTTTCTACCATTATTTTCAGGGCAATACCAGAGTCAACACAAAATGTCAATTTATAACGGCCTTAACCGTTTCGCCATTTAGATTGTGAAATTTTCACCGAGCAGCTGGTGGTGAATTTAAAATAAAATAAACGGGCGTATTAGTATTAGTTTCAGAATTATTCCTTCTTGAACAATGATGGATACTTTTCTTTCGAAAGAAGCTCATTAGACGACAATTTTAATTTCTATGGAAAGTTATTAATTGAGATGATTGAAGATTTTGTTTTCTTTTGTATTAAATGGGGTTACAACTGGAGATGCAAAGGGAAATTACACTTTTATATCAACCCATAGTTGTTCTATAATTGATTATTGTTTGTGTTGTGTCTACGAGATGGAGATGTCAAGGAAGTATTCAACGTCCAGATGTCGTTCCGATATTATATCCGTCGTGATCCACCATATTGACACTTGACGTTTGACGTGCTTTTCCGCCAACGAAGAATCTGACTTACTTTCGGCTATCCTCGTGGACACTCATCATCATCGTTTTACACCGCCATCACAAGCCTCAAAGAACGTCATATCTTAAATATATACATACATACATACATATACATATACATATTCTAAGCTAACCTCATGTCTAACCCAACATTTCCAATCTAATCAACATATACTTGCGTCGAGATGCAAATTTCTCCGCCACAAAATGTCACCAGATCAAAACTATAGTGTCTGGATTGCTGATTTAAGAGAAATCGCAAAGGACTGCGGATATGTTTGTAAAAAAGATGGATGTAACCAATCATACGCAGACTACATGATTCGGGATATGATCGCGTTTTATACCCCACATGAACAAGCCCGACTGGTAGCGACTCAAAGCAAAGATCCAACGTTAGAGAAGATGCAAGAAATCATTGTAGGATTTGAGACATCACAACTTGCTTCATCAATTTTAAAAGACAGCGATAAAAGCTCAGAAGCCACTGGATACCGAGCCGCAGCAGCCACGGGAGAGGTCAACGCTATATATAAAAAAACAAGTAAGTCCATTCAAAATTTTTTAAATCGCAAATCTTGCCCTGATTGTCACGTGAGCCATGAACGAAGTAAATGTAGGTATCAAGATTCAATTTGTGATAAATTTAAGCGTAGGGGGCACATACAAAGCGTATGCATGGCAAATCAGAGAAAATTATGCACCTCACAGTCAGGTTCACGTTCTCGACGTCGTAGTAGAGATTGTTCTAAGAGACGCGGGTACGCTCTAGGTCAACCGGGTTGCCAGCGTACAGATAAGAAACTACGAGCCTACGGAGATCTTGAAATACCGGTCAAAGGCATAGTCAATGTTAGCGTTACTTGGAAACAAAATACACTATTGCTGCCATTGCTAGTCGTAGAGAATGAGCAGGGTGCAATATTATGGGTTTAGATTGGTTACAGGCATTTAAGGTTTCTCTAAGTAATTGAACAGAAGAGCTTGTTTTACAAGTTGGTCACGAAGGTAGGCAGGAGCTTCTGTCAAAGCAAACTTACTTTGCGAATCTTATAAATCCGTTTTAGTCCAGGTCTAGGACGCAGCACTCAATACGAAGCCCATTTGAAATTAAAAGCAGGCTCTCATCCAGTATACGTACCTTTTCGTTCAGTTCCATATGCTCAGAAGCCGATCGTGAAAGCAGAAATACAGCGAATGTCAATGGGCGACACAGATTGTTGTGGTTCGCAAAGCGAACGGGTCTATTCGCATTTGCGGTGACTATAAAGTGACTGTAAATCCACAACTGGAAGTCGACCGCCATAGAATGCCAAAAAAAGAAGAACTTTTTCATCGTATTCAAGGAGGAGAATATTTTACAAAAATTGACATGTCTGAGGCTTATTTACAAATCCCCTTAGACGATGAATCAAAGAAAATTTGTGTTATCTCAACCGAATTCGGGCTGCTCGAACTTCAAAGACTGCCTTTCCGCACGTCCAGCTCCACTGGAATTTTTCAGAGATTTATAGACCAGTTGACATGTGATTTAAATTGTTGCGCCGCATATATTGACGATATTATCGTTTCAGGTAAATCCCCAGCTTAACATCTGCAAAACCTAAAGATAGTATTAGAAAGGTTCGAAACACACGGTCTTAATTGTAACCTCGCTAAATGTCAATTTGCTCAAAAGGAGGTAGAATATTTGGGTCACATTATAGATGCCAACGGAATTCGCCTGTCAGAGACACGGCTACGAGCTCTAAGAGATTTGCCCACACCAAAAAATCTGAAAGACTTAGAAGCTTTTCTTGGAAAGATAAACTATTATCATTAATTCATCGATAACTTTGCACAAATTGCAGGCCCACTGAACAAGCTGCGATCAAAAAACGTGAGATTCATATGGGGCAAAAACCAACAACAATCGTTCGATACTTTGAAAGGGAAAGTTATGTGCGAAACCAAGCTGGTCCATTACAGAGAGGATTTGCCTATCTCCTTGGCGACAGATACGTCGTCTCACGGCATTGGCGCCGTCATATCACATACGTTCCCCGATGGATCAGAAAGGCCTATAGCTTTTGCCTCAAAGACTATGACAGATTCTCAAAAAAACTATAGCCAGATCGAAAAGGAGGCACTGTCGATCATATATGGCGTGAAGAAATTTAATCAGTACTTGGGCGTCAGTTCGAAATCATCACTGACCATCAGCCCCTCGTGACGATCTTTAATCCAAGTAAAAAATTACCCCAAATGACTATTCAGAGGCTACAGCGTTGGGCAATAACATTAATGGGTTATACGTATACTATACCTATCGACCGACAAGGCAGCACGGTAATACTGATTGTCTTTCGCGTTTACCGGACGAGGATTTTGACAAATCGGAAGCGTGTCATACTATTGAAAGTATATACGAGACAGCAATAGATGATTTTCCAATCAACACCACAGCTATTGCCGATAATTCCAAAAAGGATCTATTTTTGAGTAGGGTAGTATGGTACATCCAAAATGGTTGGCCGAAGCAGATTCCGAGTAATGAACCCGATTTTATTCCTTTTTTTAGACGCAGGTTAAGCTTGAGTATATGTACTAACATTGTTTTATTACAGACAGAGCACACTAGAGTAGTCGTTCCGCAAAGGCTTCAATCACGAGTACTTTCCTTACTTCATGAAGGTCACTGGGGAGAATCCAAGATGAAACAAATGGCTCGTCGGTATTATTGGTGGCCTGGAATTGATGACGCAATTCACCAAACCGTCAGCCAATGTTCGGCGTGTCAGCTTAATGCAAGCCAGTCTCCAAAGCAATATTCCAGTTGGCCACGGACGGAAGAAGCCTGGGAACGCATCCACGTAGATTTTGCGGGCCCTTTTGAGGAACACATGTGGTTGATAGTGTTCGACTCATTCTCGAATTTTCCTTTCATCATCAAAATGGCTCCTACCACATCGAAAACAACCATAAGCGCCCTACGATCCGTGTTTGCTCTGGAGGGTTTACCTAAAACCATAGTATCCGACAACGGTACTCAATTCAAATCAGTTGAATTTTAACAATTTTGTAGCCGATTTTCGATTCAACACATCACTTCCGCTCCTTTCAATCCGGAGTCGAACGGACCGCTGAACGCATGGTACGAACATTCAAGACAGCATTTTCGAAAATCCTCTGCGACACCTCTCGATCCGATGATGCTTTGCAAGTATTTTTGTCCACGTATCGGTCAACACCAGGCACCGATGGCAAGTCACCCGTAGAAAAGTTTCATGGACGCTTCATCGAAACGTTTTATCTTCCATGTGTCCAGATCCAAATACCACCAAGAAGTATAGAAAGGTAGTGTCAGCTAAATTTGCAAGACGTCAAACTGTTCTTGTCCGACAATACCTACACAAACTTAAATGGGTTAAAGCAGTCATTCTAGAATTGTTGGGAAGGAGAATGTACAAGGTTGAAACTGAACTTGGTACTATTTGGCGTCGTCATCAAAACCAAATTCGATCAAGAATATTCCCTGAGAATGACAAAACTCCTTCAAGAATTCAGGCAAGTAAACCATTACAATTTACTAATCCAGTTTTTTGCTATCCAGACGATATACAACCAACACAAACAAATCCGTTCCACGAAGAGCCACTACATGTATCTTCACCAATGAATAGTGAAAGTTCGGTCATAGAAACGCATCTTCCACCCCCCGCCCCCCCTGTGATTGAGCTCATGTCACCAGTGGTACCATCCTGCTCTAAGTCCACTAGAAGTCTCGAAGCAGATCGTTCGATTCCAGAACGTACGCAAGTTTCAAATGTTCTTACTTAAACCATGCGTAGGTGTTCGGAACGCTTAAAGAACAAGCGAGCCCGATTTAGCTCTCTTCCTAGTTCATCTGAGTTAAGACGTTCCAGTCGTTTAAAGAAGAAGCGAGAGCGAGTCAGGATAAATTATAAATAAGTCGGGAGGAAACTGTTGTGTCTACGAGATGGAGCTGTCAAAGAAGTATTCAACGTCCAGATGTCGTTCCGATATTATATCCGTCGTGATCCACCATATTGACACTTGACGTTTGACGTGCTTTTCCGACAACGAAGAATCTGACTTACTTTTCGGCTATACTCGTGGACACTCATTATCATCGTTTTACACCGCCATCACAAGCCTCAAACAACGTCATATCTTAAATATATATATCTACATATAAGTTATTGTAAGTTTACATGGATTATAATTAAATATATAACTGAATTACAACCCACGAGCGTATTAGTTTGATAAAAGGCGAATGGTTGAATATTGTTAAAAACTTTGAGGTTTATCCTGTGAATACTCATCCCAAAATGTTCAACAACTACTAATAACTTTCAGATCTCTGATTCTGCCAGTTGTTCTCGTCTTACACCTTCATTTTCCAAATTTAAATGGTCTGACGCGGAATGCAGAAAAAGTAGAACTAAATCCTTTAAATTTTTGAAACTGTTTAGAGAATCAAATAATGATGCTTTCAGACATCTGTATTTGCAGCAGAATAGAATTTATAAGGATTTATGTAGTCACAAAAGAACAATTATATCTCAAGAAAATGGCTAGCAATCTCATTGATTGCAGGAATTCCAAATCATTCTGGTGCATTGTGCGGGCACTAGGAGGTCGCAGTAAATCGGCATATTTAAGAATAAATGTGGATCAGCTCGCATCATATTTTAGAAATCTTCTGATCCCCGAATGTAATCAAAAGTCAATATATTTTGCATTTCCAAACGTTTCGGTCTCAGAGTTAGATTCCGCTGTTACAATGGCCGAGCTGTTAACATCACTTATAAAAATGAAAAACAATAAAGCTCCAGGGGTAGATGGGATTCCAATAGAATTCTACAGGAATTCAACTCCTGGATTTCTTGAATTTATTTTATATATCTTGAATAAAATGTTTAGAGAGGAAATCTTCCCCAGCAGTTTTCGTTTGGCGAATATATCTGCTATTTTTAAAAAAGAAAATTATAGACGTATCTCGGTTTTAAGTACTCTGAGAAAACTTTTCACCAAAATACTTTACCTCAGGCTGCAAAGCTGGGTGCAACATAACAACCTAATAAGTTGCTTGCAAGCTGGATTTAAAGCTAATCTTTCGACGGTTGATCAAATTTTCGTTTTAACTACCACAGCACGACGGTTCATTGATAAGAAAAAGCCCTTATATGCACTATTTGTAGATTTTAAAGCGGCGTTTGACACTATCAATAGAAGGTCACTTCTATATAAACTCGGAATGATTAGAGTTTCAACAAAATTTATTCGGGTTTATGAACAGCTTTTACTAAATACGTAAGCAGTGGTATGCAGTTATAAACACCAGTCAGATTCTTTTAGAACAGAAACAGGTGTACCGCAAGGCTGCGTCTTAAGCCCGCAAATGTTCGCATTGTTCATTAACGATATTGATAGTCATCTACCAGGGGGTATCTTGCTTGGCAATGTTCATGTAAAACTCATTTTATATGCAGATGACCTCGTTATTTTTGCTGATAACCCAACGACACTTCAGCTTCAAATAAATCTGAAATGTTTTGTGATTTGTGGGATCTCAAAATCAATGCAAACGAAATCAAAGATAATGATTTTTAAAAACCAAATTCGTTCTGATAGGTACATAAGAACCTGGACCATCTAGTGTCAATAGAAGTTGTTAGTGATTACAAATATCTGGAATTTATTATTTCACACAACCTGAGAATCAAGGTTCATATTGAGGAAAAATTGGTTGCAGCCAAGTTGGCAATAAATACAATGTGTAGACGGTTTTTTTAAAATTATTTTGTAGACCCTAAATCAAAATTTAAAGTATTTGACGCCACTATTTTATTTTAGTTGCTTTTGCTACGGCAACGAAGTCTACGTATAACAAGGGTTGGAGGAGATTGAAAAAATTCAACTATACTTCTTTAAAAGAATATTTAGAGTACCGGTAAGCACTCCACACTATGCTATTTATGTTGAGTCCGGTTTACCGCAAATTTATGTAAGAAATTTGAAGGCTAATGCTGATTATTTATCTAAAGTTATGAAAAGGCCAGATAACAACTTACATAAAAGATTATTACAATGCGGTTATACACCTTTCAAGAACTGGCAAGAACTTGCCTTGGTACATAAAGTTCCATTGCATCTGAGCCCCGACAATGTAACCGATTGGCAGAACATATTCTATGAATGTATCTCAGCAGTAGACGAACAAATATATCAGGCTCACCTTGATAGGGTTGGGAATCTTCCTCTAGGATAGTTTATAGGGACATAAATTTGATTTTGGCAGACAAAAATTATTTCTGAAACGATCTTTCTGTTTCAGATATAAGTCTGATCTAAAGCCAGGACAGAAATTTTCGAATTCAATTTCAGGCCTTATAGAACAGATATTAATCCGATTTTTTCTCTATGCAATTTAAGCCAAAACGAAGACATTGTTCATTTCTTAGCAGTTTGCTCTATATTGCAGAAATTACGTAGATTATATTTTAGGAAGAGCTATCTGACGGTTGAAGAGTGCGATAGTGTTCTTAATGGAAAATATGGCTGGAAGTTACTAGTTAAATATATTTCCTACGCTATGAACTACCGAAATACATATCTGAACCTTTCGTGAATATTACACATCTCATACAATTTTTGTTTTAGCTAAACTAAAAGCCTATCTTCACAATTGTATCACACTCTATCGTTTTAACCAAACTAAGATACCCTTTTTACCATTGAGATAAAAACATTCAATACAACCTTTTTTCTTTTAGCTAAACTAAAGCCTTCTTATTAAATATTTTGCACGTTTTTCTCCACTCGAAAAACCTGAAATTTGTTTTTTTTTGGTAAATTTGTAAAATTGTAACTTTCTTTTAATAACAATTATATTCTTTGAAAAATTAAAAATAAAGCACAAATCTACTTTATTTAATATGATATTATATATTCATTATAATAGAATAAAAACCAATATTTACATTTATTTCTTTAAATAATTTTGTTACTTTATTCAATTGTTCTTTAAATCAAAAGTATTATTTGAAATCGTTAGTTTACTCTTTAAGTTATTTTGTATTAAATTTTCATGTTCAATCTCTTAGAGTAAAATTAAGAAAACGATAGACGGCGTATAGCCATGCTTAAAATCTGTACATTTAGTACATTTATAAACAGAACTGCAGTTACTTCAATATTTTTAAGCTAATCAATATACCGTACATGTAATAAAGTTAATGTTCTTTTATTTTTCAGATATTTCACCAACATAAAAAGGAACTAATTAAGTGGTATGTAATGTTTCTAAACTAAAAGCCATTCACTGTCTGCTTAGATTAAGTCCATATTTAGTTGTGTCACCTTGTACAATGTTCATGTCAATTGTGCCATTGTCCAAGGAGCATCATTTTTAAGTCTCAAAAAACAACAAGTAGGTTTAAAAATGAAAGTCTTCCATATAAAACCAACACCAGAAATACATTCTGCTTTGTTTGTGTCGACAAATAGCAAGTAGGTAATCTGGAGATGCATTTTGAATGGAAATAAGCATTTTACTATTAAACTAACCCAAAACCAACCACCATCCATTGAGCATTGACTCGACTCGAAGATCGCTGATGCTTGATTATATGCGTGGTCGTACAGGTAAGTAACCTTTTTCCAGATGTAATCAACTGAACAAGATCACATAATTCGTCTTGTGAACTCTCCATTTTTGTTGTTGTTATTGTTTTGTAAATTGAACATTATTGAGCTTACAAAAAAAATGTAATTTACTTACAAATTGTATAGCTTGTTCGTATTCACAAAAGCGCCATCCACTAAGCAAGATGTGACTCACGAAGACTATGCTCATAAATTACCTTAAGAAAAAGACAGGTCGGAAATTAAATTGATTTTTTTGTTTTTGTTTTTTTTTTAGGACAAATAAAAGTGAAATTTACATTCAGACTCCAGTCTCAGGGAAGTTGACAGAAAAAATTAAATATAATGCTATTGTTTGTCGTCGGCAGAAGCGACACAATATGAAATCGAAATTGTTGAGCAGTTTCTGGTTATTTTAAATTTAGAGTTATACGACTTTTGTATTGGTGGATCCATCAATATTGTAATCAGTTAAAAGAAAGAAAGATCCGAATAAAAAAGAAAACACAAAATTTATTTAAAGGTCATTGTATTCCAGCTGTATAAATAATTTTAATAAAATAATTTTATTTCTTAAAATAAAAAATACAGTTGTGTTTGTGATTTCTGTTATTCTACACAATGTATCTGTATAATTTAGATTAAGCCTGAATAAATGGAGGGGTTTGCATTAAAATTTTGAATAGTCCGAATTCAAAATTTTGTTAGTTTTGTTTTTTTTTCTGAAACTATCCCAAAAACGAATTTTGAGATTTTTATTAAACTTCGTTATAAAACGGCGTTTTAAATTATTGATAAAATTATATTCACTGAATCAATCCATTAGAATATTCTACGATCAGAAACCTACAACAAAATAAATATATTTGAATTATATTAGGCTTAGGCCAGTTCTAACTATAAATTTTAAGTAATACAATTTTTCTTCTAAACAGTGGACAAAAACTATACCCACAAATAAATATTTAAAAAAACATTTTTTTTTACTGAAAAGGAACGTTTTTTTTGACAAAGAACCACAAAGATTAACCAGCACAATATTTAAGCACATTTTTTCATTAAGGAACCACATGAAAGTAGTTTTTTTTTTGTTAAATTCAAATAAAAACAAACACCAGAAACTAAAAAAAATGTTCATGTCCCAAAAAAACACCTACAAACATCTGTTTTACAATTTTTATATTTAAAACACACAATTCTGAAAAAAGACTTAATTTTTTTAACAATTTAGTCACAATCTAACTACTTAAAATTTAAAAAATAAATGTTCGTAAAATAAGAAAAACAAACAAAATTAATAAAACTGCCTTACGTATTGTTGACAGACGTAGATCAGCATTGCCTTATTTGAGGAATCCTAAGTACGCTTATAAATCCAAAATAGCATTACCATGCATTTTATATAGGTATATTCTTAAAAAAAATGTATGCGATAAAAAACAGAACTTCGTTCTTGTTATACTCGTATTAGTGTCAAATTGTAACGAGAATACAACAAAAGCATTTCATGTCGTCACGTTACGTTAAATTAATAGATTAAGTATTAGAAAATCAGTTAGCATCAATAATATTTTCTTAAATCTTGGCGTGAAAAGTCTCGTCCCATTTAATTAGGGAATGGGTATATACTTACAAAATGCACAGTGAATTATGTCAAGCTCTCGTCTCATTTTCTTGCGCATTGCGAGTCATTCTTTTCATTAATCTCTCCATTTTTTTGAGATTTTTTCTGAGGTAAATCGGTGAGATTAAATCGGTGTATGGTTTGTTTCGTTTTTTTTTATCTCGTTTTTGTATTATTTCGTTTTAGTCGTTTCGCATTTCGTTTATCCAGTATTTCAATCAAAATGTTTTTCAATTACTTTGTTTACATTTGTTTTGAAAAAAAATTATAAGGTATTTTACTTAGTTCGTTTTAAGTTCATTCCGCCTTTTATTATTTAGTTTTTTGATTATTTAATTTTTTGTCCATTTCAATTTCGATTACTTCGCCAACGTGTGTTTCGTATTTTTTTTTTTTTGTTCGATATAAGGATTAAAATTCACGCGAACAGGTCGTGCAACCCCCCTGCTTGGGCCAATTATAGGATTTGGGGTAGGCTCGATTTTGTGTGTATTCAAAGTTTTTTGTGTAACATTTTTTAAAATCCAAACCGAGCTAAGCGGGATTAACCGGGATTTAAAAAAGTGAGATAATAATGAACCGGGATTTTGCATATTTTATTTAAATAAAATAATTCCTTTACTATACAAAATCACTTAACAAAACATAAACAAAAAATAATTGTACATACATTTTAATAAAGTTTTATATTGGACGCCGATGACAATTGATTATAATAACAAACAAAATGCGAAATAACCATGACCTAAATAACTCATTGGACTTTTAACGGAAATGCAAAACGAGTAAAAAGGGAAAGAAATGTGAAGTGATCGTAGGGCGAAATGATTGAAAAACAAAGTGGTACAAAAACGAAGTAAATATAAGCAAAGTAAACATAAATCGATGTTAGAAAGGGAGCAACAAAGAAATGCGAAGTGAAAAAAAAACGAAAAAACAAGCACCCATTAAATCGCTGTTTTGAAATTGCTAACCGTTACGTTTGTACAATTAGCCTTTAGGGTTATTTCTACACACGAAATTAAATTTTGATCCGTGATTCAGGGAGTTTAAATCAACGATTTTGGTGGATTAACTGAGGTGCAACGATGGTTAAAGGCTTAATTGTGTCAAAATATCAAATTTCATACTTGAGCCATCAATTAAATCCAGTTAGTTTGCCAAACCACGGATCAAAGTTTGAACCAAAGTTGAGCCGCACTTAACTCGCCAACTCGTGAACTAAAATTGTTAAAAATAGTACAATGACGGAAATTTACGCAAACGAAAGTAATTTGGATTAAATTTTTGAACGCTACGATCTTGTTTTAAATTCAGATATTTCCGTAAAATGTTGAATAAAATGGAGTAAGAAAAACAATGCGGATATGAACGACTTAGATAAATTTGATACTTGTTCAACAATCCCCTGAATGGATAAAATATTTTTACCATACGTCTTGATGTTACTGTAATTTTTTATGGGTATTTTGTCAATGATACTGTACCGAAAAACCGATCCCAGATTTTTAACAACCTATAAGCTATAAATAAAACGGTTGTAATATGGTACAAGTATTCTATAAATTTGGCGCTTATCAGCATCAATTTTCTAAGACCATGAAATTACAAAGCCATTTAAATAAAAAAATATTGACTATTAGGAATCTGACAGTGGATTAGGCAGATATAATTTGTCTTTAGGACAAATGATCACATTCACAATGTATAATGTCGTTTTCGATTGGTAATCCGAACGAATTCTCCAAGTAAGCTCTATATTCTAGATTCTGAAGTTTAATGTAACTGAGCATGTAGCATACGACGGACTTTGATATGCCCATTTGTGGTTATTTTATTTTCTCAATATGGCCAATCAAATGCTGAGTACGTGCGTTCGTGCTGACTTTAAATCTACAATCAAATTTCTTTTCCTTCCAGGAGAAGAACTGTCATTTGATACCATTCGAACACTATCAAAGCATTCAGACTGCATTCATTTAAAGCAAATTTGATTTCAAACTAGATAATTTTTGATGTGTCATTAATGTCAGACGTGGATCTTTAAACATTTATCCTTACAACGAGTTTGAATCAAGAAAAGATTGGCTCTTTCTGTAAAAAGATTGGATCATTTTGAATTTTCAGAGTTTGATTCCAACAAAAAGAGCAGATCTAGATCAAATCCTAGCACGAAAGATCTGATTTCTGATGCGTTGGCAGATTTCTTCTGAATGCACACAAACATGTAAAAAGTCTTTTCTGTCAACGGTCAAATGGTAAATACTTTATTATGAATTTGTTGTGAACTTGTGAAGTAGTGCTAAAAAAAATCAAGAACAGTAATGGACCAAGATGTTCATAATTCAGATTTTATAAATTTAGTGGAGTTTTTGATTAATTCGTCTTCGACTTCCTCGTCATCTGATGATGAAGATATGTTTTTTTCAGGAATGTGTGTGTCAGTCATTCACCAATACTACATATAATTTTGAAAAAAAGTTTCATTGAAAAGATCAAATCTGGATTTTGAGAGGAGATCTTTGAAACTTTAATAAAACTCGCTATTAGTTAATCGTGCAAAAAAGTACCTACCAATATATTTTTTTTGGTAAACATGAAATTTTGTGTAACGTTAAGCAAATTTCTAACCAGTCGATACACTCTTAAATATTTCTTCAGATTCCTAAAAATTATAACTAAAAACTGTCGTAAAAATATTGGCGCTAAATTTTAAATAACCTATTATTAAGGCCTTAACACAATACCAGTTAGCAATTTTAGTAGTCTACTAACTTTTCATAAAGTTTAAACCTTTTTTAACTAGTAAAATGCTAATTAAGCAGTTAGCAAAGCATTTGTAGGGTTTGAATTTTGATGAACACAATTATTGTGGTTATGCGTTGTAAATTGATTATAATTGTTTATCCATTTTGCGGTTTCAAAAGTAAACGTAAATAAAACATATACAATATTTTTTTTTGATATTTCTTTTTTATTATAAAGAATGACCACGCGAATTGTTACAAGCATCAATTCTTTTGAGGTAATTTCCACCATTTTTTGACACACATTGAGCGGTATCTCAGCCATAACTTGACGAATGTTGGTTTTCAAGTGCTCAAGAGTTAAAGGCTTATCTGCATAAGCTCGGTCTTTCGCGTAGCCCCACAAAAAAAGTCCAGCGGTGTTAAATCGCATGATCTTGGTGGCCAGTTAATATCGCCACGATGAAAAATAACGCGGCTAGGAAATGTCTCTTGCAATAAAGCCATATTCGCTCGAGTTGTGTGGCATGTGGCACCGTTTTATTGAAACCACATATTCTACAAGTCGTATTCTTCAATAGCAAGCAAAAAATGTCGGTTATCATAGGACAATAACGCTCCGAATTGACGGAGACTGTCGTTCCATCTTTGTAGTAGGTTTTAACAATTTGTATGCGTTGTGCGATAGTTATACGATCCATTTTCGTGAATGTCAGACTTTCAACTGAAACAAAAATTGGTTTAACAGCTTAGTTTGGCAGATGTCGAATTCCAGCGCTATACTTTTGAAACCGCAAAATGGATAACCTTTATGTTGATAGAAACCCAACATGTGCTTTAAATAAGTATTCGATGTTTAAATTTTCGTCATTTTGACACATTTTGTCAAATTGACACCAGCAGGACTCGAACCTGGGCCTCCCGCGTGCAAAGCCGATATACTATCAGAATGACATGTGGATTTAGTACGATACTAAAAATTTAAAGTAGCCATTCGGTGGTTTTAACTTGTGTAAAATATTAAGAAGATAATACGATACTAAAGTCGTTTAAAATTAGCACTAAAAATGATTTAACATATTACTAAATCGTTTAAAATTATTTTTAAATATTTTAACTGTGCACACAGTAAGTTTATATAAAGTTGCACTGGTAGATAATTCACAACCAGAGATGACCAAATCCATTTTGTTTTATTACGTTACGTCTGCTACATAAATGAGGTAATTAATGTAGTTTGCGTACTTAAATATAGTTTACCAAGTTAACCTCCTTAATTGGTCAGAGTTAAGAATATACGAATAGTATACAGCGCCACAATAGGAAGCTCCAGCAGCAACCATACAATTCGCAGCTTTCAAAGTTTGAACTACTTCACCTTTCAGATAGAAGTTGCGGCTACATTTTGACATTGAAGTTCGCTACAACAATAAAACCAATTTTTGCTACATGAGTGAGCGTTTTCAATGACGGCCTGGGATTTAGCTATTCCTTCTGCTAAAGCGAGTTCACAATGTATTCAAGTAGTAAATGTTGTAGCTTGTAGACTTATCGTTAACTGTCAAAATGTAATTTAGGAATCATAAATTGAATTGTCATTCGCAACGGAAGGCAAATGGAAAAATAAAAGATACGATTAACCACCAAATTTTCATAATAAGATAAGACTTTAATTATTCTTCAAATAAAACAGAATTTTTTTTGGAAAAAAAGACATTTCATATCGTATCCGCAGTAAACGGTGACGTCATTTTCAATGTGTTAATACGAATGTACCTGGTATTATTTGGGATCTTATTTCAAACACTTTTGGCATTAATACATTATGTATGTAAATATATAATCACATACTAAATTACCTTTCGATAGCAATATTTATGTTAATCAACAGACTATTCAGCTTATGTATATGTTCTTATTTCGAAACTATGACTAAAATTGGTACTATTCTTCTTCAATATACAGTTTTGTTTTTGTTCAATTTAAATAAATAAACTAGATATATTCATATTCAAATCTATAAATTCTCAGTTCGCAATAAAGATCTACTTTCGCCAAGACACGCCTGATATTTACTTTAAATTTATTTTATTACGATTAAAAATCAAAGAAATATAGTAGAAATTAAAATTAATGATCATTAGTTAAATAAATTTCTAAATAATTTTATATATTCGTTTGTTGAAAGAACTGGTATTGGCATTTTTATAGTCACACAAAAATATAAGTCATACATATTACTTTTTGCTTTTAGTTTAATTGATTTTCTTCGTCATCCACTTTAAATTTGATGTACATATCTGTCATGTGTGTTTGTTCTGCATATGAATTTATTTTTTATGTGAACATAAATCCACCACCAAATTAATAAGTAGATTTAATATAATTAAAATTATTTCGGACACTCTACTACAATAATCACATAAATATTAAAACGGTGCACGGCGGCGATGGCGATGAACTCGAGAAGAGACGGTTGTTAAATTTAAGTTTGTCAAAATATTCACACTTGTCGTTCCTAATGGGTTATTGGGTTAAGAAAGATTAACCTTATGAGTTAATATTGTAATTTATCATTCAGAACAAAACGACCCACCTACAATTAAAAGATAATTCATTAGACAGAACTAAGAGTTTACTCGTGTTAAGTCAGGCTTCATTTCACCGTATCTTATAAATTTGTTTCAAGTTGTTTTACCATAATTTGCTTATTAAAATGAAATGCACGACTGGATCGCACGAACTTGCTCTTATGTTCGATCACATCGTATGCAAAAGATTTCTATTTAAAATCTAAATATATTTTTAAAGTAATTTTTAACTCAATTTTGTATATGCATATACAAAATTTCATTAATTTTGTTCTAAAATAAATTGGTATGACAATTTTAAATATTTAATAATATAGACTTAAAAACAAAAGATTAAATTTGTTTAATTAAAGAAAAAATACTTTAACTAATTTGAGCGCAGAAAAAAGTACGCCATTTTATTTCTTGGATAAATTTGAATTTACGAAAATGACTGACTGACTGACAGACTGACAGGCTGACAGACTGACAGACTGACAGACTGACAGACTGACAGACTGACAGACTGACAGACTGACAGACTGACAGACTGACAGACTGACAGACTGACAGACTGACAGACTGACAGACTGACAGACTGACAGACTGACAGACTGACAGACTGACAGACTGACAGACTGACAGACTGACAGACTGACAGACTGACAGACTGACAGACTGACAGACTGACAGACTGACAGACTGACAGACTGACAGACTGACAGACTGACAGACTGACAGACTGACAGACTGACAGACTGACAGACTGACAGACTGACAGACTGACAGACTGACAGACTGACAGACTGACAGACTGACAGACTGACAGACTGACAGACTGACAGACTGACAGACTGACAGACTGACAGACTGACAGACTGACAGACTGACAGACTGACAGACTGACAGACTGACAGACTGACAGACTGACAGACTGACAGACTGACAGACTGACAGACTGACAGACTGACAGACTGACAGACTGACAGACTGACAGACTGACAGACTGACAGACTGACAGACTGACAGACTGACAGACTGACAGACTGACAGACTGACAGACTGACAGACTGACAGACTGACAGACTGACAGACTGACAGACTGACAGACTGACAGACTGACAGACTGACAGACTGACAGACTGACAGACTGACAGACTGACAGACTGACAGACTGACAGACTGACAGACTGACAGACTGACAGACTGACAGACTGACAGACTGACAGACTGACAGACTGACAGACTGACAGACTGACAGACTGACAGACTGACAGACTGACAGACTGACAGACTGACAGACTGACAGACTGACAGACTGACAGACTGACAGACTGACAGACTGACAGACTGACAGACTGACAGACTGACAGACTGACAGACTGACAGACTGACAGACTGACAGACTGACAGACTGACAGACTGACAGACTGACAGACTGACAGACTGACAGACTGACAGACTGACAGACTGACAGACTGACAGACTGACAGACTGACAGACTGACAGACTGACAGACTGACAGACTGACAGACTGACAGACTGACAGACTGACAGACTGACAGACTGACAGACTGACAGACTGACAGACTGACAGACTGACAGACTGACAGACTGACAGACTGACAGACTGACAGACTGACAGACTGACAGACTGACAGACTGACAGACTGACAGACTGACAGACTGACAGACTGACAGACTGACAGACTGACAGACTGACAGACTGACAGACTGACAGACTGACAGACTGACAGACTGACAGACTGACAGACTGACAGACTGACAGACTGACAGACTGACAGACTGACAGACTGACAGACTGACAGACTGACAGACTGACAGACTGACAGACTGACAGACTGACAGACTGACAGACTGACAGACTGACAGACTGACAGACTGACAGACTGACAGACTGACAGACTGACAGACTGACAGACTGACAGACTGACAGACTGACAGACTGACAGACTGACAGACTGACAGACTGACAGACTGACAGACTGACAGACTGACAGACTGACAGACTGACAGACTGACAGACTGACAGACTGACAGACTGACAGACTGACAGACTGACAGACTGACAGACTGACAGACTGACAGACTGACAGACTGACAGACTGACAGACTGACAGACTGACAGACTGACAGACTGACAGACTGACAGACTGACAGACTGACAGACTGACAGACTGACAGACTGACAGACTGACAGACTGACAGACTGACAGACTGACAGACTGACAGACTGACAGACTGACAGACTGACAGACTGACAGACTGACAGACTGACAGACTGACAGACTGACAGACTGACAGACTGACAGACTGACAGACTGACAGACTGACAGACTGACAGACTGACAGACTGACAGACTGACAGACTGACAGACTGACAGACTGACAGACTGACAGACTGACAGACTGACAGACTGACAGACTGACAGACTGACAGACTGACAGACTGACAGACTGACAGACTGACAGACTGACAGACTGACAGACTGACAGACTGACAGACTGACAGACTGACAGACTGACAGACTGACAGACTGACAGACTGACAGACTGACAGACTGACAGACTGACAGACTGACAGACTGACAGACTGACAGACTGACAGACTGACAGACTGACAGACTGACAGACTGACAGACTGACAGACTGACAGACTGACAGACTGACAGACTGACAGACTGACAGACTGACAGACTGACAGACTGACAGACTGACAGACTGACAGACTGACAGACTGACAGACTGACAGACTGACAGACTGACAGACTGACAGACTGACAGACTGACAGACTGACAGACTGACAGACTGACAGACTGACAGACTGACAGACTGACAGACTGACAGACTGACAGACTGACAGACTGACAGACTGACAGACTGACAGACTGACAGACTGACAGACTGACAGACTGACAGACTGACAGACTGACAGACTGACAGACTGACAGACTGACAGACTGACAGACTGACAGACTGACAGACTGACAGACTGACAGACTGACAGACTGACAGACTGACAGACTGACAGACTGACAGACTGACAGACTGACAGACTGACAGACTGACAGACTGACAGACTGACAGACTGACAGACTGACAGACTGACAGACTGACAGACTGACAGACTGACAGACTGACAGACTGACAGACTGACAGACTGACAGACTGACAGACTGACAGACTGACAGACTGACAGACTGACAGACTGACAGACTGACAGACTGACAGACTGACAGACTGACAGACTGACAGACTGACAGACTGACAGACTGACAGACTGACAGACTGACAGACTGACAGACTGACAGACTGACAGACTGACAGACTGACAGACTGACAGACTGACAGACTGACAGACTGACAGACTGACAGACTGACAGACTGACAGACTGACAGACTGACAGACTGACAGACTGACAGACTGACAGACTGACAGACTGACAGACTGACAGACTGACAGACTGACAGACTGACAGACTGACAGACTGACAGACTGACAGACTGACAGACTGACAGACTGACAGACTGACAGACTGACAGACTGACAGACTGACAGACTGACAGACTGACAGACTGACAGACTGACAGACTGACAGACTGACAGACTGACAGACTGACAGACTGACAGACTGACAGACTGACAGACTGACAGACTGACAGACTGACAGACTGACAGACTGACAGACTGACAGACTGACAGACTGACAGACTGACAGACTGACAGACTGACAGACTGACAGACAGACATACAGACGGACAGAATTTTTAGACCATATTTTTTCGTCTTCGCTATCATCGTAATGCATAACTCGCCTTATAGTACCTATAATCGCAAGTAAAAAGGCCACAGCTAAAAACTTAGGGCTAATATCGTTTTAACTTTGACTGAGAATCTATGACCACCTAAATACGTTTTGTAATTATTGGTGATCATGATCTGATCACCTAAATAAAACATTCCATATTAGAAAAGCAAAGATATTATAGTTATATTTTCTTGCAAACACCGTGAAAGATTTATTTCTTATAAAACTAAGATTGCAGGCAGTGTTGTTCCTCTACGTGTCGACTTTAATTGTCTACATTTCAACGTAGACAATCGGTCGACATCGTTAACAATGCAGACAATATGTCGACAAAGTAGACAATATGTCGACAAAGTAAACAATAACTTTGGACATCTTAAATCTCACAAATAAAATCATTTCAAAAAGGGTATGCTACAGCGACAGACACGTGGTTTTAATATTTCCCTTTAAAAATATTAGTTTCAACAAATAAATTATAATATTTTGCTTAAAAATAAAAGTTTAAAACGCGTGGGTGCTATGAAGAATTCTGACCGACCTAGAAACAAAGCCTTTGAAGAGCTAGGCTATCTCTTGGTGAAAAATTATGAGAAATAGTCACCTTTTTGCACAGTGTGCAACAAAATTCTGCAAAATACTGCTGAAAACTGTCTAAGCACACACAGGTATTGGAAAATATTATTAATATTAGTTTCTAGAGTCCTCAAAGACCTTGACATACACAAATCCGCTGGCCCGGATAGTATCCATCCCATCGTTCTGAAGAGGTGTTCTTCAACGCTGGCAAAACCACTGAGTAAACTTTTCTATCTGTCTTACTCTGCAGGTCTCTTTCCGAGTGGGTGGAAAACAGCATTGGTTCAGCCTGTCCCTAAAAAAGGCGCATTTTCTTCACCCTCTAATCTTTCCAAGGTCATGGAAACGCTGATTAATTATCAGCTCAAGAAATATCTTGAAGAACGAAAGCTCCTTAATGACCGGCAGTGTGGCTTTCGTAGCAATAGGTCTACTGGTGATCTGATGGTACTCACCGAACAGTGGCACAAATCCTTACATCGTTTTGGGGAAAGTAAGATTATTGCGCTTGATATTTCAAAAGCATTTGATAGAGTTTGGCATCAAGCTCTCTTATCGAAAATGCGTGCATTTGGTAGCGATGAATCTCTAATTCGTTGGATTAGAAATTACCTTTCGGACCGTCATGTCAATACAAGTTATATTGGACGGTTTCAAGTCTGATATTCACAAAATAAATGCTGGTGTGCCCCACGGATCCGTATTGTCTCCGACCCTCTTTCTCATTTTTATTAATGATCTCTTATCTGGAACTTTGAATCCACATAATTGTTTTGCTGACGATAGTACTATCAGCTTTTCATATTCGTTTTCAGATGCACCTCCTTGTTCTTCGGATGTGCAACTGGAACGGTAGCGTATGATAAGTTCATTAAATCCTGATCTAAACAGCATTGTCCAATGGGGTACAAGAAACCACGTAGAATTTAATGCTTCAAGAACTCAATGCTGTCTTCTGTCGTTAAAACAGAACCCACACCCATGACGCTATCCATGAGCGGCACTGGTATTGAAGAAACCGATCAGCTTTCGGTCCTCAGTATGTGCATCACAGACCACCTCTTGTAAAATGAACACATATTTGATGTCGCTAAAAGCGCTGTAAAGTGTTTGGGCTTTCTCCGAAGGTGCAAAAAATTCTTCTCTCCGTCTGATCTGGCTGTAATCTATAAGGCCTTCATTCGTCCAAAGCTTGAGTATAACTCGCACATTTGGGCAGGAGCTCCCAAAAATCATTTGCATCTTCTGGATAGAATTCAAAATAGAGCTCTAAGAATGATTGACGATAGAACTATAGTGGAAACATTTACATCTCTAGAACACCGTCGAAATTTTATATGTCTCTCACTATTTTATCGCTATTTTTATAATAATGTTAGCCAGTTGAATTCCTCCCCTTAAACAATTCAACCGTAATACTCGCGCTTCTAGGAATGCTCATCAGTTTACCCTTGAGGCCAACTTCGGTCGTACTGTTAAGTACAGAGAATCTTTCTTTAGCCGTACAACGCGAATGTGGAATACTTTACCCGGCTCTATTTTCCCCTCCGATTTTGATATTCAGAAATTTAAAACCAATGTGCATCGGTATCTCCTCTTGCATCCTTCCCTACTTTCCTAACACTCGCACTGTGCTTGTTCATTTTAAGTGTAGTCAAAACCCCTTTAGTGCGCACATCCGTTTAAAAAAAAAATTATTATCTAAATATTGATTTCGAAACGAAGGCCTTTGCTTACATTTTGCAATAGAAACCGATGCATACATCAACCAAGGACATTTGAATCTTATGTAATTTTTATGATATTTAATATTTAAGGGCCATGTCATTCAACCATTTTATCAGAGTAAACGCAAAATTTTAAACATTTAAACCCTACTCTAAATGAGTTTTAAAATGGGAGTCGACTCCAAAAATGAGTTTTAAAATGAGGGTCGACATTTTGATAATTTTAAACGATAAAAAGTATATTTTAACGTTAAAGAGGTCGTCTAACTTTAAACAAAGCAAAACTCTTCTATAACTTTCTCAAACTATACTTTTTCCAGTTGGCGTTTGATATTTCATAACAAGAAATGAAAAAAAAAAATGTTTTCTAAAGAAGATTATAATATTTTTAAAGATTTTTTAGAAAGCCAAAAATATATAAAGCTCGAGCACATCTGTTCGAAAAACTGAATTTTATTCAATAAACCGGTTTGAAAAAACACCGGTTCGAAATTTAATTAAAAAATGTACGTGAAAACCCATTGGTAATACATACAGCGAATTCCTCTTGTTGAACAATTTGTTTCTTTATCTGAAAAGAAGTTTTGTTTTGCGCCAATATATTTGCAAAAAGGATTGAAATCGGAAAAAATAAACAATTCCAAATTATGTGAGAAAGTCAGTTAACGGAACCAAACTTCGAAGATTTACTGCCATTTTTATTAATTTTATTAATAAATTCCTTAAATGAAGTGAATTAGTGGACCTATCACATTTTAGTGAGTAGGGTTATCAAAACCGGTAACCGTTTTCTAAAATAATTTAAAGTTTTTCGTATCTCTTATTTAAATATTTGAAACTAAAACTTTTATAAACATAGAATTAGGTATACGTTAAGATTTAGATCAAATGATTTTTTCACGACTATCCTGTTCTTAGACACATGTTTTTGTATTATAAAATAACTTAGTTCTTTTTTAACATTATGTTTGTTGTTTGATGAATTTTAGTAGAAAAATATATAATTATGATGGTTTTATGAATTGTCTACAATCTCTACATTGTCGACAAATTTATGTCGACAATTGTGAATTGTCTACATCGAATTGTCTACATGTAGACAATCATGTGGTCTACATTTATAGTCTACATGGCGTAACGTTGATTGCAGTTCAATTTAGTTTCTTATGCAAAGTTATAAAATTTATACAATTTGTTTAATTTTGAAAATAACTTTATTTTTGAAACATTTCTGGTGGCTTCTACCGACCGCCGCCCGCCGTTGGGTTAGGCGTTAGTTATACCTTTGATTGAAACTCATCATTGAAAACGTTTTGGTACCAAATTGAAGCTATTAAGATATGTATATATATTTTTTTGTCGAAAAACCACTTTCTTTTAAAATCAATTTTGATTTTTCAATGATGAAAAGCGTTTTCAATGAACAGCTGACATTTTGTTCCCAAAAGTGGAACAAAATCGTTCAAATTTACAAAATTTCATTTATTAGATATGTTATCTCGGATACCAAGCTATCGGAGTATAGCTGTGAACGAAAGCCGAGAGCTGTCAAAAAATTAAAAGTAAACGCATACCAAATTAATTTTGCTGTTAGTGCTATTCTATACATTTGTTCTCGGATAGCTAGTTATTCCATAGCTTAATTTGTGGGATAACTCAAGATAGCTTTCATGAGAACAGCTGTTTTTTATCAGATAATAATTTGTGTTTCCTTTTTTTTTCCTGTTCCTGGAAATTTCGAACGTACGAGTACATTTGCGATTATTTTATTTTGTAAACCGACGAGGACATTGAATTTAATTTTAACATTTAATGGGTATGAGTGTGTGCGTGCTTCTGGTTTTTATTATTCTGACTTCAAAACCAAAATCGAATTTCTCTTCTTACCAGGAAAAGAACTGTCATTTCATTTGATACCAATCGACCCAATTGACCAACTATTAGCTGCATTTTATTCACTCATATGTTACGACATTCAATAGATGATTTCAATACAAGTAAATTTTCTCAATTTTAATAATTCCTTCTCGTACAAAATTTCATCAGCGAGATTCATTTTTCAGCTAGTTTGGGCAAAACAATAAATGAAAGTGAGATCAGCAGAGTGGCAATCACCACACCTGTTTACACACAAAATGCTTTCGTTTTCATGGTGTGACGAGACGACTTTAAAAGTGCTCTCAGAAAACTTTGCTTTCTTGAAAATAAAAAGTCGCTTTCAAAAAGCAAATGTGTAACGGCACCTACGAATACGTTGTTTTGATTGATTCTTATAAAAGTCGTTCAAACTTTCAAAAATGTTTGTCATGCGTGGTATAATGGAAATTTTATGGAATTAAATCAGTGTTCATATTTGTTAAAAATGTTGTCAAACTTCATTTCTTGATAGAATTTAAGCCACTTCAGCTGTCAGAATTTAAACCACGTCAACTGTCAACCATTTTGATAGCAGCTCTATTTATTGATGACTACGACATTTTAGAAGAGAAAGGTTAGTTCAAATTCTTCAATGTTTCCAAAGTCGAGGTATTTATGTAGTACCATATTTGAGATTGTGATCAGCCGGTGCCCCTATTAGGATGTTGTTATGCGTGAAATAGATTCAACCATAGTCAACACTAGTAACATCACGCTGGCCAGGAAAAAATATTTAAATACATTGCCACTTGCACCACATTTCCAACTGTTTGACATTTCGTATCGAAAAAAACACAGCTACAAGTCCCATGTAGTGGAAAAGTTGTCGGTATTGCACTAGTACCAACAATTTCAGGAGTGTGGTATAACGGCGCTGTTGACAATTAAGGGCGCTGTTGCCGATTTAATCTGTTTTTCGCTTAAGGTTTGTTTGATGATATCTCTGCATTTTTGCACGTACTAGAGAATATCAGTACAATTCACATAACTCCTAAAAATGTATGGCGCAAAATTTTAAACAGCCTGATGTTAAGGGTTAGCATGATACTTCTTAACAGTTTGCTAATACTAAAGCAATTTACTAATGTTTTCCTAATTTTTAACACTTTTTAACTAGCACCATACTAAATCTATTTTCTTATTAAACTACAAATAAACACGCCTAAAATAGTGCAAAAAAGTAGGCGAACATAACTTTTTGACGTTTGTAAATGTCAAAGTGGAATATGGATTTAGTACGATACTAAATAAATAAAGTAGCCATTTTCTAATTTTAACTTTAGTAAAATGTAAAGAAAATACGATACTAAACTGGTTTAGGCGCCAGTTATAGCTATCATTGAAACTCATCATTGAAAAAGTTGACTATTAATTCTGAGACACTTAAAGAAATAAAACTGATGCCGTTTTGGTACCAAAATGAAGGTAATACGATATAAAATATTTTTTGTCAAAAAAATATTTTATTTGCTCTACCATTTTCTTGATAATTCACTTTTGATTTTTCAATGATCATTGAATGATCATTGAAAACGCTTTCTATCATTGAAAAATCAAAAGTGAATTATCAAGAAAATGGTAGAGCAAATAAAATATTTTTTTGACAAAAAATATTTTATATCGTATTACCTTCATTTTGGTACCAAAACGGCATCAGTTTTATTTCTTTAAGTGTCTCAGAATTAATAGTCAACTTTTTCAATGATGAGTTTTAATGATAGCTATAACTGGCGCCTTAAAATTAGCAAAATCCTCTTTTTAGCCTAGTACCATACTAAAAATGATTTAACATATTACTAAATCGACTGAAATTTTGCGCCTATATTATTATAAATTAGCAGGCATCATAAAAACATTTTAGCAAACACACATAAAGTTAAGCACTTATTATTATGGATTTGCCGTACTAATGCGAAATTAAAAATTACATAAAAAATTTAAAAAACCCAAATCTTAATCGAAAAATGTGGTTTTTCAGTTCTTACTGTAGTTCTAAACTTCCGAAAAGTTTTCCAAAGTAGCTATCATATCAGTTTGTATAATTAAAAAAAGTAAGAATATTTTTCTAAACAATCTCCTAATAATGAGAAACTCCTCAGATTAAGAAGGAAAATTTAAAAAAAATGCCTGTGTTAAAAAATACAGCAAGCTCACATGAGTCTTGGACGTAATAAAATGATTAAAAGCTTATATAAATTAACAATTTATATTAGAGTATAACTTTTATTTAATCAGAGCTTACACGGCTAAAGGTTAACAAAATTCAATAAGCAAAACAGTTGCAAAACTCTCATGTGGACAAGTCGAGAAGCCGGTTGGTAAGCCACATATTAGTTGCCTATGTCACCCACCATAACATGAGTCACAACCAGACACCAGTTCCCACAGTCATGTTCCATGCACAATGCGCATGCGCAATATCTATTCAAATCTTTAAGCCTTTTTTTTGCTTTGTTATTTTTGGGTCCAGTTCCAGAATGATTTATATGCAGATGTATTGTACGTATGGTGGTTCTCTCCTTCTTTGGGTTCCCAAGTCCTATGTATGTAGTTGTGATTATAAACAGTGTAATGCAATCGATTCGTCGCTATCGGCATAAAAAGTTTTCTTTAGTGAGTGCGGGCGCAGAGCACAATTTAATGCCAAGCCTCCTCCTCCAATTCGATTTGGTCATTTTTGTGGTCGTTTTAATTTTTCGTGCGGTAGCAACTCATGAGAAATGTTTATAAATATGCATTCACAGTGCACACTCTTGGGCTATACGAGTACTATACAGTATATAAGAGTATAATGATCTTTTTGTGATTTAAAATTGGGTTGATTTTGGTTTATAAAACAAATGTTCTTTTAAAAAACAAAAGAACTACATGTGTACCAAATTATAGGTTTTTTTTTTATAAAATAGAAGTTGTATTGACCCTACCCTATTGTCGTAAGATCTTTAAGTTAGCAAGCACGACGACATCTGTTTAAAATATGAAAGTTATCCATTTTCAAAATATCGGTGCGGTTTTCGTAAGATAATCTAAAAAAAATCTAATTCATTAAGGAAAAGATTCTCTAAAGGTTTTGGAAAAAATTATTAAAGCATTAAAGCAAAAGTAATAAGAAAGAATTATCACACCAATGAAATACTCGTATAAACTTCTGACGAACGTACACGAAAAACTTGGTTAAGAACCATGACTATAAGCGATGTCGTCTTGTTTTTTCCAGACTCTCATTTCCTCTGTGGTTTTTCAAGTGGCATTCCATAACTTTTACGACGCTACAAATGTGTAGCGGATTTTTATACGATGAAAAAGTAATAGATATCTCTCAAACTCAAATGAAATTGAACAAAAATCAAGGGACGGATACAAATTCGGTTTAAGTTCATTATTAATAATTTATTAAGATAATAAGTGCAAAAATGTTCTATAACATAATTTGCGATTGTGACAAAGATGAAGAAAGAGATTGCGGAGTATTGAAAATGAACATTTTCATGTTGCGGTTCCTGATGTTTTTGTTCCGAAACTCCACCTTGAATTTCCGCGAAGGTTAGGTTAGGTTATTGAGCTGACAATTTATGACATTATCCTCACACTTAGATCAATGTAGATCCATTGTCTTACCCAGGAGTGTAATCAATCTTTTCCAATAAAAACCTGTGTGTTCTCTTAACCAGTCAAGCCATTTGGAGGCATTGCGGGCGTTCACTTACTTATTAGATATTTTATCTCGGATTCCAAGCTATCGCAGTATATCTGTGGACGAATCAAATAGGTTAGCTGAAAGCTGTCAAAAAATCAGAAAAAAACGCATACCAAATGAATTTTTCAGTCAGCTGTTCTATACATTTGTTCTAGGTTAGCTAGTTATTCCACTTTTTTTTGGATAACTCAAGATAGCTTTCGTGCGAACAGCTGTTTTTTCATCAGAACGCATTACAACAACAGAAGATTTCTTGATTGCTGAAAATAACTGAGTGAACGTCCCCCCCATTGACGAAGTACAATACATGAATTCCTGAAGTATTAGAGAGCTCTTTTAAATTATCAAAGAAGTAGCTGCCTAGTAGATTCCTTCTCTGGTGGCAGAGTGCAGGGCAACGGCAGATAAAGTGTGAGGCGTCCTCATGCCCGTCTTCGTCACTACATCCCTGTATAGGTTGCCTGTATTGAGCTTCATTTTGAATTTATGATATCCCAGTAAATTTTGTCCGGTGATTATGTTTATAAGAGAGCGAAGGGATCTCCTGTTGAGTTCCTTATTTTTGTCTGTCCTCTACTAGTTCAAGCATGGCCATATTTTCGTAGTAGTATCACATAGGTGTTAAGTAGGCTCCACTTTTCGTTGGATTTCCTTAGAATCCTTTAAAAATTTCCTGTTTAATGTAACAGGGTGGGATGTTGACAGCTCTGTTTGACTATAACGTCTCATCGGCATTTTAGTTACCCGGTATGCCGCTGTGTCCCGGGACCCAGCAGAGTCTAACATTGTGCTGTGTGCCAAGAACCTTAAGCTCTTCGCGGCAGTAAGGAACAATCTTCGATTTTATCACAGTAGTGACAGAAATCGATTTTATTGCCACTTGGCTATCAATATAAAAGATGATATCAGCCCTTGATAGCACCTGTCTAGCAGCTGTTGTCACTGGCAGGACCTGTGCTTGGAAGGCAATACTGTAATCTAGGAGCCTAATTGAGTTGTTTAACTCAAAAGGTGGAGAGAAAAAGATTTCACCAACACCAGTGTATATTTTGGGCCATCAGTATAGATTTCCACTGGGGCAGGGGTGGTAGTTCGTTTGGAAGCAAATTAGGCTGGGACACCCCGATGGAATTTCAACTTGGATTCAGGATTCAATCAGTAATAGACTAGAATAGAATTTAATAGACTTTATTTGTATGAAAAACTCAGACTTACCAAATTTGGTTACAAGTCGATTATGACCTGGTAATGAACCGTGTCGTCGGCCAGATTGACAGATTTACAATACGAATATGAATATATTATTTGTTATTTATTTATTTATTTATAACTTAATTAACACATAACTAAATTATAATGTTAATATAATTTAACGAGCTTAAGCTTCCAGGACAATCAGCTCGAACTTAAATAAAAACATAAATAAAAATATTTAATGGTATAATAATTAACTTATATAAGATAAAAATGAATTTTGTAACTAGATCTTAAATGTCATTATCTATTTTGAGTTTAAAAATAAGTTTATAGATTTGGTTGATGTTATCTTCTGATGGGTTTTTTAGTAATTTAGTATTTTTGCGGTATCTTTGATTTGAGGGCAATCATGCACAAGATGTTTGATTGTGATTGTTTCGTTTGTGTTGCATAGGTGACAATTTGCAGGAGAAGTTCATGATACGAGATAGCCGTGTGTGATGTAAGTGTGACCCAAGCGTAGGCGCAGAAAAATGTTGGTTTTCTTTCCTAAGCAGAATGTTGGGTAGTTGGACCTTTTAGCGTTTGGATTGATATGTGAGTAGTGGTGTATGTACTGGCCCCAATCGTTCTGTAATTTCTCAATCCAATATTGATTAATTTCTTACCTTGTATCTTTGTTATTTGGAATATAAAACGTAGATAAAGGTTCATTTATTGCAGAATTGGCAGCTAAGTCTGCGGCTTCGTTTCCTTTTATGCCAGCGTGTCCTGGAATCCACATAAGTTTTACATTTTTATCATTGTTAATTATTTTGATTCGAATAATTTCAGGGAAGAGTGTTCGGTTTCCAACATTGCGAATTGATTCTAATAAGGAAAGGCTGTCAGAACACATTATTGTTTTTTTGGAAGCTGAGACTTCGATTGCCTTTAGAACTGCCATAGCTTCTGCTCAAAAAACTGATGCCGCTTGTCTTAGAAGTCCTTTTGAAATAATTGTTCTGTCCTGGGTAGAAACAGAAAATGCTGTTCCGTGATCATTTTAAGATCCATCAGTGAAAACGAAATTAAACTTAGACTTTTTTTCGGTTTGCATTATTGCATTATTATACTGCTTATTTGAGGTTGATGTTTTTGGAAGGTGCTTGAGTTGGGTGTTAACATAATCGATTGGTATGGTCCAGGGTAGTTTGGCCGCAGGTCGAATAGCATCAATCAAAATTGGGTTGTCCATTTTAGTGTGGATGGAGTTTTAGGAACTTTTGTACGAGCTAAACAATGCTTGGCGTCGGTTGAAACAAGACGATTTTCAGTTGTGCTTAGTTTTTGGATCAGTAGAGAAGTGAGGTGATGAACTCTATTATCAAGGGAGGACAGGCCGGCTTCGGTTTACATATTCTTAATAGGTGTTGTTCTGTACACTTTAAGGCTCAATCGTACGGCGTTATGATAGTAGGGTTTAATTATATTTAGTGACGATTTGGAGCACTTTCCATAAATACTAATAGTTCATAGTCGATTTTCGAAAGAATGGTTGATCTGGTTATACTTATTAAGGAGTTAATGTGAACAAGACTATTTATGGATGATAAATATTTTATAATGTTAAGTCTGGTAACTAAGCTTTTTTTTAAGTATAAACAGTGTTCCTTAAAATTAAACTTACAATCAAATATTATACCAAGCAAATAGAGACTATGCTCATTAATTATTTTATTGTAATTTGAACATAAAACAATATTTTTTGAACTAGTTTTTTTTACAAATGTGTAGTATTTTACTTTTTTCTAATGAGATTTTTGAGCTTGAGTAAGAACACCAGGTTGAAATATCTACAAGAATATTTGAAAAAAATAGAGACAGTGGTTGTAAGATCTTTGCACTTAGTGAACAATGTTAAATCATCTGCATACAAAGTTTGGTCCATTATTTGTTATTTCTTGTAAGCAATAAAACAAAAGGATAATTTGAACGAAAAGAACAATTTTTTTTAAAGAATAGATTGGTGTTAAAAAAAATATTTTACAAATCAAAAGTTTTCTGTTATGATTCTTTTGCTATAAAGGAATACGGCTTGAATAATTCTGTACAGCTTCTCCCATCCTTTGGTCCCATTAAGGATCTGTATTACTTCTTTAGTTTCGAACTTATTTTTCCCGATTTCCCGGATTTCTTTTAGAAATGTCCAAGTTCCCAGAAAATGTGCGATATTTTCTCTCTCGTGTGTGTTCCCGATTTCACATTCGAGTGGTAAATCTGGTATATGAGGTATGAGGTTCAGTGAAAGGATTTCCCCTCTGACTCGTATAATCAAAGATATCATGTCTGCGGTGTTGCTATTATTGAAGTAGTTCAATTCTTCTAGTTCAAAGCCGATATTTTTCGTCCAATTTGGAGACAAGGTGATAAAGATTTCTCTTAAATGCAGTTAGATCATTAGTATCCAGTAGTTCGATAGGTTTCCAGAGAACTTGAAATATTAATCCAAGATTTCACAAAGTTAAGCTGATTTGAGATGAGATATTTTAAGATTCTGCTCACTAATCTAGATGGGTCCATTCGTAGAATTGTGTGCATATAATCGAAGTGCATTTTGAGCGAGTCGATAAACATCGGGGGCAAACCTGTTTCGATATGAAGCACGTAGTTTGGCGTTGCAGAAGGGAGAACAAAAACTCGCTTTAAAAAGAACTCTTTGAAACCCCACACTTGTGAGGATTGAAGCATGAAGCCACTGCTTGAAAAATCTTGTACTTAGCCGAATGATGAACAGCTATATTTTTAATGCATTTATTCGATGAAACACATACGGCAGCCTTTGCTTCTTTGAGTTTCGCCTTAAGGTGCTTTTTCATACAAAGGTTACTAGCTACCATGACGGCAAGGTACTTAAATTCCTTTAGCACTTATCACGTATCTTCCATGACCTTTTCTAAAAGTCATTGTTCGATTTATCCAGATTAACAGACAAATTCCAACTACTACAGTATTTTTCCAATTTTGATGTCGTTCTTGAAGTTGGCTAGGAGATTCCGATAAAATAACGATGTCAGCAGCGTACAATAAAGCCGGAACATTTTCTTCAGCAATGGAGACGGTGCCTCCCACGTGCTCAACTAAATCCTCAATAAATAGCGTGAATAAAAGAGTACTCAGCGAACACCCTTGTTTTAGACCCATTGAGGAGCTAAATTCATCTGAAAGATTGTCACCATCCCACACAGATACAAAATCTTTCGCATAAAGGGCTTTTAAGATTTGTATAATTTTTAAAGAAAATCCGATAATTAAACGCGATTTGTGGCCAAACTAAGCGTCCTAGAGCCATCAAACTTGACAACTTTTTTTCTCTTTAAATTCGATTTGCGGCTAAACTAGGACAAGTAGTATATAATGTAAGGAGTGCCTTTTAATCGACAACTACATTTTGACAGTGAGTCAACTATATTTTTATTGTACCTTTTCTTTTTTTTCCGACATAACGTTTTATCATTCTTATTAGACTCAACATACCATTGCTTAAATGTTGAATTATTTAGCGAAAAATAGCGAGAAACGCAAACGAAAGATTTGGAGCATTTTTACACTTCTTGTCAAACCAGTTTTGGATGTACTTTCGTGGTTTGATTTGACTGACGTGGTGCGCTTTCATTATAACCCCAAGCAAATCTTCCATAAGAGGTGCTGAACTTATTTCCTTAAATGATAATAGTTCCGTATCCAACCGTTGCTGATAGGCCTGAAGATAGTTCCTATTCCATTTCAATTTCAGTGGCAGTTTTAACTCCGTTGTGACCGCTGAAGCATATATGTATATTCGTGTTAATTGAAAAAGTTAACGGCATATGCTCAGAAAATGTCTTAGATTGCACTTGAAAGTCCGTAATCAGTTGAAACCAGTTACCGGTAGCTATGCAATAATCTATGACAGAGTCATCCGTAGTAGAAGTAAAGCAAATTTGCTACAGCATGTTGCAGTGAAGATAAAACTTTTTTTCATCGACATCGTTTCCTTTCTTCTTATAGTTAGAATACAGAATGCAAGCGTTCAGCGACGTTTGACGTTTACACATGACAGCAAACTGAGTGACAAAAGTAAAAACGACTTATGGAATGCATATTGTATCGAGTTGTATATTTTGCTTATTTTGGAACATGCTGAGATTCGAACCTCAAACCTCTGCAACGCACTATAGACTACTACTAGGTAACTTTTTAAAAACCTTAAAAATGAACATTTGTTTCTAAATGTTGCTTCGATAATAAGAATTTTGTAATCTATCCCTTCGAAAACATTGAGAGCCTCGTGCAGTGTATTGTGCATTCTAAAGTTCAAATCTAAGCCGTTTGTTATGATAACGGTAGTCTTACAATGCTGATGCAACAATATCGATAAGCTCTGATGTAAACCAATCAAGCAGAAGGTTTAAAACAAGCGTGAATCACTGAAAGAGTTCGTAGTATTTTAATGTGGTCACCTATATATTTTTAATTGATTAAGTAAATTATATTTTACACATCAGACCGGTAATAAATAAAAATTGTGAACCGGTTTATGAGATAAATAAATTTCAAACCCACATTAATGTATTGCCAAGTAAAGAGTGAGTTCATTTCATTTCTTTATAGATTTGTAATAAATATAAACTATAGAATGAAATCATTCTCATGATGAAAGCATTAGGAGTCTGTAATCCGTATATGACTCAACAACACTGTCTTAAAGAATCTCGAAGCCTTTATACCTACATATGTGTGCCTACTCTCTGTGCGCCTCAAGGAATCTCAAACAATAACAAATCATTATTTTCATTAATAAAGCCAGACTTCTAAAGGGAATTGTTTAGGCTTCCTTCTCATTATAAAAATAATTATAAGTAAACAAAAAAACACAGCTTGGGATTATTTGAGTACAAAAGCCATATGAAGAATGAGGGCCATCATCGCGCAACGTTTCTCATGTTGCAGACATTGGAGCAATATTGCAACAATTATTATGGTGCAGCAGAAAAAAAAATAAAAATGGCAGAAAGCCGAAACATACATAAATAAGAATACCTACTCTACGTACGTAAACGTGTGTTACTTGAAGAGTAGAGAGTAGACGTATCGCTTCGGTTGGTCGGCTATACGGCTTGACGGCGCGGCGCGGCGGCGGCTCGCGTTCTGCATTATGCTATGTGTATACAATGGCAGACCGTCACGTTTTATACAAGAGCATTGGATTCAGTTCTTTTTATTGTTTAATTCTATATACCTATCTTCAAATTAAAAAAAAAATAAAAACATTTCATGAACCATGACGCAAGCGTATGAAGTTACGTCATTTCGCTTTATTTTTATTTGCGCATATACCTATGTAGCAGCAGTCTCACTGACTATCTTAATATTTTTATGAAGTATTATTACAAGACATATTAATATTTTTTTCCAACAAATTAATAAATGGCGACCACTGACGAATCGAGGACCTCATTTACAATATATGTACATAAATATGTATGTACATACCTTAAATAAACATAACTTCTTGATAGGCCTTGATATAGCTTATTTTTATCAGACCCGATCACAATGGAATTAAAAACAACAAAATGCAATGTAATTATTTTGTGGTTAACTCTTACCATATTCCGTAAAAATCTGCCATACCGGCGCGGAAATACATCTTTGTTATCCATAGTTTCTATGGAAATGTCAATTTATTTCTGGCGTCGCGCATGCCTGGACCCATGTTCTGTATCTCAAGCGATAACTTTTCCTCATTTAACGCCTCTAAAAAATGGGTTTCTGTAAATTGAGGCGATACCTTAAATTTTTAATATGTTGACAGACATATCCTCGATTTTTTAAAGAAAGAATTAAAATGATTTTGTTGTATTAAGTGATTTTCAATTTAATGAAAAATTTCGCGTCTGCAATAGTACATCAGGATATATTTTGTTAAAAATCGGTTGATAGCTCCAGCGTCCCACAAAAAGAATTTCTCTCTTGAAGCTAAGACCCAACTTTTATGGGTGTTACACTGGCTTGAAAGTGGAGCTCAGTATCATGTAGTTAGTAATGTAAATTGTGTTTCTAAAAAAAAAACGTAAGCATTAAAATTCTCACGTCACTATCTTTAACTGACAATTATGTCACCTATCAATACGATATGAAATGAAAACTTTTCAGATAAGTGATGCCACAAATTTGTACACTTGTCAATGTTTAAAGAGTATACATCTCTTCTTGTGTTAACACAATGGAGCTACCTGGTCTAAGTGTGTCAGTCGTTTTCCTGGCAGCCACTTCAACATAACCTAACCAATCTTTTTGAAATAGGCCCCTGATGTTTTTTCCTAATTTAATGGTAAATTGAGTCCCATTATTCGGTGTGTATATTTGCTTTATTATTTACACATATGCATTTGAGTCTTGCAAAACATAAAAATTTAAAGTTTTCAGTTTTTATTTGTTTTATTACTAGAGCAATTGACCAGTTCAGATAATTGAGATCTATTCAAATTACGCTCCGTCACAAAATTAGGAAGGTAAATTAAAAATGTTTTTCCTCAGTATTTGACAGCAAAGGTCAGACTTTTGCTAAGGAATTCTGTTTATATGAAGGAGATATCTTTGAGATCTCATTTTTCTGAACTAGCCTAATTAATCTGCTGGTATAAGCCTAGTACGCTGCTGATGCGAAACGAAATTTTTCGGTGGTCTCCACTAGGAGAACGAAATGCTAACGAAAACCACAGCGGAAAAATATTTGCGGAGAGTTCTGTAAGCTGTCAAAAACAATTGACAAGTTGTAAAAAAAAGTAATTTTGTCACCAATTTATTTTTAGATGCAAAATTTTTTGTCGCCAAATTACTTTTAGATGTAATTTTTTTGAAATAATTCTTGGATTTAAAAATTGTTCTTGTTACACATAGAGGATTTAAAATAAAACTCAGAACCGTTTAAATGATGGAAATTAAGCAAATACTTTGGGACTTATTAACTGGTTTATCTGTCGTTTTGATGAAATTTCTATCAATTTTAAGAAAATCAATGAAATAGAGAGGTAAACCACTCTATAATTCGAAAACTACGTCCTTCATTGGGATGGTGTGAACGGTTATGAGTTCTAATTTATGGTTTCTTACTAATTCCGGATACCATTTTCAAGTCCAAGAATTATTTCAAAAAAAATATATGTAAAGGAAATTTGGTGACAAAAAAATACATCTAAAAGTAATTTGGTGACAAAACTACTTTTGGTTTTGTTAATGCTTCATTTGAAAGTATGAAGTTTTGATTCAAAAAAGATATCGCTCGCCTTTATTGGACAACCCGTTCCAAAGATATAGTTCCAAACCTATTCACTGTTCACCTTGAAATACATAATCTGAAAATACTTTGAAGTGTATCTTTGGAACGGGTTACCCTAAAAACTTGGTTGATACCTTTTTGTAATCTACTCTTGATGCTCTCAAAATCAGCATCAAAAGTTTTTATGTAGAAGCCTTATTGCAAAAAATCACTCTTGAAATACGCATATTTAGAATGATGTATGCGTATTCCTGGAGCTATTTTTTTTAATACAACTTCTTTGCAAAAAATGTTGATGCTTCCTTTGAAAGTATCAAGTGCTGATTCTAAAATGATATCGCTCGCCTTTATTGGACAACCCGTTCCAAAGATATAGTTCCAAACCTATTCACTGTTCACCTTGAAATACATAATCTGAAAATACTTTGAAGTGTATCTTTGGAACGGGTTACCCTAAAAACTTGGTTGATACCTTTTTGTAATCTACTCTTGATGCTCTCAAAATCAGCATCAAAAGTTTTTATGTAGAAGCCTTATTGCAAAAAATCACTCTTGAAATACGCATATTTAGAATGATGTATGCGTATTCCTGGAGCTATTTTTTTTAATACAACTTCTTTGCAAAAAATGTTGATGCTTCCTTTGAAAGTATCAAGTGCTGATTCTAAAAAGATATCGCTCACCTTTATGGGACAACCGGTTGTTCATCAGCATCAAGAGTAGATTACAAAAAGGTATCAACCAAGTTTTTAGGGTAACCCGTTCCAAAGATACACTTCAAAGTATTTTCAGATTATGTATTTCAAGGTGAACAGTGAATAGGTTTGGAACTATATCTTTGGAACGGGTTGTCCAATAAAGGCGAGCGATATCATTTTAGAATCAGCACTTGATACTTTCAAAGGAAGCATCAACATTTTTTGCAAAGAAGTTGTATTAAAAAAAATAGCTCCAGGAATACGCATACATCATTCTAAATATGCGTATTTCAAGAGTGATTTTTTGCAATAAGGCTTCTACATAAAAACTTTTGATGCTGATTTTGAGAGCATCAAGAGTAGATTACAAAAAGGTATCAACCAAGTTTTTAGGGTAACCCGTTCCAAAGATACACTTCAAAGTATTTTCAGATTATATATTCCAAGAGAACAGTGAATAGCTTTTAGAATATATTTTTGGAACGGGTTGCATTTTCACTTGTTCATCAGTGAGTTTTCTTAGTGGGTTTGTACTTGACCGCTCTGCTACGCTGCGAATGCTCTTTGATCGATTCCCATTTTAACTATAGGTCTTGCTTCCTCAATTAATACCAAAATCGTCTTATATATCAAATCCAATTGACAAGTGACCAGCTTGCAAGCAGCTTGATTTGCTATCAAATCCACGAGCAGGGCATCTGCCATACGATGGTTCAATAACATTAAAAAACTTCGTCCAGAAAAGAAAAAGAAGGTAGCGATGGCAATGCGAGGTAAGTGATTTGTCATCATCTTCATCACCTGAAATTGTAGACTAAATAACAATGTCCATCCCGTGCCGATTTTCACGAAGTAAACATTAAACAGATTATCTTAACTTAGAAATAAGTTCTGGGGTATGGTATAAAATCGCCAATCAATGAGATCGGAAACAGTCTATCTAAATAGAGGTGGGTATCGTTTAAGATGGCCTTTTTGCAACCAAACATTACTGTGGTAACGATGATTTCCTTAATTGTCGTCGGTGCAGCGGAAGGCCGCTTACCTTTGGCTTCCGGCCTGGATACATCTTGTCCCGACCAGGTCGGAAATTCATATTCGTACTGCCAGTAGCGGGCGGTCGATTTGATTTTTTCTTTGTGGCAATTGAGTTAATTTATGTGTTGAAAGTATGTAGTTAGAAATGGTAAGTGTTTTTTTTATATTTATATGGTGTCAAAGGTCGCATAGAATTTAAAAGTCGGAGTGACAAATGTATTTTAAAAATCATGACATGGACAGTTAATTGCAGAACAAACTACTGAATCTTGATTATAATATTTTTATTTAGTAGTCACTTAAAATAAATTAATTTTAAAAGGACATTGGTTATTTTTAATCTAAGCACTAGCACTAGGTATGAGAAAAGTCGATAGTTAGTTATAATCAGCACTCCAAATAAAGATCAACTATATCTTGTTCGCCGATAAGATATGTGAAGGGTGTGCTTCTTTCCAACTTCCCATTTGCATTTTGCAGATTTAGTTTAGTCGATTTTAAAATTGGTTTTGATACAAAATTAGAATTGAATGTATTTTGATTAATTTAATTCAGGAAATGCACAGAAAAACCCGACACTAGAGAAAACACAAAGCCAAAGAAAAATCAAATAAGCATTACAAGAGCTTGACTTTTTTTTTTATAAAAAAAATTAAATGTCAAAATTTCGCAAGCAATTAATGTGCAGGTCAATTAAATTGAGAACGAAAAGAGTGGAGAATTGTACTAAGAAATCTACTACAGCTATCCACTAAAATTACACATTTCGTCGATCAGCAGCGTACTGGAAAACGAAAAGTAGAACGAAATTTTTCGTTCATGATTTCGTCGTGTCATTTTTGTATGGGATTTTTCGTTTCGCATCAGCAGCGTACTAGGCTATAAAGTGAGAATGTCAATAACATAACTTGAAAATGTTTTATTAGGCCATGTGTGAATTGCGTTAAAATGTTAGTTAAATTTTCTACCTCGGTTAAATTCTTACACTAGCGTGGTGAATAAAAAAAATGTATGCTGATGTTGAGCAGGTTAAATTGTGTTAAAATTTTACGTTTCTCAAGATAGAGTAATTTGAAAATGTAAACGATAACCGAAAAGAAAGATGAACTCCAAAAAGTCCAGATCTACTGGGAAACCATATAATAAATGTAAGTTTTAATTCATTCAATTGAAAAATAAAATTACATTCATAGTTTTGTTTGTGTAGGGTCTCAAGAGAAAAAAACAAATAATATAATCCGTTGATATTTAAACAAATATAAGATCATTAATATAAAATATTTATTGTAGTTGATTTTGCAAATTGAATACAAGTCAGCTTGTCATATTCTTGTCAGCTTTAAAAAACTAGTGCTTATGTACTGAATCAGCAAACTAACCATAATGGGAATTGCTTTGAAAAGATTTGGAATTGTTGTTTCAAAATATTAAATTAAATGTAAAACCGAAACATATAAGTAAAACTGAGATTTGGTTACATTTTTCATGCCAAATTACTAACTTTATATCTTCTAAGTCGGATTTTGCGAAAGAAATTATTTAACTTGAACAACAAAAAAAATGTTTTTAGAGAAATTTCTTAAATCTTGAAGGAATTTTAGCCTAAATACTATCTTAATAAATCCCTTTTAACGCAATTCACGCCAGCAAAAAGCTAAATTTGATCCCACCACAAACCAAACTTCAAAATTTAACCAAGGTAGAAAATGTAACCAATATTTTAACGCAATTCACACGCGGCCTTAGATACTGAATCCGCAAAAAATCTTTGCTTCATTGAAAATTCATTCGCATCTACACAAAAAGTTGTTAAGTCGAAACCAAACCTACATATATGTCAGTTTTAGGTGTGTGCTTAGAAATAAGATTCCCGTTGATCATCCCGAGTGGCAGCCAGCTTGGTGATCAATTCCGTTAATTTTAATATTGGTGTACTGGTGTGCAATTTAAAGCGGACTTTTTGGACAACACAAAATACCCAATTTTCTCTTGGATTAGCATTGTGCAGGAATTAAATTCTTAACAGAATTTCCCCTCTTACTGATTCTGAGTAAGCTGTGGGCGTACCGATTTTAATTGAATGGAAAACTCATAAATTATGTTTACCTTTTTTATCCCTGTTCTGTACTGCAAGTGACCAAAAAGAAAATGGTATGGTTGTTTGTGTATCAGTAATATTTATGTAGGCCACACATCTTTCCTATCATTCTATCTCTTCCTTAACCTCACGCCCGCGCTGTGTTGAAACATTTAAAGGGTAGTGTATAATCCCTTGAGCGCGTGTAGATTATAACAAAAAAAAGGCATTTCGAAGGATTCAATAATTGACTTTACCGTCTACGGAAATGCAATGTAAATGAAGTCGGCTTCCTAATTCCATAATCGACATTAAATATGTTTGATTTATTATTTTTTTATCAATCAATTTGCAACTTTTCAAAATTGTAGCCCATAAACTCGATTGCTTTTTGAAATACTAAATCGATGCACTACTATATGCGTCAAAGACCGATATTGGATTCCCAAATTTATGTGGGTTCCTTCACTTTTAATGTAAATTAAATAATTTTCAGAGCATGAACACAAAGAAATGTAAGAAATGAGATGGTGGTAAATATTGTAAAGTTGTAGCGTTGATGTGGTGCATTACTACAGATCGGTTCGAATTGGACAACACCAACAGACGTTCGTTTGGCGCGATATCTCGGTTTTTTCGGTCCGATGATCGCCATTGTTAATCACAAATAATAACAAAGTAAATAAATGAAAAAGAAAATGTTATGCTGTTGTGTTTGAGGTTAATTTACATATAAAATGGTATACAATTTAAAAAAAAAAACAATCGTTTATACAGATTGATGGCGACCGGCAATGGTAATTAATATAAATGGTCAAAAGGAATAGGCGTAAATTAGTTGAAAGTGAAATTTATGTTAATTCCTAATTCTAATTTCCTTGAAACCTATTAATAAACTATACATACATATGTATGTGTATGTATATGATATTTTATATGGCGTGTATAATACTATTATAATGTCTTATAATAAATTTTATTTGTTTGATTCAGTGGCTGCTCATCTCTAACGCCATCTGTTAGCAAAAGATATGTATCTTTGCCGGCGCGATTAAATGTGAATTCGGCTAAGACGTGGAAGAAAATGTCTTATATCTTTGTTTTCCTGTATGTGGTTTTTTGTTTTTGCACTAGCACTGCATCAACGGCTCATAAATATGGCTGACGAATGGGGTCATTTGGGGGCTGTTGGTCTTGTGGGTGGAAATTTGATTTTCACTTTGTTTCCATTGTAGCTAGGTGCTAGGCGATCAAAATGCAAGACATCACACGCTGCCAAGCGGAAAAGATTGAAGAATCTAAAGTTTCCCGTGCGATGGATCTTACAAGATAAAAGATTCCAATCTCTGGCTGACCTTATCGGCGACGGCGATGTCGGCGGTGGCTTGTCGTCATTAGGAAACCGAAAATAATTTATTGTTAACATACCCGTAAGTTATATTTTGAATGCACCTCGGACATGTGTGAAGTGAAAATGTAATTTATTTTTGATTTGGGAATGAAAGTCAAACTCTAATGATTTACTCGATGAAGAAGACCCTTAAGCAGGCTTTATTTTATGTATGCAAAAAATTGTTGTTATTTTGTTTTTGTTTCTGAAAATTGATTGCATTCGGTGAATGAGAATTTTTTTTTTAATTTATCATTGACGATGGTTCCGCATCATCAACAGTTGATCGAAGAACATCAAAGAAACGCACGGCACTGGCACTGAATGTTTGGTATGCAATAATGATTTAGACAGATGATGATGGCTAATTAATTTGATAAGTCTGGATATATACATATATACAAGACGGTTAGCGGGTTGTTAATACAACTTTCTTTCTGAATGACTAGCGGCAAGCAGTTAATTCATCAGATGCACCGGAGATAAATCCACTCTGAAAAGATAAAAGATTTTATAATGCCATCTAATTTGAGCAAATTGATTGCTTGTTTACGGATATGATAAAAAAAATTTACTGTTGTTTCCATCAAATTAGTTTCACATACTTGCTCTTTTTAAGTTCATATATTATTGACTAGTCTTAAAACTGGTTTTAATATCAAAACTTGTTTTAAAGAGGTTTCAAGTTTTGAACAATTCGTTATCATTTTTGAAATCTAAAACTTAAAATCTTAAAACATATAAATATAAGTAATTGAAAAAAATTTTAAATTTCTAGTTTTAATGACTTGTTTCTTATTTTATTTATCAAAAACTAAAATAGGAGTAGAAAAGTAATTAATTATGAATGACGTCATCAAATAAATCAATTTTTAATTATCTTAGACGAAATGACACCGTATTCAATACTATTACAGTGAATTTGGGATCTCAAGGGACCAATACATATGTACCAATTATTGAGGGTTTTCAATAATCCAGTTTAAATGTTAATAAACATGCATATTAGGCGTGTTTTTTCGAAGCCCCGGGGAAATTGGACGAAAAATCATCTACGATGAGTAGAATTAACAATTTGCATGTTAAATCCAACAACACCTAATCCCCGGGGGTACTTAGCTTAAAGCCAGAGAATTCTCGGGGCTTAGCTATTGGAGGGGATAAGAACTATGCTACCAAATGTTTTTTCACGAAGTTATCGATAAAAGGTATAGAAGCTTCAAAACTGACATTTGACATGTCAGATAATTATCAATTTTGTTTGGTTTGGTTGAGCATTGTGAAAAGTGCTTGAAATTAGCTCAAACATTGGTTCTTTATAAGGAATCGCCTTTCGGAAGTAATTTTTGTTATGTATTACCAATAATCAAAAACATTTTAACCAATAAGTAAGAGAATTGGATGATGATTCCAGAAACGTATACAACAACCCTCTAGGCCAAGCAGTTTCGAAAGGAAGAAGGAATATGTTTATGGTTCTTGCCGATTTTCAGAAAACAGTTCATGTTGCAATTGTTATCTTAGGAGCTGTTTTCGAAACTGGTCAACCTAAAGAGGTGTTTTATCCTTTTCTGGAATCGTCATTCAATCCTCTCACTTATTGGAAAATATCGACAATATTCATTATAATTACTTAGAACGAAGGTCATCTTACCTACATCGGATTTAAACCTGCATAGCATAACTAGGACACCTTCATATACTAAACAGCGTCAATATTAATTTAACTACATTAAGGTTGTTATCTTCAAGAGCAAGTTCGTACGATCCAGTCGTGCATTTTATTTATTTTAGGAATATCTATTAAAGATAATGTCAAAAAACTAACAAATACGATGTTTGGAAAAATCCATTGAGTTGTTTCCGAAATTTTGAGTTTTTAAATTTCAAACAAAATTTACGTGTGGTTTTTTTTGTTTTAAGAGCCTTTCTGCCAAAGTGGAAAACCATTTCGGTAGCTACTGCTTTTCGATTAATGCTCGAATTTCAGTCTGAGGCGATGCTAATCTAAATAAGAAAATAAAAGTGTAAAGAAAAGGATCAACATTCTACCGCATTGAACATATTCCCTACTTGGCAATGCCTTGTGCAGAATATCCACACATTCAGAAGAGAATGCTTTATTCCATCGAAGAATATCCTTTGCGTGTGGGATGATTTCAAGGGAGTGAGAATGCAACGCCATGTTGCTATAATTACCACGTGCCAACTGTGCTGAAATCGGCACATTTCTCGGCGAATTGCACCAAGTTCGTCATCACCCATTTTCGTTGAAACTGGGATCGATGACCAATTTCTTGTCGGCTGCTTTGTGGACTGCTTTCGTCCAGCGCACCTTCGTCCAATTGAGGGCTTTGTGGCACGTTCCGAGACAAACTTTGAAAATCTAAAAGAAATAGTTTTTACTACAAACATGTTCTCAATTACTATAGTTTTTATTGAACTCACCTTGTAATCATTTCTCACAAATTCTATTCCATATGTCCAGCATACATTTTACTGGGACAAAACTAACACGTTTCGATTTTTAGCGAATTTTATTATAAATAAAATAAAAAATAAATAAATTTTCGAAATTTTACTCATGCAAGAAATCCATTTTGAACACAGCTGTTTTCTAAATGTCATCTTGCAAACAGTGCTGCCAAGATTTTCACTAAGCGGCCTGGTCGTTTTTTCAACCAATTCCACCGGGGATTGCAAAAAAACGCACCTATTGTGGGTAAACAAACATGTCAAAACGTGTTAAAACCTAATTAATTTATCTCACTTATACAGGTAATTGACCTACAGAGTCTCAATTATAGAGGTAAACATCGAAAAAGTCCTAGAAATCAAATATCATTTAACCAGGTTCAAAAAGTCCCATTAACAGAGGTAATTTAATGAAAAATAACCGGGACCTCATTGCAACTCTCAATAATAGAGGTTTCTCACTTATCCAGGTCCCACTTAATCAATTTTCACTGTACTATGACAGCCGAGTTGACAATTCTAGGTTGTTTTAAGGTTAGATTGTCTATGCAATTTGTTGTATTAATAGAAGATATTTTGACATTTCGTGACAATCCAGTTTCACCGGGTACAGATTCATAAGACATGGTGTCTTGATAATAATGCCACTTGCTAGTTAGGAGCTATATTTCACGCATCAAAACCTCCTGAATTGTTGAAATAAAACTGAATGCGCTTTTAGCTCATGTGAAAATTTTTAACGCGATGGTAAAATAAATATTACAAAAATTTCACGATGTGAACTGTAGCTAGTCTGACAGTATTCTTTATCCAATAGAGGTTTGTACATTGAAACGAAGCCTGAAGTCAGCCTAGGGATCAACCTAAATCATTTTTTGAAAAATCTGTAGGCCGATTCCAAGTTCTGAGAGTGGTTGGTGTTTAATTGGCAAATTGCGGTGGGTGATTTATAATAAAATGTAAGTAAATATTGAATAAAACTCCTCACTTCACTCAAAACCTTCGAGACTGTGGGTTTGGACATGGCAATCTGTCTTGTGCATATGAAACGCTCTGTTGGCATGATATTTCTGCTAAAAATTAAGGAATGGCAGCAAATTTCAGTAAAGAAGGCACAGAGCTTATTCCCTCGTTTGAACTCGTTTTCTATTTCAGCAAATATATTTACAAATGCCTTATCAACTGCCGAAATAAATTTAGTAAAACTAAATACATAAATATTTTAACAAATTAATTTGAGATTGTAAAATAGTGAAAGTAAGCATTTGACTACTATCGACGAACATCAAGCGGAGAAGACCCACTTCTAATTAATTTTTCTTCCTATTCGGCATACAGAAAAACACCAATGGAATCCATATTTTTTTTATCTTATTTAATATTAAAACACAAACAGATGAATAGTTATAGTGAATAAGGTAGTCTTATGTAGCCTCTTTCTTACCTTCCATAAATTCCTATTTATAAAACATTTTCCCATAAATTATAGTTATGCAGGGATTTATATCCAAAAAGTACCAAAAACGGTTTGGCTGTCATGATCAATTCAGCTGTTTGTCAGAAAGCGCAACTAGACAACTTTTTAGTATGAACAAATAATTACAATGAATAAGTTTCTTTTGTTACTCTTTTAGAACAATTTAAAAGTAGTTTTCCGTAAAACTTTAGTTTTTAACCGAGTCTCAGCCAATAATGCGGCAGTTGGTGTATTTATTGTGTGCTGAAAAGTATTTGTGTGAAATTATAGCCATCGGGGTCTTCCAAATTAATTTTTTTTTCGTCTGAAAAGACCTCGCGATGCCACTCCGAAGTCCAGGTCACATGTGCCCGACAAAAATTGAGGCGTTGCTCTTTTCAAACCGGGTTAAGTGGTGGTTTCTTCTTGGTTTTAAGTCTTTTTATATGCTTAGGTTTTGAAATAACACGACGCATAGTTGTGAGACATGGCTTGATACCACATTTTCTGATTTTTCTAAAGAGTCGTGAGGATTTGACGCTTTTTTTGATATAAGTCGGATTTCCGCATTGGTAAGCACACTGTGTGTACGGCCTTTCACATTTTTTCCATACTTAAACTCATAACTTAAAATCTGGATATAACTGTGCAGCTTTTCTATTTCATATATTATTTTTCTTTCTTTATTCATTGCATTCTATTTGCCATCCATTCTATTCCTTATCCAGAATAAATGAAGAAACACACTCTCTATATACACACATGTTATATACTATTCGTATTTGGATATGTTTGTGAACGATTCAGATAGGTTAGCTGAAAGTGGAACGAAACTCATAATCAAATAAAATTTAAAAGCGGATATTGTAGATATTTGCTGAAAATTACTATTTAAACGTGGATACTCACTCAGCCGATTTATTTTGACGGAAGTGTAAGTTCACGGGATTCACTAGGATGTCTTTCAGAAGGTTGTCATTTTTTTTCATAAACATCTGTGCCGTAAATACTAATAACTAATTTATAAATTAAAAGTAAACTTATATTAAAATTAGTATTTTATTATTTCGATTTCGGTTCAAATGAAATAAAAACATAATAATATGCAGACATTATTTGAATCAATCAATAAGTGTTTAAAACACCAAATGTCAACAAAAAATCCAGCAACTTTCAAAAGAATCTGAAAATATTCCCTCACTTCGGCGTGTTGCTCTAACTAAAGAAAGAAAGAGACATGGACCAGGGACCATAGACGTCAAAATAAACCAGTAAAGTCAGGCTAAATGATAACTTAAAAATATTCATATAAATAAATTTCGATGAATAGAAACCATTTCATAAATGGAATAAAATAGTATGTAGTTCCAGAGTTATTCAGTCTTTCGATTGATTTTCGAATGTCAATTATCAATTGGGAGTTGATAAATATTGTATTTCGATTTAAAGAAATCAAATTGATAAAATATTTTGTCTTTCACAATATGACCGGTATTCTAAACTACCAATTAATAAATATGCAATGAAATTTAAATTGATCTCTTAAATAACACATTTTGGTAATTATTTGTATCAAGTATAAATAACTGATAGTTGAGAACAAAACACCTAAAAACACCAACAAAAGAACAGCCCATTTCTTTTTATTTCTAAAATAATTTACTGTTGCCCCACTTGTAGGTATATTTTTCACTAAACTGTTAAATCATTTCTTATTGTTTTTTTTTTTGTTTAAATCTAACAATCTTGCTTGCAGAATGCATTTGTAAAGACATTAAACCAAATCTCCAATCAAACATTCCTACGAACTAACGCCCTTTTTGTTGTTCAGAGTAAAAGTTGTTTTTTGTTTTCATTTCAATTTGAACTCCAAACCCATGGGTAGGCGTATCAGCATCAAATACACACTTTCTTAAATGGATCTGTGTGTCAGATGATAAAGCACGTAGATGAAACTGATACATAGTGCATACCTATCAGAGTTTTCAATCTTCTTTACGTTTTGAAATGATTAATATCTTCTTTTATTCGACTTCAAAACTAGGTCTCACATTTTCCCATGGCCAAATTGAGTTTTATTCAAATGGTACTTCTGCTACTAATTACCATATTAAGCTAATTATTCTTTTTATAATTATATTTTTAACTTTAAACTTAATTAGAGATAATCTAGAGAATTAAATCAAATTTTAAATTTTAGTTAAAATAAAGCACTTATAACTGGCGCTGGCGGGTGTATATTTTATTTTTGTATTCAATTTCCGAATTTGATTATGTTATGTTGGGTCAAGTAAGTCAGAAAGGTATAAAATAATATGACAACCCAAGATTTAGGTGTGCTACCACTGGTGTTAAATTTCACGGGAAAGAATCAAATATGAATAAGACCGCATTTTTTTTTAGAAGGTAATGTTTAATGGGAAAGAGTTCTTCATCAATTAAAAATGAACATACTATACAACGATGAAAAACAGTTACCATCGAACGGACGAAACTTATTAGTATCGAATAAAAACATTTAATCCAATATTTGTACATTTTAAGAAGTGTGAAATTCGACTTTAAATATACTCACTGGCGTATCCACGGGAGGGGGGGGGGGTATCAGCCGCAGAGCTGATGTCGTTTGACCACCTCGGAGCTACGATTTCACACCGTTGGACTATTATTTGTGGGGTGAAATTATTTTCCATTATTAACCGGAAGGATTGTACTTTCAAATAAAAAAAGAAATTTGATAAAATATTCAGTAGTCTTTTTTATAGCATTTTCAAAAAAAAAAGAAGTTATTTGGCGGACCCGTTACTATATATATTACATAGGTTATGTGTTTTTTTTTCATTTTATGTGGAAATTCATTGAAATTAAAACAACATTTTCGCGCCAATTGAATAGAACATGCATTTAGCTTGATTGTTATCTTTGACACATAGTTTTCGTTGATCAAATTTTTTTGTTAATTTCGACAATTTGGTAAAAAAAAACAACCTAAAACGGGTCGAGGAAAAGCATTAATTGAGGCAGAAAAATGACGCTACGCTGGATTATCTATTGCCAAAATAGCTAAAAGGAAATCGACAGGAGCTGCACAGTTATATCCAGATTTTAAGTTATGAGTTTAAGTATGGAAAAAATGTGAAAGGCCGTACACACAGTGTGCTTACCAATGCGGAAATCCGACTAATATCAAAAAAAGCGTCAAATCCTCACGACTCTTTAGAAAAATCAGAAAATGTGGTATCAAGCCATGTCTCACAACTATGCGTCGTGTTATTTCAAAACCTAAGCATATAAAAAGACTTAAAACCAAGAAGAAACCACCACTTAACCCGGTTTGAAAAGAGCAACGCCTCAATTTTTGTCGGGCACATGTGACCTGGACTTCGGAGTGGCATCGCGAGGTCTTTTCAGACGAAAAAAAAAATTAATTTGGAAGACCCCGATGGCTATAGCTACTATTTTCATAACCTCCGCAAGGAAACTCATTATTTGGACCAGCTGCATAGCAAAGTTGGAAATGTGATGGTGTGGGCGGCCATTTCCTATTATGTCACCTGCAAACTTTAATTTTTGTCCACTACAATGAATGCATTGACTGCAGTGGTATATTAAAATAGGCCTTTATAAAGACTTTCATACCGTTTTTGGCCGTAGACTTATCAACATGATAACGCGCCAATACATACAGAACGGGCAGTTAAAATGTATATAGCGAGCCAAAATGTGGAACTATTACGTTGGCCGACCTACTAACCGGATTTAAATCACCTTGAAAATGTTTAACACGTCAAATATATGGATCCAGACAACAATATTCGAGTATATTCGAATTAACCAAAGCCATCGAATTAGTTTGGAGCTCGATTTCGCTAAATTATTTGGCCACTTTTTATGCATACCTTCCAAACCGGATGTGTGAAGTTCTGGGGCAGAAAGGTGGCTCAACACACTATTAAAAATTGTTGTTTAATCAAAAATACACAACCAGGGTTGATTGCATGGAGAAGGCACACAAGCAGCAGTGTGTACTTGGATGTGCAGTAGGTAGTTCATGGTGGGATATACGCTGGTTTTAACAAGATTGCAAAAATAGTGGTTATTTTCAGTGGGAATTCAGCGACAGGCACCAGTGTGTTTGAAAAAGCTCTCCCATAAGACTATAGCACGCTGGGCTTAGGAGCAATGAATGACAGAAAACAGAACTAAGGGCTGTACTATGGGGTGTTTGTATAATCAAACAATTATTAATACCTAGAGTTTTCGGCTATGTGTGTTTTTCTTTATCTTTCGTTCTGATTTCTCGGTTCTCGACCTTCGGATTCGAGTTGTCGTTGCTTGGACAAAGAGGTGAAGCTGAATCGTATCAAATGGCTATACTTGAAGTTGTAGCTTTAGTACAAAAAAGTTTAAGTTGCATGGTATATCGAATACTGGTATGATATTCCGCATTTCATTACCTATCTCCCTCGCGCACATTGTCAGCGAGTGACGTAGGCCAACGCTGAATATCATACCATAGATTCCTTATTATTTTTATTATTAAGAAGTTGTTTCAAATATTGGTTGCTGTCGTTGGACAATCGATTTTCCATAGGGTTGGTTTGAGACAAAATAGATCCACAGTTAACGCAATAAGAACTATTTAGTTAGCTCGGTAAAATTTATGAAAATCTAAACTTTTAAATCGTTTTTTATTTAATCACTATCAGATAGCCGTGTGATGCTACGGACTTTCTATCCCACGGGAATTTAATGACATCATCTATCCACCTATAAAATTTAAATAAAAATCGTTCAATCGTTGAGGCGTGAAAGCGGAACAGATACACAAACTCTCCTATTTGAATCGATAATTTTTGTAGGATAATCCAGTTTTTAATCCATCTGTTTGCCAAATTTCATTAAAATCCATTCGATGGTTGAGGTGTGAATGAGTAGCAATCACCCAAGTATATATTTTTGTTAATATTTAAGCCTCTCCCATAGGAAGCGTTCATTTTATCGGAATTAAAATGGCCTATATGATAATCCAGTGCCCCATCCATCTACCTATCAAATTTCATCCAAATTCGTTAAGTCGTTGATGCGTTATTGCGGATCAAACATCCAAACATTCACTCACATTTATAATATTAGTACCTAAGAAGAGCTTTCGTGTTACTTTGTTTTACTGGTATACTGGATTAGATACTGGTACGGCAGCTGCATGTTGTAAACCGTGATTTTTTAATAGCTTGGTTTTTGAAAATTCAAAAAAACACAGCAACTTGTAAAAAGTGAATGAAATTTTTATTTGGATCGATAAATCAATTTCTGCCATTTACTTTTTAAAAATAATTTCACTTAAATGTTGCCCGCGGCTACGCTTTAGATGGTCCAGTCTGAAGGTCCAATTTTGGCAAACTTTTTCACACATTTCGGCCGGAATCTCACCAATGACGCGTTCGATGTTGGCTTCCAAGGCAGCAATCGTGTTTGGCTTGTCCCCATAGACAATAGACTTAACATAGCCCCACAAAAAATAGTCTAACGGGGTCAAATCACATGATCTTGGTGGCCAATTGACTGCGCCAATACGTGAGATCAACTGCTCACCAAATTCGCCTCTCAATTGACGCATGGTTTCGCGTGCAATGTGGCATGTGGCACCGTCCTGTTGGAACCATATGTCGACCGAGTTCAATTCTTGCATTTTCGGCAAAAAAAATCTGTTATCATCGAACGGTACCATTCTCTATTGACCGTAACCCTGCGGCCTTCATCGTCCTTGAAGAAGTACGGCCCAATGATGCCGCCTGCCCATAAACCGCACCAAACAGTGCATTTTTCGGGATGCATTGGTAGCTGCTGAATTGCCTCTGGCTGCTCTTCACTCCAAATACGGCAATTCTGCTTATTCACGTATCCATTTAGCCAAAAATGAGCCTCGGCGCTGAAACGGACGTAGCTTTCGAAACACATTTTTCACAGAGCACGAATTTTGATAATAAATTTCAATAATTTGCAAACGTTGTTCAGGCGTAAGTCTATTCATGATGAAATGGCAAACAATAGTGAATCGAAATGTCAAATGTTCGTGGAATTTGTCATGTGTGATCTGTCAAAAATATAAACGTCAAAAACCAAGTAGCAAAAAAATCACCCGTTATGTGTGCTTTTAAGCATCTTGTGAACAAAAGCTTAGAATGAGAAAATACTCGTATGTTATATGTGTTCTATACACAAATCACAAAAAAGCCAAATAAGATTGGAAACTTTCGTACGTTTCACCCCCCAAAACCCATTTGTTTACATTGTTGTATTTGTAGCTTTGAAACTCTATCCATGAATAGATGGGAAATCGAAAGCAAAGCAAAAACAAATTACTAGGGCTGTGTTGTCTATGTGTCTATAGGAAGAGGAACAGAAAAGATTCTTGGGTGCGTTTTTATCAATGTGTCTATTGGAAGAGGAACAGAAATATTACTTGTGTGCGTGTTTCAGCTTGTAGGCAAATGTCAAATGAAAGCAGAGGTTTCTGGTCTTTAAGTTATTAGTTTATGACACAAATAAAACAAATCTATCCCACAGGAAGCATACATCTTACCGGGATAAAAAGTATTCTGTGTGCTATTCTAGACTATAACCTATCCCTGTACCATAATGCATTCAGACCGTTTAGCCGTTCTCTCATTATTGAGCAACAAACCTTTACCCATCCACCCAAACACACGTTTATAATATTACGAGGATTTTTTAGTACTCATGTTCAATTTTTATAATATTCATAATTTTTTGTTTGCTACATAGTTATACTCAGATAGGCGCACTGCGAAAATCCAGAGAAGATTACGTACGATTTTATGTCGTTGGTGAAAAAGGTGACCTTATGACTTTTAGGTAACACTTGAAAAAAATATTATCGAAACGTCAAAATATAATTTGTTGCCTACTTATCAAGTCATGAACTGCCAAAATCCCTTGAAGGATGGCTCCGATTTAAATGGATTAAAAAACCTCTACAGAAGTAAAATTTTACCTCAGAAAATAACAATTTTTTCCAATTTAATTTTTTTCTCCGGAAATAATTGATTTTTCGATACATTAAGGCCATTCGGAGTGCTTTCATAAGCAACTAATAAACTGCTAATTTACTCATTCTTTTCAATCTGGACATGCCTCTTATCTTACATCTTTTTACAACCAAAAACCACGAAAGAAACCAAAACTACGGATGAGACTAGGACCGAGACGAGACTGCACATTTAAATGTTTACGAGAAAAAGGCGAGACCAAGATCGAAACGAGTTTTGGTTAGATGAGACCGAGACGAGACTGAAAATTTTCGATTTTGACGAGCCCGAGACGAGACTAACAAAAATCTCGCCTGCTCTCGTCTCGTTGGCAGCCCTTTACCGGACCAGTTTTCGCGTTCTTTTCACCCAAAATTATCCATTTTTTTTCAAAGTCACAAATCAACATTTGTAGAAGGATTTTAATGTGCATAAAATACACTCTTGCTCGCACACCAAAGTAAAGCTACATTTGCTTAAGAAGAAAAAGATAAAATGAAAATCACGACTGGATGCACGTACTACATTTTTTTTTTCAAAAAATATCTTTCTAAAATTTTGTAATGCAGATTTGATTGAAATCCGTTGAGTCGTTAATGAGATAGTCGAAAATCGAAAAATGCGTTTCGATTTTTTGATTTTTCTGAATTTTTTTTGCGCAGAAGCTTCTAGAAAGTTTAAATACTATTGTATACCAAAATTTTTCAAAACAAAAAAAAAATTGGGCAATTAATTTTTTTTTTGAAAATTCAAAATTTCAAAAACGTTTCAATATATTTTTTCAAAACTTCGTATTAAGTGGTTTTTTGACATTATCTTGAATAGTTAAAAAAAACTAATTGTCTAAAATAAAAAAACAACAATACCTCCCATACAAATGTTAAAAAACCGTTAAGAAAAAAATTTATTTCTCGAAAACGACTCCAAGAATTTTTATAAAAAAATGTGTGTTTTCCTAAATTGGTACAATTCACTTTTAGGCATACAAATATTTGTTTTTTGTACTTATTATCAGTACTTCCTATAGAACCACTTTTCATATTTTCGACTTTCTCAAAATTGGATGAATCGATTAAAATAATTTTTTGTATACAAATGCTCCTTAAAATTGTTAATAAAACTTAATACTTACATTTACTAAAAAAAAAATGTTTTCGATCTTTAAAAAATAAATTGAATTGTTTTTTGAAAAATCAATTTTCCAAAAACCAATCACAGAATTTTTTTTTAAATTTAAATCTTATATGTATATTAATAATGTCTTCAAAATGGCGTTTCAATTCAAATATAATAATATGTACATGTTTACATATTTAGGTTCCATCAATATGTAAATATGTATGTACATACATTTTACCCTCCTAACTTACATAATTAAAATCCATAACTTAGATTTAAGCATACATTTGTAGGAAGCTACCTATGTAACTATTCCTTAAATCATCCATTCGACAATTCATTATGCTAAGAATCAAGGCAATCTTCCCTACATAGGCTTTAAACCTGCATAGGATAACTACACCTAATTAACTTAACCTCAATGGTTAGCTACATTAAAGTTGTTAGCTCCAAGAGCAAGTTTGTACGATCAAAATCGTTAGATGAGTTTTCGACATAATTAAGATTACCATTCTTGGTTAAAATTTAATCAATCACCTAAAACGCCGAGGTACCAAGTTTGAAAAAAATCGCTTCAGCGGTTTAGGTTGAACGTCGACCTACGGACAGGCAAACATACAGAAACAATTGCGGGACCAATTTTTTTGGTGTCCTCTATCATCATAATGTCAAGTTTGATTACAATTTTTTCCAAATACAAAACTTATCGCAAGTATGTCTGACACCTTAGTTCAAAATCCTCTTGAAGTCCATCTATTTGTGGTAAGACGCAATACCCCGTTTAAATCTTTAGATCAATTGCCTTTAATTCCATTCTTCACGTTCCACTTCTGGTTCGAAAGAGTTGTCTAGCAGCACTTTTGCAAAATCCTACACCTCAGCTTAGTATTATGTTCGCTAAGAGCAAATGAATTTGCTTACAGAACTCAAACCCACTAACAAAACAACAACTTCAGCTGCGAACACTTTTACAAAAGAATATTGAAGCCAATACTCGTACGTAGGCTGATATAATTTATTAGCAACTTTAATGAGGCTCTATACGAGTACATATACGTTTCACAGAGGATTACAATTTAAGAGTTCTTAGTACACCGGTACAAGCCGATTTCATTAAGCCCCACTCATTACAATATTGCATTGTGGCATAATCTTTGCAGGCCATCGATTTTGTTTGGAAAAAAAGAAGAAATAATAAACACAAGATTCAGTTTCAGGCTCCCAGACTATATCCATGCCACGCGAACGAACAAATGACAACCACGTAAACTGTACTTCATTCATTCTCATCTAGAATTGAACAAATGGATCACAGCGTGGTTATCCAATGGTTTAGTTTTGGCTTGGATTATTATTGGTACTACCCCTTGAACAACGTTATGGCTTTAGTTTCCATCAGGGGCTTCCGGAAAATTATTCGTTTTGTGGTTGTCACAGTAGATTGTACAATGCGTTCATGCTTCGTTTTGCTTTGTTAATTTGAATCTGATCGAGCTTTGAATTACAACAGAACAATGCCAGTGGGAAAATATTCTCGATTGTCTAAAAATATATAGCTTACAGACAGACTTTCATTCTGGAAGTAAGCATAATGGGTGTAGCAACCTATATGTATATAGTTAGTTTGTGTTGTACATAAAACTGCACATTGACATTAAAAATAAGTTCTAAGTATTGTTTGGCTCTACTTAAAATAATTTCACAACATTACAAATACCATTATTATTGTTATCGCCTAGTTTTAGATAGAGATGAGAGAAGGGGTGGCGGTTTTGGAGGCGTAGGTAAAAAAAACAATACGCCATCAATTTTGCCAATTGTTGATACGAAAGTTATGCAAAATGTTCGTAATGAGATTCCTTTTGACAATACATCTTCAATCAAAATTTATTCTGCTTATTTTCCAGTTCGAACTGCTACTCCACAAAAATGTTGTGATTTTATTAATGACCCTTTTTTCTGAGAGGTGGTGATTTTAACAGTATAAACAGAAACCAGGGGAAACACGGAGAAATATACTTGCCAATTTGAATCAGATACATCCCTTTGGCTTTCCCTAACCCAGCTTATTATCCTTCAAATAATCGGCCAAATCCTTCGACGTTAGATCTACGGCTACGCCAGGACTTATCAGTCAAAACCTATAGTTATTAACGAATTGAGTTCGGATCATCTGCCTGTAACAACCAGAGGTTTTCGGATCTCTTTTACATCAAATTGATAAATACTACGATTTACGACTTCAAAAATGCTAAATGGCATAGTTACAAGAAACAAAATACACACAAAACTACGACGTATGCTTGATCTTTGACAGGGAATATCAATAAGAATGACATTGACAAAAGTATGTCCTTCCTTACAACTTCAGTGATTGATTGCGTTAACGAAGCACTTCCAATGAAAACTATAACCCCAAGTTTCATAGTGCGAGCTTAAACTCCACTTTTGGTTTAAGCTTCTGATCAACAATTTATTCGGTTTCATTCGCGTGTTTTTTTGTGTCAGAGAGAGAAAGGGAGGACGAGGAAAGAAAAATGCTGTCAACTGTTTTTATAAAATATAGTTAAACGAAGTTCAACTGATCTGAAGATCAGATTTCACTGTGAAACCGGACGAATTAAACAAAAAATTTAAACTTAGTGTAAGGTTCAGTTGATCTTAAGTTTGAACTCCCTCTGTGAAACTGGGGGTAAGTTGTGGAAACACAAATCAACTGTCTGCCAATATAGTTGAAATGAATAAAGTTAGAAACAGCTTAGGAACAAGATGGATGAGAACTAGGGATCTCAACTCACTTTCAGAAGTTAAAATACTTAACGCTTTGATTAAAGTTTTCTTATTAATACTCATAAAAATAACTCTTGGAGTTGAAATTTACAAGACTTACAGTAGGCTAGTAAGCCTATTTTGGAATATTGTGAAAGTATGATTGAAAGAGCAACGCTGAACATGTATGCCGGAAGCAATTGTATTTACCCCCCGTTTCACAGTGGGAGCTTAAACTTAACAGCAGCTGAACCTTAAACTGAGTTTAAAATTTTGGTTTAACTCGTCCGGTGAAATCAGGGGTGAAATCGGCTAAGGTGATTTGTGATAGTTGACAGTCACAAAAAATAAATTTGGGCTGCGTAAGGTGACTGTCACATGTGATAATCACATTTGTGTGACTTTTTCTTGTGACAGCTATTTTGGTATCATTTTCATATAAAATTCATTTGTTTTCTAATTTTGTAAATTTGTGAAATTGCTTTTATGATTTCACAAATTCCGAAAATAGAAATCATATATGTACATGTGCACACCTGTATACACCACATTCAACAAAGTATATCCGATCTAATAAAACAGAAGTATGTACATGTAATTAGGTAAAGGCATTGTTTTTCTCACACATATTTATTTTACCTTTTAATTTATTTTGTTATTAATTAGAATAAATTAATAAAAGGTACAAATTAAAAAACTTTTTGCAAACAAGCGAAACATTTTTATTTTCTCAGTTTGTAGAACAAAATTGGAAATATCCTAATTTAATCTCGCGAAGTCAATATTCTACTTTTTATTTTAACTATTTTGGATTGCGAGATAATTATTACGTTTTTTTTAATATTAAAAGGTTAATAATGTTTCGGCACTCAACATTGCATGAGAAAAAAACAAATAAAATAATTTGCATACAAACAAAATCAAACATATACATATGTATTTATGTCAACTCTTAGTACTTCTCTTAAAGTGGTGCCAAGATTTGTGTAATTTTTTGTGATCACCTTACACAGATGAAAAATATAATATGATCACATGTGATTGTCGTTAACATGACAATCACAAATCACATTAGCTGGGGTGGAATCGGCTAAGGTGATTTGTTATTGTCACATTTCCGACAATCACATGCGATCATATTATATTTTTCGTCTGTGTAAGGTGATCAAAAAAAATTACTCCAAACTTGGCACCACTTTAAGAGAAGTACTAAGAGTTGACATAAATCCGTATGTATAAATTGTTTTATTTGTTTTTTTGTTCATGCAATGTTGAGTGCCCATACGTTATTAACCTTTTAATATTAAGAAAATGTTATAATTATCTCGCACTCCAAAAAAGTTAAAATAAAAAGTAGAATCTAGACATTGAGTTCGCGACATTAAATTAGGATATTTCCAATTTTGTTCTACAAACTGTGAAAATAAAAATGTTTCGCTCGTTTACCAAAAGTTTTTTACTTTTTACCTATTATTAATTTATTCTAAATGCCAATTAATAACAAAATAAATTAAAAGTTAAAATAAATATGTGTGAGAAAAACAATGCCTTTACCTAATTACATGCACATACATACTTCTGTTTTGTTAGATCGAATATACTTTGGTGAATGTAGTAATGTAATGGTGTATATAGGTGTGCACATGTACATATATGATTTCTATTTTCGGAATTTGTGAAATCACAAAAGCGATTTCACAAATTTACAAAATTAAAAAACAAATGTATTTTATATGAAAATGACACCAAAATAGCTGTCACAAGAAAAAGTCACAAAAATGTGATTATCACATGTGACACTCACCTTACGGAGCCCAAATTTATTTTTTGTGACTGTCAACTATCACAAATCACCTTAGCCGATTCCACCCCTGATTCCATCCCTGATCTTCAGATCAGTTAAAATTCGTTTAACTATATTTTATGAAAATAGTTGACAGCATTTTTCTTGCCTTGCCTTCCCTTTCTCTCTTTGACACAAAACACACGCGAAACAACAACAAAATGCCTTGTGCTGTGCTGAAACGAGAATAATAAATAAAATAATACTCAAAATCACTTTCAAAACTCGATAGCATTTTAATACAATTTTTTTTTTGCTAATAATATTTACTGAGAAAAAAAAAACAATAAAAACGCAGAACTGAAGTTTAAGCGACAGAATAATCTCGGTTAACTTAAACTACAAATTGAACTCAGTTCAAGGTTTAAACGACAATGTGAAACCGAATAAATAGTTGATCTGAAGCTTAAACCGAAATTGGAGCTTAAGCTTGCACCATGCAACTGGGGGTTACACAATTTAATTTAAAAAAAAAATTATTAAATTATAAATTCACTTAAATTAAATCTTTGATTGAAAAGTTGAAATATTTTGTTTTCTTTTTTTTTAAATAAGTACAGCTTAAGTCAGACATATCTTTAAAATTAATTACTATAGAGAATATGTAATTGTTTAATGTGTCTCGATAAAATTCGCAAATATGTATACATATTTAAAAATAAAATGCACGACTGGATCGCACGTACTTGCTCTTATGATCGCTCGCATGGTATGCACAAGATTATAAGTAGAAACGGCTAAATATATTTTCAAAGTCGTTTTTACTAAATTTTTTATAGGACAACATTTCTTTATTTTTTTTTTCAAGATGTACTTAATAATTAAAGCTTACAAAAATATGACTTTGAAAAAAAAATCGTCATTCGTTTTCGAAATATTGAATTTTCATCAAAAATCCAAAAAATGTTCGAAAATGTTGGTATGCAGTATTGCCTTAGAACATGAAGGGCTTCTTACATAAAAATTTTAATCGAAATCCGTCAAGCCGCTTATAAGAAATTATTAAATCCAAAAAATGGTTGTATTTCAGGTTCCGTTAATAATAAAATATTGAACAAAAATTGTCGACCAAAATGTAGATTATACCCCAGGTAGTGCACACACTTTAAACTTTATTAATTTAATTATTTTATTAGTTTAATTGAAGTAGATAATAGTGTTGTTACCTCAAATGAAATACAATCTTTGTTTTGCTTAAGTTTCAAAGTACTATAGAAAAGCTACAGAATTTGATAAGTTGAGAAAAATTTACTTAAAAAAACCTTCCAAGTTCTGGATTATTGGATATTTTCCAATACGGTGGAAGTCAGCAGAAATAATAAATAACTATCTTAAAGCCAGGTAAACGTGCAAGTGATTCATCCAATTATAGACCAATCTGTCTTCTGAGAAAATCATTAAAATAAAATACTATCTCATATTACTCAAACTAGCTTGCTACCTACTAAAAAATTTCGATTCAGACTTTTCACAGTACTGCACATCAATTACACAGAATAAGTATGGATGATAAAAATAATTTAAGGATAGGAAAAAAGTACTGGAATTGTCCTACTAGACATTGAAAAGGCATTCGATACTGTGTGGCACGTGAATTTCTTTGTTCGAGGAAATTAAAAGAAGGTTGGCCCAAAACGTTTTTTAAAAAACCTGATCTCAACCTGGTAAGCAAATTTTGTGTTTTTTTTAGATATTCTACGCAACCTTAAGTAGATCTAGGTTTTTAGTTGTGGCGAGTTTAAGCAACGAATAAACTGTCAAAGTGACATAATACCCCAGCATGTGCTTTAACAATGTAGATTTGTGTTTTGAAATTGAAATTAAAACAATTTTAAGGGTATTCATGCAACATCGGAAAACCCAGCTAAACCTCAGAAACCAGATAATTTTATCTCCGCAGAAATGAACTGTCAAAGTTTGTATGGGAAAAATATTCTGCAAATCAGAAAGAGAATAAATAAACCTCATAAATTTATTTCATCGAACATCTGGGGCCTATAACACAACGCGACAAGTACTTATAGGACAAGTAAAAGACGCCAAGTCTTAACAAAAATTGTAACACAAAAGGACAAGTCTACAAGCTCTGTCACAATTATCTTTTTTTAAATGTGACAAGTGGGGAATTGTTGGATTTCCCTCCTTTTGTAACATAAAGTGACAAGTGTCACAGAAACTTTGCTTAAGCATTGGTGTGTGTGACAGGTAATTTAAAAGTTGTCATTAACTTAAAAGTTTGTATTTTCTGAGTAGAAACATTTTGAAAATAAAGAATTTAAATGGTGGAAGAATATACATACACATGTACCTAAATAATTTAAACATTTGTTTTCAACAATATTCAATTTAAAAAATATTTTTTTGATTTTTATTTTGATAGTGACAATGCGAATGAAAACAATAAGCCTTTGTACATATTAAAAGGCCTTAAACCAAGAATAAATTTTCAAGGTGTTGCTTGAAAATTTTCGAACGTCAAAATTAACGGCACAGTTAGTATCTTGCCGTAAAATTATTTATTCGTCCTTGCTTTGTTGAATAATATTCAGGCCAAAGAAAATATCTCTATCAACTGTTCGCTTTTTTTTAGCTTAAATAGCTATAAGACTTCCAATACCTGCATTTTTCTTCTCTTATTTTTGTTAAAACAGCAATTTTTATTCCTTCCGTAATTTTTGCCATGTTTTATTTTTGGCCACTTGACACACAATGTGGACAAGTCAAGGGATTTTTTTTTATTCTAGCAAGTGCAATAGTTTTGCGTAGTGTTACAGAATACACTTGTCCTTGTCATATAGCTTGACAAGTGAATTTAGACTTGTCGACTTGTCACGTTATGTTATAGGCCCCTGATTATTTCCTACATTTAAGCAGTAACCGTTGGCAAAGTTCAACGAACGAACCCAATGTTCCCCGAAAAAAAATTCCGGGGCTATTCAATGCCCACACAAATCTTGTACCGAACATCGACCACAGTACAAACACAATAAAGCAAACATGGTTTGACATCGAACACTTTAGCGAGAATAATTAAGTGCGTACTAGTGCGCCCTAGTGTGAACTTCTTTCCAAAAATGGCAATAGATTTGGAAATGTTTGATTCAATCTAATATTTCTACAAATGAAACCTTTGTATACTCTTAAACGTTACAAAATTAAACTCTAGTGCCTTGGAATCAATATAAAATAGGCACTGAATTAATCTTGGCTGAAGCACCTTGTAAAAACAGTGGACACTGACACCATACACAACATGTTGTGCAACATTTTTTCACTTTTTTGCTTTGCGTGATGCAGTTTCTCACTGAATGGCCTCCACAACAGAATTGTTAACGTGATTCAATAAGAAATTGTGTAAGTTTGGGAGTTCGGTAAGCATGAACCAATTTTTCCAGTACTTAATTTTTCGCAGTGTTAAATAAAAACTATTTGGTTTTTAAACAATAGTTATAAGATCGCAAAAATGGAAATCTTCAATAGGGGGGAAGAGGTTAGCACTTCATGTTTGTACCTTAAAATACGACAACAATGGGAATACATATGCATGTTTTTAACTGAACAAAAAAAATCTTTTTACCCGCCAAAATGTTGGATAGCTTAAGGTCATTTCAATTTATTTAAAGTAGGTTGTATGTTGTTGATTCTTGTCTATACACCTTATTTTATTAACGAGAAACATAAAGAAAGAGACGAATAAATATTTCAATGGAAGATTGTAGTTAACTTAATTGAATGCTGGTTCAACAAAGTATACAGAACAACAAATGCTTCCGCCATAAAATTATTTATTTCATTATTTAAAAGTTCATCACATTCAAGGAACTAGAAAACAAAATCATTTATGTATGTATATTAAATAGAAACTAAAAAGTAAGAGCTGTTAATATATGATGATACATAATGATATATAAACAAAATATTTAGTAATATTATGCAGTTGGTGTTTGGTCTTTTGTCCCAAAGTTTAAAAAAAATAATTAAAATAGCAGAATATATGTATATCCTTTATTTTAGTATCGTACATTTGACACTTTTGGAATGTATAAATATATAAAAGGATTTGTTTGATTAGTTTTACTTGGACAAATAATCCAGGGCTTTCTGACATATTTGTCATTATTTTACTGATAAATTGTAACATTCATTGATAATAAAGTGACGATATAGAATTAAAATGCTTGATAATTTTTTTTTTAAATGAAAGTGATAGTATGAAATTAAGCATTGTGTTCGTGTAATGAGTTGAGTGCACGAGTTCTACAAAGAGCACAACAAAATAAATTAATTTTTAATTTAAACACAAATTTCGGCCTGGGAATACAGAACGGGAATACATTTAATCGGAAACTACAGCATCCCACAAACTTATAGTTGTTACACATCCTGCTACAAAAAACTTAACAAACAGATTGGCCAACTGTCAAAGTGACTGGAAAGCAAAAATATCTTGCTTCATTTTAAGGCACGTGCATTTTTGCCCGAGTTATCACCACGTATTCTAGTAGTATAACACTACTATAAAAGAATAATAAATAATTTGAAATTGAAATTGAATATCAACACTTAATTATCTAACAGTACAACTTTGTATATGTATGTATATTTTTTGAACTATAGATTTGCATTTAATAAAATTCCTAAATTACAACGGAATTTTTTTTTAATAATATCAAGGATTCTGAAGAAGTTTTTGAACATGCAATACATGTTCTAAATTTGTAAAATTTAACAAAAGCCAACGTTTAATTACTTTTTTTGTGTAAGATTGACAAAGGTTAAATGTTTGAATTAAAGTTCCAAGTTTGACATGGATGACAGGTGAACAATTATCTAGTTTCCTTAGGGCCAGTTGCACACATTTAACTGGAGCCAAAGATCATCTGAACTCTATTTAGCTACTTCCTAAGCTTCAACTTCACGTGCGGTGCATAATTGAGAGTCAAGACAAAAATGTCATTTTCAATTGGTTTCATTCAGGTATTCGCTCGTTCTAAAATCTAATGGAACAGTGCTAATTGCTTCTCTTCAATTCTGATGTTTTATCTTGGTGTGTGTGTAGTTTTCAATTATAAATTCATCATTTGATGACGAGGATGACGAAGAACCAAATAGACAATCAGAGGTTTGACATTTGAGTATTAATGGATTAGTGCTTCTTGAGTGCATGCTGAATTTATATCAATAAGAGAATCTCTCTTCTCCTAATCGTCAGAAGAGATGCTTCTAGATGTCCAATAGAAAACCACAAGAGGTAACTGAACTCGAATTCAAAGTAGTCTATCTACTCGAAATCCCAGTATGTATATGGCTTATGTCACTGTCAGTTATCAGCCTATTGGTATCTTATAAATCCGTAAGGTAAAAGTGCTTTGCATTTATTTAAATAAAGTTAAATAAATACATCTTGAGTAATTATTTTGTTTAAGGTAAGACGTTCCTACTTGAAAACAACGATGAAGACGATAATGATTCATTGGAACTTGTCATTACGATAGTTTCCACGAAGTGTTAAAATGTTGCATCCAACGCGGAACAATAAATCAACAATTCATGTACAAGAATATTAATACGGAAGTCGCAGCCTCTATAGATTAGTTCGTATTGTACATTTCATTCTGAAATAAAAAGAATAACGTAACTTAAATGCAAGGGAATAATTATTTATTTATTTATTTCCCTCCAAGAGTTAAATAATAATCAATATCAAATTCTTGTACCCTAGCTGAACATCAGTTAATCCGCCAAAATCGGAGAGTTATATTCTTCCATGTTAAACAGTGAGTTAAGTCCTAAACGTCAATTGTACAACACTTCATAGAAACTAAACCGAGTTCAAATCTTGAACCAAAGCTGAACCAGGATTATACAACTAGCCCTTTAGTCATATTTGCATTTAATTGTCGCATAACTTAAGTGACTTCATTCGAGTACTATGTAGTTAACTGCATTCACCGTAAATGTTTCACAAAGTTTAGAATTCAGTTTGAATTAAAGAATCTCCCATCCATGTACATATATTGTCCACTCCAATTGTTTTACTGAAAAGAATAATTCAGATCATAGAGTATGAGTTATCTATCTCACGCAGTAAGTAAGCATACCAAAGAATGACCTTCCCCAAAAGATTTATACAATATCTTTCTTCCACTGGGTTATTCCGGCATTCTAACGCATTTGTGCTGAGGTAATTGTTTATTTTTTTTATTTTTTTTGTTTAGTGTTTGCAAGGCAAATTATTTCGCAATAGTTTACAGTTTATTGCACCACTGCATGCGTGGTTATTTTATTTCACACCTGGTTGTCTGGGTAATGTGTAACAACATACTTTGCTCGCAATTTCAATTTATGTAGTTCAATTTAGGTACGAATTCACGGCTGATGAGCATTGTAATGAGGTTTAAAAGTATGAAATTAATGGAATCATTTTAAGGCCTAAACATATGTATATAATATAGTGAACATCTTTATTGTTGTTAAAAAGAAATACAACACACAATAACAATATACAAGATGACACAATGGAAATAAAATAAACAAAACTGATTTGGTAATATCGGTTAAAGATTTTTGACTTTATAATGAATTGCGTTATTTTCTGGTACTTGATTTAAACAAATTATTTTTGTTTACATTTTGAGATTTTCTTGCTTTATTTGAAAAAAATAAACAACTAATAAAAGAAAGTAAAAAATGTTGTTAGCACAATCAAGTAGTTGAATAAAACACTAAAGGGTGGGGTATAAATTGGTTACTTTAAAAAGATTTTTTTAATACAAATTATAACCGGACTTGTTAAATTATTGATTCAAAATTGTTTTGTACGGCCACAAAGCTGGCGTTCCATCCCGGCGATATTACTTGGACTCATCAGTTGACTAGTTAGGTTCCTGTCAATGCGCAATATTTTTGTTAAGTTCATTTCATCTTTCATGGAATTTTCTTAATCATTAAAGCTGGGAGATTTTGTCCTTGGCTAAAATAGGTAGATTGTTTTTTTTTTACAATTTATAAAAGTTTTATTACACTAGGAAGTGGACTACCCTTCTGATCGGTCGGGCCATAGAAATAACACTTTTGCAAGAAGAACTGTATTAATAAGAAAACGCCAATACATTAAAAGTTTATTAATGAAAGACAGTTTAGAATAAGGTTGATAAAACCTGTTCCTTTAGACCATAATTTTATTCTTTAAATGCTTCTGAAAGTGTTCTATTGGTATCAAATGACAGTTCATCTCCTAGAAAGAAGAGACATTTGGATTCTGGATCTTACGACAAAATAAAAGCAAAAGCACGCACACACTAACATCTACTAAATGTCAAAGTCGAATTCAACGTTGTGTCGGCCATGTTACAATATAAAATAATCATAAATTTGCAATTATCATTCCACCCTTTACACATATACATACATAAAGATTCAGAAGAAAGAATCTAGTATTTACTTATCACGTTTTTATTTAGCAATCCGGAATTTGTCTCCGATCCGAGATCCTAACTCAAAACTTTTTTTTGATTCTGAAGTTCAGTGTGATTGTACGAGTATATTTGTAAATAATTCTATATGTGAGTCGGTAATCATCGACCAAAAATTATTGCGTCTTAGAAGGGTACGATAGCATCTAACTGATGAGTCTGGGCGAAACGCATTTTGGACTAGAGGTCATAAGAAAAAATTCTTCAATTTGGCTTTAATCCACACAGTCCACAAAAACAAGACACAGAAATAATATTTATTTAGTGTTTGCGTTTTCTTCAACATTACATATGTGAAAATAATCAAAATCAAAAATAATATTTCAGCACAATTGTGTAGTTTTCCATTGGAGCGGAGAGGTCTACTTCTTTTTGATTCCAATCGAATATGAACTTGAATATTTTCATCTAAAAAAAATGGTTTTTTTAAACAATAATTACTTTTGACAAGTAACCCGATGAAAAATTTTGAATGTATTTGTGTGTTATTGGTATACTCCTTTATGAAATTGAGAATAGAAAAAATTCCGGCTACATTATTCGGAAAATACAATCGAACGTCTTTGGACTAACGGGATCGGGATGAGAGTAAATCCGAACAGCCAATCGAAAACAACATTTGAATAAAAAAATTACAACTGTCCAGATTGACGTTTGGCTTAAGAATGTGAATGTGTAAGTACTTTTAGTTTCGATTCCGATTTCAAATCCAGAACAAAATTTCTCTTCTTTTTAGAATCAGAATTGTCTTTTTTTCTTAAGTGAAAACCTTCATAACAGTCCAAAAGGCTTCTGGATTGCCAAATAACGATTACATTATTCGATTTTGATCCTGGATTAGAGAGTTATTTCCGAACAATCGAAAACGTCACATTTTAACTTTAAATAACTTATTTTTATCAAAGAAAGATTGGCAAAATAATTGTGTAAATAAGTTGTGTCATCGGATCTTATTTTTTTTTTATAATCTACACGCGCTCAAGGGATTATATGTACTACCTTTTAAATGTTTCAACACAGCGCGGGCGTGAGGTTGAGGAAGGGAAAGAATGATAGGAAAGATGTGAGGCTCGATGTTATGAGACAGTAGGTGGTTGTTGTCTCAGATTTTATCTCCAGGGATGGCGGCTGAACTAATGCGGAGAAATTTCCGTGTGCTGTTTTATCTACGTCCCTTAAAATTCGCATTATTTTTTTATTCTCTGTCATATTTTATCGGTATACTAGTTTTACTCAATCACATGTTAGTTCTATGCCTAAACAGCATGTAATGAGTAAACCAGCAACTCATTGTATGACATTTTATTTTTAGAATTGGTTTTTAATGGAAAAATAAGAGCACATAGACTACGGCAGGGATCGAACCTGTGACCATGAGGTTAACAGGCGAACATACAACTATCGCGCCATGGCCACCCCCAAATTCTTCTAGCATTTATTAACTGAATTTTTAAAATGATTGAATTCGATTCAAATTCTTTTGGTAATGAATATTACAAAATAGTGAATTGGCTTTCTTATAATAATTTAAAAGTTTAAAATTTGAGCAATTTATTAAATAAATTGAACAATGAGTAGTTGTTTTATTTATTAAAGACCATGGCTGTTGAACAACTAGGTTAGATTGAGTAGGACAACTAATTAACTTTAAAATATAAATTGAAAATATTGCAAGTTTTCGAAGTTAGAAGTACGGAAATGGGAATGTGAGAATTCGTGAAAGCGTGAGGATATAATTTAAAAAAAGGGGTAAGTTTTCTATTGACTAGCACAAGTTCACAACAAATTGATAACAAAATATTTTTCATTCGTCGTTTGACAGAAAAGACTTTTAACATGTGTGCATTCAGATCAAATCTGCTAACCCATCACACATCAGATCTTTCGTGTTGAGATTTGATCTAGATTTGTTCTTTCAGATGCAATGAAACTTTCAAATATGAAATCTTTTGACAAAAAGAGCAAAACTTTTCTTGAATAAAACTCGCTATAATTGTTGTGGTTGTGGTATGTGGATTTTGTTGGGACTTTAAAAAACAAATCTTGAAATTCAAAAAATTAATTGCATACCCACACTTTTACCCACCCCAAATCCTATATTGGGACAAGCAGTGTTGTGTATGCAGTGGAATTAATTGCAAAAAATACTTCACACAAGTACCAAAAAAAACCTAATATCATATCACTATGCATAGGAAAGTACTATGGCCTTTTCGATTGAACGTCCGGAAGGATTCCGAATGCTTCTGAAACTCTTCGATTAGTATCAATGACCTTCTGCATTTGAAGTCAGAATCAAAACCAGAAGCACGCACTCGAAGCAAACTCGAATTAAATGACAACAACAATGTCGTATAGGGATGAGCGATATTGGAAAACATCAATGTTAAAATCGAACAAAACAACATCGATGTCAGAAATTATCGAATCAGAAATATCACTGTTTATTAACTTCGCTGTTTTGTTAATGCATTTTTAAAAGAAATAATAGCACATTCAAAAATCGATTAAAAACTCAATATATTATAAATTAAAAATACCTACCTGCATGGGCTACATATCGCACTAAGCGGCAATAGAACTTGATACAATTTCACATAAATAGTTGAGAAGCGTAGTCCCGCTGCAGTGCAGTTCCATCGAATGCGGTCTAAAATTTATAAGCATGAGTTCATTGATAAAATATTTCAGCTTATTTTTAGTCGATGTTTTGAATCTTCTCATCGATGCTGCGACGTTTCACATGCTTTAACATCGATGTTGAAACATCGATATTTTGTTCGTCTAACATCGATGCATGTTTTGCCAAGATCGATGAACATCGCATATCCCTACATTTTCATGTCATTGTTATGTATTTTCCTGTCTTACACATACGCTCGATTGTAATCTCGGATCGGAGAGTTCTTCCGAATTACTAATCGAAAAGGACATTAGTTGTTCGTAGGCGCGGATTTTTATATTGCGTTGAAAACTTTAAAAATATGTAAAAAATGGAAAAAAATTGTGTTCACATTAAGACTGCTTTATTTATTACTTGCAACAATAAATCTACCGAGAAAAAGTATCCCTGCGCAAAACTCCAAAATTTAACTGTGTGTTTCCTCACCGTAATATTTTCAAGCTATTATATAGAGACCCCTAGATCACTGTAAAAAATGAAAGTTCTATGCGAGTCTAAAATCGTCCCATTTTATTACTAAATCCACAGCGGCAGTATCTAGTTGGATATTTCCCTTCTGTTTAATTGTTTAAGCTCTAAAGTTATTTAAATTCTTATTACAAATTTGTATATATTATAAATAATAAAATAATAAATATTTGTTTTAAAATTACTTTTTTTCTTTTTGCTTTCTGATTTTTTTCAGTGTAATCTTTTGATCACATATTATTAGACTGAAAGTCATATCTCAAGAATTAAACATACAAGATGTCTTCCTCAGACCGATCAATACCTCATCTACGTGATATCTTCGGAATCAACAACTACTCCACATACGCCACACCAACAACAACCACAACAAATAACAACGGTATCACAACATACAACAATACTGAAGCATATGTTCACAATCCCGTCGATTTGACCAAGAAACATTCAAAGAAAAAGCGTGACAACAATAAAACCCTAACAAGTGGCGATGTAAAGACCTTAGAACGGCATCTTAGTATGAAGAAAACTATCCGTAAGAAGATAATGCGAGATCTACAACAGGCTTTTGTTGAGGATCCAAATGAATTTAAAATTGAGAATTCGAATCATGAACATTTAAAATCTGAGATTCGTGCGGAAGCGTTCCGTTTTGGTGAGAAAACAACACGGAAATCAGATAATTTCCTCGATATGCTTCGAGGTGAAAAACCATCGAATGGCAGCAGCAACCATGACAGCTATAACAATGCCAATTCCATCCAAAGTAGAGATTATGATTTCGATAGTTCCGGCACTGGACAAGCAAATGGAGAGAAGCAAAGCTTCTGGCGACGACTTACGATGAAGGGTAAATCAAAGCGATAGAAAAGTGAAAGAGCTGTAACAGCTCAACGCACAAATATTAGAATTCTAAACCCCTTTCTCAAGTTTCCTCAGTTCAGTGTTTTCCATTAATTTGTTGGTGATAATTTTTTTTTTAGATAATGTGTTGATATGGATCACATGCGAACTAAAATCATTTTTCAAAATGTATGTAATAATTAATTAATTTAAGGAAATTTAAAACATAGATACATAATTATGTGTATAAAGTAATGTATCTTATGTAAATATGTCTTATGTGGTAATCTCTTCTTAAAACTTGAATTTTGTTTTGTATCTTTAATTTGTATGTTTGTTATTATTATTTAAGCAAAATGCATAGATTTAAAGTGAATTATTGTTAATTTGTTTGTTCTCCATAAGTTTTGTACTTATTGGATTTTTTTTTTCTTAAGATAATTTAGATTCACTATAAGAGGTAATAAAAAATCTTTTAATAAAACCGTCCGTAACATAAAATGACATAATTCAATATAAATGTATATCAAAGCTTTACGGAGCTTATCGGGCCTTATTTTGTATGCATTATATTACAATACTGTGAAGTTAATTATTCCTCGTTATTACGAATTAAAGCATCAAGTGCAGTAATGGATATTTATTCTTAAAAACACATGGTATTTACGCATTTTTTCTTTGCTGTATGTAACGTTATTATTAATTTGTATAAACATAAATAAAATACATAAAGATATCATACAAAATTAAATGACCATAAATGTAAAAAAAATACTGCGTGATATTGCGAAATCTGTATTTGTCATTCATTTAATACATTTTTGGATTCGCCATTTACTAATTCACCTCGGAATTGAAGTAACAATATTCTTTAGTTCCGACTTGGAAATAGCAGCACAGTATAGAATATTATTAAATTTGTGGTCCATTGGTAGGTCTTGGCAGTTCCCCCCAGTTCAGTAAAGGATTCGAATAGGGACTTCTTAGACGGCCAATCGAGAATTTTTATTTATTTTTCTGCTTTCGAGGAGCGTTTTCTTGGTGGAAGTTGAAGTCTATTTCATATACCTCTTGAGTTTTCTCTATCGTCATTTCTTATAATAGCTCAATCTAATTTCCTGAGTTCATTCTTTAACTTACAACTGAAATATCAGTAGTTCTTGCCCAGACCATGAACCACCCACTACCTCTGTGTCATGCTAGTAAAATTTAAATCAATTTTTTTTTCATAACACCTAAGAAAACATTTCAACATATTCTTTACTCAACATTGGGCCTATAACACAAAGCGTCAAGTACTTCTAGGATAAGTAAAATACGACAAGTTTTAAAAAAATTTGTAACAGAAAACGCTCTGTGACAATAATTGTCGTTTTAAAATGTGACAAGTTGGAAAGCATTGGATTTTGCTCCTTTTATAACATAAAGTGACAAGTTTCACAGAAAATTTGCTTAATAGCGAGTTTCCTTCAAGAAAAGATCTGCTCTTTCTGATAAACGATTTCATCTTTTTGAATTTTGAGAGTTTCATTCCAACAAAAAGAGCAAATCTAGATCAAATCTTAGCACGAAAGATTGGATCTCTGATGGATTGGCAGATTTGAATGCACACATACATGCAAAAAGTTTTTTTCTGTCAAGGGTCAAATGGAAAATATTTTGTTATTAATTTGTTGTAAACTTTTGAACTAGTGCCAATCCGTGCTAAAAAAAATAAAGAAATAATGAACGAAGAAGTTAATAATTTATATTTTATAAATTCATTGTAGTTTTTGATTGCTTCGTCTTGGTCTTCCTCGTCATCTGATGATGAAGATGTGTTTTTTCACCAATACTATAATTAAATCTAAAAATGTTTCATTGAAAAGATCAGCTCTGGATTTTGAGAGGGATCTCTCAAATTTGAATGAAACTCGCTATTAGTGTTGCTAGTGCGTGACAGGTAATGTGGGAGTTGTCATTTGTTTACAAGTTTGTATTTTTTGAGTGAAAACAGTCTAAAAATAAGGAATTTAAATTGTGGAACAATATTATGTACATATCTAAATAATTTATAAATTTATTTTCAACACATATTCAATTTAAAATGCATTTTTTTAATTTTGATTTTGATAGTGACAATGAGAAGGAAAATAAAGAACGTTTGGACACATTAAAAGTACTTAAACCAAAAATAAATTTTGAAGTTGAAGATCATTTGTTCCTCGAAAAATGTCTTATGTCAAAATTAACGGTAGGTATGCATCTTGCCGAAAAATTATTCGTCTTTGTTTAGTGGAATAATATTCAGGTTTTTGCCAAAGTAAATATTTCTGTCCGCCGTTCGCTTTTTTTGCTTCAATATCGCTAAAAGTTACAAAAAAGTATTTTTCTTCTCTTATTTTTTGTTAAAAGGCCAATTTTTTTCCTTCCGGAATTTTTGTCATATTTTATTTTTGTACTGGTGCAAAAGTTTTGCGTTTTGATATAGAATACACTTGTCCTTGTCGTACAAATATAGTTTGACAAGTGAATTTAGACTTGTCGCCTTGTGTTATAGCCCCCTGATTGTTTGCGAAATTTAACCATTTTGTCTTATAAGCTGCATTCAAGATAGCAAAGTTTTAAGACGGTCATGCCAAATACTGATGTCATCTCGTTTTTTGGAGACTCTCGGTTTCTCTGTCTCGTGTGGTTTTTCAAGTGGCATACCATAACGTTTACGACGCGACTAATAATTAGTGGATTTTCCAATGCTGAAAAAGAAATAGATATTGTCAAACTCAAATGAAATTAAAAAAAAATCATTGGACTAAGACAAATTCGGTTTAATTTCATTATTAATAAATTATTAAAATGATTAGTGTAGAAATGTTTTATACCACAATTTGCGATAGTGGCAAAGATGAAGAAGGAGACTGCCGATTGTTGAAAGTGAGTTCCCGATGTTGCTGCTCCGAAAATGTACCTTGAGTTTATCATCTGTATTTAAAAAGATTTCTCCTTTACTAGTGATGTGTTTTTAGCTTGAGTTTGTGCTGATGTGTGTTCCGATGCAGTTGTTAAGGGTTTGGAAACAAATTAGGCTGGGATGCCTTAATGGGATTTCCACTTGGATTCAAGATTCAATTACTTTTAGAAGTTTAAGCAATTTGCTACAGCGTCTTCCAGTACAGATAAAGCTTGCAGCAGTTATATGTATTTCCTTAGTATTCTGTATAATTTTCTTCTTTACTTTAGCTAACTTTACAGATTGGGCCAAACCTGAAAAAAGCAACTTTTTGTATCTTTAAAGTGATTCAAACTTAAATTAGATAAAATAAAATATTTAACAAAAATACTTACTGTTTTGTGATCTTCCATTTATCTGTCATGAAGAAATTTTTGAAAGAAAGATACTTTCTTTTTTTTCATCGTCATCGTTTCCTTTCGTCTTATTGAATACAGAATGCAAGCGTTTAACGACGTTTACGCACGACAACATAACGAGTGACAAGAATTCAAAACAACTTAAGGAATGCAGATTATGTCGCGTCATATATTTTGTAATGTTTAACATTATTAATTATGATGAAAACAATTTTTATGGAAATAGGCTAATCTTAGCAATACAGTGAATAACTGTTTTCAATCCCGAATTTATTCTGCTAACAGAATGTTTACTTTTTATGCTCTTTAATTTTAGCAACAAATAATTTCATACTAATTAAAGATAAAACTACTTTAATATATATACCTACGAATTTCCACCTTCATTGGATCACTTTTTAGACATGAGCTTGCAAAACAATAGAAGCAATGTAATCTATATATCTATTTTCATATTCCAACTTGTGGATAAGTTCAAACTTATAATGAATATGCAACCATTTTCTGCATTTCTATCGAAATCGAATTAAAATAACTTTAAATTTCACGCGAAATGAAAATGGTTGTTCTACGTTTCGATCGATTGGTCGATTTTGAAAACTTTGAAATGGCTTCAAACTGTCAACTCTGCGGGTTCATAGATTATCCATTTTTATTTTGTCTCAATCAAATTACAAGCAGAACACTAAAAAAAGGAGAAGTCAACATTATTAGATTTTCCTGAAATAATGTGAGTATTTTATGTCCATATTGTGTGAATGAGTTGCTACGTGATCTTAAGTTATTAGTAAGACCGAACAAGGAAGAGTTTTTATATGTTATAAGAAGTACGAACTCTTATAAGACATTCATCGATACCTTTAATCCAAAAACTTGCAGCAATTATTAACTGAATAAAGTTATCAAAGATCTATCGACATGATTTTAGGCATAGCCTTGGCAAAGCCCACAAGTTGAAAAATCCTAGACCAAATTTTAAACGGTTTGCAATCGAAAGTTACGGGTACAGAAGTACATATGACGAAAACAGAAAAATAAGATTCAAAATTGTGTTTTCTTTAAAAGTACGGAGTTTAATAATATTCTTCTATATGCCCCAAGAAAACCTTCTTTTGGCGTACTAGGGTTGTGTTGTCTATGTGTCTATAGGAAGAGGAACAGAAAAGATTCTTTTGTGCGTTTTTATCAATGGGTCTATTGGAAGAGGAACGGAAAAGTTACTTGTGTGCGTGTTTCAGCTTATAGGCAAATGTCAAAAAACAGCAGAGGTTTCGGGTCTTTATGTAATTAGTTTATGCACGCAACATAACAAAGTGATTTGAATACGTTCAGAAAATGGAATAAGCCGAAATGCAGAACACCAAATTTCATTTCAAAGTTCCAATTCACAATAACCGAATTTCAAAAGATTTGTGGAACACCCAAATTCATTTTCGCTGTGTGAATTCAGAAAACGTGAAATTCATAGAACATGTGCGCTAATAGGAGATATAACAATGTTTTCAATGTGATTTCCACCACTGTATCTCCACTTTTTGACAAAACATAATTTCTTAATCTGTTCAACGGATAAAAAACCCAATTTTGTACTGGAATTGTTTTGTTCTTGCATAGTACATACAACTTTAAATATGTATGTAAACATCAGCAATAAGTCTCAAACTTTGCACGTCTAAATTAATCTTAATCTGACCAATTAATGTAACCAAAATAATGCATTAATTTCTAAATGTATGATGACACAAATTCACAATGTATATGCTTTAGCTTACAGCCTTTTTTATTGCAAATTTAATTTTGAATAAAAACGAATGTGTTTATTTGTATTCCGATTCTTTTCCGCTTTTTAAGAAAATATGGAGTTAAGATATGGTTGTCGTGCCTGATGATTATTAATTGCTATTGAAACCACAGATGAGTCATACCAAGCTGGGACTGTTTCGTACGTTTCACACTTCAAAACAGATTTGTTTACAATATTAGGCGTTTTTCTTTTTCCATTCAGAGCAGAGCACTGAACAGAGTTCGAACACATAGATTATGCACTGAACTTGTTCGAAACAGAGCGATACGCTGATATGTTTTTTATATTGATATGTTTTTTAAACACACTTGAAGCACACAAATGAGAATACATTTTCATTTTTAACCATAAAAAGCAATACCTACCCTTTTTTGTACACTGATACACACCAGATACAGAAAATCTACAAGAGATCAGTTTCTTTTGCCAACTTATGTATCTAACTATTTTTTTCTTCACATTTTCCTTCTTGACACACATGGCATTTGGTGTGTTCAGCAATTTACTTACATGCTCAGCAAATTATGTTCGAGCGCGTCGAGTGCGATCTACACATGTTCAGAATGTTCAGTTTGGAGCTCTGCATGCTCTGAGTTAAAAAGAAACACAAACTAATTTTTTGACAACTCAGACTGCTCTGAACTAAAAAAGAACAACGCCTTATGTATTTGTATCCATGAAAAAATCTGAAAACCAACTGCAAAATGTGGTGTAGTGAAACTACACACAGATGCAATAATATCAGTTGTATCCTACACAGATGTCGAAATTTCCCATCTTGGTGTGGTGCAACTGTGATTGAAACTATTGTAATTAGAACAGTGGCCTTAAAACTGTAACGTTTTTTTTTCTGCAATTCTGACTAAATGGCTCCTATAAAAAGTCATAGATATTGTCAAACTCAAATGAAATTAAAAAAAAAATCATTGGACTAAGACAAATTCGGTTTAATTTCATTATTAATAAATTATTAAAATGATTAGTGTAGAAATGTTTTATACCACAATTTGCGATAGTGGCAAAGATGAAGAAGGAGACTGCCGATTGTTGAAAGTGAGTTCCCTAAGTTGCTGCTCCGAAAATGTACCTTGAGTTTATCATCTGTATTTAAAAAGATTTCTCCTTTACTAGTGATGTGTTTTTAGCTTAAGTTTGTGCTGATGTGTGTTCCGATGCAGTTTTCAAGGGTTTGGGAACAAATTAGGCTGGGATGCCTTAATGGGATTTCCACTTGGATTCAAGATTCAATTACTTTTAGAAGTTTAAGCAATTTGCTACAGCGTCTTCCAGTACAGATAAAGCTTGCAGCAGTTATATGTATTTCCTTAGTATTCTGTATAATTTTCTTCTTTACTTTAGCTTACTTTACAGATTGGGCCAAACCTGAAAAAAGCTACTATTTGTATCTTTAAAGTGATTCAAACTTTAATTAGATAAAATAAAATATTTAACAAAAATACTTACTGTTTTGTGATCTTCCATTTATCTGTCATGAAGAAATTTTTGAAAGAAAGATACTTTCTTTTTTTTCATCGTCATCGTTTCCTTTCGTCTTATTGAATACAGAATGCAAGCGTTTAACGACGTTTACGCACGACAACATAACGAGTGACAAGAATTCAAAACGACTTATGGAATGCAGATTGTGTCGCGTCATATATTTTGTAATGTTTAACATTATTAATTATGATGAAAACAATTTTTATGGAAATAGGCTAATCTTAGCAATACAGTGAATAACTGTTATCAATCCCGAATTTATTCTGCTAACAGAATGTTTACTTTTTATGCTCTTTAATTTTAGCAACAAATAATTTCTTACTAATTAAAGATAAAACTACTTTAATATATATACCTACGAATTTCCACCTTTATTGGATCACTTTTTAGACATGAGCTTGCAAAACAATAGAAGCAATGTAATCTATATATCTATTTTCATATTCCAACTTGTGGATAAGTTCAAACTTATAATGAATATGCAACCATTTCCTGCATTTCTATCGAAATCGAATTAAAATAACTTTAAATTTCACGCGAAATGAAAATGGTTGTTCTACATTTCGATCGATTGGTCGATTTTGAAAACTTTGAAATGGCTTCAAACTGTCAAATCTGCGGGTTCATACATTATCCATTTTTATTTTGTCTCAATCAAATTACAAGCAGAACACTAAAAAAAGGAGAAGTCAACATTATTAGATTTTCCTGAAATAATGTGAGTATTTTATGTCCATATTGTGTGAATGAGTTGCTACGTGATCTTAAGTTATTAGTAAGACCGAACAAGGAAGAGTTTTTATATGTTATAAGAAGTAGGAACTCTTATAAGACATTCATCGATACCTTTAATCCAAAAACTTGCAGCAATTATTAACTGAATAAAGTTATCAAGGATCTATCGGCATGATTTTAGGCATAGCCTTGGCAAAGCCCACAAGTTGAAAAATCCTAGACCAAATTTTAAACGGTTTGCAATCGAAAGTTACGAGTACAGAAGTACATATGACGAAAACAGAAAAACAAGATTCAAAATTGTGTTTTCTTTAAAAGTACGGAGTTTAATAATATTCTTCTATATGCCCCAAGAAAACCATCTTTTGGCGTATGTTGTTATGTTTTCCCTTAAAAAATAATAACTACATTCCCAAAAACGGCATACAGAATATTTTTTCCTACATTCTGCGCCAGGAAATAGGTATACAGCTAACTGTAATTACACCAATTTCACACACAATTTACGCAACCACAAATAAGCCATACTAAGATCGGAAACCTTCGTACGTTTTACCCCCCAAAACCCATTTGCTTACATTGTTGTATTTGTACCTTTGAAACTCTATCCATGATAGATGTGAAATCGAAAAACAAAACAAAAATAAATTACTAGGGTTGTGTTGTCTATGTGTCTATAGGAAGAGGAACGGAAAAGATTCTTTTGTGCGTTTTTATCAATGGGTCTATTGGAAGAGGAACGGAAAAGTTACTTGTGTGCGTGTTTCAGCTTATATGCAAATGTCAAAAACAGCAGAGGTTTCGGGTCCTTATGTAATTAGTTTATGCACGCAACATAACAAAGTGATTTGAATACGTTCAGAAAATGGAATAAGCCGAAATGCAGAACACCAAATTTCATTTTAAAGTTCCAATTCACAATAACCATTTCAAAAGATTTGTGGAACACCCAAATTCATTTTCGCTGTGTGAAATCAGAAAACGTGAAATTCATAGAACATGTGCGCTAATAGGAGATATAACAATGTTTTCAATGTGATTTCCACCACTGTATCTCCACTTTTTGACAAAACATAATTTCTTAATCTGTTCATCGAATAAAAAACCCAATTTTGTACTGGAATTGTTTTGTTCTTGCATAGTACATACAACTTTAAATATGTATGTAAACATCAGCAATAAGTCTCAAACTTTGCACGTCTAAATTAATTTAATCTGACCAATTAATGTAACCAAAATAATGCGTTAATTTCTAAATGTATGATGACACAAATTCACAATGTATATGCTTTAGCTTACAGCCTTTTTTATTGCAAATTTAATTTTGAATAAAAACGAATGTGTTTATTTGTATTCCGATTCTTTTCCGCTTTTTAAGAAAATATGGAGTTAAGATATGGTTGTCGTGCCTGATGATTATTAATTGCTATTGAAACCACAGATGAGTCACACCAAGCTGGGACTGTTTCGTACGTTTCACACTTCAAAACAGGTTTGTTTACAATATTAGGCGTTTTCTTTTTTCATTCAAAGCAGAGCACTGAACAGAGTTCGAATACATAGATTATGCACTGAACTTGTTCGAAACAGAGCGATACGCTGATATGTTTTTTATGTTGATATGTTTTTTAAACACACTTGAAGCACACAAATGAGAATACATTTTCATTTTTAACCATAAAAAGCAATACCTACCCTTTTTTGTACACTGATACACACCAGATACAGAAAATCTACAAGAGATCAATTTCTTTCGCCAACTTATGTATCTTACTATTTTTTTCTTCACATTTTCCTTCTTGACACACATGGCATTTGGTGTGTTCAGCAATTTACTTACATGCTCAGCAAATTATGTTCGAGCGCGTCGAGTGCGATCTACACATGTTCAGAACGTTCAGTTTGGAGCTCTGCATGCTCTGAGTTAAAAAGAAACACAAACTAATTTTTTGACAACTCAGACTGCTCTGAACTAAAAAAGAACAACGCCTTATGTATTTGTATCCATGAAAAAATCTGAAAACCAACTGCAAAATGTGGTGTAGTGAAACTACACACAGATGCAATAATATCAGTTGTATCCTACACAGATGTCGAAATTTCCCATCTTGGTGTGGTGCAACTGTGATTGAAACTATTGTAATTAGAACAGTGGCCTTAAAACTGTAACGTTTTTTTTTCTGCAATTCTGACTAAATGGCTCCTATAAAAAGTCATAGATATTGTCAAACTCAAATGAAATTAAAAAAAAAAATCATTGGACTAAGACAAATTCGGTTTAATTTCATTATTAATAAATTATTAAAATGATTAGTGTAGAAATGTTTTATACCACAATTTTCGATAGTGGCAAAGATGAAGAAGGAGACTGCCGATTGTTGAAAGTGAGTTCCCGATGTTGCTGCTCCGAAAATGTACCTTGAGTTTATCATCTGTATTTAAAAAGATTTCTCCTTTACTAGTGATGTGTTTTTAGCTTGAGTTTGTGCTGATGTGTGTTCCGATGCAGTTTTCAAGGGTTTGGGAACAAATTAGGCTGGGATGACTTAATGGGATTTCCACTTGGATTCAAGATTCAATTACTTTTAGAAGTTTAAGCAATTTGCTACAGCGTCTTACAGTACAGATAAAGCTTGCAGCAGTTATATGTATTTCCTTAGTATTCTGTATAATTTTCTTCTTTACTTTAGCTTACTTTACAGATTGGGCCAAACCTGAAAAAAAGCTACTTTTTGTATCTTTAAAGTGATTCAAACTTAAATTAGATAAAATAAAGTATTTAACAAAAATACTTACTGTTTTGTGATCTTCCATTTATCTGTCATGAAGAAATTTTTGAAAGAAAGATACTTTCTTTTTTTTCATCGTCATCGTTTCCTTTCGTCTTATTGAATACAGAATGCAAGCGTTTAACGACGTTTACGCACGACAACATAACGAGTGACAAGAATTCAAAACGACTTATGGAATGCAGATTGTGTCGCGTCATATATTTTGTAATGTTTAACATTATTAATTATGATGAAAACAATTTTTATGGAAATAGGCTAATCTTAGCAATACAGTGAATAACTGTTTTCAATCCCGAATTTATTCTGCTAACAGAATGTTTACTTTTTATGCTCTTTAATTTTAGCAACAAATAATTTCTTACTAATTAAAGATAAAACTACTTTAATATATATACCTACGAATTTCCACCTTTATTGGATCACTTTTTAGACATGAGCTTGCAAAACAATAGAAGCAATGTAATCAATATATCTATTTTCATATTCCAACTTGTGGATAAGTTCAAACTTATAATGAATATGCAACCATTTCCTGCATTTCTATCGAAATCGAATTAAAATAACTTTAAATTTCACGCGAAATGAAAATGGTTGTTCTACATTTCGATCGATTGGTCGATTTTGAAAACTTTGAAATGGCTTCAAACTGTCAAATCTGCGGGTTCATAGATTATCCATTTTTATTTTGTCTCAATCAAATTACAAGCAGAACACTAAAAAAAGGAGAAGTCAACATTATTAGATTTTCCTGAAATAATGTGAGTATTTTATGTCCATATTGTGTGAATGAGTTGCTACGTGATCTTAAGTTATTAGTAAGACCGAACAAGGAAGAGTTTTTATATGTTATAAGAAGTAGGAACTCTTATAAGACATTCATCGATACCTTTAATCCAAAAACTTGCAGCAATTATTAACTGAATAAAGTTATCAAAGATCTATCGGCATGATTTTAGGCATAGCCTTGGCAAAGCCCATAAGTTGAAAAATCCTAGACCAAATTTTAAACGGTTTGCAATCGAAAGTTACGAGTACAGAAGTAGATATGACGAAAACAGAAAAACAAGATTCAAAATTGTGTTTTCTTTAAAAGTACGGAGTTTAATAATATTCTTCTATATGCCCCAAGAAAACCTTCTTTTGGCGTATGTTGTTATGTTTTCCCTTAAAAAATAATAACTACATTCCCAAAAACGGCATACAGAATATTTTTTCCTACATTCTGCGCCAGCAAATAGGTATACAGCTAACTGTAATTACACCAATTTCACACACAATTTACGCAACCACAAATAAGCCATACTAAGATCGGAAACCTTCGTACGTTTCACCCCCCAAAACCCATTTGTTTATATTGTTGTATTTGTACCTTTGAAACTCTATCCATGATAGATGTGAAATCGAAAAACAAAACAAAAATAAATTACTAGGGTTGTGTTGTCTATGTGTCTATAGGAAGAGGAACGGAAAAGATTCTTTTGTGCGTTTTTATCAATGGGTCTATTGGAAGAGGAACGGAAAAGTTACTTGTGTGCGTGTTTCAGCTTATATGCAAATGTCAAAAACAGCAGAGGTTTCGGGTCTTTATGTAATTAGTTTATGCACGCAACATAACAAAGTGATTTGAATACGTTCAGAAAATGGAATAAGCCGAAATGCAGAACACCAAATTTCATTTTAAAGTTCCAATTCACAATAACCATTTCAAAAGATTTGTGGAACACCCAAATTCATTTTCGCTGTGTGAAATCAGAAAACGTGAAATTCATAGAACATGTGCGCTAATAGGAGATATAACAATGTTTTCAATGTGATTTCCACCACTGTATCTCCACTTTTTGACAAAACATAATTTCTTAATCTGTTCATCGAATAAAAAACCCAATTTTGTACTGGAATTGTTTTGTTCTTGCATAGTACATACAACTTTAAATATGTATGTAAACATCAGCAATAAGTCTCAAACTTTGCACGTCTAAATTAATTTAATCTGACCAATTAATGTAACCAAAATAATGCGTTAATTTCTAAATGTATGATGACACAAATTCACAATGTATATGCTTTAGCTTACAGCCTTTTTTATTGCAAATTTAATTTTGAATAAAAACGAATGTGTTTATTTGTATTCCGATTCTTTTCCGATTTTTAAGAAAATATGGAGTTAAGATATGGTTGTCGTGCCTGATGATTATCAATTGCTATTGAAACCACAGATGAGTCATACCAAGCTGGGACTGTTTCGTACGTTTCACACTTCAAAACAGATTTGTTTACAATATTAGGCGTTTTTCTTTTTTCGTTCAGAGCAGAGCACTGAACAGAGTTCGAACACATAGATTATGCACTGAACTTGTTCGAAACAGAGCGATACACTGATATGTATTTTATGTTGAATGTTTTTTAAACACACTTGAAGCACACAAATGAGAATACATTTTCATTTTTAACCATAAAAAGCAATACCTACCCTTTTTTGTACACTGATACACACCAGATACAGAAAATCTACAAGAGATCAATTTCTTTCGCCAACTTATGTATCTAACTATTTTTTTCTTCACATTTTCCTTCTTGACACACATGGCATTTGGTGTGTTCAGCAATTTACTTACATGCTCAGCAAATTATGTTCGAGCGCGTCGAGTGCGATCTACACATAAATTTCCCATCTTGGTGTGGTGCAACTGTGATTGAAACTATTGTAATTAGAACAGTGGCCTTAAAACTGTAACGATTTTTTTTCTGCAATTCTGACTAAATGGCTCCTATAAGAAGTCAACCAACTAGAATTTACAACAATCAACCATTATGCACGCCATTTCAAATATAATGGGTACATTCAAATGTCTGTAGGATAGCCACTAAAGTTCCTGAACAACCAACATCGGATAGGTTAAATTTGTGCACATGTTTTTGGAATTTCTTATGGGATACAAAAGTATACCAAAATTTTTCAGATAGCTTGAGATTTTTTTTGGCAGCAGTTGTTTTGTCATCAGCTGTATAAAATATGGTTCGATTTTTGAATGAGGCCAATGAAATAACTAAATGTATCATATTAGCTAAGGTTGCGATACATCAATTTATCATACTGTTTACCAAGGAACCAGAATGAAAACGTTTTTTTTTTTACTTTTTGTTTGTATCTTTAAAAATCATAGGAGATATTGAACCAGTTCATAAAAATGGAATCTCAGATATATTAAAAGTGTTCCTCTGTTAAATGTTTCAGTTTTGGCTGTCAAAAACTGATGAATGTTTGTCAATTAATTTGACATAATAATGTACAAGCTACAAAGTACATGCACATCGAGCAGTGCCTAAGCGTGAATCGCGCTTAGATTTTATCAGCATATAGAAGCATACGTATATAAATGTTTAAAACTTTGGTAAGGCAACGTTTTATAGCGGCTTGCATAAATCATTCTTTGTTTGAATTCAAATTCAAAATTTAGATGTTTGCAATCTGAATGTACACTGTGGCGTATATTGTTTTTTTATTGCAAGAAACAATTGTAAAACCGATGTGCAAATAAAAATCCCGACATCATTCTATGGGAGTTTTAAAAGTTATTTGTGATATGAAAGCAGTTTAAATAAATGTTCATTATTATGTATGTATTGTTATTATAAGAATATTATTTAAATTTTAAACAAAAATTAAACTAAACTAAAAAATGTCCTTCCTTCGAACATTCCATTTTAAATGTAATATTAAACTCTATTATAACATTATAACAAATATCTATTTAACATACATAGTAGATATAATACATACATATGAAAGTCCCAATATATTAAAAGAATATTTTAATATGAAATTAAATCATATGTCAAATACTAATTTGGTTTTGAAATTATGCATGTAGTTACTTAAAAATCCTTGAGCGTATACATCTGTTTTGATAACAACTAAATTTTAAATTAAACTCCAGATGCACCTATTGAATATAGTTTATATTTTATTTTTATATTATATATGCATAGATTAAGAATTATTTAATTGTTTAATTTTAATACAAATATATAAGTCAAACTAAATACAAATAAATATAATTAAAAAACAAATTGAAAACGGGATTTATTTTTATATAGCTTTCTAGGTCTTAGAAGAATTGGACAAAAAATGATGCGGGTTATTTTTTTTTTTTAATTATGAACTGTTTTAATCCGAATTCTAGGGAAACTTGAGGAAACATCAACAACGATTGCTAGTAGTTATTGGTCCAAATTCAGACTTGATATTTTGTTGATAAGATATTCAACAAATTTGTCAAAATCAGGAAAATGAAATATGTTCGGTTTAGTCGAAATATGTTCGGCTTAGTCGAACTTTCGATCTGCTATTTACAATATGAGGGCCTAAATCCAAATCATCTTAATTGCCGTAAATATATAGTTTGTATGTACATTTAAATCTTTTCTCTGATAGTATCACTAATTCCTGATGTCAATATTTTGTCGAATTTCTTCGGGATTGCGAAAAGCGTACCTATTATTGAACTTCTGGTAAATGTATTGAAACGAAGCATTACAAAGGAAAAGGAAATTTAATTATAAATAATCATCACAGAGGATATGTACCGGGCCGGAACACTTGCCACTGAAGACTTCGCAGCAACACTTAAACTTCTCCTGGAGCATAGAGCAGCAACAGATTCCCTCCATCTATCTCGGTTCACGGCATGGTGCCTTAGTTGTGCCCACGAATGAAAGTTAAGGGACTGAGCTTCATTAAGTAGAGTTGGCCTCCATGTTGTTCTTGGTCTACCAACTCTCCTTACATCCTGGGGCTTCCACCCGAAGTACTGCTTTGTTATGTTCTCGTTTGGTTTGCTCAAAATATGGCCAATCCAACGGCATTTTCGTTGTCTGATGTCCAGATCCACCCTTCTCTGGTGAGTCCAATCCAACAGCTCAACATTTCTAATGATTTGTGGTCATTGAATTTTGAGAATGTATCGAAGACAGCGATTGATAAAAGCCTGTAGCCTGCCCGCCGAGATGTGGACGGAGCATTTCCAAATTTCACAGGCGTACAAGACAGATTTCAAGTTGGACTCGCAGAGTTTTAGCTTTGTGCGTAGCCTTATTATTCTGGAGTTCCACAAGGAAAAAATCATTCCAAAAGTACTACTAGCTCTGTTTATCCTGGTGACAACATCAGATTCTATTCCACCATCAATTGTTACAATACTGCCTAGGTAATTGAACTGCAAGACCTTCTCAATAATTTCTTGTCTCAGAATAATCACCTGTTGAGAGTTGCGACCGGTCTGCAGCATTTTTGTCTTTTTGGCGTTGATATTTAAGCTAACCATCTTCCCGTTCGCTGGCATTAATTGGCACATTTGGTCCAAGCCGAACACACTGTTTTATATGAAACATATATCTTCGGCGTAGTCTAAATGACTAAGTTTTTTGAATGGACTCCATTGGATGCCATCTCTCTCGTTTGTACCAACTGTGGCAGTCAGTACATCATCGATTGCGAATAGAAACAAAATTGGTGACAACACATTTCCTTGTCTTATTCTTACTCCTTGACGCACCTCGAATGGATCGGAAAACTGTCCATTATGCACCACGCAGCACCTTGCATTATTGTAAGACTCCTTAATAATAGCGACTAGCTCCTCGGGGATACCTCTCATGATCGCCAGATATATTCGCGATTTACCCTGTCGACTGACTTTTCAAAATCGACGAACATGAGATATAGAGGCGACTGGTACTCAGCTGATTTTCAAGAATGATCCGCAGGGTGTTAATATGGTCAACACAAAATCGGCCACTGCGAAATCCAGCTTGATGTCTCTTAAGTGTTGATTCTATCCTGTCTCTTATCCGCTCGAGAACAATAGTTGCCATTAATTTTGAGAACACAGTCAGAACAGTTATACCACGCCAATTATTGCAATTTCTAAGATCGCCTTTTTTTGGCATCTTAACAATTACACCATCCTTCCAGTCTTTGGGGAAAGTAACGTTCTCGCAAACATCCTGAATTATTGGAAGCAAAATAGTTGCCGTTGTTTCAGGATCAACCTTCAAGAACTCGGAAGGATCACATGCTTAACTTCTGCACTGCTTGGTGTGCCGGTTTCAATGCCCCGAGAAGATCTGCGCATGTGGACAATTTGCGTATCATCATTAACATTGTGGTCGTCGTTGAGCAGTGCGCAGAAGTAATCCATCCACCTTTTAAGCTGATCTTCCAATGTCACCAAGAGATTGCCGTGTATGTCCAACACAGGGTGGGAGATTGTGTAACGTTGTCCAACGATTTCCTTGGTGATTCTGTACAGCTATCTTGCGTCCACTCTTCCTGCAGCATGTTCCGTCTCACACAGCGCTGCACTATTTAATGAGTTGCTCTATACTCATTCTGCAGATTTATTTTCCGATGCACAACATTTTCGGCAGTAATTCTCGCTTTCAATGATCGTCGCTGTGTGATTTTGTCCCAGGTGTATTGGGATATCCAGGGATCTCTAGATTGCATCTATATCGGAACAGTTGCGGAGCCGATTTCCATGAAAATATTCTTCACCTGATCCCACTTTTCGTCAATAGACAAATTATCGTTCACAACCATGTTCGACTCTGCTGAGTTTAACAGTGTAGTTGCGACAAATGTTAGGATCAGTTAAAGCGCTTGTTTGAAATCTAGGTCTCCGTGCCATTACCTCTGAGTGTCTCTGGACAGCCGCTGTTCGAAGCTGCAGCATTGCTAATACTGGGTGGTGCTCGCTACCAGCATCAGCTCTACAAACAGTTCGAACATTGCGAAGTGATTACCTCCAACGTTGTTGAATTATGAAGTGGTCAATTTAGTTTCTTGTTCGAACATCAGGCGAAATCCATGTGACTTTGTGACAAGTCTTGTGCGGAAATAAGGATCCTCCAACTACAAGCTGACGAGCGTTGCAGAAGTCGACGAGCCTATCACCATTTTCGTTTCTTTGACCTAAGCTAATTTTACCAAGAACGCGTTCAAGACCAACGTTGTCCAGGCCAACTTTTGTTTTAAAGTTACCAATAATGATGATGATGTCACCCTTACGAACGCTACTGTACGTCGAGTATAAATGAGTGTAGAATGAATTCTTGAATCGCTCGTATTCTGCATGATTTGTAGGAGCATAACATTGAATAATGGTTATCAAAGTGAACTTTGGAGCACCGAGGATAACCATAGCAAAATTGCAATACCCACCTGGGATTACATTCGAGTTCGATAAGATTCACCGTCATTATAGACATATGACGTCACACAAAAATAAAAATAAATTGGGGTTAGAATTTTCTTTCATCAAATTAGAGTTCACACTTTGTTTTTACCACAAACATTACATGACGAACGAAAAGCATGGCACCGTCGTGCCGCTCACACTTAAATTCTTTGATATAAATTCTGAGTTTATTCATCAGTTTGAATCTGACCATAGACCATTGCTCGAAGCTTCTAGACAATTGTGACCAGGGGTCTAGCACCTGCTTCAGCCTGCTGTGTCGAATGCCAACAGGGGCCAAATACCTGCTGATTTGTTCTAGTCTAAACTGTAGTGACAGACCTGACAAGCCAGGGCTTGATATACTGCTATAGTCGAACGTCATCAGAAACCAGATAATCCGAATTTAGTTCTAGATCCAGAAGATATGCTAAGGAATACTTAAAAGCAGAATATGAATACACCTCCACCGTCGTTTTATAACCAGAATACCAGTATACCAAACTGATGACCTGCCGAAATTACTTTTTAACTTAATATCGTTTGTTGTGAATTAACGAGTTGTCTTTTAATAAAGATTTTGTAATAATGTTCTAAATACCTTCATTTTGAGTTTCTTCATTACAACCCTGGCTAACCGGATAGCAAAACATTCGCTTGATTCCATCCATTATTTTACTAGTTATTCTATATCATCAAAATAAGCATTAATTCAATGAATGCACTTCCCTACTTTGAAGTTAATAACGTCTCCTAAGCTTTGTAAGTCCAGAAAAATTAGATCTCATCAATTCCTATTTTGAAGAGGATTCGTCAACAATTTTGAGTGGCCTAATCATATTTTGATGGAGCAAAATTGGTGAGATGTAATTTTTTTGAACTACTTATCTAAATATAAGCCTTATTTTGTATCTAGAAAAAAAAAACGAATCTTTCTATTTCTTTCCATTAAGGTTATTTTACTGCGATAATTGAGCAACGTGTCGTAAAAACGTCAATTCCACGTCTACATTGACTTGATATTTCTGAGAATGCCGAATCTTCTAACTGTTCCTGGCAGTAATATAAAGTGGCTTATACTACGTTTTCACCTACCACTTAATCCAGATTTAAGTGGATTAACCATAAATCCTCTTCGAAATCTTCTAAATATTGAAGATTTCCCATACAAATTTTAAGCTCCTTAAATGAAGATTAGAAATTAATCTCATTGAAATCTTCTTCGAAGCAGAATATTCTCAAAAGAAACAAACCTTATTTCATAGAACGCGCCTATTCTAATGTCATGTTTTCTCCATTGACATTTAACAAAAGAAAAAAAAAACTGTCCAACATTGCCTTCAAATTCTGTTTTTGTTTATAAATAAGTATAAAAATAAAAAATGCAATAAAGCTACAAATACCAAAGCGGTCGGTAACTCGAATGGAAAATGTTTTAGCTATCCTACAGTAATACTTTGAAGTTGTTCTTTCCCAAATATATAAAAACGAAAACCGTGCAAAGGCGATTACAGTATTTATGTAAATATATCTACATATATGCTGCAAGATGTTGGGATAACAATATTTTAAAGTTATTACTCATTTTTATTTATTGAAATTAAATTTGTTTACTGCACCGAAATTATTATTCTTCTTCCCAATTATTTTGTTCTTGTCTTGTTGTATTGATTTTTGAATGACAATTCATAATGAAAACGTCAAACTAATCTTTTTTTCACTGGTGAAAACACTTGAAGATTAATTTTTAATCTTCTCAATTTAAACCGGATTATCTTTAGGTGAAAACGTAGCATTATATTAATGCGATCAGGACCTCAGTACCACAATACAGTCTCAATTACTATGTACTTTGTAACGAAGTTACAAATTTAAGCCAAAAATCATCTTTCCAATATCCCCCACACAACGCATGTATTCATCGACCAGTCAACTGCCGCTTCAGTTTCAATTAAATTTTCCAATTCCAAAGACGATGAATAACAGATCTACAAGCAGACAAGTGACCATGCGATTTGTAATGAAGAGAGCACATTATCATCCAATCAAACGTCATGCCATATGAATTACATGGGATAAGTTTTTTCTGTTCTTACGATTCACACCTTCTTGTTACCGGGAATATATTAAGAGGAGGTAACATTGAAGTGGAAACGCACTCACTTCTGCCTTGAGTGGTATTGTACCAATCCGGTGTACACAAGGGGAGTGCCTAGAATCAAACTGCTGAGTGCTTAGTGCACTAGTTAGGAGTTTCGTAATTGTTTGGCCTTGTGCCATAAATTTTGTGCCTTTGGTTTCGACCAGGGCCGGGGACTATATCATATTAAACTTTGTGCCTTTGGTTTCGACCAGGGCCGGGGACTCCCGTTAAACTTTGTGCCTTTGGTTTAGACCAGGGCCGGGAACTCTATCCCAACTTATATTAGATCGTTAGTTTATTTTTAATGGTAACTATTGTAAAGAATATATTTATATGAAATACCGTGTTATAGTATTTTTGATTGAATTTAATGTAATATTTAAGGAATTAATAAAGATTAATGTTTAACGGAGTTTTTTTTTGTAAATTCATTTTTATTTCATATTCACTTATAACTATCTTAAAGCTAGACAAAAATGTTTAAAACTAGCCTACTTATCAATAACTTACAACTAATTTACTGGCCCTTTACGGGCGCTCTAAACTAAACAATAACTCTTAGAACTAATGTCTTTCGACCTAAAAACTATTTTAATTAAATCTAATTATTTTATTTTATTTTTCCAAGGAAACTTTCACAAAAAAACTTGGTATCGTATCATTTTTTTTTTTTTTTTTTTTTTCTTATAAACTAAACCTAAATATAGATTAAAAATAATTAAAACTAAATAAAACTAACTTATACTGCCTAAAAATAACTTAAACTACTTAAAATACCAATAATACTTAAAAACTAGAACAGCCACAGGAGCATTTTTTTGTTTTAAAAAAATTTTTTTTTCGTTTATTTTTTATATGTATGGAGACACACAGCAACATGCAACCCACCCATACATGTACATACGCACATACATATACGTACGCACATACATGTACAGACACGCAGATACATGCACGTATGCCCCGCATACATACATATTTTTAATTTTTTTTTTGGTGCCACCCCGACTGTTCCCTATACCTAATTGCCTAAATCTATGTAAGTCGGCCAAGATATACCATCTTCATCGACTTTAAATATCACGATGCTGTTCAGAGAGCCACCAGAACTGGTTCTCCTGTTTCACCCTATCCCTCCGGTCCCGATCGGACACAGTCCTACTGAACCGAAGGCGCTCTTCTCCACCTTGAGCGATGACGTCTCGACCATACAGGAGTCGCCTATCCACAGTTTTCCGCCTGACGTGGTAGATGAGCGGAACCGCCCCTCCATCCTGTATCAGCCCTCGACTGTCTAAATAGAGGAATGGCTCGGGAGGGATGTGACCACTTAACCGCGCACTCTCAAAATATTCGTTATTGGGGTAATAAGCCCCAAAAATTAAGCTGTTAGTTGAGGACATCGCTCTTGCAACGTCACCCCGAATCAGCTTGAACAAAAAATTATCTATTCTGTTTATGTTGGCTCCGTTTTATAGAACCTGGTTGGGTGTTTAACGGAGTTCTGAACTCTTAATGCACAGAGTTTTCATTGCTTTCTTCGGTCAGACCTTGGACCCGCTATCGCTGCCTCAGCTCTTAACTAAAAAGCTTCACAACTTATATGTATGTATATGTATTTGATATGTACTGACTATTAACTATCTCTAACTGAACGGAATACCCTTAAAAATTAAAGAACTAAATATTTGCTATTTTTAATTTATGCTGCTACGGTACTCGACTAGGATAATTTGTACTGTGTGTGCAGTTGACTTGTCACTTTTCGAAACTATCTTACAAATTTGGTGGCGTGAGCATGCCAGGAAATTTCGTTTCCCACTGAATATTTTATTCCCTAGAAATTTTTCCTGCGATCATGAATCCCCCAGGAAATAAAGTTCCCTCGAACAAAAAAATCGAATGAAACCGATGGTCTACGTTCACCTCTTCAAAGCTACGAGTAGTTTTTTTTAGTGAAGTAAAGAGCGGTTATAATATTTTTTAGGATTACCTAAGGCCGTGTGTGAATTGCGAAAAAAATGTTGGTTAAATTTTGTAACTTGGTTAAAATTTTACACTAGTGTGGTGAATAAAATGGGTTAAAATGTAGGCAGCTGTAGAGCAGGCTAAATTTGCGTTAAAATTTAACGTTTCAAAATAAACTGTAAGCGATACCCGAAAAGAAAGATGAACTCCAAGAAGTCCAGATCTACTGGGAAACCGCATATAATGAATGTAAGTTTTAATTTATTTAATTGAAAAATAAAATTACATTAATATTTTAGTTTGTGTAGGGTCTCAAGAGGAACGGTTCGGTGGATTTGCTTCAAACTTGTTTGTACATATTGTTTTTTCGGTAATATGCCCACAATTTTTTTTACGACGACATATAACAGTAGCTCCCATACATCTTCTTTCTTGCCCAAAAACAAAAAATCGTATGTTTCTCAAAAACGGCTCAAAGAATTTTTATAAAAAAATGCGTATGTTCTTAAATTAATACACTGCACTTTCAAGCATGAAAATATTTTTTTGTTTGCGTACTTATTAACGGTACTTCCCCTACAACCAAATTGGATGAACCGATTAAAATATTTTTTTTATCCAAATGATACCTAAAATTGTTAATAAAACTAAATACTAAAATTTTCAAAAAAAAAAAAGTTTTTCGATTTTTAAAAAATAAAAAAATTTTTTTTTTTGAAAAATTGATTTCTCAAAAAACAGACAGAATTTTTTTTGGAAATTTGAATTTTATGCATATGTATATTAATAATATCTTCAAAATGGCGTTTCAATTTTTTTTTCTAAAAATGTTTTCAAAATTTTATACATAAAAAATTAATTTATTAAAAAGCCGCTCCAACGAATTTTGATTTTTTTTGTATATTCTGATTTATACATGAATTCAAATTGCATCTTTTTGTTTTTCCTCAATCTATAACGACTAAGCAATATAACAACATTTAATTATGTGAATTATCCATTTATTTCTACCTTTTATAGGTATTTCATTCTAACAAATTGTGCCGTACGTCACTGAATACTAAATACAATGTAGCCAATCATACAATTATATATTCATGTTTCTTTAAAAATCACATGAATCTTATGTATGCATATTGTACCTAAATCCTTCATTTTCATTATTATATGTACATGTTTACATACTTAGGTTCCATCAATATGTATATATATGTATATATTTTAATCTCCTAACTTACATAATTAAAATCCATAACTTAGATTTAAATATACATTTGTATGTAGGTACCTATGTAACTATTCCTTGAATCATCCATTCATTACACTAAGAATTAAGGTAATCTTACCTACATAGGCTTTAAACCTGCATAGGATAACTACACCTAACTAACTAAACCTCAATGGTTAGCTACATTAAAGTTGTTAGCTACAAGAGCAAGTTCGTACGATCCAGTCGTGCACTTTATTTATTTTAAGTTATATTTTTATAAAAATAAGCAATTTCATTGCAAACTTCACGAAACGAAATAAATAAATAAACAATCCAGCTGAAAAAAATCAATCTGTCAAAATCTAAGTATAAACAATTCACAATTTATACTTTTTCATTCATAATACCTTATAAGTCGATCAATCAGTCGATGGTGCATTGCGTCGTATAAATTGGAAATGCGATTGCTGATTAACAACCGCAATATGACCCATTATTAAAATTGCCTCCCTCCATGTTAACATGTGCAAAGAATTTTTGAAGTAATAATTACTGCTGGAGAAAGTGCAATAAAAAATAAGCACACTACAAAACAATTTTTTTTATTTCAATCTGGTAACACTTTTGTATCTTTTTTATCTTTCTGCTTGTACTTCGTTCTAGTCCATTCCCCAGACACATTTTATTATTGGCGGTACATGAAAATTAGCGTCCTTGTCTACAAATTTCAAAATAAAGTTTAAAATAAAGATTTAATTAAAGAATACAAAATAAAACAAAACTTATTGATCATTAAAATTTCGTTTTTTTTTTCTCAATTTATCCAAATTTTTCCTAGTAAAATAGGACCCATCGATAAAGATTTTATTTGGGGACATTGCAAACAAAGCGTTGAAATTTTGAATCGCATCCACATAAGCCTTTTTCAAAACTTTTTAAGCAGACAAAAATCTCTATTTTACTCCTTACAAGAGGAACGTATTCTACTGAGCAGCAGTGTATCTCTAGAAGTTTGATGTGACCAAACGAATAAAAAAAAAGATATTTCAATTTCTGGAAATGGATCTAAGAAAAAAACAAATATTATTTTTTTATTTTTTTTTTATATTTGGTTTATTTATTTTTTTCTTTTCTTTTCTTTCAGCCAATGTTTATATTATCTAGTCATTTATAAACAAAAATTACACACTAGTTAATACAGTTGTTTTTTTATTTATTATCTACTTTTGTTTTATTATTTTTTTTTTAATAACGGTTGTTATGGCGTAATTATAGATCACCGAATTGTTATAATAATTATATTGATTGCAAACAGAGATTTTGATTTAGTTAAGTATATAAAAAGGTTTTATTTGTATTTAGATTTGGGTATTTATGTATGTATGTATATTAGGGCTGCGATTCCGTTGACATTGTTATCAATTTATTTTGTTTCTATGCTCAAACGTGATAAAGGTTAATGCATACAAAATACAATTTTCTTAAAAATTTTGTTCAACTGTTCAAATTTGAATTTAAAAAAAAAACATTAAAATTGGCATATCTTAAATTCTATGAGTAGTACAAAATAAGTTTCCACTTTTAATCCTACTAATATTATAATTGTGAATGTTTGTATGTTTAAGTGTTTTTTCGCATTCACGCCTCAAACATTAACCGGATTTGGATGAAAACAGATGGATGAGACATTGGATTGACACAGAGTTTAGTTTTTATCATTGAAAAATGAACGGGAGCGGTTTGATTGTGAAATTTTGTATGTATGAATGTGTTTCGCTTTCCCGCCTGAACTACTGAAAGGATTTCAATGACATTTCACAGGTAGATGACATTAGATATTCCCGTGGAATAGAAAAAACATATATGTTTCATATTTAGTTTTTAGGATAAGCCGCGTTATAATTACTTAGTATTTAGCGAGTTCAATTCTGTACTCACCCCGACCGTTTCGCTACGAATTACATCGAGCGTGGTCACCAGTTTCCCGGTGAGTACAGTTTCGGGGTAAGTACAGAATTGAACTCGCTAAATACTAAATAGTTATAACGCGGCTTATCCTAAAAATTAAATATGTTATATGTAAACAACCGCGAACACCTTAAAAGTTACATATATATTTTTGTATACTACTGATGGTGTGTATGCCGAACTTAAAGACTTTTCATCAAATTTTACACTTTAACCAAATTTAAGACAAGACTATGAAAACTACGTTTTTTTATATGAGACATTTTAACTGCACAGTAGTACTTGTGAAAGTTTGCGATTTCAATAAAATGCTAAATTCAAACTATGACAACTTAAGCGCCACCCTAATGTACATATGTATATATAATTAGTCTAGCATTAACAATATCAATATTAAATTAAATTGCGTTCTTTATTTTAATGAAATACATAGCTATTATATGTAATTAGAATAAAAACTGTTTTTTTTTATTTTATTTAATGTTTGTGCCTTTGTAGGAATTTTACGACTTTGCATGGTAAGAAACAAAACAAGTAAGTTTTATCTTTAGAAATTGATATATTTACGTTTTTTTTGTTAGTTTTGGTAGTGTGAAATCTGAATTTGTTCTTGATATTTTGTTTTAATTGTTTGCTAGGAAAGTTTACTAGATTTATACTAATTATTTATTTGTGTTTATTTTTATTAATTTTTCCGTGATTTCTATGCGATCGTATAAAATAAAAATGTTGCATACTTATAGTTATCTAATACATATGTAAATATTTTTTTTTGCATTTCTATTATTTTTTTTGACTAGATTCTATGAAAATAAAGGAACAAAAAATGTTGAAATTATTTAACAATTTCACATTTTAAAATGCGTATGCATAGAATTTTCTTTTTTTTTTTAATTTCCTAATGCTGAAGCTCTTGTGATCGTGCAACCTCTTTAACATCGATCTTGAAGCAATTGTACGCAACTCGCAAGTTAACAAAAGTACATTTTTTCAAAAGTCCTTTCAACTCTTGCTTATGCAGATGGTATTGATATCATTGGGAGAACGAAGGGAGCTGTTACCAGCGCGTTTGCAAGTATTGAGGAAAAATAGGTTTAGCTGTTACGGAAAACAATACGAATTACATGCTTCCACAGAGAAAGGAATCTCTACATCGGCGACTCGGGCAAAACGTCTTCCCATCTGCATAAATTGACACCGGCCGAGGCAGAAAGGTTAAAATATAACGATTTAGATGGCTGGGTCATGTAGAGCGGATGTACATCAATGTTCAGGTCCGGAAAATCTACGAATCCAATCGGGGAGGACGACGCCGTAGAGATAGGCCTGATCTCAGGTTGCGCGGGCAAGCATAAGGGGGCCTCAACCAATTTTGAGTTAAGCTGGATGGAGAAGCTTGTTGGTTGAAGCTCTAGTGAACCCGGACTGTAAACCCATCATAAGTAAGTATTTCTATGTACTTGAGATTTGTATCATCTATCATCATTATTGTATCAAAATATGCAGCTACATATATTGATTTAAATATTTTTTTCACCTCGAGGCTTCCAAGGATTTTAGTAGATCAAAGAAAAGAGTTTTTTAATTCAATCAATTCAGGCGTTTTTTAACTAATGTTGATAAAGAGGAAAATATTGTTTGAAAACCTTTAAAATTAAATCTTATTCATGAAATACATTTTTTTAGTAGTTGCGATTAAAAAGAAAGTATAAAGCCCAAAGCAAATTTGTACTTAATATTTAAAGCCCTAAACCATAAAGAATTTATACAAATTGGAAGCTTTGTCGATAAAATTAATACAATGTTAATTTTAGAAAACTCTCTGCAAAGCACTCTAAAATAAACAAGAAGCAGCGCTTTATTTTAAACAAAAAAATGTTAAATTGTTTATAACATTATTAAATATTTTATAGTAATAAATAATAAAAAATATATTATATTCACCTTCTAAAGATGTTCTTACTTAAAAAAAAAAGACAACAAAACGGAGGATCATATGAATCTAAGTTGCAAGTATCCCAGTATTTTCAATTGTTATATCCATGTTTTTTTTTTTTTGTTGTAGTACATGATATTGTACCATAATGGTATTTGTAATAAATATTTAATGTCTATAATAGAGTAAACTAATTTTTGGTTTAAAAAATAAATTAGAGTTAAAGAAAACAAAAAGCCAACAACTAAAAATGTGTTATTTTTACCTAAGATTTTGTTCTTTGGCAAACTTCAAAATTATTTTGTGGGAAAGTCAGGCCAGTAATTTACATAGTACCTATGTGTAGTTCCTTCGAACAAACGATCTAACCAATTACTCAGATTATCGAGTAAGTTTTCTTCGAGCAATATCTTTGGTTCGTATTCGCTGATTTCGGATTCATCTGATCCACTTTCCATGCCTAGGAATGCACCGGCCTCTGGGTCGTCATTGCGACGGACTAGTTGACGGGTCATTTTCAGCATTCTCTATTGGTGAACAAAAAATATATCATTTAATAAATTTATTAGTTTAATTCAAAAAAGCTATTGATTGACAACAAGAGATTGCTTACCTTTGCACCACGATTCGTTTCGGGATGCTTAGCATGATACATGCAAAAATATTTTCTATGCCCATTTAGAGCAATCACCGTGCCCACACAGTTTCGTGGGTTTATTCTCAAGTCACGCGATTCCGAAAGAGACAAACGCAGCAATTCCGAATACCAACTGAGACCTTTCTCAATCAACATATGACCAAACATAAGAGTTTTATTTTTTCTGTAAGGCCAAACGGCTTTATGAAAGCCCGGTATTAGCTTGGGACGTGTCTGTAAATCAGTTATAAGAATAATCGTACGACATCCGGGCTTCAAAAGGCGCACCAGTCCATTATATTTTTCAGCTCTAAGCTCGTGAAGCTTAAGCTCAGGAACGTAGGCGCCACACTTTTGTGATACTGTAAGAATATATGCAATACATATTAAACAAAAATTAAATTAATTAAAAAAATCTAAAACTTACTACCGTTGCTGTTAAGCTGACCCTTGGCTTTAAGGGTTTCTTCTTCGGCCCGGACTAAATAGACCATTACATAACCAACGGCAAACATAAATGCAATCGTTCCCAAAAGGGAGAGTGTTGCCAAGACGTGTTCCTGTTCAATATTGTCAATCATATATTCGGTGAAGTACAATAGACGTGTCATCACTTTGCCAAGCAAACCTTGAGCATGCTCATCCAAAAGATCCTTAAGTGATTTTCAAATTAATTACTTGAACAATATATAATTCAACTGAGAACAATTACCTTTACATAAGCTTCATAGCTTAGAGCTTCTGATGCACGCAAAAGACGTTGAATAGCATCGTCTAATTTTTGTTTTGTATGATTGAGAGTGTGTTCATCTGATTCGTTTTCCTTACGTTCGATGGCTAAGCGAGTACCGCTTACCCATTCATATTTTATATGCGATGTATCACGGCGCCAAATGATAACCAATCGAAGAAGTGTATCGTCCGCAGAACCTTTCGCCATGGCATTGACGAAATCAGTTTGTTTGTCCTTAAATGAATATTGTTGTCAGAAAATTATACAATTCAAAAATAGCTCTTGAGATAACCTGGAAAATATAGGCAAACCGAACACGTTCGGAGCTGTAACCGCTTTGTAGAGCGATTTGCCTAAGAGCATTACGAGCATAGTTATGGGCATCGGTGTTTTCAGTTACTAAAATAACACAGAGACGTTTCCTTGGACGATTCCATTCAGCTGGGCAAACTCCTTAAAATAATATAAAAAAAATGTTTGGAATGATGATTTAAAAAAAAGCTATGTACATACCTTCCAACATTTCCTGTGAAGATAATCGAGGCAGCGCTAAATATTGATTCGCCGAAATTATATTGTTTAATGTTTGGGTTGGAATGTCAGACATTGAAACACTTGCAACTGGGCGGGCTGAATCTTCATTGAATATCAATAAGGTATCTAGACTCGGATGAACCTTGTAGCGCTCTTGGATGCCTTTGGTGTCCTTGGAGCTTAGTTGTACAAAACTTAAAACACACAAAATGATTTTATGGGAATAAAAGGATTTTTTTTCAATTTTACCCAAATGCAACGCGATGTCGAAATGCGAAGGCAGTGATAAGATATCTTAAGCGTGGTTGTTGCCGTGGTTCCATTACAACGGCTCGCACACGATTATCCATCCAGCCATTTAGAAAGCCGTCTATTGTATCGTCCTTGATATTTTGAACAAGCTTGTATGGTACTTTCTTCCTTATAAATTCTTTATAAAAGCAAAAGCGAAAGTTAAGAAACAATTTATTTTTGAAACACATATAGGTACACACTTTTCTAGGACAATTATATTTAATTATAAAGTTTATATTAATACTAGCCGACCCATTGTTTTAGGTAAGGTAATTGGGCTGACAATTGATAACGTTATCGCCACACTTAGATCAATGTAGATCCATTGTGTCACCCGTGATTTTAATCACTTATTGGCCTCGTTCGGTGCGAGGCCGATAGGCTATCCAAGATACCTTTGTAGCGGATTTATTTTCGAACGATTCAGGTAGCTTTCTTGCTATGTCAGTTCTATTGCATACACATCTGAAGTTTTGAATCAGCGGTTCCTCACATTTCCAAACGAATCTCAACGAATCCCATAATTTTTGGGTAGCTTGAGATTTGTGTTTGACAACATATATTTAGTTTATCAGCCGTTTTTTCCTTAGGCGTTACAACAACACCAAGCAATCCGGATCGGTTAGGTTGCGCCACCGAACGAGGTCATTTCCGATAAAAACATGTGTTCTCTAAATTAGTCAAGCCATTTTGAAGCACTTACGAAGTTCAATATGTAAATTCCTGGAGTAATAGAGAGATCTTCTAAATTATTAAAGAAGTAGCTGCCTAGTAGATTTTTTTTTCAGCTGGCACAGTACAGGGCAATAGCAGAGAAAGTGTTAGGGGTACTCATGCACCTCTTAGTCACCACTTCCCCGTCATAGGTCGTCTGTACTGAGTTTCATTTTAAATATATGATATTAATATGATAAATTATGTCCGGTTGATTATGCTTACAAGAGAGCGAAGGGACCTCTTTTCCTGGTAGTGTCGCAGGTGTTAAGTAGGCTCCACTAATGTCAAGCGCTGATCCCTGTCTTGCTAACTCATCGGCATTTTCGTTACCCGGTATGCCGCTGTGTCCCGGCACCCAGCAAAGTTTAACATTGTGCTGCGTGCCAAGAACCTTAAGCTCTTTGCGGCAGCAAGAAAGGTGCTTGCTTGGCTATCAATATATATAGCCGAACGTGCTCGCGTTGCTTCACAAGCTTTTAATATATTTTTTAAATGTAAGTAAAAGCATATCATATGCTCAATGAGACTGCTGACCGCAAAATCTACTATATTATTATCTACCCAACAAAAAAATATATATACATACATACTTCGAAAATAATTACTGGCCATACCACGGGCATAAAATCAATACATATTTCTAGGTGCATGAATTTAACCAAATTCCCCTAGAAAAATATAATTTGCAGTATATATATGCTGCAAATTCTATTAGAGTCGGTAGACATGGACCAAAAATATTGCGTCTTGGAAAGGTACGATAGCATCTAACTGATGAGCCCAACTATTGTGCCCGGGCGAAATGCATTTTGGACTATAGGTCACAAAATATTTCAATTGGTTTTAAACCACAGTCCACAAAAATAAAAACTAAAATAATATGTAAATATTGTTTGCGTTTTCTTCAAATATATATACACACATACTTACATATGCTTTCATTAACCAAATAAAGAATTTTATGTTCTCTAATAGCGAGTTTCATTTAAGAAAAGATCAGATCTTTCTGACAAAAGATTTCATCTTTTTGAATTTTGAGAGTTTCATTTCAACAAAAAAAGCAAATCTAGATCAGATCTCACCTTATAGATACCTTAGTAGCGGGTTTGTTTTCGAACGATCCAGGTAGCTTTCTCCGTTAAGTCAGTTGTATTTTTATACAAATCTGAAGTTTTGAATCAGCTGTTCCTCAAATTAATAATAATTTTTGGGTAACTTAAGATTTGTGTTTGACAACATATGATTAGTTCATCAGCTGGTTTTTCCTTAGGCGTTACAACAACACAAAGCAATCCGGATTGCTTTAGGTATGCCACCGAACGCGGCCAATACTACAATTAAATTTGGACACATCATTTAAAAGATCAAATCTCCATTTTGAGAGTTCTTTGAAATTTAAATGAAACACTTTAAAAAATGGACTTTCCAACATGCACAGTATATATTAATTATAATTATTTTTTATTTTAAAGGTTAAGGATATACAATATTATCAGTTTTATTACTGTTACTGTTATTAAGTGAATACCAATAATTTTTTGAGCCCACTCTTGAAAGGGCGACATACACTTGACCATGAGAAAAAACCCTTTCCATTAGATCCTTTTCCATCGAAAGATGTAATATGAAAAAGTGTATTATATATCCGGTATTACACAGCACGTGTTTACCCCTGCGTGAATGGAGTGCGAAAGACAAAGAAAGAACAAAACGATGAAACAGAAATAAATCTGAACACGCGCGGGAAGGATTTTCCTTGGGTGTTTTTGACGTTTCTCTTTCTACTTTTTCTCCAAATGGCTGACGAATTTAAATGGAGGAAAGAAAAAACTTCTAAGCTTATTTTAAATTCCCAACTGAACCCCATTCTCTACAATCCTTTTCTTTGTCATCCGGACTACATATATAAATAACTTTGCCTTCCATTTTTCTTTTTAAAATTATTTTGTGTTCAATATCTGCACTGGGCAAAGAAGATAAAATGAAAGATAACTGTCAAATAAACGCGCAGTACTGAAAATGAGAAAAAGGCTTCGTGTAATAACACGCGAGTTACCGAATAGAAGTTCAAAAGAGAATAAACAAGGCTTGCGCGTTACAGTCACGCGCTGTGTAATACCTGACTATGATCTCAAATTATCCAGTAAATTGCTAGATTGTAGATGATTTCTATGGAGCATACTTTTAAAAGGTTCAGGTGGTTCGGCAATAGAACGAATGCTTACTTTGCTATTAGCACAACACATGCTATTAAATTCCTCCGTCCCAAATGGCTTTTCAAAAATTGCAAATTTTATCCATTTTTCCTATATTTGTTATTATGTTGTTCGAATACGAAAACTGTGGTACACAATTAAGTACCCCTCTACTCTACTGAAAAATAAATAAAATAAAATTGCCGTGACAAAAACAGTGACAAGCACCGTGACACGTCATTTTTAGGTGATTGCAATGACAAATTGCCGTGACCGTGTGATAGCCCTTTCATTGTTGATGGGACACCGTGACACGTAGCCTGTCGCTGCAAGGACTGTGTCCCAACCGTGACTCGGCAGGAATTTCTGACATGTCATTATTTGTCACGGTTGGGCAAAGTTACATAGGTACCTACAAATAAATAATATATATTTAAATAGATTTTAATTATGTAAATTAGGAGGGTAATTTTTATCTAGCTACATAGATGGAACCTAGGTATGTAAATATGGACATGTATAATGGAAGTGAAGTATATAGGTGGGTAGGTAATTATATATATGTGACGTTTGCACAAATGTTATATTATAGTTTGAGGGAAAAAAAGATGTCATTTGAATTCTAGGGCAAATATCTTAAATTTTGTTCTGATTGATAGCTAGTACCAATTCTCCGAAATATTGTATCAAAATCGTTAGCGCCGTTTTCCAAAAAAATAAGCTTTTCCTTAACAACCAAGACATAATGACTCCATTGATCGACACCGTGTGATCGTCACTGCTAAAAATAATAAATGTCATTGCAGTTTAGGCTCACCACCACAAATAAGCCATAATAAAGATTGAAAACCTTCGTACGTTTCACCCCCCAAAACCCATTTGTTTACATTGTTGTATTTGTAGCTTTGAAACTCTATCCATGAATAGATGGAAAATCGAAAAGCAAAACAAAAACAAATTACTATGGCTGTGTTGTCTATGTGTCTATAGGAAGAGGAACAGAAAAGATTCTTGTGTGCGTTTTTATCAATGTGTCTATTTGAAGAGGAACAGAAATGTTACTTGTGTGCGTGTTTCAGTTTGTATGCAAATGTCAAATGAAAGCAGAGGTTTCTGGTCATTAAGTTATTAGTTTATGCTCACCACCAATGATCAGCTGTTTGAGAGTTGTCACGTCGTGTGATAGTCATTGCGGGCGTTCACTCATTTATTCTCGGATACCAAGCTATCGGAGTATATCTGTGGACGAATCAGATAGGTTAGCTGAAAGCTGTCAAAAAATCAAAGCAAAACGCATACCAATGAATTTTGCAGTCAGCTGGTTCTATACATTTGTTCTCGGATAGCTAGTTATTCCAAATTTTTTGGGATAACTGAAGATAGATTTCATGAGAGCAGCTGTTTATTCATCATATGTGGTTTTGCACGCATTACAACAACAGAAAGTTATTCCAGATTGCTGAGAATAATTGAGTGAACGTCCCCATTGTTTTGCATGTCATTGCCGTGACACCGAGACACAAATATCACCGTGACACACTTTGACGTTCATTGAATTTTGGGACAACAATGACAGACATGTGTCATTCGTGTGATAGTCATTGTAGCTAGCCATGACACGATTACCTTTGTCACGGCAATGGCCTCGTTCGGTGCGCGGCCGATAGGCTATCCAAGATACCTTTGTAGCGGATTTATTTTCGAACGATTCAGGTAGCTTTCTTGCTATGTCAGTTCTATTGCATACACATCTGAAGTTTTGAATCAGCTGTTCCTCACATTTCCAAACGAATCTCAACGAATCCCATAATTTTTGGGTAGCTTGAGATTTGTGTTTGACAACATATGTTTAGTTCATCAGCCGTTTTTTCCTTAGGCGTTACAACAACACCAAGCAATCCGGATCGGTTAGGTTGCGCCACCGAACGAGGCCAATGACGGTGGTATGACCTATTTTGTTGTGACGTCAGAGTGTCACGGCAATGACACATTACAAGGACCGTCTAATACTAGCTTAATACTTGCTGTTCCTACGTTAATCTATGAGCGAACAATTGAGTGGACATAAATTCAGAAGCAAATAAACAACAGAAAATGCACACACACGCGAAACGATAATGAAATGGAGCTAAACAGCAACTTAGTAATTGCGATTTAATCGGAATCATACTCGTAGATGCAAAAATAAAAAAGTTTGATAAATTTATAATTTGTCTCAGCTTATAAGTACAGTTCAGAAATGATTAGGGCTTAAAATTTGCTTACAACTATTGACTTTATACAAGAAATTTCATTTTTGTAAAATATCAAGCCGGTTTAAGAGCATAATTGAATATGTTTGTCAACTTCGAGAAAAAAATGTAAGGCGTGTTAAAGTTAATAATCTAACTCAACAAACATGTTTAACAAATGAAAAATATCCAATAACATTTTTAAAAGAATAAGGACAATTATAAAATTGGTTGCAAGTATTTTATTCTCTTCTTCTCAAATCGCTTTTATGTTTATAATTTCTTATCCTATCCAATCATTTGATTTGATGATCAAGATCAATTTTAAGTCATTTTGTGAAACTCTTTTTGTTCTATGTCCCTGTAATTTTTTTTTCTTAAATGTCAATTCCTAGTCCTTCTCTAGACCACCGTCAAATAGCAGAAATTCTGTTTGATTAATAGCATTCGTACTTATTCCACGGAATAAGCCCTAAACTTTTTTTTTTATTAATTTGGGTGTTTTAGTTTTATCCCAATATAACCAAGCTAAGACAGCAATTGACTGATAACTGGTCTAATCTAAATATTAATAGAGCCTTGTCTTTATCCGTCTGTTCTGAAGTCAAATGATATTCTTCAGGGGTTTTTTATTAGAACTTTAATTTAACATTATAAGAAAAAAATGTATATTCATTATTTATTACAGACATAGGCTTAATTTAGGACTTACATTTTTTTTTTGTTAATTTCATATTGTTTTGTTTTATAAATGTTATAAAGTTAGATTGAAAATCAATAAACTATTTAATAAATTAACATTGAAACAAGACAAACAAAAATTATCACAGTGTAGTTAATCTCATTTATAGCTCGAACCAAATCACTTGGCCTTGGTCGGTTGCGCAGATCGGATTCAAAAAAATAAAAATGATGCGCAAGAGATTTAATGAGTACAATGCCAGAGATGAAATACTTTTTTGAAAACTGCACAATAAGCCACGAGAATTGTGTGTTCATCGTTCTTGTCAATTTCTGTTGTATGCGCAAGCTTTCAAGAGTAAACCTCGCATTTGTCCTCTTTTCTATGTCGAGTACTCTTATAGCGAGTTTCATTCAAATTCCAAAGATCTCCTCTCAAAATCGAGATTTTATCTTTTCAATGAAACTTTTTTTCAGATTTATTTGCAGTGTTGGTGAATCACTGACACACACATTCTTGAAAACATATATTCATCATCAGATGATGAGGAAGACGAAGACGAAGCAATCAAAAACTCACTAAATTTATAAAATCTAAATTATTAATATATTTGTCCATTATTTGTTAACTTTTTAAATTTTTTAGCACTAGTTCACAAGGTTACAACAAATTAATAACAAAATATTTTCCATTTGACCGTTGACAGAAAAGACTTTTTACATGTATGTGTGCATTCGGAACAAATCTGCGAATCTTTCGTGCTAAGATTTGATCTAGATCTGCTCTTTTTGTTGGAATGAAACTCTGAAAATTCAAAAAAATCAAATCTTTTAAGAGAAAGAGCCAATCTTTTTTTGAATGAAACTTGCTATTAGTGACATGCATAGTCTTGACAGCAGACGTTCTTATTTATGTGCTGTGTTTATTGTTGAAAATTCATTCTATGCACCTTCTGTCCTGTATTCATTTTCACCGTATTCATAGTTGACAAATCGGTATTATAATACATTTTTTTTTTCACAACTTTGCACGCGCTCAAGGGATTATGAATACCTTTATATGTTTTTCTTAACACAGCGCTGACATCCGGTTGAAGAAGAGAAAGAAGGATAGGAAAGATTCGTGGCGCGATGTTCTGAGACTAGAGCTGGTTGTTGTCTCAGATTTATCTCCAGGGATGCCGGCTGAACTTATGCGGAGAGAATTACCGTGTCTTATTTATTTATGTCCCTTATAATTCGCATTATTTTATTTATTTCGTTGTCATATTTTATGGGTATGCTAGTTTACTCAATCACGTGTTGTTAGTGTTATGCCTAAACAGCATGTAATGAGCAAAGCAGCAACTTATTTTATGACAATTTTTAGAATTGGTTTTTAATGGAATATCGGAATATAAGAAGACATAGACAACGGCATGAATCGAACCCGCAACCACGAGGTAGACAGGCGAGCACACAACTATCGCGACCACCCCCTTGATACATTTTTGAACCACAATCAAAATACTATTGTAAATAGTGCTCATTAAAATGACATTTCAATCTATCATTTGCGTTAAGAATTTGCAGGCGTTAAAGATATTTTTCCCGATTGTTGTTAAAAATTTAGGTATTTATCGCTAATCAAAAGTTTGTTTTACAAAAAAATTGTTTTTAAACTTTATGACTAAAGTAATAAGCAACAAGAAACAGCCCACTAGATTGGTGATGCAATCCAGTCCAGACTTTGCAAAACGAATTTGCTCAAAGCCGGTCATGAGTAGGAAGTGGGCAGAGATTGCGGGGGAGTTAAATAGCTTAGGATCACCACAACTGTGGTTGGCAATGACGCAGTGGATAAAGTGCTTGAACCCTAACTATGACGTGTGGGTTCGATCCCCACAGGCGCATTCTTTTCTATACCTCCAATTTTAATTGGATGCCGCCATGGGTTAAAATGAGACAGCCAATACCTGGTTCTCAAATCCACTGTGCCAAACTAGTATTGTGCAGTTCAGGTTTGCATTTAAAAGGCCTTAGGTCTTAAATGGTTAAATTAAAAAAAAAAACAGTTTTCTCCAAAAGCATGCTTGTTCCTGAGTATTTTCTTCTTCAATATAATTTGCAATAAAAAACAATTCAATTGTAGACATTTTTATTTAATAAAAAGATTATGCTTTCAACACCGAATTTCCAATTGGCCTAAGATTTGAAACCCAACGATAATTTTAACAACCATAATACCAAAATTACTAAGGGACATATCACACTATAACTCAAATCTGAAGATCATTCACGTCTTTCAAAAATGTTGATTCGTTTGTCGGCTGGCTGCTGCGCTGAGATTTTTGGTAGAAGGTAGCTTTCCCCTTGGTGCTGGTAAGGATTTCAAAGATGACATGGCGCAGTCTACATTTTCCTTAAATTTAAAAAAAGTGCGCAATGCACTGAAGAGGAGATTTGAATTTAAATTTGAATACCAATTTATGAAAAATACGTACATTTTTACTAAAACAACCGTTTTCCACTTGACTACGAGAAGAATAACTTGTAGAGAAAGCTAAAATATTTCCGTTTTATTTGGATTCAGAGATAGCAGATTTTAGATTACGATGGATTCTGTGATAAGGCCGAATTTGCTTGATCAGAATGTAAAATGTTCAATTTTTACTTGCGATTATAGGTATTATAAGGCAAGTAATGCATTCGTAAAAAAAAATTCTAACAATCAAATATGACATTACGATCATAGAGAAGCCTAAGAAAGTGATCGCCAAAAATTGTCTGTCAGTCTGTCTGTCAGTCTGTCTGTCAGTCTGTCTGTCACTCTGTCTGTCAGTCTGTCTGTCAGTCTGTCAGTCTGTCTCTCAGTCTGTCTGTCTGTCAGTCTGTCTGTCAGTCTGTCTGTCAGTCTGTCTGTCAGTCTGTCTGTCAGTCTGTCTGTCAGTCTGTCTGTCAGTCTGTCCTTCTGTATGTATAACGCGCTGCAGCCTAAACGGCTTAAGCGATTTCCTTCAAATTTGGTATGTGTGATTATTTGGGAATTCCTCAGAGGGGAAATTGAAATTTTATTTTTAGGCCTAAAAATAACGGTCATATGGCAACCTTAAAGGAAAATCTAATTCTTCTTGAAAACGGCTCCAACGATTTTAATAAAAAAAATTGAGATTTTTTTTGTTGGTAAAAGCTATCATTTGATATGAAGCAAGTTTACAGGAAAAGTCTATTAACTGTACCTTTCATATAACGGTTTTTTTTTTTAATTTTTGGCTTTCCCGGTAACGGTACATTGGATTTCTGTCAAATTTTATATCGGAGAAGATCTAAGTAGCTAAATTATTTTTGCATATCAAAATTTTGAATAACTTTTTTTAAATTAAAATAATTTATTAATTTTTTTTTTTTTGAAAAATCAATAATTTAAAAACTAATCAAAATAAATATTTTTAAATTTTATATTCACATGAACATTAATAGTCTCTAAAAAATTGCATAACAAAATTTCAAAAGAATTTTGTTTTAAAAAAAAACGAAAAATAAAAAACAGGATTTCATCAAAACCCGTCCTACATTTTTCGAGATACTTTTTTATAAAATTTTCATTGATCCGTGGCATCTAATGGCAGTCTTCGTTTTTCCGAAAAACTGATTAAAGTGATGGTTTGGCAGTTTAAATAAATTTAAAAAACCATTTTTTCCCACCTATACACCATTGTACATATTTATATTTGTAATAATTAGACGAGATCTTCAATATATGAGTGTTTATTAACGACTGAATAATAATTCATGAACAAGGTAGAAACAAGTTCTGCATACACACATAATATAATACATTGGTATAGTACTTATAATATGTATATCATTACATATCCCCCTTAAGTTATAACTTAAATAAATATGTTTCTTACATTCTTACACCCCATATTTATTCAAATAAATGTAGTTATTTAATGCAAATAAAATTTTAGTTAAAGCAAAGTTTTGAAAAATAAATAACGTATTATTTCAGTTTTAATTTTATAGTAATAATAGTTTAATTACGTATAATAATATAATAATGAATACTATTTTCGAATGTCAAACTGATTGTACAAGGTTAAATTCGGTTTCTTAAGAAAAAAGAGTTTCGGCGCAAGACTCTACCACTCTGCAGTCTTATCCAATAAGATCTTGGTGAAGTGTGTTTTCTTTGATTGACCCGGTACCCAATGTTTTCCTTCCCGCCTGTCCTACATGAAAATTTGATTTCAGTTTTGCTTGACGATCATGAAAATATTTGTTCCTTTTATTTTTTTTTCAACACTGGCAATATCTTTTTGCAAATGTTTGTATTTCTGTATAAGCTATCAAATCCAGGAACGAGAGTGCGAGTTTGTCTACCCATTATTATTTGGGTTGGGGTTAGGTTTGAATTTTGTATTGGAGTGTTTCTATACTCAAGTAAGGCAAGCCATAGGCTACTTTTTGATTCATTTGATTTTCGAACTAAATTTTTTGCTATTTGAACACATTTTTCACTAAACCCATTTGACTTGGGATATTTTGGACTACTTGTTATAATTTCAAAATCCAGATTTTTGGCAAATTCGGTAAATTCAAAGGAGTTAAACGGCATATTATCGGCAACAATTTGCTTCGGGATTCCATAAATAGAAAATACTACTTCTAACTTTCCTATAATTGTTTTATCAGTTTTATTGTTCAGTGGTATAATATCAAGGTACTTTGAAAAATAGTCCCCTATTACAGAAATGATTTTGCATTATACTCCATAACATCCATGCCAATTTTTTGATACGTGCCATCTGGTAACTCATGGTTTATTAAAGGTTCTTTTATGTTATTTGAACGATATTTTTGAGAGGTTTTGCATTTTGCGATTAAATTTTCAATTTCTTGATTTAAATTTGGCCAATATACAAGACCACGAGCTCCAGATTTTGTTTTTTTTTTCTATTCCTAAATGGGCTAAATGAATTTTTTCAAGAACAGAATTTCTCAAGACTTCAGGAACAAATATTCTTTTGCCAAAAAAAACCAAACCGTCTTCCAAAACAAGATTATCCTTAAAATTCCAAAAATACTTTAATTTTTCCGAAAGTTTACTCATGCAAAACCGTTTTTAAATCTTTTAAAATATCGTCATCATATGTTTTTTGTTTGAATAAATTCTTTTTTTCTGTGCTTATAATAACAGTGTGAATTACCTCGTTAAGACCATTAATTTCATTTTTGTTAAATTTAAGAGAACTGGGATTACGTGACAACAGGTCAGAGAGAACTATTTGCTTTCCAGGCAAGTAATCAAAATTTAGACAATATTTTTCTAATTTAAGCTTCATTCGTTGAAGCTTTGGTGAAGGGATTTTACTATATTCTTTTTTCATTATTCCCAACAGCGGCTTATGATCGGTTACTACATTGATTTTCCTGCCGTATATTAAAAAATGCCACTTATTGCATGCAAATACGACCACAAGAAATTCTCTTTCTATGTTGGCATATTGCTTCTCCGTATCAGTAAGACTGCAAGAAGCAAATGAGACTGGTCTTCCATTCTGCAGGAGGCATGCACCAAGTCCATTTAGAGAGGCATCGGCCTGTATGGTTATCAACTCGTTTGGATCAAATGGTTTTAGAATTGGTGCACCTAAGATACTTTCCTTTATTTGTTGACGACAATTTTCATGAACGCCATCCCATTGAAAACAAATATTGTTTTTTAAAAGTTCTAGCAATATATTTGATAATTCAGACAAATTAGGTACGTACTCCCTCACGTAATTAATAAAACCTAACAATTTTTGCAAATCGTTTTTGCATTTAGGAGCTTTTAGCCCTTGAATTGTTTTTATTCTGTCATCATCAAGAGCAATGCCATCCTCACTGAATAGATGACCTAGAAACTTTATACTTTTTTGTCTATATTGTACTTTATCTATATTGAATGTTATATTTTTTTCCAACGCTCTATGTAACACTAAACTCACTATTTCATCATGCTCTTCGAAACTGTCTGCAGCTATAGCTATATCGTCGATATAGATACTTAGATTCGGGATGCCTGCAAAATGTTGTTCATTTATTTTTTGAAAATTCTCTGGGGCTGTTTTGAGCCCAAATGGAAGCTTCATATGTGCCAAGAGGAGTGCTAAATGTACATAGATTTTTTGATTCTTAACTAGTTCGATATGAAAAAATCCATCTTTAATATCGAGAACCGAAATAACCTTTTCGCTTGCGAATTGAGCTTTAGTTTGTTCAAATGAAGGAATCTCGTAAAAATGTTCTTTAATTGACATGTTCAAGTATTTTGGATCCAAACATATTCTAAGTTTATTGGGTTTTTCAACAATAACAATGTTTGAAACCCAATCACTTGATCCATCAGAGTGCTCAATAATACCCATTCTACATCTTTCTAGTTCTTTTTTTAGTGGATCTTTCAATGACAAATGAATACGTCTCGCTGGCTTAGCTACAGGTATTGTATTTTCCTTAACATCAATATGAAAGTTTCTATAACAACAACCGAGTCCAGAAAATACCTTTTCGTATTTTTTTAGTAGCTCTGACTTTGAGCTAAGATTTATTAATTCACTTTTCTTTACCTCATTAACTTTTTTAATAAGTCCTAATTTGATCGACGTTTCTAATCCCAAAAGCGGGACTCTATCGTCTTCTACTATAAAAAATTCAATCAATGCCGTTTTATAGCCAATCTCGCACTCTATTTCAACTGAACCTAAAGTTTTTATTTCAGTCCCGTTATAGGCTGAAAGTTTGGATGAATTGGGAGAAATGATTGTACCTCTTAAATCTTTTATATATTTAGCTGGCAATATATTGACCATCGCCCCTGTGTCCAGCTTAAAAGTTACGTCTTTGTTTTTAATTTTAATTGTTTCTAGCCACGGACTAGTTATTGTATGCTTGTTTGAAATTGTATCAATATAAAAATCATCGCTCACCTCCTTGCTATCAACATTGATCTCACTAACCGGTTTTGTTTTACATACAACTGCAAAATATTTGAGTCTATTGCACCTCGCGCATCTCTTGCCATAAGCTGGGCACGATAATCCTACATGCGTTTTTCCACACCTTATGCAATCAATTTGGCTATCCGATTTCACATAGTTTGATGTTGATCTAGATCTAGAAGAATTATAAAAATTATTTTGTTCAATCTGTTTATTATTGAGAAAATTTAATTTATTCTTATCATTTTTCTGTGGTCTGTTCTCATATTTCACTGCGTCTACTGGAGCTGCTTCAACCATTTTGTTCATCTGGTCCATTTGTTTGACTGTGGCTTCTGCAGATCGGCCCATTTCAATTGATTTCGTCAAAGTAAGACCTTCGGTTTCAAGAAAACGTTTCTGCAAATTTTTATCACTGACTCCAAGAACTATCCTGTCTCTTAACATTCTGTCGGCATCATTGAACTCACAATTTCGCACTTGTCTCTTTATGTCCCTCAAAAAGATGTCCAATGGTTCTGATGGAGATTGGGTCCTCGTGTGAAAAACAAAGCTTTCATTTACTTGGTTTGTTTTGCCAGTACAGAATTTTTTGAATGCATCTACTACAGGTTTCAATTTTCTCCGGTCCTCATCATCTAGTTTTAGCACATTTTCAAAGATTTTGGTGGCTTCCTCACCAGCTGCATTTAAGAATATAGCAACTTGAACATTATCACTTTTTTTCTCCACATCAATAGCGGTTGAGAATATTTCGTAATTCCTGTAGAAGACTTGCCAATTTTCTGCTAAATTTCCAGAGCTCAAATTAAGTTCATTGATTTTTTTATAAAGTCCATATTGCTGGTTATGTACACAAGACGTATGTTTCTTGCAGGGCGACCACGAGGTCTTTTGATTTCTGTTTTAGCTTTAGCTTTGTTCTGCCCATGCAGCAGAATTTTAACGCGGTTTCGTTTTAAGATTGACGTTTGAATTGCAACTTTTGACAATTTTTTGTATTTAATAATTTCTGGTAGTATACATAATATAATTATATATATACATATACATATATATATATTTCATTTTTTATACGGTTCTTATAACCGGCTGCGCTATGTAATAATTAGACGAGATCTTCAATATATGAGTGTTTATTAACGACTGAATAATAATTCATGAACAAGGTAGAAACAAGTTCTACATACACGCATAATATAATATATTGGTATAGTACTTATAATATGTATATCATTACAATATTATTACCCTCCTAATTTACATAATTAAAATCCATTTAGGTATACATTTGTAGGTACCTATTTAACTATTCCTTGAATCATGCATTCGACAATTCATTATACTAAGAATCAAGGTAATATTAGGTACATGGGCTTTAAATCTGCATAGCATAACTATAATAGACTAGCTACCTACCAACAGCGTCAGTGAGTAACACTAAAGTTGTTAGCTACAAGAGCAAGTTTGTACGATCCATTCGTGCATTTTATTGTATCTATTTTGTTTTGGTATATTAATAATTTAAATTTATGAAATCTCGTTTGTTAAGCTAAATTGAAATTCCAAATGCAAGACATTGCATTTAAATATAATTATTCTCACGCTTCTGCATAGTAATGTTCACATCAGTTCACAATAATTGATACTGATTTCGAACGAACTGTCAAGCAGTGAATTTATATAATCTTGTTTGGTCGCATTACACTAATTACAATATCTTAAATATTCAAAACATCAAATCGAATTCAACAGTATATCCATTTTTAAATCCGTCCTCAATTTCCTAAATTTCGACACTACTTTAATCATTTCAAGGGTACTCGAAACTCTTTTATTGAGTGTCGTTTCGGCTATTAACTAGCTTTAAAACAGGGAACCGAGAACTGGACTTACTTACTTTAACCAACACCCGATTTCACAAAAATACACACTGAGCTATATGTATATGTATCTACTGAACTGATAATTATTTTCATAATATATATTATATGTACCTATAACATTAACCATTACTGTAGAAAATGGTCATTCAACTTACCGACAATTTTTTGAACACTATAAGCGCTCTCCCTGTATATGTAGCTATGTCCGTTTAAAACAAGTACAAGATTTGGCACTTCATCGACACCCACCTTGCGCAGAAGCATTTGCTCGTGTGCGGCATTGATTGTGGCAAATGTAATCCCTAAATTGAAGGTGAACAAAACAAATCATAAACGCACCACTAAATTATAAGACAAAAAAAAAACAAAAACAAACCCAGTGGCTCCAACGCATCAATCATTTTCTTAAACACCCCAACCGCTCGTATACACCGGAAACACCAATCATTGTAGAACATTAATATGTGCGGCACTGTTGCGCTCTTAGGGACAATAGTCTGTTCGAAATATTTGGTTGTCACCGAAAGTTTGTGGTACAAGCTGATGTCCTGGTCGAAGTGGAAACGCTGTCCGAAAAACTCCTCGAAGGGGTCGGGAGCAAAGCGACCGTAGTGGCTGTAATCATGTTGTTGTCGGAACATATGTGAATCTTCGTTGGTGATGCCATGCTGATCATAGACGCGTCTTCGGTCTGCGTCACTTAGCAATTCATAAGCTTGTTTAATTTCCACAAACTTTTGCTCCGCCCCTGGGTCGCTGGATTTGTCTGGATGCCTGGGAGCAGAAATCATCATGGGAGCTGATTTCATATTTCTTTTTTTTATAGAGTTCACTTACCACTCCTTTGCTAATTGTTTGTAGGCACGTCGAATCTCTGGGGTGGTGGCATGACGATTGACACCAAGAATTTTATATGGGTCACCTAGATTTGCTGTGGCCGTACAACTCGAGATGAATAATATCACGAGAACAATGCCAACAATGATGTATTTCCGTAGACCTGCTGCACCTCCATTGTGCATTTTTTTCCTTCGATTTACTTTGGCCTTTTGATTCCGGGTGCTTAATTAAATAAGTCTACTCTCCAGCGAATCTAATGATTTCTCTGTCTTCCGCTTTGCCACTATTGTTGAATTGTTTAAAATGGTTCACAGAATTTTGTTATTTCTTAATTATGAAAACTAATGCTTGGAAAGATTTTCGCAGGGTATCGATCTTTTTCCCATCCAACTGACAGATGACAAGGGGTGCAAAATGATGAATTTTTCATTGACAGGCATGCAACTACCAGGGATGGCTTATGAAAAGTTATCCGATGAATTTTGGGACAGTGTTCTTAAATATGAAAAAATTCGTTCAAAATCATAACAGTACAAAAATAAAAACATACCGAATGGCTCTTATTACACGACACATTATTATATCGTCAATCTTGTTTTTTTTATTAACAGAAGTTAACTATTATTGAGCGTGTTTCTTTATTTATTGGATGGAAAAGACGAAATGTTTATCTAGAATATCCAGAATGGAATGAATAAAGAAACAAAAATTCTCTCCGGAATAGAAAAGAAAAAAGATGACATCAATCAGCTCTTTTAAAGTGTTGTGATGATGACAAAAAAATAGATATCTCTATGGAAAATAGTAAAAATAAATTATTATTAATTTATTAATTCATGAAAATTCACATTTAATTGTTATTTATATATTTATTTCAATAATAAAAATATAAACAATGTTTGGTCATCCATTTTGTTTACTTGGTTTTCGTCTTTGGATGCTGTCATTTGTTTTGCTTTCATATGAAAGGGTTATTCCGAGAATATTCTTTTCATTCCGTGTTTAACATGGAATAAAAAGAATGCATTCCAAACGATCCGGAATGAATAAAGAAACAACAAAATAGTTTATCCGGAATATTCCATGGAATAAAGAAACGCAAAACTGGTATTCCGAATATTCTGCACATACCAGAATGAATAAAGAAACACACTCAACATTTGCCCTCAGTATCTACAATCCAGTGTATCTGAACGACGAAATGTACCATACAACCTACGCACTAGCATATTCTACACGGGACTACAAGAATTCAACAACTTACCTGCCAATATAAGAAATATTAATAACATAAATTGCTCCAAAACTGAAATCAGTCTTTATGCAAAGTCTAATATAATATAAAAAAAAAAATTCCTAGAACAAACTTTGAATATACTCCAACCACTTAATATAAATATATAAATTGTATTAATTTAATGGCCGCTGAGCCAAATAAACTTATAATATAGGGTTTTCCAATAAGAGGTGTTATTTTGATATTCAAAAAAAAGAAATGCGTTGTTGAAGCGTGTATCGTTCCATTTTTATTAATAGCGTAGTTTCTACTTGTCAAATGTCAAAAAATGACAGCTTCAAAAGTGACAGCTACCGAAATAGCGGGCTATTCAAAATAACACCTCTTATTGGAAAACCCCTGGAAAACCCTTGGGTTTGCCGGGATCCCGGGATGCATTCTCTAATCACATAGTAACCACAAGATCCTTGTAGAAACAGCTTAATATTGGTGCTTTCCTAAATGCATAGTCGCGAAAGTCCGACGAATGCAAAGCATTCATAAATTCGAATGATGGATGTCAGAGTTTCATAAATGTAAAACGCAATAATAAAATGATGTAAACGGTGGTACACTTACTGTTCACATCTGTCCGCTAGAAAACTCACAGAGTTGAATTAAAAATACACATCGAATTGATTCTGGTCCACATGAAAATGAAGCAAATCAGAGAAAGTATTCATAAATGCATATTAAAATGCATGCGAAAATAGTTTTTCTGACGTTAATATGATCGCATGTAAACAAAGCAACCATGCATTTTTAAAAACACCCTATACTTTTTAAATATTTTTTATTTATTTTTCCATATACCTACTTTCTAAATTTCTTTAATATATTTTTCTAAAAAAATTCTTGGTAATTTAAATTTAAAAATTGTCTACCCGTTTTCGAAACATTTAAATTTTCAAAATTGTTTTTTTTTTTTTTAATTCAAACTATTATTTTTCCGAAATGTTGGTATGCATCAGTATATTATTCAAAGGTATTTATTTTTATCGAAATACGTTAAGCCGTTAATGAGAAAGTCGAACGTCAAGAAACTGTTCTATGGTAGGTACTGTGAGTCTGTGACTAAAATTTTATTAAACATATAAAAACGATTTTGTTATCAAAATCATTAGACTCGAGATAATTAAAATTTACCATTCTTGTTACAAAAAAGTGGCAATGGCGCAGTGGATAAAGTATGCTTGATTGCTAACTTAGACGTGTGGTGGGGATCGAACCCACGCTAGACGCATTCTTTTCTATACCTCCAATTTTAATTGGATGCCGCCCATGGGTTAAAATGAGATAGTCAATACCTGGTTCTCAAATCCACTGTGCCAACAAAAAATTCTTTCCTATCATTCTTTCTTCTAACTAGCGCCGTGCAACTCAGGTTGCATTTAAAAGACTTTAGGTCTTACATGCATATAGTTAAATTAACACGAAAAAAAAGATCAAGTACCAAGAAGACAGTCGCTTCAGCGGTAGAACGAACAACAAACGCGACCAACAATCAAACTAATGAGATTAATACCGAGCTAAATTTTTTTCCAAATGCAAGACTTGCTCTATAATACCTATGTATATACACCGCAAGTAAAAACAATAATTATTACGGTGTGTTTGATTGAATTTGTTTTAAAGTTTGATTGGTATGTTTTGCGACGACGCGATGTCGAACTTGTAGCAATTCCACAGAAAAGGAATGTGCTTGGTATGGATTTCACTTTAAAGATAGATGACAGAATTGGGCTTTTGAAGCACTAAATTATACCGTTTTATTCACCATAGGCGAATTCCGCCGAGATGAGAATAATTGTCTATTCAGCCTTATTTTGAAATTTACTTTCATCTTTGTATATGAAACCTATAGTACTACTATCAGACTAGTAGCTAGTAATTCCGTCGATGAGAGCGCTAGTTTCTCTTTTCTTGATATTGAATTGTTGATGTGGAAGAAGTAAATGTAGAGGCAAATACGAAAAAAAGCAAGGGAGAGACGGTCGAAACTTACTAGTTCTGACAACAATATAGAGGGTAAGGGAGAAAACCGAATAACCTTATTTTGCCATGGCAACCTTCAAAATATGGTGAGTATAAATAAATTATATCAAGGCTATTGGCGTATACATGAATTTGAAGTAAGAATGTATATGGATATACATGCATGTATAGGTTATTATAGAACGTATTTTAAATTTTTCTTTCAAATTTTAAATATTTGCTGGATTTTAAGATTTTGAATTGTAGCAACGTTGCTATTTTTCACTTTTTCTATGCGAAAACAGCAAAGCAATGTTGAGATATTTCAATGTTTTGTTTAGGTAGGTACATGTGTACCCAGATACCCATCTACATACAATAGGTGCGTTTTTTTGCAATCCCCGGGACTACTGGTTGAAAAAAACGACCAAGGCGCTTAGTGAAAAACTTGGTAGCACTGTTAATTTACAAGATGACATTTGTAAAACAGAATGCAAGAAAAAATAAACATCACCGATTGCCGTCATCCTTCTAAATAAAAAAGTTAGAAAACCCAGAAATTCTTGCTCTGAATTGTTTTTTAATAAAAAAAAAGTGCAATGGAAGTTATTTTTGTTTTGTAAATCTAAAATAAATCAAGACATTAATCAATATGTATATGCTGAAAAGGAATGCGTATCAAATAGACGACAACATTGGAAGAGACCGATTCGAAAATTATAAATTTTTTTATAAATAAATACAAAAACTACGTTAATGCATTTACAGAAATTTCCCAAAGCGTTATCATCCCATTCAAAGGATGCCAGGAAGAAATCATTTCTATGCTTATGAACAAAATGGACCCAATGATGCGTTACTTAGATGCAGACATTAGTAAGATTCTATGCATCTTCTCCTCTCTTAACAGCTTTTAAAAAAGACCTAGCAACGAGACGAATCAATTTCCCAGAAAATTTGCAGCAATGAAATAGATGTAGAAACAATCGTTAAAGACACAGGGAAGTTATACAAGGAAGAACTAATTCAATTTCCTGATAGAATTGGACCCTCGGATGAAGAAATCTTTGCCCAAAGCTGTGTGGGGGGTCCAGGTCAAGAAAACTTGGATAAACTGTTATAAATTGGCATGTCTTGAGTCACTCCTTTCTAAATTTTTTAACAAGATATGACAGTTCAATGGTTTATGAGAAGAACTGAACTTATGTTCAAGGGCGCCAACGGATTTATGATTGAATTAGCTTCTTGGGTGGAGCAGAATTAAGGTACGTTTTTTGGATCTTGCTAACAATTTATTGAAAAATTGTTTTTTTTTCAGTACACTCCAATTATTGTTATCGCATAATATTTCGGAAGAACTATTAAAAACACTTGCAGGAATGGTGCTACATGTATACCGAGTAACAAATCCGAAAATTTTTGTCGATGCAAAGAAAGTATTTTTCTGTAAACAGAAGTGAGTTTTCAGAGTTAACTTATATATTCTCAACAGCAATTATATATAAATTGTTAAATTAAAACATAATTTGTTAAACTAAAACACTTGTTGAACATTTAAATCTCGAGTATGTTACAGATCTATTGGTAAAGCTTAGCCATATGCGGCAGCTTTAAGGTGGTTATGAAACTTCCTTGACCAAGTATTGTTGGTCACATTGGTTTCAAAGAAAGTACCTCAAATTTGGGAAATAGATACTTCTGCGCTAACACATAATAAACTTGCTCTTGTAGCTAACAACTTCATTGTAGCCAAACATTTACGATGTTAGTAGTAAGGTAAGTCTAGTTATCCTATGCCCTATTTAAAGTGGATGTAAATAAGATTACCTTGATTCTTAGCATAATGAATTGTCGACTGGATGATTCAAAGAATAGTTACATAGGTACCTACTACCTAGCTACAAACGAATTATGCTACATGGGTTGCAAAGTATGTATGCATATATTCAGTGACGTACGCAAAAATTAGTACAAATGAAATATAATAATGAAGAAATAAATGGATGATGCACATAATAAAATCCTTTACTTAGTTGTTAAAGTTTGATGAGAGAAAAAAGATGACATTTGAATCGTTGGACAAATATAAATATGTATATCCAAAAAAATGTAATCGTTGGAGCTGTTTTTTTTTTTTAAATAATATTTTTATTTATAAAATTTTAAAGAAAAAAATAAACGGCATTTTAAAGTAATTATTAATATACATACATATTAAATTTTAATTTCAAAAAAATTATTTATTTGTTAAAAAAATCGAAAAACAATTTTTTTGAAAATTTGAGTAGGTATGCAGTTTTATAATACTTTTAGGGAGCATTTTAATAAAAAATAAATTTAATCGGTTCAGCCAATAGTGAGAAAGTCAAAAATATGAAAAGTCTATCTATGGGAAGTACCGTTAATAAATACGCAAAATAAAATATTTGTACTTAAAAATGGACATCATTGATTTAAGAACACACATATTTTATCAACATAACTGGACCCATTTTTGATAATGATTTTTTTATGGTATTTTAACTTTTTGAATTGGAGGTATTGTTTTTTTTTTGATTTAGAAAAACAGTTTTTTAACTATTCAATATAATATCAAAGAACTGCTAGATACGAACTTTCGAACAAAGCTATTGCGTCGCTTTCGAAATATTGAGTTTTCAAAAAGAAAGTTTTTTTTTTAATTTGGTTACATTAGACTTTCTAGAAGCCTCTGTATAAAAAATTTCAAACAAAGAAATCAAATGAATCGTTTTCCAGAAAATCGATAGCCAAAAATGGATCTACTACAGGTATCTAAAATAACGTTTTTTTCAAAGAAAAAAAAAACAATAGCAAAATGTTCCTTCGCTTTATTAATGAGCTGATTTTTTTTCAATAAAAATCGTTGTAGCCGTTTTTGAGAAAAATAAGAGTTTTCTTTTTGGCAAACAAAGTGTACGGCAGGTTCCGTTATTTTTTCTTTAAAAAAATGAAAAATAATTGTGGGCATATTACCGAAAATACAATGTGTAGGTACCAAGGTGCAAGCAAATCCATTTTTTACGAATCCATAACTTGCCATATAGTATTTACTTATATATCGCAAGTAAAAATAATGGAATAGTAAAGGAACACAAATTGACGTAGTACATTCTTAATATTATAATATTAGGCTCGTTTTTTGTGAACTTTATGTTAGCTTATGTATGTACGTATATTTTACATAAAGTATATAAACACAAGGCACGGGTAGTGTCCAGCCAAGTTCTAGCAGGACACAGTTTTACTGGAACAAACTCAGGCGATGTTCGTCTCCCCTCTATCTTCAGTAACAATGAAGTCATAATAAATGAATAATATTGAAACAACTACATATTAAGAGATATATAACAACGCGATTTAAAAAGTCATAATTTTAATTGTAACTGATTTTTAGTCACACTTTAGTTTATCATATTTTTCGCGGTTGTCACGGTTAGATATACTATTTTTATAAGGTCAATGCATTCATTTTCCGATGGTCTTCGACTATTGTGAGGTTCCCATGGGTAAAATGATGCATTACCGATTTTTTTTTTAATTTAACTATAACCTGTAAGACCTAAGGTCTTTAAATGCAACCTGAATTGCACGGCACTAGTTTTTGGCACAGTGGATTTGAGAACCAGGTATTGACTGTCTCATTTTAACCCATGGGCGGTATCCAATTAAAATTGGAGGTATAGAAAAGAATGCGCCCAGCGTGGGGATCACAGCCACACGTCCTAGTTAGCAATCAAGCACTTTATCCATTGCGCCATTGCCACCCACAATTTATGGATTGCGAAGCAACACAAATGTTCCGTCGTCCAGCTTGCACTCGCTTTTACGTAACTCACGAAACGTGGTACATTTATGACCTTCTGTCATATTAAACTGATAATTATATAATGACAAAAAGCCGAGTATTTATTTTTTGCTGATGATATATTTTTTCAAATATGTAAGTATGCATGTATGAATGTATAATAAAGTCTTCGATATGTTTAAAAATTCTACAATTCAAGAACATACTTTTGAGAAATAATACAAAATAAAAGGTATATTGTTTGAAAAAGTGTGAAGCGGCATATATTTCTTTTTTATTCAAATCCAATATAACATAATTATCTTCTCATAATAGTTCTTAAACCTTATCTGGAACGTTAGAAATAATAGGTCTTGGACGCGATTTGAAAAGTATTTTTTTTTTTAACAATTGCACGTACTTTGTATTCGGTTCGTTGAGCTGATTTATTTTCAAATGCTGTTGTTGAATCAAGTGTTTGATCAACAGTTGTATTTATAGTGCTCTCATCTGCAGCATCCATTGTCTCACTGAGGTTCACACCATTATTGGATTTTGTCTATTCCAATACAGCATATGGTTTCTCAATTTTTTGTTCTTTGCCTAATGGCCAATGAACATTATCTAAGAACAAATTTCTGATTGTATTAAAAAGTTAATGAAGTAAGGAATCATGCTTACTGGTTGGCCAAAAACTTATTATAATATAAATCTCCAATAAACGATTCTCAAAATCTTTGAAGCATTTGATTTTCCTTTAAAAAGAGAAGTTCTTTTCATCAAGGAATGAATTCTCGAACTTGCCAAACCCTGTGTTTGCAATGCCTATTTGAATGTTTAGATATAAGTTCATTTTGATATTGTAAAAGAATTCTACCACATTTTCCATGTACTCAGGAAGCGTCTCCGATATAAACTTTGTGCTAAGTCACAGATATCCGAGGATATCTACAAGCTGAGCTGATATACGTCCATAAGCTCTTGTAGAAAATGTCATATTTCAAAACAAATTTATAAGTTTTTCCCTTTTGTTACTGTTCTCATAAATTGCATAAAGAAGTTAATGTGTTTGCTGGCGAATTGAAGTCAGTGGTCTTTTGTATGGAAATGATCGGGCACAAGAACAAATGTACTACAATGTTGGATGGAATTTAGTCAGATATGTGATTTCATTCTCCTTGGATTTATCACCATCTTAACACGTCTTGGACGAGGACACAGATTGTTTGTTAGAATCTTGTTTTGCTTGGTTGTTACTACAGAAGGCAGCTTGCAATACTTTTTGAATTATTGGTGAGACGCCATCGTCTGGTTGGAAACAGGAACTTTTGCCAATTACCAGTACGGCTTATTTCCTGACAAGTGAGAAGATGTTCTGTTAACTCCACAAGGGCATCATATGGCAGAATCGATCGAATACCCTTCCAATATGATACAAAAAATTAAATAAATTCAAATAGTCAAAAGAATATTTCAAAGCCACTTTAGAATTGCCTTTGAATTTTGCATTTCACAAAATTGATAATTAACTGACATTTCAAAATGTCAGTTTTGAAGTTTCTATACATTTTATCGATAACTTAATGAAAAACCTTTTTGGTAGCACAGTTTTTATCCTCTCCAGAAGCTAAGCCCCGAGAATTCTGTGGGCTTAAGTTAAGCACCCCCGGGGATTAGTTGTTGTTGGATTTAGCATGCAAATTGTTTATCCCACTCATCGTTTTTTTCGTCCACTTTCCCCGGGGCTTACAAAAAAACACTCCTAATATGTATGTACATAGGTACTTTTTGTTCTTTTTCAAATATAATATCTATTGAGAATAATTTAATTTTTTTTATACACAGTTTTATTAGGAAATAAAGTAGGTATACCTAGGTAGTATTTTTCCCTGACTAGTGATATTATAAATGTAGGTACTATATTACAAGTTATGGATTCGAAAAAAATCGAACTCGAGATTTTGATCAAACTTGACATTACGATGATAGCGAAGACGAAAAAATGGGTCCACAATTCCGTCTCTCTGTCTGTCTGTCCTCGAGTTTACAGCCTAAACGTTTTTTTTCATAAATATGTCCCCAGTATTTCTTTCAGCTTTTTTAAGGCGAAAAATGACAGTACCTACCTACCTGCCATACTTTTCTTTTTGTCCATATTATTTTTCTCAAACTATTTTTTTTCTAACAATCAAACATGACATTACGATCATAGAGAACACCAAAAAAGTGGGTACCCTTATTCCGTCTGTCATTCGTCTGTCTGTCCTCGAGTCTACAGCCTAAACGCTTTGATAGATTTGCTTCAAACTAGGTACATATTGTTTTTTCGATAATATGCCCACACGTTTTATTAATTTTTTTTAAGACGACAAATAACAGTAGCTTCCATTAATTTTTTTTGGCCAAAAAAAAAATCTTATTTTTCTCAAAAACGGGTTCAACGATTTTTATAAAAAAATGAGTTCATTAATGAAGGGAAATATTAATAATTTTTTTTTTGGAAGAACCATTTTTTTGGTTTTCGATTTTCTCGGAAGCGGTTAATCTGAATTTTTTTTTGAAAATTCAAAATTTTGAAAACGACTTAATAGATTTTTTCGAAACTTCGTATTTAGTAGTTTTTTGACATTATCTTGAATAGTTAAAAAAACTATTTTTCTAAAATAAAAAACAACGGTACCTCCCATACAAATGTTAAAAACCGTTTAGAAAAAATATATTACTCAAAAACGGCTCCAAGAATTTGCAAAAAAAAATTGTTATTTTTTGGATTTTGAAAAAAAAAACATTTTGCAAAATTAAATATTTTGAATTTTTTTTAAATAATATTTTCAAATGTATATATATATTGTTGAATACTCTTTTTAAAAAAATAAGTAAAAAACGACTTAAAAAAATATATAATAGCTATTAATAAACAATTCTTATTTGAAAATTCGTCAACTCGATTTTTTACGAAATTACTTATCAAATCTGAATTTTCAAAAAAAAAATTATTTTATTTTCAAAACCAAAAAAATATTAATATAAAATAGAAAAAAAATTTGTCACAAGAACAATTTTTTTTGCACAACGATTAACAGAAATCTCAAATTTTAACTGTTAAATTATTATCATGTTTGTTCATTTGGTAAAAAAGTTTATTTTATTGAGTAGTGACCGTTGCACACAAGTGTATACCTGAATATTTAAATATTCCCTATAGCCATCAAACAATTATCATTCTATCTGCCCGTAGAATAAAACACACAACCAGCTCCTACTCAACAAAAAAATCCTCATAAAAAAAAACAAAAAAACCTATGAAATACATTGTTTTCCTTTTCTCCTCTAACTCATAATAATTTTTGTATATAGTTCTCTGATCAATTTATCATCACACTATTTATCTTCATACGCATTTTCATAACACACCAACACTACCTAACCTCCGATTTGGTAGTGGAACCCATGATGAGGAGTAGAATTTCGGATGGATGAATTTCGTCGTCATGATAGTACTATTAATATCTATATACAATGCACATGATGGAATTCTCGGTCAAAGTTATATTTTCTGAACATGCTCCCTCTTGGAATGTCAATAGGGTTGTTTTATTACACACAAGGGCGCGCTGGATTCGGACTGAAGTATTCGATATCACACTCCTTTGTGGGATAACATTTTAGACCCCTTTCACACAAGGCAACTGAGTTGCCGGCAACTGGGAGCTTGTTGGTGAGAAGGGTAAGAAGTAAGGGGAATGAAAAAAATCTCCCCGGTCAACGATTTGAAGAGATTTTTTTGACGTTTTGCTTTGAAATTTTCTTAGATTTCCATTTTGACGTCTGTCTTCGGAGACAGATCTATCAGTCAAACATATATTTTTTTAAAGAGAAATTGTTTCTTACAATAATATTATTACAACATTAAACCAAACCAAGTGAGCTACTTAAATAAATTCATTGTGAAAGAAAATTTTAAGTTTTAATTCTTGTAGGCAAGGTTTCCCGGCGGCTGTGCCTGTGATGATTGTGGCAATGCCATTGGCCGCATTTAATTCAATCCATCACGAGTTGGTACACATTTTATACATACAATTATGCGTGTAGACATGGAAAATCGACAACAAAAATGCACGGACAAACTAAGCTCTCAGCTTGTGGCTTCATCATCACATTTGGTTTATAATAAAGTTCCTGTATTAGCGAGCAGAATCAGCAGCAGGCAGCACCACAGGTATCAGTCATTTCATCCTGCCAGCTGTTTATGCGTCCAACTGTCGCCGTCGATGGTGGCGATTGGAGCACCAGCAGTTCCATTGCTCCCAACACACAATCTCTATGCCAATACGATGACGACGACCACCACCGGCACACAACCGGACAGCATATACATAGCTCCGAACGGTGGAAACATGCATTATGAGGATGGATCAATTTATCCACCAGTTATACCGCCTGTAATAACTTTTGGGCGATATTTTACCGTCTTGTGCCAATACAGTACCATATCAGAATACGAATATCAATTATTCAACAGCACAGTCCTCACCATCACAGCAATCATATTCAACCAGAAGAACCAATCTTAGGACATACCACTCCTTGCAAAGGTGACATATCTAATTTCAGCGAAACCCACAACATCTTCATCAGGCTGAATACGCCTGACGCTAGTTCCGCACGTCCCATGAATCAAACAAAACAAGATTACGACTCTTCTTTGTTTTTCTTTTTTTGACGACACCAGAGGTCAAAAATCTGCAAATTGTTGCTGTTTGTGGATTAATGGATTTTGATCTCTGGTGATGTCAATAAAATGAGAAGTGTCGTTGTTTTCTTTGATTCATGGGTACGTCCAATAATGCAATATCTCCGAACGAAATTTGTTTTTCGCTCCCAATGAAAATCAAAATAGTTTTTAATAGTACTCGTCTGTTTCTTTTGTCGGGCGCAGAGTTAATTCTTAGTATAATTGTTTTCAAACATACTTCATAAAACTGGTGGTTATTCAAGTTGTCCTCAACGCCAGATAAAACAATCACCGTCCTCAACTAAATCGTGTTGTTTATTATTTCTGCTGCAAGAAAACTAACAAAACGGATTAAACATAAAAACCAATAAACTTCGAAAAACAAACATGGATCCTTACTCACCGGAGCTTTTGTGCATGGTCATAATTACCTTTATATTGCATTCATTTTGAACGAGTGTTGGTTCAGGTGTTTTGAGCATTCGGCAGGCATGCGTATTGGCTACAATTTGTGAAATTTCAGGCGCTGTACTTATTGGTAACTTGTAAAACACAATTTTTTTTATCTTAGATTAATCTTTATTTATTTGCTATTTAAAGGATATAAGGTTTCCGACACAATGCGAAAAGGAATTCTTGAAGTTGGTTTATATGAAGGTTCGGAAACTAAACTAATGTTGGGTTGTATGTCCGCTCTGGCTAGCAGTGCTGCATGGTTACTAGTAGGTACGTTTCTCAAGCTACCTATTTCTGGGACCCACAGTATTGTTGGTTCAACTACCGGTTTTAGCTTGGTGGCGCGGGGAACCCAAGGAGTTAAGTGGTCAACGCTGTCAACAATTGTTGGTTCCTGGTTTATTTCGCAGGTTATGAGTGCCATTGTTAGCATTTCGCTGTTTATTCTTATAAGAAAGTTCATTTTACGCGCAAGTGATCCCCTCAAAGCAGAACTAGCTTCTTTGACAGTGTTCTACAGAGTTACTATTTTCATAAACTTCATCAGCATTCTATTAGATGGTCCCAAACGTAATTGAAGTACATATAAACACAAACATAAAAATATCGAAATATTAATTGAATTACTGTTTGCAGTTTTATATATGGACAATACTGGTACCATTGGTTTCAAGCATAGCGGGCTTACTATTGAAATTGGAGCTGCCATAACAATACTTCTGGCTAGTAAAATTGGTTTACCAATTTCGACAACACATTGCAAAGTGGGTTCTGTGTTCTTCGTTGGATATGTTAGTTCTAAGAGCAACGGAAATGGCGATAAGAGCAACAGTAAACCAAGCTTTACAGCTCCAAATTTGGAGAACGGCACATCGTCTACTACCTTAACACCAAAATCTAAAGGCAGCGTTGATTGGCATTTCTTTCGAAAGCTTCTTTTTTGTGCAATCAATTGCGACAAATAAAATAAGTTAGCTAGTAATTAAAAAAAAATCAGACCTATTTTGACAGCAAGTTAGAAACTTGTAGAAAAAATACAATTTTAATTGCAAAAGAGCTGTCCTTTTCTGTTCTGACTTTTTACTCATTGATTAGTTTGTTTACTATTTTTTTATTATAGGTCTTTGCATACTATTGTTATATGATTTTGACGTTTGAATATATATACATATTTCATTTCAATTTAAATTGTGTTGTGTATTGAGTAAATATTAATAAAATGGATAAGAAATTTTTTTGGTCAAGAGCTTTAATTCAAAAATTAGTATACCTCTATCAAGAACATGAGAATTTATACAATGTGCAGCATCACATAGATAGGGTGAAGAGGTCAGACTCTTTTAATGCAATTTTGGAAGAACTTAAAAAAGACAATCCGCGAATTACTATACAGTTAATAAAACTAAAATTAAAAAATTTAAGAACACAATTTGTGCGAGATTTTAAAGATGTGGAAGCATAAAAAAAAGCGGTGCCGGGGTGGACGATATTTATGTACCAAAATCTTGGTTTTATGAAGAACTAGAATTTAATAATTGTAATAAAAGAATTTATATTTTATATAATAATTAATGTGTGGAAGCGATATAAAAATATTAAATTAATAAATTAATTAATATTAATAATAATAAAATAATTAATATTAATAAAATTAATATTAAATTTATATAACAGAAAATCTTAATAAAACTTTGTTTTGATTTATAGTAGTTTTGTTCCATTTATTTATGACTCATTAGCGATCTTAAGCGTAGGAATTAATTCGAAAACTACCCTCTTCATTGGGATTGTTCAAACGCTTCCGAGGTGCATTCCAATAAGCCCAATATAATCATCCCATCATCACTATCATGTGTTGGGTCCAAAATTTGGATGGCAAGAGAAACACACTCCAACAAATCTGCACACAAATCAATTTTCTCTTGGTTCATTATTTTTCCGTGACCTTTTAATATATTAATTTAGCAAACCATTATTAACAACCACAATAAAAAAGACAACATTTACCTATATAACCGCACCTGGTTTCTTTATTTTGTATTTATTTTTCTAAAAATAAGCTGCAGTTAATTTTCCAACAGCGAAGCAAATTGTTTGTTTACAAAAAGCGAATACCAAATCAAAAGCAATTTAAAAAAACGAGCAACTCAGTTTCCTAATCAATATCTTCGTGTGAAAGCTACAAGGCAATTAAAGGAAAACGTCAAAAAAATCTCCAGCAACTGGTTTCCCTGGGAACGTAATTTAATCCCGCGGCACGAAATCCCGCGTAATTAAATCCCGCGGATTTAAATTGAATTTTTTGGAATTACACACGTACGGATATACATTGAGATTGTTCACTACTATTAGACGGGATTTCCAATACTCTTTGGAAAATACTATTTGGTACTTTTGAAAAATAAATATATATTTTAAGTATTAGAAAAATATTTTTTTTTAAGTTTTGGAAAAAACTTTTTTTACCAACCTTTTTTTTCGATTTCCTTTAAATAAAAATATCTCTTTGAAAAAAATCTTAAGTTCTGAAAAGAACTTTTTATGAAAAGGTGCCCTAGACCTCCATCTAGGGCAAAAAATCGGCCAATTGGCCTGCTTAAGTACTTTTATTAGACGACGAATTTTTTTTACAGAGGGAATGAAATTCCTCGTCGAATACACAAGTATTTAAGCAAAAGTAATAGTGCCGTGTTTTTTTTTTGTGTGAATTATCAATAATTGTTGTGTTATTGTTGGGAAAAAAAGTACTTTTTTATTTCAATCCGTCCTTTTTAAGACGACCAAATGATCACAAAGAGATATTAAATGATTTCAGACATTTCTAACTAAATAGGATGCTAAGCCGCAAATCGAGTTAAAAAAAAATATGTCGATTTTAAAAACTGATACCGATGTTCACCGGAACACTCATGTAGTTTCTTTAAGTCCAAAAAAATGTTTAATTCCAAAAAGCTTTGCATACACCCAAAATGAACCCACCCCAAATATTATAATTGGCCCAGGCAGGGGGGCAGCATGCCCCCCCTTACGCGTTGTGCTTTTTGCAGAAAAAATTGTATTTCGAGCTTAAAGAGAAAAAGTGTTAATTTTCAATGCTTTATGACGCTTAGTGTGGCTGCAAATTGAGTTTAAGGATTCGCCGATAGAAAGGTGACACTCAATAGATCACGAATATGCAATTTTTAAGTCGCTAGGACAAGCCGTTTAGCCGCAAACAGAGTTCAAAGTGTGTAAACTTTCATGCCTCTAGGACGCTTAGTTTGCCCGCAAATTGACTTTAAAGATAAACATTTTTTTCGAAATAAATTTAAAGTTTTAAAAAAAACTTTATAAGAAAAGTTGCCCTAGACCTCCGGCTAGGGCAAAAAAAATCGCCTAATTGACCTGCTTAAGTACTTTTATTAGACGACGAATTTTTTTTACAGAAACAATAAAATCTCCGTCCACTAAAACAATTTTGGGCAAAAGTAAAAAAAGAAATCGCAGCAGCGGACACAAACCGCCAACCTACTACCCACACCAACCATCGCTCACACAAACCAGTGCCAAAAACCTAACTCTAAAAATGCAAAAGGGGAGGAGTTTTGATTTGATTGGTCAAAATAACAAAATCGTATGGAGATTGAAAATTTAATACAGCGCCGTCGCTTTGTATCAAGAAAGGTAGTAAATCGGCAGGATTTCGTTGCGCGGGATTTCGTTACGCGGGATTTCGTTACGCGGGATTATTTGGCGCGGGATTAAATAGCCAACCCGTGGCCTGATTAGGGAATACGAAGCGAATCGTTTTAGGTGGTGAAAATGAGATTTGATATTACTGTTTTCGCTTTCGTCTCTTTCGTTTTACATTCGCCCTATTTTCGAAATCGAATGCGAATTTGATTTGAAATTTCAATTTTTAGCGCGTGCATTTCCGATAAGGTTTCTTTGGCGGAATGGCTTATCGACACGGTCGAAAGTGATATTTTGGTGTATTTTTTTCATTTAAATAAATAAAAATAGGAGTTTAACCAATATTTTTTTTTATAAAAAACAAACTAAAGAAATAAACAATAATTGTTTTGTAATAAACGTGTAGGCGCCCAAGACAGCAAGACACCAACCAGCAACAATTTTCTCCGCTCATCGAATTTATGAGGGAAAACGAAGGGATAGCCAAAGGACAAAACATACAACGTTCTCTGCAATATGTCTAGCGCTTCGGACATTGTTTGTATCCTGCCCAACCAATTTCTGGTATTATCCGTCTGCAAGGAATCTCAATGTTGCAGCAAATTTTTTAATTGGAGGTGTCCCATTATTGTTCTGTGGTCTATATTTGTCTTTTATTTCGTACAAGACAATTTTAAATGTTTCTTTTGAAAGGCGAAACAACTTATCGAACTAAGTTTTAATAAAATAAAGCTAATTTAACAAATAATAAACACGTTAAGCAAAAACACTGACTCGAAGCAAGGAAGATCAAAAGGTGAAGAAGCACTTCTTAATAATTTTCTTCTTAAGTTTGAATTTTAATATTCATTTTCTTCCTCACGTTAAGCATTTATATATGTAAATAACATTTGAGTCCATTTTTTATTTAAATAAATATTTTATTCCAAAGTTAATGCACCTCGGACAAAACACAAATGATTTTGATTGAAATAATAAATATTCACTGGCAATCAACTGTCAATTATCTGGAAATCTTGGAAGTATCATTTACGATTCGCTTCGAATTCGTTAATTGATCAAAACGAAGCGAATCGAAAATGCAATATCGAATTAAAAACGATTCGCTTCGTATTCCCTAATCAGCCCACCGATTTCCCTGTGTGAAAGGGGACTTATATGAAATATATAAAATATGAAATTGTTTCATTTCATATTATACACATAAAATGTTCTTTTTATTTTTGTTAATAAAAGATCCCCTGAAGAAGATGGCAGCCACCGTCGAAACGTCGGGAAAGGAAATTGTTTCATTAAAAATACATTATGACCAAAACAGGTATATTTAAATCTCGAACACCTATAATAATTCAACCAATTGGTCAATAACTTAACAATAAAAAATAAATATCATGAAAAAAATATTTTATATGGGTTTTATTTACGTTTACTTTTGAAACCGCAAAATGGATAACCCTTTCGGACGAATAGATTCACAAAACATGCGCAAGTTTGGATATTTTTACCGTTTTATTCACCATAGGCAAATTCCGTCGATATGAGAATTCTTATATCGCGCAAGTGTCTGACCCTTTTGATAATTGACCTCTATTATATCTGTGGGGAATGATAGACAACAATCACAATGACAGCCAATTAATTCCACAATCCCGTTTTGTGGGATACGGGATCCCGTATATTTATACAGAAAAAGAATTGTTCGAGGTTTCGGTGCCCTCTTGCTATGCTCATGGTTCTTGACTAACTAAGCCAAAGCACGTTACCTAAAAATATCACTGAAAGCCAAATTATGCCCTGTGTGGAAAGAATATTACTTAAATTTTCAAATTCCTATCGATTATTCAAATGCCAACATTAAAACGAACAAATATGATTACAAAAAAAAAAAGCTTCACAATAAAAATATTTTATTGAGGCATAAGATGTTGTATGCCAGTTTTTTTTCAATAAAAAAAAAATCACTTGAGATACACCAATTTAACTGTAAATCTCACGTTGAACCTTCTCCCATACGGCAATTGGTCCGTGCATTGGCCTGTACTTGACTTGGCAACCATCAGGAGCTAAACGACCCTCATCACGGAGTTCCTCATAACGCTCTCGGTCGTATTTTGTGAATCCCCATCTCTTTGAGACGTAAATCTGTATTAATTAAAAATAGAAAAGTTTAAATTTTGTAAGCGTTCTTCTTTTACACAAATTAAAAAATAAATAATACTAAATAATTGAGTGTAATTGTAACACATAAATTTGAGTATTGTCTCAATGTCGGGAGAGCCACCTAACCCATTTACATGCATTTCGTTCTTCCTCAATTAATACATTTTGATACAACAATTAGGGACTGGAAATACCAACATAAAAAATCTAAGGGTACTAAATAAACTATCGTTTTCAAAAGTTATAAATAAAGCGATCATTAGATAAATCATCAGTGTGTCTATTTTACGTAATAAATTTGCAACCACATGTCTATAAACAATTGTAACGTAAACTAATTCGAAAGGTTGCAAGAGTAATAAAGTTTATTAAAGATCCAAATCAAACAATCAAAGATTCTCGATTTGTGCAGCAAGAACATCGTGAAGTCTACTATCATTAAAAATTTATACAAAGTTCATGCCTTAATGACTTCACCAATTTACCAATGTAATTCATTAAATATAAAATAAAACACAATGATTTAATTATATTATTAATTTGCTGAAGATGGTATGTAAATATGCCGAAATGCATTCAAATTAAATCATCTTGTTTAATTTAATATTTAATGAATTAAAGTACATTGGAAAATTTGTGAAGTCATTAAGGCGTGAACTTTGTATACATTTTTAATGAGTAATAATGTTGTCAAAAAACATGTATTATGCACTACATGTTAAACATTTTTTTGGAGGACCAGCCTGATGATGAATTATTGACAAGCTTCTTTTTTAATGCTAAAGATGTTGGAACAATTTGCAGGGAAATATATATTCACGATAACCTCCAATATTCTACTCGGAAATTTTACAAATTAATTCTAATTGTCCCTGAACTATATATTTAACCTACATATATTAATATATTTTTATAAACTAACTAGTTATAAATACAGCATTTATACATATCTACATAATACAATAATTTACTAAAAGATGATTGTTACATTGTCATATATTTTCTTGAGTATAGTCTCGATGTCGGGCGAGCCAACTCACCCATAAAAGTATATTTTTTTCTTCCCAAAATCAAATTCAATACACAATTTGTTTATGCACCAATTAAATTAAGAATATTTGGGATTTCAAATCTGTTATATTTTTTAATCACTTTTCTGTAAATTTTATATGGAGTTTTCTTTTGTTTTAATTATTTCTTAAATATTTTAGTCGTTTCCATTAGCAAACACAATCTTAAAAAACTTAGTAGTAAGCAGTTGAAATAAAATTCAGAGACAAGCTTTGTACGCTGTAGACGCGATTGCGTGTTGTTGAGCTAACAATGCTGGCATATTCGTTTTTATCGTTTAAGAGACTAATCCAAGGGCTAATAATTTTTAATTTCGCGGTGCAGCCGGATTTTTCTGATGATGCCCTTATACCTCCCATTTATAAAAAAAAAGTGACCAATGATATATCGGCAATTCTGAGGTATTTCGTTCCTGAGCTTAAGTATACGTTCGTCGCTCTTAAATAATAGGCTCAGTAAGGTCGAATCAAACAATAATCTAAAATAGTTCCAAAATGGGTTTCCAAAACGGGTATAACGTTTTTTTCTTTTTGATTCATTTTTATTTAATCTTAACTTATAACTATCTTAAAGCTAGACAAAAATGTTTAAAACTAGCCTAATTATCAATAACTTACAACTAATTATACAACATATGTATTTGTTATCGGATGCCTTGCACGGACAAAGATGGGACAAAATAAAAAATGTTGCAACAACTTTTTCGTTGATGTAAAAGCAGCTTTCGATATAATTGACAGATGTGCAATCTCATTTGAATTTCGAAAATCTTTGGAAAAACAATATCGGAACACAAATGGTGACCAAATATCTCTGGTAATATAGCGGTTAATCGCGGGGTAAGACAAGGGTTCAACTTAAGCTACTGCGTTCTGAACTATTTCGTGATGAATTCGTCGAATGGCTTCCTTGTGGCGTGATGTACGGAAATGGAAATTTCAAAATGGTTCAGGAATAATATCTCGAGATAAACATTGGAAGTATGGCGATACAAAACTGGAAGTAGGTAATGAGTATAACTATGTAAGAATTTCAACAAGTACCAAATATTAAACACTTCATGCAACAACAAAACTCTTTTATGGTCCACAAGTGTGTGGTGTTAAGAGGTATGAGAAGGTCGAAAATATGCTGCGCTTCATCACAAAAATCTTCACACACCGGTAAATACATGTACCATCATTGGAAATTGGATTATCTGCGCTGTATGTGTCTTTTCTTATAAAATAAGTGCTGATTTTTTAGGGATATTGGGATATTAATAATTATGCAGGAAAATAGAATACCAAAACTGGTATTGATAGAATCTGTGCAGTGATTTTTTTTTTGTGGACAGATATTGTGTTGAGCTTGCGTAAATTGTGGAATTGCTTTGAACTTGTCTGAAGTGCAACCCGTCCAATGGAAAACGTTGATTTACGAGATAGTACAGATAGTCGCCTAAAATGAAAGGTATGCATTTTTTGAACTAGCTAGGTCTTCGAGTGAGAGATTCATCTATGCCACCATCAACTACACGACTTAAATGAGCGAAATTATTTTAAAAGATTAATCAACAAAAAATATTAGGACCATTTCCAAGTCAGAGGAGAGCTGTTAAATCGCAATCACATGCTACACAGGAATTATTTGGTTGATATCTGCAGTTTATGCAACATGTGTGTCCAGTAGAATATTTACCATTTCCTCGGAAATTGTCCGATATTTAATTAGCACAGAAGGTTTGGAAGAACGTCTCCCAAAAAGAATAGGTGAAAGCTTTGCTAAATAGAGATGACTTTAAAATACTTTTTGAGTACACCACTTAAGATATGGCCTATAGATCAAACATTATAAATGATTTTAAAATGAAAACTGTATAATTCTTAATACTAGTAAAAAACAAAAAATTTTTTTTTGTATTTTTAACTAATAATTTAAAGAATGTAATGTTATTTATAATGATAAAGCGTTAAAACCAAAAAGCGCTTAAATTACAATGTTCTAGAAAAAAAAACAAGAAAATATATTTTCTACTCGCAAACAAATTAATTTATTATACATATATATATATACATAGTATCTACATATTCAAATATTAACTATCAATATAATAGCTGTTTGTCATACATTTTCTTGAGTATGGTCTCGATGTCGGACGAGCCACCTCACCCATAAAAACATATATTTTTTCTTCCCAATATCAATTTGAATACATAACTTAGTTTTTATGCACCAAATAAAATAAGAATACTTGGGAATTTTGTACAAAGAATGAGTTTCAAATTGCTTTACAATAACCTTTCTGTAATTTATATTCGATTTTTTTTTAAATTCTTGCTAAATATTTTATTAAGCGTTCAGTGTTTCCCTATTAACAAAGAAAATCTTCAAGAACTTGTTAGAATGTAAGCAGTTAATATAATTGCCAGTGGCAAGAGCTTGATTCTGTAGATCCGAAAGGCGGTTGTTGAGCTTAACAAGGTTTACAACAATTTAATTGTTTAAAAATAATGGTATTCCAAGTCATTTACCATTTTCAAATTTATAAGATCAAATAAAATACAAAATTTTTCTATATCTAAACAAATTCATCATTAAATATGTGCAGCTCTCGGACGATTTGCAGACAGACGTTTAAAAGAATAAAATGCACGACTGAATCCCACGAACTTGCTCTTATCTCTTATCTTAAAAATCTAAATATTTTTAAAGTCATTTTTAACTCAATTTTGAATATGCATATAAAAAATTTCATTAATTTTGTTCTAAAATAAATTGGTATTACAATATTAAATATTTAATAATATTTATAAAATTAAAAATTTGTAATGAGGCAACTGGAGGAGGACCGGGGCGTGGTATGGGTAGGATACAGGGATGTGGATAGGATGGGAAACGGAAGGGTCCGAATGTCCAACGGTCGGAACAGTGGCATGCTGGCGTCGCGCAGCTTAGCTCGCCGGATATAGGGGGGATCTTGTCCCTCCGTCAGACCTCACCTCGTCTCAAAACATATCTTCATGCCAAATCGTTCGAATCAACCCCTGCTAGTTTGGCTACCACTCATCGACATGGTTTAAGGTGTATTTTAAATGAGTATGTAGGGTTACCGCTCTTTTTTTCGATTGGATTTTTTATTTAATCGTTTGTTTATAAAAATTAAAAAAAATTAAATAAAAAACAAGCAAAAATAAAAAAATTATGTATTATCAGATTTGTCTTTCTTTGGTGGCGAGTTTTGGCCTTTGCAACTGTTTTCTTTAAGTTTGTAAACTGTTCGTTCACCTACTGGCAAAATATCAGCTAGTAAGTAGCAGCAGTCACAGCTTTCGTCTTAATTTGCATATTTTTATCAATTTTTTGTCGCGTCTACAATTTCTTTTTTTTTCGGAACTTAAAAAATCTTTTGAAATCCTCTAAGCCATTTCGAAGAAATTGTACAAAACTTAAAAAAATACAGCTCTTTAAAAATACAAATTGCACAAAACTTTAAAATAAATACACCTTTTAAACATACATTTTATACAAAAATACTTTACTTCACATTAAATAAAATCTACGCAAATAATGTTCCTATTCAAAGAAAACAGCTTGAAATTTTGTTTAAATAATTAAAAGAATAGCAAAAAAATAAAAACACTCCACGATTACAGTCATAATTTAAACTTTTTTTAAAGCTCTCAAATCAAAAGCACCTCAACAGAAACCCATGGAAAAAGGAACCGAACAAGTTAACAAATGGACACGGGTAACTCTGAAGGCACATCAATATTTAATGGGGGTTGAATACGAGTTGCAACCACAGCAAAAGCTAAGCAATTCAGTCGAAACTGAGATGTGCGCAGAGTAGGACGATGGGTCTGCGTCGGATGCAATGAATTTTTTTTTTCATTATTTTATATATTTACGGGTGTGCAACATTTTTTTGGGGAAGTTCTTTCAATTTATTGATTTTGAAAAAGCTTTCCCATAAGACGCGTACTTCTTATTTTTCTTGGACAGAGTATAGCGCAGATTTTCTGCGTTTATAAAAACAACCTATACTTCCGAAAGTTTTTTCAACCACCTCACGTTAATTGCAATTTAATTAAGTGAATAAGTTGCTGGAAATTTAGGAGTCTTCTTGGTATACTTTATGCAAAAGATGCGTTTAGGAAATTTCCGTAGAAGTTTTCAAAGAAATATCCTCGATAGTATATAGTGGTCAGTATCCCTCGGAGTAATGTACCTCGGAAACTTAGTGGGTTTTAAAACTACAAAGAATTCTTAACAAGAACAAAACAAATCTCGAACATGTCAGTTACATATAACTATGACTTTCAAGTTCTCGTACTTTCTTATTTCATGGCGCTTCCATAATTTAACATTTTGTGCAATTACAAATTTATTTAAATCATAATAAAAAAAGTATTTTTTTTTTAATTTTAAAACATTCAAGAAATAGTTGAAAACAGGTTTAAAGCATGAAACTTTCTTTTCTCTTGCATATACAGTGCCGGTAAAAAAAATAGCACCACTGGTACAAGTTTCATTTTAACTTCTTTAAATGAGTGAATAGAAAAATATTTACACCTTCTACTATTATTATGTTATTGCTTGGACTATCACCTCTCTCTATTGTATCTCTGGCGTTAAAATAGTAACGGCTCTTTTCTTACGAGGCCATAATGGCGAAAATACCATTTTTTGTGCAGTAAAAATAATAGCACTGATCGCATTTCGTTACAAGAAAATATTTTTTCGTGTACACAATTAAACGTAGGCGGTCAAGTGCTAGAATTTGCTTATATTTATTTGGTATCTTCATTTAAAACACAAAATTAACACCTTTTCAAAAACAATAGGCCGTGGAAAGCATTGTACCAACGAAAAACGGGAAATTATTAAAAAAATGATCTGGAAAGGAACAACGTATGGAGAAGTTCGACGGTTTGTTGGCTGTTCCGACAAAATGATTCGAAATAGAAACATACACCTAAAACCGAATCTCGTGGACGAACACTTATTATGACGACTACTCTCAACTTGCGCTTTAGTCCGAGAAAGCCATAAAAATCCCTTTAAGCCTGCAACTGAGCTTAAAAAAGAGGTCAATATTACAGCTTGCGTGGGAACCTTTCGCCACCGATTGAAGGAACATATTTAACTGCTTGTAGTACAAAAAATCGCCTCTTTTAACTGCAAAACATGCTAAAAAGCGTTTAATATTTGCAAGACATCATTTGAATTTGCCAGTAGAGAAATGGCGCAACGTTCTATGGACAGATGAAAGTAATATCGTATTGTTTGGCGGTAAAGGTTCTCGTTCCTACGTGAGAAGACCTCCGAAAGTGGAATATAATCCCAAATACACAAATAAAGTATTTAAGCACGGAGGTTTAAGCCTAATGGCGTGGGCTTGTTTTTCCTACTATGGAGTTGGGCCCATATATCAAGGATCAACACGTTTACGTTAATATACTCGAAAACGTTATGCTCCCTTATGCAGAGGAAGATATGACCCTTTTGTGGATCTTCCAACAGGACAATGACACCAAGCACGCCAGAAAGGAGGCTAAAAATGGTTTGGAGATTATGCAATTAATGTGATCGGGTGGCCAGCTCAATCGCCTGACCTAAATCCGATTGAAAATCTGTGGGCTGACGTGAGGAAAGCAGTCTCTTAAACAAAACCGACTAGTAACACAGAACTATGGGCTGCAGTAAAGGTCTCCTGGGATAATATCCTGGTGGAAAGGCCCAAAAACTGCAATTTTTAATATTAATAATTCTCTTCAGCAGGGATCGGTTAACTCGCCGATTCTATTCAGCATTTACACCAGCGATGTGATAGGTAGTCTAACTCAGGCTATTGCGTACGCCGACGATCTAATTGCGCACAGAACAGCTAATACAGTTGAGGTCATCAAAACTCTCTTGCAGAGTGACTTCGACAAGATTGAGCGATATTGTGATGACTGGAAGTTGAAAATCAAATTCCCGAAATCAGAAACTATTTTGTTTAGGACTCCGTTGTCTAGCGCCTCAAGGGATACGAGAAAGAACTGGCGCAAGCTGGTGATCGTAGGGCCATATGGACATCCACCTGCGAGTAAAGTGTAGTAAAGTACCTTGGCATCTGGTTGGATCAGTACCTGTGTTTCGACAGACATATAGGTGCTGCCTTGGCCAGGGCAGCCTTTGCCTTGACAAAACGACTGTTTTATAGCAGCCGTCTTGACAACAGGGTGAAGGTGATTTGTTACATGGCCCTAATCAGGCCGATGATTGCCTACGGATGCCCTGTGTGGTTCAACGTTGCCCCATCACAAATGGAAAAGATTCGGGTGTTTGAGAGGCAATGTCTTAGACGCTGCCTTGGATTACACAGAACACCATAGTCGGAGTACACAAGATATTATTCCAACCAGGTTCTATACAACTTAGCCAACATAAACAGAATAGATAATTTTTTTTTTAAGCTGTTTCGGGGTCACACTGCAAGAGCGATGTCCTCAACCAACAGCTTAATTTTTGGGGCTTACTACCCCAATAATGAATATTTTGAGAGTGCGCGGTTAAGTGGCTACATTCCTCCCGAAGCATTCCTCTATTTAGACAGTCGAGGGCTGATACAGTATGGAGGGGCGGTTCCGCTCATCTACCACGTCAGCCGGAAAACTGTGGATAGGCGACTCCTGTATGGTCGAGACGTCATCGCTCAAGGTGGAGAAGAGCGCCTTCGGTTCAGTAGGACTGTGTCCGATCGGGACCGGAGGGATAGAGCGAAACAGTTCTGGTGGCTCTCTGAACAGCATCATAATATTTAAAGTCGATGAAGATGGTATGTCTTAGCCGACTTACATAGATTTAGGGCAATTAGGTATAGGGAACAGTCGGGGGGCACCAAAAACAATTAAAAATATGTATGTATGCGGAGGCATATGTGCATGCACCTGCGTAACTGTACATGTATGTGCGTACGTATATGTATGGACGTATGCACATGTATGTATGGGGTGAATGTAGCTGTGTCTGCATGCATACAAAAAAATAACCAAAAAAAAAATTTTAAAAAACGAAAAAAATGCTGCTGTGGCTGTTCTAGTTTTTAAGTAGTTTTAAGTGGTTTTGGGTATTATTAGGTATTTTAAGTAGTTTAAGTTATTTTTAGTTAGTATAAGTTAGTTGTATCTAGTTTTAATTATTTGTAGTTTATCTTTAGGTAGTTCTTAAGTAAAAATTTAAAAATGATTTGATACTGAGTTTTTTAAAAAAGTTTTCTTGGTTAAAAAAAAAATAAAATAATTAGATTTAAATAAAATAGTTTTTAGGTCGAAAGACATTAGTTCTAAGAGTTATTGTTTAGTTTAGAGCGCCCGTAAAAGGCCAGTAAATTAGTTAAGTTATTGATAATTAGGCTAGTTTTAAACATTTTTGTCTAGCTTTAAGATAGTTATAAGTTAATATTAAATAAAAATGAATTTACAAAAAAAAGGCCCAAAATTTGGTAAATTCAATGCCAGACGTTGTGAAGCAGTAATAGCCAACAAAGGCTATTCAACGGAATACTAATTTTAAAGAATAAAATCATAGCAAAATATTTTTTATTTTTATGTTTTAGTTTTAAGTTGTATGATGAAGCAATGGTGATATTTTTTTTACCAATTTGTTTTTGAAAAAAAAAAATTATTTTTTTAATAAGTTGATGAATAAAAGTTGGAATTCTTTTTTAAATGTGAATTTTTGGACTTAATGTCCCTCAAAATATTATCTTAAACTTTATATTTTTTAACGAAATCTAGTTTTCGTAGTGGTGCTATTTTTTTTTACCGTAGCTGTACATATCTTTCTTTATTTTCGGGGTAAAGTTTGGGCTCAAGCTTTTTGAAGTTGTTGTTTCAATTTTTAACAAGAAATTAAAAGTTAAGAACACAGCTGGGTTGTTTCTGGGTATTTACCACATTTAACAACAGAAAATAGAACTGAATAGTGGTCTAAACCTTTTGTTAACCTGTTTTCCCAAAATACAATTCAATTTGCATGCACTTATTAGTTTGAGCTCTTACAAAAGAACCAGGATATATTTTTGAAGCAAACTTCTTTTGCGGCGTTGGGGGTAAACACTTTTGAACCGACAACACGACGCGCTCTCAAAAAAAAAATAGACACAATATTGTTTTTTCTTTCTATGACTTTGTCTGTTGTATTAATGTGCGCAATAAGTCGATGGTTTCGTTATCAGTGCTTCAATCTATCTACTCCGTAGATTATACATATATAACTGGTCTTGTATCATTGCAAAAGTGTAGCAAAATATACTGAATGTCAAAGTCTTGCACTTTTACTATACTCAAACCCTATTGTAACAAAAAAATACAATAGTGTAAAATTTATTTAACACAAACTAAGATACTTCAGAACAAATGTGAAACAGATTTTGACATTTGCTTCAGTGTTGCTACAGATTAGAAAAGGTGTTGTAAAAAAAATAAAATTTTATAAATTTTACTTACTTGTTACACCAGGTCGTGAATAACCCTAATGTAGTGTAAAATTGCTGAACCATGAATCAAAGTTCGAACGACGGTGAAAGTTTATACAATTGGAAAATAGGGTCATTTCATTATGGAGGACGTTTTGCAAGTACGGGGCCGGTATCAAAAAATATCAACTTCGTTGTTCTTTGACCGGTTTCCATGAAATTGAAATCTGTTGTAGCTGACTTAGAATTACGAATGAAAAAATTGTTTCAAATTAGGAAAGTTTTACTTCTGGCGCGTTACGTCCGCGATTCCGTGTGTTTGTCTCTCTATATGTCAACGAGCTACAGCCTAACTGGCTGAACAGAATGGACGCGTGGTAGTTCGCTCACATCAGCCGCCGCCGTGAGAAGCAACGCTTGCAAATATTTGAATACAATGGACCACGCGGTTGTTTCCAAACAGCGGTGATAAATTGTTGTTTTTCATTGATTTTGCAGTTATTTTTGAAAACTTTTATTTTTCAAATTTAGGTGCGTTTTTTTGCAATCCCCGAGGGAATTGGTTGAGAAAAAACGACCAAGGCGCTTAGTGAAATACTTGGCTGCACTATTAATTTGCAAGATGACCTACGATAAACTACTTTTCTATTAAAATAACATAAAAAGAACCAAGTTAATTATTATTTATACAAGAAAATGTGAATCAAGTAATTTGAAAATTGAAATCAAGTATTTTGGAAATTGTTTTTAGCCGGTGATTTTCTTTTAATTTTCACAAATACAGTGGTACATAGAATTCAACTACTTGAAAACTACCCCACTCGTCGGTCACTGGTGACATGATATTAGTAGACGAGTTGCTTATTCGGGACGGGACGCTCAGTTCCTATGTCATTAGGAATATAGGTCTGAGCAAGAGCTGACGACGATCAAGAAGATTGAAGTATGCCTAGAATGTAGCAGAGAATCTGTATTGGGTTGCTCCCGTGTACAATAAAACGCAGCCGAAAACAATTTTCTCAGAGAAACCTTTGTTCTGTAGTTCATTCAATTCTTGTTAATTGAACACGAATGTCAACTTCAGGAAATACTTTTTTATTTAATAAAAATTTCACAGTCAAGTTTTAATATACATATAATAAAAATAAACGCAAACATGAAAATCGCTGTAGAAGGTTGTGGTCAAGGCGGGGTGGAAAAAATCTACGACACCATAGAGGCAATACAAAAGAGGAAAATGTTAAAATTGATTTGGTGTTGTGTTGCGGATTGTATATTAAAAGGTAGGTTAGGTTAGGTTGACATGGTCGTCAGGAAAACAACTGACACACTTAGACCAAAAGCTCAACCAAACTAAACAAAATTGATAAATTAATTGACATGTCAAAATGTCAGTTTTGAAGTTTCTAAATATTTTATCGATAACTTAGTGAAAAAGTTTTTGGTAGCACAGTTTTTATCCTCTCCAATAGATAAGCCCCGAGAATTCTCTGGGTTTAAGCTAAGCACGCCCGGAGATTAGTTGTTGTTGGATTTAGTAAGCAAATTGTAAATCCTACTCATCGTTTTTTTTCGTCCAATTTCCCCGGAGCTTAGAAAAAAACACGCCTTTTATTGTGAATGTGTATTTTTGCGTCGGAGGGCCCCAGCGAAGATCAACAATTGTGTGGATGCAACAAACAACAATATGTTTTGTTTTTTTGAAGTTGAAGTTATAACATTTTATGGGAGGGTAAACTGATTCGTTACGTAATGCATAACGCAATATCAACTAAAAGAACTTCTTTTTAAAGAGTGGACCTAGAAATCTTAAATATTCAGGAATTATAGAGTATATTGCGATTGTTTGGTAAAAATATTGGATTCCTAGAATGTCAATAACCGTATGAAAACTGTTATATTGAAAAGATTGCAATTACTTTTGACTGGTTCCATGAATCGATTTGGTTTTTCTTTAATTAATAAGTAGATAATATGACAATTATTATTATTGTAATTTTTTTTGTACTTATTTTGTTAAGCGGTAGGTACCCCCATAGTAACTTATTTCCACATTCTCATACTCTATGGATTTCGATCATTTTTTTTTAATAGGAGTACCTTCGAATTATAAATAATACCAACATTTTTGAAAATATTTTTTTTTTGATTTTTGAAAAAAAATATATTTTACTTTAAATTCAATATTTCGAAAACGTGTTATGATTTTTTTGAAATTTCGTTTTTGAGTTTATATTATTAAGTTTAAAATTGTCACACCAACTTTTTTTTTTAGAAAAAAAATTAAGAAATTTTGTATATAAATAAAATGCACGACTGGATTGCACGTACTCGCTCCTATGTTGGATTACATTATATTCAAAGTATTCTTAATAGAAACAGCTAAATGTATTTTTAAAGTCGTTTTTCTAAAAAAAAATTGGCTGAACTTTTTTAATATTTAATAATATAAATTCAGATACAGAATTTCAGAAAAAATCGTCCGTTTTCGAAATATTGAACTTTCAAAAAAAAAAAAAAAAAAAATATTTTTTTTCAAAAATCAAAAAAAAAAAAACTGCAGTATTATTTAGAAAAGGAGCTGCTGTATAAAAATGTTTATCGACATCCGTTGAGCCTTTTATGAGAAAGTCGAAAATCAAAAAACGGTTCTATGGCAGGTACCGTTAATAACGAAATATTTAAACAATTTTTTTTGGTCAAAATGTAGACCATACCCAAGTAGAACACACACGAATTTTTATCAAAATCGTTAGAGCCGTTTTCGACATAATTAAGTTGCTAGAAAATTTTGTATGACAAGTACCGTTTTTTTTGGGCTAAAACACCAATTCAAAAATCTATTTTGGACAATCACCTAGAACGCTTAAATACCAAGTTTGAAAAAAATTACTTCAGCCGTTTAGGCTATAGCCAGACAGACAGACATTTGGAATTGCGGGACCCACTTTTTTGGTGTTCTATATCATCGTAATGTCAACTTTGATTAAAATCCAGAGTTCGATTTTTTTCCAAATGCAAAACTTGCCCTATAGTACCTACATATATGGCAAGTAAAAGCGAGAACGAAAATATATTTATATTTTAATTTACTCTTAACAGAAATATTTTGCATACCATGTGATCGAACAGAAGAGCAAGTACGTGCGATCCAGTCGTGCATTTTATTTATTTGTTAGATTTGCTTCCAATGTTTGGTTTTATTTTTCTTAAAAATTTAAATACTAACTACTTCACAAATTAAAATTATTCGATCAGCTGATTTCTTGTTTCAAGTGCAATAGCTAATAGCCTTTTCGATTGGCCGTCCGGAACACGTTCCCCCAATAAACCACCGGGAAACAATCAATTTGACTGATTCTGAATTGTATGTATCACTGTATTTGTGAAAATTAAATAAAAAATCACATCGACTAAAAAGAATTTCCAAAACACTTAATTTCAATTTAGATACACATTTTCTTGTATCAATAATAATTATACATTGCTTCTTTTTACCTTATTTTACCAGAAAAGTAGTTTAAATTCAATAAGCACATCGAAATTACACAACAAAACAACACGATGATTTTGACATTTTAATTATGTGTGTATTAGTGATTCTGTTTTCGATTCTGAAATGAAATCCAGAATCGTTTTCTGTTCTGTTTAAGAGTAACAACTGTCATTTTGTTCAGAACAGTTCTGGACGGCCAATCGAAAAGGCCATATATGTTCGGCTAGATTCTTGCTAGAGGGAAAATGAAATCAATTTAATTGAAAGCTCTGGCAATTTCGTACCAGAAAAAAGCAAATAAACTCGTTTTGGGTAAATTTGACGTCACTAAGGTCAGTGAAGATATAAACCTAATAACTCCATCATTTTTATAAAACATTCCTCCATAGTATTGTGGCCAGTATCGCTGCATATTGGTGTCATTAGTTCAATTGAATCGCAAACAATTGACTAAGCTAAATTATAAACTGCGTTAGCTTACTATTGTATTAAATTAATTAATTTTAATAATCAAGGATTGCTACTAAAATCCACAATTTTTTGCTCCCGATCTTTTTCTGGAAAAAAAAAAGATCTGTATTAAGTCTTCTACGAGTCAGATTCAAAACGGATTTGTACACAGATTTTCACACACACTACAATACATATTGTATGTAGTGCTATGTATAATTTTGTTGCGACTTTAGATTTTAGAAAGAAATATTGAAGAAAAAATAATTTTGAATCCCATTGATAACTTTTTAAGCAGCAAATTTATGTCGATTTCGTTTCAACAAAAACATCGACTTACCGTCGATCCGCCGTAAATTTATTTTCTGAAAATCAAATTCGTTTCAAATTAAAACCAATATTTTTCTGGAAAAACAGATCCGTATTGAATCTCTTTTTGGAGACGGATTCAAAACGGATTTGTGCACAGATTCGTACACACACAATATTTGTTTTTACGTTTCTCAATTGTTGTGTTGTGAATTAATTTTCAGTTTGTGGCTGGCAGTGTACAGAAAAAGTAAATTAATATATTAAAAAATAAAAAAAATTGTTAAGAACTTTTTGGAAACAAATATTAAAAAAGTGCAAGTGGGTTTAGGAACTCCCCCGCGTCGGAATCGGGAAATTAAAACGAAATAATGATGTTTTAACGAATTGAAGATTTGTTTTTTTTTTTTAGAGCTGCCAAGCAACACACACAGTCCCAAAAAGAGATTCGGTCCGTTATCGTTCTTTTCAAAGCCAGTAGCGAATCCTAATTATTGAATCGAAATCGACATTAGGATTTATTTTTTTTTCTGGATTACAATTTTATTTAGAAAAAACTGTCGGGCAAAATCTATCCCTCTATCAGATCTATTCCTCTTATTGGTGGATTTAACTGCAGCTAAATATTCGGATGGATTTTAATGCACTACAATCTATAGTATCGTTGTTTCAAAATGTGCGTAAATTGAAACATACTGATTACATTTTAAATATTTCAATTTTGTTCAGATTGTATAGTATCAGAGAAGAGGGATGAATGTTTTTCCACAACTTTCCTATTTTCAAGTATTCTTTGGAACCACTATATCTGGTTTTCCACATTTAATAAATATATTCTTATTTTCTATTATGTATAATAATGAAAAACTGAACCTTTACATACCTTTTGCCTTCCTGGGAACTTAAATTTGGCACGACGCAGAGCCTCGATAACTGATGCCTTGTAACGATCGCTTGAGCGTACAGACATAATTGGCTGTCCGATATGGACACGAGCAACGGTACCTTGTGGTTTTCCAAAAGCACCTCTCATTCCAGTTTGGAGCCTGACAAATAAAACAAGAAAAACATTTTGAGTACATTTCGTCTACAAATCCAAAACCCCTTACATAGAAATTTCCTAACTTCAGTACGAATGTCAAAGAATGTAATCATCGAAATGAATCATAACCCAGTGCTCAAGGCAATTTCATCATAGTAAATTAGTATTAGTATAGAAGAAACAAAAAGCAAACTACAACTCACCTATCAGCTCCGGCGCACGACAACATCTTGTTGATGCGGATAACGTGGAATGGATGGAGACGCATACGGATGTGGAATTGATCCTTACCGCAGTGCTTTACAAGGTATTTGTTGCAGCAAATACGTCCAGCTTCCAAAGCTTCACTGCTAAGCTGTTCATATTCGTCAGAGACCAAATGTACACATAGCGGGAAGTCCTCTACGGTACCCTTTTTCCTGCCCAAATCGAAAATACGGATCTTGGAGTCTGGGACACCACGACAGAACCGTGACTTGGGATATGGCTTGTTTTTACAATAACGATAACTGAAGAAGTGAAATCCTTTTAGAAAATATTTCAAGCGTGTTCGTTGAATTCGAAAGTTTATTTTTTCGAAGTTAATTACTTACCATCTTGCGGGACGACGACCCATCTTTGGATCTGAAATCACAGAAAATATTCACTTAATAACTTGATTCATATAAAATATACTATTGAGCGTTTTGATTGCAATCATGTTTTGGACAGAGCATTTATATTAAATGATGGATGTTTGCGGATAAAATCAACTAAACGTACCTTCTGTTCGATGGCCTACAAGAAAAAGAACGGAGTGAATCGATGACAGCCGGAAACTCATTTTGTTTGAACCAATGCAGCGCCAAGTAAGCCCATAGCGGTGAAATATATAAAGTTATATGAAGGGAGAGCTTGGAAAATGCGTAGAAAATATTTAAAGCTCACCTAACACTAGATAACCTAATTCACCGTTCACAGTAGATAATTTGTATTGAAGTTGGATACATGAAATATTGTATTGAAAATTCGAATCTTATGTGGTTTTCCATTGGTAAATGAAGAATTTGATGCGGAATTTGATTTTTTTCGTGCCGAATGGAATGTCATTTGGATTTAATTTGTTTTTGTGAAGGTGTTGGCTTATTCGCGTCAGTGAAACTGGTAGCTGTCAAACAAACGCTTAAAATTGCACTTGTGTTTAGTAGTGACTAAAAGAGAGGTAGATTCGCCAAAAAACAGGAATCTGCTAATTTGATTCAGAATCAAAAAAATATTAATTTTTGTTGCCCAACGGAAGGATTTAATTGTCAAAATCCATGATTTGATAGATTCGTATCAAAAACGAATTTGATTCAATTTGATACAAGTACCAATGGAAAACCACATTAAAATCCGTTACATGCAATAGGCGTTTTTCTTTTTTATTTCAGAGCAGAGTCTAAGTTGTCAAAAAATTTGTTTGTGTTTCTTTTTAACTCGGAGCTCTAAATGTATGTTTCTTTTTTCGTTCTGAACATGTGTAGATCGCACTCGACGTGCTCGAACAGCAGCCCTCAGCAGCACTGAATTTACATGATGTGTCAGTATAATGCCACAATTTAATGACTGTCTGGCAGTTTTTTAATGACAAATATGTACTGCTACATTATCGACCATTTACACGACAAAAAAATAATGCGAAATCAAGACAGTCGTGCGTAAATCCGGCATTAAGGTATTCTGTCATAGCCAATAATGTTGGCAAAATAATGCCAACATTAAAATTGACCATTCATTATTTGACCTCGTTTAAATAAAAACCCCTATTCTGCCGTTGTGATGCTCACAGGTCACAATTTTCGTGAGGTTGTTTTTGTGAGGTTTCTTATGAGGCGGTCACAATTTCGTATTCTATTGAGACCCTCATAAGAAACCTCACAAAAAAAAAACTCACCACCGAAAGGCGATTTTTTTTAGTGATGGCGGCCAGCTGATTTGTCAAAACAAACATAATATCGAAATAATCTGCAAACTACAAAAGTGATGAATTACCTAAAATTTGTTTAAAAACGTCTGCAATAATAATTTATTTGATAAATAATCAGTTTCAATCAAGTAATAAATAAAATCGGTGTTATAGCTAGTAGATGAACTGAGCAGATGGCCGGGATTATCAAGAACTTTCGGAGCCAAGCCAATTTATTTTCGAAATTTTGGTATGCAGTTTTTTGAGTTTATTAATACACATGTTATTATAGAATTAAAAAAAATAAAATTCAACTGTGAAAAACACAAATTAATTAAATTTTTGTTGCGTTTTCCTCAATTTTCTTGAAATTCCTTGGGATGTTTTATCTTCCGATTGTGATACAGATATTACATATTGTACCTTCAGATTTATGCACTCGGGCATTAGTGTGTATCTAGTGCCGTGTTGCGGAGGAAAGTGTTGCCACAAAGATGACACATTCGATTTTAGACAAGTCTGTGTACGTTTAAATCATGAGATTTTAATTTCAGTTTATTTGGAAAGCTGAAATAATTAAAAATTTATAGGGATTTCTAAGCGTGGTTAAAAAAATGTATCTTTTTCCAGATTGCTGCTTCGCAGTAGTTTTATTTAAATCATGAGTTTTTTCATAATTATTTCGTACACTCCAAGATATTTTCTCGCACAATGTTTGCAATTGAAGAAATAACTTCTTTTCCTCCTTTACGTGGCAAGTTTTCTTGTTGAAATCTAACGAAAACGAATCGATTGTCGATCTTCGAAAAAGTTGTATCTTGAAAGACAAACAGATCATTATCATATCCATTAATTATTTTAGAATTCTCCTGCGCTGCAATCAAAGAGTGATTTATTAAAAAATCAATTAATACAGTTTTATTAATTCTTCCTTCTTACGTTTCTTTAATGGTTGAAACTTCTTCTAAAAGATGTAAAATCAAATTCAATTCCATGTTTGTTCTTATTTCGTTTTTTTTTTATAGTTTTGTTTCACAGATATGTCCAAGTAGGTGAGTTGTGATGTGCCAAGAAGCAGATCATTATTTTCAAGTTTTTATGGTGCTCACAAGTTGTGAGTTTTTAACCAGAATACCAAAAAAGTCACAAAAATGAGTTCACTTCAAGTTATTGTGAGGGTTTAGTATAAATGTCTTTTAAAAATTATTTCTTCTATTATTTAGCCATTCTTTTGGCAAAAATATTGGCAAATTTGCCATTCGTATAAATCCGGAATAACCTATATGTATTTGTCAATTAGAATTCTTGAATTCAATTTATTCAATAAAAAGATGTTATTAAATACACATTGAGAATAAGGGGACCACTTTCGAATCTATCATTTCCATCAGAAGTGTTTAGTAATTTCGTCTTCAAAAATAACTGTGTTTAATTTTAGTTTAAAATGGTAATTAATTTTGTTGCTAAATTTTGATGGCATTTATAATTTTTAAAGAGCAATAAAATACGAAAGTTCACGCAATGCCTTAATGGATTTTGTTATAATTTGTATAATGGATGTTATAATGAGGGTATTCAAAGTCCGGATAAGCATCAGATGATTAACGACTATGCGCGTCGAAAGAAATTGGAAAACAGCTCCATGAACAATAAGAGCTTTAATAACTAAAATTCAGTAAGTATAGCTTGTTGGCAAGGACAATCAAAAGTGAGAGCCATACATTATAGCCTCTTGTAATATTAACATTTCTATTCAATAACGTAAACTAAAAAAAAAATACGCTGTATTTTAATAGATGTTAAATGTAATCTTTTTGTATAAGACTATCAGGCCGGTATTCATGAAGCGCTCATAATAACTTAAGAGGCTCATAAAAATTATTCACCAAGCATTAATAAAGAATATTTATGAGCGCTTATAAGACTTATGAGTGGTCATGGCCACTATTAAGTTATGAGCGCTCTCATCGAAAATTTGTTCGAAAACTTTTGACAGTCAATGTAACAATTCTTTAATTTTTTTTGTCAGACAATTTTGTTTGCAAATCAAACAAGTCACGGTAAATAAATAAACAAAAACAAGACTAAATAGTAAACAAATCATTTCTTGTTGGTGAATATATGTTTTCTATTTTTGTCTCTACCACAATTAATTATTTTTGTTAACAAATTCTATTGAGTTTGCGTTTTTCAGGGACCAACTTCGTGTTTAGTGTATATGCTTGGAAGCAGACGGACTGATTTGCATGGGCAGCTACTATTTGTTTTTACAAAAAAGGTGGATATCTTCCAGATTACGCCTTCAAAGGACACGACTCTAAACTGTCTGTTTGATATAAAGGGCTTAAATCTGACTGAACGAAATAAAAGCAAGTTATATATCTTTCTGCAAAGTGGAAAATTATCTATCGTTGCATGAATATTCCCTTAGCCTAGGCAAACACATGCAATTTTTCCGAAACGAAATAGTTTAATCACTAGTTGAACGATGATCGCGCACATAAGCAACTTAAAATCAATCAACGAGATAAACCAACACACAGACAATATTTTGATTTAATGTGCGCGCAATTATATATAGTTCGGTGTGATACAAACTGAAGAACTTATTTGGGGCGATCATTCGATTTGAGCCAAAAGAAAAACTTTTACGTTGCTCGAATAGCGGACTGAATAGTTCTGCATGTGCGCGAACTCTCATAAGGCGTTTTTCTTTTTTAGGTCCGAGTAAAGACCTCGGCTGTCAAAAAAAGATCTGTGTTTCTTTTCTACCTCAGACACTTCTATCGCTCAACGTGTGTTTCTTTTATAAATCATAGAGCTAAGTCGGAGCATGCTGCATTAGCTCAGAATAAAATGACCGATCAAACGGAGCAAAATACAGGGAGCGGCTAACTTTTACTCGTAATTTTGACAATAATCACGAGAGTAAACCAAATTAAAACAAAAATGAATTCGTAAAACTTGGATCTGCTGGTAAATAAGTTTAGTACAAAAAAAAACAAATTATAATAATATATGACAGTTCTATGCGCTTAAGTTTATTTCAAATTTAAATCGGAGAGCTCTACACAAATTGTTAAAATATCAAAAAATTACATTTTAATATTTTCTACGCGACCATCAAGAGACTTCTGTGAACTGTCATATGTAAATTCGCAACCATTCCACAAATCGGCGAATAAATAATTCGCTCGAATTTAACCTTAAATTTTAGGCTTATCACATTATTTGGTGGTTGTTCTTCTCCATCTTCGTGGCTACCCATGTTAATTGGATGGACATGCTTATGTCTCCTTTTTAAACTTTAATAGCAAAAAGGAAAACTGCATAAAAACCACTTCTTTTTAAATAAAATTTTTTGAACTGATTTTGGTGCAAAACAATTACGATACTTTATTTATTTACATTATGAACATATGTATTAAAAACATTTGTCAGCTGGCTGGTCGGCTACAAAAGAGTATATTCATATGAAAGAAACTTCAGAATTTACGACCATTATTACCAATTCACATTCGCAAATTGCTGCTTATTACGAAATACCCTTAATTTTATTAAGAAATTAGCGTATGTAGTTATCCAATTCTCTCTGTAAGCATGCTCCAACTCTAGTAGACTTAATGCAAAATCCTCTCAACCGACTAAAAATTTGGGCAGCCAAATGTAGTCTGAATATTAACCCAACCAACACATAACTTGTATCCTCTTCACTAGGAAATATAAAATTCCCCAACTACCGCCATCAATAAATAGTACGCCACTAATTCATACTAGATAAAAAGTTAAGTTGGAAATCCAATATACAAGAAACAGTAAGAAAAGCAACAGTTGCACTCTTCTCTTGCAAAAAAGCCATTGGAAATAAATGGGGCTTATCCCCACAGATTAACCATTGGTTGTACACAGCGGTCGTTAGACCGATACTTACTTATGGGGTAGCTGTATGGTGGACTGCATTGGGCAAAGTCACATATTGTGACAAATTAAATAAGTTCCAAAGGTCAGCCAGCTTATGTATCAGTAGAGCACTGTGCTCCACACCCTCCGCCGCCCTTGACATACTACTTATTCTTACCCCTCGACATTCGTCAAGAACTTCCAAGTTACCATCCCACCAAGATCAGATTGGGAAGATGAGAGGTTCTTAAAAGATGAGTCCACTTTTATACGGACGGTTCGATAGCCGAAGCGGGAGTGGGCGGTGGTGTGCACTCAGACAGACTAATCTCTCTTTCTATCTCCCTGACCATTGTAGCGTGTTCCAAGCGGAAATTCTGGCGATTAAAAAGGTGTTATCCTGGATATGGGAAAACGTAATCTACATCGGATATCCGCATATTCTCTGACAGTCAAGCAATCCTCAAATCACTTGGCGCTGTTTCCACAAACTCTATAAATGCCCGCAACTGTCGATCATCTCTCAGGGTGATGGTACAAAAGTTTAACATTGACCTGATTTAGGTGCCGGGACATAGAGATTTTTTGGGAAAATGCAAAGCTGACGAACTCGCCAGAAAGGAACACAAATACCTATTTTACCGAAAATGTAAGAAATCGGTATACCCATCGCTACAAGCAAACTATTGTTACATCAAAACTCCATAAAACAAATGAATTTTAGATGGTCAAACATCACTACGTGCCTGGCCACCAGAAAAATCTGGCCAGTAACCCAAGACGCTCAAAAAGTTTACTCTCTTTGAGCAGGAAACATCTTGGCTCCGTAATATATGTGTTGTAACTGGAAACTGTTTTAAGTGGTAGACACGCCAAAAGACTTGGCGTTTTCTCCAATGACTTTTGCAGAAGCTGCATGGACGAGGAGGAAGAAGAGACTATCTCACATCTTCTTTGTTCATGCCCTGCTCTCTCCCAAGGAAGAAGATTACACCTGGGGAAATACTTTTTCGACGACACCAGTGATCTTAGACACATTGAAATTCACCGACTTTACCGCTTCATTCGAAGCTCCAACTGGTTTGATTAAAGAGTAAAATTCTCTTCTTTGTGGTATAACAATCATAAACTAATAACTTACAGACCAGAAACCTCTGCTTTCATTTGACATTTGCCTACAAGATGAAACACGCACACAAGTAACATTTCTGTTCCTCTTCCTATAGACACATTGATAAAAACGCACACAAGAATCTTTTCTGTTCCTCTTCCCATAGACACATAGACACATTTCCTATTATACTTCCAAGCCGCCATACAATAGTGTAAGAGCCTGGTTAATCGAGCGTAAAAAAGAATCAGTATCGTGGATACACACAGAAAACAAATTGAATGGGCGTGCAAGGGAATTGGAAGGTAAATTAGGAACCCAGACTGTTACAAATACAACGAAATGGAAATGGTACTAGGAAAACGAAGCTACTCGTATTAGGTAGTACCTTCTCCATTGTATATATATTCTATAGAACTATCATGAAGCGGAACGTCCGAGGCGCTCTCTGGTGACACCGCTAGGAACTAGAACTTGCAAATTATGCAGACTCTCAGAGAGTTCAGAGAGCGAGAATTTGAAGGATTGACAAATAAAAAATAAGGTAAGACAAATAGATAATGAGGGAGAAGAATGCAAAAAGCTAAAGCAGGGTAAAAGAAAATATATTTTTTGCATTTTTCTTTCACATTTATCATAAACTGGAGAAAATACCTACGTAGGAAGAATATCCCAATTTCAATTTGTAAGTATCCCGTTCGACCTACTTTTGTTTAGGATATACATAGGTATGTATATTTCGCTTTGTTTTGGTTTTTTAACCAAGATTTTGTGTAATTTTTCTTTGGCGATTGTAGGTACGTGTGTGAAATATATTTTTCCGTCGGTTGCGTGTAAAAAAAATGCAATTCGGTATTTTTTTATTTCTGTGTGATAGTGTTTTTCTTTGTGAAGTTGAAGTTAATTCGTGATGTTGGGTGAAAAAATTGTGAAATATCTTTATACCTATATAGTAGTTACCTACATATAGGTAGGTAGGTACATAAAAATATTTTTTTCAGATCAAAATACCTAGGTATGTAGGTACCTACCTGCAGTGAGTAAAAATGCATTCTTATAATAATAAAATGCGCCACTGGATCGTACAAACTGGATATTGTTGCTAACAACTTTAATGTAGGTAAGAATTGAAGCTGTTAGAAAGTAGGTATTCTAGTTATCAATTGAATATGCAATTTGAATATGCAAAATTATTAAACATTTTTAGAAGCATTTCTATATTTAAAAAATATTTTGATCGGTTCATTCAAAAATGATAAAGTAAAAAATATAAAAATGGTTCTATACCTACATACCTACATATTTGAAATTTGAATTGCACATATAACATTATATATCAAGACTTGAAATTGAATTGAAATATAATGTAAATAAATCCGAAAGGAATACCTACATATAAAAATATTTTATGCATTTACAAACATTTAAATTTAAAATTAAAAAATGTTTCTATTATATATTAATAACAGATATTTAATAGAAAACCATTTATCTCTTTTTCCAGTAGGACAATTATATTTCACGTGCACCTATTGCAACCAGGATTGGATTTGACTTTAAAAACTATTCGGAAGATTGCCTATGAATATTTTTAACTTTTTTCAAAAATGCTAAAAAAAAATTGTTTCATATCGATAAACAAAGTAGAAAATAAAATAATCGACGATTTCAAAAATCGTAAAAAATGATTCTATGGTTCTTTTTTGTATGCACTAAAGCTAAGAGTTTGCCTGCGTAAGTTAATATTGAGAATTGGAGAATTCCACTGAAAGCTAACGTATTTCTATTACTAATTTTCACACATTTATTAAGAAAAATCGAGTTGGATTTTCGACCAATAACTAAGGGAATAGTTAAATAGTAAAATATTCAGTCCATGTGTCAAAATCCTTCAATTAAAAAACGTTCGCTTTTCTCCTAACAATCGATTGGATTTTCATAATGATGAACAAAACAAAACTATGTAAGTATGTGTCTAACAAGTTTGAAGAAAATCGCTTCAGCTTCTATCATTGGAATGCTGAGTTTGATGAAAATCTTAATATATACATTTTTTTATTACATTACCCAATTGTGCCTAAATATATACACAAAATATATCGCAATTAAAAATAAAGATTTTTGTTTTATTTTGTTTGTTTTTTTTTTTTTGCGAATAAATTCTAATTTAATATTTATTTACTTGTCTTGTTTTTATTTTAAATTATGTTCTAATATTTATGGAGTCCGCTCATAACAACATAAGTCAATTTTTTTCGAAAATAATCCACCCTTTTTTTAATCAGTTCATTAATAAAGGGAAAAGGTACTTTTTGGTAATCTTTTTTCTTTGAAAAAAATGGTTATTTTTGGTACCTCTAATAAAAACATTTTTTTTTGGCTTTCGATTTTCTGGAAAACGGTTCATTTGATTAATTTTAAATTTTTAAAAACATTCAACCTTCCATGAAAATAGATTAAACAGGAAAAGATGGCTTATCGTTTCCAATTTTAACGTTTCATTATAACAAAAGTATACTTATGTATATATATATACTTGATTGACAGGGAGTTGTAATTTAAATAAAGTGTTTTGTTTCTTTAACCTCTTTTTTCAACTCTCCAAGTGCTTGGAGTGCTGTTCTACGGTACCTTTTGGAGGGCGGAATTGAAGAAAGGTTTCTTGGTTTTTCTTGGCGTTAGTGAGTCTCGCCACACAGATGAGCTGACAAAGCATATTTTTTAATATTGTACTTGATATATTCTCCTGCAAGGACAAACTAATTGGCGAATCTTACGGCAGCTATGTCTGGGGAAGTGGGTGATGTTAAAAAGAAAGTCATTTATGCTTGTCCAATGGCTAACTCACGTTTTAAATTTAGTTGAATTCTGATCACTTAAAAATATATCGGAATTAAAAGTTTTTCTTGGCAGTGTTAATATTACTGTCCATTTTTTTTAACAAAACAACTAAATGTTCAAAACTTTTAAAGCAAAGAGCCAACCCACGAAAGCCTGGGTTATCGGAAACTCGCTGGTATTATCATTCGCGAATAATTAACGCCATTTTAAACTGTAGATTAGATACAATTCTAACTTTTATTAGAATATTAGACAACCCTAGTGAATGGGACACTGACTCGCTTTCTATTGCCGAGAGCTTGTTAATTATATAAGAGACACTAGATTTTTGTTTTTTTATTAATAGTCTTTCTGAAATTTTTGCTAAGACTGTCTTTCTTTACAATTGGTTCAAAATTAGCAAACGGATGTTGAATTTGCAAAAAGAGAAATCGAAAGTTTTGAGTCTTGGCATAGCTCTGACTCTTTTAATAAATTTAAATCCATTTTGGAAAGCATAAGCGATTTCAAAACACGTTAGAAATAAAAGACAATATTATATCCCAAATAAATACAAGATATAAAACTTTCACGAATTTATTTTTTTAGATTTACTTAGTAAATTATAATATGATAATTTCGAAGTTTCCAATCAAAATTAAAAAATATCTGCTTTAATAAATTTTCGCCCTGGGCTTTTTGATTTTACAGCTTTAAAAAATTAACTTAAAGCTTTGTATACAATTTCTTCTCTTTGACAACTTGACGTTTTAGCATTTCATAACCTTTTAGAAAATGAAATATTGCGTGATACATTCCCTCAAATTTTTAACTTAACAATAAATTTATTTAAGATATTGTATTTGCATCCGCCAAAAAGCTTTTATTATGCATTAAGCTCATTGTTACATTTAACTTAAATGACTTAAGGTATAACAAATTTGGTTTAAATTGCTGAACCTTATGGTTTCATACAAACTTATGCATTGAACGAAATAATTTCAAGAAAACTTCCGAAATTTAATTTTTGGTGACTAATTTTCGACCTACTTTTTGAAATTATTCACGCCTCGCCACTGATACATACCCACCTACATATATATTTCACTTTCACTATTATATGTACATATTTACATACATATGTTCCTTCTATGTATGTATGTACATAAAATATAACTTTACCTTCCTAATAATTAAAAATAAATCCATTTAAATATACATTTGTAGGTAGGCACCATTCAACAATTTATTATTCTATTTGAACCTGCATATGATATACCTACCTACGAACAGCGTCAATGTTTAGCAACATTAAAGTTGTTAGCTACAAGAGCAAGTTCGTACGATCCAGTCCTGATTTTAATCTGTCCATGTACATTTTTATCTTAATGTCAATTCTTATTCCTTCGGTAAACCACCGTCTTCGATGGTTTAGCGAAAGACTAAGTTTTTAAATATGAAATATCAGAAATTCTGTTGTATTATTGCACACACCATATGGAATAAGTCCTAAACATTTATTAAGACTTCCTTATTCATTCCTGTTTTTTTTAATATAGGTACTGCATTTTAATAATATGTTTTTTTTTACGTTTTTCTTATTTTAAAGTTTTAATACCTACCTATACTTAACAACCTTAAATATGTTAAAAAAACATAAAATAATTTAACATAACAGGAAAGCACTTATAGTAGATAATAGCTATAAAATGATACGTGACCTAGTTTCTAGGACATACATCACCCACATGCAGCCTATTTAAATAAAAAATAAAATTCATTCAAAAATTAATTTTAATTAGAAAAAAAACTTATTAAAATTTTGATATGCAGAATTAGTTTAGCTACCTAGATCTTCTCAGATATAAAATTTGAGATAAATCCAATGTATACCGTTACCGAAAAACGCAAAAAATCGTTGGAGCCGATAAAAATAAGCTTTTCCTTAACGGTTGTATGGCAGGTACCTTTATTTTTAGGTCTAAAAATAAAATTTCAATTTCCCCTCTGAGGAATGCCAAACAAATACCCACGTACCAAATTTTAAGGTAATCGCTCAAGCCGTTTAGGCTGCAGCTCGTTATACATACAGACGGACAGACAGACATTTTTTGTCGATCACTTTTATAGGCTTCTCTATGATCGTAATGTCATGTTTGATTGTTAGAATTTTTTTCTTGTTTTTTTACGAATGTATAACTTGCCTAGTACCTACCTATAATCGTAAGTAAGAATAGTTAGGTGTGTATGTAAGTACATTTGTCTTATACATTATAAATGTTAATTTACCTACATACGATTGTTTTAAGCGCGACTGAGCCGCTTTTGGTAAAGTACCTACCATATATCAGAAGAAATCAACTCTAAAAGGCTAAATAAAATAATACCTATGTAGGTACTTAAAATTTGTTAGAATAATTTCTTCTTTTCACCAAATTCAAATCATAAAAAACTAAAATCCAAACATGTAGGTACACATCCAAACTACCCCAACAATTCAGTACCTAACTTATAATACGTATGTATCATTGTAGGTACGTATTCACGTATGAAGAATCAATAAGCGATGGAAGTAACAAAATTACTTACTTTGCTACATTAAGGCAAAACGAAAAATAAAATCCATTCATAAATTCATTGTATTTATATTCCTCTTTGCCTTATCCTCATATAAAATAGTAAACTACAAATGTGATGTCAAAAAAATATACCACATTTGGTTTTCTCGCTTTTATTCAGTATTGCTATAAGAACAGAAATGAAACTACCTCATCTCTTCTTTTCCCTCTTTTATTTCTCTGCCCCGCTCTCAAACAATTGCCAGCAAAGGCAAATTTCTCGACACAAGAGCCATCTGAACAGGCGCGCTAATAAACAGATTTTCATGTTCCATGGTAGTACTATGTAGATATAAATACAATGCCTTCTCCTTCGCCGGCAAAATAAAAATATCTGCCAAAGGGGAACGTTTTAGAATGAAATATGATTTTTAACGCAATACTCATATCTGAAAATGGGAAACTTGGGCTTTTTTCTTCCCTTTCTCTCAAGGGAAAAATCATCCGCTCTCTTTTTTAAGTTGATTACTTTTTACGCTCGTGTTCCCAGGCACTAATTGGGTCTATTCGGTGAGATCTTTTATTCTGTTATTCTGCTATTCTGTTATGAATTTTCATACAAACGTTTAAGCTGTCAAAAAATCTTTTATGAATTATAATTTTGGTATTCTGCATGCTAAATCTGCTATGAAATCTGTTAAGAAATCTGCTAATGAACTGTCAAAACTTCGAAATTCTCAACAAGTCTTTTACGAACTGCATTTTTGGTATTCAGCATGCCACAATCTGTTATGGAATCTTTTATGAATCATAAAAGAATAAAAGACACATTTTTATTACTTTTATCATAAAATATTTCAATATATAAAGTAAAAGTTTTATTTTGTTAATGAATTGTTCGTAAAAGGACAGATATAACAAAATATTATTAAAATACATAATAACAAGCACAAACATGTAAATAATTTCAAACTAATTATTTCAATAGACGAAAGCAAGGAACACATTTGATGGATAAAACGTAAAAGAAAGTGTCGCTTATCTTGCCGGAGTTCGTTTTACACAAGTTTTTATATTGGATAATACATTCAGGAACTGTTATGGACAAATTGCAAAGATTAAATATTATTTATCTACGCGAAACAAAACGCGATAATTGCGCAGGTTAATATTTTCATTAGTCAGTGCCTACTGCCGAGAGTTTTTATTTACTCGTACCTACTACAGCTGATAATTTGATAGCAGATTTTAGGTCTGTTCGTATTATTGTTTCTTTTTCGAAGTTACATAACAGACTTTTATAAAAGATCGAACTCCTGAATAACAATTAGGCCTATTCTGCCACATCTGTTATTCTGCTACGAATTTTCTGTTATGATGCATAACAGATCTCCACCATAAAAGATATTTTATAATTGGTATTCCGGAGTTCGATCTTTTATAAAAGTCTGTTATGGAACTTCGAAAAAGAAACATTTATACGAACAGACCTAAAATCTGCTATCAAATTATCAGATGTAGTAAACAAAAATTCTCTGCAGTTGGCACTGACGAATAACAATAAATTAACCTGTGGAATGATCGTATTTTGTTTCGCGAAGATAAATTTTTGTTTTCTGTAATTTTTCCATAACAGTTCCTGAATTTAATATATCCATTATAAAAAGTTGTACAAAACGCACATCGGCAAGATAAGCAACTAATTTTGTATGTTTCATCCATCAAATGTTTTCTGTGCTTCAGTGTATTGAAATAATTTAGTTTTCAAATTATTTACATATTTGAGTTTGTTATTATGCATTTTAATTATTTTTTGTTATATCTGTCTCCTTTTAAGAACAATTCATTCACGAAATAAAAGTTTTTACTACAAATATTTAAATCTTTTATGATAAAAGTAACCAAAATGTGTCTTTTATTCTGTTATGATTCATAAAAGATTCCATAACAGATTGTGGCATGCTGAATACCAAAAATGCAGTTCGTAAAAGACTTGTTGAGAATTTCGAAGTTTTGACAGCTCATTAGCAGATTTCTTAACAGATTTCATAGCAGATTTAGCATGCAGAATACCAAAATTATAATTCATAAAAGATTTTTTGACAGCTTAAACTTTTGTATGAAAATTCATAACAGAATAGCAGAATAACAGAATAAAAGATCTCGCCGAATAGACCCAAATTATAAAATATCTTTTATGGTGAAGATCTGTTAAGGCGGCTTTACATGGATCTGCATCTGCAGACTTGCAGAAAATTAGAGCGGGCTAATAATATAAAACAAACATAAAAGTAAGACAGGGTACACACTAATAACTTACTCGAACTCTGCTATAACTTTCTTGACACATCTCACAATCACATGTTCTTAGCGTTCAGGTATGTAGTTTTAAAAAGAAAATTTTCGCTATTTTCGTTGTTTTTAAGCAAACTGAGGTGAAATGGTAAAAAAAACTTGAAAATTCGTTATCTGAACGGAACAAATTATGGTGCAGATGAAATTGCTATAATGAAGATGAACATGTTCATCTTCACTATAATCTGCAATCTTCAGGTTCGTACTTCCTATAATCTTCATACATGAAGATGATCTCCATTTTAGTTTTCGCTCTCTATCGCACAAGTATGAATTTTTAATTTTGTTTCCTCTTTTTTTGCAGATGAAGATGAAGATGCATGTAAAGCCTCCTTTAAGGCGGCTTTACATGGATCTGCATCTGCAAACTTGAAGAAAAGTAGATCGGGCCAATAATATAAAACAAACATAAAAGTAAGACAGGGTACACACTAATAACTTACTCGAACTCTGCTATAACTTTCTTGACACATCTCACAATCAAATGTTTTTAGCGTTCAGGTATGTAGTTTTGAGAAGAAAATTTTCGCTATTTTCGTTGTTTCTAAGCAAACTGAGGTGAAATGGTAATAAAAAACTTTAAAATTAAATTATGGTGCAGATGAAAATGCTATAATGAAGATGAACATGTTCATCTTCACTATAATCTGCAATCTTCAGGTTCGTACTTCCTATAATTTTCATACATGAAGATGATCTCCATTTTGGTTTTCGCTCTCTATCGCACAAGTATGATTTTCTTATTTTGTTTCCTCCTTTTTTGCAGATGTCAATGCAGATGAAGATGAAGATGCATGTAAAGCCTCCTTTATGCACCATAACAGAAAATTCATAGCAGAATAACAGATGTGGCAGAATAGGCCTAAATATCAGGCCGACTACTCACATAATTCACAATAGCTTTTCCATATTCCCCACCATTGCAATCTGACCACAGAATCTGTCAAAATGACATTTGGAAATTTCATGAAAAGAAAAAAAAGGTGCACAAAGAAAAGAACGGAAAACCGAGCGGCAGCCGTGTAGTATTTGCGGAAAATCCGAAAAAAAATCGGACGAAATTCTTTTTCTTCGTTCTTGCTCTTTCCAAAGTGCGAGGAAACCCCTCTCATTTTCTGTAAAACAAAAAACCAGACAATAAAGTAAACAAAGAAATGTTTCTTCAAATACATATCCATCAATTACCGCAGAGGCATCCATAAACAAAATCTAAATCTTCCATCCCTCTGCAAGTGCAAGTAAAACCTACAAGCACCACCAAATCTAAACGCTAATTGTAGGCGTAACAAGCAACAACCTCGACGGCGACGGACGGCAAATAAGCTCCAGGAAGTTTTATTTTTTTTAATAGAATTTCATTTATTTCTAAGAATAAACTTGTTTTGACTCCATGTGAATCTAAAGTTCTTGATATTCTAATTTTCGATTGAATTAAATTTTCTTTCGGATTCTTGAATTGTTTTTGCTCTTGAGTTAGTTGGTTCGTTCTGTGGGTGGATTTAGACTTTTTTACTAGGCAGCTGGCCTCAAAATCGCCATGTGGAAGTGTCATAAGTGTGGAAAGCCAGTCTACTTTGGTAAGAATTATTTCCTTATGAAAAAAATTAAATGTCTAAAAATTTTCAAATGCTTTTTCGTAGCTGAAAGGAAACAATCGCTGGGTTACGATTGGCATCCGGAGTGTTTGCGTTGTGAGGAATGTGGAAAACGGTTAAATCCCGGTCAACATGCTGAGGTAAAATTAATAATTAAAAAAAAAAAAACTAATTAAGACCTCTTAAGGGCTTAATGTACATTTAAAAATCCATCTATTATGCGACGGAGTGATGATTAGTTGCATTCCGTTTAACGTTCATCTTCCTCCTTTTTATGTGCGTTTGTGAGTTGTAGGCTTTAATTGGTTGATGTGCTCTGAAAAAAATGTAAAACCTATTTATTAGCAAATGACCCTAATATTGCTTGTGTCTCTTTGTTTTTTTTTTCCTTCGAGTTTTAAGTAAAAAATCAATTTGAGGAGTATTAATTGAACACATATACATATATATGTATCTCTTATCTATCAACGCGAGTTGCATTGATCTAACCCGGCATTTGTTTATTTATAAAATAAGGAATTCTATTTATTCGTAGAAACTCGGTGGCTATCTAGCTTGCGAGTATTTTTGTTTTTTTATTTACTTTGTTCTGATTGCTGATTGAGTATGAGTTTTCCATTAAGTGAGGTCAAAGCCCTATTAATTGAGTATTTCTTGGTTTAAGCCCATTTATTTTCTGATCACGTACGTAGGTAGGTAACTTCTACAACCTCATTTTCCAGTAATATATGACTAAGCAAGGAGGATTATGGGATTAAGGCATTAAAGATGATAAAAATCGTTTTAAATTATAATACAAACGTGTTTAAGGATTAATCGTTTAAACAAGAATGAACATTTTATTGAAAATATTATGAAGTTCAGATGTGAAAACTACTACGATACATAAAAATCGAATTACAACAAGTAGTAAAACAACATCCCCACAGAATTAGATTTTTCCAAAATTGAGCCCGAGTGCAACACAACAAGTAATATGTTTTAATGATGGAAGAGCCTTGGTCATCACATCAGCTGTCATGTTTTCCATTTTAACATATTTTAATAATATTTTGACTTGGTTTATTTTCTCCCTGATGAAGTGATGTTTGACATCAATGTGTTTGGTCCTTCCATGATATGTACTGGTAAGAGCCAAACTTATAGCACTTTTATTATCGCATCGTATTGTTGTTGAATTTGTAGAGTTTGGGATAAGTTCTTTCTGCAAATTATTTAACCAAGTTGCTTCTTGTGTGGCTGCAGTTAATGCCATGTATTCAGCTTCAGTTGTTGAAATAGCAATTGTTGGTTGTCTTTTTGAATTCCATGAAATAGCACCATTATGTAACAGGAAACTGTAACTAGTTACTGATCATTCCATGAAATAGCACCATTATGTAACAGGAAACTGTAACCAGTTACTGATCACTGGCCCAGTCAGCATCGCAAAAACGGCAAATATGTTCTTCTCCAGCAGTGTAAACTAGTTTCATGTAGGCAGTCCCCTTAATATATCGGAAAATTAGCTTGATTGCAGTCCAGTGTGCCTATCCAGGGTTTTGGTTATAACGACTTACTGTGCTTACAGCAAAGCTTATATCGGGACGTGAAACTTGAGCTGCGAACATTAAGCTTCAAACAGCTTGTTGGTAGGGAACATCATTCATATGAACTCGTTTTTCTTCCGTCTGTGGACACATCTCTTTTGTCAACTTTTGATTAGCATCCAAAGGCGTAGTTGCTGAGTTGCAATCAAACAAATTGAATCGATTGAGAATCTCATTAATATAAAGCTCCTGCTCCAATGAAATGGAACATTTTTTTTCGATTTCTGCTGATTTGTATTCCCAAAAAATAACGGGCTTCTCCAATGTCTTTCATTTTGAATTTGTTTTGTAAGTTATTTTTCAATTCCAACTTTTTCTTCTCATCATTTGTAAATATTAGTAGATCAACTACGTATACTGCTACATAAAGCATCTTTCCCGCTGATATCATGAAGTATATACAAGGATCAACTTTTGACTTATAAGTCCTGCAATATTGCATCCAACTTTGCATTCCAAATACTGGCTGGCTTGCTTAAAACCAACCTTGCAGGCTTTCAAAGTATTATCACTAAACCCTTCTGGCTGCAACATAAAAATTTGTTCGCTGAGCTCACCTTGTAAGAAAGCGCTCACCGCGTCCATCTGATCAATGTCAAGGTTGTACTGGGCCGCCATTGCTAGTAGGAATCGAATTGTGGTATATCCCCGGGGAATAAGTTTCCTCATAATCAACCCTCTTCCTTTGCGCACATCCTTTAATTACAAGACGAGCCTTATAGCGATATATTTTACCGTTCGAATCCTTTTTACTTTTAAAAGCCCATTTACAATCGATCCGTCGCTTCTTGGGTGGAATATCGGTCAACAACCAAGTCTTGTTTTCTATTAGTCGTACTCTTATTTCATTGCAGCTTTCCAAAATTTTAAGTTGCTTCGGCTTAGTGCTTCTTTAACTATCAATGTCACCAATTGATCTAGATGGCGAATAATTCGGATCACTTTCTACGTTTTCTTCGACCTCATCGTCGTCCGTGTAGTAAATTTCAGTCGTGATATCATTTAATTCTGAAGTTAAGTTTGTGCTTATATCTGCAGTTATGGGCGAAATTTCGGTACTTTCTTCTCGGCTATTGCTAGTACTGTCCTTATTATTTGTACTTTCATCTTCGTTCTGACCACCATCCCCCACTGAATTCGATTTCTCTGAGAATATGTTAGAATATTTAGCATTATTCAAATCGGTGTTACTCATTTCCATTCGACAATTCTCAAAAAATATTACATCTCGACTAATCATAATTTTTCCCTTTTCGGGTTGGTATAAACGGCAGCCTTTTGTGTCATCGCAGTAGCCCAAAAGTATGCAGCATTCCTATTTTGGTTCAAACTTTTTACGACATTGCTTTGGGACATGAACTATTGCCTTACATCCTAATACTCGAATACGGCTTAGATTTGGGGTTCGTTCAGAAAATGCCTCCTCAGGAGTAATTCCACTCGTTGAATTGCTAGGAGAACGATTGACTACATAAACTGGAGTTGAAATTGCTTCAGCCCAAAACTTTATTTCAAGTCCAGCATCGAACAACATACAACGTGCCTTTTCAATGATTGTTCGATTGGTTCGCTCTGCCAATTCTTTTTGTTCTGGCGTATACGGTGTAGTTGTCTGATGTCGAATTCCACATTCCTTGAACAGTTTATCAAACGATCTGGTGCAAAACTCCATACCGTTATCCGTTCGAAAAATTTTAATTTTCTTGTTGGTTTGTCTCTCAGCAAAATTTTTGAAATCTATAAACCTTTGAAAAACCTAAGACTGCTTTCAAAAAATAAACAAACATTTTTCTACTGAAATCATCAACAAGAACCATAATACCATAATCTCTTCTTAAAGCACGATATGTGGCTGTGGCAGAATCACCATTTTTGTAGTAGGTTTTAACAAATTTTGTGCGGGGTGCGATAGTTAAGCGATCCATTTTCGTAAATGTCAGACTTTCAGCTGAAAAAAAATTGGTTTAACAACTTAGTTTGACAGATGTCGAATTCCAGCGCTATACTTTTGAAACCGCGAAATAGATAACCCTGTATATGTCGTTATACAAAAAATGTTACGGTCTACGTAATGTTATACTCCCCTTAAGTCGCGTTTATTGCAAAGGCATTGCTGGTACCAATACTTTTTGTAATTGTGATACAGTAAGCAGACGACGGCTTTATGTGGCTTTTAACAATTCCTAATTCATTAACCCCATCCGCTTGCGGAAATCTCTACCTAGGCACATGAATAGAGTTAGAAAAGAAGCTCGGTTTCGCAGGAAGCTTAAAACTTTTAAATTTTATAAATAAATAATAAAAACCAACGAAATTATTTTATTAAATAATTTTGTTTTTTTATTTTTATATATTATATTTTATTTATCAACACAACGTGGAGACTAAAACAACACAAAATTAAAGCTTACCGTCAAAATTAAAATTCAGGAAATATGAATAGCAGATGTTTTGTTTTGTTATATTTTTCTTTGTTTTCTATTTTTTTGCTATTAAAAATTGTTTTACTTAAATCAAATTTTTAATGAGCTTTGTATTTAGGAAAATTTGATCTATTATCATTTAGTCTAAACTTTATAATACAATTAATAGTAGTTTTTCTTCATTGTCACAGATATATTTTAAGCCTTATATGTATGTCCTAACTTATAAGAAATATTATTCTTAATGTGTTAATCAATAAACTAAACTAAACATAGTAAATTTGTTTACGTATTTAGCATAAAGGAGTGCCTTATTGCCATGTGCCCTGTTACGGGGCACTTTTTGGCCCCCAACTATTTGGTCATGGCACTCGTGTAGAATCACATAAGAATTTCGGACAGAAAGGTATCCAGCGGGCGAATAGTAATGGAACGCCGGCGCTTCCAAGAGATCATTTGGAATCAAAATTAAAGGTTTGTCAATTTTAATTATATACATACATAAAATCCACAGTCTACTTATACCATCATTTTAGCTTTATAATCAATTTTATGACAATAAAAGCTTAGAGGTGCGTAGCCGTGAGGTTAACAATAGACTGATACTTGAAGGTGCTTTACGAGTATATTGGGGTGTGCAAGGTGTGATTCATTTAAAAGAAGACGACGACCAACGGACTGTTGCAATACGTAAACGAAATTCTGGACGCTATTCAACTAGCAGCACGGTGGAACAGGATAATTCTGACAAAGAAAATGATGCCACCGAATCAGTAGATCCAGCAACAACAACAACAACGACAGGTGGCTTAGTAGATGACCTATCGACCGATGTCTCTTTATCAGAAAGTATGACATTTGATTCGTGCAGCTTAAATGAGTATCCGCTCTCTGAGGAAGCAACAACGCCGACTACACCAACAGCGACACAATCAACGTTAACAACCAATACGGTTAGTTCAGCATCTACACTTCCATCTAAGCTTGATAGTATAAATAACTTAGAATGGGATGAAATAGATGATTTATTGCAGGTAAGAACGAACACAGAAGAAGAGCGGGAACATCATTTACTAAAAGTTTTCAAATCTTTCAGGTGGAACGGAGATTCAGCGAGAAGGATAAAATCTATGAAACAATGCCAGTTAAGTTGCCATCATCACAATCTTCTAGCGAAAGTTCCCCGACTAAGAGTGCATCCGAACAAAGTAGCAGCAGTACCACAGAAACATCTTCAGATAATTTTATTACGGCATCCGCATCCTTGAGAACAACAACAACAGAAACATCAACCACCAATCCAACTGACATCGACGACGACACTCTAAAACCAATGGATTTTGAAGACTTCAAGCGTAGCATTCATCAGGAATATGTTAATGGCTCAAACGATTTCCCAGAAATTAATGAAGGTACATTAAAGAAGAACCAACCAATCGATCCGTCACGAATAAATGATTCATTGAAGCTTTATGGTGAGAATGCAATGAGCAAGAGTTTCAATTGTGAGCAAGCTTTTCGCTCTATTGATCCATCGATGATCAATGACACTCTTTGCAGAAGGGTCGTAAGTGGAATTGAACATTCATCGGCTAGAAATTATGCTCTGCAGAAATCTGGCTCGGCTAACTTAAATCACAATCAAAATGGTCGATCGGTTTTTGAGAAAGGCATTAACCGTTCAAAATCTGGACCGACATGCTTTGAATTTACTGATAGCGAAGATGAATCTTCGACATTGAAGTCTCGAAAGCCATCAACGATAAAACGCAATGAACCGCGTTACGTCAACATTCGTATGGATTGCTATCCCAACCAAAGTGACAATGAAACAAGCAAGGGTGGCGATACCAAGAGTTCTGATGTTGCGGGGGAACTTACAGCCACCGAAACATACATAAATGGCCAGCAGTATCATGTTACTGAAGATGGAGTTGTATTGAGAAGACCGCCAAGGACTGGATCAACGGCAATCAAGAGAAGGTCCGGCAATAAGAGGTGAGTTTTCAATGAATTCAAAAATTAAAAAAAATACGAGATTACTCTAATTCTAAGAAAGTGATTTTAAGCAATTTACTTCAAATTGTTTTTAAAGTTTGCACCTTGAAGAACGTTTGCTATGTACGAAATAATTTTGATAGTTGTTTTTACTCAGTTAGGTTGATAGTTACGTCTACTCTGTTAGGTATTAAGGATATGTCAAAAGTGTGCCAAATTTTAAAACGACGACATGTGTATCAAAGATTACTGTCCCAAAGTCTCAATTTAACACCCACATAAGACTTAATGGGCTCAATATGTAGAAAAAGCGCTGGCAGTTGATCTCTTTACTGGCACACCAAGATCAAAATAGATCCATTGTGGTACCCCGAAGTTTTGTAACTTCTACTTGTATAACCTATGAGTTCTATCGATAATCATTTTCGAGCCATTTAGAGGCTTTTATGAAGCTCAACAGGCGTTTGCTTGAAAGATTCGAAAGCTTTTCTAAATGCCCAAGAATGTGTTCCTTATATGGCAAAGTGCTGGGCAATGACACAGGAAATGAGAGGTGACCTCGTGTTCATCCCCACCATTGCAACCTTTGTTAGATCATGATTACTAAGCCCCATTTTATTTTTATGGTAGCCCAGCACATTGTGTCCGGTGAGTACGCTTATAAGAGTTCGAAGGGAATTCTTGTTTAGGTGGATAATGTTATACCTTCTGTTCTTTTCTTATCAAAATGGGCGACAGTTTCCTGGTTGTAGCACAGGTGTCGAGTGAGTTGTATCTTTCGCTGGATTTTATAAGTCTTCTTTCCAATGTTCTGCTTAGTGACACAGAGTTGGATTCTAATCGAAGGGTCTATCTGAGTAGGGTTAAGTGCTTAACACTTCCTCCCCAGCTCATCTGCTCTCTCGTTGCCCGGTACATCACAGTGACCCGGGACCCAGCAGAGTCTAATGTTATGCTTCGGGCCATTGCCCCACAGCGGGAGGGATTCACCAATGAATCAAGGCACACACTCTTTTAAACTAAAATTAATTGATTTATGACTTTTTCAGATCTCGTACAAAGCTCAAGCGTCGTTGCTCCATAAATGGCCATTTTTACAATCGGGAAACATCGTTTTTCACACCACCCTATGGATCTCAAATGAGTGTTTGGGTAACATCATTGGTAACAACTCAAGAGGTTATAAATCTCATTTTAGAGAAATACAAAGTCGATAGCCCAGCAGAGAATTTTTCTCTTTTCATTTTACGAGATAATGGCGAGCAGAAACGATTAAAGGATGTAGATTATCCTTTAGTTGTTCGTATAATGCTTGGTCCACATGAAGATGTAGCGCGAATGTTTCTCATGGATGCTCAAAGGACTCAAGAAATAAGGTAAGCAATTATTATAAAGTTTTCCTATGTGTAGGTTGTAGGTATAATAAAATTAATATACAAAAAAACTGTATTTCAGCAATGAGGTTGCTCAATTTATCAACCTCTCCGTTCCAGAGTGCTGTGCAATTTTAAATCGCTACAACGATGAGTTAGAGCGTGAAATCGCCAAAGTTAGAGAAAAGTAAGTGCAAACATTGCATTTAACATGAATATATTGAAATATCTTTTGTTTGTTTTCAGATATGCTGAATTACGTCGTCGCATTGTCAGTCGTATGGAATCTTTAAAAGTTCGTTTATAATCTCGTCATCTATGATTTAAGATTTGCGAAATTTATAATAAATTTATCTTTCGAACTACAATGGAAATCAGAGTATTTACAGAGAACCTAACATTTATATTTAATCATATTCCTAAATAATTGTTTTCATATAAATTAATTGCATTATTTTATTATTATAATTTTTTTAATTATGGGATTACAGTTTCTTCGATCACCTTAATCATGTTAACAACAAAATGTTTGAATTTAAATGTTTTTTTTTTGAAGGTATAGTTTATTTTTCCTTCCGACCATAAATTAGTAAAGTTTTAGACTGAATCAGAGCAAAACATTAAGTATTACACTAAAATCTTATGAAACAACTTTTAAAATTTTGCACTTTGGCACATATCAAGAGTGTGCATGTAGAAATTTGTAAGTCTCCTTTTGGTGTTTAGTATTTTAGAAGGCAACTAATATGTTAGTGTCACATTTTTTAGCTCAAATGGTATTACAATTTGTACTCAAATTTTTTAAATGTTTTGAATCTCGGAAATATACTTTGAGGTTGTTTTATTTTTTGTTTGTTATAAGTTAAAAAAATTGAATTTTCAATAAAATTTTTAAATTAAGCCCTTTATATTTTTGCAACTTTGTTTTGTTTGGTTTTAGTTGAAAAATGGTATACATCATGTATAGTATTTAAAAAAAAAACTTTTAGAGTTTACTGGTGATTAGAGTAAGTTACATTTTACTCTCGTATAATATTCACCCTTATTACTGTGTTGATAATTATTCACCCCTATCACAGAGTCCCTCGTAGCAAAGTTCCGAATGTTTTGTTACGCTACGAATACGAATAAATTCACATCATAAGCCCCGAACGAAATCAAAACATCTTTGCCTCACAGCAACCCATTTTTCGGAGTTTCAAATTCATCTGATTTACGTTAATATATGAGAAGAAAAATGGTTTTCAATTTTTGTTTTTAATCTTTTGACAATTTAATTGCTTTGTTAATCAAAAATGGATTTAATAGGAATTTTTGAATATCCATGGGCGATTTCAGGATTTTCTTGGAGCATTTTAAAAAGCTTTTTTATATTGAATATGATTTGTAATTGCTTTGTTTGCCATTTGAAAATTAAAATTATTATATATTTTCACATTTAATTTCTCAATAAACTTAAATTTCTCTTTTAGTTAAATATTTTTCCACTTCCACAGGCTACTCTGAACATAACTGTTCGTAGAAAAAACAGTCAAACTTCCTATTCATTCGGGACTAGTGAAGCTAATTTTCCCGAACTCCGAATTTCGTAGGGAATATTTTTAGATCGCATAAACCTTTAATTTAAAAAAATATCTACAATAGTACTGTTTTTTGTGCAAATACTATTGAAGAGAAAATAAACTACGCGATAGATAAAAAAAAATTCAAAAAGCATTAAGCTTATTTTGTTCTGTTTTAGGTTTGCACAAAACTAGGCTTTCGAAAGAAGGCTTCCTTAATTTACTTGTGGTTATGACAAGTTAAAACCAATTAAAGGGTCCAATCCGATAGGAAGCTACCAGTTGCGTGTTGGTAACGATTTAAACATTGGCATGGCGGTCTGGTGGTCATAAACTATTCAATTCCACCGCAAACTCTGCCCACATTACAATAATAAAGGTAATATATTCCGGTTTTCATTTTCATTCAAATTCGCGCATATTGCAAAAATCAGAGACACTCGTGTCACATTTGGCATGTGCATATGCTTAGGCATGGACCAAACTGCTAGTTGCAATATCTGTTACTGCTACTTTTAAATAACAGTTATAAATTCCTGTTGCTGAAATAACAATTATGGAACAAAAATTGTCAGTGAAATCACAATTTTAATAAACTATTTTCCACTACCATTTTAAAATTAATTATTAATAACTTTTTCATCTCTATTTCGCTGTTTGGTTTGATCAAAATACAAATTTAGACATTTTAAATGTTATTTTAATAACCGTTATTTTTGATCTAATGTTACCTCTTACTGAACACATCTTAGTGAAATATTGACCCATCAATATTTGGATGTGAAAATGTCAAAAATGAAAGTGCATGTGCGAAATCTCAGACACATTTTGCCAAATATGACAACCGAATTTTTGAATTATGACAACCGAATTTTGGAAACATGCGCAATATATTACCTTATTATGTGTACTGTGATCTCTGCGTACTTCCTACTCATAGGGGTTTTGAGCTAATTATCTTTCCAAGTCTGGGTTAGGTTCCATTAACTTGCTCAATCTGGTGAGCTGTTTTTGTTGCTTACAATTTTACTTTTAATGTTTAAAAACTATTGTATGTAAAAAACTGGGCGGCTTTCCATTAGGGGAGAAGGCTTACAATTTTTTTTTTACAGTGAGTCTATAGAATAGCTTTAAAATATTACGGTAATGAAACACTTTTTTCAATATACTAGTTCTTCATTCTTTGGCTCATTTTTTTTCTTTAAAATAGCACGTATTTGGTAGACATATCGTTGCAAGCAGTTTTAATATGTAATTATTTGTTTTTCTATTTTTAAAGTTTTCAACACGATATAAATAGAATAACTAATACATACACCCTATGGTTAGTGTTATGATATTAGGTTTTTTGTGTACCTACTTTTGTTGGGGAAATTTTAATGATAAGAAACTTCTTGTGTGAACTGTTTTTCATAATTCTTACCGCGTAAATGATAGATTGCTTTGAAATGTCTGCTTATATGGAGGCGGCTTTTTTATTCAATAAAATCGTAATCATTAACTGATTCTAATAAAATTTGCATGTATGATAAAAAAATGATTACGGCCGACGACGTCTGTTTTTTTTTAATTCCCCTAATCGTCAATACTGAATATAATTAATAACAACAAATACATTTTCAAAAAAAAAAGAATCAGAAAACTGCAGGTTTCGTTTAGTAAATTTGTATTTTGATCTATTAATAAATGATGGAAAGCGTTTTCAATGATCATTGAAAAATCAAAAGTGAATTTACAAGAAAGTGGTAGGGCAAATAAAATATTTTTTTGACAAAAAATATTATATCTTATTACCTTCATTTTGATACCAAAACAGCATCAGTTTTATTTGTTTAAGTGCCTCAGAATTGATAGTCAAAGTTTTCAATGATGAGTTTCAATGAAAGCTATAACTGGCGCCAAAGTCCGAAAATGAGCTGGACGAATAAATTAATTCACTCCAAATGCTTCCATTTGAACTCAAAACTATTTTAATTATTTCTTGCAACCGAAACAAATTATTAGCCGTGTTTTATTATCGCCAATAACCCATATGGGTTCACCCCGTGAAAATAACACGATCTGGGTTATGTATGTACTTACATGTACACTCTGTTTGCCGAATTTAATACTAATATTTGCAAACCCAGATAGTAGCCCCGATAGAAACCTGGATCTCCTGTTGTTTTTGTAATACGTGTTAAAACATAACCCAGACCCAGACCCGTAGATAATAAAACGCAGCTATTATCAAACAAGAACTTGTCAAGCTGGTGGCTGTCAATTATGATGCATAGTGGTTTTAGTGAAAGAGGGGTAAGATCTGCCGAAAATTGATTTAAAATCAAAAAATTAATCAATTTTTTGGCGAATCGAACGCAAAATTGTCAAAATCAGTTTTTTGATATATCTAACTCAAAAATAAATTGATTTTTGTTACCAAACGAAAACCCCATATGAGCCCTAGATTTGCATCTTCAATGAAAAACCGCAACTGCTTTTGATATCGGCATAAGACATTATGAGCAAATTGAATAGCTTCAGAAGACTTGTGATATCGGGCGTTCAACTAAAAACAAAATAACCATTTACTGTTTTAAAAAAAGGAATACTTAAATATTGTGGCCTTTAATATGATACCAATCTTAAATAGGAATTAAATAAAATACATATTTGTTTAGCATACTTTATAATAAGGGGTATTCATGAAACTGCGTAAACGCGGTAAACGTGTTAAAATGGTAAATGTGGTAAATGAGCTGCCAACATTAGTATGGAAAAACTTTACCAAAAAATGGTAAACTTTTCAGCATAATTTTATGTGGGAAAGTTTACCATCTGAGTTTGGTAAATGTGAAAAACTTTTTAAGTTTAATTTTGACGTTTTATGTGTCATCTTGGTATAACTATGTCTTTTTGGCAGACATTTTGAATGAGAGAAATAACACTTTGTTATTAGTCAAGTTAAAGTACAGGAAGAAAAAATAATCATTTGCGTGTTGTGTGTGCGTGGTAAACTTTTCCGTCTTACGGTGTGGGAAAGTTTACGCCGTTTCATGAATACCCAAACATTTTGTGTTCCTTTACCTACAGCAGAAACTAATGAAAAATTCTTAAGGCCTTTTCGATTGCCCGTCCGGAACATGTTCCCCCAATAAACACCCGAAAACAATTTGACTGATTCTTATGTATCACTATATTTGTGAAAATTAAATTAAAAACAAAAAAAAATCACATCGGCTAAAAAGAATTTCCAAAACACTTGACTTCAATTTAGATACACATTTTTTGTATTGAAATGAAATCCAGAATCGTTTTCTGTTCTGTTTAGAGTAACAACTGTCATTTTGTGGAGGTCAGAACAGTTCTGGACGGCCAATCGAAAAGGCCGTTAAACTACAGCCCAGCGAATTGGATTATGGAATATGAAGCGACTGTATCTTGTTGAGACCGCTTAGATTTGTTTAACAATTACTTTTGTTGATAATTTTGAGGGAAGTATGTATTTAATAATTTGGTAGGTAATATAATTTTTTGAACAAAGATTGTTTTTTTTATAGGATATAAACAGCGGAAATACGCTCTTAGGTTTTTATTTTTTTTAAATTTCTTGATTATAATTGATAATGATTCTAAACCTTTTAAACCATTTTCTGTTGGATAAATAATGAACATTAAATATATAATTCTACTAGTAGCGAGTTTCATTCAAGAAAAGATTTCCTTTTTCTGTTAAAAGATTTGATCTTTTTGAATTTGGAGAGTTTTATTGAAACAAAAAGATCAAAATCTCAACACGAAAGATTTGACCTCTGATGCGTTGGCAGGTTTGAATGTAAATACATGTAAAAAAGTCTTTTCTGTCAAACGTCAAATGGAAAATATTTTGTTATTAATTTAATAAAAAAAATTAAACAATGAACGAAGATGTTAATAATTTAAATTTTATAAATTAAGTGGAGTTTTTGATTACTTCGTCTTCGTCTTCTTCGTCATCTGATTATATAAATATGCTTTTTCTAGAAATGTATTTACCAATACTACAATAAAATCAGGAAACAAGTTTCATTGAAATGATTTAATCTCGATTTTGAGAACAGATCTTGAAAATTTTAATGCAACTCGCTATAAGATAACTTTTTCAGTTCCTCTAGATTTTTGGATCTTTGAAAATCGATGGAGTATGATAGAAAATTAAATTTTATGTTTTGTGTGGATTTTGGATTTTGCAACGATATTTATAAATGAAGGATGAATTCAAAAACCAAAGAAAATGTTTCACAGGCTTTTAAATAAATTATTAGAATTATATTAAAGTGATATCTATCTAAAAAGGGATTCAACATTTTATATCGGTTCGTATGAAAAAATTAAAGAGAAGTAAATTGGATTTTAAGAAATAAATTAAGAATTTATTCATTCATTCATTGCATTATTGTATTGAAGAGATAAACAATAAAAAAAAAAATTTCAGATCGAAATGTGAAAACCTTGTATTTTTTATGAAAATTTGCAATTTAAATTTTTTTAATTAATAGCTCTTTTGGATGAACTGATTTAATGAAAAAAATAGATTTTACTTTTTTATGTAGATTTAATAGCTTATCAGATGCAATTAACGAAAGTGATGTTGTTTATTAATTTAAGATAAGAAGGATGTTATCGGATACAGGTCAAGAATAATTTGTAATTGAGTGGCATCTTATATGAAATTGCATATGCGGGTTTTGAATGAAGAAACACATAAATTAACGTAGTATTTAGTTCATAACCACTAAGCTTATAAACTTTAGTTATAGCTTTTGACTAACTTAATCCCATACACTTGGTACATTCAAATTGTTGATGTTTCATTCGAAACCTATATTGACATAAATGAACAACAAGTTTACAGTCTAAACTGCATATATGGCATTATATAAAATTCCCCTCGATTGTAATTTTATTCGAAAATTATAAAATATACTGATAAACATAAATTAGTGAGTACAAAAAATATTGTGCTAAGCAAATATAAAATTATAAATTATAATATACATACATATATCAAACAAAAATAAAGCAATGTATTACATATTATGAGAGATGCATTTAAACTTTACTCGTATATAAACTCAAATTTGAAATTTTTATTGCATATGTATATGCATGTAGATAATAATATACATCGATGTGACACTAACACTAATAATGACACCAATGCATTATGTACGAATATATGGAAAATGATATAGGTACATATACTTAATTAAGTTCTTATTAAAGATATTACGTGTTTGCCAAAAAAGTTTTCTTTAAAGCATTAATGAAAAACAATTGTATACCTTACAAAGTGAGAGTTAGAATTTGAATAAAGTATAACAAGTGTTATGAAAAATTTTAAAAGTCTAAATGTGTTTTTTTGTTAGTTTCCAGTTGAAAAGTGAGTTACTCTGTAGAAGAGCCCAGTTCAGTACATGTTTCTAGAATCACCATCAAATGACGAAGAAGTCAAATGTACCACATTACTCATTTAATTATAATTCAAACTTTCAGTTTCTTCTGATGATTCTGAGAAGAGAATATCGCTTCTCGATTACAAGTGACAGGCAGTGTGTTTAATGAAACTAAAAACTAAATATGAATATTCTAGTAGAATAGTTTAGATTTGTGAAAATTTTCAGATAACGAAATAGAACATACTCTTCTTTTATGTGGTTTTTATTTGGCTGTCCGCAAGCCGTCTATACTCTTCTGAAAGTGTTCACTTGAAAAAACTGACAGTTCTCATTTTAAAAATTACGGAAGAGAAATTTGATTTTAGATTTGAAATCAGAATCGGAACCCAGAAGCACTCACACATTGGCCACATTCAAGAAGACGTAGTTGACTTGAAAACTAGTCAAGTCTCTGGTTTCGGATTGGACAGCTTCCAAACAAGGATTTTCTTGGCAGCTGGTAAATAGGAAACCAGAAACTTGAACAGCTTTTAGTAGCGAGTTTCATTCAATAAAAGATCTGCTCTTTCTGACAAAATATATCATTTTTTTGAATTTTGAGAGTTTCATTCCAACAAAAATAGCAAATCTAGATCAAATCTCAACACGAAAGATTGGATCTCTGATGGGTTGGCTGATATGATCTGAATGCACACATGCATGTAAAAAGTCTTTTCTGTCAATGTTCAAATGGAAATATTTTGTTATTAATTTGTTTTTATTTTTTGTTTTTTTGTGACCTTTAGTCCAAATTATGCGTTTCGCCCAGTTGGGCTCATCAGTTAGATGCTGTAGTACCCTTCTAAGACGCAAAATATTAATCGATGGCTACCGACACAAATAAAACTTACAGCTTTCAAACTCTGTGAATTATATTTTTCTAGTGGAATTCAGTCGCAACGCATAATTTGGACTAAAGGTCACAAAAAAAACAAAAAATTAAAATTAAAAGAAGTGTTCACAAAAAAAGAACAAAAGCAATACCTAAGGACATGCGTTTGTATTGTTTTTACATTTCTTCTTAAAATTAATTTGTTGTGAATTTGTGTCAGTCTTTGCTAAAAAATAAAAAAAAAATATGAACGAAGAAGGTAATGATTTAGATTTTATAAATTTAATGGAGTTTTTGATTGCTTTGTCTTCGTCGATATTTGAATTTAACTCGCTAAACATCTTTTTGATTTTCTTTGTAATTGAATTCCAAAAAATCTTATGCGTGTCGAAAAAATCTTGCTATAAACGCAAAATTTGGTTTGATAGCATAAAATCGATTTTGTTTAGAAATAATTCTACTGTGTTAAGAAAAAAATAAAGGTTCGGTTGTAAGGAATTGGACATTAGTGTTTCTTGTTTTGATTTTTTCACATACATACATATATATAATTACAGCAAGCTTTACAGCAGTCAGAATCAAAAAATGTGTACAATTGGAATCCCGGATCCGAGAGAAATTCACGAATGACAAATAAAAACACAATTAATGTCGTTTTCGATAGGTCGAATTATTCTGTTCGATTGGTATCAATAATGACAGATCTTCTGGAAAAAAGAGGAATTCGATTATGGTTTTGAAGTCAAACTCAAAAACCTACTGTAGTGCGGAGCTGTAAAAGAAAAGCAATATCTGCTTGGGTATGTATTGCATTTTTGGGAATGCATTAAATTTTGTTTAATAAATTTTGTTTCGGATGTTGTCACATCACATCAAGTGCTTACATTACCTCCAAGTTGGAAGCTGCCGGATACTGATCTTGACTTTATGTCATGACTTGCTACACTTGTAAGTGCGAATGTTGATCAAAGCAAAATTTCAACATTATACCCATAGCTCTATAGATTGCAGGTTAGTCCGTTGGGCTAACGACCCGACCACAGTAAAAAAACAATATTGTTATAAGAGACACACGAGAAGCCTCGGATAACGACCACCCTCAAATGGCAACCAGACCCGGAAAGAATATGGACTATGACCTACGAGTATGCACCTTGAATGTAAGGACACTCTATACGCCAGGTGCTAATCAAAAACTTGAATCTGTCCTCTGGCGGTACAAGGCAGACATTACCGCGATCCAGTAGATACGATGGATAGGATCAGGAATAACGAACAAAAAATTGCGACATTTATTACAGCTGTCATCAAAGAATGCACATGTTGGGATGCGGATTCGTCGTGGGAAATCGACTCAGGTCGAAAGTCATCGATTTTAAGCCGATTAGCGATCGCCTGGCTGTGATCCGCATAAAAGCTACCTATTCCAAAACATCAGCCTAATATGTGCACACGCTCCTACCGACGAAGCTGGGGAGTCTAACAAGGAGGAGTTTTACGACCTTCTGGACGGAGCCTACGGTGCCTGTCCGGAGTACGATGTCAAATTGGTGCTGGAGACTTCAATGCTAAAGTCGGGAAAGAAAATATCTTTGGGGGATTAGTTGGAAAGCACAGCCTCCACGAGACGATAACGGCTTCCGACTAATCGACTTTGCTGCAGCTCCTAATACGGTGATATGTAGCACTGGGTTCCGCAGGCGAAAGATACACACAGCAACCTGACAATCTCGAACCGCCAACCAAATCGACCACGTGCTAATTGGCGCAAAGCACGCATCAAACATCTTGGACGTGCGAACCTTCCGAGGTGCAAACGTGGCCTCTGACTACTTCAGACGACTGTCAAAACGAAAAGAAAACGAAGACGGCTCAAAGGAAGAAATTCAACATCGGCTCCCTTAGAACATCTGAGACAGCCAGAGACTACATATCCCCAGCCACAAGCGTCAATGACCAGTCGAACCAATATCGCGTCATCATTAAGGAGACAGGCAATACCACCCTAGACTACCAACCACCCAGGAAAATGAACCCGTGGTATGATGACGAATGCGCGGTATTGAAGATGGAAAATGCACGAATGCAAATGCTGCAACGGAAACAAGAGCAGCAAGAGAGGAGTACCGTGAAAAGAGAAGGAACGAGAAAAAAAACCTGCGCAGAAAGAAAAGAGCATCCGCCGCCTCCCAGCTCAGGTATCTCGAGGAATCTATCACCGCCACCAACAACCGACGGTTCTACAAAACAGCCAAGCAACTGGCATCTGGTTATAGGACTGGCACGCAAACTCTTCGAAACAGTGAATAGGTTCAACGAAGCACAGGGAATTGTAGACGTGTTTAAGCAGCACTTCCAGCAACTGAAGTGCTTTCTCTACTTAATGGGCATTATGTAGAGAAAGCAACAGGAGAACAAAGAAGCATTCCCAGCGCCTAGTACTGAAGAGGTCAAGAAATCATTCCACAAGCTTAAGAACAACAAATCCGACGGCTCGAAAGGCCTACCTGCGGAACTCTTCAAGTATGGAGGAGATGTCCTGGGAGGGTGCAAGGACCAGCTCATCAACCAAGTATTGCATGCTCCCTCAAAAACTGATCCAGCTATGTCGCATGACGTTACACAATACGCGGTGCAACGTACAAATGGGTAACAGCTCATCCGATCTGTTCCAGACCTGTACAGGGTTCAGATAAGGAGATGCGCTATCATGTGACTTCTTCAACATAGTCCTGGAGCAGATAGTACGCAAGATTGGTGTTAACCTGGAAGGCACTATCTTGAACCGGTCTTCTCAAATTCTTGGTTATGCGGACGACATCGACATCATCGGCTGCTCCAAGTGAGCTGTACTTGAAGCATTCACAGCTATTGAAGAACAGGCGAAACGCGTTGGCCTTGAAGTGAATGAGGACAAAACAAAGAATATGCTATCAACAAACAAAGCTTCATCTGTCTATCGCCTAGGACAAAACGTCACTGTTGATAGCAGTAATTTCGAGGTAGTCAAGGAGTTCACCTACCTTGGAACAAACATCAACTCCACGAACGACATCTTAGTGAAATTCGACGAAGAATTACCCTTGCGAACCGCTGCTACTTGGGTTTGGCCAAACAAATGGGTTCACAACTCCTTTCTCGAAAGACAAAGTGCACGCTATACAAAACGCTAATTTTACCAGTTCTTCTCTACGCGAAGAGGGCGAGTGGAGAAGATTCAATCGAGAATTGTACGAGCTGCAGCGACCCTCCATGGATCGGGAGCCGGATAAGTAAGTAAGTATTAAATTTTGTTATCACAGTGCTTTTACTTCAAAAATAAATTCCTAAAGTTTTAAGGTCTTTTTTAAAACAATCATCTATTGGATTCAAGGGAATGCAATATTGTTTAACTGTCTTCGTTCTTTGAAATATTTCAAAAGTCATAGCAATCTTTCAGTCTTTTGATTCAAATGTATGTAAACAAACATTTTTTTTGAGTAAAATTACTTCAACCAGTAACGGCAAACAAAAAAAATCGATCTGAAATCGATATACAATGGTTGTTTGGATTTCGACATAAAACAAACACATAACTTCACAATTCAGAAATTGGCACCAGTTACATTTTAATGTTCAAATTAGTATAGCTAAATCCTGGATTCAAGCAGACAAAATTGCCGAGAAACTAATGTCGAATTCCGAAAACAATCAATTCAAATCGATTTAAGATCGATTGTTTGTTTGTTGTAAGGAACTTGCAAAAAATAGTGTGCGTGTAAAGTCAATGAAATCTTGTTAAAAACGCAAGATTTGTTTTGACAGATTTTGCTTCGAAATAATTCGATTGTGTTCAGAAAAAAATCGAATATTTGGTTGTTTGGAATTCGACATAAAATCAATAAACTAACAATCATCCACTGTACGAATTGTGATATTTTTTTTTTTTAACGGATGCGCGCACTAAAGGGGTTTTGACTACCCTTAAAATGAACAAGCACAGTGCGAGCGTTAGGAAAGTAGGGAAGGATGCAAGAGGAGATACCGATGCACATTGGTTTTGAATTTCTGAATATCAAAATGGGAGGGGAAAATAGATCCGGGTAAAGTATTCCACATTCGCGTTGTACGGCTAAAGAAAGAATCTCTGTACTTGACAGTACGTCCGAAGTTGGGCTCAAGGGTAAACTGATGAGCATTGCTAGAAGCGCGAGTATTACGGTTGAAAAATTTAAGGGGAGTAATGCAACTGGCTATTTCGCTGGAACAGTGTTTATAAAAATAGCGATAAAATAGTGAGAGACATATAACATTTCGACGATGTTCTAGAGATGTAAATGTTTCCACTATAGTTCTATCGCCAATCATTCTTAGAGCTCTATTTTGAATTCTATCCAAAAGATTCAAATGAGTTTTGGGAGCTCCTGCCCAAATGTGCGAGTTATACTCCAGCTTCGGACGACTGAAGGCCTTATAGATTACAGCCAGATAAGACGGGGAAAAGAATTTCTTGCACCTTCGAAGAAAGCCCAAACACTTTGCAGCGTTTTTGGCGACATCAAATATGTGTTCATTCCACAAGAGGTGGTCTGTGATGTACATGCCGAGGACTGAAAGCTGATCGGGTTCTTCAATGCTAGTGCCGCTCATGGATAGCGGCATGGGGGGTGGGTTCTGCTTTAACGACAGAAGACAGCACTGAGTTTTTGAAGCATTAAATTCTACACGGTATTTAATTCCCCATTGGACAATGCTGTCAAGATCAGAATTTAATGAGCTTATCATACGCTGCCGTTCCAGTTGCACATCCGAAAAACAAGGAGGTGCATCTAAAAACGAATATGAAAAGCTGAGAGTACTATCGTCAGCAAAACAATTAAGTGGATTAGAAGTTCCAGATAAGAGATCATTAATAAAAATGAGAAAGAGGGTCGGAGACAATACGGAGCCCTGGGGCACACCAGCATTTATTTTGCGAATATCAGACTTGAAACCGTCCAATTGAACGGTATTGAACGGTCCGAAAGGTAATTTCTAATCCAACGAAGAAGACATTCATCGATACCAAATGCACGCATTTTCGATAGGAGAGCTTGATGCCAAACTCTATCAAATGCTTTTGAAATATCGAGCGCAATAATCTTACTTTCTCCAAAACCATGTAAAGATTTGTGCCACTGTTCGGTGAGATATACCATCAGATCACCAGTGGACCTATTACTACGAAAGCCATACTGCCGATCATTAAGGAGCTTTCGTTCTTCAAGATATTTCTTGAGCTGATAATTAATCAGCGTTTCCATGACCTTGGAAAGAAGGGACGTAAGTGCAATTGGATGGTAATTAGATGGTGAAGAAGATGCGCCTTTTTTAGGGACAGGCTGGACAAATGCTGTTTTCCATCCACTCGGAAAGAGACCTGTAGAGTAGGACAGATAGAAAAGCTTACGCTGTGGTTTTGCCAGCGTTGAAGAACACCTCTTCAGAACGATGGGAGGGATACTATCCGGGCCAGCGGATTTGTTTATGTCAAGATCTTTGAGGACTCTAGCAACTGCACGAGTGCGAAAGAAGATCGTTTACGCTTTCAAGTACTGGAGGAGTCATAACACTTTCTGACAGCGTCGAATTAACAGCGAACTGCGCTGCAAGCAAATTGGCTTTTTCGCGAGAACTGACAAAAGGGGTGTCATTAAAGGCGAGCGTTGGAACCGAAGAAGAAGTTGAATTTCGAATAGTTTTTACAAATGACCAAAAATTCTTACCACCTTTGGGACATTGCAGTATTTTTTGCCTTCATTTTTGGTCATGCAAAAATTTGGTTCTACGAATGTGAACGTTGAAAGTCTTTCTAGCTTGTTGAAACTTTTTCCGGTATTCCTCAGTGGGGTTGGCTTTATAATTCCGGAAACTGACCTTAATAAGCTCTTTACAGCTTGATAAAAAATGTCTATCACATAATTAGCATTTATGTGAATTTAAATATTTTAACAATTCTTTACTATTTAAAAATAAGTTAATAAACACAGTTAACTTACACACTTATAATTCGACCGAACCAACCCTTTTTCATATAAAAAGATTGTACGAAATCTAATAGGTTATAATACCTTTGAGGCCGCCAATTACATTTTGGTTTTCACTTTTTCATAGGTATACAATATTTACAATATCGTTGTTGGGTTGGGTATAATGTCACCTATCATTGTTATCAAAACAAAATTTCATTTCAGAGAGCGCGAAGTATTTTGGCTTAGAGTTTATGAACTGCACTTACGTTGCAATTGGGACGTACAAAAATAGAGGTTGAAATTTTAGAAACTTTCGTGAGAAAAACTAATTTCATAAGGCGACACTAACCAAGCACCCTTTGTTACAAGTAATATATCTACAAAGAGGAATGCCTGTAGATATGCTAACTGAAAATAACTAACAAAGGGTCCTTGAATGACGGTGTAGTCAATATGTAGTCAAATTCAAAAACTGAAAAATAAAAATGATATTGGTTTCTATGAATAACCAATATCATTTTATAGGTAGATACGATTTATTTCGCTTAAGAAACTTAAAAACTTTGTCGTAAATATTCGTTGTTCAGAATTGGGTGTATTTAAATACTTTCGGTCGTTTGTATAAACGCATTTTAGAGATTGATTTTTTTTTTTTTTTTTTTTTTAATTTAACTATATGCCTGTAAGACATAAGGTCTTTTAAATGCAACCTAAATTGCACGGCACTAGTTTGAATTTGAGAACCAGGTATTGACTGTCTCATTTTAACCCATGGGCGGCATCCAATTAAAATTGGAGGTATAGAAAGAATGCGCCTAGCGTGGGGATCGAACCCACACGTCTAAGTTAGCTATCAAGCACTTTATCCACTATGCCATTGCCACCCACATACGTTTAGTGAAACATATAATGTATCTAAGAGTGGAAGTGTTATTCATAAAGTTTATGTAAGGTTAAATAGAAGCATTTATCTATTCATTCGACACAAGCGCATTGTAACTAAATTAGGTCGACAAATATTTTATGTAGGTGTATGAATAGAGCCTTAATAAATGCATATTCACTATGTAACTACGAGTATTCAACCGTTGAGATTTACGGATGTTCAGCTTAAGAGAAAGAAATTTGAAATCATAATAAAAAAAAAATTTAAATGTCAACCATGAAAACAATTGTTTTTTCCACAAATTATATTTTTACTTGTGACATATGTCGATAGGTTTGTACTATAGGTCAAGTTTTATATTTCGAAAAAAAAATCTTACTAGAGATTTTAATCAAACTTGACATTACGATAATAGAGCGAACGAAAAATTGGGATCCAGTGGTGTATTTAAAGATTTGGTACCCGGGCCAATTAGTTTTGCCGCCCTATAGGTAAAAAAAGGATCAATTTGGTGAAAATAAAAAAAATACTAACTATGAACACCATTCATTTTACTTTTACTTCCTGTAAAAGTACTGTAGCTTAATTTTTTACCAAAGCCTTATTGTTGAGCATCACTTTGAATGGCTTCAATATAACCTGTTTCCAATCTTTATTATTACTGGAACAGAGATCGTCCCACGCTGACCATCGCTAATTTAATAGATTCTTAGAGTTACATTATATGGTTTAGTCAAAAAGGATTGCAATAATTTTACACGTTCCGTTGATGCTGCGAGAAAACATATATATTTGTCAGCAACCCGAAATACTTAGCAGTTTCAGGGCAAGATTCAGCTGCCGATAATCCAACTAATGTGCAGCGCAGGTACGTACATACGTTGCATAATCACATTTTTCTTAAATATTTGATTGTAGGACATTATGCTGCCCAAATGTATTGTTTTTTTTTTTAAGTTAGGTTAGGTAAAAGGAAAGGATATCCTTTCTTTCTTTTCTTTAGGTCCTCGGACCTGTTATGTCCGTGAGGTTCCCCTTGCGGGGCATAGGATCTCCACTACTCCTACGCGCCATCATGTACGGTTTCTGGAGATGTTTCTGGAGATCTCTCCAACTCGTCCGCAGTTGTGTTGATTCCTCTTCGATCGTCCTTCGCCAAGTACTTCTAGGTCGACCCACACGTCTACATCGCTGCGTGAGGGGTTCCATTGCATCGCCTGATTCGCAATGCACTCTTGACCTTTTCGAAGCATATATCCAATCCACTGCCACTTTCGTTTTCGTATTATAGATTCGACGGCTTCCTGACTTGTCCTCGCATGAAGTTCATCATTGGAGATATGGTTTGGCCATAAAATCCTCAAGATATTTCGCAGACATCTATTCACGAACGTTTGCAGCTTTCTTGTGACAGTGGGTGTTACTTTCCACGTGTTGCACCCATACAGAAGCACGGACTCAACATTGGAGTGGAACAGTCGTAGCTTGGTCTTAAGGCTTATAGAGTTGTTTCTCCATAAGGAAAGGATATGAGTGTTATATATTGACATTTTCACTGCATTTCATGTAGTTACTTTTGCATTAAAACAAAGTAAAACAAAGCTTGTTTGCCTTTCAAATATGAAAAATATGTATATATTAAAATGTGTATAAATAAATAATTATATAAAAAAAAGCGAGGCACTACGTTCATTAAATCATATCTGCTACTGTCCTGAATTGAATTTAACGGGAGTTCCGTATTTTGCTTATTCGAGGGCTTTAGTCCCATATCAGCCCTAGAGGTTTGTTTGTCTAATATCGAGGACCACCACACTTATGAATTGCTCACGAATTTGAACACTACCACAGCCACCTCGAAGCTCCCACAAGGGGGCTTCCCAATTGCATGAAATGCTTAAGGCTTGGAATAATTTCATTATTGAAAACTTTTGCATTGTCCTGAGGAACCAGCTACGCTATTTTTTTTTACATTAAAACAATTCTAATTTTCTTATTATGTTACATATATGCTAACACTGCAACAATATTGGCACTTGTTTTTGCTTATGGTCTTATGAATTTTTGTTTGTAACTTCTTTTCAGAATTGGTGATCAAATATCCATTATGATTTACTAAAAACCAGTTGGAGTTTTATGTTTCGGTCTGTCTATACTCAGGGCGGAGTTTGAATAATCACAAGGATCCTTATGTATGGTTATCTTTATCATTGTATTAAAAATATCTTCCACTGAACGTTGCCCGCTTGCCACCACTAGGAGGTACAACTTGGTACGTCCAGAGCTCTATATTGACAATGTTATAGCAAGCACCTTCCCATGATGTCGACATATAGGAACCCTAGTTTGGCAAGCTGGATAATAAGCAACTTGCTCCACTTTGGGCGCCATTTGTTTATAAATAAGATGATTTGCCGATAGGGATAGGTAGGAGTGGTGCCGGTGCCGAAGGAGTCCATCTGCTCTCTCTTTTAACTTTTTGTTTTACCCTAATATGTTTTTAGTTGAGAGGTTTGTGGCAAAATCCCTCAATTCCGATGAGATAACTGCCGAGTCTCGTTTGCAGGTCGCGTTCTCGAACTAGGGATTTAGTTTTTCCTTTTCGTTGTGAAATGCCACCTTATCATATATCCTACTTTATACAAGCAACCTGTCTATGCCTCTCCGCACACATCCTCTTGCCATGAAACAGTACGCCCAAATCCTAATTACTTTCCGAGGCATTCAATCTACAAACAAAAAATCGACCTACATTCCTCGACCTACAAAAACCCTGCCTAATGAATGTAAACGAAGATTATGTATCATTAATTATTATAACGACGCAACCCTAAAATCGAAGCCTATACCGTCTACTATATTCTTTAACGAAGACACATCGATTATGACACATACTCGATCACTTAAAACAGTTAAATAGGAATATAACTACATATATGTATATAGCCCATTCATTAAGTTCGATTTAGGATTTCCTTTTGATTGCTACCTTACGTGCGTCGTGCTTCGAGGTCGCTTCGCGTCGCGTCGGTCGCATCGCAAGTTATATGTTGTTTAGGTTGGCATGCGGCATGCTATAGCATAAATGCCTCCTTCTATCCCATTAACCCATTGATTTCTTACTACAAGACGGCTTATTGACACCATATTGACAGAAAGTAAAAGTTTCCGGCTTTCACTCATCTGTCCATCAAAACAGGCAGTCCTCTGCTAGCTGTTAGTTACATATAATCGTATCGTGTTTTGGGTCTGGCAATCGTAATTCGCAACCCAAAACCCTTCCATCTTCATTTGGCTGTAATTTTGTAATAAGTTGCAAGAAAATACCCCTCTTTCCCTTGAAAATCAGCCAACACATGGCAGGGAATTCCAATTCAATTACAATTTCTGTGTTTGAGGAGGTATCCTGGGCAACAATCGTCAGCCTTAAAGTTTGTTATTTTTTCTCAGCTATTCAACGCTACAGCCAACAGCTAGTTACCCCATCTTCTTCTACTATTAGGTTTGCAATCGGATCCTTAAACGAGTCTTGAATTAGTCGCAATATTATATATAACGGAACACGTTAACTAGGGAAGCGGTTATTTTAATTGTCCGTCGGTCGTCGTCATCGTGATATCTGAACCATGTGTTATCCCCGTGTCTACAAATTGTGGCCACAGGATTTCCACATTGAGCAGAATGGCAGTCCTTAGAGCTTATTTTGGCATCTAGCGTTGCACCACAAACCGCAAGACAACTAGCAACCACGTGCATATTATTACGACAGCGACGCGACGTATGACATAGGAGTAGACGACGACTACAGTGCGCGTGATATTTGTGTTACGGTTACGCGCCGCGGTTCCGCATTTCGAGTTCTGAATGCATGTAGCACACATGGTCACGTGATGAAGTGTTTCATGGAATACAACAACAATTTTTCACCTGGAATCTGGTGTCGTGTTTTTATTTGGTGTTGTTGTTATTGTGTTGTGGGTGTTTTATTTTCTTGTTATTCATTTTGTATAAATGAGTTAGCTGTTTTTTATGATGTGACGTTGGCGGGACCGCAGATATTTTGATGGATGATTTAAGCGGGATTCCCGCACCGTCACTTGGTCGGGATTGGTAAGTTCCTTTGGAGAGAGTGGGTTTTTCTTATTATCTGTACTGTATCTACATACATACATACTATTTGGATATCTCAGCGAAAGTGAAGCAATGGGGTTTGAGGAAGAGTTGCATAGTTTGAGATTTATTTTCCTTCCTCTGACTAAGACTTGTGGGAGCCAAGTATGTGGGTGGGATGGTCTAACAGCGATGACCTTCATTTCAACACACGAATCTAAGAATTTGCTTTTCAGGGACTTATGCGGGTAACAATTATATGTTTTTTTTTCTACGAGAAATTAATGAGGAATCAGCAGGCAATTTTGCAAATTATTTTCAAGTCCAAGAAATTATTTGCGTTATTTCTTTTCTTTAGCCATCTGAGTCATAAGGAAACAAATTTAGGTACCTACAACAACGTATATTCAAATATTATTCACTTGAGTCGGATTTATTTGAATAACTTGAAGTTCATTCGTTTATTTATGTTAAAATAAAACTTGAAATGAGTTTCATTAACTATAGCGGTTAAATCAGTGATTAAATAGTAAAAAAGAAGATAACAGAAATCCAAGTGGTGAGGTTTCGAAAAATGAGTAGATTATCCTTGGAAAACATATTTTATTTAGCTGTTTAAAGGAAATTTATTTCGAGACTAAAGGCCAAATCATAATAGAGTTAATCGAGCTTAAGCCTATGTCAAATCGTTAAAACAAAAAGTACACATCACAGATGAGTAGTACCAAGATTGGAAAATTCGTACATTTCACGCTCCAAAACCCATTTGCTTACAGTGTTGGATTTGTAATTTGATTTGTGTCGATACATAAATGTGAATAAATAAATTTAATGAGGTGACGCTGATTAAACGCACACATTTTCAGCTAAATTCAATTTTCATCTTGTAGGCAAACCCGTTTTACAGCCGAGGATTCGTATCTTGGTATCATTTATCTATGTTAACAGTAATATAAGATTTGATCCACTCTCTGCCAAATGACACAAATTGGCACCAATTTAAGCGGATTCCTGTTCCAGAGTTACAAATTTGACAGTTTTGGGCAGAAGAGATCGCTCTTGAGGGAGTAAAATATTTCCTCTTCCTGACAATTGCTTGCCAATTTTTGACCAATAAATTTTTGTAGGCAGCAATTTTTAGGCAGAAAATTTACAATTGTCAGGTTGACGTTTGTCATAAAAGAAAAAAACGTTTCGTAGTTGTGGCAAAATATTTGTTGAACAAATAAATTAATTGAGAAACACTAAAATATAAAACAATAAGATTGAAGAAAAAAAGTGTGATTTTTAAGCAAACATTACATTAGTATAGTAGTCTAAATTTTGGTTTTCGGGAAAATCGCGCTGGAGCTTTAGTCGCCATTTTGAATCAAACAAACATTTTATGTTGGCCAATAACTTCGCCAGTTTTGATTCCTGACAAAAGTAATTAAGGTAAAACTTGTAGGAAATTAAATTTTCTACAACTTTACTCTTAATATATTTGTTTTAAAAAAAGTTACCGTTCGCGAGATATTAATGAAAAACTGTCGCTCGTTGGTTAAGTCTATTATAGTTAGGCCTTTAGTTTTGAAGAGTCTTTCTTTCACACTGGCAAAACCACCAGTGGTCATCTATCTTATTTTACTGATTTCTTCCCAATCGGACAGGAAATAGTATTTGTCCAGCCCAGGCTTAAAAAAGGTGAATATTTTTTCACTCTAATTATCCAATTGCACTTACGTCCTTCCTTTCCAAAGCAATGGAATAGCGGATTCATAAGATTAAGAAATATCTCCACACCACTCTTCCATCTGTTTTCGAAATATTGAATTAAAAACAAATTTTTTTTTTCAAAAAAATCCATAAAATATTTCTCTATGCAGTACCATTTAGAATTTGAAGGACTTCCTGTCTAAAAAAATTTCATCAAAGTCCGTTGAGCCGTTTTTGAGAAAGTCAAAAATAAAAAAAAAATTGTTGTATGTCAGGTACCGTTAATAACAAAATATGTAAAAAAGAATGTTTAACAAAAAATGTAGTTTATGTATTATAATAGTGGACAAATTTTTTTTGACAAAATCGTCAAAACCCTTTTCCAGATACATAATTAAGATGGTAAGAAAAATTTTATGGCAAGTACCTACCGTTATTTTTGGGGCAAGAAAACGATTAAAAAACCTGTTTGAGATTAAGCCCTACAACGCATAAGTACCAAGTTTGAAGAAAATCGCTTCAGCCGTTTAGTCTTTAGATCGATCTACAGACAGACATACAAGCAGGCGGAATTGCGGGACCAAGGAACTATAACTATAACAAAAACATTTACAACCCATCTTACTTACGCTGCAATGTTTAATTTTGACCATCCAATTTCAATTGAAAAGTGTAGTAATTCATATTATTTCTGAATTCAATTTCTTTTTCCGTTAAATTAATATGTATTTTGTACTAAAAGATTAAGCCTTTCTGGCAATAGTTCAAATTTACGAAATAGTAATCTTAATTGTGTTTCACTGGCAATGTCATATTTGTCATAAATTCGAAAACATAGATTATGCACTGAGCTTGTTCCAAACAGATCGAGTTCTGAACACTGATAAGTTTTTTAAACACGCTTGAACCACACAAATCAGAATACATTTTCTTTTTATCCATAAAAAGCAATATAACCAGTGCAGTGTTGTTCCTCTACGCGTCTTCTTTAATTGTCTACATTTCAACGTAGATAATCGGTCGACAATGTCGAAAATGTAGACAATCTGTCGACAATGTTAGCAATTACTTTCACATCCAAATCTCACAAAATAAATCATACCAAAAATTGCGCAATTTGATTTAAAAAAAGGTACAACTATTGACAAGATTTTGATTTGGGAGTTATTCCCTTATTTGGGCCATATTTCCAATTGAGGGTGTTCTTTCTATTTGAATTTTCATATTCGAATTTTGGGCGTTCTTTCCTTAAAAAATAGAAATAACGCCCAAAATGTGAAAAATATACAACAATATTTTGTTTGTTCTTTCTTTTTTCGACGTAGCAGAAATTGAATTTGGAGCAAAATTTAAGTTTTGGAAACTTTGGGACTTATTCCCCTCTTCCTGGTGTTGGTTCAATTAAAAAAACATCTTCGGACTGCTGTAGGTTTATAAAATACGGTAGATTGGTTGTTCTTGAACTGAAGTGCATATACCTATAAGGAAAAATCTAAAAGCTAAGGACTTCCATTTCGGAGCGTGGTATATCCACATTTGGTAAAGTTATATGATTTGAGTTTATATTTAATAGTTATATAGGTAAAAAATGAAAACTGGAGATTTTCAATTCTCAGTTTTTTCTCAGAATTTTGTATCAATTATTAAAAGTACTTTCACGTAGAATGATGATGTTTATATTTTAGAGGTGATCCTGTTCGTGGGGAATCGAAGTATGGAAAATTTGTTATTTAATATTTAAAGTCCCTGTAATTCAGCCATTTTATCAGAGTAAAAACAATATCTCTGCTAAAAGAATTTAAATTGCACAAACAAAAATAAATAACTTAAAATTTTGTGAGAAATTTGTCACTTTATGATTTGGATTACTGAACCAAATTTGTCAGTTCACTGGCAGTTTTTAATTTTATTACTAAATCCTCAGATTTAAAAGGTTTTTAAAACTTTACTAGTAGTTAACCAGTGAAGTGATTCAGTGGACCTATCAGTAGGCTTATCATAACAGATTTCTCCCATAATTTAAAGTTTTTAGATATCTTCCCTAATTTAAATATGTATTTGAAACTAAAACTTTAATAAGCATCGCATAGAACTAGGTATACTTACGTTTAGATTAAAATCAAGTGATTTTTTCACGACTGTCTTGTTCTTACACACATGTTTTTGTGTTATAGGAGAACTTGGTTCTTTTTTAACTCTTATGTTTAGTGGTTTGATAAATTTGAGTTGAAACATTTAATGAATGAATTATGATAGCTTTACTAATTGTCTACAATTTCGATAAATTTATGTCGACAATTTTGAATTGTCTACATCGAATTCTATACATGTAGACAATCGTGTAGTCTTCATTTGTAGTCTACATGGTACTAGTTACAACACTGAATATAACACAAGACTACCCTTTTTGTACACAGATACAGAAAATCAACAAGCGATCAACTTCTTTCACCAACTTAATTGTATTTAATTTTTTTTCACATTTTCCTTCTTGACACATATGGCATTTGGTACGTTCAGAAATTTATTCACATGCTCAGTGAATTATGTCCGAGTACATCGAGTGCGATCTACATATGGTCAGAACGAAAAAAGAAACACACTCATTTGAAGTTCTGAATGCTCTGAGTTAAAAAGAAACACAAACAAATTTTTTGACAACTCAGACTCTGATCTGAACTAAAAAAGAAAAACGCCTATTGAAATGTCAAAAGATAGCTCTTAAAGCCTTAATAAATAAATATAATGAATGCAAGCTTTATAAAAATTGTATAAATACCGATACTGATTATAATAAAATTGGACTCTGGACCCCTATTCCGGTTTTATGATAAAATGAAATGATAAATTTTTTATCCAGAAATTTGATTATTCTGGTTTCAACTATGATAATATCAGCTGACTTTACCCTGAATGTGTGCTGAATGCACGCTGAATGTAAAATATATCATTATTTGACAGAACACGTCTTGTAATATTTTAGACTGAAATTAGTTTGGAGTTAAAAGACAATATTGACTCTGAAACGAGTTCTATTTTTATTCATATTTTGATAGATGAAGAGCGCAGAGACTACGAAAGGTAAGTAACACAAGATATGCATGTAAGTACCTATAAGTTTTTTTTTGTTTTTTAATTTCAGATTTAGGTTGAAATTAGTGTGAAACAAAAGTTTTTTTAAGTACCTTCTTTTCCAGTAGTAATTGGACTATTATTGCAGGAAAGGTGGATATTCAAAAAATGTGAAAATTGTTTGTGAAAATAATTTTATTATATTGAATATAATTAGATACTCGCATGATGCATATATTTGGCGGCGTTTAATTTTTAAATGACACTTGGAGGAAAATATTAGACAGAAGAAATAAATTATTGGTTGCTTGGAGACAGTGGATATCCATGCACCCATGGCTGATGACATCTATATTGACACTCGCAAGTGAAGCCGAAGAAAAATATAACTTGTCCCACAAGGGTACAAGAAATATTGTAGAGAGGTCTATTTGTATTTTAAAATGCAGGTTTTGTTGCCTTTTAAAGGATAGAGTACTGCATTACAGTCCTAAAAAGGCTGGAAAAATAATAAATACATGTGCAGTGCTTCATAATATTTTAATGAAGGCTCGAGTTTCTCTGCCTGAATATGTTGAAGAAATAGATGATAGTGAAACAATCTCAAATTAAACAATCTTAAATTCACTTCTTTCTCTTGGTAGAAGAATTCAAACAACAAAAGTGAACCAATATTTTAATTCTTATTGAATTCTAAGTTATTCAGTCGACATGTTTTTATTATTAAAGTTAAATTCAAAAGTATGTACATATTCAATAAAATTGTAAACATGGTGTTAGATTTTTTTAAATTGTTAAATAAAATAAACTGAACAAAATTACACCTTCTTTTCTTTATCCATCTTTACTTTATCAAACCAAATCGTGCGCTGATAAAAAACATTTCATCTCATAACTTTTTGACAGAAGTTTTCATATTTACACGAAACGTCAATCGCAAAATCAAATTTATAGGGGCCTGGTTGGTTGTCGATCTCAAACGAAGAACAGTATGGTGGAGAACCTCCGTCTCTGTTTCTGAGTATCTAAAAGAAAGATACATTGAATATATATAAGTGAACTGGTGTTTTTGATTCTTTTTGAAGACAATTTTTTTCAACAGACTCTGAGTAGCCCAGACCCGTACCTAAAAAATAAATTATATCTCTGTTATTGCTCAGTACACTCAGTTACCTCAGCCTAATTTAATATATTACCATCGACTCACTCCTGTAACCTCATACAAAAGAAGTACCTACAACAATCTGTTGTTCACTATGATTAATATATTACACTTGTACATTTCAATTATCGAGAATATTAATATACCAAAGATATGTCTTAACATTATACATAATGATTGGTTAAAGAAATGTTTTACTTCATAACGCGATTCAGGTCGCATATGCACTGTTTATATTAATATAACTGTTACTGCAATTAACAAACTTTTTATGTGAACATTCTAATTGCAATCCTTAAATACCAATCTGAATTAAAAAAAAGGGCTTACATTCTCATACAAACAACAAGAATGAGGAACAGAATGATCAAAACCCAAAATAATGAGTTCATCTCTATTCCCAACAAATTACTTTGACTTCGAGAATAACAAAAGATCATACTCCTAGATCGCAAAGCATCACGTTCTTGTGTTTCTCATCTCTGTAATTACTTGGTCATCATCATCGTTGGTAGATATACCTATCTAAAGAAGAACTTAGGATTCTGCAATTTTTTTTTGCATATACTGTAGCAGAATCTACATCAATAACAGTTATCCTATGATCGTTACGTTATATATACGTTACTGCGCCGGTCGTTGCGCTGGCCGGTCACTTCGCACGATTGCAAATAATTATTATTCAGTCTCTTGTCCCTCGATCATCTAATGTGTAGCAATTTGGAACAGTGTAAGCCCAGTTGCCATTGCCATCAACGTGATCCGTCATTCAGCAGCTTAAAAATTCAGTCGGTCGTTTCGTTGTTTAGATATACGAAGAAGATCATCTCGTAGCTCATTTCCATTTTAATCTAACCAAATCGGGAGGCTTGCTCCAAGTCAGGAATTTCTGTCTCATTTTAGGCTAGATCCGTAAACTTTGCTGTCAATTAGATCACATTTCGTTTCGGACGTTATACCTATTACCAGTAGCTATAGTTTGTTTCTTGTGGACTATGATTCTCGGCCTCCCTTAAAAGGTTCATCACAGAACGTGCAGTAAGTACAAAAAGAAAAACAAAGAAACCAAGTTTACCTACTCAACAAATAAAAAAAAGGTATTCCGTAGTCTAAGAGATGAGATTTGCAATTTGCATATCACGTTTAGGCATTTAAGCCTGATTCCGTGGTCCATAAACTCTCGTCGATGATTGAAACAATCTAGAACGGTTTATATATGTATGTACATGTGTATATTCTTAGGACCTAGGTAGGTTTACTTTTCCTTTAAAGGGTGTTTTTTTTTAGTGAATAAATCTAAACTTTGAATCAAAATTACCATTCATGAATATTAGGAAGAGAGGCGGTGATAGAACGGAACCCTGGGGTATACCAGCATTTATTTTCAAACCATTGAATAGGAATACTACTATTATTGATCGATCGTAAACTTAATTGCTAATCCAACGAAGAAGAGATCCATCGATATCAAATGCACGCATTTTATTTCAGGAGCATGAACACAAAATTCTATCAAATGCTTTTGAAACAAAAAACGCAATAATATTACTTTCTCTTAAACTATATAAATATCAATCGACTATGGCGCCATTTGGAAGCCCGTTAAGGGAACGTATTAATAATATAAAACAGTAGGACAAAGCAGTCGTCTGTATCTGCAAAAATAGACAATGTACCTGGTTAATATGCGGTTCATATCTTTGTAAGCCAGTTTTAAAGCGGAATAAGAAAATTAAAATAAAATAAGCAACAAGTGATTTTTTTAAATGCATTTTTATTATAATGTTCAACAAAATATCAAAATAAAGTATGAGGGTGTATGCAAAGTTTTTTGTGTAACATTTATCAAAATACAAAACGATCTTGGCGGGATTAAACGGGATAAGTCGGGATTTTAAAAAGCGGGATTATGAAAGATCGGGATTTTAGAAGACAGGATTAAAAAAAAAAAAACAGTATTTTAGTAGACGGGATTTTAAAACTTTTTTCGGGATTTTTGAAAAAAGGGTTATAAAAAGCGGGATTCCGATACGCTCCCAAAAATTTTGATCGAAACCCGTCAAGCCGTTTAGAGGAGGTCGAATATAAAAAAATTAAAATATTTTCCAGGATTTTCTTTGGAAGGCTTTCTAATTGAATTGAAAGTACAAATAGGCTCAGCATATTTCAGGCTGTTTTTAAGTCTAAATATGCCATTGTAGATCATATTTTTGCACTGATAAGCATTGCAAGAAATCAAATGGAAGAAAGGAAGGAACTTAAGGTGTGCTTCGTTGATTTTAAAGTTGCGTTTCACACAGTTAATAGATAGGCTTTGATTTACAAATTGGCGTCACTCGGAGTATCTCGTAAGTTTTTGACGCTCTATTTTAATTTTCTAGCAACATCAAGTGCAACCGTTTGGGATGGGTCTAATTTGTCCTAGTGGTTTATAACTTCTGCAGGTGTCCCGCAGGGATGCATTTTGAGTCCTTTATTGTTAACATTATTCATTGACGATATCTGTGATATTCTCCCTGGCGGCGTAATCTTTTGCGGGTACTACTCTTATTAAGGTATACTACTCTACGCTGATGACCTTATTTTACTTGCTGACAATCCGTTGTCAATTCAACTCCAACTCAAAAAGGCTACAGTCATATTGTGAGTTGTGAGACATGGGATCTTCAACCAAAATATTGATCATTTGTCCAAACGTCTAGTGCCAACAACTGTATGTGCGTTTGGAGTTAAATATTTCGCAGAATTTGAAACAGTTCGACGACTTTTCTTAGAACGTATTTTTCGCCTACTAAATTTAACGCCAACATATGCGATTCATGTGGAATCTGGATTACCACCCATCTATATACGAAACGTCAAAGCCAGCTCTGAATACTTGATAAGGATGATGAAGAGAAGTGACACTAGTCTCCATAAATTGACCCTGGTAAGATTAGTGTAGACTCAAGCCTCCCCTTTCAGGGCCTTATCACGAGATTTTACACTGTCCTTAACCGATACAAATTTTAGCGAGTGGAATTGCATTCTTGATACATTCGTTGCAAAAATTGATGAAATATATTTGATCAACACCTTTATCTTCGGCCGCAAAAAACATATATAGGAATCTTTATCAACATATATAATAACTGAAGAAAGCCATTTTAATATCAAATATTCGTCGGAGATTATTAGATATTCAGAGCAAGAGTAGAAATTCTGAACATTATTTTCATTCCTCATGTATCAAATCTTCAGTAAATTTGTAACCTGTTTACCATTTGTTGCTGTATGTCCAATTTTCCAAGAAAGTGTCTTGTCTGAAAATACTCTATACAAAATTCAAAATGGCAATAGGGGTTGGTATGATGGAGCGTTAAACGCTATTAACCGTAATAGCGTTTAAAGTTCTATCAGTTTTTGACTTTCGGGGTTTTAAATTTATTTTTCAAATTATGAAAAATGTTTATGTTTTGTGTTTCAAATCATTTAAAATTATTTTAACAATTTAAGAATAAAAATATTTGATTTATTTTAAATAACACTTTAATTGACTCTTAGATACAAATGATACAAATTTACATCCGTTTGCTAGTACGTCCTGCAACCCAATGATCAGAGCTTTCAATTCCTTATGTATTATTATTTTTTTTTATGAATAGCTAGCTGACCCGATAGACGTTGTCCTGTCTTAATTTTGAACATTTAATTCGAATTGGTATACCTAAAAATAAGAAAAATATTTAAAAAGAAAGTGTTTATTATTCTAATGCTTTATAATATACAACATTCTTAGTTTTTTCTTCCTGCGCGTATATAAATAGTTTTGTTTTGTATTGTGGCTCCGATGACGTTGTTCATAATGTCTTCCCCACAGTTCGGGTGACATAACAAAGACGTGGCTGGTTTATATTCCGCAACATAATGATTACCGATCCGATTTTTAATTGCAGATTATGAGGTGGTAGTCCAGGCAATTCAAGCGAATTTAAAAATTCCATCAGTCAGTATGAATAATAATTCATTCAACTAACTTTTTTGTTAGTTTCGGAACCTGTAACCGCATTTATTATCTTCATTGAAAAATAATATCCATCTTCACCCTGCTAAAATAAGATAGGATATCTATTGTAATGCATCATATGATCGATGTGTTTCAGACATACGGCGATGTAAAACAATATCTCGGTTCTTTTAAATTTTCACTCACGACGACAATAGCGACTTCGTCTATGGTTGGCGCATTAGAACGTCTCGCGTGTTGTCCTGCAGGCGTCTATCAGCTTTGATCACAATTTTGTGATTATCAGTCGGCATGCGGTCCAAAGCGGTCCTGAATAACGAAACCAGTTCGTTATGTTGATGAAAACCGTTTAGAGTTGTTTCAAAATTTTTGGTCTTTTCACCGAATTGTTGTAAACATATCGCCGAATCACCCATACAAAAATTTGTAGTCACTATTCGGCGTTGGCAATAAGGAACCTGTTAGATGATATACTTACTTACTTACTTACTTAAGGTGGCACTACAGTCCGGGGTGGACCAGGCCCTCAACCAATAAGCTTCTTCCAGTCTGCTCGGTTTCTAGCTATCTGTCTCCAGTTTCGCACTCCAAGTTGGTTGAGATCCTCTTCCACTTGCGTGCGCCACCTTTTACGCTGTCCACCTCTATTTTGTTTGGCTTCCGTTCACCACTTAACACATCTTCTTGGCTTCCTTTTCAATACTCACGAAAGCATCACTGACATCACGCTTTGTTCGTCCAATTAATGTCGTCAGCGTAAGCGAGTAATTGGACGGACTTTTGAAAGATTGTGCCTCTAGTGCTGACGTGGGAGTTTTGCACTCTTCTTTCAAGAATGATGTTAAAGAAGTCGCTTGACAGCACGTCGGCCTGCCTAAAACCTTTTTTGACATCAAAGGTGTCTGTGAGGTCTTTACCGACCTTGATGGAGCAGCGTGATTTCTCCATCGTCATCCTGCACAAACGGATGAGTTTGGTAGGGATGCCAAAACATGACATGGCTCTATATAGCTCGTCTCTGTAGATGCTGTCATACGCGGCCTTGAAATCGATGAAAAGGTGGTGAGTATCGATTTGAAATTGCTGGGTTTTTTCCAAGATCTGCCGTAGTGAGAATATTTGGTCGAAGGTGGACTTGCCTGGCCTCAAGCTACACTGATAAGTACCTATCAGGTTGTTGACGACAGGCTTTAGGCGCTCACAAAGTACGGCAGAGAAGATCTTGTAGGCGGTATTAAGAAGACTGATGCTCTGTAGTTGGTGCAGGTCAGAGGATCGCCTTTCTTGGGGATTGGGCAAACAATGCTAAGGTTCCATTCATCGGACATGCTTTCCTCCGACCATATTTTGCAGATGAGCTGGTACATACTCCTAACCAATTCATCGCCAGTCGCTTTAAACAACTCGGCCGTAAGACCATCAGCTCCAGCAACTTTGTTGGACTTAAGTTTAGATAAAGATATCTTTTCTTCGTCGAGATCGGGTGGACAGTATTGTTGGCCTACGTCGTCCAGGTTGAATGGCACAATTGGCACAATAGCGGGATTCTGTTCGTATTCGCCGTTATACAATTTGCAGAAATAATTTGTCCATATCATCAGCACCGATTGCAATTCCACCACGATATTCCCCTGATCATCCTTGCAGGCTTCGGTTCGGGACTTGTACCCCTGGAAGGTTCTTTTTACTTTTTGGTAAAACTTCCGAGCTTCATTCCTGCATCCCTCTATTTCCTCGATCGCGCGCTTCTCATGCTCTTTCTTTTTACTTCTTAGAAGCTTGTGTTCCTTTCTCCTCTTCTGCTCATAGAGCTTGCGGGCAGCTCTGGTCCTTCAATGCAGCGCCGCTTAGTATGCCTGTTGTTTGTCTGCATGTACTTGCCGGCATTCTTCACCGAACCAGGGGTTTCGCTGTGGTGGTTATGCGAGGCCAAGTACATTAGAGCCGGCACCTCTAATGGCTTCCTGGCAATTCTTCTACTGGTCTTCGATACTTGCAGTTGGCGGGAGACTTGATCGAAAAAGGACCTTGTGATTTCCTGTGACTGTAGCCGTCCGACGTCAAATTTTCTTACAGTATTTTCACGTTTTGGCTTTGGTCTGGATATCCGTAGCATTACCTTGGCTACAACAAGGTAGTGGTCCGAGTCCACGTTGGCTCCCCGGACATGCTTGATACTGGAGGAGTGCCTTGCGTCGATCGCAAAGTTGTCAATGTGGTTGGCGGTCGATTGGCCAGGAATTCGCCATGTCCCTTTGTGTATATCGATATGCGGGAACTGCGTACTAGCTACCACAAGGTTTCGCCCCGTCGCAAAGACGATTAACCTGAGTCCTTTATCGGAGGTGGTGTCGTGCGGGCTATATTTTCCGATTGTGCCACCAAAGAAGTCTTCTCTTCCTAGTTTGGCATTAAAATCACCCAAGACAATATTAATGTCATAGCTAAGGCATTGCTCATACGTTTTGCCCAGGAGCTCGTAGAAATCGTTCTTGGTGTCGTCATCTTTCTCCTCTGTGGTGGCATGCGCGCATATAAGGCTGATGTTGATGCGAATTGTCGTGACTTCAAGACTTCTTGTCTAATTCTGCCTCTAACGACGAGTCCACATCCAAAAAGGCGTTATCCTTGTGGTTGGTAACACTCACCGTAGTAGATATCGCAGTCTTTTAATTTTCTTTTGCCCGGCCCATCCCATCGCACTTCTTGGATGGCGGTGATGTCTGCTTTGTAGGAGCCTAGGTCCTCCGCTTTCACATTCCACGTGTAAATCCGAAGTTCGTTGTCCTTATTTCGTTTGCTGGGTTCGTCAGCAGTAAATCCATCCGTATCCGAGACTTGTTGTTGATACGAAACTAAAAGTTACACGGCACGACCCCCAACCTGATGACCAGCCCCTTACAATATAACTCCAAGGGCGGGGAGCCGGATTAACCGCTCCTTATAGGCCTGAGCTCCGAATATGTCATAGTAGCCCGTATAAGGTGTTCACTAAGAAGTTCAGCCTCACTGGAACTGTAAAAGCCATCGTTGATTCCATCTGGGGAATTCTTCCGATGCCGCCTTGTAGAAGGAGTGCCTTAGTGGGAACACTCCTCTTGATTTCTGTCCTCAGTACTGTTGATGGCATCGTTGATTCTCTGTGGTGAATTCGTCCGCCGCACAACATCCTTCTGATAGGCTCGTCCAAAATTTCAGCCGAATTATACAGCCAGTTATTTCCGACAGAAGATTATAGTGTTCAACACTCGCACTTATTAGTTTAGCAAGTCAAGTTTGGATGAACGAGACCAGTATCCGATGGTTACGACATGGGGGTAAAATAAGCACAATTGACGTATAGTATTCGTTGCATCAGCGAACGTCGCCATGTTGACGCCAATCAGTGACCGCCCTACAACGCCCAACCATGATATGTTTAACCTGAATATTGAAAGTTGTCATAAAATGTTCTTGAATAAATTTTGTTACACTAAACGACGGCATTTGTAAACAATTTTTGTATTGCTGAATATGAGTCAATAAATGTTTAGAATTGGAAACCAACGAATGTAGTGGTGGTAGTATGGCGGTACTAATGGCGTAAATTTGAACACAATCCAGGAGCTTCATTTTTAAACATAAATGATTTGCAATATTGACACACAACGTTCATTGGTGCAATAGCAAGGATTTGCTGTAAAGTGTAATAAATTTCCACTTATAAACGGTGATTTTTTAAGAGCTTGGTTTTTGAAAATTCAAAAAAATACAGAAACTTGTAAAAAGTGAATGAAATTTTTATTTGGATCGATAAATCAATTTCTGCCATTTACTTTTTAAAAATAATTTCACTTAAATGTTGCCCGCGGCTACGCTTCAGGTGGTCCATTCTGAAGGTCCAATTTTGGCAAACTTTTTCACACATTTCGGCCGGAATCTCACCAATGACGCGTTCAATGTTGGCTTCCAAGGCAGCAATCGTGTTTGGCTCGTCCCCATAGACAATAGACTTAACATAGCCTCACAAAAAATAGTCTAACGGGGTCAAATCACATGATCTTGGTGGCCAATTGACTGCGCCAAAACGTGAGATCAACTGCTCACCAAATTCGCCTCTCAATTGATGCATGGTTTCGCGTGCAGTGTGGCATGTGGCACCTTCCTGTTGGAACCACATGTCGACCGAGTTCAATTCTTGCATTTTCGGCAAAAAAAAATCTGTTATCATCGAACGGTAGCTTTCTCCATTGACCGTAACCCTGCGGCTTTCATCGTCCTTGAAGAAGTACGGCCCAATGATGCCGCCTGCCCATAAACCGCACCAAACAGTGCATTTTTCGGGATGCATTGGTAGCTCCTGAATTGCCTCTGGCTGCTCTTCACTCCAAATACGACAATTCTGCTTATTCACGTATCCATTTAGCCAAAAAACCAATAAAACATAAGACGGCCGTAGCTTGCGAAACACATTTTTCACAGAGCACGAATTTTGATAATAAATTTCAATAATTTGCAAACGTTGTTCAGGCGTAAGTCTATTCATGATGAAATGGCAAACAATACTGAATCGAAATGTCAAATGTTCGTGGAATTTGTCATGTGTGATCTGTCAAAAATATAAACGTCAAAAACCAAGTAGCAAAAAAATCACCCGTTATTTGAATGCAGCTCGATAGGGTTTAAACGCAACATTTCTATGTTGTTGATTTTGGTGTGACTTGCTCTTATATATCTTTGAATCGCAGCATTGTGAGATCTGCGACTTAAGTTTCCGCGCATTTTTCTTAACCTTCTTCTGACAATAACAAACACAACAAAGAAAGAATTAGCAAAATCAGTCCAGCCGTTCACGCGTGAAGGTGTGACCAATGGAAATAGGGATTCATTTTTATATATATAGATAATATTATGAATTTTTAATTAAATTCTATTTTAAGTAAATTTAATTTGAATTTGTGTAAATAGTCAGTAAAACTTTATGTAACCATAAATTAATTACATTTTTTAATGTAATGTCATATCCGGAAGACGAATAGCCATGTCCGTATAGTTTTGTCAAACTATGCATAATATTGATCTCGAACAAAATAAAGAATCTTTCTATCTATAAAGATTTGCCCCACTGTTTGGTGAGATATATGCATACATCAGATCACCAGTGAAACTATTGGAATGAAAGCCTTAACTGTCGGTCATTAAGCAGCGTATATTCCGTGAACGTGAAGCATAGCATAGAAACTAAGTAATAGAATTACTTCTAAAACGATGAAGAGTAGATTACTTTTGATGTCGTTTTTGGTCTTTGTTTCTGTTACCACGAAATTCTGATTTTGTTTTCTAGAAGCTATTTATTGAAGGAAAAATTCAGAATCCAAATCGAAAAATCCCCATAAATTTGCAGACTTTATATACTTTCAAAATATAATTTTTTAATAGAGACGAGACACCCTTTATTCAGCTTGTTCGTATGCTCCTGGAGTTATTCTTATTCGATGATATGCTCACGGGATGCCTAAGGAGGTCGTGCCGGGCGGTGGTGCTGTTCGTATTTTGAATCATGTAGTATCTTTATGGATTTTATGCCCATTTTAAGAAAAAAGAAATAAAGGCAAGTATGGCTTTTGTTCGTGCCCTAACCAAGGCTAAAAATGAGCAACTAAGATAGACCTAAGGCTAGTCTAGTTTAGAACATTAAGTATGAGCATGAGCATGGGTTTTGGTTGGCATTATCTGCTTAAGTACCCGAATCTAAATGAAGAAATAAAAAATTATGATGGTCATTACTTTATACATTTTGGCTGCATAAAACCTTGTGTCTTGCAAAAAACTTAATACACACAAACAGAAAATAGCGAAAATTGTAGTCGTTGTTGCAAAATACACATAAGTACCTATCTACGTACCTGAATTTGGTTCTTAATATGTGAATTTTCCTGCTATACCTATGCTATGAAGATCAGCTTGGAAGTTAACTCAAACTATAGCTGGACATTTAGGTACGACACAAGAGATAGCTGCACATGGTTAGGCACAAATAAGTTTCTGACATAGGCAATTATCCATCGAGGTATGTTGTTTTAGCGTTAGAGAGTGTGAGAGAGAGAGTTTAAAATCGCTTAAAATTTAGACACTGGAACTGGCACTGGCGGTTATGGCTTAGTTTCATTACAAGTTTTGTCAGCTATAATAAAAAATTATTAAAAATGCCGTTCGGGAGAAAAGACTGCCATTAAATGTGGGAGGAGAAAGTATTAAAATAAAAAACTTATGGAAGAAATGTGGTTTTAGTGAATACTTTAATTTGAATATAATGTCTCCATACTCATATGGTGGCCTAATAAATGATACGGTGACACTTAAAAGCCGTAGCGTTATATAAAAGTCCACATTATGCAAAACTAGCTAGAGAACAGTTTAAAATATTTAAGTGCCTGAGAAAAAAAAGTAACGGAGGATGATTTTTAGTATGTAGTCCGTTTTTTTTTAAACTTATACCTAAAGTAGACAACTGGAATTTTATGAACGAAAATATGTACTCAATTTTGAAATTTTTTATTTTAGGGTTAATGGAATAGTTAAAAAGAGATTTTAGACTAAAGAAATCGTTACACACTTTATAGGCAAACTCATATCCACACTCTCCGTAGTGCCCATTTTCTCTTTTGGAAAAGAAATAAAATGCACGACTGGATCGTACGAACTTGCTCATGTAGCTATTTATGCTTTTATGTAACCATTGAGGTTTAGTTAGTTAAGTATAGTTATCCTATGCAGGCGTAAAGCCTATGTAGGTAAGATTACCACGATTCTTAGTATAATGAATTGTGGAATGGATGATTAAATGACTAGTTACATAGGTACCTACCTACAAATGTATATTTAAGTCTAAGTTATGGATTTTAATTATGTAAGTTAGGACAGTGAAATATATCTACAGACATATTGATGGAACCTAAGTATATTAACATGTTCATATAATAATGAAGGAGCTATTTGCATATAACTTTATAATTTAAGTGCACTATGAATACATAAGATTCATGTGATTCTTAGACACATATATGTATATAAACATAAATGTATAAGGGCCTACATTGTATTTAGTATTCAGTGATATAGGCAAAAACTAGTAAAAAGGGAATAATAATAAAGTAGAATAATACATGGATAATACACATACTTAAATGTTTTTATATTGCTTAGTCTTTATAGTTTGAGGGAAAACAAAGATGCAGTTTAAATTCGTTGATAAATAAAAATATATAAAAAAAACTCAAAAATCGATCGGTTTATTAATGAATTAATTTTGTATGTATAAAATTTTGAGAACATTAGAAAAAAAAATTTGAAACGACATTTTGATGATATTATTAATATACATATAAAATTCAAATTTAATAAACAATTTTGTGACTGGTTTTTTTAAAAATTTTTATTTATTTTTTAAAAATCGAAAAACTTTTTTATTGAAAATTTGTGTATGCAGTTTTCTTAACAATTTTAGGGAGCATTTGTGTAAAAAAAAATTTTTAATCGCTTTATCCAATATTGAGGAAGTCGAAAATATGAAAAGTGGTTCTATGGGAAGTACCGTTAATAAGTAGGCAAAAAGAAATATTTTTATACTTAAAAGTGAAATGCACTGACTTAAGAACACACAAATTTTTTATATAAAAATTCTTGAAGCCGTTTTCGAGAAATACATTTTTCTTAACGGTTTTTTAACATTTGTATGGTACCGTTGTTTTTTATTTTAGAAAAATAGTTTTTTTAACTATTCAAGATAATGTTAAAAAACTACTAAATACAAAGTTTCGAAAAAATCTATTAAGTCGTTTTCGAATTTTCAAAAAAAAAAAAATAATTTGCAAACAAAATTTTTTTTTCACAAATTTTAGTATACAGTAGTGTTTAAACTTTCTAGGAGCTTATGCGTAAAAAATTTCAAAAAAATAAGATTAACCGTTTCCGAGAAAATCGAAAACCAAAAAAATGGTTCTAGGTATAAAAAAAAACAATTTTTTCCCAAAAAAAAAATTATTATAAGGTACCCTTTCCCTTCATTAATGAACTGATTTTTTTTAAGAAAAATCGTTGGACCCGTTTTTGAGAAAAATAAGATTTTCTTTTTTTCAAAAAAAAAAAAAAAAATGTAGGTGCGGTGCTACTGTTATTTGTCGTCTTAAAAAAATGAAAAAAACGTTTGGGCATATTACCGAAAAAACAATATGTACCAAGTTTGAAGCAAATCTATCAAAGCGTTTAGGCTGTAAACTCGAGGACAGACTGATAGAATGACAGACAGACGGAATTGGGGACCCACTTTTTTGTTGTTCTCTATGATCGTAATGTCATGTTTGATTGTTAGAAAAAAAATTTGTTTTGTTACGAATACATAACTTTATAGTACAATATAATCGCAAGTAAAAATTGCGTCGATTTTTTTTTAGACAAAAAAGCATACATTTGGATGTTTGTTAAGTGCAAATGGGTGCGTTTTAATTTTAGTTTAATTAAAAAACCCAATTTGGTTTAGTAAAGGGCCCGCCTAGAGGAGAACATTCTAAGATTTGATTTAGATCATAAATATAACAAAAAAAGGACGCATGTGTCCGAGTGTACTATATTAGTCCACTAAGGCCCGTTTGCTGATAAACAACTTAAGCATTTAAGTTCTACTTAAGGACTTATGTGACAGTTCACACAGAGGAAAAAGTAGCCCTTAATCGTTTTAAGTTGAACATAAATATTTATGATTCGTATCAGCAAACGTGGCTAAGTAAATTATATGTTTGCCTTTAAATATATTGTTGTGAAAAATGCTAAAAATAAATTGAAATAAAATAAAATAAAATAAAATAAAATAAAATAAAATAAAATAGAATAGAATAAAATAAAATGAAATAACATAAAATAAAATAAAAAAAGTCGTCGGTGATTTTGGAGCAACGTGAATTTCAGTGACTGTTATACTTTAATTTGCCAAACATTAAGGCGGTTAGTCATTTGCTAGAAACTTTTTCTATTTAATTGTTGTTCTTTAAGTGGCGGGTATAGTAAGTTAAAAAGCTTTATTTGAAAAATTGCTTTAAAATTTACAATTTTGATAACCATAAGTTTAATATGGTTTGGTCATGACCTTCTATCTGATTATTTGATTAATTTTAAATGTATAATTAACTTATTCTGAGTGCAGTTGTAATATATTTATATAACATTTCCCAGCCTAGTTTTCCATTGCTGATATTCAACGTGTCGCTTATTTCCATCAAAGCTACAAATTGGACATCTTGTGGTGAAATTATATACATCTTCCTTTTCTTTGAAGTTACAAATGTCGGATAGAATTTGTAGATCGGGTTGATGTGCAATGTAGTTTAAGCTTATTAGTTTGCCTATAACTTTAAATATTACATTTATCATATTTATGTGGTAGCTGTTGAGTAAGTATGTGTGTTCTCGAAGATCTATATTGAGTTGGATGTAGATCAATCTATATTGTGAATCCTGTGCTTCTTGTTTGAAATTTGCGTATGTGAAATGACTCATTTGCTCTATTATTGTGCCAAATTTATGTCTTAAGGCCCAAAGGTTCATGTAGGGTAAAAAAGGACGTTTTCACACAAACGAAGGGCCAGCATCTCCCACTTTTTTTACGAGATTTTCCTTGGAAGTTAACATCTTTTTAAGAACTTGATTAGGTAGCATTTTTCTAATACCTTGATGCTCCGGCTTGAAGAGGAAAACGTACTAAGAGAATATCTCGTCTAAGGTGCCTGAAGAAGTCCAGATTCATATCGAACTGTAGCGCCAACCAAGAATGCAAATAAGTGTTAAGAGAACATGCCACATGCGCGCCGTGGAAGCTCTCAAACAGAATATCTGATAAGAGTCCGAATGTGGTAAGGTAGTTAAGCAAATATGGCAACCGCTTTGGCACCTCTCGTGGGCATTTAAATAGGGACATTTATTTAAATTGGTTTGCGGAAATACCCCCAGCGCAGCGGATCAATTGTCCTATGCATTTTAATCAAAAACCGATTTTCCGAATTAGATTTGATCCCCCCGGTTAAATGAAAAAGTTAAAAGTGTCCTTAATTGGCATCAAAAATAGCTCCAGTTACTGTACCAATATCATCACTCAGTAAAATGCCTAACCTTTGTTATTGACATTTATATATTTCCTCACCACCGCATTTGTTAAGAGTGAATTTGACGAAAGTTATTTGGTCTCCCATCAAAGTTCATGTGTGGTAAGGCTTAAATCCTTACATTACTTTAAATAATTTCACAGCTTTGAACGTTATGTATTTTATTGTATGTATATCTATTATTAACAAAACATTAAAAAAAATGACACTTCCATTTAATACTCTTTGTGTTCTTAGATATAGTTGCGAGTACACTTAATAACTCATATTTTTTGCATCAATAACTCCGACCAAATTCCACAGCTTCAGATATTTGCAATTGGTATATGCCAACATAAAAACATTTATACTTATTTATTTACCCGAACTTTAAAAAGAGTTAACTGTCCCTGAGGGATTGAACATTGCATATGTTGTAATTTGTCAAGCCCTTTGATTCGAACCTGGTTTAAATAATTTAAAGTGGTTAACTGATGGGGTCAATTGGTCACTGGTCAACTATCGTTCATTTTAATGTCCTGCCCTACAGCAAACTACAAATTATACGCCGAACCAGATACCTATTGCCCCTTGTGGTCAATTATGCAATAAAATTTACATTAACTACTCATATTTGCGCAGTTAACATGAACTGCAATTGTATCTCTATTTCTGGGCTGTTTTTTTTTTTTTTTTTTTTTTTTGAAAGTGAAAAAAATGTTGTGCTGCGGCTGACTGCATTTTTGGTTTTATAATGTAATAAGTTCGAAATTTTGTCTGAAAATACTACTTAAAGGTAGGTGTATATAAGTTTTTCAAAAATAAAAACGCAAAACATTTTCTGCAAAATACCTTACAACACGAGATTTGTATTGTATTGTATTTAAGAAAGAGTTAACATAAATTTGTATAGCTCAATATGAACATTAAGCCCAAACAATGTGATACACATTTTCTAGTCCATAAGGTTTACAAGGTACAAAGACAACATTTAAGGAGGTATATGGTGGTGGAAATTCATGGCACAGTAACACATAAGCACACACAAAATAAAAGCGACGCCTTGCAGTAACATGTTATAAAATTCAAAATAAAATACAAAGAACAGGGATGTTATATAATTGTTTTTGGAAAATTAAATTTATCTCACATTGGTACAATACTTTAAAAGTGCATCACTTCACTTCCAACTAAGAATCCAGTTTAACACGTCAGTTTTGAAGGATTTGAAGTAGGTTTTCTGAAAGCTGGAATTTTTAATTGAATGTAAAAATGAACGAATTTTATTAATATGAATTTTGAAACCTGATTGACGTCAGCTAAACACAAAATAACTATACTTTTGATAAAAGTTTGTTACAAGTATAGTACTTAGTTTTTATTAAAGGTTTACTTAAGTTAAATTATTATTTCACTCGGTTTTTTGCTGATAGTATTTGTTGCCTGTATTCAAGATTGATTTTGCAAAATTGAAATATTTTTGTTACATCCACCGCATAGCTGGTAAGCGGAAGGATCTTTTTACGTAAAACCTAATAAGTTTTTCTACAGTATTATACCTATTCTTACTCCCCATCCCTGCGCATCATAGAATAGGACAGACTCTGATAAAATGGGTTATCCATTTTGCGGTTTCAAAAGTATAGGGCTGGAATTCGACATCTGTCAAACTAAGTTGTTAAACTAATTTTTTTTTCAGTTGAAAGTCTGACATTTACGAAAATGGATCGCTTAACTATCGCACAATGCATAAAAATTGTTAAAACCTACTACAAAAATGGTGATTCTGCCACAGCCACATATCGTGCTTTAAGAGGAGATTATGGTTTATATAATCGTCCAACTACGTAAGCAAATGGCAAAATTGTGAAGAAATTTGAAGAGACTGGATTGGTTACACATATTGTAAGGCCTGTGCCTCATCGTTTCGCTCAAACCACTGAAAATATCGCTGCTGTAAGTGAAAGTGTTGCCGAAGATCCGAATGTGTCGATTCCTCGTCGTTCTCTGGAATTAGGACTGTCTTACGGCACATTATGGCGTATTTTGCATTTGGATCTACACCTACATCTATATAAAGTCCAGCTCACACAACACCTGAAGCCAGCTGACCATTCACAACATCGTAGATACGTCGAATGGGTGCTTGAACAACAGGCGGTGGACGTCGATTTTTCGAACAAAATTTTCTTTAGCGACGAAGCACATTTCTCACTCGGTGGGTATGTTAATAAACAAAATTGTCGTATTTGGGGTTCTGAGAATCCTCAAGTAATTGAAGAGAGGCCATTACATCCACAAAAAGCCACTGTTTGGGGCGCTCTTTGGTCCGTAGGTGTGATTGGACCTTACTTCTTCGAAAACGACGATGGAACGACTGTCACCGTCAATTCGGAGAATTTGTATATATAAAAATTAAGTAAAAAACGACTTTAAAAGTACATTTAGCCGTTTCTATTAAGAATATTTTGCATTAAATGTAATCGAACATAGGAGCAAGTACGTGCGCTCCAGTCGTACATTTTATTTCATTTGTGCATGGTCTACCTCAAACATTTTTGAACACCATTACTTTTTATTTGCTTTTGTTGACATTTAAATTCCATTTTGTACTGTTTGTCTATCATTTTTACTTAATTGTATTTTGTATGTGAAAAATGTTAAGTAATATAATATCAATCACCTCAAAGTTATAAGAGAAATTTTCGACTAAGAATTTAATTGGTCACTAGTCAAGTTTTTCAATAAGTAGCTAATTGATTAGGAAAATAAAAACTTGCCAATTAAAAATACAAATGTTAATGCAGTGGAAAATCTTCACTAAATAATGAAAAGTGGTGTTCCACAGGATTCGTGCTAGGCCCATACTTTTCATTCTTATGTGTCCTGCTCTTCATAATTTAACGTGAACACTTAATTAGCTATGTTTAAAGACGAAAACGCCAGTCTTAAAATGTTCTTGTATTCTTATAGTGATCTCTGAAAATCTTACACACTTTTTTTATATAGGTTGAAAAACCAAGATCTATGATCAAAAGTCACATGCAATCTGTTTTTCTCGGCGTAGAAAATCAGATTTTTTGACACAAATAATGTTACATCCAAAATTTATTGATACCGCATGGCCTGAAAGCAGTAAGTATTTAGGTCTGATTCTTGATGAGAAACTGAGTTTTCTATACCTCCAGTTTCAACTGGATTCTAACCGAGGAAAAAAAATGGTCGAAAAATTACCCAAAAATAATTAAATATAGAAGAAAATCAATCCTCCAAATTTAAAAGTGGTTAAATTCTCTTAAGATTAAAATCTAGCTTGTATTTCATAAAATATTGAAACTTTTGCGTGGGGCATTATTTTTGTACAGCTAAGATGCGTTCCAAATTGCAATAATTTATTTAATATTTATACAAATGGAAAATTCACGAACTTTTCAAAGGCTGAACGAATTTTGTTTTGCTTTTATATACCATCACTGCACGCTAGGACGAATAATTGTAATGCACAAAATATTGTGTTTTCTCTTCCAGGTTGCACGCGCGGCGACGGCAAGCGATGTCAGTGGCAACAATAATACCCTCCTGATCTGCATGGTTGAGGTAAAAATGCATATCAGTACCAAGACTGTCTTGAGGGGGCCTAATGAGGAAGTCATAAACCATTTAAAATTGACTGTTGCAGCGCAGTATAATATACACATTTAACTATACACACATATGTACATATAATATAAGTGAAACTCCTACTCGTGCTCCTTTGGTTTAACCTTTTGGTAAAGCTCCTTGTTTAGTTTGCCTCCCAAAATAAACTAAGCTACTTTTGGTGAAACCCCATAAAGAAAATTGTGATGCTTCTCTTTGGTCTCCGTGTCTGATGGTTTATTGCCGAGGATTAAAGGTCGTCGCACCTTTGGTCTTTGTTTAATTCCGCGCGATGCTAATAATAGGGCGTGCTCGGGATCGGCACCTCGATTAGGTGAAAATATACGGTTCCTACTTCACTCCTTATTGTGACACTTAAAGCTGCGATACTTGAGGTGATATTTTGTTGGTTGGTAAGGTATACGAATTACAATCAAAATGGCAACTTGTTTGCCTTGATGAGAATTTAAAAGCAATCATGTCATAGTCTATGATCCGTAACAATAACATCTGTCTCGACACTCATAAAAATACAGATACTCTTTTTTTTTGTAGAGCGTGCGAGGAGTTTTGAGCACATTTACTTCGCCATTTCAAAATAGCGGATAATTTTTCATCGGATTTCCACTAAGTAGTCATTCACTAAAGTTTCAATTTAACTCTAAGGCAGGTAACACTTCTTCCGGGCTTACGCCTGCTCTAGTGCATTCGTTCCAGACCGATATTGAAAAACTAACATATGATTGTCAAAGCCCGGAAAAGTTCAGAATTGCTTTTCTCCTAACACAACTGGTTCCGTGTTTGGCCCGAGTTTGGTCATCGCTTCAAAGCTCTTGAAGATGAATGCAATAATATGCAGCTTCCAAAGTGATGAAGAAATTGAATTTTGATTGTCTTTTTCTGGATTTGCCTTAGTGTGAAGATTTGGGATTTGATCGGTCATATATCAGTGTGACAGGTAGAAAGTCACACTGTTATATGTCATGGTCATCGTTAAGCGTTGCAGAATGACTTGCACATTGATAGAATTTTTTTAAGACATAGGATCGAGTTTTTTGTAGATGGGGCATATGGTGCTGATTGTCCATTCATTGGACATGGTTTCGTCCTTAGTATAAAAATAACAATTACAACCACTAGATACAATTCACTGTGGAAATTGAGAAAAATGGAAAATTACCATATTTGGACGTTAATGTGCTGAGGAGTAATAACACACTAAAATTTGGTACAAGAAACCCACTTCATCAGGACGACTTATAAATTTCCATTTGAAGCAACCAAAACAAATAATAATTGATACAGCACAGAATTTTGTTAACCGTGTGCTGGACACTAGCGAAAAGCGTTCCCATCGCAAAAATAAAAACATTATTCGAGACACCCTATACTCCAATTCCTTCCCCACATCTATAATCGAGAAACTAATAATCATCAGAATACCTGAACAAGAAAGAAAGATGATGAAGAGAAATAAACATTTACTTATAAGAGTGTGCTGTTCATCCCTCGCCTCTCCAATCGTATCAACGCAGTACCTATCAGAGATAGAATAAAAACAAGAATAGATTTTAAATCTGCTAATACTCTGAGAAGAAAATTTTTTAGCAATACTAAAGGAAAAGTAGATAATCTAGAAAAAGCCGATATTGTGTATAAGATTAACTGCTTAGGAAGAAAGGGTAAAACATGCTCTGCAATATATATAGGTAATTCGAAACAGAAATTGGAAAATCGTCTCTCTGGACACAGATCTGATTTGGACAATGGAGCTGCAGAAAAAACTGCTCCTGCTCTCCATTGTTTACAAGAAGAATATAGACCAGATTTGGAGAATCCCGTAGTTCTGCAAACAGAGCAACATTTTTCAAAAAGACTGTTGCTGGATATACTGCACATAAATAACAACAAGAATGCTATCTACCGACTATCTGATTGTGAAGGGCTTAGCAACATCTATAGCCATCTCATAAAAAGACCGATTGTTGGTAGTAAATAAGACAGAGTTTTTTCATGAATCAAATAAAACAAGATTACGACACTTCTTTGTTTTTCTTATTTTATTGACGGCACCAGAGATCAAAAATCTGCAAATTGTTGTTGTTTGTGGATTAATGGATTTTAATCTCTGGTGACGTCAATAAAATAAGAAAAACAAAGAAGTGTCGTAATCTTGTTTTATTTGATTCATGGCCATGTTTTCCTTCAGATTTCTTTATAACTATGTCAACCTCTTCTATATTAGGTGATTGAATGGAGTATTGATTATTTGCTGCCTCAAATCTCGTCCTAATAATCAATATTAAAATAGGTGCTAGAATTTCCTGCCGATCAGTGACTAGGTTACCTTTAGTACTACAAAAGATTCAGTAGCCAGTAGCTTGGAATTTTTAGAGACACACATTCAACATCACACCACGTGTTATTTCGCTGGAGTGGCTGAGTTTCTTCGGTTAGTTAGTTTCGGATACCTCTTTGATAATGTCGCTGTGCTGGGACCTCTGATCAGATTGTTAACGTGCGCAGCAAGAAACCTCTCGCGAATGCACTCTCTTCGGCAACTCCAAGTTCGAACTATTTCTCTTATGTGTACATATCTAAAATTTTGAACCCATGCCGAGCATTGATTTGCACACAGCAACATCTAAAAAGCAATATTACGAGAATGTGAGGGTTGCAGATAATTGGTTCTGCCCTATAATCTCTTTTTCGGTAGTCAGAGTAGCTCACGTAAGTTCTCTGTAAATTCTGAAGAACTCACTTAAGGCTTTTAGCCTATTCCCAGATAATAATTCAAGCAGAGCTATTTGTCTATTTTGCTCAACACCCCCAAGCTTATAATAGAGTTAAGTCCAGACGGACCATGTCCAGTGTCTGGTGGATACCAATTAGAGGCAAAATAAGCTAAATTGGGGTGTAATTATTGTTATGGAACTGGACAACAATTCTTACTCCCCATCCCTGCGCATCATAGAATAGGACAGACTCTGATAAAATGGGTTATCCATTTTGCGGTTTCAAAAGTATAGGGCTGGAATTCGACATCTGTCAAACTAAGTTGTTAAACTAATTTTTTTTTCAGTTGAAAGTCTGACATTTACGAAAATGGATCGCTTAACTATCGCACAATGCATAAAAATTGTTAAAACCTACTACAAAAATGGTGATTCTGCCACAGCCACATATCGTGCTTTAAGAGGAGATTATGGTTTATATAATCGTCCAACTACGTAAGCAAATGGCAAAATTGTGAAGAAATTTGAAGAGACTGGATTGGTTACACATATTGTAAGGCCTGTGCCTCATCGTTTCGCTCAAACCACTGAAAATATCGCTGCTGTAAGTGAAAGTGTTGCCGAAGATCCGAATGTGTCGATTCCTCGTCGTTCTCTGGAATTAGGACTGTCTTACGGCACATTATGGCGTATTTTGCATTTGGATCTACACCTACATCTATATAAAGTCCAGCTCACACAACACCTGAAGCCAGCTGACCATTCACAACATCGTAGATACGTCGAATGGGTGCTTGAACAACAGGCGGTGGACGTCGATTTTTCGAACAAAATTTTCTTTAGCGACGAAGCACATTTCTCACTCGGTGGGTATGTTAATAAACAAAATTGTCGTATTTGGGGTTCTGAGAATCCTCAAGTAATTGAAGAGAGGCCATTACATCCACAAAAAGCCACTGTTTGGGGCGCTCTTTGGTCCGTAGGTGTGATTGGACCTTACTTCTTCGAAAACGACGATGGAACGACTGTCACCGTCAATTCGGAGAATTTGTATATATAAAAATTAAGTAAAAAACGACTTTAAAAGTACATTTAGCCGTTTCTATTAAGAATATTTTGCATTAAATGTAATCGAACATAGGAGCAAGTACGTGCGCTCCAGTCGTACATTTTATTTCATTTGTGCATGGTCTACCTCAAACATTTTTGAACACCATTACTTTTTATTTGCTTTTGTTGACATTTAAATTCCATTTTGTACTGTTTGTCTATCATTTTTACTTAATTGTATTTTGTATGTGAAAAATGTTAAGTAATATAATATCAATCACCTCAAAGTTATAAGAGAAATTTTCGACTAAGAATTTAATTTGTCACTAGTCAAGTTTTTCAATAAGTAGCTAATTGATTAGGAAAATAAAAACTTGCCAATTAAAAATACAAATGTTAATGCAGTGGAAAATCTTCACTAAATAATGAAAAGTGGTGTTCCACAGGATTCGTGCTAGGCCCATACTTTTCATTCTTATGTGTCCTGCTCTTCATAATTTAACGTGAACACTTAATTAGCTATGTTTAAAGACGAAAACGCCAGTCTTAAAATGTTCTTGTATTCTTATAGTGATCTCTGAAAATCTTACACACTTTTTTTATATAGGTTGAAAAACCAAGATCTATGATCAAAAGTCACATGCAATCTGTTTTTCTCGGCGTAGAAAATCAGATTTTTTGACACAAATAATGTTACATCCAAAATTTATTGATACCGCATGGCCTGAAAGCAGTAAGTATTTAGGTCTGATTCTTGATGAGAAACTGAGTTTTCTATACCTCCAGTTTCAACTGGATTCTAACCGAGGAAAAAAAATGGTCGAAAAATTACCCAAAAATAATTAAATATAGAAGAAAATCAATCCTCCAAATTTAAAAGTGGTTAAATTCTCTTAAGATTAAAATCTAGCTTGTATTTCATAAAATATTGAAACTTTTGCGTGGGGCATTATTTTTGTACAGCTAAGATGCGTTCCAAATTGCAATAATTTATTTAATATTTATACAAATGGAAAATTCACGAACTTTTCAAAGGCTGAACGAATTTTGTTTTGCTTTTATATACCATCACTGCACGCTAGGACGAATAATTGTAATGCACAAAATATTGTGTTTTCTCTTCCAGGTTGCACGCGCGGCGACGGCAAGCGATGTCAGTGGCAACAATAATACCCTCCTGATCTGCATGGTTGAGGTAAAAATGCATATCAGTACCAAGACTGTCTTGAGGGGGCCTAATGAGGAAGTCATAAACCATTTAAAATTGACTGTTGCAGCGCAGTATAATATACACATTTAACTATACACACATATGTACATATAATATAAGTGAAACTCCTACTCGTGCTCCTTTGGTTTAACCTTTTGGTAAAGCTCCTTGTTTAGTTTGCCTCCCAAAATAAACTAAGCTACTTTTGGTGAAACCCCATAAAGAAAATTGTGATGCTTCTCTTTGGTCTCCGTGTCTGATGGTTTATTGCCGAGGATTAAAGGTCGTCGCACCTTTGGTCTTTGTTTAATTCCGCGCGATGCTAATAATAGGGCGTGCTCGGGATCGGCACCTCGATTAGGTGAAAATATACGGTTCCTACTTCACTCCTTATTGTGACACTTAAAGCTGCGATACTTGAGGTGATATTTTGTTGGTTGGTAAGGTATACGAATTACAATCAAAATGGCTACTTGTTTGCCTTGATGAGAATTTAAAAGCAAACATGTCATAGTCTATGATCCGTAACAATAACATCTGTCTCGACACTCATAAAAATACAGATACTCTTTTTTTTTGTAGAGCGTGCGAGGAGTTTTGAGCACATTTACTTCGCCATTTCAAAATAGCGGATAATTTTTCATCGGATTTCCACTAAGTAGTCATTCACTAAAGTTTCAATTTAACTCTAAGGCAGGTAACACTTCTTCCGGGCTTACGCCTGCTCTAGTGCATTCGTTCCAGACCGATATTGAAAAACTAACATATGATTGTCAAAGCCCGGAAAAGTTCAGAATTGCTTTTCTCCTAACACAACTGGTTCCGTGTTTGGCCCGAGTTTGGTCATCGCTTCAAAGCTCTTGAAGATGAATGCAATAATATGCAGCTTCCAAAGTGATGAAGAAATTGAATTTTGATTGTCTTTTTCTGGATTTGCCTTAGTGTGAAGATTTGGGATTTGATCGGTCATATATCAGTGTGACAGGTAGAAAGTCACACTGTTATATGTCATGGTCATCGTTAAGCGTTGCAGAATGACTTGCACATTGATAGAATTTTTTTAAGACATAGGATCGAGTTTTTTGTAGATGGGGCATATGGTGCTGATTGTCCATTCATTGGACATGGTTTCGTCCTTAGTATAAAAATAACAATTACAACCACTAGATACAATTCACTGTGGAAATTGAGAAAAATGGAAAATTACCATATTTGGACGTTAATGTGCTGAGGAGTAATAACACACTAAAATTTGGTACAAGAAACCCACTTCATCAGGACGACTTATAAATTTCCATTTGAAGCAACCAAAACAAATAATAATTGATACAGCACAGAATTTTGTTAACCGTGTGCTGGACACTAGCGAAAAGCGTTCCCATCGCAAAAATAAAAACATTATTCGAGACACCCTATACTCCAATTCCTTCCCCACATCTATAATCGAGAAACTAATAATCATCAGAATACCTGAACAAGAAAGAAAGATGATGAAGAGAAATAAACATTTACTTATAAGAGTGTGCTGTTCATCCCTCGCCTCTCCAATCGTATCAACGCAGTACCTATCAGAGATAGAATAAAAACAAGAATAGATTTTAAATCTGCTAATACTCTGAGAAGAAAATTTTTTAGCAATACTAAAGGAAAAGTAGATAATCTAGAAAAAGCCGATATTGTGTATAAGATTAACTGCTTAGGAAGAAAGGGTAAAACATGCTCTGCAATATATATAGGTAATTCGAAACAGAAATTGGAAAATCGTCTCTCTGGACACAGATCTGATTTGGACAATGGAGCTGCAGAAAAAACTGCTCCTGCTCTCCATTGTTTACAAGAAGAATATAGACCAGATTTGGAGAATCCCGTAGTTCTGCAAACAGAGCAACATTTTTCAAAAAGACTGTTGCTGGATATACTGCACATAAATAACAACAAGAATGCTATCTACCGACTATCTGATTGTGAAGGGCTTAGCAACATCTATAGCCATCTCATAAAAAGACCGATTGTTGGTAGTAAATAAGACAGAGTTTTTTCATGAATCAAATAAAACAAGATTACGACACTTCTTTGTTTTTCTTATTTTATTGACGGCACCAGAGATCAAAAATCTGCAAATTGTTGTTGTTTGTGGATTAATGGATTTTAATCTCTGGTGACGTCAATAAAATAAGAAAAACAAAGAAGTGTCGTAATCTTGTTTTATTTGATTCATGGCCATGTTTTCCTTCAGATTTCTTTATAACTATGTCAACCTCTTCTATATTAGGTGATTGAATGGAGTATTGATTATTCGCTGCCTCAAATCTCGTCCTAATAATCAATATTAAAATAGGTGCTAGAATTTCCTGCCGATCAGTGACTAGGTTACCTTTAGTACTACAAAAGATACAGTAGCCAGTAGCTTGGAATTTTTAGAGACACACATTCAACATCACACCACGTGTTATTTCGCTGGAGTGGCTGAGTTTCTTCGGTTAGTTAGTTTCGGATACCTCTTTGATAATGTCGCTGTGCACTCTCTTCGGCAACTCCAAGTTCGAACTATTTCTCTTATGTGTACATATCTAAAATTTTGAACCCATGCCGAGCATTGATTTGCACACAGCAACATCTAAAAAGCAATATTACGAGAATGTGAGGGTTGCAGATAATTGGTTCTGCCCTATAATCTCTTTTTCGGTAGTCAGAGTAGCTCACGTAAGTTCTCTGTAAATTCTGAAGAACTCACTTAAGGCTTATAGCCTATTCCCAGATAATAATTCAAGCAGAGCTATTTGTCTATTTTGCTCAACACCCCCAAGCTTATAATAGAGTTAAGTCCAGACGGACCATGTCCAGTGTCTGGTGGATACCAATTAGAGGCAAAATAAGCTAAATTGGGGTGTAATTATTGTTATGGAACTGGACAACGGCAAGTTGACGCCAACTATAACTTCCCTGGTTCTTACAACACTAAACATTTGATTGATTATCTCATCCAACCAACTAATAAAAAAAAGTCATAATTTTCGAAGGACAATCCATACATTTTTGGTAATATAAAAAAATGATAAATTGTTACATTATTTCTAAATATCCTTGGTAAGTTCCAAGGTTAATTAATATTCGATAAGAAAAAAATTAACACACTTATTTCAAATATTAGTCACGTTTATTAGTGAAGGTCAAATGAGTTACTTCATCATTTCTGACATAATTGTGAGGGTGTCTAATAAAATACAGCTTAAAGTCCTTAAGCTTACATACATATGTTGAATAATATTATCCAAACAAAAAAGTAAATTTGGTTAACTGGGTCACGAGTCAATCTAAATGCACATTAAATTAATATTTTAAACGCTTCAAAGTAAGCCCTGCTCCTTCTCGCACTGTTTTTTTCGGCTTAATACCTCAACACTAAAAGGGGATGAGTTTAAAAGCTGGAAAAGTTACTCATCAGATTTCTGCTCATCAATGTTTATGTTGTGCAGATAAAAAAAGGTAACTTCCCAGTGGCGGAGATCAAGAATTTGGTTTTTGTAAAATTTGACTTTTTATTAATTCTAGGCAAAAGACTGTTGTCCAAGAAATTTATTGACACAGGCCGACAGGATACACGCCAGTCATGTAAGCGGGAGAAATAACCCAAGAAGTAAGTTAAGATCCTTGGAACTTGGAGAAGTGGGCAACTAGTCAAGGCAAATACCTAGTTGTTATCAAAAGTGGAAATATAAGTTTCCCCTTCATATTTCTAAGTGAATTTGCAACATTTAAAGATTTGAAAATTTTAACGGATGTATGTACGTGTTTCACAGGAACCCAAAATGCATTCCAATAAGAATTATTTTAATGGGTATGCATGGTAACTTCACATTATTTCCTTGAAGAGCCAGACTTTTTTTTCCAAAAGCTTTTCTGACGTTTATCTAGAAAAGCAGAAATTAATTTCTGACTTTCTCAGAAAATTCTGTTTTTACTATGTTTTTTGCACAATTTATTATTCGATTGAAGTACAATGTGCGAGGAATTTAATGTATCACGCCGGCCAGGCGTTCAGAAAAAGACTACGAAAAGTAAAAAAAAACACGGTCAGAACTGATTGACAAAAAATCTTGGATGGATTGCCCTTCGGTCTGCAGGTCGCTTTGAACAATTTACCCAATTCACCGATAATATGGATTGAATTGATGCGAAAGTACCTGCCGGTTGTGATTACAGGCAGTCAAGATGTATGGAAGGCCTAAGAAAAATGGACCATGAATAGACCTTACCAGTCGTATCATAATCAGAAATTTAAATGAAATGAATGAATACAATGAAGGTAACAGGTCATGATGAAAATGAAATATTACATGAAATACATGAAGATCACTTTAGATGAGGGGGGTCTATCTCCCCCGTTTGCCGGGAGTGGAAATTTCATAAAAAAAGTACTACAACTGTAGAGAAAATATTAAAAAATAAAGGTAATAATTACAAATGAGTGTTATAACTTTTTTTTAAGCCAATACCTTAGTCTAATAGTTAATTCTTAAATCAAATGAAATCTAAGCATAGTTTTTAAAAAAAGACGGGTTTTAAGCTCATACTTTGGGAAAAAAAAAGTTTAAAGTGTAATTTTTCAAAACTGTAAAATTGTATAATATTTTTTGCCAGAAACTCGTCGCTCTGATTAATTATTTATCGAAAACTGAAAATTTTATGATTGTATGTGCTCTAATTTTTGAGAAAATTGAAAATTAGTAAAACTAAAAAAAGATTTAAGAACAACGGCAACACTTTCAATAAGAAATAAAATGCACGAATAGATCGCACGTACTTGCTCCTATGTTCAATCACATTATATACAAAAGATTCTCAATGGACACGGCTAAAAGTATTTTTATAAATTCGTTTTTCAATTAATTTTTTATATATAAAAATTCTTAAATTAAATTAAAATTTATTTTTTCTTAAAGAAAAATTGGTATGAACACTTTAAATATATAATAATATAAATTTAAAAACAAAATTTCAGAAAAAAATCGTTAATAAAAAGATCAAAAATCCAAAAAAACTATTTTTCGAAAATTTTGAAATGCAGTATTATTGAGCATTCGAAGCAGATCCTGTATAAAATTTTGATCGAAATCCGTTTAGTCGTATATGAGAACGTCGCAAATTAATAAAATGCTTGTATGGCAGGTACCGTTAATAATGAAATATTTAAAAAAAGTTTTCGGCCGAAATGTAGAACACAATCAAGGTAGTACACACACCAATTTTTATCAAAATCGTTAGAGCCGTTTTCGAGACAATTAAGATGGTAGACAAATTTGTATGGTAAGTACCGTTATTTTTGGGGCTAAAACAACGATTCAAACATCTATTTTGGAAAATCATCTAAAACGCCTAAGTATCAAATTTTAATAAAATAGGTTCAGCCGCTTAGGCTGTAGATCGTTCTACAGACAGACAGACGGAATTGCCGGACCCAATTTTTGGTGTTCTCTATCAACGTAATGTCAACTTTGATTAAAATCTCGAGTTCGATTTTTTTCCTATAGTACCTATATCGCAAGTAAAAATCATAGGTTTTCTGAAGCCAGAAACTTGTCCTCTTATCATTTGTTTCAACTTAGTTATTTGCGTTAATAGTTTAAAAAAAAAATACTTTCAAACACAAAATTTATCAAACATTTTTTTATGTTTTTTTCCAAGTAGTGAATTTAAGTACGTTGGCGGTGACCGTGGCGCGATAGTTGTGTGCTCGCCTGTCAACCTCGTGGTTGCAGGTTCGATTCCTGCCGTTGTCTATGTCTTCTTATATTCCATTTAAAACCTATTCTAAAAATTGTCATAAAATCAGTTTCTGGTTTACTCATTACATGCTGTTTAGGCATAACACTAACAACATGTGATTGAGTAAAACTAGCATACCCATAAATATGACAACAAAATAAATAAAATAATGCGAATTTTAAGGGGCATAAATAAATAAGACATGGTAATTCTCTCCGCATTAGTTCAGCCGCCATCCCTGGAGATAAAACTGAGACAACAACCAGCTCTAGTCTCTGAACATCGCGCCACACATTTTTCCTATCTTTCTTTCTCTTCTTTCATCGGATGCCCGCGCTCTGTTAAAAAAAAACATGTAAAGGGTATTCATAATCCCTTGAGCGCGTGCAAAGTTATAAAAAAAAGGCCCGTTTGCTGATACGAATCATAATATTTATGTTCAACTTAAAACGCTTAAGGGCTACTTTTTCCTCTGCGTAAGCTGTTACATAAGTTCTTAAGTAGAACTTAAATGCTTAAGTTGTGTATTAGCAAACGGGCCTAATTCGCTTTAATTATTAGATGTCCTTATTTGTCTTAAACGTGGTCGGGTGCCAAGTTATTCACTATACTTGGTTTTGGGAATGTGTTAGCAAGTTCTATAGATTAGTACCCAAAAAAAAAACTGCACAAATGCATAACAACTTGGACAAAAGTATTAACAAATTTTAATTGATAACCTTTTGAACGCGTGAGAACTTTTGGCGGATCCGAGACATGATTATCGAGAACCTAAAAATAGCTCTACGAAACAAATTCCCCTATTTCCTTAAATCCAAATTATCCGAACAATGTTTCCTACTTCATAGTGTGTTGTATTTAACTTTGCATTTATAAACGTATAGGTCTATATACTGTGCTTAAGAAGTCAACCACCGCAATGTCAGCAACGAAGACAAATTAACTCCACGAACTTCATGGAATTCACAACAATACTCAGACACCAAATGTATTGTTACGTGAGTGTTCTCCAAATCCACGCCGCGCTGCACCAGCCACGAACGGGAATGCAACTAAAGAAAAAGTCTTTATTCTTGAGAGGCTATACCCGTATAAGTTACATTACAAAAGAAGGTAAAGATACTCTTTTTGAACCTTTTCAAAAGAATTTTTAAAGTTCTTAAAGAATTATAGGAGTTTGAAGTTCTTTTCCTTTAAGCGAACCCATGTAAGTTGACACGGCAATAATTATTTGCGGGATGACACTTCTATTGTTAGTTAGTTAGTTAGTTGGGCTTAATGTGAGTTTGTAATTTGTTTTTGATTTGTGACAAGTCACGTAAATTTCTCACACAATTCTGTGTATTTGAGGGGGCAGTTATTTTGAGATTCAATAGGGAAAGCCAACTCCGAAGAAATACTCTAAGAGTTCTGCACATGCCTTTCCGCTATTGGGAATATTTTCCGGAAATGGTATTTGCTTGGCAAATATTTTGATAAGACCAAAGCTCTAGAAACTAATAGCAATGTATCTACATATTGTGCAATTCTTTAGAACTAATACGATACGTATAAGGAGAATCCATTTTATAATGCAGAAATGTGGATTCTTTTAAAATGGTTTCTTTATTATCTTAAGGAATACCGTTAGAAGTAAATTTTTTTAAATTCCAATTGAAAAGTTCAAATAAACTCTGAATTCCCATGTTAATGGACGATCATAAATTGAGTTTCAATGCAAACGTTCCGAGAATATGAACGAAGTCGAACCTGTAATGCAATGACGGAGAAATAATTTTTAAATCACATCGTCTGTCTGTCTGTGGGCTATCGTACCAATTGAAGATTATTTATTATGCAATTTACCATAATTTTGATGGATCTCAACTATACTATCATCATCAGCATCGTAATAATTAAATACCAAATGCTCTCTTGGTTGGCCATTGCACTGACAACTGACAGGACAGACAGGCAGAAAGATAGAAAAGCCTTTGAAATATGCGCAATTTTGCTAATGGCATCTTAAGTAATTCAGTTGCTAGAGCCAGTCAATAAATACTAATAGCTCTGCTCCTATAATCCACCCACGACTAGTAAAACAGACAGACATACGCAGCGAGATAACTATTGGATATTTTAATACCACATTTTTGGTAGATTAATTCCATTTAGGATTGCTAGTTAAATTACTGTATATAATTTATTTGAACTTAACTATCGGCAAGAATGAGCTTATATTTGAGGCCATACATGGCCAATCAATATTGTTTTAAGGATCGATATATTTTTCTAAGGCCTCAGTTATGATCATCATGAATTATTTGATATTTGTGGAAACTACTTTTGAATTTTCAATCGCCGATATTTAAAAATTGAATTTAGTTTTTTACTTGAAAGTCTTTGCTTAATACATGAATTTTGTCCCAATAGTTAACAGTGCTTTTCTATTTGGTAATTATTTGGAAGTTTAACAGTGTAGTAATTTTTCACTATTACAATTTTTAAGCAAGCAAAGTGAGAGTGTTGGGGAAATAAGGAAGGATTTAAAAGCAGAAAAGCAGCAGTACTTTGGTTTTGAAGTTCTAAAATTCAAAACATTCGTGTTGCACGACTAAAGAAAGAATCTCTGTTCTTGACATTATATGTGAATTCGAAGTTGGGCTCAAGGGTAAATAAGAAATAACCACGATTACTACGGTCACATACGATTAGCTTAATGGGAGGAATGTACATGTAAAACTGGATGTTTATCTAGTTCAAATAACTCTCCGCATTTTTTACTTTAATTAATTTAGAACAGTTGTGATGCTTTTTTCACAAATGCTGAGGTGAGCTTGTTGGTGTTCAGGGTATCCCGAAGAAAGCACAATAAAAACTCGGGTCTTAAGAAGCTAAGAACTCGGTTTAATTATCTTTTATTGCTTACGATATTTTCTTTACAATATTTCTTACAAACTCTTTAACTTACGATAAATAACACAGTATTTCATATAAGTTCTAGGCCCACGTTATGCTCAGAAGGGTCTGACCAGGGAATAGCGAATACACACGCCCGCAACTTACTCAGAAGGAGCAAGAGGGGAAAATCGGTTAGGAATCTAGTTGCTGCCCAAGGCTAGTCCAAGGGAAAATCGGGTAAGCCCACAACTTACTCAGGAGCAGTAAGAGGGGAAGAACGGTTTGGAATCTAATTCCTACCCAAGGCTAGTCCAAGGGAAAATCGGGTAAGCCCACAACTTTAGGAGCAGTAAGAGGGGAAGAACGGTTAGGAATATAATTCCTGTCGAAGGCTAGTCCAAGGGAAAATCGGTTAAGCCCACAACTTACTCAGGAGCAGTAAGAGGGGAAGAACAGTTAGGAATCTAATTTCTGTCAAAGGCTAGTCCAAGGGAAAATCGGGTAAGCCCACAACTCACTCAGGAGTTGTGCCCAAGGACTAATAATAAGGGAAAATCTTTTTTCAATAACCAAAATGTCCGCCTTAAATGGCACACCAGTGTACCAATTAAAGTTAAACGGAATTGATCGTCCAGCTGGCTGCCGCTCGAGATCAACGAGAACCTTATTTCTCAGCAAAGCCAAAATCGCAATTAAAGCTTGCTATTGAGTATACAAGTTTCTTCCTTGTATTGTAATTCATTACCTCTACATGATATATTTGTAGCTTTGATGTAGTCTGAACTGTAATGATGACGAACGCAAATGTTAGGTTGGTGTTCAGGTCGATTGATGTTGCTCGAGTATGTTGCGGGTAATTCTGCCTGACTAAGGGCCAGTAGTGGTCGCATGCTGTAGCTGGGTTATGGTTACGTGTCGGTCGTATAATTGCTGTCGCCGGTCGTATGGCAATGGAAATTGTAACAGTTCGTTACACAGTTTACTAAATTCTTAACGAAAATCACAAAGAAGAAAGGGCGATAACTCTACCTGAGCAATGTCCATCGAATAAGTGATCATTCTACATACCAACACAGATACATAGAGGAAGAGTATGTATATCATCGTGTTTTTGAAGCATTAAATTCTTAGGAGTTTTTAATTCATTAATGTACAAATCAGCGCTGCCGTTTTGAAAATTTTAAAAGGAGTATTTCAAAGAGTTTGGTGTATGTGCGGAGCACACAAAAGAAAAAACATTGACCATTAAATATTACCAATATAGCTTTACTAAAATATTTTTAGAATTTGTATCCCAAAAAAATGAGTACAGCTTCAGCATTGGAACTGCTGTGAATTATACTCATTAAAGAATCGATAAATAATTTCAATGCTCTAAACCTTGGTCAATCAATGGAATTTTTCGTTGCGAAGACATTTTTCCAGAACTCTGCAAAGTGCCATTTCTTTTGAAGGATTCTTTGTTGTTCAAAAGCCTTCATTATTCATCTAGTACCCTAAGATCATTAAACGTCAACCATCAAAATCAAAACTTATTCTTGAGGGTATTTCCTCACAGAGAATTATATACATAGTTTATATTCACAGTTGTCAAGAATATTTTTAATATCATCTGGTGAGAGCTGCTCATCGGAGACAAAAATACTCTCCTAGTACAAATGTATGTTTTATCAACGAAAATTACTTTGAAAAATCAAGATAAATATAAGATTTGTTAAAAATGTTTTATAGTACATTTAATTGTAGAAAGAAGAAAATGGATCAATTCTTGGCTTTTCGGATTAAAACTCCAGTTTCACCTAATTATCATTTTTAAAATATATGAAAGAAAATGAAAATTAAGTGTGTTTGCATCCATTTTTGTCGAATTCGCAAGATAAAAACTAATGATCAAGGCTACTAAGGGAAGCGTTCATAAATACATGGCACAATTCTGTCGAGATAAGAATTTAATTATCTTATCATACGCTGTTCGAATTCCTGGGGGACCCAGAGAATGAATCCTGAAACTAATAAGAAGATATGTCGTAATGGATGTAATGGATTAGTAGCTTTATGCAAAAGTTCGTTTTCCGTAAGAAAGAGAGTAGGAAACAAAACGGAACCCTGTGGCACACCAGCATTTATTTTGTGGCATTCATGTGTTATACCATCCAATATGATTTGTATTGAGGATAAATTCGTTAATAACAAACGCAAACATTTTCAAAACATGAACTTGGTATTAATCCCTATGAAAAGCTTTTAAGATATAAAGTGAAATAAGGTTACTTTCTGCAAAACGGTGAAAAATGGGTGTCACTATTTGGTTAGATAAATCTTGAGATCACCAGTTAATATATTGCTAAGAAAGACGTACTGTCAGTTCTTAAGCAAATTTCGTTCTTCACCGTATTTCTTGAGCTGGCTTATAATTAGTGTTTCATGATCATTTGAAAGGTACATACATTGTTAGAGGGTGAAGAAGATTCGCCTAGACAAATACTATTTTTTATCCACTCGTCCACAGTATACTCTACACTCACAGTAAATGCTACTGATGACTCAAGCCCATCTGAAGTTACTGGAGCTGAAATCTTCGGATTGGCAGTAAAAATATAGCTATTGTGTTAGACAGCCAAGTCTAAAAGCATATACATACATTAGTCCAAAGCTTGTACGGGAATGCAACAAGAATATTATTGCCACACTTAATTGGATACCAGGCCATATAGGTATTCAAGGTAAAGAAAAGATGGACTCCTTAAGCAAGACAGGGACATCGATTCCCGTAAAATAACCTGAATTCTATGTGATTAAATACAGAACCAAAAAAGAAGGGGAGACAAAACGATCAAAAATTTGGAAAGGTCTCCCAAAGTTTAGATATACCAAACTTTTAGTTGGGAACTATAACAAAAATCTATTTGAAACTTGTATCAAACTGAAAAGGAAAAATCTTTGAATCATAACTGGCTATTTGACTCTACACTGCAAACTTAGAAGGCACTTCAACATCCTCGGCCAATTGATCAGTATGACGTGCAGATTCCCCCATCGCGAAGAGGAAACACCAGTCCACATAATAAGTAAATTATGATGATCTTATTGACTAACGACTAAAGGAAGGAAGAGCAGTAGGATGAGCAAATCTCATACAGCTCAAGATAGGGACACAATATATCAAAAAGTTCGCAATGCTAACCACTAATTACATAGAAGCTGTGACGAGGATTAGATGTCCAGCTAGGGTCATCGAAGAATTCCAAGTCACAGTAGTTGTGTACACAAGAAATCGTCTCAAATCCTTTGCTTTTTATTACAGTTCTTAGCTATCTGCTCGAAGGTAAGGTTTACCGAACACTGTTCATCAATTATTCTTTGCTAACATTGAAGCCATCATAAGCGAGGATCCTGCATCCCCACAAGGAGCACTTAATATTTGACATAGAGGTCTTAGAAGCAAGTGGGAAAAGACTGAATACTTGTGCTGTCCATTTTCTGAATTGGTCATGCCTATTCCATACATTTATATGAACGGAAATGCGATTCCCAAGTGCGAACAATTTAAATATCTGGGATATATGATCAATAGTAAAGCAACTTGTGATGACGACATCAATCATCGAATAAATGGCGTGAAAACTCCTCCATCTTCTGTGATTGATTATTATTAATCTGCTTCACGATTATTGGGAGAGTTGTGTTTGTGCCGAAATGAAGAAGAAGGAGAAGAATAAGAAGAAGACGAAGAAGAAGAAGAAGGAGAAGAAGAATAAGAAGAAGAATAAGACGAAGAAGTAAAAGAAGAACTAAAAAGACGACGAAGTACAAGAAGAAGAAGACAAAAAGAAGAAAACTAAGAAGAAGACGAAGAACAAGAAGAAGGAGAAGCTAACCCCTAATTATCATTCGTTCGCAGTAGTTTGGGCTTGGCCAGCCGTGCACATCGAGATCGTAAGCTTCGGATTAGGTGCAAGCTTTGCTGCAGACATATTGGCTTTCTCAAGTGAGCTGACAAAAAGGGTGTCATCATTGAAGACGAGCGTTGGAACTTCAGATGAATTATTATTTCGTAGGTTTTTTGCGATGACCAAAATTGCTTACTAGCTCTGTGGGAATGTAGTATTCTTGGTCTTAGTTGTTGGTCATGCAGATATTTTCTTCGATGAATAGGAACGTTTTACGTCTTTGTAACTTGTTTGAATTTATTTCGGTTTTCCTCAGTTGGGTTGGCTTTATAACTAAGAAAATTAACTTCTCTAACTATAACAATCTTTTTAGGATCGAGGAAGCATAGTGTCCAGTTAAAGTTCTTGAAAAAATTGATGAGAAAAAAAGCTATTTATTTGAGGATTGACTTGCAACTTGATTTATAAAACTAAAGTTAAGAGTTTTCCTAAATTCAAACACCCAAATTAATAAACATGGACTACGAAAGGTTTAGGACTTATTCCGTGGATAAAGTGCGAAATTCTATTAATAAAACAGAATTTCTGCTATTTGACGTTTAAAAACTTCCAACCATCTAAGACAGAGGTCTAGTGAAGGACTAAGAATTTAAATTATTTAAGAAAAAAAATTACAGGGACATAGAATGAAAAGAGATAGAGGTGATACTTATTTTAGTAGATCTTGTTCGATTTTTTAGTGATATGAAATTTTAGTCTAGGGTCTAAATCTTATTCCATGGTTTTGTAAGTCCGTGGACTAAAGGTGGACTACGCGTTTTTTATTAATAGGGTTCTAAAACTTTTTTAAATGTGTGTGTTTATACTCGTAATTAAAAAGAAATAAGGTTGTACTTCAACAGGGACAGTATTTTTAGCTTCTTACAAAATGGTAATATATCGAAATTACAAAATAGGCAGAGAAAATGTATGTAATCCCAAATATATAAAGGGTTATTCATTTTGCGGTCTCAAAGTAAAAGCTGGAATTCGACATCTGTCAAACTAAGTTGTTAAACCAATTTTTTTTTTCAGTTGAAAGCCTGACTTTTACGAAAACTATCGTGTAGCGCACAAAATTTGTTAAAACCTACTACAAAAATGGTGATTCTGCCACAGCCACATATCGTGCTTTAAGAGGAGAATATGGTTTACATAATCGTCCAGCTGCGCAAGCAATTGGCAAAATTGTGAAGAAATTTGAAGAGATTGGATTGGCTACAGATATTGTAAGGCCTGTGCATCATCGTTTCGCTCGTACTACTGAAAATATCGCTGCTGTAAGTGAAAGTGTTGCTGAAGACCCGAATGTGTCGATTCCTCGTCGTTTTCAAGAATTAGGACTATCTTACGACACATTATGGCGTATTTTGCACTTGGATCTACACCTACATCCATATAAAGTCCAGCTCACACAACAACTGAATATAATATTTTATTTGTACTAAATGAACAAAATTACAAAAGGAGGTGTTTAAATATCATTTTAGTTAATAATAATAACATTTGGTATCTACTACAGGTTAATGAAGATTTAACTTTACTTTTAAAAATAAATGAAAAAATATTATGACAATAACTGTTTGTTGTATGTCAGATTGGCAAGTTAAATGCTTTATATTATTCTCCAAGAACGATTTAACTAAATTCGTTTATAATTAAAAATCTATAATTTAATTCATTTGACAGACAAAGGTAGAGACGCGCATAGTCCTGGCCATTCAGCAAGGTATAAAATTCATCCTTTGTTAACACTTTTTTTCCCCGGTGTGTTTTACGCATAGCTTTATAAATAGGACATCTCAATGTAAGGAATGTATTTTGAGGTTCATCAGTGTTGCAAATTGAACAAATTCCATCAGTGTTACTTTTGAATGCTCGTGCATTTATGTTACGTAGACATCCTCTGGCTTTAAAAATGAGTGAAATCCATTTAGCTTTCAGCCTTTCATCAAAGTATAGTGAATCATATGTTAAATTAGCGTATTCATCATGAAACTGTGATCTATGTGCCAAGCCTACATCCCAGTGTACTTTAGCGGGTCCTTCAATAACCTCATTATGCTTTGAATACCAATCTGTATTCGGCACATGGAAATTGACACCAGTCAATCTGAATAAGCTCAACCAGACTTTTACCCAATATGTAGATTCCAATATTGTTTCATCAGCTAGAATTTTCGGCAAGCGGCTATTGGGATACTTAAATACTTTTAGAATATAGTCAAAATGCATTTTCAAAGTAAAAACGTGCATTCTGTTGATCTTTGTTTCGAGGTGCAACATATAGATAGGTGTGTTACTAGGTAGGCATAGCATTTTCTTAATGAAAAATCGTAGGAGTTTTTCGACTACATCATATTCATTTTGTCCCCAGATCTGAGCGGCCGGCGTAGCACATAATCGACCGTGACGCTGCATCGAAAATTCTCAGTTTGTTGCTTTGAATAATATTAGGGTTTTTTATGAACGATAGCCATATCATATTTATTGCACTTTTTTAGCTCCCAAGTTTGGCTTCCAAATGTTTTTGTATTTAAAATTGTAGGTAAGAAGAACCTCGACATATTTGTACTCGTTTACCTCTTCTATTTGCGTATTATTGATGTAACATTTTTCAGCAGCTGGGTGACGCACACCTTGTAGGAAAACCATACATTTAGGTTTATTAAGATTGACGATTAAGTTCCACTTAGCACAGTAAATTTCTAGCTTATCTATCATTTCCTGCAGCATCTTTGGGCTGTCTGCAAGGAGAACCAGGTCATCCGCATAAAGAAGAATATGTATGCCCCCAGGTAATTCATCATAAAGATAATTTAAATAGATGCAGTACATTTCTGGACTGTGCACACATCCTTGTTTTAGTCCCTGATTCACAAATATAAAATCTGAGGTAAACTCACCGTCCCATATGGTAGTTTGGGTGTTATTATAGAGGAGTTGCAAAGTTTTAAACATTTTTATTGACATGCAAATAGACGACAGCTTATGGAACAAGGCATTCCGCGAGATCGTATCAAAAGCCGATGTAAAGTGAACAAAAAATGTATATACTTTTTCATCTTCTTGAATCCTAGTTGAACTATGCTGTTTAGACTGAATATGTTATCCACTGTAGAATAGTCCTTCCGAAATCCAGCTTGAAACTCGTTGATAATGTTGTTCTCATTCAGCCAACAACTAATGCGGTACAGAAGCACACTTGTACAAATTTTGTAAATAGCATCGAATAACGACAGTCCACGATAATTGGAAATGCAATTAATATTTCCTTTTTTAAAAACTGGGACAATTACCGCATCACGAAAAGAGCTAGAGATAATTTCATCATGAAAAATAGTATTGTAAAGTTACACCATTTTATTTTTAAAGCTGAGTGGAGCATATTTGTAGAACTCGAATGGTATCCTATCCAATCCGAGCTTTGTTGTCTTTAGCATTGGCAAACACAAAACATAACTCCGTAAGAGTAATGGGTTGTTCGAGAATTGGGTCAGTAACGTAAGGTTGCGGATAAATTGCCATTGAAAATAGATCTTGTGAGGATAAGGGCTCTCAAAAATGATCGCAGAAAGCCTCCAGAGTTAAATTTGAGCCTATTACCAGCTTTTTTTTCCCTTGATTGTGTTTGCCAGAGCCCACCATTCCTTATATTTCCAACATTATTTAATTTCAACAATATGTTGTTGTGATAGGCTAGCTTTTTTTCCTTGCAAATCTTCTTAAATTCGCTCGAAGCAGTCAATTTTGTGGTTTTGGAAAACTCAAAGTGATTTGTACATTTTTACTTGCGATTATAAGAAAGTTATGTATTCGTAAAAATTTTTTTTTCTAACAATCAAACATGATATTACTATCATAGAGAACACCAAAAAAGTGGGTCCCGCAATTCCGTCTGTCTTTCTATCTGTAGAACGACCTACAGCCTAAACGGATTTTTTTCACAATTGATTTTGAATCGCTGTTTAAGGCCAAAAAATAACGGTACCTGCCATACAACCAGTTTATTGATTTTCGACTTTCTCATAAACGGCTCAACGGATTTCGATAAAAAATTTAATATAGGAGCTCCTTCAAATTCTAAATAGTATTGCATTTCAAAATTTTCGAATTTTTTTTTGGATTTTTGAAAAAAAAAATATTTTTTTTTTTTGAAAATTCAATATTTCGAAAACGGGTGGACAATTTTTTCTGAAATTTTGATTTTGTATTTTTTTTTAGAAATTTGTTTAAGAATTTTTATATATACAAAAATAAGTGAAAAACTTTAAAAATATATCAGTTTTATTAAGAATCTTTTGCGTATAATGTGATCGAACATAGGAGCAGGTACGTGCGATCCAGTCGTGCATTTTATTTCATTTTTACTTACGATTATAGGTACTATAAGGCAAGTTATGCATTCGTCGAAAAAAAAAGTTTTGAATAAACAATCAAACATGACATTACGATGATAGCGAAGACGAAAAAAGATGGCCTAAAAATTCTGTCCGTCTGTCTGTCGGTCTGTCTGTATGTATGTATAGAAATTGAAATTTATTTTTAGCTCAAAAAATAACGGTACCTGCCATATAACCGTAACGTTAAAGCCTATTTTTCTCGGAAACGGCTCTAACGATTTTGATTAAAAAATCAGTGCAGCTTTTAAGGTACGACCGATCATATGGTAGAATTTTTTTTTTTTAATTTCTAAAAACGGTACTTTCCATAGGACCGTTTTTTTATGTCGACTATCTCATAAATGACTTAACAGATTCTTTCGAAATTTCACACATATATAGGCTTGGATTGCCCAATTTATACTGCGTACCAATATTTTTAATTACTATTTTTTTGTATTTTTAAAGTAATTTAAAAAAAAATAATTTATATTTTGAAAACTGCTCAATAAGTCTTTTTCGAAAATTATAGTTATATGTATTTGCTGAATACCTTTGAATTGCCGTTTTTGATATTTTTAAAATTTTTTTCAAAAAGTTAAAAAAAAACCACAGATTTAAAAAAAAAATTCTCAAAAATTCAAAATAATACAAGAAATAAAGTGGTGTCCTTTTTTTGAGCTCAAATTAGTTTAAGTATTTATTTCAGAATTTTGAATTATTTTTTCTTTGATTAAGCCGATTTAATCATTTATTTTTAAGTTTATATTAATAAATATTTAAGATTCTCATACCAATTTTTTTAGAAAAAAATTAAAGAAATTTTGTATATATAAAAAATTAAGTAAAAAACGACTTTAAAAATATATTTAGATTTTTAACAGAAATCTTTTGCATACGTTGATCGAACATAAGAGCAAGTTCGTGCGATCCAGTCGTGCATTTTATTTTCCTTGAATTTGAGCATTGATTATCAAACAATTTATTTTTTGGGTCGAAATGCTTGGTACTTGGGATAAAATCAACTGAAGCGATGAGTTTACTTTTAAGATGATCAGTTTTCACATCAATGTTAGGAATCACTGGATATGCTCCCAAATCTACGAGGTGATTTAATTTAATTTGGTATTCAGCAGTTTGTTTGGATTCCAATTAAGTTTGGGTGGTAAAGCAATATTATATGTTACCTCCGTCGTTAAACTAGACATATTTAAAAAATAATGGTCAATGATCTGAATAAGGCTTGGGTAACACGGTAAACTTATTTATAAATTTAAGTAGATCCACCGAACAGCAACAATAATCGTTTACCGATTTACCATTGCACCTAGGAATGTAAATTCGCCATTTACGTCTCCTTCTGTTCTGCCATTTAAAATAATTCCTTCAAATATATATATATATATTGTTGAAATGACACCTACCATACCTTCTTCAATGACAAATAGTTTTTCTTCTTCTCATCCAACTCACGACCATTCACGTGTAAAATGATTAAACTCAAATCTTTCCCCAATCTATAAATTATGAAGGATATTTAATATCAAGGATACGTGTTCTACGTCCATTATATATTTCATTTCGTAACAAATCTCAACTTCAAGTCAACACTTATTGTTGACATGCAACCAATGTTTGCTCAACTAAATTTCGGCAACTCTAAAACTAACCCTCATCAAGTATGAAAATTATGTCAATCCCCTTAGCTCCCTCGCACATTAATAAACAAAAAACAATAAATGACCCATATTAAATTAATTCGGTACATATTCTCAGATTTGTTTTGCATGCTGCCTTTGTAAATTATCTTAATATTAAAGAAGCAATAATCCAATTCCATAACATAAAATCCAACTGAAATATTTTGCGGCCATTAACACAAGCAGCCATACTGCTGGCTGTATGATTCGTCCTGTGACTCAAGCCTAGGAAATTTCTTAAGGACGAATGAATAGAAAAAAGGAGTTAAGGGGAATTAAAGAAAATAGAAAATAAAACAGTAACCATAATCGAGTGACCTCAATTATCGTGTCGAGAAATGCCCACAAAACAATAAATAAATAAAAACAGTTATATCTCATCCTTTGCAGGAAGAAAAACAGATGCCAACACTCAACAAGTTTTTTTTTACTTCTGTGTAAAAGAAAGATACTTGTGATGAGCATCTGCTTTTCAAGATTTATTGATTTGAATATGAAAAAAAGAGATTAACAAAAACTTCGTCGGTCGTCATTGTTGGCGGTGTATTTTGTTTTGATTTAATCGCGACAGTTCAGCAGACTTAAATCACTTGCCGTGTAACTGAATAAACTGTCACACAAGGATGAGGGTTCCTTACACCAAGCTTGACGTGTACACAATTTTTTTTAGCAAAAGGGATGCGTGTATAATACACTTTATAGTTTGTTATGGCCAATTTGGATACTTCGGTTACTAGGGTGACCATTCAAGAGGGTGGTGGTAAAACAAGAAAAAATAAACCCACAAGGCTCCAATACATACGGTCACTTCTTCAATGAATGTCAACTGTGAGCAGTTAAAAAAGGGTTGCCTATAGTTTGTATTCCTGAAGATTGATTTTTTTTTATCATGGAAATTCATAACATAAAATATACGCATTTTATTTTATAATAAAATAAAACGCCCGACTGGATCGCACATACTTTCCCTTATTTGTAGTTGTTATTAGAAGGAGCTAAATATATTTTTAAAGTCTTTTTTATTTAATATTTTTTTTGTAGAAAATTACTTTGTTTTTTTAATTTGGTGTTGCAATTTTAAGTATTTAATAATATTAATTTTAAAACATAATCTAAAAAAAATGTCCACCCATTTTCGAAATATTGAATTTTCAAAAACAAAATTATTTTTTTTTAAATCCGAATAAAGTATAACGGGTGTTATTTTTAAAACCTGCAAATTTCAAACAATAATACAAGAAAGAAATATTGTGGGAACGAATTTTTATTTTTTATTACTATTATATTAATCTTGTAGATAATTGAATGGCATTTATTTTTTAAATATTATTTTCGGTACATGTCCGCCGCGTCTAGGCGTTACATAGTCCATTCCATCAGTTAAATTTTTGACTAATTTTCCCGATAAATCTGGTCGTATGGCGTCAATGGTGGCTTAAATGTTGGCTTCCAATGCTTGAAGAGTTGCTGGTTTGTTGGCATAAACCAATGACTTAACATAGCCTCATAAAAAGAAGTCGAGTGACGTTAAGTCACAGGCAGACAGAGAGAATTACGGGACCCATTGTTTTGGTGTTCTCTATCAGCGTAATGCTTGATTAAAATCTGGAGTTCGATTTTTTTGCTAATTCAAAAATTGCACTGTTAAAGCACCTGCATATGTGGCAAGTAAAAAATTTATTTGGTTAGAAATGAAAAGAAATAGACTCATTTTTTCCGAAAGTGTATTTATAGGTGTAAAATTAATGGATTTAATGCAAAAAAATGATATCGGTCAAATGACCATCCTGATGTCTGTGTATGTTTTTTTTTCGAATTTTTGATCATAAAACGTATGACCAGTCACTTTTTCAATGTAAAATGTATTCGTGGGCATTCTACTTGCCCCAGACATTAAAATTAAGTCGAAGTGGGCTTCGTTGCTCATAATGACCATAGATGCGAAATTATCCTATTCTTACACCGCACACAGGTTTAATAAAAGCTAAATTCACTTGAAGTTCTATTCTGTTACACTCGTCAATAAAAGTTTTACCCATTTTTTCTGCAGAAGCATGTCGAAAACCTTGAAAAAAACAACAACAGTCTAAGGATTTTTCGACCAAATTAAGAATTTTTGAAGTTATTCACGGGGAACAACCAAGTGAGAACAACTAAGTCAGGTACCGAGACTTAAACCTTATTGGAAGAAGCTTACATATAACCCATAAAAAAAAAAATATATATATATATATAATTTATAGTGAGTAATCGCTGTAAGTTTTATTAAAGTCGGTAAACATCGATCAAAAAATAATGCGTCTTAGAAAGGTACTACAGCATCTAACTGATGAGCCCAGCTGTAGTACCTGGGCGAAACGCATTTTGGACTAAAGGTCACAAATTCATTCAATTGGCTTTAAATCCACACAGTCCACTAAAACAAAAACAAAAATAATATAAACATATTGTTTGCGTTTTCTTCAATTATAACCCATATCATTACTCCGGATGCGGATGTATTGTACTGAACCGATTACCACACAGAGGTCTAGTATGTTTGCATCAATTTACACTTCTCTGATACTGTCAACAAACCAAAATTTCGTGCTGGGCCAACTCAAATCAGAGGTAACTCGAAAAGAGACCTCACCAACAGTCAGAATTTGGTGATACTCATCCAAGTTTGGGATCAATTGCCCTTATTTTTAAGATACATTGACACATCGAAACATTTTGTGGATATATCATTTGACTGCTAACTTAAACGTATATTTGTTCAAGCCCACTCTAGACAGCATTCTTTTCTATACCTCTCAGTTTTTACTGCATGCCACCTATGTGTTATAATGAGATAAAAACATATAATTCATGTAATATATATATATACATAATATATAGTAATGAAATATAATCAATCCACTGTTCGAACAAAACAAAATCTTTTCTTTCTTTCTATTTCTGCTTACTAGTGCCGTGCAATTCAGGTTGCATTTAAAACGACCTTAGGTCTTACAGGCATATACTTTAAAATTCTAGGAATTGAATGAGGACATCACTCATTTTTACGACTAAATTGAAAAAAAAAATGTTCTTCTCTAATTTGAATGGCCCGAGTGGCCCCTGGATTTACCCAGAAAAACGGCAACACATTTTGAAGATCGAATGTATTTGTGTATTCTGCTAAAGGTCGTCACTTTGCGGAGATCGTATTCAAAATATGAAAATTGGCCCTAAGTAAACAAAATTCAAGAGCTTGATAACGTGGGCATTAATCATTGAATCACTCTAGTCTTGGTTTCAGAATACAGTGGCATCGAGGGTAATGAACGGGCAGACGAGCTGGCCTGACAGAGATCGGGCCTTCATAGTTCTAGTTCACTTGCAGAGAAGGTATCTATCCCACTCGCTGCAATAAAGTGCAAAATTCTTTCAGTTTTCTCACGGAATCCAACAAATGATGGAACTATATAACCGATTTTAAAATATCTAGAATGATATGGCCTACCTACAAAAAATCCTGTACCAATGATCTTATTTGTAGACCAAGGCGGCACATAGCAAAAGTAATCGCTACTTGCACTGGGCGAGCACGCAGCAGAGCTGGGTATTCTCAAGAAACATATACTGCCGTAGCTGTAAAAACCAGAAGGAAAATGGTGCTTCACTTAATGCAATCCACTGGTAGGGTTTTATTTTCCATTCTAAAATAACTGTCTGAAACAAAAGTTAAAAACTTAATCTCTTTCCTTAACGCGGGCCGAAATGTTTGTAGCGGCTCCCGGAAATTAAGCCAGAATTTTTTTTGGAAATAACGCCAAAAATTTCTTCATACAAAATGCTGGCCTTTTATTATTATTATTATTATGAATTCTTTATTTAACCAAAACTTTAAATATACCTATTCTAAAAATAATTTTAAGAACATTAGCATGGCAAAAAATATTTGCCGTCTGCCTGAAATTGACATTTATTGAGTATAAAAAAATAAAGAAGAAAGTTTAAGATTATAATAAGCTTAAAGTAAATATATATAAATAATACAGGGATAGATAAATATACATACATAAATTTAAAATTTTGAATTTACTCTAAAAAACTGTTTCGGTAATCTAAGGCATGATCAATAAAACTGATAAGGACCTTCCAACCGCACTCTCCGTTTAAAATTTGTTTCGCTTCCTCGTTGTTTAAAAAGCTCTTTGAGAAATAAAGTCTTCGAAGTTCTTGCAGAATAGGACAAACGGCTAAAAAATGGTTGACATCTTCGATTTCATTTCGATTGCAAAGGTTACACCTGGGATTATCATTTCTGTGGGGTTTATAATTCAAATTTAGCATCTCAGTCCTTGCCTTAAACAAAGTACTTATTTGATTTGCAGAGAGTTTACTATTAAAGTAATTGTTTACAACCAGAGTGTGATTAAGTTGCTTATAGACCAATCTGCTTGGAGAGGTTTGAGCCCTATTCAAAAACTTGAGATACAGTGAATCATCGACGATTGCAATACAATCATAAAACCTACCTTTCCAACTAGCAAGGGAAGTTGCACTAAGGTTTAGATTAAATCCGTGTGCAATAGCTATCTCCTGCCATTCTTTGAAAGGAGACAAATTCCTTCGGAATGCAAAATCCATCATTTGCTTATGAAGGTTTTCACTTGACCTTTGCATTACCTTTATTATATAGTCGGCATTATATTTAAGATTTTTAAGATAAATTGGAGGGATACCTGATTCCACATGTATGGCATAATTTGGTGTAGCATTTGGAAGTTTAAAAATTCGTTTAAAAAAGAAGCGTTGCACGCTCTCAAATTCATCGAGATCTTGGTAACCAAAAACTTGACTGGCATAGCATAAGCACGAGTTTATAGTGGCTTCAAAGACTCTAAATTTAGCTGAGATGCCTATGTATTTGTTGCAGAAGATTTTGTTCCATATAAGATTTATTGCAGTTTTTGCCGACAAGCATTTATCTTTAACATGAGGACGGAAATCTAGATTGCTACGAAAAAGAACACCTAAATATTTAAATTGGTTAACCACCTCTATAGGTTCACGCTCCAGAAACCATGTTTCTCGCGGGCTTCTCCTTCGACGGGTACTTTCAAAAATCATAATTTTCGACTTCGCGGTGTTTATATTCAGGTCCCATTTCTCACAAAAGCTTTTGAGTCTATTAATTTGTAATTGTAATGTGATAGGGTTGTCCGACAAAACGACAAGGTCGTCCGCATAAAGTAGAACCTTAATAAGAAGATTCCCAAATCGAACACCCCCAGGCAAATTACGCGAGATATCATCAATGAAAAGGGCGAACATAATCGGGCTTAAGGGACAACCTTGGGGCACACCGCTATTGGTACTAAAGAAGCTGGACATTGCACTCCCATTTGCCACAGCGGCGCAAGTATTGGTGAGGAGAAGTTTATAGAGTCTTAAAAATTTCGTCGATATACCTAACGTTGATAATTTATACAGTAATGAATTCCGGTTGATATTATCAAATGCTGACCTAAAATCAATAAAAAAGACATAAAGTTTTTGTTTGTTATCGATGAATCGTTTTGCTATATTGAAGAGTGCGAAGATCTGATCCACAGTTGAAAGACCAGAGCGAAAACCAGCTTGGAAAGAGCTTAGTAATTTGTTCTCTTCTACCCACCTCATAAGCCTACAATAAAGAATTTGGATAAATATTTTTCTAAGACAAGGTAGAATCGAAATGCCCCTATAGTTTGCAGGTGAGCTTGGGTCTCCTTTTTTAAAAATTGGACAGATTTTTGACATCAAAAATACCTGAGGTATTTCTTCTTTTTCAAGAAGCTTATTAAAAAAATCAAGAAGAAGATTTATGAACGCCGGAGAGGAGTTTTTATAAAATTCGGCTGGAATTCCATCTAGTCCGGCTGCCTTGTTGTTTTTCATATTTTTAAGAATTGCTTGCAATTCATTTATTGTAATAAGCTCATCTATGTCTGAAATAGCAATTGAGGGTAAAGCATATTGAAAAATTTGTGAATTTGGTGGAGGGTTAAAAAGTTCCATGAAATGGTTTGCTAGTGACTCTATATTTATTGTCGTTGCTGGAAAATTCTTAACCCCACTTAAACATCTTATCTTAGACCAAAATGATTTTGAATCTTTACATTTTGATAAACCTACTGCTATGCCGTCCATGAAAGTTTTTTGTTTATATTTGCATAGACTCTTATACTTTTTGTTTGCATCTAGGTAGAGCGATTTAAAGAAATTGGACTTGGTTTTCCTAAAAATGTTAAGCATTGCAAAAGATTTTTTTCTGAGTTTAATGCATTCCCAGTCATACCACTCAACAGCAAAATTTTGTTTGCCATTGAGTGGCATGGCTGAACGCTTTATGACTTCTATTATTTCACCAGCCGACTGCTCGCAGGACCATGATACATGGCTCGCTAGATTATTTACTTGAACATCGAGTCTACGCTTGTACACAGCTACCTGACTATTGACCCATTTATATTTTCGAACTGATTCGGTCAGCATAGAATCGAAGTTTTGAAATTTTATGGATACCACTATTGGAAGATGACCTGAATAGATTGCGGGTTGTACCTCAAAATCCTCTATAAAAGTAGGCCAATCGCCTCTAGCTAAGCAATAATCAATTACAGAACAACCCTGCCCAGAAATAAATGTTAGTTCACCTTTGCTATCACTTTTTGTAATTCCATTCAAAATCATTAAACCGAAGTCCTCAGCCAGTTCCATTAAACGCCTGCCATAACTATTAACAGTTACGTCCAAAGACCTTCTCAAACTAACAAACGCGTGTGAGGTATTGTTCATCAAAGAAGCTGGGTTTTGAAATTCACCGATTCGTGCATTTAAATCACCTAATATTAAAATATTCTTAAACTCAATTTCATTTAGAAAGGAATGCAACTCATTAAAATCGTTAATCCAATTAGTGCAATTCAAATACGTTGGAAGAATGTAATATTGTTCATGCCTATGATTTAACATTATCACAGTCCTTCTATTTACAGAGCTTATACTAATAAAACTTTTTAAACTACTTCGTATAGCTATCAAATAACCTCCACTCGCTCTACCAAAACTACTATTGCGGGTGGCGGGAATAAATTTAATAAGAAAATCTTTGAAAAACTTAACAAATTGGGCTTCCTGACGATCTTCAAGAAAAGTTTCTAATAGAATAATAATGTCAAACTCTAATATAAACTTAAAAAAATCTGGAATTGTTAATTTGTTTTTAAGACCAGATACATTATAACTTAAAATTTTTACATTGAAATTTACTTGGCAGACGGCAACACTATCCTACAATTGATGACGATGTTGACTGGATCCTGGTTGTTGATGTTGACTGTTGGGTGGCACTGATATCGTATTGGAGTCTTTATTGTTGTTGTAGCTGTCAAAAAATCGTAGTCCACTATCTCCAAATGTGTTTTTGACAAAAGAATATTCCTCCGTATTGTTTACAATCAATCCGCGTGCAAAGTTGTAGGAAAATGCATAGTTATTAATGTGCATTTTTACTCCTTTTATCAAAATTTTCGCGCTTGGTGTTATGGCGAGTAGATTGTTTTTGATTCCGTAGAGTGATTTCCTTTTTTGTCGTGTGATGAAAGACTGTTCACGATGAATCCTAATACCAGAGTTCTTGAGTTTTGGCGTTGCGTTAATTACTTTATTTGCAGTGTCTCCCGGGTGAAATTTTAGAACCACAGTGGATTTGTTCGTATTGTTGTTTGTGAACTCTTGTGCGCTTTTTATCGGTAAATCTGCATTATCTTGAAGATGAAGAAGACCCATACAAGTTTGTTTTGCATACTCAACTTTATTGGTCTTCCCTTCTGCCGGAAAATGCACCACAACAGAATTTTCGTAGTTTTTACGTGATATAATATCTAGTTGACGTTCTAACAGTTGGCAATAGTTTTCCATTGCAGTTACTCGTTGCATAAGATGTTCGTTTTGTGCTTTGAGTGACTGCATTTGTGATGCAATTGCTTGAATATCATCCTTTTTAGCAATGTCTTCAAATTTTGGGATAACGCATTCGTTAATGCAATCGAACAGCATATCCTTTAGTTTATCAATGGACATATTTCCAACTGCCATATTATTATTTTTTCCAGTGTACACCTTTTTTGAGTTGATTGAAAGTTCTGGTGAATTTTCTTCTCTACCTCGCTTAAGCGGCATATGCAATTTTGATAACGGTGCACTATTGATTATGTCGCCGAGAAAAGTTAAGAATTTTGTGTCTTAAATGTGTAGTTCAAACAACAAAGACGTGCATTTCCCGCAAAACAGATTCACTCAACGATTTTAAAAGTTTTTATAATAAATTGAACAATTTTAAAAGTATAAATCAGTTAAAAAAGAGGACCGCACACAGAATCTGACTTTCTCAGTTAATGACAGATGTCAACCTGATGCTGGCCTTTTTTCGTAAGAAAAAAGCCAAAGTTTTATGATAATCTTTCCCAAATTTCTGGCATTTTTCCAAAAAGAATTCTGGAGTTTTTTTCCATTTCCTTAAATGGAAAATACGCCAGAAAAAAAAATTGGAAAAAAAGCCAAACAAAAAATTCGGACTTGTGTGAAGTGTTTTTTGCAATTATGTTTACGGCGTACAAAGTATTGACTGCATTCTGCCTTCCTGCTTGTCCTATTATAGGATTTGGGGTAGGTACAAGTTTGTGGTATGTTTAACTTTTTTTATGGATTTGAAGATTTGTTTTTAAAAAGTTCCAAAAAAAATCGCATATACCCAAACTTGGACCCACCCCAAAATCCTATATTTGGCCAAGCAGGGTGTTGCAGACCCACACCTCCACCCACTTACGCACCGAGTTTTTTTGTACGCCGTGGATCTAATTTCAGAAAAACAGTTCACACAAGCACGAATTTTTTCCTAGCTTTTTAAGATTTATTGTTTATATACATTTGAAATCTATTTTATTTTTTGAATAAAGATTTCACAATATGTCATGTGGCCCGCCCCGACCGGATGCGTAACCCATCCCCTTCCTCTGGCTTGAAAATACCTTAAAATATTTTATGGCCTTTTTTCCAAAATGTTATTTGGAAATTAGACTAGAATATACAAATTTTCTGGCTTAATTTCCATTTTGCTTTCAGGTTTTTTTCCACACCTATCTGGTATAATTTCTAATATTTCTGGCTTATTTTCCAAAAAATCTGCTCTTTTTTCCAATTTTGAGACAGGAAAAAAAATATGGCATTTTTTCAAAAAAAAAAATTCTGGCGCAATTTCCGGAAAAATTCTGGCGTAATTAAGGGAAGTGTTCTAGGGACGCTCCACTTGAGTGGTTTCCCTCTCGTTGTTCGCTGGAAATCTTTTTTTCTATTCAGGTCCGTACGAGTTCTTTGGTATCAAAATGGCGCTTTCCATGGCTACTTGGGTCTAAGATGCGAGATCGCGCTGACGGCCATTTTATCTTTTTACCTAAACAATATTCAAAACCGAATTTACGGTAGTTTTTGTAATCTGCTATCTAGGGCACCTTTTCCTTTCGTATATACAACATTATATAAAACCAACAGGGTAACCCTTTTATAAGGTGGGTGATGATCTAAACTATTATCAATGAACTTTAATACTTAGAGTTAATTTTAATTATGTTTAAAAACGAAAAAAATCGCGAAATAGTGGTCAAAAATATGGCGTATTGGATTTCTCTCTTAAATCTTAATTTGAATGTATCTTAAATGTTCATCAGAATTCGCAGTTCTGAAATGTATTAAACACATTGAAAAAGGCAACTCTGTGTTTTTAGATAAAATAGCGCGAAAATTTATCATCGTTAAATCTGCTCGCTCCCTTATGCTTCTTAACCGTTTTCCTCTATAAACATATACAACTCTTGGCACAAGGACACCTTTAACTCACCCAAGCCAACATGAACAACCAATCGTCATACAAAACCAAAAAAAAACGAAACATCGAAGGCACCGAATAAGCCTGCTGTCAGTGCAAGACAGGATGCATTTATCATACACATGACTACGACGACGACGACGACGACGACGCGACGTCGAGGATTTGTAGATACGGATACCAAGCTTATTTTGAAACTGCGTTATGAAAACCTCCTCGGAAGCGTTCCTGTTTTGTAATTTTCTTTGCAAAACGAGCTAAGAATAAAATTGATTTTTTTTTCGTATCCTTTTGTAGGTTGGCTATTTCCATACATGCAAGCACACAAATTGTCGACCTTTTCGTCCTGGAATAAATTTCTTCATACCTAACAGTATTCTGAAATGTGTATTCACTTGCCTTTGCTAAATCAGAATGTGGTATTAAAGTTTGGAGAGTTTGGTTGAGTATAGTGCTTTGCTTACTGCTGACCAAGTATTGTAATCGTGGTGAATTACGTTGGTGGAGTTAAAAACAATACAAAACAAGTAACTGTCGGATAACGTAACGTGCTAATGTCCTAGACAAAAAAAAAAGTATACCGTTTCTTGTCTTGGGAGGAGGGTTATGTTCGGGGAGTAGCTGCCACCCTTCTTCCTTCATTAGACTGACCAACAATTTTCCAATATTAGAATATTCAAATAAAATAGAAATGGCTACTCACATAGTATAGTTTCGTTCATCGTCGGCTAAGTGACTTGTTCGTCCTCGTTCATTTTATTTGTTGGAATAAATAGGTTCAGATGTGGTCAAGACTTTGTAGCTTACGGGTGCCTTGTTATCCATGAGTGCGGTTCTTTTTTTTTCTAAATTTCGGGAAAAAATAATGCATTACGGGCAAATTATCGTTTTTTTTTTGTCGGTATTGTGAAATCAAGTGTATTCCTTTCGTCAATTAAGTGAATACCTTTTGTATGTAAATATTTCATTGTAATGAATGTCGGTTGATGAATTGATAAGTACCCTTTTCAAGGACAAGCCTGTCTTTAAATATGATTAAGCGGAAGGAAACTTTGGATGTCCGTGTTGCGTGTTGTGTTTTATTTTTGTGTAGAAATCTGACAGTGTGACAGATAATTGTTACCTATCTCTCGAATCGCTGTGTGCATTTAACTATAATGGATACTCATGCTGATCAAATGTCAACTTAATTCTAATGTAAGCAGATTTTGTACTAGATTTATTATAATACGAGACTTCAGTGTTTCACTTTCAGTAAATTTGAAGATTCGGGGTTTTTTCGTGTTTTAATTTACAAAATAATAATGAATTTATATATTGCTAGTCCTGTTTTTTTAAATTTTTGTTCGTAATTCAGTCTTACGCGTGTTTGGAAACATAGAGTTTGTTTATTTAAATTAAGGCATATAGTGGCATTAATTAATTTTTTTAATAGTATTTCAATAATTATGCTTTAAATGTTTTTAATACTTATTGTGGACTACCACAAGGTTATCCATTTTTACCCTATCTCTTTCATTTTATTCATTAACAATATGTCGATCACATAAGGATATAAAAATTCAATTCAAATTTGTTACAAACCTAGTAATCATTTGATAGGTATACGTTGTAAGCTTTTAGACCAGTTTGTGATCACCTCAATGTACATCCGCGCGTACCACAAAAAAAGGATTAGTTTGGCTACAGATGTCCCAAGGTTTATTCTATATAAGGATCTTCTATATTGAATTTGTAGATTAATTTCACTGCAAAATATTTCAGCTTGCCTGAAGCAATAGAAGAAGCGATAAAATAAAAAGAGACAACATTTCGACGGTGTTCGATATGTAACATTTACATTATCAGTATATTTCTATCGCCGATATCATTTATAATGCTCAAATGAGTTTTGGGAGCTCCTGCCCAAATATGAGAGTTCAGCATTTGAGCTTAACATACGCAGAAGTTGTTGTTCCACATCCGAAGAACAAAGAGCTGCATCTGAAAACGAATATTAAAAACTGAGTGTACTGTCGTCAGCAAAACAATTAAGCGGATTGAAAGTTATATTTAAAAGACAAAACGGAGCCCTGAGGCACACCAGAATTTATTTTATGAATGTCAGACTTGAAACCGTCCAATATGGCTTTATTTGAGTGGTTCGATAGGTAATTTCTAATCCAACGAAGAAGAGATTCATCGATAGTAAATGCACGCATTTTCGATAAGGGAGCTTGATGCCAAACTCTATCAAATGCTTTTGAAATATCAATTGCAATAATCTTACTTTCTCCAAAACGATGTAAAGATTTGTGCCACTGTTCGGTAAGATAAACTATCAGATCACCAGTGGATTTACTGGTACGAAAGCCATACTGCCAGTCTTTAAGGAGATTTCGTCCTTCAAAATATTTCTAAAGCTGAAAATTAATCAGCGTTTCCATGACTTTGGAAATAAGTAATACTTAATTGTATATATATAATTTATACGGAGTTAGATACCGCAGTGTTTAGAAGTATACATATTTGCAATGTATTGGAGTTCAAAACTGAGAGAATTATAAAATAAAATGCACGACTGGATCGCACGATCGTATGCAAAAGACTTCTATTAAAAATCTAAATATATTCTTGAAGTAGTTTTTTTACTTAATTGTTTATATACATAATATATGGTATGACAATGTTAAATATTTAATAATATAAACTTAAAAACAAAAGATTTAGTCTTTAAACAAAGAAAAAATTATTCAAGATTCTGTAATAAATACTTAAACTATTTTTTTTCTTGGATAAATTTGAATTTATGAGACAAAAATGTTTAAAATCAGTATAGCGGTTTTTGAGAAAAAAACTTTTACCAAACATTTTTCAAAAAAAAAATTAGAAGCGCCAATTTATATGTATTCAGCAAATACATATAACTATATTTTTATGAAAAAAAATTAATGAGCAGTTTTCATAATATAATTAAATTTTTTTTTAAATGATTTTAAAAATATAAGTATGCAGTATAAATTCGGCTACCTACTACTATATATTCGAAAAAATCGGTTAATCCATTTATGAGATAGTCGAAAGTAAAATAAACGGTCCTATGGAAAGTACCATTTTTAGACATTTAAAAAAAAATATTTTCAACCATATGATCCGCACTGATTTTTATAAGCGGTTATTTGGCAGGTAACGTTATTTTTTGAGCTAAGAAAAGAAATTTCAATTTCCTCTCTGTATAATACCTAAAAAACTCTATATACCAAGTTTGAAGCAATTCGGCCCACCCGCTTGGGCTGTAGGCATCTATACATACATACAGAGAGACAGCCAGACAGACATACCGACGGACATAATTTTTAGACCATCTTTTTTCGTTTTCGCTATCATCGTTATGTCATGTTTGATCTATATCTCAAAACTTCTTTTTTCGACGAACACATAACATACCTTATAGAACCTATAATCGCAAGTAAAGAAAGCAGAATTTTGAAAAGCAGAATTTACATTTGAAAGCAGAATATTGAAATGTAGTATTTTGAAGCCAGAATTTTGACCCTCTCCCGAATCAAAAAGTACGGAAATGTCAAACTTCAAGATTTTGCTAGGACAAGGAACTAACGCAATTGTCGTACAAACCAAAGCCATAGAAAACTATTATATATTTATAAAGGGTTATCCATTTTGCGGTTTCAAAAGTATAGGGTTGGAATTCGTCACCTGTCAAACTAAGTTGTTAAGCCAATTGTTTTTTCAGTCGAAAGTCTGACATTTACGAAAATGGATCGCTTAACTATCGCACAACGCATAAAAATTGTTAAAACCTACAAATATGGTGATTCTGCCACATCCACATATCGTGCTTCAAGAGGAGATTATGGTTTACATAATCATCCACCTACGCAAGCAATTGAAATTGTGAAGAAATTTGAAGTGACTGGATTGGTTACAGATATTGTAAGGCCTGTGCATCATCGTTTCGCTCGTACCACTGAAAATATCGCTGCTGTAAGTGAAAGTGTTGCCGAAGACCCGAATGTGTCTATTCCTCGTCGTTCTCAGGAATTAGGACTGTCTTACGGCACATTATGGCGTATTTTGTCTTTAGATCTACACCTACATCCATATAAAGTCCAGCTCACACAACAACTGACGCCAGCTGACCATTCACAACGTCGTAGATACGTGGACGGCGATTTTTCGAACAAAATTATCTTCAGCGACGAAGCACATTTTTCACTCGGTGGGTATTTTAATAAACAAAATTGTCATATTTGGGATGGTGAGACTCCTCAAGTTATTGAAGAGCTGCCATATCATCCACAAAAAGTCACTGTTTGGGGCGCTCTTTGGACCGGAGGTGTAGTTGGACCTTACTTCTTCGAAAACGACGATGGAACGTCAATTCGGAGCGTTATGGTCATATGATAACCTACTTTTTTTGCCTGCTATTGAAGAATACCACTTGGAGAATATGTGGTTTCAATAAGACGGTGCCGAATGCCTCACAACTCGAGCGAATATGGCTTTATTGCAAGAGACATTTCCTGGCCGCGTAATTTCTCGTCGTGGCGATATCAACTGGCCACAAAGATCAGGCGATTTGACACCGCTGGACTTTTTTTGTGGGGCTACGAGAAAGACCGCGTTTATGCAGATAAACCTTTAACTCTTGAGCACTTGAAAACCTACATTCTTCAAGTTATGGCTGAGATATCGCCCAATATGTATCAAAAAGTGATCGAAAATTACCTCAAAAGAATCGATGCTTGCAACAATTCGCGTGGTGGTCATTTAAATGATGTAGTGTTTCACATATAAACTTTATAATAAAAAAGAAATAGTTATAATGAAAAAAAATATTTAATATGTGTTTTATTTACGTTTACTTTTGAAACCGCAAAATGAATAACCCATTATATATATATAAAACAATAAAATACAAACATATTTTATACTTTGTATGTACACAACAAAATATCAACTTGCTTTTTATTTGCGATATACATATTTATGTATGTAGGTACTATAGGGCAAGCTTTGCATTTAGACAAAAAATCGAGCTCGAGATTTTAATCAAAGTTGATATGTATTACGATGATAGAGAACACCAAAAAAGGGGGTCCCGCAATTCCATCTGTCTGTCTGTCCGTCTGTATGTCTGTCTGTAGAACGATCTACAGCCTACACGGCTGAAGCGATTTTGTTCAAACTTGGTGGTTAGGCGTAAGATTGTCCAAAATATATTTTTGAATAGTTGTTTTAGCCCCAAAAATAACGGTACTTGTCCTTCAAATTTTTCTACCATCTTAATTATCTCGAAAACGACTCCAATGATTTTGATAAAAATTGGTGTTTGTACATACAATTTTGTTTTTAGATAAAATTTAAGAATTTTTATACATATAAAATTAAGTGAAAAACAACTTTAAAAACACGTTTACCAGTTTCTATTAGCAATCTTTTCGATTGGGCAACTACGTGCGATCCAGTCGTGCATTTTATTTTTACTCGGATAGAGGTACCAGCACCCCTAATGTCATCTTCAAATTGTCTCAAGAAAAACTGTTATATATATACACCCAAATTAATAAACATGAGCTAGGGACGGCTTAGGACTTATTCCGTGGAATAAGTGCGAAATACTATTAATAAAACACAATTCCTGGTATTTGACGTTTACCTTCGCTAGACCATCGAAGACGGTGGTCTAGCGATGGACTAAGAATTGACATTTAAGAACTAAATTTACATGGAGATAGAATAAAAAGAGGTAGAGTTGATACTTATTGTAGTAGATTATGTTTGATTTTTTATTAATAGGGAATTTCAGTCCATGGTCTAACTCTTATTCCATGTAAGTTCATGGACTAAAGGTGGACTAAGCGTTTTTTATTAATAGGGCTGATAGAGAATACACGATCCAGTTTTGTATATAGATCAGTGAGTGCCTACGTAAGGATAAATGTACCTATATACACTCATGTACTTCAATTACTATATGAAAACAAAACATGGCGGCTCGGATTCACTTTGGGGTCGGGTAAAGTAGTTCAGTATCTAGGTTTTGTTTGACAACTATTCGAGCGACTATGGTTATTAGGTCATTTTAGGGACTTCGTCTATAGAATTGATACCTACATGTTTTATTCATGAGCCTAAAATATGATATATGAATTAAAATGAAGAAACTGTCATTAAGGCCGTGTGCCAATTGCGTTAAAATGTTGGTTAAATTTGATTCGTTTTTATAGGGGTGAATAAAATTGAAAGGTTTTGCAGTGTCAATTGCATTAAATGGGATTTTTTTAAACATAAATTTCCCATGTACAGTCTTTGCGTTAGCGAGAAGAAAAAAAACCAACATCTAAGAAAAGGTATTCTTATTTCATATTTTTCAAGCTAACTGGGAACGTGCGCCGGTCGGTCGGAACTCTAATTAAATTGTTTATAGTCGATTCTTGACGAGGAATGCAAGAAAACAAGACAACCGAATAGCACCGAAGCAAAATATGAAAATTTCAATTTTATTTTTCGCATACCTGTTTTCAATTTTTTTTGAGAATGCGAAAAATGAAACTTCTTTTAGCTGGCCACCTCTAAACTACTAGCTTGATTGGAATCGTGTAAACCTATGAATGCTACAAGTATCTACAATCAATGTGCAGTGCATCAAACAGTTTTGGTTTCAACTGAAAAATCTACTCGTGATGAGTCAAAAGAAGTTTCATTACATGAACATTTTTTTGTTTTAATTTATTATTTATTATTTATTATTATTAGACAAGAGTCCACAGCAATAGTGCATCAAATATAAATTTTTTTTAGCTAAAGTCTAGATAATTGTGATAACAACTTTAGCATAACTTCAAAATGTAGAGGTGAGCTCCAAGACGTTTTGCTTGCGGCTTTCTGCTTCAAGACAGGCTCAAAGTAAGCCCTTTAGTATTGCTTCCACTTGAGAATGCAAGGCACGTACATTTGTAAATAACTTCTTAAGTACTATCTAATTACAATTATGTTTTTTTGTTATCAATAACACCCAAAAATTGATCTGGGCTCTCGGTCTATATCGTTTGCTTATTTTCCTTGATGTTTTAATATTTCTTTTATTTCGTTTTACTACAACACAAGTTTAAATAAGAATATCCAAAATAATGTAAAAAACCCCAATGCCTATCCTAATCCCTTCCAATCACACACGCCCTTATCACCATCTCCTGATACCCACCATTCTGCTACCTCGAACCCCTCAGTACATCTTGAAATGAAACACCTTCTAGATCTCAAAAGCCTCCTACAGCCTCTTCTAAGCCTTAACGTAAGCGTGTGTCCTTCAATGCTCCTCTTGTACCTGAGTCTTCTAACTTAAATCAGTCTCATATCTTTTACTAGCCTAATTTCATTGGATTCCACGTTCCCAATCCCGAGCGTTCATCCACTTCTCCTATGTCCAGCTCTTCCCCCCTTCCCACACTTAATCTCTCACTACCACCAAATCCTACTCATACCACTCCACAATATTTTGATCCTCCCGCCCCACCAATCGTTAAGTTAACTAAGAAATAAGTTGACCAACACGATGATGGCCGCTATGTTCTTTCTCGCCCCAGAGACCACCGAATCTACTCAAAAGTTCGTCTTTACCTTGCTTACCTCCACGAAAAGTATGACTCCGTTTGCGTTGATGGGATAACCAGAACTAATGTTATGGTATCCATTCACCAAGAAGGCCTACATACGAACCCTGATGATCTAAGGAAAATTTGTGTACGCTATCATGAAAGCCTTAATCTTACTCCTTCAGATGTCGCAAATAACCTATCCGTTTTTGCATCCTTTGTGAATTCAAATAGAATATCCCATTTACAAAAAAGTCACACTAACTTCAGAAATTATTTTCGCTCCTAACCCTTCAAACAGGCTGCTTCCTCTACTTCAATATCACCCTCCGAAATGCATATCTCTATATTACCAAAATGTTCGAGGACTTCGCTCCAAAACCGCCTCCGTCTTTCTTAATTCACATAAGATCACCTTCGGCATCTTTGCGCTAACTGAAACAAATTCGTCTGCTGACATAAACAATAAAGAGCTCTTCCCATCTCATTTCAATATCTTTCGGGTCGACGGTTCCTCGAATGATAGTGAGACTTGTGGCCGTGATGTCTTATTGGCAATTCACAATCGTTATGATTCAACGTTAGTTAAAATCTCCCTTTCTACCTCTTTTGAGTTTGTTTGTGTTAAATCAAATATTTCAAAAACCTCACTATTCACAATTTGCTGTTATATCCGACCTTCTCAGTCTATTCAATGCTATCAGCTAGCTGTTGATGCTTTCGATTCCATTTTTAATGCTGCTGAACCCTCCGATGTCGTCATAATTGTTGGTGACTTCAACTTTCCAAATCTTCAATGGGTCCTCTCTGATGAAAAAGCTTATTACACACCCCTAAATCCCACATCCGACAAAGAAGTTCTATTTACCAATTGCCTCTTAGACTTAGATCTTTACCAATTAAGCGGTGTCAAAAATAATTTAGGTCGTCAACTCGATCTCATACTTTCTTCTGATGTTGACAATTGTGTGGTATCATTTTGTGTTTTTCTTACGAACTTTCCCAGAAACCTAATCTATCTGAAAATCCACTGACATTCAATTTTCGGAAAACTAATATCCCTTTGCTCAACAGATTGATCAGATCTATTGACTTCAATTGCATACCTCTCGCCGTTTGACATTGACATCGCCCTCTGCAATTTCTATTCTTAAGTTCTTAACTGCCTTACCATATCTATCCCTTTGGTTCAACAAGAAAGTACCCACTCTTCTCCTCCCTGGTACAATAGTGATTTGCGATCTTTAAGAAATAAAAGAAATAAGCTCTGGCGGATTTATCTATCATCTCACTCCACCGTTGATCTTTCAAGTTATCATAACGCCAACTCAATTTTCTCTGAACTTTGCGAATCTCTTTACCATGATTATCTGAATCGAATGCAATCCTGTATTATAACAGACCCCAAAAGATTCTTTCATTTCATCAATGCTTAAAGAAAGTCTGATAGCTACCCCTCTACCTTAACTTATTTGAACTCTAGATCCGATGACCCCAAAATAGTCCTCAATTTATTTGCCCAATTCTTCTGTCAATATTTCTCGAATATATAATATATATCAATATATCATTCAGCCTGATTTAGAATACTTCTCCTTCTTCAGATCTTGCAACCAAACTTCCTTAAAATCCATTACCATTTCATCAGACGTTGTTGAACGTAAGATAAATAATCTTAAAGACGATTATTCTGCTGGTCCTGATGGGGTGCCTACTATAATCCTGAAAAAGTGCTGTTTACACTTAGGTAAACCTTTGACAGCTCTATTTTAACTTCCACTCTCGCTTGGAGTTTTTCCTGCTCTTTGGAAAAACACTTTTATAATCCCTATCCATAAAAAAGGCCCCAAGAAAGAAATATCCAACTACCGCCCTATTAAGTTATCTTGCATCCCTAAGCTCTTTGAGGTATCGTGTATGATACAATGTTGTTTCACTGCAAGCATATAATCTACCCAACCCAACACGGTTTAGTCAAGGGCAGGTCTACTACTACTAGCTTGTTAGAATTTGTTTCAGGAACCTTATGCTTTCTTGAAAACGGTAACGAGGTCATTTAATTGCAACCGATCTTAGCAAAGCCTTTGACAAAATTTTACATTCCTTTGATCCTTTTCAAGTTGAATGCCCTAGGATTTCAACCCATATTCGAATTTAAAAGTTCGGCAGTATAGAGTAATCTTTAGATCCTCTGAATCTGACCCCATCCTTGCAACTTCTGGCGTCCCGCAGGGAAGCCACCTGGGCAGACTGATCTCCATTTTCACTATCAACGACGTCGACTGTATATTGAAAGACTCTTTTATATCAATGTACGCCGATGATAAGAAAATCTTTAGGTGCATAACATCCCCTGCCGACTATTTTTTACTACAAAATGATCTTAACAGATTTTCAACCTGGTGCCGTAAAAACTTTCATGCGCTCAATGTTAACAAGTATCAAGCCATCACCTTCTCCCGTAAGCGCTTTCCACTTCCTCCTAGGACGTATCTTATCGAAAATGTGCCTGTCCCCACAGTTGATTCATTGTACGATCTAGGAATTATCTGCGATAGAGAATTGAATTTTCGTTCTCACATTGATGAGTCCATTAAGAGAGCTAACTCCGCACTCGGCTTTGTGAAACGATATTCAAAGGAATTCTCCGACCCTTTTGTCACTAAATCTCTCTATACCACATTTGGTAGGCTACTTCTTGAATATGCAAGCCAAGTCTGGTCACCCTATTACCTTAATCACTCTGCGAATAGAAGCAGTTCAACGTAGATTCCTTCGTTTTGCCCTCCGTGGACTTCCCTGGTATAATGCACTTACCCTGCCTCCCTATCAACATCGCTTAAATTTTTTTAATATGGACTCCTTCGAATTTCGCCGACGAGTGGCTGATATTGTCTTCACCCATCAGCTCTTAGCTGGTAATATCGATTGTCCAGCTCTCCTTCAAAAAATCTTCCTTCAAACTAACTCCAATAATCTCCGATCCATATCTCTGTTCCAAATCAAGCTTCATCGCACCAATTATTGTAGCAACAAATCTGTAAGCCGTATGCTACGTACTCTAATAGCGTGCACAACTTATTCGACTTCCATTTAAGAAAAGATAACCTAAAAACCTCACTTTACCGTGTCCTTCCTAGTCGTAATAAATGCTAGTCTTAAGTTAGTTAAGTTAGAATAAATATAAGTGTTAAGTTAGAATGTAAGTTTGCTTGTACTAAGCTAAATAAATAAACAATATTTTTGGTCGATGTCTGCCGACTCTAATAGAATTTGCAGCATATATATACTGCAAATTATATTTTCCTAGGGAAATTTGGTTAAATTCATGCACCTAGAAATATGTATTGATTTTATGCCCGTGCCCGTGGTCTGGCCAGTAATTATATTCGAAGAAAACGCAAACAATATTTACATATTATTTTTGTTTTTGATTTTGTGGACTGTGTGGATTAAAGCGATTTGAAATATTTTGTGAACTATAGTCCAAAATACGTCCCCTAGAAAAATATAATTTGCAGTATATATATGCTGCAAATTCTATTAGAGTCGGCAGAGATCGACCAAAAATATTGCGTCTTAGAAAGGTACGATAGCATCTAACTGATGAACCCAACTATCGTGCCCGGGCGAAACGCATTTTGGACTATAGGTCACAAAATATTTCAATTGGCTTTAATCCACACAGTCCACAAAAACAAAAACAAAATAATATGTAAATATTGTTTGCGTTTTCTTCGAACCTAAATAAATAAATAAATAAATAAATAAATAAATAAATATTAATACAAATGTCAAAATTTATCCAATGGTTAAAAGTTTAACGAGCTCCTGAGCAGGTTAAATTTTGACGTCTGTATTCACCTCAATAATGTCAAAATTTAGCCATTGGATCAAATTTTACGCATTTTTACGCAATTTACACACGGCCTAAATACATGTTTATTTGAATTTAAAGACCAACCTGAAAATATGCAAAACAAAGTCACAATAAATTTCGTTTTCATATAATATTTCAAAAACAGGTACATATGTACACTGATTTCAGAATTGATTGTTATTACTTTCAAAACTAACATAACTGCTTGTTATTAGACACACAAACAATGTCTTAAAGAACCTGGTTGCCCATTTTATTGGATATTAATTAATCATCTAAGACCTAAGCTTCGTGGATAAGATGTTTCTTCTTTATATAAATTTAATAAGAAAAAAAACACGATTACAAATAGCCTTAAAATGGTTGTAAAGACAATTTCAATTAATATTGTAACTATTCCCTAAGAGATTTGTATTATAACTTCCAAAGTTGACCGAAGGCAAAGCATAATAATTTCCAAGCAGTCCACAGCCGAATCATGTTTCCTGTCACAATGAAAAACTATTTTGGTCAAATTGAAACCAATAAATCTTCTTAACAACACCCATTCCCTTACATGAAGATACATTTTTTTTGTTACAACTCTTTAGTCAAACTTACATCACACTTTCTAAGTCCCGAGCTGGGTTGCTGCACTTAAGACTTATGAAACGATTTCCTTAAGTAAGCATCGATTCAATATTATAAAAATAAGAAAAAAAAAACATTGTTAAAGTTAAGACCTTAACAAAATAAATCCAATCTGAGCCAGCAGCATAACGAATCGCTAGACATTAGTGGCCCAGCATGCACACTCATGAATTAAATATTTGCCCATAAGAGAGCGTCATGTCGCCCTGGCCAAAACCGATATTTGAAGTCTTTTTTTTCTTGTTGTTGTTGTCTTCGTATAGCCGCATTTTTAGTTGATTTCATAGTTGGGCCACAGAACCAAACGAACAAAACTGCGTTCAATCATTCAATTCAGATGGTTATGGTATTTTTGTGCAATAATTTCGCGCTTTTAGATTTGGCATGCATAAAGTGTAGCTAAATATTATGGCAAACTGCATTTTAGGTTAGGTACTTCAAATAAATAGACGCCCAGTAACACCGCGATGATGTTAAGTGGATCGATTACCTTCCTTTAACATATAAAGGTAGAAATTTAAAAAAATGTTGAAAATCTTGTTATCCGTGTTGGTGGGAAGTTTGATAGCGAATATTGAATTTTTTGGCACGTCAATGCTGAATTTCATCTGAAACCTAAACTAAAATTGGAGTTGTAATCTTAGCATCAATGGAATTTCACAGTTATTGTGCCTTTTACAGATTGGCAATAAAACATTTATTTTGACGTGTATAAAATATTTTGATGGGTATTCCAAGCGTAGCAAAAAGTTAGAATTTGACAATTGAAATTGTGAAGAACATATATTTGAATGTTTAAATACCTTCATGCCTATAATAGGTGAGCATTCTATCAATCGATAAATCGACACGTAATAGAGTATTCGAATTCGACTGATCGTGGAATGAAATTCTTTTGGAGACATGAGGAAATGCCATCTGCCAAATCCGCCAACTAAAAATTTGTTCGAATTGAGCCTTAATGGCATCATTCAAAAATCGAATTATAGCTATCCGTATATAGGTTGGTGTTGTTGTGAGCCCATTGTAAGAACACAGCTGATGAAAAAACAGCTGCTCCCAAAAAAAAAATCGTTAAGCGTTGGTGCATATACTTTTGAATCCCATGAGAAATGTCAAAAACATATGTACAAACTCATACAAATTTAACCTATCCGATGTTGGTTGTTCAGGAACTTAAGTGGAACCAACCTATCTTAGATATGCTACCGCACCGGAATTTGAATGTACCCAATCTCTCATTTCAATTATTTGTGACAATTCGTAGCTGTCAGCGATCAGATAAATTTTGTATGTGAATGAAATTAAAATGTCAAAATTCACGACCATTCACAACTCACAGGACGTGTCTCATGTTCATATTTGTTTCTGTTAGTAATGGATGTTTTTTCAAGTAAGCACTCTTTATTCCACTAAGCTTATAAAACTTCACTTGAATTATAATGAAAATCAAAAAGAAAAAAGCGAGATTACTCTCAAACTTTTAAACCTGAGCAACAATACACTTTCCTCATCTGTATGCTTAAAAATCGCAAGGAGACATTCTATGATGTAAGAGCAGTCTTATTACTTTTGGGCTTTTGTGACATGTTTTGTTTGGGCAAATGAAAAAACAATGGCGCAAAATTTTAAACAACCCATTGTTAAGCGCTAAACATTTTACTAGTTAGCAATTTCCTATGTGCTTATTTATCGAATAACTATTTCAAAATTTGTAAACCTTTTCTAAACTAGTAAATTGCTAATTAAGCTGAAAGCTGAGTATTTGTAGGGTTTGAATTTTGATGAACACAGTTATTGTTTTTATGCGTTGTAAATTAATTATATGTTGATGAAAACCCAACATGTGCTCTAAAAAGGTATTAGTTATTTCTATTTTCATCATTTTAACTTCATTATTTACAAAAAAAAATTGTGCACCAGCAGGACTCGAACCTGGGCACCCCGCGTGCAATTCTGATATACAATCAGATTCCATAATGGATTTAGCAAATTGCTAAAAGCTAAAGTAGCCATTCCATGATTTTAACTTTAATAAAATGTTAAAATTGTTTAAAATTAGCTCAATCATCTTTTTAGTTAGTAAATTGCTAAAAGTCGCTTCAACATTTTACTAAATCGCTTAAAATTTTGCGTCAATACTTTTCTTCTTTAGATATTCAGATCTGTATAACTAGCGATTTTGACAGCTGTTCACCCCTATTAGACGAGAATTGATTTTAAATCTTAATTCGTTCGAGAAGATAAATAAAGTCAATAATTTCATATTAATTAATAATTTTTACCAATGGGAAACCACATAAAAATTGCACTTGTGTAGAAGCAGACTTAATAAACTATAAGTAGTTTTTTGGTTATTTGGCAACACCGTGCTTGACAATTCAAAATTTTAAGTACCAACTTGTACAAGTTAAAAGCTAACCCTGGTGGTGAGATATGTAATTAAATTCTCAAGAAAATTGGGGGCGTTCGGTAGCGCACAGCTTTGCTGTGCAATACGTTCTTTGTTGACGAACATAACAACGAACAAAACATATGATTTCCAAATCGAAGCCAAGCTAGCGCTAAATTTCTGGTATACTTAGGTATCGTAGTGCAAAGCTGACTACGAAATCAGCTGTCTTGTTAATTGTTGTTTGTGAACTTTAATTACGTAACTAATACATCGTCTTCTTCTTCTGAATCGGTTGAAAAAAGCACAAATTCTTACTTCCTAATTCATTTGTTTTGAGTTGACAGAAATGGTTACCTATTGGGTTTTATAATTTCACAAACGCACAATATATTTTTCAGCATTGTATCAGAAACCTGTGCGACACCGAACGTTCCCAATTGAACTGGATAAATATCAAGATCTTGTAGTGTTATTGTAAAGCATGCAAAGCTCTGATTTATATAGGTCTTCGTGCATAATAAAATGCGGCTTAGTAAATAAAAAGCGATGATTACTATGTATTTTTTGTAATAGAACTGTCACTTTTCAGCGTTTCTTTTGTAAAGAACCTATAGGCCGAATAAAAAAAATCATTTTTAACAATAATGTTTGTAACATTCAAAATAACTGTGTACTAAGCTTTAACCTTTATTATAGATTTTTTTATTAATTGTATCTAGATAACATTTTGCGACAACTGTTTGACTGAAAGTACCTATACGACTAAAATCGATTTTTTGAACTTTCCCATTATACTCATGGTAACGTTCCATTGGCTTAAGACCTAGATTTTCTACACAAGACCAAACAATTCTTTAGAGCTAGTAACTTCACTGAAAAAAAACAGCCAAGGACATTTAGTATAGGTCTTAAATGTCTAAATATCAATTAGGTACTCAGGTGATTCGTGGCTTGTGGCGAACTTGAGGATATTCTAAAACAAATCGTATTTTCTTGAATTCAATAATAATAATTAAAATGGAAATTAAATAAGGAAACACTTAAGGCTATGTATGAAGGCACAGCCATACCCATCAGACCTCCTTTAGAAAACAACTGCAGTGAAGAAAGTCCACTCCTTCTGTCTATCCCAAAGCACAAACCCGTAGCCAAATAAATCACTTCCTTAAAAAATTCAATTTCATTCTTAATTATATGTTGCAATAACGAAGCGTCTCCTCCTCCAAGTTAAAAAAACAGTCTAATTCCTAAAATGCGAATCGTTTTATGAGAAAAATCTTATAGGTTTGGCCATCACAGTCAAAAGAGTCAAGAGCGGTTTCGCTTTGAGGGTTCCAATTTGTCCCAACCCAAACTAACAAAAAAAAGAAGAAAAAATTATATGAATTTTTTTTTTTTCTGAAATGGCAAAACATGCGTTCAGTGTTCAAGCCTCCACGTTGAAATCAATATTTGTTGAAGTATAAGTCACAGTGCGCCTAGCACGGTCCATGATGCCATCCAGTACAACAAATTAATGAAATTCAAGTCCGTCTGTTCCACCCAATGAGCAATTCTTGAACTAAACAGCAATACAGAGTTTGTCGAGAAATGCATTCAATTTAATTTGCATTTGGATGGGGGACGAAAAGAAACGGGCAGCGCATTCATTGCGCATAAATAATGTGGGCGCTCAGATCCATATCTTTCACCATCAACATCTCTAATCAAAAAGACTTAGCCAACTTCTCTCCCAAGGAAGACCGATCAATGTGAATAGTGGCTACGATACTTACAAATCAACAACCAATGTTTCCTCTCAGCCCCAGATATGATGATGATGGCTTTGGCTTAAATTCGAACGAATTGATTTGCCTCGCAAGTCGCGCAATAATCAACTTCAGCCGGGAACGAGGCTAACCAATTCGGGAATAACAATTTCCGATTTGGTAGTGAAATCAAATCGAACTGTGTGTTGCGTTTGCATCGTCCGTTGCTGCCTCGCCATGGTTATTTTTTTTACTCTGTCTCAGTCATCGACGATAGCAACTCTGATTTACAATTGGAAGCCATTAATCTTGCGTGAATATAACCCCTACTTGTCAAACGTCAGTAAATGCATATGACGGCTGCGTTATGCAGCGATTGGATTTTGTGTGTTGTTTGTTATTTGTTTTCCTGTTTGCTGAGTTTAAGAGGTAGGAGGAAGCAGAATTGAAATTCATTCTTCAACAAACATTTATAAGCTTTTTAACATTTTTTTTGTAACATATTTATTTAAAATAAAAATAATCTGACCTGCATTCTGTTGCTTTACTGTTAATAATATTAGTTTCAAACACTGATCTCTATAAAACACAGGTTTATAGTATAACCTTATAATACGTCGAATCACTTTTAGAGGTCAGATTGAGCGTTATTTCAAATGCAGGTATTATTTATTTGTATAAATCAATATAATATAAACATATTTCTTACTTTGTTGTATAGAACACAATGGCAACTAACTTTTTTTTGTATTCGGATAGACGTCAATAATGTTACCAGCACACCTCATCTCATCTTCAAATCGCCTGAAAAAAAAAACTGTTATGATTATAACGAATAGTATATCCAGTGTATTTTAGAGATGAGTGGTTTCAAGGCTAAACATTCAAGAAATTAAGCACTTATACTTCCGCAAATGTTCTATTGGTATAAGGTGACAGTTCTTCTCCTGGAATAAGGAAAATATTTACCATACAAAAATATGAAGATAAACAATCCTACTAATATTATAAATGTGAAAGTTTGGATGGATGGATGTTTGTTGCTCAATAACGCCAGAACGGCTTAACGGATCTGGATTAAATTTGGCACAGAGATAGATTATAGTCCGGAATAGCATTCATGATACTCTTTATTCCGATAAAACAATGGTTTGTGTGGGATAGATTTGCTTTTTTCTGCTTTAACACCTCAACGACTGAACGGTTTTAGGTTCGTTTGCTGATACGATTCATAAATATTTATGTTGAACTTAAAACGCTTAAGGACTAATTTTTCCTCTGCGTAAACTGTCACATAAGTTCTTAAGTAGAACTTAAATGATTAAGTTGTGTATCACCAAACAGGCCTTAATGATATCTTATAGGTGAGTAGATCTCAGTAGGTTCCTGTGGGATAGAAAGTCCGTAGCATCGCATGGGTATCTGCTAGTAATCAATAATAAAAAGTAGCTTTCATAATTACCAAATATTCTCGTATCGGTTCACAAGTTACAGAACATGTGGACAGTTTTTTAAAGTTCTGTAAACTCTGAGATAGTTAATACGAACATATTTTCGAACATGCCCAATTCTAAAGGTCACACTGGCGATGGCGTTTGGATAAGTTTATCCAAATAAATTTGTATAAGTTTCCGTAGCAAATTCCTTAGGTAATTTTATCCAATTTGAGTAAGCCACTTCCCATATAAAATTTGACAGTTCATTTACCGAAACATAAACTTGAATACCCCTTTTATTTCCATACACATACATAGTAGGGGTATTCACGATCTGATGTAACTGGTCTTGTATCATTGCAAAAGTGTAAAAGTGTAGCATTTTTTTGCGCTACAACAACAAAATATACTGAATGTCAAAGTCCTACACTTTTAGACTTTGACTATACCCGAACCCTATTGTAACAGAAAAATACAATAGTGTACAATTTTATTAAGACAAACTAAGATATTTCAGAGCAAATGTGAAACAGATTTTGATATTTGCTTCAGTGTTGCTACAAATTAGAAAAGGTGTGTTCACAGTCTGTTGTAAAAAAATAAAATTTTACAATTTTACAAGACTTGTTACACCAGATCGTGAATACCCCTATTATGTACATATGTACAGTTACAGTTCTGTGAGATTATTCAAATGCTTGGCAAAATTTGTTTGGCCGATTTTATTCTGCTGGGACAAATGTTGTTGGCTTAACCCTGGACGCAAGGCTGCGTTGTATAAAGTACGGTATACAGAAAAGTGTATATATGTGTATTACAAATGTTATGTACTTTCCTCTGTATATCCTATATACCACAATTATATAGATATCGCGATTTGAAGAGGTTATTTTTGGTATGGTATTGATATGTATCTATTCATGCCTGTGAAACTGGTAGTTTTCAAAATAAATGTTTCCAATTGGACTAGTGCTTAGTAGTGATGTAGATTCAACAAAAATACGGATCTGCGAATTAAATTCAGAATAAAAAAAATGCATTTTGTTTGCCCAAAGGAAAGATTTAATTGACAATATCTATTTTTTGACAGATTTGTACCACAAAAGAATTGAATTTTTTTACTAATGGAAAATCACATTAGAAAAATTTCTAGCGGATTCAATTTGTTCGTAGATTTATGTTTTGAAAAACGTATATCAAATTAAAGATAAAACAATTGGTAGTTTTGCTGGTATTTTCCTATTAAATAAAAGCAACTTAACTTATGTACTTACTTCAAATTCCAAAAGCTGTAAATAACAACAATTTTACCTTTTGCATGAAGATTTAATTAAAAATCTATCAATCATATCCCTGTATCTAACAATCGAACCAAAAACAAAAGAATACAGATAAAACAAGATTTGTGTTGTGACAGCTGACAATTTTCAACAAAACAAAGCCGATAGCGGGAAGCCCGCAATAATAGAACTATAATTTTTCCTAAAGTTTGTATTTGGAAAAAAATGAAGTAGAGATTGTAATCAATGTTGACATACCTATGATAGTGAACATCAGAAAGGGAGCCTCGCAATTCCGTCTGTCTTTTTGTCTGTCTATACAACGATCTGCAGCATAAACGGCTGAAGCGATCTTCGGGATTTAAGTATTTTAGGTCATTATCTCAAATAGGTTTACAAATATTTGTTAGCCCCAAAATAACGTATTTGACATACATTTTTTCCTACCATTTTAATTATCTCAAAAACGGCTCTAACGATTTTGATTTAAAAAATCTGTGTACTACTAAAGTTATAGTCTAAATTTTGGTCTAAACATTTTGTTATATATTATACTTACCATGCAACCATTTTTTTGATTTTTGACTTTCTCATAAAATGCTGCACGGATTTCGATCAATATTTTTATATAGGAGGTGCTTCAATTTCTAAATAATACTGCGTACCCAATTTTTTGGATTAAAAAAGAATATTTTTTTATTGAAAATTCAATACTAAGTCAATAACGACTCCAAAAAATATATATAAGCTGTTTTTACTAAACATATTCAGCCGTATCTATTAGATTTCTTGCTTGCGATATAGGTACTATTTTATTTAATAATTTTGCACGCGCTCAAAGGATTATGAATACCCTTTATATGTTTATAACACAGCGCGGCATCCGGTGAAAAAAGAGAAAGAAGGATAGAAATATGTGTTGCGCGACGTATTGAGACGGTGGTTGTTGTCTCAGATTTTATCTCCATCTATTCATCTCCATATCTATAGGGCAAGCTTTGATTAAAATCTCCAGTTCGATTTTTTTCCCAAATGCAAAGTTGACATAAGGATGATAGAGAATACCAAAAAAATGGGTCCGGCAACGATCTACAGTCCAAACGGCTGTACCGATTTTGTTCAAACTTGGTGGTTAGGCGTTTTAGGTGATTGATGAATCTTAATTATCTCAAAAACGGCTCTATCGATCTTTATGAAAATTGATGTGTGTACTAATTTGAGTATGGTCTGCATTTTGGCCGAAAAAATTAAAAATATTTTGTTATTAACGGTAATTGCCAACAACCATTTTATTGATTTTCGACTTTCTCATAAACGGCCCGACGGATTTCGATCAAATTTTGTATACAGGATCTCCTTAAAATTCCAAATAATACTGTATTTCAAAATTTTCGACAAATGTTTTTTTTTGGATTTTTGCAAAAAAAAAATATTTTTTTTTTGAAAATTCAATATTTTGAAAACGGATGGGCTATTTTTTCTGAAATTTTGTTTAAAATGTTTATACCAATTTTTTTTAGAAAATCTTTTAAGAATTTTTATATATCAAAAAATAAGTGAAAAACGACTTTAAAAATACTTTTTGCCGTTTCCATTAAGAATCTTAATGTGATCGAACGTAGGAGCAAGTTTGTGCGATCCAGTAGGTGAATTTTATTTAAAACGCCCCTAAGAGGTTATTTAATCAAGAATGCTTAAATATTTAAATTGGCTTTAAACAACATTACTTAAATTCGTATCTATAATCGATTTCTCATTCGTACTTAACTAAACGATCATAATGTAACGTAACGCAAAGAAAGTCAAAATCAATCAGCTGAGCAATTTTGTGACAGCTTTTTTTTTTTTTTTTTTTTTTTTTAAATTTAACTATATGCCTGTAAGCCCTAAGGTCTTTTAAATGCAACCTGAATTGCACGGCACTAGTTTGGCACAGTGGATTTGAGAACCAGGTATTGACTGTCTCATTTTTAACCCATGGGCGGCATCCAATTAAAATTGGAGGTATAGAAAAGAATGCGCCTAGCGTGGAGATCGAACCCACACGTCCTTGTTAGCAATGAAGCACTTTATCCACTGCGCCATTGCCACCCACGCTTTAATTTGTAAATAATCAAACATTTCTGAGATTGTTGTCGATTTGAAAACAAAGCATTGGAAGTGAATTTTGTAAATACAAATCAATTTGTAAAATGGCGATTGCCAATCTTGAGGTGACTGAGAATAGATTCAAATGACACACAAGCCATTTTCGTAAGACTTTTTGTTAAACCAGAAGGGGTAGGTATAAAATCGTTTTTTTTTTATTTCACATCTTTGAGTTAGAAGCAACATTTAATATATGTTTTGCATTATGTTTTTATTTTTTTGTTTTTTATTTAATAGTAACAATACTAGGAAAAATTAAAAAAAAATTAAACTAGTTCAAGTTCTGTTCGTTAAATAAGAAGTATTGCTTCATTTTCTGTGTCGTTTTCGAGCTCATATAAAATATACATACATTATACATAAATTAAAGTGTTTTAGTATTTCGTTTTCAACTGAGGTAATATCTTGAAAATCTATGGCTAAGTTGTACAGAACAGCCAAAGCGATAACTGCTGTTTTTTTATTTTCAAGAGAATATCGAAAGACTGTAAGTAGGATTTTGAAGCGGCTCTTCCATACTCCAAAACACCTTTCTTCAGCATTGCGCGTAGCAATATGTGCGATGTTGTATTATTCTTCAGCAGGCGTTCGAGGATTTAGTAAAGGTGTATATAAAATGTTATAGCATGCATAGCCCCCATCACTAAGTAAAATTCCTTTGAATTCCCCATCATCAAACTTTTCTTTTACTCAAGGCATACCATATTTCGATTTTTAGTGAAGATTCACAACCTTTGGGTATTGAGTGAATTGAAACCTTTACGGTACCCGATAGACCTCCAACTTTGGGTATTTTAATGTGGGTACAATCGATTGCACCCACAACAATGGGAAACTACGTATTTCCCTAAACTTGTCCATTTATTTTATTTGCTCTGAGACCAATGTTGGCATTTTTACAAATTCGAGTCGCTTTGGGTCGAATGCCTTTGCAACTCTTTGAAATATCAAACAGAGCGTGGATTGCCTAAATCCGTGTATATCGGCCCCATTATCTTGCATCTACATAATGGAAAATAAATTTAATTTATTTCTTTTTTAGTGGGATAAAGAATAATTAAAATATTTATATCTGCGCCTCATTTCGACCTCAAAACCTTATGGCAGCCATTACTTGTAGATCAGCAGAAATGTGACCACCTCTTAGAAGAACCTTCGATATCGGATCAGACAAGGGTTATGATTTTAACCATATTGGCTTTTGAAAACCTATATTTTCGGCGAAATGAAATTTCATCCAGTTCCATGGGGTTATTATTCTATTACAATTGGAAACTAATGTACTTACTAAGTCATTTATAAATGAAATACAATTTTCATCAATTATTTTAATTGAATATGTTAGAAAAAATCACTAAACTAAATAAAATAACAATTTCAATAAACAGATGAGAATTGATATGTCAAAATACATTTAAGAGAGCTTTAAATAACCTCTAAGCGCGCTGAATGCTGTTTAAGTTAAGACACCTTTAAATAACGTTGTTTGAATGAGAAAATTGCTTATAGATACGGATATTGAACTTAAGTGTTGTTTAAAGGTATTTTAAAGTTAAGTAAGATTTAAAATTTTATTTTACAGGTTGGGGCACGAATCGTTCTACAAAAATAAAACGTAATAACTTTTTTCAGTGTGAGTAGTCGGCTTATTTTTTTTTACTTAATAAGCTACTTAGATTTATCAAAATGAATGCTTGGGTACTGAAAAAAGGATTTTGATAGTTCAGCGATACCATTCTTTGCAGTCCGTCATTTCCGTCCAAAGGGAATTTAGGCTGGAGTTTGGCGGTACTCCCCCGAGTAGATGGACGATTATGAGGCTGGTGAACATGTTTGCCGAATCTGGAAGCATCGAACGAAGACCGTATCATTGAGATCCCAATGTTCGGGTTCAGGATACAATCGTGGCTGTTGCATCGGCAATACAGGCAAATCCAAGTATTTCGACTCGAAACTTATCAGGCCAAATTGGAGTTAGCAGCCGGTCATTACAACGGATACTTCATGATGACTTAAACTTGCTTCCGTACAAAGTCCAAATTACAAACAAGTTAAACCCTCAGGATTTGCCTATTCGACTGGAATTTTGCCGAAAAATGATTGTAATGGCCAAAGAAGACAACACATTGATGAGGCCCATTTTGACAAGCAAAATTGCCGTATATGGAGTGAATCTAATCCAGAAATGCTCCATGAGACGGAACTGCACCCAGAACGAGTCACTGTGTGGTGCGCAGTTTCATCAAGGTGTATTGTCGGGCCATACTTCTTTGAAGAAAACGGTGTAACACAAACTGTCAATGGGGACCGTTATTTAAAGATGTTGAAGAAGTTTTTTTACCCAGAACTTCGCCGAAGACGTATATCTTTCAGCAGGATTTGGTTTGAACAAGATGGAGCACGTGCAAGTGCACACGTAGCCACACAAGTTATGCCGGAGCTCTATCGAAAATTCCCAAACAAATTGATATCCAGAAACTGCACTTTCCGCTGGCCCCCAAGGTCACCTGACCTGACTGCACCAGACTTTTTTTGTATGGGGTTATGTCAAGCAGGAAGTGTACAAATCGAATCCCAGGAATTTGACTGAATTGAAGCAGTCTATTAAGACAATAATTGAGGCGAACCCAATTTCATCCCTTCAGGCCGCAATGAACAATTTTCTAATCAGGTGCCGCATATGCGTGGATGAGCGTGTAGGTCATTTGCGGTCTATCATCTTTAAAAACTATTAGTTATTTAAAATATATTTTAGATTAGTAGATACGACCGATTGTGTTTACGATGTGATTGATCATTTTATTTTATGTTCGATTGGCTGTTCCGAGGAAAGTGTTCGGAGTATTTTTCTGTTCCCTATTTTATAGTCGTTAATTTGTGAATAAGACATTTTCATATTCGATTGGAATAAAAAAAGAGTACATGTGTTAACGGATTTTGTTTATAACAAGAAAAATCTAGTAGATTTTATTCAAAAACAATTTTATTATTTTTCTTATTCACACTGCACCAAAGATTACATACAAATAAATACGATATTTGTTTTAGTTCTTTCATCAAAGGTTATGGTTTATTGACAACTTTATTACACTATTGAGCTTTTAGTAATATACAATTATACATCCTCCATATTTAGCCAAGTTAAAGCTTTGAACCCAAAGAGTAAATTCGTGCAACCCAGTCGTGCAATTTATTTCCCCATTGATTGTAATTGTACTTTACCTACCTATCTACGTTATAATGGTTTTGCAAAATTAAAGAAAACATAAACATTCATAGTAGCTAAATAAACCAATTCATAATTAATCTTAAATGGGGTTATGAGCTTACTTCTTCGACGAGCAATTTTTTTTTTAAATTTAATCACGCAGTTAAGAAAAGCAATAAGCAAACAAGCTATTATACTTTATAAAGCCAAAATCGTTTTTTGTACAATAATTACATACTTACATAATATATCTTCAAGGAAGAAAAGAGAAAGTCCTTAGAATTATGTTAATCAAACGATAAGGTAATAAGTTACCTATATTCGGGGCCTGTTTTAATTAGTATTTTTTTCACTATCGGAATCAGATTTCGGATAAAATGAAATATGACATAAATTCTCCTCCAATAAAAATAAAAATAAACAAAACAAAAAAGAAACATCCTGAAATGTGTTGGCGTGCGTGCGTTATATCGTTTTGAAAAGAGAGTGTTTGCTCTATAGAAATATCCAATCGTAAGAACTTTATATCCTTTTTTGAGCGATTCTCTAAATTATTAGTAATATTAATTCTGACATTTATTTATAAATAAAAATAATGTAATTCGCTATACCTATATATACATATGTATGTGTAGTTGCCGATGGAACTGTTGAATGTAAGACTATATGCTATCGAATAATTTATCGATTTATGCCTATATAAGCATTTTTTTTTGCCATTGACTCGTTTCGTATAAATTTTTTATGTCAACTTAGGTAATTAGGACGAACAGAAAAAGTCAAGATACAAATATAATTAAACTGCAACGGTATTTTCAAATGGGTTCGATTAACAGGTCTATGGGTTAATATCATCGATACTTATAGTTCATCTACACTACAAAATAATAAATCGATTGTACGCCATATGCTGGCCGCATAGAGCACCCATCATTGTATTATTTAACGTTGCTCTTTAGGATGGTCGAGCCAAAGGTCAGGTAATGATAGAATATCTATCTACAATACGCTGACTACTATACAGCAGGTATCTATCTATCTATCTATATTGCCCAGTCATCGGTGCACATGTGATCGTACTCGCATGGTACCGAACCGAGAAACTATTGACCTCTATCAGGAAAGACAATAGGTGGTTATAATAGCTTAAAATAATGGCCGTTGGGTATCGGTCAGTGGTCCTGGCCAACACAATAGATATGCGTGTTTTCATGTGGGTAGACCGAAAGTATTTTAAAGTGCAGTTGCTGAATGGGTTTTGTGATGTTTCCATTTATTGTTAAATTGTCTGGGAAAGAATAATTGATAATTGTGTAATGATTAACTTGGAACTTATTATTAGTGATATTCAATTGATAATCAACAAAAACCTTATGTACGTTCTGTGACAATAATTAAAACAATCCCTATACTTTTGTGAAATCTAATTGATAGTGCAGGCAACGAGACGAGAACAGGCGAAACTTTTGTTAGTCTCGTCAAAATCGAAAAATTCGTCTCGATCTTTGTCTTTGCCTTTTTCTCGTGCAAATCTTAATGTGAATTTTTTAATCCTTAGTCTTGATTTCTTTCATGTTTTTTGGTAGTAAAAATATGTAAGATAAGACGCACGTTGAGATTAAAAAGATAGAGTACGGTATCTCAGCAGTTTGTTGGTAATTTCGAATTATCTGAGGTAAAATTTGAATTTGAATTGTAGGGTGTTTTAATCCATTTAAATCGGAGACATTCTTCAATGGATTCTGACAGTTCATGGCTTGACAGGAAGGCAATGAACAACTATATATCGACGGGGAAACAAAGTCTGAAAAATTAGCGATTTCTATTTCAACCACATTCATACATAAATCGTACGTATTCTTCTCTGGATTTTCGCAGTGTGCGTATATCTGAGTATAACTCAGTATCGGTTGTTTTTTTTTTAGTTGTATGGTTTTCAATCTGGCAATACTTTCGTTGGACTTTTTGACAGCTGTCACTTGATTTATGCTCAGTTTGATTTGCCATTTCAAGAATTGAAGCCCAACGACCATCAAGCGCGTCGCACGTTCGATGAATGGACCCAAAACGAGATTGCCACCGATCCCGATTTTCACAAGAAAATTAAATTTTGTTCAGCGACGAAGCCTACTTTTGGTTAAATATGCCCGAGACGATTGACGCCTTGGAAGAGAATATTCGGGGCGTTATTGCTTACATAAGACCCAATTAGTGCAAAAAGTGGTCGAAGATTGGGCCTCTCGGCTGGAATTTATTCGAGCCAGCCGCGGTGGCCACTTGCTAATAAAGATAAATTCTTGGCAATAACATTAAATAATGTGCTTTGTGTTTTATTTCTTCTTGAAAACTACACATCTGAAAAAATACTTGTTATATTCAAGTTAGAAATTAGTATAAGCAAATTGACTGGCAAAGCATTTAAGCCATGTCTTCACCTGATGACCAAGTGCCGATTAAAACAGAAAATCTTGGTTTACACCAGAAATATTATTTGAAATAGAGCCAAGAGATCTAGCTTTCAAGGCGTTGGAGAACTGTACTCACAGCATCTTCACAAAAACTTACCATCGAAAAAGTAATGGAAAAATATTCGAGAACTTGGTGTTGGTCGAGAAAAAGAACATTGTTCTTTTGTCATAATGTTCCGATGACTTAAATCATAAGCTCGCACAAGTTCAAAATAACATTTCAAATTTTGATTTTCAGGTTGTTGACCCCAAATGCGAAGTTTTGAATTAGTCCGGTATTACATAGCGCGTGTTTACCCCTGCGTGAATGAAGTGCGAAAGAGAAAGAAAGAATGAACTCTACACGCGCGAGTAGGGTTTTCCTTGCGTGTTTTTGATGTTTCTCTTTCTACTCTTTCTTTCTTTTTCGGATTTCCTTCATTTAGATGAATGAGCACCAATCCAAATGGCTGACGAATTTAAATTGAGAAAAGAAAAAACTTCAAAGCTTATTTTAAATTACTAAATGAACCCCATTTTCTACAATCTTTGTCTTTGTCATCCGGAATACCTATATAAATTACTTTGCCTTAAATTTTTCCTTTAAAATTAGTTTTTTGTTCAATATCTGCACTGGGCAAAGAGGACAAAATGAAAGTTAGCTGTCAAATAAACGCGCAGTACTGAAAATGAGAATAGGCCTCCTGTAATACCACGCGCGTTACCGAATAGAAGTTCAAAAGAAATTAACCAAGCCTTGCGCATTACAGTCACCACAAATAAGCCATACTAAGACCGGAAACCTTCGTACGTTTCACCCCCAAAACCCATTTGTTTACATTGTTGTATTTGTACCTTTGAAACCCTATCCATGAATAGAATGGGAAATCGAAAAACAAAACAAAAACAAATTACTAGGGCTGTGTTGTCTGTGTGTCTATAGGAAGATGAACGGAAAAGTTACTTGTGTTCGTGTTTCAGCTTGTAGGCAAATGTCAAACGAAAACAGAGGTTTCGGGTCTTTATGTTACGAGTATTAGTTTATGACGGTCACGCGCTGTGCAGTACCTGACTTAGTAGAGAGCAGATGCACTCTCACATGCTACTGTGCTGAATGCTATATTGCAAGTTGCAGAATCGAGTAGAAACACGGGTAATGCTGCGGAATGAACACTTGGCGGTAGTTGACCCCGAAAGTGTGAATTCGTTTTAAACCCGAAGATTAGATGGTACTGATGTATTCAGTGCAGTTCGCAAAACAAAATCGTCTGTTACAGGCTTTGATGAAATATAGCCACAATTTATTAAAAAGTTTACGCTTTATCTTACCTCCTCTTACACACGTCTTTATTACCATATTAAAGACATCGTATTTTCCTTTTGGGTTATCAGCAATCAGGCTTTAGAGGAAACCACTGTTGTATATCTGCTATTCTCAACGTTGCAGATGATATTAGGTCTGCAATGGATAATTACTTGATGCAATTTCTGGTACTTCTTGCAAGGCCTTCGATACAGTAGACCACAGGGTACTGATATCAAAATTAAAATACCAGTTTGAGTTTTTAAACTGCGGGAGAAGCCAAGCGGTTGTTATAGGCGGGCCTTTAAAACTTGCCACAGGCGTTCTCCAATAGTCAATTCTTGGTGCTTTCTTATGTCTCTATTTTTTGTAAATAATAATTGGAAGATTATTTATAAAAAATCAGGTTAAATGAAAGAATGTATGAATTTGAGGCATTGATGCACTGCGACCTTGAGATCTTTTGTGCCCCCTATAGAACTGGATGAGATTTCCCATTCTACCGTATGTCTACTCCAAATCAATCCCTTTGAGGAATGATAGTATTTGTGGTATTTCAATAGAGGGTTTATTTCCTTTTACATTTATTGTGCGATGTCCCAGAAATTGTATCTCTGGAGAATAAGGGCTTCACAACTCCCCAGAAACTACAGAGAGCATTGTCTTCAATCCTAGGATATTGAGGTGCCCGTTCAGTTTACGGTGGCCAGTGAGGCGATCTGTCTGACAGTTCAGTCAGAATATTCAGTCTGCTTACACATTCCCATACCAGTTTTAAGCTGATGGAGTAAGAGCTTAGTGCCTTTAGTGCAGCTTCACTATTTGACATTTATTCATACGTTAAATACTAACGTGACATGATGGCAATGTTGTGGTTCCTGTATAGTTTCTTTCGGGATTACGATGTGCGCATTTTCATATTGCGTTAACCTCCGCCTGGAAAATGCTCAGGATAAATACTCCTCACTTGATTTGTATTATATTAAATAAATAAAAACAGCTGATAACGCGTAGTGGTAAGTGTACAACTAAATGATGGCTTATCAGTCCTATTCTTACAAAATGTTTGATGTTGCGTCACAGCTAAATACATGCTGATAAATTGGATCGAAAATCATGTTTCATAAGTCTCCACACCAACATTGGCAAACACAAAACCAAAATCAACACCAGAAACACTCCGGGCAGCGCTGGATTCGATAACTTTGATACTTGTCATTCAGCGTGAAGGTCATTAGACGTCATCAGTGACCCTGTAAATAAAATAAAATCAAAATAAGACTTTAAGCTAACGTTAGTATATCACTTTAATTTAAAGAAAAAGTCAAAGTTTGTTTAAGTTTTTAATTTACTTTTCTTCTGGGTTTAAGATTACTTCTTACAACAGCTCATAGTGCAAATTCACTTCAACATACAAAAACAAAATAAAAATAAACAAAACAGAAGAAAAAAAAAACGAAAACACGATTCCATAACGTCTGTAGTTCCTGACTGCTTGTTTAAAAGGAAAAAATTCTTGATCGTACTTATGCGAAATTTACTTGTAACAACTACAGTTCATTGTACAGACACAATACTTAAAGTTGCAATAGTTATATATATAGTGTACACAAAAGGAGATATACATAGGTATGCACTTATGTACATTAGTAACCAACGGATATGCAGATTCGCTCCAACAACGTCCTCCGCTCAACCCACGAGTCTATCTTGTGGACATCTGCAAATCATCAATCAATCATCATTCCTATTCCTCTCTGTCGCTTATGTCTTTGTCCCTAGGCAAGGTTTCTTAACATTCTTACCTGGGATTTTTCTGGTATGGTAATTTTTTCCGACTAACACGTATTGTCTTATGAATTCGCCTAAAAGCATTGCCATCTTAGTTTTTTTTATTATTTTAAAATGAGAGGATGCGTTTTTGTAAGTTCGAAGGGATTTGGCCTAAAATGAGGTTAAGAGACTTATAGTTCCCTAAATGCAACAAGAAAATCTATATGGACTTAGTTTGGATCGAGAGGACTTACTCTTAGGCGAGAAAAAAACGGCAATGCTAATTTAACATTATCGTTATGTTAACGACAATGTAGTTATATGAAAACAGCAAAATCATACAAATCCTAATGAAGAAATGTTTAATGGAGTGCTGAGTTCAATTGTAATGTTGTATTGTGTTGCATTGTATTGTATTGTGTTGTATCGTATTGTATTGTGTTGTGTTAGGCTGTGCTGTACTGAGTTGTGTTTTGTTGTATTGTGTTGTGTTATTTTGTGATGTTTTGTTTCTTGGAATGGCGTGGGTGTTTTTTCATTTACTGTGGACATTAATCAGCCGTACTTTTTTCCAAACAGTACTTTTTTGTTTTTGTACCAAATCCGGGCGGTTAATAGCCGCGTTTCATTATGCTCAGTGTCCTATATACATACATAGTTCACAATGTGAAAATAAAACGATCTTGGTTATGAACAATTTTTACTTTACATGGTTTTCAGCTGTGATTACCTTTTGACATTTCAATTTTTTTTTACATTAAATAAATTTTGCTTACTGCGGTGCTCGGAAGTTATCTTTTTGTTTTGTTTTAGTCTAATACATATAAAATAATAAAATATAATAAATAAATTAAGTACATTACTACTGAAAGAAGAATTAAAATTTCAGCATAATGCCACTATTTTATACAAATAGTTAAAAAATATATAAATAAAAGTTTTGAACTTATTCCTAAAATTTGTATTTAAATAATTAGAACATGAAATGTTTTTTACATTTCAGTCAGAATGGAGTTGCCAGTTGTGTATAAAAGAAATAAATTAAAGCTCCCTATACTAAAGCGAAACTTTGGACTAAAAAACAGCAAAGATCCTGCTTAGACTGATTTTATAAATTTCAAAATCAAACGACAGAACAAATACTCCTTTTACACAACTGCGGTTTTTAATCCATGTTTACGTTTTGGACTTCTTTCGGCTGTAGATATACGTTTAAACACTGCGATATTTAATAGATGTTGACTGTTATAAATGTGACATGCCACATTGAGCGATATTTCAAAAGCAGGTATTATTTATTCGTACTTTGTTTATACAGAACAGACTGCCAACTTTTTTTTTTACTCGGATAGACGTCAATGGTGGTACCAGTGCACTTTATCACATCTCTAAATATGATATGATTCGCATAAGTGTTTTACTTTGTGCTTGAATGTTATTACACCGAGTAATGTAGATGTAGAATTTGATGGAATGCGATTTGAATTGATTTCGTTTTCGATATGGTATTGATTGTATTTGTATATATTATTAAACTAGTAGTTGTCAAAGTAAATGCTTCAAATTGGACTAGTGTTTAGTGGTGTTAGTAGAAAGAAAGTTTGATCCACAGTACCGATCTGCAAAATTGATTCAGAATAAAAAAAAAATAATTTCTGTTTGCTTTGACAAAATTGATATCGAAAAATCACTCTAGTGTAAAAGCAGACTTAATTAATGTAATTTATAGGTATTTGTTTAGCAATTTGGCAACCCCGTGGTTGACAATTCAAAATTGTAGTACCAGCTTGTCCAAGTGAAAATGTTGCCCTGGTCGTGAGATATGTAATTAAATTCTGGGTCAAGGAAATTGAACTCGATAAATATTTAGATCTTGTTGTGTTGTTGTGATACATGAATAGCTCTGCTGTATATAAGTCTTCGTGTAGAATGAAACGCCGCTAATGTAAAAATGCACGAGACACTCTTAGATGATTTTTCAAAATATTTTTTTTTAATTTTCTCTCTCCAGTTTGTGCCACTACTCCGGGACGATGTTTTTTTTACCAAACAGTTCCTCAGGGTTGAATTTTAAGGCATTTTGAAGCCGGTGTATTGATTTTAATCCCCCATTTTGTGTGTAGCTTTTTTTTGAGTTATTTGACAGATGGTCACCGACTGATCTGTATATTAATTTTTTAATCCCGTTGGAAACTGTTTAGAAGTTTAAAAAAAAATCTCATACCTGGCAATGTTGCTACTAGAAATGCAAACAAAAATAATTCGAAAAGTCGACTGAAGCATGATGGTCGACTTGACGTAAGCTCTTCGCTTAAAGTACCCCTTCAAGCGATTGTTTCAAGATCGCGTTCCTTCGGATAAGGGGACTTAAAAACGTCAACGCTTAAAGCAAACAGTACCCACCCAGTGATGCACTTGAGGATCGTCTGCGTGGCAGTCATTGACTGAGTCTATATTGCCCGAGATGAACAAAACTCTAGATCTTCGAATTGAGTGGCATTATGATGAAATGACCATGAAGTCCATCTTTTTCTTCTTCTTATAGTTTAAGATTCCTAGTTTTTATTTTTTTTCTTGTTTTTACAATTTTGTTTGTGTGTATCTTTGCGATGCAAATTTTTATAGTCTTGTTTATCTGTGCCTTTTGTGGGCTTTGTTGGCTTTGTATACACGTTTGGCATATTGTTATTAAATTTTTTTTTATTCATAAATCATCGACTGGAATTGGTAAGGTTCGAGTAGATTATAGTACAGTACTGCGATGGGATAGCCGAAGTATAAGAGACCATCAACCACGCTTCTGCGAGTATCTTTTCCATTTTTGTTCATACTATAAATTGAAACCAAGGTTATGTGCATATTGTCTGATGGATTATTGACAATTCTCGTTATTGATATTCATCAGAGTTTTTGCGGTATTTATACATATATATGTATATCCTCTGACTAAAGGGTAGCAATGGTTGTGTAGTAGATAAGTTAAAATTGTATGTAGTTATTTAACTAAAAATGTAAAGCAAGGAATTCGACTCTGCAGGATGTAGTTAACGACGATTGATTGATGAATCGAAAGTTGGTAAGACTTATGGTTGAGGTGGAGTACTTAAAAAGGCATTTAGGTTGGCAGAAACGTACGGAATACAGGCAGAGTTCTTATCTTAAGAAAAAAAAAATATTGACTGTATGTGTACATCGAGACATTAATTTAGTTTTACATGACAACAAATTATAGTCTGGCAGGAGAAAAGGAATACAAAGGGCTAACTCAGCATATTTAAATTTCACCAACTGAATACATTTTTTGGAGAAAACGTAATAAGTATTATTTGCATATATGGAGCCTTATTTGTTCGGGTGAATTTACGTCACAAATTTATGTCGAAGCATATGTAATTTGTATATAGATAATTGTAAATTTGCATAATTTCTTTTGTAAAAAAATCAGCAATAAAAAAGTACAAACAAGGTATTAACTCTTAGCTGGAGGAGATCGTAGAGTGTTCACTATGAATCATTAATACAAGGGTTATATGCAAGTAAGGTACATGTAGTAGTGTGAACCCGTAGGCTGACCAGATAGATCTGGGAAATCTTAAGACCTTTCCAATTGAGACGATTATTTCAACAACATATGATATAGCTTCCATCGTCGGGCACTCTGTATGATATTCGTTCAGACCTATGATTAAATTGTAATGATATACTCTTCTTTTGCAAAAAATCCATTGGGAATAAATGGGTATTATCCTCACAGACCCACTGGTTGTGCATACTTACTTATGGGGTAGCAGTATGGTGGACTGCATTAGACAAAGTCACATTTTGTGACAAATTAAATAAGGTCCAAAGGTCAGCCAGCTTATGTACCAGTGGAGCACTCTGCGGCTGTCCTCTTAAACTTACACCCCTCGACATTTTTAGCAAACAAGTGGCCGCGAGTACAGCTATTCGTCAAATCCATCTCTCAATGGACTAGTAATTCGATAAGCCATTCTAATATTCTAAACAAATTCGGTTCTAAACTAGGACGATCCGACTATACCACAGAATAGTTAATATTCGGCAAGAACTTTCAATTTATGATCTCATCAAGATCCGCTTGGGATGATGAGATTTTCTTAAAAGATGAATCAGCTCACTTTTATACGGGCATTCCGAACACCGAAGAAGGAGCGGGGAGCGGGCGGTATGATCTCTGACAGAATTTTATTCTCCCTTTCCGTCTACCTGCACATTGTAGCGTGTTCTAAACAGAAATTATGGTGATTAAAGAGGTTCTATCCTAGCTAAGGGAAAACGTGGTATCCACTTTGGGTATCTGTATCTTCTCTGACAGCCAAGCAGCCCCAAAATCACTTGGCGATGTTTCCACAAACTCTATAAATGCCCGCAACTGTCGATCATCTCTCAGGGAGATGGTGAAACAGTTTAACATTCACCTACGTATTTGGGTGCCAGGACATAGGAATATTTTGGGGAAATGCAAAGCCAATGAACTCGTCAGAAATGGAAACCCAATTACAAATTCTACTTAAAATGGAAGAAATCGGCATGCCTACCGGTACATGTAAACTTACGTTACAACAAAACGCCATAACACAAACAAACATGAGATGATTAAACATCCCTGTACTTGCCAGGCTACCAGACGGATCTGGCCTGGGAGAATACTTCTTCGACGACCCCAGTGATCTATGACACTTAGGGATTCACAAGCTATCTGAGGTGTGTCAGCCGTTTTCCTGCCACCACTTCAACTTAACCTGAACTAATGATACACTATATTACGCCGCCTACCACATCCATTGACAGTCATCAAGCATACCTAAAAATAATAAACCAAGGTAGCGATACTCCTCAGATATCAACCCCTAATCTCAGAGAGCAACACTTATAGTGGAGAAAAGTAATGCGAGTTGCTCTACCATGTTACAGTTCACACTCACTGCGAACCGAAACATGTATATAGGGAGGTTAGCAAATGATGGCAAATCGAATTCAAACAAATTCTACCGTGATGAAAAGTCCTAATCTAGTATATAAGTTAGATGTCCAACTTTTTGAAGGGCAAGACAGCCCAGCTGGACTGCTATCTCAGTTTTGAAATTTAGTGGATACTGCTATTTCAGTCAAACTTAGAATTAAGGCAATATTTTTAAGTAGGTAATAATGGGTTATCCATTTTGCGGTTTCAAAAGTAAACGTAAATAAAACACATATAAGATATTTTTTTCATGATATTTCTTTTTTATTATAAAGTTTGAATTTTGACATTATGTGTGAAACACTACATCATTTAAATGACCACCAAGCGAATTGTTGCAAGCATCGATTCTTTTGAGGTCATTTTCGACCACTTTTTGACACATATTGGGCGGTATCTCAGCCGAAACTTGACGCATGTTGGTTTTCAAGCGCTCAAGAGTTAAATGTTTATCTGCATAAATACGGGCTTTCGCGTAGCCGCACGAAAAAAAGTCCAGCGGTGTCAAATCGTATGATATTGATGGCCAGTTGATATCGCCACGACGAGAAATTACGCGGCTAGGAAATGTCTCTTGCAATAAAGCCATATCCGCTCGAGTTGTGTGGCATGTGGCACCGTCTTGTTGAAACCTCATATTATCCAAGTCGTATTCTTCAATAACAGGCAAAAAAAAGTCGGTTATCATGTAACCATAACGCTCCGAATTGACGGTCAGAGTTGTTACAACGTCGTTTTCGAAGAAGTAAGGTCCAATCACACCTACGGACCAAAGGGCGCCGCAAACAGTGACTATTTGTGGATGTAATGGCCTCTCTTCAATTACTTGAAGATTCTCAGAACCCCAAATACGACAATTTTGTTTATTAACATACCCACCGAGTGAGAAATGTTCTTCGTCGCTGAAGAAAATTTTGTTCGAAAAAATCGCCGTCCACCGCCTGTCGTTCAAGCACCCATTCGACGTATCTACGATGTTGTGAATGGTCAGCTGGCTTCAGTTGTTGTGTGAGCTGGACTTTGTATGGATATAGGTGTAGATCCAAATGCAAAATACGCCATAATGTGCCGTAAGACAGTCCTAATTCCTGAGAACGACGAGGAATCGACACATTCGGGTCTTCGGCAACACTTTCACTTACAGCAGCGATATTTTCAGTGGTACGAGGCCTTACACTATCGGTAACCAATCCAGTCTCTTCAAATTTCTTCACAACTGTGTCAATTGCTTGCGTAGTTGGACGATTATGTAAACCATAATTTCCTTTTAAAGCACGATATGTGGCAGAATCACCATTTTTGTAGTAGATTTTAACAATTTTTATGCGTTGTGCGATAGTTAAGCGATCCGTTTTCGTAAATGTCAGACTCTCAACTGAAAAATAGAAATTGGTATAACAACTTAGTTTGCCAGATGTCGAATTCGAGCCCTATACTTTTGAAACCGCAAAATGGATAACCCTTTACAATGAGTTGCTGGTTGACTCATTACATGCTGTTTAGACATAGCACTAACAACACGTGATTTAGTAAAACTAGTGTACCGATAAAATATGACAACGAATAAAAAAATTATGGGAATTATAAGGGACATAGATAAATAAAACACGGAAACTTATCCGCATTAGTTCAGCCGCCATCACTGGAGATAAAATTTGAGACAACAACCACCTACAGTCTCAGAACATCGCGCCACACATCCTTGCTATCCTTCTTTCTCTTCTTTTACCTCACGCCCACGCTCTGTTGAAACATTTGGGTCCATTTTCTTCACTATTTGTCAACTAGCCGCAAACTCCCAAGTTGGCCAACTCTAGAGTTGACACAAACTTGAGAGTTGAGTGACAAGTTGAAATTTGTTTTTCTTCACTATTTTAAATCTCAACTCGAAAGTTGAAATTTGAAAGTTGGCCTACTTGAGTTTTTCAAAATATCCCGGGGATATTTGTGATAGATATGTCAATTTCATTTGAATTAATTGCGTTTATTCAAATTGAAACTTAAGCTTCGTAATTCTTTTTGTTTATAATAATTGAAATTTATAAAAATATTAGTGGCGGAAAAAATAACCAAATTGCCAAAAGTAGTTTATACTACTGAAGAAGAAGATTGGTTGGTTTCGAATGCATTGGTACATCGGGTGGTTATCGAAAATAAAAAAACCGACGGTGTTACGAAGCGTAATAAGGGGATAAGGCCTGGGAGGAAATTGCTAAAGCTTTCAATATCGCCCCAACGAGCCAGATTTGGTTAATTAAGTTTGATTTTGAACTGTTTAATTAAGTATAAATCTTGTAGGAAAGAAGAGTCAAGTCTCTTCGGGAAAAATATCAAAAAATAAAACAAAATTTTAAAAATCGCGTGTTTTATTTTAGTAAAGACGCCAAGCAAACTGGTGGAGGTCCACCCAATAAAGAACTTCCTGCGTTGCCCGAGCCAATGCAGGAATTATTTAAAATTTTGATTCCATCCACGTATGGTCTTTCAGCAGCAACGGGTGATAGCGATTCAATAGTTTTCAACAAACCGGAATTTAATCCTTTAGGCGTTGAAATAAACCAAATCGCTGATGCTGCACCCGTAACTTTCAAAGAAGTAACCATAGAAGATGAAATGTTTGTATTTGAAGACGACGAAAGTAATGACGTTATTCTGGCAGACAGGCTGTGGATTGTTTGGATACACAAAATACAGAACAGAAAGTTCATGAGCATGAACACACTTGGGAAATGGTTAATCCAGCAAAGTTGCGAAAACCACCAAAACCTTTGCTGAAAAACAGGCGTCGCAGGTACAACATTGAAGCCGAAGTGGAAACACCCAAGAAGACTCCCAAATTGTTTTAGGCAAGACAGCAACATTTGGCTGCTAAGAATGAAAAAGAATTGGAAATTCTGGACAATGAAAGGGAGAGGTATAAGCTGGTGCGTGAGGGAGCTGCCGTGGACCTGGAACGAGCTTTATTAGAAAGGGAAAGAGCGGAATTCGAAAGAGAACGTTCGTTAATTGAGTTGGAAAGAGCCAAAAACCAACTTGCTTACGATAGTGAACTCCACAACGTGCGCATAACTATTTTAAAAGAAAGCCAAGCAGAACGCATACAAACTGCAGTCCCAACAGCCGCAGCAAAAAAGTAAGTTTCTATTAATTATTTAAATAAATAACACATTAAAATAGAATGTATGACGTCTTTTAATGTTAATTTTTCAGCCTTCTTCCATTGAAATTAGTAGATTGGTTTCTTCATTATCTAACATTCGCTGAAAATAATTTCGAATGCAGAACCTAGCATTCCCACCCGTTGCCGAAGGTAATTGATGTTGCCGTGTGGATGCAACATTTGTATTACGCAACATGTCGTCGAATCCGGGCATTTCCGGTGGAGTTTGTTGTTCCTTTTCATCGATTGCTATGTTGTGAAGGACGGCACAACCAATTATAATAAATTGTATGGTTTCAACTCTGCATCTTAACCCGGTGGCCAATATTGGAAACCGTCTTTTCCAAATTCCATATGAACGCTCGACACAATTTCTAGTGCGAATCTGAGACTCGTTATATAAATTTTCAACAGAGTTTGAAACATTTTGAAAAGGTGTTGCCAAGTAATTTGTGATTGAGTAGCCAGAGTCACGAAGAATAATAAAGTGCTCAAATTCACCCGCTTCAAATCGTTGCCTCAAAGTTGATGAATTGAAAATACGTTTATCGTGCGTGGAACCCTGGGAAAAGAATAGCACCGATTGTCAGAGGCATAACTTTTTTGTTTTTATTTTATATGTAGATCATTTACCTGCCAACGAGCAACGATATCTATTATTTTCAGGTCTGGAAATGCAACGGTCTAAACATTTATAGAGAACCAACCCTTGCGGTTTCTGAAAAGTTCTGCATCGTTTCCACCAGGCGATTGGATTCTTACATGCGTGCAATCTATTGCCCCAATTGTTCTTGGAAATTTGGCTACATCGTAAAATTCTTTTGCTGCTTGTAACCGTTCTCTTCGTGTTTTGGGCATGCGAAGAAACTGGGGTGCGAGGTTAGCAATTGCATTTGACACCCGGTTCACAATACGATGCACTGTTGAAATCCTCACACCAATAAAATCAGCAATGGCTAACTGAATTGACCCGAGTGCATAATACCTCAGCACAATCAATAATTTGGTAATTGGTCGTAATTCGCGCGATCTACACATATTTAAGTTAGTATAATTTAAACTAAGGAATATTCACTCAGATATTTCACTATGTACCTTGTTTCAGTGTAAAGCAAACTACTTTTTATCAATTCCAAGAGCAAAATTGTCGTTCGCTTTGAAATACGAAATCGGTAGATAAAATCCTGGTCGTCCCATTTTTCCAGCCCGACCCGTGGACACATTTTATATTGTCTTTTTTCAATCGCCAACAATTCTTCTTCTTCTTCATCTTCGCTTCCGGAAGCAGACGATGGATGATTTTCCAAATAATACTCGTAGCTTTCTGAGAACATTTTATGTTAAAAATATTTTTTTTTATTCAAACCGAAATCGAGAATAATTTTTGACAGAAGATGCAACGAAATGTATTACAAATTTGAATTTGACATAAAACTCTCAAGTTTGCGCTCTCAACTTCTACTATTTTCGGAAGTTGAGAAAACCAGAATTTGATTAACTCGAGAGTTGAGAATCAAAAGTTGAAACTGTCAACTTTGAGTGAAGAAAAACATATTCACAAGTTGAGAATAAAAATCCTCAAGTTGAGTTCAACTTGTAGTGAAGAAAATGGCCTTTAAAGGGTAGTATAATCCTTGAGCACGTGTTTATAAAAAAAAAAAACAAAAAAAAACAGAATTTAAGCAAATGACTTATAATATAATACAATACATCTTCAACGTTCATAGACTTATTGCCTTTATTTACCTGTTACCTATAGATTTTAAAACTATCATTCTCAAGGTCGTTGTACCATCAAGTCGTTTATCGAACTCGTTATAAAATCCAACCATTGATGCATATGCTATCACTTTTTCGTTCGAAAAATTGCTATAAATGTGCGAAAAGCAATAAACTTGCTCTCCCATATGATGGCAATTGCAAAGTTATACATATCACATTACATACTAACGAAAGCAAATCCGGATATCTCTTACTAATTTATTACAACAAGCTACGCAGCATCACAAAACATAGGCAAAGTCTCTTATTTTGTTAAATTCTGCTGAACCAAACAACAACAACCACTGGCTCTTGAGAAAATCTCAATTAATTGCATACTAATCGCTTATCTAGGTGTATCTGGGGTTCCATTAAACAAATCTGACATTTAGCTAGAGGAATAATATAATCGTATCGTATAGGTACGCACAGGTACCTATGATTCTGTTGCTCAAGTGAATTCTCTATAAGCCGATTTGAAGTGTTTCCTCCACACATTTCCTCGACTTCTACGAGTATATTTTATGTATATGGTAGAAGATTATTTTTTTGATATCGATGCGGTCATCATTCTCTTAACGAAAAAAAACCTTCTCTGATCTTTAAAAAGGGTATAGGGTATGTACGTCAATACTTATAGTTTTGTGCTATGAGATTGGCGGTCAATTAGGGATTTTGATTGACACTTTTTAAGATATCTATAAAAATTAATTAATTTTATCTAAGGATTGTTTTTATTCCACCACAACACTGAGAGATTGTAGGTACGTTAAGCTTAAAGTTCCGGCTCTGATAAGGAAAGTAAATGCATATAATTAAAGTGCGATTATATTATGGTAGATAATTATATTTGATTAAAACAGAAAAATATCTTAGGATTAAAAGAAAAAGGAAAATTAGAAAATAAGCTCTTCTTCTTTGTCTTTACCCTCTTACAATTTCTTTAATACTAAAGGAGCTCCTACCTATAATTATTATATAATATAATTATATCAAAATAAATGTTTTTCTTGGCTCAAGGTATTTCGTAAATATCAGACTTGAAACTATTTCATAAGACTAGTGTTGAGCGGTCTGTAACTTCTATATATATTATTGGTTCCATTGATTATGGAGATATGTACTAAGTGTTGTTTTTTATATGAGTAGAACTTTAAGTTGGCAACACTATTTTATGTGATAGTGACATCCGATGTAACAGTTCTTATAGTTGTTTGTTTTTTATTTACTCAAAAATTATAAATCACATCAAACGCATATTTTTGTTGTGGGATTTTCTTGGCAAAAATTACAGATAAGAAACTTGTTTATGTCTTTTTCTAAAAAATAAGACGAATACTCAACATACAATACAGACACATCCATCTAAACTCTGTTCAATCTATATTTTCAGTACAGGGAAGAAGATGGAATATTTGCCTTTCACTTTTACTATTATGGATTTCAATAAGCTATCTCTATTTTTATAAAGCTTTTCCATTTTCCATAGTTTCCGCAGTGAGCATTATAAATTGGCATATTTCTCTCACAAATGTCGGTAGGGTTTCCAACTGTTCATTTAGATTTCATGAACAGAAACATGTAGATCGTAAACTAAATCTAAAAAAATTAAACTAAATCCAAATAAAAATAAATCTATCTTTTTCAACACCTCCAAGAGGTTAGATAGTAGAGGCGGTTTTTCGTAAGAGTTCTCCAGAATGCTTAATCTCTTTTAACGTAAAAAAAATAAATAAATAAACACTGCACAAAAATAATAATATCACCTCAAATTTCACTGCACTATTTTAAATATAATATTTACATATATACGCGAAACCCTCTTCATTTTAGATTTATTTTCATGAAGAAAAAAGCTACTTTGTAATTTAAAGTTAAAATTAATTAATGAACCGGATTCCATTAAAAATTTGAAACCAATATTGTATAGCTGCATTTTAACCGTGTTCAAAAAAAAGAAACGGAAAGATGTATGTAGAAAAGCTCGCAACGACAATAACATTTCTCTTAAACTTAAAACATATACTCTCATAAGCTCAAAGAAAGATTCAATTCTGAAAGCTCCATATCAAAAACCAAAGAGTAAGGTATAAGATTTTTCATCCAAAAGTAGTTACTCTGAATCAATGTGTTTGTTTTTTAATAAAAACAATAAACGAGAGTCAAAATGGTGATCAGTCTTCCTCTCCTCATACCCGGGAGCAGATAGGTTATGGTGAAATGAACGTGAATTTATGGAATATTTCAGTAGCAATTTCCTAAATTGAGTGCTATGGAAACAACAGCCGGCACCAGTGTGTTTGAAAAAGCTCTCCCATGAGGCCTGTACTGAAAATATAAATTGAAATAAGATAATAATAATAAAATATTAAAAACTTTTAATATTTTTATACATAATTTTTTTCCCGTGGGTAGGTGTTAAACCTTCAAAAGGCTCTATGCGGACCGAAAAACGCATGTTCATAGGAGTGTGAGATTCTTACTGCACTAAAAACACCTCCTCCTCCCGATTGCAACTAAGTTGAAACTTTTCTAGCAATTTATTTTAACCGATTTTAATTAACGTGTTGCAGGTAACTATCCGGTGATAGTTCCTGCTTATACCGCGATTTTAAAGCAGATTCTCGTTTAGTGCACCAGATCGGAAGGCTTTGTCCTTCGCAGGCGGGGTACTAAATTCGTCTCATAGATAATTTCGATTATAGTAATATTGCAGTGCTAATAGCCGTTTTCTATGATTTCAAACAAAATTTTTTATTTCATCGCGAACCGTGGTAATCCCGAGATCCTGTGGAGATCTTCGTTTCTAATGTACCAAAGTGCAAATCTTGTAAGGTATTTAAATAAGAATCTCGCGTACAACTCCAGAGTTGTATACCGTAAGTCCAGACAGGCTTAAGCACCTGCCTGCACAAAATTAGCTTATTTTCGTTACTGAGCTTAGATTGTTTCCCGAGCAACCAGTACATGTCTCTGAGTTTATTATTTAACTCTTCGCATTTCTTTTTAAAATGCGGTTTCCATTTTAATCTCGCGTCTAGAGTCATTCCGAGATATTTTGCTTCGTTAGCAAACGGAACTTGAACCGTATTAACAAATACCGTTAATCTATTAATTTTCTTATACGTAAAATCTACATGGACTGATTTTACTTCGTTGAGCGATAACCGCCATGTTTTTGTCCAATCATTGACCTTATTCAGAGCTTTTTGTAATTTTGTCGTAGAATCATTTATCGTTTGGCCCACTGCTAGTATTGCAGTGTCGTCAGCAAACGTGGCTACGATAGTGTCTTCTGTTTGAGGTATATCACGTGTAAATAATAGGTACAATATTGGACCTAAAACACTGCCCTGTGGTACCCCACCCACTATTACTTTGAGATCCGAGTAATCGCTTCCATGTCTTACTCTAAGAAGTCTATTTTCTAGATATGCTTTTAGAAGCGTATAAAGTGCTTCAGGCAGAATTTGTCTTAATTTAAAACTTAGGCCTTCGTACCACACCTTATCAAAAGCTTGCGACACGTCTAGGAAGACCGCCGATCAAATTTTCTTTTCTTCAAGAGTTTTCTCAATGACGTCAGTGATCCTATGCACTTGGTCAATTGTCGAATGCTTGCTTCTAAATCCGAACTGATGTTCAAGTATTAGGCGCTTTTCTTCTATTATTGGCTGCAGGCGCAGAAGTAATATTCTTTCAAAGACCTTAGATATTACGGGCAGAAGCGAAATAGGTCTAAAAGATTTCTTATCATATGCTGGTTTTCCTGGTTTGATAATCATTATAACTTCCGCAAACTTCCATTGGCTCGGAACGTACTTTAGTCTTAGAGTGACATTTATTATATAAAGAAGATTAATTAACCCTTTGCGAGGAAGCATTTTGAGAACTTCGGCCGTAATTAGGTCATATCCCGGAGCTTTCTTATACTTAAGCTTTCTTATTTCTCTACTTAATTCGGGAAGGGTAACATTTCTTGTAATGTAATTTTCGCTTGAGTTAGAACTTATATTTAAATTTTCGTTGAGTACTTGCCCATTAAAAGGTTTAAATGTGTTCTCCAGGTAATCCGCGAAAACGTTTGCTTTCTATTTGTCGCTTTTTGCCCATTCGTTTTGATCATTCTTAATCGGAGGCGCTGGGAGCTTTGGTTTCTTCGTTACCTTAACAGCTTTCCAGAGTGAGTAGTTGGATTCTTTTCCTGCTGTCAAGCTTTCAAGATAATTTCTAACTTCAGAATTTTTGAATTCTGCTACCGTCTTTTTTAGTAAATTACACAAGCGATTTAAATTTACCTTGTGTTGAGGAGCTCGAGTTTGCTGCCATTTATTACGTGCTATTCGTTTCTCTTTTACTAAATCTTTTATTTCCTGCGGATATTTTAGGTTTTTAAAGCGCGGCATTTATTTTTGGTACGAGGTGTTTTTCCACGCGGCTTGTTGTACGATATTGACGAAGTTATCTACTGCGTCTTCAAGTTAGAGAGGCGTTTGTAGTGAAACCCTCAATTCAACGTTATCCTCTATATCTTTCTTAAAACCTTCCCAGTTGGTGTTCCCATTGGTTAGCGTGGGTGGTTTTTCATTTTTAACAAGATTTTCGCTCATAGTGAGAATAACAGCAGAATGATCTGAGAAAAGATCAAAGCTTTCTGTTATGCTAATTTTATTTGAGGGTATTCCTTTGACCACAAAAAAATCAATAAGGTCAGGTATTTTCGGTGGATCAGTCGGCCAGTATGTCGGGTTGCCAGTAGAATGAAAATCGCAATTAGTTTCCATTACCGCTTCGTAGAGCATTCGACACTTTGGAGAAATGACTCTAGATTCCAAAAGCTGTACTTCGCATTAAAATCACCACCAAGAATAAAATTTTGTTTAAGTAACTTTAGCACGTTCATAAATTCATTCTTTTCAATTTTACATCGTGGAGGACATTATATGGAAGATACATTCAGTACAACATTCTGAGTTCTAACCTGTACACCGAATAATTGTATTTATTCAGCCTCTATTTTTGGGCCTATCGTGTGTTCGAGGCATTCTTTTATAAATAAAGATGTCCCACCTCTTGCTTTGTTCGACGGATGAGTTGCGTGGTATTCTCAATATCCATTGATCTTACTATTTGATTGTTTCTTGACATGCGTTTCCGATATCAAACAAATATCAATATCCTTCTCATGCATAAACATTTCTAGTTCTCCAAGTTTTTGCCATAATCCGTTGACATTCCAAGTAATTATTTTGAGCTTTTCCATCATGTTTTTTCTTTTTGTAGGGCGTTTTGGCCGAAAACTGTTTTCGAGTTTAGTTAGCCTATCAAATATAAGTTTATTTGTACCACATTGCTCCTCAATTTTCGAAAGGATTATGTTTAAGACGTTCGTGAGTGGATCGCTAGCAGTATCTTTTTGTAAAGGTATGTTCTTAGCCGTTATTTGGACATATATGTTTACACTACCTTTCTTTGGTGTTTGCTCTAGTTGTGTTGATTGATCTTTTGATTTGGGTATTTGGGCATTTAAGCTCTTAGGGGTCTTAAGAACTTGCTTTTCTACTTGGCTTGGTGGTTTTCTTTATGACTGCGTAAATTTTGATCGCCCTTTTTGTAATTCTTTTGCTACTTCACAGCCTCTATAGTTGGCTGGATGACTTTTATTACAATTTATGCACGTTGCTGTACTTTTGCTATCTGAGGTGCAGTCTTTAGTAAGATGATTTCCGGCGCACTTTACACACCTAGGTTCTTTTTTGCAATAACTTTGGGTGTGATTGAATTCTTGACAGCGTTTACACTGCGGAATCAGTCTTGAACTCTTTCTTAAAGGTTCGATCTTAACAACAATATTGAGGATTGTTTTAATTTTGTAAATATCGTCTATTTTCTCTGCCTTATCAAAAGTAAGAATAAATTGTGGAAGACCACGCTGTATCACATTTGTTTCGCTATCTTTTTTTTGTGTTTCTCTTTTGACGATGTTCACAGCATCTAAGATCTTATAGTTTCTCTTTAGATCGTTAATAATATCGTCTTTTGGATATGATGGGTGCAAACCTCTCGCTACAACACGTAAAGGTCTTTCCGACTTATTCTCATAAGTGTACCATTCCACATTTTCTTCGTTTAGTTTTCGCGACAGGAGACGATAACTTTCAGGATCTTTCACGCAAACTTTCCATTTGTTGTTATTAAGTGAAATAACTTTAAAGTCTGATGGTGTTAACGTCTTTAAGATAGTTTGCAGCCGGTTATACTCCGCAATACCGACAACATAATTTTGTTTCTCACGATCACCACGGCTTCGGATTTGGACATGGCTTTAATAGAGAAGTAATTCCATTTGACTGTGCTAATCAAAATGCCTTAGAGGTGTATTTGTCTAATTTGATTTCCGCGAACTGTCACAGTTTTGGTTGACAGTTGTGATGTGTATTTTGTTTCTCAACCGAGGCTGGTCCTGCTAAGAGGTTTCTCACTAGGTGAGCTTAGTAACAAGGTGAGTTTATGGCTCCTGATGACATACCAATTAAGAGAAATGCTTACTGCACCTAGTGGCATGTATTTAGCTCTAGTGGTCAGCAGGTTTAAGTGTATTACCTGGTCTGGTGGAACGGGGGACACTATTACCTAATTAGCTGTTCAGGGTTGAAGTTTAGACACTTTACCGATGGTGCCTTTCAGAGAAACTGCTCGACTGGCCTGAATGCTGGGGAAATCATTCATCTCTTTAATTCCTGTGCCGAACCATGTTTTAACACGGTCGATTTGGATTCCCATGTGAAATTTTCGGGTGTAATTGAATACAAATGCAGAAAAAGAAGGAGACATACAATTTACCATAAAGTCCAGTGGAAATAATAACATCTATGACAGTGATGCTTCCATTTGGTATTTTAGTTCGAACCATTGTTGTCTGCCATTGAAATGAATCAAAAATACAAATTATCATGGTTACACAGTTCGCTAAAAATCAGAATTAAGAAAAATTCATTGAATCATTGGTATTTTTTGACAAGCCGGTTAGAACAATTATTGAAAATGGCTTTAACTAAAAACTGTACCTAAGTTTAGAGTAGTTGATCTTTGACAAAATTACTAACAGATGCGAACAGAAAGAGAACTGAACACAGATCATGGGAATGACAGTCGAATTTTTCTGAAACATCGCCAAACACACATTCGAAACTGTCAAATGCGCGTGTTGTCAATTGTTAATTTGTTTACCTTTTGCTTGGATTGCGTTTTGCGTGATAGTTCTTTCTCGCAGAAAATAGTGTTTACTGAGCACTCGAAATTCACTTCCTATGTGTCTAAATAAAAATGCTGCTAAAGCAAAACTATTTGACAAATATGTCTGAAGATTTTTGTACGTTCTTTCGAAATTTGATGCTTGACAAAACAAAAAATTATAAATTTAAAGTGACGTTACAATTGGTGATAATTTTCAGGGACTTATTGACCCACCCGCATGCATAAGTATGAGTTTCGTTTTGGCATCAAAATGTCATCAATTTTGTTTATTGCACTACACTAACAAATTAAAAACAAATTAATTTTCCAACGCAAGTTTTATTAATAAATAAATTGTTTATTACGATAATATGTGTTTTAGAATGAAAATATCGTTTTTACAAATTTACAAATTCGCATTTGAACTCCGCCATCGAACAACATATTGCTTCTTCAAACGTTTATTACTTTTGACAAATATTCCTACTCCGACATTTTATTCAGAACATCCTATTGAAGGTTTTCGGAGTAAATAATTGAAAAAAAAAGAGTAACTACGAACATCCAAACGAAAATAACATCAGTAATTTATATTAAATAAGCAAATTGAGGTATATCGTTTTCGATTGGTTGTTCGGAGTTATACTATTTTTACTCAGAATTTTCCATATTAAGTAATTAAATTTAAATTAGTAGTTTTGTGAAAAAATTGTTTTCAGGTTAGGTACTCATTCTGTTAAACAAAAACGATCAAACGAGAACGTTTTTACTGGAGACAACTATCGCTTAAACGATATCGTTCGATTTTTTGCGTTTTACAGAATGTAGTACCTTGAATAAAAATTAAAATAAATAAAGGTAGATATTTAGTTATATGTATGATATGCAGTTCTCTCATAAATGATGACTTTATCTCAACAGACAAAGCAGCAGTGGGCACCTTTAAACTGACAAAATACCTGGGTAGTAGATTGCAGTTAAGAGTTAACAATTTCTCAACAATATAATATAATTATCTTAAAAGAGGTCATAATTAAAGTTTATCTTTATAAATCTAACCAAGAATTCTACCATTTTATAGCTTCACAATTATCTTGATTGGTCGATCTTAATATCGGTCTTGCATTGCGCAAAAGAAAATCCGAATCCATCACATTTCCGTCCCGAATTGAATGTGTCCACCGCCAACGTATAAATGCACACACATACATACATATAAGTGCTTATATACGCAAGGCCATCTTATTTCAATCGTACAACTCAGAAACATCAATTCCTTATCGGGCCAAGTCACAATGAGGCACGTTCGAATTCGATAATCTGCATCGACCACGACGAAGATGATGATGATGACGATGACGAGGACGGCGACGTGCAGTCCAAGCACAATCTTCATCGTATAGTAATCGTCAAAAACGTCGTCGTCGTCGTTGGATTTCTGCCGATGTTGCCATCCTCCGTCTTTCAAGTTTCAACCTACTTGCGTTTTCATTTTCTATTCCCGATGAAAATCAGCAGTTCATTCCACCCAAATTGGCCCGCAGGGCATAAGGCACTACTCCGCCTATCTAGAACGGCCATATCACAGTGCGCGGTGGAGGCAACTTGAACATAGACGCGACGCGACGTGTGTAGACGGAGCGCCTCTCTAAATTAATGCCCATAATTGCCACAACTAATGATTACGGTTTTTCATTGATTTCGACATTAGAACTCATATTCAGAGGTATGTCCGTGAAAGATCTGTCGGAACAGCATAAAAGCTACGGACTGAGACGTCCCGGCAGCCGCCCCGGCCACCGCGCCATTCACTCGTATCGTGAAACAGCATTCGTGGAAATCATAAATTCTAAACGCATTAACGCAGGCAAAGCGCCTGGCCAACCTACGCAGCCTAGCAATACGAATTGTGGATGTGATCCATTCCAGTTTCCCGCCATTCTTCTGCATACAAATCGAAATGAAAGATGCTGCTTTTAGACTTCGTCTGTGGATCGCGCATATTGATGGTCTTTGCTTAACAAAAACATCATAGAAGCTAACTCTCGCAGTTATAGAGCGAAGTTGTGAATTGTGTTGTTTGTGGCACAAACACAACGCACTACCACGATGACATATCTTCCTGAGGGGTGCGCTTGGAAAATGTATAATAACTGCGCCTTAGCTGAGCAGTCTCTCCGAAGGAACTCCAAATTGGTATTCCGAACATGTACAAGGAGCACACAAAATGTCTGTCCTTCTCGTAGTAGTCGTCGACGTTCGTCGATGAATTTTATTTTTCTAGGAAAATAGAAAGAACCAAAGGTTAGCCATGGAGAACAGAGGCATCCAGCAATTCAGTATACGCATTATAAGGTAAGAAGGTCTTTGACAGTAAATGCCTCCAGGTAAAATTCTTTCCTCCTCAAACAGAATAAACGTTTTTCCACGGAGAATCGTTCATAGGTCTAGGTACCTATACTCGTACAGAAACAATTTGGGATTAGGTGCGTTGCTTGAACTAGCTGCGAGTTTGGAGGTATACTTGTATATTGGTTTGTTATGGTTCAGGAAGCAAATCCAGTTTGTGGGTGGAGATGATGATGAAAACAAGTTGGAAGTTCTTGTGTTGAATGCAAGGTCTTTCACTATTTCGATACGTAACATGAAGTGGGAGTAGACAAGTTAGAGCGGAGGATGAAGAAGGTAAACGAGAAATTGTTGCACACTTAGGAGCGTTGTGTGAGAATGAAGAGCACTTTTTTTTTGGTTTAGATCGAGACATGGGAATTACTTGCGAGAATTTTGTTTATTTGTTTGTAGCAATTCCCTTTAACCTGTCTCAACTCACACAAACTTGTATTGGAAGGTTCAATGTAGGATATACTTGATTGGTTGTTCTAGCTAATTGCTGATCTATGCAGTGCGACTTGGTGGGGCTTGTAACAATTTTACTTGGGTATTATTTGTAAAAAAAAAATTAACTTGTGACTTTGATTAAATGTTGGGGAAGGCGCAAACTAGAAAATCATTAGGTAAGATTCATGGGATTTTATGCATATGCATTACTTAAGGACTTGGCCTTCATGAGCAATATGGATGTAATACATTCCTTGTGGTCAAAGAAAGTGCAGTGCCAAGAGAGCCACTTTTCGATTTGCCAAAGAAAGAACTAGATCGGGAAAATGAACAAGCTCTATAGTAAACTCTGCTGGGCCCCTATTCCTGTTCTATGATAAAATGAAGAGCGTGCTTCCTTATATATTCCGGATAAGAAATAGAATGGATGGAAAAAATGAAATGTTTATCCAGAATATCCAGGGGTGCCAGCACGTAAATTGATACAATCGAGTTTACTCGGTACAATCGAGCACTGTCAGCATCTAATTTGGTTCAATCGATTTCGCTCGATTGTATTGTCAGAATTGGCAGCACACAAATTTCAAACAGACGTTTGAAACAAAAGTTTTTAGTCGATAGAATTTAGTTATCGTCGCGTCGTCGGGAGTATTTCCACAAAACAAATATGGAACCCAAGCAAAACATGTCCATTAACAAAAAGTATTATAGATTTATGAGTAGTCATCATGACTTGGCCAGAGGAACCTTCCAATCCAGGAAAACAAGCGGTTTCCTCTGGGACAAATTAAAAAAAAACTCATTAATATTTCGTTGATATAAGAAATGAGAGTATATTTTTTAAACCGTTTTTAATCTTTTACTTGGAGTTATTGGATTTTTCAAGTTACTTCACAAAATAAAAAGTCTTCCATTTTATATGTATTCAATTTATTATTATAAATTTATGTAAGTGACAAAACACAATTGTATTTAAACCAGCTTTGGAAAAAAAATGTTATTTTGCAAAACATTTTTGAGCGCAATTTCTCTGAGGTTTTGGAGAACTGCGAATTCGTAGGATGTCCTATTGCTTTGGCTGGCCCATTTGATCACTTTATCAATTATTTAGATAACTTCGGTATCAGTTACAATACTTGTACCATAATAACATCACACGAAACTTAACTTCCAAAGACGCACTTCAAACTCTTGCAAAAAATTTTCTGGAGAATTTTATTAACACCTTCTTGCTTGAACTTGAAAATAACTAAAGACTTAGGTACATATACAATAACAAATTCGGGTAATTTCCCTTGAATGACAAATAGCTTACAAAAGTAGTATCCTACAATGACGAAATTTGTTCAAGTTAAAGAGTATCAAATATAGTAGTAATTCAACTTGTAGAGTCAGCAACAAAAAAGTTCAAGGTGAAGAGTCTTAAAAATTGCCTGTTCCAGGTACAGAACACAGAAAAGGGAAAACAGCATGTTCAAGTTATTGGATTGTTTAAGTTATCGTATGTTCAAGTTAGCGAGAGTCTACTGTAATAGTGAAATTTAAGCTGAGAACCAATCAGCTTAACTTAAAGGGCATGGGTGAAGGCTCTACATTCAAAAAAAATATGGGCTGGAAGCATCCTTTGAAAGAGTCTCTACGGTTGTTTCTGCCATACCTAATAACACATTTGTTTCCACATTGGTCTGATAGCCAGCGGGAGTTGCACAAAGCTATTAATATGGGGGAACCGAAGTGCTTCTCCACCGCAAACATTCTTTACTTATTCTTGAAAAAACTAAACTAAAAAGAAAAAGTTTAATATTTTGTCGATGTTTTTTTTTCTTAATATTTACTCATTTTCACACAACACTAATTGGTTGCTATTATCTCTCCAATATTTTCTTTTGACTTTAGCATGAGAAGCTTCGTCATCTTCATTTTCCGAATCAAAAATATCATACCCAATGCGGATTTTAAAATTGAGAAAATAATTTTAATTTAAAAAATACAATTTGACATTTCAAATTCTAGTTCACAATAATTTTTTTTAGTACAAGTCAAAATGAAACTCGTGCTGTCAAAAAATATTTGTTTCGAGTTCAACGACGGTGATCAATGCTCGATTGTATAAAGTTACGTGCTGTCACCCCAAAATAGAATGAATAAAGAAACAAAAATACTATCCAGAATAAGAATCAGCTGTTTGAAAGTGTTGTGATGCTGACAAAAAAAAAAAACAGATATCTCTATGGGAAATAGTAAATATAAAGTGTTATTGATGTGTTAATTAATGAAAACTCACATTTAATTATTATTTATATATTTATTTCAATAAAAAAAACACACGAAGTGTTTTGTTATCCATTTTGTTTACTTATTTGGTTTTCGTCTTTGGCTGCTGTCATTTTACTTGCGATATAGGTACTAGAGTTTAGAGTTTTGCATTTGAAGAAAAAATCGAACTCGAGATTTTAATCAAAGTTGACATAAGGAACAAACAAAAATGGTTTGACAAAGAGTGTATGAAAGCTAGAAAGAGGTCCTTTGTCCTTCTAAAAGCACTCCGGAACTCAAACTGTCAAAGCTTGAAAAATTGGTACAACATAGCAAATAAAAGATACAAAGATCTGTGTTTCAGGAAGAAGACTGAATTCGAAAACCATCTAGCAAATAAACTTGGTAAAACAAGAGGTTCAAGAGAATTTTGGAAGGTGACCAAAGAAATAATTGGATCGAATTTTAAAATAGGACCAGGATTATCTGCTAACGAACTTTCAACTCACTTCAAAAATATTTTAAAAAATAAAGCAGACCTTGTATTTCTTATAGGGAAATCACTGTAGCTGAAGTACAGCTTGTTGTCGTCAAGGCAAAAGATGGAAAAGCTCCAGGAGAAGACGGGATTCCATACGAATATTTCAAGAACGCCACACCAACCTTTATATGTCAACTTACATCCTTTTTCAATGAAGTGTTTTCAAAAGAAGAAATTCCTACATCATTTAAAAAGTCTGTTATATTCCCTATTCACAAAAAAGGAGACATCAACAATGTAGACAATTATAGAGGCATATCGTTTATGAACGTCATCGCAAAGTTGTTCTGTGGAGTACTTGTTAACAGATTGGAGACATGGGTGGAATATAACGATACCAAGCTGGCTTCAGGAAAATTTTTTCAACCATTGACCATATCTTCGTACTAACCTCCATCGTAAAAGCATTTCAAGTGAGGAACAAGAAAGTCTAGCATTTTTCGTAGACTTTAAGTCTGCTTTTGATCTTGTGAATCGAAATGCACTTTTCTACAAGCTCTCACAACTAGGCTTACCCTCGAAGTTCATCTGTGTAGTAAAGAAGATGTATGCAGAATCAAAAGCTTCTGTATGGGATGGATCAAATTATTCAGAATGGTTTGAAACAGATTCTAGTGTTAAGCAAGGATGACTATTAAGTGCACTTCTATTCTCCCTTTTTATAAATGATGTTGAATCTTACCTACCTGGAGGTATCCGGATTGCTGATTTGACCATAAATGCCCTTTTATACGCTGATGACTTAGTGATACTTTCCGAGACTCCAGTCAATCCCCAGCTAATGATTAATCGTCTCGCGGATTATTGCAGAAAATGGGGACTTACCATTAACGCAGATAAATCAAAAGTAATGGTATTCTCAAGATCTGCCCGGTATCAATCAACATATAATTGGTACTACAATGGAAATCTTTAAAAGGTAGCTTCTGAGTATAAGTACCTTGGAGTAATCCTTAATAAAACTATAGATTTCAACAATCATATAACTATCAAAGCGAAAGCTACACAAAGTCTGTTAAATCTATCTTGGAGAAATATCTTTTCGAATCCACAAATAGTACTTTCAGCGAAATTCAGGATATTTGATGCTGCTGTTAGGAGTTCACTTTGCTATGCTGCCCAAGTATGAGGAATCAACGAATACGAGTCGATTGAAAATTTTCTTTAAACACACCGAACTATGCTTTATATCTGGAAACAGGGCTACCCAAAATTTTTACTGGCACTCTGAAATTACTGGCAGACTACATTGTCAAGGTGGTGTCTTATCGTGATGACCGACTGACTAAACGAATGGATTACGAGCTAAGAAACGAGGACTGGTGGGTGTCAAAATGGAAACATCTGGGAAACAATTGTGGAGAAGCAGTATCGTTAAATTCACAAAATTTGAGTCATGTAAAAGAACAGCTTTACAAAATAATTCAAGCTCACGAAAATCTGAACGCGATGGGTTTATAATGCAAGCTCGAGAATCAGATAGCAGACTACTTTACTCACAACTGGAACTTAACCTTATGCAATCAAACTACTTTAATGATTCACTTAATTATAGAGCAATATCTTTAATATTTAAAACAAGATATGAAGTTCTTACGCTAAATGGATCTCCTTACAACAACAGGTTTAACCGATTTTGCACGTTATGTAATTTGAAAGCCAAAGAGGATTGTTTTCACGTCATATGTATATGCCCCATTTTTGCTTCCCACAGAAAATCATTCGTTGGAAAGGAAACTATGACGCTCCACGAAACTATTTCAGTGCTAAATGATTCCGACTGAAAAAGACTCTATTCTTTTTTGAAAGTTATTTATAAATATAGGATGTTACTTCTTACCGAATTTGTTTAAATATTTATTTAAAAAAAACAAAAAAATCAGTATTAATGTTTGTACTTAATTTGCTAACGGAGCTGACGGCAATGCCATAGCTATAAAATTCATCAAAAATTATAACCATTATATCAAAAACGAAAACGAAACAATAAATGAATTCATTACTTACTTACTTACTTTTTTTTTTAGATTTATAAGATTTTTATTCATTTTAAATATTTTTACAATAATTTACATAAGGATGATAGAGAACACTAAAAAAGTGGGTCCCGCAACTCCATCTGTCTGTCTGTAGAACTATCTACAGCCCAAATGGCTGAACCGATTTTGTTCAAACTTGGTGCTTAGGCCTTTTAGGTGATTGTCCAAAATATATTTTTGAATCGTTGTTTTAGCCCCAAAAATAACGGTACTTGCCATACAAATTTTTTTTTATCATATTAGTTATCTCAAAAACGGCTCTAACGATTGATTTTCGACTTTCTCATAAACAGCTCAACGGATTTCGATCAAATTTTTTATTCAAGAAGTCCTTCGAATTCTAAATAATATTGCATTTCAAAAATTTGAAAAATAGTTTTTTTTGGATTTTCGAAAAAAAAATTTTTTTTTTTACATTCAATACTTCGAAAACGGGTGGACGATTTTTTCTGAAATTTTTGTTTTTAAATTAATATTATTAAATATTTAAAATGTTAATACCAATTTTTTTTAGAAAAAAATTAAGAATTTTTTTGATTGAAAAACGACTTTAAGAATACATTAAGCCGTTTCTATTAATAATATTTTGCATATAGGAGCAAGTACGGGCGATCCAGTCGTGCATTTTATTTATTTTGCTTTCATATGAGATGGTTATTCCGAGAATATTCTTTTCATTCCGTGCAATATGGAATAAAAAATTGTATTCGAAGCGATCCGGAATGAAATAAAGAAACAACAAAATATTTTATCCGGAATATTCCATGGAATAAAGAAACGCAAGACAGGTATTCCGAATATAATCTGGACATCCCAGAATGAATAAAGAAACACACTCGAAATGAAAAAAAAATTATCACCAGAGTTTTCGCACAATTTTTTCATTTTATCATTTTATTTAATCCAGAAATTTGATTCTGGTTGCACCTAAGATATATCAGCTGATTTTGCCCTGAATGTGTGCTGAATAAAAAAATCATTTCAATGAACACATTTGCTTGAAACTAAAAGACAAGTTCTACAAATATTGTAAATGTGTACTGGTATTTTTAAATACATGTTCCGTTGCCTATTGAATGATAGAGTACCGATTACAGTCCTAAAAAGGCTGGGTAAATAATAAATGCATTTACAGTGCTTCATAATATCGAAGGCTCGATATTCTCTGCCTGAATATGTTGAAGAAATGGATAATAGATTCAAAATAAATTGATTGAAATGGATAATAGTGAAACATTCTCAAATTCAACAATCTTTAACCACTACTATCTGAAGGTACAGAAGAATTCAAACAACAATATGAACCAATATTTTCATTCAAATTGAACTCCAAGTAAAACAATCAGTCGACATATTTTTATTATTGAAGTGAAATTCAATAAAATGGTAACATGATAAATTGTTAAATATAATAAACTGGGAAATAAAATTCCACCTGCTTTTATTTATCCATCATTACTTTATCTATCAGGCAAAATCAAGCAATGATAAAAAACGTTTCATCTGATAAATTGTTTACACGAAACGGGAATCGCAAAATCAAATTTATTGATGAAAAGATTTATCATCGCTTTTTTACAGACCGGAATAGGGACCCAGGGCCAAACATTCATGAAATTCCGGACGGCATGACTAGAAATATACCTAAATTTAACAAAAAACTGCACATTAAACTTCAGCTCCACGAAAAACAGTGGATACGAGAATTGACAAGCTCTTCGTTCAAAGCAAATCCTATCAAGTGGGAACACTGGTGACTCGAGAACATCTGAAGGGGCTGGTGGGGGGAAACATTTATGACAAATGGGACAGTCAACTAGCATTTTTTATGAGGAAGTAAGAAGTATATGATATAGAGAAATGTGCAGAAAGAAATCTTGAAAGAAATTATTGGAACTAAAATACTCATTTAGATTGGATAGGAAAAACCTTAAATTATAACAAGCATCTTATCTGGCCGATAACATAAGATCCCTATTAACAAAAGAACGCTTAAATTTAAATTTCCCAATAATAAAAGCATTCGTGGAATAGTAATGTTATGTTTACCAGAAATCGCTTAGGAAAATTTACTACAATAAGTAAGATTTGTAAACAAATCTTCCTGTTTTTTTTCGACTCACTCGCTAACGGCTTATCGGATTTCGATGGAAATTTTTATAAAAGGGACTTCGAATTAAAAAAAAATCCTTTTCGATTTTTGAAAAAAAAAACTGGTGGACTATTTTTTTTAATCCAGTTTTGAATTTCTTATTGTCATATACCTATTTAAAATTTCCATATCAACATTTAAAAAAATTAAAGAAATTTTGTATATAAAACATTAAATTAATAAAGACTTTAAAAATAGATATAAATATATCTTTTATAGCTTTTTCTGATCGAACATAATTATGAGCAACTATGTGCGATCCAGTCGTGCATTTTATTTTAATAACATACCGCACATAAGCCCTAAACATTCCCTATTCCATGTTTATTAATTTGGGTATTAGAGCTTAAAAGAAATCTATAAATTCTTGGCTAAGTGAGCAGGTGCGATCTGCAGATTCTGCAGCCTCCATGAGGAGACTCCTGATCACACTAGGTAAATCACATCATCGAAATTGGGATCGATTTACTTGAAATCTTGTGATTCTAATCATCAATCGAATGATCGAATCAAAAATATCGAATCATTTATGATTAAGAGAGTCTTAATCTGCAGAGAATTTGATTAGGGGTGATCGGACAAGACAAACTATCGATAACAACATGATAATTTATGTGAGTTATATTATTGGAGCTAAAGGTAGAATTATAATAAGGCATGCTTTCTGTAAGTTTGAAATAAATATGAAAGAAAATAAAAATAACATACATAACGACACGCACGCCAATCCACACAAAAATGATATTTCCATAGAAACTATCGATAACAAATATGTAATTCACGCCAAAACAACAGTTTTTCTTTGGAATATGAGCTAAAGTAACCACCATTTTACGATTGAATTCAGAAAAAGAGAATTTGCTTTCAGAAACCGAAATATGGATTTCCGAATAATCAAAATGAATTCAAAAATGTTATTTTTAAATAAGAATGGGAAAATAGAATTCGGAATCAGGCAAATGAATTTCAGAATAGTCAAATGCAATTAGGAAAAACAATTGAATTCAGATATGGTTAAAAGATTTTCAGAATGGTCAAATTGATTTCAGATAAGGTAAAATAATATTCGAAAACTGTCAAATGGAATTCAGGATAGTAATTTTTGAATTCAGAAAGCATTAATTAAAACTTCGAAATGTAAAATTGAAATCAGATGCAGTAAAATAGAATTTGGAAAATAAAAATCAAATTCCGAAAAGGTCAGATTTCTAACCAAATCAAAATGGAATTAAACGACAACTGCGCTATTTGCCACGCTTCAATGCGAACTACATACAAATGTAGGACGGATTATCCTGTGCAGGCATATGTTCCACGAGAATTGCTTAACACCCATCACCACAAGCACTAACCCTTCCTGTCCAATTTGCCGCGAGCATATAAATGGTAAGAACGCATTTGCTTTTTTTTAAGTGAATAAAAGTTTTTTTTTTTGTTCAGCCGTAGAGCCATGTCTGCGCAAACGCTATGCGACTCATAGTCGCCAAGACCGCGAAAGAATTGTCGCTGCATCTAATAGAGGAGACGACTGAATATTACTGGCGCTATCCCTGGGTGTTCAGTACAAAACAGCTTGGACATGGGTACGTATTGGTCGTCCAGAAGCATTAGCCAGAAGTGGAAATCGCCCGAAGAAGCTTACCGAGGAACAAGTCGACATCGCCATTTCATGGGTTGAGGCAGATTGCAGCATGACACTGCAGAGAATCCAGCTAAGAATTCGAAGCGAATTTCATATTGAATTGTCAAGGACCACTGTGGCAAACGTTCTGCAAGCGCGACTTTATTCATACAAAGCTGTTTATACCCAGCCAGTGACGATGAACAGCAGTGAAAATAAGCAAAAGCGAGCTGCATTCGTGAGAGCACTCAACGCGAACATACAGGAAGGGAAGCAGGTTGTTTGGATTGATGAGACTAATTTTAATCTGTTCTGTCGCAGCACCATAGGCCGCGCAAGATTGGCCCAGCGAGTGGTGCAGCGGTTGCCGGCGTGTAGAGGACCGAACGTTCACCTCATTGGGGCGATCAGTGCGTCTGGCTTAATTACAATGGATCGCCAACGTGGATCATTCAACGTTAGTGCCTGCAGCATATGCGCTGTAGTGCCTGCAGCGCTGCTTTCCAGAAATGGAAAGAACAAGGCAACAACCTGGACGATTTGGTTATTATATGCGATAATGCCCCTTGCCATTCGAATATCGAGGCTGCCGTCGCTACACATTCAGTTGGAAGAGCTAAAGTGCTGAGCCTTGCACCATATTCTCCGATACTGAATACCATCGAGACGGTATGGTCCAAACTTAAGCAGTACGCAAAGACACACATAGGCTTCCCGAACGTCCAATGCCCTGGAGTAACGGAGCAGAGACTCCAGTATCTGGGATCTCTCGAATCATGGACGAAGCAAAAGCCACGATTACGGGTGGTGATTGTGCGAGAGCCATACAACATAGCGCAGCTTTCCATACTGATGCTATTGGTTTAATCGATATGCCTGTATTCTGATTTTTATTTTATTCTTTCTGATTTCTATTTGTATGTTTCTGAATTCAATTTTTCTTTTCTGAATTTTATTAAACATTTTCTGAATTCAATTTGGTTGTTCTGAATTCTATTTACGTTATTCTGAATTAGGTTTTTAAATTTAATTTGCTCTTCTGAATTCTTTTTTGAATCTTCTGAATTTCATTTTTTTCCATTTGGCAATTTTCAAATTCAATTTTTGATTTTCTGAATTCTATTTGACTGTTCTAAATTTCATTTTATTTCTTCCGAATTTTAATTTTCTAATCGGAATTTAAATTGATGCTTTCTGAATTTAATTTGACTGTTCGAAATTCAATGTGGTATTTTCTGAACTCAATATTGAAATGGTGTAGTAGTAGCAGCTTTTCGACTATTTCAATAATGTTCGCTCTTTTCTTGATATTTTTAAGGATATTCGAAATGTCTTTAATTGGAACTTAGGCAAAGTCGTCTCCTAAAGGGGAGCTTACCTATTTCCCTTCCAGTTGTATTCTTTCTAACATTTATTACGACACCCTTATTTCTTTTAAGTGCATCACGAGTAGGGTTGACCAGAAAGCCCGATTTTCTGTCTAAGCCTAAAAGACCCTGTCTTAGAGGTAGATCAAGTTCAGTGACGGAATTAATTGTTTCATTAAATCGAAAACATTTATAAGTGCTTTGATGCTTCCGGTCTACTGAATTTATTAGAATCGTTTAAAACTTTCCAGCTGAAACATCTCTGTAATAGTATTGAAATGTTCAACAAAATACGACACGTGCCTTAAATTTGTCATCACTCAACTCTATCATTCTTTGGTAACACAAGTACCTAGAACACTTAATGAAGTACAGTACCTATGTACATTTCGGGAGCCACCTGAAATCCCCAAAAAACAAAATCTCCATCGGACGAAATCCCCCCAAAAAATTAAATCTTACAAGACGAAATCCTCATGGGGAAAAAGCCCTATGGACAAAATCCCAAATATACTTTTTTTTCCCAAAATCTCCAAAATTTCAAATATCTAGTCCCCAAAATGTTTTTTTGGCTTAGGGCGATTTAGTTAATAAATTAGTTATTATTTGATACATTTTAATTCAGTAAGAGCCGTTTTTGATCAATCTCCAGATAAACATCGCGTTAGTTGCCACAGGAATAACTTACTTGACTGTTAAACAACCAGATAACAACATCGAATTTTTCAATCAAGAAAAAACAATCCATAGAATAATTTAATTTGAACGTCACATTTATTTCGAGTATCGAACTTTTCATAGAAATTAATTTTTGCTTAACGTTTATCTCAAAGCAATAATTTTTCAAAGTGTTTTTGACATCGAAAATAGCTATTTATTTTATTCCTCAGATAACCACTTATTCCGTTCTAAAATGACCAGATAACTTTATTCCTAGATTAAGTTGTATCTGACTATTGAAAAACTGATTTTGTGTTCGCTGGGGAGAATATGTACTAACTGACTGCTTAACTGACTATTGAAAAATTGGCCCTTAGTAAAATACATTTTTTGACGTGGATATCATACACCCTGTCTTTAACGTCTTTTCGCTGATTAATGTCAAAAAGTGTTGTTTTTACTTGCGATATAGGTACTATAGGGCAAGTTTTGCATTTGGAAAAAAAATCGAGCTCAAGATTTTAATCAAAGTTGATATTACGTAATAGAGAACACCAAAAAATGGATCCCGCAATTCCGTCTATCTTTCTGTCTCTAGAACGATCTACAACCTTAACGGCTGAACCGATTTTGTGCAAAGTTGGTGCTTAGGAGTTTTAGGTGATTGTCCAAAATAGATTTTTTTTGAATCGTTGTTTTAGCTCCAAAAATAACGGTACTTGCCATACAAATTTTTCTACCATCTAAATTATCTCGAAGACGGATTCAACGATTTTGATAAAAACTGGTGTGTGTACTATCTTGGACATGGTCTACATTTTTGCCAATTTTTTTAAAAATATTATGTTATTAATGGTACCTGTCATAAGAACATTTTATTTATTTTCGACTATGAAAAAATTGTACAGGAGCTTCTTCAAGTTCTAAATAATACTGCATTTCAAAATTTTCGAAAAATAGTTGTTTTGGATTTGTGAGAAAAAAACATTTTTTTTTAAAATTCAATATTTCGAAAACGGGTGGACGATTTTTTCTGAAATTATGTTTTTGAATTTATATTATTAAATATTTAAAATGCTTATACCATTTTTTTTTAGGAAAAAAATAAGTGAATATATATAAATAATATAAAAAATTAAGTGAAAAAAGGCTTTAAAAATACATTTAGCCTTTTATATTAAGAATCTTTAGCATATAATGTGATCGAACATAGGAGGAAGTACGTGCCATCCAGTCATGCATTTTATTTTTTATAGAATTGATAGTTTTATATTTTGCTTCATTTTATGATAAACTGTTTTTTTTATTTCGAAATCAGGATTTTTGTTTGTTTAATAAAAGTAAAACGGATTGGAAAGCACTATGTTTTTATTTTATCAAAAAAAAAAGGTTGAAGACAATTATTATGCAATTATTACGTATAAGGAATAAATGTTGTTAAACTTGACCCCAAATAATCAAGATTTACAACTTGCACTGCTTATTTTGGGATTTTCTCTTGGGGATTTTTTTTGTGATCTTTTCTGTTTGGGATTTTGTCTTTGCTCCATTTCACATGGGGATTTTGTCTTTGTGGATTTTTCTTTGGTGATTATGTTTTTGGAGCAATCATCACAAACCTATAAATTTCAGTTCGCCAAAGTCAGATAAAACGATACCGAACTCTCTGATTGCAGGGACAGGTTAAAATTTAAAAATTTTTAACGTAATTATTAATTGCAGATCAATTAAGACGAGTATCTGAGTTAAGTAAAATATATTACTTTCTTCCGGAACTGCATAGTTTGAAAATTGAAATCTATCATCCATTAATGAGCCAGAAATATTTCAACTCTTTATCTGCGGAATTTGAATGGGGCTCCCATATGTCCTCAGGTTTAATTAATTAATTGTTCAGCACCTTATTAACTTTCCATATGATTGAGTTGTAATATAATTTCCAGATGTCGTCTCCAAATATCATGTCCATAGGGGCCCTGATGGGCCTCTAAGTCCTGGGCTGTTAACATCGGTGGTAACTATTCTTTTACAAACAATATAGATTAATAAGATAACAGGTTATTATAATTCAACTTTTTATTGAATGCATCCATTTTTGTCGAAAAAACTAGTCGAATCCTTTATAAATATTTATTTAAAATTATGTATACAAAATTTTATACACTTACAAAAAGTTATAATATGTTCCTTTTTTCAGAAATCCGCTGGCAAAAACAAACTATTACACCTGCCGAGGACCGCCACATCTAAAATCAAATCTAAAAAAGCGACCATCAGAAATATAAAGTCAAAACTCGTCCTACTTAATTAATTGCATTCAAATATTTATTCAAATTCATTTAGGGTTACACTCGAATGTCATGCAAATAAATGCCTCGAAAATGTAGGCTTTAAAAACTTCAAACCATTTTACCTTAAAACCAAACCCGACACCAAGTTTACAGGTTGTTTCAATTGAAAATACCACCAAAAAAATAAAAACAATTTCTGTTGTGGATTATCGATATACTACTACCCAATTCGTCCTTCCGACGACGACGGCGAATAGGACGACGAGAAAAAAAGGCAATTTCTCCTATGCAAATGAGTACATTAGATTAGAGTTAACATGCGTGAGTGTGTGTGTTTTCTATTTGCGCGAACAGAGTTCCTTGTGTTCATTTAACGTTTCGTGATTGATTTAAGTGCTAATCGTTAGAAATAGTGTTGAAAAAAATATAAAAAGTTATAAGGCTTTTTAAGGATAAGGGATAAGTGAACAAGTGTTGTTTTTGTTGTGTGTATAGGTATATTGTGAGAACACCCAATGAATAGAAGTTTCAAATCTAGAACGAAATTCAATCCTTGATGTTTTTATTCGAAAACAAGTTGCAGTACAAAGAGAGGTGAGTAAGTAATAAATGATTTATTTTTTATTGATGATTTGCAAAATAAATTTTCTAAAGGGGGCAATACAGGAAGCATATTAGTATATCCTTGAAATTTGAAAAAGGTTTTTTTTTAATTACAACATTCGTGATGGGGATGGTGAATTTTGTGATCAAATAAATATAGAATTTCTAATTTTTGTTTCATAGTTGTAACCGCTCTTCAATTAATTCCATTTTGTTCGTAAATTTGTATTGGACAGACTGCTATGGAATAGTATATGCATGTCTTCAAGCTTTCTTTTATTACACAGGTTGAATAATTGTGAGAGATTGCATCTATGCGGAGTTGGTTTCATTCATTGAGAGCGGATCCGTTTGTCCGAAGTATTTTTAGCAACTTCAGTTACATATATTGGCATTGCATTAGGCAATTGGAAAATACCTCAAAAAAATAAAACTAGAATTATATCTCTGGATCGATTCAAATTCTTCGAGCTGAGTATAACCAAATGCCTGTACGCCTTGACACTTACAAATAATAACTGTGCCAGTATGACATATAGCACGTTTATAGCTAATTTAGCTTCCATACTTTCCTCATACGCAATACCAGCTACATGACCAATATAAGGATCAACCAAAATTGGACTGATAATACATTCTGACATCCTTGAGGGATTCCATTTATCGTTAAGGTTTCTTAGAAACAAAGAATTGAAATATGTATAAGTAGGCGTTTTGGTGATCAGATTTTACTAAAACAAGAAATGTTAAAAGTAGGCGTGGTGGTAGATTAATTTTCCAAAAATATATTTTTGTTACATTTTTTTTAATGACTGCGGACCAGTGGCTGATCCAGGATTTGGTCAAGAGGGCGGTCCAAGGATTCAAAAGTTAAGATTTTCATAAATTTTACCGAGCTAACTAAATAGTTCTTTTTACGTTAACTGTGTTAAAAATAATAGGGAATACGTGGTATGATATTCAGCGTAGCCCTTCGTCACTTGGTGACAAAAAATGCATACAAAACAAATTCAGAAACAAAAACAAAAGTGGGGTGAACTACGTCACTCGGTGCGAGAGAGATAGGATAAGGAATTGCAGAATATCACACCAGTATTCTTTATACCATGCAACAAAGTGTACTGCGGCTACAACTTCAATTGTAGCCATTTGCTTCAGCTTCAACTTTGTGCCCAAGCAATGACAACTCGAAGCCGAAGGTCGAGAACCGAGAAATCAGAACGAAAGGTAAAGAGATACACACATAGCCTAAAACTCTAAGCGTTAATTGTTACTCGCCACTTTAATAGGACACCCCTTAGTTCTGTTTTCTGTCATTCATTGCTCCTAAACCAAGCATGCTACAATAAACTTTATTCAATTTATATTTTCAGCACAGGACTTATGGGAGGGCTTTTTTAAACACAGTGGTGCCTGTCGCTGAAATTCACACTGACAATAACCTATGAGTTACATACGAATTGTAAATTTGTGATCGTGTTAAAACCAACGTTCATATATTCCACCATGACCTACCTACTGCACATCTAAGTACACAGCACACTGCTGCTTGTGCGCCTTCACCATGCACTCAACCCTCGTTGTGTGCTTTTAAAATAAACTTATTGAACCAGAGTTAACACTGCTACATTACTAAAATTTAAGGTATTAAAGGTATTTTTGATTAAAAAACAATTTTTGAATAGTGTGTTGAGCCACCTTCTAAAGAACTTCACACACATCCGTCTTGGAAGGAATGCATACAAATTGGCCAAATAATTAAGCGAAGACGAGAACCAAGCTAATTTTTCTTTATATGGGAATATTGTTGTTCTGATCCATATATTTGACGTGTCAACCATTCCCAAGCATTTTCAAGGTTGTTTAAATACGGTGTGTAGGTCGACCAGCTTAATATTCAATTTCCCGGTCTGTATGCATTGGCGCGTTATCAGGTTGATAAGTCCACTGCAAAGGTGTATAAAGGGTATAAAAGCATCGAAAGGCCTCTTAATATTCCACTGTCAGTCAATGCATTGATTGTAGTGGACAAAAAATTAAGTTTGCAGGTTCCATAAAAGGAAATGGCCACCCACATCTCCAACTCTGCTATGCAGCTGTTCCAAATAATGAGCTTCCTTGCGGAGGTCTTGAAAATAGTAGTTATAGCCAACGGGGCCTTCCAAATTAAATTTTTTTTCGTCGGAGAAGACCACGCGATGCCACTCCTAATTCCAGGTCACATATGCCTCGCAAGAATTGATGCGTTGCTCTTATGGTACCGGGTTAAGTAATGGCTTCTTCTTGATTATAAGTCTTTTTATATGCTTAGCTTTTGAAATAACACGACGCATACTTGTGAGACTTGGATTGATACAACATTTTTTGATTTTTGCTAAAGTCGTGAGAATTTGATAATTTGCTTAATATAAGTCGTCTTTCTACATTATGTGTGTGCGGCCTTTCATATTTTTTGCATAATGAAACTCATTACTTAAAAATCTGGATAAAACTTTTTTTGTCATTTTTATGCCTCAGTCAATGCTTTTCCTTCACCCATTTTAGGTTGTTTTTTTTTTTTACCAAATTGTCGAAATTAACAAAAAAGTTTGATCAACGAAAAATATGAGTCCGCGTGTCAAAGATAACAATCAAACTAAATTCATGTTCTATTCAAGCGGCGCAAAAATGTTGTTTTACTTTCAATGAATGTCAACATAAAGTGGAAAAAAAAACGTAAATATAATACAGGGTGGCGCACGAATCGTGCTACAATAAGAAATTTAAATAACTTTTATTTTAATCGATGTATTTCATTAATTTTTTTTATTGGATTAAAAATTAAATATTATTTTAAATAACTAATGGATTTTAAAGACGATAGACCGCAAATGAACTCCACGCTTATCCACGCATATGCGGTACCTTGGTTGAAATTGGGATCGGCTCAATTATTGTCTTAATGGACTGCTTCAATTCAGTCAAATTTCTGGGTTTCGTTTTGTACACTTCCTGGTGGACATAACCCCATAGAAAGAAGTCTCGTACAGTTAGGTCAGGTGACCTTGGGGGCCAGCGGAAAGTGAAGTTTCTGGTTATCAATTTGTTTGGGAATTTTCGTTGGAGCTCCGCCATAACTTGTGTAGCTACGTGTGCACTTGCTCCATCTTGTTGAAACCAAACCCTGCTGAAAGAGATACGTCTTCGGCGAAGTTCTGGGTAAAAACAAACTCTTTCAACATCTTTACATAACGGTCCCCATTGACAGTTTGTGTTACACCGTTTTCTTCAAAGAAGTATGGCCCGACAATACACCTTGATGAAACTGCGCACCACACAGTGACTCGTTCTGGGTGCAGTACCATCTCATGGAGCATTTATGGATTAGATTCACTCCATGTACGGCAATGTTGCTTGTTAACATTGCACATTCGTGTGGCATGCTGTATAATAACTATAATAACTTACCAAATATTGATCGAAAAGAAACTAACCGTCATATTATCATATTTTTTTTTTAATTTAACTATATGCCTGTAAGACCGAAGGTCTTTTAAATGCAACCTGAATTGCACGGCACTAGTTTGGCACAGTGGATTTGAGAACCAGGTATTGACTGTCTCATTTTATCCCATGGGCGGCATCTAATTAAAATTGGAGCTTTAGAAAAGAATGCGCCTAGCGTGGGGATCGAACCCACACGCCTCAGTTAGCAATCAAACACTTTATCCACTGCGCCATTGCCACAGTTAACTAAGTTAACGTTTCCAACGAACGTTTCCCACTCCCCCCTTAAAGGAGACAACCTTCCAAAAAATTAAAACCTTCTTAAAAATATATTTTACTTAAATTATTTGTTATGTAATGTCAAACGCCAACCTGAAAAATTCAAAAAAAGATAAGGAAGCGTTTTGCTATTTGTAAAGACGATCTCTTAAAGTACACGTTTTTAGCACTGAATGAGAGTAGGTCTTAAATGTTAAAAATTTTGCACTATTGTTATTAATCTTACAACTTAAAATACATTTTCTTGAAATTAATCTGTAAGCAAATTTGCAATTATGACATTATATCTGCGACCCGTAGAATAGTTTTTTTTGTTTTTATTTAGTCTTATCTCTGTTTTTTTGATAAAAAATCTAAAAATTACGATTTCTATTCTTTGGATATAGCCAATACCCTTGGTTTCACATAGCAAATATTCAAATTAGTATTTCAATTTGCTTGATAAAAATGATTAAACATGCCTTAAGAGCATCTTTTTTTTTAATCAAAGCCCAATTATAAGAAAAGTCTCTTCCTAGTTGTCAATTCTCACATAAATTGACAAGACACGATTTAAATTGAAAGCTCTTTGATGACGATGGCGATGACAATACGGATGACGACGAGCGACGACTGCACTCATCCATAAAGCATATACCTCACCGAGTCTGAACTGGTTACCTTGACCAATCACAATCTAACAAACTAATCCAGAACCAGGAATTAATTTAAGAACTGTGATCGCCTGGAGACACCGATGATCTGATTGTCCATCTGTTGATTGATTAGACGTGCGCAGTCAATAGTTGACTGCACTCCTGGACTATCTATATGCTATGCACTGCACAGCACTTAACGAAGTCCAAAGCGCTCAGTATCTCAGTCTATGTAGCTCTAGGGCGGTAGGGTAATCACAAATTTCCTTTTTTTTTTCTCCTTGTGATATTAATAGCCCTCACTTTGTCCGTTGCAAGGAAAGCGCACTGGTTATTTTGCAAGAACAATAGCTAACAAGCAAGCTCATTTCCATGACGAAAAAAGACAACACGTAGGTATACCTATACAAAAAAGGTACACAAGAAAGGATAGCTTCCAGAAGTAATTTTTGTTTGCTGTTTTGCCAAAAAAAAGAAAATAAGATTCCATTCCCTGATCTGGTAGTTGGGTGAGAACCAATGTGCCTTCAATTCTATTACAGGAACATGATTAAGTGCTGCCGTAAGCTGTAAGTTCCTAAGTCGAAGACAATTTCTATTTTGTAACCATTGCCAGTTGGGACCGTGATCCGTGAGCACGATAAAGAAATTCTTACCAGCCACATCACATCATACGGGCCTTTGGAGGTGAAGCAAAAAAAAAAAATCTAAGCGGGAGGATCTGTGTGCGCTGCGGATGCTGATGCTGGCTGGAATAACCAGCGAGCCTTCCAAAGTCACAAATTGAAAAGAATAAAGGATATAAATTGAAATTTTCACGCCACCAGGCATCGAAGACTTAAATTATTGCCTACTGATCCACGGTTCTTAATTTATTGCAATATGTTCGAAATTTATTTTAGTCTCTTATAGATATATTTTTTTTGGTCAGCAAAAAACCGAGGTCGTCAGAGTTCGTTCGAAGTTTGTAGATAATTCTCCGTAATTGGCATTATTGTGATTGTATAAGAAGATTAATGTGTTTTAACATTTTTTAATACGTAGCTACCTGACCAATACCGGGAATTTTGTCACATACCAACAGAAATCTATTTAATCATTCTATAAAGAAAGATATGAGTGATTTTGGGCATCGTTAGTATCATTACAAAAATGCAATCATTATCGTTAAATTTTTTTTTACTGCAGTTTTGAGGTATGTAGTTGTAATTGCTTGTATACTATGGACTTGCTGTTTGGTCCCAGGTTCAGCAATTTTAACCCGCCGAATTCGGTGATGCATACTTCAACATTGAACTATCGTTAAACCTCTGTTAATCCGCTGAAATCGCGAGTTAAAACTATTGCCAAATGACGAATTGAATAATTATTAGAACAACGTTTGTACAACAACAAGCACAGTGCGAGCGTTAGGAAAGTAGGGAAGGATGCAAGTGGAGATACTGATGCACATTGGTTTTGAATTTTTGAATATCAAAATGGTAGGGGAAAATAGAGGCGGGTATTCCACATTTGCGTTGTACGGCTAAAGAAAGAATCTCTGTACTTGACAGTACGACCGAAGTTGGGCTCAAGGGTAAGCTGATGAGCATTCCTCTAGAAGCGCAAGTATTACGGTTAAAACATTTAAGAGGAGGAATGCAACTGGCTATTTCGCTCGAACATTGTTTATAAAAATATATAGATAAGATAATGAGAGACATATAACATTTCGACGGTGTTCTAGAGATGTAAATGTTTCCATTAAATTTCTAACGCCTATCATTCTTAGAGCTCTATTTTGAATTCTACCTATAAGGCTCAAATGAGTTTTCGGAGCTCCTGCCCAAATGTGCGAGTTATACTCCAGCTTTGGATGAATGAAGGCCTTATAGATTACAGCCAGATTAGACGGAGGAAAGAATTTCTTGCACCTTCGAAGACAGCCCAAACACTTTGCAGCGCTTTTGGCGACATCAAATATGTGTTCATTCCACAAGAGCTAGCTGGTCTGTGATGCACGTGCCGAAGACTGCGAGCTGAACAGTTTCACCAATGTAAGTGCCGATCATGTATAGCGGCATTGGTGGTGGGTTCTGCTTTAACGACAGAAGAAAGCACTGATTTTTTGAAGCATTAAATTATATGCGGTTTTTCATTCCCAATTGGACAATGCTGTCGAGATCAGAATTTAAAAAGCTTATCATACGCTGCCGTTTCAGTTCCACATCCGAAGAACAAGGAAGTGAATCTGAAAACGAATGTGTAAAACTGAGAGTGCTATCGTCTGCAAGAAAAAAATGAGAAAAAGGGTCGGAGACAATACGTATCCCTGGGGCACACCAGCATTTATTTTGTGAATATCAGACTTTAAACCGTCCAATACAAATTGTATTGAGCGATCTGAAAGGTAATTTCTAATCCAACGAGTAAGAGATTCATCGATACCAAATGCAAGCATTTTCCATAAGAGAGCTTGATGCCAAACTCTATCAAGTTCTTTTGAAATATCAAGTGCAATAATCTTACTTTCTCCAAAACGATGTAAAGATGTGTGCCACTCTTCGGTGAGATATACCATCAGATCACCAGTTAACCTATTGCTACGAAAGCCATACTGCGGGTCATTAAGGAGCTTTCGTTCTTCAAAATATTTCTTAAGCTGATGACCTTGGAAAGAAGGGACATAATTGCAATTGGACGGTAATAAGAGGGTGGAAAAGATTCGCCTTTTTTAGGGACAGGCTGGACAAATGCTGTTTTCCATCCACTCGGAAAGACACCTGTAGAATAGAACTGATGGAAAAGCTTTCGGAGTGGTTTTTACAGCGTTGATTAACACCTCTTTCAAACGATGGAAGGGATGCTATCCGGGCCAGCGGATTTGTGTATATTAAGGTCTTTAAGGACTCTAGCAACTGCACGAGTGCCAAAGAAGATTCGTCCCATAAAATCGTTTAAGCTCTCAATTACTGGAGGAGTCATCACACTTTCTGGCAGCGTCGAATTAACAGCGAACTGCGCTGCAAGCAAATTGGCTTTTTCACGAGAACTGACAAAAGGGGTGTCATTAAAGACGAGCGTTGGAACCGAAGACGAAGTTGAATTTCGAATGTTTTTTACAAATTACCAAAAATTCTTACTACCTTTGGGACATTGTAGTATTTCTTGCCTTAATTGTTGGTCACGCAAACATCTGGTTTTACGAATGTGAACGTTGCAAGTCTTTCTAGCTTGTTGACACTTTCTCCGGTTTTCCTCAGTGGGGCTGGCTTTATAATTTCGAAAACTTACTTCGCTAACCGTAATAACCTCTTTACAACCATGCATTTTCTTTCGGTTTGATAGATTTCCCCTGTTCGGGATAAAATTTCTCATTCCGTAAAGGATTAAATTTCTTATCATTTCCGCTCTGGAGTGTATGTTAATACCGAGGAAGCATAGTGACCAGTTAAAGTTCCTGAAGAAATTACTGAGACCATCCCAGTTGGCTTTTTCATATTGCCAAACGGGTTTCTTATGTAACTTTTCTTTAACTGGAAGGTGTTGGCATGAGAAATTTGCGAACATGACACAATGGTCTGATGTGCCTAGAGGCGATAATACACTTACAGTTATTTAGGGTCAAATTTTCCAGTGGAAATACGAACTTAATGCCCTGCCTCTGATGACATACCAGAAACTGTTATCAACAACTTCATTGCCTCAATGCCTAGAAAATGTGCAAGTGTTATAAACAATAAAGGATATGCAGTTAAATATAAGTAATTTTTGTTTAAAAAAATAAAAATTGTATGTTTTGCACAGCAATTGATGATTATTTTTAAGAATTTCTCAATTTATTTTCTATTAAACTGAATTATCTTACTTTTTTTTCTACAATAATAAAATAAAATATTAGGTTAACAAAATAGTAAAAGAACTTTATTTTTGCGGATAAAAAAATTGGGTATTAATGCGATGCAAAGATCTTCAGGTCTTAGTTGCAAATGTTTTGCACAGCACTGTATATTTGAGCACTGGCCAATGAATATAAATTGCGTGTGAGGTTGTTTTGTTTTGTTTTTTGTTATTGAATTTGTTGAATTTTTTCTTTTTTTTTTCTTTTTTATTTTATATAAGGGCTACGGGCAGGTTTGGGCTATCTTTTTTTTCTAATTTATTTATGTATAAACGGGGCTTCGAAAGAAACATTGATGGTATCCCAACACGAGGTATTTTAAAGACAATTTCAACTTTCCCGAGCACTTTCACAAGAATGGGATGCTACTCGGCACTTCACCTTAACTATCAATACTGTTGTGAGCGAGATGAACACTATTTTGTGTTTGCTAATATTGGTTGCAAGATGCGTCGCTGGTACTAAACTCTATTTTGCTTAATTTTGTATCATTATTCATTATCATTTAAGCGTTCTTGGGATTTTTCTCTGTACTATATCTATTTGTATTTGTTACTGTATTTTTATTTGTATTTGACCCGGAGAACTCTGTTCCGACTTAGATTCAATAAATAAGCAGATTTTGGATTTTACAAAGTTCAATTTTTATTAGGAAATACAAATAAAAAAATTAAGTATTTTTGATGATTCTTTATTGTTTAGGTATTTTGGTGCATTGGTGCATAGATTGCACTCTTCAGTAAAGTACCGCGTCATATAGGACATTTTTTGTTTTATTATCAGGCGCTAGAACAAACAACGCAGATGGTCTTCCGACCCGTGAACGTGCCACATATAATTGACCATGGGAAAAACCTGGATATTCCAGATTCAAACCACAAACATTCAAGGATTGGCCTTGCGATTTTTTAATGTTCATGGCGAATGCAAGACGGATCGGAAATTGTCTTTAAAAATCATACGGCATATTGGTTGGGATCATCGGGATCCTGGGAATGAGAAATTCCTTCCTTCCTTACCTTCGAATTTTCCTTTGAGTTCGTCGCATAAATCACATTGTCCATTAATTTACTAAACACCAAACGCGTATTGTTTCGCAGTATTGTTTGGTTTATGTTTCGAAGCATGATTACTACGGAGCCAACCTTTAGGCTTAAATTGTGCGGTGGTAAGCCAGGCACATCGAAGGAGTCTTAAAATTCAATTGGATAGTTGGCGGCTTCATCTTCATTATTTAGTTACACAGTCAATAGATGTGAATGAATGCATTGTTGCAATGATATCATTCTGAATAATGTAGTTTAGGTCATTTAAAATAATGATGTTTGGGAATACTTTGTTGATAAGTTCGGTTTCGATGAGACAAAGTTACAGAAATTATGCGGAAATGAAATCAATCCGCTCGATTCGTCGACAGATACTCGACCATTACTGATAGTCAGCAATTGCTCGGAGAAATCTTCAGCAGATGTACCATTAAGCAATGCAACTCTCATCTCTCATATTTGTTATCAGGTGACGTTTCTTCACATAGTGCCATAGATTCGATGATTCGAGGCAAGCGTTTATTTCGTCGGCAGCCGTTTATCTTACTTACTGGCAGTGTTTGGCGGAAATCGACAGACAGTAAAATCATAGGTCCTCCAAAATATCTCGAGTTATTTCGTAGATCCTTCAATGTTCGGTTAAGTGCTTCTAATGTACGTTTATGCGCCATTGTGCGTTCGTCCCAGATGACGATTTTCGATGCTGATAAAACTTTGACCATTGCTGAGTTTTTTGCAATATTACATGTTGGTTCTTCAACAATTTGAAGATCTAACTTTAGTGCTGTATGGGCCGTATCCTTCTAATAAAGTGGCTGCTATTCCAGAAGAAGCAACTGCATCTGCAATGTTTGATCTCGCACGATCAGTGGCTAAAGCTACTGACATGAGGACTGTCTTACCAGTTCCACCATGGGCATCCAAGAAATATAAACCACCATTTCAATTATCAATAGCCTTCATTAATGTATCACAAATTTCCTTTTTTTGGGGTCGACAGGGGTACATTCGCTTGAACTATTAAACCTTATTCCTGGTGATCATATTTACGTTCCCGTTCTCGATTAAAGGTGTCATTCATTTCAACATTTGGCGCTAGAATTCCTAACCTGACTAATAAACCTCCGCACATGAGGTAACACATGTCTTCGATCATGAGTAAAGCCTGATTATGTTTCTCCTCATTCATCTCAAGATCGTTATTTCTGGAACTCACACGAATTTGATGTAAAATATCTTCTGACATATTATGCTTGCATTTGTGCCACAGGTTAAATGGGTTCGATGGAAAGCATGTCGAAATGATGATAGCAAATAATGTGCGTATCTGACTTGGAGAAGCAGAGATAATGGCTTCAATGATTGTCGTATCGTAATGGGTATCGTTTTCCTGTAAATTGAGCTATTCACATGCAGTAAGATATGTTGGAAATATTAAACCATTATTAATCAGTAGTGTCGCAAATGACGTTGGCCCCTGCACATTTATCAGCATCAATCGCAAATAGAAACATTCACTAATTATTTATTTCTGAAAAAAATTATAATTATTAAATTTTCAACCATACTCTTAACCATAGACAAAATTACTTTTAGCTGTCATTGCGTTTTGTTATTTCATGTCACATCCGTTTTTGTTATACCACGGTTTATAGTGACTGGTATTCTTTTTGACGTTTTATGTCACGTCACACGGTCGAACGGGACAAAAAGTATCCGTCCGTCTCCTAGTTCTAAGCTACCTATCCACCAATTCGTTTAAGTCCTTCTTGAGTTATTAAAAGTGTAACTAACACGTTGCACTAAATTATTAAGCTACGATTAGACGACTTACGTTAATAGGCAAAGCGTTGACTCTCTGTTGTAAAATCGAATGACAGACTTCAAAATCTGTCCCAAGGTTGTATAGTTGGGTATTCCCTAATACAAAAAACGTTGACGGTAGCGTTTACACATACGTTCTTAAGAGTGAACGCGTTGACTGTTTTCGTTTACCATGCAATCATTTTATCACAACTTTTGGGATACAGTGACATATGTTTAAGTGTTGTACAATCGAAGATTATACTCTGTCCCAGAAAAATAGGGAGTACAGGTCTTATGGGAAAGCTTTTTCAAAATCAGTAGCGTGTCATATTTTTGCACCATACTAAACTGAAAGAACTTCTCCATAAAATGCAAACGCCCGTAAATATATAAAATAATGAAAAAATATTTCATTGCATCGCACATCTGAGTGTCGACTGAATTGCTTTTGCTGTGGGCTGTGATTTGGGCTGTGGCTGCTGCTCCAATTCAACCCCCATTAAATATTGTTGTGCCTTCAGAGTTACCCGTGTCCATTTGTTAACTTGTTCGATTTGTTTTTTCATGGGTTTCTGTTGAGGTGCTTTTGATTTGAGAGATTTAAAAAAAGTTTTGAATGATGAGTGTTATCGTGGAGTGTTTTCATTTTTTTGCACTTCTTTGAATGTGTGGAAAATACGTTAAAATGAAGGAATAAAATTTTAAGCTGTTTTCTTTGAAGACTAACATTATTTGCGTAGATTTTAATTAATTTGAAGTAAAGTATTTTTGTATAAAATGTATTTTTAAAAGGAGTATTTATTTTAAAGTTTGGTACAATTTGGATTTTTAACTCGTGTATTTTTAAAGAGGTGTGTTTTTTAAAAGTTTTGTTCAATTAGTTCTAAATGGCTTCGAGGATTTCAAAAGATTTAAGTTCCTAAAAAAAAAGAAATCGTTGACGCGACGAAAAAATTCATAGACAATTGCAAAATAAGACAGAAACTGTGAAGCAAGTAGCGGATATTTTTCTTGTAGGTGAACGAACAGTTTACAGACTTCTTACTGAAAACAGTTCAAAATGCCAAAACTCGCCTCCAAAGACAAACAATGTGATAATGAATAATTTTTTTTATTTTTGCTTGTTTTTTATTTAAAAGGGATTAAGCCTATTGGGGATACCCTTCGAAAACGCACTTTTCACCTTACCTCATGCTGGTGCGGAAAATATAAATGTGTTTTAGTTTTTATAAGCAAAACGATTAAATAAAAAATCCTATCGAAAAAAAGAGCGATAACCCTACATACTGTTATTTCATATTCGGGTCCATTTAAAATACACACTACAAAAACCCAGTGAGATCTTTATTGAGTGACAGATTTATGCACTGTAGCGAGAATGAGAGGAAAACGTCCTATATTGCCTACACTGCCTCTTCTTCTGGGACAGAGTATATGACTAAACTCGCCGCTGAACATGAAATAATTTAACTCGCCGATTTCGGCGGATTAACTGATATCCGAGAATTTGATTGGGACTGGAAGAGGGGCGCAGAACTCCCTCATGCCCGTCATTATGGTAACGCGAAATTAGTGCTGATAGATTATTTACTTAAGATTGCTTAAAGTTTAATTTTAAACAACGTTATACTCTGTTCAATTGATATTTTCAGTACATGGAAAATATAGTATTTGCTTTTCAATCTGAGTGCAATAAGTTCGAATTGTTTTAAAGCTCTTACAGGGTTGCAGTAGTGAGAACACTTAACTAAACTACCAGAAACCTAGCACTGGTGACCCTAATTCTATAAGTTTATTTTAAAAGCACAAAATGAGGGTTGAGTGCATGGTGATAGGCGTAGACACACACGCAGCAGTGTGTACTTGGATGTGCACCAGATAGTCTATGGTAGGATATACGCTGGTCTTAACAAGATTGCAAAATAATTTGCTTGTTAATCAGTGGTTATTTTAAGTGGGAATTTCGGCGACAGGCACCAATGTGTTTGAAAAAGCTCTCCTATAAGACCTGTACTGAAAATATAAATTGAACAGAGTGTGTTTAGTTAAATTCTTATTTATAATCAATTTTTCATGAATACTTTATTAACGATATGCAAAAATTAGAGATCTACAGAATAAGGTAAGAACAAATCTTATTAAAGAGAAAAGGAAAGAAACGCAAAAAAAATTGAGTGCAACTGGGTGTGCAATTGAAAATGAGTTTTTTTATTTTACGCTAGAGAAATGTCCAATCTTGCTAAAAATGCAAAATTGAATTTGACGGTATGATATCAATTTTGTTGAGAAAATTGTTGATAAAGTCCAGAAAAATGGATGAATGAATGGAATTACACAAAAAATATCACGAACGAGCTTTAAATAACCCTTTTTAAAACTGGGTGGTATTTAAATTGTATCAAATTTGTTCGAAATTGCGATTCATACTAAATTTTTAAATATTAGATAAAACACTTTATAGATTTTTTTTATTTTTTCATAAATATAATGTAAATTGTTTCATTTTAAGAAAATGCTCAACATAGATATTCATTTTTGTTTAAAAACATTAATTTAAGTTATAAAACACTGTTACTATTTCTTACTTGCGATTATAGGTATTATAAAGCAAGTTATTTATTCGTAAAAATTTTTTTCTAACAATCAAACATGACATTACGATCATAGAGAACACCAAAAAAGTGGGTCCCCCAATTCCATCTGTCTCGCATTCTGTCTGCCTGTCCTCGAGTCTAGAGCATAAACGCTTTGATAGATTTGCTTCAAACTTGGATATGTACCAAGTGTTTTATGTTTTTATGTTATGTTTTTTCGGTAATATGCCCACACGTTTTTTTTCATTTTTAAAGACGACAAATAACAGTAGCTTCCATACATTTTTTTTGGCCAAAAACAAAAATCGTATTTTTCTCAAAAACGGCTCCAACGATTTTTATAAGAAAAAAATTGTTCATTAATGAAGGGAAAGGGTACCTTTTAATAATTTTTTTTTGGAAAAAAATTGTTATTCTTGGTACCTATAGAAGAACTATTTTTTGGTTTTCGATTTTCTCGGAAAGGGTTACTCTGATTTTTTTGAAATTTCTTACGCAAAAGCTCCTAGAAAGTTTAAACACTATTGTATACCAAATTTAAAAAAAAAATTTTTTGGAAATTATTTTTTTTTTGAAAATTCAAAATTTCGAAAACGACTCAATAGATTTTTTCGAAACTTCGTATTTAGTAATCTGTAGACATTATCTTGAATAGTTAAAAAAAACTATTTTTCCTAAATAAAAAACAACGGTACCTCCCAATGTTAAAAAACCGTTAAGAAAAAAATGTATTTCTCGAAAACGGCTAAAAGAATTCTTATAAAAAAAATTGTGTGTTCTTAAATTAGTACATTCCACTTTCGAACATACAAATATTTTTTTCGGCGTACTTATTAACGGTACTTCCCATACAATCACTTTTCATATTTTCGACTTTCTCAGCATTGGATGAACCGATTAAAATATTTTTTTTTTATACAAATGCTCCCTTAAATTGGTAATAAAACTGAATACTAAAATTTTCAAAAAAAAAATGTTTCGATTTTTAAAAAAATTATACAACTGTATGTTGTAGCTACCTAACCATCTACACCCTTCATTTTCATTATTATAATATGTAAATGTTTACAACTTAGGTTCCAGCTATATGTATATCTATGTAGATACATTTTACTCTCCTAACTTCCATAATTAAAATCTATAACTTAGATTTAAATATACATTTATAGGTAGGTACCTATGTAACTAATCCTGGAATCATCTATTCGACAATTCATTATACTAAGAATCAAGATAAGCAATGTAATTACCTACATATGCTTTAAACCTGCATAGGATAACTACACCTAACTAACTATGCCTCAGTGGTTAGCTACATTAAAGTTGTTAGCTACAAGAGCAAGCTCGTACGATCCAGTCTTGCATTTTATTTATTTTTTCATATATATAATGTAAATTGTTTCATTTAAAAAAAATGCTCAACATAGATACTCATTTTTGTTTAAAAACATTAATTTAAGTTATAATATACTATCTCAAAACTGAAATAATATACTTTTTAAAGTTAAGGTGAGCTTAGCACTAAAAAAGTAGTTTATTCAGTGTTCAATTGTTCATACTTTTTGAATATGTCCAGCGATATTTCAACAAACATCGAAATTATCTATGAGAAAGGGGAACCGAAAAATTATTTCCATGATCTAAGATTATTTGTGGGTAATTTAATTTTATTTATGGGTCTTTCACAGATAAGCAATACTCATGAGTATTACTCATTAGGTGGTGGCTATAATGGGTTCACATTTTCAAATATGCTTGACAAGCATGTTTGATTGATTCGAATTTGAAAATATGAACGCACCATCAAACCTATTGTCAAGTATGCTGGATGGATATCAAAATATTTTGATATTTTGCTTGCTTGACACACATATTTGAGAATATGAACGCATTATTGTCAAACCAGGAGGAAATTTCATTCCAAAAAAAAGATGGCAACCTGTCCGCATCAAAAGAAAAGAAAAAAAAAAGAAAAATGGCTGTAAGCGGAAATTGTGAATGAAGTAGGGAATTTTTTGAAATAAATATATAGAAGTTTCCCAGAGATATGGCAAATTTAAAGTGAATCATATAAAAACAAAACGAAAAAACACAAGCTTATCTAATTCTTATGGACAAATTTAATGAAATAGAACATTGTTGCCTTTTTTCTTCTTATATTATATAGTAATAAATGATTTATAAGAGCTGCAATCAAAACGTCCGCCATGGTTAAAATTCTAAAGAGAAAAGATTTTTGATAGCCTGTTTGACAAATGTGCACGCAAAATGCTTTTAATTCAACAAACATCATCAAGTCATGCTTGTCAAGCATATCTGAGAACGTAAACCCCCTTATTGAAAGAGAAACCAAACAAATACTTGTGTGCGCTCTTCAGCATATAACAAGAATAAATGACTTATCTTATCTGTGATTGATAGCAAAGTCTTCGGGTGTTTATTTTTTTGGCCTATGAAATCGACGCACGTTTCTAGTCTCGAAATTTGCGTTCCGGCTACAACTAAATAATTCCATAAAAACAAGCAACTGCTAAAGTTCATCTCCTCTATTCTGCCTAATAATAACCACTATAAATAAGTTTAAGAGTAAAAAGTAAAATTTGTTTAAATTCACAAAACACATTCATTAAATCTATTTACCATTTTATAGATTTTAGAAAATGTACAATAACATCGATGATACATTTAGGGCTGACGATGTTGAAGACTTCAAGCTGAGGGGTAATTATGCAATAAAAGAATTTCACAACAATCACCCGGATCTTAAGAGTTTGGAACAAGTTCCTAGTTATCATTGTAAAGCCGTATTTTACAAAGGCAATATTTTGTACAAAGAAGATGAACCAAAAATTGTTGATTATATCGAATTGTTGCAAAAGTTTACTTACACGGAACCAGACAAAAAGATTGAGAAAAACCGGCAGCAAAGACTCGGAGGCACGATATGCCCAACTAGCGAGGATATCTATGAAATTGATGATAAGATTTTCACTTTGTACGGAAGGTATATCTATGGGTTTGCTGACTTCAATAAAGTTACTTTTTCAAGTAAGACCTCCAACCAGAAAATATATTTAGAACGTGCAACAGATGGAGAAGACAAAAAACTTTCTGCGTTATTGTATGAGAACAACTTTGCATTCAAAATTGTCGATAGAAACACTAACATTTTATATGCATTTGGATTGTATCGATAAAATGTTTCTAATCTCTTGTTGCCTTAAATTAATTAAATTTTGTGAATTTGTTTTTATTGATCTACATTATGTATGTATGTATATAAAGTTAGCCAGTTGAGTAGATAAATAGGTTACCGTTACGGTGATCTAAAATGTTGATTGCCGCCGTTTTGATTAAAAAATTTCTCTTGCGTAGTGTTGTCTAAAAACATGAACTTTTCTAGTCAAAATTCTGGTTACTCATTAGCCAGCTGCCAAACAAGGAGAATTTTTTTTTGGGAGCTTGGCAATCAGAAAAAAATAATCACACATGTTCTGCATTCCGAATGAAAATGAATTCAAAACAACTTTCAATTTCACTTAAAATGAAATAACGTGTTCTGCATATCGAGTGGATACAACTCCTTCTAATTCACTTCGAATTTATTTTCGAATTGTCAAAATCACCTGTTACAGACGATTTGTATAAAAACCGTTCATATTAGGAATGTAGAACACGAATTTTTAAATTCAGAACAGCGTTGCCATTTTGAAAATTTTAATGGGAGTATTTCAGAGGATTAGAGGGGAGTATTTCGTGTTGGTGTTGAGCACGCAAAAGAAATGCATAGGTATACAATTGATATTACCAATATAATTTTATTAAAAATATTGAAAAATTGGTACTTCAACTCATTTTATTTATTAATTGAAGGTGAAATAGAAGAGTCCGCTGAAAACAAAAGTATTAAGGAGTAAAACAAACTCAAGCAAAGACAAATAAATTGTATTAACTACATTCAATGAGAAAACACAAAACATCAGACTTTATTATTACGTAACTCGCAATATCAGACTTTTTTGTAGATACATAATTGTGATAATTATACACAAGAACTCCTTTGCTGGCTACTTATTGTAATGCATTTTCCCGATAAAATGACATTAACTGTGGCAATGCTTAAGACGGTTCTGTTTGTTTTACTAAATACAACTGGGCAAAAATGCGTTCAATGCTGTCACTACTGTGAGGTATGTAAACTAAAGAACCAATTGTGAACAGATTGTGAAAGAACCCTTCCAAAGTCAATTCAAGAATTCGCTGTTGTTTATGAGCCTCCATTTTTAATCTAGTTCCTCAACATTATTACCCGTTAAAAGATTTGGAAATGTTTGTATAAGAGGAACTAGAGAACGACTAACATACGATTTTCACAAACGAAACTCACTGAAATGAACTCTTGTCTCACGACAAGATGTCAGTGAATACATTTAACGCATTTTTTTTTGAAAAAATATAATTATTAATAGGCTTTATTGATCATTCCTTCTTTATGCGAATTAAAACAATTCCATATTTTCTCCCTACGTTTCGATGATTTTTGTCAACTTCTTCAGGGGAAACGATTTATTGGATTGTTTTTGTCAAAGTTATATTCATTATTTTTTTTTAACAGCAAATTAAATACAATCAATGTAACTTTGACAAAAATAATCCAATCAATCCTTGTGCCTGAAAAAGTTAAAAAAAAAATCAACGAAACGTAGGGAGAAAATATGGAATTGTTTTAATTCGCAAAAAGAAGGCATGATCAATAAAGTCCATAATAAAAACAAATAATCAATTCAAAGGGTTGATCAAAAAATATATACAAATATTGATAGTTTTTCCATTTTGTATACCAACAGAATTGACAGTCGGGCACTAAGAGGCAGAGCTAACGCATTCTTTTACTAAAATATGAACGAATACCTTCAGACTATTTCAGGGTTGAACGCATCCGATGAAATCGGAATGCCATCTTTACTGAATATTTGCGAAAATCTTGAATATTTTCGAGGGGAGTACAATTACAGTGAGGGGAGTACGGGACTACAGTGAATTGCAGGGAAGTACGAATACTCCCTTAGTACTCACTTCGGCAGCGCTAATTTAGAACCCTAAAATTCGACATGGGAATGAGCTATTTACAAACTTTATTTTATGTGGAATACAGAACATCTAAATACACTTTCGATCCTCAAATTCAGAAAAAGTGAAATACAGAACAGCGAATATAGCACATCCACTTTCACTTTCATTCTAAAAGTGACGATGTGTAGTTTTCAGTTTTATTTATTTTGCACCTCAAAACTTAAGGAATGATTAGAATAAATAAACACAAATTACAAATTATTTCATTAAACGACACAAGTGTTTTTATTACTTTATAAGTCGATTTTTATTATGGGTTTTAATGTTATTTAAGCGTGAAACAACCATTTCAGCTGATGCACTACCGTTTAGTGAAATTAAAATTGTGGTAAAACTAAAAGTCTGATCAGGAACTTGGATATATTTGAAAACATTTGCACGTCGATTCCTAGAACACTTCACCGGTCAGAATTCAAAACAATTATACCAGGTGGGAAATTTATTCTGATTTATTCTTTTATAATGAAAATTCATTGTTGTATGAATGAATCTCAGCTTCGATTTTCAATGGAAATCTTATTTTAACTTATATCCATTTGGGTTAGGAGCAAATGTGAATTATAATATAGTAAAGCTTAATTTATAAAAACACATTTATTCAAATGATGTCACAGGTGGTTGACGTCTGCTGCTATTGTTTGCTGGCTGGTACACTCCAGATTTGTGGATGAGTTACACGATATCGTTTATGTACACTCCGGGTTGGTCGGTTAGTTACGTTTTTGGGTGTTGATGGTTGAATTGCGTTTGAATTGTAACGCTTCGTTAAATTTCAAATTTCATAAAAGGGTATTTTAGCTGTAGATAGATGAGAAAACATCCACAAAATCTGAAATTTGAACAGTTTTCTTACTGCTCAGGAAACGACCCTGTCCCCATTTAAACATCAACGTTAACTACTGAGTTTTATACTTTTATAATTGATCAAACCACGCGGACATGCTGAATCCATGTTGTAATCTTCAATGATTACTTGTCAACGCCTTGACACCAATTTGGGAAAATATCGTTGCCACGCACATTACATGGCAATGCATTTTTGCGCAAAATTGACGGACTTGCGTAATTCATGTGATTTAAAATATTGTATGTATTGAAAAAGCCCGTGCACTGTCACTGCTTTGTCTGTTTTACATTCATACAATCCATTATTAATGTTGTTTTAGCCAATGGTTTATAAAAAAATTTGCGGGGGTTGGGAACACGATGAACAAATTAAGTCGATCAATACTATACATATAACATTAATTTCGAATTTGGAGCTTGGATTTGATTTCTACTTCCGACTGCTAAAATTAACACTGACCTTAGTTTGTAAAGAAACTATAAAAAAAAATATTTTATATTTTAGATGTGCGTTTTCAGACGTGAAGTCTGAAAAGTAAATTGGTAAAATGTCCGTGAGGCCGAGTTTTTCAGTGCAGAACTGAAGTAAACTCCTGAAACATTTTAGACAGATGCTTGTCAAACAACTATCGAAGTCAAAGGGTGACCACTAACCTATAGAAAATCCGATTTCTACTGGATTTAAGTCAATTCAAAAAATTAAAAGTTCTCCGCTAAAAAACATGTTTTCGATTTCACTATACTCTGTCCAACAAAAATAGTCAGTATGCACAGGGCTTATGGGCGGGCTTTTTTTCAAGCCAGTGGTGCCTATATGTATACTGCCACCACACTGTATTGATAAAACTACCACTGAAAACGATTCTACCCACTGAACAACTTACACAAATTGTTGTGGTTTCTTACCGCCAAATATCGTACACCCCACCATGACCACCCGCATTGCATTCATAAAGCATAAGCATGCTAATCATCTATACTCTGTTCAATTTTTATTTTTAGTACAGGGATGAGATAGGATATTTGCCTTTCACTCTGACTGTAATAGATGCCAATAAGTTTTCACTATTTTAAAGCTCTTACAGGGTTGCAGTAGTAAGCATACTAAATTACCACAACCGTAGCAGTGGTAACTCTGATTCAATAAACTTACGAGGACTGAGTGAATTGTGGAGACACACAAGTAGCAGTGGATACTTGGATGGGCACTAGGTAGGTCATGGTGGGATATACACTGGTTTTTTAACAAGATTACAAAAATAATTTGTATCTAACTCAGTGGGAATTTCAGCGACTGGCACTAGTGTGTTTGAAAAAGCTCTCCCTTAAGGTCTGTACTGAAAATATAAATTGAACAGCAGTATACTCGTTTCTACTTTCGCTGAGTTACCAATACCCATTGAAAGCAATGCAAAACAGCTTTTTCAGCGGTTTCTTACCAAATAGCTTTCTGTTTTTAGGCTTTTGAGAATAAAATTTAGTAACATGAGGAGGGAAGTGTTGACGCTTTGATTTTCTCCTTTTTATTTGGGTGTATTACTAAATAGCCCGTTAAAATGCAGTTAAGTTTTTTGCGCTTTCCGTGTTCTTGCAGAAAAATTATTTGTTTAAAGTATCCAAACGTTCAAAACATATTACGTGGATATTCATTTCAATAGGTTTTATAAAGTAAAATTTTGTTTTATCAATAGTGATTAGTTAATTGATATTGCGTTTGTGAAATAGTTAAGTAAAATTGAGTAGTAAAGTGATAGGTATCATATATTTTTTTTTAATGTTTTCGCGGATACCTTTAAAAAAACGAGCCTATCCATTGTTTTAAATAAGCGGACGGTAATCCATACACACATTTCTCTCATATCTGCGGCTATTTATAATAATGGGTATACGGAAACCCTATGAGAGCTTTATCTTGAGATATGTTTATGCCAGCCAATCCATCCAGAGTGAGAGGCAAATACCTTATCTTCCCTGTACTCACTATTTTTGTTGGACAGAGTTTATGTAAAGGCTCCAGATATAGGCAAATTTAATGTAGTATATGGTAGTATAGTATAGTAGGCTTTTAGTGCTAAGAGTTACATATTACTTTTTTAATTCGTCATACCTAAAATTTCTGTTAATCAAACAATTCATTTAAAAATACTAACGTCACGTTTACAAATTGTTAATTTGAATTAATTGAAGCAACAATTTATTATCCTTATGTTTCAATCAACTTTAAATCACCCAGCAAGCACTGTAAGCCTTCACTTTAAAATATTTTTTATTGTGTGTGTTGTGACAGAACAACATCCCAAAAACCCATCAACAGAGACAATACATATGCATATTTCCAAAAACTGTATATGAAAACAAAAAACCATAATGCCGCCTAAATTACCAACCGACAATCTCAATCTAACCTTTCGAAAGATATAACATTAAATCGTGAAGTCTATAGGTATAAAAGTTTAGATCCCAAAAGCTGAGACAGAATAAAAGTATCAAGTTGCATTCTGTTGTTCCCGATTTCCAGTGACCCGCAACAAATCAATATGGAGCTTCATAAATTACCTCAAAGTGTCCCATTTGCATCTAATTGCTTATAAGTTCCAGCGAACCGGAATTTTTTTTTAACGAAATCTAACAATTTTAACAAAACAGGAAACCATTAAAGGAAGTAACTTCCTTTTTTTGTTAGTTCGTTCGTTAGTTCACCGCGACCACCCATCTACCATTAGAGTCATTGTTGCTGTGGCTTTCCGATGAGCCACGCCGCAGCGCGTCGCACCACCATCACTGCATGTTCCTGCTTTTCGTGATTAATGGGCGATGTCTATCGCTAGCCTTGACTTTTGGTTGACCTGAAAACACAGAGAGTCAGTTTGTCCAGTAATTGCCATAAATGGAATGGAACTCCCCCTCCCCCATGGCCAGATACTACGTATCTCCTCATGAAATGACATATTAGTCTAATCGATTTATTCAGCTGGAATTTTGTGTTGCCCGTCGTCGTCATCGTCGCGTCGTCGTTTGAGGTCTGTTGACATAATTCTGGTGACTTATTGGAAATTCGTTTGTTAGGCCCCTGTCAATAGCAGTGTTATAGAACCAGCACAAGGTAACAGAGCCGGCCATCATCCGACGATGTCCAGCTCGTAGCGAACAAACTTCAAGGACAAGTCTGATAAAGTTTAATTGCTTTTTGGAAAGCTTCTGTGATCAAAATAAGTGACACTGTAGATACAACAAAAAAAACTTATTTTTATTGTAAGCTTAAAGGTCACACATACAGTCACTCCATCCCCTCCCATTTTTGAAATTAATATAATTATAACAGCAAATGGTTGTTGGGCTTTACTTCTCTTTTGAAATTTGAACAAACGGAAAAAATGTCCGGTGTTCTATGACCAATTGCCTCCTGGAAGTGTTGTCGCACGATTTGGGTTTCTGTTCGTTGGTCGAGTGTGACTAATGCGAAAGTCATGTTCTCATTGAATTTGTATTCAAAAAGGAAACCAGAACTTCTCGTGTCTTTCAAAACAAATGCAAAGCCTTAAAGGACAATGGCTGTAGGAAGTGCAACGTGCAGTGCATTGCATATATTGTCAACAATCCCAACACCTGCGTTGGATCAATATATATGTTTTTACGATTTTTCTTTGGTTTGAATGTAGTTTCAATGGCGGATACTGTTAGAAATATGTACGTATGTTTAGGTGCTGTCATGTTTTAGTTTGACAACCGAAAAAAAAACTATGTAGTTCAGTTAGTCAAGTAATAGTAAATTTATATAGATAGTATATAAAGGCAATTGCCTCGAATTACTCATTGAAGAATTTTTTAATGAAACAGAGCTAACAGTTTATAAGCGTGTAAGACATATTGGCGGCTATGTATGATTTAAAAAAAGCGTACAAAAAAGGGATTTCAATTGGGCTTTATGGTGACTCGCTTTATACGTGTAGTCCATTACTTTTTCGAACCAAACGTCATTATAAACGAGTGTTGCTGAACCGACGAGGAGATAGAATTTCGTACGTTCTTTAAAAATGGCCAAAAATGTGTGCTAACTTTGAGTGATTATAATAATTTGGCCTTAATTTTTGCTAATGCAAAAATTTTGTTCATTGAATATAACTATGGCATATCTTTACAGGTTTCTTGAACTTATTCCGGTTTTCCTCAGTTGGGTTGGCCTTATAACTTCGTGAACTTACCTCTCTTAAGCTGATTATCTCTTTAGAGCTCAAATCGAACCACGAGTTTTCAGTTAGCGTGATAGTTTTAGTTCTGTTTGATTTTAAGGCCTTCAGCCCTTAAGAATTATTTTTAAAATCATACCATCGCTGGAATCAACGTCACTATCGAGGAAGCATAGTCACCAGTTAAAGATGTGAACATAACTTCCTTCGGGTGTTGTCTGAACAGAATAGCGTAGCCACTTGGAATTGTGTAGGTACATTGAAATCGCTCGTAATAACAATTTCACTGTACGGGTATTGAGAAACAATGTTTTGGATAGAGTCGGACAACGTATCGAATTAGTTAAAAGTCGGATTACTGCCCAAGCTAGGGCAACGATAAACAAAACATGTGTGAATGGTGAGCGTATCGGACCTGATATTTGAAAATCACGAATAAAAGTTTTAAGATCCCGTCTACTAAAATACCGCTTTTTTAAAATACCGAGTTTTAAAATTCGGCTTATTCAAAATCCCAATCTATTTTAATCCCGTCTTATAAAGCTCAGCCCGTTTTTTATTTTGATAAATGTTACACAAAAAACTTTGCATACACCCAAACTTGATCCCACTCCAAATTCTATATTGGGTCAAGCAGGGGGGTTGCAAGCGGGCAGGATGACCCCCTTATGCGCAGTACTTTTTGCATCTTCTGTTGATTCCAAAAGCGGGATAATAAAAAACGGGATTCTAAAAAGAGGGATTTTAAAAGACCGCGATTATAAAAAAGCGCGATCATAAAAACCGGGATTTTAAGAAACGTGATTATAAAAAGTAGGATATCGAACCCAACCCGTGTGAATGATGTGCTTATGGAAGGTGAATTTAAACCACGTGAAGATATATTATAATGTTGTTGAAGCTAATAAGCAACATCTTTTTAGATATATACGACGATAACGTTCTGTGCAAAGCAAAAAAAAATAAGGTAACTATGGCTATATTTGGATGGGTCATAATCTTCGCCTACTTGGGTTTCAGTTAGTGTCAAAACAACTGTCCTACAGTTCCCAGTATGAGCACTCGCATCGTAGAATTTCTTTCTAAGCCGACGCGACGTATGTTGCAGTACTCGACCTTAATTTCACAACCCATTACGAAAACAAACACAAACAAAACCAAATCAAACACTTATCTATGCTTATATTAGGTTTGAGATCCAATAGAACATCACTCACAGTTCAATTATGCCTTGTTGGGGGAGATAAAAAAAACTGAGGCTGGACGTGCACAACCATGCTTGTCAGATGTGGAGATTTGAAATTTATTTTTGCGACTCTAAAACTTGTTTGGCGATGTACCCTAGAAAAAGCGATATTTCTCGTTTTTGGCGATTTTAATATTTTGAATCGAAATCCTTAACTTTTTTCATTTTTCTAATTTGCACTTAAACTTTATGTATATCTTTTCAATTCCTGCATGCTGAATGAAGTCATCGAAATAGTGATTCTGAACGCAGCCACTAAAGATCAATTTTTTTCTCCTCCCTAAAATAAATTACGTACGTCAAACGTCAAACCAAATATCTGTGCAATGCAGTATGAGCATAGATACTCAAATTCTAACTGTTCTGTGAAGTTCCTTTTTCATATGATTGTACGTATGTACATAGCTAAGTATGATAATATCATTTTGAGGGTTACCAAAACATACACAATATGATAATGTTGAGATTAATTATAAACATTATTTCTTTTAAAAACTCTTTTTTTTGTAACAATTTATAATGTGCATTATAAATAACACAAACATAAACGGAAAAACAATTTGATTAATTGTGAAAGCTTTTTTCTGATCTCAATACAAAATATTTAACAATCGAAATGGGTATTACTTTAAGTTTTCGACGTTTCTCTTTTGAAAACTTTTATGAGATGAACATTTTACTTGGGTAATGCTGTTTCGTGACATAAAGATGCCAACAATTATATTTTGTCACTTATGTAAATATAGCATAAGGCTCTTAGCGTGTAATATGGATTGCTTTTCAGATTTAATTTGACCCACAAATTAATTTTTTGCATTTAGGGTTTCATATCATCTACTATTATTTCACAAATTAAACTTGAGATCAAATTCAATGTGATACTCGCCTTATACATGTAGTCCATGACTTTTTCGAACCAAACGATAAGCTGGATTCTTATGAAAAAATTGATTTTCGCGAAAAATCTACGTCGGAAATAGAAGTTTCTGTAGCAGAAGAACTAAACAAACACAACTTTCAAAAGAAAATAGAAGCCGATGGGAGTTTTCAAGCGAATCCATTTTGGGTTGATGCATGTATTCAGTTGATCTAAATACAGATACGCATTCCGTATAAGAGGCCAGATATACAGATCAGGAAAATTCACCAGGAAAAGTTGAAACAGTATAAAAGTGAATATTTTTTCCTGATGGTCGTTTTTAGCAAACAGGAAAATTATGTCAGTTGATAAGACTCACTAGTCTGCCATCAAGTTTTCCTGATTGAAAAACACACGAAAAAGTTTTTCGTCCACAATTCTGTAAGTGGAACGAGAGAAATTGGAACCCAAATAATTTGAATGATTGGTTTCACTTTGTGTATAATGAATTTTCATCGGGAGAATAAATAAATACATTTCTAATAAAAAAAAATAATTGTTTTTTTGCAAATATTTTATCCAAGAAAAATTCTCTAAGTTATTTCTAATTTATTAGTGTAACATTTGTATTTTAAAACGTGTGTAAAGATCATAAATTATCCTTTACAACGTTTTTTTCTGATTCGCTTTCCTGATCGCAAAAAATTGCCCTGAAGTGAGATAAATAAAAAATCAGAGTAAGCGCAAAGAATAAACAATATTTTCCAAAGAAAATGTGTAGGTAATCGACTAGGAGTTTTTCTAAAGCCTTTTGCAAAAAACTGTAGGCTTAACATTTAAAATTCGTGGTAAAAAGGTTTTTGGGGTACTTTTCGATAATGAAGTTTTAAATTAAAATAAGAAAACCTTGGAATCGATTTTCAAATGTTCGTATTAAATCTTGAATCATTTTTATATTTAGATATTAAGGGTGTTCCCGTGTTTTCTGCACAAAAATATGAATACTGTCAATTTTGCAAGAGTTGGGATAAAAATCTCTTAGAGACCGACAAAGTTTCATTAAAGTACGGGAACGCAATGTTAGCCAATTTTTAAACGTCAAACAAAGAGTGTATTTTCGAAATGACACCCCATCAGACTAGTGATCGTTTAACATGAATAGTCTTCGATAGTATAACACTTCCGAATATGTATAAGTACTTAAACATTTTTTTTTGAGCCCTATATTTTTCCTGCAATCGTGAATCTCGCATGGAATAAATTTCCCTCGAACAAAAAATCGTATGAAATGACAGAAAAATTCCCTGGGAAATCTTATTTCCGATGGCAATAAATTCCGGGGAAAACTTTTGAGCATCATTCAAGTGCCCAAGTTGCGAATTGGAGAAAAATTTCCAGGGAAATTTTAATTCACGATAACCCCCAATGGGGGAGAGTCTCATCCTATTTGAAAGATTTTAGTAAGGAAACATTTCTTTGGGGCAAAATTTTAAACGATTTAGTAATATGTTAAATCATGTTTAGTATGAAACTAGGTTAAATAGAGGATTTTGCTAATTTTAAACGAATTAAGTATCGTATTATAGTCTTCGCATTTTACTGAAGTTAAAATCACCAAATGACTACTTTAATTTTTTAGCATCGTACTTAATCCATAATGTAATCTGATATTATATCAGCCTTACACCCGGGGGCGTATTGCTAAACTGTATATCAGTACAGATCTCGGACGCTCTACAAAAGGTCATAGTATGCTCATTCAAATTAAGGGCAGACTATGTATGTACTTTGTAGGTGTCAATCGTTCATTTTTAAAGATTCAATCGTTTAAATATCGTTCATTTCAAAGATTCGATCTTTTCAATCGTTCATTTTTTCAATCAATCATTTGTTTCAGTTGCGACCATTTTTGAATTGAAACAATCCCAGGATTAGGTGTGTGAAGTCAATCAATCTTTTACTTCATTCAACACTTACCTACATATATTTGTACATAAATATAATGTATTGCCTGAGGCGAAGGTATGAAAAATGTAACTGATGCTTTACAAAAAAATCAAGAACAAATTGTTGAAAACATTAATTTTTGTATAGGTATTTGTTTAGTTTCGAGTTAACAAATTAAGTTATGATTATTATGGAAAATAAAGAGAATAATACATACATATTTCATTTCCATTCAGTTTCGTTCGTTCTTTAGAACGATAGAATGTAGTGAAACCAATCAATGTAATTCATTCTTATAGAAAATAACTGGAATGAACGAAATATTATTGCCTTACGTTCAATCATTTGATTGAAATTGAAAGGCAATAAGCCTGTAGTGTAGATATAGATTGATTCGATTTACTTACTCTGATTGCAATCAATCAATCTTTTTGATGAACGGGTCATAAAGACCGAATCAATCACGATTGACACTGCTCGAGTACTTTGTAAGGGCAAACGCACCGTGCGTTAATCCATGTAGCCGTTTATGAGAAAGTCCAAAATCAAACAATTTTACTATTTTTTTTTTACTACCTATATATGCCAGTAAGATCTAAGGTCTTTCAAATGCAATTGCACGGCAATAGTTAGAAAGAATAAAAAAAAATTATTTATTTAAAAGATTATTTTTTTCTTAAGCGATCGCCAAACTTGGCAACGTATGTCCGGTAATTCCGTCTGTCTGCCAAGGGGTCTACAGCCTTAACGGTTGGATATATTTGCTCTCAACTTGGTAAATATTGTTTTTTTCTTATTTTTGTCTATCTACTCAGTTAATGCATTTGTCCAGTAGCTGCTTAGTGAGAAAATCTATACCTTACGCATATAATAAGGACATTCTTTATTGTCTAAGTGGAACCGTATCGTTCTTTGTAGGTTTTGATTCTTCAATAGATTGTAGAATGGACGAGACTTTTGGAAAAGAGGGAAGGATTTAAAAAGAGACACCGATGCACATAGGTTTTAAAATATGGAAAATCAAAATTGGATTCTAGATACGCTGGAATTGCGGATAAATAATAAAAGACTGGAAAAACTGAAGCGAAGTCCAAAGGTACGCAACTCCAACCTTGTATACCGTACGATGATACTGGTTTAAATACCCATATACATTCTGACCCATGTAGCGAACAGTTTTGGATTACTAATCTTTCTTTCGGTTTCGAAGAATGTGAACTTATTCACGTCCGTTTAGACCATCTTTCTTTCCAGAGAAAAGGGGGGGGGGGGGGTCTGCATTATGCATTGCCCTGCATGGCTCTGTCCCCAGATACCCAATGAAGTGTTACTGAATTTTGCTTGCCAAGTTCATTCAACCTAATCACACAAGTTTTGAATTTCTGTGATAAAAGGTTATTGGTTTTAGAGCGGCTAAGCTATCATGATATAATGTTTAAGTTAAAGTATTTTCTTTCGATATTTTGCTACTCATTTCCCTCAATGGCTTACTAATGCCTTGAAGATTCTAGTTGCCTGATCCATTGTTAAGAAAATTCTGGTTCTAGGCCAAAACCCTATGGGATCCATCGCAACATCATTGATTGCTTATACATCAGCATTTAGCACTTAAATCTTAAAACATATCTATCAAGAAATCAGCAGCAGCATAAAAAAAACAAGAACAATTGATTTCGAATAAACCGATTAACAGCCCAATAATACTCCTTCCCATTCTTAGCTTCAAATTGAAATGACGAGCGCCTCACAATGTCCATCGTAAGACAAATTGCACCAAACCACATTCCTCATGCATCATCTCATCATCCTTCTACAAGAGTCCAATCCATATAATACATCCTTCATCATCTGAAACATCAGACAAAGGTTGCGTCTGCCAACACAAATCACCTTGGTTGAAGTCAGTACAGCGTAATTTCGTTCCTTTGTTCCTCATCCGCTCATATAGGTTTAAAACAACTCGCATGTGGCTAGAGCATAGATGTAAGCTCATAATCTAAGCAACAACGAAATCCATTGAACTCCTCCGTAAAAATCTTAATTACAATAATTTTGGCCTGTTCCAACTGCACCGTCATAGAAGAACTGAACATCTTACTCATTCGATAGATGCACCAAGATGACCAATTACCCTCACCTCTAGTCGCAGACGATGACGACCAGCCAAGCAACCGATCGAAGATATGCCGATGCCGATGAAGCTCGCGCAAGCGCGCCCTCGTTTGTTTCGCACGAATTTCCATTTAAAAGAACAAATCAAAGGGCTGCCAGTGTCTGCTCTTCGTCTCTGGCCATAGATCCCAATCCCACGGTCAGATACCTCAAATAACAATAGAACGAACTTCACTATACGTGCATTGCCAAATAGAAGATCGTGTATCTGCACTTGGGCCTTCTTCATTGGTCTATGATTATCTGCATCTTCAATAAGCGCAGATCAGCAAAACACTGTATGGTAGATGAAGCAGCGCAAAGAGGCATCATCTATAGCGACAGCTTCGGCGGCGCGTTGAAATCAGGAGAACCATGTTGAAGCCAAAGCAGAGCATGGCCCAGCAAAGAGCGTGAAGAATTATTTTGAAGGTCCGTCATCATTGTTCTGCTAGTCCCTATACATATAAAGAATATTCTTCTTTCAGGCTCAGCTATCTATATAAAAACCGGAGAAAGATTGAAAGATCTGCCTTCAAACGATCGTGATGGTAATTTACCCGCCCGACCAAGACTTTTGTTACGTCATAATATTTCGTCTTGAAATTAGATAAATGGCCATAGAAAAAGATTGCCTCGAATGAGATTCCTCTCTAGATAAATGCTTATTGCTGGGACGTGGTGAAGTTTAGAAGATAATCTGCGCTTGTTGTGATTTATATGAAGAGCAGGCTTACGCAAGTCCATTGGTGGTTTGCAAGGGGTTTCAAATAGTTGAAGCAAGACTCGGCCAAGGACCCTCATTGCGGAATATTCTTTAAGTTTACAGTCAGAAGAAAACTGAAGCTACACCGTCAGAAATACTCAATAAACATGTTGATTCCATGTTAACTGTTTCAATGTTTTATTTTTATTTTGAGTGAAAAGTGTCACACACGTAACAAAAAATATGCGTGCTTTTTCAGAAATAATATTCTCTAATCCTTTACTTTAAAGTATTATTAAAATTGAAAACTATACTTAAGCTGCGCAAGCAATTATTATTTTTATTTTTATTTCAGCAATTATTGCAAACATTTTTATTTATTCGTTCAAATATTTCATGAAATCTTATTGACAATCAGAGTGCCAGGCAAACAACACCTATTGTATTTACATTTCCGGACTGGAATTCCGACTCAAGCCATCAATATACACATGTAAAGGTAAAAAGCACGCAAATGTCAGTCGAACCAACATTAAACGTCAAATTATTTCTTCATTTATTTCCAAAGAGATGGTAAGATAAATGCTAAAATTGATTTTGTAAAATAATTTATATCATGAAATTTGTGGTCTGCATTGTAAATTTCCATTGCATGTTCGATTTTCTGAAAGAAATTATTGCTTGTGGAGCCGCAGGGTTAGAACCCTCAAGAAAAAAATCAGAGCTTTTTGTAAGCCGTGACACTAATTGCAAAAAATATTTCACACAAGCCCGAATTTTTTTTCTGGGTTTTTGTCAATTTTTGTCAATTTTTTCCATTTAATGGAAAAATCGCCAGATTTCTTTTTGTAAAGAATGCCATAAATTTGGGAAAGATCATCAGAAAACTTTTTTTTTTTAAATGAAAAAAACACCTTAGTTCTGTATGAAGAATTGTTTCGCGTTTTTTTCAAAAAAATTTCTGGCGTAATTTCCGCGAGTCGATGTAATCAGGTGTATCCGCTTCGGAAGTCGGTATTAGATCAGTGTAGGCCTACCACTGTATCTTCTAAGGAGAATAACTACCAAAAGCCGCCATCTTTTAAGCTTAAACTATTTGAAAACACTTTAGATTGGATTTGCGAATTATATTCCGTTTTTTCAATAGACAGACAATGGAAGGCATTTGAAGTAGTAGCAGTGCAAAGAGAGTAGTCGAACTTCGAACGTCCAAATGAAAATTATAGATTAATCTGCAACAATCTTGGCCGAAAATTTATGATATGAACTTTGTTCAGTGTACTTGTCCATATTTATATAATGTATGTATTTCATAATACATTGTGGTTGCTAAATTAAATTATTTGATTTGTCAAACAAATATTGAAAGGGTTTTACAATTGAATGGGGTTGACTTTGACAGTACATGACGGCCATTTTGGTTTTCATGCTGTTAATTTGTATTATTCAGAAACTAGCGTAAAACAACGATCTACGTTGGATGAACGGGTCTAAAGCAATTGGAAGTGGATTTCAGAGAAAAAATCATCAAAAGTGAGATTGTCCAATTTATGAAGAACTAGTAGGTCAACAAATTTGGGTGATTTAGACCACGGTGGAAAATACATAATGTGAACAACGTGTGATTTCAACAGACTTGCCGGAGGAACTACATACCTTATTACGAGTAGTTGATTCTACAATGGATATTTTACACAAACGTTAAAGGGGATAGTTATCTTCGATAGTATGTAAACTGGGCACCGATTTTGCGCCATTCAGCCCGTTACACTGCTTCTTGTGGCTAACGTGTGGCGGGCATTTGAACGACGGCATGTAATATTATGCGAAGTCTATTGTATAAATTAAAAACCAATTATAAGATTTAAGAAAATACATATATGTATGTATTTTTTAAACAAAAATGAAAATGAATGTCTTTCTATATTTTTCTTTTAACTTTAGCCCAAACTAAATTTTCTATGGAACTGTCAGTGATATGTCAAACCGACATATTTTCTGTCAAAAAACCGAATGAGTTTTTCCCACAGATTTCGCTTTAGCACTTTACAAACATTTATACACACCAACTTAAAAACATATATTTTTATAAGAATGTTTTTTTTTTTTTTTTTGGTAAAAGAACAACAAAGATTAATGGGCGCAACACTTAAGCATAATACTCGTAAGCAATAAACATCTTTTTTACAATTTTAGTGCTTAAATCCATAAGCCTTATGTTCTAAATAATTAAAATTAACTATTAACAAATTTTTCCTAAGCGAAAAATAAACACAAAATAAACAAAGCTATTAATGACAAGCGTAGACCAGCATTGCCATATACGAGGAATCCTTAGTCCTTTGGCAATTCTAAAATAGCATTGCAATGTACTTGAAAGAATTTTTTATTCTTGAACAGTGTGACAAAATATCGTCGTTGTTTTGTTGATAAATTAGTGTCAAACTATAACGAGGATGCAAATAATAAATCATTTTATGTCATCAAGTTACGTTAAATTAATATACTAATGGCGTTTTTATTTGGCAATCCGGAATTCTTCTCAGAATTCTTCTCTCGGGGTCCCTACTGAACACTTTTGTGTGATTCTGGCGATTCTGAATTTTAGTGAGATTGTATGTTTGGAAATAATTGTGTAAGTGAGAATATCCAAATTCAAAAAAATGTTTGTTGCACAATTATGATACAAAAAATGACAACAGTCGAGTTTGACGTTCAAGTATATGAATGTGTGAGTGCTTCTGGTTCTGATTCTGATTTCAAATCCAGTAGCAAGATTCTCTTCTTTTCAGAATTAGAACTGTCATTTTTTCCCAAGTGAACGCTTTAAGAAGAGTCCAGAAAGCTTCCGGACTGCCAAATAAAAATGGCATACGTAATTAAAAATCAGTTAACTTCAATTCTATTTGCTCAAATGTCTGGTCTTACGAGTATAATTACAAAACATTTGCATTGATTAACAGCCCGATTCTCCCCAACATCACTGATGCCTCACAAGTTACAAGCAGAGGTGAAATTAATTTTGTGACTTTTTCGGATTCTCCCCCAAAGTCACAACTTGTGAGAGTCATAAAAACAATCGAAATTGTGGTCTACTTCAGAGCAGGTCACAACTCACAAATAGTTTGAGTTTCGACATTTCGATGCGACATTCGATATAATATTTTGTGAAACAATTTATTTTATATCCCAACACGAAGTAAACAGAAATATGAAACTTTAATTTTAGATGATAACTTCAGCAGCGACTACCAGAGAGCAGGAAAAAGTGTCAGAGTATCTTAAATAAACACTTTATCAGTAGTCACACAATAGTGTGATTGCCTGTAGGTATTCTGTTCATTCTATACCATTCCAGATCAAATATAAATCCTTTTACATTTGCTTGTTTCAAAAGTAACGAAACGGATTCTCTTTGATTGTTTGGTTATTTGTTTAAACAAAAATACATATTTATATATATTTGTGTATATTTATTATTACATCTATAATAAATAATCCGCATTATTTTCAATTTTTATTTTGTTTTTAATATTCAGGTGTTCCAATAATGCCACTACGCAATTCACCTTTAGCTGTGGTGACCTTCGTTGTGAGTTTTCTTGTGACAATTTGGGGAGAATTCGATAAATGTTATGATGAAATGAGTCACAATAATCCTCACAAGGAATAGTCAGTCACAAGGGCTTGTGACTTGTGATTCGTCACAAGGGGGAGAATAGGGCTGTAATTTGTTGAATTGAAATCAATGAGTTGAAATTGCTAAACCACTGATCCAAGCTTTAACGGCGGCTACGTTTGCACAATTGAACCTTAGGATTACTTCTATAAACGTAATTAAATTTTAATACGTGATTCATCAAATTTCAATCAACGATTTTGGTGGATTTTTTTTTTTTTTTTTTGTATAACTTTGCACGAGCTCAAGGGATTATGAATACCCTTTTATATGTTTTTCTTAACACAGCGTGGGAATCAGGTGGAAGAAGAGAAAGAATGATAGGAAAGATGTGTGGCGCGATGTTCTGAGACTAGATCTGGTTGGTGTCTCAGATTTATCTCCAGGGATGGCGGCTGAAGTAATGCGGATTGAATTGCCGTGTCTTATTTACTTATGTCCCTTATAATTCGCATTATTTTATTTATTTCGATGTCATATTTTATGGGTACGCTAGTTTACTCAATCACATGTTGTTACTGTTATGCCTAAACAGCATGTAATGAGCAAAGCAGCAACTTATTTTATGACAATTTGTAGAATTGGTTTTTAATGGAATATAAGAAGACATAGACAACGGCAGGAATCGAACCTGCAACCACGAGTTTGACAGGCGAGCACACAACTATCGCGCCACGGCCACCCCCGATTTATTATTAACAGTGGTTCAACGATAGTTCAAGGTTTAATTGTGTGAAAATATGTACGATGACATTTGAAAGATGGCGTCGTTATGTGGATTGTATTTATGCAAGTACGGGGCCGGACCATCCATGTTGTAGCTGACATAGAATTTTGAAAGAAAATGTGTTGTGATGCAAATCTTTAGAAAATTTAGCTTGAATAAAAATTGTTTGATTCTTTGTTGGTTTTGTTCAGAATACAATTTTAGGGGGCTTTATTTTATGTTTTTTTTTTTTGTTTGCTATTATTCCACTTTTCTCACCACAGTGTCAGTGAATTGCTTTTAACTTCGAACAACAATTCGAGACTTCACAGATCTTTAATACCATATCTTATTATATTCTAACTGTGAACATCTCGAACTGTCAAAATGTTTTGAAGTTTTTGTTTTCTAAGCAACACAACACAAACGAATTTATCAGTCGTCTATACTTCATATTTATAAAATAAATTTTAAGGGAACCACTAAATTAGACGCCATTCACAATAGCTTTTCAGAACCGTTTTAGTACCCAAAAATTGGCGATCGCACTTGGTTTAATCAACTGACTAGTTAAGATATTGTCATAGTAGTTATCTAAATATATGTACACACAGATTAGTAACACCAAGATAGGTATCCTCGATTGTCAAACGGTTTGCCTACAAGCTGCTAACGCACACATCAATCCATTTCTTTCCACCAGCCATTTGTTTTGGTTTAAATCGGTGGGTATGTTCAAAAAGTAAGGAAACGGAATGAACTCCCGTTTTAGTTTTAACCTAACCTAAAATGTATATTATTCCAATTTAGAATTATAAATTATTAAATAAATAAAATTATTAACATTATAAAAAAATTTAATTTAATGTTTTTAAACTTTAATGTATATCAAATACCTATATTTAGCAATTGCTAAAAATGATAAAATACAACTTACATTTTTGTGAAAAATCATGAATTCCCGTTTAATCATCCATTTTTCTGGACAAGATCGCAAAACTTTCTGAACCAAATTGATTTTATTCCAAATTTATTTTATTGCATTCTTAGCGAGATCTTATCTACTTTACCCATACACTAGCAAGATTTGACATTTCTTTAACGTCAAATTTTAATTTTCCATTTTATTTTATTAAAAATCGAATTTGAAGTTTCGTTTCTATATTTTATAGTAGTAATATAATAAACTATAAGTAATTAGCTGCTTTTTATTATCTCATGATCTAATTCGGATTGATTTTTAACAAGTAAGACGTAATTAAAAAAAAACACTAAATCTTGCTCTCTATAACAGCGCACGAAATTTCGCAGTCTTGATTACAAAGTATAAAATGAGCACAAAACAGAAAACAGAATCGAATTTTCTGCGATGAGTTAAGTCTAAACTTTAATTGTAAAAAAATCCATAGGAGTTAAACTGAGTGCAAATACTGAAACAAGGATGAACCATGATTGTACGTTAGTGCATTTAATCGAACATCAATCAATGTAAATGTCAATAACGTTATAAAATTTCAGATTAACATTTTTTTTCGAAATCAGGAAAATTAACCATTTTTACATATCGTTTTCATTTCAACCATTCCACTTTTTGATCCGCGTTCTTTTCGATAAAAAATAACGATTTTTTTTATCTTGTTCAAAATCACAGATCCAGATTTTCAGAGGGACTTGCGCGTACACGAAATTGCACACAAACCAAAATTAAGGAAAATTTTCGAAACTTCTTTTGCTTACTCTACACTTCTACAGAATACATACATACACCAAAATCCTGCCTATTGGCAAACGAAAACAACATAATTAAAGTGTAGTATCAAGAGTCTTGAACACATCCCAAAAATAGTAATTCACATTTACCCATCGACTCGAAATTAAATTACAAGTAAAACAATCTAAATGGTTTTATAGGGTGAAACGTCGAAAGATTCCCATCTTGGTGTTATTCATCTGTGCATTGTTGCTGTTGATTATATGAGTTGACAAAATCGGAAATGTAGTCAGAAAACTAAACAATCAGATTGTAAACAGCCATAAGGCAAATATAGCTAGGCCCACATTTTGGTTATGTATCTAAAGCAAATTATGTATAACTACTTGCGTATTAGCAGTCTTTTCCTATAATATTTTGTATAATGAATAAATACCCTTATTAATGTATTTTTTTTTCTTTGAATTATGAATGTCCAAAATTCATTCAAACTCCCTCTTTTCTGTCGTTTTTCATTAACGTTAATTGCCTGTAGTTACAAAAAAGAAAATAAGTAAATAAACCGTCCTGCAGTTTAGTGTGCTTAAATGAAAAACCAAACAATGACCGTTTAATCTTTCCGACGCGACGTTAATCCACAACCAATCCCGCTTCAGCTGTGACCCCAATTAGTTTTTTTTTTATTTTGTTCTTTTTTTCCAAAGACATAGTGGATTAGATTTGCCATACACAAAAGGTGCAGATAAACCTTTTTTTATCCCAATCCCAACTCCCAGCCGTAAGCTATTGACAGAGGACTGAGTTGGTAAGCATGTATATTGTTGACTTTTTGACGTATGTGCTGTGCGGTGGCTGTTGCTGCTCGCATTTAGTCCGCAAACCATGAAGTGAAAGTTGTTTCCTATTTATATTAAAACTAGACCGCTATGCGCCACCACCGACCGACATGACAGTTGGCTGAGATGACTCTATCGCCTTGGTCGACAAAATTATGTAAGATGCTGTGTCTCTTTGTCTGAGTTAATTCCTCATCATTCTAAGGGAATTCCGCATCATAACATATAAACGATCTAAACAAATCAACTTTAAAATAGAGAGGTCTGTAAAAGTGTAACTTCCCTATAACCACAACCAAATGACAAAATGTATCAAATTAATTTTAAAGAAATAAACTTGTTACAAATAAAAAGCCATAAAAGCCGCAATAGAAGTGTAAAACACTCCAATAAACGTGAATGTTTAACGCTCTTAGCCGTTACGTGCGGTTGAATGGATTTTGTATTTAAAGTTAGTAACGTTAACGTAGGAAATTAAAACACAAGTTGACGCACGTGTTCACTTATATTTAATTTCAGTAACAAAACTTACAAAGTGCGCGACAAGAAATACAATTTTCGTTTCAATTTGACATTTTTCTTGGAAGTCTTTTAGGTACCGCTGCACTGCTACTAGGCATATACGCGAAACGCCCGCGCAGCGAAACAAATCCATAGATAATATAAGTAAGTCCAAGGCAAATAGTAACATAACAATTTTCTGACAACTTGTTGAAAGTTAAAGACATTTTGTCAAAACTACAATTTTGAGTAAATTGTAGTGAGTAGTTGAAAAGGCAAATTTTTATTCCGTTAGATGGTAGACAAAAATTATAACATTGAATCTTAAAGGAATTCATCGTTGTGGGGGCTCGAACCGGACTTTGTTTTGAGAATATTGTTTGGTTACATAGATAAATGTTCAAAAAACTTCAAGTCAAACTTGAAGATTATTATCGAATTAAGAAATCGCGCGATCCCGGTGGACAGTTTACGTCGCTTATTGTACCCCTCGAAGTGAGATACGTAGATAAATAGATAGATAGATATAATTTTATTCATGTTATTAAACAATTTTTACATGATATTATTACAAGAGTAAAATAAAATAAGTAGGGAATGGCATTGCCGTCTGCCTGTCGAAGTGAGATACATATTCCCTTAAATCGCTCGCAGCTAGGGCATGGCATTCACGTCTATACGATGCAATTTGGGAAAGTAGAAATTAGATCGATAACGCTGTGTATTAGGTTTAAGTTATCCTATATCAACAGTTTACTTGGACAGCAGTACATCGTCAGTCCAGCATCGCGGGTGTAAGGAATTTCAACTCCATTTTTGGTCCTCTTCACCAGCTTACGAACCTCCGTTTGGGGTATGTAAAGTCTGTAACTTTTAAGGTTTTCGCGGTTGTTTATATATAACATATTTAGTTTTTAGTATAAGCCGCGTTATAACTAATTAGTATTTAGCGAGTTCAATTCTGTACTCACGCCGAACGTTTCGCTTCGAATTGCATCGAGCGTGGTCACCGGGAAACTGCCAAAGAGATGTTAAGAGCGATTTTGGCTACGCAGGTTGTAACGTTGCACCGAAGTTCCTGTCTCTTGTTGATGTTGTTGTTGGTTTGCAGGTTGGGAGCAAACTATTCCCACTGTATCCGCGTTGGTGTTTGCGGCAATTGGATCGACCTTGTGGTATTGATTATGGGATCCCATGTTTTCGACAACCTGAAACTGTTGTCACGATTGAAATTATGGTGTCGTTTAATTTCAATCGCTTCGCGCACCAGACGAGGGATATAATGAGGAACGTTGGCTAGAACCTTGGCTTTTTCGAAGTGGATCCAGTGGTGATCATTTGGATGGTCGAGGATTTGCTCACATATGGCGAACTCTTAACATCTCCTTGGCAGTTTCCCGGTGCCCACGCTCGATGCAATTCGTAGCGAAACGTTCGGCGTGAGTACAGAATTGAACTCGCTAAATACTAAATAGTTATAACGCAGCTTATCCTAAAAACTAAATATGTTGTGTAAAGTCGCCTGGCAGCAAGCTCTTCTAAGGAGGATTTTCGTAAATTGGGGAAAACTTCGTTCTTGTTGATTTTCATGGATTTGTTTCACAAAATATTAGGACGTACAGTTATGTCGCTTTGTACCGTTTTTTTTAAACGTTTGGTTTTCAATCTTTTTTCGGACTTGGTCTTTTTGACAGCCGTCACTTGATTTATGCTCAGTTTGGTTTGCCATTTCGTAATGAATACACTTACTCCTGAACAAAGTTTGCAAACCATCCAAATTTGTTACCAAACGTGATGGCCACTGATCCCGATTTTCACACGAACATTTTGTTCAGCGATGAAGCTCACTTTTGGTTAAATATGTACGTTAAGAAGGAAAATAGTCATATTTGGAGTGATCATAATCCACAAGCCATTGTTGAGACGCCATTACATCCTCAAAAAGTCACTGTTTGGTATACTCTATGGGCAGAGGGAATCATTGGTCCATATTTCTTCAAGAAACGAAGCCGGCCAATAAGTTACAGCCAATGGGGAAAGCTATAGAGTAACGATTAATCACTTTTCCATGCCTGAATTGGAGGATGTTGATGTGGATGATCTTTGGTTCCAAAAAGACGGCGCTACATGGCAAACAGCCAACGATACAATCAATTTATTGAAGAAAACTTTTGGTGAACACATTATCAAGCGTCGTGGGCCTGAGGCGTGGCCTTCAAGAACGTGCGATTGAACACCGCTGGACTATTTTTGTGGGGGTATGTGAAGTCGCTTGTCTACGCAGATAAGCCCCGAGACGATCGACTGACCCGAGATTTATGGCTGACATACGTCCCCAATTGCTGCAAAAATTGGTCAAAAATTGGGTGTCTCTGCTGGAATTCATTCCAGCCAGCCGCGGCAGCCAAATGCGCGTCAACAGGCTGATTGGCCCATATAAGTTTGGCTTTAGGCTAGGAAAGTCCAACATCGACCAAATAATCACAGATGTGGGAGAGAAAAACAGGAACTTCAAAACGATACCCACCACCTTTTTCATCGATTTTAAGATACAACAATGAGTTGTATGGGCTGCGCAGTGACACCAACCTAGTCAGAAGAGTTAAAATGCAACGACAGGTCATGTAGAGAGGCTGGACATTAATGCTCCGGCCCAGAAAATATTCGAGTCCAACCCGGAGGCACGACGCAGTAGAGGGATACCGAAGCTGAATTCGCGCGCACGCGCGCGCAAGTGTAAGTTGACATTATCAACTTCGCGTACAAAACTGCAGTCAGCGAGCTAAGTTCCGAGTTGGCTGGAAAACTTTGTTGGTTGAAGCCCAAGTCCATCCCGGCCTGTAGCACCATAGTAAAAAAGTTAGTAAGTTTCGTTGATTCAATAGGTAAAAAGCTACTGGCTCAAACATAAGTAAATGTTATTAAATTGTAAGCAATAATGTGCTCTGAAGCGCTAAGCAGGTTTCACTTTAGGTACATTTATTTCCACAAAATTTCCAGCCCTACTTATTTTTTTAAAAGCCACAAATGGTATTTTCAACTTACAGCTTTGCATTCCGAAGTCCCGGAATCTCCTTGCATTCTTCTCAAGCATGCCCACAAATATATTTTTATATCCAACCAATAGACCCCAAAGGTTATCTTTCCAAATAAAATTATATACCTGCAGACTTTTTGTAATAATCTCAAAAAAAGAAACAGACATCTACGCGCCATTAGTTCACCAAACTATCGATACAATGTTGCAGCAAGCAAGCTTAAGATGCTGCCTTACAAACTTGCAATGAATGCAAATTAAGTTAAAAATTTAATATGGTGGTTATCATCGCCAGTGAGTGTGCAACAACGAGGAGCAACAATCCTAAGTATGGTCTTGGTTATACACACATATATATGTAGCTCTTGTCCAGTTCCTCCATCACGTAGCAATAGGTATAATAAAACGAATCCAAAGAAAAATCAACCAAAAAAAAGAGAACTCCAAGAGCAAAGGATAATTGGACCAATGACAACGGCGACGATCGACAACGACACCGACGCGACGACGACCATATAGCCCCGGAAAGACACTCTATGGAGATTCGTTGCTCTTGTCTCAACCGAATTCCTAGCCTGGTCAGGGAAAAGCCGAACAACAAAGATGATGGAGGAAAACACTCAGTGTCCTCGCCCACTCTGTGTAGCTTGGTGTGATTGTCCTAATGGTACCCTGATTGTTCTAGATATGCAGTCATCTGCAAAAAACACGGACGCAGACGACAGGGGGTAATTGATCTTCATTTGGAAAAAGGGGCCATCCAGTACATTGGATTTTACTGCACTAATTTTCTTTTTTTTTTTGTGTTCAACATCATGGGTGAAGATAATAAAAACAAATCGCATATCCAACGAGTTTGTATGCTTGATGGAATATCATAGTACAGGGACGGCTTGCAAAAAAATTAAGAAAAATTTTAAAATAAAATTTGTCTTGTTTTCTAATAATAAAATTAAGAATCTCAAGTAAAAATATTAAATCTACTTCACTAATCTAGGTGGCGCTAAATATATCAAAGTAGTGCCCAGCCAAGTTCTGTCACTACACCCTCTTTACAGGATCAAACTCAGTCGATTTTCGACCACCCACTAAATTCAGTACCAATAAAGTCATAAACTGAAAACTCGCTGTCAAGCTCATAAGGCTTAAGCTATTCCCTAAATTTCAATTCTTAAGCGTTAGTGCTTGCCATGATATAAGACTGCAAATTTGCAACAACCGTAACTGACTGACTCACTGACAGATCATCAAAATTATGGAGCACTTTCCGACATCGTAGAATCTTGTAATTTCGCAAAAGGGTAGGCCTTGTGGTGTATACAACGGAAAAAATCGAAGATTTAAGATTTTACCCGCCAATTTTCATAGAATTGATGTAAAGGGTTATCCATTTTGCGGTTTCAAAAGTAAACGTAAATAAAACACATATAACGTATCTTTTTTCATGATATCTCTTTTTCATTATAAAGTTTTAACGTTGACATTATGTATGAAGCACTACATCATTTAAATGACCACCACGCGAATTGTTGCAAGCATCGACTTAAAGAGTAAGGTAAGGTAATTTTCGACCACTTTTTGACACATATTGGGCGGTATGTCAGTCATAACTTGAGGAATGTTAGTTTTCAAGTGCTCAAGAGTTAAAGGTTTATCTGCATAAACACGGTCTTTCGCGTAGCCCCACAAAAAAAAGTCCAGCGGTGTCAAATCGCATGATCTTCGTGGCCAGTTGATATCGCCACGACGAGAAATTACGCCGCCAGGAAATGTCTCTTGCAATAAAAAAATAATCGCTCGAGTTGTGTGGAATGTGGCACCGTCTTGTTGAAACCACTTATTCTCCAAGTCGGATTATTCAATAGCAGGCAACAAAAAGTCGGTTATCATATGACCATAACGCTCCGAATATACGGTGACAGTCGTTCCATCGTCGTTTTCGAAGAAGTAAGGTCCAATCACACCACCGGACTAAAGAGCGCCCCAAACAGTGACTTTTTGTGGATGTAATGGCCTCTCTCCAATTACTTGAGGATTCTCAGAACCCCAAATACGACAATTTTGTTTATTAACATACCCACCAAGTGAGAAATGTGCTTCGTCGCTGAAGAAAATTTTGTTCGAAAAATCGCCGTCCGCCGGCTGTTTTCAAGCCCCCATTCGACGTATCAACGACGTTGTGAATGGTCAGCTGGCTTCAGTTGTTGAGCTGAACTTTTTGCGGATGTAGGTGTAGATCCAAATGCAAAATACGCCATGATGTGCTGTAAGACAGTCCTAATTCCTGAGAACGACGAGGAATCGACACATTCGGGTCTTCGGTAACACTTTCACTTACAGCAGCGTTATTTTCAATATCTGTAACCAATCCAGTCTCTGTAAATTTCTTCACAATTTTACCAATTGCTTGCGTAGTTGGATGTTTATGTAAACCATTATCTCCTCTTAAAGCACGATATGTGGCTGTGGCAGAATCGCCATTTTTGTAGTAGGTTTTAACAATTTTTATGCGTTGTGCGATAGTTAAGCGATCCATTTTCGTAAATGTCAGACTTTCAACTGAAAAAAAAAATTGGTTTAACAACTTAGATTGACAGACGTCAAATATATACTTATACTTTTGAAACCGCAAAATGGATAACCCTTTATTTCTCGATTTGTTCAGCTTTAATCTTATTTCTCTTAAAGCTCATTGATTTTCCTTGATTTATTATTCCCTCTATTTATGCAATTACCTACTTGTATAACAAACCTCCAAATAATTATCAGAAATACTTTATAGGTAATTTTATTTAAAGTACGTCCGCATTGTACTTACTATTTCTAATTATAGATATGCTACTGTCTCACTGAAATCAGATGTTCAGTTGATTTAATTCCTGCAACTAATTTATCTACCCACTTTTTTCAATAATTTTTTCTGGTCATATACATCCCTATAACTTTTAATATTACAAAGGCTAAACAAGGGATACGCTAAGAGGTGATAAAAGATACGATGTACAAAAAACATCACAATTTGTTTAGCAAAATAATGATTCGGACATTATTTGGCTTGGAAAAATCAAGTGGAGATTTTTGTATGTACAGTTCGAAACAAAAGTTTTTTTTCCGTTGAGGTGAGTACTGGTCGTGAAAAATTAGAGATGCAATTTGTCCTGGGAAAATAATTGTATGAGAAATAATATTTTTCCTGAACTGAGTACTGGGCTTTACTTGGCTAGTTTTCATTAAATAACATATTTCCCTGATAATTTTGAGTTGTTCCATATTACTTTACTTAAAATATTTGATATTTAATATTTAAACTTAGAACTTGGCGTATACTTTTAGATCTCACTACTTTTCACGGCTGACTTGTCACGCAAAGGTTTTCGTATAAAGACGAACTTGGCTACTTTTTTAACATTTATGGTTTGGTGTGATTATTATCTCAGAAGATGTATTTTTTAAATGACGGAAAATGTCAATTCTACTTTGACATTTCAAAAAACATGTCATCAGTGGATTAATAGTTATGGTGGACTTACATGTATCTTCATTTGATTTCTGCAAAAAGATGTAGCAAAGATCAAAACTGTGGCCGTGTTCAAGTGCGTTTATAACGTTACCGTACAAGGGCACCAAATCGATCCAAATAATTCCAGCAACCCACGGCAACCAAACTAGGAATCGTTGGTGCAAAGCAAATACCCTAAGTGGTTCCAAAACGTATACTAGATATTAAAATTATCCAGTATTTTCATGTTTTTTTGGCGAGATAATATCTTTTATATTTTTATTATTATTATTTTATTTTTAGTAGAAACATTTTTTTATTAATTCAATTAAAAAAATATATTATAACTACAAAGAAGGGAAAACTCAAGTCCAATTGTGGGTTGGACGTTGTCTTTCGTTTCATAACGCCCACGAAAAAAAAAAAATACAAATAGAGGAGTACTTTTGGGCGGGGACGGATTTATTCGGATCCAAGAAGACGTAGGAACTAGGAACACAAAGGTTCCATAAAGCTTAACTAGATTTCAGATAGTGGGATATAAACTATATTGTTTACCCATCCAAGGTGGCCACAGTGTATCTGAACATTCTTTCTTCAACACTTTCTTTGTTTTTTTGGTATTTCTTAGGCTCTGAATTATTGTTTAAATTTTGTATTGTTTTTTGTTTATTGCCAAATGAAATTACAGTTCCTTAAATTATTTAGTTTTTTTTTTGACAAATTCTTTTTAATTTTGAAATATATTATTCGGTAATATATATTCGGTAAGCGATGCCCTCATGACTATATTACCTAAATCGTTGTTCGGTTAACCCGAAAAGTCCCGCCACAAATTCCCCGTCGGCAGGGCTTCGAAACACTAGCAGATCAAGTAAAAATGCCATAGATAGTGTGTGTTGTATCTTTTGTGGTGGTGAAATTAAATGCGATATTTATGTATTTGTAATGGAACGATTTATGTTTTATTGTTGGGTTTTGTTTGACCAAGGGACAATATTTCCTCCATATCCGGCGAATTGAGCAGTTCCAAGTCCCCGCGTCATATACTACCTTCCACCGTTTATCTACGCTTCCTCCGTATAATCCCAAATTGTTTTTTCTTTAATCTACCGACTACTCTTCTCAAAATCTCGCCTTATTTTCTGTAGGTAATTCGATTTAAGACATATACTTGCTCATACTTCGCATTACTTTAGTCCAACCCTACTCAACAACTTTCCTATTTTCCGCTTCAAGCCTGTCATGCAACTTTAATTGCACGGCACTAGTTAGAAGGAATTGAAAGATTGTAAAAAATTTTTGTTAGTACAGTGGATTTGGGAATTAGGTCTTTACTAACTCATTATAACCCTCGGGCGGCATCCAATTAAAATCGCATGTAAAGAAGAATGCTGTCTTGCGTGGGGCTCGAACCCATACGTCTAAGTTAGCAGTCAAGCTCTATATCCACTGCGTCATTGCCGCCCGCAATGATCTTTCGAATTTCGAATTTGACATGAAAACTTTGTGTTATTACTTCCGAAATGTATTGCTTGTATTCTAATAAAATACATAATTACATATTTATGTACATACTGAATTTAAACCTTAAATATATTTAATACCGAAGATTAAAAGAAGTCGGTTAGAAATATAATTGAAGAATGTTATTATTGGGTAAAACCGAAAAGATGTTTTTTTTTAAAGGACTAATTTTGCATTTTTAAAACTATTTCAAAAACGCATCTATACACTATCCCAAGGTTTCCTCTTATAGTTTAAAAGCAGAGAGTGGAAGTACAACAAAAATATAAATATTATGGACAATACTTATAAGACCACTAATGTAACTTTTTTCTAAATTATAAAATATTTTATCTACTTTTGGATGTTTAAAAACGAAAATCAAATTGATAATACATTTACCGTATTCTTAAGGTTGATAGGATTTCTCAACCATTTTTATGTGTACCTTGAAATGTCTTCTGTATTTAACGATCAAAAGCATTTAATCAGAACAGAACCAAAAAATCAACATTTTTTGGAAACCCCTGAATACGGCTTTCAATAATAAACAAAACTCATTTAAATATCTTGAATAGAATTCAAAATAAAGCTCTAAAATTAGTAGGCGATAGAACTATGACTGAAGCATTTACATCACTCAAACACGGTCGAAATGTTTCAGGTCTTTCATTCACATATTTTTTTTTAGTCGTAAAACACGTATGTGGAATGCTCTACGCGCTCTATTTTCCCCTACCATTTTGATATTCTGAATTTCAAAACCCAATGTATGTACATCGGTATCTCCTCTTAAATACAGGGTGGCGCAAGAATCGTGCCACAATAAGAAATTTAAGTAACTTTTATTTTAATCGATGTATTTCATTAAATTTTTTTCATTGGATTAATAATAAAATTTTATTTTAAATAACTAATGGTTTTTAATGATAATAGACCGCAAATGACCTCCACGCTCATTCACGCATATGCGGCACCCGATCAGAAAATTGTTCATTGCGGCCTGAAGGGTTGATATTGGGATCGCCTCAATTATTGTCTTAATGGACTGCTTCAATTCAGTCAAATTCCTGGGTTTCGTTTTTTACACTTCCTGCTTGACATAACCCCATAAAAAAAAGTCTGCTGCAGTCAGATCAGGTGACCTTGGGGACCAGCGGAAAGTGCAGTTTCTGGATATCAATTTGTTTGGGAATTTTTCACCATAACTTGTGTGGCTACGTCCGCCCTTGCTCCATCTTGTTGAAACCAAATCCTGCTGAAAGGGATACGCCTTCGGCGAAGTTTTGGGTAAAAAAACTCATTCAATATCTTTAAATAACGGTCCCCAGTGACAGTTTGTGTTACACCGTTTTTTTCAAAGAAGTATGGCCGACAATACACCTTGATGAAACTGAGCACCACACAGTGACTCGTTCTGGGTACAGTTCCGTCTCATGGAGCATTTCTGGATTAGATTCACTCCATATACGGCAATTTTGCTTGTTAACATTGCCCTTTAAGTCAAAATGGGCCTCATCAGACATGAACAAACAATTTATCAATGTGTTGTCTTCTTCCGCCATTACAATAATTTTTCTGCAAAATTCCAGGCGGACAGGCAAATCCTGAGGGTTTAACTTGCTTGTAATTTGGACTTTGTACGGAAGCAAGTTTAAGTCATCATGAAGTATCCGTTGTAATGACCATCTGCTAACTCCAATTTGGCCTGATAAGTTTCGAGTCGAAACACTTGGATTTGCCTGTATTGCCGATGCAACAGCCACGATTGTATCCTGAATGCGAACATAGGGATCTCGATGATACGGTCTTCGTTCGATGCTTCCAGATTCGGCAAACATGTTCACCAGCCTCATAATGGTCCATCTACTCGGGGGAGTAAATTCCCTTTGGACGGAAATGATGGACTGCAAAGAATGGTATCGCTGCACTATCCAAATCCTGTGTTCAGTATCCCAAGCACTCATTTTGATAAATCTAAATAGCAGCCTATAAAATAAAAAAAAATAAGCCGATTACTCACACTGAAAAAAGTTATTAAGTTTTATTTTTGTAGCACGATTCGTGTGCCACCCTGTACTTTCACATTTTCCTAATGTTCGCAATGCGTTTGATCATATTAAGGGTAGTCATACCCCGTTTGCGTGTTTAATAATGAAAACAAGAAGCTAGGTAGATAAACTTGAAATGTAAAATACCTATATTATCTATATACAAAATTGAATCTCCTATAGGTCCATTTCCAAAGATACTAAAAAATATTACAATGTTGGTACCAGCAAACTAAATTTTATTTAAACGGCTCTAACCGATTCCAAATAATTAAGAAATAATAAAAAAGTGCGTGGAAGTGGGCTGATTTAAATAAATTAATGTTATTAATTTGATTTTGATTGCTTATTAAAATCATCTCGGAAATGTTCATTCAAAATAGAGCCGTTTCCGAGAAACCAGAAAATGTTAAAAAAGCCGTGGTAGTAGGTGGAATTTAATACAATCAAATTCTTTATTTTTGTCGTTCATACAAAAACACTATACAATTTCATTAAAATCATTTGCGTCGTATTCGAAAAACTAATCAATTAGAAAGTTGGGCGCTGCAGAAGGCGGATCTCACTTAATATTTTTCTTGCACATATAAAACAAAATTTGGAATTTTCATCTAAATTAAAGTTACAGCCGTTTCCGAGAAACTAAAAAAATTAATAAGTAGGTTTGGCAGCGAGCGGATCTTTCTTAAAATATTTTTGAAATGTTGTTCTTGACCTTTAAATCAAAGTCTTAGATGTTCTTCCAAATTGTTGGAGCCGTTTCCGAGAAACCAAGTGGGCGTGGTAGTAGGTGGAATTTAATAAAACCAAATTCATAATTTTTGTCATTCATAGAAATAAACTATGAACATGTAATTAAAATCATTTGAGTCGTATTCGAAAAACTAAGCAATACAAAAAGTGGGCGTGGTAAGGGGCAGATTTTAATATTTATAAAGTAAACGGATCCAAAATACACGTTAAAAAGACATGAATCCATATACTCCTTAAGAATTCGGAAATAAATTGTCTTGATTGACATTTTCCGCCATTTGTTAAAATTATAGCATCTGAACTGTACGTGTGAAGTTGAGACGGTTGTGATTTTTCCAATGTTACGCGAGGAGGATATCGTATCATCTTAATGACAGCTCATGACATACTCGATTTTTATAAAATAAATGGCCAGTTCAAAATAAAATGCACGACTGGATCGTACGAACTTGCTCTTGTAACTAACAACTTTAGTGTAGCTAACCACTGACGCTGTTATTACGTATAGGTTGTCTAGTTATCCTTTGCAGGATGAAAGCTGATGTAAATAAGATTATCTTGGTTCTTAATAATATAATAAATTGTCGAGTACATATGATTCAAGGTATGATTACATAGTTACCTACCTACAAATGTATATTTAAATAGATTTGAATTATGAAAGTTAGGAGGGTAATATATACCTACCCACATATATAGAGAACCTAATTATGTAGATATGTACATACATATGCATAAATGAAAGTGAATGCTGTATAGGTGGGTAAAAGTTGTTTTTTTAAACTTATAAAAACTACCAAATCCATCACTTTAATCGGTTTCTCGAAAAAACCAAGAACACTGTAAGACGCCACGGATCAATTAAAAATTTATAAAAAAGTATCTCGAAAATTGTAGTACGGATATTGATGAAATCCGGTTTTTTATTTTTAGTTTTTTGAAACAATTTTTTTTTGAAATTTTGGTATGCAGTTTTTAACAGCTTATTAAAAAATTATCTTTTTGGTTAGTTTTAAAAATATTAATGTTTCAAAAAAAAAAATGTATATTTGTTATAAAAAAAGTTATTCAAAATTTTAATATGCAGAATTAGTTTAGCTAGCTAGATCTTCTTAGATATAAAATTTGACAGAAATCCAATACACAGTTACCGGGAAAGCCAAAAATTAAAAAAAACGTTCGATGAAAAGTACCGTTAATAGACTTTTCCCATACTCTTGATTCATATGAAATGATAACTATTAAGAACAACAAAAAAATCTGAAAACTTTTTATAAAAATCGATGGAGTAGTTTTCCGGAAAAATAAGATTCATAAAAAAATAAAACATAAATAATAAAATTTCAATTTCCTCTCTGAGGAATTACAAAATAATAAAACCGTTTAGGCTGCAGTTCGTTATACATACAGACGGATAGACTGACAGACACACAGACAGACAGAAATGTTTTGTCGATCGCTTTTTTAAACTTCTCTACGATCGTAATGTCAGGTTTGATCGTTAGAATTTTTTTTTACGAATACATAACTTGCCTTATAGTACCTATAATTGCAAGTAAAAATAAAATCCACGAATGGATCGCACGTACTTGTTCCTATGTTCGATCACATTATATGCAAAAGATTCTTGATGGAAACGGCTAAAAGTATTTTTAAAGTCGTATTTCACTTTTTACAATACAAAAGTTCTTAAATTTTTTCTAGAAAAAAAATTGGTATGAACATATTAGATATTTAATAATATAAACTTAAAAGCAAAATTTCAGAAAAAATCGCCAACCCGTTTTCGAAATATTGAATTTTCAAAAAAAAAATATTTTTTTTTTTCAAAAATCAAAAAAAACTATTTTTCGAAAACTTTGAAATGCAGTATTATTTAAAATTTGAAGAATATGCTGTATGCAAATTTGAACGAAACCCGTAAGCCGTTTATGAGAAAGTCGAAAATCAATAAAATGGTTGTATGGCAGGTACCTCTACCGTTAATAAAAAAATATATTTTTAAAATTTTTTTCAGCCAAAATGTAGACCATACTCAAATTAGTATACAACAATTTTTATCAAAATCGCTCGAGACGTTTTCGAGATAATTAAGATGGTAGGGAAATTTGTATGGCAAGTACCGTTATTTTGGAGGCTAAAACAACGATTCAAAAATGTATTTTGGACAATCACCTAAAACGCCTAACCACCAAGTTTGACAAAATCGGTTCAGCCGTTTAGGCTGTAGATCGTTCTACAGACAGACAGACAGACGGACCGGCGGAATTGCCGGACCTACATTTATAGTGGTCTCTATTATCGTAATGTCAACTTTGATTAAAATCTCGAGCTCGATTTTTTTTCCAAATGCAAAACTTGCCCTATAGTACCTATATCGCAAGCAAAACAAACGTAGAGCCTGATTCCCCTAAGTACTATTTCTAAAAATTGTACCCTCTGCTTTAGCTTAAGGTATAAAACTCACCCACTATCTTGTCAAATAGCAAAACATGTCCGAACAATGATTTCAATAGCCATCACTGCGATCAGACATCTGATCTATCGCGCCCTGTCTCGGGGCCTGTCACTCAAAACTTCCATCACGTATATCTGCATCACTATAAATACTCATGAACTTAAAAACCAATCCACACTTCCCATCTGAAGGTAGGTATATTGTGTTTGTACCTTTGTTGCATTTATATTATGTGAGGTATAAAAAAATAAGAAAAAAAATAAATCCCGGAATACGATTTGAAACGGCATTGTCAAGTTCAAAGCCCTGTATCCGTTACGTGACCTCTCCTCTAGCTATACGAGTATAATACTCGTATATCTACGTTGGTTGTCTGCATAAAACAATAACAACAAAAGCAACATCTCCCGCATTTAACTCTATCACTGCAGCGTGCAGCCACGTCTCACTGAGTCTCGCTGGTCGGGCAAACCTATAAAAGTCACGTTGTTGTTGTGCTGTTCGAGCAATTATTGCTCCCAAGATCGATAGTGTTGAGTTTTGAGATGAGGCCCACTCCAACCCACAAGTTGGTGTTAGACATATTAAAGGTATAGTTCAGCTGATCGCTAGCTCGTCGGCGCTCGGAGGAGTTCAACTCGAGATGCGAGAAAACTGACAGACTGCCTGCCAGGTTACCAAACCATGAGTCTTTGTCGTCGCTCCACTTGGTGTCGATGTTTGATATTGCTACGCGATAATATCGAAGACTCTAGCAATTGAATTTGAAGTGAGATCACTTCACCTCTCATTCAGTCTAACTTTTTCCAACTTTCAATGCAGATTGAGGTCTAATTCATTTCGTTAGTCGTTACCATGCCGAATGCGAAGGCATCCTTCAATTGACGGGGTATTTTGATCTTGATGGTAAATCGTTTTTTGGTTTCTTCACTTATTTTCGAACTGCATTCGCAGATCTAACTCACTGCATTCGATATGCGCATGCGCGCAAGCACGTTGAAACAATTCATTGACCTGATTAAACATCAATTGAAGTTCAGGAAGAATTTTTTTTGAGTTCTCCGATTGCCGAGATATAATCTTTAAAGTGATAAGCAATAAAAGCCTAGCAAGTTCACAGAATTTATGTGTAATTTGGATGAAATTTTATGTGATGCTAGGAAGTATTTTCAATTTGCAAACCTGCAAGGCTCGCTAAGCCCATCAGATGATAAATGTGGCCCTTAACTTAATACCGCCTGGGTGGTCTCGACCTGCCTCACTATCTATAATAAGAGTTACCATGAAAGACAGTGCGGGATGGGAATTTATTTAAGTTGGGTTAAAGCCCCCTATGGATGCAATTGAACTTGGAAAGCAAAAAAAAAAAATACAAAACATCTTTGCAGGTGTGGCATTCCTATTTCGAATTGACTAAAGAATAATAAAAATCATATTTCAGTGATTGTTGCGCTATTACTATACCAGCTATAGCTGGGTATGGTTAGACTTCATGCGGTCAAGCTGGAGGGAGAAGCCTAAGAAATGAGGTGCCAATAAGTAAATTGAAGTGCATTAGTTCTTGTGGTCCATCAGTGCAGTGCGGACTATGGATCTCACGGGCGGTATAGGAAATGAAATTCGCAAAAGGATGTGCATATTTTAATGCTATGGTCTAAGCTGATGTATCCTACATGAGGGCACCTCTAGAGAGCCTTGTAAATCTAATTCTAAATTATTGTTTTTTTTATAACTTCTTCAAGCAAATGATTCAGTGTAAAATATTTAGAAGTTTTTGTAGAGATTTTAAATTGTTTATGCTAAGGAAGTGGTTTTTATTGAAAAAAAATTAGCTAAAGAATTATGAGACAACCAAAAATTATTTAGTCGTAAGATAAATCTTATATGCAGAAATAGTTGTTGAATACGGCTACGACCTTACACGTGCTCCCGGATCTTAGCATAATGATACGAGTATATGGAATATTCGAAAAAAATATCAAAGATTATGTTATGTAAGTTGGCCCCAAAGGTACAACTTAGATTAAGTTATGCTAATGGCGGGTGGCAATAGCCTGTGGGCCCAACAATTGGCAGCATTCTTTTCTATATCTCCAATTTTAATTGGATGTCGCCATAATGAGATAGTAAGGACCTAATTCTCAAATCAACTGTGCCAACAAAAAATCTTTCTATTCCTTTTACCTAAAGCCCTGCAATTCAGGTTGCATTTAAAAGACCTTAAATCTTACAGGCACATAGTTAAAATTATTATTAAAAACAAAAATGCAATACATGCCGCATACAGGGTGGCACACCAATTATTCTGCTCCAATAAGAAATTCAAATAACTTTTTTTTTAATCGGTGTACGAGTATTTCATTTATTTTTACTTGCGATTATAGGTACTATATTTTACCTATCAAAAATGACATAGCGATCATAGAGAACACCAAAAAATTGGGTCGTCTGTCTGTCTGTCTTCTGTATGCGAGTCTGCAGCTTAAAGGTTGGATGGATTTCCTTCAAACTTGGTCGATATTATTTTTTAGGTAATATGCCCATAAGTTTTTTTCATTTTTTAAGACGACAAATAATAGTAGCTTCCATACATTTTTATTGGGCTATAAACAAAAAACTGATTTTTCTCCAAAACGGCTCCAACGATTTTTATAAAAAAAATTTGTTCATTTATGAAGGGAAAGGGAACATTTTGCTAATTTTGTTATTTTTGGTACCTCTAGTAATACAGTTTTTTTTGTTTTCGATTTTCTGGGAAACGGTTAATTTGATTTGTTTGAAATTTCTTGCGCAGAAGCTCCTAAAAAGTTTAAGCACTATTGTAAGCCAAAATATTTTAACAATTTTTTTTTTGGAAAGTAAAAAAATTTTATATTTTTTTTTGAAAACTCAAAATTTCGAAAATGACTCAATGGAATTTTTCGAAACTTGGTATTTGGTATTTTTTGACAAATTCCATTATCTTGAATAGATAAAAATGCTATATTTCTAAGATAAAAAACAACGGCATCTCCCATACAAATAAAAAAAAAAACGCTAAGAAAAAAATGTATAATTTTTATAAGAAAATGTGTATGGTCTTAAATTAGTACAGTCCACTTTCAAGGATAAAGATATTTGTTATTGTGGACTTATTAACGGTACTTCCCATAGAACCACTTTTCATATTTTCGATTTTCTCAATATTGGATTAACCGATTAAAATATTTTTTATACAGATGCTCCTCAAAATTGTTGATAATACTGCATACTCAAATTTTCCAAAAGTTTTTCGACTTAAAAAAAAAATATTTTTTTTTGTGAAAAATCGATTTTTCAAAAACAAGTTACTGAATTTTTTTGAAATTGGAATCTTATATGTATATTAATAATATCTTTAAAATGGCGTTTCAATTTTTTTTCTAAATATGTTTTTAAAATTTTATAGATAAAAAATTAATTTATTAAAACGATTTTTGAAATTCTTTTAATATATTCTTATTTATCAATGAATTCGAATGGAATCTTTCTTTTCCCTCAAACAAATACGACTAAGCAATATAAAAATATTTAATTATGTTTTATCCATTGATTTCTACTTTATTATAATTACCTTTAAAGTATTTTTGCGTACGTCACTGAATACTAAATACAACGTAGGCCCTCATACATATATATATATATATATATATATATATATATATATATATATATGTGTCTTTAAAAGTCAAATGATTCTTATAAACGGTGATTTTTTAAGAGCTTGGTTTTTGAAAATTCAAAAAAACACAGAAACTTGTAAAAAGTGAATGAAATTTTTATTTGGATCGATAAATCCATTTCTGCCATTTACTTTTTAAAAATAATTTCACTTAAATGTTGCCCGCGGCTACGCTTCAGGTGGTCCATTCTGAAGGTCCAATTTTGGCAAACTTTTTCACACATTTCGGCCGGAATCTCACCAATGACGCGTTCAATGTTGGCTTCCAAGGCAGCAATCGTGTTTGGCTTGTCCCCATAGACACTAGACTTAACATAGCCCCACAAAAAATAGTCTAATGGGGTCAAATCACATGATCTTGGTGGCCAATTGACTGCGCCAAAACGTGAGATCAACTGCTCACCAAATTCGCCTCTCTATTGATGCATGGTTTCGCGTGCAGTGTGGCATGTGGCACCGTCCTGTTGGAACCACATGTCGACCGAGTTCAATTCTTGCATTTTCGGCAAAAAAAAATCTGTTATCATCGAACGGTACCTTTCTCCATTGACCGTAACCCTGCGGCCTTCATCGTCCTTGAAGAAGTACGGCCCAATGATGCCGCCTGCCCATAAACCGCATCAAACAGTGCATTTTTCGGGATGCATTGGTAGCTGCTGAATTGCCTCTGGCTGCTCTTCACTCCAAATACGGCAATTCTGCTTATTCACGTAGCCAAAAATGAGCGGAAAAAAAACGGACGTAGCTTGCGAAACACATTTTTCACACAGCACGAATTTTGATAATAAATTTCAATAATTTGCAAACGTTGTTTAGGCGTAAGTCTATTCATGATGAAATGGCAAACAATACTGAATCGAAATGTCAAATGTTCGTGGAATTTGTCATGTGTGATCTGTCAAAAATATAAACGTCAAAAACCAAGTAGCAAAAAAATCACCCGTTATATGTCTATTACATGTGCAACTAAGTTATAATGTTATTTGCATATAGCTACCTACCCACCTACATCATTCATTTTCATTATAATAATCAAGTTCGTTCGATCCAGTTGTGGTTTATTTGATTTTTATTTGTGAATTTTTTTATGCAGAAGCTCCTAGAAAGCTTAAGCTGAAATTTTCGAAACTTCGTATTTGGTAGTTTTTTGGCATTATCTTCAATAGTTAAGGAAACTATATGTTTTTTTTTAAATAAAAAACCCATACAATTGTTTAAAAAACTGTAAAAAAATGTATTTCTCAAAATCGACTCAAAAATTTTTGATAAAATAATGGGGGTGGTCGGGGAGCGATAGTTGTGTGTTCGCCTTTCAACTTCATTTTCACAGGTTTGATCCCTGTCGTAGTCTATATCCTCTTATTTTTCCATTAAAAACCAATTCTAAAATAAATGTCATACGATGAGTTGCTGGTTTACTCATTACATGATGTTTAGGCATAGCACCGATAAAATATGACTATGAATAAAAAAAATGCGAATTATAAGGGACATAGATAAATAAGACACGGAAACTTCTCCGAATTAGTTCAGCCCCAACCCTGGAGATAAAATCTGAGACAACAACCTACTCCAGTCTTCGAACATCGTGCCACACATCTTTCCTATCCTTCTTTCTCTTCCTTAACCTCACGACCGCGCCTTATTGAAGCATTTAAAGGGTAGTATAATCGCTTGAGCGCGTGTAGATTATAAAAAAAATAACATGCACGACTGGATCGTACGAACTTGCTCTTGGAGTTAACAACTTCAATGTAGCTAACCATTGATGTTAAGTTAGTTAGGTGTAGTTATCCTATGCAGGCTTAAAGCCTATGTAGGTAAGATTACCTAGATTATTAGTATAATGAATTGTCGAATTTATGATTCAAGGAATAGTTACATAGGTACCTACCTATAAATGTATATTTAAAGATATTAATTATGTAATTTAGGAGAGTAAAATGTACCTACATAGATATAAATATGGATGGAACCTAAGTATGTAAACATGTAAATATAATAATGAAAATAAGGGGTAAATTAAAGATTATATTTTAATAACTATATAAACACAAATTATTAATTTTTGCCTATATGTACATTTCGGAAGCTATGCTTCCATAGTCAGTAAGCTCTATCTAGCTAAATAAAATCTTTAAATTATAATAGAAAAGACGTTAAAAATCTCTACTATCAAATTAAAAATGAAGGGTGTAGATGGGTAGGTAGGTATATGCATATAACTTTATAATTTAGGTGCAATATCCATACATACGATTCATGTGATTTTCAGAGACACATACATATGTACATATATATAAATATATGAGGGACTACAAAATGGCGAATCTTCTTCACCCGCTAATTACCGTCCAAATGCACTTACGTCCCTTATTTCCAAGGTCATGGAAACGCTGATTAATTATCAGCTTAAGAAATATCTTGAAGAACGAAAGCTCCTTAATGACCGGCAGTATGGCTTTCGTAGCAATAGGTCCACTGGTGAACTGATGGTATATCTCACCGAGCAGTGGCACAAATCTTTACATCGTTTTGGAGAAAGTAAGATTATTGCGCTTGATATTTCAAAAGCATTTGATAGAGTTTGGCATCAAGCTCTCTTATCGAAAATGCGTGCATTTGGTATCGATGAATCTCTTCTTCGTTGGATTAGAAATTACCTTTCGGACCGTTCAATACAAGTTGTATTGGACGGTTTCAAGTCTGATATTCACAAAATAAATGCTGGTGTGCCCCAGGGCTCCGTATTGTCTCCGACCCTTTTTCTCATTTGTATTAATGATCTATTATATGGAACTTCTAATCTACTCAATTGTTTTGCTGACGATAGTACTCTCAGTTTTTCATATTCGTTTTCAGATGCGCCTCCTTGTTCTTCGGATGTGCAACTGCAACGGCAGCGTATGATAAGCTCATTAAATTCTGATCTCTACAGCACTGTCCAATGGGGAATAAAAAACCGCGTAGAATTTAATGCTCCAAAAAACCGCTATCCATGAGCGGCACTTGCGTTGATGAAACCGATCAGCTTTCAGTTCTTGGTATGTGCATCACAGACCACCTCTTGTGGAATAACCACATATTCGATGTCGACAAAAATGCTGCAAAGTGTCTGGGCTTTCTTCGAAGGTGCAAGAAATTCTTCTCCCCGTCTGATCTGGCTGTAATCTATAAGGCCTTCATTCGTCCAAAGCTGGAGTATAACTCGCACTTTTGGGCAGAAGCTCCCAAAACACATTTGATTCTTTTAGATAGAATTCAGAATAGAGCTCTAAGAATGATAGGCGATAGAAATATAGTAGAGACATTTACATCTCTAGAACACCGTCGAAATGTTACATGTCTATCATTACTTTATCGCTATTTTATAAACAGTTCCAGCGAAATAGCCAGTTGCATTCCTCCCCTCAAATTTGTCAACCGTAATACTCTCGCTTCTAGGAATGCTCATCAGTTTACCATTAAGTCCAACTTCGGACGTACTGTCAAGTGCAGAGATTCTTTCTTTAGCCGTACAACGCGAATGTGGAATACTTTACCCGGCTCTATTTTCCCCTCCCATTTTGATATTCAGAAATTCAAAACCAATGTGCATCGGTATCTCCTCTTGCATCCTTCCCTAATCTCCTAACGCTCGCACTGAGCTTGTTCATATTAAGGGAAGTCAAAACCCCTTTAGTGCGCGCAAACGTTAAAAAAAACAAAAAAAAATTGAATTTAGTATTCAGTGACGTACGGAAAAATACGTAAAAAGAGAATAATAATAAGGTAGAATTAAATGGTTAATACACATAATTAAATGTTTTTATATTGCTAAGTCGTTATAGTTTGAGGGAAAACAAAGACGCAATTTGAATTCATGGATAAATAAAAATATATCAAAAAAAAATCAAAAATCGTTGGAGCGGTTTTTTAATAAATTAATTTTGTATGTATACAATTTTGAAAACATTTTTAGAAAAAATATTTGAAAAGCCATTTTGAAGATATTATTAATATACATATAAAATTCAATATTCAAAAAAATTCAGTGACTGCTTTTTGAAAAATCGATTCTTCAAAAAAAAAATTATTTATGTTTTAAAAATCGAAAAACTTTTTTTTGAAAATTTGAGCCTATATCGACAATGTTAGGGAGCATTTGTATAAAAAAATTATTTTCAGCGGTTCATCCAATGTTGAGAAAGTCGAAAATATGAAAAGTGATTGTATGGGAAGTACTTTTAATAAGTACGCAAAAAAATATTTAAATGCTTGAAAGTGGAATGTACTAATTTAAGAACACACACATTTTTTTATAAAAAATCTTGGACCGTTTTCGAGAAATAATTTTTTTTTCTTAACGGTTTTTCAACATTTGCATGGAAGGTACCGTTGTTTTTATTTTAGAAAGATAGTTTTTTTAACCTTTTCAAGATAATGTCAAAAAAGTCACCAAGTACGAAGTTTCGAAAAAAATCTATTGAGTCGTTTTCAAAATTTTAAGTTTATTAACCGTTTCCCACAAAATCGAAAACCAAAAAAATGGTTCTACTAGATGTAACAAAAATAACAATTTTTTTCTAAAAAAAAATTTATCAAAAGGTACCTTTTTTCCCTTCAAAAAAAACGTGTGGGCATTAACCGAAAAAACAATATGTACCAAGTTTGAAGCAAATCCACCCAACCGCTTAGGCTGCAGACTCGAGGACAGACAGACAGACAGATGGAATTGGGGGACCCACTTTTTTGGTGTTCTCTATGATCGCATATCATGTTTAACTGTTAGGAATACATAACGTACCTATAAAGTAAAATAAACATGTGCTATGAAAAATGTGATTTTAATATTGAAAACTGAACTAAATATTTATTTTAACTTTAATTTCCTTTTATTTAGAAGCCATGTTTATTAAATACCATTACTTTTAATAAAAAGTAATCAAAAAGTCTAATGATTAGCTTTTCACTGCAGTCCAGGAACGTTAGGTTTCTAGGGTTAAAACCATTACCTGGTTCTTTTCTTCTTTCAGTATTTCGAATGCCATCAGTATTTCCTTTTGAAAAACTCTAGCAAAGCTTGGCAGTCGAAACTACTTACTAGAGTCAAATACTCCCACAGATTCCGGTATAAACTGTACAGTCCATCTCCGAACCACAGTAAAAATAGTTGATTCTAAGTTTTTTTCCAATTTACCTTGGAATCTCTCTCCATCATCAGGCTATACTATGTATTTGCAGGTGCTTAAAAAAAATATTTGAAAAATTGCAACAACGTGTTAAATTGTTTAAACATTGAAGCAACACCAAACAACACATAACAGCTTCACCGGATTTGTATTCAAACAGAAATTGAATTGCCAATCAAATATAAAGTTATTGAATTATGATCCCCTTTATTTAGTAATTTAATTCCATTACTTGTAATAACAGCAATTACAATTTAATTTAACCAGTTTAATTTTTTTTTCTGTTTAAATCCACAAACATCAGATACAATGTTGTTACTTCCCACGAGCTAAAGCATGTGGCACTACCCAACCCACACGGATTTACAACAGCAATTGCCACTTACAACACCTGCCAAACCATAATTGCTCCGCTTTATTACACTAAGCTTCTTCGAATTTCAAATTTTGTGACTTAATTTTTGGACCAAAAATTCGATTAACCTGTAATTAAGACTTCAAACTGTGAATAGAACAACTATACTACGCGACGCTACGACTTCGTCACGTTAAAATCGTTGTGTGCAATCTAAAAAAAAATTACAAAAATGTATTTAGATATAGAAAAAAATATGAACATATGAACTGTCCAACTGTCCATGTCCAACTGCCCGGGTGGTGGGAATCTGGTTAATTAAAGTGAAAAATTTTAATTTGTATTAATTTATGGCAATGCCATTTTTTGAAAATAAGACGAAAATCCAAAAGACTATAAGCTAGTATTAGCCATCTTTTACGAAAACCATATCAAACATAAACAGATACAAGCCTTTTAGTTATGAAATCGTATGTCTCCTTAAGGAAAACGGGCGCGGACAACAGGCTAGTGATATAGTGATGGATTTATTGCGGGGAGGATAGGCATTTTGTTCACGTTTGTGGTTAGGTATAATAATAATTGTGTGACGAGTTGATTGCGGCTTTTGCGGTTGAAAGAGATACTTCACCCTAAAAGGTGTTACAAATAATTAACACAGTGTAATGGATTCGCTGTGACAGGTTCTATTAGTGGTGCACGTTTGTGAGAATGGAAATTCTCTGATCGACCTGCCGGATTAGAGGGTGGAGTTGATTTTAAAATTGAACATTGTCAATTGAGTGTTGTATTTATGGTATGTGACAGAATCGATGGCGAGCGAAAAATGTTAGAATAAATGTTTTTAATCTAACGGGTGAATGCAATTGGAAATTTATTTATTGTTATTTATTATTGTAAATTATAGATCTCGGAAAATAGTGTCCGAAAAATGTATGTTCAATGAGGTGCTATATCATTTTTAGGGTTTCGTTTCCTATTTGTCCCTTAATTCAATTGTGGAATGGTGCGATGAATACCGGCGCGGCGGCCGGCGTATATCAACCAACGAGAATATTGTACTTTTTAACCCGATACAATTCACTATCAAAAATAATCGTCGACGTCCCTCAGATTATAATATGCATTTGACATTATGGAATTCAAACTCACTTTTATCAAGAAGAATATGCGGATCAGTAAATTCCTTCGAGTTAATCATTACAAAACCGAGCATTTTATTTGACTTAGAAATCATGTAGTCATGGTGATCATTAAAGGCTAATTTCGTATCGAAAACTAAACCTAAATCCTTAAGAACCCAAACTTTATCAAGAATTGTATTACTTATCTTATATTCGAAGTGAATAGTATCTATTATTAGACAATTGCTTGAACTTCAAGCAAGTGTCTAATAATGTGACGGAATCGATGTTGAGATGAAGTTATCTGCACACCACTGGAAAATACAATTGAGGTCAATTTGCAGAAGATAACAATCAAGTGTACAATTGATACTGTGGGTGCGAAGGTCATTTATGAAAAGAACAAACAGAAGTGGGCCCAGATGGCTTTCTTGCGGAATCCCCCAAATATTATAATTTCTTCATACAATTTTCCCAAACTGTGCGCCATTTCAATAATTTAGAATGAAAGCTAGGGTGTTCTAGTTATTTTTTTTACCAACACTTCATGCTATACCCTATCAAACGCTATATGAAATCAACTTATCTATGATAGATAAGTTGATTTCATATGGTATTTCATAATACCTTTCGAACAAAAGTGTGAAATTGAGAAAGGTTTGTTGTGGTAGATGGTTGACTCACAAATCCGTGTTGTTTATTTGAAATCCCTTGCTTGATATTTTCATAGATTCTTTTTTTGACAATGCCTTCAAAAATTCTTGAAACAGTTTGAATCTTTGAAATCGGCCTGTCGTTTAGAACGTCCTTCTGTGAGCCTGTTTTATGAATTGGTGTAATAACTGAGGTATTCCAAGAATCTAAGAGCTGGCCAAGACTGAGCGACAAATTAAACAATTTCAATTTGTAAATGGATCTGACTAGAGATGATTTGCTTTTTTCTGAGAAACATCCTTACTTCCCAAACACTACTCTTATCAGAATACGCATAGCTTAATCTATTTAATATAAAAGTAATACAAATAAATAATAAATTTATATTTAAATTTTCTACTATTTTAAAATGTTGCCAGTCGAACTGACGACAAATCCAAAGCTTAAAAATATCGTTAAAATCTGTTCACATGTAAAAATGCGAACTGTAAATAAATGATATTTTTACTTACATACTTAAAGTATTTTAAAAGAAGTTTAGATAGACTATACCTATAATATTTTAAAAATATAGGCATAATTTCATTTCCGTCACGTTTCTTATCATCGTCTAAAGGTAAAAGTTCTTATAAGCCTTCTTGTTGCGTTAATTCTATTTGACCTAAACATGTAATTTACTGATGGTTAATAGCAATGTTTAAATTTGATTTAAAACAATAAACTTTCCAGTTAGATTTTATTTTAAATTTTTCATTTCTAGACCCCACATAAACTGGCTATGCAAACTGTTTTTGAGCGTTTCATATTCCTTCCTTTGATTTATGAACAGCATTGATATTTTTTTTGAAGCTTAAAGAGCTCATTTTTAAAATGACTAAATCACTTAATAAACCAAACAAATTGTTTGAAAATTTTGACTATTCTCTATTAACTGGTGCAAAACCAAATATTGCTTTTCAATTTTAATTCTAAATTTTGAGAAGTTAGTTTGTAAGCAATTCGTATTAAAAAAGTGGTCCAATTCAACATAAAAAAATTATTTGTCGCATTGTAATCAACTTTAACATTGTCATATTCAATACTTAAATCATTACTGTGAAAAACTAATGTATTAAATTGCAAGAAATTAAACTTAATCTCTTAAGGCTTGAAAATTAGAAAATCAGAATACTGAATTACAAGTTATTAAGATTGATCTAGATGGTCCATAGCTTATCTAATAGAAAAAAACCGCTGAATATTATAAATTTGAAAATCAAAACTTTTTATTATTTGTAAATGTAGTCGTTTCAATAAATGTTTTGAACTTTCTTATTGAAACTTAGTATTTTTGGCGGAAGCAAAACATAAATTCGGCTGGAAAGAAAAAGTACAAGGAGCCTCATTTTTAGAATTTAATCGAATTAATGTAACTGGTGTTTTTTTTAGACATGTGGTTTTCAATCTGGCAATACTTTTTTCGGAGTTGGTTTTTTTTGACAGGTGTCACTTGATTTATGATTAGTTTGGTGTGCCATTAAATGAATAGTCTTACTACTGAACAACGTTTGCAAATAGTGCAAGTTTATTACTAAAATAATGGTTCGGTTCGCTCAACGCATGACAAGAAAATTTTGTTCGACGATTAAGCTCACTTTTAGTTAAATAGGTACGTTAATAAGCAAAATTGTTGTATTTGGAGTGATCCACAAGCCAATGCTGAAACGTCGTTTTTTTTTAAATTTAATTATATGCCTGCAAGACCTAATGTCTTTTAAATGCAACCTGAATTGCACGGCACTAGTTTGATATAGTGGATTTGGGAACCAGGTATTGACTGTCTCATCTTAACCCATGTGCGGCATCCAATTAAAATTGGAGGTATAGAAAAGAATGCGCCTAGCGTGAGGATCGAACCCGCACGTCCTAGTTAGCAATGAAGCACTGTATCCACTGCGCCATTGCCACCCGTTACATCCTAAAAAAGTCACTGTTTGGTGTGCTCTAGACAGATGGAATCATTGGTACATATTTCTTCAAAAATGAAACCGGCCATAATGTTACAGTCAATGGGGAACGCTTTAGAGCCATGATTAATGACTTTTTCGTGTTTGAATTGGAGAATGGTGATGTGGACGATACAGCAAACGAAACAATCAATTTATTGAAGGAAACCTTTGGTGAGCGCATTATATCCCGTCGGTCGTATGCCTGTGGCGGGCGATTTAATACCGCTGGACTATTTTTTGTGTGTAAATAAGTGTGTAATAAGCCCGAGACGATTGACTCCTTCGAAGAGAATATTCGACACGTCATTGCTGACATTCGGCCCCAATTGCTGTAAAAAGTGGTCGAAAATTGAGCCTCTCGGGTGGAAATTATTCGAGTCAGCCGGGGCCGCCACGTGCGCGAAATCATTTTTAAAACATATAGCAATCCTTATCTTTATAATAAGGCTAAATTCTTGGCCATAGCATTTAATTATAAGCGTTTTATTTCTTCTTGAAAATCACACGTCTAAAAGAAAAACACCTGCTATTTTCATTCCAAATAGAGTAACTAGCATTTCTAAATGTGTTAGAAGATTTTAATTGTATGATAATGACATTTAAATAAATGTCTTGAATGGTTCCTTATTATATTTACATTCATTGGCGGTTGGATGTTATAGGAAACTACCCAACGATCTGTCTACTTCTACTATGCAGAGAACTTAACCATATTTAAATGGCACTTATAAGTTGAGTGTTTTTCCGGAATGCTCTCAATTCGCGTATTAAATCCATGCATAAATGTTTTGGGAATCTATAAAGTTCAATAAAGTGCTCCTATTTGTAACTTCGAATAGATTCTGCCCATCTCGAAGGGAAAGCCTCAATATCCTCACATAAAAAAAATAATAAATCTTACTCAAAACAGAGATACTATTCAATATTATATAAAACCCACAATTGTTCAGTACGACGCCTTTTATTAATTTATTAAACGAATTATTATTCCGGACATTATTCTTAAGCAAATTTAGAAACTGAAATGAAATATTTACCTTTCCCAACAAAAAATCTAATCAGAAATGACAGAATTTATCATTTAGTACTTTTTAGTACAAATTTTATCACAATGAGTTCTAGAATCGCATTAGGTGTGTGCGTGAAGTTGGAAAATGATAAACCTCTGTGAAAACTGAAATGATATTTTTTTTATCACTTCATAATTTCACAGATCGGGAATTGACCCCCAGGTCTTCCCAACTGCTTGGTTATGCGGACGACATCGATATCATCGGCCGCTCCAAGCGAGCTGTAGTGGAAGCATTCGCAGGTATAGATGAACAGGCGAAATGCGTTGGTCTTGAAGTGAATGAGGACACAACCAAGTATATGCTATCAACAAACAAAGCCTCAAACAACAAAGAATTACCCTAGCAAACCGCTACTACTTCAGCGTGGGTGTGAGGTTAAGGTAAGAGGAGGATAGCAAAGATGTGTGACCCGATGTTCTGAGACTGAAAGTGGTTGTTGTCTCAGATTTTATCTCCAGAGATGGCGGCTGAACTAATGCGGAGAAGTTTCCGTGTCTTTTTTATCTATATCCCTTATAATTCGCATTTTTTTTATTCGTAGTCATATTTTATCGGTGTTATGCCTAAACATCATGTAATGAGTAAACCAGCAACTCAGCGTATGACATTTATTTTAGAATTGGTTTTTAATGGAAAAGTAAGAGGATATAGACTACGCCAGGGATCGAACCTGTGACCATGAGGTTGACAGGCGAAGACACAACTATCGCGCCACAGCCACCCAGACACATTGTTGATAATTTAATTGCATTTTTAATGAGCTTCCTAGTATTTCCTCACAATTTGCTGTCACGATTTTTAAAGCTTTGTAATACTTACTTACCATACTGAATTGGTTGGTTATTTAAATGAATTGTAGGTTATTTCCTTGCTCCATTATGAGGATGGGTCAATAAATCCCTGAAAAATGAAATAAGGAACACACTTTTTGAAATTTTTTGATGCTCTTCAAATTATACGATTTCTCGATTCCCTTAAAATAAGCGTTAGTTTTAGCGATGACTTCTTCATTCAATCCAAATCTCTTACCACCGAGACTCCGAGCTATTTCTTGATGTGTGGAAAGAAGAAATAGTCGCAGGGAGAAAAATCTGGAGAATTTGCTAAATTAGGGAAAAGTTCGTGTAACCTAACTCATGTAATTTAACAATTGCGACTCCAAACGTGTGTGCCGGGGCGTTCTCCAGGTGAAAAATAAGTGTTTCCTTCACCAAATGTATCCGTGTTTGCTTCAAATCGGCTTGAAATCGATCCAGCAGCTTTGCGTATTATTCGCTGGTCATTGTTTCACCCTTTTCAAAGGAAGAAAACTGTCGCCATAACGTTTATTGCTGACAAACCTAATTTGTCCTTCTTCGGCTTCGATTCACCAGGAGAAGTCGTTCTATTCACGGTAACGAGTGGAGCAACAACTCAATCGATTTTTTCTGGAACATTGCCAAGCACACCTTTAAAGTTGTCAAACGAATGCGTTTGTTGATGTCGATTGTGAGCAAAAGCGGCAACCATTTTGTAGAATGCTTTCTCATGTCCAAATATTTACGTAGAATCTAAATCACTGAGCTATGTGATAAGCCTGTGGCCTCTTCAAGTTCGCACACTTTCACTTTCCGATCGTCCATTTTCAAACCATGTGTGGTTACAACAATTGGGCAACCATAACGTTCGCCGTCACTTACTTGTGATTGTATGACGGCACAGAAATTGAATAAACCAGTGGTTAGTGGTTCCAGACGATGGTTTGGGTGCCCGAGGCTACACGTGTTGATCACTTAACCGCGTTATTTTACAACATATCACATTGATATCGACAACATAAGACCTAGTTCGATACAACCCCCAAGCCAGAGCAGCAGTAATGCTTATAGGCGGCAGTAGGCTTACAATTGCTCCGGGATTTGAGGGGTGTCGTTGCTCCAAATAGGGCTTAGTCATCTCTTTTTCAGATACCTAATAATACTTACTACAAAAAAATTAGTTAGAGCCTTTGATGTTACAGAAAGCACCTTGAAATAATTCATTTTTTCGCGCCTGCTTAACAATAACTTGCTTTCATTTTTTTTGTCAGCTCCATGGGATCTGCTTAATGTTTCCATATAACATGAGTGCTTATACGTTATTCTCATTAAAACAATTCCCGTTACACTGATCTCCAACTTACCAAAGATGTAAAACAGTTAAATCCAATCACCATAATCAACTAAATCTCTGGGAATGGAAGAACTTGTATTATACCTACATATGTATGTATCTTAGGAGAGGAAGTAAATCTGTGTGCTTCTCAGAATCTACTAATCCAATCAGAGTCTGACTAGCAGGTGGCCTGAAGGAGTATAAGACGCTCATGTTCACAATAAAGATAAGTCTGGTATATTATTGCATAATAAAAGATCCCAACGGCAACACCAAAGCAATTAAAGGTGAGGCCAAATGTACATGATGCACCCTGCAGCTAGGGCTACAATTAGACCAATGGATCAATGGCCTTAGGATTAGTTACAAATCTAGTGACCATCAAGACAACAACATCAACAACGACAAGAATCTTGTCCAATGTAACAAACACATACTCGTAGACTATTTATTTTTATATTATCCTGGGAAAATTGATGGGAATTTGGTATAAACTTTACGGTAATGGGAGTAATGGTCGAATTGACCAACAGCAGAACATGTCCGTTGTTTGTCTCGAACTAGTAATTACAGTTATTATCAAATTCGATGCCAGAGTTAGTTAGTGTAACGAAGAAGCAGGCACAAAAGTAGCTATTTTGTGGCCTAAAGTTGGAAACAAAAAATCGGTAAGTCTCATAAAAAGAGTTGTTGTTGTTCAACAGTTATTCAACTACTGCACCCGTAAAAGAGCCACTACTTTTGGCATGGGTTGTTCGATTTAGTGGCAGGCTACATGCCGCCCACATAATCTTCATAATTTTGCTGTCCATAGTCGAGTGGATGTCATGGAGGAGCGCATTGCGCATTTATTGCGGAACAACTGAGGAGGCCATGTTTACTTTTCATCATTTTTTCATGATGTCGATTACGCCATTATGGAAAATTAATAGCCCGCAGGGTAGGTTTGGCCGGAGTGTTGTTTTATTTTATTTCCTTTTTTTTCGACCTCAGTTATAACGTTGAGGTAATAAGCCTGAATTTGATAGGAAGCTGGGAACATATTGAGAGACTATTTAGCAAAGTACTGTTAACATTGTTCGAGATAGATGGAAACCAATATAAATCGTCATGGGCTAGGTAGTATAAGAGTAGGAGTGCGGGATTGGAATTTTTCTGTTAGACAGTGGGACAAAATGATCTTAAAATTGACAACGATTCTAAATTTTTATTGTAAACATTTCTATAATAATTTCTATATTTACTGATGTCAAACTCAAGACTCTTCAGAAAATTATTAATTCCCTTTGGATATATGCAGTGGATTTGGAGAGTAGATGCCATTCCATTTTAAGAGTCCACAAAGAATATTGACTCGTGCAAACTAAAGTCAACAAAAATGTTGATGTTTTTATTGTAGCGAAGTTACAAATTTAACCTAACCAAGAAATTGACATTAAAATTTCCACCACACATTGCATTAATCGGCTAGCTAACTGCCAGGTCAATTTTTCAAATTAGAAAGCTATAACCGTCAAAGAGCGGATATGCAGAACATCGTCAGTAAGCTTGTTACTGACAATATATTAAGAGGAGCTAACATTTGTATAAAGAGTTTTGTGACCATTTCATCATTCAAGGAACGTGACCAATTAATCATTCAAGGAACGTGACCAACTTATCACTCATGGAACACACCCCGCACAAGCTGACAGCTGATTGAACCAGGCTGAACATGGAACATTCTAGAAGTTAAGATTGAATTCGACCATTCGTCTGGTTGTTCCGCTTTTACATTGATAAAAAGACTTGTGATGTTTTGCCATTCCACATTCAGTAGAGTAAATGTACAGACATCTTTATCATCTCTGGTCATAGTATTTTATAATCAATTTCTTTTAAATAAATACTATTGAAGTTAACTTTTTTTAACTTGGTTATTTTATTATCGACAATAAAATATATATATCATTTTTCGATATAAAAGAGCAACGCAGAAATTAGCAAATACAATAAAGAGGTTGGACTTACCTTGGGTGTTATGTGTACCAGTCTAGTGTACATAAGGGAAGTACCTAGAAACAGACAGCTGAGTGCGTGGTGCACTAGTGAGGAGTTTCGAAAGTGTTTGGCCTAGTGCTGGAAATTGTGTGCCTTTGGTTTCGAATAGGGCCAGGAACTCTTTCCCACCGACCTTTGTGCCTTTGGTTTCGACCAGGGCCGGGAATCTGTCAAAATTATATGAAATTGTTAATGTAAGTTTATTTTAGGGAAAACTATTGCTAATTAATATTTTTATGAAATACTTTGTTAAAGTATGTTGTGAATTTAATGTAATATTAAAAACTTAACATAGATTGACATTTAAACGGTGTTCTGAACTCTTCACGTATCGAGCTTTTTGCTTTCTTCAGTCAGAGCTGGGACCCGCTGACGCTACCTCAGCTGTAAATTAAATAAAATGCACGACTGGATCGTACGAACTTGCACTTGTAACTAACAACTTTAGTGTAGCTAACTACTGATGCTGTTAGAAGGTATAGGTTGTCTAGTCCTACAAATATATATTTAAATGGATATGAATTATGAAAACTAGGAGGGTAATATGTACCTACCTATATATAGAGAACCTAGGTATGTTGATATGTACATACATATGTGTAGTTGAAAGTGAATGTTGTATAGGTGGGTAAAACTTGTTTTTTTAAACTTATAAAAACTGCCAAACCATCAGTTTCTCGAAAAAAACCAAGAGCACCATTAGATGCCACGGACCAATGAAAAATTTATAAAAAAGTATCCGGTTTTTTATTTTTAGTTTTTTGAAAACATTTTTTTTTTTTTAATCATTGTATGCAGTTTCTTAGAGTCTATTAATATACATATGACTATAATATTTAAAATTATTTTTCTTGATTGGTTTTAAGAATAATTCTAAAATTAATTTTAATTGTAAGAAAAAAGCTATTTAAAATTTTGATATGCATAATTAGTTTGGCTACCTAGATCTTCTTAAATATAAAATTTGAAAGAAATCCAATGTACAGTTACAGAGAAAGCCAAAAATAAAAAAAAAAACGTTATATGAAAGGTACTACTAATAGACTTTTTCCGTAAACTTGGTATACTCGTATATCAAATAAAAGCTATTACCAACAAAAAAATTCTCAAAATTTTTTATCAAAATCGTTGGAGCCATTTTCGAGAATATAAGATTTTCCTTCAAGGTCATATGGCACGTACCGTTTTTAATCCTAAAAATAAAATTTCAATTTCCTCTCTGAGGAATGCCAAAATAATCACACATACCAAATTTGAAGGTAATTTAGGCTGCAGCTCGTTATACATACAGACGGACAGACTGACAGACTGACAGACTGACAGACTGACAGACTGACAGACTGACAGACTGACAGACTGACAGACTGACAGACTGACAGACTGACAGACTGACAGACTGACAGACTGACAGACTGACAGACTGACAGACTGACAGACTGACAGACTGACAGACTGACAGACTGACAGACTGACAGACTGACAGACTGACAGACTGACAGACTGACAGACTGACAGACTGACAGACTGACAGACTGACAGACTGACAGACTGACAGACTGACAGACTGACAGACTGACAGACTGACAGACTGACAGACTGACAGACTGACAGACTGACAGACTGACAGACTGACAGACTGACAGACTGACAGACTGACAGACTGACAGACAAACAGACATTTTTTGTCGATTACTTTTTTAGGCTTCTCTATGATCGTAATGTACGAATGCATAACTTGCCTTATAGAACCTATAATCGCAAGCAAAAAGGAAAAAGCATCATGGTATATCGAGCTTGCCACTAAGAAACATTATGAAATTCAGTCAGAATCCAGAATAACCCCTAAACTTCTACTCAGTTCTATCCTTATAAAACAAAAATTGAGACCTCTTCCACATCTCAAGGCGAACTCGTAACAATTTCTGTATGAATGGTGTTGATTGAATCTAATAATTTTTGACAAATCCAAATGGCATGAAGTGAATAAAACACTTTTTAACTACGAAAACTGGGCGTGGTAAGCAACATTGCTTAGGTGATTAGTATATAATAATGTCTGTTTAAGAAAAATCTTGTAATTAAGGTAGGAGCATCATCGAGCGGATATTTTTTGAAACAGTTCTTTGTAATATTTTGTTATTCCTTAAAATGAAAACCATGCTCTTTTTCAAAAATGTTCGGGACTACAGGTGGTCTGTGGGAATACTTTTTATTCCGAAAAATTCGACATCACCTTGCCATTTGTCAGATTACCGGGGTTCAACTGTATTTAAATTTGATTTAAAATTTTTTTGGTTGTGCCACTGTATGTTTTTTAGTCAGATAATTCAGTTGTGGGAATCGGAGAGGTCGATACTTAAAATTATAAATGGTAAAATATTACATTTGATTACACTGTGACATATGACGTTTATTGGTTTTTGATAACCGGTAAAAAAGTGGGTCACTATGAGAACAATATAATTTTAACCTCTATTATAGTTTTGTCAGCAGAATGTTTCCACAAACATATTTAAATAAAAAGCACGACTGGGTCGTACGTCCTTGCTTTTATGTCTTTTGTTTATTAATTTTGTAAACACAAAATTTCTTGAATTCATTTCTAAAAAAAATTGGTATGTTAAAAACAAGATTTAAAAAAAAATCATCCACCCGTTTTCGAATAATTGATTTAAAAAACAAATAATTTTTTTTTCAACAATTCAAAAACATTATTTTTCGAAAATTCAGTTATGCAGCATTAATAATTTTAGGTATCTCCTATATAAAAATTTTGATCGACTCGAGGTGTTAATGAGAAAAGCAAAACACAAAAGAAGAACCAGCTCGAAAGAAGATCTCAGTCACGGGCCAGGCTTCAAAAACGGCTATAAAAGGAAAATGATATTGTTATGAAAACACAAGTAATATCCTCGGATGAAAGCACGGATTATGTTGACAAAGCCCCCCCCCCTCCCACCGCAAACGAAAAACGGCGTGATGGAGATATCAGAATGCGATTTATATTATAGAAAATGCCCACTCGATGGAAAGAATCGTTTGTTTGGATGCCACTCCTCCAGCATATTTGGTGTATGCACGTACAGATCCGCTTAGCATTGGCTCGGATCGGATCACTACCTGGTTGGTGCCAATCGCGCATGAATATTAATGAAAGCTCTTAGGCGAATATCAACCAGGAGGATGAAATTTAAAGTTGGAAGGCTGCAGTCGGAAGAGACCACCTTTAGCCTAAGTTTAGCGCATGTGAGAAAACCTACTACCTCAGTAATGATTATTGACATTAGGGAAGATTGCAAAAAATGTGCTAGGATTCTCACTACCATTGGAGGAATCCTTGGTTTGACTTCGAATGTGCTCAGGCAAAGGAAGCCAAAATGGAGGATTCAGGTTGTGGCACAAAAGGAGGTCATGCTTCCCCCAGCTCTACGTTGACAAGAGAAGGGAACCGAAACCGGAAAACGAATCATCAGCAGTGATATCCTGGAGATTCTGAGATGCTGTAGCACTAACTAGGTACGGAACTTCTACAGAAGAGTGAAAAAGAAAACAACAGAATTCATTAACCAGATGCTGCAAAGGTAAGGAAGGATACACTACAGTAGAGACGCCTTTAATGTTAATCTGGGAAGATCACTTCAACCAGCTGCTTAATGGCAATGAAGGCCAAGATTGCCAAGATAATCTGAAGTTTCACCTACCCGACCTAAATGCGATCAAGGTAACCATAGACAAGCTAAGACGTGACGATGGTCTACATGCTGAAATTTTAAGCTCGCTGGAAATGATCTGGTGGGGGCAGCATCTGACCGATCCATAAAGAAAATCGCTTTCTATGCACCAACTACAGAGGCATTAGTCTTTTAAAAACCGCCTGCAACATCCTATCAAGCGTTCTACATATCTGAACGCCTAAAGCCATTTAACGAAGTCATTGGCATTATGTATGTGCTACCATCGATCAAATCTTCACACAGCGCCAAATTCTGGAGATGCCCTATGAATTTAATATCGATGCAGTTTTCATCTATTTCAAAGCAGCTTATGACAGTGTGGACAGGGTTGAGCTATAACGTGCCATGTCAAGTTTTGGTACCCTTACCAAACTGATACTCCTTATTAAAAAAACGAGGAAGAATGCTAGCTGCTCTTGTCAAAATTGGAAGAGATTCGACTGAAACTTTCAAAACGCGCTTTCATACTTCAAATTGCTCTTGAGAGAGTATTGCGCAACAACCATCCTAATACAATTGTCATCTATCTTTAAATAATCTACGCAATAGATTGGATATGTGGATGACTTCGACATAATGGAAACCGAACGAGTAGTTAAGGGTGCCTTTTCCGACATCGAATGAGAATCGAGCAAATTCGTGTTGTCATCAATGAGGGAAAGGCGAAGTACTATGCTGTCATCAAATAGAGTCGATTCCCATCGCAGAGTTGGCCAGAACGTGGCTATTGATAGATATAACTTCCCGGTGGTCATTGAATTTGTCTACCTGAACTCTCCAAATGCAACCAACGCTAAAAATCAAGCCTAGATCGCTGATCCTTTGGGCTTAGTAAGCAATTGAAAAATAAAGCCCTATCGAGAAGTACCAAGGAGGGGCTGTACAAAAGTCTAATTCATCGGGTCTTGCTCTATGGTGGAGAATAATGGACCCTTTCCAAGGCGGATGAAAGATCCTTTGGTGTTTTCGATAAAAGGTACTAGGCACAATGTATGGTTTGCGTCGATAGAGAAAATGACACCTGACGAAGTCTATACAAGCTATACAGTGTACATGTTAATATAGCTAGGGCATGCAAAATAAAACTTCACAGGAGGAAAGAGCCGTTTTAATGTTTTAAAGGTGACCCGTCGGCGAATGATGATCAAGATTAACGTAATCTCAATCTACATTGAGAGCGAAGGCCGCGTGTGTCACCTTTCAATTTCAATTGAGCAGTATTTTGCTATGATTTCATAGTCGCATTAATTGTCTTCCGTACAAAACAGTAAATATTTAATTCTAGCCCACAAAGCGAGTGAAAAGTCAGTGGGAGGTGGGAACATGGATGAAAAATCGTAGTGTAGCAGTGTATCAAAAGTTAAAAAAAAAGTGTACCGAATTGTACTTTTTGAGTTTTTTAAGAACTTATAGCTGGTTTTATTCAAGAAAAGATTTTAATAAAAACCAAGTTTTATTTATAAATTAAACAACAAAATTAAAATATAATTTTTTTTAAACACAACTGGAGAGAAAAACACCATAATAAGAGATTTGATTTTTTTGAATTTTGAGAGTTTCATTGCAACCAAAAGAGGAAATCTAGATCAAATGACAACACGAAAGATTTGATTTCTAATGGGTTGGCAGATTTGATATAAATGTACACATAGGTACATGTAAGGTGAAGGGACATACGAGACATAAGGCCAAAATTTTTATCTTTTTACTTATGTCCACCAAAAAAAGAATTTTGGATTTATGTCCCGCGGACTTATGGCCCGGCACCTTATGTAAAAAGTCTTTTTTTCGAGCGTCAAATTGAAAATATTTTGTTATTAATTTGTTTTGAACTTGAGCCTGTCCGTCCTAAAAAATTAAAAAAAAATATCAAATAACGGGCGAACAAGGTTATAATTCAGATTTTCTAAATTTAGCGGAGTTTTTTATTGCTTCGTCATCGACGAAGGATGACGAGGAGTCATCTGATATTAAAGATATGTTTTTTCCAGAAATGTATTCACCAATACTATACAATTAAATCTGGAAACAAGTTTCATTGAAAAGATCAAATCTCGATTATGAGAACAGATCTTTGAATTTGAATGAAAGATAAAACTCGGTATTAGTCTTTATTACATAATAAAAATGAATACTTTACAAATAAAATGTTTTCAATAAAAGCAAAATAGCATTAATCATATATACAGGGTGACACAGGAATCGTGCTACAAAAATAAAACGTAATAACTTTATTTATTACTTATTATCTATTATTTAAAATAAAATTTAATGTCTAATCCAACAAAAAAAAATTAATGAAATACATCGATTAAAATAAAAGTTATTTAAATTTCTTATTGTCGCACGATTCGTGCGCCACCCTGTATGTATTATGTATGAAAATAAAAATGATGCGAAAACTTTCTAAAGTATAAAAGAAAACTTATTCAATACTTTTTCAAAATTTGTAGATATACAAAAAGAAATAATGAATGCTATTAAAAATTTGTTTCATTCCAGAAGTTCTTTTGGTTCAAAAAGAGCATTTTGCACATTTTTTGTGAATAGATTATTAGTCATTTACATTCCTCCCCTTGCCTTCTAACTTTATACGTACTGTCAAGTACAAATATTCTTCCTTTACCCGAACAACACGAATGTGGAATGCTTTACCCTGCTCTATTTACCCCCGCATTTTGATATAAATTATTAACCAATGTGCATCGGTATCTCCTCTTAGATCCTTTTCTACTTTCATAATGCTCGCACTGTGCTCAATCGATCTTAGGGTAGTCAAAACCTCTAGTGCGCGCATCATTATAAAGGGTTATCCATTTTGCGGTTTCAAAAGTTTAGGGCTGGAATTCGACATCTGTCAAACTAAGTTATTAAACCAATTCTTTTTCTCAGTTGAAAGTCTGACATTTACGAAAGTGGATCGCTTAACGCATAAAAATTGTTAAAACCTATTACAAAAATGGTGATTCTGCCACAGCCACATATCGTGCTTTAAGAGGAGATTATGGTTTACATAATCGTCCAAGTACGAAAGTAATTGGCAAAATTGTGAAGAAATTTGAAGAGACCGGATTGGTTACAGATATTGTAAGGCCTGTGCATCATCGATTCGCTCGTACCACTGAAAATATCGCTGCTGTAGGTGAAAGTATTGCCGAAGACCCGAATGTGTCGATTCCTCGTTGTGCTCAGGAATGAGGACTGTCTTACGGCACATTATGGCGTATTTTGCATTTGGATCTACACCTACATCCATATAAAGTCCAGCTCACACAACAACTGAAGCCAGCTGACCATTCACAACGTCGTAGATACATCGAATGGGTGCTTGAACAACAGGCGGTGGACGGCGATTTTTCGAACAAAATTTTCTTCAGCGACGAATCACATTTCCTACTCGGTGGGTATGTTGATAAACAAAATTGTCGTATTTGGGGTTCTGAGAATCCTCAAGTAACGGAAGAGAGGCCATTACATCCACAAAAGATAACTGTTTGGGGCGCTCTGTGGTCCGGAGGTGTGATTTTTTTTTTTTTTTAAATAATTTTGCAAGCGCTCAAGGGATTATGAATACCCTTTATATATTTTTTAACACAGCGCGGGCATCCGGTGAAAGAAGTGAAAGAAGGATAGGAAAGATGTGTGGCGCGATATTCTGAGACTAGAGCTGGTTGTTGTCTCAGATTTATCTCCAGGGATGGCGGCTGAACTAATGCGGAGAGAATTACCGTGTCTTATTTATTTATGTCCCTTATAATTCGCATTATTTTATTTATTTCGTTGTCATATTTATGGGCATGCTAGTTTACTCAATCACATGTTGTTAGTGTTATGCCTAAAAAGCATGTAATGAGTAAACCAGAAACTTATTTAAGACAATTTTTAGAATTGGTTTTTAATGGAATATAAGAAGACATAGACAACTGCAGGAAACTGCAACCACTAGGTTGATAGGCGAGCACACAACTATCGCTCTACGGGCACCCCATTGGTTTGGACCTTACTTCTTCGAAAACGACGATGGAACGACCGTCACCGTCAATTCGGAGCGTTATGGTCATATGATAACCGACTTTTTTTTGCCTGCTATTGAAGAATACGACTTGGAGAATATGTGGTTTCAACCAGACGGTGCCACATGCCACAGAACTCGAGCGAATATGGCTTTATTGTACGAGACATTTCCTGGCCGCGTTATTTCTCGTCGTGGCGATATCAACTGCCACGAAGATCATGCGATTTGACACCGCTGGACTTATTTTTGCGGGGCTACGCGAAAGAACGTGTTTATGCAGATAAACCTTTAACTCTTGAGCACTTGAAAACCAACATTCGTCAAGTTGTGGCTGAGATACCGCCCAATATGTGTCAAAAAGTTGTCGAAAATTACCTCAAAAGAATCGATGCTTGCAACAATTCGCGTGGTAATCATTTAAATGATGTAGTATTTCACACATAATGTCAACGTTCAAACTTTATAATAAAAAAGAAATATCATGAAAAAAAATATTTTATATGTGTTTTATTTACGTTTACTTTTGAAGTCGCAAAATGTATAATCCATTATACAAAAAATCAGAATTATATTAAATTCAGTCGTTCACAGAAGTTTAATGAACATCTATTGAATTTCTTTTTTTATATAAAATAATAACAATTTGTAATTTTTAAATTTCTCAAAACATATTTTAATGAATAAAATACCTATTAGCTTAAGCGGCAGCCCAAAAATGTATCGAATTTTATAAAAGTGTATTTATTTCAACAAAGTGAAATGTATTGAAAAAAGTACAATTGTATCGACTTTTGCAACCGTGGGTGGGAATTAATTCAACCCAAAACGATCTTATAGCAAAAGAACACAAAGCTAAAGCATTAGCTGGAAAAACCTATACTCCATTCGTCTAGTCCACAAAAAAAAAACAACAGTCGATAAGTTTCCCCTTGTTTGTATTTGCCACATATCATTAGCTGCGTTTTATTATCTACGGGTCTGGGTCTAGGTTATTTTTTAACACGTATTAAAAAACAACACGAGATCCAGGTTTCTATCGGGGTTTCTATCTGGGTTTGCAAATGTTAGTATTAAATCGGCGAACCGAGTGTACATATCAGTAAATAACCCAGATCGTTTTATTTTTACGGGGTGAACCATATGGGTTAGTGGCGATAATAAAACACAGCTATTATAATATTTCCTGGCAAGATATAGTGTGAACTGAGAGGCGGCGAACGAATTATTTTCGATTTGGCAGATGACGTTGCCTTTTGCCTAACATTTCTTTGAGTTGGTGGGTGGCTTTTATAATAGGTTGGTTATGTGAGTAATAGGGTACTGAAGCGTATATGCGGATATGCTTGTGTATGTTGGTCGGATCGTGTTGCTGGTTTGGAGATCTGTTATAGAGGCTGTTGCCTAAATTAACCCCGTGTCAAATGTGTGACGCTCCATTACAAGTACATCATTTCGCATAGGTAATTAAAAGCAGACTGTTTTTTCATAGTTTAATTACTTGAAGGGGAACTAAGTCCACTTAACTAAAGTGTTCTCATTTATTAATCTTCATTTTCTATATTTCAATTCAATATTCAGCATTCTAAGTCAGAAGAACGCAATCACAATAATCATTTAATTTTATTTATAAATCACACGTTTCTTATACAAGTTGAGCATAATGAGATGTAGAAGTACATTTTAGCAATTGTGAACCACATTAAAGCATTAAAAATAATAATCAGATCACTGATCGTCACCATTCTCGCCAATCTACTCAATCTCAGGCCTTAAGTGAAATGCTGTTTACATAAGACTTACGCCATTGATCAGAGTAGTTATGACGGTTACCGCAAAACAGCAGCAAATGATCGTGTCCGCATCTATGGACGGCGCGGCGATGCACAGATTGTTTCCCAGTTTTACCCATAAATGCAAACGACTATACTTTGCCAGTAGTAGACGATCAGCTTGGACGATTACCCGACACGGACGTACAATCTCCTCATCGCCACCGCATGATATTATCAAGTCATATTGGACGATACAATTTTCCCAAGACAAGACAAGACTATTCTTCCTTGCCTGTGGTCTAATTCCATGTTGTTTCGAGGCTGTTGTGCTAAAAAGCTTTGGAATTGGAATTCACTTTCTGATCCCCAGATCATACGTGATTCTTAGTTTTATGTTATTTTTATTTTTCTCCTTTTTCTCTCCTCACATAGTCGTATACTATATAATCTACCGTATCAACAATGTTGTGAAAGTGTTTTTGTTTTTTATTTGAATTGCCTTTATTTTCTCAGGAACTGAGGTTTAAAAACGAGAGCTTTACTGGATATGTGGCTTCGGCTTGTATTCAGGAGTATCTATGAATGTATCTAAAATCATCGAAATGAATTTTATAACCCCCTCGGTGCTGTGTGTATGTTAACCATCATTATCACTTATCGGTAGCTGTGTTCGTTTCGTACAGCATGGGTTAGATGAAAATCGTGAAATTTCTTTTAATTATTGCATTTCATGGAAAGATCGTGAGTGAGTAGCAATTTTTTTTTGTTGTGTGTTTATTTATACACGAGTAGGTATAGTCTGGTAGTTGTGCAAAAATTTAAATGCCAAGAGGAGCAAACAGAAGCAAATTAATTAAAAAAAAAACCTAAAATAATGATATAGAATATTTTACTTCTCGTTCATAAAGAGATATTTTATAGGGAAGGTAAATGGAAACTATAAAATACAGAAAGATACCATAAGACCTCAGAGCAACATTGTTAAAATATTTTAATTAAAAGTCAGGCAAATAGCGGCAGATGATTTTTTGTACAGCGTGTCCGCCGGGAAGGTATACAAATTTGTTTTGCCGCCATTTTGGTAAACATTAGTGTTGATAGTTCATATTTGGCAGTCGAGAAGTAGACACGCGCCAATAAAACGCACTATTTATTGTATAGTGAATGATTTCGCAGAAAGAGGATCTGTAGGTTATAGGCCCATCATTACCACAACGTACTGCAAGATCGGCTGAACACATTACTGCTGCTCTAGGAAGTGTTCACAAAAATCCATCAACCTCGGTCTTCAAAAAACAACTTTGACCACAATTTTGCACAAGGATTTGTATTTGTTTCCATTTAAGATTCAGTTGACACAAGAGCTTCTTCCACAAGACCATTTACGCCGCCGTACATATGCCAATAGGATGTTACAACTAGCTATGAAAAAATTATAATGAGTGACGAGGCACATTTTCATTTGAATGGATATCTGAATAAATAGAATAGTCGTTTCTGGGCAATGGAAAACCATTAGTTATTCACCAGTCTCCTTTGCATCCATTAAAAATTACAGTCTGGTGTGCAACTTGGTCAGAAGGAATCATATGACCTTACTTCTTTGAAAATGAAAACGGCGTAACGGTAACTCTGAATGGGGGGAGATATCGTGATATGATTGAAAACTTTTGAATGCCACAACTGCACGCTTTGGGCTTGATTAAAATGTGGTATCAACAAGACGATGCCACATCGCATACAGCCAGGATTACAATGAAATTACTGCGAGACCTCTTTCCACAACAAGTTATTTCAAGAAATGGTGATGTTGATTGGCCTCCACGGTCGCCTGATTTTACAGCTGGGGACTTCTTTTTATGGGAATATATGAAAAGCAAGGCTTATGCAAACAACCCAGAAACGCTTGACCAACTCAAACAAAATATTTGTGATGAAATTAATGAAATGTGTGAGAATGTAATGAAAAATGTTTCAAAAGGGCTCGCATTTGTGAGAATAACAGAGGCTAACATTTACCTGATATTGTATTCCATGCATAATTGCCGACATTAAATAAAACATTTATCAATATAAGATCAATTCTCTTTCAGTTAATCAAAAATTATAAACAAACAAAGGAGTATACTGGCGGACACCCTATACAATGTGTATGTAACTTACAGAAGAAAACAAAAACAATAAAAATTGAATCTTACGTTAATTAAAGCTTAAACATAATTAGAGTGCTGCATATTGGTTAAGTAAATAAACATTAAAACACTGCTGCAGTTGAAGTAATTTGGCTCAATCGCCTAAATCGTTTTTTGATCCAAACAACCAAACCAAAAATATATTAAAAATTTTTTCTAACATTTTTAGAACTGTGTTCAGATACAATAGCCGTGTTTTATTATCGCCAATAACCCATATGGTTCACCCCGTTAAAATAAAACTATCTGTTCTATGTACTGATACGTACCCCCTGTTCGCCGAATTCAATACTAATATTCCCAAACCCAGATAAAAACCCCGATAGAAACCTGGATCTCGTGTTGGTTTTGTAATATCTGTTAAGCAATCTTCGTATGTGTCCCTTATGTGCCTCAAATGAATTGTCTGTCATCATCCCCTTGGTATACTTAGGACCTGCGTATTTTTCGTAATATAAGGAATAAGTTGTGGAGAACTTATTTAAAATCCGGAACATATTCAGATTTTTTAAATTACCAGCAAATTTTTTCCAATTTTTCTCTCCTCTACGATTCGCTATACCATGTCTATCTTGACAAAATGCAGAATTGGTTTACTTCTGAACCGAAGCGGTTTTATCAATTCAGTAATGCAAAAAGGAAATCTGATGGTCTTCCATCTACCTTCAATTTTAACAAAACTTCATCTGCTGATCCCAAAGTAGTTGCTAACATTTTTGCTAATTTTTTTTTAGTCTGCCTTATAGTGATCCTCTTAAGATTTCTGATCTAAAATATTTTGAATTTTTGTCAAACAGTTCACAAACTTCATTAATTTCTGTCGAAATTTCTCTTTCGTCAGTCAGTGAAAAAATAAAACTTCTTAAAGATGACTTTTCTCCTGGTGCTGATGGCATTTCAGCCATTTTTCTTCAAAAATGTGCTAAAGCGCTATGCGAACCTCTCACAATTCTGTTTTAACTCTTTCTTTCGCCAGCAGTTTTCCTTACCATATGGAAATACTCATTTAATTGTCCAATTCACAAAAAGGGAAATAAGAATGAAATCTCGAACTATCGTCCGATAGCAAAACTTTCTTCAATACCCAAGCTGTTGGAAAGTATTGTCTATGACGCTCTTTGTTTTCATTGTAAGTCATTAGTTTCCCCACTGCAACTTGGCTTTAATAAAGGCAGGTCCTCTACGATGAACCTAACCCAATTTGTTTCCATATCACTTTGTGCTCTGGATAAAGGCTACGATGGTGATGTGATCACTACTGACTTTAGCAAGGCATTCGATAAGATCTCTCACCAAATTATTTGTATTAAACTTGGAGCCTTTGGGTTTCCCACAATATTCATCCAATAGGTGAGATTCTACTTGGAAAACGGACAATATAGTGTAGTATTCAGATGCTCTGTGTTCAATCCTATCTATGCTACCTCAATTGTTCCTCAGCGTAGTCATTTCGCGCCATTTTTATTTGTCCTTTCCATTAATGACGTTAAAAGCATTATTTTTTGTCAAACCTTTCCATATATGCCGACGACATGAAAATTATGAAAGTAATATCTCCTCCTAGTGATTCTTCCCTGCTTCAAAATAATCTAAATTCTTTTCACACTTGCACTAAAAATTTCCTCGAACTCAATGTCACAAAATGTCAACACCGACTGCCCTTAGTCTCTCGTACTTATCATTTTTGTAACCTTCTGATTCCTTAAGTTTCCTCCATTCGCGATCTCAGCATTTTGTTTGATAAAGAGCTCAATTTTCGTTCGCACATAGATAATATTATTGCTAAAGTAAGCTCTTCCCTTGGTTTAATGAAGCGCTGATCGAAAGAATTTTCAAAATCATACGTAACAAAATCACTCTTTACCACAGATGTTAGACCTATTCTTGAGTATGCCAGTCAAGTTTGGTCTGCTTATCAAACCACCCACTCGTATAGAATTGAAGCCGTACAGCGCAGATTCCTCTGTTTCGCTTTACGTAACCTCTCTTGGTCAGATCCTTTTTTCTTTCCCCCTTACGATCATCGTTTACAACTGATCGACCTAAATACCCTTGAAACGTTCCTTTTATGAGCCCCACTTGACCTATTTACGAAAGAGTTGGCGGCCAAGAGCGCTCTACGTCTAAGAGAGTGCATGAATTGGAAAATGGGCCATTACGGTCACAGCACTATAATTAGTTTTATATATACGACAATTCAAACAGACCATATCTCACCGATTATTGATTTGAACCATGTCGTTCAAAACAGTTATCCCAACAAGGGAAAGCTGGAAGGAAAACCGGTTCATCAACAAACATCATGTTTCGATCTTTACAGACGGATCTAAGTCAGAAATGGGGGTAGGGTCGGGAATCTGTTCGGAAAATCCTCCCTTAGCGAAGTCATATAGACTTCCAGATTACTGCTCAGTACTTCAATCAGAGGTTAAGTGAGGCGGCTAAACATCTCTCCGCATGTAAAATGGTCAACAGGAATATAGATATTTTCGTAGACAGCCAGACGGCAATCAAAGCCATTTCCTCCATTATCACAAAGTCAAAACTAGTGATCCGCTGACGCAATGAACTAATATTGCTAAGCGAATCGAACTAAGTCACTCTAATCTGGGTCCCAGGACATAGTGATATACAAGGAAATGAAATCGCAGACGAACTGGCCAAATCCGGATCATAACTTGAACCGGAGCCAAATCGTTTCCGGGATATTTGTGACACTGGAGCAAGAAAATTTAAGAAATCAACAAACTTTCCTTAAAACCGCAAACGTCAGATGGTCAGGAATTGACAGCTGTCGGGTTTCGAGAAATCTTTGGACAGAAATCTCTAAGGAAAAAACAGATTATTTTTTCCTAGGGCTTAACAGACCTCAACTGTTCCTCTTAATGGGCATCCTAACGGGTCAACACTCAATGGGAGCCCACATCACCCACATCACCAGAATGGGTATCAGCACATCTGACTTATGTAAAGGTTGTATGGACGAAGAGGTGGAAGAGGGCTCATATCACTTCCTTTGTGAATGCCCCAGCCTAACCAGGACAAGGAAAGAGGCCCTCGGAGAGCACTTCTTCGGCGAACGGGCCGATGTATAGAATAAGCCACTTAAAAATATAGTGAAATTTATTCAAAGGTCAGGATGGTTTAAGGAGAGGCCCCTCGAACTCAAACTTATCTGTTCCAATTAACTCCACTCCTTAAATTCCTCACTACCTACCTTGCGGACCGTCATCATAGGAGTAATAGATCATCAGCCACTTCGCAACCTCAGATCTGCTCCCTTCTTTCGCCTTCCTACTCACCGTACCAATTATGTCCACTATAACCTAGTTACTAGAATGTTACGATTAGCCAACAGTGCACAGCAACTTCTCAATTTTAACCATAGTATCTCATCCCTTAGAAGGAACCTTAATTCTAACTATCCCTAATTCCCTACTATTTAGTTTTAAGTTAAAGTAAGATAATTATTAGATGGTTTAAGTTATTTAAGTTATCTAAGTATTGTTATTTATTTAATTGCTTGAATTAAGCGAAATAAAGAAATAAATAAAAAAATAAAAAATAACCCCAACCATGACTCATAGATAATAAAACTCAGCTAATGATATTGTCACAGTTATACAATGGCCTGTGACATAATTAAGGCTGAAGTGCGCCATTTTGACAACATAATCAGAACCTTCTACATTTTCCTGGTTGATTTTTACAAAGGCAGAACCGACAACTAATTTGATCTAGCGATCATCCGGCCATTATTGTACACCATCCACAAATCTGACGGAGGGCACTGTAATGTTTTCCTTAAGGATGCCCTAAGCTAAATTGCTGTTTTAAGCGCAGCTTGCTTTATAATATTGCTAGGGAGCCGCAGTTAAAAGAATTCAATTGGAAATTATGAATTAATTTTATTTAAGGTTCTTACAGGTATTTATACCTAAATTATTTTACCTTTCTGTTTTGGGGTTTCCCCACTACAAACTATGTATTTTACATATGAATGCATCAGCTTTCTACTTCTAATGCTCACAAAATATTGGGGCAGTCTCATTATTATGACTAACAACGAACGTAATGTAATAAAAACTTTCTATGTCACTTCATATGCATAGTCACCCAAGTGGTGGTAATGCCCTGAGCATTACCATTCTGTTCCGTTTGACAAAATAAACAAAGGAATTAATTTGGATTGATTGGTTTCGGGTATCAATAAAATGAAGAATTGTTGTTCGACCTAAGGCCATTTCGTCAAGATGAGAAAAGGGATCAAGTTTTTGTTCGTCAAAAATTGTCATTCAGAATGATTGTGTGTTTATTTTTTGCAGAACAGGACATTGTGAGGAAGTGTTACAAGATACCTCCTTTTTATATTATAAATACGACTGATCGTATATTCAGTCGGAATTGCCCTTCGAATCATTATGGTTCGCACTCAGTGAATCGTTATGACGTCACTGGAACTAAACCCAATAGTGATTTTCATTCATCAATCATACAGTTCACATTCAGTTTTTCGACCACACCTGAAGTCGTGCGTTATTGGTAAATTTGATTCTTTTAGTTAGTTTAGCTTTGACCACCGACGAGGTAGGTCGATTTGGTCACTTGTAGCTTTGTTGCTCGGAACTTCCCCCCACCAGTGGTAAGGGTTTTCGATGCAAGTTAGGTAATTGACACTAGGGGATTCTATACCTAATGATCTACCAGAGCTTTTGCCTGCTGATTGACACCAGGGCCATTATACATGCTGATCGCCAACAGCCACCAAATGCTTAATACCTGCTTATCGCCACCAGGGGCATTATACCTGCTGATCACCGCCAGGGGCATTATACTTACTGACCAGTCACCAGGGGGCTAGGAGCCCATGCCGATACTAGAAGCGATTGACCAGAACTAACCAGAAACCAGAATACTACCTCTAGTACCAAATCCATAAATATACAAAGACTGATTATTGCAGATGCGTTTGTATTGTTTTTACATTTCTTCTTAAAATTAAACAAGCCAGACCACGTCCATTATTTTCTAGGTGTTTGAATTCAACCGAATTCCCCTAGAAAAATATAATTCACCGTGTTTGACAGCTGTAAGTTTTATTTGGGTCGGTAGCCATCGACTAATATTTTGCGTCTTAAAAGGATACTACAGCATCTAACTGTTGAGTCCAACTGTAGTACCTGGGCGAAACGCATAATTTGGACTCAAGGTCACAAAGGAAAAAAATTAAAATTAAGTATCGTGTTTTCTTCATTACGACCCTGGTCATCCGACGAGCAAAACCTCGGCTGAGAAACAAAAAGCCCATCACAACATTTGTAGACAAAAGGAATGACTGTTCTGTTCTCTTAGTCCAAGCACCTGCGAGATGCCTAGCTTAGCCGCATGCTTTCTTTTTGGCACTCTAATCGTTGTAATATAACAACGATCCTGAATATGATACAAGCTGATATCACCATTTTCATTGATAAACAAGTGGCAATAAGTTATCTTTGCAGCCGCAGTCAATTCAATGTTTATATAATTTGTTGTCGCCAACAGCTTAGGTGTCTTGATATATTAGATTCTCTTGAGGTTCCTTGGTACAGTGTTATACGTATACCAGGGAAAGAGATTGAATGATCATAGATATTAAGATCAATACTTGACCCAAGCCAAGTGAGAACGAAATATTAAGATAAATAATTTAAATTATAAATTAGCAAATTGATAGAAGCATACTAATAAAAATTAATGACAGATGGAATAACCACGAAACTATGGCCAAGTTTTGACAAACATACAGGACAGAAAACCATCCAACTAAGCAATAAAGCCCCAATCTATTATGATACCATAAACGAAATTGAGTCTCAGTAGAGCCGACCTATACAGATGACGTTGTGAAGAGATAAATGAGGATTCATCGGATTACCTTTTTATTATCCGGTACATTGCCACTTGAGAAAGAAAGTTTTGGGAAATTATTGATAATTAAGGAGAATTTTAGTACTTTTCATATGCAATCGCCTATTGAACTTTATCAATGCTTTAAAATGGATTAATATATCGTAAACATCATGGACTAGAAACTTCAGGATATAACAATGGTTCAATGGTCTTCGTACATCCATATTCTAGTTTGGGAAATGGACCAGCCAAGTGCATTTTTGACTCTAACTTTCATTGGATTTCATTTAAAAAAGACCAAAGTGTGAAAAATTAATAGTGAGTAAAAATAGAAAAACTATTTTCTGACAAGGAAAAATCTTTGTCAGGTTCAAACGTGCTTCTTTGTCTTGGTTTTGTCCAATGTTGTTGTAAGAAGGTTCATCATATCACTTGTGATCTCTGCAAATTTCACGATGTATGCCTTTGTTTTATCCTTTCCAGATTGTGACACTCTCTACCGATTTACAACTCCCTCGGTTGTGTTTTCAGAAACAATTTCAAATGGTGTATTTTGTGATACTACGTTCATTTGATTTGACTATTTTTTCTTGTTTTTTTTTTGTAAAATCATATCTCTGTTAATTTTGTCTCTTAAATCCTCACAGTAAAAAAAAATATTAATTTTATTTGGAAGTATTTGCAGTGTCGATTTGAAACATAAAATTCCCTGGCGTCTATTTTCAGTACAACTACACCTTGCACCCTACACAAAGGTAATACATATGTATATACATATATTACTAACAACGATTCGATACCTAGTTCTGAGGTCCATTTAAATATAATCTTGATGGTGCAACGATGAAAACAAAATCAGGTTTTGTGCTCAGCTCTTTCGTTTGAATTTTGCAATTGTACCCCCAATCACTCGTTCAATATTAAATACTAGTTACTTTGTAAAATAAACATTTCCGCTTCAAAACAATACTCCACAGCCTTGAAATATCTACAAATTGGTTTCAATTGTTAAGCCTCAAACACCTGCAACAAAAGACTATAGTTTATGCATCATTAAAATCACCAAGTCAAATTGTTACTAGTCAACCAACCAGTTTCTATGAGAAAGTAAGTCTTTCACTGTCAATCTGCATGGCTGACGTTTACTAATCCTTTTGTTCAAGACGAAATATGCCCAGACATAGCTCTGACAGGGAGGTGACAGCGCATACCCATATATGATCAGAACATTGTGCCTCTCCGCTGCTCGCTACTACTGATAGTTGCAATAACTGACCACGAGACCATATGTCTCACGAGCCTGACACAAATAATTCCCATATCATTGCTTAAAACGTCACATTCATTTCAGAAAACATCATTTGGCTTTTATGAGACAACAGGGAAGAGCTGCGGCGTAGTTTCCGATAATCATTGCAACATCCCTCAGATGTTCGCCGCCACAAAGTGTAATAACGCCACAGATGCAACGTAGATCCTAGAAAAGGCAATAACAACATGTTTGCGCATTTCATAATGTGCCCGACGACTCACCAGATGGAGCCATAGGCCTATAGACATCATCGATAGCATCGATTGCGTGATGATTGTCGCGGACCAGTGGCACATACTGTATAGCATCAGTAGGTTGCTGTTACAATCTCTGCTCGAGATTACCCAGTGAGCAGCACAGCAGTACAGTTGTTGCAATGTTGCCTAGGTATAGTTAGAGAGCCAAGCTATAGATTGAACCAACATATGATGAGGTTTTTAAATATATTTGTGTCTATTAGGAGCCTTGGGGGATGACTTCGGCGGTGGTTTGGTTATGTATGACTGACGGGAAGCTTTCATTAATGCGTCAAGTTTCTCGAATTGGCATCAAGGTATTTCATTTGTGTGTGCCTAGTCAATTAATTGTGCGGTTTGTTTAGTGCGCTTTGCGTGCAAATCCAATCCATGGAAGATATTTCAATCAGGACTGATCGTTGACTGGCAAGTATATAATGGCGCTCAGCCTCAGTGGCACATCAGATCACGCAGTTTTAACTTTGGCTGGATGTATTATTTTGTGGCGACGCGACGCAAGAGCCTAACGCCAGCACTGCAATTAGTTGTATTTTTTTTTGCAACAATGGAATGTTTAAAATTTTAAAAGGTACAACGAATTCATTTAAGTAAAAATCCGTATAATTGATAAAGATACTCCACAGTCAGACATGCAAAGGCAACAAGACATTGTGAGGCTTTAATAGCTTTACTTTTTGATACACAATCGTCTAGCTATTAAGTGCTGAAGGACAAAACGATAATCGTTTCTAGCGAAATTACAGAAACAAATATCTATACCATTTTACATGGTGATATCTTTATATTAAAATATTTTTAAATAACCGACCGAGAGGCGATGAAGGTTTCCAACATTTTTAGAAGGTAATTATTGGAAAATTAGTGAAATAATGCCTGTAAGCGGCTTATTATAAGATCGGTTCAAAATTGTTTTCAATTAAAATAATTTGTTTACGGAAAATGTTTGAATTGCTGAAATCGAGATTTTTTTTTAAATAATTTGCAATGATATATAAGTCGCCCATTCAAGAAACTACGGCTACCCTCAAAATGGGATGAAAAATAAATTAATTTAATTAATTTCACATATGTGCTAAGATTCAATTCTCTGTATGACGATGCTCACGAGCACCTGGCAATGAATACACTTCTTGGGTAGGTATGTTGATAAACGACAATATTGATAAGGAACTCACCTTAAAATAACCATATTAACTGCACAAACAATACTTCAATTGAGCTTTGAAGATTAATAATTACTGTAGATAATGTACGGACCCGGTTACTTGAAAGTAAGTAGAAAAGAAAAGCTGACTCTGACATGTGGTTCTAGGAAAGCAAATTTAGCTGGCAAATCTTATTGAATGAATTCGTTATGACGTATTGAATGGATAAACAATACTGCTCCATTCAAGAGAATCCTTAAATTCCATCCGAGGTTGCAAGGAATACCCAACCTCCGGACTGGCTGACTAGAGTAGCATGCTGTGATGTAAGAGGAGAAGAGGATGAAGGGTTTTGTCTTTCAGTCAGCCACCTTTTATAGGTCAAATGCCCCTTATAAGTCAATAAGTAGTATTAAATAACACAAGTTCTATGGTACCTATTTTAATGCCCATGTCCTTCTTTCTTTCACTGTCACGTCAGAGTCCTGGGGTTCCAATCCCAACCTAAGTCTTCTAAAAACCAAGTTTCCACGGTCACAGTGGATCAGTAAAATATACCACTTTACTATTCAAACTAATTCAGAGCACCTTCAAGTAACATTGACTAAACTATCCTAACACTTCCATTTCGACAAAAATTTAAATTTGCCGTTCCTGCGAGATCTACGTGGAGGACATGTCAACAACCTCTAATATCCCCATCTTCTCAGCTAGCCAGACTGCGATGAAGTCTCCGCGCTCTGTCTCCACCAAATCTACCACAGCCCTAAGGTTTTTGATTATCTCTTTCGGTGATCCGGGACTCTTGGGACATTTCAGGAAACTGCAAAGCTGATGAACTCGCCAAAAGTGGAATAACACGCCTATTTTTACCAACGTCCAACATTTTGATATTTTCGTTATTATGAAAATATTTTTAGTTGTGAACTAAGACGAAACCAATCAGTAAGAACGGTAAACTTTGGTAGACGGGGTGGAGGTTAACTATTTAGATGTCGTAAAACTGGTATAAATTTCGATTGGAAAAGAGCTCTAGAATCTATGTATACGATTGTCTTTCTTTAAATTACAATCACTGGTAGCAGGATTTTGAAAACTAAGCGATGCACTGCAAGAGATTGATACGACAAATCTGATGCTTATTGGCTAAATGGCAGGATTACTTCGTCATAAAATAACTTTGTCAGTACGCACTTTCCGAACTTAAATTCGAATCGTAAATCTAAGGATTTAGAGCTTACTGATGCCTTCGACTGTCATGTCTGTAATGGAGCAGCAGACTCACAGCTTGTTTGGTGCGACAAAGCGTTGTGATTCGAGAAGCGAATTCGTTAGGTTTGATGCCACGAAAGGATGAAATAAAAAACAACAAAAGCACTGAAATTAAATAGTTTGATTTTTTTCCTTTTAAATAATTCTCGCACCAACTCGCTTGAAACTCGCTTGAGAAGATTTTGTGAGCGAGATGCTTGCGATAGGTTTGTCGCACCACTGTACGCCCAGCCTTACGTCTGGGGTGTGGAGTAATATTTTAAATGATTTCAAGGGAGGAAGCATGGCATAATGGAATACATGCGCCTCAAAGTCACCTTTACGACACATATATCGTAAATACCTGATATGCAAAGCAGCAGAACCTTGTCCCCAGACTACACTGGAAAGAAAAAAACAGGCTCAATTACCAAAGGAATTTAATAGAAGAACTCGAAAACTCGATACCTGTAAACATTAAGTCTGAGGAACCGCTTCAGAAGTCTACTCAATTCGGAGATAAGTTCACCACTGGTCCGACCCACTAATTCTAGAAGAGTTTTTAGATGCTCCCTTCGAGACTTGAAGTTGAAGAAGAACCCCCGCACTTATGTATGCATACATTATATTCTTCTTTGCTGACAGGCTTAATGGAATGCAACTAATGATGAATAGATTAGTGAAGTACTGCAAACTCTGAAATCTCGTACTGATTTACAATAATCATTCAGAAGTGGAGGAAGCAGACTATCGAGAGACAAAAAATGGACTTTAAATGGAGAAGCTGTTGAAACTTATAACTTCAAATCTGAAAATTAAAATGCACCTAGACGGAAGACTATCCCAAGCAATACAAGCGATTTCAGCTGTATAGGAGCACATTGCAAATTAAAGGTTATTCAAGTTATGAATATGAAAAATGAAAGGCTACCAAAAGTCATTCTTAATAAAATGATTGAGATGAACAATCATGGTGGAATAGGAGAGCCTGGCCGATTTTATTTTATAATGATAATGATAGCGGCATGTGGGTTGGTTCTGCTTTAACGACAGAAGACAGCACTGTGCTTTTGAACCATCAAATTCTACGCGGTTTTTTATTACCCATTGGACAATGTTGTCGAGATCAGAATTTAATGAGATTTTGAAATTTTATGAAAGTCTGCGTGAATTACGAATATGTAGAGCTGAGAGTACTATCGCCAACAAACACAAAACAATTTAGTGGATTAGAAGTTCCAGATAAGACATTAATGAAAATGAGAAAAAGAGTTGGAGATAAAACGGTGCCCTTGGGCACACCAGTATTTATTTTATGATTATCAGACTTGTAACAGTCCAAAACGACTTTTAATTGAGTTTTTTTTAATTTTTTTGCGACCTTTAGTCCAAATTAATATGCGTTTCGCCCAGGTACTACAGATGGGCTCATCAGTTAGATGCTGTAATACCTTTCTAAGACGCAATATATTAGTCGATGGCTACCGACACAAATAAAATTTACAGCTTAAAAGCTCTGTGAATTATATTCTTCTAGGGGAATCCGGTTGAATTCAGATACCTAGAAAATAATACACGTTGTCTGGCTTGTTTAAATTTAAGAATAAATGCAAACTGGACTAAATGTCGCAAAAAAATAAAAAACTCAATTAAAATCATAATTACAGTTCACAAAATAAGGACCACAAACAATACCTACGTATGTAAATGCGTTTGTATTGGTTTTGGTTTTGCATTTATTCTTAAAGTTCAAAACGACTTGTATGGAAAAGTAATTTCTAATCCAACGAACCAGAGATTCACCGATACCAAATGCGCAGTTATTTTCGATAAAAGAGCTTGACGCCAAACTCTATAAAATGCTTTCGAAATATCAAGTGCAATAACCTTACTTTTTTAAAAACTATCTATAGATTTGTGCCACTGTTCAGTGAGATATACTATCAGATCACTAGTGGAGATATTGTTACTAAAGCCATTCTCCCGGACATTGAGGAGCTTTCGTTCTTCAAGATATTTCTTAAGTTGGTAATTGATCAGCGGAACGGAAGTGCAATTTCACGGTTATGAGAGGTAGAGAATGCGGTACATAGTTAATGATTGCTCAAAATGAAAACCGGTCTTCAATAAGTATCAAGTTCAACGCCATGCTTGAGAAACTTGGAAATGGGTCATATGAAAGAATATTTTAGAAGTTTTGGCCAAGTTGGTTTTTATATGGACTTTGGAGAATTTTTAAAAAATGATTCTCATCGGCTTTTATTTTCACAATGTTTCGACGGTGGTTACCGTCTTCTTCAGTGGTGTCTTTATTTACAAAGAGATATAATGTTTGTACATATTGATTCAAGTAAACGAACAAAATATGACTTACATAATTTTAAGATTTTTACTTTTTTTAATTACTAAACAATAATTTGTTAAAAATATATAAAGAACAGATTAAAAACAGATTTTGATCACTTCGCATTTGAAGATTAGTCTACGTTTTATGATATTTACAGTCAGAAACTAAGGAACAGTAAGCGGCTGATATAATTTGTGTGCCTTGTTTGCATATTGTTTTTGTTGTTAATTATATGCAGTGTCTCTAGTGTGTAACGTTTAGATGTATGTTTTTCTGTTGCAAGAATCTCCACTCCCTCAAAGTTTGGTGTGTGACCGGTATCAATGTTGTCGTCTTTTCAGAACTTTTTAGGCGAATATCTGACTTGTGGTTCGCCATTCTTTGCCGAAGGAGATGTTTGGTGGTGCCGATATAACAAAGATCGAAGGATTCATCCGTTTTCTCTTGGCAACTTATTTTATAAACTACGTCTGATAGGTGATCTTTGTCGGTTTTCGTCTTCAGGTTGGTGAATAGGGATGCAACAGTCTGGTTCAACCTATATGCCAAGTTGTTTTCCGGTTTTTTTTCGCGACCATTTCTATGAAATTTTCGGAAAGCTTGGGCATATAAACGACACTCTTATAAACACATCTCCTCTCTTCCGACTTATTTTCTGAACGAACTTGGTGTTTTTGACGAAGTATCAAGTTTCTTATAACTTCTGCCGGAAAGCTGTTTTCTAGGAATATTTGCGTAACTTTTTCTTCATTAGCGGAGTGGAAGTTTCGGTCACTCAACGCAAAGACTTTATTTATTAAGTTCGGCGCTGTGTTCATACGAATGTGCTTGGCTTGATTAGATCGGAAATTGACTATTCTCCCAGATCTTTCTGGTACCAGTCGAAAGAAAGTCGATCATTTTCGCGGTAAACCTTAACGTCCAAGAACGCTATCGATCTATTTTTTCCCCTTTCTACGGTGTATTGTATTTTCTCATTAAACTGGTTAAAGCATCGTAAGACATTTTCAATTTATTCTTTATCCACATTATCGCAAAGATATCATCACCGTATTTTGCTATAAGCTTAGGTTTATAGCTTAGTTTAAAACATTCCTCAAGTAAAAAATTTAAATTCAAGTCCGCAATCGTCGGATCCCATTGGCATTCCGTGTACTTGTGTGTCCGTGTACAAATTGTCCTTAGATTGCAGGTAGCTGCTATCTTTTAGGCAACAATTTAATAACCCGATAAATTTGTTTTGGCTCAGCTTGATATTTTCAGCTATAATTTCCCATTTCTTTTTAATAATGTTAATTGCAAGCTGAACAGGAACATTAGTAAAAAGAGAAACAGCATCATAAGAAACCAAAATATCGTTTGTGTCAGGTACAAAATCTTTTGCCTTGGATTTAAATTCCAACGATTTTTTTACAGAGTGAGGAGATTCTTTCGTGACACACTGTAATATTTTAGCCAGGTACTTTGAAAGTTCGCAGCAAGGAACTATATGAAAGAAGCAAAATCCTCGCCGTTTAGATATGTTGACAGTCGCTTTGTGTACAACCTTGGAAACATCATGTTCGTACTAAACTGAAACTCAGATCTGATCTTCCAATACTTTGCATCCTCTGCAATATAAAGACGCCAGAGGATACCTCTAATTTCATTGAAATATGCCCCGTTTTGAAGAAGTTGCGGAAGAATATTTTGGGAAGAGCTGAACGATGACGATTTGTTTAGTGTATTTAACGAAGAGAAATGATGGGATGTACTGAATAGTTATGTTGTTACTGCATTACATTATAGAAACTCCTCAATTGAAATTCCTCTTTGTTGTATTTATTTTAAAATTGTCAGCCTATGGTAGACGCCTATAGGCCAAACCATTGAGACTTTAGTATAAAAAAAAAACTTATCACCACTTGTTGGCTCACGGCGGATCTTAGGCATTCTAAGTGTTTGATATGTTTAAGGAGGCATCATTTCAGCTCGTAATAGGTGCCCAAGATTGATACTGTCTTATAGTAGACACATATTGTGTGCCTTCAATACTATACGTCATATTCTTAAACCACAAGAACAATCTGCGATAGTATTCGTTATTTTTAGTCGTTGATACAATGATACAAAAAGAATTGTAAAGTCTGCAAATCTATACCATCCTCATCACTCATGTCACTTGCAGAGAATCTTTAATCAATCTTTCCACATAATTAACACTGAAATGCACCCGTATAAATGCCCAAGAACATACCATCACAGGAGGAGCAGAAGGTGCTAAAATGATTCCGCACACGAGTTAACGATATATCAAGGCAAGACTATACGCAGTAGTAGCATTCAAACCAAGGTGGTTACTCGCTTACCTACTTGAAAACGATGTACTGATATCAAGGAGAAACAATAATAGAAACAAAAGGATTCAAGGGGGTCCATTGCCCGTGTCCAACTCAACTATCACGATGCGGACGCCTCATTCCATACACCCGACGAAGCACATAAATCACATTGCAGATTTCCATCGTAATATTCCCAAAGAATCGCATCTCCCATATGCTTGGCTTTTTTATTCACCCCATCTTAACGGCATCACATCATATTGAAATTCTTATGGATCTTTCTCTCCGGCAAGGTGGCAAGTGGAAATGCTGGAAGTGTTTTTTCGTGCTATGGCGATGCGATGGCGTCGCGTCGTAAATTTGTTGTTTACTTTTTATTGTGTTGGCTTCTCCAATTAAATTTGACATTAATTTCGCTTGTATGTTATGGGTTTTCTGGGAAGCAATTACACTAAGCGTCCGAACGTCAACGCCCTTTTCAATCTAGCTGTCATTTTAATTATTTCAACAGTTTGGAGGTTTGAAGTTCTTAACATTTAGTGAGGCTTATAATTAACACCGTTTCGTGTCGATCGCCTCTGTGTTCTGTTGTAAATAACACTTATTTCTGATTGACGTCATAAAGTCCGAATGGAAATTGAAATAAAATGAATAACAATTTCCTTGTGTACGGAGCATTAATACGCTTTCGGAATTTATCGGCATTGAAGAATTTGGCTCTCATTTGATGGAATTTTTCGTTAGAGGGAAATTCATAACGGGGGAGTTTCAAGAAAGCAGACACAAGTTTATAGACGAAAAGCCAGCGACAAAATTGGTAACGTCATTTCATTAAGAAAATTTTTAGTATTAAAACATGACCTAGATACTAAAAAGCATTAAATGAATTGTCTGCCACTTATCCGTTGATGGGGAGACCGTCGGTCGGTAGGGGGCTAAAGGGTTAAACAAATTTAGGACAAAAACGTGATTTCATTAAGACTGAAATTTGGTTTGCCGACGCTAAGTAATATTTTATGTAACATATAAAAAAGGCAGATACTTTGAGTGCTACGAAGATTGGGGCTGACAAAGGGGGAGGTCAATAAGGGATTAATTACGTCATTTCATTAGAGTTGGAATAAAGGCTAAACATTTTAAAATTTCATTATAAGTCCTGTAAATAAAATGGCAGACATACATATATTTTGAGCCGAACACTCCGGCAGACATAATCTTTGTTAATATTTATTAGTAAAAAACCAAGTGAAAAAATTGCACTTTTCAAGGAAATTATGTTTCTAATCTTACACATATTCTGCTAAGAATAGGTTTGCGACATTAGACTGTCTTCATCAAAGTTGAAAATTGGAACATCAGGAATGCTTTCATCGTCAGCATCATCTTCATTCTCTTCATTATCTTTCAAATTAATTCAATAATTTTTTTTTCAAAAATCAGTTGAGTAGGTATATAAAATACATACACATACCTGTAACACTTATATTCTCGTCCAAATTTTCTGGTTGAACTATAGCGTCGTTAACCAAAGTTGGTAACTGATCCCCTTCAAATCAAAGCAATTCATACCTTCCTTCAATTTTAATACATGCATACTCCGATGGAGACAATTCAGTTGGCTTTTTCAAATGTTCATTTCCCCATAGGCCGCAAACATATTGTGATCTTAACAGTTGCTGATGTATATTTTCGAATGGCATGGAGGTAGATTTGAAGCATCAAGATTTTTAAATTTTCAATTGAATGCCTCATTTACATCCTTTGACTTAAATGCTTGCGTAAACCCTTCAAACCTTGCGTCATTGTCGGTATTCACATCTTTCATATTGTACAACCGGCAGATGTAATTTTCCAAAACCAAGAAAATATCATTCCTTTCAGACTCGGGCACATTATAATTGGCGAGTTTTGAGAATGATTCTTAATACTCGGTATTTTTAAGTAGCAATTGGAAAGGTCTGTTTTTTTCTTTTTTTTTAAATGCTGGATGTAACCACAACCAGTCATGACATGAAATCCAGGTAGGGCTTTATAAATAGTATCACCTAAGTTACGATGTAGTTATTAAGATTACGATGAGAACAACCAAATGATGCAAAACTATTGTCTACGATTACCTACATGTTGACGTTCTTGGCGTGACGCTTTACAAAATCAAAACACCTGAGTGCAAGGGACTGAAAAATTCGAAAAGTTGAGGAAGAACAAATTTGCTTGACAACCAGAGACGAATTCGAAGAAAAAACAAGACATTCGCGTCACTGCATAAAAGTAGGCAATAACGAGAGAAAGTGACGGTCAGGGTTATCAGGTTTAAAAAAGCGAAATCGCCAAACTTGAAATAAAAATCGCCAAATTAATAAATGTTCCACATATACATCACCAAACTCAAAAATCGTAAATTGAAATAAATAAAAGCAACTTGCAATTTTGGAGTCAAAAAATTTATTGAAAAAACAAAACACAACAAATACACATCATACTTAGCCATTGTATTTATATCTACAATGACTTAGCTATGTACGTACAATCATATGAAAAAGGAACTTCACAGAACAGTTAGAATTTGAGTATGAGCGTGGTTACACGAGCGTAAAAAAGAATCAGTTTTATGGATACACACAGAAAACAAATTGAGTGAGCATGCAAGGGAATTGGATGGTAAATTAGAAACCAAGTTGTTACAAATACAACGAAATGGAAATCTTACGAGTAAAACAAAGCTATTGAGTAGTACCTTCTCCTTCGGCAGCAACAAAAAAATGAAAATATATGCTAAACGGGAACGTTTTAGAATTGAATATAATTTTTAACGCAATACTCATATCTGAAAATGAGGAAAATGATGAAACTTGACCTTTTTTTTCATTCCTTTCTTTCATTCGAAAAACCATCCGCTCTCTTTCTTAAGTTAGTTTTTACGCTCGTGTAACCAGGTACTATGTATATACTGCATTGCACAGATATTTGGTTTGACGTTTGACGTACGTCATTTATTTTAGGGAGGAGAAAGAAATCGATATTTAGTGGCTGCGTTCAGAATTACTATTTCAATGACTTCATTCACCATGCAGGAATGGAAAAGATATAAAGTTTAAGTGCAAATTAGAAAAATGAAAAAAGTATTAGGATTTCGATTCAAAAAATTAAAATCGTCAAAAACGAGGAATATCGCTTTTTCTAGGGTACATCGCCAAACAAGTTTTGAGTCGCAAAAATAAATTTCAAATCGCCAGTTTGCCGATAAATCGCCACATCTGACAGCTTGGTGATGATTTCATCAAGCAGATGTAAGTGTGAACTGTTATCAAAATACCGTTCGAACGTTTTGGAAATAGCATTTTTTTTACTAATAATAATTAATAAAAATTGTATCTGCCGGAGTGTTCGGCTCAAAATAAATGTCTTCCATTTTATTTACGGGATTTGAAATTTAAAATTTTTTAGCCTTTATTCCAACTTTAATCCCTTATTTTCTTGACCTTCCCTTTTGTCTGCACCACCTTCGTCCCACCCAAAGTATGGTCTTTTTTATATGTTACATAACATATTACGTAGCGTCGGCAAACCAAATTTCAACTTTAATGAAATAACGTTTTTGTCCTAATTTTTTGACCCTTTAGCCCCCTACCGACACGACGGCCACCCCACCAACGGATAAGTGGCAGTCAATTTATTTAATATTTTTTAGTATCTAGGCCATGTTTTAATACTTAAAATTTTCTTAATGAAATGACGTTACCAATTTTGTCGCTGGCTCTCATACAGGGTGGCCCACGAATCGTGCTACAATAAGAAATTTAAATAACTTATTTTAATCGATGTATTTCATTAATTTTGTTTTATTGGATAAAAAATTTAATTTTATTTTAAATAACTAATGGTTCTTAAAGATGATAAACCGAAAATGACCTCCACACTCATCCACGCATATAAGGCACGTGATCAGAAAATTGTTCATTGCGGCCTGAAGGGTTAAAATTGGGATAGCCTCAATTATTGTCTTAATGGACTGCTTCAGTTCAGTCAAATTCCTGGGTTTTGTTTTGTACACTTCCTGCATCACAGAACCCCATAAAAAATAGGGTCTGGTGCAGTTAGTTGAGGTGACCTTGGGGGCCAGCGGAAAGTGCAGTTTCTGGATATCAATTTGTTTGGGAATTTTCGTTGGAGCTCCGCCATAACTTGTGTAGCTACGTGTGCACTTGCTCCATCTTGTTGAAATCAAATCCTGCTGAAAGAGATACGTCTTCGGCGAAGTTCTGGGTAAAAAAACTCCTTCAACATCATTGTCAGTTTGTGTTACACCGTTTTCTTCAAAGAAGTATGACCCGATATTACACCTTGATGAAACTGCGCACCACATAGTGACTCGTTCTGGGTGCAGTTCTGTCTCATAGAGCATTTCTGGATTAGATTAACTCCATATACGGCAATTTTTCTTGTTAACATTGCCGTTTAAGTCAAAATGGGCCTCATCAGACATGTACACACAATTTATCAATGTGTTGTCTTCTTTGGCCATTGCAATAATTTTTCTGGAAAATTCCAGGCGAAAAGGCAAATCCTGAGGGTTTAACTTGCTTTTAATTTGGACTTTGTACGGAAACAAGCTTAAGTCATCATGAAGTACTCCAATTTAGCCCGAAACACTTGGATTTGCCTGTATTGCCGATGAAACAGCCACGATTGTTTCCTGAACCCGAACATTGGGATCTCGATGATACGGTCTTCGTTCTCATAATGGTCCATCTACTCGGGGAAGTATCGCCAAACTCCAGCCTAAATTTCCTTTGGACGGAAATATCGGACTGCAAAGAATGGTATCGCTGCACTATCCAAATCCTTTTTTCAGTATCCCACGCATTCATTTTGATAAATCTAAATAGTAGCCTATAAAATGAAAAAAATAAGCCGATTACTCATACTGAAAAAAAGTTATTACGTTTTATTTTTGTAGCAAGATTCGTGGGCCACCCTGTACTATTAGGGGAAACAAATATCTCCTGTCTCTTGAGTGCTTATTAAACATTGTTTTTTATTTGCGATATTATTACTTATATACGTATATGTATATTAGAGCATGTTTTGCATTTGTGATAAAATTATACTCGAGATTTTAATCAAACTTGATATTACGATGTTAGAGAACACGAAAAACAATTTATTATAATAATTATAATGTTTCGAATACATAACGAATTTTAAAACTTTGGTACAGCCGTCTTGGGTGGAAAAAATATATTAAGCGATTATTATTAACATAATTAAATTTTAATTAATTCGGTTATTACTAAGTTTCAATACTTAATAAATAAAGTTTAAGGCCCGTTTGCTCACTCATCGTAAATATTTATGTTCAACTTAAAACACTTAAGGGGTACTTTTTCCTGCGCACTTCTATAGGTATAGTCTACATTTTGCTTCGAATTTTTTTTTTAATTTCGACTTTCTCAAAAACGCCTTGCCGGAAGTCTATCGAAATTTTTAACATATTTGAAATCTAAGTAATGGTGAGTACCGAAATTTTCGAAGAATAATTTTTTGGATTAAAAAAAAAAAAATTTATATGAATACACAATATTTCGAAAACGGGTGAACGTTTTCTTTTAAATACTGTTTTTAAATTTATATTTTAATATAGGTAAATTTATTATATCAATATTTTTCTTTAGAAACAATTAGGACATTTTGTACATAATATAAAAAATTAATTAAAAAAAACGACCTTAAAAATATTATTAAGGGTTTCTTTCTAGTAAGAATGTTGTGCTTACGATTTGATCTAACATAAGAGCAAAGCAGTACGTGCGAACCAGTCGTGAATTTTATTAAATTGTGATATTCGTACTATCTGTTTAATCGTCAATGGTATGTATCTAGTTCCAAAGTTTAATGGCTTATACAAATAAAATGCACGACTGCGTCGTACTAACTTGCTCTAGCACCTAACAACTTTATTGTAGCTAAACTTGATTCTTACTTACTTACTTACTTACTTATCCGGCTCCCGATCCATGGAGGGTCGCTGCCTGACATATTGCGGTCTTCCATCGATTGTGGTCCCTCGCGGGCCTCCTCCAGTCATCGAGACCAAGCGCTCTTTCGTCTGTAAGAGCCTGGTCTCTGTAGCGGAGGTTCGGCCTTCCTCGTCGTCTGGAACCTGCGGGCTGGGATTCGAAGGTTTTCTTGGCTGGAGCGTTGTTGGCCATTCGCTCGATGTGGCCGAGCGAGTGTAGTCGACGCGCTTTGACTCTTTGGACTACGTCCACATGTTGGTACAGCTCGTACAATTTTCGATTGAATCTTCTCCTCCATTCGCTCTCTTCGCTTATAGGACCAAATATCCTCCGAAGAATTTTTCTCTCGAAAGTGCCCAGTATCAATTCCGCTTTTTTACTTATCGTCCAGCACTTGGAGCAGTAGAGTAGAACTGATAAAATTAGCGTTTTGTGTAACGTGCACTTTGTATTTCGAGACAGGAGTTTTGAACCCATTTGTTTGGCCAAACCGAAGAAGCAGCAGTTCGCTAGGGTAATTCTTCGTCGGATTTCCACTAAGGTGTCGTTCGTGGAATTGATGTTTGTTCCAAGGTAGGTGAACTCCTAGACTACCTCGAAATTACTGCTACCAACAGTGACGTTTTGTCCTAGGCGATGGACAGATGAGGCGGCTTTGTTTGTTGATAGCATATACTTGGTTTTGTCCTCACTCACTTCAAGACCAACGCATTTCGCCTGTTCATCGATAGCTGTGAATGCTTCAAGCACAGCTCGCTGGAAGCGGCTGATGATATCGATGTCGCCTGCAGAATCAAGCAGTTAGGAAGACCTGTTGAAGATAGTGCATCCCAGGTTAACACCACTCCTGCGTACTATCTGCTCCAGGACTATGTTGAAGAAGTCACATGATAACGCATCTCCTTGTCTGAACCCTGTACACGTCTGGAAAAGCTCAGATGAACTGTTTCGCATTTGCACGTTGCACAGCGTATTTTGTAACGTCATGCGGCATAGCTGGATCAGTTTTTTCGGGATCCCGAGTTCCGACATCGCTAATAGAAGCTCTTGGCGACTTATGCTATCATATCTGGCTTTGAAGTTGATGAAAAGATGGTGCGTCTCGACTTGAAATTCGTTGGTCTTTTCCAGGATTTGCCTCAATGTGAAGATTTGGTCTATCGGCCAGGCAGATCAGCCTGAAGCCACGCTGGTACGTGCCGATGATAGTGTTGCAGAAAGGATTTATACGCTCACATTGTACGTTGGATAGGATCTTGTAGGCAACATTAAGTAGGGATATGCCTCTGTACTTTTTAAACCTTGATTCTTAGTATAATAAATTTTCGAATGGATGATTCAAGGAATAGTTACAATAGTTATTTACGTTTATGTTATGGATTTTAATTATGTTAGTTAGTAGAGAAATATGTACCTACATACATGGATCGAACCTACCCATTAGGAAATTTCGACATCAATAAAATAAACAAATTAATTTTTATTTATTTTTTAAAAATCGAAAAAATTCTTTTTTTTTTGAAAATTTTAGTATGCAGTTTTTTAAACACTTTTATGGAGCATTTGCATAAAAAAAATAATTACGGTTGGTTCATCCATCATAGTGAGAAAGTTGAAAATATGAAAAGTGGCTCTTTTTAAGTACCGTTAATAAGTATGAAAAATTAAATATTTGTATACTTAATAGACTGTACTAATTCAATAATTCACACATTTTCTTATAAAAATTCTTGGACCCGTTTTCGAGAAATATTTTTTTTATGGATTTTTTAACATTTATATGGGAGGTTCCGTTGTTTTGAACTATTGAATATAATGTGAAAAGACATTGTATTTGGTACAAAGTTTCGAAAAAATCCATTGAGTCGTTTTCGAAATTTTGAGTTTTCAAAAAATAAACGTTATTTTTTTAATTTCAAAAAACTATTTTTTGGAAACAATTTGGCTTACATTAGTGTTAAAAAATTCGAAAAAAAACAAATGAACCGTTTTCGAGAAAATCGAATGGTTCTACTAGAGGTACCAAAAATAACCATTTTTTTTTTTTAAATACTAAAATGTCCCTTTAGTCATCAGACGGAATTACTGGACCCACATTTTTTGGTGGTCCTATGATCGCAATGTCATGTTTTATTGTTTGAATTTTTTGTTTACGAAAGCAAAACTTACCTTATTCTAGTAGGTACCTATAAACGCAAGTAAAAATAGCCCCTAGGAATTTAGGTATAGGTTGGGCATACATATGTGAAATAAGATTCATGGTTCGAACGGATAAGGGAAAACATAAATAATTAAAATAACAAGATGGTGTCCTTGTATAATTTTGTGCAAAAGAATACAACGCCAGTAAAAAAATAAGTTTCAAACTCGCATGTGGTTAGAGATCTGCGGTTAGACAAAACTACGAGTATTTAGCTTAAAAGAAAGTTCATTCTTTCTTGCTTGGTTTTAAAAATCATTTTTTTCCTAATAATTTATATTTAAAAAAAATTATATAAATTTGGTCTACCCTGTGTTTTTATTTGGTTATTTTAATAAAGATCCCCTGATGAAAATAAATGGAATAAATTCGTTTCATCCCATATACCAAGTGACCAAAAAAGAACTAGATTCTTCACAGTCATCACAATATTCTAACTTGGTCAAATTAACAAGTTCTTAAATTTAATATAATAAGTTTAATAACATAATATAAAAAAAAAATTGTTCACCCGTTTCCGAAACATTGAATTTTCAAAAATAAAAAGAAATTATTTTTCCAAAATGTTGGTTTGCACTATTACTAAGAATCTGGAGGACCTCCGGTATAAATTTTTTTATAGAAATCCGTGAAGTCGTTAATGTAAAATTCAAATATAAGACATTTTATTTAAAAAAAAATTAACCAAAATGTATACTACTCCTATAACAGTGTATTGATTTTTTTAATCAAAATTGTTAGAGCCGTTTCGAGAGATTTGAGATTAACCATTTTTGGTAAAAGAAATTTTATTTTGCAGGTATCGTTATTATTGGACATAAAAAAAAAGATTAGAAAAAAGGATGGAGCCAAGCTTAGGTACCTCATTTGAAGAAAATCGCTTCAGCCTTCAGCGGCTTAGGATGTTGTTTGACCTACAGACAGATAGACAGACGGGATTGAAGGATACACTTTGTTCGTGTTCTTACCCTATAGTTCCCATGTACATATATATATATACCGCAAGGTTAAGGAAATATTCAAATATCGAAATCATCTACCCCTGAAAGTATGCACTTTCTTTCCATTTTCCGTTCGAAATTACCAATTTCTGGCTTGGAAGTGCTTTTACTGAGTCAATACGAATACAACAAGAAAATCGCCATGTAAATCATATTATATGCTCGTACGAGACACCAATTTAATTTTATTAAGTTTACGTGTGATACAAAATAGTATCGAGACCGGTCTTATGGTCTAGCGTCTTTCACATACCTCAGTCGATTAATAAATCTTATAACACAACCAATTAGTGTTTAAATTAAATGTTTAGTCTGAAAAGACTTTTAACTAATTGATCAAGTTCCCACCTCTTGCTATTTAAAAAAAATACTAACTGAATTCATCCCATGTTCCAGACCAGAGAACCCATCTTCACTCACACACTATATAACAATTCAAGGACACCAACAATCTCCTTCCAGCAGAATAATACTTACATCATATTTTCTACAGAACCGATTACACATGATGATAAAACTGAACAAAAAAAAAACATCCACAAGAAAGAAGGCCACAAAGAAGAATCTCCATATGGTTCCTTGAAAAGGAGAACGCGCTGACACAAAAATATAACATTCATGTTTTGCCATTAATAATGGCGGTCGACGGATATGCGTCGCAGACTAGATAGCAATTTTGTCAGACCCTTTATACTTATATATGTATAGAAGTAGTTATTATATTCTAGCGTTTGAATCATTATCAATTAATCACGTTTTCACCTAGGGTTCCACCGGTGGGCCTGTACTTTTTTTTATCTGATCAAAAAGATCAGCGTCGTCTGAGAGTAACATTGCAGGCGCGTAGCATCGCCCAGTAGCCGTGTGTGCGGAGCTGTATATAACTGGAGCTGGAGGAACGCAAGATTCCGTCGACGACCACGACGAGGGCATTTACTGATTAATGATCTTTGATTTGTATTGGACCTAGAGCCCGTTCAAATGTACTGGCGATTCGTAAACACTTTAGGGCACAAATGGCCGTAATTTCAATCGTCCAGTAAAAAAGAATAAGTACAAGTTTTTGCTGCAGAGAATTGTGATGGTGATTCCCAGCGATGCGATAAGGTCAGCCAATGCGCAAGTGAATAACAAAGTTATGTTTGGGGTGAGGAAAACGTGAGTCACGTCCCAGAGGTTCCGATAAATCTACATATACCCACACCACATATACTGGCTAGTATACGAGAACACATTGTGTAAGTGCATACAAAGTCATTCAATGGCACGATGATTGTCACTTTCATTACATTGCGCACCGAACTAGGATGTTGATAATGACGGTAATTGCAGCAGCGATAATGTTGCAGGAAGGCGGAGGATGAGACTGAGGATGAGCGTGCAAAAGACTCAGTGAGGGTACTATAACTTGCCATTGAACTTAATCGGTGTATTGGTTGGTAGGCCGTTGTTGGGGGCTTTGCTGATCAGACGGAATGAAATGTTATTTATGTGGTTCTCGCTTGCTGATGTTATCGAAGTGTAAAATTGTTGAAATATTTTAGCGCTTCTTCAAGTGTACTGTAATTGCAGTAAGTTTAGGGATATTGGCGGGCAGCCAATCGGCATTGCTTATAGTTATACACTTTAGCATAGTATTTCTAATTAAAACAGTGGAGTTGTATATAATTCAAGGGGACACAATTTTGTTTACTAAATTACTCTTGTACGTATCTATTCGTCAATTAAATTATATTTAAATTGAATGCAATGTTTTTATTTGAATGATTCAATCAATTTTTAAAGCACAACTGGCTCTTTTGGCGAATTATACTGTATCAGTACTTACTTTGGTTACCTTATGTCCTCCATCTCTAATACTTTAATAATAAGTATATTCAAAGAGTACCTAGCTATCTCAAGGGCATCGAAAAATATTGGTGGAGCGGATTTTTCTAAATTCAGCATATAATTTGGCGTACCAGCTGTCAACCGAAAAATTCTTTGAAAAAAAAAACCAGAAACCTTACAACTTGCTCGAATTCGCCATTAGCCCAAACTTGTGCCCCATAGAGAGGAATATGGAGGTAGCAGTCGCACGAAAAATGTTCAATTTCGGATTATGTATTTGTTATTTATACAGCGGTTCCACACCGAAGATACGCCTTTTTTTGCCTCGGCCAGATTCTCGTGTTGAGGTTTAGACAGTGATTATTATCGCCCTTAAGTATTTATACTCCCAAACTACTGCAACATTTTCTCCATGATATCTCCATTTTTCGTTGCGTGAATGTCTATCACCCCCTTCTCTGAAGATCATCATTCTTGATATCTCTAAATTGAAGATCTAGTTCGATATCTTACAATAGCTTTCAAGACGTTGCATCGTTCACTGCATTCTTTCGATAGAATTATACAAAACAAACTCTGTCATCAGAAAATATTAGAGCAGCTATTCGTTTGTTCTCAAACTGGAATTCTCCAACGGTTCATTCTACGATATTATTTACAAGCAAGTTGAAGAGTAAACTACTTAAGATACAACCTCGTTATACTACCAATTGCGTTGTTAGAAACAAACTCGGTATCCAATACATAAGAATTAATTTAAACAAGCTAGAAAGACTTGCAACCTTCACATTCAGAGAACCAAATATTTGTATGACCAAAAATTAAGGCAAAAAACACTATCATGTCCCAAAGATTACTCGAAATTCAAATTCGTGTCCTGTTCCAAAGTTCGTCTTTAATGACACGCCTTTTTTCAGCTCCCAATTTGCCTGCAGAGCAGTTCGCTGTTAATTATATTATGAATCATGGGAGAAATCTTCTATCGTAACCGTACAGTTGCTAGATTCCTTAAAGACCTTGATATGCACAAGTCCGCTGGCCCGGATAGAATCCCTGCCAACGTTCTGAAGAGGTGTTCTTTAACACTGGCAAAACCAATGCGTGATTTCTTCCATCTCTCCTACTCTACTGGTCCCTTTTCGAAGGGATGGAAAACAGCAATTACCCAGCTTGACCATAAAAAACGCGAATCTTCTTAACTCGATAATTACCATCCAATTGGAATTAAGATGCTTTTTTCCAAGATCATGGAAACGCGGAAGAGCGAAAGGTCGTTAATGACCGGCAGTATGGCTTTCGTAGCATCAGGTCCACTATTGATCTGATGGTATATCTCACCGAACAGTGGCACAAATCTTTACATCGTTTGGAGAAAGTAAGATTATTGCACTTGATATTTCAAAAGCATTTGGTAGAGTTTGGCATTAAGGACTTTTATCGAAAATGCGTACATTTTTTATCGATGAATCTCTTCTTCGTTGGATTAGAAATTTCCTTTCGGACCGCTCAAAAAAAAAAAAAAAAAAAAACTAGAACTTCGAATTCACTAAATTGTTTTGTTGACGATAGTACTCTCAGCTTTTCATATTCGTTTTCAGATGCAACCTCCTTATTCTTCGAATGTGGAACTACAAAGGCATCTTATGATAAGTGCATTAAATTCTGATTTCGACTGCATTGTCCAATGGGGAATAAAAAAACCGTGTAGAAACTAAGTGCTGTCTTCTGACGTTAAAGCGGGACCGACCTCCCATGCCGCTTATAGCGTACAACAGCCAGTTGCATTCCTCTCCTTAAGCTATTCCACTGTAATGCTCATTAGTATAATCTTGAATCCAACTTCGGACGTACTATTAAGTACAGAGCTTCTTTCTTTAGCTATACAAAACGAATGTGGAATGCTTTACCAGGTTCTACTTTTCCCTCCCATTTTTTAAATTCTGTACTTAAAAACTAATGTTGATCGGTAAGTCCTACTCTATTTTCCTAATGCCCGCACTGTGCTTGATCATATTAAGGGAAGTCGTGTTGGTGATGTTTGCTCTACAAAGATAATCCGCAAAAAAAATCCCCAATTGAAAATGGAGCAAAGTTAAAATCCCCAAGAGCAAATCGCGCGATTTTATTGCTTGATTCTCTGCTTGCACTGCTTATTTGGGGTCAAGTTCTAAAACATTTATTCTTTATATTTATTCCGTTTTTAAGTTATGGAGTAGCAATGTTTAATTGTTCGTCAAAATGGATGTATAAATTAAATTCATTAGTTAAAGTAACCAGACTTAATATATCAAACATTTTGATGAACAATTAAACTTTGGTACGCTATAACTAAATATCAAATTGACATATAGAAGTCGTTAATATGTCTTTTTGTAGATAATTGTTCTTTCTAATTGCTGCTCCTAGAAAGTTTTGAAAAAAATTAGGGGTCTGGGAGTAAGGATGGCAGCATTTCTCTTCCGGTTGCACACTTAAAACATGGTGTTTTTTAATAGAACATGTTTTTCTAACCATAACTAAAAACAAAAATTTCCCCCCTCAAAAACATAAATTTATTACATTTTTTTGACAAAAATATAGGTACTACACCCCAATGTTTTCAAACATTTATCTCCAAATCTATCAATTGTACTATAAAAAGTGTCTTAATCTTTTTTGTGTAGAATGACATGATCTACAATGTGTACCAACAACTTTTTTCAAAAAAAATTTATGGTTTCGAGTAAGGTGCAAAAAACTGAACTTTACCCCATTTTCACTCCTAAAATTGTTTGCCCGCTCCAAATTTAGAATACTTTTTAGGAAATGCTTTGGACGGAAAAATGAAGCTCTCCACTAAAATTCAGCTTTGTCGGAATTTTTTCGAAGTGAACATCTTAGTTTCCTGAACAAATTATGGATTTTTCCGTGATTTTTCTCTTTTCGAAACCTTGTAATTGCTTGTAATATTTCAGAAGAATTATTTGCCAATTGTGCATTGTATTGTGTGTTTTCGGGATACCGAGTTCGGTCATCGATATCAATTTGAAATTGGTTTAGTGTTTCCACGAATTTGCGTCATAGTGTGAAGATTTGGTCAATCTAGCAGGCCGAAATACATTCTGTGATTTTGTTTCGTGGAATATGATGTTGAGGGACTTAAACTCATTCTTGATTGGGTGTGTAATTTCGTGGCTAGAAGCATGTGCATAATTTAAGCTTGTTTTGGGATAAGGTTTATGAGTATCTTGGTCAGGCAATCATGTATCAGCTTAGTCTTAGTCTTAGCAGATTTCCAACAACGAAAAGCACTACTTTGCCTTCAATGAATATGTTTAGTAGAATTTTTAATAAAAAACCGTTAGAATGGTTTCCGAGTTAATTCAATAAAATGGAAATCGGTGTTGTTGCTGAGCAAAGACAAGCATTCAAATACCTCCTAAAAACGCATTGTGAGCAAATCCATTTTTAGCTCGATGTACCATAGAAATGTTAAATGATCTGAGTATTTTTGTTAAAGCAAAAGTTCTACTTTAAATTTGTGTGTCTGATTTGTTTGGTGCCATTGTGTTCTTATATATCGATTGACAAGACATCAATGACATTGCGCTCGCTAGTCCCAACCAAACCGAAAACGGCGACACGAACACACGATCAACGAAGCGCGATGTAATTACAGGACTATGGCAAATAAATTTCACTCCAACAGAATCAAACAACATTGAGAGGTAATTTGAAATCAATTAGGTCCCGTCTTGCAAATTCTTCAGCGTAAGGACAGAATAAAGGAACAGACATCGGCCAGCAGGAGCAAGCACACTTGCATGCAATCCCAACCAAATACATCCTCCATAGATCGAAGCAAAACTACAAACGGACATATATCTCTAAGTTTTGTCCAAGGCGAGTGCTTGTCCATCTGTCTATCTGTCGAGAGCGCGACATTTTGCCAGTGCCAACTTCGGAACATTGTGAGATCTTGAGCGATGGAATGACTATCTTTGAGTATCTGGCTCTTGGACTGTGTGTCTTGGGCATTCACTACTACTGCTGATGGTGCTGCAGTTGCCGTTACCGCCTGAGATCGCATGAGGAAATGTCATGTGAACTAAGTTATAGCATTGGTCTAGGATTGGATTCGATTGGAAGAGTTCTTATTCTTTGTCGGCAATTACCGCATAAACGCATCTCATAAGTTTACCATAGAAAGAAAATACCACATATAAAAATAAAATAAAAGATAGATAGATTCTATATATTCGTTCTATTGGTGTGGTGCAGATTGCTCTCAGCTCGGGTAATCGAAGCCGCCACCGCGAGCTGGCGCAGTCATCTCATCATCGATATTGGCAAATACAACACACTATACCTATATATAGCATACCAACAGACGACGACGACGCGAACGTTTGTTCTGTTCAACTATTTGATACCAAGTTGTTGTTGACTGAGTACATGTTGTATTTATTTTTGGTCCAAAGATACGAATCGCCGCAGATATGTTTGATGGATTTTGTCGTTTCTGCATGAACAAGGAAGTTCAAGTGATTTGCAATTTTTTTGGCTTTCAATATAGAAAATCACAGAGCAACTCTGCAGTGACATATTGAATGAGTGATCAATGAACTAAATAAATAATTGTGCAGGGTGACCAAAAAATACTGAATCGAAATTGTTTTGGTTAAATTTTAACAAAAAAAGACAAAGTTTCCTTTATAAGAACAAAGTATTTGAAGATGGCAGCGTTCAAATGGGTGCCGCTTCTGTTGACGACAATTTGGGCTAATGTTTTTAGCGGATTTTGAATTGTTTTGACTAAAAGCTTTTGTGCACTTAAAGGATATTCTCTTTCAGCGCTTCCAAAGATTTGTATTTGTACCAAAAGCATTGTGATCACAATCCGGAAAACAAAAATCCGAGAAACTCCAAAATCTCAAAAATCTCTAATCCATAAAACAGAAAATCTTTCCTGTTCCAACAAGAACAGGGTCAGAGGTAAGAAACAAGTCTAGCGTGTTTCCCGTTTAACCTGCAATGTCGGGGATTCGAGTCAGCTCGTCAACAATCTGAGTGAGTTGATTTAACTTAGCAAAGACCTCAACATAACTTCCTTCTGGTGTTCTTTGGCTCGAAAAGCGGAGCCAGTTAAAAATGTTTACATGGAAATCACCAGTAATGACGATTTCAGTGCGATGATAATGGAAAAGAATTCTTTAAATGGAGTCGGACAGAGCATAAAATTCGTTAAAAGTTGAAACTCTGTCCAAATTTGGGCTCCGATTAATAAAACATGTGTGTATGATGCCTATATTTACAGTGAATTGTAAGCACCATGAAATTAAAATATGAGTTTGAGCACAAACCATAGTCGGAAAAAGGATAATGGGCTTCACTCAGTGCCAAAACAACTGGTCTGTTGGTTACAGTATGGACATACACGGCACAGAAATTTTTGCTAAGACCACGAATGTTGCTATAGTCGACCCGAAACTAACCAACTATCAAAATATTAAGAAACTTAAAAACGCAAGTCAACAATTATCTAAAATTAATGTTTAATCTGCTTTCCAATTTGAACTTTTAAAAGACAATATGTCATCAGAGTTATGCCTTGGTGACAAATTGATCTGATCCGATTAAACTTTAAGCGTTAGTCTAATAAACTTCAAACCTGCACCAATTGACACTATTTTGTTCAACGCCATCAAGAAAGAGAAAAAATTGAATTTGTTATCACATTTTACTTGCGATTATAAGTAAAGGGTTATCCATTTTGCGGTTTCAAAAAAATTGGGCTGGAATTCGACATCTGTCAAACTAAGTTGTAAAACCAATTTTGTTTTTCAGTTGAAAATCTGACATTTACGAAAGTGGATCGCTTAACTATCGCACAACGCATAAAAATTGTTAAAACCTATTCAAAAATGGTGATTCTGCCACAGCCACATATAGTGCTTTAAGACGAGATTATGGTTTACACAATCGTCCAACTACGCAAGCAATCTTTCACATCTTTCTTATAATTCTTTCTCTTCCACAACCTCACGCCCGCGCTGTGTTGAAACATTTAAAAGGTAGTAGGTGAGTGCGTGTAGATTTAAAAAAAAAAAAAAAATTGGCAAAATTTCGAAGAAATTTGAAAGACTGGATTGGTTACAGATATTGTAAGGCCTGTGCATCATCGTTTCGCTCGTACCACTGAAAATATCGCTGGTGTAAGTGAAAGTGTTGCCGAAGACCCGAATGTGTCGATTCCTCGTCGTTCTCAGGAATTAGGACTGTCTAACGGCACATTATGGCGTATTTTGCATTTGGATCTACACCTACATCCATATAAAGTCCAGCTCACACAACAACTGAAGCCAGCTGAACATTCACAACGTCGTAGATACGTCGAATCGGTGCTTGAACAACAGGCGGTGGACGGCGATTTTTCGAACAAAATTTTCTTGAGCCACGAAGCACATTTCCCACTCGGTGGCTATGTTAATATAAACAAAATTGTCGTATTTAGGGTTCTGTGAATCCTGAAGTAATTGAAGAGAGGCCATTACATCCACAAAACTCACTCTTTGGGGCGAATTTTGGTCCGGAGGTGTGATTGGACCTTACTTCTTCGAAAACGACGATGGAACGACTGTCACCGTCAATTCGGAGCGTTATTGTCATATGATAACCGACTTTTTTTGCCTGCTATTGAAGAATACGACTTGGAGAAATGTGGTTTCAACAGGACGGTGCCACATGCCACCCAACTCGAGCGAATATTACTTTATTGCAAGATACATTTCCTGGGCGCGTAATTTCTCGTCGTGGCGATATAAACTGGCCACAAAGATCATGCGATTTGACACCGGTGGCCTTTTTTTTGTGGGTGTACGCGAAAGACCGTGTTTATGCAGATAAACCTTTAACTCTTGAGCACTTGAAAACAGACATTCTTCAAGTTATGGCTGAGATACCGCCCAATATGTGTCAAAAAGTAGTCGAAAATTACCTCAAAAGAATCGATGTTAGCAACAATTCGCGTGGTGGTCATTTAAATGATGTGGTGTTTCACACATAATGTCAACGTTTAAGCTTTATAATAAATAAGAAATATTATGAAAAAACATATTTTATATGTGTTTTATTTACGTTTACTTTTGAAACCGCAAAATGGATAACCCTTTACTATAAGGCAAGTTATGCATTCGTCGATATTACCATGATAGCGAAGATGAAAAAAGATGGTCTAAAAATTCTGTCCGTCTGTAGGTCTGTCTGTCTCTTTTTTTAGCTAAAAAAATAACGGTACTTGCAATATGCCCGTTACGTTAAAACCTATTTTTCTCGGAAACGGCTCCAATGATTTTGATTTTTAAAAAACCAATCCAGCTTTTTCGAATGTCCAAAAAGGTACTTTCCATATGACCATTTTTTTTTTTTTGCTTTCGACTATCTCATAAATGGCTTAACCGATTCTTTTGCAATTTCACACATATATAGGTTCAGGTTGCCCAATTTATACTGCGTACCAATATTTCTAATTCATATTTCTTTGTATTGTTAAAAGCATTTTTAAAAATTTAAAAAAATTATATTTTAAAAGTTCATTAATTTTTTTTTTTTCAAAAAATTATAGTTTTTTTTTTCTATAATTTTGCACGCGCTTAAGGGATTATGAATACCCTTTATATGTGTTTAACAGAGCGCGGACATCCGGTGAAAGAAGAGAAAAAAGGATATGAAAGATGTGTGGGGCGATGTTCTGAGACTAGAGCTGGTTGTTGTCTCAGATTTATCTCCAGGGATGGCGGCAGAACTAATGCGGAGAGAATTACCATGTCTTATTTATTTATGTCTCTTATAATTCGGATTATTTTATTTGTATCGTTGTCATATTTATGGGTAGTATATATATATCCCGAATACCTATGGATTGAGGTTTTTGATTTTTTTTTTGAAAAATATTTTTAAAAAAGTTTTAGAAAAAAACTTTCTTTCTCAAAAACCGCTCCACAGATTTTAAGAATTTTGTTCTCATAAATTCAAATTATTTCAGAATTCTTAATTATTTTTTTTTTGGACTAAGCCGATTTAATATTTTGTTTTGAAGTTTCTATTATAATATTTAAGATTGTCATACCAATTTTTTTTATAAAAAATTTAAATAAATTTTGTATATATACAAAATTAAGTAAAAAACGACTCCAAATATATAATTTGGATTCTTAATAGAAATCTTTTGCATAATGTGATCAAACATAGGAGCAAGTACATGCGATTCAGTCGTGTATTTTATTTTTGTATGCATAATTGCGTCGCTAGCTAACAATCTAATTACCCCGAATACCAGTGAAATAGTTTATATTGCAAATCAACCATAAGCTGCATTATTTAGCTATTAAAAACGGGTTACCCATACATTACCGCACATGTCACGGTATCTTAATTCAGCAGTTAAATTTAGGCCATGGGAAAAATTCTCTCTAAGACATCTTCAATATTTACATAAATAACTATTTTCCATCAGAAATTGATACACAAACTGACAAAATTTCAGACAGGTATGTACGTCAGCATCTAAGATAATAAAGATCGTCTACAATTCAACTCGTTTTAAATTTCTCATGAACGCACTTCCATCAGGACATCATCGGCATTATAGGCATAGCATACACATACACATACCCACTACCCAGTGCTTTATAATTTCACTAAATAATGTGAACGGATTCCAATTTAAATGAAATGCCTATAATTTTTACTTGCGATATGCAAGTTTTGCATTTGGAAAAAAAAATCGAACTCGAGATTTTAATCAAACTAGGCATTATGATGATAGCGAACACATTAAGTATGGGTCCCGCAATACCATCTGTCTGTCTGTGGGTCATACAGCCTAAGCGGCTGAAGCGATTTCCTTCAAACTTTGATACTTAGACTAAAAAAATAAGACATTATCATATTTAAGCATGGCGTCCATTAACTGAAAATAATCAATAAAATGTGCTTTTCTTCTATATGATGATATAATTTTATGAAAGCTTTTTGATAACGGATGAACCAATCATCAATAAAATGAAAGTGCATTCATAGTTTTAGTTTGGAAGAATTTTGGCATAATTCATGGATGAATTCATCATATTTAAGGACAATTTTATTCCTTCACATTGATGAAGAGTATCATCAAAAAATGGACTTTAGTTTTAATCAGGGGAAAATTGAGATGATATAAATAATCATTCATCATAGTGATGAATTTATTTATAATTTCAATAAACACATTCATTAAAATAAAGGAGAAATTCGGTTCAGAATTTTTCGTAATATTTATGAACAAAGTTGATGAATAATGAACGAGTTTCATCACTTAAAATTTGTCATCATACTGATGAACGCTGCTTCATCATATGGAAAGTTTTACTGGGTCCATGTTCATTGTTCTGTAACTCAGGCGATAACTTTTCCTCACTTAACGCCTGTGAAGAAATGGGTTTCTGAGTATTGAGGCGATGCCTTAAATTTTTAATTTGCTTGACTGGGATTTTCCAATGGAAGGCGATAAATTGAAAAAGTCATTGTGGCACTTTAACAACAAAACGATTTTTTTTTTGTTTCTCGACTATTTTTATCGATTCGAAATTTACAAAACATGGGCTCTGGACGAAAATTGGTGAATCCTACATCATATAGATGAGGTTTTTCACCAATATGGTTTACCTTTTTAGTTCATGGTTTTAGATGCTTTGCTGGATTTTTTTAAAATATATTGTTAGCTCCAAAAATAATGGTACCTGCCGTAAAAAATTTTGGGGCAAAAATGGTATATCTAAATTATCTCGAAAACGGTGCTAGCTACCGATTTTGATAAAAACAGTTCAGTGCACCACTACAGGTATAGTCTATATTTTTTTTTCATAGATTTTTTTAATTGAAATGTTATTAACGGTACCTGCCATTTAACCATTTTTCGACTATCTCCTGAACTGCTCGCCGGATTTCGACCAAAACTGTACAATAGATCCTTCAAACTATAAATAATAATGCATCCCAAATTTTTCGAAAAATATGTTTTGGATCATTTGGAAAAAAATCAATTTTTTTTAATTCAATATTTCGAAAACGGATAGAAGATTTTTTTTTAAATTATGTTTTAAGCTTATATATTATTAAACTTAAAATTGGCATTCCAAATTAAAAAAAATAAAGAAATTTTGTACCTACATATATAAAAAATTTAATTAAAAAACGACTTTAAAAATACATTAAGTCGCTTGTACTAAGAATAGAAACGATGTGATGGAACATAAGAGCAAGTATGTGCGATGCAGTCGTGCATTTTATTTCTATTCGTAATACAAAATACTTACACAGTGGGAAAAGTAGGATTGAAGTATTTGTACGATGATCTAGACGATGCAATTTTGTTTAAACATACTATTCAAAAAATATGTGACAAACAGTGCCAGTGGGAAATGTAAAATAAAAAAAAAATAAAATGCACGACTGGATCGCACGTACTTGCTCCTATGTTCGATCACATTGTATCCAAAAGATTCTTAATGGAAACGGCTAAAAGTATTTTAAAGTCGTTTCTTACTTGATTTTTTATATATAAAAATTCTGAAATTTTTTCTAAAACAAAAAATGGTATGAGCATTTTAAATGTTTAACAATATAAATTCAAAAACAAAATTTCAGAAAAAATTGTCCACCCGTTTTCGAAATATTGAATTTTCAAAAAAAATATTTTTTTTTCAATAATTAAAAAAAAAACTAATTTTCGAAAATTTTGATACGCAATCCTATTTAGAATTTGAAGGAGCTCCTGTATAAATTTTTTTATCGAAAACCGTTAAGCCGTTTATGAAAAAGTCGGAAATTATTAAAATGGTTGTATGGCAGGTACCGTTAATAACAAAATATTTAAAATTTTTTTAGCCAAAATGTAGACCACATACCCAAAGTAGTACAAACGCCAATTTTTATCAAAATCGTTGGAGCCGTTTTCGAGATAATAAAGATGGTAGAAAAATTCGTATGGCAAGTACTGTTATTTATGGGGCTAAATCACCTAAAACACTTAAGCTCCAAGTTTGAACCGAATCGGTTCAGCAGTTTAGGCTATATATCGTTCTACTGACAGACAAACAGACAGACAGACACACAGACGGAATTGCGGGAGCCACTTTTTTGGTGTTCTCTATGATCGTAATGTAATGTTTGATTGTTAGAAATTTTTTTTTTACGAATACATAACTTGCCTTATAGTACCTATAATCGCAAGTAAAAATAATTAAGTTTTGCATTTTGAAAAAAAAAATCGAACTCGAAATTTTAATCAAAGTTGACATTGTGATGATAGAGACCACTAGTCCAGCAATTCCGTTGCCTGTCAGTCTGTCTGTAGAACGATCTACAGCCTAAACGGCTGAACCGATTTTGTTCAAACTTGGTGCTTAGGCGTTTTAGGTGATTTAGCCCCAAAAATAACGGTACTTGCCATACAGATTTTTCTACCATCTTAATTATCTCGAAAACGGCAATAACGATTTTGATAAAAATTGGTGTGTGTACTACTTGGGGTATAGTCTATATGCTGGCCAAAAAAATTGTTTAAATATTTTGTTATTAACGGTACCTGCCTTACAACCATTTTATTGATTTTCGACTTTCCAATAAACGCCTCAACATATCTCGATCAAAATTTTTATACAGGAGCTCCTTTAAATTCTAAATAATACTGCATTTCAAAATTTTCGAAAAATAGTTTTTTTTGTATTTTTGAAAAAAACATTTTTTTTTGAAAACTCAATATTTCGAAAACCGGTGGACGATTTTTTCTGAAAATTTGTCTTTAAATATATACATATTATTAAATATTTCAAATGTTCATACCAATTTTTTTTAGAAAAATTTTAAGAACCTTTATAATTAAAAAATTAAGTGAAAAACGACTTTAAAAATACATTTAGCCGTTTCTATTAAGAATCTTTTGCATATAATGTGATCGAACATAGAAGCCAGTACGTGCGATGCAGTCGTGCATTTTATTTAATATACATATATATTTTCTTAAATTGAAGTTCTTATAGGAAATTTCCCCTTAGTCTAAACGCATAATGACGAACCTGACAATCGATATATGCTTTTGCATATGGTGGCAACTACTGTCAGTTTTTTATTTTTTCATATTTCTGCGTTTTGTGGCGTTTGCTGCAAATTATTCTTTCGCTTTTCTCTTATGCATTTTCCGCAAGCACTGTTTTCACACTCTTACACACCCGAAAAATCTCTAACACAGGGTGGAGAACTAAATAGAGGTGTCGTCGGACCACATTTTTTCGCCGAGACGTTGGGCGCAGAGTGTAATGTAGCGTTATTGCGGCTGGTTACCGATACAAAATCATACCATTCGAGATAAGGACTGAGGATATTTGGCCCCACCGGAATGGTACAATCTCAAACACATCTCACTTAACAATAAGCATTTTGAAGAACGGCTACTTAATGTGTCCAGACTTATTACTTTTGGTTTATATTTTTAAAGTACGTGACTCGGTGACATGAAAAGTAGAATTTATGAGGATCCGTATTGTTACAAAGGCAGGAAATTATTTGTTAACACTTTTAAGAGAGAGAATCATATCAAATAAACATCAAAAATGGCGCCCAACAATACTTCACTGATATCATTGTCAATGTTCAAACGAACATTTAAAATAACTATGGAATCTTGTATATAATATATGGTGGATGGTATAGAAGTCCCCTTATTTGTTTTGAAGAGTGTATGTCTCATTTGCAACCAAAAAGCTCAAGACTATAAGTTTTTAGTTCATCAGACATGAAGCCACTGAGATGCAGACTGCCAAAATGATTTAGCTTCATCTAACGTCAAAATGCCTACGGGTTACGTAAAAATCAGCTTACGCGACCCCATTTGGATATAATGGCCTAAGACTGATCACAAAAATGGTCTCTGCCACAACTTCAGTGATGTAGCTTCATCGCTAAAACCCTGATGTGTGTTCCAATTGCAATGCGTTTTTGATTCAAGGCACGTTAAAACGAGGAGAGTCCCCGTCAATAAGGCTCCGCCACCATATAGCCGACTTCAGTTGAGACTCTGGTATACTACAAATGATAAAATATTGCACATTGAGGGTGGACGCGAATCGCAAACGCGGAAGGGGACATATCCTCACAAAAGGAAGTCTTCAGCGGCAAACAACACCTCTAACCCATAACCACACATACATATACTCGCACTCATGCTTCGTATACTTTAGATCAAAGCCTTAAATGCAATCTAATTCATTGCAACCACTTTCTGTGGCGATAGCGCGCACTCTAGTAGAGATCTGCGGCCACAGATACTGGAGCACCATCACGTTTGGCTACAGCAATGGCCTAAAGTGAAAGTGGCTCGAGATTCAAGTCGGAGCCGAAAAATAGGACTTGCAACGGGACTCGAGTCTACGCGAGTATATAGTGGGAGTGTTTAGTATGGCCACCGCTCGAAAATGACATAATCCAATGAAGCAAATGGAGCAACAGATATTTCGGCCCGTTTAAGCCCAATAGATGGCGATAAGTTATGAAGTGTTGATAGGGGGTGTTGGCGGCAGTAGTGGCTTTACTACTACTCGAGGTGGTGCGGAGGGAGTAAATCATTGGATAGGCGCGGCTCTTAGCCTTAGGGTCATTTGCGATAGAATTCCAATCTCAATATGTGTGTGCCTATATTGGTTGTTGTATATGTAAGTATGGTGCGGCTGCCTGTGTGTCCTGCCTATGTGCGAAACGCATTTAAAATCGATCATAACTCGAAACCGTTTTGGCACCAAATTGCGGTCTATTAGTTTGGCTAGATTGTAAAATGCGTTGTTGTTGTATTTATTGTTGTTGTTTTTGTCGATGTTTATTACGACCGACCACGAGGAGAAAAATTGAGCCGAGTCCTGATTAATTATTTTATCAATCTATTTTGTGTGTAATATCAAACTAAGGGTATATCGGGTTACATCAATGTTGTTGTTGTGGCCTAATGTTAGCACGACTTGAAGCCTTGTCTAATGTTTTTTTTTGAGTTTTATATACCTATGTATGTATGTATGGGTATAGGAGATGAATGTCCTACTCTTGGTTGATTGCATAATTGAGCAACTTATTTCAGAGAATGTTATTCATTAATTCTACATGACAAGCACTTTAAAAAAAATACATATTTGAATTCATAACGATGTTATGGGTTTGGCTGAGGACAGAATAAGGATATGCAAATATTTTAGCTGATAATGGAACATATAAATGTGTTGTTAAATAACTAGCATAAGTTGCAGTGATTTTTTGTTTTAGGGTTAAACGTTGTGGCCTACGTTCATAATATTTGATTTCGCAGCTTGATTAATCCGAGTTGCTTTGTCTGGTTAACCTGCATTATTTAAAGCGGATCTTTTTGTTCATTAGGCCTAACGGTTTGTCATTGGTTCATTTCTTCTAAGTGAACATGGTGGGCTGAGTGTATACAGCCTTGTGCTGATAGTAAACCCGAGTATTATTTAATTTCTTTGGGATACAAAAAAAAAACTAACCTACCTCGTGAAAGAAAAAACATAAGTTTCTTCCTTGCGAAGCATTTTACTCTACATTTCGAGCCTTAAATGAACAGTTTAGTGGAGAGTTTAAAATTTTTCAAGAGAACACAAAATCTTAGTAAAAATAACAGTGACTACATTGTTGAATTGAAACAATTAGCTAATGAATGCCAATTTAACAATTTTTTGGAGAGGGCACTCTTAAGTGAACCGTCGACCAAATGTTCACACTCCGACAGATTTTAGAAAAAAACCCAGGAATTCCAGATCGATACACACCACCTCTTTATCGATTTTAAAGTCGCCTATGATAGCGTGAAAAGAGACGAATTATACAGAGCCATGTCTCATCTCGGCATCCCTGCCAAACTCGTTCGATTGTGCAGGACGACGAGAAATCTCGCTGCTCCGTCAAAATCGGTAAGAACACCACCGAATCCTTTAATGTTGAGAAAGGATTGAGACAAGGCGACGCGTTATCATGGAACCTATTTAACATCGTTCTTAAAGCAATTGTACGCAACGCACATGTCAACACCAGCCGTACAATTTATCAAAACTCCGTTCAAGGACTTGCGTATGCAGACGACATAGACATTGTCAGCAGAACGAAGCGAGGTGTGGCAGGCGCATTTGCGAGCATTGAATCAGAGGCGGCTAAAATGGGATAGGCGGTTAATGAGGATAAAACGAAGTATATGCTGTCATCGAGAAATAAATCTCAACATCGTCGACTCGGGCAAAATACCACGATGGACAGATATAACTTCGAAATTGTCAAGGACTTTGTCTGCCTGGGCTCCACTATAACCTAGCAAAATGAAATCAGTGCAAAGATCAAACAAAGAATTACTCTTGCCAACCGCTGTTTCTTCGGGCTAAGAAGGCATCTAAGTAGTAAGGCCCTCTCTCAGAGAACTGAGGAGACTTTATACAAGACCCTTATCTTCCTGGTCCTGCTCTATGGGGCAGAAACATGGACATTGAAAAAATCGGATGAAAGTCTGCTAGGGTTCTTTGAGAGGAAGATTCTTCGTGTGATTTTCGGTCCGGTGTGTATCGAGTGAGTGTGGAGGAGAAGATTCAACGACGAGCTATACGGGCTATACAGCGACGTTGACCTGGTCAAAAAGCTTAAAATACAACGGCTGAGATGGCTGGGGCACGTGGAGCGTATTGACAGCAACGCACCTGCCCGACGAGTCTTCGAATCCAACCCCGATGGTGTACGCAGCAAAGGAAGAACCCATAACAGGTGGCGAACACAAGTGGAGAACGACCTCAAACAACTTAGTGTGCGAAACTGGAAGCGGCTAGCTAGGGACAGAGCTGGATGGAGGGGCTTGTTGTTTGAGGTCGTAGCCCATTCTGTGCTGTGAGCGCCATCAAAAGTAAGTAAGTAAGTAAGTAAGTAAGAAAATAGTAGTGTTTTGCCCTAAGGCGTTGTGTCGTCATAAAATTATAGCATTGTATGAGAAGAACTAAATTATTTTAAATCCGTCTTTATTACTAAACTATGGCGCAAAATTTTAGTCGATTTAGTAATGTGTTAAATCATTTTTAATATGATACTAGGCCAAAAAGAGGATTTTGCTAATTTTAAACCAGTTTAGTATCGTACTATTTTAACATTTACTATTTTATACTTTATTTTTTTTTTAGTATCGTTCTAAATCCATATGCCACTTTGACATTAACAAACGTCAAAAAGTAATGTTTTTGTGAACTATTTTAGGCGTGTTTAGTTGAAGTTTATTAAGAAAATAGATTTAGTATGGTGCTAGTTAAAAAGTGTTTAAAATTAGAAAATATTAGTAAAGTGCTTTGGTATTAGCAAACAAGTATTATCATGCTAAGCCCTTAACATCAGGCTGTTTAAAATTTTGCGCCTATATCTTTTTATAACAAAGTAGTTTTCAAACAAATCTAATTCATATTGTAAGTAATGATATATGATACATATGTATATATAAAAAAATAGGAGTGTTTCACAGTCGAATTTCTTGGACGAATTTAATTTTTTGTGATTGAGAAAAGATACTATGGCGAAGACATAACAAAGCTGCAATAAACTCTTTTAAATGAGGGCACATTGTTTCCCACAAATAATTTTTTTGGCGGAAGACTGAATTTTAAAAGAAAAGACTTCGAGACAATCTTCTTTGGCTACAAAATCGTCCAAAATTACAAATCTCCATTCGGCTTCTAGTTTTTCTATATCCTCATCTTTTACTATAGATTCAGAAAAAGTCGGATTAGCTTAAGAAGGCTTTCTCCCAAAAAAGAAGGTTTTAAAATTTGAACAGCGATCAACACAGGATCTTCAAAATTATTACTTTTAAGAAATTACTTATATAGAATAATGTAAGATTCTTGTCAGTGTTTTCTTATTTCACTTACGTCTAATTTATGCAATTCACCATTCAATATCATCGTTTCAGCTTTTGGGACATGGTACACTTCGTCCAGGACTGTATAAATCGAATTATCAGCAAAATCAATTTCATTGACAGTCTCCAAATTGATTAACTTTAAGTTGATAAAATTATTTAACACATTCTTAAAATACACTGACGACACTGCAATACTAGCAGTGGGCCAAACGATAAGCGAGTAAACTACAAAAAGGTCTGAATAATGTCAGTGAATGGACAAAAACATGGCGGATATCGCTTAACGAAGTAAAATCAGTCCATGTAGATTTTACGTATAAGAAAATTAATAGATTACCGGTATTTGTTAATACGGTTCAAGTTCCGTTTGCTACCGAAGCAAAATATCTCGGAATGACTCTAGACGCGAAATTAAAATGGAAACCGCATGTTAAAAAGAAATGCTAAGAGTTAAATAATAAACTCAGAGATATGTACTGGTTGCTCGGGAAGCACTCTAAGCTAAGTATCGAAAACAAGCTAATTTTGTACAGGCAGGTGCTTAAGCCTGTCTGGACTTACGGTATACAACTCTGGGGTTGTATGCGAGATTCTAATTTAATTACCTTACAAACATTTGAAAATAAACTCCTATGATCGTTTGTAAGCGCACCTTGGTACACTAGAAACGAAGATTTCCACAGAGATCTCGGGATTCCCGCGGCTCGCGATGAAATAAAAAAGTTTTGCACGAAATCATAGAAAACGGCTATTACAACACTGTAATAGTACTATAATCGAAATTGTCGATGAAACGGATTTAGTACGCCGCCTGCGAAGGACAAAGCCTTCCGATCTGGTGCACTAAACGAGAATCTGCTTTAAAATCGCGGTATAAGCAGGAACCATCACCGGATAGTTACCTGCAACACGTTAATTAAATTCGTTAAAAATAAATTGCTAGGTAAGTTTCAACTTTGTTGCAATCGGTATGAGGAGGTGTTTTTAGTGCAGTAAGAATCTCACACTCCTATGACCACGCGTTTTTCGGTCCCCATAGAGCCTTTTGAAGGTTTTACACCTACCCACGGAACAAAAAAAATCTTTCGTTAAAATTCCGATTAAAGTAAAACCTTAAGTTATCGATATACATAAATGGCTGTTTGCGAGTAGGCTGTGTCGCCGTTGATTTGCTTTTAACTGTCGATTTACACGGTTGCATTTAAGTAGGATGAAGGAGGTAAAAAGTGAAGCCTTTTTAGGAAAAGGGAAGTGACCGGAATGTTGACACGAAAACGAAGTAAAACACTTCGATCGAAGTGACAACGGTATGCATGTCTGGTGTGGTGTGGATTATAAGTGACTCAAAAATTCAAAACCGACTTCTAAATGAAACTAACAAGCAGCATAAATTGCTCTGTGTATGGAAATTATTAACAACAATATAGGTATGATTATATATATATATAACGGGTATATTTTTAGACTTTTGGTTTTCAATAAGAAACTAAACGCATATAATTTAATGTTATGGCCACGAATTTAGCTTTATTATAAAGAAAATGGTTTGCCATTATTTTTTAAAAATAATTTCGGGTAAGTTAATTTTGGACCACTTTTTGCAGCAATTGGGACCGTATGTCAGCAATAACGCGTCGAATATTCTCTTTTAAGGCGTTAATCGCTCGGGCTTATCTGCGTAGACGTGCGGCTTCACATAATCCCAAAAAATTAATGTAGAGCCGTCTTGTTTTAACCAAAGGTCGTTTACATCAACATAATCCAATTCAGGCACGAAAAAGTCTGGCTAGCGTTCTCCATTAACTCTTACATTATGGCCGGCTTCATTTTTGAAGAAATATGGACCAATGATTCCCTCTGCCCATAGAGCACAACAAACAGGGACTTAATGGCTTGTTGATAGTGATCACTCCAAATACGACAATTTTGCTAATTAACGTACCCATTTAACCAAAAGTAAGCTTCATCGCTGAACAAAATTTTCTTGTGAAAATCGGGATCGGTGACCATCTTGATTTGGTAATAAATTTGCACGATTTGTGCAAACTTTGCTTAGGAGTAAGTCTATTCATTATAAAATAGCAAGCCAAGCCGAGCATAAATCAAGTGACAGCTGTCAAAAAAACCAACTCCGAAAAAGGTATTGCCAGATTGAAAAACACACGTCTAACAAGAAAACACGCATTATTTACTTAAATCCAACAAAGTTGATTTTCTCTAGACATTTTAAGAAATAGTCAAATGTGTATTGCATCTTCCAAGCTAATAGGACGACTATTGGATGCTTCTGTTTTTTGTGCAGAAAACTACAATGCTCTAGTCTCAATGGTCTAAGAGATAGTCAGCAATATATGATTGAATCCAAATGGAATTTCAACAAAGTATGAAGATCTGATATATTTCACGAAATTTCGAATAAGCCTTGATACTTCCATTTCATAAGAAAAGAAGTGGGAACGAACTAGGAAACTTTAGCAGTATAATTTTCTTAAAATTTGCATAATTTAATAAAATAATTTTAAGCTGATATTAGCCCAGGTATAATAATCACATTTTTGTTCTTAGAAACATTGCAAAGGCTTATTGGATTAAGGCCCGTTTGCTGATACACAACTTAAGCATTTAGGTTCTACTTAAGCACTTATGTGACAGCTTACTCAGAGGATAAAGTAGCCCATAAGCGTTTTAAGTAGAACATAAATATTTATTATGTGTATCAACAAACGGGCCTAAAAGACATTACATATTGTTCCTTTGTAGGGCTGAGACCGGACGGATACCGAGACGAGACCGAGACAAGATGGTATTTTTGGTACAGAAATTCCCCGGTGGTTTGGTTTCGGATTTCGCCAGAAGAAATATTTTGTTATTTAATTATTTTTTAATAATTAGTTAGCTAGAAATATTCTATGAGCGTTAAAATATCAAACCATATATATATGTACCTACATAGTTACATATAGGCACACGATTTACGTACGCATATCATTAGAATAGAAATCGCTCATTTTGCAGACTTTGTTTCCCACTATGGAAGAGGTGAATTTAAGACTTTTATGTGACACTTCGAAAAAAAAATATTATCGAAATGTCAAAATATAGTATGGTGGTAACATGTCAACCTTTGAACTGTCAAAATCGATTCAAAGATGACTCCGATTTAAATGGATTATAAAACGTCTACAAAATTCACATTAAATTACCTCAGAAAATTCGAAATTTTTCTGACTAAGGATGATACCAAGATCGAGACTGAGACTTGGTTAGGCGACACCGAGACCAGATTGAAATTTATCGATTTTGACGAGCCCGAGACCGAGACGGAGACGAGAATAACAATAGCCTCGAATGGTTTCATCTCGTTGCGTTGCCTGCCCTATTCCTTTGTGGATTTTTAATTTCGAATTGATGGAATAGAGAGAAATAGTCTATTATATATAAGCTATTTAAATTTGTAATATCATTAATATTTAGTAAAGTACTTCAAAAACTCTACGAAAATACCAAAAGAGCAACATGGAATAGAGAGGAGATTAAATATCTATTTAGTCATCCAATTTGCATCTTAATGAGAAACTTGTGATAACAAAGAATGGAATCGTTGCTTCGTGTTACAATTGCTTTGAAGCAGTTTTCGTCAATCATACACTACATAGCTCAAGTGTAGGGATATTGATATTTCAAACTGGGGAGCTATGTTAGAAACAGGACTCTTATATCGCATCGTGAGCCTGTGGCGGAGCCTCCAAAATCGTGCTATTTAACAGCGCTGGACTATGTGACGTCGATTGTCTACGAAGATAAGCTCGAGACGATTGACGCATTGGAAGAGAATATTCGGCGAGTTATTGCTGACATACGGCAATAACATTAAATTTTATCTTGAAAACACCGCGTCTAAAAAGAAACACCCGCTATTATGATAAGAATAAGGTTACGTCGAGATGATTTACCTACTAACTACATATATGCGCAGTCATTGCAATCAGGAAAAAAGAGGAAATATGGTACATTTTAAAAGCCATTGTACTATTTTTATGAAAAACCAACTAGACCTTTCTTCGAATGTAATATTATCTTCTAAATAATATTTCTTATAAAATCAACTCTCTTTAAACTAAAATAAACAAATTAATAGAAAACTCTACACTCTGACTTGTAAGTTCCATTTTAACAAAAGATTTAAAGGGTTTTACCACATGCAACTCCTTAGTCGAAAAGATCATCTTTAGCAATTCTAACAAAACCAGTTGGATGCAAACAAATCGTGCTTCAAAGTTTCAGTTAGGACATTCGAACTAAAAACTAATTGCGAATCATGCACTGAAGTAGAATAGAATCATTCAAATTTACATGTCAAATTTCTCACACCACGAATCCCAATCAGCTGGCATGATTATGAAATTCCTTCAACAGGCGTCATGATCAACCTCTTCCAATTAGTAGTCATGTCGCGCATCCTCACAAACTAAAAATATTCTCATCGCTGAACTTCACGAATCCTACACAGCACCCAGCATATAGAAAAAATATCGTCACGTCGTCATCGTCATCGTTGGTCACACCATCCGCAGCGTGCACTGCATCACGACGCGTTTGTTGCATCTGAAACACACGGCAAACTCCATTGTCAGTTAGCAAAGCTGAGGAGATTTCCATCATTTTCGCATCACCTTAAGCATCTCGCACAGCTGAATGCTGAATCCGCATCTATTTTTGGTGCCATAAAGCGATTTATTATTGACGCCGAAAGCTAAACAGTCTGCACTTACGTCGCGTCGCGTCGCGCAACTTTGCTAGTGCCCGGTAAAGCAGCAACGCCGCGCGCCGATGCCACATATGTTTGCCTCAGTGACAGTCGCGGTGGCTATGGTGGCACCTAGCGTGCCATTGCACTCTCTCCAATCCACTCTCCTTGTGTCTCACTGTCATCAATATTATTATGCCCGCTCGAATGATTTTCCGGCACCGTAACATGAGTTGCAATTATAATTCACTTTAAATCTAACACGATTCCCCCAGCTGCCGCATCCGCCTCCACTGCCACCACCGCCGCGCCAGCCGCCGCCGTTGCTGAAATTTGTTTTATCTTCGGTGCCACTCGGCTGCTGGAAGTGGCGAATGGCGATCAGTGATCGAATATCGAGCGTCTTCTAGATGTTCCTCCAAAGAAACGAATGGCGACGACGACGCCGGCCGACTATTGCACGCCGGCATGCAACTTGAATTGTTCTGAATTCCAGCTCTGCAACAACCCCCGTTGTCCCGTCCGTCCTGGTCGATATTATACGGCTGCGGCCATCTTTGCATTTGTAATCATGGGAACTCTGGTGGTGATTATCATTCAGCTCACGATCGATTAATTCCATAAGTTTTATTACAACGCTCTATTCATGATCATCAATCTTTTGCACTGATTGCTATATTGCCGTTGGGAGCCCTACAAGTTTGTGTCGTATAGTTGTAAGTTGTTTTGTGTTGAGGGCTGATGCAGGCAGGCGCAGGCGGGTGGAAATGACGCGGCCAGTTCTCGAGAGAGTCTGCACAACAAATTGGACGTCTCTGTGCAATCGACTAAGTGTTCGACGCGACGTACGCGCCGCGTTTCCATGGTAAAATAAAAGTAAAGCACTTCTTTTCAGATTGTGTAAGATCCAAAGGGGTTTCTCCTTTTTCGTTACATTGGATAGACAACATGGAGCTTCCTCATCACCTATATTCCAGGTTTAGGCTGCCAGCCAAGGAGGATTTTGGTTTTTACTTTAATTAATTAAGAACCGATTGGCTGTGGTTGTCTCAGGTTGTTATACCTTATTTTTTTAGTTGATGTTGTTGTTGTTTTTTTTTTATGTCTTCCAACTTACGTCAACGAAATCGCTTCACGTCCTTAGTAGGTGCAACTTAGTCTCAGAGGAATCGCATGGAATAGAGCAAGATTGCGTTAGACAACAGTATGCGGTGTTCAATTAACAGCAGTCTGTAGTGATGTTGTATATTCGTACAAAGTGGTAAAATATTCGAAGATATGTATGTAAGCAATATTATGTTTTGAAAATGCTATGGAGGATGCAATTATATTTGGGTCGTAATTCGTAAATGGTAAGCGTTTAGTGATTTTGTGTTTAAAATAAATTAGTGCATCCATGGAAACAGAGTACGAACATATTTTTACTGACATTTTTGTGAAGTCCAGAAGAAGTTAGAGTCGAAAAACCAAATAAATATGTTTTTTTTTAACTTGTCATTTGAACAAATAAATGTTAGCAAAAATTTTTCTTTAGAAAATATTTATTTTTAGTAGTTGCTTGCTGGTGCGTAGGATGTTCACGACAGACTTCTGGGGTTGGAATCACAACTTATTCCACCTAAAACGGTAATTAGTTATATATTTCAACAAAGTACATACATCTCTCTTGAGCCATTCGGACTAGACAAAAAATTGTAGGCCCTTTCCATTCCTGCTGAAAAAAACAAAACTCACACAAAAATTAATAAGTGAATGCTTTTTGTAAATCTCTAGACTCTGGTTCTCCTCGAGCTGTTTTCCCAGCAAATTCCAGTTGTGATGTGCAGACGGGGTTTTGCTCGTCGGTTTTCCAGGGTCGATCTTAAAAAAACACAAAACTTGGGTAAAGAACGGCCTTTAAAACCTTATACAAATTTTTATTAAAATCAATGTTTTGTATTATATAATAATAATTAATCTTTCATAGAAATATCCGGCACTTCAATTCATTTACTTCTTATGTCGTTTAGATGGTTTATTCTGTTACGTGGTTTTCCTTAATATCTGGTATTGGGTGTCGGCTTCTTCTTATAATTGATTCGTACTACGCCCTTGGTATAAGTACAAGGTACAAGGCCTCTGGCGGCACTAGATCAGTAAAATTAAGGACAGTGGTGGCACTAGACCAGCAAGTACAAGGCCCCTGGTGGCAACTAGGCAATTAGGACGTTCATGCTTCGAACCAAAAGTTCATTACCCGAGTCGGATGAAAGTTGAGGAACGAAATAGTCGGAAAATTTCAGCTGCCTTGTAAGCTAAATTCGAGCTCGTCAGCTTGAACACCGGCAAGCAGGTGACATTTTTTTTTTTTTTTTTTTGTTATCCGTGGAAATCTGCAAAAGACACCCGGTAAGAATCGGTACCGAGTAGTGTGGACTCTTACTGCACTAAAACCACCGGTGAAATCAGGACCAATCTATGAAAGATCGACAAATGATTTTACTATCTTAATTTATATGTAGTGACATTCCTCAATAAAAGTAGGACCTCATACCATATTTTCCGGTAGGACTGAGTGTGAATTGTAAAAGTATCGAGTGCAAATGAGAAATGTCATCAACTTAGTTCTGACATCACGTGTTGAAAATGGCTGCCATATAACGTTTAATGTTTGGTATGCTCAATATCTGTAGTGTCGCAGTCGTATGATGTTGAGGCTTGTTGTCGGTAGCTGTGAAGTTTCTGTTGGTTCAGATTGCTTAACATTATTATTTTCTAGAGGACCTTAAGCTGAAAATTGTGCGGTGGATTTGCTGGCATCTCCAATGAGTTCAGAAATAGAATTGGATAATAGACGACTTCTTAGAGGTCGGTAATAAAATAAATCGACTCAAACCCATGGAAAATTGAATTTGAATTCAAATCATTTATACGACAATATTTTTCGCTGCCAAAATTGCTCTGCTAAACCAAATATGATATTTTTAATTTGGACCAATATACGATTATACTTTTGTGAGTGAATTGACGGTGTATTGACAAAAATTAGGCAAACGATATGAGGTCAGTGAAATTGTCAGCACTTCTGCAGGAATTTTCCCATTACCAGTGTCTAAAAAACACTTCAAGAAATGCTTCGATATAAGTTCTTAGACAGAAAGCAATAATGCTAGTAGCTCTGTTCCCGGTATCAGTAAAGTGAAGATTTGACATTTACAACGCTTCATATCGAAACCTTACTTAATATTGCAAGTGCTCATTGTTCCGAAATCTACCGATATGGAGTCAGTGGATCCCGCTTAAAAATTCCGCATTCCGCATTCATGCCTCAACAATTGAATGGATTTTAATGAAAATGGTAAGCAGCTGGAAGATTAGGCATGATTTATTGTTCATTGATAGATTAATAATTTTATTAAAGGCAAAGGTAATGAAAAATGTTTTGATAATCTAAATATTGATTTTAAAACTAGCTCAAACAAGGACATCTGAATCGTATGATGTCTCAATGCTATTTTTATGATATTTAATATTTAAAAGCCATGTCATTCAACCATTTTATCAGAGGCAAAAAAATAGGGCAAAATTATAAACATTTAAACCCTACTGAAAATAAGTTTTAAAATGGGAGTCGACTCTGAAAATGACTTTCAAAATAAAGTTAAAGAGGTCGTTTAAATTTAAACAGAGCAAAATACTTCCTTGTCTTTCTTAAACTAAACCTTTTCCAATTGACGTTTGAGATTTCAAAGCAAAAAAAGAACGAAAATGTTTTCTGAAGAAGAAGATTATAATATTTTTCAAGATTTTGAGCTTTTTAGAAAGCCAAGAATAACAATTTGTTTCTTTATCTAAAATGAATTATTATTGAAAATCTTTTTCTGAAATTTAAAAATCTTACATGAGCTTATGTAAATGTATGAATATATTTATGGTGTTCTTGTGCTTATGTTTAATTTTCGTTCTGTTTCAGTACTCTATCTGTCAAAATAAGGTGTTCTCAACATAAGTATGATTAAGGAAAGATATAGCGATCAGGAAAACGTATCAGTAAAAGTAGAAACAGTATGAAAGTGAATATTTTTTCCTGATGGTCGTTTATAGCAAACAGGAAAATTTTGTCAGTTGGCAAGACTCACTTCTAGTCTGCCATCAGTTTTACTGATTAAGAGACACACAAAAAGAGAAATTGGGAATCAAATCAGTGGAATGATTTGTTCCATTTTGTGTCAAAAGACAATCAGCTGGCACGAAAAATGAATTTTTATCAGGAAAATAATTAAATACATTTTTCACAAAATATAATTGTTGTATTGCAAATATCTTTTTCAAACAAAAAATTTCTGAGATATTCGTCATCGATTAGTGTAACATTTGTATTTTAAAGAGCTTTAAATTATTATAAATTATCCATTAGAACTTTTTTCCTGATCGCTATAACTGGCCCCTAGCGTAGCCCTAAAGATCTACTTTAATTAGATTCAGACGAAGGTAGACAAGGGCTGGCAACTAGACGATTGCTTTAACTAGAGTTTCGGCGTATTCTCTTAATGAGGATTGTGTAATATCTTGCCCCAATATTTTTCGAAAATGTTTGAAATCGGACCAAACAAAATAAACACAACTGCAGATTTTGTGAGAAATTGTCAGGTAACGATAATTACTGAACCAAATTTGCAAGGTTTACTGAAATTCCTCAAATTCTAAAAGTTTCTTTTTTAAAACTTGACTAGAGTAGCAAGCCAATGAAGTGATTCAGGGGACCTATCAAATTTTATTAAGAAGGTTTATCATTAAAGATGCCTCCCATAATTTAAAGTTCTGGGATATCTCTAATTTAAATATTTGAAACTTTTATAAACAAAGGACTAGGTATACGTTTAGATTTAGATCAAATGACTTTTTCACGACTACATATTATGTTCTTACAAACATGTTTTTGTATTATAGAAGCACTTGGTTCGTTTTTCAACATTTTTGTTTTGGGGTTTGATAAATTTTAGTAGGAAAAATTATGAATTATGATGGTTTTACGAATTGTCTACATTGTCGACAAATTTATGTCGACAATAGGGAATTGTCTACATTGTGCCTACATTCAACATCTGAGTCCCGTGAGTCCGAAGCATCGCACGGGTATCTGCTAGTTATTAATATTTTTGCTTTAAGGAAGGATGCAATGAGACTGTAGAATCAAAATCACTGCTTACATAAGTTTTTGCTGAATGAGGAATACAATTTTCAAGATTCCGAACTTGCGACTGTGTCATTTAGAAGTTTTGTTCTTCAAAACTGAACGTGGGTTAAAATGTGAACAAGGTTTAAAATACTTCAAGATTAGGTATATATGTATGTATGTTGATAATTCAATAATTGAGCATTCAAAGCTCTGACATTCGAACTACTGGAGATACTAGGAACAGCATTTCCATTCCAACTTTTCCATCGAATACTCCAAACTACATTCTTAATATAGAAACTGGAGTCCCGTTGATGTTCGTCGACACAATACGAGACCTACTATGTTCAGTTTTTTTTTAATTATCAGGGAGGAGGTTATAATCTCCGTGGCCTCGACTTGATTAAAGTCCCAATATATAGGACCAACCATGGAATTCATGAGCCCTTGACACATATGGGGACACTCTTAAATTGGAATTCAAACGTTTTTGATTTCAATATCAGTAAAATTAAATTTAAAAAATCTGCTTAAAACCAGTGCTCCACGCTCCTAAATGTTTTTTTTTTTGTTTCATGTTATGTTCTTGTTTTGTATTGACGTAATATTATTTAATATTTTCATGTTATACTTTTGTAAGTATAATTTGTAATAGAGTTTGCCTACTAACAACTAACACTGCACTAAAAGATGAGCCGGTGGTATAACACAGTTTTCTGTGTTGGCAAACGATTAGTCGCAAGACGGAGATTGCTATAAGCTCTCTTCGACCAATTCTGATAGTGTAAAAAAAAAATAAAGATACATTGTGATTATATCCTTAAGATACTTCAAATAAATTCACCAAGTTCAGTAAGCAAAATTTTGTGATATTAGATTATGTTACACCCTTTTCTTCTTTTTAGCCACTCGCGCACCGATTAATTAATTATACTTTTATTACGAACGAAACGAATTAAACACGCGACACCACATTTATCTAATTGAATGACAATTTCCGATTGACAATTCGGAAATGTCAAAACAAAGCGGCGAATTAAAAAAAAAGGTGTAACACAGCCACAAAATCGGTGCTGCCACCCCGACTAGCTCGGTAGGGAGGTTTCACAATAAATTTTTTTTTTGAAATTTAAGGAAATTGCAAACCTTACGGAGCGGAATGCAACGATGACGAAAAAAATATAAACAATGAACTTGACAAGAAAAAAACAGGCGAATTATGTGTTTGAATTTTTATTGCCTGGGAAACCTTATGAATAGGATTAAAACCCAGGATCTTTTCGAGATGAAATTACAATGTAAAGAAATATTTTAGGAAAAAAACAAGAGATGGACCGCTAAGGTCTGGTTCCCGAAGATGGCACAATTTTGCGAAATTAATAATTAATATTTTAAAAGAATTTAAATGTGAGAAAACCCTACAGGTAAAGACGGTTTTATAACAAACAATAATGTGAAAATAATTATGTATATATATATATATATATATATATATATATATATCAATTCGGTATATATATAATTATTTTTTTTTCAAAAAAATTTCCTCTGATAAAAATTTCCTCACCTTTTTCTTCTATTTTGTTTTTCCTTTGGCTATCCCCAAAATTCCTCGAATAGACACTTTAAATTTTTCTGATTTACCTCCTTGATTTTCTTTGTATTTCAAAATTTTGTTTTATTATTTTGCAGCTTTTTCTCACAATCGAGATCTCTCTAGAAGTCAGTTCGCTAGGATCATTTTCCTGAGCGGACACTTCTTACCATTTCAGCCTATGTTGTTTTCAGCCAATCTGGAGCAGCGGCCTTCCAATCGCGTCACCACAAGCCAATCAACGCAAAGATGCAGAGTAGTACCGACGGACGTGTGGAAGTCTCGCCGCCCTGCTTACTCACAACCTATTCTCCTTAATAAATGCAAGTCATCTTGGAACACGCCGCACTGGATTCACTTCCATATTACGTCAGTTCCAAGACTACATTCAGCCTCGTAGATCCTGTTCCTTGAAAACAAAATTTTAAAACCAAGAAAAATCAATGAAACTTATTTTCTCCAACTAAAAAAAAACTAAAACGCGAAACCTACGGAAAAAGAAAGGAAAATCGAAAACCACAGTCAGAGTTAACTACGAATATAAACCCACTCCTTTAGTGCAAAAGGGCCTAAATTTTATCAATCCTGCCTATCGTGCCTATATGTTCATTCTCCAGGAAAGGGAGTCACAGCATTGAGAATATTACATTCGAATTATTTCCAGGACCAATATACTACGGGTTTGATTTCTACGGGCGGGAGGGGAAATTCAAAATCTTAACTTCAAGCCACATACACAAGATTTGCTACCTGCGAAAGTGAAAACATTGCATATTTTTCTAGGATCATGTCTAATCGTACGAGAAGCTTACGGTCATATATTCGACCAAAATCAAATACATTGTGAAGAAGTGAAAAGCATACTTAACGGCATGGAGGTCTGGCACAAACTATATTATATATTCGTATTCCAATGAATTACAGAAGTAGAATTATTTCATAAATTTTGAAGACATAGTAAAACTAATATGTTATTTTCTGTCCATCTGATAGACCAGGTCTTAATAGACTTGAACAAATTATTAATCTAAATATGAAGAAGTATGTTCTATTCATTCAAAATTGTGTTTAAAAAATTGTAGTTTAAAAACATCTTTCGATTAAACACAAATAAATTAATTAATAACTATTTAAAGAATGTTTATGTACTTTGTTCAAAACTAAAGTTAGTAGTGGCTTAAAAAAACACCCTGTGCATTCACTACCATTCAACACACAATTATTGCTCGTGCTATAACAAGAAAATTATTAAACGTAATTATTCCATGGAGTACCACGAGGAAACGGTCAAGTAATGTTGATGGCCAAAAGTTTTTTGAATTATTTAATTAAAAATGGGATGGTGGACAAATTATTTTTTTCTTTAAATTCTGTTTCACAAAATCCTGCAAATACTAAAAAAAAACAAAGTTTCCAACATTTTTAAAGGCACCCAATCAGCAAATGGGTCCTCATCAGCATTTCTTTTTTTAACTCCATCCACCATTGTGTATTTTGAATGATGGTGGATGTATTTGGGGCTTTTTTTACACAAGTACATACATATATATTTTTGTGTTAACGTAGCTTTCCAAAAAGAGCAAGCAATCTGTATTTTCCTTCCTCTGATGTCGGATGGGAAAGTTCGAAATTAAAGCTATGTACGATGTAGATACCCAATTTTACAGTTAAAGGATATGAAGGATGGTATGTATATTAAACACATTAACGGGAATTTTGGAGACGTGGCCTACAGAACAGGCCAGCATGAATTCGGAGAGGCTGTATCCGAACAGTTTTTGGTTGGCAGCGCTACCTCCGCTTCGGGACAAAGGTATGTCCACATAAAATTATTTATCTATAATACAGAGACACAAATGAACATACATATAAATTATACAGTAGTATTCGAACTGAAATATTAATACTACAGCAGTGCCATTCGTAGAATTTCGACTACATTCAATTTACGAGTACTTTCGGTTTAGGTTTATGAAGGAAGCAGACTCCATTGCAGGGAGATCACAGATAATTATTCAGACTTTTAGTGCTGCGGAGCAACCATAATTCATATAGTTGTTAGCTATACATACAAATATTGCTATTCTTGTTGTTATGGATTGGTACAAGGCGTCATAGTATTTATATAGTAGAATTGCTTTTTAATGTACATAGGTATTTTTCATTACCAATTACCAATAAAACAAAAATAACTCGTAATTAGAATAGGTTTTTTTTTTAAATAAAAATACAATACAACCTCCTGCTGAATAATAAGGAAGCCGAGTACATAGACGAATCACACATTATTTTATTGGACTTTGTTGAAATATTGATTGAAAATTAAGTCAACAAAAAGTCGGATTCATCATATAAAATGAAGGTGAGTGAATTTTGCAAAATATGATCCCATTTTATTGGCTAAGAAGTATACATAAGGACTTATGCCGGATTTACACGAATGTCAAAAATGCTAATATTTCTGCCAAAATAATGGAAGAAATCATTTTTTAATGACATGCATTCACACAAGTTCAATAAATGGCAGATTTAAATGTTGGCATTATTTTGCCACCATTTAATTTCAAGGATAGAATTTGTGTATTGACACGATTGCCATAAACGAACCAAAATAACGGTATTTTTTTGTTTTATTATCAAGAAAAAATGGGGTCAAGAACTAAAAATATTGCTCTATTAAGTACTGTAGGTTCACATTATCGAACATGCGTGCCAGTTTTGCTTACGATTGATAATGTGTACACTTGCATGATATCATGACAGTTATGAAGGACTGCTCACAAAAAATCTTCAGGCAGCGTTCTTGATTGATGATGTTTATGCAAATCATTCATCGAACAACATACAACAAATATTTTTGTTGTTAGTTCATTTTTGAATCTTTGTCAGTAGCGAATAAGAAAAATAATATTTTCACGTGCTTATTTAGCTAGAACTTGAATTGAAAATGAAAATTTTGTTGGCGGACCGGACGGACAACAAAACTGATAAATATGTACCCAAAACTTTTCACGCATGTTTGACATCCAACAGGAATGTCACGCATGTTCGATAATGTATACCCTAATTTAGGAGCATTATTGATTTTAGAAGATCTTAAAGCTTAACTGCATTCAACATACATTTGTAAAAAAGTGAAAAAAAATGTTTTGTCTTTTTCCAACATACTAATAAAACCTCATCTGATAATTCATATTTTACAAAAGTGTTCCACTTTTGCACAAAAGTTAAAGTTAAAAGCGGTTTAACTTTTTCTTTTGTAATTTTGTACAATTGTGCTGAATGTAGTTAAGGCTTAATAAGATTTGACATTTAAAATGGCAATTTGCCAATAAAGAATGAGCAAGTTATATTTTTTTTTCCTAGAATAGCATAATTTGGAAAATGGCGTCAGTACAGAGTTTATTCATAGTCATATTAATGGAATCATTTTATGTCAAATTCTCTGTGCCAATTTTTTGTTGCGAGAAATATTGCCAGTATTTAGAGCGTTTACACGATAAAAAGAAAAATGGCTATAATTTGACAGATAAAATGCCATTTTGCCATTTGTGTAAATCCAGCATTAGGTGCGCCCAAATCAATAAACGTGGACTAGGGAACGTTTATGATAAATGCTAGGATTTATGCTATTTGACTTAATCTTTCGCTAGACCATCGAAGACGGTGCTTTAGTGAATGAATAAGAATTGACATTAAGAACAAAACTTACAGGGACATAGAATTAAAGAGATAGATTTGATACCTATTATATGACCGAGGACACTCAAGCCTTAAAGAGGCCACCCAAACCTTAAAGAGTATTAAATATAAATGGTTACATTATACCTACCTACCTACATAAGGCTCAACAATCTTTGAATTTTAGCGATCAAACACGGGGCAACACATGAGGTAAATTTTGAAGATGTTATTAACGAGTTCGCAGGTGTTAAAGCCAGTAAGGGGAGTTTTAAAAAATGTACAAGATTTTTATTTTATGTAAATATGTGTTAATTTATTGCTATTCCATTCTTATTTATGCTTCGTCTCGCCACAATTTAACGCCTTCCTATAAACTCCATAGCTATAATATAAGATAACGCAGAATTCAAACTTGAATGTGATTTATTTGAATGGAATCAAAATCAGTAGAGAGTGATATGATACACAATGTGTTTCGATTTGTTTCCCGGCGCAAAAACAAACAACAGAGAAAATCGAGATTTATTCCACAGCCTTACAATGATTGGACTTGAGATTTATGAATTGTCATCACAAAAGCCAATCGCACGTGGAACTAAATTCGATTATGATCAATCAGACCTTCAGCTGTAAAATATGCTTCGCGTCGGATAGTTGGTCGCTTCATCCTCCTCGGTCATCCTGACAACGGATTTGTACGAATTCAGTTCTCGAGCGGTTTGATTTTGAATAAAGAAATTTAAGCTATCGACGACATCCTTATTCTTTGCTATTAGAATTGCTCGTTCACAAATCCAATCCAGATTTTTATAATTTTTTGCAATGTCGGGGAAAACTTTACTGTGGTGATGAGGGAATAATATCAATGAGAGTTCAACAGGAGTAGTGAATTTCAATTTCTTGACATGCCGCCACAAAGCTGTTGATTTTAGACATGCATTTAGTTCATCGGGAGCAATAGATTTCGAGATGACGGGAAGCATTTGATGAAAATCTTCCGAGAGCAATACCATAGCTTCATCAAATCATGAGAAGATTCATCGCTTGCTTCAAAGCGGAATGTACGCTGTGTGTGTTGAAGGAGTGCAAAAGATACCATGGGATGCAAAAGACAACGAAATTTGAGATCTTGACCGAATTGTTGCCAGAATCAACTAAATGACGAATGTCTTGCATGTCCCACCGTATTCGAAATTCGAGTATTCTAAAGCAGCGCTATTCAAGTTTACATTTACGACTGGTCTCTTCTAATAACTTTTTTCGAATTTGAGGTGTTGATTCTACAGCGCAATTTGGCACGTCTCCATTTATTTCTTCGGCATGTTCCAATTGCGTTTGATTATCGCTGAAATTCTGACTAATTATTGCAAGACGTGTACGTCTTCAATGGTTTGATCGTCTACTAAGAGAAATCGTTTTTGACTAATCCTATTCAAATGAAATGAATGAATGAATATTTCCCCATGAATACCCGCAACTAGGATTACCATCCGTGAGGATTTCGCCTGACGCGTCAGGCTTTAAACATCTCAATCAGGCTTTGGCCAGGCTTCGGGCTTTGTCAGGCTTTTCTATGAGAGAGCTTACAGGGCACTGTAAACGCATTCATTTTTCTTGCTTTAGTTATCACTTTTTACGATTGCCTATCTAGGGTTAGTATCCATTTATGATAATGACCAACAAAAATCGGATAGATTAAATTTGTATGGATTTGTACATGGATACCAAAGTTTTTCGGATAGCTTGAGATTTATTTATTTTTTGTGTAGTAGCTGTTTTGCCATCAGCTGTGCTCTTCCTCGAGATTACAACAACACCAACCTATTCGGAAAACTTTGGTTCGATTTTTGAATGCGCCCAATGTGGTACTTTCATTTTATCATAGATATCTGTGTACTACATGGTGGATAGGCTTCAGTTTATTTGTAGAGAAAAGTATATGAATTTAGTATCTAGGATATAATATAAATATCTACGACTGCTTGCTGGGTTAGATACTTATGTGTTTTTGTCAGTATTGTTTTTCTTTAAATTGTGAAAAAGAACAATACTAATTTTTCAGTCGTTTTTCTCGAAAATCAGGCTTTTTAATCTCTACCACCAGGATTTTTTTCTTAATTTTAAAGCTGGTAACACTACCTGCAACTCAATTGGATAACCACTTTTTACACTTACTTTCTGAAAAAAAAAATGATCGAATTGATAAATATGGCATTGAATTTCAAAAAATTCATAGAACATTTAAGACAATTCGAGAAACGTCCGGAGCAAATCCATAGAACATTCCAGAAATAAAATATCAAAATCCATTTAATGGAAATCAAATGCTGTAGTCGTGTGTATACATGCGGCAATAAAGAGACACCAAAATGAAGTGTGTGTATACAAAACATATTATTTATACTACCAAAGTATTGACGACCATGTGAGTGACATTTTTGTTCTGTATTCTGTATTTTGCATGTCATACTTTGAGCATCTAGAAAGTAACTGCAATTGCCGAATAGTATTCGAAAGCAGCGCGATTCAAGCTTACATTTAGGACTGGTAGGTATTCTTCTAAGAAAATTTTGTCTCATTTGAGGTGGTAATTGTGCAGCACAAACCTGTGTAATATGGACACGTCTCCATTCATTTCTTCTGCACGTTCCTCTTGCGTTTGATTATCATTGACATTCTGACCAATTATTGAAAGACGTGTACGTCATCGAAAGCTTAATTTTTTATTAGGAGGCATTAGAATCCCTAAAAAACAACAAAGTTATTTTTGACTAAAAAAAGTTTCGAAATGAACGCCCGCAATCTAATTGGATAACCTCACTTTTTATACTTTGAAAAAAAAAACTCGGATCAATTGCAGCAAGAAAAATAGCACATTTGCTGAATAGAAAATGATAATGTGAAAAGGACACCTATCAAACAGCCTAAGTCAATGTTTGACGCAATCTAACGAATTGCAGCATTTATCGCAGAACAGCATCATCTATTACACCTCTCTTAAGCATCTCCACCCAAAACTTCTTCTATCGCAATGAATTTCAATTAACCAAAATTTTCCAAGCTTCAACACGAATTTTCCACCTTTAAATCGTCCAAAAAATTTATGGAACATTCCAGATAGTTCGAAAACGTCAGGAAATCAGAGGAAATCCATATTATATTCCAGAAAGTTCGACAAAACAAAATATCAAAATCCATTTAAGGAGATCAAATGCTGTAGTGTAGTGTAGAAGTGTGTATACAAAACAAATAATTTAAACTAATAAATCAATAACAAACATGTGAGTGACATTTTTGGCCATAACTCCGCTTTTAGCCAGCGGACAGCAAACATATTTCTTATATGCACTCTCCAAACATGTCCTAAGACCTTCTTAAATTTCATTCAAATCGATCCAGCCAAGAAAAGTAGTTCGCCCCCAAACATAATTTGGATTATTGTTTATATATATGAGAATAGATAAGAAGATACACTAAATAAAATTAATGAAGTGTGAGCCCTGATTGTCTCACAACAACGATGCAGATACTCATACATATCTATTGTTTTCACGTTTAAGAATTTAAATAAATTTTTAAAGTCGTTTTTAATTAATTTTGTATTTACAAATTTTCTTTATTTGTTTTGTTCTAAAAAAATTATTTAACAATATAAACTTAAAATGCAATTTCAAAAAAAAAATCATTAAAATTAAAAATCATGTTAATTTTTTCAAAATTCCAAAAAAAATATATATTTCGACAATTTTCTATGCAGTATTATTTATAATTCGAAAGACCTCCTACATAAAATTTTTGATGGAAATCCGCCTAGTCGTTTATGATAAAGTCGAAAATCAAACAAAAATTGTATGGGAGGTATGTTTGACCAAAATGTAGACTATACCTAAAATAGTGCATACACTTTTTTTTATCAAAATCGTTAAGCCGTTTTCGAAATAATCAAAATCGTACAAAAATTTGTATGGTAAGTACCATTATTTTTAAGTATTTAGTATTACAAACTGTCCTATCTTAGGAATGCCATCAAAATAAACATTCAAAAAAAAAAAAAAAACATGAAAATCGGTTAGATACTTTCGGACTTCATTCAACACATCAACGTGACACATGATTTATATATAATAGATATAAATTTATAAATAAGCGAATCTTATCAATTTTACTGTTTTTCATTATGGTGGTGGGGATTGACACCATTATTGCCGCGCCAGATGTCACCCACGTTAGCAACTCCACTGCTTGAACACACAACACACCAATATAAAGTGAAATTTGCTGAAACGTCAAACGGTTTTGCTTACTGTACAGAATATAGAAAATAAGGTCATCATTCAGGCCATTTTTCACGAAACTTGGCTGTGACCTGACCAATCCTTCTGCGGACCACTACACGCTAGTTCAACTAAATATTAGTAACTTTAATAAAGGAAACAGAAAAATCACACAATCACAAATAGTACCTATTTAAGTTTATGGCATAGAATCATGAATCAAAGGAAACAAGATTACGACACTTCTTTGTTTTTCTTATTTTATTGGCATCATATGTGAAACAGAATCCATTAATCCACAAACAACAAACAACGACAGATTTTGTTTCACACATGACGTCAATAAAATAAGAAAAACAAAAAAGTGTCGTAATCTTGTTTTCTTTGATTCATGGCATAGAATATTTTGATTGATTTTGTTGACAGCGACGACCTTAGAGAAATCCGACAAACATAAAACTGTAAAACTATTTTGATAATACTGCTCTGCAATGACTTTATAAATGTGTAAGTGAGTAAATTAAATTGGACAAAATAAGTTTAATAAATCGAATTGAAAATACGTCTTCTTCAAAAGCTTCAGACTTACGCGTTTTGAAAATGCTGCCGAAGATCATCCTCAGAAGCAACATCACAATTTCAAAAATCAGCCTGTATAAAAAATTCATCTTTAGCGTAAAGAGCTGGTCCAGAGGTGCTTAGGAGGTAGTGTTGTGTCGAGTCCTCCATTTCGAATAATGCATTCTACGAATTTTTGTTGTAATATCTCGGATATTTTTTAAAATCAATCCACCCGAATAAAGAAAATTAAATTGCTATACTTTGAGACAAAATTTACCAATCTGTTGAAGTTATACCTTAGCAGGTACTAAAACTTTAACAGAAGCATTTACACATCTGCACTACTGTGGAAATAATACGCCTTTCATTATCTTAGGGTTATTTTTATAAACAATATAATACCATGAACCGAGATCGTAGAAGGCGTAAACGAAGGAAAAAAACAGATACTCTCCACTCGGGATGATTTTTTTATTAAAGAATTTTCTAAAGCAATCATATCTTTTGAAAAGTTGTAAATATATGCTAAAGATTTCTTTAAATCAATTTGCCATTTCTTAAATCTTTTTGAGAACAAAACTTCAATGCGTTTTGTAAACTTTAAACATCATAAGTTTGTTTTATATTTAAGTCACTTACAAAATATATTGAATTTCGTTTTGTCACATTTTTTATGCCGCGCGTACTGAGTTACATTGTTCGATCATTCAACATCAACTTCTCAAATTTATCAAAAAAAAATTCCCGGCCATAATTATCGCATACTTTTACAAAGCCGCTGCCGCAACCAAGCTACTACACAATATATGTTATCCATCACATACACCTATGTGCATATAATACGAGTAGTATCTGACATTCAATCTGTATCCAATCCCGCGAAGCTTTGCGCTCAAAAACTTAATTTTCCTCATGAAGTTGACAAATGACACCACCTGAGGCGTCAATGCTGTCGCCTTCGACGCTGTCATTGACAAATGCAATAATTATGCTGGCCGTTTGTCATCGCGTCAACTTTCAATTAGATGCTTCGCAACTGTAGGTGGACGTCCGAGGACCATAGGCATCGTCGTGGAGTGCCTCCGAAATAAATCGATTTACATAACTATAGCCGATTGCTGATGGGAATGGAATGGACCGTCATAATTGAAATCTGAGTCAACACTCTTCAGACTTGCATCTGTGATTTCGCAACAATATAGTTGGCAATACCGCATCCAATTCTCTGGACAATTCTCTGCGCCATTGCTAATGTTTTCCTCCGCCCGTAACGTCGCCATTTGCAATTATTGATTGCAACCAGTCTTCTTGGCGAGCGATAATTATCTCAGCCGATCATATTTAACGTGGAAACTGTACGACCCGAACGGCGTGAGGCGAGGACAACGACGCGACGTAGTGACGGTAGTTGGATCGCTGCGCTTGTACTCTGTGAAGCCAATAAGTCATTTATCATCTTATCTCGCTTAGTAGATCAATTGCAATTCGCTTATCAAACAATTTATCTAAAGCGTTCTTTTGCTGAACTGTTTGTGAATTGCAAGCTGCCGAAAAAATGCCAAATTATAATAAGGATCATTAGCGGTATTTGACATTATTTGAAGTATAATTTGTTTAGGCATTATTGTGTGTATCTGTGCGAAATACGAGTAGGTATAGAGAGGCAAATGATGAAACTGTAAACTATGAAATTTATTATGACGCTCAAAACTACTTGTTCATTTTTTTAAGTTGGTATGTTCTATTGATTCGAAAATACGATAAACAAAATCGTGCATAACATTTTTCAACTCTCCATTCATCAGAAGGAATTTCTTAATGTAGTTCAGTCAAATTAGGGTTCAACATGTATACGTGAGATAATAAGCTGGAAACTCGTATACACCTTCATATTGGCGTTGTAAAAGTTGTAAGGAAAGTTACATAAAATCACGTATTTGTAACGCAAGTTATTCAAGGTCAAATGTTACAAATATCGTTTTTCGCATTATATCGGTTTCTATAGCTCCAATGATGTTAACATCCCATAAAAATTGTAGAGCATAAAATTTCCGACAGATTTCGCCTTAAACATTTTTTCATACGTTCAACCCCTATTGAGATAGAGGGCGGTGAGAGCGCAGCGCTCAACGATACATACTGTAATGCAAGGTCAACCATGAACCACGGTGAATAATACCATGTATAAAGTTATTTAATCATTCAAACAAAATTAACGATGAATAATTGTAATATAAATTAGTTAATACATCGTATTTAATAACATTTTACACATACATATAATATGAACACATACATTTTCATTTAATAATACTTAGCTAGTTCTTGTAATCACAAACTTATCAAGTGAAATATTTATATTACTGTATATATTATTTTAATTCAATTTATTTAAAGAAGGTTTTAAGCAGGAATAAAACGAGTTAATACATATATTTTAATTTTATATTTATTTAAATTATATTTATTGAGCAGTTGTATATTTCATTCAATTTAAATTGAAGTGAAGTGAAAATTAAAAAAAATATTAATAATTCAAAGAATCAAAGTATTAATTTTCTTCATCATCGTCATCTTCCGGGCGTTCGAAAATTTCTGTTTCACTGTCATCATTTTCGTTGTCCTGAATTGTTGTTTACAGGCCTTGTAGAATTTCAGAGTCAAAGGCACTCTTTTCCCATAGGTCCACTGGTTGATGATAGAAGTTCACCTTCTCCTAAGCATCGTTTCGATGCTGCTATGCAATTTGTACTTGTGTACACTTTTCGATACTCAACATGCACATTTACAAAGGTTAAAGCTGTCACGGTAAAATTTATCGTGACAAAAACTATTCTTTTAATATTCATTTAATATGCAACTGGGGCTTTAAATGGAATAGCGCAATGCCTATCTAACGTCATGATGACAGACGGGTGGTCTGTTCGAACCACTTCCAAAAAGAAAAGCGCGGCGGACATTTGGTCCCCGTCCGCTAGATGTTACTCCTTTTGAGAATGGCTTAGTGCGCGTCCTAATTTTAACTGTATTAATGTATAAGATGAAACGTTATTGACGTATCCTTAATTCCCCAAAATCTAACAAAAACTCACCGAAGTAGGTTAAACTTTTTTCTATCGCGAGTAGAAGATACTTTTCAATTTACCTTTCAGAATTTTAAGTTATTAGTTATTCGTCTTCTCCTTTTTTGTCGCTTAAGTTCTCTTTTTACTCTCGGGTTCGGGCTTTGGAAAGGTGGGGGGGGGGGGGGAAATGGTTTCACAATTTACTCCGAAATACATTTGTTCGATTTTTATTGCCTTCGTCTGGATTCTATCAAAAAGTAAGAAAATAGTGGGAAAATGGTTGAACGAGTTCATCGTGTTCGCACGCTCCTGGAAGTTATACCAGCGATCGGCGAATACCCCGATGACTTGCGAAAACTAGGGCTTATGTGCGAGTAAGTAGGACCGCTGAATTTCGTCAACGGTAGCACTGTTCTGCAGCATAGCTGACCTGACAGTTGCTTACAAGTAAACGAGATAGAAGTCCGTGCGCTCCAATTGACTGAAAGCGCAGGGAAAAAAGAGAAAAATAAAAGGTTCAAACATACAAAAAGTTTGTTGGAAATTCTTCTGGTCGGAAAAAAATAATTAAATCAATTTTTGGAGAGATCTCATTGAAGGTTAGTCAGAAAATCGAAGGAATTAATTTGGATTGATTTTTTTAAAAAGAGAAAAAAAGAAGAAATTAATATTAATGACATTTTGGGAGAAATATAATTAAACATAAAAGGTGCATGGAGAACTTGAGGAGAACAAAATTAGAGGAAGACATACAGGAAAGGAAATTTTTTCTAAGTTTTTAATTTGATTATTACATTTTATATATATTTCGTACGTTATTTGCTGGCAAAATTAGGCACTTTCGTTTGGTGAAATTCGGTTAGTTTTTGTTCCGTTGTTCTCTCCTGAAATTGCAGGACTCGCGACCCCGCTATTAAAATCCGGGACAATGGGATAACGCTTCCTCTTTTTTGTTCCATTTTGAATTTGTAAAATCAATTTAAAATATCTTGGGTCTTAGCCCTCCGATTGCAAGATTTCCCAAGCAAAATAATTAATAAAAATATTCTTCATTTGTAATTATAATTCTCATTCTTTTAATTAAAAATTTTCTTTCATCGTCGCTCTCCGCTTCAAAAGGTTTGCAATTTCCTTTGTGTCAAAAAAAAAATTGCTGGTGCCCTCTTTTTATTAATTTTCAGGTCTACGGCCCTATGCAATAACAAATTATTAAATTAATTCAATTCTGGATTAATTAAATCGCATTCATAGTTTTTCCTTTTTTTATCAACCAATTAAAATCATGAACTGAAATCTCACCTTACTGGGCATAGCTGTGGCGGCAGCACTTTCAATTGTCGCTGCTAATTAAAACTTTTAATTCGCCCATCTCAACTTCTAGTCTTGAAGTTTAGTTGACAGTTCATTTTCTAATTTGTTTACATTAACTTAATTGTGCCGGTCGTGTTGCTTTCGTTTCTATTTTATTGAAATTACATTGTTTAATTAAATATATAATTTAGTAGATTCGCGAATTGAAAGTGTAATAAAGCATTTAAGAAGTCTATGTGACCATTTGTTTCGATACTTGTAGTTTTTTTTAAAGTTTTTAAGTCACGCTCTACATTAACAGAATCACCACCTGAAAATAACTTCTCACAAATAAAATTCAATAAAAAGCTACTAAAATTTGTCAATAACGCTTCAACTTTTCTTACTTTCTTAAGCCGCAATATGTATAAACCTATATATTTATTAAAAAGTTAAAAAAAGTTAATTCCAAATTCCCTGAAGCAAAGTATTTGTTGCAACTTAACATTTAATTATTAATTTTCTTACTTTTAGTTTCAAATTAAGTCTTTTTAGATTATTTATTTTTAATTTATATTTCGTTTGATAAATGTTGCTGCTGCTTTATCTGGCGTCTCTTTACTTTTGCGCGAATTGTTCTGGAATTTTCTTGCTGAATTTTAATATTTGCGAAATGTTATTGCTGGATTTGAAAATTCGCCTTTTTTTTAAATCGGCTGCCAAAATCGAGTTTTGTACACGCTTCTGGTCAGCGTTGTTAACAACATAAATGTAAAATGTTATTAAATATAATGTAAGTATTAACTTATATATAATACAATTAATGATATTTGAATGATTTTATAACTTTATATATGGTATTATTCACCGTATTTCACGGTTGACCTTGCATTACAGTATGTATCGCTGAGCACTGCGCTCCCACCGCCCTCTATCTCAAAAGCGGTTGAACGCATGAAAAAATGTTTAAGGCAAAATCTGTCAGAAATCTTAGGCTCTACAATTTTCACTTAGATGTTAACATCATTGGAGCTATAGAAACCGAGATAATCGCGAAAAACGATATTTGTGACCTTTGACCTTGAATAACTTGCGTTACAGACACGCGATTTTATGCGACTTTCCTAACAACTTTTAGAACGCCAATATGAAGGTGTATGTGAGTTTCTAGTTAATTATCTCTCATATACAGGTTGACCCCCTTTTTTTTTAGCTTATTTGACTGCATTAATAGGGACGAGTATGTGGATGAAGCAAGTGTATGTGATATTTAACGAACTTTTGAGTTTTATTTAAAGGGCCTATAAATGAAATTAAATAAACTGACATAGTTCAATTATAGCCGAAATGGTTTTGCTGGCTAGTACCCTTATGAGAGGTACAATGTTTGATAACTCTGGTACAAGGTCTTGGGTACATTTGAGCGATTCCATGACTAATGTTGACCTTGAGCAGTACCTGGTTGCTAATCAAAAATCACTAGAAACCCTGCAAGAAGAAGTTTAAAGGTGTCAAGTCGCACGATACTGGTGGCATTTCAATAAATTTTGCATTGGTTAAAACGCGACGTGACCTTAGGAGCTGGTCACCAACTCAAGATGCTGCTGTGGACGCACTGGATACATGACCAATATAAAATAGCCAGGAGCGAACAAGATATTCTTCACAATTATCACTATAAGTATTGTGGGCAGAACAGAATGATCAGCAGGGACAAACAGCCATTTATTTATTTCCTTTGTAAATGCTCCGACGCCACCCTGATCAGAATGAGAAACATCGAGTTAAGCGAACTACAAATTTTGTTGGGAGTTAATGGTGCACAGTTGCCGATAAATCTTGTGAGTAATTTGGTTTTTGGTGTAATATTAGCCAGAAAGCCGACTTGGGTGCCACAGTCTTCAAAGTCGATCCAATTGAGTAAGGGAACTCCATTGGATACCTCTTGTCAAGCGCAGGAATTGGATGGAGGCCCATTCGAACTTCGTATCCCGACATGTAATGGGGAATAACTCTGAGATATCATATCCTTCTTGCTTTCTAGATTTGCATATTAATGTCAAATAACATGTGCACCAATCCCTTTTCCCAAGTCCATCTGAATGCTAAGGTCAACTAATACCAGCACTCGATGGAACAGAAAAAAGCTCTGGTAGATCAGCAGGTTTGAGTCCCAAAGGTGGCACTAAAAACCGCAGGCAAAAGGTCTGATGGATCAGCAGGTGATGGAAATCATAGCACGAAACTGCTGGACGGTGTTGTCTACCAAATTCTCAGCAATTACAGCTGGGAGGGAGGGGGAGAGGTGTGAGTTTGAAGCATATAATTCAAAATTGATCAGATCGACCTACCTCATCGACGCGACGTTCAAAGTTAAACTGATTGATTAAATCAAATTTACCATTAACTAACGACTTGAAGTGTGGTCGAAGGGGTACCATTTGTTTGTCATCGCATGTCCTCATGTATAATTTTGGGCCAATACTAAGTGCGAACTAAAATGATGATAAACGAAAAAAATAATTACTATTAATTTCAAGTGACGTCACATGCATCACTCAGTGGTGAATTGTGTTGCAACGAATTTATACTGAATATACCCTAATGGGTATCGGCGGACGTCATTAAAACATATTTAGAAGAAGAAGGGGGTATTATGTAAAACTTCGTTACACTATTTAATTTAGAAATTATTTAATGGCGGGATAATGTTCCACAATGTTAGGATTTTGGAATAAAGAAACTATGGATGGTTAACATTTTGAAATAAATAAAAATATACTCTTACTCTTGTGTTGACTAGTTTTTTAAGTTTACCATGGAGAACTCAACCATAAGAACTGTCAGACATTATGAAATATTGGATTTTTTCTTTACAAACTCAAGATCTCCAAAGTTTCGGATAATTTAAAAAAATAAATAAATAGTAAATACGGTTTAAACTAAAGGTTCACTTAAAACAAACACTTCAATAATGCAACCAGAGATTTAAAAGGAAAACTTGAGCAACAGAATATAACAATACCCCTTTCCTAATATAGGGCGTTTATTGTTTACATTCTTGGATGAAATCAAATTTAACATCTTAATGCTCAAGTGGACTTTCAGCTTTTAGCGATTAACCCTACTGCTGAATCATTTTTCCACTACGATAATTAAGAGAAGCGTAATCCTTACTGGTCCTAATGATGGATGGCATATGGGGGTTCACATTCTCAAATATGCTGGACAAGCATGGCGTGATTGACTCGAATTTGAAAATGTGAACGCTCCATCAAACGGCTTGTCAAGCATATTGGATTGATATCAAAATATTTTGATATTTTGCTTGCTTGACATACATGTTGGAGAATAAGAAAGCATGCCATTGGGATATTTCATTCTAAAAAAGTTGTCAACCTGTGTGCATCAAACGAAAAGAAAAAAAAAGAATAATGGCTGTAAGCGGAAACTGCGTATTTTGAAGACACTTTTTTGAATTATATTGGGTTTTACCAGAGACACGGAAAATTAAAAGTGAAGCTTATAATATCAAAACTAAAAAATAGGAATCTTATGAAATTCTTTTGGATAAATTTAGAGGAATAGACCCAAATGCCAATGTGGAGTCATTAAAAAAGAAAACTAATTCCATTAGAACATGTTTTCGCAGAGAACTAAAAAAAGACAAAGTGAAAGATCTGGGCCAGGAACAGAAGAGCTATTGTTCCTTCGTTGTGGTATTTCAACGACTTTCTGCGTCCATCCTGAGATAATTTTTATAATCTACACGCGAAGTCGATTTCAATTCATCCAACAAATTAAACGAAGAAAATTTTGGACCATTTAGCCATTCCTTAGTCCAAATTCTTTTCCTCGAGTTGCAATTAAAACGTCCGCCATGGTCAAGATTCTAAAGATAACTAAAACAGCCTGTTTGATAAATGTGAAATCCAAATGGCTTTAATCCATCAAACATCATCAAGTCAAGCTTGTCCAGCATGTTTGAGAATGTTAACCCCCCTATAGAAAGAAAATACCCATTTAGGTAGCCAATACTTTGGGTGAGTGAATATAATTTAGGAATTGGATGAGATTTCTCATTCTACAGTATTTCTTCTAAATGAATTGCCTTAAAGAAATTTTATTTGGGAAATTTTAAGAGAAGATGGTTCCTTCGCCTCTATTTGGTGATGTTTCAAAAATCTGTTCTTTGGCGAATGATGGCATTACATCTAATATATTCTCTGTGTCTCCTCGAGTCCTCGTACGCATTACAGAAGCATTTCTCTCCAATCCCAGGATGTTGAGGTGCTTGTTCAGCTTATAGTGGCCAGTGAGGAAACCCGTTATTATTCTTAGGTTGTTCTTACTTAGGTAAACACAGGATAAACACAGCTTATGTTTGTTATTAGCAAGTAGTAATTAATACTGTCTAGGGATTTCATTCTAAAATTGTGAAATTGTGTGCCTCTTCATCAGATATGTTCTTGTTTTTGATCATATTTTCACCCGTAGCGCAATAAGGCTTTGGTACCTTTAACTGTGACATTGCTCTATTTTTGTTAGCGAGTCTGCTTCTTCAATGCCCTGGATCCCTACATGCTCCGGTAACTAATGAATTAATTGAGAAATTATTGTATATGTCATGCTCATTCAGTCTCCTAAAGCTGCGTTTATTGCAGCTTGACTATCTGATATGATGGCAATGCTGTGGTTTCTGAAGTTTCTTTCGATATTAGGTTCTGCACATTTTCCTAAGGCATTTATGTCAGCCTGGAAAATGCTAGTGGACTGCCCATCGGAACAGAGAGTTTGGTTTCAGACCCAAAAACTCATATAATGTAATGATAGGTCTTACCATCATGGTATACATCCATCTCTGGATGTTTGGTTTGCATACCCTTGCAAGTTTCATACGTATCATAAGTGCCTTAGTGGCTTTCACTACAGTTCCCTTGACATGTTTGTTCCATAGTTACTTACTATCTAGTGTGATTCCTAGATTTTTGACCTTATTCTGCTTGTCGATTAGAGGCCTTTTTCTTGTAAATGGCACTATTGTTGTTTTCGTAGGATTTATCTCGAATACCACTGAATTAAGCATCATATCACAAAAGGTTTCTTCGAACTTGCCTTGAGCTGTTACGACTTTCTAAAAAGAGCATCATAACCTTGATGGTCACTAGATTGGGTATATTGGCACCCGATTTCTGCAGGAGCTGTCGAGATGTTGATGAAACAGAAACCATTAAACACCTGCTCTGCTACTGACCAAATTGAAAAACAAATTGTCTCCGCCACTTCGGAAACAGGTTTGTTGATAAACTAGACGACATAGTGCATGTACCAATAGTAAAAATGAAAAAAATATATAGACAGTACGGGCTGGTTCGTTAATGAGCCAGTCACCATGAAACATTAGGTACGGAAATCTCCGTGAGAAAGGGGATCACAATGGACCAATATGCCCCTGTATACGCAGCAGACTTTGAGCTGCTCATGCTCCTGCTAACCTTACCTAATCACTCAATGGAAAGTGTGGCACCTATGGGCAGTCTCAAGTCTGATGACGTTTTGGTCTGTTTTATCATGAATGTTCTTTCGGCTTCTGGTACCTAACATTGTATTTATCCGTCTTGTTATTGTGAAAGGTGCGCAATTCCTTGAAATAGCCTTACTCATGGCTTCATGGGATGTGTTGTTAAAAGCTCCCCGCAATATCCAGAAATAAAGCGGTTTCCTTACAGCCTATTGTCAATAAGGAGTGCATGAGCTCATTCTGATCAGTTTCTGTAGATCATCCACTTCTATAAGTATGTTGACGGTGGTTTGGAGATAATTGTACAAGCAGTTTGGATCTGATGAAGTTAGCAATTCAAGTTTTCAATTGGGAGTATGGTAGACTTATTGGTTTGAATGACTTTGGATGGGTTGTATCTTTTTCTTAATTAATTCTTAATTAATTTTGGAAAAAAAAGTCGACCTAAGCTCTTCTCCATAGACTTGGTTTAAGCCCAAGTGCGATGATATCTACTGCGAATTATTCTTAATAAGGTATGGCATTACATACTGTTTAGAGCTGGGAAAATTACATCCACCCCTGGTGATTTCAACGGTTGAAAGGTACCTATTGCCCATTATATGCTTTCTTGTTGTCCTTGGCGGGCAAGGGACGCCGAACTACAAAGCGACGACACATCTTCGATGGTCAAATTGTATAATTTGGGGATATTTCTGGCTCTCTTAGGTACCAAATGACGTGTAACAGTGTTATCAGTCAATCCGTGAATCTTCTTAGCCTTCTTTCGGTCAATGACCAATGCCAAGACTGACATATTGGTATCAAGAATGCATCCACTCACAGATTTTGCGCTCACCATTAAGATGAGGACGGTAGCAAGAATGCCCCTTCTTTAACGTCAAGTCTTAACGACCATGGGTAAGGACTCCTTGTTTCATGGTAAACCTTGTTTATCTTTACCACCAGGGATACGGAAGATGTATCCAGCCCATTGATCGCCGAGAACATCAGATTTCATAGAAAATACGTAATTTGTGTTCATCCACAACTTCAAAAAGCTTCTGGTATCCCGTAGCCGGCAAAGAAATGTTGAGCTTGATTTTGCAAGTCTAGTCCCGTAAGGCCCATATAAAAGAACATCAGGGTATTTAAGATACCCAGTAATTTAGCTTGTCACATAAACATTTTAAGGTTTCCTCTATAAGCCTATAATGTACAACCGAAGGCAAAAATTGTCAAAATCAGTTTTTTGATAGATTTAAATCAAAAATAAATTGATTTTTGTTACCGAACGAAAACCCTATTAATATTTTCTTTCCTCTGGTCGTTGCATTTGAATCTGAGGTTTGATTAGTAATATTGGCTATTTAAGAAAGTTTTTTAAATAATACAAATTCTATATACTACTGAAATACATCAGCCAAGTAGAAGACTTAGAACTATAATATTTGGACTTGTTGAATTATTGATTCAAAATAGCTTTTAACGGCCTTAAGTCCAACAAAAAATGACGTTTCGTCCCGGCGATCTCACATGAACTCATCAGTTGAAAAATAATTTCCAATTTAAAGATTAGGAATTCTAGTCTTGTTGGATATAGTTACACTAGATGTTCTTCACGAAATCTATGTAAGATGAACTGAACTTGGCAAAAATTGCGTAGAGATTTTTCAGAACATAAAATTTATATTTATTTTTGCCAAAGAGTTGAATATATTTGTATTAGTATCCTTCTACATTTTGTTGTTTTTAAATCAAAATCTAAAAATGCAGAACGCACCCTAAATCAAAATACTCAATTGTTTGACAACTATAAGTCAAAATTGAATAACAGATCACGATTTGAGATAAAACTTTTAAATTCAAAGACATTTCAAGACTCGCGTAGAGACTATCCCTGTTCCAATTTTAAAATCATTTTGATATGACTCCTTTTGACAGACTTCAAATCGGTCAATGTTCAGAAAATATGCGCAGCCCATACAGTCCTACTAGTAGTGAGCTCGAGAAAAAGAGAGACATAGAGCGATAGCATCAGAGGTAGTTTTTCAAAACCTCTCCCATGTGGTCTAGTAATTAGCAAGCCCAAATGTAGTCCACATGCACCGAGATTGTCGACAAGTGGAAGCTCGTAAATCTTCTCGTCGTTGTCGTTGTCGGTGGCAGTGGCAGCACATGTTGCTCGCCAATATGTGGCGGTTTCTATAGAGTGGGCCGCCACTGCCGCCGTAGTCGCCGTCGTTGAGGCAGTAGACATGTGTTGTGGCCCTGTATGTCGATCGGTGCCAACTTCAACCCACCCCCGATCATTATATTTGTCTGGCATGCTAGCAAATTCTTATTGCTATTATTAATCATGTTTACTTAACTCTGCGAATTAATTACTTGCGCTTAGACTATCGACATAATTCCATGGAGCGTGACTTTCGCTTTATTTATTCGATTAGTTAGATCGATTTACTTTTTTTCTTGTTATTTTGTTTATCAACTTACATTTTTTTTTTTTTTTTTGAAATTTATTTCAATTAATCTAAGTCTGAGTCGCCAAATCGGAGCAGGCACACGCACACTGTTTATTGATCGTGCTGCCAATAGAGCTTCAAACAAAATAAAACAACAACAACAAAAAGGCGGAAAAGCTGTAGATTCCACAGAGCCACATGATCAGTTTTCTATTTTGTAAAATTCATTGCCCTAAAATTGATAAGTGAGTTATTTGATAGTCGGTATAAAAGGAGGGCTTGAATTCTCTAAGTTGCGTGTTGAAGAGGCAGAGATTTCTAGTTTGAGACGAGTTTTGTTTCTTTTGAATTGAGTTTCGGAAAATGGACGGGTTATTGAGGAAAAATGAATAAAATAAAATTTTGATTGGTGTGTAAGACGAATTTGAATGGATTAAATTTCATCAAAGTGGCAACGTCAAAGGTGTAATTGTGTGAAATTACATTTCATATTTCATCTACAAGATCGATGTTAGGTGATAAGAATTTTATTTTGAAATCAAAGAAAACCACGATAATCGCTTTAAGACGAGTTTGAAAATAAGGAATGGGTATATTTGTTATCCATGGAATTAAAAGTGTTATCCAATAAACAGTTGGGGATCTCTAAACAAAAGTAAGTAAAACTTTTCCCAATAGGCGCTCGTATAGGTGTTCAAATTTAATCAAATAAGTTGCGTGTAAGAGTTCAATGAAGTTTTCTATTTTATTTGCAAGGGAATCAATGAAATTGTGTATGAGATTTATAACATCGTTCACCCACCCCAACCTTCCTGGATGGCTCGCTTCGAGAGGCGCATTTTTCGATAACTCTGATGGCGCAAGAATCTGGTTGATTTTGGTGGAACAAGTTTAAAGCTGAATTATAGGAAATAAGCACTCTAAAAATAAATCGTGTAATTTTACTATCATAAAGCGAGGGAACTTGTTGCCTACCATAATTGCAGTATTTTTACACACGTATTAATTCTACATATTTAATATGTAAATGTTAAATCTTTTATGTGTAATTTCAAATACAGTTTTAAAGTAAAAATGTGTATTTCTACACCCAAGATGCTTAAACTTAATGTATATATACATAATTTATGTTTAAAACTGTTTTATATATATTAACATCAAATGTGTAAATATAAACTTTTTATTTGTAAATTCATAGCGAAATTCGACAGACAATGTTTAAACTCAAAACAAAATTAAGTATTAAAATGCTTCAATATTTAATTTGAAAAATTAAATTAAACAAAATTTTACGCTTGTTTACCTATGAGCGTTCCTTGAAAATGTGTCTAAATTACCACAAATAAATACGTTTTGATGTTGTTGCCCACCTCTGTCAAAATTACAACGTTTCGAGAAACAATAAATAAATGCTAGTATTTATGCTTACAAAGTAAATAATGCAGACCAAAGAGCAAAACAATAAAACAATATTTTTGCTAAAAAGTAAATAAAGTTTTTGTTATTATTAAAATTCAATTTGAGTAAAAACAAATAACAAATCGAGTCATTTTAGTTTTTTTTTCTACTTAAGAGAAAAAGAAAACTAAGTGTAATACAGAACTAGGACGTTCTGTGTTCGCCAAAAACTGTCTGATTACGAATGAAATTAATAATGAACGTGCAATCGTATCGTCATCGTCACAAACGAATTGCAAATTTACACATAAAATATGTAACTTACATCAAATGGTTGTAAATATAAGCATTGATTGTTTAATTACAAAAACTTGTGTATTTTTCATTAGGTGTTTGAATTTAAACAATATTTGTTTAATTATAAACATTGTGGGCGTAATGTTTAAGCATTATTATTTTTATACTGAACAATGGTGATTGAAAGATACACCGAGGGTAAAAATGTTTGTAATATCCAACATAGGTTAGGTTGATATGGTCGTCAGGAAAACAACTGAAACACTTAGACCTCAGATAGGTCCATTTTGATGCCACATGAAGAGATTTTATACTCTTTAATTAAACCAATTAGACCTTCTAATGAAGCGGTGTAGCCGGTTCATATCTGGTGTCGTCAAAAAAGTATTCCCCCAGGTCAATTTACGTCCTTGGGAGAGAGCAGGACATGAGCATAGAAGATGGGAGATAGTCTTCTCCTCCTCCTAGTCGTCCATACAGCTTCTGCAAAAGTCATTGGAGAAAACTCCAAGTCTTTTGGCGTGTCTAGCAATTAAACAGTGTCCAGTTACGACCTATTACGGAGCCAAGATGATTCCTGCTCTAAGAGAGTAGACCTATTGTGCGTCTTGGGTCTATTACTGGCAAGATTTGTCTAGTAGCCAGGCAAGCAGTGATGTTTGACCATCTGAAATTTATTTGTTTTATGGAGTTTTGATGTAACAAGAATTTTCTTGTAGCGATAGGCATACCGATTGCTTCCATTTTCGGTAGAATTGGTATTTGGTATCCTTTTCTGGCGAGTTCATCGGCTTTGCAGTTTCCCAAAAAATCTCTATGTCCGGGCACCCAAATCAGGTGAATATTAAACTGTTCTGCCATCTCCATGAGAGATATTATAATAGCCAACATAATGTGTTCAAATTTTTTGTTTACCTATTGTCATGTGTATAAATACGCAACTTGACTACTTTTACACTAAAAATTACATACAATTTCTTCGAAAATTTACACGCAGTTCTTAGAGTGAGGTTGAAGTTCTGTGACCAAGATCTTTGGGAGTTGGAACATTAATCTCAGTGTCAATCTTATCTGAGTTCAAGGTCACTAGCTGGCCAGGCAAGGATCAGCCTTTCACAGCTTAAGTTAGGTTAGGTTGGAGGAATGGTGACTTGGAAATTTTTGCCGAATTCTGCAAGAGGGAATGGTGTAATCAATGTGACTTGGAAGTGATCCGAACGAGTTGAATGGCCAACATCATTAATGATCCACTCTGACGAAGCTTTAAGGCGGGCGGCAGTGCTCGCTGCCGTCTGTTTACTGTAAATATCGAGGGGTAGATAGTAGATGAAGAAGAACGTCTTGCGCGGGAGGGGTGTTGTTCATGGCTTACTTACTGAAATTGTCGAAACTTCGCTCCAAGTTATGAAGCGCAATATTTTCAACATGTTTTACGAAATGTGGATCGTGGACCGTAGACTATTTTGTCACTCAAACCTAGGTCAGACATAGCCAGGTCGTTGCTACCAGAAGCGGTTAATGGCCAATAGGGCGGGATGGCCCATTGGTTTCTACATGCCATAGCCATTTTAGTCGATGAATGCGAATTTGTATTCCCCCAGCAATTTCGCTGTACCACTCGTATAATTCGTCGTTGAATCTTTTAACCTATAGACCGAATGTGTACCGTAGATACACATCCGCCTTTTAATATGTCCATGCTTCAGAGCCATAAGGTAGGCCCAGGATGATTAAGGATTTATAAAGGTCTCGCAGGCTCTTCATGATAGGGGCCTACTACTCAATTGTCTTCTTAGGACAGAAAAACACATCCATTGGTAAGGATGATTCTTCGTTTGATTTTTTGACTCATGTTATTGTCAAATGTTACAACGGAGCCGAGATAGACGAAGTCCCTTTAGCGAAATGGGTAATTTGACGGGGGTTAAATGTGAACAACTCTTTAACACAATACCCCATATCAGTTTCATCCACAGGTTGGCACGAATTATGATATTATAACAGCACACTTCAGCGCTAATTATGCCAAAGGCTAGGCAGACTGCCTCTAATAACACCCCTTTTCTCAGTTTAATTGAAGGATGAAACTTCCGTGGAGCATAGGTCAATTATACGCTGTAATTTCCATAGCGGGCTCTTCTTCGGACATTGGTAAAATCACTTGCTGAGCTTCGTCATTTAATCTACTCTTCTGGTCTCTGTCAGAATGTATGGAATATGGCTCGTTCGCTATAATCAAACTGCAGTCACGACCCTTCTTTCCTAAATCGTAGAAAGTTGATAAATCATCAGTGCAAGAAATATCATCAAGCACAAAACTTCCGTAGTTATATGTCTCTTTACCTTGTTATCTGATATCTCACCTAGCAAATCGTTTTGGAGAGAATAAGATTATTGCTTTTAATATTTCAAAAACATTCAATAGATTTTGGTATCAAGCTGTCTTGTTGAAAATACGTGAACTCGATATAGATTATTCTATTCTTTCTTGGATTATGAATTAACTGTCGAGCCGTTCAATACAAGTAGAATTCACAAAACAAATGCTGGTGTGCCCCAAGGCTCCGTATCGTCTCCATTTTAATTTTATAGGGATATTTTATCTGAATACTAATCAATCAAAACGTGCATGATACAACAGTACCCTCAACTCTTCGTCTTCATTTCGGATGTAGTATTACAACGGCAGATTATGATCGCTCAATAAATTCTGATCTCCGCTGCATTGTCAGAATGAGAATTTAAAGCTTCAGAAACTCAATGATGTATTCTCTCGCTAAAGTGAGACCCACCCCAATACCGCTACTTATGAAGAATCCGAACAGACATTGCACCACAGACAATACCAGTTTCAACAATTTCGTCAAAAAATCTGATATGTTTTTAGGTTTGCTTCAATTATGCAAGACGCAAGAGATTTCTGTCCCATTATGTCCTATGGATATAATTTATATAACTCTTTAACTGATGGTGACAAATACACTCAACTTAATATTGTTCCATTTAAAACCTTCAACTATCATACAAAACTCCACTTTCAAAAATTTTCTTTTAAAAATAAAGATTTATTTTAAAGAAAATGCAAACATTTACAAAAAAAAACTCAATTGCCTACACTTGATTTGTCTTGCTTTCTCCGTTATTCTGGGTAAAATTTACATCAATGACTGGACGTAATGTTATAACCAAGTGCTTAAAGTAGATCCACTTAAATGGATTTCGGCCTAAACACACACGAATTCTTTGATGTGCACCACAAAAGACGCATACCATAAAAGATACAGCATCATTTCAAAGAAAAATCTATTTATTTATAAGCATATCTTCCGCAGCGTAAAGTGTACACATAAAAGTAAGGTCTATAGTACTGACACATCGTCAACAAAAGATACACTTATTGCCAAGTTTGTTTGCTCCTCCATCATGTTTATTGGGAAATAGGCCTCAAAATCCGAAATCCCATTGCACAAGCAAGGTGAACAATTTACGGAGGTGGATAAGTAAGATCGCAGCAACGAAGCTTCGCATCGAAGATCAAATGGTGGCCATAGATTTTGATTTTGAAATTGATAGGCTTATAGGTAAACTAACTGATTGGGAGAAAATCAAGTGATATTAAGGTTGGTTCATATGGTTGGTGCGCGGTCGGTGTGTCGAATGTTTATGACACTGTTAAGCTGCGTTTGTTTGTTTTTTTTTGTGTATTTTGGTGATCAAGGTGTGTGTTGATTTTAATTGGAAGAGAAGGCTATAGTGGGACTAATAAATCAATATCAATATAGAACTGAATGCTTGCCTTGCGCAATATTTTGTGACCGAAATTTTAATATACTATAAGGCAGGTAGCAGGGCAGGGGACGAGATGAGTAAATATTTCCTCGAAAGCATAATAAAATATACCATAATTGTTGTACTATAGAAAGTCTAGATCCAGTTTGTATGTTTTGTGTAGAGTCATCCACGAAAAAGTTGGCATTTTAATTTTTCCGACATTTTTCAAAGAATTAATTCTCTCAACTATCAACTGAATCATTGAACGACGAATGAACAACATCATGAGCAAAATAACACTGATAGGATGCCATAAGGCCCATGGCGTAGGGGGATTCAAGAGTATATAAAATATAGCGATATTAAGCAGACTTATTCATCTACAGTTGTCGCACTTGATGGTGTCTCCTTTCTTGTTCCTGAGGTCATATTTATCCGACACACACACACATAATTGCTCTAAACAGTTCGTCTGATAAGCCGTGAAAACCAGCTGATCGTTTGGCTCTTAGTTTTGGATATGGCTGTTCTCACTTCGTTTTGTAAGGTCTACATTGAATCAATTTACTACTGTCTGAAGAATTAGTCCCTGTAAGGCAAGGACTATGACTCTTGTATAATATTTCAAAAACATTTTATAAAGCCAAGAAATTGGCTGCTGCCCTTATGCCTCTGCTAGCTATAACTGGAACGATGAAGAGTACCCCAACAGTGGGATTGGAAGCAATACTCAACTTAAAACCCATTGACCTTTATTACAAGAATCAGCACAACCAAACTAAAACCTTTAACACTAGCCATATATGACATGTTCAGATTCTGTAGAAAATTATGGGCAACAATAGATGTGCACAGACTCGATACTTGTGTGCTCGCCTGTCAACCTCGTGGTCGATTCCTGCCGTTGTCTATCTATTCTTATATTCCATTAAAAACCAATTCTAAAAATTGCTGGTTTACTCATTACATGCTGTTCAGGCATAGCACTAACGCAGTATACGCATAAATATGACAAGGAAGTAAATAAAATAATGTGAATTATAAGAGACATAAATAAATATGACACGGTCATTTTCTCCGCCCAACTAACATACTCTCCAGAGTAACTTATATATGTAACTTCTTATCTGGCTCGCTTTATTTTACATAATCCCATAATAGGCGTTTTTCTCTTTTAGTTCAGAGCAGAGTCTGAGTTGTCAAATTTTTTTTTTTTTTCTTTTTTTTTAATATGACCAATGTGTGTTTCTTTTTTTGTTCTGAACATTGTGTAGATCGCCCTCGACGTACTCGAAGATAATTGACTGAGCATGTGAGTATAAATTGCTGAACGCACCAAATTCCATGTGTGTCAAAAAGGAAAATAGGAATAAAAATAATTAGATACATAAGTTGACAAAAAAAGGTGATCGCTAGTTGATTTTCTGTATCTGGGTGTGTATCAGTCTACAAAAAACGGTAATTCTAAAAATTATTTATTTTAAAAAACCTTTTTTTTTTAAACAATTTATGTGCATTATAAATTTCACAAACATAAATGGCAAAACAATTGCATTAACTATAAAAGATTCTTTCTGATCTCGATACAAAATATTTAACAATCGAAATGGGTATTACTTTAACTTCTCGATGTTTCTCTATTGAAACCTTTTGTGAGATGAAAAATGTTACTTGGGTAATTCTGTTTTATGACAGAAAAATATCTACCCACAATTACATTTTGTCATTTGTGTAAATGCAGTGTTATTGCTCTTAGTGTGGCATATGAATTGCATTTCAGATTTAATTTGACTCACAAGTTAATTTTTATGCATTTAGGATCGTATGTCATCCACTGTAATTTCAAAAATTAATTGATTCCCAAAAGTATCCAAGGTAACCGTACCCTTGATAAAAAGTATAAATTAAATGATTTAAATATGCATTATTTTGAAGGCGCTTTATTTTTTTATTTCGAGGCAAAATCTAAGAATTGTAGATATAATTTCAACCGCATTCATTTTTAGCTCCCATATACGAACAAACAATAAAATAAAATAATGTATCGCCATTATAAAATAATGAATAGTTGACTTACAAAAAAAATACTTTCTCAAATACATATCAAGCTCATCAGTTTTTAGCCATGACATATACATGCAAAAACCTTAAAAGAGTTTGCTTCTCTCAAAAAAAAACATTAATGAGAAAGATAAAATTTTGTTAAGGATTATTCTCTTTTCTCTTCTCATTTTCTCTATTCTCTTTTAGCAACTCCCATTGCAAGAAGCGCTTTCTTACAACAAGATTTAGCCGAGACCTTTTTTCATTGTTCTATATCTATCATCCCATAAGAATAATTCAACTCTGTTAGGGAGTATAGAGAGTCTCTCATAACTAGGCCATTTAACGCTTCTAGCAGAATAATAATAATCTAGAAGATTTCTTCAAAATTATTAAATTAGTCTCATTAAGTTATTGGACAATGTTATGTGAGGAAAAATGTTACTTGGGCGCATTAGTTCAGCCGCCATCCCTGGAGATAAATTGGAGACAACAACCAGATCTAGTATCAGAACAGCGCGCCACACATCTTTCCTATCCTCCTTTCTCTTCTTTCACCGGATGACCGCGCTGTGTTAAAAACATATAATGGGTATTCATAATCCCTTGAACGCGTGCAAAATTAAAAAAAAACAACGAATTCCATTCTGATGGGTCGGCAGTAGCTATCTATACCATCGATGGCTCAAAGATGGACACTGGCACTGCTGCAAGTTTCTTCTTAGAACACGTTAAAGTAACCAGCTCTGTTCGGCTGCCTGATAATAGTGGTGTCTTCCAGGTTGAGATCTTGGCAGTGAAAAATGCTGCTAAGCACGTGTCAATGTGATACCACATGCTGATATCACCTTTTTTATTGACAGCCACGCAGCAATAAATGCGATTTCTGCCTTAGTTATCAAGTCAAAGCTTGTAACTAGCTGTCGCGAAGAGCTGATGGTAATTGGTACACAACAAAACATTAGATTCTGCTTGGTCCTGGGTCACAGTAATGTACCGAGCAACGAGAGCGCTGTTGAGCTGGCGAGGAAGGGTTCAACTCTTGACACTACACAAATAGACCCGTCGATTAAGATCCCACTCTGTGTCGCAAAACAGAATATTAGAAAGAGGATTATTTTAAAAACAAATGAAAGATGGAACGGACGACACCTGTGCTACAACCAGGAACCTATGGCCCAATTTTGAAAAGAAAAGAACACAAAGTACTACCCACATAAACAAGAATTCCGTTCGAACTCTTGTAAGCATACTTACCGGACATATACTCTGCTGGGTTATCATAAAAAGAAAATGGGTCGTATTCTTATAGAGGTTTCTTTTTCAGAGATTGCAATGACGAAGATGAACATGCGGACGCCTCTCATTCCATATATCATTGTCCAGAACTTTTTTATATAAGGAATAAATTCTTGGGCACCTATTTCTTCAACGATTTAGAAGAGCTATCCAATCTTTCAGGCAAAAGCCTGTTGAACTTCATAAAAGCCTCTAAATAGCTCGATAATGATTATTCATAGTACTCATGGGTTATAGAATTAGAAGTTAAAATACTTCGGGGCAGTTCAATGAATCTACCTTGATCTGAGTATGCCGGCAACAAAGATCAACTTGCAGCACATTTACCTAACCTAACCTTGGCCTCCGATGCAGGCAAGAAATAATATATGCTTTCAAACAGAATTTTTAGCTGCAAGAAAAGATCTCGCACCTCCAATCAATCACGGCCACACTCTTCACACTGAGACCCATCGTGCAAAAGACTGAAGAAATTCAAGTCCAGACTCGAGGCCATTCAATACCACTTGCACTGTACATTTTTAAGGGTAGTCAAAACCCCTTTAATGCGCGCACAATATAAATAAAACTCATGACCCACCCATTCCTCATCGACTTCAAAGCTTGATATGGTAGCGTTTAGCGCCTAGACCTATATCTATGGTGATGGACGAACTAGAGATTCAAGCAAAGCTCATCCAGTTGGGTCGTATGATACTAGAAAGCATACGGTGCAATGCACAATTGGGAAATAGTTCTTCCGAATTATTACAAAGATATATATAATATTATGTGAAATCTTTAATCTAGTTCTGCAACTGCAGTAGATAGTGTTTAGAAAAAACGTTCTTCAAAAAGTCCGTGCAGCATCTGGCCCTATATACAAGTACATAACTTCGCTGTTGATAGCTGAATTTTCGATGTATCTAGTTATCGAATTCACCTACCTTGAAGTGAATATTAAATTTACCGATGATACCGTAGTGGTAATCAGACAAAGAATTGCACCAACAAGCCGCTGCTTCTTAGCTTTGCATTCAAAGATCAAGACTTATATTCATAGTCTTGCTTTATGCTTATTGCTTATAATAAGCAGGAAAATAGAGCTGAGACTTAGCTCTTTCGAAAGGAAAATCCTTCGACGTTGTATATACATATTTTTTTTATATAATAAGCGCACACAAGGGGTTATGACTACCCCTAAATTGCTTAAGCATATTGCGAGCTATTAGGAAAATTGTAGAGGATTTCATAGGAGATACCGATGCACATTAGTTTTGAATGTTTCAGTATCGAAATGGGGGCAAAAATAGGGCCAGGTCACATTCACGTTGTACGACTAAAGAAAGAAACTCTGTACTTAACAGTACGTTCGCTAAGTAATTTTATGGCAGGAAGGTAACTGGTAATTTCGGTAAAATAACGATAGAACAACGAAAGCAAAAATTGCTACGGTGTTCGAGTATTGCAATTGTTTCACTTTCTGTCCAAAAGACTTATTAGTGGGTTATAGGAGCACCTTCCCGCATATGATAGGTGTACTCAAGCTTTAGACGAATGTCGGCTTTATAGATAACAGCCAAATTAGAAGCAGAGAAATATTTCTTGCATCGTCTCAGAAAACCCAAACATCTTGCAGAGTGTTTGGCGACATGGAATATGTGATCATTCCACAAAAGGTGATCGGTGATACCGAAAAGAGAAAATTGTAGTGCCGCTCTTGGACAACGATATTTGATTGGGGTCTCGCTTCAACGACAAGACACAGCATTGAGTTTTGGAAGAATTCAATGAGCTTATCATACGCTGCCATTGTAGTTCCATATCCGAAGAGCAAGGATGTGAATCTGGAAACGAATATGTAAAGCTGAGAGTAATATCGTCAACAAAACAATTTATTGGATAAGTTTCCACATTCCAATAATCAATAATGAAAATGAGAAAGAGTTGGAGACAAAACGGAGCCCTGGGGCACACCAGCATTTATGTTATGATTATCAAACTTCAAACCATCCAATACAACTTGTACTGAGCAGTCCGAAAGGTAATTTCTAATCTAACGAAGAAGAGATTCATCGATGCCTAATGCACTCATTTTCAATAAGAGATCTTGATGCCAAATTTTATCAAATGCTTTTGAAATATCAAGCGCAATATTCTTACTTTCTCCAAACCAAGTACAGATTTTTATTTTTACCCCTGTTCGGTGAGATATAACATTAGATCACCAGTGGACCTATAGCTTCGAAAGTGGGTGGTAATGGCGCAGTGAATAAAGTGCTTGATTGCTAACTAGGACGTCTGGGTTCGCTCCCCACGCTAGGCGCATTGTTTTCTATACCTCCAATTTTAATTGGATGCCGCCCATGGGTTAAAATGAGACAGCCAATACCTGGTTCTCAAATCCACTGTGCCAAACTAGTGCCGTGCAATTCAGGTTGCAATTTAAAAGACCTTAGGTCTTACAGGCATATAGTTAAAATTAAAAAAAAAAAAAAAAAAAGCCATATTGTCGGTCATTGGGCAGCTTTCGTTCTTCAAGATATTTCTTAAGCTAATAATTAATCAGGGTTTCCATGACCTTGGAGGGAAGAGACGTAAGTGCAATTGGCCGGTAATAAGAATGTGAAGAAGATTCGCCTTTTTTAGGGACAGGCTAGACAAATGCTTTTTCCCATCCACTCGAAAAGAGACCAGTAGAGCAGGATAGATGGAAAAGCGTACGCAGTTGTTTTGCCAGTAGAAGAACACCTCTTCATAATAATAGAGGAGATACTATCTGGACCACCGGTCTTGTGAATGTCGAGATCTTGAAGAACTCTAAGATATGTAAAGGGAACAAGAGAAGATGCGTCCCATTAAACTGTAAACGTTCTCAAGTGCCAGAAGAGTTCATAACAATTTGTGGAAGCGTAGAAGTAGCAGCAAACTGTGCTGGTAGTAAATTTTTGTTTTCTTGTGAAAACGTCATTGGAAATGAGCGTTGAAATCGACGAGGAGTTTGAATTTCATACGTTCTTCATAAATGACCAAATATGTTCACTTACTTAGGGACATTGTGGTTTTTTTTTTCTTAGTTTTTGGTCACGGAAAATGTTGGTTCTCTGAATATAACTATTACAAGTATTTCTATCTTGTTTGAACTAATTCAGCTTTTCCTCAGTTGGGTTTGCTTTCGGCTTTATAACATCGGAAGCTTCTTCTCTAAACCTGATAACCTCTTTAGAGCTGAACTCGAACCACGAGTTTTCATTTGGATTGATGCTTTTGGTTCTGTTCGATATAAAAGCGTTCATTCCTTAAAGAATTATATTTGTTATTATACCAGCCCTGGACGTTATTGAGGAAGTATAGTGATCTTTTAAAGTTTCTGAAAAAATTATTTAGATGGCTTTCTTGTATTTCCTTATGGTCCGCTTAGGAATGTTTTCTTTAACTGAGAGGTATGAGAAAGTGGATGATATGACACAATGTTCCGATGTGCCTAAAGGAGATAACAAACTAATAGCGTATTTAACAGGTTGAGAGGTAAACAACAAGTCGAGAGTGCTGGTAGAGGGTCCGATTAAGTAATCGGTAGGAATGAAGGGGACCTACAATTTTTGCCGAATCTGAAAGGCTAATTTAAAAATATTTTTTTTAAATATCAATGATACTCTCTTCCCTGCAATAAGCATATTGCCTGTTTTAGGTGGCATAAAATCAGACCAGGCCAACGCACTATTACACTTACTCCACGAGCTGCTTCTGCAAAATTTTACTTTATAATCATGTTTATATCACATCTATGCATACTGAGAAATATTTTCAAGAACCAATTGAAACGTTCCAGGCTAAATAAGTTCATTTCATTTCAAATCAATTATTAGACGCCCCTAAAACCAAGGAACAAATTATGCCCAATAAAACCAATTGTTGCTCATATACCCCCCGAGGACGACATCCGCCATCAATAAAATTTCTTACATTTCGCATTCAGCCGTGAAATTTCAAATTTGCAATCATAATTTACGTAATGATCCTTACAGACGTTGAGAACGCAATTCATGTCAATTAGTGTGGCACAGTAACAATTGCCTCTCAGAAGAATGAAGACGAATCTGTCTGAAATGGCGCGTCCAGGTCCAATATACAAACGCCAATGGCTAACATGTATATATAGACGCGCAATATTATATTATCCTTTTGTGATCCCATCCACATCCATCCATCCATCTATCTATCCACCCATCCGTCCATTTACCGTAGAACGATGAGTCGTGTGTGAAGAGTAAAATTGCATTTAAGATCATCCCATTCCGTGGTAAGAAAAAAATGCCATTCCTGCGGCCATGTCATCGCTGTTGGAGTCTTGGCCCGGCTGAAAAGTTCATCCTTCATAGCTTGGCCGCACTGCGCCTCAGTCGAGCGCAACTCTCAAAAAAAAAAAATGACACGAAATACTGGACCATTATTGACGGTACTTATTAGGAGTGATGATCATTCTCAGTGCTCGCACAAACCAGGAATCGGTATATAATACTCGGCAAGTCCGAAGGAAGTGAGTCCGCATATAATCTTTATATCGATGTGCAAGCCTTTGGGTTTAATCTGGAGACGGCTTTGGAGCTGGATTTGAAAATGCCCTGCCATTAGGGTAAAGTGTTTGTTTGGACGGCCATACCAGAGCCACAGAGCATCATGGTGATTATTGTGGCGATGAAGTGCAGAGGTGCGATTTATGGGAACGAATCTCCTTGTGGAATTTTTCACGCGCGTACCACGAATCAAGTTCAATTTTGTGTGTATATTGTGTAAGTTAGTTTAGCTGAGTGTGTCTGAGCCTTCTGCCTTGATCTTCACGTGCACTCAATAAAATTCGCGCCCGATCGATTAAATTGAATTGACCAAGCTATATGTGTGTATAAGCGTACATAGTGGTAAATTGCTTGATGGTGCAGTATCGCATCAGCTTCCTTTGGCACTCAGGACTCATGAACGTGATGTATGCGATATTGCGTGTGATTCCTTTTGTTTGTTATTCGAATGGGGCGCGATCAGGAGAGGTGTGGCATTGTAATTTATTTTGACTGAACAAATTTAACAAGTTACACCTTTTGTGATGTATGTTTTAACTTATTCTGTTTTTTATTTTATTTTTATTTCAGGTGAGTTATATGCGAAAATGGCAATGAAATGAGTTTTCTTACAAATTGGTGGTAAGTTGAATTTTGTGTGATGCACTTACATTTATTTCTGAGTGATGGGCTTACAAAAATAAAATAAAATCCTTATTTTTTTTAAATATTAGCTTAGAACTCAACTTAGGAAACAAAAAAAAATTACCTGTAGGAAATTGGCATGGTGGTTTCAAACATAAATCAAGATAAAATATTTTTAATGTGTGGATCTCTTGCCTTTATGTGAATGAAATAAACCATTATCAAAATTAATATCCTTAAAAGGATTGATTACAGAATCGTTCGTTATATAGCATTTTATGTCTTTTTATAAGAAGACATTAGTATTAAGAGATATAGTTTATTTTGGAGTGCCTGTAAAGGGCCAGTAAATTAGTTATAAGTTATTGATAATTAGGATAGTTTTAAACATTTTTGTCTAGCTTGAAGATAGTTATGTAGTTCAAAAGTGGTCTAGGTCACGGTTTTCAGGAAAATCGCGCTGGATCTTCAGCCGCCATTTTGAATTTAATGAACATTATAATTTTGCCAATAACTTCGGCATTTTGGATTTTTGACAAAAATAATGTAGGTAAAACTTGTAGGAAATTTAGTTTTCTACAATTTTAGTCTTAACATTTTTATTCAAAAAAGTTACCGTTCGCGAGATATTAATGAAAAACTGTTTGGGGCTTGTGAACCCGCTATGGGACTATGAAATATACGTACAATTTTCTCTTATAGTTTGTTCGGGGACCATTAGTAGTCCAAAAATCGATTTTCGGGAATATACTGCTGGAGTCTTAGTCGCCATTTTGAATTTAATGAAGAATTGGTTATATTTTTTTATTCATATACAACCCTTTAGCGCAACACCGTGGATGTTGAGTTGAAGTAGGGCCATTTTTTTTTTGAAAACACAAACCCCCAAGTAACATCGTCACAGCTATTAGATGCAAAACTGTTCTTTTGCAGCTCCAAACAAGTGAAATTGAAAGCTATGGCTTTATAAGGTTTAATTTCACAGCTCAATGTACTTTTAATTTAAATCATGCTCTATAGTGAAGTTTAACAGCACTGTCAGCTCGTTCAGCGTTTAGTTTTTAAAACTAGCTCCATAATACCTTTAATGCCTCATCTAAATGGCCGGTGTACAGCTTTCAACTGCACAAATGTAATAAAAGATGCGACAAAAGCTGTAAGCAGTAGCTTTAGCTTTAGAAGTAAAATACTAACGCATGTGCATTTCGAAATGTCAAAATATAGCATTAAAAGACCAACTTCAAATCGGTTGTAGAGCTGAGTTTTAATATCTTAACACATTCTACTCATGAACCCATATTATAATAGGGTATTGTCCAAAATAAATCCAAAATATTTATTTTATCAAGAAAAAAATGTATTATTGTAAATAAAAAATAACTATTCAATTTTTAGTGTAAGTTATCAATGTTCAGATTGGAACTATAAATTTACTCTGTTAAACAATGCGGAAGAAATTTGATAATTTCTCGTTTTGCATAGTAACGTACATAAATAGCTACATAGGTTTTTTCATAGTATTTAAAAAAAAACTATTTTTTCAGGGCTTTAATTCTAATCACGTACGCACAAAAAAAAATTATCCTACCTTAATTTCCTCAGAGAAAATACATGTGGTTACACGTTAAGGATACCAATGTTCTGTATCACTGTGAATCTAAGCCGCTTTATTAAAAAAAATTTTGAAACTCTTATCTTTAAAAATTGGAACTTAGGCTTTAAATGCACTTCAGGAAATATTCTTTTAAAAAATTCCTTCCTATAAACCACGTTTGTTTTATTATTTGCTTTCCTTGACTTTTAATTTCTAAAGCACCCTATCTTATAACAATAGCATGAAGTTAAAAAAACGAAAATGCCATCTTGTTGGAACTAGCTCTAGAAAATGTACAATGAATTTTAAAGCGACATAAGAGCTCTATATCAAGAGTAATTAATATTGCAGCTCCAGAACAGATAGTATTGCAGCTTAATTCGAAGAAACGTCTTGGCTGACAGTAAAAATGGCGACGAGATATAAAATTAATTCACTTGTTCTTTTTTTTATTTTAAAAAAGAATCATCTTCGGAGTGTAATTCAAGAAAACATTTTTCAAAAATAATTTCATTTCAGCTCTCGAAAATTAATTTTTAAATATTTTTATTAGCTAACTATTTTTTAAAATTATTTATGATGACCTTATGCACAGAATAATGTAGGCGCGCTGCAATTCAACGAAGTATCGTCACAACATTTCTGAAAATATTAAACGCGCACTTGAAATTCACTATCAAACAATCGAAAATCGTAATTTCTTTTGTTATTTATATGGTTATTGTCATCTTCGTTATTTCTATTTTACATACTATGAAACGATTCATTCATTCTTTGATAGTATGAGAATTTCATATATTTTTATTTTATACTACACTAACCAATACAAACAATAATATGTCAAAAGTTGTGTTTTAATAGTTTGAAACCCATGTACTACAGAGCTTCAAGTCACGTTTGCCATTGATAACAGCCTGAATAAGAGCAAAAAAGAGCTCTCAAACTCAAATTAGCTACGAGTATATGGGAGCTTGACTTTTGCTCTAGATCCACATATAGAGCTCCTTGCTAAATAATCAGCTTTAAAATATAGCTCGTGAATGACTATAAAAGCTTTTATACAGACAAAAATGTTTCTTTTGCAGTTTTACAGTAATATCTCGCAAACTGTAACTTTTTTGGGAAAAAAATATGAATACTAGAGTTGTATAAAATTCAATTTCCTACAAGTTTCACCTGTATTTTTTGTGTCAGAAATCAAAAATGGCGATGTTATTGTTCAAAATAAAATGTTCATTAAATTCAAAATGGCGGCTGAAACTCCAGCGCTATTTTCCCGTAAACCGAGATTTAGACTACTTATAACCACCCCGTAACGAACTGTGAAAGGAAATTGTACGAATTAATTTTTTCTATTTCAAATGTTTAACCCGACTGGAATATTTGCTTAACAAGAAATTAAAGTTTTTTGTTTTGAATGTGTACGAAAGATTTGTGTGCGACTTAGAAGACTTGTATGCTGAGTATAACAAGTAGAAAGCTTCACAAGAAGGACTATTATGAAAAATCCATACAAATTGTAGCAATAAAGCCCCATGATATTTTGCATAATAAGCTTTCCATGCGATGATTTGCTTGCTATGCAGACTTTCAATACTATTTTTGGTCTATTAACTAAAGTAATTTGAATTGAGACTATTCAACTCTATCCGCTGTCCCCTTTTACCTAACAAAGGCAACATCCATATTCATAAACAAATGACCCACAAATACTTAGTCTGTCTTGCGAAAGGTGTCATATCCCATTTTATCCGAAACCATTTCTTGGTGATATTTAATTCTTTGTGTACCTATCTTACCTATATGTGTATAGTCAGCGAAACCCTCTTGGCTGCATGAAAATCTTTTACAGTTATTCCTATTATTCCAAAGCACAACAACGAACGGCATTTATCTGATTAATATTCCTAACCAATTGCCACACCAACAAAAAAAAAAAAAAAATCTTCTCTCTTCATGAGGGTTAGCCCAGTTTACACCGTTTAGTAGCCAGTAGCCATGCGGATAGGACTTTTCTGCAGCAGAGCATTATAGTGAGTTTGTCCTCTGGAGGCGTCCTCCTCAATCCGACACAAAGATTTAACACCATCTCCAACTTCAATTGCAACCACGCCGAGTCGGCTATGTGTCTCTGGCATGTGCAGAGATTTACTGGCAGCGAGTTGTGATTAAATTTGCACCAAATTCACCGTCACCATCATCAGTGGATTTATAACACTGATCCAAGCCGAGGGTCTTTCTGTTTAGTGCGGTTGGGACATTATGGTAGACAGAGGGTGGTGAAGAGGAGGGGGTGGAATTAATCCAGCCGAACCACCACCAAACTTTATAACAAACAACTGCGCCTTTTATTTTCCTCTAAATAGCCACACAATGCATAATTGTGCATTGTGCAACTATTTCTACGATTTGCTGTTTTTTTGTGTGTTGTTGTTGTGATATTGGCTTGGCTTGGTTTTGGCTCTGGCTGGGATAGATACTCAAGGAGGAAGTTCTTGAATGCAGGCCGAACTGAGCTGGTTGTGGCTTATTATAGTCCGGATCAGGCAAGCGTCTGTGCGGCATAGATATACTTTTACTCCGCGCTGTTGCGGACAGATGTGGATACCGAATCAGCTTTTTCCTTCTTTCGTTTTTGGGGTCTACCACCTGGTCCAAACTAAAAAGTGTTTGAAAGATACACACTCAATGGGTCTGTAAGAGTTCATGGTGTGACCGACCGTCCGGCGGGTGAGAGGCTCGGTTGCTAAGTTAGTTAGTGCGCGGTGCAAGGATGTGAAGCAAATTTATTGCTCTGTGATACTGATCGTTGTGTTGTTATTGTTGGTGTTGTTGTATTGTTGTGTGATATGTGTGCTGTTGCAGCAGCAACTGTGTTGACTCTTGTCTTCGTTGGTAGATCGTGAGGAATAGGATTTTTGGTTGCTCTGATTCCGGGTTACGCCTTTAGATTGTTTTTGTTTTTTCTTTTGCTCAATGGGATGTAGAAATAAATGAATTTGTGGTGTGTTGTGGTGTGGAATTCGGGACAAAAATTAGGCTGCAGGGAGGACACTTAGTTTAAACATAGCCAAGCGGCACGAAAGTAGGACAAAGGGCGAATTTGTGTGGTCTTTTCTGTGTAAGCCAATATACAAGATAACGTTTTAGCTTTGATTTATTGAGGGACGATAGAAATTTCCTTAGAATGATGTGGACAACAGAGACCTTCGGAACGTGCTTTGAAGAGTTTTTGTTTCAAAATTATTTGCCTTTTAATCTCTTATGGGAACGATTTAAAATCTTTTTGGTATTATGTGAAAGACTTAAGGACCAACAGGTTTTAGTCCACAATTTTTGTGGAATTAGATTTCAGCAGCCTTTGAAGATTTAAATGTAGAATCTAAATATTCTGAGAAGAAGAGGAAGTGTTGTTCCTCTATGTGTCGAATTTAACTGTCTGCATTTCAACGTTGACAATGTAGACAATATGTCGACAATGTAGACAATATGTCCACAATGCAAACAATAACTTTAGCATCTTAAATCTCATAAATAAAATCAATCCACATAGTCTTTGGTACAACGATATACACGTGGTTTTAATATTATCCATAAAGTTTCAAGCTATAAATTATAATATTCTCTTTCAAAATAAAAGTTTAAGACGCGTGGGTGCTATTAACATATCTGGCCGATCTATAAACAATGCATTTAAAGTGGTAGGATATCTCTTGGTGAAAACCAATAATAAATAGGCAGCTGTTTGTACAGTGTGCTGCAAAATACTGCTGAGAACCGTCTTTGCAGGCATCAAACAGGTAATGGAAATTGTATTATCATCAAATAATATTGATTTTAAAAGTAAAGCCTATGCTTACATTTTCCAATATAAATCGTTGCATACCTCAAACAAGGACATCTGAATCTAATAAAACCTCAATAATATTATTATGATATTATTTTAAGGCCATATCATACAAACATTTTATCAGAGATTGTAAGACCAATAGTGCAAATCTTGAACATTTTAACCCTACTCTATCGAAATGAGTTTCAAAATGGAAGTCGACTCTAAAAATGGGTTTTAAAATGAGGGTCCAGTTGACGAATTGTTATGAACATTTTAAATATTTAATAATATAAATTCAAAAACAAAATTTCAAAAAAATCGTCCTCCCGTTTTCTAAATATTGAATTTTAAAATTTTTTTTTTCAAAAATGCAAAACAACTATTTTTTGAAAATTTTGAAATGAAGTATTATTTAAAATTTGAAGGAGCTCCTGTATAAATTTTTTATCCAAATCCGTTGAGCCGTTTATGAGAAAGTCGAAAATCAAAAAAACGGTTGTATGGCAGGTACCGTTAATAACAAAATACTTAAAAAATCATACCCAATGTAGAACACACACCAATTTTTATCAAAATCGTTAGAGCCGTTTTCGAGATAATTAAAATGGTAGAAAATTTTGTATGGCAAGTACCGTTATTTTTTGGGGTTAAGACAACGATTCAAAATCTATTTTGGAAAATCACCTTGAACGCTTAAATACCAAGTTTGGAGAAAATCGCTTCAGCCGCTTAGGCTGTAGAGCGTTGTACAGATAAGCAGACAGACAGACGGAATTGCCGGACCCACTTTTTTGGTGTTCTCTATCATCGTAATGTCAACTTTGATTAAAATCTCGACTTCGATTTTTTTACAAATGCAAAACTTGCCCCAATTTTTTTTTTTCTGAAGAAGAAGATTATAATATTTTGGAGGATTTTTTAGAGAGAAAAAAATATATAAGGGTAGAGCAAAAAAAGAGCTTGAGGACCTTGAATTTTATTCAAGAAACCGATTTGAAAAAAACAAAGGTTCGATTTTTAATTGAAAAATGTACATGAAAGCCGATTGGTAATACAGCCGATTCCTTTTGTTGAACAATTTGTTTCTTTATCTGAAACGAATTATATATGGACTCATTTTTCTGAAATTGTTAACATCTAACCTGAGCTTTTATAAATTTATGGATATATTTTGTGTGTTCTTGTGCGTATGTTTAATTTTCATTCAGTTCCATTACTCTATCTGTCAAAATAATGTGTGTTCAACATAATTTTGATTAACGTAGCCCTAAGGATATACTTAGTTTTAAGACCGACCTACCCAATTTGAACTCCTTAAACAATCCTAATTTTTTTACCCCATCAATCTCAAAACGCTCCTCGTTTCCCCAACGCAAACGCGTATCATTTAATGCTAAGTACCCATTTTTCAATAATGCTTCAAATAAGAGTACTACTTCTAAGGTTAATTATAGAAATTTTATCCACTCTCATACCTTAATTCCCACCTCTCAGACAACCACCCAAAATCCAACTTCTATAAACCTTTCTAACTTTAACAACTGTCCAAGCAATAAACTCGTCTCCCAAACACCTTCTCTACCTCCAATTTTCGACCCAATGTTTCCGCCTTCTGTCAAATTAACTTCTAAATTCGCTAATCCAAAACCAACTATTGATGAGTTTGACGGCCGATACATAATTGCAAGGCTCCGTGACAGTAAACTATACGATAATGTACGTCTTTACCTTGCTTTCTTACACGATAAACCAGACTCTGTTTGTATTGACGGCAAGACCAAAACGAACGTCTTAGTATCGATACAGAAAGAAGGCCTCCCAACCGACTATTCTTCTCTAATAAATATTTATACCCGTTTTCATGAAGGCTTTAACATTTCTGCTTCTACAGTCTTGAATGACCTTGCTATCTATGCTTCTCATGTAAATTCAAAATGTTCTCGTTTTAAAAGATTCACTCATAAGCCTCGTCTTTAATAGTAACCGAAGCCCTAACAGTTTATCTAGTGAAATTACCCCGTCTACGTTATCACTCTATTACCAGAACGTTAGAGGGCTCCGAACCAAAACCTCTTCTACGTTCCTCAACTCCCAAAAACTGCCATTTGAAATGTTTGTCCTAACTGAAACGAACCTTTGTCCCAATATTCTTGACAGTGAGCTTTTCACATCTGACTTTATTGTCTTTCGAGCTGATGGTCAAATCCTAGATAATGGCCCCCGTGGGCGTGGAGTTCTTTTAGCCGTTCACAATCGTCTGAATGCAACTCTTGTCGAAGTCTCTAAATCGCCACTTTTTGAATTTGTGTGTATTAATGTCTCTTTACATAATCGTTGTTTCTACATTATCTGCTGTTATATTCGCCCTGCACAGCCCATTCTCGCATATAAGCTAATGGTTGACTCTTTTGATTCCCTTTTTGAGGCTGCCGAATCCAGTGTTGATTTTATCATTGTCGGCGATTTCAATCTACCTGACCTTGTTTGGATTCCATCCGAGGATGAATTGCATTTTGTTCCCTGCAATGCTACTTCAGAAAAAGAATCTCTTCTCACAGATCGATTATTTGAATATGGCTTATTTCAAATTAGTGGGGTCTCTAACAATTTAGATAGGCAGCTTGATCTCATTTTCTCTTCCGACCCTTGCAACTCTTTTGTCACCGAAAGTTTCCACCTTCTTTCCACCCTTGACCAATATCACCCTCCTCTATCTCTTCTTTTCACAGTCGATAAGGGTATATCCGCTATTGATTCAGAAGTCTCTTTTCAATTTAATTTTCGTAAAGCTAACTTCAATCAACTCGAAAACATTTTAAGCGACATTGATTTCAGCCTGTTTTTGAACTCTAACACCCCCATTGACATTGCCCTAACATTCTTCTATACTACAATCTTCGAATGCTTACTAGTATGTGTCCCTTATGTGCCTCAAACGAATTGTCTGTCATCTCCCCCTTGGTACACTAAGGAGCTGCGTAGTTTTCGTAATATAAGGAATAAGTTGTGGAAAACTTATTTAAAATCCGGTACATATTCAGATTTTTTAAATTACGACCAAGCTTCTTCCAATTTTTCTCTCCTCTGCGATTCGCTATACCATGCCTATCTTGACAAAATGCAGAATTGTCTTATCTCTGAACCGAAGCGGTTTTATCAATTTATTAATGCAAAAAGGAAATCTGATGGTCTTCCATCTACCTTCAATTTTAACAACATTTCATCTGCTGATCCCAAAGTAGTTGTTAACCTTTTTGCTAATTTTTTTAGTCTGTCTTATAGTGATCCTGTTAAAAATCCTGATCTAGAATATTTTGACTTTCTGTCAAACAGTTCACAAACTTCATTAGTTTCTCTCGAAATTTCTCTTTCATCGGTCAGTGAAAAAATAAAACTTCTTAAAGATGACTTTTCTCCTGGTCCTGATGGCATTCCAGCCATTTTTCTCAAAAAATGTTCTAACGTACTATGCGAACCTCTCACAATTCTATTTAAACTCTCTCTTTCGCAAGCAGTTTTCCCTACTTTGTGGAAAAACTCATTTATTTTTCCAATTCACAAAAAGGGAAATAAGAACGAAATCGCAAACTATCGTCCGATAGCAAAACTTTCTTCAATACCCAAGCTGTTCGAAAGTATTGTCTATGACGCTCTTTGTTTTCATTGTAAGTCATTAGTCTCCCCACTTCAACATGGTTTTATTAAGGGCAGGTCCACTACGACGAACTTAACCCAATTTGTTTCCATGACACTTTGTGCTCTGGATAAGGGCTACGATGTTGATGTGATCACTACTGACTTTAGCAAGGCATTCGATAAGATTTCTCACCAAATTATCTATATTAAACTTGGAGCTTTTGGTTTTCCCCCAATATTCATCCAATGGGTGAGATCCTACTTGGAAAACCGCCAATATAGTGTTGTATTCAGATGCTCTGTGTCCAAGCCTATATATGCTACCTCAGGTGTTCCTCAGGGTAGTCATCTCGGGCCACTTTTATTTGTCCTTTCCATTAATGATGTTGAAAGCATTATTTCCTTCTCAAACCTCTCTATATATGCCGACGACATGAAAATTATGAAAGTAATATCTACTCCTACTGATTCTTCCCTGCTTCAAAATGACCTTAATTCTTTTCACACATGGTGCACAAAAAATTTCCTCGAACTCAATGTCACTAAATGTCAACACATGACTTTTTCTCGTAAACGCCTGTCCTTACCCTCTCGTACTTATCACTTTTGCAACGTTCTAGTTCCATCAGTTTCCTCCATTCGTGATCTCGGCATTTTATGTGATAAAGAGCTCAATTTTCGTTCACACATAGATAATATTATCGCTAAAGCAAACTCTTCCCTAGGATTTATAAAGCGCTGGTCGAAAGAATTTTCAAACCCATACGTAACAAAATCACTCTTTACCACATATGTTAGACCTATTCTCGAGTATGCCAGTCAAGTTTGGTCTCCTTATCATACCACCCACTCGTATAGGATTGAAGCCGTACAACGTAGATTCCTCCGTTTCGCTTTACGAAACCTCTCATGGTCTGATCCTCTTTTCCTTCCCCCTTACGAACATCGTTTACAACTGATCGACCTAAACACCCTTGCCAAGCGTCGTGATGTTGCAGACATACTTTTCGTTCACCAAGTCATCACAGGAGTAATAGATTCTCCGCCACTTCTTAAATCAATTTATTTTAACACCAATCCACGTAACCTCAGATCTGTTCCCTTATTTCGCCTTCCTACTTACCGAACCAATTACGCTCACTTTAACCCAGTTACTAGAATGTTGCGATTAGCCAACAATGCACAGCAACTTCTCGATTTTAACCACAGTATCTCATACCTTAGAAGAAACCTTTACTCTAACTATCCCTAATTCCCTACTCTTTAGTTTAAGTTAAAATTATTACTAGACGGTTTAAGTTATTTTAAGTTATCTTAATATTGTTAATATTGTTATATTGTTATTATTTTTATGCTTGAATTAAGCGAAATAAAATAAAAAATAAAATAAATTAGAAGTGATGTTTAGTGTGCTTAAAATTTAGACAAAGTACGGCAAGGGCTGTGAACTAGACGGCGACTTTAACTAGAATTGGGTTTGTTTTCTAAGCGATGATTGTTTAAAATCGGACAAAAAAAAGATTACTCTATTTAAAATAAATTCCTCAAATTTTAAAAGGTTCTTAAGCCTTGACCAGTAGTAGAGAAGTGAAGTGATTCAGTTGACCAATCAAATTTTAGTAAGTAAATTTATCATAACAGATTTCTCCCATAATTTAAAGTGTTTCGATATCTTTAACTTAAATATTTAAAACTAAAAATTTCACAAACATATAACTAGGTATGCGTTTAAATTTATATCAAATGATTTTTCCACGACTATCTTGTTATCACAAGTTTTCGTATTATAGATGAAATTGGTTCTTTCTTTTTAACATTTATGTTTTATGGTTTGATAAATTTAAGGAGGAAAATTATGAATTAGGATGGTTTCACAAATTGTCTACTATGTATACATTGTCGACAAGCTTATGTCGACAATTGTGAATTGCCTACATCGAATTGTCTATATGTAGACAATCATGTAGTCTACTTTTATAGTCTACGTGGCACAACACTGAGAGAAAGTATTTAAGGCTTTCGACCATGTCAATGTATCTATTTCTATAGCGCTTAGTGGGTATTTATATTCGACGGTTTTTGACATTTTGGGACTACATCCACAACTTACATCTCTTTTGATCTAATTGAATACGCGTTGATTTCTGCGCCTCCATTCGCCTTCTTCGCACCGAGTACCAAACATCGTAGGTAGTTTACCGAATCTTAAGAATACATGAGTGTTCTTCACAAGCTAAATGTATTTCCTCCCTCCAGCAAGACAGCAATGATGAAGGACTTTAATTAGTTATCCTTTGTTTTTTTAGTAACGCCCTACTAGTTAAGGGTACTACGATTGTAATTTTTGTTTAATTTTTTGTTAATTTTGTGACCTATAGTCCAAATTATGCGTTTCGCCCAGGTACTACAGTTGGGCTCATCAGTACTACGATTGGAAATAGGTTAGCGTCATCTCTACACTGATATCGTTTTCTGCGCTTAAAGCGGATTCCAGGCTCAATTCCGCATATATTGATTAAGTGGCTTTAATCTCACACCGAGACCGATTAGATTGTATTCTTCTCAGATCCTTCACACTGGTCTTACCTACCAACTGTCGCCATATATTCTTAATATCTTTTCAAGATTTCTGATTTGACAGTATGTTTCGAGCATCATTCCTCCTGATATGCACCACAACTCATAATAAATTCTACCGCTTGCTTCTCGAGCTATCTTTTGTTGTTCTTCATTCGCCTATATTTTTGCCTCGAAGTGGTCGCGAGCTCTTCCATTAGCAGCTTTAGCTTAAGTCTAGAGCATTGACTTTTTGAGCTTACGCGGCTCTTGGATGCATACCTTGTGCTGAATTCCGCATCAAATCAGTGCACACACTATAGGTCCAAAGAGTGGAGGCACTTACTGACAAGCTTACTGAAATATTAGCAGAATCTTGGATTCAGTGTTGTGGCATCATGGATATCGCATACGTATATAATTAGCGGTCAGAATATAATATGTTGGGGAGCTTGGAATAATCGGACACACAGAATAGTGGAATCATGATTGATGTCAATTGCAACATGATCACTCCACTAACATTTCAGCTTCTATTCGGTTTCGGGAAGCTGTTATCAAAGCTAAAATAACATACTTAGTCTTACAGAAGGTGAACATTTTGTTGGGATATTTGTCATATTAAGTTCCTTGCATTTTCTATCTGACATAGATGCCATTTGGACTGATTAGATCGAGCGCTTTGTAATGTCTTTAAATTCAACATCCTGATTTCTTCAAAAAATCATTTAAAAATTAACCTCTTAAATCTTTGTCAGCGTGCAAAGCCAAATCAAACGTTTGAGTCATGCCTTGTTTTATACAAAATTGAATTTACGGGTAGTAATTACGGTTTTACCCCATATACAGCTTGCTTTATTTCATTTCAACATCGACTCTTCTTTAATGGAAATCCCTTTCCGATGGAGAACAAAACAAAAACGATGTGTCAAATAAACTTTCAAGGTGACCGGTATTGACAAGGTATAAAATGTTGGCAAAGAGTCATTGCCACGAGAAATTTATCCGACAATTTCCTTCAATGTGTTCCTGTGTAGATGGCAATAGTCATTACCCCGTTATTGAGAGCTATCAAAGTGTTGATCCCAAAATTCGTGTTAAAGCAGGTATCAACGTTCTCTTCAGCACATTGATAGCATTTTTCGTTGACAATCCAACGGCCGGATATGAACAAATTTGTCTCAATTTAACAGGCATTTTTTGTCGGAGAGACAACACGTTTGGTATTTGCGTTGACATCTTTCCAGCCCTCTTGCAAAGAGAGAAAAAGGAATGAATGCCTTTTCTCATCAGGAAGTAGTATTCCTTGGGTACATACCAAATCTATGGAGAAGAGCTAAGGTTATGTTTATTTCAAAAATTGGGAAAAAAACGTAACACATTCTAATACATTCAGCCAAATAATTTTAGCTCCTTTCTACTAAAAGAAAATTTTGGAAAATGGAACTGATAACTTCATCAGATCAGAAGTAATAACCTTACGGAGTGCTTTACAATCGAAAAAGTAAAGTAAGTAAATACTATCACGTGGATGGATTGATAACAACCAAGAGACTGGGACAATAATTTTTGGGCTAGGAACCAAATTTTCCTAACCAATGGGACGGTTTACTAGCATTTTCCAGGCGAAAGTCAATGCCATTGCAAAATGTGCAGAAAGAAATTTTGAGAGAACTACCATAACCAAACGATTGCCATCATTTCGGATACACTAACTGCGCTCAAAACACTAAACTCCTACGCTATTAGCTATAAATTGGTATGGGAGTGCGTGGAGATGCTTAACGAACTGTGTGAGAATAACAATGTTACACTTCATTAGGTACCAGGACACGTTGGTGTCCAAGACAACCCAGCAAACATTTATCTGAAGGTTCAGATTCTAATCACCAAAAATGAAGAATAATATTCAGGAAACCTCCAGTTTTTTTAATGAATTATGAATATATACAAGGATCCTACAAATTCTTACCAGGGACACAAGGAGATATGTATTCTGTTTCAAAAAAAAAACAACAACACTCATTTTGTTGTTGGATCCTTAATATGGAGATCCTTTTTTGTTCGTCCTTTTATTTTTCTTTTTACAAAGGGTTAATGATAACGGGTCATTGTAATGACAAAGTTTCGTTTGCATAGTCGATTATCAGTTCGGGAAAGTTTTTCGAAAAATCGGTTGTGTTTTAATAGAAAATGAGTACCTACTTACTTAAAAAAAATATATATAAAAAAGCAAATGATAAAACATAAAGGTATGTACAAAAATGGTGTTAAATTTTCTTAGAAACATAAAAATCATTTCTTTAATTATAGCATCGTGTAACAATTGAGAAGTACTGGAATCTATAAAAGCCAAACAAGAGGCAAATCAAAAAATGTTCCAGAGGCTCACCGATGAAATATTCAATCATAAATGAATCAGAAATAATGAATTCACTTATGATGCAATTTGAATGCTTTTACCTGGGCTCTTAGACACCGATTTGAATCATTTTAATGATTCATTCATGATCTGAAAATTCTGCAATTAAATGAATGTATATAACCGTTCCATATATTCCTTTAAATGATTAATCCCTGAACCTTTTCTGAATCACAAAAATGATTCCTATACGATTAATTAAAGTGAAGGTATATACTTAGAAATCCTTCACTTAATTGAATTTTATTAGAATTATTTTTATGATTTAGAAAAGATTCAGGCATTCACCATTTAAATGAATATATGGAGCCCTTATATACGTTCATTTAAATGACGAATTTTCAGGTCATAAATGAATCATTACAATGATTCAAATTGGTGTCTAAGAGCCCAGGTAAAAGGATTCAAATTGCATCAAAAGTGAATTCTTTTTCGGTCGGTTTCTTCACTTTTATGAATTAATTATCGTTAATTTCTGAATTAAAATGTTTGCTGGGAATGAAGAGGCAGATAACTTAGAAAAAATTATAGCAACAACAGCTCTAGTAGTTTCGGAGCCCTATTGCGGATAAGTAAAAAATATGATGATGATGTATTTGTAAAATTGACTTTCTATCCATGAATACATGTAAAATCCAACAACAAAATGAGCGGGTTAACTTGTTTTGTTCCGACAGTTCGATTTTTTTTATAGAAATGCCATGGTGAGATATTTTTGGTATTTATATTTTTATTATATTTTTATTTTATAATTTTGATTGATGGATGGATGGATTGATGGAACCGTGTTGCTAATAAAATGAAAGAAGTTTTTTTTAAACAACAATTTAGTTCAAATTTGTTTAATTGTGCTGAACTTCCGACTGCTGATACAATGCTGAAATCGGCACATTGCATTGGCGAATTGCACTAAGTTTGTCATCACCCATTTTCGTTGAAACTGGGATCGATGGCCCATTCCTTGTTGGCTGCTTTGTGGAATGCTTTCGTCCAGAGCACCTTACGTGGATTCTTCCTCCTTTTGAAGGCTTTATGGTATTTTTGGCCAATTTGAAAATCTAAAACAAATCGAGTTGTGAATACAACCATGTTCTCAATTAGATAATAGTTTTTTTTTTATTGAACTTACCTTGCAATCATTTCTCACAAATTGTATTCCATGTCCAGGATAAATTTTACTTGAACAAAATTAATATGTTTTTATATTTCAGATACGCATTTTTCAGTTAATTATATTAAAAATTTTATAAAAGACAACCGTCTTAATTTTTTTGTATTATTTTCTGTTTTCACTTTTTGACATCTAGAAAACTCACCTCGGAAAAATTAATAGATATAATTTTTAGGAAGTGTTCAAAACTTTATTAGATGTAGGACACACTAGTTATTAATATTGCATATTATTTATGTCGTTTTCCACTTGTGAATAGGGATTTTGATCCGGAAATTTGAATTTTCTTGGCGAAAACAACACAAATAATTTTTTGATTGTATGTGTATGCAAGTATTTTGAAGAGTAATCAAAAGCGTTTCACTTTTTAGCAAATTTAGTTTTATAGGCTTTTCACACCAAGCCCAAAACGGGGTTTTCAGCTAAAAGTTTACGAAAACTCAAAAACCGTTCAAACTGAACATTTACAAGTATTCGTTTGAAATTTCAACAATCATACATGTTTTCAAAAGGGTTTATTTAAGACTTGTAGCTTATCAAAACTTGTGGTTTATCAAAAATGTATGCGAAAACTTATGTTTTCGCTTTAGGTTTTCAGCCAAAACCGATAATTTCGCGAAACCGTGTTTTGGGTTTGGTCTGAAAAGGCTATTAATTTGGTGTTTGTGCAAGAGCGTACGGATGACCAAAATCAAATCCATATTCCAAAACACAAACAGTGCATATTACTCAGTGGGTAGTTTCATTTCATGTCGTTGATTGGACATGGATTTCTTGACTTCCAATGGATTTTTTCATGGCATGTTCATAGTTCTAAAATCATTTATGGCCTTTGGATACAGCCTGTTAGAAGGCAAGGTTAGATGATGTTTTTAATTTACGTGTTAAGCCTTATAACTACATTTAACACACTTTTGTACAAAAGTTAAAAAAAATGTTTGTCCTTATCCAACATACTGCTGCATCCTATTTCATATTTCAAATTTTACAAAAGTAAAAAAGGTTAGATTTTTAGTTTTGTGCAAAAGTCAAATACTTTTGTAAAATTTGTAATATAAGATAGGATTCAGCAGTATATTGGAAAAAGACAAACATTTTTTTTACTTTTATACAAAAGTCTGTTAAATGTAATTAAGGCTTTAGTTGTTAAAAACTAATTCAAATAAGACAATGTGATAATAAAACACACAATTTGCTTTGACAGAATAAAACGATTTTGTTCAGAAAAATTTCGATATTGTACAGAAAAGTGGATAATTGAATGGAGTTCTATAAAAAAAAATTCGCACGAGTATTTAAATAACCATTTCTGAAACTGGGTCGTATTTAAATTGTACCTCATTTGTTTGAAATCAGCTTTTTGTATTCATTTAAAATCTTTTGATAAAAATCAAAGCTTAATGCAATAAAGATGAACTTTTAAAATTAATTTTTAAATGTTAGATAAAAACTCTTTTTTTCAGAATTTTTTTCTTTTTTCACAAATATAATTTGTATTGTTTCCTTTTAAGCAAATGCTAAACAAATTTGATATTCATTTTCGTTTAACAACATTAGTTTGAGTTATAATATGCTTTGAATAATTTTATTTATGTTCCATGCAATTCTAAATTGAAATGATATGCATTTAAGGTGAGGTTAGCACTAAAAAAGTAGTTCATTCATTGTTCATCACTTTCTGACCCTAATCACCGATTTTTTAAAATAACCGTCCATTCCGTGGTGAAACTCATATTTTTTAACTTGTGTGCGTGAAATCTGGTTGAAACAATTTTGTATTTACATCCAGATGCAAAAATATGAGTTTCACCACGGTCGTAGCTTGTAGGCAAACCAAACAAACTGACGAAATATCCGATTTTATTTTGGTTAATCTAAGATTTATACATCCAAGACAAAGATATCTGGGACGTCACCAAATAAAAGAGAGTGAACTAACCTCTCTAAAAATACTCCAAACACTAAGGTTCCTCAAATGAATACAGTTGGAGGAAGAGTTCTAAGTGAGCAATGCCGTTTTTGGCTCTAAGTCGGGACACAAGAGTATCTTATGGTTTCTCTTTCGTAAAGCCGGGTGTGTTCACAGATGAGTGTAATATTTTATAAGTTTTAATTGCGGCCAGCCTCTAACTTATATTCCCCAGGTGCAATGCTAATTTGAGTAAGAAAATTGCTGCTTGCAAAACTGTCCGAAGTAAACTCCCGATGTCATATGGCACTTAACGTAAGAATTTTTTTCTGAGCATGTCATATGCATTAGACTTGATTGGAGCAATTTTGGCAGTCGATTCAGATTTCCAAGCATTGGCTGGAATTATATTGGTTAAAACTTCTTCCTGAAAATCCTGGTTACTTTCTCCTTCGAACTAAAATCGAATTTCTATATTTAATTGACTAATTAATTTAATTCAAAGCCGTCGCTTTGTTGGATTCAAAATAAACTATATAATTTTATTTAAAAAAAAAACAAACCCATTGACCTAGATTTCCAACAAATTAATCTAAGTTTCGTTAGCCATTTTCGGCTAAAACAAAACACATAAGCCATGTTTGTTTAAGTCCCTTGGTAGTACACAGACAATTATTTTATCGGAGTCCTAACAAGCCTATTGACTATGCAAACTGTCAACTATCAACATTTTACTAGTATACATTGGCTTAATCACAATATCCACACACCGCATACTTAACACTGCTGTAAGAGCTTTGTATAGGCTTAGCATAAGCAATAAGCATGTTGATTTAAAGATTCAAAAACCTCCGACAACTATTAAACATATGGTTGAAGACAAAAGACTAAAGCCGCCGCGTCATCCGCCGACAACCGTTTTAGGCAGATTATTCCAAATCTAACACTAAACGATCCACTGGGAGTAGCCATTAATACCGTGTGTCCCACTTTAGCGCGTCGCGCCGCCGCTTCGCAAACGCACATGAATCTTTTAAGCATTCTTCAATGTGATGGCGGATTTGCGGATTTGCCGCTTTTGCGTTGAATTGTTGATGTTGTCGTATTGGTTTTCGTATGGTCGTCGGTCGTTGTTGTCGTAGTCTCTTGTTGTCAGCGTCATTTTAACTTGTCGACCATAAACAATGTGTCGTTGCCATGTCTAAGGCTGGTAATAACACATAATAAGCATGTTCACGTGGTTCTTCCATATAATATGCCCACAGAAACACTGGCGCGCCATGTTGAATCTGATCTTTCTCTCCCTTATTGAGATATTTCATCTGAAACGTTTGCCATTTTCACTCTTCGTCACCAATTCGCATATGTATATAAATACATAAGCCAGCGTTCTTTCAAGACTCTGTGATTCACTTAAAGATTATGTCGCAAAGATTTCCTCTTCGATAGTTCGATCTGCAATCATTGGTCGCCAAAAACCACCGCACCACCACATTGCACTGTGTTGTCGTTGAATCAACATTCAGCACATCTTCAAGGCATAATCCATGCTATGATCGGTTGGAATATTCGTATTTGTATCTGGTGTATCTGGCCGCAGTAATATGTTGTGCGCATTTTTATTAATGAAGCCTCAAAGACATTAAGCATCCTTACAGCGGCATCATTGGTTTTTTGTCTTTAATGCGAGGAATGCCGTTTCGATCTAAGCCTTCGTAGGGTATGTTCTTCGTATGCTATATTTGACGAAGATTTCAGGAATTTCGAGCATCCACAGTTTCACTTATGGGTAATTTCTGGATTTTTTCTCAAATACCCCCGCCCTATATTCAAAAGTTGGCACAATTCCATATTTAAAAACAAATATGTTTCCTCACAAATTTTTGAAGAAGATAATCAGTCAAATGTGTTTGTAACAATTTGGGAGCCTTTTATAGGTATAATTTCTCGCACTCTTGCCGGATATTCTCTTATTCTTTTAAGAGTTCTATGAGCATCTGGCTCATTTTCCGAATAGCCGTGTTTTATTGGGAATGTATCCATTGTACAGTATGTAATTGCCAAAAAAAACGCATCGACCGCAGCCTTTATTTTAGTTTTGTAAGAATGGTACCCCTGTACAGCTATCACAAGCAATGAATTATTTTTGTGCAAAGTATAATTAACAAAATATCGAAATTATGACCCATAATTTACTTTAATAGAAAGTAGAAAAACGTACTAACCTTAATTAATGTTTGAAAAGCATTTGTTGTTTACGTTTTTTCTCCATTTTCAATTTTAAATTTTAACATTCATTTTGCATCAATAGAAAGGAAATAAAAAGTGAATGGGTTTGTTCATAGACTATGGCCAATGTTAATTTTTACATAATGAAATTTTTGTATTGCTTTAAAAATCGTCTATGCTTTTCATTCGATAAAATCAAATTGCTGGAGATTCCTTCTAATGTTTCTTGGTTTGAACGCACACTACACGTAGTTTAAATTGTTCACTTCCTTATATTTCCCCTTTATATTTCATGTTTTTATTTATTTTCTGAATAGATAGATAGATAGTTTCATTGTTCCAGTCAATTTATAAATTTATTTTCTGAGTGTATTTTGATTTTAATTTAATATTTACTCATCAGCCTTCACTTATCATAAGCGACGGAAGGAACAAATAGTTAACATTTTGCCATTTATATGTCCAGAAAAAAAAGGGATCACAATAATGTAGGCCCAGTCCATGTAGTGAAACGAAGTCCGTCCATGGCCAGCGTATATTAAGCAGTGTACAATATGCACATTTTGTGAAGTTAAGTTGCCGCTTAGAATTTCATTCGAATAAATATTTTGCAGCAGAGTGTGGAGCAGTTGTTCTGTAGTGCAGTTCAAACCAGAGCGGTTCTACCTTAAATCAATATTTCCACTCATCCATCCAAACTTGTCAAATTGCTTTTTTGTAGATCTAAATAAAAAGTTGATTTTTTTCACCAAAATCCGTTTATTTATAACTACCAATAAAAATTGAACACACAACGAAAATTGGTCTTAGTTAGTTACAAGTAAAAGCAAAACGGAATTCATTCAGTAGAGATTGATTTTTTTTTTCAAAACGGAAATCGAAATTTGTTAAAATTGATCAATTGCCGTAAGGGCTATACAAAATTGCAGATATGCATAGGTGGAATCTAAGACTTGCTTCAGAAAATAATTGAGCAAAGAATGCAAAAAACTTTTACTTACACTTTTTAATAGTAAAAGTGAGAAACTTCGAAAAAACAGCTTATATATTTATTAAAAAATTGAGTTATCTAAAATTTTAGAAATAGAAACTGTCCAATTACAAAAAAAAAAGAAAAAAAATACCATCAAAAAAATCGATTTGTCTTACGAATAGAAATTAATAATACAAGAAGGTTTTTTTAATAATACAAATTCTATATACTACTGAAATATATCAGCCAAGTAGAAGACTTAGCACTATAATATTTTGACTTGTTGAATTAATGATTCAAAATAGCTTTTAACGGCCTTAGTCGAACAAAAATTGGCGTTTCGTCCCGGAGATCTCACACGGACTCATCAGTTGACTAGCGAGGACCTTTGTCAATACGCAATTTTTGCCAAGTTCAGTTCATCTTACATACATTTCGTGAAGAACATCTAGTGTGAACTATATCCAACAAGACTAGAATTCCTAGTCATTAAATTGGAAATTTTTGTTTTTTGCCCGTGGCCTGGCATTATTTATACAAGAATATTTTTTTAATAATACAAATTCCATATACTACTGAAATACATCAGCTAAGTAGAAGACTTAGCACTATAACATTTAGACTTGTTGAATTATTGATTCAAAATAGCTTTTAGGTCCTCACTAGTCAACTGATGATGTGATCTGTCCATGTGAGATCGCCGGGACGAAACGCCAATTTTTGTTGGACTAATGCCGTTAAAAGCTATTTTGAATCAGAAATTAATAATTATAAGTACTCCATGAACACATACATCGAGATTCAATTCAACTATAAATCGTACCAACAAAACTAACTTAATCAAACCGAGGCTCGAATAAACGTCAACCATCTATCCACAGTAGCATTCTACTTTAGCTTTTCATCGACCGTTGCGAATTTTATGTAAAATGTTACGACTGATAAGTTTACGATGGATAAATTTCCCAATAAAACACGTAATAATGTCATAACTTTAATAATCTCAAAGAAGGACGCCTGGAAAAACTGAGACTACTGATTTTACCAGTCATTTCACCAACTTGCGGCAGTAAGAACTCGCCGAACATGGCTCCATATCGCTCATCAATCATATTAATAGTGTAAGCCATAGCGACGTCTTCGACGAAAATGAGGCCGGATGACACCCCCGCTGATATCTTCGTCCGAACAAAAACTTTAAGACCTTCCAAAACTTCTATTCTTCCATGTGTTCTTCGAGTTTCTTTAAGATGAATGTCGCCCTTGGGCTTAATGGGATGACTTTGAAAATCTGCGCCGAAATTCACTAATCTAATCTAAAACTACAGTGTGTAGTCCACAAAATGTTGCGAATTTTTTTTTGGCAATTTCAAACATATATTATCGTTCAATTCGTCGTTTTCCTTTAAAAATATTAAAACAAAACTGTAAGGTGTGGCTATTTGGAAAACATATTCTATTTTCCGATAGGGTGACAAATGTTGGTCGCACCCATTTGTACAAAAGAATACATTCTGAAATTACGATCATAGAGAACACAAAAAAAGTAGGTCCCTCAATTCCGTCTGTCTGTCCTCGAGCCTGCAGCCTAAACGGTTCGATGGATTTGCTTCAATCTAGGTACATATTGTTTTTTCGGTAATAAGTTCACACGTATTTTCTTTTTTTTTTTAAACGGCAAATAACAGTACCTCCCAAACATTTTTTTGGCCAAAAACAAAAATCTTATTTTTCTCAAAATCGGCTCCAACGATTTTTATAAAAAAAGCTTCATAAATGAAGGGAAAAGGTACTTTTTGATAATTATTTTGTAGAAAAAAATGGTTATTTTTGGTACTTCTAGTAAAACCATTTTTTGGTTTTCGATTTTCTGGGAAACGGTTACTTTGATTTTTTTGAAGTTTTTTCCGCAGAAGCTCCTAAAATGTTTAAACACTATTGTAAGCCAAAATTTTTCAAAAAAATTTTTTTGTGGAAATTAATATTTTTTTAAATACTCAAAATTTAAAAACGACTCAATAGGTTTTTTTTCAAAACTTCTTATTTAGTTGTTTTTTCTATCTTGTTATATCTTAAATAGTTAAAAAAAACTATTTTCCTAAAATTAAAAAAAATGTTAAAAAAACGGCTCCAAGATTTTTTATAAAAAAATGTGTATGTTCTTAAATTAGTACAGTCCGCTATAATGGATAATGGATAATAATATTTCACTTTGCGTACTTGTTAACGGAACTTTTTATATTTTAGACTTTCTCACTATTGCATGAACAAATTAAAATTATTGTTTATGGAAATGCTCCCTAGAAGTGTTAAGAAAACTGCATACTCACATTTTAAAAATAAATAACCATTTTGTTTGGATAAATCAATTTTTTTCAAAAACCAGTCACTGAATTTTTTTGAAATTTTAATTTTATATGCATATTAATAATATATTCCAAATCGCATTTCAATTTTTTTTTAAATATTTTTAAAATTTTATACATTCAAAATTATTTTTTTAAAAAAACCGCTCCAACGATTTTTGAATTTTTGTTTGATATATTCGTATTTATCCAAGAATTCAAATGGCGTCTTTGTTTTCTCTCAAACTATAACAACTAAGCAATATGAAAACATTTAATTATGTATATTATCCATTCGTACGATCCAGTCGTGCATTTTATTTTATTGTCTGCTGATAATATAATTTGTTCACACTTTCTTGAAAAGAATTTTCTTGCATTTTATTTCGATTGTGATTGTGAAATTTTACAAGAACTAGATTATCACATTATAGAAACTAAATAGTATCCGCAAAATGATGTATGAGTGTTTTATTAACTTCGATGGGTGGCATTTTTGGAGATTAGCTGCTAACTTAGACGTGAGAGTTCCAGCCATACGCTAAGCAGCATTCTTTTCTATACATTCAGTTTTTATTGGACGCCGCCACCGCCCGACCCGTTGGCTATAATGATATTCTTCTCACTAGTGCCGTGCAACTCAGGTTGCATTCTAAAGACCTTAGGTCTTACACGCACATAGTTAAAATAAAAAATAAATACTATATAAAAATAATAGGGTGTTGTATACTCTAATGCAACGAACCCTAGTTTACCTACTTTATATTGATTTCCCACAAAGCTGATGTTCACGCAGTTAAAATAAAAGGTCTTCCGCGTACGAGCGAACTGGTGCAAAATATGGACAGCGAAGCTCATTTTTGCCTTTTGGGGCGCTCAGGAAAATGTTTATGTTATGGTTCGTGTGACGGCAACTGTTAAGAGCGAATCGAGTCGATTTGGGCAATCACTGGTAGATGCAATAGCGTAACGAAGCTACTCGTGCTGTTGCAGTTTCTTAAAGCCTTGTGACGTGCTGGAGTTTCGCGATGGTACGGCAACGACTATACCGACGTGAAGATACAATAATGCAACCCGTCGACCTACAGGAAAACGCGACGCAACGTACGACAGAAAACAGTAAAACATACAAGCATTCGAGCATAATATTTTTCTTGCCTTGAAATTGGCCATTTTATTCAAGCGGTTGAAGCTACTGGCTGTGCTGATCGAAGCTCAGCGGCAAATTGCATGTTCTCCTGGACATTTTGATACCTATATCATTTTTTTTGTTCGGTCTTCGTGACTGCACTTTGTGGTGTGAATTTGTGATCTGGAGCGAAAGTGATTATTTGAGCGATCCTTTAAGCAAGGAAGTGTATATTAACTTGTGTGTCAATACACAATGAATTGAATGTGGAGATTTTATGTGTGCAACCTGTTTCTTTCTACCAGATGGTATGAAAATGTACTTGTGGGTTAAATTGCACTTCTTCGATTTAAGAGAATGTTTTTGTGATGTAAGCACTTGTTGTGAGCTCATGAGCTACCAAAAAAGTATCAATAAATTGTATAAAGCGCATTATTGACTTACTATGCATGATGGGTTGAATTCTTCCGGATCGGTTGGAAGAAGAATTCAAGAAATGCAATGTATTAAAAATATCATATTAAAGGATTTGCTCACAATTAGTAACCAGTACAACTATACCTCCCCATAACATACTACTTAATCTTACACCCCTCGACATTTTTAGCAAAAAGTGGGCGCGAATACAACTATTCGTCGCAAAGACATCTCTCAATTCGATAGGCCATTCTAATATTCTGAAAAAATTCGGACCAAACTAGGACGTTGCCATCCCACCAAGAACAGATTGCGAGGATGAGAGGTTCTTAAAAGATAAATCAGCACACTTTTATACGGACGGTTCAAAAACCGAAGAGTGAGTGGGTGGCAGTGTGCTCTCGGACAGACTAAATCTTAGTGTCTCTTTCCGTCTCCCTGACCGTTGTAGCGTTTTCCAAGCGAAAATTCTGGCGATTAAAGGGGTGTTATCCTGGCTAAGAGAAAACGTGATACCCACATCGGATATCCTTATATTCTCTGAAAGTCAAGCAGCCCTCAAATCACTTAGCGCGGTTTCCACGAACTCTATAACTCCTCGCAACTGTCGACCATCTCTCAAGGAGATGACAGAACAATTTAACATTCACCTGATTTGTGTGCCGGGACATAGAGACATTTTGGAAAACTGCAAAGCCGATGAACTCGCCAGAAAAGGAAACCAAATACCAATTATACCGAAAATGGAAGAAATCGATATGCCCATCGCTACAAGCAATCTGTTTTTACATCTAAACTCCATAAAACAAATAAATTTCAGATGGTCGAACATCACTACTTGCATGACTACTAGACAAATCTTGCCAGCAATATAACCAAGACGCTCATAAGGTCTACTCTCTTTGAGCAGGAAACATCTTGGCTCCGTAATAGGTGTCGTCACTAGACACTGTTTAATTGGTAGACACGCCAAGAGAATTGGCGTTTTCTCCAATGAATTTTGCAGAAGCTGTATGTACGAGGAGGAAGAGGAGACTATCTCCCATCTTCTATGCTCATGGCCTGCTCCCTCCCAAGGACGTAGATTGCACCTGGGGGAATATTTTTTCAACGACACCGGTAATCTTAAGCACATAGAGATGCACCGGCTAGACCAGAGCCGGAATTAGGGGCAGGCCCCCACAAAATACGGACCTCCACAAAAGACTTCGAAACAAAAATAGATTAAACACTGCACAAATAATAAACAAAAAAAACAAATCGTCATCATTACAATCGTTATATAAAATATCCAGAGCTACACCATATAAGGGGTTCAAATTCAACAACTTCTTTCGTAAGATAAACTCAGATGGCAAAATTCCCAAGGTTCTGTTATGTAAACCAAAAGCAATGCATCAAAACCAATTTTGTTTCTTTTTATTATTTTTAATGTTTAAGCATGTATTCACACCGATCACTCATAACTTAAACGGCGGTCTTAACTTAAGTTTTCTATATTGATCCACATCTGTTCGATTATGTATTTATTGGCGACAATTAAACGCAGAATAAATGTCGAAAATGTATTCTTCTTTATATTTTTGAGATTCCGTGGAACTCAAAAACCTCGGAAACATGAACTTGCCCAGTTGTCATTTTATTGAGAGAACTCGGAAATCTGAACTAGAATATAGTGTTCCTTTCCTCATTACTGTCATCTTCAATTGGAGCCAAAAAAACACTGTTATAAAACAACGAACAACAAGAATAAAAACAAATACTTTTTATCAACACGGAATATTATAATCAAGTAATATTCGAAATTATTTCCTTCAATACAATCTTGTTATATTTGTAATTTTTAATTTTTTCCTTTGCTCGACTATAATTTCCAAGACTATTTTCTTATCGGTTAAGGGCTTTTTTAAGTCTTAAGTTTTCTTTTTTAAAGGAATCATGAGTGATCGTCATAAAACTCCTCGAGTTAATGCTAGTGGCTCCGAGAAGAGAAAATTGCAAGCGAGACGTGGAAAGGAATCCGAAATATTTTTAGCAAATTGACTAGTTATTTTACATCGTCAAATAATGAAGAACTGCCTCAAAATCCTAAGAAAACAACAGGTGATTCCGCATTAGATGAAGATGGTTTTGATTATAATAAGTTTCATCAGACAAAACTCAATTTTCAAATCAAAATCAAGAGCAAGCAGAATTTTGTGGAATCAAAATGATTTTGGTCTCTGGCCCGACAGGATAACAAATGAAATGATCGAATATGGGGCTGAAAAAGTTTCTACAAATCTGCAAAATTGCGATGATGTATCTCTGCAGAATTCAGTTCTTAAAGATCAGTCTCGAGACAGTTCCAACTTTGTTCGGAAATGTTCAAAGAATTTATACGTTACAATAAAAATCAAGAGACCGTCAATAGATTCTGGCTTTGCTTTTCTCCAACTACGGGAAAAATATATTGTTTTACGTGTAAGTTAATGTCCAATCAAAGCACCAAACTCAGTGGAGAAGGCTTTAGTGACTGGAAGCATGCATCTGATCGTTTATACGAACACAAAATTTCAAAGACTCATCGGAATCAGTTATGAGTTTAGCGCAACGAGGAGTCACAGGACGGATCGATCAAGAGCTAGCAAAACAAGAGGCACAACAAATCCAGTATTGGCAAAAAATCCTCAGAATTGTTGTAAGTAATATCAAATTCAATGCTGAACGAGGATTAGGCTTTCGAGGTGACAATGAAACTATTGGTTCACCGAAAAATGGAAATTTTCTGGGAATTTTGGAATTGCTAGCTGAGTATGAACCAATTCTGGCAACACATTTGAAAGAGCGTGCAAACAAAGGAAGTGGCCATGTCAATTACCTGTCGTCTACGATTTGCGAAGAACTAATCGGTTCTATGGGTGACAAAGTGCTCGCTGAAATGGTATCTAGAATACAAAAATCCAAATATTATTCGGTTTCAGTGGACTCTACTGCCGACGAATCTCATATCGATCAGGTTACTATAGTTATTCGGTATATTGGAGGATCGAAGCCAAAAGAAAGATTCCTAACCTTTTTACCAAACTGCGGTCAAACCGGCGAGGCGATAGCAAACGCCTTACTAAAATGTTTAGGTGACCATCAAATAGACATTTTGGATTGCCGCGCCCAATCACATGACAATGCTGCAAATATGAGTGGTAAATACAAAGGGATGCAGGCTCTTATTTTAGAGAAAAATAATTTATCGGTGTTTGTACCATGGTGTGGACATTCTCTCAATTTAGTGGGAAAGACAGCTGCTAATTCGTATCCATCGGCTGTTGAGTTCTTTGATTTCGTTCAGAATTTATATACAGTTTTCACAGCAACTACAGAACGATACCAAATTTTGACTGAAAAATTATCGCAGAAAAAAAATCGACAGTTTACGCTTTGAAAAACTTAGTGATACTCGTTGGTCTTGTCGAGCTAAAGCTTCAAAAGCCATTGTCAATGGTTATTCTGAAATCAAAGAAGCTCTAACGAGCATATCTTTAAATAGAGGGCAAAAAGATATCGTGAGGAATGAGGCATCGCACCTTTTGCAAAAGCTCTATTGCTACCTTTTGGAACGAAATCTTAGAGCGATTCGATGCTACAAATAAGATGTTGCAGGATCCAAAAATGATTCTTGAATCTGCAGTGCGTACATTAGAATCATTGAAGTCCTTTGTTGAATCTAAAATAGATTATTATGATAAATACGAGGAAGCAGCGAAAGAAATGTGTCATATAGATCAATATGTTCAATCGCGCACCAGAACAAGAAATGTGTGGTTGAATCCACTGGATTACATGAAAGCACAAGATTCAAATCTGTCACCAATAGAACATTTCAAGCTATCCGGTTTTATCACAATAATCGATCAGATATGTATTTCTCTTACTGAAAGATTACACGCACACGAAGCTGTACGCTCGAGATTTGGATTTCTCAATCAGATATAGAAGATGGATGCTGCAAATTTGCTAGCTTCAGCAGACGCATTGGTGAAAACTTACAAAGACGATTTAGAACCTAGTCTTGGTAATGGCCTTAATGGTTTCTAATTGCAATGAAGAGCGCTCATTTTCAAAAATGAAAATTATAAAAAATAGTCTTCGACCTACAATGGGACAAAACCGTCTATCAAAGCTATCGCTACTCGCATTGAACGTGATTTACTCAGGGAACAGGATTTCAGCGAAATAATCAAGGATTATTCGTTGAAGAAAGCTCGCAAGGTTCCATTTATTTTTCATTAACGCTATAATATAATTAACTTCATGTGATTTTTATTTAAGTTCTTATTTATTTATTTTTTTTAAGTTACTTGAATTCGCAATAAATTTTTGAATACTCTTAAAAAAACTGTTAATTTTATTTGTAAACTAATTTGTGGTGACTGGACCCCCACTCCTTTGTCACACCGGGGCACCCAGATCCTTAAATACGGCCCTGGCTACACCGCTACATCAGAGGCTTCAATTGGTTTAGTTAAAGTGTTAATATCTCTTCATGTGGTATCACAATGGACCTACCTACAACAACTATACCTCATGGAGAAACCAGAAAATCTCTACTAATATATAAAAGTGTAATTTTGTTTCGATGTCAGTTTGTATGTATATGACAGATCAACTGAAGACTTACCATATGACACGCCCTAAAAATGTATCATCTTCTGTTGTCCTTTAGCCAGCTTATAGGCTATTCAATCTAATATATAAGTTATGTTTTATATTCTTTATACACAAATACTTGCACTTACCTCTTAAATTTTTTCCGATTTTGAAATAGAATTTCCAAATTTATATTTTGTTTTGTTTACGTTTAGCTGTTTCCATGGATTTTATATACAAATTGGTTTTTGTTTTTTTTACTTCCGCTGTTGTTATGGATTTTATTCCCAAACTAGCAGAAAGTCCCCGGTGTTGCCCGGGCACCCGAGGCAAAAGTCTTTTAATGCAACATCTTCCAAATAAAATAAAAAATTAAGAAACAAAATTTGTAAGGAAAAGGATTTATCATTTATTTTGTCGTTTATTTAACCAGGATTAGTTTTCTTATTAAATTTAACAACGAAGATTTATTATTTGTATTTTTGTTTACAAACAAACGAACTATTCTTCATTTTGCGACAATTCGCTTCCGTTTTTTTACATGCGATTATAGGTAGTACAATATAAGGCAATTCTTGCATTCATTGAAAAAAAAAATTGAGATAATAATCAAACATGACATTATGATGATAGCGAAGACGATAAAGGCTGCTATTCAAGTGCGGCTTTGAAAAAAAAATAAGCATAGTGTCGGGAAGTGTCGCATTAGTGCAGTCTCAATTTAAACCTTTAAAGACCCGACATTTCGAATTTCAAGCTAACAGGGCCCCAGTATGAAAAATTCCGAAGAAAGAAATTCGACATTAGACGTGATCCTTTTCTGTAATTTATGCGGGACTTATACACATACATGAATTGACCGTCGGCGTCGTCGCTAGGTCTATTTTCATGAAAGCAAAAAGGTTGCTAAGGTTTCGCACTGAACTATCAATTTTTTCAAGTTTGCAAGGAAAATTTATTTAAGTGTACGTACAATCGCGAAATCTTGTATTTTCAGGGTTGGAGGCGCCGCTTAATTCATGCCATATTCCTTGCATTTCAGCGTAAGGTGGCGTGTGCTTGGCACCATGTTAGAAATGAATAGTTTGTTGAGAATATTGAAATTAGCCTATTAATCGAGCTTACCCAGCGTCAGTGGCTACTTTTGCGAACGTAAGAACTAACTTGCAAGTGTAAGCTCATGCTTTCACGTAAGTTGATATATGCATGAAAGTAAAACAAAATTTAGTGGGTCCCAAATTTTCATGTGCCAGATATAAGAGTTGAAAGGATTTTACACTTAACTGCTATCTTTTTCATTGGCACATGTTAAGTTTAGAAAGAAAATCAAGTTTGCTGTGTAAAATTTAACATTCCAGAACTTTTTACAAGTTCTGTTTTTTGCGTTTAGTCCATTTTACCCTACAAACAGCTTAGTTTTGCAAAAAACAATATTTAACCATCGAGCCATGTGCAAACTACAATCTCTCAAAACCAAACGATTTTTTAAATTGTAGGTGTGGTTCCCGAGTTTAGCCTTAGCAAACAAACTGATAAAGAATTCCAGTAAGCACTCATAAAGAAAGCTAGAGTCTCCGAAGTATTTCCGAATGAGTTGGAAAAGGGAATGATAGTCATGCTCCCAAAAAAGGAGAGCTAAGATAGTTCGAAACGGGGGGGGGATTCCGCGCTGGATCCTGATGCATTGACCATATCAATACTACTTTAAAGATCATAATTGAGCAGTGCATCGAATATCAATCACCACTTCACCTGCAATTTATTAACTTTGAGAAGGCTTTCGGTAGCGCCAATAGAGAATTTATATGGCTTGGTTTGCGCAGGAGGGGTATTCCGGATAAATTAATAGCTATTATGAAGGCAACTTACGATGGATAAAAATGTCACGTTTTGCACGAAGGCAGCATGTCAGAAGAGTTTGCAGTCCAAAGTGGAGTCAGACAGGGCTGTATGTTTCAGTTGGTAATAAGCGATGTTCTGCGAGCGGGTTTGACAAAATATCAACAGGGGTGGAGAGAGAAGTAGAAATCGTGGGGCTGAAAATCAACTCCGGCCAAACAAAGATAATCAGCCTCGGAACCCAGTCATCTTCTATAATAAATTTTTCCCAACAGCCGGTAGAGAATGTCACAGCGTCGAATACCTTTTAAGTATCATCTCTAGCGAGGGTGGCACCGAAAAGGACATCAGCAGCCGTATCGGGAAGGCACAGGCTGCATTCGGTAGTTTAGAAATATATAGAAGAATAACTCTCTAAGCTTAAGAACCAAGATGCGGCTGTTTCGATCCACGGTCGAATCCGTTTTCTTTTACAGTTGCAGCACTTGGAAAGTAACAGTTGCTGTCAGCTGTCACTAAGAAGCTTCAAACGTTCATTAATAGATGTCTACGAAAGATCCTTTGGATTTTCTGGCCCATTCGTATATCAAACGAAGGGCTCAGGAAAATGGGTCCAAAAGCAAAAAGGCGACAACTGTATTGCGATGCAGACAATGCAGAGGAAACCGCTCACTCAAGAAGGAAGTAGAGCTGGACGACCGAGAAGCTCATGGAGAAGGACAGTCGAGGAGGAATCACAACTAGGCAAGAGTTGGAGGGAGGAACCGAACACGATAGTGAGTTGTCGCTGTAGATGACATATGCCCCACTAAGGGTTCCCCACGGATATTAAAGGTCTGAGGACTTAAGTAAGCAAGTAAGTTAATACCTAACAAAGAAAGAGAGCGATTTAGGGAAATCCTGACCGATACACACAGCAATCAATTCTAAAAAAAACTAAGACCTTGGCTAAAAAGCGTAGGTAAACCCAAATGAAACGAAAAATGGGGTTCGATATACGAAAAAAACAATTGAACACAACATTTTTAGCCTCTTTACATGAAAAGACCCAACCCTCCGCTACTTGCCGTACAATTTTTTTTCTAGCAAATTGTCTCGAAAGTGTCTCTAACAACATCTACCATAAAACTTCTTTTTTTTAATTTCATTTTCGACTTTCTTATCAACGGCCGAATGGATTTCGATCATTTTTTTTTATTGAATTGAATTGAATTGAAAATGTCCTTCAAGTTCTAAATCTATATAATAATGCACACCAACAGTTTCCAAAAATATAATAAAATAAAAAATATAAATTTTATTTTTACTCGTTCTGAAGGGTCTTCCGGAACTTTATATAATTTTACGCCACTTCTGCAATTGTTTTTCAATGGCCATTACCTCACTCCTCATTTTAGTTGACTCCATTTCAATGTGAAACTGTTGTCCTTGCTGTTTTAGTCTGTCGTATTCTCTACGAGTTAACCTTACAAAGAGTTTTAAGAGTTATAGGTTAAATGAAACGGACAATAACCTTAAGCCAAGTGGAACCGCATTATCTATTGCATAACAAATACACAAAAGAAGCGGCTGATTGCCTTTTAATCATTTGGCATAAAATAACTGAAACAATAAATAATAAATTTTGAAAAACCATTACATCGAATTTGTATGTAATATCGATTCAGTTAAAAAAACTTCCCACAATGAATACAAAAATGTTTCCATTTCAAGCTTAATATTCACATAAGGAAGGCAGGTAAGGTACATGGTGCAAATACCAGCGTAGATGTTCCAGCATTAAGCTCTTATACAATGTCGAGCCAACAATGACTTCATTACTAGTTTTATTTAAGCTATACGAGCTCGAGTACTATATATGCATGTCCCAAAACAAACTCCTCCGATTGAAGAAACATTATTTCAATTTGCTCACTATATGCGATTACCGTTGCAAATTAAACACGAAAAACTTTTTTAGACCACATTGGCATCCATTGAGACATTAATCATTGCAACTCAAGCGTAACATCATCATACAGCAACAAATTTCGATTTTCCTGCATTTCTTGATCCATAACTAATAATCTAATGAGATATCGAATAGATATAAAACTGCTTCTTAAAACATACAGTGCTGTGGCGATAAAAAAATATTTTGAAACTAGAAAATGATTTGACTATAAGAGTCATGGGTTTTGAACCATAACAAAGATGGATCTGATACTGGACGTATCAATTGACACTGTAAGGGTTTTCCAAAAGCAACAGATTGATGTAAAATGTAGAATGATGCCAAACCACAAATGTTATTTGTTTTTTATTTGTCGTGTTTCTTTAAAAAAATGTGGACAACCAAATTAACAATAGTTAACAGGCAAAAAGTAACAACTTTAAGAGTGAATTTAATTAAGGTCGGCAATCGGAATGTACATAAAAGTAAAAAAGGTGAAATGTTAAGATCTTTATATATGTAGGTTTTTTTTGTTTAAGACCTTAAGAACGTTAATGGTGGCGTAAATATCGGCTTCCAATGCTTCAAGAGTTGCTGGTTTTTCCAATAAGCCAATGACTTAACATAGCGCTATAAAAAGAAGTCGAGAGGCGTTAAGTGGCATAGGGAACCAGTTAAAGGGCCACTTCTGGAAATAAAGATGTCACCAAATTGATTTTGCAATAAATGTATGTTAAATCGAGCTGTATGGCAAGTTACACTATTTTGGTCAAACCAAATGTCGTGGATGTTTAGCTGATTAATTGTTGGAAACAAACAAATCAGTCAGCATGGTTTCCGGATTTCGAAAGTAATAAGGACCGATAATGCTGCCAGCGTGTAAGTGGCTCCAAACAGTAAATTTAAATGGATGTAATGATGATTCGTAAATGGCTTAAGGATTCTCTTCGCTCTGTATATGGCAATTTGGCTTATGGAGGAAGCCACTTAACCAGAAATGAGTTCCATCACTAAACATAATTCTACGGACAGTAAAAATATTCATCTGCGACTCTATGAACTTTGCGAACAGATTTATTTTTTTAAAGTATTTTTTTTTCAATTTCGAAGTGTTTTCCTGTGTTAAATAATTCATGATGAATTGCCAAACCTTATTGAACAGAAATGCCAACAGATTTTGACATTTTTAACTGTCAAACCAGCCAAAAAAACACCCTATATAATCTTCATCAAAATATGGCTAATAAAACCTATTATTAGCCGTATTATTAAAATGAGTCTTATGACAAGCAAATGTTTTTCTCTTGCGAAAAAATATCTATAGCGACGAGACGCATTTTTGGATGACTGGTATATTTGTTCGAAGCTGCCAAACGATAGGATGTCTTCCATATTGTAACTATTTGCTGTGGATTGTGAGGCGGCTGGTACAGTTGCTTCATTGGTTCGCACTACTTCGAACACTAGGTCCTCCAAAATTGTGCGATTCGACTTTATGTTGTTGAGTTTTTCTGAAGCGACAATTGAGCAATGTCCTCCTTTTCAATCTAAAACATAACGCAGTGCTTATTGATCAAATAGAGCTGGATCGTTGCTTTGTGGTACGTGCTTTTTTTCATGCATTTGTTGCATAAAACTGGATTAGTTGGCAGAGGGTCAGTTGTTTGTTATATATAATGATATTGTGGAACGTAATTCCTTGCAGTTTAATTGCATAGACGAACTCCCAAGCGCAATACTACCAAAATCTTCAAACATACATAGTGGTTTTCTCAGCATGCATAGTGTAATTGCGGGAGAGATGCCGCGTTTTTTCAAAAATCAATGAAGTTTTTTTATTTTAGTAAAATGAACTATAATTATGCAAAAAACTTAACAATGGATTTATATTCTACCATACAAAAATAATTAAAATTATAAAGGTAACAATTTTCATAAAAAATAACAAAAAAGAAAAACACATTAATTGTGCATGATAACTTCATTGAACTTAAAGAATTAATTTGACTGTGAAACATGTTTCTTTCGTTCTTGCTTACGTCCACGTCACGTTCAAAGCGTTAATTGTAGTGATTTGTAAGGTGTACAGTTTTCATGCAGCCATTTTTGACATTTTGTACATTACATCCAGTCTTCTGGTTTTTTTTATTTCAAAATAATTTTACCAACATTTGGCACAAATATTGGGTTCTTTAGTCGGATCAACCTTCCTTTAGTATACTCGTTTCCTTTTTTTTTCGGAGACTAAGGGGTTTTTTTCAATGAGACTGGGAGAAGTTAAATACCTATGCTAACAGCTTACGTCTTGAAAAAATCGGCACTGGAATTTTAGGTTGTGGTGAAATTGCTTGAATTAGTTATTTTGGCGTTGGGTTTTGGAAACATGATGAAGTGTGAGTTTCATTTTCGAAATGATTGCAAGTATGCTACCAATTCCTGGTGGTTAGAATTACCGGTTCTAAGATTTTTTCATGACACGAAGCGGTAGTTTCAGAAAGAAAATGTTTCGTTAAAAATGTCCATCTTTTAATCGTCTCGATTTGTGTTCTGGCTTGTACGCCAAGCAGTCTTTCTGCTTTTCGGAGAGATATCCCATTATCAATGTTTTTCGGAGCTTCTTCAGGCGACTTTTTAGTCCAACTACCACTTGTAGTCTTATTATTCAGTTAAAAAAAAAATAAACAAATTTAACATGCGGCATTTTTTCAAAAAAAAAATGCGTCATCTCTACCCAAAGTGAGGGAGAGTTGCCGCACCACACTTCGAATCAAAAGAAAAAATTCAAAAAAAAAATTCACACACGTATTCTTATAACAGTTATTTACAGTTATTTCCCTTGAAAAAACACGCGATATCTTCTTCCCTCATACAATTCTTGTAACAAACTGAAACATTTACATAGTGAGAAAGGGAGCATAAAACACAACATTTCGGCTACAACAAATTGTTTGTCCTGCGTTAATGATTGAATACCTAATGAATAAGGATCAATATAACATTTTTTGCGCTGATGACTAGAAGTAAGAGTTTGGTTAAATGCGGTATCCATCTCGATACGGCATGTCTCCCGCAATTACCCTACATGTAGCATGCCCTCCTGTAGTATGTGTCCCTCAATAATCCATTTATTTTCAGTTTCATTTCAGCAGGGCTCATATTTGCATTAACACGAGCAAGACAAGCATACAAAAATGCATTTCCAGTCATATGTCCCCTCCGCTCAACCATTGAAAATTTCATAAAAAAACAAAAATGCCCTAATGCAATTAATTCGAGAAACTAGAAAAGAAAATTAAAATTATATTTTCACAGCACTGTATCCATACCCTCTTATGAGTTAGGTTTAGCAAGTTGCATCACTTAAAGACCTTCTATGCTCTCCAGAAAACAGACACAGGACAGGAGCAGAAATAGTTGCAAGTAATGTTGTAACATCAGGCAGTTGTACGTATGTATGTGCGCCTATTTTCAACTTATAAGCAATAAAGCCATGTGCGCACGCAACAAATTGGTCTAAGTCGGCAGCACTGCAGCAGCGGTGGAGGTGGCAGCAACATCAGCCGCACAATAACACCGTTCTTGCATGTGACCGATCGAATACCACTGCTACTCGTATAAGCCAAAAGTGAACAGCTCCCTCTTCTGTTAGGATCACCAAACAACAACATCATCATCATCATCCTTACTTAGGGTGACTGCTCGGCTATAAATTGGCTAGATCGTGCAGCAAACTGCATCTGCTCGAAATAATACGAGCACTTTAGCTGTAGCGGTAGCGGTATAGCGTTTTGCAACTCTTGCCAAACAAACCATAGAAAAAAGTATCTTTTCAGATATAACTATGTATTTACAAAATATATAAAGGAAAAATGAATCTAGGCCGGATCGATATTTTCTGACAAGCATCGTTTATTTCTTGTTTTGATTTACTGGTGTATTAGACACAGAAGCGGCCCGGCAACAACTTCTCACGATCATTGAGATGCCTGTCGATATCTTAATGTGGATTTGACATCACTGACAGCACAGCAACCATAAACATTCCGACACTTCTTCATTTTTGCGTCGTGTCATCCCAAGAAATGCCTTAATCAATTAAATTAGTTTTTTTTTTAACTGGGACAACGACGCGACGTTCTATATTTTAGTAATTTAAGTTTTGTCTCAATTTTATTGACTTTTTCTACAGCGCGACATTCCAATTTCCAATCAAAATGAGTATGGCTTTGTGTTACTAAATTCTTACGAATAAAAATGGGTTTTAATTAAGAGTCTTAAACAACAGGTGGCACATTGTGATACAACAGACGTTTCGTGGTGTGATTTAAATTAGAAACACGATGTATTTTAAAGAACAAAGAGTAAACAAGTTAATGAAATGATGATGATTTTCATTTTCAAATGGAGCTGGAGCAATCATCGCGGGACATAGAATTTCCGCCCAGGTGATTGGTCTGATTGGAAATATCTATAAGACTAATAAATATCACAACAGGAAGGCTCGGTTAATACAAAAGGTGTGTTTTTTAAGTATGTGATTTGACTATTATTTATACCTACTAGATGAAGACTAGAAGGTATAGGCGTTAATTTCTTTTTGTTAACTTTTTGATTATTATTATTGACAATTTTTTTTTTACTGCTGCTCTCTTTCATAGCAGAGGGTGTGGGTTGACCAATTTTGTAGTTTTATACTTTTCCCATGGGACAATAGTATCAAAATTTAAATGGGAATATTTTGTGATCTTAAATCCTAGTAAGTCTGAATAATTTTTTTAAGACAAAATTTTGACAAATAAAATGCACGACTGGATTGCACGCAGTTGGTATAACATTGTTACATATCGTAGGCACAAGATTCTTAGAACAAATAGCTTAATATATTTCTAAAGGCTGGACATTTTGAGTAAGTAAGTAAGTAAGTAAGGGTGTTTTCATAAACGCAGAAAATCTGCGCTGGTACAATCGTATTTCTTTTTTCATGCATTATTGAACGCATACACACTGCAGAATATGTGCAGTCAACACGAAGGCCAGTTTTAATAAAAAAAAGTTTTCTCACATTTGTGCCATTTCTGCAGCCAAAAAATAATTGCTGCGCGATCTGCTCGAACCCGAAGATTAGTGTCCGACAGAAGGTCGATTTCTAGCTGAAGCCGAAGCCGAATATTCGGCTAAAAAATAACCTTCGGTCGAAGCCGAAGGCTTACTAAATGGAACTAATATAATTATTTTTTGAAGTGGTTCTACAATCCAATAAGCAATCTAACGGGATAAATTAACTTTTCAAAATTAATAACAAATTAAAATAGTATCAATTTAAATATTTTATTGAACAATACAACAAATAACTCATAAATAACAAAAAAAGAACTATTACCCCTGATGGGGGGAAATCTAAGCAAGACATTTTTGACTAGTAGAATATCGTCAGTTGTCAAATTTCAAATCATCAATTGAATTAATTTTAAAATAAGGCCGAATGTTAAATTTCATTTCATAATTGATGTCGATTTGTGGCAATGTTTTGGGCTGCTTATGATTTGTATTTCTGCGGAATGTAATCTGAGAATATCTTCTAGACTTCGTAGTCTTGGTCCTCACTATAAATGCATAAGAAATTAGTTTGCAAATGAATTTCCGAAAACAATTTATTCGAGGATGGCCCAAATTGCTAGGTCAGAATAAAACATCAATTTTGTATAACATATTTATAGAAAAGCTCGCAATGACGAGCTCAAGATTTTAAGCTTTAAAATCTCACATGAGCTGCCTAAATTATAATCCAATTACTCATTGCGCTTGACAATTCACCGCTTATCATTCAATTAAGATTCTTCTGCAGCCAAATATTCGTTTTCGAATAGTTTTTCCCACTAAGCTCAATGCTGACTGATACCAGAAGAATGGTATATTTCTGCACAATGTTTGATACATTTAACTCACATCGCACCCAAGCCTCTAAAACTTCTTTAGCGTTTATTCCAGTATAGCGCAATTCAAATATAAAATGACATGCAAAAGAAACTTGACTGACAACCATATCTGACGAGCTCATTCATAAGAATCTTTCTATAAAATTTAAGATACATATGAATATGCTCAATAAGTTCAACTTCAAAACACAAAACAAGGATGACGGTGAAAAATTCGTCGAATTAGGTGTGTAGAGTGGAAAGGAAAACCATAATCATTCAGTTTCACATGCCAACACATACCTGTCACCCATAGTTAGTCGTTCGTTTTTTTTTATCTTTGTTCAAGCTGAGAGAGAAATTACGAATCCACAAACAGACGAAAGCCCCCATTCATTAGCATTCCCATCCATAAGCCTGCAATAAAGGTCTTTTAAGTGCAGCCATCCAAACAATTCGTCACACGCACGCAGTCAGGTAATCCAAGGAAGAGCGACGATTATCCATGGTAAATAAATAATAAGCCAAATATCCTGTCGTGCATTTATTCGCGAGCTCACAAACATATATCCTGTCAAATTTGTTGCATTTCCTTCTCGTCTGCATCTTCCTGCTGTCAACACCTAAGGCATATTATATATTTGTACTTGTTAAAATAGTGGGCTTGTCTCATGCATAAAATTGCCATTCTTAGCGCTGCAAGTCAAAAATTAAAACAAAAACAAAAAAAATCATCTTTGCCGCGTGCATTGGTATGAAAAATTAAAAGTGCAAATTATGCGCGCAGCTGAATTTCGTATAAGTTGAAGTCTGTGTAGTCGTCTTCTGTCAGACCAGACGACGATGCGTCTGAGAGTCGAAGTTGAAGTCGACAATGACTTCGACGACATGGAACAACGACAACATTAGTCAAACGTCAACGCGCACAGCCCAAGCTTGGGGCTGGATGCACATGGCCTCCGGCCACTGGTATCCGACAGCGACAATGCGCATAATGCAACAACGCAATGTATTATTGTTGCCCTGCATGCCGCGCATGCTCCCCCGGCGAGTAAGAAATACAAAATAAATAAATAAATTTCCAACAGTTACAGATTGTTCACGACACGCAAATTAATTCGAAAGAGATGCCGGGGCGTGGCTGTAATTGAATTGATTGCACAAATGGAGTTGGCTCTTAAATCATATTTCGTTTTGCGTTGCATTGTCATGCAGTGTTACCGTAGTGCAAAAATTACCCATTTTAACAAACATAGATCACGAAATTAGTATTTGAAAAAAAATCCTTATTAAAAATTGGGAATAATTTCGAAATTTTGATTTCAAAATTTCCTCGTTGTAATGCTGTAATGTGAATGCGCACTAATTTTTTGACATTTATGTTGAAAATAGATAGAGAATGAGTTCATAACACGCACTTGAATGATATACACCTGAGGAACATAAAATTATTGTTAGGTGTATTTGACCAATTTGTGCGGTCCCAGTTGCATGAAAATACTTGAAAATGAAATTGAAATTCTGCAGAAACTGCATATATTACCATTGTATATCTGCAATTCGTTTTTAACAAAATGGCAGCCAATTACATGGCGTATATGGTGTCACGTTAATCTTCTCAAATCGATGAAATTAAAGTAAAATTCGGTAAGAATAACATATGCAACTGTCAGATGAATAAAAACGTGTAGAGAAGTTCAATTATTAAATAAATTTGAATAAATCCAAATTAAATTAGCAAAACTTACAATAATATCTTTAGAGACACTTTTGGTTACACAATGGTTGGTAACACTAACAGAGGTGCAGTGGCACACCGCACAAGACTGTCAGTGCAGTGCTTTCTTTTTCAAATTTAAATCTCAGACTTTGATATCATCAATTGCGTAGTCCCAGCGGGCTTTTAATTGGCGAAGGGATATTTGCTTGATATTACCCGCCAAAAATGTCCATGGTTATTTAGAATTATGTTTTTTTATTTATGTGTGTACCTTTAAAACTTTCAAATGCACAAAGTTTAAAAGGGTGGAGCGGACAGATTTCTGAACTAACATATTGTGTTTTGAGATATTAAACGTTAAATTGTCACAGTCGCACCTAACTTTCATTATTAATCTATATCGATTGTCACTTTTGACATTGTTTTATTTGTCTTTAAACATTTAAATAAAAAATCATAAAAATGAATTAAAGTAGTCATAATTAAGAGAATAAAGTTAATGTTGACAACAGAAACAATAGCTGATAGATTTACAGATAATGTGATACTGTCATGGTTTACAAATTAAGGTTTTTTTCCCTACTGACACATAAGTCATTTGCTTAAGTTGTGACAGTTTAATAATACAGATATTTATTTTTGTTCAGCTTAGAATCAATTAGTTTGATTAGTTGGTATAAATTCTATTCTATCAATGTATCTTTCCAACTATGTTTATTTGCGTTATTTGTTTTAAGGACTGCAACTCAAGAAATTTGAATATTATCTATTTTGTTCAAATTTATTTCATAAGCTGCGCATTTTATTTTTTGACTAATAAATTTCCTTATTATCATATCAAGGCATATCCTAGACAAAAAAGCAAGAAATTTTAAGGCGATGCCCAGCAATTCGCTGTCAAGACAACAGAAACGTAGGCAATAGTAAATGAGTCCTTAAATCAATTCAAATTAATCAATTCATCTTTTTCATTATTTTATATCTTGCCTCTCAGGGGTATCTGCTCTTTCTAGCTAATATCGTGTTTATACGTAACATTGAAAAAAATGTCCAACATAAATTACCAGAGTTCCAAGTTCACTAGCCGTACAGATCTAGATGAACTTGATGAAGTGTTGGTCTATCTAACTACTGAAGCACTCAACGAATTTGGGATTAACATACAGCTACTGCGAGTTCCCCAAATGAGGTCATCCCATGTATAATAGCTACAAACGAATCTTACCCCGGAGAACCGTATAACGTCTTTTTAAAGATTTAAGCTCTTCGATCCTCGATTGCATGTGGCGATTGCAGCCACAAAGGGGAGCTACATCAAGGCTCTTCTGGAGCTTATTCTTTTCGGACCGTTCATTCCATTTTGGTCTTTTGAAGACTTCGAGTTCGAATGGCTCATTCAAACAACAACTATGTATATCCGGTTGTATATACATTTTTATAACTAGCCGACCCGTGATCGCGTTGCTTCGCAAGCTTTTTATATTTTTTTTAAATATGAGTAAAGGCATATCATATGCTCAATTTTTACTATAAGATTACCTAGGAAAACATATATTTACTTATCTACATAAACTATCCATTACCAAATAAAAAATCTTATGTTCTCTCACTGAAACTGAAATAAAATGCACGAATGGATGCACGTACTTGGCCTTTAAGGGTTGAATATATATTAATTGTATATACAAAATTTCTTTAATTTTGTTTTGGCAATTTTAAATATTTAATGATATAAATTTAAAAACTAAATTTCAGAAAAATCATCCCTCCGTTTTCGAAATATTAAAGTTTCAAAAAAAAAAAATTTTTTGTATGCAATTATTTATAATTCGTAGGATCTCCCATGTAAAATTTTGATCAAAAGCCGTAGATCTGTTTATGAGAAAGTCGAAAATCAAAAAAAAAATGGTGGTATGGCAGGTACCTTAGTTAATAACAAAATATGTAATCAAAGTTTTTCTTTACTAAAATGTAAACTATACCTAAAGTAGTGCGCAGAAAAATGAATTCTATTTAACGTGTACACCGGCCAGTTAAGGCATAATTACGCGGTGGGCCTACCCACATACGGACTCAACGAAGAGGCATGAGTCTTCCTTGTAACAATTAACAAACATCTATCTATGAGCAAACACTCATAGTATACGCGAATTGTATAGTAACCGCAGCCACTGCGAGCTCTCCGAAGAGGCCATCCCAAGACTTGTATTTTCAAGCATTAGCGGGAAAATAGTAGGATACAAGTCCCCGCAGTACCGAATTATGGTATTCCTGGAGTCTTTTCATCCACCTTAGTGAAGAATGCACTACCAGGTTTTTCTTTGGCAAATGACTACCCAGGAACGATAATCCTGCATTATTATTATGTTTTGCAACTCAACTTAGGGACAAGGGAACCCTATGTAGAAATTATTCCTCACCATCGGGATAATATAGACATTGCCACATGGCTAGTATACCACAACTAGCCATATTAAACTTTCGTTCTTTACTACTGGGGAGATGTCCCCAAGCAAGCTTGGCTCGCACCTCCACTACCTTAAAAGACAACCGCCCTTCAGGATAAATCCTGAAAGATGGCAAAATGATCGATAAGCCGCAGCTTACTCAAGGACTGCATGTATTATAGAGAAATAATATATGTCCTTGATTGCGCAAGGAGATGTATGGCACAAGTGCCATACATCTATCAATCCTCTAGACATGTTGTTCCTGAATATGTAGTTTTACCTACACACTTACTCCTGTGATTACCGAACCACGTACATACTGCCGCAGCAGTTGCCTTACTTGCTATGTCTAGCTCTTCACTTACGACTTGCTGGGCTTCACAGTGCTGACCGGAATCAGCAAGCTTCATCTAGCAAGTACTCTTCGTTAACCACTGAGATCGCCTACCCGGGCAGACTCCTTATACTCCGTATACCTGATCGTCTACCCAAGCAAGCGACCTCTACCTCTGACGGCCTGATGTTCCTGGCTACTGTCTAGCAGTATCGCCATTACCACCCACATATATCCCGGCCAGCCTACACCCCCTTCCGAGTGTTTTACCCCACTCTTCCTGTTCTTGGACTGACCACCATCCTCATCTTGGTAAGTAGGGGCTTCGTTTCCAGTTCCGTAGAACCTTCCGCTTACCGCTACCACCTCAGAGCTACGCCTTAACCAGATAGATTAGCCGCCCAGTGCAGAATAGCCTTATTAAAGAGAGCTAAACATTCCTGAACGTTACCCGTCTTTCACCTCGAGGAGGAACTATCTTGGCTCATCACGGCGGACCAAGAAGAACGGCTCCATTGCAAGGCAACTTTCCGTATATTCCCTTAAGGCCCGCCGATCAGATTTCCCTAAAGACAAAGTAGTGCACAAGTTAAGGAACGTTATTTACATTTAAAGTATTATTAAATTTGTGTCTTCATATGACAAATAAGAAATAGCCTACTCAGCACATCCGCTGCAGCTTATAAGTAATATCATGTTTCATATACAATAATCAAAATCCAGACCTATGATATCATATTCTCCCACGACAAGACAATGGGATAAGATATAGGAATAAGATTATTATTAAGAATCACTTGTTAATCAGACACCGAAGTCAACGGCTCAACTTGTATATTAGTTCTTAAGTAGTATAGCTGAAGATTTCCCCCCACCAATAGTAAGGGATCTGAAGCTTAGTTATTAAATGTTTGAATTTAATAAAGTATTTTTTAAAACTTCGAATGTAAAGTCGAATTTATAATTAACATACTTTTGTTTATCAAAATCGTTAATTAAGATGGTGGAAAAATCTGTATGGCAAGTACCGTTATTTTTGGGACAAAAAAGTAGATTCAAAAATATATTTGAGACAATCACCTCCACCGCCTAAGTACAATGTTTGAAGAAAATAGCTGAAGCAGTTTAGGCTGTAGATTGTTCTACAGACAGACGGAATTACGGGACCCACTCTTTTGGTGTTCTCTATCATCTTATTGTCAAGTTTGATTAAAATCTTGACATTTGTCGACACTTTGGCAAAACCTATAATACCTATATCGCAAAGTAAAAATAGACGTTCGAACATGCACAGTAGGTATTTATGTTAATTTTAATTATTTATTATTTTAAAGGTTCATAATATTACAATATTAGCAGTCTTATTATTTTCAGCACGAAGCGAATACTAATTATTTTTTGAGCCCACTCTTGAAAGGGTGACATCAAATGACCATGAGAAAAAACAATTTTCCTAAGATCCTTTTTTACCCAAATATGTTATTTGAAAAAGTGTATGATATTATCTCAAATTATGAAGGAAATTCCTAGATTGTAGATGATCTTCATTGACAGCAGAAGGAATGCTTACTTTACCATTAGCACAACACATGCTACTAAATTCCTCAGCCCATTTTTTGGCTTCGTAAAAATTTGCTAATTTTATCTATTTTCCTATATCTGTTATTTTATTGTTCGAATACGAAAACTGTGGTACATAATTAAGAGCCCACCTACTCCCCAAAAACTGATTAAGACTTAAAACATTAATACTTGCTGTTCCTACGTTAATCGATGAGCAAACAATTGAGTGGACAGAAATTCAGAAGCAAATAAATAAAAGAAAATGCACACACACGAGGAACGACAATTAAATGGAACAAAGTAGCACCTTAGTCATTTCGGTTCAATTTAATTTATATGTAGATGCAAAAATACAAAAATTTGATAAATTTATAATTAGTTTTTACATATATTTATAAGTACAGTTACGAAATGATTTAGGGTATAAAATTGTCATAAAACTATTGGCGCAAAATTTTTAACAACCTATTATTAAGGCCTTAAGTTTGTAACTGGCCCTGCCATCACAATTTAGTAGTTATATAATCGTTACACAATTGACAATGGACCCACAATTTTAACGGAGAGACAGAAGAAAATGATTCGCAATGCCCAAACAAATAAAATGAGAGCGTGACACGATTCACTGTAAGCATTTTTTAACTATATAACTATTTGCCAATTCAATGCGATGAACCTTTTTAGGACGAGATTTGAAAAAAATAATATTGAAGCTAACAGATTTTTAATTACTTTATCTATTAATTTAAAATAAGGTGACATAACGACATGTGTATAATGTACAATGTGTATCCTCGTCATAGTTTGACACTAATTTAAATAGAACAAAAAGATCTCGTCAACTCACGTATCGTTTTTCTATCGCATCCATGGTGTTCAATAATTAAGAATTCTTACTAATACATGGCAATGCTATTTCGGATTTATAAGCGGACTAAGGATTCTGTGTATGGCAATGCTTATTTGTCTATGTGTGCAAACAACACTTTGTTTTAAAAATATTTGTCTTAATTTATTGTTAATGCTTATAGTAAGCATGTAAGTTAATTATTCCAAAAAAGAAGTGTTATGTGGTAGTTAAATTTTGAATATGTGTAGGATGATTATTCTTTATATCCTAAATTAATGCCAAACATTTGGGCATTTACTTTATTAAATTTAACATCATTTTTTCATATCATTCCGTGTTCGAACTTTAAAAATTTAAACTATGTATTGTAACCTATTTTTATTCGGTTATAGAATTGTGCGAAGTAAAGTCAAGAAAGCTAAGAAAAGGAAGAAAATTCAGGTCAAGTCAAAGTCCCATGAAATTCAATTTAAAGTCAAGTTACCTTTTTTTTTCAAAGTATAATTTTTTAATTTAAACTTAATTAAAAAAAAAAACTAAACTTTATTATTATTTTAATTAGTGAATTGAAACTATATTAACTTAAAAGCTGTACGTGTTATTGATTTTATCCCTTTTCTCCCCCTACATGCGTTGTTTTAATAAAAATATGTGTTGTGTCGGTTTATTAATGTGGGTATTGTGGATACACTTTTTATTTAGAGAGTGTGTCGTATCGGGTAGTGCCATATGTCCGTCGGTTTAACAGCTCCATAGAAATACACATTGGCGCAAAATCTTAAACAACCTATTATTAAGGCCTTAACACCATACTAGTTAACAATTTACCATATACATAGTAGTCTACTAACTTTTCACAAATTTTAAACCTTTTACTAATTAGTAAAATGCTAATTAACCAGATAGCAAAGCATTTGTAGGGTTTGAATTTTGATGAATACAATTATTGTGTTTGTGCTTTGTAAGTTAGTTATTTGTTGGTGGATGCCCAAAATGTGCTCTAAAAGTATATTTGATGTTTATACTTCAATCATTTAACTTCATTATTTACAAAACAAAAACCAAAACAAAAATGTACACCAGCAGGTTTCGAACCTTGGACCTCGCGTGCAAAGCTGATATTCTATCAGATGACATTATGGATTTAGTACGATACTAAAAAATTAAAGTAGCCATTTGGTGATTTTAACTTTAGTAAAATGTTAAGAAGATAATACGATACTAAACTCGACTAAAATTGATAAAATCCTCTTCTTAACCTAGTATCATATTAAAAATGATTGAACATATTTCTAAATCGTTAAAAATTTTGGCCCATGAATTTACACACAAAATACATACGTAGGTCAACTTCGATGATTATTTTTAAAGTCATAATCTCATTTAACAACCATGTTTTAAAATAAAAGATGTCCTTTAATATTCTAAAAAAAATAGGGAAAAATTACAAAATTAGTTTCAAGTAAATCGGTTTGATACTCGTACTTTCTGAGATTATCTGTGACAAAATTAAAAATTGTTTCGTCTTTATATTATGGTAAAGATATACTCAGTGAGCTCCATAATTCTTTAGATTTCTGTATTCAAAAAGTTCCAACCAGAGTGCGTAGATTTGAAACCTGCTACTGTTTGAATTGTAAGCTTTAAATAAACTATAGGAAATGGAGAATAATATCCACTTCCAGGATTTCCATTGTACTGAGTTATTTTGGTTGGCCATTTTTCTTATCGAGCGTTTTTGGTGCTTACCAATATTTCCAACTAGTTTATTTTCTAACAACATTGAAACTTGTCCAGTGGAATCTCCATGGCTTCAGTGTTGAGTTGTTCGTTCTTGTAATGCAAAGTTGTTTTTTTTAGACAGCCATTGAGTCCAGTTCAGCGACCACGACCGCAACCGGATGTCCAATTTAGTTTGAAAATGAAAGTTTTGCAGATGTGGGCCTCGACTCTCCAGAATATCAATAGTGACATCGAAGTGGCTTACCTATATGAGCAGTGGGATTAGAATACTGATTTCAGGTACTTGAGATACGGCTGAAATTAGCGAAACACTTGATTTATTATATTGAAGCCAACTGTTACACCAGCAGCCAGTATCCAGACCAATCAAATTTTCACTTGTGTAGAACTCAAAAAATGAATGTCGGTCGACAGAATACATTTTAGGCGTACATCGCAGTAAATTAATAATTTCATAATTCAAGGGTCCTAATTGAGCATTATGCCACACAACACACTACGCGAAACTTAATTTCCAAAATAATTAACATTTGTATTCATCAGGACGCGTCTTAAGGTTAAAGTAAATTAGAACCTGGCATATCATATCTGTTCAAACAATTCTTAGCTAAAGGTTAATGCTATAATCTGTCTGGATTTCGACGGAAACCAATGTGTGAGCATTCTATTTTTTTCTAAGAAGTGCCATTCAATATAGATAGCGTTTAAAAATGACTTAGGGTCTTACAAGCATATAAATGTAGTTAATATATAAAAAAATGCAATCTCCAAAACAAATTGTTCTTCCGACACAATTACTGGTTGAAAATAAGATGCGCAAGATGATAGCCCAGAAATTGTGAATATTAAATACTTCAATTTTTTTGAAGTTTCCCTTTAGTTAGAGAAACAAAAGAGTTTATGCACAAACTTCATATTTTTCACATCAATTTTTCAACTAATTGTTTTGTCAAAATAAAACTACATATTTATATTAAAAATGATGTATACAGAAATAATAAAGCCTTATTTGCATTATTGAGAAATATTCAACAATTATCGTTAAACAACAATATCTGATTATCCATCCCACTGCATGACCACTTAATTCTATTTATTATTCATTCCAATTAAGTGCGAAACAAATAAACAATCATTATCATTCCGAAGTCAAAACCTTTGCGGCCTTGGAATACCAGAATCTCTTTTCTTCTCAAATATGTTTATTTACATTTAAAAAAAATAATCACTTCAACGCACATAACTTGGGGTTTTGGTAAGACCGTAACCGTACAATTACCAACTTGCAATGTCTATTTCTAATCTCGTTCTGTCGGCATTTTAGAAATTTATTTACTTAACACACAGCACATAAGACCACAAACCAATCTAAATCACGTACGTTTATACACATCCAATCGGAAATTAATTAAAAGTCAAGTTCTCACTGGTGACCATAGGTATTCTCCAACCGCAAATATGTAGGTTTTAGTTTACACATGGCACTATGCGACGTCGAGGTTGCTTGTATATGCGAAACAGGAGTAGTAGCTTTATGTTGTATTTGTAGTACTCGTATAGTGAGGTATGGATGGCTTCTAGTTATTCAGACATAGCTTCTGCTAATGGATTTGACTTAAATATAGTGGCAGATGCTTCTAGCTTACATTCAATAGCCCTTTTAGCAGATACGCAAAGTCGACTTAACAGGCTTTTGCGAAAAAGATAAACGCACATAATTATTTGAATTTGCCTTAAATCAGCTACCCGAGGATTTGTTGTAGTATAAGTAGATATTCTTTATGCTACAAAAGGCGGTTCTGAATTTTTTAATATTTAACATAGAATGGTTAATCAGTCAGCAATTTTATGTGTTTGAGTCTGTGCCAACTTATTGACGACAAATTATTTTTTTTTTGTGAATTGTTTGGACAAATACCTCTTATCATATTCTCGCAACGATTGATTTTGCAGCGTGCAATAACACCACCTTTTTCGAACAACACTGGGGACCAGGTTATTAAGATATTTTAAAACTCTTGTCCCTATACAAGGTCGAACGATTTGTCCCATGGAATCGGAGCTGTCATAACACAATCAGCAAGTATGTATAATATATACTTGCTGATTTGTTTTTCTTCGTAGCTTCACAGAAGAAGCACAAGGGCATCTTACTAACTACGAAGGCCAAGACGTAGACAAGCTCCAAAGAGAGGTTGAAGAGACAAAAGCACTTCCATAGCAAAACAGGAACCTGGACAACAACTAATCTGACCCTACAATAGACAGATTATAACTGGCTGTTTCCAATGCTTCGGACAACCAAAAGCAAGACATGGAAGGAAAGATATCACTACTTTCCTAATTATATTCCCAAAACCTCTATGCCCACAAACAATGGCTTAGAAAACGTCTGCAAAAGTTCCATCAAAGCGAACTTAACACAACCAACAATAACTACTACCAGGTTGTATGGAGTACACTCAACATAATGTTCCGGAATTTCATTCAACACCACACAAATAACTAATTTCAGAACAGGCTGCAGTCCGTAGAACCTGGACCTGATTCTTTCAAGAAATCATTTCTGTAATATTTTCGGTCTTTCAGTAGTAAATAATCGTTGGCCTACTTGCTTCTAATCGAACTTAAGATCTTCTTTTCTAGACATGTTTTTGACCAGCTCTAGGCATAGAATTCTACGAAGTGATTAAATTAGACCGACTTCTGACTCCATCCATGATTTTATTTTTTGCTCTTATCAGTGTGATTTAGATAGAACAAAATACTTCTCGCACATTAAGCTTTAAGTCATATAATGGCTTTAACTTTGAGAATATATGGACAAATTTCAATAGATTGGTATGGAATGAGAATTATTTGTTTGCTGACGTAAATTCTGAAGTCTCATTGTTTAATACTTTATTAATTCAGATATATGATATCTATATGTTCCCATAGTTATTAAGGTAGTTAACAGTACGTTAAAATATCTCTTTCGGCTGGATTAATTAAAAGACAGTTTAGCTCTACTATTCGAAACTCGAAGCGAATATTCTTTATACAGAAGCTGGATCCCTCACTCAGCACTAAAGAACTATGGTGCAACCTGAAGAATATTGGAGTTAAGGAAAATAAAAACAAAAGTATATGCCCTTTTAATCCTGATGTGATGTCTGATGCTCTTTTCCCAACTGCATCAAGCTCATATATCACCCAAGACAGACTTTTTTACTGTGTCTGATATTGAAAACCCTGTTTCTTTTTCATTTCATTGAATCAATGCATACGACATATTCAACAGGCGCATTGGCACAAATATCCAATGCCAGAAACAATTGCGCTCAGTTATGGTTTGGTACAAACTGCACAGGACAAATCTGAAGCATTCGCTACCCACTTCGAATGGACTATCACATCCCGATCCTTCTGATGATCCAGTCTTTCTTGCTGAAGTTGAGGCACCAATGTCGCACAATCTTAATCACATTTACTGGCACCAATCCTGCCAGCGACAAAGCTGGCAGTCCGATCCTGATCACCCCAGAAGAGAAAGCGGGCATGCAACTTCGCCCTAAAACGACTACCGCACACAGTGATGATCTTCTTAGCCCTCATTTTCAATAACTGTGTCAATAGCAGTTACTTTCTCCGTGATATGACCTCCAACCGATGGCCCCCCTCATCATCCTTAGTAAACTCCTTGAAAAACTGATACTCAGGAAAGTGAAGACGTTCTGCAATGAAAATCACATCATCCCTGCCTTTCAGTTCGGGTTTCGTGAAAACCACTCCACACTGCATCCACTCCTGAAGCTTCACTACGATAGTCTTCAAACCCCTTGGATAATTCAAACCACATGGAGTCTTCAAAACCCCTCGGAGTCTTCAAACCCCTTGGAGTCTTCAAACCCTTTGCAGTCTTCAAACCCCTTGGAGTCTTCAAACCCCTTGGGGTCTTCAAACTCCTTGGCGTCTGCAAACTCCTTGGAGTCTTCAAACCCCTTGGAGTCTGCAAGCTCCTTGGAGTCTTCAAACCCCTTGGAGTCTTCAAACCCCTTGAGTCATGAAACCCCTTGGAGTCTTCAAACCCATTGGAGTGTTCAAACCCCTTGGAGTCTTCAAACCCCTTGGATTATTCAAACCCCTTGCAGTCTTCAAACCCCTTGGAGTATTCAAACCCCTTGGAGTCTTCAAACCCCTGGAGTCATAAAACGCCTTGGAGTCTTCAAACCCCTTGGACTCTTCAAACCCATTGGAGTGTTCAAACCCCTTGGAGTCTTCAAACCCCCTGGAGTCTTCAAACCCCTTGGAGTCTTCAAGCCCATTGCAGTCTACAAACCCCTTGGAGCCTTCAAACCCCTTGGAGTCTTCAAGCTTAGGCTTAGCAGCGGATAGCAGCAGCCTATTTATTATCGGTCCAGAAGTCCCGATTGGCGTACTTAAAAGAAAGATGGATATATCAATCAAAAAGCAAATAAATTTTAATAATATAATAAATATAAATATAATATAATAAATGTGTCATCTCTGGAAGCGTATATCCTAGAATTAACGAACAGAAAACCTAGTATATTTTATCATGACTAAAAAAAAAACATCAGAACGATGTTGATGAAATAGTAACGATTAAAAACCGGCTCTGCGATTGTCTTGTCCAAATCTGCAAACAAATCTCCTGACACATTTTGGAAACTGGTTTGCTGATGAGCTTGGAAAAAATATATAGAGAGTATGGGCTGGATCGTAAATGAACCAGTCTTCATTAAACATTAGTTAAAGCTCCTCTTTATATGAAAGGGGACCCCCGTGTATGCAACTGTCTTTGAGCTTATACGCCCCACCTAACCTAACCTAATCAGTCGTGGAAGGTGGTAGAAACGGTCGCTCATGTGCAAACTGCAAAAGTATCAGTCCCCTGTCTTACCACATTGTCAGCCAAACGCAGGGCCAAATACATAGACATCAACTTCGATGAGCTACTGAGGTTAAACAATCAAGTACCATCTAAAAAAAAATGAAAACAAAAAGTTTTCACTTTGATCTGCAACAGTACATGCAATACAAAAACGAGCAAATATGCGCAAGCCCAGATAACTCCGTTTGAGAAGTAGCCTTATGTTGTCGGCAAAGAAGCTAGTTAGAAACACTACCATCAATCACCCAAATCAGCTAATGATAAGGATGATAAGTCAACCACGACATCGCTAGCCAGGCTACGTCAGCGCAATAAAGATCCCGCACGAGTATATTATCGCACCAATCAACGACGAAGTAGCTACGCTGACACTGTACCGGATTACTACCATGTCTAAGCAAAGCACCCACATTCCCACACAAAACAACACTGGACAACGGGGAATGAAAACCCCGAGAACAACAGAACACACCAATTTTGTCCTTGGTCCACTCCTGTGAATTATTTCAACATATCTTTTCGATTATATATAATTACTACGCTTTGCCAGGCGATAAATAACTAATAGAATACCAAAAAAAGTATTGAATCTTAATAAATTTTTTTGAGGTGCTTTTTGATATACAACATTTTTCTTTGTTAATCGATTTCATTAATCAAGGCGTAAATGACTCAATCATTGATCATATTTAAGCCTTTCTCAGATGCTGCCTCAGCAGATATGTTACTTGAGCTCCATGCAAAATTAAAACAAATCTATACCACGGGAACCATACATTTTATTGGGATAAAAAGTATCCTGTGTGCTATTCCAGACTATAATCTATCTTTTTGCCAAATTTCATCCAGATCCGTTCAGGCGTTCTGCCGTTACTGAGCAACAAACATCCATCCATCCAAACTATCACATTTTTAATATTAGTAGGATTAGAAGGATTATCCGAAATTTTCCAAGCTTCACAACGAATTTTCTACCTTTACATTATACAAACTCATCAAATCAGAAATATATCTATATAACATCGAGAAAAAAAATGTTCGCGGTTTTCCGGAATTTTTCGAGTTTTCCACTAAGAATTTGCTATTGTCCGATTCGAAAAGCTATTCCGAAACAATTGCACACACAATTCCATACAAAAAATCAATTTTTGACTTTTAAAAATTCCAAAAAATTGACGAATTACTATACATTCACACCATTTTTAATAGCAGATACTCGTGCGATGCTATACAGACTTTCTATCCCTCGGGAATCTAATGACATCAATCCACCTACAAAATGTCATTAAAACCCGTTCAGTCGTTGAGGCGTAAAGGTGGAACAAACACCCAAGTATATATATTTTTTTCATATTTAAGCCTCCCCCATAGGAATCGTTCATTTTTTCGTGAGAAAAATGACCTATGTTATAATACAGTACCCCATCCATCTACCAATCAAATTTCATACAAATCCGTGTGCTTTTGGGTGTCTTGTGAATGAAAGATATGTTGGTTATTTGCAGAATCAGCTCTATTCAAAATTAAAACACGAATATCCCACAGGAACCATACATTTTGCCGAGATAAAAAGCAGCCGGTGTCCTATTCCAGACTATAATATCTGTGCCCATTTCATCCAGATCCGTTCAGCCATTCTGGACTTGTTGAGTAACAAACAGCTATCCATCCAAACATTCACATTTATAATATTAGTAGGATTTTATTCGAAAATAAAAATAAGTCGATTGTTTTTTATTTCTTTGGGTTACCCTGGATAATGACAAGCAAGCTAACCTCAGCCTGAGAAGCAATCATCACAAGCGAATCGTTTGTGAAAACAATATTAGGTGTAACATTCATAATAGTCCAGTCGGATTGTCAAAAATAAGGGCTGAAATAGAAAAAATTAATTCGTACAAATTTCTTTCACAGTTCGTTAGGGGGGTCATAAGTAGTCTAAATCTCGGTTTTCGGCAAAGTCGCGCTGGAGCTTCAGCCGCCATTTTGAATTTAATGAACATTTCAATTTAGACAATATCTTCGCCATTTTTGATTTTTGACAAAAATAATGAAGGTAAAACTTGTAGCAAATTTAATTTTAGTATTAAGATTTTTTTTTTTTTTTTCAAAAAAGTTACCGTTCGCGAGATGTTAATGAAAAGTTGTTTGGGGCTGGTGACCCCCTTCTGGAATTGAAATGAAATATTAATACGTACAATTTTCTCTTATAGTTTGTTGGGGGGACCATTAATAGTCTAAAAATCGATTTTCGGGAAAATACTGCTGGTGTTTTAGTCGCCATTTTGAATTTAATGAAGAATTGTTTATCTTTTTTTATACACATACAACACTTTTGCGCAACACCGTGCATATATAGTTGAAGTAGGTGCGTTTTTTTGAAAACTCAAAACAGTTTTTCATTTATATGTTATATCTCGCGAACGATAACTTTTTTGAAAAAAAATATTGACACTAAAAATTAAATTTCCTACAAGTTTTACCTTCATTTTTTGTGTCAGAAATAAAGAATGGTGAAGTTATTGCATATATTAAAATTTGCATTAAATTCAAAATGGCGACTGAAGCTCCAGCGCGATTTTCCCGAAAATCGAGATTTAGACTACTTATAACCCATCCCCCCCTCCCCTAACTAACTGTGAAAGAAAATTGTACGAATTAATTTTTTCCATTTTAAATGTTTAACCCGAATGGGCAATAATGAGTCTTCGCCCAAACTTTCAAGCCCAGCCACAGATCAAGTAAAATATTTTTCACCTCGGACTTACTTATTGATCCACGCCGTAAAAAAAGTTGTCGCGGTCTATATGTTTTATATTGTTTTTTGTTTGTTTTTTTTTTTGGAAAATGGCCCTCCCACGTGATGTTTTTTTCTTGTGTCGAACCACGTCTTTTGTTGCACCTCACCCACATCTTTTCTATCTAATTGTCTCCGCTCAATTCCTAATTTTATTAGTCGAAAGCTGTATTTTCTATGTTTCAATTTTTAATCGAGTCCTCACGCTTTCAATTACCGACTCTCTTCCCAATTGTTGAGAAAAAAGACGTTTTAATTAAATTATTTTAAAGGCACATAAAATTCCTCACCTTAAGTCCGCAAATCATGACAAATGCATTCACTTTTAATGTTGTTGTTGTTGTTTAGAGATTTCAAAAGATTCCAATGATATAACCGATAACTTCTTCCTCCTTCAACCGCAACTCGGTGAGGTAGGTGACTTCAACTTTAGAAAGAGGGACTCCTCCATTTTTTTTTTTGTATCTTGATATAATATAGTGACTTTCGAATACAAAAAATAAAAAACAAAAAACTTTCAATCAAAACCAGGCAACTTTTGCAATCAAACATTCACTTTGCATGGACCATTTGCCAATGCAAAACGCACTCACTCTGGCAAAGAATGATTAATTATTATCTCAAGCCCGCAGTTATAGTTTGTATTAAAAATATAAAAGCAACTATCACCGTCATCGTCATCGTCGTTCTCGTTGGTTGTCGTTATCGTCGTCGTAGCCGTTGTACCTAAGTCCGTACTGTCCATGCCACCGGGCTTTTGAGTTCGAGACCGAAATAATAAATGAATTGCGGCTGCAGCTACCTAAAGTCGATCTTGACGGTCATAGAACTCTTGCTGGGGCTTCTTGTTGTTTGACTGTGCATGGTACGGGTCCGGGTTGGTTCGTTATAAATACAAACATACACACATACATACATTAATACAAGCAACACAACTTCTCAATGCCGTTCAAGGCTGTTCGAGGCTGATGGTGCGATGAACGTTTAGTTTGTGTGTTTCATATGTGGCTGGAGCTGCTGCCTCAAGCTTTAATTCTTCTTTTGCCACTCTTGCTCACTCTTGTCGTATGATTTCTTGTTTGGGGCATTTAATCATTTAGCAGTTCGTTCCTCTTTGGTTTAATATTCCTCTTAGGTGAGTGTGTCCCGCAATTGACAGCTTCGTGTTTAGATTATTAATTTTTTTTCTTGGATTTGGTTTATCTAGAAAATGTGTGTTTATTTTTGGTTTTATTTTTGTTTCGTCTTTTATTATTATTACTGTCAAGATAGCCCACTTAATAAGCCTAAATTCCTTATCGCTCTTGTATGTAAGTTCATTTGGTAAATGAAATTAAGTTGAAAAATGTTGTTCACAGTGGAAGGACAAATAGCTCTAATGAGATTTTACTTTAAATTAATTCATTTCGAAATTTTTGTAACTAAGTGGTGTTCAACCACATTAGGTATAGGTACTACATATAATGCAAGTTATGCATTCGTCGAAAAATTTACAAAAAAAAAACAATCAAACATGACATTACGATGATAGCGAAGACGAAAAAATAAGTTCTAAAAATTCTGTCCGTCTGTCTGTCTGTATGTATGTATAGACACCTACAGCCCAAATGGGTGGACCGAATTGCTTCAAACTTGGTCTAGGGTGTTTTTTAGGTATTGAATAGAGGGGAAATTGAAATTTGTTCTTAGCTCAAAAAATAACGGTACCTCCCATATATGTAACCGTTACGTTAAAGAGCCTATTTTTCTTGGAAAATGCTCTAACGGTTTTGATTTTTAAAAAAATCAGTGCGGGTTTTAGGTACGACCTATCATATGGTTGAAAAAAAAAATTTTTAAAATGTCTGAAAATGGTACTTTCCATAGGACCGTTTTTTATTTGCTTTCGACTATCTCATAAATGGCTTAACCGATTCTTTCGAAATATACTACCATTTTTTTTAATTTTTTTTTGTATTTTTCTCAAAAACCGCTGCACATATTTTTTTACATTTTTTTTGCTCATAAATTCAGATTTATCCAAAAAATAAAATGGCGTACTTTTTTGAGCTCAAGCAATTAGTTTAAGTATTTATTCACAATCTTGAATTATTTTTTTTTTGATTAAGCCGATTTAATCTTTTGTTTCTAAGTTTATATTAATAAATATTTAATATTGTCATAACATTTTTTTTTAGAAAAATATTAATGAAATGTTGTATATATAAAAAATTAAGTAAAAAACGACTTTAAAAATATCTTTAGATTTTTAATAGAAATCTTTTGCATACGATGTGACTGAATATAAGAGCAAGTTCCAGTCGTGCATTTTATTTGATTGGAGCTAGAGTACATAAATTATCTGAAATCGCTCCAAACAGGGCGAGTTCCGAAGAGTCTAATATGTTTTTTAACCACACTTACCTGTAATTATTTTGTATTTGTCAAACTTTTTCTGAAATTTTAGTTGTATTAGTATTTTTATACACATTTCACTATTGACATACATGACATTTGGGGTTTTCAACAATTAACTCAGAATGCTCACTAGATTAAGCTTGATCAAGCTTAGAACGTATATGGAAAATAGTATAGTTCAGCCGGTCTTTAAAATATTTCAATATAATTCATTCTCAAAACTTATAACCAATTGCACTTTTTCCCGTTTTAATTAATTAATAAATATATCGAAGAAGGAAAGTTTTTAAAAACAGATTCTATCTATATATGTGAATATTTGTATTGTAGCAGTGGAGCTAGGTTTTTCATTGATTTAGAGATTATCGATATATATCCCATTATTTTGATCGCTCTTTTTAACATTTTAAGGGTATCCCAACGCAACAAAACATTGCAGCTTCGATAAGGTTTCGGTAAGTCATTTTCGTTTCGATAAAATCTTATGTTAGCTCAAATTTGAATAGAAAAATTATACATTTTAGATTGCCAGTGAAATATCAATAAGACTAATAAACATAAAACAAATTCAGGCAGGCCTTCATTTTTTCTCTGACTCTTTTACTTGCGATATAGGTATTATAGGGCAAGTTTTGCATTGGTAAAAAAATCGAACTAGAGACTTAAATAGACGATGATAGAAAGCGCGAACAAAATGTGTCCCGCAATTCTGTCTGTCGGTCTATATGTCGAGTTTGTTCTATTGTTAGAAGCTTTTTATAGTAGGCTCATGTTAGCTCGTTCATCAGATCCAAGCTTTCACTAAAGAAGCAATAAAACTTTAATGTATTTGAGGTTATTTTTATTCACAATTCTGTTTATTTAATTTCTTACAACTTTAATACAATTTACTTTTTACACATTTTTTTATAATCTTACAATAATTGTATATAACCTTAAAACATTTACTCATACCGAAGTTTGCCTGAGACAGCAGTATCCACTATAGATTACAATTTGAGATAGCAGTCGTCACGAACGATCTACTTAGAACTGGGCTACCACAATCTAGCTGGAGTGCACTTGCCTTCAACTAGACTGTTACTTTCCGTTTCCACCACAAGTCCACAATAGAACTGCTAAGAACTCGATTTGCAATTGTTTTTTGACATCCCCATATAAATATTTTGGTTCGCAGTGAGTGTGAACTGTTGCATTCTAGAAAAACTCACACTGCTTTTGTCCACTATACTTCATCAGTGCCGACTTCTGAGGTTAGGGCGAGGTATTATACTATATATAATATATTATTATATTGAACATGTTTATGACCTGCAGTCAAAAATGCGTTTCGCCCACGAACGATAGTTGGGCTCATCAGTTAGATGCTATCGAACCCTTCTAAGGCTCAATATTTTTTGGTCGACGATTGCCGACGCTTATAAAATTTACAGCATTTACACACTGCACATTATATTTTTTGGGGAATATGGTTAAATTCGTGCGCCTAAATGTACGTAATGCCCGTGGTCTGGCCAGAAATAATATTGAAGAAAACAAAATCAGTTACCGTCCGTAATTACTGATGTGAGTGGTTCAATCCTAAGATTGGAGTTCTTATTGTAAAAAAAAACTCTGCTTATATCAGATGGAAAAGTTTTAGGCCACAATCCTTTTTCAGTTCTTAAAAATTTCTTCGAAACTTAATAATTCCTCACAAAAACTTTGCCGAAACATTAAGTCACTTGGCATAACCAAAAAGCCTGATAATTTAAGTGACGATTGTGATGCTAATGACCTCAACAGTGTTTGCTGGCCCCACAGCGGTTACCTCAATTACTGCCAACAATGTCAATACTGAATTGTAATCCTCGAACCAATTCAGTTTTTGAATGGCTAATGAGAATGACGAGCTAGAAGCAGTCAAGAGAATCAAATCTGAAGCTATTGGGTTGGATAATATGCACCCTAGGTTCTTCAAAATTATTTTACCACTAATTATTCCTTATTTTACTTATATTTTTCATTCAATTTTAACCACATCTTCTTATCATAAAATAAGGAAACTTTCCAAAATAATCCCAATTCCAAAAAAATCCAACTCATCAGTTAAAGAATATCGCCCGATCTCCATTCTGCCTTTTTCCTCGAAAGTCTTTGAAGGAATAATGAGTCAACAGATGTCATTTTTTTATAAGCTAACAAGTTACTTTCTCCGGTACAAGCTGGGCTTAGACCACAGCATAGCTGCTCAACAGCTCTCTTAAGACTTATTGATGATATTCGCCAAGAAATTGACAGGGAATACGCATCTACACTGGTGATGCTTGATTTCGACTCTGTTCCGCATGTTATTTTACTGAATAAATTGAGAAATAATTTCATCTTTGATTGTACTGCAGTGACTCTCATTCAAAAATATCTGTCAGGAAGAACTCAGGCAGTATGTATTAACTCCTACTTTTCAGACTATCTTCCAACGAATGCTGGTGTCCCTCAGGGGTCTATCCTTGGACCATTGCTTTTCAGTATATTCATTAATGATCTTCCTGAGCTTCTCAAATTTTGTAAGATACTAATGTACGATGATGATGCGCAGATACACTTAAGTTATCCAATAGGTATGGTCGAAGATGCTAACTATCGAATTAATTCAGATTTGACTAGAATTTTTTCGCCTACCGGCTGTCTACCCTTAAAAGTAAAATCTATGTTAGTTAAAACCCTTATTTTACCGATTTTAACTTATGGTAGTTTAATTTTCTGTAGTGTCGACTGTGCTAGCCAAAGAAATCTAAGAGTGGCATTCAACAATGTTATACGCTTCGTTTATTCTCTTCGGTGTTTGGACCATGTCTCCAACTACGCGAATGGCTTCTATGGAATGTACTACTGAAAATATCGCTGCTGTAAGTGAAAGTGTTGCCGAAGACCCGAATGTGTCGATTCCTCGTCGGTCTCAGGAATTAGGACTGTCTTACGGCACATTATGGCATATTTTACATTTTGATCTACACCTACATCCATATAAAGTCCAGCTTGAACAACAGGCGGTGAACAGCAATTTTTCGAACAAAATTTTCTTCAGCAACGAAGCACATTTCTCACTCGGTGGGTATGTTAATAAACAAATTTGTCGTATTTAGGGTTCTGAGAGTTATCAAGTAATTGAAGAGAGGCCATTACATCCACAAAAAGTCACTGTTTGGGGTGCTCTTTGGTCCGGAGGTGTGATTGGATCTTACTTCTTCGAAAACGAAGATGGAACGACTGTCACCGTCAATTCGGAGCGTTATGGTCATATGATAACCGATTTTGCCTGCCTGCTATTGAAGAATACGACTTGGAGAACATGTGGTTTCAACAAGACGGTGCTACATGCCACACAACTCGAGCGAATATGGCTTTATTGCAGAGACATTTCCTGGCCGCGTAATTTCTCGTCGTGGCGATATCAACTGGCCACCAATATCATGCGATTTGACAACGCTGGACTTTTTTGTGCCGGGCTACGCGAAAGACAGTGTTTATGCAGATAAACCTTTAACTCTTGAGTACTTGAAAATTAAGATTCGTCAACTTATAGCTGAGATACCGCCCAATATGTGTCAAAAAGTGGTCGAAAATTACCTCAAAAAATCAGTGCTTGCAACAATTCGCGTGGTGGTCATTTAAATAATGTAGTATTTCACACATAATGTCAACATTCAAACTTTATAATAAAAAGAAATATCATGAACAAAAATATATTATATGTGTTTTATTTACGTGTACTTTTGAAACCGCAAAATGGATCACCCATTATTATTATATTTCAATTTTTGTATGCTCACATACTTATTTTGAAGCACTTTTCGTATCATTTTAGTCCCGCTTACTGATATACACCTTAAGCATTTAAGTTCTACTTAAGCACTTATATGACAGTTTACGCAGAGAAAAAAGCACATAAGCGTTTTAAGTTGAACATAAGTTTTTATGATTCGTATCAGCAAACGGGCCTTAATGAGTTTGAATGACCAACAACAACTTGAGTGTACTACCACCATGTTGTTTTTATATTATTTTTGGCTGGAATTATAGCTATTTCCCGACTATAATATATATTTATATATATTTAATAAAAGCGCTAGTCGTTTCAATGTAATTGATAAACAGAAAAACCTGCATTGAGTTGGATCTGATCACGTGGGCCCGATGGCGTGATGCGTAGTGCGTTGGCTTCTACGTAGCTGGGCCATGGTTCAATACACAATAAAGGCACAAGAAATGAAAAAGTAGACCATCACCACTAGACAAAAGGAATCTGATAATCGAAACAAAATTACACGTCTATATATATGTAGAGGTACTGCAAACCAAAATTTTCGAAAAATAATTTTTTGGATTTTTGAAAAAAAAATCATTTTTTTTTGAAAATTCAATGGCGCAACATTTTAAACAGTCCTCGTTTAGAGAATAAACTTTTCTCTAATTAAACCACTCGTCTAGTTACCAGCCCTTGCTTAGTTTTGATTTAATTGGAAACACACCAAACAACCCTTCTATAATTATAATTAAAGTAGATATTGAGCGCTACGTTAATCAAACGTTGAACACACCTTACTTTGACAGATAGAGTAATGAAACAGAACGAAATTTAAACACAAGCACAAGATAACAAAATATAAACTCATACATTTATAAAAGCTCAGGTAAGATTTTTAAAATTTCAGAAATAGATTAATTGGTTTTAGATAAAGAAACAAAATTGTTCAACGAAAGGAATTCGTTGTGTTACCAATCGGCTTTCACGTACATAAAATTTTCATTTAAAAATCAAACCGTTGTTTTTTTTTCAAATCGGTATCTTGAATAAAATTCAAGGTCCTTAAGTTCATCGCACGGATTTGCTCGAGCTTTATATATAGGGTGGCTCACGAATCGTGCTACAATAAGAAATTTAAATAACTTTTATTTTAATCGATGTATTTCATTAATTTTTTTTTATTGGATTAAAAATTAAATTTTATTTTAAATAACTAATGGTTTTTAAAGATGATAGATGGCAAATGACGTCCAGAAAATTGTTCATTGCGGCCTGAAGGGTTGAAATTGGGATCGCCTCAATTATTGTCGTAATGGACTGATCAATTCAGTCAAATTCCTGGGTTTCGTTTTGTAAACTTCCTGCTTGACATAACCCCATGAAAAAAAGTCTGATCCAGTCAGGTCAGGTGACCTTGGGGGCCATCGGAAAGTGCAGTTTCTAGATATAAATTTGTTTGGGAATTTTCGTTGGAGCTCCACCATAACTTATATGGCTACGTGTGCACTTGCTCCATCTTATTGAAACCAAATCCTGCTGAAAGGGATACGTCTTCGGCGAAGTTCTGGGTAAAAAAACTCTTTCAACATCTTTAAATAACGGTCATCCTTGACAGTTTGTGTTACAACGTTTTCTTCAAAGAAGTATGGCCCGACAATACACCTTGATGAAACTGCGCACCACACAGTGACTCGTTCTGGGTGCAGTTCCGTTTCATGGAGCATTTCTGGATTAGATTCACTCCATATAAGTCAATTTTGTTTGTTAATATTGCCGTTTAAGTCAAAATGGGCCTCATCTGACCTGAACAAACAATTTATCAATGTGTTATCTTCTTCGGCCATTACAATCATTTTTCGGCAAAATTCCAGGCGAACTGGCAAATCTTGTAGGTACTTGCTCGTAAGTTGGACCTTGTACGGCAAAAAGTTTAAGTCATCATGAAGTATCCGTTGTAATGACCGTCTGCTAACCCCAATTTGGCCCGATAAGTTTCGAGTCGAAGCACTTGGATTTGCCTGTATTGGCGATGCAACAGCCACGATTGTATCCTGAACCCGAGCATTGGATCTCGATGATACGGTCTTCGTTCGATGCTTCCAGATTTGGCAAACATGTTTACCAGCCTCATAATGGTCCATCTACTCGTGGGAGTACCGCCAAACTACAGCCTAAATTCCCTTTGGACGAAAATGACGGACTGGAAAGAATGGTATCCCTGCACTATCCAAATCCTTTTTCAGTTTCCCAAGCATTCATTTTGATAAATCTAAATAGAAGCCTATAAAATAAAAAAAAATAAGCCGATTACTCACACTGAAAAAAAGTTATTACGTTTTATTTTTTTAGCACGATTCGTGGGCCACCCCGTATTAACAATCACGGTTATCTTACCTACATCGCCTTTAATCCTGCGAATGATAATTAGACAACCTATACTTACTAACAGTGTCAGTAGTTAGCTAAACTAAAGTTGTTAGTTACAAGAGCAAGTTCGTACGATTCAGTCGTGTATTTTATTTGTTATGAAATGTCAAACGTCAACTGGAAAAAGTATAGTTTAAGAAAGATAAAAAAATGGCTTTAAAAAGCAGGTATGTCATCATACAAAAACTGAAAGATAAAGAAGTGTTTTCCTCTGTTTAAGGATGACCTCTTTAACGTTAAAGTATACTCTTCATCGTTTAAGATTATCAAAAAGTCGGCCATCATTTTAAAACTCATTTTTAACGACTCATATCTTAAAATTCACTTAAAGTAGGGTTTAAATGTTTAAAATATTGCGCTAATATTTCCAAAATTTAAATTTATATTTTCAAATGCTTTAAATTTTCATAAAAACATTTTTTTTTAAGAAACAAATTTAATATTTTTTATATAAAAAATTAGATAAAAAACTTTAACAATATATTTAGCGTTTTCTAATAAGAATTTGTGCTTACGATGCGATTGAATATAAGAACAAGTACGTGCGATCCAGGGGTGCATAATATTTATTGTTTAATTGGTTTAACTTAAAATACCTTGTTATTTGCAATAAAGTTAAACATAATCTCCACAAATTTATTTAAATAGCCGTCTTTTATTTTCGCATTTTAATTTTTTAATGAAGAATAACACTCTAATAGTATTTCAGCTTCTAAAAGTTTCGTTAAAGTCTTATCGAAGCTAAAATGACTTACGGAAGCTTAAAAGTTCCTTGGCATTTTTGGTGTTTAAATAAATATTTTTTTTTTCAAATGCCATGTCAATGGAAATATTGCAAATTTCCGAAGCGAAATCTAAAAAGTCGGATTTTCGGGATTTTCAAGTTTCAAGATTCATTTTAATAACAAATATTTTGTCTCGCTTTCAGCTTATAATTTGGTGAACTTAGAAATTGAAATTTGAGTTTTTTTTTAAATGAAGATTGGGTTTCAGTGTTAAGTGTTTCAAGTGTAAGGATAGAACAATTATAGAGTTTCTATTATATCTTCTTTAATTGACTTACCGAAGTCTTATCGAAACTGAAATGTTAGTCGAGTTGGCAAACCAAAAATATTCTCCCTAAGAACCATTTAATTTAACAAACTTAGGGAACCCACATTTTCCAATCGAAAAGTCCTTAATGATCAAATGGGTAACTAACCATTTCTTAGTCGTTAACATGATCCCTTAATTTCCACAAAAAGAGGTAAAAATGATTACATACCTGTTATTAGTGTAATTTTTTAGAAGAGTTTGCTAAATAAATTAATCCCTTTCATTTCGCCTTGCTCATATGTGTAGCTATGCATTAAAGTATACTTCTAGTCCGTAGATAAATATTTCTTGCATTACAAACTTACTTAATTCCACGAGCATCAATCTCTATTAATTTCAACAAATAATATCTCAATGCCCAATGGAGACCATAGCTCTTCTACTCATATTACCTTACCCATACATCCCATATCCGATCCGTCGACATCAATAACTCAACCCCTTTTGCTGATGGCGGTCTAAATCTCGAACATGGTCCACAATGAGCCCAGCAACATATAGAGCCTATATCATCCGAAAGGATTATAAATCCCTTAAATGCTTGGAATTAATGTTGAAATATTGTTAATTATACCTGAATTAAGGAATTCGATCTGTTATCCAATTCATTTAAATCTGAATCTGGATACGAGACCACTTTCAAAGTACATCCAAGATCAGAGTCGCCCTTTTCTCTTTTAAATATGTACTCATCTGGCTCTTGGAAGAAGGACCAAGACAACACAGTGCGGAGCTGTAATGGCGACCGAAGCGGCATTCAATGGTGGTAGTCGTCCATGACTGGCAATGGCTACCTGTAATCAATTATCAAGATTAAAAAAAAACTCTCAGAGACCGACTCAGTAAAACTTCGCGCAGTCGCATTGAATGTGTGACGGCAATTATCGCAGACATATGGAGTCCAAGTCTTTCTGCTCGACCGACTTATTCTCGTATTATTTTGATAATTAAACGTTAAAAGGATTATACATAGTTGAATAGGCTGTATTGTTTTGGATGTTTTTTGTCTTTAAAAAAACTGTCTGGTGGCTCTTGGACTTGGATGGACTGCGGGTAATCGAATATAATTAGTTACTAAGTGATTTATTTACAGTGTGATGCGTTAATTGTCAGTTTAAAAAGCAAGAGTGCATAGTTAAAAATAAATGGGTTGTTTCATTTTGGGATTAATTAGAACGTTTCATTATTTTAATTTGCAGTTCAAAAATGTTATACCTACTTATGTATATGTATGAAGAGGGAAATGATTTGTTTGACTTAAACGAAACTGCAACAACTTGCTGTTGTGGTTCAAGGATATAACGTGACTAAATATGAAAGACCTATTTGTATATGTATTTTATGTGTGTATGTTTAATAGTACATGATCAGATGATATTAAAATAACTTAATTGAAAAATGGAAAAAAAATTTTTAAAAATGTACGACTGTATCGTACGAACTTGCTCTTGTAGCTAATGACTAATGTAGCTAAACATTGACGCTGTTATATTCTGTCCCAGAAAAAATAGGCAGTGCAGGCCGGATAGGACGTTTGCCTCTCATTATCGCTACACTGGATTGCATAAATCTGTCGCTCAATAAAGTTCTCACAGGGTATTTTAAATGGACCCAAATATGAAAGCGCTCAAATTAAAAGCACATCAACAGAAACCCAAGGAAAACAAACCGAACAATTTAAAAAAATGGGCACGGGTAACTCTGAAAGCACATCAATATTTAATGCGGCTGAATAGCAGCAGCAGCCACAGGCCACAGCAAAAGCAATTCAGTCCACATTCAGATGTCGTCCTACCCTTGGTTCTACGCCAGATGCAATGAAATTTTCTTTTATTATTTTATAGATTAGGGGCGGGCAAACACTTTTTTTGAGAAGTTTTTTCAATTTAGTATGGTGCCAAAATATGAAACGCTACTGATTTTGAAAAGGCTTTCCGTGCTGCCTATATTTCTGTGACAGAGTATAGTACGTATGTAGTCTAGTTATTATACGTAGGTTTCACGTTTAAGCTCGATGTAGGTAACATTAACTTGATTTTCCGTATAATGAATTGTGCAATGGATGATTCATAAAGAATAGTGACATAGGTACCTACCGACAAATGTGTATTTAAACCTACGCTACATAGATTGAATCTAGGAATGTAAATACTGTATAATAATGAAAGTGAAGGATAGTATGTGGGTAGGTGTTATATGCATATCTTCTTTTATATAAAGAATCCAAATTATGTTTGTGCGCTATCTTATTTTTTTCGGCTAGATCGATTTGATTGAAATTTTCAGGAGATCTTAGGACATATTTGGAGACTGTATATAAGAAATCTGTTTGTTGTCCAATGTCTAGAATCGGAGTTATGACCAAAAATAATAAAAGTCATCCGGCAAACTATAGAGGCTGTGAAGTAGCAAAAGAATTACAAAAACGGCGATCAAAATTTACGCAGTCACAAAGAAAACCACTAAGCCATGTAGAAAAGCAAGTTCTTAAGACCCCTAAGAGGTTCAATGCCCAAATACCCAAAGCAAAAGATCAATCAACACAACCAGAGCAAACACCAAAGAAAGGTAGTGTAAAAACATATGCCCAAATAACGGCTAAGAACATACCTCTACAAAAAGATATTGCTAGTGATCCACTCACTAACGTCTTAAGCATAATCCTTTCGAAAATTGAGGAGCAATGTGGTACAAATAAACTTATATTTGATAGGCTAACTAAACTCGAAAACAATTTTCGGCCAAAACGCCCTACTAAAAGAAAAACATGATGGAAAAGTTCAAAATAATTACTTGGAATGCCAACGGATTATGGCAAAAACTTGGAGGACTAGAAATGTTAATGCATGAGAAAGATATTGATATTTGTTTGATATCGGAAACGCATGTCAAGAAACAATCAAATAGTAGTCAATGGATATTTAGAATAGCACGCAACTCATCCGTCGAACAAAGCAAGAGGTGGGGCATCTTTATTTATAAAAGAATGCATCGAACACACGATAGGCCCAAAAACAGAGGCTGAATCAATGCATTTAATCGCTGTACAGGTTAGAACTCAGAATGTTGTACTGAATTTATCTCCCATATACTGTCCTGCACGATGTAAAATTGAAAAGAATGAATTTATGAACGTACTAAAGTTACTTAAACAAAATTTTATTATTGGTGGTGACTTTAATGCGAAGCACAGCTTTTCGAATCTAGAGTTATTTCTCAAAGGGGTCGAATGCTCGACTGGCAACCCGACTTACTGGCCGACTGATCCATCGAAAATACCTGACCTTATTGATTTTTTTGTGGTCAAAGGAATACCCTCAAATAAAATTAGCATAACAGAAAGCTTTGATCTTTTCTCAGATCATTCTGCTGTTATTCTCACTATGAGCGAAAATCTTGTTAAAAATGAAAAAGCACCCACTCTTACCAATGGGAAAACCAACTGGGAAGGTTTTAAGATAATAGAGGATAACGTTGAATTAAGGGTTTCACTACAAACGCCTCTCGAACTTGAAGGCGCAGTAGATAACTTCGACAATATCGTACAACAAGCCGCATGGAAAAACACCCCGTACCAAAGAGAAATGCCGCGCTTTAAAAACCTAAAATATCCGCAGGGAATAAAAGATTTAGTAAAAGAGAAACGAAAAGCACGTAAGAAATGGCAGCAAACTCGAGCTCTTCAACACAAGATAAATTTAAATCGCTTGTGTAATTTACTAAAAACGACGATAGCAGAATTCAAAAATTCTGAAGTTGGAAATTATCTTGAAAGCTTGACAGCAGGAAAAGAATCCAACTACTCACTCTGAAAAGCTGTTAAAGTAACGAAAAAACCAAAGCTCCCAGCGCCTCCGATTAAGAATGATCAAAATGCAAAAAGCGACAAAGACAAAGCAAACGTTTTCGCGGATTACCTGGAGAACACATTTAAACCTTTTGATGGGCAAGTGCTCAACGAAAATTTAAGTATAAGTTCTAACTCAAGCGAAAATTACATTACAAGAAATGTTACCCTTGCCGAATTAAGTAGAGAAATAAGAAAGCTTAAGTATAAGAAAGCTCCGGGATATGACCTAATTACGGCCGAAGTTCTAAAAATGCTTCCTCGCAAAGGGTTAATTAATCTTCTTTATATAATAAATGCCACTCTAAGACTAAAGTACGTTCCGAGCCAATGGAAGGTTGCGGAAGTTATAATGATTATCAAACCAGGAAAACCAGCACATGATAAGAAATCTTATAGACCTATTTCGCTTCTGCCCGTAATATCTAAGGTCTTTGAAAGAATATTACTTCTGCGCCTGCAGCCAATAATAGAAGAAAAGCGCCTAATACCTGAACATCAGTTCGGATTTAGAAGCAAGCATTCGACAATTGACCAAGTGCATAGGATCACTGACGTCATTGAGAAAACTCTTGAAGAAAAGAAAATTTGATCGGCGGTCTTCCTAGACGTGTCGCAAGCTTTTGATAAGGTGTGGTACGAAGGCCTAAGTTTTAAATTAAGACAAATTCTGCCTGAAGCACTTTATACGCTTCTAAAAGCATATCTAGAAAATAGACTTCTTAGAGTAAGACATGGAAGCGATTACTCGGATCTCAAAGTAATAGTGGGTGGGGTACCACAGGGCAGTGTTTTAGGTCCAATATTGTACCTATTATTTACACGTGATATACCTCAAACAGAAGACACTATCGTAGCCACGTTTGCTGACGACACTGCAATACTAGCAGTGGGCCAAACGATAAATGATTCTACGACAAAATTACAAAAAGCTCTGAATAATGTCAATGATTGGACAAAAACGAGGCGGATATCGCTCAACGAAGTAAAATCAGTCCATGTAGATTTTACGTATAAGAAAATTAATAGATTATCGGTATTTGTTAATACGGTTCAAGTTCCGTTTGCTAACGAAGCAAAATATCTCGGAATGGCTCTAGACGCGAAATCAAAATGAAAACCGCATGTTAAAAAGAAATGCGAAGAGTTAAATAATAAACTCATAGATATGTACTGGTTGCTCGGGAAACACTCTAAGCTCAGTATCGAAAACAAGCTAATTTTTTGCAGGAAGGCACTTAAGTCTGTCTGGACTTACGGTATACAACTCTGGGGTTGTACGCGAGATTCTTATTTAAATACCTTACAAAATTTGCACTTTGGTACATTAGAAACGAAGATCTCCACAGGATCTCGGGATTCCCACGGTTCGCGATGAAATAAAAAATTTTGCCCGAAATCATAGAAAACGGCTATTACAACACTGCAATAGTACTATAATCGAAATTATCGATGAGACGAATTTAGTACGCCGCCTGCGAAAGACAAAGCCTTCCGATCTGGTGCACTAAACGAGAATCTGCTTTAAAATCGCGGTATAAGCAGGAACTATCAAGGGATAGTTACCTGCAACACGTTAATTAAATTCGTTAAAAATAAATTGCTAGATAAATTTCAACTTACTCGTAGTTGCAATCGGGAGGAGGAGGTGTTTTTAGTGCATTAAGAATCTCACACTCCTATGAGCACGCGTTTTTCGGTCCTCATAGAGCCTTCTGAAGGTTTTATACCTACCCACTATAGAATAAATTAATTTTTTTTTCCGTGAAATGAGTTTTCTTTCCCATAAAATTAATTTCAAGTGCCTATATTTTAGATTATTATTGTATGACTTTGTGTGGAATTTTGGATAGTGATTTAAAAAAAATTCATTCGTGCTTTCCGTTTGATATACTACAAACACGGTAAGATTTCTTTGTTGTTGTTTTGTGTACAAATATGATATTATATACATACGTACATATAAGGATAAATTTATTTACTGTATAAAGATTACCAATATGAGAAAGATCAAAAGGCTTTATATCTCCATACATATGTATATCTTTTTAGTAAGAAAAATAGTTGTATTTATTTCGTTCAATTACTATGATTTGTATCAACTTTATATATTCCCAATAATAACATTGCAAAAAACAATCAAGCTAATAAAAACAACTATCAAATTTCAAGTTTCCCATTGGTACATCCACTTTTTTTGTTTATATCTTTAAATTTTTAAAATGTTCTATTAGTTATGTAGGAAAAAAGTTTAAAAAATGCTTTTCTTAAAATCTGGCCCCCCACCACGCTCATTATTAACATTTCTTGATATCTCTCGGAAACGGCTTTATAACTATTTGGAGGAAAATTTCAGTTTGTTTAGATATGAGCAAAAATAACTTCAAGGAGATTGTACAATGAGAGCTGCCACGTCTTGCAATAATTTATCAGAATGTCCGTGATAATCATACGCAAGAATAACGTAGAGAAGAAATAAATGGAGATGTGCCCATATTGCACGGCTTCAATCTGCACAATCACCACCACTAATTCGATAAAAAGTTATTAAAAGAAGAAAAGTGGTAAATGTAGACTTCAATCGCGCTGCTTTGGAATACGATGCCGCAATCTCATTTACTTTCTCGATTCTCCCGGTGGTACATGCAAGGCTTTCGTCATTTAGTTGATTCTATCAACATGGCATTAATGGCATTGCTGCCACACTGTTTGAAGGCGGGCACAAGTGCACATTCTGTTTTGAAGCTGGCGATAAATGTTCTCACCGTTGATAAGCTAATAACGTGCACAATGACCAAGAATTCGGCGGCAGCGAAATTGATGAAATCGATAATTCGGGATGGCGATGGCGCATAAACGAGCCTTGGAGGCAGTTGACCTAACAATGAAGTATTGACAAGGTGATTCGAGATAAATTGGTGGGTATGTGATATTGCCCAGCGGAGATTTTCGTCAAACTCTTCCCGTCATCCCGAAATCTACTGCTGTCGATAAAATCAATACATGCTTGAAATCGTCGTCCTTGCGCCGGCATGTCAAGAAGTTGAAACTGACAACAAATATGAGAGTGGCGCATTGCAGAACGACCCATCGGCTGCTGAATTTTCAAGACAATTGCTGGCATTGCAAAAACTTATAAAAATCTCGATTGGATTTGTGAACGGGCAATACTATAGCAGCGAAGAAAAAGGACGTCGTCGATGGCTTGAATTTCATTATTCACAGTCGCTGGAGAACTGCATTTGTACAAATCCGTTAACAGCGTGACCGACTAGGATGGAGCGACTATCCGACGAAATTTTTGAACTCGCTTAATGTGCCAGGAACTCCGGTAAATTTGTACAGCTGAAGGTATGGTATCGATCATAATCATGTTGTGGTGATTCCAGCCATGATCATCAGGGGCAAACTCAAAGGCTAGGAAGTCATTATCCCACTAATTCCGATTATTCCAACTGATCTTTCATTCCAATTCAAGGGGACTCAGTTCCACGTTCGATTGGTTTTTGCGATGACAATCAATGAACCGCAAAGCCAATCGTTGTAAGTCAGTGGATCGAATTTCGAAATTCTCTGTAATTTACATGATCGCGTGTTGGTAAATGGTCTTTGCTGTTTGTTTTTGCGACGGAAATCAAATCGAAAAACATTGTTTATCATTTGACTCTCTACTGATTTTTATTCCATTCAAATAAATCACATTGAAATTTGAACTATCTGTATTTTATTATAACACTGCAGTTCATTTGAATGCGTGAAATTGGGGCGAGACGAAGTTCGCCTGATCCGCTAGTAACTTTATAATTCAGGTGCAATATATTTTTTTTTATAACACGTGCTCAAGGGATTATACTACACTTAAGTGTTTCAACACAGTGCTGGCGTGAGTTTAAGGAAGAGAAAGAATAATAGGAAAGATGTGTTGCGCGATGTTCTGAGACTAGGTGGTTGTTGTCTCAGATTTTATCTCCAGGGATGGCGGCTGAACTAATGCGGAGAAATTTCCATGTCTTATTTATCTATGTCCCTTATAATTCGCATTAATTTTTTTATTCTTTGTCATTTTTTATCGGTATACTAGTTTTACTCAATCACATGTTGTTAGTTCTATGCCTAAACATCATGTAATGTACAAACCAGCAACTCATTGTATGACATTTATTTTTAGAATTGGTTTTTAATGGAAAAATAAGAGGACTAGACTATGGCAGGGATCGAACCTGTGACCACGAGGTTGACAGGCGAACACACGACTATCGCGCCACGGCCACCCCCATAGTATTCAAATGAAACAAAAAGATGACATTTGAATTTTTGGACATATATGAATTTGTATATAAAAAAAAATTCAAAAATCGTTGGAGAGTTTTTTTAAAAACTATTTTTTCATTATTTATAAAATTTTTAAAATATTACTAGAAAAAAAAAAACAAAAGTCATGTTGAAGTAATTATTAATCACAGCAAAAACATAATTGTTAAAAAAGTAGCCAAGCTCTTCTATATACTAAACCCTCTACGTAAAAAGTCAGCTGTGAAAAGTAGTGAGATCTACAAATACGCCAAGTTCTAAGTAAATTAATGTTAATATCAAATATTTTAAGTAGAGTAATATGGAAGAACCTCAAAATTATCACAGAAATCTGTTATTTAATGATTACTGACTTATATTGTATTGGTTTACTTGGCAAATTTTTTTTTTAATAACAAACTACTCAATTTTGAAATGCAATTCATCGTTCCACAGCGGTGAGAAGTGCTCCAAATAATTTATATCAATTCCATCTAAATGGGCGGGTACCACGCCCCTGCATGGAAAATCTTGAATTTTCGATTTTTTCCTTTGTATACACTACAAGCCCTACCGTAGTGTGAAATTACAAGATTCTACGATGTCGGGAAATACTCCTTAAGTCTTATATCTCGCGAACCACTTAAGCTAAAGAATTGAAATTTTGTGAGTTGACTAAGCCTGGTGAGCTTAGCAAATGCTGAGAGTTTGAAGTTTAGATGGGGGTCGTTAATGGCCTGAGTTTGTTCATGTAAATAGGTATATTGATATACAAACGAAATTTTTATTTCAAAATAATTCAGTGACTATATGGTTTTTGAAAAATCGATTTTTCAAATAAAAATTTTATTTATTTTTTAAAAACCAATTTTTGAAAATTTGACTATGCAATTTTAACCACTGCTAGGGAGCATTTTCTTAAAAATAATGGCGCAAAATTTTAAACAACCTACTATTAAGGCCTTAACACGATACTTGTTAACAATTTACTATATACATAGTAGCCAACTAACTTTTCATAAATTTTAAAGTTTTTATTAACTAGTAAAATGCTAATTAAGCAGATGGCAAGGCATTTGTAGGGTTTGAATTTTGATGAACACAAATATTATATTTATGCGTTGTAAATTGATTATATGTTTATTGAAACCCAACATGTGCTCTAAATAAGTATTCGATTTTTATATTTTAATCATTTCAACTTCATTATTTACAAAAACAAAAAAACATTGATACCAGCAGGACTCGAACCTGGGCCTCCCGCGTGCAAAGCCGATATACTATTAGAATGACATATTGATTGAGTACGATACTAAAAATTTAAAAGTAGCCATTCGGTGGTTTTAACTTTAGTAAAATGTTGAAAAGATATTACGGTACTTAACACGTTTAAAATTAGCAAAATCCTCTTTTTACTACTTAAAATGATTTAACATATTACTAAATTTTTTAAAATTTTGCCCCAATTTTAATCTGACTTATAGTGAAAAAGTTGAAAATATGGAAAGTCGTTATGAAGCACCGTTAATAAGTATGCAAAATAAAATATTATTTTACTTGAAAGTAATTTAAGAACACACACATTTTTACTTTCGATTAAGTATAGATACTATAAGGCAAGTTATGTATTCGTAAAAAAAAAAAAATTTTCGAACGAACATGACATTACGATCATAGAGAACACCAAAAAAGTGGGTCCTGCAATTCCGTCTGTCTGTTTTTTTGTAGAACGATCTATACCCTAAACGGCTGAACCGATTTTGTTCAAACTTGGTGATTAAGTGTTTTAGGTGATTTAGCCCCAAAAATAGCGGTACGTGCCATACGAATTTTCCTACCATCTTAATTATCTCAAAAACGGCTTCAACGATTTTGATAAAAATTGGCGCGTGTACTACTTTGGGTATGTTCTACATTTTGGCTAAAATAATATTTTGTAATTAACGGTATCTGCCATAAACGGCTCAACGGATTTCGATAAAAAAAATTTATACAGGAGCTCCTTCAAATTCTAAATAGTATTGCATCACAAAATCTTCCAAAAATAGTTTTTTTTTGGATTTTTGAAAAAAAAAATATTTTTTTTTTGAAATTTCAATATTTCGAAAGCGGGTGGACAATTTTTTCTGAAATCTTATTATTGAATTTATATTATTAAACATTTAAAATGTTCATACCATTTTTTTTTAGAAAAAATTTGAGAATTTTTATATATAAAAAATTAAGTGAAAAACGACTTTAAACATACATTTAGCCATTTCTATTAAGAATCGTTTGCATATAATGTGATCGAACATAGGAGCAAGTACGTGCGATCCAGTCGTGCATTTTATTTTAATAGACAAATGCTCCCTAAAAGTCTTTAAAAATCGCATTAATCCTATGTATGCATATTGCACCTTAATTATAAAGTTATGTATATGCATATAGCTAAGCTAACTATACAAAAATACATCCTTCATTTTCATAATTTATGTACATACATAAGTACATATATACATACATAGATTCCAACCTACCTACCTCCTAAACAGCGTCAATACATTAAAGTTGTTAGCTACAAGAGCAAGTTCGTACGATCAAGTCGTGCGATTTATTTTTAACATGGGAGAACCGTTGTTTTTTGTTTTATTCAAATAATATGTTTAAGTGTTATGTCCAAGAACTACGAAATACTGAGTTTCGAAAAAATCGATTTAGTCGTTTTCGAAATATTGCGTCTTCAAAAAAAATGTTTTACATTTTTTAAATAATTTTTTTTTTAATTTGACATACCTACATATTTTATTCTTTCTAGGAGCTTCTGGATAAAAAAAATTTAAGAAATCAAACGAACTGTTTTCCAGAAAATCGAAAACCAAAAAAAAAATATTCTTCCAGAAACTAGAGGTACTAAAAATGACCTTTTTTTACAAAACAAAATCGAAAAAGTACTTGTTCCCATCATTATTTAACTGATTTTAGTTTAATTAAAATGTTTGGGTAAAATAAGATTAAGCTTCTTGGCAAAAAAATGTATGACCGGTAGCGTTATTTTTGGTCTTAAAAAATGAAAAAAAAAACGTGTAGGCATATTCGTTACCCAAAAAATAATAGGTATGTACCAACTTTAAAGGAAACCCATCTACGAGAGACGAAATTACGAGATCCATCGTAATGTCAGGTTTGATCAAAATCTCGAGTTCGAATTTTTGACAAATAAACAACATTTCCGTAAATTGCCATACATAATTCACTTTCATCATTTCTTGCTCTTTATAATATTGTATTAGAATATAAACCTACTATTTTATTTTATTTTATTTGAATCAATCAAAATTAAAAGCAAATTAAAAAAAAAATTAAAATCCGCCGAGTAAAATTTTATATGGCCATACAAACATTTGTCGCTTCAAACTTCATGGTTTGTCAACAAAAACATAAAAGAAAATTATAGAATTAATAAGTCAGTATGGTGTGCACTTTCTCTAAGAATTTAATTTTTATCTAACGAGAGAACACATTATCAAACATCAAATCTTATCAAGATCATCAATACAACTTTTATTGTATGTCCACACAAATATATTATTTTTTTGTGATTAATGATTCCTCTCGGAAAACCCAAATTTTTACAAATCAAGTCACAAACGATTTTTATTTCCTTTCTATACAAAGGTACCTGCATTGAATACTACACAAAAGAATGTATTTGTATTTATAATATGGATTTTTTTTCCTAGTGCCTATGTTTCCAGCTTAAACTTGGCAACACTGTCGGAGTGTCAGTGCTTGCTGGCTGAAGCTGATGCTAATCTCATCTCCAATTGCCATACCAGCCGGAATACTTTAATGGTTTTTGTTGTGTTTTGATTTTTTAGTTTTTTGTTTACACATCATCTTCGCACTGTTTGCCGATCTTTTCAATCAATATAAACAATAAATAGTGTGAGAGCAAACCTTCGATCGAGTATCGAACTATTAAACAGTCATCTTGGTTTTGAGACTAGAATGAGACTTAAAAAGTCTAACTGCAACAAACAAAAAACCGGTTACCTCTACTGACAGAGTATTTAATACCTCTCATACCATACAAAAAAGTTCTACACCGGCCGCGTACTGTAGATCGATTCGAACTTATTGAATTTAAAGGAGTTCCTCCGCATCCCCTCTACCTCTTCATCCACGAGTCCTTTGAGAGTCAAACGCTTATACGCTTCGATTACCTGTTATTTTTTTTTTTCTTTGACGATCTCTCTCTCTCCCACTCTACGGTATGATCGTTTATTCTTCCTCACCTGAGACCGATCATGCAACCAAGCCGACACACAACACATTAACTGAGATTTTTCCACACCGACTCAGCCTAAGCTGCGTATGATACTTGCGGCTGTGGTAACGTTTTCTTGGTCGATCGCTCCGCAGTACCATTTTGACCATCGCGGTTGATTAGTTCACCGCGCGGACCGAACTAAATAACAAAGTTGTTAAGGATTTTTTTTTCAAGAATATTTAACGGCTTCCCTCAAAGGATTATTTATATGTACTTTTTTTTTGTATTCGTTTTGAATGGTTTTTGGAGGTTTCGTCTCCCTTTCTTGCGGTTTTCTGTTTTGTGCATTCACTTGGGGCCAGGATGTGAATGGGATTATTATTTTGATTGCCGACAATTAGTGGCGAATAAATTGCCTCATCAGAGATTTCAGCAAACAAATCCGAAGAATTTCAAGAAGTGGGTTCAAAAAAAAAAAATAGTGCCATTGTGGAAAAGGGAATTTTTTTCCCAAACTGAGATGTTTTAGTTGTGTTTGTGTGACCTTTAAGTTTCGGGGAATGCGTGATCCACTTAAGCACAGTTAAGGTGCATACAAAATTCAACAATTCGAATATGAGAAATTTCAGCGCAAAATGTGGCCTGCATCTGTGATTGTATAGATTCCATTGTGTTTGCCGATTTAAGTGATCAAGTATGGTCGATTGTTGTGTAATTACGCTGACCAAGTGAAAAGTAGTGACCAAGTGAATAAAAGTGAGATTACCCATTACCAAACGCATAAATAAAGCGATGAGGAAAAAACAGGAGTAACTAGGATTACACAAAATAGAAAAGAAAAAAAAAAACAAAAGAAACACACACGCTGCCGCCGCGCTGCGCCGCAAAGACAATTAATTTCCCATGAGAAATGAGATCAGGGATGATGGATACTTGAGCACTGAGGTGAACTACAATATTCATCCTTAGAGATCTAAAAACATCAACATCCTCATTAATACCAACAACAACCACTATACAACCTTTTTTAAAAAAAAAAAAATAAAATAGAAAACAAGGTTGAAGTTTCCTTTGTGGATTTAATTACCTTCTCAAAAGAGGCATACAGATAATTTTCAACAACACAGGTAAGGGGCTAAACGATTATTATTATTTTTATAAAGGAGCCAAGAGAAGATGAGTGTTGAATTTCTTATGGGAAAATTTGTTTGCTTGCTTTTATTTTAGGACAACAAAACCAACAAAAGATCTTGAGGAATTTTTGATTTTTTCCATGGGTTTTTTGTTCTCTTTGTTTTGGGCTGTTTTAAGAATGTGAAGCACGTTTTTTGTTTAAGTTTTGAATATGATGACAGAGGATGGGGGTTTAATTCATAAAATTGAAATGCAAAACGGGATTGATATAAGTCTGAGAATGTGAACTTCTTGGAAGACACTGAGACAGTAATTTCATTCAGGATATTTCAAATTGGGTGAAATTGGGTCACATCATCAATGATTCATTGCAGATTTTAAAAGATTTGACAAAACAATCTTTTAAACATTCAAAATAAAATTCTATAAAATACAATAAAATAAATAAAAAATGAAATAAAACTAAAATAAATAATATGAAATAAAATATAAAATAAAATAGATAAATTAAAATAAAAAAAAAAAAATTAATGTAAAATAAAATAAAACAAATTTAAATTAAATACATTAAAATAAAATAAAATAAAATAATAGCCGTATTTTATTTCCACGTGATCCAGATCAGATCATCTATTTATTTGCGTTACAACAACAAAATTTATTTATTTATTTATTTATTGCAGTTTGATAGTTCTTACATTTACGTATTTGGTATTTAAGAGAAATAGAAAATTAAATTCTTTACAACTTCAATATAATTAATGCTAAAATGAATAGAAATGAAATGAAGATAATACATTTTTTAAGGGAAAAGCTACAAGAAAAAAACCCTTATTTAATACTTAAAATCTAATATTGCACATAAACCCAAAAGCGATATAAATAATACCTAATTTAAGAGATTAAGAATTAGTTCGTTGTCAGAATAAGAACATCTTCTAAAGAAGTTATCTTGTAGGTTATATAGTACAAGTTTAATTTGCTTAACATTAGTTTTATCATGAAGCCTTATTGTTGAATAATGCCACGGCAAATTTAGCATTTGTTTTGCACTCTTTGAATCTTTTTTTAAATAAGTGTCAGCACAGTCAAACCACACTGGAGCACCATAAGTGAGTATAGGTTGGAAAATGGTTTTAAACATTTTATTATGCATACTAAGGCATGATTTGCGATTTATGAAAGCGTATACAATTCTTATAAGAATATTTGTTTTGTTAATCGTATTTTAAATGTTTCTCAAAAGTCAGCTTCTTATCAAGTGTAAGACCTAAGTACTTGCAGCTTTCAGACCAAGGGATGTCACCAGAATTAAGCTGTAACATGGCTTGTGGCAAGAATTCTGCTTTTCTTCGCCGAGAAAACCAGATGACACATGATTTCTGAGCATTAGCTTTGATTTTCCACCTTAGAAAAAAACAACAAAATTATTTAGTTTTGGTATTGTAACGCAAATAAATAGATGATCTGATCTGGATCACGTTGAAAATAAAATGCGGCTATAATATAAAATAAAGTTAAATAAAAAAGATAAAATAAAATTAAAAAAAAAAAAATATGTAAAGTAAAATAATATAAAATAACATAAAATAAAATAAAAATAAAATAAAACAAATTAAAATACAATAAGGTAATATAAAATTAAATAGGTATGCGAAGAACTGTATTAAGTTTCTAACCATATGTATTCTTAATTAAACATAAAATGAGATGATTTTTTAAGCTACACTCTAACGTTTTATACCTTATTGTTCAAATATATTTTTATTATATTGTCAAAGAAATTTGTTTTAGCTGTGAACTCATTACTGCTTCCTTAGAACTTTTTTGAAGTTACGAAAACGAAGTTTAATAGAGTAAAATTGTGTTAAAAAAAAAATTGTTAAATGCAAGTAGAGAAGGCTTAAGAATAATAAAATATTTAGTTAGTCTTCCAGCTAATGATTTACTCAGATATTTTTATAGTTTCGAGTTCTATAACAAGATATTATACGTATATGGAGTTTTAAGGAAAGCTATTCGAAATTTTAAAGAAGATCAGTGTTGGCAGTAGATAGAATTAAAATTTCTAGTTTTCGTATTAGCAAATATTGAGCTATACAAAACTTGAGGATCTTTAAAAGATATTAAATTTTAATTTAGCGAATTTGCGAGAGGTGCGTATATTTCAGTTTCCACAAAGAATTTTAATAGGAAGTTTTTATTGAGCGACTTTTTATACTAAAGTTATTTGATTTAAGGACATTCTTTTATTTTTTTTTTATTAAATCAAAACAAATTAAAAATGCAACGAAATTGTATGGAAGCTTATTTTACCTTAAAGAAGCTTCTTTGGAAGGATTAAGTTTTGAATGCTTAAAATATATAGCTAAGTGGATAGAACAATGCCACTAAACATCCCGGTTCGACCCATAGAATTGTGAGGAAAATGTTTGATGCTTAAAAACATAACAATATATTAGTCAGTAAATAATCAAATGTTATTAATATAGTCTATGTTCTTAAAGAAAACAAAAATTTAATAAAAAAATTTCTATTTACTTGGGATCAAGTATTTGCATTTGGAAAAAATCGATCTGGAGATTTCGATCAAATTTGACATTACGATTATACAGAATATATAGGAAAAAAGTTTGCCTGTCTGTATGGCTGTACTTCGATATATGAATATCATTGCTAAGGCGATTTGATTCATATTCAAACTTGTTACATCAGCGTCTTAGGTAATTCCCTAAACGAGCATCTGAAATAGTCCCAAATAAATAAGTTTTAGTAAAAAGCTCAACTTAATTATCTCGAAAACTACTCTGAAGATTCTTATTAGAAAAAAATCTGGAACAACAATTTTTACATTTTCGACTTTCTCATTAATTTCGATCAAAATTTCTATACAGGAGGTCATTCAAATGTTGCATAAAATGCACTGCTTACTTAATTTGTTGAAAACATATTTTTTTTTTCGGATTAAAATAAAAATCATTTATGTACCTCATGGCTTGCGTGAAATGAAATAAAGAGTTGATGTTTTCAAATTCATAAAATCCCTTCGATTTATGTATATACCACTTAAAAGGTCAGATTAGAGTGTATCCTTAAGTCCTGAGAAATATGGTCTGCTTCCATAAAGTAAACGTTGTCTTCGAGAAAACGACAAACAAATTTCATCTTGTTCGGATACCATAATGAGCCGGAACAGTTTTCTTACTCATTAAACTACTTAGACCCAGATAAATTATATATCTTTGAAATGGAGCATTCATCATTATCTCATAGAAAATGAACAATTGTTTCGCCCTCCTCCTCATTAATGCAATTTCTACAGAAGTCGTTAGAAGCCAAGACGAGTTGCGTGTCATATCATATAGTAAGAGGTATAGCTCTTAGACAGAATGTCCAGTTATGACACCAATTAATGAGCGGAATGGCAAGAGCAATTAAAGTCTTCATAAGTTAAAGAGCAAAATACAAAATCGCGGTTACGAAGGCGAAAACTAACAAAAAGTACAGAAATAAGTAGCTCTTAATTGTAGACACAATTTGCATAAGTCGGAATTACGTTATATTGCCTAACTTATTCAAATAGGAATGTAGTGTAAAATTTGAACAGTGTCCCTTAAACGTAAGTCCTTTATCTACCCGAAAATGTATACTATATACCTGAGCGTCACTCAATGATTCATTCTCTATCAGAGCAGATAATCAGTGTTGGTAAGATACGCGAGTTTTACCAATTGAATTAGTTACGCAACTAATGTAACTAACCAATTATTTTGAAAATGTTCACATCAAAATAAAATTCGAAGCAAAAGCCACGTTTTATAAGTTATGATTTAAAAGTTTAAAAAGTTCTTATTTATAAGTTAAAATGTCGCAGCCAAAAAATGAAACAAAGCGCCTATCCGGAAGGCCTGTTACCAATTCGTATGAGAATCTCGTATTCATACCAAAAAGATGCTCAGTAAAAAATTAAGTTATTCGCTGCAGGCAACAGTCAACAACTTCATTAATTGGCGCTGTCAAGTTTTGGTGGTTAGAATTAAAAGTTCCAGCACAGTTCGAAAATATCTAAAAATCTCGTCTTAATGTTTATGCACTAGCATCTTACTTGTTACGTCCTTGGTACACTATAATGACAAATTAAAGAATAATTATGATTTTCAAATTAATAACTTTCTTTTAAAAATGTTAAATTCTAAAGGACTTAATGAATGGGATCTTTTTAAATCAAAAGACGGAGTTTTTAAAACTTTATATGAAAAAAATATTTAAAAAACAATTTTGTTTTGGAACAAAGCTCATTTCTATGCACTTAATCTTTCAAAGCTTGCACTAAAATTGCTTAAAATTGGTCTTCACACCCCTTTGAGAAATCGACTGTCTTTCGAACATTCCAAAAAAATAATTTTTCTTTATGGAACTTTAAGAATGCAAGACATAAATTTATCTTTGGAGTACTTTGACGAGTTCAATTATATTAATTAGGTATTATATATGTACTTGGGTTACATACATGCATTTGATCTCTGAATTTTTTTATAATCTTACTTTTGTTATTTATGAAATACAAATTTTTGTTTACTTATAAAATATTATTGCTTATTTTTTTCCAATGTTCAGTCAGTCAACATTTGTAAGCTATATTAGTTACATTAGTTACATAAGTTACATTAGTTACGCGGAAAATGAGATGTAACTAATTGCAATTAGTTACGCGTAACTATATGGGTAACTTACTCGGAGTAACCTACGTTGCCAACACTGCGGATAATGCAATAACCAGGCCTTAACAGCGAAGGCACTACCTAGCGTGACAGCTTGTGAGATCTAAGAACTTGAGTGCTTCACTACTAAATATTTCTCTGTGCATATTGAAAGGCGGCTGGAATTTATGGATCCTAAGATTTTCTGTCGAATTTAAAAGACTCGCGATTTCTTTCTAAAGACAATAGTCACCAGTAACTAAAAATTAGGTAGAATGGTTTGTAATTCATCCAACATTCTACTAGAAGACAGCTTGAGTTCGCATTGCAGTTTCCTACATATTATATTTTTCAATCATTACCCAAAACAATACTCCAGTGAAGTAACTTTTCCATTGTATCCTCCACCTTCAGAAGATAGGGCCAAGTGCAATTTGAAAAAACATCAACAATTGGTATTGATTAAGGTTGCATTCTAAAATAACAGTCTTTCATACAAATTGACAGTTATGTAGCTCATAATTTTTATGATATACGGCCTTTGCATTCAAAAAATATTTCTGCTTTAATCAGACGTTAAAAATGTAATCAGCCCATAAATTTAGAAATTAATTAAATATTTATTTTAAAAATATGCAAATCATTAATTGTTTTTTTTTTTATTTGTTTATAAAATTCTTTATAAAAAAACGATAGATTAGGTAGATGAGAGTAAGAAACAAAAACAAAAATCAAACAGAAGCATTGACTGATCTAAATAATACATTTTTTTCTTTTTAAATTTTTACCTTCAAAAGAAAAATGATACATGATGCTTGCCTCTGCCTCGATAAAGCAAAAGACAACAAAAGATACATTTTTTAACACACAATGAAAAAATAAAAAAAAATTTGATTTATTACATAGGATAAACTCAAATGATGGGAAAAATTGATTATGTGTGGTGAATGTGATATATGATAACAGTTTAGCGAAACAATAGAAGTATCTAATAATTAATAAGATGCATGTAAACTAAAACGAGAAAAAATATCTCAAATAGAATAGGTGTCTGTAGTTCCTAATTTACACATGAATAACTAGAAAATGCATCAATCAATAACTTTACCACAATACAAGGTCCCCCGACACGTCCATTCCATATTGCATTCCTGAGATACTTTTTATGCATGGCACATGAAATATGTTGCATTCTTTAGATACCTTTTTGACACAGGAAAAAAAATTGATTGAACATAAAAGTTCAGAGCAGTATTTGTGTACAGAAAAACTTCATAAGAATAAGCGGTGATGAAGATCGAGAAGTAAGTTACATAGGTTGTGCTACACAATAAAACAACAACAACAAAAAACACTTTGACGAGCTATTAAAACCTCATCAATGCAGTGTGGATTAAAGTGACCTACACTATCATTATTTTTAATTCAGCAGCTTCCCATTGGGTATATATACCTACTTGGGCAAAATATTTTCATACGGCTTCTAGCAACCATTCGGAGAAGAAATGAAAAACCTCAAATGCAAATGCAGGTCAACGTTGATGGCAGGAGTATAATTTAAATAATTTAGTTTAATGGGAATTTAATTTTTGTACAAAACTTACTTCAGCTCTTGACGGATGATGGACCACTGCAATTGTGTATATAGATATTAATCATTTCTTAAGTGTTATGTAACCTAAGTCAGCAGGAAGCAGAATCAGATTGAGATTGAAGTTGTGTTTTAAATTTCTTCATATTTTTCCAAAGTCCTGGGAGTCTCGAATTCTTATATTTAAGGGATTATGCATATCTATTTGGATTTTCTACTAGCTATTCAGATGAAATTCTTATGAATAATATTGCTAGGTTGGTCGAATCCGCTCAAATTAGAAATAAGACGGATGCAAGCACATGTTTTTTCCATGGAATAAATATTTCCATGGAAATTTTTTTCTCAGGCTAACGATAATCAAAAGTTTTCCTGGAATTTATTCGGAATTTTTATCGGGAACAAATTTCCCATGAAATTTAGTTGTCATTTCATACGATTTTTATTCCGTAAGAAATTCACAATCGCAGGAAAAATTTCAAAGGTAATTAAATATTTGAACTAAAACGAAATTCCCTGGGATTTCCCCGATATGTCCGTATATCTCGAGATTGGCGAACGCAACGAAAAGAAAATTTTAACAACTCTTCGTTGGAAAATTTATTTTGCTTTTTTTTATGGAATAGATATTTTTTTCAAATGTGTATATTTTATCAGTTAGACAGATTTAAACAGTTTTTTACTTACGTTATATGTAGGTACTATAGGGCAAGTTTTGCACTTTGGAAAAAATCGAACTCGAGATTTTAATGAAAGTTGACATTACGATGATAGAGAACATCAAAAAAGTGGGTCTCGCAATTCCGTCTGTCTGTCTGTCTGTAGAACGATCTACAGCCTAAACCGCTGAACCGATTTTGTTAAAATTTGGTGCTTAGGCGTTTTAGGTGATTGTCCAAATATTTTTTTGAATCGTTGTCTTCGTCCCAAAACTTACGGTACTTGCCACACAAAATTCTTCTACCATCTTAATTATCTCGAAAAGGGCCTTAACGATTTTGATAAAAGTGGATGTGTTTACTACTTGGGATGTGGTCTATATTTTGGCCAAAAAATTTTCAAACATTTTGTTATTAACGGTACTTGCCATACACCCATTTTATTGATTTTCGAATTTCTCATAAACTACTTAACGGATTTCGATCAAATTTTTTATACAGGAGTTACTTCTAATTCTAAATAATACTGCATTTCAAAATTTTCGAAAAATAGTTTTTTTTTCGATTAAAAAAAAAAATTTCAAAAGTTTTGAAAACGGGTGGACGATTTTTTCTGAAATTTTGTTTTGAATTTATATTATTAAATATTTAAAATGTTCATACCATTTTTTTTCTGAAAAAATTTAAGAATTTTTATATGTAAAAAATTAAGTTAAAAACGACTTTAAAAATACATTAAGCCGTTTCTATTAAGAATATTTTCAGCAACTTTGGAAAAGTACAATAGTGTCTTTCATTAAGTGCGTAACAAAAATGTACAAAATTAGACGTATGTAGAAATGAAGAACACTGCCTCGTGGTACCTCAGTTAGAACACTTTTTACTTGCGACTATAGGTACTATAAGTTAAGTTATGTATTCGTAAAAAAAACTCTTACAATCAAACATGACATTACGATCATAGAGAAACCTAAAGAATTGATCGCCAAAAAATGTCTGTCTGTCAGTCTGTCCATCTGTATGTATAACGAGCTGCAGCCTAAACGGCTTAAACGATTACTTCCATATTTGGTATTTGTGATTCTTTTGGCATTCCTCAGAGGGAACATTGAAATTTTATTAAATAAAATTTGAATTTCCTCTACAAATTTACAAAATTTCAAATTTTGTAGGCCTAAAATTTCGGTACCTCCCATATAACCGTTTAGGAAAATTTAATTTTTCTCGAAAACGGCTCCAACGATTCTGATGCAAATTTTTGAGAATTTTTTTGTTGGCAATAGCTATCGTTAAATCTAAACCAAGTTTACGGGAAAAGTCTATTAATTGTACCTTTCATATAACGTTTTTTTTTTAATTTTTGGCTTTCTCGGTAACGGTACATTGGATTTCCGTCAAATTTTATATCTGAGAAGATCTAAGAATCTAAATTAATTTTCCATATCAAAATTTTGAATAACTTTGTTTTTTAAATTAAAATTAAATATTGAAATTTTTTTTTGAAAAATCAATATTTTTAAAACTAATAAAAAAAATTATTTTAAATTTTATATTCACATGACATTAAAAATCTCTAAAAAAAATTACATACCAAAATTTCAAAAAAAAAATTGTTTTCAAAAAACGAAAAATAAAAAGTATTTCATTAAAACCCGTCCTACAATTTTCGAGATACATTTTTACAAAATTTGCATTGATCCGTGGCATCTAATGGAGTTCTTTGTTTTTTCGAAAACCCGATTAATGTAATGATTTTGACTTTTTCCCACCTATACACCATTCACTTTCATTATATACATGTATGTACTTGTACATATTTACATTATTACCATTCTAATTTACATAATTAAAATCCATTAAAATATACATTTGTAGGTACCTATTTAAATATTCCTTGAATCATGAATTCGACAATTCATTATACTAAGGATCAAGGTAATATTACCTATATGGGCCTTAAGTCTGCATAAGATACCTATAATAGACTATCTACCTACCAACAGTGTCAGTGAGTAACATTAAAGCTGTTAGGATCCGTTCGTGCATTTTATTTTAGTTTGCTTTCTTCATATTAAAATTGATTTGAGTTCGGATAATAATGTCACTGTCTGATCTATCAAAGTTACGGCAATGCGCTGTCCGTGATGTAACCGTTACTTAATTGTCAGTTATTGGAGAAGTTTGAAATATTAAACTTATTCGAACAAAAGAAATGAAATAAAAAGTTGGTTTTCAAACTATTTTGGTTGCAAACTTATTTCAAAGCAGCGAGAATGACGAAAAGAAAATATGCCCTTTTGGATTAAATAGACCAACATCAGTGCGTGTTTAGCAAAGCCATATTAGAAGAATTATGTCAGCACAAGGGGCATCTATTAGTATTAGTACTACTTCAGCTGTATTGAAATCATTCATGAAACCTGTAAAAAGTGTAATAAAAAAATAACATAAAAAATTATAAAATTTGATTTCAAGACACTGGGAGATTATATATCATATCTCTTGTTTGATTATATTTCAAAAACATTAACAAATGTCCATTAGCACTTCGCAACACTGTGTTCAAACGGAATATTAAACTTAATTTATACCCAAATAATTTAGATTTTCCTATTATTTTTTTTTATTAATTTCTATTGATAGTGGAATAAATATAATCCAACCTCAACCTCATTTTTTCAAAACAATTATGGCCAATTTCATAAACAAACACTAAAAACACTTTTATCAAAAATCCTCTTAAATTTTACCAGACACTTAAACCTTTTAGTTTCGCCAATCTATTAAAGGGAAATTTCAGGGAAATGTTTTTTTAAAATTGAGTTCTTTGCACATCCCTGGAAAACTAAATTCGGGTGGTCTTTCCAATAACCGAAATATATGAGCAAAAATAATAACGTATCATGTGTTGAAACAAATTCCAAGAAATCCAGTATAGTGCCTGAGAACTTATGTTGTTATTTTCTTTTTTTTGGAAAAGAATTGGAAAGTTTATTACGAAGAATTTATTTAACTTATTTGTTAAAAGAAATCAAAAAAATTAATAATTCTTTTCTTAGAATGCCGTTTTTTATGAACATTTGATCAGCTTAAGAAAATGTAAACAGAGGAATTGCGGATTCTTGTGAACCTGGAATTGGTATTCGGGTGGCGAATTACTAGCTATTTTTCATCGTTCAACGTGATTATTGGATGACCTTGGTTATTATTTTTCTAATAAAAAGAAAATAAATAAAATATTATTATTAAAATGCAAAGTCGAAATTTGTTTTTGTATTTCCAAAAAATTGAAAATTTAAATATTTTAAAAGAAAAATGTCAGCTGCTATATCCACTTTATTAACTGTATCTAAAGGCATTTAAATGACACTTTTAAAATTTAATAAGCCAAAAATAGGTATTTAGTTAATAAGCGTGATTAAGAGCTCGTGTAATTTAAAAGCTCTTGGTGAAACGAAAAAAAATCCCATTTTAAAGTTTAGAATAATGTTAAATGCAGTGGCGTAACTATAGGATGGCAGGGCTGACTAAAGCCACGGGCCCCTGACCCAAGAGGGCCCCGGTTCAATAGGCCACGAGCTCAGAAATAACCTAACATTTTTAACAAAATTGTGTACATAAGTAGATACTTAAAAATTATAATATTCTTAAGTAGATACTTAAAATCAATCAAGGTCTGGCACAACTATAATACCATATACAAATTAAACCTTATCATTAAAATTTCAACACATTCAAAACAAAAAGATGTCAATTTTCAGAACGCATCCATTGGTTGCTTCATTTTTTGTCGTGGTACATTGGTAACGCGGGCGAGCTAGTGACTGTCGGGGAATTCCCTTATTTTATTAACCAAATCGGTGACACTGAAATTCCTGTTATCGCGGATTTAAAAAATGTATATGCAAATCGATAGTTAACAACTATACGAATAAAATCAACTTGGAACGCGTTGACTTAGTAAGCCGAAAATATTTTATAATAAATTTATTATTATAAAAAAGCCAAAATGTATATATCTTATTGTTATCGTAAGAAAATGTTCTTTTTAATCACACAATTCCCTATTGAATGCACTAAAATTCATCAAAAACATTTTTGTTTTTTTATAATAGTAAATTTTATTTAACGTATTTTCAGCTTACTAAATCAACGCGTACCATTAACTATCGATTTACAAATACATTTTTCAAATCCACGTGACGGTACTTTCAGTGTCCTTTCAATGACTAAAATTGCTTATAATGTCAGTGTTTTGCAACCTTCCACTTTGCAAATTTTAAATGACACTGATTTGTTAAGAAAAAGTTCTAGAATTTGTTAATATATATAAAAAAAAAGACATATCTAAATCGTTTGCCATTGAAATTCTAAGTTTTCGGTCCACTTTCAGGGATGAAATAACAAAAGTCTTCGTGTATTAGAGAACTTGTGATTTAATAAATAATCATTTTATGGCGTTCAGCTTTCCTGAAATTAATTTTATTTGTTACAATTCCTGTGACTAGAGCAACTACTTACAGCAGTGGTTTATTAAAATTAAATTCTAACGTGTCTAGTTTTACTGGGACGCGGGGTCCCCATCCAAAAAATTTGCTACGGGCCTCATATGGTATAGTTGCGCCACTGGTTTAATGCTTAAAAGTCTTTCGTGAAATCGGCCGTTCATTTTTTTTTCTGAGCCGGTACAATATGCCAATGACATCAACCTGATTCAGAGCAATAAAACATCTGTCGAACGTAATTATTTTAATCTTAAAAATGAAAAAAAATAAAATAAAATCATTTAAAAAATAAGGTCTGACACTATAGTTTAAAGAAATAAAATCTTCAATAAAAAAAGTACTTATTCGACAAATTACACGATTTTGTCTTACTCCTACCGCTTCGCATGTTATGGAAACAAATAAATCTTCCTAATGAGTGATACTCCTCTAAAAGCCTATGTGTTAAAATGTTCTTGCCAATGCCATCGTAACCCAAAATCTCATCAGCATTATGGACTTATTAAGTAAAATTAACTGAAATCTGATCAAGTCTTACTCAAATCGACTAAATTCACATCAATGGCTTGACAAGATATCACAGTTTTTGTCAAGTGATTTATGATGCGACCTAGCAAATTGTTTTGCACGATCTATAAAAAAAAAACCGATCAAAATCAAAACACAACTCAAGTCCTGTCCATTAAAAATGTTTTTTTTTTTTTTTCAAATCTCAAAAATTGTCTATTTGAATTGTGTGTCGTACCGTCACCATATTTGTTGTTGCTGTTGAAAGATTTGGCGATACTTAAACATATGCCTAGTTATGCGTTTTGCTTGCCAATGCGTGCGACCATATATGTCGTTAAGTAGTGTCGCCTTATTGCGCGTTGCCGCAACCGCAGCAGCCCCCAAAGAAGCTCATAATTTTATCTCTCCACTTAGTGTGGAAAAAAATCAAATAAATCTTTAAGTAAATTGCATAAGTTGTTCAAGTTGAAGTTATGTATCTTTTTTTTTTGTTATTGTATGTTGTGTATTTTGTTCGTGCTGCTGCTGCTTTTCTGCGGAGATCGAAGTCGGGGCGCTAAGTAGGTCAGACAAGGCCGCAGAGTTGAGCAGATAATTTAATTTGTTTTCATCTTATTTCGTCTTACCTGGTTTATTTTTTAAACTTTCTGTAGGGTATCTTGTTTTTTTTTTTTAATTTTTTTTGTTGATTTGGGACAAAAGTATTTTTGCGAATCGATCATGACGAACGAGTTGAGGAATGCGGTAATTATTCGGCAGCTTTAAATTCAAGCAACAAAAAAGACGTGTGAATCAAGCAAAGGTAGGAATGAAGCAAAGTCACATTCAAGCCGCAAAAAAAATAAGAAACATTTTTATAACATGTGCGAAGTGCTGTTTTTATAAATCTGTAATGACACGAACACAAAGGATGTTAATTTAATTGTTGAGAGGAATCCATTATTTTTTTGTGTAGCTTTCAATAAATTAGCTGCTTTTTGTCCATCTGTATATTAAATTGCATAATTGGTGAGCCTTTTGTTAATCAACAGCTCTTTTGTCCTTTCACTAAATTCACTTTCACTGATTTGATCACTGGGCAGGCGCGAGTGGAGACTCTCCTTTAATAATAATTGTAGAAATTAGGGTGAGTCTTTGATAGAAGGTGCGGTAATTTGGGACATGTAAAAAAAATGAATTATTAACCATGAAGATGAAGGTAGGTACAAGTAATAGATTTAGGTAATTACCTACCTACAAAATTATATAAAAAAAGAGTTACATTAGCATACGTATCGGGTGTTTCTTTATTAACGCACTGATTACCAACTTATGATAGTTGCCTAATATAGAATCTGTCAAACAACAGTTGTCAGATTGCAGTCTGTCAGTCATTTATGTAGTGTTTGCAATTATATCAAACACGTCACCAAATTCTTTGCAACTTCTTATAGATAAAGCACTTGCACCATGTTTAAAAAAGCATAACGCACGCCCATCTGGTACCGCTATTTGCCGTTTTTGCACAAAAGTTTCTTCTGAACCACCAAGCCGCAGAAGAAGAAGTGCGTATTAAATAGAATATTGAAACCTTTTATCAGACTATGCCGAAAAACTTCAAAAAAAATAGACTTTTTCGTCTGCTTTAGGTCTGGGCAATTTAAACAAAAAATGCTTTGAAAGATTATAAGATTTACCTCGGGCAAGAATTCGATGACCAGAGCCAAAATAAATGGGCATTGTAGCATCTTTGTATCTGAATTCTGAAAAAATGGTGGTTTTGTTGAGACATGTGTCATCAGCCCATATTTTTAAAGTTCGAACTTAATCATGAAGATTGCATTAAGAATGTATGACTTTTTCCTTCCCCAAATAAATAGGATTAATGTAAAAGGAAAAGTTGCTCCAGCAAGATGGCGCCACATGTTATACATAAGCGAAGCGATAAATAGACTGTAATAAAGAGTAAATTGATCTATAAAATCATTTTATCTTTGAATATGCGTCGCCAGTTTACGACACTAATGAAAAAAACAAAAATTCACGCATTGGAAGGAAAATTATTCCTGTTATTAAGGACATGCAGTGACAAATACATACTTGAACAATTGCTCGAAAACATTGTCTCTCGTATAATTTTTATGAAATTTTGTGTTTCAAAACTAATTCTAGAAATAAAAAGGCTTTTTTCAGAAACAAACGCTTCAATTTTGAGAATCACATATTTGTCTTTCGGAAGTAGCTAACGATTGCCCTTACAAAATCTGATATCTAACTCAATGCCCGCATAAAATAAAAACAGTTTTCAGTTCTCGTTATATACAGTCCACATTACTAAGTCTAAGATTTTTTCGACGATGATGCAATGCATGAAATTTGTCTGCCAAATTTTAAGTACGTATAATTCTCATATAAAATTGGCACATCTTAATTGAGCCTTTTGAACAGGATTCAAAACAGAGCTTTTAAAATGAAAGAAGTACCGAAGGACTTGCATCTCTTGAACACCCCAGCAATGTTATATGACTTTCATTATTTTATCGCTTTTCTTATAGACAATATTGTTCCTGCAATAGCCATCAATTGCGTACCATAGCTTCTAGCATTCAACCGTAATACTCATATCTACTACTGGAAATGCTCAAATGCTTATTCCCGAAGCTAAATTCGGCATTTCTTTCAAGTAAAATAGTACCTTTTTCCGCCGAACTACACGAATGTGAAATGCTTTATGAGGCCAAATTTACCCCGCGATTTATTAAAACTTACTTATTACTTTAAACGAAACGGCTCCAACGATTTTATTGCAATTTTCACTGTTTGCAAGATAAGAATAATTTAAAAAATAGATTTATTTTAATGCACCCATTGCCCCGCCCACTATTTTATTTAATGGTTTCTCGGAAATGGTTCTTTTTCTTGGAGACTGCTCAAAAGATTTTGATGAAATTTTGAGAGTTTGTTTATTTCTGCAAAGAGAAAAATTGAAAAAAAAAATTATTAAAATTCGCTTATCACCACGCCCACTTTTATTATTTTTTAATATTTTCTTGGATACAAGTGGTAATATCCTCCTGACTCATAATCGCTGCAAAAAGCTGAAATATCACGACGGGATAACTTCAATTTTTAAGGTTGTCTCTTACTAATAAAGCTTAACATTATCTACAAATTTTCCCATGGTTTCTCCTTATCAACAAGATGTAAGCCAAATACCGCCTTAGCAACATCATGTGACCAATCCTTATAAAATAATTTATTTCTAACCTACCGTTATAAAATATCGAATATCCCATATAAATTAGGTAGATATTTATAAGATACGATACAAAAAACACAATCAAGTAGAAAAACAAATATCAGAAGCCGTTTCCGTCATCCGTATAATCTTCCAAATACCTGTCCAAGCATTTAAGTTTTATCGCATTTGAATTTAAAGGCTCATTCACAACTACAGAGTTATTTAAAAGTCATAAAGAATGTCTCCGCTTCATTTTTTCTAAGCATTTCACTAACCATCAATTTCCCATAAAAAAAACTCGCCTTAAACGTATCTCAACCTAAAAAAGTTATGAATTGAATATCTAATTGTGTGTCTAATTTGAATTATATTCATTTTATCAACAAGTCAACAAGCTATATGAGCCTGCGATGCATGCTTATCAACGATGACAAGAAGTGGAAAACGATTAACAAGGTGAATGAAAAACAAAAATAATTCTTTCCCTTTTTTTTCACTCTCCACTCCATTTACGACACAAATGCACGTGAAAACTAAAATTATTATTTTTGTATGTAACTGTCTTGTTGAAGAACCTGTTGTTCAACTATCAACTTCAACTTGTGTCATTATGACGTTTGTTATAAGCGTCTTGTTATGTTGTGGCAATCACACTCTGCTGCATCTAAATTAATTAAAATTTAATGACATAGACAAGACATTCCATTCCAGGTGGTATGCAGATGCAATGGAGTTCTATATAGTGGATTCTTCATATCAAAGTAGATGTATCGTATTTGTGTTACGGTATCTACTACGCATCCATTAATGTCAGAATTGAGATGTTCTTCTTTGGTATAAGCTTGTAACTTACAACAAAACAAATTTATCCAAAAAATCAAAATATAACAAAGGAACACAGAAAAAAACTCTCCAAGCCTACATTAATCTTAGTTTCTTTTCTGTCTCGATGTTTTTTTTTTCATATAACGTAAGCGGACGTCATTTGGCCCACGCATCTTAACAAAGCACTAGTTTCCAATTCAATCAGTCAGACTCACCTTCATAGTGTTCATGTTGTTCGTGCATTCAGCTAGCATCAGCAGCCATCACTCTGTCTGAATCTGAAGGTGACATGTGTTTTTTTTTTGTGTCGTTTGTGTTTCTATGGCTTACGTTACGATACTGTACCACTGTCAAACGTCAAACGGGGCAAAGGTTTAGGCTAAGATCAATGAATGCTGTTGATGTTGTATTGTAATTACACAAGATGGCCCTAATAAAAAATAAAATTCTCTTTTGAGAGTTATGTCATGGTTTCCCGATTTGACTCTAACTCCACACTAAAGTTGGATGTCAAAATGACAGTTGAAGAAAATATTTTATGATTGATTTATTATTATGCGAAAGAAATTGTTTACTGCGGGCTTTTTTTCGGAGGCCAACGTTCTGGCGGACTTATTGAAAATACAGTTTAATTAATTTTTTTATTATTGTCAAACGCCTCCGCTTGAACATAAAAAAAATATATTTGCAAGTTTAACTACAAGCTACAAGCATTTAAATGGATTTTCCATTTATTTCATTCCAGTTAAACGTTTAAATTGATTTGATTGTGTTTATGTTCGTCCTTGCATTTTTTTTACTAGATTATTTTTAATAACTATGTATACGAGCAAAGAAAAATTACGCGTGTTTTGATAGTGTGATCCCTGGGGTGACAAAAATAAAACGTTGTGGGCAGAAAAGTTGATTATATTTTTGATATTGTGTTTAAAAATGTTCCCAATATGGCGCTCAATTAAGTTGGAAACACATTAAAATGCACGATCGTAAACATTTAAATTGCAGCACGATGACGGACGTCGAATAGACTTTGACATAAAGAACAGTTAATTATGCAAAATGGGGTAAATCAGAGTTGGCTGTGGTTAAACCTATGTATATTTATATTTTACGATGACAAATATTTATTTTAACTGATTTATCGGCAATTTATATATATTTTCAGTTCATTTTAGTTTGCTAAGTATGTGAAAGCAAAAAAAATGTTAATGTGGGCTTGCTTGAGAGTTACACTAAAGTCGGTCAAATATTATAAGACAGTTTTATATTGCCATTTGACAAGCATACTGGAATGTCTTGAGATATTATAGCTATAGGTATACTTACGTAGGCCGCACTAACGGTCAGCAGACAACTGAATGGTTTAAGTTATGCATGTCGCCAGTGATAATTCAACAAGGTTGTTGAAGGTCGTTTATAAAAAAATGTTTGCTGTTTTTTTACCGCTTGGATACGGGTGCTTTTTTATTTTAAATTAAATAATATATTTAGTACATGTGGGCTACGTAAAAAATCGGGGCTCGTAAGCGATTTATTATTCTCTCTATAAGTCGGTGGGCACGCCATTTCAAATAACTGTATCTAACTTTAATGTTATGGAGACATTGATGGGATATATGAAATGCAAAAAATCCCTAACATTTCCCACTATAAAACAAAAAAATTTGCGTTGGGGAAATTTGCTTGTATTTGGTTTGGTAAGGTTTTGTATTAAGTAACAAAAGATTTCGTCATAGGTCCAAATTAACGTCAAAGATCTATATTAATTCGAGCTAAAAAATACAGCAAATTTAATTGAAAAATGTACCAATAAGTTTGTAAAATACTATAGAATTTCGATATGGTAAATAAATTACTGTTTGGCATAGTTAAGTTATAGGTACTTTTTAAGTAAAGTCTTGTAAAATTAAAAAAATATATATATGTATGTATTTAGTAACTAGCTGACCTGCAAACTTCGTCTCGCTCAAGTTTGTTAAAGTAATGAAAATAATAATAATTCCGGTCATTCAAATCCTATTTTAAGTAATTTTGTCTATTCAAATTCTTTTATTCAAAAGTTCTATTAATAGTCTAGGAAAATTAGATAAAAAATATTGAAACTGAAGCTGAATTTTGGAGGAGAGCTTCATTTGTATGCCCTAAGCATTTTCTAAAAAGTACCCTAAATTTTGTCAAAACAATTTTTGGAGGGGGGAAAAGGGGAAAAATTAATTTCTTTCCAAATTACTCGAAAACTATAGGTTCTTTTGAAAAAAGTTGTAGGTACGCATTATAGTTCATGTTATTCTACAAAATATACTTTTTATCGTAGAGTTGATAGATTTGGAGTAAATGGTCGAAAACATTAGGGTGTAATACATTTTTCAAAAAAAATTTGTAAAGTTATGTTTTTGCGTGGGGAAATTTTTTTGTTCTTAATTATGTTTGGACAAACATGATCTATTAAAAAAAACAAGTTCTAAGTTTGGAACCGGAAGGGAAATGCTGCCATCTTAAAAATAATAATTTATTTTATTTTATTCAATAATTCACAAAACCGTCGTTTTGTTCAAAACTTTCTAAGAACTACTTATAGACAGCAAAATTATCTACAAAATGACATGTTAACGACTTCTGAATGTCAGTTCGTTCTTAAGTTATAGCGTATTAAAGTTTAATTGTTCGTTCTCTCCATCAAAATTCAGCTTTCTTGGAATTTTTTCGAAGTGAATGTCTTATTTTCCTGGACTATAAGTACAATTGAAATAACTGAAGTATAAAGGTGTGTTCGCACCAAAGAAAAGTTTCAAGAAATATTGTTCAACAAACGTTTCTAAAATCTTTCCAATTTTCCGAACGAAAATGCTACATCTCCGTAATAGTGCAGATATACGAGGACGAAAGTTTCCCCGTTGAGTGGAAAAAAGGGATGAGCATCAAATTACCAAAAAAGAGAAATCTTATGGGTTTCGGCAACGGGAGACACATATGTGTCCTCCTTGCAGTGGCTAAGATAATGGCGAAAATAATGTTGGAACGAATCAAGGCACAGCTGGATTATACTCTCGATAAAGAGCAAGCAGGATTCCGGACAGGTTCTTTCATGCATATATCATAATAACTCATTAAGGACCATCGTTCGCCTCTTCATTTTCTCTCTATCGATTTTGAAAAGGATTTAGATAGTCTGAACCAAAACCTTACTTGGATAGATTTACGAAGGAGAGGTATTCACGGGAAGCTTATCTTATCGCTATTATCAAAGTTACCTAATGAATAAATTCCTTTAACTTGCAAACATAATTCAAAAGTTAAATTACGGTAAATTGTAAATAAGTTTTTCAATTAATGAAAAAATTCATAAATTTTATGTTAGAAACTTAAATTCTTAAGTTTAAGTATTTGTTCATAATTTGTATATTTTTCTACATAAATTCAATGAAAATATTCTTAACCTTTGAAAAAATTAATTTTATTCATAAAAAGGATGTACAGTTTCTTACACTTCAAATGAAAGATTAATAAACAAATACATCAATTTTTAGTAAAAGTACTTAAAACAAAAGATTCAAGTATTTATTCAAGTATTTGTGTGCATAATTACATACATTTGATGCATTAGTTCTTAAGTTTGGGAGGTATGAATTTTTTTTATATAAAGTATGTACAGATTATTATATTTAATGAATTCATTCTTTAAGCTTGCAAAATTAATTAAAACGTTAAAATGTTCGTAAGTTTTAGATTAATTAAAATATTCATAAATTTTATGTAAGAATAGTTAAAACTTAAGTTTAATGTATTCTTACGTAGATTTAATAAAAATATTCTTAAGCTTTGGAAACATGAATTCTGTACATAAAAAGGATATACAGATTCTGAGTCTTCAAATGATAGACGAATAAAAAATACATCAATTTAAAAAAAAATATATCTACCTAAAAAAGAAAATTTAAGCATTTTTTCATAAATTGTATGAAGAATTACATACATTTTATGAATTAGTTCTTAAACTTGGGAGTAATGAATTTCGTTCATAAAAGGTATGTACAGATTCTTAGATTTAATGAAATATTTTTTCAAATGGGGACTAAAAGCTTATGAATTTATTCATTAACCTGTGTATTCGTTCTTAAACAAAATTCATTCAAATATTTCCCATGCAAACATTTTTAATAAAACTGATTCTTAAATTTTATGAATTATTCTTAAAATCAAACTTGTTTTTTAAAGAATTCGTGCCTAAATTAAATGAATATTCGTTAAAAATGTATGAATTTCGGTTTGTGAACGAGATTCGTAGTTCTTAAGAATAATAATTTTTTCAGTGTACGAGGGTTAATTTTGCCAAGTCTTGCACAATGGAAAAGTATCTGAAGATATATTGGAGTTCGATAGGTTTGTTTACTATCACCTTTTCATTCCTAGTGGTTATTGGTGATGTCTTTCAAGCATCCATAGCCTAACAAACACGAGAAATTCGTTGTACCCTGTTTTCCTTTCTAAAACATCTTGATTGCGCGGACGATATTTGTTTGCTTCCACACATCATGGATCTCCACTAGATGGTGAGCAATATAGAAAGTGAAGCGAAAAAAGTTTGCTGAGGATCAATAACGGGAAAACTAAGATCCTTAACATTTCAGGGAATTCTGACCAAGTAAGTGGTGGACATCTTTCTATACCCAGTAAATGTGGTCTCAAAAACGGTGATGGGGCCAATGAAGATATTATCTGCCGAATCGGCAAAGCAAAATCTGTTTTCGGCCAGCCGCCTAAGGTGATCGCCTCTGTCATACAGAAGCTGCAAACTTTTGTAAATTGATTCTCCGTAACATCCGTAGAATTGTCTGTCCAAATACCATCTCCAACCAAGAACTCCTTAGGAACACTCTCCAAATTCTTATCAACATCGTTATACGCAAGGGGATTGGTCACATCCTAACTAGACCCGCAATGGAGTGGGATCCACTTTCTCAAAACGGCGAAAGACCAGGTGGCCAGAAAAAAACATGACGCAGAACATTGGAGATGGAATTTCAGAAGCTTAATACTCGCTAAGTAGTCTGTTTTGATCTGCCCATTTTAAAAGTCTGTCAAGCATTATTTGAGTCATTGGACAGTACCTTTTTGCGCAAGGGGAAAATAATATGTTTACAAAACTTTCTTCAACTTCGACATGTTAAACATGTGATTGAATGGAGCGGTAAGCTTGTGTATAAGGTTTTCCATATAGAGTACATGAGAGGTTCAAACGGAACTCTATCTTCTCCTTGGGTGTCTTGTTGGTCTTGTATCTGTGAATAACTTTAAGCACTTCTTCAAGCGAAAAAGCTCTGTCAAGATCCTCGTATTCCAAATATTGACAGCCATGCAGCATTTGACTTGCCCTTATCCTTTAACTAATCAGATACTCATACTTATTTCGATGTTCTTTGCAAAATTAATACTATTTAGAGAATGACCAAACTTCCAGAAAGAACAACTGTCTCTAACTTTCGATAACTGTCATTTGGGTGCAGCAAAAATTGTGTTCTTTTTCCTCGCAAATGTTCTTGTATGCTTTATTCGATTCTTATAAAATCTGACTTTGTTTTCCTAAGAAGTCTGAGAAATCGGATTTATTTTTTTACAGGATTTGATTAGCTTAAAACTATAACAAATTGTTGGCAAGAATATCAAATGATTTCTAAACAAACTTAAGTGTTTCCCCCATCTCCGCAGTTTTTATTAACCATCACTTATAAAGATTTAATTGGTCTAGATTGTCTGCTCCACAATGATAGCTAACAATTTCCACATTCTACAATATGATCCACTTTCCCCAGAAGATTGAAAAAACCTGCTATTCAATCAACTGTCGTGAGACCAAATTCGTGCGACCCTGTCGCTTACCTTATTTATAAATCACGAAACAAAAAAAAATTTTATCACTAAATTTGGGAGATGATGGAACTTTTGAAAATTGTTAATTATATTTGATCTGAATAAGTTGGCACATCCGTCATCATTTCAAAAGATTAAATTCTTATAAACACAAAAAAAGATGATTTATCTAATTTTACCTCGACGAAAAAAAATTCTTTTCAATGTTGAATCTCTTAATCAGATATTAAATTATTTTTATGGTCAAAATGTTATTTTAATCACTCATTCAAAATATCATTAGTTTATTATGTATATGCGTGGAAGATATGTAGATTCCAGCACCAACACTCACAAATAATGTGCCCAAGTCAAATCGATCATTTCCCACTCAAATAGTCAAGGCCATGCAACAAATCTATATTCCGCTGTCTGATTATGCTAAGTTTGCGTTGTGTCTTTTGTGTCGCCTTAAGCATAAAATCGCGTGTGTTGAAATAGTTTCTTAACACACACACAGGCCCGAAAATTTCTTCAATTATGGAAATCATGTTTGCCATCGATGATGGCTATGAAGACGATTAACAATAATTCTATCCACAGCCATTATACAAAGCTCATCAGATCTCAGCAACAAGAATAATATTCCATACCGCAGCTGAAAGAACCGGAAAAGCAACTCGCAATTATAACTCCTCCAGAGATTTTTGAACTCAGTGAACAAAAAAAAAATAATAATAAAACCACACTCCTCCATGACATACTTTTCTTGAAGTCTCATAATTTTCGTGTTTGAGGGGAATTCCAGGTAAAACAATTCTAATTAAAATTGTATTTAAAACGCAACCGCAACAAAAGCAACAACAGAAAAAAGTAAAGATCAGGTTTGTATATAAAAACAAACAGAACTGCGATGTCCATCAATCAAGTTGGGGTTTTGCTTAAATGGATTTGAAAGCTTACAACACAACGAAACCATAATGAGATCGGTCATCGGTCACGAGGAATCTAGTTCACGCCTTCGGACCAATTTGGGCTAAATATCCGGACTACATCAGCTCGTTACGAAATGATGTGTGAAGTGCTCCAGTATGTAGGTACTTTCTATCCCACGCTGCGCCGCTGGCCTGGGTATCTTTCTGCGAGTATTTTGTTTCTTTTAATTGATGTAAAGCTCAAACTGGTTAAACGGTTATGGTCGACATTTTATATTCCGTGGCGTATAGTTAAATTTTACTATTTAAGCTTCATGGAATTATATGGTTTCTCTAGTCAGCAATTTAAATTTAAAAAAAATTTCTTAGTATAAAAAATATTTCATAAGTGAATCTCAGCAGGAAATGGAGAGAATCGTAGAAAATAATCTTAAGACAGACTATTTTTTTTATAATTTTTAAACAGCTTTAATGTATACTCATAAATTTTTTTATAAATTATTTTATTTTATGACGTCAATTATTTTCACTTTGGCCGAAATTTAGCTCACGAAATAATTGCTCGGGACATTTTGCCAGTTGACTATTTTTTCTGATGAAGTTTTCTCCGCAAGAAGTTAAATACCTCCTCCGTCTCTTTGTTTTCAAAAATTAATCGATTTTGCTTAAGAATTCTGTTCAGATTCCTCAGTTTGCTGACAGTTCAGTAATAATTGTTTCATTTCTGTAGAACTTTGACATTTAGTGCATTTCTCAGAGATCTTAGCGATATCTCTCTTATGAACAGAATTTCTCAGCACAATCTCTCTGTTTTGCTAACACATAAAACTCGTTGATGACATTCACCAAGAAATTGACAGGGAATGCTTGGTGATGTTGAGTTTTCAAATGTAATAACTTGATAAATAATTTCATTTGTAATAAAACTGCAGTGCATTCAAAAGTATTTGTCAAGAAGAACTCAGGCAGCGTGTATTAACTAACACTTTTCAGACTTTTTCCCAACGAATGCAGGTGTACCTCAGGGGTATATGCTTAGACCGTTGCTTTTCTGTATATTCATTAATGATCATCCTAAAGATATTAATGTACGCTGATGATGCGAAGATATGCTTAAGTTATCCGATATGTATGGTCGACGATGCTTTCCATCGAATAAATTTTGATTTGACCATGGTTTTTCAGTGAGTCTAGGCAAAGCACTTACGACTACGCACAAACAAAAAAGCCAAACAATCGTCATCAACAAAAAACTCCGTTGATACGTCTTACTATTCTAGCTTAGAGCTTGATAAGCGGAAGAACTTAGGCATCATTTTCAATCAAACCGTAACTAAGGATGACCATACATACGTATATCACACGCTATTGGGTAAGGTTACGGTGCACTCAGAGTTCTTTAAAACACTGGTGATTGCAAACAAAAATCATGAGTGAGAGAGTTTGAAGTCCAGCTCCAACTTATTTATATTTATAATATTGTTGAGTGAGAAAGGTAGAGAGAGAGAGTGACAGTGAGCAATATATAGGAGAGAGAGAGAGATAGAGAGGGAGAGAGAAAGAACGAGAAGGAAAGAACCAGAGGATTTGGTTCTGCTCACATTTCCACGTTTCGTTTGGAGAGTTCTAATCTAGACAGATAGACATTTTGTTTCGTTCTTTAAATAATGTCTATATCTTTCTACTGAATAATTAGTTTTAACATTTTTATAAGTTTATTCAGCAAGAATAGGTACATTCTGAATGAAAATTTTGCTAAAACCTTCAATTTAGAAAAAAGATGAAAAATAATGGTATTTGTAGTAAAACTTAAGAACTATTTAAGAACTTTTTTTTTTAAATAGGTAAATAAATAAATAAAAAAAATTCACAAAATGAAAAACAGATAAATTAAAAATTTAATAAATAAATAAAAAGATAACCTTATAAATAAATAAATAATTTAATGAACAGTCAAATAAAATAAATAATTAACAAATAAATAAATAACATAAATATCTATTTATTTAACAAACAAATAAAAATAAACAGTTTTGATAAATCAATAATTTAATAGATAATAAATAAATATATTGATAAAAAAAATAAATAAAAAATGGGCTTTTTAATGAAATAACAATGAAAACACTTAATAATCCATTAATTAAGATGAAATTTTATATTATACATTAAGCTTGACAATCAAAGGATTATCACAGAGAGAGTTCTAATCTAAACGATTCGTTATATAGGTAAAAGATGTTAAGGATAAAATCGCTTGAGATTTAAAAATTTAAAAGTTAATATATGAATGTGTACTCTGGGTCAGATATGGACCGGAAGCCAAGAGCACCGAAACTGCTTTAAGATAAACGGCATTCAATTATACAATCGCCAGTGACCACGGACATCCTAGAGACCCTTTAAGAACCCCAATAGCCTTATAAAAGGGCGTTTTTTTAGAGGTGTAGGTTCAAGAAGAAATAAAACGCATATAATTTAATGGTAAGACCAAGAATTTAGATTTATTATAAAGACAAGGGCTTGCCATTTTGTTTTTAAAATGATTTCGGGCAAGTGGCCGTCGCGTCTGGCTCAAATAAATTCCCAATTTTCGAATAATTTTTGCCATTGGGGCCATATGTCAGCAATAACGCGTCGAATATTCTCTTTCAAGGCGTCAATCGTCTCGGTAGACAAGCGACTTCACATAACTCCACAAAAAATAGTCCAGCGGTGTTAAATCGCACCATCTTGGGGGCCATGCCACAGGCCCACAACGGCGACGCGAGATAAGCCGCTCACCAAAATGTTCATTCAATAAATTGATTGTTTCGTTGACTGTAAGGCAATGCAGAATTAAAGGTAGTCCGCATTAACATCGTCCACGAAAAAATTATTAATCATGGTTCTATATAGCGTTCCCCATTGACTGTTGCATTATGGCCGGCTTCATTTTTGAAGAAATATTGACCAATGATTCTCTCTGCCCACAGAGCACACCAAACACTGACTTTTTGAGGATGTAACAGCGTCTCAGCAATAGCTTGTGGATTATGATCACTCCAAATAAGACAATTAAGCTTACTTACGTACCCATTTAATCAAAAGTGAGCTTCATCGCTGGAACAAAATTTTCTTGTGAAAATTGGGATCGGTGGCCATCTCGTTTTGGGCCCATTCACCGAACGTGCGACGCGCTTGATGGCCATTCATGTTCAATTCCTGAAATTACAAACCAAACTGAACATAAATCAAGTGACAGTTGTCAAAAACGGCCAACTCAGAAAAAAGTATTGCTAGATTGAAAACCACACGCCTTAAAAAAACACCCGTTATTTGAAGTGGGGACCTTCTAAAGTTACCCCATCACATTTAAATAATATAAATATATAAAGCTCTTACCCCCCACCCCGAGCACTAAATCATGGGTATATTCCTGGATAAGGGAGGAGGTCGACGCCTAACTAATGCAATTATGCCATTTGCAGACTGCGAAATTGTCACCACGCCCGTGCGTTGTCTTGGTGAAAAAGAAAATTCTTTTATTTATCTTTTCATCCAGTCACTATTCACAATAGCTAAAAGCGTTCTTATCCACCTTTGACCATCAGTTCCATTTGTATCTGCACCATACAACAGAATAGACCATTAGTTTTTTGAATATAAAAATTACCATAGAATTTGCGATTAAGTTTTCTTGGCAGAAAAATATATTATATACACGACTGGATCGTACGAACTTGCTCTTGTAGCTAACAACTTTCATGTAGATATTTATGCTTAAATGCTACCATTGAGGTTTAGCTCGTTAGGTGTAATTATCCTATGCAGGTGTAAAGCCTATGTAGGTACGATTACCTCGATTCTTAGTATAATGAATTGTCGATTTAATGATTACATGAATAGTTACATAGGTACCTAAATACAAATGTACATTTAAACCTAACTTATGGATTTTAATTATTTAAGTTAGGAGAGTAAAATGTATCTACAATACATATTGATGGAACCTAAGTATAATAATGAAAATGAAGGATGTAGGGGGTAGTATGCATTACATAAGATTCATGTGATTTTCAAAGACACATATGTATATAAAATGTATAAGGGCCTACATTGTATTCAGTATTCAGTGACGTACGCAAAAAAACGTAAAAAGGGAATAATATTAAGGTAGAAATAAATGGATAATACACATACTTAAATGTTTTTATATTGCTTAGTCGTTATAGTTTGAGGGAAAACAAAGATGCAGTTTGAATTCGTTGATTAATAAGAATATATCAAAAAAATTCAAAAATCGTTGGAGCGGTTTTTCAAAAAATTAATCTTACATGTATACAATTTTTAAAACAATTTTAGAAACGAAAATTTAAAAGCCATTTCGGAGATATTATTAATATACATATAAAATTCAAATTTAAAAAAAAAATCTGTTACTTCTGGTTTTTGAAAAATCGATTTTTCAAAAAAATAATTTATTTATTTTTTTAAAAATCGTAAAACTTTTTTTGAAATTTTTCGCATGCAGTTTTATTAACAATTTAAGGCGGCATTTAAGCAAAAAAAATTATTTTAAACGGTTCATCCAATGTTGAGAAAGTAGAAAATATGAAAGTGCTTCTATGGGAAGTACCGTTAATAAGTACGCAAAAAAAAATATTTTTATAATTAAAAGTGGACTGTACTAATTTAAGAACACACACATTTTTTTATAAAAATTCTTGGAGCCGTTTTCGAGAAATAATTTTTTTCTTAACGGCTTTTTAACATTTGTATGGGAGGTACCGTTGTTTTTCACCTTAGGAATATTGTTTCATTAAATGTTCAAGATAATATCAAAAAACTAACAAATACGACGTTTCGCGAAAATCCATTAAGTCGTTTTCGAAATTTTGAGCTTTCACCGAAAAAAAAGTTTTTTTTTTTTTTAATTTCCAAAATAAAATTTGCTTAGAAAATTTTGGCTTACCATATGTTTAAACTTTTCATGAGCTTCTGCGCAAAAAATTAAAAAAATAAAATTAACCGTTTTCCAGAAAATCGAAAACCAAAAAAAAATGGTACAACTAGAGGTACCAAAAGTAACAAATTTTTTCCAAAACAAAAATTACTGAAATGTTCACTTTTGCTTCATTAATGAACTCATATTTTTTTATAAAAATCGTTGGAGCCGTTTTCGAGAAAAATAAGTTTTTTATATTTGGCCAGAAGAAGATGTATGTGAGCTACTGTTATTTTTCGTCTTTAAAAAAAATGAAAAAAACGTGTGGGCATATTACCGAACAAGCAATATATACCAAGTTTGAAACAAATCCATCCAACCGTTTAGGCTGCAGAATCGCGGACAGACAAACAGACAGACAGACGGAATTGGGGGACCCACTTTTTTGGTGTTCTCTATGATCGTTTTTTTTTTTTGAACGAATCCATAACTTGCCTTGTGGTACCTATAATCGCAAGTAAAAAATTGAACCTTACAGTTATATTAACTTAATCTAAGTCGGATAGATGAGTTTTTTCAGCCCCAATTTAAGGAATTGGGTAGGTACTACTTCGCTGCTTCAGAACTCGTCGAATGCAAGCGCCTGTGATTTGATCCTACCAGACTAATTAAAATATAGTTTTCAAACAAAGCCCAAACATCTTAAAAGACCTTAAACATCGAATTACTAAGAAAATGAAAGCATACCTCTTGATATGAGCCTGAACTCTGCTCAAATTGAAGAAACATCCGTTTAAATTTGTTGATGTCGTACTTATTCAAAATTTCAGAAGAAGTATGTATACCTATCATGTACCGATTTCAAACTCTTGCTCTTAACTCTTACCCCACCCTGTATTATTTAAAACAATCCGAATGTTTCTTGGTTTCTATGTCAGTAGACCCCATTTGATTTAACCTCTGTCAATCAATTTCGGTCACCTTTCTCTTAGAATTGTAACTTCAAAGAAAAAAAAAATACAGTAATTAAAACATTTAAGTTCTTTACTTAGCGGCATTCTAATAAATCTCAAGGGTATAAAGTAACTTTCCGTTAAATTAGATTAAAATCGGTTGACTAATTATCGTGAAAGACAAATATTTAACCAGAATACCTCAACTTTCGATACTAACTGTTTCCGATTTCGAATTAAAGCTTACTGTTGACAATTCTATTTGTTTTTATTTAAGGTTATGATGGCCACATGTCTCCAGAGAGCTAACCGCATATATTTCAACTTTAAGACCAGTTAATTAGAAAATTGCAAATGAAGCTCACTCATGCTTCTAGAAACTCATCATAATTAACTCAGGGGAATATTCTGAATTATTTGTCCCGTTGGTTGTATCGAAGTTCACTTTCATTCGCAACAAGTCACTTCGACTTTCACATAAATCGACGAGATACGAATCTTTGACAACAAATTCGAGTCTGGTTTGCATATAAATATGTAAAAAAGCTCAATTCGCATTTGAAATCCGCTAATAAATTCAAAGAATTCCGCGAATAAAATCAGCAAAGCCAGAATATCAATTGATTTTATCCAACTTCAACTGATATGTGAATGAGAAGTTGTTGATCGTTTGTCTGAAGATTTACTAGGCAGGCATTAATTAGGAATAAGTTAAGCTCTATGTTTATGAGATGATGCCCATCCGCACTCGAATTCTTATAGATACTCAATTAGAATTGGAGATTTAAGAAAAAAAAAACATAAAATAGTTTGAGTTCCGTGTTGGAACTATATATAGGGTGATAGTGGGCTTGGAGTTTTTCTTGAAGCCAAACTAATTTGTTTATGGTTTATACCTAAAGATGTTAATAAGATTTGACGATTTATTATACCAAAGCCAACGAGGTTGTGTATTGGCTTATCCATCAGGGGTAAGATTGATGGGCTTGGCGAGTGAGTAACATGTTTGCTGATATGTTTTGTTTTTTTTTTCCATGCAAAATATACCATAAAATTCTCTAGTTTGGGTAATATTAGTGTCGGTTTTTATTAGACTATTACGGTAATAAATTGAAATTTACATATATCGTGCTTAAAAGTTCTCGGTTTGGTAGAGTTATTCACTATTCTTTTTTTTTACTGCGACTCCTCATCTATAAAAGTAACAAATTTACGATATTTGTTTGATGTGTCAGTTAATTGAGTGGCTGTCTTTTGTTTTATTTTTTTTACTGTGAATGGGATTTGAAGTATTAGGTATTTTTATGGCTTTTTTGTATTGTATTTGCCTGCCTATTAGGTGATGTTTTATGCTGAAATAAATTTGGCACTTCTTTTGTTTTATACCTACTTTCGCATATAAATATTCACGATACCATATATGAATAATATCTTTTGTGTTAAAGCTTATGGTTAATCCATATAAGAATGAAGGTGAAAAAGGAAAGAAGTCAAGGTTGGACATTTTTTCACACGCTATTGTGACACTATTCGATTTTTAACCTTATGAAAGTTTTAACTTAAGTAAATTTTGTGAAATCAATTGCTTGCGAAATTTTACTTAAATATGATAGAAATGCGCAGATCTACACATTTCTTGTTATTCTTCCAATATATACAGTCTTCTTCGAATCTTAGCAAAAATGTATGAAACGATTTTGTATGAACTCAGTTTAAACAGTATAGAAGTCTCTCTGTCAAGTCAAGCTTCTTCACAATTTATTTTGGAGTCATTTCTGAATTTGGAGTATGATTTGATTAGGAACTTTTATTCTATACGTTAAATCGAATTTCCACATATGTGTGTTAATTACATGTGTGGATTGGATTCATAGGGGCCTCCGGAGCTTCGAGATAAAGGGCCCCAATTTTAACTATTTTATTATTTGGGTTACTTTTTTAAGTTCCTGAAAGCTTAATATTTGATGTTGGGCCCAGAAGTGCCCTTGAGTGGGATTATTTAGAATCCAGAAAGGTTTCTATTTGAATAATTGAAACTGCAACAGCTACGTGTTTGAAAAGTCAAATCTTACCAAATGTGTTCTTTTGTTTGTATGAGGGGCCGTTTTTCAATTATTTGGGCCCCTGAGGGTAACCTTGTGCACAATTTTGTGGGGCACAACAGCTCAATGAGTAAAATGGTAGTTTATCGGGAGCCCACTTTGCGAGAACGTTGTTCTTATAAAGACTAGCTGTAAAATGCAAAAATTTATTACCGAATGTCCACCGACTTCCAGTTGGCCAGTTCGACCCTGTCAACTTCTTCTATCGAATAGTTTCTGTTGAGTGCCATAAAGCCTCGTACGTTGCGGAAGCGAAACGAAAAATCCCATACAATAACGACAGAACGAAATCATAATCGAAAATTTTCCTTCTGCTTTTCGTTCTGCAGATTGCAGTAGACTGTTTCATGACGAAATTGAAAAAGTATCCAGACAATGTATTACACAGACCAATTATTTGTCTGCGGAAAGTTACATTTGAGGTTTTAGTAGTGTTTTTTGTTGTTTCCTTCATCATAGCTTGTTTATTTGTGATTTGTTTTGTGATTGGGTTTGTTTTTTTTTGAAAATTTGTTCGTTCTTGAAAATTTGTTCGTTCATGTTTTCGTCTGCATTTCGCTCCCGGTGAAGACCACTGAAAGTTTAGGGTTCGCTTAAGGCTCAATTTTGAAACCTATTTTATATTTCTGGTACCGAAATTCGCCGAGAGACCCACTGGTCTCGGTGGTCTCGGGGTGGAAGACATATTTTTTTGTATTTATTTATTTGTTTAGTATAGGTACTCATGTTCAATTTTTATAATATTCATATTATTTTTTCCAAAATATTCTATGGGCGTTAAAATATCAAACCACATATGTAAATACCTATTGGTTGGGCGCACTACGAAAATTCAGAGAAGAATACGTACAATTTATGTATGCATTTCGATAAAATAGGAATCGTTAATTTTTCAGACTGTTTCCCCCTCTGGAAAAAGGTGAGCTTAAGACTTTTAGGTGACACTTGGAAAAAAATATCGAAACATCAAAATATAGTTTGTGGCCTACGTGTCAAGCCATGAACTGTCAAAACCGATTGAAGGATGGCAACGATTTAAATGGATTAAAAAAGCTCTACAAAGTTCAAATGTTACCTCAGAAAATTCGAAATTTTTACAACCAAAAAAATACGAAAGAAACCAAAACTAAGGTTGAGACCAAGACCGCTACCGAGATTGAGGTAAAAATCATGAAAATTTTAATTATTTAAGTCGAGCATGTCAATGAGATCCTTTTTTTGTGGAACTTATTTTAATAGGTTCGTCGTATGCAATGTTTACGTCACATGTCGTTACTTTGTTAAATTCACTTTTTTTTGTTCAAGATTTTAAAATCTTCGTATTCATCTAAACTGGTCATATACTCTATTTGTCCAAACGTTTTTGTATATCTAAGCCATCTAATCAAGCTTTTTTTAAAAGCTTCTCCACTAGTGTTTGTCTTGCGCCACATAAATTTCTCTTTTAAGGCCGTTGAAAAGTTAAGAAACATCGATTGTTTCATCTCATGGACTTTAAGGATATTTTTAGTCAAGTTCCCAAAGATGTAATAAATAAGTAGCTACAAGTCTTTTGGATGATGAATTTGTGCATTGGTTCTTTTCTTTTTGCGTTCTATTAATGAGTGATCGGTATGGCACTCCATGTGTGTATGCCCCGGTACTAAAAACTTGTGGTCAATGGTGTTGATCGTTGTTTCGCTTTGTAAAAATGTTGTCTTGCATCCTCAAGTGGGAGCAATAGTGCACCAAATATGGTTTTTTTCTAAAGTCTAGATAATTGTGATAACAACTTTAGCATAAATTCAAAATGTAGAGGGAGATCCCTAGTTACAAATATGGTGGTGCAAGACGTTTTTGCTGACGGCTTTTTGCCTGCAAGACGAACTCAAAGTAAGCGATTATTCAGGCAGAAAGCCGCCAGCAAAACGTCTTTCACCACCAAATTTGCAATCAGGAAGCTCAACTCTACATTTTGAAGTTATCCTAAAGTCGTTATCACAATTATCTAGACTTTGGAAAAAACTGCATATTTGATGCAGTATTACTCACTATTGCTCCCACTTGAGAATGCAAGACGCCCACATTTGTAAATAACTACTTAAGTACTATCTAATTATTATACTAATTACTTTTTGTAATCAATCACACCCAAAAATTGATGTGGGCTCTCGGTCTATACATATAAAATCAAATGTTTGCAGCTACTTCGGATGGACTTCAGATATTGTAAAATACACGATGTTATTTCATTTCCTCCACGTTAAGCAATGCCCTCGTGCCACATCATGCAAACTGGTTGTCCAGACCACAGTCGTGGACTGTTAAGTTAAAAGTCCAAAGAAGCCTTTTATAAAAAGATACATATGCTTCCAAGTTCGGAATGGGCAAACATTTTTGAAAATCAAAAGTAACGATCTTATAAGTATCATATCGAATAGAACTGAATAAATAACTCCTTCACTAAAAGAAAAACGTTCACACAAAACGGAATCCAGAACCAAACTACGCTAAAAAAATATCTTATGTTTTAGTTATTGCGGGAATTTTTCGTTAAAATATCCTATGACTACTTAGGGGGAGAAAAATTTCAGTTTAAAATTCGAAAAATCATTTTATGTTGACACACATAAGATGATTTGCCTTTTCACACTTTTTCGGATTTTTTGTAAGTATTTTATATTATGTCGAATTAAGGATGAGTTTTGTTTCTGCTTGAACATGCGAAAATATCTTAAGTCAACTTAATATGATTTACGATTTCACAATAATAAAAATGTCTTAAGCCAATATAATCTTAAGGCTATTTAAGGTTTTAAAATTAATAAGAACACACAATCTTATGTGAACTTAAGATAATTTACCTCCTGTAGAGGTGTGTCTTTTGAACATAAGATGAAATTGTTTTTGTCTATAGAAAAGCAGAGGAGTGAGATAGAACGATATCGATAAAGCAGAACTGTACTCCATTAGAGTGGCACTGAGGTTCAACAAAAAACGCGAAATATCTTAAGTCGACTTAAGATTCTTTACCTTTTCAGTCGAGATAATCTGAACCCTAAAACATTTGTTATAATTGAATTCAAAATTAAATAAAAAAATATTTTTTTTTAAATCGGTACATTGCTCGAAGAAGTTGTTTAAAAGCATACATTTTCTGCCCCTGTCTAAACAATATTTATGGGTTTTAAAATAAAAACCTGACCTTTCTTAAAGATCCAAATATTACAACCAAAGTTATGGTAAGCAAGCAAAACACCATCATCTAAACACCGTAGCGCCAACGTTACAGAATCAATTATTATTAGTGTGTCAGTCAATGATTCATCGTAAAGATGTAAGCCTATAATTTATTAATAAATTCCTCATACCAATATTTGTTGCTTTAATTTTTAGACTTCATTTTTTAATCTTAAACTAATTTGAAATTTTAATTTAAATAATTAATGTTGATGTTTATAGCGTGTTGTCAAATTATTATGATTTACTGTTATTTATTTTATCTCACAAAATTGTTTTTTGTTGTTTTCGTCAAGTTTTTTGTTTAAGTTTGCTTAATTGTAAAACGAATTCAAAAGAAAGCATTAATTTGGCTCCCAATATTTAAATAATTAAACAAATAAATAAATAATTAAAATGCTAATTTAACGTAAGCTCAAGAATTAAATTCATCAACTAGAAAAAATGTTAATCTAATCTAGTAGTTAGTAACGAAAAACTGAAAGTCAACAAAGCTTAACTGATAGTAGGTAGTATCAGTTAAAAACTTGAACAAAAACTCATCTTTAGACAAATTTTGAAGTGAATCAAAGAATTTTCAGAATTTCGTCTGGGTACTAACTTCCAGCTTTATTTTGACATACACACAACTTATTGCACTTGGTAACAGGATATGTTAGTCTTGTTGCATATAACTTTTTTTAATTCATATTTACCTAGCCCTATTAAGACATACATCTTTATTTATTAGTTTAAATTTACATTTCGTCAAAAGATGATTATAAATCGTCTATATCTATTTATTCAACATTAACAATTAAAATCACATAAACCACTCCGCGGTAGAGTACCGAATTGAAAGGTTTTCAACATTATTCAATATCATTGCCACCATCATCACCTTTTCACTCACTCGACAAATATACATACATACATACATAAGTGTAGTTAATGGAAAATTAATTGGGATTCCAAGTGAATAAAAGCCACATCTTTGTCAATGCAAATTATGTCTACTTACACATCATATCTTTTGTCATCTTGAACCCTTTTCTCATAGTATAAGATGAACAAATATGGATGCCTGTCAGTGCTGTCGAAAGTACTACCATAGGAATATTTTTTTTTGTTTTTTTTTCAAATTTGGTAACAATAAATGTTCTTATACCATATTTTGACATTCTCTTTATTTATTAATATCCGTTATTATTCCTTATATAAAAAAGAAAAATTATAGGTACTATAAGGGCAAGTTATGCATCCCTCGAAAAACAAAGTTTTGAGATAACAATCAAACATTACATTACGATGATAGAAAAAAAATGGTCTAAAAATTCGGACCGTCTGTATGTATGTCAGTCTGTTAGTCTGTCAGTCTATCTGTATGTATGTATAGAAACATACAGCCCAAACGGGTGGCGGCCGAATTGATTAAAACTTGGTCTATGGAGTTTTTTAGGTATTGTGCAGAGGGGAAATTGATTTTTTTTGCTCAAAAAAAATAATGGTACCTTCCATATAACCGTTATGTTAAAGCCTATTTTTATCAGAAACGTCTCTAATGATTTTGGTAAAAAGAAACCAGTGCAGCTTTTTAGATACGACCGATCATATGATTGAAAAAAAATTTTAAATGTCTAAAAATGGTACTTTCCATATGACCGTTTTTTTGCTTTCGACTATCTCATAAACGTCTTACCCGATTCTTTCGAAATTTCACACATATATGAAAAAAACCTATATAGCTTATGTACAATACTATGCATTTCTTCCACATTGTTTAACAGAATAAATTTATAGTTCCAATCTGAACATGGCTTACTTACACTAAAAATTGAATAGTTACATACCTACATTCATTTATTTTTTATTTAAAATAATACATCTTTTTTCTTAATAAAATAAATATTTTGTATTTATTTTGGGCAACACCCTACTATAATATGTGTTTCTGAGTAGAATGTGCCAAAGCTATTAATATTCAGCTCTACAACCGATTTGAGGTAAGTCTTCTAAAGCTATATTTTGACATTTCGAAATGCGTATGCGTTAGTATTTTACTATTACAGCTAAAGCTACTATTTAGAGCTATTAACGCGTCTGCAATTGCATTTGTGTAGTTGAAAGCTATCCAACGGCCTTTTATATGAGGGAAATTCAAGAAGCTCCTTCATAGATCGCATAAATGGTATTATGGAAATAGTTTGAATAACTAAACGTTGAACGAGCTGACAGTGCTGTTAAACTTCACTATAGAGCATGATTTAAAATAAAAATACATAGAATACAAGCCATAGCTTTCGATTTCACTTGTTTGGAGTGCAGAAGAACAGTTTTGAATCTAATAGCTGTGACAATGTTACTTGGGTAATCATCAAAACACTTTTTAACATTTTAATAAAGTTGAAATCTCCAAAATGCTATTTTATTATGTATGATCCTACTTTAAAAGTGTTTAAAATTATAAATATTTTAGTAAAGTACTTAAATATTAACCTTAAAAATTAACCTTGGTTGCTTAAAATGTTGCACCAATGTGCTTAGCCTCCAAATAAATTAAACCTGCCAGATAACTATGGAGGATTGGTTAGTTGTCGAAATTCGCCAATTAGTGATAACGAAATCATCAATATTTAATTTCAGCTTTTTGACGACTCAAAATAAAATGCATGACTGTTCGTACGTAGGTAGCTGTTCCTATTTCCGATCACATCGGCACGTAAGCACAAGGTTCTTAGTAGAAACGGCTAAATATACTCGTATAGGTAATTTTAAAGTCGTTTTTTAATAATTTTTTTATGAACAAAATTTATTTAATTTGTTTTTAAAAAAAATTGGTACGGCAATTTTAAGTATTTAATAAAATAAACTTCAAAACAAAATTTGAACAAAAAAAATCTCATCAGTTTTCGAAATATGCAATGATTGAAACACGTTGAGCCGTTGAAATATTCTAAAATAGAAAAAAAAACGTTTATATGGCGGGTACCGTTTAAAACATTTAGATTAAAATTTGTTTTGACCAAAATATAGACTTCACCTATAATGATGCACTGATTTTTTTTTAATAAAACCGTTTTCAAGATAATTAAGATTTACCAGTTTTGTCCCAAAAATTTGTATGGTACGTACCGACACATAAAACACTTAACTACCAAGTTTAAAGGAAATCGCTTCAGCCATTTAGGCTAAAGAGCGACGTACAGAGACACAGGCGGAATTGCGAATCCACTTCCTTGGTGTTCTCTATCATCGTAATGTCAAGTTTCGTTAAAATCTCGAGTTCATCTTTTTTACCAAATGCAAAACTTGCTCTATATTTAGCAAGAAAAAATTATTGGGCAAATGTAATGACACAATAGACTTTTTTTCTTGTAAGTTCTGTGCAGAACCTGAGTTTAAAAAAAAATCAGAGCTCCGAATTTGTTTAATTTTTGCGATTGAACGCGTTCGATGAACTCTGATATGGTCGACTGAGAACTCTGAGTTAATTTCTGAACATGAATGAATGAATGAATGATTTGAGGTTTTGATGCTCTGCGACCTTGAGATCTATTGTGCCCCCCTAAAAGCTGGATGAGGTTTCTCACTTTACAGTACGTCCTCCAAGTTAATTCCTTTGAGGAACCCCAGTGTTTGTGGTATTACGATAAAGCTTAGTTCATTTTCCTTTATTAGGTGGTGTCCCAAAAATTTGTATCTTAAGTGAATGATGGCTTCACAACTTCCTAGTATGTGGTCTAGTGTCTCTTCGTGCACCTTACAGAACCTGCAGAGAGCATTGCTTTCCAATCCCAGGATATTGAGGTGCCTGTTTAGCTTACAGTGTCCAGTGCGAATGCCTGTTATTACCCTTAGTTTGTTCCTACTTAGGTTGATACAAGATAAGTACCGTTTTTGGTTGTAGTTCTCAAGTAGTAATTTAGCCTGTCTTAACCTGGGGAGTTTATACAAATGTTTGATCTTTGGGCCTCCTCTTCGGATGTGATCTTGTTTTTGATCACGTTTTCTCCGATTCTGAACATAACAAATGCATCTGTTAAGACCGAAATGTGAAGAAAAAAATTTCACAAAATTACAATGGCCGAAAAAGTATGCAAATAGAAGCAAAATAAAAGTCAGAAGTGAATTAACAAATGACAGTTATCGGCAGCTTAAATGTTAGGGCGAGTCTAGTGAAATACCAATTATTCTTTCACCAAATTTCGTCAATTACGTAGTCAATTTATTCGTGATACTGCATGCACAATTTTGGGGAACAGTTAAGCGTTTGGTCGACCGTCTCCTTTAAATATAGTCTGCTGTAGATGTTGGAAGAAATGGTTGCTGTGGCTAGAAAACAATGCACGTCAAATATCTGCGAAATTCCCGAAAAAGTTGCCAATTGCTTAAGCTTAGTTTCTGACATGACAGGTCATCAGACTTATTTCTTTGCGGATTTTTGAAATCTTGCCTTTCCACAACAAACCACATTCTTTGCAAATGTATGAAACCACACATTTTGTATCCAAATGACTCATATGATTATTTCAACTTAATATGTCTGTTTGGTAACTTGAAATTTTCACCAAGTTTATCAAACTTGGGTTTTTTTCCCTATGGATTTTGACAGCAAAATGTGAAAATTCGTACAAATTGGTACGAGTTTTTGAAATTGAATTTAAATTGAAATGTTATTTTTAAGGCCAAAAATAACGGTACCTGCCATTCAACCATTAAGGAAGATCTTATTTTTCTCGAAAACGGCTCCAACGATTTTGATACAAATTTCTTATAGTTTCTTTGTTGGTACTAGCTATCATTTGATCAGAATCAAATTTACGAAAAAAGTCTATTAACGGTACCTTTCATATAATGGTTTTTATAATGTTTGGCTTTCTCGGTAACGGTACATTACATTTCTCTCAAATTGTATATCTGAGAAGATCTAGGTAGCAAAATTAATGCTGCTGTCAAAATTAATTCTGCTATCAAAATTATAAAAAACTTTTGTTTTCTAATTAAAATTAATTTTTGAACATTTTTTTCTTGAAAAATCAATATTTTTAAAACTAATCAACAAAAATATTTTAAATTTTATAGTGACATGTATATTAATAAACTCTAAAAACCTGCATACCAAAATCTCAAAAAAAAATTGTTTTCAAAAAATCAGACCTACATTTTTCGTGATACTTTTTATAAAATTTTTATTGATCCTGGCATTAAACAGCGTTCTTCGTTTATTCGAGAAACTGATTAAAGTGATGATCTTGGCAGTTTTTGTCAGTTTAAAAAAAAACAATTTGTACCCACCTATACAACATTTAATTGCATTATGTACATATGTATGTACATATGTATGTACATATGTACATACGTAGGCGCCATCTACATATATAGGTAGGTACATATTACCCTCCTAATTTATATAATTAAAATCCATTTAAATATACATTTGCAGGATGGTACTTATGTAACCATTCCTTGAATCATGCATTCGACAATTAATTATACTAAGATACTAAGAATCAAGGTAATCTTAACTCCTTCTGCCTTAAACCTGCTCAAGATAACTAGACTAGGCTACCTATACCTACTAAAAGTCAATGGTTAGCTACTACTTTACACTAAAGTTGTTTGCTAGAAGCGCAAGTTCGTACGATCCAGTCGTGCATTTTATTTTTTAATTTCTTAAAAAATGGCAGCCAATTCTTATTGTGACATAATGTTTGAATCAACCGCTGCTCATCTTTTACGCAGATACATATGTACATTTCGTTTCAGAAAATTAGATTAACTTAAAAAAAATAAATAAAAAAAACGCCGACGACAGCACTGGTGTTTTGAATACCGCTACAGCTAAACTACTTTAACTACCCTGGGTAATAAACCAACTCTCTTGCGAAAGAAAGTGAAATCAGATCTTGAAAAAAAGTATGAGTGATGAAGTTCAAACGTTATCCAATTAATAAGCGTTAATAATGCCAGCGCAGCCATACTATGTCAAGACACTGTCACTTTTCTCATTCGTTACGTGCATAAGTTACGTCGCCTCCAAATAAGCTTTCTGACTAAAATCATAACCATCTAAAACAGCTTGTCTGTGTGATCGAGATCGTGAGATTTGGTTGCTCTTGAACAAAATGTCACATCGACTCAATGATGCGAAGTATGAAAAGTATTATAATTTCATATGAATTTAATTCGTTGTGCACAACTTAATGACGACTTAACGATGAGAATCCAATGCGCATGCAATTTACACTGTGCATTTCTGCGTCCTCGTTGTCGAGCAGCGCGCAGACATTCACCTATGATTTGTGTAGGCGCGCGATCGAATTGTCGTGCGGCTGTACAAAAAATAAGGCGAGAATTGCAAGCGCAACTTTCGCTGGTTGTCTTAAAGCATTGTGAAGCATAAAACCGGCTCCTGCAGCTGGAAATTTTCTTAAAAATAAAAGGAATCCCCATCAAACTAACACAAACTACTTTGTATGCATCTATGTATAGTTTTGAGGAGATCCAAAAGCCAGAGACTAACTATAGATATGTAAGTAAGTAGGTAGGTTTACAGACCGGGTATAGAGAAGGCGGGTTGCATCATCAATTTTTGCACGCTTGAAAATCATAATTTTCCATTTGGTCGTTATGCAATCGCTTTGAAGAAGTGAAGTGAAGGCTCTAAGGAGGGAAAGTTGTTGCTCCCGATCGATTGGATGTAAGTGGTTTTATGGTTGTAAACTGCAGCTTGTACACTGTATAACGCCTAGTTCTTGCTTGCTGAGGATTATGCTTTTAGATGCTTTTTTTATTTATTTTTTGTTGAAATTTACTCGAATTAGAGTGCAATTGTAGTTTTTTTTTTTTTAGGGAAGTTTCGTGGAAGTAGGTCTTATTTCAATAAGCCTGACAGTTTGATCTTTTGGTAGAGTACGTACTAACTAAATTTAAAATATTTATGCAAGGAGCCTAGGTGAAAAAGGTCAATTAGAGTGTAGGAACAAATAAGAGTTTTATAACTGGAGAGTAAAATAAAGTTGTATTGAACGACTCGTGATTTTGTTACATCAATACACATGAAGACGATGATTGACAACAGAGACTAATTTTCTGGATTTCAAGACAAGTCTAGCGGAATCAATTTTGAAAAGATGTTGTTAAATATACACGTCGAGAGATTCGAAATTTTCGTTCTCACAGAAGTTTCAAAGCCGATCTTAGAACTATTACAGAAGTTACATAGAATAATAAGTATGGGCCCCTCTTCATTGAAATTTGTAGTTTAAAAAAAATAGGTTGTAAAACCTATTATTCCAAAAATCCATAAAAAACTCAAGAATTCTCTGTGTCGTTGAAAATTTGATTGGTTCGAAAATAATCTCTTTTTTTTCAGCTTGATTGCTGACACTTTAATTTGATGTCAGCAACTCACCGCGATATTCTTAGATTCACCCCCAAAATAAATCTGTTAATTACAATTCAGATACCATGTTTCTTCAGAAAATCTTTGCCCTTTTTTGCCTGTCAAATATCATTACTTTTGGTTTGAAAATGCTATCATTTAAAGGACTGTAGCCTAATAATTTTTACATACGTATAGTTTTAACGTCAAAGGATTCTGTCCGTAAAAAAACTCCTCATGTACATGAAAACATTAACAGTTTCATGAAACGTATCTACTCTCGTGCTTGCACAGTTGCCAGATTTCTAAAAGATCTCGACATACACAAATCCGCTTGTCCAGATATTATATCCCTCCCATCGTTCTGAAGAGATGTTCTTCAACGCTGGCAAAACCACTGCGTAAGCTTTCCTATCGGTCCTACTCTACTAGTCTCTTTTCGGGTAGACAGAATTTGTCCAGCCTGTCCCTAAAAAAATCGAATCTTTTTGACCAGCCAACTACCGTCCAATTGCACTTACGTTCCTTCTTCCTAAAGTAACGCTGATTAATTATCAGCTTAGGAATTATCTTAAAGAACGAAAGCTCCTTAATGACCGGCAGTATGACTTTCGTAGCAATAGGTCCACTCTTGATCTGATGGTACATCTCACCAAACAGTGGCACAAATCTTTACATCGTTTTGGAGAAAGATTATTGCGCTTGATATTTCAAAAGCATTTGATAAAGTTTGACATCAAGCTCTCTTATCGAAAATACATGCATTTTCTTCTTCGTTGGATTAGACATGACCTTTCGGATCCCTCAATACAAGTCGTATTGGATGGTTTCAAGTCTGATACTCACAAAATAACTGCTGGTGTGTCCCAGTGCTCCGTTTTGCCTCGAACTTTTTTTTCTCATTTTACCACTAAATTGTTTTGATAATGATAGTACTCTCAGCTTTTCATATTCGTGTCCAGATTTACCCCCTTGTTCTTCGCATGTGGAACTGTAACGGACGCGTATGAAAATCTCATTAAATTCTGTTATCGGCAACGTGGAATTTAATGCTTCAAAAACTCAGTGCTGTCTCTTTGGTTAAAGCAGATCCCACCCCCCATACCACTATCCATTAGTGGCACTTGCATTGAAGGAACCGATCAGGTGACAGTCCTTGACATGTGCATCACATACCACCTTTTGAGGAATGACCACATATTCGATGTCGCCAAAAACGGTGCAGTGTTTGGGTTTTCTCGAATATGTAAGACATTTTTCTCCCCGTTTGATCTAGCTGTAATCTATAAGGCCTTCATTCACCCAAAGCTGGAGTATAAATCTCTGGGAAGAAGCCCCCAAAACTCATCTTAAGCTTTTAAATAGAATTCAAAATAGACGTCTAAGAATTATAAGCGATAGAACTGTTGTGGAAACATTTACATCTCTAGAACACCGTCGAAATGTTACGTGTCTCATTATTTTTTCATTATTTTTATAAACAGTTATCTAGCGAAATAGCCAGTTACATTCATCCCCTTAAATTGTTCAACCGTAAATCTCGGACTTCCAGGAATGTCCCTATGTTTACCATTGAGCCCACCTTTGGACGTACTCTCAACTACAGAGAATCTTTCTTCAGCGGTAAAACGTGAATGTGGACTGCTTTATTCGGCTCTAATTTCCCCTCCTATTTTAATATTCAGAAATTTAAAACCAATGTGTATCGGTATCTTCTCTTACATACTTCCTTGCTTTCCTATCGCTTGCACTGTGGTTGATCATTTTAAGGTTAGTTAGAACCCCTTTAGTGCGCGCATCCATATAAAAAAAAACACTCACATTTGTCAAGGTTTTTAGGGTGCTTAGATTATTGCAAACATTTTTAGACTCCACAGTAATGTGTTCATCTAAATATTCTATATATTGGTATCTAAAATTTGTTCTCCTGACTTCTTGCGGGTTAGGACTGTTCCAGAATTATCTTGTAAGAAAAATTGCTGATTCTTTCCTCAGAAATCTTATCCATAACCGTCAAGCGATTCAATTAGAAAGACGCTTTGAACCCCAGCTGTCCTATGCCAATCTAAGATGCCTACCAAATTATAGGGTTGCCAGATGCCAAATGATTAATTGGCTCAGTCATTCTTTCCAAAAGCCTTTTGTTGTCATAAAATCATTTCGTTTACTAAATTTTCCCAAGTCTTACAAAAATATATCTTAAATAGGTGGCATTTTCTTAAAACATTCTGGTCAATAGCAAGAGTATCTATTCCAAAAGGTTTGAGTAAATATGATATGTTTTGGCTAACAAGAGCTGCTTTTAATAACTCGTTTGTAGTCACAATTATGAAATTTCAAGCAAAATTTTGCAATATTTGAAAGTATTTTTTAAACAAATTATTCTAACATTTTATTTTTGTTTCCTTTTCAGGTAAAGTAAAATCCACATATGACTCAATTTTGACTTAAGGTATTTTTGTGCATAATTTTGATTATCGATTTATTAGTAACACAAAATTTATGCTTAACTGTAAATTATACAATTAATATTGGGTTAGAACTCTCCAACAAAAAAAAATACAAGTTAACAATCAATCCATTTAAGGATTTCTTACAATAAACTCGAATGTACTTATTTCAACACCAAAGCTCATTTCCATAACCATATTGAGCTGCCACTCTATAGTTTCATTGAAAGAAAAGTTCATTCTCTTCGTAACCCCACTGCAAAAGCAAATCTATAAATAATCCAAATTCGCATAAAACTCGACAAAACAAAAATCTACAAAGAGGTAAACAACAACCAAAGCCCAACCCAAAGTTCGCATATCGGCTGATTATTAAGTATAACTCCAATCCCTCTATACCCCAAAATGTGTTACTTTTAATCTTGTCTACCTTTTATATAGTTTGATTACATATATATGTTATTGGGTATGTTATGTATGCATAATAACAAAAGTTCAAAAGCCTTTTGGCCAAAAGTACAAAAAAAAAAATAGAATAAAATAAAAACTAAAACCCGGCGATTGTTCAAAACGTCATGTATCTACTTTACTTAACAAAGATACAGCGCAACATCTCATTCCTGGACTGCTATATAGTTAAAGTATCTATATAAGCACCAATAGATACGATACCTACTATTGAGGAGAGGTTTAGTAACCCGCTCTACAAATTAAGCATTGTGCAATTGGAAGCTGCTGTTGCTGTAGCCGCGCTCCTTGTGTTAGATGATAAGTTGAGTCAAGCTTGCTTGCAACTAGGTATAACTGATGGAGCACAATGTTGCAAAAAATAAAAAAATAAATAAAATAAAACAAGGAACAGACGATAGACACAACCATACAAAAAGGGTAAAAATCTCCAAACTCTACTCTGACATAACTGGTCAACCTCAACAGCCTTTGTGTATGCTTCAAGCTGCTGTGCTATTTTCGATAGCTGAAAATGAAAGAAAAAAAATGGCAAAACTATCAACAATCAAGTCTCTTGTCTTTTGGGCTAGAGCCATAGTTCAGTTATTGCCCGGCTGCAACATAGCTGAACAACTGTTACTCTTTATCTTTGCGCTCCTGTGTATTTTTTGTTTTTTTTTTAACAAAAACTTCAATCGGCCATATTGCCATGCGTTTATTGGTATATCAGCTGCGCTTGTGCACATGAGCTCACTCATACAACAAATTCTGCTAGGAGTTCAGCAAAATTAGACGGCAGCCAACTAATATTGGCGCAAAATAACACACCATGTTGTCTATGCTAAAAATCTAAGCTCAACCTGATTTGATACAAAATAGCAGTAGTTAGTTGAAGTTGCAGTCGACGACAATTTTGTAAGTTCAGTTTAAAATTTATTGAATTGCAGAATTCTTGATTCAAAAATTACTTATGACTGTGACAACAGAATGGATTTGAAATCTTGTTCGTGTCTTATTTCTTTCAATAATTCTCCAATAATTTCGCACCTAAAAACGTGGAGCCATTGAATCACGCAATATTTACTTCCGAAATTTTGTTTAATCGTAATCAACTAAAGCCCTTTTTTGAGACAAGAAATATGTTTATTCTGGGAGGAGTATCTGCTTTGAAGAAACCTTACATGGGTGTCTACGATATGTCGAGCGATCATTTTTTTTTTTTGAATTCAGGACTTATGAAAAAGTACCAAACTCGATTAAATTTTGTTCAATTTAGCATTCATTTTTTATTCTAATTGATTTACAAACAAAACAACGGAACCTTTCCGTGAAAACGTTGATCAACTTCAAAAAAAAAAAATGCACGACTGGATCGCAGATACTTGCTGTTATGTTTGTTAACATCTTAAGAACGCGATTTTTAGTAGAAAAAGATCAATATATTTTTAAAACTTCTTACTTAGTTTTTTATTTACAAAATTTCTTAATTTTTGTTCTGAAAAAATGTTAAGTATGACAATTTTAAGTATTTTATAATATAAATTTAAAAATTGAATTTCCAAAAAGTAATCCACAGGTTTTCGAAATATTGATTTTTCAAAAAGAAAAAAAAATATTTTTCCAAAAAAATATTTTCCGAAAATTTTGTTGTGCAGGAAGGATCTTCTATAAAAAAAATGTTGATCGAAGTCCGTGGGTCCGTTTATGAGAAAGTCGAAAATTAACCTTTATTTTTGGTGCTTAAAAAACGATTCAAAAATCTATTTGAGACAATAACCTAAAATTATTAGGTACCAAGCTTGAAGAAAATCCCTTCATCCGCTTAAGCTGTAGATTTATAGACAGACACACAGAATTGTGGGACCCAATTGTTTGGTGTTCTCCATCATCTAAGGTCAAGTATGTTTAAAATCTTGAGCTCACTTTTTTTCTGAAATGCAAACCTTGCCCTATATTACCTAGGTATATCGCAGGTATAAATAATATAGACTTCTCCAATCAATTATTGTTACAATTATAAATTTCGCTCACTACAGTACTGAGTACAGAGTAACCAAAATTACTATCAACATTAGGTAGGAAGGAATATTCCTTAGAATTTTTGGATAAAAAAACAAATTTTAGTCACCATCACACATACATATCTAACCGGGTATATCGCAAGCAAAAAGTCAAATTGAATCATGAAAGTCTTGCAGTGATATTCAAATCAAAGAGTTCAAATAGGTAAGGTATACCATTTCAAGATATACCTGAGATTTGTTCGCCAACAAAGAATTTTTTTCGCTGTGAAATTTATCTGAATTTTTTCCAATATATTTTTACACTCGTAACTACTTATAATTTTTTAATGATTAATTCGTAATGAAAACTTATATTGAATACATGAAAATTATATTTAAACAAAAAAAAAATTGAAAACAATTAAGTACATCCAAATGAAGAGATTCGAAAAATACCGCGAAAGTGGATTTTCATTTGTAAGAGAAAAAATAAAATTTTCAGATCAGTCCCTTTCACATTCTATATTCGGTTCATTCAAATTTATCATCTGAAAAGTTCCAAGCTTCAAACCGAAAAATTATGCCTTTTATCAACATTGGGTTTGCCAAAAACAGTATAAAATAAAATTTATGAGAATAGGTACATCAGGGCTGACTGTTTAAATCATTTTTGTTTTTCGAGTACCTATATTAATTCAATTTTTGGTGCGTGTATTTGATGAACCCCTAGGGCTAATTTACTTCCTTAGTACATCAGTAAACTAAAAATCTTGTCTCCTCAACCCAAATTGGTAATTAGATGTTGTTTTCTAAATTTGAATTTCAAGTTTGAATATTTGTGTCCAAAGATTTAGACAGTGTTGCGAATTTTTGAATTAAAAAATCATTAAGTCTTAGGTCTGTAGATGACTTTTGAATTTAAAAAAAAAAAATTTATTCATGAGTTAGTAAGTGACTTATAAATTTAAAAAAATTTAATTCATAAGCTAGTTGGTAGAATGGAAATTCTTAAGCTTGTTTTCACTACATAATTATTTAATTATTAAGGAAAGTAGTTTTCAAGCTTTTGGAGAATTTTTGACAAACATTTTAAAATGCGAGTAATTTGTAAAGCAAATTCAAACAACAAATATAAATAGCTAAGTAATTTTATTTTAAGTTTATTTTATTTTAATTGCTTTCTTGTAAAATATAAATTTATGTATAAACATTTGAATTTTTGTTTGCGTTATCATATTTTGAATGAATTGATTTTTGTATAGTTTTTTTTGGAAAATTTTGTTAAATACCTAAAAATAATTTAATATTTATTTTTAATAAAATTGAAAAAAAAACATTCCGTTTTCTTAAGTAAGTAGTTCGAAATCTTAGGTACCTGCTTAGTAAGTATAATTCGATTTTGAATCTATTTTTAGCTTTCAGATCGGGTTAGTAAATCATAAAATGATCATGCTAGCTTATAAATTTTCCAATTTATAATTTTTCTAACCAGAATTTGCCCATTAGCTTATGAATTAATTTTTTTTTAATTCTGGCTGTGTATTAAAGCCTAGCATAAGCTAGGAAGAGAATTAAGCTTTTGCAACTCTGGATTTAGACAGTATTGTTATTGTCAATTACAAATTGATAAATACTGAAATTGAATGTAAGACAACTTTATTAATAAGCGTCTTGGTCATTGAGAATGATTTATACCATTGTGAATTGCAAGAAAATCAATTATTACAGCATTATTGATAATTGACAATCGCAATTAGGCCCTTAGCTTGTATGCTGCAACTGTCTTGCTACTTTTCCAGAATCTGGTTTTTGTTAAGACCTAATTTATTTTCAAATGGAATATGCTTATGCTTAAGAGCAACATACTATATTTTAGGAAACCACCCCGGGAATGACAACAAAAATCAGCAGATGTGTATTTATTTACATACAAAAAGTTCCCAATAAATTACTTAACACCATATAGGGTGAATGCCATACTTTGGCATGCTGACTTCGATAGATTTTTGACAATTTATTATTATTGGTAATCCGCCACTGAAAAACCCGTTTCGGGCTTATATAATTCGGAGGAATAATAAATTTCAAGTTAATTCAACTACTGAAAAAATGACTCTAAGATTATTCATATTCAGACCCTTGAGTTTTTAAAATACGTCTAATTTGCCCGCGTGTAATTTAGTAAATTGCTAGCAATGATCTTATTTCTTCGTCTCGCAATGTACAATTCCTAACGATAAAGGCATTGAATCTAGCGACACATGTATTGCAGTTGCACAGTTTGTATACACTGCACACCGAATGACTCCAGGGGCTTGGCCATGCTGCGAAATAATTCTTTAGCGCTTTAGGCTTGATTGCGCCCCATACTGGTGTTGGCTGTTGGTCGGTTTTTATTTTTATTTTTTCTCAATTATTTATTATTACCGCATATGCGCCACATTAATTCCAATGCAGATAATTAAGCAATAGATAGTTTAGTCAGCCACCAATCCGCCACCATCCCCCACATTGCTGCACCTCGATTAGTTTCCAACTAGATTTCCTATTTAGAAAATATAATTAAAAAAAAAAAAAACACATATCTCAAGATACATGTTGGCATCTGGTTTTGCCATGTTTGTTTTTTTTTTTTTTTTTTTCATTTTCGTCTTTGGTTTAACCAGCATCTATTCCACAGAGAATATAACTATAAAGTGAGTGTTTAACTGAATTTCTTAATGATGAATTGCATATAGCTTTTTTGATATATTTTGTTTTTGTTTAATCGAGTGGGTATATCATTGGCTGAATGCAATTCTACAATAAATTCATACCTCTCAAGGACGAATGCGATCGAACCAACAAAATGAACGAAATCAAAAATAATTGCAATTTTTTTCGTGCCATTGTGTATCTTTTAGATTCAATTATCGATCCGTATAGTCACTGTATGCTGCAGCAGCAGCTGGTTGCTCTATTATTACGACAAATTGAATCTAAAATGATGGCGCCGAATGACGCTGTGCTGCCGCCATAGTGTCGTTTCAACGCGCCGCTCCACCGACCGCCTCTGCTATGGTTTTCAAAAGCTAGAAGTGGTCAAGGTTGTTTACTAATAGTTGGTATCTAAAGCTGTTAGATAGAGACTTAATGAATTTCATACACTTAATTGCATCTCATGAGTTATTTGTCTTTATGATCGTAATTCAACATTCTCTATGCAGTGCTTGGAAAATGCATTTTTAATGTCCGAATCGGTCTAGAAATTCTAGATTGTTAGTGGTGGCGCGGCGACGCATGCGCAGAAAGTGAAACATTTTTGCGGTTAGATAAAAATAGACAGTGTCGCGGCGGCCGGCGTTCTATCAAATAATAGCAGCAATTCTGTTTGTTTTTAATTAGAAATCTATGTGAAAAAAAAAATATTTTAAATCGACGTGTTATGGATAAATGTAATTATACAATGATTTGGGTGGAATTGATTAACTTCTCTTAGATGATCGGACCCGATGGCGATTAGACTAGGTATTCGATGTATTAATACCTTTATAAAAACTTGATTAGGAATTTTCTAAATTACTATAGATACGGAATGATTGATGGGAGAGATTTTATCAGATGCGACGGGAGCTTATAAGAAGGAAGTTTTGTTTTTAATAAAGAGCATTTGGTATACTGGTTTTTAAGCAAGATACAAGGTTGACTTTTAGATACATAGTCTTGGAATATTGTAGAAAACAAATTCATTTAAATGATGCCTTTTCTAAATGAAATGCACAAGTTAATACTAATTATTTGATTGAAGGAAATTGATTGATTAATCATTTACCAATAACTGACAGGGTACAAGCTACTGAATTGAAATGGAATGTTGATTACAAATAATATTGATTTGACACACAATAAGATTGTTGTAGGCTAACTTGTTGCGGCTTTGTAATTTTTTGTTTTTGTCTATCAACCGGTCAAGCATAAAAGAATGAAAAGTATTTTATTTTTAAGAAAAAGTCAAAGCGAGTGTAGTTGTTAAGGTAGATGTGGCTCTTATTCTCTGAAGAGTAAGTTATTTATTCCCACTAAAATGACCGAGAGTGTAAGATGCTTGTGGCAAAACTCCAGTTATAGTCGAAATAATGCGACTCAAAACTAGCTGCTACCCACTTCTTCGCAGTTAATAGTTAGCTTCTTTAGTACTTAGTTCGTTTGAATTTAAGCTTTTTATCTGTTTCTTGAATTCGTTAAGTTCGAGTTTAATACGTAGAACCAATACTCTTAGGGAAAAACTAATAAATCAGCGGGCGCGGCGCAATATCTCGTAGAGAAGTGATAATACTTCGACATTGAACTTATTGATAAATAGTTCATATTCATATGAATGAATTCCGAATCAACTAAATCTAACTGATAAATTTTATACATTACGTAGTTAATTTCGGATTGGGACAAAATGAATGGATAATTTTTAAATGAGACTAAAGTCACTGTAAAAGAAAACTTACCTACACGTGTTCAATTATGAATCAGTATTGGATTTTAGCCTTTAGGGTCATCACAATTTGATGGACAAAAAAACGGCCAGCCTTATCGTCTTCGACACTTTGTGTAGCTAGACTTTTTTCCATGTGAAACTTCTAGACATATGTACATATGTATGTTTGTATGTTGCATCATTAATCATGTTACTTTGGCTCACAAAATATTCTTCTTCCAGAAAATTCAGCTATTTTGAAAAAAGACGTCTCGCAGTTCGTCTTATAAGTTCCAAAAACACAAAATGATGATAAATGTTACTTACTGGTATATCCATCGGCAGGTCCTTCAGAATGAAAAATCTTCTCGTCTTCTTGAACTTCTGTGCTCTACATAAGTCTGTTTTTCCATCAAGAAAGAGAAGCCTTAAAGACCTATGTACAACCATATGTGTGTAAGTACATGCATTAATAGAAATGACACTTTCTTATTCCGAAAATACCTTTTTATGTATGAATGAATATTTATTATATGTATGTACATTTTCTTTTTCAATTGAATCTCGTTGAATATGTAAATATTGAAAAAAAAACAATACGAAATTTACGAAAAGTTTAAATGTCACTTTCTTTTCATAAGCTGCTCTAAGCTTAATTTGAAGCAAAGTGATAGAAAAGATAATCCTTAAGAGGGCTTACCATTATTAATTCAACTGCCAGTGTGTGAGAATTGTAAGTTTGGTATATAATTAAAAGACTTTGTAAGAAGTTGTTTTAACGAGAAAGACGAAGGAGGAATTCAATAGCTTCCCTGTATAAGTCATCCAGCTTTATCGTAAAGGCATAGACTCAGAGAGAAAAAGTTTGCAAGCAAACATTTTTTTCCCGTGGGTAGGTGTAAAACCTTCAAAAGGCTTTATGAGGACCGAAAAATGCGTGCTCAAAGGAGTGTGAGATTCTTACTGCTCTAAAAACACCTCCTCCTCCCTATTCCAACTAAGTTGAAACTTATCTAGCAATTTATTTTAACGAATTTAATTAACGTGTTGCAGTTAACTATCGGTTGATAGTTCCTGCTTATAACGCGATTTTAAAGCGGATTCTTGTTTAGTGCACCAGATCGGAAGGCTTTGTCCTTCGCAGGCGGCGTACTAAATTGGTCTTATCGATAATTTCTATCATAGTACTATTACAGTGTGGTAATTGCCGATTTCTTTGATTTCGTGCAAAATTTTGTATTTCATCGCGAACTGTGGGAATCCCGAGATCTCTGTGGAGATATTCGTTTCAAATATACCAAGGTGCGCTTACAAAAGATCTTAGGAGTTTATTTTCAAATGTTTGTAAGGTTTTAAATTAGAATCTCGCGTACAATCCCAAAGTTGTATACCGTAAGTCCAGACAGGCTTAAGCACCTGCCTGTACAAAATTAGCTTGTTTTCGATACTGAGCTTAGAGTGTTTCCCGAGCATCCAGCACAAATATGTGAGTTTCTTATTTGATTCCTCTCATTTGTTTTAACATGCGGTTTCCATTTTAATTTCGCGTCTAGAGTCATTCCGAAATATTTTGCTTCATAAGCAAACGGAACTTGAACCGCATTAACAAATACTGGTAATCTATTAATTTTTTTATACATAAAATCTAGATGGACTGATTTTACTTCGTTAAGCGATATCCTCCATGTTTTTGTCCATTCACTGACATTATTCAGAGCTTTTTGTAATCTCGTCGTAGCACCATTTATAGCACTGCTAGTATTGCAGTGTCGTCAGCAAACGTGGCTACGATAGTGTCTTCTATTTGATGTAAATATTAGGTAATAGGTGCAATATTGGACCTAAGACACTTCATTGTGTCCCCCAGCCACTATATCTTTGAGAGCCAAGTAATCGTTTCCATGTCTCACTCAAAAAAGTCTTTTCTCTAGAAATGCTTTTAGATGCGTATAAAGTGCTTCTGGCAAAATTTGTCTTAATTTAAAATTTAGGCCTTCGGGCCACACCTTATCAAAAGCTTGCGACACGTCTAGGAAGACCGCCGAAAAAATTTTCTTTTATTCCAGAAGTTTCTCAATGACGTCAGTTATCCTATGCACTTGGTCAATTGTCGAATGCTTCCTCCTAAATCCGAACTGATGTTTAATTCTACTATAAATGTTATATCAACCAAGGCCATTTCTGTGATTGGTGTCATATTTTTAGTAAAAAGTTAATAATATGGTTAATCTTACCGTAGTCTAATAAAAGAGTTGATGTTGTCCCATAAATTCTTAAAAAAAAAACAGATATTAGCACATACCAAATTTGTTTTATTTCAAGGCTTCTGCCGTTCTAGCGTTTTAGCACTTTCATGAAGAAGTAAAAACTGTTTATTTTTTGAGCGTACTCTTGAAAGTGCAACATATAGTTGACCATGGGAAAAAAACATTTTCTCTGAGATCTACCCCAATGAATTGAAATGATTGACCCTGAGCTTTGTTGATTGTCACGCAAGAGCATGATTTTACTGGAAAAACTGTAGACGTCTGAACCGAAAGGGAATATCTGTTGGTATCATTGGTATCCTGGGAATAAGTGCATGAGTTGCTACTGCAGGTCCGGTAAGAATTTGAAATTGAATTACATATTTGCAAAGCTTTTTGACTTGGAGGCGTGTGTCATTGCATAGGTTTGAGGGACTGAGGTTTCTTATTATCGTAATCGGCTTGCCAACTTTTAAATTCACATGGTAGAATGGAAGACCTGCAGGGTTGAGAGAATGGAGATATTCTTGATGGTTTACTTTAGTTTACTATGTCAATTGCTTTGTATTGATATGACTCTGTTTTTAATATTAGGAGCACAGGGAGCTGAACTATTTTTTGGTGACACAATAGCTCTTTTGCAAAACCAAGAAAACGGTATCAAATTCATAGATGCAAAAATACAAAAATTTAATAAATATATAATTTGTAAATACATTTATTTCTCAGCTTATAAGTGCAGTTAGGAAATGATTTAGGTCTTAAAATTAGCATAAAACTATTGGCTTCTTACAAAAAATATCAGTTTTGTAAAATATCAACCCGGTTTAAGAGCGTAAGTTTATATGTTGATCAACTTCGACAAAAAAGTGTACGATTTTTTTTAGAGTTAATAATCTAATTCAACACATATATTTAACAAATAAAAAGTATCCTAAGACATGCTTAAGAGAATAAAGAAAATTATACAATTTGTATCAAGTAAATCGGTTGAATACTTTCTGAGATTACCCGTGACATAAGTAATAATTGTTTCCTTTTTATATAATAACGGGTCCGCCATCTATCGTTTTTTTTTCAACTAGTGCTTATTTCGTTAATGGTAACACTTAGCTCATAACTGATTTAACAGATAATAAGTTTTATCCTTCCCCTGAACGGATATGGTTGTGTATACGCTTGAACAACGCTGGGACATATTGCGACATTACTTTGAAAATCATGGTAATGTTGCAGAATGTGTGCGAAAATTGCGTACGGATTTTGGAAGAAGAGTAGCACCGTCAGCTCCGTATGTTCGTTATCTTGTGAAAAAATTGAAAGAAACTGGCATCCTCATCGATAAACCAAAGCGTGAAAAGCCAAAAACAGTTCGTTCACCCGAGAATATTGCTGCTGTGGCAGAAAGTGTGCATGAAGCGCCATCAACATCAATTCACCGTCGTTCTCAACAATTGAACATTACGGAGATATCATTGAGACGAATTTTGCATAAGGACCTTGGTATGACGCCATACAAAGTCCAGTTGGTTCAGGAGTTGAAGCCAACTGACCATACAATGCTTCGCTAAGTGGGCCTGCGATCGACTTAGAGAAGATGCCGACAAAAAAAATCATCTTTTCAGATGAAGCTCACTTTGATCTTGGCGGGTATGTAAACAAGCAAAATTGTCGCATTTGGGGCACAGAAAACCCGCACGCATACATTGAAAAGCCGATACACCCAAAACGAGTCACGGTTTGGTGCGGATTTTGGTCCAGAGGCATAATTGGGCCATTTTTCTTCGAAAATGAGCAAGCAGTGGCCGTTACAGTCAATGGCGATCGTTATCGGGCCATGTTGAACGAATGTTTGTTCACAAAAAATGAAGAGGAGGATATTGGCAATATTTGCTTTCAACAGGACGGCGCTACGTGCCACACAGCCGAAGCTACACTCGATGTTTTGCGCCCTGTTTTTGAAGGTCGCATTATTAGCCGCAGAGCTGATGTCGTTTGGCCACCTCGGAGCTGCGATTTGACACCGTTGGACTATTATTTGTGGGGTGCCGTAAAAGATAAGAGTTACGCCGACAAGCCAGAGACAATTGACGCTTTAAAGAACAATATTCGTGAAGCCATTGGTGAAATACAGCTGCACACAATCGATAATGTGCTTAAAAATTGGACCGATGGTGTAGGCTACTGCATGGCCAGCCGAGGCAGCCATTTAAATGATATTATTTTCCATTATTAACCGGAAGGATTGTACCTTCAAATAAAAAAAAGAAATTTGCGAAAATATTCAGTAGTTTTTTTTATAGCATTTTCAAAAAAAAAAGTTATTTGGCGGAGCCTAGTAAAGATAAAGATTTCTGGTCTGAATTTTTTAAATCTATTAAATAGTTTTGTGAGAAATCACTCAGCGGGACCCAGCTTAAATGCCGCTATGTGTGAGTGGCACTTTCATCGAAGAAGCCTGTTAGTTTTCAGTTCTCGGTATATGCATCAGCGCGAACACCTTTTGTGGAAGGCTCATGTATTCTGTATTGCAGCAAAGTATTCAAGTTTTCTCAGAAATTGTAAGCAATTGGTCTTCTTCTCTGCTCTCTCTTTAATCTACAAAGCATTTGACCGTCTAAACATTGAGTACACCTCTTTTATTTGAACTGGTGATCCAATGTCACTTGAGTCTGTTGTATAGGATTTAAGAGATGGTATTTTAAATAAAAGAAGTATAACGGAAACATTTGAATTCCTCCCCTTAAATAAAACCGTTGGTATTACTCATACTTTTGAGAATGCTCACCATTTAACACTTGAGTAAAACTTCGGAAGAACTGCTTAGTACATAAGTTCTCCCTGATTCTCCCAGGTCACGATCTCCCTCCTATTTTGAAATTCAGAAGCTTTCTTATTTTCTTAATGCTCGCTCGTGGTTAATCATATTAAGGTTAGTGCGCGATTAAAGTTTCTGAATTTTATGAACCACTGAGTAAACTTTCTTATGTATTTTTTTTCTTTAAATTGATTTTTCTTTTTCGGAAACAATTTTCTGGCGCATTTTACGTGAAAAAAAAATAATTGAGCATTGCAGACATTGGAAGACATTCTTATGTTTTGAGAGTTTCGAAAAAACTAGCAGAGTTGTGGATGATTATTGAACTAAGAGAACATTTATTTTGCTAAACATAACTTCATAATTTCTCAAGAATTGGAAACTTTCAAATCATTATCAGCTTAGAGATAATTGCGAAAACAATTAACTTGTTTTCCTTATTAATTTTATTGGAGTTTCCATTTCTTATTTGTAAGCCTAAGTGCTCTTCGAAACCCCCACAAGCTTTAATCACTCTCAAAAATAGCTGAATAAGGATCATAAAATTATTATGGCATAAGCACACCAATCACAATCAGCAGCACTTTACACAGAGAGCACCTCTGAACTTAATTGAAATTTTGTGATCTAATCAATTTAATTTCAATGCATCAAGCCTAATCAAGCCCACTGAATCAGATTGATCTGTTCCTTTTTAATTGGACACTTGTTCCTGATGCAATTAAACGAAGACGACGACAAAGAAGAAAGAAAGATCTCGATGTTTATTGCACTTACATGCGGTACACCAATACCTACTGCAAGGTTAATTTCTCAACGTCGCATCGCGTCCGGGTCTGCCGAGCAATAAAAAACATCAAATCCAACAAACATTTAAATGTTTTCATTTGAATGGTACATACTGCAAGTGCGCGGTGGAAAAAAAATGCCCCTGGAGCGACATGCACACTTATAATTGACCTTTATAGGAAAGATCTCCTTATGGGCAGATTGAGAGTTTCCAAAAATGAAATCAAACAAGTGATCTGATGCAACAAATGAGGCTTCCTCAGATTGACGTCAAGTAATTCCTCAATTTCACCGCGTCGTCGCCACTCCTTTTTGCAATAATGATGAGAGTCAACTTTTTCATTGTCGCATGTTGCGCATACGCCATAGTGAACAAACGGCAACAAGCACATCAAATTCCACGCGAAAAAAGGGCGTTAATTGAAATTCAAAAATTGTTCTAACGACAGCCTTCACTTTGCACTTCAACGCGCATTAAATTCCAACAAATGGAGAATGCTTCACTGAAAAACCTCACTGATGCTTCAGTGTATTTTTTTTTATGGATGATTTCCTGAAATTGCTGCTCAAGCAATTTGCTTAGAAGGAGCTCCCTCCTCTGCCCAGTCGCTCACTAAATGCATGCAACATGACGTCGTTGTCATCATCATCATCATCGGTCGTTGCTAAACAGGTTTGCTACTAGCTACGATTCAAGTGCGATTGCAGTGGAGCGTCTTCATTCTTGAGCGTCTTTGTTGTTCAGGCCAGAGGAGTTTTTCTTTGTTTGCAATTCTGACGATGGATCGCTGGTTTGTACTTTTATTTTTTTTCCTCAATTTCTGTGAATCGATTGGAAATGGTCATGGAAAAGTAGACTTAAAGAGATTTGTATTTTCCTTTCGGGGAGGATGTGGAGGAGGAATGTAAAGAAACAACATGCAGTTGTTGTTGTGGAAGAGACTCAAAGTTGTACGTAAACAACTATTTGCGCCTCGTTAGAAATACAAATCACGATTGGCAATTGCGTGATGGTTATCGAAATGAGGAAAATGTTAGAACAATTCATGATCCTGAAGGAAAATCGTTTTTATGTATTCTATCAAATTATTTGTTTGATACAGGTATATATTGCGAAGACTTCTGACGTGTGTAGTTATCACTTGATAATTATTGTAGTAACTCTTGGCGTTGTAGATAGTGTATTGGACTATCATCTTCGATCAAATGCCCGCCTATTTAACTTAAAATAGTGGAGATTGTAAGTCATTAAGCCGTGGTTATCGCGCCGCCAAATGTAACTTTTTGAAATTACTTGTTTTCATTACAATAGTACTCTTTAAATATGAAACGTAAAGGGTCTATAAATGGAAATGCTGGAAATTTTTCTTAGATCATAGCGGCTAAGTTATCAGAGCAACAATTTATTCATGACGTTTGTTGGGAAAATTAGTTTGATCTTGTCTCAGTTCAACATATATCCATTTTCTAGCCTGGTCTATTTTTCCTGCCTATGCTAATTTTTCTTTACATTTTGACATAATGTACAAAACTATTTAATGCGGGAGCTCCTCAAGCCTGACCAAGTAAAATGCACCACTGAATCGTACAAACTTACTCTTGTAGCTAACAACTTTAATGTAGCTAAACATTGACACTGTTAGTAGTAAGGCAGCCTAGTTTTCATATGCAGGTTTAAAGCCGATGTAGGTAAGAGTAAGATTACTCTGAAGAATATATAAACAAAATTCAAAAATCGTAAATAAATAATTTTGTATGTATACAAATTTAAAAACATTTTTAGAAAAAAGTTTGAAACGTCTTTTTGAAGTAATTATAAATATACATTTAAAATTCAAATTTTTAAAAAAATCACAGATTTTTTAAAAAAAAAAGTTTTATTTATTTTTAAAAAATCAAAAATCTTTGTTTTTGAAAATTTGAGTACGCAGTTTTATTAAGACTGTAGGAAACATTTACATAAAAAAAACTAATTTTAATTGGCTCATCCAATAGTGAGAAAGTCGAAAATGTGAACAGTGGTTCTATGGGAATGGGAAGTACCTTTAATAAGTACGCAAAATAAAATATTTTTGTACTTAAATGTGGATTGTAATAATAAAAGAACACACACAATTTTTGTATTTAATCCTTGTAGCCGTTTTTGAGAAATACATTTTTTTCTTAGCGGTTTTTTAACATTTTTTACTTGCGGTTATAGGTAGTATAAGGCAAGTTATGCTTTATAGAACTTGCCATAAAACTCCCATATAAGAAATGCATGCGTTAATCCATTTCGGATTAAAATCAGAAGTGTTTAAAATAAATGCTAGGGTACCCCAGGGTTCCATTTAGTATCTCACTCTCTTTCTAATATTCATTAAAGATCTTTAATATTAAATTTCTTTTCAAGGAAATTGGTTTTCTAATGTCCTGTATTTTTCATATTTATATCTAATTTCACACACATACGTCCCTCGAATGTGCAACCACAATGGCAGCGTCTGATACGGTCGAGAAAATCAAAAACGACAGAATGTTTGCGTTTTCTTCGACTTGAGTATCTTAGACAGAATCCTTCAACACTGATACAAACCGGAAACAAATGCATTTCTTGAATACCGCCGCAATTATTTTTCGTCTTCTCAGAATTTCTAAAAATGTTCATCAGTTTACCCTTGTGACCAACTTTGGACGTTCTATCTTTCAGGTACAGGGATCCTTTCTTCAGTCGTACTGCACGAATGTGTAATGCTCTGTTTTTCCTTTCTTTTAAATATCGCCCAGAAGTTCAAAACCAATGTGTATTGTTATCGCCTATTGAGTTTAGCTAGGTTAGGTTGGTGGTCAGTTGGTCCTGCTACCGTCACAGTCAGACCAAGGTGGATCTATTCCGATACCCGGATGTTGTAGCTCTTCTATATTAAAGCTAAGGATATCTATGAAATGTTAAAGCTCATTACAGCTTTGGTAATGTCTAACAGGTTAGAGGCCAAAAAGCCCGAAGGTTCTTCTAAGTCATCGAAGCTATATTGCTTTATCCGAACATTTTTTTTCTTAAGTAGCAGAGCGCTGGAAAAATGACCACGGAAATGTGATGTGTTCTCATGTGACGCGCCCATCCGTAATTAACCTTAATTTGCTTTTTTATGGGATCCCATTAAGCTGGATCCTGTAATAATAATTAAAAGAATTGTGGAAACTTGGCCATAGATTCCTTCATCTGAAATCGCTGAAGATGTGTTTTTAGGCTGAAATCGGGATCCGCTATTCAGATATTCATCGACGCTCTAAATTGTCGCACCATTGTGCTTTGGTCTTAGAGTCTAAGAATAAAATATAAAGATTAGCAACACATAAACAAATCATGGCCGCCATGAACTGTCAAAATCTGATAACGTTTTTTTTTTCTTTAAATAAATGCGAATTTACTAACTGCTGTATCTATGGCATAAATATTTATTGTTTATGATTGAATGTTACGTGTTGCGTAAGGCAGCATCTATAATACTTTACCTGTCTGAATGTCTGCTTTTATTAGATCTTTCTGATGTGTCTTTGATGAACTTTTAATTGAAAAAAAAAAACAAAAAAAACTCCTTTCGATCACTTAGTTAAAGCCAGACTATTTCGCAATAGAAAATTACACTCTGCCAAATTATTATATACGTATAATTTAGCAACTGACGTACATTTGCAATTTGAGCTTATTAAAAGTGAGGTAACTCTTCAAACGTTAAATGTTTTGAAGTAGTCCAGAAATTCACTAAACCACATTCCTAAGATGCATTTATATACGCACACTTAAAGTACAGTAGCACCATGGTGATGGACATTCCATAAAACAATTACGCCAAGGCGAACTAATTGCACAATGCACAACATGCTGCCAACCAACATTACCACCAACGACGCAATCGGTGGTATTTATAGTTGGCGCCATTTAGTCCTCATCGTTTCAAGAGTGGCGCCAAAGTTTGTTGAGACGAACTTTCACTACCTAAATATGTAGCTATGTCTTCTATAATTTTTTTTGTTCAACAATTTTGTTAATTTGATAAAAAATCTAATAAAATTTTTTTGTTGCATGTGAGATTCAGCTAAATTCGAAGCATCTCGTACTCCAAGCATATATAAGACTGTCCCAAACATAAAGACGGCTTCTCTCGAAATGACATCCGTGTCGCATAGAAACACGTTGCTGCCGCATTCGTAAAGTGCATTATGCTGCATTTTGGATGCACATAAATTTATTATTAATGGCAAGCCTGCGTGTGCTCGGGATCGTGCCCGGTCGAGACCAAGATTGCTTCTCCAGAATCTCGTTAAGAAACCATGTGTGCGCATTCGCGTTCGCACTCGATCGTCTTGTATGCATATTATGCATGCGGCATGCATGCCCCTTAAGACGCTTCCATTATTATATCGGCTCAGAAATTGTTCTTTCTCTATCGCTCTCTGTCTAAGCTACATGTGGTATGGTAAATTGTGTTCGGCCAGCTGTCAAGTGGAATTCATAAATTTTTGTCCAAGAAACTATTGGGACGCCATCGCCATCTCCATCGCCAGCAGAAATATTACCTCAGGTCGGAGAGATACAAATTTGAAAAATAGATTCACCATAGAAGGTTAATGATTTGCGTGCCTCACGCGGTGTACTTTTGTTAGTTATGCAGCAATGAATTTAGCAATAATAAAATACTATTTACCCTAAGCCGCTGTTGCGCTGCAGCCTGTGGCAGAGATTGTCTCTGTAATTGTTATAGAAGTAGGGACAAACAAAACAACAAGAAGCAACAACAAAACTATACCACTTTGCATTGGGAAATAAAATGTTATTAGAGTAAGGTCTCTTGTAGCGTGAATTGAATGCAACAACTTATTAATTTTTTTGTTTGTAGGAATATTTGAATAATTCAGAGCAGGTGTAAAAATGATTGGAAAATAATTAAAAACAAATTAATTATGCGCACTAAGAAATCTCGTGTCATGCATCTTTGAGTACGAAGTTGCCAGTGACAGATGATTAATGTATCTTTAGAAGCTGTGAGCAATTTGTCCACACCTAATAGGTTCAACTTATTGTGAAATACAGCCATTCATATATTATATGCCTTGGAAATCTGTGTATGTTGATGCATACAGTAGATGACGGATATAAGAAATCTCTTCCAAGATAAGTGCGCCACTTACAATATGTTTAGTTGTGGATTGCTTTTTTTGATTCTTTTTGCATCCGTCATCTACTGTAGAAGTGGAGTATTTTAAATTCAAATAAAACACAGATAAGCGTTTAATATCCATGAAATTGACGTCATTTAGCGGATAGTTTTTTTAAACTGTTTTTTTTTTTCTATTTAACCAATGCGATATTGTCACTAAGGCATAACACTATACTATGCCCCACAAAAATAGGCAGTACAGGCAAGATAGGACGTTTGCCTCTCATTCTTGCTACAGTGAATTGCATAAATCTGTCACCCAAGAAAGCTATCACAGGGTTTTCGTAGTGTGCATTTTAAATGTACTCAGATACGAAAGAATAGTATGTAGGGTTACCACACTCTTTTTAGATAGGGATTTTTATTTAATCGTTTTGCTTATAAAATTTATATCTTTTTCCACACCACCATGAGGTAAATCCCTTTTAAATAAAAAACAAGTACAAATAAAAACTGTATTCATTAGGATTAATTATAAATTAAATAACAAAAATAAATATAAATTTATCTTTTAAATAACTATATTTACAAAATATTTTATTCAGAAAAAGATGTGGTGCTGCTGATGCTCCTGCTATGTTCTGCAAATAATGTTCTTCTTAAAAAACACAGCTTAAAATTTTGTAACTGCATTTTAACGTACTCGTATTTTGCACACATTAAAAGAAGTGTAAAAAATAAAAATACTGTACGATAACACTCATCATTCAAAACTTTTTTTTAAAGCTCTCAGCACTTCAACAGAAACCTAAGGAAAAAAAACCGATCGCGTTAACAAATCGACACGGGTTACTCTGAAAGCACATCAATATTTAATGGGGGTTAAATAGCAGCAGCCGCCACAGGCCACGGCAAATGCAGTTCAGTCCACGCTTAGATGTGCGCTGAGTAAGACGTTGGGTATGCGTCAGAAGCAATGCAATTTTTTTAAATTATTTTATATATTTACGGTAGGGCAAACACTTTTTATGGAGAAGTTCTCTCAATTTAGTATGGTGCAAACATATGACACCCTAATGATTTTGAAGAAGCTTTCCCATAAGACGTGTACTGCCTGTTTTTCTGGGACAGAGTATAGTGACAAATTTTCTCTATTTTTAACAGTACGTCCGAAGTAGGGCTCAAGGGTAAACTGATGTGCATTCCTAGAAGCTCGAGTATTACAATTGAATATTTTAAGGGGAGGAATGCAACTGGCTATTTCGCTAGAACATTGTTTATAAAAATAGCGATAAAAATTTGCGAGTTATACTCCTTTACCAGACTTGAAACCGTCCAATACAACTTGTATTGAACGGTCCGAAAGGTAATTTCTAGTCCAACGAATAGGAGATTCATCGATAGTAAATTCACGCATTTTCGAGAAGAGAGCTTGATGCCAAAATCTATCATATTCTTTTGAAATATCAAGCGCAATAATCTTATGCTCTCCAAAACGATGTAAGGATTTGTGCCACTGTTCGGGGAGATATACCATCAGATCACCAGTGGAACTATAGCTACGAAAGCCATACTGCTGGTCGTTAAGGAGCTTTCGTTCTTCAAGATATTTCTTAAGCTGATAATTAATCAGCGTTTCCATGACCTTTTAAAAAAGGGACATAAATGCAATTGGACGGTAACTAGAGGGTGAGGAATATTCGCCTTTTTTAGGGACAGGCTGGACAAATGCTATTTTCCATCCACTCGAAAAGAGACCAGTAGAGTAGGACAGATGGAAAAGCTTACGCAGTGGTTTTGCCAGCGTCGAAGAACACCTCTTTAGAACGATGCTATGGATATTATCCGGGCCAGCGGATTTGTGTATATCAAGGTCTTTAAGGACTTTGGCAACTGCACGAGGGCAAAAGAAGATTCGTCCCATAGAATCGTTTACGCTCTAAATTACTGGAGAAGTCATAACACTTTCTGGCAGCGTCGAATTAACAGCGAACTGCACTGCAAGCAAATTGGCTTTTTCACGAGCGCTGACAAAAGGGGTGTCATTAAAGATGAGCGTTGAATTTCGAATATTTCTTACAAATGACCAAAAAATTTTTATTACCTTTGCGACATTGTAGTCAGTTGGTTTAACTCAGCAAAGACTTCAACGTACCTTCCTTCGGGTGTTGTCTGACTCGAAGAGCGGAGCCAACTAGGATTTTTACATTGAAATCGCCCGTAATGACGATTTCAGTGGAATGATAATGGGAAAGAATTCTTTAAATGGAGTCAGACAGAGCATCAAATTCGTTAAAAGTTGAATTTCTGTATAAATTTGCGCTCCGATAAATGAAGCATGTATGTATGATGCGCTGTTTACCGAGAATTTTAACCACAATATGAAATTAAAATTTGAGATAAAACCATATTGTGGTTGCAGTTGGTACGCGACATCATTTCTTATGTATACGGCGAGACCATGGTGAGAAAAGAATAATGGCACTAAGTTACACCCAAACAAATGAAATTCCGATTGATCAGAATTTTCACCTATTTGTGCCCCACTCATTGCCAAAACAGCTGGCCTGTTTTTCACAGTGTGGACATACGCGGCATAAAAATTTTTCCCAAGTCCACGAATGTTGCTATAGTCAACTCTAAAGCTCCCAACCATTAAATATTAAAAACTAATAAACGCAAGTCAGACAATTATCTAAACTGAATGTTTGTTCAAGTTCCCAATTTAAATTTTTCAATAACAATTTGTCACTAATGTTATGCCTTAGTGACAAAATTGCATTGGTCCGCCCATGGTTAACAAGAATAAAGCAGACAGTTATCTATCCGACATCATATTAGCCTAATCGGGGCATGCACTGTGTGTAAGCTTTACACAGTACCGTTTACAGTTTAGTTTTAGTTTGCCGTATGTGCATATGAATTTAAAGGTTCAAAGTAAAACGGTATAAATAGAATTTGTTTAATAATAAACTAAAGGATACCTAGCTTTAAAGTTATTATGGTTAGAAAGTAGATATTCTAAATAATACTTTATTAAAAAATGAAACCTCTATCGACCCGTTTAATTTCAATTGAACCGTAAGCCCTTAAATGCGATTTCCCAAAAATATGGAAATGGCGTATACGTCAAACCAATTCTTAGCCGACGAAATGTGTAAGCTACACAATTCGAGTGGGCTCCGCTTTTCGAGCCAAATAAGTTAAACCAACCGACTCAGCATTTTGAAGAGCCACCTCGAATCACTCACGTTGCAGGTCAAACTTTTAACACTCTAGACTTGTTTCTTACCTCTGACCCTGATAAATACGCTGTAATATTGTATTATAACCTCAAGGCGCATCAGAGCATTATATCATATCTGCAAAATTCTCATCCCAACACCTCTCAGTTAAAGAAAAATCACCTAAGAGAACCGTTTGGCAATATGAGAAAACTAACTGTCTAAATAATTTTTTCAGCGAATTTAACTGGTCACTATGATTCCTCAGTATTGACATAGACTCCACAGCAGATATAATAACAAATTTAATTCTTCACGAAATGATAAGTTTAATCCTGAAAAGGGTGAAATCTATCAAGCCGAAAGAGAATCCATGGTTTGATAGGACCTCAAATATTATTAGGGTTAGAGAAGTAAGTTTCCGGAATTATACCACACTGAAGAAAACCGAAATAAGTTTCAACAAGCTAGAAAAACTTGCAACGTTCACATTCAAAGAAACAAATTTTTGCATGACCAAAAATTATGTCAAAAACTACAATGTCCCAAAGGTACTAAGAAATGTTGGTAATTGGTAAAAAATATTCGAAACATAACTTCTCTTCGGTTCCAACGCTCGTCTTTAATGACACCCCTTTTGTCAGCTCTCGTGAAAACCCAATTTGCTTGCAGAGCAGTGCGCTGTTAATTCAACGCTGCAGGAAAATGTTATGACTCCTATAGTACTTGAGAGCTAAATGATTTAATGGGACGAATCTTCTTTCTCTTGCATTTACTAGAATTGTTAAAGACCTTGATATACACAAATCTGGGGGCCCGGATAGTAGCCCTCCCATCGTTCTGAAGAGGTGTTCTTCAACGGTAGCAAATCCACTATGTAAGGTATTCCATATGCCCTACTCTACTGTGCTTTTTCCGTGTGGATAGAAATCAGCATTTGTCTAACATGCTCCTAAAAAAGGCGAACATTTTTCAACGCCCAACTACCGTCCAATTGCACTTTTATCCCTTATTTCAAAGCACATAGAAACGCTGATTAATTATCAGCTTAAGAAATATCTTGAAGAACGAAAGCTCCTTAATGACCAGCAGTATGGCTTTTGAAGCAATAAGTCAACTGGTGATCTGATGGTATATCTCACCGAATAGAAGTGCCAATCCCTACATCATTTTGGACAAAGTAAGATTATTGCGCTTGATATTTCAAAATAATTTGATAGAGCTTGGCATCAAGCTCTCTTAGAGAAAATGCTTGCATTTGGTATCGATGAATATCTTCTTCGTTGGATAAAAATTTGGCTTTCGAATCTCTCAATACCGATCAATACTCGTAACTGTCAAGGAAAACAGTGTTGTCAATTTAAAGTGATTCGCTTCTAAAAGCACCCTCTACCTATTTCAGTATTTTTGCTCCTTCTCAAGTCCATTTGATACTAACAGTACTCCCTCCAAAAGGAGGAGTGGATCGAATATAAGTTGGTCAGCTTTGATATTGGTTATGGTTGTTGGATGCCATCCCATCCAACGCAATTTTGAACAATTTGATCAATTTGTTCTTGCTATATAGAAAAGTCTATAATTCTCTTCTTCGTTGGGAAATTGTAAGTAAACTGCTGATTAAAGGAGGCTTTACATGTATCTTCATCTTCATCTGCATTGACATCTGCACAAAGAGAGGAAACATAATAAAAAAATCATACTTGTGCGATAGAGAGCGAAGACCAAAATGGAGATCATCTTCATGTATGAAGATTATAGGAAGTATGAAAATGCAGATTATAGTGAAGATGAACATGTTCATCTTCATTATAGCATTTTCATCTGCACCATAATTTGTTCCGTTCAGATAACAAATTTTCAAGTTTTTTTTTACCATTTCACCTCAGTTTGCTTAAAAACAACGAAAATAGCGAAAATGGTCTTCTCAAAACTACATACCTGAACGCTAAGAACATGTGATTGTGAGATGTGTCAAGAAAGTTATAGCAGTGTTCGAGTAAGTTATTAGTGTGTACCCTGTCTTACTTTTATGATTGTTTTATATTATGCTCCCGCTCTACTTTTGTTCAAGTCTGCAGATGCAGATCCATGTAAAGCCTCCTTAACTTAATCAACTGATGCAAAATATTTCTAAGAATTGATGATAGTTGAGCAACGAGCTTAATGGCCACTGGTCACGAGGTCAATTGTATCCGTCCAAACAATACAGTGAGTGAATTTGAATGACTTGCAATATGTACTGACATATCTCCAATCGTTACTAAACTGTTCGAACTATAGTGGTCCGCTTTACCCAAGGATTTCAGACTTACATTTAACTGCCCTACCGGGATATCCTTTTTCCCGATTATTATAAACTGCATGGTTACAAAATGTCACTATAGAAATTGTATTAAGATTTGTAAGATACTTGCACATTTTGTTTTTATTTATTTATTTCATCGTAAATTTTTATACTATCCCGGGAAGCAAATTTGAATCCTCTTAAGTTATTTTCGATATTTTTGAAAGTTGTCCAGGTGTACAGCGATACAAATCTAGCAACCCCAGTAATCGATTTTTGAAGGGGTCGTTTATCGTTTACTAGAGCAGGGGCGAACCTTGGATTCAAATTATAATAATTTTACTGTGTCACCCACTATAGACTCTTCATTAGGGCTTAACAGCTTTATATTTGATATCAGTGTCCCTTGGACATACCCAAAACCTCTCTATTTTTACTATGTGACCTTCAGGAGGTCAGTTTTATAAAAAAAAATCCCTTCGAATTACTGAAAGTACTCGAGATCGTTATGTGAAAGAAAACTAATAAAATTATTGTTTGGGCCCCCTAAACGCTCAATTTGAGCTCATATGAGTCGCTTTATAGGGGCCACAGCATTTTAATATTTACTTTTGGAGGTTTATCGGGAACCAATTTTTTTTAGAAAGCTTTATGTATAAGGAAAACGACTTACAAAAATTGCATATGGGAGAAATATTACCGCTTTAAAGGACAAAGTGTAATTTAATATATTTTTTCGTGAGCCCAAGCCGCCCCTTGTATATGAGTACCTAGTCGCATCGGCGCAATGTACTATATACATTATGTTCTTCTTGTCGTTTATATCTAGTCGCTGTGTAATTATGGACCATGTCAATACGAATAGGTGGAATAGATCACCGCGCATTTGAATGCCTCCAAAAATATATATATAAATTAGCTCGTGCTATCCTTGGCATTGTAGTGGCCACTTTAAAACGACAAGGAATTGTTTTCGCAATAACTTTTTTCTGTTGTGATTTTTCCTTTGTCCAAAGGTCATTCTTATGACGGGCACTATATATTGTTTTGACCCCATTTTGTTTGCCAAAACCCCAACATCACATCGTGTCAATAACTTCTAAACAATATTAATTATGTATTATAAGAAAATAGTTCACGTTCAGTGAAGTGAAACAACTTCCTCAGAAGCCGTCATGATGTGTGTCATTAAAAATGAAAAAAAAATTTAAAAAGAAAACAGAAAATTAAATTTTACTTTGGAGCTTGAATTTGCTGTTAGAACATGAAACAACCATGAAACTACGATGGAATTTATGTATCGCCCCAATGCGCTCACTAAACGGTACAAATCACACAAATACATTCTTTTAACCACTGCTAATCCCGTTGACACATACTGACTTTAATCCCAGGCACCTATTTCGTAACCCAACCTATCAGCTTAAACGATATGCTGAAATGCTTGAAGTAGCTTTCCTCCTCCTCATAGATCTTTGGATATTTTATACGAGGATACATATTGCAACAAGCATTAAATACGCCAACCTTCCAACAAGATTTTTAAACAGTTGATGGGATCAGAAAACCGCATCGTCGTCGTCGTTGTCTTCGTCGTCTTTCTGTTGAGGCAGACACCAACCGATGAAACCAAAAGAAAACCAACTATCACCAGCCCACTCATTGTTTCCCACTTTTTGAAATCCCTGCCAAATGTCACCTTCCATCCATTGCATTATACCTCTACACATCCTTCAAAATGTCTGCACGTCTAGTTTGTATTCAATGTTGGAAAAATTGAAGAGAGACTCATGGGTCTAACTAATTCTAGGGTGGTGCAGTAGTTGGTTAAGTTGCCTTCTTCTAGTGCCCCCTCTTCACTAGATCTCGTTGCTAGCATCAAATAAGAACTTAGAGTGCGCGTCGTGTCTCAATTATTTCCAGCGAATTACGGTAATAAGCGCATATCGGCCCAAACGACCGACAGTAACCATCAAGGCACACAGTCATTCCAAACCCAAGGCACACAAATCATCTATCTATGTATGTTGATGATGGTAGCAATGAAGAAGACGAAGAATTGATGGTGGTATTCTTTAAGTTGGCTTGATGGTCATACGTTGTGGCACAATATCTCCCCTGGGTCTGCGGTTCTCTCTGCTCCACACACTGACATGTATGCCTGTAGATACTGTATCTTTGTATCTCTTATGCTGAAGCACCTAGGAAATGCATTTTTAACCATGACCATTAGATATAGAAGGCTTTATTCTCCCAACCTGACGACTGTGATCTCTGATCGTTTCCCTCAACTGTTTTTTGTTTGGTCTTGAACAGTCGGATACGATGACGACCTTTAAAATCACTCCCTGCCATCTTAAGATATACACTGTGAGACAAAGAAAATTGCTAAAGCATGAGAATTCTTATAATTTCGCCTAAAGTAAGATACACTGTGAGAAAATATTTCATCAATTATTGCTGGACATTTGCTAGTGTAGTAAAAAGAAAAGATTAAGTAGATTGAAGGTATTAATTTTAGATTAGAATTATTGGACTATATTTAAGTACATAGATAGCTCAGCATTATTCGATGTAAACTCCCTATTTCTGCACTGTAACTAAAAGTGCAATACGCAAAGGGTGATCAGAATATATAGAAAATAAGCCTATTACAATTGTAACTTACTTCTTGAAGTGACAAGCCTCGTAGTTTTCACAGAAGAGAGCGCTCATGAGAGAGTAACATATTTCCCCAGGCTGCGAATTTTAGTTCAAGAAATTTCTTTGGACAAAATTATGAATACTGTCAAATGGAGGAAAAAAGAAAAATTACAAAAGTTGCAAATAATGTAGTGTATCGTATGATCGTGATTATTCGTGCAATACATTGAAATTTATGATAGCAAATTGGTTAATTTAAAAAATAATTTCACATAAAATTTTATTAGGTAAACATTTACCAACAATATACCATGTATTTTGACGTTTAAAAAACTGCTCAGATTTTTGTTAAATGCGTCCCCGTACTATTAACAGTGTAATATAACAGTGTTTCCTTCATTATAATTTAAAGTTATTCAATAGATAGATTTCCCTAGCTCACTGTAAATGAAAATTTCTGGACATGTTCCCCTACTGGAAAGTCGTCCCCTTTAATTTTGGTTAATTGATTTAAAAAAAAGCAGTTAATAAATTCAATAAAAAGAATTTATTTCTGAAATCTAATCGGTTTTTGGTTTGGTAAATTTACATTTTGATCTATTAAATTGTTTTTCTTTCGTAACGTCTCGAATACGTTTCCAGATTGATTTTTATTTGCTATAGTACCGGTACATATTTGTGTACCAGACAGTTGTTAAATATTGACTCGAACATTGTTTTTAATTTCAAGTTTGTAAGTCCGACGATGAGCTGGACGAATAAATGAATTCACTTAAAACTGCTTCCATTTGAACTCAAAACTATTTTAATTCTTTCCTACTACCGAAACAAACTATTATCAAGCAAGAACTTTTCAAACTTATGGATGTCTATTATGATGCATAGTGGTGTTAATAAAAGAGGGCTAGATCTGCCGAAAAATACAGATCTTCAAGTTTGATTTAAATTTAAAAAATAAATTAATTTTGTTGGCCAACCGAAGGCAAAAATAATTGTCAAAATCAGTTTCTTGACAGGTCTAAATCAAAAATAAATTGATTTTGTTACCAAACGAAAACCCCAAAAAATAAATTGTAATAACTTGGAAGTAAATTGGCAGAACTATTATCTCAAAACTATTTGACGCTACAATTTGTATAATTAATTTTTTTCGCCTAATTGAACAGATTGGTCAATTATGTGGGACCTCCATAGGTGAACTAGAAGGACAGTTGAATAACGGACAGTGACGAATACTGATGTCATCTGTAAATCCATTTCTTGTTTATATCATAACGGTTAGTAGATTACACTGTCACACCGGAGCTATCATGTTCAAATCTGAGCTTTTACCCCTAAAATAATACATTCCGCACAATAGTGGATAATTGCGAGAAAGAGACAAATTCCGCCTTACATCGCCTAAAGATATTAAACGTGTTCGTTAGAAGCTGCTGAATTTGGTTTCGAGCATTACTGTTGTCAGTATCAGTATCAGTATCAGTATCAGTATCAGTATCAGTATCAGTATCAGTATCAGTATCAGTATCAGTATCAGTATCAGTATCAGTATCAGTATCAGTATCAGTATCAGTATCAGTGTCAGTATCAGTATCAGTATCAGTATCAGTATCAGTGTCAGTATCAGTATCAGTATCAGTATCAGTATCAGTATCAGTATCAGTATCAGTATCAGTACCAGTATCAGTATCAGTTTCAGTATCAGTATCAGTATCAGAATCAGTATCAGTATCAGTATCAATATCAGTATCAGTATCAGTATCAGTATCAGAATCAATATCAGTATCAGTATCAGTATCAGTATCAGTATCAGTATCAGTATCAGTATCAGTATCAGTATCAGTATCAGTATCAGTATCAGTATCAGTATCAGTATCAGTATCAGTATCAGTATAAGTATCAGTATCAGTATTAGTATCAGTATCAGTATCATAATCAATAAATTAGCGATGGAGAACATAAATATTTCCGTGCCGTGCGATCTCCTGTTTTGCTTTGTTTGCATGTCTAAAATCTATAAAAAAAAAACAAAAAAAATGGAATGAAAATGATCGTATTCTTTCTTTCTATTCCATTTCCTCGGTAATTTTGTTCTTGACAGTTCAAGAAAAAAAATACCTCTTATTCGCTTTTAAGTGATTCCAAGAACTCTGAAATTGTTTATAAACTTGAATTCTGTGGATAATGGTGCTAGTGATTCAATAATTAGAGAGTTCAGATTTCAGAGATGTCAACAATCTGAGAAGAGTTAAAGCAAACTATTCCAGTCTCAAAAAAGCGTAGACTGGAATAGTTTGCTGAATTATTACTTTTTCTAAGTTGCAGTTAATCAATTCTTTTGACTTGTTGCAGAAATATCTTCCAAATTATTTGTAAAATTAACAGAAAGAACCTCTCAGTTTTAAGAAACGTGAACTTGCTAAATGACTTATTATAATCTTTTCACCGAAATCGGAGCTCATGTTTCCCTTTGAATCATCGAAGTATCTAAATTCACAACTTCCCTGCATTACGTCAACTTGTACGCTTCTTCAGCAATCTAAAGAACGACAGCAACTAAACTCTGTAATATAATTAAAATGAAAGTCATAGCCTCTAATGAATAGAAAAACTTGAGGCTAAATTTCCAAAGTCAGTGAATTTTTTACCGTGTAGGATTTGTTTGTCAGCAAGCAGAACACAAAAACCAACTTGTACACGGTAACAAATTCTAATAGCAAATTGTCCATTTCTTGGTAGTCGATGTTGTTGCGGCTTTAAAAATTAGTTTGCCCAGTTAGTTACACAAGCAGAAGGTAGTTTTAGAAAATGACAGAAAACAAAAAAAAAAACATTTCCACACGACTCTGACAGATTAAAAATCATTCCTAAGTCTTGTACCCAAAAAAAGGACTATACCGACACATCACAGCGTTGCGACCGGCGAGAGACGCTACGTAGAGTCCAACACCATCAGATCCAAATGGTTTTTTTTCCTTGATTTCGAGATCAAATTTGAATGTTGCCCTCTCGCGACAACATTCACGGGTTTCTTAAAACTTTAATTAAGCAATTCGTAGGGAAACATTCAGAGAAACATTCAAAGAAACAAAAAAATCAACAAGTAGTTGATGTGAGGACAGATTGTGATTTACCTTTGGTTTGAATGTTTAGGCCTGGAAGACCAACAAGACCGACCTCCAGTAGCCTTTTCCAATCTACGATAAGTTTATTTTTGTTGATATGTTTATACACACATAAAGTACGTATAGACGCGCTATTTTAAATTCGTATTCGTGCCGTAAATATCGCAGACCTATCTAGAAAAGCTGCCGAACATGCGGTCATTCATTTTGGTGGAAGACAAACACACTATGCTTACCTTGCTCTCAGAGACTCAGGCAAAATACATCGAGCTAGATGAGTGTGAACTTTGTGGCGAGGAGCAACTTATAGTAAACACAACACCCCGAGGGGAACAACAAGAAACATTGACAGATATTACTTCTGGTATGGCACCGATAAGGCGCACCAGTGTCAAATGTCAGTTTTAACATCCTTTTACGGTGTATACGTGTATTTTATGTGTTGCACATATTTGTTGAGCAAGAGCAGCAGACTCGCAAGCAAGTTTCATACATGGCAATAAAGAGTGTTAAAATCGGAATGCAATATCTTTCTTTGAAACTGAACTGACCAACAACAATATGAGAGGATATTGTAAGTTGCACCAGGAGCGTATACCTTAGGCCGGTCGTATTGCTTGTGTGAAGGCTTTTGAGCTCTGTGTGAAGAGCGTGACAGAAAAATTGATGGCAATATATTGGTGGAAGTAGATAAAGAAAATGGAATTGTTTATTGGGGTCCTTATGAGTATAAGGACGTGTGAGATTGTAAATTACATGTTTAAAAAGTCCAAGTTCAATGGAGCGCCTTATCTATAGGTTAGGTATATGGTAGATGTTGTTTATTGGAATGTTTTGAGTATTTCGATTTATTTTAAGATAGCATGGGAAATTATTTCTTTCGAGGACTCGTAAGTTTATTTTGTTTTCCAAATTTGTGATGAAGTATATTCTGCTGGAATGTGTTGATTTCTGTTTCAATGATGTATGGTTTGCAAGTTTTCTGGATTATTGTGGTAAATGCGGGATTTCAAAAAGCTACTAGTATGACGACTTAGCAGGCTAGAACAGGCTATTGGCCGACGGAGCAATTTGTATTTCGAGCCTGCAACTTCTTCAGATTTTTGTAGTGGGCCTAGTTTGCCCTAGATACTTAATTGATCGGCCTCATCAAACTTTCTTTTTAACAATACATAAGATGGTCTTCCTACCAGAGGTTGTGTATTAGGGTACTTTTCTTAGACGGTTTCTTAAAGTCTCCATAAGAATCTATATGTATATGTAGGTTCTTTGTGAAGATTAATGGAAAACAGTGAGCTTACATCCACCATTGGTCACTTAAGTGTCACTTACTGGTAAAATGAGCCTTAAGTGACAATAGAAGGCCTTCTTCTTTATTTTTGACACTTACTCCGGAATGTCTGCATTGTAAAACCGATACTTTGAACCAAATGAGGTCTTACAATTGCCTAAGGAGATCTGGGAATACATATAAATACATATCAAGAGTTAAGTCTAGTTACTGTTCCAAAACAAAGTGGTTATGTACCACTAATTTGTTCAAATTCGTCACTGGAAATATGTACGTAAAATTGAAGGTTATAATGAAGTTGATGTAATTGCAATCATAATATTGCCAAAGTTCTAGGAAACTCCCCCATAGACAAAAATAATAAAAGAAACAATGGTGTCCCACAGGTCAGCCACCTGGGTCCTCTAGTTTTTATTTTATTAATTAACGACATCAATTATTTCATAACGTAGTTTTATATCAGTTTACCCTTGTATAGAATAGCATTCATGGTCAGGAACTCTATATGGCGATGGTCGAACTTGGCCAGTATGAGCAAATTCCCTTAATCGATTTTCTAGAAGAGTGGGGATGAAATTCTCCCAAAAAGTATACACACAATACAAAAATACGAGAACGCTTTAAGCCAATAAGCAAATTCACATAGAAACAGCTTGGCTTTCCTGTTCTGTAATTTCAGTCTCAGTTTCAGTTACTTTTACTTGCGATACACTGGTAGTATAGGTAAAGTTTTGCATTTGAAAAAAAAACAATCGAGCACGAGATTTTAATCAAACTTGGCATAACGATGATGGAGAACACCAAAAAAGTGGTTCTCGCAATTCCGTATGTCTGTCTGTAGAACGATCTATAGCCTAAACGGTTGACCCGATTTTTTTCAAACTTGGTACTTGGGCGTTTAAGGTGATTGTCGAAAATTGATTTTTGAATCTTTGTGTTATACCCAAAAATCACGGTACTTGCCATACAAACTTTTCTACTATCTTAATTATATCGAAAACGGCTCAGTCTGGTCAGTTTTACTTATTTCCAGCTAATTTAAGCTATCAACATGGACTCCTACTTTTTACCATCTTCAAGACAACCCCGGTAAGAAATTATATTGACAGGTGATACAAAACTTTTCAGTCCATCAAAAGATGTTGCAAATGGCAACAAATCAAAACAATCGTTCGTTGAACTTTATTCAGGGTGGGGTCAAAATTCTTTTAAAATTCTGCTTTTTAAAATTCAGCTCGCCGAAATTCTGCTTTTGAAAATTCTGCTCATCAAAATTCTGCAAATAATTAAGAAAACAAAGGTTTGGAAAATGTTAAACAGCGCGCGCTTACTTTTCTAAAAGTTTAATAAAAAAAACATTTTTTCTGTCGGTCAACTTCTTAAGGCAATTATTCGGTTAGTGTCTATTAAAGAAAAAATAAAAAAGTGTTTCGAAAAACAAACAAATAAAACGAATTATAAAAAAGAGCACCGATCTAAGTCACATTGGCTATTAAGATAGGCGCATTTCAAAAAACATTATTCTCTTTTGTTTTTGCTTGTTTGCTTGTTTTTCCCTGTAATTTTTTTTCCGTACTTAAGTTTACCTAATGGATTGTTTTGTTTAATTTTTGTTTCTCGTTTCCTTTTGTAAATAAAAAAAGTTAATTAAAAATTTGAAAAAAATAAGAATTTCTTTCTTTGTTGATGGACAGAATTTTGGGGAGCAGAATTTTGAAAAGCAGAAAAAATGAAAAACGCAGAATTTTCATTTTAAAAGCAGAATTTTGAAAAGCAGTATTTTGAAGCCAGAATCTTGACCCTCTCCTCTTTATCCAGGGTCGACCCAGGTTTTCTTGACAACACCAAAGGTTGTTGAAAAAACAGTGTTTTTCGATTTTCAAAAAAAAAACACTCCAGGGTAAATATGCTTATATTGTGGAAAACAAGTTATGTCATCTAAAAATCAAAACTTAAAATATGTTTATATTTAATTCCTTTTTGCCTTTGCTTTGACCATATGCACAATCCACAATTTCAAAAATTTCTGTTTTCAATTTCACTATGTAAAAAATTTGATTATTCTTTTAATTTTTATTTTAAAACAATCAAATTGCATATCTACAAAACGCGATGCAACAACAAAACAAATGCCTCAGATTAGTGTAGAGCGATGTTATCGAAACATCGATTAAACAAAACTATCGCTGCATCAATATCGATGTTGAGGGATGGAATTAATTAAATTCGTTAAGATCATCGATGTTTTCGATTCGATACTTATGAACAATTATGAGTATTTGATGTTACACCGATGTTTTCTCAATAACACTCATTGCTAGTTCAGTTCTCATCAGGCTTTGAGAGTTTATTCTTCAACTTGCCCCAGCTAAAAACCTTGATCCGAATATCACAGAACCTGTTCAACAGGGTGCTTTCAGAGTTTTCAAAAAAAAATCTTAAGGCTGACTCTGTGGTGACTCAACAAACAAATCTGATTATTGTGCCCTGCTTACCTCAAATGTTAAAGCATAACTGACATTGGCTGTCATTTGTAAAAATTATAGCATCTTCCCATACGGTGTCAACTTTTGCGCCATCTAGTAGAAATTAAAAGATTCAATATTAGGTCTGATCCAGAATTTTTTTTGGACAGAATGGGCAACTTATAAAATTTTGAAAAGTGGGGATAAAATTCTCTCATTAAGAAATAAAGCCCGAAAAATTCTGGAACAGCTTGAACACAATTTTCTGCCCACTCTTAACACATTTGTTCTTTTTTTATTTGCTTAAAATTCTCATTTTAACTTGCGATATAGGCCTTTGGAAAAAAAAACGAATTCGAGATTTTAATCAAAGTTGACATTAAGGTGATAGAGAACACCAAAATTGGGTCCAGCAATTCCGTCTGTCTGTGTGTAGAACGATCTACAGCCTAAGCGTCTCAACCGATTTTGTTCAAACTTTGTATTTAGGCGTTTTAGGTGATTGTCCAAAATAGATTTTTGAATGGTTGTTTTAGCCCCAAAAATAACGGTACTTGCCATTCAAATTTTTCTACCATCTTACATTTCTCGAAAACGGCTCTAACGATTTTGATAAAAATTAGTTTATTTACTACTTTGGCTGCGGTTTACATTTTACCAAAAAATATTTTTAAATATTTTGTTATTAACGGTACCTCCCATACAACCATTTTATTGATTTTTGACTTTCTCATAAGCGGCTCAACGGATCTTGATAAAAAATTTTACACAGGAGCTCCTTCAAATTCTAAATAATACTGCATTCAAAATTTTTGAAAAATATTTTTTTTTTGGATTTTTGAAAAAAAAATATTTTTTTTTTTGAAAATTCAATATTTCGAAAGCGGGTGGACGATTTTTTCTGAATTTTATTTTTTGAATTTATATTATTAAATATTTAAAATGTTTATACCAATTTTTTTTTAGAAAAAATTTAACAATTTTTGTATATAAAAAATTAAGTGAAAAACAATTTTAAAAATACATTTAGCCGTTTCTATTAAGAATCTTTGGCATATAATGTGATCGAACCTAGGAGCAAGTACATGCGATCCAGTCGTGCATTTAATTTTATTTTCACACTAATTATTTTGTATATTAGTGTTTCTAAATTAATTTATTTGTTCAAGAAATATTTTCCCACAACAACTACAAAAACGTTTTTTTTTTCGTTTACGACAAACGCAAACCTGACTATTGTTAATTTTATGCCCACAAATTGCTGCCTACAAAAATTTAATGGGCATTGGCAAGAAATTGCCAGGAAGGGGAAAAATTTTACTCTCTCAAGAGCACTCTCTTTTGTCAAGAACTACCGAGTTTGTAAGTCTGGAACAGTAATTGGCAGAAACTGTTGCCAATTTGTACCAATTGGTAGAGTGTGGATCAGACCAACTGTTATATTTAAAAAATATTCTTCCACATTCCCCCAATACGTATACAGGGTCAAAACAGTATTTTACAACACAGAGTATTTGAACAGCAAATACCTTATGTGTCCTCTTAGTCTTCTGTTTTTCTCCAACTTCATTTTGTCCCAAGATAAGGCTGGAGACCATAATTAAGTATTAACCTATCAATTAAATCACTCCAAGGGATTAAGCTCAACTTTTAACTCCAGCTTACATTGTCTTGTGTTAAACAAATACTTATTGTTAATGTAAAAGATGTACATTTAGACAAGAATAGACATTTATTGTTAATATTTTTAAATATTATTAAGAATAAAGGAAAACATTCGAATAAAATATAATTAAACTCTAAATAATTGTGTTAATGTATTTTTAATGAAACACAAATTATTATATGTATGTTGCTCGAAAAACTCATTGAAACACCTCCACTTCATCTGAAGCACTATTTCGTTCATTCTTCTTCATTATTTAATTTAATTTGCCATATAATCAATTAGCTGAATTTTGACATTCCAATGCGACTTATTCCACCTACAACTAGCCAGCTGGCTTATGTCGAAGTTTATTTTCGACTTCCGTCAGCTGAAACAAAACAAAAAACAAAAACTTCCTTGGATATTCGATGAGGTTCGGCCGGGCACGAATAAATTTACTTATATTAACTTTGGAATTAAAATTCAAATATTGCTTTTTTTTTTTTAACGAAATAGTATAGTATTCCCAAAACTGAGAAAGAAATACAAGCGTGATTATGCAAATGAGCAAGCCAGACAAGCCTAACGCCGCCGGCCGCGATTGTGTTGTTGTTGTCTTGTGTAACAGCGCCATTTTCAGGGTAGGCGTACATTATCATAACGATAGTGATCTATTGGACTACTTCTTGAACTTGTTAGCACTATAAATCATGATTATAAATCAAAGATTCGCCCGGAAAATATATGTAAGCCGCTTAGACGGTATTAATGGCAGACAGCTTCTCTCAGATTTCGCCCTTAATCTGGCATAAACTAGAATCAATTATTGAAATCACAAAATTGTTAGACCTTTTCTCAGAAAACCACCCAAAAGCCCAAAAAAAGGTCTATCAATGGTCTTGGAAGAAAAAAAACTAACCGTGGGACTTCTCATAGACATTTTTGTGTCAAAGTTTTAGCTGAAACCAGGTAGAATCCGCGGAAGAAAGTTATTACCTTTATTAGGTAGAGGTATTCTATTTTTGGGAATCTATCGAGCTTCCTTGTTTGATTTTTCTTCTTCGAGTAGTTTGACAAGCCGAAGCGTTTCTGTTACAATTTTATTTTTTTAAATCTTGGACCACAGTGGCGCGTATCTTTATTAAAAATGCGGCAAACCTCCAAAGAAACGAAACATAACTTAAAATTTCGCCATTTTTGTGAAATGAAATTCAAAAAGCAGCGATTAATTGTGACAGTATTAATTCGCTGGAATTTTGGGACCCTTCGATTTCGGTCTGGCTGAATGGCCTCCCGCTTGGTGAGAAACAATAAAAATGCCACAAAAGAACCGATGACAAGCCAACGATCAGAAATCTCTGGCAGTTCGATTTCATAGTATGTATGTATATTCAGGTTCTTGTAAAGCCCCATTATGTCACCAGGTCTTGGCTCTGGATACAAGTTGTCTGCGATGATAGCCTTTTAGTTATCCCAAGCACGTTTCAAATTCTCAAGTTAAAGAAAACAGTTTGTTCGCATTTTTGTTCATTTTTTGTTTATCGATTATTATTATTGGGAATGCATAAATAATAACATTTTATGTAGTATATTTTTGTTGTTTTTTTTTTTCTGTGCAATCGATGAATCGAATGGAAGAATTGAATTAAAAAAAAAACATGGAAATTCCATTTGATATTGATTATGGAAAATTATTCTCTACTCTTCGATGTATATCTTGGTTTTTGTTAAAGATTTTATGACTTTTCGGCAACATTGGGTGCATTTATTAATTTTTGTTTTTTAAATTGGTTGTTTTGTTTTACTTTGTTTTTGTTTTGTGTTCATCTTTGGTTTTGTTTTATCAACTGCATTAATAAATTTCAAAATCTTATTGCAGTCTTTTTATGGTTTTGGGAGCTTGTCAGGCGGGGGCTTGGATTATTTTTTGTTAGTGATCGTTAAGTAAAAAAGCTTGATTGAAATAATAATATACCTACTTCTACCTGGACCAAAGTCTGGTTATATGGAATAATGAATTGCTGGCAGCGGACGTATGAAAGTTGAGACGTAGTTTTTAAATAGAAAAATAATAATAATATTTCTTTATTTTTAAATGGAATCCAGTGTCATTATAAACTTTTGATCACACAAATTTGTTAATTTATGATATTATGCATGTATACTGAATGGATGTATGTATGTATGTATATGACTGACATATGTCAAGTTATGCCATAATATGGCAGATGAAAAAAGTGGGTATCGCAGTTTGGATGTCTGTCTATCTGTCCATGAAGCACTTGGATACCTTATTTTCCTAAAACAAAAGGAGTTCGTTATTTTTCCAAAAACAGCGAAACCTCCCATTAGTCTGCTTTTAGCGAATATGAAATATTAAATTTTTTTTCGCAAAAACGATGCCAATAATTATGATTAAAATACAACTGGCAAAATTCTAAGGATTTTGCTAAATTTGAGTCATTATTTGAAAAACAATTGTTAGAAATTTGCAGAAATGTAGGCATCTTGAGTATTAACATATAAAATGCACGACTAGATCGTACGAACTTGCTCTTGTAGCTTCAACTTTTAACCACTGACGCTTCTAGTAGGTATAGGTAGTCTAGTTACCCTATGCAGGTTTAAAGCCGATGTAGGTAAGAATACCTTGATTCTTAATACAATGAATTGTGGAATACATGATTCAAGGAATGGTTACATAGACACCTACCTATTTACAAATGTATATTTAAATGGATTTAAATTATGTATATTAGAAGAGTAGTATGTACCTACTTACATTTAGTGAACATAGGTATGTAAATATGTACATACATATGTATATAATGAAAGTGAATGGTGTATAGGTGGGTAAAATCGTTTTTTTTTTTCAACTTATAAAAACTGCCAAAACCATCACTTTAATGAGTTTCTCGAAAAAACGAAGAACGCCATTAGATACCACGGATCAATGAAAATTTTATACAAAAGTATCTCGAAAATTATAGGACGGATTTTTATGAAATTCTGTTTTGTATTTTTAGTTTTTTGAAAACAATTGTTTTTTTTTCAAATATTGGTATGCAGTTTTTAGAGTTTATTAATTTACATGTGATTATAAAATTTAAAATTATTTTGTTTGATTAGTTGATTTTTGAAAAAAAAAGTTTTAAAAATTAATTTTTGAAAAAAAAAGTTTTAAAAATTAATTTTTATTATAAAAATAAAGTTATTAAAAATTTTGATATGCAGAATTAGGTCTTCGAAGGTATACAATTTTAAGGAAATCCAATGTACCGTTACCGATATATCGAAAAATTAAAAAAAAAAACGTTATGTGAAAGGTACCGTTGTTAGACTTCCCGTAAACTTGGTTCAATCTAAATGATGGCTATTGCCAACAAAAAAAAACTTTAATTTTTTTTATAAAAATCGATGTACCCGTTTTCGAGAAAAATAAGGTACCGTTATATTTAGGCCTAAAAATAAAATTTCAATTTACGCTCTGAGGGCATTCCTTTCAACAAAACAATAACACATACCAAGTTTGAAGATAATCGCTCGAGCCGTTTACGCTGTAGCTCGCTATACATACAGACTGACAGACAGACATTTTTTATAGATCACTTTGTTGGACTTCTCTATGATCGTAATGTCATGTTTGATTGTTAGAATTTTTTTTTTACGAATGCATAACTTGCCTTATAGTACCTATAATCGCAAGTATCCTCAGAATCCAATTATTTTTAATGCTCCAAACGGCCGGGTTCATTTAATTTGAGTTTGAGGCCTAGCAGTTTTGAAATGTAATTCATATAATTTTTAAGTTTTTGTGTTCTTAGGTTGATAAATGGCTGTAAGGCTAAAACCTGCGAATGGAATTATCCGTATTTTTCAACATCCACATCTCCATTTTTCATAAGCTACGTTTTCAACTTTACGTCTTTAATTAACTTTAAATGGTAATTGCAGTCCAATATAGTGTGAAACCAGTGAGCCTGGTTCCTAATGACTCCAATTTTGTTGAGGTCGTCATCCACTTGCGTACGCTACCTTAACCCATTTCCGTGGCCTTTCAGTTCTAGGTTTGCTAGGAACTTGAAATTTCACACCCTGTCTATTTTGGGTCTAATTAGAGAAATGATCATTGAATGATCATTGAAAACGCTTTCCATCATTGAAAAATCAAAAGTGAATTTACAAAAAAGTGGTAGTGGTTTTTGACAAAAAAATATTGTATACCTTATTGCCTTCATTTTGGTACCAAAACTATATCAGTTTTATTTGTTTAAGTGCCTCAGAATTGATAGTCAAAGTTTTCAATGATAAATTTCAATGAAAGCTATAACGGGCGCCTTGGTTTACTTCTTTTTGAATAGGCTGACTGCAGCTGCCAGCTTGTCTCCGACCTCAACAAGGAATCGACAACAAATGGTCTGAATTGAAGTTGCAAAAAGTTACTTCTTTGGCCAATTTTCTGCAGACACAATGTATTTTCCATGCATTTACTCTTACTGCATTGAGTCAATTGGGTTAAAGTGACCAAATCACTTCTATTCCTGAATTCTTAATTTGGCGTTATCAAATAAGTCAACTCCACCAATCGTTATATTACGAGTATATTGTCGCATTGCATTTGACATCGGAATGTTGACGTGCTTCTTCTTTTTGCGATCGAACCGGTATGCTTGTTGGATTGGCTGATCAATCAAATGATTTCACAAAATTGTCACTATGGAATTGTCATTGACACGAACAACAGCAATTTCGTTTTCCTTGTCGAATGCAAAATCGCATTTTTTCTTCATTTCTTTTAGTTATGTCAAGGCTGCTTTTTACTTTTTTGATTATTTTCACGACCTGTGCCTGTAAGGACAATAAAAATGGATGTTTCTCTATAAAAAAAAATAAGTAATATAAATTACCTGGTGCGAAATAGCCCAATGTAGATAGACAACACATAAGTTTATGTGATGTAAAGAAATTTCGAAAGTAACCGGATGCTGACCTAGTATATCGACTTTTGAAAGTAACTTCAGTAGAACGTTTTCGTCCAAACCAAAATCTGAGGAATTCTCATTTGATGCACCACCATACGGAATAAATTGGAACAAGTATCCTTCATGTGAGCAAAAGTTTCAAAATGTATACCCAAAGCGTATGGGATTTCCTTTTATGAACATTTTGGATCTGCCTATTCTGCATCATTTTGCGTTTACTGAGACATGTAAATATGCTTTTATAGTTTTGAGTCGATCTCTGCTCATGGCATATTTTATCACATTGCAGCGATGTGGCAATTAGACCAATACAGATCAAACTGGGGAACTGCGTGTATTGTGAAAAAAAAAAAAATTCCAATGAATTTGCGGATTTTATTGAAATTAGTTTTGATTGTTGGATTATTTTTGTCCACGTTAGAATTCAAATTGGTACTTTCAACAATAAAATTGATTAATAATTTCAACAGCTGTAAACTGTTACCTGAAAAAAAAATAGAATTATCTTATAGTATTGGAAGAAAAACATATACTATGAATATGATAAATGTTGTTAACTTAGAAATTTTTTCATAAATTAATCATATCTTGTCATTTGATACATCTGTTGGAATTTTCGAAAATTCAAGGCGGTGGCTTTTAGGCCACTTTGGCATGTAATACAGGAAACATGGCAATGCTTTTTTGGAATATTGATGCACTGTTAGAATCATCGTATTTTTCCTGTAGCTTTTTAGAACTTACATCATCAAATGTAAATTCGTAATCAATTTCACTTGCTAATTCATTTGGAAACATATTTCCATCTTCCAAAAGTTGCACATTATTATTGATTTCTTCTCTTTATCACGTTTTTCTTATCAAGCATGCACTATTTCGAAGAAACCACATTTCATGTGCATTGGAAACTCAACGAACAAACAATTTTTTGTTTTTGGCTAAAAATTGTACTACTTTTGGTGGACGTTGCGAAAGCGTAGAACTTTTTCCTCATCTGCCAAGCATGCAAATCGTGTGAATTGCTTAAAATGTATATTGAAATATAATTTGAACCTTTCCGTAACAGCTTATGAAAAAATCTGAAAAAAATGTGGTGTTGGTTAATCTTTTTGAATCTCTCAAGGAAGCCACCTCAAAATTTCTTAAATACTCGTATCTGTTTTTAAAGGTGCTCAAAAAACTTGAAAATTAAATATTCGAAAAAAAATCCAAAAACAGATAATTAGATTATTCAATAAACTTTCAAAATCATTTATTAGTCAATTAAAATAAATGATCACTTAAGTTAGAGTTGCTGACAAACATGACGTTGCGTTTTCGCAACGTTAACCTGAAATGAGTTAAGTGAAGTTTTCTTCTGCTGCGTTTTTTTCTTGATGGAGTCGGGGTGCCGACGGGCTGGAGCGTTGGTTTCTATTTGTTGCAACTGAATCAGCTACTTAAGCAGCTTTATTTGTACCAGTCCAGACCCTGTAAAGCCCCTAAGGTTCACTATTAAGTCTCTTTCTCCTCACTCCATCGATATAAACTGTCCTGAATATCAAACGAAGGATCTTTTTCTCAAAGAAGCTCCGCTGCAATTCATCAGCTCTGCTTCTTCCTTATAAAACGTGGCGCACAAACTATGGTCTTGTATAGTGTCAGCTTGATTCTTTGAGAGAGGATGCCTTTTAAGTCCAAATCCAGAGAGATTTACAAGTGTGATTCTGCGCATAATCTCTGCACAGGCATCATTTTGCGAAAGCCAATGTAAAACTTGTAGCCAATGCTGAAATTCTTTTAAAGGCAGAATATAATTCGTCCTGTTCTCAGGCCCATTTTCGATGCTTTGTTTTCAATGCATAAAAATGCTTCACTGATGTCTCGCTTTGTTCTCCCGATAAAGTCAATATCATTAGCAATGTCAAAAAATTGCATGAAAAATTGTATCGCTTGTGTTGATTCAGACTTGATTCCTGAAGGATGTTGAAGAGGTTGCATGATAGCGGCCAGCGGGTCACTTTATCTCAAACTTTTCCCGGCATAAAAAGAATTGGAGTTGTTATTCCGGATTTTGACGAGCCAGATAACTTTTTCTAAATTTCCAGATAAGTTTAAGGACTATGCCAAGTATAACCAAGAAGATTTAAAAGTAACATTTAGAAAGCTTATCAAAGTATCTCTGTTTTGTCCTCGCGTATAATCCGGCGAAGTTCTTCGAATTAACTGGTCATTTCCTGCAGCTTTAAAGGGCTCATCTGGCATCCATCGGCTCCTGAATTTTTTTTTGAATGTTGGTGATCACAAGGACGGTAGTTTTGTCAGTCATTGGCAAATCGAATGGGTCATTCTTCCTGACAGCAGAAGGTTAGGCGTCTTCAGGGTTTATAAGTCTGCACAAGTGTTCTTTCTATTTCATCAGGAAAAATGGACTTATTTGTATGTATCGTCAACCCAAAATGTTACAACGACAAAGATTTACAATGCTCTCCATTATTTCTCCATACAACTCATAATTACGGAAGTCAGTATCATCAGTAGAAAGTGTACTAACTTAAGAACATCATGATCAAACTGTTTAACTTTGTGATGCTCTAGGACTCTATTGTAACACTATTATTTTCGGTGAATCTCCTTGGGTTTTCTAATTTAAAAGCCTTCTTAAAGTCGACAAACATGAAATAAATTGTTAGCCAAGATTCAGGAAACTAGTCGAAAATTGGTCAAATGTCAAAAACTACTGCTTTTTGTTTACTCTCAAATGAAATGCGGTTTTGTAGAATATTTCAGTATCTCAATTTTGAGTATACAAATCGAATGCTTGTATTAACTTTCTTTAGCTGCACTACGCGGATGTAAAACATGCAAACGTTAATACCAAATTTTGTATTATTGACCCTCATAATCGCCACGAAATGGTTTTAAAAAAAATCTCACAACATTTATGTATTAGGTTTCCTAGAAATATGTCATCATTTGTTACCTGTACTTGTACCGTTATTAAACTAGGTAACATTTTAAGTTGGTTTCTGTCGGACGAATACCTTTCTTGCTTTATATGACACAGTTTCCAAAACAAAGCACAATCGTTGCTGCAGCTCATTTTTTGCATCACGATTATAAAAGTGTTCCAAATTTTTTTTCCTTTGTCTGACAGAATAACCTCGTTAAGCATATAACTAAGTATGGTATAGGTTATACGAGTATAAATTGACTATCCTTAGCAGATGCACCTTACTTCTTTCTCGGCATTGGCTCTGATCTAGAATTTTTTTTATAGAAATTCCATTATGAAGTCCACCCTCGCCATATCCCCGTGCATCACGCTCTACATATATGACCAAGAGTCACGCAAATGGTCAAATATTTCACCTTTTGGCCATCACCATCATCATAGCCAGAATCGAAACTTCACAATTATTGGCTTTTCTCTAGCTTCAGTTCGAGCACAAGAGCATAACGTCAATGGACTCTGGAAGAGCATCGCCATCGCCATCATCATCAGCAGACCATAGGTCCCCTTAGTTTAAGGCGAGAAGTCGCAAGGAGTATGTAGTTTTTTTTACGGTCAAGCGTGCAGGTTACTTAAACCGTTTTAAACTTGCAAGTACACTCCTCAGGTTTCTCATGATGCGCGTGCATAGTGCACATTTTTTGTGTGCCTTCTCAAAAGGTTTGCCCTCTCTCCTGTGACCAGGATTGAATCTATTTCAAAGGCGAACAACAACAATACCGACGAAGACGACGACGACGACTTTAACGACGCTGACGACCGGACCTTTTAAATCACTACGCGCACTCACTCACTCAGCACGCTGCACCATTGCACCGCTGCACCGTTGCGGCTGCCGCTGGTCGATCGAACCAAATCGAATCAGCAATAGTGTATAAGGCTCCCGCATAAAGAGGTGCAGATGTTAGGTCCCTCAAACGACCGACGACGACGGCCATAGAGCCAGACAAAAAATACGAGTCCAACCGTAGATATTTTTCTTCCTTATTATGCCATCAGTGCAGTGGGATTGCCAATGCACTCTCAGAAGTGAAGAGCAAGAGCTGATACTCCGAACCGAGCAGCACCGATACAATCGAAGAGATTCGTGATTTCGCCGAAGTTTGCACTGCACCGCACTGCACCATTCTGGCATGGCGTATGTTGATTCGACAGACGATCGTAAGTCCTCAAGACCATCTGCAGATTCTATGACTCTTCTCTGATGGCTAGACCCAGCGAATGCAAGGGAAGAGACTTCAGATTTTTGGGCTGCTTCTTAAGTGCGCGCGCCCGCCGGTTGATTGCCCACTGAAGCAACTATAATTAGGAAGTTGCATGAGATTTTGCGTGGTATTATGGCTGAGAAGATAGATCATCGTGCCGCGCAGACTCGCAATGCTGCACCATCATCATCATCATGGGTGCAAAGGTGGTGCAATCATTAAGATAGCGATTGCAGAATGTATATTCCTTCGCGCAATTTTTTTTTTTTTTTTTTGTATTATTATTTTGGGTGGAACCTATAAAATCGATGAATAAACCAAGATACCTTGAGCGGGGTCAATCCTCTTCGGGGCCGGGCTCATCTATTCTTATATCAATAGTTACATATACCCTCTCGCCAACCAAACGGAAGGCTCAATGCACTCAATTATTGAGTGTTTCGGCAGATGATATCTCCTTGGGATGCAATTGTGAATTGCCTTTTTGGTGCGGTATCATTCGCGATCTGTTATTTTATTGAACCGAATCAGGCACATTATAATAGATGCTGTTTACATCTGGGTATGTATAAATGCTTCGGTTTGGAATCCCCAATTAAAGTTGCAATTGCAATCACGGATAAGCTCGCAGAGCTCAAGCAATTAGCCTAGATTTGTTTGTTTTTGTTTTTTTTTTTTGTTTGTATCAATTGTTAGAGCAGCCGCCAGCAGCAGCAGCGACAGAGGGTATAGTTTATCTGAGGATCATTATCTCGTTGTGTGTTCTGATGGAATAATTATCCTTAAACGAGACTTAAGGATCAATGAACTTTCAGGTTTTGATTAACTGCAGTGCCGGCACGAGTAAAAATGATCCAACACTGACAGGTACAGGTTTTTAGGATATTTCGAAAAATATTCAACTTCTTTTCAACTACTAGTGATATTTTGTTATTTGGAATGTTTAATTATTGAATATTTGCAGTGTCTGTCCGGTACACCATTCGATCGGCAATAAGCCTTTATTAAGCTAGTTCGGTAATAACAAAGATGCGAACTATTAATTCAGCAGTTCGTAGCTTACACCATAAACTGTCATGTCAAAAAAATACGATTTCACGGATATTGATCACATGCGAGGAAGTGATAATCCCCTTAAAGGTATCTAGTAGTGCTTCTCAAAAAATTGTAAAATTGTAAGTCCTAAGCATTCCTGCTGGATAACAACTGGCGCAAAGCATTGGTTGGTCGTTATCAATCGCTAGGCCCCAACAAATGTATTTATTATGTAGCTAACACCATATGAATAAGAAAGTTCTCTATATCTTGTAATATTGTAATTCTCTACGTCCCCATCTATCCCGATTGTCAGTACTCTATCAAGCAGTCGGGAATCCTAAAACACTCGTATATACCAATTTTACTTGCGATTATAGATACTATAAGGCAAGTTATGTATTCGTAAATAAAAAATTTCTAACAATCAAACATGACATTACGATCGTAAAGAGCACCAAAAAAATTCCGTTTGTCTGTCTGTCCTCGAGTCTAGAGCCTAAACGGTTGGATAGATTTGGATCAAACTTGGTACGTATTGTTTTTTCGGTAATATGCCCACACGTTTTTTTCATTATTTCTTAAGATGACAAGTAACAGTAGCTCCCATACATTTTTTGGGCCAAAAAAAAAAATCTTATTTTTCTCAAAAATGGCTCCAACGAAAGGCTACCTTTTGAAAATTTTTTTTTGGAAAAAAAAACGTTATTTTTGGTACCTCTAGAAGAACCATTTTTTTGGTTTCCGATTTTCTCAGTTAATTTGATTTTTTTGAGAATTTAAACACTGTTGTATACCAACATTTTTTTGGAATTTAATTTTTTTTTTTTTTGAAAACTCAAAATTTTGAAAACGACTCAATAGTTTTTTTCAAAATTTGCTGGTTTTTTGACATTTTCTTGAATTGTTAAAAAAAATTATTTTTCTAAAATAAAAAACAACGGTACCTCCCACACCAATGTTAAAAAATCGTAAAGAAAAAAATGTATTTCTCGAAAACGGCTCCAAGAATTTTTTATAAAAATGTGTGTGTTCTTTAATTAGTACAGTTCACTTTTAGGTATACAAATATTTTTTTTTGCGTACTTGTTAACGGTACTTCCCACAGAACCACTTTTTATATTTTCGACTTTCTCAATATTGGATGAACCGATTAAAATAATTTTTTTGTGCAAATGCTCCCTAGAATTATTTATAAGACTGCGTTCTAAAATTAAAAAAAAAAAAAAAGTTTTTCGATTTTTAAAAAATAAATAATTTTTTTTTTTGAGAAATCGATTTTTCAAAAACCAGTCACAGAATTTTTTTTTTAAATTTGAATTTTATATGTATATTAATAATATCTTCAAAATGTTTTCAAAATTTTATACATAAAAAATTAATTTATTAAAAAAACCGCTCCAACGATTTTTGAATTTTTTTTTTGATATATTCTCATTTATCCACGAATTCAAATGGCATCTTTGTTTTCCCTCAAACTAAAACCACTAAGCAATATAAAAACATTTAATTATGTATATTATCCATTTATTTCTACCTTATTATTTTTTAATTTTTGCTAATTTTTGCGTACGTCACAGAATACTAAATACAATGCAGGCCCTCATATATTTATATATACATATGTGTCTTTAAAAATCACATGAATCTTATGTAATGCATACTGCACCTAAATTATTAAGTTGTATGTATATAGCTACCTACCCCACTACATCCTTCATTTTCATTATCATATGTACATGTTTACATACTAAGGTTCCATCAATATGTATTATAGATACATTTTACTATCCTAACTTACATAATCAAAATCCATAACTTAGATTTAAATATACATTTGTAGATGGTACCTATATAACTATTCCTTGACTCATCCATTCCACAATGCAGACAAAAAGCTTTGTGCACCATTGTTGCCAGACAGGGAAGATGTAAAATAAGAGTGTATATAAGAACTGCATAATAAACGGTGATTTTTTAAGAGCTTGGTTTTTGAAAATTCAAAAAAACACAGAAACTTGTAAAAAGTGAATGAAATTTTTATTTGGATCGATTAATAAATTTCTGCCATTTACTTTTTAAAATTAATTTCACTTAAATGTTGCCCGCGGCTACGCTTCAGGTGGTCCATTCTGAAGGTCCAATTTTGGCAAACTTTTTCACACATTTCGGCCGGAATCTCACCAATGGCGCGTTCAATGTTGGCTTCCAAGGCAGCAATCGTGTTTGGCTTGTCCCCATAGACAATAGACTTAACATAGCCCCACAAAAAATAGTCTAACGGGGTCAAATCACATGATCTTGGTGGCCAATTGACTGCGCCAAAACGTGAGATCAACTGCTCACCAAATTCGCCTCTCAATTGATGCATGGTTTCGCGTGCAGTGTGGCATGTGGCACCGTCCTTTTGGAACCACATGCCGACCGAGTTCAATTCTTGCATTTTCGGCAAAAAAAAATCTGTTATCATCGAACGGTACCTTTCTCCATTGACCGTAACCCTGCGGCCTTCATCGTCCTTGAAGAAGTACGGCCCAATGATGCCGCCTGCCCATAAACCGCACCAAACAGTGCATTTTTCGGGATGCATTGGTAGCTGCTGAATTGCCTCTGGCTGCTCTTCACTCCAAATACGACATTTCTGCTTATTCACGTATCCATTTAGCCAAAAATGAGCCTGCTCGGTGGGTCGATTATGACGACCATAAAACGGACGTAGCTTGCGAAACACATTTTTCACAGAGCACGAATTTTGATAATAAATTTCAATAATTTGCAAACGTTGTTTAGGCGTAAGTCTATTCATGATGAAATGGCAAACAATACTGAATCGAAATGTCAAATGTTCGTTGAATTTGTCATGTGTGATCTGTCAAAAATATAAACGTCAAAAACCAAGTAGCAAAAAAATCACCCGTTAGTTTTATTCAGACGCTGAGTACTGCGCTATCAATAGGTTACCAATACAATACGGCTAATATTTTTTATCAGAACAATGATGGTTGAACTTTAACGTTTTAACGAAACGTTACACTTCGAAAGCCAAACTGTACCTAACTGATGGACCCAGAGTATAAATCAACAACCATAAGATGACATCATCCGCCGACCCGGAGTGTATGGAGTAAGGAACAATACTTGCAGCCGTCATGTCATCATTTTAATAAATATTATATTTTAGTAAATTAAGTTTAGTCGCTTATAAGTCACACTTACTGTCACCCGAAATTGTAATGAGTAGATGTAAGATTTCCATAGGAAATCGAAACTTATACCATTCCTGATATTCATTTGTAATTTTCGTAATAACAGAACAAATCAGTATAAACTTCCCACTTGGTGGCAGATAGTAATTCCGGTGAATTGTTTGGTATTAAAAGCACTTCCCTTGTTAATTCTTCCGTCCTCCCGTCTTTAAAGATTTGGACAAACTCGCTTCTTCTAGAGTCTCCTTTAAGCTTAGTGGTTAATTTGGCCTTAGTTTTAAGTCGTAGTCTTAGACCGCAGAACTAAGCCGTATCTACCTAATTTTACGAACGTTTTAGATATAATTACAAATTATATTATTGAAATTGGAGAGAGTTTTCTTCTTAAGCCTTAGCTTTTCTTTCATTGGAAAACTCTGGCATCCAACGAGCTTACATCAGCCTTTGGAAAAAAGCATCACACTTTGGTGCCCTAGCAGGGACTTTTAGAAGGATCAACCAAAATCCAACCGCCGACCGACCTGGAACCTTTGCGCCTATAAGTCCTTTTCAACCGTTCCTGTACTTCCGACAAAAGAATACCCTTCGGAAGGTCCACCGTCCACCGAATTCTAATTTTTTACTTTCCTTGCACAATGTATTCGATAATAAGGACACACTTTCCTAACATAGTTGGGAATGCCCTTTTAACACTACATACCTCCGAAAAGCCCCAGCTTTGAAAATTCGGAATGTCCATTCGTTATTATCTACTTTGGTATCTATTCACAGAAAAAAATTCAGCTACGATAAAATAACTTATGTCTGCCGGCGATGGGGTCTTGGGGTATAAAACCTGGTGTATTCCTTTAATGATTGTTGTGACAGAAGCATGACATAGGGAAAGACTAATTTTTCGACGAGCTAAAAGTTCATTAGTTCATTGAATTCATACTTCTGCAGATTGATTTCAAAATTGATGATCAGTAGATCTGACTGTTCAATACTTTTAAGTCTATCTCTGTTTCTTGCAAAGTCTGTGAAGTTTTTTTGAAATCCAATAATCACGTAAACAAATGCATCGGAGATATATTATCCGTTAATTTCTAATATTTCTCGAATTGTGAGTAAGAACTTCATTTGGTTTTACAGGAAATATAATTACGGAACAGTAGGCATGAGTTTACTTGTGACTATTTTAGGAAAAAAAACTGATGGATGAGGTCAAATATGGATATTTCGTTTGATGACACTTCTAAATCCAAATATGTAAAAAAAAACAAAATTGTCAAAAACCTCTAATTCCCACAGACTAACCGCCTTCCTCCCATCAATCAATAACCACACCTACTATTAACCTTTTAATAAATTGTTCTCGTGTTAATTTAACTAACTAGAACAAAATAAGCTCGTTAAGTCAATGAGCTTATTAAAGCATTCTCACAGAGATTCTAGCAAACAATACAAAATTCCCATAGAAACCTCCCATGAAGCCATCAAAGAACCAAGATTTGTTAACAAATTACTCGAAACAGTCTTATCTAAGGGGACCATCGAAAGCTAGCTTCATAAATTTAATTATATACTATTGAACGTATCTCAATCCGCAATCGACTTGAAAGCTTGTTAAACAAATTGTTGTCTTGATGGCGCTTTGCTTAAAGTTTTTTTCTTTCTTGATCAACTTAACATTTTGGTGGTTGGATATTTGAAATGACTCATTTTCTAGATTGTAACTTAAATGTGCGACACGAAAATTTACAACATAGGCGCCATGTCCCCAAGAACTTTGTAATAAAATTTGTGCGGTTAGGCGGCTGCACACTGTTCCCTCCCCAATTCATTGCACTTCAGCTACACAATACATACATCGAGCAAAAAAATGTCAGACCGCCTCTTAGTCGAGCAATGTGTCGCACTATCTTTTGCGATATTTGAGTCGCAGTCCATTGTGTCAGCACATTCATAATTCGTAGGGGTCCCTATTGTCAAGCTGTATAACTCCGACTCTCATTATTCAAGAGTTGCTCCTTTTTGTATGCATTTTCCATTGTATAAATGTGGGGCTATAATTTTCCGCCCACCCGGCGAATATGCTAAGTTATGATCTTGTTCTTTTGCATTTTTTAAACATTGATATAGTACCTTTGAGATACTCACAAGTCGCAACGCGCATTTCGCAGCTATATGAACATTTTCACACCTCATTTTTTGCGACGCGACGCCGGACGCCGACGCCACGCCGCTGGCTTTATGAGGCCAAAGACTGCGCCTGGCTATTTCCATCGAGAATCCCCAGCGAATTCAACGATATCGGCAGATAAAAAGGTGGGTTGAGGCTAGGTCAGTCGAACTGGGAGCTACAAGCTATGCAGAATGCCGGGCAACTATACGATTGCCTCATTTCTGCTAACGTCCCTCTCAACAAAAAAAAAAAGCTGATTAAATGCAAATTTTCTTTAATTAAATTGGAATTATCTTTCGCATTATATGCGCGCCATGACTCGGCTGAGGAGGAGGCGATTTATAATAAGCATCAACAGATCATTTGCTAGAAGCTGTGCCCCTTGATTATTATAGTATAGATACTGGTGTTAGATAGGTTGTTTTTTTTTTGTGTGTTTTGCTTGTGTTGTTATGTAGATATAAACAAGCATGAAATATCGTGATCGAGTCTTGTTTGCATATAATATTAGCATGATAGGGTTGGGGTTGGCAAGGCTGCAAAATATGGGGGGAATGCTAACGCATCTGGAATCTAGCATTTTATGCAAAGTTTTGGTATATCTGTGCAAGAAATTTGCATTGATGGCGAGCGATTAGAATCGTGTGAAACGTCTTGAGTCCATAGCGACGAGACGACAACAACATAGACGATGGACGACCGCACAATGGCTGCGGATGCAGATAATATTATTATAAAATGATTCGAAGGTGTCAGGTGTCAAATGGCCTCCTCTCCTGATGGTTATGATGATGATAGACCTTTCGATACGCCTGATGCGATGTTGAAAGAAAACTCGTAAGAGTATGAGACAGTAAGAGAGTGGGGTTTTCGATTTCAATTGTTTATTCTGGTCACGTTTTAGGGTCGTTGGAGGCTTCTTCCGTTTCGGTAGCCATGTTCACCAAATGATGATGATGGATTAGGGAAAAAATTTGAATATCAAAAGTTTGATGAGATTTATGATTCTTTCAATCCCATCATATGCCAGAAAGGATTTATAAGTGCATGATTGTGTTGAAGCAATTCAAGTCACGCAAACTATTTGACCAGATGCAATTAACTGCATACTTAAAAGTAAATAAAACGAATGTATGAGCTGGGGAGGAATACGTAGTACCTACTGCTAAATTTTGTTAAGACTTAAAGTCTGCTGTTCGAAGATAAAATCAGTCAGCTTAGTTAAGGGAAGAACCAACTTTTATTTTTATATTATCTGTAATCTAAGATATTAGAGTTAGCATTTACTTTTTTCAACATTCTTGTAACTATTTCATATCTACCATGACCAAGACTGTGATAAGCTTAATAGATTGTAAATTGGTATTAATACATCTTGGCTCCAGAAGAGCAGAATACACCAACTATGTTAGGTTTGATGTACAAAAAAAATATCAGCTACTTCCCAAAGTTTATGTAGAAAACGATCTTCATAACTGGGTAAGTTGTAGTTGTTGTTGTAAGTTGAGGAAGTTCCCTTCGAATGAAACCTGACGAAATACCATTAGATATGTTTATACAATCAGCATGTGTAGGAATGTTCTATCACATATGGTACAAAGAATCAGACCAAAACATAAATTTTAAAAAAGTAGCCAAGATCTTCTATATACAAAAACCTATGCGAAACAAGTCAGCCGTGAAAAGTAGTGAGATCTAAAAGTATTGAATTTCTAAGTTTATTAATGTTAAGTATAAAATATTTTAAGTAGAGTAATATGGAAGAACCTCAAAATTAACAGAGAAATCTCTTATTTAATAATTTGTGGCTTTAATTGTGTCGGTTAACTTGGCAACTTTTCTTTTATTAACTAATTACCTACACAATTTTGAAATGAAAACTTGCCAAGTAACTAACAGTAATAAAGCCAGATAACGTAAGTTTTTAATTAATTCCTTTTGTATGTACTACAAATCCCACCCTCTACCAATTTTCATTAGTTAGAAGTGATCTGCATGAAAAATTTCATAATTTCAACTTTTTCTTTGTATACACCTGAAAGCTGACTGCTCTAACGAACATAATCCTGCACACCCAGATAAAAACAACGTAAATTCAATGAAAACCACTTTGATTTAAGTAAATTTAGGAATGATTCGGGGTTAAAGATGAAAATTTTAGAATTAAAGTGGAACATCATTGATTCAACGTTTTTTCCTATCAATACCATCCAACTTAAAAACGAAATGAAACAACTTCGATTGTACTATTCGCTATATTAGATTCAAAGGCATACGTCCTTGAAAGTATAATGATCCAACTTTAAAATTAAATTTATTCGAGCTTAAAAATATTATCAACTTACTTTGAAATTACTTTCTTTCAATTTTAATTTCATTACGTTTCAATTTTGTTTTAAGAAATTTCTTATAGAAATTACTTTGAAATGGAAATGTTTTAGTTTTAATCTTATTAACCATAAAACGTTGTAGAATTTACTACTTTAAGTTTTTAAAATAACAACTTGGATTCACCCATGATTTACGTGAATCTGAATTTAATAAAAGTTTTCCAATTTTTTTAATAAAAAAACGATAATTTTGAAATATAAAAATTGTATATTTATTTTTTAATTCAAATTTGAATTTACTGGATTTTAATGTGGGGACACATTTGTGCTTTACTTCAAACGTCATATCCCAAGAAAATCTTAACGTTCCAAATTTCTTAATTGCACCGGGATTCGGGATAAGCCACCAGAAAATGGTGTCTTAATGGTGCTTAAGACTTGCTACAAATAATCTAATGTATAAAAAAAATAAACAAATTTTTAACAAACTAGGATTAATTTTCTTATGATTTCACTAAAACAAAACTTACTTTTCAATGTAGGGAAAATGTATTCCATCTCAAATTCTCTTAATAGTTTTACTAAAAGTTCAACGTTTTTATTTGGTAGAACAAACTGTTTAAACTCGGACTGTTTTAAAAAAAGACAAAAAACGACTGAATATATGAAGCCACCGTTGTCATGATTCTACATGGAAACCGCTTAAGGTCAACTATGAATCCCTTTGATTTTACGTCGATCGTAGTTTGAAAATGCAACATCAATGTGAAAATGAATAAGTTTCACTTTGTTTCTACATCACTTCCACTTTAAATATTAAACATTTCGGTGTTACATTGGGTTCACTTAAAATTTACTATGAATGAATTCAAATAAAAGTTGATTTTACATTGAAAATCTTTCATCAATGTTTGTGGAAGAATAATTTAGTGTATAAGTGTTATATGTAAGTGGCTGCAACTTCGAAATGCTGTTGAGCAAAGTACAATCAACTATGTTACACTTTGAAAGTTGTGCATGGAATTTTAATTTTGGATACATTTTAGCATTTTCCACTTTAAATCAACGTTGAACGCACTTAAGAATTTATGAAAGTTGTCTCACTGTTGAATCGACTGTGGTTCAATTTAAAACAAGATTGACAGTACTTAAAGCAACGATGCGTAGTTAAATCAATATATTTTCAGCGTTAAATTGAATACGTTCATGATAATATTTTCCAACTTTAAATCAAATACGATTTCTTAGATTTTACGTTGCCTTTTTTCCCTCAGTGTAGTGCTCTCAATAATATATTTAATAATAATTCTGTGAAAATGGGTGTTTATCGCTATCCTATCGCTCAGTTGGTACTGAAGTTAGAGGAGGGTCGAAAATCGCCTGAGTTCGTTCCTGTAAAAAGAGTGTAGTGCCAGAACATGGCTGGGTACTACCTTGTAGGCTGCCATATTTTGCCATGAATGGGAATTTGATAATTAAAATCTAAACATTATTTGATATTTGTGAATAAAAAAAACAGAAATAAATAATTGTGGTGTATGAACTCGATATCACCCGCTGGCTTTGCTCGTAAACGGCTTACGTTCTAAAAATTATTTTTGAACATTTAATGGTTTTTTACGCCAGAACTCACTTTAATGCCAAAATTTATTTTCAATATCTTCGCTTATCCACTAGATCCGAGTTTAACAATGATTTCGCATTTGTTGTGGAAAAATTAGACAAGGGTAAAAAGTCAACAATGAACCTTCGTTGCATTTCAGTGGGTTATAAGTCCACAAATCTGGTGGATTAACAATCATCCATAAGGTGGGTCATAATTTTCTAATATTAGAAAAGAAGTGCTCACAAGTGTTCTTTACTAATTTCTAACTGAATTAAAATTACGATCTTTTGGTAAGTCGGACCAAGGATCCCAAATTAATATACGGGAAATTGCTTTGAAATGAAACGTTCTTCATGATCCTTGCAAAGAGCCAAGCAACAGCGGATCCAGACGTAATGTAAGGGGGGGGCGAATGAGACATATCTTATGTGAATTACTAAAAAAAAAAAAAAAAAAAAAAGGAATAGTTTTTATATTAAACAGTACAACGACAGTCAAAAGTAATTTTCAATCAAAAAGTAAAAGTTTCCAATGTCAGGCGTCATGTCTACAAGTGAACTGTCGATCTTAGTTTCAGTATGAACAAATTGCGCTTGAATAATTTCTGTTGAAGAATGACCCAGTTCATTACATTCATCTGCTATGACACTGTTTTGCACATTTTCATCTGCTATAACATTTTTTTGCACATTTTCGAGATCATCTATAAAAAATTATATGTAAGCATTTCCATAATTGTGTATATATACAAATCAATAATTCACGTGCAATATCGCAGTTCATTCATACCTGAATTAAGAGTGATTTCCTCATCTATTGAACTAACTAATCCCAATGAAGAAGGTGAATAAAGTCCTAATGGATCAGGTAGTGACTTTTCAATATTACAATCAGTTTCTTTACAGTGATCGTACTTGAATTTTTCCAGTTTATTTTTCACGGATACACATATATTTTTCTTTGGTGATCCATCCTTCTTCTCAGGTAAAAAAAAATTTGTAATTTTTGGTCGCTTATTTTGAAACTCTTCATCGCTTCGATCTCGTTTTTGTGACATCATGCATCAATTCTATTTCGTTTATGTGATTACACTATACACTTGTATACGTTATCAAATATCACTGCACTATACAAACTCTAAATCAGTTAATTTTAAATCGAGAACGAAAACACGAAAATAATAATCAACTATTACTAGCCTGACTGCCTCAGCATTTGATGCATTCGCTCAAGCGGACTGACGAGTCATTTCGAGTACAGTTGGTTGGCGGCTCGCGCGTTACTTGTTTATACACGAATTCAGAGCCGCTTTCTGGATTCATGTATAAACAAGTAACGCGCATCGAGGCGCGCATTGAGTTCCGCGAATTTGACTATACCTAAAAAGCATATAGCACCTTTTTTAATTTAGTGAAACTATTTTCCATATTCCATTCAGAATACCTAATTTCGGATTTGGCTATGTGGTTATTTGCCATGGCTGGGTGGTTATTGGGATACAATTATTCTCTGAGAGGGGGGGGCGACTGAGAGGGGGGGGCGAAGGGGGCGATCGCCTGGATCCGCCGTTGGAGCCAAGATAATCCCTCCACTAGGTAAGAGACGAACAACGTTCGGGAATGATTTGCTCTCCTTATTGAGAATTTTCTGAACCGAGTGGCTAATCTATCTGGTTTAGGTTCCTCGGGAACCAGACGTGGAAGCCATTCACCAAGATGAGGAATGTCGATTGGATAATGAACTGGAAGGGTGGGGTTAAAACAACTGGAAGGAAATTGAGCTGATCGTGGTGGTCTTTCTGAATTCGAGGGTGGGAGTCTTCTTGTAGACCGCGCAGACAGGAATTAGTAGACCAAGTTGTGTTTAGTAGATGCGATTGGTGAACCTGCCTAGAACGGTGGATGCATAAGCATCATGCTAACTGAGTGTCAGGAGTTAAAGTGCTGTGAGTAGGTAGTGAACGTGAATTCATAAGGGGAGATGTACCATAATCCAAAAGCAGCACTTCACGGAAATGGGAAAATACTTGTAGTCCAGAAGGTATAAAGTAACTACTTCACTTCGGTAGTTGTGGAGAAAGGAAACTGTTGTACATTTTTGTACGAGTAATCTTGAGTTTGAAGTGTACAGATAATACTGTATTTGGCATGCAGTAAAATGTATGAGTTGTTAGATACAAGTATTGTTGATTGATTAATGGTTCGCCATTATTACCTTGTTAAACAAGGCTTAAGTCGGTTAACATTTGATTTATAGTTCAATAAAAGAAATAATCTACAGGGAACCTGATTACTTCACGAAAGATGGTGTGAACCAAGTCCTATCTGGCTTGGGGAGGCACCCTGTCTAAGTTAGAGCGAAAGTTTTTAAATATGGCTAGTAGTGGGATACTTTCCATAGATGCATATCCATGCATATAAGTAAAAAAAAAGATGATTCATTTATCCCGTTGCGATGGTGAGGAATAATTTGTACATGGGGCTCCATTGTCCCTAGTTGAGCAGCGCAACAAAAATGGGCAGGATAATCGTTCCTGGGTAGTCATCCGCCGAAGAGTATCTGATAGTACATTCTCCAGAAATACCGTAATTCGGTACTGCGGGGACTTGTATCCTACTATTTTCCGCTTATTGCACGAAAATACAAGTCTTGGGATGGCCTCTTCGGAGAGCTCGCAGTAGCTGTGGTTACCTATATGATTCGTGTATAATATCGGATTACACCGATAGATAGATAGTACTGTTGCAGTTGCAGGTGTATTCCATTCCTTTCATGGAACCCGTATGTGGATCGGCCCACCGTATAATTGTGCCTTAACTGGCGGGTGTGCACGTTAATTCAAAATCATTCTTCTGTATTTAAATTTCGAAAAAACATCGAATCGTATTCTCAATATTTCAAATTTCCATGATCCCGAATAGTTATTTTTGGGATTGAATGGACTTGCGAGAGCGAGACTTTAAGATTCAAGTATGAGTTAAAATATTCACCCTGGGAACTGGAAGGTGACACCTTCTGACAGATGGATCGATTTTGTATTGCCAATAAAGTACTCTGATACTCGGGTTCTTAACATTGGGATCTTCGGGATACGAGGTACGGTATTTTAGATATTACCCTTCGGGATTTGGGAATTTGTTATTTTATCATTTGCGGGCTTGAGCATTTGAGGATACCATTCGTGATTTAATAAAAAAGATGTGATCAAATAAGTGAGTCATAAGATAACAACGAATGAGGCAGCAGTCCACAGGAATTTCATGAGCATTTGTAGTCATTCAGAGTGACTGCAAAGTTAAAAAAAATGACACGTGATTTCTAACCCGGCACCATTTTGGCCAATGTTGCGAGTAGATAACAATTAAAGTCGCTACGAATTTTTGCTTCTCATTGATCACTAACTGTATAATGAATTTCCGACTTCACCTTGTTCGACAAATCTATATAAACTCGAGTGATTTAGAACTATTTTAAAACCACGGAAATTAAATAGTCATTAAGTTTGTGAAGATTATTTTATGTCTCTTGTGTCTGAATATCAATGAATATTGAATAAGATTAATAATCACTTTATTACTTCCTCAGCTTTCAAAACCAGATTGCAACTTAATTTGTTTTCAATCTACCAGCACTCTCTTTAAATCCCAGCAGCAGTCGCACCTTAAATATCTTACGACGCGCGACGATTATACTCGCGTATATCTTATTTCATGTATACCTATACCGCTCCCCTATACTGCCTGCTTTATCTTGGTACAGTAATAACCAATTTATTCGACAATCAACATAATTTATAATCAACTCCGGAGTGATTTATGCTGATTTTTTGTCACCGGATGTATTTGACAGCATTAGCAATTCGCAACTACCACTTAAAGCAAACCCACAAATTTAATCCTTCATTCCCGTTGACTTCATACAATGGGACCTCTCTTAATTTACCTTAAGCCTCTCGATGACAGAATGATTAATGTAATTAATTCTTTATATTTTATTTACAGAAATGGCTTCCAGCAGCATATCCTCAACACCAACACTTACACCAACACCAGCACCGAAGCCGAAGCCTAAGCCACCACCCTCATCACCACCGCCGCCAGCACCAAAATCATCATTATCATCATCACCAACAACATGCCGCCACCACCACCGTCGCCGCCGTCAAGTCCGCTGCTATCCAACAACAACACAAAAATCACCACCGTTTTTCCTGCCCGCAACTGCAACGCATCGAATTCTAACAATCAGTCTTTTAATTGGCGTTCTGTGTTGGCCAGCGCAAATTCATTGCGTGGATCCAAAGTTCGATCCATCCACACGAATGCGTTTGGTTTTAGTGCCGGCCGATGCCCAGGTGGGTTCTGTGATATATCGATTGCGTGCCACTGACGAGGAGTTCGATTATCCTCTGACGTTCGAGCTGGTCGGTGATGCTTCGGCATCGACCGTGAAAATCGAATCGCTTCCATGTACAAAGTACAATTCTGTTTGCCAAGCCAATGTGATCTTACAGCGGCGATTGGAGCCGGGACGATACTATGACTTCCAGGTGTCGGTGAAGGACACAAAGGGTGGCATGACAACGCAACGCTGCTCCATAACAGCGACCAATTTCACAACACCACACGACCTCATATTTCCCCATAAACCCGGCATCATAATGATACCAGAGGTAAGATATATTTTTTTTTATATTTTTAACGGTTTATTTATAAGGGAAGGCCTTAAAGAATACAATCTTTATAGAAATCCAATTGATTTACCTTTAAATGAAAAGACTAATTTGTTCAATATATTCGGTTTCACTAAAACAATTCGATTTAATAATTATTTTGTTCAGTTGAATTATTTTAACAAATTCTGCATGTCTTGCTGAAACAGCGACTATAAAAAAATGTTGAGTACCCTGAAACAATGCTGCGAGGTCTAAGCACCTTGTTGCATAAATTACGGTATATAGAACCGTCACAGTTCAACCAAAGAAAGTCTTAAAATTTGAATTTGTGTTTTCGTTATTTCTTTCCTTCAACATGTCTGATGTCTACACCCATCACTCAATCTATGAAAAAGACGAAAGACGAAACAAAGAAAAATACACAGGCTTTCACCCGCCTGTGATATTTAAGCTTTGATTCAATTTTATTTCCCTTTCGGTTCACAAGAATCCTTTTACACGAACGCGATCTTTAACAAAAGTTAACTTTGTCCAACTGAGAGGAATAATATCTCCGCTTTTCTTACTCCACTGAAACCTAGGGTAGGTCGTTGAACAATAAGAAAAAGCGTAGAAGAAGAAACGACAGCTACATTTTTTTTCAATCTTAGTACGTGCTGGAAAAACGCAGGAACAACATGTAAGGTGTTAATAGCAGTGTAATCGATTTCAGTCTTAAGTTAATGGTTCGTGCATTTACTTCCTACATTTTAAAAATGGTTGGTGAATTTACTAAGGGACATTTTAAAATGTTGTTCCTATGGGCTAGTCAGGCAATTGAAAACAATCTCGAAAAACAAAGGAGACTCTTTATAAGACTCTGATCATCCTTGTCTTGCTCTATGGGGCGGAGACATGTACTCTATCGAATGCGGATGAAGATATCCTTAGTAGTTTCGAGCGTAAGGTTCTTCGCAAGATTTTCGACCATATCTGCATTAACGAGCTTTGGAAATGAAGATTCAACCACGAACTATACCAGCTGTACAGCGACATTGACCTGGTACAAAAAATACGTATATCACGTTTAAGATGGCTAGGTCATGTAGAGCGTATAAAAAACAATGATCTGGCTCGTAGGATCTTCGATTCCAACCCAAAGGGAAGACGCAGTCAAGAAAGGCCTCACCTTATGTGGCGCGCTCTAGTGGAAGATGACCTCAACCAACTTGGAGTGCGTAAATGGAGGCAGCTAGCCAAAGATCGAGCTAGCTGGAGAGGCATGTTGGTTGAGGCCTTGAATCAATAAAATAAGATTACGACACTTCTTTTTTGTCTTATTTTATTGACGTCACCCGAGACAAAACGCCATTAATCCACATCAGACAAACAACAACAATTTTCATATTTTTTGACGTGATTAAAATAAGACAAAATAAGATGTGTCGTAATCTATGATTCATGGCTTGAGGCCCAGGTTCGCCCTTAACTGCAGCGCCACCTAAGTAGTAGGTATTTTAACAGGTAAAAAAGTCCCTACCATATTCACGAACCCTTTTTCAAAACCATTTATGGATTTCCCCAATCATTTTAAACAAAATGCTGTGTTTTACTTTCGTAACGTAATTTTCAATTTTAAAACTGCTGAGGGTTTAGATACTTACACATCAAACACGATTTTTCATAGATGTTAACGGTTTTATCGTATCCACATGGTTCATATTATGTCAATTTACGAACAGAAAAAGGAGCTCACTTTCTGTTTTTTTTTTCCACAAAAGCGCAAGGAGGTATAATTTTTTTAGTACTTGAAAGAAGATTACTAGGCAAGGTGAATACCAGGTTTTTCGAACACCACACAGTGGTAGAGTTATTAGTTGGACATAATTAGTGTTTTTTTTTTGTTGCTATTATGTAATAGGATTTTGTTTTAAAAATTAACTTAAAATCATTTCTATGACTTCAGGGATTGGTAACTGGTGTTTCGGTTTAGAAGATATCGCAATTCGCTTATCTTAGAATCAAAAGATATCAAAATATTATGGAGTACATCAGTATTTGTTGCGATTCGGGACATCTTTCATGAAAACCCGCCTCAAAGTAAACTTTTTGATGGGCTTTTTAAACATCTCCCGAAATCTGCTCGGTAGAAATTAGAAAAGTGCCAATGATATCATCACCATGCACAGAATTTTGTGGACGCCAACAGCCATTTTGTAACAATTTGTATGTATCCAAAGAGTAAATGCTGAATTTATTTGTATCAATTTTCTGACCTGATATTAATGTCCTTAAGACAATTGCAAAACTGACTACCAGATTTGGTTCTAAGCCTACTATATCGGCGGTTTCTGTTGGATTCTAAGACTCAGACCGTTTTGTCCTTAAAGATTACCATTGTGGCTTCTGTACAATTTATTTCGGATTATATACAAATAAACTCTCATATTATTGTTTCAATATTTTCCTTTGTGCAAAGAACTGGACGGCAGTATCTTGGAGAAGATGTTTTTGAATTAATCCAAATATTTTCAGTCCAGCTTTTCATATTTCTGGAGTTACTATGGTAGAAAGAACAATATCAGAATCACTCGCTTCAGAATTTATCAAAAGTTTTGATTATAAAGCGAGTGACATCCACTACCATGGCAACGCCATTTCCACGAACATACTATACTATTCCCGTTTTTGAAATGGTTTTCAAAACTTTCACAAACGTTGTAGTGTCAAGTCCACAACGGCTGTTTAATTTGATACAGGTTTCGTTTATAGTCAAAAAATTACTTGTTGGATAGCACTCCTACTTTGTTTCTAAAATAGATTCGTAGGTTGGGTAAATGTTAATATTTCTTTCTTTTGCAATTTTTTGAAGTTGCTGATATTGGTGTTTTATCAATTCCAAATATGTTATAGAACGTCTTCAGATGTATAAGACTTAATTGAATTATGAGATTCAGGCTTCTTCATATATTTTAGAGTTTTAGGAGAACAAGCGACAACTTTTTTTAACGACTTCGGCTTTAGACAGATTTCATTCAATTCTAAACTCCGACTCAATAACAAAGGTTAATTCCTCAGCCAATGCTTCCCTAAGATTTTGAATTTTTCTTTTGTTTAGCCCTGGTGCCACAATCCTCCTTGCCTGGAAGTTGTTGGCACATGAATGAAAATGCTACTGCGGCGATCTTAATGCTTGAAACACTTGTCCTACTATTCTTTTCTCTCTCCGATTGATCATTATAATATATTCAAGAACGAAAGTTCCTTTTTGGAAAGAAACCCACGGGAGTTTCTCTAATGTTTCTTTTTCCAAACAGCCGATATACTCATTATAAGGCTTTTCTATAAAAAAGAATATACATATACTAATCTGTCACTGTCACTTTCAATAATCCCTTTCGCCTTTATATATTTTAAATTGCTTACCTGTTATAGTTTGATGAAAAAAGATGCCATTTGAATTCTTGGACAAATTAAAATATTAAAAAACAAATTTCAAAAATCGTTTTCTAAGGAAAAAAAATTTAAATGCCAATTTAATTCTATTAATATGCGTATTAAATTTTAATTTAAAAAAATCAGCATCCCGTTTTCAAACACCATGTTTTGAAAAAATTGTGTTTTTTTTGTCAATTTAAATATGCAATATTGTTTATATTTTTAAGCATCGCCATATAAAAACAATTTTAATAGTGCATACACTAGTGTGTATTTTATTTTTTTAAAATGAACTGCACAAAACCCAAACAAAATATTTATCGAAATTCTCTGAGCCGTTTTTGAGAAAAAAAATATGTGCTCAAGAGTTAAAAGTTTATCTGCATAAACACGGCCTTTCGCGTAGCCCCACAAAAAAAAGTCCAGCGGTGTTAAATCGCACGATCTTGGTGGCCAGTTGTTATCGCCACGACGAGAAATTATGCGGCCAGGAAATGTCTCTTGCAATAAAGAGACGCTCGAGTTGTGTGGAATGTGGCACCATATTGTTGAAACCAGATATTCTCCAAGTCGTATTCTTCAACAGCAGGCAAAAAAAAAGTCGGTTATCATATGACAATAACGCTCCGAATTGACGGTGACAGTCGTTCCATCGTCGTTTTCGAAGAAGTAAGGTCCAATCACACCTCCGGACCAAAATTCGCCCCAAAGAGTGAGTTTTGTGGATGTAATGGCCTCTCTTCAATTACTTGAGGATTCGCAGAACCCCAAATAAGACAATTTCCCACCGAGTGGGAAATGTGCTTCGTGGCTCAAGAAAATTTTGTTCGAAAAATCGCCGTCCACCGCCTGTTGTTCAAGCACCCATTCGACGTATCTACGATGTTGTGAATGGTCAGCTGGCTTCAGTTGTTGTGTGAGCTGGACTTTATATGGATGTAGATCCGAATGCAAAATACGCCATAATGTGCCGTAAGACAGTCCTAATTAATGAGAACGACGAGGAATCGACACACTCGGGTCTTCTTCACTTACAGCAGCGATATTTTCAGTGGTACGAGCGAAACAATGAAGCACAGGCCTTACAATATCTGTAACTAATCCAGTCTCTTCAAATTTCTTCACAAGACGATTGGACGATTATGTAAACCATAATCTGCTCTTAAAGCACGATATGTGGCTGTGGAAGAATTACCATTTTTGTAGTAGGTTTTAACAATTCTGCGATAGTTAAGCGATCCATTTTCGTAAATGTCAGACTTTCGACTGAAAAAAAAATTGGTTTAACAACTTAGCTTGATAGATGTCGAATTCCAGCCCTATAGTTTTGAAACCGCAAAATTGGTAACCCTTTATTTAAGTCGTTTCTTTCTTCATTTTTTTATATACAAAATTTCTAACATTTTTTTTTAACGAAAATTGGGATGATAATTTTAAGTATTTAATAATAAAAACTTAAAAACAAAATTTCGGAAAAAATCGTCCACCAGTTTTCGAAATATTGAATTTAACAAAAAAAAAACATTTTTTTCAAAAGTCCAAAAAATGCAGTATTATTTATAATTTGAAGAACCTCCTGTATACAAATTTTGATCGACATCCATTGAACCGTTTATAAAAAAGTCGAAAATAAGAAAAAATGTTTGTATGGCAGTTACCGTTAACAACAAAATATGTAAAAAAAATGTTTGGCCAAATTTAGACCATACCTACCATTTTTTTTTTAATCAAATTCCTTAGAGCCGTTTTCGAGATAATTAAGACGGTAGAAAAATTTGTATGGCAAGTACCGTTATTTTTGGGGCAAAAACAAAGATTCAAAAATCTATGTTAGCCAATCACCTAAAACGCCCTAATACCGAGTTTAGGTTCAGTCGTTCATGACATTACGATCATAGAGAAGCCTAAAAAAGTGATCGCGAAAAAATGTCTGTCTGTCAGTTTGTCAGTCTGTCAGTCTATATGTATACATTTGTAGGTACCTATTTAACTATTCCTTGAATCATTCATTCGACAATTCAGTATACTAAGAATCAAGGTAATATTACCTACATGGGCTTTAAATCTGCATAGGATAACTATAATAGACTAGCTACCTAGCAACAGCGTCAGTGAGTAACACTAAAGTTGTTAGCTACAAGAGCAAGTTTGTACGATCCAGTCGTGCATTTAATTTTTTTTAGGAATCCAAAACTTGCCATTTAGTTGTGCCTATATGTATAAATCGCAAGTAAAAATCACATTGTAGATTGTTCTTAAATGTGATAGGTGTTTTAGAACTGCAAGGTCTAAGTGACTTACAACACCTATTAAAATTGTTTTCAACGTATCTGAACCTCTGAGTCGCGATATATTTTGTAATGAAATAGATACTCTTTATTCTCACTACTCATGGCAATTTTAATTCTAATTATATTGTTCAACACGAAATATTTTTATTTTTTTGAAAAATAATCCTTTGTACAACATTAACAGAGAGTTCATTAAGAAAGAAAACACTCTGAGAATGTTATTTAATTTTAGAACCACCATATAGTTTGTTGTAACTAGGATGACACTCCGCCGGCTGGAATCATTCAAGGCCAATAGTATTACTATAGACTCTGTCTATGATGTCTGCTGACCTAATTATATTTTGTTTCAGTTGATTTGTTACCGAATGAACTTTTTTATATCATTTCCTCCAGAAAAAGGCTAAGCATAACAAATTTGACCTTGACAAATGTGAACCCCTGCGGCCATAGTAATAACAAACATAAGGCTTTATGTTATGAACTAATTGCAACAGTCAACTAAAGGCTAATTGTGTTTCAGTTTTAAAGAAATAACCTATCGGAATGCAAAAGTACTCCATATGCGAGAGTATCTTCAATCTCAGACCCTAAATTGGAAACAATAACATGAATTAACCTGAAATAAACCAGATTCTTTTGGTTAACCTCACATTTCACCTTCACCATTGCCATCACCTTATTGAGGTTATTATTATTCTCTCTCGAAATCGTTCCAGATATAAGTCCCACATGGCATCAAAGAAGATTACAACACACACACAGACATTGTTTTCATCAATCGCATCAATTTAACAGTTTCCTGTTGGAAATCAAGTCCTGAAGGCTGCTGGCTGTTGGCTCTGGCGCTCATGCAATGTCCTCTGCAGTTGAAGATACATTATCAAATCGATCCTCACTACTGCCTGCCAACCCCTTGAGGGTAGAGCTGTGGTTAAATGATTACCACCAGTGGCCTTTCACTTTTTTATCATCTTTCATTCCATTCACTTCACGCAAGACTCTCAAGGAACTGGTTTCCTTTTAACCTAACGATGATGATTGGTGCTCCTCAAAAGTGGCAACTGCTTTATAAAATGTATCCCTTATCCAGCACGTACCTACTATACGGACGAGGATCAAGCCAGGTGACGAAGATGACATTGACGTGACGGTCCATTCGTACCATATACCAGTGTGACTTCAAGCAATTAAGGATAATTACACGCTACAGATGCCATGTTAAGTCCGATGTTTAAAATTAAACTGTTTTGACACCACTTTCGGTGTCTGATGTTATACAGGGAAGGTGCATATAACTGAGCCCACTCTATCGAAGCCCCAACATGCCACATAGAGTATCTATACTATTTATTTGTCTGTCCGATCATAAGTCGCATAAGAGCACAAGTCCGTTGTGTCACATTCTTTGGCCGGCGAATGATTGATTCCCCTTTTTGGCGTCTGCGTGTCGCTTTTCAGACACTCTTAGATAGCTGGCCTACTATAGGTATACTCATAGTAGCACTGGAATGCTGACTGCAGATACGGCTTCTGGCCATTTTGCTTGTAGCCCCGTCTATGTGTGTGGTGGCTATAAATCTAATGACATGCGTGAATGTGGGCTGGCTGGCGATTCAGATTCAGATTTAGATTTAGATACAAATATCGCAGACCAACGACCAATAATAAAAATCTCAGTTCTATTATGGGTGTACAGATTTGTTTTTCTTGTTAGCGCAGTGGTTACGGTACGGGGGCTTATTAAGGCGTCTGGCGATTAAAGGGTTCTTGCGGACTTATTTATTATTTTTTTACATTTTAGTTTTTCGCATGCTTTTGATTTTTCTAAGATTTTAAGAGGCGAGAGTGAGTGGTTTAAAGGTATTCTCGCGTCTGTCTGATTTGTGGAGAGATATGTATGTAAAATAGACTCAATTTAAGTTAGAAGGTGATCAAGATTTGTATTCGAACTGTTACTATCTTGGGTAAAATGCTAATGGCTCAGTGAGTTTTGGTCTTACTAAAAAAAGACGTGGAGCGAAATAAAAATCAATCAATATTATTTTTTTTTAATTTTCTATTAAAACTAGCTGACCCGTAGAACTTCTTTCCGCATAAATTCATTTATGTCAAGAAAATAATAATTCCGAGCATGCAGAATGCTGTTTCATAATTATTTATTCTAAAGTTTTATTAAACACAATAAAAATAACTGGATTAAAAATGTCTATGTTTTTCAATAAAATCTAAATGATTTAGGCGGTCGGCCAGCCTTAAGCTTTTTGACTGAAGTGCTTTATGGTACACAACATTCTTAATTTTATTTTCGGATGAGTAAACGTACAAAGCGGTAGGTTTGCCGATACGTGAGCTAGCCACATATAATTGACCATGTGAGAAACATGGGATTCCAGATTGATGCGATAAACATTCAGCTATTGCCCCTGCGACTTATTGATTATCATAGCAAAAGCGAGACGCACCGGAAATTGAAGACGCTTAAACACGAATGGCAAATCGTTCGGAATAAGCGGATTCCGGGGAATGAGAACATCTTCGCCTTTGAATTTTCCCCGCAAAATAGTGGCTTAAATTAGATTTGATTTGATGTTCTTCACAATCAAACATTGCATTGACGTTGCGCAGCAAAATTATAACTGAGCCGACTTTCAATTTTAAATTGTGTGGCGGAAAGCATTTATTGTTGAGATAATGTTTCTCGAATTTGCGACATGTTCACCCGATTACGTACATTTTGATCTGAGTGTTCGTCTGTAGTTTCGTTTGCACGAACAGTCACCAAACGTTGTGCATTACGACTGCGACGTAAAAAGTTTGACGTTATAGCTGGTGGCATGATAACTTAAACGAAAACCAAAAAAAATAATATTCATCGAAAAAATGGATCGAGTTTCATAATTTTCTACTTATGAAATCACAAATTAGACTTGGAACTGCTGAAATCAATCACTAAATGTCCAAATGAAAATGTTCTGCAATCACTTACAAAACCACATTGAAATGAAAACATTCGAAATATCTTTGGTTTTGTCTAACTCACAAAAATCATTAAAATTTTCACAGATTCGCAAATTACCCAATTCCAATTGCACCGTAACGAAATCAAGAGCGGTTTTTATCTCACTTTTCACAATTTTTTCAATAGCTAAATTATATAAATAAAATTGATTGAAAACGCAATAAATCACCTTGATAAACAAAATACTTTGAGCACAATAAAAATTAAAGAAAAAAATTTAATTAAATTTAATTTTATTTGACCGCACGCAATAGCAAATACAATTTAATTAGAATGACGAAATGATAAGGACACCTCATATTTCTTCCTTAGGCCAACACCAATCCGTCAATCCCAAAATTTTGAAAATCAAACGATCTTCCAGGATTACCAATTTTCCTGAAAGTTTTCTGGAATTTTCATCCCTTGTCCTATATCAAACGATGTTCCAGGATTACCAATTTTCCTGAAAGTTTTCCGGAATTTTCATCCCTTGTCCTATATGCCCCTCTTATGGCCAAAAGCCCTAAATCGTGAACATATTTTCTTCAATTATCATATGACCTTTTTCGAGCCAATACGAATTTATAAAGCCCTAAATAGTGAAAATCGAAATAACCATTCTCGAGTTATGCACTAAAAAAGAGGATGATCCCTGATTTCCAATTTTTTGGAAAAATTTTCGGGATTTTCCTCCAGTGTTCTATATCCTTCCTTGGGTCAATTCGAATTCATCAAGCCCAAAATCATGAAAATCGAACCATCCGTTCTCGAGTTATGCGCGCACACACGGGCGACATTTCTCTTTTGTATAAATAGATTATAATGTAGGCACAGTATTCGCCGCTTATACGCACATCACTTTATCATTGTTCCAGCTTAATCGACTGAAAAAAATTCATTCCGAAAATTTCCTGTATTTGTAGAACAGCTTTTTATTGAACTAATTAAATTAATTAATCTTGAAAAATGCATTTAGCATACTGAAAACATGTGTATCTACGTCTTTCGGGTATTTGAATGCCCGGATAATTGGCCAAAAAATCGTATAAAATTGTCAGTGCATTTAAGCGGGAAATACTGTGTACCTTCTTGTGTAATTTTAAGTATTTTCTCTTACCTTAAACTTGAACAGAAATCATATGATGCCATTTTTCCCATGTTACTTTTTCTAATCCATAGATCGTTTGAAAATTAGTATTAACCTGAGATAGAAATCAGATTCATATACCAAACTCCCTGATTAACCCCTGCTCAGAGATTGTCGTGTACTGTGGAGTCTACACAAGAACTATACCTTTCCAGTTATAAAAAAAATTGTAAGATTGCATTTATAATGATGCGAACTATATCGAGCCATTTAAACTATCAACAGATAAAAATACATGACCACCATTAACTGTCAAAATCTACCTGTCTTTATTCGATAGTTCCCTTAGATAGTTGATCCTGTTTTGAAAGAAGGTGGTAATACAGCATTTCTCACGTTAAGACATTTTCTTACCCGGTAGGAGCCCGTTGAAAAAAGTTTCTATCTGTATCACATTTAGTTTTTTAAACTGGCAACGATTTTTTCTGCCGAAAACCCTAACACGATTGAAATTGGGTTATTATACCTATGATACTTCAATTATTTAAATAATAAGTAAATTGTTCGAGTAAGTATTTACAATGTAGTGCGAATGTTGTCAGCCAAGTTTGCCTGCGCTTAATATTGTTTATAAATGAAAAACTTGAAACCTGCTTTTGGTTTATAATTATTTCAATTAATTTTATTTTCATTAGGTCGAAGAAGTGATATCGACGTTGCCAGAGTATTTAGCCCAAATTATGGCGGCATTTTCCTAAATTTTCAGCTAATTGTCCTTGATATGGGTTTGGGTATGCTCTTTTAGGGCATCTAAGGCCTGAGGTTTGGTCATATGTTATAAAAGCTGCCTTGAACGGTTAAGTCATCTTCAGTTTGAGCCCCAATTGATTTAACTGAGGTAGAAGAAAGTTGTTTTGTATATGGGCTCTGAAACGTTTGCTGTTCACAATTATATTCGTTTCAATCGCAGAGTTTTGAAAAAAAAAACAGTTAGTTACTTTTCTCAGGTTTAATGGCCCTTCATTGGATATACGCTGAAATGGAAATAGTTCTCGTCGCTCATTATAATTTTCGATAAAAATTTGCTCCCTCCTTGTCGAGATTCTGGATTACTTAAGCAACGGTCACGCACTATTGACAGTCAACCGATGTAATGCCTACACTTTGTAATCCTATCCTACTAATATTATAAATGTGAAAGTTTGGATGGATGTTTAATTGAATGTTTTTTTGAATCCTTTATTCCAAATCAATGCGTTTCGCCCAGGTACTACAGTTGGGATCATCAGTTAGATGCTGTAGTACCCTTCTAAGACGCAATATATTAGTCAATGGCTACCGACATAAATAAAATTAACAGCTTGTAAAGACTGCGAATTAAATTTTTCTAGACGGATGGATGTTTGTTGCTCAAACACGCCAGAACGGCTGAAAGGATCTGAATTAAATTTGGAACATAGATAGATCATAGCCTGGAATAGCACATAGGATACTTTTGACTCCTTTAGAGTTTATGCTTCCTGTAGCATACAGCACATATAACATTTCTTCGAATTCCACAAATAACCAACATAGCTTTTATTCTCAAGAAACCCATAAACACACACACACACAATCAACTAATTTGAATCAATCAAAGCGATTGTGTTGCGACTGAATCCCCAAATCGAAGGGAAACTAGAATTTGGTGTCAAATCGGTAATCTACAGTTCGTGGGAACATCAAAGCATGGAAGCTTAGGTCAACTCTGTAGATTGAAGTTCTAACGAATAAGTTAGTGCTGCTAATTAGATATTTTACCCAACAACTTTGTGAGTTGTAATAAACCATCTTAAAGCCTTTCACCAAAATAAACTGCAATATCTGATGCGATATTCTCAGCTGAACGACTGCTATGTGGCCAGACAGACCTGGCAGCAACTCATGATTCAAATTTGCAACCAAGGAATTATTCAGCACAAGAACCGAAATAAATATTCTGTGTTTTTTGGGAGTAGTCATGCCTTGTTGAACTGCATTTGTATCTGTTTAATTCACAAATGTCAAAGTAGAATTGGCTTTTGCCGCCATATTCAAGAATTATAGCAACATAGGGTTATGAATTTTGCCCGACTCCCGGAAATAACGCCAGAGGAAATTGCGGCAGACTTTTTTTTGGGAAAAACGCCTGAATTTTTTTCTGGTTGTTGTTGTTGGTTTTTGGGTTGCGCGTCTGATGGGGGAGGGGCCACATAATACACTGTGAAATCTTCATTCAAACCATAAAATAGATTTCAAATGCATCATGGCATGATATACATACGCGCCAAGCTTAATGTAAGCCGTGATCCGAATTGCAAAAAACACTTCGCACAAGCCGGAAAAAAAGTCAGAAATTTGGGAAAGATTATCAAAAAACCTGGGATTTTTTTCCTAGGAAAAAAGGCCGGGGCTTAGTATGAAGAATTTTTTGGCGTTTTTCCAAAATAAATCTGGCGTACTTTCTGGGAGCCATTTTGCTTCACCCTGTATAAGGAAGTTGTATGTAAAGTAAGATTTTACTTTTATAATCTGATTGCCAATTTTTGCGTTCGTCATATTCGACCAAATGTGTTCGGCTTATTAGACTGAATTACATTTCAAATAAATAAGATAAGTTTCAAAATGATCATACCATTTAACGTAACTTGTTTAGTAGGTGTGTCTGACGAATACATTTGATAGCTTTAAATAACTGCAATGAGTCAAACCTGAGCTCTTGTAAAAATTACAAATTTTAAAGCTAAATTACGTTTTGTCTTCGTTGAAATATAATGTACAAGTTCATATTTTACGACTACATCAATTTCAGATATTTCCTTTAATAACATCATATGAAACAAAATCGTTTTGCAAGCACTTCGAGTAAAATGTTCTTATAACGACAAAATTATGGCATATAGATACATCATGCCATTATGCCATAAATTGTTTTGTTGCTCTATAAAACATTAAAATCCTCACATCTCATCAAAGATGATCGTAAAACGAAACTGATATCCAAACCATGCTATTAGCTTAAAACAGCATTAAGGGCACACCTCTATAACTTTTTTAATCAAAACGAAAAAAAAACTACTTCAGAGGAAGAACAGCGTATAAAACAATCTTTTAGATGAATGACATTAAACACTTTTACAACACAATAAACTATAAGCCTGTGTAGTTAGATACTGCACACACGGAATGATGTAGTGTATACTCGTACCTATGCCATTTATTGCCCCTTAAACAGAATTAAAGGCTTTTCAGAATTTTAAGCATCACTCCCATTTCCGTCCTTCATTAGTATCTCTCCTAAGAGAATATAATACCTTGAAGTCGAAGAGTATCTAGTATATGGAAGGAAAAAAACCCTTCAAGAAATGACACTTGTCTATCAATCACGCCGGCGCGGCCGTAGCCGTTATAAGCTCTCATAGACTCAACAATAAACATTTTTCTGTGGACTCTCCAATCAAAACGCCTGTGTTTGTGACTCGAATCCAGTTTTGATGATCGATGATGGTCAACGCACTCTTTGGATTGGATTATCTGTCTAAGGTTAACTTTGGTATATCACCGCACAACACATAAACCGGCCATTTGGCTTTGGACTTTTTGTTGGTGTTGCTTTTTGTTGGAATTGCTTGAAGGTTGGAGAAAAGCAGGTTTAACTCTCCATAAGCCCTTCTCTTACACGTTCATGTGTTGCATTATTGATTAAGCATAAGTAAATGATCACTTATTAGTAATCCCACAATAGGGCCCTGAGTTTTCATTTAAGTGATCGTTAGAAATAATGAATGTCTATGACTTGGTCAGAAGATTAATTAGCTTATTATGAGAAAAGGGATTTTTTTTCGTATCAACCAGATAGACGGAAGTGCAGTAAGGGTGGTCTTGGCGATTTATCAACATAAATTATTATTGATATCGGGTCAGGAAGTACTCTCATCAATCTCACTGTTAAATATGATTAAATATTAGTTCTACTCAATGATAAATATTATGGTCAGAATGAGTGCGGGTGGCAATGGTTCAGAGATATACTCACTCCACCAAAAAGTTGTAGATACTTTGGTCCAGATAGTTCAGAAGAGACTCTCCTTGAACATAACTACTTCCCACTATTACGCTGTAGAGGTTAGGCTGTAGAGGTTAGGTGGTAGAAGTGGCTGTCCGCGGAAGCCGACAAACGTAGACATATTTTTGGTTCGTTTTGATACCACAGGATCCAGGACATATGAAATCTGCATAAGGAGTAATGAATTGTTTCATCCTCCTCATCCAAGAAGCTTCTGTTCTGTAGAAGTCGTTAGCAAATGTGTGGCGTTACGTGTCTGAAAATTAGACAGTATCCAGTTATGACACACAGTTATTACGGACGTAAGGTTAGGTTAGGTTGAAGGGGCTGTCAGGAAAACGGCTGACACACTTAGACCTTAGATAGGTCCATTGTGATGCCACGTTAAGAGATATTTGCTCTTTAATTAAACCAATTGGAACCTCTATTGAAGCGGTGTAGGTGGTGAGTCTCTATTTGTCTTAGATCACTGTGGTCGTCGAAGAAGTACTCTCCCAGGAGAGAGCAGGACATGAACAAAGAAGATGGGAGATAGTGTCCTGTTCCTCCTCATCCATACAACTTCTGCTAAAGTCATTGATGAATACGGCGAGTCTTTTGGCGTATCTGCCAATTAAACAGTGCCCAGTTATAAAACATATTACGGAGCCAAAATGTTTTCTGCGCATACCTTTTGAGTGTTTTGGATCTATATCTAGCCAGATCTGTCTGGTAGCCAGGCCATCTTATGTTATTTTTATGGCGTTTTGTTGCAACGTGTCTACATGTAGAGATAGGCGTACCGATTTCCATCATTTTAAGTTGAATTGGTAATTGGGTTCCATTTCTGGCGAGTTCATCGGCTTTGGAGTTTACCAAGATATCCCTATGTCTCGGCACCCAAATAATGTGAATGTTAAACTAGTTCTGGCATCTCCCTGAGAGATTATCGACAATTGCGGGCAGCTATAGAGTTTGTGGAAACAGCGCCAAGTGATTTGAGGGCTGTTTGTCTGTCAGAAAAGATACGGATATCCGATGTGGATAACACTTTTTCCTTTAGCCAGGATAGGACCTCTTTAATCGCCAGAATTTCCGCTTGGAACACGCTACACGCATCTATTGTTAGTAGTAATGTTTTTACCGAGTTCATCAGATTGACAGTTGCCTGGAATGTGCCTATATGACCCGGTTTCAAAAAAGGTGCATATTGAAACGTTCGAAGTAGGGCTACTGTAGAATTCGTAGACACGGATTACATAGATTTTAGTGCAGCTCGGCTGGGGACCTGCGGCGTGCTTAATCGGTCAGTTTTTGATTTTCTAAAACTTGGATTAGGCGAGCAATGTAACAATTAATCACTTCGAAGTACTTGCCTTATCACATTGTAGTGGTCCCCGGGCAATGATTTGTGTATGGCTTTAAACACAAATTAAGCCCAGTTAACGAAACGGATAAAGATTAATCCGAGTATTCCGACAATAATCGGTTTCTGAAATGTGAGAATATCTCCTCAACGCAGTCTGCAAGGCTGTTCACATTGCCAGATTTCATCAATTAGAGAGAGAATTGATGCGGTACAAGATTGTAATCGTAGAGCAAAGTGAAGTACGATGGCTGGGATCGAATCACCAATATGTAACACTGTTCTGCTCTACTCGGGTAATGCTCCAGGGGAAGAAACTGCTCAGGAAATTGGAGTTCTGCCCCTCCGACGTGGTAGGCCCTTGGATTAAGGACCATAAATGTCAGATTCAGAACGTCCCATCACCATTATACTGTATTACGCCCCAAAAAGGCTCGCATATGACTAAGAGAAAAAATGCTTTTACAGTCCGCTAGGTACCACCTATAACAACACACCACGTGGAGATATTATTATGGTTATTGGAGACTTGAATGGTAAAGCTGGTAATGACATCGGTGAACTCAAGCATGTGATGGATAATCATGGAGAATCCAACTAAGCGGTAGGAATAGATAGCAATCCCACATAGCATTTACAAGCGGCACCAATGACATCGAGTGAACTGCTGCGTCAGCCCATATAGACGGCCTGGATCTTCTAAGGTTACCCTCATAAGTGGAAAAAGCGAATGATCGTCAGACTCCCGAAATAAAGTGATTTAAGGAAAACTGGAGGAAGATGCGTTTTGACTGCTGCAATTTATGAAGGACTCAAAGGTTACGTTCTGTTCGAAGGTAGGTTTTCAGATGAGCTGGAGGAGTGGAAGTCCAAAGTGGAGCTAGTCAGAGCCAATAATGTTTTTGTTAGTAATAAGCAGTAAATGGAATATCCAACGAAGATCTCCTCAGGAGTGGCAGTGGGTTGAACATGCACTTCGGAAGTACGCAGTTCCATGAAGAAATTCGATAGATTCTAGAATTTCGTGAACAGATTCTCTGTTTTAAAATACTAATCACATAGAATTTGCTGATTTCCTTTGACAACTAATTTTTGGTTTCCCACACAAAAGCTTTTCAAAACTCCTTAAAAAGATTATACTTGGGCGCGTTCATAAAAATATCGCGTAATTTCCAACTAAAATTCGTGCAAATTTGTTTGAAGTGATTTATTTATATATTTTAATATATTTTCGCAATTTAAATTTTTCGATTTCGAATTTTGGGTGAAACAAGCTTAGTCAAATATTACACAGCGCGTAACTGTAACGCGCAAGTCTTGGTTATTTTCTTTTGAACTTCTATTCGGTAAGGCGAGCGTTATTACACGCAGCCTTTTACTCATTTTCAGTACTGCGCGTTTATTTGACAGCTATCTTTCATTTTAGCTTCTTTGCCCAGAGCAGATATTGAACAGAAAATAGTTCATAAGAGATAAATAGAAGGCAAAGTTATTTATATATCCCAGAGGACAAAGGATTATAGAGAATGGGGTTCATTTGGTAATTCAAAATAAGCTTAGAATATTTTTCTTTGCTCTATTTCAATTCGTCAGCTATTTCGATTGGTGTGCATTCATCAACAGCGAACATTAAATGAAGCAAATACGAAAAAGAAAGAAGGAGTAGAAAGAGAAACGTCAAAAACACGGAAGGAAAATCCTATACCCGCGCGTGTTCAGATAGATTTATTTCTGTTTCATCTTTTCGTTCTTTCTTTCTCTTTCGCACTTCATTTACGCAGGGGTAAACCGGACTTAGCAAAAAAAAAACCTTACAAAATCTATCAAAATATTCCTTGACAACGACAAGTAAAGTTTCATCATTTTACAATTGTCTGCTGTCTGCAAAAATTTCAGGGTCACGTTATTTAAGCCAAGGATCTTAACTTTGAAATTGAATCTGAAAGATCAGTTTTAATATCTTTTCTCGCAATATTCCTGATGGCAGACATTGTTCTAGTGAAAGAAAAAAAAACATATATTTTTGTGCCAAAAACTTTGACGGTTCCGACAAGTGACGATCGACATCGGCGATAGAGATCAACATTTTTTTTATCTGTCTCCTCCCAAGCTTCATTTTAGGCCATAAATTAAATTCTGTTTCTGCGAAGCAGAAAAGGTCAAATCTTGTCTCAAAAGAACACATTTTCGTTATAAATTACAAATTCAGATCATTCCCGAACCGAGGCAGAAATTAATTAAGAGTGAAGATTTCTGCGATATGCTTCTGCATTTTTCCCCATTATTCTCTTCCGTATCCGTTTCGAGCTCATAAATCACAAAAGGAACTCCTCGTGCCACCATCGATGTTACACATATTCAAAGTCGTATCTTTGACTATAATTAGCTATAAGATGAAAAAAAATTAAAAAAAAACTCTTGGCGACTTAGATAAATCATTCTGTTTTTTTTTTTTTTTTTTTTTTTTTTTTTTTGAGGAGTGGGGACTTCGATACCCTAATCGAATTATGTCTACCTTAATGCACACTGGAAACTTGATCCGCGTCGCCTTTAAGAAAAGGGATAATCAGACACACATGAACAAAGAGTAGAAGACCCCTTTAACAAAAAAAAAATTGAGATAAGAATGTAAAGCCGTGGACGACGCGACGGCTTTGAAGATACCCGCTAAGCTATGGATCACATCTGATATAAGATTCTTAAAATTGGGTTGAAAAAAAGAGCTATCGTAAATTTAATGTGTCGAAACAGATTGGTACAGATGAACCTTTTTGATATCATGCTGCAGCCATTATGAGCTCTGGATGACCAGAAAATTATCGCTTTGAAAAATGTTTTATTTATGTTTATCTTAATTTTTTTTCTTGGTTTTTATTGTTTAACTTAAGATTTTTGTTCTTTGTGTCTTTCAGGATGCCAAAAGGGGGACCGAATTAGATTATGTCATAGCCAGAAAAAATCCACATTTTCCAAAACCAGTCTACCTCGAGCTATGGGTAAGTTTAATATTTTCATTTTTTTTAGAACAAAAGTTTAATTTGTGTTTTGTATTGTGTGTATATAATTACAGGGATCACCCCTTTTTGCTATTAGACAAAAGATTGTTTCGCCCGATACAACAGAGGGAACAATATTTTTACTGGGACCACTCGATTTTGAAAAGCAAGCCATGTATCATTTGACCATATTAGCTAATGTAAGTCGAAACCATATATGTAATTAGATATTATATCAGAAGTTTAAGATTAAGGCTTATAAAAAAAATAACTGACTTTAAACCTTTCGTAAAAAAAAAATTAGGACAGTGTGAATTTTGTAAGAAAATGTAAATTTGGAAGAACAACAGTAGTTGTCTGTTGGAAGATCGATTTTGAAATTGATTTATGGCCCATACAGCTAATCCCTCGATAATCAGAAATATCTACCTATTTAAAAAAGAGAAAATTCAAAGATCTTCTACAATTTTAGTTACACAATGATGTGTTAAACTGGTAAGTGAATCCTATATCATCAGCAAAGGCAGTGGCAGACCCGTTAAGTTTCAGTTTGAAAATGGAGTCAATATATATTCTAAAAAAAAAACCTGGACCTTCCAGGGAACCTTGCGGAACACCGTTTTTTCAAAAAGCAGGAACTACTGATTAAAGCCACGTAAATGTTGCACCTCTGAAATCTACAGCCGTATAGCTTTTTGTATAGAATATTGTTGTCAACTATATAGAACGCTTTTGTCATATCAGCAATAAGCGCCATGGTAGATTTATTACCTAATGATTTTGAATGATCAACAAGAATTTGAGTGTGCTACCACCAAGTTTTTTTCATATTGCTTTTGGTTGGAATTATACCTATTTCGCGACTTGCCAAGATCGATCACCAGATTTTTTTGCTCTGGTTGTGCTCGTCTACTTTTTCATTTTAATTGAAAAATTTCTTGTGCCTCCATCGTGTATTGAACCATGACCAAGCTGATTAGAAACCAGGTTAGGTTAGGTTAGGTAATTGGGCTGACAATTGATGCCGTTATCGTCACACTTAGATCAATGTAGATCCATTGTGTTACCCGGAGTGTAGTCACTCTTTTCGATATAAACATGTGTCCTCTGAATCAGTCAAGCCATTTGGAGGCATTGACGAAGTTCGATATGTTAATTCCTGAAATATTAGAGAGCTCCTCCAAATTATTGAAGAAGTAGCTGCCTAACAGATTATTTCTCTGGTGACAGAGTGCAGGGCAGTGGCAGAGAAAGTGTGAGGTGTCCTCATGCACCTCTTCGTCACCACATCCCCTGCATAGATAATTTGTACTGAGTTTCATTTTGAATTTATGATATCCCAGCTGGTTATGTCCAGTGATTATGCTTATAAGAGAGCGAAGGGATCTCTTGTTGAGTTGCATAATTTTGTATCTCCTCTGCTTGTTGAAGCATGGCCATATTTTCCTGGTAGTGTCAAGTAGGCTCCACCTTGTGTTGGATTTCTTTAGGATTCTGTCAGAAATTTTCTGATTAATGTAACATGGTGGGATATTTACCACCTCTGCTTGACTGGTGTCAAGCGCTGATCCCTGTCTTGCTAACTAATCGCCGTTTTCGTTACCCTATATACCGATGTGTCCCGCGACCGAGCAGAGTCGAACATTGTGTTGCGTACCAAGTACCTTTAGCTCTTTACGGCAGCAAGAAACAAGTTACGATTTTATCACAGTGGCCGAAATCGCTTTTATTGCCGCTTGGCTATCTATATAAAAGGTAATATCAGCCCGTGGAAGCGCCATCACCGTTACCTGTCTAGCAGCTGTTTTCACCGCCAGGACCTCCGCTTGGAAGACACTTCTATAATCTGGGAGCCTAGTTGAGTTGTTTAACTCAAGATATGCCGAGAAAAAGCCTGCACCAAAACCAGTGTCCATTTTGGAGCCATCAGTATAGATTGCTATCGCTGACTCACTGGTATAGGGTTGGTTGTTCGTCCATTCTTCTCTGCTTGAAATGACAGTTTGGAATGGTTTATGAAAGTCCAGTTCGGGTGTTTTATAGTCTGCAATAATACTATCACCCAGATGTTTCTGAAGAATCTGTGCGTGACCTATTGTGCTGTTTGAGTATCGCCTCTAGCCCTGCGGTTGGCGTGGATCTCATGACCCCCGTAATTCCAATGCACCCTAGTGTCTGTACTTTTGTCAGAATAAATTACCGTATGTTAATATTAGTCTGATTATTGCCAAGTACATCCACATGATAATTTTTGGACTCGGTCCTCAAGATTTCCCAAAAACTCTATTACAGGAATAGAATGAAATCATTCCTTTTTTAGCTCTTTCACGAGTGTTCTGATTCCAGTTCAATTTTCTGTCTAGAATCACACCAAGATACTTTGCCTGATCTGAAATTTTCAACGGGGTACCCTCAATTGAAGGCATTCTGATACTTGGTATTTTCCTTTTGTTTGTAAGAAGGACCGATTCAGTTTCTGACGGGTTAACCATCAGACCACACTTTCTAGTCACTCTACTAACTTTAGAAAGAGCGTAGTCGATCTGTTCGCTGATTGTGGATAAGAATTTACTTCACTTCAGCACTTTTTAAGCAATTAGAAAGAAAACTGTTTTCAACACTTAGGTTAAACAAGGAGCTTCAAATATTCACTAATATACGAATATATCAGAAGCCCCTCCGATTTACAAACGGCAAAAATATTCGCCGAACAAGTTCGCGCTCGCTGTGTTTTTTTTATGTATGTGCTGGTTCACGAGCAGCTCGCTGTTGGCAAAAAATTTCGATTTTCTCGTGTTGTTGGCTTCGATGGTCGCTATGTTCCAAGAATTTATATAGGATTCATAAAGTGAAAACTACAATAAATAATTTAGAAAAAATAAATCATGGCAAGTTGCATGAATGTTCGCCAAATGTGTTCGCCATGTTGGGGATAACGCAAACGAACAAGTTCGCCCAGCATGTTCGTCGTTTATGCCTACCTTTAGTGACAGGGCGTTGAGCAGAGGTAAGCATTTATAATTTATCTAAGTCAGAGACAGAAAATATTTTCACTAATGAGTCACCCTGACTCCTTCGCATAAAAACTCTCCCGTTCCTGGTCCAAATATATGTCTTTAAATCCCCTATTAGCCTTCAGCGACGATGAATTGTTTAGTAGTTGAAGCGTATGAAGAGTTAAGAAGTAGTTTATGTACATATTTTCGGTTGGCGGTTGTGCATCAAATAGATTTGTCGTAAGCTGTACTCTCCTTCCTCTTTATTTTTCTTTGTTGACTGGGAAATGAATTTTAGGTGCAAAATGCTGACGTTCTTTGCATTCTTGCCATGTGCATTAGTGAAATGGTTTAAATAAATATGAAATAATTCCACAAAAGCTTGTCTGTGAAAACCATAGAGTTCTTGAAGCATTAGATTTGACGCGGTTTTTCAATCAATATTTAACAGTTCTGTCGAGATCATAGAATTTGATGAGATTATAGTTCCACATCCGAAGAAAAATTACGGAACTGAAGTGTTTTTGCGTTATTTTTTGGGTTCGCTGAATACCTATGGAAGATGCAAGTCAAAAAGTTACAAGGACAGTTTTAGAGAACTCAGCTTTTTCATAACTGTTTCGTTCGCAAAATGCCTGGCCATCGCATCGCAAATTCAAATTCAAAAGAGGGTTCAACTGATGTTTTGTGTTGACGATTTGCTCTGACCGGCAAGTTTGCCCATTATAACCTCACCAGTAGGGCTGGTAACGAGACCGAGACTAGTCTAAAGAACTGAGAAATGTCCTTATTCTTTTTACGGAAATTCGCCGAGAGTCTCGCTGGTCTTGGGGGTCTTGGTGGTTTGGTTTCAGTTTTTGCAAGGAGAAATATTTTTTATTTAATTGTTGTTTAGTATCTACTCATGTTCAGTATTGTATAATACTCATTCGTTTTTTTTTTTTTTTATAAATATTCTATGCGCTTTAAAATATCAAACCACATAATGTATATAGTTATACTCCGATAGGCGCACTGCGAAAATCCAGAGAAGAATACGTACAATTTATGTATGCATGTTGTATGAATAGAACTCCCTCATTTTTAGACTTTGTTTGCCCCTCCGGAAAAAGGGGGCTTTAAAAGTTTTAGGTGACACTTGGAATAAAATATTATTGAAATGTCAAAATATAGTTTGTTGCCTACCGTCAAGCCATTTATTGTCAAAATACATTAAATGATGTCTCCTATTTAAATGAAAAAACCTCAATAAAATTAAAATTTTATCTCAGCAAATTCTTTTTACTACAAAAACACGAAAGAAACCAAGACCGATACGAGACTATAATTTTTTCATGTCACGATCTATCAAGTCAAGCTATAGATATTTGACAATAGAGCTGGCTTTTAATTCCGAAGTTCGATCTGAAATCTTCATAGTTAAAATTTAGTGAGCCAATGGTCCCCAACAATGGTTAAAACAACATTAGATGAGTATTTTTGGGATACCCTGTATAAGTACAGAACAAGTTGATGACTAGTCAATAGAATTTTCATACCTTACACGTTTCATATAATCATCAATTCAAATAGAAGACTGCAAAATATCCTTGAAAGTCGATTAATCCAAACAATGCCCAAGCCCAAGCCCATCATCAACCATCACATACCGACAGAGCTCGCCTCTTTCTCTCCTTGTACGGAGTGTCATTTGATCGCTCGCCAATCTATAGCAGGGATTTAATTTGCCTCATTATCAACCCTTAAAATATGCACAACGCCACCCTAGAGGGTTATTTATATGCAAAAAATATATATTCAATCCGACGACGCAACGGTCGTGTCCATCCGTATAAGCTTACAAAATGGCCAAAGGCCATCTGGTGGATATCTGATGCTAATTCAAACTGATAGTAATTACCAGGATCCAGGATAAAAATTCAAAGATATGTGACACACGGTGCGAAATTGTATCTTGTTTTAGGACGAAACGACCAAGATATCATAGGAGATCAGGACAAGACTAACAGGGAATTCAGCCAGCATTATGGACTACAAAATGATGTCATGTCACAGACATTCGAGAAGCGTTCATGACAGAAATACCAATAATGACGCGCTCCATCACCGAAAAGATACTTATTTTTTTTTGTTGTATGTTGGAGCCCTAAGGGGAGAGCGACTGCGAGTAGCTAGCATCTTCTACTCGTATCTTCTGACGGTAAGAGCTGCGTTGCAATTGCGAAACAAATAAAATACTGTCCACATGGGGCAACGCATAAAAATAGCCCCACAATTGCAACGTTCGGTGAAATATTGCCACAGGCAAATCAGAAAGAGCATCTTGTTTAGGTTTCAGTGGGATCGATGTTAGGGGTCTACGGGCAAAAATATGGGCACAAAACTACACATGAGACGACGAGCTGGAAATACGCATATAGGGAGGATATACAATATATATATATAGATTGCTATTATGTAGTTATACAATATTCTGCAAGGTCTTTGGGCGCATAAGTACGAGTATAATAATGGGTGTGCCTGTTGCATGGCACCAACTAACGCAGTCGTTGTCGTTGTGGCCATAATTGGCAATGGTATGTAGTTGACTAGAATGTCAGTGAATTGAGGCCTTCTATGACCAAAGAAACAGATATACCCATACCCACTTTAATGGAGGAAAAAATAAAACGCGGAAACACTTTGTATTGTAATGAAAATGATTGCGTCCTGTTTTTAATTTTCTTTCTATTGCGGATTCAAGTTTATATCACAAAACTATATTATGCCATTTGAACTTTATGGTTTTATATGTGTTTTTTTTTTTGTTGTTGTTGTTGAGTTGATATGCATTCATTTAAGCCATTTAGATATCTGTAGGTACTTTGTAGTAAAATGTTTATGTTAAAGGCTCATAAGATAGCTTGAGATTTGTTGCAAAATAATGTCAATTAGTGTCAAAGAAAATGTTGATCTTTTGGTATACATAACCAACTGTTATGAAGTATACTTACATTATTTGATTCAAATCAGATGAATCGTTCACAGGCATTTTTTTTTTTGTGTAATTCATTTTTATTTATTATTAACTTATAACTATCTTAAAGCTAGAAAAAAATTCATAAAACTAGCCTAATTATCAATAACTTACAACTAATTTACTGGGCCTTTACAGGCGCTCTAAACTAAACTATATCTCTTAATACTAATGTCTTTCGACATAAAAACTATTTCAACTAATTATTTTATTTTATTTTTGTTTTGCTAAGTTTGTGATAATTTAGTATCTATGAATACTACGAAAACCCTGAAAGAGCTTTTTTAAGTGCATATTACGACCTTTCACTCTAACCATAAAAAGATAAAAAGAAAGAGTATGAATTTTTATTTGACAAAGTGGATTGGGTTGATGGAATAGATAAACTGGTTGTTGTTTGTGCTTTTGCGAGAGGAAATCGTGGATTTTGCGGTATGAACAACAATTTGAAATCTCGAAAGCTTCCTGCTGAAATCCCAGATTTTGCACAATTAAAGCCTTTTGCGAAGTATGGTGAAATTTATAAAAAGGCCTGTTCATTATAAACAGTTTGCATCGGTAATATGATTTCAATGAGATTCTCATAAAATGTCGAAAATATGTCGGCAAATATGAAGATGTTGAATGAAATCAAAATCATTGAAATGTAGTGATTTCGTTAAATGCTAAAACACAGAATTAGGCTATAAGCTTTAAAAAAAGAAAAAATATCAAGATTCTTTCAAGTCTGTCTAGATTTGACTTGTTCTTATTTTTTTTAGAATTCTTCTGAGTTCACAAAAATTGTATATAGTGTTATATTAAAGATTTTTCGGTTTTCCAAAAGAAAATACATGTGCGTCTCGGGACGCCCGGATAACTTAAACTAATCTAAGTTAAACTTTTTAATATTGAAATTGTTTAACTAGAAAAAAGCTTCAAAAGTTCTTCGTTAATTTGATTAATTTTAAAAGTTCTCCGTGTGCGTGAGAGAATGGGATGCCAGTCAGACTGGCACCGTAACGAGTTACGTAACGAAGCGGTTTACCCTCCCATAAGAAGTTATCACTTCAAAAAGCGTAGGGTTTTCTAAATATTTTTAGGGGTATACTCAACGGAGCAAATGGAATTGCAATTACCTCTATATGGAGGATGCATACATTTTTGAGATACATCTGTCAACATCAGTGAAGGACAAGATGTAGATTTATTATTTGGAAAACAGATAAGAAAAGTGCTGCGTTTTTTACACAAAAAAACACTAGTGTTAGTTCTTAGAGCACTTCACATGTAGAGCACTTCTCTTGCCGAATCAAAAACACAAATAAAATGGAAAGCCCCGTCCCTTTTCGAAACAAAAACAAAAAATGCAAAACTCCTGCGCTTTCTTTCTGTAATCGAAATGTACATGTGATACTTATGGAGACGGAATTCTAATTTCCACATAGTATCATGTTTGTGGATAATAGGTAATGTGAACTGTAAGCTGAATGACAAAATTACATTATTACTGTAGGCACATGCTTGTGTGCATTGGTTGATGTCTACGCAGAAATTGGCATTTGCATTTAAATTTAAATAATAACTGCTGAATCGCCATATCTGTCTTCGTTGAGTGCAATAATGCGGTTAAAGATGAAATTATAGTCGGTTCGTTACATTACCATAAAAAATACCCCTTAATATGACTAAGAAAGATATTTTAAATGACGATCGGGAAAGAACGAATGATTCAAAGGAAATTTCAAAGAAAAAGATACGTTTTTCGAGTGTATACAGTGGTGGTCCAGTATAACGAATGTTATAATGTCCGGAGTCAATTCGTTATATCGAATACGTTTTTTCTTACAAATCTTTAGGTAAACAGAAAGTACAATTGTATTTTCATTATTTTATTTCATAATTCACTTAAAAGAACAAAAAAAAACATATTTAACTTGATTTACATAAACCTATACAATATACATTTTAGCAATAGACTTATTAATTTTGTTCAAATTATGTACGTAAAGAGTACATACAGATATTTGGCCTCATATTTAAGAAAATATGTATTTCTCTCCGCTAAACTTCTTAGAACTAAGACAGTTTTCAATGTCATTTTATTCTGCCCATTGGATGTACTTGTCAAAATTTCCGACACCTTTGTAATGACTAACTCTTCGAACTTCAGTTTCTGAGCTAGCATTTTCATCGCTAACATTATCCCCAATTTCGATTTCTTCAAGATTGTTGTTATCAATATTTGCGGGTTGAAGAACTATTCCATTTGCATTATTCCAGGACTCCAAATCATGTGTAGTGAATTCAGTCTGAAAAAATAATACAAGTCTTCATAGCTTACAAAACAGTTTTTGCAATTGAAATTTGTGGAAAAATATTTCTCATAGAAGCCAACGTATTTGCTACAACGATCATATATGTCTTCATTAGGGAAAGCTGACAGAACTTGGATATAAAATGTTCTTCCAGCACTTGTGAAGCACAACCAGAAATACTTTTTGCCAAGACAAGGCAATGAGTGATACAGCATCGTAAAAATTAAGATCTTTTAGATCATTGAATATGTCCTTTCCGGAATTCACAATTTAGCTTATTATTTGTAAATGTTCTTAATGAACTTGAAAAACGTGTTCGTAATACCGATCATTCGTTATATCGGCATTCGTTATACTGGACCACAACTGTACTTACTTTTGTGACTTGGAGTATATTCTTATGCACTATAGAGGGTCTTTTTTATTTTAGTTTTTCTTCCAATTCACAACTGCTTTGAAATAGCGTCATTTTGAGCATGAAGGCTTATCTGCTGCTTTATCTAGCGACTAAAAGCTGTTGCTCCAAAAGTGCCGCAATAGTTAGGTACTTTTCCTACAACTGAGCGATCAAATGGATTTTTTAGTTAGAAAACCCTCAAACATCTGCGGTAGACTGGATCATCATCATCAAACTAGTACTCGCCTAACAAACAAATTAATGGCACATTTTTTTGTTCTAAATATTTAAAGGCAATGGCGCAAAATTTTAAACAACCCATTGTTAAGGGCTTAACATTTTACTAGTTAGCAATTTCCTAAGTGCTTATTGATTGAATAACTATTTCAAAATTTTTAAAACTTTTCTCAACTAGTAAATTGCAAATTAAGCAGAAAGCTGAGCATTTGTAGGGTTTGAATTTTGATGAACACAATTATTGTTGTTATGCGTTGTATATTAATTATATGTTCATGAAAACCCAACATGTGGTCTAAAAAGGTACTAGTTATTTCTAAAGTGTCCGCCAAATAACTTTTTTTTTTTGAAAATGCTATACAAAAAACTACTGAATATTTTCTCAAATTTCTTTTTTTATTTGAAAGTACAATCTTTCCGTTTAATAATGGAAAATAATTTCATTCAAATGGCTGCCTCGGCTGGCCATGCAGTAGCCTACACGATCGGTCCAATTTTTAAGCACATTATCGATCGTGTGCAGCTGTATTTCACCAATAGCTTCACGAATATTGTCTTTTAAGGCGTCAATTGTCTCTGGCTTGTCGGCGTAACACTTATCTTTTACGGCACCCAACAATAATAGTCCAACGGTGTCAAATCGCAGTTCCGAGGTGGCCAAACAACATCAGCCATGCGGCTGATAATGCTATCTTCAAAAACAGGGCGCAAAACATCGAGTGTAGCTTCGGCTGTGTGGCACGTAGCGGCGTCCTGTTGAAACCAAATATTGCCAATATCCTCCTCTTCAATTTTTGTGAACAAAAATTCGTTCAACATGGCCCGATAACGATCGCCATTGACTGTAACGGCCACTCCTTGCTCATTTTTGAAGAAAAATGGCCCAATTATGCCTCTGGACCAAAATCCGCACCAAACAGTTACTCGCTTTGGGTGTATCGGCTTTTCTATGTATGCGTGCGGATTTTCTGTGCCCCAAATGGGACAGTTTTGCTTGTTTACATACCCGCCAAGATCAAAATGAGCTTCATCTGAAAAGATGATTTTTTTTGGCAAATTCGGCATCTTTTCTAAGTCGATCGAAGGCCACTTAGCGAAGCGAAAACGCATTGGATGGTCAGTTGGCTTCAACTCCTGAACCAATTGGACTTTCTATGGCGTCATACCAAGGTCTTTATTCAAAATTCGTCTCAATGATGTCTCCGAAATGTTCAATTGTTGAGAACGACGGTGAATTGTTGTTGATGGCGCTTCACGCACACTTTCTGCCACAGCAGCAATATTCTCGGGTGAACGAACTGTTTATGGCTTTTAACGCTTTGGTTTATCGATGAGGATGCCAGTAATGTCGCAATATTTCCCAGCGTTGTTCAAGCGTATACACAACCATATTCGTTCAGCGGAAGGATAAAAATAATTATCTGTCAAATTAGACATGAGGTAAGTGTTACCATTCACGAAATAAGCACTAGTTGAAAAAAAAACGTTACATGGCGGACCCTTTATTTTCATCATTTTAACTTCATTATTTACAAAAAAACAAAAAAAAAATGTGCACCAGCAGGACTGGAACCTGGGCACCCTGCGTGCAAGGCTGATATACTATCAGATTCCATAATGGATTTAGCAAATTGCTAAAAGTTAAAGTAGCCATTCCGTGATTTTAACTTTAGTAAAATGTTAAAATCGTTTAAATTAGCTCAATCATCTTTTTAGCTTAGTAAATTGCTAAAAGTGGCTTTAACATTTTACTAAATCGTTTAAAATTTTGCGCCAATGTTTCCTCAAAATCATTTTCCCCATATTATAATATTTAAATATAAAAAAAAATCTTCTGGGCTGGAGCAAGCAATTTCTTCCGCCATGCAATTTTATGATGTTGTCAGAAAAGTTCAGTATGCTCTGTGAATTTTATCCGAGCTCATTGGGCGCACTCTCTTAATACGTTCAGAAGGAAAAAAGAAACTGTAATTCGGAGGTTTGAACTCTCTAAGCTGCTTTTTATAGAAACATTTCCAGAGCACCAGGCCAGCATAAAAATCTCTCAATTTTCATAAAACTCTTAAGCTCACTGCTATTCTTCTCTTCTCTGTGACAGATTATGCAGAACTCGAAAAAATAAAAAAAAATAGTAGGTTTCCTGAGATAATTTCCACCTTTTCTGAAAAATTTTGATTTAAAGGGAAAAATCGATTATTTTCAATTGTAATAATATTATTTAAATACATATTTCAATTAGTCATGTTGGAGTGACGGACATTGAAACCGAATCAGTCGATATAAAAAAAAAACAACTCTTTCGGTCCACTTACTTATCTTGTTTAACCTTTGCCTTTTAAAAAAATCGAACAATTCAAAAAGCCACACATTTTGCTGACCCCCTGTTTCGCAACACTATCCCAACTGTTCTCGCTTTGACAGAAAAAAATCTTTAACTCAAATTTTCTGGCCTCCCAACTTTTTTTACTAAAAACAAAAAACAAAAAAAAAACAACTTCATGACTTCTCTTGAAACAATGCCCGCTGTGACTTTCGGGCGATAACCTTCTGAACATTGCATTATCTCTGGCTTGCCTGACTCATACGTTTTCTTAAAGCAATTTTTATTTTTCAAATTCTACCAGTTGAATGTTTACTTACACGTACGTTTTTATTACCAGCCCGCCGCCGGCCGCAAGCTCGTATATCTACTCAATTTTCCGAATGAAAAAACGCACACAGTGACGACGAGCGACGGACGACGCGACGGTGCGACGGAAAGAAAACAAAAACAAAATATCAATTCCAAAACACAATTTAAAATTTAAAGAGAAAAAATATATATAACAAAGCCCGCTCGTCTACGTCGACACAACAGACATACCCAAAATTACCCTTATTGACCAAATGGCCAGCCAAAGTCAGGCCAAATCGCTGCAAGGCAACAGCGTGCAGTGTAGAAAAAAAAAACTAAAACGCTTGTTTTTCGCCAGAAATCTTATTACATCGCCGCTGGCCACAGTCAATACATTACAATTTCTGGCCAAAGGCTGCTGTTGCTGCTGCCTGCTACTTCTACTGCAAAAGTGCAACCACACTCCACATGGAAATGGTCGATTCAAATGATTGTGTTACTGCTGCAGCATATTGCTGGATGGGGCTCCGCTGCGTTCGAGACTTCTCGCCGATTCCCATGTTAACAAGTTACAACATCGTCGAACACCGCTAACAGGCGAACAGAATTCTGCGCACAGAGAGTGCAGCAGCACGAAATACATTTACTTCGCGCTAGTACTTGATTTGTTGTTGTTTTTCTCGTTCAACGTTTTTCGCAGTAAAATGCATTTTTCACTTTTGTAACACTACACAACACACCCAACCTCATCCCCTACCACCCCCCAAATTTTTCCATTGAGTGGCTGGCTGACTGATGATGGCAGTATATTTGCAATGCACTATACTCATACTCATGCACAGGCACACTAAGCTATTAAACCAGCCCACTCGGCGCGCTTGACGGTGAGCTAGGCAGGCTGGTTGGCGCGCTGCCTTCGACAGACGTTTACGTATTCGCATTCGTACACTGTGACCGGGAGTGCAGCAAGTCTGAAATGTTTAGCTGTAATTGCAGCAATGACCATAAAGTTACGTTTCGAACATTTTTGTATGTGCTCCATACAAGAGTACAGAGCTCTGGTACATCAGCGGATTGCATTCGTCGCTATGAAGGTCTGTGTGCCTGCATGCTGTGCTACATTTTATTAGCTTATAGCACATCAAGAAAGAGTCTTTTTAGAATTGGGCATTTAATAGAGCATCTGCATTGTTTAGTTGAAATAAAGGCTAAGATTGGAATAGAAAAAAAAATATTGATTATGTTAGGAAATGTAAATTCAATAAATTAAAGAAGCTCTAGATCTGTACTCCAAGAGTCAACTGTAAGGTTTGCTGATTTAAAGAAATACTTTAGATGCATTGCACGAAGTTTGAAAGCAGATTTTTGCTGCGCATTGCAACAATTGGAAGCCTTTGATGGCACATCTTATAGTTTTCTTTTAAATTTCTCCGAAAATAGAAGACTAAAGGTGCACTCACAATATAACAGCGATGAACGAATTAACGAATATCTGTCCATATTTACATTTTGTTCACATGGCTTTTTTTAATTCGTTTTGAATGACGTTTCGAAAAGATAATTTCTGATTTTGAGGCTAGGCACACGTGAGCAGTTTATTTGTTGAAGTGTGGATGGTATGTGGAAAGCATTTGATATTTAAAAACTCTGGCGCGAAATTTTAAAACGATTTAGTAATATGTTAAATCATTTTTAGTATAATAAGGTTATTCATTTTGCGGTTTCAAAAGTAAACGTAAATAAAACACATAGCGGTATCTCAGCCATATTTTGACGAATGTTCATTTTCAAGTGCTCAAGAGTTAAAGGTTTATCTGCATAAACACGGTCTTTCGCGTAGCCCCACAAAAAAAAAGTCCAGCGGTGTCAAATCGCATGATCTTGGTGGCCAGTTGATATCGCCACGACGAGAAACTACGCGGCCAGGAAATGTCTCTTGCAATAAACCCATATTCGCTCGAGTTGTGTGGAATGTGGCACCGTCTTGTTGAAACCACATATTCTCCGAGTCGTATTCTTCAATAGCAGGCAAAAAAAGTCGGTTATCATATGACCACAACGCTCCGAATTGACGGTGACAGTCGTTCCATCGTCGCTTTCGAAGAAGTAAAGTCCAATCACACGTCCGGACAAAAGAGCGCCCCAAACAATGACTTTTTGTGGATATAATGGCCTCTCTACAATTACTTGATAATTCTCAGAACCCCAAATACGACAATTTTGTTTATTAACATACCCACCGAGTGAGAAATGTGCTTCGTCGCTGAAGAAAATTTTGTTCGAAAAATTGCCGTCCACCGCCTGTTGTTCAAGCACCCATTCGACGTATCTACGATGTTGTGAGTGGTCAGCTGGCTTCAGTTGTTGTGTGAGCTGGACTTTATATGGATGTAGGTGTAGATCCGAATGCAAAATACGTCATAATGTGCCGTAAGACAGTCCTAATTCCTGAGAACGACGAGGAATCGACACACTCGGGTCTTCGGTAACACTTTCACTTACAGCAGCTATATTTTCAGTGGTACGAGCGAAACGATAATACACAGGCCTTACAATATCTGTAACCAATCCAGCCTCTTCAAATTTCTTCACAATTTTGCCAATTGCTTGCGTAGTTGGACGATTATGTAAACCATAATCTCCTCTTAAAGCACGATATGTGGCTGTGGCAGAAATACCATTTTTGTAGTAGGTTTTACCAATTCTTATGCGTTGTGCGATAGTGAAGCGATCCATTTTCGTAAATGTCAGACTTTCAACTGAAAAAAAAATTGCTTTAAGAACTTAGTTTGACAGATGTCGAATTCCAGGCATATACTTTTGAAACCATAAAGTGGATAACCCTTTACTAGGTTAAAAAGAAATTTTGCAAATTTTAGTCTTTTTAACATTTCACTAGAGTTAAAATCGCCGAATGGCTACTTTAAATGTTTACTATCGTACTAAATCCACATGTCATTCTGATAGTATCGCGTTTGCACGCAGGAGGCCCAGGTTCGAGTCCTGCTGGTGTCAATTTTTTTACTTGCGCTTATAGGTAAAAAAAAAAAAATTCTAACAATCGAGCATGACAATACGATCATAGAGAAGCCTAAAAAAGTGATCGCCAAAAAATATCTGTCTGTCTGTCTGTCAGTCTGTCCGTCTGTATGTATAACAAGCTACACCCTAATAGGCTTAAGCGATTGCCTTCAAATTTGGTATGTGTGATTATTTTTGCATTCCTCAGAGGGGAAATTGAAATTTTATTTTTAGGCCTAAGAATAACGGTACCTGCCATATGGCCTTGAAGGAAAATCTTATTTTTCTCTAAAACGGCTCCAACGATTTTGATAAAAATTTTTGTTGGTATAGTTCATATAAATCACTTGATATGAACCAAGTTTACAGGAAAAGTCTATTAAGGGTACCTTTCATATAACGTTTTTTTTTAATTTTTGGCTTTCTCGGGAACGGTACATTGGATTTCTGTCAAATTTTATATCTGAGAAGAACTAAGTAGCTTTATTATTTTTGCATATCAAAATTTTGAATAACTTTTTTTTTAAATTAAAATAATTTATTAATTTTTTTTCTTTGAAAAATCAATCATTTTAAAAATAATCCAAAAAAAATGAACATTAAATTTCAAAAGAATTTTGTTTTCAAAAAACGAAAAATAAAAAACAGGATTTCATCAAAACCCGTCCTACAATTTTCGAGATACTTTTTTATAAAATGTTCATTGATCCGTGGCATCTAATGGCGTTCTTCATTTTTTTGAAAAAATAATTAAAGTGATGTTTCGGCAGTTTAAATAAGTTTAAAAAAACGATTTTTACCCACCTATACAGCATTCACTCTCATTATATACATGTATGTACTTGTACATATTTACATTATTACCATCCAAATTAACATAATTAAAATCCATTTAAATATACATTTGTAGGTACTTATTTAACTATTCCTTGAATCATGCATTCGACAATTCATTATACTAAGAATCAAGGTAATATTACCTACATGGGCTTTAAATCTGCATAAGATAACTATAAAACACTAGCTACCTACCAACAGCGTCAGTGAGTAACATTAAAGTTGTTAGCTACAAGAGCAAGTTTGTACGACCCAGTCGTGCATTTTATTTTTCTCTGTTTTGACTTATGACAAAATGGTTACGCATTGGGTTTTATACGTTCACAAAAGCATAGAATATTTTTCAGTATTCCATCGAAAAAAATCGTATGAAATGACAAGAAAATTCCCTGGGAAAGTTTATTCCCGATAGCTACCAATAAATTCAGAGAGAAAATTTTGAACATGGTGGATTTTATAATAATGGTGAACCAGTATGGCGTTCATTAATGTATAACACCAGTAATATTTCTGTATTTCTGTAGAAATTTGGTATCACTACTTGTGTTCATTAATATAGTTATACTGCAATATACAGTAAAATTATCTCAATTTCGTATCTTTCAATTTTCTGTTGCACAAAAGTATACAAGCAAGCATGTGAGTAATGCTGATGTTTTTTACATCTTTAAACAATATTTTTATTGTTCAGAATAAGTTTTCATTAAATAATGATAAATAAATATAATTAAAATATTTCAGATATACTCTGATCAAAAAAATTTTACCAATTTGAAGAGTTCGACGAGGTCATATGAAAATAACTTCTAAAGACGTCTTCGGGATATTTGTGTATTGTTCTTAGAAAAACTGTATACTTCTGAATCTGCTTAACCACATGGAAGTCAAACAGTAACCAAGGGATTGGGAAATATTTGATCGATGCCTGCCATTTTGACGAACGTTAAGCTTTCTAAGGTTAAAGTTGGTTTTTCAATATATTTTCGAAATCAATAGCACTCTTCTTCTGCGATTAATAGTTGCTTTTCTTTTTATCATTGAAAAAGGATGCAAATTAAATAAATTGGATCCGTTTAAAGAAAAAAACATACAAAATAAATTTTTTTTTCTCCCATTTCGAGACACGTTAGAGCTATCCGAAAAAATATCTCAATGAATTTCAATGGGTGTATATTACTGTATACTATGATGAACGGAATTTATGCCAAGTTTGTATACTGCAATGATATTGTATATTTTGTGTTCATAAAACTTTTAAAGTAACGTTACGGTAGAGCTACCACCCCATTATTCACGTTCCCAAGATTCGAGTTGGAAAAAAAAATTTCCAGGAAAATTTTTATTCACGATAACTCCTTGATCATAGACATACAAATATACCTTGAAACGGAAATTATATACTGACTGAAAAAAATAAATTTTGGATCCTAAAATCATATGTTGTTTTCGTATGAAACGTTGACAGTCTGCCTGTCGAGAAGTATTTTCGAAGGGCCGTTTATATTTTCCAACTGGATTCTGTCGTGACAGACTTGAAAGATCGTCTTTCTTGAGATGTACCCGCAATATTTCAGTTAGGAGTTTGTTTTTTTTTTACAAAAAATGTACATGCACAGAAGCTGACTTGACATCCAACTTTTCAATTATCAACCTGTTTCTATCGTTATCCAAAAAATTGAGCTATGAGAACAAAAATGGAAAAAAAGAAAATTGAAGAAACACGTAGTGTACCAGAGTCTCTACCATCAGAAATGTTAGACGTTTGCTAAACACATTTATACCCAAACAAGTCTCCATGCTTAGGCGCCATGAAATTTGGTTGTTGTTTTTTTTTTTTTCAAACTACTGATATATATTATATGATTATATTAAATATAGGTACCTGTATCTAATAAATTAATCTGTTTCGATATTCTGTCTTCGATCAACTTGACCCCCCCCCCCCCGCCACCCAAACTGAAATCCTGAAATCCTGGATCCGTCCCTGATACGTCCAGATTTATTGGAAAAAGTAGTCAGAAATTGGAGTGATATGATGGACCCCCAACAATATTTATGTCTTGTATTATTATTTAAAGTTATCAAGCTCTTAAAAAAAAAAAAAACTATCTTGTTAAACGTTAATTTTTCTACGATAGCCGTTATCTGTTTTTCGGCTGAATATGTATTCGAAACCCTGGAGTTGCGTAAGCGGACTGAAAACTAAGAAAGGAAGCTAAGAACCTTGAAACCCGCGAAGTTGACCAAGAATGTACTGTTAGGCTATACTTAGCTTAAAAGGTTGCCATAACAGTGTGTGTGAGTTTATTTATTTTATTATTCTGCTTGCTTCCCGAAATATCAACAAATTATCTAGAGTAATTGGATATTGTTTCACTTTTTTGTAAGAGGCTTTCCGAAGTCGTAATAACTTCAGAAAAGGCCTTCGCTCAAATTCAGCCGAATATATGCGGCAAAGTCTTAAATTTAATCTCTCGTATCCTAGTGAGCTTTCAAGTCGGAATCAATCATTTAAGGAGTGTCATATTTCAAACGACGCACGAAACAAAATTAGGACAGATTTTGACGCCATATTTATGTCAGACAGTCAGCGCATTGACCATTCTATTCAAAAATTCTCCAGTTAGAAAAATCTTCGACCCAAATTTTGGGGCCTTATTTAGTTTGTAATTTTCGAACCTTTTTTCCTACAGACTTACATTATAGATTATAGCTCAATTATGTTCAAATACATATGTATCGTCAGTTATATCGCTATACTGTTCAATTTATATTTTTAGTACAGGCATTATGTGAGAGCTTTTTAAAACACAATGGTGCCGGCTGGTGTTTGCATGGCACACAAATTAAGAAATTGATACTGAAATATTCCATAAACTCACGTACAATCCACAATGACCTGTCTGCTCCCCGGCTGAGAGGAGCCTGATCGCCAATTTGAGTTAACTCTGGCGTAAAGTGTTTATTTAAGAAATAAACACATTAATTAAGAGTTACCTTACCATTGGTGTTCGATGGAAATACTAATACCTTTTTCTTTGGTTTTCGTTATGGAGCTTTAGATTTAGTTTACGATATACATATTTCTGTTCATGAAATCCAAATTAAAAATTGGTAACCCTACCGACATTTGTGAGAGAAATAGGCCAATTTATAATGCTCACTACAGCAACCATGGAAAATGGAAAAAGCTTTATAGAAATGGAGATAACTTATTGAAATCCATATTAGTAAGGCTGAAAGGCAAATATTCTATCTTCCCTGTACTGAGAATATATAAATTGAACAGAGTATATGCTTATGTTTTAACACGTATTACAAGAACAACACGAGATCCAGGTTCCTATCGGGGTTTCTATCTGGGTTTGCAAATATCAGTATTAAATTCTGCAAACAGTGTACATGTAAGTACATACCCCAAATCGTTTTATTTTCACGGGGTGAACCATATGGGTTATTGGCGATAACAAAACCCGGCCAATATGACACTTAGAATATCACTCACTTGAACGAGCCGTCAACAAGCATTAAGACAATCTTAACCATAACTTGCCGGCAATTTGCAGCCCACATATATTATTCAATATATACCGTAATCTAAGGCAACCTTCCTATGCGATCTCTGCATCTAAATTGCTCAAGTATCCATTTCCAATTAATTTATTCACGCATTTCAGACTTCCATGCATCAAACGGTCCAATACAGTTGTTCTAATCAAAAAGAGGGTTATGTGATTGGTTGCCCCTCAAATGCTATAAAACATTAACCCAATGCAACAGAGCATGATGATATTTATTTTAATTACGCACACGCAGTTAATTAGACAGGATATGTCCGCATGCAGACGCATACTGCATACTGCATACTGCATGCATGTTTACCTATGCATATTCCACTCATCGTTAAATACAAAATTCTCATTCCGCCCGAGATTCTATATTGATTAAAAAAAAGTATCTATACCTACTCGTATCTACGAGTATACTCGTATTATTTATTATTATTTTTTTTAACTCATTTTTTCTTTGTGTATATATTTTTCCAGGATGCCTATGCTGAGTCGGGACAAGATAGCAGAAACATTGCTGGACTGGAAGTTGTTGTTATTGTGCAAGACGTTCAAGATCAACCACCTGTTTTTACAATGGCTCCACCTGTTACGAAATTACCACCTGGTATACTTCCTGGTGACAAGGTATGTACTACGCACACTGGCAGTGTTCTTAAAGGGACATGGATTTTGTATCAAGAGCATAAATAGGAGTAGTATACAGTTATGAATATAAAAATCTGTACCAAATGAGAGGGAAAATCAAATTAAAAAGAAATGTAGAAGCATGGGAGTAATTCATTATACGGAGTTATGATGATGCGTCAAGCTGGAGTTGCGTTGAAGGGATTTCAAGTTGTTGCATGAGGGTAAATGAGATTTTGTGAAGGTTGCGGGTCTCCTTGTTGTATGTAGTTCATTTGTAGTCATTAAAATACTAATTGACACCTTAATGAATTTTTATCTACAAAGGGACTTATTTCTTTTACATATAGCTAATCGTGGTCAATAGTTAAAATTGAAAAGAAGTCTCCTCCTTAAAAAAAATTCAGAGAAGGAAAAATTCGAAGAGCAAAAATCCCAGAGAAAAGCTTTAAGCATTTTTTTTTGTTTCAGGAAACTCTGGTGATTTTACTTCGAGGATGCTAAGAACACTATTGATCATTATCATTGGTTTCCAGGAAATCAAGATCTCGTTTTATTTAGAATTTTGGTTTTGAAATCAAATCAAATCTTGATTGTAATAATACCATTTTTTTAATCAATAGATGTTGGTTGTTAGCTCTGTCAACACACTTTTCAACTTTTGAAAATGTTGTCGAAATGATATATTATTTTTTGGTTTGAAAATTATACACGTAACAAATATATTTGAGCTATAAGTGAGAACTATCGATGTTATTCTCGTTTAATCTTGTCTTTATAAAGAGATTTTTAGAAAACATAATATAGGTTTTTTTTTTAAATCCCCTTTTCGTTTATTTTGGGGGAGTCAACAACCCAAAAGTACTACCCATACTTTATAACCCATTTAAGTAGGCCTAAATGATATTTCTGTAATTTCGTCCCAAGAAAAGCACGTCGAAATCTGTGGCTCTAGGATTTTGGCACCAAGTGGAAGGTCGCCACATTCTCATAAGTAATCAGCCAAATTCTTGTGACCTTGCTATATACTCGTACATATGTAGGTACTAAAGGGCAAGTCTTCAATTTGGAAAAAAATCGAACTCGAGATTTTAATCAAAATCTGTCTGTCTGTAGATTGATCTACAGCCTAAACGGCTCTTTAGGTGATTGTCTCAAATAGATTTTTGAATCGTGTTTTTAGTCCCAAAAATAACGGTACTTGACAATTTATATTTTAAATACTTAAGATTATCATATTAAACATTTTTTTAAAAGAAAATTTAGTAAATTTTGTATATAAAAAATTAAGTAAAAAAGACTAAAAGTAAATATATTAGCTATTTCTTCTAAAAATCGTGTGTTTGAAAAAATTGGTATGACAATTTTAAATACTTAATAATATAAACTTGAGAAGACAATTTCAAAAAAAAAATCACGCATTTGTTTTCGAAATATTGAATTTTCAAAAAAAAATATTTTTTTTAATATCCAAAAACGTATTTTCAAAATTTTGCAATGCAGTATGATTTTGAATTTGAAGCGCATCCTATATAAAAATGTTGATCGAAATCCGTGGAGCCGTTTATGAGAAAGTCGAAAATCAGTAAAATTGTTGTATGGCAGGTACCGTGAATAACAAAATATTTAAAAAAAAATTTTGTTTTCGCCAAAATGTAGCCCATACACAAGGTAGTATACACCAATTTTTATCAAAATCGTAAGAGCCGTTTGCGATATAATTAAGATGGTAGAAAAATTTGTATGGCAGTACCATTATTTTTGGGGCTAAAACGACGACTCAAAAATCTATTTTGGACAATCACCTAAAACGCCTAAGCGAACAAAATCGGTTCAGCGGTTTAGGCTGTAGATCGTTCTAACAGACAGACAGACAGACAGACAGAATTGCGGGACCTACTTTTTTGTATTCTCTATCATCGTAATGTCAACTTTGATTGAAATCTCGAGTTCAATTTTTTACCAAATGCAAAATTTGCCTTATAGTAATTATATCCCAAGTTTTTTTTTAATATTTTGTTATTAACGGTACCTGCCATACTACCATTTCACTTGCGATTATAGGTACTATAAGGCACGTTATTCATTTTTTTCTAACAATCAAACATGACATTACGATCATAGAAAACACCAAAAAATGGGTCCCGCAATTCCGTATGTCTGTCTGTCTGTCTGTAGAACAATCTACAGCCTAAACCGTTGAACCGATTTTGTTCAAACTTGGTGCTTAGGCGTTTTAGGTGATTGTCCAAAATAAATTTTTGAGTCGTCGTTTTAACCCCAAAAATAACGGTCTTTGCCATACAAATTTTTCTACCATCTTAATTATCTCGAAAACGGCTCCAACGATTTTAATAAAAATTGGTGTTTGTACTACTTCGGATATGGTCTACATTTTGGCCAAAAATTTTTTTTTCAAATATTTTGTTATTAACGGTACCTGCCATACAACCATTTTCTTGATTTTCAAATTTCTCATAAACGCCTCAACGGATTTCGATCAAAATTTGTATACAGGATTTACTTCAAATTCTAAACAATACTACATTTTAAAATTTTCGAAAAATATTTTTTTTGGATTTTTGAAAAAAAAAAATATTTTTTTTTTTGAAAATTCAAAATTTTGAAAACGGGGACGATTTTTTACCGAAATTTTATCTTTGAATTTATATTATTAAATATTTAAAAATTCCATACCAATTCTTTTTTTGGAAAATATTTGAGAATTTTTATATATAAAAAAATTAAGCGAAAAACGACTTTAAAAATACATTTAGCCGTTCTATTAAGAATCTTTTGCATATAATGTGATCGAACATAAGAGCAAGTACGTGCGATCCAGTCGTGCATTTTATTTTTATTTTGAACTTTCTCATAAACGGCTCAAGGGATTTCGTTCAAAATGTTTTTATTGGAGGTACTTCGAAATGCATAAATTTTCGATTAAACAATTTTTTTTTTGAAATTTTGTTTTTAGGCTTATATTATTAAATATTTAAAATTGTCATACCAATTTTTTTAAACAAAAATTTAAGAAATTTTGTATATAAAAAACTAAGTAAATTAAATGCACGATTGGATCGCACGTTCTTACACGATCACATCTTAAGCACACGATTTTTAGAAGAAATAGCTGATATATGTACTTTAAGTCTTACTTAATTTTTTATAAACAAGATTTATTAAATTTTCTACTAAAAAAATGTTTAATATGATAATCTTAATTATTTAATAATATAAATTTAAAAACCGAATTTAAAAAAAATCGTTACCTTTTCGTTATATTCAATTTTCAAAAAAAAAAAAAAATTGGTATGCAGTATTATTTATAATTTCAAGATCTGCTAAGTAAAATTTTTGATCGAAATCCGTCTAGCCATGTATGAGACAGCCGAAATTAAAAAAAATGGTTATGTGACAGAAGAAACTGTATGACAAGTACCGTTATTATCGGGGCTAAAAACACAATTCCAAAATCTATTTGGGACAATTACCGAAGACACTTCACTACCAAGTTTGAAGAAAATCGCTTGAGCCGTTTAGGCTGTATATCGATCTACAGACAGACAGACGGACCCCCTTTTTTGGTGTTCTCCATCATCTCGAGTTCGATTTTTTTCCAAATGCAGAACTTGCTATTAGTAGATAGCAAATAATTAAAAAACGACTTTAAAAATACAATTTAACTATTTCTAAGAAGAATATTTTGCACACGATGTCATCAGAAAAAATTGTTTTTAATTTATTTTTTTTAATTTAAAAATACTTGACATTTTTACCATTTTTTCGAATATCCCGCATATGAGTTGCTTAAAGAGTGATTTAATGCTAAGCCGAATTTGTTAAACTTCACCCACTTTGTAAAGCTTACAAGCAGGTATTTAGAACCTTCCCTAAGGGAATTATTGTTCCATCTTCTAATTTCCTTCACGTGTTCCCCTGTGGATTTCTTTTTCTAAGTTAGCAATATTTTCTGCTGATGAAACGAAACAGACAATTTTGGACATTTTATATGAAAAAAGACTGTATACATTTTTACTTGTTATTTTGCGCCAAAGATCACACGAAAAATGTGTAAGAAATAGAAAATTAGTCTAGAATTCGATATTCCGGCATGACAGTACAACGGGATACCATTACCATAAAAAAATACTAAAATTTTAGTGATCATCGGCTTAAAGGACTCATTACATGGCGGAACTCTAAACTAATTAATTCCGTTCTATTTCCTCACAATTTTGTGACGTCCATTTCCATAGCCAAGTTTCTAAAATTTAATGATCCCGAGACTTACAGTTTTTATATAGTTACACAACGTTTGACCTTGAAATTTGGTAAAACCAAATTACTAAAATTGTAGACTTCATGTTTGGTCTTTAAGAGAGATTAAAAAAGTACCTATACTGTCCATCATTTTCGTCTTTTATTAGCCGACATATAACCTACCTGCTAACAATAAACAATTTTGATCAAACTACCGTTACATTTAGTCGTCTTATCTACAGTCTTGCTTATGTTGACCAATTTAGATTCGTATAACCGTATGTGCATTTAAGTCTTTAGGAAGATATAGGTCATTTTAGCTGATCATGTCCTATAAGGAAGTTGATAAACTGCTTAACGTTTTTCTTATCGAAAAGGTAAATGTTTATCTCAGGTTTCAAACTTAAAGGATTAATATTGCCTTTCAGACCAGGAAGTTATAACTTTAATCACTTCAATCATACTCTTATTTTGCCTTGAAAAATTCACATAAAAAACTAATTACCCAACTGTCCATTCACTCTACAAAAATAGAAAAAAAAACACCTCAAGTCATATACAATGCGTTCGTTCTCATATATGTAATGTACGTATGTATCTTAAACCAAACACATACTCGTATAGTGCATTCAGCCTAAAGGCGCTCTTTTTATCTGATTTTCTTCGACATTTATTGAGCTCTAGCTGAAAAACTCTTCTAGTCCAGGACCAGGAGGCCAGTACATATATATATAGTGAAGAAAGGAACCTTGCGACATCCTCATGATAAGGAGACGCTGCAAAGCTCTTCTCAATGGCAACATACATGAGAGATAACCTTTTGCAATACAATTTATGTGCATATGGTGCGCTGCGGCAACAGAGATGTGCAACAAAAAAAAAACCTTCAAGAAACATTGATATCTATGAAGTACTATCAAGTATCACCCATTTTGGTGGATGCAGCATTTGAGAGCGCTATTAACACACTGCATGGCAATGCCAAGGTAAGACCGTAAATTGGCTGCAATGGCGGGCGGATTTGTTTGATGGTGGTAGTGTGCTGGTTGTTGATGGACTGAGATAGTTTCATTATAGACAAATGTGCATAGAGTAGTGTATCCCTGAAAGGAAGGCTGTTAGAAGAACCTTTTATAATGAGTTTCTTTCATAAAAAAAAAAAACACAAAACTTTTAGTAAAATATCTCTGGGACTCATCACACGTGAGAGATATGTATTTTTTTTTTATTTAGCTTGCTATACTACCTCCCCGCGGGTATATGTGCTAATTAATCGATGCAACGCGAAGAGTCTCTAGAAAATAGAGAAAAAATGTTGCCTGAAGAATTGGAGTTTTAAAATTGTTAACTTATTTTTCTTCTATTTTTATATTTCTTCTATGTGATTTCATCAAAACTCGGAATCCAACAACAACAACATACAAACGCATTTTGTGTGCTGTGCACATTTTTGCTTCAACACTGACTCGGCAGATACTTCAAGTTCATGCTGAAGATGGCGATAAAGGTAATCCTCGTGAGGTCAGATACGGTCTAGTCTCCGAAGGGAATCCATTCACCTCGTTCTTCGATATCAACGATACCAGTGGTAAGTTTTATTATATTCATTTGTATGTAGGTATTTGTGTATGTTATATTTAATAATAATTAAGAGTGCATACTACTCGTATATAGCTTATAACCTTTTGAGGTCTTAAGCTAATGATACCTTTGCAAGTCCAAGTTATTGAATGTCTGTATTTTATTCTATTGAAGCCCGACTTGTGTTTGGAATGTTTAAAGTCGATGGAGATGCTTCAGAATACTTAAAATATTCACTGAACGCTTTTATTGATTTTTAAGTTTTATGGGTTTGCATTTAAGAGAAGGCTTAAAGTTATATTGAGTCGAGTATATTGCAGTCCTAATGGTATAATTTTATGATGGTCATTATCCTCGAAGATATAACCGAAACAAATTTTATTCTTGCGGCATAATAAAAATATTCAAAAATAGGTTGGTAGCCTACCAATGGTAGGTTGCAACTTCACACACCTCCTGTTCCTCCTCCTTGCACGGCAGGACCAACTATTCATGAAAACAATTTTCCTTGATCAGACATTCCCTCTTTGTTAAGTGTGAATTTCATATTGAGTAAAGTTGTCAGTTCAGGACGTGTAAAGAAAAGAAGCTGTGTATGTACCCACCTATTTTTGTCACACTTCGTATGCAATATTTTTAAAGGGCAGGGTCATTCGAACTCGATGAATTTTTAATTGTACGAAAGTTCTTACGACTCGATTATTGCAAGATAATTTCTGACGACTTTTCGACACATATTTGACAATAAATCACCCATAACTTGACGAATATTTGTTTTCAAATTAACACAAATTTGCAGAAGCACGATCGTTTGCGAAGTCCTACGAAATAAAACCGAAATTCCCTGGCGATAAGCTTATGTCATCAAGACATGGAATAATTGGTATAATGCCTTTTGTCCCAAAGCCTTCTCTTGTGTGAAATGTGCCACAACCTAGTTAAAACCACTTACACACATGTTCAATTTTAGGCAACAAAATTTCGGCTAGCATTTGACGTTTACATTTAATGTTTTCGAAGAATTGAAACAGGGATATTAAATACGCAATATTAACGGGTGTTTTTTTTTTTAACGTGTAGTTTTCAGGATGAAATAAAACGCATTTAATTCAAAGTTATGGCCAAGAATTTAGCTTTATATAAAGATAGGGGCTTGTCATTATGTTTTAAAAATGATTTTAGGCAAGTGTCCAGCGCGACTGACTCGAATAAATTCCAGCCGTGAGGACCAAATTTTGTACTACTTCTTGCAGCAACTGGGTCCATATGTCAGCAATAACGCGCTGAAAAATTCTCTTCCAAGGCGTCAATTGTCTCGGGCTTCTCTGCGTAGACAGGCGACTTCACATAATCCCACAAACAATAGTCCATCGTCGCCGTCTTGTTGGAACCAAAGGTCGTCGACGTCAACATCCTCCAATTCAGGCACGAAAAAGTTACTAATCATGGCTCTATACCGTTCCCCATTTATTGTATGGCTTGTGGATTATGATCACTCCAAGCACGATCGTTTTGCTTATTAACGTAGTCATTTAACCAAAAGTGAGCTTCATCGCTGAACAATTTTTTTTTGTAAAAATCGGGATCGATGGCCATTTGGTTTTGGGCCCATTAATCGAACGTGCTACGCGCTTGATGGTCGCTTGGCTTCAGTTCTTGAAATGACAAACCAAACTGAGTGTAAATCAAGTGACAGCTGTCAAAAAGACCAACTGCGAAAAAAGTGTTGCCAGATTGAAAATCACACGTCTAAAAAAAAACACCAGTTGTATATATGTGATTGGTTTCTCGGAAAGGCCTCAAACTATTTGTATGGAATGTTCACAGTTTGCTCCTATATGAGCGGAAAAAATAAAAAAGCCACTGCAACGCCCACTATTTTATTGTATGCTTTCTCGGAAATGGCTCCAATTCCTGAAGACTACTCAAATGACTTGGATGATATTTTTAGAGTTTGTTCTTTCGTGCTAGAGAAAAATTAAAAAAAAATATTATAATAAAATCACCCCACCACCACACCTACTTTTATAATTTCCTGCTCGTTTTTCGAAAACGACTCTAGCGATTTCAATTTCAGAGTCTGTTTTCATGAGCACGAAAATATTCAAACAAAATATTTTAAAGTTCACCCACTGCCACCTTGTCTTTTTTTAATGATAAGTTTTTCGATTTTAGTAACTGCCTACTATACTACGCCCACTTTTATCATTTCTTGTTTTCTTGGAAACCATTCAATCGATATTAAAATATTTGTTAGGCTCTATTTTAATAAGCAAAACAAATTAGTAAATTTAATTGAGTAAGATCCGCCCACTTCCACGATCACTTTTTACTTGCGATATAGGTACTATAGGGCAAGTTTTGTGTTTGGAAAAAAAATTGAACTCGAGATTTTAATCTCGTCGTTGACATTACGACGATAGAGAAAGACAAAAAATTGGTTACCATTCGTCTCCCTTTTGGGAGTCTGTCTGTCTTTTTTACATCAAGATGTCTATTGTCCCCCAAAACCAAAAATGACAAAGGGGGACACAAATGTCCCTCTTTCTTACACATATGTAATATTGTTTGCATCTTAAGGCAATATTTGTATACTACCTACTCTTTACTATTTTAAAACTAATCTTAGCAGGTTTCTAAATTAAATCTGTGAATACTTCCATCATAGTAAAAACAATTTTCACAACTGGATACATCCATTTACTTCATTCAAGAAACGTTGCCAACTTCACTTCAGCTGTTATATATGTCCCCTTTCACACAGAGAAACCAGTTGCTGGATATTTTTTGACGTTTTCCTTTGATTGCCTTGTAGCTTTCACACGAAGAAACTTGCACGTAGAAACTAAGGAGGAAACTGGGAAGATTATGTTGGGCTTATTTAAATGCAAAGCAAAACTTCAAACAAATCTCTTCAAATCGTTGATCGGGGAGATTTGTTTCATTCCCTTTAATTCTTGCCCTTCTCGCCGTCAAACTCCCAGTAGCCGGCAACTTAGTTTCTTTATGTGAAAGCAGTCTATCTTTCAATACCAATGCATGTTCATTCAATAATTCTTAGCCATAGTTATAAGTACAACTCCGCCACTTGTACAATCTCCCTGTTTCCGACAATATTCACGAACTCGGAAATTGCTGGTACGTAACACCAACAGAATATGTTATAAATTAGTTATATGGTTATTTTCTTAGGCCAGTTTACTTTGGGTCCAACGAAATGCCAAAAAAATTGCAAAATTCTTGCAAAAGAAAATCAAAACTCAAGCACCGAATTGTTGTCACCATTTTCAATCGCCGCGGACGCATCCAACAAAAAATATTCAAATGTTTTATAAAAATGTTGTTACTTCACTTTTTTGTTCGGGTTTTGAATTTCAAAAACATGTTTTGTCCCTCTTTTTGAACATTTGTCCCCCTATAAGACTCGCAACATTTTCAATCTACGAGTAGTAACCCTACCCGCAATTTCGTCTGTCTGTAGAAGGATCTACAGCCTAAACCGCTGAACCGATTTTGTTCAAGCTTGGTGCTTAGGCGTTTTATGTGATTGTCCAAAACAGATTTTTGAATCGTTGTTTTAGCCCCAAAAATAACGGTACTTTTCATACAAATTTTTCTACCATCTTAATTATCTCGAAAGCGGCTCTAACAATTTTGGTAAAAATTAGTGTGTGTACTACTTCGGGTATGGTCTACATGTTGGCCAAAAAATTTGTTTAAATATTTTCTTATTAACGCTACCTGCCATGCAACTATTTTATTGATTTTCGACTTTCTTATAAACGCCTCAACGGATTTCGATCAAAATTTTTATACAGGAGCTCCTTCGAATTCTAAATAATACTGCATTGCAAAATTTTCGAAAAATAATTTTTTTTGGATTTTTGAAAAAAAAATATTTTTTTTTTGAAAATTCAATATTTCGGACGATTTTTTCTGAAATTTTGTTTTTTGAATTTATATTATTAAATATTTAAAATGTTCATACGAATTTTATTTTAGAAGAAATTTAAGAATTTTGTATATACATATAAAACATTAAGTGAAAAACGGTTTTAAAAATACATGCGATCGAACCTAGGAGCAAGTACGTGCGATCCAGTCGTGCATTTTATTTATTATGTCTTTTTTCTTGGAAACGGCTCTTACAATCTGAATGAAATTTAGTTTTCTCTTATAATACGAGAAAAATTCAATACTAGATTAAGTAAAATCGGAGCTGACATCCCTAATCTTACTATTTCTTAGTATCCTTGGGAATGGCACTTTATGAAATGTAATTTATGTAATTTTGTGTATAGATAATATTTTACATTGCAATGTTATCTAACTAGTTACAAATCAAAGCCGTATGCAGGTGTTGGCAATAAATATTTATATTTCAATTCTGATTAGACGTTTTTGATCTTCAGGGTTTTGTTTAAATTTTGAAAAAAAAATTCAGGCTTCATATACAAATTATTGAGAATGGGCAAAGCAGCGGCTAAATGTTTTATCAATTTGATTTTCGTTTTTTTTAAGAATGCAGAAGTAATACAAAATTTAAAAATTTCGAAGTATGACGTTAGTGTTTTTTAAGAGTATTAACACTCGTACTCATATTTTTGTTGTACTTTCACTCCCAACTAAGTCCGATGTCTCAGGTACTTATTTTCTTAAAAGACCAAAAATATAAACATATTGCTAACATTCATTTTGCATCAACAATTGCAGTAACACAGTGGATCCAATTCGATTAGAAAATGGAATAGACCGAAATGGAGAATATCGGTTTTGAACGAATTGTGGAACATCGATGTGAATTCACAATAAGAAAATTTCAGAACGTGGAAGAAAGTGTTATGTCTTCTTTTATTGAACCTTCAAAGTTATACTCCTTTGTCACTGTCACATTAGTATAAAAAAACAATACATATGAATAAACATTTTCTTTGTTTGACGAGAGTAGATTCTTTTATTGATTTGTATCTTTTATGTGACGACGGGTTGTAGCCCTCAAGAAACCAATTTTTTTTGTAGTAACGCTGCTGGCACGGGCACCTAATAAAAATGGATAATAAAATATAAACGCCGTTGATATTCTACCAAAGAAAATAACTATGCAGCGAACAACATTGTACTTCCTTTCGGAGGAGATACAATCAATTATTGAATTTCAATTCGAAACTGATCTTTAAAAAAAAAAATTGATCCTACTTATTTAAATTTTCCAAAAGCTTATATCTACTTAAATCACGTCTTAAATAAAATCTCCTATCAACTAAGTATATTTCAATGTTAAATTGAAAATCTATGTAGGTATACATATGCCTTAAAAATGTTGGTGTGGGAAGCTTCAGGGTATTATCATGAAGAAAAACATTAAACCGAAAATAATGCTCCCTTAAGCCTATTAAGTAATATATCAACGGGCAGACACATTTGACTCTCGTAAAGTCACACATTCAAAGCTACTAATTTAATCACTAGGCAATCTATATCAGTTACTTTATGTATTTTATTGAAAAGATACACCTGCCGAATCCCATGTTTAACATTGAAATCCCTCTTTTATATATAACAATTCGTATAGAATGCACCCACACGGAGGGAATCTTCTTCTACGAGTATCAATCAAGCAGAGGCTCGCGCCTAAACCGATTAAGGTTTCCACTTTCCAATATCTCTAAACCGAAACACCTAAAGTAAAAAACGACTTGCCGCACCCCAAGTGACATCCCAAAATAATGATCATTTATCAAACCTCAAGACCAACCATCGACATAGAATCATTTCGTCTCGCTTATAGAGAAGATGGTTTTATTCTTATCAACAACGCATTCCGGACCTAACCTATAATAATGTACTAATCAAATTCAGTGGCCTAATTTTTATTAAAGAACATAAAATATCCGCTTTAAAATTCATAGTGTGCATTCGAAATGAGTGCACATGGAAGGAAATTCGTCAGATACATTTTTAGTTCACTTAAGATAGCGGGAGCGTTTTCTTTGGTTTCCCGCGGCAGTGCAGTTGATCGGCGAGAGCGATAACATCAGAAAGGTTTTTTTTTTGTTTTTTTTTTTTTTGACAGATACATTTCGAGGCGCCCACTCAAAACAATTTCACAAATTAAAGTTTATGTTAATTTTAGTGCTAGATGCATTACAAAGTTCAATCTTTAGTTTGAAGTTAACGACCGTGCGTTGTTGTTGTAGTGGCGTCGAATGAAACAATAAACTGTCACCGCGTTGTTTTAAAGATCCGAATCTCTTTGAAATAGCCCAGCCATAAAAGTTTCCAGAGTAAGATGTAAGTCGAAGATAGGATTTTTATGGTTTGCAGCATTCAAATATTTTGTAATAGATTTTGAGTTGGAAATAAAATTAAATTGAATAAGATACAAGCGATCGAGCTGGAGGTAAGGTATGGCTCTTGGCCATTTCCACCCACATATGAGAGTCTAGTTTTTCCCGCACAATTTTGTTTTTTTCTTTTATTTTTTGTGCTTGTATCTTAATAGACGAAATAAACAAATATTGAGTTGTAAATTTTACCACAATTCGCCATTGAGGTTCGATGGAATGATAAAAACTAACACCTCCTCCATGCTATTCAAGAGAGTCTTTATGTGGTCTCCACACTTTTGAATCTTTCATGCTTTTATTTTTTTATTTTGTTGTGTAAATTCAAGATATACAAAATGTGGTATGGATTTCGATTGGCGTGGGAATTGTGAGCTAAATTAAGAAACAAAAATAAAACACAAATTAGTGTTTTTTTTTTACTGCGCGTGAACATTGAAGACAACCAACAACGATAAGTTTACTTCTTTTCGAAAAAAATCAAAAAAAAAATTGGTTTGATGGCCGTAAAAGTGAAGATACTTCTCTTCTTCTTGATGAATGTGGAATACGAATTTAATTATATTATATCGACGATAAAAATTTGGAAGAATTTGAGCTACGAAATGTTTGGTTAAGGTATAGCTGCTGTCAAGTTGACAGAGTTTATGACTGTGAATAATTGTTGCTTAAGGTTAAATATGTTAATCATGTAGCTTAGAGCTATCTTTGTTTGTTGTTGTTATAGAATGGCACCTAGTAGATCGATGAAGATTGTATTGTATGTACCTACGTACAACATCAAAGTATTTTTTTTGTTTGAGTTGAAAGGGGCGAAAAACTATGAAGTTTCAGTTTGTAAATCAAGACGCACAAAATGATATAAATGTTTAAACAAATAAAATAAAATGTTTTTATGTCATTTCCGGTTCAATGCTGTCATCCCTCGAGATAAAATCTGAGACAACAACCACCTTCAGTCTTAAACATCCCGACACACATCTTTTCCTATCATTCTTTCTCTTCCCTAACCTGACGCCCGGCCCGCGCTGTGTTGAAACATTTAAAGGGTAGTATAATCCCTTGAGCGCGTGTAGATTATAAAAAAAAATCACGAGGGTCCAATAAAGGTTTCATTTTCAAGTCGACATACCTACATATAAATCATATTAATGTTCTATAAAGCAGGTAAATGAAATAGAACTTTTGATCTGGAAATATCTAAATTAAAAAGTCTAACTTTTAGATGGTCTAGGCAAAATGACTTATCAGAATTATAAAACAATGCAATCTTTTGTAAGTGCACTCCTTAAAGACCATTCAATGAATTCAATTAGAAGATTACAATCATTGAATTTTACTCTGGAACTTATTCATGTGACATCGAATAGATTGTAGTCAAAGGGCACTGTAGTGCCCAGCCAAGTTCTGGCACTACACCCTTTTTACAGGAACAAACTCAGGCGATTTTCGACCCACATCTAACTTCAGTACCAATAAAGTGACAAACTTCAAACTCTCAGCATTTGCTAAGCTAACCTGTTTTAGGTAACTCACTTATTTCCAATTGCTTAACATTAGTAGTTCCCGAGATATAAGACTGCAAAAATCGCAATCGTGGTACCCGTCTATTTTCATGGAATTGATATGAATTATTTGGAGCACTTCAGATTGTCGCAGATTAATGAAATTTTATACAGCGGTATTACTTAAAGCGCAGGTAAAGGGAAGAATTTAAGATTTAAGATTTTTTATTCAGGGGGCGTGGTATCCAACCATTTTCATAGAGTCTATATAAATTCTTTGGAGCACTTCTGACCGCGAGGAACGATGAAATTTGGTACAGCGGTATGGCTTAAAGTGCAAGCAAAGGCAACATTTTAAAATTTGAGATTTTACGTTTAGGGGCGTGGTACCCGCCTATTTGAATAGAATTGATATCAATTATGAGGAGCACTTCTGATTATCGTGGAATAATGAAAATTGGTACAGCGGTAGGGCTCAAAGTTCAGGCAAAGGCCAAATTTTAAAATTTGAGATTTTACATTAAGGGGCGTGGCAACCGCCCATTTGCATAGAATTGATTATACTAATTATAAGGAGCACATCTGATTGTTGTAGAATGATGAAATTCGGTGGATCGATAGGATAGCGATAAACACCCATTTTCACAGAATTAATGTTAAATATATTTAGAGCACTTCTGATTGGTGCTGGATTATGTTTGTTAGAGCAGTCAGCTTTCAGGTGTATACAAAGAAAAAGTTGAAATTATGAAATTTTTCACGCGTTTCATCCACCCACTTCTTAGCAATTATTACCGTTTCAATAGACAACTTCTAACTAATGAAAATTGGTAGAGGGGTAGGACTTGTAATACATACAAAAAGCTTGAATTGAAAACTTACGTTACCTTATGAGGCATGCATTGGGCGTTTATTCCACCCACCTTTCCTGATAAATAGAATCCCTGCAAAAAGTAGTGAAATCACACCAAAAACATAAATGTTAAAAAAGTAGCCAAGATCTTCTATATACAAAAACCTTTGCGTAACAAGTCAGCCGTGAAAAGTAGTGAGAATGTTCAGTAGTGAATGTTAAATATCAAATATTTCAAGCGGAGTAATATAGAAGAACCGCAAAATTATCAGATAAATCTGTTATTTAATAAGTACTGACTTAAATTGTGTTGGCTTACTTGGCAAAGTTTCTTTTATTATACCTAATTACTCAATTTTGAAAAAAAAAAATTAATTGAAGAGTTAGAATGAAATTCTCTCATAAAGAAACTAAGCCCGAAAAAGTCTGGAACGACTTGCGCGCAATTTTCTGCCAATTTTTAAACGTCAATACAGCATTTGTTTTTTTTATATTTTCTTATTTTTATATAGATAGGTACTATAAAGTTTTGCATTTGGAAAAAAATCGATCTTCAGATTGTAATCAAAGTTGACATTACGCTGATAAAGAACACCAAAAAAGTAGGTCACGCAATTCCGACTGTCTGTAGAGCGATATACAGCCTAAGCGGCTTAGCCGATTTTGTTCAAAATTGGTGGTTGGGCGTTTTACGTGATTGTCCAAAATAGATTTTTGAATCGTTGTTTTTTATAAAATTTTCTACCATCTTAATTTTCTCGATTTTGATAAAAAATGGTGTGTGTACTACTTTGGGTATGGTCTACTTTTAGGCCAATTTTTTTTTTTAATAGTTTAATATTAACGGTACCTGCCATACAACCATTTTATTGATTTTCGAATTTCACATAAGAAAATTTTCAAAAAATAATTTTTTTTGGATTTTTGAAAAAAAATATTTATTTTTTTGAAATTCAATATTTCGAAAACCGGTAGACGATTTTTCCTGAAAATTTTTTTTTTTAATATTTAAAATATTCATACCAAATATTTTTTAGAAAAAAATTAAGTATTTTTATATATAAAAAAATAAGTGAAAAACGACTTTAAAGACATATTTAGCCGTTTCTATTAAGAATCTTTTGCATATAATGTGATCGAACATAAGAGCAAGTACGAAGACTGGATCAGTCGTGCATTTTATGTTTTGTATTTTATTGCTTCTAAACTCATTTATTTGTTCAACAAATATTTTCCCACAAGACCACGAGACGATTTTTTTTCTTATATGACAAACCTCAACCTGACAATTGTAAATTTTCTGCCCGAAAATTGCTGCCTACAAAAATTTATTGGACAGAAATTGGTAAGAAATTGTCAGGAAGGGGAAATATTTTGCTCTTTCAAGAGCGTTCTCTATTGCACAAAACTACCAAATTTATAAGGAATTGGTAGAAGTTGGTGCCAATTTGTGCCTTTTGGCAGAGTATGGATCAGACCTATTGCTTCGATTGAGATTATTTGCCGCCATTTGCAGAAATTATTTCATCTTTCGATTATGTCGCACCACCTTGTATGTATACATTCATACATGTATTTTAGTGATTGGTAGTATTTTCCACCTAAATCAATAATTTTTATAGCAACCAGACTTACTATAAATAAAAAAAAAACATAAAATTCGCACCAAATGGTGAAATTAAAATCAATCTTGCACAAGTAGTAGAGTTAGTTTTTAATCCAGGGTCGCAATGTGTGTGTTTGTTGGCTTGTTTTATCCACCCTCCAGTCTCCCAACCATTATTAAGAATATGCTAATAGAGAGGGCTTTATGCTAACAACACGACTTAGACTCTTTTTTTGTATCTTTGCTTTGCGACTTCCACATTCTAGGTGTATCCATACTTTGTTTTCTTAGGCAAAGGTAAAGATATAACTTTTTCAAACCTCTGACCAAGTTCCCTTGAATGCATTTGCTTCCATAAATTCCTGGTACTACTCTAAGCATACTTCCTTGTTACAGTCAGCGTTTGGTTAATGGGTTTCGTTTTGCCAATATAGATTTAACTCCAGTGCAAGCAGAGTGGTTATACCAAGAAAAAGGTTTTGGCCATCTCAGTGTCGAACTAACAAGCACTCCTTTTAACTCAATCTTGTTGTTGTGTTGAGTACCGACTTAAAAAAGAAAAAAATACACAACCAAGAAAACTGTATAGGAAAAAATAAACCAGAAACGGTTGTTTTTTGCTCTTCCTCCAAGAGGCTATATCGTTTTTTGTTGTCTATTGAGCTTCTAGCAATGAAGTTGATGATTCCTATGCTTGGGATAGCTAGTCCCAGCACTGATTTTGCCTAACTATAGTCTCTCATCAAGTGAACTGCAGTTACCCTTACCATATGCAAAGACAAAAGATCCAACAAAAAGACTTTAAATTGAAGAAGAAAAAGAACTTCAACGATGTTGCAACAAGCCTTGAACATACATAAATTTGTTGGCAGTGATTTGTTCATTTTTGGTCGTTTGTGTTTTGTTTTTGTCTGTTGGCCTTTTTTTTTGTTGCTCAATGTTCTTTTGGTTTGTTAAATTATCCTGAGTAAAGGATCCGTTTGGTGCTTATATGGACAATTTGTAAGTCGAGGGAACTATCATGTTATTAAACGGTTGCATGCAAGGAGTTGAACAAGCTTGGAATTTGTGCGCAAGCGTATGCCCGCTTCTAACTTTTTTTTTGTATTGCATATGACCAGGTATGTTTAGTTTGTCTTTATCATATATCCCAGCAGTTCAGATGTCCACAAATCAATGAATCAATACGAGCGATGAAGATGATGTAAGTGCTGACGATGACGATGCATTAAAATCAGTAGTTAGAAGAAGCACTTGGCTATTTCATGCTTGAGGCCTTGTTGATGAAGATGCAGATCCTACATTAGACCTGCGAGAAAGTCACAGTAGGGGTGGTCTCTGGATGTTTTCTATTTTTGTCAGGAGGGACTTTAAATCAAATTGAATGACATTTGAATTATGTATTCTGCTATTGTCTCCATTTTGGAAATTGAATAATATTCTTTGGCGAAACTTCCTTGTACAAATGAGTCTCTTGATTGATTTGAAGGTATAAGTTATTTGAAGGAACGAACTTTCTGTCCGTTTGTTCAGATATATATACATTTCAAGCCACACACTAAATGGATGGAAGAAGGCCTTACTTCAAATTTGAAGAAATTCCAATATTTTTGTCTTGTAAATGGCGAGCGTAAATGATTTTTTTCTTTCTTTTATATTTTTGGAAAGGTTCTTAGACTTTCATTCGGAGTTCGGAATTAAAAAGAAGACGCTTGTATTTATGTTCAATATTCAGCAGAATAATACATCTTATTGAAGGGGTATCCTCAAAAAAAAAATAACTTAAAAAAAACGTCTAGTAGCATAAAAAGTGGATAAGCGAAATAACGAATAAATTAAGCTCTCTACGCAAATTCAACCAAGTGGTAAAGTGATGGATTAAGAACAACGGATGGAACTGGTGTTCTTTGGGCCTAGAACCAAACTTCCCAAGCCGATAGGGAACCATGTTTTTTTCTATTTCGCAGAGCAGTAACCCCAATGTAAAACGATTATTTTTTGTGTGAAATTTCTTTCTTATCAATAAAAATATTATTTCCTTTTTAACTAAATTATAATCTTAAATTATATTAAACTGGCTGCCTAAAGAACTTCGTCTTACAATTCAAAGCGTTAATGAAATGAAAATAATTCCGAGCGTTCACATGCTGCTCATGTAATCCCGTAAATTCACGTTCTTTATTCAAAAGTTCCATTAAGTACAATGGAAAAAAATGAAGAAATGTCGAAAAGTTTCAATCAAAATGCAACGATTAAAGGTCCGGTAACCTTCGGCTTTTTCACTAAAGTGAACAATATTATTGGTTCGATTCTCAAGTGGGTACAGAAGCAAAGCTGAAGGTTTGTCATGAGACAAAAATGGGAATTCAAGATTGATGCACAAACATCTGACTATTCTCCTTATTTATTGTCACAGCGAAACCGACGCACGTTCAATTTTAAATTCTGTGCCGAAAATTTAAAAAAATCCGTGGTTTATAGTTGAGAGCTTCGTATAGTCGGTTGATTTTTACTTATAAATGTACCTCACCGGCGCGGCGCGGCGCGCGGCGAGCTGATATTGAATGATGAAATTCAAATCAATTGACATTCAAAAAATCAGTTTGTTTTCCTTTCCAATTGATTCTCAAATTAACCAAATTAGCACCTGTGGGTTTTTCATATATAGTTATGCAGTACATAAGGACTTATGTATCGGTTATACAATAGACATTAGACTACATATTACACATTCAGAGAAGGTTCATGCGTTTTTGCCTTCATATTCTTCCGTGGTCACAAAGATTGGTACTTCCTCGTCATAATCATAGACTCATGCTAATAAAGCTTCCCTCACTGTTGAAACATAGACAGTATTTCCAGCTTTGTTTCATTATTAAATTAATGGATCAATAAATTCTCCATCAGCTTTATGTCAATTGAATTTTAGCTACAGTCTAACTAGCATAAGAAGACAGTTGCCCTTATGCCCGATATTCAGCAGAACAAATTAAGGTATGAATAGTCCTTTAAATCAATTGATATCAGTCTTCAATAAGAATTATTATTTAATTACTTCTATAAACAATTAAAAAAAAAAAAAAAAAAAAAAAAAAAAAAAAAAAAAAAAATAAACATATTGTTTGCGTTTTCTTCAATTTATTGTGTATTTATATTATAGGCAATACTAAGTGTATTAAAATTGTAATTAAATAGTTATAAGTTCTAACGTTAGTAAATTAACGGAATAAATAAATAAACTACTCCGTAGATAAAGCTACAAAGCAGAGACACTGAAGCACTGCGCTACTCAGACCGTCGGCTTATATATATTCACATTACAAGAACGATGTCCTCAACCAACAGCTTAATTTTTGGGGCTTATTACCCAAACAATGAATTTCACGAGAGTGTGCGGTTAAGTGGCTATATCCCCCCGAGGCATTCTTCTATTTAGACAGTCGAGCGTTGATACAGGATGGAAAGGCGGTTCCGCTAATCTACCACTTCAGCCGAAGAACTGTAGATAGGTTACTCCTATATGATCGAGACGTCGCCGCTGAAGGTGGAGAAGAGCCCCTTCGGCTCAAAAGGACTTTGTCCGATCGGGACCGGACATTTTAAAATTTTTGTTTTATACACTATACGCAGAATATATTTTACCTTCTTCATTGTTTAATACAAATCGAATATGATGCTTTCAAGTCTAATGCTTATGAAACAAATGCTGACAGGGATCTGTTTTGTCTCTTATATTCATCAGTGTTGTCTTATCTCAAACCTCTTATTCATTATAGAATTTTGCTTGCTGTAGTAGTGTCAGCATTTCATTATTCTTTTCTAGATGAACAACCATATGTCCTTAGGATGTAACGACAATATCAGCGTAATTTTAATCTCAACAGCATTGTTAAATAATAAATTGAAACCATGTTGAATTTGATACTTCAAAAACTTAAAACAGTCTTTTTTCGTTAAAGTGGAACCCATCTACCATGCCAAAATCCATGAGTGGAGCTTGAGCACATACTTAGTTTGAATCCGTCAAAAGTGCTGCTAAGTGCTTAGGTTTTCTTCTAAGATGCATAAAATTCTTTCCCACTTCTGATCTGACTGTAATCGATAAAACCTTATGTCTCGTGTAAAGCTTGAGTATAATTCTCAAATCTGGACTGATGCTTCCATAACGTACGTCTGTCTTATGGATAAAATTCAAGAAATTCTAATCGTTCGAACTGTAGTTAAAAGTCATAACTCCTTGAGTCGACAGACCGTACTGAATTCCATTTTTCAGTATATAACCTCTGTATAATCTCTATACTATACCTCATCTATAAATGCGACAAGTTTGCTTATTGATATTCTCTTTTAGACAAAAATTAGTCCCATCGCTGAAGACAATTGACCATTTCGTAAAACTGAGATCTCACAAATTTCCCTACGTCAAAAATTGAGGAGGTCAATTCAAACATTTGTTTTCCTCAGTATTTGATAGCAAAACTGATCGGCATTCCTCAGAAATAAAATTACAGCTTTTCTATCAGAAACTTAGGTATACAACGATATTCTGATTTCGCTTTGTCGTTCTTGGACAGAGTAAAATTTGTGGAACCTTACTTCTCTGAATAGACGAATTGAGTTAAAGAAGAAAACAGTCTCGCTTAAAATGGTCATGAAAGCATGCGAAAAGCTCGCGCATTTATAATGTTCTTGGACAGAGTAAAATTTGTGGAACCTTACTTCTCTGAATAGACGAATTGAGTTAAAGAAGAAAACAGTCTCGCTTAAAATGGTCATGAAAGCATGCGAAAAGCTCGCGCATTTATAATGCTTCATTTCTCCGTTGCCTCTTTTGTAGCATTACTGTGTTTGCAGCCTAAGAATGAACTTACCTCACATAAACCAGACAGATCTACATAGCACTTGGAATTAAATTTAATATTTTGTTTTTATCAAAATCCAACTCTATACTTAATCCAACAAAAATAGTTAGTACAGGCCTAATGGGAGAGCTTTTTGAAATACAATGGTGCCTGTTGCTGAAATTACCGCTGAAAATAACCACTGAGATACATTAAAATTATTTGTTTACTCTTGTTAAACAGAGTATAGTTTACCTAGCATACACTGCTGCTTGTGTGCCTTCACCATGTACTTAACCCTCGCTGTGTGTTTTTAAAATAAACACATTAAATTAGAGTTTCCACTGCTACGTTTGTGGTAATTTAGTACGCTTACTACTGCAACCCTGTAAGAGCTTTAAGACACTACGAACCTATTGGCATCTATTACAGTCAGAGTGAGATGCAAGCGTCTTATATCTTCCCTGTACTGACTACTTTTGTTGGACAGAGTATAGATACATATGAATCAATGTAAAAAATATATGCTTATCAAATCCTACGACGCTGATGGTATCTTAGATTGTGGGTATAAGCCTGATGGTACATAAATTATGTAAACGCATTTCACCTTCAATTTTGTGATCGATTATCTTTCACAATAGATTTTGATTCTTCCCGTGAGTAAGTTCATTTTGTATTTAGAATACATAAATGCTTTTATTCATCAAATTTCCAAAACAAAATTGTCCAGTCATTATTTACCTATGTGCATCCCGATTCCCGACTAACTCAAATCAACGCTTCATTTTATCTTACTTCAGCTTCATTTTCCTCCAATAATAAGCACAACATTGACCTCAATCATAATAGAATCGACCCAAGATAATATGTATGTACGTAGGTTTTCCCTACATTATGTGGTGCATCAAATTAAACGTCAATCAACCGTCACCGCATAAAATTCAAAATCAAACTGAACAATAGATCTGGAAGTTCAACCTGTAAAAATGTTCGTTCCAACTCATAACTGTACCTTGAACCCTTTATTTCGTTTCCTTTATATGGTAATCTTTAGGTTCTATTCAAATTCTATAGGAGCGCATCAAGATTCTATCGTTTCCGACCAGGCAGCGATGCCCAAATTGTATCTCCAATTCTAACACCTCTTAAGAACCCAGTATGGAACGGTGCGGCGCGATGGTGACTCTCGTCAAATAAAATGCAACACAAAGGGAAACCAACGGCAAAAGCAATAACAGCACTTTAGTACTTTGATGTCGATTCGATGTGAAGTGGGACACTATTTTGTAGTCTGGCTATAGAGGATAGAAAGTTTCCTTCGAGTCTTTTCCATAAAAGGCCAGGCATCAGAAGAAAACAACAATGAAAAAACACACCCGGCTAATGAGTAAGCCGAGTAGCTCTAATACTGCAATCGTGTATCCTTATTCGTTCCAATATAAGGAGACTCTGTCTTCTGGCGATATTGTCAATAACCGAATGCAACTTTGTATAAGAGGGCCCGTTTGAAGTTGAAGGCTTCTTTTATTTGCAGTGTGAATTGGTTTGTTGGGTTTTGCAGCAGTCCCAAATGGAGGTGGTAGTCCATGGGAAACAAAATCATCTCACAACCACCGCCTAGCCTCACACCGTGTTCGTGTTGGTGTCGCGTAATGGCTTGGATGGCGTACAGAACCTAAGAACTGGAAAAAGAAAAACAAGGTTGGGTGAAGTTATTTGTAACACCTCCCCACCCACTAAATGGACCAACAAATAACCGAACTTAAAATGCAAAACAAACATCACAATGCCGAAGGTTCTTGTGATGTCTTGGCAAATGCGCCACACCATCGACTTTGGCGTAAAAAGAGCATTTTTTGTATCTGCATAGGAGAGCAAATAATTCCCTTCCCATAGGCAAATCAACAACGATTGAGGAACATAACACAAATTGCAATTAGAATCAACAACAACATCAACATGAAAAAGGTCGGAAATAACCTAAAACGACTAAAGGGAGATGTATAAAGGTGGATAAGATCGAACTTGGGATTGACACTGAGTTAAGTTCGCAGTGCTGTCATATATTGTAACCCGAAAAGCTCGTATTGTAAAGTTAATTAGTAGTATTGACCTGAATTTTTTTTTTTAATTTAACTATATGCCTGTAAGACCTAGGGTCTTTTAAATGCAATTGCACGGCACTAGTTTGGCACAGTGGATTTGAGAACCACGTATTGACTGTCTCATTTTAACCCATGGGCGGCATCCAATTAAAATTTGAGGTATAGAAAAGAATGCGCCTAGCGTGGGGATCGAACCCACACGTCCTAGTTAGCAATCAAGCACTTTATCCACTGCGCCATTGCCACCCACAAAGATGCCTTTTGAATTCATGTATAAATAAGAATATATCAAAAAAAAATCAAAAATCGTTGGAGCGGTTTTTTAATAAATTAATTTTTTTTTTGTATAAAATTTTAAAAACATTTTTAGAAAAAAAAAAATTGAACCGCAATTATGAAGATATTATTATTATTCATATAAAATTCAAACTTAAAAAAAATTCTGCGACTTGTTTTTGAAAAATCGATTTTCAAAAAAAAAAAATTATTTATTTTTGAAAAATCGAAAAACTTTTTTTTTGAAAATTTTAGGACGCAGTGTTATTAACAATTTTAGGGAGCATTTGCTTAAAAAAAATTATTTTAATCGGTTTATCCAATATTGAGAAAGTCGAAAATATGAAAAGTGGTTGTATGGGAAGTACCGTTAATAAGTACGCAAAATAAATATACTTATTTATACTTAAAAGTGAACTGTACTAATTGAAGAATACACAAATTTTCTTATAAAAATTCGTGGCGCTGTTTTCGAGAAATAATTTTTTTTCTTAACGGTTTCTTAACATTTGTATGGGAGGTACCGTTGTTTTTTTATTTTAGAAAAATAGTTTTTTTTTAATATTGAAGATCATGTCAAAAAACCATCAAATACGAAGTATTGAGACGTTTTCGAAATTTTGAGTTTTAAAAAAAATTAATTTCCAAAAAAATTGTTTTGAAAAATTTAAGTATACAATAGTGTTTAAATTTTCTGGGAGCTTCTGTGTAAAAAATTTCAAAAAAATCAAATTAACTGTTTGCGAGAAAATCGAATACCAAAAAAATAGTTCTACGAGAGGTACCAAAAATAACAATTTTTTTCCAAAAAAAAAGAAATAATCAAAAGGTAGCCCTTCCCTTCGATAATGAACTGATTTTTTTTATAAAAATCTTTGGAGCCGTTTTTGAGAAAAATAAGATTTTTGTTTTTGGCCAAAAAAAATATGTATGGGAGTTACTGTTATTTGTCGTCTTAACTCGAGGACAGACAGACAGACTGACAGAATGACAGACAGAGAGACAGACGGATTTTGGGGAACCACTTTTTTGCTGTTTTCTATGATCGTAATGTCATGTTTGATTGTTAGAAAAAAAAAAATTTACGAATACATAACTCGCCTTATAGTACCTATAATCGCAAGTAAAATATAAAAAAAATATTCTTCAGTAAAATCCTCCCACCACCACGCCTACTTTTACTATTTCTTGGTGTCTCAGAAGCGACACTAACGATTGGGAATAATATTTCAGGGTTGCTTTTTATGACTAAAAAAAATGATAAATAAAACATATAAAATGCGATCCGGCCACTGTCAGGCCCACCTTTCTTATTGTTCCATTTTTACTTGCGATGATGTAGTAGGAACTGTAGGGCAAGTTTTACATTTGAAAAAAAAATCGAACTCGAGATTTTAATTAAAGTTGACATTACGATGATAGAGAACACCAAAAAAGTTGGTCCCGCAATTCAGTCTGTCTGACTGTCTCTCTGTACAACGATCACGATCTACAGCTTAAACGCCTGAAGCGATTTTGTTCAAACAGTGCATTTAGGCGTTTTAGGTGATTGTCTAAAATAGAATCTTGAATCGTTTTTTTAGCCCCAAAATTCGCGCTGAAAGCCTCAACTCTAAGGATTTTCATAATAAAAGTGTATTCAAAACTACTTTACTACATGGTATACTCTACACACATGGTCCACATATTTTCTTACATATTTTGTTATTAACGGTACCTGCCATACAACCATTTTTGTTATTTTGTAATCTGCCTGTCTGTCTGTACAACGCTCTACAGCCTAAACCGCTGAAGAGATTTTCTTCAAACTTGGTGTTTGAGCGTCTTAGGTTATTGCCTTAAATAAATTTTTTAATGGTTTTGTAGGCTTAAAACTAACGGTACCTGCCATACAATTTTTTCTACCATTTCAATTACCTCGAAAAGGGCTCTAACAATATGATTTTGGTACACTTTACATTTGTGTCAAAATTTGTTTTTTAATATTTTGCTATTAACGGTACCTGCCATACAACCATTTTTCTCATAAACGGCTTAACAGATTTCGATCAAAATGTTAACATAGGAGGCCCTTCAAATTATAAATAATACATGCAAAATTTTCGAAAATTATTTTTTTAGATTTTTGAAAAAATGGGTGGATGATTTTTTTTTTAATTTTGTTTTTAAGTTTATATTATTAAATATTTAAAGTTGTCATACCACCAAAATATGTACGTACTTATAATAAAATGCAGGTAAGAAACTGCTTTGAAATTATATTTAGATCCTTAATAGGAATATTTTGCATACGATGTGCAAACACAAGAGCAAGTTCATGCGATTTAGTCTTCCATTTTATTTCTTATATTCCGAAAACAATTTGAAAAGGGTAAATACCTTAAAAACGTCTATTTGATTGAATTTTTTGGTGGAGTGAAGAAAAATATTGAATTTTGATTTGCATTTTTTTTTTAATATAACATATGGTAACCCTAGCTTACTTGAATGACTTTAACTCTTAGAACATCTATATTGCATACTGCGGTCAGCCTATAACAGACTGTGAAATAGCGATGGCTTTTTGAAATTCACTACAGACAGAGTGAAAAGCGAATACCCTATTTTCCCTGTTGGACAGAATATAGTCAGAAAGCCACCTTGGATTGATTACCGGAATGGCCTATCTTCAAAATCATATTACATATTTAACACACTCGGTGGTTACAAACGAGGCCTCAGTCTATAATTTATAATTAAGACCCTAAAAGTAAATTTGTCAATTTATTTTTTTTTATTTTTCAAAAATTTACGGAAATCCAAAATTTACAACTTTTTTCCATTCTTAAGGTCAAAATAGTACTTATTCTTTTTTAAATTAACAATAATTTCGCTCAAAATCAATTTATCTTAACTGTCATTCAATGCTAATATTTTGTTTACAGAACAAGTAAAAGGAACATCTTAAATATTCATTAGTTTATTCTTATTGTAATGGAGCTCGAAATACGTTGATTATTTATCATCTTTTGCTTTATGTCGCCCCATGGTAATTTTAGCAATTTAATTGACTACCTACACATTTATTAAACATAAAGTATGCTTACTGTCTAGGAGCAATCACAGCTTGACACCATTGGTAACACGAGAGCACAGCAAATTGTTTATTTTTTAACAACATCCGTATGCCCTGCCTAGATATCATATTTCCTTAAGAACGTGAGTTAGGAATCATTGAAGTTTTTTTTTTTTATTTAAAAAATCATACAGTTTTCTATATACAAATTTTTTTTATTAAATTCTGTCATTGTAGTGTAAATGTTTTTCTTTCTTAAGACTTTATAGTTAAGATACAAAGGTCGATTGAACAGTCCCACATGTTAATCTGGTGTCTGGTCTGTTTCAAAATGTTGTATCTAAAGAAATAAGTGCGTCTTTGGTCTTTTAAAGGTTGGAACTAACTGAAAAGGTAAACAAATACAATGATCATTTACAACAAGCTGACAAAACATTCAAAAATTAATGTATTTGATATAAGATTTGTCATTGGTCGTTTAGATCCTGGATATGCTCAGTCGAAATTTATACTGCAAAACCAAGCTCCGGGCTGGAGGGAGTGCGAGTGATATTCATTCCACCCCATGACCCAGCTTGAATGAATAATTTGGGGGTTTTAGTTGCACTGCGACCTTAGGATATTGTGCCCCACCTACATCGAAAAATGACACTGCCCATTTAGAGCTCTCACTCCATTTATTCCCCTGAGGCAACGAACTAACATTAATATCATCAGGGCCTGTGTTCTTATTTTCCCCTACTAAACATTTCCTACATACGCTGCTGTTCTCATAGGAATTGTATGCTTTTCCCTGCACCTTCAAAATTTAACTTGGACAAAATATGTAGAGATGTTGTGCACTCTATCGATATATTCTTGATCGAATAGCACTCGACGAATGTTTCTCTGAAAGCCGACCAGCAGATATTCATCGGCTCTTGAAAAGATCCATGTTTCCGCCTCAAAGATAAGGGAATGTTAAGGTCTTGTTTAGAGTCTGTTTATTTCTTTGTGGAAGGACTTTACTACTTAGAGGCCTTCCTAACTCATATTAACACTGATGTCGTTTTTCGAGGTAATAGTTCAGCCCAAAGCCCTAAAGTTTACATTAAAGTAATACCTGTTCATTGTGATCGTTTTGACCAAGTTGCCGATGCTGAAAATACTTTCTTTACGATAGCATATATTTGCCTTGCCTTTACCAATAGTCAGATCCATTTATAATACCTCCAATCAATGCCTGCAAATGTTTAAATGACAGCTCGATTGGTTCTCCAAATAATGTTAATATTATTGTCAAGTTATTGTTAACAGATTTGCAAAATTTTCAAAAAGAATATCGAAGAGGTTTCAAATGATATTACGTCACCTTGTCTTGAACCTTTCGCGACATCATGGCTGTTCTTGCCGATTTATCGGAGCAGCAGGCCATCCTCATTCTAATCAGTTTGGCATAGATGCCGACATCGAACATAGGCTCATTGAGCTCGTCTTATTATCAACTTTAAAAATGGCTAAATAGTTGTTGTGTATTAGAAATTGGTGGATCTTCTCCAAAATATGCCAAGCAGATTGTTTGCGTAAGGTAACGTGTGGTTTCAATCTGGCAATACTTTTTTCGAAGTTGGTCTTTTTGGTAGCTGTCACTTGATTTATGCTTAGTTTAGTTTGCCAATTCCATAATGAATAGACTAACTCCTGAACAACGTTTTCAAATCGTGCAAATTTATTACCAAAATAATGGTTCGGTTAGCCCTACGTATCGCAAAAAAAATTTGTTCAGCGACGAAGCTCACCTTTGGGTAAACGCGTAAGTTAATATTCAAAATTGTCGTATTTGGAGTGATCATAATCCACAAGCCATTGTTGAAAAGCGCCGTTACATCCAAAGTCGCTGTTTGGTGTGCTCTATGGCAGAGGGATTCCTTGATCCATATTTCTTCAAAAATATGAAGCCGGCCATAATGTTACAGGCAATGGAGAATGCTATAGAGAGATGATTAATGAGTTTTTCGTGCCTGAATTGGAGGATGTTAATGTGGACGAACTTCGGTTCCAACAAGACAGCGTTACATGCCACACAACCAACGAAACAATCAATTTATTGAAGGAAACTTTTGTTGAGCGCATTATCTCGCGTCGTTGGTGGCGTGGCCTCCAGGATCGTGCGATTTAACTCCGCTGGACTATTTTTTTGTAGGGTTATGTCTACGCAGATAAGCCCGAGATGATTGACGCCTTGGATGAGAATATTCGGAGCGTATATGCTGATATACGGCTTCAAGTGCTGCAAAAAGTGATTGAAAATTGGGTCCCTTGGCTGGAATTTATTCGAGCCAGTCGCGGGGGCCACTTGCCCGAAATCATTTTTAAAACATAATGGCAAACACTTATATATCGCAATAATAAAGCTAAATGTTTGGCCATAACAAAAAATTATGGGTTGGGGTCAGAATCCCGAAGACACAAAATCCCGAAATCGTAAAAATAATCCTAAATCCTAATCGTATGTATTAAACCACTTGACTTTTATTGTTATTCTACTTTTTTTGGTTGAAGTTTTATTATTGTTAAATTCTGTTTGTTATATGACTATTTTCTATTTGTTCAATAAAAGTTTCACTGAGCAGACAATTTTGAAGTTTTTTTATTTTGCGTTTTCGGGATTCTGGGTTTTCGGAATTCTGGATTTTCGGGCTTTTAGGTTTTCGGGATTCAGAATTTCGGGATTGTACCCGTCTCCCAAAAATGATATGCGTTTTATTTCTTCCTAAAAACCACACGTCTAAAAAACACCCGCTATTTGGCGTTCACTTACTCTTACCGACAAGATTTCCTAAAAGTGACATCTAGGAGATTTATAATTCTGTATTTGGCGTAGATCAATATATTCCTGTTTTGTGGTGCTGAGGCTCCACATACTTTGGGCAAACTTTCATTCGACCGAATTCGGTAAAAAAATTTGGTCTATAATCCTTACCAAGACATTGCCCATTGAGTCTAACAGCTCCAGCACCTTTCTAAGACTAAAGCCTCGATAGAGTTATACAAACTTCTTGTTATGCAGTAGGACAGCATTTTGAGTTCATCATCGTCCAGGTCAAATGGATCATTCTGCCTGACAGCTATCCATGTTGATCTTCCTCGCCATTTAACAGTCTGCAGAAGAATTCTTTCTTGTTTGGTTAGAGCTTGGAACTTACCGGCACAGCATCTTCCAGCAATACCTCACTCAAGACTTGCTGTTGAAGGGTATACTTGCTTAAAATATTTAAAGAGGACGTTAAGCTTGTTATCAGAACCGAAAGAGCACCTGGATTCCACAGTTTACAAGCCTGAAAATTATCAATTAATTTAATTTTATATTAATTGACCAACAGTTTCCAAAGTTTTTAAATGTTCATACCTACTCCCGAATTTTTTTTTTTATTTTCATATTATTCCCGGTTCATTGATCTAAGAGCCAAATACTGAAATTAATACTTCAAGTTCATTGCCCAGCGCCCATTAGGTCAATTGAATGTTCATCAATACCGCGATCCCATCAAGAAGAGCTTAGATATCCAAATAAATTGTTCGTGTAGCTTATGCAACAAATTGCCTTTTAGTAAAAAAAAAAAAAAAACCAACACATCTTGTATAAAATAAACCACAAAGCCTTCGAACAAACTCTTAAACTCCCTCAACCATCAGAGGTCACCAAAAAATCGCATCTACTCGTATATTGAGTACGAGTAGGTATATCTCTCCCATTGACAATATACCAAGTAGAATTCTTACCTTAGCAATCCAATGAGCTCGGTTCATCGCCCTGGTCCACGTTGTTTACGTCTTTTCCCTTCTTCTTATTTGTACTTCGAGCAATGAATATGTTCATTAAAACCATGATGACGATGGTCTGCCATATGCCTAACTCCAAGCGGACAAGCAAGAAAGCTGATGGAAGACGAAGAACGACAACGACAACGGCGGCAACGACGACTTCGTCGGCGATGATGATAATGATGATGATGATCGTCGTCGTTATCCTCGACTTACATACATGAAGATAGGTAGGTATGCACATTGGTATTCCGAATGCTCTTCGCCTAGAACCTCCTATTATCGAACTTTATATAGCCTCGAAGATAGCACCCAACGGCCAGAGGGACCTTTGGCAATAGGCAAGCATATATTGTGCCATGCCCAGCTCATGATGGCATAGTAAACCACGTGACATACGTACAATATTGGCCAAAAGTCCATCGACGGCTAGCACGGCGCGCCGGCGAGCGGTGTGATAGTAAGTCAGTCGCCTGCGGTTCTCCTAATGTTTTTTATTTCTCCGTGCAACTGCCTCGCCATCGCGTCGCGCCGCGCGCCGCCGCCGCAATTTACCATCCGCCCCAACATACAACCGTGACTTGTCTTGTAATTTGAATAAATCTTTTAAGCCACATTGTAGTAGTGGGACGACAAAGACGTTGTTGGTTGGACAACTTGGCCAAGGACGAGCGCAGGGCTCGAGGTGGTGCTGATGGTAGTGGTGGACACAGGAAGAAGGAATTCCACTGCTTATTCGAGTCGAGTCCCCATAATGAACAAACCATCTAAAAAAAATAAACAAACTCCAATCCATGTTGGCTATTTTGATTTCCTTTGTTGGCATTGGAACTCTCATATACATATCTATCTATTTTAAAGTCAAATATAGAGAATAACTATAAGAAGTTGAAGAAGGCGTCTTATAGTCAAATCGCCAAGGCATATATGCAAGCCAACATATAACAAAAGTAAAGAAGCCTCGAATTGAATGGACAATAGTGACCTTTTGTGAGGTGTTTCTGTCTTTGAATCCCTCGCTTTGGTTAACTGTGTTTACTTGGCCAAATTGCCATATCGGCGCAAAGGCGGCGAAGCCGGCCAGCGGCGGCGCCTTTAATGACAACCAACTGCATACAAACTAAAATTACAACAACACAAAAAAAACTACGGACTTATAATATCCTTCCAAAGAGCAAGCAAAAATAAACGTACACAAGCAAAACTATATATTTATAAGCCTCTTGTGACCATTTTCTCATGTATCTTGGATGTTTCATGTTATTGTGCGACTCGAAGCCGCTACAACTCCATATAATGCGTTGACGGAAGGTCAACAAGGCACACCTTATTCGGAGACTATCGGACTCGAAGCGGAGACTTTGATGATGGCATTAACCCTTTCGTCGAGTGAGTACTTACGTCATGTGTCAATTATGGCTGTCAAAAAACCGCGAAATAATGACATTTGACAAATTACCAATTAAAACGGCGACAGACATCAACATCACTATCCATGACAATGATGATGGCGTCCAGTCAATGTTTAGCGTCATTTCAAAAAAAAAAAAAAAAACATTCGGTAGACAACAACTTCCTTTTGGATGGAAAACCAAAACATCAAGAAGTAAAATGACGTGGAGGGTAAAACTGTTTAAGCGGCGAGTATGTGAGTAGTTTCCCAGGCTCATTGGTTATTCTGTGTCGAGTGTAAGGTGGCAAACTTCGTATATGAGTTCAATCACCTTCAACTTAAAGCATTGATGACGACCTATCGACCGACGTGACTTAGAATTTAGCCTAGGTACTACATAGGTACCTAGTTTTGTATTTATGACCCTACGGAAGTGGTGTGAGGGCATTTCTTATATTTCTTCTCCTTTCAACCGCAAACGGAAGAATAAATCGGCAGTCACGACATGGAACACTTATATTTTTCACTCTGAAGAAAAAAACGTGAAAGTCGATATACCTACCTACTGTTATAAAAAGGAGCTTTCCTGGCGAAAAGATGAGGACTAAAAGGGAGGTTTTCGTTTTGTGATTATTTAATTAGAATTTTGGGCTAACAGGAACGGGAGTCGAGCGAGAGTTCAGACGAAATTCAAATAAATCTTTTTTTTTCTTGAATGGGTAGTCGAGATGCGAGGGGAAAAACAAGAATAGTTTAAGTTTAACGTATTTTGAATATAATTAAAGGTTTCCGGATTAGATTGGGTGGTGTTGTTAGGGACTATTGACATGAGAGCGAACAACGACGGACGAATAAACGAATACATTCAATTTAAAACAACTTAACCGACCTAAATTCTTCACACAAATTCAAAACAAAATTATAGAAATTTGGAATTATGGCTCGTCGGATGTCAGGAGTTTGCCGAAGAAAACAGAGTAAAATTCGGGTAAAGAAGAAGAACTCTTGCCAATTATCAATTTCCATAATATGATCTTTTATTGTGTCGAAAACGGTCTTAACACCATGTAAATACGGCTAGTGATACATGAATATCAGGTATGCTAAGCTTCTATCCCCTATGAAAATCTTACACGGTGTCTCCACCTTCTATATTTTATAGTATACTATCTGTCATTTTGATAGAAAAAAAAAAAATTGGAAAATTTGGCATTGGATATTTCATAGCATACTATTTCAATTGCACAAATGTCGCGAAGGAATACGTATCGCTGTGTTCTTGCTCTAGTAGGATTACAAGACTTAAAAACCTTCAACAAAAGGAATAAAACAAAGAAAACAACAAGGAATTAAAACAAAACACACACCACAAACGTTCACCAGCCACAAACGCTAACCTCAAAATGAAAATGGCAGCTAAATAGTATAGAATGCTATGAGCTGTGCAATGTCTAGTATGAAATTTTTTATAGAATGCTATTTGTATTCTGCATGAGCAATTTTCATAGAATGTGACCTAGCTTAATTGAAAATCTAGATCGTGGAGACCCCATGTTAGGTTCATCTATTCTAAAAATTTCGGATGGCAGCAAGTGTGAATTATAAGCGACTAAAGCCTACTTTACTAAAAGATATTTATTATAATAATGTTATGACCCCTGCTGGTATTAATCGTTGGCCAGTACACTCCCAGTCGGCGGATGACCTACATTTTGTGTTTTTCTTGTACACTCTAGGTCAGCCGGTTAGGTACCTTTATGCTTTGGAAGTGTAACGCATCGTTACGACACAAAAATTTACTTTTTAAATACCAAACCAAAATCAATTTGAGAATAGCGCCATCTATGTGTCGCGCAACAATGGATATTCTGCACGAGCAATTTATGGGCATGGATATCTCACGCCGCGCGTCGCAGGTGCAGGCGCTGAGATCGTGCGTCTCGAACCCGTTTGTCTCTTGTGATAGCTAAATAGCAGGTCTATCCCAATGAGCCGCAACACACCGATTACCTAAAAATCAATACAGCTCAAAACAGTAATTGAATATCGAACCTCTCGAACATTACAATTAAAAAAAAAAAAAAAAAACAATACACATTTCTTATAGAAACCGTTAATTTTAAGCTATTTACGGAGTTTGAAATACATACAGAAACATTCTTAGAAAAAATGTTGTCTCGCCAATTTAAAATAATTATGAAAATACTAATAAAACTTAAATTGCGAAAAAAACGATTTTTTTATTTTCGATATAGGTACTTTTGGGAAAGTTTTGCAATTGGGAAAAAATCAAACTCGAGATTTAAATCAAATTTGATGATAGGTCGCCCGTAATTCTATCTGTTTGTCTATCTGTCTGTCTATTCAACGATCTACAGCCTGGATGGCTGAAGCGATTTTATTCAAACTTAATATTTAAGCGTTTTAGGTGATTATATAAAATAGACTTTTGAATTGTTTAAGCCCCAAAACGAACAGTACCGGCCATACAATTTTGTTTGCCATCTTAACTATCTCGAAAACCGTTCTTACAATCAGATAAAAAAGTCTGTGCACTCCTTTAGCTAAAGGCTACATTTTGGTGATGGTAATTAACGGTACATGCCATACAACAATTTTTTTATTTTCGACTTTCCCACAAACGGTTTAAAGGATTTCAATCAATTTTTTTAAATAATAAGTCCTTCGAATCTTAAATAATTTTTAATTTTAATTTTATTTAATTTATGAACCTTTTACAATCTTAATTTAGTATAAGTTTTGGATTTTTGTAAATCAAAATATTTTTTAAATTCAAGTTTTTTTAATTAATATTGTCACCTAAACACTTACAATTATCATCAAAATTTAAGAAATTTTGTATATAAAAAAAAGTAAAAAATACGGTTTTCAATATTTGTTGTGTTTTGCTTAAGGAACATGATTTTTAGAGTAGTCTAGAAAATGTTCAAAGAAACCCCTTTTAAAAATCCTGTTTCTTAAGAATCTCGAAAAAAAGTTTTTATATCTCGCCTTCTAAAATACAGCTTTTTTAAAATCCCGAGTTTTGGATTTATCCCGATTTATCCTGTTTAATTCCGCCAAACTCGTTTTCTATTTTCATAAATGTTATACAAAAAACTTTGAATATGACCCTTAATGGGTCGAGTTTTGGTGTATGCAAAGTTTTTTGTGTACCAGTTATCAAAATACAAAACGAGCTTGGCAGAATTAAACAGGTTAAATCGGAATTTTTAAAAGCGGGATTATGACAGATCAGGATTTTGAATAAGCGGTATTCTAAGACTCGGGACTTGATCCTATATTGGTCCAAGCAGGGGGTTTCAGGGAGGCAGCATGCCCCCCTCACTCGTCGGCTATTTGGCACCATGTGTTGACTCTACAAGCGGATAATAACAAACCGGATTATTAAAAACGGGATTATAAGAGACGGGATTATGAAAAACGGGATATCGAACCCAACCCGTTTTCAAAGTTGGTTTGCAAATTTTTTAGAAGCTTCTCTATTTAAAAAAAAAAATCCCATTATAACCTGAACCGTTTTCCACAAAAATTGCAAACAAAAAATTTTTTTGACTAAACAAAATATAAAAATGTAACATTTTGTTTATTAATTAAGTGATATTGTTAATAGAAATCAAAGCAGTAATTTTCGAGAAAAATAAAATAAATTTGTATGACAATTACCGTTATTTTTCGTCTTAGACATGAATCAAGTTCGAAGAAAATCCATTCACCCTTTAGGCTCTAGGCAGCCGTCAGACTTTTTTTCTTTTCCTTGTAATGGCAAGTTTAATCAAAATCTCGAGTTAAATTTTGCTTACGAATCCAAACCTTGCCAAATCGAACCTATATATGTGTCCGCAAATAAAAAGTGTATCAATATATTTTCATTGTGACGATAGATTTGTTCGTTGATGGAACGCACTCTTTCCTTTATTCAATGAAAACTCAATGTAAATAATTTTATAACTCTACGATGAATTTTATGTTCACTTTAATTTTTTTAGTAACTTGACAGCTGGAGCTTATATTTTTTACTTGCGTTTATAGGTAGGGGAGAACGGTGCTAAAAGTAACACTTGTGACTAGAATTGATGCTGTTGTTAAGATTTTGAAAATTACTGAGCCAAGTTTTTTTCTGTTTAAAGAGCAATATTTCAACTACGAAATGCAATAAAGAAGCAAAACAAATACTGATCAGAATTTGTAAAAATATAACTTTTTGACAAAAAAAAACGTGTTTTTACGACTTACCCCATATGCAGGAAAAGTTGTAACATAGACCGGGGTAAATTGTAACAAAAACTGAAATCTTCTTTTAAAAAAACTAACAATTTATAAACAAGATTAACAATAAAAAATATAGCACATACAGCAGCAAAACTTTTGAAATTAATATTAAAATTTAAATTTTTAAATAATAAAACGTTCCTAGAAAAAGAAGAAAATCACTATTCATTTAAAAAAAAAAAAAATAATTTAGTAACATACAAATTAGGAATGTAATTAGATACTCCAAAACCAGTATTAGACATACATATATCCATACGAATTTAACTAATTAGCAAGCCAGGAAAACACATGAGCAGCCTCTTTTCTCTCCAGCCTTTTTTGACAACGATATACGTCAAATGGACTTTTTTCTTATTATAAAAAATAAAGAAAAAAATTAAACAAAAGAAATATAAACATAGTCCCATCGGCTTGGTTCCCAAAAGTGTTTTTCACTTAATTTTTTAAATATAAAAATTCTTAAATTTTTTCTAAAAAAAAATTTTAAATGTTTAATAATATAAATTCAAAAAAAAAATTTCAGAAAAAAATATCCACCCGTTTTCGAAACTAAAAACTATTTTCGAAAATTTTGAAATACAATACTATTTAGAATTTTAAGGAGCTCCAATATAAAATTTTGTATCGATATCCTTTGAGCCGTTTATGCGAAAGTCGGAAATCAATAAAATGGTTGTATGGCAGGTACCGCTAATAACAAAATATTTTAACATTTTTTCGGCCAAAATGTAGACCATGCACAAGGTAGTACACACACCAATTTTTACCAAAATCGTTTGAGCCGTTTTCGAGTACGGTTATTTTTGGGGCTAAAACTACGATTCAAAAATTCATTTTGAACAATCACCTAAAACGCCTAGGCACCAAGTTTTAACCAAATCGGTTCAGCCGATTAGGCTGTAGACCATTCTGCAGACAGACAGACGGAATTGCGGGACCCACTTTTTTTGGTGCTCTCTATAATCGTAATGTTATGTTTGATTGTTTGAAAAAAAAAAATTTTTTTACGAATACATAACTTGCTTATAGTACCTATAACCGCAAGTAAGTGATTGGAGCTTTTTAGGTACGACCGATCATATGGTTGAAAGAAAAATTAAAAATGTCTGAAAACGGTACTTTCCATAGAACCGTTTTTTTTCGACTATCTCGTAAATGGCTTAACCGATTCTTTCGCAATTTCACACATACATACATATGTAGGCGTAGGTTTCTCAAATGATTCTGCGTACCAATATTTTCAATTAATATTTTTTTGTATTTTTAAATCATTTAAAATAAATTAAAAAAAAATTATAGTTTGAAAACTGCTCATTAATTTTTTTCCAAAAATTATAGTTATATTTATTTGCTGAATACCTATGAATTGGCGTTTTTGAATTATTTTTGAAAAATGTTTTCAAAAAGTTTACAAAAACAACTTTTTTTCTCTAAAACCGCTCCACAGATTTTTAATATTCTTTTCTCATAAATCCAAATTTATCTAAGAAATAAAATGGCGTACTTTTCTTTGAGGTCAAATTAATTTAAGTATTTATTTCAGAATTTTGAATTATTTTTTGTTTTTAAAAGAATTAATCTTTTGTTTTTAAATTAATATTATTAAATATTTAAGATTCTCATACCAATTTTCTTAGAAATAAATTAAAGAAATTTTGTATTTATAAGAAAATATGTAAAAAACAACTTTTAAAATATATTTAGATTTTTAATAGACATCTTTTACATACGATGTGATTGCACATAAGAGCAAGTTCGTGCGATCCAGTCGTGCATTTTATTTCTTATTATATTAAATCCTTATTTACGTCGATCAACAAAGTGACCGACTTTGTAGATAGTCTTAGGAATACATTTGTTCACATCCTGTTTCCATTCCATACAAATAAAATTTAACTTACTTTAACTCTAAATCTAGACTTTCAATTGAATTGTACTAAATTTGAAGCAAATGAGTTCACCGATTTAGAGAGGCTACAGCTCAATGAACACTGTACTTACATATACAGATTGACCAATGCAATAGTGGCCGTCTATACCTACCTTTATGTACAGAACAAGTAAAACCACAAAATGTAATACATAAACGCAAGATTCACGAAGTCTTTCCAAACATTCGCTAGGGTCAATAAACTCAGAAGGAATTACCATTATTATTTAAAATATACCTCCCTCATTAGGATGTGAATGTCTATCTTCAATAGACATCATTATTATGTAACTTCTCCTTAAGCATTACCGTTAAATCGATAAAATGTTCTCAACTAATTTTTTTTTCTCTTCAAACCTTATTAAATTACAGGTGAAATATTCCTTATGCGGCCGCTGGAAGATATCGCCGCCATCACACATGTGGGTGACCCCGTCCTGCTAACAGTGGTAGCTGAAGAGGTTAAGGTTGGTCGTGATGAGCCGCCAGCAGCTGCAACAACCGTTCAACTGGCATTCTTTCTCCCCGAACGAAGCAATTCACCGCCATACTTTGAGATCGATCAGTAAGTATCTTCCATATAAACAAAGGCGATGCATATTTTGGCGTACAATGCATCTTAAAGATACATACAGCCAACCTTAAGCCGCATCACATCTCTTATTCTGCTGTTTCTTTCACAAGTTTTTTTTTTATTTTAGCTATGTGTCACGTGTGGATGAGAATGCACCGCAGGGCACTGCACTGACATTCGTCGATCCTTATGTGCCACGAGTTTATGATGACGACACTGGCAAAAATGGTGTTTTCTCCCTTACCCTGCTCAATAATAACGGCACCTTTGAGATATCTCCAAATGTGGCCGAACGTAGCGCATCATTTTTAATACGCGTGCGTGACAACATGTTGTTAGACTATGAGGAACGTCAATCGGTTGAGTTTCAAGTGCTGGCCCAAGAACTTGGACCGGCGACTAACCTGTCGGCCATTGTCAACGTAACGGTATATATTAACGATGTGAATGATAATCCGCCGGTCTTTACTCAGCCCGTTTACACGGTCGAGTTGCCGGAAAATATGACAGTCGGCACGAAGGTGGTGCAAGTGCATGCCGATGATGTTGACACTGGAATGGGAGGACGTGTCCGGTATACAGCGATTTTGGGCTACCTCAACACTTCGCTCAATTTGGACGCTGAAAATGGCATAATAACCGTCTCGACGAACAGTCACGGATTCGATAGGGAAATAATGCCAGAGTATCATTTGTATGTGGAGGCTCGTGATAGCGATGGCACCGGCAATCGGGCACAGGTGCCGCTGGTTATTAAGATGATCGATGTTAACGATGAGACACCAACATTCGAGAAGAATGTGTACGAGTTCATTTTGGCAGCTGATTTGCAGAGCTTTACATCGCCGGCATTTATTAAGGCTGTGGACAAGGATGCGACGGCGCCTAATAACGAGGTGCGCTACGAGATCATCAATGGGAACTATGACAATAAATTCTCGCTTAACAAGGTCACCGGTGAATTGACGGTGCAGGAGAAGATCTTTATGCGATCGAAGAAGGAGGCTACAAGAAGCCGAAGGCAGGTCACGCAATCACCCGCTGAGAACGATATGTTCGTTTTGACTGCGAGAGCGTATGATTTAGGAGTTCCAGTAAGGTTCTCAACAGCCACCATTAGAATCTATCCACCGGAGAGTCGCACGAGAACAGTGACTTTTGTAGTACCGGGCTTTAATCCTGACAAGCAGAAAACCGCTGAAACACTGTCCACCATTACCGGGGGTCAAGTGATCATTCACGACATTCGTCCAATGCAGCCCGATGAACCTGGGGCAAAGAATCTCAAGGGTGATATTAAGGAAAGGAGTGTGGTGACGGCAACGGTTCTGTATGAAGGAGCATCTGTGGTTGACATATCCCAAATCCAGCAGAGATTGTCGCAGCACAATGGATCGTATGCGATAATGACGAAGGAGGAGGTCGACAGCGATGTGAGTGTTGGTTTTACTTCCCTCTTATTTGTGGTTCATCGTTCTTTAACACACATTTTTCTTCTAGGCATTGTATAAGGCTGAAAATAAGTTGCTGTTTTGGCTTCTAATTTTACTAGCCACACTGGTGGCACTGACGATACTTATTCTCTTGTTATGCTGTATATGTTCATGGTGTCCTCTTTATGGAGCCGCTAGGTAAGTCAAATGGAAATTAGCAACTCTATTTTAATATGTTTACCCTTGGAGAGAAAGTCCTGTAGAAGCTTACTACTCAAACTCCTTGCTTTTATCAAAACAAATTAAAACTCAGAAGTAATTTATCTTATTTTATGGTCTTGTCTTGTCTTGTCAATAATACCCTTTTATCTTTAATGTTATATCTTTAGGTCATTTATGCATGATTAATATAAGGATGTTTCTGTTATATTTGAAATTTAAAAAAAATTTATAGCAAAGAAAACTTTCAAAATTTACAAACACATATATCTTAAACATTTGTTTTAAAAATAAAATATTATAAATTTTAACATTTCTCAAGGGTTATAGAACCGTGGTTCCCCAATGAAATTCATTTACAGCCAATTAGGGTTATGAAACGGCCTAAACTTTCCGGAGACGTAAACTTGTAATGTGTTCGTCACAGTTTTTTTTTCATGAACGCCATTAAACTGCTTGCGTAAAAAGTATCGTAGGTCTGGCAACAGCTGTCCATTAAACCTCAGTTAACTGATTTGACATATTTTTTGGATTTGTAAAATTTGTTCCCGCACTTTAAATATGCCTAAAATAAGCAACAAAACAAGATCTATATTTCGTGTAGCTAATAATGTTGACCGTTAAATAGACGAAGTTTTCTATAAACTTTGCGAACAGATTTATTTTTTCAAAGTAAATTTGCAACCGTTTTTCCTGTGTTAAACGATTCCTGATGAATAACCAAACCTTACTGAACAGAAATGTCAACAGAGTTTGACACTCTCAACTGCCAAACCATAGATAACAACCATCGAAACATCTCATGCAGCTTAAAAAAAACACCCGTTATATACCCATTAGAAGGTTCACGTCCCCACTCTGAGTTTGGCAACAATGTGCCGAGCTGGGCAAGGAGAGCTTGGTGGGTCCCACACAGACGCCTACTGACATTGCAATGTGTATTTACTTTTTTGCAAGAAATTCTAATTTTTCGCTGGCTCATCAAAACAGGAAATCATAATTGAAAGTGAGGATAAATGTGACATACGATTCCAAATATTAGACAAGTCTAATTCTGTTACCTATAGTGAACTAGGTTATAAATAAGCAAAATGTACGTTTACCGACATACATTTTCGATTGGAAAGTCAATTCGCTTAGAAAAATGTATATGTGTGTACATACGAGTAGTTTTGGAAATATCGAATTTTCGTATCAATGTTGTATCGTTTTTACGGTTTTTCAAGTGTTATTCTACAACTTTTAAACGATGAAAAAGTAATAGATAGATAAAAAAAATCCGGTTTAGAGACGATTTTTCAATCTCCAGATAAACACGCAGTTAGTTGCCAGAGGCCAGGGGAATAAACTTAATTCACTGATAAACAACCTCATTCAAGAAAAAACAATCTATAGAATAATTTAATTTGAATTGTCACTTTTATTTTGAGTATCGAACTTTTCATAGAAATTAAATTTTTCTTAACATTTATTTCAAAGCAATTAGTTTTCAAATTTTTTTTACATCGAAAATAGCTATTTATTTTATTCCTCAGAATAAATCCTTATTCCATTCTAAAATGATCAAATAACTTTATTCCTAGGATTAAGCTACATATATATCTGACTGTTAAAAAACTTTTTGATCTATCTGGAGAATATGTACTAACTGACTGCTTAACTGTCTATAAAAAAATTGTCCCTTAATTTCATTATTAATAATTATTTAAAATCATTAATGTAGAAATGTTTTATAACACAATATAATTAGCGATAGCGACTAGGATGGAAAAGAAGGATTGCGGACACTTGAAAATGAACATTTTCGTGTTGCGCTTCCCGATGTTGCTGTTCCGAAACTTCACCTTGAATTTCGGCGAAACTAATCATCTGTAATTAAAATGATTTCTTCTAAATAGTGGAGTGGAGTGTTTCCAGCCTGAGTTAGTTCTGATGTGTTTTCTGACTTCTGATGCAGTTGGGAGCAAATTATGATGGGATAACCCCATGTGTTTTCCACTTGGATTCAAGATTCAATCACAGCATGTTCCAGTGGAGATAAAATTTGCAACTGGTTTGACCTCCTCCAGTTGCATTTATTTCCTTAGTATTATGGATAATTGTCTTCTTCTTTTCTATAAATTTCACATGAGGCCAAGCCTGAACAAAGCAAAGACTAAGAATTTTTGATTTTTTTTATATATGTGATTCAAAACTTTTGCCAGCCATCTTCATCTCTTACTAGAGAACTATCAAATTCGATTGCCTTTTTATATCGAACTTTGGTATTCCCTTCAAAAAAACCTCTACCGAACTACTCGTTGCTCCTTATCAGCTAAACAAATGCCTGGAACTGATTTTGATTTGTAAATTTCAACTGCAAATACAATATATTTTATTGTTTTGTTAACATATGTTAAATTAACCATAAATTCGATAAAATAAATAATTTAAAAAGAATACTTACTGTCTTGCGACGTTCAATTTCTCTGTCGTGATCAAATTTTTGAACGAGAGATACCGTCGTTTTTACTTTCGATTGTAGGTAAGGAAAGTTATATATTCGTAAAAAAAAAATGTTTCTAACAATCAAACATGACATTATGATCATAGAGAACACCAAAAAAGTGGGTCACGCATTTCCGTTTGTCTTTCTGTCTGTTTGTCTGTAGAACGATCTACAGACTAATCCGCTGAACCGATTTTGTTCAAACTTGGTGATTAGGCGTTTTAGGTGATTGCCCAAAATAGATATTTGAATCGTTGTCTTAGCCCCAAAAATAACGGTAATTGCCACACAAATTTTTCTACCATCTTAATTATCTCGAAAACGGCTCTAACGATTTCGATAAAAATTGTTGTGTGTACTACTTTGGATATGATCTACATTTTGGACAAAAAAAAATAAAATATTTTGTTATTAACGGTACTTGTCATACAACCATTTTATTGATTTTTTACTTTCTCATAAACGGCTGAATGAATTTCAATCAAAAAATTTATAGATACAGGATCTGCTTCGAATTTTAAATAATACTGCATTTCAAAATTTTCGAAAAATATTTTTTTGGATTTTTGAAAAAAAAAATTCTTTTTTTGAAAATTCGATATTTGAAAAACGGGTGTACGTTTTTTTCTGAAATTTTGTTTTTGAGTTTTCATTAATAAATATCGTACATTTTATTTTACTTGCGATTATGTACTAATGCAAGCTATACATTCGTAAAAAAAATTCTAACAATCAAACATGACATTACGATAATAGAGAAGCCTTAAAAAGTCTGTATGTATAACGAGCTACAGCCTAAACGGCTTAAGCGATTACCTTCAAATTTGGTATGTGTGATTATTTTGGCATTCCTCAGAGAAATTTTATTTTTAGGCCTAAAAATAACGGTATCTGCCATATGACCTTAAAGGAAAATCTTATTTTTTTGTTGGTAATAGCTATCATCTGATATGAAACAAGTTTACGGGACTTTTCATATAACGTTTTTTTAAATTTATTGCTTTCTCGGTAACTGTACATTGGATTTCTGTCAAATTTTATATCTGAGAAGATCTGGGTAGCCAAACTAATTATGCATATTAAGAGTTGAAATTACTTTTTCTTATAATAAAAATTAATTTTTGATTTTTTTTTTTGAAAAATCAATATTTTTAAAACTAATCAAAAAAAGTAATTTTTAATTTTATAGTCAGATGTATATTAATAAGCTCTACAAAACTGCATACTTAATTTAAAAAAAATTAAAAACCGGATTTCATCAAAATACGCCTACAATTTTTAAGATACTTTTTTAAAAAAAATTTATTGATCCGTGTCATCTAATAGCGTTTTTTCGAGAAACTGATTAAAGTGATCGTTTTGGCAGTTTTTGTCAGTTAAAAAATACGATTTTTACCCACCTATACACCATTCACTTTCATTATATACATATTTACATACCTAGGCGCCATCTATATAGGAAGGTACACATTGCCCTCCTAATTTACATAATTAAAATCGATTTAAATATACATTTGTAGAATGGTACCTATGTAACCGTTCCTTGAATCATATGCATTCGACAATTCATTATACTAAGAATCAAGGTTAGCTAATTCGGCCTTAAACCTGCACAATATAACTAAACTAGACTTACATTTACCTACTAACAACGTCAGTGGTTAGCTACTACTTCACACTAAAGTTGTTAGCTACAAGAGCAAGTTCTTACGATCCATTCGTGCATTTTATTTTAATCGTCATCGTTTCCTTTCGTCTAATAGAATACAGAATCCAAGCGTTCAACGACCGCGACAGTTATGCCAAAAAAGGTTTTTAAACAGATTTTTATTATTTTAAGAAATAAGGTGAAGTGCCTACATGTGTTAATTTAGAAGTTAAATCTATTTAAGGCACGAAATTTGACTTTTTTGTACAATTCATCTAAGCTAAGAGTACTGCCATCCGCGATGATAGCCTAATCTTTAAACACAAAATTGATAGCAGCAGTGTCTTCCAAGCAAAGTTTTTGACAAATTCTGGTAAATATTTGTCAATGAGGGCGTTACCAATATCTGCCAAAGTTATCAAATCGAAGCTTGTATCTTGCTGTCGACAATAACTGAGAATAATAGGCACACAGAATAACATTAGACTCTTTTGGGTCACGGGTCACAGTGATATAAAGTGTTCAACAACAGACCCTACCCAGTCGATTAAAATCCTATTCGGTGCAATACTACAATACTAAACATTGGACAAAATATTCTTTTAAATACCAATCAAAGGTGAAACATGCTTGACCATGACACTATGGTCAAATTTCAATAAAAAAAAGAACAGAAAAGATACTCGTAATTCAAAACCCTGTTGAACTTTATAAAAGCCTCTATGGCTTGTATATGATCATCTATAGAATCCATAGGTTAAAAATTAGAAGTTACAATACTTTCAGGGTATGACAAATGGATCTATGAATGTATATTGATGTAAGTGTGCCGGTAACGAGATTAAATGTCAGCTCATTAACCTAACCTAGCCTTAACCCGAAATTCCGTCGTCCTTGTTTCCTCGAACCTTGGAACTATGATATGAAGATTCCAATGAAATCGATGAGCTTGGACTTTTTCGACTTGAAATATCCGTCTCTGCTCTCTTGTACTGCTTATTGTCCTGCGTTTGGGCCCGTAAGGCGAGACTGGGAGCTTATAGATAGTATACAATTTCGACTGTTCTTCAATCAACATAAGGGCCTTTGAAATGGTTACTATCGTCCATACCAAAATACGTAGACCAATGACATAAATGGGCATATTCCTACCGTAGGCTTTTACATATTTTGATTAGTTCGGAAGACCCATTTCCTAAATGTACATAGGAACGTGTGTTTCCTGGTGTTTCTAGTGACATTTCTGCTTTCTCCGAAAAGTGCGATTGATCAGGCATGAAAATTTGAATTCGATGAAAAAATGATGGCGGATTATATAGATCTACAAAGCCGGAAATCATACACATACTTCCTAGATACTACATAGAAACTTGTACGAGACGTTTAGTAGGAATATGCGTCGATAGTTCTTGTAAGGTATGGGCATATGGAGTGTTTCTCATTCATCGAACATGCTTCCTTCCACTCATCATCTTTAATGATTGGGAATTCTAGTGTTATTGGATATATTTCACATAGATTTCCTTCACGAAATCTATGTAAGATGAACTGAACTTGTCAAAAATTGCATATTGACAAAGGTCCTCACTAGTCAACTGATGAGTCCTGTGAGATCGCAGGGATGGAACCCCAATTCTTGTTGGACTAATGGCCATTGAAAGCTATTTTGAATCTTTATTATTGTTTAAGCTTTTTCGTAAGTCTATTCTGGTTGGTAGAACTGGCTCTTGCTTTAATAGAGATATGTTCTTCTGCCCAAACAATCGGTCTCCATAATTACATCCCTCCTTGGTATAAAACCAGCAGCAAGTTGCTTAGCTTTTTTTTATAAAACTTCCGAGTGACTCGTTTGGATCCTTGAGCTATAAGTTCATCATGTCCTCTTTTTCTACACTGCATCTTCTTGCAATTCCTTCTTCTTTTTCTGGTAAATTCACACTCATAGCAAGGATTGATCCTCTCGGGGGAGCTGCGGTTACATACGGTAGCTTTGGCTACTGCCATGTGTTAAGGAACAGATTATTTTTCAATAAAGGATGACTGGCTAAGTAAGGATAGTGTGAAGTGAATTATTATAGAAACTAGACATACAATTACAATCCATCAAGACCTTTATCTTGTTTTTTCTCTATTACATAAAAATCAAGAGATCCAGAAGAGAATTTAGGCAATCATAAGAATTATTTACATAAACCAATAATATTAACGTAAAGAAAAACTAACATCCAATTATCGCTTCATCAGTAAATCCCATTAAATAATTTAAAATAAAAATAATAAAATTAAAAAAAAACCTTAACCTTAACATCATTTTCTCGTTCTCTCTTTTTTTACTTGTAGCAAGAGAATAGTTAATATCAGTAGAACTGAAGACGATGTTCATCTAGTTCATAGGGAAATCGCAAACGGAAAGCAATCAAAATCTGTTCAGGTAGATTTTGTAAAAAAAAACTTTTGAAAAAAAAAACTTTTTTCTTGCACAATAAAATTAGTTTTCCTTTTTCCTTTTTAGTTTTTTTTTTTTAATTTCTCATTTAACAAATTACACACGATATTGTAGACGTAGTTGCGGTATTTCAGTTTCCATTTATATATTTTTTTTTTTAAATACAAAACACATCCTTAATTTGGGGTTTCTAAATAATCATTACAAATCACACAATTCCTAACATAAATAAACATTTAAATAAAACATTAAAAACTAACCTTAATTTAAGTTTTTTTTTTGGCATTTTTTCTATGTTTGAGTGCAATTTTTGTTATGCTTTAGAATTCTTTAAAATTCTAAACTTTACTAATGTGCATTTTTATTTTGTTTTAATTTAAGGTCGCCGAGTGGATGGGAAGACGAGAGGCGTGGTCGGCAGAGAAATCATCCGATACACGAACGAAACCTACCCGTTGGGAGTTCCACAATGGACATGGTGAACAGCCTGACGAAAGCCTAGGTCATCCGGGACGAGCCGCTGATGCCGACCGAGACAATCAAGAAGATCGACAGAACCATCATAGGATCAAATCAGCCGAAGAACAGCATCGTAGAGTTAGAATCAAGTAAGATCTGACCATTTGCCTAAATATATCGAAACATCTATAACTTATTTTTTTCAGGAACACTCAAACAGCCAAAGACGATACTCACTTAAGCAGTTTCCACAATAATTCTAGAACTAATTTAGTAAACAACGAACGCGAGGTATATATCGAGGATATAATTGACGAGGAACAGGACATTGGAACACAATCATTTCGGAACCGAAACCGACAAAGACGAGTTGCGCAGCAACAAATTGACGATGACTCGATGAGGCGACACGAGATCGATAGAGGCAGTGACTTGGACTACAATGGTGGTGCTCGGGGAAGTCTCAAAGCCAAACGAGAATACTTCATCAAGGATGGGAATGTTGAAATTCTGCAACTTATGACAAGGGACAAGCAAGGTGACGAAGAGGACAATATCTATGTGAATCTTCCTCTAAAAGCAACCACGAATCTATCACATCCACAGCTTCTGATGGTTGACCAGAGTGGCAAGGAGATACTCATGCGCCGATTCATTGAAGAACAGCCAGACGGCAAACAAATCATCCGAGAGCACTATCAGATTGTTCCCGGAGGAGCCAACTACATACAAACAATGCCGAATGAGGTGCAACACTCGACTTACAAAGACACGTATCCCTCGGGGAAGAGCGGTCCAAATAGCATTGTATATTCGCAAGCAGAACCAGAGATCAAAATTATACATACCCAACCAATGCAAGAAGGACACGGGCTAGTAGAGACGACCACCCAAATGCAGCCAGCCATTTCGAATCAATCCCTTACCCAAGAACTCGAGAACTCTCTGAAGCAGCAAAATGCTCTGCTCCGTCAGATTCTGATGGAGAAAGAGAAAGTTGATCTGCAATATAGCCATCATGATGTGGCGCTCGAAACGCAAAGTCTTCCAGGACAACCAATGGCAATAGCAACACAAACCGATTGTGAAGCAGGCACCCAAACCGATGCTGACATGCTTGTTAGCTCATCATCGGTGAAGCGACAACGGCGGGCAAGGAGTGAGAATGACGATTCTTTGTCCGAGGATGAGTATGAATACATCCGTTTTAGCCCACCGAATAGTCCTGACGGGGTGTATTGGATCAAGCGAAAGCGACAAAAGAAACGCTCAAAACAGAGACCGGGAACACAATCGCGGAAGCGTGTTGTCATGGTTGAAGATGTCAAAAGAAAAATTCGGACTCCTATTAAGGAAGAAGATGATGATGACTATTATGAGTATCGGAAACGGTCTCCCCCCAAGAAGCCAATCCGGTATCATGGCGAAACAAAGGCCAGCTTATTGCGTCGCATGAAAAGTGAAGAGAACAGAAAGGTCGCATCAAAGAAGTCGGCTTCCCTGAACCGTGAAGTCCTTATGGAGATATCAGATTCTCTAGACGAGAAAGGTAGTCCTGACGAACGGGTTCGGGTAGAACAAATGGAGTACTATGAAAACTCCGAAGAAGACTCCGATGCCGATGAGATTGTTATTAGAAGTAATGCGCTGCCTTCAACAGGTCACAAGCCAGAGTCTGCCCACTTCGAAATCCACGTCTCAGACGGCAGCAATAATAAAGTCTATTCTAGGTCGTCGTCTGAACAGAGAAATCACATAGAAGAACGAATGGTGCGAAGTCCGGAGCCCAAGCCCAGACTTTCCCGAAAAGACAACATCGTCCAGCGCAACTCCCAGCGACGATCACAGACGGCCTCAGAGCCCCCTCGAAGCCGAGTGATAACTTCTAAGGGCACCAAAGTCTTATCTAGAGATGTTCGTGGGTCGAAGAGAATCAAAGACCGTGATTTTCAAAGTGACACCAATCTACTAGATCAGGATGATGTACACGACGAACAAAGTTCTTCCAAGGGTGTGCCGAAATACATGGACTGGTACTACAGCAAAAAGAAGCAGCCCGACACCAAGCCTACAAAATCAAAACCAAGTACAAAAAAACTCATAAGTGGTTCTGAGAAACGAATCACTAAAATCCGCCTTCCAAAATCCGATGAGAGCCATCCTCCCACCACAACATCAACCACACCGGTGCCACCAAGCGATGAGAAATACAAACCCGAGCCAGCACCTCGAAAATCCCCGCCGAAAGGAGCTCGCCTTCTAAGGGAAGACGTCATAATGAACAAGAACCATAAACCCAAAATCGAGACCGATACAAATCACCCTCTGTTGCAACACTCCGAGCACCGCTACGAACATGAGTATGACAATACCTCAGAACTTCCCCTTGCCCCAACCAAATTGCCACACTACATGTACCCCGAGACACCGCCCCAACCAAAAAATTCTACCAAGTCCAAAGACCTACGACCGAAGCCGTCCCCTATCAAGGAGAACGAAATTAAGGTCACCAATTCCAAAATCTACATTCAGGATTCATCGGCGCAGTCAAAGCAACTGAATGTCGCTACTCTGGAAGACGACCATGACTCAGGAATTGCTATGAACTCCCTGCTCAACAGTATGGGCCGACGTAATCCAATAGCCGATAAAAAGAGCGTCTTTTCCATTGCCTACGATGATGTGAGTCGAGTACAAAAAATTCAGTCCGGCAGTGATTCCCCGCAGTATTCATAACATCAGCGAAACGAGTAAGTCCTTTCCCGAAGCTTGATTCCAGTTCTCCATAGTTAAGCCTTGACTTGATGTGTGTTCTGAAAATAGAATCTACATATTAATTCTAGTCTCAAGGCTTTTGGGCAGTCTTCGTTGCAGATTGAGTTCATCGTTGAACCTCCCGGTGTTCAGGATTCGTTTATTTGTTCCTTTGTCCTATTTAATTTTTGTTTTTTAGACTTAAAAATCGTTGTGATAGTTAAATAATGCTTTAAAAGCATTTTTCATTTATTGTTTAAACTGTATATAAATTTATATTTAAAACCTGTACATAACAATTTAATTTAAATTTAATGATCCATTCGACGAAACAAATTGAACAAACTTGTAAAAAATACTTTTATAAAATCCATTCCTACAGCAAACTTAGTTTTACGATTAATTAGACACTAAGTCGATCTTAATTATAAAAAGTGAAATGTATCATTTACACTTCTTGTAAACTTAAAAATTAAAATTTAATTTAAAAAAAAATAAAACAACTGCAAACTGCCATATATATTCTGTATGATGTAATACTATTTTTTTTTAATTTAAGACAGTCTTGTAAGAAAATATGTTTTTTTTTTGTTTAATTATGGTGCGAACAAATTGCAATAAGCAATTATGAATTAATTAAATTTTGTAATTATTTGTTTTATTGTAAATGTTTAAATTTAAAAATAAATATATATTGTATAATAGATGGTAAGCCTTTATACATTTTGTAGATACTCGAATATTACATGTAATTTAATTTAGTCTTAAAGTGTAATTATCGAATTAATTTTCTTTTTAAATTAAATAAATTTTTCCACAAAAACAATTGTATTAGTAAAATCTTTAAGCAGAAATACATTATATTATTGAGAAAAAAATTGAACTTTAATTTTATTTTCAAATAAGAGGAAAAAACAAACATACATCGTTATTTTATAGACGTTGTCCTGCTCAAATTTCAATAAATTTCCTTATGATCCTTTTGTGAATTAATGTTTAATTCTTTTTTTCAGTGTAATAAATTAAATTTAATAAGTAAATTAAACCAAACAGAACTAAATTTGAGAAAAAAAAAATGGCTCCAGTTCGCATTCTTTTAAACAAAGATAGAGCATAATAATAGGACTACTCTGTCTGGGATGCAAATTAGTTGAACTATGGCGATTTAAATAGATTTTCAATTAACCGTTTTTAAAAAAAATGACCTGCAATTGGCTTGTTGTTTATTGATCTCTTGTTTTATGCAAGCCATCAACAGCTTAATGTTAACCGTGGTGCGTGACGTGGCATTATCAGGAAACCTTAGGAAATCTATAATTCAAGCCTTCGAAACGGGATTATCGAGCTATAAAATAGATTAAAGATTTTTTTTTTAACAACTTAAAACACAAATTATTTATTTTTGCTTATATGCACATTTCGGAAGTTATGCTTCCATCGTCAGTAAGCTCTATTTAGATAATAATGACATTTTGATATTAATATTAAAATTCAATACAAACAACAAATTCAATACAAACAAAAAATTACACAAACAAATTTATAGTGAATTTAACGTCTAACTTTTTTGAAAATCGGATTTCTTACTGGTTCATTGTTACTATTCAATAATTTTTATTTTTAAATATATAAAGAGATTCGAAAGCATCTAGCTCATAAGGATTATTTATATATTACGTATTAATTTCAAATTTTGTAAACTAAAATTATGGTTATTATCTAGCATGTGTTGTGATACACTTGATTTTTCTGGTTCATTGCATTTTAGATGCGCAAAATGTTCTTTGAATCTTTTGAGAATTGGTCTTCTTGTCTGCCTTATATATTCTTTATTTGCTGTAATGTTTCAATTTTGTCCTTTGATCCACTAATCAGATTTTTAATTTTTATTTCACTGCTTTGGCTAATTCTGATATTTTGTTTATTAAATATTGGTTTTAGCTTAGATGTAATTTCTGGATGGAAATTAAATTTTGACCATTTCTTTTCTGAATCTTGTTCATTTCTGATTAAATCTAAAGTTGTAAAATTCCTTAGGTTTTGTTTTCTTTTATGAGCAATCAGTAGATCATCAATTAGTTGTTCTGTATTCCCATTTATTTTTACTATTTCTTTGATTTTTTGAATTTCACTGTATTCTCTTTCATTTGTCATTGAAATATTTAAGGCTCTAAAAATCATGGAATGAAAAGCTGATGTTTTTTGTTCAAATGAATGAAATGAATCAGATATTATGTATCTAAGAGTATTTGTAGGTTTTCGATAAATATCGAATTCGAAGTTTTCACCTTCTCTAATTATAGTTAAATCTAAATACTTTAATTTTCCGTTTATTTCTTTTTCATAAGTAAACTTGATTGATGGATATTTTGATTTATTTAACATGTGTATTAAACTTCGATCATGCTTTTTGACTATGGCCCAAACATCATCTATATATTTGAACCAAACTCTTGGAAAATTTCTTTCATTTTTCATTTTAGTCTCTAAATTTAACATGAATAAGTTTGCTAAAAATTGACTTAATTGTGAACTTATTCTGCAACCAAATTTTTGTCGATAGAATTTTTGATTAAACTGAAACCAATTTTCATCCATGCATAATTTAGTAAGACGGATCAGTTCATTAATTTCTTCTCGTCTTAGAGGATTTTTCTCTAACCATTCTCTGAGAAAATTTAAAGTTTCATTAATTGGAACATTTGGATATAACGAGATAATATCAAATGAAACTTGAATTTCGTTATTGGTTATTTTCAAATCTTTTACTTCTTTTGCGAATTCAATGCTGTTTTTAATAGCTCTTGTCTCGAATTTATTTGGTAGATTATTAAATTTTTCTAATAACCAACATTCAAGTTTTGTAATTACTGATCCTGTTGTTGAAGTTATTGGTCTTATTTGTTTTCCAGGTTTATGTCACTTGAATAAGGAATACATTCTTGGTAAAATTGGATTCGAAACATTTAATTTTCTTGATAAATGTTGGTCAATGAAAATATTTGCTGCATTTCTTGTGGCTGATTTAGTTCTTCTTATCATTCTGGTAAAGGATTCGAAATTACTTTTTCGTATGGACCATTTTTAATAAATTCTTCGTTAATTCACTATAATCTTGTTTATCAAGTATTATAATATTATAACTTTTGTCTGATTTTTTGCAGCTTTTCTGAAATCTTTCATTTTTGTAGATAAACTCGTTAAATTGATATTATTTATTTTTTCTACAGCCTCGCATCTAACTCTTGCTTTTTTATCTTCATCATTGAAATGTTTAAGAGCTGATTAAATGTTAACTAAAGTACTTTCTACGGCTTGTTTTTCTAATCCTCGGTTGAGTAATTCTAGTTCATTTGGTGTAAATTGAACACTTCATAAATTTTTGACAAAGTCCTGCACTAGTCCTTCTTCTTTGAAAATTTTCTTTCGTTTTATGTTTGCTGTTCTTCCTGCTAAAATATTAAATTTATTTATTAAACTTTGTTTTTTCTTACCAAATTTAATTTCAACAGTATCCTCAATATGTTTTATAAAAATATTCCATTCGCTTAATTGTTCTATTATTTCAATTTGAGTTTCTCCTTCGTGGTTTAATTTGTTGCTTAGATATAAATGTAACGAATATGTTTCTCTTTCTATTGTAGACAACTTGGAATATTTCAATCGACACTTGTAAGCGGAATATGAAAAAAAAATGGATACAAATTTTATAAGATTGGTTTTAGATTTATTTAAATTAGATCTATTTTAATTCGTTTAAATATAGACCAAACGAAAACCAATGTTAACACCAAAAAAAAAAGAAAAAGCGACTACAGTGGGCCAAACAACGTAAAAACTGGACTTTAAGCCCTTGGCGGTCCGTTGTTTGGAGTGATGAGTCCAAGTTTGAAGTTTGCGTGGGCGATGAACCAAAACGAGTAATTAGAAATTCAATAGAGGCTTTTTACAAAGATTGCCTTAAAAAAACGCTCAAGTTTCCTGCATCTCTAATGATATGGGGATGCATGTCCGGGCGGGTTTTGGGTAATTTACATTTTGTAAATGGAATTGTCAATGCTGCCAAGTACAGGCATATTCTGCAAAATGAACTTCTCCCATCAATACCACGTCTTCAAGCTAGTGATGAAGACTATATTTTACAACAGGATGGTGCTTCTTGCCATACAGCAAGGTCTACAATTGCGTGGTTATCTGCTGAAGCAATTCCTTTACTGGAATGACCTTCCAACAGCATTGACCTTTCACCAATTGAAACTGTCTGGCATAAAATGATGCAACAATTTCAAAAAGAACCATGTCGTACTCTTCAAGACCTAAAAGGTAAAATCAATAATATTTGGGAATCTTTTGGTACCGAAGAATGTAAAAAAAATTTGTTGACGCAATGCAACGGCTCATAGAAGAAGTTCTAAAGGACAAAGGCGACGTAACAAAATGGTGAAATGAATATAAAGACCCATAGGCCAACTATTTTGCACTTAAAAAAATGTATCAATCGATAATTTATTTTGTAAGACTGCTCTACACCGTTATTTAATTGAAGTCGTTTTGTGTTTCTTATATTTATTCCTATTTTCATTTACATAATGGAATCGTTCATCACTGAGTGTAAAAACTTTACTTATCAGATTGGAGGCAGTGTTTATTATTATGTGTCGGGCTTGGATAGACCGAAAGTTGATTAATCTGCCCGATGCTGTATTTTTTTGGTACCAGTCGAATATTAAACGGTAATTTCTCGGTGAATCTTTACATCAAGAAAAGCTATCGCTCTATTTTGTTCCATTTCAATAGTGAACTGGATTTTCGGCTGTTATCCATTGAGAATACATATAATTTTGTTGATGTTTCGTTTGTCCATCACTGCAAATATATCATCGACATATTTTGCAACAAACGTGGGTTTCTCATCAATTTCCTTGAAGCATTCATCTAATACGTGGTCTAACACTAAGTCTGCAATGGTGGGTGACAGCGGGTTTCCCATAGGCATTCCAAAAATTTGTTTGAAAATGTCATCTTTAAATTGTAAATAATTATTCTCTTTCAAGCAAAAGTCTAGAATCTCTAGAAACTTAATTAAATTCCAAATTGTTTAATAAATCATCTAACGAAAATAATATTGATAGCCCTGATTGTTACGGACAGTCAAACTCTATTCGCTTCCACATAGCATCCACCCTTCGACGAATAAATTGTTCGCGCGCATCTTACCTCAAAATCAGACTTTTTACTTATATTCGTGATGAATAAAATTAAAGCCATGTAAACGAAATGTCAAAATGGACGAATATTCGTACATTCGTTGGTCGTTCTCATGTGCATAGTACTTTAGTTGACAGAAGAATAAATTTACTTGACTGTTTAAAAACCGGATAACAACATCGAATTTTTCAATCAAGAAAAACAGTCTATTGAATAATTTCATTTAAACGTCACTTTTATTTCGAGTATCGAACTTTTCATAAAAATTAATTTTTGTTTAACGTTTATTCCAAAGCAATAATTTTTCAAAGTGTTTTGACATCGAAAACAGCTATTTATTTTATTTTTAAGATAACACCTTATTCCGTTCTAAAAGTTCTAAAATGAGCAGATAGTAAAGTTACACTAAGTTATATCTGAGAGTTGAAAAACTGATTTTTGGTCTATCTGGAGAATATGTACTAACTGACTGCTTAACTGACTATTGAAAAATTGGCCCTAAGCAAAAAATGAAAATATAAACAGTTTTAACTATACTCGATAGACATTTTAGTTATGTGTCAACCCTGCTTTATTTGCCGTTACCTCAAAAATTCTTTTAGCATGGAATCATAAGTACAGCTTATCCAAATAATTTAAAGAATTTTTTGTACAAACTTAATTATTTTACTGTCGTTTGTGGTTCTTTGGCTTCAAATTGTTGTATGTTGTCTCGGTTGAAGATTTCTCGAACGCGCCATCCCCATCCGTACATTCTCATTAATATTTAAATCTGGGGATTAGGGGGGCCATTCTTACAATCCATCGTCTTGTTTTTTTTTTTGCAAGCTAAATTGACGCTTCAACAACTCATGATCAGACATCAGTAATCTATTGACGCATGGTGTCACGACACCTGGCAGTCAGAGCGTGAGCTTTCAATTGGAGACAGATTTTTTTCGATATCACGTTCAATGTAGTTCCCATAAGAGAAAACCAAAAAAGGGTCTCATTAATATTGCTTTTTATGATTAATTTTCTATAAACAGGTACAAATATTTTGACAGTAACAGACTAATAAAGCATGAAAGATTCTAAATCAAGTGTAAAATAAATCGAAATTGATAACTATAATGCTTTACTTTTAAAATGGAAAACGATAAAAAAAACAACCTTTCAACGAGAAACAATAACATCATCGGTTACGAAAAAAAAAACAAGACAGGTGCGTAGCCAGGATTATTAAAATTAGCATTTTTCTTACGGAATGTATGTTTGCTTATAAAATGAACGTTTTTTAGAGAATAAATAATTTGTTCATACCAATTATGGAAAAAAAATTCTAAGAATTCTTAAAACTAAAAAAAACAATGTTTTTTGTTTGTAGGTATAATAATTTATTGAAAGCCTAATTTTTTTTGATAAACTGAGGCATTTTATTTTTGTTTAATATATTATTTATGTATGTAATTGTTATATCAATAAAGGCCACAAAAATGGAAAATTCCACAGCAAAATTTAGCAAAAAAATTAATAAACATTTTTATTGGATCCTCGTAAAAAGGCGTTCTTATATTATATATATCTTGAATATAACAAATGCTTATTTTTATTGAATAAGATATATTTTTTAATTCTCCTTAGAAAAACGAACTATATTAATTAATTTCACAAACGACAAATGATTTCATCAATTTTCTGCTAACGAAAAAAATGTAATAAATGCATATAATTTTAAATTAATACAAATACCTACACCCATATTATAAACATATTTACGCAAGGCTTACCTCCATAATTTTGACATATGAGCGTTTGCTTTATAAGATATGGGAACATAGACATTCATTAACCCCCATTTTACTTTAGTTTATTAAACCCCCTTCCCATACTACGCACATGACATCACTATTACTGACGACATGAGCTTATTTAAAAAAAAAAAAAACAACTCGGCCTTGTTTGCATTTTTTATCTGCAAAATAAAGCAAATTAAAATTAAGTTTTGATATATATTCTTCTTGATTTACATACTCTATGTATTCTTATTATATTAAATTCATAATATGGGTACCCGTTCATATAAAATTAAGTAGTAAAATGAATGTTATTCAGGCCTTTTTTTGTTTTTTTCTTATGGGAAATACATTGAACGAAAAAAAAAATCTATCTGCAATTGAAAGTTCAGGCGCTGACTGGTAGATATGCTTTATTGTTTTTGTAATTTCATTATTTCATTTAGAGGCTTTGAATGAATAGGTGTGGAGTGGAGCAAGAAAGTCACACCATATCTTACAACTCATAAATTAATATACACATACTTTCCCACATTTCGTTGTGTTTTTGAAACATCTCTATTTGTTTTACCATTACAGTATTTTACGGATAAAAGAAGCCCTCATATACGAAAAACTCGCTTATAAGAAACGCAATTAGAAACGCAGTGCCTTTTTTTACATTTCTTTGGAAATTAGTCGTTTATAAGAAACTCACATATAAGAAAAAAGTATATTTATAAGAAATTTACTTTGCCAGACAAAACTATGTCAAAATCATTTGGATACGCATCCTTTTATTAACACCTTCATTAACAGATTTCCACTTTCCAATGGAATGAAATATGCACATTGGAAATGGCGAAAATATTCTGGCATTTGCGCTTGACTCTTTTTTACTGGTTGTGTTTCGACGATGAATTTTTAAAGATTACTGTAATACAAAATAGTTGCTGTACATTTATATATGTATGTATCAACCCTAAATGCACAACATTTTGCTTAATTTTAATTATTTGAAGAGAAGGCTTATTTATTTTATTTTTGTTATACTTGCTGAAGAAGAATTTGTTTTTGTTACTTTGTTATATTAAAGCTTTGTATCTTAAAAAAAATTATAGATGGAATTTATATTTGAAGATACATTCAATATAAATGCACATATATACAAAGTTTGTATGGCTTACTTCATTTTCATGAATTTTTTTTTAGTTACAGGTACAAAATCAAACTGTCGCTTTATCTGTCGTGTCGTTTTTCAAGTGACATTCCATAACTTTTACGAAGCGACAAATCTGTACCAGATTTCTAACCGATGAGCAAATTGGGATTCGACATCCCGATGTGATTTCCGTTTGGATTTAACCACTTTTTGAAATTTAGCAAATTTGCGTTTTCAAGTGGAGATAAAGGTTGCAACTGATTTGGGCCTCCTCCAGTTGTATTTATTTCCTTAGTATTATGAATAGGTTTCTTTTTACTTTAAATTTCAGATCGGCTCAAACCTGAAAAGGCAACGATTTAGAACTTGTATATTTATTAAAATTAGTGATTCAAAGATTGTGCCAGCCATGTCCATATCTCAGTTCCGCTAATAAATTACATTGCTTTTTTATGTCGATTTTATGTATTCCCTTAATAAAAAAAACTCTATCCAAGTGCTCGTTCCCCTGCGTCACAACTGCTTGAAACTGATTTTGATTTGTTAATTTCAACTGCAAATGCAAACAATTCAAAAACGGCTCCAACGATTTTTATTTTTAAAAAACTGTTCATTAATGAAGGGAAAGGCTTGGACAAAAATTATTATTTTGGGTACCTCTAATAAAACCATTTTTATTGGTTTTCGATTTTCTCGGAAACGGTTAATTTGATTTTTTTAAATTTTTTACACAGAAGCTACTAGAAAGTTTAAACACTATTGTGTACCAACATTTTTCAAAAAAAAAATGTTTGGAAATTATTTTTTTTTTGAAAATTCAAAATTTCAAAATCGACTCAATAGATTTTTTCGAAACTTCGTATTTATTGGTTTTTTGACATTATCTTGAAAAGTTGAAAAACTATTTTTTGCTAAAATAAAAAACAACGGTACCTCCCACACAAATGTTAGGAAACCGTTAAGAAAAAAAATTATTTCTCGAAAACGGCTCCAAGAATTTTTATAAGAAAAGTTGTGTGTTCTTAAATTGGTACAGTTCACTTTTAAATATAAAAGTATTTCTTTTTGCGTACTTATTATCGGTACATCACATTGAACCACTTTTCATATTTTCGACTTTCTCAATATTGAACCGATTACAATAAATTTTACAATATATTTTTATATACAAATGCTCCCTAAAATTGTAAATAAAACTGCATACTCAAATTTTCAAAAAAAAAAATTTTCGATTTTTAAAAAATAAATAAATTTTTTTTTAAATTGGAATTTTATATGTATATTAATAGTATCTTCAAATTAGCGTTTCAATTTTTTTTTCTAAAAATGTTTTCAAAATTTTATACATAAAAAAATATTTTCTTTTAAAAACCGCTCCAACGGTGTTTCAAAATTTTGTTTGATATATTCTTATTTATCCATTAATTCAAACTGCATCTTTGTTTTCTTTGTTATAACGACTAAGCAATATAAGAACATTTAATTATGTGTTTTATCCATTTATTTCTACATTTCTATTATTATTCCCTTTTCACGAATTTTTGCGTACGTCACTGAATACTAAATACAATATAGGCCCTTATACATTTATACATACATACGTGTCTTTAAAAATCACATGAATCTTGTGTAATGCATATATATTGCACCTAAATTATGAAGTTGTATGTATATAGCTACCAACCCACCTACATCCTTCAATTTCATTATTATATGTACATGTTAACATACTTAGGTTCCATCAATATGTATATATATGTAGATACATTTTACCCTCCCAACTTACATAATTAAAATCCATAACTTAGAATTGAACATACATTTGAAGGAAGTCGCCTAAGTAACTATTCCTTGAATCATCCATCCGACAATTCATTATACTAAGAATCAAGGTAATCTTACCTACATAGGCTTTAAACCTGCATAGGATAACTACACCTAACTAACTTAACCTCAATGGTTAGCTACATTAAAGTTGCTTGCTCCAAGAGCAAGTTCGTGCGATCCAGTCGTGCATTTTATTTTTTTTCGCCTTATATAATACTGTAATAATGTAAGCGCTCAACCGTCGTTTGACATTTGCATGCGACAACAAAACCAGTGACAAGAATTGAAAACGACTTATAGAATGCAGATTATGTCTCTTCGTAGATTTCGCTGTCGCTGACGACCTCGGTAATAGGCATGAATATTTTCCTCTTACATTGTTAAGAATAAGAAAATCTCCGATACAAGAAATAAATTTCTTGAATTTTCAGAGTTTCTGATATCCGTGTTGTACTGTATCATATTTATTGGACTCAAATCATGCCAATGGTTTTTCTTACAATTTTCTGAGTGGCAGGGGCAGTACTGTACTGCGTGGCTGGTTTCAGACCATCGAAGTACTAACCACTCCCAACGATGCTTGATTTCGCTGATTGATATGAAGCGATGTTATTATCAAAGAATGCTAAGGCCGTGCGTCGAGTCTTTAATAATGTTTTTTTATTGTTTGGTTTTATGAGTTAATATTATTGTTTTCGTTCTTATGAATTTAGTTATTTTTTTTTATTTATTAAAAAAAAAAGATTAAAAAAAAACTATGTTCCCATATCTAAAAATAACATAAAATCGTATATATTTTAAAAATAAAAATGAATTATTAAACCTTTATAAAATAAAGATTTGTTAATAACTTAATCTAAACAATGCATTTTAATAACTACTTCGTTGATTCAAGGAATGATTACCTCTAACGTTCTAAAAAACACGATTGCCTTTCTGACTTGTTTAGCTGTAATTATTTGCACAGCTCCACTTCTTTACACTTTCATCCTATCAGATTTTTTTATAGCAAAAGAATAGCTTTAAGTATTAAACTCCAATCCATATAATCACTCTTTCAAATCATCCAGAAAAATACCTAAATTTGCAGCGCGCTGAATGGAATCACGGTTTTGTTGAGCAACTTCTCATTTCTCAACCTCTGGATGCCGGTATAACTGACAAAATCTAAAGCTTGAAATCGAAAAGAAAGGCAATTTTTTTCTATTTTATCTTGTAGTAAAATGTAATGTAGGAAAATGCCGGATAGCAATTTTTATTCAAACAAAAAATTAACTCTCTTAAAAGAAAAACATTTCTCAAACGAGACAAAATATTATTTGTAGGAATTTCACCTAACGCCCTTTTAAATTTAAATAATTTTTTTTTAATTTTTAAACACAACTTAAAGTCAAAGCAACTAGGTACCGGGGTCGCAGCATTAATAGATGCCTAATTATCTGAAAAAGTATAATAAAATACTCGTGCACTGAGACACACCTTCCTGTTTCTCAGCAAACTTAACTTTTATTATGGCGTTCGGTTTAAACTTTCCCATTTTTTATTATAGTGAAACGTAATGTTAATCAGAAATGCCAGGAAATCAGCATTAAAAGTCCCATCTGGCTATAAATTAAAGCAGATAAAAATTGTCATTTATATTTCGTCATTTAACAAACGCAGCCGTGTCCATTTCGGTGCTGATAAGCTAGGTAGGTGTTAATAAGTTCAAAGCCGCCACCTTCTCTTATAGCAATACAACACTGGGCCCGCATGATAGAATGTACCTGCGTGCGTGCGCCTTGTTGTGTCGGTCGCAATTTTTTTTTTTTGTTGGAAAGAAACCATACCTACATATGTGATGTCTACTTTTTTGCCTTTGGACTTGCTCTGAGCTGCTCGCCCATTGATTACCGCAATGCTACCAAACGATTTCAGAAAAAAAATATAAAAGTTTGTTGTAAAAATAAATCATAATTTTAATGAGTTCAAATTAAACCAACTGCTGCCTGTAGGTACATGCTTGCCTGGTAAAATATTGAGAAACTGACGTTGTCGGCCATGAAACTTATTTATTTGGCCAGTGCTGTCAAGTAAGATCGTCGCTCTAAGCGGCCATTCAAAACTGTTTTAAAACGGCATCAATCACAAGGCTCCTCTGAGTGTGCTTTGTGGACTTGTTCGTTTAAATAACGTGACAGTTAAAACGGCCGACAGCAGCATCAAACAAATAACGCATTATGGCACTATTTTCAGTCAAACCGTAGTTTCTACCAGATATTCAGAAATACTAGCTGGGTAATTGCCTGGCAGCTTTGATATTGCTCCTTCAAGTTTGCAGTTTTAATGCCATTACTGCTCGTTGGTCGTTGTCGGCGTCGACAGTCGACAGCCACTCGTGCTGTTGTAGGTATCTACTCGTTGGTAAAGCGGGTTTTCTGCCTAATGGAAATGGAATGTTAAAACAAGTGGGAGGCGATGGTGGGGAATGGCATTTCGCTCGGTCTAAACGCAATGATATTAAAAACGATAAAACACATTTAAAAAAAAAAACAACACTAAACTGTTTTTAGGTGGATGGATCCGATAGAGCCGGAATTTCACACGGAATTACTACGGTGGCCTCATCAAATGGAGCACTGTCTTTCGTTTGACTGGGAGCTCTGAATAAATAGAAGGAAATTGTTGAATGTGGATCCACATAGGTTTATGGTGGAGACTGTTCCCTCTACTATTCTATTAGTATGTTTTGGCTTTGTGTTGGCTTTTAGGAGATGAAATAGATTTATTTGTTGGTATTAAGAATGTGTACACTTAATTTTCTCTCAGCATTGCATTTATGAATGTAGGCAAGGCAAAGGCGCGTTTTTCTGTCGGTATTTATGTGTCGTTGTGTTATGTTAGTGTATTTATAAGAGAGGAGTTGAGTAGATGGTACATGCGAGTATAAAATGATACTTTACTATAAAAATATAAGGCTAACAAAAGTGGGGTAGTAAGAGGTGTGAGTGAGAGAGTAATTGAGTGATGTACCTGTACAGTAGTGACAAGCAAATGAACATTTGGATTTGTGGCTCTAATTAATGAATTATTGTAAATTTCATCGTTTGATAAATTTTAGAAAGATTTAGCTATGTACATAAGTAGGTACTTCGACGGCGAATTTCTGAATGTTTCTTTCTTTGATTGAGGTCAAAACATTTTCAAATGCCACATTTTCCGTAGGGTTGGGTTCAAAATTATTTTAACAAAATTCTGTCGAAAGTCTGCTTTTAAAAATTCTACTTTTCAAAATTCTGTTCATCAAAATTCTGCAAATAATAAAGAAAACAAAAGCGCGCGCTTTTTAACATTTTCAAAATATTTGTTTTCTCTATTATTTGCAGAGTTTTGATAAGCAGGGCATAGATACTCTTACTTTCTTAAGAGTTTAATAAAAAAAATATATTTTTTTCGGTCAACTTCTTAAGGAAATTATTCAGTTAGTGTTTATTAAAGAAAAGAAGAAAAAGTGTTCCGAAAACAAACAAATAAAAAGAATTATAAAAGAGAACCGATCTAAGTCACATTGGACATCTTAGGCGCATTTCAAGATTGTTCTTTTAGGTTTTTGACTGTTTGCTTGTTTTTTTTTCTGTAATTTTTTTTTCATACTTTAAGTTTACCTGATGAATTGTTCTATTTTATTTTTGTTTCTCGTTTGCTATTGTAAATAAAAAAGTCAATTAAAAATTTTAAGAAAAGTAGATTTTTTTTTTTGACGGACAGAATTTTGAGAAGCAGAATTTTGAAAAGCAGAAAAAAAATAATTTTGAAAAGCAGAATTTTTAATTTAAAAGCAGTATTTTGAAGCCAGAATTTTGACCCGCTCCCTTTTTCGTACTATTAAAAGTCGAAAAAAGGGACAAATTTCGTTTTCGCAGATTATGGTTGGTTAGTGTTACAAATCCAGAGATGTCACTAAGTGAATTGTTCTCTTCACTGTGAGAACTTCTGCGAAAGCTATTTAACCAGGGTTACGAACTCTTGAAAGCCCCAGGCACGGAGATTTTTCCAACACCTAGACATTCATACATAGCGCTATAACGCCATCATCAAAATTGCTATATTTTTTTGTATCTAAAACATTCAACTTGCTTCCAACATCATTTCAAAGTTAAATAATAAATTTTAATTTCGTCTATTAATTTGTACTTTATTCATTTTTCCAGTTTCCATTACATTAAGACTGGGAATACTTAGTGTATCCAAAAGAAAAAAGTTATTATAACTTATTCTAATTAAAAATTAAAACGGAATATTTATAGTTAAGAATGTGTTCAGGAACCAAATAAATTAAACGAAACCGTAGGCCCGGAGATATTTAGTGCAAGCCCGGAGCCCAGAAATTCAATCAAATTGCCGGAGACTGTTGGCAGCACTAAAGACCCGAAACCTCTGCTTTAATTCGACAATTGCCAACAAGCTGAAACACGCACACATATAACTTTTCCGTTCCTTTTCCAATAGACACATTGATAAAAACGCACACAAAAATCTTTTCTGTTCCTCTTCCTATAGAATCATCATGTCTTTTCCATGAAAAAGCACTTTGTGAATACTCACTGGAATAGTGTACCATAAAGACTCCTTTAAATAAAGGTTTCTTGTTTCAGATACATAGTTTTCAAATCCATTTTCATTTATAGATTGTCCAGTTCCTAATGTTTCTAAAAGAATGTGTTCTATAAGTTCCCGATTTACTCCAGTTATTTCTGAACTTTTTTCTGTAGCTCGGTAAAAACGTCTTGCAGTATTGCTGAACTTCATCGCATCCCCATTTGATCAAAATATCAAGATATTTTTCACCACCTTAAAGTTCAATTACTTCCGATCAACCAAGGATGGAAGTTGACCCTTAGCATATGCTTCAGTGACCTCAGTTTCTGTGGGATAACATTTTTTTTCGTTTTTATAAGAGAACCTTGATATTGATGCTTGTAAAGATTTATGACAATCATTAAAGCCAATACTTCATCGGGAGATAGAGGTATATGCGATTTTTAAATAATGTTTTTAACTCACTGCCTTAACTGGATGAAGCTTCCTTTATGATATTTGCTGAATCCCGTTTATCCATTTTCCAAAGCACAATTTCACTAGCTTTTATTATTTAACTAAGGCTAGTTAATGTAATTAAATTTTGAACTTTGCGTTTATTTTTTTTTGATTTTTCACAGCTTCCTCAAAATACTTTCTAGTTCTTCCGACCTTTTTTTTGAAATTTGTCTTTACAATATGTCGGGCAACGTATAAGCTTCCTCTAACCAGGCTGTGTTTGCAGCTAAAAATCGGTCAACATGCCTACCGCTCTTCAGCCCCTTTTCACAAATTGTGGACAGGAAACTATTTACCAAAGTATTAAGTTTTTTATTAGAATCTTCAGGCAGCTCAGGAAGCTTAAACTTATCTATAATATTTGCTTTAACGACATCCACCCTTCTTGTTTCATCAATTTGCCCCAAAATTTCAAAAATTTGCTTTCGCGATATTAGGGAGGTCATTCTGAAAATTGAAAATAATTGTACGGGTGTCGCAAAAACGCGCAAAAAGTGTTTCTTTTACCTCAAAGCCAACACTCCACAGAATTACTTTTTATAATTTTCGAGTCGGAACTCGGTGGAACTATTTAGTTTTATTCCAGTTGAAAATTCAACAAAATAAAAATCTAGTCCTATTTTTCACGTTAAGAGACTATAAAAAAAATTATTTAATAAACCAACTAACTTCTGGAATGGTTTTCTTATTACCCACAAATAATTCTATTCAAGAAAAAAAACTTATTCCAAAGGACCCACCGTTACACTTATTATAGCTAAACTTACTTCAAAGCTTAATATTTTCTTATCAGTGAAAGAGATCATAAACCAAAATATGAATAAGAGTTACCTACTGTATTTACAAGTAAGCCACATCATTTTGAAACGGTTCGCATGACTTTGATTTTTGTATTTTGTCCCGCTAGATTGGTGAATCCGACCACTGTGCGCACGTGCGGAATGGCGTTCCAGAGCTACTTTATATGAATATGTACAAATTTGTATACATAATATGCACATAACAATGCAAAATCAGACTAAAATCCCTCGCTCGACGCTCACTAAGATAAATGTGTACCTCCTCCTCCATTCATCATTGAGTTTGAGTGGCATCTCGCAGCAGCTTCACTTCCACTACCATTTTTTGCTTCTTATCAAAATTTCAGGCATCTGCTTCGTGGCATCATCCGACTCCTGGTATTACTTCAGTTTTCGGGTAACTTTACTTATGAGTTTCTGCTTGCGTGCGCGTGCCGTCAGAGTTCTTCGTCATTACCTCAACGTCTGGCATTTTATATTTACAATCTTATTTTTTTTTTTGCCTGCCCTACTCAACTTGGTTGTAGGTAGGGAATCCTCGTGTCATATAAGTGCAATAACTCTGTAGGTTAGGTACAAGCAAAACATTGGGAAAGCCCCTTCATGCTCGTTGTCCAACGGATCACAATCACAATTCACAAGTATGTGATTCAACAAGTGATCCATGTTGTAGGGGCAACATCAATCAAATGAGCCCACCCTGGTACTTAAGTCTACTGGGCGTTGATTTGGCCAGAAAAGTACAAGTGACGCACATACTCACCGATTATCTTTTTTGGAAATACATGGTGATGGGCATGACGTACAATAGAGAAATGATGTTGGCACGGCATACACCTGCTTGCTAAACTTTTTTAGAAATTCTACAAGGATTCGTATAATCAGGAATCATTTCAGTGATTATAGTATTGTGTTTTTTCTCGTCTTTGTTGTCTTGCTTCTTACAAAAAGCTTCCTGTTTTTAGTTTCAAATAATTGTGTGCCCAATTTATGGCTTGTTAATGAGGAAACCAGCTTCTTAATTCTTTTTGAAAAATTGTGGAAATAAAATATTGATGCATTATTGTTCGAAAATTCCTTCGTCAAAGAATAGTTAATTATAGAGAAGGTGCATTAGGTGAAGGAAAAATGTATTTAAAATATTCAAATAAGAATTCTAATAGATCTACGCCTAAAGCGCGTTAGAAAAATTGTATCGTTGCATGAATATCCTAATTTTATTTTATAATAGTCAATTAATGAAAATTAGACAATCCTACTTATGCAGACATAACATACAAAACATAATCACAATCGAGAGAAAAATAATGAGACAAAACTATTTTATTTTAAAGGGGATGCGTACAAATGGTTGACAAAAAAAAATTCAACTGGATAAATATATATTTCATTGGCTGTTGTAAAGTCGCTGAAATTTTGTAAAAAAAAAAGTTTAAAAGACCAGGCTATTTATTAGAAAGTTGTCGTTGTCGGTAAAGTTGTCAACTTTTATCCAAAATACAGTTAATCAAGAATGCGCTTTTTTAATGTGTAACTCAATTTTATTATTCAATGTTAAAAATACCGAATATACATACGCTGCAACTCACCTGCTTGGCCAAATATAGAATTTAGCATCAACCCAAGCTCATCGTGTGGATTTCTGGGATTGGTTTTCAGGATTGTGTCCACAACCCGATTTTTTTTTTTTTGGTTTACTTACGAACGTAAAAATACAGTGAATATTGTAAAAATAAACAAACATTTTAGTAAGAATACATCTATACTTCTAATAATTATTTTTTAATTATATTTATATTTTTTTCATAACAATATATAAGGGGTATTCACTACAATAACAAAATATACTGAATGTCAAAATCTTACACTTTTACACTTTTACAATACCCGAACCCTATTGTAACAGAAAAATACAAGGGTGTAAGATTTTTTAAACACAAACTTAAGCCTTCTTCAGAACAAATGTGAAACAGATTTTGACATTGCTTCAGTGTTGCTACAGATTAGTAAAGGTGTGTTCACAGTCTGTTGTAAAAAAATAAAATTTTACACTTTTACAAGACTTGGTACTCCAGATCGTGAATAACCCTATACATTTTTTTATTTCATTAAAATTAACAAACTTTTTCCCTAGCAATTAAAATCAATAATCGGTCAGAAAATTGCTTAAGAAAATAAGAATAATGTACTAAAATAGAAAGAAATTTGTTTTTACCTAAGAAATAATGGCGGTTGAGCTTCACTTTGCCTGCTTGGCAATAAGTATATGAGCTGGGTATCTAGGTATTAAAGACGATGAAATCACCATGTCCTTGACCTCCAATTTGGTCGATTAGATTAGATCAGATTAGATTGAAGTGGTAGCTGAGAAGTAGAGTAGAGAATACGTAATAATCAATCACTTTCTGCAAATACAATACAACTGTGTGGATTGGTGACTTCGCAAATCGGCAGTCTTTTTTGATGACACCTACCCACCTTCTTAAAATAAGGCCCTGAAATTGGGGTCCGCTTCCAACTGCTTGACAACTCAGCCATATAAGCGTTACAAGTTGCTCGATACTGTAACTTTCAATAGTGGTTCTCTGACAAATTAAAAACAGAAATATTAATAACATATACAACAACGTTTAAGTTTGTACTATATAAGCTTTTTACGGGTGTGTCCTTTATTGAAATTACGAGCGATTATAGGTACTTTAAGGCAAGTTATGCATTCGTCGAAAAAAAAAGTTTTTAGATAACAATCAAACATGACATAACGATGATAGCGAAGACGAAAAAAGATGGTGAAAAAATTCTGTCCGTCTTGGTATATAGAGTTTCTTATAGGTACTGAGGGGAAATTGAATTTTTTTTAGCTCAAAAAATAACGGTTATCTCGAAAATGGCTCTAACGATTTTGATTTAAAAAAATCAGTGCAGCTTCTAAGGTATGACCAATCATATGGTTGAAAAGAAAAATTAAAAAATATCTAAAAACGGTACTTTCTATGGGACCATTTATTTTGCTTTCGACTATCTCATAAATGGCTTAACCGATTCTTTCGAAATTTCACACATATACATAAAGGTGTAGGTAGCCCAATTTATACTGCATATACACATATTCTAATTAATATTTTTTTGTATTTTTAAAAGCATTAACTAAACAAAATAAAAAATTTATATTTTGAAAATTGCTCATTAAAATTTAAAAAATTATAGTTATATGTATATATTTGGTGAGTATCCTATTAATTGGCGTTTTTGATTTTTTTTTTGAATTTTTTTTTAAAGTTTACAAAAAAAAACTTTTTTTCTCAATAACCGCTCTACAGAATTTTAATTTTTTTTCTCATAAATTCAAATTTATCCGAGAAATAAAATGGCGTACATTTTTTAGCTCAAATTAGATTAAGTATTTATTTAGTTTAGAATTTTGAATTATTTTTTTTTTGATCTAATATTTGATCTTTTGATTTTAAGTTTATATTATTAAATATTTAAGATTGTCACACAAATTTAAAAAATGTCGTATATATAAAAAATTAAGTAAAAAACGACGTTAAAAATATATTTAGATGTTTAATAGAAATCTTTTGGATACCATGTGATCGAACATAAGAGCAAGTTCGTGGGATCCAGTCGTGCATTTTATTTCTTAATATGATACAGTCATATGAGGATCAAGCAATGTGTTTAGAATTTGGATAACTTTTCCAAAATAATGGAAATAATTGACATTTTGTCAAACAATGAAAATCCAAACATATAAGCAAAGATTTGGATATAGGTATTATAGCACTATAGGTCAAGTTTTACATTTGTAAAAATATCGAACTAGAGATTTTGACTAAACTTGACATTACGATATTAGAGAATACCAAAAAAAGTGGGTCCCACAAATCCATCCGTCTGTCTATCTGTACAACAATCTATAGCCAAAGCGGCAGAGAAATTTTCTTCAAACTTGGTATTTAATGGTTTAAGGCAATTGTCTAAAATAGATTTTTGCAACGTTTTTTTAGGCCCAAAACGAACCGTACCTGCCATACAATATTTTCTAACATCTTAATTATCTCGAAAACGGCTCTAACGATTTCGATAAAAAAAAATATGTGCAGTACTACAAGGTATTCTTTACATTTCGGTAAAAAAAATGTTTACATATTTTGTTATTAATGGTACCTGCCATTAAACAATATTCTTGATTTTGGACTTTCTCATAAATTCCTCAACAGATTTCGATCAATATTTTTATATAATTTGTTTTGGATTTTAAAAAAAATAAAAAAAGAAATCTATTGGGATTCCAATATTTGAAAATGGGTGGACGAATTTGTTTGTATTCAGTTTTTAAATTTATAATATTTAACACATAAAATTGTCATATTAAAAATTTGTTTAAAAAAAAAAAATACGAAATTTTGTACATAAAATATGAAGTAGAAAAGACTAAAAATATATTGAGATCTTTCTTACTAAAAATCGTGTGCATAAGAATCTGATCGAACATAAGAGTAAGTACGTACGATCCAGTCATGCATTTTATTTCTTATTAAAAGCGAAAACTTTATCAAAATTTGATAAAAACAAAAAATTTTAGATTTTGTGAGTCATACTGTAAATAACACATTTAATACTCTTTACTGTATCTGAACAAGCCTTAGACAAGTTTGTATATGTAAATTATTCTCTGACAGAGAACGTACCTATCCAGGGTTACCCTAATAGAATTACCTATGTTAATTCTGCTCATATGGGTTCCCATTGAGTTGGACCCTTTTAAAGAACTCCAACGAAATCAGTAAGTTGATGCCTACTTAGCTACAGTAATTTTGTATTATTTTTCTTTAAGATGCCCCATCAAAGTTTTGTGGAATCCTGAATAGCTGCTAATCATTGACTAATTATTAGTAGCAGATACGGAAACTGTGAATTCTATTTTTTATTATATGTGTTGGAAAAAGCCAATAATTCGGCGTGGATATGGCATTTTACTCCTGTGTATATAATCACGCTGTCCTGGGACCTAGCGGAAGGTAACGGTATTAATTTGTTATGCTAAATTTGCTCGACCTATGCTCCACTAGAGATGACTAAATGACAATTGACACAATGGCGCAAAATTTTAAACGATTTAGTAATATGTTTAATCATTTTTAGTATGTAAACTAGGTTGAAAAGAGGATTTTGCTAATTTTACACGAGCTTAGTTACGTATTATCTTCTTAACATTTTAATAAAGTTAAAATCACCGAATAGCTACTTTAAATTTTTAGTATCGTACTAAATCCACATGTAATTCTGGTAGTATATCGGCTTTGCACGCGGGAGGCCCAAGTTCGAGTCCTGCTGGTGTCATTTTTTTTTAATTTTTGTAAATAATGAAGTTAAAATGATGGAAATATAAACATCGAATACTTATTTAGAGCACATGTTGGGTTTCTATCAACATATAATCAATTTAGAACGCATAAACACAATAATTGTTATCATCAAAATTCAAACCCTAGAAATGCTTTGCTATCTGATTAATTAGCATTTTAGTAGTTAACAAAAGGTTTAAAATTTATGAAAAGTTAGTAGACTACTAGGTGTGTACTAAATAGTAAATTGCTAACTAGTATCGTGTTAAGGCCCTAATAATAGGTTGTTTAAAATTTTGCGTCAATGACTTTAATTTCCTGTCATTCTACTTGACGACACAGCTTGAACATTTTAACTGATTTAGAGTGTTTTTATTTCAGATTACCTATATGGCAACTCTATACCTACATCTAGTTAGACTAGTCACTAGACGCCTGGACATATACCTACATACATGCTAGAGCGACTTTTCTATCAAACCAAAAAGTAAAACTCTCATAACACAATGCAAGTAAATTCTCAATTGAAATAACCAAGAGCATCTAATATTTTAATTCCTACTAGGTATTTGATTCAAACTTTAACAACCTGCTATTTCACATGTTCACCTAATGCTAAGTATCACATGTTTTGAGTTCAACTTGTTCAATATTCTATTTTCAAACAAAGTTCAGCAACACCCTGGGTATTGTGTGTTGAGGTTTTCTTAACCCAGCCAGCTGCCGCTGTCCTAGTGTCATGTCGGTTGCAAATAAAAATTACGTCGACTTCCACTCTTTCGATTTTCCTAACTATTTTATCTGCACTTCTAATATTTTCTGCCATTTAAGAGTGCTACCAATCTAAAAAAAAAAACAGTCAGTATTTTTTGCTCTCAATCTAAAGCGAGAAAACTTTTAGACAGTGGCGTTCGGGAGGAGGCAGACACAACTCTGCATAACTCATATAGACTTTACGAAGCAAGCGTCCATATCGTCGTCGCGTCGTCAATAGGTGGGACATATTTGAACTCGCTATACCACCCACCACTCATGAACACACTTAATATCTTGAAAGATAAAAAATGAATCTTTGTCTAAAATTTAGATACCAAACAATTCTGGTAGCCTAATAAAGTTGATCAAAAAAGTTAACCAAACTGCAAAAAATAAAAATTTCTCTTAACACTCGTCTACGATGAGTCGATGGTAGAATGAAAAGACGTACACTGTGGAATTGCTAGAGCAAAGGGGGTAGGATGATGATGATCAGGTATTCTCCATTGAAAGATATCATAGGTAGATATCTAATATTTCTGTATCTAATGGCAATGGTCACACAATTTGTTTCTATATCCAGTTTTACCCCTTAAAAATACATATACTCGTATTTATTCTGTTTAAATTCAAACTCAGAAAATGTATTCATCTGTTTTCTCTTTTCCCCTCATCAACAATCTAAGAGTCGACTGAGTCGAGTCAATAGAAATAAAAACGAACACCTTTATGTTTTCCCGCCTCTTTGTATATACATACATATGTATGTAGTTGCACTATTTCTCCACCATCTTCACTATGGCACATACCAGTTCATCTGAAAACGTGAAAACGAAGCAATGTGAAAAATCTAATCACAACCACCGGGCATTAGAAAGAAACAGAATTAGCTGCTACTTTTTCTGGGTGCCTGGTCGGAAATTCACATGTTCACCATTTTCTAATGCTCTTTCTAAGTCCAACTAGTGTTCTTTTTTTTTGCCGTCAGTTGGGTTTTTAGAAAAGTAATTGGTCGGTTGTACGGTTTGCATCTGCCGTCTCATCACCTCTTCTCTTGAAATGTTCTCGGGTATAAGAAAACAGTGTTGGTGTTTTTTTGTTTTTGTTTGGCTGGCTTTGCTTGAAAATGTTATTGTTTGGAATTAGAAGATTGATTAGAAAAACCTCACAAAAAGATCTTTATTAATTTTGATAGTGTTTTTTTATTGTTTAGGTGCACACAAAAAAAGTTGGTGTTTTGTTATTCGTGTAGGTAGAGAGTTTGTTTCTAATGGGATGCTTCCCTGTTTTTAAGAGCTTCGGAAATATTTTTTTTTTCTAAATTTTATTTTAAGTTGACTTAGCTTTATTTTTTTAAATAGAACTTATGTTTGTTTTCATATACCTAATAGCTTTAGACAATGCTAATGGTGAAGCTTAAAAGCAAGCATAAAACGTGCTAAACTTGAATTTATTAGCTTTCTTTTGTTAAAGTTAAATCAAAGTTAAATCAGCTGTAAGATATGTATAAACTTTGAAGTTTTAGGTAAATAAATTAAGTTCACATTTTCAGATGCAAGCCAAAGACAAAATAGTTGGCTTACTCATCAATTAACAAATTAACTCTTTTGATATAGGTAGTGTAGAGTCGCCTTAATTCGAACACTCCAGTAGTCCAACACTTTTTGGAAAAAAAAAACGTTTAAACGGTGTAATTTCTCAGATTTTCAACTTCTGTAAGTACGAAATGCGAAAGATGTGATTACCCTTAACATTGAGATATATTCAACTAGTATTTACAATTAAATGCCAACATTTATAAAAATATTTGTTTGTGTTGAGACTTCAGGGAGTCCGGTATTTTACAGGTTTTATAAAAAAAAAAACTGTTGCGAGTGTCGTGGGAAACTGAGTGTATTGTGTGAAAATTAAGACAACAAACCTTTTAAATGTGTTTCTATATTTAAAATCTAATAATAGATAATAAAATAAAAGTTTAATCTAAAAAGTTGATAATTGTTTTATATTTTGACTGTTCGAACATAGGAAACCAAATTTGTACGAGTTTCCTATTCGAGCGCTAGTGTTAGAATCAAGGAAAGCGTAATATATTGTTGGTTTCCTTTATCCATACTGTTTTAATATTTTATCGTTTCTTGCCTTAAATTATAAAACTAAAACTTCTTTCAGACACAACGAAACGAGAATATCAGACATATAGTGAAGCCTCTCTAGAAAATGTCTTAAAAGTTTTTCGTTAGATTCTTTTGAGCTTTCGAGCAGAAAGCAATGAGTTTGGAGTACGCATAACTACACTTCATGATAGGATTAATATGGGAAAATTTCAGATATGCTTAACCGGATGGGTCCTTCCCGTGCACTAGATGCGATTTTGAAATTTCGCTGGCTATGGCTTGTATATAGCTTGCATATGGATTATTTATGCAAATTAAATATTTTATTGATATAACTTTTCAAAACTACTTTTATAAGGCCCTCTACAGGCCTTCCAAAGTTATTAGTCAGAGCGCTAAAATCTATAGCTTGCATATAGCCATCTTATACATTTGGGTGGCAATGGCGCAGTGGATAAAGTGCTTGATTGCTAACTTAGACGTATGGGTTCGATCTCCATGCCAGGCGCATTCTTTTCTATAGCTCCAATTTTAATTGGATGCCGATTGGGTTAAAATGAGTCAGTCAATACCTGGTTCTCAAATTCACTGTGCCAAACTAGTGCCGTGCAATTCAGGTTGCATTTAAATGACCTTAGGTCTTACAGGCATACAGTTAAAATTAAATTTTAAAAAAATAATAGCTTGTATATAGCTATCTCAAACAAGCTATATAGCGCGTCCATTTTTATGATTTGTTATTGTTGTAAATTAATATTTATTTCATGGAAATTTCACCATTAGTTTTGAATAAGTATTTGATGTTAATATTCAAATCGTTTTAACTTTACTGCTCAAATAAAATATAAGTAAGCACAAAATCGGCCAAAATCCGAAATCACATGAAATACAGAAATCGGATAGTTTTCTTCAGCAAACTAACAACCAGAAAAGTTAATGCCGTGCATTTGTAGGTAGTTTATATATGACCATCTTATACAAGCTATAGCTTGTATTATAGCCATCTTATGCAAGCTAAAGCACGTGCATTAGTAGGTAGGTTGTATATATAGCCAATTTATTCAAGTTATAGCTTGTGTATATGCTAACTATAGCAAAGTATCTTATACTTTTAACATTACATTAATTTTAAAAAGAATTCCAAAAATTACTGGGTTAAGAATATTCCTATTTAGGTATGTTTTTTTTTAAGTTTTTTTTTTAACACTTGTGTTCCTATTTTCAATAAAATTGAATAAAAACAAAATAATTTAATAAATTTGTTCATTTAAACTGAAATAAGAATTCAACAAATGCTTTTTATTATGTTTTAAAAAGTCTAGTCTATGCACAAAACCTTGCGTTCGAAATTATGAAACTTTATGTTCGGCTTTAGGAAACAAGTGTTCGATTACTGGGGAATTTGGCTTTTTCCAGTTTTTATTTTTTATAAAAAAAGAGTTAAAGTAAATAAATATGTATATAGATATAATAAAACATTTTGAGTTTCAGAATGTAATTAACCTTACATCATATATGTTCGTTGGACGGTTTTCTCACAGTTAAGGATTACTTTTCTGTAAGCCACTAAGTGTTCGATTATAGGGGAAATGAACCTACCTATAATTTCTGGTCACAAGCATTTGTTTATTAAATTTTTTTTTTCAATATAATAAATTATATTTAATAAGTAAATTAGACCAAACAAAACTAAATTTGAGAAAACAAATATGGCTCCAGTTCGCATTCTCTTAAACAAAGATAGAGCTTAATAGTTGGACTACTCTCTCTGGAATGCAAATTAATTGGACTTTGACGATTTAAATAGATTTTCGGTTAACCGTTATTAAAAAAATGACATGCACTTGTTTTGTTTTTCATTGATCTCTTGTTTAATGCAAGCCATCAACAGTTTAATGTCAACCATGGTGCTTGGCGTTGCATTATCAGGAGAAATTAGGGAATCCATAATTAAAGCCTTCGAAACGGGATTATCGAGCTATAAAATCGCAAAAAAGTTCAATTTTCCGTGCTCATAAGTCCGAACCATTATCTCATAATTCAAAAATAGTGGAAATGTGGAGATTGGTAAAAAAACGGGACGCCCACCAATTACGAATCCTCGAAATACCGAGTTTTAAAGAAAATAATAAAAGAAAATCAACGTGAAACTACGGCTGCAGTAACTGTTCAATGGAGAGAAGAAATCCAAAAAAGTGTTAAATCGATATTCATACTCAAAACGGCTAAATATTTTTTTAAATTCGTTTTTCACTTAATTTTTTTATATATAAAAATTCTCAAATTTTTTATATATTATTATATAAATTCAAAAACAAAATTTCAGAAAAAATTGTCAACCATCGAATCATCGAAATATTGAATTTTCAAAAAAAAATATTTTTTTTTTCAAAAATCCATAAAACTATTTTTCGAAAATCTTGAAATGCAATAGTATTTAGAATTTTGCAAAAAATTTTATCGAAATCCGTTGAGCCGTTTATGAGAAAGTTGGAAATCAATAAAATGGTTGTATGGCAGGTAACGTTAATAACAAAATATTTAAACAAATGTTTAGCCCATACCCAAAGTAGTACACACGCCAATTTTTATCAAAATCGTTAGAGCAGTTTTCGAGATAATTAAGATGGTAGAAAAATTTGTATGGCAAGTACCTTTATTTTTGGGGCTAAAACAACTATTCAAAAATCTATTTGGGACAATCACCTAATACGCCGGTTCAGCCGTTTAGGCTGTAGATCGTTCTACCAGATAGACAGATAGACGGAATTGCGGGACCCAATTTGTTGGTGTTCTCTATGATCGTAATGTCATGTTTGATTGTTAGAAAGAAAAAAAACATTTTTTTACGAATACATAACTTGCCTTATAGTATCTATAATCGCAAGTAAAAATGGATACAAATTTTGTAAGGTTGGTCTTAGATTAATTTAAATTAGATCTATTTTAATTCGTTAAAAACATAGGCCAAATAAAAGCCACTTTTAACACCTAACCAAAAGGAAAAGCGACTAGAGTGGGCCAAACAACGTAAGAACTGGACTTTGGAGTGATGAGTCCAGTTTTGAAGTTTGCGTGGGCGATGAACGAAAACGAGTAAGTAGAAATTCAAAAGAGGCTTTTCACAAAGATTGCCATAAAAAAACTCAAGTTTCCAGCATCTCAAATTATATGGTGATCAGTGGCAGACTAACCACTAGGCTCGTGAGGCTCGAGCCTAGGGCGACAACTTGTAGGGGGCGGCAATTTTGTATGATATTTTGTGTTAATATAAAAAAAAAGTTAAGCAAAAAAAAAGAAATCAATCTCAATTTCAATTTGCTTTATTCTTATTAATTCAATACAGATCTAACAAAATAAATGTTGTAATAATTATATCTAAGAACAGTTAGTGTCATCTTTTATTTAAAAAAAATGACTCTATGTAAGGAAAAAAACTAGACGAAAATCTTCAAATTTACAACAACACTTTTTTTTTATTTTATAAGAGAAGAAAACAAGTTAATTTGAAAAACGCAATTAAAATTCAAAATTCTTCAAAGTGACATTTCATGTTGTAAATAAGCCATTTTTTATAATTTTTGTATACTAAAGATCAAATAGCTAAGTTACATGAAATTAGATAACACGCCGTAACAGTGTTTCGATTTCCTGATGATCTAAAGAAAGAAGCCATTCTTTTATTTTTTTTAAACAGATCAAATTTCTCAAGAAAAAGATTACTGACATTTAATTGGGTACTCATCATTCTCGGTATCTGTGAAAATATGAAATTTAAATCTCTGGCCTAATTTTCCGCCGATTCTTTAAAATTTTTTCGTCAATGTCTATTATATTAATATGTAGATAAATTAATATTTCATACTGAAATGGGTAAAAATGTTAAATACCTATTGTTTAAATAAAAGTAAGTAATTCTTAAAATTTATATACAAAATTTATTTGTCTCTTTCAATGGAGTTAAATTGTTGGGGAACTGAAATTTCTTTCCTATACTTAAATTTTGAGACTAACTAAAATAAATTATCTACTCTCTCACCAAATTCAAGTTGCACTCATAAAGGTAATGGATTTTTTTATATGAAAAGGTATATACTAATACCATTTTTAATATTATACTTCCCAAGAACTATTAATAAACCACCATGTAACACGCCAGCGCGGATCCTGAGGGGGGTAAAATTGTCATGACCCATCAAAGCTCTAAGAGAAAATAATGAAAGGCATTAAGATGTATACCATTTAATTAAGGGACAAAAGCAATCAACATCTTATATATATCTTAAGTTCTTTTTGCAGCAAAAAACCCATCTTCTGTGGTATCACAATGGTCCTTTCTTTTTGGACTAAGTGTGTAAGTTAGTTATTTTAACAGCTAACAGCCACTTCAACATAACCTAACCTATATATGTATATCTTACTAGGTCTTATTATTAAATTAATTGCAATAGTCTATACGCATTACGCATTTGCAGTATAAGAAATATTTGACGGGTCCCCTTTTTTAAAATTTAATTGGTACTTCCTTGAAATATAAGCAAAAATATATTTTCTCCATACTAGTAAACACTTGGAAATGACATTTTTTGTTCAAAAATTATATCAAATTTATTAAAAACAATGACCTGTGACATATTTCGAAAATACTACCGCCGCAGTCAAATTCCTCACCCCCAAAAAGACAACCGTGTCCCAGTAGTCTTCGATGTTATAGCCCATTCAAATTACGATCCTCGGATTTTGGATAGAATTAAAAAAACGGGGCGGTAACCACTAAGCGTGCCTCAGGGCGCCAAGAAGGTTAATCCGCCACTGATGGTGATACATGTCCGGCCGGATTTGGGCAATTTACATTTTCTAAATGGAATTGTCAATGCTGCCGAGTACAGAGATAGAGACTATATCTTACAATAGGATGGTGCTTCTTGCATGCATACAGCAAGGTCTACAATTGCGTGGTTATCTGCTGAAGCAATTCCTTTACGGGAATGGCCTTCCAGCAGCCCTGTCCTTTCACCAATTAAAACTGTCTGGCATAAAATGAAGCAAAAACTGCGAAAAGAACCATTCCGGACTATTCAAGATCTAAAAGCTAAAATCATAAATATTTGGGAATCTTTTGGATGACGAAGTGTGGAAAGATTTCGACGTAAAAATTTTTACCAACGGATCTAAAATGGAGTGCGGTGTAGGAGCAAGAATTTTCTCAGATTCGTTAAAAGTATCTAGATCTTTCCGACTTCCAGACTTGTCTAGCGTTCTTCAAACTGAAATACTACCTGTAATAGAAGAATACAAAACTCTTAAATGAAGTCCAACTCAAAATCTGAATTCGGCAATAATCACAGTTAGTGATTTTCTATCAAAATTCCGTAAAATGCCGTAAATTCGACAAATATATCTTCAAAATTGGTCCAGCAATGCCGAAATGAGTTTGATAACCTAGATATTAGCCATAGAATCACTTTTAATATGGGTTTCAGGATACATTGGCATCGAGGGAAATGAACTGGTAGACAAGCTAGCCCGACAAGGATGGACCCTTCATAGTAAAATTCTTTCAGTTTTCCTCACGGAATCCAAGAAGAGATGGAACAAACTAACCGACTCAACGATATCTAGAATTATATGGCCTATATCTACCTAAATCCTGTACAAATGATATCAAATGCAGACCGTGGCGGGGCAAAGCAAAAACAGCCTCTACTTGCATTGGACACTGGCCTTTGAGTGAGCACGCAGCAAAGCTGGGTATTCCCCACAACACATATTGCCGTAGCTGTAAAAACCAGTTGGAAAAGGAAACAGGGCTTCACTTCCTCGGAAAGTGTCCTGCTCTGCCCAGATTAAGAATGCAGTCCTTTGGAAAACGCTTCCTTTCTGATCTAAAAGAAGTATCTGACACAAAAATCAAAAAACTAATCTCTTTAATCAATGGTGCGAAATGACTCTAGCAATGCCTCGCTAGAGTGATCTCTCTCGTTTTTTCGCTAAAAATCGTCTTTTTATTCAGGTCCGTAAGAGTTTTTGGTATCAAAACGGCGGATCTTTCCCGGGTAATTGGGCTTAAGATGCATCTCGCTCTTGACTTCCATTTTACCTAGCGACCTACCTATAAAGCATATAGGCTACCAGTACAGTCTAACAGATGGCAGAACACACATGGCTAAGATATTGTATAAGTTAATACGATCGCCTGACGTCCGCAAAAAAATACCACATATCGTCGCCGTCGTCAACGACCTAGCCGCTCAGACACAGCTACTTCTTTAAACGAAGCAGACTAGTGTCGGTAACCGACAACAAAGTCGAAATGCGATGTCTTGCACAAGCTGGAAGATATCCAGGGCATTGTCAGGGTTCTACCTATTAATTTAGCTTAAGGTAAATCAATCCTTAACGAGTCCAAGATTGTAAAAATACAAAATCAAGAATAATAAAAAAGTTAGTTTTCGAATTTTAAACAAAATTCATCATTTATATTTATAAGGTCATGGTAAAATAAACTTACATTTTTTTTTAAAGGCAGCCTTCTAAGGATAAGCCCCTTGGCTTCGGAATTATTCCGACTTATAATGATGACATTAGCCGTGTTCTTTAGGTAAATCTATCGGCAGCAAACCAAGATTTTCCAAAAGAACGATCCGCGCGCCGCATCAGCCTAATTTTTTAGGGTCAAGTTGATTATCTACAACATCCATCAATAAAATTTGCCATTTTCTGACTAGGCAATAGACTATATTTTGAAATATTTAGAATATATTTCTTGCCCAATTTCGCCGAAAATCTCTAAAATATCACCCTTTTCCGCAAATGAAAATAATTCTAATAATTTTCAATTGTTGGTATAACAAAATAATTTTTTTTAGAAGAAATCTTCACAATCGAATTCCACAGTTTATGTCTTGCACGTGTTAAGTGTTCTATCGATAACATACACTTAGGTATTGGTAAGGTACTGACTGGCTCCTTAAATGCTTTTTGCTAATTTAATTTAAGAGCTTTAGTAGGGAGCGCTGCTAAAGTTTTGGTTAGTTAATTTTTGGGCTATTTGACAGCAGCTGAAATAAAGCAACTCAAACCTCTTATATTAAAGTATCTCTGATCTGGCAGTTTCGAATTAGCTTACTCTAACTTTTACTGACAGTGGAAGAGCACCCCCTACATATGTTTATTAATATGATTTATAAACCAACAAAAATGAATAAAGGGTACTTTTAGCCTAGAAATAAGTATTGATTTTATGCCCGTGGTCTGGCCAGTAATTATATTCGAAGAAAACGCAAACAATATTTACATATAATTTTTGTTTTTGTGGGCATAAGATCAATACTTATTTCTTGGTGCATGAATTTAACCAAATTCCCCTAGAAAAATATAATTTCCAGTATATATATGCTGCAAATTCTATTAGAGTCGGTAGACATCGACCAAAAATATTGCGTCTTAGAAAGGTACGATAGCATCTAACTGATGAGCCCAATTATCGTACCCGGGCGAAACGCATTTTGGACTATAGGTCACAAAATATTTCAATTGGCTTTAATCCAAACAGTCCAAAAAACAAAAACAAAAATAATATGTAAATATTGTTTGCGTTTTCTTCGAATATAGTAATTTAAAAGACAAAATTGCTAAAACATACGGAGATTGTATTTAAGTGTTGCTTAAAGATAAATATTTTGACATTAAGAATTCCTTAAAATTTCATAATAGATATTACTGATAAAGTAAAGCAATCCTGAAAGTAATAGGTACCTTTGTTATTTTGTACGCGCTTTTAGATGAATAATAGAATTTTTGGAAATTGTTAATGACAAGACTACAGTCAGTATTATGGACCTACACCATACTAATACTCGAATAAGAAATATCGTCTTATTCGTAAGGAAAGCTGTTCATGGTCACTGCGACTTTTGGTTTTCCCATCTTTCTCTTGAAGTCCACGAGAATCCACAACTACCTTCACCGATTTGAGCGAGCAATGTTATCAATTGCCATTCACTTTAGCTGACTTATGTAAAAATACAAAATTGACTTCGTTATTGGATATTTTCCGAAACCCTTTTCCAGATGTGTTGAAACAAAAATTCGATTCTCTTTTCTAGGGCACCACTCTAAAGTGATACATGTATCAAATTTTAAGCAAATCGTACTGCTCGTTTAAGCTCTAGTTCACTATACATAGAAGATAAGATAAGATAAGATTCCCAAGACGATGTTTCTTGATAACAAAATTTATTCGACAAATCAGAACATAACTGTAGCGTTTGCTTTGTATTTTAAAGTAAATTATAAACCAAATTGAAATGCTTTATGACTTTTAGTCCAAAATGCGTTTCGCCCGGACACGATAGTTGGGCTCATCAGTTAGATGCTATCGTGTCGCTCTAAGACGCACTATTTTTCGGTCGATGACTACCAACTCTAATAAAATTTTCAGCACATACATACTGAAAATTATATTTTTCTAGGGGAACTTGGTCAAATTCATGCACCCAGAAATATATGTATGTTACGCCCGTGGTCTGGCTAGTGGTATTCTGGGTGCATGAATTTGACCAAGTTCCCCTAGAAAAATATAATTTTCAGTATGTATGTGCTGAAAATTTTATTAGAGTTGGTAGTCATCGACCGAAAAATAGTGTGTCTTAGAGCGACACGATAGCATCTAACTGATGAGCCCAACTATCGTGTCCGGGCGAAACGCATTTTGGACTAAAAGTCATAAAGCATTTCAATTTGACTTAAACCCACACAGTCCACTAAACTAAAAACAAAAATAATATGTAGGTATTATTTGTGTTTTCTTCTATTCGTAAATTATAAACTTCCAGAAAAAAAACTGGCTTATCTTAGGTGTTGATAACTGTTCAAATCAAAAATAACATATACAAATTACTACTCCAACCATGACAATAGATAACTTGACTAGTTTCTTGAATAGTCTTGAAAACCTAAAAAATGCGGGCCTGGCGGTATTTCCAACTTATTTTATAAAACCTGTCAAGCTATCAATTGTAGAACCTAATTTTTCTATTTACTAAGGCTTTAAATATTAACATACACATTTTCAGCATAGATTTAACACTCCAAATTGCCAATAGGTTGATTAGGGGGTACCGGGGCTAAAAGGATCACTTTTTACTAAGATTGTTGCTGTTCCTAAAATTTTAAAAATTAGTTAGGCAAACTTTTTTCTGTTTACAGAGCAATATTTCATCTACGAAATCCAAAAAAATGCTGATCAGAATTTGTAAAAATATAACTTTTAGACAAAAAAACGTGTTGTTACGACTTACCCCATATGCGGGGAAAATTGTAACATAGACCGGGGTAAATTGTAACACAAACTACAATCTTCTTTAAAAGAAATTTATCAATTTATAAACAAGAATAACAACAAAATATATCGCACATACATCAGCAAAACTTATGAAATTAATATTAAAATTTAAAAATACTTTTAAATAAATTCACAAATTTAATTAATAAATTAATTTTTAATATTCCTAGAAGAAAAACAAAATTTTTTTTCTTAAACTGAATTTAGTTACAAAAAAATTAGTAATGTAATTTGATATTCAAAAACCAGTATTAGATATACATATATGCACACGAATTTAAGTAATTAGCAAGCCAGGAAAACTCATGAGGGACCTCTTTTCTCTTCAATCTATTGTTGATAACGATATGCGTCAAATGGACTTTTTTTCTTTTTACAAAAAAAAAAAATAAAGAAAAAAATTAAACAAAACGAAATATAAACATAAAACACCATTTCCATCGTCTTGGTTCCCAAAAATGTGTTTGAAAATATGAACGAAGTCTATTTTTACATATTACAACTTAGCCCACAAAAATGTTACAACTTGCCCAACCATGAAGTTTAACACAAATCACTCAATTAAAAAAAAACCGTTAACCATACCTTGCACATCTACATAACTACTTACCTAAACTTAACCAAAACATAAATAAATATTTTAAAAACAACGAGAACTCTATCTCTTTCGTCTGAAGAGGAATCCAAAAATACAAAGAGAAATAATGTTACAAACGTATGAATTTTGGGCACTACCCTTATGATTTTGCTTTAGGATGTCTAGGAGGAACACTTTCATTTTTAGATGTTTTAACCCCTGTTACTTCTAGTCTCGGTCTCCCCTACTCAGAATTACAGTACTTAATCTTAACAAAATTAAACGAGGATATTTCTGCAAGCTTACATACTAAACAACAGTTACCGATTTGTCTTTTTATAGATAGCGATCCACCAAACCGTAAATGTACGTTAGATTTGGTCTAATTACTAACAATTACATTATAAAGCATCGCATAGCTCTATTATATCCAAGCACTCTTTTGCAGAAAAGTAATGAGAAGTTTTCGACACATAAAAAAAACCTGTAGCTTATATCACATTGGAATGGATGTGCGTATAATTCATTGCAAGGGATGTGCGTATTATGCATTGAAAATGCAAGGGATGTGTGTATAATATATTTCAAAGGATGTGCATTAGGGTGGGTCACTTTTATATGATTTATTTTTAAATTCTAATAGTGATGAAACATTGCTAAATGACTTGTAATTAATTATTTTTAATTATTATGGTCATTAAGTAAACAATTCTGTGATATTAGTTGATAATTTTTGTTTGGTCTTTGTTTTAATTTATTTGTTTATTTATTTTCCGTCCAATAAATACTGCAATATAAATGTTTACATTTAATAAAAGCTATACAGGTAAATGACAACAGTCCAACAAAAAAAATATCCTCTGAAGAAGTTGAGAATTTACCAAAGAAACGTCGGGAATAATTTAAAAAATGGATTAATTTGTTTTATTAATTGCATAAAAATCAAAACGACCAATTAAAGTACACCATAAATTATGTTTGTGTTTGGATATCCGTAACTTGAGAACAAAAGAATTTTAAATTTAGTAAGAATATATTTATTTTTTAAAACTATTTAAGAACACAAAATATTTATATATTTTTAAATGATTTCATTTTAAAAATATTTTTTATGAAACAAGTCATTAAAAATAAACATTAAAATCACATTTACTTTCAAATTTTAGCATGATTTTTCTTGAAACTTTTTTCGCTTGAATTAAACCTTCTCTAGAGTTTTGATCAAATGAAGACATCGCAGCTTCTGCCACAATTTTAACAGTTCAGCCTCAAAAACGTCAAATTGCCTTCACCTCGTGAATTTATTATTTTTAAAATTTCTTCATTAGAAACACCTTTCAGAATTAAAGTTGATTTTTAGAACTTATAAAACTCTTGGCATATTTGCTTTGATAGTCAAACTGCAAGCCTTTTAAATTCTTCGAGTAGCAAGTTCCCAGATGTATAAATGTATCATCTATTAACATTGAAGTTAAGAGATTTTCCGGATGTGCGAAATATGTATTTCGCTGGATTATAAAATCAGTTACTTCTTTAAGTTCAGAGGAAAGGTAACGAGATGCTTCAATTGGCTTCTAAAAATCTCTTGAACCGTCCCTGAAAGTTGAATGTGTCTGAATTTGAAACTATATTTGTGCATAAACTTTACCAACAAACTCAATTAGACGAATCAAATTTTGTGATGGCTTATCTGTGGAAATATATAAGCGTTGCATTCGGTTCGTCTTCGATAACCATCGGAAATGAGACATGTTTCCTGGTGATTTATTTGCTAAGTCCCATGGAAGATTTCCAGTGATAACTGCCTTTGTAATTTCATACAAGTACTTTTGATCTGTACTTAAATTCGTTGGTGTCAGATTGGTCGATGTACTTGGAATTGTGTTAAAATCGGCAATATCCATCTTTTCACAACCCTCCAATTTTTTTTCCAATTTTCAAAATCGACGCGCAGGCTGTTAATAAAATTGGATTTGAAAAATATTTTACATGATCATTGTTAAACGAATTTAGTAACGTTTTATCATTATTAGAATATAAAATTAGCGGAATAAAAAAATTAGCCACCCTAATGTGCGTGCTTTGCAATTGCAAAGGATATGTGATGATTATGCGTTGCAATCCTTTTCCCTTCAACCATGCTTGAAACTAATGTGTGTCGCACAAAAGTGACTGCCTTTGAATTGACTTTTTTTCCTGCTCTTATTATACGAGCACTCAAGGGGTTATGACTACCCATAAAATGTTAAACACAGTGCAAGCGATTAAGAAAATAGAATTGGAATACCGACGCAAATTAGTTTTGAATGCTTGAATATCACAATGGGAAAGAAACATTCGTAAGGGTAAAGCATTCCACAATCGTATGGTGCGGGTAAAGAAGGAATTTAGTACGTCCGCAATTTGATTCAAGGGTAAATTGAAGAGCATTCACAGAAGCGCTAGTATTATTGTTGAACTGTTTTAGGGGATAAATGAAATTGGCTATTTCACTGCCTATAAAAATACTGATATAACAATTGAAAGGTGCGATTGTTTCTATTTATGTTGCATATTTTGAAAGCTTTTTTTTTTATGCTGACCAAAAGATTTAAATAACTCATAGGAGCACTTGATCATATATGACAGTTGTACTATAGATTACAGCCAGATCAGAAGTGGAGACATATTTCTTGCATTGCCTGAGCTAAGCAGTTCAAATACCGAAGAAGTAGATGGGTGGTGGTGTGTACTCAGACAGACTAAATCTTAGTCTCTCTTAGCGTCTCCCTGACGTAGCGTGTTTCAAGCGGAAATTCTGGCAATTAAAGAGGTTCTATCCTGGCTCAGGGAAAATGTGATATCAACATCGGATCAGACAAGTAGCCCTTAAATCACTTGGTGCTGTTTCCACAAACTCTATAACTGCCCGCAACTGTCGATCATCTCTCACGAAGATGGCAGAACAGTTTAACATTCACCTGATTTGGGTGGCGGGATATAGGGATATTTTGTGAAACTGCAAAGCCGATTAGCTTGCCAGAAATGGAACCCAGTTACCAAATCAAACCAAACTGGAAGAAATCGGTATGCCTATCGCTGCATCTAGACTTACGGTACAACAAAACGACATAAAATAAACAAACATAAGATAGTCAAACATCTCTACTTGTCTGGCTACCAGACAGATCTGGCCAGAAGTAATTCCAAAACGCTCAAAAGGTCTGCTCTCTTTGAGCTCAGGGCTCAGTAATAGGTGTCATAACTGATGGACACTGTTTAATTGGCAGATACGCCATAAGATTCGGCGCATTCTCAAATGGCTTCTGCAGAAGTTGTATGGCTGAAGAGCACCATCTTGGAGATACAAGCGCCGCTCATGGACAACGCCATTGGAGTTCCGCTTTGACGACATGAGCAATCATTGACTTTTATAAGCATTAAATTCAACACGGTTTCTTCAATTAAAGATTTTGTTTTATCAACTTAAAACAGAAATTATTTATTTTTGCTTATATGGACATTTCAGAAGCTGTGCTTTCATCGTCAGTAAACTCTATTTAAGTAATCTTTTTTTTTTTTTTCTTATTCCCCATTGAACAACGCTGTTGAGATCAGAATTTAATGAGCTTGTCATAAACTGACGTTCAAGTTCCACATCCGAAGGACATGCGTGTGAATCTAAAGATGAATATGAAAAGCTGAGGGTACACTCATCAGCAAAACAATTCAGTGGATTAGAAGTTTCAGATAAGAGATCAGTAATAAAAATAGAGTTGGGGACAAAGCGGAGATCTGGGATACACCAGCATTTATTTTGTGATTCTTAGATTTGAAACCATTCAATACGACTTATATTGAGCGGTCCGAAGGTAATTTCTAATCCAACGAAGAAGAAATTCATAGATACAAAATTACGCATTTTCATTATATTTAGACCTAAATAAAAAATTGCAATTTTTGCTAGTAAATCACCTAAAAGGCGTGATTAATGAGTGTGTAGATATGGCACTTGAAAACATCTCCTATAATAAATTAAAATTAAAATTTATTTTAGAAAATGTATTACGAGTGAACTCACTCACTTAAAGACTTATGTATAATATAGTAGCAGTAATAGACATTTCCAAAGATTTATATACATTTATATCAGCAACAATAAATAATATGTGAATCTGCCACTATACATGTTCACGCTTTTTACTTGCGGTATATGTAGGCAAGTTTAGCGTTTGGAAAAAAACAAACTCGAGATTTTAATCAAAATTGATACTTGACTTTTTATTTTAAAGTAGCAGAAAGTCCCTGGTGTTAACAGGGACCCGAGCCAAAAGTCTTTTCATGCAATATCTTCCAAATGACATGAAAAAAAAAACAAAACGAATTCGTAAAAAAAATGATTTTTCATTTATTTTGTTGTTCAATACCCATGTTCTGTAACTTTCGAATCAATAATAATAGTCGAGAAAAAAAAATTGTTTGTTTTGGTTTTAAGATGTCAAAATGACAGGATATTAAAAAAACGCGAACGCCGACCCGCGAGGGCCAGCCCAACGGTTCGACTTACTTTATCTTAGATACAGATTTAGATTTATGTAGGTAATTAGTAAGAAATTGAAATGAGGAAAAACACGTCTCGATCACTAGGAGGTCCAATACGAACTGACTAACGGAATCCAAGTTTCCGTTAGGCACACATTTGTCCCACGGTGCAGGTATGGTTATTGGTCCCACGGTGCAAAGTGCTGACTCGTCAAATAGACCAATTCGAGTTCATATAACGGCGACGTAATCTGATAATAATGCACCGGGACTGTGGGAACAGGTTCAGTCATGAAAATGCTGACTCTCGGGTCTGTCGGTTATTATCGGGTCAATTGTGATAACTTGACACTTCAATTTTTTTGTCTTCCATTGGAAATAATAACATAACATAATGACCCCCTGTAAGTGAGAAAAAGTTATCGTCTGAGTTACGGAAGATATGAACAGGATTAGTTTTCTTATTTTTTTAACAAACGAACTATTCTTCATTTTGGGTCTCTTCGCTTTCCGGAGGTTGTTTTTTTACTTGCGATAGGTAAATACAATTTAAGGCGATTAATGCATTTCTCGAAAAATAAAGTTTTGAGATAACAATGAAACATGACACTACGATGATAGCGAAGACGAAAAAACATGGTCTTTAAATTCTTTTCATCTGTATGTTAGAATAGCCACTTACAGTCCAAATGTGTGGGACGAATTCCTTCAAACTTGGTATAGAGTTTTTTTTGTGAAAAATAATCAGAGAATTTTTTCGATATGAACTATTATATGGTTGGAAAATAAATTACAAATAATAGCTAAGAACGTTACCGATTTTTTCTTTCTACTATCTGGAAAACGGCTTAGGTGATTCTTTCGTTCTTTAGAAATTTTGCACATATTATATAGGTTTTAGGTACGTCAACTTGTGATGCATACTAATATTTTTAATTACCTAATAAATATTTGTTTGTATTTTAAAAAGCATATTTTAAAACTTTTTTTTTTAATTTAATATTTCCAAAACAGCTCATTAATTTTTTGTTTCAAATGATAAGTATACAAAATATGCTTTTTTCCTAGAAAATGCTCCACAGATTTTAATAATTTTATTCTTATAAAGCGAAATTCATCTTTATCAGTTTGTTTGCTAAGGCTAAGCTCCTCGGAAACCACGCCTACAATTTAAAAAATTCGTTTGGTGTTGAGAGGTTGTAATTTGCAAGTGGCTTGAAGGTTAAATATTTTTTTAGCAAAACTTAGCTGTTTGTAGGGTGAAATGGGCTAAGAGCAAAAAAAACAGTACTTCTGAAAGTAAAAATTTCGGGACTCTGAAAGTTTACACATCAATTTCTTTGTAAAATTAACATTTGCCAATGAAAAAGATGGCAGTTAAGTGTAAAATCCTATCAACTCTTATAGCTGGCACATGAAAAGTTGGGACCCGCCAAATTTTATTTTAATTTCATCCATATATCAACTTACGCGAAATCATGAGCTTACACTTGCAAGTTAGTTTTTGCGTTCGCAAAAGAAGCCACTGGCTCTGAGAAATCCTTACAGATGTAAGCTCGGTTAATAGGCTAATTTCAATATTCTCAACAAACTATTAATTTCTAACATGGTGCCAAACACACGCGACCTTACGCGGAAATGCAAGGAATATTGCATGAATTCACCGGCGACTGTAACCGTGAAAATACAAGATTTCGTGATTTTATGTGTTTACACACTAAAATAAATTTTCCTTGCAAACTTGAAAAAATTGATAGTTCAGTGCGAAACTTTAGCAACCTTTTTACTTTCATGAAAATAGTTCTAGCGACGGTCAATTCATATATGTGTATAAGCCCCCATAATTACAGAAAACGAACACGTCTAATGTCGAATTTCTTTCATCGAAGTCTTCGGAGTTTTTCATGCAGAGGCCCTGATAGTTCGTTTGTAAACAAAAATACAAATAATAAATCATCTTTGTTAAATTTAATAAGAAAACTTATCCTGGTTAAATAAACGACAAAATAAATGATAAATCGTTTTCCTTACAAATTTTGTTTCTTAATTTTTTATTTCATTTGGAAGATATTGCATTAAAAGACTTTTGCCTCGGGTGCCCGGGCAACACCGGGGACTTTATGCTAGTTTGGAAATAAAATACATAATAACAGCGGAAGTAAACCAAACAAAAACCAATTTGGATATAAAATCAATGGAAACAGCTAAACGTAAACAAAACGAAGTATAAATTTGGAAATTATATTTTAAAATCAAGATAAATTTAAGAATTAAAAGCAAATATTTGTGTATTAAGCATATAAAATATAATAACTTAAATATAAATTTAATAGCCTATAAGTGGATAAACTTCTGGTTTTCTAAACTTCCGCAAATAGTAAAAGTTGCGACAGCAAACTTGAGAGTTTTCTGTCAAATTGAACTTTGTAATATATTTGATTGAATCTTCTGTCAAAAATTATTCTTGGTTTCAGTTTAAATATAAGTATTTTTTAAACAAATTTTTCAGAGAAAATTATTTTTGGGAAAATCATCTATCGTCTGCTTCCGGAAGCAAAGAAGATGTGTCCACGGATCGGATTCGAAAAATGGGAGAGCTTGATTTTATCTACCAGTTTCGTATTCCAAAGTGAACCAAAATTTTTCTCTTGGAATTGATAAAGGGTAGTTTGTCTTACACTGAAACATGGTACGAAATGAAATATTTTCATTCACCTAATATAATTCACAACATATTACATCTGTACAGAATTTTAAAGAGCTGAATAAATCTCATTTGGCAAACTCATGGTGTCGAATCCTTCCCAAAATTATATGGTTTGCCGAAATAATTGCATAGAATAAATTCAAATGTATGTATCTGTCAAAAATTTCCCAGGGAAATTTTCAAAAACGCCAGTTGGCTAACTTTTGATTTGCAACTCTCGAGTTGAGATTTAAGATAGTGAAGAAAAGCAAATTTCAACTTGTCACCCAACTCTCAAGTTTGTGTTAACTCTAGAGTTGGACAACTTGAGAGTTTGTGGCAAGTTGACAAATAGTGAAGAAAATGGCCCTTAGCGGTTTCTATTAAGAATCTTTTGCATACAACGTGTTCGAACATAATAGCAAGTACTTGCGATCCTGTAAAGCATTTTATTTTTTAAGTAGTGTGAAGAGATTTTAGGGAAACTTTTGAATACATTATGTTTCTCTGATCTTTTATTTTTACGTCCATTTAATACGGACTTAATACGGGCTTAATATCAACTCGATGTAAAAACAATGTAAATCTAATATAAAAATACCTAAATGCGTGATCATAATGTACTAATGGGGTACCGGACGGCTGAGTTAATCCCGGTACGGATTCTTACAAGCGCAGTGACTGGTCGTCAAGAAATTAGTTTTATCTAAGAAAAAACGTTGCGAATATTCCATTTGTACATAGCGATAGAGAAAATGTTGCTGCCGTCCGTTGTATTTAAAGATAGGATTCATGAAACAATTTCTAGAATGACCTGCCTAGACTAAATAATGTAATAAAAGAAAGTGGACAGTAAAGTTTCTTGTATTTTTGGACATAAAAATCATTAAATCACACATTCCGGTACAAAATTCAAAAAGTTGACCTCGATAAAACTCAAACACGGTTTGAGTGATTTTAGCAATTTTGATTGTGTTACTCGGATTTAAAGGGATAGTTTAAAAGAAAAAAATCAACGACTGGGTCGAAGGAACTTGCTCTTATGTTCGATCACATCGTATGCAAAAGGTTTCTATTGAGAATCTAAATATATTTTCAGTCGTTTTTTACTTAATTTTAATTTGTTTAACTAAATTATATTAGTACATTTCATAATATTTTTTTTTTTATAACCTACACGCGCTCAAGGGATTATGAATACCCTTTAAATGCTTCAACACAGCGCGGGCGTGAGGGTAAAATTCGAAAATTTTGGTATGCAGTATTATTTATAATTTGAAGGAGGTCTTACATAAATTTTCTTATCGAAATTCGTACCGTTTTAACAAAATATAAACAAAAATTTTTACCAAAGTGTAGAGTAGGTATACCTAAAATAGTGAACACACTTTTTTTTCTCAAAATCGTTAGAACCTTTTTCTAGATAATACCGTTACTTTTGGACCTAAAGAAACGATTCAAAAATCTATTTTAGACAATCACCTAAAACGCTTAAATAACAAGTTTGAAGAAAATCGATTCAGCCGCTTAGCCTGTATAGCGTTGTAGAGACAGACATATTGGCAGAATTGCGGGACGCATTTTTTTGGTGTTCTCTATCGTCGTAAGCTCGAGTTCGATTTTTTTCCAAATGCAAAACTTGCCCTATAGTACCTCTATTGCAAGTAAATGTAGGAAAACCCACTACGACCTGAAAACCTTTTAATCCTTCGAATATATTTTTTTTGCATAACCTCCCCAATTTTCCATACATTCACACGTGTTCTGCATTCTAAGTGCAAAACGAATTCAAAACGAATTTCAATTTCACTTAAAATGAAATAACGTGTTCTGCATTTCGAGTGGATTCAACTCCTTCCAATTCACTTCGAATTCATTTTCGAACTGTCAAAATCATATGTTACAATTTGTATAAAAACGGTTCATATTCGGAATGAATAGAACAAGAATTTTCATATTCAGAACCCCAAAATTCCACATTCGGAATGAGTTATTTACAAACTTTATTTTATGTGGAATACAGAACATCTAAAATGTGGATTACAGAACGTATAAATTCACTTTCGTTCCTCAAATTCACAAAAAGTGAAACGCAGAACATGTGCGATTATGATGTATCTGTAGCTTTATTTCTTACAAAATTTAAGTAGCTATAGCTATAATATCATTATAAATATAAGGCAATTACCAACGGCTTGTTTATGAAAAAATAGCTAATTACTTTCTATTGTTCGAAGATAAGTGGCGAAAGTAAAATGTTATCCATTTTGCGGTTTCAAAAGTAAAGGTAATAAAACACATATAAAATATTTTTTGTCATGCTATTTCTTTTTTATTATAAGCATTGAACGCTTACATTATGTGTGAAACACTACATTATTTAAATGACCACCACGCGAATTGTTGCAAGCAACGATTCTTTTGAGGTAATTTTCGACCACTTTTTGACACACTTTTTGGCGGTATCTCAGCCATAACTTGACGAATGTTGGTTTTCAAGTGCTCAAGAGTTAAAGGTGTATCTGATTAAACACGATCTTTCGCGCAGCCCCCTCAAAAAAAAGTCCGGCATTGTCAAATCGCATGTTCTTGGTGGCGAGTTGATATCGCCACGATGAGAAATTACGCGGCCAGGAAATGTCTCTTGTAATAAAGCCATATTCGCTCAAGTTGTGTGGCATGTGGCACCGTCTTGTTGAAACCACATATTCTCCAAGTCGTATTCTTCAATAGCAGCCAAGAAAAGTCGGGTATCATATGACCAGAACGCTCCGAATTGACGGTGACAGTCGTTCCATCGTCGTTTTCAAAGAAGTATGGTCCAATCACACCTCCGGACCAAAGAGCGCTCCGAACAGTGACTTTTTGTGGATGTAATGGTATGATAATTCTTCAATTACTTGAGGATTCTCAGAACCCCAAATCGGCTTTGTCGCTGAAGAAAATTTTGTCCGAAAAATTGCCGTCCACCGCCTGTAGTTCAAGCACCCATTCGACGTATATACGACGTTGTGAATGGTCAGCTGGCTTCAGTTGTTGTGTGAGCTGAACTTTATATGGATGTAGGTGTAGATCCAATTGCAAACTACGACATAATGTGCCGTAAGACGGTCCTAATTCCTGAGAACGACGAGGAATCAACATATTCGGGTATTCGGCAACACTTTCACTTACAGTAGGGATATTTTCAGTGGTACGAGCGAAACGATAATGCGCAGGCCTTACAATATCTGTAACCAATCCGGTCTCTCCAAATCTCTTCACAATTTTGCCAATTTCTTGCGTAGTTGGACGATTATGTAAACCATAATCTCCTCTTAAAGCACGATATGTGGCAGTGGCAGACTCACCATTTTTGTAGTAGGTTTTAACAATTTTTATGCGTTGTGCGATAATTAAGCGATCCATTTTCATAAATGCCAGATTTTCTACTGAAAAAATAATTGGTTTAACAACTTAGTTTGACAGATGTCGAATTCCAGCTCTATACTTTTGAAACCGCGAAATGGATAACCCTTTAGCATTAAATGTCTGAAAGCCAAAATTCCAAGATTTTGGAAAAATTCATGACTGGGTGTTAGACGATTTACTTAACAGATAATTCTTATTGCATGTTTTTGTTTAATTAATAAAGGTTCATTTTATTAAAATACACGTGCCACCCCAACAAGAAATTCTATACTGCAATTTTTATTTGTATTAACCACTATAAACCAAATTTAATGTAGAAAGATTACAATAAAGGCTAATATTGAGATTTTGAGCAGCCAGGACAATGATAATATAAAGGGCGGGTCCAGACAGTGGTTATCCTTGAGTTTAAAAATCATAAGCTTAGTTTTATCGCTCATAATTAGGTTATGTTGATTAAACCAGCGTCTAAGTATATCTAAATCAGAAATCACTTTCAAAATTATAATTTTTTCTCCAAACCCGGCGTCCTTGTCCACATTTTTTTAAAAATTCAGTTACACTAATTTCCGAAGCCGAAAGTAATCGTAGTATAGGCTTTATATTAAACTGTACACAAGGAGCAAGACGAATTGTTACAAAAGGCACTTGAAATTTCTCAAATATTTATAAGTGTTTTGTACTCACAGATCTCAAGATAATTTTGTACTGTGACACGCGTCAGAATGTATAAAAAATGTGCATTCTACAGCGCCCATCCTGGCATCTGTGCAAGGGTTGCCAATCATGAACAAAGCAAAGCATATTGTTCTTAATAAAATATTAATACTTGGATACCTCACGATGCCGAGGACTCCAATTAAATACAAACTCAATTGGTTCACTTGAGATTGCTGATACATATTGGTGATAGAAAAAGGTGCTTATTACAAAATCCCATCCCATCGGTTCGTTTTTGCAGGCATATCCGAAAAAAATTTTATTATAACAAGTAAGGTCTCCGATGTTATAAAGAAACCCCAACTGAGGAAAACCGGACTAAATTCAAAGGTAAGAAGGCCTCCAACAGCCATTCAAGTTACCAAATTTTTTTCATAAGCAAAATTTAAGGCAAAAAATAGTGCAATGTCCCAAAGGAAGTAAGAATTTCTAGCTTCGATATAGAGTATTATGACTTCTCCTGTACTTAAGGACAAAAACAGTTTCATCGAATGTATCTTTTTGTTACTGGTGTAGTTGCAAGTGTTCTTAAGATTCTTGACATTCATAAGTCCACTGTCCTGGATAGTATCACTTCCATCGTTCAGAATAGGTGTTCTTCAACGCTACCAAAACCACTGCGGAAGCTTTTCCATCTGACCTACTGTACTGGTCCTTTTTCGAGTGGATGGGAAACAGCATTTATACTAAAATTAATTAATTGCACTTTCGTCCCTTCTTTCCAAGGTCATTGAAATGTTAACTAATCCTCAGCTTAAGAAATATATTAAAGACCAAAACCTCCTTACTGACCGGCAATGGCTTTCTTAGCAATAAGTTCACAGGTGATCTGATGGTACAGCGGCACAAATCTTTACATCGTTTTGGAGAAGGTAATTCTACATTTTCACCCAAAGATAAGCCGGTTTAAATTGAGTAGATTAAAATTTAATCTTGAAGCGTTTTCACCAGAGGAAAATTGTTTAGGTTCACGTTATGCCTCTGAATTTTCTTTCAAAATTCAATATGACAAACAAAATAATTGGAAACAAGAATAATAATTTCGGTGCAGGGAAGAAATTTAATTTCAATAAATAAAAATGAGTAATAACTTTTTTTTTTCCTCCACTTTGCCTAGGATAATATTTAACAACTTCCTGAAGACAATCGATCATCTGTCTGTCCTGCGACTGATAGGGTTTCAAGATTCAGAAGATTTCAAAGAGGATTTATGGTTAATCCACTTAAATCTGGATATAGTGTTAGGTGAAAACTTAGTATACAATTATTGCGCTTGAAATCTTAAAAGCAATTGATACAGTTTGGCATCGAGCTCTCTTATCGAAAATGAACGCGTTTGGTATCGTTGAATCTCTTCTTCGGTGGACAATAAATTGCTTTTCGGACCGCTCAATAGAAATTATATTCGACGGTTTCTAAATCTGATATTCTATAAATAAATGCTGGTGTACCCCAAGGCTCCATTCTGTTTCCAACTCTTTTTTGCATTTTCATCAGTGATCTCTTGTCTGAAAATTCTAATCCACTTTATTGTTTTGCAGATGACTAACTGCGCTCTGAGCTTTTCATATTCGTTCTTAGATAAGCTCATTAAATTCTGAACTCGAAAGCATTGTCAAATGGTGAATAAGAAATCGTGTTGAATTTAATGCTTTATGAACTTAATGGTCATTCTTGCCGTCAAAGCTGAACCCTCCTTCGATGCCGTCGTCCATTAGTGGTGCTTGCATCGAGGAAATAGAAAAACTTTCAGTTCTCGCTATGCGCATCAAGCATAACCGACCCCTTTTTATGGAATGACCAAATATTCGATGTCGACAAAAACGCTGCAAGTTGTTTGGGTTTTTTGAGACGATGCAACAAATATTTCTCCACTTCTGATCTGGCTGTAATCTATTAAACCTATATTCATACAAATCTTGAATACAACTGTCATATATGGACAGATGCTCCTATAACTCATTTAAGTCTTTGGAATAGAATCCAAAAAAAGAGCTTTAAAAATGATAGATGATTTTATAAACAGCCTTCTAGAATTGGCCGGTTTTGTTGCTCCGATAAAACAATTTAACCGTAATACTCGCTCTTCTAGGAATACCCATCAGTTTACCCTTAAACTCAATTTCGTACGTTCTGTCAAGTATGGGTATTCTTTCCAAACGAATGTAGAATTCTTTAACCGACCGAATTTTTCCCTTCCATTGCCATATTAAAACATTTAAAACCAATGTGCATCGGTATTTCCTGTCTAAGCCTATCCCATTTACCCACTCCCTTGTGATGTGTCTTAACATTTTAAAGGTATGTTTAATCCCTAGAGTGCACTCAAAATATAAAAAAATCCTACTTATCAATAAAGATTAATTTTTTAAAAGATCACTGTGGCGTATACGCATTTTTTTTACTTCAACACATCTGAAGTTAGAAATGAACTCAGAACTTAATGGAAGAATAAAATTGTCAGATCTGATAATGTTATCTGGCATACGCTTTGACAATGAGCTAAGCTACTAAATTGTCAGTCAGTTACTAATTTGAGTGTCAAATAATAGGCCTGATTAATAACTCTTCTGACAAAAGTCGCAAATTTTCAGTTCACTCGGCGTTCATATATTTGGTAATGAGGTATGGGTCGATGCATTGGCAGGCATAGTCTGTAAGAAGTCTTAAATATGACAAAACTACAAATAAAGCTAAAAATAAAGTTTAACTTGCGACTGTATAGGACATCATTCTCCACTTTTTATGTATGTAAAGTTTATTGTAGTTAGCAAAGGGTTAATGAGTTCTTTTTGTTAACGAAAAATTTGTAGTGTTTTCCACTTCTGGGTATTCCCCAGTGAGAACTGCATAGGGTCGTATACATATTTGGTATCTTTCGGGCGGGTTTAATTCTTAAAAAATCCAACATTTGACAATTATGCAAAGTTTGCAAAACTCACTCATAATTTTTAGATGACTAAATTTCGAACCATTAATTCGATGTATACAATAATCTGGCTGATTCATTTCAGCACCATAAGCTGATTTTTAATTATTCTAATTATAATTTTTCATTTTTGTTAAGAGAAATTGGGATTGGGAAATACGAGCACATTAAATGCCAATTGGAAAAAAAAACACCAGCTGATTGCTATGTAAATACTTTGATGCCACGTGCCAATACATAACAACACCAATCTTTTTCTGTATAGGTAAGTGAAATATGGTTGCTCCACAGCACTAAAAGTCTGAATAATTGTCTGTGATCTCCCTGCAATGGGGTCTGCTTCCTCTATAAACCTATTTCAAATATACTCGCAAATTGGATGTAGTCGAAATTCTACTAATGGCACTGTTGTGGTATTAATATTTGAGCTCAAATCCTACTGTACAATATGTATGTATGTACATTTGCATCTCTGTATTAGATGACTATAAATACTTTTATGTGGGCATACCTTTAAAGCATGAATGAAAAAAAAAAAAAAAAAAAGAATCCTAACGCGGAGGTAGCATTGCCAACCAAAAACTGTTCGGTTACAGCCTCTGTGAATTCATGCTGGCCTATTCTATAGTCCACATCTCCAAAATTCCCGTTAATGCATTTAATATACATACCATCCTTTATATCCCTTAACTGTAAGCATTGGGTACATAGCTATAATTTCGAATTTTCCCATCCGACTTCAGAGTAGGGAAAATACAGATTCTTTGCTCTTTTTGGAAAGCTACATTAAAATAAATATATGTATGTACCTATGGAAAAAGCCCCAAATACATTCACCATCATTCAAAATACACAATGGTGGATGGGGCTAAAAAAAAAAGAAATGCTGAAACTGAATTGTTGGAAACTTTTTTTTACTATTTTCAGGATTTTGTTAAAAAAGAATTTAAAAATAAATACAAAAAATATTATTTGTACACCATCCCATTTTGAATTACATAATTCAAAAACGTTTGTCCCTCAACATTGCCTGACCGTTTTGGTTTCCTCATGGTACTCCATGGAATACGAGTAAGTCCATTTTATCTTTTTCTTGTTGTAGCCCCAGTCACGATTGTGTACTCACATTGAATGATGGCGGTGAATGTACAGGGTGTTTTTTTTAAGTCAGTACTAACCTCGGTTTTGAAAAAAATATCAAATGTTTCTTTAGTTTATTTATCAATCGAGAGAAGACTCTGCAATGACTCTGTATGCATGTGCTGCAAATTTTATTAGAGTCAGTAGTCATCGACCGAAAAATAGTGCGTCTTAGAAGGACACGTTAGCATCTAACTGATGAGCCCAACTATCGTGTCCGGGCGAAACGCATTTTGTACTAAAGGTCATAAAATATTTCAATTTGGCAATTTGTTTTACTTATATTTGAACTCAATTTCAGTGGACCTAATGAATGTGATTATAAAATGTTCCACCTCTTCTTCAAGCATTTGTAGCAGTATGTCCCCAAAAACTAGAATAATTTAGAATTCTAATGCTTCGATTGTTTTTGAATAGTTACTGTATCTCTAAGGAAAATATAAAATGTCAATAGGCAGCAAATTACAAAACTTTGGATAAATTGGCATCTTTCTTTCAATAGAGTTCACCATAGTAACATTCCTCATAAATTGAAAAAAAAACTAAGTGTTAATAATAATTCTGTTAAATTACTACCAAATTGGTTAATACTTCTCAAAACTTCAAAAATGTTTTACTAGGTTACCACAAGTAAGCCACTTGGGGCCTCCTCTTTTCAGGCAAGTTATGCAATCATCGGAAAAAAAAATTTTGAGATAACAATCAAACATGACATTACGATGATAGCGAAGACGAAAAAAGATAGTCTATAAATTCTGAAAGTCTGTACGTCTGTCTGTTTGTATGTATGGAAACCTACAGCCCAAACGGGTGGGACGAATTGCTTAAGACTTGGTATATAGGTATTGTATTGAGGGGAAATTGAATCTATTTTTAGTTCAAAAAATAAAGTCACCTGCCATATAAAAGTTATGTTAAAGTCTATTTTTCTCGAAAATGGCTTTAAAGATTTTTATTTAAAAAACCGGTGCAGCTTTTTAGGTAAAACCGATCGTATGGTTGAAACAAAAAATTTTAAATGTCTAAAAACCATACTTTCCATAGGACCGTCCTTTTTGCTTTTGACAATCTCATAAATGGCTTACCCGATTCTTTCAAAATTTCACATTTAAATTTACACATAAAGGTGTAGGAAGCCCAATTTAAACTGTATACCAATATTTTTAATTAATGTGTTTTGTATTTTTAAAAGCATTTTAAAAAAAAATAAAAAAATTATATTTTTAAAATTACTCATTAATTTTTTTTCAAAAATTATAGTTATATAATGCCTTTATGAATTTTTGTTTTGAAATTTTTTTTCAAACCCGCTCCACAGATTTTAAAATTTTTTTCCCATAAATTCAAATTTATCCAAGAAATAAAATGGCGCACATTTTTTTAGCTCAAATTAGATAAGGTATTTATTTATTCCAGAATTTTAAATTATTTTTTTTTTAATTTTTATTAGGCCTATTTAATCTTTTGTTTTTAAGTATTATTAAATATCTAAGATTTCCATACCAATTTTTTTTAGAAAAACAATAATGAAATTTTGTATATGCAAAAAATTAAGTAAAAAACGACTTTAAAATTGTATTAAGATTTTAAAAAGAAATCTTTTGAATACGATGTGATCGAACATAAGAGCAAGTTCGTGCGATCAAGTCGTGCATTTGATTATTAAGATGATTTGCCGTTAATTATATTTTTATTTTTATTTTTATTTTTATTTTTATTTTTATTTTTATTTTTATTTTTATTTTTATTTTTATTTTTATTTTTATTTTTTTATTTTATATGAGGCTGATGTAAAATTTTGTCAAGATAAATCCAACAAATTTCAATTAGCCATTCGAAACTTTTGAGTTTGTTGTGATTATAATCATCTGGAATTAAATTTCTCAAAATTCAAAATATTTTCTGGAACAAGGATGATGTCGTTGATAATTTTAGTTATAATATTTTTCGTTCTTGTCAAAGAAGGCTCGGAGTATTTTTTTACATTCTTTTCAATGTAGGTAACATTTTCCTCCTCAAATTTGGCAGTGTTTATGGTAGATTTTTCGCCTTGACAGCATTTTGTTACAATTCAAAAAATGATTACAAATTGGCAATATAACACACAATATAATAAAAATAAAACCCATAGTTTACAATTTGATAATTGATTTGAGAAATATTACAATTGTCTTCATTTAGGAGTACCTGGTTAAAAAAAACACCCTATATTTGGTGCTTTTTAGTACTTGTAGTAGCTTTCCAAAAAGAGCAATTCTTTTTCTCATTCCTCTGCAGTCAGATAGTAAACTTCGAAATTACATAGCTATCTACTACTGGTTGACAGTGAAAGGATATGAAGGATTGTGTGTACATAAAATAAATTCAACGGCAATTTTGGGAGATGTGGACTATAGAATAGGCCAGCATGAATTCGTAGAGGCTGTACCGTAACGGTTTTTGGTTAGCAATGATACCTACTGCGCGTTAGGATTCATGCTCCAAAGGTATGCTCTGCTCACACAGAAGTATTCAGATATCTCACAAGCAGATAGTAAGCTTGTACAGCTACAAATTCACATACATACCGTAGAGTACTACACCATAAAGTGGGATTAGTAGAATTTCAACTACATCCAATTTACGGGTACATTTGATTTAAAGTTTGTAGAGGAAGCAGACTTTATTGCAGGGGAGATCACAGGCAATTCAGGCTTTTAGTGCTGCGGAGCAATAAATGTTTGTTGGTGACTATAGCTACCATAATGCACATCTACACTGAAAATTATATTCTTTTTAAGTATGGGTACCTGTCGTGACAATGACTAGCAGTTAGCGGATGCAGCTTAGTTGTGGGATCATTTCTGTTCCATTTAAAATAATTGAGAAAATTGATATCAATGATAAACTACATATATCTAAGCGCATAGCTTAAGACTAGGATACTTGAAAAATGTAAAGAAATCAACTTGCAGAACTAGAAATAGGAAAAATAACAGTCGTCTAAGAAGACTCTATAAGACAGGAACGTAACCAAGATTATTTTATTCTTCGTAAGACTTTAACTTTTAGAGAATTCTTACGGTCCCTGGTCAAAATATACAACTTCAGATTCATTGGGGAGTAACTTTTAAGGTAATCGATATAATATCTTACAAACGGACATACTAAATGCTTGGACTGTCACTGTCACTTCTCAGATATTATCTTAATCGATTATACCCAAAAAACATTTGGTTGAGTGACAATCTTTGTATGTTTACTTCGATAGAGTGAAAGGCCATTAAAACGACAAGAGTGGCCAGAATCAGTTGAGATGATACAGGCAGCCATTAAAAATCGCCATTTTTTATTGAAGTAGATGTCGCACTGAATTCAAAGGAGTTCAATACTATAAAGCGCGTATACGATTGGTAAAAGGATGTTCCAAAGCCTTGCCAATCAATAATTTGAAGATTTTTGGATTTAAAATTCAGGTTGCATTTAAAAGACCCTAGATCTTATAGGCATATACTTACAATTATTATTAAATAGTTTACAAAAACATACAACATGTTGATGGTATAGCAACTTATAGCATGTTGCATAAAATTTAACTTCGATTTTGACAGTTTTTTCACACATAGATGTCATCAGTAAGTAAACATGACAAATATTTTTGTTTATTTCGGGATGTAAAAATAAGACATACCAAAATTATAAGCATGCGGGAATTAGTGATGATTTAACTGAAAAAATTTTACATTTTCATACAAACTATCGATAACAAGAAGATACTACCCACCGGTTAAATAGTTTCTCCGATCTGAGGTATAATAAGTTCCGAAGTGAATGCATTTTTTAAACCAATCATCCAATTACCTATAGTTTTTCTTGAAAAAAAAAGAAAACATCACTAATAGAGATTTGGGTTAATCCCGTACTCAAAATCTAGTATGCTCTTGTTTCATTCCTAAGCCAAAATCCCCTTAAAACCTTTTTTCTCGTTACATGTGTGAGTTTTCTCAATTGGGTCATGGATTTTAGGTTAACTACCCTTTCATATTTAGCGGCTCTAATCGACTTCCACCACCACACGTATAAGCCTCGAAAAAAATAAATCACCTAACAAGAAAAGGCTCATAAGTCTTCAGAGTAAAACTTACAGCACTCTCTCTCTCTCTATCTTGACACACATATTATGTCAAAAATGTCAAAAGGGAGTAAACACCCCTTTGATTGAAATATTTAGCTACAGTCGAGTTTAAATTTAACTACACTTTAGGAAAGGAATAAAAATCTTCACCCATCTAGCTACATACACTTATTGTAGTATGGACTAAAGTCTATGATCTCCACTCCAGTAGTGAGCTTGCATCGTCTCTAATCCTAAAGCCAGAAACTAGCTTGATTCGAATTTTTCACATTCCGCATAACACTGCAAACATCTTTTGAATTCAAACTATGTATGGGTGAGGAATGTCCAACTTTCTATTTTTTATTTTTTTATTTTTTTTATTTTTTTTTATTTTTTTTAATCAGATATCTAGGTATGTGAGCATTACCTTTAAAGCATGAATCCTCTAATGTGAATTCAGAGCTGTTTGATACCAAGCAAAAAGCGTTTCGTTATGGCTTGTCAGGATTTATGCTGCCCTATTCCGTAGTCTACATCTCCAAAATTTCAATTGAATGTGTTCCATATGCATATACGACAAACCTTCATAGTGTAAACTGTAGATAGGTATAAAATTGGAACACCATCACCTTTGCTATCATGGTGTAAAGTCGAAAACAACACATGGGTTCACAGTGATGTTTTTGTATGAATGAGCACTTCTTTTATTTTCTATTTTGTACCATGTTGGTATACTCCACTCACAATATATTAAGTGTACCATGACACCTTACCCAACTATAATGTCTATAAAGACCTACAGTCGACTCCAATGAACTGAAACTACACATTTTCACCATTCAGCTGACTATAAAACAACAACATAAAGCGGAAGCACAAGTAATTTCACTTTCTTACATAAAAATACAAGAAATATCAACATTGTCTCTTTCAAATAATATTCAAATAAAAAATGTATACCATTATTAAACCAGTTAATCCTTTAAATCCATAATCCACGAAACGTGCCCTGGCTCTCGACAGCTTTAATTTATCAGCTACAACAGTCACATGTCATATTTCCTTGTTCATCTCCAACCACATTTCCTTTACCAAACACGAGTAGCACTAGATCCATGTTCAAACGTAAGATGTAACCTAAAAAAATTGCGTCGTCTCTATTATAAACAACTTCATAAACTATTATATCTTATTTTTGTGCTAAGCAATTTCAAATTATTTAATTTTTTTTGTGCAACTGCAGAAGACTTCTCTTGGCTTCCACCACCCGTGGCCAAGGTCACACAAGAAAATAAACAAAACGCGTGAAATCCTTCATAAAGGACATTATGAATTTTGAATAATGTGTCACTTAAGATCAACAAACAAAAACTCGTACTGTGCTTTTTATCAGCTAAGAAAATCTAATAAATACGAAAGTTATTTTTGGAATTCAGATAGTTAATATCAATTGATTTTAAGCGAGATTTAAAGAGCTGACACTAATCAATACAAAAATATGCATACAAGGTCAAGGAATCATCAGTCATAAATTGTATTGGATAATCATATTTGCACATGCTTTGAAATTTAATATATTTTAGACAGATACGAAAATTATCTTCCTTAAGAGCGCGGGCTTAATACTGCTTATTTGAGCAATTCCCGGTCTTGTATTGTTTTACTGTATTTGGAATTACGCCTTGGTCCTCCACAATGCTTACGAATAATTGAATCCAAACCATTTATCGTTCCATTAGAGAATAACACCATTATTTGGAATTAAATGTTTTGTGAGCAACAATTCAAAATGGCGTAAAGCGAACTAAAAATGCATCAACTCAGAAGGCAGTTATTTGACCGATATCATTTTGTTTGCTTAATAGCATTCAGTCTACTGCAATTTTATGTAAAAACAAAGCCAATATCGACTGTGAAATTTCTTTTGGTCCACCTTGTACATATGAATTAATTTGTGAATGGTGGTAGGGGGAAAAAATATATCATGTCGTAATTTTAAGAAAATTTAATTTAGTTTAATGATTAAAGATGTTAAATGCGAATTAGACAAATCAAATACCATAAATTGAAAGGGGCAGTAATTACTTCAGCCAAATCGTGTTTTCGAGAAACACAGATATAAGTAATTAGTGTAATGCACAGTGGGCGGATTTTAAGAAAAATCGGGTTGTGACAGAATATATTTCCCTCTTTAATTTTTGATAATAGGTTTGTTCGTTTAATTTTACATATGGTCGCGCTAGGTTTTTTTGGCAACCCCAAGAGTTTTCGATTCATAAAAAACACCCGGGACCATTAATTTTATGTTGCAGAAAAGCAAGTTATATCATTTATTAATCAAAACTTAAAATATGTTTAATTTAATTTCTTACTACATTTTTATTTCGCACTATCCACAATCCACAACTTCAAAAGATTCCAATTTGCATGCATGTGTCTGAAAATTAATTTGAGAAGGTACCTACCTATTTTTTATTTCCATTTTAAAAATAACAAATTGCATACAAAACGAGAATTCACAACAAAACAAATGCTTCAGAGTAGGAATGATCGATCTTCATCTATGTTATTGAAACATCGATATTAAAATAAAAAATCGATAGTTCAATATCGATGTTGAGGGAAGAATGAAGAAAAATCCTTCAAAACATCGATGTTTTCGATTCGATAATTATTTATTTCGATGATGAGTATTCGATATTTTTCTCAATATCGCCCATCCTTACTTTAGATCTCATGTGACTTTGACGTTTATTCATTTACATCATTTTGCCCCAGCTATAAACCTAGATCTAATTCAGGGCGACCCTAGGTTTTAAAAAAACACAGAATTTGTTTATCACGGTGACTTCAGGTGTTTCAAAAAACGCTTTACGGCGAACATAGGGCGACTTCTGCGGTCAACGAACAAACCCAAGTGTTTTTTTTTGACAGAAAACCAATTTCAAATATTTTGTCTCCTCTCCCTAACCTAAAACATTGCATATTTAGTACAAAGTATACCCCATACATATTTATTAAAATCAATTTAAAGTTTCCCCTTTTTCCAGGAGTTGTGTCAGTTAATCGTTGCCATCGTCATCAGTCTACAAATCTATTCAAAAGAGAATGCGAATCTCATGTTGGTTAATTTGTTTAAAATGTAAATTGACAGTTCCATAAACCATTTTGTACCTTTACATGCCAAGATTCATACAAATTTTATGGAGACATTTTGGTAATATAAATAGTTGAATGCTGGATCTCATACAAGAATAGAACAACCAAAAGCTTTTTTCTGGTTTTCGATCTTCTTCCTTGCATAAGATTACGTGGGGAAGTATGCATTCTTATATGACGCAGAATTAACTGCCCGGACCATTATGACATACATTTTAAATTTTTTTTTTCAAATTTGTGTTTGCCTTTTTGCGACTCTCGTTGTACTCGTGACTCGCGAAATACCATAAGTTACCATAATTTATGACAAACATTTGATATAAAATGGCAGAAACAGTGGCATCTTGTCACTCGCCTAAATAAATTATTAAACAAATATTAATTCCATAAAATTCTTTTCTATTAAAAAAATTTCACTTAATAAAGACGAGATTTTCACCTCTTTGACCTTTTGTCAGTATCAAACGAATCATCGAATAAGATGCTTTGACTGTAACTAGATACGTTTGTATTTAAATGCTCCCGGAGCTCATTCCATACACTCTTCATCCAGTACCCATGATGGCGCGAGGCGTGGGCATTTCCATTTGAACGCCCAACGCTTTGCAATTGCAATGCTAAAAATCTCTCTCTTCTCCTGTTTGGTCCAACACAGTTATGCTCGTTGGCAAAAAAAAAACTTCAGGCTCTATTTTTTGGTCTTCCCCTTAAGAGTACATCACCCTCACTCTCGTTTACATTATGCATTCAACTATAAAAGGTGGTTGTTCATTCACATCGTGATTCCAACTGGCGGCAAAGTTATGCACTACATACAAACATACAAAAATGGGTGGACTCATACCCACAGCCATTATACTCTACTCCCGTATGTATGCCTAGTAAAATGAAGATACATTTCTTGAACTGTTGGTGAATTGATAAAAATGCTAAATAATCTTCATTTCCTTCATTGATTTGCAATTAATTAAAAAAAAAAATAAAAATAAGGAATAATTCAAAATATATTAGGGAATACACTTTAGTGTTGATGTTTTCTGACGTAAACATTTTTTTGAAAACTTTTTATGATTTTTTTAGTAAAAATTAACTTTCTCATAGTGAGGTGTAGAATTTTTAGAATGCGCACAATATTTCCATTTAAAAGTTTCTCACTAAAGTCAACTGTGTTTCTTTTTGCCTGATGCTGAGATAATCTCGTCATGTTTAGGGGTTTTCTGTTGAAAGCAAATAAAACTCCGATATAGTAGGGAGATCTCTAGCTAATTACCACACTGAACCAAATGGCGTAGGTAGTATTGACGAAAATATTTTGTTAATCTTTGAAGAAACAATAATTCAATTTGACAATTTTTTACAAATTTTTTCTTATTTTTGAAGATTTATTCTTCAAAATCGGTAAAATTTCTTCCATTTTAGTACGTTATTCAAATAGAAGAATTATTTACGAAAAAAAAATATTTTTGTATATGAAAAATAATCACTTAAAAAAAGTCAATTCTTGTTAACAAAATTCTATACTACGGCATTGTACAAATGTATAATTTCTTCAAATTGAAAAACAATCTTCATTAATACTTAAAGTATCCTGTTGTTCTTCAGAAGTGTATATGAATTATAAACTTTTTATTTAACAAATTTTCTTTAATTTGACGAAATCTCATCTGTAAGTTAATAATGATTATTTTGACAAAATGTTGTCATATTCTCCAAATTGAATAAATTCCGTTAAAAAGGAAAGCATTTTCTTCATTTTGAAAAATGTTTTCTTCAAACTGAAGATTTTTTCAACCACTCAATAAATTTCGTTAAACACGGGAAAGCATTTCATCAACTTGACATTTTTTTTCTTAAAATTGAAGAATAACGGTTTCGGTTGAAAAATAATTATTTTTTTCATTATCCGTAAAGTGTTCAAAGTGTAAACATTAATTTAAAGTGAATTATATTATGAAAAAGAGCCTATATTAAATTTTAGAGATCAATGCAATTATTAAATAACACTCTAAAAAAGGTAAGTAATTGACTAAGCCAAATTCTAAAAAAAAAAAACAGGAACATAGGACAATAGTTTTATTAATTTGAATGACGTTTAAAAATTAGAAAAAGAATGTCAAATCGCGACTGTTTAAATTGTGTGCATTTCTCGTGACTTTTGTTTTGATAATTAATCTTTTTTCATTTATGTAAATTGAAAACGAGAATTGGAATTTAGTGCTTTGAATTTTTTTATTAAATTAATGTTACAATTTAGGGAATATTACATGTGAAACTGTGATTTTTCTAGTATTTACATATTTTGTGTGATTTTTTTCTTATAAATGTGTTCCTTATATTCTTAATTGACTTTACCTACAATTTTGTTTAAATATTTTGATTTTTTTTAAAGATTTCATTATTTAATTATAGAACACCAACAAGGTACATTTGCTAGCCGTGCATTGGGCTGCATCATAGAACTACCGACTTCCTGAAGTTGCAGAGTCTAAATCTTCAACAGAATATAAGAATAAGAATCCTATGGACTTTAAACTGGTGATCTTAAAAGGCTTGCATAGATTATAAAAACTCATGAAAGTTTGTACCTCATTACAGATTGATATCAAGGACCTTGTTCCAAATGCTTACAGCTTGCTTCTGAGCTTTAATGATTTTTCAAAAAAAAAAATATTCCAATTTTTGAGGAAGGAATTAAAGACAAGAGCAACCGTGTGCTTTTAGGATGATAGCTGAAGAAAACTTAAAGGAAAGTAAGTCTAATACATTTTTTAAACGAGAAAATATCAACAATATGTAAATCATCATTAGTGCTTAATCATTAAATAAATTGAAATAAAGCTTATAAGAACTTCTCTTACTTTATTTCAGACGGTCGATCGTGTGCAATTTTCCACTTGCTAGACAGCTTTTTACTACCAGCGGAACGACTAAATTGGTGAGTGACACCCGTGGAAACAAGAGAGTTCCAAAAGGGAGTTTCCTTTTTGTTGGATCGACCGTAGCGGTTTGTGCGGAGGAGTTGAACCCCTACGTACAAGGGCATGCTTGTGTACAATAAACAAAATAAAATGGTTTTAGATTAAAATCAAATTGGTATAATTTTGTAAATGGATTAAATGGAATAAATACGTTTAATTAAAAAACACTGCCATGTCTATTATTAAAATAAAACAAAATTTAAAAGAAATGTACATGAAAGTGAACAAAACTCACTGACCACAAATTATCAAATTAAAGAAAACTTTATCAATTTAAAATTGAAGTATGAAAAATTTATTTCAATTTTAAGAAAATTTGATGTGAAAATGAAGAAAATTCATCAACTTGAAGCCTAAAAGTAGTCACATTGAAGAATATTTTATCAATTCAAAAATATAGGTGTGAAAATGTGAAGATTTTTTTTTCAATTCGAATGAAAATTAAATCTGAAAATGAATACCAAATATAGTCAAATTGCAGAAATATTCTTAAAATGAAAAATTCGTTTATTTAATTTGAGGAACCGATTATCATTAAATTTTAAGATCACGTATTATTCAATTTGACAAAATTATGTGGATTTAACAACTTAACTAAAAATTCTAGAAATTAACGATTTAGTCGTCAATTTAACACATAGTTTTTGTTGACCGTATATTGATCAGCCTTTCTTTAATTCTACCTACATTTTTATCTATATCACTATAAAATTTGGATCAGTGCAGTTATAATTATTTCTTTTATTAAATGATGTTCTTTTCACAATATTACAATTTTCATAATCTTTAAATAACTAACCAGGTTTTTGTTTCAGCTACAGGAGTGAACTCAGCCATTAACCAAGACATTTACTTTGAAGAAGAAAACCGGGGATAGTACGTTTTCATAATTTGAATTCCATCCCAAGGCTAACTCAAAAGAAAATTACTTTGCCATAAACTAACTCTGAAGGAGAAAGTAGTGATATCGGCGGCTTAGGAATCTAGTTCCAGCCCAATGGAAAATTACTTGTATATTTTTTTCCCAAAAAGTCCGCTTTAAATGGCACACCAGTACACCAATTAAAATTCAATTAATTGATCACCAAGCTGGCTGCCACACACTTCGTATCAACAGGAATCTTATTTCTCAGCAACTACCAAAACCGAAATTAAGGTTTACTTTCGAATATATAAGTTTTCTCTCTTCATCGTCATTCCTTACCTATATGACCTATATTTCTTGCTTTAACGCAATGTGAATTGTAAGGATAACGAACTCAAATGTTAGGGTGATGGTCTGGTGAATGCTGTTGCTCGAGTACGTTGCTGGTAATTCTACTTCACAGTAGCCGCAAAACCAAGTACTGGTAGTGGTCGCACAGTACTGCCGTTGTTTTCTGCCTTATTTTTATCTGATGGTCGTGCGGAATTATTGGTTTTTGCTGCTCGAGTTATCTAGAGTTATCTGCATTATGGCCTTGAGTTGGTCGATTGATGATTGACTGATTCAGCGGTGGTCGATAAATGATTAGGGTTACTCATGGGATTGGGTGCGTATGTGTAACGCTACGCAACTAGGAATCACTATTAAGGATGTTCTATTATTTTTATTACACAAGAAGTTAGCCATGACAGCACTACCTTACACATACTGCCACTGAATAAACACACAAGACGGTAAAGTATATATTGGACACAATATGTATTATGAATGTTAAGGACATCATTTTAAGTGGCACCTTCTGGGAGCCACCAGGATTTTCTTTTAAGAAAATGACAGGCATTTTTTTCTTCTCAAAATTGGAAAAAAAATATTTTTTTTTTAGAAAATAAGGCAGAAATATTGGAAGTTGTGCCATATAGGTGGAAACGAAACCAGGAAGCAGAATGAAAAATATGCCAGCTAAAAGACCAAGTACCACGTGTAATGAATAATATTGTTGACCTTGTTTCACTTCTGTGACAAAATGTCAATTTGTATTTTCTCACTTAATTAAATAAGTAACTGTGGTCCCTGAGGGACCCAGCTTTGTCCCTTTTTCTTACTAGTTACCGTAGGAAAAGTTATTGCCTGTATGTAATCCAATAATAAAGAGATAGATATTTACATACTCTATTATTATAAACTAGCAGAATGTCCCCGGCGATGCACGGGCACCCAAGGCAATAGTCTTTACATGCAATATCTTTCAAATGAAATGAAAAATTAAGAAAATAATTTGTAAGAAATAGGATTTTTCATTTGTTTTGTCGTTCAATACCCATGTTCTGTAACTTTCGAATCGATAATAATAGTCGAGAAACAAAAAAAAATGTTTGTTTGGTTTTAAGATGTCAAACTGACACTTCAATTTATTGTCTGCCATTGGAAATAATAACATAACATAGTAACCCCCTGTAAGTGAGGAAAAGTTATCGTCTGACTTACAGAAGATGGGTACAGGTTTAGTTTTCTTATTTTTTTAACAAACGAACTATTCTTCATTTTGGGACTCTTCACTTTCCGGAGGTTGTTTTTTTACTTGCGATAGGTAGATACAATTTAAGGCGAGTTATGCATTCGTCGAAAAATAAAGTTTCGAGATAACAATGAAACATGACATTACGATGATGGCGAAGACTAAAAAACATGGTCTAAAAATTCTGTTCGTCTGTATGTTAGTATAACCACTTACAGTCCAAATAAATGGGTGGGCCGAATTCCTTCAAACTTGGTATAGAGTTTTTTTTGTGAAGAAAAATCAGAGTATTTTTTCGATATGAACTATTATATGGTTGGAAAAGAAATTACAAATAATAGCTAAGAACGTTACCGATTTTCTCTTTCTACTATCTGGAAAACGGCTTAGGTAATTCTTTCGTTCTTTCGAAATTTTGCACATATTATATAGGTTTAGATACATCAACTTGTGATGCATACCAATATTTTTAATTACCTAATAAATATTTGTTTGTATTTTAAAAAGCATATTTTAAAACTTTTTTTAATAATTTAATATTTTCAAAATAGCTCATTATTTTTTGTTTCAAATTTTTTCCTAGAAACCGCTCCACAGATTTTAATAATTTTATTCTCATAAAGTGAAATTCATCTTTATCAGTTTGTTTCCTAAGGCTTAACTCGGAAACCACACCTACAATTTAAGAAAATTCTTTTGGTTTTAAAATGTTGTTTGCAAGTGCCTTCATTGTTAAATACTTTTTTGCGGAACTTAGCTTTTTGTAGGGTGAAATGGGACTCTGAAAGTTTACACATCAAACTTGATTTTCTTTCTAAGCCTAACATGTGCCAATGAAAAAGATGGCAGTTAAGTGTGAAATCCTATCAACTCTTATAGCTGGCACATGAAAAGTTGGGACCCACCAAATTTTGTTTTACTTTTATGCACATATCAACTTACGCGAAAGCATGAGCTTACATTTGCAAGTTAGTTTTGACGTTCGCAAAAGTAGCCACTGGCTCTGGGGAATCCTTACAGATGTAAGATCGGTTAATAGGCTAATTCCAATATTCTCAACAAACTATTCATTTCTGACATGGTGCCAAACACACGCGACCTTACGCTGAAGTGCAAGGAATATTGCATAAATTCACCGGCGCGCCTGTAACCGTGAAAATACAAGACTTAGAAGATTTAGCGATTGTATGTGTTTACACACTAAACCAAAGTTTCCTTGCAAACTTGAAAAAATTGATAGTTCAGTGCGAAACCTTAGCAACCTTTTTGCTTTCATGAAAATATTCCTGGCGACATGTATGTGTATAAGCCTCGCATACATTACAGAAAAACGGGTCTTTAAGGTTTAAAGTAAGACCGCAGTAATGCGACACTTTCCGACACTATGCATAATTTTTTTCAAGCCGCACTTGAATAGCATGTAAGTGTAAAAAAACGAAAGCGAAGAGTCTCAAAATGAAGAATAGTTCGTTATTAAACAAAAATACAAATAATAAATTTTCCTTTTTAAATTTAATAAGAAAACTTATCCCGGTTAAATAAACGACAAAATAAATGATAAATCCTTTTCCCTACAAATTTTGTTCTTAATTTTTTATTTCATTTGGAAGACATTGCATTAAAAGAATTTTGCCTCAGGTACCCGGGCAACACCGGAGACTTTCTGCTAGTTTGGAAATAAAATCCATGCAAACAGCAAAACGTAAACAAAACAAAATATAAATTTTTAAATTCTATTTCAAAATCAGGATAAATTTAAGAGGTAAGTGCAAATATTTGTGTATTATGCCTAAAAAATATAAAACTTATATATTAAATTTATTAGCCTATAAGCTGGCCAACGGACAACAGAAGCCGATACAATCATTTTTATGGCGTGTCCAATGGTATGTCGTCAGTTTATCTGTCATTTACAGACAAACTAACATCCAAATAAAATTACAGTTTTATATATTAGTAGAGATTTAAATTTTTAATATATTTTATACGTAAGATTAGAAGAAGCTGATAAGAAATATAATTGAAGAGTGTAATTATTGGTTAAAACCGAAATCATATTTTTTGAAGCACTAATTTTGCATTTCTTCAAATTCAAAGTAACTATTTCGAAAAGACATAATACGATCTATCCTAAGGTGTTCCTTTATAGTCCAAAAGCCGAAAAAAAAAAATCTGGAAATTGTCAACTACCTTGATTCTGATGAAAGCATCGTTGCCCATAGATCAGCGAAATCCAGCATCGTTGCGCGTGGTTGGTACTTGGATGGAGCACCGTCGGAAACCAACCACGTGCTCTTGACATGTGTTTCTTTTGTTGTGTGTTCTTCCTTTCTTTGCCTCTCTCTGTTATATTAATATATGTAATGTTTAAACCCAATGGTCTCGTTGCCAGTGATTCAGTGTCTCTACTTCGTAGATTTATCTACGGAGTACTAAAGGGTGATTTTTTTGCTACTTGGTTTTTGACGTTTATATTTTTGACAGATCACACATGACAAATTCCACGAACATTTGACATTTCGATTCAGTATTGTTTGCCATTTCATCATGAATAGACTTACGCCTGAACAACGTTTGCAAATTATTGAAATTTATTATCAAAATTCGTGCTCTGTGAAAAATGTGTTTCGCAAGCTACGTCCGTTTCAGCGACGAGGCTCATTTTTGGCTAAATGGATACGTGAATAAGAAGAATTGCCGTATTTGGAGTGAAGAGCAGCCAGAGGCAATTCAGCAGCTACCAATGCATCCCGAAAAATGCACTGTTTGGTGCGGTTTATGGGCAGGCGGCATCATTGGGCCGTACTTCTTCAAGGACGATGAAGGCCGCAGGGTTACGGTCAATGGAGAAAGGTACCGTTCGATGATAACAGATTTTTTTTTTTTGCCGAAAATGCAAGAATTGAACTCGGTCGACATGTGGTTCCAACAGGACGGTGCCACATGCCACACTGCACGCGAAACCATGCATCAATTGAGAGGCGAATTTGGTGAGCAGTTGATCTCACGTTTTGGCGCAGTCAATTGGCCACCAAGATCATGTGATTTGACCCCGTTAGACTATTTTTTGTGGGGCTATGTTAAGTCTATTGTCTATGGGGAGAAGCCAAACACGATTCCTGCCTTGGAAGCCAACATTGAACGCGTCATTGGTGAGATTCCGGCCGAAATGTGTGAAAAAGTTTGCCAAAATTGGACCTTCAGAATGGACCACCTGAAGCGTAGCCGCGGGCAATATTTAAGTGAAATTATTTTTAAAAAGTAAATGGCAGAAATTGATTTATCGATCCAAATAAAAATTTCATTCACTTTTTACAAGTTTCTGCGTTTTTTTGAATTTTCAAAAACCAAGCTCTTAAAAAATCACCGTTTATAAAATGTAATGTGATGTAAATTCTGGAAATGGAAGTATAATAAGAATATAAGTATAGGGACTTATACTTATAAGACCACTAATGTTATTTTTCTAAAATGTTCTATGATGTTTTGCATTCTTAAAAATGAAAATAAGATTGAACACATTTTCCTTCTGTTTAAGTGTAATATGTATTGTGCCAAGAATTTATCTACATTTAAAGAATACCTTGAGGATCAAAAGCGTCTAATCAGAAAAGAAAAATCAACATTTCTTGGCAACCTTTGGATACGACATTGACTAATACCCACTACTATAAACAAGAAATGTAAAATAATATCTACATACAAAATTACTTATATTATAGTGCCATTTCCAAAGATACCAAGAAATAATAAGATTAGGCGTTTCAGTTAGTGAATTTTACATAATCTAATGTTAACTATTTCTCTCGATCAGAAGAGAAAACTAAATTATATTCAGATCATTAAAGTCATTTCCAAAAAAAAAAACAACAAATGATAAAAAGTGGGGTTGAAGTTGGCGGATCTCACTAAAAATAATTTTTGAATTTTCTTCTTGCTCATTAAAATTTTGATGAAATCCTGTCTTTTATTTTTAGTTTTTTGAACGCAAACTTTTTTCGAAATTATGGTATGCAGTTTTTTTAAGTTTATTAATATACATGTCATTACACAATTTAAAATAATTTTTTTTAATTAGTTTTTAAAATGTTAATTTTTCAAAAAAAAATTAATTTTAATTAGAAAAAGAAAGTTTTTCAAAATTTTGATATGCAGTATTAGTTTGGCTACCTCGATGTTCTCAGATATAAAATTTTAAAGAAACCTAATGTACCGTTACCGAGAAAGTCAAAAATTAAAAAAACCGTTATATGAAAGGTACCGTTAATAGACTTTTCCCGTAAATTTAGTTCCGAACAAATGATAGCCATTACCAACAAAAAAGTTCTTAAATTTTTTTATCAAAATCGTTGTAAGATTTTCCTTAATGGCTATATGGCAGGTACCGTTATTTTTAGGCCGAAAAATAAAACTTCAATTTTCCCTCTGAGGAATGCCAAAAGAATCACACATACCAAAATTGAAGGTAATCGCTTAAGCCGTTTAGACTGCAGACTGACAGACTGTCTGTATGTATGTATGTATGTATAGACACCTACAGCCCAAACGGGTGGCCCGAATTGCTTCAAACCTGGTACATAGAGTTTTTTAGGTACTGTACAGAAGCTCAAAAAATACCGAAACGGCTCTAACGAATTTGATTTAAGAAAATCAGTGCAGATTCTTAGGTACGACCGAGCATATGGTCGAAAAAAAAAATTTTAAATGTCTAAAAGCGGTACTTTCCATAGGACCGTTTTTTCTACTTTCGACTATCTCGTAAATGGATTGACCGATTCTTTTGAAATTTCACCCATATTTTTCACCAATATTTTTAATTAATTTTTTTTAAAAGCATTTTAAAAAAAATTAATAATTTATATTTTGAAAACTGCTCAATAATTTTTTTTCAAAAATTATAGTTATATGTATTTACGGAATACCTATGAAACTGCGTTTTTGAATTTTTTTTTGAAAAATGTTTTCAAAAAAAAACTTTTTTTGTCAAAAACTGCTCCACAGATTTTTAAAATTTTGTATCTCAAATATTCAAATTTATCCAAGAAATAAAATGGTGTACTTTTTTTGAATTAAAATTATTTTAAGTATTTATTTCAGAATCTTGAATTATTTTTTTTTAGATTAAGCAGATTTAATCTTTTGTTTTTAAGTTTATATTATTAAATATTTAAGATTCTCATACCAATTTTTTGGAAATAAATTTAAAAAATTTTGTGTATATTAAAAATTAAGTAATACACGACTTTAAAAATATATTTAGATTTTTAAAAGAAATCTTTTGCATACAATTTGATCGAACATAAGAGAAATTCGTGCGATCCAGTCGTGCATTTTATTTTATTTTGTTTAACAATACACTTGGTCGTCTTTTTTTCGAAACTTAAAGTGATAGTGCAAGTTTAACAACATTTATTACTTATATGTAACAATTTATTGCCTTCATCTTTCTTTTGTGATAAAATAAGAACAAAGTGCTTTCTAATCCGTTTTACTTTTATTAAACAAACAAAAAACCTGATTTCGAAATAAAAATAAAATGCACGACTGGATCGTACGAACTTGCTCTTATAGCTAACAACTTTTATGTAGCTATTTATGCTTTTATGTAACCATTGAGGTTTAGTTAGTTAGGTGTAGTTATCCTATGCAGGTGTAAAGCATATGTAGGTAAGATTACCTCAATTATTAGTATAATGAATTGTTAAATTAATGATTAAATGAATAGTTACATAGGTACCTACAAATGTATACTTAAATCTAAGTTATAGATTTTAATTATGTAAGTTAGGAGAGTAAAATGTATCTACATATATAGACATATTGATGGAACCTAAGTATGTAAACATGTTCATATAATAATGAAAATGAACAATTTAGGTGCACTATGCATACATAAGATTCATGTGATTCTTAGACACATATATGTATGTATACATATATGTATGAGGGCCTACATTGTACTTATTATTCAGTGATGTAGGCAAAAATTCGTAAAAAGGGAATAATAATAAGGTAGAAATGAATGGATAATACACATTCTTAAATGTTTTTATATTGCTTAGTCGTTATACGAGTAGTTTGAGAGAAAACAAAGATGGAGTTTGAATTCGCTGATTAATAAGAATATATAAAAAAAATCAAAAATCGTTGGAGCGGTTTTTTAATAAATTAATTTTTTATGTATAAGATTTTGAAAACATTTTAGAAAAAAAAATTGAAACGCCATTTTGAAGATATTATTAACATACAAATAAAATTTAAATTTAAAAAAAAATTCTGTGACCGGTTTTTGAAAAATCGATTTTTCAAAAAAAAAGTTGAGTATGCAGTTTTATTAACAATTTTAAATAGTATTTGTATAAAAAAATCTATTTTAATCGGTTCATCCAATATTGAGAAAGTCGAAAATATGAAAAGTGGTTCTATGGGAAGTACCGTTAATAAGTACGCAAAAAAAATATTTTTATACTTAAAAGTGGACTGTACTAATTTAAGAACACACACACTTTTTTATAAAAATTCTTGGAGCCGTTTTTTAACATTTGTATGGGAGGTGCCGTTGTTTTTTATCTTAGGAATACAGTTTTTTTAAATGTTCAAGATAATATCAAAACTCTACCAAATGCGACATTTCGCAAAAATCCATTAAGTTGTTATCGAAATTTTGAGTCTTCAACAAAAAAAAAGTTTTTTTTTTTAATTTCCAAAAAAAAATTTGTTTGCAAAATTTTGGCCTTCAATAGTGTTAAAACTTTTCAGGAGCTTTTGCGCAAGAAATTTCAAAAAAATCAAATTAACTGTTTTCCAGAAAATCGAAAACCAACAAAATGGTACTACTAGAGGTACCAAAAGTAACAATTTTTTTTCCAAAACAAAAATTACTGAAATGTTCCCTTTTGCTTCATTAATGAACTGATTTTTTGTTATTAAATCGTTGGAGCCGTTTTCGAGAAAAATAAGTTTTTTATTTTTGGCCAGAAAAAAATGTATGGGAGCTACTGTTATTTGCCGTTTAAAAAAAATGAAAAAAACGTGTGGGCATATTACCGGACAAGCAATATATACCAAGTTTGAAGCAATTCCATCCAACCGTTTAGGCTGCAGACTCGCGGACAGACAGGCAGACAGACGGAATTGGGGGACCCACTTTTTTTGTGTTCTCTATGATCGTAATATCATGTTTGATTGTTAGAATTTTTTTTTGCACGAATCCATAACTTGCCTAATGGTACCTATAATCGCAAGTAAAAACACTTTATCATAAAACAAAGCAAAATATAAAACCTGTCAATTCTAGAAAAAGGACAACTTTTTTGACGTTAATCAGGGAATAGATGATAAAGACAGAATGAATGATATCCACTTCAGAAAATTTATTTTGCTTACTGAATTAAAATGTATTAAATAATAACTAATAAAAAAATAAATTTAAAAAAAAAAAAGATTGAGATCTTAAAAATCTTGGCAAAAAAAAGTATATTGGGTATTTTGTCAAAAGAATGCATGTAAGGTGAAATGAACTTAACAAAAAATTGCGTATTGGTAAGGCGCTCACTAACCAACTGATGAGTCCAAGTGAGATTGCCGGAACGAAACGCAAATTTTGTGGACTAAAGGCCGTTAAAAGCTATTTTGAATCGAAAAATCTTAACGTTAAGTTGGTTGTGTTGACTTTGAGGACTTTATTCATTAGAGGTATATTGGCATAAGCCTGGGGCTTAAGAAACCCGCCTAGGAAAAGTCGGTGGTCAGTTCTTACTTTCTTTCGTGCTGACATAAAATCACTAATGAATTCACCTGTGTAGTACTTGATGATGTCCACTAGATAGACTTCATAGTGTTTGGCGTCGGCCGTCCACATTCATTAAAAAATATGCCTTGTCTCGTGCGTGCAGCACGAAATGAAATTGAGGTCTGTCCAGCACAATGTCAGGCGGAAGGCCTCGCAAATCGCCGGCAACGATTTAACGAAAGCACTAAATCTGTCATTGTTTACAGTGAATGAATGGAGTGCATTGAACGTCACCTTTCTCATCGATTGAGCAGTAGGTTTCAGCGACGGCGAAGCCTACAAGTGAATAATTATACATTAGACAATCAAATCACAAATCTTAATTAAAAAATCACAAACATCACCATTGGCTATGATGACATCGATTAGGTTGATTGCTGGATGTCATTCGCCCCTAAGAACATCATCCATTCAAAATTACGACTTGTTCATCTGTACCTTACCCCGACTTATTCGACCGATACTTGACCAAGTTATTTTTCAATGAAATGAACATCGAAATTTTCCAATTGCCTTTAGCGTCATCCACTTGAACGTTGCAAATCGCATTTGCATCCTACTACCAGGCGTCTGCTTTTAACAGTTTATATTCGGGTCTGCCCATGTCCCATTACAGTCGCCGCTACTCGACCGCTGCACTCAAATAATGGGAACATTCATGCTCCACTTTCTTCACATAATTCCGTCTTTTCGGTTTTGTCATCTTCTTTTTCTCGGAGTCCATTTTCCATTTGAATTATGCTTTATGTCACTTTGAATTTTCTGTAAATAAATCAATAGGATAAACTATGCGGCAAACAAAAATTAATTCAATACAATTTTTATTAAACATACAAAAAACACACATCCAACAAACAGTTTTATTTATTTTTTTGGAATACAAAATATATTATACAGTAAAACCTACTAATCGGGACAGAGAGATCTTGCAAAGAAATTTGATTGCAGCAAATCTCAAATCCAAAGAATTTTGAGCGCGAAGAAGGAAATCAAACTGTCATTTGAAAAATTCGTTGGTTTGACAACAAAACCTATGAAATCATTTTTATCTTTTGCCGAAATTGATGTGTTGGCATCCAAATGGTTTTGCTTAGCACGACAAAATAAAAGAATGTGCCAATTCGTTGTACAATTTTCCAAGCAAACCCACTGGCTTATATCAACAAATTTAATTAATTGTATATTTTCTGGAAATTTATAGGTGGTATATGCACTGGCAGGCGTATTTGTGTGTGCATATATAGTCATGGGTATATTATATATATATTCTTAACATACATGTATGCATTAGGGAAAAACCTTTCTAGGTGGACCCGTTCGATTAAAAAGGAACCTCTACAATAGGACCGCCTCCTAATTAGACCACTTTTCTTCGGTCCCAAGTGTGTTCCAATTTGACAGGTTTTAGTGTACATATTATGTATGTATGTAGGTATGTATATTGATTTTCAGCTGACTTGTCAAAACACTACGTAGATTTTATTTTTAAAAGCTTTAGAGTTAAAAAAATGTCTCTTATCTTCGGATCAATAATTTCTGTAAACACACAAAATTTGGGCATGTAGCTTTTTTACTTGCGATTATAGATAAGGAAAGTTATGCATTCGTCGAAAAAAATTTGTTTGACATAACAATCAAACATGACATTACGATGATAGCGAAGACAAAAAAGCTGGTCTAAAAATTCTATTCGTCTGTCTGTATGTTTGTATAGACATCTACAGCCCAAACGGGTGGGCCGAATTGCTTCAAACTTGGTATATAGAGTTTTTTAAGTATTGTACAGAGGGGAAATTGAAATTTTTTTTTAGTTCAAAAAATAACGTTACCTGCCACATAACCATTACGCTCAAAACTATTTTTCTCGGAAACGGCTCTAACGGCTTATAAGCTACGACCGATCATATGGTTGAAAAAAAATTAGAAAAATGTCTAAAAACGGTACTTTTCATAGGACCGTTTTTTTTTTTTTGCTTTCGACTATCTCATAAACGGCTCAACCGATTCTTTCAAAATTTCACAAATATATAGGTTTAGGTTGCCCAAATTATACCGCGTACCAATATTTTTAATTAGTATTTTTTTGTATTTTTAAAATCATTTTTAAAAAAAATTAAATTTATATTTCGAAAAATGCTCATTAAATTTTTTTCAAAAATTATATTTGTATGTATTTTATGAATACCTATGAATTGGCGTTTTTGAATTTTTTTTGAAAAATGTTTTCAAAAAGTTAAAAAAAAAAAACTTTTTTTCTCAAAAACCGCTCCACAGATTTGTAAAATTTTTTTCTCATAAATTCAGATTTATCTAACAAATAAAATGGCGTTCTTTTTGTTGAGCTTAAATTAGTTTAAGTATTTATTTCAGAATTTTGAATTATTTTTTCTTTGATTAAGCCGATTTAATATTTTGTTTTTAAGTTTATATTATAATATTTAAGACTGTCATACCAATTTTTTAAAGATATTTTGTATATATAAAAAATGAAGTAAAAAACTTCTTAAAATATATATTTAGATTCTTAAGAGAAATCTTTTGCATTCGATTTGATCGCACATAAGATCAAGTTCGTGCGATCCAGTCGTGCATTTTATTTATTTGTGATATAGGTACATACCTATATACTAAAGGGCAAGGTTTGCATTTGGAAAAAAATCGAACTCGAGATTTTAATCAAACTTGACATTACGATGATGGAGAACACCAAAAAAGTGGCTCCCGCAATTCCGTCTGTCTGCCTGTATATCTGTACAACCCTCTACAGCCTAAAAGGCTGCCATTTTCTTCAAACTTGGTATTTAAGCGTTTTAGGTGATTGTCCAAAATGGATTTTTTAATTGTTGTTTTACCCCAAAAAATAACGGTACTTACCATACGAATTTGTCTACCATATTAATTATCTCGAAAAGGGCTCTAACGATTTTGATAAGAACAGGTGTGTGTACTATTTTGGGTATGGTCTACATTTTGGTTAAACATTTTCTTTAAATATTTTGTTCTTAACTGTAATGGCAGGTACAACTATTTTATTGATTTTCGACTTTCTCATAAACGACTCAACGGATTTCGATCGCAATTTTTATACAGGAGCTCCTTCAAATTTTAAATAATACTGCATTTCAAAATTTTCGAAAATACAAATATTTTTTTTTTTTTGAAAATTCAATATTTCGAAAACCGTAAAGACGATTTTTTCTGAAATTTTGTTTTTGAATTTATATTATTAAATATTTAAAATGTTCCTACCTACCAATTTTTTTTTTAGAAAAAAATTAAGTATTTTTATATATCAAAAATTAAGTGAAAGACGACTTTAAAAATACATAGAAATATTTTTCTATTAAGAATATTTTGCATATAATGTAATCCAACATAGAAGCAAGTATGTGCGATTCAGTCGCGCAGTTTATTAAAACACACAAATGATGTGAATACATACATAAATAATTTGTGTATAAGCACAAATTTGGTTGATTTGATAAGCAAATCGTTTCCGTATGCCATTTATGGTCATAAAATTTGTGGTTTAGATAGTTTGTGCATTATGCATTTTTATGGCAGTAATATTTTTACTTGCGATTATAGGTACTATTAGGCAAGTTAGGCATTCATTAAAAAAATCTAACAACCAAACATGACATTACTATCATAGAAAACTCCAAAAAAGTTGGCCCGTCAATTCCGTCTGTCTGTCTGTCCTCGAGTCTGCAGACTAAACGGTTGGATGGATTTGCTTCAAACTTGGTTTTTTGGTCCACACGTTTTTTTAATTTTTTTAAGACTACAAATAACAGTACTTCCAATACATTTTTGTGGGCCGGAAACAAAAATCTTATTTTTCTCAAAAACCGCGATAATTTTTGTTTTAGAAAAAAATGCTTATGTTTTGTATGCCTCTAGTAGCAACATTTTATTCGTTTTTTTATTCCTTTGAAGCGGTTTCAATTTGGTTTTTGTTTTGATTTTTTTTTTGAAGCTCCTAGAAAGCTTAAACACTTGTGAACCAAAATTTTACAAAAAATTTTTGGAAATTAATTTTTTTTCTTTTTTTTTGTGGAAAATGACTCAAAAGATTTTTTCCAAACTTCCTTTTTGGTAGTTTTTGACATTATTTAAACAGTGAAAAAAAACTATATTCCTAAAATAAAAACCAACTGTACCTCCCATTTTCAAATGTTAAAAATCCCGCTGAGAAAAAAATGTATTCCCCAAGCACGGATCCAAGTAGGTATTCTTATAAAAAATGTGTGTATTCCTAAATTAATCCATTGCACTTTCAAGTATAAAAATATTATATTTTGCGTAGGTAATTATTAACGATACTTCATATCGAACCACTTTCTAAATTACGGACCGATTAAAATTATTTTTCTTTATGCAAATGCTCCCTAAAAATTTTAACAAAACTTCATAGGTAGGTACTCAAATTTTCAAAAGAAAAGCTTATATATTCTTAGCTACATCGGTTTTAAACCTGCATAGGATAACTATAGATTATCTACCTACTAAACAGCGTCAATTTTTAGCTACATGAAAGTTAGTTACAAGAGCAAGTTCGTACGATCCAGTCGTGCAATTAATTTATTTATAAATTAATCGTGTGATATATGCATTACATAAAGAAATATATTTTTGTGAAGTGTGTGCTATTATTAAGTTCTTATGAACGGGATAGAGAAACAACTAACACTTCTTACTCATTAATGTAAGGGTTGATAACGAAAATATGATGAACAAAAAGTACACTGGGTGAAGAGGCGTGCTGCTATCGAAAAACTTATTCCGACAGATACGGAGACAACTCACTATATGAGAATGATTTTTTCCGCCAACACCTTAGAGATCTTGGCTTATTCGGCTATCTATTAATCTTCACCTGCGGTAGGGGATATAGGTATGCTGCTGACTCATCTACAGGCTCTGAGCGCGAAGACACCTTACACACGTAAGCAAATTGTAACCGACATGGTCTCCTGAACAAGAAAGTAGTAATGCTAACTTGTAGCGCGAAGTTCCCAAGCTCAAATTTCTGAATTCTGAATTCTGCGTTTTGGGATTCGGGATTTTGGATATACTTACGGTTAAAAATTGTGGCATTGATTTTAATATTTTTGAGGTTGTATATATGACAACGCTGAAAAAATATTAGAATTGAATATTTTGGATATATTAAATTTCAAAATTGAATAAAACCTTTATTGAAATTAAATAATGTTAGTTATTACAAAATGGAACTCTAATACTCAATTTTAACATACGTTAAGGTTGGCTTTTATGCCAAAAGTATTAAAAACAAACACTTAATATTAAAAATTGTATTTATGGATTTAATACATTTGTAGTAGAAATAAATATACTGCACATTGAAATCTAATATTTGAATATAATACAATATTTCGTATTCTAATACTAATTCCTATTTGTTTTGAATATACCATTGAATGTAATTAAACACCAAATGTATTAAATTTTAATACAAATTTGTATTAATTTAAAGTATAGGGAAGATATAATATAATACATAATATATTACATTTTAATAAAAAAAAAGGATTTGATTTCAATTTCACAAAATTGAATTAATTTCAAGTATTAAAACATAATTATTTAGTACTTATTGTATTACATTTTAATTATTCATTAATTATTAAATCATTCAAAATATCTTATATTTTCTTTTGTTTTATTTTATATTACCATACCTATATTCAAAGTCTTAAATGTATGTACATATAATTTACGGAAAGCAAAATAACTTAACAAAATACTACAGAGTGTATATTTTTGTGACCCATCGACCTATTAAAAATTCAAGTTTCCAAAGAACGAGTGTTTCATTTTTTAAATTCATACATTTTATTCAAATAAACACTTAAAATAGCTACACAAAAGATTTCAAAAAATTATTTATAAAAATAAAGTATGTCTAGCTGTTTAAAAACTAGGGTTGCAATACAAATATTTGTTTCTTAGTTCAAAGTGTGTATATGGTTTTAAAAAACATAGTTTTCCTATTTTAAAATTTTATTATTTTTAATTATTTTGTAAAAAGTTGTACTCAAACTTAGTGTTTATTTCAATTTGTCTTACGAAAATTGAAAAAAATCCAAAAAATGTTTTCAAACCAAAATCAAATTCGATGTTAAGTTCCCATAAGAAAGTTTCAATAAAGTTATATATATTTACTTGGGCATCCAATTATGTGTTTGTCCACAACAATAAAATATTTGTAAAATTTCTTGGACCGAACAATCCAACTGCAATAATATGGGGCTGTTGAGGTTTTCAAACTTAATAATTTTATGAATCGAGTTCTTAAAGTATGGCCTCTTCTTCTCCTTAGATGTTGGGCTTTGCGAAGTTGATGAGAACATCCAGAGCAATAAGAGAAATGAAGAAACCTCATGATTTAAACCTTTAAAGGGTCATGTATTTAGTTAAAGTGACAGTATAAATAATACAAAAAATGACACAAACCTTCGATTTTTTAAAAGCCTTTTCTCTAAACAATTCGGCAAACATTTCCTTTACAAACTTCGTATAGTTTGGCCACTTTCCAAAAGTTTGTGTCCTTTTCCAGGGTAACGAATTAAAAAGTCATATAGAATCTAGATAAGTAAAAATATATTTAATTACATTAGCGTACTGATTTCAAAGAGAGTTTTGAAAAATATTTACTTTAAAAAAATGTTTACTATACAAAACATATTTATTATTAAAAAGTTACTTACTTCTTTGTATAAAAGGAGACGACTTCCTGCCTCCTGATTTCTTAAATCTCGGACAGGACCAACCGGCATTCGAAGAACGGGAACAATCTTTTTATAAAAGCAACCACTGTTTGAATATTGTCCTACTATATCATTTAGAATTTCGACATGTAGGTATTTCATCTCAGTCCCGATCATTAAGAACTAACCCAGTTCGCCTTCCAGAACTAAAACAAAAATAATTCACATTCATAAGAAATAGGCACGACTGGGTCGCTGGGGTCAGGTCGGGGAAAGCCGAGAAATGTTTCTTTAAAAGGTAATAGGTGCCCGTCTGCAAACCCCCTTATATGGGGTTACTAAAGGATTTGGAGTAAGAGCGAGGTTGTGTATATGCAAAATTATTTTTGTATTTTAGGAATCCTTCAAAAATATATAAACTCTGCATAGGTATACCCAACCTAACCTACTCTAAATTTTATAGTGAGCCTATTTTTCTGGCTTCCCCCGAACTAATTTATCTATTTTGACATTCCTAAACATATGTAAATCATTAATATTTTTTTTATCAAGCTAATGCTAATGCACAACTTAAGCCATAAAAAACAGTTAGAATTTTTTTGTATTCTTATATACTAGTGTATCTATGTACTTACCAGTCAAAAGAATATCCTCATTCGATATTACCAAATTATCACTGTTTGTTTGGGTTTAAATTTTGTTTAATGTTGTTTTATTTTTTTTATTTTTTTTTTTTCAAATTATTAACTTTTATAACTACGGCAAGTTAGCTGTCCAACAAAAAGTCCATACCGAATCACGCATTCAAACACCCTAAACTTGTTAAGAAAAACCAAGCGACAAAATAAAATCTTTTTGAATTTAAAGTAACACCGAAAAATTAAAATTTAATACTTCAGGGTTTAAAACGTAATTCTACAGTAAATGAAAGTAATACTGAAGAGGTTGAAAAAAGTAATAAAAGGTTTCAAAATAATATTTGAATATTACAATGTAATTCTGAATTATTATAAAATAATATGTATATATTTAAATCGCGGACAGCGCGCTCAAAAAATGTTTAAATGTAATACTCAAGGGATAAAAAACTAGTAATTTCAGGTTAAAAATTAATTTTTAAATATTAAATCGGAATTATTAAAAGGAAGTATTGTTGCATATTAGATTTCTTTCATAATGGTGACGCGCTTCAAATGATTCAATATATGTTTTGTTTAAAAATTTAATACCAAAACATTGAAATATAATACTAAATTATTAGACAGTATTTTTTAAATATTTAAAAAGTAATGCCTTGCAAATGAATATTAAAATATAATCAGAGTAGACATTATATTTTAAGTCAATTATAATTTAATTGTAATAAGCTTATGGTTGAACTGCAATTTTAACTATGGCAGGGTTATTTTGTAGAATTAAATCACTAAATTTAAACCTTGTGAGATTATATTTCAGAATTCTAGTATTAAAATGAGTTTTTTAATGAAAGAAATGTTGAAATTTAATACAAAATTCGTACAAATTTTTCTTGTATTGCATATGCCTGTAATACTGAGGCGGTATTAAAAAACACCCCAGATTTTTTAACCGTGCGGGATTTTGACGGTAGGTATGTCCGTATCTACGTACCTACCTACGATGGATTCTTTGGCCTGCCATATGACTCAAACGCATGAAAGCAATACGTAGGTACGTGCCAATAAATGTGATAATTATTTGGGTGGACCACAGGTCAGGTATGCTTATTATTCAATAGTTAATCTAGAAAAAAAATACATTTATAAATAAACCGCAAATGGTCCTATTCCACTTATTGTTAGAATCGAAACAAAAATCACTAACTCCCACAGACACTACCTACCTATACATCGTACAGTCTGTGACATAAGAGCTCTTTCACCACATGGAAATTACAAAATTTCGATGCGAGTAACACAAAGAAAAATCTCTTTACTTTTCACCATCCTATAGAAAATATATGGTAAAAGGTTTTCTCCCATTTACAAATACCTAGGTACTTACCTACCTACCATGAAGCATTTTATAAAAACCCCACAAGAAGGCCTGTGACGCCTTCTGGTACCCGAGTTCAAATTTCAAATACAAAAATCTTCCCAACAACACTATAGTAAATACTACCCTATGTGTCAAAGTGATATCACACAATTGGCATATATGATACCCAACACAAAACAAGTAAAAGAAAGAAAAAACAAGTAGGTACACAACAAGAGCCTTGTGTGTACACAGGAAATGTGTTGCGTGTGCTCTTCATAGCATATTAGCACAGAGGCACACGCCATCATCGCTATGCCATTTGTCGCCCGTGCCCGTGTGTATACTCTGTTCCTCTCTGTGTATGCTACGTCACAAGCACAAATAACACCATGACCCAAGTATAGAGGTACACCACACCGGGGTTAATATGTACCACAAGTTCGACACGACAGCCTCTGATTCATTTCATCTATCCGTGTTCCCCATCCAATATATTATTATATGCGGCTTCCCACCTCCCTCCCCCCACGAAAAAAAACATAAAAAAACAAAACAAAACACACTATTGTGACGACAACACTACGCTAACGAAAACTTGTGTATTGAGTCATGTTTCTACATTTACTGCGTTTTGTGATATCATTTGAGATGGTATTTACCTCACATAATTATTATATGAGCATTGAGCATATTATGCCACCTACACACTACACATTGCCTATCAAGGAGAACCATGTCTGATACAAAATATACATATTTACTAGAACACACCCCTCTTCATACTACAATCGATGCGATTACAACATTAATTTGCAAAGGAATCTCCATTCCTCACTCAAATGCATGTTCTAGCTGACCTTGGTATTTTGACAGTGTGTTCTTACGCGTTCACACCCTTATTTCTAACACTCTTTATGATAAAAAATTCACTGTCAGTGCACACGCACAGTGGCTTCACACAAAAACCAACGAAGAATATAATGAAAGTGCTGCTTTGTTGGCTACCTTCATCATGAGTTAGCTACACATTTTAATAACTACAGTAGCAATGGTTGATGGTAGTTGGTTTGGTGCCCGGATTGAGAAAGTGTGTCATCACACTAGCACCAAGCCCGTAGCTACCAAAAACCTACATGAATGCAAAAATGTATAAAGCGAAATTTTAATATGTTGGAAATTTTTTTGTTGTTAATAATTTTAATAAAAAAAGGAGTGTATAGTGATTTTAAGTATAAACAATAGAGTAGAGCCCGCTTAATTACACGTTTAATTTATTCTACAGCTAAATTTAGAAAAAATTGCTTTCACCTAACAAACTCAAACGTTTTTATTTTAATAAATTAAGTACCTACTTAAATTGGCAAAACTAATAACTGCATAATAAAGGACACTCAATTATTAAGACAGGAAACGTTGACAGCGATGGTGATTTTTTTATACTGAAACTTTTAAATGACTATTGAACATTTCCATTAAATGGTTTTCGCTTAATTGAAAAGGCCTGTTAATTAAGCGCGGCTTCGTTTATTGAACTTCTGTTCGTTTTAAAAATCTGCTTGATCATATTAAGCGCCTGATACATTAAATTATTTCTCGAAGCTGTTTAACAATATTTGAAATAGTTAAATCATCACCGGAAGATTAATAAACTATTTATATTCATAAATGACAAACCCATTGACGAAAAAATTGATATTTTGACACAAACCTTAAATTTCATGCATAGTCTCTACGAGTTGATTCTTTCTTTCTTAGAAATATTTCACATGATTAGGAAAACACTTAAGGCAGCATATCAACAAGGAATAAAATACACGACTGGACCGCACGAACCTGCTCTTATGTGCGATGACGACCCCATCGGAACCCCACGATTCTTAGTAAAGACAACTTACTTACTTACTTACAGTTCGGGGCGAACCTGGGCCTCAACCAACATGCCTCCCCAGCTAGCTCGGTCTTTGGCTAGCTGTCTCCAGTTACGCACTCCAAGTTGGTTGAGGTCATCTTCCACTTGAGCGCGCCAACGTAGGCGAGGTCTTCCTTGACTGTGTCTTCCCTCTGGGTTGGAATCGAAGATCCTGCGAGCCGGAGCATTGTTGTCCATACGCTCTATATGACCTAGCCATCTTAAGCGTGATATACGTATTTTTTGTACCAGGTCAATGTCGCTGTACAGCTCGTAAAGTTCGTGGTTGAACTTTCTCCTCCAAAGACCGTTAACACAGATAGGGCCGAAAATCTTGCGAAGAACCTTGCGCTCGAAACGACTAAGGATATCTTTATCCGCTTTTGATAGAGTTTATGTCTCCACGCCATAGAGCAGGACTGGGATGATCAAAGTCTTATAAAGTCTCCCTTGTTTTTCAAGAGAGGGCCTTACTACACAATTGCCTCCCTAGCCCATAGGAACAGCGATTGGCAAGAGTTATTCTTCGTTTTATTTCTAACGAGATGTTATTGTTAGATGTTATAGCGGACAACTTAATATATTATTAAATTCGTTTCTTATTTAATTTTTTATAAACAAATAATTCTTGAATTTTTTTCTAAGAACGAATTTAATGTAAATATTTTTGTTAAAAAAAAGTATTTTTCAAACATCCAAACAATTAGTTTTGAAAATTGTTGCTTGGAGTATTATTTATAATTCGCAGGATTTCGAAAAACTCATCAAAATCGGTTGAGCTGTTAATGAAACAGCGAAATTAAAAAAAATGGTATCGCTAATACCATTTTATTTGAACAAAATGTTTGAACCAAAATGTAGGCTATTCCTATATTATGTAGTACACATTTGATTTTTTTACAAAATCATAAGACTGGTTTTCTTGAAAAAAAAATTGTATGACAGTTACCCTTATTATTGGGGTCAAAAAAAAAGATTTTAAAAAATAATTGAGTCAATTACTCAAAATGCTTAAATACCACTATTAAAGAAAATCACTTCAGAGGTTTAGGATGTAGATCGACCAATAGACAGACAGACAGGCGGAATTATGTGACCCACTTTTTGGTTTTCTCTATCATCGTAATGTGAAATTTGATCAAAGTCTCGAGTACGATTTGTTCCCTATACAAAACTTACCATGGGTACTACCTACACTTCATTATCTGCCTAGGTATATTGCAACTAAAAAATCGATTTAAAACGTACCGATATTGGCAAGTGTTCGAATAGCACAATATGTATTCAAATTAGTGGAGCATTCGAATTACCGAGTATTTGAATCCTACCCTGTGGGTACGGTATCGTCGTTTACGAAGGAGTGACAACCCTCTAATTAGCAGCTGCCGCCAAATAATTTAAATTACTGGGGCATATTCATAGTCGTTGATAAGCCCAGGTTTTATTAAACTCAAGTTTAAGTCGGATCAATGAATACAGACCGATTTTACTTGCAAATTGTTTGTTTTATATTTTTATAAGATTATTAACTCGTTGTCCTACATCAATAGCTTCAAATATTTTGGAATTATACACTAAAGAAAATAGAATCAGCGTCCGAAAATTCAACTAAAAGGAGGTTTAACTAAGGCATACATAGTTTAAAAATGACTATGTATACGCCCCATTATTTTTTTTATTTGCCAAATTGAAAACATTAATGTATACTGATAATTTAATTTTCAAATTTTAGAGAGAATTCCAACTGCAATAGTCCCCCCTCTTGGTTACGGCCTACACCAATTCAAGCACCCCAGCCGCCGAACACAACAATTGACGGCACATTTACACTCAGTGCACTGTATCTTAGTTGAATTCTTTCTATAGATTATGTAGATAAGTAGGTATATACCGATACCATTGCAGATGTGTCCTACACTATCCGATGTAGGTATGCGATAACGGTGATATTATAGGTAGGTATATAGAAGAATTCTGTTGCTTGTACAGGAATAGCAACAGAAAACAACACAGTCAAGGTCACCGAAGCAAACTCACATTAAATCCAAAGAGAGTGTGTATGTAGAGTAGATAGTAGCTACATGTAATTCGTATGAAGTACAACCGTTTTAACGAGTGTATCCTTATAGCACACAAGCGTACTTAAAATTTAGTATGTGAAATCCGGAATAGGACCGCATAATTGACTGACGGGTTTTGTTCATAAAATTTCCAAACCGCCTTCACCAATACACAACATACCAACATAATTATGTGTAAATAGGTAGGTATAACATTTTAGTTATTCAAAGAATTATATTATATTTGTGTATATGTGTCTAGTAAAATAAGTAAATTATATAAATAATTATACTATTCCATATGTAGGTACGTAATATACATATGTATGCCTGCTATAATGTATGAGAATATAAAAGGTATATCAATGTATGGAACAGAGGGGAATCAAAATGGATTCAGCCATTTATTTTGATACTTCTGCCTTAATGGGGGAGCTAGACCCCCCTCATGGTTATTCTAGGTCTGGAAGGAATCTACATATATGCCCTAAATTTGTCCTAATTACCGATTGTCTGTATTTATTAAAGGATAACGGCCAGTTTCTAATGTCGAATTCCTAACAACCATTTCTAATAGATTTCAGATCGAATTGTTACTTGCGATATAAAAAGTAAGGTGCTATAACTATAGGGCAAGTTTTGCATCGAAAAAATCGAACTCGAGATTTTAATCAAAGTTGACATTGCGTGATAGAGAACACAAAAAAAGTGGGTCTGTCGGCCAACAATTTTTTTTTTTACATATTTTGTTATGTACAAGCATTTTTTTGATTTTCGACTTTCTCATAAACGGCTCTTTGGATTTAGATCAATATTTTTACGTAAGAGGCCCTTCAAAGAATATTGCATACCAAAATTTTTGTTTGTAAAATCAATATTTTGAAAACGGGTTGGTGATTTTTTTTTCGAGATATTGTTTTTAAGTTTATATTATTAAATATTTAAAATTTCCATACCTATTTAGAAAAAAATTATAGAAATTTTGTATAATAAAAAAATAGGTAAAAAACAAGTTTAAAAAATTGTTAGCGTTTTCTTTTTGCATACGATGTGATCAAACATAAAAGCAAGAACGTGCGATCCATCAGTCGTGCATTTTATTTTTTTGGTTGTAAGGACTTTGCAAAAAATAGTGTACGTCTATAAAATCTTTTTAAAAATGCAAGATTTGTTTTGACAGGATAAAATTGACCTTGTTTATAGAAATAATTCGCACATTTTTTTTACTATCTACATATACCTTACATTTGCAGATAGAAACGACGAATGTGAGATTCCCTAACGCCACAAAATAAGTTATCAAAAAAAATTATCAGTGTAAGATTTCCAGGTTTTGAAAGAATTGCCGTAGTAGCCTTCCAAAAATTCCAAATTATAAGAATTACATGCCTGATATATGTGTCAAATCATTGGAAAATTGCAGAATTCACTATTATAGCTAAACAAGCTAATTCACCAACAGAAGTAATATCATACAGATTAATATCACTCATACCAATCATGGCAAAAGTCCTCGAAAAACTGCTCATGAACAAGCTTAGCTAAATTATAGAAGAAAGAAGTTTAATTCCGTACCATTAGTTTGTATTGTAATTAAACATTCCAGGATAGACGAAGTGTATTGAATTAGGGATATGGATTGTGGAAAAGGCACTAGAAGAAAAACAAATATGTTCTGCTCTATTCTTAGATATTACTGAATCCTTTGATATGGTTAGGAACTTCGGACTTTATTAAAATTGCATATTGATCTTTCCAGGTGGTACTATGAAATACTTAAATCCTATATGTTACAAACATACTTTTTAGAGTTTGGTACTACCAAAATTATTCGGCATTTAAGAAAATTGAAGCAGGAGCCACAAGGATATTTCTTAGGACCAACTGCTCTTATAAATTTTACAACAAGGCAAATAGTGTGACAAATGTATTTATAGTTGTACATTACGCCAATACTGCCAAATACCTTGGAATGATCTTAGACACAAAGCTCAAATGGATTCCCTCCTTCTGACTGAATAGAAAAATAAGGAATAATATTTGTTGGCACATTGAATTTTTGAAAATTAGGTCTTTACTATCTCATTATAACCCACGGACCGCATTATAACCGCATTCAATTAAAACTAGAGGCCTAAGTTAGGCTTCATCATCTGTCATTTGACAGAACACGTCTTGCAATATTTAAGACTGAAATTTGATTGAAGCTAAAAGAGAATTACTACAATTATTGTAGAGGTGTATTAGTATTTTAAAATACAGGTTCCGTTGCCTATTGAAGGATAAAGTACTGCATTACAGTCTTAAGACCGCTGGAAAAATAATAAATGCATGTGCAGTGCTTCATAATATTTTAATGAAGTCTCGCTTTTCGCTTCGCGAATATGTTGAAGAAATAGATGATAGTGAAACAATCTCAAATTCACTTCTACCTGAAGGTAGAAGAATTCAAACAACAATAGTGAACCAATATTTTTATTGAAATTTAATTCCAAGTAACACAATCAATCGACATATTTTTATTATTAAAGTGGAATTCAAAAGTATATATTTACTAATTATACAAAGAAGAAACAAGTATTAACTTTGTCACGGGTAATCTCAGAAAGTGTTCAACCGATTTACTTGACACTAATTTTATAAATTTCCTTTATTTATTAAGAATGTATAAGGATATTTATTATTTGTTTAATGCTTTGGTTGAATTAGGTTATTAACTTTTAAAAAAATCGAAGTTGACCAACATATTTAATAATGCTCTTAAGCCAGCTAGATATTTTACAAAATTGATATTTTTTGAATAAGGTCAATAGTTTTTTGCAAATTCTAAGCCATAATTCATTTCCTACACGTCATTGCAAGCTTTTTTTTGTATAAGGTCAATAGTTTTATGCAAATTCTAAGCCATAATTCATTTCCTACACGTCATTGCAAGCTGAAAAATAAATGTAGGTATGTACAAATTATAAATTTATCAATTTTTTGTATTTTTGCATATATGAATTCCATTCAATCGCAATGAATAGGTTGCTGATTTGTTCCATTACATTATTGTTCCACGTGTTTGCATTTTCTTTTGTTTAGGGGCAGTTATAGCGATCAGGAAAAATATGTCTGTTGGCAAGCCTCACTACCAGTCTGCCATCAAGTTTTCCTGATTGAAACACACACGAAAAAGTTTTTCGTCCGCAATTCTGTCAGTGGAATGAGAGGAATTGGAACCAAAATCATTAAAATGATTTGTTGCACTTTGTGTCAAATAGCAATCAGCTGGCACGAAAAAATTAATTTTCATCAGGAAAATAATTAAATACATTTTTAATAACAAATAATTGTTCTATTGCAAATATTTTTTTGCAAAAGAAAAAATTGTGTAGCATGTCCATTTTAAAACGCGTGAAAACATAATAAGTAATGCATTAGAACTTTTTTCCTGATTGCTACAAATTATCCAATATTTGCTTCTGAATTTATGTCCACTCAATTGTTCGCCCATCGATAAACGTAGGAACAGCAAGTATTCACCGGACGACCGCGCTGTGTTAAACACATTTAAAGGGTATTCATAATCCCTAAAAAAAATTAATATTTTAAGTCTTAATTTAATTTTGAAGGGGTGGACGGGCTTCTAATTATGTACCATAGTTTCCGTATTTGAACAACAAAATAACAGATATAGTAAAAATGGATAAAGTTTGCAATTTTCGCACAGCCAAAAAATGGGCAGAGGAATTTAGTAGCATGTGTTATGCCAATGATAAAGTAAGCATTCCTTCTATTGCCGAGCCACCTGGACCTTTAAAAAGTATGCTCAATGGAGATCATACACAATCTATAACTTTTGCTGCACAATTTGAGATCATATAATACACTTTTTCAAATGAAATCCTTCGGTAGAAAAGGATTTTAGGGAAAGTGTTTTTTTTTCATCGTCAACTTCATTTCTCCCTTTCAAGGGTGGGATCAGAAAATAATCAGTATTTACTTATTCCTGAAAATAATAAAATAACTAATACATATTGTATATCCAGAAGCTTTGAAATAAAAAATAATTAAAATTAAGATATACTGTGCATGCATGAAATTGCGGCCAGTCTCATTGAGCATTTGATATGCTTTTACTAATATTAAAAATATATATTAAAAGCTTGCAAAGCAACGCGAGCACGGGTCGGCTAGTATTCAATAAAATTATAAGCTTGGTGGTAGATTGTTTAATACTACTATTATAAACTGAAAAATAAAATTACAACTGATTTTCTTTATGTGTATATATCTTTCCTTTATCAGACAAAATCATGCTATGATAAATTCATCGATGAAAAGATTTATCATGGCTTTTTTCACAGAATCAGAATAGAGGCCGTAAACCATTGACATACTAGATATGGAATGCTAGAAGCCAACTTCGCGTTGGATCCCTGCTCAGCTAGGACCACACGAGCGCCACTCAGCTCGCACCGGAAATCACGAATATTATTAAGTACCAGTGCTTATGTGATTTTTTTTGTCAAGGAAATCCATATACACAAATCCAAAAATGTTCTTGTTTCTATTTTCTACAGAAAAAAATAGGGAACTATGTATATTATAGTTCTTTTGCGGATGAGCGGAATACAATTAAGGTTAGATCAAATATCAATTATTTTTTCTTTACTTTTCGACGCGACAAATAAAATTTAGCACACGCTGTTAAGTTTAAACTATATTTACTACATTTTCATTTAAACTTTTCGATGAAATAAATAAAATCTATAAGATTTAACACAACTGCGTAATATAAAGGGTATTCATGAAACCGCGTAAACGCGGTAAACGTGGTAAAATGGTAAATGTGGTAAATGAGCTGCCAAAATTTGTATGGAAACTTTACCAAAAAATGGTTAACTTTTACGCAGAATTTTGTGTGGGAAAGTTTACCATTAGAGATTGGTAAATGTGAAAAACTTTTGACATTTATTTTGACGTTTTATGTGGCACAATCTTGGTATAACTTTCTCTCTTCCCCGTATTGTTTTTGACCGACATTTTAAATGAGACACACAATAAACACACCGTTATTTGTCAAGTTAAAATATAGGGACAAAAAAAAAGTCATTAACCACGCTTACACACGGTTTCATGAATACTCTTAATGTAATGTAATGTATAAAGTAGCTAGATACTGAAGTCGCATATATCTACTATTTCCATCAGAAGTGATTTCGACCCGAAAAGCTCAATGGTTAGTTAGTTCTTCCATACAAGAATGTATGTTGTGGAAGAACGCCCTTAAGTTTTTCGTTCGAAACATTGAACAAACAATAAAATAGAAACATTATAAATGTCTTTTATTTCCGAACGTAGTTTGCACTCCTCACACCATAAATCATTCTTTCGCCATCTTAATGTAATTTTTTCTTTGTCTAGTCACATTTGTTTTTTAACTTTGTGCTGAGCAGTCGAGGTGTGTAAACTGAGGTAAGTTTTCCGAAATAATTATAATTTCAACATGTAAATTTACATTGCTTTTTTAGAAATAAAATATATACTATTATATGCACATAGCGATTTAGCCTATTATTTTCGAGCACCTCGCTATTACACAAAGGACAAATGTATGTATGAAAAGTATATGGCACTATTTAAATTTTATATTTTTTTAACAATTTTCTTTTTTGTTTATAATCTTACAGCTCAAGGGATTATGATTACCCTTTATATGTTTTTTAACACAGCACGGTCGTCATATGAAGAAGAGAAAGAGGGATAGGAAAGATGTGTGGCGCCAGGTGGTCGTTGTCTCAGATTTATCTCCAGGGATGGCGGCTGAACTAAAAAAAGATAAACAATTTTCTAAATAAATTTATTTAAAATAAAGACCTAATTTAATTGCAAAATTAAAGTTAGATTTTTATTGGTTTTACTTCGAGTTCATAAAATGAAACAAAAATTAATTTGTCTTATAGTCCCCCAGCACTACAACATTGTTGACTTTAGATGTCAGCACTTATCTTATATAAAATACCAATAGATGTCCCTAGTTTCTTTGTATGTTGACTAAATATGGTGCGCATGCCAAGAGTGGCAATAGATGTCTTTTGAAAGTAATATTTTTGTTTGCTACTTTGCTCCGAGGGGCGTAAATATCGTTTTTCCAATTTTCAATAGAGTTTTGTACCGGTCAATTTATATTATGTCAATGCCCACTATAATCCACTGCGCCATTATGCCACCCACTCTTGTTTTATCCTGCAGCATTTCATAATGTGCATCTTATGGTCACCTTTTTACTGGCACGCAGCATTCATCATCATAATCTAGGGTGGTTGGTATTTCGCGGTAGTTTCGGCTACCTTTTCGAAGATATGGCTGCACTGGGACCGCCAGATGCCGACGTATGCACATCTAAGCTGCTGAATATAATAATATTATGTACTTCAATTAATACATAAATAGCGTTAATTGTTTTTTTTTTACGAACAGTACTGGGCATTGTCATATCAATGCCAATCAGAGATTATCCGGTTCCTACAATATCCAACCACCAACGTTACAACTTAAGTCTAAAGTTATATTGAATTTTGTCAACTATGGTAGTTAGTTAGGTAGAGAAATAATGGCATCAAACAATCCATCTTGGCTGCCGGATTAGCGCTGGCGGATTTTCGGTACAACAATATGATACTACAATACGCCAATTTGCCTTACATTTTTTTCCGTTAATGGGTATTTTCACTTAAGCGATCCTTGAATAACTGAAAAAAATACATTACTGGAGTTTAAATAAGAATAAGAATTTATGTTTTGGTTTACAAAACAATTTACCACTTGTGCCATCATTTTAAATTATTTTACTCGCACTTTCCAGAAATTATATTGGCCAAGCTCAGAAGTCATGCGTAACAAACAAAACAAATTACCTAATATTTTGTTCTCAAACTGACAGACCAAAGTGAAGTGTGAAGTTTATTCGTCACGTTCAGTTAAAGAAGGAATAATCATTTGGAAAAAAAATCGAACTTGAGATTTTAATCAAAGTTGACATTACGATGATAGAGAACACCAAAAAACTGGGTCCCACAATTCCGTCTGTCTGTCTGTCTGTACAACTCACTACAGCCTAAACGACTGAAGCGATTTTTTTTCAAACTTGGTATTTAAGCGTTTTAGGTGATTGTCCAAAATAGATTTTTGAATCGTTGTTTTAGCCCAAAAATAACGGTACTTGACATACAAAATTACCATCTTAATTATCTCGAATACGACTCTAACGATTTTTGGTGTGTGTTCTACTTTGGATATAGTCTACATTTTGGCCAAATTTTTTTTAAAATACTTTGTTTTTAACGGTACCTGTCATACAACCATTTTTTTTCTATTTTCGACTTTCTCATAAACGGCTCAACGGATTTCGATCAAAATTTCTATACAAGAGCTACTTCAGATTCCAAATAATACTGCATTTTAAAATTTTCAAAAATAGTGTTTTTGAAAAAAAATTGAAAATTCAATATTTCGAAAACGGATGGACGATTTTTTCTGAAATTTTGTTTTTGAGTTTATATTATTAAATATTTAAAATGTTCATACCAAAAAAAAATAAGAATTTATATATTTAACTGAAAAACGACTTTAAAAATACATTTAGACGTTTCTATTAAGAATATTTTGCATATAATTTAATTGAACATAGGCGCAAGTACGTGCGATTCAGTCATGCATTTTATTTATTTCAGTTATGCGGAGCAGACTGAGTATAAAGAAATGATTTTTCCCGTAATTATTTTTTCATTTAACCGCATCTTTCAATAAAGCGGGTTTCATTTAAGCGATTTAGTTTGTATGTAAGTTATGAAAAAATGCTGCTTTTGTGTTTCAACTAACCGAATTTTTCAGTTAAGCGTATTTTAGATATGCGAACTCGACTGTACCCCTGTAAAACTGAAGGACGATTTTCAGGTCCTATGTTGCGCTTCCTATTTAATCAACTACCTACCTAATTTTTATATCAACATAGGTATACATACAGGTATTAATTAACGTATGTATTAAGATTTATGAAATTATTGTCAATAGAAGCATTGCATTTTTTTAATGCCCACATCGTTGGGCTACGTCCCGTCACTTCTGAATTTCTTTTTTGTTTACTATCTACTTTTATACTTCTGACTTAAAATAAGAATAGGGTATGTGTGTCAGTAGGTAGGTATATGTTAGGAAAAAAAATAATATTAGACGAAAGTAACAAGCTTATTTGGATGTGTCGTATTTCGTATACTGTCATGGTGTTTATGTTTGCAAAGGCACTAGGTATATACATAGACACTATGTTGTACCTATGTAGGCTTTATAAAAAAAGACGCAGATCGCATGTGGTGCGTCATGATTGTATTAAAGATTCTCCCCTCTAGCAAATGATAGTGGTGGTTGGCGGAAGTGTATCTGAACCTGAAATGACGTACACAAAGGAAAATAACTAGACATGGTGTCGCTACAAGCACAAAATACCCCCAAAGTCTTCTACAGACAAAAGGTTCCATGTTCACCATGTTAATATTTCGAATTCAATACAAATGTTTATAAAAGTATAGTGTTGAAATCTTAATAGGGAACCAGAATTCTGGAACAGCGTTTCTTTAGCAAATGACGAAATGTAAAACGACTTTTTCTAATGTGCGTAACAATATTTAAAAATGTATATGTAGGTACGTAGGTGTTGGATTTTTCCATGTGAAGAAGAAGGTTTTCGACAAATGAAATATGTACATATGCTTCTGAATAAGCCTTGCTTGAGAAATACAGGAACAGAACATCCCATATTTATAAAATTTCTTACCCTGCATTACCAGGGGTAGGTATATTTTATTGTGCCTCAGTGTGGTATATTTGATACTGATGCATCTATGGATGTAAACGAAATTGCCGTAGATGCCTAGGCCATTAAATACAGGTTGTTGTGTACCCACCTATTAAACTGTAAATAACTTTCTTTTATTATTATCGGTCAGACTACATTTAGAAAGGAAATTAAGTGCTAATGGAACCTCGGAACAACCCCAAACCTTAATTTCGCCTTAATTCATAATCCGCCGGCCGATGGATACACCAAAGCAATTCTAAGTGATAAGCTGATCACTTAAAATACTTTTATTTGAAGCTGGCACATAATTTTAGGAAGGTCCCGTCGCAAAGGAAACGAAAGGGTTCCGATCACCATCTAGATGTCAAAATTAAATTTCCTTAAGCTATTTGTATTTACAACTCTCATAAGGAATGAGCCCTAGAACCCAGCCCCAGGGCTCTTTGTTGGTAACGGTTTTATTCCCGCTGTTTTTGTAAGGACTATGTTTTAAAAGGTAGCATGTTATACTTCATTCATATTGATTTTTTACACATATTATTGCGGACGTGACTCGAGACCTGACAACCGTGTCACAGTGTGGCAGTGTGACCGTGCGTCGGGTTTCTTCGTTTGGAAGTGTGACCGCTTAGCACTTTCGGGCTAAAATTAATGCAAGCACGGTACTCTTATAGTGTGACAGTATGGCAATCATATACATTGTGTGTGGATGTGTACCATTTTTTGTATAGGTATGTGGCACTGCTAGAAATATTCAGTTTTATTAGTGGGGCAGTGTATAAGCTTGAAAGTGTGGCAGCATTAAAATGTGTTTTCTTCCTTAAGAGCAAAAGTGTGGAAGTGTGAAGTACAAGAAGAAAAGCAGTTTAATGAAATGATAAATAGTGAAGAAACAGTTTTAAAGAGAGACAGTATAAAAAATCGATAGTGTAGAATGATAGATAGTGTGAGGTTAGGTACACACTGTCATTTTATAAATGACATTCCAAAACTGTCATTTCTGAATGTTTCATTTGATGCTACATGTTATCATTTATACATCCCCATTTATTTCCTATAAACCAGCTATACCCACGAAAAATGTTGATCTTCATCATTACCCTCATCATTTATCATTTACATCTACACACTATTACTTTTTTCATCATTCCAGCAGAAATGATGTAAAAAAATGACAGTGCGTACCCTACTTAAATGTATGAAAGTGTGAATAGATAGTGAGAAAAGGAATAAAATAAACAGTTTGAAAGTGTTTAAGATAGACAGTGTAAAATAATGAAAATGTGACAGTGTGAAATATAAATACATTATAGGGTGGAAAGGTATACCCAGTGGGAAATATTCAAAAAATTGCAATTGAAAAAGTAGCTTTTTCCTCAAGGAAAAGAAGTATCACCAATGAATTTTCTGGGGAATCCTATAATGAATTTAACATGGGCTTGGCCTAGGAGGTAAGAAGGTGCACCCATTCTCGATGAAGATTTTGTAATGAAATCATCGGTTACATGGAATCATGAAATTCATGAGCTCATTTACTTGGTGAAAAAACTGATGCTTGAGATGTGATGATTTAATAAGAGAAAAGGAATATATGAAATCGCTGTGGTCTTGAATCGAGTTCATAAGTTCTTTTTCTTGGTTGAAAATACAGATTCTTGGGATATAATAAAGTAGTCACAGAAAAAAGGTACATGTCTGTCGGGTACTGTACCTACCTATTTACAAACGTATACTATGTACATCCAACGTATTTTTAATAAAGCATTCATTCATTTATTAGTTGCTTATATTCATATACAATTATATTATATTTTATTTTTTACAAAAAATCTGTTTTTTTTACAAACGTCTGTTCTGTATGATCACAAAATATAAATAAAATCATTCTAGAACAAAGAAATCACGCCCGACAAAAAATAATATGTAGATAGTGGCGCGAACCGAACGAGGGGAAAACCAAAAAAAAGGTTACATTTTCGCATCATTTATTTTTTTTGTAGCAGTTCAAAAATCTTTTTATGGAGGAAATCTTCACCTCCGATTTTACATTTAATTAATGCATATGAAGAAGGATCGTGCATTCATTAAAGTTTGTTTTTCTTTTGTCTATTCTCTACCTTCTTACCTACTTGAGCTAAGCAGAAAATGCTACTTAAATGGCAAACTGGTGACCAGCTGCATTACATTTCAAGGGTGAAATCAATGATAATCTCTCCTATATGACAGCTGTCATATAGGATTTCACTAAGGCATTTTTCATTGAGGAGTGAATTTCCTACTGGGGAGGGGCAAATTGTGCCAGTGCTTAAGTGTGACGGTGTGAAACATAGGCAGTGGAGGAATTGGTGTTTTAATAATTTAGCTTTTAAAAATCAAAATTTTCAGTGCTTTTTAACTGCTCTGCAAAAATGTTATTTTGGAGGAAGTAGATGGTAATGGATCGAAATACACTTCCTGGCGCAACATATAGTATGTTTGCGACATCAGGCAAGCCATTAACTTCCAGGATCCCTTGAGGGATGGCTACGATGTTGATGGGTTAAAAACCCTTAAGATTCTCAGCCACCATTACACGTATTACAAATTTATTTCCTATGAAAAGCTTTCAGATTCTTATCACCAAATTTTAATTTGGTCAAGCTTGGTGATATGCTCCGTAATGGGTACCGGGTCATGGTCTTAGAAAATCCACTATGAGTATAACTGATGGGCCCAAATTTCAGTAATATTTGCTATAAAGCTCTAACTTTAATTTAAAACCCTAAGGGGACACTGAACTTCATGTATTTCAAAATATATAGCTGTCTATTCCTATGAGTCAAAGAAAACAATATTACGACACTTCTTTTTTGTCTTATTTTATTGACGTCATATGTGATAAAAACCCATTGATCCATATCGGACAAACAACAACAATTTGCAGATTTTTTTCACATATAAAGTCAATAAAATAAGACAAAAAAAGAAGTGTCATAATCTTGTTTTCTTTGATTCGTTGTCTATTCCTATGGCCATTTGAGACTTCTTCAAGCTGCTCTGCTATAATTTAGCTCGAAATAATATACCTCACAATTAATTCGTTCCCAAAATTTTGGCACTTTTTAAAGTAGAAAATAAAGAATTGAACGCATAAAATTGGCCAGTTCATGAAAATGAGATATAACACATTTTGTGACCTACGAATACAATTTCTGTTCTTTGGAGTGGTTGACAGAAATTATGCTGAGGATATCCTGTTCATGCAAATAAGATCTCTGGGAACTTATTTTTCAACTGTAACTATGCTTGGATAAATTTATTTTTTCGTAAATTTAGTAAAGAATTGATTGTAAATATGGGAACTGAAATTCAGAGCGACCTGCGTCCTATAAGCTTTAATGTCAAGTCAAAATGACTTTGAAGCCATTTTCCAAAATGATTTCACATTTAAATTATGACGTTATTATGTCCCTTATTATTGTTTTTTCATTATTGTTGAATGGACATGGTTTAAAAGTAAAATGACAGCGTATTAAAAAACATTAATCCAAGCGAAAAGTGTGTATATAAATCATTTACTTTTTATATTAATTTTACCGCTAGTATTCATTTTCATATTGTATTACGAATTTAGGGTAAGTTCGGGCATCATGGCCCAGCGGGCATTATGGTGCACCTCAAAAATGTCATACATCCAAAACTATAATTAAAATAAAAACAATGCAAAAACTTCAGTCTCTGCCAAACACGTGTCTAGTAAAGATCGTTATTCGATACACCCAGTTTCGCTGAACAAAAAATGGATTTTTAAAAAAATTTACAGATTGGCTGTGTTTTTTTTATAATTTTACTTTGTGTTTGGATTCGCGTTTCTCGGTAAGTATACATCGCTGGTATTCGAGGTGAAGAGTAGAATGTATAATACAGATTAAGTGTTGTTGAGTAACGGGAAATATTTTAAACGAAAAGAGAACTTTGTTTTTGTTTTTGTTTTTAATGTTTGGTGGAAAAGTGTTATTTGTCTAATATGCGGCAGACACTTTAAGGGCATGAGGGCCATAATGTCCTTGAAGTTTTCATGTATATTATAGTTTCATACCTACCTAATGCCTTTTCGTCTCTTCCCGTTTTTTTTTTCATTTTGTATTAGTACATAATTATATATGTTATGTGATGCATTTCCGATGGAGAAAAATTTGACATCAACCTAGCCGACGTTACGAGTCGTATGGACCCGAATATTTCGGGGAGAACGAGAACACTTGTGCTGGATGTGGTGAAGATTACACTACAACCAAGAAGAACGAGGGGATGCAGTGTGTCCTTTGTGGACAGTGGTCCCTTAATTGATGTCGGCGTTCAAATCAAAACTAAAACCTACCCGCCATAATGCGCATAGGGGTGCGCCATATTGCCCGTAGGTAGGGCAATATGGTTTGTTTTAAATTCTTTTTAAATAAATTTATTTTTTGTTAAATGTCTATTATTGCTATGCTATTATTTTTATTTAATTTAATTATGTTACTATTTTCTCTAATTTAATACACAAAAAATTGAATTACAAAATGTTTTCATAGTAAAGTTATTTCAGATTGACGTTAGGTGCGACATAATGCCCGAACGGTTGTAGGGGATACAAACACTAACAATATTTTGTTTTATAATTTTGTTTAAATAAAAAGCAAATTAATTTAGTTGTTTTTGTTTCTGATAAATTTATTTTAGTTGATAAATTCTATTTTTTTATTTTTGTGATAGAATACAAAATCGAATGAAACTTTTGTCAATTTTTTTTTACTAGGAAACTCGCGATGACCCCCTTTTTGTCATTCACAATCTGGTAACTCTGTAATTAGTGCCGTACAATTAATTGATTGATGAAAGAAGAGATGCTTGATAAGTGACACCGTGAGAACGCTGTGGAAAGGAAAGACCCCGGTCCTGAAATATTCAAGGGGAACCTGGAAATTAGAAACAATAACGTCTAAAAAAATCACAAATTCCGTTGGGGCCCGACGGAAAAACAACTCCTACCCAAGTTCCCAAATTCTTCTGGCCTATCAGATCCGAATAAACAGCAGGTACTTTTATAAACAGAACTAAATATAATAAATTGAATGTCTGGAGTCATTCCTAAAAAGAAACGTCAAATAACATAGGTACACAAACTGAAAATCTTGATCTGGAAGGTATAGTCTCCTCCAGAGCCCGATTTTCTCCTGATGGAAACATATGTACATATGTATGTACAATATCGATAGGCTGTGATAAATTTTTAATTTTACCTACCTCGTAACAAACTTCTAAGTTAAACACATGTAGGGTTACCTCCCTACATATGTAAATAAGAAAAATAATCACACAAAGCTTGTCGATCGGAGTGTGCTATAAAGATAAGCTGTGTATAAGTAAATAAATCAAATATTGTATACTTATGTCGTTTTAGCAAAAAAAAGTACTTTTGTATGTGCATTAGGGAATAGGTTGACATCAAAGCTAGAAAGCAAACAATAAGAAATCACTGCTTAAAAAGTAATACACATGCTTGGCCTTGAATACACCTATTATGAACAAAATAATATACCTACCTAAGCAAAAACAAATCCATGCACAGCTACCAATAAGTAACTATATAAGTAGGTAGGTATAGGAAATATATGGTGAAAGTTGCTCTACATATAAGTAGAGTATCTCAACACAACTCAGTGAACCTATCTAACCTGTGTATACTATTTATAATAAATGCCAGCGCATGTAGATATGAGTCTACTACCAAAGTGAATTATATATTGTTTGCTTGCTTGCGATAGTTTGTTTGTTGCTTGGCAGATACAAGATACAACGTCAGTCTATTAGTTCCGCATAGGTATGAGTAGAGTATGGTTCTTGTATGGAACACTCACATCAACATCACACTAACTATTTATTGATTGTTTCCTCAGCAGAGGGTTACCATTCGTTCCCCTTTTTGGGGGGATTGTCCCTCTTTTTTACCTCAAGATATTTATTGTCAAAACCAAAACCAAAAATGGCAAAGGTGGACACAAATGTCCCTTTTTTCACCCGTATGTAATATTTTTTGCACCTTAAATCAATATTTGTATAATAGCTAGTCTTTCCTATTTTTAAAAAATAAGCAGGTTTCCAAATTAAAGCTGTGAGTACTTCCATCACAGTAAATACAATTTTCACGTACTGGATACATCCATTTACTTCATTCAAGAAGCAGTCGAAAGAGTTTATAATAGGTTTGAATCAATTAATGAATACTATTTAGAGAAAGAGATGTGTTCACCACACCACTGCTTAAAAAGTTTTTGGAAAAAACAGCTGAATTGTAAGCATTGATTTTGAAGTTAATTATGTTACCCGAAAATTGGAATTATTGACTTGTAATAAATAATATACAAATTAAGATCGTCATTAAAAACAAGACAATCTGGCCATTCTTATGGCTCAACCGCTCAACAAAAAATTAAGTCTTTTCTTAACGAACAACAAATTACATTTTTTATAAAGACAGCTTATGCTTTTTTAGAAGATTTAATTAAATATATTGATACTCGTTTCTTTTCCGAGTAGTAATTATAAGTAATCAATTAATAATAAGTAAGTAATTGCATGCTTGGAAATATAAACGGTTTTTATAAAATAAAGTTTTTTAACAATTACCCCTGTTCACAATTATCCAACTTGACCCTATGAATGTCTTAAAAAATTAGAAAAATTTAAAATTGAATGAATTTCCTGTTTTTAATGATTGCTTAGAACTTATATCTTCTTTTAAAATGGCTAACATTAATAAAGATAATTTTTTCCAAGAGTACGTAACTATAAAAGAATGTTTTAATTTAACGGAAAATAAAGAAGCTTCTTTGTAAATAAAGTGGAGACTTTTATTAACAGCGCGTAAAGTTACGAATTTTGAAAAAATAATAAAAAATAAATTTCATTTTTTCTCTTCCGCACTGAAATGCCCAACCTGAAGGATTTTTCAGTTTTATGTTAAACGCTTGGAGAAAGATAGAAATCGTTTGCTTGTAAAGTCCGTTGAAAATAAATTAATTATAAAGCAAAACTACAAACTGAATTGTAAGGAGTTTTACAATTTTTTTATTCAAAATGACAGAAAAAAAACAAGTCAACTGAAACTATGTTTAAATCTTAGTGTATTAGTTTTTAACTATTCAATTCCCCTAGCTATTATATTATGAATTTACACTTACTGTGAAGAAACCGTGGGCTTGCTTTTTTTTTTATTATTTTTTTAATGAAAAAGTCATTTATTTTTGTTGTTTTTGTTTCCATTGATTTACTTTAGCTGATTAGTTAATTTTTGATTTTTGTGATTATGTTTTAATAATAAAAAATTTAATAAAAATGTTGTTACTTCCCTTTTTTTATTCGGGTTTTGTATTTTTCAAAAAAATGTTTTGTCCCCCTTTTTGAACATATGTGCCCCTAGAAAACCCGTTATGTCCCCCTTTTTAACATTTTCAATCTGGTTACCCTTACACAGCAGAGCAATGCGGATGGTAGGAAAATGCCACAAAAAGTCTTCTATTCAACTAAACGTGAAATTTGTTGCTTTCAAAAAAAGTACAACAAAAAAAAACAAAAATTAAACAATTAATTAACATATGTAGGTATATTTACGACATGATTTGTATAAGATGTGTCAAAGAGGTAGAGCTCGTAGTTTCACCTTTATGCAATAATCTTCCACAAAAATCTGCTGTAAATAGCTTGGCGTTTGACGATGGCTACTGTATTCTACATTCTTAAATCAAAGTTTGCTAATCCATAAGCAGATGATCTTTCTGATCTTTGAAACTCTATCACTCCGTGATCCTAATGATGTAGAAAAAATGTACGCAAGTGTATCTCCAAATTGGCTCTGGGTTCTGATTCAGCTCTAAAAAATTGTTGCAGTTAAATTTATTTTCGGTTGCTCAGTATTTTCAATAAATCTCTCCAGGATGGTTAATTTTCTTAGAGTAGTGGAATGGAAATGATCGTATCTTGTGCCAGTTCATAAGTCTGGTTCTAAGAATAGTATAGAAAATTATGAAGATACATATCTATAAACTATCTCCTATTTCTAAGTTGTTTACATTTTTTTAACTGAGTTTTTGTGATCAGATTAGCATGGCTTTGTCTCTGGTAGGTCCACCATAGTAACAAGTTTAGCCTATTTTTTACAAGAATGGATTTGTTCTTCTGAAACATTCGGTGGGTACGGTAGAGCGGGTGAATTAACTTCAATTAAGTCCCTGCTCGGGCGCCATTTTGTTGTCTTAGCTTTTTGTCGTAGGCTGAGGTATGCTTGTCGGGCTTACCAAAGAAGCAACAAACTTTAGTGTATTCGAGGTTAATTTATTTTTTTATATTTATTATAAAAGACAATTATTTTAGTACATTTAATTTATCAAAAAGTGTAATTTTAATACAATTAACCCTCTGAACGAAAAAAGAAAAACGCCTATTGTAATCAAAATGAAGGATGTATGTGGGTAGGTCGCTATGTGCAAATAACTTTATAAGGTAGGTGCAGTATACAAACGATTCATGTGATATTTTAAAGAAAAAAATGTGTAACGCCATTTTAAAGTAATTACTAACATACATATAAATTTTAATTTAAAAAAAATCAGTGACTGGTTTTTGAAAAATCGATTTAAAAAAAATTATTTATTTTTTAAAAATCGAAAACCCATTTTTTTTTTAAATTTAAGTAGGTATGCAGATTTATTAACACTTCTAGGCAACATTTGCATAAAAAAAACATACGTAATTTTAATCGGTTCGGAAAGTCGAATATATGAAAGGGGGTTCTCTGGGAAGTACCTACCGTTAATAAGTATATAGCAAAATAAAATATTTTTTACTGCAATAGTTTAAGAACACGCAATTTTTTTTTATCAAAATTCTTGGAGTCGTTTTTGGTTTTTTTACATATAGGAGAAGGAAAATATGTTTTATTGTATTTAAGAAGTTTCGAAAAAATAGATTGAATCGTTTTCGAAATTTTGAGTTTTCATTAAAAAAAAAACTTTTACTGGCGATTATAGGTATGTACTATAAGGCCCGTTATGCATTCGTCGAAAAAAATGTTTTGAGATAACAATCAAACATGACATTACGATGATAGCGAAGACGAAAAAAGATGGCGAAAAAATTCTGTAGGTCTATATAGAGAGTATATATATACATATGTATATACCTATGAATTGGCGTTTTTGAATTTTTTTTGAAAAATGTTTTCAAAAAGTTTTAAAAAAAACAACTTTTTTTTTCTCAAAAACCGCTCCACAGGTTTCTAAATTTTTTTTCTCATAAATTCAAATTTGTCCAAGAAATAAAATGGCGTATGTACTTTTTTTTAGCTCAAATTAGTTTAACTACCTATTTATTTCAGAATTTTTAATTATTTTCTGTTCGATTAAGCCGATTTAATTTTTTGTTTTAAAGTTTATATTTATAAATATTGAAGATTGTCATACCAATTTTTAAAAAAAAAAAATTAAAGAAATTTTGTATACCTACATACAAAATTATGTTAAAAACTACTTTAAACATATATTTAGATTTTTAATAGAAATCTTTTTCATACGATGTAATAGAACATAAGAGCAAGTTCGTGCGATCCAATCGTTTTATTTTGTGTCAATTTCAAATAATTTTTTTGGAAAAAATTGGACTTACATTAGTGATTAACCTTTTTTTTCAAAATAACATTCAAAATACCAAAAAGTATATTTTCTCTTCATTAATAGACTTATTTTTATTTATAAAAATCCTTGGACCAGTTTTGAGAAAAATAAATATATTACAGATAAGTACCTTTATTCTTGATCTTACAAAAAATTAAAAAAACGAGTGGACATAATTGCGGGACCCACGATTTTCGTCTTCGCTATCATCGTATATCAAGTCTGATCAGAATCTCGAGTTCGATTTTTTGTGAATCAATAAGTTCGAATATAGTAGGTACCTTTATTCCTATATCGCAAGTAAAAATAGTACGTGACGTTTTCAATTAACCGCTCCCTATACTTATTAGGAGAAGGAAATTTGGAGTAGGTTAACAGATAGGTATAAGAGATGAAAATAAAAATCTTGAAAATTATTTTATCATTCATAATTGAAAAGAGGCATCCAAATCCAAGTCGAAAACGACATCGAATGAGGACCACTCTAGATGGAGGTACGTACCTACCTAAAGTATCTTTAGTATAGTCAAATAGGTAGGTAGGTATTGTGTGTATAAATGACTTTCATATATTTTGTATAGGTATTGTAATTCTTTTTATATTGTTGGAAGTATATATGTAGGTACCTTCCTACCTACCTCCGCAGCTAACTTTCAGTCGGAATATCATAACCAGCAGGCAATGTTGTTTTCAGAAATATTGACTTTCTTTAGATTTATGCTAGCCTATTCCGAAAACTCACATTTTGAAAACTAAAATTACATACATTCATGTTTCACCCACAATCTAATGGGTACGTAGGTACAACAAAATTTATATAAAAAAAAAAGAAAAACACAAACCTACAACACCAAGTTACCCTAATACTGATATACTCAGCCATCAAAAACTCTCCCATCTATTTTAACATACATAAGTATGTAGATGGATATATGGGTATCTATTTTATTTATATATAAAAATATAACTCAACCACGCATACAATTCCCGAGTTTCTTTCCTACAATATTTCCTCAAAACAAGAGTGTGTTTGCTGATGAGGGGAATATCACATTCACAATACCCAAAACTAGGATGAAATGCTGTTCACACATTCTTTATGTAGGTATGTAAGTATTTTTTTTTGTATATCCAACCATTGCAAGTCCCCTTTCATCTACAGCCATTAAAAGAAAAAAAGAAATCAAAAGACCTAAACGTTTACTAGCAGAATTGTTAGCACTCAAACCAATATTCATCACCGTACCGACAAAATTTCCCTACCATACCAATACCAAAGGTGGTTTTCCTGATAATGGATTTGAATTGATGCTAAAGCCATTACCTATCTACTATTTTACTCGTATCTACATGTTATTCCCACATTATTACGGGACACAGTGTAGAATGCCATCATTGCATCTACGTATAAACCTTATCACCTACATTCACATCATGACGTAACATAATGTGTACTTATAAGAAGAACTAAAAACAAACAACAAAAAATATACAAAAACTGGAATTATTTGTATTCAAATACGTCACCACACACATTGCATGTATCATTTACGTAAAGTATCTACTATACGAGCACTAGGCTAAAGATACACATGTTTGATGAATATATGTGTAGAGCAGCAGTAATACCAGCAGAACAGTTTACAATAAGCGAGTACTAGCCACCCTTGGTATTGGATTTGAGGAACACCACCAGACGTGCACCTGCATCTGAGTTAGTTAGTGACTCACCATCACACCGCATTCAAACATCGCACATGAAGATGTTTGTGGCTGGTTGATGGTAAACCTGCCTCTATTATATGGGTAAGCAACTCAACTACATTACCACGTGCTTTTTCTACTATAAGGCATAAACCTATAAAAAAAGTGAGATTGAGACTGAGAAGACTGAGAGTGAAGTGATAAGATGCGATTATACTACCAGCCTAATGCATAGTGGTAAATACGGTTCGAAGAATGACGACGGACGACCGACGGGTGGCGTTTTTCCTCCATTCTATATCGATTTTAAATCAGGTTGGGTTGTGTTGTGTTCATCCACAATAAGTACACACAACATTATTGATTGAAAGTAATAGCAATAGGTACCTTCCAGGGTTGTAGCTTGAGCTGATGATTAGGTTACTTCCTAAATATTAGTTAAATGAATTTCAAAAAATAAAATGTATGTTTTTATTTTGTATTTGTTAAGTTGATAAAATTATTTTACTTACAATAATAAAATCTTATTAAAATGTTTGTTTTTTCTCGGCTTGGCAGAAGCGAACTCTTCAATTACTTTACTTAAATCAATTGCAGTGCTCTTCGATTTTCAATTGATATCTTAATAAATAACTGAGTTTTTCTAGATGCATTGTGCTTCGCAAGATTTTTTGATCAATTTCGGCTTCGAAAAAGATCTTTCAGCTTTTGCTGTAGTGCAGGGTGGCCCACGAATCGTGCCACAATAGGAAATTTAAATAACTTTTATTTTAATCGATGTATTTCATTAATTTTTTTTGATTGATTAGACCGCAAATGACCTCCACGCTCATCCACGCATATGCGGCACCTGATCAGAAAATTGTTCATTGCGGCCTGAAGGGTTGAAATTGCGATCGCCTCAATTATTATCTTAATGGACTGCTTCAATTCAGTCAAATTCCTGGGTTTCGTTTCGTACACTTCCTGCTTGATATAACTCCATAAAAAAAAGTCTAGTGCAGCCAGGTCAGGTTACCTTGGGGCCAGCGGAAAGTGCAGTTTCTGGATATCAATTTGTTTGGGAATTTTCGTTGGAGCTCCGCCAAACCTTGTGTGGCTACGTGTGCACTTGCTCCATCTTGTTGAAACCAAATCCTGCTGAAAGGGATACGTCTTCGGCGAAGTTCTGGGTAAAAAAAGCTCCTTCAACATCTTTAAATAACGGTCCCCATTGACAGTTTGTGGTACACCGTTTTCTTCAAAGAAGTATGGCCCGACAATACACCTTGATGAAACTGCGCACCACACAGTGACTCGTTCTGGGTGCAGTTCCGTCTCATGGAGCATTTCTGGATAAGATTCACACCATATACGGCAATTTGGCTTGTTAACATTGCCGTTTAAGTCAAAATGGGCCTCATCAGACATGAACAAACAATTTATCAATGTGTTGTCTTTTTCGGCCATTGCAATCATTTTTCGGCAAAACTCCTGGATATCCAGGGGGCACTGTGTTATCTCTAGAAGTTTATAGAATCAGAATCAATAAAAAAAAAACCCAGTATATTTTATCACTGAGTAAAAAGAGCATCAGAACCTTGATAGGTGTACTAACAGGACACTGTGCCATAGGTACACTGGCCACTAGACTGGGTGTATTGGCACCCGACTTCCGCAGGTGCTGTCAAGACGCTGATGAAACAGAAATCATTAAGCACATGCTATGCGACTGTACAAATCTAAAAACAAATCCCCTCCGACACTTCGGAAACAGGTTTGTTGATGAGCTAGACGACCTAGTGCATATACCTATGGTAAATATGAAAAAATATATAGAGAGTACGGGTTGGTTTGTAAATGAACCAGTCTTCATGAAACATTAGTTAGGAATATATAGGCCACCGTGTAAGCAGCAGCATTTGAGCTGCCTCCTAACCTAACCTCACCGAGCCTTAGTAATAAGCTTTAAGTTTGCAGTCGCCCAGTTCTCCATTCACTATCCTCGACTGAAGCATAGATTCATTGTTAAAGGCCCCTTCTATATCAAGAAATGCACCTAGGATAAACACTTTGCCTACCACTTCATGAAGTGCTGTCTTAACAGATTTGCCCTTAGTGTATGCATGCTGGGTAAGAGAGCACCATCATTTAGCTTCAGGTGAATTTGTACATCTGGGGGTTTTTCCAGGGTCTTCAATAGCAAGGAATATAGCCTTATAGTTCTAAAATCTGTTGGTTCAATATGGGTAGGCTTTCCAGCTTTCGGAATGAAAAGTATATAGTATATCATAATAAATTCAAAATAGTATAAGGGAATGATGTAGTTTCCTTTAATTTGCTTTGGAACTCCTTTGCGTCATTTTGGCTCCTTTTTAAGGTCTGGGCTCCAGGACGCGACCTTTGTAAAATACTCGAAAATTGACTCCTTTAAAAACTCAGGACTCTTTTTAACAATTATTTAAATAATTTTGTTAATACTAAAACTTCGTTGAAAATATCTGAATTTGCTCGTCTTCTTCTCTGAATTCAGCTCTTTGTGACCTCATTCAAATCCTTGTCTACATTTTCCCATTTTTGACATTCAACATCATGTGTCTTGTCTGTGTACGAGTGCATTAATTCCTCTCTTATAACAGATTACAGTATACGCAATACCTACCTACAATCTACATTTGTTCAATCTTGCCAATCCATGTTTTCTACCCTAATCATAGTCTCATTAGGCTGGTGAAAATAAAGAACAAAGTAGGTACGAAGCTTAAAAAGCACCCAACTTATGCTAGACTAAGGAAGTATTACACTTCTTTAAGTAAAACTGTCAACACGAATGTAAAACTTACTCAAGATCTTTTCTATACAAATGTATTTGAAAATTCAAAGGGAAATGTGAAAGAAGAATGGGCAATAGTTGACAGTATTCTAGGAATGATAAAGAAGTACAATGAAATTGAAAGCTTGGTTGTTGATGGCGTTACATTAACAGACTTGAACATTTTACAGATATCTCCGAAAAACTCAAATTGTCTTTTGATTCACATGAATATTCACTGAATATTCACAACCAAATACTTTTGCTTTCGATGCTTTTACATCTTTCGAGACTTACAAGATAATCATGTCCTTAAAAGCTAAAATTCTTGTACTTCAGATGCAATATCTAGCACTCTTCTTAAAAAAGTTGCACTTTATGTGTCTGATGTACTGAGTTTTATTTTTAACTTGAGTGTAGTACAAGGAATTTTCCCCAAGCATCTTAAATGTGCTGAAGTTATTCCATTGCTTAAGAAGGGTGATACGAATAATATGTCGAACTACAGACCTATTTCTCTTTTTCCAACAGTTTCAAAATTTTTTGAAAAAATTATGAATAATAGAATAACTTCTTTTCTGAATAAAAACAGTTTTTTTTTTTAATGAAAATCAGTTTGGCTTTCGTGCGGATAAGTCAATAGAGGATGCTATTCTCAGATTATGCAGTCAGCTTTATGACAGCATAAATAAAAGTAAAACTACAATAGCCCTCTTCATTGATATGACTAAGGCTTTTGACTTAGTTGACCATGACATACTACTAGATAAGTTATATAATGCAGGCTTTAGAGGAGTTGTTTTTGAATGGCCCAAATCATATTTAAAAGGACGAGTTCAATCAGTAATTGTAAATGGCAATATAAGTACAGGTAGTATGTTAAAAAATGGTGTTCCACAGGGATCGGTACTTGGGCCGTTATTTTTCTTAGTTTTTATAAACTCACTTTTTAATTTAAAGCCAAATGGTCTTTCAACAACCTTTGCAGATGACATATCTTTCACCTATCAGTCGTTTTCGGATCTTAACTGTGTAGTCCAAATAGAAGAAGATCTCCAATGCTTAAGAACTTGGTTTTCTACTCACAAGCTTATCTTGAGCGTAAGAACTAAGTTAATGTCATTCAAAACATCAGGTTATCATGTTTCCGACTATAATTTTCGTTTTCATGCATCTAAATTTGAGCAATATAGCTTCCCTATTCACGATTAGGGTAAACATAATTTTAACGCAAATGGTTCTTGCTCAGATTCTTGCTTCAAAATTGATTTTGTTACAAGTTTCAAATACTTAGGAGTTACAATAGATTCTAATCTCAACTGGAAAGAGCATATCAGTAATATTAAATCTCATTTAATGCTTGTGGCTCGGAAAATGTATCTTTTAAAACCTTATTGCTCTAAGAATGTTCTTACTTTGGTTTATTAGGGTCTGGGACACTCAAAACTTCAGTATGGTTTATCTTGCTGGGGAGGTTCTTACTCAAACACATTTAAATCTGTATTAATTGCACAAAAGCAGTTAATTCGTATTATTTGCAACAAAAATCGCTTCGCTGTAAGTTAGTCTTTGTTCAAGAATCTTAGGATTCTGCCTATGTGTCATCTCTACATTTTTAAAGTCCTTAAAGAATTCTTCAAGCAAAGCGGCAATATCCCAAGTTGAAACTCATTATTATACAATCTACGTATAAACAATATGCATTTTGTCAATGAACCTGCTGCCCACAAAACTCACTTCTCTCATTTTTATACTGCTATTGCACCCAAGTGCTTTAACAAACTACCAATGTCCATTAGAATGACTTAAAATTTCAAATCCTATTTAAAAAAAATTAAAGACTGGCTATTCACTGTGGACTTGATACATATTGAAAATTATTTTTCTTAAATTACAGAACATTTTAAAGATTTATTTCGTCTGATTCTTTTTCTTATATAAAATGTTGTATCTCATTAAAGTCTTTTAATTTAATAGTTATCATTAAATGAATTTAAATTATGTAGCTCTGATTGTCACCTCACATCAGCTTAATTTTGTAATTTTTTTTTGTACGTATCATTCAACTCTAACTTATTTATGTAATAGAATGTTTACTATTTATTCACTTTTAAACAAAATTGTTAAACTAGTTTTAAGTTGAAAATGAATGAAAAATATCTCGTATTGTATCGTATTATAGTTTTAAAGGGCTCTCTTTTTAGACACCTTCGATTATATTTCAGAGGTAACCCTACTCTATAGAGCCGGCTGTTCTTTATAAAGTTCGAGGAACTCGGTCCAGAACTTTTGTTCATCACTCATCAGCCATTATAAAAAAGAAACAATGTGTACTGCGTAAATAAAATTTTTGTGCGGTTGCACAGTTTTTAACATTTACGACATAATTAACTGCACAAATTTAGGACTTGAGCAAAAATATTAAAATTGTTTCATTTTTACACAGTTAGCTGCACAAATCGCGCAAACAATCCCATTCACAGCACAACTAAACTACGCAAACCCCAGTTTGCGTCGTGAATTGTCGGCCATAGTTTACCCCAAATCTAACGGTCGATTCAAAAATATCTAAAAAATCAGAAATTCCCTTTGTTTTTACTGCTCTGCAAAATGTAATTTTTGAACAAATGGGTGACACTTGGAACGAAATACACTTCTTCGCACAAAATATAGTATTTCCATCATCTGTCAAGCCAGAGAACTATTTGTTGGTTAATTTTCGTTATAAATTTTGTGTTTCGAATATTTTCCTTCAAATAAATTCACAATTTTTGGATCACATTTATCTTAGGTGACTGCGCCGGAGGTGTCATCAAATGAGGGCAATTTCAAGTTAGTACAATACCTGTCATGTGCCTGTCATTTTCTGGCAAGACAAAATCAGACGTAGGGTCAATTCCCCTATAATCAAAAACTTAGTGGCTTACAGAAAAGTAATACTCAACTGTGATAAAACCGTTCAACCTAAATATATGATGTAAAGTTAATTACTTGCTGAAACTCAATTTTTTTTATTATTATATTATTTTACTTTAACTGCTTTTTTATAAACAAATAAAAACTGGAAAGAAGCCAAATTCCCCAGTAATCGAACACTTGTTTCCTGAAGCCGAACATAAAGTTTCCTAATTTCGAATGCAAGATTTTGGCAATAGACTATACTTTTCGAAAAATAATAAAAAGCATTGTTGGATTCTTATTTTAGTTTAAATAAACAAATTTATTAAATTATTTTGTTTTTATTCAATTTTATTGAAAATAGGAACAAAAGTGTTAAAAAACCTTAAAACTTAAACAAACATTAATAGCAATATTGTTAAGCAAAGTAATTTTTGGATTTCTTTTTTAAATGTAATGTAATGTTAAAAGTATAAGATGGATATATACAAGCTACCTTGCTATAGCTTGCATAAGATAGCTATACACAAGGTATAGCTTGTATAAAATGGCTATATCTACAAACTACATACTAATGCACGCGCTTTAGCTTATATAAGATGTTTATATACAAGATATAGCTTAGCTTGTATAAGATGAATACACGCTACCTACAAATGCACGGGCTTTAACTTTTCTGGTTGTTAATTTGCTGAAGGAAATTATCCGATTTCTGTATTCTATGTGATTTCGGTTTTTGGTCGATATTTTTGTCGATTTTGTGCTCAAATAAATTTTCTTAACAATAAAGTTAAAACGATTGATATAAAAATATATAAAACATTAAGATCAAATTCTTATTCAAAACTAATGGTGAAATTTCCATGAAATAAAAATTAATTTACAACCATAAGAAATCATAAGAATGGACGCGCTTTAGCTCATATAAAATGGCTATATACAAGATACAGATGGTATAAGATGGCTAGATGCAAGCTACCTTGTTATAGCTACGAGCTATAGATTGAATACGATGGCTATATGCAAGCTACCATGCTTGCATAAGATGGCTATATACAAACTATAGCTTGTATTAGATGGCTATATACAAGCTATTGATATTAGCGCTCTAACTTACAACTTTGGAAGGCCTGTCGAGTGCCTTATAAAAGTAGTATTGAAGTTATATCAATAAAGTAATTAATTTGAATAAGGAATCCATATGCAAGATATAATACAAGCCATAGCCTGCGAAATTTCAAAATCGGGCCTACTGCAAGCTAAATTGTTAGTAGGGAAGGACTTGAGCAAAAATATTAAAATTGTTTCATTTTTACACAGTTAGCTGCACAAATCGCGCAAACAATCCCATTCACAGCACAACTAAACTACGCAAACCCCAGTTTGCGTCGTGAATTGTCGGCCATAGTTTACCCCAAATCTAACGGTCGATTCAAAAATATCTAAAAAATCAGAAATTCCCTTTGTTTTTACTGCTCTGCAAAATGTAATTTTTGAACAAATGGGTGACACTTGGAACGAAATACACTTCTTCGCACAAAATATAGTATTTCCATCATCTGTCAAGCCAGAGAACTATTTGTTGGTTAATTTTCGTTATAAATTTTGTGTTTCGAATATTTTCCTTCAAATAAATTCACAATTTTTGGATCACATTTATCTTAGGTGACTGCGCCGGAGGTGTCATCAAATGAGGGCAATTTCAAGTTAGTACAATACCTGTCATGTGCCTGTCATTTTCTGGCAAGACAAAATCAGACGTAGGGTCAATTCCCCTATAATCAAAAACTTAGTGGCTTACAGAAAAGTAATACTCAACTGTGATAAAACCGTTCAACCTAAATATATGATGTAAAGTTAATTACTTGCTGAAACTCAATTTTTTTTATTATTATATTATTTTACTTTAACTGCTTTTTTATAAACAAATAAAAACTGGAAAGAAGCCAAATTCCCCAGTAATCGAACACTTGTTTCCTGAAGCCGAACATAAAGTTTCCTAATTTCGAATGCAAGATTTTGGCAATAGACTATACTTTTCGAAAAATAATAAAAAGCATTGTTGGATTCTTATTTTAGTTTAAATAAACAAATTTATTAAATTATTTTGTTTTTATTCAATTTTATTGAAAATAGGAACAAAAGTGTTAAAAAACCTTAAAACTTAAACAAACATTAATAGCAATATTGTTAAGCAAAGTAATTTTTGGATTTCTTTTTTAAATGTAATGTAATGTTAAAAGTATAAGATGGATATATACAAGCTACCTTGCTATAGCTTGCATAAGATAGCTATACACAAGGTATAGCTTGTATAAAATGGCTATATCTACAAACTACATACTAATGCACGCGCTTTAGCTTATATAAGATGTTTATATACAAGATATAGCTTAGCTTGTATAAGATGAATACACGCTACCTACAAATGCACGGGCTTTAACTTTTCTGGTTGTTAATTTGCTGAAGGAAATTATCCGATTTCTGTATTCTATGTGATTTCGGTTTTTGGTCGATATTTTTGTCGATTTTGTGCTCAAATAAATTTTCTTAACAATAAAGTTAAAACGATTGATATAAAAATATATAAAACATTAAGATCAAATTCTTATTCAAAACTAATGGTGAAATTTCCATGAAATAAAAATTAATTTACAACCATAAGAAATCATAAGAATGGACGCGCTTTAGCTCATATAAAATGGCTATATACAAGATACAGATGGTATAAGATGGCTAGATGCAAGCTACCTTGTTATAGCTACGAGCTATAGATTGAATACGATGGCTATATGCAAGCTACCATGCTTGCATAAGATGGCTATATACAAACTATAGCTTGTATTAGATGGCTATATACAAGCTATTGATATTAGCGCTCTAACTTACAACTTTGGAAGGCCTGTCGAGTGCCTTATAAAAGTAGTATTGAAGTTATATCAATAAAGTAATTAATTTGAATAAGGAATCCATATGCAAGATATAATACAAGCCATAGCCTGCGAAATTTCAAAATCGGGCCTACTGCAAGCTAAATTGTTAGTAGGGAAGGACCCATCTGTTTAAGCCTATCAGAAATGTTCCTATATTAATCCTATCATGAATCTAGAGAGGCTTCACTATATGTTTGATATTTTCGTCTCGTTGTGTCTGAAAGAAGTTTTAGGTTTCTAATTTAAGGCAAGAAACAATAAAATATTGAAACTGTACGAACAAAGGAAACCTACAATACAGTATGGTTTCCTTGATTCCAACACTAGCGTTCGAATAGGAAACTCGTACAAATTTGGTTTTCTATGTTCGAGCAGTAAAAATATAAAACAATTATTAACTTTTTAGATAAAACTTTTATTTTATTGAATAATAATAGATTTAAACTATAGAAAAACCTTTAAAAGATTCGAATTTACCTCAATTTTCACACAATACACACAGTTTCCCACAACACTCGCAATAGTTTTTTTTTTCTACAAAACCCGTAAAATATCGGACTCAGTGAATGAAACACAAACAACCATTTTTATAAATGTTGAGATTTAATTGTACTACTTAAATATGTCGCAATGTTAAGGGTAGTATCACATTTGGCATTTCGCATTTACAGAAGTTGAAAACCTGAGAAATTACACAGTTTAAACGGATTTTTCCAAAAAGTGTTCGAACCTAGGCGACTCTACCCTATAGGTACCTACCCAATTTGTCGGCACTTTAAAGTAAATAATTTGCCTAATAATATTGAGGTAGATACGTACATATTTAAAGGTACTCATTTTCTAAATCCGCACTTATTTGGCTTCTACCAGACATCCCATTTTGAGTTTTGGCACGAGTACGATAACTTTGGCGCCAAGATATAATAACGGTTTTTGGTAGAGGGGCTTAATACAAACATTTTTTACTATGGGAGGGGGGTCTATCTAACCTCGTTTAGGCGAGAGGGGTAGTTTTATAAAATTTACTTAAAATCTAGAAAAAAAAATATTTAAAAACAACGGCAACACTTACAGTTATAAATTATACTTTTTTAAAAAGTCAGAACTCTACAATTTATAATAAATTTTAAGTAAAGTTGTTTCAGTCAATAGTTTTTGAAATAATTGACTTCAAACTCAAAATTTATGAAAAAAAAGTTAAAAAAATCACTTTGAGTATTATTTTTCTCATGATTATAAATACCAATAAAGAAGTAATTGATGTAGTTAACTGTTCCAATTATTTTTTAATCAAACACTGAAAACTATTCGTTTCTATGTTTTCTAGTTTTTGAGAAAATTGAAAAACAAAAAAAAAATAATTTTGTATCAGATGGGTGCATGTAAAGTTTCTTTTGCATTTAAAGAATCTGGATTAAAAAAAATAATTGATATTATATACATAAACGTATGTACATAGAAAAAAGAAACACTTAATAACCACATTAACTGTAATAAAATCACAAAGGTATATATGAAATTTACGATGGAACAGTGAGATGCCTAAGGGGGGCAGCTGCAACCCCCCTGCTTGGGCTCACTATAGGCTTTGGGGAGGGTGAAAATTTTATTATATGCAAAGTTTCTTTAAAATTAAAGAATCTTTTGGGTTTAAAGGACAAGTATAGTTTTACTATTTTTCAATTACATATCTTAAAAACTAGAAGACATAAAAAGAAGTAGTTTTCTGTGTTTAATTAAAAAATAATTGGAGCAGTTAACTACATCAATTATTTTTTTATCGACATCCATAATCATGAGAAAAATAATATTCAAAGTGATTTTTGTAACTTTTTTTTCATAAATTTTGACTTTGAAGTCAATTATTTAAAAAACTATTGACTAAAACAACTTTATTTAAAATTAATTATAAATTGTAGAGTGACTTTTGAAAAAGGTATAATTTATAACTGTAAGTGTTGCCGTTCTTTTTTAATATTTTTTTTAAAGATTTTAAGTAAATTTTTATAAAATTGCCCTTCCCGCCTAAACGAGGGGTGATAGACCACCCCCTACCATAGTAAAAAATGCTTGTATTAAGCCCCTCTACCAATAACCGTTATTATATCTTGGCGCCAAAGTTATCGTACTCTCCCCTGAGTTTTTTTATTTTTGGTGGTGAAATCACACTAGAAATTACATATATGAAAATTTGTCGCAAACCTAGCGCCAGAAAAAAAAATTACAATCAACTGCATGCACAATTTGGAGCGTAGGTTATGTGCACCTAGTAATCTCTGTATCAAATAAGCTGTGATACGTATTATGTTGGTCCAAAATTACTATTCCTTATTTTGTAAATAATAGGGTTACTTAAAATGTAGGTATGTAGGTTAATTTGTCAATCTTCAAATTATCACCACCTATATTTAAACATTAGCTTACATTTAAATTTAGTATACACCAATACCTACGTTTTATACGCTCAGGATGTTTTTATTTTGGAAATTAATACTGTACAAGTAAATAACCTCAAAGCCACTGTATCACAAATATACGTCAAAATGTATCCCAGTTCATATTCACAGTTCAAACAGCTAAATTTCATTGTAAGCTATTTTTTTCCACCGCGCTTCAAATTTATCCAAATTGCCATTCGGCTTTAGCTTGCATTTTTAATGCTGAAAAAGTGAACTAAATATGTAGAACATGATTATGTATGTAGGTACTTATATCATAATATCCAAATCAATTTTACTTCGAACAACCAAATTTTCATTCAACCGAACACCTAGTTATTTATCATAAGTAAAAATGTTGAAAACGAAGTTAAAGAACACACAAATTATTTTACCCAATATTTCAATCATCTAAAAATTTAAAAAAAAAAACCGTCCACAGTAATTTTGTGATCCTATTATCTAGCCCAAGTAAAAAACAAACCTGCTGCACCTACTATACACAAATATCTATGCCCAGCAGAATGTTAAGCTACTCTCGTAGAAATATCTTCAAAACACGTCATTATCGTCTACCACATTATTTTTAGGTAGACTAACAGTCACTTAGTAGTCGTAATTTCCCCTTGAATTAATTTATAAATGATTATAAGTTATTTACTCCTCTGAAGAAAGCCGCCATTATTACCAATCGATGTTGGTATGTTGTTTCTGAATATTAGGAAATTAAATAACATTCTGCTAGACAACCAACAGACCAGTCACAACCTATCGATTATGATTGCCTGTTAGGTAGACTTTACTAACTTCCCCACATTTCTGGAGGTAGTTTTGAAAAAAAAATCTCTTACCACCAAATACTCTCCATGCAGACTCTTTTGTTGTTTTTTAGAAGCAAACAACCACAAAACGTTCTCCTCCCTAACTTAACTAAGGCCCTACAAGTGCAAGTATATACATACATGCATACTACACAAACTGCTAATACACACCTTTCCCCAAGCTGAAGAAAGAAAAGAACCCCTCCTTACCTTACTTAAATAACTACTACCACGGCACAAATTCTGCTACAAAATGTGGAGTGGTCTATCAGGAGAAGAAGTACCAGACGCGGCAAATACGCAAACATCAGCCAGTCAAGAAAAATAACACTGATAAAATGTTGGGAAAGTTGCTGCGATATTTATACGTTGAAAGGCAGAGAAGCAATTTATTTCTCTTCAGCTTGAAGTTGGTGTATTTGCGTGCTAAAATTTCTGAATGGCTGGTAAAAAAGTTTATAAAAGTTGCGCAATTCTAAGTTAGCGGACTACACAGTCACAGTCAATCTCTCTAGCCGCAAGCCAAACGACACAATTTCACAAGAGAAAAATGTTGCTGATTTTTGTCGTTGGTATAGTTGGTTTTAATTGGATAGCGGATAGGATAGCGGGGACAAGATTGGAAGATGCATTCGTTTTCATAAAGTTTGAGCTTGGTTTGGTGTGTTGCGTCGGATAGACTAGCTAGAGTTACCATGATATTTATTTAGCATACTAAAATTAAACGAGGTAGATTTTGCACTTATTGCATTGATGAATTTAACATCGATTTGAGGACGATGATCCAGAATGACCATAGAACATTGGGTTATACAATTTGTTCGCAATTCTATATAGTAAAAATAAAAAGTTGTTCGTTTGTAACCGCATAAATTGAGTATATCTCCATCGATTTGGCAATTTATTCAAATGGAATATGTATAATTCAATAAATTTTCATAATAGGCTCTTCAGACCAAACCCAAAACCGGGGTTTCAGCTAAAAGCTTACGAAAACTCGAAAATCGTTCACACTGAACATTTACAAGCTTTCGTTTGACATTTCAATTATTTTGGTACCACAGGCAACAACAAATACATTGTGAAATGAAATTGAAATTACTCCAGACACCTGTTTTTTTCATTGGTTTTTCCTGTCAGCAACCCGTCAGCTATTTATGTGACGATTAATTGAGCACTGAATGTTTCACAAGGTGTGTTTGCTTAGTTCATCTTGCAAATCCAACATGTTTTCGACAGGTTTTATTTAAAACTTGTAGTTTATAAAAACGAGTGGTTTATCAAAAATGTATGGGAAAACTTGTGTTTTCGCTTTAGGTTTTCAGCCAAAACCGATAATTTCGCGAAAACCGTGTTTTGGGTTTGGTGTGAAAAGGATATAAGTTCACAAAACAATCGTTAATAAATTATTTGAAATTGGGAACATCTGCCATTTATATAAAATTCAGAGACATTTTTTACTTTATGCATTCATACAACGTAAAGCCTTAAACATCTTCGTAACTGTCGGACAGCTTATTACGTGTCATAAATGGACTTTACTTTTTGGATGAAAATCTTTTACAGTAAATCATCACTTTCTGGCTTGGTCGGTCGCAAATGGATATGATAAAATTGGAAAACCAAAGGTTTAAGTGGTTCTGCCATCTTTTTTTGGAAAAATCACTGACAAATTTAATATATAAATGACAGCATTTAGAGTCAAGAATCATGGTCCCTGCACACGGCGTAGACATTTACAAAAGTAATGAATCCCAATAGATTTATTGGGAGTCATTACTTTCATTGCGATAATAAAATAAAATTTAGAACTCTCAAACATTTTATTTTATTATCGCAACTTCTAAGACAATAATTGATTTGTTGGTATTTTATACTTTAATATATTATAAGCGTTGATATTAAGTTATTTTTGTATGTCATGCCATTATACATTTTCCGAAGATTAATGAGGATCTACGGAAGACAACAAAGATAAGACTGTCCCCTCTCATCTGTCGCAGATGTTAAAAATAAAAATAAAGATTTAAATATTCTTAAGAAAACTACATTATTAGAACATGTACTATTGAAAAAACTAAATCCTTCCCATAGTTTGACATTTGATGTTGCTCTAGCTCTGTAATATGATATCGGCAATTTTAAAGCTTTTCTAAGGAAGATTAAAATTTATACGAGAAAAAAGAGATTCCAATGCGAACAAGAATTCAATTCACTTTAATAGTTGATGTACGATATAAGCTTCAGTTTTGATTGAATACGACAGTCATACCGCTTATTCGTGATAATAGTACAACATTCAACAAACAGCAACAAGACAAAATTCTCGTTAATCTCAGAGATTTAGATTTTTATGTTAAGAACGCAGGAATAAAAATACATTTGCAACGAAATAGTTGGAAAGATTGTAACATCTTCCGCCTAAATAATGACCACCGAAGGTAATTCAAAAATAAATAAATAGCTAAATATCCAAATGGCTACCCTATGTATGGAATTTCAATATTGAACTTAAAATTCTATATTCGCAACCGTTAAAAAGTAATGAGTAAGATCTATGGAATAAATATGATTTTGTAACATTACAAAATGCTTGCTAAATCCCAGTAGGTATCTATCATAAAAGTATAATATTCTTATTTATTTATAAAAATCAAATTTCTCTTTCTAACATTAAGGAAAAGGAAATTGCGCTAATTATAAAAATGGAGATTAAAAACTAAATTTGAGAAAATTATTATTATATTACTTTTCATAAAACGAATATACAGGCTAAGCAAAAATTTGAGAAAATTTATTAAAGGTAAAGGCAACGGCGGAATACCCAAATAAACCTCAGAAATCACATAACTTTATCTCCGCAGAAATGAACTGTCAAGTTTTATATGGGAAAATGTTCTGCAAAGCAGATAAATTTATCTCATGAATTTAATAATTTGATGTACAAAGCGAAGAAATTTTAACGAACAGCTGATTATTTCCCACATTTATGCAAAAAAGAAACTTGTAACTTTCTACAAAGAGGAAAATTAACTCGTTGCCTATATACGTTAAATACCCTTATTATATTATTTTTTCACAAACCGAATACAGGCTAAAAAATAATAATGGTAACCCTGATTCTGAGTTACTTGCTTGCTCTTTATTGATTCTAAAATTCTTCGGCAATAAATTTATTTGTTTCATTCGGGTGTGTTGTTTTTGTACTCTTTAGCAAGCATTTGTTGCGGTGGCGTGTCACGTCGTAGTGGACTTATTTCGCAGTGATTCAGATTCAAGCGCCAGCAACACGTCATTTTACCAGGAGAACATAAATACAGCTGGTTGCGTTAGGCATGCCGCTTTGTTGAACATTCTGTTTGCTGCAAGCAGAACCCACAACCTGCAGGAGGGCGGTGGGATCCAATGAATTTTTATCTATCAATCTCACTGCATACCAACACAATAAATTGTGAAGAGTAATAAATTGGCTCTTTGATAAGAGCGAGGTAATGGGGAATGGTATGGTGTTGATTATCAGCTTTAGATTGCCACTGTTATTTAACTGCTTATTCAAATACATACCTACAATGTGGTGTTTTATTTTCAGAAAACACCTTTACGAGTAAGTGTGGAAAGATAATAAATACGTTTGGTTACATAATATTGATATGAGTTTATAGACTTTTGTTAAACAACTAGGTAGGTATTTACTCGTAGCTCTGTCTTATTTTACCCAAACGTTGTTATTGCAAATGGTAACAGGTATATAAAAAGGTACACAAAGTTGTACTAAGGTTAACATTAGAACTTTCTATACAACATGGAAGCCTGTGAATTATTATTTAACCTGTTTTGAACCTGCAATAGGAAAAAAGACTCAGCCAGTGCGAGGTCACACACTCAGGATTAAAGTCTTTGTAATAACCACATTTCTTTAAGATAGAGAATAATAATAAACAGGGTTAGGGAATGCGAAAAAATAGGTTAGATTAGATATGTATTCATCATTTTAACTGTGTTCCTTGAATTTTTTCTGGTATGTTTCCTACAGAAAAGTAAAAAAAAAATAATTTTTCACCAGGAAATTTTCCTGTTTCCCTATTGTGGTGGCTTGACATATGTTCATATTTTAACATACATACCTAGTCATTCGTCGGTTTGTTAAAAGTTTATTTTGTTTGCTGCTTTTATCCATAGAACTGCTATAATTATAACTAACTGCACCGATGCACGTTGTTCTACCCATTCCAGTAGTTCGGCGACAGGGATTTCAAGGGCGCATAATTTTAAATGAATTAGTAAGATGTTAAAGCGGTTTTAGTATAGGATGCTATGCTCTTGCTAATTTTAAACAAGTTATTCATAGAACTATCTTTTAAATTTTACCAAGTTAAGATCCCCAAAAGTCTATTTATCTTCATAGGATCATATTAAATCCATATGACAGTTTGACATGTACCAACGCTAAAAAGTTTTGTTCGCTAAGATTTTTGCACTCTTTTGGGCGTGTTCAGCTGCAGAAGTAAAAAAGTGGTTTAGTTAAAAAGGTGCTAAGTTAAAAATGTTTAAAATTAAAAATATTTTAGAAAAGTGCTTAAATATTAGCAACAATTAAGATAAGCCTGTTTAAAATTTTTCGCCAAAGATTTTAACTCCTTTAGTGGAACAGACGACCCAAAAACTGATTCAAAAATCAACAGCCTCGATCTCAAATTTCACGGCAACCTAAATTGTTTTTATTTGACGTTCAGTACAGCTTTCTGGAATATAGGGAGAATAAAAAAAAACAGGCTTTTGAGCAAGATTAAACTAAAACAGAATCGCGAGAACTGACATTTGGTGTTGATGTCTGCTGTCTGGATAGAGCAAAAATGACTGCTCTTTTGTTTTGATAATTCTTTATTATTAATAAAATCGCAAATTTTCAATATCAGCAGAAAATTTATAATTTGTTTGTTTTGACATAACTCACATTAAATTGACTGTTTTATTTTGTTCTGACTTTCTTTTAATCTGTTCTGTTCTATACTTTTATTTTTCTTCACTAAATAAAGCGATTTTCGTAGTCTTACACGTGAAAGATAATAAGCCAGCAAGAGCGGTCAATTCGCAAAATTGGTTTTATACGTGACAACTTTTTCTGTAAGATATTCAGTGGAGCCGAACTGTTTCGATGCGAAATGTCAAGACGCTGTTGATGGCAAGGTGTTTAAAAAATAAAGCATCGACGATGCATGAGATAGTACTGGTTTAATCTTCACTAAATAAAGCGATTTTCGTAGGCTTACACGTGAAAGATAATAAGCCAGCAAGAGCGGTCAATTCGCAAAATTGGTTTTATACGTGACAACTTTTTCAGTAAGATATTCAGTGGAGCCGAACTGTTTCGATACGAAATGTCAAGACGCTGTTGGTGGCAAAGTGTTTAAAAAATAAAGCATCGACGATGCATGTGATAGTACTGGTTTAATCTGTTTCACGTATTACTTCCCTTTCACATGAAACTGAGTTGCTGGGAACTTTTGTTTTGTTGGGGAAAAGGGGAAGAAGTAATGGACTGAATAAAATCTGCTCAACGATTTGAAAAGATTTGTTTGATGTTTTGTTTACATGTATCTACATATATTTATAACTTTTCCTTATCTTTGAAATAGAATACCTTTAAGGAATCATGACTTTAAGCAGTTTTTTCTTGTCAACAAAAGTGCTTAAGTATTTACTCTGAGCCATTTATGCTACAACTGTTTTTATCGGTATTTTCATAATCAATACTTCGGTATATTTGTTGTTCTTTAGGTTAAGACACCAGAATAACTTTTATGAAAAATTTTTTACAATACACAACGTTTCTTATTTTTTAATATTAAAATCTAGTTTTTGTGGTCTGTTCGGAAAATGAAATAAAATTGAAACTTTTGTATGACTTTATACTAATCGGTTTTTTATTTTGTTTACTGATTTTTTTGAGACAAGGTCCATGGCACTCCGCCACCGCCATATATAAAGACCGGGATGATAAGCGTCTTATAAAGGATGTTTTAGTTTAAAAAAAATGAAGGCAATATGCGAAACCATGGAAAGGGCGATTTTCATAATCTCGCCATCTGCATTTCGATAATGAAATAGCGAATTGCATAGTGCCGCACACCGATTTCGATAGGTTTTTGACAAGCGGATGAATTCCAAAAAGCAACAGATGCGCATTTTACGCAGTCATGTGTTCCGAAAATCGAAATAGCAAATTTTGACAAAGTCAAGAGTTTTTTAACGCATCCGAAACGTTACTGATGCACATTTCAGCAAAATAACTAGGTATAACTTCTGACTGACATCACTCATCACATCATTCTTTTTAATTTATTTTCTAGTTGCAAACACAAATCAATATAACAATCAATAACTTTGCAATTATTTTAAATATCTGTTTGCTAAATCAAACCCATTCTTTAACATTATTGTGTATAATATACACCCCAAACATGCACTGTACATTTTATTTACTCAACTCACTTTCTCTTCACCCCTGTCCAATAGTGCAGGTTGATTTTGTTTTGTTATAGAAACGTGGTCAACAAATACATTTTTGGAACAAAACATGTTCACCTGTTAGGCATGAACCATTAAAACAACAATTTTTTCTATAAAATGGCAACATGAACAATGACTACCACTTTGGTGTACATGCCATTTCTCTCAACAAACAAACATTTAACAGGCATATGTTATCAGGCGTCCATGCTCATTTGAAAGGCACATACAATAACAAAAATAATTATTTCACAGTTTTCACATTTTCATGAAAACGAAATAAAAACCTTGATCTTGAACTGGCATCATGTTAATGTCCTCAACCTTAACAAGAGGTCACTTAAGAGTGAATGGCTTAAGGTGACCATTACGCTTTTATAAACAAATCTTTTTGCTTGCGATTGATTTTTTTTTAGTTCTAAATTGTAAGGACAATATATATATGAAGCATTTTTTTTAAGTGATAACTTCTGATGTTAGAGTAAGCCGCTTCGAAACGTAACGCGTTATGGCGCTAGTAAGTCTGGCTTCAATTTTTCTCACGAATACGGGAACTTTTGAAATTAATCAAATTAACGAAGAACTTTTGAAGCTTTTCTCAAGTTAAATAATTTCAATATTAGATTAGTTTAAGTTATCACTTCTGTGGGGTGTCCCAGGATGCACATGTTTTTTTTTTTGTGAATTCGCCGGAAATTTCGGATTCATTTTTTTTTTCGATAAAAATCAATAAAAACAAAATTCACTCTCATTTTGACAGCTTTGCTGTCACAATATTTTCACAATAAAAACGACATTCAGTTTGACAAAACTGCAAGTAGTAGTAGAAAGTAGTAATTCCACATTGATTTATTGATATTCTGTGAAAATGATTCAATTGAAAGCGTTATCCATCGCAAGCATATTTTTGTTGCATTCAAAACCGTATTTTGTTTTCACTTTGGTGTAATTGAATTGATTTCAGTTCTTGTTTTATTTCAAATCAATAAGAGCATGAATTTAATTATATGTGGGTAAAACCTTACTATTTCCATCCCTAATCTTGTAATCTTTAGCCCGAATGACATGCAGAATCTGTCAAACCAGATTCAGAAAGAAAATATCATCCTGTTTTATTTTTCCATCACGTATTAAAAAGACGATGCTGATCCAAGTCCATAATCTACAAAACGCAGCCGTTATTTTTTTTCGTACAACTGCTTACAATGACGAAATATTTGGACATTATTCTTACGTTACATTGGCCATCTAGTTGTTGCATTGGCCATTGGAGCTTTATATATGTATTTCAAAATTTTATGGAATGAAAGGCGACTACCATCATTATAATTGATACCTATATCATATTTTAAACAAAATTAAAAGTACTAAATAGATTTTTGGCATCAACAATAATAATAATTTTTCATATTAAAAAAAAACCTATGGTCACCATACCAGTGAGCAAGTTTTTTTTCGTTGGGTTTGAATGCATGTCTCTGAGTTCATTAATTGAATAATTTTATATCCACTGCCTGCTGCCAATGCAAGTGAGTCGTATTATACCAACAATCAACTGTTATGAAAATGACAACAATATACTTATCGCAATAACGAATCATAATGTCGTGTAGAAACATTCATACATATATGTAGGTATATATAGTACGTATTTGAAATTAATTCTTAAAATAAAAACCAAATGGATTACCCTATTGTATCACATGCAGTTCTGTTATATTTGAGTTTAGTGAAATGTGTTCGTCATGTAGTGTGAATTTCTTTTTTATAAAATTGAACGAAAAGAAAAAAAATCATATTTTCGTCGCTGCCACTTAGTCAATTAAGTAATATTTTTGTTTAAACAAAGTCGGGCACATTTGCATTACAATTATAACATACATGCATATGTTACATATTGAACGTGATGAAAAATGTAACACTTGGTTAAACAATAAAAGATAGATAGATTTTTTTGGAATCGATAGATAGGAGTTGAGGATTTCGAATTCAATATTAGTTTCAAGAAAAAACCCTTACGGGTTATATTTATTTTATTTATTTATTTTAAAAATAACATTAACAAGATAAAAAATAATATTAAATCTTTTAATTGGTATCCTTAAAAATTATAAAATAAACAAATAGTAAAAAAAAAAAAATGCACAACTGGAAGCATACTTGCTCTTATGTTCGATCACATCGTATGCAAAAGATTCTTAGTGGAAACGGCTATATAAAATTTTAAATTCGTTTTTTACTTAATTTTGTGTAAACACAAACTCAATTTAAAATATCTAACAACATAAATTTAAAAACATAATTTCAAAAAAAATCGTACAAAATCGTAAAAATCCCAAAATCCAAAAAAAAATATTTTTCGAACATTTTGGTATGCCAGAATTATTTAGAATTCCAAGGACCCCCAATATAAATTTTTTTTATCGAAATGCGTCGAGCCATTTATGAGAAAGTCGAAAATCAAAATAATGATTGTATTTCAGTCATCGTTGATAACAATGAATTTAAAAAAAAAAAATGCACGACTGGATCGTACGAACTTTCTCTTGTAGCTAACAACTTGTAGCTATAACCATTGATGTTAAGTAAGTTAGGTGTAGTTATGCTATGTATGTTTAAGCCCAATGTAGGTTAGATTACCCTGATTCTTAGTCAAATCTGATGCTTATGGTGAAGATTAGTTTTTTAAAAATGATTTTGCCACATGTTACCCATACTCTAACTCACATAATTAATTTTTTCATAACCTCATCAAAGAGCTTAAGTCATTCCCGTAGCCAAAAAATCAAATGCTAGCTCTTTTTTGGACTTTCGTCCTATAAGTATCCTTCCTTGTCTGTCAAAGGTCTTTGAAAAAATTCTTGCCTCACAAATATCTGATCATCTTACTACAGGTAATTTGCTGTCACCACTCCAATCAGGTTTTCGTGCACATCACAGCTGTCAAACTGCTATGATTAAGGTACTTGATGACATTAGGATACAATATGATCTAGACAAGGTTACTATTCTCTGTCTACTAGATTTCTCAAAGGCATTTGACAGAGTAAACCATGATATACTTTGTCAAAAGTTAAAGTACTACTTTGGGTTTCATGAGAGAGCTGTCCGTCTCGTTCGAAATTATCTCTGTGGCCGTAGTCAAAGAGTAAATTTTGGTCAGCTACAATCTGAGTTTTTAAATCTGCAAATGGGTGTACCACAAGGATCTATTTTGGGGCCCATATTGTTTTGCACTTACATAAATGATATAACAAAAGTTTGCTCCAACGTGCTGTTACATCTTTATGCTGATGATGTGCAAATTTATATATCTCGTCCGATAGGCTTGCAAGAAGATTTGGTATGTAGATTAAACGAAGATCTTACAGAAATGTATAATTGTTCATTCCAAAATGGTCTTACACTCAATCCGACAAAGTCGCAACTTATTTCTATATCAAAAAATCATGTTGTTACCATACTTCTTCCCCCAACCTTTCGCTTCCAATCTCAGCTTCTGTTTGTGGATACTGTTACGAGTTTGGGTATTAAAATAAGTAAATCACTTTCAGCCGAAAAGCACATAAATTTTACAATAGGAAGAATTTACACTGGGTTGCGTAAACTTTGGCTATTTTCTACCATAACTCCAGTTGAAACTAAACTTAGAGTAGTTAAAACTTTACTTTTGCCTTTAATAACATATGGTAATACCGTATACTGCAAACCTGATTCCCATTCGCAGCACAAACTCCTTGTCGCCTTTAATGATATGGTTAGATATGTATATGGACTTCGGAGATACGAGCACATATCACATTATCATCGGCTTGTCCTTGGATGTTCCCTTCAGCAATATCTTGATGCCAGGTGTTGTACGTTTCTGCACAAAATTATCCACAATAAATTACCCTTATACATTTTTGAAAAACTAACATTCGCTCAATCCCATAGAACCTTAAACCTCTTACTTCCAACTTTTAACTACTTGAACTCTTCGCGGCTCTTTATTATAAAAGGTGATTTTTTAAGAACTTGGTTTTTGAAAATTCAAAAAAACACAGAAACTTGTAAAAAGTGAATGAAATTTTTATTTGGATCGATAAATCAATTTCTGCCATTTACTTTTTAAAAATAATTTCACTTAAATGTTGCCCGCGGCTACGCTTCAGGTGGTCCATTCTGAAGGTCCAATTTTGGCAAACTTTTTCACACATTTCGGCCGGAATCTCACCAATGACGCGTTCAATGTTGGCTTCCAAGGCAGCAATCGTGTTTGGCTTGTCCCCATAGACAATAGACTTAACATAGCCCCACAAAAAATAGTCTAACGGGGTCAAATCACATGATCTTGGTGGCCAATTGACTGCGCCAAAATGTGAGATCAACTGCTCACCAAATTCGCCTCTCAATTGATGCATGGTTTCGCGTGCAGTGTGGCAAACACATTTTTCACAGAGCACGAATTTTGATAATAAATTTCAATAATTTGCAAACGTTGTTCAGGCGTAAGTCTATTCGTGATGAAATGGCAAACAATACTGAATCGAAATGTCAAATGTTCGTGGAATTTGTCATGTGTGATCTGTCAAAAATATAAACGTCAAAAACCAAGTAGCAAAAAAATCACCGTTATATGCAACCAAGCTATGGAATTCTCTTCCCTTACATATTAAAAGAATAATAAATGCTGGAAACTTCAAAAATGCGATCTCTTCTGAATTTAGTTAAACCTCTTCACAGTATTATTTATACATAGTAATTAACAAAGGAAATTAAACAGGTTTTTATTTATGTAATATTAATATGTGCCATGTATTCTGTATTTATGTATATTATGTTATTATTTCTTAGATTAAGTATAATTGAAAAATTGTTGCTTACTATCCAAATGTTAAGTACTATAAAAGACTAAGTCTTAATTGTACATCCTTATTAAATAAAATTGAATTGAATTATAATGAATTGTCGAATAGATGATTCAAGGAATAGTTATATAGGCACCTACCTACAAATGTATATTTAAATCTAAGTTATGGATTTTAATAATGTAAGTACATACATATATAGACAGAACCCAAGTATGTAAACATGTACATATAATAATGAAAATGACGAATGTACATATTTGGATAGGTATAGCTATATGCATATAACTTAATAATTTAGGTGCAATATACAATATTGTGCATACATAAGATTCATGTGATTTTTAAAGACACATATGTATAAATAAATGTATGAGTGCCTAAATTGTGTTTAGTATTCAGTGACATACGCAAAAATTCGTAAAAAGGAATAATAATAAGGTAGAAACAAAGATAATACACATAATTAATTGTTTTTATATTGCTTAGTCGTTATAGTTTGAGGGAAAACAAAGATGCACTTTGAATTCTTGGACAAATAGGAATATATGAGTATAAAAAAAAATTTCAAAAATCGTTGGGGCGGTTTTTTAAAAAAATAATTTTTTATGTATACAATTTTTAAAACAATTTTAGAAATAAAAATTTAAAGGCCATTTTAGAGATATTATTAATATACATATAAAATTAAAATTAAAAAAAAATTCAGTGAGTGGTTTTTGAAAAATCGATTCTTCAAACAAAAAAATTATTTATTTTTTAAAAATCGAAAAACTTTTTTTTTGAAAGTTTTCGCAAGCAGTTTTACTAACAATTTAAGGCGCCATTTATGCAAAAAACAATATTTTCATCCAATGTTGAGAAAGTCGAAAATATGAAAAGTGGTTCTAGGGGAAGTACCGTTAATAAGTACGCAAAAAAAAAATTATACTTGAAAGTGAACTGTACTGATTTAAGAATTTTTTAAAGATTTTTTTATAAAAAATCTTGGAGCCGTTTTAAAGAAAATCGAAAACCAAAAAAATAGTTCTAGCTATTAGAGGTACCAAAAATAACAATTTTTTTCCAACAAAAAAATCATCAAAGTGTACCCTTTCCCATCGTTATTGAACTGATTTTTTTTTATAAAAATCGTTGGAGCCGTTTTTAAGAAAAATAAGATTTTTATTTTTGGCCAAGCAAAAATGTATGGGAGCTACTGTTATTTGTCGTCTTAAAAAAAATAAAAAAAAAACGTGTGGGCATATTACCGAAAAAACCATATGTACCAAGTTTGAAGCAAATCTATCAAGGCGCTTAGGCTGTAGACTCGAGGAGAGACAGACAGACTGACATAATGACAGACAGACGGAATTGGGGGACCTACTTTTTTGGTGTTCTCTATGATCGTAATGTCATGTTTGATTGTTAGAAATTTTTTTTTTGTTTACGAATACATATGTAACTTGCCTTATATGTAGTACCTATAATCGCAAGTAAAAAATCTTAAGAGGGGTTTCTACATCCCCCAATATGGGGTGCATTGGGGGATGTAGAAACCCCTCCCGTAGTAAAAAATGTTTGCATCTGAATGTTCTAATTATTATATATTCTCAACAGTACCAAATCACTAATCAGATCAATCTACAATATTATGCAACTGTGGAGGCTAACATTAATTTCCAAAATAGTGAATTCGTCCACTCTGTCAAAGAGATGTGAACTAAATTGAGCTAAATACCTACGCTATTTACCAATAAGTAGCATATAGAATTTAAAAACCTATTTTTTTCCATCTTCTCTATTATCTCAAATAATTTAATCAAAATCTCTAAATAGGTAGGTACTCTATATTTTTTAACGAAATCTTTCACCCTTGCCACCTTTGCCACGGTCTTCAATAGCCACATCATGTCTTTCACCATAGGAAGAGAACGTGCGGAATACAAACAGTCGTGCATCTTATTCGAAAAAAAAAATAATTGTTTCAAAAATAATTCGAACCTGATATTTCCAATATAGAACTTATTCGAAAAAAAAAATAATTGTTTCAAAAATAATTCAAACCTGATATTTCCAATATAGAACAGAGTCCCATTTCTTGGAATAAGGATTGCTTGTTACAAATTGCGTTCTTCGAAAATCATTTTCATATCATATCGACTGTCGGTATTTCTCGTTTTTTGCTTGTGTCTAAATAATTTAAGGTTTGCTTGCTACCAACCTGCCTAGAATTGACTAGGGAGGCATTCGGTAAAATTTCTCATGCGCACTATCTATTGATAACAGAAAATTCGGGAGCAATGTCCCAACAGGAGGCAGACAGTAGGTATCTCGATTTTCCCATCATCGATGGATTATTTATGTGTTTCAGTTCAAAAACCTTTTACACTCTATGTCAGACAGTTATGGGGCGATCTGGTAGTTGAGTTAAATCGGTGTAAAAGGGGGCAATTGCTCAACGCTTTAGCAATGTGTATGCGGAAAAGTAAAATTGAAAAACAAGCACGTTTCATTCGATAACAACGACAGCAACAACAACTGCGACCAACGGAACGTACGACGAATAGCCAGTCAGTTTATAATGTTTGTCGGTTCGATGCGTTTTCCATGGCTTTTATCGAATGATTGGAAATGCCAGCTCTTATTTATGACCACCTGGTAAAAGTCGAACGAGTCGATGCCTCCAAAACGATTCGAAGAAATCGATTTTATCGTATTCGGTTTTCGAACCTACACATACACTATGGAATGGGTCTGGGCTATGGGCAGGGTGGGACATATAAAAACAGAAGAGTTATATATTGATAGGGATTGAGTGGGTGATGGAAGGGAAATGGCTCCGTCATTGTATATATATAGATATAAATACAATGGCTCCGTTAATACCTACAATAAATTTGAATTTTCGAGGAGTATTCGAGGAGTATTGATAAAAGAAAATGTATTAATCTTGGAGGCAAGTTTGAAGAGATTTTGCGTGTGTATACTTGATGTACTTATTTTAAGAGGGTTGGGTCAAATAAAATCAGTTTATTTATAGTTTTTGGGTCAAGAAAAATCTCTATAATGCAATTCATATTATTAGATATTTTTGTTTATTAATAAACGAAGAACAACAACGAGTGTAACATGCACATTGTTGCATATGTACGTAATTATGTTATAATGAGTGGATATCTTTATTTAGCCAAATTAAGACATTTAGGCATAACTTCCTTATCTACAGTCGCAACCATTTCATGAATCAGCGCGCTTAAATGTGTCAATGAACATATTTATACTTCCGTGTATTGTAGTGTATCGCACAAAGTAAATAAAATGCACGACTGAAGGATCCCACGTACTTGCTCTTATGTTCGATTAGATCGCAAGCACAAGATCCTTTGTAGAAACGGCAAAACATATTTTTAAAGTGTTTTTACTTAATTTTGTATATAACATTTTTTCCATTTTTTTTTTTTTTTAATTTGTGTGTTACAGTACATACACATACAGTTACAGTACAAATTAAGTTTAGGATTTCAAAATACAAAAATAATCGGCTACCCGTTTTCAAAATATGTATTGAATATTTATGCAAAAAAAATGTTTTTTTTTTTTTAAATTAAAAAAAAAAATAATTGTTCGAAAATCTTAGATTTATAGAACCTCGACAAATAATTTCATCGAAATCCGTTGAGAAAGTCGAAAATCAAGAAAACAGTTATATTGCAGTTACCGTTAGTAACATTTTATGTAAAAATATCGTTGACCCAAAATGTAAACAATATCTAAAATAGTGTGCTGAATTTTTTTTAATCTAAATCGTCGCAGCCGTTTTAGTGATATAATTAAGACTTCTTACCATTTTTATTGTAGGTAAGGTACCGTTAGTTTTGGTGCTAGAAAAAAATTTTAAAAAGAGTTCAGCCAATCACCAAAAACGCTTACAATCAAAATAATTCTGCTGGCATATTGACAATTTTTCTTGTCAATATGAACGCAGAAGACAACCAACAACTTTGATTGTTATGACAACTTTTGAAATCGGTTTAAGGTTGTCAATTTCGAAGAACTTTTTATACTGGCAACAAATGAAGATACAGGATTATATTTTGTTCAGGTTGTCGTAGTGATAATATCTCTATAGTTTTCAATATGACAACAACAAAACTGTGGTTGTCTTGTTATATTGAATACTGCGCTTGTCATATTGAATACCGCTAACTCTTTTTAATTGAAAAATCAAAAGTGAATTTACAAGAAAGTGGTGGAGCAAATAAAATATTTTTGTGACAAAAAATATTATATATCTTATTACCTTCATTTTGGTACCAAAACGACATCAGTTTTGTTTGCTTTAGTACCTCAGAATTGATAATCAAAGTTTTCAATGCTGAGCTTCAATGAAAGCTATAACTAGCGCCTTACTTTGACATTTGTAAAGCAAGCAAATTCCAAATACAAATCAAAACATGAATCGGTCTAAGTAAACATTTGTTTTGAGGAAAATTTGAATAATGGTTTGACGCAGTGGGAATTTCTGTACAACTGATGTGAACGGCGAGCACTACAGAGCTATGTTCAAGGCATTCCCCTTTCTCAATTGGTTGAATTGGGGATAAGTATTCAAAAAATCATAAAACGAACACAAATATGCATCAACTCAAGAGTAATTCATTTGACAGATATCATTTTTTCAATGTCATTAATTTTACACCTTCATATACAATTTACGTGTAAGCAGAGCCTATTTGTTTTCATTTATATAAAATTTGTAAACAAAAACTGTCAAATTTTGTTCCCAAAATGTTCTGATTTTTCCATAGAGAATAGCGCTCATGAGAGATTTAGATATTTTCCCATAAGGCCAACTTTATAGCCCACCAAATTTGACATTGTACAAAATTATGAAAACTGCTATCAGATGTAGGTAAAAATCACGTTCACTACCCTATGGACACTGGGGAATGTCAAACACTTTAGATATAATTTTTGTTTGCAACAAATATTCTTGCCGCTAACAGCTGATTTGACATTTGGCGACAATGAAAATATTATCCCACAAAGGAGTGTGATATCGAATACTTCAGTCCGAATCCAGCGCGCCCTTGTGTAATCATAAAACAACCCTATTGACATTCCAAGAGAGGGCATGTTCAGAAAATATAACTTCGACCGAGAATTCCATCATGTGGTAAACTGATGGACACATTGGCCTCACTCAACAGATTTATTTTGACGAAAGTTCAATCTGTCTTGTTCCGGTGAGAACACACCGGATTCACAAGAACATATAAGGAGTATTTGAATTGTGTGTCCAAAAAAATACGGTAAGTTAAAAAAAATAAAAAACCTGCCTCTGTTTTCGTTATCTCGCTCTAACTATTAAGAGAGAGTGAGAGACCTAGGGAACATAGACAGAGATGTGAAAGAATGCAGTCTTTTTAGTATTGCAGTCAACTGAATAGAAAGACTTGTTTTAAGCCATTCGATTTAACCTCAGTACTGTGACTTTCAAACAAAATTCCTAGTCAATTTTGCAGTCTTTTATTAATAAATCATCGTCAAATGTATTTAAATCAAAAGAATGCATTCTTTTTGGACTGCTTGCAGTCTTTCAAAAGTCTTTTACATTCTTTGCAGTCTTAAAGTCTTTTGAATGCATTCAATGTATTGAAGTCTTTTTACTGCTTTCAAGTCTTATTGCTGGTTGAAGACTTTTTAATTTATATTTATTTCTTGGGAGGAAATGAATTTGATTCATATCTTGCTCAGTCATCAACATCTCTGGAGTCCTTAAACAAATACCCGTACATAAAAAAAAAAAAAACATTTTTGAATGTATAATACACCGCTTGCATCTTTTGCAGCAGTAGAAAAGCTTTTCTCTTTTGCCGGTTTGCTAAACGCTCCTAGACGTGGAAGGGGAGCCCTTTCAGGCCCCAATTTTGAAAAATTGTTGTTCTTGAAAGTGAATTGTTATTTTTGAATTGTTTTTGTATTAAATGTTTTCTAAAAAAAATTTTGTTTGAGGTCAACGTATTTGAAATTGATTTTATGTTCTTTTTTACTTTATAACAATGCTCTGTGTTTAAGTTTTTCTTTTTTGTTTATTTTATTTATTCGGTTAAACTGTTGTTTTAATTAAATAATTACTTGCTTATTGTTAATTGAAGAATACTCGTTTGAACTTTTACTGCATTTTTTCTTTAATCACCAGTTTAAAATAAATATAAATTAAAAAGTCTTCAACCAGTAATAAGACTTAAAAGTAGTAAAAAGGTTTTTCAAAGAATGAAAGCAGTAGAAATAAAATGCACGACTGGATCGTACAAGCTTACTGTGGGAAAAATCGTTTTTTAAACTTATTTAAACTGCCAAAACCATCACTTTAACCAGTTTTTCGAAAAAGCAAAGAACACTATTAGATGCCACGGATCAATGAAAATTTTATAAAAAACTCTCTCGAAAATTGTAGAACGGGTTTTGATGAAATCCTGTTTTTTATTTTTCATTTTTTGAAAACAAAATTCTTTTAAAATTTTGGTATGCAATTTTTAGAGACCATTAATGTTCATGTGAATATAAAATTTAAAATTATTTTTTTTGGTTAGTTTTAAAATTATTGCTTTAAAAAAAATATTTTTAAATTAATTTTAATTATAAACAAAAGTTATTTAAAATTTTAATACGCAGAATTAGTTTGGCTACTTACATCTTCGCAGATGTAAAATTTGATAGAAATCCAATGCACCGTAACGCAGAAAGCCAAAAAATAAAAAAAACGTTATATGAAAGGAACCGTTAATAGGCTTTTCCCGTAAATTTGATTCATATCAGATGCTAGCTATTACCATCAAAAAACTTCATAAAATTTTTTATCAAAATCGTTGAAGCCGTTTTCGAGCAAAAAAGATTTTCCCTCAAGGTCATATGGCTGGTACTGTTATTTTTAGACCTAAAAATAAAATTTCAATTTGCCCTCTGAGGAATGCCAAAATAATCACACATACCAAATTTAAAGTTAATCGCTTACACCGTTTAGGCTGCAGCTCGTTATACATACAGACGGACAGACTGACAGACAGACAGACAGACATTTTTGTCGATCACTTTTTTAGGCTTCTCTATGATCTTAATGTCATGTTTGATCGTTAGAATTTTTTTTTTTACGAATGCATAACTTGCCTTATAGTACCTATAATCGCAAGTAAAAAACTACCTGCAACGTAGTGTCGGGTCGGCGAGTAGAGGTTTGGCTTCATATTTTCAGTAATGTTTTATCTTTCAGAGTTAATCAGTTTAATGTACCAATAAAAGGCGATGAATTTTTATTGAAACTATTAAGAGAATTTGAAATGGAATACATATTTCCTAAGTTGAAAAGTAAGTTTTGTTTTAGTGAAATTATAAGAAAATGAATCCTAGTTTGATCGAAATTTGTTTATTTTTACACATTAGATTATTTGGCGAAAGTCTTAAGCCAAAACACCATTTTCTGGTGCCTTATCCCGAATCCCGATGCAATTAAGAAATGTGAACCGTTGACATTTTCTTGGGATATGCGGTTTGAAGCAAAGTACAAGTGTACCCCTACATTATTAAAAATACAATTTTTATATTTAAAAATGATCGTTTTTTTTATTAAAAAAATTGGAAAACTTTTATTAAATTCAGATTGACTTAAATCATGGGTGGATCCAAGTTGTTATTTTATAAATGTAAAGTAGTATATTCCACAACGTTTCATGGTTGGTAAGATTAAAAATAAAACATTTCCATTTCAAAGTAATTTCTATTAGAATTTACTTAAAACAACATTGAAACGTAGTGAAATTAAAATTGAAAGATAGTATTTTCAAAGTTTGTTCCTAATATTTTTAAGCTCGAATAAATTTTATTTAACGATGCATCATTCTAAAAACAAAGTTGGAGCATTATACTTTCAAAGACGTATGCCTTTGAATCTAATATGGGGCATAGTAGATTTGAAGTTGTTCCATTTTGTTTTAAAGTTGGATGATATTGATTTTACTGTGATTACACCTTAAATACAAGGAAAGCGTATTTAAATCGAGCACGAAAACTATTCGTTTTCATTTAGGAAAACACGTTGAATCAATATGATGTTCCACTGCGATTCTAAAATTTTCATCTTTAACCCCGAATCAATCTTAATAATTAAATCAAAGTGGTTTTCTTTTCCATACCATTTTTTTTTGAAATATTTTAGCCGTTTCTACTCAGAATATTAGCCGTTTCTACTAAGAATTTTTTACTTACGATATGATCGAACATAAGAGCAAGTACGTGCGATCCAGTCGTGCATTTAAAATAAAGCTATCTACCTGCCAAAGATTATCTTAGCCAAAATGGTTAATCTTATTTTTCTCAAACACGACTCCAAGGATTTGTATCAACAAAAATGATTGCATTAATGAAGTGTAAAGGTACTTTTTGGTACCTAATTTTTTTGTTAATTATTTATTTTGATATCTCTAAGCAAAACCATTGTTTTTAGTTTTCGATTTTCTATGCATTTGATTTTTTCTTACTGTTTTATGAGGAAGCTTATAAAACGCTTAAAGAGTATTGTAAACCAACATTTTTTCAATGAAAAACTCAATATTTCGAAAACGACTCAATCGATTTCCTCGAAAATTTGTATTTAGTAGATACTTTTTTGACATTATCTTGAATACTTAAAAATAACTATTCTGCTAAAAAAAACTACGGTACCTCTAGTACATTGTTAATATTAAATTAGCGAAATCCACTTTTAAGTAAAAAAATATTTTATTTTGCGTAAGTACTTATTAACGGTACTACACATAGAAGTATGTTCTTTCCATATTTTCGACTTTCTCACTAATGGACCAACTGATTAAAATATTTTTTTATGCAAAATCCTGCCTACCACCAAGTTTGTCCCATATTATTTTTGGCTCTAATTATAGCTATTTCACGACTTGCCAAGGTCAAACATCAGATTCCTTTGCTCTCTTGATGCTGGTCTACTTTTTCATTTTAATTGAAAAACTTCTTGTGCCTTCATCGTTTATTGAACCATGACCAGCTGCTTAGAACCCAACGCACTACGCATCACGCCACCGAGCCCACATGATCAGATCCAACCTAATGCAGGTTTTTCTTTTTATCAATTGCATTGAAACGACTAGCGCTTTTATTAGCCACATAAGCTTGTTGTTGTTCAATCGGGTTCTTTCTTTTTTTCTCCTTAATCGTTTATAAGCCAACATTTTTGTTGTTCATATAAGGAGGGAGATTTTTATATGAAAGATTTGACACTGGTCATTTTTATTTGTATTATATTCAATTTTTGTATGATTACATGCTTGCTTTTAAAACACTTTTTGTATTGCATATTTAATTTTTTTGTTTTTTTTCGATTTTTAAAAAACTAAGTAATTTTTTGAAATTAAATCTTTGTACCTATGTATATTAATAATAACTTTAAATTGGTGTTTCAAAGTTATTTGCTAAAAATATTTTCAAAATTTTATACATAAAACATTTTTTTTTAAACCCGCTCTTGATAAGGACAAAAGACAAGTGATGTTTCGTTGGCCAATTACTTATTCAGCAAATTCCAGTTGCCTTTCAAATTCAGTGTTCGTCAGCTTAAAGATAATAACCTTTCGAATATTTTCAGTTATCATTTTGTTCAAATACCTAAAAATGGGTCCTTCGTCAGTTGGTAAGTGACAAGTTGAAACCCGAATATAAATTTTAGAAAACAAATTGTTCATCGTTATGTTACGAATTGCCAAAATATACGCAAGTATATGCGTTCCACGTGTAACATTCCACACTTCAAAAAAAAAAAATAGTTCGCTCGCGACTAATAAATTATAAAAATTTATTCACGACTGTAAAAAAAAAACATGTGAACGAAAGTCAAAATTTACGCTTATTCTTTAGTTCGTATCGTTGCTCTCATTTGAATAGTCCAATAACCAATAACTGTATAAATTCTATTTTATAGCAAACAGTTGGTATAAAGTGTCAGAAATTTTAGTATTTTGAAAGCTACACGCGGCATAATGTTGAATTATCATAATTTCTGTCACGAACCTGGCTAAATAATGACACATTGACAAGAAGTCAAATAATGACGTTCACAAGATTCTAGTAAATTTTCAGAGGATGATATAATATTTAGACCTTATTTCCACGATAAAACCATACACCTTTAAAAGGAGAACTTGTCAGATTTGTAAATACAAAATAACCTTCTCATTTTATTTATAATATAATTGTAATGTTATTTATTAAATTATATTTTACTGCTTTCGAGTTTGTTTTAAATTTTTATTCATTAGGTTAATAGGGTTTTCCAAAAGACCTTCAAAGATTAACTAACAGCAGTGGAACCTTTCCCAGTGTTGTATCGATGCCTTCTTGAAGATCACTTCTACTTCTTCCGTACACATTTCCATGATTTAAAACCTAGTACCTACTTGCGATCATATTTGCTTTGAACATACAGAAATGCAGTTAAACAATTCAGAGGATGCAATTGATTCGGTTTATACGAATAGAATAATGAAAGCTATATGTTCTCCACACACATCATATAGGTAGTTTGAATATTTCATAAACCACAGTTCCTCATTTAAATTTATTCTTATTTTTTTTTAGAAACATTTTTCATTTTAACAATAAAAACCTTATTAATTGTTAAAAGCCACCCGGCCCACAGAAAAAAATAAAACGCTTCTTCGCTTGTTTCGTTTTTTTTTTCTATGCGCAATCCATACAATTTTTAGACTACCAGCACGAATATAAATTTCGGTAAAATTGCATTTGTTAACAAATGAAATTGAAATTTGTTTATAAACAAATTCCAGTACACAACTCTGCATTAATATTAACAATAAAATATATAAACTACTAGGTGAACAGAAAAACACGCCAGCTTATGGTCGGTCAGTCGCGCTAAGCTCGTGCACCACAAAAAAAAAAAAAACCAGCGCAAAAAAAAAGAAGAACTTTATCACAAAAAGTGAGAGTGAAAAAAAAAACAAAGTGACGAACGCGGGACGGGCGCATATAAGCATGGAAAAGCACAGTACAGTACAAACATCATCAGCTGGTCAGTCTGATTCACCCAGTCGCCCAACTAGCTCTCGAGACCCGACATTCGTTCTTCTGACTCAATATCATCCAACCAGTGAAACGATAGAGCTTCTAGCACGCCTGCTGTTAGGCAGTGCGGCAAGCCGCCTCACCTTCATCAATATCATCGTCGTCGTGCTGGTAGTTTTACACGCCTCAGCGCCCCCCACCATAATTGTCGGTCGCTGTCACTGGGTTATCTGTGTCAGTCGCGTGTGCCAGCAAAGTACCACACAACAACAACAACGTGTTATTCACATTGCCAAGAAAACTACAACAAATCTATATATGTAACATACTCGTACAAACATGCCAGCGAAGCGATTTGGATCCCGAATGTCAGTGTGTCGCCCTACTGATTGCGTGGAAATGCCCACGCAGTCCCTCGTGGTGAAGAAAAAAACTTTCACTTACAAAATATCATCATAAACCCCTCAAACTCAATGCTAAATACGCCAGGGTGTTCTCGAGGAATGTATAGAAGGTGTGCTGTTTTTTTACCACAACTTTTTCAAAACTGACTAGTAGTGCTTCAGGGTGATATTGGGCGCGGAAAGCATTTTTACCTCATCCCAATCTGAAAGAAAAAACACACACGCAGTCTATTTCCGATAAAATCTACAATCCTTCGCCACACATCTGCATCGCCATCCCTTTTTTCAGCTTTCAGCTTTGCAAATAATGGCAAATGGAAAAAAAATATTCAAGAGCGTCCTTTCGTATGAAAAATTTCAAAAGTGCGCTTTGAAATAATTTTCCGCAATCTGCACTATAAGCTGCAACTACACATATAACGTAGGTAGATGCAGCCAGTGATGAACAATAGAATGAGCAAACGGAAAAAACTGAAAACAGATTTATCACTATCAGACTGCATGAGAGTAGCAAGTGTGTGTTGTGTAAAAGAACACGAGTACAATATTTTTAACAGCATATTTTAATTATTAACCACCTATCAAAGTTTAAACTTAAAATTTGAGGGAAATCTAATAATATTGCCGCTGCATACAATTACGAGTAATTGTGTGGTTGAATATTTTTCAGTATACGTTTCTTCTTATAGAATTCAGATATATTTGCTGCAAACTCATCATTCATCATGATCTTGACGAACCTTTTAACGCAAATCTTCAAATTTCGTTTAGGTTAGGTTACGTTAAGCTTAATATTAATATGTTTGAGAGGTTACATCAATAGTGTGCCAAGCTAAACCTTGCTGCGGTTATTCTTCCACAAGTTTGGTCATATGTAAGCTAGAAGTATGTTCCCCTACCTGGCGTTGTCCTAGGTATTTGTTTTTTGATTCATAACTGCAAGCCATTCACCTAATATTTATGTAGTACTCCCATTTTTATCTTGATTGATCTGAAGTTTGATCAAATTTTGTTTGCCAAGTTCATTCAATCTGCTCACATACTCACATACAACTTTTAATCTACTATCAAGAAGTTTAGTGCTTTTGGATCAGTTTGGCTGTCTGTCTGACATGGTGCAATTAATTTTGGTTGCTATATATAATTATGTCTTTCCATTTTTACTTTCGATTATAGGCACTTAGTATAAGACGAACACCAAACAAGTGGGTGCCGCAATTCCGTCGCCTGTCTGTTAGTCCTCGAGTCTGCAGCCTAAACGGTTCAATGGATTTACTTCAAACTTGGAATATATTGTTTTTTTTTCGGTAATAGGCCCACACGTTTTTTTTTTAATTTTTTTTAAGACAACAAATTACAGTAGCTCCCATACATATTTTTTTGCCAAAAAATTCTAAAAACAAGTAAGTTCATTAATAAAGAGAAAGGGTACATTTCGATAATTTTTTTTTGAAAAGATGGTTATTTTTGTACCAATATTTTGGTTTTCGATTTTCTGGGAAACGGTTAATTTGATTTTTTTGAATTTTTTTACGCAGAAGCTCCTACAAGCTTAAACATTTTTTTAAATTTTTTTTTTTTGAAAACTCGAAATTTCAAAAACGATTCAATAGATTTTTTTGAAACTTCGTATTTGGTATTTTTTTGGCATTATCTTAAATAGTTTTAAAAAAGTTTTTCGATTCTTAAAAAAATAAATACATTTTTTTTTTTGAAAAATCGATTTTTCAAAAACCAGTCAGTGATTTTTTTTTTAATTTAAACTTTGTATGTATATTAATACCATCTTCAAAATGGCGATTCAATTTTTTTTCTAAAAGTGTTTTTGAAAAATTAATTTAAAAAAATCGCTCCAACGCTTTTTATTTTTTTCTTATATATTCTTATTTATTCAGGAATTCCAATGGCATTTTTGTTTTCCCTCAAACTGTTACAACTAAGCAATTTGAAAACATTTAATTATGTGTATTATCCATTTATGTCTACCTATTTATATTTCATTTTTCATAAATTTATATATATGCAAATATGTATTTTTAAAAATCACATGAATATTATGTAAGCATATTGCAGATAAATTATAAAATTATATGCATTTAGCTACGTACCCACCTGCATCCTTCATTTTCATTATTATATGTATATGTTTACATACCTATAGGTTCCACCTACATTAAATATGCATTATACTAAGAATCAAGGTAATCTTACTTACACCAGCTTTGATCCTGCATAGAATAACTATAGGCTACTACCTCCCTACTAAACAGCGTGAATATTTAGCTTCATTAAAGTTGTAAGCTCTAAGAGCAAGTTCGTAGGATCGTGTAGTCGTGCATTTTATTTTCATTCCTTTACTTCCGCTTGAAAAATTCAATTATATTGTACCATCCATCGCCTCGATGAGAAAATTTCTGGTTCTGGGCTCAAAGAATCCAGCACCAGCCCCTTCAGGCTTTCTCTAGCCATCAGAATACTATTTGACTGTATTTGATCTAAGAGTATAATTTTATCGCTACACGTATCTGTGAAGTTAGCATAACAATAGTGTCAAAATCAAAATCTGTTTTTGAGTTCTTTTCGCATGAGTACATACCCGAGTTCTGAAGTTCGTTAAAGTTTTCCAAAATAGTTCTGATTTATTTCATCGAAGAACCTTGATTTGAAAAAGTTCGATGTCAAATTTTAACCCAACATATCATTTTTCGAAAAATCATGTAAAAATATTAGTGTTGAGCACTCTTGCCTCAGAAGTTCCTTATACCCACAAAAAGTTGTCCTTTGAAATTCAAACAGAAAAAAAAATTTAATTTACATTTACTTATAATAGTAAAATCTCATTTTTCTATCTAAATGGCTTGGGTGAATTTGGTTTCAATATAATCCTGGAATTTTCTATTTCCAATACTATTCTATTTCTATCCAAATCGTTATAACCGTATCCGAGACACCAATAAATGATAAAAGAGGGCGTGGTGGGAGGGTTTCAGAAAACCTATATTTGTTTTGTTTTTTTTTTGTGTTGCCGTTGGTTTTAAATCTTTTTTTTGTTAATTTTAAGTAATTTTTTTAAAAATTGCCCTACCCGCCTGGAAGGAGGTAGATAAACCGCCACTTCCAAAGAAAAAACTGATTGTATTAAATCCCTCTACAAAAATTAATTATTAATTTGCGGCAAGTCGAATCACCGTTAATACACAAAAAAAACAAAGTTTTAGTGATTTAAAATTTTCTCAAACACTAGAAGACATAAAATCATATATATGATTATGAGTCCATGTGAGATCACCGGGACGAAACGCCAATTTTTGTTGGACTAAAGGCCGTTAAAAGCTATTTTGAATCAATAATTCAACAAGTCCAAATATTATAGTGCTAAGTCTTCTACTTGGCTGATGTATTTCAGTAGTATATAGAATTTGTATTATTAAAAAAAAAAAAACTTCTTATATAAAATCATATAATTTTATTCAGTTTTTGATTAAGAGTCAACGAAAACCTACAATTTAAACTTTGTTTTTTTATCTTTTTCATCCCAAAATTTGTTTAAAATCCGTTTTTTTTAACTATGCGGAAGATATTGGCTTTACAAAAAGTTAGAAAACTTATTTATAAGTATAACCATTGCGGTTGACCGCAAAACAGTTTCTCGCATCACGTTTCACCGCGCAGTTTTCTCGCTGCGCAGTTGCCTATGTAACCATATCTTTTCTCACGTGGGGTTAAAAAGTTCGACGCGTAAGGGACCCCCCTGCTTGTGACAATTATATTTGGGTGAGGTCCAGTTCCGTTGTATTCAAAGTTTTTCTGGATTTAATTTTTTCTTGGACTTAAAGAAACGTTGCATTTAGATTCACTAGTGTATTCATAATCGCTAAAACATTTGTTGAGGGGAGAATAATTTGTAAAAATAAACAAGAACGCCCCAAAAATTGTTTAATCCAATATACACAATACACACTTATGTATGAGAATCAACACAACGAACAAAAAAAAAATCGCCGCGTCAAATGCACACATTATGCACTAATCTAATAAACAGCCATTAAAAACCAATTCTGAAAAAAAATAAATGTCATACAATGAGTTGCTAGTTTACTCATTACATGCTGTTTAGGCATATAATTGACAACATGTGATTGAGTAAAACTAGTATACGGATAAAATATGACAAAGGATAAAAAAATTAATGCGAATTATAAGGGACATAATAAATAAGACATGGAAATTTCTCCGCATTAGTTCAGCCGCCATCCCTGAAGAGAAAATCTGAGACAACAACCACCTGTAGTCTCAGAACATCGCGCCACACATCTTTCCTATCATTCTTTCCCTTCCTTAACCTCACCCTCACGCCACCGCTGTGTTGAAACATTTAAAGGGTAGAATACACACAATTCATAGACCTACAATCATTGACATACTAGATATGGACTGCTAGGAGACAAATTCGCGTTGGATCTCTCCTCACCTAGGACAACACGAGCGCCATCCAGCTCCCAGCGGAAGTCACGAATATAATTAAGTACCAGTGCTTAAGGGATTTTTTTTCAAAAGAAATCCATACACAAATCCAAAAATTTCCCTTTTTCTATTTTCTACAGAAAGAAGTAAGCAACTATAGTATACAATTAAGGCTAGATTAAATACCAATTTATTTTTTCTTTTCGACGCAACTAATAAAATTTAGCACACCATTTAAACGTTTAAGCTACATTTAAGTTTTTGTTTTAACTTTTCGACGAAATACATAAAATCTATAAGAATTAACACATCTACGTAATATAAGTTAAAGTGGTAAAATGGTAAATGAGCTTTCAAAATTAAAAAAAGTTTACCAAAAAATGGTAAGTTTTACCGCATAATTTTTTGTGGGAAAGCTTACCATCTGAATTTGTTAAATGCGGAAAACTTTTGACATTTAATTTTGACGATCTATGTGTCATAATCATGGTATAACTATCCTCCTTCCTCGTATTATTTTTGGCCGACAAGTCAAAATATAGGAAGAAAAAAATCTTTAACCACGTTTACACAAGTTGATTTTTAGGTGCGTTCATGAAACGTGTGTCGTTAGCTTTCCCATTTTCCGTTGTGGGAAGGCTAACACGGTTTCATGAATACTCTTAATGTATAAAGTAGATACTGAACTCGCATATATCTACTATTTCCATCAACTATCAGAAGTGAATTCGAGCCGCAAACCTCAATGGTTAGTTAGTTCCTCCTAGTATGTAAACGGTGATTTTTTAAGAGCTTGGTTTTTGAAAATTCAAAAAAACACAGAAACTTGTAAAAAGTGAATGAAATTTTTATTTGGATCGATAAATCAATTTCTGCCATTTACTTTTTAAGAATAATTTCACTTAAATGTTGCCCGCGGCTACGCTTCAGGTGGTCCATTCTGAAGGTCCAATTTTGGCAAACTTTTTCACACCTTTCGGCTGGAATCTCACCAATGACGCGTTCAATGTTGACTTCCAAGGCAGCAATCGTATTTGGCTTGTCCCCAGACAATAGACTTAACATAGCCCCACTAAAAATAGTCTAACGGGGGCAAATCACATGATCTTGGTGGCCAATTGACTGCGCCAAAACGTGAGATCAACTGCTCACCAAATTCGCCTCTCAATTGATGCATGGTTTCGCGTGCAGTGTGGCATGTGGCACCGTCCTGTTGGAACCACATGTCGACCGAGTTCAATTCTTGCATTTTCGGCAAAAAAAAAATCTGTTATCATCGAACGGTACCTTTCTCCATTGACCGTAACCCTGCGGCCTTCATCGTCCTTGAAGAAGTACGGCCCAATGATGCCGCCTGCCCATAAACCGCACCAAACAGTGCATTTTTCGGGATGCATTGGTAGCTGCTGAATTGCCCCTGGCTGCTCTTCACTCCAAATACGGCAATTCTGCTTATTCACGTATCCATTTAGCCAAAAATGAGCCTCGTCGCTGAAACGGACGTAGCTTGCGAAACACATTTTTCACAGAGCACGAATTTTGATAATAAATTTCAATAATTTGCAAACGTTGTTCAGGCGTAAGTCTATTCATGATGAAATGGCAAACAGTACTGAATCGAAATGTCAAATGTTCGTGGAATTTGTCATGTGTGATCTGTCAAAAATATAAACGTCAAAAACCAAGTAGCAAAAAAATCACCCGTTATATATGGAAAGTATACATGGCATTATTTAAATTTTAATTTTTTAAAAAAATTTCTGGCCGATGCAAATAAAATAAAAAGTATGGTTACAAAATTATTATTTAATTATGTTCATATAAAATTTTGCATTTTTTAAGAAGAACAAAAATCGCAGTCTTTAAAAGCACTACTGAAACGGAAAACTAACAAAAGAGAAACAATTTTCTAAATAAATTGATTTAAAATAAAGAATTAATTTAACTGGAAAATAAAAATTTGATTTTTATTTCGAATTCAACTCTAAAAGCAATCTCTTTCCTAAAATGAAAGAAAAAGGAATTTTTCTTATAGTCCCCCAGTAATACTGCATTGTTGATTTTCTATAAACAATAGATGTCAGCACGTATTCTCTCCCTAGTTTCTTTGCCTGTTGACTAAATATGGTGCGCTTGTCTAGAGTGGCAATAGATGGCTTTTGAAAGTAATATTTTTGTATGATACTTTGCTACGACTGGCGTAAAGATCGTCCTCCCCATTTTCAATAGAGCTTTTGTATGGAAATGACATTCGACTAGCAGTCCATGTATAGTATGTCAATGCCTACAATATTCTATTACTACGTTTATATGGAGAATTGAATCGGTATTGAATCAGGATTTAGGTCTTTGTATACTTGAATCGGATTAAAATAGGATTACTCGATCCGATCCCACTAGAAGAGCTGAATCGAATTGAAAATGTATTTATATACCTGAATCGAGGAATTGAGGAATCGAATTCACATCTGATTCTTGGTGTGTGTGTGCAACAATAGTGTTTTTTTGTGTTCAGTGGGTTTCCGTTTTCTTTGTATTTTTTTGTTGTTGATTCTGTAAACTCAAATTGTCACTTCGATTCCATTTTAATTCAATCTTTCGATCCCATGAGGCCATATACCTGAATCGAAATCTCAATTCGATTCGATTCGATTCCTCAATTCATTCATATAAACGGGGTATATGAGAATCCACAACACTTAACTACCTACTATCAAACAAATTTCTTGCCGAATACACACAATGCAGATACATATATATCTACGCTTATCTATGAAAATACACAAAACGAACAAAAAAAATATATAAATATATAGGGTAAAGGTACTAGAATCCGGACACTTAACACATTTGTTATTTTTGAATCGTCGAAAGCTTGTTTATTTTTTGATAGCACAAAATAAACAAATTTCGCAAATTTATCACAATAATTATTTAAAGCATAATAACCAAAAAAATTCGATTTGCACTAGTATCCGTCAGAAAAATTTAGTTTTTCGGACAATTTTATTCTAGTATCCGGACACCATAATTTTGTACGATTTTATAGTTCTTCTTCGTTTTTTATTAAATGACACATCTTTGTTTTTGAAAAAAAATATATGTGCATATATACTTTAATATTTTTTTTAATTTTTCTTAAAAGTGTATAAGGAAAACCAAAAACTAAAATAAACATTAAATAATTCAGTTTTGTACTTTTAAAGGTTAAACAATTATATTTTTAGTAAAAGTTACCACTAAGCAATTAAAAAATAAGGACACACTAACAGCTTGTAAAAAAAATTATATTTATCATATTAAGGCGACAATAAAATTAAGGGGTACTCAAATATACATATTAATATTAAGATTATAAGCCCCGTGATTAAATCTCGTAGGACTCCCTACCAACAGCAGAATCAACCGTTATATCTAGCGATGGCGGTGATATTTCTATTGTTTTTGATGCTTCAGTTTCAATTACCTTTAAGATGGTTTTAACATCAACTCCAGCATTTTGTAACTGCTCTGACAATTCTCTTATCATTTCACCAGCAATCTGCAACCTATATTCAATTCCGTAGGTTGGTCGGCATTTGATGGATGTGGAGCTTCAGGAATCAGCAAATTTTCAGCGTTGTTCCGACGCATTTTGAGTAGTCCACAGCTGCAGGGTTCAATGTGTATAAACCACACTATCTAAAACGTTTTGTATCCTTGCCACCGTATTCTTCATTATTGTTTCCTTTAAAAGTTGACAAAAACTTCGTTAAGTGCATGACCTACATTTTTTGCTTGCAAATCACGAACTGTTTTTTTTAATGGGATGTAAGGGGCCTAAAGACACTAAAACCAGCCGGCTGCATGATCTTATGTTTTCCTGTCAAACAACTGCTCTTCTCTTACTAATGTTTTCAGCTTCTCTCAAAGTTAGATTTAGATTTCGTTTCATAAATGCCCGCGACCATGTGTTATCCGGTCTATCGTCCTTGAATGGCGTTTTTCTTTTTGAATCCTTTTAAAAAGCCACATTTACGAAGATCAGCAAACCACTTAGCAATTTATTCCTCCTTCTCAGCTGTAAAGTAAGGATCTGCACACATTTTCGTGTTCTTTTCACCGATTAAACTTCTGTTTTTCAGCCTGTCATGTAGTGATGAACGGCATATACTAATTGCAGCTTTTGGGAGAGGGAGACTAATTTGGTTTGACCTTTTCTAAGGCCTTTGAAATGTTTTCTGAATTCATTCATTAAAAGATAGGGATTTTAAAGGACTAAAAACACTTAAAATTAAATTAAAAACAAAGGTGTACGGAAACTGAATCTAATTTTTCAGTATCCGGACACATATATTTTTATCCAAGTAACTCCGTCATTCATTCATTTTTTTAAACCTGTCTTATCAAAAATAAAACGTTTCGCGGAATAGAGGAATTAAAAATATCTTTAAAAAATCTGCGGTCAAATGAGCTGCAAAAAAAAACATAACGATCACCCCCCCCACGAACTTCCAATATAACACACAAACACACTACTATCACACCACTACCCTCCAACAACAGTAAGAAAACAAATCATACCCCATTTATCATTCGTCAGATTGTCTTAAAAAATTTTTCGGGCAAACGTCATGAAAGATATCGTATCTCAAGAAACTCTCTGCGACAATACATGTGCGACGAAACATGATAAAGCGTTTTGCGCTCATTTATAGCCAAAACTCCTTTAGACAACTGGCAAAATTCAAACTACATGTGGCTATGGCACAAAAATGTATCTCATTTCAATTTTTGTATCCGAACCAATCGTACAAACAAAAAATTAACAATTTCTGTGTTGTTGTTGTCACAATGTTCTCAAGAGTGAAGAGGAGAAGACAGACACTCACTCACTCAACACCCTGAATTAACTAAACGACCTCCATTGCAAACTACCGAGTATCTACATACCAGGCTTTCATACGATTCATAAGGCTTAATCTATAAGTCCATACAATAAAAGGGCTTGGCGCCTTTTCTACCACAAGCTCAAGCAACATCATCGCAACTGTCGACTATCGACTGTCGAAAATCGAAAACGAAAGTGAAACGAGTCGTCGCGTTTCATCACGAAAACTACCAGTTGCTCAGAAAAACCAACAAGATGCCTAAAATATAAAACAAGGAGAAATGCCAGCCACATTATTACCATTCCACACTCAAGGCTTATTTTGCGCCTTTTTATAATACACATAACTTATTCGATGGATTTAACACAACCAGAAAAATAGTCGTTCGGATTAGGTTGGTGGAGACGAAACATTTGTACTGTGGAGTGTAGGTTTAGTGTGTAGGAAAAGTGGTTCTGATGCAGCTGTGTTCTGTTTGATGGTATGTATAACTGTCTATTATTCATTAATCTTGAATGAATTATACATGTAGATATGTAGTCACTATACTCTCTTGGGCTACGTCATATTTATCGTTGGATACTCTTGAAAGCAGTTTGGATAATAAGCGAACGAACGAAAGTGACAGATATAATCCAGATGTTGGCCCATCCTCCCTAATAAACTTTTTAAAACAACTCAGCTGATAATGAACCTATTTAGTTTTGAAAATTGCCGCCTTTTCGTATGCTGAAATAATGACATTCCGAGAAGGGTGTTTTAGTTATGTGCTTTTTCTTGAGTCAAACTTAAATTGCTATTGCTGCCTGTTACCCATCATCGCCTGTTAATAAAAATGGTGGTGACGTGTTTTGTAAGATTCCGCGCGCAACGTATGGCGTTGCAGGAACACTTGGAATGTCTGTCATCCATTCTGTAACATTTTTGAAATGTCATTTTGTTTTGTAATTTTTATATTTTTTGTTTTTTTAATTTAACACTGACACTGGGCACTACACCGGCCGGTGTAGAATTTGCAGGTTATCTTTACAAATTAAGTTCAATAGAAAATACCTATGTAGGTATGTACCTACCTATATATTGAGCTCGTCGTACTGGTGAAGTTTGTGGAATTTGAGACATTTTTTAAACTATTCCAATACCGCTAAGTAACAGGAGAAAATAATTTTTGGGCGCTTTGTTGCAAGTGGAGAATTTCTTTTGGAATGTAAGCGTAAATAAATAATGTTGAAAAATTTTAAATTCCATCGTTCACATCTCATCAGCGATACATGTTGAAGTTATGTTATTTTGTCTGCAGTAAGTTAAGGGTTGTGTAACTGAATTAACTAGAGTTTTCACATTAAAATATTATTCCAAGGTCGAAAAGACCAAAACGGAATGAAGCGTATTTTGTATGTCATAATGTTTCTTCTAATTGGTACCCATGAATCATGAAAACAAGATTACGACACTTCTTTGTTTTTCTTATTGCTGTTGTTTGTAGATTAATGTGGATTGTTTCACATATGACGTAAATAAAATAAGAAAAACAAAGAAGTGTCGTAAACTTGTTAACATTAATTCATGATTGGTACCTACTCAGCAATGTGCAAGTTATTTACCTAATCATTTATAGGTACGCATAATAAAACGCACTACAAAAATGCAAAATACCTATATTATGAAAATATTTTATTATTGCAATAATTTATTTATTTCATTCGAAGTGGGTTGTGACATTTACTAAATTGTAAGCAGTGGTTGAAGAACTAACTACAAGATTATTCCGTTCACAATAATGAATAATTACAGTCAGAATAGATTTTTTTTCTTTAAATCAGCTAATGAATTCTTACTTGCGATTATAGGTTACTATAAGGCAAGTTATGCATTCGTCGAAAAAAAAGTTTTGAGATAAAAATCAAACATGACATTACGATGATAGCGAAGACGAAAAAAGATGGTCTAAAAATTCTGTCCTTCTGTATGTCTGTCTGTCTGTATGTATGTATAGAAACCTACAGCCCAAACGGGTGGGTCGAATTGCTTCAAACTTGGTCTATGGAGTTTTTTAGGTAATGTGCAGAGGGGAAATTGAAATTTTTTATTAGCTCAAAAAATAACGGCACCTGCCATATAACCGTTACGTTAAATCATATTTTTCTCGGAAACGGCTCTATAGATTTTGATTAAAAAAAATCAGTGCAGCTCTTTAGATACGACCGATCATGTGGTTGAAAAAAAATGTTTAAATGTCTAAAAACGGTACTTTCCATAGGACCGTTTTTTTATTTCGACTATCTCATAAACGGCTTACCCGATTCTTTCGAAATTTCAGACATACGAGTATATATAGCCTTAGGTTGCCCAATTTATACTGCGTACCAATATTTTTAATTAATATTTTTTTTTGGATTTTTAAAAGCATTTTTAAGAAAAAAATTTATATTTTGAAAACTGTTGATTAATTTTTTTTCAAAAATTATATTTATAAATGTATTTGCTGATTACTTATGAATTGGCGTTTTTTAATTTTTTTAAATTATTTTCAAAAAGTTTAAAAAAAAAACTTTTCTTCTCAAAAACCGCTCCACAGATTTTTAAAATTGTTTTCTCAAATTTATCCAAGAAATAAAATGGCGTACTTTTTTTTGAGCTCAAATTAGTTTAAGTATTTATTTCAGAATTTTGAAATTTTTTTTCTTTGATTAATCCTATTTAATTTTTTGATTTTAAGTTATTAAATATTTAAGATTGTAATACCAATTTTTTTTTAGAAAAAAATTTAAGAAACTTTGTATATAAAAAATAAAGTTAAAATGACTTTGAAAATATATTTAGATTTTAAATAGAAATCTTTTGCATACGATGTGATCGAACATAAGAGCAAGTTCGTGCGATCCAGTCGTGCATTTTATTTCATTATAATCCGAAATGAATTCGAAACTTGTTCTCAAGCTAGAATTACACGGTCAACGCAGTCGACCGCATGGTATGTTAAGTATACCTTGGTGGAGAAGTTGCGGTCAGCGTAGGTGTTAACGTTCTCGTCAACGCATTGTCAAAATTTTTCGTTGACAATGACAAGGCGTGTGCCAATAATTATGTAGTGTTCGATTGGATTTTTATTTTAATAAAATATGAAAATGACTTTTTCATAAATGTGCACATACATACTTGAATGTCGCCATATTAAATATGGCTTCACCAAACAATTATTTCACTTGACAAATAATCCGAGGAAAACCTTTGAATGCATTGACATTTGTATGTCAATGTTTGAATATATGGGTGTTCTACTTTTACTCACTTATGAAATCGAGAACAGAAAAATACTCCGAAAACATTACTTGAAACAGCCACTGTAACAGTTTTGTAGTAAAAGAAGTGGACAAAATTAACTCCGAACAGGCAATCGAAAATGACATTAGGAGAGATTTGACATCATTTTTATGTCAGAGACGAAACTCCTTGAACGATTACGTTGACTTTGCAATTTTGGCATTGGCCTGTTTCACAATTAAGCTACTTGGAAGCTAATCAGTAGATAAAATTCACATTAGTGTTTTAAGGGGTTTTCCAATAAGAGGTGTTATTTTGAATAGCCCGCTAATTCGGTAGCTGTCACTTTTGAAGCTGTCATTTTTTGACATTTGACAAGTAGAAACTACGCTATTAATAAAAATGGAACGATACACGCTTCAACAACGCAGTTCTTTTTTTTGAATATCAAAATAACACCTCTTATTGGAAAACCCTATACAATAACTGAGTAGGTCTAACTAGAAGTTAATATGTCAAGTAACTTATAGGGTGGATGGAGTACCCAAAAAAGCAGATAACTGACAGGTAGCAGAATCAAAAGTAGTGAAGAGCACCGATATTCGAAATTTTCTTTTTCATTTAAATTGATGCCCTTTTTGATACATTAGATGATGAATTCGACGAGCTCTTTTTCCATGTTATGGAGCCACCAAGAAATCTTCTATTCCGATTGAGAACAAACTTCATAGAATCTTTGGACGAAATCCATTTTAGAGCTCATTTTCGTTTGCAAAAAGAAGCTGTAAGCTATGTGTTATCTCTAATACAGTGTTTTATATTTAAAAAAAATCCAAGAATGAAATTTAAAGTACAACGCCAGACACAATGAACGATCTTACGTTTTTTTTTCTTAGCTTCCATTTTGTTTTCAGGTTTCTAATTGGAATAACTAACAAGTAGTTACCCAACACATATTTTTTTGAGAAGCATGGATGTGAAATGCACAATTCGATAACAGGAGGATTTAACTGGTAAGTAATTTAAGATTACTCAGAACTTTACTTTTACATTGTGAAACAGACCCTTAGTGATTTCAAAATAATCCACATTGAATAAACGCCTGCCCAAAAACTAATTACAGTCTCGGCTCTAGAATGAAGTTCGTTCGTTTTAAAGTATTTGATTGGAATAGGAATGTCATACCGATCATATGAATTACTTTGTTGTTTCTTAAGGTAAGTAGGTATACACGATTCGACCATCTTCCAATATTTTCTGAACTGTCAAAAGTATTCCAAATGCAACCAATGAGCTGACAATTGCCAATTTTCTATCAAGTGAAAATTTTCCGTTTTGTAGGGATGGTTAATTTTATCAAAAAATCAGACAATTCGTAGAAAATTTTGTGTTGTCGAATTAAAATACAATTTTGTGTCGTCGAATTAAAAATAGTATGTTTACATAGTTGGAAGTCTTTAGAAAAGAAACAATTGGTAGTCTCATTGGAAGACAATTTTCTTGACAGATGATAGAGAATTATGAAACTTTATTTAAGAAGTGAAGTATTTGAGAAAGTAGCTGGTTGTGAAAAAAAACATTAATAAACTATTAGGGGTATTCACAATCCGATGCATCAAAATGGTGTAAAATTGCGCAATTTCGTTCTTTTAAAAAACAGAAATTAATTTTGTTGTTTCCATCCTCAATTAAAAAAAAATATCTGCCAATTAAAAATTAAATGATGATGGTGGCAAGAGCATCGTCCAATTATTTGAAAATAAGAAAAATTGGGTGCTTGCTTAGACGAGTTCACACGATTGGAAGAAGTCTGCCGATTTTTGATAGAAAATTGACAGGCTGACTGCCAATTTTTTTTACGAAAAATCTGCAAATATTGGAAGATCTTCCAATCGTGTACACTTAGCTTAAGTGTTGTTTCTTAGTGCTGTTTAGTTTATAATTCAGCAAGCTAATGCAAACTTTGTTTCCTTCATGTTTGACAAAGAACTGGGTCTTTTTTTCGGTGCGGAGATACTAAAGAGTGGCAACACTGTTTTCTGTGACAGTTGGTATGACAGTTCTCGGTTGCCTTGAGTTCAGAAGACGTAGGCGGATTAAGAATAAGTAGTTTCTAGCCTCTGATTGGCCATCTGCTAAAAAAAATGTCCTTACAATTAAGGAAACTTTCTGTAAGGAAAGCTTGTCAAGTTAGGTGCATTTGGTTCAGAATTATTGTTATTTAACTACCAGTGTAACTTTAAAAACTTTTAGTTCATTATTTAAACAAAATGATATTTTCCCCAAACTATAAGTGATTTTTCATTATAATGTCGAAGATTTCTTAGATTAAAATTTGCTTTCATAATGAATGCAGTTTGAGTCTTCTTAACTAGACCTTTCTCTTGTATTTAAAATGTGCTTCTCACCGGACTCACTACGGATTAGTGAAAAAAAAAATGTTGATGCCTGTATTCCTGCCTCCAGACTGGAATTATTGTCTACAGTTGCTAGCAATCATACCAGGAGCTAGTTCTGCTTCACCACGACCTTTGGCGTAAAATTGAATATTATTTATTTTCAAATCAGCAAACTATGATAGTGTTAGTAGACGTATTCACCTATACCTTGAAATATCTGCTGTTTCAAGATTATTATTATATTTATATTTTTTCTGAGTGATCTACATATATATTTCGCTATATACATATATAATAATTCTATATTTTGGTGAAGAATATTTCCTAGCTAACCGAATATTTGATACACTATTACCGTTTGTAAACTGCACTAAAAAAGACACATATACTATATCCCTCCTATACACGCTTGTTTCCATTTCCACCCCTTTAATTATAAAAAGAGGTTAAAAATGCGGACTCTTCCTCACTCATACGTCAATATGTAACGAATTCAACAATTTTATTTATTTACAAATTCTGTCGACTATTTTCATATGAAACTTGTGTTGACGTAGAGGACAGGCGAAATTGAGAGTTTAGTAGTGAAAATCATAACAGGTTCGCATAACTAGAAGACAGGTTCCCAAAAAAAAATTTTTTTTCCAATTCAAAGTTAAAATGAAATGCTTTGTTTTGTTAAAATATGTGAGTTGTTTTGTTGTTTGTGTTCTGAAGATTATTCTACATTGCCTCAAAATGTTAAAAAAATTTATGTATGCACATAGGTAGTACATTACTTATTTGGACTTGGGATATACATTCGTATGTACATACATAGCAGGGACGTAGAGGGAATTATTTAAAGTTAGGAGCCGACGAGTTTCTACCTATTGTAACGGGTGATTTTTTTGCTACTTGGTTTTTGACGTTTATATTTTTGACAGATCACACATGACAAATTCCACGAACATTTGACATTTCGATTCAGTATTGTTTGCCATTTCATCATGAATAGACTTACGCCTGAACAACGTTTGCAAATTATTGAAATTTATTATCAAAATTCGTGCTCTGTGAAAAATGTCGAAATTATGAAATTATCGCAAAATTGTCTTCAGCGACGAGGCTCATTTTTGGCTAAATGGATACGTGAATAAGCAGAATTGCCGTATTTGGAGTGAAGAGCAGCCAGAGGCAATTCAGCAGGTACCAATGCATCCCGAAAAATGCACTGTTTGGTGCGGTTTATGGGCAGGCGGCATCATTGGACCGTACTTCTTCAAGGACGATGAAGGCCGCAGGGTTACGGTCAATGGAGAAAAGTACCGTTCGATGATAACAGATTTTTTTTTTGCCGAAAATGCAAGAATTGAACTCGGTCGACATGTGGTTCCAACAGGACGGTGTCACATGCCACACTGCACGCGAAACCATGCATCAATTGAGAGGCGAATTTGGTGAGCAGTTGATCTCACGTTTTGGCGCAGTCAATTGGCCACCAAGATCATGTGATTTGACCCCGTTAGACTATTTTTTGTGGGGCTATGTTAAGTCTATTGTCTATGCGGACAAGCCAAACACGATTGCTGCCTTGGAAGCCAACATTGAACGCGTCATTGGTGAGATTCCGCCCGAAATGTGTGAAAAAGTTTGCCAAAATTGGACCTTCAGAATGGACCACCTGAAGCGTAGCCGCGGGCAACATTTAAGTGAAATTATTTTTAAAAAGTAAATGGCAGAAATTGATTTATCGATCCAAATAAAAATTTCATTCACTTTTTACAAGTTTCTGTGTTTTTTTGAATTTTCAAAAACCAAGTTCTTAAAAAATCACCGTTTACAATAATCTTACAAAAATTAGACTAATTATGTGTAATTAAAGGAAAATCTTGTGTAAAATTAATCATTTCAAATCGATTTCAGCTCAATTTTTTTTTCTTGTAAGGAACTTGCAAGAAATATTTTGCGAGTCGATGAAATCTTGATTAAAACGCACGATTTATTTTGACAGCATAAATCGATTTTATTGAAAAAAAAAAATCGAATGTTTGCTTGTTAGGAATTCGACATAAGGGTATTCGCATCTAATTAGAGATAGATAGATATTTTTTTATTATTTCGAAAAGAAGAATTACATAATTAACAATATTTTAAAGCACAGAGATATGATAACAAGTTGTATCTTACTACTGAAAAATCAATATTAGGTTTCTGAAAAGCTTACGTTTTAATATTTATAAAATCGAAGGAAAAATATTACTAAAACTTTCATTTGAGTAATTCGCATCTAATTGCTTTTTTCAATTTATTACCTTTCTGTCACGTTATAAATGTCAGATTACACCAGCATCGTCAACAGCATGCTGGTGCTACCGAGCAAACATTTTCCATATTGTCAGCACTCCGCCATTTCTATCCATTTGATATAAAAAAGTTTTTATAAATTTATGATACATTTTCTAATAGAATAATGTATAGTTCTCATAGTTAGTCAGTGTGCTGTGTCAGGATACTAGTTATTTGTATAGGCGATACTGGGTATTGTCATTTTAATGACAAATATTCTATTCAAAAAAAAAAAAAACATTGTTGTGAAATTCCCTGTGAATACAGTAGGTATCTCACTTATTTTAATAATAATACTACGTTTCACCCGACCACTAAACCGAGATTTAAGTAGATTTAGATAAATCTCTTACAAATCTTGAGGATTTACCTACAAATTTTAATCTTCTCAGATGAAGATTTAAAATAAATCTCATTTAAATCTTCAATCGAACTACCCTATTTCCATATCGAAATGAACACATTCATCGGGAAAGTGAATTTTTCTCTTCGGTTGACAAAGATGAAGCTGCCTGTCTCACTTCTACGTCATAGGAGAAAATGAAAAGATATATGCATTTTGAAAAGTGATGTCAAAATTAATCTACTTTTGGAGCGGTGGAAACACTTTTTAAGATTAGTAAAGGAGGCTTTACATGTATCTTCATCGTCATCTGCATCGACCTCTGCAAAAAAGAGGAAACAAAATAAAAAAATCATACTTGTGCGATAGAGAGCGAAGACCAAAATGGAGATCATCTTCATGTATGAAGATTATAGGAAGTATGAATCTGAAGATTGCAGATTATAGTGAAGATGAACACGTTCATCTTTAATATAGAATTTTCATCTGTACCATAATTTGTTCCGTTCAGGTCACGAATTTTAAATTTTTTTTTACCATTTCACCTCAGTTTGCTTAAAAACAACGAAAATAGCGAACATTTTCTTCTCAAAACTACATACCTGAATGCTAAGAATATGTGATTGTGAGATATGTCAAGAAAGTTATAGCAGAGTTCGAGGAAGTTATTAGTGTGTACACTGTCTTGCTTTTATGTTTGTTTTATATTATGGTCCCGCTCTACTTTTCTTCAAATCTGCAGATGCAGATCCATGTAAAGCCTTCTTAAATCTACAAGGGATTAAAGTTCGGTGGAAACGTAGTATAAAAAACTATCATGCAATTATAACGGCCCTATTCTTCTATTCAATCCGATCGGCTCTTTCGATTCACCTGAATATTTCACTCAATCTTTCACTTTTATTTTCAAATGTCTTCTCTCTTTTGAGTCCGAAGCTTTATAATACTCGTATTTTGTTTTGTTTAGTTCTTAAGAGAATCTAATTGTTTAAATTTATTTTTGATCGAAATTTATATACTTCTTGGAACATTTCGTTTTTTTCCGTCGGATAGCAAAATACAAACATTCATGTGAACATTTGACAGAATTGGGCTGTAATATTCTAGAAATTTTGTGCGACAGTTTAAACAGGGAAGACAACTTCTTTTAAAAAAGGCTTAGTCCCGCCCCTGGTATTTATTTTAGAGCAAGTTTTCTTTCATTCTACAATTCTGTTTCTGATTACGTTTAATGTAGGCTCATGTATGATGTATCTAGTTCGCTGCAACTATCCAGTAGTATTCCAAACTCACTAACCTACTCGTACCTTTTATAAATTAAAAAGAGTATTTTTTTTTGTTATTCGCCTATTTCACAAAATCACGAAAAAATAATAAACTCAAAGACATACTGGGCTTACAGGAAAGTTCAGTTGGTATTTTTAGTCACGGAAACAAGAAAAAGAAAACATCGTATCGTCTTGACACTCTATATGATACACATATGTATGAAAGTTGGATATACACATACACATTCTAATCGAGGCATGTACATACCTAGGTACGTGCATCAATAGAATAAAAATAGAAGTTTATATTCTAAAAATAAACTTTTATGTGAACAAGGTGTTACCATTCCACAGCCCAAAATTTTCGTCATGATATGATGAAGATACTTTGTGTTGGTTGATTCTTACTTGCGGTAGTATAAAGGGCGCAAGTTGTGCATTTGGAAAATGAAATAAACTCGAGATGTTAATTAAACTTAACATTATAATCATAAAAACACTTAAAAGTGGGTCCCGTAATTCCTTCTGTCTATATGTCTATTTATAGTAATTTTCTTCAAACTTGTTATATACTTAACCGTGTTAGAAGATTGTCTCAAATAGAATTTTGAATCGTTTTTTTAGCCCCAAAAATAACGGTACTTACCATACAATTTAGTCTACAATCTTAATTAAGTATCTTGAAAACGGCTCTAACGAGTTGGATAAAAAAAATCTTGGCACTACCTTAGGCATGTTGGTCCAAAAATTCTTTTACATATTTTGGTATCAACGGTAACTGCCACACAACCATTTTTTTGCCATAAATGGCCCATGGGTTTCGATTAAAAAAAATTATAAAGGGTATCCTTCGAATTCTAAATAATACTGCATACCAACATTTTCGAAAAATATTTTTTTTATTTATTGAAAAAATGTTTTTTTTTTGTTTCCGAAAAAAAATTGGGTAGAAGATTTTTTTGAAATTCAGTTGTAAAATTTATATTATTAAATATTTAAAATTGTCATGCCATACTTAAAATTTGTTTACGAAAAAAATTAGGAAATTTTGTATATATGTACATAGGTATCTAAAAAATTAAGTAAAAAAAGAATAAAAATATATTGAGCTCTTTCTACTAAAAATCGTGTGCGCTTAAGATGTAGTCGAATATGTCGAACATAAGATCAAGTACGTGCGATCCAGTCGTGCATTTTATTTTTAACATTGCAAATATACAAGATTGAATTCGACATTATTTAATGAGTGCGAGTATGTGGGAGTGGTCGAAAATCGGAGACAAAACTGTAATTTGATACCAATTGAATACTTGCGCAATAAAGATAAAATCCTTAATTACATCGAAGTTGTCGTCTCTTTTTACAATTCTAGAATTTTGAACTGATATATTTTTGTGTTATTAAAACTTTATAGTTTGGGCTAGTTAAATAGTTAATAGTTAAATGCAATTAATTAAAAAGAACTAATTCATATTTTATGCATAACGTTTAGCTTGCCTGTTTTCCAGCTTATCCTGCGGTTGATATTTATTTTTGTTTACTTTTTAAGGAAGACATTTTTGTTTCATACTTACATGTGTCTGTTTTTAAATAAGATGTGCTTAAATATTTATGTACCTAACCCACCTGTATTTTTGTCAACTTTTTTTTCCGGCGATTTTAAGTTTTTGTTGCACAATTTACTCATTTTTCTCGAAATTGTTGATTAGCAATGTTGATTTTCATAAATCAACCTAATCAGCTTAGTCTGAATTTTTTGTAGTGAATTTAGCTTTGTTCAGTGATGTGTTTTGAACTGCACTGGAAAAAAAAGTACAACTTTTTGTTGTTATGTGACGAATTTTGTTTTAGAAATTGTTTTAATTTTATGAGTGTTTTGAACTGCACTGGAAAAAAAAGTACAACTTTTTGTTGTTATGTGACGAATTTTGTTTTAGAAATTGTTTTAATTTTATGAGTGTTTTGAACTGCACTGGAAAGAAAAGTACAACTTTTTGTTGTTATGTGACGAATTTTGTTTTAGAAATTGTTTTAATTTTATGAGTTATGAGTTTGAGAAGAGGTTAGAATAGAATGAAATAGTATTTTATTATGAATATTATTATTATTTATCTTTATTCTTTTTTCAATAAAAGTATACAAACTTAGAGTTATAATAAAGAGATTTACAAGCATGGCTATTAGCCGTCTGCCGGTTAGATATATGTCTAAAAAATATAACAATGTGAGAAAAAAATTTTAAAAATCAGAAAATAATAAAGATAATGTTAAACCTAAATAAAAGCAAATTAGTTATGAAGAAAAAAAATACAGAAATTTATACAAAATTGCCAGAATTAGTTTTTTTTTTGTGGACTTTGTCTTAATCATAATAATTAACATAATATTTTTTTTTATAAATAATGTGGATTTCAAGCTTTAATGTGCTGTTAAAAAGTTGAAATAGTAATATTTGAATGAACTATATATACAAATTACAAACAAAAAGATTTTTGTTAGGTGAACACAAAATTTTGTTAAAGGGCTTTTAGTTTAGCTAAAACAAAAGAAAAGCTTAGCGTAGTAGTTAAAGCAAATTTAAAGACTTGCAATATCAATTGAAAATTAAGTTTTTAGTTTAGCTAAAACAAAATTATATCAAATTTATTCTAAAATAGATTAGCATAAATAGTTCTATATGAAACTGCATGAGAGAAAAAACTGTATAAGCAAATTCCAGCCACCCTCTCAATTCAGAATAGTATTATCTGTTCTAGCTTTTGAGAAAGATGAACGATCAAATTAGAACAGAATCGAGAGAACTGTCAAAATCATTTATATTTTTCTGTTTTTTGTCCTTGGAATATATAGGCACACAAGTTATTGAGTTTTAATAATTATTTATTAGAAATAGGTACAAATACATTTGCCAAATCAACATGAAACAAACTCGCAAAAATTATATATTTTTTTCTGATTTGACAACATAAGTTTTGTTATCTATTCCATCTTATTCTAACTAATTCTGAGTATTGGACACGTTCAGAAACGCATCTGACTTGCTAGTCAGGTTTCTGGATTCTGATAGGCCAGCTGCAAGAAAAAAAATCGTTGTTGTTTGGCAGGTAGCCAATCAGGAACTTGACTAGCTTTAAAGTGGATTATACGTTATTCTGTTCTGTCCCGTGCTGATCGGTTCTTATATTTTTTTCAGTGAACAAAAATAATTTGTTAGGTCGGTAATTAAATTGTGTTTCGTTAACGGGATAATTGACAGAAGAATGGGACAAAAGGGTTGATACAATTACGCAGGGAAGTCTGTTGTTAAGACTTCGAAAAAATTGACTTTCTTAACACAACATATTCCACATACGCAACAGTAACATAACGGGTTGGCCGTGGCGCGATAGTTGTGTGCTCACCTGTCAATCTCGTAGTTGCGGGTTTGATTCCTGCCGTTGTCTATGTCTTCTTATATTCCATTAAACACCAATTCTAAAAATTGTCATAAAATAAGTTGCTGCTTTGTTCATTACATGCTGTTTAGGCATAACACTAACAACATGTGATTGAGTAAACTAGCATACTCATAAACTATGACAACGAAATAAACAAAATAATGCGAATTATAAGGGACATAAGTAAATAAGACACGGTAATTCTCTCCGCATTAGTTCAGCCCCCATCCCTGGAGATAAATCTGAGACAACAACCAGTTCTAGTCTCAGAACATCGCGCCACACATCTTTCCTATCCTTCCAACGGATGCCCTCGCTGTGTTAAGAAAAACATATAAACGGTATTCATAATCCCTTGAGCGCGTGCAAAGTTATAAAAAAAAAAAAATTTCACACTACCTCTAGTTTTATTTTCTACTATTATACATTTCTAGAAACACCTACGCAATGTTGAATATTGTGGACTTTAAATTTAAAAAAAAAAACTATCCTATTACAGAGGTATAATATTTAATGTTTCAAAACACTACTATCACTATCCTATGTTGATTAATTTTAGGGACAGTCTTAGACATCCCCTTGTATTTTGCTCTAATTTGATATTGTTAATTAAAACTCAATTTTCTGTCTTTGACCTTTTCAACTTCCAGATGCGAGCAAAAGATATAAAATGACCACCCATCCTTTTGCCAACCGCCACCATGAAACGATTAAGAACCAACGATGTGAACTGAAAGATGACTATGACCACGAATCTGTCGAAATTGAATACGTAATCGAAAATGTCCTCTTTGAACGTCAGGAACAGCATCAGCAACTATCATCTGATACAGTCGAATATGAAAATCTTTCAGATGCATATAATTCTGTTCTTCTGAATGCCTGCTCTTGTACCACGAATACAACATCGGGAGCATCAGGAGGTGCCTGTGGCAATTGCACAACATGTCCGCATGGTGGCAATTACATTTTATCTCCCACCGAACTCGTGCTCAACCCAGACCGACATAGCAAGGATCTCATATATGAGTGTTCGGTTTCTTGTAACTGTGATCCGGCTTCCTGTGACAATCGACTTGTCCAGTTCGGCCCTCGTTTGGGTTTGGAGATAATTGCCTCGAAACTGCTGCATAAACAATATGCCTTGCAAACGAATGTCCCCATTCCACGTGGAGCATTTGTCTGTGAGTATGCTGGTGAGATACTTACTCGTACTGAAGCCCAACGGAGAATGAAGGACTATGAAAAGGTGGAACGTGGGCAACTCGATACTTCAAAACCGATGGATTGCAATAAAATGAATTATGTTCTCTGTCTGAATGAATATTCATTAACTGGTGAAGATGCACCCCGATGCACGACTCCGGCGAATTCGTCTGTACAGCAGACTTTTGTTGATCCACGTCTCCGAGGAAATATCGGAAGGTATCTGAATCATAGTTGCCAACCAAATTGCGAAATACTAAGTGTCCGTGTGGATTGTCCCATTCCAAAAATAGGTAAGTTCCGACTGAGAGGGTGGGTTGTTTTGCGAACCTTCGGATAGCCTGATACTCACAATATGCCTTTAATTCCAGCAATTTTTGCCAAACGAGATATTGACGCTGGAGAAGAGCTGTGTTTTCATTATGGCAATGGTGATGGTGGTGGTGTGCATTCAAGTAAAAGTGATGCAAATGCTATGCAAGTAAATAAGTCGACTCCTTGCCTCTGTGGATCCAGCAATTGCGAAAATTTTCTGCCGAATTTGCAATTCTGACATTCTGAAAAGTGAGTTTTGAAATAATTAACGTGAAAAGTGAGAAAAGGCGATGAGGTAAGAATGAAGCGACGGTGCAGTTTAATCAAAATGATGGAAAGTGAAGAGAGAGTTGGAATATTTTTTTGCATTTTGAATTGTAAACTAAATTAAATCCACTTGTGAATTATTTAAATGTTTGATTTTTGCTTACGGTTATATAATGTAACTGCAATTAAAATGGCGAAGACGGATAGGAGAAAGAATGAATGAACATTCATCCCAACTTTTGCTTGCAGACCTTTATATCGCTTAAAATATATTATTTCATTTTGTAAATTGTGATGCAAATAAAGAGAAATATTTTTGTATTTATTTTTGTTATCATGGGAAAATTTTAAATCATTAAATTCATTTGTGTAAGGTAGTAAGAGATTATGAATGATAGTAAATATATTGTCGTCCATGTCCAAAATTATGAAAAAATCAGCGAGAGCGACTATAGTTCTTACATACTCCCTTTCTTTATTGATGTATGTATATTATGATTTGAATGTAAAAATCCGTTATATTCATAATAATAGGGTTTTCGTTTGGTAAATTCATATTTTGATCTATAAATTGATTTTTTCGTAACGATTCGAATACGTTTTCAGATTGATTTTTATTTGCCATAGTATTGGTGTATATTTGTGTCTGTGAACCAGCTGTCGGTATCAGCTGTCTTGTCAAACTGATTGGTGTCAATTGCAATGCATAGTGAAATTAGTAAAAGAGGGGTAGATCTGCCGAATAATCCAGATCTTCGAAATTGATTTAAAATCAAAAATTGTCAAAATCAGTTTTTTGACAGATCTAAATCAAAAATAAATTGATTTGTCTTACCAAACGATAACCACATAAATAAGTTCAAATAACCGGGGGCTACACCGAAAAATCTGTGGAAAAAAGCCGAACTAAAAAGCAACCACAGATGATTTTTTGACAGCTCAATTTCCTGCTCTGAGCTCAAAAAGAAAAACGCCTAATAATATCTAATAGTAGCAACAACTTGACATGGTAGGGTTGTGGAGAATATTAAATTTTAAGAGTTCTGTGAAAAGCATCTGTTCTCTGAAGAAAATATTATTCAAATTTCAAAAGTTCAAGTCTTGTGGCCTTTTCAATTGGTCGTCCGCAAGTAGACTTACCATCCGTCAGGATTTCGGCTGACGCGTCAGGCTTTAAACATCTCAATCAGGCTTTGGCCAGACTTCGTGCTTTGTCAGGCTTTTCTATATCAATCACACAAAACATATCAACTTAACTAATTGAAAAAAGAAAAACGTTTCAAAAATCTTTCCCGAATGCGTTCAAATGAGAACTTACAAAGCACGGTTAACGCATTCATTTTTCTTGTTGTTATCACTTTTTAGGAAGAGACAAATATTTGTTAAAAATGCATAACTGAATGTCGATACGATTGCCTACCTAGGGTAAGTATCCATTTATGATCTGAACAACAAAAATCGGATAGATTAAATTTGTATAGGTTTGTGCGTGGATACCAAAGTTTTTCGGATAGCTTGGAATTTATTTTCTTGGTACTAGCTGTTTTGCCATCAGCTGGGTTCTTACTCGAGATTACAACAATACCAACCTATGCGGATAACTATGGTTCGATTTCTAAATGCGGCCATTCATTTTATCACAGATTTCTGTGTACTACATGGTGGATCGGCTTCAGTTTATGTGTAGAGAAAAGTATACGATTTCAGTTTCTAGCTATATATAAATGTCTACGACTGCTTGCTGGATTAGATACTTATGTGATTTTTTGTCATTATTTTTATAAAACTAATTTCGTCAGACTTTTTCCCGAAAATCAGGCTTTTTTATCTCCACCGTCAGGCTTTTTAAATTTCAGCGTTGGGAACCCTATCCTCAAGGCTTCCGAATGATTTAGAAACTGTTCGATTGCTATCAAGTGACAATTCTTCTCCTGCACCCATATTCTGTAACTTTCGAATCAACTTACAGAAACCCATTTTTTTCAGAGGCGGTAAGTGAGGAATGGACCGTTTCATTTTTTAACGATTCGAACAGTTATCGCCTGAGTATTTGAAGTCAGGATCAAAACCAGAGGTACGCACACACCCCAAATAAATTTCAAACTCGAATTCAATGCAAGTAACAATGCCGTGTAGAAATGACATTTTCCTTACAACACACACTCACATTTGTTTACTTGTTCAATTGGAATCCTGGATCGGAGTGTCATTCTAGATTACCAATTGAAACGAATATACATAAATGTGCCGGACATTTGTTTCCCGCGCTAAATTCCGACATATTGTGGAGGTACAGTCTTAGCTGAAGCTAAATATTATAGCATAATTTCCATCATTCCTCATATGCAATTTGTTATTTTTAAAATGGAAATTAAAAATATACTCAAATGTATTTGCATACACAGAAATAAATAAAATACACGACTGGATTGCACGTACTTGCTCTTATGTTCGATTACATTATATGCTAAAGATTCTTAGTAGTAACGATTAAATATATTTTTAAAGTAGTTTTTCACTTAATTTTTTATAATATAATATAATATTTAATAATATAAATTATAAATATAAATCTAAAAACTAAATTTCAGAAATAATCGTTCACCCGTTTTCGTAATATTGAATTTCGAAAATTTTTCGAAAATTCTGAAATTCAGTATTATTTAGAATTTAGAGAAGCTTTTTTATAAAATTGTGTATAAATTTTTTTATCGAAATCCGTTGAGCCGTTTATGAGAAAGTCGGAAATCAATTAAATAGTTGTATGGCAGGTACCGTTAATAACAAAATATGTACAAATATTTGTTGGCCAAAATGTAGATCGTACATAAAGTATTTATATATTTATGTAGTTACTATAGGGCAAGTTTTGAATTCGGACAAAAAATCGAGATTTTAATCAAACTTGACATTACGATGATAGAGCACACCAAAAAATGGGTCCCGCAATTCCGTCTACCTGTCTGACTGTACAACGCTCTACAACTTAAACGGCCTGAGCGATTTGCTTCAAACTTGGTCTTTAAACATTTTAGGTGATTGTCTAAAATAGATTTTTGAATCATTTTTTAGGTCCAAAACTAACGGTACCTTAACTATATTAGGTATACTCTACAGTTTGGTCATTTTTTTTAAAAATATTTTGTTATTGACGGTACCTGCCATAAAACCATTTTTTTTTATTTTGAACTTTCCCATAAACGGATCGACGGATTCCTATCAAAATTTTTTTATTGGTGGACCTTCAAATTATAAACAATACTGCATAATAAAATTTTCAGAAAATATTTTTTTGGATTTTTGAAAACAAAAAATTGGTAGGTAATGTTTTTTTTGAAAATTCAATATTACGAAAACGTATGATTTTTTTTTGAAATTTTGTTTTAAGTTTATATTAAATGTTTAAGATTGTCATGCCATTTTTTTTAGAAAAAAATTATACAAATTTTGCATATATAAAAAATTAAGTAAAAAACGACTTTAAAAATAGATTAGATTCTTAATAGAAACCTTTGGCATACGATGTGATCGAACATAAGAGCGAGTTCGTGCGATCCAGTCGTGCATTTTATTTTATAAAAATTCTTGGAACCGTTTTCGAGAAATTGATTTTTTTCTTAACGTTTTTTTAACATTTGTATGGCAGGTACCGTTGTTTCTTGTTTTAGAAAATGTTGAAGGTGATCAAAAAAAAACCTCACGTTTTCGAAATATTGATTTTTTTTAAATACAAAAATACAAATTTTTTTGAGCTTAAACGAAAGTCTTTACTATAAAGGGGTACTTTACAACGAAGGGGCCGGCTACTAGATGTGGCCGATCTTACATGCCATCACTAAATAAATAAATATACTTTCATGTTTCATTTTATCTCGTTTTTATTTGGCAATCTGGAAGCCTTCCGGACTCTTCTGAAAGCGTTCACTTGGGAAAAAATGACAGTTCTAATTCTGAAAAGAAGAGAATTTTGCTTCTGGATTTGAAATCAGAATCAGAATCAGAAGCACTCACACATTCATATACTTGAACGTCAAACTCGACTGTTGTCATTTGTTGTATTATAATTGTGCAACAAACATTTTTTTTTTTGAATTCGAATATTCTCACGTACAGAATTATTTTCAAACATACCACCTCATTAAAATTCAGAATCGTCAGAATCACACAAAAGTGTTCAGTTGGGATCCGGATCGGACAACAATTCCGGATTACTAACCAAAAACGCCATTAGTCTCTACTTTGCAATTTTCTAAATCAAAATCATTTGAGAAATCCGGCAGACGGCCCATGAGCCATGCTTGTAATCTTCAGTTCTAAGTTTGTAAACTTTCAAAATGAAAAAAATAAAGATAATAATAATAATAATAATAATACAAAATAATTAAGAAAATTAAATTAATTTAATATAACATTAAGTTTTCAGTATTCAGATTAGTAAATTCTTTAATAATTAATAAAATACAATAAATATACTATGTATGTATATACATATCTATTTTTGTTTGAGGGAAATCTATTTTGTGGGAGATTCACGATTGCAACAACAATTTCGAAGGAATATAATATTACTAAGAAGATTCACATGGAATTTCGTTGTCCCGGAATATTTTATTCCCTCAAAATGTTTACTGCCATCGTGAATCGCTCACGGAATAATAAAAACTTCCAGGGAAATTTTTATTCACGATAACCTTCATTTGTTTTCTCACAAAAATTTAAATTGTGCGGCTTGTGTCCTCAAAGCGACTTACACTGAAGCGAACATCTGCAGCTTACGACTCGTGTAAAGTTGTATATTGAAACCAATGTGCGCTGTAATAAAGCTGCAGACATTCGTCGTATATGTCTGTGACGAGAACGAAACGTTTCGTGTGCATATGGCCTAAGTTGAACATAAAATCCCATAATTAGTGATTATTCTAAGAGAAATAATTTATTTATTTATATTAATTTGTTCATCGAGTGCCCTGATCAGTGATCATCATAACTCTAAAGCCGCAACAATTTTCGAGTACAATTATACCCTGTATGCCTATTGCTATCGGGTGCCTAGAATCATAAATCCCTCTTAAGGAGGCAAGAGCCAATGGAAATAGTGTTTTTTTAATTATAATTTTATTTAAATTATAATATAAATTTATTAGTTTTTGTTTTACAATTTACAAAAGCGTCAACATTTGTTTAGTGACACGTTTGGTTTTTAGTAAAAGGTATATTATCACGACGATTTATGGACAAATTGACCCATTGTTGACGTCAATAAAATCCAAAACGTTTTGTCGTATACCTACTAGCGAGTTTCATTCAAGAAAAGATCTGCTCTTTCTGACAAAAGATTTCATCTTTTTAAATTTTGAGAGTTTCATTCCAACAAAAAGAGCAAATCTAGATCAAATCTCAACACGAAAGATCTGATCTTTGGTGGGTAGAAAGATTTGATCTGAATGCACGCATACACGTAAACGTTTTTTCTGTCAAACATCAAATTGAAACAATTTTGTTATTAATTTATTGTGAAATTGTGCCAGTTCCTGCTAACTTAAAAAATAAACAAATAAGAGACGAAGAAGTTAATAATTTAAATTTTATAAATTTAGTGGAGTTTTTTATTGCTTGTCTTCACCTTCCTCATCATCTGATGATGAAGATATGTTTTTTTTTCAGAAAGGTGTGTGTCAGTCATTCAGCATTGGACGCGTTCGGTGCAATGCCGACAGGCTAGCCAAGATTCCTTGTTTTCGAACGATCCAGGTAGCTTTCTCTGTTAAGTCGGTTGTATTGCATACAAATCTGAAGTTTTGAATCAGTTGTTATTAAAATTAATAATAGGGGTATTCACGATCCGGGGTATCTGGTCTTGTATCATTGTAAAAGTGTAACATTTTTTTGCACTACAACAACAAAATATACTGAATGTCAAAATCTTACACTTTTACACTTTTACAATACCCGAACCATATTGTAATAGAAAAATACAAGGGTGTAAGATTTTTTAAACATAAACTTAAGCCTTCTTCAGAACAAATGTGAAACAGATTTTGACCTTTGCTTCAGTGTTGCTACAGATTAGTAAAGGTGTGTTCACAGTCTGTTGTAAAAAAATAAAATTTTACAATTTTACAAGACTTGGTACACCAGATCGTGAATACCACTTATAATTTTTGGGTAGCTTGAGATTTGTGTTTGACAACATTTGTTTAGTTCATCAACTGTTTTTTCCCTTTGCGTTACAACAACACAAAGCAATCCGGATTGTTTTAGCTATGCCATCGAACGCGGCCAATACTACAATTAAATTTGGACACAGTCTTATTGAAAAGATCAAATCTCCATTTTGGGAGGAGATCTTTAAAATTTGAATGAAACTCGCTATACATTTTCGGATGTACAGGCATTAGTCCCAAGTCCCATCCCATGTCATTGAAATCGCTCACTCGTTTAGCAAAAGTCCTGGGGTGGAATCGGCTAAGGTGATTTGTGATTGTCACATTTCCGACAATCACATGTGATCAAATTATATTTTTCGTCTGTGTAAGGTGATCAAAAAAAATTACTCAAAACTTGGCACCACTTTAAGAAAAGTACTAAGAGTTGACATAAATCCATATGTATAAATTGTTTTATTTGTTTTTTTTTTCATGCAATGTTGAGTGCCCATACGTTATTAACCTTTTAGTATTAAAAAAATGTTATAATTATCTCGCAATCCAAAAAAGTTAAAATAAAAAGTAGAATCTAGACATTGAGTTCGCGACATTAAATTAGGACATTTCCAATTTTGTTCAACAAACTGTGAAAATAAAAATGTTTCGCTCGTTTACCAAAAGTTTTTTAATTTGTACCTATTATTAATTTATTCTAAATGCCAATTAATAACAAAATAAATTAAAAGTTAAAAAAAATATGTGTGAGAAAAACAATGCCTTTACCTAATTACATGCACATACATACTTCTGTTTTGTTAGATCGAATATACTTTGGTGAATGTAGTGTATATGGGTGTGCACATGTACATATATGATTTCTATTTTCGGAATTTGTGAAATCACAAAAGCAATTTCACAAATATACAAAATTAAAAAACAAATGTACGAGTATTTTATATGAAAATGACACCAAAATAGCTGTCACAAGAAAAAGTCACAAAAATGTGATTATCACATGTGACAGTCACCTTACGGAGCTCAAATTTATTTTTTGTGACTGTCAACTATCACAAATCACCTTAGCCGATTCCACCCCTGTACGATGTTTATTTATTTATTTATTTCATCAATCGATTTCAAAGATCTGCTGATTACAAAAATTTAAAAATATATTTACAGTAGTTTGGTTTGATACAAAAAATATATACAATCATTATTGGTACTTAAATAATAAACAAATTTAAGATAAAATTATTTACATACCAGAGAAATCAATTAATAACTGAAGTATCATTTTCTTAAAAATATCACTGTTCATACAGAGGTCGATTTCATTGCAAACTCCATTAAAAAGCTTTAAAGAACGTGTTATCGGTTAATTTTAAACGTAATTAGTGCTATGTGGAACTATGTGAAATAATTCCCTTCTATTTCGAAACATTCGTAAGGGGCGTAGAAAGGAATTAAGGAAAGCAATTCCAGAGAAGATTGTCTAAAATATCTTTTACAAATAATATACATTGCACTTGCCTGCGACACTTAGCGTTTTTAAATCAATGAGAGAGCACCTTGACTTATAGTTCGGTAAGGATCCAACCTAATTAAGTTTTTCTCAAGGCATAGGTGGTGAATCTTTTTTGAATCCTTTCTATTCTCAAAATATTATTTTCGTAAAATGGCGACCGAACAACACAACAATACTCTAAAACTGGTAAAACTAAAGAAATAAGGTCTTAAGCGTATACGCATCTTTAAAATCGTTTAAATTTCGTTTTAAAAACCCTAATAAAGAATTGCCTCTAGAGACAACATAATCAATGTGCGTTCTAAAGTCTAACTTTGAATCAAAATGGACTCCAAGATCGTTTATAGTATTGAATCTTAAAAGACTAAAATCGTGGAATTTGTATTCAAAATTTATAAGAGATGGAGATCTTGTAGCACTAAATATTTTACATTTTGAATAGTTCAATTCCAGATGATTGTAGCTACACTAATTTAAAATATTAGTTATGTCTAACTGCAGAAATAGACAATCTGTTAGAGAAGACGATGAAATATAAATTTTCACATTATCAGCGTACATCAAACAGTTACAATATCGTAAGACAGTACGTAGGTCATTAGTGAAAATAATGGAAAGTAAAGGACCCAAATGACTCCCTTGTGGAAGACCCGATAAAACTTCCATAGTGTCTGAGCTGCAGGCATCGATCTTTACAATCTGCTTTCTATTAGTTAGATATGATTTTACCCATTTGATAAAAGCTTTATTAAATCCCAACCTTGTTAATTTTTGTAAGAGAAGACCATGATGAATGCGGTCAAATGCCTTAACAAAGTCGGTATAGAGGACATCAACTTGTTTACCATTTTCCATTTGATCGCTACAAAAATTTGTAAAAAGGCTTAAGTTTGTGCAAGTCGATCTACCTTTTAAAAAGCTATGTTGGTATGGGGATAATAATTCCTTAACAGAAAAGTAGAGTCTTTGAGTAATCATTTTTTTCAAAAAGCTTAGGTACCGTAGAAAGCTTGGAAATATGTAGGTCTATAATTTTTTACTAAGTGCTTAAGACCACTTTTGTATACAGGATCAATGAAGGAAATTTTCCATTCGTCCAGGAAAACACCAGTTGAAAGAGATGTATTAAAAATCCGGCATAAAACATAACATAAAGAAGTTGAACATTTTGATAGTAGAATAGGAGGAATCAAATCAAAACCAGCTTTTTTGTAGTATCAATATCATTTAAGCTTTCCAGAACATCCTGTACGGTGAAGCTTACCAACGAAAAGTCGGTTAAGAGATTTATATCTAGATATAGCTCACTAGTATCCACGAAAAGGTCACTATTATATGAAGTTTGAAAAAAAATTGCAAAAAGATTACATGAAGATTTAGTATCGTCCGATTTTTGACCATAATATTCAATATATTGGGGAAACGATGAAAGCTCTCTCTTGGAGTTTAAAAACAACCTAGAAAAATTTGGAATTAGTTTTTATATTTGATTCAGTATTATTTATATATTGCCTACGCAAAAACTTATTTAAAAATCAAATTCTTTCCTTAACCGAAAAAATCTTCCACGGTCTTTTAGAATGTTTCATGGTTTATAACGCTTAAATGCTTTATTCTTGGCATTTTCTAAATTTTTAATCCTTGAGTTAAGCCAAGGATCCTTTAGTTGTTATTTTACTTCTAAATCTAAAGGTACTGTTTAGAGCTCTTGCCGCGTCTTTTTTTGCATTTGTGTAGTTGAAAGCTGTACAACGGCCATATAGATGAGGGAAATTCAAGAAGCTTGTTCATAGAAAGGTATTATGGAGCTAAGTTGAAAAACTAAATGTTGAACGAGCTGAAAGTGCTGTTAAACTTCACTATAGAGCATGATTTAAAATAAAAGTACATTGAGCTGTGAAATTAAACCTTATAAAGCCATAGCTTTCAATTTCACTTGTTTGGAGCTGCAGAAGAACAGTTTGCATCTAATAGCTGTGACGATGTTACTTGGGGAAGCTTGCATGTTTTTTTCTTTACTGAGCTAGGGACATTTTCCTTCAAACATAGTACTTCTAAAAAAAGAATACATATCTTCTAAGGATTTATTCTCCAAAGAATCCTTCCAATTTACAGCATTAAAGAAGCTATTGAGTGCAATAAAAGCTGCCCTTGCATAACTATAAATTTTAAGTTTATTGTTAGGCAAAACAGAAGCATAGTCATAATATTCGAATGTCAAACAGCTCTATGGTGAATAGAATTGTTTACAAGAGGGAAATCGGAAATTTGTAAGTAGTATTTTAAGTCATTCTTTATAAACACTAAATATATAGTTTAACCCAAACTATTTTTTATATCATTAATTGGGAAAAGTCCCATAGCAGAAAATGAATCAACGAGTAAGATCTCTATATCACTTTTTACATTAAAAGGGATCAAAATTTGATCATCTTCCATGTAGCACCAGTCGATGTCACCAACTTTGAAATCGCCAAGTATAAATAGAGATTGGTGCATCGTTAGTTCATTTACTATTCCACTCATAGGGCGGATATAACTAACAATAAAAAATAAATATTTAATTTCAGCAGAATCTTTTGAACACAAACACAAAGCTGCTCAATTTCTCGATCCCATCCTGTGTTTGTAGAACGATCTTTACGATATACATTGAACGATGAATCAAAAAGCTCACAAGACATGAAAGTCGAATTAAGCCATGTTTCAACTATGACAATAACATCATACTCATGCAGAGAGGAAGACAAGAAGAGCTGGTTTGTTTTAGTCTGCAAGCCACCAGCATTTTGAAAAAATACCCTAATTTCAGATATTTTTTCCTCTAAGTCTAGGATTAATTATTTTATTTTGCTGTTGTCTTCCTTTTTCGGAAAATTTACAAATTTCTTAATTTGTATATGTTCAGGCCATATTGGTGCATTTAAGGCAGTATCAAAATGGCTTGCAGGGATCCCTAGCTTGAAGTTAACATAGCGTAGTGAAGAAGAATCAGTTTCTTTTTTAATAAGTTTAGAACAGCGCATAGCACTCTTCGAGATATTTAAATTAATTGAAGCATAATTAATTACATTTTCCTCTGATACATTACTATCGTAAACCAGGAACACCTTGCAGTGTGATTTCACCTTCTACAGCAGTGCAATCCCAAACATTACCTTGTTTAAACGATGAGCTCTGGAGTTCTTAATTTCATCAGATCCATTGGCATCAGCACCCTTCTTAAACGTAGTAGCAGCAACGACATTGGCAACACCTTCATTCACAAGATCATTATCCTTAGCCACAACTGCATCTAAATCTTCCACACCAGCTTTTTCACCCGCATTGTCAACAACATCACTTTTAGCATCAACAAACAAAATGTTTGTGGCACTATTCAACGAAATCTGGACTTTCATACTCTACAAAATCTAAACGGTCTAAAACCACATTTGCTGAATGCCAGGAAACTGGGGTGGAATCGCCTAAAGTGATAGTTGATTGTTAATTTTTTGTTAGTCGTTTTAACGATAGCGGTCTGCATCATTTCTACAAACAACGATAGAGAGAAGAATGATCAAACCGACAGTCAATTAATCGAGCGATCGTTTTTTCACTTACGTGATACGGGATCTGGTAGGACCGACGAAGTAGCGGAACCAGAATATCTCCGTAATTCCTTTAATACAAATAATACACACATAAAAATTGAATTATATAGAATTTACCAACCTTGATATCTATCAACTCGAACAATAACCTTAATTGCTCACAAATGATTTAAAGTTTCTTAAAACCAATTCCGTTTTGTAACACAGTGCGAGCGTTGCGCAGCTTAAAGTTAGGCTCAGCTTAAGCTGTAAACTGTCTTTGATAAACTTAATTACCATTATAAGGGTATTCATAATACCATTGTCGAAAAACCATCTTCCATCGCCAGGAACGCCTCTAAGTGGTTATATTTTCTCTAACGACAAATATAACAAAGTTGTATCCGTATTTAATCTGGGTTTAAAATTAGTTGCCCAATATTGAATCAAATTTGCATTTTTAACTGCACTGCTACTGCTACTCACCTGAGTGCTTGGATAAAATCCAGCAAAAAATCTTTCAAATAAAGTTTATAACGTAAGCATTTGCTTTTCTTGAGCAGTGTTGTCAAAATAATACATAGCCCTCTCTAATAATGTATCGTTACGTCTACTTCTATGAAATAACCAGTTGAATTATTGTACTTTACTTTTCCAAAAGTAAAAAGTAGAGACATCTGAAAGAAAAAAAAATCTTTCTAAAAAAAAAACAAACAAATCCCATTCAAAATCAGTTTTATTTTCAAACTTCTTTCAATCTCCCCACCTATCTAATCATAACTTATTTTGCAAATCATTGGTCAATGGCGGCAGTTTGACGCCGATCCACTCCTGGATATCTAGAAGCTCACGCTTCTTCAGTTCATGCAGTGTGTTGTTGAGTGGAGAAAACTGTCCTTTCACACCTAACTTCGTAAGCTCCTCGTAGGACTCCTCTCCCCACTTCAAAGGAACAACGGTGTCCCTGTTGCCATGGAACATTTTCAGCTCTGGCAATTCGGTGCCAGGTTTCGTGCGATTCTTCAAGGAATCATACACAATAGAATCACGATTGAGGAATGACGAGCAAGCAAAAACCCCTGCCAAGTCTGTGTTTAAATGGTAGGCAGTGTGAAGAGCCAGAGCGCCACCCATAGAGAATCCCCCAACAATAATTCTCTCAGCTGGAATTCCCAGCTTCTCCTCTTCGCTGATTAGTTCATGAACTGTCTCATAGATACTCGCTAGACTTTTTCTGTTTTCTCGGGAATCTATGGTGATGGCCCGTCTGTCAAACCAAACATTGGACAGCTGCGAATCGAGATTGGCTGATGCTGATGTAACAGTATTTCTCTGGGGATACTCACCTGACCATTAAGTGGAGTATAGGGTTGTAGGGGAGCAGTTGGATAGATGATTTTTATGTGAGGAAACTCTAGGTCCTTGCCTAGCAAGAAACGAATCCATTCCACCATATTCGATCCGGTGTCGCCTGCAATTGATGATTACTCAATGAATTTGTGTTTATTCTTCGATGTCATTTGATTCTGCAGACTTACCAGAACCGTGGAAGAAAATCACAGACGCCGAATGCTTCGACCCGGTTGGGTTGATGGTTTTCTTAACAAGTTTCATAACGTTAACGCCGAGAATTGTTTCGGATTATATTTATAACAAATTTTAAATAAAAGAAATAATAGTAGAAATGAAGTGAGAACTGAAAAGGGATGTAGTTTGAACCGTAAATTTTGATTGTCATTTCTAATTCTGACAGTACTAGAAAAAAATAAACAGGGCTGGTTCGAGGTGGTTCGATTGGATAATTGTGTTCGTTGTTTTCGTAAATAACGAATTCTTACTCGTTATTTTCTCTTTTTTACCTTGCCGGTAGGTTTTCTTAATAGAAGATATTTTTGTAAAACAAAACCTATTTAATGTGATATATCCAAGGACAAAGATAATAATTAAATATTATTGAGTACACAAATTAATTACAAATATTTTAGGGTCCAATTAATTTAAAATGCATGCATTGTTTTAAAATAATTAAAAACAAAATTACGGAAATAATCATTACAATGGGCCCATTCAAAAACCGAACAATAGCTATCCGGTTAGTTTGGTGTTGTTATAATTGTAAGAACACATCTGATGACAACAGTTCAACATATCAGAGTCAGAGACTAGTAATTAAGAAAATGCGATGGCAATATATGAAAATGAAATGTTCTTCGACGAAGAAAGGACAATTTAAAATGATAGAATTACTTACGTCCCTTGCGAAACTGCCTTCTGTTATTTTAAAAGAGTGCCATGCGTGAAACAATTTAATGACTGAACGAAAAATGAAGATAAATAAACAAATTTGCCAACAAAATGCAATTTAAATTAAATTTGATTGACATTTAATTAACAAAAATAGTAACAATAAAGTTTTTTAAAATCCAAATTACCATCAATGGAATGCTTACCAAATATTTTTATTGTCATATTGCCATTGCAATTGCCATTTATGGCTCAAATATTGCAAGTAATCAGATCAAATAAGTACGCATTCAAATGTCGGTAGGATAGGTTAATTTGTGTGGAATTGTTCATATGTTTATGACCAAGTTTTTCAGATAGCTTGAGATTTCTTTGCAGCAGCAGCTATTTTGTCAACAGCTGTGTTCTTACATGGGACTACACTAACATCACCAGCCTATCTGGATAGCTATATTCTACTTTTATACCACGGGGATTTTTAATCCATGCTTCCGTTTTGGACTTCTTTCGGTTGCAGATACTTTTAAACACTACGCTATTTAATAGATGTCAACTTTCTTCAAACATTTATCCGCACAATTTTTACTCCACTTAATTTAGAAAAGGTCAAACTTAGCCCCGTATGATACTACTTTTGTTCTCATTTTTAATGCATTAAATCACATTAAAGTGTCAATTTTGTGTGAAAGAGAAAATTTGTTTTTTTTTCGAAATAGAAATATTGTATAATGTATGGTACACCGTATACCCCCAGACATCATTTTATTAATTAGACGATTATTCAAAAAAATAAACATTCAATTGAGAAAAAAATACGTTTAGCTAATAATAATTAATGTATATCTAATTGTCTTGATAAAATCTTGATGCGAAACTAAACCTTAATTACTTGATTCTTTTAAATTTGATCTGATGTCGGATTTAGCAATTCCATTTGTTTATCCTGCGAAGGTTTTGCACTTTCAGTGGCCAGGATTAGGTATTGAGTCTGTACGCGATAAAAGAAATATTTGCATTTTTAAATTTTGTTTTGAATAAAGTCGAAGAAATACCCACCAGTCGCCAAATATCTTAAGGTTAATTGTAACCTTTCATCTGACTCAATACAATTTCTGAACGAAAACCAAATACTTAGTAATTTATTTTTAGTTCATTTTTAGTACTTTGACAGTTTGCATTTTTGTTTGTATTGTGTACACACTGACACCTATGGCCTTTTCGATTGGCAATCCAGAACTGTCCTGACCCCCACAAAATGACAGAATCACTAATACACTCACATACTCAAAATATCAAAATCATCAAAATCATGTTTTGTGTAATTTCGATGATTTATTGAATTTAAACTACTTTTCTGGTAAAATAACATAAAAAGAAGCAAGGTAATTATTATTGATACAAGAAAATGTGAATCTAAATTGAAATCAAGTGTTTCGGAAATTCTTTTTAGCCGATGGGATATTTTTAAATTTAATTTTCACAAACACAGTAATACATACAATTCAGAATTAGTCAAATTGTTTCCGGGTGTTTTATTGGAGGAACGTGTTCGGGACTCTCAATAGGGTTTTTTACCAAGCTATCTCTCTCTAAAGTGTCCCATCCCTTTCTCTATACATCTAGTGACACTATTGAGGGAAGACAAAACAATTTGAAATAGAAAATCCAACAATGCTTTCCCTCAAAGTGATTTATCTGCCATTTCTTTTGCCATTGACGTATTCCGCCAGTACAATGTCGAAAAGGCCATTAATGGGATTTTCCATTTGACTATTGTGGTACTGCTCTGTTTGCATTTTGAATGTATTAAAAATGAGAAAAAAAGAAGTATAATACGGGCTTTAACATAACGAACATTTATAAAGAAGAAACGGCGATAAAGTCCCCTTTCAAAGTAACGTTTCACACAAGGAAACTGAGTTGCCGGCAACTAGGAGTGTGTTGGCGAGAAGGGCAAGAAGTAAGGGGAATGAAAAAAATTTCCCCGGTCAACGATTTGAAGAGATTTTTTTGACGTTTTGCTTTGCATTCCAATTAGCCCAACAAAATCTTCCCAGTTTCCTCCTCAGTTTCTCGGTGCCACTTTCTTCATGTGAAAGCCACAAGGTAATTAAAGGAAAACGTCAAAAAAATCTCCAGCAACTGGTTTCCCTGTGTTAAAGGGGACAAACAGGGAAACCAGTTGCTGGAGATTTTTTTGACATTTTCCTTTGCCTTGTAGCTTTCACACGAAGAAACTGTTACGAAGAAACTGATGAGGAAACTGGGAAGATTTTGTTGGGCTAATTGGAATGTAAAGCAAAACGTCAAAAAAATTTGTTAAAATCGTTGAACGGGGAGATTTTTTTCATTCCCCTTGCTTTTGCACTTCTCGCTTACAAACGCCCAGTTGCTGGCAACTCAGTTTCCTTGTGTGAAAGGGGACTAACTCTGCTATTTTATAACCTGAGCAATTTTGTCTACCCCGGCGACCACATACGTCCCTCACCACGATGTGCTTTAAAATCGCAAGCTCAAAATGTATGATGTAAGAGCTGAAATTGATCGATTTTTGAGACCAATGTCATATCTGCATAAAAAAAGGAGAAAATAACACACGTCCAATTTGATGCCAGTAGGTATCGATGTCAAAACAAAATCGAAGAGAGAGCTCGATGACAATTGCAGCACAACAAAAAACAACGCGACTACATTAAACATTTCATGTCAGGATTGTGAGAGAATTTTTTGCTAGTAGAGTCGGCTTGTTATTAGCCGCGTTTTATTGGGAAATTTATCCACCGTAAGTTTATCCGTCGTAGCATTTAACACACAATTCGCTACGGTCGATAAAAAGCTAAAGTAGAAGCTACGGTGGATGGCTGATTCACGTTTATTCGATTCTCGAATTTGATTTTGTTAGTTTTGTTGGTACGATTGATAATTGGATTGAATATCGATGGATGTGTTCATGGAGTGTTATAATTATTAATTTCATTCGTAAGACAAATCGATCTTTTTGATTCCATATAGCTGGCCAGTTTATATTTCTAAAATCTTAGATAAGTCCATTTTTTAATAAATTATAAGCTGTTCTTCTGAAAAGTTTTTTGACTTTTACTATTAAAGACTGTATTCTTTGCTCAATTATTTTCTGGGGTATGTCTAAAATTCCACCTATACCTGCAATTTTGCATACCCCTAATGTCAATTAATCAATTTTATAAAATTTCGATTTCCATTTTCATTTTGAAAAAAACAAAATCAATATCTATTGAATGAATTCTGTTTTACTTTTATTTTTAAGAGGAACTGCACGACACTGTGCCGCAAAATATTTATTCGTATGAAATTATATTAGCTATAAGGCCAAACGCACACATTTGCAACTTTCAGTTTTGCAACAGTTTGGTTGCTAAAGTGAATACCATGGACTTATAGAGAGTGCACGCACATGCAAAAACTATTAAAAAAAATAGCAAATGTTTCTGGAAGTTTATAAATGATAAAAAACAGTCAACTGGTTTTCCCAATTCCATTACTTATTTAGGTGAAACATCAAGCGATCCCTTAAAAATTTGTAATTTATTTGCTCGTTTTTTTCGCTCAGTGTATAATCCATCATGTTTAAGTAACTCATATAACCATAGAGAAAATAATTAAATAGAGGCGCGACTCGTACCCCCCTTGCCTTAAACACCCGCAAATTTTTTTTGAGTTGAGTAAGAGAAAACTCTCTTAAATTACTCATTTTTTCCTATCCGTGAATACATGTGAGTGGTGGATTAAAAACCCTTTTGCTCAAACTGACAGATAATTTTTTTTGTTGTTGGTTTGTCAAAAGTCTGTCTGACATTTCTAATTACCAAAACAAAAATAATAATTTTTTTCACATTTGGTAAGTTTTTTTTCAAATTTATTTAAATATTCTTTATTTCAATAAAAGAAATATATATATATATAAAAAAAATTGTTTTTTTATGTTTGTTTGATAAAGATTTGGCCACAATGACGGAGATCCGATGGAAAGCGTACATCCAAAGGTATATCTTAGATTGGAAACTCTGAAACCAAACCCAATTGTTTCTTGTTTTTTACAATTGTTTTGTTGTTTTGTTTTAGATTGCGAGTGAAGACGTACTTAGTTTATCTGGGAATGATACCACCAACCACTCCACTTTACACAAAAACCAATCCATCAACAAAAAGTGAAGATCGAATTGGTTATTTAGAAAAGGAGGCTTCACATTGGCGGACACAATGTGAAATCTCACGAATAAGCGATTCGCTGCCACATGAAGTGTCTCGTCTATGTAAAGAGAAACAACAATACAATGAGCCATTAGTAGTGGCGGGTTGTTGCTGTATTACAGAAATATAGAAAGCTTTTCTTGGAATCTATTCTTCGACAGGACATGTTTTGGTAACGGAAACAATTTGCCCAGCAAAATGACAGAGTAAGTAAACCTTTATTTTGCAAGTGCAAATTCATATCTAATCGATGTTTTTCTTATAAACTTTCACAGAGATCTCGATAAACTGAAAGAAGGAATCGCTGAGAAAGTAGCCATATTATCTTTTTGGAAGAATTATATCGTCAGTGGCAATCTCATGAACGAGATCGATATGCACATGTTTACCGAAACACCTCGGTCTGTATCTTCTTAACAGATTGTTGGTCTGTCTGTGGATCAGCATTTAGGCAAGCAGAAATAAGGTACGTTAAATACAAGAAAACCTAATTTCATGTATTTTTAAGTATTTGTTTTTCTTTTAATTTTGTAGGATAAACAGCGCCTGACATTCATCTCAAAATCATGACGAACAACAAGGTCAGGCCACACAAACAATGAAGCCCAGCAGGAAGTCATTATTGCCAGATATTATAATTAAATACATAGACTCAATATTTTAAAGTGTTCTCCTTTTATATATATATATATATTTGTATATAGCTTAAGAATTGTGATTCACTTGATTTTTTTCAATTACATTTTCTTTAAGGGTGTTCAAAAAAATTCTTTTCTTTTCAAGGGAAATGTAATGTTGTGTGTCTCAATGACACATAGGTAAGTATTATAGCCCTATGCTGAGGTAAATTAACACTCAGTACAGTTACAATCATCGAGATCAAGCAAGTACTTTGGAAATGACAGCTTGTCCAAAGTAGCAAATCCAAGAAATTTCTACTGATATCAAGAAAAATCTTGAAATCAGTACTTACGCCAAGCTCTAATTTCCAAACTACTTGCTTGATTTCGATGATTGTAACGGTTCTGAGTGTAAATTAACCTTAGCTTCTAAATCCCTGCAATCATTTTAAATTCAAAAAATTATTTCGAAAAATTGCTATCTAAAAGTAGTTTCTTCGTGTTTTAAAAAAAATGAAAAATTACAAAATTACTTTCAGATGCAAATTTTTTGAAATATTTGCTCGAATTGAAAACGGTTTCAAGAATTTACAAGCTGACATAAATTAAAACTCAAAACAGTTTCAATCATCGAGATCAAGCAAGTACTTTGGAAATGACAGCTTGTCCAAAGTAGCAAATCCAAGAAATTTCTACTGATATCAAGAAAAATCTTGAAATCAGTACTTACGCCAAGCTCTAATTTCCAAACTACTTGCTTGATTTCGATGATTGTAACGGTTCTGAGTGTAAATTAACCTTAGCTTCTAAATCCCTGCAATCATTTTAAATTCAAAAAATTATTTCGAAAAATTGCTATATAAAAGTAGTTTCTTCGTGTTTTAAAAAAAATGAAAAATTACAAAATTACTTTCAGATGCAAATTTTTTGAAATATTTGCTCGAATTGAAAACGGTTTCAAGAATTTACAAGCTGACATAAATTAAAACTCAAAACAGTTTCAATCATCGAGATCAAGCAAGTACTTTGGAAATGACAGCTTGTCCAAAGTAGCAAATCCAAGAAATTTCTACTGATATCAAGAAAAATCTTGAAATCAGTACTTACGCCAAGCTCTAATTTCCAAACTACTTGCTTGATTTCGATGATTGTAACGGTTCTGAGTGTAAATTAACCTTAGCTTCTAAATCCCTGCAATCATTTTAAATTCAAAAAATTATTTCGAAAAATTGCTATATAAAAGTAGTTTCTTCGTGTTTTAAAAAAAATGAAAAATTACAAAATTACTTTCAGATGCAAATTTTTTGAAATATTTGCTCGAATTGAAAACGGTTTCAAGAATTTACAAGCTGACATAAATTAAAACTCAAAACAGTTTCAATCATCGAGATCAAGCAAGTACTTTGGAAATGACAGCTTGTCCAAAGTAGCAAATCCAAGAAATTTCTACTGATATCAAGAAAAATCTTGAAATCAGTACTTACGCCAAGCTCTAATTTCCAAACTACTTGCTTGATTTCGATGATTGTAACGGTTCTGAGTGTAAATTAACCTTAGCTTCTAAATCCCTGCAATCATTTTAAATTCAAAAAATTATTTCGAAAAATTGCTATATAAAAGTAGTTTCTTCGTGTTTTAAAAAAAATGAAAAATTACAAAATTACTTTCAGATGCAAATTTTTTGAAATATTTGCTCGAATTGAAAACGGTTTCAAGAATTTACAAGCTGACATAAATTAAAACTCAAAACAGTTTCAATCATCGAGATCAAGCAAGTACTTTGGAAATGACAGCTTGTCCAAAGTAGCAAATCCAAGAAATTTCTACTGATATCAAGAAAAATCTTGAAATCAGTACTTACGCCAAGCTCTAATTTCCAAACTACTTGCTTGATTTCGATGATTGTAACGGTTCTGAGTGTAAATTAACCTTAGCTTCTAAATCCCTGCAATCATTTTAAATTCAAAAAATTATTTCGAAAAATTGCTATATAAAAGTAGTTTCTTCGTGTTTTAAAAAAAATGAAAAATTACAAAATTACTTTCAGATGCAAATTTTTTGAAATATTTGCTCGAATTGAAAACGGTTTCAAGAATTTACAAGCTGACATAAATTAAAACTCAAAACAGTTTCAATCATCGAGATCAAGCAAGTAGTTTGGAAATGACAGCTTGTCCAAAGTAGCAAATCCAAGAAATTTCTACTGATATCAAGAAAAATCTTGAAATCAGTACTTACGCCAAGCTCTAATTTCCAAACTACTTGCTTGATTTCGATGATTGTAACGGTTCTGAGTGTAAATTAACCTTAGCTTCTAAATCCCTGCAATCATTTTAAATTCAAAAAATTATTTCGAAAAATTGCTATATAAAAGTAGTTTCTTCGTGTTTTAAAAAAAATGAAAAATTACAAAATTACTTTCAGATGCAAATTTTTTGAAATATTTGCTCGAATTGAAAACGGTTTCAAGAATTTACAAGCTGACATAAATTAAAACTCAAAACAGTTTCAATCATCGAGATCAAGCAAGTACTTTGGAAATGACAGCTTGTCCAAAGTAGCAAATCCAAGAAATTTCTACTGATATCAAGAAAAATCTTGAAATCAGTACTTACGCCAAGCTCTAATTTCCAAACTACTTGCTTGATTTCGATGATTGTAACGGTTCTGAGTGTAAATTAACCTTAGCTTCTAAATCCCTGCAATCATTTTAAATTCAAAAAATTATTTCGAAAAATTGCTATCTAAAAGTAGTTTCTTCGTGTTTTAAAAAAAATGAAAAATTACAAAATTACTTTCAGATGCAAATTTTTTGAAATATTTGCTCGAATTGAAAACGGTTTCAAGAATTTACAAGCTGACATAAATTAAAACTCAAAACAGTTTCAATCATCGAGATCAAGCAAGTACTTTGGAAATGACAGCTTGTCCAAAGTAGCAAATCCAAGAAATTTCTACTGATATCAAGAAAAATCTTGAAATCAGTACTTACGCCAAGCTCTAATTTCCAAACTACTTGCTTGATTTCGATGATTGTAACGGTTCTGAGTGTAAATTAACCTTAGCTTCTAAATCCCTGCAATCATTTTAAATTCAAAAAATTATTTCGAAAAATTGCTATCTAAAAGTAGTTCTTTCGTGTTTAACCGTTTTTTTTTTAAAGGTGAAGTTGAACAAACATTCCCGAAAATAAACAAAGAATCATATACATGTATATATATATAAATATTGTATTAATGACAACACAAAATAATTAAAATTATTATTATTATTCATTACAAATAAGTTTGCTGCTCACAGAGATATATAGAACATTATGAAGAATAGAATAATCTCATTTTTGCCAGGAACACAATCAATGTTAATTATTATGATCCTTTTTTATTTCAATATTGGATGAGGTGGATGATGTGGTGTCTTGCAGTTTGTGAGGCAGAATCATCTGCAACAGTTGTCGCCTGTGCTTCGCGTCGTCGGTGTTGGTGTGTGTGTCGTCATCGGTCTCATTTACTGCAGCAGATATTTCTCCATTGAACTGAATCAAAACACAAGGCTCCATGGCATAGGCAAGCAGTTTCATAGAAATTGGATTCACACGCAGAAAATTTCCCACAAAAACTATCTGTAAAATAAAAATTAAACAATCTGTAAATATTTAGAGATTATGAAATCTGATTTTATGATTTTCGACTACTAATGGATGCTATGATAGATTTTTCAGGATTCGCAGTAGATTTTCGATTGCGATGGATTCTGTGATAGGGCCGATTTATAAGTTTTAAATTTCGAGTTTTCTTTATTGTAACTAAACTTTGACGCTGTTAGTATGTAGGTCCAATTATCATGAGGTAAACTTAAAACCGATGTAGGTAAGTTCTTAGTATAATGAATAGAATTATTGTATGTTTCAGGAAATAGTTACTAGGTACCTACCTAAAAATGTATATTTAAATCTATGTTATGGATTTTAATTCTGTAAATTGGGATGGTAAAATGTACCTACATTACATACATATGTATGTATATGGACCCTAGGTATGTAAATATGTAGGTACATAATAATGTATAATGAAAGTGTTGGATGCTTATGGTTAGGTAGATCCATATATGCATATAAAACTTTATATAATAGTTTTAATATACATAATATTCATTTGATTGTTAAAGATATATATTTATATAAATGTCAGAGAGTCCACTTAGTACATAATGTATGTAGGTTGGTACCTATTCAGTGACCTAGATATCAGAAACTACTAACTCGATTTGCGTTTTGTACGTAATTTATTATTTTTGAAATGGAAATTGAAAGAATAGTCAAATTTATAAATTTAAAGCTTAAAGCTTATACATTTAATTTGCTCTGGTCCGATCCAAATTCATAACTTCAAGTTTCTATTTTTCATTTTTATTTATTAGTTTTTAACTAAATTTGAATATTTTTTAATGTAGCTAAACATTGACGCTATTAGTAGGTACGTCCAAATATGTAGGTAAGTTTTTAGTAAAGGGTTTTCCAATAAGAGGTGTTATTTGGATATTCAAAGAAAAATGGCATTTTTGGAGATAAATGATCGGATGTTTATTTCATTATAAAGAGGAAGGTATGCCGTTAATAATGGAACACAACATCAGCCAAATGGCCGCCAAGACCACGCTTACAGGACCATATCCTTTTCATAAAATTTTCCATAACCAAATCGCAAAGTGGCTGCCCTATGTCCTCGATAGCCTCACGAATTTCATCTTTGAGGTCTTGAATCGACGCTGGGCTGTTGGCGTAGACCTTATCTTTCACGTGGCCCCAAAGGAAAAAGTCGCAAGGTGTTAAATCACAAGATCTCGGTGGCCAATTGTGATCACCTCTTCGAGAGATAACACGGTCCGGAAACTTTTCCCGTAAAAGATCGATGGTTTCATTGCTTGTGTGGCACGTAGCGCCGTCTTGTTGAAAGTAAACGTTGTCCAGATCAATACCATCCAATTCAGGCCATAAAAAATCATTAATCATCTCTCGATAGCGCAATCCATTGACCGTAACTGTTGCTCCAGCCTCATTTTCGAAAAAGTAAGGTCCAATGACCCCGCGGGACCATAAACCGCACCAAACAGTCACGCGTTGAGGATGGAGAGGCTTTTCAACAATAACTCTTGGGTTTTCCGAGCCCCAGATGCGACAGTTTTGCTTGTTGACGTAGCTTCCGAGGTGGAAATGGGCCTCATCAGTCAAGATGATTTTTCGATGAAATTCCGGTTCATTTTCATGCATTTCAAGGACCCAATCAGCAAAGACACGACGTTGTTGATGATCAGCCGGCTTGAGTTCTTGTGTTAACTGAACTTTATAAGCCTTAAGACCCAAGTCTTTATGCAAAATACGGTGTAATGACGTTTGTGGAATGCCTAATTCCAAAGAACGACGAGGAATGGACAAACCTGGGTTTTCTTCAACACTTTGGGCTACAACAGCAATATTCTCAGTTTTTCTTGAGCGACGTGCACGGGTTTTATTCTTCACATCACTAACTTTTCCCAACAGCTCGAATTTGTCCACCAATTTCTGTATTGCGGTCCGACAAGGTGCTTCACGAAGACCCAAAAATGTTTTAGTTTTACGAACCGTCTCTGCCAAATTTTCACCATTTTTATAGTGAATTTTAATGATTTCAATGCGTTGTTGAAGCGTGTATCGTTCCATTTTTATTAATAGCGTAGTTTCTACTTGTCAAATGTCAAAAAATAACAGCTTCAAAAGTGACAGCTACCGAAATAGCGGGCTATTCAAAATAACACCTCTTATTGGAAAACCCGTTATAATGGATTGAATGGATGATTCAAGGAATAGTTACTTAGGTACCTACATACCTACAAATTTATGTTTAAATCTAGATTATAGATTTTAATTACGGAAATTAGGATGATAATTGTGTACCTAGAGGTACATTCAGATATGAATATGTAGGCATGTAAATGTGTATACATACAATGTACATTGAAAGTGTAAGTTGGTGATAAGTAGGTAGATATATGCATATAATTTTATATGATAGGTGCAATATACATAATATTCATTTGATTTTTAATGATATATAGGTATATAAATGTATGAGAGCCCAAATAGTATATACTGTGTATTTTTTAAAGATATTTATAACATTCACCTCTATGTTTTGTATCATTACTCTGAAGAAGTGGAAGAAATCCTTGCTCCTTCATCACTCGGATTCTGAGAAAACTTTAATGACAATTCTATGAGTATCTCAGTGACAATTTTACAAACTCCACTATGCACGATATACTTAGGTGCGATATCGAGAGGACGGCGTAAAAGGAGCCTATAAATCTTCGATTTCTTCCTTACTCTTAGACATTCTGGAACTGTTAGGAGTTAGAAGTTAAATATAACATTTTATTTTTGTATAAAGTTTCAACTAACTTACCTACAGCTATATGGCGGTTCATTGTGTGGCACGAATGGATCATATGGCACATTCGTTGGAAGTATTTCATATCAGCAGGTCTCCATCAGGCATTTGGTTACATTTAATTGCATATATAATCTGAAAAATATAATGAGACTATAAATATAATGGACTATATCTTCGGAACGGGTTGTCCAATAAAGGTGAGCGATATCTTTTTTAGAATCAGCACTTCATACTTTCAAAGGAAGCATCAACATTTTTTGCAAAGAAGTTGTATTAAAAAAATAGCTCCAGGAATACGCATACATCATTCTAAATATGCGTATTTCAAGAGTGATTTTTTGCAATAAGGCTTCTACATAAAAACTTTTGATGCTGATTTTGAGTGTATCAAGAGTAGATTACAAAAAGGTATCAATAAAGTGCTGATTCTAAAAAGATATCGGTCACCTTTATTGGACAACCCGTTGCAAAGATATAGTTGAAAATCTATTCACTGTTCACCTTGAAATACATAATGTGAAAATACTTTGAACTGTATCTTTGGAACGGGTTATCCTAAAAACTTGGTTGATACCTTTTTGTAATCTACTCTTGATACTCTCAAAATCAGCATCAAAAGTTTTTATGTAGAAGCCTTATTGCAAAAAATCACTCTTGAAATACGCATATTTAGAATGATGTATGCGTATTCCTGGAGCAATTTTTTTTAATACAACTTCTTTACAAAAAATGTTGATGCTTTCTTTGAAAGTATGAAGTGCTGATTCTAAAAAGATATCGGTCACCTTTATTGGACAACCCGTTGCAAGGATATAGTTGAAAATCTATTCACTGTTCACCTTGAAATACATAATGTGAAAATACTTTGAAGTGTATCTTTGGAACGGGTTATCCTAAAAACTTGGTTGATACCTTTTTGTAATCTACTCTTGATACTCTCAAAATCAGCATCAAAAGTTTTTATGTAGAAGCCTTATTGCAAAAAATCACTCTTGAAATACGCATATTTAGAATGATGTATGCGTATTCCTGGAGCAAGTTTTTTTAATACAACTTTTTTACAAAAAATGTTGATGCTTTCTTTGAAAGTATGAAGTGCTGATTCTAAAAAGATATCGCTCACCTTTATTGGACAACCCGTTGCAAAGATATAGTTCCAAATCTATTCGTATTCTATATTAAATAATATGTGTCTAAGAATCACATGAATCTTATGTATGCAGATTGCACCTAAATTATAAAGTTATATGCATATAGCTACCTACCCACCTACATCCTTCATTTTCATTATTATATGCACATGTTTACATTCTTAGCTTCCATATATATATATATATATATATATATATGTATATTTCACTATCCTAACTTACATAATTCAAATCCATAACAAAGATTTAAATATACATTTGTAGATTGGTATTTACCTAAGTAACTATTCTTTTAATCATCTATCCGACAATTCATTATACTAAGAATTAAAGTAATCTTAACTACATCGGCCTAAACAGCTTTAATGTCTAGATACATTAAGGTTGTTAGCTACAACAGCAAGTTCGTGCTATCCAGTCTTGCATTTTATTTAATAATGACGGAGAAAAAGCAGGAGTTTTTTTTTTTATTCTATACTATACTATACTATGAGACTTACCTTCTCCTTCCATTCCTTGATCATATCGGTACTATCAGCTGGCATTTGATCCGTATAAACCATACACATGTATCCGGATTCGCGCAAGCATCTCTCAACTGCCAGTACTTCATCTGCCGAATTGCACAAGACTGCACAACGCTCCAACTGATATGCGCACTTATCCAAACATTTCATACTTGCAATTTAATGGAAACTTTAGCCTTGGCATAGACTGCAGCTTCTAAATAGTCTGCAATGCACAACAAAGGCTGATTAGAAATCCTTACAAAATTAATAAATCGCCGAGTCCATATCTTGGAAGTGACCACCAGTTGAAATGGAATCTTTTCATCTTGAAGAACTGGAGAGATAAGCTTGAAGAGGGTTTCATCAAACTCGGGATTCTCACTCATTATGCTGCCCAAACCATCGATAACTAAAGTTTTACTTGGCGTATGTTGAACAAGTTTTCCTTCTGTAATTACAAGCACACCACACCCATTAAGCAGTTCAATTTTAACATCTTCGTTGTTTCGAAGTCCATATGCTGGGACAATACTAATTTTTGGTGTTGTGCTAGCCAAAATGCGTCGACAATGACGAGAAATACTCTCAACCTGAACGGACGATGGTGCGATTATAATAACTTATCGATTCTAGACGGAAACTCAACATGGAGGCAAATAACACCAGGTTTTACCAGTTCTATTCGAGTTGATCACACAAAAGCAATTGCCACGAACTAAATGCGACCAAGCGTACGCTTGGATGCGATACATTTTAGTCAATCGCATGTGCTCCATTTCTTGGTGGATTTCTGCTGTAAACAAGGCATTTTTCATGCGTTCAATTGGTTTAACATTGTTTTTACTGTGAGCCAATACAAGATGCTTAAAGAAATTTGTTTTCAAAGTAGCTTTACCAATGACTTCGGGAAGATTAAGATTGGTTTGGTATGATGGAAGAAGAGGATTAGTTAAATTACGAAAGTAAGTTTTTTTGTTAATATTTTCGTAGAACGTATGGACGGATCGGAATTTTCACTAGTAACTGCTGTGGAACACGGAGATTGTAAAAGTGATGAATTTAACGATTGGACAGTTTCATTTTTAATATATTTTATAAATAAATTACAGGACAAAATACAAAATAAATAAAATAAAACTCGCGCACTTCCAATATTTGTTTTGAAATGAATATCTTTTTTTTTTATTGTTTTGTCATCTGTCAAAATACTCACCTCACATTGAGTAAACTGGTCTTTTCTTGTGGTGGAATTTTGGCACGTTCGCATTAATATGCTATGGTTTGCTTCTACTTTTTGATTGGATTTTCTTCATTTTGAACATAAAATTAATAAATATTGCTTAATTTGTAAGCCAGAATCAACAAAAAGCTTTTATTAGTATATTTTATGTTTGATTAAGGCCTTTAAAAATACAATTTAACTAAAAAGCAATTCATTTTTCAATTTTTGAATTTAACGGATTTCCATTTTAAATATATTAGGTCACCATATCTACCAAAATTGTGATTGCGCACTCCTCCGTTTCGATAAGCCTGTGTTGGTGTCTGCTCCATTTAAAATGCACGGGCAACTAACACATGCTTGTCGAAACGGAGGAAATCCTCTCAATTTAGCTTGTAGGGTGAAAGAGAATAAACCCCCGAAGTCGTGCCTCTATATTAGTTTCTCTATGCATATAACGTTGAATGTTCCCCTGAGATTATTAATATTGGTGACCTGCAGGTGAGCTTAACTGAAGTCGAAATCGAACTAAATAAGTTGAATGAAGATAAGCAACCTGGTTTCGATGGCATTGTCCTCATTGTGCTAAAGAGGGTGTGGGTGCTCTGGCAGTTCCCCTTGAATTTATTTTTAATCGCTCTCTTCGGGAAGGTGTTTTCTTGAAAATTTGGAAAAATTCTTTCTTAACTCCGGTTTTTAAGTCTGGGTCAAGAAATGATGCAACTAATTACCGGCCTATTTGCAAAATATCAGCAATTCCTAAACTTTTTGAAAAAATTGTTTATAACAAATTGGTTTTTCTTTTAAAGGAAATTATTTACCCTCTGCAACATGGCTTTATTGCCGGGAGGTCTACTTCAACAAATCTTACTATCTTTATTAACTATGTGATAGAGTCATTCGAGAAAGGTTTCCAGTGTGACGTAGTCTACACTGATTTCTCGAAAGCGTTTGATAGGGTAAATCACGCAATTCTGCTATCCAAATTTGGAAACTTAGGTTTTCACTCAAATTTATTAAAATGGTTTGGTTCGTATCTCACTGGTAGAACTCAGTATGTTCGTATAAATAATATTAAATCAAATCCTGTGCTACTTACTTCCGGTGTCCCTCAAGGAAGTCATTTAGGACCCCTCCTCTTTTTGGTTTTTATCAACGATATTCCTAAATATCAATCATTTTTTTTCAATCATTGTATGTGCTTAATGTATGCCGACGATCTCAAACTTTTTCTAACTATTAAATCAGTTTTAGACTGTGTTAATCTACAAAATGATTTATCTAACTTATTTGTTTGGTGTAGCAAAAACGATCTTCATCTTAATGTTTCAAAGTGTCAAGGTTCTTCTTTTAGCCGAAAAACCAGCCCATTTATATTCGATTACGAAATTAATGGTACCCCATTAACAAGAGTTACCGAAAAAAAAGATCTCGGGGTAATCTTTGACACAAAGTTAACTTTTACTAGTCACTTTGACTACATAGTAGCCAAAGCCAGCTCTATGCTGGGTTTTATTTATAGAAATTCAAAGGACTTTACTGATCCCTTCACATTGAGATCGCTCTATTTTAGCTATGTTAGATCTATTTTAGAATACTGTTGCCTCGTGTGGAATCCGTATTATAGTGTTCATTCGTTAAAAATTGAAAGGGTCCAGAAACGATTCACTGGAATAGCTATCAGGACTTTGCGTTGGAATATTGATATGCCCTCTTACAACACGAGATGTGTGTTATTAGGGATCCAATATCTGGAGGTTCGGAGGTCATATTTTGAAACAATGTTTGTCAGAGATCTAATTAATTATAAAATCAACTGTCCTTCTTTGCTTTCAATAATTACTTTTAATGTACCTGCGCGAGATTTTCGTTCTTGTTGTCTTTTCTTTGTCCCTTTCCAGAGGGTTAATTATGGAAATAATGAGCCATTAACACACTGTTTAAGGCAGGCAAACTCCGTTTGTAGTGTCCTTGATTTTAATATGTTCTTAAGTAGAGATTGTTTTAAGAAAAAATTGTTATCTTTTATATCTATTGGTGGTTAAACTTAAGTATTTCATTATTGTTATGATTTTTAGTAGTCTATAAGAGATTTTTATATGCTCTGTTTGATGAATAAATAAATAAATAGATTCGAGGAACTTAAAAGTTTGTGTTTTGGCACAAATCGAACGATCGCCCCAAATAAGTTCTTCAGTTTGTATCACACCAAACTATAATGTAACTGCGCGCAAATTAAATCAAAATGTTGTCTGCGTGTTGGTTTCTCTCGTTGATTGATTTTTAAGTTGCTTATGTGCGCGGTTATCTTTCAACTAGTGATTAAACTATTTCATTTCGGAAAAATTGCATGTGCGCGCCTAGCCTAAACGCCCTAAGTGACAACTGAACCTCACAAAATGTGCTTTTTCTTCACAGTTTAATAGACGTTGGCCACGGACGGTATTCACTTCACTAGATGGACATGGACTGGGCGTACATTTTTGTGATCCCATTGTTTTTTTTTCTGGACATGTTTATGGAAATGGTAAACAAATGTTAACTATCTGTTCCTTACTCCGCGTATAAGTGCAGTCTGATGAGTGAATATTGAATTGAAAGCAAAACTTACTCAGAAAATAAATTTGTAAATTGACTTGAAAAATAAAACTCTGGCTATCGATCTACGCAGAAAATAAATAAAAGCATGAAATATAAAGGGGAAATGTAAGGGGAGTGAACAATTTAAACTACGTTGTAGGGTGCGCTCAAAACCAAGAAACATTAAAACGAAACAAGCAAATCTCCGGCAATTTTGTATCCTCGTGTGAAAGCCATAGACGATTTATAAAGCAATACAAAAATGTCCTGTGTAAAAACGGACTTGTCCATAGTCTATGAACAAACCCATTCACTTATTATTTCCTTTCTATTGTTGCAAAATGAATGTTCGAATTTAAAATTGCAAATGCAGAAACAATGAAAACAAGAAATAGGTTTTAACATAAATAAAATATTGGTACGTTTTCTACTTTCTATTTTATATGAATAAAAGCTTATTGTTCATAATGTTGATATTTTCTTAATTTTACTCTGCAAAAGAATCTTTCGTTAGTTTTGACTGCTGAGCAGGGGTACCATTTTTACAAAAATAAAAAAGCTACGGTCCATGCTACGGGCGATGCGTTTTTTTGGTCATCACTTACGGTACAAAGGTTAGATTCCCAATAAAACACAGCTAATGATACACCCCAGATACAGAAAATCAACTAGTGATCAACTTCTTTCGCCAACTTATGTACGTAATTATTTTTTTCTTCACATTTTCTTTCTTGGCACACATGGCATTTGGTGCGTTCAGCAATTTACTCACATGTTCAGTCAATTATGTTTGAGCATGTCGAGTGCGATCTACACATGTTCAGAACGAAAAAAGAAACACACATTTGGAGCTCTGCATACTCTGACTTAAAAATAAACACAAACCAATTTTTTGAGGACTCAGACTCTGCTCTGAACTAAAAAAGAAAAACGCCTATTATAGCATTTTCATCTGCACCATAATTTGTTCCGTTCAGGTAACGAATTTTCAAGTTTTTTTTTACCATTTCACCTCAAAAAACAACGAAAATAGCGAAAATTTTCTTCTCTAAACTACATTACTGAACGCTTAGAACATGTGATTGTGAGATGTATCAAGAAAGTTATAGCAGAGTTCGAGTAAGTTATTAGTTTATACCCTGTCTTACTTTTATGTTTGTTTTATATTATGGTCCTTCTCTACTTTTCTTCAAGTCTGCAGATGTAGATCCATGTAAAGCCTCCTTAATCCACAAACAACAACTTGCAGGTTTTTTTTCACATATGACGTCGATAAAATAATAAAACAAGGAAGTGTATTAAGGCGGCTTTACATGGATCTGCATCTGCAGACTTGAAGAAAAGTAGAGCGGGCCAATAATATAAAACAAACATAAAAGTAAGACAGGGTAAACACTAATAACTTACTCGAGCTCTGCTATACCTTTCTTGACACATCTCATAATCACATGTTCTTAGCGTTCAGGTATGTAGTTTTGAAAAGAAAATTTTCGCTATTTTCGTTGTTTTTAAGCAAACTGAGGTGAAATGGTAAAAAAAAACTTGAAAATTGGTTATCTGAACGGAAAATATTATGGTGCAGATGAAAATGCTATAATGAAGATGAACATGTTTATCTTCACTATAAAGGAGGCTTTACATGCATCTTCATCTTCATCTGCATTGATATCTGCAAAAAAAGAGGAAACAAAATAAAAAATTCATACTTGTGCGATAGAGAGCGAAAACCAAAATGGAGATCATCTTCATGTATGAAGATTATAGGAAGTACGAACCTGAAGATTGCAGATTATAGTGAAGATGAACATGTTCATCTTCATTATAGCATTTTCATCTGCACCATAATTTGTTCCGTTCAGATAACGAATTTTCAAGTTTTTTTTTACCATTTCATCTCAGTTTGCTTAAAAACAACGAAAATAGCAAAAATTTTCTTCCCAAAACTACATACCTGAACGCTAAGAACATGTTATTGTGAGATGTGTCAAGAAAGTTATAGCAGAGTTCGAGTAAGTTATTAGTGTGTACCCTGTCTTACTTTTATGTTTGTTTTATATTATTGGCCCGCTCTACTTTTCTTCAAGTCTGCAGATGCAGATTCATGTAAAGCCGCCTTAATCTGCAATCTTCAGGTTTGTACTTCCTATAATCTTCATGCATGAAGATGATCTCCATTTTGGTTTTCGCTCTCTATCGCACAAGTATGATTTTTTTATTTTGTTTCCTCTTTTTTTGCAGATGTCAATGCAGATGAAGATGAAGATGCATGTAAAGGCGGCTTTAATCTTGTTTTATTCTATTCATGGACAAAACCTAAATCGTGATCGGCATCGCACTGAACGCGGTCATTTAACAATCGGCAACGCACGTCTCGAGCCTCGACAGTTCTATTCCCGTTACATTTTAAACAACTCCATAAACAAGGAACTGGAAAGTTCATCTCTCCACATAATCATGAATTACGCATAAAATTTTGAATGAAGAAGGTAAGATTTTCTTAAATCCTCGAAACATATTTATTAAACCTGTTTAAAATTTTATAGATTCTAACAAAATGTACAATAACATCGATGATACGTTTAAGGCTGATGATGTTGAAGACCTCAAACTAAAGGGTAATTATAGTATAAAAGAGTTTCACAACAATCACCCGGATCTAGAGAATTTGGTAGAAGTTCCTAGTTATCATTGTAAAGCCGTATTTCACAAAGGCAATGTTTTGTACAAAGAAGATGCACCAAAAATTTTTGATTATATCGAATTGTTGCAAAAGTTCACTTACACGGAACCAGACAAAAAGATTGAAAGGAACCGGCAGCAGAGAATCGGAGGTACGATATGCCCAACTAGCGAGGATATCTATGAAATTGATGATAAGATTTTCACTTTGTACGGAAGGTATATCTATGGGTTTACTGACTTCGATAAAGTTACTTTTTCAAGTAAGACATCTAAAACTAAAATATATTTAAAACGTGCTACGAATGGAAAAGACAAAAAAATGTCTGAATTATTACATGATCACAGCTATGCATTTACAATTGTCGATAAAAACACTAAAATCTTATATGCCTTTGGATTATATCTCTTGTTACCTTTAATAAATTGAATTTTATTAATTTTCCTTTAAGATCTACATTTATGTGTAGGTATATAGGGTAGAGTCCCCAGTGGCCGGCCCCTTAAGGAATTTTTCGTAAAGAATATGGCACATAAGCTGCAAATATCAATCTTTTCCACTCATTGTTGAAAAGCAAATTATTCTTTATTTATCTCAACCGATGAAACTAAACAAAAAAGTCATATTCTCCTGTTTCCGGCCGCTAAGTTTCCTATTTCCGATCACTTAAGCTCCTGTGGCCTGATTGGGGAATACGAAAATGAGATTTGATATTACTGTTTTCGCTTTCGTCTCTTTCGTTTTACATTCGCCCAATTTTCGAAATCGAAAGGGAATTTGATTTGAAGTTTCAATTTTTAGCGCGTGCATTTCCGATATGGTTTCTTTGGCGGATTGGTTTATCGACACGGTCGAAAGTGACATTTTGGAGGTTTTTTTTTCATTTAAATAAATAAAAATGTGAGTCAGATGGAGAAGAAATAATTCGATGTGTAAAGGATGACATAGAGCAAGAAGTTATGAACTTGCAAAATACTTGGGGAAAATTTTACAGTGGGTGACAAGAGATTCAGTCTACTCAATTAAAAGTTCTTATGAATTTAAAGATAAGGTAAATAATCTGATTCTAGAACAAACTGATGTTTTAGTATCTTATGATGTTGTATCATTATTTCCTAATGTTCCTGTACAACTGGCAGTGGCCATAATTAGGAAAAAATGGGATACAATTAGTAAACATACACAGTTGAGCCAAACCAAATTCATAGAGCTGTTGGATTTTTGTCTTAAAGAAAACAATTACCTTCAGTATAAAGATAACTTATACAGACAAATTCATGGAATGCCAATGGGAAATCCACTTTCTCCTACCATTGCCGATTTAGTTTTGGACAACCTTTTGGACAATAAATTTGCCGATAGTAACAAACCAAAGATAATCGTCAAATATGTAGATGATATATTTGCAGTTGTTAATGAGGGGGAGGTCGACAATGTTTTACGATGCCTTAATTCATATCATGAAAAAATACAATTTACCGTTGAGAGGGAACAAAACAGAGCGTTATCGTTCTTAGACGTCAAGATTCATCGCGATAATGAAAGGCTCTCTTTCAATTGGTATCAGAAAGACACAGCATCTGGAAGACTTGTCAACTTTAGATCCAATCAAGCAAAGCATATTCTTATTAATACAGCATCTAATCTAGTTCAAAAAGTCTGCGTTGAGTGACCGGGAATTTCACGCCGCAAATGAGAAAATAGTCACACAAATTCTCCTAGATAATGGCTATCCAATGGAAATCATACGGAGCTTGATACTTCGCCAAAAACACAAAGCTCCTGTTGAAAATCGGCAAAAAGAGAAAGGTATTTATAAGAGTATAGTTTATGTTCCCAAACTGTCAGAAAACTTTAAAGAGACGGTAAAAAATAGTACTAATGACGTCAGTTTAGCGTATAAATCCAATAGGACGCTGGCACCTCTTTTCACCAACATGAAAACAAAAACGGAAAAGGATAAGTGCACAGACGTAGTCTATAAAATTAAATGTCTTGGCAATGCGGAAGAAAATTGCAATCTTTCCTATATCGGTACAACGAAACAACTTCTTCGTCAACGAATTTCCAACCACAAATCCGACATTAATTTAAAAAGTACTGGGAAGACAGCATTGGCCTTACACTCCATTGAACATGGACACAAACCAGATTTTGACAGAAAGGGAGAAACATGTCTCCAAGCGGTATACTCTTGAAACGCTTCATATTATTAACAACAAAAACAATATGAATCGTAAACAAGACAGCCAGAACATTTCATCAGTTTACTGCTCTTTGGTGACTAAGCAGAATCCGTGACAATTTAAAGCCGACTAAACTTCAATCGAAGTGTTTTTTTTTTATCATTGCTTTATATTTGCTTTTATTGTATTATTTATGTTTATCTGTGATACGTACTAAATGTAAGTTTGCCAAAATTTTACACTAAATGTTCTTATGTGTATAATATGTTCTTTTTATTTTTGTTAATAAAAGATGTTTCATTAAAAATACATTACGACCAAAACAGCCAAAAGAGGTATATTTAAATCTCGAACACCTATAATAGTAATATCAAATCTCATTTTCACCACCTAAAACGATTCGCTTCGTATTCCCTAATCAGGCCACTGTATTGGAAAGTACCATCCACTGTTCGCGTATTGATTCTTTACCACCTAATCTCCAATTAGCTCTTTTCTTTTCATTTATTAAGTGCTTTAAGTCCTCATTGTGAATAGCGAATCGAACTTAAAACCTTGCGAATTCGCTAATTTCGTATTGCGAATAGCGATTCGCAGAAATTTAGCTTGCTTCGAATGTCAAAACTGTAGCGAAATTGATTATCGAGGGATTTCAAATAGCGAATCTTCGCTAATCTAACCCATGTGAGGCCCTCATTATGGGTAGCGAATAGAACTTAAAATCTTGCGAATTTGCTAGTTTCGTATTACAAATGCGGGCGTTCACTCATTTATTCTCGGATACCAAGCTATCGGCTGTCAAGAAATCAAAGCAAAACGCATACCAATGAATTTTGAAGTCAGCTGGTTCTATACATTTGTTCTCGGATAGCTAGTTATTCCAAATTTTTTGGGATAACTGAAGATAGCTTTCATGAGAGCAGCTGTCTGTTCAACAGATGTGGTTTTGCACGCATTACAACAACAGAAAGTTATTCCAGATTGCTGAGAATAATTGAGTGAACGTCCCCAATAGCGATTCGCTCCAACTTAACTCGCTTCAAATGTCAAAACCTTAGCGAATTTGAATATCGAAGGATTTCAAATAGCGAATCTTCGCTAATTTAACCCATGTAAGTGTGATATACTATCGAATTAAAATATTTAGTGATAACGTTAGCGAATTGTTGTGCCGGCAAACATTTTCTATTTATTGTTAATAAGTTTCAAATTTACTTGTATTAACCTGTAGGTAGTTATTTTCGTAATCGTAATGATCGACAAAAGAAAAAGGTATTTATGTGTAATGCAAAGCAATTGCAAAACTAGTTAGTTTGATGGTATCGAATCCGGACGTATGTAAAGGTATAGGTGTGTTTTGGTTCTTCGAAGAAAAACCAAAAATGTTATTGGGAACAATTTCCTGTCGAATTAAACTCTCTTGAGCCTCCCATTCGTGATGGAACAGAGTTGCATACGTTAGTAAGAAAATGTTTTATTGTTTGAACCTAAGATTGTTTTTGTACATAGGTTTGGTTGGACTATAAGTTAAAGCTGAAACAAAAATTGCAGTTAAGTTAAAAATTTGATTGCTACTGCTGGCGGGCCAAACTGCTAAATTTCGTTGTCGCCTGACACAGCTCACTGTGATAGACTCAAACCGAAATCATTACCAACACCACGGTTTTGCCAGCAACTACTCCCAAGAAATCTCAATGTGCAAGCCAGTTTTATAAGAGATGGAATTGCATAGAAGTTCTTAGCTTTGACACATGCTTTATTTGGTTGGGGACATTCAAAAAAGAATACTTGTTCAATCGGAAGTACAACATAAATCTAATGGAAGACAAAACATTGATTTTTTTAAATAATTGATTTAATTTTGATGGCTTACAAATTGTACGGGAGTTCTAAGGTATTAGAACTATAACGAATGTTTTTTCTCAGCCGGCCCATGCTAATTTTTTCTTGCATTTTCGTTTCAAACTCAATCACCTCAAAAAATAAAATGTTGCTTAACATAAATTGTCTTTTTCTTTAATTAAATCGTCGAAAAATTCAAAATCAAGCAGACAAAACAAAAATTCACAAACAATTTAACACGCAACACAAACAGCAATTGACGTTTAACATATGTTTTCTTATTGGAATTAATTTTTGGCACCATTTATTTTTAAGCGAACGTTGAAGGTCGCTATTAATAATACTGTGATAATCGAAGTTCGCTAAATTATTCGCAACTTATCGAATGTTCGATTCGCTATTCATAATGAGGGCCTTAATAAAGAATTGGCAAGTTGAAATTTTGCGAATTCGAGCAACTATAATTGTAGAATTGAATTGCATAGTTGGGCCCCTGGATCTTATTGATTTTGAATGGCAGTTTTTGCTCGAATGTTCGTGTTATTACTCATTTATTTATTTTTGTAATTTTCTCAAAAAATTAATTACCTATATTCGGCCGATGGGACGATTTAAGGAGACTTCAATTTTTTGTGTTTCTTATGACCGGCCCCTTGAAAACGACCATAATTACAACATATTTTTCAATTTTAAAGCAAATTTTAATTGAGATATATACTCTTACTATATAAACACCATGGGTATTCACGATCTGGTGTACCAAGTCTTGTAAAATTGTAAAATTTAATTTTTTTACAGCAGACTGTGAAGACACCTTTACTAATCTGTAGCAACACTGAAGCAAATGTCAAAATCTGTTTCACATTTGTTCTGAAGAAGACTTTAGTTTGAAATTCCCTCAAAATCACTAAATTCTGGTACAATGTTCACTAAGGGTTTCCAACAGTTATCCAGTGCAAATAATTTTTCCCGATGGGTTGCGCATTTAATTAACTCATAACTCTGAAAGTACTGTAAATATCTAATGAAAATTTTGATATATTATAAGTAATAGATGTCAAATCGTAATAAGGCTCTAATCAGAGAAGTAGTTCCTTAGATTCCTTAATAACAACTCTTTAATTTAGTTGGCCGGTACTGGAGGGGGCAGGCAATAGGCGACTCTTCCCTATATAACGGATAGGTTACGATGGTAAGTTGATTGCCGTCATTTTGTTTATCAACTTTCCTTTGCTTGTAGCGAGTTTCATTCAAATTTCAAAAATCTCATTTCAAAATCGAGATTTGATCTTTTCAATGAAACTTATTGCCTGATTTAATTGTAGTATTAGTGAATGACTGACACATACATTTCTGAAAAAACATAAATCTTTATCATCAGATGAAGAGGAAGACAGCCGGAACAATCAAAAACTCCAATAAATATATAAAATCTAATTCTAATCCATTATTTGTTAATTTTAAAATTTTTGTTTAGCGCAACTTCACAAGCTCACAACAAATTAATCAGTCCTATCACGGATTCAATCGTAATCGAAACTTGTTACGAATCCCGAAAAAATCAATCGCAAAATCTATCGTATTGGAAATGCTCATACGAATTGCGAATCTGCGAAACTTTTTCGGGATTTGTAAAATTTCCCATTACGATGGAACTCTTGATAGGGCTGAATAATAAAATATTTTCCATTTGACCCTTGACAGAAAAGACTTTTTACATATATGTCTGCATTCAGAACAAATCTGCCAACCATCCCATCAGAAATCGGATCTTTCGTATTATTGAGATTTCAAATAGATTTGTCCTTTTTGTTGGAATGAAACTAAATATTCAATAAAACCTAGGGGGTTATCGTAAATAAAAATTAACCTTGAATCTTGGGAACGCGAATGATGCTCAAAAGTTTTCTTCGGAATTTATTAATATCGGGAATAAGCTTTCCCAGGGAATAAGCAAGCGACTCCGTTTTGGATCCGAAACAATTTCATAAACGGATCCGAAACGATTCTAAATCGTATCAAATTAGTATGGAAATTTGAATCACCAAGGACCCATTATGTGAATGTCGGGGGGAATTTTTGTTGAATTTTCAGTAATCACTATTCTGTTATTCATTCGAAGTGAATCTTGTATGCATTGGTAAAGTGTATAATATTGTGCGGTATTCTGCTATTCGCGTGAACCCAATCACTCCATACAATTCAAACTCGCATATCAATTGTTGCGGATTTGATATTTGTTTATGTCTGGCTGAGTATTAAAAGGTCAGCGGGTCTAGAAATGTAAAAAAATTGCTAGAAAACTCTGATGGAGTTGGTTACAAATACATCTTAAACTTCAAATAACAATTATTTTCTTTTTAAAAATTGAAAAAAGATCGTCCGACGTTTCATTAAGTTTTTCTTTATGTTGTTCATCTGTAGTTATCAATTTGGAAATTTCTTTATTTATGTTTGTGGCAGGGAAAAAAAGTCCGATACATCCATACATACACATTTTGATCCAAACTTCAGACGATTTTCTCATGAGCACCTTTTATAAATGATCCCTATTCTGTTAAACGTTCACGTGAATATTTGTATTCTGCTATCTGACGGAAAAAAGAATCGTTCCAAAAAGTTTTAGCACATAAATTCTCTTAAGAATTAAACAAAAAAATATTAAATATTAAAAATATTAGTAAAGCTTTGGACTCAAGAGATAGAACACATTTAAAAATCAATAGTGAAAAATTGAGTTAAATATTTACGTGAATCGAAAGATTCGATCAGATCGGATAGCAGAATAGGGCTGAATATCAAAATGAACTTGGGATAGTGCAGTTCACCCGATGGATAGCAAAATACAAAGACAGTGTGAAAGGGTATCGAATGGGTGGATCGAATATACGATTCACGTGAATGTCAGAATAGGGCTGAGAGAATTTTCTACTTCACTATACTCAGCGAAAACCGAACCTAAATGGAATCCATCAAAAATTAACTAATCTAATAAGAAATATGTTCTTTTATAAATATTAAACACTTCTTTGTTTATTTGATACTAATCCCGTTTTTTAATTCTAAAGTATTGTTTTATAAATTATTTACACTTTAGATTATGTATTTTGGTTTTCCTTGAAGATAAAAATTTCGTTGTTGCTTGTTTACTCTGCAAAATTGCTTGTTTACTCTGCAAAATTGTGGAAAAAAAACAATTACTTTGGCCAAATTCCTAAACGCATGATTTTACCACTGGGACTCATTTGAGTCAAAAGGGACTCATTTTTTTTAGGTTCGCTCAGGGACTCATCTTTTTTAGATTTGACACATTTTATTAACAACGAGTTACGTTTCCTCAAAGAAAATTTTCGGATCTCAGCTCATCGAAACAAAAAGGTTTAATAGATTTAAATTAGAAACTGTTGAAGCAATTATTTTTTATATATGAAGTTATGTGCCTCAAACGATAAAGTTTGTACTCCAGATTAAAAACTATGCTTTTGTTTATTTGTTTTCTTACTTTTGCCTTATTATTGAATTGTTCCTTTTTGTTTACTTTTTAAAAAATGTGTTCTTAAGGCTTTTTAAATTGTTAATCATAATATTCTTGTATATTATCAAAAATACATCATTTTTTTGTGATATATGTAATTCATGTATGTGATTTATTTAAATTCAGTTAATTTAATAGTATTTATAGTTAGAAAAATAAGATATTCACTTCGAAAAAATTCCAACAAAGCTGATTTTTGGTGGAGAGTTTCATTTTTACGTCGTAAGCATTTTCTAAAAAGTACCCTAAATTTGGGGGGATCAACAAATTTTAGAGGAGGGAAAGGGTTGTTGGTACACATTGTAGATCATGTACTTCTACACAAAAAGGGTTAAGTCCCCTTTCACACAATGAAACTGAGTTGCCTGCAACTGGGAGTTTGTAGGCCAGAAGGGCAAGAAGTAAGGGGAATGAAAAAAATCTCCCCGGTCAACGATTTGAAGAGATAATTTTGACGTTTTGCTTTGCATTCCAATTAGCCCAACAAAATCTTCCCAGTTTCCTCCTCAGTTTCTTGGTGCCAGTTTCTTCGTATGAAAGCTACAAGGCAATTATGGGAAAACGTCAAAAAAATCTCCAGCAACTGGTTTCCCTGTGTGAAAGGTGACTAAGATACTTTTTATCGTACAATTGATAGATTTGGAGAAAAATGGTGGAAAACACTGGTGTAGTAAATTTTTTTTTCAAAAAAATGTAATAAATGTATGCTTTTGAGTTGCGAATTTTTTTATTTTTGGTTATGTTTGGAAAAACATGTTCTATTAAAAAAAAAAAATTTAAGTGTGGAACCGGAAGGTAAATTGTGCCATCTTAAAAATAATAATTTTTTTTATTTTGTTCAATAACTCCCAAAATCTTTATTTTTCTTAAAATTTTCTAAGAACCACGTACAATTATCTACATGACATAAATGACACATTAACGACTTCCGTGTGTCAATTCGTTCTAAAGTAATAGCGTTCCAAAGTTGAATTGTTCGTCAAAGTGGCTATATAGATTAAATTCATTCGTGAAAGCAACCAGACTGGACTTAATATATGTAGCTCTCATTTGTGTAAAATGACATGATCTACAATGTGTATCAAAAACTTTTTTCAAAAAAACATGGCTTTCGAGTAATTTAAAAAAAAGCTGAATTTTACACCCTTTCCCCCCTCTAAATTTGACTGATTAAATAATAAGGTATTACTATAAACTTAAAAGAGGTTTTTTATTGGGACTCATTTATTTTCAAAATGGCTCATTTTTTCAGCCTCTGGGACTCATTAAAAATTAAAGCTGAAGAAAGTCTTATGCTAAGCAAATGCATGAACCCAATAAAAATTGAAAAGCAGGTGAATTGCGCAACACAAGCTTAAAACTTGCACAATTCCATTGTAGTTTGCGCAAGAAAAGAGATTGAACTGCGTTTTGCGACAGTGTGCTTAGCAGAGATTTTCTGTTTGCGTTTACGAACAGTTTGCTTAGCATATTATGCGCAAGAATTGCGTTTAGGAATTTGCCCTATTTCTCTCCATTTGTCTTCATTTCTAGTCCATAAAAAATACTCCCCAGTCTCCAATCGAATATCGAATACTCTCTCTATTTGTCGGTCCATAAAAATAATAATCTCGATTATCGTTCTTTGTACATGCCTACATAGAAAAATTTGATAATGTGTGTGAGACGCTCAGTTTTTTTTTGGAGTCCAAAGAGATTCCCAAGTGAACCGAGAAATTCGGGTCCGTGTTTTTGCTTGTAGAGATTTTTTGTTCCAAGGATTTTTATTCCGTGGGAGATTCACATTTGCTGAAAATATTCCGTTGGAAAAGAAATTGCCTGGGAGATGCCTGATAGTGTCCCTAATCTTTTGACACAAAGAGCCAATCTTTTCTTGAAAAAAAACCCGCTATTAGTGTTCGCTAAAAACAGGGCGCAAAATTTTAGTCGATTTAGTAATAATATGTTACATCATTTTTAGTATGATACTAGGCTAAAGAGAGGATTTTGCTAATCTTAAACCAGTTTAGTATCGTACTAACTTCTAATTCATTTTACTTAAGTTAAAATCACAAAATGAATATTTTACAGTTTTTAGTATCGTACTAAATCCATATGCCACTTTGACATTTACAAACGTCAAAAAGTTATGTTCGCTTACTTTTTTGCACTATTTTAGACGTGTTTAGTTGTAGTTTATAAAGAAAATAGATTTAGTATATAGCTAGTTAAAAAGTGTTTGAAATTAGGAAAATATTAGTAAAGTGCTTTAGTATTAGCAAACTGTAAAGTAGTATCATGCTAAGCCATTAACATCAGGCTGTTTAAAATTTCGCGCCATGGCTTTTGCTTATTTATTTGTTATTATGGGGATGTATTTCTGCACTTACGGGGCTGGTATAAAAAATTTTAACTTCGTTGTTCTTTGACCGGTTTCCATACAACTGGAATAAATAGGTATATGTTGGAGCTAATTAGAATTACGAAAGGAAAAACTGTTTCCAATTAGGGAAGTTTTACTTCTGTTGTTGGTCATTCAAAAACATTAAAATTTGCGATTAAGTCGTTCTCGAAAAATTGTCATTAAAAAAAATGTTTTTTTAATTAAAAAAAAATGTTGAAAAATTTTGATTTACATTACTGTTTAGACTTAAGAAGCTTCTGCATAAACAAAATCAAAACAAAATTTTTATTATAAGAATCGTAGACGTATTAAGATTTAACTTTTTGGTTTGTATGACAAGTGTACCGTTATTTTTGGTCTTCAAAAAATTGAAAAAGAATGTATGCGGTCATATTATCGAAATAGCAATACATATCTACATATGCACCAATTTTGAAGAAAACCGATTCACCCGTTTAGGAAAAACAAATTTTAATGTCAAGTTTAATTGAAATCTCGACTTCGAATTTTTTACGAATCCAAAACTTGTTATAGTATCTAACTGTATATATTTAGGGATAGTCTGCATTGCAGTGATTATGTGTGTGTGTGTTTGCGTTTACAGTGTGCTTATAGCCATACTTTGCGCAAGATTTGCGTTTAGTAATTTGAACTTATACACATGACTATTTTTAGACATTAAACAAATCTTGAGCTTAGGACAATGTTCATTGCCCAGTTCCATGGAAACAAAATGTTACCTTGTAATATATACATAAATGTTTTTTACTCCTAATTTTTACTTAGATATTAATAATTCTTAGAGCCGTTAGTCCCTGCAGCTTGAGCCCTTTAATCAATATTACCATTGTAATTATTTATGTAATTATATTGTTAATAAATAATTATAATAATAATAATATTTTTAGGCATTCAGTCTTTTCAATCATATTCGGTCTATGTCAAGCTTCTATTTAAGTAAGCATATTATTTAATATGTCATTATTTAAGGACGAGTCTAGCGAAATGCCAATTTAAAACAGTTTTATAACGGTTGTTCGCCCTTAAAAGTGTTTAATGGAGCTGTTGAACCAGACAACTTTAATTTCCGAAAGTCGAATGCCTTTTAAATCCTTATAATTTTATTACAAAATAAAATAGAATTGTGTGCGATTTTTTTAATGTTCCTGCCATACATTATTACTGTTAGGGGTAAGAAATAAATGTATTACTTCCTTGTCAGAGTGAATACCCGTCAACCATTTTTTTGGCAATGGCTGAGATACGAAGGCCGGAACACTCGCATGATAGTCCACTGCACTATGAGTTTCAGTTACTATTTAGAACACAAGTAATTAGCGCAAAAAGAAATTCCCTGTCATGTTTAAAGCTTTTTGCGTGCAAAGCCTATAAAATCTTACTAAAAACGCAAGATCTGTTTTCAAAGCATAAAATCAATTTTGCTTCGAAATAATTCGATTGTGTTCAGAAAAATATCTAATGTTTGTTTGTTTGGAATTCGAATAATTAATTACTAGCATGACTTGACATTACGCTTATGTCAAATTGGAATTTTTCATTTTTTCGCGTTTCAACTTCCTTTCTTGAAAGAAATCGATTTCAAAGGTTTGAATGAAAATCGGCATTATTTGCTACTCCAGGCAAAAACATTGCTTGACGTAGGATATGCAAATTCCATCTGAAAATGCTTTTTCATTTCTTATTTCTAAAAATAAAATGTACCAAACCCGAGAAAAATATCATTTCCACTTCATTACTATTCTGACAGGATTTCGTTTTTACATATTTCAATACAACAAACCATCCCTTGAACAATGGCAAATGTGCAGATCTTAAAAGTTTGTCAGTTCCATTTGTATTAACCGCAACAGTTCACATTTTGTATTCATTCATTCTGTCACGATGCTTTTTGAATTGAAGGCTTGAATATTGTGCTATTTCTCAAACAAAATAACAACAACATTCATGTCCAACCAAAACTCCAAAGATGTAACTAAGTCCCCACAATTTTTAAAACCTCTTACTCTTGTCCTCTTGTGAAAGGTTCTTGACATTCCATATTATGGAGGGTATAAGAATTAAATGAAAATGAAACAAATTCTCACATCACATCACTCAATCTAATTTTAATTGCAAAATTAAACGGCACAGTAGTGCATGTAATTATGCCACTTAAAACTTTTAACATTTTCCGTTAAGTGGATTATTTTTGAATTTTCTTCACCAACATCATCATCGCCATCATGGTCGTCGAGGTCCTTTGATGATTTTATGAAAGTATGAGAGACGTGTTTGCGATTCTGGGTTGACGTTCAAAGTTTGTCGAACGAATGTGTACCTACAATATGTATCTTGAAAATTGGCTACATGGCTTGAACCGAGAACCTTTGAGCTTTAGTTACTTTATTTATCGATTTTATGTTGCATTCGTTACAAATGGAAATTACTAGCATGCGAATAAATATTCAACTTTAAGCCTAGGCATACATAAAAGTGAAAATGGATGATGTGATTGAGAAGGAAGTAATTGATCCTTTACTGAAGAATTTCGGGGGCAAAATTGTTTTGAAGAAAGTTTTGATGACTTAGGAAGCAGTTTTAACTTTTGAATTTTAGTTCTTCATAAATCAATGAGTTCTATTTTAAGGACATTTGTGAATGTAATGGGTTATCCATTTTGCGGTTTCAAAAGTAAACGTAAATAAAACACATATAGAATATTTTTTTTTCATGATATTTCATTTTTATTATAAAGATTGAACGTTGACATAATGTGTGAAACACTACATAATTTAAATAACCACCACGCGAATCGTTGCAAGCATCGATTCTTTTGAGGTAATTTTCGACCACTGGGCGGTATCTCAGCCATAACTTGACGAATGTTGGTTTTCAAGTGCTCAAGAGTTAAAGGTTTATCTGTATAAACACGGTCTTTCGCGTAGCCCCACAAAAAAAGTCCAGCGGTGTCAAATCGCATGATCTTGGTGGCCAGTTGATATCGCCACGACGAGAAATTACGCGGCCAGGAAATTTTCGCTCGAGTGGCATGTAGCACCGTCTTGTTGAATCTACATATTCTCTAAGTCGTATTCTTCAATATCAGGCAAAAAATGTCCGTTATCGTGTGACCATAACGCTCCGAATTGACGGTGACAGTCGTTCCATCGTCGTTTTCGAGGAAGTAAGGTTCAATCACACCTCCGGATCAAAGAGCGCCCCAATCAGTGACTTTTTGTGGATGTAATGGCCTCTTCAATTACTTGAGGATTCTCACAACCCCAAATACGACAATTTTGCTTATTAACATACCCACCGAGTGAGAAATGTGCTTCGTCGCTGAAGAAAATTTTGTTCGAAAAATCGCCGTCCACCGCCTGTTCAAGCACCCATTCGACGTATCTACGACGCGACGTTGTGAATGGTCAGCTGGCTTCAGTTGTTGTGTGAGCTGGACTTTATATGGATGTTTTTATATTTTTATATATATATTTATATTTATAATCAAATTAAAGATAAAAATGTATAACTGATGAAAGATTAAAGTCAGCCGACACATATATAATAATAATAATAATTTTACCTTGCTTGTAAGACCTAAGGTCCTTTTTTGAATGCAATCTGAATTGGACTACATAGTTAAAAGAAATAGGCACAGTTGTTTTGAAAATTAGGTCTTTAATATCTCACTATAACCCAGAGGCAGCATCCAATTATAATTGGAGGTATAGACAAGAATGCTCCCTAACGTGGGTCTCGAATCCACACGTCTAATGTGGTTTTCCACTGGCACAAGAATTAAATTCGTTTTTGATACGAATCTATCAAAACATGGATTTCGACCATTAAATCCTTCCATTGGGCAACAAAAATTCTGAATCAAATTCGTAGATTCGCATTTTTTGTGCGAATCTAACCCTTTTTAACTAACACTACTAAACACAAGTGCAATTGGAAGCGTTATTTTGACAACTACCAGTTTCACTGACGCGAATATAAGCCAACACTTCAACAAAAAAAATTAAATCCAAATGACATTCCATTCGCCACGAACAAAATCAAATTCCGCTTCAAATTCTTCATTTACCAATGGAAAACCTCATAAGTCAGCAATCAAGAATTATATCCACTGCGCCAATAAAACACATTGGGAGCGTTCACTCATTTATTCTGAGCAATTTGGAATAACTTTCCATTATTGTAACGCGTGCAAAAGCACATCTGATAAAAAAAAACATCTGTTTTCATGAAAGCTATCTTGAGTTATCCCAAATATTTTGGAATAACTAGCTATCAGCTAGCTGACTTCAAACTTCATTTAATATGAGTTTTGATCTGATTTTTTTACATACATATTATAAAGATTGTTCAGTGACGAAAAAGTTAGAACAGACCAGGACAGAACAGAACAGATTCGTGAGAAACTTCAGAACAAGATAGAACAACTTAGAACAGTCAGTCATCTGACAGAGATTATAAAAAAAAATTATTGTTGCTTACCTAAAATTCAAGTTCGTTTATTTTTGCAGAAACGTTCTTAAAAATAATCCGAAATGGAGTTGAATTTATTTAAAAAAATATTTTTCATGAAATTGAGATGATTCCAACACGGAAATGATTTATCAACTAAAACTAACATCGTAGTGTTTTTTTTTTTAATAACTACAATTGGTTTTGACAGTTCTCACAAATCTGTTCTAACCTGTTCTACCTAAAAAGCAAGTGCAGAAAATCCTATTCTAAAGTGTTTCAAACAGACTCATTGAACACACATATACCGCTTTCACACGCCACATGGATCTATCCTGTCGACGAAGTAGTTCGTTGTTGCATGAGCATTCACACGCACTTCGTCGATGTATAATTTTATATTAAAACCAGCTGGCAAATATATAGAATAGTTATCAAATTTACTTTAAAAAAATAAATTATTGAAGTGAAAATATCTGTACGCCATATTATTTTCAAGAATTAAGTAAGCACATTAATTTTATATGAAAGAAAAATGCAAATAAGATATCTTCAAATTATGAACATGAGCAGACAACAACAAAAAAACAAAAACAAAACAGATACTGTGCCGGTGTACTAGTTCGATCCTTTTTACACGCCATGTCGACATACCAGAAATCGAACTGCTGTGGCGACACAGTTTCATTTTACACGACAAAAAAAACGGTGCGGACACTATAGATCAGTGGTTCTTAACCTTTTTAGCTACCGGCACCCCTAAAATTTTCAAACAATATTCTCGCACCCCTTACTAGAAATTATTGAGTTATATAAATTAAAAAACAAACATTATGCAAAACATATTTTTTATTAATTTTATGTGCGTAACAAATTTTTTATAAATTTTAATTGTTAGCTGAAATAATCAATTATAAATTATCAAAGTTTTTATTAATGGCTTTTTTGTTGTTGCTTTTCCTCAATTATTTTTGAAAACCGGGGGATCTTTTTTGAAATAGCTACACGCATATCATTACTAACATTAAGTCTATTTCTAGCTTTTGTTTTTATATGCACAAGTGACGAAAATCCCATCTCACACAAATATGTTGTGGCAAATGGAACAAGATGCTGAAGCGCTATTTTAGCTAATCGTGGATATGACATTACTTGAGCACACCAGAAATTTTCCAAATTCTCTGCTTCAAATTCCATTTGATTATGTCCATTTGTCCGTAGTTCAACAAGGTCATCTTTCAATAAATTACTGTCATCCATTGAGTCCAGATTATAAATAAATGGATCTAATATCCATTTTTCTGATATATCTATATCTCCAGTAGCAAAATATCCCTCAAAAGATTCGCTCAACTTTTGCAAATGATCTTTAATTTCGGTGGTAATATTGTTTCTTTCATCATCTGAAACAAGAACTTCTTCAAGCAAAGGAAAGTTAGCATAATTTATCTTGTCAACACGGTTAATCCAAATTGAAAGTTTTCGACTAAACGCAGTCAACTTCTCTTTCGCTGTTATAGTGTTCACTCCAAATCCTTGGATTGAAATATTTAATTCATTAAGGTGCGTGAATATGTCTGCCAAATACGCTAGCTGAATTATAGCATCTCTATTGCTGAATTCATCAGCTAAACTACTGCCTTGATTATTAAGAAACTGCATTATTTCACTTCGCAATTCGTACACACGATTTAGCATACGTCCACGCGATAGCCATCTTACTTCTGTGTGAAATAAAAGGACAGTATGCTCGGCACCAAGTTCTTCGCATAAAGCACGGAAGAGACGATGATTTAAAGCTCGACCTCTGATAAAATTTACAACTTTGACTGAAGTGATTAATGTTTTCTTTAATTTTTCAGGCAATGTCTTTGTAGCTAGCGCATGTCTATGTAAAATACAATGGGTAATTGTAACGTGAGGCACTTCCTTTTTTACATACGCTACAAATCCAGAATTTTTGCCTAACATGGAAGGAGCTCCATCAGTACAAATTGATCCTATTTTGTTCATCGGTATCTCATATTGTAATAAAAAGTCTTTGACTTTATTAAATATATCAATTCCTTTTGTAGTCAATTCTAATGGTTCACAAAACAAAAATTCTTCAACAATTTCTTTTTCTTTTACATATCGTACAAACACCATCAGCTGAGAACAATTTTCAACATCTGTAGATTCATCCAATTGAATACCCACTGGGACATTACTAGCTTTAATATCTTCAATTACTTGTTGTAAGATGTCTTTACTTATATCAGAAATTCTAGTACGGATTACGTCATTTGACAAAGGAATTTGTTGAAGCTTTTGTTGTGCTTCAGTACCCAACACTATTTTAGCCATTTCTAATGCACAAGGCTTTACAAGTTCTTCAGCTATTGTATGTGGTTTCTTCTTCTTGGCACAGATATATGCAACTTGATAAGACGCTTGCAACAGCGGCTTTTCGTGTGATATAAATCCAAAAGTTGTGATAGTTCCACTTTTATCAAATCGAACTCGTTTAGATTTCAAACTTTCAAAATCATAGCCAGCATCTACACCACCATGCTGTTTGGTAAAATGCTCATTTAGTTTCGACGGCTTGAGATTGGCGTTTGAAAATTTATTGCAGCACAGAATACATTGTGGTCGCTGCGTTCCATCCTTCTCCGTTGTAAATGTAAAACCATAACGAACATAATCGTCATTCCAACATCGTTTCTTTGACATGGCGTAAACTAAATTAAATTTTTTAATAAAACACTAAAAAAATATTAAACTTCTATCTATTATTGCTATATTTTAGCTTACCTTTTGAATTTGACTTTAATGTACCAAATTAGAATCTAATAATTAGAATATAAATATTCAACTAAACTTGTAAAATTAACTTGTATTAATTATTTTATTATTAATATTTAACTTTTAATATTCAACACAAAAATTCAAACTTGTAATAGTCGACACTAAAATGACACTAAAAATGTAATGTGCGCATCAACAGTATTTATATTTCTAAGAATAATCGTAACAATCAACTGAAATTTCGAGGAAATATAAAAACTGAAATTTCGAGGAAATATAAAAACTGAAATTTCGAGGAAATATAAAAATTACTATAGAAACTAGAAACGCATTTGAATTTTTGTAATTGTAGAAAAAATACAAAAATTAATTTGTCTCGATGGTTTATAATTTACAAACATATTTAAAAAATGTTTAGGGAATAAAAAATTTACTAACCAAAATGAATTTTTAAGATTAGTTTTTTATTTTGCTAGCTACACGTGAATTTGTAAAATTACAATTTCGCACCCCAAAATATTCAAGCTCGCACCCCTAAGGGGTGCGTGCACCACCGGTTAAGAACCACTGCTATAGATTGACGAAGTAGTTCGCGGCGTGTGAAAGCGGTAATATAATTGAGTGAACGCCCCCATCACAAACCGCATTCGGAACAGCATTTAAATAGCTTACAAATCGACAGTTTAATGTTTTAGTTTGTAAACTTCTTACCGTAGTAAGAAATTTATTCAACGAGTGACCACGTTCTGAAAAAAAATTTCTTTTGCAGCTCTGCCAATCAGAAACTAGAAACTTGATTAGCTTGCAAGTCGACTACGTCTTCTGAACTTGGCCATTGTGAATAGGATAGCTATCGACGCGATACGTTTGGGAAAAACAGCTCTTTTCGAGTTTACCTTAAGCGCCATGTTACACAAATATAACTTGAACCACGCATCAATTTCGAGTTATCTCATAAGCCGGGTTTAACTTCGAGAGTTGGATGAAATCCAGGTAAGAGTCTATTTAACCCTTTTAAGCTTATTTATTCGGCCTTACGTTATCTCTGAGTGGATCAAGCCGAATTCGTTAAAACCTTTCAAAATTTAAATTTACATCCAAAGCAAAAAAAAGTGAACAGGTACTTTTGAAGCAAAAAGTTTTTGTGTATTAGTGAATTTTTCAAAAAATAAAATCTCTAAAGAGGTTAAAAGTGAAAATGGCAAAACAAAATATTCGAAAAAGAATACCAACGCTGGCTCTTCCGTTAGTTTATCAGAGGATGCGAAGATATGTCATTGCTTGATCAATCAGATGGACGGGAAAACTTCTGTGAAAATACTTGTGTGGGCTGTGGTGAGGATATAATGATCTAACAACGAAACCGGACGAGTGGATTAAGTGCATAATTTGTCACTTTTAGTATCATGACTTATGTACGATGTATAAGGCTTTTAACAACACAAGCAACAATTTTGACAACAAAAAAAAAAAAACAACAAAAAAACCCTCTACATTATTTGCAATCGTCATAAATGGGCACTGTCTTATAGGCAAGCACGCAAATCAGCTTGGAGTATTAGCAAACTATTTGTACTGAAGCTGTATGGACGGAGAAGAGGGAGAATCGATTCCATATCTTCCGTCCTGCCCTATTGCAAAAAAATCGGCTAATTGGCTTGCTTAAGTATACTTTTATTAGACGATGTTAGAATTTCATCGTACAGGCTAAAAAACGAACTGCCAAATCAAAAGCTTTCCGAAAGAATTCGTGTGATTTACTCCTTTTTAATGTGGTTATCGTTTGGTAACACAAATCAATTTATTTTTGATTTAGATCTGTCAAAAAACTGATTTTGGCAATTTTTGCCTTCGATTGGCCAAATAAATTGATTTATTCTTTGATTTTAAATCAATTTTGCAGATCTGGATTTTTCGGCAGATCTACCCCTCTTTTACTAACACCCTACCCATCAGTTTGACAAGACAGCTGATACCGATAGCTGGTTCAAAGACACAAATATACACCAATACTATAGCAAATAAAAATCAATCTGAAAACGTATTCGAATCGTTACGAAATAAATTCATTTATAGATCAAAACATAAATTTACCAAACGAAAACCCCATAACTCTATACAATTTGGATTAAAAGGAGTAACTCCAAACGCCCACTCGAAAACGACATTAGACAAATGTTGGTGTAGGAATCCTATTTGGTGATGATTTTAGGACTTATTTTCTTGCTTATACACTCAAAATTTGAATTTGTTTTGTCTTTTTCGATTGGACGTTTAGAGTTTTATCTTACTTCCAGTTTTTTATAATTTATGGAATTCCACCTTATAAAGATTATAAAACATAGATGGGACGTTTTCGATTTCTTTCCAGTAGACAAAGAGGAGCGATTATATAGAAGAATTTTTAATAAGTAAAAACAATTATTAATATAAATTGCTTACAAATTGAAATTAAAGACAAAATTAAGAGCTTACAAAAAAATAAAAAAAAAACGAAACATTTTTGAAAGCAACTTTAGGTGCGTTCCGGTACTCCCCAAAACTGCGAATATTCACAGAAGAGAGCGCTCACGAGAAAGTAAAATATTTCCCCATGCTGCGAATTTTAGTCCCAAAAATTTCTTTGGACAAAATTATGAAGATTGTCAAATAAAGGAAAAAAAAGAAAAAAATAACAATACATAAGCTGTCAGTTGCCATAATTATGTGTAACTTTACAAAATTTGAAAATAATGGTATTTGAGTCTGTTGTGGCGTATTCGTGAAATAAATTTAAAATTGTGATATAAAATTGGTTATTTTAAGCATTAATTTCATGTAAATCGATAAAACATTTTCAAAAATACACTTATTTTGACGTTTAAAAAATGACTAAAATTGTTGTTGAAAGCGTTCTCGTACTTTTTTAAAACTTTGTTGCTCTCTGAGAGAGTTTTACCCCAATTCTTGGAAAAATTTCAGTTTTCACATTTTTGTGAAGAAAGTACGGGAAAACACTTTTCCTGTAAAGTAACTATGACATAACAAATCTAAAAATAGGAATTTGACAGGGGTCTACTTACCCGTATTTAACCTCAGTATAAACTCAGATATTTTCTAAATAAAGTGACTTGAAGTTTCAAGCATTTATTTTTTACAAATAAATAATCAAGCTAAAAGCTCCATAAACGATATTCCTCGGTTATTTTTATTTCAATTTAATAATGCATCACTGGGCTAATTGAATTCGCCTATGCATTCTAATAGCCTCTTTCCGAAATTTCATTCCATCTGTCTGATCATTTATTTATTTGATTAAACCTGATTTTTTTATTCACCTGCACCAAACTTAAAACTCATTTCCTTTTATACAACAAAAAAAAAATAGACTAGAAATCAGGAAAAATTGCGCATTTTTTGGAAATTTATTTATGTAGGTTCCTGCGCGAATAGGAGAGTAGCCATCAACATCATCGAATTTGCATGAGAACTTTATTGAAGCTTAATTTTCCTTTTCAATGAGTGCACTCTGTATGAATAGTTAAAAATATAAGTTCGAGTGTATTCAATTGGAAAAACTGGCTCAATCAAAAATCAGCACCGCGGCCCCATCACCCATCACCCATACAAAATCGCTACGAGCATCCTCGTCTTCACCAAGTTAATCCCCAACTTCCAGAATTCCACATGAATTTTGTAGATTCATTTAGAATTTCATTCGAATAAAATTGCGAAAAGAAATTCACTGAGGTAAGGCGTGAGCCAAAAATTGATAAATCCCCTCCCCCACTGGCAATCAATGAAGTGGAGAATTATTCTCCCTTGTCGCAACAGTCCATGTGGGTTTCTGGATATTTTGTGGTATATAGTATGTAATAAGCTATGGTCAAAGGCAGGTATCAGAAATAACCCATTTAAAAAAAATTAAGGCGTCTACACTTTCTTAATTTGATTTGATTATGGAAGCCCCTTTTACAGAATCCGAATAGGAATAAGGGAATGTATTCAAACATGCTACATATTCTAATGCTGCATCAGATAGTTATCCTACACATTTTCCTGAAAAGGTGTTTTTTTCTATTTTAAGCCTAGCATATCGTTGCGTATTATAGCGTGAAACAGATTAAATCAGCACCAGTATAGTTACCCGCAACAACGGCCGCCATTATTTTCGAACAAATATATTTCAGTTGTTCACCAGGCTTACTAATTTACACAAATTCTCACACGGATTTTCACATACACCACAAACTTGACATTTCAGAGATGTCAGTTCTTATGATTATTTGCAAAATGTTTTGATGCAAGTTCAATTGGTCAATTGTGAGAAAAATATATATGTATAAATTATATTAAATTACTTATTCTGTTATAAATGTCTATTGAATCTCCGTCAACAATAATATTTCTTTCATAATCGAGGCAGCAAATTTATTCAAGTCGATTTCCATTTTCACTAGCCAAGAATTGAATTTTAGTAGCGATCCGTGTTCGTTGAAAGGAAAACGGTATAAGTTATTATAACTTACTATTATTAAAAATAAAAAGGGAACACATAGAAATAGGAATGTGTTCAGGAACCAAATAAATTATATGAAACTGTAGGCCCGGAGAAATTTTTCCTAGGCCCGGAGTTCGAAGATTCAATCAAATTGCCGGAGTCTCCGTTCGAAAATAACGGTGCTGGCAGCCATTATTGTTCAGCACTCAATAGAAAAGCTCCAGCAGTTTCACCATAGTTTGTCCTACTCAACTGTTCTTTTTCGGAATGAATAGACAATTTATTTGCTGAAATTTTCCCTCAAGAAATTAAGAGGTTCTTCCTCATTTAAGTATCTACTGTTCAATTATACTTACACATCACTTCCTTCCAAGCTTTTGAAAGCGGTGAGCATGGTCGAAATCTTCTGAACTAAAGGCGACGCTTACATTCCTGAATTTTTAAAAAAAGAGAAATTGATGACTGGATATCACTTGCTCTCATGTTCGATCGTAAGCACATAATACTTTTAGAAAGCGCTAAATATATTTTTAAAGTCGTTTTTTATTTAATTTGTGCGTGTACTTAATAAAATACGCTTAAAAACATTTTAAAACTAAAAAAAACATCCAGCCGTTTTTGAAATAATGAATAAGATGATGATTTTTTTAAAAATCCAAAAAAAATATTTTTCAAAAATTTTCAATACTATTTTTGTATCGAAATCCGTTGAGCCCTTAAGTCACCCTAGGGTTGCCGTAAAACGTTTTTGAAACACCTGAACGAGCGCTGGCTGGTGAGAAAATTCTGTGTATTTTGGTTCCAGTGTCGTTCTGAAATCAGCCTAGATCTAGTTTTTAGCTGGGGCATGTTGCGGTAACGAATGAACTGCCAAAGTGACATTGTGCTGAAATGAGTTTTTTCTAGGTTCGCCTTTTGTATGTCAATTTTTTGTTTTGAAATTGAAAGAATACTCAAATTTAATGTAATAAATAGATAGAAGATGGAATCCTTTTAAGTTGTGGATTGTGCAATTGTGCATTGGGCGAATACCTCCAAATTATACATGAATAGAAATTTTATAAAGTCTTCAGTTTTATTTATAAGCGAACATAATTTCTAGTTTCTTGCCTTTAAAGTCAATACCACACTTGACATTTCTTGCGTGTTTTTTGAGAACCAAAAATACTAAGATTTATGACAACTCAACCTAGATTTATGAAAACTCAAACCTAGGTCAACCCTTAGTAATGTTCAACGATCGACCTATGAATGTGTCTCTAGTTGGTGAATTTGGTTCATATGTGAAATTATAGAAATATTAATTAGATTTTAATTTTAGTTGGATACCGAGTCGTACTTTGACCATGAAAAACGAAATATGTTTGTTGATTATTTTTGTCAATACGACTGTATGTGATTTGGCTCTGCTTTAATTTACCACTGTCGTTTTCATCGTCTCGTCAACTTGGTCTCTTGGATGGGGTGTGTTTGGCTTGAACAGCAAATGGCATAGCATGGTGTGCCATTTCAATTTCAAATATGTATCCACACATTTGCAACAGGTTTTAAGTCATCGGTACCATTTTTCTTAAACCGTAAACTACAATCATTGTGTAGCTAAGGTATGTACATCCAGTGTTACCAGGTGTTTTTTTTTTAAATAAATAAATAATAGGCAATAATAAATAATTACCTGACATTGTGGAGAAAAAGTTATTAAGGACCAGTTGTACAAACGTGTTCAAAATATTTGATCCGTGCTTCAAACATTTTATTTCCCTAATTCAACGGATTAACTAAGGTTCAATGATGGTGCATATGCTCCAAGTATGTGATAACAGCCAAATAAATGCTTGTACTATTATTGAACCTCAGTCAGTTTTCCGAAATCAGTGGGTTAAAATTTATAAACCACCGATCAAATATGTCAATATGTATGTATATACATAATTGGCCCATAGAGATAGCAAAATTTAACGAGAACATCAATATCATTGTTCTTGTATATACCCAGTTTCTTGATGTGTAAACATCAAATATCTCTCCAGGTGTAAAATTGAAAGTAAAGTTACGCAAATATATCACGCCATTTCGTTTAGAATGGTTGGGGAATTTGATGAGCATTCACTTACTTTATTTTGGAATATGGTTTGGAAATTGGATAAGGGAATTTTTAAAAAGGTTTGTGAATTTGGGAGGGACTTTTTTACATTTTAAAACACCACCTTCCAAATTCACCAACCATTTAAAAAAAAGATTTGCGAAGTAAATTCACAAACCAATAACGTAAAACCCAACCCGATTAGACTGTATTAATAACTTACAATTTGAGCACATGGTGAATTAAAAAAAATCGTTTCTTTTTCTTTATGCTTTTTCTAGTTGTTCAGCGAACTACCCTACATTTAAGTGGAGTAAGGAAAACTGGGAAAAAGTTAGCTTTTGTTAATATGAATAGCATTCGTGTATCAGCATTCTTGGAACCGAAAGAGGAATGAAATAGAATTATATAGGGATAAGGAAGTAACGAAAATGAAAAATTCATAGCTTTTTCTGGTTGAGCTTTGTAGTTTTTGATTTGCCAATTGCATGCTTCTCGTTGTTAGCAAAATGGATGTACATAAAAATTATTGAGTTATAAAAATTTATTTTCATTATTAAATATGAAAAATATGTAAATGGAAAAAAATCATATAAAAACATTTTTCGTTATTACTTCCGTTTGTTTTCCCACAGAAAAACCGCAAACTTCATGAATGTCAAATGAAATAACGTACATAACAAACGGTGTATTTACGAACGTTCATGTCTGTCAAAAGATTGAATAACGAAACGAACGAAATAATAATCTTATTAAGCAACTTACAGGTGTTTCCTCTGAAGTATTTACTATTTCATTTAATTTGTCAAAAATGTAAACCAAATCTAGTTATAAGTTCTTGATGGAATATGTTATGCAATGCCATTGTTATATCAATAAAATAATACGAAGAAAATATTCCAAAAAACCAGATAAAATCACCTGTCATCATCGAAAAGATACCCCTTTTGAGTGGGTAAAGAACTGTCAAAACAGACGCAGTTTTGCGTGGTAAATTTATGTAATCTAACTATTTTTTTTGATGATCTATATGAACAGGCCATAAACGATGACAGAGCTATGAACATTCCATTAAAAATCAAATGGAGTCCAAAACATCCTTGTCAATCCTTGTTGGACATCTGTATGGCCAGTGGAGTCGGTCTCTTAGGTAAAATGTGAGTTATATATGACACACACACATAAACAAAAAAGCCTAGTACGGTGATGATATGAGATGAAAAATCCCATACAAAAATGACAGAACGAAATCATAAACGAAAATTTCGTTCTGCAGAAAGCTGTTCCATGACGAAATTGAAAAAGTCTCAGGTCAGTTTTCGCGACAATTTATTACCTAGAGCAATTAACTGTGTCCGGAAAATTACATTTGAGTTTTAAATCGTGTTTATTTTGTTGTTCCTTTCATCAAAGCTTGTTTATTTGTGATTGTTTTTTTTTCTTCTTGAAAATTTGTTCGTTCATGTTTTCCTTAGCATTTCGCTCTACTATACTCTGTCCCAGAAAAATAGGCAGTACAGGCAAGATAGGGCGTTTGCCTTAATCTCGCTAAAGTGAATTGCATAAATCTATCACCCAAGAAAGCTGTCACAGGGTTTTGGAAGTGTGCATTTTAAATGGAATCAGATATGAAAGAATAGTATGTAGGGTTACCGTCCTTTTTTTTTAGATAGGAATTTTTATTTAATAGTGTTGCTTATAAAATTTTTATCTTTTTCCACACCGCCAGGAGGTAAGATAAAAGGTGCCAGTAGGCTTAATCCATTTTAAATAAAAAACAAGTAAAAATTTAAGCATTTATTCATTAGGATTAATTAGAAATAAAATAACAAAAATAAATATAAATTCATATTTCAAATAACTATATTTACAAAATATTTTATTCAGAAAAGGCGTTGGTGCTGTTGCTGCTGCTCCTGCTGCTGCTATCTTCATCTAGGTTTATAACAAGATTTTCTACAGAGCGTTCCGAAAAACTGTACATTTCCCACATTTTCGGCTCAATCACCTGCTCGACGTGTCGGACACACCGATGCCATTTTTAATTCACTTCACATTAATTAACCGAAAGCTACGAAAATCTACGCAAATAATGTTATTCTTCAAAGAAAACAGCTTAAGATTTTGTAACTGCATTTTAACGTATTTTCCACACATTAAAAAAAAGTGTAAAAAATGAAAATACTCCACGATAACCATCATCATTCAAAACTTTTTTTAAAGCTCTCAAATCAAAAGCGCCTCAACAGAAACCTAAGGAAAAAAAAACCGAACGAGTTAACAAATCGACACGGATAACTCTGAAAGTACATCAATATTTAATGAGGGTTGAATAGCAGCAGCAGTTGCCGAAAGTACTACTATAGTAGTATTGTACGATACCTCCGTACTACCGTACTCCTCTTTTCACACCCGTACTACTATTTTTTTCAAAACCCAGACAAATCTTCTACATGCTATCTATACCTGATTTGATACATAAAACCAATATTGAAAACCTTGATTTGGAATGGCGAACACTTCTTAATCAAAGCATGGTATCTAATTCATTAGATATTGAAGAATTTTGGTCAAAGGTATTTATTTTGAAAAATGCTCTTAATGAAATACTTTTTCCTCTAACCCGGGATTTAGTGAGTAAATTATTAAGTATTCCCCACAGCAGCGCAGCTGCGGATAGAGTTTTTTTTACAACTTTTCTTTATAAAGGATAAAGCACTAAATAAGCACTTTGAACGCAATTAAGTGTTGTAAAGAATTACTAAATTTAGTTGATTGCAGTAAATGGAATCCTTCGAAACGCCTTTTGAAATCATATTAGAAATATTTTTTGTTTCTTTTCTTAATACTTTAGAATATTATGATAATATTGATAAATCAAAATACCTTAACAAAATAATAGCAATTTTTGATCAATATTAGGTATATAATAATATTGTAAAAAAATTATGGTAAGTCATTATAGACAATGGTGGTTTTTGAAGAGATCTTTGTTTTTGATTTTATTATTATCATTTTACAAGTAATATTTATTTAATTTATATTATTTTGCTTAAAAAATACCTACATACATTTTAAGAAAATTCAGATGATTGTTTTTATTGAAAAATAAAGTTTTAAAATAAAAATTTTTTTCACGCACTCTCATTTGGAAACTTTTACAATTCTGCTACTATTTTGTTAAAAATACACCTCTATTCCGTGCTACTTTTGAACATTTCTCTCCGGTAACACTGGCCACATGCCACAGCAAACGCAATCCATTCCACACTCAGATGTGCGCTGAGTAGGACGTTGGGTCTGCGTCAGATGCAAGGCAATTTTTTTTTATTATTTTATATATTTACGGACGGGTAAACAGTTTTAAGTATGGTGCAAAAATATGCCAACCTAATGATTTTGAAAAAGCGTTCTCCTAAGTCGTATACTGCCCATTTTTTTGGAACAGAATATAGTGGAGACCAACGAAAACTTTCGTTTTGCATCAGCAACGTAGTAGGCTTTAAGGTTTGTTATTATTAAGGTACTATATGTACCTCCAATTATGCCCACCTGGAACTATGTATATTTTTTTTTGTAAAACAAGTAAATCTTCTTGGGTGCGTTGAGAGTGCGATTGATTTTCATTGAATCCTCTGTATATTGATTTTCGAAAAGTATGATTGCACAGATAGATTATGACTGACAGTGGCTCTCAGTTTTGAACTTCGAAAACACTATTGTGTTATGTGGTTAAACAATATTATACAAATGAACGGTTGGTGAATACTGCCTTAATGCTATGTGTTATATTAAAGTGTGCTTCAAATTTTATTCTGTATATATAACTTTTGTAATAATATATAAATACAATTTTCTATAACGTTCTTTATACAAAAGGTTGGGCCGTAGGGACGGTTTTTAGGGCGCCACATCCTTGAGAGAAGAATTCAAAATATTGAACAAATGAAGCCTCTTTTCGTACAATCTCATAGGTTTTTATCAAGTAATCGAATCTTAATACCATTAATAGGTTTGAAAAACAAACTTTTCTATTTCCACATACGCCCAGTTAGTTTTTGAACACATATTAAGTGATTCATGAACGCATTTTACCAGATCAAGTAGACGTTTGAAAGTGTACAAAAACAAACTTAAAAGGAAGTAGTCAAACCAGATGGTCGTCTAAATATCAAGCTGTCACTGCTCTATTAAATAATTTTCTGGAAGTTGTCAAAGCTCTGTAAGAAATTGAAGAATCCTAGCCGCAGAATCTAAGTACGAAGATGGTCATTTGTTAAATGTGGTAATGGATTTTAAATTTATCCTCAAATTGACAATTTGGGATAATATTCTTCAAGAGATTAATAGAGTGAACGTTGAAATATAAAAAGAGGATATTATCATTTCGCGATCTGTGTCGCTAATGCAACCTTGTTAGTATCTTGAAAGAAATGAGAGAAAAACCGGTAGTTACACCTGTATCAGAAAAGTTGGAAATTGAACCCGTTCTTAAAAACAAACGAATTTTCAAAAAGAAAAAGCAACACGACGAAATCTGTGAAGACGAAACAAGAATGCTAGATCCGAGTCTACATGAAAAATTCGCCTTCCTCAGCGGGCACGGCTTTTTAAATAAGTCGACAGAAGATCTGCAAAAAAAATGGAGGCGATCTAGCTTTAAAATATTCAAAAGACTTGAATGCAGTTGGTTTTTGCCAAGAACTTGCCGTATTTAAAGAGATAGTACATGAAACTAATGAAAAATCAAGTGCACTCGACATGTTACAACATCTGTACAAGCATGACTTGCAAGTATAGCTTTAAGAATTTATTGCACATTACCAACAACATCTGCAAGCGGTGAGCGAAGCTTCAGCAAACAGAAAATTCTGCATTAAGTCAGAATCGTCTATCTGACCTCGCGATCCTAGCCATTGAAAACAAAATTACCTATGCGACGGACTTTGAGGAGCTAATCGATTCTTTCGCAGAAAAGAAATCACGCCATGTAAAGTTGTAGTCTTTCCTGGTTATATATTCTGTGTTTCTGTTTTATGTCACAAATGAAAGTTATTAGATAATAAAAAGTTTAAATTCATTAAAAGATTATTAGTCATTAAAATGCTACTCAGTGGCAGCCTTAACAGTTTTTTTCAAACACTGAAGGGAGGGGCACCATTATCAGGGTTTTGCGCCGGTTAAAAAAAATCGTAGATCCGGGGCTATATGGCTTCTGTCACCTAGTTTTGCTCTGCTGTCAAAGTAGTTTAAATGCAGGTACGATACATTACATCAGATGGCGACTATCAGTAAAGAATTAACATAGTACGTTGCAGTTGTTTAATTTAACGTTTCTCCATCCGGAAAAAAATAACATAATTACCTGCTGGTGGAGCTCAATAGAGTGTTACAACTGGCATTAGACCTTACTAAAAGGCTTAGGCAAGTGAAGAGACTTTTTGGTGTTTAACTCTTGTTCCGGAGAAAACTGTGTTACTTACGTCAATTATCTCTTTGTTATCGATAGTTTGTATGGAAATGGGGTTGGGGTTTTTCGATTAATTCCTTTCTTGAGTTCAACTGCATAGTTTGACTCGGTTAATTGCGAAACCTCAAAAAAGCCGCATGATTGTTAAAATTTGGAACCGAATGCAGCTGCAATGCATCATGTATGCAACAATTAAATTGTGTACCTATTCAATGTTTTGGTAGTTATTTCATCTGCACCTCGTCAATCGATTTTTAATAATAACGTTTTATGTAAGTCTTCCCTCCATTAAAGGTACTTATCAATTATGCCAATGGAACACTTAGAATATAAGGACAGCTTCGCATTCCGATCCAAATATAGATCCACGAAACTGCATTAGCAGCTTCAAATTAATATGTAAATTAGAATAACCACAACTCAATTGCCTATCTTCAGACAACTGAGAGCTCACAAACTTCCCTCCGTTAAAAATTACACAGGCGAATGTAAAATTATTTTCAAACTATTTGACAGAAAAACTGAGAAATTTTGCTGAGCAGAATCTTTTTGTCCTGAACTGGCTTAATATAACGGGTGATTTTTTTGCTACTTGGTTTTTGACGTTTATATTTTTGACAGATCACACATGACAAATTCCACGAACATTTGACATTTCGATTCAGTATTGTTTGCCATTTCATCATGAATAGACTTACGCCTGAACAACGTTTGCAAATTATTGAAATTTATTATCAAAATTCGTGCTCTGTGAAAAATGTGTTTCGCAAGCTACGTCCGTTTTATGGTCGTCATAATCGTCTTCAGCGACGAGGCTCATTTTTGGCTAAATGGATACGTGAATAAGCACAATTGCCGTATTTGGAGTGAAGAGCAGCCAGAGGCAATTCAGCAGCTACCAATGCATCCCGAAAAATGCACTGTTTGGTGCGGTTTATGGGCAGGCGGCATCATTGGGCCGTACTTCTTCAAGAACGATGAAGGCCGCAGGGTTACGGTCAATGGAGAAAGGTACCGTTCGATGATAACAGATTTTTTTTTGCCGAAAATGCAAGAATTGAACTCGGTCGACATGTGGTTCCAACAGGACGGTGCCACATGCCACACTGCACGCGAAACCATGCATCAATTGAGAGGCGAATTTGGTGAGCAGTTGATCTCACGTTTTGGCGCAGTCAATTGGCCACCAAGATCATGTGATTTGACCCCGTTAGACTATTTTTTGTGGGGCTATGTTAAGTCTATTGTCTATGGGTACAAGCCAAACACGATTGCTGCCTTGGAAGCCAACATTGAACGCGTCATTGGTGAGATTCCGGCCGAAATGTGTGAAAAAGTTTGCCAAAATTGGACCTTCAGAATGGACCACCTGAAGCGTAGCCGCGGGCAACATTTAAGTGAAATTATTTTTAAAAAGTAAATGGCAGAAATTGATTTATCGATCCAAATAAAAATTTCATTCACTTTTTACAAGTTTCTGTGTAAAATATATTTTTGTAAAATACCAACTTACTTGGCAATGTCAAACATTCAACGACAACAAAAAAAAACAATTGGGTCAATTTTGTTTCCAATCTATATCTAACTGCAAAGTTTTTTTTTGCCCATATTTACAATTTCCCTAATTCCACTGACGAGTGACGACCAAAAAAAGAGTCAGCATAGTCCAATATATCCAATATATTGGCAAAATCAATCTCTTTGATTGAATTTAGAGATTTCGGATTTTTTTTTATTTTGTAAGTTATTCGAATTTATTTGATTCAATGCAGAGGGAACCTTTTCAATTACCCAGGAAAATCCGGTCATAACTCAATTTAAGGAAGGACCGAAACTGACTCACGTGATGTCATCCTCTTTCTCTTTTAACTCGCCGTAAATCAAAACACCAAACAAGCTTCATCCGAGGCGAAGGAGTTACTCTGCCATTATGCACCTCGTTAATTTACATACATACATAAAACCTGTTATTATTTAAATGAAGGGTTTATTTTTTTTTTCAGTAAACATAATGATGAATTGGCACCTTGCCGCCCACACGAATGAGGCCTGTATCTTTGTGTAACTTTCCTGACCAGGCCAGACTAGTAGTGCCCAAAGTGGTGTGACAGCAGAGGGTAATTAATTTTATAACAATAAAAAAAAGGTTAACGTCCTGATGGAGTGTTGTTGGTTTTGGTTGATCCTTTTAGTTTTGTTTGGTCGAGGGTGTGTGTTTTTTTTGCAGTAATGCAGGGCTTTGGTTTAAGCAAAGTATACCTATCCAGAGTACCGACCTACCTGAAAAGTGGTAATTTAAGGGGTCTGTCGTCATAAAATTTGCAGTTATTAAGAAATTCTTTTGTTTTAGCATGTGTGGCGTGCAATATTTGCATTTAGATTCAGAGTTGTAAGGCGCAGCACGAACATAAGTCATATTTTTTAACAGCTTTATATGTGTTAAGTAAGCGGAAGTAGATAGTAATTTAAAAACATTACTATGTACGTGTGCAGTGTAAAAGGCGATATTTAAGTTAAATAAAATGCACGATAGGATCGTACGAACTTGCTCTTGTAGCTAACAACTTTTGTAACTACTGACGCTGTTAGTATGTATAGGTAAGGTAGTCTAGTTACCCTATGCCGGTTTAAAGCCGATGTAGGTAAGAATACCTTAATTCTTAATATAATGAACTGTGGAATACATGATTCAAGGAATGGTTATATAGACACTGGGGAGAGTACGATAACTATGGCGCCAAGATATAATAACGGTTTTTGGTAGAGGGGCTTAATACAAGCATTTTTTTACTATGGTAGGGGGGGGTCTATCTCCCCTCGTTTAGGCGGGAGGGGCAATTTTATAAAAATTTACTTAAAATCTTTAAAAAAATATTAAAAAAGAACGGCAACACTTACAGTTATAAATTATACCTTTTTCAAAAGTCCGAACTCTACAATTTATAATTCATTTTAAATAAAGTTGTTTTAGTCAATAGTTTTTTAAATAATTGACTTCAAAGTCAAAATTTATGAAAAAAAAGTTACAAAAATCACTTTGAATATTATTTTTCTCATGATTATGGATATCGATAAAAAAATAATTGATGTAGTTAACTGCTCCAATTATTTTTTTATTAAACACAGAAAACTACTTCTCTTTATGTCTTCTAGTTTTTAAGATATGTAATTGAGAATTAGTAAAACTATACTTATTCTTTAAACCCAAAAGATTCTTTAATTTTAAAGAAACTTTGCATATATTAAAATTTTCACCCTCCCCAAAGCCTATAGTGAGCCCAAGCAGGGGGGTTGCAGGGGGTCAGCATGCCCCCCTTAGGCATCTCACTGTTTGCATCGTAAATTTCATATATACCTTTGTGATTTTATTACAGTTAATGCGGTTATTTACCAACCGAACTTTGCACTTTTTGAATTTTCCACGGTCATTAAAATATCACAACACAGAGGTGGAGTAGACGTTTTGGAGGGAATTAACCCGATTTCTTCTAAAAACGGGATACTTTTTTCGTTTGTTGACACCAAATCGCCAAACGAACAAAAAATCGAAAAATTATTTAATTTTGGGTGAAGAAGTTAATGCTTAGCCGCCATTCTTAAAAAGGAAACACTACTCTTTCAAAAGTTAATGAAGAATGGCTTTGGTAAACAATAACCTGCACCAAACCTGTATAAAAAAAACGGTACAAACATCGAATGCTTGCTCTTGTTTTTTATGATCTAACTATATACATACTTTTTACTATGGCTGCATTATATGTGTGTACATAGTTATATGCATATCTATGTATGACACAAGCATATGTGCATATTAAGAAACTATGAGAATTTGCTACCGTTGTGTTGTCGTAAAGGTAATGCAAATTTTTTTATAATGCAATAAATTTTCATGCTCAAATATTTAGAAAAAAGAGATTGAAATGGACATGACATATGTACATACGTTTATGTATATAATATCAATTATTTTTTTTAATCCAGATTCTTTACATGCAAAAGACACTTTACATGCACCCATCTGATACAAAATTATTTTTTTTTGTTTTTCAATTTTCTCAAAAACTAGAAAACATAGAAACGAATAGTTTTCAGTGTTTGATTAAAAAATAATTATAACAGTTAACTGCATCAATTACTTCTTTATTGGTGTTTATAATCATGAGAAAAATAATACTCAAAGTGATTTTTTTAACTTTTTTTTCATAAATTTTGAGTTTGAAGTCAATTATTTCAAAAACTTTTGACTGAAACAACTTTACTTAAAATTTATTATAAATTGTAGAGTTCTGACTTTTGAAAAAGGTATAATTTATAACGGTAAGTGTTGCCGTTCTTTTTTAATATTTTTTTTAAAGATTTTAAGTAAATTTTTATAAAATTGCCCCTACCGCCTAAACGAGGGGAGATAGACCCCCCCTCCCATAGTAAAAAATGCTTGTATTAAGCCCCTCTACCAAAACCCGTTATTATATCTTGGCGCCAAAGTTATCGTACTCGTGCCTAGACACTTACCTACAAATGTAAATTTAAATGGATTTGAATTATGTAAATTAGGAGTGTAATATGTACCTACCTAAATAGGTATGTTTTTAAAATTTTGGTATGCAGTTTTTTTGAGTTCATTAATATACATGTGATTATAAAACTTAAAATTATTTTTTGATTTTTGAAAAAAAAAAGTTTTAAAAATTAATTTTTATTAAAAAAAAAGTTATTCAAAATTTTGATATGCAGAACTAGTTTGGCTACTTAGATCTTCTCACAGATAGCCAAAATCTATCTGACAGACTGACAGACTGACAGACTGACAAACTGACAGACTGACAGACTGACAGACTGACAGACTGACAGACTGACAGACTGACAGACTGACAGACTGACAGACTGACAGACTGACAGACTGACAGACTGACAGACTGACAGACTGACAGACTGACAGACTGACAGACTGACAGACTGACAGACTGACAGACTGACAGACTGACAGACTGACAGACTGACAGACTGACAGACTGACAGACTGACAGACTGACAGACTGACAGACTGACAGACTGACAGACTGACAGACTGACAGACTGACAGACTAACAGACTGACAGACAGACATTTTTTGCCGATCACTTTTTTGGACTTCTCTATGATCGTAATGTCATGTTTGATTGTTAGATTTTTATTTTTCTTACGAATGCATAACTTGCCTTATATAGTATTACCTATAATCGAAAGTAAAAAAAAACAATGTGTGGATGCGTAGACTTGACTGCAAAATATTTCAATTGAGATTTCCACGTTAACTAATTCTAATTAGAATTTTCTTTATCTGGAGATCGTCCTTCGTTCAAAATCGCTTTCAACGAATATTCAGGACAACCAGAGCTGGAGTTGCACTAGGAACCAAACTAGGAATTTTTCTTTTCAGCATACATATAAAGTTATACCACCAGAATAAACAAAAACCCCTCTGCAGGCTCCTCATCCCGTCGACCAAGGCCAGGTTACCGATATTTTCTGCCAGAAGAGTGGAATCCCACATCAGACGACTTTTTGATTATACCAGTAAATTTAACTGGAATAAAATATGAGGAAGTAGAGCCACAAACTGCAATCATGGTGATCACTCTACCGTACACAAAATCTTCTTATAGATATAATAGATCAGCCATAACCTACTGCTTCCCAACTGGTTCACGACGACAAAATCATCTAAGATAGGTAAGTATCTACTTAAGATCCTAAACAACCAACATCAGATAGGTTAAATTTGTATGGGTTTGTGCATATGTTTTTTAACATTTCTCATGGGATACAAAAGCATATCAACATTTTTTGGATAGCTTTAGATTTGTGTTTGTCAGCAGCTGTTTTGTCATCAGCTGAGTTCTTACATGGGATTACAACAACCCTAACCTAGGCGGATATCTATGGTTCGATTTATGAATGTAACCATTCTAAGATGTTGGTTTAACTGGCCTGATTCAGTAACCGAACTATAGCTATCCGGATTGGTTGGTGTTGTTGTATTCCCATGTAAGAACACAGCTGATGACAAAGCAACTGCTGCCAAAAAAAATCTTACATGGGAATACAAAAACACCAACCTATCCGGAAAGCTAATACTCGTAGTTCTGTTTCTGAATGAGGCCACTGAAAATAACTTTCATTACAACATCTGTTTTTCTATCAACTGTTCTGATGGATATATTTGTATATTTTGTTTAGTTGGTAGTTCGTAGAGGTTCTTGTTTCTGTCAATTGCCACGCTCACCCATTTATTAGATAAGTTATCTCCGATACTAAGCTATTATACGAATATATTTGTGAACGATTCGGATATGTTAGCTGAAAGCAGTCAAAAATCAATATATATATATATAATATATATATATATAAATAGGGTCCGCCAAATAACTTTTTTTTTTGAAAATGGGCGCAAAACATCGAGTGTAGCTTCGGCTGTGTGGCACGTAGCGCCGCGCCGTCCTGTTGAAACCAAATATTGCCAATATCCTCCTCTTCAATTTTTGTGAACAAAAATTCGTTCAACATGGCCCGATAACGATCGCCATTGACTGTAACGGCCACTCCTTGCTCATTTTGGAATTATGCCTCTGGACCAAAATCCGCACCAAACAGTGACTCGTTTTGGGTGCATCGGCTTTTCAATGTATGCGTGCAGGTTTTCTGTGCCCCAAATGCGACAATTTTGCTTGTTTACATACCCGCCAAGATCAAAATGAGCTTCATCTGAAAAGATGATTTTTTTGGCAAAATCGGCATCTTCTCTAAGTCGATCGCAGGCCCACTTAGCGAGCGTTGTTCAAGCGTATACACAACCATATTTGTTTAGCGGAAGGATTAAACCAATTATCTGTCAAATCAGACATGAGTTAAGTTTTACCATTCACGAAATAAGCACTAGTTGAAAAAAAAAAAAACGTTAGATGGCCGACCCGTTATAATATAGTATGTTTTCTTTTCTTAAAAAAATTGTTTCATACCTATTCACGTATAATAAAAATGACTAAGGCAACGAACAAGGATAAAAGTACCTTCTATTCATTTGTGTTGCTTTATAAATCATATTAATAAGCATAGGTAGGGGGCGCTTTCCCACTTTCAGTGCGAAACTGCCAGATCAAATATACTTTAATCAAAGAATTAAGTGGCTTTTTGTAAGGTGCTGTCAAATTGCCTAAAAATTAACTAACTAAAACTTGAGCAGCGCCCCTACCAAATCTTTTAAATTGAAATATCATAGGAACAACCATTTAAGGAGCAAGTCAGTGCATATCTATTATTAAGTAATAAATAAGCACTCATTAGCAGTACGTGAGTGTGTGTTATCGATAGAGACATACACTGTCAAACTCAATTGAAAGAATATTAAGATTTCTTCTAAAAAATCTCAAAATTGGAAATTTTCAGATTCATCTGCGGATAATTGTTATATTTTAGAGCTTTGCGGCAAAATTAGGCAAGAAATACATTTTAAATATTTCAAAATATAGCTTCTTCCCTAGTCAGAATATGTCAAATTTAATTGATGGATGTCGTAGGATCAATTTGACTTTAAAATTCGTGTCAAACCAGATTTTCACAATCTTACGTTATTTTCAAATCAGAGTCGAATTAACCGTTAACCAACCAGTGAATATAAATGTGGACATAATCGTTTTTTTTTTCAGGGTTTATTTGTTGCGACGTTAATCATTTTTACCAAATCACTTGGTGACTTTTTGCATTTAGTTATTTGACACATGGTCAGTAATACCATCTTAAAAATACAAAAAAATCAAGCCGCCAGGGATCGTTCTTTTGGAAAAGTCTGCTGCCGACAGATTTCCCAAAAGAACTCGGTTAATATCTGTGCTGATTTCTTCGAGTCTCAAAAGTAATGTTACCTATTGTTTTTTGCTGCTAATAGTTTTTGATTAAAATTATAAACAACGTCCATAACAGCTATAAAATCGGGAGATATTTTATGCAAGGGCTTATACATATATACATACATAAAGAATAATAATATTTTTTGGCGTAAACGTCCTTCATTTAAGATTCAACAGTTTTATTGAAACTTTATATTTAACAATAGCAGAATCAGATGCTAAGAAAAGAACAATACATCTTTATCTATTAATATAGTCTTATAAAATAATAAAGTTATTGTGCAAGTGGCATCTTCTTGTTCCTGAATTTCTTCAACTGTTTTTGTTTTATAAATCAAGAAGTAAACTGCTCATTTATTTTAAGGATTTCCTTTGTTCTCTTAGAAATACCTCTACGTTTTGTTGTAATAAAACCTTATGTCATTTCGTCATCTTTAATTTCAATTTTGGTAGACAATGGTTAAAGGAGGACTTTTTTGTTATAAATGAAAATGTACTTCTTAAGAAGATGTTCAATGGAAATATCTATATAATGTACTACACGAATGTACATACCTATGAAAGCATCTACCAATCTTCTTCAGTGTACAAGAAAATAGGAGAGACTAGGAAGTTGTCTTGAAAGTGCAATATTAGATGAAACAAAATTTAGCTTATATTTAAAATAAAAGGCTTAAAAAACTTAGAAGAATTCTGAGAACAACAGGACGAAGGCTGCATTAACGTACACTGTACAGCATCTTTCTCAAAAAGTACCAGCAGTTAATTTGTAAGTTAAGCCTTCAAAGAAGAAAAAGTTAATAAGTCAAAAGTAAGAAAGTATACATGACTCAGATATAATAAGCATTTTTCACTCAAAGCAGAGCTCTGAACAGAGTTCGAGCTTACAGAGTATCGAGTATGATTTAAACTTCTTCTGAACAGAGAGAGCTCTGAACACTCTCATTTGTTTTTTAAACACACTTCAACCATACAAACCAGAATAAATTTTCATTTTAACCATTAAAAAGCAATACAACACAAAACAACCATTATTTTATACACAGATAGAGATAATCAACAAGGGACACATTTCCACCGCCATTTAATTGTTTCTGATTATATTTTCTTCACATTTTCCTTTTTGACACACATGACATTTCGTGTGCTCAGCAGTTTACTCAAAATGCTCAGACGAATATGTCCGAGCACATTGAGCGCGCTTTGAACATGGTCAGAACAAAAAAAGAAACATTCGGAGCTCTGAACGATCTGAAGTGGGTGTGTCAGTGGGTGGATTGTATCATTTCTTTCTAAATTTACTAATAGACAAAAAAAGTTTGAACATCTCAGGAAATTCAATGTTATAATTTGTGTCTTTTAGTAACATACAAAGCAACATTTACTTTTATATACTACATACTAGTTGGACTGGACTTACGTTGTTTCGAAACAATTGCAAATTTTGTGAGAGATTTGCTATTTAATAGGCTGGTAAACTAGTAAACTAGTCTTGGTCTCGTCTCGGGGTCGATCACCGGACTGAGACCGAGACGAGACTACTTTAAAAGCACCCGAGACACAACCGTATTTTTGGTACCGAAATTCGCCGAGTCTCGCTGGTCTCGGTGGTTTTGGTGGTCTCGGCGGCCTCGGTTGTTTGTTTTCGGTTTTCGCCAGAAAAAATATTTTTAATATTTGCAAGTTTTTTTTGCTCGTTAAAATATCAAACCTCATATGTACATAATTAAACTCAGATAGGCGGACTGCGAAAATCCAGAAAAGAATACGTACGACTTATGTATGCATGTTGTTGGAATAGCCTATCAGACTTTTTTTCCTCCTCCGGTAAAAGGTAACTTTAAGACTTTTAGGTGACACAAAATATTATCGAAACGTCAACATAAGTTTATTGCTTACCTGTTCAAATGTGTCTGATAGCGTTACTTTGCAGCTTACTTTTTACGTTATAACACACCTTTGAAAACTAAATTGGCACAAAATGTAAGCCATTTGGAGCGCTTTCATACGCAACTAATAAACTGCTGATATACGAGTACCGTACTCTATCTTTTCAATCTGAACACTCGTTTTATCTAATATTTTGTACTGCCAAAAACCACGAAAGAAACCAAGACTAATGATGAGTTCAAGACCCAGACCCAGACAAGCCCGCACATTAAAATTTTCACGGGAAAATGGCGAGACCGAGACAGAGACGAGACTGAAATTTTCCAATTTTGACGAGGCCAAGACGAGACTAACAAAAGTCTCGCCTGTTCTCGTCTCGTTGCCAGCCCTACCATTTAATAAAAATTTTCTGCTCAAATTTTGTAAATTTTGGTCGTTAAGTATTAAATTTTTTAATTGTGCGTCATATTTATACAAAAAACTTGCCGAATAAGTCCACCAAATTTTTATCAGTAAAGTGAAAATTGCAACTTCAACGCAATCGGTCATTGCGTTGGCCATTTCTGACTTAAAAATTACGTCAAAATCTCTGCTAATTGTGTCACTTCTTGTGTATGTCGACGAAAAATGTTGTCAATGTATTGACGAGTATATTAACAACTGCCTTAACATGAGTTTTTCAATAAAAGCATTGAAGGTGTGTGGACAGAGTGAAAAAATAAATTTATTGGTGACGTCAGAGAGTCAAATCGATGAACAATTAAGTTGTCCGTGTAAATCTGGCTTTATAATTAAATAACAAATTTCTATCGCCCTTTCCATTTCGCTAGATTTCAAGGTTATATGTACTATTTTTGAAAGTAAGCACTATAGTTTGTGAAAATGGTCGGTTACCACGCTTCAGACAGGGAAAACCGATGTTGGAGTGTCGGGAAGTGGTCTAAAATATTGGTGATCTGTCAGTGAGTTTTTAGCGATTTTTTAAAATTTTAACTTCGAAGTGTCTCAGGATTCCATAATGAAAATGAGTTTGAATTTGGTGAGAACATTGGGCTTGATGCGCATAATGTAGTGATTGTTAAGTTTTTGACTTACTGAAAATAGGGGGGGTTGGTAAAGGGAATGTGTTGGTTCATGTAAATAGGTCCTAGTACACTAAAGCATATACTGAATTGAAGGGTGTAAGTTCTGAATGCATTGAATTAATAGCAGATACCCGTGCGATTCTAGAGACCCACAGGAATCTAATGAAGTCATCTATCCACCTACAAAATTTCATTAAAAACCGTTCAGTCGTTGAATGTAGGCACAAACGGCGAACATGCTCGCTCATTCGTTCTCAATTGATAACTTTTTTTCAATTTCAATTTCAATTTATTTTGCATTCATTTCACTTAAATCTAATTAACAAATATATAATTATATAATTAAAAGATGGAAGAAGAATACAATAAAATCAATCTATAACTATAAAGTTAGTGTTGATTGATCTAACATATAATTTTTAACTGAGAATAACTGACATGGGGTACTATCAGCTTTTCATAAGTTTTTTTTTTTTATTTTTTTATTTTTATTCAGTAATGAAAAATAATTTAGTATTTTATTATAATTTAGTATTTTGTAGGAACAGAGAAGAATCTTTGTTGTGTTTGTATGTTTTATTTATTTATATGTATATGTATATTATTAGGTTCTAGGAAGTAACTCTAAACAGTAACTCAACATCATTAAGGTTGATCAGCAATAATAATTTCCAAAAAAAAAAAAATAAATTTCAAACAACGTTATAATTACTGTTTTATTAGAAAAAAAAATAGATCAAGCCAAATTCGATGTTACAAACAATAAGCGGACTGTAGGTGTTGACTCGATGGTGGTTGCTTAGGAAAGAGATCGAATATTACATTGCATGATTGTACCATCGGTCGATGTTAAATCTTCAAACAAAAAAAAAAAACAATTATCTTGCATACCCAATGCTTTGGAAGTGCAAAGGGATTAGCGGACTTAGCAAATTGAGAAAAACAAATCAACAAAAAAAAATAAAGTCAATAATACATAGGGTATTATATGACTATGTTTGGCAATTTAACAAAATATTTAAAAAATTGAAATGAAAATTGCTTAAGTTTTTAAGAAGCAATTAATTAATGAATTTATGATGAAAATAAATAATTTCTGATAGAAAAATAATAATTTAGGATGAAAAATAAAATAATTTAACGGTGCATTCCTGAACAAAGGTCAATAGTAAAAACCCATGATCTGACTTTTTTAAGAAATAGGTTAAAATTGCTATTAGTTCTGATAAATAAGGGAAGCTTATTGAACAGTTTGGCTGAGGTGGTTAGATAAAAGTTTGTGAAAAGTGATCTACGTGCAAACGGAACATTGAAGAGTGCTAAATTATTTACTCTTGAGTTAAATACGGACGAATTTCTTGATGGTACATTGCCGCTTTGTATAAAGAATTCTCTCAAAACTTTGAAAACATAAAGATGTCTAAGAGGCAGGATGCGCAGATCACAAAAAAAGAGGCCAGCTATGAGTGAATCGATTTCTACCGCATATGATTCGTACGATATGTTTTTGAGCAACCAAGAGGGACTCAAAAGTGTTCATGTAAACGCCTCCCCAATTAACTATACCGTATTGCAGTTTTGAGTTAACAAGTCCGTAATAAATCATTGACAAAACACTACGTGAACAGTAAGGTTTTAAAAGATACATCTTCCGAGTTACTAAATTCAAGTAGGTTCTTACTGTTTCAATATGACACTTCCAGTTCAGTTTTTTGTCGATGTGTACCCCTAAATATTTAAAAGAATCAACAGAATTAATTTTAAAACAGGTTTTCGAGCAAAGATTAGAACCTTTGAAATTGTCTCTTCCACAAATATGTAGCGGTAAACTAATTTTTTTACAATCATATGAATGATAGAAAACTTCGTAGTCATCAGAAGTGTATCCTGATGTCTCAAAATGCATCATTTTAGTTTTTTCACTCATTATTAGTTCGTGAGCTGCAAACCAGATTCTGAGCATTTGAAGGTCCTCATTCATCCTAACTATGCATTCGAAAGGTGTTTTTTCCGCATAAGTGAAAGCGATATCATCAGCGAAAGCTATTTGATTACCGTTAAACCTTTGTTGAAATAGGGAGTTCATATAAATAAGAAATAATAATGGCCCAAGAACAGATCCCTGTGGAACTCCATTCTTTATACGAACCGATGTACTAAAAACTCCATTTACACTAACCTTTTGCTCTCTGCCAACCAAATAAGATTTAAACCACTCATAAGTGGAACCCCTAAACCCCGCATTATAAAGTTTGACTAATAGCAAATCATGGTCTACCATGTCGAACGCTTTGGTCATATCAATGAAAAGTGCCATATTTGATTGATTTTGTTTAACACCATTGTATAAGTTACAGCATACTTTTAGAATAGCATCTTCAGTCGATTTACCGGATCTAAATCCAAACTGGTCGGATGAAAAATGGCAATTTTTTTCTAAAAATGAAAGCATTCGCACTTTTATTAATTTTTCAAAAAGCTTTGAAAAGGTAGGAAGTAACGAAATTGGCCTGTAGTCACTAATATTTTTTCTATTACCTTTTTTAAATAGTGGAATTACTTCAGCACATTTTAACAATTTCAAAATATCAACAATTTCCCATGCAATTTCTTTTAAAATTTTTCCAGAAATACGATCACTGGTGCAAGAATTTGTATTTTTCAGGCTACTTATCATTTTAAAAACCTCTGCGGGCGTAATAGCTTGGAAACAGAAGCTATTAACTTGCATTCTATCTTCTTTTAAGTTTGATAAAATATTACAATTGCAACTGTTATTAATTGGAAAAGATGGTTTTAAGCTATCCGAAATATTAACAAAAAAATCGTTAAAACTATTAGCTATTTCGCTGGAATCATTAACTATATTGTTGTTTATTAAAACATTGTTAATTTCATTGCTTTTTGGCTGTTTACCTAGTAAGCTATTGACAACTTCCCATTCCATCTTGCTTACTTACAATACATTTTACACTCCATTTTTAATAGCAGATGCTCGTGCGATGCTTTACGGACTTTCTATCCTACGGGAATCTAATGACATCTATCCACCTACAAAATTTCAATAAAAACCGTTCAGTCGTTGAGGCGTGAAAGCGGAACGAACACCCAAGTATATATTATTTTTTTATATTTGAGCCTCTTGCATAGGAACCGTTATTTTTTTTCGGGATAAGAATGGTCTATGTGATAATCCAGTACACCAGGGAATCATATATTTTACCTGGATAAAAAGTAGCCTGTGTTCTATTCCAGACTATAATTTATTTCTGTACCAAATGTTCGCTCAGCTGTTCCGGAGTTATTGAGCAACAAACATCTATACATCCATCCATCCAACCATCAAAACTTTCACATTTATAATATTAGTAGGATCAGTAGCTTGGTACATTATTGGAGAAAGTGGTGGAAAAATAAGTTTTTGGTAAGCAATATTATAAGGTGCTTAAAAGAACATCTTTGTAAAATTAAGTGACAATTATTGGTATGTGTCGGTTGGCGTTGTTCCTTATCCGGGATCAGGTTCTAACCTACTTCAACAAGTCTTTTCAACTTTTCTCTGATCTGATACCATGCCATCCGGTTACGCACCGCAATGGCATGGCGACGGCGCGCGTCCTGATCTACGCACGGCAGGCAGAGTTAGGTGACCAGCCCACCGGGTTTTATTTTTATTTCCATACATAATCGGCTTCGGGAATAGTTCGTGAGTGTATCGTCTCAGTCCAACTTCCGCACATACGGGACAACTATATTGTCCGCAGGAATTTTCTCTTAAATGCGGTTAAGAGATCACAGTGCTTTTTTGTTAAGCGCCCGCCCAAGTCGCGGATCCATATCTGAGAATTAACAAGAGCATTATCCTGAATTAATAGCTTAATTGTTGGTTTGTTTCTGGATTTAAAGACATTCATTCGGTATAATACTTATGCTTTGCCTCGAATACTTATGCTATCCAGTAGTGTTTTTATTTTGTTCGATTTCGTTTAATTGACCAAAGAAGCCCTCAAATCTCCTACACAGCAGATGGTTTTCAATCATTTTGGTTTCGCTTTGTCTACCTCTCATGGCAAAACAAAACATAGTTGTACTGCCACCTCTGTCCTTTATAATAAATATATAAGTTGCTTGAACCTCAAGGATATTAAGCGTTTGTTGTTTTGTCAAGTGGAGAACATGATTTTAAAATTGGTACCGCAAGAGAGAAGAGCATCAAAAGTGTTGAACATATTAAAAGTGCTTCTTTTTATAAAATTTATTTAAGGTACGAGTTGGTACATTAGAGTATACATATACAATACATATATGTTACCTGTCTTGTGTGTTTGGGTAGTGTTTTTAAGTCATTTGTTATCAAACTCCAAGTCCATTAATGGGGTGCTGCACAAGCAAGAAAAAACCAAATATAAATTCATTTTTCATGTCAGGTGCTTATGGTAGATGATTTGTCAACTCTACGAAGGACAATATATGAAGGACGACACCTGTAAGCTACTTGTTTTACATTTTAATGTTTTGTTTGAACTCGAAGAAATTTAAATTATGTAAATAGAATAATAAAAGATATAGCTTCTGTAATGTTTCGGAAAGCTTGAATTTGAAGGGCAATAGTCCATTAGCTATATTAAGGGGTGCTTTTAGACTAGGTGACTTTCAAAAAATAAAAAAAATTAATATATTAATTTAAAAAAAAAAAAACAAATTTTATATAACAAAAAGGGAACAACAAAGGGAAGTTTTGATAATCTGAGTTCGGGTTTGATATAAATAATGCAGTTTTCAAGAAATGCTCATCAAGACATTTGTCCGATCAATTTGATCTCTCGGGAGTGCCATATATCTAAATATGTACTTTCTGCGCTTCCTCTTCATTACAAGAGTCTTTCTATTGAAGCCAGTACAGAATTCCATGAAATTAGACATTTTCCTTAGATTTGTCTGAAGTCACAATCTAGGCAGCTTATTGATTGGTACTGAAGCTAAACCACATCCAACCAAGTTAATCACTGGTAACTGTGACTGTGACAATTAAATTTAATTCCGGTGAGCTAGCTAATAATAAGCGGAGAAAACGGAAAACGGAAATTAATGATATTCATTCTGAAGCCATATTTCATCGTGATTTCAAAGAAGATCAAGTCTTTGATCTTCTACAGAAAGTTCGTTAAGTTCGTGTGAAAGATCCTTTCCAAGAGATTGGCTCTCTTTCTGGTCCGAGTAGGTCATTTGCAGGGAAAATGTATAACTGCCTACCTTTTTTGCTGGTGATGGTTAATTATTTCCGCAAGTGAAATATGAAGGCCTTGCATTTCAAGTTCGTCGCTTCGTTTATTAGGAAATATGATGCGAATCGTTTTAGGTGGCAAAAAATGAGATTTAGTGTTACTAGTTTCGCTTTACATTCGCCTTAATTTCGAAATCGAATTTGAATTCACATTTCAATTCAATTGACAATAATTTTTTTATAATAAAAATTTAGGGGCCCAAGACAGCAACACACCAATCAGCAAACGATTTTCTGCGCTCATAAAACTTATGAGGGAAAGCGAAGGTATAACGTAATTAAGCCAGTAAATGGAACCCAGTGATATTTCATATCAAATAATGAGGGGTATTCACGAGTCGATGTGGTCTTGTATCATTGTAAAAGTGTAGCATTTTTTTACACTATAACAACAAAATATACTGAATGCCAAAGTCTTACACTTTTACACTTTTATACTTTTACAATACCCGAACCCTATTGTAACAGAAAAATACAAGGGTGTAAGATTTTTTTAACACAAACTAAGCCTTCTTCAGAACAAATGTGAAACAGATTTTGACATTTGCTTCAGTGTTGCTACAGATTAGAAAAGGTGTGTTCACAATCTGTGGTAAAAAAATAAAATTTTACAATTTTACAATTTTACAAGACTTGGTACACCAGATCCTGAATACCCCTATGGTGTTTTGTGATCAACTTTCTGATACCATATACTTACATTTTGTAAATGCTTAAATGCTTCCACCCCTCCTGTTTAATGCACATACACTAAGTATGAATCTTCATGGTAGTGCCGTTTATACGTAGAGATGGAGTACGCTTAATTTACGCTTCACCATCCCTGTATACCCATTCGAAGTTGAGTTGAAATATTGATATCAAATGTAATTTTACATATCGTGTTGAAGAATCGATTTTTTGTAAGTGTAAGGTTTTTGGCAGTTTAAGATTGAAAGTCGAATTCGATTGATCGTCTGCTTTTAAAAATGTTCGATTGGTATCAAGTGAGAGTTCTTTTTATCTTGGGTGGCGATTTAAAAAATAAAATAATCAAAAATGTGAGTTTGAAATTCCCTGACATTCAAAATAAAGAATTAAGTGTCTACTTGTTTGGTTGGGATCTCAGATCGCAGAGTTCGTTCAGGTTATCAATTGGGTGCTCAACGATAGCATTCAACTTTTTGCAACCTTCAAATAAAACGACATGACTATTGAGATGGTCCTATTGTTGTTTAAGTTTTGGGTGTCATGTTGGGCCGTTGCATGCTTAATGGATACGGTATGCTATACTATATTACATATGACACTACTCCGTCAATAAATCTACCAAGAGACTTTATTAGCCACTGGAAACTGAGGCTATAGGCTTGAATTTTACAAGACATTAATACAACACAGGGAGAAGAAAGAGAAGGAACAGGACGCGGTTGATTTTGAGCGGCCCCCATTCCGCTGATCGTTGGAAAGACCGTGTGCTAACAGATGCCGGTTAATTTTAGTATTATAAATGCAAAACATCAATGACAAGGTCTAACACATCCAAGAACTATGTTCACGTGTTGTAGGAATACCTATACAATATAATTCTATAAAAAAAGTACGTATACGTCCGAGTGCGTTTTGCCAAACTGTATATCAACACAGATCACAGAGCATAGACTGTGCTGAACCATTTTCTTCTCATCGAATTTGACAGCATTATAGAGCAAACTAACTAACTTAAGCAGTTTCTTTTGGGTTGGTTGGTATGGTAAACATGTTGCTCAAGCAACTAAGAGCAAAGTACCTGCGAGTTCAGAGCCATCGTTAACGTTGTTCATCTATTGTGTGTCGTGTCCGTGTGCGGTGTGTTTGAGTTCTAAGTTGGTTGGTACACATTTACGTCAATAATATATCTTTTACTTTTATGGTGTGTTTGAGTTCTAAGAGCAAAGTATCTGGCATTTAAACGATTTATACATGCACACATATAGGTATATAGAGTTCACAGTGTATAAAACGCATGGTGCGTAAGGGCTGGCATGCTGCCCCCTGCAACCGCCCTGCTATAGACCAAATATAGGATTTGGGGTGGGGTCAAGTTTGGGTGTGCAAAGTTCTTTTTGGATTTAAATCGGTTCGGCTGAAAGCCAGATATGTACTTCATCTTAGAACTCAAACACACCATACAGGATACATATGATATATTATCAACGTAAATGTGTACTAGTGTACCAACCAACCTAGAACCCAAACACAAAACAACCCAGAAGAAACTGCTTTTGCTCTGACACAGTACATAGTCTGCTCTTAATTTGAATGAGTATACTATGGCCTTTTATAGAGCGCCAAAGATCTGTACTGATATACAGTTTGGCAATACGCCGCCCGATTGTACGCAGTTTTACAAAATTAGCTTATTCATTCAAAATCAATTAGAGTTTGCTTGAGAGATTATTGGTCGTATTTTTTTCAACCAGAGGGAGCAACTGCTGATGAGTATTACCAAATGATTGAAAAGTTTGATAACCTTATGTTTTAATAAACAACCCGGAAACAATTTTTCTCCAAGTAAACTTTGACATTACCATTTTTACTTGCGACCATATAGGTATGTACTATAATGCATTCGTCGAAAAAACAATTTTTCAGATAACAATCGAACATGACATTACGATGATAGCGAAGACTTCTTATATATGTAGAGTTTTTTAGTTGGGCATTGTAAAGAGTGGAAATTGATTTTTTTTTAGCTCAAAAAATAACTTCACCTGCCATACGTTAAAGCCTACTTTTATCGAAATCCGCTCTAAAGATTTTGATTTAAAAAAATCAGTGAAGCTTTTTAGTACCGACCGATCATATGGTAGAAATAAAAAAAAAATTAAAATTTCTAAAAATGGTAACTACCTCCAAGGACCGTTTTTTTGCTTTCGACTATCTCATAAATGGCTTAACCGATTCTTTCGAAATTTAACACTTATGCAGGTTTATGTAGCATGATTTATAATGCGTAACAATATTTTTAATTAATATTTTTCTTTTGTATTTTTAAAAGCATTTAAAAAATTAAAAAAATTTATGTTTTGAAAACTGTTCATTATTTTTTTTTTAATTTCTCAAAAATCAAAAAAAAAAGACTTAAAATTTTTTTTATCAAAAATTCAAATTTATCCAAGAAATAAAATGGCTTACTTTATTTTTAGCTCAAATTAGTTTAAGTTTTTATTTCAGAATTTTGAATTATTCTTTCTTTGATTAACCGATTTAATCTTTTGTTTTTAAGTTTATATTATTAAATATTTAAGATTGTAATACCAATTTTTCTTAGAAAAAAAAAAATAAAGACATTTTTTATAGCCAAATTGAAGATTTTTATGACCTGTAGTCCAAAATGCGTTTCGCCCAGGATAGTTGGGCTCAGCAGTTAGATGCTATCGTACCCTTCGCAGGCGCAATGTTTTTCGGTCGATGGTCACCGACTCTTATAGAATTTGCAGCATTTACACACTGCAAATTATATTATTTAGGGAAATTCGGTTAAATTCGAGCACCAAATTCCCCTACATAAATTTACCTCTATTTCACTTTTTATGTGTCAGATTATTTGAAAGACTGTTGCGAACTCAAGATTACGAGTAATTTTTTACTCTCTAATTTCGTTCTTTTTTCAAATTTTCTATATTCAATAGAAATATACCTATAAATAGTAAAGAGGAGGAGGAAAGTACACACATTAGCGACATAATGTACTCGTAACTAGTGCCGTTTTAAATGTAAAGAAATAATAAATCAATATGAAAAAGGAATATTTCTTATCAACTCTTGTGAACTTGTGTACCGAAATTCGTCAAGAAATAGTACAAAGTTAACGACTTTACATTTAAAAAGAGTGACAAAGCATTAAATGAGGTACATTATCTATAATTTGATTACTATAAATTCTGGCTATTTCCTATGTACATACATACATACATACATGTCAATATTGAAGATATACAATATACTCATTATAGTTATTTAATTCCTGGAATCCATTTAACCCTTTTCAATATTATAAGCAGTGCCAGCATCCATCAACAGATACAAAGTTTCAAAGCAATAAAAAAAGGATTCTCTAACATTATTCTCTTTCAGCGCACTAATGTGTCTTCAATGATTGATAAGTCTGCATTAAGCGCTTATATCATCCAATATTAGATTTTGATTTGTGACGCTGGCAAACATCTGTATCATCGGAAGCATAAGAAGGCACAAAATGACACCCGTGTCGATAACACGATTACAATTTGACACAATTTTGTTTTTATTGCAAATTGAAGCTATAAATCATAATGTTTGCTAAGTTTTTCTTTTGTTATCAGTTCCGATTGGAAAAAGAGTGGCAACATATGTTCCTCTAGCGAAGTAGTTCTGATGTATCTATGCATCGTTTGTTCTTGTTAATAGCTGGGTAATTGAAAAAAAAAACATAGAGAAGCTCCATATGGTAAGTATTGGTTTGGCTTAAGAAAAACTTAAAGAAGTAGTTTTCGTAGTACTGACGAAATAATTAAAAGGCTAATTTCTAAACATCAATGTATAATGCATAAAGTGATTATGCTATTATTTGCTCCTCTTGGATCAATGGCGATAAATCTAAAATATAGTTAAATTATATAGAAGCTGTTTTTTGGGTTTTATTGAGGACTGTGCAAATGCTATAAATGCCGATTTAGAAAGGATCGCTGCTTGGTCACACGAAAACGGTCTATTTCTAAATCCTATAAAAACCAAATGCCTAGTAGTCAGTAAGAAACAGCTTGACCTATTATATTTCCCTGATACAATGCTTCGTGACTTAATAATCGAATATGTTGACAATGCAAGAAATTTGGGAGTGGTCTTCAACAGAACGCTTACTTGGGATAAACACAAAAACACATAAACACTGCCGTCGGAAAAGTTTATGGAACTCTACGCCAGCTTTGGCTTTCCCATCATTTTACTCCCTTAAAAACGCGTTTATTGCTAGCGAAAACGCTCTTAGTTCCCAGCTTGATTTACGGATGTGAGCTTTTCTGCAACTGTGATTCTTCTAGCAGGAGAAAACTAAACGTTGCATTTAATAATATTTCACGATATGTTTTTAACGTAAGGCGTTTCGACAGAATCTCCCATTTTTCTAGAACACTATATAATATGTCATTTGATCATCTTTTTCGTTATAGATCACTTATCCTGCTCTCAAATGTAATCCAAACAAATCAACCTAGTTTTCTCTTCAATAAATTAAATTTTAGTAATTCAATCAGAACTCGCCAACTTATTCTCCCCCGTTTCTCTTGCCTTACATCGGAACCTCAGTTTTTCAGTAACTCCATCCGTTTGTGGAATTCTCTACCAATGCATGTTCGAGGGACGGGTGGCACTCGGTATTTTCGCAGCGAACTGAGATCCCTTTTCATTCAAACTTCTGGCTAGCTGATTTTGATTACCTATAATTTATATGTATACTTAGTCTCCTTTTCTTAAGTATTATATTGGCGTATGTTTATAGAATATGTAAATAGCATTATTTTGTAAATTTTGTGATTTTGAAATCGAATAATTAAAATAATTTTTTTATTATTTTTTCCTGTTCTCAAAAATTTGTCAAATTTGTTTGTTCTAAATATTAACCTTATTACCTTTTGTATTAATTTATTTATAACCATTGAGGTTAAAACATCACTTATTATAAGAGTTTAATTTCTTAATGTGGTGGCCGTGGCGCGATAGTTGTGTGCTCGCCTGCCAACCTCGTGGTTGCAGGTTCGATTCCTGCCGTTGTCTATGTCTTCTTATATTCCATTAAAAACCAATTCTAAAAATTGTCATAAAATAAGTTGCTCCTTTCCTCATTACGTGCTGTTTTGGCATAACACTAACAACATGTGATTGAGTAAACTAGCATACCCATAAAATATGATAAAGAAATAAATAAAATAATGCGAATTATAAGGGATTTAAATAAATAAGACACGGTAATTCTCTCCGCAGTAGTTCAGCCGCCATCACTGGAGATAAATCTGAGACAACAACCAGGTCTAGTCTCAGAACATCGCGCCACACATCTTTCCTATCCGTCTTTCTCTTCTTCCAGCGGATGCCCGCGCTGTGTTAAGAAAAACATATAAAGGGTATTCATAATCCCTTGAGCGCGTGCAAAGTTATATAAAAAAAAAAATGTGTATGTTACAAATAAATAAATAAATAAAAAATAAAAAAAAAAATTAATTTAAGGTACCTACTAAAAATATTATTTAACAAAATTTAGCTTGAACTTTTGAAATGTAGTAACTATTGATAGCAACAATTTGGAAGAATAGTTTATCTTCCTTGGAGTGACAATTAATTCTTCCGACGAAGAAAAACCTTAGAGAACTGTTTTTACAAGAAATGCAGCCAAAACTCACCTTTCGAAAGACGCAGTGTATTCGATCAATATAATTTCTTTACAGAGACTGGAAAGAAAATTTTTTGGAGGGAACTTGGTGGGCGACTGGAGGAGAAGATACAAGGGCAAACTCCATCAACTATCAGCACATTTAACATTTGTTAGGTAAAGTAGAACCACTGAACTACAATTTTACAACCAAGACAATCTTCGAATCTCAGCCCCCAGGTTATATTCGACAAGAAACCCCCTCGAACCTCCGGTTTAAAATCGAAGCTATCGCTGATGCTAGAGCGCTTGGTTTGGATGAATAAGAGCAGTGTGCTCGAAATTGTGAAGGGTAGAGGTCTACCATATTTTATTTTATTTTATTAAGCTTAATACAAGCAATCACTTAAAAACTAGAAAACAATTGAATCCTTAAAACTAAGGTGGATATAACAAAGGATATAAGAGGGATTAAGTTAGGAGTGCCTTATGAAGTTAGAACTTAAATAGACTTAGAGCAAAAATTGTAGAATTATTAGCTTTCCGAAGCATCCTTGTGATATGTTCATTTTGGCCATATTCAGTACGATGGAAGGTGATCCATAACATTGGTATGGACCTGAAACGACGATGGTTTACGTTCCGTATAATTTTTCATGTAGAGCTTCACTATCAATACCACCATTCAAAAGCTGATGTATAAAAATTATATCAGCGTTATCACGACGACGGTATAGCATTTGTAGGTTTATTAACTTAAGACGATTTTCGTAAGGAGGTAAGTTAAATGGGTCTTCCCATCCAAACCCGCGTTAAGCAAACCTGATGAATCTACGTTGAACAGCCTCAATACGTTGAATATGGACATGATGATAAGGTGACCAGACTGGGGAGGCATATTCAAGAAGAGGCCTAATAAAGGCAATATAAAGGGATATTGTGACGTAGGGAATTATTATTATTGATTATTAATGACGTTTATATGTTGACGAAAGTTGAGCTGGTTGTCACAAATTACAACTAGGCCACAAATGGAGTTGACTATCAGAATTGGTTGATAAAATATTGTCGCTGCGACAAGGACGGTCGTTTTCGGGAATAGGTAATGGGTTGACATTTACTTACGTTAAGCTCGAGGAAGTTATGTTGACACAAAATAAAGAAGCAGTTTAAATCTTTTTGTAACAAATGAGCATCTATGATGCATAAAATGGGTTTTGATATCCGCATATCATCTGCGTAAATCTGAAGGTTAGATCCTGAGAGAATAATCTCCACATCATTAATTGTTAACAGGAAAAACAAGGGTCCTAAGTGACTTCCTTGCGGGACGCCTGATGTTGAACTAATAGGGTTAGTGCATGATCTAAAAATAACTGTGTCTTAGGTAGGATTTTTCGACGCAGTGACATAACTCCGCAGGACTTATGTCCAAAATTCCTTTTTTTTGAAGTGAGACATAAGTTCAAAATTTGCATAGAACCTTTAAAAAAATTCTCGAATTCGCTTCAGTTTTTTCACACCTCGGTCAAAAATTGTGCACAATGTACACAGGGTATCTTAAATTTGGAGAATTTTCAGCGATGTATACATATAGGTATATAAAGCTTACGGCGTATTGATAGCTCGGCGCCTAACTCATTGTTAGACCCAATTATAGGATTTGGGGTGGGGTCCAGTTTGGGTGTATGGATTTAAATATGTTTTCGATTTATTTCGAAAATTTATAATTTCTTCTGACGATGCACGCGATTTAAGCTTTCAAGCGCGCGGCGGTATTCTAACAACCTTTGGTTTTCTAGCCAAATGACATAAGGCTGATTTTTATGACATATGGTAGCCCTGCTAGTAATTAGCTAAGAAAAAACATGTTAAGACTGTTTTTAATATCATCTGAATTTCTTTCAATTGGCACTTGGATTAGGAAAGTTTCAGCTCGTATTAGGTAGATACAGTAATTTTTTTTTTTAATTTAACTATATGCCTGTAAGACCTAAGGTCTTTTTTTTTAAAGCAACCTGAATTGCACGGCACTAGCTTGTCACAGTGGATTTGAGCACCAGGTATTGACTGTCTCATTTTAACCCATTAGCGGCATCCAATTAAAATTGGAGTTTTAGAAAAGAATGCGCCTAGCATGGGAATCGAACCCACACGTCTAAGTTAGCAATCAAGATCTTTCTCCACTGCGCCATTAGCCTCAAACAAAACGGGTAAGATGGGGCATAAGTCCAAAATTCTTTTTTTTTTTCTGACTTGTCTTTCTGACTGATCAAAGTGGCAAATAATTCCAAAATCCGATTTTGGAAAAAAAAAGATTTTTGGACTCATGTCCCGGCACCATATTTTTCATGGGTCGGGAGCCTGCTTAGTAATAGAAAATTAAAAACAAAAACTATTTGTTATATAAACCTATTTACCAAATAAACGAATGAGTGTCACTTCATCGAGCAAAAGATTTGCAACGTGCGGCGATCGTCGCTTGAATTTTTTTGGATTTTCCTTAAATTCACATATGTATGTATATTTGGTTTAGTAGCGGCAGCGGTTATATTCGAAAATTTTATCAGAGGGTGAAGCGATCCATACAAGGATACAAAGCTAAAACGGAAGCCTGCCGAGATGAGGATGGGAATATGGTAGTAGACACACAGTCAGTGCTGAGGATCTGGAAAGAACATTTTTCTAGATTGCTTAACGGCGAAGACAGCCAAGATACCGCTTGTAGGCAGAACGCTCCATTCAACTTAGACGATGATGTCCAACAGTTCCGTCCGGCGGACACCAACTCATCGGCAAAATTTGGTCGGATGAAAGTATGCCTGATGAATGGAACCTCGGTATAGTGTGCCCATCCACAAAAAAGGATATTCTCTCAAATGCACCAACTACAGAGGAATTAGTCTCCCAAACGTGTCGCTTATAAAATCGTATCGACTATCCTGTGTGACGATCTGATTGGCCCCTATCAGTGTGGTTTTAGGCCAGGCAAGTCAACCGTCGACCAAATGTTCACACTCCGACAGATTTTAGAAATAACCCAGGAATTCTAGATCGATACACACCACTTCTTTATCGATTTTAAAGTCGGGTGTGATAGCGTGAAAAGGGATGAATTATACAGAGCCATGTATCATCTCGGCATTCCAGGCAAACTCGTCCGATTGTGCAGGATGACGATGGAGAAATTTCGCTGCTCCGTCAAAATCCGCAAGAACACCACCGAATCCTTTGATGTTGAGAAAGGATTGAGGCAAGGCGACGCGTTATCATGCAACCTATTTAACATCGTTCTTGAAGCAATTGTACTCAAGGCACACGTCAACACCAGCGGTACATTTTATCAAAAGTGTGCTCAATTGTCGACAGAACGAAGCGAGCTGTGGCAGGCGCATTTGCGAGCATTGAATTGGAGGCGGGTAAAATGGGATTGGCGCTTAATGAGGACAAGACGAAGTAAATGGTGTCATCGAGAGAGAAATCTCAACATCGTCGACTCGGGCAAAATATCACGATGGACAGATATAACTTCGAAATTGTCAAGGACATGAGTGCAGAGATCCAACGCAGAATTACTCTTGCCAACCGCTGTTTCTTCGGGCTAAGAAGGCTCCAAGTAGTAAGGCCCTCTATCAGGGAACTAAGGAGACTTTATACCAGACCCTTATCATCCCGGTCCTGCTCTATGGGGCAGAAGTATGGACTTTGAAAAAAAAATCGGATGAAAGGCTGCTAGGGTGCTTTGAGATGAAGAATTTCGGTCCGGTGTGTATCGAAGGAGTGTGAAGGAGAAAATTCAACGACGATCTATACCGTCCGTACAGCGACATTGACCTGTTCAAAAAGCTGAAAATACAACGGCTGAGATGGCTAGGGTATGTGGAGCTTATGGACAGCAACGCACCTGCCCGACGAGTCTTCGAATCCAACCCCGATGGTGTACGCAGCAGAGGAAGAACTCATAACAGGTGGCGCACACAAGTGGAGAACGACCTCAAACAACTTATGTGCGAAACTGGAAGCGGATAGCTAGGGACAGAGCTGACTGGAGGGGCTTGTTGTTTGAGGCCGTAGCCCATCCTGGGCTGTGAGCTCAATCTAAAGTAAAGTAAGTAAGTATTTGGTTCAGTGCACTTGGATAAAAAAACAATTCTACATCGTTTTGTTATTTACAAAAAAAAAAAAATATTGCTCGGAAACATCAACAACTCTTTGGCATGATAAGTTTTGTGTGCAAAATTTTGAAAGTATTGATTGAACAGAAATTTATCATTTTTTGTCAAGTTGTCACTTTACCAGTCAGAGCTCTCCACGCGTGTACTAGTAGCTAATCCTTAAATTGAGAATTTTTTTTATATGATTATTAAAAAAACAGAATCTCTCTTACAACGATTTTGGCTGTTTTCTCATAAAAATAGCTAAACGAATTTATTGGAAAAATTAAAAAAACGAAGATAGATTTTTCGAAATTTGAAAAAATTGTCTTAGTTTTTTAGTAGCTCTCTTAAATCTCGTTGATGTCTTTACCAATTTAATTCCAATTAAAAAGACAGGAGGGCACATTTTAAGAGATTTTTTTTTCATTCTAAACAAACAAAAAACTAATATTTTATGTTGGCAATTAGTATCTACATGCTTAAACCACTGTGAGAAATTTTATACACCTTAGAGCCAAGCATTTTATTTACTGATTAAATCTTTTAAGAACCAGTAGTACGTATTGGGCTTGTAATCTGATATGCTTTCCGTATAATGTAGGTCGTGTTATGGGTTAGACAGATATGGTTGCTGATTTTCCACATTTTCTGCTCTCTGCACAGGTAATAATATTTTACTCATTTATACTTTCGAGGTGAGCAAATTCTTGCCATGCACTGCCGTTACTAATATAAATGATTTAACATGTGGTCTAAACCAAACCCCAAATACACTCTGCAGCATGAGACATTTTATGGATTTCCAGAAGGCTTAAACAAGGTACAAGGATGTGGTATGTATGTATCCAGCTGCTTGTGTTCATATACAAACATTTTTAAATGTTAGGATTGTAGAGTGTGCAAGAAAGGTACATTTTAGGAGATCACCTTTTTCTCACTTGTGGCGAAAAATTGGTTAGCTATATGAATTTACATATGAGCATTTTGTGGAAAATTGATTAATTAAAAATTTTAACTGATGTTAATGATATGAAACAGAGACCAATTTAGAAAAGAATTCATCAAACAAAGTTTCCAAAATTGCTTATACCGAGAATTTTCTCATTTAAACTTTGAACGTGTAAAAGATCCTGGTTTTAAGCAAAAGTGGCATTACGAATGATGATGGCAAAAAGTTCCGCGGCGGTAGGTGGAGCAAAATTAATTGCAAAATGTGCCATAATATTTGCAAATGACATCAAATATGCGTTTGAAAATTTAGCCTTCTTTACAGATAATCTGCTTAGCTGTTCTTACATCTAAGAAATGGGTTAATGTTTCCAAAAGGGTTATTGTACTTATGACATTTAATTTATGGCTTGTATTTAAATCTAATGGGTGTGGGTATTTTTATGGGTGCATATTTTAACAGTGAAAAATTGTAAAATTGCGTAGGTTATGATCAGCATGATTTGACATGGAAGAGGAATTGACATTAGTAGTTTTCTTAAAAATTATTGAATTGGCAGGAATTTAAATGATGAGCAAATTAAGATAGTTACGATGGGTGTGAGTGGTAAATAACTGATCAGTGTTTCTATGAAGCTCTGTGAAGTGAATGTTTGTTTGTTTGTTTTTTAGCTGGTTGATGTAATTTTTGATGGCAAGTAATCCAAGTGCAATTTCTTTAATTTAAAGGTTTCGATACCACGTTGAAGTATTTGATCCGATCCACGTAGCACCTGAAGCATTTCGCCCGTATCCAAAAATGTGTAAGAAGAAATGTTGCCCCAATACCTTAACATCTAGGATCTACACAGAAACACCTGAACAAAATAAATTGGAAGCATTAGATGTCCAAAAAGTAGTCAAAGATAGAAAAACTAAAAAAATAAAATGCACGACTAGATCGCACGAACTTGCTCTTGTAGCTAACAACTTTAATGTAGCTAACCATTGAGGTTTAGTTAGTTAGGTGTAGTTATGCTATGCAGGTTTAAAGCATATGTAAGTAAGATTGACTTGATTATATATAAGTATAATGAATTGTGGAATGGATGATTCAAGGAGTAGTTAATTAGGTACCTACCTACAAATGTATATTTTAATCTAAGTTATGGATTTTAATTATGTAAGTAAGGAGAGTAAAATGTATCTACATACGTATATAGACGGAACCTAAGTATGAAAACATGTACATATAATAATGAAAATAACGAATCTAGTTGGGTAGGTATAGCTATAGGCATATAACTTAATAATTTATCAAATGTTTTTATATTGATTAGTCGTTATATTTTGAGGGAAAACAAATATGCCATTTGAATTCATGGATAAATAAGAATATATAAAAAAAAATTAAAATCGTTGGAGCGGTTTTTTAATAAATTAATTTTGAATGTATAAAATTTTGAAAACATTTTTGGAAAAAAAATTTGAAACGCAATTTTGAAGATATTATTAATATACATTAAAATTCAAATTTAAAAAATTCTGTGAATGGTTTTTGAAAAATCGATTTTTCAAAAAAAAAATTATTTGTTTTTTAAAAATCGAAACACTTTTTTTTGAAAATTTGAGGACGCAGTCTTATTAACAATTTTTTGGAGCATTTGCGTAAAAAAAAATATTTTATTCGGTTTATCGTATTCGATGAACCGATTGAAATTATTTTTTTATGCAAACGCATCCTAAAGTGTTAATAAAACTGCATATTCAAATTTTCAAAAAAATTTTGTTTTTTTATTTAAAAAAAATAAATATAGCTACCTACAATTTTTTTTGAAAAATCGATTTTTCAAAACCTGGTCACTGAACTTTTTTCAAATTAAAAATTTATATGTATAATTATAATTTTTTGAATTTTGAGAAAAAAAAATATAAACAATATTTTAGAAAATTGACGATTTTTTAAAAATTACATTAGTTTTAAATGTATATTGTCAAATTCTCAATATAAGCACACCAAGATCATTTGTAGAAAAAAAAATAATCAAATCTTGTAGGTATTTAAAAACATTAAGTATAAACGGTTTTAAAAATATAGGTATGTATTTAGTTGTCTACTAATAACCCTGTGCATACAATGTGGGCGAACTTTAATTTAATTTAAATATTAATATAATAATAATTATTTAATTATTATTTAATAATTAAATTATTTAATATTAAATTAAAGCTGAATTTTGAAAAGCTGTTTTTTTCAATTACTTTTTTTTTATTAACAAACAAAAAATCTATATATTATATATTACGAGAACATTTATTATGAATGGAGTCGGCCTGTTAAATTGGCAAATAATGGAAATGAACGCATTCAGTTTTTTGTGTATTCAGTGATCGTACCGGGGCAATGTAGTTCGTTCAATTAAACACATTAATATACTGTTTACAACATACGATAAGAAAACTGATTTTAGTATACATTTAATTTTTAAAAACAAATAAGTTAAAGCGAGTTGTTATTTTCATTTCGTAGAAAAAATTATCAAATGGAATAAAAAAATTACCATCTGACCAAGTGAAAAAATAATGACCAGATTTGGCAACCGTGAGTGCCACTTCGGAAATGTTGAATCTTGAATACCATGCCATGCGACACATGAAAAGTAGGATAAAGAGAAAAGAGAGCTTTCATTTCTTCTAACTTTTAGTGTTTGGCTCTTATTTTGTTCATTTCGCGCTTGCGGTGCGGAATGATTGCGTGTACCAAGTAAAAATACAAACATACTCATAAGCGGAGTTCACGTACAGGTGTATAAATAAATAAATAAAATAAATAAATGAAATGAATTAATTAATGCAGTATTAAATGTTATTTCTTATTCTGATAACATTTAATGCAAATTTCTTTGACAGCGCTGGATTTCACATAAATAACCATGAAAACGAGTTTTCATCATATTTTTAAAGCATCGAAAAATGCTATAGATCCTTCTCCAAAACGTGGCCTAGAAAGTTTTGAACTGCGATATCACCAATTATTTTTTTTTAGATAATCTTCAAATTGAAATGCAGTTCGAGTTGTTGAAAAAATTTAAGTTACTAGTTATACTTTCTAGAAAAAACTTTGTTGAGTATAGAATAAAATGATCTACTGAAGTTTTTGAATGCCTAAATTGTTCATATGGTGCACTATTTTATTTTTCAAGGCCGAAGAATGAATTAATTGCTTTTTTAAGTGTTCTCAGTTTAAAAATATCTCCGTTAAGGAAATTCCAAGAACGGTTGATGCTCTTGAATTAAAAGAAACTTTTTCGATATTTTTTAAATTAAATTCACTTATTTTTAAAAAATAGCCACATCGAGTCACTCTATTGAACTTTCATTTTCTGCTCTTAAATATGTTAAATCGTAGAAATAAAATACAGGAGCAAAGATTACCGCAACTTGCAATTATTTCCATAGAAAAATCATTTTTAAAGGAAATAAAAAAACAGTTTCTATGATGAAGTTTTGCAAGTTTCTTGAAGAAATCCCGACGAATTGAACTTTTATTGAAGTATTTCCTTTCTAAGTTATAGTTTCCTCACAAAGAAAAATACAAAAAAGTATAAAAAAAAACAAAAAAAAAAAAACAAAAATAATATAAAAAACATAAAAGAAAAACAACGTCATCGTCGTAATCCTGAATCGTAACTAAGAATAGCCAAAATTTGAAGGAGCTGTTAGTGAACGCCTTGCTTGAAGCACTACGGCACGTCACTGCTGTGAACGTTGACCGGGGCGGGTGGTGACAGTGTGAGGACTAATTTAGTCAGATCCAACGCGATAACCGTTTAGGTTAACAGTCTACTATATTACTTGACTGAAAATCTGTATTTGCAATTCAAGTTTAATCCAGCAATTAAAGCCTTACTTAAATACTTTATTTGTGCAAGTTCCCAATGTACCTACTAAATATTCTAAGCACACAAATATACATACGAACTTTTACGACTGATGCTCGAGCAGTTTGCAGAGTGAATTTTACTGACATACATTTTAAATTATGAAAAATCGTTTAACTTTAACAGCTTCGAAATAAAGCAAAGATTGAATGTTGTCTTCTAATGAAAGCATAAATATTTATGAAAATTTGGCATCGGCACAACAGTACACATGATTAAATGTTCGCACAATAGAATCTTAAGAAAAAATTAAGTCAAGTATAAACTCATCAAATATTTGACGACTTTAACAAAAAGAAATACGCATAGAATTTATATGAATTATAATTTCCACATCTTTTACCTGTTTAAGCAAATACCATACTTCCTAACAACCTTTATTGATTCCCCACTGTCGTCTCGTCTTGTCAGTAGTCGTCAGTGGATTTATTTTTCTTCCAAATTTGTTTTGCTAACCTTGTTATAAGAAGAATCCTTTTTACGCCTGAGCTTATTTCAAAACATTTACTTTTCATGTTCCCCTCTTCAGCAGTTTTCTTTATTTCTTTTATTATTTTTTTTTTCGTTTCGTGTCGGCGTAGAAGATAGGTTAATACCGGAGGCAAAAACGTATTTAAAATGGCTTTCATTCGATTCAATATGTAAGGGGTGGATGTTTCAAAAATATGAAATATCCTTTGAAGCTATTTCCAGAATACATAACCAACAAAAAAAACACACACACACCAACAACAACAACAACATCCTGCTACAAGAGACTGTGTTCAGCTGTGCAAAATTTAAAATCCATAAATTTTATTATTGGATCTTGAGGACAGACCAGAGTTTCCAACTCTTATTTCAACAGCCTTACCACCGGTGATTCGTGTGGATTTAACTGTGCATGTGGGTGTTCTGCTTCAGTTTTGAGGCGAACAACAACGGTTGATTGGGCTTCTCCTTGTTCCTAAATAACCCTTATCGATTTAGAAAAGCGATTACCGGTTGCGATACACAACGGATAGTTACTCCTCGGAACTCGAACTGCTGACCTCAAACACACAAAGAAACTGATTAATCTTGTAAAAAAGGAATTTTATTGTTCTGTCTTGACGCAAAAGAAGGATTCCCTCAAAAATCGATTCCAACGTTCAACCGAAAGCCATCACGCCGGATATAGCTATCGTCTAATGAAGATACGAACATCCGTTATCCTTTCCGTGTCCTTTCTTCCAATTTTATCTCAGTTTATGATCTGAAATAAAAGAAAGCCAAAGCATATTAAATTTAAAAATATCTCTCAAGGCAGGTGTGTATCTGAGATGGAGTTAAAATGTGTATGCAATACAGATGAGTGTCTTAAAGTCATTCGCACTTCGAGTCTGCAAAAGGATATATCATACATAACCTATAAATCTACTCGCAAATCAAAACAAATGAGTAAAATATGGAAACACAATTTCCAGATCAAATGGTTTTTGAGAACGAGAAGTAAGTATGTAGAATTACAAACTGAAAGAGTCTCAAGACGATTCATGTTTATTAATAGAAAAATAACTTGCACTTGAAAAAAACCCCAAGTGTGCAAAAATCGGATTTTCTATTTTTTCGAATAAAAGCTGAAGCTTGTTAAAATGCACATTGTGTGCTTCTCCTATTGTTCACCTAATTTTTTTTTACCGAATTTTCATAAATAAGGATTCTCTAGATGATTCTTTGTTAAGGTGCTACTCTCTTATGAGCATGTAGAAAAAAAGACATACACATATATATGCATCATGTTTCCTTCATGAAAACATCAAAATAAATTCCATGTTATCTTACACAAAGGAATTTCATCTGGCATTGTCTGTTCAGGCTTTCTTGGAAACGAAAATTTCTCACTGTCTTCGGACAGTATATGAAGGAAGGAAGAATTTCATTTGAGTCCTTCGCCAGGTAACAATGGTATTTCCGGTGTGGTATGTTCGTCCTCTTAGAATTGCATTATAAAGTTACTTGAAGTACTTATAGGATATTTTATTCTGAGCATGAAAGTCAAGAACTGTAAACCTTTTGTAATGGTGATTTATGGGTATCCTTTCATTATATTCACATATTTAATTAGATAATATAGCTCAACGATTATAAGTCGTAGATAAAATTTATACTTCAAAATAACTACTATTTCAATTTAAGAAAAAAATATATGTATAAACTATTCGACTATAAAATCATAAAGCAGACAAATTTGAATTGAAAGTGCTTTGTGTCTAAATTTAAAGAAGGTAGTACTAATGGCAGAATTTTGGAATTTTCTTACTTCCTCATTTCAGGGGCTTGGGTCTGTGCTTAAAAGGCATCGGTTCAATCACTGGCGTATTAACAACTAGGCTCGTGAGGCTCGAGCCTAGGGCGGCAACTTGTAGGGGGCGGCAATTTTTGTATTATATTTTATTTTAATCTAAAATAAAATATTACGCAAAAAAACAAAGCAAAAGATTAATGTCATTCAAATGGGGTACTCATCATTTTTGGTATCTGATAATACGAAATTTAAATTTCTCGCCTGATTTTCCGCCTCTGCATATTTCGATCGGTTTTGAACAATACACGGTCGCCATAGATAGATTTTAAATATGATCGGACACGATTTTTGCACTTACCTATGGACCTTACAATTGCAAAAAAAAACTGCGTAATACTCAAGACATTTTTTTATATAGTGACTTAAAATGACTTTATAGTTAAAAAAAGTGACCAAGGTTTTTTTCAGAATGTAATATTAATGTGTATGTATAGGTAAATTAATCAGCCTAATTCTAAATGACAATTCCCAGGAAATATTTTCCTTTTCCCTACTCTCTTATTACAAACAAAAAAACTACAAGGATTTGTTTCCCTTTTTCCTTTCTCCTATTTTGAGCAAACTTCGAATATGGGAAAAAATACTCGGGGACATTCTACATGCCAAAAAAGCGATCATTTTTCCCATTTGGCGCTCGTTTTTTCCGACACATTTTTTGGAGAATTGAGAAAAAATTTAAGTTTTTTACTTTATACAACTAAAATATGAATACAATTTTAATTATTTTTGAGATAAAAACCAACGAACATCGCATCTGCAAAACTTTTCTTTTTTCTTCAGTCGTTTTATATATTTTACACAATAGATGGACAGGACAGCTGCTCCTCAAACATTTGCAGGATTTTAGAGAGGATCTTGTGAAAACAAGCAGCAAGTATTTAAACGCTCATATCTGTCAAACAGCTGATTCGAATATTCAGAATTCTCTTTCCCGCTTTCGAAAGGAAAAATAGTTTCCCGTTGAATTCATAATTAGAGAATACTACTCTCGGGAGAACACATCTCTCGGAGAGTAATTTTTCCGGGGAATTGGGCTGAATATTTGATACTGAAATTGGTAAAAATGTTAAATACCTATTGTTTAAATAAAAGTAAGTAATTCTTAAAATTTATATACAAAAATTATTTGTCTTTTTTAATGGAGACAAATTGTTCGGAACTGAAATTTCTTCCTACACTTACTTTTGGGACTTACTAAAATAAATTATCTACTCTCACACCTCATTTATGTTCCACTCAATAAGTTCTTGGATTTTTTTTTATAAGAAAAGGTGTATACCTATGCCATTTCTAATATAATACTACCAAAACTTATAACTATTTGTCTTTTCAACAACAAATATATAAATCACAATGCAATGCGCAAGCGCGGCTCCAGAGAGAGTGTAATGTCATGAGCCCCCAAAGCTCTAGGAGAAAACAATAAAAGGCATTCAGACATACACCATTTAATTTAAGGACAAAAGCAATCATACTAGATCTTATTATTAAATTAATTGCAATAGTCTATACGCAATACCCCTTTGCAGTATAAAAAATATTTCACGGGTTCCCAGTTTTAAAACTTACATTCTTCGTTGAAATATAAGGCAAAATATATTTTTGACATACAAGTATAGTAAACACAGTAATGCTTACAAAAATTCAATCAAATTTATTAAAAACAATGACGTGACATATTTCGAAAATACTACCCCCGCATTCAAATTCCTCACCACCAAAAAGACAACCGTGTCCCATAACTCTTCGATGTTAGCCCATTCAAATACGATCCTTGCATATTATTAAAAAAAAGGGGCCGGTAGGCACTGAGCGTACCTCAGGGCGCCGAGAAGGTTAATCCGCCACTGGGTTCAATGGAAATGAATCACAACTAGCAGTCCATATCTAGTATGTCAATGCATCGATTATGGTAATCAGAGAAAAATGTACACTAATCGCTGAAAACTAATTTAAGGAGCGCGAATATGTTATTAACAAACGTTATGTAATCTATATATGTACATAAAATTCAAAATGTGTGTTATTCTACAAGTTATAAGGAATGTTTATAGAACGGTGCGATGCCCTGCCGATAGATGGCGCTGGCATTTTATCATCGCGTATAATTTTACGTTCATATAAGCAACATAGGAATAAGAGGAGTTAATAAAATAATAAGAAGAAAAATTATTGAAAGGAAAAGAAAATCAGAAACAGGAAAAAAATTGTTTTGAACAATGAAAAAACAGTGTTCGTTGAACTTAACACACATGTACCCTACATAGACATACTGTAAACATTATTCCATTTAATAAATAGTCCAGTCTGGTTGTCAAAAAAAAAGGGTTGACATACGAAAAATTAATTCGTACAATTTTTATGGGGGTTCAAAAGTAGTCTAAGTCTCGGTTTTCGGGAAAATCGCGCTGGAGCTTCAGCCGCCATTTTGAATTTAATGAAAATTTTAATTTGGGCAATAACTTCGAAATTTTTGATCTCTGACACAAAAAATAAAGGTAAAACTTGTAGGAAATTTAATTTAAAGTTATATGACTGGCACGCAAGCTCTTCGAAACAGCGAAGGGACCTAGTCACCGAAGAACAGGGAATTGTAGACGTGTTTAAGCAGCACTTCCAGTAACTGCTTAATTGGCATTATGTAGAGGAAGCAACGAAAGAACAAAGAACCATGAGACCAGTCAATGAAGAACCAGTCCCAGCTCCCAGTACTGAATACGGCATGTATGAATGTATGCTCATATAAATACTTCATCTATAATATTTTTTAAGATAAAAAGGTTTAATGCAACAAAGTAACAAAAATATACTCTTATTCAACAAGTTAAACAAATAAAATAAATAAGTCTTCTCTTCAAATAAATAAAATTAAGCCAAATAATATGACCCTATGAAATTAAGGTTGATACACATCTACATATAATTTACAGGAACTATTTTGTACTACAGGTAGTAATCTTGAGATATTTCGGAATCACATTTTTGTTTACATTGTTGTATTTGTAAATTTGACTTTCTCTTAATGAATAGATGTAAAATCTAACAACAATATATAGTGTAGTAATCTAACAACACATATACGCAAATGCAAAAATATCAGTTTAATCCTACACAGATGCAAAAATATCAGTTCCATAAAGGTAATGTCTTGTAGGCATACAAATAGCTGTCGAAATGTTCCATCTTTGAATTGGTCATCTGTGTTCAGAATATTCGCGTTCAAAATATTTTCTTGAGAACTTGTAATGAAGGTCTTAACACAAAGATGCATATTCAAAAGGTATTAGCACAGATTTGTCTGACAAAGTAAATTTCTTATAAGCGTACTTTTTTGTTCGAAGAATTGATTTTGGTGTGTAAGAAAGGCTTTCTTATAAGTGTTTTTCTTATATGCGAGTTTCTTATAAACGATTAGTGTCGAAAGAAACATAAGCCACGGTGTTTCTCATTGCGTTTCTTATAAGCGAGTTTTGGTTATACAGGGTGTCCGCCGAGGAGGTATACTACTTTGTTTTGCCGCCATTTTGGTAAATATTAGTCTTGACAGTTCATATTTGGCAGCCGTGAAGTAGCCACGTTGCAAATTTATTATGGAAAAATATTCGATAAACCAACGAGTTTTAATCGTTAAGATATTTTATCAAAATCAATCATCGATTTATGTGACGATGAGAAAGTTACGTACAATTTTGGGAGAAAAAACGTGCCAACAAAACACACTATTTATCGTGTCGTGAATGATTTCGAAGATAAAGGGTCTGTGGGTGATAGGCCCAAGCATGGACCACAACGTACTGCCAGATCGCCTGAAAACATTTACTGCTGCTCAAGGAAGTGTTCAAGACAATCCATCAACCTCAATCTGACGCCGGCCGTGCCACAATTTTGCACAAGGATTTGCATTTGTTTCCATTTCAGATTCAGTTGACACAAGAGCTTCTTCCACAAGACTATTTACGCCGCCGTACATATGCCAATCGAATGTTACAGCTAGCCCATGACAACCCCGATTTTCATGAAAAAATCATAATGAGTGACGAGGCACATTTTCATTTGAATGGATGTGTGAATAAACAGAATAAACAGTTCTGGGCAATGAAAAACCATCAAATTATTCATCAGTCACCTTTGCATCCATTAAAATATACAGATTGGTGTACAATTTGGTCAGGAGGAATCATTGGACCTTACTTTGAAAATGAAAACGTCGTAACGGCAACTAATGGGGATGGATATCGTGATATGATTGAAAACTTTTTAAGGTCACAACTGCATGCTTTGGGCTTGATTAACTTGTAGTATTAACAAGACGGTGCCACATCGCATACAGCCAGGATTACAATGGATTTACTGCGAGACCTCTTTCCACAACAAGTTATTTCAAGAAATGGTGATGTTGATTGGACTCCACGGTCGCCTGATTTGACTGACCCGGACTTGTTTTTGTGGGGATATCTGAAAACCAAGGTTTTACAAAAAAACAGAAACGCTTGAGCAACTCAAACAAAATATTCGAAATGAAATTAATTAAATACCGCGTGAAATGGATGAGAATGTAATAAAAACTCTATAGTGGATTTAAAGAAATATGATGAAGCATTTTGGAATAACATCCATTGTTCCGGCGACATCTTCAGTTTTGAGTAGTTGTAATTAAAGGCAACCACACACAAATATTTAAACAACTAATCAAAATCTAAATTAGATAAAATAAAACCAATATCGTGCATTTTCACGGAGGTAGTAAAATTCTTTCTGTGAATTTTCCTGAATTGAAAATACTTACACCTCGTGTGGGTTTAAAAAATATTCATAACGTTCCCAACACATATCGTACATATATAACTTTTGCCCACAGGCATTGTTTTTATTTGATTCTGACTACCACATAACATTTTTTAACGACAACTTTTTTATTGGTTTTACAATCGAACATTAAAGCTTTACCCTTTAACGTACGTATGTATATACAATAAAATGAAGCAAATACGAATACAAAAGTTCAAACACAAATAAATTGAATAAACTGAAATGAATTTTCTTGTATCCTTTGTTTAAGCTCCATTTCATTATTAAGTGGCAGAGAGGTCCTTTTATGTTTTCAACTGACCAACTTGCATTATATCTGACAGTTTCAATGAATAAATCCCTAAAGTACACATAAAATAATGTTGATAAAAAAAACCGAGGTGGACTTTAAATGAACTTTTATAAAAACTCAATTTATACGGATTGGGTCGATTTCCAATGAAATAATGTTAAGCACCCCGGGGATGTATTTTTGCCTATAAAATGATTGTCGCTGAGTGGTTATAAAATCGACGACACTTTTAATTAATGCTGAATAAAGAGCTTCAGCTCGGAACTATAGCCAGTTAACACATTCAAAAAAATAGCAGGTTCTTATAAAGTGCAGATGCATACAAATAGTCGTTATATAGAAAAACGGAAATTCATACTACAGGCTGGCGCATTAATCGTGCTACAATAAGAAATTTAAATAACTTTTATTTTAATCGATGTATTTCATTAATTTTTTTTATTGGATTTAAAGATTGGTTTTTAAAGATGATAGACCGCAAATGACCTCCACGCTTATCTACGCATATGCGGCACCTGATCAGAAAATTGTTCATTGCGGCCTTAGGGGTTACAATTGGGATAGCCTCAATTATTATCTTAATGGACTGCTTCAATTCAGTCAAATTCCTGGGCTTCGTTTTGAACACTTCCTGCTTGACATAACCCCATAAAAAAAGTCTGGTGCAGTCAATTCCGGTGACCTTAGGGGCCAGCGGAAAGTTCAGTTCCTGGATATCAATTTGTTTGGGAATTTTCGTTGGAGCTCCGTCATAGCATGTGTGGCTACGTGTGCAATTGCTCCATCTTGTTGAAACCAAATCCTGTTGAAAGGGATACGCCTTCGGCGAAGTTATGGGTAAAAAAACTGCTTCAACATCTTTAAATAACGGTCCCCATTGACAGTTTGTGTTACACCGTTTTCTTCAAAGAAGTATGGCCCGGCGCACCAAACAGTGGCTCGTTCTGGGTGCAGTTCCGTCTCATGGAGCATTTCTGGATTAGATTCACTGCATATACTGCAATGTTGGTTGTTAACATTGCCGTTTTTGTCAAAATGGGCCTCATTAGACATAAACAAACAATTTATCAATGTGTTGTCTTCTTCGGCCATTGCAACCATTTTTTGGCAGAATTCCAGACGAACAGGCAAATCCTGAGGGTTTAACTTGCTTGTAATTTAGACTTTGTACGGAAATAAGTTTAAGTCATTGTGAAGTATCTGTTGTAATGACCGTCTGCTAACTCCAATTTGACGCGATAAGTTTCGAGTCGAAACACTTGGATTTGCCTGTATTGCCGATGCAACAGCCACGATTGTATCCTGTACGCGAACATTGGGATCTCGATGATACGGTCTTCGTTCGATGCTTCCAGATTCGGCAAACATGTTCAGCAGCCCCATAATGGTCCATCTACTCGGGGAAGTACCGCCATACTCCAGCCTAAATTCCCTTTGGACGGAAATGACGGACTGCAAAGAATGGTATCGCTGCACTATGCAAATCCTTTTTTCAGTATCCCAAGCATTCATTTTGATAAATCTAAATAGTAGCCTATAAAATAAAAAAAAGCCGATTACTCACACTGAGAAAAAATTATTACGTTTTATTTTTGTAGCACGATTCGTGTGCCATCCTGTACTCACGTAAAACCCTGTTGTTTCAACACAGCGCGGTCGTGAGGTTAAGGAAGAGAAAGAATGATAGGAAAGATTTGCGGCGCTATGTTCTGAGACTGTAGGTGGTTCTTGTCTCAGATTTTATCTCCAGGGATGGCGGCTGAAATAATGCGGTGAAATTTCCGTCCCTTATATTTCGCATTATTTTTTTTATTCTTTGTCATATTTTATCGGTATACTAGATTTACTCAATCACATTTTATTAGTTCTATGCCTAAACAACATGTAATGAGTAAACCAGCAACTCATTTTATGACATTTATTTTTAGAATTGGGTTTTATTGGAAAAATAAGTGGACATATACTACGGCAGGGATCGAACCTGTGACCATGAGGTTGATAGGCGAACACTCAACTATCGCGCCGATGCAACCCCCAAGAAACCTCTAAACTGATTAAGCAATGCCGGGATGAGCTCGAAAGTCTGAATGTTGCCCTGGGAGGTACTCTTATCTGGGTTCTAGGTAATAGTGGTGTTGAGTTTAACCAAAGTGCTGGCGAGCTGGCCAAGCAAGAATCGGTCCTTCATAGTTCACTGGCTGAGTAAATTCTCATTTCCCTAGGAACTATGAAGAGTTATATATATTTAATCTTCCTCAATAAATCAAGTCGCAGGTGGGACAGTTTATCAGGCTGTATTATTTCTAAAACGATATGCGGCCCACCTATACCAAATCACGAACCACTGACTTGTTAAGCAGTCCCAGGAAAGACATAACCAGGTTCGTGGCAACATTAACGGGTCACTGGACAATAGGAGAGCATGCAGCGAAGAAGGGCATCTCTAACAATACTCACTGTCGCAATTGTCAGGATCTTCAGGAAAAAAAAAATGTTTTTCAATTGCTTTGCAAATGTCCGGTTCTGCCAGTAAAAGACAGCAACCACTTAGAAAGACTTTCTACAATAACATCAGAGAACTTTAAAGAATAAGTCTTCTTTCTTAACAAGTCGCGATGGGATGGAAAACACCCACAGCAAATACCCAATCCCTACCTTCCTTAACAGAAAAGAGACATCAGAGTCCTTGGGAGGAGTCGACAATCTTCTACGTGACCACACGCCATACATCAGAGCTTTGCATGTAGAGGATCATTGGGCTGTCGCATCCAAACATGTCTTTATGATGATCCTTCTTAAAGATCGAATCGTATACGTTCCGCAAACAAACGGGTATCCACTATAGATCACAAACTGCAATACCAGTCGTCACAAAATTTAAAAAGTTAGATAGCAGTCGTCAATAAAGTTCAAAGCTGAGATACCATTCGTCACCAAGTCGCTAATAAATTTCTAAAGTGAGATAGCAGTCGTCATAAGATTTTCAAACTCAAATAGGCGTCGTCGTCACTAAATATCAAAACTGAGAAAGCAGTCGTCACTTAATTTTAAAGCTGACGACAGCTATCGTCAATAAATTTCAAAACCAAGACAGCAGTCGTTACTAGATTTCAAAACTGAGATAGCAGCTGTTACTAAATTACATACTGAGATAGCATGTGATTAACATCTATAACATCTAACTAATTATACCTGTGTGTCCACAGTCAGCTAGGGTGCTTGGCCTTTAAAAGGTTAGAGATCTAACTTGTCCACTAGATTGGTATTTTCCACTACGGTAGAACTCCATTTTGCCATCATGTGTTGACCTCCGCTTTACATACTGCGGTTGGCAGTGAGTGTGAACTGTAACATGGTAAAAGCATTTAAATTAGCGCTGTTCATGTTAGGGCGGTGTATTTGGGGAGTATCACTACATTGGCCTATATATTTATTTTGTGTTTATTTCTTCAGATTAAAGGCATATAAAGAACCTACCTAAAACTTTTAAATTAAAAAATCCAAATAAAATGAAATATATATAAAGCAGTAAGAAATTACAAAAATTTATATTTGGTGGTCCTAAATGCTGATTTTAAAATTGTGTTTTAGTAAAAATTATAAACGTCGCAACAAATAACCACTGGAAAAAAAACGATTACGTCCGTTTTTATATTCACTGGTTGCAAACGGTCAACTCGACTCGAAGTCAAAATGAAGTAAGATCGTGAAAATCTGGTTTGCAACGAATTTTAGGGTCAAGTTGATTATCTACGATATCCATCAATAAAATTTGACATTTTCTGACTAGGCAGTAATCTATATTTTGAAATATTTAAAATGTATTTCTTGCCAAATTTCGCAGAAAAGCTCTAAAATATCACCCTTCTCCGCAAATGAAATTACATCTGAAAATTTCTAATTTTTGGTATAAAAAAATCGTATTTTTTTTAGCAGAAGTCTTAATATTCCTTCAATGAAATTCGAAAGTTTATGGCTTGCACGTCTTAAAAGTGCTCTATCAATAACACACACTCAGGTACTGCTAATGAGTGCTCCTATATTACTAAATAATAGATATGTACTGATTTGCTCCTTAAATGCTTCTTGCTATTCCAATTTAAGAGCTCTGTTAGGGGTGCTGCTCAAGTTTTAGTTAGTTAGTTAGTTCATTTTTAGGCAATTTGACAGCAGCTGACACAAAGCCACTTATTTTGTCTTTGATTAAAGTATCTTTGATCTGGCAGTTTCGCACGAATAAGCTAAATTTAACTTTTACTGAAAGTGGAAGAACGCCCCCTACATATGCTTATTAATATGATTTATAATTCAAACAAATAATTAAAATGCAGAAATTTTTATTTCCTGTACGTGAATAAGCTATTCTCGTTTAAGAACAGAACTTATTCTTAATCAAAAATTATTGATTTTTGCCTGCTTTCCGCTAACCTATCCAAATCGTTCACAAATATATTCGTATAGTTTTATCTAGTATCGGGATAACTAAGATCTAATAAATGGGTGAACGTGGCCATTGACAGCAATAAGAATTCTACGAACACAGAATTCGAGATTCATCAAAGTCACCGGAGCTACAAACTAAGCAACATAATATCATTCGATACTCGAAAAAATGTCACGAATCTATCCTAAGCAGACTTTTGCTTTAACTTTTATCGAAAGAAGGTTCTTGTATTTGTAATGTGTGTAAATTCTGCTTTGCTGCGGATATCTTTTGCCAAAAGAACACGGCTGGTGCACCTGCGGCCTAGGGTGCTCGTGACCCTTCCCTTCCTACCTATACCTACCCACCAATAATATTTGTTGACTGAAAAACATTCTCAGGAGCTACCTTGGACTTAAACGTGAAACTAGGATGATCGCGCACTGAAAATGAATCTTCTAACACTAAAAACCTCATATTCGTGGTCATGACAATGTCACCTTGACATGTCCCACTAAACTCATTGGGGGCGTTCGGTGGCGCACAGCTTTGCCGTGCAATACGTTCGTTGTTGTTGTAATACGTTTTAAATAACACGCCATTAACAGCTGACGACCATGACAACAAACAAAACACATGATTTCCAAATAGAAGCCAAACCAGCGATAAATTTCTGGTATACTTAGGTATCGTAGAGCACAGCAAGCTACGAAATCAGCTGTCTTTTCAATTGTTGCTTGTGAACTTTAATTACGTGCCTAATACTTCATCTTCTTCTTTTGAAACAGAAATGGTTACCTATTGGGTTTTATACGTTCACAAGCGCACACAATATTTTTTAACAATGTATCAGTAAGCTGTGCGACACCGAATGCCCCCATTTTGATCATCTATCAAAGTTTACGTCGATAAGAAAACGCGCCGCTGTTCTCGTTTATAACAGCACTGCTACCTTTCCACTACATCCCAGGATATGAGGACTTTCATAAAATATAAGTATGTTTTCGCCGTTATTTCCGAACCTTCTATCGCCGCTATTCTCCCAGCTCCCTATGATTTAATTCTACTTTGACATTTGACGCCATTTGCAAATATTATCGCACATTCACATTATGCAATTAGTCCATTCAGAATGTAATGCTATAAAATGGAAACAGTTTTTTCTATCATTTTGTTGTTTTAGTTATCCTTATTTAAAAAGCTAAAAGTAGAAAATATTTTTAAGTTTAAACACAATCTAATTGAATGTTAAGATAAACTTTCTTCGCCAAAACAAAAATAAAATTATTTCATCACTGAAGCCAAAAGCCTGAAAAAGAATTTACATAAAAACACTCAGTACACAATTTAAAATGAATCGACTGCCGCAGGTGAAAATGTAGGTAAGTTTTTTTGTTTTTGTTTTCTTGAATTTAGTTCGGCTTCCCGAAGGTATTTGGATTTGGGATCCCTACACAAATTAAAGCTGCAAAAAAAAAAACAAAAAAACAAAAATTGTTAAAAACATGCAATTTAGAATAAATATAAGAAGATATTGAAGACGTTTCGCTTTAAGTAAATAAAAAATAACACTTTTTACTGAGGATGGGCAAGTGTTTTTTTTTTTTTGTAAATTTTGCACCCACTTATGAAAGGCATATTTACCTCACCTTGAATATTAAATGCTTATCATTGCCAAAAGTTAAGCAAAACACACCCGCCACTCCACATAAATAGACTGGTGAACTTTTTATAACATCCAGTCCACACCGATTCAGTCTGTTTGAAAGGTAATTTTCTATCGTTATTCCTGTGGGGCAACAAACTTTACAAATTCAGTTGATAGGTACCTATTGTTTAATCTGCGAACATATTAAAAGTTTCAAAAGTAAATATCGTAGATACCTACCAAAGTCAAATTACCTGATATCCTTAAATATAATCCCGAAAGATTTGTGAGCGAGAGCTATGGTCATTATTATTTTATAATTCAAAAGTTTAAGCCACCATCAATCTGCAAATGAGAGTAAAGTTCTAAATTAACATTATTCTTACTTTGTGGACTAAATGAAGATTGAAAATCATTATTCATTGGTAGGTAGGTATACCATAAGTTATTCAGACATGATGGATTCGAGAATCAGCATTTTTGGAAAATCATATGGTTAAGTTGGGTATAAGACTTTTAGTTCTTCAATAGTGGTAAAATATGTTTCTGTACAAATTAATAAAACTACTGCTTATCAAAATTTTCAGATTTTTTTTGGAATTTTGAAGAAAAACTCGTTTGAAAATTCAATATGTACATAATCGAAAATGGGTGGACGATTTTATTGAAATAATTTTTTAAAAATTAAATTGAACTTACAAATATTAATCTAGTTGTTTCTTCTAAGAATCTTGTCGTTACGATTTGACTAAACATAATTACCTACTGAGTCGAAAAATTTGTTTTTGTATTTAAGAAAGTCAAAATTTAAATTCGTGGAAACCTATTACAAGTTTTTGGAAGGATTCCGAAAATACACCGTACACCGTAACGATCCCACGTAACATTTTTCCTCTCATAAGATTCTCCAATAAATTAATGAAACTAATTTAAGGGAGCCAAAAGTAATCTTGAAGAATTCTACTAGATTAATATAACACTCCTAAAAGCTTTAAATGGCCTAGTAATGAGAGCCTCTTAATACTACCTAACCGAGTTTTATTCCTCTTATGATGACAGACGTAAAATAACGAAAAAAGGTCTCTTATGTGACTCTAATACAGCTCTGCTTAATCTAGTTGTGAGATTGCGTTTCTTCCAATGGAAGTTGCTAAAAGAGAATAGAGTATTTATAATCCTTACCAAAATTATATATCCCAAGTAACATTTTTCCTCTCATAACATTCTCAAATAACCTAATGAGACTAATTTAAGGGAGCCAAAATAATCTTGAAAAAATCTTCTAGATTATTATAATACTGCTAAAAGCGATAAATGGCCTAGTTATGAAAACCTCTCTATACTCCCTTCCAGAGTTATATTCTTCTATGGGATGACAGATATAGAACATTGAAAAAAGGCCTATTATATGGCTCTAATAAAGCTCGGCTAAATCTTGTTGTGAGAAAGCGTTTCTTGAAATGGGAGTTGCTAAAAGAGAATAGAGAAAATGAGAAGAAAAAAGAGATTAAACCTTTGCAAAATTATTATTTTTTTTTTTATAATCTACACGCGCTCAAGTGATTATGAATACCCTTTTAATGTTTTTTCAACACAGCGAGTGCGTGAGGGTGAGGTTAAGGAAGAGAAAGAATGATAGGAAAGATGTGTGGTGCGATATTCGGAGACTGTAGGTGGTTGTTGTTTCAGATTTTATCTCCAAGGATGGCGGCTGAACTAATGCGGAGAAATTTCCGTGTCTTATTTATCGATGTCCCTTATATTTCGCATTATTTTTTTTATTCTTTGTCATATTTTATCGGTATACTAGATTTACTCAATCACATTTTATTAGTTCTATGCCTAAACAACATGTAATGAGTAAACCAGCAACTCATTGTATGACATTTATTTTAAGAATTGGTTTTTAATGGAAAAATAAGAAGACATAGACTACGGCAGGGATCGAACCTGTGACCATGAGGTTGACAGGCGAACACACAACTATCGCGCCACGGCCACTCCCTAAGCAAAATTATATCTTTCTCATTAAATTTTTTTTTGAAAGAAGCAAACTCTTAAAGTTTTTGCGTGTACATATAGGTAATGGCTAAAAACTGATAGGCTTGATATGTATTTGTGATAGTATTTATTTTGTAAGTCAATTATTCATTATTTTATAATGGCGATACATTATTTAATTTTTTTGTTTGTTCGTATATGGGAGCTAAAAATTAATGCGGTTGAAATTGTATCTACTAATTCAATACTAATAATATATATTTAAATTATTTAATTTATACTTTTTATCAAGAATAGTGTTACCGTGGTTACTTTTGGTAATCATCTGAAAATCTGAAATGCAATCCATATGACACACTAAGAGCATTAATGCTACATTTACACAAATGACAAAATGTAATTGTTGGTAGATATTTTTATGTCATAAAACAGAAATACCAAAGTAACATTTTTCATCTCACAAAAGGTTTCAATAGAGAAACGTCGAAAAGTTAAAGTAATACCCATTTCGACTATTAAATATTTTGTATCGAGATTAGATAGAATCTTTTACATTCTATTGTTTTGCCATTTAAGTTTGTGAAATTAATTCACATAAATTTATTTAAAAAAATGGTTTTTAAAATAAATAATTTTTAGAATTAATTTCAATATATCCACATTTTGTACGTCTGGTAACCCTCAGAATACTCACTCTCATTTACTAAGTTTATATTAAGTCTTCTTATGGGAATATTCATTATATTATGGGATTATTTAAAAAAAAACAGCAAGCGAGATAACAAGTTGCATATATATTGAACTATTAATCACGGACGTAGTAAGGGAAGGGGGCCTCAGCTACAAAAGTAAAACATGAATTTGTTTTTATCATAGCACGACACTAGAGGAATGCAAATTTATTACAGTTGTTTGCCATTGAAAGTGTGAAATAATCAATTATTATTCAAAATATCGAGGCCAATAGAGATACCGATCATACATTTTTTTGTAAATCTGATTTACAAATGTTTCTTTTTTGATGGATCGTTTTAGCAGACGGAGACGATCAATCTTCTAATAAAATCCACAGCCCTTGAACAACAAATGTTGAATTCTTCGCTTTTTGATATATGTTAATTTTTGGTAGCGAAACACTTGCATTTTCAAATATTTGAAAAAAACCTTTAGAACAATAAACACTTTTCGGCAAATTAAAACAGATAATTCACATCCATTTAATAATCTCGACTACGTCCCTGACTTGGTGTGTGACGAGTAAGTATGTGATTCCGTATGCCAATTCGAAAATGCAACTCCTATTAGAATCCTGTAATAAAATGTTGTATATCTTAAAATCTGTAAGGTTCGTAATAGAATTTTAAAATAGCTTAGACTCCGATAAGTCAGTTGTTATGAATTTGAAGATATATAGGCGTTTAAATTTCACAACAATATTTTTATAAAACTCTAAAGTCTAGGAATCTTGTTAAAGGAGGCAAATTTGTTTTAAGTGTAATGTTTAAATTATTTGAAAATTGTAGAGAGCTAAGTTCTTATAAAAAAAACGTAATGAGAATAATTTAAGTTTCGTCACAAGAAATTAACTCTAAGGATAGTAATGTGACCTAAAAGAGGCTTATAAGATTGCTTTTCTGATTTTGGGAGTTTAACTCTGGAGAGTATGTTAGTTGGGATCTTTCTTATTTGAATTTTTTCTATGCAAGAGCAAACTCTTTGTTTGCATGTATAGGCCTTATGGCTAAAAACTGATAAGTTTTATATGTATTTGTGATATCATTTATTTGGTAAGTCAATTATTTCTTATTTTATAATGGCTATATATTATTTCGTTTTATTGTTTGTTCGTATGAGATCTTAAACAAAATGCGGTTGAATTTTTATCTTCTAATTCTTACATTTTACCTTGAAAAATAAAGCGCCTTCGAAAAAATGCATATTTTAATTATTTTATTTATACTTTTTATCAAAAACAGGGTTACCATGCATATTTTTGGGCAGATAAATAGCAAATTTACTTTTAAATCTGTTTTCTTCTTTTGTGTTTTTTAGTTCATGGGTTATTAGTTTTAAATCACATTGAAGTTTAATTTGTGAAATTATAGTAGATGATATGAAACCCTAAATTCCAAAAATTAATTTGTGTTTCAAATTAAATCTGAAAAACAATCCATATTACACGCTAAGAGCCTTATGCTATATTTACATAAGTGACAAAATATAATTGATGGCAACTTTATGTCACGAAACAGCATTACCCAAGTAAAATGTTCATCTCATAAAAGGTTTCACGAGAGAAACGTCGAAAACTTAAAGTAAGCTTTCACAATTAATATAATTGTTTTTCCGTTTATGGTTGTGTTATTTATAATGCACATTATAAATTGTTTAAAAAAAAAAAACTTTTTCAAAGAAATAATGTTTATAATTAATTTCAACATAATCAGATTTTGTATGTTTTGGTAACCCTCAAAATAATCAGATAATATTTTCTTCGTACTCAAATATGGCTGCTGTTGGCCAGCTTCTTTAATACCTACAATAAGACTGTTATAAGAGTTTTGTTTGATCTATGTTTACCTTGCCAGCAAAATGTTTGCTACTTGTTATGTTTTAATTTTTGGTCGTGGAACACTTGCATTTTCATATATTTGAAAATACTTAAAAACAAACGTATTTCGGAAAATAAAAAATACAATTCACACCCATTTATAAATCTTGACTACGCTACTGTCTTGCTGAGTTTCCTGACGAGGGAAACTTAGGTTAATAATTTAGCGAGGAGAAGAAGCGAGGGAACATTTGGTATCTCTAGACCTTCGTTTCCTTTTCTTTGTTGTGGAAAACCGTTTCTCGAAAATGCGGGACTTTCATAACCCTATTTTAATTCCGTTGTTCTTTCAAGAATCTTTCCCAAGATCACCTTCATTTCATTTCCTTTATGGCACATCGAAAATTGCTAAATTAATTTTAACTCTATATAAATTGTTTGCTTTTGATATATTCAATTTTGGTCTTTTGCCAAATTAACAAATTGTCACATTTTTATATGATTGAAGGGTTTTTCACCTTTACTCGTAAAGGTTTCCCTAATAAAATTATTAACTTCCTTTTGGAATTAAATTTTTGTGTTCTTAATTCAGTTTCACCACGTCTGAATGTAACCCACCGATCTGACAGACACCGTCTCAAATATTTCATTTATCGAAAGTTTCCTATCGCGAGCACATCGGTTGTTCGATTTGTTTTCCGGCGAAAAACCAAACAACAAAGACCGCTTACCTAGCTATCAACGATATCCTTTATCTTCGCTGCTAGTATTGCCCGTTCACAAATTCTGCGAGATTTTAAATTTTTTTTGCAATGTCGGTGAACCTTTTACTTTGGTAATGAGTTTCTCTTTTAAAGTTGTTAACTCGAAAAATTTGCCGGGAATGATATCAATCCAGTCGAGACATCAACCGAAATTTGGCATTGCAAAGCGCCAGCAGTTGTCTTGTCTATACATGCTGTTGAAGAATATAAGATTATCACGCTTGATATTTAAAAAGCATTTGATATAGAGTTTGGCATCAAGCTCTCTTATCGAAAATGCGTGACTTTGGTATCGATGAATCTCTTATTCGTTAGATTAAAAATTACAAGTTATATTGGATGGTTTCCAATCGGATATTCATAAAATATAAATGCTGGTGTGCCCCATGGCTCTCGTCCTGTCTGCATCTGCTCTGGTTGTAATCTGAAAGGTAAAGCTTGAGTACAACTGTCACATATGAGCAGGTGCTCCCATAACTCACTTAAGTCTGACCTGAATCCGAAATAGAGCTTTAGAAATTATAGGTGATGGAACAATAACGGAAACAATTGCGCCTTTCATTGTTCTATCGGTATTTTTCTAAACAGTATGTTCTAGTGAAAATTTAAACATTTATCTATCTAATCCTAACCCAGTTTTCTAATCGCTCGCACTGTGTCTTAACTTTTGAAGGGTATTCATAGCCCCTTGAGTGCGCGCAAAATTGAAAAAAAAATATAATTCATTAAATATTGTGATCACTCAAGATTCTCGCATTAAACTCCTTAAAATAATAAATCTGCCATCTTTAGTTTTTGGGACTCAATCCTACTGCCCAAGAAGGACTAAGGGCCGATGCAACTTTTCTTGATTGAACGTTGTCCTATTATGCTATGTTCCTCTACTTGTATTAGATATTCATGAGTCCTGAGAGTGATTGAAGCAAGAAATGTCCTTTGAATTAATAATAATAATGAATGACCAAAAAAAAAACACACATTACCAGGTAAAATATATTTAAATACCCCGTCAACAACTTGATTGATTGATAAGATAATTCAGCGTGGAAACGGGCCAACCCATAAATCTATATTGATTGACAATATTTACCGCTAAGTATGGGTATTTATTTTTGTTCAAGGTGTCAGGACATGTAATTAGTCTTCCCAATATGGGGGTAGGTAAATTGTACATCCACAAATTCTAATTTTCTATTTATTGGATGAACAAGTAAAAAAATTGATGGAAATAAATTGAGCTTCGAAATTGATAAGGATGAATTTTCCATTTGGTTTAATTTATTCCAAAACAAATCATGTTTATGCTCATTAATCGAAATAATGAGTTCGAAGAAGAATAGAAGCCACACAAAATAAATCAAGATGGAAAAAAGATTTATAGATTTTGTATCTTACGGTGGTTTATAAAACCTCGAATACTATATACGCTTATCTATGGATACATTTTTATTTCTTGTTCTTTCCGTTTTAAATGCAGAAAAATAATACTCTAATATTATTATCAGGTTTTAATTACATATTACATCCCCCATACCCAATTTAGGGGAAATAAAAATCATAGCAGTTAATTAAATTATGCTATTTTTTATTGATTCCCATAAGATGCAATAATAAGCTGGACGTTTAGATTGAGAGAAGACAAAAAAAATCCATGGAAAGGGGATTTTATTGTCCCTCGCCTTGGGGGGGGGGGGGGGGGGAACGGAATAAACTAATGACTATAATTAACAGTAGTAGCTAATTGCTAGTAGCGCTTAATGGATTTTGGCACGAGATGTGAATGTGATATACTGAAGACTGCCCCTCAACATTTATTTGTTTCAATCGAAGTACTCCTTAAATTTAAAGATATGCGATTTGAAAAGTTAAGGCAAATTCAAAACAAACCTAAAAATAATAAATTAATAATTTTTTGATGAATATTTCGGTAAATAAATTGACAAAGCAAGAGAAATTATTTGGAGGAGTGAAATAAGTTATAAAAAAATTTTGATTTTCTGTATTTAGTCTTTAATGAATGTTACAATTTTTCTAAAAATGTGATCGAAACTTTAACTGAATACTTCGAAAAAATTTTTACTAAAGTTCTGGAGGCGACCGTATGATTACCTATCATGTCGGAATACAAAGAATATTTACATAGGATCGCAGGATTAGAAGAAGCCAATAATCACCAATTTGCTGAACGGACAAACTTTTTCAGAGAGCTTTCGGAGGGTGAAGGTTACTTCCGGTACGGTTTTTTGAGACTTACCTCTTCAAACGGGGCATCGAAAATTTTTATAGGTAGACGCAAGGGTTTTTAGAGTAGATTCTAAAATATTTGGTGATGCAATCAAAATCAAGGAATAAAGGTTTGTCCGATCAATTAAGAAGCCGGGAATTTTCCATAAAACCTATAATATACTGGCAGTGAATCAAATATGTAGCAAATGAAAGGTACATTTTTGCTCCCTTTATAAAGATAATATATTGCTTAGGCAAACATTTGCAGGGAAACATTCTTCGGACCGGCGACCACTTTGGATACAACATTTAAATAAATTAAATTTATAATGTAAGATAACAATTTGCTTCAATTGAAAGAACATGAATTAAATACCAGGTTTTTGAAGCAGTCCCTTGAATAATACAGATCAGAGTAAAATTTATTAAAAGATCTAATAGCCCTGCAGATAGGTTCATTTCTCCCATAGTTTGTTCGATGCTGATGCTGGAAGAGAAAATTTCGTTCCCTTAGTGATCTTGTAGGATCATAAATGGGAATAAGACAAAGTAGTGAATGGCAGTTAATATGGCTATCTCTTATAAATATTACTTCATGTACGATCCTTCTATTAATAAGATGTAATATACCGAGTAATTGGCATCTAGCAGAATAAGAGGCGGAAAAATCCCAACCCACTCTTGTTAAAACATATTTAGTAAAACGCCTTTGTATGTTTTCAATCCGATCTGAGTGTACTTTATAAATAGGATTCCATATTAAGTCAGCATATTCAAGAATAGATCTAACCAATGCAACAAATAGAGATATGAGAGTGTGGGGATCAGTTAATTACTTACTGTTTCTTTTAATAAAACCCACAACTAAAGTAGCTGTTGCTACCATGTAGTCGATATGTGAGTTAAATGTCAATTTCGTATCAATTATATTACCCAGATCTTTAATTTGGTCCACTCTTTTTAACTGACATTGATTTAGGTTATAACCAAAAATATACATAGCCGGTCTTCTACAAAAAGTTAAAACGTTACATTTTTTTATATTAAGCTTAAGGCAGTTTTCATCACACCAATTCGATAGATAATTTAAATCATGCTGAACATATAAGCAATAGGTTGATTTATTTTGAGGAGTAGTTTTAGATCATCAGCATATATTAAGCATTTACAAGACTTTATTCTCGACACTATGTGATCAATAAAGATTATGAACGAACAACAGCGGCCCTAAATGACTTCCTTGGGGTACGCCAGATGTAGAAATTATAGATCGAGGTATATCTTTTTTCTATAGCTACTCGCTTGGTTCGACCAATTAAGAACGAAGCGACCCAGTTTAGCATTGCTGAGTGGAATCCAAAACGTTCAAGTTTCTTAAGCTGACTGTGTCAAATACCTTGCTGAAATCAGTATATATTGAATCTACCTGTGATCCATTTTCAACTGAATTAGCAACATAAGAAGTGAAAAGCGCAAGATTCGAGATTGTCGATCGACCAGTAATAAACCCGTACAGATTATCAGATAAATGTTCCTTAATTTGAAATTGTAATTTGGATTTCACAATTGGCTCGAAAACTTTTGGTATTGAAGACAGTTTGCATATACCTCTATAATTTTCGATGTTGTTTTTGGATCCTGACTTAAAGATAGGGATTCATCAAGGAATACTCCCGAACTAATTAATAATGGATTAGAGATTGTTTGAAAGCATTCTTTAAGATTTATTGCAGGTATTCCATCCACTCCTGGCTTAGAACTTGGCTTTAGTTTAAAAAGGGCGTTTTCAACATCGAGGATATCAAGTTGCATTGATCCGATATCAATCATTGAAGTTATATCAATATTTATATTTTTATGCGTTGTAGAATTTGAGTACACCGATTCAAAAAATGAAGCAAATAGCTCAAGCGTTTGATCAACGTCGTTAGACTCAATGTCATTATAAAACATAGTTTTACGTATTCCTACAGATTTCTTCTTATCACTTATGTATGACCAAAAGGCTTTGGAACCAAGTTTGAGTTTGGTTTCAGTTTCTAAAATGTAATTTCTATACAGGAATTTGTTTAGAACCTCAAACTCCTTCCTGTGAACGCGGAAGATATTGTAGTCGATTGCGCTAAGGGTTACTTTGTTTTTAGCATGGACTTTAGTTTTAATGTTTTTTAAGTGAACGAGCTCTTTATTATACCAGGGGGGCTTAGACAATTTTCTCTTAGTTAAGCATGGAACAAAAATAGGAAAAGACCTTTTTAAAATATTTGTAAAAGAAGAATACATTTTTTGGATATTAGAGTATTTGAATTCTCCCAGTCAATGGTGCATAAGAAGTTATTAAGTCCCAAAAAGTTTGATCTCGACAAGTTTAAAACTTCCACAGGGCTAAAAACAGGTTCCATGAATGTATAACTACTGATTTCAATTAAAATTTGACTGTGGTGAACTTTCATTTATGTGGTGAATAGAGTTATTTAGCAAATGGTATGGTGCTTCAAAGACATCGGCTTTAAAATCATCATTACAGATAAAAACTAAATCTAGAATTTTTCGTAAGCAGTTTAAGATTGTGTTCTTTTGTATAAAATTTAACGAATAAAGATAAATCAATGAATTCGAACTCAACATTTTTTTTCATATTACAAGGAATCAACATATTTTCGTCATCAGACCATGTCCAATCAATATCACTAAGATTAAAATCTCCAATTATACAAACATTACTAGAAGCATTACACTTATTAAAAATAGAATCCATATTTATAACATGATTAAAGTAAATATCTAAACCACTATTTGGTGGAACATAACTTACTCTAAAATATAGAGTATTAGAGGCAAGATTAATTGATACACATAATTGCTGGATATCAGTAGTAGGCAAATCAATTTTATTACCCGCTAGAGATAAGCGAGTTGCTATTAAAACTCCACCTCCATGATCATCAGCTGTTTTACATCGATCAACGCGAAAAACGTTGTAGAGTTTACTATCAAATATCTCGGTAGATATAATTCCATCATAAGCCAGGTTTCAGTTATAATAATTATGACATCATATTCATTATGACTCGAAGCATTGTATATATTATTCACTTTAGTGAACTACTGGTATTATGATAATAAATAAATTTTTAAATTGTTATTCAAATTTCCAAAAATACGATCAACGTTGTTCTCATAATTCTGAGAACAAAAGCCAATACGTTTTTTGGAATGAAGACAAATTGGCGAATAATAATCCCAGCAGGCCAGAAGTCCGCACTGTAGATTAAATCAACCAAATTAATTGAAATACTCAATTTGAAGTTTGCAAATCTTGCACTACGTTCATTTTCTTTGGGCTTTATGAGTAAAAAGAGTTAGCATTCAGATTCGATAAAATATAAGAAATTATTTCATCACTGGTCGTTTTTGGATGGAACTTCGAAATATGAAACAATTTAATTTTTCGCATTACCTTGATGTTTCCAAATTGTATTCGATTGCCAACAACTTCTGGTGGATGTAAGAAGCCAGTTCTAGCCGAACCAGTGTTGGTAGATGTACCAGCTTCATCAGTGTTTACGCCAGTTTTTACTTGCGATATAGTTACTACTGATAGGGCAAGTTTTGCATTTGAAGAAAAAATCGAACTCGAAATTTCAATCAAAGTTGACATTACGATGATAGAGAGCACCAAAAAGTGTGTCTTGCAATTCCGTCTGCCTGTTTGTCTGTGGAACGATCTACAGCCTAAACAGCTGAACCGATTTTTTAAAACTTGGTACTTAGGCGTTTTATGTGATTGTCTAATATAGATTTTCGCATCGTTGTTTTAGCACCAAAAATAACGGTATAATTGCCATACAAATTTGTCTACCATCTTAATTATCTCGAAAACAGGTCTAACGATTTCGATAAAAAAAAGTATGTGTACTATCTTAGGTATGGTCTACATTTTGGGCATAATAATTTTTTTACATATTTCGTTATAAACTGTATACCTGCCAAATAACCATTTTATTGATTTTCGTGTTTCGCATACACGGCTTAACAGAGTTCGATTAAAATTTGTATGTATGAGGTCCTTCGAATTCTAAATAATACTGCATTTCAAAATTTTGGAAAAAATGTTTTTTTTTTTGATTTTTGAAAAAGAAATATTTTTTTTTGAAAATTCAATATTTCGAAAACGGGTGGACGATTTTTTCTGAAATTTTGTTTTTAAAATTTTCATATCATCTTTTTTTTTTTTAGAAAAATTTAAGAATTTTTGTATAAAAAAAATTAAGTGTGTAGCAGCCATCCTTTACAAAACTACAAACATTATTTACATATCTTAAATATTTATTTAAATTACAAAATCACATAATTAAAATCATAATCAGCACATATTTGTATAGTCAAGTAAATTTGAAAAGTGTCAATTAAACTTAAAAACAACACATATTTTGTATAAGAAAATAAATTGTAATGTGCTTCTGAAATTTAGTATAAAAGAGCCAAGAAATTGTAAAAGAATGAGCAGTCTGTTGAATAAAGCGAAAGAGTTATCACAGAACGAAAAGTTGGAGAAACAAATCTTTTTATTCTAACAAATTGTTTTCGTCGAGTCATAGTTGTAGACAGGCTGAACATTTATTTGGTCGCCTGGCTCTTCTCCTCCGCTGTTCCTTACCCCTATCCATTGGCAATAGACAAGTTGAACGTCACAAACAGTAGCTTGGCTTTGTCTCTTTAATTGGGAAGAATTTTTTTTCCTTGAACCACTCATTGGAGTTCTACTCTCACAAAACAACAACAACACATCAGCAAGCAGAATACCTACGCTTCAAGTGCAAAATGACTTTAAAGATATGTTAAGCCGTTTCTATTGAAAATCTTTTACATACAATGTGATCGAACAAAAGAGCAAGTATGTGTATTATCGAAATTGTTAAACCCGTTTTCGAGATAATTACTTCCGATTTTTGTACTTGCGATGTAGTTAGATACTACAGGACAAGCTTTGCATTTGGAAAAGAAATCGAACCCGAGATTTTTATCAAACTTGACATTTCGATGATGGAGAAATCTAAGTATTAATTTAATTTAATTTTTAATTTTGGTGGGGGCAAAACCCCCATTTATTTGGCTTAATACAAGCTATTTTCTTAATCTAACTTAAAAACTAAGAAACTTAATAGCTAAGACTAAAATTAACTGGTAGGGAGGCTTAGGAGACGAAGCTTTAGGCAGGGAGTACTGATGCTAAAGTCAAAACAAGAAGCGTTAGAATTGACGCTTCTCAGCATTCGGGAGATGGGTTCGTTGGAGCCATAAGAGGTTCGATGGGTGGGAAGATAGAATAGACGAGGATTACGAGTGTTACGAGGGTTAGTATTTAGAAAGATGGAATTAATAAGGGCTGTGCAATCAATGGAACCAGAAAACATTCGGTGAATGAAGAGAATGTCAAATATTTCTCTTCGATCTTTCAGCGAATTCAGATTGAGAAGTTTGATTCTGTCTTGATAAGGAGGTAATATTAAATGATTATTCCAATTAAGACCTCGAAGAGCAAATCGAACGAAGCGGCGTTGTATGCTCTCAATTCTGGCAATGTGCACTTGTTGGTAAGGCGACCAGACTTGACAAGCGTATTCAAGAAGCGGACGAACAAATGATATGTAAAGGGATCGGGTAACGTAGGGGTCAGCAAATTCCTTGGACCAACGTTTCACAAAGCCAAGTGCTGAATTTGCCTTAAGGATTATATCGTCGATATGTTTGAGAAAATTCAGCTCATTGTCGCAAATAATCCCAAGGTCACGGATCACCTGAACGGGGGGAATGGTTTGACTGTGTAGAAGATAGAGACGGGGAGGATATTTGATGCGTTTACGTGAGAAGGTAATTGATTGGCACTTGGAAATATTAAGCTCCAAGCAGTTTTTGGAGCACCATATTGAAAAATTGTCGATATCCTCTTGAAGCTGGAAAGAGTCTTCAGGAGAAGAAATTACCTTGTAAAACTTAGTATCGTCTGCGTAGAGTGAAAGGGAGGAATGTTTGACTATCATTTCAATGTCATTGATGCTTAGAATAAAGAGGAGAGGGCCTAGATGGCTGCCTTGGGGGACACCGGATGTAGCTAAAAAACGGCTTGATAAGACGGATCTGAACCGAACGCTGTAAAAACGGTTTTCTAAATAAGAAGACATCCATCTCAACAGAACCGGTTCAAAACCGAGGGTGGAAAGTTTAAAAAGAATAAGTTTGTGGGAGATTTTATCGAAAGCTTTACTAAAATCTGTTGAAATAACATCGACCTCTTTTCCATTCTCCAAGGCTGAGAGGGAAAATGAAACAAAGTCAACGAGGTTTGTTGTTGTTGACCTGCCTTTGAGGAACCCGTGTTGTCTAGGGGAAATGAGAGACCTGCAATGAAAACTTAAGTTTTCATACAAAATGCTTTCGAATATTTTGGGTATATGCGATAGTTTAGCGATGGGACGATAGTTTTTCACGTCACACTTAGGTCCTTTTTTGTGAATAGGGGTTATAAACGCCGTTTTCCATACTTGAGGGAAATGTCCTTGTGATATGGACAAACTGAAGATTTTGGAGAGGGGAAAAGAAAGAGTGGAGGAGCATTTCTTAAGAAGTATGGCAGGGATACCATCGGGGCCAGGAATATACTCATCATTTAAATGATTTAACTTTTCTTCAATATGATAGGTTTCAAAAAAAACGCGGGAGGAATGGACTAAAAGAGAAATGCGGTAAAAACGAGAAATAAGCAGTGTCTGGAACAAAAGAATCGACCGTGAAGGATTGTTTGAAGTAACTTGCGAAATAATTTGCTATAGGGAGCGCTTCAGATGAAGTTTCATTATTGAAAGAAAGGGAGGATGGGTATCCGTCAGATTTTCTCTTGTGGTTGACAAATTGATAAAAAGACTTAGGGTCATTAATAATGTTAGATTGCATTTCGATTAAATAGCGTTGGTAAAGGGTGTTGAAAAGCTCGCGGAAGTGTAGATAAGAACCAAGGTAAGATGAATAGTTGGAAGGAGATCGAGTGCGAAGGTAGATTGCCCACAATTTGTTTCTTTTATTTCTTAGAGTACGGAGCCTGTGATTATACCAAGGTGGAGAAGTGGAAGAAGTTTTACGTCTTGAAAGGGGAACATATAGGGATATAGCATAATGTATTTCTCTGTAGAATGCGGATGTGGCATCTTCTACAGATAAATTTTCAAAATTAAAATTAATCCTATTGAGATATTCATTAATTTTGCGGAAGTTTGCTTTGTGGAAATCGTATGAAGCTGGTGGTAAAGGGGGGTTAAGCGGAGTTGAAGACTGGAGAAAAAATGAGAGAAGGAGGGGTGGGTGGTAATTATCAATGGTTGAAAGAGGCAGGGGAGAAAGTGAGATTGCGGAATTGATGGGATCTGTTGTAAACACAAGGTCAAGTTGCCTACCCATGTAGTTTGAAATTCCACTTACTTGGCAGAGGCAAGAGTCGGCTAGGCTATCAACGAAGAGACATTCTTTGGCAGAGGTGGGGTTAGAGGCAATGTAAAACGATTGGTCGTCTGATAAGGTCCATTTAAGATATGGCAGGTTGAAGTCACCGAAAATTAGGATCTCATCATGGGATTTGCACAAATCTGAAATGTTGTCAATCGTTTCGATTGCGAGTTCATAAGATTCGAGTGGTTGCGATGGTAATATGTAAACGCAGATAATGTAAAGCGACTTATGAGGTAGTGTTATTTTGATTGAAACATAGTCAAGGCTTGGGGAGGAGGATATTGAGAGAAGGGATGAGTCCAATGTTTTAGTGACAGCTAGTAGGACGCCTCGGCAAGGGGAGTCATCACTGTCGTGGACTTGGTCGTCATCTCGATAAACATTGAAAGTAGATGGGAACAATTCCTGGGTGTGTATGCTAGGGATAAGATTAGTTTCAGTCAGGGCATATACTTCAAAGGGAAGAGCGTGGGATTGTTGAAGGACAGCTCTTGTTTTTGAGCGAAGTCCTCTTACGTTTTGGTAATAAAACGTAAGAGGTAGGTTCTGAGAGGCTGAATTATCGACGAAAAAACTTTTGATGGTCGGCTCTGCTACGTTGAAGGTGAGAAATTCGTTTTGAGTGAATGTATTGTCCGAAAGCAGATAGATCACTCTCAACTTTTTGAGGAGGCAAATTAAAATACTCATGGTATTTGACATAGAGGTTTTTGAGACTGGTGACGTCAGTGGGAAGACCTTCCTGTTGAATAGAGACCATAACGCTTGTCCTAGTCTTTCCCTCATAGCAAACGGAGTCCGATTTGTCGTGAAGATAAGACAAAAAGATGCGTATGTTCTCAAAGGTTTTTTTGTCTCTAAGTCTAGAGAGAGCGTATCGCGATTCTGTTGAATCAATGTTTTGCTGAGTAAGTTTGACTGCGGGGGGTAAGAGCGGGTCAATGTAGGAGGATGCTCCTGAGGGAGGCTGGGTGATTGGATTAAGTGTGTGAGAACTGACAAAATTAGGGTATTTTGCTCCGGACGTCATGTCGAAGCTTGAAAAAGAGTCAGAGATTTGTGGGTTTGGTGATACAGATGATTTGGAAGGAGTAGTTTCGATATTAAACGACACCCTTTTAGGAAGAGGCTTGGATGGATAAGTGGCGACTTTGTCTTTGATTTTGGATTGGATTGATTTATGGGGCTTGGGTTGCGGAACTGGGGCATGCTGGGGGATACAGGGTATTTGGATGGGGGGAACGAAGTTAGGCATGATGTGGGTTTTAAAAGACCAGTTAGAATTAGAAAGTTGTTTTAGGGGTTTGGGAACAGGTATTTCTAATCTATGGGTAGAGTTACTTTTATTACAACTAGAAATTAACATATTTCCAATTTTAATTGATTTACTCTCGAAAACGCCTCGAACGATTTTAATAAGAAGCAGTGTGTGTAGGTTTAGTTTAGGTAAAGTCTATATTTTAGTGAATTTTTTTTGAATATATTTTGTTATTAACGGTATCTGCAATAAAATCATTTTTTTGATTTTCAACTTTCTCATAAACGCCATCATGGATCTTTTTAGTAGGATGTTTTTCGAATAGGTACTAAATAATACTGCAAACATATTTTTTTTTTGACAATTAAATATTTCAAAAAACGGGTTGACAGTGTTTTTGAAACTTTATTTTTAAACTTACATTATTAAATATTTACAAATATATGCTAAAAACAATGAGAAGAGTTATTGCCTGTAAGTCTTTATCCGAGCAGTGGATTTATAAAGATGACAAATGTAAATGGTTATCCATCTTACGGTTTCATAAGTATAGGGCTGGAATTCCACATCTGTCAAACTAAGTTGTTAAACCAATTTTTTTTGTCAGTTAAAAGTCTGACATTTACGAAAATGGATCGCTTAACTATCGCACAACGCACACAAATCTTTAAAACCTCCTACAAAAATGGTGATTCTGCCACAGAAACATATATTTTTCTTTAAGAGGAGATTATGGTTTACATAATCATCTAACTACGCAAGCAATTGGCGAAATTGTGAAGAAATTTGAAGAGACTGGGTTTGTTACAGATATTGTAAGGCTTGTGCATCATGGTTTCGCACGTACCACTGAAAATATCGCTGCTGTAAGTAAAAGTGTTGCCGAAGACCCGAATGTGTCGATTCCTCGTCGTTCTCAGGAATTAGGACCGTCTTACGACACATTATGGCGTATTTTGCATTTGGATCTAACCTACATCCATATAAAAACCAGCTCACACAACAACTGAACCCAGCTGACCATTCACAACGTCGTAGATACGTTGATTGGGTGCTTGAACAACAGGCGGTGGAAGGCTATTTTTCGAACAAAATTTTCTTCAGCGAAGCACATTTCTCACTCAGTGGGTATGTAAATAAACAAAATTGTCGTATGTGGGGCTCTGATAATCCTCAAGTAATTGAAGAGGGGCCATTACATCCACAAAAAGTCACTGTTTGGGGCGCTCTTTGGTCCGGAGGTGTGATTGGAATTCTTCGAAGACGACGATTGAACGGCTGTCACCGTCAATTCGGAGCGTTATGGTCATATAATAACCGACTTTTTTTTACCTGCTATTGAAGAATACGACTTGGAGAATATGCGGTTTGAACAAGACGGTGCCACATGCCACACAACTCGAGCGAATATGGCTTTGTTGCAAGAGACATTTCCTCGCCGCATAATTTCTCGTCTTCTTTCCTATGATTCTTTCTCTTCCTTAAACTCACGCCCGCGCTGTGTTGAAACATTTAAAGGGTAGTATAATCCCTTGAGCGCGTGTATATTATAAAAAAAACCACTGGACTTTTTTTTGTGCGGCTACGCGAAAGACCGTGTTTATGCATTAACTCTTGAGCACTTGAAAACAAACATTCGTCAAGTTATGGCTGAGATACCACCCAATATGTGTCAAAAAGTGGTCGAAAATTACCTCAAAAAATCAATGCTTGCAACAGCTCGCGTGGTGGTCATTTAAATGATGTAGTGTTTCACACATATTTACTTTATAATCAAAAAGAAATATTATGAAAAAAAATATTTTATATGTGTTTTATTTATGTTTACTTCTGAAACCGCAAAATGGATAACCCTATACCTTTTGATACCTTTTCTCGTTCACTGCCATAATCGGATAGGTTTTAGGTTTTACGCAAATTTCTCGTTCTTTAAATGGTCATGGTCTGTCAAACCTTTATTTCATAATTTTGCTGGTCCGACCAAATTTTCTTACAAATAACACTAAAAACAATAGCTTCTACCAATAAAAAAAACAATGTTCGGTGGCCCGTTTGAACAGTTAGGTCTCTAAAAACAGTACCGGAAGTAGTCTTCTCCTTCCGAAAGTCCCTTGAAAAAAAAAATGTTATTTTCCTGCTGATTGGTAACGGCAAAAGTTAGGTTAAAAGCAGACAACTCCATTACATTTACCAAATTTTCTTCACCATTAGTTGCTTCCAGAAGAGTTCCGGAACACACTAAACACTTAAATGGATACTGAACATAAGCAGCAGCATGACTTAATTTTATCTATAGACGGACATTAGTAACACCCTGTACCGCCATCAAATTCAAGTCCGCAGATAACACCGAAGTTACACCATATGTGTTTGCTGACAAGGTTCTGGAACATAATACGAACCCCCATATCAAAAACAAAAACCATTATCCCCATTTTTATATAAACCGGTACGCCAAAAAGATATATTTTTTCCAGATTGGGGTGGATATCCTAAGTCAAAAGTGGCAGAGTAATCGATTATTAGATGTCTCAGACCATGCATTAAAGCTATTTCAATTAGGTTTTAAGGGAGAAAATGAATGTGAAAGTTAAGGCATTAATGCTTATTGTATTAAACGTGTTTTTGCTGAATGTTAATATGCCAACATTAATTAGTGCACATTATGCTTATCTTTACCTTATCGAAAAACTTCTGGAATATTTGGCTAATGATGTATGAAACCAAACAAATCTACTTTTTCTTCAACACACACCTATGGAACTTAAAGCGAAAGTCATTAGATACCAACCAATTAATGATTCAGTAAAGCTAATTGGCGCCCGATACCCAGATCGGTATAAATTAAAAGATGTCTCAATTCAAGACCGAGTTCCATATAAACCCCATACAGAGTAACTTCAAAACCACCAAAGATTTAATAATACCTCATTACCATGTGGTTCATATAAGTAACGTATATTCAAATTTAACCATTGTGTTACCTAATGTAAACAAGAGTAGCAAGCCTTACCATAACTGAGTCTCTCAACCCAACCCTATTCAACTCAACAGATTTTGGGATAAATGAGCACATAAACATGACTGATGAGTGGCATCTGCTGAAGGAAAACTTAATTACCGTCAAACAGGCGAAAAACCTTTCCATGACAGTCGCTTACCAACCGCGACTAATGTATAAGCTTCCTTAGTTGTTTTCAGCTTTTAGGGAATTTGACAGAGATAAAGTTTATTACCTATACTTGGGAATAAAAAAAGGCCAAGGTATATCAGACTCGGTGGAATAATTCATCAAAATTTCAAGGTGATTTCGAAAGTACGGAGTCATTTTTGTTTTTTTTTGTGTTTTACCTTTATAATAAAATAAGTAAGTAGAATCGATTAATTTAGGGAATAATTTGTCTTAACACAAATTGAAGTTTGCTGTAGAAATTTTCGAGATAATTGTTTTTCGTTTTTTTCTTCTTATTTTTGTGTAATAACAAAGGGTCTTCGATGGAAATACCCATTTACATTTTTTCTGATGATTTTCATAATTGGAAAAGTCGAATTAAAATCGATGACAAGCATGTGGAAATATTTTAATAGGGTGTCCTCATGACCTCGAGATTTTGTGTAATACCATTAAAAAATTCTTAACTACACTTCCCATAAAGTTCAGAGAAGGGAACCATCGAAAGTAATGTACTTACACATGTACATGTAACAGGTGTTTTTTTTAGACGTGTAGTTTTCAATCTGGCAATACTTTTTTCGGAGTTGTTCTTTTGACAGCTGTAACTTGATATATGCTCAGTTTGGTTTGCTATTTCATAATGAATAGACTTACTCCTGGACAGCGTTTGCAAATCGTGCAAATTTTGGGTCCAATACGAGATGGCCACCCATCCCGATTTTGACAAGAAAATTTTGTTCACTTTTTGTTAAATAGGTACGTTAATAAGCAAAATTTTCATATTTGGATTGATCACAATCCACAAACCATTGCTGAGACGCCATTACACCCTCAAAAAGTCACTGTTTGGTGTGCTCTATGGGCAGATGGAATCATTGACCCATATTTCTTCAAAAATGCAGACGGCCATAATGTCAGGCAATTCTCCCCAATAAGCTATAGAGCCATGATTACTGAATTTTTTGACGAACTTTGGTTCCAACAAGACGGCGCTACATGCCATAGAGCCAACGGAAAAATAAATTTATTGAAGGAAACTTTTGGTGAGCGCATTATCTCGCGTCGTGGTCCTGTGGCGTGGCGCGTTGCCTCCAAGATCGTGCGATTTATCACAGCTGGACTATTTTTCTATTTTTTTGGGGTTATGTGAACGCGCTTTTCTCCGCAGATAAGCCCGAGGCTATTGGCGCCTTGGATGAAAATATTCGGCGCGTTTTTGCTCACGTGTGGCCCCAATTGCTGCAAAAAGTGGTTGAAAAATGGGCGTCTCGGAAAACCCTTAATAAAGCTAAATTCTTGGCAATAACATTAAAATTTATGCGTTTTATTGCTTCTTGATAACCACACGTCTAAAAAAAACACCAGTTATTAAATTTTGTTAAGAGGATGTACTAAATATTTTGATGATGTAGTAGCTCGTCAGTGTCCAAAGTAAAGCAAATAAAACTCGAGCTTACTATAAAATTATTATATATTTCTTATTGTAAATAACACTCTATTTTATATAAATGCAAAGCTTGTTGAAATCAGCTACAGGACACAGGAGTAGACTTAGACCACGATTTACACTTATGTAGAAGAAGTGTAACAGGGAAGAAATGGTAGGAATTTGTTTCCAACCCAAGGCTATTCCTTAGAAAATTTACTTTGGCCCGCGATCTCACTAAGAAGAAGCAGGCAGCGACAACAGTAATAGATAGGAGCGGGCTATCGTAAGTTCTTACCTGCTCTTGTAATATTTTGTCGGTTGATACACTGTGAATTGTAAGCATGACAAATGAAAATAACTTACTTGACATGCTGACTTAGCCCCGTTCTGGGTTCTAATTTAAATAGTGACTTGGTGGGTTGTGGGTGGTGGTTGGCTATAACGATGTTGATGACGATTTGTGAGGGTGGTCTTATGATGTTGCTGGTACAATGTATGCGGGTAATTCAGTCTTTAATTTATCGCTTTTTTCCAATATATTAGACATATGTGCAAATGCCTTGGGACTTTGGAGTACGTTGGGTAGAGGATCAATAACGGATCGTTATTTGTTTTAATATGACTTCTCCTGATGTTTTCATGTGGCTAATCTTCTTTCGTACTTAATTGCCTAACATGTTCCAACAATGGCGAATCTTCTTCGTCGTCAGCTGGGCTTTTAATTTTTCAAAAGCTTTAAGTTTTCTTATCAAAAATAAGTCCAATGGATGGTTCCAAGTCTGATATTGCGGTAACAATTCAATCAATCCAATCAATTAAATTCTTTTTTTTTTTTTTCAAATTATAGAATACAACTGCGGTAACATAAACCTTGGTTTCTAACAGGGCTCCGTTTTATTACCGACACTATTTTAGGTTTGCATTAATGATCTTTTTTGGAACTTTTAATAAATTAAACTGCTTTGCTGAAAGGAGTACCATCAGCTTTCCATATTTATTTTTAAATTCAAACACATGCCTTTGGAATGTGGAACTAGAACGGCAGAGTATGATAATCTTATTAAATTCTGGTCTCAACTATATTGTTCAATACCTAATTTACTCAAATTTACATTTTTGTAAAATTTGGCTAAGGTCATTATGTATTTGCGCTAAAAACCGGGTCATAAATGAAATCATATAGCGATTCATAGATATGGCTCTAAGGCAGATGCAGGGGTAGAGTTTTCTCAAATAACCCGCCCCTAAGTAGGTCAATAAAGCTTTAAATAAAGCGGAAATGCTGGCAGTCTGTGATGCAGCTAGGATGTTTACCAGATCTGAACTGATCAGCAATACAAATGACATCTTCATCAACAGTCTATACTATAGGATCGTTGCTGCAACGAGTTGATATCACTCAGAACAACAAAATACAGTTACCCTTCCCAGGACACACCGTGATATACAATGAAGTGACAGATAAACTGGCCAAAATCGTATCATCTCCTAATTCCAGAAAAATTTAATCTTCGGTTCTTATGCCACTAACTCAATGGGAGAACACTTGATGAGAATAGGCATCAGAATAAATGGAGGAGGAAAAAGGAATAAAGATGAGAAGAAAGCCTCATCTCATCTCATTTTCTTTGGTTCTCACCTTAGCTAGGACCAGGAAAGCATCCCAACATGTCGAAACTCTTTTTTCGAAGACAGCATATACTTTTCCATGTTTCCACTAATAGCTAGACTCATTTTCGCCGGCTTCACTTCAATACCTACAAAAGTGTAAATGCTCCACTGACAGATGGCATTAGTTCTCCGACAACGAGAAAAGCGACGACAAGCGTCATAACAACAGAGTTATCATTTATTGTCAAATAAATCAATAAACTTATGGCCTTTCGATTGGTAATTTCGAACCCTTCGTATAGTGCGTGTAAACCCTTAGAACCTATCGAAATCAAAACAGTAAACAGTCAACTAATTCACCATCTTTTTGCAACATAAATGTCAAAGTATAATGACGTATGGCGCCATTTGCAAAAATTGTGGCACATTCACAATAAGACATTACAGTTAAGGACGAAATGAGTTAAATGGCTTGATATATGTAGTTTTCAACATTGGGAAATCAAACAAGAATAATTTTCTGTATGGTATTCATTGCAATTTTCTTTCTTTTTAATTTACGAATTAATGTTTTCATAACAAAAATATCACACAATGATACTATAACTAAAATGAATATACGTAATGCTAGTGTGTGAAAAGCATATGTGTTTTCTTATCTATAGATATATGTATATCCCGTATTCATACTCAGCTATTTATTATCTGAAGTTATGCAGAGAACAATAAACATTTCAACAGAATGTTACTTCTGTCTACATACATAAGTATTTATCTCCAGAGCAATGAAAAAAGCATACATCTCTCTTATTAATTTTACTGGCAAAAGTATTGGCTTCATTTCAATTCCTTCAAATTGTGCAAAGAAAAAGTTTTAAATTGCAATATTTCTTTATGGTTTATGTATAACAGTAGAATAATGTTCATAGTTGTTAGATTGAGATAAAAGAAGGCAACAGAACAAAAAAAAAATCCTTAACTTTGCAAAGGTCTTTTGGTTGATATTAAATAAAAGGATCACGATATGATAAAGGATAGAATCGTGGATGCAGAAGTTTTTAATGAAAAAATATAGTTTTGAGGGCTTCTTTATATTAATTTCCATTTTGCACTTGATGGGATAATTTTTCTGCGTTCATATTTTTTTAGGTATTTTGTTTAGTTTTGGAAACCGTAGAGAGTAGAATCTGGAGAAAAAAGTTTCGAAATGAAATGAATTCATCAAAATAAAATTGTATGCAATTTAAGAGAAATATAAAGGTTTTATTTGGACCGGCATGTACAGGGTGGCGCACGAATCGTGCTACAATAAGAAATTTAAATAACTTTTTTTTATTGGATTAAAAATTTAATTTTATTTTAAATAACTAATGGTTTTTAAAGATGATAGACCGCAAATGACCTCCACGCTCATCCACGCATATGCGGCACATGATCAGAAAATTGTTCATTGCGGCCTGAAGGGTTGAAATTGGGATCGCCTCCATTATTGTCTTAATGGACTGCTTCAATTCAGTCAAATTCATGGGTTTCGTTTTGTACACTTCCTGCTTGACATAACCCCATAAAAAAAAGTCTGATGCAGTCAGGTCAGGTGACTTTGGGGGCCAGCGGAAAGTGCAGTTTCTGGATATCAATTTGTTTGGGAATTTTCGTTGGAGCTCCGCCATAATTGTGTGGCTACGTGTGCACTTGCTCCATCTTGTTGAAACTAAATCCTGCTGAAAGGTATACGTATTCAGCGAAGTTCTGGGTAAAAAAACTCCTTCAACATCTTTAAAAAATGGTTTCCATTGACAGTTTGTATTACACCGTTTTCTTCAAAGAAGTATGGTCCGACAATCCACCTTGATGAAACTGCGCACCACACAGTGACTCGTTCTGGGTGCAGTTCCGTCTCATTGAGCATTTCTGGATTAGATTCAATCCATATACGGCAATTTTGCTTGTTAACATTGCCGTTTAAGTCAAAATGGGCCTCATCAGGCATGAACAAACAATTTATCAATGTGTTGTCTTCTTCGGCCATTGCAATCATTTTTCGGGAAAATTCCAGGCGAACAGGCAGATCCTGAGGGTTTAACTTGCTTGTAATTTGGACTTTCTACGGAAACAAGTTTAAGTCATCATGAATTATCCGTTGTAATGACCGTCTGCTAACTCCAATTTGGCCCGATAAGTTTCGAGTCGAAACACTAGGATCTACCTGTATTGCCGATGCAGCACGATTGTATCCTCAACCCGAACAATGGGATCTCGATGATATGATCTTCGTGATTCGGCAGCTTCCAGATTCGGAAAACATGTTCACCAGCCTCATAATGGTCCATCTCTTCGGGGGATTATCGCCAAACTCCAGCCTAAATTCCCTTTGGACGGAAATGACGGACTGCAAAGAATGGTATCGCTGCACTATCCAAATCCTTTTTTTCAGTATCCAAAGCATTCATTTTGATAAATCTAAATAGTAGCCTATAAAATAAAAAAAAAATAAGCCGATTACTCACACTGAAAAAAAGTTATTACATTTTATTTTTGTAGCACGATTCGTGAGCCACCCTGTATAAATGTTAAGCAGGGAATTAAACTCACATTAAATATTTTCATGTGAAAAATAATAACTTTTCTAAAGTGATGTTATTTCCCTCCACTGAAGCGAAGTTATTTCCCACCTACATATAGTATGGTGGACGAGCCTAGATAAATGGACGTCATGCGGGATATGCCACCATCGTGACTGAAAAGTAGAGTTATGCGGTCCCTTAGGGTTAAAAGGGCATTCGACTTCTGGAATTTAGTTACTGCTTCGACTCGACTTCTGGAAATTAATTACTGCTTTAACGTCTTTAAGGGCGAACATCTATTATTAAAAGGTTATAGGTAACTGTTATAAATTGGAATATCTCTATTCTTCTTCTTGAGAAATACCAATTTATAACAGTTAAATCAGTCTTATAACAAAGCAGTAGAACTTGATGACATTCCTGCAGAGCTTCTACAAGCGGCGCCAACGACATCGAGCGAACTCCTGCATCCACTCATAAAGAAAGCTTGGGTCGCCGAAGGATTTCCGAAAGAGTGGAGAAAGGGAGTGAGACTTCCGCCAACAGATAAGCATAATTGCCTTGTATTTGTTAAGAAAGTAGTGGAAAACTAAGGTTGTTTTAAGCATACTATATATTTAAAATAGGACAGAAATCAGAACTGTTTATCTTCTTACGGCCGGCGAGGTTACATTTTATGTATATTGATGCACTTCTATAATTGTAAACGATTTCTATTAAAATGTATTGTTTCTTACACAAGTATATTAATATTCCTTCATTATTCCGGCTGTCAATTTATAAAAATTGTTTTTAATTAAAAATCAAGCATTTGCACATGTAAAGCATATGTGATTTACTTTTTTATTAAGGGTTAGCATCATCAAAATCATAGCAACTGTTTCCACTTAACAAGCTTATTATAATTTATATTAATAAAAAATCAGATGTATTCAATGCAACGAACAGTGTTGTACAGGGCCGTGCTTTGAGTGTGAAGACCAGAGGCGCCGCAAACACATGGACTTCGGAAACACTCATTGTTTGCAAATTACATTTTTTTTTTATTATTTGTTGGTTAGCTACCAACATAAATACAGTTTGCCAAAGTAAATTTTTAAATAAATCAAAAGTCAACCCAAATGACGCAAGTCTCACGGTTTTTCATAGTATCTTAAAGTAAGGCCTCCGTTGATATTCTGAAAACAGGCAAATACTGTGAACACATCCAACGTCTGCCTGGTCCTCCCGGCTCTAGTCTCTAATTTTTGTTGTCAGCATTAAGTATTTAGATCCAGTAGCAACATTGCCAAAATTGCACCAGAGCCGTCATATCTGACGTAATTGAGTTTATACGATAAACATAATGACCCAGACGTGAGCGCGTGCTCTACGAGCAGAAGACGACAAACGAAAAACCGTTGTCCCAGAGGAAGCAGCATTAAAATCAAGAAAATCGAAGGATATTAAACAGGTACGAGAGGTACTTACATTTTGCCAATAGGAAAAAGAACTTCCAAGGATTGCAAAGCCCGAACCAAGACCTACCGAAATGTTTTGCTGTATTCGACAAAAATAGTTGAATTTAGTACGATAAAGTGAAGCCCGTCACAGTTTTCAAATATTTTAAGAAAGTTGATCTGTTCTTCTTCCTCTTGGTTTCCAGGAGCTACTACTAGTTGTAATACTTTAACTCCTCCTGGATCATAAGGCGGCAGCCAGTTCCTTCCATCTCTCTCAGTGCCCAGCAATGTACCTTAGCTGAGGCCACGACTCCAATTTCTGGGACTGATCCTTCTTCATTACAGATGATCCCCATGTTTCTTTTGGCCTTTCCACCCGCTTTGCACCTTAAGGATTCCATTCAAAGCACTGCTTTGCTATATTGTCATCAGGAGTCTTCAGTGTATGGTCAATCCAGCCCCACTTTCTTTGCGAGATATTAACATCCACTGTAATTTGCCCAGTCCTGATCCATATTTTGTTGTTTGATTTGATTGGTAGCCAGAGAATGTTCAGGATGTAACGTAGACAAAGGCTTGCAACCCTCTGCTAGCTAAAAACTGTTATCCAGTCATAATTTTATGGATCATGTAGAAGAGAAATGAACACCAGTTCTTCGGCCGACAAACACTTCTCCGAATGAAAGAATCAAGCCTTACAAATATCTCTTTTTAATGTCTGAGAGGTTTCAGTATAGTTGTTTGGTCTCCCAAGATGCTAATCTTGGGTCAAGTAGCTTAATATTTACTAAAATGCAGGTCAGACAAATATTACCGTCGGTAACGGACGACATTTCTCCCAAAGGGCCCATGGTTAAATTTCCGCCGGTTGACCGTAGTGAGCCAGTCCGCCTCTGTGAATTAACGATGACTTCCAAAAAAAAAATGGTCAAATAATTTTTATAAAATCGCAACACCGGCAATGTTATCAGCGACAACGGCAGCCATTATTTTAGAACCAATGTGTTTCATTAGACGAGCATTGCTGTGGTTGATGGATTGCCAAAAAATTTTCCACTACAATAAGTACAGTAGCACAACACCCAAAAATAATACAAAAAATAATGCATGGAATTTGAAGCTGTAGCTTTGTTTGTTTCGATGCAAAATGCCCTTCTACATTGTAGAGCTCAATGTTAATTTCGTCAAGTTCTAGAACCATTCACGACCACTGTTAATTCAGTCCTCCATTATATCAATAAGGAGACGTGATTCGCTGTGGCTAATGAAATATCTGAAAGCAGATGCGCCCCTGAAAAAAAATTCCCGAAATCGATCGCAAACATAAAAGGAAATTAATTTAATTCCAAAATAATGCAAATTTAAGTGGCTTTAAATTTCTGCTCAGCCTGCATTTAATTACAATTAACACTTACCTCGATTATCCCAGATTAAATGAATTACGCAACCCCCACCGTTATTAGTTTATTCCGGCGATGGCCACAACCATTTTTTTTGATGGTGTGTAGAGTTTTTTTTTTGTCGAATGCCGAATATATTAATTTTTCCTTTTTTCTGGTTCGATGGCCATTTGTTCGTCCATAAAACCCAATTTGAATTACAAGGAAAGGTAAACATCATATATTACCCAATTTAGATTTGCTCTCAGCATGCATCCTTTTCAAGCCACGTCTCGTCGTCGGACGTCGGATGTCGCGTCGTTTTGTGGCGGACATGGTAAAGAGTAAAGTCCAAACAAGGCAAAGTTACATGCACGAGTAGAGCATGAGTTGAGTCCCATGTATGCAAACTTGACCCAATGTTGGTAATATATGCAAATTCGGTTTTACAATTCCAACAAATGTCACATTGGCTAGATCATGATTGAGATACATTTCTGCTTTCGAACCGAAAAAGGCGAGCCGCACTAATCTACATCTGTGCGACACGCAATCTAATCATTGCCCTCAACCGAACCGCATCGTCGACTTCGGCGTGGTTTGTGTGGTGTTGACTTCCAGTTCAGGATTCTCCATTACAGAATTTATAGAGCCAAACATAGCCAGCAGTATGTGGCGCAAATATCTTCGAGTTAGTAGGTAGGTAGTTGGTATATATCGTTGCATATATTAAGCCCGTAATTTTCCTGGAAAATCTGCAGATGACACACCGGCTTATCCGCATGATGGTCAAAAAATGGGTGGCATATTGTATTATACATATAGTATATTGCGGAAGGGTATACGAAAGCAAAGGAAGAACGCCGGTAGCAAGCGGCCAGCATCATCATGCTTTTGAAATTGCATTTTACCAAAGGTACCTCACGCTCTCAATGTAAATGGAAAATGCCGAACAAAAGTTTCCTGATACAGCTACCTGAAATGGGGAAAAAAAACACCGGCACAATAACGGGAAATGGCTTTTTATTAAAAAAGTTACAATGGACGAGAGTGCATCTTCCATGCATGCATAATCCCGTGGTAGAAGGCAATTAGTACAGAAAATGCCATTGTTCGCTTTATAACTGTATTTTGTTGCTTTTAGCCAAGTTTAACGGAGCATAGGGTACAAGAGAGTTTGATAAGTATTTTATACCATAAAGCTAGGAGACCACGACCACACACCAATTAGTAGAGGAAAAAATGAATCACAGGGTCGTATGTACTGGCTTCCTTGGCTCAAACACTGTCTCGGAAATGTTTGTTGGTACTTTAGAAGATTAATGTATGTTTTTTCTAAGCCCGTAAAAATTGGAGGGTTATCGATAAATTTTATGGAAACACTTCCATATCACTATCACAGATGACTGATTTATATATCTTACTCTTGACATGGTAGACTCCAGCGCAGATATGATAATAAATTTAATTCTTCTCTGAAATCTATCAAACCTAAAGAAAATGCATGGTTTGATTGGAACTGTAAAGAGTTTATTAGGGTTAGAGAAATAAGTTTCGGGAATTATAAAGCCAACCCCACTGAGGAAAACCGGAAAAAGTTTCAACAAGTTAGAAAGACTTGCAACTTACACATTCGAAGAACCAAATTTTTACATGACCAAAAATTAAGGCAAAATATACTACAATGTCCCAAAGGTAGTTAAAAATCATTTGTAATGTGTAAAAATTATTCGAAATTCAACTTCGTCTTCGGTTCCAACACTCGTCTTGAATGACACCCCTTTTGTGAGTTCTCGTAAAAAAGCCAATTTGCTTGCAGTGCAGTTCGCTGTTAATTCGACGCTGCCAGAAAGTGTTATGACTCCTCCAGTACTTGAGAGCGTACACGATTTTATGGACGAATCTTCTTTCGCACTCGTGCAGGTGGTGAAGTCCTCAAGGACCTTGATACACACAAATCCGCTGGCCCGGATAGTATCCCTCCCATCGTTCTGAAGAGGTGTTCTTCAACGCTGGCAAAATCAATGCGTAAGCTTTTCCATCTGTCCTTCTCTACAGGTCTCTTTCCGAGTGGATGCAAAACAGCATTTGTCCAGCCTGTCCCTAAAAAAGACGTATCTTCTTCTTTACCCTCTAATTACCGTCCAATTGCCCTTCCTCGTACATCCCTTCTCTCAAGGTCATGTAAACGCTGATTAATTATCAGCTTAAGAAATATCTTAAAGAACGAAAGCTCCTTAGTGACCGCCAGTATGGCTTTCGTAGCAATATGTCCACTGGTGATCTGAAGGTATATCTCACCGAACAGTGGCACAAATCTTTACATCGTTTTGGAAAAAGTAAGGTTATTGCGCTTGATATTTCGAAAGGATTTGATAGAGTTTGGCATAAAGCTCTCTTATCGAAAATGCGTGAGTTTGGTATCGATGAATCTCTTATTCATTGGATTAGAAACTACCTGTCGGGCCGCTCAATACAAGTTGTATTGGACGGTTTCAAGTCTGATATTCGCAAAATAAATGCTGGTATGTTCCAGGGCTCCGTATTGTCTCTGACCCTTTTTCTCATTTTTATGATTGATCTCTTATCTGGAACTTCTAATGCACTAAATTGTTTTGCTGACGATAATACCCTCAGCTTTTCATATACGGTTGCAGGTTCACTTCCTTGTTCTTCGGATGTGGAACTAAAACGGCAGCGTATGATAGGCTCATTAAATTCTGATCTCGACAGCATTGTACAATGGGGAATAAAAAACCGCGTAGAATTTTATGCTTCAAAAACTTAGTGCTGTTTTCTGTCGTTAAAGCAGAACCCCCCCCCCCCCCCCCGTGCCACTATCAATGAGTGGTACTTGCATTGAAGAAACCGATCAGCTGTCAGTCCTTGGCATGTGCAACACACACCACCTTTTGTGGAATGACCACATATTTGATGTCGCCAAATACGCTGCAAATTGCTTAGGATTTCTTCGAAGGTGCAAGAAATTTCTTTCCCCGCCTGATCTGGCTGAAATCTATAAGGCTTTTATTGTGCAAAGCTGGAGTATAAATCTCACATTTGGGCAGGAGCTCCCAAAACTCATTTGAGTCTCTTAGATAGAATTCAAAATAGAGGTCTAAGTATGATTGGGGATAGAATTATTGTGGAAACATTTACATCTCTTGAAAATCGTCGAAATGTGTCATATATTTCGTTATTTTATCGCTATTTTTATAGACCGTGTTCTAGCGAAGTAGCCAGTTGCATTCCTCCCCTTAAACTATTCAACCGTATTACTCGCGCTTCTAGGAATGCTCATCAGCTTACCCTCGAGCCCAATTTCTGACGTACTGTCAAGTACAGAGATTCTTTCTTTAGTCGAACAACACGAACGTGGAATGCTTTACCCGGCTCTATTTGTCCCTCCCATTTTGATATTTGGAACTTCAAGACCTATGCATGTATGTACATCGGTATCTCCTTTAAAATCCTTCCCTTTTTTCGTAATGCTCGCACTGTGCTTAAACTTATTAAGGGTATCCAAAACCCCTTTAGTGTCCGCTAAATTATATATACAAAAAAAATAGAGATTGTCATCGATACAGTTATACCTACCCAAAATTATTTCATATTGAAGAAAACGCAAGCAAATTATTAAATATTGGACTGTGTGAATTAAAGCCAAATTGAAGATTTTTGTGACCTGAAGTCCAAAATGGGTTTCGCCCAGGCGAATATGTCTTTAATGCACACAGTCATTCCACAAAAACAAAAATAATATTTACTTATTGTTTGCGTTTTCTTCAATATTAATACTGGCCAGACCACGGGGATAACATACATTTAGGTGCACGAATTTAACGAAAATCCCCTACAAAATTGCTTGACATAATCCCATAAAAAAAGTCTGGTGGAGTCAAGTCAGGTGACCTTGGGGGCCAGAGGAAAGTGCAGTTTCTGGATATAAATTTGTTTTGGAATTTTCGTTTGAGCTCCGCCATAACTTGTGTGGCACCGTGTGCACTTGCTCTATCTTGTTGAAACCAAATCCTGCTGAAAGGGATATGTCTTCGGCGAAGTTCTGGGTAAAAAAACTCCTTCAACACTTTTAAATAACAGTCTCCATTGACAGTTTGTGTTACACCGTTTTCTGCATAGAAGTATGGCCCGACCTTGACACCTTGATGAAACTGCGCACCACACAGTGACTCGTTCTGGGTGCAGATCCGTCTCTTGGAGCATTTCTCGTTAACATTGCCGTTTAAGTCCAAAAAATGGGCCTCATGAGATATGAACAGACAATTTATCAATGTGTTGTCTTCTTCGGCCATTGCAATCATTTTTCGGGAAAATTCCAGGCGAACAGGCAAATCCTGAGGGCTTAACTTGCTTGTAATTTGGTCTTTGTACGGAGACAAGTTTAAGTCATCATGAAGTATCCATTGTAATGACCTTCTGCTAACTCCAATTTGGCCCGATAAGTTTCGAGTCGAAACACTTGGATTTGCCTGTATTGCCGATGCAACAGCCACGATTATATCCTGAACCCGAACATTGGGATCTCGATGATATGGTCTTCGTTCGATGCTTTCAGATTCGGCAAACATGTTCACCAGCCTCATAATGGTCCATCTACTCGGGGGAGTACCGCCAAACTCCAGCCAAAATTTCCTTTGGACGGAAATGACGGACTGCAAAGAATGGTATCGCTCCACTATCCAAATCCTTTTTTCAGTATCCCAAGCATTAATTTTGTTATATCTAAATAGTAGCCTATAAAATAAAAAAAAAATAAGCTGATTACTCACACTGAAAAAAAGTCATTAGGTTTTATTTTTGTAGCACGATTCGTGTGCTACCCTGTATCAATCTAGATCTTCAGTGACGATAAGTGATTAAGGGAACTTAAAGTTGCAAGACAGATATCAATCAAGTGCTGGCACCGCAGCTATACTGAGTGAGTATGGATTCAATAAATTATTATGCGATTGATTTATTAATCGGTCGTTCATAAAAATTAAATGAAAATGGTTAAAGAAATTACTTTTGATATTTCTAGGAGCGTTATTTCTATAAAGGAAAATGGGCGCCAGCAAATTTTTTTTTTGGAATTAAAGTAAATCACAAATCTTTTGAAGCGAAACCGATGGTGTAAGTTTTTCAAATAAAAAGAAGTGATTTATAATTCTAAACGGAATTTTAGTGATTTGTTTTAATATTAATCTTACAAATGGAACCTGTTTGTTACCGAAGGTGGGATGTAATTTCTTTGTCTGTAACAAAGACAAAACCTTGTTCACACTTTCTATTTCGTACTGTTGCTTATCAATAGCTTTCAGCCAATCGAAATGCGCGGATTTTGGTTACCTCAATAATAAGCAAAATTCAGCACTTATCGCGGAATTCGCCGATCACTGTTTTCAAGTTCGAGGAGCGAAGGAGCCAGATGAACGCGTTCAGCAATTTTTACTCAATTTTTCAAAGATCTTAAAGGAAATCAGAAAGCACAAAAAGAAATCTATTTAATTCCGAAAGAACATACATTTGTCCCGGCAAATTCGGCGGCTTGGTTTCAGTTTTCCCTAGAAGAAATATTTTTGATTTAATTATTTTTTAGTATTCATATTCAATTTTTATAATATTCAAAGGTTTTTTTTCCGAAATATTCTATGCACGTTAAAATAATATGAAACCACATAATTATGTACCTATATAGTTATACCCAGTTAGGAGCACTGCGAAAATCTAGAGAAGAATAAGTAAGATTTATGTAGGTATGCATTTTGTTGAAATAGAAATGGCTCATTTTTCAGACTTTGTATATACCTCCGGAAAAAGTTGACTTTAAGGTGACATTTGTAAGAAAATATTATCGAAACGTCAAAATATATTTTTTTGCCTTCCTATCAAGCCATGAACTGTCAAAATCAATTTAAGGATGACTCCGATTTAAATGGATTAAAAAACGGGTTGGTGATGTTTGCTCCAAAAATATAATCCATAAGAGAAAAAATCCCCAAAGACAAAATCCCCAAGAGAAAATCTCATAAAAAAAAAATCCCCAAATAAACAGTGCAAGTAATGAATCAAGCAATAAAATCGCACTGCTTATTTGGGGTCAAGCTTAACAACGTTTATTCCTTTATGTAATAATTATATAATAATTGTCTTCATCCTTCTTTTTTGATAAAATAAAAACACAGTGCTTTCTAAATTCGTTTAACTTTTATTAAGCAAACAAAAGACATGATTTCGAAATTTAAAAAAAACAACAGTTTATCATAAAATAAAGCAAAATATAAAAACAGTCAATTATAGAAAAAAACGGCATTTTTTTAATTAATCAGAGAATATACGATAAAGACAGGGTGTATGATATCCACTTCATAAAAATTATTTTACTTCCTGAATTTAAATGTATCAAATAATAACTAATTTATTAACTGAATCGCCCTAAGCCAAAAAAAAATATATTCGGGATTATTTGAGATTTTAGAGATTTTAGGAAATAAGATAGTATATTGGGGATCTTGTCCATAGGGTTTCTTTCCCCATGGGGATTTTATCTTGTTGGATATTTTTTTTTTGGGGGGGATTTCGTCCGATGGAGATTTTGTTTTTTGGGGATTTCAGGTGGCTCCCTTAAGAAACCTCTACAAAATCAAAATTTTCCTTAGAAAATTCGAAATTTTTCTGATTTAATTTTTTGCTCCGAAAAAAGTTGATTTTTAGCGTTTTAGGTGACATTTGTAGAAAAATATTACCCAAACGCTAAAATATAATTTATTGCCTACCAGTCAAGCTATGAACTGCGAAAATCGGTTGAGGGATGGCTCTGATTTAAATGATCTCCTCAATCTTTTCCATCTGAACACACATCTTATCTTACATCTTTTTACTACCAAAAAACACGAAAGAAACCATGACTATAGATGATATCAATACCAACGATTTACAGCGTTTTGGCAATTCTTGGGGACCAAATGTGTGTTATTGAGTACTGGACGGTTCAACCACTTAATGTGTCCAAGTTATACTTTTGTCGTCGCGCACCTATCGGGAAAAAAAGAAACGGCCCAATTGGGATTGAAAGTGTACCTATTATATTTTTTATTAAATGAATTTCTAATATTAATTAAATATTAAATTACTGAAAGCAAGTAATGGTAATAAAAGGAAGGAAATGGGATTTGGACAGATTAAATACTGATTTTTGTCGCTGTAAATTTTACCGTGGTAACTGTTGTTTGCTGATTTTTTAGCGAGAGTGCGCGTCAATATGGCCCGTTCACATTTCAAAGTCAACATAACCCAAGCCATATTCATTTATTCCAATTCAACATATAACCGCACTTACTGGAAACTCTTATTGTTTCCAAATATTTTTTTAAAAAACAAAAATCTCCAATACAATTTAGTACAATCAGATTATTGCGAAGCAACGTTATAGCGGTTCTGCTTTAGAAACCTAAAACCAATCCTTATAAAATTAATTTTTCTAAAGATGGAATATTCTTTTATTTTTTCTTCTTCTTTATTTTTTTTTTTTAATTTAAATGAATTGCACTTTTCAATTTGAACCACCTTTGTTTGAATTCATCCACTTACTTACATCATGTAATGAACATTTACAGTAAATATTTTATATATACACATACTCGTAGATGTTGGTTTTTAGCAAGATTTAAATTTGAATTTTAATTACATTCTGTAATTAATTCAGTTCAAACATGTGGGTACATTTGGTAGGCGTGCAATGTGTTCCAAATTTACATGCAATATATACCTACCGACCGTACTCCCAAACATGATAAATGAGAATATAACTCTGCAAATTTCAATCTTTCCATCCACACTCCTGCCATGCGAGCTGTGAGTCAGTCAAGTCAGTCGCACTCCCTCAATCACGCGAATCCCACCCGCCCGTAATTTTGTTCGAATGAAAAAAGGAAACTTTATCCTTTTTTAAAATGAATGAAACTGTATCAGTGTTGGCTAACAATGAATGTGACTTAAGGTTAACGAACGACCGAAATCAGCTGAGGGTTTTCATTCCATTTTCTCGCTTTTCTTTATTTTTTTTATTTCATGGAAATATGATTCGGAATGGGCAGATGATGGAAAAATATTAGTTCAGGAGCAACGGAACGAGGATTTCGGCAAATTTCGAGGAAACACTACATCAGTGACCTAAATTGTGCAACAACGTAGAGGAAGGTATTTTCATCTAGGCTTGAGAGTAAGTAACTTGGTGTTTTCAGCAGTTAATTGTATGACTAGTCGAATATTTCTTTTTGTATATTTTTTTCATTTCTACTGGTTTTCATTGCAGCTTATGTCTCCTTTTCGTTTTCATAATTATTCCCTTTTTTACGAGTATTTTGCACGAGAGAATGTGAACAGAAATAGCATTCGCTTAATTCGATTAGATTTTGTTTTAATGAATAACTGATCTCGCGTCAATGATAATGGTTTTTGTTTCAAGAATTAAATTATCAAGAAAATAAATTAATACCTATAAGAAAATGTCGCACGTATAAAAAATGTGCATTGTTCGTATAGAAAATATAAACTGTTATATAGTGGTTCATACATGAAATGCGAGACTTGTCTAAGGTTAGCGATTTTAATTAAAAATAAAATGCACGATTGGATCGTACGAATTGTTCTTGTAGCTAAAAACTTTCATGTAACCTTAACATTGACGCTGTTAGTAGGTAGGGTGTCTAGTTATCCCAATTCTCGTTCAGAGCAGATGTAGGTTAGATTACCTTAATTCTTACTATAATGAATTTTCGAATACCGTTAATAAGCACGCAAAATATAATATTTTTATACTAAAAAAAATTCAGAAACAAATTTGGAGCCGTTTTCGAGAAATACATTTTTTTAAACGGATTTTTCAAATTTGTATGGGCTGTTTTTTATTTTAGGAAAATAGTTCTTTTAATTGTTGAGGTGCAAACGTGGACTCTGACCACTTTCTTGTTGTGACAAAGATCAGAGCCCGCCTGTAAAACGAAAAGAAAACAAAGACCGCCCAAAGGAAGAAATTCAACATCGCCTAGCTGCCTTAGCACATTTGAGAAGGCCAGAGATTACAGTAAACAATTGAGAGGGAAACTCTCTGCCATACCTCCAGCCACAAGCGTCAACAACCAGTGGAACCGCGAGTAGCGCAACATCATTAAGGAGACAGCCGAGACCACCATATGCTACCAATCACCCAGGAAAAAGAAAACCCGTGGTAATATGATGAATACGCAGTACTGAAGCAGGAGATGGAAAATGCAAATGCTGCAACGAAAAACAAGAGCAGCAAGAGAGGAGTACCGTCAAAACAGAAGAAAAGACTCAGGTATCTCGAGTAATCTAGCACCGTCATCAATACCCGCCACTTCTACAAAACAGCTAAGCACCTGTCATCTGGTTATAGGACTGGCACGCAAGCTCTTCTTCGAAACAGTGAAGGGAACCTAATTACCGAAGCACAGAGAATTGTAGACATGTTTAAGCAGCATTTCCAGCAACTGTTGCCTAAGGGGCATTATTTAGAGAAGAACAAGGAAGCATGAGACCAGCCAATGAAGATCCAGTCCCAGCGCCCATTACTGAAGAGGTTAAGAAAGCCATCCACAAACTTAAAAACAACAAATCTGGGGGCTCGGATGGCGTAGTTGCGCAACTCTTCAAGTATGGACGAGATGTCCTGGTAGAGTGCATGCACCAGCTCATCAACAAAGTGTAGGAGGAGGAAAGCATGCCCGATGACTGGTCAAATAGCACCGTATGCCAAATCTACTAAAAGGGCGATCCTATGTGCTGCAAAAACAACAGAGGCATATCCCTGATTAATGTTGGCTACAAAATATCCTATCCTATGTGAGCGCCTTAAAACTTTCTGCAATACTATGATCGGCACGCATCACTTACCAGTATGGCTTCAGTCCATACAGATTAACGAAAGACCAAATTTTTACATTGAAGGAAATCCTGGAAAAGACCACCGAATTTCAAGTCGAGACCCACCATCTTTTCATCGACTTCAAAGCCGCAAATGATTGGCGATGTCGGAACTCGTGATCCCGAAAAACCTGATCCAGCTATGACGTATGACGTTACAAAATACGTGGTGCAACGTGCAAATGGGTAACAGCTCATCCGAGCTTTTCCAGACGTGTACATGGTGCAGGCAAGGAGATGCGCTATCATGTGAGTTCTTTAACATAGTCCTGGAGCAGATATCATCGGGCGCTCTAAGCGGGCTGTACGTGAAGTATTCACAGCTATTGTTGAACAGGCGTTGGTTTTGAAGTGAATGAGGACAAAACAAAGTTATGCTATCAACAAACAAAGCCTCATCTGTTCATCACCTAGGAAAAAACGTCATTGTTACGGTTGGTACCCATAATTTCGAGGTAGTCACGGAGTTCACCTACCTCGGAACAAGCATCAATTCCACGGACGACACCTTGGAGGAAATCCGACGAAGCATTACCCTAGCGAACCGCTGCTACTTCGGTTTGACCAAACAAATGGTTTCAAAACAACTTTCTCGAAAGACAAAGTGCACGCTATACAAAACGGTAATTTTACCAGTTCTACTCTACGGCGCCGAGTGCTGGACGATAAGTAAATAAGGGAAATTGATACCGGGCACTTTCGAGAGAAAAATTCTTCGGCGGATATGAAAAGATTGAATGGATGACAAGATTCAATCGTAAATTATACGAGGTGTACCGAGATGCGGATGTAGTCCAAAGAGCCAAAACAGGTCGACTACACTGGCTCGCCAACATCGAGCGAATGGACAACAACGCTCCAGCCAAGAAAATCTTCGATCCCCAGCCCCCAGGTTCGAGACGACGCACGAGAAGATCGAACCTCCGCTACAGGGACCAGGCGTTTAAAGACACAAGAGTGCTAACAGTGCTTGGCCTCACTGTTACCACTGGGACCCATTTGAGTCAAAAGGGACTCATTTCTTTTAGATTTGACTCATTTTTTTAAGAACGAGTCAATAGTTTAAAGCACTTTTATTTCATTTTGCAGAAAATATTTTAAAAAGATTGAGTTGTCCCAACTACGCTTCTATTTCATTTCCTTCCTGTGGATAAAACATAATGATAAGAGTTTTGGATTTCTATTTTAAAATTAAGATATGTGAATGAAAAAATGAAAAGCCTATTTTTGAGAACATTTCTAACTTTATTATGAAATTGATGACGATTCCTTAAAGTTCTGTAGCCGCAGAAAGAAAATGTTCAGATCTTAACAAATCAAACCAAAAAAGTTTAATAGATTTAAATTAGAAACTGATAAAGCAATTATGTTTGCAGAGTTATATGCCTCAAACGATATAGTTAGACTCCAGATTAAAAACTATGCTTTTGTTTATTTGTTTTCTGACTTTTGTCTTAATATTTGTTTACTTTTAAAAAAATGTGTTCTTAAGACTTTTTAAATTCATGTATGCTAAACTGCATCGTTTTTTGTGATATATGTAGTACATGTACATATGTGATTTATTTAAATTCAGTTAATGTAGAAGTATTTACAGTCTAGGAAAATATGATATTCGCTTCGAAAAAATTCCGAAAAAGCTGAATTTTGGTGAAGAGCTTCATTTGTCGTCGTAAGCATTTTCTAAAAAGTACCCTAAATTTGGTAAAAGGAGCTAATTTGGAGCAAACTTTTTTAGAGCCGACAAGGGGGTAACATTCAGTTTTTGTAAATAGCCATAGAAAACCATGGTTTTTTTTTTTTGAAAAAAGTTGTTTGTACACATTGCAGATCATGTCATTCTACACAAAAAATATTAAGACACTTTTTATCGTAGAATTGATGGATTTGGAGAAAAATGGTGGAAAACATTTTGTAGTAGTACATTTTTCCAGTGGGGACATTTTTTATTCTTAGTTTGGAAAAACATGTTCTATTAAGAAAAACAAAGTTTTAAGTGTGGAACCGGAAGGGAAATACTATGCTAATTTGAATTTGATATTTTTTGTATGTTTTCAAAGTATTTATTTTAGTTATTAGATAAAAGGTATTATTAAAAACTGTACAAAAATTTTTTATTGGGACTCATTTATTTTCAAAATAATTCATTTTTTCAAGCTCTGGGACTCTTAAAAATTAAACCGTGTTGTAACATTGTATGGTCTTGACGACTGAAGGAAGAGTGTGAGGGACCGCATACGATGGAATACCGCAATATATCAGGCAGATACTCTCCATGGATCGGGAGCCGGATAAGTAAGCAAAGTCAGTAAGTAATTAAGTTTTTTTTATTAACTGCTTATTATAATGTCAAAAAACTACGAAATATGAAGTTTCAAAAAATGCATTGAGTCATAATCAAAATTTTGAGTTTTTTTTTTCAATTTCCTTTTTTTTTTGTGGCTGATATTAATGTTTATACTTTCTAGGAGCTTCTGCATAGGAAAATTCAAAAATTCAAACAAAACTGTTTTCCAGAACATCGAAATATAAAAAATGGTTCTACTAGAGGTACATAATATACCAAAACTAACCATTTTACAAAAAAAAATTACCAAAAACTACATTTTCCCTCATTAATGAACTGATTTTTTTTGTATAAAAATCGTTGAAGATTTGTTACTATCCTAGTAAGAGCCAATTTTTCAATAGTCAGTTAAGTAGTCAGTTAGTACATATTCTCCAGATGGAGCAAAAATCTGTTTTTCAACAGTCAAATACAACTTAATCTAGGAATAAAGTTATCTTCTCATTTAAGAACAGAATAAGGAGTTATCTGAGGAATAAAATAAATAGGAATTTTCGATGTCAAAAAACACTTTGAAAAATTATTGCTTGAAATAAACATTAAGCAAAAATTAATTTCTATGAAAAGTTGGATACTCGAAATAAAAGTGTCATTCAACTTAAATTATTCTATAGATTATTTTGTCTTGATTGCAAAATTCAATGTTGTATCCATTTGTTTAACAGTCAAGTAAGCTTATTCCTCAGGCAACTAACTGGATGTTTATTTGGAGATTGAAAAATCGGCTCTAAAAGATTCAAAAGATTAACAATAAAATTTGAAATCGATTTTTCTTCTCATATTTGATGTAAATCAGATGACTTTGAAACTCCGAAAAAAAGGTTTCGGCTAATGCGGTTTTGATTACGCTCGCGGCTTCTGATGTGAATTTATTCGTGGTACCGGAGAATATGCATGATTCTGCAAAATTGTATTTCCTCAATAATTTTGTTCAATTATTTATTAATATATTTATCGCGATTAAACAAAATACATACTCTTTGAACTCTGAATTTATTCATTGAACTTAACATTAAATTAAAATTAACCGAATATTTTCAAATAAATTATTAATAAAAAATTTCAACAGCAATTTGTATCAAATCACTAGAATTTACAATTGCATATTTTCATAATAAATTTCAAAATTAGCCATGCTTTCAATTTTCATACTTTAGATTTTTAAGGATAAATTTGAACCTTTCTTGTTTTTGTTTTAATTTCAACAAAGTTTATTGTAATAATCTTTATATTTTTCAATTATCCTTATTTGCTTTATAAATTCTAAAATTTTAATAGGATGTCAGAAATTCTGGAATGACAAATTTACATAATCTGAAATTATCTTTCCCACAATGTTCGTTATTATAGCCAGACACCTATTTATAATTTCAATTTCAACAATTTAATAAAAAGTACCATCCGCTTTTTAGAGTTCAAGATCAACCATAGACACTCAAGTCTTTGTTAATGTCATTTCAATAGCACAACATAATAAGCTCATTAAGAAGATCCATTACTAACTCAACAAAATCTAAATATTAGAATAACGAGCAATCAACGAATTTAAGCTTTTTATTAACGTCACTCAAACTGACACTTGAGTTTCAATCAAAGCAAACAATAAAAATAAAATAATAACAACAACAAAAAAAAAAAAGAATTACAACACAATACTTTATGTATGTATGTACCAATGTATCTATGCATCTTATATAAATATAATATTAACACTCGACCCACAGCCAGACACATTCATTCAAAATGTTATGCGTGAATAACGGTAGGTATCCTCTTAATACCAATAACAACAATTTCACACTTTACACACCGCAATTGCCATCCCATTCCCATAATAAATGACCACAAACTTCAACTTAATAACACCCCTTTTTCGATATAACGCTTGTCGTATATTCTTTGTTGTCGCCGGTAGTACACATACATACATACTTATGTGTATAATAATGATATAATACTTCCAAGATAATAATAAGAAGATTTTCGCGCCTATTTTGCTCTAAAACCACCCACAAGCAACAGAGAACAAATCCCAGGCGAAATTCCAAGCCTCGCGCCATTCTCGCCCATCCCAATCAATCGCTTCTCTACTCTTTTAAATAAATCTACATAGGTAGCTAGCTATACAACCATACATATGTATGCACATAAATACATACATAAATTCCTATAAGAAAGACAATCTTAAGAGGGTCGTGGTTGGGTCGTTGGGGGCCAGCCAGGCAACCGGGCGGTTAAGAATAGAAATGCCAACACCAGTTGCGGGTGACTTTTCTAGCTACTCGTATACCGTTTGTTGTCTTATAACGGGGGAAATGAAAAATCGCAGTCTAATCTGACAACAACTAAATCAATCTTTATCTCTTTTACGACGCACGACAACGACAACCAACAGGAGCTTTTGCCCAACAGTTTCGAACAACAGGTGAAAGCTCTCAAAATTGTTACCATCTCCCTGCGCCAGCGTCGATATTCAGCTTAATATAAGAGAGGACACTATCCTGTTGAATATCACCAACGTGTGTACCAGTTTTTTTTACACCATGTAACTGAACAATTCTGTTACAGCATACGAAACTCTACGATTGTGATTAAAAAGTTAACAGAATCCTTCAGTTAACGCTAAGCTTTCCTCTGATTCGGTTTAAAGTTAACCAAGGTACGGACGCTCTCAAAAATGCACCTCTCGTCCTTTAACGCTACATCATCACCATCAATACACCATACAAATAAAAACAAAAATAAATAAAAAGGATACATGAGGGAATTTTTGCCTAATAAAATATTAATACATACAGGTGTTGGTTATTATCGGCGGCGTGTCGTGTGCGTGTGTGTAGTTTATCTGTCACATTGATCTCCTACCAATTGGGGGTTTTATTTGTTTCGCCAGAGGGCGATTAGGAGCAATTATGATTAAAACAGTGTTTTCAGTGGGTACCCCCCCATGGGGATTTGTGTCCTGGATTTCTTCGCAATAATGTTGTTCCTTTGTTAAAAGCTGTGTTGTAGTTGTCGGTAGTGTTCGAGTGTCAATTTGAAAACAGCATAATGTGCTTAACCTTTTGGTCTTATAATAGGTATGTCCTTGCAGGATGCGTTCGTTTTGTTTAAATAGTGAATAAGCTGTGCCAATGAATCAGCAGGTGACAGTGAATTAAATTGCGAAATTGATGAAATTTGTTATTGTGAATTTAAAAAAAAAATCAAATACACCGAAATGTCCTGAATTAATTATTTTAATTCGCAAACAAAAATAAGAAATTGTTAGCCACCTACTTTTAATTGAAACAAAAAAAAATAATAATGACCTCACAACTAGGGTTACAGAATTACATGGATACAAAGAGGATTTCCGATTTAAAAGTGTTGTGATCGTTTTTATTTTCAGTTTCTGGTTTAAATTTTATTTTTTTTGCCAATTTTTACGTTTTAAATAATCCCTGTTAAAACGGAAGTTGTGCCGTGTGATATTCAAAACCTTTTACAAAAAGGTTTATTGCTGTAATATAATATACATACATACATACAGGATGCAAAACATTTCCATAGATCGCAAAATATCCGCAACTGTTGGTCAAACGACGGACATGGATGTGGATATTGAAATTGATATACAGCTCTTAACGACAGGATACGAGGAGAGCACGGTAAGTTGTTGAGCCATGCATTCAAATAAGCTCCCTCTAATCCTCTACCGTATTCCATAATAATTTTTTTTTTGCGGGAACTAGGTATGTTGCAGATTTATATTTACGTATTAACAAGTGATGGTCTCGCAGGAAGCAAAGGATATAAAATATTAAACTATGTATTTTTTTTATATTTATTTTGATAGTATTGAAGCATTCAACATTAAAATAAATTCTATTAGCAAAATATGTGATATAAAAAAGATTAAGGAAAAACAAAAATTTAAAAAAAAAAACAGTAGGCGACACCTTTTGTGAATATAGGTAGACTGAACTGTCTGCTTTAGTGAACACATAGAAATGTATACAAGGTACCTATTTTAAATAGTTAATAATAATCGGTTTACTATATCGAACATGTGCTGTAAAATAAAATAAAATAAAATAAAATAAAATAAAATAAAATAAAATAAAATAAAATAAAATAAAATAAAATAAAATAAAATAAAGTAACCAATATTTATTTAAATTATAAAAGAATAACAAAATTATACAATTAAAATTCTAATTTTCGAATTCAATAAATTTTTTAATTTAGTAAATCATCACATTTTAATCGAGATTTCTTGCGACCTTTAGTCCAAATTAATATGCGTTTCGCCAAGGTACTACAGTTGGACTCATCAGTTAGCTGCTGTAGTATCTTTCTAAGGCGCAATATTTTAGTCGATGGTTACCGACACAAATAAAATTTACAGCTTTTAAGCACTGTGAATTATATTCTTCTAGGGGAATTCGGTCGAATTCAGACACCTAGAATATAATACCCGTGGTCTGGCTTATTTAATTTTAAGATTAAATCATAATTACAGTCCACAAAATAAGAATAAAAAACAATACCTACGTATGTAAATGCGTTTGTATTGTTTTTGTTTTTGCATTTATTCTTAAAAGTAAATCATCTTATGTAAGAGTCTGTCTAATATTTCTTAATGAAATGTCCTTTAAAAAAATCTTTTGGAATACAGAGCATCTTGGTGATAACTATATTATTGATTCTGTAACAGAATCCCAATCTATATTCGTCCGGTTAAATGAATTTATCCAACAAAATTTAAAAAAAAGAAATATTTTGGATTCTTTTTTTTTTCAATTTTTAAACTTTTTAAGGTTTCTTTTATTTGTTTTAAAGACATGCTTAGAATGATGCCGAGATTTTGTATAGCATTAAGTTGAATTAGACTTTGTTTTACATTTTTTCGAGGACATTACATTATTTCGAAAATTTTCAATTTTTTATTTTATTTAATGCTATATTCAATTTTTAATTTAAGGCTTAAGAAAACCAGCCGTATCTGCAAATGAAACAAATAAATACTTCTTAACTTTAAGATACCTCTAAATGGCTCAATTTAATCACATTCCATTAAATTTAAAATCTTTGTTAAAAACCTGAAATGTATGGAATTTTATAAATTTCACTTTTTAAACGAATGTAAATGTAATAAAGAGTAAAAAGACGTTTGGTGACATTTTCCCCAAGACATAATCCCCAAAGTGAAATCCCTAAATCCATAATCCCCAAATTAAAATCCCCAGCATCAAAATCCCCAAAGAAAGAATATCCATGGCAAAAATCCCCATGCCAATATTTCTTTTATTTTAAGAAAACAAATTCCTACACAAAGTCAAATACCTACATAAGTAATTAATATGTTTAAATAATGCAAACAAAATAAGTTTTTCTTAAAATCTTAAATAAAACGGAAAGCAAAAATTCACAAAAAAGTTTCAATCCGCACCATGAAAACGAAGTCAGACTGAATGCATGCACTTCATGCATTAATAGTAATTGATTGTTTTGAGATTGTTAATTGTTATCACTTATTAGTATGACAATAAGTGAATTTCATTAACATTTTTTTTTAAAGGGAGCCACCTGAAATCCCCAAAAAATAAAACCTCCTTCGGACGAAATCCCAAAAAAAAAAAAAATATCCAACAAGACAAAATCCCCAATATACTATCTTTTTTCCCATAATCTCCCAAAATCTCAAATAATCCCTAATATATTTTTTTTGGCTTAGGGCGATTCAGCTAATAAATAAGTTATCATTTGATACATTTTAATTCAGGAAGTAAAATAATTTTTTTGAAGTGGATATCATACACTCTGTCTTTATTGTATTTTTCCTGATTAATTTAAAAGAAATGCCGTTTTTTTCTAGAATTGACAGTTTTTATATTTTGCTTTATTTTATGATAAAGTGTTGTTTATTTTTAAATTTCGAAATCAGGTCCTTTGTTTGCTTAATAAAAGTAAAGCGGATTTTGAAAGCACTGTGTTTTTATTTGATCAAAAAAGAAGGATGAGGACAATTATTATATAATTATTACATAAAGGAATAAATGTTGTTAAGCTTGACCCCAATAAGCTTATTTGGGGATTTTCTTTTGGGGATTTTTTTTGTAAGATTTTCTCTTGGGGATTTAGTCTTTGCTCCATTTTCACTTGGGTATTTTGTCTTTGGGGATTTTTTCTTGAGGATTATGTTTTTGGAGCAAACATCACCAACGCTTTTTGAAAACAAAGTGCACATAATGCAGATATGCACGGACCGGATGCTGGAGATTTGGGGATTTCGTGGGGATTTTGGCAAGAAAGATTGTTTCGTTGGGGATTTTGTCAATGTGTATTATGTCTGGGGGATATTGGCTAGTTGGATTTTATTTTTTGCGGATTTTGTCCGATGGGGATTTCGTACGACGCCAAAAAAAAAATTGGGGCTTAGTGTATTTTTCAATTAATTTTACAACTAATTGACGCTACCTAAAAGCCATCCACCGCATTTAAAAAAAAAAAAAAAAAAAAAAAAGGTAAGATACCAAGTTTTTGTAAGCTTTAAGATAGTTAAAAAAAAAGGGTTACTTAAAGATTGGCATATTGTTTTGACTTGCGATACAGGTAGATACTCTAAGGCAAGTTTTGCAAACGAAAAAAAAATATAGCTCGAGATTTTAATCAAACTTGACATTACGATCATAGAGATAACGAAAAAGTGGGTTCAGCTATTCTGTCTGGGTGTCCGTCTATACCTGTGTGTCTTTTATGTCTGTATGTCGACCTAGATCTGAGGTGATTATTTTCAAACTTGGCGCTTGAGTTAGGTGACTGGCCTCAATTGTTTTTTTAAATCTTTTTTTGGCCGAAAAATAACGTTACATATAATATTTTAGGGCAAAAATGGTATTCTTAATTATCTCAAAAACATCTCTAACGATATTGATAAGCAATTCAGTGCAATAGTATGGATAAGTATGGTCTACATTTCGGTGAGAACAAATTCCTAATGACCGTTTTTTTCGATTTTCGACTATCGCATGAACGGCTCAACGGATTTCGATTAAAATTATTGTACAAGAGGTCCTTCAAGTTCTAAGTAATACTGCATAGCAAAAATATCGAAAAATAATTTAATATAAATAATAATAATTTAAAAACGGGAGAACGATTTTTTTTAGGAAAATATAAACAAATTGTGTATATACAAAATTAAATAAAAAATACTGAACATATATTTAGCCGTTTCTATTAAAAATCTTGTACTTATAATGTGATCAAACATAAGAGCAAGTACTTGCGCATTTAATTTCTTATATATGTATGTATATTAAAAAATCATATTCCTTAAATTAATTAAATTTAAAAATAAATTGCTTTGTGGATTTATTTCCATATTTCTGATTTCGAACCAAATCCCTTTTGAAAACAAAATTTTATAAACCATCAAAATAAAAATGAATTTAATTTGTATAATATTAAATATTTTCTTACGTACTATAATCCTTTATATAAATATAAAAAAAAAGCGATTGTATGTAAGAATTACATACATTTAAAGTCAAGTTAAATAATAAATTTTACTTAAACCCAATTTATTCACTCTCAATTAAATTTAAAGTTTAAGTGTTAAGTTTCATAAAATTTCATACAAATGGCCTAAATTTTCCATTTTTAACACAAAATGTATGTTTAGTAAATAATGAATAAATTGGGCTTAACTAAAAATTATATAATTATTATATCTATATGTACCTTAATAAACTTATTGATGCATTTTAAGAAAATCTAAAAATACAGCAAAACATTTAAGTTTTTAGTTTTTTAAAGAGCAATTTCCTTCTTTCATATTTTTTTTTGGCGGAGAAATGCTGAAAACGAACAATCTTAAATTCATTACAAATTGGTTTGACCAAAACTGACGATGATTTGAATTTATTGAAATAATAAAAAACAAAACTTTTTTTTATCACTTCTAAACCAAATTTAAAGAACAAATTCTTGTCTATTTTTTTTCTTTATAAATTCCAACTTTGCGTATGTCGTTGATCCCTTTGAAAGAATCGTTTCGTTCAGATAAGATTGTCCACTTTGCACTTCGGGCTCATTGTGTGGAACAAAATATAAAGTAACTATAAACTAAAACTAACTTTTATATTATTTTACATTTGATTCCCATAAAATTTATAGATGTGATAATTTTATTATTAATTTTCCATGATATTTTTTTCTATCAAAAAATACCAATTCAATTTATGTGCGTGAAGTCTGTCGAAAATTTCGCAAATTAAGTAAAACATTTTGCGGCTTTGGGGGTACAAACATTTCTTTGGAGCCGACCGCCAACTGAAGTGACCCGACATATGATATGTTTGTTCGTCTTGTGGATTTTCATAGATGAGTTCAGATATTTATGTACGAGTATCTGCATTGTGTGTATTCGACGAGGAATTTTGTTGCTGGTTTGTTTTGTTGATAAAATAGTACAAGTGCATATTGTGTGTATTTGAGGGCGATTTTTTTGTTTATATTGTCGATGCTCATATATGGAGTTTTTTTAGGTATTGCACAGAGGGAAATTTAATTTTTTTTAGCTAAAAATATAAAGGTACTTGATATATAACCGTTACGTTAAAGCCTATATTTCTCGAAAACGGCTCTAACGATTTTGATTTAAAAAAAATCAGTGCAGCTTTAAGTAGGTCATATAGTTGAAAAAAATGTATTTCTTAAAACGGTACTTTCCATTGGACCGTTTTTTTTTTTTTTTTTGCTTTCGACTATCTCATAAATGGCTTAACCGATTCTTTCGAAATTTCACACATAGCTGTAGGTAGCCCAATTTATACTGCATATCCATATTTTTAATTAATATTTTTTTGTATTTTTAAAAGGATTAAAAAAATTAATATTTTGAAAACTGCTCATTAATTTTTTTTTTTCAAAAATTATAGTTAGATGTATTTGCTGAATACCTATGAATTGGCATTTTTGATTTATTTTTTGAAAAATGTTTTCAAAAAGTGTTTAGTTTTTTTTTCTCATAAATTCCAATTTATTCAAGAAATAAAATGGCGTACTTTTTTGTGAGCCCAAATTAGTTTAAGTACATATTTATTTCAGAATTTTGAATTATTTTTTCTTTGATTTAATCTTTTGTTTTTAAGTTTATATAATTAAATATTTACGATTGTCATACCAATCTAAAAAAAAAAAAATAAAGAAAGTTTGTATGTATACAAAATTAAGTAAGAAAGGACTTTAAAAATATATTTAGATTTTTAATAGAAATCTTTAGCATACGATGTGATCGAACTTAATATAAAGTTCGTGCGATCCAGTCATGTATTTTATTTTTTGAAGTAAAACATCTTTGGATACGTTAAGAGTGACATTTAAAGGTTGATTTTTGGGAAATGACAAAACCAAAAAAATTTATTGAGATAATATATATTAATATAATATATTTCATTGTAAGTCTAAATTGTTTGATAATTCATATTAATATAGCAGAGGGAAATGTCCTTGTCTTTCTATTTTCTAATTTCGTTAATTAAAATGATAGTGTATTGAAATTTTTGAGGTGAACCGTTAATAAAATTCCAATCTGAATTATGTTTAACTTATTACCTCAAAAATCCAAATACACTAGCTTAAACAAAATTAATAAAATGAGGAGAGTGCGTTAAAAATGTATATGATAGCCGTGTTTAATTTTCCCCGTGATCCAGATCAGATCATCTATTTATTTGCGTTACAACAACAAAAGGATTTAGTTTTGTTGTTTCAACGCAAATAAATAGATGATCTGATCTGGATCACGGGGAAAATAAAATACGGCTAATATGTATAGGAAGAAAATACAAAAACAATACGAACGCATACGCATACGTAGGTATTGTTTTTGTTCTTTATTTTGTGGACTGTGCTTTTTAATTTGTATGCATATGCGTTTGTATTGTTTTTCTATTTCTTCTTAAAATTAAATAAGCCAGACCACATGCATTATTTTCCAGGTGGCTGAAATCTACGGAATTCCCCAAGAACAATATAATTCACAGTGTTTGAAAGCTGTAAATTTTATTTGTGTCGGTAGCCATCGACTAATATTTGGCGTCTTAGAAAGGTACTACAGCATATAATTGAGGAGCCCAACTGTAGTAACTGGGCGAAACGCATAACTTGGACTAAAGGTCACAAAAAAACTCAATAAAAATATAATATCTATATATTTGAAAAATAAATCAAGGCAATTTTTAGTTGACATATACAATTTTTTAATTTCCAGGGATATTTAATGTAGGATTTTTCTTTGAAACATATTTTTGAAAATAATTTTTTGTTTTATTTTTAGTTTTTGTAAAATCAAAAAGTTATCATTATTTAACTTTTTGAACAAAAACAAAAGCAAAACATTTAGATACATATTAGTATTTTTATTTCTGATTTTTTCAAAAATCAGAAAATATGTTATGGCCTTGAAATCCAATCGTATTTTCTTATTTATTAATAAACATTTTAAATTCTTCTTATTTATTTGGTTCTTTTTATAGGAATCAATTTTATATTAATATGTTTGACAATTTTTTTTTATATTTTTCAAAGGGATATAAACTATTATTTACGCATAGTAAAAAGTAGTTTAAAACAAAGTTAATTTATAGTAGATAGCTACATGATATATTCCTACAAATAATTGTTTTTTTTTTCTTGTTTAACGAATGGACATAAGCTTTAGCATTTGTAAACGTGCTTTTATCTTTTTTTTTGTATATGAACCCTTATGTTTGTTTTTTCGTTTAGTAACAAATATAAAATATTGCTATTCATGTTTAGGTAATAAGCATATTTTTAATATTTTACTTCTATCACGAGTACAAATACTTGTTCGACGAGCATTTTCAACAGTCTATTCCAGTTGTTTACAAGCATACAAATATTCAAGGAAATATCTTAATTTCCAGTTAAAACACCTTGTTTCTTCTATACATACTTTAATAATTTTTTTTCATTATTTTGTATTTCAATATGAATTATTTGCCTCAGTATAGAATAAAATCGGCCGGAAAAGTGTCAATTGTTTTGAGTAAAAGTTGGAAATCTTCAGAAGAACCGTGTGTTATCAACTTTTTGCTTCTTTTTATTCCGTGATGCCTTAAGAACATTAAATAGTTTCTTTAATGAGTACCTAATATCTAACGACGTGTATCTCGTAAATGACTTGAATAATTTGAATAAAATTTTTCTCATAATCACTTCTAATATTATATTTTAATATTTAAAAAAAAAGATCAAACAGCAAAGTGGAAATTACGCTAGAATATTTTTTGCCACCAGACCAGAGAATATTCTTGCATCATTTTAAAGGTTCATTCTGGAAACTGCATCAGACAATGTTTTTAATTTAAATAAAATTCTTGATGCCAAGTTCTTACAGTTGATCTTATGTCGCTTTTACAGAGCGTTAAAAACCCTGTTTGGCTTTATGTCACTTTGACTAAATGTTTTCTAAGCTGGTCAGATTCGAAAATGGATTCTCGGAAAGGAAAAACATAACAGTAAGTACGATGGTTACATGGGTTCCAAAGGTACTTTTACGAGAATACATTTTGTTACATGGCAAGTTAAGAAGACATGACAACGTTCCAATGTTTGCTTGAAGAGCTTGACATTTTTATACTAAGATTTTCTTTTTTTTTTTTTTTTAAATAAGAGAGGTAAAACTTTGTTTCTGTTTTTTTTTGTGCAAATAATTTTTTTTGTGCATTTTCTTATTTACTAAAATAAAAAAAAAAGATCAGAATTTTGGAATTATTACCTTACTTCCTTGGACACACAAAAAAACAGAATTTTGTATGGAATCATTCTATCTTAATTTCCGGAAGCTAAAAATAAAAGCAGTGCAGCAATGTTATCTAAATTGCTGTAGATGTTCCTTTGATTTTAGTTTTGAATCACAAAACAGAACCATATCGATAAGGCCATTTCTGGATGAACGGGTGTCAGCGAACAAAATTGTAGGATTTTAGTATTTGGGACGACGACAATTCTCACAAGGCCCATCAACTGACATGGCATCCATAGAAAGTTATTCCTTATTATGTGGATTGTGGATGGATTATAATAAATTTAGATAGTCCCAAATTGGATGATACTGATATATTGACGTTCGTGAGCGTGGTTCAATCAATTGTTTATTATAAAAAGTTAAGCAATCAAAATTTAAATTAATCTCTGTAGCCTTAGTAAAAGCTCATTTTAGAGACTAATGAAAAAATTCATAAAAAAAAACGCTAAAAGTACTTATGTCAAAGATCCTCTAAAATTTTTGCAGATCCTTAAATCTTTTAAGGAAATAAATAAGGGAAATTTCAGGGAATTTTTGTGAATATTTAGTTCTTTGCACATCTCTGGAAAAATAAAGAGTTTTTTTTTTTTAAACCAAAGTGTATGAGAACAAATTGAGAAAGCATAATGTGCTGAGTTGCTGGGCACCAAGAATGCGTGTCAACTATTGTTTATGTTTTTTTTTATTTGTTAAAAGAAATGAAAAATTTTAATAATTTTTTCCCTAGAATGCACCTTTTTATGAAAAAGCATATGCACATTTGATTAACTGTGACAACTTAACAAAATGTAGGCATTGGAATAGCGGATTCCGGCGAACCCGTAATAGGTATTCTTGCGGCACGGCGAATGAATAGGTATTATGCTCATCATGGTAATCGTTGGATGAATACGACCACTTTATTTTTCTAATAAAAAGCACATCATTAAAATATTATTATTAAGATGCAAAGTCGAAATTTCTTTACCTATTCATTTTGTGTCCCCAAAAATGAAAATTAAAATGTTACTGAACAAAAATGTCACCTTGTCCACTTGCTAACTGCATGTGATGACATTTGAATGACACTTTTAAAACTTAATGAGCCAAAAATACACATTTAGCTTATAAGGGTTTTTAAACGCTTGTGCAATTTAAAAGCTCTTAGTAAATCCAAAGAATTCCATTTTAAGGCTTAGAAGCCTCTTAATTGTTTAAAATTCCTTCGTAAAATCGGCCATACGAATATTCGGTAATTCGCTCCCTACTTCTCACATCAATAGTCGGGCTGCACCTATGAGGAGCTTTCCTCAATTTTTACCTGTAGGTAAACAAAATTTTCTTAGCATCTGGGTGCGTTGTAAATCCATGAATAAAGTAGTAGCCAACAAATTCATCAACATAATATATATTATTGCATTTTAAAATAAATAAGTTTTTAAAGTTAATAAGAAAAACTTAAACAAAATGCACAAACGCAAAACAAAAAATAACAAAATTTAGGCATTAACAAAAACAAGTTTTGAATTCATCATTTTTTTAATGTAAAACTTTTCAGGATCATTCCAGTTTCATAACCTCATCAACATGCGGACTAGCATGACAGTCTTTGCAAATTGTAGTTTCGTGGCCTAAGCACAAGTACTTCCCACAAACAGCACAATATTAATTTGTGTTCTTCTGTTCTTTGTTGAGATGACAAGGTTCATACAGTTTTCTTCTTTTATTGGCACTATCCTGCGGTAGAATGGGTGCACTAATTTGTAGGGGCTGCTTCGTTACCTCTGTCAATCTGAAGCATTTGGCTATGGTGAAATTCTTTGCTTCGTTGTTTCGTCGAACCATTTTATCAATTAGCAAACTAATTCACACAAAAAAGTCCTTCTGCTGCTAATTTAATTGCCGTTTCCAGTATGTATTACCTGCGCATTCACATTTACATTTCTAGCTACATAGAACCTTGTCAAAACCACCTTTAGTTTTATTATAAAACGTTATGATTTCAGGTTTTCTTAAATCCTCAGTCTCAACGTCAATTGCCACATCAAAGTGAAGGCTGAATATGGGAATTTTTTTCGAGAAACATAGGATACCATTGTTCCTTCTTTACTGTAACCAAAAATTCTGGAGTTTTCAGGCCTCCTAGATACATTTTGAACTCAGCGAAAATCTGCCATTTATTATTCTTCAATGTTCTAACAAGTGACTCATCAAGGGTTCTCAGTGAACCAATTATTATCGATGGTTAGGTTGCACCCTGTGTTGATTATTGGAATTACCATTCTGCGAATAACTTAAGTTGTTCGGTCCCTCAGAAGCATAATATTTCCATGTTAGAATTGTAGTTCGTTTTGTATATCGTACCTTTCTGAATTAGAAGGTGTATAGGTATTGACGAAGACTGCAATTCCCCCGGAACACTTCTAGTTTTTCATCGAGTATGTTACATTCTCCCCAAGAGACTTGCTTTTCTGGCAATTAGATACAAAACTTCCGAATATTTATCTTATTGGAGCAAGTCGATATATTTCCCGTCTTATACTAGGAGTCTCTATGACTCTATGCCAACAAATCGAAAGCATCTCATCAAAAATCTGAACTGTTTCATTACATTAAATCAACCAAGTTAACGCCTGACGAATGATGTACGCCAGCTATAGGTACATCAAACCTATAAAAGCGTTGTTCTCCCCAAGATATCTTGGACGCGCAACTTTCAGACGATAAATATTGGGTCTCACACGACCAATATATTGATTAGTCGTCTTATAACAATTGAGCTTAGCATTGTTTTATCAAAGAGTAGAAGCCAAGCACCAAGAATGTTCTCTGAAGTCTGTCAAGTACTCTCTGAGCGACCAGAGTTTGATCAGAGCTCTCCTATTTATTTATGAATAACACTGGAGCACTGAACAGGCAAAATAATAAAATAATAAATATTTATTACCTACAGAGGAAGAACAAGCGGCGTCAATCTGCATTTTTATGGGATTGTTATTTTCCCGTCTGTGTCTGTCATAACACACAAAAAAAAATTTGCTCCATTTTAGTTGTATATTTTTTTGCTTAATGTAAAGTTTTTTATTGATCACAAAACGTTTTTTGTTAAAATAACTTTTAAATAAATAAAATGTACGAAATATATTTTTTTACGAAACGCTTGTCAAATATTTTATTCATTAGACGTTACAAATTTTACAAAATGCATTTCGACATGATTTACATGCCATCATTAACTTCACGCTTTAAAATAAACCAAAGAAAGACATTTAAAATAGTAAAAACAGTCATTAATTTGTTGACGATAGGAAAGGATGAATTAAGAGAAAGTTATGATTGAAAAAAGAAACACAACTTAAGTGCTCTGATATGTCTAATGTGGTTTTCCATTGGTAAAATAAATTAATTAAAAATTAATTTATTTTACATCTAGATCTGTCAAAACACCGATTTGCCACTTTTTTTGTTCCATTGTCTATAATAAATTGATTTATTTTTGAATCTAGACCATTTTTGCAAATCTTGATTTTTCCACACATTTACCTACCCTTCTTTGTACTAATATCATTACAATTTTCTGCTGACAGCTGGACATATTTATATGTTGGACTGGACTTATTAAAACGAAGTATCATGTTATTCCCTAGAAAACCACGATGAAAAATTAAATATATTATAATCTTTTTCTATTCAGTTTTTGTATGATTACATACTTGCTTTTTAAAGCCATTTTTCGTATCATTTGATGACTTTGAATGCCCAACAACAACTTGAGTGTGTTACCACCAAGTTTTTTATCAACTAATTTGGCTGGAATTATAGCTATTTCACGACTTGCCAAGGTCGATCATCAGACTCCTTTGCTCTAGTGGTGCTGGTCTACTTTTTCATTTTAATTGAAAAACTTCTTATGCCTTCATCGTGTATTGAACCATGACCAGCCGCTTAGTAGCCAATGCACTTCGCATCACGCCAACACTAGAGCAAAGGAGTCTGATGATCGACCTTGGCAAGTTGTGAAATAGCTATAATTCCAGCCAAATTAGTTGAGAAAAAACTTGGTGGTAGCACACTCAAGTTGTTGTTGGGCATTCAAAGTCATCATACAATCTTTTTCTCACTTATCAAATAAACAAATTTATACAGCTACATATTCACAGACAAGAAATTGCACAAATCCAATACGTTGCATTGGACTCGAAAAATCAAGATCTAGATTGAAATCTGGATTTACCAATGGAAAACCACATAAGCTAACAATGAAATACATGAATCCAATAAAACAAGATTACGACACTTCTTTGTTTTTCTTATTTTATTGACGTCATATGTGAAAAAAATCCATTAATCCACAAACAACAACAATTTACAGATTTTTTTCAATAAAACAAGAAAAACAAAGGACAGCTCAGTTCTCTGCTCTGAGTTTAAAAAGATAAAAAAGGCGTGTGCAGCCTACTAATGTCTTGAGAATGTATGTTGAAAAAAACTATAAAAAAAATTACTTGTTAGCTTTAGTAAAATACACTGAAATACATACTCACAAAACTAAAGTTTATTGTATACACGATTGATAGATCTTACAATATTGTCAGACCTAAAAATATCTGACAATTATCTACGAAAAAAATGTGTTTCTTTAATTCTTTTGGCAAGTGTTTTATTAAATTAAGCTACAAAAATAACTGTTAAAATATTATTTTTTACTATCAGTAACATTTTTTCTATAATATGAAACTATTGATTTTAGCCAAAAAAAAACAATAATTCATAAACACTTTAATTGCGAGTATTTTCGAGAAACATTTGTATACGGTCGCAACACTGCGAAACGTCCAAAATTTGTGTAAATTGGTATGATGTTAAAAAATGTACATGTATTTGTTCATTGTCAGAAACTTCAGGCGTGTGTGTACATGATAATCATAATTATACCTTACAAATTTAAGTCATACATTAAATTGTCAGAGAGATTTTCTTACAGTTAATTGTAATTGTTTAAAAGAAGTTCAGGCAAAAAGACATAAATTAAATTAATAAAGTCAATAAAGTACCTAATAGTATTTCTCAAAATAAGTTTAAATTTAATTATAAAGGGTTATCCATTTTGAGGTTTCAGAAGTAAACGTAAATAAAACACATATAAAATATTTTTTTTTCATGATATTTCTTTTTTATTATAAAGTTTGAACTTTGACATTATGTGTGGAACACTACATCATTTAAATGACCACCACGCGAATTGTTGCAATCGATTCTTTTGATTTAATTTTCGACCACTTTTTGACTCATATTGGGCGGTATCTCACCCATAACTTGACGAATATTGGTTGTCAAGTGCTCAAGAGTTAAACGTTTATCTGCATAAACACAGTCTTTCGCGTAGACCCCAAAATAAAATCCAGAGGTGTCAAATCGCATGATCTTGGTGACCAGTTGATATGGCCACGACGAGAAATTACGCGGCCAGGAAATGTCTCTTGCAATAAAGGCATATTCGCTCGAGTTGTGTGGCATGTGGCACCGTCTTGTTGAAACCACATATTCTCCATGTCATATTCTTCAATAGCAGCCAAAAAAAAGTCGGTTATCATATGACCATAACGCTCCGAATTGACGGTGACAGTCGTTCCATCGTGGTTTTCGAAGACGTAAGGACCAATCACACCTCCGGACCAAAGAGCGCCCCAAACAGTGACTTTTTGTGGATGTAATGGCCTCTCTTCAATTACTTGAGGATTCTCAGAACCCCAAATAAATTTTGTTTATTAACATACCCACCGAGTGAGAAATGAGCTTCGTCGCTGAAGAAAATTTTGTTCGAAAAATCGACGTCCACCGCCTGTTGTTCAAACACCCATTCGACGTATCTACGACGTTGTGAATGGTCACCTGGCTTGAGTTGTTGTGTGAGCTGGACTTTATATGGATGTATAGGTGTAGATCCAAATGCAAAATACGCCATAATGTGCCGTAAGGCAGTCCTAATTCCTAAGAACGACGAGGAATCGACACATTCGGGTCTTCGGCAACACTTTCACTTACAGCAGCGATATTTTCAGTGGTACGAGCGAAGCGATGATGCACAAGCCTTACAATGTCTGTACCAATTATAGTCTCTTCAAATTTTTTCACAATTTCGCCAATTGCTTGCGTAGTTGGACGATTATGTAAACCATAATCTCCTCTTAAAGCACGATATATGGCTGTGGCAGAATCACCATTTTTGTAGTAGGTCTTAACAGTTTTATGCGTTGTGCGATAGTTAAGCGATCCATTTTCGTAAATGTCAGACTTTAAACTGAAGAAAAAATTGGTTTAACAACTTAGTTTGACAGATGTCGAATTCCAGCCCTATACTTTTGAAATCGCAAAATGGATAACCCTTTAATTTATTTAAGATACAATTTTTAATTAATTATTGCAAGATTGTTAGCTAGCATACACACGATTGTAGAATTTCTTACAATTAATTATCAGACAATGATCTTACAATAAATTGTAACAGAACTTTTCTGACAATTTATTGTAAGTATACACAGTTGTAAGACATTGTAAGCATATTTTTTTACTGACAGAGCTGAAAATATTGTAAGAACTACAGATCGTGTACACTAAGCTTAAGAAATAAATATAAATCAAACATTTAAAAAACTTGCTTTTGTAACCCGTTTCACCTCTGATGTGGCACCGACTATCGCCGCGGAGGTACTGATACTGACAACTAGAACATCTGAAATTAGTTAAAAAAAATGAAAGAGCGAGGTGCTAAGCCCATGAGCAACAATTTGAAATTTTTACGGTCTTCCACTAGGAGTTCAACACATTCAACTCTAATGTACGATACCTCAATTCCATTCAACCAATGAGCTTAATCCGATTGGAGATCGTTGCTCAACGAATTGCTGAACAAGTGTACGGCTAGTATACGAGCTCGTGTTGGTCGTTGAAAATTTTGGTTTAACGCGTTGAGCAACGTTTTCAGGATAATGCGTTACACATTATTTGTTCAACTCGTTGATCAACTTTTTTAATGTTGTTTGGTGTTGGTTGCCGTTGAGTTGAAAATATTTGTTATGCGTTGCGTTCGATGAGTGCGTTCATCAATTTGTTGCACAATCATATCAAAAACGCAGTTGATTAACTTGAAAAACTTTTTTTTTTCTAAAAATCGAACAGGTTTATCAACTAGTGTACAAGGTTATTCAACATTCCACTAAGTTTGCCAACTATGCACTAGTGTAAGAGGTTGTACATTTTTGAATCCAAAGATGGAGTTGAATGAAAAGTACGTAGTGGACGACCGGCATTATAAAGTTATAAAATCACTTTTGTCGTTTAATGAAATAATAAAGGCTGAAAATTGCCAGCACTTCATACCACCTAAAGACTTATATTGTTAATTGATGCTTTTATTTATTTTTTATGTTTCGTTAAATGAAGTTCTGGCACGAGTACGATAACTTTGGCGCCAAGATATAATAAGGGTTTTTGGTAGGGGGGCTTAATACAAGCATTTTTACTATGGGAGGGGGGGGGTCTATCTCACTTCGTTTAGGCGAGAGGGGTAGTTTTATAGAATTTACTTAAAATCTAGAAAAAAAAATATTTAAAAACAACGGCAACACTTACAGTTTTAAATTATACTTTTTTAAAAAGTCAGAACTCTACAATTTATAATAAATTTTAAGTAAAGTTGTTTCAGTCAATAGTTTTTGAAATAATTGACTTCAAACTCAAAATTTATGAAAAAAAAGTTAAAAAAATCACTGAGTATTATTTTTCTCATGATTATAAATACCAATAAAGAAGTAATTGATGTAGTTAACTGTTCCAATTATTTTTTAATCAAACACTGAAAACTATTCGTTTCTATGTTTTCTAGTTTTTGAGAAAATTGAAAAACAAACAAAAATAATTTTGTGTCAGATGGGTGCATGTAAAGTTTCTTTTGCATTTAAAGAATCTGGATTAAAAAAAATAATTGATATTATATACATAAACGTATGTACATATGTCATGTCCATTTCAATCTCTTTTTTCTAAATATACGGTTAGGTACTTGGCCAAAACTTTAACATTTAATATATTTGAGCATGAAAATTTATTGCATTATAAAAAAATTTGCATTACCTTTACGACAACACAACGGCAGCAAATTCTCATAGTTTCTTAATATGCACATATGCTTGTGTCATACATAGATATGCATATAACTATGTACACACATATAATGCAGCCATAGTAAAAAGTATGTATATAGTTAGATCATAAAAAAACAAGAGCAAGCATTCGATGTTTGTACCGTTTTTTTTTAAACAGGTTTGGTGCAGGTTATTGTTTACCAAAGCCATTCTTCATTAACGTTTGAAAGAGTAGTGTTTCCTGTTTAAGAATGGCGGCTAAGCATCCACTTATATATAAAATCACAAAGGTATATATGAAATTTACGATGCAGACAGTGAGATGCCTAAGGGGGGCATGCTGCCCCCCTGCAACCCCCCTGCTTGGGCTCACTATAGGCTTTGGGGAGGGTGAAAATTTTATTATATGCAAAGTTTCTTTAAAATTAAAAAATCTTTTGGGTTTAAAGAACAAGTATAGTTTTACTATTTTTCAATTACATATCTTAAAAACCAGAAGAGATAAAAAGAAGTAGTTTTCTGTGTTTAATAACAAAATAATTGGAGCAGTTAACTACATCAATTATTTTTTTATCGATATCCATAATCATGAGAAAAATAATATTCAAAGTGATTTTTGTAACTTTTTTTTCATAAATTTTAACTTTGAAGTCAATTATTTAAAAAACTATTGACTAAAACAACTTTATTTAAAATTAATTATAAATTGTAGAGTTCTGAGTTCTTTTGAAAAACGTATAATTTATAACTGTAAGCGTTGCCGTTCTTTTTTAATATTTTTTTAAAGATTTTAAGTAAATTTTTATAAAATTGCCCCTCCCGCCTAAACGAGGGGCGATAGACCCCCCTCTTCCGTAGTAAAAAATGCTTGTATTAAGCCCCTCTACCAAAAACCGTTATTATATCTTGGCGCCAAAGTTATCGTACTCTCCCCGAAGTTCTTGTATTTTATCTATTAATTTATAATTTATTAATTTTGTGTTTATTTATTCTTTAAATAAAATTACAAATTCCTTATGAACTTTTCTTCACTTTTTTGTTGGTGGCACCCATTAGCCTAAAATGGCACTTTCTGTTGACAGCATTGGCACTTACAAATTTTTTTCTCCGGCAACGCTGGCTCGGAGTGAGGATAGCCGAACATAAAGCAAAGATAATAAGGAACAAAACAACACCATCGCAACATATGCATACATATATGATACACAGCACATATCTTATTTTGTTAATGTAAGAATATTTACCAAAGAAAAAAGATAAAATACAAGGTACACGATAGAAAGCAGATGATACAAGAAAAACTGGCGAAAGTAGTGAATACGAAAGAAGCCAAAGACAACAAAAATTCAAATTACAGCCTGGCAATAAAAAAGTTCTGTGCTAATAGCATTTAATATTTAAATTCTTGGCTGTTTTATTATTTAGTGTTGAATGTAGATATTTATTTATTTATTTTCTTCGTTGTAATTAATGTTCAACGTAAAAGTGATGTCTAAATATAAATTATACCATCAATGTAAGCAAAATTGTTTTTTACAGTTTAATAAAACCAGTCTCTTGAAAAAGTTGGAAAACCCCAACGAAACATCGAGGAAGAATGAAATAGTTTTATTTACATTCGGAAATTACTGATCTGTAAGCCTGTCTTATAAAACAATTCATTTATTTATAACGGGTGATTTTTTTGCTACTTGGTTTTTGACGTTTATATTTTTGACAGATCACACATGACAAATTCCACGAACATTTGACATTTCGATTCAGTATTGTTTGCCATTTCATCATGAATAGACTTACGCCTGAACAACGTTTGCAAATTATTGAAATTTATTATCAAAATTCGTGCTCTGTGAAAAATGTGTTTCGCAAGCTACGTCCGTTTTTTTTCCCGCTCATTTTTGGCTAAATGGATACGTGAATAAGCAGAATTGCCGTATTTGGAGTGAAGAGCAGCCAGAGGCAATTCAGCAGCTACCAATGCATCCCGAAAAATGCACTGTTTGGTGCGGTTTATGGGCAGGCGGCATCATTGGGCCGTACTTCTTCAAGGACGATGAAGGCCGCAGGGTTACGGTCAATGGAGAAAGGTACCGTTCGATGATAACAGATTTTTTTTTGCCGAAAATGCAAGAATTGACCTCGGTCGACATGTGGTTCAAACAGGACGGTGCCACATGCCACACTGCACGCGAAACCATGCATCAATTGAGAGGCGAATTTGGTGAGCAGTTGATCTCACGTTTTGGCGCAGTCAATTGGCCACCAAGATCATGTGATTTGACCCCGTTAGACTATTTTTTGTGGGGCTATGTTAAGTCTATTGTCTATGGGAACAAGCCAAACACGATTGCTGCCTTGGAAGCCAACATTGAACGCGTCATTGGTGAGATTCCGGCCGAAATGTGTGAAAAAGTTTGCCAAAATTGGACCTTCAGAATGGACCACCTGAAGCGTAGCCGCGGGCAACATTTAAGTGAAATTATTTTTAAAAAGTAAATGGCAGAAATTGATTTATCGATCCAAATAAAAATTTCATTCACTTTTTACAAGTTTCTGTGTTTTTTTGAATTTTCAAAAACCAAGCTCTTAAAAAATCACCGTTTATAATATTTAAGTCTAATTTCAAACTGTTTCATAAATTTGAGCTCCATATCTACGTGCGAGAGTTAAGTATGTCTATCAATTTTATTTGACTACGTACTTATTGGAACAGCTATCATGTTATCGGAGTTAATTTTTTTTTCGCCACAAATCATATAAGGTTAACCTTCTTTCATCAAAAACCACCATAATAATATACATGCTGACTTCATCAACGTGTTGTTATTAGACCTGAACATTGAAGGCAACAATATCCAACAACCATACAAAAAAAAAATCGCACAAATATTTCCAAGGATAAAAAATGCGCATATTTATTCGTAAAATTAAGCAATTCGCATTCGTATATATTTAAATACATTCACTTTGAGACCATTCTATGTAGTATTGTATAGGAAAAGGAATAGCCCTTGTCAATTTCGCCTGCTGAATGAAATCCTTTCAGCAGAGTTTTTTTTTTTGTTAAGCCTAAAAGGATTTTTTTTGCCAAATGAAATATAAACAAATTGCTCTGCCAACACAGGTCCATATATGTACGAGTATGTCTAAAGGAATCCTACAAACCTTCACCTTATTTGTGATTTAACAAAATCACATCTTAAATCTAAGAGGGTCCTCGTTGTTGCTTTGTTAAATGATAAAGATTCTTTTTTGGGTTTGAAAGCTGGAAAACAATATTTTTTTTAAAAGCAAAAAAATACCTTCTGGCTCTCACCGAAGTGTGATTTTAGGGGAAAAGGAATTTTACCCAAATTTTAACAACCAGTGGCAATGTACAACCATACATGTATGTACGTATATGAAAAAAGGACAATTTTGTTTGTTTGTTTTCGTCTGTCAATTTCTTTGTTACCTTAAACATAAAATTGCATCTCCCTCTTATCCTTGTTAGTGTTTTTGTGATCGGAATTTATATTGGCTTATCATTAATGGCAAATTTGAGCAATACTTTCTACTTAAAAATAAAGAGTAGGTATTTAATTTATAATCATTGTGCATGTACCTATATGCTGATTCAAGAAGATTAATAAATCCTTCCACCTATTATGTATACTTGCAGTTTCTCTTAACATTGGCAACTTTTATATTTTTGTTGTGTCATTGTATTTCACGCAAACACTTGACATCACTAAGTTTTGTAAAAAACAATCATTTTTGAATTGAAGTTCATTTATTTAGGTATTTATTTATTAATATATCAATATACAATTAAAATTGCAATCAATAAAAGCAAGAGCAAACAGCAGCAAAGGCTTTCGGCTCTAGGGATCATAACATTTGTTAAATAGAGATTTTTAGATCGTTAATAATTTCTTTAATTTTTAAAATATTAGGGGTATTCACGATCCGATGTATCTGGTCTTGTATCATTGTAAAAGTGTAAAAGTGTAGCGTTTTTTTGCACTACAACGAGAAAATATACTGAATGTCAAAATCTTACACTTACACTTTTACAATACCCGAACCCTATTGTAACAGAAAAATACAAGGGTGTGAGATTTTTTTCACAAATTAAGCCTTCTTCAGAACAAATGTGAAACAGATTTTGACATTTGCTTCAGTGTTGCTACAGATTAGTAAAGGTGTGTTCACAGTCTGTTGTAAAAAAATAAAATTTTACAATTTTTCAAGACGTGTTACACCAGATCGTGAATACCTCTTTTGCTTTGTTTCGGTTCTTTTAGTAGATCCAAGAGGTTACAGTTGATAGTGTAGGTTTGGAGTTGAGGATGTCCAGATAAGAAGCATGCACTTAATTAGGTGCGTTGCAGTTATGGAATTCGTACAGTTCCGGCAGGTAAGGTGGAGGCAGGTGTTGATGGGTGAATGCGGTATGACCAAGACGTAGTCGAATGAATGTTCTGAGGTCGGATTTGGTTATATCTGTTGGAAATTTTGGCTGAATTTTCAATGCGTTAATAGAACTATAGTGATGTTTGTAGTGTTCCCAGTCCAGCAATATATTTTTATGACAGTCCAGATTGAAGTGTCTCTTTAAGTCAAGACGTGAGAAAGTATTAAAAGTGTAAGTGAGGGTTATAAGTACTGCGTTTGCAGCTGCATTAGCTAGTTTGCCCTTTATTCCTACATGACCTAGGGTCCACATGAGATTGATATTTGTCTTAGCTTTTAAAATATTTTCTCGGATTTTGGCTATGATATCTAAGTCATTTTTTGGGTTAAAGACGGCCTTTAGTACTGACAAACTGTCTGAGCAGATGACCCATTCCTCTTTATATAAAGTGCATTTCTTGGTAGCTTCGTGGATAGTCAATTCTTCGGTTGTGTAGATAGAGGCAATGTTTGGAAGGATGCCGTGCGTGATGATTGAGCCATCTTTGGCTACGACTGCAAAGCCGGTGTTCAAATCTGTTTTAGACCCGTCTGTGTACATAAAGTTCCAACCCTTATCCGTCAAATCATTTAAGATTTCCAGGAAACCAGCTCTAAAAATGGTTTTGCAATCATTGTACTTTTGTAATTCTTGTAGATCGAGAATGACTGATTCCTGGGGAAGTGACCATGGTGGTTGCGATGGTGTAAATTTTGCTGCCCTGGTTAGGAATAATTGTAATTTGTTTCGAGACTCAAGAACGTGGTGTATTGCAGATGGGATCGCTCTACTCCATGTGTGCGAAATTGCTTTGGAAATATCCTTGTCTATCACTGAACCTGTTTGAAAGACGAATTTTGTGCTGAGTTTGGCAATGATTTGAAAATACCGCTCTTCAATAGTTGGAAGTCCAGCTTCAGCTAAAATGTTTCTGATTGGTGTGGTTGGAAAAGCACCAAGGCTTTTCCTAGCAGCTTGGTGGTAAGTTGGTGCGGCGATGTTCTTAGTTGATTTTGGGCATGAACCGTAGATGGACAAAGCATTATCTATCTTTCTTAAAATTAGCATTTTAGACATATTACATAGACAATTAACATGTGCATTACTTTTACTAGATGAGAGATACTTTATGATATTAAGCCTTGGTGCTAATGCTTTCTTAAGATAAGTTCAATGCAGTTTTCAGTTATATTTGTTGTTTATGATAAGACCTAGGACATTTAAATTAGTAACTACTTCTATTTTCTATTACTTATAATTAATTCTAGATTAGTACAGTTTTGTTTTCTGCAGATATGAATTAATTTGCATTTATCTAAAGCGAGATTAGAACCAGAGGTAGAAGGCCACTAATTGATATCATTAAGCAAAAGAGAAAAAGCGGATTTAGTTTTATCTGGTCATTGTATTTACATAATATAAACACGTCATCTGCATAGATACAATGATCTAGATCTTTATGTTTCAAAATCAAATTACTTATTTGGTTAAAAGCGATTGCAAAGCAAATCACAGATATAGGTGATCCTTGCGGAATAATATTATCAAGTGGTTTAGTTTTAGAAAACATATTTCGAATTTTGATGCAACATTTTCTGTTAGTAAGAAAGGATTTAATATATTGGAAGATTTTGGGTCCAAGTCCCCAATCTCTCAAATTGTTAAGGATAAGATGAATTCCGATACGGTCGAAATCCTTTTCAAAGTCGAGAGCTAGGATCGTGATATGGTTGCGAGCAGTGAGGGCATTTGTAACTGTAAAGTCTATATGAAGGAGTGCATCAATGCACCCTCTTCTTGGTTTGAAGGCGACTTGGTTAGAACTTAGAACTTTTTTGAAATCTGTATACCATAGTATCCTATTTGCAAATTATTTTTTCTAAAACCTGTGATAAGCATGGTAGTAGAGAGATTGGGCGGTAAATGTTTACACATGCGATATCTTTTTTGTGGTTATGAATGGGAATAATGGTGGCAGTCTTCCAGCTTTGTGGTATGATACCTTTACTGAAGATGTTGTTAAACAGCGAAATGAGCCTTTGTTTAGCTGAATCAGGAAGATTCTTTATCATTGGATAGGAGATTCTATTACGTCCTGGGGACCTTGTAGCCTAGACAAGCAAATTTCATTTAAATTATTAGAATTCTCTTACAAATAAAATGCACGACTGGATGGCACGAACTTGCTCTTATGTTCGATCACATCGTATGCTAAATATTTCTATTAAAAATTTAAATACATTTTTAAGGTCGTTTTTTACTTAATTTTTTATGTATACAAAATTTCTTCAATTTTTTTCTAAAAACAATTGGTATGACAATCACATAAGATTAAATCGACTTTATCAAAGAAAAAATAATTCATAATTCTGAAAAAAATACTTAAACTAATTTGAGCTCAAAAAAAGTACGCCATTTTATTTTTTGGATAAATTTGAATTTATGAGAAAAAAATTTTAAAAATCTGTGGAGCGGTTTTTGATAAAAAAATGTTTTGTTTTAAACTTTTTGAAAACATTTTTCAAAAAAAAATTTAAAAACGCCAATTCATAGGTATTTGACAAATACATATAACTATAGTTTTTGAAAAAAAAATTTAATAGGCAGTTTTCAAAACATAAATTTTTAATTTTTTTATTAAAAATGCTTTTAAGAATACAAACAAAATATTAATTAAAAATATTGGTATGCAGTATAAATTAGGCAACCTATATATGTGTGAAATTTCGAAAGAATCGGTTAAGCCATTTGTCAGATAGTCAAAAGCAAAAAAAAAACGGTCCTATAGAAAGTACCGTTCTGAGACATTTTTAAATGTTTCCTTTAAGCATATGATCGGACGAACCTAAAAAGCTGCACTGATTTTTTAAAATCAAAATCGTTACAGCCGTTTCCGAGAAAAATAGGCTTTAACATAACGATTGTACTATTATTTTTTGAGCTAAAAATAATTTCAATTTCCCCTCTGTACAATACATAAAAAACTTTATATACCAAGGTTGAAGCAATTCGGCCCACGCGTTCAGGCTGTAGGTGTCCATACATACATACAGATATACTGACAGACTGACAGACGGACAGACGGACATCTTAGACCATCTTTTTTCGTTTTCGCTATCATCGTAATGTCATGTTTGATTGTTATCTCAAAACTTTATTATAGTACCTATAATCGCAAGTAAAAATTATATCAGTTAACTTTGAAAAATGTATTTATACAAACTTATGTATTCTTTGAAATGTTTGAAATGTGTTTTATATTCTTTTCAATTTTAAAATATTTTGATCTTATTCACTGTTGTGCTTAGCCAGAATTTTGTTTAGCTTTTTAATCTTTTAAATTCGTGGAGTATTTTGCTGGGAGTGCTTTAACTGCTTGAAGTCTCTGGATTGTGTGAATTGGCTATTTCCATAAAAAAATTAAATTCCTCATTGAGGATATCATACTTCATAGTTATTTCCAGTTCAGCATTTGCGATATACCTAAGTACTATAGGGCTATAGTTGACATTAAGATGATTTTTAGAGAACACCAAAAAAGTGGGTCCCGCATTTCCATCTGTCTGCTTGTACAACCCTCTACAGCCTAAGCGGCTAAGTCGATTTTCTTCAAACTTGGTATTTAAGGGTCTCAGGTGATTGTCCAAAATGGATTTTTAAATCATTGTTTTAGCCCCAAAAATAACAGTACTTGCCATACAAATTTTTCTACCACCTTAATTATGTCGAAAACGGCTTCAACGATTTTGATAAAAATTTGTATGCGTACTACTTTGGGTATGGTCTATATTTTTTCCAAAAAAAATTGGAAATATTTTATTATTAACGGTACGGGTCATACATCCATTTTATAGATTTTCGACATTCTCATTAACGGCTAAACGGATTTCGACCAAATATTTTATAATTCAAATTCTAAATATGTAATACTGCATTTCGAAAAATAGTTTTTTTTGGATTTTTGAAAAAAAAAAATATTTTTTTTGAAAATTCAATATTTCTAAAACAGGTGGACAATTTTCTGAAATTTTGTTTTGAATTTATATTATTAAATATTTAAAATGTTCATACCAATATTGTTTTGGAAACAATTTAAGATTTCTTATATATAAAAAATTAAGGGAAACCCACTTTAAAAATACATTTAGCCGTATCTATTAAGAATATTTTGCATATAATGTAATCGAACATAGTAGCAAGTACGATCCAGTCGTGCATTTTATTTAGCTTGATTTGATGATTTCAAATAATGCAGACAGACAAAGACTTAAAACAGTTAAAAGACTCCAAGAAATAAGAATACTTAAAGATTGCAAATAATGTAAATGACTTTTGTAGGTTTTCAATAAATAGAGAATGTTAAAAAATATTGTATTATTTTGACTTCAAATCAGAACATACGTGGGCTTAGGAAAAAATGTCTCTTCCGCATACGTTCTTACTGCGAAATACAGGCCAGCTGTCTTGGCACTCAGTGAAACCCATTTCAGTCAGTGAAAGTTCTGATCCTTCGGAATTTAATTTATTTATTTTTATAACTTAGTGCCAGTTGTTTTGCAAACAGATCCAGTCTTTATTAACTTTGTAATATAATATTAAATATGTTGAAGATAAAGCCGATTGCAATTGGTTTGTTTGTGAGAAGTAAAGTGAAGACAGCGAGGAGCATCTAAATAGTTAAAGGATACTGGATGCAACAAATCCATTCGGGATTGCATTTTTTTTAAAGTGATAGTTATAAGCGAGTATTGTAGAGCTCGAAGTGCTCGTGACAAAATCTCTGCATTATTTTATACATTTTTTGTATTTGTTGTAAATAAACCTGTTTTAATTTGTAAAGCAATACTCGTTTAACCCATTTTTAAAGTAATTGACTTCTTGCCAAAATTCACATATGCCCATTTTATCGTTAAGATTATTATTTGAAAATCTAAGCAATTTTCATTGCTACATCATCAGATCTTCGGAAGCCGACAGGATACTTTTAGATGTTATTATAGACAAATTTTTCAAATCATTGTTGTTGAGATCCAATTTTTGTAGCAGTTGTTTTAAAGGTTTTAAACAAAAATGTCAAGTGTTTGTTTTAATTTCATTTTTGTTAAAACTGGTGATCGATTTTTTAAAGAATTTCCTCAGCTTTGTTTCCAATTAAAACACTTTCAACGGATAAATAATTTTCTCTGTTCTCTATGGAAGGTTGGGGCTCATCTTCTTCTGTGAGGATTTCCGTGAATTTTCCTTGGTTTTTAAGTCACAATAATAAACTTTTATTAATGTTGTTATAATTTTACAAGAAAGATTTAATAATATATCTTATAACTTACTTATCTATTTGATTTGTATTTAACAAGAACCAACAAGCGAAATAGACGGCGAAACTTAAACGTTTAAGCCTAGTACTCAGTTCGAGCAAACGCAAATTTTAACTCTACATATTTTTTATCAAGCTAAATTTTGAGGGTGTAGAGATAAACATTCCATTCAAATGAGAACAGAAGCGTATCTCAGAAATGTTTTGTAGGGGAAATAGGAACACAGTCACTGATGATATTAATATTGGTGAGTGTTTTTAAAGAAATAATGTACATTGTTTAACTTGGTTTGCTCAAAACTTAATGTTGAGTTATGTTATGTTATATAAGATAATATAAGATAATATGATATATAATATGATGTAATAATATGTAATATAATAGTATATGTATATCCATTTCAAAGAATTTACAATGAATGAGAAAAATAACGCTAAAGATTAAACAACATTTAACAAAACTAACGCAAGTTCGTTTGAGTGTTTTTAAGCTTTTTCAATATACACAATATACATTATACATAAATTACGTAAAGTCAATGGCGCAAAATTTTAAACAGCCTGATTTTAAGGGCTTAGCATGATACTACCTTACAGTTTGCTAATACTAAAGCACTTTACTAATATTTTCCTAATTTTAAACACTTTTAAACTAGCACCATACTAAATCTATTATCTTAGTAAACTACAACTAAGCATGCCTAAAATAGTGCAAAAAAGTAAGCGAACATAACTTTTTGACGTTTTTAAATGTCAAAGTAGCGATATTGTGATTTTAACTTTAGTAAAATGTTAAGAAAATAGTATGATACTAAACTGGTTTAAAATTAGCAAAATCCTCTTTTAGTCTAGTATAATACTAAAAACAATTTAACATATTACTAAATCGTTTAAAATTTTGCGCCAATGAAATATATATATATACTTATAGTTATATGCAAAACTATTACTTGTCCCGTTTCGATACTAATTTTTTTCTCTGATTTATTAGATTTCTCGATTTTTTTCAGCTTCAATTATTTAGTTTTAAAGCTCATTGATTTTTCTTAATTTATTTATCCCTTCTATTAAAATTTATACAAACAAATACTTGGATAAGAAAACAGAAAAAAAAATCTCAGAAATATTTTCATAATTTTATTAAAAGTAGTCCTCATTGTACCTACTAATTCTCATTATAGCTACGCTACTGCCTGACTGAAGTCAGCTGTTGAATTGATTTAATTCTTGCAACTAATTTACCTAAACACTTTTTCCAATCATTTTTTCTGGTCATATTCCTACTTCTTAATATCTTTTAATATTGCAGATGTTAGGGGTTACGATATGAGTTGATAAAAGGCACGATTTACATCAAACACCACAATTTGTCTAGCAAAATAATGGTTCGGACATTGTTTGCCTTGGAAAAATTAAGTGGAGATTTTTGATGGTACAGTTCGAAACAAAGATTTTTATTTTGCGTTGAAGTGAGAACTGGTCGTGATAAATTAGAGATAACATTTTTTCTGGGAAAAAAATGTGTGAGAAATAATATTTATCCCGAACTGAGTACTGGGCTTTAAACACAAGAATATTTAAAACTTTCCATCTGTCAATAATTTTTAAAAGAAGAAAATGACTTCATTTAGCCTTCGACTATTTAGTGGTTGTGGATGTATAATGCAGTAACGTTCAATTTAACCCACATGTATCGCTTACAGTAGTAGATGAAAAAAAAAATTGCGCTTGAGTTTTGAGAACATTGACATGGAAAGTCGAAGTTTTTAATTCTTCTCCTTCAAAAAAAGTAACAAGTGACCAAGTGAAAAAAATATTACCAAATTTGGTCACAAATGACCAATGTGGCAAGCGTGGTCCTGTCCTATTCATAATCATAAAATTAGCCCTCGGATATTAATTCTTCGGCGATTTGCCCGACTTTGACACTTAAATAGTCGTGAAATCCATTTGGAATAACATATAAATAATTTAATTTAAAATAATAATAAAATTGAAAACTGTCAAGTTTTGGCAAAAAACAACTATCAAAGTCGTAACCACGCCCAGAATTACAATATGTGCATCCTTTGTCTTCTGAGCGAAATTTGTTCCAAGGACCCGCAAAGTGGTATGCATTTTAAAACTAACTTCACATATATGTGTATAAGTACATATACATATTTTGTTGGTACACCTACCTATATAATCGATCGATTTTGTTGAAATTAATTGGATATCCTGTGGTGGAAGGAAACATTTAATTAAAAAAAAAAATAAAATAAAGTGAATAATTGTTTCGTTTGCTCAAAGACATCACACATAAATAATTGATGACTTTTCACAAACAGAAAGAAACTTTACACCTACATAAATAGATACATACGAGTACATATCTAACTATATGTGTGTACCTGACAACATTTTTTTTTGTAAATATGTTAGCCTCTTGTTTTGTTTCTATTTATTCTTGAAAGTTTGATATTCTAAGGGAAAGGAAAAACAATTAATTGAAATGATGTTCGAAATTGATTGATTTCCATGCCTTGCTTCGAAATGGGATGGGGGAAATGACTTCATTTTGCATTTCCAATTAATTATGCGGTAAACTTTGGCAGCAGGTGATAAAAAAAACATCATTAACATAATTGAATAGGGATTTAGGTATCTACCTAAGTTTTTTTTAAATCAAATTTAAAGCAATTCGGTACACCTGCTTAGGCTGTATCTCGATGTACATTTATGTTGTATTGGAGGTGCAAACGCACATTAAATGAACAAAGAAATGGACCAATAGAATTTCACACGTCATCGTAGTTAGTTTGACGAAGTAATTATTTTTTACAAAGCCTATAATTGTCTAGTAACTAGAGCTGGATATTGATATATTAGAGATATCGTAGTTACAAGAAAGACGAAGGTACATTCAGGACGGAAAGTGTATGGATAACTATCAAAAGAGGCCGTCGTCAGGGATGGGACATTACTTCTTATAAGGAAACCCTCTTGTCTTATAATCCACGGAGACTGACTAGCACTTGGAAATGCTTGACTACCTACTCCATTTACTAAGAAAAAACTTCTGCCAGGAATGGCATCTGGGAGTATCTATCAATCAATCTAGCGATTTATTGAACTGAAGAGATATGTAAAATATCTATGAATCACACGGAACAATCATGAACAAATAAAATTCGGGAAAATCACCTTATGATATGGAAAATACTTATTGCATTTTTTTTTATATTTTGCGCGCATTTTGACTACCCTTAATATGATCGAGCACAGTGCGAGCGTTAGCAAAATAGGGAAGGATTTGAAAGGAGATACCGATGTACGAGTACATTCGTTTTGAAGCATAGAATATAAAAATGGGAGGAAAAATCGAGCATGGTAAAGCATTCCACATTCGTGTTGTACGGCTAAAGAAAGGATCTCTGTACTTGACAGTACGTCCGAAATTGGGCTCAAGAGTAAACTGATGAGCATTCCTAGAAGCGCGATTATTACGGTTGAATATTTTAAAGGGAGGAATGCAACTGGCTATTTCGCCAGAACACTGTTTATAAAAATAACGGTAAAATAGCGAAATACATGAAACATTTCGACGATGTTTGAGAGATGTAAATGTTTTTACTATGGTTCTATCGCCAATCATTCTTAGAGCTCTATTTTGAATTCTATCCCAAAAGTTTAAATGAGTTTTAGGAGCTCCAGCCCAAATGTGAGAGTTATATTCAAGTTTTGGTCGGATGAAGGCCTTATAGATTACAGCCAGATCAGACGGTGAGAAGAATTTCTTGCATCTTCGAAGAAAACCTAAGCACTTTGCAGCGTTTTTGGTGACATAGAATATGTGTTCATTCTACAAGAGGTGGTCTGTGACGCATATACCTAGGACTGAAAACTGATCGGTTTCTTCAATGCAAGTGCCGCTCATGGATAGCGGCATGTGGGGTGGGTTTTGCTTTAACGACAGAAGACAGCAGTGAGTTTTTGAAGCATTAAATTCTACGCTGTTTTTTATTCCCCATTGGACAATGCTGAATCAGATCAGAATTTAATGAGCTTATCATACACTGCCGTTGCAGTTCCACATCCGAAGAACAAGGAGGTGAATCTGAAAACGAATATGGAAAGCTGAGAGTACTATCGTCAGAAAAACAATTAAGTGGATTAGAAGTTCCAGATAAGAGATCAATAATAAAAATGAGGAAAAGGGCCGGAGACAATACGGAGCCCTGGAACACACCAGCATTTATTTTGTGAATATGAAACTTGAAACCGTCCACTACAACTTGTATTGAACATTCTGAAAGCTAATTTCTAATCCAACGAATGAGAGATTCATCGATACCAAATGCTCCCATTTTCGATAACAGAGCTTGATGCCAAACTCTATCAAATGCTTTCGAAATAACAAGCGCAATAATCTTACTTTCTCCAGAACGATGTAAAGATTTGTGCCACTGTTCGGTGAGATATACCATCAGATCACCAGTCAACCAGTTGGTACAAAAGCCATACTGCCGGTCATTAAGGAGCTTTCGTTCTTCAAGATATTTCTTAAGCTGATAGTTAATCAGCGTTTCCATGACCTTGGAAAGAAGGGACGTAAGTGCAATTGGACGGTAACTAGAGGGTGAGGAAGATTTGCCTTTTTTAGGGACAGGCTGGAAAAATGCTGTTTTCCATCCACTCGGAAAGAGACTTGTAGAATAGCACAGATGGAAAAGCTTACGCAGTGGTTTTGCCAGCGTTGAAGCATACCTCTTCAGAACGATGGGAGGGATACTATCCGGGCCAGCTGATTTGTGTATATCAAGGTCCTTGAGGACTCTAGCAACTGCACGAGTGCGAAAGAAGATTCGTCCCATAAAATCGTTTACGCTCTCAAGTACTGGAGGAGTCATAACACTTTCTGGCAACTTCTAATTAAAAGCGAACTGCGCCGCAAGCAAATTGGCTTTTTCACGAGAGCTGACAAAAGGGGGTATCATTAAAGACGAGCGTTGGAACCGAAGACGAAGTTGAATTCCGATTGTTTTTTACAAATAACAAAAAATTCTTACTACTTTTGTGACATTGTAGTATTTTTTGCCTTAATTTTTGGTCATGCAAAAATTTAGTTCTACGAATGTGAACGTTGCAAGTCTTTCTAGCTTGTTGAAACTTTTTCCGGTTTTCCTCAGTAGGGTTGGCTTTATAATTGAGGAAAAGCAGATCCCAGAAAAAGCGCCAAGGTTATTCGACGTGAAATTATAGATGGAACTGCTGACAATATAACAAAGCGGACGACTACCATGCCTGAAACCGCTTGTCAAATCGACTAAAATGAAACGACGCATCGAGTTTGCTAAAAATCATGGTGTTTGGACGACAAACAAATGGAAAGTTGTATTGTGTGTTATTGAGCGACGAAATAAAGATTAACCGAATTGGTCCCGACGGCAGAAAATACATCCGGCGCTCAAAAGGTAAACAGCTTGATCCCAGATACACTTCACCCGTAGTAATTCATGGCGGGGGTCATTTTTCGTTACGGGATGTTTTTCTTGGAATAGCTTGGCCCAATTCATCGTATTGTTGGAATTATGAAGAATGAACAATTCGTGAAGGTATTGGAAAACATAACGCTTCCATGGGCAGAAGAAAACATGCCGGTCATTTGGACTTTCAACAAGACAATGACCCAATACTTACGAAAGAATTTTTTTATAGTAATGCTATTCGGGTACTTGACTGGCCATCGCAAAGTCCAGATTTGAATCCAATCGAACGCCTATGGAGCAATGTTTAAAAGGTCGTTAATACGCAAAACATCACTAATTTGGCCGCTTTGTATGAAAAAGTAAAGGAAGCGTGGTATGCTATTCCGGTGCAGCGGGCCTGATCCAGTCTATGTAAAGACGATGTGGAGCTGAACTGAAGCAGAGAGGATTTCCGTCTAAGTATTAGCCATTATAAAACATAATACCTACTAAGTTCAATAATTTGTTGGTACATTTTACTTTTTGTCTTACTATTTTATTCGCGTTTCTAATTAGCTGTCTCAGTCAAATCTGAGATCTTAATATAAAATTAGGTTAAAATTAAATATTAAAATACCAACATTATTACTTTTGTGATATTTTTGTCAAAAATATTCCAAATATATGTAAAAAAAAAAGAAAAAAATAATACATCAGTGAATTACATAAAAAAATACACTACTTTTCTAATTAGTTGTCAACTTCTGTATATGTAACACTAAACCAATGAGAAATCGCCCTTCTACGGCAATTGAGGAAATCCTCCATTAGACACTATAACATTTAGTCATAGAAGATGTTGCTGAGATGTTGCAATTTCGCATGAAAAACTGGATCGGGGGAGAGTACGATAACTTAGGCGCCAAAAAATAAAAACGGATTCTTGAAGAATAGTTAGTTACAAGTATTTTTTAATATGGGAGAGGGGTTTCTATCTCCCCCGTGTGACCGGGAGGGGCAATTTCATAAAAAAGTACTAAAAATAGAAAACAAACTATTTAAAAATAACGGTAATACTTAAAAATAAGTGTTATAACGCCAATACCTTAATCTACTAGCTGATTTTTAAATCAAGTGGAATCTATGCAGAGTTTTTGAAAAAAAAAACGGCTTAACTCAAACGTTGGGAGAAAAAGATTAAACAAGGGTTTAAAGTGAAATTTTTCAAATCTGTAAAATTATATAATACTTTTTTTCACAAGCTCGTTAATTCTTAAACTGAAAACTATATGATTTTAAGTGCTCTATTATTTGGAGAAAATTGAAAATTACTAAAACTACTTTTTTCATGAGATTATTTTTTTTGTTGAATTTTCGGTGGTCTCACTTTGAAGGGAGAGTGCTATAACAACTACAGTGCGGCAAAATAAAAACTGAATTTTTGTAGATTGCAATCAGAGTAATTAAATCGAATCAATCTATTTCAATACCAATCGTTCTACACTACAGGCTTAATGTCTCTCAATTTCAATCAAATGATTGAACGCAAGGCAATAATATTTCGTTCATTCCACTTAATTTCAATCGAAATGAATTTCATTGATTGGTTTCACTACATTCTATCGTTCTAAAGAACGTACGAAACTGAATGGAAATGAAATATGTATGATTATTCTCTTTATTTTCCCATAATAATCATAACTAAATTTGTTTACTCGAAACTAAACAAATACCTATAAAATAAAATGCACGACTGGATCGCACGTACTTGCTCTTATGTTTGATCCATGGAAAAGATTCTTAATATAAACGGCTAAATGCATTTTTAAAATTCGTTTTTCATTTAATTTTTTATATATAAAAATTATTAAATTTGTTCTAAAAAAAATTGGTATGAACACTCATTTTCGAAATAATCCAAAAAAACTATTTTTCGAAAATTTTGAAATGCAGTATTATTTAGAATTTGATAGACATCTGCATGAAAATTTTGATCGAAATCCGTTGAGCCGTTTATGAGAAAGTCGAAAATCAATTAAATTGTTGTATGGCAGGTACCGTTAATAACAAAATATTTAAAACAAATTTTTGGCCAAAATGTAGACCATGTCCAAAGTACTACACACACCAATTTTTATTAAAATCGTAAGAGAAGTTTTCGAGATACACAATTAAGATGGTAGGAAAATTTGTATGGCAAGTACCGTTATTTTTTGGTCTAAAATAACGATTCAAAAATCTATTTTGGACAATCACCTAAGACGCTTAAATACCAAGTTTGAAGAAAATCGCTTCAGCCATTTAGGCTGTAGAGAGTTTTACAGACAGACAGACAGACGGAATTGCGGGATCCACTTTTTTGGTGTTCTCTATCATCATTCCAAATGAAAAAATTGTCCAAATTTGTTGTTGATTTTTTTGTAAAGCACCAGTTAAATTTAGGCGATACATTATATATGTACATATATATGTTGAATGAAAGCAAAAGATTGATTGACTTCTCACAAACAATCCTGGGATTGTTTCAATTCAAAAATGTTTCTATATGGGTCGCAAATGAAACAAATCATTGATTGAAAAATAAACGATTGAAAAGACCGAATTTTTGAAATGAAAGATTGAATCTTTAAAAATGTACAATTGACAGAGCCCTAAGTTGCTGTCAGGGAAAACGAAAAAAAAACAGCTGTCTGGGGTAATTTCAATTCACAGTGTATTTGTTATTGTCTGTGGTATCAAAATAATTGAAAAGTCAAACGAAAACTTGTAAATGTTCAGTGTGAACGTTTTTCGAGTTTTCGTAAACTTTTAGCTGAAAACCTAGTTTTGGGTTTGGTGTAAGAAGCCTATTATACGTTAGCGTAATCTTATACAGTTTTGCATTTTCAAGAGGTGGCATATCCTTTACAAGCTCATAGCTCAGTGATAATATGAAGATAAAATGGAACATTTCAGTTTTCCGAAACCCGCCTTGAATCTTTGATGACATGAACGTACACGGGAGATCTACGAAGTACGAAAACAAAGTAAGCACAGTATTTCAACAGTCCACAGAAATATTATTTCAAAATTCCCCAAACCGTTTTTGTTTTACAAAAAAACCCTTAAGGTAACGTAACCAACACTGACACACTCTTACATTCGGTCGACGGGTAAGTTCACAAACGTCAAATAATTGCACAGCGATTCAGCATCACTGCTTGTTTCCGATGCTAATAATTACATATCTGTTGCGGATGCGTTGCTGATCGTTTATTTGTTTGGTGATGAAAAACAGTTGTTTATTTCGAGTGACAGACATAATACTATTAAATGCTTTAATTGATTGAAAAAGTCATACTTTTTTATACAAAATGCGTAAAGCGAGGCAAATAGGCTTTTAAATGCAATCATTTCATTTTCATTCGCCATATTTATACCAATCTATCACCGGCATCAACAAGTAATCACGATTTTTCTTGATGCTTGTTTGTTTAATGTTTGCGTATCAGTATATACAACTTAATGAACAGGTGACGTTCAAAGTGATACGAAAAGTTTGCGTTTGTGAATGTTTGACGCAAATGATCGAGCACCATTATTGCAGTTGTGCGTTTGTGAATTAACCCGACATTAGCAATGAAACTAAAGCTAGCTTTAAAGCATACCTACTTTCATTATCACAAGTTTAGACCGAAATAGCAGCTCGGTAGAAAAAAGAAATGCCCACCCATGAAAAATTGACAGTTCTGCTGCTATCTGCTATTGCCATTACGACTGTTATAAACTTATGCGGCCAATAATGGACAAATAACGGGTGATTTTTTTGCTACTTGGTTTTTGACGTTTATATTTTTGACAGATCACACATGACAAATTCCACGAACATTTGACATTTCGATTCAGTATTGTTTGCCATTTCATCATGAATAGACTTACGCCTGAACAAAGTTTGCAAATTATTGAAATTTATTATCAAAATTCGTGCTCTGTGAAAAATGTGTTTGGTGCCACATGCCACACTGCACGCGAAACCATGCATAAATTGAGAGGCGAATTTGGTGAGCAGTTGATCTCACGTTTTGGCGCAGTCAATTGGCCACCAAGATCATGTGATTTGACCCCGTTAGACTATTTTTTGTGGGGCTATGTTAAGTCTATTGTCTATGGGGACAAGCCAAACACGATTGCTGCCTTGGAAGCCAACATTGAACGCGTCATTGGTGAGATTCCGGCCGAAATGTGTGAAAAAGTTTGCCAAAATTGGACCTTCAGAATGGACCACCTGAAGCGTAGCCGCGGGCAACATTTAAGTGAAATTATTTTTAAAAAGTAAATGGCAGAAATTGATTTATCGATCCAAATAAAAATTCATTCACTTTTTACAAGTTTCTGTGTTTTTTTGAATTTTCAAAAACCAAGCTCTTAATAAATCACCGTTTACAAATTAGAGGACAAGAAATTTTGCTTTTGCTTGTCTAAAAGCAATAAAGCTTCCTGAGGCTGACCACGACTGAACACCGAACCGCAACTACGCACGTGAAGAACAAACTAATATGAAAAAGAAAATCGTAAGCGGATTTGCATTTGGTTCTGCTTCATCCTCTCTCAATACTCATACACATTGCGCCAGCGGCTTCGCTACGTAGGTAGTAACCACCGAATACTACCCGTTTAACTTTACTACGGAATTAACTCAGTTCATTGCTTAAACGAATATGTTAAAGCAAATTAATCGTTCAACTGAGTTTCCCATTGTGAAAATGGTGTTTAAGTGTTTTAAACTTGTTGTTTAAAAAGTGTGAAAATTAAGTTTAGTTCTTATTCCATGTGTTAGCCCAATTTTAAATTTATTAAGCGGTAAAATATATGGACACATACTTTTGCAAAAATGTTAGCTGGTAGGCAAATAGAAATGAGTCTATGGTACTTATTTGTTTTGCAGTGAACAGTGCTGACAATTTATATTATTAATTTATTTAGATTTCATAGGAATTTTTTTTTGGAGTCGTTAGGTTATTTTTAGTTGATTGGCTGCATATTTTAGAAAATTTTAAAACGCGTTTGTTGAATTAATAAAGTCAAAAGTCAATGCAGCCAAAACACTGTAATTATCAATATTGTGAGATCTCAAAAAATAAACTCGATTTATTTTAATTTTTATGAAAACATTTTCGGTCAAAATCGCTAGTCGCTTTGCTAATATTAAAGCACTTTACCAAATCTTTCTTTATTTTAAGCATTTTAAGCAAATGGTTCTATTAAACATATTTTTTTTTTAAACACCAGCTAAACACGCCTAAACCAGTGAATATAATTAAGTAAAGTAAACATACATTTAGGGCGTTTGTAAATATCAAAGTGTCATTTTAATTTAGTATAATTGCAAAACGTTTAAATAGCCTTCTTCTGATTTTGACTTTAGTAAAAAGTTTAAAGATAGTTCGATGATAACCTTGTTTAAAATTAGCAAAAGCCTCTTTTCACTTTAGTATCATAATTAGTCTGCTTTATTGTTTACTACTAAATCGTTTTATTGTTTTTTTTTTATAATTTTAGTATAATTTAAGATAAAATTAAGTTTTATCTATACCTACCACAAGAATTTAAAATTCAACCCCCTTCGACTCTCTGTCAGTAAATGTCACCCACTTCCATATACCAGAATTTACAAATTTCCTGTTCATCTTAACTCCCGTTTAGTTATTCTGTTTTTAAATTATGATGATGGCAGGTGAACAGAATCTTCATATAATGTATACGTATTCCCAGAGCGAGTAAAACGTCAATGTTGTGTACCCAAGACATTGTTAAGATTTTTTGCAAGCTCATGATTTTGAAGTTTGTCACAAGAAAATGCACTGCACGCAGAAGACAGAATTTGTGAGGGAAAATAATGAGTTTCGGGGTTTGTTTGAGGATTCGAAGGTTAATGATGCTATGGGGCTTTCTTTCAGAAATATGTTGAATAAAAGTGATGTTAATGATAATTTTGTATACTTAAAGGGGATAGGGAAAAAACTGATGTATAGGGATAGATTTGAACTTACTGGTGGTAGTGTAGTATTTTACAGTTAAGGGAGTCTTTAAAGAGCAGTGTTAAGCACCTGGCAATGACTAGCGAGTCGCAATCAGCATTTGGTGAGTGTGACTTATGGCATTAGTTAACTCTTTTGACTCGACTAATTGCATTCGTCTTGATTTTCAAATTCAAGAGCTGTCACTCTATTAAACCGTCAATGTGTGGCTACGTGTGCACTTGCTCCATCTTGTTGAAACCAAATCCTGCTGAAAGGGATACGTCTTCTGCGAAGTTCTGGGTAAAAAAACTCCTTCAACATCTTTAAATAACGGTCCCCATTGACAGTTTGTGTTACACCGTTTTCTTCAAAGGAGTATGTCCCGACAATACACCTTGATGAAACTGCGCACCACACATTGACTCGTTCTGGGTGCAGTTCCGTCTCATGGAGCATTTCTCGATTAGATTCACTTTATATACGGCAATTTTGCTTGCTAACATGAACAAACAATTTATCAATGTGTTGTCTTCTTCAGCCATTGCAATCATTTTTCGGCAAAATTCCAGGAGAACAGGAAAATCCTGAGGGCTTAACTTGCTTGTAATTTGGACTTTGTACGGGAACAAGTTTAAGCCATCATGAAGTATCCGTTGTAATGACCGTCTGCTAACTCCAATTTGGCGAGATAAGTTTCGAGTCGAAATACTTGGATTTGTCCAATAATGGTCCATCTACTCGGAGGAGTACCACCAAACTCCAGCCTAAATTCTCTTTGGACGGAAATGACGGACTGCAAAGAATGGTATCGCTGCACTATCCAAATCCTTATTTCAGTATCCCAAGCATTCATTTTGATAAATTTAAAAAAGTTATTACGTTTTATTTTTGTAGCACGATTCGTGTGCCACCCTGTACCACGTCAGCCGGAAAACTGTAGATAGGCGACTCCTGTATAGTCGAGACGTCATCGCTCAAGGTGGAGAAGAGCTCCTTCGGTTCAGTAGGACTTAGTCCAATCGGGGCCGAAGGGATAGGGTGAAACAGAAGAACCGGTTCCGGTGGCTCTCTAAACAGAATCATGATATTTAAAGTCGATTAAGATGGATGTGCATGTATCTGCGTGTCTGTACATGTATGTGCGTACGTATGTACATGTATGTGTGGGTTGCATGTAGCTGTGTGCTGCATGCGTATACAAAATATAAACAAAAAAATTAAAAAATGCTGCTGTGGCTGTTCTAGTTTTTAAGTAGTTTTAAGTGTTTTTGGATATTTTTAGGTATATTAAGTAATTTAAGTTATTTTTAGTTAGTAAGTTAGTTGTATCTAGTTTTAATTATTTTTAGTCTAGATTTAGGTATAGCTTATAAGTAAAAAATAAAAATATGATGAGATACCGAGTTTTTTTGTAAATGAGTTTTCTTGGTAAAATAAAAATAAAATAATTAGAATTAATTAAAATATGTTTTAGGTCGAAGGACATTGGCGGAAAATTTTTGTCGATTTAGTAATATGTTAAATCATTTTTAGTATGATACTAGGCTAAAAAGAGGATTTTGCAAATCTCAAACCAGTATCGTACTATTTTCTTAACATTTTACTAAAGTTAAAATCACAAAATGGCTACTATAATTTTTTAGTATCGTACTAAATCCTTATGCTACTTTGACATTTATAAACGTCAAAAAGTTATGTTCGCTTACTTTTTTGAACTATTTTAGGCGTGTTTAGTTGTAGTTTATTAAGAAAATAGATTTAGTATGGTGCTAGTTAAAATGTGTTTGAAATTAGGAAGATATTAGTATTAGCTTTAGTATTAGCAAACTGTTAAGTGGTATCATGCTAAGCCCTTAATATCAGGCTGTTTAAAATTTTGCGCCATTATTTTTAAGAGTTATAGTTTAGTTTAGAGCACCCGTAAAGGGCCAGTAAAGTAGTTGTAAGTTATTGATAATTTGGCTAGTTTTAAATATTTTTAATAAATAAAAATAAAATAAATATAATAAAATAAATAAAAATGAATTTAAAAAAAAATAGTGTTTGATTGCTAACTTAGACGTGCAGGTTCGATCCCCACGTTATGCGCATTCTTTTCTATACTTCCAATTTTAATTGGATGTCGCCCGTAGTTAAAATGAGTTAGTAAATACCTGATAATCAAATACACTGTGCAAACAAAAATTCTTTCCTGTCTTTCAATTCCTTCTAACTGGTGCCGTGCAATTCAGGTTACATTATAAAGACCTTCGGTCTTACAGGCATATATGTAGTTGAAATTATTATTATTATTACTATCAGACCATAAAATTCCGCAATGAACTATGTGCTGCATGGAAAACCATCAAATTTTCTTGTGTTAATGAAAGATAGATTAACGAAAAATATTGTTCATCATTTAGTTCTTAATTAATGGAAAGTATACTGATTTGTTACTATTTAGAAACTTTACCAATCACTTCCTTAAAATACCAATTTTTATATCTAATAATTGAACGCAATACAATAAAGCTGCAGGAACACTCTGCCGGGTCTGCTAGTATCATATAAAAATAATGCAATGTCAATGTTTAACATACCTTTTTTTCGTTTTCTCTTATATGGGAATTATATTGAATGTGAAATTGAAACAATATCTTATTTCTTAGTTTCACGGTCTGAGATGGAGTTTTTTTTTCATATAATTTACACGCTTTTTATGATTTTTAACACAGCGTGGGCGTGAGAGATAGAAGGATATGAAAGATGTGTGGCGCGATGTTCTGAGACTAGAGCTGGTTGTTGTCGCAAATTTATCTCCAGGGATGGCGGCTGTACTAAAGCGGAGAATTTAGCGTGTTTTATTTATCTATGTCTCTTAATTCGCATTATTTTATTTATTACGTTGCCATATTGTATGGGTGTATGTTTACTCAATCACATGCTGTTAGTGTTATGCCTAAACAGCATAGATGAGCAAACCAGCAACTCATTTTATGACAATTTTAGAATTAGTTTTTAATGAAAAATAAGACGACATAGACAACGGCAGGAATCGAACCTGCGACCACGAGTTTGACAGGCGAGGTCACATTTATCGCGCCACGGCCACCCCCTATGGGTGTGATGGTGATATGGAAAACAGCTTACCAGGTGCAGATGCCAATTGAATGTCTTTAACTTTCATTGGTTATGAAGCGCACAGTGCTGCCAAATTTATTGCAATTTATTTAGATTTTATAATATTTTTTCTTTGGGCTCAATTAACCGACAAATTTATATACTTTTAGTTTGTTGGCTGAGTTTTTAATATTTAATATTAATTATGCCTTTCCCTTTTACTCTACTTTTACTCATTGTTATTGAATGTTGGGATTTTTAACCCAACTCTGTATTTCCATATTATTGTGGTATTCAAAAAATATTTTTTTTTTTCCCAACACTCGTATTTTATGTTTGAATAAAAAAAAATACCTTTAAGTTAACACAAGTTTATCAGGGAGAGGTAATCTAAAAATGACTATATGTTATGTTAAGTCAACAGGCTTAAGTAGTAAAATTAAAATGTACAACAGGTAAAACTGATGTGATCATTTTAAATGACATCTTCTTAATTATGAATCTTCTTAGCACTTATAGCTACATATTAATATTTAACCTTGAATATAATGTCATTTATAAAATTAATAATTTCTTTGTAACTTTTAATATATTACACCTTGTTAATTTTACAATTCCCTTGTTATCTATACTTGAACTTGTAGATTTGAAAGTACTGTCAGACGTATATAATGTTTAAAAAATTGGTCTGAGTTTAGCACAGTCCCAAATGTTTCTTTCTATTGAATTTCTCAGAATTATATCGTGTTTGAAAATATACGGAAAAATCTAGGATGAGAGACCATTAGCTTGACAGCATTTCTTACATATGTCATGATGAAGAAGGATCTGAAATTGTCGGCCCACTATATACCCTCAATTTGTAAATAATATAAAATGTTTCGAAAGGTTAGCCTTTAACCTTTTGTCATTTGGTAAAAATATAATCTCTTTAACTCCCAAAATACCGACACTTTACACGCACATATAAGAAAAACAACTTTCGTTTCTATTGACAGCAAGCCTAGACTCTTATGATTCTCTTATTTGTTTGTATGTGATAACCACAAAAAAAAAACAATAATGGGCCCTGCTTAAGAGCTCTTATTTTGTTATTTTTCTCACATTTCACATCAATTAAATTAATGTAAATGATGCAAAAAACATTTTGTATCTGTTCCAGGCATCAGAATAGACATTTTATTGACCAACCCCTGTAGTGGGGTAGGTACTTGATGATGAAACGGGACCCAACAGCTATGATAGTAGAGTAGGTACGTAAATAGGCCAAGTTTAATGAACAGCCAATTGAAACTGAGGTTCTATACCCTTTCGTCTACTTAAGAACAAACCCATTAACCCTGAGAGCACAAACTACTAGGTACCTATTTCAATTTCATAGCTCAACAACTTTCACAGACTTTCACCATATTTTTGTTTTCCCTGTATTTTAGATTTTTTTTTTCCAAATAAACTATTCAGAGTCAACACGTTCCTGCCACTCTCGAGTCCCTTCCCTATAATCTATATGTCCTTTTTCCTTTGGCCAATCGATTGTATTTTTACTTTATATCCCGGCAAAGTTATAAAAGATACACATCGCACAGAAACATAAATAGAAACAATCCATCGTTATTCGTCCTTACGCTCTACTGATGTGGATTATTGATGATGAACGTTACGTTAGTAACAACCCGTTGAACATTTATTGAACCACATTCAGGCAAATAATAGAAAAAAAAAACTGAAAACAAATAAGAACAAGCTATACCAGCAACATCGATTGACAGAATTAATCTAAATGCTAACAATAAAGAGTTATAAAAATAGAGAAGACTTATGGTTCAAATTATCCGACTAAAATTTACTGCTAAATAAAATGCATGGTAAAAATACTCATGAATGTTAAATTAATCTGTATTTGCATAAAATGTTTAAAAAACAGACAGACTACTCCTATTGTCTTATGCTTTATTCAATAATGTCACCTACATGTTTACAAAAAAGGACTAAAATTTCAAGAATATCTTGCAATTAGGTTGTGGGGTAGAGAAAGACCGTTAACAAACTTTGAGTTAGACATTCTTTTGATTTCAAAACTTTTTTAATATTTTCATTTATTTTCACTCTCTTAGGGAGGGCTTTCCTGATTTAATTTGGAAAAAAAATTACAAACCTGCCAAATTACACCTGTTTTTACTTGCGATTATAGATTATAGATTAGTCTTCGACTAACTTTTCTCTGAGACGGTTGTAGATTAATTTCTAAAATGTCTAAGATTTGTGCTAATTGCAACCTAGCAATAAAAAGATCTAAAAGTTCCAAATCAGTCGAGTGTGGTTTTTTCTGCGGTCGTCATTTCCATAAAAACTGTATTGAATTATCCGATGATATTCATAAATCATTAATTAATCGAAATTTATTTTGGAAATGCAATTCTTGTGTGAATATAAACCTCTCTACATTCATCAATAATTTTAATGATCTTTCTTTGAGTGTTAGAGAGATTAAAAATTATCTATGTGGTCTTAAATCAATATTCGAAAGTAATTCACCACCGCGAAAAATGACTCATCTTCTCTCACCGCATATAATATTGAACCAACAAAAAAGATCTTCCGCCTACCCCCATTAATATACCTGAGGAGCCTGCAATAGTTGAAAGCGATACAAAATTATCTGCTTCAGCATCTCAAATTAATTCTATCTCGTTAAAACAATCTAGTGTAATAAATCAAAATTCTGAATGGACTGAAGTTCAATCTAAAAAAAAAATCTTCAAACTCAACTAACATTAAAAAGATAATTGGCACAGACTCTTCGGCTACACTCTCTATGCTCTCCCTGATTATACGTGGATTCACTTGTCAAAGTTTAACAGAAACACTAAGCCTGAAGATATTATCAATCACATTTCTCAAGAAACTAGCATTTCACCAAACCATTTTAAATGTTATGCGTTAGTTAAAAAAGATACTGATTTATCTAATCTGAAATTCATGACATTTAAACTAAGCATTCCGGCCTCCAAGTATTCAATCAACATGGATTCAAATAAAGAAATTTCTACCGCGAGAAAGCAGCAATAACAATAACAACAAGAATAAAGAATTGTCTCTTCACACATCTGCATCCCAGTCCACTACAACGTCATCATCATCATCATCACTGCCACCACCACCACCACCACAGCCATCAACTTCACCATCACAGTCATTACCATTATTAACTCCTACACCAACCCAACAACAATTACAACATCCAGCAGCGGTCAATTGACAATCAACATCATCATCTCCCTATTCTCCTATTGTTTCTTGCTCTTACGGACACACAAATAAGCGATCTAATCTCTTTGGTTATTATCAAAACGTAGGTGGAATGCGCACAAAAATGCAACAAACGTTCTTGTCTTTGTCTTCTTCTCAATTTGATTTCATTGCACTTACTGAAACCTGGCTAACAAGTAATCATAATAATGCCGAAATTTGCAACAACAACAATTATGCTCTCTTCCGCAAAGATCGGTGTTCTCAATCAACTGGTTTAGAAAGATGTGGAGGTGTTCTCCTTGCAGTAAGCTCGTTATACTCGTGCATTGAATTAGATTTACCTTCTTCTCTTTCTCTCTGTCGTTATGACTCAGATCAAATCATAGTAAAAATAAACTTCGCAATTAAATATGTGGTAATTGTTATTGTATGTTATATTCCGCCTAAAAGCTCACTAGATATTTATAAAGTACATGTACAAAATTGTGAATTCTATTTATCGAAACTTAAAAAATTCGAACATATTATTCTTGGAGATTTCAATCTGCCTAACATTGAATGGGTATTTGATTGTACCAAATTGAAATTTAATTACAAAAAAGCTAATTTCGAAGGCATAGCGAGTTATATGTTGAGTATTCCGTGGCATGAGCATTTTTGCTCTCTCGATTTATTAATTTTTTATAATTTTTTTATTGATAATCTGAGAATGGCAATTGATATGCATGTTCATAAAGTCAGAATTAAAACAAATTACAAGCCTCCTTGGTTCAATAAAAGGCTTAGTAACTTAAACAACAGGAAAAACAAAGCTTATAAACGTCTACGCATAGCAGAAAATGATGACAATTTAAAAAAGTACTTATATTCGGTTGGAACGAGATTTCGATGTTCTAAATAAATTTTTGTTTCAAAGTTATATTTTATCAGTTGAATCTAATCTAAAAAAAAAATAGTGAATCCTTTTGGTCTTATATCAAAAACAAAAAAAAATCTTGTGGCATTCCAAGCTGTATGAATTACCTTGGTTCAACATTTTCTGATCTATCAAGTATTTGTGATTCCTTCGCAAACTATTTTGAATCTAATTACACTAAACGTAATGTAAATTCATCCTGGACAGCTGAATATTTATCTCATGAATGTAATGTAAATATCGGTTGTTTAGAGTTAAATATTTCAGAAATTGAAGAAGGTCTCTTGAGTTTAAATGATGACAGCAATCCAGGTCCAGATGAAATCCCACCGATTGTTCTTAAAAAATGTGCTGCTTATCTTTCTGAACCGCTTTTCTTTATTTTTAAGAGCTCTCTCGTGAACGGCGAATTTCTTCCTGTATGGAAGAAATCATTCTTAAACCCAATTCACAAATCTGGGTCTAAACATCAAATATCCCACTACCGTCCGATTTGTAAATTGTCATGTATACCAAAACTCTTCGAGAAATTGATATATGAAAAACTGACATTTTTAGTTAAAGAATACATTTCACCGCTTCAACATGGTTTTGTTGCGGGAAGATCAACAACCCCAAATCTATCTATCTTTACTTTATTTCATTTTAAATAATCTCGAAAATGGACATCAAATCGATGTAATTTATATCGATTTTGCAAAGGCATTTGACTGAGTAAGTCATTTTATTTTAATAAAGAAGTTGAAAAACTTTGGTTTTCATCCAAAGGTCTTGAAATGGTTGGAATCATATCTCACGGGTCGAATTCAATTTATTTGCATTGATGAAGTTATCTCGAAACCAGCTTTGGTCTCATCTGGTGTGCCCCAAGGTAGCCATCTTGGACCCCCTCTTTTCCTAATTTTTATAAATGACTTACCTAGTATTTTCCTTAAATCTAGTCAACTTCTTTTCGCTGATGACTTAAAGTTATTTCGGTGCATAAAATCTATTGGTGACTGCCATCTTTTACAAGACGATATTTTAAAATTGTCCCAATGGTGCACGAAAAACCAATTATATCTAAGTGTTTCTAAATGTCAATGTTTTTCATTTTGTCGCAACTTTTCTGAAATTACTTTTGATTATATAATTGATAACCAAGTTCTTGAAAGAGTTAGGGAGAAGAAAGATCTTGGTGTAATTTTTGACCCCAAGCTGAACTTTTCGAAACACATTGAATTTAGTGTATCCAAAGCAAATTCCATGCTAGGTTTATTTAACGTAATAGTAATGAATTCATAGACCGTTTTGCGCTTAAATCGCTTAAAACGTCTTACGTAAGACCAATCTTGGAATACTGCTGTGTCATTTGGAACCCTTGTTATAACAGCCATTCTAAGAGAATTGAAATTGTCCAAAAAAAGTTTATACGGTTTACTATTCAGAAATTTGGCTGGAACATCGATATTCCATCGTATAATATTAGATGTCAACTTTTAGGAATTCAATCACTTGAAAACAGACGCAAAATTTATTCTGTGATGTTTATTAGTGATATTGTATCTTATCATATCAAATGCCCTTATGTGTTGTCTTTAATCAACTTATATGCTCCATCACGTCAGCTTCGAGTACGTTGTTTGTTTCGAGAAGAACACTATGCGAAAAATTAACCAATTACTCGTTGTGTCAAAGAAACAAACCTCATATTAAATCTTGTTGATTTTGATTTTCAATTAAGTAGATCTTCTTTGAGAAATAATTTAATAATGTAGCAGCCATCCTTTACAAAACTACAAACATTATTTACATATCTTAAATATTTATTTAAATTACAAAATCAAATAATTAAAATCATAATCAGCACATATTTGTATAGTCAAGTAAATTTGAAAAGTGTCAATTAAACTTAAAAACAACACATATTTTGTATAAGAAAATAAATTGTAATGTGCTTCTGAAATTTAGTATAAAAGAGCCAAGAAATTGTAAAAGAATGAGCAGTCTGTTGAATAAAGCGAAAGAGTTATCACACAACGAAAAGTTGGAGAAACAAATCTTTTTATTCTAACAAATTGTTTTCGTCGAGTCATAGTTGTAGACAGGCTGAACATTTATTTGGTCGCCTGGCTCTTCTCCTCCGCTGTTCCTTACCCCTATCCATTGGCAATAGACAAGTTGAACGTCACAAACGGTCGCTTGGCTTTGTCTCTTTAATTGGGAAGAATTTTTTTCTTGAACCACTCATTGGAGTTCTACTCTCACAAAACAACAACAACACATCAGCAAGCAGAACACCTACGCTTCAATAATGCATTTTCATTTTAATTGATTAAAAAAATTAGATTATGATTTAAAAACAATTTTTGTTTTTCATACTTTTAATTATAGGTATTTTAAGTATTTATATTTAAGTTAAGAATTATTTAATAAAATTAACACATATATTTATATTTATCTAGTAATCTAATTGTAGATTTTAAATCTCATATTGATGAAATAAATAATAAATAAATATAAGGCAAGTTATGTATTCGTAAAAAAAAATTCTAACAACCAAACATGATATTACGATCATAGAGAACTCCAAAAAAATGGATCCCCCAATTCCGTCTGTCTGTCTATCTGACATTTTGTCATTCTGTCTGTCTGTCTTCGAGTCTACAGCCTAAACGGTTGGATGGATTTTCTTCAAACTTGGTATAAATTGTTTGTTCGGTAATATGCCCACAAGTTTTTTTCATTTTTTTAAGACGACAAATAACAGCAGCTCCCATACATTTTTTTTCTGGCCAAAAATAAAAAACTTATTTTTCTCGAAAACGGTTCTAACGATTTTTATAAAAAAAAATCAGTACATTAATGAAGCAAAAGGGAACATTTTAGTAATTTTTGTTTTGGAAAAAAATTGTTACTTTTGGTACGTCTAGTAGTACCAATTTTTTGGTTTTCGATTTTCTGAAAAACGGTGAATTTGATTTTTTTGAAATTTTTTGCACAGAAGCTCATAAAAAGTTTAAGCACTATTGTAAGCCTAAATTTTTCAAAGATAATTTTTTTTTGGAAATTAAAAAAAAAAATTTTTTTTGTTGAAATCTCAAAATTTCGAAAAAGACTTGATGGATTTTTGCGAAACTTCGTATTTGGTAATTTTTTGACATTATCTTGAACAGTCAAAAAAACTATATTCCTAAGATAAGAAACAACGGTACCTCCCCTACAATTGTTAAAAAAACCCATTAAGAAAAAAATTTATTTCTCGAAAACGGCTCCAAGAATTTTTTTTAAAAAAATGTGTGTGTTCCTAAATTAGTAGAGTCCACCTTAAAGTACACAAATATTTTTTTTTGCGTACGTATAAACGGTACCTATCATATAACCACTTTTCATATTTTCGACTTTCTCAACATTGGATGAACCGATTAAAATATTTTTTTTTTTATACAAATGTTGCCTAAAATTGTTAATAAAACTGCATAAGAAAATTTTCAAAAAAAAGTTTTTCGATTTTTAAGAAATAAATAATTTTTTTTTTGAAAAATCGATTTTTTAAAACCCAGTCACATAATTTTTTTGAAATTTTAATTTTGTATGTATATTAATAATATCTTCAAAATGCGTTTCAAGTTTTTTTTCTAAAAATGTTTTCAAAATTTAATACATAAAAAATTAGTTTATTAAAAAATCGCTCCAACGATTTTTGAATTTTTTTTTTTGATACGAGTATATTCTTATTTATCCATGAATTCAACTGGCATCTTTGATTTTTCTCAAACTATAACGACTAAGCAATATAAAAACATTTAAGTATGTGTATTATCCATTTATTTCTACCTTATTTCCATTATTATTAATTATTATTTTATTATTATTCCATTTATAAGAATTTTTGCCTACATCACTGATTACTAAATACAATATAGGCCCCTTATACATTTATGTATATATACATATATGTGTCTAAAAATCACATGAATCGTATGTATGCATAGTACACCTAAATTATAAAGTTATATGCATATAGCTGCCTACCCGCCTTCATCCCTCATTTTCATTATTATAAGTACATGTTTACATACTTAGTTTCCATCTATATATGTATGTATGTCTATACATTTTACTCTCTTAACTTACATTATTAAAATCCATAACTTAGATTTAAATATACATATGTAACTATTCCTTGAATCAGCCATTCGATAATTCATTATACTAAGAATCAAGGTAATCGTACCCAAATAGGCTTCAAACCTGCATAGGATAACTACACTTAATAACTAACTAAACCTTAATGGTTAGCTACATTAAAGTTGTTAGCTACAAGAGCAAGTTCGTTATAAAAGTTAAAATATAAAAAAAACTTATATTAAAGTTAAGTAAAATTTAATGCCATTTGGGCAGACGACAAAATCTTGTCATGTCCTAACCTATGCTTCAAATTAAAATGAAAAAAAAAATAAGATGTATAAACTGTATTTGAAATGAATAGATTTAATCTAATTCAATGAAACACCCATATTTTAAGGGCGAATTTACATTTCTTGTCAAGTTGTCATATGACACAAAAATTGTTGTCTTATTTTCTTAGTATAGGTACAAACATCTTTAAGGCCATAATAGATAAGCCACAAGCATTATCTTATGTTTCTATGTAAACGATTTCCGACCATTGTGCTATACTCAATAATTTCTTGAAATGTAGAACACTCAAACTACATCTGCTTTGCTTACAATAATATAACCTCATTTGTTGCATTTTGGCTTGCAACTGGCAGGATATACACAATAACCAAACTTTCCTTACAATATTAATATCTTTTGAACACAAAGTTATATACATAATGTACATATCTACTTTTGTCAAATTTTTCAAGTAATTTCAGCACAAAATGACAAGGCTATACTTTAGACTAACACATTCTCTCTGATATTATGTGGTTCTATATAAACTGTCACATTTTCAAAGACCACACAATTTATTTTGTTTCTCCAACACGCACTTACTTTGAATTTAATAAACAAAAAGCTTGTCCCTACATTTAACTGTAATTTTACGTAAAAACAAAATTAAAATTTCTGAATAAATATTAGAAAAGGAAATTAAAAACGTTTGCCAAAATTTAAGAAAAAAAAAGTCTGGAAATAAATCAAAACAGGCAAAAACCATAATAAAGTGTTTGAACCTGTCAAAGGAAACAGTAACAGAGCAAATAAATATCAACCTCGTATAAATATCCTTTTGTACCCTTTTAAGTTATTTTTTTGTTTTGGTTAAGGCAAAACACTCCCAGGGGAGCTTAAAATAACACCAAGCCAAACCAAACCGCACCCGCACCAACAAACAAACTTATTCTCTTGTGGATGGGTATATTTTAATTAAGTAGCTTAACTCCTGTGACGACCTATGTACGTATAGGTATATATACGACATACAGCAAACTCTAGGATCTAATCGCAGATGATAGGATCTAAAAAAGGATATTCTACTTCATTTGTCATGTCCTATCGCTTTGGATTGCGTTTGCACAGAAATCAAAACAAACAAACCAACAATATGAGAACGAAATTGGAAAATCGCCTATCGCCTTTTCGAAAGGAAATGTCTTATACTGTTATTTGTATTTCCATGGAAATGAAACCCCAAAAATAAAAGAAGACTGACAAATCCCAGAAGTAATCGGATCGGAATTAGGTGGAGATAAGACAACTAGGTAACTTTTGCAGGTGCTTAGGCCAGGACTCCAATAAATGACCAACCGAAATGGCTGTAAATGTATGTGTTACATCAACATTTTTTCTTAAAGCTAGTTACAAAATACCAGACAAAAAAGGACATAATGATGGGATGGTGTGGACACTGTGAAGCCTTTGGCCAACAGGAAAGTATTTGATCGCAATCAACTACAACTTATTGCTTCCTCCTAATAGGTCCTCTTCCATATCCTTGAAGCAGTTTAAGTGAAATAATGATGATGACGATGATAATTTTAATATTTATATCAGCAGCAGATGCCATCTACCTTAAAGAACTCATTAAATTTTATCTTATGTCACAAAAATATTGATGTTCTGTAATCATTTATTTATGGTGGTTTTCGGCAATCGACACCTTGCAACTCCTTCCCACAACTCACTCCTCCATCCACAGTGCTTTATAAAATAAATTGTGCTGCTTGTATGCCAAATATTCGTCCTATTCACGTTAAGTGAATGAAATAAAATTTAAATAGAGTGCATTAGATACGCTTGAGCCAAGGATATCAGCCAAAGGAAAGGAGAACGTGATGTGTGCGAGTTTCGTTTAGTATGTAAATTTTTTAAGATCTTACGCTCGTAAAAAAAAAACTGTAAAATACGTGAAGGGAGCTTTTTTTGTTAATTTATTTTTTTTCTTCTCTTTGAGCTCATGTTTGTATAAATTTGAGTTTCAGGCAAATCACTTGGAAAGGTATGTAAGTTTTGTGGTTATAGGGTATGGCATTAACATGGTTTTTAAGTTTGATGTTTTATTTAACAGTGGATAATAAGAAAATGTTTTCGGTTTTTTATGAGAGGCGATATATTTTATGATTTGTGGGTTTGCTGGTACCTACATTATGTTGGCATATGCAATTAATTGAAATGATGATTGTAGGTACTGCAATGTTTATTTATTATCTGAATGAAAAATATTTAGAAAAATGAAATGCCCATACATTATCAATCGAGTATGAAACATAATTAGTATAAAATGACAGAAATACTTATATGTTAACTGCGGTAGGTATAAGATAACATTTCTATAAAGTGTTAGGCATCTTCCTCCACAAGTCATACTCTACTGATTTCTTTCCGAGTGGATGTAAACCAGCCCATCCTTATAGGAAAGGCGATTCTTCATCTCCATCTAACTATAGTCCATTTACGTCCCTTTTCGAAACTCGGCAGTACGGCTTGCGTATCAATAGGTCTAAAGCTCATCGCAGTCGGTAACTAAGTAATTATATCTCATCGAAGAGTGAAACTAATCTATTCTCTGTAGAAGAAAAATATGCAGTGCAGAAAAGGTAGAACGTTTGCCTCTAATTCTAGCTGAAGTTGATTGTACAAAGCTCTGACAGGGTTTTCGTAGTGTTTATTTTAAATGGTTCCAAATATGAAAGAATTATATGTAGGGTTACTGCCCCTTTTTTAGATAGGAATTTTTATTTAATTGTTTTATATATAAAAATTAAAACCTATTAACTTTTTCCACACCAACATGAGGTTAGATAGAAGGCGCGTTTATGAAGTGTATCCATAGTAGGCCTAATTATCCCTTCAGATGGCACACTTGTCGAAATAATCTACTTTACTTTTGAGACCAGATTTATTTTTCTAAAAAAAATAACAGCTACCTACTTACTTTAAAGCTTCTGTTTTATTTTGGAAATGTTTATGAATTATTTTTTCGGAACTTATATTTTTTGAAACCTTCGAAGCCATTTCGAACTAATTACACAAAACTTGAAAAAAAAAAACACACCTCTTCAAAAATACAAAAGTTAAAAAACACAATTTTCACAAAACTTTAAAAACTACACCTTTTAAAAATACAATTTACACAAAAATACTTTACTTTATATTAATTGATTGCGCTCTACGAAAATCTACGCAAATAATGTTTTTCTTCAATTAAAACAGCTTCAAATTTTGTAACTCCATTTTAATGTATTTGCCACAAATTAAAGGAAATGCAAAAAATTAAAACATTCCGCGATACACAAATCATTAAAAACTCTTTTTTAAAGCTCTTAAATCAAAAGCACCTGACAGATACTCGAGGAAAAAACCTGAACGAGTTAACAAATAGACACGGGTTACTCTGAATGAACACCAATATTTAATGGGGTTTGAATTAAATAACAGCAGCAGCCATAGGCCAAAAAAAAAGCAATAATTCGCTGATTGAATTTGTTATAATAAAAAAAAATAAAAAACATCACCTCTACAGTTCGGAAAATGTGACTTTTGCATGTACTTATTTTTTGCCTACCATTCGTTATAAGTTATAAGCGTAAAAACTTATTTGTATTTCTTTTTAAGTTTGATCGTTAAAAACGGTTAATAAAATAAATACAAAAAAAAATAAGGAACATCGCCCCTAAAGTTTGGTATGCTCTACCTAGGGTAATTATTATTTTTATTTTAAGACAGTTAGTTTGGTACATATCCTCATCTAAAAAAATAAATTGAATTTCAAAAACTCACTAAAAAAAATATAACGAAGCACAATTTGAAAAAAATTAACGGACATCGCCCCTAGAAAAATTTGCCCCCAACATTTTCAAGTTTCGATTTTTTTTCGATATATTTAATACTTATCGATATCTCCTACTCTAAAGGAAAAAAAATTAAAATGCAGCGATCTTCAGCTTCATATTTTTAAAGCTAAGGTCTAGCGCGCTACCTGGAAAAATAAACAAAACTAAGTTGTAGAATTTTTGACATTTGGTATGTACATTTATCCAAGCTTTACGGAATTTTGGCTACGAATATTGATTTCTACTTAAATTTGGCTTTCAACTACATCAGTGATATTCGCCGTTAAACCAATAATACTGGATCGCAAATAAGTTAACCAGTTTGCATGAGATGCTTGGCGTAATCCACCCATGGAGAACAGACACACATTAACCATTGATTAGTTGGTTTCGGTCCACTGTTTGTGATACCAAATGAATTTAGGGATTTCCACTCTTCTCGTCGAGAGAGACTGTCTCTGTCCGATCGCTCGGTATTAGCGAGATCACTACACTTTGTCCAATAAAAGTACTCAGTACAGGACTTATGTTCGAGCCTGTGCATACTGTCACCACACTGAATTGAAAAAAAAACTACCACTGAAAAAAATTCTACCCACTGACCAACTTACAAAAATTGTTATGGTATTTTCCTGTAAAATATCGTACATCCTACCATGACCGTCCTGATAGTATGTCCAAAGCATTAGCTATACTCTGTCCCAGAAAAATAGACAGTGTAGGCAAGATAGGACGTTTGCCTCTCATTCTCGCAACAATGGATTGCATAAGTCTGTCACTCAATTTAGCTCTCACAGGGTTTTCGTAGAGTATATTTTAAATTGACCTAAATATGAAAGAATAGTATGTAGGGTTACCGCTCTTTTTTTTTCGATTGGATATTTTATTTAATCGTTTTGTTTATAAAAATTAACACATTTATATTTTCCACTCCACCATAAGGTAAGATAAAAGTTTCGTTTTTGAAGGGTATCCCCATTAATTTAATCCCTTAAAAAAAACAAGCAGCAAAAAAAAATATTCATTATCAGATTTTGTTTTTCTTTGGTGAAGAGTTTTGGCCGTTGGAACTCTTTTCGTTAAGAAGACGATAAACTGTTCGTTCACATAGAGGAAAAAATATTAGCTACTTGCTTCACAGCTTCTGTCTTATTTTGCAAATTCTTATGAATTTTTTTTTTGCACCAACAATTTCTTTTTTTTTTTCGGAACATAAATCTTTTGAAATCCTTGAAGCCATTTCGAACAAATTGTACAAAACTTAAAGGAACACCTCTTTAAAAATGCACAAGTTAAAAATACAAATTGTACAAAACTTTAAAATAAATATACCTTTTAAACATACATTTTATTCAAAAATACTTTACTTAACATTAATTAAAATCTACGCAAATAATGTTCCTCTTGAAAGAAAACAGCTTAAAATTTTGTTCCTGCATTTTATCGTATTTTCCACACATTAAAACAAGTGCAAAAAATGAAAACACTCAACGATAACACTCATCATTCAAAACTTTTTTTATAGCCCTCAAATCAAAAGCACCTCAACAGAAACCCAAGAAATAATACCGATCGAATTAAGAAATGGACACGGGTAACTCTGAAAGCACATCAATATTTAATGGGGGTTGAATGGCAGCAGCAGCCACAGGCCACAGCAAAAGCAATTCAGTCGACACTCAGGTGTGCACTGAGTAGGACGTTGGATCTGCGTCCGATGCTGTGAAATTGTTTTTCATTATTTTATATATTTACGGGCGTGCAACCACTTTTTAAGGGGAAGATTTTTCAATTTAGGATGATACTAAAATATGACACGCTACTGATTTTGAAAAAAGCTTTCCCAAAAGACGTGTACTGCCTATTTTTCTGGGATAGAGTATAGCACTTAACAAACATACTCTCCAGAGTTAAGCTCCCAAGATCTGAGAAAAAAAACAATCTTGTAAGCCTCTTTTAGGTCCCATTACTATCCTTAGAGTTAATTTCTTGTTGCGAAACTTAAATTATTCTCATAACGTTTTTTTTATAAGAACTTAGTTCTCTACAATTTTCAAATAATTTAAATCTTATACTTAAAACAAATTTGCCTCCTTTAACAAGATTCCAAGAATTTAGAGTCTTATAAAAATCTTGGTATGAAATTTAAACTCCTATATATCTTCAATTACATAACAACTGACTTATCGGAGTCTTACCTATTTTAAAATTCTATAATGAACCTTATAGAATTTAATGTATACAACATTTTATTACAGGATTCTAATAGGGTTTGTAGTTTTCAAGTTGCCACATGGAATCACAAACTTACTCGTCACACGCCAAGTCAGGGACGTAGTCGAGATTATTAAATGGATGTAAATTGTCTGTTTTAATTTTTTTTTTTTTTTTTTTTTTTATAATCTACACGCGCTCAAGGGATTATGATTACCCTTTAAATGTTTCAACACAGCGCGCGCGTGAGGGTGAGGTTAAGGAAGAGAAAGAAAGATAGGAAAGATGTGTGGCGCGATATTCGCAGACTGTAGGTGGTTGTTGTCTCAGATTTTATCTCCAGGGATGGCGGCTGAACTAATGCGGAGAAATTTCCGTGTCTTATTTATCTATGTGCCTTATAATTCGCAATAATTTTTTTATTCTTTGTCATATTTTATCGGTATACTAGTTTTACTCAATCACATATTGTTAGTTCTATGCCTAAACAGCATGTAATGAGTAAACCAGCAACTCATTGTATGACATATTTATTTTTAGAATTGGTTTTTAATGGAAAAATTAGAAGACATAGACTACGGCAGGGATCGAACCTGTGACCATGAGGTTGACAGGCGAACATACAACTATCGCGCCACGGCCACCCCCAAATTTTCCGAAGTGTTTATTGTTCTATAGGTTTTTTCAAATATTTGAAAATGCAAGTATTTTTAAAAATGTGAACGAACATTTAGACCAAGTGAAGTTATGTGCAAGTGCCTTCTATACAACTGACAGATATATTACGTATAAAACATTCTTAATAAATACGCTCTCTGCCGTTTTCAACATTGTTAACGATCGGTCGTTTTATTTCAAGCTTCCACAAAAATCCAACTTTAACAAGTGTTTTGCGACCAAAAATTAACATATCAAATAGCGAAGCATTCAACATTTATTGTTAAAGGGCTGTGGATTTTCTTCTAGTGTCGTAATAAAAACAAATTCATGTTTTACTTTTGTAGCTGAGGACCCCTTCCCTTACTACGTCCATGATTAATAGTTCAATATATATGTAACTTGTTATCTCGCTCGCTTTTTTTTTTAAATAATCCCATAATATAATGAATATTCCCATAAGAAGACTTAATATAAACTTAGTAAATGAGAGTGAGAGTGAGTAAGAGTAGAGGAAACCAAACTCTTATAATGGTCTTATTGTAATTATTCAAGGATTCTCTCATCTCAACAGCAGCCATATTTAAGTACGCAGAAAATATTCTCTGAGTATTTTGAGGGTTGCCAGACGTACAAAATGTGGATATGTTGAAATTAATTCTAAAAATTATTTATTTTAAAAACCATTTTTTAAAAATAAATTTATGTGCATTATAAATTTCACAAACATAAATGGCAAAAGAATAGCATGTAAAAGATTCTTTCTAATCTGGGTATTACTTTAACTTTTCGACGTTTCTCTATTGAAACTTTTTTTGTGAGATGATAAAATGTTACTTGGGTAATTCTGTTTTGTGACAATAAACTATCTACCAACATGTACATTTTGTCATTTATGTAAATGCAACATTAAGGCTCTTAGTGTGTCATTTAGATTGTTTTTCAGATTTAATTTGACTCACAAGTTAATTTTTATGCATTAAGGATTGCATATCATTAATTATAATCTTAAAAATTAATTGATTCCCAACAGTCCAAGGTAACCCTATCCTTGATAAAAAGTATAAATTAAATAATTTAAATATGCATTATTTTAAAGGCACTTTGTTTTTGTTTCGAGGTAAAATCTATACAATTTCCACCGCATTCATTTTTAGCTCCCATATACGAACAAACAATAAAATAAAATAATGTATGGCTATTATAAAATAATGAATAATGTGCTAACAAAATAAATACTATCACATATCAAGCCCAATAGTTTTTAGCAGTGACATATAGCAAAAACTTTAAAAGGGTTTGCTTCTTTCAAGAAAAATTCAATGAGAAAGATATAATTTTGCTAAGGTTTATTCTCTTTTCTCTTCTCATTTTCTCTATTCTCTTTTAGCAACTCCCATTGCAAGAAACGCTTTCTCACAACAAGATTTAGCCGAGCTTTATTAGAGTCATATTAGAGGCCTTTTTTCAATATTCTATATCAGTTATCCCATAAGAAGAATACAACTCTGGTATGGAGTATACAGAGGCTCTCATAACTAGGCGATGAGAGGAATAATGTTACTTGGGCATACTGATCATCTACTCGTTACTACTTTCGCTGTGTAAGTTGCAAAAAATATACATTCCAACAGAGTTACCAATATCCATTGAAATTAAGCAATACAAGAGCTTTTCCAGTGGGTTTTTACGAAAGAGCCTTCTGGTTTTAAGCTTTTGAGAACAAAATTTTGTAAGGTGATAAGAAGTGTTGTCGCTTTAAATTTAATTGTCCATTTGATATTACATCCTTGGAACAGAGCAGGACAAGTTTCACTCTTCCAGCTTCTACAGAAAATCAAAACCACGACCAGTTGTGCGAACTCTAATGTTACTGTGTACTTACTATTATCTGTTCAATTTATATTTTCAGTACAGGCCTTATGGGAGAGCTTTTTCAAAGACACTAGTGCCTGTCGCTGAAATTCCGTCTGAAAATAACAACTGAGTTACATACTAATTGTTTTTGTAATTTTGTTAAAACCAGCGTATATCCGGCCATGACCTACCTACTGCACATCCAAGTACACACTGCTGTTTTTGTGCCTTGTCTTCACCATAAACTAATAATGTAAAGACCGGAAACCTCTGCTTTCATTTGACATTTGCCTACAAGCTGAAACACGCACACAAGTAACATTTCTGTTCCCCTTCAATAGACACATTGATAGAAACGCACACAAGAATCTTTTCTGTTCCTCTTCCAATAGACACATAGACAATACAACCCTAGTAATTTGTTTTTGTTTTGCTTTTCGATTTCCCATCTATTCATGGATAGAGTTTCAAAGCTACAAATACAACAATGTAAACAAATGGGTTTTGGGGGGTGAAACGTACGAAGGTTTCCGATCTTAGTATGGCTTATTTGTGGTCTTCACCATGCACTAAGCCGTCGTTTTGTGCTTTTGAAAAAAACTCATTGAATCAGAGTTACCTTGGTACGTTTTTGGAAATTTAGTATGCTTACTACTGCAACCCTGTAAGAGCTTTAAAACAGTACGAACTTATTGGTTTCTATTACAGTCAGAGTGAAAGGCAAATATCCTATCTTCCCTGTACAGAAGATATAAATTGAACAGAGTATATAAGTATTTATAAATTAAATGCCAACACATGCAAATGTGTGTTAAATACTGTACTGGGTAACCATTTACAAAAAAAATCATTAATCCTCAAAAGAAATCAGATGTGATGTAATCGCTCAATTAAGTAAATATTTTTTCACTCCTCAAAATGTATCACATTTGAATCAAACCATATGGCAAGTGTCATAATTACCATATGTGTGCAGTTATAATAGAATTACAGTGTGTTTACTCATAGTAGCATCCTCAAAACGAAAGTGGTCACTTGCGAATAAAGCTATTCTTCCTTGCTATGAGACGAATGACGAACTCCACACACACATTACATTACTGTAATAGCTGTTTACCTTTGCTGCCATAAAAACCACAATAAAATCCTTCAGATGTTGTACAACAATAATAATAATTAGTCACTATCACTGTCCTTCCTTTATTTCAGTTGGCTCTCAACATATAGGATGCTTATATAAGTTGTGTGTCGTCCATTGAGAAAGCTCTTGACATTAATTACAAGAACTCTTTGTTATGCCATTGTCTCTTGATGTGTGTGTAAACAAAACATCAGATAGGAATATTGGTCCTGTGTTATATTGTAACATCAAAGTGCCAAGTAGGTACCTTCTTATTATATTCAAAGTACACATGTAGGTACTCTACGATTTGGTTTAGGATTGATATTTGGAAGTCATTTATAATCACAATTAGTTCTCTTAATTATTTTCTTTGAGCAACAGGAATCAAAAAAAGCCTAGGAGCCATTTTGTAACTTCTATAGACTAATATATCCCCCAGTCCATACAGATAAGACTTTTTGATTGTGTACGAGGATATGCCTCTGGGTATTATTTAGAATAATGATTGTTTGTAGTATGCATGTATGTAGCCTTCAAAGGCCCCGCATGTATTAATCGCGAAATCCTTTTCTCAGCAATACTCTACAGTCTATACACACAGGCAAAATGGAAATGGCTTCACATAATGCTTGCGGTTGGTTAATGATCCTTTAATATTTTATTGCTGTGGTACGATTAAAGGGTAAATAAGCAATATTTTACGAAGATCCTTTCCGGAGCTATAGTTTGTTTAATAAGCTTTATGTTAGCTTTGATGATTTGATGTTGGTAATTATTTTAAATTGTGGCACATGTTTTATGACGATGTATGTCAGTTTGTCAAATAAGTGTCTCATAAAGAAGTTATTTTAGTATGCTGCCTTACCTTCCATATATGTACTCTTAATGATTCCAGCTAGAGGAAAATGTAATTTAAAGTCTTTCGGCTTTACGTCACATGAAAGACATTAGAAGGACAAATATTTCGTTTTGTTATTACTTGCGATATAGGTAGATACTATAGGGCAAGTTTTGCCTTTGGAAAAAAATTCGAACTCGAGATTTTGATCAAACTACTTGACATTACGATAATAGCGAATACGAAATGAGTTGGTCAGTCAATCCCATCTGTCTGTCTGTCTGCCTGTCCTTGAGTCTACAGTTTTTTCTGTTATATGCCAACACATTTTTTTAATTTCTTTTAAAGACGAAAATTAAGGGTACCTGCCATACATTTTTTCCCAAAAAGTTAAATCTTCTTTTTCTCAAAAACTGCTTGAAGCATTTTTATAAAAATAAATGAGTTTCTTTAATGAAGGGAAAAGGAACATTTTGGTAATTTTTTTTTCGAAAAAAAATGGTTATTTTTAGTATCTCTACTAGTACCATTTTTTTGGTTTTCGATTTTATGGAAAACGGTTCATTTGATTTTTTAAAATTTTTTATGCAGACGCTGCTAGAAAATTAAAACATTATTGTAAACCAAAATTTATCAAAAAATATTTTTTCGGGAAAAAAAGACGTTTTTTTTTAAACTCAAAATTTGGTAAACGACTTAATGGATTTTTTTCGAAACTTCGTATTTGGTAGTCTTTTGAAATTATCATGAATATTTTAAAAAACTAAATTCCTAAAATAAAAACAACTGTAACGCACAATACGAATATTAAAAACAACCGTCAAGAAAACAATGTATTTCAAGAAGAATTTTGATAAGAAAAACGGAATCAGTTTAAGGACTGCCGATAGAAGTGAAAACATTAAATTATGAAATAACAGCAATTTTTTAAATTAAAATTACTTGTAATATCAAAAATTTAAATGTACCTCATCTCTATATCTCTTAGGTACACCTAATCTGATTTTGTAATTTTCTTTTATTTCCAAGTTCCCCAATGACTCTTGTGCTTGTATCGAATACATATTTAAATATCTCAAAATGCAATATACAAATATAAGAACTAAAAGAAAATAGTATAAAGCAACAAAAATAAATAAATATATAGTCGAACTTCGATAAGTCGAACCATTACTTGCCAAAAAAATAATTCGATTTATCAAGTAAAACAGAAAATTAATATAAATTACCTAATATTTATTAGCGAATAAAAAAAGTAGAGTTCTTGTGATTATTTCAAATATTCTGTTATACATGGCTGACGAATGTATTTGCCGGAATGATATATTCTTTTTTCTTGACCCACTATTAATTTAAATTTATCTTCAAACGATGTTTTTAATATTCGTTTAACGAAAAATCCACGTTAGCTTTACTTATAATAAAAACTTCACACTGCACTGTTAATATCTACGTCAGTTTCTTTTCACTTTTTATTCCGTCTTTTTTTAATCTTTTAAAATAAGACTTTGAATTTGTATTATATAACATAAGTATATGAACCTAATAATGTGTGTTCTAACATTGGAACAACCCAGTAGAAAATTTCAAAATATTCATGAATGAAACACCAACTTTTTCATCAATGAGTGAAAGCTACATTCCATGAATTTGGTATGAAAACATCGATGAATTTAACATGGGGCTGTCATAGGCGTTCACCAATTGATTTTCGGGGTGAATATTTAACAGTGAAATCACGAAGTAGGGGTAACTAGTTTATCATAAGCAAATTATATGTGATGAAAAATGGCATGAACGGTAAGCTGTGAAATCACTAGTTGGCTTAGAGTTGCTTATTCAGCAGGTGAAAAATGGCATGAATGCTCATCCATTAATTCACTCTGTTAATGTAACTCGTTAATTCGCATATGAATTTTATATGATGAAAAATGCCATGAATGTTCAATTATGAAATCACTAGGTAAAGCCCGTATGATACCTACTTCTTTATTTTTCCTCATTTTGTACGCATTTAATAACATGAAAGTGTCAGTTTTCGGTGAAATAGGAAATATGTTTTTCTAAGGAAACAGAAACATTGTATATGTATGTTATACCCCCAAACATCATTTTATTAATTTAATTCGACAATTATTTAATAATATAAACATTCAATTAAGAAAAAAAATACGTTTATGTAATAATAATTAAAATATAGTCTTGATAAAATCTTGATGCGAAAGTAAACCTTATCAATAATTGATTCATTTAAATTTGATCTGATGTCGGTCTTAGCAATTCATTTTGTTAATTCTGCTGCGTAGGTTTTGCACTTTCAGTCGACAGCTTTACGTATTGAGTAGGTATAATGTGCTAAAACAAATATTGGCATTTTTAAATTTTGTTTTGAATAAAGTCGAAGAAATACCAACCAGTCGCCGAATATCTTAAGGTTAATAATTGAAACCTTTCAGCTCAATAGAATTTCTGAACAAAAAACATTTTGATAAAAAAAAATAAACTTTTGTTGTTGTGTTAAATGATGATAATGATCGCGAACAAAACTGGAATTTCTCGTTCATATGTTTTTCACTTTCTCTAAAAAAAATCCACGAACTCATGTCATGACCATTGAAGACTGATTACTGAGCGCATTTCCGTTGCAGGTAGAAAAAAGGCAATGTTCGTCACTCTTCCCATGGCAGATAAAACTTCTTTTTAAGGCTTTTTTTTGTTCTCGGGAAGAAAACAAAATAACCACCACAGAACCAAACATCATTTGCGACCTCATGAACCTATACATTACTGTTCATCAGTGGAATCATCGCTTATGATTTTGTAAATGAAAATGTAGTGAATTGTAAGCATTCAATTCATTCAAATTTCGTTAACTGATGAAAAAATGCGCAACCGTTTTCTTATGAAATCATAACATACTTACTCATCGATGGAAATAGTCCATTGATGAATTCACCAAAAAAAATCATTGATGCCGAAATTTCCTACTGGGTGGCCATTCTACAGCGCACCTCTCGTCAAATTTCTTTCCTCATTTCATTAGTTTTGATAGATAGGTAGGTACCAATACACACAATCTTCCAGAGATGGACTTTATTTACATGAGATATGATCGCGATTTATTGTGCAACTTTCAAAATCGTAATGGGTTATCCATTTTGCGGTTTCAAAGTAAACGTAAATAAAACACATAAAATATTTTGTTCATGATATTTCTTTTTAATTAAAAATTTGAACGTTGACATTATGTGTGAAACACTACATCATTTAAATTAACACCACGCGAATTGTTGCAATCATCGATTCTGTTGAGGTAATTTTCGACCACTTTCTCACACATATTGGGCGCTATCTCAGTCATAACTTGACGAATGTTGGTTTCCAAGTGCTCAAGAGTTAAAGGTTTATCTGCATAAAGACGGCCTTTCGCGTAGCCTACAAAAAAAGTCCGGCGGTGTCAAATCGCATGATCTTGGTGGCCAGTTGATATCGCCACGACGACGAGTAATTACGCGGCCAGGAAATGTCCCTTGCAATAAAGCCATATTCGCTCGAGTTGTGTGGCATGTGGCACCGTCTTGTTTAAACCACATATTCTCCAAGTCGTATTTTTCAATAGCATGCAAAAAAAAGTCGGTTAACATATGACCATAAAGCTCCGAATTGACGGTGACAGTCGTCCCATCGTCGTTTTCGAAGAAGTAAGGTCCAATCACACCTCCGGACCAAAGAGCGCCCCAAACAGTGACTTTTTGTGGATGTAATGGCCTCTCTTCAATTACTTGAGGATTCTCAGAACCCCAAATACTACAATTTTGTTTATTAACATACCCACCGATTGAGAAATGTGCCGCCTGTAGTTTAAGCACCCATTCGACGTATCTACGACATTGTGAATGAACAGCTGGCTTCAGTTGTTGTGTGAGCTGGACTTTATATGGATGTAGGTGTAGATCCAAATGCAAAATACACCATAATGTGTCGTAAGACACATCATTCCTGAGAACGACGAGGAAGCGACACATTCGGGTCTTCGGCAACAGTTTCACTTACAGCAGCGATACTTTCAGTGGTACAAACGAAACGATGATGCACAGGCCTTACAATCCGGTCTTTTCAAATTTCTTCACAATTTGGCCAATTGCTTGAGTAGTTGGATGATTATGTAAACCATAATCTCCTCTTAAAGCACGATATGTGGCTGTGGCAGAATCACCATTTTTGTAGGAGGTTTTAAAAATTTGTGTGCGTTGTGCGATAGTTAAGCGATCCACTTTCGTAAATGTCAGACAATTTCAGCTAAAAAAAAAATTGGTTTAACAACTTTGTTTGACAGATGTCGAATTCCAGCCATATACTTTTGAAACCGCAAAATGGATAACCCTTTATTACATGTCTGGCATTGTACTCATTCGTCTCTCTTGCGCACCAGTTTTGTCCTCTTCAATCGTCTGCGTCTCTCTACGCAACCCGCGCGATGTTTGCCAAGTAATTTGGTTCAAGCTATACTTGTTTATTTTCTATGTTTTATCGTAATGTTGCTGTTTATTTTCTCATTGTTTGAAATAGATCACCAGATCAGTAGGCATTTGAGGAATCATCGACCCCTTCTCAATTAGACCATGTAGTAGATGAATAGTGGATCTGTGTTTTCTCTTTTAACATCGATAGTTCATTAGCATGGATGAATATCGCACATCTTTAGCCTGTCGATTTTATCATCTTATGATTCTATACTTTTCACCCTACCGGAGAATGCACAACGTGCCTATTGAAGTTTTCACTTCAAAAATTGTGTTTTCATAAATTAGTGAAGTCCACTTTTAAATAAAAAAAAAAATATTTTATTTTAAACGGAACCACTTTCTATATTTTCGATTTTCTCACTATTGGATAAACCGATTAATATTATTTTGTATGCAAATGCTCCCTAAAATTGTTAATAAAACTGCATACTGAAATTTTCATAAAATTGGATTTTCGATGTTTAAAAAACAAATAACTTTTTTTTCCAAAAATGGATTCAAAATTTTAGAAATAGGAAAAAAAAATTGAATAAACCGCTTCAACGATTTTCGAAGTTTTTTTTGATATTCATATATGTCCAACAGTTCAAATGTTTCTGAAGGGCTTTGGGACTCTGATATAAAGGGCCCGAAATTACAATTACATATTTTTGTTTCACTTTACACTTAAAAAATCAATATTACTTGCACTAGAGGTATCCTTGGGTTCAAAACACCCCAAAATTTGCTATGAAGATGAGGAAAATTTATCAGCCACAGTTTTCTCAGAATGGGTTGCTCCCACCTGAGAACCTGGCTGAGTGCCTAGTGATTCATCAGCCAAGAAAATCTGCATCAAATTTCACGTTGTCCAAAAGCCAAAAATCACTGACAAATTGTCCATAAAAATTAAATACAACCAACAACTATCACCGAAAGAGTGTTATATTTTTGTGCTAGGAGAGTTTCTTTGTGAGAAGCTCTTATTTGTTTCCTTCACGCATTAATGCTTCTCGCATTTCGCATCACATCGCTTGTTCATCATTTTCTTTTTAATTCGTATTTCAAAAGCATTTTAATTTCACTCAAAAGAAAATGCCTTAAGTCGACTGAAAACATTTTTTTCACTTGTAGAATATTTTCAGTCACTTTGGCTTTTTTAAGTGGAAGTCATATTTGGTTAAGCAAGAACTTAAAATAGAGACTTCAGTGTATTATTAGTGACTAGAGTTCAACATTTAGCAATCCAATCATAACAAATATTGCAATTAGGATGTAATTCAACAATATTCGTTTCAACTCAACCTAAGTATACAAAACATCGACGTGTAAACGTAAACGTCCAACTAATGCCGGATTTACACGACTGCCAAGTTCGCAGTATTAACTACCAAAAATACTGCTGTCATTAATTTAATTACCGAAATTGGTTTACACGAAGATAAAATAATGACAGATAACAATACTGTCAATACTGGCAGTAAAGAATGAGCAAGGTCATTATTTATTGCAAATTGTCATTATTTGAAAATTTTTGTCAGTACTGAATTTACGATGTAAGTTTAATTCCACAACTTAACGAAAATTCTGGCTGGCAATTTTTCAATGACAAATATACTGCCACATTTTCGAATATTTACACGACAACAAAAATAATGCCAATATTTTGACAGTAATACTGCCAGATTGGCAGTAGTGTAATTCCAGCATAATACTTGGAAAACGTATTTCCACCTTCAACGGCAAGCTGAAGTTATTAAATTGCGGTAAATAAAATAATAAGCTGAGGAGATAGGAGAAGCCTCAGAAAGTGAAACGGATTAAGTTCAAAAAAGTACGGTGACCCTTCTGCTGGTACACTAACACTACGCACCTAACAGCGTGTCTCTCATTAAGTTAAGTAATTTATTCAGTTTCAGAATGAATTAGTTAACTCGGTGCCTCCCTCCCTCCCTCTAATACCCAAGGGTAGTCAAAATGATGATTGCTGACAGAAGCCACTGTGAATCCAAAACGACAAACAGCAACGCAAATTAATCTATAGAACATCTGTTAATAAATAAGGGCTGTCGCTTGCTACACCAAAGGTGTCGTGATAGCGGTCACTGTATCACTTAATCTGACAAGTGACACTAATCTTGTCACTGACAGTTCCATAGTGAAATATTTACCCCAAGGTGCGTGAAGAAGAACGATTGTGTAAGAGCCTTTCCTCGTTTAAGATCAAACAAAAAAGAATAAACAAAACAAAACGAATCCCTCTAGCAAGCAAGAAAATCATGCTCATTAAAATTTGATGTAGCTCCACAAAAATGCCCTCAGGTGAATACCTTGATGATGATGATGTTTTATTTTGTTTTAAATAAGTTAAGGATTTAAGTCCTGCCGGCTCGATGAAAATATCACATCCAGATCCACACATGATGTAGAATGTAATGAACATATCATTTTCTTGGAATCTACTCAACCTCAACTTAAAAAAAAAAATCTCGCACCTGTGTTAAAAAAAAAACAAGCATCCATTTTGAATTTAATAACATAAAATCTGTTTTCTATTTATTTTCTCTCATTTTAATGCAGGAACCATTGTTTTTGTTGTTGCCTTGCTATGAACTTAATATAAATTTCTAACCTGGGGCCTTTTCGACCTAACAGCTCAAAAAGTCAACCCAAAAAACAATGTGAGGCATTTCAAAAGTCGTCGTCGGTCGTCATGTTGAATAAATTTTATATTATTAAGTTAACAACTCCATGGATGCCAAGTCAACACAAATATAGGTTCCTCTATGTTAAGCTCAGAGTTCTAGTTGGAAAGGAAAGCACGATGACGAAAACGACCGACCGGAGCGACGCACGGCGACGCCGACGTAGACGTTTATTACGGAAAAGGTTTTCACACATTTCTACCATTTGCCACGTTGAACATGAAATATTTGTATTTGACAAACTTCGTAAACGTTGCTACTTCATGCGAATAACTCAGGCATCACAGGGGCCCTGCTTACGATGATTAAACGAGAAGCCAACACTCGACGTCGACGACGACGACGCACATATAGTCCCTAAAGGGGGTGATGACGATGAGTGAATACTTCATATTCACATCACACTCTTGGTCCTGATGCGTGACTGACACCAACAGTAAAGGTTTTCATTAAAAATTCACATCTGTATGGTCAAATGCGGCATGAGGTGTTATGCGGATAGATACATTTTATATGAACATTCGTTATTTGAATTATAGTAAAGTTTGTATCTATACTTTTATGTGTATTGGTCTCCACTGAAGAATAGTAAGGATATTTCACGTCCTGGATATTTTTTTTGAAGAATTTTCGTATTATTAATGGACATTTTTGAATAGGGGTATTTTAAAATACTCAAACGGGAGTGACTTCCACAAATGTTGGATGTACTTAATATTTTATTGATGCATCCTCGAAAATATGATGTGTTTTGGGTTTTGATTTCCAACTTTTTGTATAACTGTTTCACATAGGAATTTCACTTTGGTCTAGATTGACTAAATTTTAAAGGGTTATCCTTAATTTAAACCATTATCAATGTATCATCAAAGGCTTATGATGGAAATGCATGCACGCAGGAAAAAGTTTACAGAAGGGAAATATGCAAAATGCTGCAGTTTAAAACAAGACCAGCGAGGATAGAATATATAACTGGAACTGGAAGAAGGTTTGAGAAGAAGTAGAGGCAATTACAGGCTCTCCGTGGAAGAGGTTGAAGATTATCGCGATGAAAACGATTGCCAAACATACGCACTAAAGCGGCTCTACGAAGATAATCTGGTCACCGGGGGACATGATTCTAAATCATGCTCAAGTTGAATTAAATGAAGTCTGTAAGCTCGAGAAGAGACCCACCATTACTTCATCGTAGTCGAAGTTGTAGATATATATGAGAGTATTAATTATTGTTCAGAGTTCTAATTGGCGTTCGAGGAATTTCAGGAAAACTTACTTAGTTCCAGTTGTGTGACGTAACGTTGGGAAACAGTGGTGCCAGCACGTAACTTGATACAATCGAGCATTGATCATCGTCGTTGAACTCGAAACAAATATTTTTTGGCAGCACGTAACTTGAAACGAGTTTCATTTTGACTTGCACTAAGAAAAATTATTGTGAACTAGAATTTGAAATTTCAAATAGTATTTTTTAAATTAAAATTATTTTCTGAATTTTAAAATCCGCATTGGATATGACATTTTTGATTCGGAAAATGAAGATGACGAAGCTTCTAATGCTAAAGTAAAAAGAAACTATTGAAGAGATAATAGCAACCAATTACACGGTTGCCGCTGTCAATAAAAAAAACCTACCAAGTTTTTCGAAAAAAACCTACCAACTCAATGGAAAATCTACCAAAGCTTAATTTGAGTTTTTTTTAAATATAAAACATTTAAGGCATTTAAGAAATAAAATACACGACTGGAGCGCTCGAAATTGCTCTTATGTTCGATCGCACATAATCAATCAATAGCAGAAGATTTTGAGTATATAAGCAGCTAAATATAGGTATACAAAAATAAAGGGTAATTTTTTTTAGACGTGGCAATGTGTTTTTCGGAGTTGGTCTTTTTGACAGCTGTCACTTGATTTATACTCAGTTTGGTTTGCCATTTATAATACGAAATACAAAATTATAATAATGGTTCGTGGGCCACGCTACAGGGACACGACGCGAGATAATCCGCTCACCAAAAGTTTCCTTCAATAAATTGATTGTTTCGTTGGCTGTATGGCATGTAGCGCCGTTTTGTTGGAACCAAATGTCGTCTCCCGATTATTACCATTATTTGGTAATAAATTTGCACGACTTGCAAACGTTGTTTAGGAATAAGTCTATTCAATATGAAATGGCAGACCAAACTGAGCATAAATCAAGTGATAGCTGTCAAATAGACCAACTCCGAAAAAAGTATTGCCACATTGAAAACCACACGCCTAAAAAAAATTACCCTTTATTTTTGTATACCTATATTTAGCTGCTTAAAAAAACACCTGTTTATACTCGTACAAACATTTTTATACAAAAAATATTGTTATTGCAATTATAAGCATTTAACAATATAAATTCCAAAATATAATTTCGAAAAAATCGTGCACCTGTTTTCCAAACAAAGATTTGTTATTCAAAAATCAAAAAAAAACTTGGTATGCAGTATTATTTAGAATTCGAAGGATCTCCCATGTATAAGCATTGGTCGAATTCCGCTGAGCCGTATATAAGAAAGTCCGTTTTGATTTTCGCCATTTTTTTGTCCTAGAACTGATTAATTTCCATCGTAGCGCTCAAATTGTTTTTAGAAAATCTTAGAAGATTCCATTGTGCCCCGATAGCGCAATAAAATAAATAGTTATGTAAAGGGGAAACCAAGGTTAGAATGGATACTTCATGATCTGATAATAACCTTTTTGAGGAGTTGTAATGAACAAATTGATCAAGTTTATTTTTTGAAAAACACCTGTTTGAATGCAATGTGGGAGTCCTTGATTTTCCAGACCCAACCTGAATTTCGTAATCGGTTTTATGTTTTTTTCTAATAACAATTCCTTTAAGGAATTTTCATTTCATATTCAAAGCCAATTATTCAATTATTTTGATAAAATGCTTATGCATGTTTTTGTATTCTAACATATTCATATTTGATAGTGTGAATAATCAAATGGAATGCATATTATTTTAATTTAACCTGTCAATTTACACAATTAATTGATTCAATTAGTCTAGAGTTACAAGTGTTCTTTTTTTTTTTTTTTTTTTTTTTTAATATGCCTGTAAGACCTAAGGTCTTTTAAATGCAACCTGAATTGCACGGCACTAGTTTGGCAAAATGGATTTGAAAACCAAGTATTGACTGTCTCATTTTAACCCATGGGCGGCATCCAATTAAAATGTGAGGTATAGAAAAGAATGCGCCTAGCGCGGGGATCGAACCCACTCGTCGTAGTTAGCAACCAAGCACCTTATCCACTCCGCCATTTGATTTGATTCAAAAATAAGCTTATTAGAAATATTACGTTTCATGTCTGTAATAATTCTATCGCTAGTGCCGATATCGAACAATATAAAAGACAACTTTTGATTAAACATATAACACTGGGTTTAATAACTCATCTAATTTCATGTGCTTGGAGTTAAAGGCTGATTAGATACTACCAATCAACATTAATAATAAAAATAATATAATAAGGGTATTTGCAAGCCTTTGAATCATTACGCCAGCTTCTGATGACTTATACCTTCACTATCAGAAGCTGGCCATGGTTAGGGAGACACTCATGTATATATTTTTTTCCTGCATAATGTATTTATCCTTAGGAGATCCAATTAATAAAAAAAAAACACGAAAGAAATTGCTACCTTGTCAACAACTAGCAGCTTTCCTTTTTATAGCAATTGTATCTTCGTCATTGCCAGACAAAAAAAAATTACGTAAAAAATCGTTTAATCAATTCAGATTTCGTCCCAATTAAAGCTCTAAAATAAGAAGATCAAGATTAGTTTTCCATATTTTAATATTCTTAAAAATAAATCCTCTGCGAAAAAGGAACCACCAATATACGCAACCTAAATCCTAGATTCAAAGTACATAAATTATGCATGCCTCAAGAAATTATCTGAATTGCAAAGTAATCATTTGAATGATTAAAAGCCCTCCATTGCTTTTTCTGAACATCCGAAGCATAATAATTTCTATGAAATTAAGCACATGAAAAATAAGGACTCCGCATAAAAAGCACCTGAGTTTTTTAAATTGAAAACGTACCTTTCGAGGTCAAAATTAATAGGCAGTAATGGTACGGAGGAGAGAATATACATTTTTAGATTTTTGTTTGTGTACTCGTATAAACGAAATATGGTTAACGGTAATTCTATACAAACGCATATATACGTACTTATATTACTTACTTTAAATGTCGTTTGATTTTATCGTATGCTCATAAAGGTTGTTCGATTTTTATGATGGTGTATACAACATACCTGAAAAATATTATGATATTTTCTGTTGTGTAAGAATATTAAATGAAATCGGCTGTGTACAGCATGTTTTTAAAGGCTTACTGTGATAAAATATTGTTCTACCATACTGATACTTCTCTTCATTAGAAGTTTATCGATTGCTTAATTTTTCCATGGCTTCCGAATTTGAAAGGCTAGAAACTAGGCTTATTTCTGGAACCGTATGTAGCATCGGTCACCAAATTGGTAATTTCTTCTTGAATGAGTTACAAGGTTAGTGATTTGGTGGAGTAAACATTTGATTAAAAAAAAAATAAAGGCAGGAGTCCGGCAAATTCCAAAAAATACACAGAAAGAAGTTTAAGATCAGATCAAGCGAAATGAGATATAAATTACAAAAAATGAATCCATAAGTTTGGACCCAGACCTTGCAAAACTGTCTGAAATGATGATATTGATATTCAAAAGTCTTGAATCATCACTTTTTAATGTCAAGAATTTGAACGAAATAAAACAACATTGACATCAATGAATTGCATTTTAATCGAAACATTTACCAATTGTATATTATCCTCAATTGCAAATTGCAAAAAAAATAATCGTAAATTACCAGTTTTTTGTTGTAAATTGCAACTACCCTTATGTCGATTTGCAATAAATAATATTGGATTTGCAAATATGAATGCGTGCTGTATTTTTTTGTCGTAAATTGAAACTTTTTTTAACCATGTTGTTAGTTTCTTGATAATAGGCGTGTTTTGGTGAGAAAAAGAAGCTCAGTCAGTCAAAATGTAAGAAGAGATACAACGACAAAAACCCACTATCTACCTTGCATTTTTATTCCAGGGCGCTGATCTAATTTTGTGTATTTGCTATGTTGGTAAGCCTGATAATATATTACAATAGATGTGTTCGATTTTTGATCTTTAGGCTTGTCACGCACGTGACTTTTTAAGGCGGAGTTTATGAAATAATTTTAATATTTAGTGTTAAATCATTTTCCATTGGGGGATTCACACGTAATATCATTTTATACAACGTAAGTCGTTTATTATCAGAATTGAACCATTTTATGGATTATCAAAACATGCATTACAAAAGATCTTACACTCTATTGAAATCACGTTGCATGATCCAAGAATGTAGTTCTGGGGATGGTAATGCAGTGCAAAGAAAAGAAACAAAATTTACATGAAAAATAAACACACACAAGGAAAAAGAGATAAAAGTAAAGCGCTGTTGTAACTCGGATATGTATTGTTTTATTTTCATGAGATGGAGCCCGACTACACTATTCATGTTTTCGGTTGTTTCGTTTTAATGAGGAAGAAACGAAAGCAACGAAGGAAAAGTTCAACACTTTTTATGGTTGAAATTGAATGCATGTATGTTTTTATTGTGATTTTATTTCACTTTCATACACCTTTTTACATTTTTTTTACTTAACTATAGATATATTAATTTGTCGGCTTTGAATTCGCCGCGAGTTACATTGACCTCTCCATACAACAACAACATTAGCTGACTATCTGATATTTTATTTCTTCTAAATTATTATTATTTATTCAATTACATTGACTTCTCCATAAAACATTAGCTGACTATGTCATATTTTATTTTTCTAAATTACTTTATTCTTTATTATATCAAATTACTTATTTCTCATGCATACTGCATTTCCGCTTACTATTTCTCACTCAGTAAAATTCCATTAATTATTTTCCCAGCGAATAAAATGTAAACATAAGCAAATAAAATAGATAAATGAGAATGTAAATCAGTTTTAAGTGTCTTTTGATAAATAAACATCAATGGGCGAAGTTCTGCCTAAGTAAAAAAGTGTTTTTTTTATATAAACCGGGAAAGCCATATCTTAACTGGCGCAGTCGGTAGTTCGGGACGTACACAAATAATAAACGACGGTTCATCGTTTTAAAAACAGTCAAAGGATAATTGACAAGAAAAAGAAAACCTATCTGAAAGTGTTTTGTGTGTTAATAAACGACGGTTCATCGTTTTAAAACAGTCAAAGGATAATTGACAAGAAAAAAAAAAACTATCAGAAAGTGTTTTGTGTGCTGTGTTTTTACACTTAAGTTCTGCCCGAACCTAACAACAACAACGAGAAAGCTGATTCCCGGTAGAAGACCAAAATCATGAAGATAAGATTAATTCTAAGGCATATTAGCGTGTAAGTCAAAAGTAAAAATATTTATCCTTAAGAACTCTCAATCCTTTCCTCTATCCAATCCATGTCCAGTAAAAAAAATAGACCAAGGAGAACCCCATATTCACGAGTAAATTTAGATTTAGAAAGCATAAGTGAAAGTTCAGAGGAAGAAAAAGAATCGAAGAGTGACGTTGATAAAAGTGATATTTTGGCAAAGCAACTAAATAAATTAACGCATTATAATACATTAAGTAACCTTGATAATCTCTTTAATAATCTCACGTTAACTGACTTTGACAATAATTTTTTAAATAAAAAAGTACAACAAGAAAATAAACAAAAAATGGCAAACAGTGGTGACGACCGAATAAATGACGGTAATGACATTTTTAAAGCACTCAGGGTCCCTGATGCTATTAAGGATTTACCGAAATTTGATGGTAACCCCAGACTCCTTTTTGAGTTCATTCAGAACGTAGAAGAAATTTTATCTTTAATTCCGGAAGTGGACGGCACAGCCCAGGGAAGAATACTTCTTCGTGCCATCCGAAATAAAATAATCGGACCTGCCAACGAAATTCTAAACATGTATGGCACTCCACTTGCATGGACATCAATTAGAAGCAACTTAGTTTTACACTATAGCGATAAAAGAAATGAGACCTCTCTCATTCGTGACCTCCATAGCCTTAAACAACAAAACAATACTGTTGAACAATTTTATAGTAAAATAATCGAAATTTTTGCTACTATAAGCAACCACATTAAAGTTCACGATACAGACTTAAATGTAATTAAAGCCAAAAATGAACTCTATGAAGAAATGTGCCTTAACACCTTTCTAGTAGGTTTAAGAGAACCCCTTGGTTCAACTGTCCGTGCAATGAAACCCACCTCATTGCCAAGTGCATTTGCATTCTGTATCCAGGAGCAGAATATATTTTACTCGAAAACAAACTTGTCACTTTTTGATAACAAGATGTACAAGAAAAGTTTTGAAATTCAAAATCGACAACCCCAAAATTTTAATTACCCATATAATTCATTTTCATTTAATCAACAGAAACCACAACTACAACATTTTAATTCCCCATATAATACGTTTTCATCCAATCAACAAAAACCACAACCCCAATATTTTAATCCCTCACACAGTACATTTCCGCTAAGTCCACCAAGAACACAACCCCAACAATACTATCAACAACGGGTCCCACAGCAACATATGAATCCTCAACTTCAACCCCCAAAACCTCAACAGAATTATCAACCACAGTTTCAACAACAATCACCTTCCCAACGTTATTCTCAAAAACCTCAGCAGTTTTCACAAAACCAACAAAGAAAATTCGATCCAATGGAACTTGGTTCCACTAGAGTTACTCGTTTGACTCAACCATCTCCATACAATTTTACTAAACCAAATGAACTTCAAAATTTTAGAAAACAAGAACTACATAATGTAATTGTACCACAAGAAACAGACAACTTCTCAAATAACGTAGAATACCCTACTGATGTTATTGATAATTACCAACAGTTAGATTCCTACTATGATTATAATGATCACCCTGATCAACAAGATCTAGAACTTTTAAACGCAATGCATGAATTAGATGACGAAAATTTTTCCACACCTGCCCCGACAGACCAATTGGGTACGTAGACATTAACAAACATGGTACTGTTCTTCCTTATATCAACATTTCCTCACCTTTTGGCCGTCCATTAAAATTTTTAATTGACACAGGAGCCACCACTTCTTTCATCAACCCCGAATTTGTACATCCTGATTATTTAGTTTCAATAGAACCGACACCTATTAAAACAATTCTAAGTACACATAAAATAAACAAAGAAGTTTATCTTCCCAACTTCTTAGAGTTTAATCAACCTGGAGAAACCAGATTCTTAGTTTTTCGCTTTCATGGATACTTTGATGGTTTACTAGGACTCGACGCCCTTACGGCACTAGGAGCAAACATTGATTTAGTTAACAAACTCATTATTACAAAAAATTCAAAATTACCCTTAGAACTAAAACCCAATTTTATATCCCAAAAATATATTCTTTCGGCAAACTCTAAAACAATCGTAAATTTACCAGTTGACATAGAAGAAGGAGACATTCTTATTAAAACAACATACATTTCACCTCAGTTATATATTCCAGAAGGTATATATAAAACAATTAAATGGTACACCAATTGCATGGTAATTAATGCATCCAATGCTGAAAAAACACTCTTTCTAGAACAACCTCTCAAAGTCACAAAATTCAATAAACAAGAATTTTACGAGCTTAACAATTTTGAAATCAATAGTGAAATTCCTCAAACAAACCCTATAACTTCTGATGACGTAACAAATCTTATTCGAACTTCACACCTTAACCTTGAAGAAAAGAAAGTTATTTACAAATTATGCCGAGAATACGATGATATTTTTTTTAAAGACGGACAAAAATTAACATTCACTAACAAAATTAAACATGGCATCAATACCAGCGATGACATCCCCATCTATTCTAAATCTTATAGGTATCCTCATATTCATAAACAAGAAGTCCAAGCACAAATTGAGCAAATGTTAGAACAAGGTGTAATAAGACCCAGTTATTCACCTTGGAGCTCACCAATCTGGATTGTCCCAAAGAAAATGGATGCCAGTGGAAAAGTCAAATGGCGACTTGTGATTGACTACAGGAAACTGAACGAGAAAACAGTTAGTGACAAATATCCCGTACCTAACATTAATGATGTGTTAGACAAATTAGGCCGAAGTATATACTTCACGACACTCGATCTGGCTAGCGGTTTTCACCAGATTGAGATGAAACAAAAAGACATCGAAAAAACAGCATTCACCGTAGAAAGTGGGCACTATGAGTATTTAAGAATGCCCTTCGGGTTGAAGAATGCTCCATCGACCTTTCAAAGAGTCATGGACAATCTGCTCAGGGATCTACAAGGAAAAATCTGTCTCGTTTATTTGGATGATATCATCATCTTTTCTACTTCACTCCAAGAGCATACAGAAAATTTAAAGAAAGTTTTTGATAGGTTACGAGAAGCAAACTTCAAAATTCAGATCGATAAATCTGAATTCCTCCGTAAAGAAGTAGCTTTCTTAGGTCATATAGTTACAAGTGAAGGTGTAAAACCAAACCCCGATAAAATTTTCGCAATTCAAAATTTTCCAATACCTAAAACCCAAAAAGAAATTAAATCTTTCTTAGGCCTTCTTGGATATTACCGTAAATTCATCAAAGATTTCGCGAAACTTACAAAGCCACTTACAGAATGCCTGAAGAATGGTAGGAATATTGACTTAAATGAAAAATATGTTAAAGCATTCGAAATGAGTAAAGAATTACTAGTTAATGATCCAATACTACAATATCCTGATTTTACTAAGCCATTCATATTAACCACCGACGCGAGTAATTTTGCACTAGGCGCGATTTTATCCCAAGGCGCTTTAGGTAACGATAAGCCTATTTGTTATGCCAGTCGGACCTTAACAGATTCAGAAACCAATTATTCTACCATTGAAAAAGAATTATTGGCGATCGTTTGGGCAACAAAATATTTCCGCCCATACCTATTCGGTCAGAAATTCAAAATTGTAACCGACCATAAGCCCTTGCAATGGCTCATGAGTTTAAAAGACCCAAATTCCAAACTAATCAGATGGCGTTTAAAGCTCGAGGAATTCGATTATCAAATAATCTACAAAAAAGGAAAACTAAATTTAAATGCAGATGCGTTAAGTCGAATTCAAATACAGCCCCCAAATAGTAAAATCGAATTAAATATTAATGAAACAACTGCTGCTACCATTCATTCTGCAGCTGGAAATTTAGATGATCGCATTTTTATTTCAGAACGACCCCTAAATGAATTCAATATACAGCTTATTTTAAAGAAAAATGACAGAGACAAACCACCAAAACTTGAAATGCTATTCAAAAACAAACAAAGAAGAACTGTGTACAAACAAGACTTTACTGAAAATAACATTACAGACATTTTTAAACAACATTTACCCCCAAACAAATGCTGTGCAATATACACAGACAATGAAACATTCAGAATTGTACAAGAAGTATATTCAAAATACTTCTCTAACAGCAAGACCTTCAAACTTATCCGTTGCACCGACATACTAACAGATATAACAGACAATGACGAACAAGACAAAACTATTACTGACTACCATAATAATAATAACCACAGAGGAATCAATGAAACACTCCTACATCTAAAAAGACGATATTTTTTTCCGTATATGAAGACAAAAATTACAACAATAATAAATAATTGCGAAACCTGTCAACTTATGAAATATGACCGAAACCCTCCAAAAATAAAACATGAAATCCCGCCAACTCCAAAGAAACCACTCGATATAATCCACATAGATGTCTATAGTATAAATAATAGGAAAATTCTAACAATAATCGACAAATTTTCAAAATTTGCAGCGGCATACACACTCGCCGTGCAGAATAGCTTAAATATAATAAAATCTATTAAGCATTTTATTAGCCTTCACGGCATACCCAATCACTTAGTATCCGATCAAGGATCAGAATTCACAGCCATAATTTTTAAAGATTTCTGTGCACAATATAGCATTAATTTGCATATTACGTCTTTTCAACAGTCCAGTAGCAATAGCCCCGTCGAACGATTACATTCAACACTTACTGAAATTTATAGAATAATCTACAACAAAAGAAAGGAAAGAGACCATAGCTCTATTTTAAGCGAAACTATAATTACTTACAACAATTCCATTCACACATCTACAAATTATACCCCATATGAATTATTTTACGGTAGGACTTATAAGTTTAACAAAGAAGTAAATTTTAATAATGAACATGAGTATCTTCAAAAACTCAATGAATTTCAAGAAAAATTATTTCCCACTATAAAAGAAAAATTAGAAAAAGTAGTATCTAAGAACATTGAAAAAATTAACACGAATCGAAAAGAAGCCGTAGATTTTAAGGAAAATTCAATCATCTATAGAAAAGAATTTAGACGAAACAAATTGACACCTAGATTTAGCAAACATAGAATTAAAACAAATAATAAAGTTACAGTTATCACTAATGACTACAAAAAACTACATAAATCAAAAATAAAACACAAACGAAAATTTCAGGCTCATGACGATGACAACACTGACGACAATAGCCAAAGGACAACAAATGGAACTGCAAGAACTTAATGGAAACATGGGAATTCTTCCTATGAAATTAGGAACAAGTAGAATCATAAGCAAATACGATAACCTAGTACACATCGTCAGGTTAAACTCATATAAACAGAACATAAACAAAATAACTACATCATTACTAGCCTTCAAAAACATAAATGACTTCAAAGACTCATTGACCGTTATAAACGTCAAAGTTGACGAACTGAGTGCCAAATTAGAAACGTTGATGCCAAAGTTTAGGCATAAAAGAGGACTCATTAACGGACTTGGTTCGGTAGTCAAAAATATTACTGGAAATATGGACGCAGATGATGCCATGCATCTGAACAACCAAATAGACCAATTAACACAAGACCAACTGCTAGTAAAAGACAAAATAAATAGGATCACTCAATTAAACAACCAAATGACACAGAGATTTACAAACATTACCGACCACATAAACAGACAGCAAGAAATTATAGAAGGTTATTTAAGGTATTCCCAAAATCAAATCAGAACAGATGAAACCGCAATCAAGTATTCCCAATACCTGAACCAAATAAACTATAACATTGATTTATTAAATAGTCACCTTTCTAATATAGCAGAAGCCATAATTCTCGCCAAACTTAACGTCATTTCAAAACAGATACTAAATTCTAATGAACTTGATTACATATATAAAGTCTTTGAAAATAAGTCCATACAAATAAATTCTGATGAACAAATTTATGAGCTCCTAGGTCTACAAGCCTACTACAATGATACAAACATTATATTCAACATAAGAATCCCACAAATTTCCAAAGAAACTTTCTCCTTTTTTCATATCATCCCCCTCCCTATTAATAACACCAAATTTATCATTACCAAACCCTATATCATATCCAATCCTAACAAAATATTTTACTTTGACAAAAAATGCCAACAAATCGAGGGAATATTCTACTGCAAAGAAGCGGACAAACATCAACCGAAACTCAACGATAGCTGCATCACCAACCTCCTAAAAAATCTCCCTGCTAATTGTGATCTCGAGGAAAAATCAGGAAAAGCCGAAATACTTCAACCAGAACATAATTACATACTTTTGATTAACATCCCGGAAACAAACATACAAACCACCTGTGAACCACACCGTCGAAAAATCAAGGGCACACAATTGATACACTTCCAAAATTGCGAAGTCGAGATAAACGAAATCATATATGAAAGTAACGAAAGAATATACTGGGAGGATATCCACATCTTTCCATCACAATTTAACCAGTTAAACTCATCATCAATAGTTCATACACCAAATCTACAAAAACTTCAGTCTTACCAATTTAAAAACATTGAACTCATACAAGAATTACACAGAAGAACGTCATGGACCAGCACATGGATGCTCAGCTCGACAATCATATTCAGCCTATTCATCCTCATCATATTGGTCTACTTAATCGGATTTCTTAGATCACCAACAGCATCAGCAAATATTCCACTCACACAGCAGCTTCCGGAACCCACACCTATAAAAATCATCGCTCCTGCCAACGGAACAACAGGAATGCAGTTCCTTTGGCCATCGCTCCATTCTCAGGGGGGAGGAGTTACATTGACCTCTCCATACAACAACAACATTAGCTGACTATCTGATATTTTATTTCTTCTAAATTATTATTATTTATTCAATTACATTGACTTCTCCATAAAACATTAGCTGACTATGTCATATTTTATTTTTCTAAATTACTTTATTCTTTATTATATCAAATTACTTATTTCTCATGCATACTGCATTTCCGCTTACTATTTCTCACTCAGTAAAATTCCATTAATTATTTTCCCAGCGAATAAAATGTAAACATAAGCAAATAAAATAGATAAATGAGAATGTAAATCAGTTTTAAGTGTCTTTTGATAAATAAACATCAATGGGCGAAGTTCTGCCTAAGTAAAAAAGTGTTTTTTTTTATATAAACCGGGAAAGCCATATCTTAACTCGCGCTACACAAATCTTATTTTTAATGTTTTTTTTTCGATTTAACAACTTCAAGTAATGTATTTTTCTATTATATTAAACTGAATAATATTTTTATGCGTGCACTCGACGGTTGAATTTTGATGTTTCTGATTTGACAACCGCAATGCTCCTTTCGAGCTTTGTTCAGTGATCTGCTCTGAACGAAAAAAGAGAAACGTCTAATGTGATCAGCTGAGCTGAGTTTCCAATACATCACATCGCCCAATTACATTTTTTTTCTGTATCTAGTTTGTTAATGATTGAATTTGCTATAATTTGTTGACATAAAAAGATGAAATAAAAAAAAATAAGGAACATCGCCCCTAGAGTTTGGTATGCTCTACCTAGGGTAATTATTATTTTAATTTTAAGACAGTTAGTTTGGTACATCTACATTTTGCTGTTTCAATTTTTTCGATATCTTTAATACTTATCGATATCTCCTACTCTAAAGGAAAAAAATAAAATGCAGCGATTTTGAGCTTCATCTCAAATTAAATATTGTCAATATGTAGTTCAATATGAGTATTTAATATTTGGATACCTTAGAGCTTAGAAGTTTGTATAATAATACTATCCCAGTCAGACGTACATGAATGATATGTACATATGTGTATTATTATATTGAACATAAAGTCTAAAGTCAATTGCGACAAAATAAGCGCGATTTGCAAACAAATATTTGGTAATTTACAAATTTCTAAATAAGTTATTGTAAGTCCCTTAATATTTATCGGAAATTATAATTGTTAAATTGTGTTGGTGAACTTGTACTCGAGCAAATCGTATTATGCTATTAATAATGTAAACTTGATTTACTGTTTTCGAAAGCAAATCTTCACAAACTAAATTTTGTAATTTGCAATGCTTTGAATGTAAATTTAACAACTTTTGTTCCGATCTGTGTTAAAACCCTCAAGATTAACGAAAAATACACTTTTCGTAAATTAAAACTGAGCATTTTGCAACTAGTGATTTTTCATCTTTTCGCGTATCCATACATCTAAAATGCGAGATATTACGAACGACCACCCGGAAATTAGTGTTCAAAATCTCCTTAGTTTCTTCGGTTATATGAACGATTGCTTTGACCTGCAGGAAGAACAATGCTCAAAACTTTAGTGAAGAACTGATATCCTTAAGCTATGTTTTATGGAACGGGTGTTTTTTTAGACGACTGGTCAAAAAGAAATAAAACGCATATAATTTAATGGTATGGCCAAGAATTTAGCTTTATTATAAAGATAAGGGTTTGTCATTATATTTTAAAAATGATTTCGGGCAAGTGGCGGACGCGGCTGGCTCTAATTAATTCCAGCCGAGAGGCCCAATTTCCGACCACTTTCTGCAATAACGCGCCGAATATTCTCTTCCAAGGCATCAATCGTCTTGGACTTATCTGGCGGATCATAGGGGTCGCGAATCCAGTTTCCTACCCTATAGCTCAGAATTCACGTTTTTAAGGCCTGTTTGCTGATACGAATCATTCATATTTATGTTCTACTTAAATAGCTTAAGGGTTACTTTTTCCTCTGCGTAAGCTGTCACATAAGTTGTTAAGTAGAACTTAAATGCTTAAGTTGTGTATCAGCAAACGGGCCTAAGACTTTTTGTTCGGAATTTGCAAGAAAAGAATGTCTTAAATGATGATATTGACACTTAAGAGTGCTGAATCATCACTTTTAGCGAAGCGCAATTTCATCGAAAATTAACCAATTTTATATTATTATTGTAAATTGCATAACAAAACTAATCGAACATTTTAGCAAAGTTGTAATTTTATTTCCAGCAATTATTTTAAATAATATATATATGTAATTATAATTACAAGCAAGCATGTGAGTAATGCTGATTTTTTTTATCTTTCACAATATTATATTGTTAAGAACAACGTCTTATTAAATATTGATAAATAAATATAATTAAAATATTTCAGGGCATATCCTGAACAAAAAAAATTGACCAATTTGAAGAGTTCCACGAAGTCATATGAAAATGACTTCTCAAAACGTTTTCGCGATATTCGCTTATGGTTCTTAGAAAAACTGTATACTTTGGAGTCTGCTTAACCCTATGGAAGTCAAACAGTAAGCAAAGGAGTGGGAAATATTTGATCGATGCCTGCCATTTTGACGAGCGTTAGCTATCTAAGGTTAAAGTTGGATTGCAATATATTTTAGAAATCAATAGCACTCTTCTTCTGCGATTAACAGTTTGATTTCTTTTTATCATTGAAAAAAGATGCAAATTTCCTAAATCATATCCGTTAAGGCAAAAAAAAAAAAAACTCAAAATAAAATTAAAAATATTTTTTTTGCTCTCATTTCGAGACACGTTAGACTAATCCGAAAAAAAAATCTCAATGAATTTCAATGGGTAATTATACTGTATACTTCGATGAACGGAGCTTATACCAAGCTTGTATACTGCAATGATATTGTATATTTTGTGTTCATAAAAGTTCAAAAGTAACGTAACGGTAGAGCTACCAGCCCATTATTCACATTCCCACGATTCGAATTGGAAAAAAATTTCCAGGAAAATTTTTATTGACGATAACTCCCTGATCATAGATATACAAATACACTTTGAAACGGAAATTATGTACTGACTGAAAAAAATAAATTTTGGATCCTTAAAATGACGTGTTGTTTTCGTATGAAGCGTTGACAGTCTACCTGTCGAGAAGTATTTTCGGAGGGCCGTTAATATTCCCCAACTGGATTCTGTCGTGACATACTTGAAAGATCTTCTTTCTTTAGATGTATACGGCAATATTTCAGCTAGTAGTATTTTTGCCAAAGAATTACATGCACAGAAGCTGACTTGACAGCCAACTTTTCAGTTATCAACTTGTTTTTTTATCGTTATCCAAAAAATTGAGCTATGGATACAAAAATAGAAAAAGAAAATTGAAGAAAGACGTAGCGTGCCAGAGTCTTTTCACTCAGAAATGTTAGATGTTTGTTAAGCACAATTATACCCAAATATTTCTCCTTGCTTAGGCTCATTAAAATTTGCTTGTTTTTTTTTTTTCAAACTACTGATATATATTATATGATTATATTCAGTATAGGTCTGTATCTAATAAAATCTAATAATCTTTTTCGGTATTCTGTCTTCGATGAACTTGTCCCCCCAAACTGAAATCTTGGATCCGCCCCTGGGTTTCACATAACCCCACAAAACGGGTTTATTTCACGACGCGAAATAATGTGCTCACCAAAAGTTTCCTTTGTTAGGCTTCTTATTTATTTAATTCTTAAAGTTGGAATTTAATTTTAATATTATTATTTTCTGTCAAATTGTATTTTTATTTTGCTAAGAGATATAAACTATTATTGAAGCAAAGTAAAAAGTAGTTTTATGCAAAGTGAATTTATAGTAGATAGGTACATTATATTATATTCTTACACTTTCAATAAATTTATTGTTTCGTTGGATGTATGGCATGTAGCGCCGTCTTGTTTGAACCAAGGGTTGACCACATCAACATCCTCCAATTCAGGCACGAAAAAGTCATTAATCATGACTCTATAGCTTTCACCATTAACTGTAACATTACGGTCTGCTTCATTTTTTGAGGAAATATGGTCCAATCATCCCCTCTACCCATAGATTACACCAAACAGTGACTTTTAGATGATATAACGGCAGGCGTCTCAACAATGTCTTGTGGATTATGATCACTCCAAATACGACAATTTTGCTTATTAACGTACCCATTTAAACAAAAGTGGGCTTTATCGCTGAACAAAATTTTCTTGTGGAAATCGGGATCGATAGCCATCTCGTTTTGGGAGCATTCACCGAAAGTACGACGCGATTGATGGTTGTTCGTCTATTTATCATGAAATTACAGACCATACTGGGGATAAATCGAGTGACAGCTGTCAAAAAGACCAACTCCGAAAAAAGTATTGCCAGATTGAAAACACCTAATGACAAAAACCTATTGTGTCAAAATAATAATATTTAAATATTTGTTTGATTTAAATCTTTATAAACTAAAAAATAATTGGCATTTTAGCATAGTAGGCTACTTGTGCATCGGTGTATCAACAATTATTTAATTCTGTAAAATATGTAAAACCATTTACTCACAATCTCACAATCTCACTAAATCTCCATGATTTATGTGTATGGGTGATTCCACAAAAATTGGGTAACTTGCTGTCATCAGTCAGTAAAATTAATTATTATAATATTTTTTAATATTTTTTATTTTATTCTAATACAACTTATACTCTTTTATTTGGTCACCCAATTTCAGCTATTTATTTTAAATATAAGTTTATAAAACTCCACAATATATTTTCAAAACGTCAGTTCTTTGGCATGTCACCACTTCAAAAATTCGGAATCAAATGGCTGTGAATTAAATATTAACTTCAATTTAAGCAAATTTGTTAATTCACTACAATCTGTGATGTACTTAATAACGTATATCACAATTTTCGTAACATAATATTCTCACCGCTGTTGTTAAAATAGTAAGAAACTTTGTGTTCAGTTTTATTCGTCAGTCCGCTGTGTGTTGTTCGAATTTGAATTTCCCGCGAAATGTCACATACTCAAATTCAAATTACTGTTAACATTCAAAGTTGTTAGTAAAGTTAGCTGCAGACCACGCCATTTGACGGTTGCCATTACTGTGCCAGTGCTAGTGTGGTGTTTGGCGTGGAAACACGCGCGTGGCCAGTCAAAATATCAGTCCTATGGCGAGTTAGTATTTTCTTATAAACATGTGTTTTATTTTAATTTATGACTATCTAACTTTTATTTATAGAAATGTAGCTTTTTTTTACTTGAAAATACCAAAATAAACGTTGGTTCTAATAATAACCTCAAATTCATGCCTTTTTCATGAGTCCGTTGGCGTCAGTCCTTTGTCTGATATTGCGCCAGAGGACTGACGCGTTTCCAGGGTACTGATTTTTTTTTTGTTTTAGATAACTTTTATTTCAACTATTAGAGTGCGTAAACATTTTTTTTACTTATTTTTATTTTTATTTAAAGCATAATGTCGCCTCTTAAAAAAACACAAAATATGTCATGATCGCTGCACCCCAGAACTCATAACTCATTCTTGCATCTAGTAGCATGCATTTTGCCATTTTACCCAAAAACATGTTCTTTCGTTCAGCAGTCCCGTTTTATTGTGGTGTATATGGAGCTGTGTGTTAATATACAATGCCTTGCTTTTGTACAAACTTTAAAACTCGACCCGCTGTGTCTTCACCACCATTGCCTGATCTTATTATCTTAGGTTTTGTTGAACATTTATTTTTTACTATTTCTGTGTACTCTACTATGCGATCGAAAACTTCAGATTTCTTCTTAAGCAAATAAACAACAGTGTATCTACTCTAATTGTTAACAAAAGTTAGAAAATACCTTTTCCCGCTAGGTGTTTTCGTTTGCATGGGTCCGCAAATTTCACTGTGAATGAGGTCTAAAGGTGCAGTGCTTAAATGGTTGACTAGTCATTTTTGTTTCCATACAAATTTCACAGTCCTTGATCTTATTACAATTTATAAACTTTAAAGGATCACTTACCATTTTTTCCGATTCTAGTCGTTTAAGTGATTCAATATATAATACTTTGATTTCAGTATATTTTTGTCGGAACTACTACCTCGAATCGATCTTTAGATCGAATTTCACATATGTAGCTTACCAGAAAAGAGAACTGTGTATCCTTTTTCCATTAACTTCTTTTTTGATAGTAAGCTCCCTTGCAGATTTGGAAGATAAAGGACGTCTTCAATAAGTATTGTAACCTTTGCTATTGCTGTTGGTGGTCTTTATTTTGCAGCTGCCCTTTCCTTCCGAAGTGATTTGCTCTCTATTTGCTAATGTAATATGAATTTATCCAGCTTGTTTGATATATGTACCTTGACTCCTGAATCCAAAACCCAGCTTTCACCAACATTTTAGTAAAATCCGCACTAATCTTGTTTGTTAGCTTCATTACCGAATTACTTGAATCATTGTTTTGATTGTGGCGAGTATATTCTTCTAAAAGTTTTCGTTCAACCAAGTTTCCAGAGCAGTTATCAGTGTATCGTATTTTTGATGTAAGGTGTTGAGTAACATAGCGATAGTCCAATTATATGATAGTAGATTCTCCCCTAGATCAGTCAATTTTTCAAATAATGTTGTCATATTTTGGATGTGTTCCTCCATGTTACCACCTTCCACCAGTTTTAAGTTACAAATTCTACGAATTAATTGTACCTTATTACTAAGACTAGCCTTTTCATGGTGATCCTTGAGCTTATCCCATGTTGCCTTGGCTGTTTTAGCCCTTCTCACGTAATGAAGTTGACTATCTTCTACTGTTAGGCCAATAATAGTTCTGGCCATTCCGAAGTTACTGGATCTGAAATCGGTTTGATAATAATGTTCCACAAACTATCCCTCCAGATTAAATTTCCATATGTGGTAATTATCCGGTCCCAACTACGAAATTTATGTTCGTAAAGAATCTGCCATTATTTAAATTGTTTAGAGCTCGGGGGCCATCACATATTAAATCTAGATTTAAACAAATGAATATATATATATCCTTTTGATATATATTGAAATAAAAACAAGATATCCTTTCTGTATGGATTTTAATTTCAGAATAAAGCAAAAACTAAAGTTTCTAATTACACAAGCATATCTGCCTTCTAGAGCAGTTTTTACGTTCTATGTAGTATGTAGAGTGAATACAAGCATACGAATGTTATATTCAACAATTAGATCCTAAATAACTTACTCTAAATGTTCATAAATTCCATTATTTTCTTATGAAGTTGTGTATTTTATCAGTACTGTGTCGCCGTCGTCAGTCCCCTGGCAGTAAAATTCAGAAAAACCGATATATCTCAGAAACTACATAAAAAAGTGACTGGCCCGGTCATGAGCAATATCTTCATTAGATTAGCAAGCTTAAATATCTGAATTTGTAGCAATTTGGTTTAAATAATATCATAAAAAAAATATCCCTAAAAGTTACCCAATTTTTGTGGAATCACCCGTATCTGTCCCAATTGCAATTTAATTATTTTTGATTAATTCAAAAAAATTCGCCATGAATGTATAACGAACTCTAAAATGTTTAGTACTTATTTGTAAATTCAAGATTCCACAATTTCATAACACAAATCAAATTAAAATGCTTGTGTGCCGCCTTTTCCATAGGCTCATACCATCCCCCCAAAATGCAACCGAATAAGATACAAAAATTAAGTTAATATCAGGCATATTCCAAGCCTGTGGCGGCTTTATGTTGGTAATCTAAAATATTTTTTTAAACGTCCTTAATTAAGGAATTGATTTTTGAAATTCCTTTGAAATTCCAAACCAATTCTCTACTTAGTGCTTCTTCTCTATTGAAAATTCATCGCATCAGCAGTAATAAAGTAAACTACAGCCATCGGCATCCATCGGCAAAGGATAAAGGATAAATAATGAAGACATCCCATCTCCCATCAGCGGACTTTGAATTCCCTTTTCGTTTTTAGGATAAAGCGATGTCGACCTTAAAAATATCTGTTCATGATATTTTGTGGTTTCTTTAAGAGAAAATACACACTTTATTTGTATAAGGTTTTGAATTCGATATAAGAACTATGTATGGGTAATGAAGGAGTCGGTCGGTCGAAAAACGCGGAAATGGGAAACCAAAGCCATTTAAGTGTCGTTGTTTTCCCCTAAGTTCTAAGGATTTTAAATTGAGCATGGGGAAATCTGTGATAGGGGTCTTAAGATTTAAACGCGAAAGCCATAAATATTTTTCAAGCGGAATTTATCAAAGTAAATTTATTGTGCGTAAAGGAGACTAACCTGCTGATTCCGATACATTTAACACCAACACACTTTTGGGTTGCTTCTCAATATAAAGGTACTATATATTCGAATGTTGGTATAACGATTGTGACCCTTGCCAGAGCGAAATCATTAACATTGCAGACAAGGTAGGGCAGAACTTTAGCAATTTAATATATATTTTTATCTTTTGCTGAAAAAGAAAAGAAAACAAAATGAAATCACAATCGAAACGTGATCAAATGCTAATGAAAGATTTTAAGTGGCGAAGTTTTGCACGTTTTCCCGGTGATGCTGCAAGAAACTAAAAGGATATAAATAAAGATTTTCTTGGGATGTATGTGTTCGGGAAAACAAAAGAAAAACAAAAAAAAATTCAATGTTCCACATTTTCCAAATTGCTCAACAGTTGACTGCTCACTTAGCTGTCTGAATCTTTTTTCTATTGGCAGACGGCAATAGAAATTATAATCATCGACTGAATCGGACGGAAGTCCCTTGAGATATAAGTTCTAAAATTGTTTAAATAGAAAATACCGATGGAAGAGTGGATAAAGGAGTTTTAATTTTTTTTCTTCTTCTAAGCTGTTGTGACTAACTTTATAATTTGTGTTTGCTTTATCAATGGACTTTGAAATTTCTTAAATCGTGAATAATAATTTTAATCAAAGTAACTCAAAACTTTGTTGGAACCTTTAGGAAATTGTAACTTTCTAACTCTTGACTTCTTAACTTAATTCCTTAATTTTAAGTGTTATGTAGGGAGGGGGTTGTGCGTACTGAGAGCAAAACAATTTAAATTAGGTATTATAATTCCCAGAAGGGATTAATCTTTACTTGGAATAGGCTTGCTTCGTTTTAATACAATATTTCGAATTTGGAAACAACGAATTGATTGCGGATAAATGGCAATTTCTTTATTTTAATCTCTCTGTTCCATCTATGAACATTGAGCTACAGTCTAAAATGTTATAAGTACAATCATTTTTATGAACGTTTGACAACTGTTTTGAATGCAACAACAATAACTTAAGACTGCTAACGCCAAGTATTTTTTTTTTTGCTGCAGTTATACCTAAAGCTATTTCTTTATTGATAAGTAAAAATGCTTAAAAGGCTAACAGATTAAGGGTTTCCGAATGCGCAACTAAAAACTGTTTCATTTTTGCTCTAAACGTTTCGTTCATTGGCTTTTTTCCAGCTTTATCAGAGGCTTGTTATTTAATTTTTTTTATAATAAACACGCAGATCGGTTTTGGCTACATTTAATATGACAAGCACAGTGCGAGCTTTAGAAAAATAGGGAAGGATTAAGAAGGAGATACCGATGTACATTGGTTTTGAAGTTCAGAATATTAAAATTGGATGGTGGGGGGGGGGGGGGGGACGTGTTGTTCGACTCAAGAAAGAATCTCTGTACTTGACAGGCGTCCGAAATTGGGCTCAAAGGTAAACTGATGAGCATTCCTAGAAGCGCGAGCATTACGGTTGTATTGTTTAAGGGAAGGAATACAACTGGCTACTTCGCTAGAACACTGTTTATAAAAATAGCGATAAAATAGTTAAATACATGAAACATTACTACGATGACTATAGCTCTATCGCCAATCATTCTTAGAGTTTTAATTTGAATTCTATCTAAGAGACTCAAATGAGTTTTGGGAGCTCCTGCCCAAATGTGCGAGCTATACACCAGCTTTGGACGAATGAAGGCCTTATAGATTTCAGCCAGATCAGACGGGGAAAAGAATTTCTTGCATCTTGTAACGAAGTTACAAATTCAAACTAACCACAGCAGCTTCCCAATATACCCCACACACCACATACATTCATCAACCAGCCAACTGCTACTTCAAAAGCCGATGAATATCAGATGTACAAGCAGACACGTGAACATACGATTTGTAATGGAGACAGAACATTATCATCCAATCAAACATCACGCCATATGAATTACATGGGATACGTTTTACTGTCCTTAAGATTCACACCTTCTTGTTACGGGGAATATATTAAGAGGAGGTTACATCGAAGTGGAAAGGACGAACTTCTTTTTTGAGTGGTATTGTACCAATCTGGTGTACAAAAGGGGAGTGTCTAGAAGCAAACTGGCATTGTGCCGTAAGTTTTGTGCCTTTGGTTTCGACCGGGGCCAGGGACTCTATCCCACCGACCTTTTTGCCTTTGGTTTCGACCGGGACCAGGGACTCTATCCCACCGAACTTTGTGCCTTTGGTTTCGATTTGAGCCAGGGACTTTATCCCAACCTATATTAGATTGTTAGTTTATTTTTAGGGAAAACTTTTATAAAGTATTTATTTATTTTTTTTTAATTCATTTTTATTTAATCTTAACTTATAACTATCTTAAAGCTAGACAAAAATGTTTAAAACTAGACTAATTATCAATAACTTACAACTAATTTACTGGCCCTTTACGGGCAAGTGTTATATTATTTTTGATTGGATTTAATGTTATATTTAAAAAAAAATTAATAAAGATTGAGCTTAACGGAGTTCTGAACCTTTCATTCACCGAGTTTTTATTGCTTTTTTCGGTCAAACCTTGGAACCTCTGACGCTACCTCAGCTCTGAACTAAAAAAGCATTACAATCTTCGAAGAAAGCCCAAACACTTTGAAGCGTTTTTGGCGACATCAAATGTGTGGACATTTCACAAAAGGTGGTCTGTGATGCACATGCCGAGGAATGAAAACTAATCGGTTTCTTCAATGCAAGTGCCGCTCATGAATAGTGGCATGGGGTTCTGCTTTAACGACAGAAGACAGCACTGTGTTTTTGAAGCATTCAATTCTACGCGGTTTTTATTCCCCATTGGACTATGCTGTCAAGATCAGAATTTAATGAGCTTATCATACGCTGCAGTTGCAGTTCCACATCCGAAGAACAAGGAAGTGAATCTGCAACCGGATATGAAAAGCTGAGGGTACTATCGTCAACATAGCAATTTATTTGGATTAGAAGTTCCAGATAAGACGGAGCGCTGGGGCAGACCAACATTTATTTTGTGAATACCAGACTTGAAACCGTCCAATACAACTTGTATTGAACGGTCCGAAAGGTAATTTCTAATCCATTGTTTATTAGAAAAGCTTGATGCAGAACTCTACCAAATGTTTTTGAAATATCAAGTGCAATAATCTTACTTTCTCCAAAATGATGTTAAGATTTGTGCCACTGTTCGGTGAGATTTACCATCAGATCACCAGTGGGCCTATTGTTTTGAAAGCCATACTGCCGGTCATTATGGAGCTTTCGTTCTTCTTAAGCTGATAATTAATCAGAGTTTCCATGACCTTGGAAAGATGGAACGTGAGTGCAATTCGATGGTAATTATAGTGTGAAGAAGATGCGCCTTTAGCTGTAAAACATATCATTTTAAACACCAAAGGGGCTTAGACTACCCTTAAAATGGTCAAGCGCAGAGTGCGAGCGTTAGGAAAGTAGGGAAGGATGTAAGGGGAGTAATAATACAGGCTTTCCAGGAAGGCTTTACAGATTACAGCCAGTTCAGAAAGGTAGAAGAATTTTTTACATCGACGAAGGAAGACCGAACAGTTTGCAGCATTTTCGGCAACATCGAATATGTGGTCATTCAACTAACTATTTCTTCACTGCGAGTGTCGCCCATTGATATTGCGGCGGTGGATTTTGTGTTAACGACAAAAGATAGCGTTTTGAAGCTGAACTGTTTTGCCGACAATATTACTCTCGGATTTTCAAATTCGTCTTCAGATCCACCACCTTGTTCTTCAATACCATTTTCCATAAGAGAGCTTGATATCAAACTCTAACAAATGACTTAGAAATATCAAACTGGATAATCCTTTCTCCAAAATGATATAAGTATTTGTAGCTCTATTCGGTGGGATATAAATACTATCAGCTCACTAGTGGAGCGATTACTTTGAAGGTCATAAACAACCTTTAAGGAGCTTTCGTTTCGGAACTTTCGGAGGAACAAAATTTTGTAGGGACGTGGTGGACAAATACTGTTTCCATCCATTTAGCAAGATACCAGTAGAATGGGATATGTGCAAGTGTGGAACAGCTTACGCAGTGGTCTTGCCAGCGTTGAAGCAAACATTTTAGTATTTTTTGTCTTAATTTCTCTCTCGCTCAAATGGTGGGTGGAAGGAGACTATCCCCCATTCTAAGAAAGGATTCTATCTAAATAAATACGTTTTTGTTTCTTGGTACCTAAGTTGTCATAATCCTTTAATTAATATTTCACTCGATGTTTGCGGAAAGCATTTTAATGATGTGTATTTCGAATTTACGTTCGACAGAAGTTTTTGATTCACATAATTCTTTATGATTTAGAGTATTAATGAAGTGGATTTTATTCAAGATTGTAGACATACGGATAATTTTTTCCCTTTGGCAAAAATTCACAACAAAAATAGTTGCTTGGATGTTTTCTATAGAAAATTTTCTACAAAAAAAAATAAATAACTTCAATATCTTATCTTAAAAGATTTCTTAAAGTATACTTCAAAGGTATGAAGTTTTCGTTTCCTAAGTTACTGTGCATTCACTATGAAATTTCCTTCGATTTGCGGTTTGAGTTACAAATTATTACCAACAAACTTATTTGTGATGAAATTTTCCGCTTGACGAACACCCTAAACCGATTAAAATGGTAACTTAATTAAGCTGTTCTGTATCCAATAGCAATTGCAAATATTGATTTAATGTAATCAAAACTAAACAGTAATTATTAAGTAAATACATATTTATTATCAGGCGCAAATATTTTCTTTGAAAATACATAAATATTCTGCAATAATTACATCTGTTTTTTTTTGTTTTGGAAAATTGAGAAGAAAATTTAATAAGTTCCCTTCAAATACAGCGTCAGCAGTGCCGCATTAAGTTAGCGCGGGGCCTGTAGCAAATTATAACAAGGGGCCCTTAGACTGTTTTAGGTCAGGTTCTTATAGAGTCTATGGAATTAAAAAAAAAAACAAAACTATTAAAAACAAACTTTTCTTGATTTAATTTGGGCAAATTTATAAATAATGCTGTTGATATCGACTTCTCGGAGTAAATCATGTTCAATAATTATTAAAGTGAGGTGATTAAAACGTTGTTGGCTCATCGTGTTCGTCTATTCATTTTTAACACGTTTAAATGTTGAGAAAGATCGTTCACCACTGCAGTTGGTGATTATGAGATACAAATAAATGTGCAAATTAATTTCAACGTTCGGGAAACAAGATTGTAAATAATTATTTATCAACAGCTTGTAAACCTGCATTTCCAGAGCCTCGTGTTTCCTGTTGTCAATAATATTAGCCACATCAAAATTAAGCATAGCAGCAAAGTGCACTAATTCGTCGCCCAGACTGTCCTCCAAATCATCTGCCTAAGCGCTAGGTTGCAGATTTTTTCAAAATTTCTTCTGGTGGAAGAGAGTTTAACTCTCGGAATATTCCGAAAATACCAGCTGTTTTATGATAACTGTTCATACGCTTACCTAAAGCAGTCAGTACGTTACCAATGCTAGCAATAAATACCTTAATTTCATTGGCGTTGCCCAGGTGTTTGATTTTCAACAAAGTGCCTAGACGTAAATGAGCCGCTATAATTGTCGTATTTTGTATTTCTCTTCCTGCTTCTAGAAATTTCTTGCTGATATGCTTCACAGATCACAGCCAGTCAGCTCTTTGGCTTTTGCCCCAATATCTCAATATTATATTCCTAATAAGAAAGAATTGAAATACAACGAAAAATAAAATGCACGACTGGATCGCACGTACTTGCTCGATCACATTATGTGCAAAAGATTCTTAATAAATAATAAATAATAATAAATAAAGATTCTTTAGAAACGGCACTCGTTTTCGAAATATTGAATTTTCAAAAATCCAAAAAACTGTCGTTAAAAATTTTTGAAATGCAGAATTATTTATAATTCGAAAGAGCTCCTGCACAAAAATTTTGATGGAAATCCGTTGAGCTGTGTATGGGAAAGTCGAAAAACAATAAAATGGTTGTATGGCAGGTGCCGTTAATATCAAAATATCAAAAAAAAATTTTGGCCGAAATGTAGACCATAATCAAGGTAGTACAAACCCCAATTTTTTTTAAATCGTTTGAGCAGTTTTCGAGATAATTAGGATGGTAGAAAAATTTGTATGTCAAGTACCGTTATTTTTGGGGCTAAAACAACGATTCACAAATCTATTTTGGACAACCATCTAAAACGTTTAAGCACCGAGTATGAACAAAATCGGTTCAGTCGTTTAGGAATTGCGGGACCCAATTTTTTTGTGATCTCTATCATGGTAATGTCAACTTTGATTAAAATCTCGAGTTTAATTTCTTTTCCAAATGCTAAACTTGCCCTATAGTACCTACATATATCGCAAGTAAAAATATATAGAGAGTACGGACTTGTTCGTAAATGAACCATAGTCTTAATGAAAAATTAGTTAGGAACATGGGGATGGCAATGGACCAATATGCCCCGGTGTACGCAGCAGCCCTTGGGCTGGACACGCCCCTTTTAACATATAATCTAACCTAACAAAAGTCTCACCTGGTCCAGTCCCGTTCCCAGCCCTGCATTTATTAGATAAGTTATTCATTTATTTTGTTGGCTTGTACTTGGCGGAGACACATTTTATTTAAATTGTGAAAAACAAATATATTTGTTTTAATATCCACTAAGGGTTATCCATTTTCCGGTTTCAAAAGTAAGCGTAAATAAAACACACATCAAATTGCAAGCATCGATTCTTTTGAGGTAATTTTCGACTACTTTTTGACACATATTGGGCGGTATCTCAGCCATAACTTGACGAATGTTGGTTTTCAAGTGTTCAAGAGTTAAAGGTTTATCTGCATAAACACGGTCTTTCGCGTAGCCCCACAAAAAAAAGTTCAGCGGTGTCAAATCGTATGATCTTGGTGGCCAGTTGATATCGCCACGACGAGAAATATGTGGCACGTGGCATCGTCTTGTTGAAACCACATATTCTCCAAGTCGTATTCTTCAATAGCAGCAAAAAAAGTCGGTTATCATATGACCATAACGGTCCGAATTGACGGTGACAGTCGTTCCATCGTCGTTTTCGAAGAAGTAAGGGCCAATCACACCTCCGCACCAAACAGCGCCCCAAACAGTGACTTTTGTGGATGTAATGGCCTCTCTTCAATTACTTGAGGATTCTCAGAACCTCAAATACGACAATTTTGTTTATTAACATACTCATCGAGTGACAAATGTACTGCGTCGCTGAAGAAAATTTTGTTCGAAAAATTGCCGTCCACCGACTGTTGTTCAAGCACCCATTCGACGTTTCTACGACGCACAGTGTGACAGTTCGCAAATTTAGCGGGATTAAATTAATAACGCTTTGCATTTAATGTTTTTTTTTAATTTTTTTTACTTATCTTTAGGAGAATTGTTCATAGAATGACATTTAATACATTTCATGAACATATCTATATCAGTTTTGGAAAAAGAAATATACAAAAGTCTTTAATTTTGATTTTTTTATTCATTTGGTATATTTAACAATTTTAGAACTTTGTGTTCAATTAAACTTTTTTTTTTGGAATGCATCTAAGACTTACCAAGAATGGATCTGAGAATACTAGCAACCTATTTAGAAGGTCAGTATTTGTATCCACTCTCGAGGTTTTCCTAGTAAAAAGCTCTCTAAATCTTCGATTTTCCTTGTTTCTAGCTTCTTGAGCTTCCTCCGAAAGTTGTCCAATTGGGAGTATACAAGTGGAAATTATTTGTTTCCCATGAAATAACACTTTATGAACACTTACTGGCATATAAAACCAGCTATAGTTTCTGATATATAGCTCCCTCGTTTCTCTTGCAAATGTTTCCAAGGCATCTACGTCAATTGCAAACCCAGACCCAAGCGCTTCTAAAATAATGTGAAACTTTTTTATAATTTCAATATCGATCCCTGTAATTTCAGCAGTTTTTTCTTCATCGCTGAAAAATCTTCTGGCCGTGTTGCCATCATTTGTGTTGCCGGACTGTTGAGTAGGCATATCAATCAATAAACCAGTTTCAGCTCTAAATCTATCTTGAATCATTTTTTTCTTGCTTTGACATTTTCTTTACTCAGTTGATCTCTAACCCGCCAAACTTTAACATCTAGTCTATAAGCGATGTGTAGGATACATTCCATAAACCGGATCCAAGAGTGTAGCGGACTTAACCCAAAGGACACTGCTTGTTGGTCCACTTCCTTTTCCGAAAGTTTGGCTGAATTGTTCATTTCAGATGGTTTTGCTGCGCAAATGTAGCAGGTTTGTGACGAAGATGTTATAGATGATAAAGCAGTACATATTTTGCCGTCGATCATGGTAAGTAATAAAATTGGTTTAATTCGGATATGAAACCTGTCATTATTTATCTCAAATGGCTGTAAAGTGTTTATTTGTTGTTGAATTGAATCTACTTCCAACTTGACCAACTCGATCGTTTCTTTTGCAAAATTTAATTTTATAGGCCGACAGTATCTGGTGGATGACGGGGCTGGGTTTTGCCAAAGTACCTTTTTATTTTCTTCTTGTAAGAAATATAACTGAATTGGCACCATAGATATGCTAAAGAGGTTTTCATCGAAATGTTGACCTGATGAAAACTTTTGTTTGTATGGCTTTTGTTGAGCACCATCACAACCCCATTTTATTACCAGATTTAATTCTTTAACCTGAGTCTTAAAATCCTCAACAGAATCTAGAACATCTTTTTGAGCTAAACATAAACGTTCAATGCTATGATTAACCAAGCTTTGTAAGTCGCATTCAGCAGAAGACTCATTCACAATTCTGTTATCGGGATAGCATTTTGCCTTTGCCTCTTTAATTTTGTGGTACGAAGGTAGTAAATTTGGAACATTTATATTTATTTTTTGGCGTATTATATCGTACTGATGAGTTGATAGCTGTGCGTCTGTTATCATTGCTAATGCATCATCTGCAGATATTGACAAACAGCCAGATGTATGTGTTTCCAGTGTTTTCCTTACAATCGATCCTTATTAATAATAAAATTATGAAAAGAAAAAAAAACAAAGAAATAATTTGACTTAAGCACAAAACGAACCTCTTTTCGGGGAGCATATTGATAATTGCTTAACTGCAATAGCAGTATTTCTCTTTCCAGCTTTCCTAAGGTTGACTTCAATCGCAGTTATGATTTCTTCAGCGCTAAATGAATCTAGAAGTGTTTGTGCTTTTCTCTTCTTAGTCTTCTCACAGCACTCATCAAAACTTTTTCTTGGTCTTCCTATTGCTTTGTTTGCACTAGATGAAGAGGGAATTTCATCTAAAACAATTTGTGTGAATTTAATGATTTCATTTAACCAATCACAATTATTGCTTTCAAAGCGTTCTCTATGGCGACCACATTTGTTAATTTTTTCGTCAAACCTCAAACATAAAGTTTTTAAGGTTGCCTTTATTGACTTAATTGCCTCTTCAGAAAATGAAAAATTATTAAAATTATCCATAACGAAGGAAAACACAGCCTCAAAGCGCTTACTTTTGATTTTGGAAATCTAAATATCAAAAATTTGTTTTTTCGTAATTTCGGTTGGCATCCTAAAATACGAAAAATTTTGTATGAGTGTCGCACCTGTGCGCAAAAAGACAAAACACTTTTTGGTTCCACATATATACAGTTTTAAAACAAAAAGGATCTCAACTTTGTAAAACACTGTAAAATTATACTTTTTGTCTAATGAACACATAAAACACATAGTTTTTCACTAATTTTTTACTTCCAAGCACCCCCATTTTTTATGACAACACTTTATAAAAAAAAAACTTACCTTTATAATCACAAATATTATATTAAATATAAAAAAAATAAACTTTTCCTTTTAGCCTCACGAACCACTTGCAACAGAAGCTAATCCACTTGACACTAAATCAGACCTTTCTCCTAAAAATTATACAAAAGTTAATTTCTAAGCTAATTTTTTGTTGTTGTGCTTAGTTCTAGCTCATAAAAATGTGCACAGTCATTAAGGGGGAGGCTTATGCTTTAAGAGAAACTGGTTTTTGTTTACATTCATGCATGTTGTTTTTTTAATTAAATCCCGCTAAGTGTGCGAATTGTCACACTGTGCGACGTTGTGAATGGTCAGCTGGCTTCAGTTGTTGTATGAGCTAGACTTTATATGGATGTAGATGTAGATCCAAATGCAAAATATGCCATAATGTGCCGTAAGGCAGTCCTAATTTCTGAGAACGACGAGGAATCGACACATTCGGGTCTTCAGCAACACTTTCACTTACAGCAGCGATATTTTCAGTGGTACGAGCGAAACGATGATGCACAGACTTAACAATATCTGGTACCAATCCCGTCGCCCTTTCTTCACAATTTTGCCAATTGCTTGCGTAGTTGGACTATTATGTAAACCATAATCTCCTCTTAAAGCACGATATGTGGCTGTGGCAGAATCACCATATTTGTAGGAGGTTTTAACAATTTTTATGCGTTGTGCGATAGTTAAGCAATCCATTTTCGTAAATGTCAGACTTTCAGCTGAAAAAAAATTGGTTTAACAACTTAGTTTGACAGATGTCGAATTCCAGGCCTATACTTTTGAAACCGCCAAATGGATAACCCTTTACATACCTATACATACGCGTGCATAAATATGCCTATGCAAACATACATATATTTTAATTTTGTTGGTACCACCCTGACTGTCCCTTACCTAATTTCCCTAAATATATGTAAGTCGGCCAAGACAGAATCTTATGCGATGATGATGTTGTTCAGAAAGCCACCAGAACTGGTTCTCCTGCTTCACCCTATCCCTTCGGTGCCGATCAGACACAGTCCTACTGAATCGAAGGCGCTCTTCTCCATCTTTGGTGACGTCGTCGTCTCGACCATACATCCGCCAGTCTGTGTGATACCTCGACGGTCGAAATATGGGCATTCCTCGGGAGAGATGTAGCCATTTAATCGCGCACTCTCATGATATTCATTGTTGGGGTAATTAGCCCCAAAAATTAAGATGTTGGTTGAGAACGTCACTCTTGCAAAGTGACCCTGAATCATCTTATACAAAAAATGATCTATTCTGTTTATGTTGGCTCCTGGTTGGAATAATATCGTATGTATTCCGACTCTGGTGTTCTGTGTAATCCAAGGCAACGTCTAAGACATTGCCTCTCAAACATCCGAATCTTTTCCATTTGAGATGGGGCAACGTTGAACCACACCGGGCATCCATAGGCAATCATCGGCCTGGTGAGGGCCATGTAGCAAATGACCTTCACTCTGCTGTAAAGACGACTGCTATAAAACAATGGTTTTGTTAGGGCAAAGGCTCCCCTATCCCTGGCCAGAGCAGAATCTATATATTTCTGTCGAAATACAAGTACTGATCCTTCCAGATGCCACTGTACTTTACTACACTTTTACCCGCCAGTGGATGTCCATGTGGCCCTACGACTACCAGCTTAAGCTAGTTCTTTCTCGTATCCCTTGAAGCGCTAGACAACGGCCGGCGTCCTAAACAGAATAGTTTCTGAATTCTTGAAGTTCATTTTCAACTTCCAGTCATTGTGATGATCGCTGAATCTTGTCGAAAAAAAGTGTGTTACACTACTTTAGGTATAAGCTACAACTACATTTTGGTCAATATTTTTACTTGCGATTATAGGTAATATAAGGCAAGTCATGCATTCGTTGAAAAAAAAGGTTTGAGTTAACAATCAAACATGAATTTACGATGATAGCGAAGAGGAAAAAAGATGGTCTACGAATTCTGCCCAATTTATCCTGCGTACCAATATTTTTAATGAGTATTTTTTTGTATTTTTAAAAGCATTTTTAAGAAAAAAATGTATATTTTAAAAACTGCTCATTAAATTTTTTTCAAAAATTATATTTATAATGTATTTGCTGAATACCTATGAATTGACGTTTTTGAATTTTTTTTTCAAAAAGTTTAAAAAAAAACTTTTTCTCAAAACCGCTCTACAGATTTTAAAATTTTTTTCTCATAAATTCCAATTTTTACAAGAAATAAAATGGCGTACTTTTTTTTTGAGCTCAAATTAGTTTAAGTATTTTTTTCCGGATTTTGAATAATTTTTTCTTTGATTAAGCCGATTTAATCTTTTGTTTTTAAGTTTATATTATTAAATGTTTAAGATTGTCATACCAATTTTTTAGAGAAAAAAATTAAAGGAACTTTGTATATATAAAAAATAAAGTAAAAAACGACTTTAAAAATATATTTAGATTTTTAATACAAATCTTTTACATACGATGTGATCGCACATAGCGGTACCTCCCATACAATATTTATTTTTTTTTATTTTCGACTTTCTCTTAAAAAGATCGACGGATTTCGATAAAAATATTAATATTGAAGGTCCTTCGAATTATTTATAATTCTATATAGCTGCATACCAAAATTTTCGAATAGTATTTTATTATGTTTTTATTTTTTTTGTATTCAATATTTCGAAAACGTGTTGATTATTTATTTTTTGAAATTTGGTCTTAAATTTTAGGTTATTAAATGTTAAAAATTGTCACACCAATTTTTTTTTAGAGAAAATTTAAACGATTTTTTTTATATGCAAAATTAAGTTAAGGCGACTTTAAAAATAATAAGAAATATAATTGCATATGATTTGATCGAATATAAGATCAAGTACGTGCGGTCCTGTCGTTTATTTTATTTTTTTGTGTCGAACATATTACGAAATAAAAATCTATCTATAAAGACTAGCATTAGAAATTCTAAAATAAAGGTAATATATCCGAGATGTCGGCTTAAGCATATATATTTCATTTATGACTTGATAAATTCATGCCATGTAGAAGTGCAGTTGATGCACGCAAAAAATGAGTACAAAAATTAATATAAAAATGGATTTGTAATTTTTAAGACATTTCTGAACAAAACCTACTCGATTGTGACTTATCTATACTCAAATAATCCACAAATAATTTTTTAGCACCTTAGCAACGGTTTTAGATCTTTTTATCCCAAAGAATCAGATAGTAAACCATCTTTCGGTAAATTTTTTTTTTTCAAAAATGTCACTGGACATGTGGGACACAAGATCTTGCTGTGAATGAATTGTATAGTGAGTGAAGTTTTAGGCAACACTTGATATATACGACCAAATAAGTATGTTTATAGTAAGTATTGAACGAATTCAGAAGGAACTAATTTTGTTTGTGTGATATGCTTAGAGCTTAATCTTGAAACCCCCAGACAAGGACTATATTATAGTTTTTGGTCAATATTTTGTTGTAAGTATATTTTTGTAGAAAACTTAAAACCATCGAGTTTCATATAAGAATACAGCGATTATATCGGCAATGCTGAAATTTGACACCCAACCCAAGCCCTAAGCCAGGAAAGGTTTCCTGAAAATAAAACAAACAAATTGATTGAGGTATTTTAAATTCAAAACAGTTCTGAGCTCTATTAAATATATTAAATTGCAGCGTTCTCATAAATTTAGTCTCGTAATTTTGTTCTGCTGCGCAAAATTCCATATACCGTAAAAGTTATAATATCTCTCATTGTTGTCGTCATCGCATCTCATTCATCGTACCTTCGTACGGACCGACGCGACGCCACGACGAAGGATGAAGGTTGAATTTATTGATGAACCTTGGCACTGCAATTTGTGGTGCCTTTTTTTTATTAACGAAATACCCAAGGGACAAAAGTATCTTTTATTTTACTGTTTACAGATTGTTTTGATTAAAATACCCTTCCGTCAGAGACGGAGGGTTTTTATGCTCATCTTCTTAGCAATCTCAGGATATTTTGTCCTTACTTTTTTTCCAATGCGAAAACATCTCAATATCAATCTGCTATTAAATTACTTTTTTAACTGTGCAGAGTCAACACTTGAGTGGATTTGTAGAATATTCCAAACAAGGATAGCAGTGGTTATGTTAACGAGTTTTATGTAAAATTTTTTTTTTCAAGTATTAAAGACAAAACAACGGCAACAGTCTTTGGGGAAATCCAATACAGGTGGCTTTTTTTTAAACGACACATTGTTATGAGCACTTAGTGCACTATAAAATTCCCAAGATTGTTTTGGTCGGAATACCAACATCTACATCAGGAACTTAAAGTGGTCAGTAGGTACTTGTGATGGTAAGAGTGTTTGCCTTGTTTCTACCAAGTAGGTTTCGGTTAATCTGAAGTTTTTCCATTCGATTTGTGTGGGAAAAAAACATGTGGCTGTGATTAGAATTTATAACTCAGTAAATGAAAGTTTCTTAACTCAAAACTCAAACCTTAAGATGTTTATTCGTAAACCAAACCGATTTAATTTTACTGATAGTCAACTTTCTTCCAATTGACATATAGTTTCGAAGGGAATTTGTTTTTTTTTTTTAATAAAACATCCTTCAGAGCAAGGCAGAAACCCAAATTGCCAATAAAACACTTTTTCCTATTTGATGTATACTAATGGCAAAAGTACATATACAAAACTTTTGATTTTGAACAAGTTTAGTAGGTATACCACTATGGGTAAATATCTGACTCGCTCTTTGTTTTTATAAAACAGCATTCATTGATAGCTCTGTGTTAAGTGGATCTATCGAAAAGCAAGAAGAAAATTGGTGCGTTGGCTATTTTGGACTTTGACCTAGCCATGCTGTTAGTAGGTGGTGCTGGAACCAGTGAAATACATTGCTTCTAGAATAATGGTGGTCACCGTTGCTGGTAACGTATCTGGTTTCACGCTTTTGAGGCATAATAATGACTCATATCCCAGTTCGTTGAAAAAGTATTCTTCCAGGACTTTGCTTTTATGTATCTGAATAGAGTTGGGCATTAACAAAAGCATATGGGAAATAAATTCATTAAACATGAAAACGGAACACAGAAGAAAGATTAAAAAAAGCACTTTGTGCCTTCTACACAATGTAAAAAGCCTTCGGACACAGGGGGCTGGGGCATGGGACTGCAAGTCGTCGATGTGCAATGCGTCCAATAATTACCTACATGTAATGTGGGCATGAAGGTCTACGCCACAAGCAGGGCTGGAAATTCACTGACTAGCTCGAAGTTATACCTATCAATCGTCACGATCTGTCAAAGTCGGTAGTGGGATTGGACTTTTGTTGATGAAAGCATATACATACTTCGTTTTGTCCTCATAACCAGTCCCATTTTGCTTGACTCCATGGAAGTGAAAGCACCGGTTACTGCCCGCTTGGTTCTTCCTATCGCATCAAAGTCGTCAGCGAATCTAACTAACTGCGAAAAAGATAGTGCCATCCTTATCAGTCTAGCAGGAATATCAAAACTATACAGTGCTCGGAGAAGTTCTTCTCTGTTTAGTTAGACTGTCATAAGCTGATTTAAAATCGATGAATAGATGCTCGATGTTAAATTCTTAGGTTTTCAGGATCCGAAACATTGTGAAAATTTGGTCGACCGTAGATTGTCCAGGTCTAAATCCGGCTTGGGGAGTACCTATTAATCCGTCAACAAAAGCTTTAAGACGATCACATAAAACACTGAACAAAACACTGGATGTAGAACTAAAACCTTTGAAAATAAGTTGACAATTACCTCAAAATCAGAGAAGAAGAAGAAACTTAAAATAACAGAATAGAAGTATAATTCTTAATTGTACGAGTAGGTTTTTTGGGGCGAGACATGGAAAAGCAATTGGTTTCATAATTGCCAAACTTATGCATCAGCTCAACTTCACGTTTCTTTCTGCGAAAAGCTAATTTCTGAGCGACTTTAGTCCTTCGAGTCCCACCTCGATTTTTCAACAATTTCATACCTTTAAATCATAGAATCTATATTTATATACACATACTAGTCTCTATTGATCGATTGATATTTATTTATAGCTTTCTATACTATTATATATGTACATGTGCACAATAATTCATCTATCTTGTCAAGTTCAACGGAGGTATTTTTCAAAATACCTTTGAGGTTCTTATTTCTTTCCGGGGAACTATTTTTCACATTATTCTCCGTGCCCTTGTCCTAAACCATTAAATTTACCACAGAATGTTTCCAGCGTATCCTTGTTTTCTGCTCCAAAACAAGCACTCCATTTGACTGCCAAATATAGTTTGGAATTTTAATTAAATTAGGAAATTACCTATTGTGTATGAAGTACGTTGTGCGAACCTTCCTTCTTTTGGTGAGATGCCATGTAGTATTAGTTACCATACCAACAATCAGAGTACAAAATAAAATTCGTGTTGGATGAGTGAATAAATGACTGCTGTATCCTTAGGTTTAGGCTTGTGGTCAAAACAGTTTTGGATTGCCAACAGTGGGCATCTGTACCACATTGATGCTCCAACCATCCAACCTCTACAGTATCTGCATAGCAGATGTCAAAAAGTACCTACATAATTTGTACATCATATCTACAAAAAGCTCATTGTAAAGCCACCGCACTCGAATTGAATCCTTAGCCATGTTGTAGATGTTGAATTTTTATAGCATGTTCAAATTATCACAATTCGGTTTTTCTAATTAAAATTTCAAAGGACTTAGACAATCTATACACATATACACAACAACCAAAAAAGATTGCATTTATTCATTAGAGCATTGCGACTTTCAGGGACTTATCTGCAAATCTTCTAAAGCAGATTGTAATTTGCAGTACGTAATTGTTCAAAGGATGCGAGCAATTTGTAATTTTGATGTCGTGTCCTTCCTTGTGCGGAATTTTAACGGTGAGGTATTTTTCGTACACTTACATTGTTCTTGTTCCTATCCTTCAATTACATAATTTCAATTGCCATTGCGGAGTGCAATTTAACATTATCAAAGTTCGGTGTAAATTTTTTTTTACTAATTAAATAGTCCAATTAGTAATTTCGGGTTTTCGAATTAAGTACTATTATAGGTGTTTCATAAGACCAGGCATTGAAATTATGCTTCAAATGAGTGTATAGAAAAAGTTTTGGTTTGTGATCCGACTCGAGTCAAATAGGCGGACTGAGCCTTATAATTTAACAACCATTAATAGGCATCTGATGGATTTGACCGGAAGGATATTTTATACTAAGGGCCTATTTCACAATTTTTTCTGATTAATTATTCTCTACATACATATTGAATAAGAGTTATATCCAAGCCAAAAATCTTAATTTCAGTGTAGCAAGAGGAACATGGTTTGAGAATTTTTCTTCCAAAATATGGACAAATATGGACTTTTAGATAATTTGTAGAGAAAATGTTTTGTCCTGATTTTGTTTTTTTTTTTTAATTACAAACCGAATTTTTCCATTGAGAAATTTCGAGCTTATATTATCAAAACTTAATTAAATCAATTTATTGAATAATTTCTTATACAGGTATCAACCCAGCCATATTTTTCTTCGACTCTCCAAAATCTGCAGTTTATCGCTTTCCAAAATGAAAACTTCTGCAGAATTGAAAAAAAAAACATACTTTATAACCCAAACCAAACAAAACGATGTCTCCATGCCATAAGTATATTGCTTAAACATTTGACATAATTTTGTAAAAAAAGAAACACTGAGGTCGCGCTTAGAGAATAAGGGTTTCTGAAATGCACAAGCACTAACTTTTTTTAGTTTGAATTATTCCATTCAACAGACGTTCCACTAAATTTTCCACAAACCAATACCAATACAAACAGTAAATAGACGGCTTCGAAACCCTCAGGGGTTCCCCAAGGCAGCCACTTGGATCCGCTCCTTTTTATTCTCACTATTACCGATATCGAAACGGAGATAAAATCTGAGACAACAATCACCTACAATCTCCGAATATCGCGCCACACATCTTTCCTATCATTCTTTCTCTTCCTTAACCTCACTTTCACGCCCGCGCTGTGTTGAAACATTTAAAGGGTATTCATAATCTCTGAGCGCGTGGTGTAGATTATAAAAAAAAAGGTTATCATACATCTCTCAAACTATTTGTTCGTCACATCTAACTTAACATAACTTTTGCTCGAGAGGATTCAAGTGAGCAAGAATGGTGCACAAGAGATGCCAGTGATGAAATACTTTTTGAAAACTGAACAATAAACCACGATCATACCTTATGTAAATGAAGTTCATCCCTGAAAGGTGATTGTGTATCTTTCAAAACTATACTCTGTCAGAGAAAAAGAGGCTGTACACGTCTTATAGGAAAGCTTTTTCAAAAACATTAGGATGTCATATTTTTGCGCCATACTAAATTTGAAGAACTTCTCCATAAAAAGTGTTTGCTCGTGTCCGTAAATATATAAAATAATAAAAAAAATTGCATTTCATCTGACGCAGACCCAACGTCCTACTCAGCACACATCTGAGTGTGGAGTATGGACTGAATTGCGTCTGCTGAGGTCTGTGGCTGCTGTTGCTATTCAGTTGATGTGCTTTCAGAGTTACCTGAGTCGATTTGTTAACTCGTTCGATTTTTTTTCCATAAGCTTCTGTTGAGGTGCTTTTGATTTGAGAGCTTTAAAAAAAGTTTTGAATGATGAGTGTTAACATGGAGTATTTTCATTTTTTGCACTACTTTTAATGTGTGGAAAATACGTTAAAATGCAGTTACAAAATGTTAAGCTGTTTTCTTTGAAGAAGAACATTATTTGTGTAGATTTTCGAAGCGCGTGATTAATTAATGTGAAGTGAAATAAAAATGCCATCGGTGTGTCCGACACGTCGAGCAGGTGGTTGATCCGAAAATATTGGAAATGGACGTTTTTTCGGAACGCTCTGTAGAAAATCTTGTTATAAGCCTAGGTGAAGTTAGCAGCAGCAGGAGCAGCACCAACTCCTTTTCTGAATAAAATATTTTGTAAATATAGTTATTTTAAAGATTAATTTATATTTATTTTATTATTTAATTATAATTAATTCTAAGGAATAAATGTTTTATTTTTACTTGTTCGGATTTGCCTACTGGCACCTTTTATCTTACCGCATGGTGGTGTGGAAAAATATAAAATTTTTATAAGCAAAACGATTAAATAAAAATTCGTATCTAAAAAAAGGGCGGTAACCCTACTTACTATTCTTTCATAACTGAGTCCACTAAAGATACACACTACGAAAACCCTGTTATAGCTTTCTTGGGTGACAGATTTATGTAACTTACTGTAGCGAGAATATGAGGCAAACGTCCTATCTTGCCTGTACTGCCTATTTTTGTGGGACAGAGTATAATGAGATGAGCTGCGCAGTAGAATGATCAACTAATTTGGTTCTAGCTATACGTTTCACCCTCAAAAATCCATGTGTTTACGTGTTGTATTTGTACATTTGACTCCTATCCATACGAGAAATCGAACAACAACAAAAAATTACTAGGGATGCCTAATAAATTCATATTTTGTTGATGGTGTAGACAGGGCCTGTCCGAGCTAAAAGAGCGCCCTGTGCAAGTTCTACGTTTAGCGCCCCATTCTTCAATTTTCATATTCCAATTAATAGCACTTTTCACAACAGACACTTTTTATTTTCCACCTTTCAATTCACTTTCCTAAAAAATAAACGGCGACTTTGAAAACATAAAATGTATTTATTAAAAAACAATTACTATTAAATACGTATTCTTTATTAAACAGCAACTGAACTTCGAATTATACAAGCGAACTCAAAAACAATTGCAAAAATACAACACAATAATGCACCTACGCTACGCCTTGTTATGTGTCCTTTTTTTCATTATTTTGAGCTGATTTCCTATGGATTTTTTGGAAGAAATTATCTTGCGCAGTCTTTTTGTGATTTTTTGTTTTGGCTCATATGACCTTTTTTCTTTTATAAATAGAAAGCAGATTTGTATGGATTTTTGTTGGGTTTTTGATCAAGAAATTACTTTGCAGCCTGCACCAACATAATCTTCATGGGATTTTTTTACTTTATTGTGTAATTGTGTGAATGGTCTTTTGTGTGAGCAGATGAAATGACTTAATTTAAATTATTAGAAGATAATTATTGCGTTCAAATAACTTTTAGAAATGCATGTGCATAGGTATCTGGTTAGACCAACTTAAATTTGAAGAGTGAAAGTATGTGTATCCATTATGGTTTTTTGTATTATTGTTTGACAATTCGCCCCCAAAGCTTAGCGCCCTGTGCATTAGCATATCCTGCATATATGGTTGGTCCAGCCCTGTGTGGAGACACATACCTTATTGTTGGGAAAAAAATTGTTTACATCAAAAAAACATCTGTGGTAGTGTTACCAGTTTTCTTTCTGTGAAAGCTTACAGATTTGTCCAAAGGTCAATGAGGGATCGATTTGTTTGCTTGAAATGAAAACGACATTATCCAAAAATATGTAATTTTGCTGATTGCGAAAAGAAATGTCAATCTTAAATTGTCTAATTTTAATGACATTTAACATTAATGGATTTTCGATTAACTGCATTAACAATCGTACAATCTTGGTTCAGCCTTGGTCCAATATTTGAATAGGGTTGGTTTAACTCCTGTCAAATTTTGTACAATCGGAGTTTAGAATTAACCCACCGCTGAATTGTCGATTCTCGTGTTCTCTTTTGAGCTCGTTTTATACTATGTCACTAAGACTTCGAAATTTCGTTAAAATAAAACGCAGCGAATTGTTTATAGTTTATTATATCACTACTCTAAGATATTAAAACGAAACTTAAATTTCATTAAAATAAAATTTTAAAGTATGATTTGAAATTTGAGAAATATCAAAGCGTGCTCGTGGCTTAAAGTAAAAATCAATTTTGTTCAGAAAAAAATTGATGATGAAAAAAAAAATAACTGACAGCCATAACCTATTAATAAAAACTGCACATTCTAAATTTATTCCAGAAGCTTACAAGACCATTGAATAAGATTTAAGTCATGGATTAAAATTGTAAGTAATTGGCTAAAGGTTTCCCGCAGATGTTTTGCTGATGATGGCTAGTAGACTAGTCCAAATGCATTCGAGTTTTTAATTTACAATTTTCTGTTAAAATTTTAAAATGTTTAACAAAAAAAAATTGAATAAAGATATTGTGATACATTTGTAATCTCAATATAAGGTGTTGAATTGCATTACGGTTTTATAGTTTTTGAACATAGCCAACTATTTCAACATCCCGGATTGAAGATATTTAAAGAAAAATGGACTGCGGATGGATGAGATTAGAACCAAAAATGGCTGGCGGATGGATAATAGCCTCTATGTGTGCGAATGATAGGTACAGTTATGTCTTAATAAGCCGCAAGCTACTGATGCCTACTAGTCCACGCCATAGCTGAAATTTGTATATGTACACGATGGTCGAAGATGCATAAACCAATGCAAAGATGGTTAAATTTTTACATAAGGCGGCAACTGTCATTTTTATGATATTTGAGTAGTAAACAAACCCAAAATATACGTGTGTGACTTTAAATTTTTTCACGGATTAATTATTCCTCAGTGTGATTTTGACTCAACATAAACTAAGGCTTTTAGGCGCTCGCCTTGATTTGTTCGTACATATAGCTTCATAGCAGCGTAAGGTTTCAAAGTTATTGAGCTTATTCCAACGGAAATATCGCCGGAGCGTCGGGACGGTCAGTGGGTAAGAAAGGACATCCTGCACAATTCATGAGTTTTTTAAGTGAAATTTTGTTCAGGGTCATCCTCTTAACACCTTTGGGACTTATAAGAGGTAGACAATCAATAAAAAGGAGTGTTGACTTAAAGGAACCTTACAAGTACTCCTATGCTTTTGCATCTCTCACCGAAAAGACAAAAACCAACCTCAAAAAAATCAATCCACTTTAGCAATAAACTAAAAATTCGTTTCCCAATATAATCCTTCCTAATCCGAGACAAAATATGAAAAAAACCATTGGCACGCAAAGCGCAGACAGCAATTTTAATATAAAATTTCTATGGCTTGATCTTATCCTTAAGGCACGTCGCATCTCGTTTCCGAATTTCTTTTTAGCTTTATCTTCAGAAATATCGTTGTTTAAATCGACAAACCATTCTACGCCGCCACCTAATGTTGTCATAATAGTCGGGGCAACCTTTTAACGATGTGGGCGATTATCATACCAAATACCACTTAGAAACGCACCCTAAAAAGTTAGTTTTATTTCAAAACCTCCCTATTACACGGAGCGAAAAATGTAAAATTCCAAAATTGTTTTTATTTATAAGAAAATGGGATATTCATATTTATGCCATTTCTTTTGTTTCAAAACGCTTTAACGCTGCCATCACAGCTTAGGAAATTTTCTTTTAATTTGACAGTTGCATGAATTGAAACGTTTTTTCAAATGCGCCTGACATGTCACATTCCATCCTCCGAGATGTGAAGTCGCGCAATGTCTAAATTTGAAGGTTGTTAATGAACGTTAGGTTACGAGTTCGCCAACTAACAGAAGGAATGAAAAATCCAAAGGCAGTTTTCGGATAGAACACTGAATCACCAGTTTGATTCCAAATAGCTCCTCTCACTGACTTAGTACTCACAGCTGATCTAATGGGTTGAGGGATTCTGGAACTTCGACATGCGATAGATTGAAGTTTTCTTCTAGATCACTTTGTCATAGCTCTTCTATGATTCCTAAACAGCAGACCTTCCCGAAGCGATCTCGTCTACCCAAGGTGAACCTTTTTGGCTCAGCCCCGATTAAAAATCAAAAATTTGAAAAGTAGGCCTCTACAAAATATTTATCTGAAGAAGGAAGCAATACTTTAAGATAAGGCTTATAGAATAAAGTCCACCTTAAATCATTTTGATTACCAATATCAGTGTGAATTTTATAGAGTAAGTCTTCAAACTTAGACAAACGATATAAACGTGCAACAAGTTCAAAGTCGAGACACTATCTCTTTATCGACTTCAAAGCAGGATATGACAGCATACATCGTCCACAGCTCTATACTGTATGGTGATAGCCGAACTCGTGATTGGGGAGAATTTAATCCAGTTATGCCATGTGGCTCTAGACAACTCATGGCGCAATATACAACTGGCTCCCGGAAATTACGTCAGAAAATATCTGAAAAACTGCTAGAAAATTATTCATACAAAATTCTGGCTTTTTTTACTAGGAAAAAAAGACAAAGTTTTCTGATGTTTTTTCCTAAATTTCTGGCCTTTTTTCCAGAAAAAAAAATCTGCTCAGGAAATAAAAATTGGAAAAAAAAACCTGAAAAAATGCGCTTGTAGCTTGTGTGAAGTGTTTTTTGGAATTAGTTTCAGGGCGTACAAGAAGCTCGGCGCGTAAGGGGGTGCATGGTGCCCCCCTACAACCCATTGCTTGGCACAGTATAGAATTTGTTGTGGGTACAAGTTTGGGTATATGCAAATTATATTTTGGATTTATAGATTTCTTTTTAAAAAGTTCTAAGAAAATTTTGCATACACCTTTTTCCAAAACTATTTGGCATAATTTTCAATATTTCTAGCTTATTTTCCAAAAAAAATTTCAGTTTTTTTTAATCTTAAATCTTAAAAGAGAAAACAATTCTAGCATTTTTTCCAAAAAAAAAATCTGGCGCAATTTCGTCTGGATTAATTTCCGGGGAATAGTTTTTCTGAACAAGTCTATAAAGATGTACAGGGTTTCGACAAGGAAATACACCCAGTATGTGCGTTCTTCGAATCTCGTTCTGAAAAAAGCCGACTTAAGCATGGAAGGGCAAAACCGCTATCGAGGAGAATGGATGACTGCCATGTCTAGAAACTGCTAAGTAAGTAAGCTTTCACAGACAAAAGACATGATCCTTTTTTATAAAGAGGAACAAATTAATTAATTTTACACAGGCTTTTTATAATATAATTGTCCAGTTCGATTCGCAATCATTTTAGTTTCACCATCATTACCATACGAACATTTGCTCCCTCTTGATTGTACATTCGTGGTCAGTTTGCCTCGAAACAGAAATAAGGTTAAATATCAAATTCTTAACTAATAACGTATTCTCCAGTTTTACTGACCTTCCAAACTTCCCGTCTGCAGTGATAATTCCTGCTGTTCCTCTTGCGCCAACTGCCGCCAATAAGTCGTCCGCCATCCGCATCCTTCAGTATCCCCAAAGTAAAGTACTTTTTGCTTTTGCTGAAAATTAGCCTCTTGAGTATTTCTTGGAAGTTCTTGTGTTTTCTGGACATTCTGATGACTTGAGACCAACTTCTAGAACTTGTAGCACATCGTCATATTTCTTCTTATGTTGTTACTCGTTCTTGTTTTGATTGACTCTGGCTTGCATTTCGACGTATATACATTGGTTCTCTATTACTGTTGGTCTAACATTGATTTTGAGCTTCGTTCTTCGCAGGAATTTTCTCCCTCAGGACTTCAGGATTTTGGCGAATTATCGTGCGATTCCATCGCACATCGGAACAATTCAAAACTCGGAGGTTGACAATTTAACAGAAGTAGCGACAACAATTCTTCGTGTATATCGACACCCATGCACTTTAACTCCGAAACTGCGTCAAAGAATTATAATAAATTCTTACGTAGATCATCACCCTCATGCATTTTTTTGACACATGTTTCAGCTGTATCGCCTTCTTGACTGGCTCTGTGGAGGCAAATTCGGATTTCAATTGATCCCATACACACTTTGTCGTATCTAATCTTTTCACCAGCCGTAACAGATTTTGGATCTATGGCCATGATCAAATCTGATTTTGCCTTGACATCTTCTTCCAGCCATTTTTCCAGTATAATCCCGAAATCCTTTTCAACTGCCTCAGGTTTCGGTGCTCCTCCGTTAACGTGCTTCCATGTCCCGTGTTTGGTCATCACCGCTTCGATTTGCGTTACCCACGTATCATCATTTTCGCTCGTCAGCGGTCTTATGGCATTATTGCTTATCGACATTTTGTACCAAAGTTTTAGAGCTTGTACTTAAAATTGATAGTATTTAATTTGATCTATTCGTTATGGACTCTGCCCATAATCTATTGGATAATATTATTTAAAACAACAAATATTTGAAAATGAACAAATTGAATAAGTTTATTGAATTGAAAAATAATAAAATGCACGACTGGATCGCACGTACTTGTTCCTATGTGCGATCACAAATTATGCAAAAGATTCTCAATGGAAACGGCTAAAAGTATTTTTAAATTCGTTTTTCACTTAAATTTTTATAAATAAAAATTCTTAATTTTTTTCTAAAACAAAATTGGTATGAACATTTTTAATATTTAATAATATAAATTTAATAACAAAATTTCAGAAAAAATCGCCCACCCGTTTTCGAAATATTGAATTTTCAAAACAAAAATATTTTTTTTGTCAAAAATCCAAAAAACTATTTTTGGAAAATTTTGAAATGCAGTATTATTTAGAATTCGAAGGAGCTCCTGCATAAAAATTTTGATCGAAATGCGTCGGGCCGTTTTCGAGATAATTAAGTCAAAAATCAATAAAAAGGTGGTATGGCAGATACCGTTAATAACAAAATATTACGGCTAAAATGTAGACCAAGTTAGTACACACACCAATTTTTCTCAAAATCGTTAGAGCCGTTTTCGAGATAATTAAGATGGTAAACAAATTTGTATGGCAAGTATCGTTATTTTTGGGGCCAAAACAACGATTCAAAAATATATTTTGGACAATCACCTAAAACGGCTAACCACCAAGATTGAACAAAAACGGTTCAGCCGTTTAGGCTGTAGATCGTTCTACAGACAGACAGGCAGACAGACGGAATTGCCAGACCCACTTTTTTGGTGTTCTCTATCACCGTAGTGTCAACTTTGATTAAAATCTAGAGTTCGATTTTTTTTCCAAATGCAAAACTTGCCCTATAGTACCTATGTCGTAAGTAAAAATGAAAATATTATATCTATAAGTTTTTCCAGCAAAATATTTAAGCGCTGAGTTGATGTTTATAATGTTCCAACAGTTTTTCTCTTAGTGTATTATGTATATACATGGGAATGTATCATCCGCATCCCACCCTATGAACGGTTGAATATTATATAAAATTAAAACATCATAACAAGGCTAACAATAACCCTCACACGCCCAACATTATTTTATCCATTCCAGGTGACTTCATACTACAATGAGACAACGTGGATGAGTCCAACGCAAGGAGACACAATTGTGGGTGAGGATCCGGATACTGTGTCACTTGTATCGATTTTATGTGTTGGTAAAGTAAATGTCGTTGAATGTCTATCAGAATGAAAATGCCTGTTTTTTTTATCATTTCATATTTTTGTTTTGTGCAAAAAAAGCTTGTATCTACTTTTTGTGGACTTGAAGTCTCTTTGTTTAACATAATATAGATTTATCCTTGCACAACTTTTTAGTGGATTGCATGTTATTTTTGTTTGAGAATAATGTTGATGTTGATGTTTTGTTTGTTGCATGACACACACACACACAGCATGGAAGCAATGAGTAATGGCGTTTTATTGTTGTTTTTATTAAAGAGGACTCGCCATATTTGCAGGTGTTTTCCTGTCACTACTCATATTTTTGTCTGTGGCGGGGAATATCCTCGTTTGTCTGGCCATCTATACCGAGAGGAGCCTGCGAAGGATTGGAAACTTATTTTTGGCCTCGCTAGCGATTGCAGATTTATTTGTTGCCTCATTAGTTATGACATTTGCTGGAGTCAATGATTTACTGGGTAAGTAAACTAACAAAAAAAAAATACATATTTTATGCAAAAACATAATCCTGATAGGATATATGTAAATCTGATATTTCTGGGTATAGAAGAGGGTTGATTATAAATGCGTGAAAAACCTCTTTTTCTTCTGTGTTCAATGAAATGATATTATGCAAATTTTTGACAACCAACGACGGATAATGGGATTATTAATGATTTATTTCTCCATTTTTCCATCGACTATAATCCTGTCGATTTTGCTCCTGCTGCTGCTACTGCCGTTGGCTCTGCGTGTGAAATTTTCTCTTTTTTTTTATACGATGACTGATTAAGAGGAAATATGTTTTTTTTTATTTTGGATTTGCTTCCTTTTTATATTGAGATTAATAGTATGAATAAAAAAGAGATATTGGGCAATTCGGAGCAGCGGTTTTTTCATCTACCCGGTCGATGGGATAAGTTGATGAGAGATAAATTAAAAGCAAAGAAGTAGGTGCTTAGCTTAAATGAAGTAGTAAAAGGTTTTAAGAGCTTTTGTTTTTTATTCGCGTTAATGTAGTTTGTACGAAAATGAATCATAATAATGGGAGTTTTATAGTAAACACTTGCTGTATTACATTGATGAAGTTCTCTTATCTCTAGCCACTTAAATTTTTCGAGGGATACTTAAGATGATAACTTGACTATAGAAATACATCAATAAAATTGCAAGCTATATAATTAATAGTACAATTAAGTTCCAACCAGGCGTCTGTCCTTCCGTATATGCGACCTAATACACTTCACGATCACCGCTGAACGATTTTTAATGCTGTTTTCATTGTTTAGCTCTGACCGAACAATCATACTAGGTCTATTTTTATTATAAACTAGGAAATTTTCACTGCTTAAATTGCATTTCATTTTTATTTGAGACATTTATAATAAAATTCGTTTTGTACAATTATTTACATTGGCCGACTTAAAGATATGTCAGACTGAATACAATAATTTTTTAAATATATCTACATAATATATTATTATTTAATTTCAAGAACATTTTGATGTAAAGGAGATAGTACAGTATTTCGCTTGCTCCCGGCGAATAGACTCGGCTTTGCTCTATTTTGGCTTTGATTACTTACTTAACTATAACTTACACTATAACTTATACACTAGGAGTTACTAAAAATAAGGTTAAGAACTAAACTAATCCGCCATCTTAAGGAGGATATCAATATAACAATATCCGTTGGTAATATCATTTTTTAATTATTATTAATTTTTTTTGTCAAGTAGTTCTTAATAACCCATCAAACATTTATCTGAAGGTTCAAATTATAATCACCAAAAATGAAGATTAATATTCAAGAAACCTTCAGTTTCTTGAATGAATTATGAATTTATTTAAAGATCCTCTAAGTTCTTACCAGGGAGACGCAAAGGGATATGCATTTTCTGTGTCAAAAAATAAATAAAAAAAACAACACTCAGATCTTGTTAGTCGATCGTTCATATGGAGACTTTTTTTGTTCGTCCTTTTATTTTTTCTTCTTCAAAGGGTTAATGATAACATGTCATTGTCGCGACGAAAGTTTCATTTGCATAGTCGATTATCAGTTCGGAAATTTTTCCCATAAATCGGGCGTAGCAAATATGTATAATAAATAATACATAATAGCTCAAAATAAAGTAAAAATAATAGGCCTATGTTTTCATTGTAAATAGGTAGCTACTTATACTTAGAAAAAATTATAAAAAAGAAAACGATAAAAATAAAAGTATGTACAAAAATTGTGTTAAATTTTCTTAAAAACATATAAATCATTTATTTAATTATAGTATCATGTAACAATTAAGAAGTCCCAGGAAGCTATAAAAGCCAACCAAGAGGCAAATAAAATATGTTCCAGAGGCTCAACGGTAAAATATTCAATCATAAATGAATAAGAAATAAAGAATTCACTTATGATGCAATTTGAATCCTTTTACCTGGGCTCTTAGACACCGATTTGAATCATTTTAATGATCCATCTATCATCTGAAAATTCTGCAATTAAATGAACACATATAAGGGTTTAATATATTCCTTTAAATGATTAATCCCTGAACCTTTTCTGAATCGCAGAAATTATTCCTATACGATCAATTAAAGTGAAGGTATATACTTAGAAATCCTTCACTTAATTGAATTTTATTGGAATTATTTTTATGATTTAAAAAAGATTCATGCATTAATCACTTAAATGAATATATGGAACCCTTATATACGTTCATTTAAATGACGAATTTTCAGATCATAAATGAATCATTACAATGATTCAAATCGGTGTCTAAGAGCCTGGGTAAAAGGATTCAAATTGCATCATAAGTGAATTCTTTTTCGGCCGGTTTCTTCACTTTTATGAATTAATTATCGTTCATTTCTGAATTTAAATGTTTGCTGGGAATTTATATACAATTCATATAAGTATTAAAAGGAATTCTTAGGAAATCTGCATTCCGCTACGGTTTATGTTAGCTGCTTCATTTGTAAAAATTCAGAGATAATTTCTGATTATAATGGACAGCATTAACCTCTATAATTTGATGGCGATGCTTTTTCATGGAACGGTACCTTTAAGCTATCGTTTGTATCTGGTCCTAATTGGGTTATAGACCCCTGATTCATTAGATTGAATGGTGAGAAATAGTAATTATCCATTAAACAGTTGCTGATATTTAGTCCCTCAAGGATCTTACCAGTGGGTTTTCGTGGAAGGTTAGTCGTTCCCTCTTTTTAAGAAGGAGATCTATTTGGTAACTCATTAAAGTCTTAACTTGAGTTGCTTCATAAATAATTTTGTTGGAAAACCATTTCTTATCTGGTCTTCTAAACAAACCACAATAGAACCTTAAGATTTGTCTCTCAAATACTTCCATTTCTCTTTCAACGGTGGGTGATATGGTAAACCAGTGGTTTAAGCGATGTGATTATCATTTTAGCCCTTTTAACAGTTGCTCTTGCGTGTTTGTTCAAAAGATATCTGTTGTGGAAGTTAATACCAAGATCCTTTGTTTCCTTTCGTAATGGAATATCAAAGTTATTTACTTTTAAACATAAAGATTTACTTTCTTTGACAGCGACATAGTCGCCTTTTCCACTCGCATTCCTGAAACAAGTACCAGGCCGCATTTCCCTGTGTTAATTTTCATTCTATATATTTTAAAATAATTTTCAACAAGTGGAAGTCCTACCTTAATCTTATTAAGAGCCATGACTGGTCTCACATCACTTGCCACTATTATGGTGTCGTCAGCGTAGTGGAATGAGCCCGGTTCACTAATTATAGAGTTTGAGAGGGGAAAATGATGCAAAACGATATTAAATAGGAATGGACCTAGAATTGATCCTTGTGGAACTCCTGTGTTTATAGGAAAAAAATCGGTATAGTCAGATCCAATAAATTGTGTTGTTGTTCTATTTGACAAGAAACTAATAATAATATTAATTAAAAAACTAGGAAAATTAAGTTGAATAAGTTTGTATATAATAATCACTGCTTAAATGTACTTTTTTTTGTTAGAGTCTATGTTTTGCCAAGTGGATCTCGTGTGTTTCGACACCAATGACTTAGTGATTATCCTTTTATATCCTATTCTGTCAAACTGAGAGGTGTTCTTTGTTGGAATTGTTTGCTTTTTAATCCCAAAGTTGGACGCGAACTTCAAGGTCGATTCATTCCAAATGAATTTACAAAGTACAAATACTTCCATAAATTTGTTAAAGATCATCTAAAGTCCAGCTGGCATTGTGAATCTACTGCAAAAGTAAATGATTTCTACAAAATTTTAGAAAGCAAAGCCAAAAGTGTTGACCAACTTATACATTCTTCAATAGAAAAACAAATTGAAACGAACAGAAACAAAATGTGCCACAAACAATATTCCTTTGAGAGGCAAGGCGGATGAAACTGCAGTTTTCAACAACTTGCTGCATTTCAGAGAAGATGCTGCAGATTTAATTTTAAAAGACCATCTACTCCATTCGCCTGCAAATGCAAAATATATTTCTCACCGTACACAAAATTAACTGATTTCAATCTGTAATGCAATTTTAAGAGAGAAACTAGCTAATTGAAGACGCCAATTTTTTTCGGTTATTGCGGATGAATCAAGTGGTTGCTCAAGTTTATGATGGATGCTCAACCATGGCCGGGAAATTGGGTGGGTTGAGAAAACGGATACAGGACATATGTATATCCGCAAGCAAATTTCTTTCACTGCAGCTCACACAAATTAAATCTGGTCACTAGCGACGTAAGCGAAGTTTATGAAATCAGAAATGCTGTCGGGACGATTAAGGAAGTTATAACCACTATTACCATTGTTGAAGCATTTATGTTTGCAAAGGAGTTATGTGCCTCAAACGATAAAGTTTGGACTCCAGATTAGAAACTATGCTTAATTGTTTATATTTATTTTCTACAAATTTTACAACGGTCAATTAGACCGTTTTGGAAAAGAGCCCATGCGGCTTACTAAGTAACAAATATTGCACAAAAATAATATATTTGCTTCCTTTTATAATTATTTGACGTCAACACGAATAAAATGTCACATTTTCTAGTCCTAAAATAAAATCACTGACAACTGACCTATGCCAAGACAAAATAAACAATTTTTTAATAAAAAAAAACATCGAATTCAAAAATTGCATATTCATTTTTATCTGCCGCACCCCTGGTAAATATCCTGCGGGCGCCTATGGATTAGCGGCAGTATTAGTAATGCCTTCTTATTTTATCAGTGAAAATGTGAAAACATATTCTCATCCACAAATTACTAGGTTTTCTTAGAAGATGCTAAGCAACGAGGACTCGGGTCTGCTAGTTGTAAATATAATTTTATACGCGAATAAAATATTTGCTTAATAAGATTGATATCGCTTATAACGGGTGTTTTTTTTTAGACGTGTGGTATTCAAGCAGAATTAAAACGAATATAATTTACTGTTATGGCCAAAAATTTAGCTATATTATAAAGATAAGGGTTGCTTTTATGATTTAAAAATGATTTCTGTTTAGTGGCCACTGCGGCGCGGGCTCGAATAAATTCCAGCCGAGAGGAGCAATTTTCTACCACATTTTGCAACAATTGGGCCGTATGTCAGAAATAACTCACCGATAATTCTCTTCCAATGGATCAACCTTATCGGGCTTATCTGTGAAGACAAGTGACTGCACATAACCCCACAAAAAATAGTCCAGCTGCGTTTAAGACCGGAAGCCACGCCATCGGCCCACGACGCGAAACAATGCGTTCACCAAAAGTTTCCTTCAATAAATTGATTGTTTCGTTGGCTGTATGGCATGTAGCGCCGTCTCGTTGGAACCAAACTTCGTCCATATCAACATCTTCCAATTCAGGCAGGAAAAAGTCATTAGTCATGGCTCTATAAATAACGTTCCCTATTGACTGTAACCTTATGGCCGGCTTCATTTTTTGAAGAAATATGGACCAATGATTACCTCTATGTCCATAGAGCACACCAAACAGTGACTTTTTGAGGATGTAACGGCGTATCAACAATAGCTTGCGGATTATAATCACTCCATATACGACAATTTGGCTCACCAAAAGTGAGCTTCATCGCTGAAAAAAAATTTCTTGTGAAAATCGGGATCGGTGGCCATCTCGTTTTGGGCCCATTAATCGAATGTGCTACGCGCTTGGTGGGCGTTTGGCTTCAGTTCTTGAAATCAGAAACCAAACTGAGCTTTAATCAAGTGACAGCTGTCAAAAAGACCAACTCCGAAAAAAGTATTGCCAGATTGAAAACTACACGTCTAAAAAAACACCCGGTATAATAAAGAACAATCAAAATTATGTTTTCGTTTCAATTCGGTCAAGATCTCAAATTTCGTTACCTGTTGCGTCCTATGGTATCTGTGGCATTGCTGCCAAACTTTTTGAAGGCGGTCGAACTGCTTATTCCGCTTAGAAGCTGGCGATGAATTTTCTCACAGTTGACAAGCCAATAACGTGCGAAATGACCAAGAATTCGGCGAGCCGAAATTGATGCGATAATGCAAAATCTTCATTTGGGATGAATGCACAATGGCGCTTAAACGAGTTTTGGAGGCAGTTGGCCGAACGATGAAGAATTTACGAGGAGATTTTCGTCAAAGGCTTCTCATCATCCCAAAATCTACTGGTAACGATGAACTTGATACATGCTTAAAATCGTCATCTTTGTTGTGGCATGTCAAGAATTTGAAATTGAGTACGAACATTAGAGTCGCATTGCAGAACGATCGTTCCATCGGCTGCTGAATTCTCGAGACAAATGCTGGCGCTTGGCAATGGCAAAATTCCTGTTGATGTCTGGACTGGATTAATATCATTTCAAATTTTTCGAGTTAACAACGTCGAAGAAGAAACTCATCGCCAAAGTAAAGTGTTCGGGCAATACTAGCAATGAAGAAGAAGGACGTCGTCGTTAGATTAAGTTTAATTATTCAAAGTCAATTCGCTGGAGAACTGTATTCGTACAAATCCGTTGACAGCGTGATCGATGAGCATGAATCAAACAACTATCCAATGAATCTTTTGAGCTCGCATGATGTGCCAGGAACTCGATACACATTTCACAGCTGAAGGTGGGATAATCATGTTGTGGTGATTCCATCCTTGATTATCTCGGGCAAATTCAAAGGATATGAAGTCCTTATCCAACAAATTCCGATATTTACAACTGATCTTCCATTCCAATTCAAGCGGATTTATAAAAATATAATAAATCGCCAGACCAATCGTTGGAAGTCTGTGGAATAAATCTCCAATTTCTCAGTTTTTCGCATGGCAGCTGTACGGTGCGTATTCGCGTGTTGGCAAACACGCACATCAGAGTTTGTAGCACTTTTTTGCACGCACCACAGAATACTTCTGTTTCCAGCATGAGCTCCGGCGCTATGAGCTCGCTAGTCGTAGGTTGATCATGATCACCTTAAGAAAAGCTCTTGTTAATTATCAAATGCCTTAATAGTGCCTATTGAAGTTCTGGCACTACACCCTTTTTACAAGATCAAACTCAGGCAATTTTAGACTCCCTGTAACGTTAATACGAATAAAGTCAGAAACTTCAATATACAGATATTAGTGTACTAATTTCTCTTTAGCTTCGCTTTTCAGGACAGATAACATCCGAAGGAAGGTATGCCGAGATCTTCGCTAGTGGACGACCTAAGTCGAATATCGTATGTTATTGGCGAATCCTACTGGGACTGTCCCTTCTTCTTTAACTTGTTACTATGGACATTCTCACTAACGATCAAATCTTTTTCTATCAGGTATGAAATTTTGAATAGGGTTTCATAATCGAAAAAAGTTCAAGTAATCTTGAATGTATTCAGCATCAATACTCGAGGAACTAAATTTTTGCATACCAAAAATCAAGGCACAAAAATACCGCAATATCCCACAGGTGTAGGAACATTATTTGGTAATTTTTTGAAAACATAGGAAATGCAACTACGTCATCGGTTCCAACTATTGAAGGAACCGAACAACTATTTATTCCTAGCATGTACGTAACAAATCACCTTCTTTGAAACGACCACATATTAGAAGTAGCCAAAGACGCTTCCAATTGTTTAGTATTCCTCAGAAGATAAAGAAATTAGGGGTATTCACGATCCGGTGTATCTGGTCTTGTATCATTTTAAAAGTGTAACATTTTTTGCACTACAACAACAAAATATACTGAATGTCAAAATCTTACACTTTTACACTTTTACAATACCCGAACCCTATTGTAACAGAAAAATACAAGGGTGTGTGTAAGATTTTTTTAACACAAACTTAAGCCTTCTTCAGAACAAATGTGAAACAGATTTTGACATTGGCTTCAGTGTTGCTACAGATAAGTAAAAGTGTGTTCACAGTCTGTTGTAAAAAAATAAAATTTTACGCTCTTACTAGACTTCGTACACCAGATCGTGAATACCCCTATTATTTCGTCATACCATAATTTCATAAGTTCTTCTATAAATCAGCGTTCAGATGAAATAGCTGTGTTCTGTTCTGCTATGCCTAGTTTTTTGTTTTAAAAATGAACAAAAAAAAGCAATTGAAAATTTTCGGTAAATTTAAATAATTCAAAAGAATTGCAAATTATTATTTTTTTTTTGAAAATTACAGCCAAATTTCAGGTTAAATATGCGCTTGTTTACATTGTTGCAAGATACACACAACTTTTCTCACTCATGAAGTTTGACAGTTGTTACCCATCTGACTAAAAAAAAGATAACGAACAGACCTAATGTTAATGTATAATGTTTGCATTTTGCCCTTGGCAAACAACCGTCATAACTGATTGACATGACTTGTGCTTAATGCTACGTTTTCACCTAAAGATAATCCGGTTTAGATTGAGAAGATTAAAAATTAATCTTCAAGTGTTTTCACCAGTGATAAAAAGATTAGTTTGACGTTTTCACTATGAATTGTCATTCAAAAGTCAATACAACAAGACAAAAACAAAATAATTGGGAAGAAGAATAATAATTTCAGTGCAGTGAACAAATTTAATTTCAATAAATAAAAATGAGTAATAACTTTAAAATATTGTTATCCCAACATCTTGCAGCAAATTTACATAAATATATAGTTATATATACATAAATAGATATATTTACATAAATACTGTAATCGCCTTTGCGCGGTTTTCGTTTTTATACGAGTATATTTGGGAAAGAACAACTTCAAAGTATTACTGTAGGATAGCTAAAACATTTTCCATTACAAATTCGAGGCACCGACCGCTTTGGTCTTTGTAGCTTTATTGCATTTTTTATTTTTATACTTATTTACAAACAAAAACAGAATTTGAAGGCAACGACAAATTATACCCGACAAAAAACAAATTAAATAATGTTGGACAGTTTTTTTTTTTTTGCTGAATGTCAATGGAGAAAATATGACGTTAGAATAGGCGCGTTCTATGAAATAAGGTTTGTTTCTTTTGCGAATCTTCTACTTCGAAGAAGATTTCAACGAGATTAATTTCTAATCTTCATTTAAGGAGATTAAAATTTGTATGGGAAATCTTCAAGATTTAGAAGATTTCAAAGAGGTTTTATGGTTAATCTACTTAAATCTGGATTAAGTGGTAGGTGAAAACGTAGTATAAGTGTAAGTACACTAATCAAAAAGAAAAAAAAATATTTGCTTTTACGAACAATCGCAGAAAATAGAGAAAAAACAGCGAAATTTTTTGTTTCACATTGCATTTACATTATAAACATAAACTAGTGTAGGTAGGTATGCTTATGTACCTACAGTACACACATCAGGCATCAGTCAAAACTTTCTACAATCAGATTGATTGACTTGACTGAATATCCTTCCGATTTCAAATGAAACTGAACGCTGAGAACCCTTAGTTCTGAGCCCTGTCCATAACATACTTACAAAGTTCTATTCCACTGAAAAAGCCAGCCAACTTCCATTAATTTAAATTGAACCATTTTGATACTTGAATACGAAATGAAAATAGTTTTGAATTTGTTTTCAATTATGACGTGTTCACTGTTTGGTTTGCAATTAGCACTCGAACGATATAAAAAAATCAATAATTTATTTATTTAATGTTTGATTCAATCAAAGGCTATAAAATATGAATATTTGTTAAATACTTTAATTAAATTATTTTAAAAATTCAATGCAATAGTTAGTTTGAGTTTGTAAATGTCAATCACGTTTAAGCTAAATTAACATGCAATTGTGTCAATATATAGGAACGGTGCAATAAGCCCCACGGAAATAAAGCCTGTGGGACTAGCTTTGTTTTTTTTTTTTTATAAAGAGGAAGGGATCTTCATGGGAAATATGAACTTCCAGATTGAAGTAGTCCCTAAAGCTTGCAAAGAAATCTCTAGAGAAAATATCAACTAATTTTTGAAATAAGACAAAAAAAGGCAATACATTTAATTACTTCTGCGATCTGTCAAAATTAAATTCGCATGCATTTAACAGAGCGGCGATTTAAATATTCATTTGAATTTAATCTCAAGCACTCATTTTACTTATATACGGCTTATGACAATTCGCAAATGGCAACTGTCATTGGTCGATGACAGTTGCCATTTGCGAATTGGCCCCCGCCCATTTTTATAGAATTGATATACATTATTTGGAGCACTTCTGATTGTCGGAGATTGATGAAATTTGGTACACCTTATACGGCTTAAAGCGCAGGAAAAGGGAAAAACTTTAAATTTAAGCTTTTTATTCAGGGGGCATGGTATCCACCCATTTTCATAGAATCGATATACATTGTTTGGACCACTTCTGACTGCCGAAAAACGATGAAATTTGGTAAAGCAGTAGGGCTTAAAGTGCAAGCAAAGGCAAAATTTTAAAATTTGGAATTTTACGTTCAGGGGCGTGGCGCCCGCCCATTGGCATAGAATTGATATCAACTATGTAGAGAAATACTGATTGTCGTTAAATCATGAAATTTGGTAGAGCGATAGGATAGCGATAAACAACCATTTTCACAAAATTAATATTAAATATATTGAGAGCACTTCTGATTGGTGCAGGATTATGTTTGTTAGAGCAATTAGCTTTACAAAGAAAAAATTCAAATTATGAAATCATCCATGCACTTCGTATCAATTATTACCGTTTCAATAGATCCCTGCACAAAATGCATAAATTAAAAACTTAGGTTACCTTATGAGGCATTCATTGAGCGTTTATTCCACCCACCTTTCCTGATAAAAAGATTCCATGCAAAAAGTAGTGAAATCACACAAAAAACATAAATGTTAAAAAAGTAGCCAAGTTCTTCTATAAACAAAAACATTTGCGTAAAAAGTCAGCCGTGAAAATTAGTGAGATCTAAAAGTACGCCAAGTTCAAAGTTTATTAATGTTAAATATCATATTTTTTAAGTAGAATAATTTGGAAGAACCTCAGAATTATCAGAGAAATCTGTTATTTAATGATTACTGGCTTTAATTGTGTTGGTTTAGTTGGCAAGTTTATTCGACCACATGTCTATCATTGAATGAAAATCATTTTGGAATGATTTTATTTTTGAGATTTAAGATGTCAAAGTTATTGTTTACATTGTCTACATTGTGCACATATTATTGTATACATTGTCAACCAATTGCCTACGTTGAAATGTAGACAATTAAAGTCGACACGTAGAGGAACAACACTGGTCTGCATTAGCTTTGAGATTTTTCTAGAAAACTTGAGGGATACCGGTTTCCACCTGAATAACATACGTGGAGATTGTAGTAGGGAGTTTTAATATGTCAAGCACAAGAATAAACATTGCAAGAATTCGAATTCTTCGAATTTTTTGAAGCCAAAAACCTGATTTGCATAGCAAAGTCAGGTATTGATAGTAGCGTTGAAAACTTTAAATTAAGATGCATTGTCTACATTTTTGTTGCAATAAGACCTAGGCCACATTTTACGGTTTTTGTTTTAATCACCTTTTGTTCTACATGTGGTCTGTCGTTACCCTTCTGCTAGAAGTGTGCTGAAATATCAAAATTTTCAATTTCGTGGTGTTGATTTTACGGTCCCAGGTGTCGAAATACTGCTTGAGTTTTCAGGCACATCGTCAATAAATAGTGCGAAAAGAATTGGACTGAGAACGCAATATTGTGGGTCTCCCTTCTCGGTTTGACAATTAATTTTTTGTAGACGCTAAGAAACTTTGTAAAAAAAAACCCTTCAAACTTAACTTACACATAAGTAAGTCGACAGTGTTGAAAGCTGCTTTAAAATCGACAAAAAAAACGCATAAAGTTTCTTTTTTTTTCGCATGAATCACCCTTTTTATAAATTGGAGAAATAACAGATTTTAAAAAAAGATCTGGAAAATTTTCATTGAAAAACACTTTATTAAAGAAAACTACTAAGAGGAGCTCCTGAAAGTTTCAGTACTATTCTTAAAAACTCGAGCGGAATACCGTCAAGTCCACACGCCTTGTTGCTTTTCATATTTTTCAACGCGATTTCCACTTCAGCAATTACAATAGGAGCATCGAGGTCCTCAACTAGCACATCCAGCAATGCGTATCGAAATAGCAGATCGGCGTTGTTTAAAGTATATATCCAAAGAATCTACTCCGACTGCTAAAGCATATGTTGATTTACAGTGGGCCAACTGTCGAACTATTTAGAGTCTTTATAACTGATTAACTCAGTATCAACGTGTGGTTAACCCACGAAGCTCATCTCATCAGTCTGCACATTTCTGCAAACTTTTAATTAAGGAAGTCGGGACATAAATCGGAAGCACAATATTTCTTTTGGCGTCCCAAACCAAGTTCACGTACATATATTTCCCATGCCATTTTGGATGCCAAATGTTTGTCAAGACGTTTTGAGTATAGAGAGTGCATTTGTGTACTCTGATTTTTTTTGCTGACGATATTCCTTAACGCCCGAAAAATAGAAACCATTTCAGGAAGACGAAAACGCTTCCAACGTTTACATACATTCTAAGAAAAAATCGTGTAATTTTACTATCTTTAAGCGAGGAAACTTGTTGCCTACCATAATTACAGTATTTTTACGCACGTATTAATTCAATATATTTAATATGTAAATGTTAAATCTTTTATGTGTAATTTCAAAAAAAGATTTTAAGTAAAAATGTATATTTTTACACCTAAGATGTTTAAACTTAATGAATATATACATTACTAGCAGACCCGTGCTCGCGTTGCTTCGCAAAGGCTAAGTTTTACTATAAATGTTATATCGTATCAAAACTCAACCAAAGCCTATTCTGTGAATTGTGTCATCATTTTAGTAAAAAGTTAATAATATGGTTAATCTTACCGTAGCCTAATAAAAGAGTAGATGTTGTCCCATAAATTCTTAAAAAAAAAAAACAGATATTAGCATATATTAAATTTGTTTTATTTCAAGGCTTCTGGGTATACAATGTTAGCCGTTCTAGCATTTTCATGAAGAAGTTAAAACTGTTTATTTTTTGAGCCTATTTTTTGACCATGAGAAAAAATATTTTCTCTGAGATCTACCCCAATGAATTGAAATGATTGACCCTGAGCTTTGTTGATTGTCACGCAAAAGCATGGTTTTACTGGAAACTGTAGACGTCTGAATCAAAAGGGAAGATCTGTTGGTATCATTGGTATCCTGGGAATAAGTGCATGAGTTCCTACTGCAGGTCCTGTAAGAATTTGAACTTGTATTACATTTTTGCAAAGGTTTTTGACTTGGAGGCGTGTGCAACTGCATATGTTTGGGGGACTGAGATTTCTTATTCGCATAATCGGTTCGCCAACTTTTAAATTCAATTGGTAGGATGGAATACCTCCAGGTTTGAGAGAATTGAGAAATTCTTGACGGTAGTTTACTAAGTCATTGTCATCGACAGCACTTTCAATTTCCTTGTTTTGATATGAGTCTATTCTTAAACTTAGGAGCACATGGATATTTATTTCATCCACTGAACTATTTTTTGGTGACACAATAGCTCTTTCGCAAGACCAAGAAAACGGTATCGATTGCAAAGAGTTCAAGTATCCATAGATGCACTTAATAAGTTGTTGTGTGTTGTGAACAATTTTTCCGAAACGTTCGTTTAATTGAATTATATTATCTGAGCCTGAGATAGTATATTTTCCATCACTAATTTTTAGCAAAAGAGATGTGAACTCAGCACTGGCGGTGCTTTTAGTAAGCTCTACTCTCATATTGGTTTGAAGTTGAAGTTCTTGGACACTCTTCCAATTAAAAGATGATTTAGGGCAAGCTTTTATGATATCAGCCCGAGTCCCCTTGGAAATAATTGGCATCGTTTGACGAAAATCTCTACTCCATAAGCTTCGATGAAGAAGACCTTAAATCTTTTAAAACTCTATTTACGGCTTCTGTATGTGCTTTATTACTTAAGGCGCAGAGAGGAAAAGGAAAGCATAAACGCAAATAATTATGTCCTTTACTACACACATATTCAAAATTAAAACATATATGTTTAATTTTGAATATATGTATAAATACTTTCTCTTCCTACGTTAATAGATGAGCAAACAATTTATAGCCATTTTCTTCACTATTTGTCAACTTGCCGCAAGCTCTCAAGTTGGCCAACTCTAGAGTTGATTGAAACTTGAGAGTTGAGTGACGAGTTCAAATTTGTTTTCTTCACTATTTTAAATCTAAACTCGAGAGTTGATATCTAAAAGGTAGCCAACTTCCGTTTTTAAAAATTTCCCTGGGAAATTTTTGGCAGACACGAATGTTTCAACTTTAGATTTGAATTTATTCTTGAATTTATTATGTGCGATGATTTGGCAACCATATAATTTTGGGAACGACGGATTCGAGCCCGTTTCACTTCTACTTTAGGTAGTTTTTTACCATAATCAAACCCACTGATTACATAATATACATACATATGTACATACATACATATAATAAACAATACAAAAAAGATAACTATAATAGCACAACGGTTTTAATCCAGTAATATTGACAAAGGTATTTACGGTAGTTTCTAAGATAGAAGATTTGGGTTTCAGATAATCCATACTTGAATGCCCCAATTATTCTTGGAATTGTTGCTATATAATACAATTCACTTGCTGCTTGTAATCGCTCTCTTCGTGTTTCGGACATGCAAAACAAACTGAGGTGCAATGTTAGCAATTGCACTTCAAACCCGCTTCACAAAAAGATGCACTGTTAAAATATTTACGCCAATAAAATCAGCCATGGCCAACTGAATTGCCCCAAGTGCATAATACCTCAGCACAATCAATAATTGGGTAATTTGTCGTAATTCACGCGATCTACACACATATTTACATGTGTTAGTTAGCGTAATTTAAACTAAAAAATATTTAAGATGCGTACCTTGCTTCAGTGTAAAGCAAACTACCCTTTTCAAAAGCAAAATTGTCGTTCGCTTTGAAGTACGAAATCGGTGAATAAAATCATGGTTTCAAGCCCGACCCGTGGACACATTATAATAATGTCTTCTTTCAAAAGCCAACAATTCTCCTTCATCTTCGCTTCCGGTAGCAGACGATGCATTATTTTACCAATAATAATTTTTTCGGACATTTTATTTTAAAAATATTTTTATTTAAAACCAAACTGAGAATAATTGTTGACAGAATATGCAACAAAATGTTTTACAAATTTGAATTTGACACAAAACTCTCAAGTTTGGTCTCTCAACTTCAACTTTTTTCGGAAGTTGAGAAAACCAGAAGTTGATCAACACTAGAGTTGAGAATCAAAAGTTGAAACTAGTAGAAGTAGAAAATAAAAATCCTCAAGCTGAGTTCAACTTTTAGTGAAGAAAAGGGCCCTTAGAATACAGAAATTCAGAAGCAAACAAACAAAAGAAAATGTAAACAAATACGGAACGATAATGAAATGGAACAAAGCAGCTACCCAGTCATAGCGGTTGAATCGAATTCATAGATGCAAAAATACAAAAATTTAATAAATATATAATTTGTAAATACATTTATTTCTCAGCTTGTAAGTGCAGTTAGAAAATGATTTGGGTCTTAAAATTTGCATACATCTATTGACTTCTTACAAAGAATATGTTGATCGACTTCGACAAAAAAGTGTACGATTTTTTTTTTTAATTAATAATCTAATTTAACACATATATTTAATAAATAAAAAATATCCTAAGGGGCCAGTTATAGCTATCATTGAAATGAATCATAGATCAAAGAATCAAATCATTGGATTTTTTTTGACACATTTGTTATAGCAATCATTGAAAATTTTCTGTCAGTGGAAGATTATGTCATTGAAATGAAACAGATGATATGTTTCTTTGGTTTTCTCCGGTGGTGAATAAATCGCAGATAAAAACTTTGAATAAAAATTTTAATTATTTAATAGTGGTAATGAGTTTGCAGGAAAGAATTAAACTATTGTTGTTATTTAAAATATACAATGCAATCAGAAAACGAAAAAACCATTGCTGTCGCACTTGTCGTTGGGGACAAGAATGGATCACCATCATCGACAATAATAAGCTCCTCGGAGTTAAATTCAGATAGGACATTCGGTTCTTCGCTGTAGTTGCAGCAGTCACTAAGATCAAATAGAAATCATAAGCTTACATTCATTTAAAAAAAAAAAAAGTACACAAATCTTACTCGGTAGGAACTTTTACATAAGGGGTAAGATATTTTAAACTGTTAAAATGAACCCACTTAATACTGTCTGTTGAGCCTGAACCACTGGGAATATTTGCTTCCATTTAAAAATAACTCCGGAATGAGTCTCTCAATGAACTCCATTTTTTTGGCATTCTTCAACTGTGCATTTAAATAAAATATAAATGTTTTAGCAATAACATATATTAATATAAATATTTCAACTTGCCTGTACTTCCCGAGATATTGGAAATATCTTGCCATGCAGCCTGTCTCCTGTACTTGTTGCTGTACCCCGGGTCGTTCTTGGCATACAGACAAACATGGTTTTTTACCTCAAATATCGACCTCGACTCAAATTCTCTCTTTAATTGTTTTTATTGAGTAGCCATCATTCCTGAAAAGCAATAATTGTTATTCTTGCAATAAAAAACTGTATTATTATTTCTACTAACGTTTTGCAAAATAAACAACAAGCGCACAACACATACAGTCTACCGGCAAAAATTTTCCTGTTTAAAATACACACGAAAAGTTTTTTCAGATGCAAATATGTCATTGGAACTGAACGAGAATGGAATTCAAATCAGTGGAACTAGTTGTTCCATTAAATGTCAAAATCCAATCAGCTGACACCAAAATGAATTTGCGTCAGAAAAACAGATAAATACATTTTTAGCAAAAAATATTTGTGCAAATTGTTTTTTTCTTGTCGAAAAAAATTCTTCGTATCATTTGCTATCGATTGGTATGACATTTGTGTTTCTATTCAAACGAAAACATCTAAAAAATCGGTTTAAAGTTTTTCAATAATAGCTATAACTGGCCCTTAAGACATTCTTAAGAGAATTATAAAATTTGTTTCACGTAAATCGGTTAAATACTTTTTGATATTATCCGTGACATAAATAATAATTGTTTCGAGAATTTAAGCAAAAGTTGTTAATATAAAGGGTCCGTCATCTAACGTTTTTTTTTTCAAATAGTGCTTATTTCGTGAATGGTAGCACTTAGCGCTTGTCTGATTTGACAGATAATTAAATTTATCCTTACGCTAAACGAATATGGTTGTGTATATGCTTGAACAACGCTGGGAAATATTGCGACATTACTTTGAAAATCATGGTAATGTTGCAGAATGTGTGCGAAAATTGGGTACTGATTTTGGAAGAAGAGAAGCACCGTCAGCTCCGTATGTTAGTTACCTTGTGAAACTGGAATCCTCATCCATAAACCAAAGCGTGAAAAGCCAAAAACAGTTCGTTCACCCGAGAATATTGCTGCTGTGGCAGAAAGTGTGCGTGAAGCGCCATCAACATCAATTCACCGTCCTTCTTAACAAATGAACATTTCGGACACATCATTGAGACGAATTTTGCATAAAGACCTTGGTATGACCCCATACAAAGTCCAATTGGTTCAGTAGTTGAAGCCAATGCGTTTTCGCTTCGCTAAGTGGGCCTGCGATCGACTTAGAGAAGATGCCGATTTTGCCAAAAAAAATTATGTTTTCAAATGAAGCTCATTTTGATCTTGGCGGGTATGTAAACAAGCAAAAGCCGATACACCCAAAACGAGTCACTGTTTGGTGCGGATTTTGGTCCAGAGGCATAATTGGGCCATTTTTCTTCGAAAATGAGCAAGGAGTGGCCGTTACAGTCAATGGCGATCGTTATCGGGCCATGTTGAACGAATTTTTGTTCACAAAAATTGAAGAGGAGAATATTGGCAATATTTGGTTTCAACAGGACGGCGCTACGTGCCACACAGCCGAAGCTACACTCGATGTTTTGCGCCTTGTTTTTGAAGATCGCATTATCAGCCGCATAGCTGATGTCGTTTGGCCAACTTGGAGCTGCGATTTGACACCGTTGGACTATTATTTGTGGGGTGCCGTAAATGATAAGTGTTACGCCGACAAGCCAGAGACAATTGACGCCATTGGTGAAATACAACTGCACGCAATCGATAATGTGCTTAAAAATTGGACCGATCGTGTAGGATACTGCATGGCCAGCCGAGACAGCCATTTAAATGAAATTATTTTCCAATATTAACCGAAAGGATTGTACTTTCAAATAAAAAAAAAATTGAGAAAATAATCAGTAGTTTTTTTATAGCATTTAGCATTTTCAAAAAAAAAAAAAAGTTATTTGGCGGACCCTTTATAATCATAAAGTGTTTAAATTTAAACTTTTTATTTGTAAATTTATAGCGAAATTCGACAAACATTGTTTAAACTCTCAATAAAATACGTATGAACACACTTAAAATTAGACTTCATGTATGTGATTTAGCTTAAATTTTTGCAGACTTTCTTAACTTAATATGTAAATTTAAACAAAATTTTAAGCTTGTATGCCTTTGAATGTTGCTTAAAAAATGTGTACAAATTAACACAAATAAATAGATCCTTAGTATAATACTACGCATAATTTTTTATCAGAAACAATGCATCACCGTTTTCACTTTTATATATTTTTATTTTATTTATTTAAAAAAAAAACTGATTCGTGAGTTTCTCATAAAAATATAGCTTCGTATTCTGAGAATCAATTTATTTATTCGTTCATTTGTATTTTTACTGTTCAACTTTTTTTTTCTGACATGATTATTGAAAAACAAAATATTTTATGTTCTGTATTCGCCAATGCAACGTTTTGATTACAAATGAAATGAACTTGCAAACGTATCGTCATCGTCACAAACGAATTACAAATTTACACATAAAATGTTTAACTATAGGTAATTGATTGTTTCACTTTATTTATTTATTTTTTTTATTTATTATTATTTTAAAAAATAACTACTGTACATCAAGATTGACTTATAAATAGTACAGGATATAATACATTTTACTGATTAAGATATTGCAAGAATGTAAATATTAAATGTTAAACAATTTTAGCAAAATATTAATAATAATTTAATGTATAAAAATCAATTTAATAAAATTAAAAAGGAAAGCAAAGTCGCAAGAAGAAAGATAAGTAGACAAACAAAAATTAAAATACAAAAAAATTATATCACTTCAAATTTGAGAAATATTCAAAACAAAGTTGATGAAAGTTTCTATGTTCGATTCCAGACCGCATGTGACTGGAAAGATTATTCCACAGTCTAACAGCATAAACGAGAAATTGCATCCGTAATGTCAAACAGGTAAACCTGGAGGAGCGCAACAAGGTAAAACGATTTGAAATACAAAAATCAAGCTTGTTAAACAGATAGTTAGCAGTCTTGTTAGCAATAAGTTTGAAGATATAGGAACAACACCGATACTTGATAAAAGCTTCTAAGTTACAATTTAATAGTTGACGAGCATGAGACGAAACGTGATCGTACCTTCGGAGGTTGAAGACAAACCTGGCAATGGCATTGAATGCTACCTTTAGCTTACGAAGCGAATGTGAGTCAGGATCTGCAAATACCTCACACCCATATGATACTATAGTTATGATAATAGATTTAAACAGCTTCAATTTAACTTGAGTCGGCAGAATTGATCTACTAACAGATAGTCCTCGAAGTGAAGCATACATTTTGGAGATAACAGAGTCTATATGGGTATCCCAGGTTAGTCTATTGTTGAAAATTATAACTAGGTTTTTCGCATTTGTTACATATTCGATTTGGCAGGCGTTTAAGAAAAGGGAAGTAATTTATTTTTACATATTGGGATTGCTTTCGTTTTTCCGGATTAAGTTTGAGTTTATTCCGAGTAGACCAATCGAATATTGAGCCTAAATCAATGTTCATTTTTTCTATAGCATCTTTAATCGTACCGATAAGGAAGCTTATATATAACTGAACATCGTCCGCGTAGATATGAAACTGACAGTAAGATAAAATAGATTGCAAATCATTAATAAACAAAGAGAACAGTAAGGGTCCAAGAATAGATCCTTCAGGAACACCGCCATTGACAAGAAGGAACGCAGACATTTTACCGTTACACGATACTGCTTGCACGCGATTTGTCAAGTACGAATAAATAAGATTTTTAGTTGTGTCAGAGAAATTGAAATAAGTAGTCAGTTTATCACAGAGAAGATTAGGGTTAACACAGTCAAATGCTTTGGAAAAGTCAAGTAAGGTTATCACAGTTGTATAATTATAGTCTAAATTCTGTCTGATATCTTCAGAGACGTCTAAAAGGGCTGTGTCCAGATCTGAATCCGGATTGAAGTGGGTTAAGAAGATGTGTGTCTTCAATATAATTTTTTATCTGGTTACTTAATATAGATTCAAAAGCCTTGGATAAAAAAGGAAGGATATCTATAGGTCTGTATTCTATTTTCTTTCCTCGCTTATGGAACTGAATAATCTTAGATCTTTTCCAAGAAGTGGGATAGGTTGAGGTCATTATGATGGTGTTAAAAATGTGTGTTATGTGAGGAAGTATGAAAGGAAGAATGATTTTTAAAAAGTCTGGATGGAAGTTGTCAAGTCCAGTCAATTTGGACTTAATAGAAAATATTGCTTTACCTACTTGATATTCATTTACTGAACATACAGAAAAAGCATCGACTCTATCGTTCTCTGAGGCACTAGAACCAGTGGTGAATTTGCTTGGGGGAGTAGATAACTTTCGATTCAACTCCTCTAAATCGATGTTATCTTCGGAAAGAGATGTGTTGTTTTCATAAGGTGTTTAATTTGAACAACATTTGCTTAATTATAAATATTGTGGATGTAATGTTTAATCATTATTAGTTTAATACTGTAAAATGGTGATTGAAAGGTATAAAGAGAATTTACAAGAAATGTTTGTAATATGCAACATAATGTGTTCAATTTTTGTTTAACTATTATCATGTTTTTAAATACGCAACTTGCTTACTTTTACACTAAAAATTACATACAGTTGCATGGTAAAGTTGAACGCAGTTTTTAGAGTGTATATAAACGCATTTGCAAAGACATATGCCTGCTCTATTTGCTCAATTGATCTTATTATATCTTTTGTAAACCAAGATTTTTGGTCACTTCGAGTATATTTTGCTTTAAGCAGTACATGGGTATTAAAGACACCAATTATTGAATTTTGCAAGAATGAAACCTGGTCGTCAGTTGATGAAATTCTATAAATTTCTTGCCAGTTAATATGGTTTATACCTTTTTGTACCCCTCTTAAGTTAATATACCGATATTCAGTGGCACCACACTGCAAAGAAATTAAAAAACGAGCAATACATGGAACTTGGTGCTGTGTTTGTTTCGATACGAAATGCCAAACACTTGGAAATGACGTTGCTGTTCTTCTTAAGCTAAGTGTAAACGAACTGTCAAAAGTCTTCCAATTGCAACCAATGAGCTCACAATTGCCAATTTTCTATCAAGTGAAAATTGTCCCGTGTACCTATACGGTTGGTTTACTTTATCCAATAATTAGAATTAATTGGTAAAAATCGGCTGCCAATTGCCCACAATTTTTTGTCTTAAAATTAAAAAGTGTCTGTGTAGGTTGGAAGACTTTAGAAAACAAAAATTTGTAGACTCATTGGATGACAATTTTTCGACGGATGATAGAGAATATGAAACTTTATTTTTGAAGTGAAGTAATTGTGAAAGTAGCCAGTTGTGAAAAGAAACATGTATAAAATATTATAAAGAATAAGAAAAGTGAAAAAAATTTTAAGAGCGCGACTATCCAATCATTTTGGACGTTCTTTTTAGCTTTAGCTATCGAGGGGGCATTCGAACACACTTCGCTTGAATCTGTAGACAAAGTTGTGAAGGATATCACGACAAGCTGCTGCCTTCAGGGTGAAGTGCTATCGCCCCTGCTGTGGACACTTGTAGTGGATGAATTAGTCTTTTTTACAGATTTTAACCCATCGATTGCCGCGGTTTAATTGAGTTTCAATGCCAATTACATGATTGAACCTTGGTTGAACACAATTCACCAGTGGGCTTATTGCTTAGAAAGCCGTTTCGCCGGCCATTAAACAGCTTCAAAATATTTCTTTAACTGATGACTTAGCAGTGCTTCCATGATCCTGAAAAGAAGGGACATAAGTGTCATTGGGTAATATTTAAAGTGGGAAGAAGGTTCGCCAGCCACTCGGGAAGAATGAAATAGAGATGTAAAAGCGTATATATGTACTGGGTTTGCAATCCTTGAAGACCACCTCTTTAGGACAACGTGAGGGACACTATCGGGGCACTTCTCCATTTGAGCGAGTAATAAAGATGATTTATCCCATCAAATTTCAAGTACATGGCAAGTCATAACACTTTCCGACATAGTCGAATATTAACATAAACTTTTGTTGATGGAAAACCAATTCCCTAACAACAACAACAAAAAAAACATCCCAAGTTTAGATTAAGATGCATACACACAGGTATATCGGGTTTAAAAAAAAAAAGAAATCATATTTTTTCCTTTAACTCAGAGCTTGTCCTTTTTGAACTTTACCTACCCCTTATAACCTTTAAAATGACCATATCCCATGATAAAATTATTAAAATCAGTTTTTCCGTAATTTTAAACAAATATTTATTTTGCCAAAAACTTTTTAGGACGAATGTTGCCAATGGCATTTGCCTAGAATTCCGATGGTATTAAATTTCATTTCAAAATCATTTCCGATATAGAAGAAAAAACAAAACCGAACCACATTCGAAGGACTTGACCTATAACCCTTTTATTTGATGGAATATATTTTACCCACGATCTGTAGCCTTGTCTAGTAGGCTGAATATATGAGTATAAGTTAGATGAGGCACTCTATTTTTACATCCTTTTTATGTTGTTCAATTAAATTAAGTCATAAGGATGGTGATGAGATTGTGATGGTGAAAGATGTATATATGAGGATGGATGTTCGTGTAGTAAGTATAGGTGGTGAAGGTTTACTTCTATATCATGACAGTGACGATGACGGTGATCGATGTTGATGTGAAGCTGCCTTGCCTTTCAACCAATAACCAATGCGAATTGTTGTATTTTTAGAAATTCTCTAGTCTCTGGCCGAAAGGGGAAGGGATTTTTTGTACCATATTGCTTCCCTTAAACTGAGGAGGAAAGGATTGATTTTGTATTCTTCATTGTATGGAAAATTTTTGTCAACAGAATTATTGATTGTGCATAGCTTAGTACCCACGAGTGTTTGTGTTTGGATATGTGATCAAATTTACATCAAATTATATTGTGTGTTTTTTTTTATCTTTTAAGGTTACTGGATATTTGGTGCTCAGTTTTGTGATACTTGGGTAGCGTTCGATGTAATGTGTTCTACGGCGTCTATTCTTAATTTATGTGCCATTTCGATGGACCGATATATACATATAAAGGATCCCCTAAGGTAATTTAAAAACATTTTTTTTTATCAAATTGATATTATTTTTTAATTTTTGTTTAACCAAAGCAGAAAGTATGTAGTCGGCGCCGTTGTTGAAAGTTGAATATTTATGATTAAAATACTTAATATCCTGACTGAGAGGTATTCAGATTTAAAAGTCCTCTAATCAGTAATAGAATATGAAATAGTCATTAGTCGGAAAGAACCATTGACAAATTCCTAAATGCAAATCTTGCGCATAATATGCTAAGCCAACTGTCCTTAAACGCAAACAGAAAAGTCTCTGCTAAGCACTCTGTCCCAAAACGCAGTTCATTCTTTGTTCTTGCGCAAACTTCAATGCAATTTTGCAAGTTTGCGCACTTCACTCGCTTTTCAATTTTTATCGGGTTCGTGCATTTGCTTCGAATGAGACTTGCTATGCAAATCTTTCGTTTAGGAATTTTGCCCATGTTTTTTGCCTTGTTCGGGTTTCAATATTACTCAAAGTCCATCCACTAAAATTGAAATGAGATACCTTTTGGAAATTGAGAAGGCATTAAGATTAAAGTTCGCAATTAAAGGAAGTCTGGTACCTATGCTGGTTTATGCGCCTACTTTTTAATTCAAAAACGTGATTACTCATATATCCGATGAGAACCAAGCCTAAAAACAGGGCCATGTCGGATTTTCGATACCAAACTAGATGTCTCCATTTTCGCTTGTTTAAGGTCCTCTTTTTCTTGTACTACTTTTTTTACTGCGCTCCTAACGGGTGTTTTTTTTTAGACGTGTGGTTTTCAAGAAGAAATAAAATGTTATGGCAAAGATCTTAGGTTTATTATAAAGACAAGGGTTTGCCATTATGTTTTAAAAATAATTTCGGGCAAGTGGCCGCCGCGGTTGGCTCGAATAAATTCCAGCCGAGAGGCCCAATTTTCTACCACTTTTTGCAGCAATTGGGGCCGTATGTCAGATATAACGGGCCGAATATTCTCTTCCAAGGCGTCAATCGCCTCGGGCTTATCTGCGTAGACAAGCGACTTCACACGATACGAGATAATGAGCTCAACAAAAGTTTCCTTCAATAAATTGATTGTGTCGTTGGCTGTATGGCATGTAGCGCCATCTTGTTAGAACCAAATGTCGTCCAACATCCTCCAATTCAGGCACGAAAAAGTGATTAATCATGATTCTATAGCGTTCGCCATTGACTAACATTATGGCTGGCTTCATTTTTGAGGAAATATGGTCCCTCTGCCCATAGAGCACACCAAACAGTGACTTTTTGAGGATGTAACAGCACACAGTGGGGCAAATAGGGAAAAAATTCCAATTCCAATTTTTTTAATTTATTTTTTTGCGGTGTTTGACAGGCTATTGTTTTCATTAATAATCAGCGAAAACTGTTCTATTTCGTTTTCTTCATTTCATTTTTGTTTGTGCAAAATTCGTCTGTTTTTTCTAATGAACAATTTGTGTTACTGTGGTCTTATTTGTAAAGATACAATTATGAAACTTTAAATATTTGTGGTTCATTTACAAAACAAAAATAACAAAATATAAAATAGCCCAAATTTTTAAAATATGACATTAAACAAAAATCAAAGAGTGAGTAGGAAAAAGTAAGCACATAATGTGAACTTTTGTAATCCTACCAAAAAAGCTCCGCTTATCTCCGGTCTAAAATTGTAATTTTCTTAAAGCTTATACTATAGCCTAAGATTCCTATGAATTTTATTGACAACTGCCGAACAAAGTAATAAAAATAAGAGTTGAGGAGCGACTTCTCAAAGGGCTATAAAATCATTTTCTCCAAATTCTCATGCTAAATTAAGGTGGTTGAAGTTAGTTTATTAAACCCTGTAAATCGGTCTTTGAAAACAAGCGAAAACATGAAAATATATGGAAACTCACAACTTTGCTTTTGTTTTTTTTTTTTCAATTTTCTGAGAAATGACTATAAGTATTTAAATTCTCTTTTGAAAAGTCACTTATCAATTATAAAAATTAAATTGTAGGCTGCATTGCCTTCTTACCGTTATATTAACATTGAAAGTTTTTAATGTCACAACAACCATTTGGTGGTTTATTTCAAAGAAAGTATGAATTGTAGTACACCACCAAGTTGTTGTTGTTGCATTAAAAAACCTTCAATATTAATATAACAGTCCGAAAGCAATCCGTAAAAGAGTATATCTGGTTGCTGTAATTCAACATAAACAAACAAAATTGTTTACAACGGTGATTGGTATAGGTCAGTTAAAAATATCTTTGTTAATTTATATAATTATGATTCAGACTTTTTCTTAAAGAGTGTGAACATTAATCATTATGAAGACAAATCAAATAAAATATGCTGATCTGTGTGTGAAATTGAAATAAGATAGAGTAAAATTGATTTAAAATTAAGTGAAACTTAAATTTCGGAATGATAACGCTTAGCAAATTAATTAAGAAAGTTGTGATTAAAATCTAAGTTTTATTTTTGAATTAAATATATAAAATTTAAAGATCTTTTATTTTATATTTACTTTTATTTCTTATATACCAACACAACTGGAGACGAAAACACCATAATGAATTTCATAAAAATCGTTCAAGTAGTTCAAATTTTATTGAATTTTATATATTGTTGAAATCGGTTTAGTGCTTTAGTTTTTATTAAAACGAGCAAAATGTAGGCGTGTCAGTGGGCGGAAATTGAAAGATAAAATTTCTCTTGCCATTGATTATGGTTCCTGATAAACAATTCCACTAAATCGGTATAGTGGATTAGTTTTTATGGAGTTTTTTCCGCTATCCCATACAAACGGCCCCACTGTGCGACGTCTCAACAATGACTTATGAATTATGATCACTCCAAATACGACAATTTTGTTTATGAACGTATCAATTTCACCAATAGTGAGCTTCATCGCTGAACAAAAATTTCTTGCGAAAATCGGGATCGGTGGCCATCTGGTTTTGAAAGTAAGTATGAAATGGCAAACCAAACTGAGCATAAATCAAGTGGCAGCTGTCAAAAATACCACATCCGAAAAAAGTATTGCCAGATTGAAAACCACATGTTCCAGGCCTGGCAACGAGACGAGATCAGGGCCCTGTGTCACAGATCATACAACACATACAATGTATGATTTTCAAAATTCTGCTGTATGATTTCTGGTTCCCAGAATTGTTGTATGATATGTTGTCATACAACAATTTATGAACGAAAACTTGACAGGAAGTATTTGAATGTTGTATAAACCTGTTTCATAGATTTTATTTTAAGAAATCATACAACAGTTTGAAGTCAAATTTATCATACATTTCATACAGCGTAATAATTTGCTGTTGAATAATTTGCTTCCTTTGAAAAGGTTACTAAAGTTATGTGTATTGTGTACTTATGTATACATATGTAGGTACATAAATGCCTCAAATGAATACAATATAATAATTATGTTTATTGAACTGATTTATATAACGGGTGATTTTTTTGCTACTTGGTTTTTGACGTTTATATTTTTGACAGATCACACATGACAAATTCCACGAACATTTGACATTTCGATTCAGTATTGTTTGCCATTTCATCATAAATAGACTTACACCTGAACAACGTTTGCAAATTATTGAAATTTATTATCAAAATTCGTGCTCTGTGAAAAATGTGTTTCGCAAGCTACGTCCGTTTGTGTGAAAAAGTTTGCCAAAATTGGACCTTCAGAATGGACCACCTGAAGCGTAGCCGCGGGCAACATTTTAGTGAAATTATTTTTGAAAAGTAAATGGCAGCAATTGATTTATCGATCCAAATAAAAATTTCATTCACTTTTTACAAGTTTCTGTTTTTTTTTTGAATTTTCAAAAACCAAGCTCTTAAAAAATCACCGTTTACAATTGGCTCTTAACTCTATTTTACATTACTTATATTACATTCATATTTTAATTTGTTTAAGCACTTAAGGGGCTAATATTATACATTGTTTTAATTTTTTGTTTAAGTTATTTAAAAAATTGTCCTTGAATTTCTTGTACTACTTACTAAAACCTGTGTGGATAATCTCGGGTTGTTCAAACCCGGCTGTTTTGTGGTGATGTGGGGGTTAATGTGGCATCTAGCCACGGTGGTAGTTTGATGCTGCAACCTCGTAGAATTGGATTGCTTCGTCGTCGTATATATAAATAAGTCCTTTCTCCAGTAGCGCTGTCACATCCAGATATCTTAGCTCGGGGTATCTCTCTTCGCTGGTCATGCTATTCACTAGGGTGTTTGGGTGGTTGATTAGATTGCTCGTCAGTCTTTTGGCAGCACTGATCATGTACTTGTCGAGGGTTGTTATTCCGGGCGGCTCGAAAAGTCGTTTGTTGCTGAAGTGCTTTTGTCGTCGCTGGTCAAAGTGGAGTCCCGTGCAGATCCGGAGGATTTTCCTCTCAAACATTCTAAGCCTTCTCATGCTGGTTTTGGATACAGTAAACCATGCAGGAAAACAATATGTGATAATGGGCCTGAGAAGTTGCTAGGAAATTACCAGCGTGGCCCAAGTTTGTTAAGCTGTTCAGTCAAGTCGTCCCAAAACGCAGCAACATCTTCTGGTGTTCTTTGTGTATATTTCCGAGCTATGTCGGATTTATTTTGCAAACTGTTCACCATAATTTCAAATTGCTGCGTACTCATTTTTTCATTCGGCCTAAAGAGCTGCATCAAAAAACACTTATTACTTACATTTTGTTATATATTTTTCCCACAAGTAAGCAAATTCCGCGATAAAATTCACTCGGGTGATTTCGGAAAAAAACTTGTATGTCAAAATGTGAAAAACTTAAAGAAATGCACTTCATCCTACTTCAGCGTATACCGGCCGGCGGTGGCGTGCGTTAAGCTTTGTCGGAGAATTGTTCCGCACAGCTGCTTAGAAAATTACCCCGATGCAAATATTCCCAATTCGAACGATTTCGGTGAATTCTCTGCTCCGACGGTTACCTCGCTTCGCTTGGGCCCAATATTTCTTCTAGTGAAAACCGAAACCAAATTTCGGCACCCAAAATACGGTCTCGTCTAGGATGCTTTTAAAGTAGTTGCCAGCCCTAGATAGTTCTTCAAAGTCGTCACAAAACTAACTTCCCATGAATTTCATTCTCAGTAGGCAGATTTCTAGACAATGACAAATGAAATGCGATGTGTCTCTTATCACTAAATCCTCTGCCTATGACATTCATACTGACAATCATTTTCTTTCTCTAGGATCCCAATGTCAGTAGATTTGTAATACTAATACTCACTGGAGCACGGATCGACTTTGATTGTCGAAAACTTGCCCATAGCTTGGTTGATGGATACCGGTACCGAAAATGTTCGATTTGTCTATAGTATACATGAGAACCTATTTTTCTTCCAATTATTCTTGTTTAACATTACAAGATAAAATCTTCATAAATGGGTTTGGTTGATTTGTCTTAACTGATGATCCAAAGCTTGTCAGCTCATAGGCTTTCTCTTTGCTTTCTATACTACTCGTATTTTGTCCTAGTTCAGCAAAGTCAGATGTCCTAGGGTTCAGCAAAGTCTTGCCAAGCAAGAAATAACTTTCATTGCTACTTGACTATCAATGGAGAAGTTGATATCGCCATCAGTTGGCCCAATTTGACACCATTCCTTTGTGTTCAAATTCAAACTCAGCGTGGAAAAAGTCGTGCTATTATTAAAAAGTCGAAAAATCCTGGTAAAGTTTCTGAGAAGACAGAACACCAGAGTTTATTTTGGGTTCGTCTGCATAGCTACAGGTGGTTTTCGTCGTTTTAACGAAAGAGGTCCTCATTGCTCCCGAGATTTCTATGTATGCTACTATTTATATACCATTTGACAATTGTTGGATTTCGTCACCAAGATCTTTTATGTTACCTGTAAGCTTTTTGTTTCTATCAGGATCAGTTGTTCCTAAAATCCATTTGGGAAAATATTTATCCATACCCTCTGTAACGATAGCGACTCTACTACGATGTTGTCTTCATTGTGCTTGAAGGATTCAATTTGAACTTTTTTTTCTGAGAAGTCGGTATCCTTGTCTCGTAGAGCTTGCCATCTGCATGTCTCGTCTGCAGTATCATCTTAGCCTGCCATTGTGGTTTTCCCATCAGGAGACAAAATCAATTATGGCGCCTTGACAATATTTCTCAAGCTCAATATTTGATGCTATAGAAATAATGACTTCCCAAGATCTTATAAAAACGCAATCGGTAAAGGAGCAAGCGGTCTATTGGTATTTGCCTGTCTGACGTCGTACTTAAGACGTCAATATACCAAGACTTAAGTTGTATTATTGTGAGTCCTGCAGTCCTACCATGAAAACCCCAATTTTGTGCATCATTCAGACTGTATTTTATGTTTTTCCAGCTGAAAAGATCCCAAAATTAAACAGCTTTTCCTGGAAAATTTCGCCTTGATGCAAAGTGTTGTAAGGCGGGTTCACATAATCGAAACTGAAGACTTTTTGCCTAAGAAGGCCTCCAAGATTAGACACAGCTTTTGTTGTCGGTAAGTTTTGCTGTTTTTCATCTTTTCAGACCTAATTTTTGTCAGTTCCCCAGCATTTTGACTTCATGTGGCTTATTCGATTTATTCTAGTTTTCTTACATCCACACACCTTTTGGAGTATGTCTTCTGATTTTACACTCCGGTTTTAAAATTCGAAATTGCCTGTTGACTTTTCGTAAGATCGATTTTTTTTTGTTTTTTAAGCCCTTCATTTAGAAGACTCACAACATGTACACACACTTAACGTACATAGTAGATGAAGTATGTCTCGACTCTTATACTTAAAAAACAGTAGGTACACATTCTGACAGATGATTGATAACATAAAAGTCGAATTAATGTTGATAATAAATATTTTTAATCGCATAAGAAGCTTGTGTATTTTGGAACATACATTGTGATTTATGATGACAGGATATTAAGATACACGATGATGGTGTGTCTGGTTTTGGGATAAATAAATGAAAATATTTGTTTTGACTCAGCACACACACATGTTGCTTGGTCTTCTTATATTTATCATTACATACCATACATACATAAATGTAATCTGTTGATTACAGAAGTGGTTATTGGATTAGATGATGATTTATCTTCTATCTAGCGCATGATGTTTTGTTGATTGGTTACTTCTGTGGATACCATCGACAGAACAAAAAATTATTATTGTCCATAAATTTGAAGAATGTACAATTATTTATTTTACCCTTCCTTTTGTAACAGTAATTATTACAACACCATTTGGTTAATATACAATGTCTGTTTTTGGAAGGTATGGGTTACTTTGGGCTATTGGTAATTTTTCTTGCTCTAAGAAGTCAGTTCGTGTAATTCAATGGTGTATTTTAATTACAGATTGGCGCACAAATCGTGCTACAATAAGAAATTTAAATAACTTTTATTTAAATCGATGTATTTCATTAATTTTTTTTATTGGATTAAAAATTAAATTTTATTTTAAATATCTAATGGTTTTTTAAGATGATAGACCGCAAATGACCTCTACGCTCATCCTCGCATATGCAGCACCTGATACGAAAATTGTACATTGCGGCCTGAAGGGTTGAAAATGGGATCGCCTCAATTATTGTCTTAATGGACTGCTTCAATTTAGTCAAAATCCTGGGTTTCGTTTTGTTTTCTTCCTGCTTGACATAACCACATAAAAAAAGTCTGATGCAGTCAGGTCAGGTGACCTTGGGGCCAGCGGAAAGTGCAGTTTCTGGATATCAATTTGTTTGGGAATTTTCGTTGGAGCTCCGCCATAACTTGTGTGACTACGTGTGCACTTGCTGCATCTTGTTGAAACCAATTCCTGTTGAAAGGGATGCGTCTTCGGCGAAGTTCTGTGTAAAAAGAACTCCTTCAACATATTTAAATAACGGTCCCCATTGACAGTTTGTGTTACACCTTTTTCTTCAAAGAAGTATGGCCCGACAATACACCTTTATGAAACTGCGCACCACACAGTGATTCGTTCTGGGTGCAGCTCCGTCTCATGGAGCATTTCTGGATAAGATGCACTCCATATACGGCAATTTTGCTTGTTAACATTGCCGTTTAAGTCAAAATGGGCCTCATCAGACATGAACAAACAATTTATCAATGTGTTGTCTTTTTCGGCCTTTGTAACCATTTTTCGACAAAATTCCAGGCGAACAGGCAAATCCTGAGGACTTAACTTGCTTGTAATTTGGACTTTGTACGGAAACAAGTTTAAGTCATCATGAAGAATCCGTTGTAATAACCGTCTGCTACCTCCAATTTGGCCCGATAAGTTTCGAGTCGAAATTACCGATGCAACAGCCACGATTGTATCCTGAACCCGACCATTGGGATATCGATGATACTGTCTTCGTTCGATGCTTCCAGATTCGGCAAACATGTTCACCAGCCTCATAATGGTCCATCTACTCGGGGGAGTACCGCCAAACTCCAGCCTAAATTCCCTTTGGACGGAAATGACGGACTGCAAATAATGGTATCGCTGCACTATCCAAATCCTTTTTTCAGCATCCCAAGCATTCATTTTGATAAATCTAAATAGTAGCCTATAAAATAAAAAAAATAAGCCGATTACGAACACTGAAAAAAAGTTATTACGTTTTATTTTTGTAGCACGGTTCGTGCGCCACCCTGTATAATGTCAAAAGTGTTTTTGATACATCTCCAAAATCCGTTCCAAAATTTCAACTTAGTGGTTTATTTTATAATCGGTCAAATTGTATTTACTCTATGTACGTTAAATATGTTTGATATCCTTTAAATAAATGTTGCGTTTGAATACACCTGCCATAACATTGATGGAGAAGAATTTATGCATCACATGGCCTGCTTTCATCTTCATAATTCACATATATCTGTCTGTGCTAAAAATATAAAAAGTAAGAGTAACTTTTTGCTGTATTATTGTTTCGGTACGAAATGTGACAGAATTTAAAATGACGATGCTAGTGGCGAATGTACTTACAGATTTCTTACTGGCCAGCGTGCTGTTTGAATTGATGATGCTTGTAGTGGTACAGGTTTAAACTGTATGCGTGATTATCTCAAATAGAGTTTTGAATCGTTTCTGAGCCCACCTTAACTATCTCGAAAACAGTACTAACGATTTCTATAAAAAATAAAATGCTCGACTGGATCGGACGAACTTGCTGTTCTGTTCGATCACATCATATGCAAATGTTTTCTCTTAAAAATCGAAATATATTTATAAAGGCGGTGTTTAATATATACTATACTATATATATACATACATATAGTATATACAGTTTTTTTTTAAATATTTTGTCTAAAAAAAAACTAAAACAAAATTTCAAAAAAATCATCCACCCGTTTTGGAAATGTTGAATTTTCAAAAAAAAAAAAATTGCAAAACTACAAACAAATATTTTTTGAAAATTTTGGTACACATTATTATTTATAATTTGAAGTTCTTCCTACATAAAAATTTTGATCGAAATCCGTCAAGCCGTTTATGAGAAAGTTCAAAATGGAAAAAAAAAATTGTTGTATTGCAGGTACCGTTAATAACAAAATATTTTAAAACAAATTTTGACTAAAATGTAGGGTATACATAAACTAGTACACACACTTTTTTTATCAAAATCGTTAGAGCAGTTTTGTAGATAATTGATATGGCAGAACAAATTGTATGGCAGGTACCGTTATTTTTGGACCTAAGAAAACGATTCAAAAATCTATTTTAGACAATCACCTTTAATACTTAAACACCAAGTGTGAAGAAAATCGCTTAAGCCGCTTAGGCTGTAGAGCGTTGTGCACTGCTTTTAGTATGTATATAGTCTATATTTGGGTTAAAATCTGTTTTCATATATTATTTATTATTAACAGTGCCTTCCGTATAACCATTTTTACTTGCGATTATAGGTACAATAAGCCATGTTATGTATTCGTAAAATTTTTTTTTCTAACAATCAACCATGACATTACGATCATAGATAACACCAAAAAAGTGGGTCCCCCAATTCCGTCTGTCTGTCCGTCCTCGAGTCTACAGCCTAAACGGTTGGATAGATTTGCGTCAAACTTGGTACATATTGTTTTTTCGGTAATATGCCCACGCGGTTTTTTCATTTTTTTTAAGACGACAAATAACAGTAGCTCCCATACATTTTTATGCCCAAAGCAAAAATCTTATTTTTCACAAAAACGGCTCCAACGATTTTTATAATAAAAATTAGTTCATTAACGAAGTGAAAAGGTACCTTTTGATAATTTATTTTTTGGAAAAAAAATTGTTATTTTTGGTACCTATAGTAGAACCATTCTTTTTTGGTTTTCGATTTTCTCGGAAACGGTTAATTTGATTTTTTTGAAATTTTTAACTCAGAAGCTCGTAAAGAATTTAAACACTATTGTATACTTAAATTTTTCAAAAACATTTTTTTTTGGAAATTAATTTTTTTTTGAAAACTCAAAATGTCGAAAACGACTCAATAGATTTTTTCAAAACTTCGTATTTGGTGATTTTTTGAAATTATCTTGAATAGTTAAAAACATTATTTTTCTAAAATAAAAAACAACGGTACCTCCCATACAAATGTTAAAAAACCGTGAAGATAAAAATTTATTTCTCGAAAACGTCTCCAAGAATTTTTATAAAAAAATGTGTGTGTTCTTAAATTAGTACAGTTCACTGTTGAATATAAAAATGTTTTTTTTTTTGGTACTTATTAACGGTACTTCCCATAGAACCACTTTTCATATTTTCGACTTTCTCAATATTGCAAATGCTCCCTAAAATTGTTAATAAAACTGTGTACTCAAATTTTCAAAAAAAAGTTTTTCGATTTTTAAAAAAATAATTGAACATTTTTTCTTGAAAAATCGATTTTTCAAAAACCAGTACAAATTTTTTTTTTAATTTTATATATATATGAATAATATCTTCAAAATGGCGTTTCAATTTTTTTCTAAAAATGTTTTCAAAATTTTATACATACAAAATTAATTTATTAAAAAACAGCTCCAACGATTTTTGAATTTAACTCTTATAACTTACATAATTAAAATCCATAACTTAGATTTAAATATACATTCGTTCGTAGGTACCTATGTAACTATTCCTTGAATCATCCATTCCACAATTCATTATACTAAGAATCAAGGTAATCTTACCTACATAGGCTTTAAACCTGCATAGGATAACTTCACCTAACTAACTAAACCTCAATGTGAATAGCTATACGTAAAAGTTGTTAGCTACAAGAGCAAGTTCGTGCGATCCAGTCGTGCATTTTATTTTATTTTACACTTTTTCATAAACAGCTCGATAGATTTCGATCAAAACTTTTATATACAACGTCCTTCAAATTATAAATAATACTACATACCAAACTTTTCCATTAAAACTATTTTTTTTTTTTTGAAAATTAAAAATTTCGAAAAAGGAGACGATTTTTTCGAATTATAGTTTTATGTGTTTAGCTAATAATATTAATTTAAAAATATAATTTCGAAAAAAAATGTTCACCCGCTTTTGAAATATTGTATTGAATTATCAAAAAAAAAATTTTTTTTTCAAAAATCAAAAAAACAAACACAAAATTCTTAGTAGAAATGGCAAAATATATTTTAAGGACTATTTTTATACAAACTTTCTCAAATTTTTTTTAAATGTTGGTATAAGGATTTTAATTATTTAAAAATTTAAATTTAAAAGCAGAATTAAAAAAAATCCTACACCCGTTTTCAAAATATTAAATTCTCAAAACTATTTTTAAAAAATCAAAATCGTTAGAGCCGATTTCGAGATAATTAAGATGATAGAAACATTTGTATGGCAAGTACCGTTATTTTTGGGATTGTCATCTGGTCTTGCAAAATGCATCTTCGAACGGCTTTTACAAAATTGTATTTTAGTCCTTGTTTTTGTTTTGGATTATGGATATTCGAATGGAAAAATGCTTACACGCTTCGTATTTGAATGATTTTAACATTTTTCTCATATTTATCCTAAGTTTTATACTTCTACTGTTTCAGAAAAGTACACTCGTGCAATAGCGAACATGACAAAGAAGAAATGTTCATAATTCTGAAATTTTTTAACCTGATCAATTTTTTCTACCACACCGCGAACAGACTGTACGTATCTCACCAACATGCATAAAAATGACAAGATGAAATTGCATCAAATAAAAGCAGGTTACTCGACGGCATTTCTTTTGGTACGTCCCAAAAACGAAAATTTTGCTTATTGGCGTGAGAATATGATTTTCGACATAGCTATCCTCGATAACTATCCTCGATCCAAAGACAACAGTTCAATGATTCTTAATTATTAAACGTCATTCTTAAAATTTTTTAGGTACGCGTATTTATTTTTAAATTTGAATTGACGTTAAATTATCTACCTACATATTTGGTTTTCTCTATGACGTGCATTGTAGACGTCAAAACAAATCCGTTGAGTTAGGCAAATGTGAACACCGACTAGGTTTTATAAGTTATGTTTTCATAGGTTACTTCCTATAAAAAAATGATGAAATCAATGATGTAGGATCTAATAATAATTCCATATTCCCATTTTGAGAAAACCAGATTGTGTTTTATTTTTATTTGCCAAATAAGAAATATTTAACATTTAAAACCTCCTCTTTGAACAATTCTGGAGTTCTTAAAAACCGTACCTTTACCTCACGTGGTTTCAGTCGAAATCCAAAAATAGGAAAAGCATGTACCTACCTGTGATCTACTAGTAACTTGATAAAATTTCAAGGTATGTAATTGCGGTAGATTGAGCACGTGTGGAATTTATTTCACCATCCAAAAGATGCTTGTGGTTATTAATGGCAATAGCATGTAGATGGAACAACAGCAGTAGCTGTAGATACATAGATAGTATTTAATAGCAGATGCTGAATTTAACCCCTGTGCTGGAAAAATTATCCAGATTCATTTCGAGGTTTGGTATTTTCGGTGTTTTCGATGTGTGTTCTCTCTTAAATGGGTAATAGATTCAGATTGTTGATTTAGTAACCTATAGCTGCTAGATAGATACGGCTTAACCTACTTATTTGCAAAATAAATTTATTTCGTAAGATGGTAAGTATTTTTTTATCGTCAAGGAAGGAAGAGAAGTCAAAATGAATTGATGTCATTATCAAGTCAAACATTACGTACCATCAATTTGATTCATAAGACGTGTATCTTATACTTTAAAATTTGTAATCGCTTTTGTCAAAAGAATCTAATTCTAAGGTTAATGTGAAAAAAATTACGTGAAATTTAAAACGTTATCATTAAACTTCCTTCGTAATAATAGGTATGATTTAACGTTGAAGTAAAATTAATTAAATAATGTAGATTTTTTTTCAAGAATAATTTACACTTGACATTTTAACTCCTGCGAATAAATAAAATATACATTAGGCGTAGATTATTTTTTGCAAAAAAGCGGAGGCACTGACAACAAGATTTAGATTTTAAATGCAAAAACACCTAATTCATTTTGGCGCAATGATTTGTTGGCGCTAAGTCTTATTCCTATTCAAATATTACCTGCCGGGGTGAACTACCTCGTTGCTATCGATAATTTGTATCGTAATTAATCTTTTTTTCTTCCTAACCTCCACACGATTGTTGTAAAAACATTTATTGATTTCGATGTCATATTAATTATTTTGCGGTTGGAAAGATAAATTTTCGAAATCGAACACAAAAATAACGGGTTATCCATTTTGCGGTTTCAAAAGTAAACGTAAATAAAACACATATAGGATTTTTTTTTTCATGATATTTCTTTTTTGTTATATAATTTGAACGTTGACATTATGTGTGAAACACTACATCATTTAAATGACCACCACGCGAATTGCTGCAAGCATCGATTCTTTTGAAGTAATTTTCAACCACTTTTTGACATATATTGGGCGGTATCTCAGCCATTATTTGACGAAAGTTGGTTTTCAAGTGCTCAAGAGTTAAAGGTTTATATACATAAACACGGTCTTTCGCGTAGCCCTACAACAAAAGTCCGGCGGTGTCAAATCGCATGATCTTGGTGGCCAGTTGATATCGCCACGACGACGAGTAATTACGCGGCCAGGAAATGTCCCTTGCAATAAAGCCATATTCGCTCGAGTTGTGTGGCATGTGGCACCGTCTTGTTGAAACCACATATTCTCCAAGTCGTATTTTTCAATAGCAGGCAAAAAACAGTCGGTTAACATATGACCATAAAGCTCCGAATTGACGGTGACAATCGTCCCATCGTCGTTTTCGAAGAAGTAAGGTCCAATCACACCTCCGGGCCAAAGAGCGCCCCAAGCAAGTGACTTTTTGTGGATGTAATTGCCTCTCTTCAATTACTTGAGGATTCTCAGAACCCCAAATACGACATTTTTGTTTAGTAACATACCCACCGAATGTGAAATGTGCTTCGTCGCTGAAGAAAATTTTGTTCGAAAAATCACCGTCCACCGTCTGTTGTTCAAGCACCCATTCGACGTATCTAAGACGCGACGCTGTGAATGGTCAGCTGGCTTCAGTTTTTGTGTGAACTGCACTTTATATGGATGTAGGTGTAGATCCAAATGCAAAATACGCCATAGTGCGCCGAAAGACAGTCATAATTTCTGAGAACAACGAGGAATCGACACATTCGGGTCTTCGGCAACACTTTCACTTACAGCAGCCATATTTTCAGCGGTACGAGCGAAACGATGATGCACAGGCCTTACAATATCTGTAACCAATCCAGTCTCTTCAAATTTCTTCACAATTTTGTCAATAATTGCGTAGTTGGACGATTATATAAACCATAATCTCCTCTTAAAGCACGATATGTGGCTGTGGCAGAATCACCATTTTTGTAGGAGGTTTTAAAAATTTGTGTGCGTCGCACGATAGTTAAGCGATCCATTTTCGTAAATGTCAGACAATTTCAGCTAAAAAAAAAATTGGTTTAACAACTTTGTTTGACAGATGTCGAATTGCAGTCCTATACTTTTGAAACTGCGAAATGGATAACCCTTTATAATGTTTGTTTGACATTAGCATTGGGAACTTTTACAATTTCTACTTGTCACTGGAACATAAGATACATCGGACACTGAGCACCACGAAACATCGGGTAAAAAGAAATTTGAAAACATTTCTAAAATTTAACGCCGTAATTTCTGAAAAATGCAAACTTTATATAACTAATCATATCTACTGGAGAGCAACATGTGTAAATACAGACATTCACAGTGCAAAATTAAAAACAAACCTATTGCTTTTAATATGCCTTCAAATTCTTATAAGAAAAGGCATCAAATTCGCATTCATTTACATGTCTGGACGTAAATTCTAACTCGGAGAATTGCATTTAAGTATGGCATTTTTCAGTGTCTGTATTTGCTCGAAGGGCTAGTTATGCAATCGTGGTCCAGCTTTAGTTCAACATTTGAAGTCGGTTAAACCCTTTTGAAATATAGTATATATAATCGAAGTTTAAGTCTTAACTCACCCCTGCACCCGGACGAATTTAACTCGACGATTTCGGAAGGTTCGTGGAAACTATCGAAATGCTAGTTCCAAGTAATCGTTATCATCTTCATCGTAGTTTTCAAATGCGTTTTGCCTATAAAAAAATAATTATTTAAAATGTAATTACCTTTTTTTTATTTATCTAAATAAAAACAATGCGGCTTAACTTAAATGTAGTGTTCATTATGTAATTATAAAGCTGACAGCTGATAGTGACAAAGGTCATATATTTGTCGCAAGTTGCAATTGTCTAACGCCCTCGCAGTTGAATCTGGTTCAAGAAATAACTCGAGTTTAGCAGATCTTTGGTTGAATTTCAATTTGACCAAGGGTCATTTGTACAAATAATTGATCCATGTTTCATAGCAATTTTAACTCATCGATTTCGGTGGATTAACTGAAGTTCAGTAATGGGTCCGTCCGTCGCCGTCGTTAAACCGTAGATAAGCCGACGAAATCGCTGAACCGTGTTTGTACAACTGCTCCTAATTTTAAGAAGAAATGTAAAAACAATACAAACGCATGTACGTAGGTATTGCTTTTGTTCTTTTTTGTGGACTCTGCTTTTAATTTTTGTTTTTATTTTGCGTCTTAGAAGGGTACTTCAGCATCTTACTGATGAGCCCAACTGTAGTACCTGGGCCAAACGCATAATTTTGACTATAGGTCACAAAAAAATAAAAATTAAAACTGCTGCTAAGTTAACCTAGTGTTATTTAATCCTGCAAATAAAACTAACCCAGATACTAGTTAGTCGTACCGAATTGCAATCTCATTGCTATTCACAGTCGAACAGTAGAGTTCTATTCATGTTCCACCAGCCCTCCAAACACAAAATCAGAGATCACCAAGTAAATATAAAACGTCAATCGAAATTAAAATAAAATGCAAGACTGGTTCGCACGAACTTTCTCTTATGTTCGATCACATCGTATGTAAAAGATTTCTATTAAAAATCTAAACATATTTTTAAAGTCGTTTTTTACTTAATTTTGTATATTTATTTTATTAATAATACAATTTCCATATACTACTGAAATACATCAGCCAAGTAGAAGACTTAGCACTATAATATTTGGACTTCTTGAATTATTGATTCAAAATAGCTAAACTTGTTGGATAGAGTTCACTCTATAGGAGTTCTTCACGAAATCTATGTAAGATGAACTGAACTTGGCAAAAATTGCGTATTGACAAAGGTCCTCACTAGTCAACTGATGAGTCCATGTGAGATCGCCAGGATGAAACGCCAATTTTTGTTGGACTAAAAGCCGTTAAAAGCTATTTTGAATTATTTTTTTATATTTATAGGAATTTGTTTGTGACCTCTAATATTTAATTGTAATAAAATATTTGTAGCAAGCTCCAGGTCAAAAAAAGCACGGTGTTATATGGTGTACAACGTTTCGAGCATGAATACACTCTTCAGCACGGCTTTTTTATTAAAAGAAATTAAATAACACAAATAAATTCATGTATAAAGTTTTTATACTGACGTCAATTAAGCTTACAGCAACAAAAGTTAGATTTAATTTTACAGCATTTACACAGTTACTGAAAAAATACACCATAAAGAATAAATTATAAATATGAAACAATTAAAACATTTAAATATTAAATTATATTTCCACTACTGTCCGTCGTTTTTAATTTGTGACTGTGTTTCACTTTTTCCTTATCAGCTGGCTATATAGTACTGAGATTTTCACAATAGCCGCGTTTTATTATCGCTCATAACCCATATGGTTCACCCCGTAAAAATAAAACGATCTGGGTTAAGAAAAAAATTATACTTTACATGGTTGGTAGTTCTGATTACCTTTTGACGTTTCTTTTATTGACACAGAAAAAAAATGATTTCAGGCGTAGTGGATGTAAGTATAAATTGATAACATTTAATAAATTAAATAAATTAATTAAAGCTTGTACACAGTTTTTATACGACATCTCTGGTAGTGATTGGGAATTAGTTCATCCAATTACTCAACCAGCAGTAGTGATTCCTCCTCCGTTGACGTGGGAACCCAAAGAATTGAAGAATTTGAAAGTATTATAGCTGCATACTCGGACCAGTATGCCAGTAAAATAAAACGCACTTTCGGCTATTAAGTCCTCTAGGACATTGCTCATGGCGTATTTTTTTTTCTTGGATGAACAAATTCCGCCTGCCTCTTGGAATATGCGTGTAGGAATCCAATAGTTTCCTCCTTTGTCCAGATTCTTCGTTTTCTATAGTAAAATCCTATTTGAAAAACATTTTATTAAAAACAAATTACAAAGTACTTACGATTTATTTTCATTTGCATCCATATTGTCTGGCGCCTGGGACTGTTTTATTTTTTGTTGACATTTGACTATTTTTTGTTTCTTTTTTCTCAGTAGTGACAATATTTGAGAAGAAAATTAGACCTCTGTTCGTTCAGCTTAATACTAGTATTTGGAAACCCAGATAGAAACCCCGATAGAAACCTGGATCTCGTTTTGTCTTTGTAATACGTGCTAAAAAATAACCCCGACACAGACCCGTAGATAATAAAACACAGCTAATCAAATCTTCTATTCATTGCTCTCTCAGAGCAGTTGATGTGCAGCATTTCCAACAACATTCTCTTATTTTGATGCCTTTCCACTTCCAATACTCTAACATTAGGCGTGTTTTGGTGAGAAAAAGAAACTCAGTCAGCTAAAATGTAACAAGAGATACAACAACTAAAACCCACTGGGATCTACTTTACCTTTTTATTCCAGTGAAATGTTACTTGACATTATTTGTTTGTGCTATTCAAATTTATACGGCGCTGATCTAATTTTATGTACATATTTGCTATGTTGGTAAGCCTGATAATAAATTACAATAGATGTATTCGATTTTTGATCTTTAGGCTTGTCACGCACTTTTTAAGGCGGAGTTTATAAAATAGTTATTTAGTGTTAAATCATTTTCCATTGGGGGACTCACATGTAATATCATTTTGCACAACATTAGTCGTTTTGTATTATCACAATTGAACCATATTATGGATTATCCAAAAAAACATGCATTACAAGAGATCTTGCACTCTATCGAGATCACGTTTCATGATTCAAGAATGTACATAGTTCTGGGGATGGTAGTGTAGTGGAAAGAAAAGAAATAAAATTTACATGAAAAATAAACACACTCAAGGAAAGAGAGATGGAAGTAAAGCGCTGTTGTAACTCTGATATGTATTGTTTTATTTTCATGAGATGGAGCCCGATTACACGATTCATATTTTCGGTTGTTTCGTCTTTATACGGAAGAAACGAAAGCACGAATGAAAATTTCAACACTTTTTATGGTTGAACTTAAATGCATGTATATTTTTATTGAGATTTTATTTCATTTACATAGACATTTTAACGTTTTTTATTACTTAACTATAGATAAGTAATATCTAAGAATTGGCCGCGCTACACAAATCTTATTTTTTTATTTCAATTTGCTAACTTCAAGTAATGTATTTTTCTATTTTATTAAACTGAATAATAATTTTTGCGTCCACACGATGGTTGAACTTTGATGTTTCTGATTTGACAACCGCAATGCTCCTCGATGTAAATTCAAATAATTGAGCTTGTAATTTTTTTCACAATTAAATGGTATGTATATATTTGTGAAGGAAGTAATTCAAATATATTTTAAATGATTACTACAGCTTATTTTTACACAAAGCAATGACAAATTTTATAAACGTCAAAATGACGAACGAAATAACATACATATTTCCTCGAACAACGGTGTAATCACGAACGCATGTGCCTGTCAAAATGATGAATAACGAAACGAACGAATGGTGTAATCAGGCGCATGATCTATATGGATCATTAGCGGCAATGAAATACTGCAATGATCTAACGGGACGGATGGTGAAATTAGTTTTCATTATTTAATTCATATTTTAAATAATTTAATTTTAAAAGTATTTCAAAAAGCACTACAATTTACTGCACAATATGTGAAAAATAAAAAGACGTGACCAACATCTGTTCACATAGGTTGTATGTATTGAAAAGCCTCCAAGCTCAAAAAGTTATGAAAATCAAATAACACGTTTGTCAGGTGGTTGTTTTTATGTTTGAATCATTAAACATCAACAAAGTACTTCCAAGATATTATCATTTTTAATTCCTTTGTACCTGTCACCACTAGAGTTTAACTATGACAATTTTTACGATCTTACAATCTGCCCTTCTCTTTTCTACGAATGTAAGATCGTAAAAACCCTCATAGTGATCAGCCACTTTGAGACTACATTTTTTTAATCTAACTTTAAAAAAAAGTGTTAAACCGAAATTGATAAATTAGAAATGCACAAGAATCGAACAAATCTTTATGTCAAACGAACGACAGGCAGAGGCACCAACCCTTTAATAGCTAACCAAGTAGAAAGACATTTGCTGTGGATCGTTTTCTTGAATTTGTTTTACTTCACTGTACTATATTCTCGGGTTGGCAATTTAATCCCGTACCAAATAATCCCGCGTAACTAAATCCCGCGTAACGAAATCCCGCGCCACAAAATCCCGCGTAACGAAATCCCGCACCACGAAATCCTACCGATTTACTACCTTTCTTGATACAAAGCGACGGCGCTGTATTAAATTTTCATTCTCCATACGATTTTGTTATTTTGGCCAATCAAATCAAGACTCCTCCCCTTTTGCATTTTTAGAAGACGGCTCTTTTTCAGAATTTCGCTACTTTTAGTTTTAGTGACTTGAAAGAGTGAGAATCATGGAGAACGAAGGAAAAAAATGTATAAAATGAGGATTGATTCCGGAAATTCTTCAGTCCGTTTTAGAACTCGGTAGAGGCAACACCTCATTAAGAGATATTGATGGATTTCAAATGGCTGGTTGATGTATGGATGGTTTGTTGGTAGAGGTGGGTGTGTGGTTGGTTGTGGGGTTGGGCCGAGGGGTTATTGGGGTGGTGGGCGGTAGACGTATGATTAGTGGGAGGTTGGTGGGGTGTTTAGGGGGGTTAGGTTTTTGGGGCTGGTTTGTGTGGGTGATGGTTGGTGTGGGGGATGGTGGGCGGTGGGTTGGCGGTTTATGTCCACTGCTGCTAATTTTTTTTACTTTTGCCCAAAATTGTTTTATTGGACGGGGAATTTTATTGTTTCTGCAAAAAAAATTCGTCGTCTAATAAAAGTACTTAAGCAGGCCATTTAGCCGATTTTTTTTGCCCTAGAAGGAGGTCTAGGGCAACTTTTCTTAAAAAGTTCTTTTCAAAACTTTTAATTTATTTCGAAAAAATAGGTTTATCTTTAAACTCAATTTGCGGGCAAACTAAGCGTCCTAGAGGCATGAAAGCTTGCACATTTGAACTACGTTTACAGCTAAACGGCTTGTCCTAGCGACTTAAAAATTACATATCAGTGATCTATGGAGTGTCAGCTTTCAATCAGCTAAACTTTAAACTCGATTTGCAGCCAAACTAATCGTCCTTGAGGCTTGAAAATTGACACTTTTTTCTCTTTAAGCTCGAAATAAAATTTTTTCTGCAAAAAGCAGAACGCGTAAGGGGGGGCATGCTGCCTGGGCCAATTATAATATTTGGGGTGGGTTCATTTTGGGTGTATGCAAAGCTTTTTGGAATTAAACATTTTTTTGGACTTAAAGAAACTACATGAGTGTTCCGGTGAACATCGGTATCAGTTTTTAAAATCGACATATTTTTTTTTTAACTCGATTTGCGGCTAAGCATCCTAGTTAGTTAGAAATGTCTGAAATCATTTTATACCTCTTTCTGATCATTTGGTCGTCTTAAAAAGGACGGATTGAGATAAAAAAGTACTTTTTTCCATAACTTTACGAAAAATATTTTTTCGTAGCCCAACAATAATACACAACAATTATTGATAATTCACAAAAAAAAAACACGGCACTATTACTTTTGCTTAAATACTTGTGTATTCGAAGAGGAAATTCATTCGCTCTGTAAAAAAAATTCGTCGTCTAATAAAAGTACTTAAGCAGGCCAATTGGCAGATTTTTTGCCCTAGATGGAGGTCTAGGGCACCTTTTCATAAAAAAGTTCTTTTCAGAACTTAAAATTTTCTTCAAAGAGATATAATTATTTAAAAGAAATCGAAAAAAAAAGTTGTTTTTTCCAAATTTAAAAAAAAAATATTTTTCTAATACTTAAAATATATATTTATTTTTCAAAAGTACCAAATAGTTTTTTCCAAAAAGTATTGGAAATCCCGTCTAATAGTAGTGAACAATCTCAATATATATCCGTACGTGTGTAATTCCAAAAAATTCAATTTAAATCCGCGGGATTTAATTACGCGGGATTTCGTGGCGCGGGATTAAATTACGTTCCCCTATTATCTAAGTCTGGCTTGTGGTCCTTCTCTATACAATGGAGCGCAAGTGCAGTTTTCTGAGACCCACCGTTGTTAATATCAGAACGATGGCCTGAGAGACAATTGCGGAGCTTTTGTTTGGAAGTGCCTATGTATCCAGGTGGACAGTCCACCTCTCTACTACCCAAACAATTCATGCTGTGTACAACGTCAGACTTATCCAGTTTGCTTATTTTTCCTTTTGTATTGGTAAATAACAAGTACTTGAGGGTTTTAGTAGATCTAACCGCTATCCTCGTCATCTTTTTGTTTCGAATCGGGACAACTATCATGCGGGTTGAAAGAGATGGTATATATTTATAACGCACTCCGTTAAATTAAAGGTTGTGGATCGTCTGTGGGGGGAGCATTGCAGTCATTTTTGTAATTGTTTATTAATTTGTTGATGACATGCGTGGGAAAAGAGTTGGAAAACAGGGTCTTGTTAAAAATATTAATATTTTTTTGCCAAAAATTAAGATGACTGTAGTCAAGCACTTTATTAATGAAATTTAACCTGTTTTGGTTGTTTCGAGTGGAAGTTTATTAGACGTACTGAGGAAGTAAGTTTCTTGAACCAATCAAAAATTATTTTCCCATTATTCCTGATGGCCTTCACATCAAGGTAAGGCAATTCTCCTTCATTCTCAACTTCAACAGTGAATTGGATCCGTCTGTGAAACGAATTCAGAGCAGTAAGGTTGGTATTAATGCCATCAGATTTCACTATTGCAAATAAGTCATCGACGTGTTTAGTGACAATTATTGGTTTTGGTGTTAATTTGGTAATAACATCTTCGAACAAGGCTTCCATTGCTATGTCCGGTAATATTGGTGATATAGGACTACCCATAGGTACTCATTGTTTCTTTTGGTATATGTTCGTTTCAAACTCTAGATAATTATTATCAATAATGCAAAAACGCAACATTTGCATGAACAGAGACTTCCTTATTTTAGTATGTTGTTTAATATCATTCCACTATTTCAAGTATCATATGAACTGGAACATTATTGAACAAGGAAACAACATCAAATGATACCAAGATTTCATCAACCTCTATGCTCAGTCGTGAAATAATGTCAATGAAATGTTTTGCATCATTGATATTGAATCTAGAATTTTCCGTCGTTTTCTTCAATATTTTGGCAATAAATTTAGATAATTCATAGCATGGAACAGAGTATGAGGCAGACTGACAGACTGACAGAATTTTTAAACCATCTTTTTTCGTCTTCGCTACCATCGTAATGTCATGTTTGCTTGTTATCTCAAAACTTTTTTTTTCGACGAATGCATAACTTGGCTTATAGTTCCTATAATCGCAAGTAAAAAGACATATGAACCAAATGTCAAAATATATGAATACTCGTTTTGTTGTTGGTCGATCTCATGTGGATAATCGAAAAAAAAAATAGTATGATTGACTAAAAAACTGGCCCTAAGTCAAAACACTTCGGTTATCGACCATGACCATCCAATGAATTAACAAAAATATCTCAGTCAATAGGGGCTTCAAATCCTGCCTAGCCCACGGGATTTAATTGCCAAAGGGGAACTAACTTCATGTTTATAAACGAAGTTACGGCGGCGGTTTCCAGAGGGATGAGTTTGGATGATTGGACGAAGCCTCCTCGCGCTCGAAGAGAACACAAAGCTTCATGTTTCCCAAAATGAATCTCTTCACGTTCGCAGTTCGGTTAAACAAACAGTCTTAAAAGGCGTTTAGTTCTTTAAATTCTTTCCAAAGATGTACATATATTTGCCTTTGGCATGTGTAACATGCGTGCGACGTGATATTCTTTCACGAAATACCTTCATGACATCTTCTAAAATATTTATGTTACATGACTTGGTAATCTATAAACTTAAACAACTCCAAAGAACTTTAAAGAACGATAAGCCTTCACGGATGATGTTTTACCTAGTTGATACTTGAACGACAATATAAATAAATCAAAAACATTAAATCGACTAAACAAGCTAAAGTAAAGGATAAGTTTATATCAGGCAGTCGCATGACGTATTGTTGTAAATCTAACCCTAAATCCTAACCAAACCCACCACGTGCCAACTTCTGTGGTATTCTAATAGCTTGAACATCTCAATACTTTGAGAAATGAGATATTTTATGTGAAAGTAAAAGATACTTCGTATTTCAATCCCATCAACTCTTGATGAATAAATCCATTTTGGGTTGGCGTCAGCGTCACAGTGTGTCGCGTCCTACCCGCCGGAGGTCTCTCACAGAATGTATGTACATAATATTGCAAAGGAGGAGCTGTTGGGATAAATCCTTTTTTTTTTACCTGCTTCAAACCAGAGCTGCCAGTATATCGTTTCCAATAACCTCAAGCTCGCAACGTTGCACGCTATGTGTGATTATGGCGATGTCACCTTGTCCTTGAGGCAAACATCTAATGGAAAATGTGGCTTTGGAAAAAAAAAAGAAAAAAAGAAAATGCTGCGCTATTTTGTTGTTGTGGCTTTTTTTATAAAATTGCTATTTAAAGGTCTGTGACGCAGGGGTAGATAGAGGGTGTGTGGTTTTACGCTTGGGAACAACCACGGATAGATAGAATTAAATTATTCCATTTTCGCTTTTCAGAATTCGGATATAAAAACGTATCTTCTCCCTGAAGGAGCAGCGTTTATGTTTCTAAGCCCTGCGGGGAAATATTATATGATTGGAAAGCGAGTTATATTGAGGAAGGAATTATGTTGGTTTAACAAGTCAAAAAATTTAAGGTTTTGTATTCCAGAATCAGGGGGATGCGGGCCCCCGGGGCATTTAACACCGATCGATATGAGTGTAATATTTTAATGAATAGACTTTGTCAGTGAAAGAGGATTCATTGTGGGTGTATCTACGCCCGTCAATTAGAATCGGAATATGTTTTTCAATTAAAAACACACCCCCACAAAAAAAAACATGGAACGAGAAAAGTTTGGATTGAAATTTCCATATACATATGCCTTGGGGCGAAGGAACACAAATTGAAAACCATTTACACATCATCAATTTCCTTTAGCCCTGCTCTTACACATTATATGTATTACGAACAAAATAAAGCCTTCAAATTTGGATTTCTGCAAAACAAAAACTTATTAAACATTTCCTTAAAATTTCTATGAAACATATCCTTTTTAATGTCAATCCTTTTTTTTTATGCAAATCCAAACTAAATTTGCAATTTTTCTTGTTGTTGCAGATATGGCAGATGGGTGACACGGCGCGTTGCCGTTGTGACGATAGCAGCCATTTGGCTGCTGGCAGCTTTTGTATCGTTTGTTCCAATTTCTTTAGGACTCCATCGACCCGAACAGCCACTGATAGTGGAGGACAATGGAAAAAAATATCCAACGTGTGCTTTGGATCTGACGCCCACCTATGCTGTCGTATCCAGTTGCATAAGTTTCTATTTTCCGTGTGTGGTTATGATTGGAATCTATTGCAGGTAAGTTCTTTTATTATTTTTTTAAAACGAATATAAACAAAAGAAAGAATTAAATAAATAATTAATATTCTCCCTATATCATGTCCTATTCATCCTTATAATTAAATACCTAACTTAGAATAAATCTTTCTAAGAATCTCATTAGGGTACAATATCAGTTTCAACTTTGTTATGCTCGTCTGGATTTGCACCTGAAAAAAAGGCTACAATGAATAATTTATAACAAGAGAAAGGTATCTATGTAAAACAAAGATGTATATCAATATTAATTAAAAATAATAAATGGTATCTCTCTGAATAGCCCAAAAATGTAGGCAAAACATCAATAACCATTATCTTCAATTTGTTAATTTATAGTCGTTATCTAAAATTAGTGGTATTTAATACTAATTTCTATAGACGAGAACCTAAAGCGATTTGCTTACATATTTCTGAGTGATGAATTGAAAATAAGATTCTGTCTATATTTCATCCCTAAAATAGGTGTTTATGTATATTATTTACCGTGAAATTTGGGACTTCGAAAGCAGACTAAAATTCAAGGCAAGCTACTTGTTCAGTTGCATACAAACTGTAAAAAGAAAACCAATAGTGAAGCAAGTTCAAAGGCAAGTTGGAAAGCAAGTAAAGGTGATTTTTTTATGATAGATAAAAAAGAATGAGTGTACTTATATGCCCGCGCCAGAAGTAAAACTTCCTTATTTTGAACCAATTTTTACTTGCGATTATAGATACTATAAGGCAAGTTACATATTTATTCGTAAAAAAACATTTTTTTTTTAACAATCAAACATGACATTACGATCATAGAGAACACCAGTCCCCTGTTAATTTCGAAGAATGAGCTCCAGCTCATCTTCGATTCATTAAAGAAAAAGAAGTCAGCAGGAGTCGATGGTATATCCAACGTTGTACTACGACATTTGCCTCAAGAAGCAGTTGACATTTATACCACACTGTTTAACAACGCGCTGAATAATGCATAGTATCCAGTGCGATGGAAGACAGCTGTGGTGCACCCTCTCCCAAAAACGGGAAAGGACAACTCCAATCCGGCGAATCTCCGGCCGATAAGTCTTCTTCCGAGTATCAGCAAAGTATTTGAAAAGGTTATTAATAGAGCTCTGCTCAAGTGGGCGGAGGACAAAAATATTATCCCGGATAATCAGTTCGGTTTTAAGGCGGGACATGACACAATTCATGCCGCGTCCAAACTAGTTTCTGATATCCAATGGAACAAAACTAAAAAGCAGTGTACGGATGCCTGTCTGGTTGGTTTGGAGAAGGCCTTCGACACCGAATGGTTAGAAGGTCTCTACCTAAAGCTAACCAGACTAGGTATAAGTAAACCTCCATTGTATATGCTTCATGACATGCTAAATGGTAGAAAGTTTGTTGTCAAAAGTGGCAATGTAACTTCTACCGCAATTTTTAATATTAAAAATGGTCTTCAGCAGGGAGCGGTTAACTCGCCGATTCTATTCAGCATTTACACCAGTGATCTGATAGGTAGTCTAACTCAGGCAATTGCGTACGCCGACGATCTAATTGCGTACAGAACAGATCATACAGTTGAGGTCATCGAAAATCACTTGCAGAGTGACTTCGACAAGATTCAGCGATATTGTAATGACTGGAAGTTGAAAATCAACTTCCAGAAATCAGAAACTATTCTGTTTAGGACTCCGTTGTCTAGCGCCTCATGGGATACGAGAAAGAACTGGCGCAAGCTGGTGATCGTAGGGCCACATGGACATCCACTGGCGAGTAAAAGTGTAGTAAAGTACCTTGGCATCTGGTTGGATCAGTACTTGTATTTCGACAGACATATAGGTGCTGCTCTGGCCAAGGCTAGGGGAGCCTTTTCCCTGACAAAACGATTGTTTTACAGCAGTCGTATTGACAGCAGGGGGAGGTGATTTACTACATGGCCCTCATGAGGCCGATGATTGCCTATGGATGCCCGGTGTGGTTCAACGTTGCCCCATCTCAAATGGAAAAGATTCGGGTGTTTGAGAGGCAATGTCGTAGACGTTGCCTTGGAATACACAGAACACCAGAGTCGGAGTACACAAGATATTATTCCAACCAGGTTCTATACAACGGAGCCAACATAAACAGAATAGATAATTTTTTGTTTAAGCTGATTCGGGGTCACACTACAAGAGCGATGTCCTCAACCAACAGCTTAATTTTTGGGGCTTACTACCCCAATAATGAATATTTTGAGAGTGCGCGGTTAAGTGGCTACATCCCTCCCGAAGCATTTCTCTATTTAGACAGTCTAGGGCTGATACAGGATGGAGGGGCTGTTCCGTCATCCGAGACGTCATCGCTGTAGGTGGAGAAGAGCGCCTTCGGTTCAGTAGAACTGTGTCCGATCGGGACCGAAGGGATAGGGGGAAACAGGAGAACCAGTTCTGGTGGCTCTCTGAACAGCATCATAATATTTAAAGTCGATGAAGATGGTATGTCTTGGCCGACTTACATAGATTTAGGGGAATTAGGTATAGGGAACAGTCGGGGTGGCACCAACAAAAAAAATTTTAAATATGTACGTATGCGGAGGCATATGTGCATGTACCTGCGTAACTGTACATGCATGTGCTTACGTATATGTATGTACGTATGTACATGTATGTATGCAAAATATAAACAAAAAAATTATAAAACGAAAAAAATGCTGCTGTGGCTGTTCTAGTTTTTAAGTAGTCTTAAGTGGTTTTGGGTATTTGCTATCTTAAGTAGTTTAAGTTAGTTTTAGTTAGCATATAAGCTAGTTGTATCTAGTTTTGAATATTTTTAGTCTAGATTTAGGTAGTTTATAAGTAAAAATTTAAAAATGATACGAGACCGAGTTTTTTAAAAAAAAAATTTTCTTGGTAAAACAAAAATAAAATAAAATAATTAGAATTAATTAAAATAGTTTTTAGGTCGAAAGACATTAGTATTAATAGATATAGTTTATTTTGGAGCGCGTGTAAAGGCCAGTTTATTAGTTGTAAGTTATTGATAATTAAGCTAGTTTTAGAAATTTTTGTTTAGCTTTAAGATAGTTATAAGGTAATAATAAATAAAAATGAATTACAAAAAAAAACACCAAAAATTGGGTTCCCCAATTTATCTGTCTGTTATTCTGTAATTCTGTCTGTCTGTCCTCGAGTCTACAGCCTAAACGCTTTGATAGATTTGCTTCAAACTTGGTACATATTTTGTTTTTTTCGGTAATACGCCCACACGATTTTTTCATTTTTTTAAGACGACAATTAACAGTAGCTCCCATACATTTTTTTGGCCAATAACAAAAATCTTTTTTTTTCTCAAAAACGGCTCCAATGATTTTTATAAAAAAAATCAGTTCATTAACGAAGGGAAAGGGTACATTTTGATAATTTTTTTTTTAGAAAAAAAATTGTTATTTTTGGTACCTCTAGTAAAACCCTTTTTTTTGTTTTCGATTTCTCGGAAACGGGTAATTTGATTTTTTTGAAATTTTTTACGCAGAAGCTCCCAGAGAATATAAAACTATTGTATACTAAAATTTTTCAAAAAAATTTTTTTTTGGAAACTAATTTTTTTTTTGAAAACTCAAAATTTCGTAAACGTCTCACTAGATTTTTTTCAAATCTTTGTATTTGGTGGTTTTTTGACATTATCTTGAATATTTAAAAAAAACTGTACCTTCCATACAAATGTTAAGAAACCGTTAAGAAAAAAAATTATTTCTCGAAAAGGGCTCCTAGAATTTTTTAAAGAAAATTTGCGTGTTCTTAAATCAGTACAGTTCACTTTTAAGTACAGGTAGGCCTCTCTTAACGCGTAACTCTTTTAACACGGCCTCGCTCTAACACGTTTCACTTTTCAGGAACAATTTTCGTTTAACACGTTTAAAAGCCTCGTTCTAACGCGGTTTTGGAAACAAAACAAAATTTGTTCTCCTTATGTTACATATTATGTACATGTGTTATCCATTTTGCCAACAATGTCTCCATTAATATGGCTATGTATAAACACTGTACTGACGCCATTTTCCAATGATTGTCATTCTGGCAAAAAAATCAACTTGATCATTCCTTATTGGAAAATTGCCATATTGTCAAATGTCAAATCTTATTAAGCCTTAACTACATTAAACTCACTTTTCTACAAAAGTGAAAAAAAAATGCTTTTTCTTTTACAAACATACTGCTCAAGCCTATCTCATATTTCAAATTTTACAAAAGTAAAATTAAGATTAGACCGCTTTTAACTTTTACTTTTGTGCAAAAGTGGAACACTTTTTAAAAAATTGGAATATGAGATAGGTTTGAGCAGTATGTTGGAAAAAGACAAAACATTTGTTTCCCTTTTGTACAAATGTGTTTTGAAAGTACTCGTAGTTAAAGGAGGCTTTACATGTATCTTCATCTGCATCGACATCTGCAAAAAAGAGAAAACAAAATAAAATGAAATGCTCTTTTGGGTCCCACGTTCGATTGCATTATATAAGGGGTGTTAATAACCATTAGCTTTTTTGAAGCCTCTGTGAGTTCTATCATAAGATATGCGTCGCCCAAATCAATTTTAGTGAACAACTATCCACCACTAAGTTTATGGAACAGCTCCTCGATTCTGGGTATTGGGTATCGATCGATTTCAATTTGAGGATTTACAGTGACTTTAAAGTCAGCACAAATTCTTATTTTTCCATTGGGTTTTTTCACCACCACAATTGGGGCTGCCCACTCACTTGAATTCACTGGCTTGAGGATATTTTGAGATACCAATCGTTTAATTTCGGCGCGTACGTCTTCATAAAGTGCGAAGACGCTTGTAAAACTTTGGTTGAGCATTTGGTTTTAATATTATGTTTGCCTTATACGTGGAACATAGTTCAAGTTCCGATGAAAATGTGGACTGAAATTCAATTTTCAGAGCTTCGAGATGTACCTTAAGAGATTTTTGGTCTACTTTGAAACATTGAAGGTTTAAGGAACTGCACTTGTTGACTTTGTTGATGTGCTTTGTCATCTGTATGCCGAATTGCAATTTTTGAAACCAATCCATGCCGAGAATATTGGATGCGCTTTGACTGTCAACTACTATCAAACTCAAATTTTCACTATGTGACCCTAAAGCTACGTCAACTAATATGGTAAGATATTACCGCCATATGTTCTCAAGATTTTTGTTGTAGGTAAACAGAATGGATTGTTCAGCTGCTGAAATCCTTCAAGGCCAATAAGAGAACAGGACGCACCTGTATCTTTTTGAAATGTAAGAATTTTCTCATTGACGCTTACATCTACAAATAGCTTATCTGAAGGTACATGACTATGATTGACTTCAATATGTGATACAAGTGAATCAAATAAATCAGCAGTACTCACGGTTTCATATGGATTAATCTGATTTATAGTTCCATGCTTTTTGCTCTGCCACTTTGGGACGTCTTCTTTCTGACTGTTTGACTGGGATGTTCGATTTTGCTGAGAGGATTCTGGAAGTTTTGATGACATTCATACGACTGCAATGTGTCCGACTCTTTTACATTTCTTACAAATCGATTTGTTTTTATAGTGGAAGCACTCCGATCGCTTGTGAGAGATGTCGCATCCAGGCACGACTTATTAGTTCGTCTCGCTGCACTCTTACTACGGGTACAGTTGTTATTTATCCGATTACCTCTTGATCGTTGATGTGTTGAGTGATGGACAGCATTCACCTGTGCACTTTTCTGCTCGCCCTTAAGCGCACTGCATGTTTTCGTAGTTTCTTCGTAGAGTTGTCCAATCTGAATAACCTCTTCCAGTGTTGGGTTTTCTATTTCTATTTCATGTGGGGTATATATAGAATAATCATATCCCTGATTTAAGAGTCCACGTACGACTCCCCACATCCAGATTTTCCACAGACGAACATGCATTCTTTGGCCGTGAATGAATGCGTTTGATTAGGTTGCATGAACGTCCTATAGAACTTGAATCTAGATGCAAGCATGTGAAGCTTTTTTACAAAATGATTAGTGAGCTTTTCGATTAATTGATTGAATGATACTTGCGCAACCTTTTGGACATAGAATTTTTTAAGTAAATCCAGTGAGTCGCCACCAATCCAGTTAAGCAAACAAGCTCGCTTTGTGTCTTCTTCGATGACGTTGTTTGCAATGAAATGTTGTTCCAACTGCCGAAAATATGTGGCCCTAATTTCCTTAGATTTATCGAAAGCTTTGAAAGAAGAAATGAATGTCTTTTTTACGGGTTTTTGCTCTACATGCTCTTGAGGAATTCCTGGTTGGAGCCCTGAAGCCTTTTAAGAATAGTTTCAAGAGTTGCGGCAACCATAACTGTGGAGTTCGTTGTCATCCTCGTCGCCAAATGTTGTGATTAAAAGAAATGGTTAAATAATTCAAAGATTATAAAGATTTATTCAAATTAAATTAATGTAATCAAAAGTACAAAAAAGGTAAGCTACGATTGAAGGTAAGAAAGAGAGTGACAATATGAAATATGAAAAAAATACTCGCAGTGTTGCCAAGCAATTATATAGTGTACTAGACTGGAACCTTTAATGACGATGTTACATCACAAAATATTCTTAAAAGAAACGGCTAAATGCATTTTTAAAGTCGTTTTTCACTTATTTTTTTATATATCAAAATTCTTAAATTGTTTCTAAAAAAGAATTTTACGAACATTTTAAATATTTAATTGTATAAATTCAAAATTAAAATTTGAGAGAAAATCATCCACCCGTTTTCGAAATATTGAATTTTCAAAAACAAAAATATTTGTTTTTTTCAAAAATCCAAATAACTATTTTTCGAAAATCTTGAAATGCAATATTATTTAGAATTTGCAGAAGCTCCTGTATATAAATTTTGATCGAAATCCGTTGGGCCGTTTATGAAAAAGTCGAAAATCAATAAAATGGTCTTATGGCAGGTTCCGTTAATAACAATATAAATGGTGATTTTTTAAGAGCTTGGTTTTTGAAAATTCAAAAAAACACAGAAACTTGTAAAAAGTAAATGAAATTTTTATTTGGATCGATAAATCAATTTCTGCCATTTACTTTTTAAAAATAATTTCACTTAAATATTGCCCGCGGCTACGCTTCAGGTGGTCCATTCTGAAGGTCCAATTTTGGCAAACTTTTTCACACATTTCGGCCGGAATCTCACCAATGACGCGTTCAATGTTGGCTTCCAAGGCAGCAATCGTGTTTGGCTTGTCCCCATAGACAATAGACTTAACATAGCCCCACAAAAAATAGTCTAACGGGTTCAAATCACATGATCTTGGTGGCCAATTGACTGCGCCAAAACGTGAGATCAACTGCTCACCAAATTCGCCTCTCAATTGATGCATGGTTTCGCGTGCAGTGTGGCATGTGGCACCGTCCTGTTGGAACCACATGTCGACCGAGTTCAATTCTGTTATCATCGAACGGTACCTTTCTCCATTGACCGTAACCCTGCGGCCTTCATCGTCCTTGAAGAAGTACGGCCCTGCCCATAAACCGCATCAAACAGTGCATTTTTCGAGATGCATTGGTAGCTGCTGAATTGCCTCTGGCTGCTCTTCACTCCAAATACGGCAATTCTGCTTATTCACGTATCCATTTAGCCAAAAATGAGCCTCGTCGCTGAAGACAATTTTGCGATAAAAAAACGGATCCTCATCCAACTTTTCTAAGGCCCATTCACCGAAAATTCTACGTTGTGGTAGGTCGCCTGGCTTCAATTCTTGCACTAGCTGTATTTTGTATGGCTTTAAACCAAGATCTTTGCGTAAAATCTTCCAGGTGGTCGAATAACACAAATCCAATTGCTGCGATCGGCGCCGAATGGACATATCGCGATCTTCAGCAACACTGGCGGATGCAGCAGCAATATTCTCTTCGGTACGCACTCTATGGATACGATTTGGTGGATTAATGTCCAATAAAGTGAAACTGGTGCGAAATTTGGTCACAATGAGCTGAATAGCCTGCTCGGTGGGTCGATTATGACGACCAGAAAACGTACGTAGCTTGCGAAACACATTTTTCACAGAGCAGGAATTTTGATAATAAATTTCAATAATTTGCAAACGTTGTTCAGGCGTAAGTCTATTCATGATGAAATGGCAAACAATACTGAATCGAAATGTCAAATGTTCGTGGAATTTGTCATGTGTGATCTGTCAAAAATATAAACGTCAAAAACCAAGTAGCAAAAAAAATCACCCGTTATTAAAAAAAAATAGCCAAAATGTAGAGCATAGCCAAAGTAGAACACACACTAATTTTTATAAAAATCGTTAGAGCCGTTTTTGAGATAATTAAGATGGTAGGAAAATTTGTATGGCAAGTACCGTTATTTTTGGGGCTAAAAGAACGTTCAAAATTCTATTTTGGACAAATCGCTTTAGCCGTTTAGGTTGTAGATCGTTCTACAGACAGACAGACGGAATTACGGTACCCACTTTTTTTGTGTTCTCCATCATCGTAATGTCAAGTTTGATGCAAATCTCGAGTTCGTTTTTTATCCAAATGCAAAGCTTGCCCTATAGTACCTATTGCGCAAGTAAAACACAAACAACAAAAACAAAAATTAATAAAATGTAAAGGACCAATAGCGAAATGCCTACAAAACAAAATATGGCTATTTCTTACAAAGAAACTAATATGTTTGTTTTATGAATTTTAACCTCAAAATCAGTCCTGCCATAATCACTTCACTAAGAATGTTAATTATAGTTTTATTATTTAAGAAAGATCTCACTTTTGTATTATTATTTAAAAAGTTCATATAACTTCGCTCTATTTCTGAAAGAACTATGATTTAGATTTTGTTAATTTAAAAACTGTAACTCTTTTTATATTATTTCCTATTCATTTTAACTAGTCCCTACATTGAGAGTTTTTGCATAGAGCATTAAGTGCTTTTAATTGCTCCCCTTCCCTTTCTAGGGAGATACATATACATGAACGGAATTGCATGCACACATATATTTAAACAAAATAAAAAGGGACGCAGAAATGTCAAGAACTCCAGAAATTTATTTTTTTTCATCAGTCCAACTTCCTTCTATGTTAATTTGTGTTTCTATTCAATTTGAAAAGGACGACGAACAGGAAGGAAAAAAAACAATTTTAATATAGGTTCTTTTAAAAATGTAGGAAAGTCCAATTTGTAAAGTCATCAAGAATTTCTCTATCCGTATGCCTGGTTTTCTGTAATTTAATCGAATGCATTTTTTGTAGATTTTGTTTTTAATTTTAAATCCACCGCACTATCAGCTTCTGGGTATGTGTGTAGTTGTGTTTTTAAGATCCTACTGGGCCCTATTTCAAAAGAACTTCAATTGCTTACTGTGCTTAAAACTTAATCCAATTCCCTGTCTTATAAATAGCAGAGATCTTAATTCAGTAAATAAACAAAAAATAAATGTTTCACATCAAAGTAGCTTTAAACATAGTAAGGCACTCACCAATATCGAACACAGGCCTTCAACTTTTACCTATCCTTGGATCTTTGGAAAGACACAAGTCCATGTAGGCCATGTTCTCACTTACACTAATATACATACAAACATACATAGGTACCTACATCACTATTTATTAACTTTCTCTGTACCAACTACAATTTCCTGCCGGGAAATGATGGTTCCTTCTACAACATACATAGATACAGGTGGGTTGAGGCAGCTAAAGATTCAAGCCACCTCCCGGATGCAGGGAATGAATTTTTATTCGCCAGTTAATCTTCTAAATAATTCAGATTCATTTACTCGTACAGAGGATGTTCTGAACAGCTCAGTAGTGCCAGATGTAAAAAAAAATATAAATATATCCAGTTTTTATGTTTTCAAATTTCTTTTTTTATTTCTAAACTAGTCGAAGGCAGGTCATAAAACCGCTGGTCATTTTGTTGTTGGCTGGCAGTGTATTTTAAAAATTTATGCGCTCATTGAAATTAAATAAGAAAGACCTCTATAATTCTTAGAAGCTTCTGCAAGTTGTTTAGTTGTGTTCATTTATGTAGGTTGGAAATATTAGATATAATATAAATGGAGGAGTTGGATAAAAGGAGTTCGTTTTATAAAAAATAGTAACTTTGTTAATTATTAAAATTAAAATGCGGGAAGGGTATGGCTGTTTTATTAGATATGTATATAGACAAAATTGGACTCTATTTTTTTTTTGCGTTAAATTAGAAATAACTTTTTGGATTACTCAACTCAAGTTGTATTGTTCGGTTTCAAGTCAAAAATCTACAAAATAAATGCCGGTGTTCCACAGGGGTGTATCTTTCCCCCCACACTCTTTAATATTTTCAATAACAGTCTATTATCTGAAACTTCTATTTCACTACAGAATTGTAATGCTTGAAGCAAAAGAATGCTCTACTTGTCCCTATTTTTCTTCCCATTTTGATATTCATAACTTCAAATCTAATGTGCACCCGTATCGCCTTCTGAATCATTACTTACTTTCTTTACTGTAGTGATATTTTCTGTCAGACGCATTTTTTTTGCTTGATTGGCTGGCGAAAAAACTGTCAAAACACCAAGGTATCAAGTTTTTTCTGTCTCCCATTTGTTTGTGTCTATTTGTTGTGAGTGTCACTTTTGACGTTTTACTTCAAAATATGAAAAATTTGTATTTACACTGCGTAATTCTGCTGACCCTTTTATTGACAAGTTGCGGTTTGCTGAATGAATGTCAGGCTAGTTAGTTCGTACAATTTTCATCACTCTTAGTACAAATAAAGACTACAAACAGACTTATAAGGTTCGTTCGTAGAAGGTTTGTAAAACGTATGACCTTTTTTATGGTTTCACGGAAATCCGGAACACGTTAGCCCCAACACCCTGACACAGTCTGATTTGATCTGAATTGCAATGGTTTTTTTTTCAGAGCTAAAGAATCGATTCAAAATAGCTTTTAACGGCTTTAGTCCACAAAATTTGAGTTTCATCCCGGCAACCTCACTTGGACTCATCAGTTGGTTTCTTTTTTTTTCATAACATTGGACGCGCTCAAGGGATTATGAATACCCTTTATATGTTTTTCTTAACACAGCGCTGCATCCGGTGGAAGAAGGGAAAGAAGGTTAAAAAAAGATGTGTGGCGCGATGTTCTGAGACTGGAGCTGGTTGCTGTCTCAGATTTATCTCCAGGGATGGCGGCTGAACTAATGCGGAGAGAATTACCGTGTCTTATTTATTTATGTCCCTTATAACTCGCATTATTTTATTTATTACGTTGTCATATTTTGTGGGTATGCTAGTGTAGGCATTATCTTTTTTTTTGTGACTGTATGTGGACTTGCACAACAGACAGTTGTTTACTCTTTCTCGACAAATTTTAAGTAAATAGAAACCGATATAACTTGCTTTCTATGATGGTATGATCCTCCCGCTATTCAGTTATGTTTAACTTTTATTCCGTATTACTCGTATGTTAGTCTTTAAATACAGCTCTCGATAGCTATTTGCACCTTTTTATTGAATAAACTGTGACGATAACAAGATCAAAACCCAGCTCTTTTATTATAATTATCTGCTCGCTATCCTACAAATTCCAGAAGTGGGATCTAATCATATATCCCAAATATTTTTTTAATTTGTCGAGTGTAAATTAAAGTCATTAGTAAAAATGTCGGAAAATTTTAACCAGTTTTTAAATAAAGCTACTGTAGCTATTCTTAAAAACATGCTGCGATATCTTGACTTAAGAACTGATGGCACTAAAGCGGTATTAAAACTACGAGTGGAGGAAGCAGTTCAAGACTACTCGCAAGAAAATCTTCAAAAGCTTGTGCAAGAGTTCATGCCCAAAAGCATGCAGAATGACTCCCAATCAACCAATGACGACGAGTCTGAACAAGAGCAGAACGAACAACCAGTTACTGTCCAGAACAACAACATCGATGAAGAGCTAAACAACCTTCGAGAAATATGTAAAAAGAGGGAGGAAATTATCTTGTTAAAGAGAAGGCTAAATGAGCTGCAGATGGAAGACACTCAAGAAAATTCCACTCCAAGGTCACATGTTTCATATAATCTCAAAGATATGGAGAACATACTGTGTCCATTCACCGGAGATGACAACTTTCCTATTGATCGTTGGGTAGAACAATTTGAGGAGTACTCTGAAACTCTTCATTTGGATGATCGAACCAAATTAATTTATGGAAAGAGGCTCCTTGATGGCACTGCACGACTGTTCGTGAGGTCTTTGAAAATTCGGAACTGGATAGAACTACGAGATGCACTTGTTGGTGAGTTTAAGCGTATTGTTACTAAAGCAGATATTTTCAGTGAGCTAAATGCAAGAAAAAGACGACGAGAAGAAACAATACAGCAATACGTATTGTCTATGCAAGAAATAGCATCGCATAATCCAATCGAGGAAGAAGATTTGATCCAATTCATTATCAAGGGCATATCTGATTCCGAGATTAACAAAAGCATGCTGTACAATGCCAACAATATGACACAGCTAAAAAATGCACTAAGAAAGTACGAAAAATTCAAAAACAATAGCCGTGACAACTTTCAAGCGAAGCCCAGCACATCTCAGCCTCCAAATTACAGTAGTCAAAACAGATACAAAAATATTCCATTTAAGAAAACGGAACATACTACTCGTGCACCTGCTACTGGTTCGTATGCGAAGAGAGAGTTGACGTGCTTTAAGTGTGGTGCTCGTGGTCACCTTGCAAACAATTGTTCCAACAACAAACCTGTTTTGACTCTCAAGGCCAACAACAGCAATGGCAGCAACAACAATGATGTAATCAACAACTCTGCAAATCATGAACGCAGCTACATCAAGCCAGAGTATCGTCCGGAGCATAACGATTTTGAGAAGGAGATTCGTTATCGATTCACAAATGGTCATTCCGAATGTTCCTGTATTCTAATGTCACTTTTGGACTCTGGGAGTCCGATTAGCTTCGTTCAGGAGAAGTTCTTGCCACAGTCAATGATTTCATCGTTGGAAAATAACAGTCGCTCGTATTGTGGAGTAAACAACAGCCCGCTTCAAGTGTTGGGAAGTGTTAATTCTTTTATATTTTTCGATAATTTAGAAACTAACTTAAGTTTATTTGTAGTGAAAAATAACTCAATGAGTTATCCGATTGTTCTTGGGAGAAATTTCATCGACATTATTGGTATGGTGTTGCAGAGAGCAGACAAGAAAGCTGAAAGTCGAGAAAATGAAATTTTGCCAGAGTTATCAAGCAGTGACAAGTGTAATCGTTTTCCAAATGTATCATTGTCGTCATCATGTAGTTGTCCAGAAACGTGTGCATGCATGAATAATTTGTCTTTATCGTCGTCAAGTCAGTGTCGCCGTCCGCATGTAAGTACGCCTAATGAAGAAATTGATTTTATAAAACAAATTTTGAATATTGAAGTGTTTGATGAAAACTCAATGTTAGATCTTAAAATCAATCCAGAGGTACCGTATAATATACAGTTAATTGTGAAAGAAGTAGTCAGGCCAGCTTTTTGTGAAAATTTAGACGGAGTTCGTCCGGAGGGGAATGAATTTAAAATGAAAATAATTTTAGCTAAAGACGTGCCGTTCCATTGTGCACCAAGAAGGTTACCCTATTCCCATAAAATGGAATTAGAAAGAATTTTAAGCGATTTACTAAGCAAAGGGATAATAAGAGAGTCAAGTTCGCAGTATGCGTCACCAATCGTTCTGATTGAGAAAAAGAATAAAGAGTTTAGGCTTTGCATAGATTTTAGGGAACTAAATAAAATTACTCTGCGCGATAACTACCCATTACCTCTAATTGAGGATAATATTGACCGGCTTAAAAATAAGAAATACTACACAACACTTGATTTGAAAAATGGTTTTTACCATGTGCCGCTTGAGGAGGAATCAATTAAATATACGTCGTTTACCACCCCGATTGGTCAGTACGAATTTACCAAAATGCCTTTTGGGCTTAAAAATGCCCCTTCAGTTTTCGAGCGGTACATGAAGCATTTGTTTGGTAAATTGGTATTGCAATCGAAGATTTTAACTTATTTAGATGATATCCTAATCGCGACAGAGACCATTGAAGAACATGTAGATATTTTAAGGGAAGTCATGGAAATAGTCGTCAATAAGGGTTTGAAGCTGAGGATGGATAAATGTACTTTTTTGCAACGTGAGATAACATATTTAGGTTATAAAATAACTGAATCTGGTGTTAGTCCGAATGATGTTAATCTCAAAGCAATTCAAAATTTTCCGTTACCAACATCAATCAAAGATGTCCATAGCTTTTTGGGACTTTGTTCCTATTTTAGGAAATTTATCCATCAATTCGCCAATATAGCAAAGCCCCTCTATGATTTATTGAAGAAAGACTCAACGTTCATTTTTGGTCCTAAGGAAATATCGGTATTTAATTTGATGAAAAATAAACTGATTTCAGCTCCAGTGTTGTCGATTTATAGCCCTCACAACTCTACAGAGTTACACTGCGATGCTAGCTCGCATGGTTTTGGAGCAGTTCTGCTTCAAAAACAAAGCGATGCCAAATTCCACCCGGTGTTTTTTTTCTCTAAGCGGGCTACTGATGCTGAAAGTAGGTTTCATAGCTATGAACTTGAGACTTTGTCCATTGTCTATGCTTTGAGGCGATTCCGAATATACTTGCTAGGTATCCCATTCAAGATAGTGACGGATTGTCAAGCTCTTGTGTTAACTCTGAACAAAAAAACATTGAATCCGCGTATATCACGATGGGCGCTGGAATTACAAACATACGATTATTCTGTGGAACATAGAAAAAGTGATCGAATGTCACACGTCGATTCTTTAAGTAGATCTTTCAACATTTTGCATGTCGACGATGAATCGTTTGAATTTGTACTCGCAGCCGCCCAAAGACATGACCCGAAAATAGTTTCTATCGCTTCTGATCTGAGTAAGTCTGAGAGTTCTCACTATGAAATGGTTGACGGATTAATATATCGAAAAGGAAATGATAAGATTGTTTTTTACGTGCCATCTCACATGGAGGAGCTAGTAATCAGAACTCATCATGAGTCCCTTTGTCATCTAGGTGTCGACAAATGTTTTGAACATTTGGCTGGAATCTATTGGTTTCCAAATATGAAGGAAAAGATTAGAAGAGTGATAAAGAGTTGCCTTAAGTGCATTTATTTTTCCCCCGAATCTGGAAAAAAGGAAGGAATTCTTCATCCAATTCCAAAAGGAAATTTACCATTCGACACGCTTCATATCGACCATCTGGGTCCTTTTCCTACATCTCGTTCCAACAGAAAACATATCCTGGTGATGGTAGACGGTTTCACTAAATTTACCAAGCTTTATGCAACCAAAAGTACTTCAAGTAAAGAATCAATAGAATGTTTAAAAACATATTTCGCGAATTTTTCTAGACCCAACCGGATAGTATCTGACCGAGGTACTTGTTTTACCTCGAAAGAGTTTGCCGATTTTATGAAAGAGACCAATATTCAGCATATTAAGGTAGCCACACATTCACCACAATCTAATGGTCAGGTGGAACGGCTGAATCGCATAATAACACCTATGCTAGCGAAAGAATGCGATTCATTTACTACTAACAATTGGGACAAGAATCTAGATAAGGTTGAGTTTGCTATAAACAACAGCGTAAATCGCAGTTCGGGTTTCACACCTAGTACTCTGCTTTTTGGTAGGGATCAAAAAGGAAGATTTTGCGATAAGGTCAAAGAGTTCTTGGTAAATAATGTAGGATCTGAAGGAATGAATCTAGATGAGGTTAGGGAAGAAGCTAAAGGGAATATTGAAAAGGAACAAATGAAAAACAAAAAATATTACGATAGCCGTCATAAAAGTCCCCAAGAGTATAAGCCAGGAGACTATGTCATGATCAAAAATGTTGACACAACACCAGGTACAAATAAAAAACTGTTGGCTAAGTTTCGTGGGCCATACGAAGTCAAAAAGGTTTTACCGAACGACAGGTATGCTATAGGAGATGTAGAGGGCTTACAGTTGACAAGATTGCCATATAAAGGTGTTAGTTCTCCTAATAATATGAGATTGTATGCGGTGCCTAAGATTGATTTGAAGGATGGTGACAATGAAGATGCTAATCTAAAATAAGGAATTAAAACTGATAAAGAAATAACGATAACTTTTACATTTGAAAAACGATCAAACTAAAAACAAATCAAAATCCGACTAATTGACTACCCACACCAATAATTGAGATGGATATTTTCCTATTTAAAAGATATTTTTTTAATTCTCGGTTAAAAAAATAAATAAAAAATCAATGATTCAATTTTGAAAAGGTTTAAATAAAAGAAACTTATTTATATTTTCGAATATAAGTCCTCATATGAAATGTTTAACTGTTTTAATAGTTGAAAAGAATGAAAATCTCATTTTATATATTCTAATATATAATTTAAACATATATGTCTAATTATTGCGTTAATGTTATAATTTTGTTCTTATTGTATGAACAAAAAAATATTTCCTTTACAAAACTTTCGAAAATGTTAACTGCAAATTTAATGTTTTATCTATTTTTAAAAATATTCAAAAAAAAAAATGTTCTATTAACGTTTAAGAAACATAACCAATCAAACTGTAATCGGGACGATTATACTGTCAGAATGGCCGAGTTGTAGGCATTAACTTTTTTTTTGTGACTGTATGTGGACTTGCACAACAGACAGTTGTTTACTCTTTCTCGACAAATTTTAAGTAAATAGAAACCGATATAACTTGCTTTCTATGATGGTATGATCCTCCCGCTATTCAGTTATGTTTAACTTTTATTCCGTATTACTCGTATGTTAGTCTTTAAATACAGCTCTCGATAGCTATTTGCACCTTTTTATTGAATAAACTGTGACGATAACAAGATCAAAACCCAGCTCTTTTATTATAATTATCTGCTCGCTATCCTACACTAGTTTACTCAATCACATATTGTTAGTGTTATGCCTAAGCAGCATATAATGAGCAAAGCAGCAACTTATTTTATGACAATTTTTAGAATTGGTTTTTAATGGAATATAAGAATACATAGACAACGGCAGGAATCGAACCCGCAACCACGAGGTTGACAGGCGAGCACACAACTATCGCGCCACGGCCACCCCCAAGTGAGCGCCTTACCAATACGCAATTTTTGTTAAGTTCAGTTCAACTTAGTTGCATTTTTTGACAAAAAAGCAACGTGAACTATATCCAACAAGATTAAAAAACACCTTCTTATTAACTATTCTTTCAATTTTAATGATTAAAATTTTAATGATTAAAATTTTAATCTTGTTGGATATAGTTCACATTCCTTTTATGTCAAAAAATGCAAGTAAATTGAACTGAACTTAACAAAAATTGCGTATTGGTAAGGCGCTCACTTACCAACTGATGAGTCTAAGTGAGATTGCAGGGATGAAACGCAAATTTTGTGGACTAAAGGCCGTTAAAAGCTATTTTGAATCAATAATTCAACAAGTCCAATTAAATATAATGCTAAGTCTTCTACTTGACTGAGTAATTTCAGTAGGATATAGAATTGTATTATAAAAAAAAAACACCTTCTTACGAGCTTAAGAATCTTAAATAATAATACAAGACAGATATATTGCTGGAAGGAATTATTTATTATAAATATCTGGTAGATAATTTCATGCCATTTATTTTTACTTTCGATATATATAGATACTATAAGGGCAAGTTTTGCATTGGTAAAAAAATCGAACTCGACATTTTAATAAAAGTTGACATTACGATGATAAAGAACTCGAAAAAAGTGGGTCCCAAAATACCGTCTGTCTGTCTGTCTGTAACACAATCTAGAGCCTAAACGGCTGAATCGATTTTGTTTAAACTAGGTGTTTAAGGGCTTTAGATGATTGTCTAAAATAGATTTTTGAAGCGTTGTTTTAGCCCCAAAATTAACTGTATTTGCCATACAAATTTTTCTACCATCTTCATTTTCCCGAAAACGGCTCTAACGATTTTAATAAAAAAAAAATGGTGTGTGTACTACTTTGGGTATGCTCTACATTTTTGCTATAAATTTGTTTTAAATATTGTGTTATTAACGGTACCTGCCGTACAACCATTTTATTGATTTTCTACTTTCTCATAAACGGATAAACAGATTTGGATCAAAATTTTTATACAGGACACCCATCGAATTGTAAATAATATCGCATTTTACAATTTTCGAAAAATATTTTTTTTTTGGATTTTTGGAAAAAAACAAATGTTTTTTTTTGAAAATTCAATATTTTGAAAACAGGTGGACGATTTTTTTTTTGAAATTTAGTTTTTAAATTTATATTCTTAAATATTTGAAATTGTCATTAGAATTTTTTTTTACACAAAATTTAAGAATTTTTTTTATACAGAAAATTAAGTGGAAAAAATTTCAAAAATAGGTTTAGACGTTTCTATTAAGAATCTTTTGCATACAATGTGATCGAACATAAGAGCAAATACGTGCGACCCAGTCGTGCATTTTATTTAAATATGATTTCTGGCATGTGTCGGCCGTCTACGAGTTGCATTGTGAATTGGACAATTCCAATTATTGACTACTTTTTCCAATAAAGTTTGCTGTATGGCGTCAATAATTGGCTTCCAATGCTTCAAGAGTTGCTGGTTTATTGGCATAAGCTTATGATTTAGCCAAGATATATTAAGTCGCACGAACGAGGGTGCCAGTTAGTAGGAATACATTTATGGTTAAGCGCGCTATATAGCAAGTTACGCTGACTTGTTGAAACTAAATGTCGTACATGTTTAGCTGATTAATTTTTCTGTCAGCATTGCTCTATATCGCTCGCTATTCACTCTACATGCAGCTCCTTCCTCATTTGAAAAGAAATATAAGGACCGATGATGCCGCTAGCGTGTAACAGCCGCACCAACTAGTCAATTTTAATGGATATAATGGTGATTCTCTAATGGCTTGGGGATTGTCTTCGTTCCATGATACGGCAATTTTGCCTATTGATGAAGCCATTTAACTAGAAGTGAGCTTCATCATTTAACCCAATTCTTCGGTAAAAATGCTCTATCAACTTCGCGAACAGATTTACTTTTTTCACGCAATTTGGAAGAGTTTTTCCGGCATTAAATGCCCGTTGTATGTTTATTTTTGAAAGTTGAAATTTATTCTTAAATTAAATTGTTTTTATGTTATTTTTACGAGAAAATTAGTTTAAGTTCAATAATACATCGAAATTACACAAAACAAATCAACCCGATGATTTTGACATTTTAATTATATGTGTATTACAGCTAGTCTTATTCAAAAAAAATTAAGTCTTTCTCTCAAAAGATTTGATCTTTTTGAATTTTGAGAATGTCATTGCAATAAAAAAATAAAATTTTGATAAGATCTCAACACGGAAGATATGATCTTAAATGAGTTGCCAGATTTGATGAAATGTTAGAATGGAAAATATAATATTTTGTATATAATTTAATTTGTGTGTACTTGTACCAGTCCGTGGTAAAAAATAAAAAAAAAATAAACAAACAATGCACGAAGAAGTTTATAATTTAGATTATATAAATTTAGTGGAGTTTTTGATTGGTTCATCTTCGTCTTCCTCGTCATCTGATGATGCAGTTTGGCTTGCCATTTCAAGAATTGAAGGCGAACGACTATCAAGCGCGTCGCACGTTCGGTGAATGGGCCCAAAACGAGATGGCCACCGATCCCGATTTTCACAAGACAATTTTGTTCAGCGATGAATCACACTCTTGGTTAAATGATTACGTTAATTAGCAAAATTGTCGTATTTGGAGTGATCATAATCGACAAGCCATTGTTGAGACGCCGGCCGCGCCGTTGACATCCTCAAAAAGTAACTGTTTGGTGTGCTCTATGGATATAGGGGGAATCATTGGCCCATATTTCTTCAAAAAATTATACCAGCCATAATGTTACAGTCAATGGGGAACGCTATAGAGCCATGATTAATGACTTTTTCGTGCCTGAATTGGAGGATGTTTATGTGGACAATATTTGGTTCAACAAGACAGCGCTACTTGCCAAGCAGCCAACGAAACAATCAATTTATTGAAAGAAACTTTTTATGCGCGCTGAAATTTATTCGAGCCAGCCGCGCGGCCACTTGCCCGAAATAATTTTTAAAACATAACGGCAACAACTTATCTTTATAATAAAGCTAAATTCTAAATTCAGTTCAATTTATTTATTTCATTGGCTAATACAGTAAGACTTAGGCCCGTTTGCTGATACGAATCATAAATATTTATGTTTCACTTAAATAGCTTAAGGGCTACTTTTTCCTCTGCGTAAACTGTCACATAAGTTCTTAAATAGATCTTAAATGTTTAAGTTGTGTATCAGCAAACAGGCGTTAGTATCTTATATTATTTTAAAAAGGAGGTCAAATTAAATTTAAGGTTTAACAATTAAAGATAAAAATACAATACACTTTCCAATTCAATTTATAATTTATATCTAAATATATAAGCTACCCCCATTTTTCCATTTTCCGTTCTTTTCTTTTACTCATATTTAGTTTGAGTTTAAAAAGATTAATATCTAATAACGCTTATTAGAGAAATGTTTAAATGCTTCACTTTTGAATTTTGCAATCTCCTCTATCTGTTTAATTCTCAAAGGCAAGGAATTCCAAAAGGCGAATGCTATTTACAAAGAACAATCGTGATGAGTTTGGAAAGTAAAACGAGGGCAGTGATATATTTCTTGTTCTAGACGAATTGCAGAAACTTATATTTTCAAAAAGATACTGGGGTGTTTTTGTGTTAGTCAATTTATACAAGAAAATACAATCACACCAAAAACATAAATGTTAAAACAGTAGCCAAGTTCTTCTATATACAAAAACCTGGCGTAACAAGTCAGTCGTGAAAAGTAGTGAGATCTAAAAGTACGCCAAGTTCTAAGTTTATTAATATTAAATATCAAATATTTTATGTACAGTCAGAAGTGCTCCAAATAATTTATATCAATTGCATGAAAATGGGCGGGTACCACGCCCCCTGAATGGAAAATCTTGAATTTTCGATTTTTTCTTTTGTATACACCATTATGCCTACCGTTGTGTGAAATTACAAGATTCTACGATGTCGGGAAGTGCTCCATAATTTTGGTGATCTGTCAGTGAGTGAGTGAGTGAGACAGTCAGTTACGGTTTTTGCGATTCTTGCACTCTCATATCCACTAAAGCTGAATAATTGAAATTTGATAAGTTGCCTAATCCTGGTAAGCTTAGCAAATGCTGAGAGTTTGAAGTTTCTGAATTTATAGGTACTGAAGTTAGAGGGGGTGGAAAATCGTCTGAGTTTGTTCCTGTAAAAAGGGCGTAGTGCCAGAACTGGGCTGGGCACTGCCGTGTCCATTGATTTCGATAATTAGTATATGCTTGTAGTGTATAGCCTAGAATGTTGCTTTTATATGGAGATATATGGTCGTATCTTCTTAGGCCGAACACATAACTTGTCATGTCGTTAAAAGCGACATTTGGCTTGTGTTCGGACATAGAATCAAGTTTAGGATAAACAATACGATATAATTGGCACAAGAAGCGTTTTAACTAGTCGAAATCGTGTTTCAGTAGGTGTAAAGTTACTTGAGATCCAGAGTTTCCTTAGAGTTCCATAAATCTGTCTCACAACAGTATTTATATGCTCCCTACTGGATAAATTACTCATTAGTTAAAAACCAAGACTAGTATCTGATTTAACACAAGGAATGGTTGATTTATTTAGCATGATAGTGGGAAGCTGTGTCAAATTGTGCTCCGTTTTAGATATTAGCATAGCCTGAGTTTTCTTCTGGTTCAGTGTCAGACCGTTCTCGTTTGTCCTTTTGTAGATCGATATGATATCCTCGTTAGCCTGAAAAACAAGGTCATCCATCAGACCAAATCTCCTTAAAAGATATATCTGGATATCATCCTCATAGAGATGAAAGGAGACATTTTTACAATCAGAAGGAAGATCATTTATGAATATAGAGAAGAGGATAGGGTCAAGGATAGAACCCTGCCGAACTCCCGTTTTCAAGAAATTCGGATGTGACCAATCGTCTTCGATCACCACACTCTGAGATCTATTATAAAGTAGCTTTATATAACGGACAACGCTATCCGAAAACCCGAAATAGTGTTTAAAATTTTGGCATAGAACATTATGGTTGACTTTGTCGAAGGTCTTTGAGAAGTCCAACAAACATAAAACTTTTTAAATTATTTTGATCATATTGGATTCTGATATCATCCAGTATTTTAACCATAGCAGAAGAGCAGGTATGGTAAGCTCTGAAACCAGATTGGTATGGAGGTAGTAGCCTCTTAGTGTTAAGATGTTCAATTATTTGTTTCTTAAGAATCTTCTCCAAGACCTTTGAAATGCAAGGCAAAATGCCTATGGGTCGATTATCAGACAGTTCAACGGGTACGGAAATTTTAGGAACAGCAGTGATCCGAGCGGCTTTCAATAGAGTTGGAAACATTGAGGATGCTATGCAGTGATTGTATATATGCGTAAAGGAGTTTGCTACATACGGCAAAATGAGTTTAATAAAACGAAGTTTAATTTGCGTCTTCCCCAATAGCTTTAGATTAAAGGGTCTTAAACATGCGAATGACCTCGTCCTCTGAGACAACCTCGAAATCAAAAAGGTCATTGTAATGATAAGATCATTCATCTTTAGCACTGAAAGTACTAGGAGCTTGGGTGGATGAGAAAGGCCAATAGGTTCTTTTGATGATTATTTAGATATCAGTTATCATCGAAGTATTATCAGTTTTGTTGTTGACGTTTAATGCAAGAAAAATGAGTTTTTGTATAGGGTGGGCTATCACTTTTGACATTTGTTAAGACTGTCATACCTATTGGTTCGTTTTTCTCGTATCTCTGATAGGTACTAGATGTACGAATTTTGTTCAATTTTTAAGGTAATGCAAACTTTATGGTTTGTGCTATAATTTTTGCAAATGACGTCAATTATAATTATGTTGAATTAGTTTACATTACTTGTCAAAAAAAGCTAAATTATTTATACATTGCTATGCAGGTACCTACTAGTACTTTTTGAATTTGCTTTTTCTCCATTTTCTTTAGTAAATCGACTAAAGATAATTAAAGACATCAGTTGTTCACTTAATAATAAATTTTATTGTCTCTCAATAAATCCCCTTCCCATATCCTCCTTAGCAATACCTATTTTTTCTGAACGTCATTTAATATGCAAAACATATTAATCTTATTCTTTAATTAATTTCCAATCTGGCAATGCTATTTAAGTAAAAATGTATTTTTAATCTCTTTATCCTTACAGGCTATATTGCTATGCACAGAAACATGTAAAATCAATAAAGGCTGTTACTCGTCCAGGTGAAGTAGCGGAGAAGCAACGCTACAAAAGCATCCGCCGACCGAAGAACCAAAAGAAGTTCAAAGTTCGTAACCTGCATCATTCCTCGCCGTACCATGTATCCGATCATAAGGCTGCAGTTACTGTCGGTGTGATTATGGGCGTCTTCCTTATTTGCTGGGTGCCGTTCTTTTGTGTGAACATTGTAGCGGCCTTCTGCAAAACCTGCATAGGTGGACAGACATTCAAAATACTCTCATGGCTGGGTTACTCGAATTCAGCCTTTAATCCAATTATCTATTCAATATTCAACAAGGAATTCCGAGATGCATTCAAACGAATCTTAACCACGAAAAACCCCTGGTGCTGTCGACGGGAACCAGGTAACATCCATTCGAGGAACAGTGATCGTTTTGTGACCGATTATGCTGCCAAAAATGTTTGCATGAATTCCGGACGCTCATCGGCTGAACTGGAACAGGTATCTGCGATTTGACCAAAACGCTCTCTGGTCTGCTGTATCTCAGCATCGGCCTCGTCATCGTTGTCCTATGTAGAGTGAGACGAGGCCGAAACCGAATTCGACACACAGGTATGAATATAAATAGCATAATGGAACACACTCACATTCGCAAGAAAATCAATATTATAAAATTTTATTTTTATAACAAAATATGAATGAGTTTAAAATTAAGTATCTACATCTTCATACATATACTTATATGATAAGGACGAAGTTGACAACCTGTGTCCTCCTATACTATGTACCTACATACATACATACATATATTATGAAAACACGCAATTAAGCAGACATTTATGTTAGTAAAATTACGAACCTACGAACAACAAAATTGAATTTACCATAATAATACTTGTACAAACAATAAACTGTAAAAAAAATCTATTCTATCGTATTACTTGGATTAGATAGTCTTCAGAAGCAAATCAAGTTCCCTAATAAGTTTTAAGCAAACAGAGTATGAGATGATATTTTAAGAGAACTCAAAATTAAGTACGTATAAAATATGTAGTAGTAAAAAATGAGAATATTGTGTAAATGTTAAAAGATATTATCAAGACTGATTATTTATTTTTTGAATTTTAAGCTATTGTAAAACTCGAATCTAAGATAAATATTTTTTTTTATTTATACAAGGATAAATATGTATTTCCGTAACCGTAATCTTAGATTGATTTGTATATTATTATTTTTTTTAGTTTTTCATTTGTGCAACTGAGATTTTTATATTTAATACTTCCAACCTTCATGCTTCAAATCAAGTTTAATAATAATTTATTTGTTTTTTTTTTAATCATTTACATTCGATTTGTATTTAAATAGAAAAGTTGACATTTTTGTTGTAAACTTCATGGTAATATGTTTTCGGTTATTTTAATAATATAATAAAACGGCGAACATGTTTTTGTGGTACACTTTTCGCGGCCCACAAAAACCGAAGGGGCATAAATTACACATTAAACGAAAGAATTGTTTGCATAGATGTGCAGAATACAAAATTATTCAAATATACTACACAGAAATTGCTAAAAACAATAAATAATAAAATGAACGACTGGATCGCACGTACTTGCTCCTATGTTCGGTCACATTATATGGAAGACATTCTCAATGGAAACAGCTAAATGTATTTTTAAAGTCATTTTTCCATTAATTTGTATAGGTATATAAAAATTCTTAATTTTTTTTTAAATTGGTATGAACATTTTAAATATTTAATAATAATATAAATTTAAAAATAAAATTTATAAAATATACCACCCGTTTTCGAAATATTGAATTTTCAAAAAAAAATATATATATTTTTTCACAAAAAATATTTTTCGAAAATTTTGAAATGCAGTATTATTTAGAATTCAAAGAAGATCCTGTATAAAATTTTTAATCGAAATCCGTTCAGCCGCTTATGAGAAGTCGAAAATCAGTAAAATAGTTGTATGGCAGGTACGGTTAATAACAAAATATTTAAATTTTTTGTGGCCAAAATGTAGACCATGCCCAAAGTAGTACACACACCAATTTTTATCAAAATCGTTAGAGCCGTTTTCGAGATAATTAAGATGGTAGAAAAATTTGTGTGGCAAGTACAGTTATTTTTGGGGCTAAACCAACGATTCAAAAATCTGTTTTGAACAATCACCTAAACCGCCTATACACCAAGTTTGAACAAAATCGGTTCAGGCGTTTAGGCTGTTGATCGTTCTTCAGACAGACAGACAGACAGACAGACAGACAGACAAACAGACAGACAGACAGACAGACAGACAGACAGACAGGCAGGCAGACAGACAGACAGACGGAATTGCCGGACCCACATTTTTGGATTTCTCTATCATCGTAATGTCAAATTAGATTAAAATCTCTAGTTCGATTTTCTTCTGCAAAACCTGCATAGGTGGACAGACATTCAAAATCTCTAGTTCGATTTTTTTCTAAATGCAAAACTTGCCCTATAGTACCTATATCTCAAGTAAAAATGCAAAAAAATTCACACATACACTAGCGACATCTGTTGCCATAAAAGAAAATGGCTCGTACATTGGATAAATTAATGAAATATATAAAATGAATTAGAAATTGCATGCTCTTGAGTGTTCGTTGCATACTTATTTATTGAATTGTGTTAGTGCTGGGCAATACTAGGATGGTGAATAGTAGAGTACAGGAAAGTAGTGGAAAAGTGTAAATAAATATTTAATTTCTAATGAAAACTTATGTATAACTTGAACAAAGAGAGTCACAATAAATTTAGAAAATAATTAAGTTTCATTTTCGAAGTTAATATAATTGAATTTATACAAATTAAAACAATCATTATTTACGAGTATTTCATATGTGTTGGCATTTCATAAGAGGTAAAGTGTGGTGAAAATACGAAGTGTGTGAAGCGTGCCCATCTCTAAATCCATTGTTTTGGGTTATTTTGATATTTCTTGATTTTTTTTTATGGGGTCAGTATTGTTGTGTGTACGTATTTTGGTCTAGCATGGAAATAGTGAAAGGTGCAAGAGTAAGAACCAGGAACATTTGTTATTGTACAAAAATTGTTAATGTGTCAAAAATGTGTATAAAGTTTGTGTGCCATTAACTGTTTTCCTTTGGACTCCACGAATGAGTGCTTAGTAGATACTTCTCATTGCATTCAACAATTAAAAAAAATCATAAATCCCCTGTCTTTTATTGAATGAAAATGAATTAAATAAATAATTTGGCACTCGAATTTCGAGAGGCGGGTCGGCTAGTACATGTAAATCTTGTTAGTGAGAAATTCAATTATAAAACTTTCTAGGCAAGATTTTGCTATGGGTATCCAGTGGGGCCCATTTTCTAAGCATTGACAAGTGAAAATTCTACAAATTTGTCGCACTTATCTGACAAGTTTTTAATTCATATCGTGTTGACAGGTGACATAATTGTCAGTTTAAGAGAATGAGAATTTGCTCACTGTTAGGCAAATTTTTCGTGACAATTTTAGGGAGAGGGACATATTCCCGAAGAAAATGACCCGGAAAAGCCAAACTACCGAAAATCGATAATCCCGAGATCCATTATTCCCGAAAGCCCATTCACCCTAAAACAATAATCCCGAACGGCTAAAATCCCGAAAAAGGATTTAAAACCAAAACTTTGCATGCACCCAAACTGGACCCAATCCCAAATTCTATAATAGGGTCCAACATAGGGGTTGCAAGGGGGCAGCATGCCATCCCTTACGCTTCTTTTTATGCGCAAATTTTTCTTTTTATATCATTTTTCAGAATTTTGGGTTTTCAGGATAATGGGTTTTTGGTAAAAATAAGGTTCGGGATTATGACTTATGGCACACAATTTTGTCATTGTTTTTATTTTGACAATTTTTTTGTAAAGCACTCAAGAGGCTGAAGAGATCTACAATATTATATATGTATGTATGTAGATTAGACCATGGCTAGAAGTAACAGGGGCAAAAAGTAACAGCTAAAAATGAAAGGGTTCCACTGAAAATTAGGAAACCCGTGAGGGAGAAAATTGTTCGCTTACTTCAGAGATAACGTTAGGTATACTTAAGCTGTGAACAGGGCATCCCAAAGAAAAGTTATAAGGGTAGTGCCCAAAATTCATACGTTTGTAACATTATTTTTACTTGCGATTACATGTATACTATAAGGCAAGTTATGTATTCGTAAAAAAAAAATTTCTAAAAATCAAACCTGACATTACGATCATAGAGAACACCAAAAAAGTGGGTCCCCCAATTCCGTCTGTCTGTCATTCTGCCAGTCTATCTGTCTGTCCTCGAGTCTACAGCCTAAACGCTTTGATACATTTGCTTCAAAGTTGGTACATATTGTTTTTTTCATTTTTTTAAGACGACAAATAACAGTCGCTCCCATACATTTTTTTTGGCCAAAACCAAAAATCTTTTTTTACTCAAACACGGCTCCAACGATTTTTATAAAAAAAATCGGTTCATTAACGAAGGGAAAGTGTACCTTTTGATAATTTTTTTTTGACAAAAAAATGTTATTCTTGGTATCTAGTAAAACCATTTTTTGGTTTTCGATTTTCTCGGAAACGGTTAATTTGATTTTTTTGAAATTTTTTACGCAGAATCTCCCATAGAATTTAAACAATATTTTATACTAAAATTTTTCAAAAAAATATTTGTTTGGAAATTAATTTTTTTTTGTGAAAGCTCAAAATTTTGAAAACGTCTCAATAGATATTTTCAAAACATCGTATTTGGTGGTTTTTTGACATTATCTTGAGTATTAAAACAAAAAAATATTTTTCTTAAATAAAAAACAACGGTACCTCCCATACAAATGTTAAGAAACCGTTAAGAAAAAAATGTATTTCTCGAAAACGGCTCCAAGAATGTTTTATAAGAAAATGTGTGTGATCTTAAATTAGTACAGTTCACTTTTAAGTATAAAACTGTTTTTTTTTTGCGTACGTATTAACGGTACATCCCATAGAACCACTTTTCATATTTTCGACTTTCTCAATATTGGATAAACCGATTAAAATAAATTTTTATCGCTAAAATTGTTAATAAGACTGCGACCGCAAATTTTCAAAAAAAATTTTTTTTTGAAAAATCGATTTTTCAAAAACCAGTCACAGAATTTTTTTTTTAATTTGAATTTTCTATGTATATTAAAAATATCTTCAAATTAGCGTTTCAAATTTTTTTTCAAAAAATGTTTACAAAATTTTATACATAAAAAAATTAATTTATTAAAAAACGGCTCCAACGATTTTTGAAATTTGTTTGATATATTCTTATTTATCCATGAATTCAACTGGCAACTGGTTTTCCCTCAAAAAATATAACGACTAAACAATATAAACACATTTAATTATGTGTATAATCCACTTATTTCTACCTTATTATTATTCCCTTTTTACGAATATTTGCGTACGTCACTGAATACTAAATACAATGTCTTTAAAAATCACATGAATCTTATATTTATATGCATATTGCACCTTAATCATAAAGTTATAGGCATATAGCAGTTAGCTACCCATCTACATCCTTTATTTTCATTATTATTACCTACATATAATGTTAACATACTTAGGTATACATTTTAGTCTCCTAACTTACATAATTGAAACCCATAACTTAGATTTAAATATACATTTATAGAAAGGTATCTATGTAACTATTCCTTGCATCATCCATTATACAATTTATTATACTAAGAATCAAGGTAATCTTATCTAAATAGGCTTAAAACCTGCATAGGATAACTACATCTAACTAACTAAACCTCAATTGTTAGCTACATTAAAGTTGTTAGCTACAAGAGCAAGTTCGTGCGATCCAGTCGTGCATTTTATTTTCTTGTATTTTTGGTATTCCTCTTCACTCGAAAGAGATATAATTCTAGTTGTTTTTTTAAATATTTATCTTTGTTTTGGTTAAGTTTATGTAAGAAGTTTTCCTTTTTTTTAATTTAGTGATTTATGTTAAATTTCATGGTGGGGCTAATTGTAACATTTTTGTGAGGTAAGTTGTAACAAATAAAACCACACTTCTTTCATATTTTCAAACTTTTTCTTAAAAAAAAAAAGCATTTGTCGAAAATTTTGATACGCAGTATCATTTGGAATTAAATGGACTTCCCGTATAAACATTTTGATCGGAATCCGTTAAGTCGTTTATGAGGTAGTTGACAATAAAAAAAAAGGTTATATGGCAGATACCGTTAATATTATTTCAAAAAAAAAATGTATGACCAACATGTAGACTTGGTGCAATGAATTTTTGTCTGTCAAGATCGTTAGATTCGTTTTCGAAATAATTGAGATTTGCCATTTTTGCCCCAAAAATTTGTACGACAGGCACTGTTATTTGTTTAGCTAAAAAAAAAGATTTAAAAAAAGAATCGAGCCAATCACCTAAAACGCTTAAAGCCCAAGCTTGAATAAAATAGCTTCAGCGGCTTAGGCTCTAGGTCGACTTAGAGACAGATAGACAGACATACGCAATTGGAATTGCGGGAAGCACTTTCTTCATATCCCCTTCTCTATTATCTTAATGATAAGTTTGATCAAAATCTCAAGTTAATAAGAATAGTACCTGCCAATAGCGCATGTACAAAGAAGCTTTATTGCAAAATCCTGTTAGGTTATAGGTTATGTTGAATTGGCTGCCAGCGTTTCAGCTGACACACTTAGACCTGTGTTGGTCCCGAATCCTGAGATAATCTCCCTATTCGTTGAACCATTTGGAGCTCCTAATGCAGCGAAATAGACTGTACATGTCTATTTTGTTTAGATCGCTGAGATTGCACTTGCAGCCTTTTCTAGAGAGGTCCACCATGCAGTTACGCCATAGGTGAGAATCGGTCTGATTACCGAAGTATGTAGCCAGTGAGTAATACGAGGCTTAAGGCCCCATTTATTCCCTATAGCTTGTTTGCATGAGAAGAGTGCCACTTGCTTTTTGACTGACCTCTTTCTTCTATTTTGCGTTTCCAACTTAATTTTTTTTATCTAAAATAAGACCCATCTATTTTGCTTCTTCTGCGAAAGCTACTCTAGGAACTCATTTGATGGTACAGGAGGGTTTCTGTGAGGAATTTTGTATTTCCTTGAAATTAGGACAAGTTCCGATTTCTGAGGGTTGACTCCTAAGCCACACCTTTCTGCCCAATTTGCTTCATTATTTAAAACATTGTGTAAGGGTTCTTTAGGACTTTGTGGTACTTTCTTGATACGGCAATGGCAACTCACCCGCATAAGCATGTTTTTTTTTTTTTTTTTTTCTTCTTATAATCTACGCGCGCTCAAGGGAGTATGAATACCCTTTAAATGTTTCAACACAGCGCGGGCGTGGGGGTGAGGTTAAGGAAGAGAAAGAATGATAGGAAAGATGTGTGGCGCGATATTCGGAGACTGTATGTGGTTGTTGTCTCAGATTTTATCTCCAGGGATGGCGGCTGAACTAATGCGTAGAAATTTCCGTGTCTTATTTATAGATGTCCCTTAATTTTTTAATTGTTTTTGTCATATTTTATCGGTATACTAGTTTTACTCAATCACATGTTGTTAGTTCTATGCCTAAACAGCATGTAATGAGTAAACCAGCAACTCATTGTATGACATTTATTTTTAGAATTGGTTTTTAATGGAAAAATAAGAAGACATAGACTACGGCAGGAATCGAACCTGTGACCATGAGGTTGACAGTCGAACACACAACTATCGCGCCACGGCCACCCCCAAGAAATAATTTTGCTTGTCCTTTATCCTAAGAGCCTTTTTTGGGAAAGAGATTTAACTTTTATTGGAATGTAATTATTTTTTTAAATATTTCTCATCATTATAACTGGAAATTTCACTTCCTATAATCACGTCACATCATGAACCCATAAAAAACATTGATTGGCTGTAAACCTGCATCAATATTATTTCCTTGAATTGGGTGATAAAATATAAAATAACAAAAAAAAAATAATAATAGACATTGAATATAATAAATCACTACCATAGCACTCCTCTCCCACCCATAATGTCCTGTCTTACAAATATCTATCTGTTTGTATAAGATTGCCATACAGCAAGCTTAAGCATAATGTAGGTAGATATGCCCACATACATACACATTTAGCTTAGCTTATTCACGATTCCTGAGTGTGCTAACTTTTGTCGTAAAAATGTCGGAAATGTTTTCATTTCACAAAGTTTATATGAGGTAATAAAATCAGGTGAAGGATCAATCGTCAATTATATGCCGGCTTTTTATGTATGCCTTTCTTGCCTTTCAATATTCTCATCCTTAAAGTCCCGTCCCTTTCAATTTGTTGTTTTTTTTTCCATAAATTGGTTTACCTATATAAACTTTTAACTTTTTGATAAGGAATACACTTTCATTTAATATGATTATAATTTATCACAGGACACACGACGACTCACAGGACACAATACGACAACTTTAGAATTTAACAATTAACTTAACAAGTTATAAAACATAATGTAAATCTAAAACTCTGGGGGCTATAATTTCGTTAATTCAGTAAAATGTTCGGTCAAAAGTTTTAATGTCGCTCATAAATCAAAACCTCCCAGCTAATGTGGTTCAGTCTTGGGACTTTCTTCTCCTCTTCGTCTCCAGTTGTGGCGGACGCACAGTGTTATCCTAAAAATAAAAGTATTTTCATGTTCTTCGGTGAGTAGAAGTAGTGGTAAGGTAGGTTTCCGAGATTTCGCACCCGCCCCATATCGTAATTAGATTTATTCTCATTCGCATTAATGTAGGCATACTTGTAGGCTGTATTATGCTGGACTGGACTGGACACAGCTTTTTTGAGGTTTATTTATGACACAACGAAATATGACGAAAAAAAAAATTATTTTTGTGTCGGAAAAATAATGAGGAAAAAAATCAAATTTGAATAAAATTATTTACACTGCCGACCGTTCGGTGTATACTGTATAAACAGTTATGTAAATAGATCTGGTATTGACATAAACTTAGTTGATGGGGTGTAGACTTTTGTTATAACTTCAAATTTAATTAGATAATTAATTGTTTTCATTAAAACACTTAATGTAAGTTCACAATTAATATTTATGTATATATGTATGTCATACTGCGGTATAACCACTTTATTACACACACATACAGCAAATAAAAATTGTGGTTGTGTTATTTGCGCAGGTGGCTGGCGTCAGGTTAGTGATGGAAAGGGTGATTTTGTCGAACTAACCAATATAATATTTAATTAATAAATAAACTATACCACTTTAGATGCCCAGAGGATTGATTTAATTGATAACTTTATTATGAGAGTTGATTGGTTGGAAAAATTTTGCTTGAATAAAGTTGAACTGTTTTTGATAAATTGCACTGAAATAGAAGTCAATTGGTATTTTTGGAGGACTTTCATTGGATTAAGTAAGTCGAAGGTTTATAGAAATGTACAATAGAAAAATCATTTACAATATTCATCACAAGCAAGTGCATATTTCTAAGTATGTACATATCTAGTAATTTATAATGTAGGTTGTCGAGTATTTTTGAAAAAGGCCTAAAGTGTTTATCAAAATCGGTTTAATTTTAATACAGAAATAATACAATGTACGACTGGATCGCAAGAACTTGCTCTTATGTTCGATCACATCGTATGCAAAAGATTTCTATTAAAAATCTAAATATATTTTTAAAGTCGTTTTTTACTTAATTTTTTATAGATACAAAATTTCTTTAAAATTTTAATAATATAAACTTAAAAAACAAAAGATTAAGTCGGCTTAATCAAAGAAAAAATAATTCAAAATTCTGCAAAAAAAAGTACTCCATTTTATTTCTTGGATAAATCTGAATTTATGAGAAAAACAATTTGAAAATCTGTGGAGTGAATGCATAACTTGCCTTATAGTACCTATAATCGCAAGTAAAAATGGTTACGGTAAATTTCTTATTTGAAATGGCTGACATTTTGCTTCCACAAAAAGTTTGAAGGTGCAACTTAAATTTGAAGGAATAATATGGTTTATACCATCACCTCTTGAATTAGATCCCGCTTGTTACAGTTTTCCCGCAACGAAAACAAAGGATTCTTTTGGTCTAGTTCGTTGCTAAGCTATCCGAATCGTTAACAAATATATTCGGGTAGTTTATTAACCGAGATAACTTATCTACTAATTGCAGGGCTGGCAATAGGACTAGACCAGACCAGACTTTTGTTAGGTTAGGTTAAGAGGGGCGTGTCCAGCCCAAGGGATGCTGCTCCCATCCATCACAGAAATGTCCCTAACTAATTTTACATTAAGCCTGGTTTATTTACGAACCAGCTCGTAATCTCTATATATTTTTTTATATATACCATGTACCTGTATTGGTCGTCCAGTTAATCAACAAACCTGTTTCCAAAGTGTCTCAGCCGATTTGTTTGTAGATTTGTGTAGTCGTGGTTTATGTTCCATCAATATCTAGACAGCTCCTACATAAATCAGACGCCAATACACCTAATGTAGTGGCCATATTGTACTTATGGAACAATTTCTTCAACTGAAGTTGAGAATTATAATGGAGACTTTTGTTAGTCGCGTCCACGACTAACCGACCTCGTCAAATCGAAAAATTTCAATCTCATCTTGTCATCGGTCTCGCCTAACCAAGTCTCGTCTCGATCCTGGTCTCGTCTTTTTCTCGTGAATATTTTAATCTGCAGTCTTGCCTCGGTCTTTTTAATTATATTTTTTTATTTTAAATTTGAACCCACCCCAAATCCTATATATTGGGTCAAGGGGGGTTGCACTACTTAACCCCCACGGGGGTTATTTCTTTTTTTTTATTGAGAATTAACACCCGCGGGTGATAATTCCGTGGGCGCTAATGCACTGCGCCGGTTTAAAAAGATTCGCGAGATGTTCAGCGAAGAGATCAGCCTTTTGTTTCAGGTTTGCGATCCATTTACCATCTTGCGATTTTACTGGCGGGTTTTTCGTCTGAGGTCTTTTTAGGCGCTTGGCTGCTTTACATAAGGAGTATTCGGAAGAATTATCCGTCGTTAGATTTTTTAGGAATCTATTAAGTGAATAATTTTTGAACTCACTGATTCTTTTTTTTTTTAATTCGTTGTTAAGACGGTTGAAAACTGCCTTACATCTGGGAATCTCGTAGTTAACCACTTTCTTCGAGCTCTTCTTTTTTCCAATATTAGCTCTTCTATTTCGACAGGATATTTTATTTCTTTTTCTCTCGCGTTTGAAATAGTTGGAGTACTTTCTTCTGCAGCCTGTTGCACATCAGCAACAATTAAAATCGGAAAACTTTCGAATTTTCTGCGGTAAAATTTGAAATTTGTACAAGTTTTTTAATTCATCAAAATCGGAGTTATCCTTCAATGGATTTTGACAGTTCAAATATTAAGAGGTAGGCGAAAAACTATATTTTGACGTTTTGATAACATTTTCTTTCCAAGTGTCACCTAAAAGTCTTAAATTCACTTTTTTTCAGAGGGGGAAACAAATTCTGGAAAATGAGATATTTCTATTCTAACGGCATGTATATATAAATCGTACACATTCTTTATGTAGGTATATATGTGGTTTGATATTTTAACATAGAATATTTAGTAAACAAAAAACTTGTGAATATTATAGAAATTGAACATGAGTATATTTATTAAGAAATAATTAAATAAAAATATAAATATTTCTTCTAACGAAAACCGAAACCAAACCTCCGAGGCCTGCCGATATCACCGAAACCTACAATAACAGCGAGACTCGGTGAATTTCGATACCAAAAATACGGCGTCGTCTCGTTCTTATCTCGGGTGTTTATAAAGTAGTCTCGTCTACCGAGACCGAGACCGAGACATAGACAGGTCTCTTTCTCATTGCAAGCTCTCCGAACAAAGACTTCCAGATTCATGAAATTTATCGTGACATAATGTCACAAATCTATCATTTTGTTTTTACTTTTATCACCAACAGGTTCTTGTATTTGTAATGTGGGTAAATTCTGTTGTATTGGGCATAGCTTTTGCCAACAAAACGCTGCTAATGTAACACTTCATAAGCAATTTTATTTTATTCCTTTACGACTGGGCCCACTTCTACATCATTTTACTCTTTGAGCTACCTTAGTACCTACTCATTTTAAATTGATATTATTTTATTTGTCTGTACTTTGCAAATATAAAAGTGATTATTATAAATAGCTATAGTATTAAAGTAACAAGTATATAATTATAAATCTCTACAATTCTGAAAAATGTATGTAAGACTCTTTCCTTATTCAAGCGTGAAACAAAATTGAGTCGACCAATTTATTGACTGTCTTCCTTTGTCCAAATAAACTATTTGCTCTTATTTCAAATAAATTATTTCCAAATGAGAATTCATCCTTTTTTAAAAACAAACTTTAAAAAGCACAAAAATACAACCATTTCGTATTTCCCGAATAATTCAACTAAAATGTAAGGATATTCCCCTAAATGTACATGTGTATGTTCTCTTATTGACAATGAAATTAAAACAAGTACAAAAATAATTTCTATCTGTCTTTCTATAATAAACTTTATGTATGTATACTCGTATTCGTATCTATAGCGCTATCACGATGAAACAAAAGTTAAAAGTTTCCGGAAAAAGTTTGAAAAGTTTTCTCTTATCCTGATACATACAAATATTAAAACTCAATTTATCAATTAGAGGAGACTTTCGTTGAAATTGCATTAAAACGAACGAAAGACGATGAGCTCAACGCCATCTAGGTCTCATACATATAGCTATACTATATATATATACAAATTATAGTCGCAAGGAAAAGCAATGTACATAATTTAAAAAAAAAATCTACTCGATGAGTTTCTTTGGGGAAGAATAATTCATACCAAATTGTGTAATTGAATAAATTAATTGGCAGTCTTCAGATTTATTCCAGAAATGTAGTTATAGTCGAAAGGAAATTTAATTTACATCCCTAATGTGCCAAAGGGTTTGAACAAAAAAATAAGAATTTGCAATAACTCCTCGTCTGGGGATCCCATTTATGAAGGAGGGGGCTACCAAGTATGGAGTTTCTTAAATGATCATTTTGCGAAATGGATACAATGTAACGAAGCGTTAAATGCTACAAGCCAGTTTATCATCAATGAAATAATTTCCGATCACGAAGCCGCAGCAGCCGCTACATCATCAATAGACACCTCACCAACGACAACCGCCACACCGACGGTAGCCGCAGCAACAACATCTGCTGCCGCATAACAAACCACCAGTAAGAGATGGCATTTTACACTTCGACAAATATAATTCACAGTCACTATCAACGGTTGACATCACAGCTGAGGAGAATTCATTCGTCATTTACATTCGTCATCAATATAGTTCACATTGCGTCGTAACAAGAAAACCTGATAAGAAGAAGAAGACTAGCTTGTGTGTAGAAAAATCACTTGTTATTCAAGCTGACGAGCTAGAATTGAACTTGCAAGGCCACTGAAATTGACCGGTCATTTCGTCCATCAGCTTTTCTCTCCCAGTTTGGGCAAGAAATCTTTGGTTCGAAGATTAACGTCCTAATTGCCACTAGGGGCTTTGGTACCTGCTGACCTGTCGGTGCTTATGCATTGGCTGTGCCTACCAGATGCCTTAAACCTGTCGATCTAGTGCCACCAAGGGCCTTGTACTTGCAGATCTTGTGCCTACCAGAAGCTTTAAACTTGCCGATCTAGAGCCACCAAGGGCCACATACCTGCTGATTTTTGTAAATGCCTAAAAGGCATAGTATTTTTTTGAACCCGAGAACGTGTCCAGAGAATAGGAAAACCAGTTACCAGAATAGTTAATGAAATCCAGATGACATAACAATACTACCCCGAACCCGACATACAGGATAATGAAATACAGATGATGTGTTCGATGCTACCCGAAACCTGGCATAAATAATAAAATCCTGATGGTATAATTAACGTTACCCGAAACCTGACTTAAAGAATAAAATGAATTGAAATGCAGAATTTTGATATGAAATATTATTTGTTATATTTAATATTTAATTGTAATAAAGATTTGTTCCAAGGATATAAAGACCTATCTTATCTGCAGTTTTCGTGTTTTCTTCAGATCGACCCTGGAAATTCGGACGAGCAAAACTTCAGCTGGAAAAGAAAAAGCACATCACGACATACACAATTGAACAGGAATTAAATATGTGGACGTTTTCTTCGAAAAAGTATGACCCCCCATTTCATCGTGATGTCTGTGTGAGTCAACATCGACGCAGTTCCGCGTTATGGAGGGTTCATATTCATTCTCTATCTCTATTGGTTTAAGTGAGATATTTATTACTTATTTATTAAACAGACAGGTTCGGGTTTTTTTTGTTGTCTCGAACCTAAGGGCCGTTGTTGTCTATTCGCTCAATATAGATCATAAAGTTCCAAAGGCTCACTGTCAGCTCTGACTTATTGACCATTATTCTGGTGGTCCGTAACAGGCCGACTCCGAAATATCTGTCATTAACCCTGCGCCTTCTCAAGAAATTTTTATTTTTGTTTTCTATTTCAGCAATTATTGCAGAATTTTTGATTTCTTCGTTCATTGGGCAAATTATTTCATGAAATCTTATTGACAATCAGAGTGCCAAGCAAACAACATCCATTGTATTTACATTCTCATCCTAGAATTTCAACATAATCCATCAATATACATATGTAAATGTAAAAAGCACACAAATGTCAGTCGAACTAACATTAAACGTCAAATTATTTCGTCATTTATTTCTAAAGAGATGGTAAAAAATAAATGCTAAGATCAATTTCGTAAAATAATTTCTTGAATGAAATTTGTGCTCTGCATTGGAAATTTCCATTGCATGTTTAATTTTCTGAAAGAAATTATTGCTTGTGGAGGCGCTGGGTATCAAAGCATTTTTTTTGTCTTAGCTGGGAAGTTCATGTCTTGACAATTCATTCATGCAATAGAGGTTGAGGTGTAGGTAAGGCTGTTTAAGAAGAATTATCAAAAATTAATTTTATGAAAAAAAAGTCTTGACCTAATATAATCTTGTTAATGAACATTAACTTCTAAGAATTGTGTATTTGAAGAATTTAAGTACAAACAAACAATTTTTAAGTGCCGCCGCCCGCCGTCGGCGTGAGACACAAAAAATAATGAGATCAGAAAAAAAAAACGCAGCCGTCAAATTTGATGTCAGGCATTGATATCAAGACAAAATCAGAGAGAGAGAGAGAGCTGACATCCCAAGTTCCCAACACAACAAGAAACAACGCGACTCTTTTGGAGATTTCATGTCAGGATGAGTAAACCGAGAAAATTTATTGCCAATGGAGTCGGCCTGCAAGGGAAGAGTGGCAGTGTATCGTGTACTTAGTCATTCGCTAGAGTAATTTTAAAATCATTTGTTTCTAGGTTTTTCTTTTCTGTGGCTTTCTAGGTTTATTCTTCGTCGGGTTTCCACCAAGGTTTTATATTTGTGTTCACTCCAAAATATCTGAACCTTGGCCTAATTGGTGGACAGGTGCTTGTTTTTTGACTGATAGCAGGTATTTGGTCATGTCCTTATGTTTATTTCAATAGCAACAAATGTTGGCTGTTTTTGAATTGCCATTCTAGGAGCGCCAATGATGCCGATATCATCTGACCAATAATTCAATCTGTTTCAGAACTAGATTGAATATTACGCATGAGGACGCATTTTCCTCGCCGAAAACCTGTACTGCATGTTTTGAATAGCTCGTTATTCTATTGCATTGATAGAAATGGATCACTTTTGCTGAAATCCAGAGTTCGGACATCGCCATATAAAACTCTTAAGGGTGAATGATGTCATATACAACTAACGTGACTTGATTTAAAATACATTGGGTTTCTCCAGGATTTGTCTGAATATGAAGATTTGGTTATAGTCGATATACCGGGCCGAAGTGGACACCTATATTATGCCGTTAAAGTAGGGTTACCAGATTTAAAATATAAAAAAGTGGGACATAGCGAGTATTCTAGAGGGACAAATGTTCAAAGTTTTTTGAAAATTACAAAAAACCCGAAAACCTGGCAAATCATAAAATCTAAATAACTTCGTTTCTATTCCCTTTTAGTATAATATTGAATATTGAGAGGAAACATTAATATTGCATTTGTTGGATTCGTCTGCGGCAATTGAAAATGGCTGGTCTTGTGACAATAATTCGGCGATTGATAAGAAAATAATCAGATAAAATAATTTATAACGTATTCTGTTGGTGTTATGTATTTATCAGCAATTTCTGAGTCCATGAATATGGTCGAAACAGTGAGCTTGTACAAGTGACAGAGTTATAACTATGGCTATGAATTATTGAATGGCAGGAGAAAGTTGCTTCTGCTGCAATAGTTTTTGTTTTCATTCTCCGATAAGGAAGAACTTGAACTTGATTGCCCTAATCTATTCAAAAAGCTGGACATCTTTTCTTTCTGAACTTGACTTGACCTGATGTTTTATTTGTTGTTCGTGCTTTTTTAAGTTATATCGCCCTCCGTTAGATATTTTTAAATCTGATTTGCACACAACAAATTTCGCGTATTCATTGCCCTCTGCACTTTTTGCAACCAATTTATAGTTTACTAGCTGACCCGGCGAACTCTGTTCCGCCTTAGATTCAATAAATAAACAGATTTTGGATTTTATTAAGTTCAATTTTTTATTAGGAAATACAAATAAAAAAATCAAGTATTTTAATTATTCTTTATTGTTCATGTATTTTGGTGCATAGTTGCACTCTTCAGTTAGATACCTTGTGATACACGACATTAATTGTTTAATTATCAGGCGCTGGAACAAATAACGCAGATTTCCGACCCGTGAACATACCACTTATAATTTACCAAAATTACAGAAATTATGAGGAAATGTAATCAATCCACTCGATTTGTCTACAGGTGCTCGATCATTGCAGATACTCAGCAATTGCTTAGATAAATCTTTAGCAAATGTATCATTATCATCACAGCCACATTTCTTGTCAGCTGAAGTTTCTTCACATAGCGCCATATATTCGATGGTTTGATGCAAGCATTTATTTCGTCGGCAGCCGCTGGTCTTGGAATTACTGGCAGTGTTTGGCGGAAATTGCCAGACGGTAAAATCATTGCTCCTTCAAAACATCTCGAGTCATTGCGTAGATCTTTCAATGTTCGGTTAAGTGCTTCTAATGCACTTTAAGCGCTATTGTGCATTCGTCCCAGATAATGATTTTCGATGCTGATAAAACCTTGGCAATTGCTGAGGTTTTTGCGATGTAACATGTTGGTTCTTCACTAGTTTGAATATGTCATGGCAATTTGAATGCTGAATGAGCTATGCGGCATGCTTCTAGCACTGTGGCTGCTATTCCAGAAGGAGCAGGTGCAACCGCAATGTTGGATCTCGCACGAACAGTGGCTAAAACTACTGGCATGAGGAATGTCTTTCCAGTTCCACCAGGGGACATCCAGAAAATAGAAACCACCATTTCCATCATCAATAGCCTTCATTAATGTATCACAAACTACCTTTTTGGGGGTCAACTGAGCTACATTAGTTTGAACTTATCCTGGTGACCATATTCACGTTCGCGTTCCAATTCTCGATTAAAGTTGTCATTTATTTCATCATTTGGCGTTGGCATTCCTAACCTGACTAATAAGCTACCGCACATGAGGTAACACATGTCTTTGATAAAGAGTAAAGCCTGATTATGTATCTCCTCATTCATCTCAAGATCGTGATATCTGGAACTGACACGAATTTGATGTAAAATATCTTCTGACATATTATCCTTGTATTTGTGCCACAGGTTAGATGGGTTCGATGGAAAGCATGTCGAAATGATGATAGCAAATAATGGGCGTATCTGACTTGGAGATGCAGCGATAATGGCGTCAACGATTGCATCCTAGTGGCTATCGTTTTCTAGTAAATTGAGTTATCCACATGCAGTACGATATGTTGGACAGTCCGTAGTGTGTCAAATGACATTGGCCCACGCACATTTAGGAGCAGCAATTGCAAATAGAAGCATTCACTGATTATTATTGATTATTGATTTCTGAAAAAAATGTATAATTATCAAAATTTTTACCATACTTAACCATACACAAAATTACGTTTAGCTGTCATTTGCGTTTTGCTGTTCCTTGTCAGATACGTTTTTGTTATACCACGTTCTTTAGTAACTTGCATTCTTTTTGACGCGGTCGAACGGCATCAAAAGTATCCTCTGCCCGTCTCCTGGTGCAAAGCTACGTCCCACCAATTTTCGGCCAAATCGGTTTAGCCGTTCTTGAGTTGTTAAAAGTGTAACTAACACGACTTTCTTTTATATATGTAGATTCCCACATATTGATGTGAAAAACCTTTTGTTTTTTTGTTTTTGTCTTCTTCTTTTCTTCGTCAGTATTGTAAGATGTATCTGAATGTAATAAATATTACAACACAAAACACGAAATGCGAAGTTCTTGAGTTAAGTAAATGGGTGTATCCAGTTGTGAAAATTGTATTAACATTTGGAAACCTTCTAAGAATTTTGTTTTAAATCGGAAAGAGTAGGTAGTATACAAATATTGCTTTAAGGTGCCAAAAATATTAAATTATTTGTAAAAAGAGGGACATTTGTATTCCCTTTTGTCATTTTTAATTTTGAGGGGCAATAGATATTTTGAAGCAAAAAAGAGGGACAGTGCCTCCAAAAGGGACATAAATGGTAACCCTACGACAAGGGCCAACATACAGTGCGCTATATCGGATCCTTAATGCGAGATGCGACATTAAAAGGCTTTGTTGTTCTTTTGCTTTCTTATAATAAGGTCAGCCTCTTCTATACTTGGTGGTGGAACTGGCTTTTTATCGATTGGATGAAGGTTCCTCCTCTTGCCCTATTCCTCCCCATGACTTCTATTTAGAACTGTTGTAAATACAACTTGAAAACATCTACTATTTTCAGCATGTCGCTGACTAGATTACATTCGCTATAACTTCTCTCTTCCCATGGCTCGGTCAGTGACCATCATCTCACGGAAAAATAGAGTTGATAATAGTTTCGTCCTTGTCACCATTTAAAGGAGTAAACTATAAGGGTTTTTTGATATAGGTTGCTTCTATTGACCCAAGATGGATGAAGGGAGAAGTCGTGATACTCAGCCTAGTTTATAAAGAAGGAATGTGGAGGATATTCATTCGAATTTTAGGGGTTTCTCAGCCAGTGCTGGCTTAATCAAAAATTACAAAATCTAGTCTCTGGCGCTCTCTGGATTTCCCATAATCATGTCAAGCTCTCCTGTGCAAGCTAGATTTGTTGATGTAGCAACTAGGCTATTTTCATTTGGCTTTTTATGGTAGTCGTGTCCTTTATACAGTGCATAGCCGTCGCTTTCCTTGGTCTTCCTCAACAGGTCATTAAGCGGTTATGAGAGTGATTTTTGTAAACTTGCCTCTTATTCAAAGGGTTACAGTTTATGGTATTGAAGCTGTTGATGGTAGACCTAATTTTTTTTTGACTGACATGATCTCATGATGTTTTGGTTGAAAGCTGTAATAAAATATCATACCCTATTTATTTACTTTTTGAAGGATGAGTTTCCTATGGAGACAGAACTGTGAAGCTCAAGCACTGTATAGCTGTCTAATATTCAATGTGAAAATTCTCGCATAGCTTAGCCATTTTCATGGTCGTGGAATTAGAAGGAACTAACCATTACTAGCGTTAACCATATTCAATCTATCTTAGAAGATTGTTTCCAGCAACCACCGCGAGGAGGCTATGATTACACTTCCACTAGTATTCAGTATACGTATAGTTACGTTACTTACGAGTTACTACCCGTTTTTGGCTAATATCTGACCGCGCTTCCGTTTGAACCAAGTTCCAGGTTTAATTGACCGCATTTTCTCAGCAATTAATCATTATTGCTCAATTAAATTCGAGAACATACTGTTTGTAAACTTGCGATTAGTTGCATTCAGTTCTCGCTTGGTTTAACAAGCAGACGTTTCCTTATCTAATTTCCATGAGCATAATAGTATTGGTGTTCTTGAACCTAGTGTAAGTTATTTACTGACATTAATTATAGGTATTCAAACGTTGTCTGTCCTGCCAATATTATAAATGTGAAAGCTTGGATGGATGTTTGTTGCTCAATAGCCCCAGAACGGCTGAATGGATCTGGATGAAATTTGGCATAGTAATAGATTATAGTCTGGAATAGTACACGTGCTATTCTTTATCCCGGTAAAATTAATAGTAATAGGTTTGTTTTAATTTTGCCAGAGCTCATTCTACAAATAGGCAACATAGCTTTTATTCACAATACACCTAAAAGCACATGGATTTGCATGAAATCTAATTGGTAGATGAATGGGATACTGTATTATCACATAGGTCATTTTTATCATAACAAATTAACGGTTCCTATGGAAGAGGTTTAAATATTAAAAAAATATATACTTGGGTGTTTGTTCCGCTTTCACGCCTCAACGACTGAGCGGGTTTTAATGAAATTTCGTAGGTGGATAGTTGTCATTAGATTCCCGTGGCCGTATTATAGAAAGTCCGTATATACATATATATAATCGAAATATATTGTTTATCATCGCTCTGTACTGAGTTCGGTTCCTTTCAAAGAACTATCAGTCTTTTTGTGTCGAAATTTTTCCGGGGCCGCTGGTATTGTATAAAATTTAAAATGAAATTACAAAAAAATAAATAAAAGTGAAATAACGATTTTCTTCACCCTAAGGTCTTAATTAAAATTGGCATTTTTGGAATAAAAAACAAATTGTAGAAAAAATGTAATATAAGTTAATTTTTATGATTTTTTTATTCCGACTTGCTGGCCCTGCTCGTGCTCAATTCTTCGCATGTTTACTCAGTTGAATAGGTAATGCCCCATGTTCTTTAAAGAGCACATCCCAAAGTAAATACAAAGGCAAAAATCATTGTGTATAATGGCTATTTACATTTAAATCAAATCCTCGCTTTCTGTAATTTTCATTGTAATTTCAAGCAAAAAGAAGACGGAAACAAATAAAAATTCTCCCTTGATGAGATATTTACTGTTTTAAAAGGACTTAATCCCTTTAAGTTGAATTGAGTGAGGGCGCTTTTGTGTTTTTCTTTGATTTAAATTCAACCAGGACTCTGATTTCTCTTGTTTATTCCAAAAAGTACTTTATCTTTATTATTATTATTTCTTCGATTGTTGAATTTTCTCGTACTCTGTCGCTTTGTTTGATTTTTCCTCAAACAAAAAAAAAAAACCTAGCCTACGGAATTCAAAAAAAACCACAAGCAACTTAAAAATATGATAAGTCTTTAATATCTTTGAGGCTTTGTCATCTCGTAATAGCATTTAAATAGCTTTTAGACTTAAAGACATTATTGTCCTTTAGTTTGGGAGTTGTATTTTATTTTTGAAGATAAAATCAATTGTCATGTTCATTATATTTTTATTTCATTATTCTAACAGCGAGCAATATGTGTACTGTACATGTGTAAGAGTGTATATCAAAGTGTCCTTTGTAGATAAATGAATTTTGGATGAGCCTTTTTCGTTCTTTTTTTTGTGTTTTTGCTTCCTTTCTATGTATATCCTTAGGGATTAAGGTGTAACACGAAAAAGTTCTGTTTCTTGACAGAACTTTGACACTGATATTTGCATCCTTCTCGAATAATACAATATACCATTGTGAGGGAGAGTCTTGTCTGTAATTTTGTGGGACTGCTAGTTTGTATAGTACATATATTCATGTTTCCCCAGATAATATATTGTATGTATCAGAGGAGACGAAAATAGTTCTAGATAGTATATTAGATAGAACAAACTTAGCCCAGAGATAGAAAACTTTTTTTTTCCTATCAACAAGGGATCCCAAAAAGTATGTGATATGTGTTTAAGGGCTCAAGTTAACTTGGGACATCTACAAAGTATGGTCTGGTTAGGTACTTAAAGACACAAGTTTTTGTATCGTCTGGATTATTTGAATCACATTTAATTGATACTACTTGCGATATATTCAATGCTGAAAATGTAAGAAAAATAATGTATAAGGTGAAATTAAGGAAGGACAAAATTAAAATCACGAAGTGTCGAAAATACTTTGAATACTAGAATGCTTTTTTTTCTTCAAAGGTCGAATTTTACACTTTAGATATGTAATGATGGTTTTTATTATAAAATATTAATTTCTTAAAACAATCTTTTTTTTTATTTAATATTATTGAATGATTTTTTAATATTAATTTAGTGACAAAAAAATAATTAATACTAAAGTATTTAACAAAGTAAAAGTAAAATAAATATAATTGTAACAAGTACTCTTACAACTCGGCCATCCTGACTATAATGATCGGCTCGATTAAGAAACTCATTTAACAAAAAAAAGCAATAATAATAACAATATTTACATAAAAACCAAAATCATGAATAATAACAATAAAACAAATAAAGTAATTAATTAAAATAGAAGTAAAATTCGAACAATCCCTGGTATTACCATTTTGAAAAAGAATTTTTGTTAAGTATTAGAATCCCTGCCAATCAACCCAGGAACATATTCGTAAGACTTTAATTATGCCATCATAAGGAATTTGAGTTAATTGACAATTTTTAATGTCTCTTATTACGTATCGATGTTCTACACCAAATAATAATTGATAAGGTGTATCACCAGTTGTTGAATGAACAGAGTTGTTAAGAGCGTATTCGACTCTTGTTATATGTTTCGACTAATTCGAATGTTGAAGTGGTTCCGTAATTTTAGATAATATCGACTTAATAACTCGATCGACACTCTCAACTTGCCATAACAGATAGCTGATGATTGGAAAGTTGTTTTTCGTAGAATATCGATTACTTCAGAAATAGAGTTTAAATGTCCAAAGTTTAACAAAAAAATTGCTGCGAAACGCCGCATAATTTGTTGAACTATCCACCCGAAGAAAAATTTCGGCAGTGGAATCCGTTTTCATCAAACGTCGAATTGAATTTAAACGAAATATATCATCACCACTTACCGAATCGCAAGCTCTTTCAAAAATTTTCAAAATTTTCAATCCATTTACGGACATCACAAGTTTCATCATCAGCAAACGGTATGATGGTATATTGAATATCTTCAAATTTTGGGGAAAGAAAAATTTTCGGACTAAGAGCCAGTTCTTGTTGCAATTGTTGCAAACGTTGACGTTTTTCTAGTATTCTCAAGGGTATATCAATTCCAGCTTCCTCTGCTGTAAGAGATAGAATCCGATTTTCTGTTGCAGGTTCCCTGACTTGATTGTTGTTTCCAAGTTCTTTTTGGCTTATCAAAGGGTTAAGTGCATCTCTTTGACTATTTCCGGAATTGTTGGAATTTTCAAAATTCTCTCCATGTTCAGAAAGTTTGTCTTTGAAAATTCTATTTTATGTTTTTCAAGCCAATTTTGCAACTCGGTATTTATTCGTTTATTAGTCGTACTGATGTCTTAATATTCAAGCTTTCCCAAAGAATGCCATTTCTGAAGTTGTTAGGATGGTTTTCATTATAAAATATTAATTTCTTAAAACAATCTTATTTTTTGAATTATTATTATTAAATGATTTTTAATTATTCATTTAATGACACAAACATAATAAATACTTAAGTATTTAACAAAGTAAAAGTAAAATATAAAGTATAATTGTAACAAGTACTCTTACAAATATAATATTTTCCACAACCACTCGACCATATTTCATAAAATTTGACATGTACATAATTCTGATAATTGTCTAACAAATGTACGGTTCACAAAATTCCCACAGTTGATATAATTATTGTCAGTTAAATATAATGGCAAATTTTTAATAGTGTGCACATTCTGAGGGGCAAACAATCATGAGACTTGACCATTTCTTCAGAGTTCGACTGTTGAATTAAATGAAACTGCAAGCTGTCCAAAAGAGGAATTCGAATGTAGATGCCTTTGATACACACCTGCAGTTGCTCGAATCTACAGAGAGCACATGATACTCTCCATGCTGAAATATTGCATATTGCATTGTGTATGACAATAAACACATGCACTGAAAAAATTGACCAAATATGCAACCACGAAAATGCTGCAGAATAAATCAATATATTAGCAAGGGGAAGAGTAGTACAAAGAAGATCGCTTATGCAGCCTGATAGCTCAACAAAAGATAGAGTCTATGGATCAAATCAGCAGCCGTAAATTCTAAGAAAAATTCGCTACTGGTTTTAAGTCCAGTGAGAGCGCTAGTAACATAGTCAGCGAAACACAGAAAATAGTAGATGTGTTCCAGCAGATTGCGAACGGTTATCCTATAAATCAATCAAGACCAATTCCACCAATTTGTATAAAAGAGGATGAAGGAAGGCATGCCCGATGACTCAACATTCAGCTGCAAATGTCCCATCTACAAAAAAGTCGATATTCCGTCTTATGTTTTGCAAGAACTGTCGCCGCATAGAGTACTGTGTGATCGTATATAACTTTCGGACTGGCAGATCAACCATAGACCAATTCTTCTCACTGGCACAAAAGAATTTCAAGTCGAGAACTATTAACTGTTCATGAACACATTAATCGCTGTATTTTGCGGCGCAAAAACTCTGTTTTTAGAGAAATCTCATGCAGTTATGTCGCATCAGGTTATTCTAGAAAATACTTAAAAAACGATTTGATGTTCAACTGGGGAAAAATACTTTCGAAAAATACTATTTCAAGCACCTGCCGAGTTTCGGTGCGGTGACTTTTTCAATTTCGTAAACACAGCTTTTACGGGGACAAATTAGCGGCGAAATATGATAGTCGTGAAATAAACGAGAACATAAACAAATTGTTAAAATCAATAAAGAAACAAATATCTATTCATAACACTTAGGTCACAACAAATAATTTAGTGAAAACCCTACGAAGAATTACCTTAGCAAACAGTAGATACTTCGTTTTGGCGAGACAATTGGTTCGTAAACTCCTCTTTGCAAGAATCGTACAAAAAATCTCAATATAAGTCAGAGTTCATGACATTTCTCGGAAACATTTTGACAATTCAATATCAAAACTGTGATGGTTTTTTAGTTTATATCTGAGGTAGCGTCAGAGGTTCCAAGGTCTCAACAAAAAAAGCAATAAAACTCTGTGCGTGATGAGTTCAGAACTCCGTTTAAATGTCAATTTTCATTAGGTTTTTAATATTACATTAATTTAGCTCTAAATTACTTTAACAAGGTATTCCATAAGCTTTACAATAGATTTCCTTAAATTAAACTAACACTTACCCACAGATTCACAGTGCGAGTTTAAGCTTAAGATCAAATGAACCTTAAACTGAGTTTAAATTTTTGGTTTAATTTGTCCGGTTTCACAGGGAAATCTGATCTTCAGATCAGTTCAACTTCGTTTAACTACATTTATAAAAAATAGTTGGCAGCATTTTTCTTGCCTCGTCCTCCCTTTTTGTCTCTGACACAAAAAAACACGCGAAACAACGAAAATAATAAATAAAATAATATTCAAAATCACTATAACAACTCGATTACATTTGAATACACAATTTTGTTTTGTTCATAATATTTTCTGAAAAAAAAAAACAATACAAACGTTGAACTGAAGTTTAAACGGCAAAATAATCTCGGTTCACTTAAACTACAAATTAAATTCAGTACAATGTTTAAACGACACTGTGAAACCGAATAAATTGTTGATCTGAAGTTTAAGACAAAAGTGGAGTTTAAACTCGCACTGTGAAACTGGGGTAACAATTTCATATAATTTGGGATAGAGTTCCACGGCCTGGTAGAAAATCAAAAGCCACAAAGTTTATGGGATAGAGTCTACGGCCCTGGTCGAAACTACTTTCACAAAATTTACAGCATTAGGTCAAAAACTTGCTAAACTCCTAACTAGTTCACCACGCCCCACAGTGGTTTAATTTGTATGGAAAGGGCGGTCAAAACTAAAAATTCCATTTTAGATGATAGAATATAAAATAAATTGTTAAAAAAGTGATTTATTGTAAATATTATTTAATTTTATTAACAATTAAAGCAATAAATTCAAAAAATATTTTTATATAGTGTGGATTTTTGTGTTTTTTTTTTCAAATTTCTTTCGTTAGAAAGCAAAGGGTATGAGGGAAGAATTAATCTATTTAATAAATCAGTGTTTGTTGTCAGCCTAGATATTTCGTGTGTTGTTCGTTCGGAAAAATTTTACATCTTTGTTTTTCACCTCTGCTGCCCCTTCAGTTAATTGGCCTATAGGCCACAATTTGTCCTTCGTGAATGAGAACTTTGTGTATTGAAGCTGGCAATTGGCACGAAGGGTATTCTGCAACAATTTCACGAGTTGTATCTTGCCGCAACCAAAAGTTTGAAAGAATCATTTGAATTAAGTTTTTTAACTTGTAGATTGTCTCTAGACTGGCAATGCCTCAAGACACAAGCGATATCTTTATCTACTTCAACGATTTTAGCAATACATCTCCTCTTAGTTCGAGACGAGCTTTACTAAAAATGTGTTTTTTAGTCTCCCTTGACTATTTGGGGACTTTTTTTCTTATGGTTGCTCCTGTGCTTGATAGAATCAAGCCAATAACTATTTGTAGATAAAACCGTTATTTTTTTAGGAACAAGCCTCCCACTTTCTATGAAAGGACTTACATAACGTACTTATATTTTTCTTGGCCTCCAAACTTCCAATTTGGTAAGTTTCCTTCAAAATTGTCCACGTTTCATTAATTTTGGCAACACTGCGACCTTTCTTCGACGTATGCTAAATATTAAAAATATCAATCCGCTTTATCATATTGCTAAAATCTAAAAAAAATAGTGTAAAACAGTGTTTGACTTCGGGTCAAAATTTTACGATTTGCGCAAATTTGCGCAAAAAAGGTAGTGTATGCTCGTAAAGAGGAAAGATAATCCTAAATTATTCTATATAAATTATTGTGGGATTTTATGGGAATTTGATGTTTCGGCTATTGATAAAAACACAAAATTTGAAAAAAAAAACACAATATATGACCTCTATTGAGGTCAAAATAAAATATATATATATTTATTTTTCAAAGAAAACCATTAAGCTATCGTTAGACATTATTTTATTACTCACATCAATCACATTTTTTCCAAAACTAACCTTATTAACAGACCAAAAATGGTTAAACCGCAATGTCGTATTTTCAGATTAGGGTTTTTTATAAAATTGGGAAAAACACTCAATTTCGTGGCGCGACTGACTGCCAATTACTAATTTTATAGAAAAAATCTTACTGTGACTATATTGTCGCGTTATCATAGATAATTATTGCATTAAAAAAAATTAATTTATTAAATCTTGAAATTTTGACTTTTGGCCTATGGGAGAAACCACTGCGCCCTCAGCAGTATGTTCCTAGGCACTTCCCTTATGTACACTAGATTGGTACATATAACACCCAAGGTATTCTTATCCATACAAATGTTACATGTTAAATGTTATACTTTCAGTAACAAGTAAATGTGAATTGTAAGAGTGCAGAAAAACACATCCCATGTAAATCATATTGAGTGATGTTTGACTTGATGATAATGTTCTGCTTTCACTATAAATCGTATGGTCACGTGTTTGCTTACTGACGATGCTCTGCATATCCGCTTTTTGTCAATTATAGTTTTTGAATTTGAAAAGTTGAAGTGGCAGTTAGCTCGTAGATGAATGCAATGTGTGGTGGAAATTGGAATGTCAATTGTTTGGTGAGGTTATATTTCTAACTTCGTTACAAAACAAGTTTTTTATGATCTGTGGCAATTGTCGCATAATTTCTTTTAAAATTTCAAATTATTTAGGCGATTTACCAAACTCATAAATATCCTGAACATTTATGAGATTGGTCATTTGCCTTAGAAATAGATAGTGTAGAACCCATATGTCTTTTTGATTAAGAATTCTGACATTTAAAAAAACACCCTCTCTTGAACAAATTTTTTTTTCGTTAAGTTGCCCATATGGGAGACGAATAATGCAACTTAGAAGTCATGTAAGTATGAACTTTGTAATGAACGTCAGTCCTCCATATTGAAGTGTTTCTACAACGACTATTCTGAAACTGGTTCTAAATTGATTTGGTAAAATTATGGCAATGGCGCAGTGGATAAAGTGCTTGATTTCTAACTTAGACGTGTGAGTTCGATCCCCACGCTAGGCGCATTCTTTTTTATACCTCCAATTTTAATTGGATGCCGCCCATTGGTTAAAATGAGACAGTCGATACCTGGTTCTCAAATCAACTGTGCCAAACTAGTGCCGTGCAATTTAGGTTGCATTTAAAAGACCTTAGATCTTACAGGCATATAGTTAAATTTAAAAAAAAAAATATTGCCCAGTGCCTTTTTTCTTAAGCTCTAGCAATCGCAGTTTAAGCTTAAAGCTAGCACTGTGATTGCCATATTAAGGGTAGTCAAAACCCCTTGTGCGCGCTCAATTATATAAAAAATCACAGCTTAAAAAAATTTAGTGCGGAGCTTTAGACAAGATGAAAACAACACAATGTATAAAACGTGAAATTTTTGTAGTGGCTTTTTATTTCATGGCTTTAAAATGAAAACTAGTTGATTTAATTTAACTCACCCTAATCCTTAACAAATGCATTTCAATTTTGTTTTAATGCTAACATTTAAATCAAGCAAGCAAGTAATTCAATCATTTCATTCAAGAAAGTAAAAAAAAAAACTAAAAAGTTTTGAAACATTTCAATAAATCTTTTCAATTAATCCTCATCCGCATTTCATAGAAAAATTAATACAAAGTTAAAATTATGATCCAATTAAAAACACCAGCAGGCACAACATAAAAAAATAAATAATAATGATTGCGTTAAATGAACTTTTTTTTTACTCGAATTAAATCGTACTTTGCGAGTAAAAGTTTGAATTTAAATCCAAACACAAAAAAAAAAAAGAATTAACTTCCCGGCCTTCATTAAAAATAGAAGAGCTTTCCTTCTTCATAACTTTGTGACCTGTGTGAATATAATCCTCATCTCTGGTAACTTCATCTCATAAATTCGTATAGGGGCCTGGAGGCAGCAATTTTTAGCGCACAATTTTAATGTTTGAATTTAATGAATGCCAGCCATGACAATGCAAACTTTGTTCCGCTTGTAATTTGATTGATTGTTATTATTTTATGATGCTTAATTTTTAGGTAGGTTGCGAAAAGGAGTGGAGAATGGGGAAATCATCATAGTATCGAGGAAGAAGTGAAAATTAGCTGCTAACCATTATCTACCTAGGGAAAGAATAACAATGCTTTCGAGCCTACGCTCGAAAGTTACAAGCATGTTAACTTTCCGAATGAGACCTTAGTGATATAAAGAAGAATATACCCTAGGTCCCTAGCAACTGCTGATAGTTGAGTTTGGTAAAAGAAATGGATTCAAATTTTGAATGGTTAAGTGAACTTATACTGTCAGCTCTTAATGTGACCAACTGTTATAAAGCTAGAAAGCAATGGCGGCCATGAGCACTTAAACCTATACATTTGATTTCGGACATAGGAATTGGTTGTGGCTGGTCCGAGGGTACTTACTCGGTTGGATAAGCATCCATACTGTACTAAAGATCCATATAATGTGCGTTGTAACAATTCTATAAGTCCCCTAGTCTGCTAAGTCGGCGTATTTTGAATTTGAGCGATGGAGAACCAACAAGAGTTCTTCCACTTTGTCGTGTTTAGAAATTATGTGATGTTTCCTGTCTTCGGAAATTTTCAAAATCGTGCTAATATGCCAGTGTCTAGTGCCCTGATTACACTTATCTAGGTATATACCAGACAGAAACCCTCCATGGATCGGGAGTCGGATAAGTAAGTGAATAAATAAGTAGGTCTCTAAATAAGGACCAGTTCTTTTACGGACATGCAATCCAATCGCTCAGGAAGAATTATTTTTCTTATATAAAAAAATTAGTTAAAAAATAACTTTACAAATATATAAGGTTTTATAATGAGAGGTGTTATTTTGATGTTCAAAGAAAAATGGCATTTTTTGAGATAAATGATCGGACGTTTATTTCAATATTAAGAGGAAAGTATGCTATTAATAATGGTAAGCAATATCAGCCAAATGGCAGTGACTGCTACGCACAAAACAATGTCCTTTTCATGAAATTATCCATCACCAAATCGCAAAGTGGCTGCTATATGCCCTCAACAGCTTCACGAATTCTATCTTTGAAATCTTGAATCGACGCTGGGCTGTTGGCGTAGACCTTATCTTTCACTTGACCCCAAAGGAAGAAATCTCAAGTTGTTAAATCACAATCTTCTCGGTGGCCAATTGTGATCACATCTTCGAGAGATAACACGGTCCGGAAACTTTTCCCGTAAAAGATCGATGGTTTCGTTGCTTGGGTGGCACGTAGCGCCGCCATCCTGTTGAAAATAAACGTTATCCAGATAAATATCAGACAATTCCGGTCATAAAAAACTATTAGGCATCTTTCGATAGCGCAATCCATTCACCGTAGCTGTTGCTCCAGCCTCATTTTCGAAAAAGTAAGGTCCAATGATCCCGCGGGACCATAAACCGTACCAAACAGTTACTCGTTGAGAATGGAGAGGCTTTTCAACGATAAAACTTGGTTTTTCCGAGCCGCAGATGCGACAATTTTTCTTATTGACGTAGCCACCTAGGTGGAAATGGGCCTCATCAGTCAAGATGATTTTTCGATGAAATTCCGGATCATTTTCATGCATTTCAAGCACCCAATCAGCAAAGGCACGTCGTTTTTGGTATTCGGCCGGCTTGAGTTAGTTCTTATATTAGCTGATCTTTAAAATCCTTAAGACCTAAGTCTTTATTCAAAATATGGTGTAATGACGTTTGTAGAATGCCCAATTCCAAAGAACAACGAGGAATGGACAAACCTGGGTTTTCTTCAACACTTTGTTCTACAGTAGCCAATTTCTCAGTTGTTGTTGAGCGACGTGCACTGGTTTTATTCTTTACATCGCTAATTTGTCCCAACATCTCAAATTTTTCCACCAATTTCTGAATTGTGGTGCGACAAAGTGCTTCACGACGCACGAACAATCTCTGCCATATTTTCATCAATTTTTTTAGTGAATTTTAATAATTACAATGTGCTGTTGAAGCGTGTATCGTTCCATTTTTGTTAATGGCGTAGTTTCTACTTGTCAAATGTCAAAAAATTACAGCTTCAAAAGTGCAAACTTGCGAAATAGCAAGCCATTCAAATTAACACCTCTTATTAGAAAACCTTTTATTTACCCGTTTCTACTAAGAACTTTGTCCTTACGATGTTATCGAACGTAAAATCATGTACGCGCCATCCAGTCGTAAATTTATTTTTTTTAGTTGTATTCATTTCAATGAACATCAAATGCAAATTACCGACCACTGAATAGTTTTAGTATAGAAATTGTCAAATAACATATTTAGTCACATAACGATTTTATTTCATTTCAGTTAAATTTTTAGATCGTCAAAATTTGGCAATTTTTAATGTTTGATGTCGGTATTTCGATCGGTGTGACATAGGTGTCCGCACTTTATGATTTATTTTTACTCTGTTACATCATTTTAATATATTTATTATTGTCAGGAATATTTATTAATGTGCCTCGAATATTCGGCCACTATTCGGCATTCGGCCTATATTTTTGATATTCGGTATTCGGCCGAATACCGAATAACAAATGGAAAATAAAAAAGGCTTACAATAATTTGTTCTTATATTCAAAAATTTGTATTTTAGTATTTAAAATGTACTAATGTAAGTTGAGGTGAATAAAAACTACTTTTTCGGCATTCGTTGGCAGGGATGGGACTTTTTGAAATATATTCCGAAGTAGATTTGAATAAAAACGCAGTAGATTCATTTTCATTGCAGTAGATTTTTATATTTTTAAAATATAAATAAAAAGTAACCCACAGAATATACAGGTTCCCAACACTATTTTTCAATGTCAACCATTTGCTTGAAGAAAATAATATTTTGCAAAGTGGCTGTTTTTACTTTAATTCGAATTTCGAAATTTGTCCTTCACTAAACTTACTGTCAAAAATTTGCGTTCGGTAGCGGCACTAGTATGAGGTAGAGAACACAAAGTTAACATATACATGTACATAAATGTTAAGCTGTTTTTCCCCAAAAGCGTTTTCTTCGTTATTCCGTTTAACAATATTAAGATTTTCCAGGTTTTCGTTATAGAATGGAAAAGATGTAACAATGGGAAAAATTTTGGCCACTGTACCCTCCACAGCCACCTATACATATCTAAGTACCTAAGAAGTTTTAATTTTAATCATTAAAATTGAAACGTTTTTTATTTGACTTCAAAGTTCTACGTAAAATTCGACCAAATATTTTTTAATTTCACGGAGTGAGATGCAAAAAAACCTGGACTTATACAAAATGTATATCCATGTATTTAAATATATATTTTTTGTCATTTCTCTATAACTACAAATCCTTTATGGCTTGATCAGAACAAAAAACAAATACAACATAATTAAAACCATTTTAATAGGTCAAGCTATCTGAAAAACTTTGGCGTACTTTTGTATCCTATGAGAAATGTCAAAACATATCACAAACAGATACAAATTTAATCTATCCGATATTGGTTGTTCAGGAACTTAAGTGAATACTAACCTGTCTTAAGCCCTTATTATGAATAGGTAATCGAAAATTCGATAAGTTGCAAATAATTTTGCGAACTTCGATATCACATTAATAGCGAACTTTAAGGTTCGCTTAAGAATAATTACTGCCAAAAATAAATTCCAATAAGAAAACATATGTTATACATAAAATACTGTTTGTGTTGCGTTAAATTTTGTGAAATTAATGTGTTGTGTGCTTAATTTTGTTTCAGTTCCGCTTAAGACTAAACAGTTGCTTTTACTAAAATTAAAATACACATTCGTGATATTGCTAATTCCTCCCGAATAATTTGTATACCTTCAAAATTTAATTCGTTTTCCAAAAAAACACTATATTTTGTCTTGAATTTGATTTATTTTGTACTTCCGATTGAACAAGGCTATGTCCTCAACTAAATAAAGCATGTATTAAAGCCAACAACTTCCTATGCAGTTCCATCTCTTCTAAAATTGGTTTGCACATTGAGATTTTTTGGAAGAGGTTGCTACACACCTATACCCTTACATAAATCCGGATTCGATTTCAAATTGATTTGCATTGGTCCTTATAAGTTATTACTTTTATTAATTAAACAATATTCTAAATTTGCAATAAATACCTTTTTCTTCTGTCGGTCATTACAAACAATAACTGGCTACAGGTTAATACAAGTGAATTCAAAAATGTTTTCCGGCACAACAGTTCGCTAACCTTATCACTAAATATTTTGATTCGATTGTAAATATATCACACTGTAATCCCTCGATAATCACATTCGTTAAAGTTTTCACATTTGGAGCGAGCTACGTTGGAGCAACTCGCTTGTCTTAATACGATATTAGCGAATTCAGAAGATCTTAAGTTCGATTCGCTATTCATAATTTGGACCTTAGATAGGCTATCGTACCGAAATTTGAATGTACCCATGGGCTGCATACAGAAATAGAATCAACCAAATAATTTTAAGATTAGATATACATATTTTAAAGCTGTTCTTTCATAAAACAAAAATTGAAGTAGATTTTATTTAAAGGCAATAGATTTGATTTTGGAAAAAATGCAGTAAATCTACTGCAATTGCAGTAAAGTCCCAACCCAGTTCGTTGATAGAAAATGATTACGACAAGATCTACTCGCAAATGAAAACAAATACTTCAAAACTTTCGGCCCACATGCAATGCAATACAATGCGGGCGTTCACTCATTTATTCTCGGATACCAAGCTATCGGAGTATATCTGTGGACGAATAAGATAGGTTACCTGAAAGCTGTCAAAAAATCAAAGCATCATACCAATGAATTTTGCAGTCAGCTGGTTCTATACATTTGTTCTCGGATAGCTAGTTATTCCAAATTTTTTTGGGATAACTGAAGATGGCTTTCATGAGAGCAGCTGTTTGTTCATCACATGTGGTTTTACACGCATTACAACACCAGAAATTTATTCCAGATTGCTGTGAATAATTGAGTGAACGTCCCCAATGAGGCAGGTCATAACACGTCAAAAGTCACGAAGTAGGAAGATAGATACACAAGCACATCTTTGGCCGAATGAAATGCAATCCAATAAGACATGTTATAACATGTCAAAAGTCACGTAGGAGATAAATACATATCGTTGCGTTGCCGAATATTCGGTATTCGGCCGAGTCACTATTTTCGGCATCTCTACTTCCCAGCAAACATTTTTATTCAGAAATGAACGATAATTAATTCATAAAAGTGAAAAAACCGGCCGAGAAAGAATTCACTTTTGATGCAATTTGAATCCTTTTACCTGGGCTCTTAGACACCGATTTGAATCATTTGAATTTTATGGCCTGAACATTCGTCATTTAAATGAACGTATGTAAGGGCTTCATATATTCATTTAAATGGTTAATGCCTGAATCTTTTCTAAATCATAAAAATAATTCCAATAAAATTCAATTAAGTGAAGGATTTCTAAGTATATACCTTCACTTTAATTAATCGCATAGGAATCATTTTTGCGATTCAGAAAAGGTTCAGGGATTAATCATTTAAAGGAATATATGGAACTCTTATATACGTTCATTTAAATAACGAATTTTCAGATCATAAATGAATCATTACAATGATTCAAATCGGTGTCTAAAAGCCCGGGTAAAAGGATTCAAATTGCATCTTAAGTGAATTCATTATTTCTGATTCATTTATGATTGAATATTTCATCAGTGAGCCTCTGGAATATTTTTTGATTTGCCTCTTGTTTGGCTTTTATAGCTTCCAGGAATTCTTAATTGGTACACGATGCTATAATTAAAGAAATGATTTTTATGTTTCTAAGAAAATTTAACACCATTTTTTACATACCTTCATGTTTTATCATTTGCTTTTTTATATAAATATTTTTTTTTAAGTAAGTAGGTACCCATTTTCTATTAAAACACAAGCTGGTTATATACCTATCTAAACCGATCTTTCGAAAAACTTTTCCGAACTGATAATCGAATATGCAAACGAAACTTTTGTCATTACAATGACCCGTCATCATTACCCCTTTGTAAAAATAAAAATAAAAGGACCAAGAAAAAAGGATCTCCATATGAAGGATCCAACAACAAAACGAGTGTTTTTTTTGACACAGAATACATATCTCTTTGTGTCTCGCTGGTAAGAATTTGTAGGATTTTTGTATATATTCATAATTCATTCAAAAAACTGGAGGTTCCCTGAATATTATCCTTCATTTTTGGTGATTAGAATCTGAACCTTCAGATAAATGTTTGCTGGGTTTATTTACGCCAAACTGCCACAAGCCCCCTAAAAAATACCTCAAATACATAAAAAAAAAAACCAACAACCACCGATTTGGGGTCACGCTGGCTGGTAGCGTGGCAAATGCAAAGGTAGCAACCACTGTCAAATTTAAACGCTTAGGCCGACGCAAATAATTCTATAAGAAAATTTTATAAAAGTTAACTCTGATTTTTATTGTCAATTCTTTTATTTTTGTTTTCATCGTTGTCGGTTTTGAAATACCCACACAAAAATAATCATTCTTCGGAAGCAATTTAACTTTTAGCAAGTAAACAATTTGCAAGAGGTAGTATTTTGTGTCCTAGTAACCATGCTGGATAGGATAGGAAGGATATAATTTATACTTTTTTTTGAATCGACCTTGCAAAGGAAGTTTGGGAAATATGGTGACACGGAGACGCGATTATGATTGTCAGATACCTATTACATATCTACACAAAAACGAAAAATGCGGCATTCGTAATCTGGCACGCGGAAGAGTGGTGGTGAGCGAGGGATGATGGGGAGGAGATTTATTTTTTTTGTTGTATTGAAATTGATTTTAAAAAATATATGATTTATTTAGGTGTACCTTCAATTCAATGTATATTTGAATGATAAAAAATGGGTGGTAGAATATTGTATTGTATGAATGAAAAGAAATAAATGCCATTAATTTTGAATAATGATTTTTTTTTTTTTAATCAAAATTGTGAATGGAAAGTATAAGCGATTGGAAGTATGATGTTTTGAATATGAAAGTCCTGCGAGAAGGAACATCAGATAGGTAGATAAAAATGCAAAAAAAAAATATTACTTATTTCTTTATACCTCGTTTTTTTTGTTGCTAGCAGGATCTTTTCTAAATAAATGAAGTAAAATGTGATGGTTCAATGAAGCTCTGGCTATCAGTTTATGCATTTTAGATTCTGAGTGAAGGGAAAGGAAAAACTTTTAACGAAGTTTGAAGTAAAGAAAAGTACTAAGGCTAAAGGAAAAATATTTTAAGATCATAGAACTACTTTGGTACTTTTAACAAAGTTTTAAGAATTTCTTTGAATATTTAAGGACTTTGTGGGTTGAGTTGATTGTATATGTATTGGATTTTTAGAGCTTTTCTATTGTGCATAGTATTGGAACCACTCAAAGAAGTTTTATAATCCTTTGCGGGCCTGAGTCCTTTCACAAATTGCTAAAAGTTAATATTTGTGCAGTCATTTTTGAGTTTAAACATAAAGTTCAATAAGTATGGACTGCCAAGAAAATTTTCAGAGAAATCTACTAATATTTATAATTATGTCTAGATAGGTAAATATCTCTACTTATATTAAAGTTATAACAGCATTTTTCAAGAATTTGTTTTCGTTATAAAATAAATGAAAAATGACGGCATATATAGACGGAACCGGTGAGAGTCACCAAAGCTTCGTTGTCGTGCCGAAATTTTAACGTTGGATTTTGAGACTCATTAAATAAATAAAATTAAGTATGAAAGCGGGAAGAATCTAAAATAACTCTGTACTCACACGACATTCAATTTTTAAATGGAAGCATTGTAAGTGTATATGGACAATTTATCTATATTCTGTAGGTTAAGCAGCGTAAAATATAATAAATCATATTTAATTTAACGTTGAAAATATATTGATTTAACTAAGCAACGTTGGTTTAAGTATTGTCATTCTTGTTTTAAAGTGAACTGAAGTCGATTCAACAGTGAAACAACTTTCATAAATTATTACATACATTCAACGTTGTTTTAAAGTGTAAAATGCTAAAATGTATCAAAAATTAAAATTCCATGCACAACTTTCAAAGTGTAACATAGTTGATTCTACTTTGTTCAACATCATTTCGAAGTTGCAGCCACTTACAAGTAACACTTATACATTAAATTATTTCTCCACAAACATTGATGAAAGATTTTCAATGTAAGATCAACTTTAATTTGAATTAATTCATAGTCAATTTTAAGTAGACTCAATGTAAAAGCGAAATGTTTAAAATTTAAAGTTGAAGAGATGTAGAAATAAAGTGAAATCACATTGATGTTGCATTTTCAAACTACGATCCAAGTAAATTCAAAGGGATTTATAGTTTATCTTAAGTGGATTCCATGTAGAATCATGAAAACAGCACAAAAAACTACCTGCAATATAGCCTCGTACCGGTGTCGCGTGTTCGATCGCGACAGCAATGGAGTGGTTTTAGCCTTATACGAGTATTGTCATTCGTGTTTTGTCTTTCAGTAAATAGTTTTAAATGATTAAAATGGAAAATTTGAAAAGTAAGCAATTATTTTTGGCTGGAATTATAGCTATTTCACGACTTACCAAGGTCAATCATCAGATTCCTTTGCTCTAGTGGTGCTGGTCTACTTTTTCATTTTAATTGAAAAACTTCTTGTAGTAGCCAACGCACTTAGCATCATGCCACCGATCCCACATGATCAGATCCAACCTAATGCAGGTTTTTTTCTGTTTATCAATTGCGTTGAAAGGACTAGCACTTTTATTAGCCACACAAGTTTGTTGTTGTTTATTCGCCTTCTTTCTTATTTTTTCCTTACTCGTTTATAAGCCAACATTTTTGTTGTTCATATAAGGATGGAGATTTTTGACACTGGTCATTTGATTGAGTAAACTAGCATACCCATAAATATGACACAGAAATAAATAAAAAAATGCGAATTAAAAGAGATATAAACAAATCCGACACGGTAATTTTATACGCATTAGTTCAGCCGCCATCCCTGGAGATAAATCTAAGACAACAACCACCTCTCGCCACACATCTTTTCTATCCCTCTTTATCTTTTTACACATGACGACCGCGCTGTGTTAAAAACATATAAAGGGTAATCATAATCCCTTGAGCGCGTGTAAGATTATAAAAAATAAAACTTCTAATCCAATATATATTTTTATTTTTGTGACGACAGTTTCCTCAGTTTTTCATACTCGATTTTAGGTTCACACCCATGTCCATCGTATGTGAAACTTCAACGGTAGCGCATGATATGCTCAAGTAACAAGAAACCGTGTTGAATTTAATGCTGCAAAAACTCAATGCTTTCTCTTGTAGTCAAAACGGGACCCTCCTTAAATGCCGTTGTCCATGAGCGTTGATTACATCGACTCAAATTCCTTAGTGAACTTTCTGCCAGTATTATCAATAACGCCCTTTTAATATTTTTATTATACATCACTTAAAATCAAATATCATTGATTTCTGTACCAAGTTTTCTTCTAATTGAATAATGTTTCAAGTTTTCCAAAAATTCGAACTTTAAATTAGCCAACCTTAAAAAGGGGTAAAATGAAAAGAAGCCTAAGATCTCGATTTGGTCTAATCAGACTAGAAATTATTTTATATATTTTTTTAGTCCAAATTCCAAAGCTGCTATGAACTGCAATAATTTTCCAATTGTCATGCAAACATCTACACTTCAAAACAAGGTTGAACTTGAAGAAGAACTTGAATAGGTATGTTCCATAGTAACATTGTTTCTTGGAGTCGAAGACGACGCAAAATATGTTAAGAAGTTGCATAACTTTGAGAAGTTTGCAATAAGTAATAAAATGTTATATTAAGAAGCTTATAATTGTAAAAGTAAGACTAAGCACGTATTTTGGTTCAATCGAGTTTTCTCTGACGATATGATGGAGGGCACTCGATTGAACCAAAACAATTCTCGATTGTATCGACAAACCTACACAAGCAGCAGTGTGCGCAGTGCGCTTGGTTGTGCAGTATGTAGGTCATGGTGAAATATACGCTGGCTTTAACAAGATTACAAAAATAATTTGTATGTAACTAAGTGGTTATTTTTAGTCATAATCTCAGCAACAGGCACCAGTGTATTACTAAAAGCTCTCCCATAAGGCAGAGTATATAACATGAAAACAGAAAAACACCAAGTGTCAACACCTTTTCCTCTTAAGAAGAAATATTTTCTATCAAAAACTCGAAAAAGCTTTGATTCTGAAAGTTAGATAGCAAAAACCAAAGGCCATATGAATTTCCATTAACATTACAACGGTAACTCTGATCTAAAATGTTTTTTTTTTTTATAAACACTATTTCGATAAGTGTTGGTTACAAATTGGCGATTAGTTTTTTTTTTCTACCCGGAGAGCAGGTAGGTCATCAAATTGTCACAAGCAATTTAAATGTAACTCATTGATTCTGTTTCTTATTTCAGTGGCAATTTCTTAAGTTAATATGCCATGGAAGCAGCAGCAGGCACCAGTGTTTCGGAAAAAGCTCTCCCATAAGGACTGCACTGCAAACATATAAATTGGACAGAGTCTATACTCTGTTCAATTTATATTTTCAGTACAGGCCTTATGAGAGAGCTTTTTCAAACACACTGGTGCCGGCTGGTGTTTGCATGGCACACATCTTAAGAAATTGCTACTGAAATATTCCATAAACCCACGTACATTCCACCATGACCTGTCTGCTCCCCGGCTGAGAGTAGACTGATCGCCAATTTGACTCTCACTTATAGTGTTTATTGAAGAAATAACGAATAACCACATTAAGTAAGACTTAAGAGTTACCATTGGTCCGTTGTAGGAAATTCTTATACATTTGCTTTTTCTTTGGTTTTCGCTATGGAGTTTTCAGATTCGAAGCTTTTTTAGAGCTTTTGAGAGCATATATTTTAAATTAAAAGAAAAAGAAGATGTCGCTGCGTTCTTTTCTGCTTCCATCTTTTGTTTTTTTTTTTTTTGAAAAACGGTTAAAATGCAGCTATATATTATTTGTTGCGTACTTTATTTAAGGAAAATGACTATTTGATCAAGTTTTTGATGTAGTTCGGTTCATTGATTAACTGCAACATTAAATTACAAAATAGTTTTTTTGTTCATGAAAATAAAAATAAAATGGAGATGATTTCGTGTATATAAATATAATATTTAAAATATTGCTGTGCAATTGGAGGTGATATTAATATTTGTATGCTGTGTTTATTTACATTTAAAATGGCTTCAAGTTCTTCGAAGGACACAAGTTCCTTATTAGACTTTATTTATACGTGTTTTTTTCTATGATTTATTTTCATTTAAAATACATAAGGCCTTCTGGGGAACTCTTAAAAAAACGCACCTACTATCTTACTTCTTGGTGGTGTGGAGAAAGATTTTGTTTTTATTTGGATTTAGTTTAATTTTTTTTAGATTTAGTTTACGATGTACATGTTTCTGTTCATGAAATCTAAATTAACGATTGGTAATCCTACCGACATTTGTGAGAGAAATATGCCAATTTATAATGCTCAATACGGCAACCATGAAATATGGAATAGCTTTATAGAAATAGAGATAGCTTATTGAAATCCATAATAGTAAGGGTGAAAGGCAAATATCCTATCTTCCCTGTACTGAAAAAAGATAGATAGATAGATAGATAGATAGATTTTATTTTGTTTCCTTCAGAATGTTACAAAATATATATTTTTACATAAATCATTAAAGCATGGCTTTTGCCGTCTGCCTGATCGACATTAAATCAAAAATTAACATAATTATATATAGTTTGTATTGTAATTATTTACAAGATAATAGATAATTATTTTGAGATTAAAAAGTTAGTAAGTTATTGCTTTTTTGTAGTAGTTTAGAAGAAGCTTTACATCTGATTCACAATTTAAAAGTGTTTTAACTTCATATTCGGGTAAAACATATCTGCCTAGATAACATCTGCGAGTTTCTTTAAGAACGGGACACCTACCAATAAAGTGTAAAACATCTTCTCTCTCCAAGAGGTTGCAAAGACTGCAATAAATCGGTAAATCGGGACGATGTGGTATGTAATTTAAGCTTATGAGTTCTCCCCTCATTTTGAAGATGGCGGATATTAGTTATTGGCTGTTGCGGTTATTCAAGTAATTTCTCTCACCTAGATTGTGATTCAAGGCACTGTATATTGAGCGGTGAACGGAGGATGTAGCCATATTTATACAATCTATCCTGTATTGTTCATCTACTTTGTAGATGAGCTCGTATAGCATATCTTTACGTTGACTTCCGTCTTTTATCCTTGAATAATCAAATTCCATCCCACTATAACCAGCAAGTTCCTCAAGTTTACTAACTCATACATTTTTTCTTTGAATTACTCTCATAGCAACGATTTTGGGCAGCCTTTCGTCTGGCAACTCAAGAACTTTCAGAATATAATCTACGTGCAGCTTCAAGGATTTAACAAATAATGGTGAAAGTCCTGTTTCAATTATCAGCATATAATTGGTTGTTGTACTTGGTAATCCAAATATTCTCTTGATATAGTATCTCAGGAGTTTTTCTACAGTTTCATGCTGACTGTGTCCCCAAGATTGTGTAGCGAACAGCATCACCGATTCCACCACTCCAACGAAAACTTTGTATTTGACGGTATGGTCAATGAATTTATTTGAAAAACATCTCTTCCATATAGCCCTGATTGCACTTTTTGCTTTAACCAGTTTATCTTTTAAGTGTGCCAATGTATTTATAGTTTTTTACAACTTCGATTTGTTCTCCATTGAAGTACCATCGCTCGTTTCTGCATAATTTACCATCTCCTTCTTTAAAAATCATCACCTTCGATTTCCCTAGGTTAACCGTTAAGTTCCACGTTTGACAGTACACATAAAGGCGTTTTATCATCAGTTGCAATGATTCCGGCGAGTAAGCGAATAATACCACGTCGTCTGCAAAAAGAAGTGCTTTAATTAACACTCCCGCAAACTCTATTCCTCCAGGTAGACAGTCTGTGAAGTCATTGATATACATCGAAAATAGGTAGGGACTTAAGGAACAGCCTTGCCTTACTCTCATATATTTGTTTCGAACCACTCCGAAGTTTCAGTTCCACACCATACTGCTGCCCGGTTTTCTTCATACATGTTTTCAAGTACCTTTCCAAATTTATCACTCATTCCAGTATTGTACAACTTATAGAATAGAACTCTTCGATCGATGTTATCAAAGGCTGCCTTGAAATCATTGTACTGAAAATATAAATTGAACATAATATAGATGAATCCGACATCATACTCATACACAAACTGCCTACAGATGAGATTTCAAGTTTCATTTTTAAAATTAAATGTTGCAAATTTGTGAATGTTTTTTTCTATTTTCTTCAATTTAACTGAACAATGGATAAAGATTCTGTTGAAAAAACTTTTTGACTTCTGAAAAAGTTAAGACAAAATTAAAAATATTAAAAAAAAAACATGGCAGGGTAAAATGTATTTCTGCTTGATTTAAGAAGAATAATTCTGAAAGGTATCCTTGGTATTTAACAGATTTCACTTAAAATTAATGTTTTACGAAATTTCAAAATTTAATTATATATTTTAGTGATTCAAAGCTAATTTTCCAAGGTTAGAAACATTTTTCGTGCGTCTCAATTTCATTTAATCTCATACAAATTCTTCTGTAAGCGTTATCATTATTTGTATTTGAAAATCTTCAAAAGAAACCCTCGGAAACCAAGGTCGAGAAAGCAAGAATCTCTTCAATTATAATTTTTCTTTTGATTCCTACCTTATTGTATCATAATTAAACTAAGCCCTAAATTAATTTTAATAACAATTTCCCTATAGCATCTTCATTACCATGCAATTGATATATTGTTTTTTAAAGAAATATTTTGTCTTTAATGGCTTTGAAATTTTGTTTATTAAGGATTTTTTTCTTATTTTGTTTGTATAACATTTATCTATGTGTATGTACAGTATTTTGCTACCCGTACCATAACTAAGTGCTTACTTGCGATCTATTAACCCAGATAGCTTGAAAATCTCAAAATACCCTAGGCTAAATGAATGAATTCACCTTCTGTCTTAACCCTTTTCATACAATTAATAGGAGACTTTTCCAAACGATAGATTTGCGAAGTAATTAACGTCTTACATCTTTAATGGCCCACAAATCTGTGTGCGGCATTGCTGAAATTTTTCGACGTTCAGATTTATGAATTCTGTGTTGTTGTTCTTCCTCCCAGAATATATCTTCATGTCATCAGAAAAAAAAACCACTGCGGGCTGGTTCCGCAGCTGAACACAATTATGAAATTCACCGGAGAAAAGGAAGGAAATGCCTTACAAAGTATACGGTATTTCCGCTGGTCGGAAAACTCACCGTCGTTCTTTCTATAAGGTAAATATAACACAAAAACTAATGTTCGCGTTGTCGTTACTCTGGCAATAGTAGGAGTGGCAGCCCAGCAACACCCTTACTCCGGATACTCGGGTAATTTGTATTATTTTCTTTTTTTTGTATGTAGCTGTATATTTTTAATGTGTTGATGGGGCAAGGAGGCAGGTAAGCAGTGAATTTGGTTCATTTGAGAAAGTAACTATACTCGCGTACAGCAATGACACAGTCAGGATAAAGGATATATATTTTTTTAATTTAATAGAATTTTATTCGTTTATAGAAAACGTTCTTAAGCCAACACCAACAATGGTGCTACTTGGAATTGAGAGGGTGATTAGAAAAAATTGGTCTAAAGGCATATTTTTATAAGGGGGCTGAGGTCCTGTGAAATTAATGGTGTTTAAAGAAAGAAAAAACACTAACGCAAATATGAATATAAATTGAATATGCAGTCGCTAACTGGGTTAAAGCGTTTAAATTTCATTAATTAAAAAATAAACTACACGACAGCGTTACACGTACTTGCTTTTATGCTTGTATGGTTTTATGTCAAAACCATAATTTTTGCTCACGGCATTTTTCAACGCTGTTCATTAAAATCACCTTGAATTTAAAAGATGCAGAGTGGATTTTTCCTCTAGAGAATAACGGTAAATAAGTATTGCTGTTTATCAAAACGTGACACTAATTATCAAACAGTGTTTTTAATGTTTTTTTTTTGTGTTTTGTTTTTGGCATTAACTGAGTGTAGCACAAAAAAAAGGCGTCTTAAAAAAAGCTTTTAAGATAAATCATTAGATAGAGTGTGTAGGTTTTTTTCAAAGCTTAGCGAGATGGTCGTTTGAAAATTTGTATAAGAATTTACACGGAGTCGCATATATCGGGTGCTTTTTTTAACCTGTAATAACTTTAATAACCTTAAAAACAAGGATTGCACACTTCAGCAACTTTGCCAAGTGATTCAAATTTGGCTCAAAATAATTGTTCAATTAGAGTGCACTTTCACCGACATAATCGACCACTTCTCGACCGTACAGCTATTCACGGTATTCTTGTCAATAGCCGTTTTCTTTTGGGAAATCTATCGGCAGCAAAGCCAGATTATCCAAAAGAACCATCCCCAGCGGACTGATTTTTTGTATTTTTAAGTTGATGTTACCGACCATGTGTCATATAACTAAATGGGGGGGATTCCGTTTTTTTTCCAAATTACTCGAAAACTATAGGTGTTATTGAAAAAAGTTGTAATCACGCATTGTAGCTAATGTTATTCTACACAAAAAAGTTTCAGACACTTTTTATCGTATAGTTGATAGATTTGGAGAAAAATGATCGAAAACATTGGGGTGTAGTACATTAATTCAAAAAAAAAAAAAAAAAAAAAAAAAATATCTGTTTTTGAGTGGGGATTTTTTTTGTCTTTATTCATGTTTGAAAAAAAAAACATATTCTATGAAAAGGAAAACAAATTTTAAATGTGAAACCGGGAAGGTAATGCTGCCATCTTAAAAATTCTTTATATTTTTTGAATAAACTCTAAGAGCGGATGTAAGACAAGAAAATTATCTACAAAATGACTTACAAACGACTTTTTTTTTTTAAATTTAACTATATGCCTGTAAGACCTACGGTCTTTTAAATGCAACCTGAATTGCACGGCACTAGTTTGGCACAGTGGATTTGAAAACTAGGTATTCACTATCTCATTTTAACCCATGGGCGGCATCCAATTAAAATTGGAGGTATAGAAAAGAATGCGCCTACCATGGGGATTGAACCCACACGTGTAAGTTAGCAATGAAGCACTTTATCCACTGCGCCATTGCCACCCACAATTTCTGTATGTCAATTCGTTCTTGAGTTATAGCGTGTCAAAGTTTAAATGTTCGTCATTAAACGTTAAAAATAATATTTTGTTCAATAACTCCCAAATGTAAATAGTCGTGTTTTGGTAAAAATTATTACCGTCGCAACAAATAAACAAAACGATTATGTCCACTTTTTTATTCCATGGTCGGTCAACGGTTAACGGTCAACTCAACCCTGAATTCAAAGTGACGTAAGATCGTGAAAATCTGGTTTGACACGAATTTTAGAGTCAAGATGGTTATCTACGACATCCATTAAAGATCTAAGATATCACCATTTTCCGCAGATGAATCTGAAAATTTCCAATTTTTGCTTTTAAAAATTGAGATTTCTTAGAAGAAATCTTAATATTCTTTTAATGGATTTCGACAGTTTATCTCTTGCATGTATTCTAAGTGCTCTATCGATAATACACACTCACGTACTGCTAATGAGTGCTTATTTAATACTAAATAATAGATATGTACTGTAGGAGCAACTTAAACGCTTGCTGCCATTCAAATTTAAGATCTTTGGTAGGGGGCGCTGCTCAAGTTTTAGTTAGTTTATTTTTAGGCAATTTGACAACAGCTGAAACAAAGCCACTCAAACATCTTTTATTAAAGTATCTTTGATCTGGCAGTGTTGCACGAATAAGTTAACTTTAACTTTTACTGAAAGTGAAAGAGCGCCCCCTACAAAAATAAATAAAAGGTACTTTTAGCACAGTTCGTAGCCTTAGTGATTTTTATTTCTTGTACGTGAATAAGTGTGAAACAATTTTTTAAAGAAAGGAACATATACTTAACCAAAAATTATAGATTTTTGACTGCCTTCAGCAAACCTAACCGAATCGTTCACAAATATATTCGTATAGATTAGTATCGGAGATAACTTATCTAATAAATTGGTAAATATGTCCATGGACAGAAAGAAGAACTCTACGAACAAAGACTTGGAGTTTCATCAGTCATTGGAACTACCAACTAAATATCATTATATCATTCGATAATAATGTAATCATTAAATGTCACATATCTATCCAAAGCAGACTTTTGCTTTTACTTTTTATCGAAAGCAGCATCTTGTATTTGTAATGTGTGTTAATTCTGCTCTGCTGTGGAAAGCTTTTGACAAGAAAACCCGACTAATGTGGTCACAAAATTTTCTTTAAAAGATGCAGTGATAGTAAAATGCATACGAAGAATGCATTCGTTCAAGGAAGGACTCGTATTGGAGATTATTTAAATTTATGGGATTCGACGTTGTTCTTGCTTTGCTACTTTATGTTGGATTTTTTCGATGATTTTGATATTTAGCAATATCCCGTAGCTTAATGGTTAGTGCGTTGAACTGTCACGCCAAAGGTCTGGGATTGATTCCCAATCACTTCCGCCTAAAAACAAAAATGTTTTCTCAGGGCTACTGGCTCTTGCGAGGAAATGGCAAATCCTCCAAGAGTATATCTTGCCTCTCACCTAAACCGTTCGGCTTCGGATTGGGAAATTAACTGTATGTACCCTCCATTCTTGTTCTTGTAGGCATGCAAACAGGAATGGTTGCGAGTTGTTGTAATTCACTAGGCTCTATTTCTTCATGAGCTGTTGGCTCACTTATTTATTTTTTGTTTGTATGTTTTATGTGCGTAGGTGTTAAGGATATCCCGAATAAAGTAAGTAAAGCTCGGATTTTTGCGCTGGAACTCTGTCCAATTATGCTTATTTATTAACATAACATGGTTTAACACGGTATTACGAGTACATTTCATAGCACAGCTTAGTCTAAGGAAGCTACATGATAGAAGACTAGAAGACTCAGCAGAAATGAACCAGAGATAAAATGGCTGGAGTCTAATTTCAGCTCAAGGTATAATCCGAGGAAAATAACTTGCCCAACTTACCTCTGAAAGATCAATTTGGGAGAACAAGAGGCTAATCAAAATAGGAACAACACATTTCAATTTTCAGTAACTTCCATACACAGGTTCATCACAGAAAGCAACCTGGATTGATTAATAGCAGGCTATCAACTATGATCAATGAGAAACTTCTTTCTCATCTTCAGCATTCAGCAATATTCCAAATCAAACCAAGATCAGGGTTCACTAGGAGTACGGCTGGCAACGAGTTGAGACCAGGCGAGACTTTTATTAGTCTCGTCTCAGTTTCGTCAAAGTCGAAAAATTTCAGTCTCGTCCCGGTCTCTGCTTCGGTCTCGATCTCATCATTAGTCTTGGTTTCTTTCGTGTTTTTTGGTAATAAAAAGGTGTAAGATAAGACGCGTGTTAAGATTCAAAAAAATTGAATTTTGTAGAGGTTTTTTAATCCATTTAAATCGGAGCCATCCTTCAATGGATTTTGACAGTTCATGGCTTGCCACGTAGGTAACAACCAATATTTTGACGTTTCGATAATATTCTTTTCCAAGTGTCACCTAAAAGTCTTAATGACCATTGACCATTGCTATTACGTCAATATTTTACTGAATTTGTTAAAAATTAATGGTCAATGAAGATAATGTTTGGTTTGTGGACTCGAGGACTAATAGTAGGTTAAAGTGGCCTCCAGGATATTATGATTTTGATAATTACTGTCAAAATTAGTTAATGAGCCTTAAAGGGAATTTATTCTTCCCCCAAAATATTTTATTCTACCAAAATTTTATCTGTTATCACGACTCTCCCCCGGAATAAATTACGCTGAAACAAAAATTGATATGAAACGACAGCTAAATTCCACATAGAAAATTTATTCCCGGCATCAGTAAAAAATCCAAAGGAAACATTTAAGTATCATTAAAGTTTCTTATATTCAAAATTGAGGAAAACATTTTTGCCATCAACATTTTTATTTGCTTCTGGAGTTATAGATTGGTAAAAACAAAATATAAATTGGCAAGCAGATATGACAATATTACTATAGTTTGACTGCAAACTCGAAATATTTTTTTTCATTTAGGATGAATCCAATACATACCTGCTAAAGCTGAACTAAAAAAAGCCTGGGGTGCGGATATATTTATTATTCTATTTGCAGAATTCTTATCGATAAAACCCTTTAAATAAGGCTTGGCATATATTTGGGTTATTATAATTAAGTTCACGACCCACGACGTGAACAATTATTTTCGTGGCTATTGCTAACTGATTTAATAGAGCAATAAAATTAGGGGAAAATACAAATAATGTATTTCTTATACAGTTACAAAAAAAAACATTATTTAGCAGAATTACGCTATTTTGTTTATTCAAAATAGTATATGAAAAAAATATATGTATTGATCTGCGAAGCCAAAGGGACTTATTGTATAAGGCTGATTTTCAAACAAAAATATAAATTTATTTCACCATAAGGTTATATACAACATTTTCGCCTTGGGTTCCGTCTTCTGATAAAGTGTACTGGTTCGGGTAGTGTGATCTATAAGTAGGCTGGTAAAATGGCAGTCAAGAGCGAGTTCGTATCTTAGACCCAATTAGCACTGAAAAGCGCCACCGTTTTGATACCAACAACACTCACTGAGTAAAAAGACGATATTTAGCGGAAAACGAGAGGGGAACCATTCAAGCGAAGCGTAGCTAAAGCTATTTCGTACCATTGAGGAAAGAGATTAAACTTTTGAATTTTGTGTCAGATAGGTCTTTTAGATCAAAAAGGAAAGCTTTTCCCAAGGATTGCATTGTTAATCTGTCTAAGGCGGGACACTTTCAGAGGAAGTAAAGCACTGTTTCCTTTAACAACTGGCCTTTACAGCTACGGCAATAGGTGTTATAGGGAATAGCCAGTTTTGTTGCTTGCTCACATAAAGGCCAGTGTCCTGTGAAGGTAACGACTACCCTTGCAATGTCCCGCTTCGCTCTACACACGAGATCATTTGTGCGGAATATATTGTAAATAGGCCATATCATTATAGATATCGTACAATCGCGTCTGCGAGATCGTTCCAACTTTTCTTGGATTTTATTAGCAGCGAGTGGGATAAAAACGCTCGCAAGTTTTGAAGTGCCGATTACAGTCGGACCAGCGCATCTGCCCGTTAACTACCCTTGATGCTTCTGTATCCTGGGGTATAGATTAAAGTGACTCTACGTATAATGTCCAGGTTATCAAGCTCATTTCGGCATTGAAGGACCAGTTTTAAAGATATTTTGATAGCCGCTTGACTGTCTGTGATTATGGCCGAATTTAGATTTTAAGTTGGATTTAATTTAAGAATTTCAAATGCTTCTTTTATACCTAGTACTTCAGCTTGAAAGACGCTAGCAAAGTCGGGAAATTGGAAAGATTTTGAGACTTTTAACGACTCTGAAAAAATTCCTGCTCCGACACCGCACTCCATCTTACATCCTTCAGTAAGAATTCTAACGTCGAAATCTTTCGTCACTTCGCCATCTTCCCAATTTTTCATGGCGATTGGAAGATAACTTTAAAACTTTTGCTGAGACTCAGGCTAGGGGTACACTAGTCAATGTTTGTGGACAGAATATCTGTTGGAATCAATTTTGATGTGTTGGCAAATCAGCTCTTGTCTGTTTGATTCTTCGGGCGCTTCAAGATACCAGATGTTTAATGTGTCGGTCAAGAGGTAGAAGATATAAAATAATATTTCAGGCATCCGTAAGATAAGATCTTAAGGCGCCTGTGGCGGTAATTGTAGCTCTTCTGAATTTTCTTAAGTTGATTCATGCTGTATTGTTTGTTTAAGGCGGGTCACCAAACAATCGAACCATAAGACAGAGCTGGCCCTACTATCGCTGTGTATGTCCATAGGATTTTTTTCAATTAAAGACCCCATCTTTTACCGAATGTCTTACTACAAGCGTAGAAAGCAATGATAACCTTCTTGAGACGTTAATGTTGAATTCCCTGTTTATTTTAGGGTCAAGAATAACTCATAAATATCCAGCACTGAAAAATTGTGTCCATTTAATCGAGGTAAGATGAAAGTGGACACCTTTAGTCCTAGTAGTGAAGAGTAACAATTCTGTTTTGTCTTGGTTAACCCCTAGTCCAAAACATGTATCTTAGTTGCTAATCTAAAACAGAGCCGTCTCCGTGATTTCACTAATCGCTGTTCAGAATTTTCCCGACACCAAATAATTGTCGTATGCTACCGCTTTCGCACAACTATTGCTCAGACAAGAATTTTGGTCATGACTAAAAGCTCTATTTATGTATTTCATATCGGTCGAGTTGTCTGACGAAGCTATAATCATCCTGCCACCAATCATAGCATAGCAGCTATTCCATGTTCTTCGTATCTATGCTCCATAGGCCATAATACCTTGAAGCTTCCGCCATTTCAATTATATAATTTGGATGCACACTCTGACAAATGCTGATGAATTATTATGTTTATGAAACCATAGTACCGCTTTATCGACATCGGCTGGTAGTATAGTACATATACAACTCTCACCTTCAAATATGAATTCGAAACAAAAAAATTAAACAAGAGTGGCCCTAGCTTCGATCCCTATGGTACTTTATTCTTTACAAAATTATTGAATATTAAAGTTAATTTAGAAATAGATCGACAGAGTGCAATCTTGCTTTTGTTTCAACTGGATGTTAGATGTTTCAATTGATATATCAAAGACTTGCAAGGGTGCTCGTAACTTGCGGCTCATTGGCATAGACCCGCAACTTCATAAGACCGCACAACAAAATTCTAACTAGATGAAATCGTATGAAATAGCTGGACATCTCTAGCCATCTGTGTATGAGATAAGTTCTGTTCCTAAATCCCTATTGTGGCAGCAGCGAGCAGCTATTGGAATCACATATGTTAATCATTTCCATATCATTTAATTAAGGCCCAACTGAATTGTTTATCATAGATGCCTAGCATCATGGTACCCTAAATACTGGAGTCTGTAGAACGACATCGTCTTAAATCCTGCAATTTTTCTGGTTGATTGTTAACCTATTCATCCAAAAATCCTCCCAGTCTTTGACGATGGTTTTTTTTTTCCTGAAATCGGTGCTCATTTTCAACTGCCCCAGAAGTCAGTCAGCGAAAACGCATTGATTGATTGACAGTGTTGGTTTGTCTTTAGTGTTTGGAAATTAGAAAAAAAATTAACATCAATTATAACAACGGTGATCCAATAAACTCTCGATATCTTCCAGCCGCTATTTGAAAAATCTTCCCACTTCTGACACACAACGGCCCTTTTATTGCGCTTAGTGTTTCGGTTATTCCTAGAATATGTTCCAAATAGTCAAAATTATTGGGTCGTTAGAAAAGCTAATTACTCAAATTTAAAATGTTGGAAAAATAAATTCAACAGTTGAAAATATTTCACCATTCGAAATGGGAGTAAGATGTTAGAAAAATATACTGCTACTCTCATCAATAATTTCTTTACTCGAATACGGATTTTTGACGTTTAGGAGACATGTCCTCTTTCGAATATCCCACAAATAAGGTTATAAAAGTCCCCAGAAAACTAAAAAATCCTTTGGCCGACCAATTACTGAATCTAAGTGACCATTTCTAACCTATTACAGACGTTTACGATTAACTGTGTTTTTCGAAAATACCTCATCATGATGTGATAAGTACCCTTCCATCTTCATTATATTCCTCAAGTACAATAAATTACATAAGATATCCTCAGATGTGTTAAATAGATAATCCCAAGGAAAAGCTTATCATTGAGTAAGAATCACAAATTTATTTGCATTAACAACACAACCAAGAGAGTATTATTTTTATTCACAAAAAAAAAATAGAACCATTTATCAATATTTATTGTTATTTTTATTTTATTTAAGAACGAACCAGAATAATAAATATTCAATAGAAAACATTAATTTTCATTGAGGTTCTCTAAGTGTTATTTTCTTCCACAAAAAAAAAGACAAGAGGTGAAGGTGACATTATCCATATTTTCGGAAACCATATTTTTCAATTTTTCCCATAAAACAGCCTTTATGGGCTTTTCTTAGATTAATGTATTTAAAAATGGTGTGGAACTCAATAAAATATTTAAAATGAAAATCTTTGTTGCATAAATCAATTTAAATATAGAATGAACATATCGACACACACACATAAAATACTATTTATTTTCCTATCGAAAAAATCAAAATATAAATCTTTCCTTTATTAATTCAATAATAAGAAAAATAATCGCGCTATAAGATATTTTCGTATTAAAAAAAAAACAGAATTGCATTTTTGACTAATCCAACTGTAGATAGCCAAATTAGGTAAAAGTTATATAGATGTAAGGCACCTAACATAGGTCCCATTTATTGTAAACCTAATTAAGAAAAAATAATTTAAGTTGAAAAATAAATAACAAGAAATGTAAATATAAACAAAATTGCTTTTAGAAGTATCCGTAAATACCAAAGAATTCATCCATTGACGTATTGTACTTCTACATCGCTTTTCCTATGAAATTTCTTTGTCAAAACATATCTATTTCAACTTTCAGAATTGTTAAATATTTTCTTAACTAAAAAAAAAATATTTTATTTTATTATTTGTTTTAAGACAAATTCTATGTTGAAACCATGTACCTATATCTTCTACTTATAAATAAAGCGATATTGTAAAAAAAAATAAGGAAAAACCCTAAATTTAATAACAAAAAAAAACAATTAGCAAAGTATCAAAAATCAATTTAAAAAAAATCAAACAAAAATATTTAAGAAATAAAACTAAATAAAATTTGGCACTTAAGTATAAAATAAAAACAAAAAAACTATATATCGTTATTTAATTGTACCTATATCACTAGAATTAAATTAAAAGTAATAATGTTCTACGAGCAATAAGTATAAAATAAGAAACTTATTTATACATAATTTTTATTAATATGTGTTAATATTTTATTGTTAATAATTTTATAGAAAAAAAAACTTAATTGCCATGTTATTTTTATATTTTGAGCCTTCCGAAATATCTTTATATAAATTAGTTTTACTGTATTAATCTTTAAAAAAAAAACAATCAAATTTATTAAAATTTTTTTGTTTTTTTCTTAATTTAAGTGAACAATCTCTAAACAATCATTGTACAGTTTTATATTTTAGAAAAAAATCACTATAAAATTGTTAAATTTGTATAATTGCATGACAAAATTTAAAAAGAAATAATTTCTACTGTTTTCCATATTTTGTTTAAATCCTTTTCTAAATAAGAAAAAATTAAATAAAAAGTATTTAATAAAAAAAAATAACAATATAAAATATTCATTGTTTTTATTACATAGTTTCAACATTGGGACACATGCATAAAACAAAGTAAATGCTTTTACTGGAGAATTTGTAAGTATAAACTATTTTTGGTATGCATAAAATGCGGAAAATGCTGGAAATAAGGTATTTGCTTTCGACTATAGTTCTTACTTTATAAGTAAATACTTCATTCCGTATGCATAAAAACTAGTAAGTACTATTTTTCTTTAGTAAATACTCAGTTTTTTTTTCAAAGTTGTTAAATAGCAAGTTGAAAATTTCATAGTACATACTGTTTTTGATTTAAACGCTAAATTAGTTAGGTGGCAAGGCTATTAATATTAGTCTTATGACATATTTAGAATAAATCAGAGCATATTGTATATTTAAGTTTTGTTGCAGTTAATACTATGGGCGGAATTTGTACTTATTAATTCTGAAAGAGTGTATAAAGATCGAAGGTCGGATTGTGAGTCCAATTTTAAAGATGTATATCGTTTTGAGAGGAGGGAAAACGTAGATTGGTTAAAGGAATACTTTATTGGTAATGGCAAGGTTAGTTAGGTCAAGCAATAACTGTATCATTTACAATATTGAAACAGGCTCGAAACTTAACACACTTACTAATTACTATACGCCCCTAAGTTTTGATAGTTCTAATAATAAATAAATATTATAATACTAGCGGACCAGGCGAACTTCGTCTCGCCCAAATTTAACACATTCAAGTGAACTGCAGAGCTATAATAAAACACAAATAGTTAAAATTTCAATGTGATTTATTTGAGTGGCATAAAAATAAGTAGAAAGTGATATGATAAACAATGTTTTTCGATTTGTTTTCCGGCGAAAAGCCAAACAACAAAGACCGTTTACCTAGCTATCAACGACGCCGACGTCTTTTATCTTCGCTGCTAGTATTGCCCGTTCAGAAATCCGGCGAGATTTTAAACATTTTTTGCAATGTCGGTGAACCTTTTACCTTGGTGATGAGTTTCTCCTTCGACCAATTTGCCGGGAATGATATCAATCCAGTCGATACATCAACAGAAATTTGGCCATTGCCTAGCGTCGGCATTTTTCTTGAGAATTCAGCAGCCGATGGGTCGTTCTGCAATGCCACTCTCATATTTGTGGTCAATTTCAACGACGACGAATTCAAGCATGCACTAAATTCATCGGCAGCAGTAGATTTCGGGTTGACGGGATTCGTTTGATGAAAATCTCCGCTGGGCAATATCATATACCTATTAAATCATCTCGAATCACATTGTAAATCGCTTATTGTTAGGTCAACTGCCTCCATAGGTTGGGCATGGAGGCAGTTGTAAAATTATTATGAAGCCATTCTCAAAATGAGTAACATCATCAGAGACCAACTGTCATCCGTCCTTCCTTTGAAAGTCGGACCATCATTAGGAGTGGTCGGGGACCGTCTGTCGCCCGCGCATTGTACAAATAGTTTGGAACAGGCCACCTGCCTGATAAATACTATGAAGTGGATCACCCATCCACTTAAGTGTTAACCTTGGCAATTTCGATATTTTGTTTCCTCACTTTACTGAGAGAAAGAACCGATGGCTGATGGACCATGCTGCCCTCTCTCGCTCTCAGTAAAATGAACGAAACACATGTAAAAGAATGTGGAGAAAAAGGAAAATGGAACTTAAAGAATAGTTTTTATTGCGGGAAATTTGTACCGTGACAAAATGCCCCTGTGTGAATCACATTCTAAGGATGACATATAGGTAAGACACAATTATTGCTTAACATATAAAATTTGAAAGCACTGACTATAATTATCATACCAATGCACTGGAAACAAAATAGGAGGTTGGTAAGAAATATTATAAGTGAATTGGAAAATCGAAGGCAAAAAAACAGCTTGACTTCGATGTCGATAGTTAAAAAAAATTCACGACTGGGTCTCACGTACATTCTCTTATGTTCGATCACATCTTAAGCACACGATTTTAAGTAGAAACAGTTCAATATATTTATGGAAAGTATTTTTTTTTTACAATTGGCATATTCATAGCCGCTGATAAACACGGGTTATACTAAAACACAGTTTAACACAATTTTGGCTCAATGAATATAGACTGATTTTAGTTACAAATTGTTTATTTTATATTTTTAGAAGATTATTAACTTGTCTTACACATACAGCTTCTTTGGAATGATAAACTTAGAAAAATAGAATCAATGTCCGATATTTCAACTATACATAGGTTTAACTTAGACTTAGTTTTAAAATGACTTTCAATAAGCCCCATTATATATATACAAAGTTTCGTAATTTTTTGTATGACAATTGTATGTATATATAATATAAAAATATTGAATTTCCAAAAAAGTCGAGTTCAATTTTATTGCAAATGCAATACTTGCCCTATAGTACTGGACTTCCCAACAACCATCAAATTATCTAGCTTGGGTTTAACTACAAGAAATCTTGATCTTGGAATATTATTTAGTTTTCTTAATAAAACACAAGAACCAAGTTCAAAATCCCTCCACAAGAATCTTTTAAGCGCTATCGGGATTTTAAGAAAGCAGTGTTTTTTGTCGTGACAAGTTTGATACTCTCGTTTTTTTAATTTTGACAGCCCTTCTTCCATTTAACGAAGAGGAAGCGGGACGGCCATGGTCCGTCAACCATCGGTTCTTCCGTTCAGTACTATCGAAGAAAACAAGATGTGGGAATGCGGCGAATTCAGCCAAATAAAAGTGATACCATACCAATCTGGACTTTGCGAGTATAGAAGAACTAATGTTGGCGTTTTCTTTGACAACCAGAAGTCACTCCGGCTGGATATTGGCTAAAGGCCCTACATTTTTTTTATTTTATAAATTATATAAATTTATTAACTTATTGCATGTAAAAACGGACTTTTAACGTTGGTTCTCACATTATTATGCAGACAAACACGATAGTCAAAAGAGTTTATAAAATTAATGGTCTTAGCGTTTTAGCCTTATTTTCCCTTTCCGAAGGTTTTCGCGCGTTAGCCTTAGGAAATAATTTGCATTGATTTGTTTTGTTAAAAATAATTCTAAAACAAAATTATTTTGTTTTCAGTGAACAGTGATTGCAGTTTTGGATCTGACGTTACCTGAAAGGGAACCCAGTCCATAGAGTTCAAAAATGACTTGTATTTATGAGGGAGAAAAGGTTGTTAGTAAGCAGGACGGCGAGACTTCCACACGTCGGCACTCTTCTGTAACTTTGCGCTGAGTGGACAGTTACAGTGGAGATGGTGACGTGATTGGAATTCCACGTTCGCTCAGGACAAATTTCCTAGTGACGGGTCTTCTAAACTGATCATGGTTTTGAAAACAAATCGAAGAAAACAACATCTTAAAGACAAAACAAAATCAGGAAGATTAGAGGATTCGAATCGATTAATTTTGGTTGATTAAGAAAGAGATAAAGGGAGGGGAAAAAGGAATTTCAAATTAGTGGAGGAAGATTTGGAGGGAGTACAAAGAAAGATAAGTAAAAAAAAAATCTTTCTTTTTAATTGTGGGAAAAGGTAGTAGAAACAAATTATGTATACATAATACATATACAGTGCGCCCTCGGTAAAAGCAACTAACAGAAATTCGAGCGATTGCGTTAATTGAGTTTGTTGCAACAACCGAGTTACACAAAATTTGATCCATGGATTCAAATTTGACTTGAAATTAAAGTATCAACAATTAAAGGAAATTTATTTTATTTACCTAATCCATTTCAAAAGAATATAACGAAATCAATACATTTTCCGCTAGAATATTTAAAAAAAAAATAACTTAAAATAACTTATGGTAATTTCAACAAAAACAATTTAGAAAAAACAGTAGGTACATGGTTTCGTTATTTTTTTGAAATATTGAGAAATAAATAAACTCCTGACAAAGACCAGCTCCCTGAATTTTTGCAGAGTTAATGAGGGCGTTCGGTGTCGCACAGCTTTCTGATACATTGCTGAAAAATATATTGTGCGTTTGTGAACGTATAAAACCAAATAGGTAACCATTTCTGTCAAAAGTCAAAACAGAAAAATAAACTAATTGCTTACGATTACGCTTCGGCTCAAAGTGAATTAAACATACATTTGTTGGATAAAATATAAATTTAAAATGAATAAGGAAGTAAGAATCATAAATGTTTCAACCGATTCAGAAGAAGAATATGATGTATTGAGTAGGTAATTAAAGTTCACAAGCAACAATTGAAAAGACAGCTGATTTCGTAATCAGCTTTACACTACGATACCTAACAGCCCTATTTTGCCGTTATGATGCTCACATGTCACAATTTTTTGTCAGGTTGTTTTTGTGAGGTTTCTTATAAGGCAGTCACAATTTCGCATTCTGTTGAGACCCTCAGAAGAAACCTCACAAAAAAAGTCACCACCGGAAGGTGAATTTTTTTTAGTGATGGCGGCTAGCTGATTTGTCAAAACAAACAATATCAAAATAATCTGCAAACAACAAAAGTGATGAATTACCTAAAATGTGTATAAAAACATCTTCAATAATAATTTATTTGATAATAATATAATCAGTTTCAGTCAAATAATAATTTAAATTTTTGTTACAGCTTGTAGATGAACTGAGCAGATGGCCGGGATTCTAAAGAAGAATTTTCGGAGCCAAAGCCAATTTTGTTTTTCGAAATTTTGGTATGCAGTTTTTTAGAGTTTATTAATATACATGTTATTATAAAAGTAAAAAAAATAAAATTCAACTATGAAAAACACAAATAAATTAAATTTTGTTGCGTTTTCCTCGACTTTCTTGAAATTCCTTGGAATGTTTTATCTTCCGATTGTGATACAGATATTACATATTGTACCTTTAGATTTATTCACTCGGGCATTGGTGTCGATCTAGTTCCGTGTTGCAGAAAAGAGTCTTGCCTCAAAGATGACACATTCGATTTTAGACAATTCTGTGTACATTGAAATCATGAGATTTTAATTTCAGTTCATTTGGTTTGGAGAGCTGAAATAATTAAAAATTTATAGAGATTTCTAATCGTGGTTAAAAAATGTACCTTTTCCATATTGCTGCTTCGCATTAGTTTCATTTAAATCATGATCTTTTTCATGATTGTCTCGTACACTACAAGATATAAATTTTCTCGAACAATGTTTGCACTTGAAGAAATAACTCCTTTTCCTCCTTTACGTGGCAAGTTTTCTTGTGGAAATCGAAATGAATCTTCATTAAAAGTTGGCAAATATAGGCCGATAGATAAAAGTTGTATCTTGACCGACAAACGGATCATTCATATCCCTTAACTATCATAGAATTCTGCTGCGCTACAACCAAAGAGTGATTTATTAAAAAATCAATTAATACAGTTAATTCTTACATTTATAGATGAAACTACTTCCAAAAGATGTATGAAAATCTAATTCAATTCCATGTTTGTTCTTTTTTCGTTTTTTTTTTATAGTTTTATTTCACTGATATGTCAAGTAGGTGAGTTGTGATGTGCCAAGAAGCAGATCATTATTTTCAAGTTTTTATGATGCTCACAAGTTGTGATGTTTTTACCAGAATACCAAAAAAGTCACAAAAATGAGTTCACCTCAAGTTATGAGGTTATTGTGACTTGTGAGGGTTTAGTGAAGTTGCCAGAATAAGGCTAAAAGTATATCAGACATATAGCGCTATCTTGGCTTCGATTTGAAAATCATATGTTTTTTTCGTTGTTATTGTCGTCAGCTGTTAATTGACAGATATTTAATACGTATTACAGCAGCAACGAACGTATTGCATATCAAAGCTGTGCGCTACCGAACGCCCCAATATGTCTCCAAGTGAAACTGAGTGTTCTTCAGCTCACCATTCAGCAAATGGTTGATTTGTTGCATTTATAAGTTTCACAAAGCGATTGAACAGATTCACCATAACTAAATTTAGTTAAAATCTTGGCCTTCTGCTTAATTGACAGCTTGGGAACTTTTTTAACAATGGCCAACACTTCTTAAATAAAACTTACAATTAGTTACCGACCCGAAAACGAAAAAAAATGCATAAAACTAAAAAAATACATCAAAAATGAAATGCACAAAATTCAAAGAAAAGAAGCTGTAAAATAACTGTCAGTTACAGTTTTTCCAAATTCCACAAAATAGAAGCGTAGAATGAATGAAAAAAGATATCATAGTTGGAAATTTGCTATTATTGAGTCACAATTTGTTCAAAAGTTGCAATTACTGATTTACTAATGGTGAATTTTTTGGTGTTGCTTTAATCGAGGTTTTATGTTTATCGAGGGCCACTGTATATCAAATTAATGCGTACATATAAACGGTGATTTTTTAAGAGCTTGGTTTTTGAAAATTCAAAAAAACACAGAAACTTGTAAAAAGTGAATGAAATTTTTATTTGGATCGATAAATCAATTTCTGCCATTTACTTTTTAAAAATAATTTCACTTAAATGTTGCCCGCGGCTACGCTTCAGGTGGTCCATTCTGAAGGTCCAATTTTGGCAAACTTTTTCACACATTTCGGCCGGAATCTCACCAATGACGCGTTCAATGTTGGCTTCCAAGGCAGCAATCGTGTTTGGCTTGTCCCAATAGACAATAGACTTAACATAGCCCCACAAAAAAATAGTCTAACGGGGTCAAATCACATGATCTTGGTGGCCAATTGACTACGCCAATACGTGAGATCAACTGCTCACCAAATTCGCCTCTCAATTGATGCATGGTTTCGCGTGCAGTGTGGCATGTGGCACCGTCCTGTTGGAACCACATGTCGACCGAGTTCAATTCTCGCATTTTCGGCAAAAAAAAATCTGTTATCATCGAACGGTACCTTTCTCCATTGACCGTAACCCTGCGGCCTTCATCGTCCTTGAAGAAGTACGGCCCAATGATGCCGCCTGCCCATAAACCGCACCAAACAGTGCATTTTTCGGGATGCATTGGTAGCTGCTGAATTGCCTCTGGCTGCTCTTCACTCCAAATACGGCAATTCTGCTAATTCACGTATCCATTTAGCCAAAAATTAGCCTCATCGCTGAAGACCATAAAACGGACGTAGCTTGCGAAACACATTTTTCAGAAAGCACGAATTTTGATAATAAATTTCAATAATTTGCAAACGTTGTTCAGGCGTAAGTCTATTCATGATGAAATGGCAAACAATACTGAATCGAAATGTCAAATGTTCGTGCAATTTGATTTTTTGCTACTTGGTTTTTGACGTTTATATTTTTGACAGATCACACATGACAAATTCCACGAACATTTGACATTTCGATTCAGTATTGTTTGCCATTTCATCATGAATAGACTTACGCCTGAACAACGTTTGCAAATTATTCAAATTTATTATCAAAATTCGTGCTCTGTGAAAAATGTGTTTCGCAAGGTACGTCTGTTTTATGTTCGTCATAATCGACCCACCGAGCAGGCTCATTTTTGGCTAAATGGATACGTGAATAAGCAGAATTGCCGTATTTGGAGTGAAGAGCAGCCAGAGGCAATTCAGCAGCTACCAATGCATCCCGAAAAAATGCACTGTTTGGTGCGGTTTATGGGCAGGCGGCATCATTGGGCCGTAGTTCTTCAAGGACGATGAAGGCCGCAGGGTTACGGTCAATGGAGAAAGGTACCGTTCGATGATAGCAGATTTTTTTTGCCGAAAATTCAAGAATTGAACTCGGTCGACATGTGGTTCCAACAGGACGGTGCCACATGCCACACTGCACGCGAAACCATGCATCAATTGAGAGGCGAATTTGGTGAGCAGTTGATCTCACGTTTTGGCGCAGTCAATTGGCCACCAAGATCATGTGATTTGACCCCGTTAGACTATTTTTTGTGGGGCTATGTTAAGTCTATTGTCTATGTGGACAAGCCAAACACGATTGCTGCCTTGGAAGCCAACATTGAACGCGTCATTGGTGAGATTCCGGCCGAAATGTGTGAAAAAGTTTGCCAAAATTGGACCTTCAGAATGGACCACCTGAAGCGTAGCCGCGGGCAACATTTAAGTGAAATTATTTTTAAAAAGTAAATGGCAGAAATTGATTTATCGATCCAAAAAACCAAGCTCTTAAAAAATCACCGTTTATAAAGGTTTTTGGAAGAATTGTATCCCGTTCGACCTAGTTTTGGTTTTGCCATTATTATAATTATATTGTATGTGTGGATTAAATGTTTGCCGTGTGTGCATTTTGTGTTACTGCACTTTTCGTTTCGGCCATAAATTTGTTTAAAAATAAATTTGACCGCCGGCGGCCGGTTTGTTTTGAGTTAAAAAAAAAATGCAATTCAGTTTAATTGTATCTGTAGATAAGTAATTGAGTTGTGATGACTGTAATTTAAGCAATTTTTAAATACCTACCTACCTATGAATTTAAATAAACTTTTGTGTGTGATAAAAGTGTTGTGGCATTGAAGATAAGTAGGTATGTACTTATGTAGGTACCTTTAATAAGATATTTAAATACCTACAATGCGTGTGATTTAAATTTAGGTTCAAACCGTATTGGAGTAAAAATTAAAGAGATAAATAAAATACTACCAACGTATAAATATATAAAAATTCTTACATAACATATTAAAGCAATAAATTTAAGTTTTTCTGAGATGATACCAATGTAGATAGGTATAGGTACATACTAACATTTAAAAAATAAATTTTATGAGCTAACTTTTTCATTTTATTTTATTTAATACGTACCTACATATACCTATCATTAGGAATGCATTATTTTTTGAATTTTTGATTGAAAAGACTGCGAGATACTACCTACATTCATATATGTCAAGTTTTGGATTCGTAGAATGAAATAAATAAAATCCAAACCATAAACAAACATACAAACTATCATTGTATACCTATACATGAGATGTGTAAACGCAATGAAACTACCACAACAATTTTCAGTACCTACCTATAGTAAGTAAGTAGCATTGTAAGTACGTAATTCAATAATGAAAGACTATGTATATGAATGAAAAAGCAGCAAAATTAATAAATTTGCTACAAACACAAATAAAACGAGAAACAAAATACCTTCAAATGTATCGTATATATGAATTATCAACTTTGTTTTCTTCTTTTCCTCATCCACTTAAAAGATAAAGAAATAAAACGCTCATGTCAAAAAAGAAATCACATTTGGTTTTCCCACTTATACTCCTTAATGTTGTAGGAAACGAAATTAAACTACCTCAACTCTTCTTTTTCCCCTTTCTTCCTCTGCCCCCGTAGTCAAATTAATCTGTACAAAGCTGAAAACAGCGACACAGACGACATCTGGATCATACAAGAAGAACCCAATTTTCATGTTCCATAGTAGTACTATAGACATGTACTCGTATTTACAATGGGCATAGTGGTATTGAGGGTAATGAACGTGCTGATGAGTTTGCCAGACAAGATCGGCCTCTCATAACCAGTAAATGACAGACAGACATAAATTTGAAGATAAGAAACTTAACCTCTTGTATTACCAAGACAAAATGGCCTTAGGACTTCTGACAATCGATGGAAAAACGGCAAACAGATGGACAGGGGTACTACAGCCTAGCTAAATTGGGAGTTGTTAAGAGCTTATGGAATTGATTATGTGTGTTGCACTTTAAATTAAAGCATCTCTATTAGATTTTACTGAGAAAGCTAGTGATATCTATATGACTTTTCTGACAGCTCCATTTCCGCCCGACTTTTGTTTGTAGTAAATTCATAAGCCAAATTCTGCTGCACCTTATACAAAATAACGTCAGCCAGTTTTTAACTTCTCGGGTAAAAAAAAGCGCTAAGAAAATAATCACCCCTATTTGTAATATTTGGCATTATAAAGTGAAGTACGAATTTTTCACACTTAAAGCATATTCCTGAACCCCAGAAATATGCTGGCATTATTGTTACACATATTTATCACAAATAAAAAATAAATCATTTTAAATAGCTAAAGAAAAAAAAATTAATTTAAAAAGTTAACACATAATTCAATCGTCGATTTTTTCCCCGTAGGTTCATTAGATGGGTGGGTATGTGTAACCTTTTTGTTTGTTGCTTACATAAACAAAAATACACCAGAACTTTTATATTTACAATAAATCGAGTTATACAACGGGGCAAGGATTAAATGGATTTTGAGTGCAAAACCCTTTTCAAAAAAAAAGTTTTTGGCAACTTATTGTGCCGGACGTGAAATCTTAAAACACCAAACGAACACCAGATGTTTATGTTTTCAATAATGCCATTTAACTTAAAACTGAAACAACAATAGAAATCAGGCTCTTGCCAAAACTTGAGCCGATTGTGAATGTGAATCCTTTTTTATGTACATACGACAACACTTCAGTCAGTCGGCCGGGTGGCGGGCGTCCGTTGGCTTACATTGTAGGAGATTGCAAATGGAATAAATTGTCATTCGACAAACACAAGATTTTCACTTAGAAATGTGTAATTTATTCGCATTCACTTGGAATTTCATGTACCTAAGGATTATACTAAATATTTTCAATCACAAATAAAATTTTATCTCATCCTCATTGAATTATGTATGTACATTTAAATGTCTGCATTTGCTCATTTAGAAAACAAATTCCTAAATTTCTCTTCACCATCTTATAGTCTTGTGAAGACAATTGCACTTGCAAGGATTTGACCTTTTGTGTTTGTTTTTCAAAATGCATAGGAAAATATGATTTCGTACACTTTGAAAATAATTCAACAATATTGAATGAGTGTGCCGTTTTTAGTTCAAATATACCCATTTGCAGAAGTTACATATTTGTTTTTTATTATACATTGCATTATGTATGAGGGGAATTTTTGTTTTACTTTAGACAGAAGCTAGAATAAGATATTTAGAAAGGTTATGTTTTTCTTAGAAGTTCTGACTAATCTGAATTGCATCAATGCTGACGTTCAACATCAAATTATTTTGAAATGCAAACGAAATTCAATCAACACGTCAGCTTTTGTAGGAAACTCGGTTTGTTGTTTTTCAAGAAAAGGAGTCCATTGGTAGAATTTAGACAAAGCTTAGAAATGGTACAGTGCAACACGTATATACGACAGTCTTAAAATTCAAAAATTTGTTTCCTTATATCTGAGTTTTTCTTATATCCAAACATCGGATATAAGAAAGAAAATTTCTTTTAAGAAAACTATGGAAAGTATTTTTGAAGTGCACCTACAAAATTTCATGAAAACGAAGTAGGTCATACAAACTTTGTATGTATAATGAATGTTTGGTCATATGAAAACTTCTTCTATAATTTTTTTTTAAAGATAAGAAGCTTTAATGTAACAAAGTTACAAAAATTTACTCTTCTTCAACAAGTAAAAAAAAAAAAAAATAAATAAGCAATTAAGGTTGATACATATCAACCTATACATGAACAGGAACTATTTTGTATTACAGGTAGTAACGTTTAAACGTATCGTCGAAACACCACCAGCAAAAACATGTCAAGCGCAAATGTGAGAATCACATTTGTTTACATTGTTGTATTTGTAAATTTGACTTTCTCTCCATGTGAAATCTAACAACAATATGTGGTGAAGTGGAACTATACACAAATGCAAAAATATCAGTTTTATCCTACACAGATGCAAACATATCAGTTTCATAAAGGCAATAGCTTGTAAGCAAATACAAAACGCAGCCAAAATTTCCCATCTTTGTGTTGCTTATCTGTGGTCAGGATATTCGCCGCATTTCCGATTTTCGGTTGTCATTTCTTCGGAAAGTGGGAATTTGTAATGAAGGTCTTCACGCAAAGATGTATATTCAAAAGGTTTTGGCACAGGATTATCTGCGAGAGTAAATTTCTTATAAGCGTACTTTTTTATTCTAAGTATTAATTTTGGGGTGTAAGAAAGCCTTTCTTCACCCAGAGAAAAAACAACGTAAAATCAAAGCAAACCACTTTGGTTTAATTACATTTAGAAATGATTCGGTGTTAAAGATGAAAATTTTAGATTTAAAGTGGAACATCATTGATTCAACGTGTTTTCCTATATGAAAACGAATAGTTTTCATGCTTGATTTAAATACGTTTTCCTTTGATTTAAAGTGGAATCGTAGTAAAATCAATATTAGCCAACTTTAAAACGAAATGGAACAACTTCGATTCTACTGTGCGCCATATTAGATTGAAAGGCATACGTCTTTGAAAGTATAATGATCCCACTTTATTTTTAGAATGATGCGTCGTTAAATTAAATGTATTCGAGCTTAAAAATATTATGAACCAAGTTTGAAATTACTATCTTCCAATTTTAATTTCACTACTTTTCAATGTTGTTTTAAGTAATTTCTAATATTCTAATAATTCAACTTGGATTCATCCTTGTTTTACGTCAATCTGAATTTAATAAGATTTTTCCAATTTGTGTAATAAAAAAACGATCATTTTGAAATATAGAAATTGTATTTTTATTTTTTAATACAAATTTGGATTTACTGGATATTAGTGTAGGGATACACTTGTGCTTTGCTTTAAACCGCATATCCCAAGAAAACGGTCCAAGTTTCTTAATTGCATCGGTATTCGGGATAAGCCACCAGCAAATTGTGTTTTGGCTTGAGACTTGATCCAAATAATCTAATGTATCAAAAATAAACAAATTTCCATTAAACTAGGATTCATTTTCTTATGATTTCACTAAAACAAAACTTACTTTTCAACGTAGGGAAAATGTATTTCATTTCAAATTCTCTTAATATAGCCTTATTAAAAGTTCATCGTCTTTAATTGGTACAATAGACTGTTTAAACTTCGACTGTTTTAAAAACAGATAAAACACGACTGAGTATATGAAGCCAAAGCTTCACGATTGACGACGCCGGCGGCCGACCCGACTATACTTTGTAGGTAGTTCTTTTTTTTGCTGTTTTCATGATTCTACATGGAATCCACTTAAGATCAACTATGAATCCCTTTGATTTTACGTCGATCGTAGTTTGAAAATGCAACATCAATGTGAAAATGAATACGTTTCACTTTGTTTCTACATCGCTTCCACTTTAAATTTTAAACATTTCAGTTTTACATTGGGTCTACTTAAAAATGACTATGAATGTATTAAAATTAAAGCTGATCTTACATTGAAAATCTTTCATCAATGTTTGTGGAAGAATAATTTAATGTATAAGTGTTATTTGTAAGTGGGTGCCACTTCAAAATGATGTTAAACAAAGTAGAATCAACTATGTTACACTTTGAAAGTTGTGCATGCAATTTTAATTTTGGATACATTTTAGCATTTTCCACTTTAAATCAACGTTGAACGTACTTAATAATTTATGAAAGTTGTTTCACTATTGAATCGACTATGGTTCACTTTGAAACAAGAATGAGAGTACACAATACAACGAGGCGTAGATAAATCAATATATTTTCAACTTTAAATTAAATACGTTGATGATACTATTTTCCAACGTTAAATCAAATACGATTTCTTAGATTTTACGTTGCCTTTTTTCCCTCAGTGTTATAACAGTGTGTTTCTTATATGCGAGTTCCTTGTGAACGATTATTTTCGAAAGAAATACAAAGAAAAACGAACGGTGTTTCTCATTGCATTTCTTATAATCGAATTTTTCTGATATGAGTATTTCTTTTATCCGTAAAATACTCTACTTCCAAGGGAATATTTTCAAAGTTACACTTCAGAAGGTATAATTTTAAGCATCAGACAACACATCAATTGATACCAAAACAACACTGCTATCCATTTGATTTATTAACAGTTCCAGAATGAATTCGAAATGGTTATTTTTAAGTGTGATGACGTCGCTAAGAAATTGCACGAGAATAGCCGTGTACTAAGTTTCATAAAAAATTGAAAAACTTGTAAAAATATATAATGTATGTAGCTAGATATCTACTATAAATTTCCTTTGTTTTTAAACCTGTTTTTACTTTGCTTTAATAATAGTTTATATATCTTTGAAAAATATAAATAAAATTTGTCAAACATATTTATGGGTGATTCCACAAAAATTGGGTAACGACCGAATATTGGAGGCTGCGCGCGTCGCGTGAACCAACCCATGGTCTTGGTAATAAATTTGCACGATTTGCAAACGTTGTTCACGAGATGACAAACTGAGCATAAATCAAGTGACAGCTGTCAAAAAGACCAACTCCGAATAAAGTATTGCCAGATTGAAAACCACAAGATTCTGTCGAAAGGGATGCTTACTTGTCAAACAAAATGTGTAACTTCATTACAATATATCTTATAATTCCTTTTCAATATAAGGCGTTTTACTTTTTTCGTTCAGAGCAGAGTACTGAACAGAGTTTGATCACATAGATTATGCGCTTAACTTGTTCCAAACAGAGCCAGCTCCGAACACTGATATGTTTAATAAACACACTTGAACCACACAAATCAGAACATATTTTCATTTTAACCATAAAAAGCAATATATCACAAAACCTACCCTTTTCTGTACACACCCAGATACAGAAAATCAACAAGCGATCAAATTCTTTCACAACTTATGTATCTAATAATATTTTTCTTCTCATTTTCCTTCTTGGCACATGACGTTGACGTTCAGCAATTTACTCACATTCCCAGTCAATTATGTTCGAGCACGTCAAGTGCGATCTACACATGTTCAGAACGAATAACGCAACACACACTTGGAGCTCTGCATGCTCTGAGTTAAAAAGAAATACAAACACATTTTTTGACAACTCAGACTCTGCTCTGAACTAAAAAAGAAAAGCGCCTATATAATCATGTGTAAAGTTCAAGACGGCGCGTTTGCTAAACCTTAACAGAAAATGGATTGAATTCGATTTAAACTAATAAAACATCCCTGTCAAAATATATTTACATTTCCCGATGACAAGAAATAGAAATTCTTCATAATGCATCGAAAAAAAATCAATCTTTAAACGTTTTTCTGCTCAAGGAATAAGAAAATCTATGCTATTCAATCTGAGTTTATTTGTTCTTCATTCATTGTTGAATCTCATTGTGAAGCACCTGACTTAATTGCATTCGATTTGATATTGAATTTGTTTGACTTCTTTACTTCCATTTAAAAGAAATAAAAGAGATATTTCATTGTCATAGCAATTGCAATGCGGGTAAACGTAAAAAATCGATTCTGCTCAAAGTTAGAGCTGTGTTGATTTGGAGTATTTTTTTTTATAACTCACAAATTGATTTGTTGTTTCTTGTAGATAGTTTTTTTTTTCTAGTCCAAGCTAAGCAAACACTTCATCTTCATGCATCGGGTATTCGAAGGAAAAAACTAAACACAAGATAGATAGAAGTAGTTGGTGTTGCCATGTGAAGTGTTTTTTTTTTAAGTTGGTTTTTTTTCCAGTTGAGTGCTTAGAAAGTAAAATACTTCTGAAGGTCTTGCATAATTTACACAAGAAACCAATTGATTGCTTAGCAAACTCTCATCTGAGGTTATGATTACCCTTGAATTGATTTATCAAAGTGCAAGTAGTTGGAAAATTAGAAAAGAATTTAATTCGAGATATCGATGCAGGTAATTGGGGGAAAAGCAATCTCGGTGAATTACATTCGAGTAATCCGTTACAGAAATATTCCTTGTATTTAATGCACTTCATATTTTGTCTGAAATTGAGACCAAATATCGAGTGTTGAGCATTCGTAGTACCCTGGAATATAGGGGTTCAAGTAGATGAAGAAATAATTATATAGACATGGAAGCATATTGAGTTTCCAAGTGAGTGATGCGGAAATGTCCACATACGTTATGCCGTCGCTATTCTGGCCATATAGGAAAGGAAACATAGATGATAGTGCACGTGGTTTTAAAAGATGGGGCATTTCGAAATGTTGATCTGAAAACAAAATTGGTGATTTCTTGTTCAAAATTTGCAAATGTTAAGGTTCGAAAGTAGGTGACAAGTATTGTCAGATCTGCCAGTTAGTTGGGATATCTAAGATAGCTTATAATAATGGGTTATACATTTTGCGGTTTTAAAAGTAAACGTAAATAAAACACATATACAAATTTTTTGTTCTTTTTGATGATGATGAGTCCAAGTGAGATTGCCGGGATGAAACGCAAATTTTGTTGACTAAAGGCCGTGAAAAGCTATTTTGAATCAATAATTCAACAAGTCCAATTAAATATAATGCTAAGTCTTCTACTTAGCTGAGTAACACCTTCTTATTTCTTTTTTATTATAAAGTTTGAACGTTGACATTATGTGTGAAATACTACATCATTTAAATGACCACCACGCGCATTTTTGCAAGCATCGATTCTTTTGAGGTAATTATCGACCACTTTTTGGCACCTATTTGGCGGTATCTCAGCCATAATTTGACGAATGTTGGTGTTCAAGTGCTCAAGAATTAAAGGTTTATCTGCATAAACACGGCCTTTCGCGTAGCCCCACAAAAAAAGTCTAGCGGTGTCAAATTGCATGATCTTGGTGGCCAGTTGATATCGCCACGACGAGAAATTACGCGACCAGAAAATGTGACTTGCAATAAAGTCATATTCGCTCGAGTTGTGTGGCATGTGGCAACGTCTTGTTGAAACCATATATTCTTCAATTAGCAGGGAAAAAAAGTCGGTTATCATATGACCATAACGCGCCGAATTGACGGTGACAGTCGTTCCATCGTTCTTTTCGAGGAAGTAAGGTCCATTCACACACCCGGACCAAAGAGCGCCCCAAACAGTGACTTTTTTGTGGATGTCATGGCCTCTCTTCAATTACTTGAGGATTCTAAGAACCCCAAATACGACAATTTTGTTTATTAACATACCCACCGATCGAGAAATGTGCTTCGTCGCTGAAGAAAATTTTGCCTGTTGTTCAAGCACCCATTCGACGTATCTACGACGTTGTGAATGGTCAGCTGGCTTCAGTTGTTGTGTGAGCGAAAAAATTGATAGTTCAGTGCGAAACCTTAGCAACATTTTTGCTTTCATTAAAATATTCCTGGCGACGGTCAATTCATGTATGTGTATAAGCCCCGCATAAATTACAGAAAAGGAACACGTCTAATGTCGAATTTCTTTCATGCATTTCATACTAATAGTTCGTTAGTAAACAAAAATACAAATAATAAATCGTCTTTATTAAATTTAATAAGGAAGCTAATCCTGGTTAAATAAACGACAAAAAAAAAGAAATCCTTTTCCTTACAAATTTTGTTTCTTAATATTTTATTTCCTTTGGAAGATATTGCATTAAAAGACTTTTGCCTCGGGTGCCGCGCAACACCAGGGACTTTCTGCTAGTTTGGAAATAAAATCCATAACAACTGTGGAAGTAAACAAAACAAAAACCAATTTGGATTTAAAATCTATGGAAACAGCGAAACGTATACAAAACGAAATATAAATTTGGAAATTATATTTTTAAATCAGGATAAATTTAAGAGGTAAACGCAAATATTAGTGTATTAAACATTTAGAACATAATTTATATATTAAATTTAATAGCCTTTAAGTTGACCAGTTGACCAAAGGAAAACGGAAGAAAATATAAACATTGTTATGGCGTGTCAAATGGTAAGTGGTCAGTTTACCTGTCATACAGACAAACTGACATCGAAATAAAATTACACTTTTATATGTTAGTAAAGATTTCTAAAAATGTGTTTTTCTTAGTATATATTTTATACTAGTATAAATATCAATAATTTATTGATACGCCATCAGCATTTAGTTTTTCTCTCTTTTGACGAAAAATAAGTTGTTATCCTCAAATTAATGTTTTAATTAAAAAATGAGTAAACATTGTTTTGGTGGTTCAGCGCACGAATGCTTTTCAGAGAAAGCCGCCCTTGCCATCAGGTCACCAATGGACTTATAGCCACGAAAGCTATACTGCATACTATGTACGTTATTAAGGAGCTTTCGTGCTTCGAAATATTTCTTAAGATATTAGGTAATTAATAAGAGTTTTCATAAGATACATTGGAAAGAAGGGACGTAAGTGCAATTGGACGGTAGTAAGAAGGTGAAGAAGATTCGGCTTTTTTAGGGGCAGACTGGCAAATGCTCTTTTCTATATCGACTCGGAAAGAAACGGCACGGATGCGAAAGAATATTCATCCGATGAGTTCATTTACGGTCTCAAGTACTGGGGAGCTGATAACATTTTCGAGACAGAGTCGAATTAACAGCAAATTGACGTTTTCACGTGAACTGTCAAAAGGGGTGGTGTCATTAAAGACGAACGTAGGAACCGAAGACAAAGTTGAATTTCGATTTTTTTCCAAATGACCAAACATTTTTACTAGGTACCTTTGGGACATTGTTGTATTGGTTGTCTTAACTTTGATATGCAAAAATTTGGTGCTCTGAATACGAAGTTCGTTTTGCAAAATCCTTTCAAAACTACATTTTAAAGGTAAGGAACAAAAATATCAAATTTTATCTTTTCTAAGCAAAATCTAAAGCAGATTCACTTTATGATTTCTCCTCCACTATGTAAGATTGCTCCATATTTGTATTTGTTTCATTTAACAATAATTTTCCTTAAAATCCAAACCCTTTATAAGCTTTATAAGCCCTCAAATCCATCACTAAGCCCCACACATTAGAATCCTTTTGTATGTTATTAGAACTATTACTATAGAAGCATTAACAACCTAAAGTTGAATGACAAATTTCAATAACACCCCTTTTTTGATGTTTTGTCTTCTTCACGTGAATTTCCTTAAATTCAATAACTTCCATCAGAAACTATCTTAAAGATACATTATATCTTAATTGTCACTCTGAAGCACATTATTCTTAAAGAAAAGTACCTTTTGCATGCTAGCTATATGCAGAACCCAACTCTTGCACAACATACCTTCCTACCTTTCTGGTATGTACTTGAAAAATCTACTTTATCGTCATTTCTAGGGACGACCAACTTGGCTTTCAAAGCCAAATTCATTCTCTCCATCAAACTAACTGCTGCTATCCAGCTGCTATCTACCATTATTATTCCTCATCGTTATTCGTTACTTCAGTCCAAACACGAAAGCTTTCATCTTTTATCCAAATTCCCTTCAGGAGATGAGGCAAAACTCTTGAAGTCTACGATGATGGGTAAGGTGCAACACAAAAGAGACAAATAGTGTGAATTTCCAAAAAATATTTTTATAGAAGACATGCTTTTGAATTTAGTTGAAGTAGGTAGTACATTGTTTCAGGAGAATAATGCACTCACCTTGGTCACATTATTTGGTGTTGATCCTTTTTTGTAGCAGCACAAACACCAACACATACTCATAGTTTGGTGCTTCAATGTAAAAAGGGTGCGGTTCAAGCCTTGCATAACATGAGCTGTATGTCGTTTCTATTTTGGTGCACATTAAGAAGTTTTTGATTTCAGAATGGACAATGCATCAAGAGAACTTTTATGAATGGTGTTGAAAATTTAATCATTCTTGATGCCCTGATGAATGCTTAGAAATAAAGTCAAAGATATGAAACCGAAAAAGGAAAAGAGATTAAAAATAAAAGCATCACTTGAAATGCATATTTGAATACAAGTTTTAAATATGGAGGGTAAGTAATGGCCCATAAGTCCATGGGAGCTTAAATTTGTTTTAAAATCTTAATACATATTCTTAATCGGGGATAACTCACTACAGAATTGAAGAATAATACAAGATTGGTCAAAAAGAATCTTCATTTTAGGATATAGTGAAATTCAACGAAAAATTTGTCAATATATTTACTAGAAATGGTGAGCCAACGCATCGACACACAGGATAGATGTTTTAGGTCTTTTTGTCATAGCTGTTGCCGCATCCCAATATTGAAACAAATTGAAGGAGGCTTTACATGCATCTTCATCTTCATCTGCATTGACATCTGCAAAAAAAGAGGAAACAAAATTAAAAATTCATACTTGTGCGATAGAGAGCGAAAACCAAAATGGAGATCATCTTCATGTATGAAGATTATAGGAAGTACGAACCTGAAGATTGCAGATTATAGTGAAGATGAACATGTTCATCTTCATTATAGCATTTTCATCTGCACCATAATTTGTTCCGTTCAGATAACGAATTTTCAAGTTTTTTTTTACCATTTCACCTCAGTTTGCTTAAAAACAACGAAAATAACGAACATTTTCTTCTCAAAACTACATACCTGAACGCTAAGAAGATGTGATTGTGAGATGTGTCAAGAAAGTTATAGCAGAGTTCGAGTAAGTTATTAGTGTGTACCCTGTCTTACTTTTATGTTTGTTTTATATTACTGGCCCGCTCTACTTTTCTTCAAGTCTGCAGATGCAGATCCATGTAAAGCCGCCTTGATACCCGGTCTTTGCCGAGCGCTAAGGCTACCTTGACAGCTAAGGTTTCAAAAAAAAAATATATATTGACTAAATTTTAAATAACAATTTTTTTTTGTACTAGCCTGTGCTCGCGTAGCTTCGTAAGCTTTAAATAAGATTGTTCAGTGATGAAAAAGTTAGAACAGAATAGAACACATTCGAGAGAAACTTCAGAACAAGATAGAACAATTTAGAATTGTCAGTCATTTGACAGAGATTATAAAAAAAATTGTTGTTGTTTACCTGCAATTCAAGTTCGTTCATTTTTACAGAAACATTCTTAAGAATAATCTGAAATGGAGTTGAATTTATTGAAAAGAAATCTCAGAAATCTGTTCTAACCCCTTCTACCTAAAAAGCAAGTGCAGAAAATCCTGTTTGAAAGTGTTCTAATCTGCTCCGAACAGCCTCATTGAACACACATTATATCTTTTTTAATATGACTAAAAGCATATAAAATGCTCAATGGGATTGGCCGGAATTTTTATATATTATTACTTGCGGACCAGGCGAACTTTGTCTCGCCAAAATTTAACGCATTCAAATAAACTACAGAGCTATAATAAAACACAGATAGTTCAAATTTCAATGTGATTTATTTGAGTGGCATAAAAATAAAGAGATAGTGATATGATTAACAATGTTTTTCATTTGTTTTCCGGCGAAAAACCAAACAATAAAACCTTTTTCCTAGCTACCAACGACGTCCCTTATCTTCGCTGCTAGTATAACTGGCAAAATTTGCGGGAATGATATCAATCCAGTCGAGGCATCAACAGAAAATTGGCATTGCAAAGCGCCAGCAGTTGTTTTGAGAACTCAGCAGCCGATGGGTCGTTCTGCAATGCCACTCTCATATTTTTCGTCAGTTTCAGCCTCTTGACATACCCCACAAGCACCACGATTTCAAACATGCATTAAATTCATCGGCAGCAGTAGATTTCGGGATGATGGGAAGCGTTTGACGAAAATCTCCGCTGAGCAATATCTAGGGCTGGCAAAGAGACGAGACCAAGCAAGACTTTTGTTAATCTCGTCTCGGTCTCGTCAAAATCGAAAAATTTCAGTCTCGTATCGGTTTCGGTCCAGGTCTCGCCTAACCAAGTCTCGTCTCGGCCTTGGTCCCGCCTTTTTCTCGAGAAAATTTTGATGTGTGGTCTCGTCTGGGTCTCGGTCTTGGTATCATCCTTAGTCTTGGTTTCTTTCGTGTTTTTTTGGTAGTAAAAAGATGTAAGATAAAGATTAGACGCATTGTTCGGATTGCAAATATAGAGTATGGTTATGGTATCTCAGCAGTTCGTCGGTAAGAAAAATGCCGGAAAATGTATAAAACAAACTCGTGAGTCTGTTTTGTCTTTTGAGTTAAGTGGAAATAAAATTTTGGAAGAATTGTGTAAGTTAATATATTTCATAGCAAAAACAAATAAAATATTTAAAAAAAGAGTACATACATACAACGCTCGATTTAAAAAAAAATAAATTAACCGGTTTTGTCCAGCCACGACCTGTCAAAGACCATTTAAGGATGTCTGCGATTTAAATGAATAAAAAAAAAACCTCTACAAAAGTCAAATTTTACCTAAAAAAATCGAAATTTTTCGATTTAATTTATTGCTCCCTAAAAAGTTGATTTTAGACCTTTTAGGTAAAATTTCGAAAACAAAATATTGCTCAAATGTCAAGATATATTAAGCTGCCTACCTTTCAAGTCATGAACTGTCAAAATCCATTGAAGCATCGCTCCGATTTAGATGGATTACAAATCCTCTACAAAATTCAAATTTTACCTCAAAATTTTTTCCTCCGGTAAAAGTTGATTTTAAGTCTCTTGTATGTTATATGGAAAAAAATATTATCAAAACGTCCAAATATAGTTCGTTGCCTACCTGCCGAGCCATGAGCTGTCAAAATCCATTGAATGATTGCTCCGATTTTAGTGTTTGGTAGCGTGAAAAATCGTACGAATTGGTACACATATTCACGTTTAACTGTCAAAACCAATAGAAAAAAAAACCAAGTTTGGGAAACTTGGTGAAAATCAACGTACAATATGGATCTCAAGAATTTTTTTTTTATAACGTTGCACTCGCTCAAGGGATTATGAATACCCTTTATATGTTTTTTCTTAACACAGCGCGGCATCCGGTGGAAGAAGAGAAAGAAGGATAGGAAAGATGTGTGGCGCGATGTTCTGAGACTAGAGCTGGTTGTTGTCTCAAATTTATCTCCAGGGATGGCGGCTGAACTAATGCGGAGAGAATTACCGTGTCTTATTTATTTATGTCCCTTTTAATTCGAATTATTTTATTTATTTCGGTGTCATATTTTTTATGGGTATGCTAGTTTACTCAATCACGTGTTGTTAGTGTTATGCCTAAACAGCAAGTAATGAGCAAAGCAGCAACTTATTTTATGACAATTTTTAGAATTGGTTTTTAATGGAATACAAGAAGACATAGACAACGGCAGGAATCGAACCCGCAACCACGAGGTTGGCAGGCGAGCACACAACTATCGCGCCACGCCCACCCCCGGTCAAATTTGGCATATGCACGTCTTTTCCAACTTTATTATGCTTGTCAATTATGCATGAATCTAATAATGATATATCCTTGTACGTTGCTTATGCTAAACAAATCATATACTAGAAATTTTGTTCTGCAGTACGTAGGTCCATGAAGCTAAGGCCATAGACTTCACTTGAAACGAGTAAGTTTTGCTTGATTTTAAGTTGAATTTTATTAGTTGCGTATGAAAGCGCTCCGAATGGCTTACATTTTGTGCGAATTTAGTTTTCAAAGGTGTGTGATAACGTAAAAAATAGGCTGTGAAGAAACGTTATCAGACACCTTTGAAGAGCCGTATTTCCAAGATTAAACTTGAATTTTGTACAGTTTTTTTATTCCATTTTAATCGCAGCAATCCTTCAATGAATTTGACAGTTCATGGCTTGGCAGGTAGGCAATAAACTATCAGCCCTATTCTGCTATATTCCGATTCACGTGAATATTTCACTCAATTTTTCACTATTTAAATATTTTCAAATGTCTTCTATCTTTTGAGTTAAAAGCTTTACTAATATTTTTTTTTGTTTAATTCTTAAGAGAATCTAATTGTTAAAATATATTTTTGATCCAAATTTATGTACATTTTGAAACAATTCGTTTTTTCCGTCGGATAGCAGAATACAAATATTCACGTGAACGTTTAACAGAATAGGACTGTTTATTTTGACGTTTTTAAAATATTTTTTTTCAAACCTCACCCAAAAGGCCTTAAATCACCTTTTTCCGAAGCCAAAAATAAAATCGTAAAAACTTAGAATTTTCCGAGGTAAAATTTTAATGTTGCAGAGGTTTTTTAATCTATTTAAAGCGGAGCCATCCTTCAATGGATTTTTACAGCTCATGGCTTGACAGGTAGGCAACGAACTATATTTTGGCGTGTTCATAATATTTTTTTTCAAATGCCATACAAGAGGCTTAAAATCAACTTCTTCCGGAGCAAACATTTTCTTGAGGCAAAATTTGAATTTTATAGAGGGTGAGGCTTTTTTAATACGCATAAATCGGAGCGATCGTTCGATGGATTTTGACAGTTCATGACTTGACAGGTATGTAATTTACTATACCTTGACATTTGGATACTATTTTTTTCCCAAATGTCACCCAAAAAGTCTATAATCAACTTTTTCAAGAGCAATTTATTAAATCGAAAAATTTTAAATTTTCTGAGTTAAAATTGGACTTTTCTATAGGTTTTTTAATCGGAGACATCCTTCATTGGATTTTGAATGCTCATGGCCTGACAGTTAGGCAACGAACTATATTTTGACGTTTTGACAATACTTTTTACCAAATGTCACCCAAAAGGAAGCAACGCCATTCATACATAAATCGTACGTATTCTTCTCTGGATTTTCGCAATGCGCCTATCTCTGTATAACTATGTACATACATATATGGTTTGATATGTAAACACGCATATAATATTTCGCAAAAAAAACTTGTGAATATTATAAAAATTGAACCTGATTAGATACTAAAAAATAATGAAATAAAAACAAAATTTTCTTATAGCGAAAACCGAAACCAAACCACCGAGACCGCCGAGACCAGCGAGACTCTCGTCGGTACCAAAAATACGGTCTCGTCTCGCTCTCGTCTCGGTCTCGTCTTCGGTACTTTTAAAGGAGTCTCGTCTCGTTGACGAGACCGAGACGAGACCGAGACTAGTCGCCAGCCCTAGCAATATCATATCCCCACCAAATCATCTCGAATCACCTTATAAATCCATCATTGTTCGGTCAACTGCCTCCAAAGCTCGTTTATGCGCCATCAATTACAATTCATCCCAAATTCTGATTTTGCATTTTCGCATCAATTTCGCTGTTGCCGTATTCTTGGTCTTTGTACACGTTATTGGCTTGTCAGCCGTGAGAAAATTCATGGCCAGCTTCAAAGCGGAATGTGCAGTTCGACCGCCTTCAAACAGTGTGGCAGCAATACCATAGATGTCATAGGATGCAACAGGCAACGAAAGAGATTTTGGCCGAAATGTTGCTAGAATCAACTAAATGACGAATGTCTTGCATGTCCCACCGGGAGCATCGAGAAAATAAATGCGACTGCGGAATCGTATTCCAAAGCAGCGCGACTGAAGTATACATTTAGCACTTTTCTTCTTCTAATAACTTTTTGTCGAATTTGTGGTGGTGATTGTGCAGTTTGATGCTGTGCAATATGGACACGTCTCCATTTATTTCTTCCGCACGTATCTCTTGTGTTTGATTATCAGGGACATGCTGATTAATTATTGCAAGACGTTTAAGTCGTCCAAATTTCGATCGGAATCAGTGTAATAATACGCAAAACTGGAATCAATTGCAGTAAGAAAAATTATAAATTATAATGTGTAAAGGACACCTGTGAAATCGCACACATCCTAAGTCAATATATAATGCAATCTATCGGGTTGTGGCATCGAGCACAGCGTCATCTAATATATATATCATAAACTTCTCCACCCAAAATGCACACAAAACGTCTTCTATCACAATGAATTTCACAATCACCCGAAATTGTTCAAGCTTCACAATGAATTGTCCACCTTTAAGTCGTCCAAAAATCCATGGAACATTCAACACAACCCACAAAATAAAATATCAAAATCCATTTAATGGGAACCATTAATTTTTTTCATAACTCCAGTTCTAGACATCGGACGGCAAACAGATTTCTTATATGCACTCTCCAAACATGTCCCAAGATCTCCTGAAAATTTCATTCAAATCGATGGAGCCGAAAAAAAGAAGATAGCGCACAAACATAATTTGGATTGTTCCTTATATATAAGAAGACTAGCAGAAAGTCCCCGGCGTTGCCCGGGACCCGAGGCAATATCTTCCAAATGAAATGAAAAATAAAGAAAACAAATTTGTAAAAAAAAGATTTTTCATTTATTTTGTTGTTCAATATCCATTTTCTGTAACTTTCGAATCGATAATAATAGTCGAGAAACAAAAAAAAATTTTATTTTGGTCTTAAGATGTCAAAATGACACTTCAATTTATTGCCTTCCATTGGAAATAATAGCATAAGTCCGGTATTACACAGCGCGTGTTTACGCCTGCGTGAATGAAGTGCGAAAAAGAACGAAAACATGAAAAAGAAATAAATCTATCTGAACACGGGCGGGTAGGATTTTCCTTGCGGGTTTTTGACGTTTCTCTTTCTAATCGTTCTTTCTTTTTCGGATTTGCTTCATTTAATTTTCGCTGTAGATGAATTAACACCAATCCAAATGTCTGACAAATTTAAATGGAGCAAAGAAAAAACTTCGAAGCTTACTTTATATTACAATGAACCCCATTTTCTACAATCCTTTGTCATCAATAATTTTGCCTTCCACTTTTCTTTTAAAAATTATTTTTGATTCAATATCTGCACTATGCAAAGAAGATAAAATGAAAGATAGCTGTCAAATAAACGCGCAGTACCATTGTATATAGATATTAATAGTACTATCATGACGACGAAATTCATCCATTGAGCAGGAGCTGGTTGTGTGTGTTTTTTTATTCTACGGGCAGATAGAATGAAAATTGTTTGATGGCTGTAGGGAATATTTAAATATTCAGGTATACACTTGTGTGCAACGGTCACTACTCAGTAAAATAAACTGTATTACCAAATGAACAAACATGATAATAATTTAAGAGTTAAAATTTGAGATTTCTGTTTATCGTTGGCAAAAAAAAATTTTTCTTGTGACAAAATTTTTTTTATTTTATATTAATATTTTATTTTGGATTTTGAAAAAAAATTATTTTTTTTTTGAAAATTCAGATTTCGTAAAAAATCGAGTTGACGAATTTTCAAATAAGAATTGTATATTAATAGGTATTATATATTTTTCAAGTCGTTTTTTACTTATTTTTTTTTTTAAATGAGTATTCAACAATATATATATATATATTCATTTGAAAATATTATTTTAAAAAATCTTCAAAACATTTAATATTTATTTGCAAAATATTGTTTTTTTTTTTAAATCGAAAAAATAAAACAAAATGTAATAACAATATTTTTTTGAAAATGCTTGGAGCCGTTTTTGGGAAATAAATTTTTTGCTTAAGGGTTTTTAACATTTGTATGGGAGGTACCGTTGATTTTTATTTTAGAAAAATAGTTTTTTTAACTATTCAAGAAAATGTCTAAAAACTTTTAAATACGAAGTTTCGAAAAAATCTATTAAGTCGTTTTCGAAATTTTTAATTAAAAAAAAAATAATTTGCAAAATAATTTGTTTTGAAAAATTTTGGTATAAAATAGTGTTTAAACTTTCTAGGAGCTTCTGCGGAAAAAAATTAAAAAAAAAATCAGATTAACCGTTTCCTAGAAAATCGAAAACCAAAAACATGGTTCTACTAGAGGTACCAAAAAAACAATTTTTTTCAAAAAAAAAAAAATTATTTAAATGTACCCTTTCTCTTCATTAATGAACTTATTTTTTTTATAAAAATCGTTGGAGCCGTTTCTGAGAAAAATAAGATATTTCTTTTTGGCCAAAAAAAATATATGGGAGCTACTGTTATTTGTCGTCTTAGAAAAAAATTAAAAAAACGTGTGGGCATATTACCGAAAAAAAAAAATATGTACCAAGTTTGAAGACAATCTATCAAAGCGCTTAGGCTGTAGACTCGAGGTCAGACAGACAGACGGAATTAGGGGACCCACTTTTTTGGTGTTTTCTATGATCGTAATATCATATTTGATTGTCAAAAAAAAAATTTTTTTTGAGAAAAATAATATTTACCTTTTCGGTCAAAAAGAAAGTATGGCAGGTAGGTAGGTACCGTCATTTTTCGTCTTAAAAAAGCTGAAAAAAAACTGGGGACATGTTTATGAAAAAACGTTTAGGCTGTAAACTCGAGAACAGACAGACAGAGAGACGGAATCGCGGACCCATTTTTTCGTCTTCGCTATCACCGTAAGTCAAGTTTGATCAAAATCTCGAGTTCGATTTTTTTCGAATCCATAACTTGTAATATAGTACATACATTTATAATATCGCTAGTCAAAAAAAAATTTTTAAAAAAATACTACCTAGGTATACCTACTTTATTTCCTAATAAAACTGTCTGGAGAAAAAATTAAATTATTCTCCATAGATATTATATTTGAAAAAGAAAAAAAATACCTATGTACATACATATTGTATGTAGATGGGTATCTGGGTACACATGTTATCTACCTAAACAAAACATATTGAAATATCTCAACATTGCTTTGCTATTTTTGCATAGAAAAAGTGAAAAGTAGCAACGTTGCAACAATCAAAATCCTAAAATCCACCAAATATCTAAAATTTGAAAGAAAAATTTAAAATAAATTCTATAATAACCTATACATGCATGTATATCCAAATACATTCTTACTTCAAATTCATATATACGGCAATAGCCTTGATATAATTTATTTATACCCACCATATTTTGAAAGTTGCCATGACAAAAACAGCTTATTCGGTTTTCTCCCTTACCCTCTATATTGTTGTCAGAACTAGTAAGTTTCGACCGTCTCCCTTGCTTTTTTCGTATTTGCCTCTACATTTATTTCTTCCACATCAACAATTCAATATCAAGAAAAGAGAAACTAGCGCCCTCATCGACGGAACTACTAGCTAAAAAATTTAGTCTCGTAGTAGTACTATAGGTTTTATATACAAAGGCGGTACTGAAAATGAGAAAAGCCTTCGTGTAATAACACGCGCGGTACCGAATATAAGTTCAAAAGAAACCAAGATTTGCGCGTTACAGTCACGCGCTGTGTACTAACATAAACCCATTTTTTTCAGAGGCTGTAAGTGAGTGGGTACAGGATTAGTTTTATTTTTTTAACAAACGAACTATTCTTCATTTTGGGACTCTTCGTTTTCCGAAAGTTGTTTTTTTACTTGCGATAGGTAAATACAATTTAAGGCAAGTTATGCATTCGTCGAAAAGTTTTTCGATAACAATCAAACATAACATTACGATGATAGGGAGGACGAAAAAACATGGTCTAAAAATTCTGTTCGTCTGTATGTTCGTCGTCCAGTCCAAATTGGTGGGCCGAGTTCCTTCAAACATGGTATAGCGTTTTTTTTTTTTGGTGAAACTGGCATTATGTTAAAGCTCATTTTTCTCGAAAACGGTTCTAACAATTTGGTTTAAAAAAATCAGAGTATTTTTTCGGTATGAACTATTATATGGTTGGAAAACAAATTACCAATAATAGCTTAGAACGGTACCTTCCATATAACCTATTTTTTTCATTTCTACTATCTGGAAAACGGATTAGGTGATTCTTTCGTTCTTTCGAAATTGTATACATATTATATATTTTTAGGTACGTCAACTTGTGATGCAAGTAAAGAATCCGTTATCCTTGAACTCAAAAAAAATTATTTTATGGGACCTGCCAACTGGTCCCAGTAATTAAAACAATAGGATTAACGTTATAATCATTTATAAGTTTATTCAGCGCGACCGCACTTTTCTAAGTTACAAAACAGAATGCCAAACTTAAATTCTAAATAACATTTCATTGACTTCATATTAATTTTATTTCGCTGATATGCAGTTACCATGCATATGGCCGCCTCATATTTCCCGGTGGGAACGATCGCCGACATCCTTCGCTCGAGTGCAGCGTGTGCACTTTTTCTGTCAGGTCAATGCTTGACCGTGGTAACTTGCATACCAATATTTTTAATAGATATTTGTTTGTATTTTTAAAAGCATATTTTAAAACTTTTTCTTAACAGTTTGGTTGCCAAGGTTAAACTCGGAAACCACACCTACAATTTAAAAAACTGTTTTGGTTTTGAAATGTTGTTTGCAAGTGGCTTGAGGGTTACATTTTTTTTTCTTGAAAAACTTAGCTGTTTGTAGGTTGAAATGGGCTTAGCGCAAAAAAACAGTACTTGTGAAAGTAAAAATTTCGGTACTCTGAAAGTTTACACATCACACTTGATTTTCTTTGTAAACTTAACATGTGCCAATGAGAAAGATAGCAGTTAGTGTAAAATCCTCTCAACTCTTATAGCTGGCACATAAAAAGTTGGGACCCACCAAATTTTGTTTTACTTTCATGCATATATCAACTTACGCGAAAGCATGAGCTTACACTTGCAAGTTAGTTTTTACGTTCGCAAAAGTAGCCACTGGCGCTGGGGAATCCTTGCAGATGTAAGCTCGGTTAATATGCTTATTTCAATATTCTAATAAACTATTCATTTCTAACATGGTGCCAAACACACGCGACCTTACGCTGAAATGCCCGGAATATTGCATGAATTCACCGGCGCCTGTAACCGTGAAAATACAAGATTTCGCGATTGTATGTGTTTACACACGAAAATAAATTTTCCTTGCAAACTTAAAAAATTAATAGTTCAGTGCGAAACCTTAGCAACCTTCTTGCTTTCATTAAAATAGTACTGGCGACGGTCAAATCATGTATGTGTGTATAAGCCCCGCATAAATTACAGAAAAGGAACTCGTCTAATGTCGAATTTCTTTCATCGAAATCTTCGGAATTTTTCAAGCTTGGGCCCTTTTAGCGTGAAACTCAAAATGTCGGGTCTTTAAAGGTTTAAAGTAAGATCGCACTAATGCGACACTTTCCGACACTGCATATTTTTTTTCAAGCCGCACTTGAATAGCATTTAATTGTAAAAAATGAAAGCGAAGAGTCTCAAAATGAAGAATAGTTCGTTAGTAAACAAAAATACAAATAATAAATATTCTTTATTAAATTTAAAAAGAAAGCTAATTCTGGTTAAATAAACCACAAAATAAATGAGAAATCCTTTTCCTTACAAATTTTGTTTCTTAATTTTTTATTTCATTTGGAAGTAATTGTATTAAAAAAACTTTTGCCTCGGGTGCCCGCGCAACACCAGGGACTTTCTGCTAGTTTGGAAATAAAACCCGTAACAACAGCTTAATTAAACAAAACAAAAACCATTGGATATAAAATCCATGGAAACAGCAAAACGTAAACAAAACGAAACATAAATTTGGAAATTATATTTTAAAATCAGGATAAATTTAAGAGGTAAGTGCAAATAATTGAATATTAAGCATATAAAACTTAATTTATATATTAAATTTAATAGCCTGTAAGTCTCCCAAAGGGCAACAGAAGAAGATACAATCATTTTTATGGCGTGTCAAATGGTAAGTCGTCAGTTTACCTGTCATATACAGACAAACTGACATCGAAACAAAACTACAATTTTATACATTAGTAGAGATTAATTAAATTTGTGGCACAACATTGTAAATTTCACTTCACTACACCGGTATTGCCATTTACCTGGTTTTTTGTTGAATTTTATTGTATTCGTAGTAGATATGAGAATTTATAATCTCTTCTCTGATATTAAAATTTACTGCTCTGTTAGATAATTCAATGTGTCAAATTTGTGTTTTGTAAATAATACGGAATGTATTTCAGGCGCGTACACCTTAAATCCGGAAGTTTTGTGACACGTCAGGTCACAAGTAATTGATCATGTGAGGAACATATGGAAATTCAAAACTGATGCTCCAAATATTCAACTATTGTCCTTGCAATTTCCATTAATTATCATAGCGAAAGCGCGACGCACGTTAAATCAAGGCATCATTCCTATGAATGGTATGTCCTTTGAATGATATATGCCGAATCCGCGGAAAGAGACCATCTTGAATTGTCCCCTCAAACTGTCGTTGAGGCGAGTCCATTATCATTTTCCTACTTAGATGATGCTCCTCGCCGTCTTCACTTTTCATACACAAAACAATTGTCAAAGCATATCTTAAACTTATTTAATATTTTTTTTAAATAAAGAATTAATTAACTGTTTTTGTTTCTGGTTAAAATTTTGTAAACATAATTAAAGTGAAACGAAAGTTCAGCAAAAATCTAGTATTTTATTATACAAAAGTTTTATACAGGCTTTGATTCTTTTTCGTATCAAAAACGGATGTGTTTCTTAAAGGTACTTAGATTTTCCAAATATAAAACATAACTTAAATTGACTTTACGTTTCTGTAATAATAATGATTTCTTTTCCTACCAAGCTTTTTCGTAAAAAAAAATCTACTAAAAATGCCACTTTGGTTATACTAATTCAAATAGAAATGTCAGTAAATTTCGAATATCTGACTTTGAAAATAAAATTCATTCAAGTTCATCCTATGCAGTTGTTGAATGAATATTATTCGTTTGAATGTCAAAATTACAAAGCTCATCAAAATTTTTATAAAACCAAAATATTCTGAACTTTATTTATTATCCGAAAATATGACTCCATACATTTTTTAACCTATTTCTAGTTTGAAAAAGCAAAGTAGCAACGTTTCCTAAAAAATTGTAAGCTTTTTCAAAAATTTTTTTTTTTTAATTTTCTTCTTCTTAAGCAACTTTCTTTTTAAAACAACTTTTCAGTTGTATTTCCTTTAAGGACTTCAAGTATCACGAGCCTCTAATTTAAAAGAAAATTAATGTAAGTTCATAGCATTACTCCCTGACGTCACTACATTGGTCATTGCGTTGACCAACACATTTCATGTCAGCCGTATCTTAAATGTAAATGGCTGCAATGGTAAATGCAACCGCAATTATAAATGCAACCGCAGTGGTAAATGCAACCGCAATGGTAAATTCAACCGCAATGGTAAATACAACCGCAATGGCAAATGCAACCGCAGTGGTAAATGCAACCAAAATGGTCAATGCAACAACAATCGTAAATGCACCCGAAATCGTAAATGCAACCACAATAGTAAATGCAACAGCAGTGGTAAATGCAACCGCAATGGTAAATGCAACCGAAATGGTAAATACAACCGCAATGATAAATGCAACCGCAGTGGTAAATGCAACCGAAATGGTCAATGCAACAACAATGGTAAATGCAACAACAATGGTAAATGCAACCGCAGTGGTAAATGCAACCGCAATGGTAAATGCAACCGAAATTGTAAATCGAGCCCCAATGGTAAATTCAACCGCAATGTTAAATGAAACCGCAATGGTAAATGCAACCGCAATGGTTAATACAACCGCAATGGTAAATGCAACTGCAGTGGTAAATGCAACCAAAATGGTCAATGCAGCAACAATGGTAAATGTAACTGCAATGGTAAATGGAACCGAAATTTTCAATGCAACCAACATGGTAAATGCAACCTCAATGGTAAATGCAACAAAAATGGTAAATGCATCCGCAATGGAAAATGCAACCGCAATGGTAAATGCAACCACAATAGTAAATGCAAACCGCAATTATAAATGCAACCGCAGTGGTAAATGCAACCGCAATGGTAAATTCAACCGCAATGGTAAATAGCAATGGTAAATGCACCCGAAATGTTAAATGCAACCACAATAGTAAATGCAACCGCAATGGTAAATGCAACCGCAATGGTAAATGCAACCGCAATGGTAAATGCAACAGCAATAGTAAATGCAACAGCAGTGGTAAATGAAACCGCAATGGTAAATGCAACCGAAATGGTAAATACAACCGCAATGGTAAATGCAACCACAGTGGTAAATGCAACCAAAATGGTCAATGCAACAACAATGGTAAATATAACCGCAATGGTAAATGGAACCGAAATTTTCAATGCAACCAACATGGTAAATGCAACAAAAATGGTAAATGCATCCGCAATGGAAAATGCAACCGCAATGGTAAATGCAACCGAAATGGTCAATGCAACTGCAATGGTAAATGCAACAACAATGTAAATGCAACCGCAATGGTAAATGCAACCAAAATGGTCAATGCAACCAAAATGGTAAATGCAACCGCAATGGTAAATGCAACTACAATGGTAAATGCAGCCGAAATGGTAAATGCAGCCGCAATGGTAAATGCAGCCGCAATGGTAAATGCAACCATAAAAGTAAATGCAACCGCAATGGTAAATGCCGCCGCAATTGTATATGCAACAACAATAGTAAATGCAACCGCAATGGTAAATGCAACCGCAATGGTAAATGCAACCACAATGGTAAATGCAGCCGAAATGGTAAATGCAAAAGCAATGGTAAATGCAACCGCAATTGTAAATGCAACCATAGAAGTAAATGCAACAGCAATGGTAAATTCAATCGCAATTGTATAGCAACCACAAGTAAATGCAACCGCAATGGTAAATGCAACCGCAGTGGTAAATGCAACCGCAATGGTAAATGCCACCGCAATTGTATATGCAACAACAATAGTAAATGCAACCGCAATGGTAAATGCAACCGCAATGGTAAATGCAACCACAAAGGTAAATGCAGCCGAAATGGTAAATGCAAACGCAATGGTAATTGCAACCACAATTGTAAATGCAACCATAGAAGTAAATGCAACCGCAATGGTAAATGCAACCGCATTTGTATAGCAACCACAATAGTAAATGCAACCGCAATGGTAAATGCAACCGCAGTGGTAAATGCAACCAAAATGGTAAATGCCACCGCAATGGTAAATGCAACCACAATTGTAAATGCAACCGCAATGGTAAATGCAACCACATTGGTAAATGTAACCACTATGGTAAATGCAACCGCAATCGTAAACGCAACCGCAATGGTAAATGGGATCTCAATGGGAAATACAACGCTCAAAGTCAAGGCACTTGGCAAATCTTTCGAAATGTACTCGAACATTCGAAAATTCTCAAATTCACTGCCGAAAGTAATAATTTTTTTTATATAAGTATCCCATATACATTCGTTCTTGTTGATTCTCATGATTTGAACTAAATAGGACGAAAAAATCAAAAATTAATTCTGCTGAATTAAAAAATATTTTATTTCATTGTGAAAAAATATGTCAAGCGAGAAAATGGTTCAAGAAAGAACTGAATCAAGAGTAACTGGTATGTTTTTTGCTGGATTTTCAAGCGCTGCTGCATCTTTTATTGTGTATCCATTTATTTTTGTAAAGCAGAGGGCTGAAATCCATCAATTAACGGCGATACAGGTCATTAAAGAACATTTCAAAACTAAAGGTTTTGTATTTTTTTTATTTATGTATATTAATTGAATTTTTTGTTTTAGAATTTGTATTGTCTTAAGTCAAATAATTTACTTTTATTTATTTGCAGGCTTTAGAAATATGTATAGAGGTGTAATGGGCTTTACGGCCCGTTCCTTGGTACAGTCAAGCCTCAGGTTCGAGCTATACGAAGAGGCGAATCGTCAAAATTTATTGACATCTTTAGATCGAAAGATTGCCTTAGCCGGATTAAGTGGAGCTGCTGTGGGTACTTTGATAACTCCATTGGCTAGGATGCAAATTCTGGCCCAAAGTAAAACCGGAATAAAAGGTTTTCTTCGCGAGAGCGGAAGCTATTGGAAAATGTTTTCTGGTGCAGAACTAGGTGCTGCGCGTGGGATGTTATATTCCATTGGACAATTTGTTCTGTATGATGAGGTAAGTAAAGCTACGGATATCTAGAAGCATTTAAGCAAATTAAGTCAAATTTTTATTTATTTTCCAGACAAAAACACATCTTCTGAATTACCAGAACATTTTCCAAGACAATATATATACTTCAATTTTGGCAGCAATAACAGCAGGATCCGTTGCAACTGTACTTCAACAACCGCTGGACGTTGTGCAACTTAAATTTATGAAAGCCCCGCCAGGAGTGTTTCGAAACTCTGCAGACGTTTTTAAGAAAATTGCACGGGAGTACGGAGTGACAGGTTTTTACAGAGGACTTTCTCCAGCATTTCTTAGAATTATTCCTCACACCATACTAACGTATATATTTTTAGAAAATATGCGTTCAAATTATGGCGAGGTGAAAAAAACATACCACCAAATGGAGAGCAGTAATGTTACTGGTGCCAAAATAGCTTAGGTATACTTAAGCATAAATTTATTTAACTCAATCTTAGGTTTGCTAGATGTTCGAACTAAAGTATTTTGGATGTCATACATTATAATTGGCGGCAGGAAATGGTAAAATATTTTGTAATTTTTAAAATTTTATTATATAAATATATATTTTAATTTTAACAGTTTATTAAAAGGCATTCAATGACATTCTGCAGTAAGCCCTGGTGATAGGACATGGAGCAAGGTTTTTTTATATCTTATGTAATATGCTCCTTAATACTATTTTTTATATAGAATTTATTGGCTATAAAGTATATTATGTATGTAGGTTATTATAATAAATTTAGTATTATATTTTATTATATATATTTTATTGTAAATTTTAATGTTATTATAATAAATTTAAAAAAATAATTTTGTTTCATAAATATATTTCAAATATTAATAAATATTGACTCTCTTTTTTAAAAAAAAATATAAATATACGTTTTTTTTCATAAATTAAAGTTGGAATTTCAGATGCGGAAAACTCTGATTTTTGGTCTAGGTATGTATAACAAAAGTTACAAAAAAAAAAAAACAATATAATAAGTGGTGTAAATTTTATACTTCATCAGTCTTATTTAATAGAATGCTCTAAGCAGATGAATAGTTATACAGTGAATAAGGTCTTATGTAGCCCTTCCATAAATTCCTATTTATAAAACATTTTCCCAAAAATTATAGTTATGCAGGGTCTTAAGTAGCAAAAATGGGTAATCTATTCCATTTGGATGTCATGATCAAATGAAAACGCAACTTGAACTTTTGTTGGTGTCACGATTGTGATTTAATGAAAACAAAATAAATATTTATTATTATTATTATTATTTATTAATCCAAAACATAAATGTACAGATTAATCTTAAACTAACAGCACTAGCTCTATGGCTTTAGGCTGGGATCTTACAAATTTTGTCTTAAAAATATGTGATTATAGTAATACAGGCTGAAAATCTCAAGGTAGGGGGGGCGGTCGGGAATACCAGGAGCGAGCGCTACAGTGCGCTCGCTCCTGCCACTCCCGACCGCTCCCCCATTAGTAAAGCATAACTTAGTTCATATTATATACATGTATCGAGTTTGAGATCTTGTAATACTTTAAATACATTTTTTATATTATTCTCTGATGGGATTGAAAGTAGGTTAGTAAATGTGTTTTTGTATAATTTTTGAAAAATATGTTTAATTTTAGTACATTCGGAAGTTAAATGATTAATTGAAATTATATTGTTTGATTGACAAATGTGGCAAGTGGCAGGAGGTTCGTTTTTCAGTAAGTAGTTGTTCGTTAACCAGGTGTGACCAAGTCTCAGGCGTAGGAAGCACTTGTTCATTTTTGCCGTTGTGTTAGAAGGATAAAACGCTGGAGTACCTTCTGGGTTAATTGAGGCGTAGTGGTGGATGTAAGTGTTCCAATCCTGTTTTTTTTTTTTGGCGCCAATGTGTGTCTATAATCTTATGTAGATCTTTTTTGAGAGGTCTTTGTTGGCTTATATTTGTGTTGGGACATATGGAGATGGATTTCGCTACACAATCAGCTGCTTCGTTACCTTTAATCCCGGCATGTCCCGGGATCCAGATAAGTTGTAATTTTGCTCCTTGGGATATAATGTTATCTCGAATTTTGTTGATATATGGTGAACGGTGTTTTATATTTTTTAGGGCGGTTAGCGTAGAAAGACTATCTGTAAAGATTACGGTTTTCTTATTCGATGAAATTGCTAGGTTAGTAGCTTCAAGTATAGCTAAGGCTTCTGTAGAGAATATAGAAAAGTATGATGGGAGCTTCTCGCCAGATAAAATCTGGCTATCTTTGTTAACAACTGCAAATCCGGTTCCCTCACTGTTTTTGGAGCCGTCGGTGTATAGTATGTTCCAAATGTTATTGGGATATCTGTCCAGGAGATCAAGGAATAGTTGGGCATACATTTCATTAGGTGTGGAATTCTTCGGGTAATTTGACAAACTGGTGTTAATAGAATCCATAGGAAGCGCCCAAGGAGGGTGTTTTTCGATGTGTATGCTTTTTACAATGGGGTTGATTCCAATGACGTCTTTCCCAAAAGTTAGAGCTTTGTAAAGTGTTGAGGTTTGTTTGGGTGTCTTCTTACGTCTCAGGATTTTAACTGCGTCTTTGTGAATTGGAGAGGCGTATGATTCGTAAATCTTCGGGAAAAGCCTGGATGTCAAAATTTCATTTCGTTCTTCGATGGAGTGAAAGCCGCCTTCTGTCATCATATTCTTGATTGGAGTGGTACGAAAGGATTTAAGGCTTGCTCTAATAGCTGCGTGGTAGAATGGATTTAGGATTTTCAAGTTAGATTTGGCACATTTTCCGTAAATGGTTAGTCCGTAGTCAACTTTAGAGCAAAAAATCATTTTCGTAATGTTAATTAAGGTGTTAGTATGAACAAAACTATTCTGTGATGACAAATATTTTATTACATTAAGTCTAGGAGCTAATTTCTTTTTCAATTCCATACAATGATTCTTAAAGTTAAATTTGCTATCAAATAAAATTCCTAAAATACTTAAATTATCTACAGTGGGTATATGAATATTATTAATACTTATGTCAAAGTTAGGACAATTTAATTTCCTGCAAATATGGAGGTGTTTGTTTTTATTTAAAGATAACATAGCCCCCGATTGGGTACACCAATTATTTATAAAAGTAATAACTTCTTTGAATAAATTAGCTGTTCGTATCATATTGTTACATCTTGCTATTAGGTACAAATCGTCTGCGTATAATGAGTGATCAATGTTTTTGTATTTTGAAATTATTTCGCTTATGTCATTGTAAGCAATCACAAAAAGGACAACCGAAAGGGGAGATCCTTGTGGTATACCATTTTTAAGAGTATATAATTTGGAAAAGGAGTTATTAACTTTAGATTTAAAAAATCGGTTCGTAAGAAACGACTTAACAAAATTATACAAATTGGGGCCAATCTTCCATTGTATCAATTTATTTAGAACGATATGGATTCCAATGCGTTCGAACGCTTTCTCGAAGTCAATTGACACAATTGAAATGTGATTTTTACATGAGAGTGCTGAGGATACAAGCTCGTCTATGTGAAGAAGCGAATCTATGGTGCTGCGGCCGTGTTTGAAGGCAACCTGGTTTAGATTAATGAGATTGTGCTTTTCGATAAACCAAAGTAGTCTTTTGGATACCATTTTTTCTAAAAGTTTGCTGGTGCAGGATAACAATGAAATTGGCCTGTAACCATTGATATCTGCTGACTGTTTGTTGGGTTTTGGAATTGGGATATTGATTGCAGTTTTCCATGCCTGAGGCACTATGCCTTGTTCGAAAATATTATTAAATAGTCGCAAAATGCGTTTTTTAACTTGAAGTGGGGCATTTTTGATCATTGGGTATGATATACGGTCGGAGCCGGGGGTTTTACCCTTTACTGAGTCTAGACTGCTTACAAGTTCCAGAAAGTTAAATGGTGAATCCAGGTATTTAGCGGATGGAGATAGACTATGGGTTGAGACGAACTGATTTAACGCTACAAGTTTTGCCTCACGGAATTGGGAAGAAAAGTTTGAGTCGTTGGAATATGTCGACCAGCGATTGGCGAAATGTTCGGCAATTTGATTTGAATCCGTTAGCGATTCGGAATCAGTATGTATAATTTTTATGGAGTGGGGCATGTAGTTTCCTGTTAGGCACTTGACGTCTGCCCAGATCTTATTACTCGTCGTGTTGGGATTAAGATTTGAAGTAAACTTTTGAAAGCTCTCGATTTTAGAAACTTTAGCATTTCTTCGAAAAATAGCATTTGCTTTTCGGTAATTAATTAAATTTGTATCGTTTGGGTATTTTTTAAAAATTTTCCATAGATGCTGCTTCTTTTCTCGAAGGATGGCAATCTCAGAATTCCACCAAGGAACTATGTTTTTCATTGGTTTGTTTCTTGTTTGTGGGATAGATAAATTAGCTGCAAATCGAAAGCCTTTGCTTATATTTGCTGCTTCTTGGTTGATATTAGTGGATAGTGGTTTGTTGCTGAGGAATTCTATTGTTTTTGTTTGGAAAAGATTCCAGTCGGCGCGGTCAATTAGGAATTTTGGAGTTGGGTTAGAGTAGTTGTTGTGACGTTTAAGATTAATGGCGGATATTATAGGAAAGTGGTCGCTTCCGTGGAGAAAATCGAGTCTGTGCCAGGCAATGCTAGGTAATATTTGCGGAGATGAAAATGTGAGATCTACGTGTGTAAGCGTGTTATGGGTGGATAAATGTGTTGGGCTACCGTCGTTTAGTAGAGATAAATTTGAGTTTGTTAAAAAGTTTTCAACGATCTTACCTCTTGCATTTGCAATAGGTGAGCCCCAGAGAGGATTCCAAGAATTGAAGTCTCCAGTGAGCAATACGGGAGATTTTACAAATTTTAGGATATCTTCTAAGTTGGAAGATGAAAATGGTTGGGTGGGATGGATATAGAGAGATACTACTGTTAATTTTATATCAAGATCAATTTCAACAGCTATTGATGAGATATTTGATGTTATAATTTGAATTTTGTGTGGAACAGATTTATGGATCATAAGCCCTACACCTTGTTTAGCTGTTGTGTTAGTTCTAAAATTGTGAAAATATGTTGCGTATTGTTTCGGAGCTTTAATATTTGTGCTGTCTAAGACATGGGTTTCCTGAAGGGAAATTATGTGAGGTCTATGTTCTTTTATTAAGAGCTCTAGCTCATGATAGTTATTTAGATATCCGTTAAGATTCCACTGGAGAATCTTAAGGATGGAATTTTTAGAGGCAGAGGACTTTTGTGCAGTATAAGAGGAGCTATACTGTGAAAAGCCATTAGCGTATATATTATTCTGTTTACTTGTTTGACTCTGTCGCTCCGAAGTCGAATCACACAAACTCCTGGTGGAGCCTGAGTGTCTCGACCTCCGAACGACAGAGTCGTTTTTATTGGTACCAATATTATGTTCAGATGTTTTCATCATCATCGTCGTCGTCATTTACTGAAATTTTGTCGTAATGCTGACTGGTGTGATCGATGGACATCGGTGAAGCTGTTTCAGTTGAGTGGAATGATCTGTTTGTTGTTAACTGTTGGTTTGAAGTGTTGTTTGTAAGTTTTATTGTGTTTGATAAGTTGAGTTGTGTGGATGGGCTTGAGTGTGAATTAAAGTTTGAAGGGAGTGTGTTTGTTTCTACAGTATTTATTGAGAAGAGGTTTGAAGCATTATTTACATTTGAGTGGGAGTTTAGGTTTGATAAGAGTGAGTCGGTTATTTTGGAAGTGCTTTTTGTGGCTGATAGACGGGAGTAATCATTTGATAATGATTTCGTTGTTGAAGGTAATGACGTAGCAGGGAGAGGCAAAGTTGGTAAACTTGGCGTTGGTTTTTGTGTATGAATAGAATTATTTTGCGGAGGTGTAGGAGGGATGGCACTTGGTTTTTCTGTTTTATTTATTGATTTATTTAGAAGAGAGGATTCAACTCTTTTTTCTTGGGTGGAATTTATTGGTTTTGTTTGAGTAGTAGCAAGGGGGAATGTGGAGGGAGACTGGCTTGATGATGTTGACGGAATCGGTTGTGCACCGTTTGCTGCAATGGATGAGTAGGATAAGGCAGGCAGGGGAGTTGGATTCTGTTCATCGTAGATTTGTTTCGCTTCAGCCAAGCTGCATTTTTTTATTGTTTTTATTTTGAGAATTTCTTTTGCTTGGATGAACCGTTGGCAATTTTTTGATGATGCTGGGTGGTTATCTGCACAGTTAGCACAAAAAGTGCGTGTGCAATTTTCAGCGGGGTGTGGGGGGAGGTTACAAGTAACGCAAGTAGCAGTACGAGTACACCTTTTCATCGTGTGACCGAGGAGCTGGCATTTTTTGCAACGCATAGGATTTGGGAAGTATTCTTCCACTTTGAGCTTGTACCAACCTACATCAAGAGATGTTGGGGGGCGGAAGAGGTCAAAGGTGAAGAGCACTAGCCCGGAGGGAATTTCGACGTTAAGTTCTTTGCCTTCAACTACTCGTTTTTCAATTTTTTTAAATTTATAAACCTCTGTGACGCCTTGGTCACTCATCTCTTCAACGATTTCTTTTTCAGGCAAGTTATTTAGGCAGGGTGCGAAAACAGTGCCTTTGGAGGAATTTAATTGACTATGCAGTGAAATAGAAACTGGGCATAGGTTTGATAGGTTTTTCTTTGAGAGGAAAAGGTTAGCAACTTGTTGGGATTTTACAAGTATAAGCAGGTTGCCATCACGAAGCTGAGTAATGTACTCGTAAGATGTGCTTATGGCGTCGATAGCTTTTTTTAAAAGGAAGACACTAACAGATGTTAGAGGTTGTTTGGGATCTGTTGGGGATATAATTATAAATTTGGGGTTTTTGGAGTTAGAATGTGATGGGATGTCGAAACTGTGAACTGTAGTTGAGTTTATTGTTTTTTTTGGTCTTTTTTTAGGAGGGCCGGCAAGCTGATTAAGCACAGCGAACCGGTTTCCTTCGAGCACATTTGGCCCTGAGGCCATATTAAATAGACTTCACACTATATGGGCTAGTTTGTCACTCACTTGTTTAATGGGAGATGGAAATAAAGCGAAAGAAAAATAGGGGAGAAAAGCGCGGGAGAGATTAAATCACAAACTTCGGGAGAGCAGAGGAAACACAATCGAAAACGATGTTGACGGCTCGAAGTACAGTCGGTGACTGACAAAATAAATAATAATACAAAATAATACTAAATATCATAGTTTTTCATCCCTAAGATCCAGTTTAGATTGGTAGTACCGCCACTATATCATATGTCGAGTATTATGTGTATGAGTAGGGTGACGGTGGTTTCAGCTCTCTCACGGTCAAGTTCTGAGTAGCACTTTTTTGGTTTTTGTATTTATTCTAGAAGTTTTGAATTTGTTTTTTTTACGCACAACAATTTAAGGTTTATACTGCGTTTCCACCGACCACTAAACCGAGATTTAAGTAGATCTAGCTAAATCTCCTACAAATCTTGAGGATTTACCATACAAATTTTAATCTTCTCGGATGAAGATTTAAAATAAATCTCACTTAAATCTTCATTGGGCCAATAGATGTACAAATTGAACTAACCTATTCCCATATCGAAATGAACACATTCATTGGGAAAGTGAATTTTTCGCTTCAGTTGACACAGATGAAGCTGCCTGTCTCACTTCCACATCATAAGAGAAAATGAAACAATATTTGCATTTTGAATAGTTTTGTCAAAATTAATCTACTTTTGGAGCGGTGGAAACACTATTTGAGATTATTAAATATAAATCTAGATTAAGGTTCAGTGGAAACGTAGTATTAGCTTTACTTTATGCAGGTTGGCCACGGGCTTTGTATATATAATCTATAGTAATATCATGAGGTACCTACTTATGTTAGCCACCTAGTGTCCTTATCCAAAAATTTCTCTCAACACTAAAAGTTGCGGAAAAAAAGTTTAATGTTGAGAAAATTTTCAGATTGAGAAACATGTATGTGAATATATGGTGGACTAATTGACAATTGCGTGAATGGGAACATTATATAAAAAATGTTTAAGAGTTCGAGTGAACAAAAAATAGAAAATTATAGGCAAAAAAAGCGGTATTTTTTGGTATTGTATTGCATGCATATACCTAAATTAATATATGTGATACATAGAAATAAATTTTTGTAGGTGTAGATGCGTGGATTTGGTTTGGGTGTGTAGTTCCTTATGAATGAAAAAGATATTTTTTGTTTAAAAGCGAGAAAGTAGAAATACAGTGTTTTTCTGTAGATGTGGATTTGGTTTGGGTGTATAGATTTTTACGAATTCATTGAAATTTTTGCAGGTAATATCATTAGAATTTTGAATTTTGTTGCGAAATCCAGCAACGTTGTAGATATAACTACATAAATGTGGTTGTAATGTTATTAAATGGTTGTCGGTTAGAATAAAAAAAATGTCAACAGAAAATCGAGAAAAAGTTCAAAAGCCTTTAACTTCTGAACTATTTTAGATAGTAATTTTTTATAAGATAAAACTGTATGTACTACTAGGTATACTATACGTACAATTTTGGTTAAGCATTGTTTTCTACTTCAGATTTTTTTGTAGTTATGCATATAGGTACATATGTACCTACCTATTTTTGCATTTTTGAATTTTTGTGTAGGAAGGTATATTTCTAATAATAATATATATAATAATAATGATAATATTTCTAATCTAAATTTGAATTCTGATACCTATTTAGGGTAGGTATGATTATATACAAAAATTTCCAAAAATCTTGGAGCGGTTTTTTTAAAATAATTTTTACTTTCAATTGTAGGTTTTTTAGGTGATTCTTCTAACAATCAATCATGACATTACGATCATAGCGAACACCAAAAAAGTGAATACCCCAATTCCGCCTGTCTGTCTGTCTGTCCTCGAGTCTGCAGCCTAAACGGTTTTGCTTCAAACTTGATATACATATTATTTTTTCGGTAATACTAGTTTTTTTCATTTTTTTTAAGACCACAAATAACAGTAGCTCCCATACAGTTTTTGGCCAAAAACAAAAATCTTATTTTTCTCAAAAACAGCTTCAACGATTTTGATTTAAAAAAAACAGTTCATTAATGAAGGGAAATGGTACCTTTTGATAATTTCTTTTGGAAAAAAATAGTTATTTTTGGTACCTCTAGTAGAAACATTTATCTGTTTATCTGATTTTTTTTTTGAAATATTTAAGCAGAAGCTCCCAAAAAGGTTGAACACTACCAAAACCTTTCAAAAACATTTTTTTTTAGAAAATCATTTTTTTTTTTTTTTGAAAACTCAAAATTTCGAAAACGACTCAATAGATTTTTTCCAAACTACGTAGGTATTTGATGGTTTTCTGACATTATCTTGAAAAGTTTAAAAAAAAAAACTATTTTTCTAAAATAAAAAACAACGGTACTTTAAAAACAGCTCCTAAAAATGTTTGTGTTCTTATAGTAGTACAGTCCATTTTCAAATATAAAAATATTTTATTTTGCGTACTTATTAACAGTACTTCCCATAGAACCACTTTTAGTTTTTATTAACACACTTTAATATTTTCGACTTTCTCGCTATTCGATGGGCCGATTAAAATTATTCTCCTAAAATTATTCTTGCTAAAAGTGTTAATAAAACTGTTTACTCAAATTTTCAAATACGAGTTTTTCGATCTTTAATAAATAAATAATTTTTTTTTGAAAAACCGATTTTTTGAAATTTGAATTTTATATGTATAATAATAATATCTTCAAAATGTCGTTCCAATTATTTTTCTAAAAATGTTTTTAAAATTTTATACATAAAAATTAATTTTAAAAAAAACCGCTTCAACGATTTTTGACATTTTTTTTTATGTATTCTTATTTATCCAGGAATTCAAATGGCATCTTTGTTTTCCCTCAAACTTTAACAACTAAGCAAATGAAAATATTTACATTTGGTATTATCCATTTATTTTTAGTCGATAAAAAATGCGTTTTTAATGAAGTTTTAGCGTCACATCGTTGTGTATTGTAACAAAACTTAGCTTATCTTTGATGTTTAATATTTTTTTCAAAAATGTTTGTCTTCTTTCAAATTTCATATTAAGAAAAACAATAATCAGAAACTTCACTTTTGTCAAAAAAAAAACATTTGAAAATTTTTAACCGATCAAAAATTATAATGTCGATTTATAAAGCCTTTCCAAATTAAATTCACGTTTTTTACAAATCAAGTTCAACTTTTTGGAAATCAAATTCACGGTTTTGGAAATTAAATCGTTTTAAATAAATTTTTATGAAAAAAATAACAACGTAAGAAAGCAAACATTTTATTACATGAAATTCAAATAAAATAATTGCATATTAAAATTGTATAGACATAAAAACAGAAAAATTCTTTTTTGAGAAAACAATGTAAAACAAATAGGTATGTAGGTACAAATATGCAAAAAACATTTTTTACCATATTAATACGATGCTGCTGGTCATTTATCTTGGTGTGGAGGATAAATCACAATCACTGCAGTCATGAGTCCAGCTGCTAGTAATTCCCTTATCACAAATGTTATATTTTAAGATACTACACAAATTATAAGATACTGTTTGATGTAATTTAAAAAGGCTATATGTATTTATTAAAAATAACAGCCGACTTTTAATTGTACAGGCTATACTTCCAATAAATTCACACGCCTTTCTTTATTATTATTAAAAACAAAAAAACACTTAATACAAGCACTATTCGAAAAAAAACAAAAATACATGTTCACTCCACATTAAAGATACCAAAGAAGGTATGTAAGTATGTACATATAAACGGTGATTTTTTAAGAGCTTGGTTTTTGAAAATTCAAAAAAACACAGAAACTTGTAAAAAGTGAATGAAATTTTTATTTGGATCGATAAATCAATTTCTGCCATTTACTTTTTAAAAATAATTTCACTTAAATGTTGCCCGCGGCTACGGTGGTCCATTCTGAAGGTCCAATTTTGGCAAACTTTTTCACACATTTCGGCCGGAATCTCACCAATGACGCGTTCAATGTTGGCTTCCAAGGCAGCAATCGTGTTTGGCTTGTCCACATAGACAATAGACTTAACATAGCCCCACAAAAAATAGTCTAACGGGGTCAAATCACATGATCTTGGTGGCCAATTGACTGCGCCAAAACGTGAGATCAACTGCTCACCAAATTCGCCTCTCAATTGATGCATGGTTTCGCGTGCAGTGTGGCATGTGGCACCGTCCTGTTGGAACCACATGTCGACCGAGTTCAATTCTTGAATTTTCGGCAAAAAAAATCTGCTATCATCGAACGGTACCTTTCTCCATTGACCGTAACCCTGCGGCCTTCATCGTCCTTGAAGAAGTACGGCCCAATGATGCCGCCTGCCCATAAACCGCACCAAACAGTGCATTTTTCGGGATGCATTGGTAGCTGCTGAATTGCCTCTGGCTGCTCTTCACTCCAAATACGGCACTTCTGCTTATTCACGTATCCATTTAGCCAAAAATGAGCCTCGTCGCGAAGACAATTTTGCGATAAAAAAACGGATCCTCATCCAACTTTTCTAAGGCCCATTCACCGAAAATTCTACGTTGTGGTAGGTCGCCTGGCTTCAATTCTTGCACCAGCTGTATTTTGTATGGCTTTAAACCAAGATCTTTGCGTAAAATCTTCCAGGTGGTCGAATAACACAAACCCAATTGCTGCGATCGGCGCCGAATGGACATATCGCGATCTTCAGCAACACTGGCGGATGCAGCAGCAATATTCTCTTCGGTACGCACTCTACGGATACGATTTGGTGGATTAATGTCCAATAAAGTGAAACTGGTGCGAAATTTGGTCACAATGAGCTGAATAGCCTGCTCGGTGAGTCGATTATGACGACCATAAAACGGACACATTTTTCACAGAGCACGAATTTTGATAATAAATTTCAATAATTTGCAAACGTTGTTCAGGCGTAAGTCTATTCATGATGAAATGGCAAACAATACTGAATCGAAATGTCAAATGTTCGTGGAATTTGTCATGTGTGATCTGTCAAAAATATAAACGTCAAAAACCAAGTACCAAAAAATCACCCGTTATAATTATTGACACTTCACAGATTTTATAATATGTTCACAACACTTAAAATTAATAAAATTCCATTTGCAATTAGAATTGCATTGTAGGTGTTTTAATTATATCTAAATTTTATTCACGAAATTCACACAAAATACTACCTACAGCACAAACTGAAATTCACAAAACAATTATGTATGTAGGTACGTAATCTGCCCATATTCAACTGGACATTTTTCACTATTTCATTATTATTAAGATGTTATTTTTCTTATTCTTATCGAAAGACCTTGAAACACCTTGAACTTAAACTTAAAAAAATGTAAAAAAAATTGCCAAAAATAAATCAAAACAGAACATAACAACAAAACGAAAGTAAATGTAAAATTCACACACACGCACTGAATATTTTTCTTTGTACTTGCAATTTATCTGTTCTTTGTCCTTGATATGACAAAAAAAATATAGTTTTTAATGAACTCTCTTACTCCTTTATTAATATAGGTAATGTACATAATATACCCTGCTCTTTCTAAAATGGTGTGTATATTCAAAATGTTGCGACAAATCTGACAATGTTGCCGTCACACAACCAAAAAAGGTCCAAGCGAACAATTTCAATAATTGAAGCATGCTTTGGAAAACCTGTATTTTTTGTTTAAGTCTCCATTTCTATGATTCATTGGATTGAATCGTTTTTTATACAGTTTTCTTCTTCTTGGCGTTGGAAGTTTTGCATTTAAATTATTGAAATCATTTAAAAAGGATACAAAATTTAAAGCCATTTTGTTTTTTTTTTTGTCTTATGTCCAAACTCAAAATGACATTTCGACACTATAATTTCCTTATGTGGGCTCTATTCAACCTATAAGCGCATTTAGCTTATAATGGATCTATTCAACTTTGCATAAGTTTTATAAATGAGATTTTCGAGTTCGGAGGCATTATAAGGAGTGCATAGCACTATATACTCGCTGTAATGCAATTATAAATAAGGCTGCATATGTATAGCCTCACATTTCACAACTCGATTCACACTTCGCATTTCATAATACGAACAAAAAAGCAAAAGCCATTTGGTCTTAAAGTTTTGACTAAGACCTTAGTCAATGCACGTTGTTTCCAGATTGGGGGCGTTAGCACTATAGCATCTATGGACAATGCCTTTAATGAATTTTATATTGTTTAATAATCCTGAACAGAATGGCAGCACTGTTGGTATTTTTTGAATTTATTTATCCTTATTTACTTTAGTGTAAATTTCACCATTTTAGTATTTCATAATTTGTTTGGTGACATTTATATAATTATCTACCACAATAGTGTTTTGCCAAAAAAATGGCGATTAAATAATATTTTATATAATATTAGCGGACTTCGAACTTCGTCTCGCCCAAATTTAACACATTCAAATGAACTGCAAAGCTAATAGGTTATCCATTTTGCGGTTTCAGAAGTAAACGTAAATAAAACACATATAAAATACTTTGTTTCATGATATTTCTTTTCTTTTTTATTATGTAGTGTGAAACACTACATCATTTAAATGACCACCACGCTAATTGTTGCAAGCATCGATTCTTTTGAGGTAATTTTCGACCACTTTTTGACACAAATTGGGCGGTATCTCATCCATAACTTGACAAATGTTGGTTTTCAAGTGCTCAAGAGTTTAAGGTTTATCTGCATAAACACGGTCTTTCGCGTAGCCCCACAAAAAAAAGTCTAGCGGTGTGAATTCGCATGATCTTGGTGGCCAGTGGTGTGGCATGTGGCACCGTCTTGTTGAAACCACATATTCTCCAAGTCGTATTCTTCAATAGCAGTCAAAAAAAAGTCGTTGTCATATGACCATAACGCTCCGAATTGACGGTGACAGTCGTCCCATCGTAGTTTTCGAAGAAGTAAGGTCTAATCACACCTCCGGACCAAAGAGCGCCCCAAACAGTTACTTTTTGTGGATGTAATGGCATCTCTTCAATTACTTGAGGATTTTAAGAACCCCAAATACTACAATTTTGTTTATTAACATACCCACCGAGTGAGAAATGTGCTTCGTCGCTGAAGAAAATTTTGTTCGAAAAATCGCCGTCCAACGCATGTTGTTCAAGCACCCATTCGACGTATCTACGACGTCGTGAATGGTCAGCTGGCTTCAGTTTTTGTGTGAACTGCACTTTATATGGATGTAGGTGTAGATCCAAATGCAAAATACGCCATAATGAGCCGTAAGACAGTATGAATTCCTGAGAACGACGAGGAATCGACACATTCGGTCTTCGGCAACACTTTCACTTACAGCAGCGATATTTTCAGTGGTACGAGCGAAACGATGAGGCACAGGCCTTACTATATCTGTAACCAATCCAGTCTCTTCAACTTTCTTCACAATTTTGCCAATTGCTTGCGTAGTTGGACGATTATGTAGACCATAATCTCCTTTTAAAGCACGATATGTGGCTGTGGCAGTATCAACATTTTTGTTGTAGGTTTTAATAACTTTTATGCGTTGTGTGATAGTTAAGCGATCCATTTTCGTAAATGTCAGACTTTCAACTAAAAAAAAAATTTGTTTAACAACTTAGTTTGACAGATGTCGAATTCTAGCCCTATACTTTTGAAACCGCAAAATGGATAACCCTTTACTACTTATTCCTCACATTTGTACGTCTTTCTTTTGATTAATTAGATTGGGTCTTTATTTTTTTTTCGAATGATTAAAAAATACAATATATTTGTTCGTAAGATTTACAAAGCATGGCTTTAATAAGCCGTCTGCCGGAAAAAGTCATAAAATTAAAACAATAATACAATTTAGAGAGAAGAAGTAGTATTTAAAATAAAAAAGAAAAAACATTAATATTAGCGCGACTTTTACTTCAGTCAAAACAAATGAATAAATATTTAAAAATGTTTGTAATACTAAAGTTTAATTTTATATTTAAATCAAAATAGTGTTAATTAAAGCGACTTTTAGTTTAGTCAAAAACAAAAGGCTTTCAGTTTATCTAAAACAAACAAAAATAAAAGAGTTACATTTCTAGAAGTTGCCAAAAATAAAAGAAGAAAAGAGGAAGAAGAACTCCATTTATTTACTTATTTTTTTTATAAGTATATAAGAAATTTTTTAGTTTGGCTAAAACAGAAAAATAATAGTTATATCTGAAAAAAATAACTCAAAACAAATTCAAATATTCACTTCGGAAATTGCTTGCATGTGAGACATAGCGTATAAGAGGTTTCCAACCATAGTCTCCGTTTAGAATTCTGACACATTCTGATAACGAAAGAAAACTAGAACTAAAATAAAGCCTTCTAATCTTCTGTCAGATTGGACAAATGCCTAAAAAATGTAAAATATCTTCGTTCTGATCAAGGTTGCAGAGTGAACACAGAGGGTTAAGATCTGTTCTATGCGGTCTATAATTTAAATCAAGCAATTCAGTTCTTATTTTGAAATAAGACTGATTTCAGGTAATTTGAACTCTTCTCTAAAATATTTCTTTACCCCGAGTTTGAAATTAAGTTCTTTGTAAGATCATCTGGATGTCGATTCTGTCCCCCTCATAACACACAGCTGGTACATTTTATCATCTATGGAAGAAATACAGTCGTAAAGTGCATTTTTCAGTTGTTCTACATTGTTCACTGTCAAGGATATTAGTTATGTGATATAGAAAGATCATACCAATTCTTGATTGGGCTATAACCGCATCGAAATGAAATAAGGAGGATCCTCTTTTGCAAGTTTTGGTCAGATCTATTCATTACTTTAAGATATAATCCGCATTAGCCTTTAATACAAAACTCATTTAGCTTGTTAATTTGAAGTTGTAGAGTTAGCGGATTTTCCGACAAAATAACCAGATGGTCTGCGTAGAGTAAAACTTTAACATTTACATCTCCAAAGAGTATGCACCCAGGTATGTGGTGCTCGACATCGCTTATAATTAGTGCGAACATGAGCGGGCACAAAACACATCCCTGAGGAACACCTGTTACACATTTAAATTGCTTTGATCGTTTGGTACCGTTCTGTATAGATGAGGTCATGTTTTCAAGAATTTTTTTATACACTAATTAATTTGGTCGACACTTCAACTGCTGAGAGCTTATAAAGTAGAAAACTTCTATTGGTCGTATCGAAAGCCGCTTTTAAGTCGACGAAAAAAGCGTATAAACACTTATTTTTATCAATAAAATACCTGGCAATAGTGCTGAGTGCAAAAATTTGACCAATGTTTGAAAGGTTGGCTCGAAAACCAGCTTGACAACAACTAATGCTGTTCTTTTGTTCGACCCAGTTCACAAGTCTTGCATATAGTATATGCGTAAGCACTTTGCTTAACGAGTTTAGGACAGCAATACCCCTATAGTTTTTTGGTAGATTGCGGTTTCCTTTTTTAAAAATGGGTGTTATTCCGGACAGCCTAAAGTTTTCAGGAATCATCTCTTCACGGAATATTCTATTTAAAAATTCTAAGATATACTCTAAGAATTCAGGTGTAGCATGTTTATAAAACTCTACTGGGATTCCATCACAACCAGAAGATTCATCAGTTTTAAAGCTACTGATAATTCCATCATCGTAAGGTTTTCAACTAAATCAGGAATAATAATATTTGGTATAGCATAGCTTATTATGTTTTTGCATTCGGGTCGGGCAAAAAGAGTTTTTCGAAATAGTTTGCAAGTAGATTTTCGTCAACAATGCATGTCAGCTTACTATTGTGCCCATTCTTGGTTTGATTTGAGATACAGTGATTTGAAGACCGCGCTATTTGTTTTGCGAAAAAGTTTCAAAAAGGCAAACGATTTTTTTCTACTTCTTTTACATTGCTCTTCATGCCAAGGAGATTGAAAAGAATCTCTACGGTTGGGAGAAATAAGAGCAGAAGATTGTCTCACTGCTAATAAAACAGAACTAGTTTCTCTTTCTATTGTGGCAGATGTAACATTCGGCATGGTAGCTAACTGTTGGTTAAGTTCAATTTTATATGTGTTTGCTTTTCTTACATTCCATTTTAGTTTAATATTCCTTTCTATTGGTTGGTGGCTTATTAAAAGGCAATCGAGTTCGCATGAGACGGTAATGAGGAGATGCGCTGAGAAGTTAGCTATAAAAGTCTCGAAGTCTTCGATAATGCTTAGCCATTCACCTTGAGAGAGTAGTCTATAACTGAACAACCTTCAGAGCCGTAAGTAAAGTTTCCATTTGAGTCATTACAAGAGGTTCCATTCAAAACAAAAAATCCAAAGTCTTAAATCTGTTCCAATCAAAATTTTCGGTTTTGATTCAAGCAGTTGTCCAAAGATTTTTGATTAATTAGTTCCTCAGCCGGTGTGTGGAAGTGAAAGTGTTAACACGTTTCAAAAAATGTTTTGTGTTTTTGCTAAGGACATAAGATGTGGTGAGTCGCGTTTAGTTATTAATATATGAATATTATATACACAAAATATGTTTTTTGATATCATATAATAATAAATTATTCGTATTTAACTATTTTTTAAGAAATTAATTGCTATTTTTTTAATTAAAAAGGTGTCAATAATTGGTTCCAAAAAAGAAGGGGTTCCAATATTATTGGCACCGGGGTGCCAATAACTGGTTTATGGAACTTTAATTATTGGCACTGCCAATAAATATACTTTCAAGACTGCTAATAACTATACTTTTTTTGAGTTTGAAAAAATACCGAAAACAAGAAAAACGTACAAAGAAAGAGATGTTCAAGAAGCTCTATTGGCCATAAAAAATGGTCATTATATCCAAAAATACTGCGTTCTTCGCAAGATTTTAAAAAGCACCCCCACGACCAGCAACAGTTTTAACTGAGGAAGAAGTGTTAAATGGCTAAATGCTTCTCAAGAAAAAGAATTTCCGAAAAGAAAAGAAGATGTTCTTTATGTTGTCCAGGGATTTCTAATGCAAAGTTACAAAAGAGAGCACCCATTCAATAGCTAAATAATACCAGAGAAAGGATGGTTTAAATGGTTTAGAAAAAAAGATGTTGCTTGAAATATACAACGAATTCAGCCAGGAACATTTTATTTCTTACACAAGCCTAAGGAGTGGAAAACATATCGAAGAAATCGCAGAAAATACAATTTTCGTAGTTGACAGATATGCTTTTCCTGTACAATGACTAAAACAGTTGGAACTGAAATTTGTAGTTTAAGATGTGCAATATATCTATAAGAGAATATCATATAAAATGTTTGAAAAAACTACTCGTAAAATATTACATTCTTTCAAGTTTTTTTCAGTTCGCTATGTTTTACTTAAAATTAAATTAGTCACAGATCTTAAGTTTTTTTTTTCAACTTATATAATATTATGCGATCGGTATGAAATAATTTATTTTTTTGTAGACATTTAATTTATTTTTTCATATTTAACTTATTGTTTACTTAATATCTATTATATTTATTTCTTTTCTTTATAACCCGGACGAAGCGGCAAATGTTTACGTTATTTTTTTTACTGAAATTAAATGAACCGCAAATTTTATAAATAAAAAAAACTAAAAACAAAATATTGTTTTCCTTTAATTCATAGGTGCCAAGATTTGTACATTTTTGGGGTGACGATAATTGTAGTCGGGTGCTAATAATTGTAGTTTTTGGCAAGTTTTTTTTTAATCCCATTTTTAGCTCTTTTTTAATAAACAAATAATAAGAATTAAATATAAATAAACAAAGAAAATTCTATATTATAACTTGGTATATTTTTAATATTATAATTATTTAATTGCGAAAATTACGCGCATTTGAAATTGAAAAATATTTAAAGGTGCCAGCAATTGTATCCGTTACGGTACTTATTTTTTTGTCATCGTCATATCATTTTCAACAGCTGATTGGTGTCGTCTTTTCCTTTTCTATTCCGGATAGTATTTTTGTTTCTTCGTCTTTTCCAACCATTCTATTCCTTATCCGGAAAAAATATAGAAATACACTCACAGTTTGTTTTCTTCAAGGTCGTGAGATTCAATAAATCTTTGGAACTCGATCCAGAATGAAAATGCAGTAGATCTACTGCAATTGCAGTAAAGTCACAACCCTGAACGCTGGTATTTAATTTATTATCGATGCATATCTTCATCTCTCACGGTGTAGTAAGGAATCCTGAAACAGGGAGCTTGCCCAAATCTTGCAACATATGAGGAACTAACCACGAGCAGGGAGAGTAACCCAAGTCTCACTAGATAAAAGGAAATCTAGAAGCAGGGAAGGGAGTTGCCCAAAATCTTTCTAAAAAAAAAAAGCATTAACCAAATACTCTGACTGGTTAATGGTGGAATCTAGAAGCAGGGAAGGGCAAAAATTTTGCTAGAAAGGTGGAGGGAAAGGGAACAAGAAAATTTTGATACCAAACAGCAAACAATTCACCGGGCAGTAGAGTTGGGTAGTTCCGGACCTAAATAGTTCTGGGAGCTATATCCTCTCTCGGATACATTGGATATGGTTCCGTTTATTGAAAGCAGACATATCCATATGGTTCCAACTTAACAGATACAAAACATACGTTCGTTTGATATTATTCTCTCTTTCTTCCATATTCCAATATACGGGTACACATGCACACGTGCGAATGGGTTTGCGAATTCATAAGCACATAGCGCGAGTTTCAGATCCTAGCTGTGAATGTAAATTCACTGATTAGGACCGAACGTAGAGCGAATTTATTCCAATTGCTTAAAGACATAAGTCCAGATGTGTTTATGGCTAGCGAAACTAAGCTTAACCAGAAACATAAATTGACTAACAACAATTACAATATCGTAAGGAGAGACCGACCCAACTCCACTCAAGGAGGGGGCGTCGCAATCTTTATACGTAAAGGCATTAGTCATAAGGTAATATATAATAGTGATGTGCGTAAATTTCGGACGTTAGAGGCATGCATCATATGCATTCATCTCCAACAGGGGAAGCGAATGTATGTGATCGCTGCCTATGCACCGGAAACACCTCAGCCCACACAGTTTATAACAGAGCTTGAAAAGCTTTTTGAATGCTTAAGATTGAGCTCGGAAGAGAATTACTATATATTGGCGGGTGATTTAAACGCCAAGCACACAGATTGGGGAAATCAAATACAAAATCCTCGAGGTAACCATCTATTTAATTGGATGTGTCGATACAACCTTGAGTATCGCATCGATCTTCTAGCCACAGACAGGCCATCGTTCCCAAGAAGCGGTGCCTATCTGGATCTATTGCTTAAAGACGCAAGACTAACAATTACTGACGCTGTGGGTCAACGGCCAAGAAATTGTTTACGAACGATCGAGTACGACAGTGACCACTGCGGACTCGCCGCCGTAATACAACTTCCGAACCAGCTTATGGAGTTGGAGGAGTATGTGCCTGTGCATACTTACAATTACAGTAAGGTGCGCTGGCCACGTTTCTCCAATGCCTTATTGAGTGAATTACGTTCAAATGGTATATCCCCACCAAATGACAGGAACCTAACAAATACTGAAATCGACAGATACTTAGAACAAATTGACGAAACGATTCTACGAACAATGAACAGAACAATACCGAAATACAAAGAACGTAACGCAACTGACATGTACCGTAACGCGACAATTGACGCACTTCACAGACAAAAAAGTGGACTACTGACGAGACTAAAACGCTTGTACAGGCGGTTTACTGATACACGAGACCTGGAGATTAGGACACTGAAGTCGTCCATCAAAAACATCAACCAATTGATCAAAGAAAATTATAGGTTGTCCATTAATTTGTTTTGGGACAACAAAATTCGGGCCGTGAACGCTACCGACCCGAGTATGTTCCCACAAATTAATAAGATATTCAGAAGAAAAGATCAAAACGACCTTCCGTGTCTTAAGCTCCAGAGGACGACACAAAACAGAGACGTACTTCTGACAGCGGGCATAGATCCAGATGACGCCGTCTTGGACGATGACCTCTTCATAATCGAAGATCCGCAGGAGAAGGTGGAGGCTGTGGGGGCTGCTTTCCAGCAAGTGTACAAGGTGAATGCTAGCATTCGCCCGAATCATGACCTGGAGAACAGAGCTCTGCTTCATCACTTATGGCTCCGAAACGATATAAGCGAATGGCGATCTGAGAGCCTTGGTTTTACCGGGTTTAATGATGAAAATTTGGCAAACGCCATAATCGCCGACCGAAATGGGCCCAGTCCCCTGTTAATTTCGAAGAATGAGCTCCAGCTCATCTTCGATTCATTAAAGAAAAAGAAGTCTGCAGGAGTCGATGGTATATCCAACGTTGTACTACGACATTTGCCTCAAGAATCAGTTGACATTTATACCACACTGTTTAACAACGCGCTGAATAATGCATATTATCCAGTGCGGTGGCAGACAGCTGTGGTGCACCCTCTCCCAAAAAAGGGAAAGGACAACTCCAATCCGGCGAATCTCCGATCGATAAGTCTTCTTCCGAGTATCAGCAAAGTATTTGAAAAGGTTATTAATAGAGCCCTGTTCAAGTGGGCGGAGGACAAAAATATCATCCCGGATAATCAGTTCGGTTTTAAGGCGGGACATGATACAATTCATGCCGCGTCTAAACTAGTTTCTGATATCCAATGGAACAAAACTAAAAAGCAGTGTACGGGTGCCTGTCTGGTTGATTTGGAGAAGGCCTTCGATACCGTATGGTTAGAAGGTCTCTATCTAAAGCTAACCAGACTAGGTATAAGTAAACCTCTATTGTATATGCTTTATGACATGCTAAATGGTAGAAAGTTTGTTGTCAAGAGTGGCAATGTAACTTCTATCACAATTTTTAATATTAATAATGGTCTTCAGCAGGGAGCGGTTAACTCGCCGATTCTATTCAGCATTTACACCAGCGATCTGATAGGTAGTCTAACTCAGGCAATTGTGTACGCCGACGATCTAATTGCGTACAGAACAGCTAATACAGTTGAGGTCATCAAAAGTCTCCTGCAGAGTGACTTCGACAAGATTCAGCGATATTGTGATGACTGGAAATTGAAAATCAACTTCCAGAAATCAGAAACTATTTTGTTTAGGACTCCGTTGTCTAGCGCCTCAAGGGATACCAGAAAGAACTGGCGCAAGCTGGTGATCGTAGGGCCACATGGACATCCACTGGCGAGTAAAAGTGTAGTAAAGTACCTTGGCATCTGGTTGGATCAGTACCTGTATTTCGACAGACATGTAGGTGCTGCTTTGGCCAGGGCTAGGGGAGCCTTTGCCTTGACAAAACGACTGTTTTATAGCAGCCGTCTTGACAGCAGGGTGAAGGTGATTTGCTACATGGCCCTCATCAGGCCGATGATTGCCTACGGATGCCCGGTGTGGTTCAACGTTGCCCCATCTCAAATGGAAAAGATTCGGGTGTTTGAGAGGCAATGTCTTAGACGTTGCCTTGGATTACACAGAACACCAGAGTCGGAGTACACAAGATATTATTCCAACCAGGTTCTATACAACGGAGCCAACATAAACAGAATAGATAATTTTTTGTTTAAGCTGATTCGGGGTCACGTTGCAAGAGCGATGTCCTCAACTAACAGCTTAATTTTTGGGGCTTATTACCCCAATAACGAATATTTTGAGAATGCGCGGTTAAGTGGTTACATCCTTCCCGAGGCATTCCTCTATTTAGACAGTCGAGGGCTGATACAGGATGGAGGGGCGATTCCGCTCATCTACCACGTCAGCCGGAAAACTGTGGATAGGCGACTCCTGTATGGTCGAGACGTCATCGCTCAAGGTGGAGAAGAGCGCCTTCGGTTCAGTAGGACTGTGTCCGATCGGGATCGGAGGGATAGGGCGAAACAGGAGAACCAGTTCTGGTGGCTCTCTGAACAGCATCATAATATTTAAAGTCGATGAAGATGGTATATCTTGGCCGACTTACATAGATTTAGGGCAATTAGGTATAGGGAACAGTCGGGGTGCCACCAAAAAAAAAATTAAAAATATGTATGTATGCGGGGGCATATGTGCATGTATCTGCGTGTCTGTACATGTATGTGCGTACGTATATGTATGTGGGCATGTACATGTATGGGTGGGTTGCATGTTGCTGTGTGTCTGCATGCATATAAAAAATAAACAAAAAAAAAAAACTTAAAAAACGAAAAAAAATGCTGCTGTGGCTGTTCTAGTTTTTAAGTAGTTTTAAGTATTATTATGTATTTTAAGTAGTTTAAGTTATTTTTAGTTAGTATAACTTAGTTTTATTTCGTTTTAATTATTTTTAATCTATATTTAGGTTTAGTTTATAAGTAAAAAAAAAAAAAAAAAAAAAAAAAAAAAAAAAAAAAAAAAAAAAAAATTGATAAGATACCAAGTTTTTTTTCGTAAAAGTTTCCTTGGAAAAATAAAACAAAATAAAATAATTAGATTTAATTAAAATAGTTTTTAGGTCGAAAGACATTAGTTCTAAGAGTTATTGTTTAATTTAGAGCGCCCGTAAAGGGCCAGTAAATTAGTTGTAAGTTATTGATAATTAGGCTAGTTTTAAACATTTTTGTCTAGCTTTAAGATAGTTATAAGTTAATATGAAATAAAAATGAATTTAAAAAAAAAAATAAAAAAAAAAAAAGCGCGAGTTTCAGCACTCGAAATTGTAAGTGCAAATAAATATAAAGTTTGTTTTGTTGAATATTTGCTTTCATAATCGGTTGATGGTATAGAATGGGTTTCATCTTCAATTCCTTATAAAGAGAGAAACGGAATTATCTTTCGTTGTTAGTTCAATCTCCTTTGGTTAGTTATATCTCCCATAAATTCATATCTACATACAGAGATATGAGACCTACTATAGAAAAATAAGCCAAAAATATAAATGTATGGGCTTTTAATATCTAACATTTCATTGTAGGTAGGTACTAGGTGCACATCTAGGGGATTTTGTTTGGGTTTTTTTGAATATGAATTGAATGTCTGATTTCATGGCAAAATTCGTATAAAACAAGAGATTTCTTTTTCGTAGTGATTTCATTGTAAGGTTGGGTGTCGTGACATTGTGCCAAGTGTCATTGGGCCAAATTTAAAAATTACGTTGACTACGTTCACAATTAAATACAAATACAAAAACTTATTTGTTATCTTGTTAGTTTTTTTAAAATTTTCTTTACGCTTTAATACCTAGTTACTGATACGTCACTTATGCTTTTAAGTTCGAAATTCTATATTTATTTTTCTATTTGAAGTTTTATATGGTGTTAAAGACAATAGTTTCTGTTGTTTACTTACTTGTCAAAATATAATTAATACAAGGAAACTCCAAACTACTTAACACAAAATTAAACCAAAATAAAATGCACCACAGAATAACACGTACTTGCTCTTAGGGACAAGATACTTAGTGGAAACGGCTAAATATATTTTCAACCTTTTTTTTAAATATTTTCTTATGTATCTACCTACAAATTTTCTTTAATTTTTTTCTAAAAAAGGCGGTGAATTTTTGAAAAATATGTCAATGTCCAATTCAAAATCAAATAAGCTATTTATATTTAAATTAAAGATTTTATTTTAACAACTTTAAACGCAAACGATTTATTTTTGCTTACATGTACATTTCGGAAGCTATGCTTCCATCGTAAATAGAGCTTACTGACGATGGAAGTACAGCTTCCGAAATGTACATAACGGGTGATTTTTTTGCTACTTGGTTTTTGACGTTTATATTTTTGACAGATCACACATGACAAATTCCACGAACATTTGACATTTCGATTCAGTATTGTTTGCCATTTCATCATGAATAGACTTACGCCTGAACAACGGTTGCAAATTATTGAAATTTATTATCAAAATTCGTGCTCTGTGAAAAATGTGTTTCGCAAGCTACGTCCGTTTTATGGTCGTCATAATCGTCTTCAGCGACGAGGCTCATTTTTGGCTAAATGGATACGTGAATAAGCAGAATTGCCGTATTTGGAGTGAAGAGCAGCCAGAGGCAATTCAGCAGCTACCAATGCATCCCGAAAAATGCACTGTTTGGTGCGGTTTATGGGCAGGCGGCATCATTGGGCCGTACTTCTTCAAGGACGATGAAGGCCGCAGGGTTACGGTCAATGAAAAAAGGTACCGTTCGATGATAACAGATTTTTTTTTGCCGAAAATGCAAGAATTGAACTCGGTCGACATGTGGTTCCAACAGGACGGTGCCACATGCCACACTGCACGCGAAACCATGCATCAATTGAGAGGCGAATTTGGTGAGCAGTTGATCTCACGTTTTGGCGCAGTCAATTGGCCACCAAGATCATGTGATTTGACCCCGTTAGACTATTTTTTGTGGGGTTATGTTAAGTCTATTGTCTATTGGGACAAGCCAAACACGATTGCTGCCTTGGAAGCCAACATTGAACGCGTCATTGGTGAGATTCCGGCCGAAATGTGTGAAAAAGTTTGCCAAAATTGGACCTTCAGAATGGACCACCTGAAGCGTAGCCGCGGGCAACAATTAAGTGAAATTATTTTTAAAAAGTAAATGGCAGAAATTGATTTATCGATCCAAATAAAAATTTCATTCACTTTTTACAAGTTTCTGTGTTTTTTTGAATTTTCAAAAACCAAGCTCTTAAAAAATCACCGTTTATAAGCAAAAATAAATCATTTGTGTTATAAGTTGTTTAAATAAAATCTTTAATTTATAATAAAAAACACGTTAAAAAATCTCCACTATAAAATTAATATTTATATTTAAATTTCACCTATGTACATGTAAAGGATTTTTTTCTTCTATAGCTTCAACAATATGAACAGGCAGTGTAAGTGTATAAAAAAACTAAATCGTTCCGCGGAACTAGTTCCGGAAACTAAACTAAACGTTTCGTGATCGTTCCGCCCGTAGAACTATTTTGCGCAACTCTACCGGGCAGAATTGCTAATTTCCACCCTTTGGGAAAGTTATACTGAATTATTCTGTTATACCTAGGGAAAATTAAACGTGAATATCATGGTTAGCTTCGATTTCATATGGAAATCTTACATCTCTATACTTATAATAATTTTGAGTGGAAACAAGTGTGAATCATAAACGACTAAGGTTTAATTTACCAAAAGACACTTATCATACTGATGTCTTGTTAGTGTTTGACGGCTGTTCCTGTTGGTATTGTTTCTTGGCCGGTACACTATGGGTCGTCGGATTAGTTACACATTATGTTGTTGATGTACACTCCAGGTCGGTCGGTTACATGCGTACACCATTAGCGATAAATTTAAAAGCAAACGAAATAGCAATAGCAGAAAGCAGGTAGCAGAGAGACAGACCAATTTTCGTTGGTGGGCATTTCATAGCATACTTTTTTAGTTACTGAAGAATGTCGAAGGCAACTGATGCTGGAAGAAACAACAACAACAAATGATATTTGGAAACGCGATAACAAAATGAGAGGTCTCCTTTCTATAAAGCAAGCGATGAGCAGTATTCGATGAAAGCATGCTTTCCATCGCATGCTATGAAAATAAAGCTGCGATTTCGGTCTCCATTTGCGATACTGAGAGCATGCCTTAAAGCATGCTCTAGATTCATCGCTAATGGAGACCGCATGTTAGGTACGTATGGTGGTTAACCTTGTGTTCGAATTTTAACGCTTCGTATATGGCTGGTGTGCCCTAGGGTTGTGTTTTTGTCCGCCCTGTCTTTCTTATTTTTATGAATGATTCCTGCCCAATTATCTTGCTGACGTCAGTACTCACTTCATCGTTGTAGAAACCAACTTTTGTCAATGAGCACATATTCGATCTTACAAAAATGCTGCTAAATGGCTAGAATCTATAAAACCTTCACTCATCCATAGCTTGAATATAATCCTCACATCTGCAGAACTTAAGTGATGGTAGGCGAAATAACTGTAACGGAAACATTGACAACCCATGAACATCGCCGCAATATTTCATGTATTTTATTATTTTATCCCCAGTTTCATTAAGTCCAACTTTGGATGCACTGTCAAATAATTACAGAGATTCATTCATTAACCGTACAAATCGAATGTGGAATGCCATACCGTCCTACCTCTTTTTCTTGATCCTTGCCATTTTGACACTTAGAATTTCAAAAGCAATGTACAACGGTATCTCAATTTAAATTCTTACTTAATTTCCCAAAGCTTGCACTGTGCTATATATATAACTTTAATGGTAGTCAAAACCCCTTTAGCGCGCCCATAATTCCACAAAATAAATTAAAGTATAGAAAATAATTTAGTTTGGTGACTTTCTCCAGCGTTATTTTCTGGTGTCAAAACATCTTGTGGAGACTATATTCCCACTCACCTCTCATTCATAACAAAATTATTATGAAAAGGGTTTCTGGTCGGCTGGAGCTTTCATTGTTTTTTTTTTATTATAATTTTTCTCAGGCATTATACGAGTATATCGTATCTGCCAAGAGAAGGAAAAAGTCTTTGTTGAATTGACTGAATTACTTTAATGATGCTCGTGAAAACTTAGTACATGCACGTATTTGACAGGAATGTCAAAAAAAGGAGAAATTTTAAATCGTTGAGCACGAAATTCTCAGCGTTAATTTTATATCATTTGTTAATGGCCCTATAAAAAACCATGGTAAGTGTATTTTAGTGTCAGTCAACAAAAATGTCCTTATTCAAGGGCAATTAAGTCTGTGGAAAATGGCAATTCATTTAAGAGTTAATTTGATTTGATACTTTTGAAAAAACACAAAAATATGTATATAAATAATTATGTTTTTTTTCTGTAAATATTTTTTGTGTACTAAATATGTATGTATAGTGTGTACACACTTTGAGTATAAAAGCAAAGACGCAGGTCATAAAATATATCATCACATCAGTACACTCATCTTTTATTGTCTTCTTTATTATCCTTTTGCGTTGCCAATGACACGACAAGTTGTCTTCGGGTGTTGTTTTCTAATATGACAAGTGCATATTTTATTTTAGATGGGGGAGGGATGGGTAGCTATATTTTTTTTTCAGGAATGACATAACTTCAACGTTTTAATGGTCCCTTGGCATAAGAAAGGATCTATTATTTTGGTTGTTTAAACGAAAGGACTTGTGTGTTTGGTAATTTTTTTCTGTTTGCATTTGTTCTCTTTAAGATAAATTTTGATACCTAAATTTTAGCCTAAACTGAAGAATAAAATTTTCGTCCTGGCTTCAAATTGCCACTAATTTATTGTTCATGTAAACCTTGCCTTCTTCTTATTTTTCATTTGGAACATTTTGTTCTTATCAAGAGTGGATCTTTATATTTCATTGAGATTGTTCTGAGCTTTACCTTGGGTAAATGGTAAATTTACTCAAAAGTGTGCATAAACATAATTTTTGTAAATTGTTTTTTTTTTTGTGTGATTAAATCAAAATAATAATTTTCAAAATCACTTTGCTTAGCAAATTCGTTGAGCGGTTTTATACCATTTGTGTAAATAGTTTATCATAAGCATTTTGACTATAAATTAATTAAATTATAAATTTATCCAATGAATCGGTCATGCTGTGTTCGGGGTTTAAGCTTGAGTTTATTTTTAAATATTTTGCTTAGCTAATTTAAATGTTAAGCTAACTTTGGAATCTGGAAATAGTTTAGAACTATAACATTGAGGATAGGCAACATAAAACTTATATCTTTCCTTGGTCATTTTTTTGTGACCTTTAGTCCAAAATGCGTTTCTCCCAGGTACTACAGCTGGGCTCATCAGTTAGATGCTGTAGTACCTTTCTAAGACGCATTATTTTTTGATCGATGTTTACCGACTTTAATAAAGTTTACAGCGATTACTCACTGTAAATTATATAGGCGAAACGCATTTTGAACTAAAGGTCATAAACACATTCAATTGGCTTTAAATCCACACAGTCCACTAAAACAAAAACAAAAATAATATAAACATATTGCTTGCGTTTTCTTCAATTAATACTTGGTCATTTTTACTAATTTGTCTTAAATTTTACAAACTGTGTTTGATACGGATTATAGCAGATAAACCATCGCTTAGCAGTTTGGAGTAAATCACCCTATTTCTTAGCCAGTTCCCCACTACGAATATCCAGCTATAATAAATACCTGATCATATCACTAGCAGACATAAGCTTTTGAGTACAAACTCTAAAATTTTCCTTTATCCTTCTTTTACAACCCAACGACACAAATCCCGAATAAAAGACATGGGAACCTTTTTACCCATTTTACGTGCGATAGTTACGTAGTTACTATAGGCCAAGTTTTGCATTATTTGAAAACAAAAAACTTACTTACTTAGTTATCCGGCTCCCGATCCATATATTGCGGTCTTCCATCGTTTGCGGTCCCTCGCAAGCTCCCTGCAGTCGTCGAGACCAAGCGTTCTTGCGTCTGCAACCGCAGGGAACCCTGTAGCGGAGGTTCGGTATTCCTGGTCGTCTCGAACCTGGGGTCTGGGATTCGAAGATTTTCTTGGCTGGAGCGTTATTGTCCATCCGCTCGATATGGCCGAACCAGTTTAGTCAACGCGCTTTGGTTCTTTGGACTACAACTACATCTTGGAACAGCTCGTACAATTCTCGGTTGAATCTTCTCCTCCATTCGCCCTCTTCGCATATAGGACCAAATATCCTCCGAAGAATTTTTCTCTCGAAAGTGCCCAGTATCAATTCCGCTTTTTAGAACTAGTAAAATTAGCGTTTTGTATAGGGTGCACTTTGTCAAGAGTTTTGGAACCATTTATTTGGCCAAACCGAAGTAGCAACAATTTGCTAGGGTAATTCTTCGTCGGATTTCCACTACGGTGTCGTTCGTGGAATTGATGTTTGGTCCGAGGTAGGTGAACTCCTTGACTACCTCGAAATTACTGCTACCAACAGTGACGTTTCGTCCTAAGCGATGGACAGATGGGCTTTGTTTGTTGATAGCATATACTTGGTTTTTTCCTCATTCACTTCAAGAGCAACGCATTTCGCTATTACTTCAAGCACAGCTCGCTTGGAGCGGCCGATGATATCGATGTCGTCCGCATAACCAAGACCTGTTGAAGACAGTGCCTTTCAGGTTAACATCACACTTGCGTACTATCTGCTCCAGGACTATGTTGAAGAAGTCACATGATAGCGCATCTCCTTGTCTGAACCCTGTATACGTCTGAAAAAGCTCGGATGAGCTGTTTTCCATTTGCGCGTTGTACCGCGTATTTTCTTACGTCATGCGGCATAGCTGGATCAGTTTTTTCGAGATCTCGAGTTCCGACATCGCCAATAGAAGCTCTTGGTGACTTATGTTACCATATGCATCTGTGAAGTAGATGAAAAGATGGTGCGTCTCGACTTGGAATTCGTTGGTCTTTTCCAGGATTTGTGTCAATGTGAAGATTTGGCCTATCGTTGATCTGCCTGGCCTGAAGCCACACTGGTACTTGCCGATGATAGTGTTGCAGAAACTTTTATACGCTCACATTGTACGTTGGATAGGATCTTGTAGGCAACATTAAGCAGGGATATGCCTCTGTAATTCTTGCAGGACATAGGATCGCCTTTTTTGTAGATTGGGTATACGGAATTATTTGACCACACTTGGTTGATGAGCTGGTGCATGCGCCCAAGCAGGACATCTCCTCCATACTTGAAGACTTTCACAGGTAGGCCATCCGGGCCAGCGGATTTGTTGTTCTTAAGCTTGTGGATGGCTTTCTTAACATCTTCAGTACTGGGCGCTGGGACCGGATCTTCATTGTCTCATGCTTCTTTGTTCTCCTGTTGCTTCCTCTACATAATTCCCATTAAGTAGTTGCTGGAAGTGCTGCTTAAACTCATCTACAATTCCCTGTGCTTCGGTGACTAAGTTCCCTTCGCTGTTTCGAAGAGTGGCCTGCCGGTCCTATAACCAGATGCCAGTTGCTTGGCTGTTTTGTAGAACCGGTCGGCGGGTGTTGGTGGCGGTGCAAGATTCCTCGAGATACCTGAGCTGAGAGGCTGCGGATGCTCTTTTCTTTTTTCGCAGGGTTTTTGCACGTTCCTTCTCTTTTCACATTACTCCTTCCTTGCTGCTCTTGTTTTCTGTTGCCGCATTTGCATTCGTGCATTTTCCATCTCCTCCTTCAATGCGGCGCATTCATCATCATACCACGGGTTCTTTTTCGTGGGTGGTTGGTAGCCTATGGTGGTCTTGGATGTCTCCTTAACGATGTCGCGATACTGACACCACTGGTCGTTGACGCTTGTGGTTCGTGGTACGGCAGAGAGAGAGTTTCCCGGCCAATTGCTCACTGTATTCTCCGGCTTTCTCGGATGTGATAAGGCAGGCGATGTTGAATTTCTTTCTTTGGGCTGTCTTCGTTTTCTTTTCGTTTGACAGTCGGGCTCTGAACTTTGTCACAACAAGAAATTGGTCAGAGTCCACGTTTGCACCTCGGAAGGTTCGCACGTCCAAGATGTTTGATGCGTGCTTTTCGCCAATTAGTGGTTCGACCATCTGGTGGTACTTAGCACCGCATTACAAGCTGCAGCAAAGTCGATTAGTCGGAAGCCGTTATCTGTTGTCATTTCGTGGAGGCTGTGCTTTCCAACTAATCGTTATCCGAGGCTTCTCGCATGTTTCTCATAACAGTATTGTTTTTTACTGTGGTCGGGTCGTTAGCCAAGCGCACGAACTTCAAATCTGTAGGGTCATGGGTTTAGTGTTGCTATTTTTCGTGATCAACATTCGCACTTACAAGTTTAGCAAGCCATGACATAAAGTCAAGACCAGTATCCGGCGGCTACCGACTTGGAGGTAATGTAAGCACTTGATGTGTAGGAAAAGATACAGCTCGAGGCCCCCAGTTCCTACAACATACAACAACCGCCGGAAAAAAACGACTTCGAGATTTTAATCAAACTTGACATTACGATGATGGAGAACGCCAAAAAAGTGGGTCCCGCAATTCAATTTTTATTTTAACTATTTTGTTTAAAACAAACGTGTGTGCATTACTTTAGGTATACCTAACCTATTCTACATTTTGGTGAACATTTTTTAAACATATTTGGTTACTAACATAGTACCTGCCATACAACCACTTTTTCGATTTTTTACTTTCTCATAAATGGATTGACGGATTGCAATTAAAAAATTTTACGTCGGAGATCCCTTAAATCATAAATAATACATAAAAAAAAATATTTTTTTGGATCTTTGAAAAAAAAATATTTTTTTTTGTAAATTTAATATTTCGAAAACGGGTGGATGATTTTTTTTTGAAATTTTGTTTTTAAGTTTATATTTTTAAATGTTAAAAATCGTAATACCATTTTTTTTAAAGAAATAAATTAAAGAAATTGTGTATTTTTTTTATAATCTACACTCGCTCAAGTGATTATACTACCCTTTAAATGTTTCAACACAGCGGCAGCGTGGGCGTGAGGTTTAGGAAGAGAAAGAAGCATAAGAAAGATATGTGGTGCAATGTTCTGAGACTTAAGGTGGTTGTTGTTTCAGATCTTATCTCCAGGGATGGCGGCTGAGCTAATGCGGAGAAATTTCCGTGTCTTATTTACATATGTGTCCCTTATAATTCGCATTAATTTTTATTCGTTGCCATATTTCTTCGGTATACTAGTTTTACATGTAATGAGTAAAGCAGCAACTCATTGTGTGACATTTATTTTAGATTTGGTTTTTAATGGCAAAATAAGAGGACATAGACTGCGGCAGGGATCGAACCTATGACCATGAGGTTGACAGGCGAATACACAACTATCACGCCACGATAACTCTTACAGTAAAAAACTACTTTAAAAATATATTTAAATTCTTAATAGAAATCTTTTGCATACGATGTGATCGAATATACAATGGTGCGCTCACTAAAGGGGTTTTGACTACCCTTAAAATGATCAAGCACTGTGCGAGCGTAAGAAAAGTAGGAAATGATTTGAGAGGATAGACTGATGCAAATTTGGTTTTGAATTTATGAATGTCAAAATAGGAGGGGAGAATAGATGCGGATGAAGTATTTAACATTCGCATTGTGCGGCTGAAAACAGAATCTCTGTAATTGGCAGTACGTCTGAACTTGGGCTTAAGGCAAGGGTAAACTAATGAGCATTCACAGACCCGCGAATATAACGGTTGAATATTTTAATGGGAGGAATGCATGTGGTTTTTTCGTTAGACCATTTTTTATAAAAATAGCGATAAAATAATGAGAGACATATAATATCTCGACGGTGCTTTAGAGATTTATATGTTTCCATTATAGTTTTATTACCTATTATTGTAAGCTCTTTTTTGGATTCTGACCAGCTATCCAGATATTATATGTTATTGTATTTTTACTCAAGCTTTGGACGATTGTAGGCTTTATAGATTACAGCCAGGTCAGATGGCGAGTAATATTTCTTGCAACTTCTGAGAAAACCCAGGCGCTTTGCAGCGTTTTTGGCGTCATCGGATATGTTGCCAATCCAGAAGAGGTGGGCAGTGATGTATATAATATAATGACTGAAAGGCAAGTATAGTGGCAAGGTAAACGACAGTAGGCAGCACTGAGTTTTTGAAGCATTAAATTTTACATGGTTTTCTTATTCCCCATTTCTGTCATTGTAGTTCCACTTTCCACATCTGAAGAGCAAGGAGGTGAATCTGAAAATGGATATGAAAAGCTGAGAGTACAATCGTCAGCAAAACAATTTAGTGGATTAAAAATTCCACTCCTGACCATTATTGAAAATGAGAAAAAGAGTTAGAGAAGAGTTAGATTTATTCTGTGAATATCAGACTTGAAACCATTCAATATGACTTATATTGAGCTGTCCAACAAAGAAGAGATTTATCGCTACCAAATGCACACATTTTTGATAAGAGACCTTGATCCCAAACTCTATCAAATACCTTAAAAATATGACTTCCTCCAGAACTATGTAAGGGTTTGTGCGACTGTTCGGTGTGATATACCATCAAGTAGGGAAGATATTATATTTGCTTTTCACTCTAACTCTTACAGAGATGCCAATAAGTCCGTACTGTTTTAAAGCTCTTACAGGGTTGCAGTTGTAAGCATACCTAATTACCGCAAGTATAGCGGTGGTAACTCTGATTTAATAAGTTTATTTTAAAAGCACACAACGAGGGTTGAGTTTGAGTGCATGGAGAAGGCACGCAAGTAGCATTGTGTACTAGGATGTGCAGTAGGTCATGGTGGGATATACGCTGGTCTTAACAAGATTAAAAATATAATTTGTATGTAACTCAGTCGTTATTTTCAGTGGGAATTTCAGCGACAGGCACCAGTGTATTTGATAAAGCTCTCCCATAATGCCTGTACTGAAGATATATATTGAACAGAGTTGTATAGTGGACCTATATTGTTAGCAAAAGTCTTAGGTACTACCGATATTAACGAGCTTTCGGTTTTCAAGATATTTATTAAGTTGATAATTAATCAGCGTTCCCAAGACCTTGGAAGAGGAGCTAACGAAGGGGGGTAGGGTTTTGAACCCAAATACATACATTTACTAAAAGCCAGTCGCCAGAGGATCTACGAAGGTGATTCTGAAGAATATTTTCGTCGGTCTATCTATGTTCCATTTACTTATGCAAAATTGCTTTCCAAAATTCAAAACATTTTGCTCGAAAAATGTGACAGACTTGAAAAGTAGAAATAAAAATTTCTGCTGAGGTATTTGCCCAAGAATTCCCAGATGATGTAAACGAATGCTTAGATGATTTTCTAGTCGAATTGAAGATGTGCAGCAGGTACAAATGTATTTCTTTTATTTTCTTATGGTTGCAAGCATTTTCTGAGTACAGCAAATGAAAAAAACGGACCAAAAACTTTATAGACTTCTGTTTTTTTTTTGTTAGGTAATAATATGGTAGAAATTGTGGTCAGTTTCATTGAGCATTTGATATGTAGACATATTAAAAATATATTAAAAGCTTGCGAAGCAATGCGAGCACGGTTCGCCTAGTACATAATACAAAAATTTGTTCGTTTGTTCGTTAATATTTGGTTAATATATTTTTTGAAAACCACCAATCACCGCCCCCCCCCCCCCCCCAAATATTTGTTCTCCCTTCGCCAATGCCTTGGAAAGAAGTTAGGTAGTTAGAGTGTGAAGAAGATTCGCCTTTTTAAGGGACAAACTGAACAATTGCTCTTTCCCATCCACTGAGAAAGAGAGACCATAAGTAGAGTAGGACAGATGGAAAAGCTTGCGCAGTGGTTTTGCCAGCATCGAGTAACACATCTTCAGGACGATGGGAGGTATAATATCTGGGCCAGCGGATTTATGTATATATCAAGGTCTTTAAAGGATCTAGCAACCACACAAGTGCGATAGGAGTTTTGTCCCATGAAAACACTTACGCTTTCAAGTACTAGAGGATTATGACTGCTCTGGTACTTGAAAGCGTAAATGTGGATGTAATGGCCTCTCTTTAAATACTTGGGGATTCTCAGAAGATAATTTTGTTTTAAAAATCGATGTCTACCGCCTGTTGTTCAAGCACTCATTCGACGTATCTACGACGTTGTAAATGGTCAGCTGGCTTCAGTTGTTGTGTGAGCTGGACTTAGTATCGAGTTAGGTGTCGATCCAAATTCAAAATACGCCATAATGTGCAGTAAGACAGTCCTAAATCCTGAGAACGACGAGGAATCGACACATTCGGGTCTTCGGCAATAGTTTCACATACAGCAGCGATATTTTCAGTGGTACGAGCGAAACGATGATGCACAGCCCTTACAATATCTGTAACCAATACAGTATCTTCAAATTTCTTCACAATTTTGCCAATTACTTGCGTAGTTAACCATAATCTCCTCTTAGAGCACGATATGTGGCTGTGGCAGAATCACCATTTTTGTAGTAGGTTTTAACAATTTTTATGCGTTGTGCGATAGTTAACCGATCCATTTTCGTAAATTTCAGACTTTCAACTGAAAAAAAATTTGGTTTAACAACTTAGTTTGATAGATGTCGAATTCCAGCCCTATACTTTCGAAACCGCAAAATGGAAAACCCTAGTATTTTTTTGTTTTTAGTAAATTTGTTTTTTTTTAAGGAAGACATCCGTATAATAAAATGCCAGTATCTACCACAGGGAAGTGAGACCCGTGGTCCTTTGAAGGGTGGATCTGCCACCATTTCTTTTCCAGCAGCCAGCATTTTGGCTAGTAGTGAAAATCTTTTCAGATATCTGCTCTAGGTATATCAGAGTAGCTGCCGTAATATCTCTGTCAGCTCGAGTATTATTAGTGTTGATATTTTCTCGCGCTGATTTATAAGCTTAGATAGTCAAGTCTAAATCGACGATACCAGTATCCGCTCGTTACCATTGTTCGGTTCCTATAAAACTCAGGCACTCGTTTATACAACTACGAATAGGAAATCGTATTAAAATCCAAGCTGGTAGAGATCTATATATTATTTTTATATTGTACACACACACATATACAGAAGAAGATAACCAAATATATATTTGAGTACTTCGATACTTTTTTAATAATACGGAACTTTTGCCTAAAAAGGATATAAGAAGCATCCCTTCCGTGTGAACTCGTAGGCGTATAATCTAAAAATCTGTCAAAATTTCCAGAATTCTAATTAAAAGAAAAGGGTGATGCTCAGAAATTTAAATAACCCTCCTCACATTGACATTTCAAATGTCATCGATGGAAATTATATGTCAATTTCGGATGCCATACGGCAATACATATTCCAAGAAACAAAGTTAATTGGATGGAAAATCCCTTGGGTCAAAATGAATGTTTTATAACTCATTGCATACATATAACATTTTGCAACATTCCTGAATCCAGTGATATACATATATCAAGAACCTATATAAACTACATTGGTATTTGGTTGGTCCTTCCTTTAGCTGCAAGACATTTCTATTTTATACCTATTGAAAAAAAATGTCTAGTTATCCCTCTGCCCACTCAGCATATCAGTCGACCAAAAGCCCTATTGACGTGCTTTTCACATCTGTGTCCTTGAACTAATCTGAATAGTTTCCTTCAAGTTCTTCATTAAGTTGTCCTTCCTGATGGTATTCTGTATAAAGGGAGTCCTCCTCAAGTCAGAGATTCACTTTGCATCCTCTTCCTGATGGCTTTGGATACAGAAACCAGCAACAACAAATTTAACAAAAGAAAATAAAAGTTTTGTCGGGTAGTTTTTGTTTACGGAGTTCCTGACTGTTATATGCTTGGTGACGGTGACGGTGACGGTGGCGGTGACAATGACGGTGATGATAATGGCTGTGGCTCTTCTCACTGAAAACAGAGTGCGGGTTGTGTGGGATTCAATTGGATTCCAGATTCAAAAAGTGAATCAAGGCAGCCTGAACTTTGTTCGGTTGCTGACAAAGTTAGTTTGTGCTAAGGCAGTCTTCGAGTGCATCTAATTCGATTTGATTTTCAAGCAAGTTCGATATTGAAATTGAATAATCGCAAATTAAGCGAAAGTAAACTGAAAAAAGTTTGATTTTTTTCTTTTCAATTTTATGTCGCCGACAAAGTGACGACCGACGACGACTCACGTCAATACTGTGCACTGTGGGCTGTGAAGCGCTGTGAGCTGAACAGGTCGAATAAATTGTCGATAGGGTGGCAACTAATTGATTGAATTAAATTCTACCTAAGAGCTGGGAAAATCATATAAAGCTTTTGAATTATTTCTTAAGTGGAAAACGGCTCCTGAATTATCCGTATTATTGTTGGCTCTTTTTCAAAATGTATATGTAAGTAAGGTATAGAAGGCAAACCTTCGTGCGTATAAATTATTAGAACTCAATTTCTAAATTGATTTGAATTGAATAAATCCAAGAAACAATTAACTGTATTTTTTGTTTTAAATCAAACAAAAAAAGAACTTAAAGCTAAAGGAAATTGAATTACAAAACAAATTTTCGAAGTTTTAAATTTCTTTGAAAACTTACGGGAATAGTTTGGAATTTTAACGAGTATTGATTCAATTTTTCGTTATAAAGAAATTATTCGTCAGAGAAGTTTCTTATAATAAAAAAGATTTATATTGGGATTTTGTAGGCGGCTTAATAGAAAATATAACTTTGTTTAAGGAATTAGGCCTAAGGTCTTACGATTTCTAAATCTTTGTAACTTCTTAATAACGTAATTTTTAAGAAAAAAAATAAGCCTTGAATGGGATTTGGGTTGTAAAAGAATGCAATACTGAAGGACTTTAATCAATCGTCTGATTAAAAAATTTCAAACACAATTCATTTGATATAACAAGATTGCAATCATTTTTCGACTCATTTCAGCAATCAATGGAATGAATTCCTTATTGGGAATTCAATTATGAATTTGCTGGCAATCCATTTACCGTACTTTTTTTCCAGATGCATGACAATATATCCCAAAAAATTCCAAACCATTCTCAACGATGCTATTAAAACGAAAGAAAAAAACTCTTTCCTCGGAGAAAAGTAAAAACAATAAGAAAAAAAGCCCAAGAAATCTCCAGCAATTACTTGACGGTGTGCCTTAATTTTCAAAATGGCAGCATTATGCATTTACAGGACGCCATTATATTGGCAACATTTAATGCCAGTCTTCCCAGCCATTTTTTTGCTGACGAAAATAATGACAAATTTTCAAACCATTTACACAAAAGGAAGAAACAATGGCAATTTGTCACTCGTGTAATTCCGGCATAAGTCTGGTATTGCACGGCGTATGTTTAGCTTGCATGAATGAAGTGCAAGAGTAAAAGAGAAAGAAACAACGAAAAGATGAAACAGAAGTAAATCTCGACTGAAAAGGTAGAGTATCTTAAGTCATTTTTTTTTATTTTTAAGGAGAAACAGTATACTTTTATTTAACTTTGTTTTTAAAGTCATTATAACCTTAAAATTAATAAGAGGGAAATAAACCAAATTATAAATTCACATTCAAAAAAATTTAAATCGATTTCATTTTATATCGTTTTCTATTCAACCAAAATAATCCATCCCTTAGGCTTAGGGATTTTTTGATCCAAGAACAGGAAGGCTCTTAATAACAGCAGAGGAAAGGCATGGATTATTTTTTATAAATGGAGAACATCGAGCATTCATTGGAACCCAAGTCACAAATTCCCTGGAAATTGGGCACAAATGAATGGGACATCTCAACCTTGAATCACTCAAACAGCTGCAGTTATATGGTAACGGGTTTGCTTACAAACTTGGAAAAAGAAAGTGCCATCTGTGACTCGTGTATCTGTGCGAAACAATCCGTCAAACCGTTTAGTGTTTGCGACACCAAAAGAAGCTGCAAAAGATTGGAATTGATCCACTTGGACGTGTATGGACCAATGCGTACCGAATCTTTAAGTAAATCAGTATACTTCATAACGTTTATTGATGATTTCACTCGACACATATGAGTGTATTTTATGAGAAAAAAGAGTTAAGCGCTGGAAAAGTTCAAAGCCTACAAAGCCTTTGCCGAAAAACAAACGGGTGAGTCTATTAAATCATTTAAAACCGATAACGGAACTGAGTACACAAGCAGCAGCTTCGAAAAGTTTTTTGAACAGAATGGAATCGTTCACGAATTCTCCGCACCATACACCCCGCAACAAAACGGGATAGCCCAAAGAGCCAACAGGACATTATTGGACATGGCAAGGTGTTTGAAAATTGAGGCGGATTTGCCCGACATGTTGTGGGCAGAGTTAATATGCACAGCTGCTTTCATTCGCAACAGGTGTCCAACAAAAATGAATGGGAGTGCTACACCAGAAGAATTGTGGACCGGCCAAAAGCCAGATGTGTCAAAATTCAGGTGCATCGGAACGAGAGCCTACAGTGCTTATGCGAAACGATACTTGGGAATTGGTAGATAGAACTTCTGACAGACAGGTAATTAAATGTAAATGGATTTTTAAGACCAAATTTAACCCGGACGGTTCAGTGGAGCGGCGGAAGGTAAGATTGGTGGCAAAAGGCTATGAACAAATTCCTGGTCTTGATTATACGGATACTTACGCTCCCGTAGCCAGTATTCATTCCATTCGACTTACTCTTGCAATCGCAGCAGAACACAGCCTCGAACTACACCACTTGGACGTCTCTTCGGCGTATCTCAACGGAGAACTTGATGCTCGGATATTCATGGAACAGCCAGAGGTTTTTCAGAAGAATGGTGCCGAAAGCAATAAAGTATGTGCTTTAAAAAGGACCATCTATGGCCTCAAACAGTCAGGCCGACAGTGGAATTTAAGGTTGGACAGCACTTTAAGGGAACTTTGCTTTCTGCAATCATCATCGTATGATAGATGCATATACTCCAAAGTTAGTGCCAAAGGTATAACAATAATGACCATCTACGTCGATGACCTTCTCCTAGCAACCAACGATCCTGAGGAACATTCACAAGCGTGTAGTAAACTATCGAAGGATTTCGACATACGCGACTTGGGAGAACCGAAGCTTTGTGTTGGATTGGAAAATTCACAAATCAATGGAAATATTAGCATCAACCAAACAGGTTACATTAATAATCTCCAAAAATTATACCTACTAGAGGAAGCAAAACCGTCACGTCTGCCCGCACCAGTTAAGCTAAAACTGGAAAAGAACCCAAAGATAAAGGGCGAAAGTGAAAACGTCGATAAAACATACTACAGACAATTAATCGGAAGATTATTGTATATTTCGACATTTAGCAGACCGGATATTTCATTTATTGTTAATGCTCTTTCCCAGTATGTCGAAGATCCGAGACGTCAGCACTGGACAGCTGGACGTAATGTCATAAGGTACTTACTAGGCACTAAATTTTCTAAAATTATTTACAGAAAAACAAATCACCAGCTACAAGCATACTCCGACTTTAGCTGGGCTGGAGACATTGACGACAGGGAGTCTCAATCCGGTTTTTGTTTTTGTTTATGCTGGCGGAGCAGTACACTGGGGATCCAGAAAGCAAAAACTCGTTGCCACATCAAGTACAGAGGCCCAATACATTACTTTATCTTCTGTGGTAAAAGAAGCGGCCTATCTTCGAAATATAATGATCGAGCTCAAATTACACGACGGATCTCTAAATATTTACTACGATAACCAAAGCGATAATTTTGTAACAATTAAAGCTCATACATGGCCGTGGCGCGATAGTTGTGTGCTCGCCTGTCAACCTCGTGGTTGCAGGTTCGATTCCTGCCGTTGTCTATGTCTTCTTATATTCCATTAAAAAACAATTCTCAAAATTGTCATAAAATAAGTTGCTGCTTTGCGCATTACATGCTGTTTAGGCATAACACTAACAACATGTGATTGAGAAAACTAGCATACCCATAAAATATGACAACGAAATAAAAATAAAATAATGCGAATTATAAGGGACATAAATAAATAAGACACGGTAATTCTCTCCGCATTAGTTCAGCCGCCATCCCTGGAGATAAATCTGAGACAACAACCAGCTCTAGTCTAAGAACATCGCGCCACACATCTTTCCTATCCTTCTTTCTCTTCTTCCACCGGATGCCGCGCTGTGTTAAGAAAAACATATAAAGGGTATTCATAATCCCTTGAGCGTGTGCAAAGCTATAAAAAAAAAAAAAAACTTGATTTAAACTTAATTAATTTAATTTAAGTTTGTTAATGAGGAGAATTGACGATTATGAAGTTGAGCGGGGGTGTTGGAATTGCATTGTTTCATATGTATATTCAAATATACGGCAACACATTCCTTTTTGTATATCTTGCTGACGACTCCTATATTCGTCATCTGTCATTATATTGTCGTGCTTCTCACACACTTCTCTTCTTGTAGTCTTTAAAGGGTTTCCAACCACGCTTGTGTTAAAATAAAATCCATAAATTATTTGCAAATCGGTCTTTTACTTCAACATTAAGTACACTCTAAAAACTGCGTGTAAATTTACACGAAATTGTATGTAAGTTTTAGTGTAAAAGTAGGCAAGTTGCGTATTTATTCACACGATAATTGGTACAAAAAAAATTGAACACATAATGTTGGATATTACAAACATTTGTTGCAAATATTCACCCTCTGTGTACCTATCAATCGCCATTGCTCAGTATTAAACTAATAATGTTTAAACATTTTACCCAGAATGTTTATAATTAAAGAAATATTGTTTAAATTCAAACACCTTATGAAAATTACACATTAAGTGTTCGTAATTAAACAATCAATGCTTATATTTACTACCATTTGATGTAAGCTACATATTTTATGTATACATTTTTAATTCGCTTGTGACGATGATGCTACGAATCAGTATTCATTTCATTCGTAAACTTACCGTTGGCGTTGGCAGAGATAGAACGTAATATCTTTTGCGCTCAAATAATCGTGTAAAAAAAAGTTTTGTGCATACGGTTACAATCACCTTTCGTTATATTCTATTCATTGATTAATGTCAATAAAATTTTGTTTTTTTTTTTGCTAGAATTAAAAGTTTTTATAAACGGTGATTTTTTAAGAGCTTGGTTTTTGAAAATTCAAAAAAACACAGAAACTTGTAAAAAGTGAATGAAATTTTTATTTGGATCGATAAGTCAATTTCTGCCATTTACTTTTTAAAAATAATTTCACTTAAATGTTGCCCGCGGCTACGCTGCAGGTGGTCCATTCTGAAGGTCCAATTTTGGAAAACTTTTTCACACATTTCGGCCGGAATCTCACCAATGACGCGTTCAATGTTGACTTCCAAGGCAGCAATCGTGTTTGGCTTGTCCCCATAGACAATAGACTTAACATAGCCCCACAAAAAATAGTCTAACCGGGTCAAATCACATGATCTTGGTGGCCAATTGACTGCGCCAAAACGTGAGATCAACTGCTCACCAAATTCGCCCTGATGGAACCACTTGTCGACCGAGTTCAATTCTTGCATTTTCGGCAAAAAAAAATCTGTTATCATCGAACGGTACCTTTCTCCATTGACCGTAACCCTGCGGCCTTCATCGTCCTTGAAGAAGTACGGCCCAATGATGCCGCCTGCCCATAAACCGCACCAAACAGTGCATTTTTCGGGATGCATTGGTAGCTGCTGAATTGCCTCTGGCTGCTCTTCACTCCAAATACGGCAATTCTGCTTATTCACGTATCCATTTAGCCAAAAATGAGCGGAAAAAAAACGGACGTAGCTTGCGAAACACATTTTTCACAGAGCACGAATTTTGATACTAAATTTCAATAATTTGCAAACGTTGTTCAGGCGTAAGTCTATTCATGGTGAAATGGCAAACAATACTGAATACTGAACAAGTGGAATTTGTCATGTGTGATCTGTCAAAAATATAAACGTCAAAAACCAAGTAGCAAAAAAATCACCCGTTATTTTGTTATATTTTATGATGAACTGTTTTTTTTTTTTAATTTAATTTCGAAATCAGGTTTTTTGTTTGTTTAATAAAAGTAAAACGGATAAGACAAAGCACTGCATTTTAATTTTATGAAAAAATAAGGATGAAGGCAATAATTATATAATTATTTCATATAAGGCATAAATGCTGTCAAACTTGACCCCAAATAAGCTTCTTTGGGGATTTTTCTTTTGAGCACATTGCTTGTGGAATTTCGCTAAAAATTTAAACAATAAAAATTTAAATTTACATATTTTATAGTTATATATAAAAAACTTTTGCTTAAATTCTGTTGAATTTTAAACATAAATTATGTATATATACATTAAGTTTAAACATCTTATATGTGTAGAAAAACACATTCTTACTTTAAATTTTTATTTGAAATTTAAGATATATTATTTCCACATTAAATATGTATGTGTTATTTCAAATAAAAATGTATTGTAAAAAATGTGTATTTCTACACCCAAGATGATTAAGCTTAACATAATTTATGTTTAAAATTCAACAGAGCTTAAGCAAATGTTTCTTTTATATAAACATAAAATGTATAAACATAAACTTTGTATTTGTAAGTTCATAGCAAAATTCGACAAACGATGTTTAAACTCCCAACAAAATTAGGTATGAAAATATATAGACTTAGAAGGAACTTATGTATCTGATTTCGCTGTTAAAGATCTTAAACTTTTTGCAGATTCATTACTTAATATGAAAAAGTATACAAAATCTTAGGCTTGTATGCCTATGTGTGTTCGTTAGAAATGTGCCCAAATTAACACAAATAAATACGTGTTGATATTGTTGACCACCTGTGCCAAAATTACAAAGTTTCGAGAAACATGCGTCGATGGTCAAATGCGATATTTTTTCATCTGTTGATCATCACTGGAATAAACACTATTTATGCTTACAAAGTAAATAATGCAGACAAAAAGGCAAAACAATAAAACGATATTTTTTGCTAAAAATTAAATAAAGTCTTTTTATTATTAAAATTCAGTTTGAGTAAAGAAATATAACAAATCGAGTCATTTAATTTTTTTTAGGTTAAGAAAAAAAGAAAAGTAAGTTCAAATTATTAAATACAAAAGATTATAAGACATAATTTATAAAAAAAAAAACTATAAGTGCGTTCTGCCTTCGCCAACGGATTGATTACAAATGAAATGAATAATTAACGTGCAAACGTATCGGCATCGTCACAAACGAATTGCAAATTTACACATAAAATATGTAACTTACATTAAATAGTTGTAAATATAAGCATTGACTGTTTAATTACAAACACTTTATGTGTCGTTTTCATAAGGTGTTTGAATTTAAACAAAATTTGTTTAATTATTAACATTGTGGGCATAAATTTTAAGCATTATTAGTTTAATACTGAACAATGGTGATTGAAAAGTACACAGAGGGTGAAAATTTGCAACAAATGTTTGTAATATCCAACACAATGTGTTCAATTTTTTTTACCTATTGTCATGTGTATAAATACGTAACTTGCCTACTTTTACACTAAAAATTACATACAATCTCGTGGTAAATCTACACACAGTTTTTAGAGTGTAATTCAGATTACATTCTTTTAAAAAACCTACGGAGATGATAGAATTCTTTAAGCATCCGAAGTGGGACGAAAGCAAAAGTGGATATTTTTACGCCAAGCCCAAAAAGAGTACCAGTACGTGATCGTTCAAATTGAAATGGATAATTTTATCAAAATTGCAATTAAACCATGAAAGGGAGGACAAAAAAGGTCATTTCTGTCTGTCTGATTGTCTACGAAGGTAATAACTAATTAACCCCACAAAATACTATAATATCCTAAAGGTTGTAAAAGTTGTTGCGGCCATTTATCAAATGGTCATCTTCAGCGACATCTCTTTCATAAGTTACAGCCAATTTGGTTGAAAGACAGTTTGCTCTTAATTCGTCACAAAATTTTATGACTCCCCCCCTGTACTTGAGGTCGCACTCGGGCAATAAAATTAATCTACAGGCTTCTGTTATCCCTCCCATGGTAAATGAAAATATATTCGTCAATGCTGCCAAAATCAATGCGAAAGCTTTTCCATCTTTCCTAATCTACTGGTCTATATTGTCGAGTTGGGCTCCCATAAGTCACTGTATGCGTCTCTTGGACATATTTGAAAATAAGTGATAGAACTTTAGAGAATAAAATATAGCACAGCCAGAACTATGGGAAGGACGAGTTCCACTAATTTTGCAGAGGTCTTACCTGCCGGCTATACAATATGTCCGCCGTTTTATTACATTATTTATTGTCAAGGCATCTTACATCGGGTGCATTATTACGTTCATATTATTTTGAAAACGTTTTCAGTTTTTTGTCAACAATTCATCATCTCAAAGAAAAATTATGTGGCATGTGCTCCTGAAATTATGCATGTGTATTTTTTGTCTTATATCGACAGGCAATTTTCGGCATTTCTGAAAACAATAACATTTTTATCGTCTAGACGCCATTAATAAAACCAATAAAAATTGACTTCTTTCATTTCTGCGTTCAGCAAAGTTTTATTAACTTTTTAACTTACTACACGTTAAAGGTGACAAAGTATTTTTTTAGCAACTTCAAAAGACATTTATTTTAATATTTTATTTCAACAAAAAAGTGCCATAATTTTGATAAAGGTACGTTTATATTTTTATGTATGTAGTAGACCTAAAATAAATATATTTATTTCTACAATCAATAGATTTTCATTTATAAAATAAATTGCATTTTTTTGGGACATCCTTTAACATGCCAAAGTGAAATTCTTGTTTTTATTCAAACACAACTTTGCGATTATGAAGGAAATTTTATTGAAATACATACCTACAATCCAATCAATGAGGCGACCTTGCCTTGATAATAAATTGTTCTTAGAACTTTACTCCAACGTGTCGATTCGGTCGCCTGAAGTATTTATATACGAGTAAATGTAGGTATGCGAACAACCCTCGTTATTTTGAGATCTATAATTCTACATTGAAGTAGCTATATGCCAAGAATATAGGTAGTACACACAAATGTAAAAGTCTAGGGGTGATTCAACACCAAAATAAAACATTCTTTTAAAAACATTTCTGAAATTTTTGCGTCAGCTTGAGAAATATTTTCGAAATGTTTCTCTTGGTCTGGACATACCTCCTTAAATGATAATAAATGATATCAAAGGAATTTGTAATATTTTGCCTCTTTCTAATATTACAACTTAAATAATTTAGCTTGGCCCAAAATTAATAAAACAATTACACCTTATTTGCAACAAAAATTATCGTACAATTAAACGATATTCCTACAAACAATTACAAAATCAAATATTCATCTAAAGGACTATTTACACGAGAGTGACCGACAGTGTTGTCCCATGTAGACTATAAATGTGGACTACATGATAGTCTATACCCAAGTAACATTTTTCCTCTCATAACATTCTCCAATAACTTGATGAGACTAATTGAAGGGCGCCAATAATACTGCTAAAAGCGTTAAATGGCCTAGTTATGAGAGCCTCTCTATACTCCCTACCAGAATTGTATTCTTCTTATGGGATGACAGACATAGAATATTGAAAAAAGGCCTCTTATATGACTCTAATAAAGCTCGGCTAAATCTTGTTGTAATAAAGCGTTTCTTGCAATGGGAGTTGTTAAAAGAGAATAAAGAAAATGAGAAGAGAAAGGAGAATAAACCTTAGCAAAATTATATCTTTCTCATTAAATTCTTTTAGAAAGAAGCAAACTCTTAAAATTTTTGCGTGTATATGTCATGGCTAAAAACTGATGGACTTGATATGTATTTGTGGTAGTATTTATTTTGTAAGACAATTATTCATTATTTTATAATGGCGATACATTATTTTATTTTAGTGTTTGTTCATATATGGGGGCTAAAAATTAGTGCGGTTGAAATTGTATCTACTAATTTTTAGATTTTACCTCGAAAAAAAAGAAGGAGCTTTTCAAAATAGTGGATATTTAAATTATTTAATTTATACTTTTTATCAAGGATAGGATTACTTTGGATACTTTTGCGAATCAATTAATTTTTTAAATTATAGTTTATGATATGCCATACTAAATGCATAAAAATTAACTTGTGACTCAACTCAAATCTGAAATGCAATCCATATGACACACAAAGAGCCTTAATGCTGCATTTACACAAATGACAAAATGTAATTGTTGGCAGATATTTTCATGTCACAAAACAGAAATACCCAAGTAACATTTTTCATCTCACAAAAGGTTTTAATAGAGAAACGTCGAAAAGTTAAAGTAATACCCATTTCGATTGTTAAATATTTTGTATCGAGATTAGAAAGAATCTTTTGCATGCTATTGTTTCTCCATTTTTGTTTGTGAAATTTATAATGCACATAAATTTATTTAAAAAAAAAGGGTTTTTAAAATAAATAATTTTTAGAATTAATTTCAACATATCCACATTTTGTAAGTGTGGTAACCCTCAAAATACTCAGAGAATATTTTCTGCGTACTTAAATATGGCTGCTGTTCAGATGAGAGAATACTTTAATAATTACAATAAGACTATTACGGTGATTTTTTAAGAGCTTGGTTTTTGAAAATTCAAAAAAACACAGAAACTTGTAAAAAGTGAATGAAATTTTTATTTGGATCGATAAATCAATTTCTGCCATTTACTTTTTAAAAATAATTTCACTTAAATGTTGCCCGCGGCTACGCTTCAGGTGGTCCATTCTGAAGGTCCAATTTTGGCAAACTTTTTCACACATTTCGACCGGAATCTCACCAATGACGCGTTCAATGTTGGCTTCCAAGGCAGCAATCGTGTTTGGCTTGCCCCCATAGACAATAGACTTAACATAGCCTCACAAAAAATAGTCTAACGGGGTCAAATCACATGATCTTGGTATCCAATTGACTGCGCCAAAACGTGAGATCAACTGCTCACCAAATTCGCCTCTCAATTGATGCATGGTTTGGCGTGCAGTGTGGCATGTGGCACCGTTCTGTTGGAACCACATGTCGACCGAGTTCAATTCTTGCATTTTCGGCAAAAAAAATCTGTTATCATCGAACGGTACCTTTCTCCATTGACCGTAACCCTGCGGCCTTCATCGTCCTTGAATAAGTACGGCCCAATGATGCCGCCTGCCCATAAACCGCACCAAACAGTGCATTTTTCGTGATGCATTGGTAGCTGCTGAATTGCCTCTGGCTGCTCTTCACTCCAAATATGGCAATTCTGCTTATTCACGTATCCATTTAGCCAAAAAATGAGCCTCGTCGCTGAAACGGACGTAGCTTGCGAAACACATTTTTCACAGAGCACGAATTTTGATAATAAATTTCAATAATTTGCAAACGTTGTTCAGGCGTAAGTCTATTCATGATGAAATGGCAAACAATACTGAATCGAAATGTCAAATGTTCGTGGAATTTGTCATGTGCGATCTGTCAAAAATATAAACGTCAAAAACCAAGTAGCAAAAAAATCACCAGTTATAAGAGTTTGGTTTCCTCTACTCTCACTTACTAAGTTTATATAAAGTCTTCTTATGGGAATATTCATTATATTATGGGATTATTTAAAAAAAAAAGCAAGCGAGATAACAAGTTACAAATATATTGAACTATTAATCACAGACGTAGTAAGGGAAGGGGTCCTCAACTACAAAAGTAAAATATGAATTTGTTTTTATCACGACACTAGAAGAATGCCAAATCATTACAGTTGTTTACCATTGAAAGTGTGAAATATTCAATTATTATTCAAAAAATCGAGCCCAATAGAGAAACCACTCACACATTTTTTTTGTAAATTTGATTTACAAAATTATAAAAATGTTTCTTTTTTGATGACACGTTTAAGTCGACGGAGACGATCAATCTGCTAATAAAATCCACAGCCCTTTAACAACAAATGTTGAATGCTTCGCTATTTGATATGTTAATTTTCGGTCGCGAAACACTTGTTAAATTTGGATTTTTGTGGAAGCTTGAAATAAAACGACCGATCTTTAACAATGTTGAAAACGGAAGAGAGCGTATTTATTAAGAATGTTCTATACGTAATATATCTGTCAGTTGTATAGAAGGCAACTGCACATAACTTCACTTAGTCTAATTGTTCGTTCACATTTTTAAAAATACTTGCCTTTTCAAATATTTGAAAAAAACCTTTAGAACAATGAACACTTTTCGGAAAATTAAAACAGACAATTTACATCCATTTATTAATCTCGACTACGTCCTGACTTGGCGTGTGATGAGTAAGTATATGATTCCATGTGCCAATTCGAAAATGCAACTCCTATTAGAATCCTGTAATAAAATGTTGTATACCTTAAATTCTATAAGGTTCGTTATAGAATTTTAAAATAGCTTAGACTCCGATAAGTCAGTTGTTATGGGATTGAAGATACATTGAAGATAAATTTCATAACAAGATTTTTATAAAACTCTAAATTCTTGGAATCTTGTGAAAGGAGGCAAATTTGTTTTAAGTGTAAAATTTAAATTATTTGAAAATTGCAGCGAACTAAGTTCTTATAAAAAAAAACGTTATGAGAATAATTTAAGTTTCGTAACATGAAATTAACTCTAAGGATAGTAATGGGTCTAAAAGAGGCTTACAAGATTGTTTTTCAGATTTTGGGAGCTTAACTCTGGAGAGTATGTTAGTTGGGTAATGAAGTTAAAATGATGAAAATATAAACAGCGAATACTTATTTAGAGCACATGTTGAGTTTCTATCAACATATAATTAACTTTCAAAGCATAAACACAATAATTGTGTTCGTCAAAATTCAAACTCTACAAATGCTTTGCTATCTTGTTAATTAGCATTTTACCAAATAAGGAAATAACGTCTAAGTATTAGGAAAAAAGAACAAATCAAATTCTTGTCAATAGCTGTACTCCTTTTTTAATCAAACAGCGCAATTTTTGGAATGATTTTATTTGTGAGATTTAGATGTGAAAGTTATTGTTTACATTGTCGACATATTGTCTACATTGTCGATATATTGTCTACATTGTCGACAGATTGTCAATTTTTCTTACGAATTCAAAACTTTACATAGTGGTATGGTTGAAATTTGGCACTGAGATACTCAGATTATAGTCTGGAATAGCATACAGGATTAAAGTATGGTTCCCGTGGGATAGATTTCCTTTAATTTTCATAGAGCTTATATAACATATGTGCTCATTTTACAAATAGCTAGCCAACATAGCTTTTGTTCACAAAATTCCAAAAAGCAGACACACACATACACCCAAACACACCCGTATTTACAAGACACCATTTTAATGGCAATATTTAATGCCAATTTTTACCTGCCATTTTTTAAAATGACGAAAATAATGACAAATTTTCAAACCACTTACACGATTTTGTCAATATTGTCAACTAAATTGAAGAAATAATGTCATTTTGTCACTCGTGTAAGTCCGAAATATGAAACATTGGTTTTTAAAAGCAATACACTTATTTTTTTAAATTTTCCATATACTTTTTTACTAGCCGTGTTTTTTTCTAAGCCCCAGGGAAATTGGACGAAAAAAACGATGAGTGGGATTAACAATTTGCATGCTAAATCCAACAAAACTAATCCACGGTTGTGCTTAGCTTAAGCTCAGAAAATTCTCGGGACTTAGCTTTTGGAGAGGAAAAAAACTGTGCTACCAAATTCTTTTTCATTATTTTCATTCTTTCAAATGGAACACGCTGCAAAGCTTTCGCACTAAGCCCCGTGTTCGTTTTTTTCAGCGAGTTATCCCGGGGCTTGTGAAAAATGCACTTATTATAAAAATTGCTAAACACATAAAGATAGCGCGTCGATGACGTACATGGACAGAACAAATGTATCAAGGTATATATACATAGGTATAATACGAATGTTGGCGTTCACTCAATTATTCTCAGCAATCTGGAATAACTTTCTGTTGTTTTAATGCGTGCAAAAGCACATCTGATGAAACACAGCTGTTCTCATGAAAGCGATGTTTAGTTATCGCAACAAAAATTAATAACTAGCTATCCGAGAACAAATGTATAGAGCAGCTGACTGCTGCAAACTTCATTTGTTATGCGTTTTTTCTAATATTTTGATAGCTTTGAGCTAAACTATCTGATTCTTTCATTAATATACTCCGATAACTTGGTTTCCGAGATAACATATCTAATAAGTGAGTAAGCCCCTTCAATGCTTATACCAAATACAGAATGAGACAGAGAGAGATGGTTGGAAAGGGAAATGACACAGTGTTGTCATTTATTATTACAATTTTCTTGTGTGGGAAAATTATAGTCAGTAGATATTAATTTCATTATTTATTAAGATTGGAGTAAATTTATTCTAATTGGGGTAAGATTTAGAACTCTGACCTATATAATTCTATTTGCTTCAGGAGAATATGTCTTTCGTGGCCCATTATGGCAATGCCAATTAAGCTATTAGATAGCTGTCTTGTCTGTGTCTTCAGCATCGGTAGTTTTTTTTAAATTAAAAATCTGACATTCTGATCTTTTCAAACCACATAAATAAAAAAATCGTATTTAATCTTCAAATACGTTGACGTCATACAAGTCATATCTTGGTAATCAATATAATCAGATGCATTTAATAAAAAAATTATTACAAAAAAGTTGATAGTATAATACCAACCATCTAAATAAGTAATTTTAATCTTAGATGTATTTCCTTCTGTTTTTTGGTTTAAACAAAGAAAAGAAAAAAAACTCAAATAGACATAAGACAAAATTTCTTTTTCAAAGACATTTCACTCACTAGAATGCAACATATGTATTTTAGCAACCACCATGCACTCAGTCCATTGAATAATAATAATAACTAGCCGACCCAGCCCTCAAAATTCGAGTGCCAATTTATTTATTTAATTCATTATCATTCAATATAAGACAGAGAATTCATGATTTTTTTGAATTGTTGAATGCAATGAGAAGAACCTAAAAAGCACTCAATCCTGGAGTCCAAAGGAAAACAGTTAATGGTACACAAACTTTCAAACCTATACACATTATTGACACATTAACAATTTTTGTACAACAATAAAAGTTCCTGGGTCTTACTTTTGTACCTTTCATTATTCCCACGCTAACCCAAAATACGTACATACAACAATACTGACGCCTTAAAAAATTCAAGTAATATCAAAATAATCCAAAACAATGAACTTAGAGATGGGCACGCTTCACACACCTCGTATTTTCACCACACTTTACCTCTTATGAAATGTCACCACATATGAAATAAATAATGATTGTTTAAATTTGTATAAATTCAATTATATTAACTTCGAAAATGAAACTTAATTATTTTCTAAATTTTTTGTGACGGTCTTTGTTCAAGTTGTACATAAGTTTTTATCAAAAATTAAATATTTATTTACACTTTTCCAGTACTTTCCTGTACTCAGCTGTTCATCATCCTAGTATTGCTCAGCACTAACACAATTCAATAAATAAGTATGCAACGAACACTCAAGAGTTTGCAATTTCTAATTCCTTTTATATATTTCATTAAATTATCCAATGCCCAAACCATTTTCTTTTTTGAGCAACAGATGTCGCTAGCGTAGGTGTGTATTTTTTTGCATATTTATTTATTGTTTTAAACAATTTCTGTGTAGTATATTTAAATAATTTTGGCATTCTGAACATCTATGCAAAAAATGCTTTCGTTTGATATGTAATTTATGCCCCTTCGGTTTTTGTGGGCCTCGAAAAGTGCACCACAAAAAACACGTTTGCCGTTTAATTATATGATTACCAAAAAATATTGCGAATCATAAAACCAAAAGATATCTACTGCTCATTGCGAATAACTACGAAAAACCAAAAAAAAAAAGAAACCAAATAAACCAAAGAGTAACATCAATAAAAATAATCAATTCCATAGACGAAAGACGATAAGCGACAATTTGACTTTAGATCAGAGACAATAATTGAGATTTACGATAACGAGATGAAGATCAAAATCAAGCACAAGGACGTCACAACAACAAGACAAGAATACACGCATACTAGTGCATTTTTAAGAATTTCTTGGGAGATTTATATAAAAAGGGGGGAAGTGGGACGTGAATAATTTATGATGTATGGGTACACGAGCGCAAAAAAGAATCAGTTTTGTGAGCATGTAAGGGAATTATTTGACAATAGAGAAGGACATCAGTCTGTTACAAATAAAACATAATGGAAACCGTACGAGGAACACCAAGCGATTATGTAGTACCTTCTCCTTCGCCGGAAAAATAGAACTATCTGTCAAAAGGAGAACGTTTTAGAATTCTAATCGCAAGGCTCATATATGAAAATGATAAAACTTGTCCCTTTTTTCTATCGATTTCTTTCATTATAAAAATCACCTGTTCTCCTTTCAAAATTGATTACTTTTTACACTCGTGTAACCAGGTCTATTGACGTAGTAGAAAACCATACAAACAAAAATGATTCTCGTCGCCCTAAGGCTAGGACAAGTAAATATGATGGAGGGTAAACCATCCATATTCTATTTTACCTACATACAGTAAAACCCGGATAAGTTCCTCACGCTGAATGGCCCACTTTAATATGCACTTATGCGGGTAAGGCAGTTATAAAACAACGCTCTCTATATTAACATGTACAAAAATTAAAACAATTATTTTTGATAAAAAGAAAACATTTACTTCAAAATAGTTTTTAACGGTCCATACAATTTGCGTTTTGTCCTGGCGAGCTCGCTTGGACTCATCGTCATTGGTTGGCTAGTGAGGGCCTTACCAATACCGATTTTTTTTAAGTTCCGTTCATCCTACATGTTTTTTTTTTTGATAAGAAATCAATGTGAATAGATGATACAACAAGATTAATAATTTTTATCATTAAAATTGGAAGATTTTCTCCTGGGCCAGACATAGTTAATTAGAAAGGTGTTCTTTATTATATTTAATCGGACTTGTTGAATTATTAATTCAAAATAGATTTTAATGCCATTTTATCCACGTCCGCGAATCATTGTAGTAGATTAAGATTATTACTTTTTTATTTATGAATTTTAAAGCATAAAACAAAAGGAAGCGCTGTATTATTATATTTTTTTTATATTATTAATAATCTTTTATTTTTTTTTGTATTTTTGTTTTTTTCGTATTTATTTTCATGTATTTAAAATGTTCCCTGCCGTTCATACAACTTTCGTTTTTATAAATAGTTCCGTGTTTTTGTTTTTTGTGTTTCGTGAATTTTTGAGTATTTTATGGGTGTGACTACCGGCGCGGCGGGTCACACGGAACCTGATGAAACTGAAATGCATGAGGTGCCACGTGACCCGCCGGTGGTCACAGTTACTTACGTGTATGTTTTATTCGCTATGAGGCTTTTGGTCAACAAGTAGCTTTCTATCATTCACAGATATTCCCAACTAACATACTCCCCAGAGTTAAGCTCCAAAAATCTGAAAAACAATCTTGTAAGCCTCTTTTAGACCCATTACTATCCTTAGAGTTAATTTCTTGTTACGAAACTTAAATTATTCTCATAATGTTTTTTTTATATGCACTTAGCTCTCTACAATTTTCAAATAATTTAAATCTTATACTCAAAACAAATTTGCCTCCTTTGAAAAGATTCCAAGAATTTAGAGTTTCATAAAAATCTTTCAATTTTCAAAGTTTCAATCCCATAACAAATGACTTATCAGCGTCTAATCTATTTTAAAATTCTATAACGAACCTTATAGAAACTTTAAGAAACGCTTTCTCACAACAAGATTTAGCCGAGCTTTATTAGAGTCGTATAAGAGGCCTTTTTTCAATATTCTATATCTGTCATCCCATAAGAAGAATACAACTCTGGTAGGGAGTATAGAGAGGCTCTCATAACTAGGTCATTTAACGCTTTTAGCAGTATTATTGGCGCCCTTCAATTAGTCTCATCAAGTTATTGGAGAATGTTATGACAGGAAAAATGTAACTTGGGATTGATTGAAGTACATTTTGCAATGAATTCCAGTATGTTTAATGGAAATTGGAACCGAGACGGGGATTTCGATAATGATGAGCTAGATTTTGAGGCTACCGATCCGGATGAATATATTCCATCTGAGGGAAATTCAAGCGATTCTGAATCCCTGGAAGATTTAGAATCGTCCTTTGAAGAAGAGTTTTCGGATCAAGTTGTGATGCCAGGAGGACCTCTTATCGAGTGGACAACAGTTAGTGGACAATCCCTCAAAACGTTCACTTTCGAACATAATGGTGATATAAATATTCAACCCCAAACATCAGCAAAAGCTATTGATATTTTTGGCCTTATGGTTACACAAGAGGTCTATCAGTTAATTACCACCGAAACAAATGACAATGCCACCAATTTTTACGGAGCACCACTACAACGCGTACTTCTCGCGCAAAGGAATGGGTAGACACCAACGTACAGGAGATACAAAAATTCCTTGGAGTGGTGATGTATATGAGCATTGTGAAATACCCATCTATTTCGTTCTTTTGCGGACAACTTAACTATTAGTGGTAACCGTTTGGGAAAAGTAAGTGGACTTTTGGACCTACTTGAACAAAACTTCGTCAAAGCCAGAAGCCCGAAAGAAATTTTGGCAGTAGATGCATCAATGCTTCCTTAGCGCGGTAGGCTGCAATTCCATCAGTACAACCCTGGAAAATCACATAAGTATGGTACAGGGTGGCACACGAATCGTGCTACAATAAGAATTTTAAATAACTTTTATTTTAATTGATGTATTTCATTAATTTTTTTTATTGGATTAAGAATTAAATTTTGTTTTAAATAACTAATGGTTTCTGAAGATGATAGACCGCAAATGACCTCCACGCTCATCCACGCATATTCGGTACCTGATCAGGGACCACCTTAATTATTGTCTTAATGGACTGCTTCAATTCAGTCAAAATCCTGGGTTTCGTTTTGTACACTTGGATTTGCCTGTATTGCCGATGCAACAGCCATTATTGTATCCTGAACCCGAACATTGGGATCTCGATGATACGGTCTTCGTTCGATGCTTCCAGATTCGGAAAACATGTTCACCAGCCTCATAATGGTCCATCTAATCGGGGGAGTACCGCAAAACTCCAGCGAGGGGAAGAACGGTTAGGAATCTAATTCCTGCCGAAGGGCTAATTTAAGGGAAAATCTTTCTTTAATAACCAAAAAGTCCGCCTTAAATGGCACACCAGTGTACCAGTTAAGGTTATACGGAATTGATGGTCTAGCTGGCTGACGCTCGAGATCAACGAGAAACTTATTCCTCAGCAAAACCAAAATCGCAATCAAGGCTTGCTGTAGAGTGTACAAGTTTCTTCTCGTTTCGTCGTCGTTCATTACCTATATTCGAGGCTTTGAGACGGTGTGAACTCTAACGATGACGAACGCAACTGTTAGGCTTAGGTTCAGATCGATTGCTGTTGCTGGAGTATGTTGCTGGTAAGTGCGAATGACTAAGGGCCGAAAGTGGTCGTATGCTGTTGCTGGGTTATGGTTACGTGTTGGTCGTGTTGAATTGCTGTCGGCCGTCGTTTGCAAATGGAAATTGTAACGCTTCGTTACAAAGCCAATTACTCACACTGAAAAAAAAGTTATAACGTTTTATTTTTGTATCACGATTCGTGTGCCACCCTGTATAAAAGTCTAAAAGCTTTGTGATCCAGCCGGGTACACTTACACCAGGCAAAACTGATTCCAATAACCAAAGAGGAAAAGCTACCCAAACTACTTCACATTTTACTCAAATTGTCTTAGACTTGGCCGAAAATATTTAGACAAGGGTAGAAACATTGCAACCGATAATGTGTATACCTCTGTTTTCTTAGCTAAAAACCTCATTGCTCGTCAAACGCACCTTATTAGAACACTACGCTGCAACAGACAAGGCAATCTAATAGATGGGACAACTACTAAGCTCAGGAGAAATGAAATAAAAGGGCTTGAAAATTTCGGAATCGTAGTAGCTAAATGGAAGGACAAGCGTGATGTTCTAATGCTTAGTACAAAACATGGTTTGGAGGAAGTGCCGACAGGAAAGCGGTCGAGGCAAGGTGAGGAAATAAAAAAATTGTACAATCGTACAATTTGGCATATCTGATCAAATGGCTTGCTATTTTACATTTAGATTTTGCTTGTAACAAGGGTATACAATAAATTAAAAAAAAAACTTCTGTATTTTATCAGTTGATTTCAAATGTGTATTTAAAACAATTTTTGTCAGGTAAATTTCAATAAAAGTATACAAAATAAAAGTCAATTAAGCGTGAAAGGTGTTTAAGCGGAAGATACTTATAGGATGAACCTTATATGAAAAAAGCCTCAGAATTTTGGTTCTTAAAAAAAAGGTACTTATGCCGTTAGGCACTTAAGCGAGAGGCACTTATCCGGGTATTACTGTATATTCGGTAGGTACCTACCTATATTTGTTTTGTACAATTTTAATCAAAAAGAAGAATAATTTTGCTTAAGGGTCTGGATTAAATAATTAGGTTTTTCTTTTAGTTTTTTATTGTAAGTTGGCTATAACATTATAATTTAAAAAAAGAATTAGTTTAACGTCCCAAACAAAAAAGTGATAAGAACGTTAATTGTTTTAGTTAAATCAACTCAGTTGCCTGTAGCGCATTTAGCTCAAATATTAATAACAGTAATAGAATATTTAATCTTTAATTATTTGGAGGAACAATACTGGCTATAAATAAAAAGTAGGCGTTGAAATTATAACGATGAAGCCACATATATCATTTTTTACAAATAGCATATCCTTGTTTCGGTGCTGTGGAGCTTGTGCGTGTGCCTTAATATCCTTGTTTAAAATTATCCCTCAGGATATCTCCTTCTGGCGCCTCAAAATTAAAGCTCATCTTTCCAGAAATTTATTTTTTCATTGTTATGTGTTCACAAATTTAAAAAAAAAAAGATTCCCGCCTCCCAATGCGAAAGTACATAATCTTCATAAGGATTGCCTGTATCTGTATCTGTGGGCGAGTTATAAGAACTCAAGAGTTAGATACTATCGTTATGTTTTATTACAATTTTTTTTTTTAACTTAGTCTTTTGTTGTATCTATTGTTGCTCATTCTATTGTTGCATTGCTTTGAGAGAAATAATAAAAGCAATACACTCATATTGCTGTAATACATTTGGCACCATTTATGCTAAGTGTAGTTTTTGTCGCAATTAAGGCGAAAATAGCACTAAAAACACCAGGCACAATTAATTGTTTGGCTCTGAGTTTAATGTTGGTGTAATTTATTAAATTCTTATTAAATTTCAGCCTTAGGGAGGCCAGAGAGATTTTTGGTATTTTGTGTACGCTTGTAATTTATGGGAGTGACTTTAAAATTGCATTAAGGTTTTAATGCAAACAAAATGTTTCTATCGTTAACTTTTTGGCGGCAGGGTTAATGTTTTCCATTTGTAAAGAAGGGCAGAATGGAAGGCATTTTCGCTTTGATTAATGGCAGTTGTAGATGTCTGTCTAGTGGCTACTTGTCATTGACAAATGTTTTGACAGTAATTGTACTATTGCTTAATTTTTCAAAAATATTCAATTGCCTAAATAAGCTAGTGAAATATTTTTTAGATTAAAACTATGGTTCTAATTTATCCACAGAAATAAGAAAGGAAACATGATTAAGAACCGATTGGTCTACTAGAGAAAATAAAGTGCTAGAGTCTGTTCAAATCTAATAATCTTTAATCAATTATTATCTACTCCAGCTTGTACCTATAATTATCAACAACATTTCAATCGCAAAAATCTACGACTCCAGTTGTTAATTCCAATTAGTAGCTATAGTCCAATTCTTGATTCAGTTTTGACATCCATGATGCAAACATATTATACGTCAAATCGAACTGTCATCTCTTGATTCGTATTTTTATTTGCATCTTATTTATCGGGTTAAAAGGTCATTATACCTGCCACGGAGCATTCTTCCATCCTCTTCGATCCTAGGCACTTTTCTTCGAGCATACAGCACATGCAAATAGACCGAGCGATCTGGCTTCCCAATAGATTGGTGTATTTTGTCATCTCAAGCCACTGGGCTGGGAATTGAAGACTTTCTTCACCGAAGCATTATTGTCCATTCGCTAGTTTTGTACATTTGGACTACATCTACATCTTTGTTCAGCTCTTAGAGTTCGCAGTGGTATCTTCTCCTTCACTCGACCTCCTTTTTTTTCAAATAGCTAATATCAGCTCTTCTTTTTTGCTCATCCAGCATTCGGTCAGGTAAACCTTTAAGTTCGGAGAAACAGCGTCGGACTTAAATAAAGCCAATCGTGTAGTCAATATTCACTCCCAAAAACTCCTTGGGAGTGGCCGATGATGCCAAAACCACCCACCCTCATACAAAGTTGATGAAAATAGTGCCTTCCACGTTTCCCCCAGCTCTTCGCACTATCTGTTCCAGAAAAAGGTTTTAGAAGTCATATGATAGTGCATTTGTCCTTGTCGAAGCCCTGTACAAGATTATACCGTGTTTTTCTAGTGTCCGTGAAACAATTGAATCAGTTTTCCCAGGAACCCGAGTTCTTTTATCAAAATCCTGACTGACTGATATCCTGAAGATGAATACTGTCATATACAGCCGTACTTAAAGGCTAAAGGCGAAGAGATTGGAATTCGGAGATTTTTTCCATGATTGGTTCTAGTGTGAAGTTTTGTTCTAAAATCTATCGAAAGCTGATATTTGACATTTAAAGTCTCACAAAACAGCTTAAGGCGTCACTCTTAAGGCGTATTGGCTCTTTCGTAAATGGGCAAATGGACCTAGATTGTCCAGTCGAATTGCCCTTTTGATGGATGTGCACTTTTTGCCCTATCGAAGAATATTATTGTACATGCCTTAGCATTATAAAGATTCTGTGTCCCGTTCCAAAAATCAGCAGCCCTGGATTTTTGTTATAAAACTACCAGGTAGATTTCGGTCCCGAGAATATTGTATCTCATAGCACTGGAGAGCGCATTATCTCACTGGGAGGGTTCCTTTTTTTTTTAATTTTGTAAGAAGCTTTAGGCAGGGAGTACTAATATTAAAGTCAAAACAAGAAGAGTTAGAATTGACATTCCTCAGCATTCGGGAGATGGGTTCATTGGAGCAATAAGAGGTTCGATGTGTGGAAAGATAGAAGAGGTGGGGATTACGAGTGTTAGGGGTAGTATTTAGAACGATGGATTCAATAAGGGCTGCGCAGTCCATGGCACCTGAAAAGATTCGGTGAATGACGAGAATGTCAAATAATTCTCTTCGATCTTTCAGCGTATTCAGGTTGAGAAGTTTTATTCGGTCTTGTTAAGGAGGAAATATTAAAGGATTACTCCAATTAAGACCTCGAAGGAAACGGCGTTGAATTCTCTCAATTCTGGAAATGTGCACTTGTTGGTAAGGCGATCAGACTTGACAAGCGTATTCAAGAAGCGGACGAACAAATGATATTTAAAGTAATCGGGTAACGTAGGGGTCTACAAGCTCCTTGCACCATTGTTCACGAAGCCAAGTGCTGAATTTGCCTTGAGAATTATATCGTCGATATGTTTGAGAAAATTCAGCTCATTGTCGCAAATAATCCTAAGGTCACGGGTTACCTGAACGGGCGAAATGGCTTGACTGTGTAGAAGATAGAGGCGGGGAGGATATTTGATGAGTTTACGTGAGAAGGTAATTGATTGGCACTTGTTGATTGGTACTTTGTAAAACTTAGTATCGCCTGCGTAGAGTGAGAGGGAGGAATGTTTGACTATCATTTCAATGTCATTGATACTTAGAATGATGAGAAGAGGGCCTAAATGGCTGCCTTGGGGAACACCGGATGTAGCTAAAAAACGGCTTGATAAGACGGATCTGAACCGAGTGCTGTAAGAACGGTTTTCTTAATAAGAAAAAATCGATCTGATCAGAATCGGTTCGAAGCCGAGGGTGGAAAGTTTAAAAAGAATAAGTTTGTGGGAGATTTTATCGAAAGCTTTACTAAAATCTGTTGATTATAACATCGACTTCTTTTCCATTCTCCAAGGCTGAGAGGGAAAATGAAACAAAGTCAATGAGGTTTGTTTTTGTTAACCTGCCATTGAGGAACCCGTGTTGTCTAGGGGAAATGAGAGATCTGCAATGAAAACTTAAGTTTTCATACAAAATGCTTTCGAATATTTTGGGTATGTGCGATAGTTTAGCGATGGGACGATAGTTTTTCACGTCACACTTAGGACCTTTTTTGTGAATAAGGGTTATAAGCGCCGTTTCCATACTTGAGGGAAATATTCTGGGGATATGGATAAACAAAAGATTTTTGAGAGGGGAAAAGAAAGAGAGGAGGAGCATTTCTTTAGAAATATGGCAGGGATACCATCGGGGCCAGGAATATACTCATTATTTAAATGATTTATCTTTTCTCCAAAAAGAAAGGAGTTAAAAAAACGCAGGAGGAATAGACTAAAAGAGAAATTCGGTAAAAACAAGAAAGAGTGTAAGGAACAAAAGAATCATCCGTGAAAGATTGTTTGAAGTAACTTGCGAAATAATTTGCTATAGGGAGCGCTTCGGATGAAGTTTCGTTATTGAAGGAAAGGGAGGATGGGTACCCGTCAGATTTTCTTTCGTGGTTGACAAATTGATAAAAAGACTTAGGGTCATTAATAATGTTAGATTTCACTTCGATTGAATGAACAACGAAACAATCAATTTATTGAATGAGCTTTTGGTGAACTCATTACCTCGCGTTATTTGCCCTCCAAAATCGGGCGATCTAACGCCGCTGGACTATTTTTTTTTTGGGTTATGTTAAGTCGCTTGTCTACGAAGATAAGCCCGGGATGATTGGAATAGAACATTCGGCGCGTTATTACTGACATATGGCCCTAATCATTGCAAAAAGTGGTCGAAAATTGGGCCTTTGGGCTGGAATTTATTCGAGCCAGCCGCGGCGCCCACTTGCCTCGAAATCATATTTAAAACATAATCTTTATAATAAGCTAAATTCTTGGTCATAACAATAAATGATGCGTTTTATTTCTTCTTATAAACCACACGCCTACAAATAAACACTTATTAGCTTTGTGTAACCCTAGTCTTATAAAAGTCTGAAAGATTCTTCGCCGATTTCCAACTGCGAATGGGCATCTTTATTATGTGCAATGTTTTATCTCTGTTATTGGCACGAAGATTGTGTGACTCGCTGACATTGAATTCATTTTTGTGGGCTCCGTAAAATATTATCCTTCAGTCAACTGAATATTGACGCTTTGAAAATGAAGATTGGTCAACTTGCCGAATTGTGCCGATAATACATAGGAACAGAATAGGCCGAATAGTATATAATCAGACAAGAACTCCATCGGAGGACATTTCATAATGGCAGCAGTCAACCAATTTATTTTAAGAAAAATAAAAAAAGTGTTCTTATTTAAACTAACTTTTGTGATCAAAAATGTATACCCCTCTAGTGATGTACTTCGGAAAGCCAAGCAGAAAATTATGCAGGTAAATACTGACACATAGAGAATACCTTTTTGTTAATAACAATTGTTTGCAACATTATTTTATGACATTTTATTTGTCAGAAAACTAACATAAAAAACATCTTGAAAATTAACATTTTTATTATTTATGAACTTATGGTGCATGTTATGAGGGCGGCTTTTCAATAAATGTATATCTCAAAGTGAAAGTTAACCTGAATTCTTTTGAACTTATAAAAAGCAACCTTTCTTAACCACTACGTTCAAAACGACATTGAGCAATGTTGAAAGAGTTTAGTGAATAACATAATACTCGCCGAATAGTGCTTAGAGTTCTTCATTAATTTCGAATGTTAAAAGGATGCCCAATTGGTATGCTTAATCCAATAACAATGTAGTGTTTAGTATTGACCTATACAGTAATAAAATGCAAGCCAATAATATACAGAGTGTGAATAAAGTAATGTCATAGGTAGAACGTGTCAAATGTAATTGTGATTTGACTTAGTTTTTTTTTTTATCCGATGGAAATCTTTGAAAGACATTCGGTAAGAATCGGAACCGAGTAGCAGTGGGACCCTTACCGCACTAAAACCACCGGTGGATGAGGACCAATCTATGAAAGATCCACTAATAATTTTACTTTCTTAATTTATACATCGCATTGTATGAAACATTTTCTTTTAACGCATTTTTAATTTCTTCGTCATCCTGTCTTAAGTGGACAATTGGATCTACGTCTGGCGGAAGAAGTGAATCGTATCGCTCGTTCCACTGGGAATATCACAGCGATCGTCCGATACAGACAACAATATTGCACCAGGAGCACTATGCCAAATTTTGGTGATATGCCTTATATAAAGTACTAAGTGTCTGTCACTTGCTCGGTGATACTCATTTTCAGAAAGGCATAATCTCCAAAACTGACGGAGCCCACAGTAAGATGATAAACTTTTGAAATCTTTAAAAAAAAACGTTGAAGAAGAATTTTTCAAGAAAGCTGAATGTTTTGCAAGCAACAATTCAAATGCTTATCAATTCGAGTTGGTCGTTTGGTCAATGTCAGTTAGTAGCAAATCATTTTACACAATTGAGCAAAAGACATATTTATTTTATATGTGTTTAAATTTACTAACAAACCTGTGCTGGTATTCCTGGTTTGACATATTATTAACGACTAGCTGCCCGACGAACTTAGCTTCGCTCAAACCTGTTAATGTAATGAAAATAAAAATATCGTGCATTCGCATACTGCTTTATATAATTCGGTTTATTAAATTATTTATTTAAAGGTTCAATTAAATAGAAAGAAATATAACAATGTCAAGACTGACATGCGGACGTCACAGACATCCAACAACTCTCCTGTCGATTTATTATTAATTTTCAAAGCTAAAGCTCGACGCACTGGAAATTGACGACACGTAGTTCACGATAAGCGGAATCCGCGGAAGTCACTACTTATGAATGTTATTTAATTTGACATTTTTCATAATACAGGGTGGCCCACGAATCGTGCTACAAGAATAAAACGTAATAACTTTTTTTCAGTATGAGTAATCGGCTTATTTTTTTTTTATTTTAGGCTACTATTTAGATTTATTAAAATGAATGCTTGGTATACTGAAAAACGGATTTGGATAGTGTAGCGACACCATTCTTTGCAGTCCGTCATTTCCGTACAAATTTAATTTAGGCTGGAGTTTGGCGGTACTTCCCCGAGTAGAGGGACCACTTTGAGGCTGGTGAACATGTTTGCCGAATCTGGAAGCATCGAACGAAGACCATATCATCGAGATCCCAATGTTCGGATTCAGGATACAATCGTGGCTGTTGCATCGGCAATACAGGCAAATCCAAGTGGCTGTTGCATCGGCAATACAGGCAAATTAAGTGTTTTAACTCGAAACTTATCGGGCCAAATTGGAGTTAGCAGACGGTCATTACAACGGATCTTTATGATGACTTAAACTTGTTTCCGTACTAAGTCTAAATTACAAGCAAGTTAAGCCCTCAGGATTTGCCTGTTTGCCTGGAATTTTGCCGAAAAATGATTGCAATGGCCGAAGAAGACAACACATTGATAAATTGTTTGTTCATGTCTGATGAGGCCCATTTTGACTTAAACGGCAATGTTAACAAGCAAAGGTGCCGTATATGGAGTGAACCTAATCCAGAAATGCTCCATGAGACGGAACTGCATCCAGAACGAGTCACTGTGTGGTGCGCAGTTTCATCAAGGTGTATTGTCGGGTCATACTTCTTTGAGAAAACGGTGTAACACAAACTGTCAATTTGTCAATGTTTTTTAAAGACGTTGAAGGAGTTTTTTTTTTACCAGAACTTCGCCGAAGACGTATGCCTTTCAGCAGGATTTGGTTTCAACAAGATGGAGCAAGTGCACACGTAGCCACACAAGTTATGGCGGAGCTCCAACGAAAATTTCCAAACAAATTGATATCCAGAAACTTCACTTTCCGCTGGCCCCCAAGGTCACCTCACCTGACTGTAACAGACTTTATTTTATGGGGTTATGTCAAACATGAAATGTACAAAACGAAACCCAGGAATTTGACTGAATTGAAGCAGTCCATTAAGACAATAATTGAGGCGATCCCAATTTCAACCCTTCACGCCGCAATGAACAGTTTTCTGACCAGGTGCCACACATGCGTGGATGAGCGTGGAGGTCATTTGCGGTCTATCATCCTTAAAAACCATTAGTTATTTATAATAAAATTTAATTTTTAATGCAATAAAAAAAATTAATGAAATACGTCGATTAAAATAAAAGTTATTTAAATTTCTTACTGTAGCACGATTCGTGGTCCACCCTGTAGAATGTGTTCCACTGATGTTGTGTAAAAACAATATTAAAATTGTGACAGCAATTTCGGAACATCCAAAGAAGTTTAAAATTTCGTTGTATCTATAGCTTCGTTTTCATCCATCATGTAACTCACCGGCTATTGGTCCTGATTGACGAAATTTAATTCAATTGGCATTCGAAATATCAATTGGTTTCGTTTAACTTTCAAAAATTTATAAAATTCCCGCTGATTCACGAATTACCCAAATTCAAATTGCACTAGGAAAAAATCAAATTCAGTTAATCAAGTCCACTTGCAGAATCCAATTTTTTGGTAGATATTTTTGTCAGTATTTCTCTCCATAGTGTCCTTTCATGGGTCAAAACAAACGAATCAATCAAGCACAAAGCCATGAAAATCGAACAATCCGTTCTCCACTGAGGAACTCATTTTGAGTCTTAACATACATTTTGCATAACTGTTAACTAAAACAACTTAAATAAAAAATAAAATGCATCGCACGAACTTGCTCTTGGAGCTAATAACTTTTTTTTTGGTTACACTTAGAGCAAGCTTCAACTACAGTCAGAGGCTCATTATAAGTGCATGTGTTAGTGGTTAGTAAAATAATGCAAGCATACACATGCAACAATTAAATTTTATACAAAATTAAAAAGTATACAAAATAAAACATATTTATACAAAATAATACAAAGTACTTGACATTCAGGACATCTATTGTTAAAAATTAAACAATACCACGACCGAAGGGCACTGGTTCGAAACGAAGTTTTTAGTCTTAGTTTATTCATGTTAAAATCGATAGATGAATGGTTTAAATTAAAAAGCTTGCATATACGGTTCAAAGGTTCATGCAAGCCATAGTTAGTTCTATGGAAATCAATGTGTAAGAGTTCAACTCTTCGTAGGTGGTAAGATCCTCCGCGGTAGTTAATGCCGATGCAAGCTAACAAATCAGGAGCATCGATTTGTCCATTAATGAGTGGATGAAGGAATATGAGATCATTATTGACCCGTCTTTGATATAAAGGTTTGATTTGCAGAAGTTGGATTCTGTGTTCATATGGTAGTAGATTGAACGGGCCAGTCCAAGGATGCCCCTGGAGAGCAAAGCGAATGAATTTATGTTGTATTGATTCTATACGACTTTTATGTGTTTCGTAGAAAGGAGACCATTCCTGTAAGGCGTATTCAAGATGAGAACGTACATACGGATCGTTAAATTCCTTAGACCAGCGTTTAATAAATCCAAGCATAGAGCTGGCTTTCTTAACAATGAAATTTATTTGTTCCATGAACTCTAAATTAGAGCTAAAATGAACACCCAAGACCTTAAAGCTAGAGATACGACCTAGTTTGTGGTGCGAAATAGAATAACCAAAAGAATATGGAAAATGTTTTCTTGAGAAAGTAATTGCTTGGCATTTAGCAGGGTATAAAGTAAGGCCGTTTTTATTACACCAAACAGTAAAACTATCAATATCGGCCTAAAGAAGATGGTGGTCATGGTTTGTTTTTTATTATCTTGAAAATTTTCATATCATGTGCAAATATGAGAATCTCACTTGAAAGTATACATGATACGACATCATTTATAGCGAGAATAAATAGAAAAGGGCCTAGATGGCTTCCCTGAGGTACACCAGAATTGGCAGTGAATGTACTTGAAAGACTATTACGGAATCTTACCTGGTGGGATATATTTTCAAGATACGATTTTATCCATGCTATAAAAAAGGGTGGGCAACCGAAGGCTTTTAGTTTGAATAAAATAATATTGTAGCTCAATTGATCGAATGCTTTAGAAAAATCGGTACACATACGGTCAATTTCATTTCCACTTTCCAAAGCTTTCGAGCATTTTATGCACGAAAGAAAGAAGATTTGTCACTGTTGATCGTTTTGTACAAATCCATGCTGTTTTTCACTTATTAAATTCCTGCCATGAAAAGACAGGCTTTCAAAAACAACTTTTTCAAAGAGCTTAGGAATACAACATAATTTCGATATAGGCCTATAATTTTTTATATCAATCTTTTCGCCTTTTTAAAAAACGGGAGTTAAAAATGATTTTTTCCAAGAGCAAGGAAAGTTGCTTGGTTTAATAGAGAGCTCGAACAAAAATTTAAGGGGTTGAACTAGAATATGTCTACACTTTTTTATTACTATTGGCGGAATGCCATCAGGGCCAGAAGAGTTAACACCATTCAACGAAGAAAGATATTCTAAAATAGTGTTTTCATCCAAAGAAATACTGTTACAATTTGTTTGGGCATAGATATGCAAGTTTTTAAAATATTCTTCATCAACAACGACAGGTGTCTCAACGAAAGAGTTACGAACATTTTTCGCAAAAGCGTTGCAAATATCGGCGGTTTCACGTAACGAGCAGTTTTCATAAATAAAATTCGGCGGATAACCATCTGAATTTTTCTTTGAGTTAATGAGTCTCCAAAATGATTTGGGGTCCTGTTTCAAAGAGCTTCCCGTTTCATTTACAAAATCGATTTTTCAAAAAAAAACTTTCTTTATTTTTAAAAATCGAAAAACTTTTTTTTTATGGAGCATTTGTATACAAAAATTATTTTAATCGGTTTAACCAATATTGAGAAAGTCGACAATATGAAAAGTGGTTCTATAGGAAGTACCGTTAATAAGTACGCAAAAATATTTTTATACTTAAAAGTGTACTCTACTAATTTAAGAACACACACATTTTTTAATAAAAAGTCTTGGAGCCGTTTTCGAGAAATAAATTTGTTTCTTAACGGTTTTTTAACATTTGTATGTTAAGTACCGTTGTTTTTTATTTTAGAAAAATAGTTTTTAAACTAATCAAGATAATGTCAAAAAACCACTAAATACGAAGTTTCAAAGAAATCTATTGAGTCGTTTTCGAAATGTTGAATTTTCCAAAAAAAAAAAATTTGAAAAATTTTGGTATTAATAGTGTATAAACTTTCTAAAAAATTAAAAAAAAATCAGATTAACTGTTTCCGAGAAAATCGAAAACCAAAAAAATGGTTCTACTAGAGGTACTAAAAATAACAATTTTTTTTCAAAAAAAAAATTATGAAAGGGTACCCTTTCCCTTCATTATTGAACCTATTTTTTTTTTATACGAGTAAAAACGTTTGAGCCGTTTTTGAGAGAAATAAAATTTTGGTTTTGGCCAGTAAAAAAATGTATGGGAGCTACTGTTATTTGTCTTCTTAAAAAAAATAAAAAAAACGTGTGGGCATATTACCGAAAAAACAATATGTACCAAGTTTGACGCAAATTTATCCAACCGTTTAAACTGTAGACTCGAGGACAGACTGGCAGAATGACAGAATGACAGACAGACAGATAGTCGGAATTGGGGGATCCACTTTTTTGGTGTTCTCTATGATCGTAATGTCATGTTTGATTGTTAGAATTTTTTTTAAGAATACATAACTTGCCTTATAGTACCTATAATCGCAAGTAAAAATAAAAAGCGTGAATTCTAGCTTTAAAAAAAGGTGTAACATGGCGTTATAAGTGTTGGTCCTTAAATATTTTTGTTTTGAATATTAACCACGCACTTTAAACGGAGACATAGGGTCGCATATGAGATTTCTTATTGTATCGGCCCAACCTACACTCTCTAACTTTTTGTTACACCATGTATATTGATTGGGAACATTCTTTCCATCTAACTTTCTACAGAAGATCTATTTATGTTCATGGAATTAAAAAAAATCGTTAAAAACGAATTTTGAAAGGCGGGAAATTAGGGGAAATAACTGATTGTAGTGCGAAACAGCTGAATGTTTTGAAATAATTTTGTCCTTTTAAGCTTTACCGCAGGTACAATCAAAATAAATTAATCTTTGTAATTTGAGTTTTTTATTTAATGAAAATTATTTTAGGAAAGAACATTTAATAAAACAAAAAATCTTGATATTTTCTATAACAAAATTTATAGTTAATAACTCTCAAGTGTTTAACAAGTAGGTTATATACATAACGTTCTTATTTCTCCAACAGAATGAACTTTACTTGATTTTTTTTATTTTTCAGGTAATTTAATTAAATTATTGTTCATAACCTCTTTAGCAACCTGGGCGTAATTACAAATTCCAATTTCCTGGTAATTGCACTGATAAATTCAGCAATTTCCCCAAAGATGGAAACGCGCGACGTTTATCTAGCTCACTTATCTGTTGATTGAAACAAGTTATACGAATTCTGATTTACCAGAATTGTTATATATTTTTTTGTCGTTCGTCTTTTAGGTCAACAACATTGGATGACGTGCTTTCAGCAGGAAATCCTAATTAATTCGGGACCTTTCTTGAGATATACCTTCTTATTTCTTAGATGAGAAAAATAAAGCGGAGAAAATTATAATTTATATTGAAATCCATAGCTTGTAAATCCATTTTATAGCCCCCTTATTCTAGCTTCAAGCTAAATTCAATGTTATGGCGACCGACCGACACATCCGAAATGGCACGATGTCCATCCAAGTTTATTTTTACATTAAAAAAATATATATACCTCACCAGAAACCAAAAGATAAATATTTATCAAGTAAATTACCTTTTTTTTCTGGTCAGTTCGTTGGCTTCTCGAAATCACATAGTGACATTTTGTCTTGATATGGTGAAGGCAGAGGATTTGGGGAAAGACAAGTTGGGATGCTTTAACTTTATCGTGTACTTGTGAACTTTTCTGGAAACAGACATCATAACAGTCAGGTATTTTCACTGGATACAAAAAAAACACAAACAACAAAACAAACGAAGTTTTATAAATATAGATATTGCACACACACATATACAGTAAAACCCGGATAAGTGAGTAACACTAAATGCCCCACTTTAATATGCACTTATGCCGGTTGGCCAGTTATAAAAACCCGCTTACGTGCACATAGGTACTAATCACATATTTGAATATACAAAAATTAAAACAAACATTTTTGATTTAAAAAAAAACAGTTAATTAAAAATAGTTTGTAACGGACTTTAGTCTATAAAATTTGCGTCTCGTCCCGGCGATCAAACTTTGATTCATCAGTTAGCTAGAGAGGGGCCCTAACAACACGCACTTTTTGTTAAATTCAGTTCATCTTACATGCATTTTTTGACAAAACTATATCCAACAAGATTAAAATGTTTAATCATTAAAATTGGAAAATATTGTCCAGTGCCATACATACTCGTAGTTAATTAGGAAGTTGTTTTGAATTGTTGATCCAAATAGATTTTAACAGCCTTTGGTCCACAAATCATTATAATAGATTAAGATTATTACTTTTTTTATTTATGAATTTTGTGCATAAAACAAAAGGTGCAAAGTCAGATAAATTTCAATAAAAGTATACAAAATAAGAGGCAATTAAGCGGAAAAGGTAGTTAAGCGGAAGGTACTTATAAAATGAGTTTTATATGAAAAAATCGTTAGCATTTTGGTTCTAATAAAATAAAGGTACTTATGCGGGTATTACTGTATATCTAATCCCCTATCCAGTATAAAGAAATCATTTGTTTTATCCCTGAAAGCCAAATTCGCAAGATATCAGCTCAATACGTATACATATATTGAAACAAATATAGTCTCTTATTACAAGACCATAAATGGATAGGTATTTAGGTACATACATAGGTTGTGTCTGCTCAATGCATGCTTGTCAAATAACGAATGCTTGATGCAGTACTGTATTCCTCATATGGAGGAGTTAGATTGAAATTTTATAGGAAATACCCATAGGGAGAATTCCAAACGACTTACCGTTATTGCAAAATACATACATATTACAATATGAAATGAAACCATGTCATTGGCAAAAAGTTAATATTGACGATTTTGAATTGGCGCAAAATTCGAAATCTATTTAAAAGTAAATTTTAAAAAATGGCAAAGATATAGTGTCCTCTTTGCAAGGAACAGTAGATGTACTCTTAAAAAAAATAGAGCATCGGCCTATTAACGCACTAAACATTACTTAAAACTGCACTGATAATTTTATTTGATATTAGAAAAAAATTGGACCGTTTGCAATTGTTAGGCTGCTAAATTGAATTATTATATAATTAACATGCTTTAACAATTACACTTAAAACATATTTATATGTACTTTATTGCTTATATTTATAACTAATTACACTTTAATATAAATGTATTTATTTTCTATAAATACCATTAATACATTTTAATATTAATGCTGTTTATAAGTTACACCCTCAAATTAAACTGTTTGTACAATAAATAAATCTGTGTTTTATTTTTTCTCTATTATAAAGTTTATTTTGTTTTTCAATTTTTTTTTAATTTGCAAAAAGTGATAACAGTAAAGGGCCCAATTACAAGCAGGATTTTCAATTGCAAACTAGACGGTCAGTAAAGTACGCCGCAGGGTGGTATTCTATTTCCCCCTCTCATGGAACTTGTTAGCGAATGAGCTTTTGGCATGCCTGGCAGCCGAGAGCTACTGGGTGATTGATACATATATACAAATTAAAATTACCTTGCTATAGATTCATCTGAAAAGCAGCCTATGGTCTAGAAATAACTTTAACAAAATGGGTAAGTTAAGCTTACAAGTTCGGCATATCATTGTGGAAGCCTCCAAAAATAGATCTTTATTTCTCCATGAAATATAAAATTTTGCTAACATAACCTCCATCCACCATGTGGTAAGTCGTGATCATCTGATTTAATCTTGTTCAGCCTAACATCGCATAAGCAGACAACTATGGACGAAACTTTCCACTGCACTGAACACTATTCCACCTGAAATATGATACAGGGTGGTGTACACTTCCTGCTTGACACAAACCCAATAAAAAAAGTCTGGCGCAGTCAGGTCAGGTGACCTTGGAGGACAGCGGAAAATGCAGTTTCTAGCTATCAATTTGTTTGGGAATTTTAGTTGGAGCTCCGCCATAACTTGTGTGGCTACGTGTGCACTTGCTCCATCTTGTTGAAACCAAATCCTGTTGAAAGGGATACGTCTTCGGCGAAGTTCTGGGTAAAAAAACTCCTTCAACATCTTTAAATAACGGTCCCCATTGACAGTTTGTGTTACACCGTTTTCTTCAAAGAAGTATGGCCCGACAATACACCTCGATGAAACTGCGCACCACACAGTGACTCGTTCTGGGTGCAGTTCCGGCTCATGGAGCATTTATTGATTAGACTCACTCCATATACGGCAGTGTTGCTTGTTAACATTGCCGTTTAAGTCAAAATGGGCCTCATCAGACATGAACAAACAAATTATCAATGTGTTGACTTCTTCGGCATTGCAATCATTTTTCGGCAAAGTTCCAGGCGAACAGGCAAATCCTGAGGGCTTAACTTGCTTGTAATTTGGACTTTGTACGGAAACAAGCTTAAGTCATCATGAAGTACTCCAATTTGGCCCGAAACACTTGGATTTGCCTGTATTGCCGATGCAACAGCCACGATTGTATCCTGAACCCGAACATTGGGATCTCGATGATACGGTCTTCGTTCGATGCTTCCAGATTCGGCAAACATCACCAGCCTCATAGTGGTCCATCTAATCGGGGGAGTACCGCCAAACTCCAGCCTAAATTCCCTTTGGACGGAAATGACGGACTGCAAACAATGGTATCGCTGCACTATCCAACTAATTTTTTCAGTATCACAAGCATTCATTTTGATAAATCTAAATAGTAGCCTATAAAATAAAAAAAAAATAAGCCGATTACTCACATTAAAAAAAAGTTACTACGTTTTATTTTTGTAGCACGATTCGTCCGCCACCCTAGCGAACACAGCAATTTAACTTTAAGCTTACCCTCAGTCATTAAACAACGGGATTGGATAGTGAACGTTTAAGTCAAAATGGGCCTCATCAGACATGAACAAACAAATTATCAATGTGTTGACTTCTTCGGCATTGCAATCATTTTTCGGCAAAGTTCCAGGCGAACAGGCAAATCCTGAGGGCTTAACTTGCTTGTAATTTGGACTTTGTACGGAAACAAGCTTAAGTCATCATGAAGTACTCCAATTTGGCCCGAAACACTTGGATTTGCCTGTATTGCCGATGCAACAGCCACGATTGTATCCTGAACCCGAACATTGGGATCTCGATGATACGGTCTTCGTTCGATGCTTCCAGATTCGGCAAACATCACCAGCATCATAGTGGTCCATCTACTAAATTCCCTTTGGACGGAAATGACGGACTGCAAACAATGGTATCGCTGCACTATCCAACTAATTTTTTCAGTATCACAAGCATTCATTTTGATAAATCTAAATAGTAGCCTATAAAATAAAAAAAAAAATAAGCCGATTACTCACATTAAAAAAAAGTTACTACGTTTTATTTTTGTAGCACGATTCGTGCGCCACCCTAGCGAACACAGCAATTTAACTTTAAGCTTACCCTCAGTCATTAAACAACGGGATTGGATAGTGAACGTTTAAGTCAAAATGGGCCTCATCAGACATGAACAAACAAATTATCAATGTGTTGACTTCTTCGGCATTGCAATCATTTTTCGGCAAAGTTCCAGGCGAACAGGCAAATCCTGAGGGCTTAACTTGCTTGTAATTTGGACTTTGTACGGAAACAAGCTTAAGTCATCATGAAGTACTCCAATTTGGCCCGAAACACTTGGATTTGCCTGTATTGCCGATGCAACAGCCACGATTGTATCCTGAACCCGAACATTGGGATCTCGATGATACGGTCTTCGTTCGATGCTTCCAGATTCGGCAAACATCACCAGCATCATAGTGGTCCATCTACTAAATTCCCTTTGGACGGAAATGACGGACTGCAAACAATGGTATCGCTGCACTATCCAACTAATTTTTTCAGTATCACAAGCATTCATTTTGATAAATCTAAATAGTAGCCTATAAAATAAAAAAAAAAATAAGCCGATTACTCACATTAAAAAAAAGTTACTACGTTTTATTTTTGTAGCACGATTCGTGCGCCACCCTAGCGAACACAGCAATTTAACTTTAAGCTTACCCTCAGTCATTAAACAACGGGATTGGATAGTGAACCTATTCGTTTTTACATGGATGGATCGAAATCCTCCGATGGAATTGTTTAAGGTGTGTACACAGGAAGACAATATTTTAGTCTCTCTCTTCATCCTCCAAATCATTGTATCATATTCCAGATAGATCTCTTAATAATTAAGATGATCTGGGGTGGATTCGTGTAAGGTGATTTTTGATAAATGACAGTCAAAGTCAAGAAAATCAATCTGTGCATGATGATAATCATATTTTTGTGATTTTTTCTTATGACAACTATTTTGGTGTCATTTTGATTGAATTTGACATTTGTGGTGTAGTTTTGTTTTGTTCAATGAAAATGAACGTATTTGTGCCGGTACAATTATTTTTACAATCACAAAATACAGAAAATGATAACCAAAATCAAAATAGAAGGGTCAGACTCATATGAATAAATTTAAGAAATACATTAAATATACTTAAATATACTTGATCTTCCCAATTCGAAGTAAGTAAACATACTATTTTAACTGTATATGCAATAATTTTCTTTATTCATTTCACAAAAGATTCATACAAAATGTTCGTGTTTCAAAAGATACTTTTCTGAGTATTATTCAACATCTGGATTTACCAGCTGGAGCTCGTTCAATGCATATCTCTCCAGGTCTCCAGTTGGCAGTAACATTGAATTTTCTTGGTGGTGGTGCCTATCAAAGACAAGTTGGTGTAGACTGCTCAACCCCAATGGGCTATATGTTAGGTGATTTCTTCCAACATTAATCAAATGGAGAGAAAACTATGTCCCCTCAAAATAAAATTCACCCCTTCAGCTTCGGACGAAACCAAAGGCTTTTTTTATGAATAATATCGAATTCCAGGAGGTAGGCATTAGTTTCTGGCAAATCAGTTGCAACAAAACTTATTATTTTTTTTTCTCAGTGATCGGATGTATAGATGGTAGCCATATAATGATTCTACACCCTGCAGAGACCGAACATATTTTCTTCAACAGGAAGGGAAGGCATAGCATAAACACAATGGTTGTGAGTTTAATTTTTATTACCAAGTTTCTTTTAAGTATTTATTTTATGCTAACGCCTTTCATTTCAGATATGTGACCATAACGCAAAAATCTTGACAATCAATTCCAGGTATGGCGCTCATGATAGCTTTGTTTGGAGTCTGAGTGCACAAAGAGAGAAATTTAATGCAGATTATTGTGCTGGAACAACGTCATCATGGCTTCTTGGTACGTTTACTTTAGAATACAAAAAAAATTAATAATTTTATTTATACCCTCTCCTTTTTGCATTTAAAAGGTGATAGCGGTTATCCTTTGGAACTATTTTTATTGGCACCATACAGAAGTGCGTCCGAAAATTCTCCAGAGGTTCGGTTCAACCACGTACACTCCCAAGCAAGGAGCATTATTGAACGTTGTTTTGGAGTGATGAAAAGTATCTAAATGTCCAAATCTACAAATTATCTTTAGTCAAACATTTTTATATTTTAAGCTCGATGGAGATGTATTTTGGAAGAACGAAAGCTGAGGTATTCCCCAAAAAAATCAGCGCAGATTACAAACGTTTGTGCTGCCTGCACAATATTTGTATGGAGCATAGAGAACAAATGCCTGTGAATGCTGACAGAGTTCCTCGATCAGAAATTGTTCAGATAGAACTAGAACGCAAATGAAGGAGCTCGAATCCGAAACAGAATAAGAGATGATCTTTGGCTCAACCGTCCTAGGCATTAAGGAAAATTAAAATAACAAAATTTTTAAGTAATCAAAATTCATTGTTTTAATTATCTGTAATAGTTGTAAGCTTACAACTAAAAAAAAGGAACTTAATGTTTAAAAAATAAAATTAAGAATGTGCATTTCGTATTAAAAACTACATGTACATATATACATATCATTTTGTTAATTCTTTAATTCTTAAAGGGTTAACTGCTTGCGTTTACTCCAACTCCATTCGTTTCAATGTCATCTCTTCCTTTTTAAGAGCCATTGAAGTTTGTCTTTCCTTCTCTGTCAACAAAAAGTTTTGATGCAGTCCGTGAGTTCTTTTATGGAGGTGTCTATCGCATTTAGGGAATCTTGAGTTCCCTTTTGGATGATTAAAAATTTTTCTTGCAATTCTACTTGCTTTCGTGAAAGTAAAATGTATTCGGCAGTCTTGGGCTCAGTTCTTTTTTTTGCATTTTGTAGAACCTTCCGTTGGCTCTGCAGGACTTTCTGTGGCTAATACTGATGGTCTCACTGGGTCTACATGAGTTGTAGCTGGTTCCAGTGGTTCCTCAGGATCAGCGATAACAGCTTCCGAAAGAATTTCGTTAATTTGCATGTCCAAATCTGAAAATATATCCAAGAAAATAAGTATATACCTGAGTATGTTTATTCAAACAAAAATCTAGCTCACCTTCCTCACCACAGCCAAAACTAGATACCACAAGACTGTACGATCGATTCTTCCACACTGTCCAGTGGGAATTCCACAAAAGCACCTCCTCCTGTCTTAAAAATGGACATTTTATTAGCATTAGTTTTGCTTAACGTTGTATTTGCGAGTGGTCTTAATCTATAAAACAAAAATAGACAATTATAAAACGTATAAACCTTGAAGTCACAAATATTTTTATATACTTTGCCACTTTTTCGGGGTTTTAGTCGGTGGTCCACTCGCGTTTAATATTTTTGATAATTATTCCCATTTCATTTTATGGATTTCTCTTGCATTTATCCCAGTAACGGAAAATGATTTCGCAAAGTCTTGATTTCTCTCCATAAAATCAGTCATTATCCCTATTTGGGTTTTATTTGCATGTTCCCTGTTTATAAAAAAATCTATGGAATTATATATATTTTAAGATCTTAAATAATGATTACTTACATTTTTATTATGATATTCTTTTTATATTCGGAACTTTTAAATAAAGAAATGAATAACAGGGCGCTGTTAGCAGCCGTCTTTCGAAAATAGAAATAGATTTTATTTAACAATTTACATTTCCTTTTAAAGTGATGCCAAATTTAGGAAAAAAAGATATGACCGCAGAAAGATCATCTTATACATACGAGAAAATGTTTCTGTTATGTAATTTTTTGAGGTAACTCCTTTGTTCACAAAGAAATCAATAAGGTCAGATATTTTCGTTGCGGATCAGTTGCCCAGTAAGTCTGGTTGCCATTCGAATGAAAATGGCAATTATTTAAATTTTATTTAATTATTTTCCATTCCCGCTTTGTAAAGCATTGGACCCCATAAGCAGTGCTTCTCATTATAGCCACCACCAACTATAAAATTAATTAAAAATTAAAGGTAAAAATGTATATAATGTCGTCAGCACAGTTCCAAAAACGCGCAAGGACGAAGAATATACCCTTGCTGCGTTTCTGGACATTGAAGGAGCTTTCAATAATGTACAAAATGAAGCGGTGGAAGAGACGTTCGTTAATCTAAATATGAATAGCGTCATCATAGGATGGATCATGTTCATGTTAAAACAGAGACAAGTTAATTCAGAGCTAGGACGAGAACAAGAACAGATCAATGTATCTACTTCCAGAGGAACGCCACAAGGAGGGGTTCTCTCTCCACTTCTCTGGACACTCGTGATAAACGCAGTTTTTTTTAAAAGATTCAAGAATAGTGGAGTCAAGTTAATTGAATACGCGGATGACGTAGATTTACTAGCGACAGGTAAATTCGCCACCCCAATCACTGAACTAATGCAAACTGCCCTATCAATAATTAATATTTGGACAAAGAAATGTGAACTAGTGGTTAAGCCGCAAAAACCCGAACTTTGTGTGTGATCTTAGATAAGAAACTTAACTGGACTCTCAACATTAAGGAAAGAACTAACAAAGCCATGTGTGCATTCTACTCCTGCAACAGGATTTTTGGTAGAGCCTGGGGACTAGGCCCAACAATTATCAAATGGATTTTCACGGCCATAGTTATAGCTGTACTGACATACGGTAATTTAGTCTGGTGGAATGCATTAGACAAAGTCACCAACCTTAAAATCATGAACAAGGTGCAATGAATGACATGTGTTTGAATCACTGGGGCTAAGAGGTCAATGCTCACAGCGGGATTGGAAGCGATACTCAAATTAATGCCCCTTGATCTATACGTTCAAGAATCGGCAGCCAAACAGGTAGCTGGGAAACATAGTGCCTTCAATCACGCACAGACTCTACAGAAACTCTAGGGTAAGACTGATTACTTAATCCCCGGTCGTTTCATAAACCGTTCACGGCCGCCTTTCCTAGTAGAAAAGACTGACAAATGGTTCCAAAATGGATGCTGGGGTCTGCGGAGGCTTCTTTTCAGAAATACTTAGACTAGCCAGTACATTTAGACTGCCTAACTACAGCAGTGTCTTCCAAGTGGACGTCTTGGCAGAGACGGAAGCTGCCAAACAGATCTCAATGATGGCAATAGCAAAAGCTGATATCACCTTCTTCATTGACAGACAAGCAGCAATAAAAGCGATTTCTGCTATTGAAATAAAATCGAAGATCGTTAATTGCTGTCGCGAAAGCTAAGGGTTTTCGGCAGACAGCACTACGTAAGACTGTGTTGGGTCCCTAGTTACAGTGGTGTTCCAAGCAATGAAAGCGCTGACGAACAGTCAAGAATTGCTTCAACACTTGACCTAGTTCAGACAGACTGAATAGTCCAGATCCCACCCTGCAATATCAAACAGGAAATCGAAGCTCAAGTTCTATCTTCAACAAACATGAGATTCAGCTCACTCGATACCTGTGTTATAATTCGAAAATATGGCCAGTATTTAATAAACAGAAAACTGATGAAATTATGAAACTAAACAAAAAGTCTCTTTCTCTTCTCGTGAGCATAACCACTGGTCACAACCTGTTGGGCTACCAGAAGAAAAAGATGAAATTTAGTCTGAATGATCTATGCAGAGGATGTGGTGACGAGGAGGTACAGGAGGGCACTTCTCGCTTCTTTTGTAACTGGCCTGCGCTATGTCATCTGAGAAGCACACTTCTCGGGAGTCACTTATTCAAAGATTTAGAGGAACTCTCTAAGATTTCTAGCAAGAATGTACTAAAATTCATTAACGCTACTAAATGGCTTGAAAGTTCCCAATCAACATAGCCGACCAACAAGTCCAATTTGTCTCTTAAGCCAAGGTGAACTAATATACAATGATATAGGGCGGCAATGATAACGACTATGGACTGTAAGACGCACGTGTTTCTTGAAGGAGTGGCAACAAAATGTGTTTGGACAGCCAGCACTTCAACAGCTTTCAACAGTGAACAAGACAGTCATTGAGTTGCGAAGTGGCCGCTTCTCTTTAACAGCAGTAAAATACTCTTGTGGAAGGGTCGGCCGTCTCGACTTATTCAATTAAACAGACACACACACCAACCACTGATCCATCAAACCCACACACCAAAAGTTGAGGGGATCCGCTCGCTCCCCCGGGCATGATGCAGGGATGATCTATCCAGTGGGGGTAAAGGAGAGGATTACGCCCTCAAATGGCAGTTGTATAGTAACCTTCCCTCAACTAGGTGCCTATATGCCGACCATCACTTACAAAGACAATACTTCCTTTTTAGCGCCCTTCCGATAATTCAAGCTACTGCTTGCCGGAGAGAGAGATACATATTGTTGCACAATTTTTCGATTAATACACGACGATTTTTTTTCTTTTTTTAGATTTATTTATTTATTATTATTTATTCAGGTAGATACAATATCTTATAAATTAGAGTAAACATCAGTATCTTAATACTATTAGTGCAATCATTATGCAATTGCTGATGTGACATAGTATATACATAAATAATTAAAAAGGAGAAAAGCTTATTCATATAATTTTAAACATAGTAGTATTTAAATATCAAGAGAATTTACATTATACATACTAAAAACAATAAAATTTTATATAAAAAACAACAAAATTATCATCATCAAAATCTCTCAAATCTCTTATAAGCAAATTATATTTTTTTAAATTGATAAAAAAATGATGCTCTAAAAAAAGAAGAATAAAATTATAACTCTAATTATTTTTGCTCTACCATAGGGGCGTAGTAATTGAAAATAAAAGGGCGCCAGCAATTTTTTTTTTGTTTTGAAGGAAATTACAAGCCTTCTGAAGCGAAACGACGGAGATAACAATTTTAGAAATGACAACAGAATTTTATTCCCGAATTGGGAAACCTTTTCATACATGAGAAAACTCAAAATCTTTTTAATTATATTGAATTGAACAAAGGATTAATAATATTTACAACAAAAAAAAACTCCGTAACATTCAACGCTATTTCTTTGTCCCGAAAGAAAAAAGAAACGAAAACTAACGGGGTCGTGAGTCCCGCAACTTCAGGATAATTCAAACGAAATGAAGCACACGAATTTTCTTTAAGTGAAAAAAAAGACAACCACTGAATTAATTCAACAACTAATAAATTCAAAAGATATCTAGAGGAATAAAACACTCTACTTATTTTTGTTTTTGTTTCCAGAATTTGCCAATTTCCTTTCTATCAAAGCTGCTATTTTCCATTAATCCGTTCGAGATCTCCTTTAATTTTTTCCACCAAAACAAACCGCTTTTCAAAATTTCTCTGATTTACTTTCTTTTTTTTCCACAAAAAAAATTAAACCAAAATTAAATTTTCAAAATTTTTATCCTCTACGTTTTTCGCTTTCTAATTCTCTTCCAAAAATTCTCTACTCGTTACTTAATTCGCTCGATAAGAAGTGTCCGTCAGGATTTTTTAATGTCCCTTCGAACCTCTTCTTTTCTACCAACCCAGTGATTTCGGCCAATGGGGATCCGCGGACTTCTATCTCGTCATTCGACAGCTATATTCAGCTATGGGGCTGAAGAGTGTCAGCATTGACAAAATCCGATGATCCTACTTACTCACACACATTACCCCGGCTTCGTTTTCATGAACTCGCCGACCGCTGGTTTCACTGTCAGGAGTGGCAAATACGATGAACGCATCCAGCCATTTCCCCCTATTTTCTGCAATCTTATTTAGAAAAAATTAAAAGAAAACAAAAAGTGCCAGAAATCAAGAAAATTCAATTTCGAACTCATCATTTCCCCCTCCAAATTACTAATAAAACCCCAGAAAATAAAAGTAAGTAGAGGAAGTTGGGGTATTGTGATATACATGTTAGTTTTTTTACCTCTACAAAAAATTAGTGAACGGATTGTTCCCAAATTTTGTAAATTTCAACATATACATATAAGCTCTTATGTTGCCGCGTCTTGGCAAATTCTAACTGTCACTAAGCAAGAAATTAAAAAAAAAACTTTGACTTAACCCCGAAATTGCCATTTTTGAAAATTAGTAGGTAATGTGGCACATCTTGTCGTCTAATGTGGTATGCTATACCACTTTACCCATCTAATATTTTTTATATTATTTTAAATAAAAACAATTAAAGATTTAAATTAATCTTTATTTTAAATAAGAAGTTATGTAGTAAAATAAATAAAATAATAAATAAAGGACATAAGACCTATCTTGGCTTTAAAAGAAAAGTGAGAAAAATAATAATTTGTATTTATGGAAAAACTTTTGTGCTAGAAGAACAAAGAAATATTGAACTCTTTTGAGGAATGCAATATTCATGAGACCATATAATTTTGCATTGCAAGCAGGATGTCCATTTCAAGCATTTGGTTTGATCATCTTTCGACTGTCTATTGCAAAAGTTGCAGATTGCGTCAATCGAAAGTGGAACATCGTCAAATTGTTCCTTGTCAGCATCCGAATCCTGAAATTGAATGCTTTTCTCTGAACCACTTGATGACTCATTATCTTCACCAGAAAACATTATCTTTTCTTGTTTTTTTGTCACAAGTCTTTGGCTTTTGGGCTTTTTTGGAGCTTTCAACTGTTATATTGTTTTCTGGGTCATTGGCTTAAGTTTTGGAACTCGCTTTTGATTTATATTTTGAATGATTGTTTCCAATTCAAGCTTGTAAGGTGATGAGGTCAATAGAGTGGCCTTTGGTTTTCTACCCCTATTAGTCGTTTTTTTCTTAATTTTTGGCGGTGGTGATACCTCCCAAATTGTGATAAATCTTTGGACTGTTCGATGGAATTCGATGGCACTGTTGCCATTTGCAAAGAAGATTGGGGAATACTTGGCGAGATGCCAGTACTAGTGCTGGTAATGCAGTCATTTACTTTTGATGAAATAAGATTTTCTGCACCTAAACGCATTAATTCTTGACATTTTTCTAGTTGAAGCAAGAACAATTGAAATTTACTTACCTTCAGAATTTTTTGTTGGATCTTCATTTAATTCTTCGTCTATTTCTCCAGCTATGAAGTCGGCATCAGAAAAAATTGTTTGTTGAAAGGACACATTCCTGTGGTTTTGAATCCGTTTATTGCGATTTGACCGGTTTGAACTTTTAGGTACGCTTTAGAAAATGTCCCACAAGGTCAAATTGGGCCACTTTTCGAGCATGTTCTCGCGAAAAACGTCTGATTTCATCATTATAATAAACTTTCAGTGGACCCATGAAATTTTTGTCAAGTGGCTGCATTTTGTGGGTTGAATGAGGTGGAAAAGAAATTATGATGACACCATTATCACAAGCTAGATCCAACAAGTCGATGTTCCTTGTATGACTATAATGACCATCAAGAATTAGTAAAACTGATTCATCTGTAGATGGTTTTACAAAACTCAAAAAATGCTTAAACCACTTGGTAAATCAAATGATGTGCCAGTTGGTATGCGAATGCCTAATTTATCTTTGTGCCTCTTATAAAATAACTTAAGCCAATCGTTCCCAGCTCTTTCGATTATGATTGAAAAATGATTAGCGATTTTATTTTTCTTTGCAATTTGGAAAGCCAAGGATCTAATATCACGTCTTGTAAGGCCCCACATATGAGATTACATCTCTAAAATATAAGCTCCAAGGGCCTTCTCAATGGATTCATTTAGACCACTCGTCTGTCATAAATTACATTGTGGATCGACCATCCACTTCGATAAATAGTGCCGTCCATATTGTTTCTACAAAGTACTGAGAGAGCGTAGCGATGGCTGATGTACCATGGCTGCACCACTCACTCTCAGTAAATTGAAGAAACCACCTGTATAAAATAAGAAAAGGAAAAGCAAGGAATAAGGATTGAGAAGCTATAAAGAACGATTTTTGTCACGGAAATTTTTCCGTGACAATATGTTATATTAGCCGTGTAGTATTGGGAAATTTATCCGCCGTAAGTTTATCCGTCGTAGCATTTTACATACAATTCGCTACGGTCGATAAAAAGCTAAACATACGATGGATGGCTGGTTGACGCTCAGTCGAGTCTCGATTCTGATTTTGTTAGTTTTGTTGGTACGATTGATAATTGAATTGAATCGCGATGGATGTGTTCATGGAGTTTTATAATTATTAATTTCGTTCGTAAGACAAATCGATCTTTTTGATTCTTTTTTTTTTAGTTTAGTTTTTAGGCCAGTTTATATTTCTCAAATCTTAGATAACTCCATTTTTTTAATAAATTATAAGCTGTTCTCCTGAAAGGTTTCTGACTTTTACTATTAAAAACTGTATTCTTTGCTCATTTATTTTCTGAAGTACGTCTAAAATTGCACCTATATCTGCAATTTCGCATACCCCTAATGTCAATTAATCAATTTTAACAAATTTTGATATCCATTTTGAAAAAGAAACCAATATTTATCGAATGAATTCCGTTTTACTTTTATTTTTTACTAACCAAGCCCGGTGAAGACAAACCGCATTGGGTGGAACTGAACTGCACTATAGAGGAATTGCTTGACACTGCGCCGCAATATATTTATTCGTATAAAATTCTATGAGCTATAAGGCCAGGGGCGCGCACATACAGATATACATATGCAACTTTCAGTTTTCAACAGTTTGTTGAAAAGTGAATACCCTGGACTTATATGAGAGTGCGCGCACATGCAAAAACTATTCACTCTGCGATTCGAGCAACTTAAAAGTTTGTGTTTTGGCACAAATCGAACGATCGCCCAAATAAGTTCTTCAGGTTGTACCACATCAAACTATAAATTATCACATTAAATCAAAATATTGTTTGTGTGATGGTTTATCTCGTTGATTGATTTTAAGTTGCTAATGTGCGCGATCACTAGTGATTAAACTATTTCGTTTCGGAAAATTTGCATATGAGCGCCTAGCTTTAACGCACTAAGCGGCAACTGAACTTCACAAAATGTGCTTTTCTTCATTGTTTAATGGACGTTGGCCATGGGCGGTATTCGATTCACTACATGGATATGGACTGGGCATACATTTTTGTGATCCAAAATGGTGAAATGGCAAACCAAATGTTAACTTTTGTTACTTACACCGTGTATGTTAAGTGCAGTCTGATGATTAAATATTTAATTGAAATCAAAACATACTCAGAAAATAAATTTGTAAATTGACGAAAAATAAAACTCTAGCTATTGATAAGCCCAGAAAATAAATATAAGCATGAAATATAAGGGGAGTGAACAATTTAAACTACGTTGTAGTGTTCGTTCCAAACCAAGAAACATTAAAAGGAAACAAGTAAATCACCGGCACTTTTGCTTCCTCGTGTGAAATGCATAGATTATTTTTAAAGCAAAACAAAAATTGGATTGTGTAAAAAGAGACTTAACCATAGTCTATGAACAAAGCCATACACTTATCATTTCCGCTCTGTTGGTGCAAAATGAATGTTCGAATTTAAAACTGCAATTGCAGAAAAAATGAAAACAAGAAATAGGTTTGTAACATAAATTAAATATTGGTACGTTTTTCTACTTTCTATTTTATATGAATAAAAGCTAATTATTATTCATAACTTTGATATTTTGTTAATTTTATTTTGCAAAAGACTATTTCATTACTTGTGACTGCTGTGCAGGGGTACCAATTTTACAAAAATAAATAAGCTACGGTCCATGCTACGGCCGATACCTTTTTTTTGGGAATTACTTACGGTACAATGGATAGATTCCCAATAAAACACACCTATTATGTTTTTAGCATGGGTTTCTCACAATAAGATATCACAACGGATCTACATTGATCTAATTGTGGCGGTAACAACATCAACTATCAGCCCAGTAACATAACCTAAACTAACTATAAAATTGCCTTTAAGTAACTTTAGCACGTTAATAAATCCATTCTTGTCAACTATGGTGTACTGCATATGGTGATAAGAGAATGATGCACCAGTGGCATGATCATACCTGTCACTACTCCTCTCGAGAAAGTCACATTGCATAATATTAAATAGAAAAGTGAAGCGTTCAATGCTATATAGTCTTCCTTGTCAAAAAAAAAATGTGTTGCCTTTAAATAAAATAGATTCTGTGTGATGCATCCAAAAATCCACCTCATTTTCACTCCAAATAAATTGCACAGCTTATAATTAGAAGCCCTTTCTATTCAAAATATTGTTTTTGTTCCAATTTCAATGCGATGACGGTCAACTTCAAGTCCTCTCAGCAAAAGGAACAAAGCTTTTTTTTCAAACTTATTACTTTTTGTGAGAAGCTCATTAATTAGTTTAAATGTTAAGCATCCATATTTCATAATGCTTGCAGTTGCATCAACCGCAATGTGTTCCAGGGTCATACTCCTTATCCTGTGAATTCACAAAACATTAGGCTTTGCCCATACTGTGAGTGTACATATAAACAAAAGTTGTACAAGCCATCGCCATCGTATCGTTTGGTTTCAGGTCGAGTACAAACTTTATCCATATCGAAAAGTTTATCAATGCATGTCCTCGAGTTGTAATTCCCTTCTCATAGTATCGCATCGCATCGCATCGCAGTGGAACGAATTTTCATTTCTCAATATAAATCTATGCACCGAGAGGGTCCATTTTCCTGTCTGCGGTGAAAGCATGTCCATATACGCAAACATGGTCCTTACAACCCCATCCACATCCGCAATGGCTGACACAAAGCAGTGGGTGATTTGTTTGTTGTGAATAAATATGGAAAATGTGATACTGTGTGCCTATACTCCACCCAACCCAACTAGATATGACTCCAGTTATCGTGGTAAAAACTGAACATACAAAGGATTGTGTACCTACTGAATGGGGTGGCGCCCCGTGGGAACAACAAGAAGTAAGCTTATTGATGAAATTGATAAAAAGGGATTTCGATTGACTAAACTAACTAAGAGTGATTAGTGTGGCTGGGCTCGCAAAGTCATCGGGTTTTGTTTGTTTATTTTTGTGATAAGACAAGATTGATGAAATTGATTTACTTTGGCAAATATTTGATCCCTTGTGGGCTATATCAAAAAAAACAAAAACGAAAATCACCTTTAAAGCAAAGATTTTAAACATCTAAGAAGTCATTGGGCAGTTTTGTCACGTAAACATATAAGCTTAGTTTTTGATTATGATTGTCAAGCAGAAGCTTCTTTATACTTTACTTTCGGAATGTTGTTAAGGGATATTTTATTGTTGTGATGGCTGCCATTTAGATTCTGTTCCAGTCGGTATGGTGATGGAAAATAAGTAAAATTACACGTTTTGGTGAACTGGAACTCAAGCATGTTCGAATGAGTTCAAATGTGCTTAGAGGTCTTTTACACTTAACATGATTTCAACAAAAAAGGAAAAGCATAACTTAGGATGGATGTAGAGGTATTCGGTTCACTAGTCACGTATTCTGGGTCACTGGTGTATTGTATATGTGAATACCAAAATAATCATTTTAGCCATGAATGTGCTTCTTGTTTTATTTGTGGTACCATAAGGAGAGTCTTTTACATTTATGATTAAATAATTCCTGAACTTCTATGTATGTATGTGTTTAACCTATAATTTAATTTTGTTGTTTTTTTGTGTCAGTTTGGCTGTATAGTGTAGAAGAACTGAAAACTTGGCAATTTTGATGTTTGTGGCTTCACTTATCAGGCAGGCTTTAGCGTGTGTTTTTTGTAAGTGCATGAAGAATTTGACAACATTAAAATGAACAAAAGCGTCGCACGTTCTTCCTCTTATATTAGAAAACATCCTAAGCAAAGAACTATAAATGGATACAGATACATTTGTTTTTAAAATCGTTTTTTAGTTAATATTTTATATTGAAAAATTATTAATTTTTTTAAAGAAACTTTGGTATACCAATTTTGAGTATTTAATTTAAAAATATAAACTCAGAAAAAATCATCCCTATCAAAATATTGAATTTTCAAAAAAAAAGACAGCCTGTGTAAAACTTTTGATTGAAACATTTTTAGAGCAGTAAATGGAATAGTAGAAAATTTTATCTTCTTATTTAGTTTTGACCAAAATATACACACTACTTTGTTTCATCAAATTTTTTAGTGGTGCTTACGAGAGACTTTAGCAATAAGAAATCAAGTTTGATCAAAACTTCAAGTTCATTTTTTTTCCAAATGTACAACTTTGCCTTTATCAGCGCCTGTAAAAACGAAAGTGGAGACTAGTTAGGCAATTACGTAAAGAGATTACAATTTCTATATCACTATCGATAATGGCTACTAACACCCAATTTTTAATTACCGGTGGGATAAATCTAATTTAAAGAAGAGTAAGTTAACCGTGTAAGAAAATTAAACCGAGTTAACCAGAAATCAGTTTTATAGAAATCGTGCTACTTCATAATAATGATTTCCGTGGTGTTTCACATCATCTTTTAGAAATGTCTGCTCAGTTAATCCAGAGCTGGCTCTACTTATTTTTTGAGTTATTTGGGATGGAAGTTGACTAAAAAAACATTTTCAGGGGCTCAGAATCCTATAATCCACAAACTATTAGCCCTGAATAATAAACGGAGCGTTTAAATAATCAACGACAGTTGATGCTGACTTCGTTGCTATTTTTTTTTTTTTATGAAAATCAGTTTATTTAAAAACAAAATCTTTTTCTTGAAAAACTGATCCTTTTGAATAACAATAAAATATACGAAATGGGGAATAAAGTAACGTTTAGGTTAATTTAAAAAATTTTTCTAGCTATTCACCGATATTTTGACCCAAACTATAATCAGTCGGCCTTAGTTCTTTCGCCAAATCGACACGACAATTTTGAAGTAATATTTGGCAAAGCTATGTATTAAGGTGTGAACTTCATTACGATTAAGTTGGAAAGTCTGCTAAAAACAATCAAGTTCAATCTGACAATAAGTTTGACGATCGTGGGTTATATAAAAACACTTACATACGTCAAGGTGATTTTTGTATTGCTGATATACTATTGAGTGATAAATGAGATACTATTGAGCGATAACAAAGTGCAATAGGAAACAGTTAGTCTTCATTTAATCTCAGTAAAACTAAATGTTCCATTAGTAACATAAATGCGTGTTGTTTGCTGACGAAAATTAGTATCTAATACCGGTATCAGAAGTGGGATAACACAGTACTCAAATTTGAAAAAAAAATCATACAATATAAGAAATAAAATGCACGACTGGATCGTACGAACTTGCTCTTGTAGGTAACAACTTTAGTGTAAAGTAGTAGCTAACCACTGAAGTTGTTAGTAGGTATAGGTAGTCTAGTTTAGTTATCCACTGCTGGCTTAAAGCCGAAGTAGGTAAGATTACCTTGATTCTTAGTAGAATGAATTGTCGAATGCATATGATTAAAGGAATGGTGACATAGGTACCATCCTACAAATGTATATTTAAAAAGATTTTAACTATGTAGATTAGGAGGGTAATGTGTACCTACCTACACAGATGGCGCCTAGGTATGTTAATATATGTACATATTTATGTATATATTATACATATGTATAATAATGAAAGTGAATGGTGTATAGATGGGTAAAAATCGTGTTTTAAACTGATAAAAAGTGCTAAAACGATCACTTCAATCAGTTTCTTGAAAAAACAAAGAACGCCATTAGACGCCACGGATGAATAAAAATTTTATAAAAAAGTTGCTCGAAAATTGTAGGACGGATTTGGATGAAATCCGGTTTTTTCATTTTTAGTTTCTTGAAAACAAACTTTTTGTGAAATTTTGGTATGCAGTTTTGTAGAGTTTTTTAAAATACATTTGACTATAAAATTTAAAATTATTTTTTTTGTATAGTTTTAAAAATATTGATTTTTCAAAAAAAAATCAAAAAATAATTTTAATTATATAAAAAATGTTATTTAAAATTTTAATAAGCAGAATTAGTTCGGCTACCTAGATCTTCTCAGATATAAAATGCGACAGAAATCCAATGAACAGTTACCGAGAAAGCTAACAATTTAAAAAACCGTTATATGAAAAGTACCGTTAATAGACTTTTCCCGTAAGCTTGATTCATATCAAATGATGGCTATTGCCAAGAAAAAAATTTTCGTTCGAGCCGTTTTCGAGAAAAATAAGAGTTTCCTTCAAGGTCATATGGCAGGTACCGTTATTTTTGGGCCTAAGAATTAAAATTTCAATTTCACCTCTGAGGAATGCCAAAATAATCACAAATACCAAATTTGAAGGAAATCGCTTAAGCCGTTTAGGCTGTAGCTCGTTATACATACAGACGGACAGACTGACAGACAGACATTTTTTACCGATCACTTTTTTAGGCTTCTCTATTATCGTAATGTCATGTTTGATTGTTAGAATTTTTTTTTTATGAATGCATAACTTGCCTTATAGTATCTATAATCGCAAGTAAAAAATGATTGGTTTTCTTTAATTATGAACGTGCGTTTGCAGTAATGAGGAAAAAAGTGTGGGCTTAAATAAATGCTAAATAAATAAAAAACCGACTGGATCCCACAAACTTACATAATGTTCGATCACATCGTATACCAAATGTTTCTTTTAAGAATCTAAATATATTTTCAAAGTCGTTTTTTAGTTAATTTTTTATATACAAATTCTTTTTAATTTTTTTCTAAAAAAAACTTGATATGACAATTTAAAATATTTTTAATAATATAAACTTAAAAAAAAATCAAGAAACATCATCCACGTTTGCGAAATATTGAATTTAAGAAAAAAATATTTTTACATGCAGTATTTTTGGTATGCAGTATTATTTATAATTTGCAGGACCTCCTTTATAATAATTTTGATTGAAATCCACCGAGCCGTTTATAAGAAAGTTGAAAATCACAAAAATGGTTGTATGGCTGTGTAGTTAATAACAAAATATTAAGAAACAAATTTAAACAAAATGTAGCGTATATATTTAAAATAGTGCACACATGTTTTTTAGTCCTGTGAAGATAGCAAAAAAATTTTTTTAAATTAAATAAAAAATTAGAGTTTCCGGTAGCAAGCAAAAGTTATTAGGAAAATGTTTAGAACTCTTTTTTAGGTATCAATCAGACGTCGACAATTGAAATTTTAAGGATCAAGGAAGTAGACGCACAGAATTCACACATTATCGAGGAATCCAATTCAAAGTACAGAAATCGAAACTTAAAATTGTGCTTAAGCTTAAACTCAATAAACTATTCACTGACCTTATAAACAACGTTGGGCACTGTGTTTTTTGTTGTGTGCTGTCCTTTAAGAAGTCCTCTGAACTTGAATGCACATATTCCTATAAGGTTATATCTGTGCAACCGCCAAAGCCTTCTTGAATTGTAGATCCATTTATAATATGGTGGTTTTATTAGTAAAGGCTGCAAAAATTAACACAAAGAGGGTTACTCAAGCTAGTAAATTTGACTCAAAAGAATGACATTGGATCATGGAGAAAGCTATTTTTCAGTAAGCTTAAATTCCTATTATATTCCAGATATTTCATCATCAAATTTTTAAAGCTACAGCTTATCCTTAATAATGCAGGTGAACAAAGTAATATGAAACCAAGAGAACACCACATAATTTCACTGCAAGTCCTTTGAAAAGCACAAGCCATATGAATATATTAGTTTACTCAGTTATAAAATTACTACCAAAGGCAACCTATATTTTTTGAATTATGTAAAAAAAAAGCGGAAATCCTACAAACTGTATAATCTACCTAATCCCATAGTTTGAAAGTTTTAATTACATTTCATGCTCTATGTATAATACAAGCATCGTTTGTCCCATTTTTCTCTGGGACAAACGAACGAAATATGAGCAAATAAATAAAATACACCGACTTCAAATGGACCCAAAAAAATCCTTAAATTTGGAAAAAAATAAATTAAGCTTTGGACCATGAACCTTTTTAAAGAGCAAAACTACCTATATATTAATCCCCTGAAGTCCTTAATCTCATTTATACAACTTAAAGTACACTCCCAGGTCCCGGAGTGCGTCGGCAGCCAACCTTAGTCCTTAAGTTTGCTTCTTTTTTTTTTTTTGATATTGTTCTATATTGTGCTTTTTATTATGTTTCTTATTAAATGCGTTTAAAAAATAAGTTATACAGTATCTCGCAAAAGTTTTCCTACAGCGATTGATTTTATATTAAGTATGCATGGAATTATAAACAAAACAATAAATACTATTTTAAGGATCGACCAGCTAAAGCGTCGACTTTAACTTTAGTGCAATGCAGATAGAAACATGACATTTTATACCTCCTCAATGCTTATGGTCTTTCTAAGCTATTTTTTAATAAATAAGCTACGAGTTAACTGGAATGCGGTTACTAAAGAACCACACTCTTCCAAACATATATAACTCTTTTCATGTAGCCTTTAACAGGTGACCTGGTAGCTTACGGTTCGTATATTAATCGTCATTTTTTTCGTCTTAAACCATGCCCCCCTTAATCAACAAAATAATAAACTTCCAGCGTGCCTTACAATATCGATGGTGTTGCGCAAAAAGGGCCAATCTGAAAATTAAGCCCGATGATGGAACATTGAGTCCGAAACGTGTCGCTAATATAAAAAATAATAATGTAATGAAACGATTCAATCGAACAATAAAATAAAACAAAATTTTAACGTTTATATTTTAATCATTAGAAACATGATTGAAAATATCAGATTGGCCCTTTCTGCGCAACACCATCGATATATTATCAAAATGTAAGATGGCTGCGTACTAAAACATCTACTATTTTCTTAAACTCGCAAAAATTACCCAACGATATGTTTGCTTTGACAGAAACTAATCTTACTCCCGATTTTCTTAGTAGTGAATTATTTTTAGTTGCGATTATAAGTACTATAAGGCAAGTTATGTATTCGTAAAAATTTTTTTTTTCTAAGAATCAAACATGACATTACGATCATAGAGAACACCTAAAAAGTGGCTCCCGCAATTCCGTGGGTCTTTCTGTCTGTAGCAGCGTTTTATTATCTACGGGTTTGGGTCTGGGTTATGTTTTACCACGTATTACAAAAACAACACGAGATCCAGGTTTCTATCGGGGTTTTTATCTGGGTTTGCAAATATTGGTATTAAATTCAGCAAACAGAGTGTACATGTAAGTACATAACCCAGATCGTTTTATTTTCATGGGGTGAACTAAATGGGTTATTGGCTATAATAAAACACGGCTTGTGTGTAGAACGATCTTCAGCCTAAACGGCTGAACCGATTTAGTTCAAACTTGGTGCTTAGGCGTTTTAGGTGATTGTCCAAAGTAGATTTTTGAATCATTGTTTTAGACCCAAAATTAACGGTACTTGCCATACAAATTCTTCTACCATCTTAATTTCCTCGAAAACGGTTCTAACGATTTTGATAAAACTTGATGTGGGTACTAGCTTGAGTATAATCTACATTTTGACCAACAACATTTGAAATATTTTGTTATTAACGGTACCTGCCATACAACCATTTTATTGATTTTTGACTTTAAAAAAAATATTTTTTCTTGAAAATTCAATATTTCGAAAACGGGTGAACGATTTTTTCTGAAATTTTGTTTTTGAGTTTATATAATTTTTTTTTTATTTAACTATATGCCTGTAAGACCTAGGGTCTTTTAAATGCAACCTGAATTACACGGCACTAGTTTGGTATAGTGGATTTGAGAACAAGGTATTGACTGTCTTATTGTAACTTATGGGCGGCATCCAATTAAAATTGGAGGTATAGAAAAGAATGCGCCTAGCGTGGGGATCGAACCCACACGTCCTAGTTAGCAATCAAGCACTTTATCCACTGCGCAATAGCCACCCATATTTAAAATGTTAATACCATTGTTTTTTTAGAAAAAAATTAAGAATTTTTATATATAAAAAATTAAGTGAAACACGATTTTAAAAATATATTTAGCCGATTCTATTAAGAATATTTTGCATATAATGTAATCGAACATAGGATCAAGTACGTGCGATCCATTCGTGCATTTTATTCTTATAATTTTTTGTGCTGATGGTATTAATGAAGACAATGCCTTATATGGTCACGGTGTTCTCACTTTTGAAACCCTCTCAGTCAACCGACTTTGAATTTATAATAGTAAAAGTCAAATTGTCATCTAAGAATGTATATATTTATTATGTGCTGTTATATTCGTCCTTCTCAACCATTAAGTTCATAAAAACTCATAGTCGATGCAATTTATTTTGTTTTTGATGCGGCAAGCATTAATGATGATATAATCTGCATGGGCGATTTTAATCTACCACACATCCAATAGTCTCCCACCGCTGAGAGCACCTACTATTATTCAACCACTGCCAAATCAGGAAAACAAATATTTATTGATAGATTGTATTGCCTCTTGTCTCTTGCAACTTGACCTCATCTTCACATCCGACCCTGATAACTCTATTGGAGTGGCGAACGCCAGGGGCCTTTGGGGGTTGAAACCCCCCGAAATATTTTTTAGAGTAAGTAAATTTGATATGTCAATAGGGAAATTAGTGTAGGGTCATACATAACTGGGCCTGCGACTTAAATATACAAAAATCTACTTCCCTATTTGCAAATCCAGTCGTCAGAGGAACCTAGATAACTACGAAGGTGGTCCTGAAGAATATTTTCGTCGCTATATCTATGTTCATTTCTTAGAATATAAATGTTTGCCATTCGTTCTTATTTAAAACAGTTGAATGCTTTATGCAGATCGGTGCGACACTTCCGGTATCTGTGGCGTCAAGCAATCGAACTTTTTTACTTGCGATTATAGGTACTATAAGGCAAGTTATGCATTCGTCGAAAAAAAAAGTTTTGAGATAACAATCAAACATGACATTACGATGATAGCGAATACGAAAAAAGATGGTCTAAAAATTCTGTCCATCTGTATGTCTGTCTGTTTCCTCCTTCCTCCACCAAGCACTATCGTATAAATGGTGATCTTGTACCCTATCGTTTTGTGATAAAGAGCTTAACTTTCGATACCACATTAACAACATTATAAATAAAGCTAATTCGACACTTGGCTTTATCAAACAATGGTCAAAAGAATAATCTTGCCCGACCTATCCTAGAATATGCGTCCTAGTTTTGGTCCCCATATCAAACTACCCAAATAAAAAGGGTCGAAGCTGTCCAACGTAGGTTCATTCGGATTGCCCTTCGTGATCTACCGTGGGTTGATAATTACCGACTTCCTCCATATTAAGAGCGCTTACTTCCAATTGATCTTCAGTCGTTTGAAAAACGACGCGAAGCCGCGCAGTTTTTATTCACGACATATTGACGGGTAATATTGACTGCCCTGCTCTGTTTGTTAGGGCTGATATCCTTTAATACCAACCCACGGAATGTTAGGTCAGTACCCCTTATCCGTATTCTATTTCAGTTAACTAACTGTAGCTAATATAATCCCATATCTCGTATGCTGCGAAATTCCAACAACTGAAATATAATTGATTTTAATATTTCTAAATCAGTCCTACGAAATTCTCTCCTCTTCCACTCATCCCAATAACCGTCTACCACACTCCCCTTCTATTATATGCTAGTATTGTTGTAATTATGTAATTATAAGGTATTATTATATTTTTTGACATTATTAATAATCTTTTTTTTTAAATTTATTTTCATGTATTAAGCTACATTATTAGAATTAAATTTAAATTTTGCTTGTAATAAGTGTACAATAAAATTAGGCTGTAACTTTCAATTGTCAAAAATATTTGGAAATCTATGTACCGCAATTTTAAAACGCCATTTTACAAAAAATATCCCTTTTCTTAGGATCGGTAGTTTTTAGCAATTTTCTTTCAGAACTATCTTTTTAATGTAATAATTTTATTAAATATAAAAATAATATTTGAATACTAATCGTTAAGAGAAAAATGCAGTCTGCTCCTGAGGTCTGATTCGATTGAAGTCGGATTCGAAACTAATCTTTTCTATTTATATATCTTCTTGGCATGTTAGGTATGTTTTGGTAGGCGGTCTCTCTGTTTCTGTCTCTAATTTCGTTTGAGTTGTGTTTTTCATCTGGGGCCAGTGTCACAGATCATACTCTACATACATTTCATACATCAAACAGCAAATCGATTATCATTCATTACATCAAAATGTCTGTTTCACAGATACCATTGGAAGGTAGTGTATGATTCGTTTATACCTTCCATGAAAATGTATGATTTGACGTTTGATTGACAACTGTCAAATGAAATATGACATTTTAAAGAACGACACTTCTTTTTTGTCTTATGATGTCACCTGAGATTAAAATCCATTAATCCACAAACAATAACAATTTGCAGATTTTCAAGAGGATCTATAAGGAATCTAAAAAGGTATTAACCATTCTTCTAGGTGTAGTCGTTTCTTGTGGACGCAGAATTTTGTTCATGTTTTTTTTGAATTTGCACCAAACAGTCAAGGTTCAATGACCAGTTGGGTGTAATTTTTTTTTCTAACAATTAAAATGAAAAATGTTTGACGCATTTTTCAAGAGGATCCTATAGGGAATCTAGAAAGGCATTAACCATTCTTCTAGGTGCAGATGTTTCTTGTGGACGAGAACAAGCATTAATTTGCCTCAAACATTCAAAGTTCAATAACAATTTGAAAGGAATTTTCTAATAATTAAAAGGAAAATGGTTAATGCAATTTTCAAGAGGATTTCAAAAGAAATCCATAAAGATATTAACCATTTTTCTATTACACAAACAAATTAGTTATTTAAATAAAAATTTAGCCGGAAAGGACCGCTGCTAATTTATAAAAGAAGTGGAAAAACTTACTTTGGTATATTTTCCTTTATTTAATTGCATGATGTTGAAATTTCTTATTTTAACTGCAGAACTCGAACAACAATAATAACCACTTCAAATGAAGATATATATGTATAAACACAACTGCGCCAGCGAGCGACACCAATTTTTTCTATTGTATTAAATGTATGAAAAGATGACATACATTCTAGTCATACAATTCGTACAACAATTCTGTGAAACAGAAGATCACTGGAAATATTCCATTCAATTTTTGTATGTATGACAGTGAATCATACAACAATTCCATGAAACAGAATTGATGTATCAGTGCCGTCAAAATCATACAATGTATGTTTGTATGATCTGTGAAATTGGCCCCTGGTATGTATTTGCTTACTGCTATTCGTTCCTTCCACGTGTTTAAAGTCTGTGTGTTTTCTTTTATTCTACTGTTACACGATGAAACTAGATGCACGCGACTTTTCGATCAACGTAAGTGTAAGAGAGGAAAAAAATAAATGAATCCACAATCTTAGGCTTAATATAAGTCTCCAAAACATTTTATTTAAATTTCCTCAACATTTATATCACCTAGCAACATGGCAGATACATGATAGAAAACGCGTCCAATCAACACTTTCAAATATTGTAAATATTAAAATATGTTCTATTGAAATTCCTTGAAATATAAAAATACTACACCAATAATCCTCAAATAATATGAAACGGCGATCTAAAATGGTTCTTCATCCGAACACTAATTCCAACCAACAACTCACGACTTATTCATCCTTATGTAAAATCCTTGGTTCCTTGAGTCTTAAAGATATATTTACTCTTTTCAGTGTAAATAAGATTCACTTCGAAAAATTGTCAATATTGTCGACAACACGTCTTATCCTTTTAAAGTCAAAAGTTTTGATTATGTTTTCTGGCGATTTTTACTTAAACATGTTTGACTTTCAATTACAAGTTTTGTTGCCAACGGCAGCGAATCTTAATTTACAATATAAACACCAACAAAAGTTAATGTAAATATATATGTCGACAGAATGGGCTGCAGATAATTTAGAGTTGGAGTTAAATGGGTCCTATAGCTTCTGATTTAAGCAAACAACAATATATGTATTCATATGACTTGCCGTAGCAACTTACCCAACCTAACACTATATAAACTGAAAGGAAGCCATTTAGTATTTTCTGTTAAAGAGTATCCAATGATGTTTGCAGACTTTTGGAAAATAACGTACCTAGCTTACCCTACCTTTATTGACAAAGTGTATGTAAGTATTCTGTGCCTTTGAGTTTATATTTAAAGTTATAGAAACAGTTTTTGAAAACACGTAAAATAATAAAAAATGGATTATTTAATTTATGATGAAACGAAACGAATATCAATATTTAGTTATTATAAATTGTCAAAAACTGAGGTGAAATTGTGCAAATTTAGGATTTTTTAAGAAGAACCAAATTTGAGGGTTCAAACAGAATACACATTATAATATAGAAAATACAAGCTTAAAGTCTATTTCTTAACAAGAAATTATGTTTGTAAATAAAACAAAATGACCGACTAGGTGGCACGTACTTGCTCTTAGTCTTAGTTCGATCACATCGTAAGTAGGGCCTCGGTCTCGTCGACGAGACGAGACTTCTTTAAAGCACATGACAGGTTTGGTTTCGATTTTCGCTAAAAGAAATATTTTTTTTATTTAATTATTTCCTTGGACTCATGTTCAATTTTTATAATGTTGACAAGAATTTTTTTGCGAAATATTCTAAGCGCTGTAAAATATCAGACTGCATAATGTATAAAGTTATACTCACTTATACTGCGAAAATCCAGAGGATTTATGTATGTATATCGTTGAAATAGAAATCCCTTATTTTTCCCCTTTCGGAAAAATGTGAATTTATGCCTTTAAAAGGACACTAGGAACAAAGATTATCCAACCGTTAAAACATAGTATGTTACCTACCTGTCAAGCCATGAAATGTCAGAATCGATTGAGGCATAGCTCCGATTTAAATGGATTAAAAAACTTCTTAGAAATTCAAATTTTACCTCAGAAAATTCGAAATTTTTCCAATTTTATTATTTTATTTAATGTTAAATTCCAAACAACAATTTTAAATCGATTTCATATCGATTTTATTGTTGTAAGGAACTTGCAAAAAAATGTGGGTATAAATTCTATGAAATCCTGCTAAAAAACGAAAGCTCTGTTTTGACAGATTTAGTTTAGAAATAATTCGATTGTGTCAGAAAAAAAGCGAATGTTTGATTGTTTGGAATTCAAGATAAGACTTTTGGGTAACGTGTGGAAAAAATATTATCCAAACGTCTAAGTATAGTTTGTGGCCTACCTGTCAAGCCATGAATTGTCAAAATGCATTGAAGGATGGCTCCGATTTAAATGGATTAAAAAACCTCTACAAAATTAAAATTTTATCTTAGAAACACAGTTCTTCAAAGGTGTCTGTCAACGTTGCTTTGCATCCTATTTTTTAACGTTACCTATCACACACTTGTGAAACCTAAATTCGCTCAAAATGTAAGCAAATTTAAAGTAATAGTCTAAATTTGAAATCGTAATAAAAAGTTGTATCACTTCTGATTTCGCAACAGAACCAGCAACAAGCGTGATCACGATGGATAGCAGGATATCTCGTTGTTGTTGCATTGCATGTCTTTCATGGACGATGGAATGATCATGAAATGGATCAATCCTGATAATAATAAGAGAACGACTTTTATTGCATGCATTAGGCCCTGTTTAGATAATGGGAAGCATGAGAACTGACTGGCAAGTTTCATCGTGTTTTCAAATAAAAACTGTGGTTGACCTCAAGATATATTGATTTTTAAGCCTTGAATCTCTTTATTTCCCCTTTCGTTTCCAAGAATGCCTTTACACGATTGTGACTTTTAGCAGGAGTTAACTTTGTCCAAAAAAATCGCAGGGTCGAATTCCAATTCTCAATGTTGTAATAGTATTACTTCGTACATTTTATAGGTACTAACTATAAGGCAAGTTATGTATTCGTAAAAAAATTTGTTTTTCTTCTAACAATCAAACATGACATTACGATCATAGAGAACACCAAAAAAGTGGGTCCCGCAATTCCGTCTGTCTGTCTGTTCTCGATTCTGCAGCCTAAACGGTTCGGTGGATTTGCTGCAAACTTGGTACATATTATTTTTTCGGTAATATGCCCACACGTTTTTTTCCTTTTTTTAAGACGACAAATAACAGTAGGCCCCATACATTTTTTTTTTGGCCAAAACCAAAAATCTTATTTTTCTCAAAAACGGCTCCAACGATAAAAAGAAAATCAGTTCATTAAAGCTAGGAAAGGGAACCGTTTTATAATTTGTTTTTTTGGAAACAAATTTTTATTTTTGGTTCCTCTAGCACAACCATTTTTTTGGTTTTCGAATTTCTCGGAAACGGTTAATTTGGTTTTTTTTTGAAATTCTGTACGCCGAAGCTCCTAGAAAGTTTTAACACTATTATATACCAAAATTTTTCAAAACATTTTTTTTTCGAAATTATTTTTTTTTTTTTTGAAAACTCAAAATTTCGAAAGCGACTCAATAGATTTTTTTTCAAAACTTCGTATTTGGTGGTTTTTTGACATTATCTTGAACAGATAAAAAACTATTTCTTTTAAATAAAAAACAACGGTACCTCCCATACAAATGTTAAAAAACCGTTAAGCAAAAAATGTATTACTCGAAAACGGTTCCAAGAATTTTTATTAAAAAAATTGTGTGTTCTTAAATTAGTACAGTTCACTTGCAAGTATAAAAATATTTTTGTTTGCGTACTTATTAACGGTACTTCCCATTGAACCACTTTTCATTTTTTCGATTTTCTCAATATTGGATGAACCGATTAAATTAATTTTTTTTTATAAAAATGCTCCCTAAAATTGTTAATAAAACTGCATACGAAAATTTTCAAAAAAAAAAACGTTTTTTTCGATATTTTAAAAATAAAGAAAAATTTTTTTTTGAAAAATCGATTTTTCAAAAACCAGTCACAGAATGTTTTTAAAATTTGAATTTTATATGTATATTAATAATATCTTTAAAATGGCGTTTCAATTATTATTCTAAAAATGTTTCCAAATTTTATACATAAAAAATTAATTTATTAAAAAACCGCTCCAACGATTTTTGATTTTTTTTGATATATTCTTATTAATCCATGAATTCAAATGCATCTTTGTTTTCCCGCAAACTACGAGTATAACGACTAAGCAAGATAAAAACATTTAAGTATGTGTATTATCCATTTAATTTTACCTTATTATTATTCCCTTTTTACGAATTTTTGCTTACGTCACTTAATACTAAATACAATATATGCCCTCATACATTTATATGTACATATGTATACCTACAAATGTATAATATACATTTGTAGGTAGGTACCTATGTAACTATTCCTTGAATCATCCATTCCACAATTCATTATACTAAGAATCAAGGTAATCTTACCTACATAGGCTTGAAGCCTGCATAGGATAACTACACCTAACTGACTAAACCTCAATGGTTAGCTATATTAAAGTTGTTAGCTACAAGAGCAAGTTCGTGCTATCCAGTCATGCATTTTATTTAAACTGGTTGGTGAATTTGGTGAGGAATAAATGTTTGAAAAGGTAAAAAAAAGTCTCCCGAATTCACGAACATTCTTAAACATTCCCTTATTAAATTTCAAAACCATTTTAAATAAAATGCACGACTGGATCCCACGAACTTGCTCTTATCGATCACATCGTATGCAAAAGATTTCTATTAAAAATCTAAATACATTTTTAATTTTTTATACATACAAACTTTCTTTAATTTTTTTCTATAAAAAATTGGTATGATAATCTTAAATATTTAATAATATAAACTTAAAAGGAAAAGATTAAATCGGCTTAGTCAAAGAAAAAATAATTCAAAATTTTGAAATAAATATTTAAACTAATTTGAACTCAAAAAAGTACGCCATTTTATTTCTTATATAAATTTGAATTCATAAGAAAAAAATTTTTAAAATCTGTGAAGCGGATTTTGAGAAAAAAAAAGTTTTTGAAAAATTTTTTTAAAAAGTTCAAAAACACCAATTCCTAGGTTTTAAGCAAATACATATAACTATAATTTTTGAAAAAAAAAATAATTGAGCAGTTTTGAAAACATAAAGTTTTAAACTTTTTTTTTTAAATGCTTTTAAAAATACAAAAAAATATTAATTATAAATATTGTTTCGCAGTATAAATTGGTCAACCTAAACATATATATGTGTGAAATTTCGAAAGAATCGGGTAAGCCATTTATGAGAAATAAAACAACCGGTCCTATGGAAAGTACCGTTTTTAGTCATTTTTTTTAATTAAAAAAAATTTTTTTTTAATCAGATCGGCCGTACCTCAAAAACTTCACTGATTTTTTTAAAATCAAAATCGTTAGTGCCGTTTCCTAGAAACATAGGCTTTAACATAACGGTAATATTTTTGCGTACCGTTATTTTTTCAGCTAAAAAAATTCAATTTCACCTCTGTACAATACCTAAAAAACTCTATATACCAAGTTTGAAGCAATTCGTTTGGGCTGTAGGTGTCTATACATACATACAGACAGACTGATAGACTGACACTGATAGACTGACAAAGTGAAGTTTTTCGATTAAAATGAAAAAAGTAGACCAGCACCACTAGAGCAAAGGAATCTGACGATCGAACTTGGCAAGTCGTGAATTAGCTATAATTCCAGCCACAAATAACTGAGAAAAAAAAGTTTTTTTTTTATTTCCAACAAAAAATTTTGGCTTACAATAGTGTTTAAGATTTTTAGGAACTTCTGCGCAAAAATATTCAAAAAAATCATATTAACTGTTTCCGAGAAAATCAGAAACCAATAAAATGGATCAAAAATAACAATCTTTTCCCCAAAAAAAAATGATCAACCTTACCCATCCCTTCATTGACGAACAGATTTTTTTTAATTAAAATCGTTGGTGCCGTTTTTGAGAAAAACAAAATTTTTATTTTGGCCAAAAAAATGTGTGGGAGCTACTGTTATTTTTCGTCTTAAGAAAAATAAAAAATCGTATGGGCATATTACCGACAAAACAACAGACAGACGGAATTGGAGGAACCACTTTTTGTTGGTGTTCTCTATGATCGTAATGTCATGTTTGATTGTTAGAATTTTTTTTTGCACAAATCCAAAACTTGCCTTATAGTACCTATAATCGCAAGCAAAAATGAAGGAATTGAATGCTAAGTCCGTTATCAAATTCCCCCAACCATTTTCAACAAATTAGAGTGAGTTAGGTCCGTAACGTTATTTTCAATGTAACCCCTGTCGAAAGCTTAGCTGTTTACACATTATAATGACTGCATTCTAAAACTTTACACAAGAGTCAGATTATCAAATTCGCCTTAAAACCATGCTTGCTAAATTGCCGAGATCTTCAGTCCTATGGAACACAATCGGTAATTCTTCTACGACTATTTGGCAAATAGTTGATTTTGAAATAAACAGTCCTAAAACTCCTTTTCGATAATTTCACATATCATTTCTGGCGCAGGAAAGCCATCGACAAGGTTGCAACTGCAGGAAGAGATTACGAATCATCCTGGGAGCTAATGCAATTCACAAAGTATATTACGCTAACAGTAATCCACCATGATCGACCATCAGGAAAAACACGCATTCAACTGAAAAGACCACTACACTGACAAGCGTTTCATCATTGGCCACAAGTATGAAAATGCAGAGTCCTTTATTCTACTGGACATCTATACTGCATAGAGCAATTTACGTCAGTGGAAAAATTTGGAATCCCATTAAAGGTTTTTGTGGCCAAAGAGATTCAGTGCTACCCACACAATTTAAGTGTCAGCATAAATGAACCATAGAATGTTGTCACTTGCATTATACCTACCTAGCCTTACACAGGTGAGCAAATAAATTCCAAAGTACTTGCCTCTTGTCAAAAATAACCCAAGAACAACAAGGACCACAACGACAAAACTATGGTATGTAATGCTTGGTACTGTTGATGTTTATTTTTGAGTTCGGAAGCTCACTACAAGAACAAAGAAAAACACGCAGCAGCAAAACATCAAGACCATGGAATTCGGAAACATTTATATGTACGGTGTTGTGCCAATGAAATTGCGGTCCAAAATAACCGCACATTTAAATCAGAATGCCAGAACAACATTCCTGTGAATCTGTTTCTGCTTCCATCGTGAGCAATAATTCTGGCCAATATGTTGTGTGTGTTATGACCGTACTCCACCTCGCCACCTTCATCCCCATTGAATTCCAGAGTTCTGCGACAAATATTTAATATGCGAAACAATGAAACATGTTTGGGACTTGGGACATGATTTTTGTGGGTTGTGTTATGGAAAATGAAAGTTATAATTTGTTTAACGAATATGGCGTTTAAATGAGTGGGAAATTTCGATGTAACGTCTAAGTGCCTTGTTAGATTTCGAATAATTATGTAGGCAGGAACCTTTACTTTAAATAAGTATCAGACATAGCTTGGAGGGATACTTAAGAACATGTCATTTAAAATTACAAGAATACATAAGCAAAATGATGCCTTTTATAAATAAATAGAAGGCACGTGCTTGCGTTGCTCCGTAAAGTCCTAAACAAATGTTTGGCTTTTTGGAAGAAATGTTTTTTTTTTCAGTAATAAAGCGTGTTTTTTTAGAGGTAAAGAAGCTTAAGTTCGCAGCATTGTTTTCATTGACAGCCATTTTGTCAATTGTCATTTCTGCCATCTGATTTATCTTTAGTTTAGGTTGCCATTATATCATGAATCCAAATGGGTCCATCAGTCATCTTGCACAATAATTGGATCCGTATTCATCCACTTAATAGAATATTTTGCGGAATATTCTTGGTTTGCTGGCTTACAAAATCCAACGCAACTAGATTGCAGTTGATCCCGACTTTCAAAAAAACAATTTCATTCAACAATAAAAAGCTCATTTTTGTCAATAAGTAAGACTGCTGTAGTGTCAATAATCCTGAAGAAATTGTTATTGAAACGGACATTTTGGTATGATTTATGGACTGGTGCCATCATTGGTCCTTAGGTTAAGTTAGAAGGGGTGGTGAAACGGCAAACCCCTTCCTCTCTCGGATTTCAATGCCGATCTATTGCGGTCCCCAGGGTAGGAAAGCGGAAGTTTAAGGATCGAAGTAAATGGGGAGATTTTGTTTGAGGTGCCTCCCTAAAACATCCTGACTGAATAAACTTCAGAATATGTTTGAGTGGCTTATTATAGAGATAGATATCATCGCCCAGTTCGTCGAAGAAGATGTAATCTCCGAGGTCTTCTTTTCTGGTTCGGGCCAGGCTGGAGCATTCACAAAGGAAGTGATATGAGACCTCTTCCGCCTCTTCGTACATACAACTCTAAATAAGTCAGTTTTTTAAGAAAATTTACCGCCTTTGTGTATCTTCGTGATCTATTTGTCGAATGCGTCGTTGTGGTGGTAACGTTGAAAAGAGCGAAGCATATTGCAATACTTAACCCTAGTTTCTTCTTGTCCTATTTCATCTTTTTCTGTTCTTATGATTTCTTCGCCATCTGCAATGAGTTGGAAAAGAGGGAAAGTATTTTTGCAAATTGGCAAAGAAAATTTCTTTCCCAAGGACAGAAGCCATTTGATTTCGACGGGAAACTCTACGTCACTTTTGGTTACAAACCAATCTTTATGCATTTTAATGTTTAATTTTTTCCATAGAGCAGCTTTGAGTTGATTAATTTTTTGTGTGTTATTGTTATATTGCTTCTTTTTTCGTGCAAATGGTTAGGACATTTTTTTTACATTTTTTAGTTTATTGTTCTTTGTTACTTTTCTTTGAAGAAATATATATACGTTACTTTATTAATTTAATAAAATACTAATTACCCACTTATTTAAAGTCTTATAACTTTTATTTGTTTTTCTTTTTTCGTTCATCTCACTGTCTCATTGTTCGCACTGCTCGTAAATTCTAAGTTTTAATTTGTTGTTATGCTCTCATGGGTCCTTTCACAAACATTTCTTTTGGAGCAATAATGCAAAATATGACCTAAAATATACTCCAAATTTGGTTAAGATTGCTTGAAAACTTTTCGGCCTTAATATTTTATTTGCTCTACCACTTTCTTGTAAATTCATTTTTGATTTTTCTATGATGGAAACCCATTAATGAATGATAACAAGATTACTACACTTCTATTTTTTCGCTTTGTTGTTGTAATTCTTGACAACTCCTGTGACGCCACACGAGATTTAAAATGAAAACGAGAAAAGCGAAACCGTTTAAAATTTAAAAGTTTGGATTTTGTTTTTGAAATTTTATATTTTGTTTTTTTTTTTTTGTGAAATAGCTTTAAAATGTGGTGTGATGTTTGTAGATGTAATAACAACAACAATAAAAACAATAAGAACATGACATTAAGGAAAGATGATGTGTCATACTACACTTTCCCAAAAGTTCCAGTACTGTTGAAAATTTGGAATCGTTTTTGTAAAAGGAAGGATGCTTTTAATCTTTAATGGAAAAACAGAACTTTAGTGGTCACTTTACTGCAGATGACATAGAACCGATGACTTCCAATTTGAATTGGGTAAGTTCATTTGAATTGCTTTATAATAAAGAAATGAAAAGTATATTCTATCTTCAGAAGCTGCACGGATAAAAAAGCCCTCGCCTTAAACCTGGTTCCATACAAACAGTCTACAAAGCAAGTAGTAGGAGGCCTCCATGATCATCCTGATCGAGAAGAATTCCGCTTGAGGGTAAGGTCCCACATTTTAGGACACAGCGAGGGTGTTATTTCGCATGCAGCAAATGTAAGCTTTGACGATATCTCAGATATGGAAGAGCCAATGACCGGTTTGCAGACATTGCTTTTGCTTATACAAACAAATAATCTTAAATATCTTTTGAGGTAATAGATTTCAAAGCATTGCTTGGGAACCAGAAGAGGTTAACACTGTTGGCAACAACGACGATGAAGATTTGGCCACTTTAGAAAGCGATGGCCTAGATAATATGGCCGGATACATATGCAATAAACTAATACACACAATTCCAGCTGAAGAAAATGTCGCATCATATAAATTGGTGTACCACCTAAGTTAAGGCGGCTTGTCAAAGCCATCACCAAGGATGTTGAATAACTTGATGAACTTTTGTTCAAGTTCAAATCTTCAAATCCTTCAACGGAGAAGACTTATGGCGTTTTTAGTTGGCAATCCGGAATTGTTCTCCGATCCGGGATCCCAACTGAACACTTTTGTGTGATTCTGACGATTCTGAATTTTAATGAGGTGGTATGTGTGAAAATAATTGTGTACGAGAGAATATTTAAATTTAAAAAAAATATTTGTTGCACAATTATCATACAACAAATGACAACAGTCGAGTTTGAAGTTCAAGTATATTAATGTGTGAGTGCTTCTGGTTCTGATTCTGATTTCAAATCCAGAAGCAAAATTCACTTCTTTTCAGAATTAGAACTGTCATTTTTTCCCAAGTGAACGCTTTCAGAAGATTCCGGGAGGCTTCCGGATTGCCAAATAAAAACGACATTAGTTATTTGTCCAGGCTACCAAACGGATCTACTTGAATTGGCCAAAGACATTGACTGCGATGTGGAAATAAAAAAACTTTTTTTCCAAGCGAGGATGTATTTTATAATAAAAACACTTAACCGAACCATTGTAGACTTATCAAAATGCAAAAAAAAAAAACGAAAATACAATAAAATTACAACATAATTAAAACATTTTCCATTTATTTAATCCACAAATATCTACACAAATTGTTGTGTTTTGCCTAATTTAAGTTACATGTTCGATATCCCTTTAGCACTCCGACTTTCTTTTATTCTTGATTTTATCGCAATTATTTTAAATTCAATTAAAGTAAATTTAATTAAAAAATATTAAATTATTTAAACAAATTGTATGTTTATATTATTCGCGCACCAAAGATACATTAATCCCCATCGGACCCACAAAATACTTTCTTTTGCTCAGATTTTTTTAAATCTCGCGTGACGTCATCAAAAAAAAAAGAAGTGTCGTAATTTTGTTTTGTGTGATTCATGATGGAAACCGTTTTCAATGATCATTCATTGATTATAGAAAAATCAAAAATGAATTTACAAGAAAGTGGTAGAGCAAATAAAATATATTTTTGACAAAAAATATAATATATCTTTTGTCTATATTACCTTCATTTTAGTACCAATTTTATTTGCTTAAGTGCTTAAAAATTGATAGTCAAAGTTTTCAATGATGACTTTCAATGAAAGTTCTAACTGGCGCCTTAGATGTATACCAATTTAAGAAAAAGTGTCTCATTGTTCGCCTCTTTCCCCTACATACATTCGTTATTTTTAATATCAAAAAAGAGAAACCCAAATATTTGACTATTGTTTAATTTTTGGGTTCCATTCAATCAAAAATTGTCTTACAGCCTGTTAGACATCTGTAGGTACTCTCATAAATTGATGTCATTTAAAAATACGTAAATTTGAAAATCAAGCATCCAAATACTCAACTTAATTAGAAAACTATGTAAAAACAATTTTCATTCACACGACCATTTAAATTTAAAAGTTAAAAATCTCTTAGAGAAGACCTTGTGTTTAATGTAAAATGGGTTAAGAGCATGAAGAAATATATACAACAAAAACCACACGATGGAATGGGTGGGGTTGGTTATCCCTCTGCATCGCCTCAAGGCTTTTAACAAAACACGATTAGAATTGGAGGAACCGCAAAAAGTTTGGTAAGAGCTCACTGATAAAATAACCAAGAACTTATATTTTGTACATAGATTTGCATGCAGCATGAGAGGACAACAAGAACACAACAAAAATTGGAGAAGCCTAGACCCATAGAACATGAAATGAGGTTAATATGGTTTTGGGTTATTATCCTGAAAATTCTTGAATAAAAAGTGAGTTGGAGAGGAAGGAAATTCTTTTCAAAACTTTAAATTGTTTGCAGGCAGAAAATGTTTACAAGTAGCTAGAGTCTGACACGAGTATTGGTGATGCGAGCTCTTTGCTGGGGGGTATTAATTTAAGTGGCTCTAGTATATTTTTAAAAGAGGGTTTATGAAGTTCTTTTTTTTTTAAGTCGTATTCCAATTTTTATTTTGCAGGTCGGATTTAAAAATTGAACAATAAAAACCAATTTTGGTTTTTATGAATTGAATTGGTGTGTCCCAATAAGGATTTCCCCTTTCTCCGATATGGATTAGTTACATTTAATCTTTGACTGTTTTTTGCTATAAGTAGGTTTGACACTCGTGAAGAAAAGGGGAATTCAACTTCTCCACGTAATCTACCGGCCGGTTCTAAGAAGTATTACTTAACTTTTTCGCAAATACTCACTTGGACTGGTCCCGGGACAACGTAATGTGTACGGGAATAATAAGGCTGATGAATTGGCTAAAATCGGTACATCTTTTGACCTTCTCAAAGCTGCGAAAGACAAATGGTCAGCAAAATAGAAAATTTTCTGCAGAATTGGAGAGAGTGTCAAAATAAAGACATTGAAGAGGGATCTTCTCTATTTTTTTTTGATAATGCCCCAGCTTAGCTAGAACTAGAAAACCAACTCTCGGAAAATACAGTTTCGACGATCTGTTCGATATCTTATTCTACTTCCAATCAGGAATATTTTGAAATTCATTCGACATTTAGGGGCATCGGTACCAGCTGATATATTACAGCTGTTTGAGTGCCACACACCTACTTAAGAGGGGCGTTATACAGTATATACCTACTGTCGGAAGCTACAACGACCTCCAATTTCAGAGTGGCTGAAATAGTTTTTAAAATTTGGCACAATTTCTTTAAATATGTATCTTATTGGAGCTAGCTTGTCGACCGAGTACGCTGATTTTGCTATCGAATCTGATACATCTCAATAGGAAGCAAAAACGACTCCAACTCATTACCAATCTAAAAATATCTGGCGATGAACCATCAGTCCGGAAAAGTTCTTAAGCATTAAGCTGACTATTTTCCTACCCCCATCAAACAAGAGAAGACCAAGTAAAATTCAGGTGAGAGCCGCTCAATATATGTACTGGTAATCTCAACTGGATTTCTTACTACTCTTCTTACGCCAGGAAGTTATACTACGATGTTCTCAGATCTTGTTCTGAATGCAGAAGAAGTGCAATTTTTGTTCCACCTAGTTGTTGTATCTCTGCCAACGTAGTGGTTTTGAAATGTGTGCGAAACTTCCTCCGATTCTTCTGTTGATCCCACTCCTGCTCAATATCTGAATTTTCCTCTTGAACTTCTACAGCGTCTTCTACCACTTGTCTTCCACCACTGTCACTTAAGTCATTATAATTGGAGTCCAAGCCTTCCAGTCTCTAACAGCGATCTTATTACTTTTTTCCTTATCCATTCGACAAAAACGACTGAAAAATTAAATATTTTATATGTAATATCTACTCAAATAATATCTACTATAAACACAGCTAAAGTAAAATAATTTTTTTCACTCAATAATTTTCTAAAAAAAAAGACTTACCCAAAAAATTGTAACACTTTTACTCGCGGTCTGAAAGAACGAAAACTCACAAAATCAGAACACGTTTACTCGGGAGATGCGCTTGCTTGCGCCCAAATAAACTAAACAATGGAGAACACTTAATAGTCCGGGAGCCAGCGACAAATTTTGCTTACCAATTTCCTTATAGCTTAATGACTTCTCAAATATTCTAGACAGTTGTACTATGTAGAATCGTGGCCGTCAGATGCGGCACTAGCGGTGGAATACACAACTGCGGCCTCCCACGCACGGTAAAAAACTTGTGAAACGATAGTTATTAATGACCTTTTATAAAAAAAAAAAACGTCAGCTGGATGTACGGTGGTGGATAGTACGTCAGCTGATCATACGAACTTGACGAAATAAAATATTAATTCAGTCATTCCCTTTTACATGAAACTTTGACAAAAGATAGTTTATATAATATTTAAAATAATTAAAATCATCAGTTGGTTATATATTGGGGGAAGGACTGTCAGCTGATACAGAAAATGGTGTGGGGAAGAGCCAGTTGGGAACATCGATTCAGATTTTAAATAGCCTAGCTGACGTATTTTTCTCCATCAAATTGCCAGCTGACTTAATGATCTAAATATTTACCTGACACATTTCAAACGAAAGGAAATAACGTATCTGAATTGATTTGATACCACGCTCTTTGACGTTTTTTTTTTATAAAAGATCACTAATAACTATCGTTTCACAAGTTCTTAATCAAAAGGCAATGACTAAAAATAATATCATTTTTACCGTGCGTGGGAGGCTGCAGTTGCCTATTCCACCGATTCTGGCGCAGCTGATGGCCACGATGCTACGAGTATATAGTACTACAGTCTAGAGCATTTAACGAGTCAGCCCTAAGAAAATGGATGACCTAAATATGTCGCTGGATCCAGATTATAAGTAGGAGGCTATTGTATTCTTCAAATAGGGAGGGATGATATTTTTTGTAAACAAAGAATGATTTGTTGAGGGGAGAGACAAATGCGCTAGTATAAGAAGGTTAAACTGTAAATTGTTTCGTATCGTGTAGTGTTATACAAAATAAATTAGGAAAATATTGAAAACGAACATAATTTCATTTTCGAAGAATGTATTTAATGTGATGACGATTTTTTAAATCTATAAACTACGAACTATAACAAGACAAACAATTCTGTTAACACAACTTTTTTCTTGCAAACAAAATTTTCCACAAATAAATTATCTCTACGCTTTCAAAATTTTAATTTTTTAGCACAGTCCTAGCCCTAGTAATTCTTACTTTTTTTCTTATTTCACATCTATTCGTGGTATTATATCAAATTTACAAATACAACAATGTATACATTTGAGGCTTTAGAGGGTGAAACGTCGCAAAGTGTTCGATCTTGGTATTACTTATCTGTGGTCACATACAGTGACAAGCAAAAGCGATTAAATGATTTCGATTTTTTGAAAAATTGATTTAAGTGAGGATTTTTTAATAGAATTAAAATCTTTTTTATTTTGTCTATTTAACTAACATTTATTATCTATGTATAATAAAAGTTTCAAAAAATAACACAAACAAAAAATAAAATGCACGACTGGATCGTACGAACTTGCTCTTGTAGCTAACAAATTTTATGTAGCTATTTATGCTTTTATGTAACCATGAGGTTTAGTTAGTTAGGTGTAGTTATCCTATGCAGGCGTAAAGCCTATGTAGGTAAGATTACCTCGATTCTTAGTATAATGAATTGTAGAATTAATGATTAAATGAATAGTTACATAGGTAGCTACCTACAAATGTATATTTAAATCTAAGTTATGGATTTTAATTATGTAAGTTGGGAGAGTAAGATATATTACATATATATACATATTTATTGAACCTAAGTATGTAAGCATGTACATATAATAATGAAAATGAAGGATGTAGGTGGGTAGTTAGCTATATTTATATAATTTACTGTTATTTAACTAGTAACAGTTAAGATAATTTTACTTGTTGATAGTTTGTTGTGTGCAAATCGTTCTCTTTTTAAACGTGTAAAGGTGATTATTGCCAAAATGAAAAAAAACTGTAAAAATTCCGTCGACTGCGCTACTTTTGTTACTAAAAAGTGGTGAATCATCGCGTGAAGTGTCCAAAATTTTGAAAATTTCAAAAACTTCTGTGCTTAATATTAAAAAAAAAAAAAAACATATATACTCCAACAATGAAAAAAGGACAGAAACTACTACTATCTGATTTGGATGCTAGAAGAATGGAAATAGAGTTCAGAAGGGTTGGGTCCAAAATACCTAAGCAGGCAGCCCAAAACATAGACAAGCCAGTTAGTGAATGGACTGCATGCCGGGCACTCAATAGAATTGTGTTAAACGCTAAAGGGAAACCGAAGAGGCCTCTCGTTTCAGAGAAAAATATTAAGGCCAGTTTAGCTTTTGCTAAAAAGCACAAACAGTGGAACATTGACTAATTGAAAAAAGTCATTTTGCCGGACGAGGCGAAGGTCAATAGAATAGGAACAGATGGTAGATCTTTTTATTTGTCACTTCCTGGAGAGCCACTTCAACAACGCCAAGTTCTAAAGACCGTGAAACATGTAGGAGGTTCGGTGATGGCTTGGTGCTGTTTTGTTGTTCCTTTGGTGAAAATCGATGGCATCATACACAAAGAAAAATATTTGGACATTTTGAAGACAAATTTACCACCTGTTACTGTATCAACAGGCTTCAATGATTGCGAAATAAATTTTCAGTAGGACGGATGTCCAAAACACACGTCAAAAACTGTCTCCGAATGGCCCAGAAACCAACAGCTTACGACGATGACATGGCGAGCACAAAGCCCTGACCTCAATCCAATTGAAAATGTATGGTCAATTGAGAAGAGACGGTTGGGGCAGTACAAAAATCACCCATCAAACTCTCAGGAGTTTTGGCAACGAAAGGAGCTGGAATGGGGCCGTATTCCAGAGCAATTCCTTCGTAATTTGGTGGAAAGTGTGCCAAAGCGTTGCTCCCAAGTAAAAGCATTGGCGCAAAATTTTAAACGATTTAGTGAAATGTTAAAGCCACTTTTAGCAATTTACTAAGCTAAAAAGATGATTGAGCTAATTGTAATCGATTTTAACATTTTACTTAAGTTAAAATCACGGAATGGCTACTTTAACTTTTAGCAATTTGCTTAATCCATTATGAAATCTTGAATCTTTTTTCAAACAAAAAATTTTGTTTACCCTAAACTACCAACCAACCCTAGATAGGAATGTTTTAAATTGAAATTGTATTATATTTTTCTTTTCTGTATTTACCTTTTCTTTTTACTTGCGACATAGATACTTTAGGGCAAGTTTTGCATTTGGAGATTTTAATCAAACATCAAAAAGTGGGTCCCGCAATTCCGTCTGGGTGTATGTCTGTATATGTCCAACACTGTACAACGTTCTACAGGCTAAAAGGCTTAAGAGCTTTTCTTCAAACTTGATATTTAAGCGTTTTGGGTGATAAAATAGATTTTTGAATAGGGCTGGCAACGAGACGAGACCAGGCGAGACTTTTGTTAATCTCGTCTCGATCTCGTCAAAATCGAAAAATTTCAGTCTCGTCTCGGTTTCGGTCCAGGTCTCGCCTAACCAAGTCTCGTCTCGGCCTTGGTCTCGCCTTTTTCTCGAGAAAATTTGAATGTGCGATCTCGTCTCGGTCTCGGTTTCGGTCTTGGTATCATCCTTAGTCTTGGTTTCTTTCGTGTTTTTTTGGTAGTAAAAAGATGTAAGATACAGATAAGAAGCATTGTTCGGATTGCAAATATAGAGAATGGTTGTGGTATCTCAGCAGTTCGTCGGTAAGAAAAATGCGGGAAAATGTATGAAACAAACTCGTGAGTCTGTTTTGTCTTTTGAGCTAAGTGGAAATAACATTTTGGAAGAATTGCGTAATTAAATATATTTCATTGCAAAACAAATAAAATATTTAAAAAAAAGAGTACCTACATACAACGCTCGATTTCTTAAAAAATAAATTAATCGTTTTTGTCAAGCCCCGACCTGTCAAAAACCATTTTAGGATGTCTCCGATTTAAATGAATTAAAAAAACCTCTACAAAATTTAAATTTTACCTCAAAAAAATCGAAATTTATCGATTTAATTTATTGCTCCCTAAAAAGTTGATTTTACACATTTTAGGTGAAATTTCGAAAACCAAATATTGCTCAAATGTCAAGATATATTAAGCTGCCTACCTTTCAAGTCCTGAACTGTCAAAATCCATTGAAGCATCGCCTCGGATTAAAAAAACTCTACAAAATTCAAATTTTACCTCAAGAAAATCGAAATTTTTCGATTTAATTTATTGCTCCCTAAAAATGTGATTTCAAACCTTTTGGGTGACATTTGGAAAAATAATATTATTTAAATATCAAGATATAGTAAGTTGCCTACCTGTCAAGTCATGAACTATCAACATCCATTGAAGCATCGCTCCGATTTAGATGGATTAAAAATCCTCTACAAAATTCAAATCTTACCTCAAAAAATTCGAAATTTTTTCCTCCGGCAAAAGTTGATTTTAAGCCTCTTGTATGACATTTGGAAAAAAATATTATCAAAACGTCAAAATATAGTATGTCAAGCCATGAGCTATCAAAATCCATTGGAGGACTGCTCCGATTTTAGTGTTTGGTAACGTGAAATATCGTACGAATTGGTACAAATTTTCACATTTAGCTTTCAAAACCCATAGAAAAAAAAAACCAAGCTCTGGAAACTTGGTGAAAATCAACGAACAATATGGATCTCAAGAATTCGGTCAAAATTGGCATCTGCACGTCTTTTCCAACTTTATTGTGCTTGTCAATTATGAATTATGAATCTTATAATGATATATCCTTGTATCTAATAATGATATATCCTTGTACGTTGCTTATGCTAAACAAATCATAAACTAGAAATTTTGTTCTGCACTACGTAGGTCCATGAAGCCAAGGCCATATACTTCACTTGAAACGAGTATGTTTTACTTGTGTAAATCGAAAACTATGATTTTGAGTTGAATTTTATTAGTTGCGTATGAAAGCGCTCCAAATGGCTTACATTTTGTGCGAATTTAGTTTTCAAAGGTGTATGATAACGTAAAAAATAGGCTGTGAAGTAACGTTATCAGACAACTTTGAAGAGCTGTATTTCCAGATAAAATTTGAATTTTGTACAGTTTTTTTAATCCATTTTAATCGGAGCAATCCTTCAATGAAATTGACAGTTCATGGCTTGTCAGGTAGGCAATAAACTATCATCCCTATTCTGCTATCTTCCGATTCACGTGAATATTTCACTCAATTTTTCACTATTTAGATATTTTCAAATGTCTTCTATCTTTTGAGTCCAAAGCTTTACTAATATTTTTTTTTGTTTAATTCTTAAGAGAATCTAATATTGTTAAAATTTATTTTTGATCGAAATTTATGTACATTTTGAAACAATTCGTTTTTTCCGTCGGATAGCAGAATACAAATGTTCACGTGAACGTTTAACAGAATAGGACTGTATATTTTGACGTTTTTAAAATATTTTTTTTTCAAACCTCACCCAAAAGGCCTTAAATGACCTTTTTCCGAAGCCAAAAATAAAATGGGAAAAACTTCGAATTTTCCGAGGTAAAATTTTAATGTTGCAGAGGTTTTTTAATCTATTCAAAGCGGAGCCATCCTTCAATGGATTTTGACAGCTCATGGCTTGACAGATAGGCAACCAACTATATTTTGACGTTTTCATAATATTTTTTTTCAAATGCCATACAAGAGGATTAAAATCAACTTATTCCGGAGCAAACATTTTTTTGAGGCAAAATTTGAATTTTATAGAGGGTGAGGTTCTTTTAATACGCTTAAATCGGGGCGATCGTTTGACGGATTTTGACAGTTCATGACTTGACAGGTATGTAACTTACTATCCCTTGACATTTGGATACTTTTTTTTCCCAAATGTCCCCCAAAAAGTCTAAAATCAACTTTTTCCAGAGCAATTTATTAAATCCAAAAATTTCTAATTTTCTGAGTTAAAATTTGACTTTTGTAGAGGTTTTTTAATCCATTTAAATCGGAGCCATCCTTCATTGGGTTTTGAATGCTCTTGGCCTGACAGTTAGGCAACGAACTATATTTGACGTGCTGACAATATTTCTTACCAAATGTCACCCAAAAGGAAGCAACGCCATGAAATAAAAACAAAATTTTCTTATAGCGAAAACCGAAACCAAACCACCGAGACCGCCGAGACCAGTGAGACTCTCGTCGAATTTCGGTACCAAAAATACGGTCTCGTCTCGCTCTCGTCTCGGTTTCGTCTTCGGTACTTTTAAAGGAGTCTCGTCTCGTTGACGAGACCGAGACCGAGACGATACCGAGACTAGTCTCGGTCTCGTTGCCAGCCCTATTTTTGAATCGGTTTTTAGGCCCAAAACTAACGATAGCTGCTATACAATTTTGTCTACCATCTTAATTATCTCGAAAACGGCTCCAACGATCGTGATAACAAAAAATATGTGCACTACTATAGCTATAGCCCATATTTTGGTTACATTTTTGTTTACATATTTTGTATTAACGGTACCTTCTATACAACAATTTTTTATAGAGTACTGTAAGCCAAGTTATGGATTCGTGCAAAAAAAAAATCTAACAATCAAACATCACATTTCGATCATAGAGAACACCAAAAAAGTGGGTCCCCCAATTCCGTCTGTCTGTCTGCGAGTCTGCAGCCTAAACGGTTGGATGGATTTGCTTCAAAATTCGTATATATTGTTTGTTCGGTAATATGCCCACACGTTTTTTTCATTTTTTCTTAAGACGACAAATAACAGTAGCTCCCATACATTTTTTTCTGGCCAAAAATAAAAAACTTATTTTTCTCGAAAACGGCTTCAACGATATTTATAAAAAAATCAGTTCATTAATGAAGCAAAAGGGAACATTTAAGTAATTTTCGTTTTGGAACAAAAATTGTTAATTTTGGAACCTCTAGTAGTGCCATTTTTTTCGTTTTCTATTTTTTGGAAAACGGTTAATTTGATTTTTTTGGAATTTTTTGTCCAGAAGCTCATGAAAAGTTTAAACACTATTGTAAGCCAATTTTTTTTTGGAAATTAAAAAAAATTTTTTTTTGTTGAAAACTTAAAATTTCGAAAACGAATTAATGGAAACTTCGTATTTGGTAGTTTTCTGACATTATCTTGAACAGTTAAAAAATCTATATTCCTAAGATAAAAAACAACGGTACCTCCCAAACAAATCTAAAAAAAAATCGTTAAGAAAAATATGTATTTCTCGAAAACGGCTCCAAAATTTTTTTTTTAAATGTGAGTATTCCTAAATTAGTACAGTTCACTTTTAAGTATAAAAATATTTATTTTGCGTACTTATAAACTGTACTTCCCATAGAACCACTTTTCATATTTTCGACTTTCTCAACATTGGATGAACCGATTAAAATAATTTTTCTTATACAAATGGTGCCTAAAATTACGAAAATTTTCAAAAAAAAAAGTTTTTCGATTGTTAAAAAATATATAAAATTTTTTTTTTGAAAAATCGATTTTTCAAAAACCAGTCAGAAAATTTTTTTAAAATGTTTTCTCTATAAATGTTTTCAAAATTCTATACATGAAAAATTATTTTTTTAAAAAACCGCTCCAACGATTTTTGAATTTTTTTTGATATATTTTTATTTAACCTTGAATTCAACTGGCATCTTTGTTTTTTCCCAAACTATAATTAATTACATAAAATTTCCATACCACATCTTAGTCGACAAAATATTAAGCAAATTTTGTATATAAGAAATTTATTAAAGCGACAAAAATGTATTTAGCTATTTGTACTAAGAATCTTGTGCATACGGTGTTATCGAACATAAGAGTAAGTACGTGCGATCCAGTCGTGAATTTAATTTTTTTTTGTTACGGTAGGATTTACCAAAACAAAATTGGCCCCTAATTGGTTCTTCAAACATTTGTCTGACTCTGTTGTTTGGTCATAATCTTAGCTCGTTATCTGTTTACCCCTCTATCATAACCATTCCCATTTTTCGACCAATACTTTAAATACAAGTGCAAAAAAAATCAAACCTGTATTGGTATATGTAGATGTCAAACGTCAACATGTTATGTCCGTTTCTGGACAAAAAACTGCCATTTTAGGCCACTGGGTGCCACCAACAAAAAAGTAATAAAATTCCGAAGATTTCATATGTAGATAATTTTAAATTTTATTTATTGCACCTCAAGATTTAACATAACAAAAAAAAATAAAAGCATCAATTAACAATATACGTCTTTAGGTGGCATGAAGTGCTGGCAAGTTTCAGCCTTTATAATTCATTAAATGACAAGTGATTTTATTACTTTATAAGAAAGTCTCTGTTTTTATGGGTCTTAGGCCGGTATTCAGGGACCACTTTTAAGTGGCTCTTAAGTTTATGAGGCTGATAGTTGAGGCTTGAGAATTATTTGTGCTATTCACCAACCACTCATAATAACCATTTTTCGAACTCCGAAAATGAGAAGAATTCTCTCTTCATCAGGCACACTCAAACTGCGTAATCAAACTGTTTTCGAAAACAAGTGATAGCCAGCTGACGTTAAACTCACAACAAGATGCCAAGAAACCATTTTTATAATTTTATAGAAATTTATGTTTCTTTTATTTATTTATTTATTTATTTATTTATTAACATCAATTAGAGATCTTATACATCTTCAATTAGACTATCGAATATATAAACAAAAAATTAATAAGTAAATATTTGGTTATATGCCTTGGTAATAATATTATACATACACAATAAATATAAAAAGCTAATTTAAAAAGTACAATAGTAAATTATTTTTTAAAGTTAATCTACTTGAATGAAAATTGAAATCTACATATACAGAAATAAGGTTAGTTTCTCTAACACAGCGAGTTATAGGTTCATTTAGTGCATAATTAACCCTGTGATCATTTTCTCAGAGCAGGCATCTTTCTCTTAGCTGTCGAGATGGTGCGTAAATATCAACTAAAGATAAAAGAAAAGGGCATTTAATATGATTATTTAAAATATCGCTAATGAACATAATTGAAAAGACTTTTCATCTGTTTGCAAGCGACTGAAGGCCAAGAAGTTTGCATCTAGTAGGGTAGTGGGGAGTTTCGATGTTCCAACCTAATTTCCATATTACAAAACGAGTGAACTTTTTTTGAATACTTTCAATTCTTTTGGAATGAATGTTATAGTAAGGATTCCATATCACACAACAATATTCTAAGATGGACCTAATATATGCCGTATATAGGGATTTTAGAGTATATGGATCCTTAAAGTCTGTAGAGTTGCGTTTTATAAAACCTAACATGGAGTTAGCTTTAGCTACAATGTATTCTACATGTTTAATAAAGTTTAGTTTTGAATCAAAAACTACACCAAGGTCTTTTTTTTCGGAAACTCTATCTAGAACATGATTTTCAATTTTGTATTCGTAGAAAACTGACGAAAAATTGCGACAAAAAGAAAAGCTGTGGCATTTAGAGACGTTTAAAAACAATTGGTTAACTTTACACCACTCTGTTAGCCTAAGGAGGTCATCTTGTAAAAGTCGACAATCATCGACAGTCTTTATGCATCGGAAGAATTTCAAATCATCAGCAAAAAGGAGTCGAACGGAATTTTTAAAGATGTCAGGCATGTCATTAATAAAGATGAGAAAGAGAAGTGGACCCAAGTGGCTTCCTTGGGGTACTCCTGATGTAACATTTACAGGGTTCGAGAGTATTTGGTCAATGGATACAAATTGTATGCGACCTTTTAAGTATGAATTCAGCCATTTCAACATACTTGAGTGCAAACCCACACTTTCAATCTTCTCAATCAAAATTGAATGACTGACTCTATCGAAGGCCTTGGCAAAATCGGTGTAAATCACATCGATTTGATATCCTTCTTCGAGCGTATTCAAAATAAAATTTGAAAAGATTGAAAGATTGGTAGTTGTTGATCTTCCTGCAACAAATCCATGTTGAAATGGTGAAATATGTTCTCTCAATAAAAAAGCCAACTTAACGTAAACAATTTTTTCAAAGAGTTTAGGAATAGATGACAGCTTACAAATTGGACGGTAGTTAGATATTTCTTGCTTAGGTCCATTTTTGTGAATAGGAATGATAAAAGATTTTTTCCACTCCGAGAGAAACTCACCGCTCGCAAGCGAGCTATTAAAGATATAAAAGAGGGGTACAGAAAGAGCAGCTGCACATTTTTTCAAGACGATTGGAGGGACTCCATCAGGACCGGGATTGTTATCACAATCCAAGTTCAGAAGACCCTTTTCGATTTCGGAAATATTTAACTCTAAATTACCTATGTCAACCATATGCTGGTAAGTACAATTTTCAGTTCTTCGATGATGTACTTTATTTGAGGTTGTGTAGTTAGATTTAAAATATTCGCCAAATAAATTACATACAGTTTGGAGATCAGAATATGTAGAACCCATGTATTGCATAGAGCTCGGAATACCAATTGATTTCTTTTTACTATTGATAAAGGACCAAAAACACTTACTATTCCATTTTAAGTTCGATTCAATTGACACTATATAATTTTTGTAAAGAAATTTGTTAAGAACATCGAATTCACGCGCCAATCTGAGATAATTATTCTTAAATTGAATATTGTTTGGAGAATTTCGTGTAAATTTGTTAGCCTTATTTTTTTTATTACATAAATTACGAAGTCTGTTATTAAACCACGGGGGCTTTGAATTATTCTTAATTTTGACTTTTGGTACATATATATTAATTGCCTCTTTCAGATTATCCATGAACAAATTATAAGATTGTAACAAACTTAACGAATGAAAATTTAAATTCCACGGAAATTCAGACATATAACTCGCTATGCCATCATTCTTTAAAGATTTAAATAAATTAATAGAACTATTTTCAAACAAATTAATTTTTGTTTTAGTTAGATTGAGCCCCTTTTTGTATCAAACAAGTCGGCGCGTGTCCTTGGAAGACACAATCTGGAAGACATCCGTCCTCCTTGTGAAAACAAATAGTTGCATCATTATCATTACTGCCGTTGGTCCCTGGAAAACGCAAACTCAATAGAATATGTTAATTTTTTATTTAATAATTAATTAATTGTCGCGAGGGCAAAAATAGAAAACATATGCTAATAGTTTTGTTTTTGTAACTTGTGTTTCATTTGCAAATAAGTTGTCTGAAAAAAAATTAACGAATTGTTACATTGACAGTGGTCATTGTATGTCGAAATTTTTCGAACAAATTTTCAATGAGAGGGCTCAGAACTTTAGAGTGGTCGCGACCACTCATAAGTCTTATGAGCGCTCATAAATATTCACCATTAAGCCTAGTACGCTGCTGATGCGAAACGAAAAATCCCATACAAAAATGATCCGACGAAATCATGAACCAAAAATTTCGCTCTACTTTTCGTTTTCCAGTACGCTGCTGAACGACGAAATGTGTAATTTTAGTGTATAGCTGTACTAGATTTCTTAGTACAATTCTCCACTCTTTTCGTTCTCAATTTAATTGACCTGCACATTAATTGCTTGCGAAATTTTGACATTTAATTTTTTTTATAAAAAAAAGTCAAGCTCTTGTATTGTTTATTTGATTTTTCTTTGGCTTTGGGTTTTCTCTAGTGTCTGGTTTTTCTGTGCATTTTCTGTATTAAATTATTTGAAATAAGATCAATTATAATTTTTGTACCAAAACCTATTCCAAAATCGACTAAACTAAATCTGCAAAATGGAAATTGGAAGTTGGAAAGAAGCACACCCTTCACATATCTTATCGGCGAACAAGATATAGCAGATCTTTATTTGGAGTGCTTTTTATAACCAACTATCGACTTTTCTCATACCTAGTGCTAGTGCTTAGAATAAAAATAACCTATGTTCTTTTAAAATAATTTATTTTAAGTGACTACTAAATAAAAATATTATAAACAAGATTCAGTAGTTTGTTCTGCAATTAACTGTCCATGTCACGATTTTGAAAATACATTTGTTATCCGACTTTTAAATTCTATGCGACCTTTGACACCATATAAATATAAAAAAACACACCATTTCTAACGACATACTTTCAACACATAAATTAAGTCAATTGCCACAAAGAAAAAATCAAATCGAACGCCCGCTACTGGCAGTACGAATATGAATTTCCGACCTGGTCGGGACAAGATGTATCCAGGCCGGAAGCCAAAGGTAAGCGGCCTTCCGCTGCACCAACGACAATTAAGGAAATCATCTTTACCACAATAATGTTTGGTTGTAAAAAGTCCATCTTAAACGATACCCACCCCTATTTGGGAAGCCTGTTTCCGATCTCATTGATTGACGATCTTATACCATACCCCAGAACTTATTTCTCAAGTTCAGACAATCTGTTTAATGTTTACTTCGTGAAAATCGGCACCTGATGGACATTGTTATTTAGTCTACAACTTCTGGTGATGACCTCGATAGTCCTTTGTTGTTGTGATAGAAAGAAGATGATGACAAATCACTTACCTCGCATTGCCATCGCTACCTTCTTTTTCTTTTCTGGACGAAGTTTTTTTTTTTTTAATGTAATTGAACCATCGTATGGCAGATGCCCTGCTCGTGGATTTGATAGCAAATCAAGTTCCTTGCAAACTGGTCACTTGTCAATTGGATTTGACATATAAGGCCATGCATTTTTACTATTCATTCGATTTTGGTATTAATTGAGGGAGCAAGACCTATAGTTAAAATGGGAATCGATCAAAGAGCATTCGCAGCGTAGCAGAGCGGTCAAGTACAAACCCACTAAGAAAACTCACTGATGAACAAGTAAAAATGCAACCCGTTCCAAAAATATATTCTAAAAGCTATTCACTGTTCTCTTGGAATATATAATCTGAAAATACTTTGGAGTGTATCTTTGGAACGGGTTATCCTAAAAACTTGGTTGATACCTTTTTGTAATCTACCCTTGATACTCTCAAAATCAGAATCAAAAGTTTTTATGTAGAAGCCTTATTGCAAAAAATCAATCTTGAAATACGCATATTTAGAATGATGTATGCGTATTCCTGGAGCTATTTTTTTTAATACAAATTCTTTGCAAAAAATGTTGATGCTTCCTTTGAAAGTATGAAGTGCTGATTCTAAAATGATATGGCTCGCCTTTATTGGACAACCCTTTCCGAAGATATAGTCCATTATATTTATAGTCTGATTATATTTTTCAGATTATATATTTCAAAGTGAATAGTGAATAGTTTTGGAACTATATCTTTGGCACGGGTTGTCCAATAAAGGCGAGCGATATCATTTTAGAATCAGCACTTCATACTTTCAAAGGAAGAATTAACAAAACCAAAAGTAGTTTTGTCACCAAATTACTTTTAGATGTATTTGTTTGTCACCAAATTTCCTTTACATATAATTTTTTTGAAATAATTCTTGGACTTGAAAATGGCATCTGGAATTAGTAAGAAACCATAAATTAGAACTCATAACCGTTTACACCATCCCTATGAAGGACGTAGTTTTCGAATTATAGAGCGGTTTACCTCCCTATTTCATTGATTTTCTTAAAATTGATAGAAATTTCATCAAATCGGCAGATAAACCAGTTAATAAGTCCCAAAGTATTTGCTTAATTTCCATCATTTAAACGGTTCTGAGTTTTATTTTAAATCCTCTATGTGTAACAAGAACAATTTTTAAATCCAAGAATTATTTCAAAAAAATTACATCTAAAAGTAATTTGGCGACAAAAAATTTTCCATGTAAAAATAATTTGGTGACAAAATTACTTTTTTTTTACAACTTGTCAAATGTTTTTACAGCTTACAGAACTCACCGCAAATATTTTTCCGCTGTGGTTTTCGTTAGCATTTCGCTTTCCTAGTGGAGACCACCGAACATTTTCGTTTCGCATCAGCAGCGTACTAGGCTTTAATGTTTAATGAATAGGTTTATGAATACCGTCCGTTATGTTATTTAAGCTTGAAACAACCTTTTTAGCTGATCTACTACCTGCTACTACTTGGATATATTCGGAAACATTTGCTCGTCGATTCCTAGAGTGCCATTTGAAGCGTTTGAGTGCCACAGTGCCATTTAAATTAAAAAGTGCCAAATTTGCACGATCGTGCCACTTCGGCAACGTTGATTGCGGTTAATGCGACCTAATCGCATCACACACACACGCATTGTTTAAAAACAAGATTGTTTGATTTTGTCAGCAGTATTTAGCAGAAAATCAAATGTGCAACATGTCTGTTTTTTATATAACACTTTGTTTTTACTCTATTATTACATTTCTTTTTTCGATTTTTTAAATGCAAGGTACCTATTTGCATGAAATTTATTCTTAAGTATTCTGCAATTCATTGCTTACGTTTATAAGAGTTGACCTGACCTCCTCTTGTATAACTGTTGAATCTAGGACTTATCACAGAAATACATATAATATAATAATGTAGAATTGTTTGGCTAAGATTATGTTTTAAGCACCTAAACATGACAAATCATATATCATAGAAAACAATAGCTGTGTTTTATTGGGAATCTATCCATTGTACCGTAAGTAATTTCCAAAAAAACGCATCGACCGTAGCATGGACCGTTGCTTTTTTATTTTTGTAAAAATGGTACCCTTGTACAGAAGTCACACGTAATGAAAGAGTCTTTTGCAAAGTAAAATTAAGAAAATATCAAAATTATGAACAATAATTAGCTTTTATTCATATAAAATAGAAAGTAGAAAAACTTACCAATATTTAATTTATGTTACAAACCTAATTCTTGTTTTCATTTTTTCTGCATTTGCAATTTAAATTCGTACATTCATTTTGAACCAATATAAAGGAAATGATAAGTGAATGGGTTTGTTCATAGACTATGGTCAAGTCCCTTTTTACACAGGGCAATTTTTGTATTGCTTTAAAAATCTTCTATGCCTTTCACGCGAGGAAACAAAATTGACGGAGATTTGCGTGTTTTCTTTAAATGTTTCTTGGTTTTGAACGCACACTAAAGCGTACTTTAAATTGTTCATAAAATAGAAAGTAGAAAAACTTACCAATATTTAATTTATGTTACAAACCTAATTCTTGTTTTCATTTTTTCTGCATTTGCAATTTAAATTCGAACATTCATTTTGCACCAATATAAAGGAAATGATAAGTGAATGGGTTTGTTCATAGACTATGGTCAAGTCCCTTTTTACACAGGGCAATTTTTGTATTGCTTTAAAAATCTTCTATGCCTTTCACACGAGGAAACAAAATTGACAGAGATTTGCGTGTTTCCTTTAAATGTTTCTTGGTTTTGAACGCACACTAAAGCGTACTTTAAATTGTTCATAAAATAGAAAGTAGAAAAACTTACCAATATTTAATTTATGTTACAAACCTAATTCTTGTTTTCATTTTTTCTGCATTTGCAATTTAAATTCGAACATTCATTTTGCACCAATATAAAGGAAATGATAAGTGAATGGGGTTGTTCATAAACTATGGTCAAGTCCCTTTTTACACAGGGCAATTTTTGTATTGCTTTAAAAATCTTCTATGCCTTTCACACGAGGAAACAAAATTGACAGAGATTTGCGTGTTTCCTTTAAATGTTTCTTGGTTTTGAACGCACACTAAAGCGTTCTTTAAATTGTTCATAAAATAGAAAGTAGAAAAACTTACCAATATTTAATTTATGTTACAAACCTAATTCTTGTTTTCATTTTTTCTGCATTTGCAATTTAAATTCGAACATTCATTTTGCACCAATATAAAGGAAATGATAAGTGAATGGGTTTGTTCATAGACTATGGTCAAGTCCCTTTTTACACAGGGCAATTTTTGTATTGCTTTAAAAATCTTCTATGCCTTTCACACGAGGAAACAAAATTGACAGAGATTTGCGTGTTTCCTTTAAATGTTTCTTGGTTTTGAACGCACACTAAAGCGTACTTTAAATTGTTCACTCCCATTTCATTTCGCCTTTATATTTCATGCTTTTATTTACTTTCTGAGTAGATCGATAGCTAGAGTTTTATTTTTCAAGTCAATTTACTAATTTATTTTCTGAGTATATTTTGCTTTCAATTCAGACTGCACTTAACATACGCGGAGTAAGGAACAAGTAGTTAATATTTGGTTTGCCATTTCCATGCACATGTCCAGAAAAAAAAAAAACAATGGATCACAAAAATGTACGCCCAGTATGTCCATGTAGTGAAGCGAATACCGTCCATGGCCAACGTCCATTAAACAGTGAAGAAAAAGCACATTTTGTGAAGTTCAGTTGCCGCTTAGTGCGTTTAAGCTAGGCGCTCACATGCAAATTTTCCGAAACGAAATAGTTTAATCACTAGTGATCGCGCACATTAGCAACTTAAAATCAATCAACGCGATAAACCATCACACAACCAATATTTTGATTTAATGTGCGCGCAGTTACATTATAGTTCGGTGTGATACAAACTGAAGAACTTATTTGGGGCGATCTTTCGATTTGTGCCAAAACGCAAACTTTTAAGTAGCTTGAATCGTAAACTGAATTGCTACTGCATTTGCACGCACTCTCATGGTATTCACTTTAGCAACCAAACTGTTGCAAATCTGAAAGTTGCATATTTGCGCGCCTAGCCTTATAGCTCATAGAATTTCTTACGAATAAATATTGTGCGGCGCACTGTGGAGCATTCCTCTATAATGCAGTTCCACCCAATGCGGCTTGTCTTCTCAAATTGCTTTTTTGTAGATCTAAATAAAAAGATGATTTTTTCACCAAACTCCGTTTATTTATAACTGTCAATAAAAATTGAACACAAAACGAAAATTAGGCTTGGTTAGTCAATAAAAAAGTAAAACGGAACTCATTCGATAAATATTGGTTTCTTTTTCAAAATGGATATCAAAATTTGTTAAAATTGATTAATTGACATTAGGGGTATGCAAAATTGCAGATATAGGTGCAATTTTAGACGCACTTCAGAAAATAAATGAGCAAAGAATACAGTTTTTAATAGTAAAAGTCAGAAACCTTTCAGAAGAACAGCTTATAATTTATTAAAAAATGGAGTTATCTAAGATTTGAGAAATATAAACTGGCCAACTATTAAAAAAAAAAGAATCAAAAAGATCGATTTGTCTTACGAATGAAATTAATAATTATAACACTCCATGAACACATCCATCGGGATTCAATTCAATTATCAATCGTACAAACAAAACTAACAAAATCAGAATCGAGACTCGACTGAACGTCCATCCAGCCATCCACCGTAGCTTCTACTTTAGCTTTTTATCGACGAATTGTAGCGAATTGTATGTAAAATGCTACGTCGGATAAACTTACGGCGGATAAATTTCCCAATAAAACACGGCTAATAATTCTGTAACGCTCTTCATGCACTATGTATTGATAAGATTCTCGTTTTTCAAAAATTTAAAAACATACCTGGATATATTTTCGAGTTTATTTTTTATTTATTTCAAAAAGCTTAAAACAGATTTAGTTTTGAAATGATATTATCAAACACAGACATATTTTCAGATCATTTACAATAATATCCTATGGTGAAGGCATCTTACCTCATTTCAAACTTAAGCCTCAATACTTTTGTAAAATATCTCTTTAACGAATTAAAGGGATATTGCTATTACTGGAAAAGTAAGCCTGTTGGTCCTTTGTAAATCCTTTTATGGGATATCTTAGGGGGATGATAATAGGAGTCCACAACATGAGCCCAAAGATACACAACATATAATATCTTTTGGTTATCATCTTCGACTCGATAAGTTGTCTTGTCAGATTTCCCATGCATATGTCAGCATATCTGGATGATTTGGCCCAAAGAACTCAAATCCGGTTGGGGTCTCATTTATCCTCCTTTTGTCTTATTATGGTTGAGAATAGCTTACAGGTTCTGTTCAATTTAGCATTTGCGTCTTATACCTCATGATGTTGCCAGTGTCTTCACCACCACTGCGATGCCATCTATCGCTCACAAAAAAGCAAGCAAATAGATATTGTGAATATGCCTCATATGGTATTATTCCGGATGAAAAGCTTTAATGAGTGAAATATTTTCACAATATTCACTACAATTCTGTTACAAAAACAGAAGCGATTCTGAAGCTGTTCCAGGGCAATGGGATATCATCCTCCTTAAGGTATATACACAATACCTATATGACAAACACATTTTCCTATAATTGCGCACCCTCTTAAAACGGCCAAGCTGATTATGTTGCTTCATTTTTCGAAGGATAATCATTATGGTGGTTGTAATGTAAAATAATATAATGATAACGTTGTGAAGTAAAGAATACAAAATCAATACCAACATTGCTGAGGATTATAAAAGCTATATGCTTTCCTTCTCAAAGTGTTAATTAAAATGTTAATAATATAGGAACTGAGAAGCCACACAAAAATATTTATAAATACAAGGATATAAAATGAATATAGCACCTATACATTATGTATGATGTGTATGAGTCCCTATATACGATGGCTCTTTGTCACTGATTCTTTTCGAAACTTAAAAGTGAACAAAATCATGAAAGTGACTGAGTGTGCAAGTAAATGAAGGTGACTTTGGGAAAGATTTCGGAAATTCGAAACAAATTAAATTGCGCCTGAAAGTCTCGTACCTTTGGCGAACAGAGGATTTTTAATACGCAACACTCAATTGATTTGTTAATTTTTCCAAAATCGTGAATGACAAAAGAGAAGTATTAAATATTCTAATTTGCAAAAAAAAATATTCTTACTGCGAATTTCTAGCGAAGGCGATCCTGCCATACTGACAGTATTCCATTCCATATAATTTAATTCCTTACCAATCACTAAAGAATTGGTGGTATTGTTTCCCTTAATTGTTTTGGTTTTGTTAAAACTCAAATATTAATTAAATTAAGGGTTGTTTTAAACAAACGATTTTTAAATTCTACAAAACGATTTATCGCTTTTTAAAAAAAAGTAACTCTAACGATATACCTTTTCAAAGAATATAACAAAAATATTCTTATATTTAACTAGCGATCTCCTGCTCTCATTTTTGCTCTCTCCAATTGATGCGCACCCTTATTAATAAGGAAATCGGTTACGGGTTTAATGAAAGACCTAGGCCAGTGGCTGATCACTTAAAGAACCCATTCCACTTCCTCTTGTTTCAAATATCCGAAAAGGGTTGATTCACAATGGAGATATCTCAATAAACGAATTTAGGGTCCGTCAAATTGTACGTGAGGAGTTTCACACTTCTTTTTTTATTCATTTCATTTTTCGCCACTGTATTGTATTGAAAGATAAGCCAACCATGTGGAAATAACTTTACTTAACCTTAGTTGGTACTATACGCACCTTGGGGTGCACCTGAACTTCAAGGCCCTTTATCACAAGTGCTAGACTCCAGCTTTTTCGGTCAATAGTTTGCTTCCCATTATATCGTGTCAAAGAAGTTAGCATAACGAGGGTCAGCAACTCGTTTTTACTAACGATTATATGACTATAAGGCAAGTTATGCATTCGTCAAAAAAAAAGTTTTGAGATAACAATCAAACATGACATTACGATGATAGCGAAGACGAAAAAAGATGGTCTAAAAATTCCGCAGACAGACATGTCTGTCTGTCTGTCAGTCTGTCTGTCAGTCTGTCTGTATGTATGTAGAGACACCTACAGCCCAAACGGCTGGGCCGAATTGCTTCAAACTTGGTATATAGGGTTTTTTAGGTATTGTACAGAGGGGAAATTGAATTTTTTTTAGCTCAAAAAATAACGGTACCTGCCATATAACCGTTACGTTCAAACCTATTTTTCTCGGAAACGGCTGTAATGATCTTGATAATAAAAATCAGTGAGGCTTTAGCTAAGACCAGTCATATTGTTGAAAAAAAAAATTAGCAAAATGTCTAAAAACGGTACCCGTTTTTTTTTGCTTTCGACTATCTCATAAACGGTTTAACCGATTCTTTAAAAATTTCACACATATATAGGTTTAGGTTGCCAAATTATATCGCGTGCCAATATTTTTAATTAGTATTTTTTTTTTTAAATCATTTAACAAAAAAAATTTTAAAAATTATATTTCGAAAACTGCTCATACATTTTTTTTCAAAAATTATATTTATATGCATTTATTGAATACCTATGAATTGGCGTTTTTGAATTTTTTTTTGAAAAATGTTTTCAAAAAGTTTTAAAAAAGAACTTTTTTCTCAGAAACCGCTCCACAGAATTTTAAATTTTTCTTCTCATAAATTCAAATTTATCTAAAAAATAAAATGGCGTACTTTTTTAGCTTAAATTAGTTTAAGTATTTATTTCAGAATTTTAAATTCTTTTTTCTTTGATTAAGCCGATTTAATCTTTTGTTTTTAAGTTTATATTATTAAGTATTTAATATTGTTATACCAATTGTTTTTAGAAAAAAATTAAAGAAACTTTGTATATAAAAAATAAAGCAGAAAACCACTTTAAAAATATATTTAGATTTTAAATAGAAATCTTTTGAATAGGATGTGATCGAACATAAGAGCAAGTTCGTGCGTTCCAGTCGTGCATTTTTGAGTTACTGTGCACCCGTAGGTACTATAGTCTCTCGTATGTTTCTTTAATAGTTCTCCTTGATTTCACTATAAAAAAAAACTTGATTGGAAAAAGTGAGATGTAATTTCACGCCAGCATATCATTTTTTGGAATTATCGTATACAAATATTTTTTGGATATAATTGCACATCAGAGCGACCAACGACCAACGAATATTCGTCCATTTTGACATTTCGTTCACATGGCTTTAATTGTATTCGTCACGAATACAAGAAAAAAGTCTGATGGGTAGATGGTATGTGGAATGCGAATAGAATTTGACTGTTCGTGGCAATCAGATGCAATTCGCGACAACCACTATTGTTTTCTCAAATTTATCTTATTTTGGTGATTAAAAAGTAAATTTCTGTGTTTATGTATTAAAATAGAATTTATATTTCTACAATTTTGTTTAGAATTTGTGAAGAGCTTAGGTTGGTAAATTGCTTTAAATGGAATTTATTCGGTTATTCGTCGGTCGTTTGTCGCTCTCATGTGAATAGTCCTATATTACTTAAAAATAGTTCTGTAAAGTTCAAATAACTAAAATTGTGATAATAAAATCGCATTTTTCGATACGTTTTCCTACTTTAATCCTGACATTTTTTACTTCTAACAGTGGTCTAATGAAAATTACTTTTCTTTTAATTTTTAGAGTGCCTTTTCACGGTTTTTGGTGAACGAACTTGAGATGCTTTTTGTATGAACTGTCATGTTTTATTAAGTCAGTTCTTGTAGTCATTTCAGTAAATGTATGAATGATCTGCATGGCGATATCACTGTTTCAAGTGTGGAACACCTTAAATTCCTTAACATGACAATAAGAGTTCATATATCATTTGAAAACATAATTGAATGAGAGAATGAAGAAATCAAAGATGAACAGCAAGCCGAAAATCTAGATCGGCAATGGGAAGAAGCGGAATGGAAGATTTGGGAAAGCCAAGTTTTTGATAATATGCAAAATATAGCCATAAACTGTTCCGAAGGTGAAATGATCAATGGATATGCAAATACTGAATTGGCAAACCAGTTGAAAACACAGTTGCTTGCATATGTTTCCCTTTGGGCTAACATTATGGTTCCATTGTTTCGCAGAGGTTCCATAATAGAAACATCTGCGTCTGTCGAAGCTGAATTTCGCAACTTTAAAGACATGGATTTCAAAGGTAAGTTACCGATGCGAATTGACGGGATCATCTTTCAGCACCTTGATCGTATAACTGAAAAATTGAATGATCGCTTGACTGAGTCAAATGTTGAAATTATTGAAAAATTAATTTCGCCTGAAACTCCTGGAAATTAGGTTATAATTTCTACTTATACAAAAAAAGTTGGATTTTGATCAAGATTTATTAAAAACCGATGAAAATATAATACTAGCAATTGACGGGTGGAATATTATAAAAAGATGTTGTGGGCTCAATCCCAATAAAAACACTGCAGAAGGAAATGAGCTGCACAAAAAAACCCTAATATTCTACGATGACTGTCCCGAATAGGAGTTCGCTAAAGATTCTAATATGGCAACATTCCAGAACTATTAAATGGAAGTTTGTCAAAACCGTTTAGACGACTTCAATTATAATATTGCTGAAAAATGTGTTGGTTCAATTTTGCAAGTAATTTTAAATGGTATTGCTATAAACAAAGCTTACTTTTACAATCAAACAACATTGGTGTTACCAAGTCCATGCCCAATATTAAGATTTGCTATTAACATTTTGCTGAATATTATATGAATTCAAGAAACTAAAAATACACATCTCATTTTAAACCAATAACAACATACACAGTATTTTAAAACAACAATCAAAAAACGATAGAAAATCATGCACTGATATAAATTAAAGTATTTACAACCTCTGCAACATGTTCTACAAAGGTTAAACTGGTCGAACAGTAAACCACAGATTCAACGAACATAAGACCAAACCCAAAACCAAATCCTCATACGCTTAGCATTTCATCAACAATAACCACAATTACGCAGACTTCGATTTATTAACATTAGGTATATTTTTGCAGAAAAAAAAATACTAGACGTAACTGAATAATTTGAAATATACAAAGCATATAAAATAGAATAGGACAAATTGTTAATGATATATTGACAGATAAGACGAACGTCTTATGCCCGGTCGTCCACAAAGTGCGCAACCAACAAGCTCAAACAACTTCATTCAACTGTTCATTCAACTCCATCATTGATGTCAAAATTGCCAACCTCTTACACTAGTGCACAAACTTGTGTTCTCCACGTTGAGCAACGAATCCAAAGGAAAAATTGTACAAATACAAACGTGTTGAGAGCCTCGTACACATAGTTGACAAACTTAGTGAAATGGGTATGGCCGTGGTGCGATAGATATGTGCTCGCCTGTCAACCTTGTGGTCGTAGGTTTGATTACTGCGGTTATCTATGTCGTCTTACTTTTCATTAAAAACTAATTCTAAAAATTGTCATAAAATGAGTTGCAGGTTTGCTCATCCATGCTGTTTAGGCATAACACTAACAGCATGTGATTGAGTAAAACTAGTATACCGATAAATATGGCAGCGAATAAAAAATGCGAATTATAAAGGACAAAGATAAATAATATACGGAAATTTCTCTATTAGTTCAGCCGCCATACCTGGAGATAAAATCTGAGACAACCAGCTCAGAACATCGCACCACACATCTTTCCTATCCTTCTATCTCTTGCCTCTCACGCCCGCGCTGTGTTAAAAAGATAAAATGTAACATCATAATCCTTTGAGCGCGTGTAAATTATAAACAAAAAAAAAAAATGTTGTATAACCTTGTACACCTAATTGATCAACTCGTTCAATTGTTGGAGAACTCCGTACACCTAGTTGATCAACGTATTCAATTGTTGAATATCTTCGTACAAATGTTAACAAACTTACTCAAAAGTTAAATAACCTCGTACACTAGTTGATTGCTTTTTCAAGTTGAGCAACTGCGTTTTTGATATGGTTGTTCAACAAGTTGATGGACGCGTTTATACCTTCGTACACCTAACCAAAACGCACTTGTTGAGGTACGCATAGATACTCAGATATTGATGACTTAAGTTTAACTTGTAAGCATTTTTAATATCGGTGTCACACACATCTTTGTTAAAAAATATTGAAATTAAATTTTGTCTAGATTAAGCATGATTTCCTCTCAAAAATAAATAAAATACACGACTGGATCGCACGTACTTGCTCCTATGTTCAAACATTTTATATGCAAGATTCTTAATGGAAACGGCTAAATGTAATTTTAAAGTCGTTTTTCACTTAATTTTTTATATATAAAAATTCTAAATTTTTTTCTAAAAAAAATTGGTATAAAAATTCTAAATATTTAATAATATAAATTTGAAAACATAATTTCAGAAGAAATCGCCCACGAAATCGAAATTGGTATAAAAATTTTAAATATTTAATAATATAAATTTGAAAACAAAATTTCAGAAGAAATCGCCCACCCGTTTTCAAAATATTGAATTTTCAAAAAAAAAAAACTTTTTTTTTTTTTAAATCCAGAATTTTAAGGAGATCTCGTATAAAAATTTTGATCGAAATCCGTGGAGCCGCTTATAAAAAGGTCGAAAATCAATAAAATGGTTGTATGGCAAGTACCGTTAATAACAAAATATTTTTAATTTTTTTCGGGCAAAATATAGATCATACTCAGGGCAGTACTCACACCAAATTTTATCAAAATCGTTAGAGCCATTTTTGAGAAAATTAAGATGGTAGAAAAATTTGTATTGCAAGTACGGTTATTTTTGCGGCTACAACAACGATTCAAAAATCTATTTTGGACAATTACCTAAAACAATTACCAAAGACAGACAGACGGAATTGCCGGACCCACTTTTTTGGTATTCTCTATCATCGCAATGCCAACTTTGATTAAAATCTCGAGTTCGATTTTTTTTCCAAATGCAAAACTTGCCCTATAGTGTCAATATCGCAAGTAAAAATGGCTGCCATATTTATATTATTAGAAAATCAAAAACGAAAAAAAGATAAGAGACGATGACAAAGCAAATGATCAACACTGCACCAATTTTCAAGTTGATGTCAACACAAAACTTCAACCCATGCACGCACACACATTTTGTCTCGTCCAACAATGCACAACAAATAATTTCACGTCAACGGCAACCAACACCAAACACAATTAAAAAAGTTGATCAACGAGTTGAACAAATAATGTGCGTCACATTATCTTGAAAACGTTTCTCAACGCGTTGAACCACCATTTTCAACGAGCAACACGAGCTCGTACACTAGCCGTACACTTGTTGAATAATTCGTTGAGCAACGATCTCCAACCGGATTAAACTCGTTGGTTGTATGGAGTTGAATGTGTTGAACCTGAAATTTGTGTGTTGAATGTCTAGTGGACGACCGGCAGTATGCGAAACCGCAATAAAACAAAAACAAAATAATAGATGAAAAGAATACAGCACAAAATCAACACAAAAGCTTCACCCAACAGAAGAAATATTGCAAGAGCCACATTAAGCATATATTTGACAATACCAGCAACGTAACAAAGTAGTATGCCAGAAGGTGGAGTATACACTCTAAAACGCGTTACACATTATAGAATAATTTTGAAGGTGTGATAATAATTAGTTCATAATTAAAAATTAAAATAAAATATTAAAATTAAAAATTTTTCTTATCAGCTTAGATTTTAATTTGTACATACTACAAAAGAAATTTACATTGAAAGAGCAAATATTCTGTTGTCAGTTTCCTAACTTTGTACGCGTTTAAAGTGATTAGATAAATATTTCAGAGATTCGATCAGTATTTCATCCTGCAAAAGGCTTATAAAAAAAATATCGTGGCGAAAAGCGTTAACTACACGCATGGAAAGTGCAGACATCGACGATAGGTAAACTATCCAAACTAAGGAAATCACCTCTTCAAGTATTATTCTTCAAACAAAAGTGAAGTGCAGAGATCCTTAATAAATAGCTTAACCCTTGCCAAATTAAGTAGAGAAATAAGAAAGCTTAAGTAAAAGAAAGCTCCGGGATATGACTTAATTACGGCCGAAGTTCTCAAAATGCTTCCTCGCAAAGGGTTAATTAATCTTCTTTATAAACGGTGATTTTTTAAGAGCTTGGTTTTTGAAAAGTCAAAAAAACACAGAAACTTGTAAAAAGTGAATGAAATTTTTATTTGGATCGATAAATCAATTTCTGCCATTTACTTTTTAAAAATAATATCACTTAAATGTTGCCCGCGGCTACGCTTCAGGTGGTCCATTCTGAAGGTCCAATTTTGGCAAACTTTTTTACACATTTCGGCCGGAATCTCACCAATGACGCGTTCAATGTTGGCTTCCAAGGCAGCAATCGTGTTTGGCTTGTCTCCATAGACAATAGACTTAACATAGCCCCACAAAAAATAGTCTAACGGGGTCAAATCACATGATCTTGGTGGCCAATTGACTGAATTTTCGCCTCTCAATTGATGCATGGTTTCGCGTGCAGTGTGGCATGTGGCACCGTCCTGTTGGAACCACATGTCGACCGAGTTCAATTCTTGCATTTTCGGCAAAAAAAATCTGTTATCATCGAACGGTACCTTTCTCCATTGACCGTAACCCTGCGGCCTTCATCGTCCTTGAAGAAGCACGGGATGCATTGGTAGCTGCTGAATTGCCTCTGGCTGCTCTTCACTCCAAATACGGCAATTCTGCTTATTCACGTATCCAGTTAGCCAAAAATGAGCCTCGTCGCTGAAACGGACGTAGCTTGCGGAACACATTTTTCGCAGAGCACGAATTTTGATAATAAATTTCAATTATTTGCAGGCGTAAGTCTATTCATGATGAAATGGCAAACAATACTGAATCGAAATGTCAAATGTTCGTGGAATTTGTCATGTGTGATCTCTCAAAGATATAAACGTCATAAACCAAGTAGCAAAAAAATCACCCTTAGAACCACATTCAATGCTTACAACAAAAATGTAGTGACAATAATAAAAGTTCGTTTGATAAAAGATATCGGTTATAAGCCGATACATTTGATACCTGGTTGAATCAATTAAGGCCGCGTTGTGAAGATCTAGGGGCCCAACGAAACAACTTAAAATGGTGTAAAAATTAGAGGTTTGGGTTTTTTTTTAATGCATCTATAATTTTGTTGTAGGGTTCAAAACTATAACATAAAATTTGTTGGCCCAACGAAATGTTTCTTAGCAGATAATCTTCGATACATATTCAAGTTATTTTTTTTTTTGTCCGTGGGTAGGTGTAAAACCTTCAAACGGCTCTATGAGGACCGAAAAATGCGTGCTCATTGGAGTGTGAGATTCTTACTGCACTAAAAACACCTCCGCCTCCTGATTGTAACTAAGTTGAAACTTATCTAGCAATTTATTTTTACCGAATTTAATTAACGTGTTGCAGGTAACTTTCCGGTGATAGTTCCTGCTTATACCGCCATTCTAAAGCGGATTCTCGTTTAGTGCACCAAATAGGAAGGCTAAGTCCTTCGCAGGCGTCGCGTACTAAATTCGTCTCGTTGAAAATTTTATTTATAGTACTTTTACAGTGTTGTAATAGTCGTTTTCTATGATTTCGGGCAAATTTTTTTATTACATCGCGAACCGTGGGAGTCCCGAGTTCTCTGTGGATATCTTCGATTCTAATGTACCAAGGTGCGCTTACAATGTTGGTAAGGTATTTAAATTAGAATCTCGCGTACAACCCCAGAGTCTTATACCTTAAGTCCAGACAGGTTTAAGCACCTGCTTGTACAAAATTACCTTGTTTTAGATACTGAGCTTAGACTGTTTCCCGAGCTGAGATTATTATTTAACTCCTCGCATTTCCTTTTAACTTGCGGTTTCCATTTTAATTTCGCGTCTAGAGTCATTCCGAGATATTTTGCTTCATTAGCAAATGGAACTTGAACTGTATTAACAAATACCGGTAATCTATTAATTTTTCTATACGTAAAATTTACATGGACTGATTTTACTTCGTTAAGCTATATCCGCCATGTTTTTCTCCATTCACTAAAATTATTCAAAGCTTTTTGTAATTTAGTCGTAGCATCATTTATCGTTTGGCCGACTGCTAGTATTGCAGTGTCGTCAGCAAACGTGGCTACGATAGTGTCTTCTGTCTGAGGTATATCACGTGTAAATAATAGGTACAATATTGGGCCTAACACACTTCGTTGTGGTACCCCATCCACTATATTTTTGAAATCCGAATAATCGTTTCCATGTCTTACTCTAAAAAGTCTTTTCTCTAGATATGGTTTTAGAAGCGTATAAAGTGCTTCAGGCAGAATTTGTCTTAATTTAAAATTTAGGCCTTCGTGCCACACCTTATCAAAAGCTTGCGACACGTCTAGGAAGACCGCCAAACAAATTTTCTTTTCTTCAAGAGTTTTCTCAATGACGTCAGTGATCCTATGTACTTGGTCAATTGTCGAATGCTTGCTTCTAAATTCGAACTGATGTTCAGGTATCAGGCGATTTTCTTCTATTATTGGCTGCAGGCGCAGAAGTAATATTCTCTCAGACCTTAGATATTAGGGGCAGAAGCGAAATGGGTCTATAAGATTTCTTATCATGTGATGGATTTCCTGGTTTGAGAACCATTATAACTTCCGCATGCTTCCATTGGCTCGGAACGTATTTTAGCCTTTGAGTGGCATTTATTATAATTTATAAATCTATTGAGGGGACGCCACGTGGCTAAATTGTTTATCCTAACTCGATATATTGTTTCCGAGTTGGGCAAGATGGATCAGTAGACTTGTGTGCTCCATAGCTCCAATTGCATTTGGCAGACCATTTGGCACAAAGTTGTTATTTTGGTGCTATGGAATTAAATTGTTTTTACCTTCTAGTGCATGGCTCCATGACATTTATGACAATTATGGGATTGAGTTATTTTGGTAAGCTGTTGTCTCTTAAAATATTAATTCTCTTAAGAACGTTTTTTAGTTTGCGCGCAGCTCGTTCATTTTTATAGTTATATGCATTTCTGTATGCATTTCGTTGGAATAGATGTCGCTCATTTTTTGGTCTTTGTGTATCAGTGTATCAACTATCTTGTCAAATTGATGGTAAAAGAGGATATCTAAGATTTGCGCTTTGCAATTTTGATTTTAATCAACAAATAAATCAATTTTGGCCAATCGAAGGCAAAAATTGTCAATATCAGTTTTTTGTCAGATCTAAAACAAAAATAAATTGATTCTTGTTACCAATAGAAAACCCCATTAGTACGTATGATCCTCCTGTGTAAGGAAAATTTATCACCATGACGTATATTTTGATGATGACTTAGATTTTTTTCCTGAACGGTTACTGTTTCAGATGTGCTGGGTAGATTTTGTTATTCATATTTAACTTGCTAATACCCAAACAATAGCATGTTTACTTTACAATTTTGCGCCATTTCCAATTAAATTCAGACATTAAAATCCCACAAGGTCTACCAAAGGAGGATCTAAATCCAATCTATAAATTCTACCCCAAAACTACCAAATGGGAATCCCAACTTTAAGAGCCTTTTTCAATTTTGCAAAGATATAATAAAATGTCTGTTCGTTTCTTTGTTTGATTTAATAAATTTCAATTTAAGTATTATGCCATTTCCACAGAGAATAAACTAACGAGTATCTACTTACACAAAATGAAATATCTAATTCTACAAGAAAAAAAAAATTTCGCCAGAAAAGACCCTACTCAAAACTTCTTTTTATTTTTTTTTTTTTTTGGTGAAATGTCCACGATAGCTTCATACATCCGGTCGGTCAGTCCACTTAACGAAATTTAATATTATCCAATCGTGTTTGAAAAAAATAATCCAAATCCGGAGCTGTTGTTATTTTTGTGTTTTGATTTACTTACTTTTCTTTTACACTAACGCATGTCGTATTTTCCTTAATTCAATAAACTGTTTTTTTTTTTGATAAGACTTATTCTATTTGGGCACTTTTAGGAATATAAGATGAAAGACATGTTGAAGTGTCCGTACCAAATTGTTTTTGTATTATGACAGCTCAAGTGGGTTTAATAGCCGGGCAGGTATAGTTGCAAAGATAACATAAATATAAATTTAATTTTAAATGTTTTAAGAGTGCCAAATGTGTTGATTATTTCATGGAGGTAGACCCACATAAGTCCAATAATTGACTTATTACATTCATGTCAAATAACGCTGATATATTTTCAAATTGCAAGATAGCTGACAAGACCACCGCATTAAGAAACCAACATGTCAGATGCCAATTTAAATAGGTCACATGATTCCTACAAAAACATATTTATCATTAAACTAACATGGCGCATTATTGGGGATAACATTAATAAAAATAAAAACATAAATGTTAAAAAAGGAGCAAAATTCTTCTTTACAAAAACCTGAAAGTAAGAAGCTAAAAGTAGTGTGATCTAAAAGTACGTCAAATTCTTACTCCATAATATCGAAACAACTGCAAACTTAGAGAACATTTTATTATTTAATGAATACTGACTTAAGTTTTGAAGAGTTTACTTGGAAAGTTTTCTTTTTCTTAAGCATTTACAAACTTGACCAGTGTAACCGCCAATATTCATTAAATATTGAAATTTATCTCGGCGGATACCACGCCCCTGAATGGAAAACTTCAAATTTTCTTTTTGTTTCCGTTGTTCGTAATTTAAGCCCTACCACTATACCAAATATAATCGTTTTACAGAAATCGGAAGTACTCCATTCAAATAACACCAAGTCTGAGGAAATGGGCGAAGAACCCGGCCCCTGAATGTAAAACCTAAAATTTTCGATTTATTACTTTGCCGACATCACAAGACCTACCGTTGTGCCAGATTACAAGATTATACGATGTTGGAAGTGCTCCATAGTTTTTATGATCTGCTAGTGAGGGAGTCAGTTTCGGTTTTGAGCTTGATTAGATTAGCGAATATTCGGTATTTGGAGTTTTTAACTTCAAAAGGTGTAACTTGGCTATCGTGTCACTTAATGTAGATTTAAGAAGATCTCACGTTATTTAAAAATGAAATTCGTCTTAATTCGAAATTGACATGGTTCTATCATGAACGCGCAGTGCAATTTTAATTTGTGAGACGTTGCAGCCCATACTAATAACGTCCCAGATATTATCTCGTTTCCCAATTCCATAGTATCATCAATTTATCCACATTCCTCCCATTGAAATACTCAATCGCAATACTCGCGCTTCTAGGAATGCTCATAAGGTTACACTTGTCGCCCATGGGTTAAAATGAGACAGTCAATATCTGGTTCTCAAATCCACTGTGCCAAACTAGGCCTTGCAATTCAGGTTGCATTTAAAAGACCTTAGGTCTTACAAGCATATAGTTAAATTAAAAAAAAAATCTGTAATTTGTTTGTTTTGACGATAAATAGGCTGCTCGATCGTGTTTTGACGTTTCTGTTCTATTCTAATCAATAACATAAAGAGGGCGTCTATAAAAAATATAACAGCAAAAATCAATATCAAAGAAGTATATCATAATCTACTTGCACCGTATTCAATTTTAAGAACTTATCTGGAACAGAGTCAAATAAAATGTGGGCTTACACTTTTGCGAAAAAAAGGTAGAGTAAAAATTATCAATTAAACTAAGATAAAAATACTTTCATTTTCAATAACTTTTATTCCTCTTTATCTTTAAGAAATAATTTATATCATGATAATAATATAATAACTGCTATAATTTCAACCCTAACTCCCAGACTATTAACGTTTTTATACATCACTTGCTTTTTTTTTTGCTGTCGATATGAATACTGTGAACGTTTGTAGTTTCAATGATCACACAGCATATGTGCGTAAGTAAGTGCACTTAATTTTAGTTGCCTATTTCGTGGTTTCTAGAATTATAGTAAGAGATTGATATGAAAATGATAGTTAACGCATTGCGTGCCAAAGTGGCATAATAACTTCAAAGATGAGTATACATATGTACGAAATCCAGAATTCAAGTGCAAATTGGTAAATGGGTTTTTTGGGCAATTCTGTTGATGGCAGCGGCAGGGAATATTATTGTTGTTGTTTTTATTTACGTGGTGCAAAACACTTAACTAGAATTGCTTTCTTTTCTACAGCAGCGATATCCTTGTAATCAGAATACACGATGCTTCTCTTTAAGTTCTAAGCTTTAAAGAAGTAAACAAATGGTGATATATTTTTAACTTCGAAAAGCCTTAAGTTTTGTTAAAATGTCAACAAAGTAAGGTAATTGAAAGGGGTATCCTTCGATTTTAAAACTCTCCTGGATCTGCAGATTCAGCTGCGATTCCAAATATATATTTTATTTCATCTACAAGCTTAATAGCTTACATGTTTGTAAAAATAAATAGTATACATTTATAAATTTACTTAAAAGTAGATAACAAATACTTAATATCTTAAGAATAAATAGTATAATACATTCTTAAATTTTTCTCTGGAGAGATATAAGTCAACATAATCATAAATTTAATTGAACTCTCCAATTGACCTTGAAATTGGTTTGTTACTTCCGTAGTTCATTCTATGTCTGGACTCAAAAAGAAGGGATCTTTCCCTCAACAGCCTCGATGGGGCATATATACACATAAAGGAGAGTAACTCAGGACATCTTATGTGGTAGCAAAGAATATCCCGCAAAAACAATATCGTGAAATGTTCTTCTGGCTTTAAGAGATTGTAAGCCCAAGAAGCTTTGCCGGGCTTGGGAACATGGATAGAAATTCCAGCGCATTTTGTAAAACACATATCGTGTAAAGCGATTCTGAACGCTCTGTATTCTATCCGATAAAAATTGTTGACAAGGATTCCAGATAACATCCGCGTATTCGAGATTTGGCCTAACCAGAGAAGTATATAATGATACAAGGGTGGTGTATGGGTCTGAAAAATCTGTGGAGTTCCTTTTAATGAACCCTAACATTGAGTTAGCTTTCGCAACAATAGCATCAATATGAAGAGAGAATGAAAATTTAGAGTCAAAAAGAACCCCCAAATCTTTCACTTTTAATGTTCTCTGAAGAGGCTTTGATTCAAGAGAATAGATAAACTCATAAGTATGAAGTTTTCTAGGGAGGGAAATTATGAAACATTATTTTATATTTAGATTTAAATGGTTTAAGTTACACCAGAGAGATATATTATCCATATCCTTTTGCAGCTTGAGACTGTCATCTGTACAAGTTATTTTTGAAAATAATTTGAGATCATCAGCATAAATGAGACATTTACTAAAGTTGATATGATTGACAATGTCATCAATGAATATTATAAATAGCAATGGGCCAATGTGACTACCCTGAGGAACACCAGACGTACACTTAATTGATCTTGAAGTATATTCCTGAATCTTATCTTTTTGAACCCTGCCAGTTAAAAATGAAGAAATCCATTTGAGTAAGCTTGAATGGATTCCAAAAACTTCAAGTTTAAGAAGCAAAATGCTGTGGTTTACCGAATCAAAAGCTTTGCTGAAGTCAGTATATATGGCATCAACTTGACTTTTATTTTCGATAGCATCAACAACAAACGATGAGAAACAAGTCAAGTTTGTTATAGTTGACCTACCCGAAAGAAACCCATGTTGAGCACTATTTATATGTTCTTTCACAAGAAAATCGAGTTTGTATTTTACTTAACTTTCAAAAAGCTTGGGAATTGCGGACAACTTACAAATACCCCTATAATTTTCAACACTATTTTTAGAACCCGATTTAAAGATGGGGATTAGGAAAGAAGATTTCCAGTCATCTAAGAATATCCCAGATGACAAAGATCGTTCGAAAATTGTAAGCAACGGTGCACAAAGAGACTCGGAACAACTTTTTAATATTATGGCATGGATGCCATCAACACCTGGATTGGAATTTGGCTTAAGAGAGTTAAGTGCGCTTAAAACATCAGAGTATTCCAAGTGTATAGATCTAATATTTACCCTAGGGTCATTCCTAGGAGGTTGAGGAAAGTTTGGATTGATATTAAAATACACTGATTCAAAAAACTGAGCAAAAAACTCCAGAATTTTATGAACATCAGTGGATACATCGCTATTGAAATTCAAAGAATTTGGGATTCCAAGAGATTTACGTTTAGAGTTTATGAACGACCAGAAACGTTTAGGATCACTCTTTAAGTCAAACTCCATATTCAGGATATAATTTCTGTGCGAGAATTTTGTAAGCACCATAAAATCTTTACGAAGTTTACAAAAAATATTTTTGTCGTCTGTACTATTTGATTTTTTAAAATTAGCAAAAGATTTATTTTTTAGATTTTTAAGATGAGCTAATTTCTTGTTATACCAAGGAGGCTTGGATCCATTCTTTTTGGTTCTACATGGCACAAATAAATTAAAAGCATTAGTTAAGGCATAAGTTGTGAATGACCATATTTAGACTGTTTGTGGCGAGAGCAGCTCTATGCAAGCGAGCTTTCATATAGTATGGCTTTTTATATAGGCTTGGGTGCGACCGTTCAAATTGTGCGAAAAGAATGAAAGGGACCTTAGACCAGAGACGAATCCGGTTGTGCTTTGTAACTTCCTATTAGAACCACAGGTCTTCAAGATCTAATTCATTATTTTCGGCAATTGTGAAAATTAGTAGATGGAAATGGAGGTCATGAGCAATTTAGCTCGCTGAACCAATAACCTCTGGAGTGCGCCCTTTTGATGTCATAACTCTTTGACCCTGTGATTGTATAAGGTGAATGATTGTAAAAAATAAGAAAGGATGAAGCCCTTCCATTTGATTCCTACAGACGGCCAGATGGAGTAATCATTTCAAACTAGGAATTCCGTTTTTGGTTTCCATAGCGTATTTGTTTCGATCTTTCAGAAGCACACATTTGGATGCGATAACCCGGCGGGCGATTCTCCACACGCATGAGATGAGGTCACGCAGTCGCCTCCTCCCTTGGACTGACTCTGTCCTTCCTAGGTACCTGGTATGGTACCCGGATCGCGACTTGATTTAGGTAGGCCATTTTGTTTTAGATAGAATGCAGCTTGATAAACAGCTCTCCAGCAATATAATGACCCCCAACGCCACTAGGACATGGAATTCAGACAAGAACTACTCCGAGGCCAACATTCAGGCTATCGAGCTCACCCGAGCATTGCTGGATCGGCTTAGAGGGATATGTTGTTGCCGAGGCAATGGATTTCACAGCAGCCTGGCTGTTTGTTACTATAGCAGTGTTGCGGTTTTGGTTAGGGCCTTGCTTGAGTATCTTGCATGTTTCCCTGATCGCTAGTAGCACTGCTTAGTTAGGTAGCCGCTAAGTTTTGCGACATTTAATAACTCGAAAAAAAATCCCGACTCAACGCCAAACTTCAAATTTAAGCCGTAAGTAAAGATAGTTGTCCTTCCTGGATGGAATTTTGACTTTAAAATCCCTATTGAAATCCTGAGTTGGAGTGCAGTAATCAGTGGGATCCATGACCATTTAATTTGGAATCAAGATAGTGATATAGCTGTGGCCGTAGGGTTTGGCAAGCCCCAAATTCGATTCCTTAAAAGATTCAGAAAAACACCGTTGGGCAAGAACGTAAGTCCCCTGTGGTTAAAACTGACTGTTCTTTGAACCTTCTTGAGTTTATTAATGTTATAGGCTTCGGTAAGTTCGGGTGCCCACACAATTTTACCATATGTTGGAATTGGTCGTACAACGGCCGAACACTATTAGAAGATCATCCTCGATTGTTCACTTCATGTTTTGTTACAGCCGTTGAAAGCTATTCTGGACTTCCTGACCGGTTCTTCAATGTTTAAAGTCCAGTTCGGCTTAGGATCAAGAACAGCACCCAGATATTTTACACTGTAGGAGAGTGTTCGATCGTTGAGTCGAGGGAAAGTGAAAAGCTGGTACTAAAAAGCATCAGTTCAGTTTTGCTTTAGTTAATTCCTAGTCCACGACTTGTAGCCAAGTCGTTAACTTTCCTCAAAGCCATCTCTTTAATTTCACTCGTTACTGAAATGTATTCCTTGTATTTAATGGTTTTCTCTACTGTAAGCACCAATCATGGAGAGCTGTCTTTACTGACCTGATTCAAGTATGATTGCTGAGAGTTTGAAAGAGGATGTCCATGAAAGATATCTCTGATATTGGGGTCTACGATGCGCTCTAGAGTCTTTAATACAAAAGAGACAAAGCTAATTGGTCGAAAATCCTTCGCGGATTCATTTGCTCGCTTACCTATTTTCCGAATACAAACTAATTTAAAATGTCTACTAGATTCAGGTGTATGGTTGCGAAGGAGACACCATGGAACTGCTAAGTCTGGTAGCTTTTACAGCATGATTTGTATTACACCATATCCAGGTTTAGAGACCTTTAGGTTACAATTATAAAACTGAGCCTGTTTGGCTCCTATAGCGAACACGCCGCTGTGCCATCGAGTCATCGAAAAAATGAGTCCAGCAAACCCATCTCGCGTAAATGGCGCACAATGCATTAAATGTCTAAGCGGATGTAGATAATGCTAATGATAAGCTCATTCTCAAGGCTCCATCAAAGACTCAAATCTTTGTTATTTGTCTTATCTATTCCAATGAAATTGAGCATCGACGATCATTGAAAATGATCTGCGGCGTTGTGTGACGATGAAGTTTGGCAGAACGTTCGTAGTTTATACACTATTGCGGGTCTGCCAGCTGATGGAATGTGCTACTTTGATTAATGTGTTTATATCTGGAACACGAAAAGCTCTCGGCCATGTAGTTTTTGTGTAGATGTCCAGTTTTTATTTTCAGTGGGCGGAATTTGATTGTGATAAGCATACATCCGACAACCTTGCAGTGGTGGACCTGGGATCCAGATATAGGGTTGAGAGATTAATTTAAAAAAAAAGTGTTTAAATATCTTATCCATAATAATGAACATTCTGTCTTAGAAACACTCGTTGTTATCCAAAGAAAACACTCACTTGCATACAGGAACAGGAAATAATTTATAAAAATGTTTTGAAATGGTGCGAAAAAAAGTTATTAATCCAACCAAGAATAGATACATTGATGCCAAATATCCGTGACCTTGATAAAAGAGGGCAAGATCCAATGTCTTATGCTGGACTTACACAACTGCCAAATTGGCAGTATTACTGTCAAAATCTTGGCATTATTTTTTTTGTCGTATAAATGATCAAAAATGTGGGAGTATATTTGTCATTAAAAGCTGCCAGCCAGAATTTTCGTTAAATTATGGCATTATACTGACATCGTGTAAATTCAGTACTGACAACAATTTTCAAATAATGAAAATTTGCAATAAAGTATGAACTTGCTCATTCTTTACTGCCAGTTGGCAGTATTTTTATCTGCCATTATTTTAGCTTCTTGTAAACACATGCATCATTAATTATTAATAACAGTAGTATTTTGGCAGTAATAAAAACGAAAAAAAATAAATAAATGTGGCTTCAAAATACAAAACATAATAGTTATATAAATAAAAAATGATTTTTCTTAAATTAACAATAATAGAAAGTTTATTGAAATTTAAATTGCCAACAATGAAATGCCCAACCAATATGTTTATTGCAATTGCTTCAGATAATCACGTACAATGTTAATTCATTGTACAGCGTTTTAAAAAGAACGACATTCCACCTCTTTATGAAGAAGTACTCACAAGACCTAGCCCTAATCCGTGAAACCAAAGTCACCAAGTGAAACAATATTGAGTTCAAAGGATACAATACCTTCCGAACAGACGAGGATGAAGGCAAGAGAGGCACAGCAATGTTCGTTAAGAATAATATAAAAGCATCTCACGTCGTGATCCCCAGCCTCAGACCATTCTAAGCCACATCTGTCGTCATAGAATTCGAAGATGACGCAACAATAATTATCTTCAGCACATACAACAAATGCAGTGCAAGACAATCCGATATTAATCACGATCTTTCTATTTTCAGCAACTTGGCCACTCAGCACACCTATGGACTAATTGGAGGTGATTTTAATGCCCGACACCCAAGATGGTACGATACAACATCATCCGACGCTGGAAACTATCTGGTGAACTGGTTAGATGCAAATTTTGAGGACCATTCTTTCCTAGTGCTTTCACAACAAAGGCCGACATTCCCAAGAACACCGTCCTGGCTAGACTTCTTCCTGGTTTCGTCCAACTTTATCAACATCGCTCCTGAGTTTCAAAATTACTCATGCAGGACCCTTACTGGAAACGGTGACCATGAACCAGTCGAACTCCACATCTTGTGGTGAGTCGATTTTAACAACACAGTCACAAAATAAGGAGTTTATCAAGTACAACCGACTGGACATAGGCGATTTCAATGAAAAATCGAGGAAACAATAGTCATACCTGATGCCAACAGAAACTTCTCTAACAGCGAAATCGAGAAAGCCATCGAAGCTATGGAAGTCACAATTGCCAACGATCTGGATAAGGAAAATAGACCGAAGAACTCGCAGGACAGATACCAGCATCTCCCAGAAGGGATTGTTCATCTTTACAATCATCGGCAGCGGTTGAGAAAGCAACTACAAAGAATTCACCAAAGGAATTGGAACACGATCGGCAGCAACTATCAAATGTTAAAGAGTGAACTTCAATGTACGCAAGTTATGTTAAGAAATGCCCTTCAATATTTCAATAGCAACCAGTTTTAAAATAGGCTACAATCCATCAAACCTGGGCCGGATGCGTCAAAGGAAATCAACAAGATCACCAGAAAAAGACAACAAATTCCAGAAATAATTAGGACCAGAGAAGGGGATGTCATGACCACTGAGGACAAGCAGAACCATTTGCTCAATATTTTGAAGAACATTTTGTGCCAAACCCGCCCAAAGATCATGCAGTATTACATGAAGTGGACTCAACAATAGAGCAGTTGCAGGAGACGAAAAATGAAATAATTGCTTTTAGTGATGAAAATCCAGAAAGTGATCCAGAGATGATCGAAAGCTTCACCAACCCCGAAGAAGTCGCTGAGCTAATCTATAGTGTGCGACCCAAGAAATCTTCAGGACCACACATGATTTCCAACTATATCATAAGGAAATTCCCGCATGTCAAGATACTATTTCTCACGATCCTATTCAACAACTGTATCAACGATTGCTATATTCCGAAAAGATGGATGGAAGACGAAGATAGTACCGATACCGAAGAAAGTAGATACGGGTAGCGTGTCGGGATATCGTCCCATATACCTACTAAGCAACACCAACTTAATTCTTGAGGCACTTATTCTTCGGAGGTTGAAGACATTCTGAACCTCTAACCGGATCGTTCCGGATATGCATTCGGATTTCGGGAGCAACATTCAACCTTACGTCGACTCCTGAGATTTCAGAAGGATGTTGTTAATACTCTCAACAAATACCAGGTTGCTGTTGGCTGCTTCTTGGATATTGAGAAAGCATTCGACAGCATTTTGATACAGGGGCTAATAGACAAACTAACCATTTTTAATTTTCCAGGTACACTTATTAAAATAATTTTATTTTCTTAATTCCAGATCGTTGTTTGTCCAAATAGAAAACAGCAATTCAACAATCAAAAGCATCAGAGCAGGAGTTGCCAAGGATCGAAGCAAGGACAGTACCTCTGCAACATTACAATACTATGAATTTGCTCTATGCAGACGACTCGCTAGCATATTCCAAATCTATGTATCCAGTTATTGCAAGCTAAAGAGTAGAAGATCATGTGAGACACCTGTTGGTATTCTACACCAAATGGGGCACCAAAGTCAACTCAGCCAAATCCGAGTTGGTTTGCTTCAGAAAACCAGCGTAACATCGGAACACGCCATCAGCCACAAGTTGCCGAAGCATTATTATCAATAAATAAATTAAAATATTAATGTAAAATAGAACTAAGCGCCAATTGTATCTGTTCAATATACATTTTTATTATATATATTGCCATTGCTTCAAATATTGCAAGTGGGGCCACAGTGTAAGCAGGGGCCAATTTCACAGATCATACATAACATACATTGTATGATTTTGACGGCACTGATACTTCAATTCTGTTTCATGGAATTGTTGTATGATTCACTGCCATACATACAAAAATTGAATGGAATATTTCCAGTGATCTTCTGTTTCACAGTAGGATTTTCACAGTAGGATTTGTTGTATTGGTGAAAGAGCTCTACTGCATTTAGTTGGATGTGCAATATGGACTCCCAACCGCTCCATTAAAAACTCCACACACATCCTCGGCATTCTAAACTTTTCGACGATATAAGGGTCTTCCATGTTAAAGTTGATTCTTTCATCAAAGGATCTTGCGCGCCTTGAACCGTTGTCATAAGAATCAAGATCAACATCAACGATGTAATCGTCTTCAAATAAAATATCCATTGTATTGGTGGACTGTATTTTTCTTCACATTTTTCTTTAAAAATTAAAATTTTTTGCAACGAAATTTTTTCTTTTCGAACTTCAATTTTTTTTCTTTAAAATGTCATATTTCATTTGACAGTTGTCAATCAAACGTCAAATCATACATTTTCATGGAAGGTATAAACGAATCATACACTACCTTCCAATGGTATCTGTGAAACAGACATTTTGATGTAATGTATGATAATCAATTTGGTGTATGATGTATGAAATGTATGTAGTGTATGATCTGTGAAATTGGCCCAGGGCCTTTGCTGGTTTTTGTCTTCGAAAGTTTCGCCATAGTATGGTGGAGCCTTAATTAATTTCTTTAACCGCGTTTTATTATGCACGAAGACCTGTATAGGTCAGAGCTTTGCAAGCATTACAACAACAATACAAGATATTGATATTTATCCAGTTCAATATTCCTGACCCAGAATTTAATTACATATCTCACCACCAGGGTTAGCTTTTAACTTGTACGAATTGGTACTTCCATTTTGAATTGTCAACCACGGTGTTGCCAAATAAACAAACAACTTCTTATAATTTATTAAATCTGCTTCTACACTATAGTACAATTTTTATGTGGTTTCCCCATTGGTAAAAGATATCAATTTTGCCAAGTTAAATAATTCCATTGATCAAACAAAAATTTTTTCTTATTCTGAATCAATTTTGCAGATCCTTTTGTTTTGCGGATTAACCTCTCTTTTATAATTGATTGCATTAACTTTGACAACTAGTGGTTTAATATACACGAATACAATCCAATAACACATCGAAAACAAAATCAATTCAAATCGCTTTCCATCAAATTATATATTTAGCAATGGAAATGGAAAGTGAAAGTTACTTTTGTTCAAGTAAACCAGATTCATCTCTCCGTACTCCGTATTCTTTACTCAAACAGTAAGGAAAAGCACAACGAAGAAAGAATGATAAGCCAGTAATTTTATTTAACCCCGCCACCACCTTTCTATTACGCGGTGCAATACAATTCAAACACCCCCTAACTGGCTGAATAGAATGGACACGCGGTCGATCTCGCGGCACTTCAAAAACCGATCTGTCAAAGTTAAAATGCATAGAAACTCGGCTGAGTGAAACAATGGAGCCGCAGCCGCGTGTCGCGACGCTAGACATTGTTCAACGTTTTCCGCGCCTCGTTTGACAGATAAAAAGAAAAAACAAAACTTTTTTTGGTTGTTGAATTCACACGATTATTGATCTTCGTCGGGGCCCTCTGACGCAAAAAAATTCACATTCAGAATAAATTTGTAAATTAAAAGTTTGCAAAAAAAAACTACAAAATCCATTAAAAACACGATAGTATGTTCTTTAGGTCGCGACTCCATTAGAAATATTTATTTCGGCCATTATTGCAGACACTATTACTAAACATTTATATTTAGTTGCTATGAGGGCAAACATAAATCTTGAAATTTCATTCTTCTCCAAGAAACCCTAAGTGCTTTATGTACCTTAGAATAATTATAATATGTTTTTTAATGAATTATTAAAATTTAACATGAAAATAAGCGAACTATGAATAAGATTCAATGTTCTGTGAGAAATGTGTGCACGATTAAAGTGGGATGTCATGAAACGTCAAATTTTATTTCTCCGTTTAATTCTTCTGAGAAGACAAGAAATAGATAGAGATTCTCATGTCTAAAAATAAAAAAAAAATTCAGACGTAAGGGGCCTCCACAAGAAATATAGACTATGAGTGTGTTTCTTTATTCATTCTGGTATGTCCAGAATATTCGGAATACCAGTTTTGCGTTTCTTTATTCCATGGAATATTCCGGATAAACTATTTTGTTGTTTCTTTATTCATTCCGGAATGTTTGGAATGCATTCTTTTTATTCCATATTAAATACGGAATGAAAAGAATATTCTAGGAATAACCCTTTCATATGAAAGCAAAACAAATGACAGCAGCCAAAGACGAAAACCAAGTAAGTAAACAAAATGGATGACCAAACATTGTTTATATTATTATTATTGAAATAAATATATAAATAACAATTAAATGTGACTTTTCATGAATTAATAAATTAATAATAATTTATTTTTACTATTTTCCATAGAGATATCTGTTTTCTTGTCATCATCACAACACTTTAAAAGAGCTGATTGATGTCATCTTTTTTTCTTTTCTATTCCGGAGAGAATTTTTGTTTCTTTATTCATTCCATTCTGGATATTCTAGATAAACATTTCGTCTTTTCCATCCATTCTATTCCTTATCCGGAATAAATAAAGAAACACACTCTATATGACAAATTTCTTGCAATGATTTATTTCAAGTGGACGCCTAGGGTTATAATATTTTTTTAGGCAATTTAAAGATGAGACAAAACCAGCAGGTAGTGGCGCGAACCGAACGAGGTTTCATTTTTGCATCATTTATTTTTACTTGCGGTTTACGAAGGCAAGTTATGCATTCGTAAAAAAGAAATTCTAACAATCAAATATGACATTGCGATCATAGAGAAGCCTAAAAAAGTGATCGCCAAGAAATGCCTGTCTGTCCGTCTGTCCGTCTGCCAATCTGTCAGTCTGTCCCTCTGTATGTATAACGAGCTACAGCCCAAACGGCTTAAGCGATTGCCTTCAAATTTGGTATGTGTGATTATTTTGGCATTCCTCAGAGGGTAAATTGAAATTTTATTTTTAGGCCTAAAAATAACGTTACCTGCCATATGACCTTGAAGGAAAATATTATTTTTCTCTAAAACGGCTCCAACGATTTTGATAAAAAAATTTGAGATTTTTTTGTTGGTACAGCTATCATTTGATATGAATCAAGTTTACAGGAAAAGTCTATTAACCGTACCTTTCATATAACGGTTTTTTAAATTTTTGGCTTTCTCGGTAACAACGGTCCATTGGATTTCTTTCAAATTTTATACCTGTGAAGATCTAAGTAGCTAAATAAGTTTTACATATCAAAATTTTGAATATCTTTTTTTTTAAATTAAAATAATTTATTATTTTTTTTTGACAAATCGATAATTTTAAAACTAATCAAAAAAATAATTTTAGATTTTATATTCACATGAACATTAATAGTCTCTTAAGAATTTTGTTTTCAGAAAACGAAAAATAAAAAACAGGATTTCATCAAAACTCGTCCTACAATTTTCGAGATACTTTTTTATAAAATTTTCATTGATCCGTGGCATCTAATGGCGTTCTTCGCTTTTTTCGATAAACCGATTAAAGTGATGGTTTTGACAGTTTAAATAAGTTTAAAAACGATTTTTCCCACCTATACACCATTCACTTTCATTATATACATGTATGTAATTGTACATATTTATATTATTACCCTCTTTATTTACATAATTAAAATCCATTTAAATATACATTTGTAGGTACCTATTTAATTATTCCTGGAATCATGTATTCGACAATTCATTATACTAGGAATCAAGGTAATATTAAATCTGCATAGGATAACTATAATAGACTAGCTCCCTACCAATAGCGTCAGTGAGTAACACTAAAGTTGTTAGCTACAAGAGCAAGTTTGTACGATCCAGTCGTGCGTTTTATTTTTTTAGCACGTCAAAAATATTTTTATGGAGGAAATCTTCACGTACACTTTTGCATTGAATTCATGCATATGAAAAAGGATTGTGTATTGATTAAAGTTTTTTTTTGTTCTTATCTATTCTCTACTCTACATCTTTACTTGAGCTAAGTAACGGGTTTTTCAATAAGAGGTGTTATTTTGAATAGCCCACTATTTCGGTAGCTGTCACTTTTAAAGCTGTCATTTTTTGACATTTGACAAGTAGAAACTACGCTATTAATAAAAATGGAACGATACACGCTTCAACAACGCATTGAAATTATTAAAATTAACTATAAAAATGGTGAAAATTTGGCAGAGACGGTTCGTAAAACTAAAACATTTTTGAGTCGTCGTGAAGCACCTTGTCGGACCGCAATACAGAAATTGGTGGACAAATTCGAGCTGTTGGGACAAGTAAGTGATGTGAAGAATAAAACCCGTGCACGTCGCTCAAGAACAACTGAGAATATTACTGTTGTAGCCCAAAGTGTTGAAGAAAACCCAGGTTTGTCCATTCCTCGTCGTTCTTTGGAATTAGGCATTCCACAAACGTCATTACAACGTATTTTGCATAAAGACTTGGGTCTTAAGGCTTATAAAGTTCAGTTAACACAAGAACTCAAGCCGGCTGATCATCAACAACGTCGTGTCTTTGCTGATTGGGTCCTTGAAATGCATGAAAATGAACCGGAATTTCATCGAAAAATCATCTTGACTGATGAGGCCCATTTCCACATCGGAGGCTACGTCAACAAGCAAAACTGTCGCATCTGGGGCTCGGAAAACCCAAGAGTTATTGTTGAAAAGCCTCTCCATCCTCAACGCGTGACTGTTTGGTGCGGTTTATGGTCCCGCGGGGTCATTGGACCTTACTTTTTCGAAAATGAGGCTGGAGCAACAGTTACGGTCAATGGATTGCGCTATCGAGAGATGATTAATGATTTTTTATGGCCTGAATTGGATGGTATTGATCTGGACAACGTTTACTTTCAACAAGACGGCGCTACGTGCCACACAAGCAATGAAACCATCGATCTTTTACGGGAAAAGTTTCCGGACCGTGTTATCTCTCGAAGAGGTGATCACAATTGGCCACCGAGATCTTGTGATTTAACACCTTGCGACTTCTTCCTTTGAGGCCACGTGAAAGATAAGGTCTACGCCAACAGCCCAGCGTCGATTCAAGACCTCAAAGATGAAATTCGTGAGGCTATCGAGGACATAGGGCAGCCACTTTGCGATTTGGTTATGGAAAATTTCATGAAAAGGATATGGTCCTGTAAGCGTGGTCTTGGCGGCCATTTGGCTGATGTTGTGTTCCATTATTAACGGCATACCTTGCTCTTTATAATGAAATAAACATCCGATCATTTATCTCCAAAAATGCCATTTTTCTTTGAATATCAAAATAACACCTCTTATTGGAAAACCTGCTACTTAAATGGCAAACTGGTGACCGACTGCATTATGATAATCTGTCCTATATGACCGATGTCATACAGGATTTCAGCAAGGCATTTTTCAAGAATTTCCTACTGGGTTAGTGTGTTTGGGGCCGAAAGTTTCGCTAAAGTATGGCGGAGCCTTATTTGATTTCTTTTATATACAACTGGCAACTCCGCTTTGACAGAAATGCAAAAAAAAATCATGTTCAAATTATTTAAAGACAATTTTTATTTCAAAACGCAAATTTGATGGATTTTCTTTTTGCGATGCTGGGGATTCTTGAGTACCTGTGATTTGTCAACAAGTATTAGCATTTTTTGAATACGATCCTCAATTGGTCTGGCCTTAAGCAGAACTTTCAGTTCTTCTTTCACTTCTTTTATTCACCATTAAACTGAAATCAGATTCTATTTAATCTGACGACATATATTCACCGGGGTAGATCTTACGATTTAGTCTTATTCCGAAATCGATGTTTTGCTGTACAAAATCCAGATAGTAGCGCACTTTATTTATTTATTACATTTTAATATTATTTTATATTTATAACTTTAAAACAAAACAAAAAAGACAACTTCCAAACACCGCAGTAAGCTAAATTTATTAAATGTGAAAAAAAATTTAAATGTCAGAAGGTAGACACAGCTGACAACCATGCAAAGTAAAAATTTTTCATAACCCAGATCGTTTTATTTTCAAGGGGTGTTTGTTCAAAGATAAACTGTGTAATTAAACTGGGTGAGTTTTTATATTATTCAAAAGGTAATGGCTGTCGAAAAAAAAGGAAAATGAAACGCACTCTTTGTTATCCAAGAAAACAGTAAGTATTTTATTGCCCTTCATATAACTTTGGGCTTATTTTTCAAAGTTAACAAATACCAGCAATACAAACAAATGGTATAATGTTGACATCTCGTTGGGACATCGATGGACGTGTCTAGTACTTCACGTCAGTGACAGCATCCAACATTCTCCCCCCCCCCCAGTGCACGAAGTAAACTGGACAATGATGGACAATTTTTGGACTGAAACCGGTTTTCGATTTAAGCCGAATGAAGAATTGTATACATAAACCCCTTTTTATATGGGTTAGTATTTCTATCGTATATTTGCCCGTTTAAACTTCTGTGTATGTGTTAGTTTTAGTCTGCGTTCATCCACGAAATTTAGGGTTGAAATATCAGTCCGTTGCATACTGCACACTTCGCTTCCCTTGCCCACATAGTATCGTGTGTGCAGGCCTATTGGTATTATAAAACGCGGCTATTGTTACCAAAGTCATAGTGCCCGCTAATTAGGAGCTTTCGTTCAGTTAAGAATAATGTGAATGTACTACTCCGAAAGAAAATAACTTTCAGCCCACGAAATTTTCTACAATCAACCCTCAAATTAGTAATCATTATTATAGGTAGGGATTCAATTTGGGGTGAAATTTAACGATTCAGTTATGATCTAATACGTTTCTGACACCCGCAATATTGCTTGGACAAAATTTAAGCTTTTAAAACAGATGATCAGAAGGCCAAAGACTTTTTTCTAAATTACCGTTAAATAATAACAAAACCAAAACGTATTCCCCGAAAAGCAAATCACAAGTAATTTCAAACCAAATTTTGTAGAAAAATGTCTGCTAAATTGTTACGACTTGGCCATAAATTCGTATCATCTATTTATGGTCGCAACACAGCAATATACAAACAAACAATTTTGTGAATTGAATGTCAAAACCAAGAATCGAAATGTATAAGTAATAGCTTATAGCCCATTTTCTCCGCAAAAATAAAATTGGCGGTTACCTATCCACTTAAAAAAAAACGTTCAATAACAAGCTCCTGTTTCTTCGACTTCACACACAAAAAAAACTGGTCCCAATCCCAAACTAAATACAAATAATGAAATTCAATAGTCGGTGTTTAATCGCTTATGGCGCAGTAATCCAGGTGAAAAACAAAATATTCCCTAGATACTACCTATAGGTAAGGAAGGAATAGCAGCTTACGAAAACATACTTGATACGTTTCTTGGAATTCATTTTGTCTGATTTTCTGTAGTCCCATTGAATTGTGGTGAAAGTTCTCAAATGTCTGCCAAGCAATGGGATGACATGGGTATGAGCAAGTTATCAGTTGTTTTTCTCCAAAGGACAAACACCCAGGTATAAATAAAAAAATAAGGAAAAAACTGAGTTTTAGTTTGTAGTACAAGCATGTATACAAGGATCCAGTTCATTTTGTCCTTTTTCTTGAAAACGAGTACAACATTTCTGAACTGAGTTGAGAGGAGTTCTGGATAATGTTTAGTCTGTATTTATTTGTATATACGAAGCAGTATTGTCATTTTTTTTTTCGAGAAATAAGAAGAAGCATTGTCGTTGTGTTTTCGTTTTTTTTTTTTTTTACAAGCAAGCTTTCCACTCAGAATATTGCCCATGGGGAAAAGGACACCAGGGACATCGACATGGTGCTAATTTAGTTCACCAGAACGAGGTTCATCTATTTTACTGCTATACGCCGAGCAGCGCCAGCGCTAGGATTCCTTTGTTGCTTTTGGTTGGAAATGTGAAAATGCCATTAACTAGGGAAGTGGCTGGAATATTAGTCGGTTAATAATGAGATATGGAACAAGCGACCGGAGTTTTCCTTCAAACCTTTTTGCTGCATTAGCTCTGGCAGGCCAGCCACAATGGAAAATAAGCCGTGGAAGTTTATACAATTTTTTTTTTGTAATTAACTTGCGTTAAGGGGATTTTACACGTTGAATAAAACAGAGAAGAAAACTTGTTATTCTTAAGTGCCTAATTAAAGCAGGTTAATGCTTTCCAACGTAACAAAAAAAACAAGATTTTAGACCTATTTATTGTTGGTGGTTATTTTGTGTATGGTTAGAGAATTATAATGAATCTGCTGAAGTTATATTTAAAAAAAAAAACATATTTTTTAATGAGTTTTATTAAACTGATTTTTTAACCTCACTTTCGAGAAAATAAAAAAAAATAATGCTATGTTTTCAATAAATAGGTGAGGTGTGGCCTTGCAAATTGTTTTAATTTATTTAAAACCTGTAAACAATGAAAATGAAAAAAAATGGCCAAAACTTTTAAATGGCCTAGAGAGATTGTATGTTTGGCAACCAAATAAGAGCGGATCGATGTTGAAATGGAATAAAACAAGATGTGTGCGACAGGTTGAAGAATTGTTTAAATCCCCGTGTACAGTGATGGCATCACTCAAATTCTTTACCAAAGAAGTCCGAATCAGTGACGCCACCCCATCCGTCATAAAATCCGCACCAAAATGTAACTCTTGATGTGTAAACATCTAAGCTCTTGACAGGGGTAAAATTAAAATATACGTAACAGATGTACACATGCCATTTTGTTTAAAATGGTTGGGGAATTTGATAAGGGTTCTAGCATTCACTTCATTTATTTAAAAAATAAAATGCACGATTGGATCGCGCGAACTTGCTCTTATGTTCGGTCACATCGTATGCAAAAGAATTCTATTTAAAATATAAATATATTTTTTAAGTCGTTTTTTACTTAATAATGTGTATATACAAGACTTCTTTATTTTTTTTAAAATTGGTATGACAATCTCAAATATTTAATAATAAACATAAAAATAAAAGATTAATTCGGCTTAATCAAAGAAAAAAATAATTCAAAATTCTGAAATAAATACCTAAACTAATTTGCGCCAACAAAAAGTAAGCCATTTTATTTCTTGGATAAATTTGAATTTATGAGAAAAAAATAAAAAAAACTGTAGAGCGGTTTATAAGAAAAAAAGTTTTTTTTTTAATTTTTTGAAAAAATGTTTTCAAAAAAAATTTTAAAACTCCAATTGATAGGTATTCAGCAAATACTTATATACATAACTATAATTTTTGAAAAAAAATTAATGCGTAGTTTTCAAAATATAAATTAAATTATTTTCTTGAAATGATTTTAAAAATACAAAAAAAGTATTAATTATACTCTGTTCAGTTTATATTTTTAGTACAGGGAAGATACTATTATCGATTTCAATAAGATATCTCTATTTCTATAAAGCATTTCCATTTTCCATGGTTGCCGCAGTAAACATTATAAATTGGCATATTTTTCTGGCAAACGTCGTTAGGGTTACCAACGGTTAATTGAGATTTCATGAACAGAAACATGTTGATCGTTATCTAAAACAAATTAAACTAAATCCAAATTATAATAAATCTATCTTTTACCACACTACAAAGAGGTGAGATAGTAGGCGGGCTCCAGAGGCTTAATCTCTTTTAACGTAAAAATAAATAACGTACAAAAAATAAATAAACACTGCACAAAAATAATAATATCATCTCAAATTACACTGCACTATCTAAAATATAATATTTACATATACACATGAAACCCTCGTCTCCTTGGATTTATTTGTATGAAGAAAAAAACTACTTCTTAATTTAAAGTTGAGATTAATTAATTATCCGAATTCCATCAAAACCTTGCTCAAATAGTAATTTCTCCTGAATAAAAATACCCAACAAATATTGTATAGCTGCATTTTAACCGTGCTCCAAAAAATAAAACAAAAAGATGTAAGCAGAAAAGCACTCAGCGGCAACACCTTTTTTCTTAAACTTAAAAAAAGCTTCAATTTTGAAAGCTCCATAGCAAAAACCAAAGAGAAAGGTATTAGAATTTCCATCAATGGACGAATGGTAACTCTGAATCAGTGTGTTTTTTAATAAACACAATAACCGTGATTCAAATTGGCGATCAGTCTCTTCACAGCTCACATCACAGCCAGGGAGCAGACTGCAGACAGGTAATGATGGACTGTTCGTTGATTTATTTAATACAAGCCGATCCAGCTCTCGAAATTCGAGTGCCAATTTATTTATTTGATTCATTATCATTCAATGAAAGACAGAGAATTCATGATTTTTTTTAAATTGTTGAATGCAATGAGAAGAACCTATTAAGCACTCAATCCTGGGGTCCAAAGGAAAACAGTTAATGGTAAACAAACTTTAAAACCTATACACATTATTGACACATTAACAATTTTTGTGCAACAACAAATTTTCCTGGTTCTTACTCTTGCACCTTTCATTATTTCCATGCTAAACCAAAATAGGTACATACAACAATACTTACGCCTTAAAAAAATTCAAGAAATATCAAAATAACCCAAAACAATGGATTTAGATATGGACATGGACACGCTTCACACACCTCGTATTTTCACCACGCTTCACATCTTATAAATGCCACCACATATGAAATAAATAATGATTGTTTTAATTTGTATAAATTCAATTATATTAATTTCGAAAATGAAACTTAATTATTTTCTAAATTTATTGTGACGTTCCTTGTTCAAGTTGTACAAAAGTTTTCATTGGAAATTAAATATTTATTTACACGTTTCCACCACTTTCCTGTACTCAGCAATTCACCATCCTAGTATTGCCCAGCACTAACACAATTCAAAAAATAAGTATGCAATGAACCCTCAAGAGTATGCAATTTCTAATTCTTTTTATATATTTAATTTAATTATCCAATGCACAAACCATATTCTGTTTTCAGCAACGGATGTTGCTGGTGTATGCGTGTATTTTTTTGCATTTTTATTTAAATTTGTAAACAACAAAAGTATTGTTTTAAACAATTTCTGTGTAGAATATTTAAATAATTTTGGCATTCTGCACATGTATGCAAAAAATTCTTTTGTTTAATATGTAATTTATGCTCTTTCGGTTTTTGCGGGCCGCGAAAAGGGTACCACAAAAAACATGTTCGCCGTTTTATTATATGATTTCAGTAGCAATTTCCTAAGTTGAGTGTCATGGAAACAACAGCCGGCACCAGTATGCTTGAAAAAGCTCTCCCATATGGCCTGTACTGAAAATATAAATTGAACAGAGTATAGATATTGGTACGCAACAGAAATTGGGCTACCTAAACCTATATATGTGTGAAACTTCGAAAGAAGCGCTGAAGCCATTTGTGAGATAGTCGAAAGCAACAAAAACGGCCCTAAGGAAAGTACCGTCCTTAGAAATTTTTTTAAAGCTGCACTTTTTTAATCAAAATCCATAGACCCGTTTCCGAGAAAAATAGGCTTTAACGTAACGGTTATATGGCAGGTACCGTTAGTTTTTGCGCTTAAAAAAATTCAATTTCCCCTCTGTACATTACCTAAAAACTCTATATACCAAGTTTGAATCAATTCGGCCCTTCCGTTTGGGATGTAGGTGTCTATACATACACAAAGCCAGGCATACAGACGGACAGAATTTTTAAAACATCTTTTTTCGTCTTCGCTATCATCGTAATGTCATGTTTGATTGTTATCTCAAAACTTTTTCTTCGACAAATTCATAATCGCAAGTAAAAAATGGTTGCGGAATTTGATAAAATATATTTTGTAAAGGTTCGTGCATATGCGAGCGATATTTTTCACCTTTTCAAACATCACTTATCAAATTTAGCAACCATTCTAAATAATTTACGAAGTCAATGCACGATCCATTAACGTAAAACCAAAGGCTTCGTTAGTCGCCATACAGGCAGATAGAATTGCGGGAAACACTTATTGGTATTCTTTATCATCGTTATGTCAAGGTTGATCAAAATCTCGAGGTCGATTTTTTGGTTAATAATTCGTTAGAATAAAGCAGTGGAATAATGAGGAAAATAAGGCTTTTTTTATGTTGTTTCACATATGTAAATAATTTTAACTTTTACTGCCACGGGATTGAGTGTTTGAGTGAGTAAATCTGCGCTTATAGTAGAAGGTTCGGTTCGCAACACACCCGCCATTTTTGACTAGGTTTTGTGGACTTACGAAAGAGTTAAGAAGCAAACATTAATGAGATTTTAATTCGTGTTTGGTTTGAAAACAAAAATGTCAAGCTAAATACCAGGTATGATAAGGAATTTTTGTAATATTTAACCTTCTATTAACAAATAAATTTAATGGTCAACCCTTTAATAATTTGTTTCAACCCCCACATTCTATAATTCCTATAAGAACGTTAATCCACTTCTTTTATTTATGTACCTTATCAATCCGCAAGAGACTTGAAATAAAACACAAAACGAATTGAGTGTGGTAACTTTTATGTTCAAATAACAAACCTATACTACTATTCATCAGCTGAATAAAAACTCTGCGCAGATTCTGACTCTATATGTGTGTTAGAGCTTTAACCTGTTGTACCTACTCCATGTCATACCAAATAAAAAGAATCCAACAAAAAGCTCTCGAAATGTCGTTTTCTGACACACGAACACACGATGGCTAACAAGATTGTGATTTGTGATCAAGTTAAGAAATAAAATTATTTATATTTTATTGTTTGCTTGTGTGTTGTTGTTGTTCAACTCGTGTATAAGTCGAGGCAACTAGTGGTGCTTATTTCTATAGCAAAACCCATTTCAAGAGCTTAACGCCCTCTTAAAGAACTCTTTGTTCAACAATTTCGTCTTTCAAAAGTCGCGTATAATATTGGGGAATAATAAAAAAAAACTCAGTCCCCGAGTTCTAGATTATGCCCCAACCCATTTATTTTATTAACTTTTTCATAAATCTATGATTGGATCTTGGATGTTTGCCCAAATACCTAAAATCGATAAACAATAATATTGTCTGTGATTGACAATTTTTTGAAGGGCACCAAAACGAAATTTATGTGTCAACATTAATTAATCCGACAAAGGCCTTGTTTCAATATTGTGACAAGGGGTTAATGATTGTTGTGCGATAAGTTTTGGAAATTATATTTCAACAAGATAGCTAACACTTTTTCGGTTCTATGTAATGAAATTTTTCACTCCATCTAAAGAAATACAAAATAATAAAAAACACCCTCATCAGAAGTAAAAATTCCATGAAAAATGATTAATCATTATAGGGATATTCTGTCTGAGTATAGATATATATATACACATATAGGTATGGCATTTTATATACCTACATATGTACATAAATGTATATAGCTTGAGGTAGATGAAATCAAGTTCATTTGCGGTGGGTGTAAAGATGATGATTTATTACAATGGGGTAAATACAAAAGCTGTTAAATGGGCAATGTATATAATATAAAGGAATATAATAGGAAGGTCCTTTTATGCGGTGATGATCGATTGACTGTCATGAATTCCTTAGAATTAGATGTGTAAGAATGTGAATAAAACAAGGATTTAAAATGAAGTTTGGGCAGAAAGCAGAAGAAAAATTATGCTACAAGGATATGAATATGTCAAGAGTTTAAGGATTGGAAACGTATAATTGACAGTTTGACACATTTTTTGTGTTATTGAATAAATTTAAATAACTGATATCATCAGAAAGAAGACATTTTAAATAAATAACAGAGAAAAATTTAATTCGCTGTGTGTGTATATTTAAATGAATTGTGTAAACAGATGCGTGTGTACTCTCAGGATCATGGCTAGTGTAATTTCTCTGCCCTCATTGTGAAACAGTGTGCTATTACTGGACACCATTTATTGGTAAAAATATGTTAGTATCAATTGAGGCGGATTTTTTGGAATTGAATGATACTTCAGTGGTCAAATAAGTTATAAATATTCATTCGCATATTATTCCTAAACATTAGTTGAAACTCATATACTCCGCCGAAAGCGGTGATTTAAGATTTTGAACCAAGACTGAGCTACAACTTAGATACATATACGTCTATAGTTTTTCGCTTTGAAGTTACCAAGTGAAATAAAGTGTACATATTGTTAAATTTGAATAAACAAAATTGTGAGTGATATAGTGCTGGGCCCATGTTCAGTAACTCAGACGATAACTTTTCCTCAATTAACGCCTCTGAAAAAATGGGTTTCTGTAAGTTGAGCCGATACCTTAAATTTTTAATTTGTTTGACTGGAATTTTCCAATGGAAAGTGATAAATTTAAAAAGTCATTTTGGCATCTTAACAACAAAACAAACATTTGTTTTTTGTTTGTCGATTATTTTTATCGATTCGAAAGTTACAAAACAAGGAACCTGGCAACGAGACGAGACCAGGGGGTACTTTTGTTAGGCTCATCTCAGTCTCATCAAAATCGAAAAATTTCAGTCTCGTCTTAGTCTCGGTCTCGTCTAACCAAGTCTCGTCTCGATTTTGACCTCGGCTTTTTCTCGTGAAAATTTTAATGTGCAGTCTAGCTAATCTGGGTCTCAGTCTGGGTCTCATCCTTAGTCTTGGTTTCTTTTGTGTTTTTTTGGTAATAAATAGATGATAGATAATACGCGAGTTCAGACTTGAAAGATAGAGTACGGTATCTCTGCAGTTCGTTGGTAAGAAAAATAGTTTCGATAATATATTGTTTGCGAATAATGTCACCCAAAACTTCTAAAATCAACTTTTTCTGGAGCAAAAAATAAAATCGGAAAATGTTCGAATTTTCGAAGCAAAATTTTAATTTTGTAAAGATTTTTTAATCCATTTAAATGGGAGCCATCCTTTAATGGCTTGATAGGTAGGCCACGAACTATGATTTGACGTTTCGATAATATTTTTGTGCAAGTGTCACCTAAACGTCTTAAAGTCACTTTTTTCCAAGGGGGGAAATAAAGTGTAAAAAATTAGCGATATCTATTTCAACGACATTCATACGTAAATCGTACGTATTATTCTCTGGATTTTGGCAGTTCGCCTATCTTAGTATAATTTGTACATACACATGTTGTTTGATATTTTAACTGGACTAATCGCGGTCTTATTGCCAGCCCTATGAGTGAAATATCAATGAAATTCCAAAGACTTTTCAATGAGATTATATGTAGAATATATCATTATTCAAATGGCTGTGCTGCCGGTTTACTGGATGGCGCCCACGAATAACTATTTAATGCGAGAATGTTCAATGTACAGTATTAATCAACAATTTATTCGAGGCACACCTGCAGCAAGTCCGGTGTGATATAGGTACTATAGGGCATGTTTTGCATTTGGAAAAAAAATCGAACTCGATATTTTAATCAAACTTGACATTACGATGATGGAGAACACTAAACGGCTGAAGCGATTTGCATCAAACTTGGTATTTAAACGTTTTAGGTGATTGTCCAAAATACATTTTTAAATTGTTGTTTTAGCACCAAAAATAACGGTACTTGCCATACAAATTTTTCTACCATCTTAATTATCTCGAAAACGGCTCTAACGATTTTTTTTAAGGCATTCGGCAAAAAATGTCTGTGTGTCAGTCTTTCAGTCTGTCAGTCTGTCAGTCTGTCAGTCTGTCAGTCTGTCAGTCTGTCAGTCTGTCAGTCTGTCAGTCTGTCAGTCTGTCAGTCTGTCAGTCTGTCAGTCTGTCAGTCTGTCAGTCTGTCAGCCTGTCAGTCTGTCAGTCTGTCAGTCTGTCAGTCTGTCAGTCTGTCAGTCTGTCAGTCTGTCAGCCTGTCAGTCTGTCAGTCTGTCAGTCTGTCAGTCTGTCAGTCTGTCAGTCTGTCAGTCTGTCAGTCTGTCAGTCTGTCAGTCTGTCAGTCTGTCAGTCTGTCAGTCTGTCAGTCTGTCAGTCTGTCAGTCTGTCAGTCTGTCAGTCTGTCAGTCTGTCAGTCTGTCAGTCTGTCAGTCTGTCAGTCTGTCAGTCTGTCAGTCTGTCAGTCTGTCAGTCTGTCAGTCTGTCAGTCTGTCAGTCTGTCAGTCTGTCAGTCTGTCAGTCTGTCAGTCTGTCAGTCTGTCAGTCTGTCAGTCTGTCAGTCTGTCAGTCTGTCAGTCTGTCAGTCTGTCAGTCTGTCAGTCTGTCAGTCTGTCAGTCTGTCAGTCTGTCAGTCTGTCAGTCTGTCAGTCTGTCAGTCTGTCAGTCTGTCAGTCTGTCAGTCTGTCAGTCTGTCAGTCTGTCAGTCTGTCAGTCTGTCCGTCTGTATGTATAACAAGCTACAGCCTAAAAGGCTTAAGCGATTGCCTTCAAATTAGATATTTGTGATTATTTGGGCATTCCTCAGAGGGGAAATTGAAATTGTATTTTTAGGCCTAAAAATAACGGTACCTGCCATATGACCTTGAAGGAAAATCTTATTTTTCTCCAAAACGGCTCCAATGATGTTGATAAAATTTTTTGAGAATTTTTGGTTGTTAAAAGCTATCATTTGATATGAATCAAGTTTACGGGAAAAGTCTATTAACGGTACTTTTCATATAACGGTTTTTAAAATTTTTAGCTTTCTCGGTAATTGTTCATTGGATTTCTGTAAAATTTTATATCTGATAAGATCTAGGTAGCCAAACTAATTCTGCATATTGAAAATTACATTACAATACATTTTATACTACTGCGCAGATAAATCTACGAAGTAGAGACACTGAAGCACTGGCAACTTGACCATTGGCTTAAACTTTTTACATACATTAATACAACAGAGAGAGAGACAGAGAAAAAAATAACACGCAACAAAAGAAACACATGTCAACAACACGTGGCTGGTTTCCGACCGTCCTCCATCGATATACTAACTACGCGGAACGATGCTTGATTTCGCTGAACTATGGGAAGTGCTGCTTTCATCGGAGCCAAGGCCGTTGACAGAGTTCTTTTTATTTATTTAGCATTTATTTAAGCACACACTTTTTTCCTCATTACTGCAAACACACTTTGATTATTAAAGAAAAACAATCACTTTTTTCTTATAGTGTATGAGTTTTTTTTTCAATTTTAAGTAGATAATATAAAAGTGTTATCCCACTTCTGATACCGGTATTAGATATCAATTTTCGTTAACAAACAACACGCATTTATGTTACTAATGGAAACATTTAATTTTACTGAGATTAAATGAAGACTAACTGTTACCGTTTTTAATTGAGTTGAATAATAAACAAAAGCGTTAGTTGAAGATCATAAGGTTAGTCATTGAAGGAAAAAGGATTAAGTCCCAAAAACTAATTTGTTTTTTTTTTGTGTTACTTGTGTGAAGTGTTTTTTGCAATTAGGTTCACGGCGTACAACTGCCCTGCTGGGCCCAATATATGATTTGGGGTGGGTACAAGTTTGGGTATATGCAATTTTTTTTGGATTTGTAGATTTCTTTTCAAAAAGTAAAAAAAAAATTGAATATACCCAAACTTGTACACATCCCAAATCATATATGGGCCAAGTAGGTGGATTAGGGGGCAGCATGCCCCCCCTTACGCCGAGCTTTTTAAAATTTATTGTTTACATTTGAAATCTATTTTAGATTTATTCTATTATTTGCTACTTAGTTATCTTCAGAAATAGGCGAATGCAATAAAGTCGAATGGCTTCCTTGCCCTTTTACTAGTGCAATAATGTCCAAGATCGTTTTGGAGACTATCGCACTATATACAGTGCAATAAAGTCCAAAATTTGGTTTTGCACTTTATTGCATTTGACTTTATTTCATGGCACCAAATAATTGATATTGTTTGTTAAATAGTGAAGTAAAATCGAAAGAAATAATAAATTGATATTATATATGGTTATATAAGGTTATCGCGGATACCCTAAAAAATGGCCATATTGGCTTACTGCTCGTTTTATGGTGTGAAAAAAGAGTTTTTATTTTAATTTAATTAAAATGTTCATTGTTTTAAATTAGCAGATGTTAACCAATATACACATTTCTCTCATATTTGCGGCCATTTGTAATGATAAGTAGGGAAACCCTATGCGAGCTTTAACTTGAAATAGGTTAATGCAAGCCATAGCAATCGGAGTGATTGCTATTTCGATTTGATTTTTTCAAAATAAATTATTTATTCGTTATAACTTAGGGACGGGATTGAATTTCAGTTCGGAAATAGATTGAATCCTATTTCATAAAAAAAATAAAGCTCCAACCGCTACGATTAAACCAAAATCAATAAAACGAAAATGTCGAAATACTAACAATTTGAACTCGAAATCCATTTACTGTAAAAAAATATGCTATTAGGCTTCTTGTTTGGTACAGGTACAGCGTACAGGATGGTAAATAATAAATCTTGAAAAAAAATATTCTCTGATTATCTATAACTTATTAAATTTGAATTATTTCAGTACTTGATGCATTCCATGCTTCTTGCCTTGTTTGATTCAATGTGCAGTAAAACCTTCATATTTTCCATAATATTGTATAACTCATTTACAATTTCACTGATTGATGTATCTAAATTTTTCCAAAGAATTAAATTAAATTTAAGAAACTTTGAAATCTTTTCAAAATCAAAGCAAAATGTAGGAAATTCAATAATAACTAACCATTGGATTTCAATAAATTTTCCAACCAGACCACATACAAGCAATGCTCTATTCTGTATGTTACTTGGCTACAAACGTTCTTTAATAAACCAATCAATATTAAATATTGTTTATTCATCCCCTTATACTTTTTTTCTTTAAGAAGTGATCCTTTGCAATTTAGGACTATAGCCTTTCGAGATAAGTTATCTAGAAATCGTATAGCCCTTTGTTCGTTGGGAAAACTTTCATTCAACAAAAACATACATAATTATGTTGAGCCTAACACCCTGAATTTCAATAGCCTCAAAGGGTAGACGAGAAGTGTTACACGAGTTATTTCCAAATAAAAAAAACATATTCAATAGATTCGAATTCAATAAAACGGTATCATTGAAAATGGCATTATTTCGAATCGATCCTTTTGATATCCATCTAATATTAGTCCACACAATTGGTATGTATGTCCATAATATCCTGGTATATCCTTAATATGGTGTTCGTCCTATCAACCTATTGTTATAGTTTTTATTTTGCCAATTTGGATTCATTTATTACTGTCCTCGCTTGTTATATATTGTGAAGCAAATAATTCAATATTTAGTGAAGAATTCTATTTCTATTGAATTGCGATTTAACAATATTTTGTCTTCTTTTCATTGCTGAAATTATTTCCGGAACTTCAACAAAAACCAGCTTTTGATTGGCTTAAATTAAAGTTTGAATGGAATATTTTTATAATTTTACATTTTGATTTTTGGTAACTTTTTGATACATATGTATATATTTTTTCTTATTTAAAGTGGTCCCAATCCCAACACATTACTTCAAGCTGATATGTTGCTTCTAGTCCATGTGCCTGGCATCCGCAATAGCTTTGTCTGTAATCCGGAGGAGTTCTCTTAGATTTCTTGGAATTACCGCCGTGTGTCACACGACATATTGGATTTGTTTTCCCGGGATTCGGAGTGCTTTCATATGGAGCTTTGAAGTCGATGATACGATTATGGGTCTTGACTGAAAGTTCGTTGGGCTTAGAGCAATTATTTGGTTGAATTGGTGAGCCGAAAGACACCATGATATTCGGCAGCTAAAATGTTGCAGAATAAACCTTAGGAGGTTTTAACTGGAGTCATTTGAGTTCTTGCTTTGCTTGCATGTGGGTATTCATTGTGTGATACACCTAGTCCAGTCATTTTAGGTTTTATCTGCGGAAAAATTCCTAGTGAGATAAATCTGATGAAAAATCGATATCGATATCGTGCCGGCTAAAAAAGTTATGAAGGTCAAAAGGTCACGAAAATCAGTTTTTCGCAAATATCTTGCGTCCTATTGCTCGGAGGTCAATAGTGGTTAATCAAAATTGTTCCTAGTAAAATCTACAAAAAATGTCTTTTGCATTTGTCTGTAACATCAACCGTTTTCGGATTAGAGCGCTGGGAATGCGACTAGAATGCACTCACATACGGTATTGTATACCGTACACCATGCGGTAAGCTCTATTGCTTTTTATTAATGCTTGTAAATGTCTCAAAAACTTTTATCTGATATTTGGACGTTTCGGGAAATATTTACTTATCTTATAGAGGCTTAGGAACTTAGTAAATTCTACAATAACTTATTTGGACCTCCACTGGCAGATGTTCCTTATTTCATTGCTCCGGGACCCGTCCTTTTATACCTGCAACTGCCTGTCGGACTGTGTTTAGTTCAGTTGAAAATTATTATGCTCTTAAATAATTCATAATGAGTGATTCATGTTTTATATGTAATTTATTATTATCGGATGGTGATATTATAGAAGTTAGCCAAGTTCTACAAACAGTTAAAAATGCTAGTGTCGCCAGAGGTGATGGTAATATTGAATATTTAAATACTGTGAATTTTGTGAATGTGCATAGTAATTGTTGTAAAAATTGTGCCAACAATTTGAGTATTGCAGCTCTTAAAGGACGCTAAGAAGGACCGAGTACATCAATATCTCCTCGTTAAGCCTATTATGCAGATCACGATAAAATTTCGCTCTAAGATCCTAGCTAAAATTTGACATTAGAGTTGTGGATAGTTTAAAATTTGATACCAGAGTTCTGTGGAGAATATGTTAAAAAACAGCTGTACTGAAAAAAATATTATTTAAATTTCAAAGGTTCAAGTCATAAGACGAATACTATGATAATTTATAAGACAAAACTTACAACATAAACTCTTTTTTCTTTAACATCCCTTTGCTGTAGTTTCTCTTGCAGAAAAAAAACTATTGCCATATTCAATGTCACTGCATTATGCATCTGTAGCCTGACTTAACACACCAAGCATCCGTAGTTGTGGTGGAATAAGTTTTGTTGTTTTTCGCATTGCAGCATAACAATATCGAGAATGACCACGTGTTCAAAAATTACTTGGACGAATCTCGGGAAACACAAACAAAAACAATCTGTCAAAATTAAGCTTTCGAATTAATGTGCTGGACATTTATTTCCTGGTCTAAATTCTGACAGACAGTGGAAGTATAGTGGAAACCAAAAATTGATTTCTTAGGTGGAGTTGCCTACCTCCCCGCTAAAATGCTTAGCTAAATCTTAGCTTGGCTAAACATTGGAGAACATTTTGTATGGGAGCGAAATTTTAGCGTGAACTGCGTACTATACTTAAGAAAAGAATCAGCGCTTTTAATTTCAAAAAATTATGTTTTTTTTGTGGACCACGGCTAACTTCCACAACATCACCATCCGATAAAAATGCATTACATATAAAACATGTATCACTTATTATGTACTGTTTAAGAGCAGAAAACACCTAAAATAACGTGTTTAACACACAGTTGGAATAATTTTCAACTGAACTAATCACAGTCCGACAGGCATTAATTAGCATTTATAAAGGGACGGGTCCCGGAGCAATGAAATACGGAACATCTGCCAGTGGAGGTCCAAATAAGTTATTGTAGAATTTACTAAGTTCCTAAGCCTCTATAAGATGAGTAATTTTTTCCCGAAACGTCCAAATATCAAATAAAAGTTTTTAAGACATTTACAAGCATTAATAAAAAGCAATAGAGCTTACCGCATGGTGTACGGTATACAAAACCGAATTTGAGTGCATTCTAGTCGCTTTCTCAGCGCTGTTATCCGAAAACGGTTGATGTTACAGAAAAATGTAAGAGAGATTTTTTCTAGATAATTTTACTAGGAACAATTTTTGTATTGACCACTATTGACGTCCGAGCAATAGGGCGCGAGATATTTGCGAAAATCTGAATTTCGTGACCTTTTGACCTTCATAACTTTTTTAGCCGGCACGATATCGATATCGATTTTTCACATCTTCTGCTCCATTGCAAATTGCAAGAAACTAACAGTAAATTACCAGTTTTTCTGATGTAAATTGCAACTTATTTTTTTTTACTAAGTTACTACTTTTTTGAATATATCACACAATGGAGTGCAATTTTCAAGAGCTTTTGATTTTTTCTGTATTACGCCTTTATGGCGCTGATTTTCTTTATTCTGAAACTATATAAGTTTATTTTATTTGAAAAAAGTGAAACTGCGTACCGATCGACCGCGCAACCTCTGTGCCAAACGGCAATATAAGCTGCTTGTGTCAAAAATGAATAAGTTCATGCTTTTGAAATTTATATGATATATGTAAGTATTGTGGCACTTTTGAAATATTTCTAGGGTTATGCTGTGTTTCTGCAGTGGTAACGAAACTTTAGCAGTGTCTTATTATTGTTTGTCATGTTTCATATATTTACCCGTGAATCTGACATTGACTGAGTTCTTATTTGGTGGGACTGAGCTAATAGATTCGGATAGAGTATAAAGCAGGAAATCGTATTGTTTTCGTATGAAGCGTTGAAAATTAAGTCTAATCTACGGATATTGAAATCGAAAAAAAAATCGACTCTAATTACATGTTGTCAATATGTAGTGCAATATGGTTAGCTATTTAATATTTGAATACCTTAGAAGTTTGTAATATTAATATTACAGTCACACATACGTACATGGATTATATGTACATAATGTGTATATTATTACATCGAACATAAAGTCACAGTTATTTGCGACAAAAGCAGCACGTTTTACGAAATATTTTTGTGATTTATAGTTATTCTAATAACGTTATATATGGCGACAAAATAGGCGCGATTTGCAAACAATTATTTGGTAATGTACAAATTTCTAAATAAGTGATTGTAAATCTCTTAATATCTATCGCAAATTATAAAGGGTTATCCATTTCGCGGTTTCAAAAGTATAGGGCTGGAATTCGACATATGTCAAACTAAGTTGTTAAACAATTTTTTTTTCGAAAATCTGACATTTACGAAAATGGATCGCTTAATTATCGCACAACGCATAAAAATTGTTAAAACCTACTACAAAAATGGTGATTCTGCCACAGCCACATAGCGTGCTTTAAGAGGAGATTATGGTTTACATAATCGTCCAACTACGCAAGCAATTGTGAGGAAATTTGAAGATACTAGATTGGTTACAGATATTGTAAGGCCTTTGCATCATCGTTTCGCTCGTACCACTGAAAATATGGCTGCTGTAAGTGAAAGTGTTGCCGAAGACCCAAATGTGTCGATTCCTGGTCGTTCTCAGGAATTAGGACTGTCTTACGGCACATTATGGCGTATTTTGCATTTGGATCGACACCTACATCCATATAAAGTTCAGCCCACACAACAACTGAAGCCAGTCGACCATTCACAACGTCGTAGATACGTCGAATGGGTGCTTGAACAACAGGCGGTGGACGGCGATTTTTCGAACAAAATTTTCTTCAGTGACGAAGCACATTTCTCACTCGGTGGGTATGTTAATAAACAAAATTGTCGTATTTGGGGTTCTGAGAATCCTCAAGTAATTGAAGAGAGGCCATTACATCCACAAAAAGTCACTGTTTGGGGTGCTCTTTGGTCCAGATGTGTGATTGGACCTTTACTATTTCGAAAACGACGATGGAAAGACTGTCACCGTCAATTAGGAGCGTTATGGTAATATGATAACCGACTTTTTTTTGCCTGCTATTGAATAATACGACTTAGAGAATATGTGGTTTCAACAAGATGGTGCCACATGCCACACAACTCGAGCGAATATGGCTTTGTTGCAAGAGACATTTCCTGGCCGCGTAATTTCCCGTCGTGGCGATATCAACTGCCACCAAGATCATGCGATTTGACACCGATGGACTTTTTTTTGTGGGGCTACGCGAAAGACCGTGCTTATGCAGATAAACTATATTTCTTACTTGAAAACCAACATTCGTCAACTTATGGCTGAGAGACCGCCCAATATGTGTCAAAAAGTGGTCGAAAATTACCTCAAAAGAATCGATGCTTGCAACAATTTGCGTGGTGGTCATTTAAATGATGTAGTGTTTCACACATAATGTCAACGTTCAAACTTTATAAGAAAAAGGAAATATCACGAAAAAAAAAATATTTTATATGTGTTTTATTTACGTTTACTTTTGAAACCGCAAAATGTAAGAAATGTGAGAAACCTTGATATGGCTTAGTGGTTTTCCAAATCCCAACGATCGGTATGAAAGTATGGCTGCTACTGTACCCTCACCATGTATCCACTTCCACTACAGTTGTTTTCTGAATTTTAACTCATCCTGCAAGAACAAGTTATTTTCCGCACTGAACTTCCTCCCCTGTATATGTATAAAATCATTATGATGTTATGGAAATCAATTAAAAAAATAATAGATTATTGAAAAAAAGAAGAATAGTAATGATCGGGACTCGAACCAGAAGGCTTTAAGATAAGATTCGGGCATGTCAATGAATTAAACCACGAGACGTGATAAGTGATAGCCGACCAGATAACAATAAATCTGTATGTTTGAACGAAAACATGAAAACGAGAATTTTAATATTTTCAAGGACACTGATCGTCGGAGAGCTGTTTCGGAGTTGTTTACAAAAAATTGTTAAAACACACAATCACATAGAAGAATTATTGGCAAATTCGGTGGATTTTGACTAGAAAATTTGGAAATTGTCACATGTATTTTTGAAAAATTCGAATTTGAATTTTAAGGTAATTTTCAGATTTTTGTGGTCAAAATCCACAGAGAAAAACCATAAATCTGAAGTTGAATTTTCGTCCATGATTGTTCTCGGAGTGTATGGGTGACAGAATTTATGAGCTTGGGACCAAGGGTATAAATACCTGAGACGAAAGCAGAATCTTTCTTTTTGGTGTTTTTTTTTTCAGAAGTCACACGACGCGTCGTATTTCAACCGGGTGCATTAAAAGAAAAAAATTAATATTAAAATTGGTTAAAGATTTTTTTTGTACAATTTTATTTTCCCATTCAACTTCTAATAAATCAAATATACATACGTACCTAAATAGGTATATGTATTTACATAAAGGTGAGCAATTCGACAATTACCTAGCTGGTCGCGATCTAATTTTGCCCCGTGATTTTTTTCCCTTCAGGTGCTCCAAGTGAGAATCCAAAAACTTCTTTACCCACCTGTAAAGCGAGTCCACAAGAACAATCTGAAATTCTCCACTCTGACACGTCAGAAGATATTGCCGCTGGCCTCATCAAGGTTTTAATTCACACACGTGAGAAATTGTGCCTCCGCGGCTCAACCACACCACAAGCAACCACCTTACCTACTTAGTGCACCGCTTTTTGTGCTTGAACATAACAAACAAAATACCAACTATCAGTAAACTGCAAAAAAAGAGAAGAACCCAGTCCACATATTATCCACATCATCTAACCCATATATACGAACACTCACATCATCTACAATCAGAGGATCAGATCTAGAAATTTATGATAAGAATCCGATAAAAGAACCTCGGTTACGGGACTCATTTTCCACCTACAAATCATCGAATCTCTGTTGCTGATATGGACACCACAAACTCAACAAAGAACATAATTTAAAATAAAATACACCATCAAATCTCCCTTAAACCATTCGAACAAAAAGCCAAGTACAAGACATATAATTAAATTAAGAAAAAGCAAAAAAAAAAAAACAGTAAAATAATATAAGAATAGCTTTTAATTCTTTAAAATCTTGAAAGATCTCATTATTTTTATAAATGAACACTATTCAAAATTTGAATTTAAATTCACTGTAAATTCAGTTCGTTCAAATTTTCTTTCTTTTTTTTTCTAAATCCAGTTTAGCTCGACAATACCCAATACACGAAAAAAAAATTAACAACAAAATAACAAACACTGCAAATCCTGCGATGCTGTGCACACCATCTGAAGGAATTGTTTATCTACGAACTAAAACAACAAACGGAATTAAAACACAAAAGTACATCGAAGGTACAGACGGGAACTCTATGTTTTATCGAAAACCAGTTCACAGTGTCACGTTTCACCGCCGATTTTCTAGTACATTTATCTAATTCTTTTATTTGGGAGCGACATTAGCTACTACCCTTAATACTTTGAAAAGTATTAGGGCGTACTTTTTTAAAAACATTTTATTTTTGGAATTATTTTTAGATTTCACATGGTGGCGGAAAGTATTTAAGCAGTTGTGATTGCAGGGGATTCTTCAGTTCTTATTAGAACTCCGAAGAGGTAACAGCTCTTAGAGAGATATAAATAGATTATGGTCTTTTATTGAGTGATGTTACGTAGGAACAGGACTTCGACGACGTTTCGGACGTGGTGAATGGCCTTTGTCACGTGAACGCTTAAAGTGGCTTTTAAGCGTCTTGAAAAAATGTACTCGTAAAATGCAAAATTGAGATGATATTCAATCTAAAGCTGAAAAGCGCTTAAAATGGATTTTAAGCGTTTAAAAAAAATCTTGCTTACACCATGTAAACTGACTGAAATTTAAAAAAAATATTTTTTTTTCGACTAAAAACGCTTAAAATGGCTTTTAAGCGCTTAAACAATCCCAAAATTCCCTTAGAACGCTTAATTGGAAGCGTCCTAAACAAACCCCCAGCCGCAATCCATCAGCAGATGAGTAAGTGAAAACTGTTAAACTGCTTTTTAAGCGTAAGAGCAGTTTCTCTTACGCTTAAAAAACGCCTAAGCGCTATCACCTACCTACCATGAAATTCCGCAACAATTTTATATCTCCTGGGAGGTCTTGTCTCCATGGAGTTCTAATAAGAACTGAATTTTATTTGGAAATTACACTTCCTTATATACTGGTCGGTTCGTTCATGTTGATTCTCACAGATTAATATGCCCCTCAACAAATATTTTGCAATTGCTTGTAAGAAAAATATTTAAATCTACAAAAACTTTGTATACACCCAGACCCAACCCCACCCCAAATCTTATAATTGGCCCAGGCAGGGCGGTTGCAGGGGGGCAGCATGCCCCCCCTTACGCGCCGTGCTTTTTGCACCAAATAAATTTTATATAGCATTTAAAGACAAAATGTAGGACGCCGAGAACATAAACGAATGCAATTAAAAGAAAGATGTTTTCGTTTCAACGCTTTATTACAAACTGAACTTATTCCTTAACTTAAACAACTATTGATACCATGGTACAGTAAGTAGTATGTACTATTTTACATATATAGCTGTAAAGGGCATACTGTTCTATGATTCGATCTATTTCAGTTATGAGTTGTATTACATAAAAAATGATTTGTATTACATATTAAAATAAGTAAGTAAATGAATTTGCAATTGCACTCAATTGCGTACAGAGTGTTTCATATTAAAATATAACCAATTAATATTTATATATACGTATTTCATTTATAAAATAAGATCAGCTATAAAAACAGTGTCGATTTTCAGGTCTCTAAGAAGGTTTGTTCAGATGCAAACGGTATTTGAATTGATAGATAAATTAAAAAATATTTCGATTTTGAAAAATTTTTTGTGAGTCCATATGCAAAGTACTTAAGCTCAAAAAACTTTGCTTACGCCCAAGCTGGACCCCACCCCAAATCCTATAATTGGCCCAAGCAGGGGGGTTGCAGGGGGCAGCATGCCCCCCCTTACGTGCCGAGCTTTCTGTACGCCGTGAACTTCAAACTTAAACAAAAATCAAATACAATTTGATTTCTTTTGGTTTGCAGCTAAGCTTAATATAAAACTAAATTTAAAATTTTTGTAAACGTATCTAATATCTCTTTACAAATATTTGGTCGTCCTGAAAAGGACGAATTGGTAAATTAATAAAAATAATATTAATTTATGTTTAACTGATATTAATATTCGATGTCACATTTATCGATTTTAGGCTTTAAAATAGCCATAATTTTGAAAAAAGACCAAAACCAAAAATAGATAATCAATTTATATCTCTTATATACTTATATGTGTGTTCTTAAAAGAACAATTATCTCCTGTATCCATGAGAAGATAGATCGCATCCGATCCGCCAACACAAATTGTTTTTACCAACATTCACTAAACCACACAACTTCCACTTACGAAAACTACACTTCACTTTTCACTACACCGAACAACTTAGAATAATAAAAAACGTACCTATTTATATCTCTTTAACGTACCTATTTATAACTCAGAGATCCGGCCACCACGGAGTTCTAATAAGAACTGAAGAAATTACAAAATAATCCCTCCTTTTATACTATTCTGCTGATACGTTTTCTTTAAATCAGGGAAGTCGTCTGCGTACTAGGAAAACTTCGTTCATGTTGATTCTCATGCAATCGAGTGACCAAATGTATGGGAAGCAACAATTTATACAGGGCCGGTATAAGGTATTGAATTCGTATTGAATTAGTATTGAAAAAGTAGGATTGCGCGGTGAAACGTGGCACTGTAAAACGTGACACGATAAAACGTAGCCAACCCGTACAGACAAATAAATAAAACAAATTAAAATTATTATTGACGGGGTAAGTCATTTTTTTTTTATACATTTAACATTTGAACAAGCGCATATAATAACATTACATATTATTTGAAATCTACATACATACATATATTACATATTTAAACATAAACACATTCTTATTGAAATTCTAATATTATTATCAATTTCAAATTGTGAAATTGAAATATAAAAATGAAAAAAATAGTGGTTTAAATAGGGAAGAAATTAGATAGCATTAGATAGTTAAAGTTAATTAAAACAAATAGAAAATTACAACATAAATAGACAAAAGGAAGAGAAGGAGAGAGGCGGTATTTAAGAATTAATTCTCTATATCATATTATTAGTTAAACTTTGTTCATTTCTCTTTATCAAAAGTTTTTCGTTTTGTTTTCCTGCATTTTGGATTTTATTAAATCATAACAATTCTTATTTTTTTTTTGATTATTCTTTTGAATTTTGGAAAAATTGACGGAAAAATTTTGAATAATTTTTTTAACTTAGTGCTTAGTATATATATTTTTTGTTAGTATATAATATGTTTCTTGCTTTTAAATAAAAATATTTGTTTTACTATTTCGAAAATTTAAGTATCTTTTTAATTTGAAACTTTTCCCTGAGTCAAGCTTGCGAATGTTTTTTTTTTTTTTTTTTTTTTTTTTTTTTTTAAACGGATGCGTGCACTAAAGGGGTTTTGACTACCCTTAAAATGAACAAGCACAGTGCGAGCGTTAGGAAAGTAGGGAAGGATGCAAGAGGAGATACCGATGCACATTGGTTTTGAATTTCTGAATATCAAAATGGGAGGGGAAAATAGAGCCGGGTAAAGTATTCCACATGGTGACAAACAAGTATTTAAGATGCAACATTATTTTATCTTGGCTTCTGTTTAACTCATTGCGATGGGTTTTGCGATAATGATTTTTTTTATAAACTAGCTTTAGTTAGATACCATGAATATGATTTAGGTTATTTCTTTTGGTGGATGTGGCTCTGACAGAAACGATGAATACGAAGGTGATACGATGAAGACATAGGTACACTATTTGTCTTCATACTCTTTTGGGGGTTACCAAAAATAGTTGAGGTCTTGGTAACCAGGTTGGTCGCATGGTCTTACTCATAGAGTGAGATCTTGTGACAATAGGGTGGGATATTCCTCAGAGAGCAATACCAGCACAGCTCTCCTCATTTCACAGGGACAACGAATTCTTCTGTTTGGGACAATCAGCTTCGTGAATTTTTTTTGTACGAATTTAATACGGCATGAATTTACGTAACGGCCGTCCAGACTTCCAACTTCAAGAATCCCCCCCATCCGTCGAGCTAACCATCGGCCATGCTAGCATGCCGCGCAGTTGGGACCTGGACACCCATCCGCTTCTGCTGACAGGAGTTTCAGAGTTCCTGTAAGCTTTGGATCCTACTGGTAGTGTTAAGAGTGGGTGGTTATATGGGTTGAGAAATTTTAAGATCAGCCCTTCTCTAAAACACCTAGAGCGTACGTTACAATGTATAACCCATTAATTGCTAAATGCTCTTGGTGAATTTACACTCGTGAAGTAATAAAATGCGCTAGAGCAAATCGCATTATGCTGTTGATAAGATTAACTTGATTTACTGTTTTTGAAAGCATTTCTTCACAAACCAAATTTTGTAAATTTCAATGTTTTGAATGTAAAATTAACAATTTTTGTTAAAATCCTCATGATTTCCGAAAAATACACTTTTCGTAAATTGCATCTGAACATTAAGCAATTTGCGATTTTTCAATTATTTCCGTGTATAGATTCTGTGGGGTACTTTTTATTTATGTATATATTAAAAATATAAAAATCTACTGGGATAAAAATCAATCTACTGCGTTTTTTTTTTTGACAAATCTACTTCGGATTTTTTTTTAAAAGGTCCCTTCTCTGGAGTTCATCCCAGCCTATATCCATTGTTTGTATGTGTGAAAAATCCCTCTTGACACCGGGCTTTTTATAGGATTATGTAATTAATTGCTGGACTTCAATATTGCCTCTAGAAGTATAAGTAGCTAGGGAATGAATGAATGTCACGAGTGCCACTAAATTATTTAAAAAAAAAAAATCTATTACTAAGAAAACTTTCCGAAAAGTAGGTTCTATGTGTTTCCAACAATTTTATAACAAAAATACCGAAGCCGAAAGGCTATGCACAAAAACGAGGCATCTATCCCATTCACTTATATGATTTTTTTTTCATTTCAAAACTTACTTTGATCTGAGAACTTTGCTCTACTAACTTTCCCACATGTCGCATACAATGAATGAAAAAGGAAATGTGTTGATATACATATAGTCATATTCATATACATACCTACTAAATGTTGACATAATTGTTTTACTCCGTTTTCTTCCACAAAAGTTTTTCTTTGCATTATATTTTTTTTATAAAACAAAAACAACTTTGAATCAAGGCGAGAAGTAATGCGCCTCGGTTTTCTATCAGCATCACCACCGCACTTTCCTTTTCACAACTTAAAATCATCCACTGGCTTGTAACTTGTATACCTATTAAAGTTAAAGGAATGAATCTTTTATGAAAATATTCAAATGAAAATTTATTTTCTTTCGTTTTTATTTGCGATTATAGGCACTATAAGGCAAGTTATGCATTCGTCGAAAAAAAAAGTTGTGTGGTATAACAATCAAACATGACATTAAGATGATAGCGAAGACGATAAAAGATGGTCTAAAAATTCTATCCGTCTGTATGTATGTATAGACACCTACACTACAATCCAAACGGGTGGGCCGAATTGGTTCAAACTTGGTATATAGAGTTTTTTAGGGGAAATTGAATTTTTTTTGTAGCTCGAAAGATAACGGTACCTGCCATATAATCGCTACGTTAAAGCCTATTTTTCTCCGAAACAGGTCTAACGATTTTAATTTAAAAAAATCAGTGCCGCTTTTTAGGTACGACCGATCATATGGTTGAAAAAAAAATTTAAATGTCTAAAAACGGTACTTTCCATAAGACCGTTTTTTTTTTGCTTTCGGCTATCTCATAACTGGCTTAACCGATTTTTTAGAAATTTCACACATATATAGGTTCAAGTTCCCCAAATTATACAGCGTACCAGTATTTTTAATTAATATTTTTTTTTGTATTTTTAAAAGCAATTATATTTTGAAAACTGCTCATTAAATTTTTTTCAAAAATTATAGTTATATGTATTTCCTGAATACCTTTGAATTGGAATTTTGAATTTATTTTTTTGAAAAATGTTTTCAAAAAGTTAAAAAAAAAACTTTTTTTCAAAAACCGCTCAACAGTTTTTTAAAATTTATTTCTCATAAATTCAAATTTATTAAAGAAATAAAATGGCGTACTTTCTTTTTAGCTCAAATTAGCTTAAGTATTTATTTCAGAATTTTGAATTATTTTTTTCTTTTATTAATTAAATATTTAATATTGTCATACCAATTTATTTTAGAACAAAATTAAAAAAAATTTGTATACAAAATTAAGTTAAAAACGACCTTAAAAATATATTAAAATTTCTAATAGAAATCTTTTGCATACGATGTGATCGAACATAAGAGCAAGTTCGTGCGATCCAGTCGTGCATTTTATTTTTAATAAAGCAAACATTTGAAATAAAAGTGCCAAAGGTTTATTCAGCCTTGCAGATATTTCTATTACTTTTTTTGTTTGCCAAAAATAATATTCAACATAAAAACTTTGAAGTATATTTTTTGAATACCTTTAATTTTCTTAATTAACACCTTTCACTCTTGAGACAGTATAATTTATTTAAGATAATTAATCTGCGTGGTGTATACTTAGGGTTTGTCCTTCTTTTCAATTGTTTAAGTAGTTCGCAAGCAACTATTAACACAACTCACGCATTTAAGTTTAATTAAAAAAAGTATCAATCAGGTATTTCATATAAAGCTTCTTGGTTATTGTCCTTAAAGCAAAACATTTTCTTAGTGCAGGTCAATGGCATCAAGAAATTTTCCAAATGAAAATTTATTTTTTTTACTGTAAGTGATTGGAAGAGGAAGGACATTCTCAGAATTGTAGGTGGCTGTTGCTGCATTATATCGCTGCATTGAATTACACACATGTTAAATTGCAATATGGCAGTTGGAATAATTAGTAGAGTTGTACCGAATAGTGATTTTGGCCGGATACCGGATACCGGATAGTCGGTCCGCAGCAAGGCCGGATAGCCGAATATTCGGCGGCCGGATATCTACGCAAATGAAAAGTTTAATAGTTTGGTGGTGTGGTAATCAAATCAAACCGGTACAAGTAAAACATTAATAACTTAAACATCCTTTTTTTCCTTCTCCTCCACATCCACAAGGTATTCTTATTTTTTACACTGCAAATATATAGTTCATTTGTTGTCCACAATGTTGTGTCATTTCATATACTGGATGAAGATTTATTATTATTGAGAAGAGAAGTTTATTACTTTCTGGATTTTTACTAGTTTACTAGTTTTGATCACAAATAACATGGTATACGAAAATAAACAAAATGGTTTATTATTTATTTAAAAAGATCTTGGAGTTATTTTTGACTTCAAACTAAATTTTATTAACAAAGTCGGGTTTCTCCATAATACAGCAAATTCCATGTTAGGTTTCATACATCGAAGGGCTTTTGATTTAAATGATCGTTATACATTAAACCCCGATTCTTGAATATTGCTGTTGAAATCCATATTACAATATTCTATAATATAAGAATCGAGAGTATTAAAAAAAAATTCACTAGGATAGTTATAAACTATATGTCTTCTAATAAAGAAAGATGCCATAGCTTATTGGCATCCAGGCATTGGAAAATCATCGCAATATGTTCGCTTTTACATTTGTTCATGACATTTTATTGTCCTGATCTGTTTGCTCTAATCAATCCAAACGTCCCTTCTTTTGCTCCCAGAACTCGAACCTTGTTTCATGAGGTTGCTTATAGAAGATTATAGTTATGCCTCCAATGAGCCTATAACTCGCAGTGCCAGGGAAATCAATAACGCTTCGAGTTACATAGATTTTAACTTTCATTTTAGTAGAAGTGCGTTTAAAAATATGCTAGTCTCTTAGACTATTTAACAAACTATTAGTTGTGAATATATGTTAATTATTGTTTACTGAATATTACGTTTTTTTTATTTTCATTTTAAAATGAATTATTAATTAGTCTTATGAAAGTATTATTATAAACTCTAATTGATGAAAGTACATAACATAAAAAAGGTACACATGAATGCAGAAAAATTAATTTTCATTTACCATAATTTGGCTATAGTAAACGTACAATATTAAATTTTTAAGCTTTATTATAAGAACTAAAATCAATCAGATCATAAAACTTAATATTTTGTTCATTTTTATACTTAGAATCGAGCTATTTTGGTCAAATTTAATTTTTATGCAAATAAAAACAAATACATAAATTTTATCCCGACATTTCGCTGGATTTTCCCAGCATCTTCAGGGGCGTTTTATTTATCTATATTATGTGTATATAAATGAACAATTCTTATTTAGGTATTAATATAAGAATTTTTAAATATTATTTAAAACTCACATTGTCTTTATTGCATTTTTAGTAAACAAGACAATAATTGTATCGTCTCAACATTAAAAAAACAAATGACAAATCTTAATAAATAAATAAATAACAATAAAAATTAAGTTTTACAAAAAATTAAACACTTTAACACTAAACATAAATATCACAGAATGGCAATATTGTAAACACAGTTGGTATTGTCCAACTTTTGTCGATGTTTTTTCTTTGAGATTCATGGAGAAGTCTCTTTTCTGCTGGACGCGTAAACTCTCCAGTGTGTATCTCGTTCCTCTACTCTTCTCTTTCTTCAAGATCTTTACGTCGCGTCGTCTATGTTGGCTGTGTGTGCAGTTTGTAAAATGTGTTGGGATCAGCGTTGCCGGAAAAAAAAAATTAATAAATTATAAATTAATAGATAAAATAGGCACGAGTACGATAACTTTGGCGCCAAGATATAATAACGGTTTTTGGTAGAGGGGCTTAATACAAGCATTTTTTACTATGGTAGGGGGGGGTCTATCTCCCCTCGTTTAGGCGGGAGGGGCAATTTTATAAAAAATTACTTAAAATCTTTAAAAAAATATTAAAAAAGAACGGCAACACTTACAGTTATAAGTTGTACCTTTTTCAAAAGTCAGAACTCTACAATTTATAATAAATTTTAAGTAAAGTTGTGTCAGTCAATAGTTTTCGAAATAATTGACTTCAAACTCAAAATTTATGAAAAAAAAGTTAAAAAAATCACTTTGAGTATTATTTTTCTCATGATTATAAATACCAATAAAGAAGTAATTGATGTAGTTAACTGTTCCAATTATTTTTTAATCAAACACTGAAAACTATTCTTTTCTATGTTTTCTAGTTTTTGAGAAAATTGAAAAACAAAAAAAAATAATTTTGTATCAGATGGGTGCATGTAAAGTTTCTTTTGCATTTAAAGAATCTGGATTTAAAAAAATAATTGATATTATATACATAAACGTATGTACATATGTCATGTCCATTTCAATCTCTTTTTTCTAAATATCCGGTTAGGTACTTGGCCAAAACTTTAACATTTAATATATTTGAGCATGAAAATTTGCATTACCTTTACGACAACACAACGGCAGCAAATTCTCATAGTTTCTTAATATTCACATATGTTTGTGTCATACATAGATATGCATATAACTATGTACACACATATAATGCAGCCATAGTAAAAAGTATGTATATAGTTAGATCATAAAAAACAAGAGCAAGCATTCATTGTTTGTACCGTTTTTTTTTATACAGGTTTGGTGCAGGTTATTGTTTACCAAAGCCATTCTTCATTTAACGTTTGAAAGAGTAGTGTTTCCTTTTTAAGAATGGCGGCTAAGCATCCCCTTCTTCACCCAAAATTAAATAATTTTTCGATTTTTTGTTCGTTTGGGGATTTGGTGTCAACACACGAAAAAAGTATCGCGTTTTTAGAAGAAATCGGGTTAATTCCCTCCAAAACGTCTACTCCACCTCTGTGTTGTGATATTTTAATGACCGTGGAAAATTCAAAAAGTGCAAAGTTCGGTTGGTAAATAACCGCATTAACTGTAATTAAATCACAAAGGTATATATGAAATTTACGATGCAAACAGTGAGATGCATAAGGGGGGGCATGCTGCCCCCCTGCAACCCCCCTGCTTGGGCTCACTATAGGCTTTGGGGAGGGTCAAAATTTTATGATATGCAAAGTTTCTTTAAAATTAAAGAATCTTTTGGGTATAGTGTTACTATTTTTCAATTACATATCTTAAAAACTAGAAGACATAAAAAGAAGTAGTTTTCTGTGTTTAATAAAAAAATAATTGGAGCAGTTAACTACATCAATTATTTTTTTATCGATGTCTATAATCATGAGAAAAATAATATTCAAAGTGATTTTTGTAACTTTTTTTTTCATAAAATTTGACTTTGAAGTCAATTATTTAAAAAACTATTGACTAAAACAACTTTAGTTAAAATTAATTATAAATTGTAGAGTTCTGACTTTTGAAAAAGGTATAATTTATAACTGTAAGTGTTGCCGTTCTTTTTAAATATTTTTTTTAAAGATTTTAAGTAAATTTTTATAAAATTGCCCCTCCCGCCTAAACGAGGGGAGATAGACCCCCCCTACCATAGTAAAAAATGCTTGTATTAAGCCCCTCTACCAAAAACCGTTATTATATCTTGGCGCCAAAGTTATCGTACTCTCCCCATAAAATAAAAGAAATTTATTAAACGAAACATAACAAAAAATAAATAAAAGAATCAATTAACAATATAAATCTTTAAGTGGTATGAAGTGCTGGCAAGTTTCAGCCTGTATTATTTCATTAAACGGCAGAAGTGATTTTATAACTCTACATGTAATGCCGGTCGCCCACTACGTACTTTTCATTCAACTCCATCTTTGGATGCAAAAGTTTACAACCTCTTACACTACTGCACAAACTTGCGTTCATCACAAGAAAATGAGTTGGGAGCTCCGTACACATAGTTGACAAACGTAGTGAAATGTTGAATAACCTCGTATACCTAGTTGATCAACTAGTTTAATTGTTGGAGAACTACGTACATCTTGTTGATCAACGTATTCAATTGTTGAATAGCTTCATACATATTATAGTTGATAAACTTATTCAAAGGTTGAGTAACATCGTACACTACATAGTTGATAAACTTGTTCGATTTTGACAAACAAAAGATTTTTAAACTGATTAACTGCGTTTTTGATACGCTTGTTCAACAACTGGATGGACGCACTCATCCAACGCAACGCACAACATATATTTTCACCTCAACGGCAACCAACACCAAACAAAATTAAAAAAGTTGATCAACTTGTTCAACAAATAATGTGCAACACATTATCTTAAGAACGTTGTTCAAGGCGTTAAACCAAAATTTCAACGAGCAACTCGTACTCTAACTATTCGCTGAGCAACGATCTCCAACCAGATTAAGCTCATTGGTTGTATGGAATTGAGGACATTGTACACTAGAGTTAAATGTGTTGAACTTGAAATTAGTGCATTGAACGCGTAGTGGCGATCGGCACATTGAGAAAGTCGATTTTTATTATGGGTTTTAATGTTATTAATGCGTGAAACAACCCGTTTCAGCTGATGCACCAATAGGTGGTAAAACTAAGTTTGATCATGAACTTGGATGTATTTGAAAGCATTGTTCGTCGATTCCTAGAGTGCCATTTGAAGCGTTTGAGTGCCACAGTGACATTTAAAATAAAAAGTGCCAAAAGTGCACGATCGTGCCACTTCGGCAACGGTGGTTGGGATAGTCCAGGTGTTTCTCTTTTGTTTTTGATGTCCCCCTTGTGTTCTGTCATCCTCTTCGATAGAGCTCGTTTTGTTGTGCCAATGTAAACTTAATTACACTTTTCCCCCTCTTTTCCATTGGAACTGAATTCATAGATTACGTCGTGTGTTTGTTCCTTTGGAATTGGTGTTTTTGAGTTGGTAAATAGTTTACTAAGAGTTTCATTAGATTTATGTGCGAATATGATGTTGTTGTCTTCTCTTATTATTTTATAGTGACTTTTACTCTCTGTTAAATTCGGTATGTACTGAACTCTTGCAAGGCACATATTTTAGGGTTGTGTTCTCTTTTTTGTATTTCATTATTAGTGGGTTTTATGGTGGTTTTTCTTTATAAGGTTTCTTAAGGCGGCTTTACATGGATCTGCATCTGCAGATTTGAAGAAAAGTAGAGCGGGCCAATAATATAAAACAAACATAAAAGTAAGACAGGGTACACACTAATAACTTACTCGAACTCTGCTATAACTTTCTTGACACATCTCACAATCACATGTTCTTAGCGTTCAGGTATGTAGTTTTGAGAAGAAAATTTTCTCTATTTTCGTTGTTTTTAAGCAAACTGAGGTGAAATGGTAAAAAAAAACTTGAAAATTCGTTATCTGAACGGAACAAATTATGGTGCAGATGAAAATGCTATAGTGAAGATGAACATGTTCATCTTCACTATAATCTGCAATCTTCAGGTTCGTACTTCCTATAATCTTCATACATGAAGATGATCTCCATTTTGGTTTTCGCTCTCTATCGCACAAGTATGATTTTTTTATTTTGTTTCCTCTTTTTCTGCAGATGTCAATGCAGATGAAGATGAAGATGCATGTAAAGCCTCCTTTATAATGTATCGTGGAAAGTTGTTCATTTGTAGTATTTTATATACTTTTAGTTCGTTTTCTTCTTTAAATTGTTCATCACGGGTTTCAAAAATTTTACTTATAAAGTTATTTGCGGTGTTTATCTTTTGAGTCATTGGTTGTGTTGAATGGAATATGGAAGTTTATTAGTCTCCCAGTTGATGTTGGTCTTGAGTACCAGTTGAAAATTGTTTTGTGATTTGTCAGGATGAGTAAGGTGTCAAGAAATGGTATTTGTTTGTTGTCTTCTATTTCTATTGTGAATTGAATTTTCTTGTGGTATTGATTCACTGTTTTTAAAATTATTTCTTGGTCTTTTTGTTCAATTATGGCAAATATATCATCCACATATTTGGCGATAAACTTTATTTCAAGGGAAAAGAATCCCAATTCTTCGATAACGTAATCAAGAAGGTCATCCAAAACTATGCCTGTTATTATGGGTGATAGGGGTTACCCAAGGGCATGCCAAATATTTGATGGTAAAATATATTGTTGAATTCGAAATAGTTATTATCTTTCAAACAAAATTCTAATATTCTCAAAAATTGTCGCTTTGGTATATTGGTTTGGTGTTGTAAGTGGTCCAACTTTTTCATTATTATTTTAGTGGCCAGGTATGTTGGTATATTGGTGAAAAGTGAGATCACATCAAAAGACACGAATATATGACCTTCTTCAAGTACAACATCTTCTAATTTTTCTTTCAAGTCAAAAGAGTTTTTTATGTTATACTTCTCAGATATGATGGTACTTCTCAGAATTTGTGCAATGAATTTGGATAGTTGGTAGCACGGAACATTTATAGATCATGATGTTGGTCTTAAAGGAAGATTCTCTTGATGGATTTTGGACAGTCCATATATTCTTAGTGCTATTGCTGTCGAACAATTCAATTTATTGATTCAAAATAGCTTTTAACGGCCTTTAGCCCAACAAAAATTGGCGTTTCGTCCCGGCGATCTCACATGGTCTCATCAGTTGACTAGTGAGGACCTTTGTCAATACGCAATGTTTGCCAAGTTCAGTTCATCTTACATTGATTTCGTGAAGAACATCTAGTGTGAACTATATCCAACAAGACTAGAATTCCTAATCATTAAATTGGAGTCATTAGATGAGTCCATGTGAGATCGCCGGGACGAAACGCCAATATTTGTTGGACTAAAGGCCGTTAAAAGCTATTTTGAATCAATAATTCAACAAGTCCAAATATTATAGTGCTAAGTCTTCTACTTGGCTGATGTATTACAGTAGTATATAGAATTTGTATTATTATAAAAAAAAACCTTATAATTCAATTTATTTTTTTGCCACTTTTCAATTATGTTCTGCTGAAAAAGTTCTTTGATTATGTTGTTGTTTTTTTTTTTTGTAATTCTTGTGTTGGGTCGGTTCTAACAGTTTTGTATGTATTTTTGTCGGCTAGTAGTACTGTTATTATATTTTTGTATTCTTCCTTATACATGCCAACTGTTTTATTACCCTAGTTATTCTATTTCGTTTTTGTGATATTTAAGAAAAGTTTGTGGTTTTTGGTATATTTTGAGTATGAATTTCTCTTTTGTTTAGGGCTGGCAACGAGACGAGACCAGGCGAGACTTTTGTTAATCTCGTCTCGGTGTCGTCAAAATGGAAAAATTTCAGTCACGTCTCGGTTTCGGTGCAGGTCTCGCCTAACCAAGTCTCGTCTCGGCCTTGGTCTCGCCTTTTTCTCGAGAAAATTTTAATGTGCGGTCTCGTCTCGTCTCGGTCTCGGTCTTGGTATCATCCTTAGTCTTGGTTTCTTTCGTGTTTTTTTGGTAGTAAAAAGATGTAAGATACAGATAAGACGCATTGTTAAGTTGCCTACCTGTCAAGCCATGAACTGTCAAAATCCATTGAAGCATCGCTCCGATTTAGATGGATTACAAATCCTCTACAAAATTCAAATTTAACCTCGAAATTTTTTCCTCCGGCAAAAGCTGATTTTAAGCCTCTTGTATGACATTTGGAAAAAAATATTATCAAAACGTCAAAATATAGTTCGTTGCCTATCTGTCGAGCCATAAGCTGTCAAAATCCATTGAAGGATTGCTCCGATTTCAGTGTTTGGTAGCGTGAAAAATCGTACGAATTGTTACACATTTTCACATTTAGCTGTCAAAACCCATAGAAAAAAAAACAAGTTTGGGAAACTTGGTGAAAATCAACGTACAATATGGATGTCAAGAATTCGGTTAAACTTGGCATCTACACGTCTTTTCCAACTTCATTGTGTTTGTCAATTATGAATGAATCCAATAGTGATATATCCATGTACGTTGCTTATGCTAAACAAATAATAAACTAGAAATTTTTTTCTGCAGTACGTAAGTCCATGAAGCTAAGGCCATAGACTTGAAACTTGAAACGAGTAAGTCTTACTTGTGTAAATCGAAAACTATGATTTTAAATTGAATTTTAATAGTTGCGTATGAAAGCGCTCCGAATGGCTTACATTTTGTGCGAATTTACTTTTCAAAGGTGTGTGATAACGTAAAAAATAGGCTGTGAAGTAACGTTATCAGACACCTTTGAAGACCCGTATTTCCAAGATGAAATTTGAATTTTCTACAGTTTTCTTAATCCTTTTAATCGGAGCAATCCTTCAATGGATTTTTACAGTTCATGACTTGACAGGTATGTAACTTACAATACCTTGACATTTGGATACTATTTTTTTCCCAAATGTCACCCAAAAAGTCTAAAATCAACTTTTTCCGGAGCAATAAATTAAATCGAAATATTTCTAATTTTCTGAGGCAAAATTTGACTTTGTAGAGGTTTTATAATCCATTTAAATCGGAGCCATCCTTCATTGGATTTTGACAGCTCATGGCTTGACAGTTAGACAACGAACTATATTTTGACGTTTTGACAATATTTTTTACCAAGTGTCACCCAAAAGGAAGCAACGCCATGCATACATAAATCGTACGTATTCTTCTCTGGATTTCCGCAATGCGCCTATCTCTGTATAACTATGTACATACATATATGGTTTGATATGTTAACGTCCATATAATATTTCACAAAAAAAAACTTGTGCATATTATAAAAATTGAACATGATTAGATACTAAAAAATAATGAATTGAAAACAAAATGTCCTTATAGCGAAAACCGAAACCAAACCACCGAGACCGCCGAGACCAGCGAGACTCTCGTCGAATTTCGGTACCAAAAATACGGTCTCGTCTCGCTCCTGTCTCGGTCTCATCTTCGGTACTTTTAAAGGAGTCTCGTCTCGTTGACGAGACCGAGACCGAGACGAGACCGAGACTAGTCTCGGCCTCGTTGCCAGCCCTACTTTTGTTGAATTCTTTCTTCTTCGTTTATGATCAGAAATTTTGTTTGCAGTTTTAAATCTGGCAACGTCTTTTTCTTTATCGTCTCTTATTCTTTGAATAGCTTGTTCAACATCCGCTATAATGCTTATGGAAGAGAAATTTGTCCTATTAACTGGAAGAGCAAATTTTCTTCCCAAAGATAACCACCATTTTGTTTCAACAGGAAAGAGAATTTTTGTTGTTTGGTTTTACAAAAAATTAAACACTTTAACACTAAACATAAATATCACAGAATGGCAATATTGTAAAAACAGAGTCTACGCATCCAGCAGAAAAGAGTTTTCTCCATGAATCTCAAAGAAGACATCGACATTACCAACTGTGCTTACAATATTGCCATTCTGTGATATTTACGTTTAGTGTTAAAGTGTTTAATTTTTTGTAAAACTTAATTTTTATTGTTATTTATTTATTTATTAAGATTTGTTTTTTTTATTAATGTTGGGACGATACAATTATTGTTTTGTTTACTAAAAATGCAATAAATACAATGTGAGTTTTAAATAATATTTAAAAATTCTTATATTAATACCTATATAAAAATTGTTCATTTATATACACATAATATAGATAAATAGAACGCTCCTGAAGATGCTGGGAATATCCACCGAAATGTCGGGATAATATTTATGTATTTGTTTTTATTCACATAAGAATTAAATTCGACCAAAATAGTCCGATTCTAAGTATAAAAAATAAACAAATCAAATAGAATTGGTCACATATAAAAATTTATAATTTAATATTTTGTTATTTTTTTTTTACTGAAAAAACGACTATCCGGTATTCGGCCGGAGCCGAAAGCAGCCGGATAGGCCGGATACCTAATACCTACCGCATATCCGTCACATCTCTAATAATTAGTTTGTATAGCTTGAACCAAATCACTTGCGCAAGGGTGGATAACAAAGTTGGTGCGCAAGAGATTTAATGAGTACAATGCCAATGCGATAAAATACTTTTCGAAAAATGCACAATAAAATAAGATCACACCTCATTTAAATAAAGTCCATCCCTGGAAGGTGATTGTGTGTATAAAGCCGGGTTCTTTTGGGGAAATGTATCGCAAAGCTGGATTTTCCAAAAGAACAATCCCCAGCGGCCCGATTTTTTGTATTTGTAAGTTGGTATTATTGAACATGTGTCAAATAACTAAATGCAAAAAAATCAAAACTTGATTTATTTTTATTTCTTCAGTTTAAAGCCATATAAGAAAACTGAAACTTTAATTAAAAGTTCCAAATAAAATGTAAAATATTTGAAGCAGAAAAAATAGCAAAAATTTGAATTTTCCATAATTGTGTGTTCCTAAATGTTGGATTTAAAATTATTTTATATGTTTGACGTTTTTTTTTTTTTCAATAAATTAGATGTTGCGGCAATGAATGGGTATGTTCGCATAGTGCTTGCTTGCAAAAACGAACGCATTCATTATTTAACTATTAAGAATTTTTTAACTTCGCTTACATGCGCTTCAAAGATCGAGCTGGAGTAGAGAGGTTAGTTAAAAATGAGTTATATACAATATGGACTGAAAGCCCTTTTTAGAATCTCGTAATAGTCATGTTTCGGTAAAAATTATTAACGCCGCGTCGCAACAAATAAAAACTGAAAAAAAAAACATTATGTCCACTTCATAATTCTCTCTGAATTCAAAATGACGTAAGATTGTGAAAATCTGGTTTGACACGAATTTTAGTGTCAAGTTGATTACGACATCCATCAAAAAATTTGACATTTTCTGACTAGGCAATCAGCTATATTGTGAAATATTTGTTTGCCAAATTTCATCGAAAAGCTCTAAAATATCAGCCTTTTCCACAGATAAAAATAAATCTGAAAATTTCCAATTTTTGGTATACAAAAATTGATATTTTTTAGAAGAAATCTTAATAAACTTTCAATGGAATTCGACAATTTATATCTTCCACGTCTTATAAGTGCTCTATCGATAACATACTTGCGTACTGCTAATGAGTTCTTATTTATTACTAAATAATAAATATGTACTGTCTTGCTATTTAAATGCTTGATTATATTCCAATTGTAGAGCTTTGGTAGGGGACACTACTCAAGTTTTAGTTAGTTAATTTTTAGGCAATTTAGCTGCAGCTGACACAAAGCCACTCAAACATATTTTATTAAAGTATCTTTGATCTGGCATTTTCTTACGAATGAGATAACTTTAACTTTTATGCTTATTAATATGATTTATAAAGCAACAAAAATCAGTCTGTCAGTCTGCCTGTATGTATGTTTTGACACCTACAGCCCAAACAGGTCGGCCGAATTGCTTCAAACTTGGTATACAGAGTTTTTTGGTAAATCAATTTTGCGGTTTCAAAAATTAACGTAAATAAAACACATATAATATATTTTTGTTCATGATATTTCTTTTTTATTATAAAGTTTGAACGTTGACATTATGTGTGAAACACTACATCATTTAAATGACCACCACGCGAATTGTTGCAAGCATCGATTCTTATGGGGTAATTTTCAACCACTTTTTGACACATATTGGGCGGTCTCTCAGCCATAAGTTGACGAATGTTGGTTTTCAAGTAAGAAATATAGTTTATCTGCATAAGCACGGTCTTTCGCGTAGCCCCACAAAAAAAAGTCCATCGGTGTCAAATCGCATGATCTTGGTGGCAGTTGATATCGCCACGACGGGAAATTACGCGGCCAGGAAATGTCTCTTGCAATAAAGCCATATTCGCTCGAGTTGTGTGGCATGTGGCACCGTCTTGTTGAAACCACATATTCTCCAAGTCGTATTCTTCAATAGCAGGCAAAAAAAAGTCGGTTATCATATGACTATAACGCTCCGAATTGACGGTGACAGTCGTTCCATCGTCGTTTTCGAAGAAGTAAGGTCCAATCACACCTCCGGACCAAAGAGCACCCCAAACAGTAACTTTTTGTGGATGTAATTTCCTGTCTTTAATTACCTGAGGATTCTCAGAATCCCAAATACGACAATTTTGTTTATTAAATCGTTCGAAAAATCGCCGTCCACCGCCTGTTGTTCAAGCACCCGTTCGACGTATCTACGACGTTGTAAATGGTCAGATGGCTTCAGTTGTTGTGTTATCTGGACTTTATATGGATGAAGGTGTAGATCCAAATGCAAAATACGCCATAATGTGCCGTAAGACAGTCCTAATTCCTGAGAACGACGAGGAATCGACACATTCGGGTCTTCGGCAACACTTTCACTTACAGCAGCGATATTTTGAGTGGAACGAGCGAAGCGATGATGCACAGGCCCTACAATATCTGTAACCAATCCAGTCTCTTCAAATTTCTTCACAATATTGCCAATTGCTTGCGTAGTAAGACGATTATTTAAACCATAATCCCCTCTTAAAGCACGATAGGTGGCTGTGGCAGAACCACAATTTTTGAAGTAGGTTTTAACAAATTTTATGCGTTGTGCGATAGTTAAGCGATCCATTTTCGTAAATGTCAGACTTTCAACTGAAAAAAAAAATGGTTTAACAACTTAGTTTAACAGATGTCGAATTCCATCCCTATACTTTTGAAACCGCAAAATGGGTAACCCTTTATTGTACAGAGGGGAAATTGAAAATTTTTTTTTAGCACAAAAAATAACGGTACCTGCCATACAACAGTCACGTTAAAGCCTATTTTTCTCGGCAATGGCTCTAATGATTTTGACTACAAAAATCAGTGCAGTTTTTTAGATACGGCCGAGCAAATGTTTGTAAAAAAAAAATTTTGTAATGTCTAAAAACTGTACTTTCCATAGAACCGTTTTTCTTGCTTTCGACTATCTCATAAATGGCTTAAACGATTATTTCGAAATTTCACACATGTACGAGTATATAGGCTTAGGTTGCGAAATTTATACTGCATACCAATATTTTTAATAAATATTTTTTTTTTGTATTTTTAAAAGCATTTTAAAACAAATTAAAAAAGTTATATTTTGAAAATTGCTCATTACAATATGTATTTGCGGAATACCTATGATTTTTGAATTTTATTCTTAAAAATATTTTCAAAAACTTAAAAAAAAAACTTTTTTTCTCAAAAACCCCACAGATTTTAAGCTCAAATTAGTTTAAGTATTTATTACTGAATTTTGAATTATTTTTTCTTTGATTAAGCCGATTTAATATACTGTTTTTAACCTTAATAAATATTTAATTATTTAAGATTATCATACCAATTTTTTTTTAAAGAAAGAAATTTTGTAATGAAAAATTAAGTAAAAAACGACTTTAAAAATATATTAAGATTTTAATAGAAATCTTCTGCATACCTAAGCAAGTTCGTGCGATCCAGTCGTACATTTTATTTTTTTATGTTTTGAGGTTTGTTTTTAGAACATATAAATAAAGGATCCATGCTGTGTGCAGTAGTTAAATTTTGTTCTGAGGCAACTATACATTTGCCCACCAGAATTTGGTACACGGATATTAATTGTGCCGACTGACAATAATTGTTCTGTACTTATGGTGTTTTCCATGCATTACATTCATTGGATTGCAACACTCTAAAACTGATGCAAAGCAAAATGAATGGTTCTATTTTCCAAACCAGCAGCATATCCAATTATTCTCAAAATGATAAAAAATAAAACAAATTTTTTACTCAAATATTGAATAAAAAACAAAACCCCTGATGAAGTTAGAAATTCTTACCAAACATTCATTAAGGAATGGAATGCAGTTTTTCATTAGCATTCCGAATTCAATTCAATTTTTAAAGAAAAATGAATGCTAACTAGTTTCTTTCTTTTTCTAGAAATCTTAATAAGTAATCATTGCCTTTTGAAGTTATGTTATGGCATAATTGTTTTTTTTTTAAATTTTTTTAAAAATCTTATTAAATTACTTATATTTCAAATGTCTGTTCCTATTCTATTCTTTGAGAGAGCTTAATTTAAAATATTACCCTGGTCTAACTAAAGCTATGAACTATAACTGTGCATCTAAAGCTCGAATGGAATCAGATAATTCAGATATGAACTTGTCTTCAAAAGATGGATTTTGAAACTACAAGTACCATAAGTACAAAGAAATAAGGAGCAGATAGTTGGTGAAATAATTTAGTCTTTTAAAATTGCTGCTTTCGAATACAAGAAAAACCCAGCATTTTAACGTGTAGGTGCTGTTTAAACTATTAAGCGATTATTAATGATTATAAACAGCTCTGAGTCCACTAAGAACAGCTGGTTCACCACAGAATTGACGTTTATAAATGCAGATTCCTTATTTAAAAGACCCAAAACCTATTTGAAATTCCATCCCCAAATATTTCGAATGCGTTTAAGCTGCTTCCACAACATATGCTGCCCTTATATCCAAATAAACTTGAAATGAAGTTTTCCCTCCAGAATCAATTGAGTTCTTCAACAACTGTTAAATCAACAATGCAAGCCAAATTCAACGGTCCAGTCGCAATCATAAACTTTTTCCTTCAACAACTTCATTGATTTTCGGTCTTAGTTGGTTTTAGAAACTCGAAACTTATGTAGAACGGCTAACAAGTTTGCGTGACAATTTTCTCGCGAACATGTTTGCATTGCTTTGTTGTTTTTTTTTGTGCATCCTCACCAACCAAATATAGAAAGCGCTCCCAAGTGCTTGGATTTACCAAAGTTTATCCAAGGAACACATTTCCTGTACACACCATCTCCATCAGAAGGGGCAGCAACACAGTATTATAAAGTAATGCTGGTGCTGCACCTGCAACAAAACAAACAAACATAATAGTGTAGAGTATACTTACTTTAGTTTCAGGAAGAACATACACTGCGAGTCGCTTGATTGGACGATGTATAGTTTTGTTTACGGTTCTTTACGTTAACAAAAAAAATATATTGTATTCTCTTGCGAGAATACCACCATCAAAAAAGAAAACACTAGTGATTTTTTTTAATAATATGAATTTATTATGAGCTTCAGATCCCTTACCACTGGTGGGGGGAAATCTTCAGCTATACGTTGGAATTACTAATTAGAACTGAAATTCTAAGTGATCGAAGAAACCCTTTTATACTTCATATTTGTTTACTCAGCAATATGATTGAAGATCATATGCTGCTCTTTGTTTAATAAAATTGCTGACACAAGAATTCTATTGGAATTATTAAAGATGCTTTGTGTACACAAGTTACTGAAGGCAAAATGTGCTGATATGCAGTTTATGTTTATAATATCAAATATCATCATTTGTTATGAGATGAAATTATGAATTGTTGTGTGAGCATTACATTTGGTATATGGAAAGATACTTTGTATCTTTCTTCATTATCATAGGGTGTTTAATATTGTTACAAAATTATGTGAGGGTGTTCTGATAATGTAACCCCTCCCTCCTTAAGTTTGATGCTCTCCTGAGTATCTATAATTCTATTTTCAATTTTAATTTTTTGGGTTTCTTTACACTTACGATATAATAATAATATTGCAATTACAACAATTATGATTGTTATACTTGTATATGATATAATATGTTTTACATTGTTCTGATATTTTAATTCTTGTAATTCTTTTAAATTTTCGATTTGATTTATATGTATATTTTCTAAAGTAACATTTATTTTTGTAAAGTTTAGTGTATTATATAATGGAATTACAATATTTTGCTTGAAAGTTTCTTTTTGATTTGAATACAAAGTTGCATTTATTTTGATATTGCAATCTTTAAAATGTATTAGGTTATTTTTAGTAATTTTATATTCAATATTATTACAATAGTCATTTAGACTTGTTTCTACTAAATTTTTTGTTAATATAAGGCCATCTTCTATTTCTATTAATTCTTGATCTTTATTAGATCTAATCTTACAATTTTCGTATTTTGTTTCATATAAATTTTGTATACATATTGGACTTTTCTTTAAATGTTTAACATATTTGATTGCATTATTTTCATACAATGTTGTGTTATAAATTATATAATTATACTTTGATATTTCGATTTCTAGTCCTTGTTCATTTGGAACAGGTAAAATAATTATGGTTTCATATTTATATGTAAATACTGGTATTTTTAAAATAAAAACTAAATTGTTATTTCTAGTTACTAAACTACTTTCTATATGTTCTAATTTTTGTACAGATATATTAAATCTTTTATTTTCTTCTTTTGTAAGAATATTTCTTCCTAGAATTCCTAATCTTGAAAAAACTATATTGTCTTGTAATTTCTCAACTTCATTGTTTAACAACATTATATCGGTATTAATTTGTAAGGATAATATACTTTTAGCTAAATTTTCTTGTTTTATTTCCGTTGAATTAATAAAATTTCTAAGCACGTATTGATGTTTGTTTATTCTGTCTGCCATAGTTTCTAACTCTGTTTGGAATTGTGTATTAATCCCTATCTGTTTGTTCAATTCTGTTATAGCATTTTTATTGTTTTCTTCTATTATTTTCAAATGACTCTCAATTTCTAATCTTTCATCATTATCCATAACACCAAAAAGAAAATGGAGTGCACTACCTCCTATGTTTATTATTCCTCTCTTTTGTCTAGAATAAGGAAGTATACTATGTAATTTTGATTTTGTATCTCCTAATGCTTCTGTCATTAGTCTTTTTAATCTTAAATCATTAAAATTATTATAGCCTGTTTCTATAGAAAATTCAATTTGTTTAATTATTTCATTATAAGTTTCTAAATTAATAATGTGAAGTATTTTGTCATATCTTTCAATCAATTCAATTGGCTCTTACTAATTAGAACTGAAATTCTAAGTGATCGAAGAAACCCTTTTATACTTCATATTTGTTTACTCAGCAATATGATTGAAGATCATATGCTGCTCTTTGTTTAATAAAATTGCTGACACAAGAATTCTATTGGAATTATTAAAGATGCTTTGTGTACACAAGTTACTGAAGGCAAAATGTGCTGATATGCAGTTTATGTTTATAATATCAAATATCATCATTTGTTATGAGATGAAATTATGAATTGTTGTGTGAGCATTACATTTGGTATATGGAAAGATACTTTGTATCTTTCTTCATTATCATAGGGTGTTTAATATTGTTACAAAATTATGTGAGGGTGTTCTGATAATGTAACCCCTCCCTCCTTAAGTTTGATGCTCTCCTGAGTATCTATAATTCTATTTTCAATTTTAATTTTTTGGGTTTCTTTACACTTACGATATAATAATAATATTGCAATTACAACAATTATGATTGTTATACTTGTATATGATATAATATGTTTTACATTGTTCTGATATTTTAATTCTTGTAATTCTTTTAAATTTTCGATTTGATTTATATGTATATTTTCTAAAGTAACATTTATTTTTGTAAAGTTTAGTGTATTATATAATGGAATTACAATATTTTGCTTGAAAGTTTCTTTTTGATTTGAATACAAAGTTGCATTTATTTTGATATTGCAATCTTTAAAATGTATTAGGTTATTTTTAGTAATTTTATATTCAATATTATTACAATAGTCATTTAGACTTGTTTCTACTAATTTTTTTGTTAATATAAGGCCATCTTCTATTTCTATTAATTCTTGATCTTTATTAGATCTAATCTTACAATTTTCGTATTTTGTTTCATATAAATTTTGTATACATATTGGACTTTTCTTTAAATGTTTAACATATTTAATTGCATTATTTTCATACAATGTTGTGTTATAAATTATATAATTATACTTTGATATTTCGATTTCTAGTCCTTGTTCATTTGGAACAGGTAAAATAATTATGGTTTCATATTTATATGTAAATACTGGTATTTTTAAAATAAAAACTAAATTGTTATTTCTAGTTACTAAACTACTTTCTATATGTTCTAATTTTTGTACAGATATATTAAATCTTTTATTTTCTTCTTTTGTAAGAATATTTCTTCCTAGAATTCCTAATCTTGAAAAAACTATATTGTCTTGTAATTTCTCAACTTCATTGTTTAACAACATTATATCGGTATTAATTTGTAAGGATAATATACTTTTAGCTAAATTTTCTTGTTTTATTTCCGTTGAATTAATAAAATTTCTAAGCACGTATTGATGTTTGTTTATTCTGTCTGCCATAGTTTCTAACTCTGTTTGGAATTGTGTATTAATCCCTATCTGTTTGTTCAATTCTGTTATAGCATTTTTATTGTTTTCTTCTATTATTTTCAAATGACTCTCAATTTCTAATCTTTCATCATTATCCATAACACCAAAAAGAAAATGGAGTGCACTACCTCCTATGTTTATTATTCCTCTCTTTTGTCTAGAATAAGGAAGTATACTATGTAATTTTGATTTTGTATCTCCTAATGCTTCTGTCATTAGTCTTTTTAATCTTAAATCATTAAAATTATTATAGCCTGTTTCTATAGAAAATTCAATTTGTTTAATTATTTCATTATAAGTTTCTAAATTAATAATGTGAAGTATTTTGTCATATCTTTCAATCAATTCAATTGGCTCTTACTAATTAGAACTGAAATTCTAAGTGATCGAAGAAACCCTTTTATACTTCATATTTGTTTACTCAGCAATATGATTGAAGATCATATGCTGCTCTTTGTTTAATAAAATTGCTGACACAAGAATTCTATTGGAATTATTAAAGATGCTTTGTGTACACAAGTTACTGAAGGCAAAATGTGCTGATATGCAGTTTATGTTTATAATATCAAATATCATCATTTGTTATGAGATGAAATTATGAATTGTTGTGTGAGCATTACATTTGGTATATGGAAAGATACTTTGTATCTTTCTTCATTATCATAGGGTGTTTAATATTGTTACAAAATTATGTGAGGGTGTTCTGATAATGTAACCCCTCCCTCCTTAAGTTTGATGCTCTCCTGAGTATCTATAATTCTATTTTCAATTTTAATTTTTTGGGTTTCTTTACACTTACGATATAATAATAATATTGCAATTACAACAATTATGATTGTTATACTTGTATATGATATAATATGTTTTACATTGTTCTGATATTTTAATTCTTGTAATTCTTTTAAATTTTCGATTTGATTTATATGTATATTTTCTAAAGTAACATTTATTTTTGTAAAGTTTAGTGTATTATATAATGGAATTACAATATTTTGCTTGAAAGTTTCTTTTTGATTTGAATACAAAGTTGCATTTATTTTGATATTGCAATCTTTAAAATGTATTAGGTTATTTTTAGTAATTTTATATTCAATATTATTACAATAGTCATTTAGACTTGTTTCTACTAAATTTTTTGTTAATATAAGGCCATCTTCTATTTCTATTAATTCTTGATCTTTATTAGATCTAATCTTACAATTTTCGTATTTTGTTTCATATAAATTTTGTATACATATTGGACTTTTCTTTAAATGTTTAACATATTTAATTGCATTATTTTCATACAATGTTGTGTTATAAATTATATAATTATACTTTGATATTTCGATTTCTAGTCCTTGTTCATTTGGAACAGGTAAAATAATTATGGTTTCATATTTATATGTAAATACTGGTATTTTTAAAATAAAAACTAAATTGTTATTTCTAGTTACTAAACTACTTTCTATATGTTCTAATTTTTGTACAGATATATTAAATCTTTTATTTTCTTCTTTTGTAAGAATATTTCTTCCTAGAATTCCTAATCTTGAAAAAACTATATTGTCTTGTAATTTCTCAACTTCATTGTTTAACAACATTATATCGGTATTAATTTGTAAGGATAATATACTTTTAGCTAAATTTTCTTGTTTTACTTCCGTTGAATTAATAAAATTTCTAAGCACGTATTGATGTTTGTTTATTCTGTCTGCCATAGTTTCTAACTCTGTTTGGAATTGTGTATTAATCCCTATCTGTTTGTTCAATTCTGTTATAGCATTTTTATTGTTTTCTTCTATTATTTTCAAATGACTCTCAATTTCTAATCTTTCATCATTATCCATAACACCAAAAAGAAAATGGAGTGCACTACCTCCTATGTTTATTATTCCTCTCTTTTGTCTAGAATAAGGAAGTATACTATGTAATTTTGATTTTGTATCTCCTAATGCTTCTGTCATTAGTCTTTTTAATCTTAAATCATTAAAATTATTATAGCCTGTTTCTATAGAAAATTCAATTTGTTTAATTATTTCATTATAAGTTTCTAAATTAATAATGTGAAGTATTTTGTCATATCTTTCAATCAATTCAATTGGCTCTTGTTTAATTATAATATATCCTGCTTGGTTACGAATTTCTTGCAATAAGAACTCTGATTTCACCATGGTTATGATGAAGAATAAATAAATACTTATGGTTTTCATATTGCCTGTAAAGAGATTAAATTATTTATCGCTATTTTGATATTTATATTTTCTTTTGAAAAAGCTTTTATGTATTTTTTTCTGATTAGCATAATATTTGTTATTTATTTTTTCTACTTTTGTTTTCTTATATTTTGCAGCTATCTTCTTTGCTGTTCTAACTACGTCTGCTTTTACGTATAAATCTTTATTTAAATCTGGCTCAACAAAATCTATTTTATTCTTATTTCTTTTATTAATATTATCTTCTTTAACTTTATGAATCTTTCGTCCTATTTCTTCTAACTCTTCTACCTTAATTTTGTTTTGAATAAAATCTATAGGCTTTCTTAATGTCGTTGAATGGATTGTACAGTTATATATACTAACTGCTTTTATTACTTTCTCTTTTAAATTTAATACGTTCTTTTTCTTTTCTTGTACATTATATATTCTTATATGTTCATTGAGTGTACCATGCACTCTTTCTACATCTGAGTTTCCTGTCTTATGATTTGGAGTTACAAGTTTTATCTTAATTTCTTCTTCGTTACAATATTCTTTAAATGCTAGGCTATTAAATTCATTGTCGCATACGATTTCTTCAGGTTTGCCTAGTATAGAGTTTCTAAGTTTAAGTTGCTCAATTATTTTGTGAGCGTTTCTACTAGCTATGGGAAAAGCTGTCAAATGTTTAGTAAATTTGTCAATAATTGTCAAAAAGTAAATATCTTTACTTGGAATATATATATCCATGTGTATAAGCTCATTTGGCTTAAGTGTAGTTTTACTTATTTCAAATTTTATTTTCTCTGGATTTCTATCATGTTTCGCTGTTTGACATACAGTACAATTGTTTATGTATCTTCTTATTAATTCCCTTAATTTTGGAAAATAGAATTCATTTTTAATTTCAAGATATGTTTCTTGTATTCCTCGGTGATTATATTGTTCATGAATCTTTTCAATGAGATTCAACGCATCATTTGTATTACTTAAATCTTTTAAAAGCGTAATGCATCTTAGTAATATCAGTTTACTTTGATTGCTGTAAAGCTCAACATATTTTTCCTGAATTTTGCAAAATAAATTATCACTTGGACAATATAATGCCACTTTTCCGTGATCGGGTAAAAATTCCCTTAATGCTTCAGTAAAATAATCGCCTACATCTTTTGATTTAATAGTTAGTCTTCTTACACCTTGGTATATACATTTTATATTTTTATTTTCATCTTCTGACTCTATAACTTCTATTTGATGCTTAAACATATTTGTAGGTAATTCTGAAATTCCTATATGATCATTTCTTTCTTCTATACCACTATGATTTGTGGCTAACGATGTATCTTCATTTGCATTGATTGCATTGATTTCAAGTCGACTAAGGTAATCTGCTACACGATTTTCTTTTCCTTTTAAATATTCGATATCAAAGTCATATTCATTTAAACTTATTTTCCATCTCTGGAGTTTTGAATTTGGTTCTTTAAGGTTACTTAACCAAATTAAAGGTCTGTGATCGGTTCGTATTTTAAATTTGCGACCGTAGAGATATGATCGAAAATATTTTACTGACCATACAATACTTAATAATTCCTTCTCAATAGTGCTATATCTACGTTCATGTTCGTTAAGGGTTCGAGATGCATAGCATAATGGATGATTTGATTGTGAAAGGACAGACCCAATTGCATAATTTGATGCATCTGTTGTTAACACGAATTCTTTAGTGTAATCAGGATATTTTAAAACAGGGTCACTAGATATGAGTAATTTCAGTTCTTCAAAAGCTGTAATATATTCTGGGTCTTTAATATTTATCTTTGTTCCCTTTTTCAGGTATTTTGTCATAGGCACTGCTACCTTTGAATAATCTCTTATAAATTTCCTATAATAACCTGTTAGTCCTAAAAACGATTTTATTTGTTTAGTTGTGCATGGAATGGGTATTTTTTCTATAGCTTTTATTTTATCTGGATTTGGCTTTATTCCATTTGTAGTAATAACATGACCTAAGTATTCTGTTTCTTTGCTAAAAAATTTGCATTTATCTATTTGTATTTTTAAATTATTTTCCTTGAGTTTCTGAAATACTTTATTTATTGAAGAAATATGTTCTTCTAATGATGTGCTAAATATAAGGATGTCGTCTAAATAGACAACACATATTTTTCCTACAAGTCCTTCTAATACGTGATTTATCATTCGCTGAAAAGTAGCGGGGGCATTTTTTAATCCGAATGGCATCCGATTAAATTCGTAATGATTATTAGCTGTTGAAAAAGCAGTTTTATGCCTGTCTTCAGGGTTCACTAATATCTGATGAAAGCCTTTTGCTAAGTCAAGAGTAGTAAAATATTGGGCTCTCCCCAATTTACTGAATATTTCGTCAATATTTGGAATAGGAAACTTGTCTTCCACGGTTATTTCGTTAAGTTTTCTATAATCTATGACAATACGCCATTTTTTGATTCCTGAACTATCTATCTTTTTGGGTACAACCCAGATAGGTGCATTATATGGGCTACTACTTTCTTTTATTATACCTTGATCTAACATTTCAATTATTTGGTTTTCTACTTCATTTTTGTGTATTTCTGGGTATCTATACAATCGTGTATATATTGGTTTATTATTTTTCGTTTCAATTTTATGAGTAACTTCTTTAACATTAGTTAAAATATCTCCTTCTTTATAAAATAATTTCTTATTATTCTTGAGTATTTGAATTAGTGCTTTCTTTTCTTCCGCGTTCATATAAGGTTTAATTAATTTATTTATTAAATTTTCATTTTCATCAATTCTACATAAGTTTATTTGTGTATTCGATAACTCTAGAATATAATTTTCTAAAGGATAATCATCCTTGGGTTTTGAAAGTAATGGTATTTCTATATTATTAATTTTCACAGTATGAGTATAGTAAGATAATTCGGCTTGTAATGGTATGAGTATATTGTTTCCTAAAATTCCGTCGAATGTACTATTCGTAATTGGAGTAATTAAAAATTCCATGGTAGATTCTTTTTTATTAAATTCACTTGGTAATGGCAAAATTATTTTTGTACGTATTAAATTATCTCTAAATAATGTTTTAATGGTATGTGGTTTATCTAGTTTAGTTTCAAAATGTTTTGGAAATATATTTTCTTTCAAAATAGAAGTTGCAGCTCCTGTGTCTACTAAAAATTTAAGCTTTTTATTTAAAATATGGACATCTATACAGGGTAATGGTCTGTTGAGGCATGTATTTGAAAATTTGATGTATTTTGGGTTAAATGATCTACTTCCATTGGTTCTGGAATATTTCTTTGCGTAACAAATGTATTACGATTTTGATTGGAAAAATTACCACTTCTGTTCGGTTGCCTATAATACTGTTCGTTTTGATTTTGATTATTATTTCTATTAAAGTGTTTACCATTGTTATTAAAATTTCTCTTGTTATTATTCCTATAATCAAAATTTTTGAAATCATTTTTGTAATTTCTATCGTTTCTATAGTTTGGATTAAAATTATTAGGTTTATAATTACCATTAAAATTATTATTGTTATTAAAATTATATTTAATGTTTCTATCGTTCCTATTATGAATATCTTCTTTTGTCCAATGACAAGATTCTAATTTATAGAATGCTTCGCTAAGGGTTGTTATGTTATGATTGATTATTATTGAACTTGCGTTCGGGGGTATTTTTTCACAAAATTTAGATAATAATGACGCTTCATTATTGAAAGGATTGTATTCTTCCGGTTTATTTTCAGATAAATAATATTTATTATTTAGTCTACAGAGGATTTCTGAGAATGTATTATATAGTTGAGAAATGTTTTTTGAATAAACTTTATCTGCTAGTTCTTTTAATTTTAGAAAAGATTCTTTCTCACCAAAATTCTTTACTAGAATATTTTTAATGTCTTGCCAATTATTAGGGCGAAATCTGTTATTTTTGATTTTATTTCACTCACTATAAATTCTTGTGAACTTTCGTTATACAAACTACATGAATTTATTACAAATTCTGCTTTTTTAATAAATATAATTAAATTACAATTCTTCCCATTATAGGTTGGTAAATTTTTTAATAATTTTAGGGGGTCAAGGTTGATTGAAGCCATTTTTACCTGATTTTCTACTCTTAATACTGGTTCACTGTTTCGTTGATCTGCTGCTACTGGATCTGTTGATTTGATTTCCTTTTCGTCGGGTTTTAATGCTGGTGGAATCCTATATGGATTATATTTCCTCATTTAATTATTCGATCTCGTTGGGGCTTTCGACTTGGATTATTATTTTTGCCACGTAAAGTTGTTCTTCCTTCTTTTTACACGTTGGGGCTTTCGACTTGGATAGTTCTGCCTCGTACAGTTGTTCTTCCTTTTTTCACTTTTTCAATTTAGGTTATATACATATATTATATTTTTGTTTAAACTTTTTCTTTTGTCCCAGTTTTGTTTTTAATTAATTCTCCATTTCAGTTGGAGTGAGCTACTAATTAGTATTTTTTCGATTTTAGTTCGAAATTCGATTTTCACTCGAATATATATTATTTTTTTTATTTCACTTTATGTGTAGTATTTCTGCGGTGCTCTGCTCCCTTTTGAGTTTTAATTTCCTCTAGTTGCATTCAATATATATATATATATTTTTTTTTTTTTTTTTTTTTTTTTTTTTTCAGTCCAACATTCCCTCTATGAGATTTCGTGAAATTGTCCTTCGCGGATCTGTATTCACTATGTTTTTCACTGAATATTAATAATTTATTGTCCTATACCTTTTTGGTTATATCACTTAACCGGTATTTAACTATTTCAATTAGTACGGACGATTATTATTTTTTTTAAATCCCGAATAAAACTTTAATAAGTACGATTCATTTCGAGATCCTACCGACTGCGCCAGTTTTGTTTACGGTTCTTTACGTTAACAAAAAAAATATATTGTATTCTCTTGCGAGAATACCACCATCAAAAAAGAAAACACTAGTGATTTTTTTTAATAATATGAATTTATTATGAGCTTCAGATCCCTTACCACTGGTGGGGGGAAATCTTCAGCTATACGTTGGAATTACTAATTAGAACTGAAATTCTAAGTGATCGAAGAAACCCTTTTATACTTCATATTTGTTTACTCAGCAATATGATTGAAGATCATATGCTGCTCTTTGTTTAATAAAATTGCTGACACAAGAATTCTATTGGAATTATTAAAGATGCTTTGTGTACACAAGTTACTGAAGGCAAAATGTGCTGATATGCAGTTTATGTTTATAATATCAAATATCATCATTTGTTATGAGATGAAATTATGAATTGTTGTGTGAGCATTACATTTGGTATATGGAAAGATACTTTGTATCTTTCTTCATTATCATAGGGTGTTTAATATTGTTACAAAATTATGTGAGGGTGTTCTGATAATGTAACCGTATGTATCACAAATTTTCCAAAATTTAACAAGCTGAGGTCCATTATTTTAATACGGCCAAGCTTATTGGCGGCAAAGATAACAATGACTGGCCCTTAAAGAAAATTTAAAAAGTTTTTTAAGGAAGACATAACTGAGTTTTTCAAGTATTACCTTTTATGCGTTCCACATTCGAAGAATAAGGAAGTGACTCTGAAAATAATAAAAAAAAACTGAGATTAATGTCGTCTGAAAAACAACTTAAAAGTTCCAGATTAGAGATCATTAATGGAAATGAGAAAAAGAGTATTAGACAAAACGGAACCCTGTGGCGCACCAGAATTTGTTTTATGAATATTAGACTTGAAACCGCCAATACAAATTGTATTATCTTGCATTCCGCAAGATAATTTCTAATGAGTTAAAAGTTGCATGGTGGCCTTAAACCTACCCAAGTTGGGAACTCTGTGAACTTTAGCCCTATAGACTTCTGATACTGTGAAGTAAAAAGTGAAACTTTTGTTCGCAAGCAATTGCAGAAGTCAATTCTCTCAGTCTGAATAACTTGAAGCAGAATGCAAATACCGTCCATCGATTCACTCTCTCAGTATTTTGGAAAGAAAATACCGAAGATGTCAATTTGAGACTTTAAGTGGATAAGAGATCCATTTTATTAAATCTGACAGACGGGCGGTATAGTCAAGTAAAAATTACGGGTGATGGAGGGTCCGCAATCAACTCCATCTTGAGTGACAGACGGTCACAAACAATCGATAAATCACATGGCAGACATTTGGTCCCGAATGCTGAAGTTACTCCGTTAAGAATGGCTGTATAACCAACTTTTGAATATAATTTATTGTACAAAATGGAACGCTAGCGTAACACCATACTTCCCCCCAAACTTGCGCAAAAGTCCAAAGCTATAAGATCAATGGCGGTGTAAGGAACCTTTGCTAAAATGTCTGCTTTCGAATAATTAAAACATTGAAATAGTTTCACTAAATTTTCACAATTTTGGTAATGGTAAAATTGTTGGGGAAAAATGCTCGTGTGAACAATCAAATTTCTGGAAGTTCCACAGATTTTCTTTTAAAAAATTGAGTCGGGTATTTTAGGTTGCTGAATGCATTATTTGAATTGCCTCCCTCTGGAAGTCATGCCAGAGTTCGGCGAATTCAATAATGACGGTGCATAAAAACTGGGGTTTAAAAGTGCGAGTAGGATAGGCGGTGGAGTCACAACTTCGTTTGGTTCGTGACCGAGAACCACGCTTTCTGATTGGCCGAAAGCACTGGGGCACTTCTTAAAGAGCCACAGAACGAATAAGACGTTTTGAGATTGTGAAAAAGGAACATTTTTGGAAGCAGACAAAATATGAGTTGAGTGTTTAAAAAATAAAATTAGAGTAGAGTTACAAGTTTGATAGAAAGGAAATTGTGAAAAGTTGGTGGAAAAGCTTGTGCGAATTTTTTTGAAAACTACGATAATGGAATTGGAAAATAGAAAGGAGAGGATCTTAGTAGAGATGACAAAGCCGTATAGAGTTAGATTGACAACTTTCGAAAAGTAATCTTTGAGTATGCGAGTAGGTAATTGCCGAATAATATCCGTAAATTATCCGTGAAGTCAAAAAACTTTCCGCTCTCTGCGTTTTCCCACAATATGTTACTCAAAACAAATTTTGGACCAAAAACAAAAAAGTGCCCTCATAACTTTATATGGAGACTTTTTTGCTCTGGTAATTTAAAAGTAGATTGTTATATCCGTTTGTTTTTGAAAAATTGGTCTCTTAAATTTTTCGTTTGGCTTTTGGTTAGTAAAAATTCCGAAAAATTACGGAACTCGTGAACCTGTTCTAAAATTTTTTTTTACTCGTCGAGGACTAACCGTTTCCTTCATACGTTTATTTTCTTGTTCTCTTTGTGGAAAAGATCTTGGGTTTTAGGCCTACTTGATTGCAAGGTTTCCCAAGCAAATTCGTTGAATTCACTAAAATCATTATTTTAATTACGAATCCTATCTTTCTTTCATAAACATTATTTTTAGGGTCGGTTCCGCTCCATAAGGTTTGTGATTTCATTTACATAAAAAAAATCAGTTGCGCCCCATTTTATTTTAAGATTCTACTCTCCTGATGTAGGCTATAAAAAAATCAATTTATAAACTTACTCTTTTATATAGCATTATTCTTTTGTAATCATCATAAGAAAATAATTTTTGCTGAACCCACCCATTTGCTGAGCCAAGCCATGAGGTGGCAGAAATTCTTTTGGCTGCCTCTTGCAATTTTATTGGCTTTTTCTTTTTGATTTTCTTCTTTATCAAAGTCCGATTTGACAGATCGACATCTTATTTTCTTCACACATATAATTAATATTTGCCGGTTGGTCATGAATCTGTTTGTACAACATCACTAATAAAGTCAACAAGAATTCTTCAGGATCCGAACATAATATCCTAATCCAAAATCCACAGAAACCTAAAACCCATAATACTGATTAGCAGTAATATAATTGTGCTAAAATCGAAACCAACTAAGAAGCATATTTTTATACCAACAAGTTTATTTTTAATGAGTAGTCAATTAACTAAAAATGTTCTAGTTGCTAGAAACATGCGTGATTCTATTCAAGTGACATGCAGTGTTTACATTTTAGTGAACATGGTACACCAAGTTAAACTAAAAAATCAACTGTTAAAACCGAGTTTTCCTCCAGATTCCAACTATGAAACGCCACTACATTCAAACACCTGTTTGTGTATCCTGTTTTTTTTTTTTTGAGTTGAGCTATGTGCTGCAGCGGAATCTTTAAAATGCTCTTCAACTTGTTAATGAAAAATTCTTCTTAAAAGTAGTTTTGCTAAAACTAGAGGAATGGAATAACCAAGCCCTTTCTGTTTCTTAAATTTATATGTATAAAGTATGCATGATGTACATGTACAAATAACGCAGTTCATCCTTGTCCTGTTCCTTTTAGATGTCGTTGATGTTTTGTTTGTGAAGCGTAGACTGAGTTTTCGTGGCATAATTACTATAGTTCAGACGAATAACTGCAAACGACTTGACTGTGTTTCATAGGACTCGCACTTGGAACGATGAGTAAGATGATAACGTGTGTCATCCGGATTATTCGCAGCTTTATCTGGGTTTGTATTCATCTTGACAATATAATAATAATGGGAATATTATTTTTGGACGTTAATGGATTTTGCTTGGTGGTTCAGTTTTATCTTATTATCTGAAATAATAGCCCTTTGTAGTGGAAATAATTGAATTTAGGTATATCTATAGTCGTATGTATAGAGAGTACAGCTGCAAGTGACTTATACATGTTATGCATATGCCAAAAAGGAATAAATGATAGGGGTTTTGGCATTTGACAATATGGGTAAACAAATTGACATTAAGCTTATGTGTTTAATGTAGACCTACATGCTACATGCGATCTTATAAGTTCAAATGCTCTAAATTGTGTTTGTTTCCCTAATCCTTTACATGGTGTATCCACGTTATATATATTATAGTATACTATCTGTCATTTTGATAGAAAAAAAGAAAAATAGAATGCTAGAAAATTTGGCATTGAACATTTCATAGCATACTATTTCATTTTCACAAATGTCACGAAGGAAGACTTGTCGCTGTGTTTCTGCTCTAGAAGTTTTACAAGAAACAAAAAAAGGGAATAAAACAAAAAAAAACAAGCCGTTATAACAATAACTTACACCACAAACGCGAAACGTCAAAGTGAAAATGTCAGCCAAATAGTATGCTATGGATAGAATGCTATCAGCTGATCAATTTCTAGTATGAAATTTTTTCTAGTATGCTATTTGCAGTCTCCACAAGCAATTTTCATAGAATGCTATCTAGCTTACTAGAAAATATTGCTCCTGGGGACCCCATATTAGTACATCTCACATTTATAAAGAAAGAGATATATTCAACCGAGAGCCCCGAGATAAACCTTTTATCTGCGACATATAAGTACAGGGTGGCGCACGAATGGTGCTACAAAAATAAAACGTAATAACTTTTTTTCAGTATGAGTAATCGGCTCATTTTCTTTTTTTTTTATAGGCTACTATTGAGATTTATCAAAATAAATGCTAGGAATACTGAAGAAGGATTTGGACAGCGATACCATTCTTTGCAGTCCGTCATTTCCTTCCAAAGGGAATTTAGGCTGGAGTTTGGCGGTACTCTCCCGAGTAGATTGACCCTTATGAGGCTGGTGAACATGTTTGCCGAATCTGGAAGCATCGACTCGAAACTTATCGGGCCAAATTTGAGTTAGCAGACGGTCATTACAACGGATACTTCATGATGACTTAAACTTATTTTCGTACAAAGTCCAAATTACAAGCAAGTTTAACCCTCAGGATTCGCTTGGAATTTTGCCGAAAAATGATGGCAATGGCCAAAGAAGACACATTGATAAATTGTTTGTTCATGTCTGATGAGGCCCATTTTGACTTAAACGGCAATGTTAACAAGCAAAATTGCCGTATATGGAGTGAATCTAATCCAGAAATGCTCCATGAGACTGAACTGCACACAGAACGAGTCACAGTGTGCTGTCGTGTATTGTCGGACCGTACTTCTTTGTAGAAAACGGTGTAACACAAGCTGTCAATGAGGACCATTATTTAAAGATGCTGAAGATGTTTTTTTACCCAGAACTTCGCCGAAGACGTATCCCTTTCAGCAGGATTTGGTTTAAACAAGATGGAGCCAGTGCACAGGTAGCCACACAAGTTATGGCGGAACTCCAACGAAAATTCCTAAACAAATTGATATCCAGAAACTGCACTTTTCGCTGGCCCCCAAGGTCACCTGACCTGACTGCACCAGACTTTTTTTTATTGGGTTTATGTCAAGCAGGAAGTGTACAAAATGAAACCCAGGAATTTGACTGAATTGAAGCAGTCCATTAAGACAATAATTGAGGCGATCCCAATTTCAACCCTTCAGGTGGAGGTCGTTTGCGGTCTATCATCTTTAAAAACCATTAGTTATTTAAAATAAAATTTAATTTTTAATCCAATAAAAAAAATGTAATACATCGATTAAAATAAAAGTTATTTAAATTTCTTATTGTAGCACGATTCGTGCGCCACTCTGTACAATACACTATCATGCATTAATGCATTACGGATTTGTAAGAAAAGATTTGAACTCGAGATTTTCATCAAATTTGCTATAAGATGATAGTGAAGACGAAAAAATTGTGTCTAACAATTCTGTCTGCATACAGCATAAACGGCTGGATCGATTTTCTTCAAACTTGGTACCTACATATTGTTTTTTTAATATGGCAATATGCCAAACATATTTTATAAGATTTTTTTAGGACTACGCATAATGGCACGTGTCATCCATTTTTTTACCGAAACTTTTATTTTATCAAATACGACCCCGAATGATAAAATTGTGATAAAAAAAATTGTAAATTAATACAGTGAAAAGCTATTTTTTCGTATGTTTTTTTTTGTCAAAAAAGTTGGTTATTTCTGCTAATTTTTATAGTTTTTAATGTTTTGGAAAACGGTTCATTTGATTTTTCTTAATTCTCGTTTTGTAGAAGCTACCAAAAACCTTAAGTACCTAGTTTTTTATAAATCTAATTTCTTCTATAATTAATCCATTTCTTTTAAAATCTTATATTTAGCTGTTTCGTGAAATTTTCTAAAATAATTACACATTTGTGAAAAAATCCAACTCCTGATATTAATCAAACTTGAGATTTCTATGATAGAGTATAAAAAAAAAGTATGTCCCGCAATTCCGTCTGTCTGTCTGTCTGTACAATGATCTACAGCCTAAACGGCTGAAGCGATTTTCTTCAAGTTTGGTATTGGTACTTAAGCGTTTTTGGTAATTGTCACAAATAGATTTTTGAATCGTTTTTTAAGGCCCAAAACAAGCGGTATCATGCCATAAAATTTTTTTTACCATCTTAATTATCCCGAAAGCGGCTATAACGATTTTGATTTTTTAAAATATATGTTATAGTTATATTTTATAAATTATAATTTTGTTTTAAATTTTGTTATATAAGGTTCAAACTCAATAAAATTATTTTATGGCAGGTATCAAAATCGTTAGATCCGTTTTCGAGATAATTGAGATGGTAGAAAAAATTGTATGCTGGTACCATTAGTTTTCGGCCTAAAAAACGATTCAAAAATCTATTTAAGACAATTACCCAAAACGCTTTAAGTACCAATACCAAGATTCAAGCAAATCGCTTCAGGCAGACTGAAATGCGTGACCCACTTTTTTGGTATACTATATCATCGTAATATCACCTTTGAATAAAATCTCGAGTTCGATTTTTGTCCCAATTGCAAAACTTGCTCTATAGTACCTTCATCGCAAGTAAAAATTAAGTAAAAAATATTAAAAACAAGTTGAGATGTTTCTACAAATGGAACATTAGAGCAAGTAAAGTACGTGGGATCCAGTCGTATATTTTATATTTTATGTTCCCAGATGCTCCCTCAAAATTTAAATTAAATTATTAAGAAAAAAGTATTTGTACTATTTGAAAATTCCATTTTTAAAAATGGTAAAATTGTATTGCATCAATCATAAATATTTTGTTGGGATTCCACACATTTTCCCCATCACACTCAGAGCCAAATATCACTCAAAGAATTTTTCTTGTCAAAAAGCCAAGTGTTAGTATTCCTTTCCGTTACAGTGTTTTTTTGGAAAGGGTGCTTATTAAAGGAAACGCTTAGGAGATGCATGGTCGTATGTCTTCGTTAAATTCAAGACCAATAAATTTCGACTGTCTTCAATTGCCGCAAAACCCTTTACAACAAATCGTTATCAGTGTTATTAATACAGTTCGGTTTACCCAATTAGTGATGCGAATTTATTGCACAGTTCAGATTGTTTAAACCATCTTGAATTTAACCCGAAAAAGAAGATCTTATTTTTAAATGAAAAACAATAATTTTTAATTGAAAAAAAAAAACATTCTATAAAAACCCAATTTTTATTTTAGACGGAAAGCACCTCCCCGACTGGTCTAGCCAGAGCTGATTAAAGAAAATTAAATTTATTATTCATAAAGGAAGACGCGTTTTTCTTTCGTACGTATAAAGATACACTCTAAAAACTGCGTGTAAATTTACCATGGAATTGTATGTAAATAAAAAATTTAAAACGTAATGTTGGATATTACAAACATTTGTTGAAAATTTACATCCTCTGTGTACCTTTCAACAACAATTGTTCAGTATTAAACTAACAATACTTAAAGATTACACCCACAATGTTTATAATTAAACAAATATTGTTTAAATTCAAACACCTTATGAAAACTACACATATAGTGTTTGTACTTAAACTACCATTTGATGAAGTTGCACATTTTACTCGTACATTTGCAATTCGTCTGTGACGATGACGATAAGTTTGCAAGTTCGTAATGAGACGGTTGGCGTTGGCGAAAACAGAATATAAAATCATTTGCTCTCCAATAAGAAAAAATAAAGAAGAAGAAAAAAAATTGTGAAATGGGGAAATCACATAATTCTAAGCGCATAATTTTAAGCGTTTTCATACATAATTTTGTTGGTAGCGACACATTTCTTGTCGAATTTCGCAATAAATTTGAACATAAAAAGTTTAAATTTACACATTATATGCTTATATATAAGAACTTTTGCTTAAATTCTGTTGAATTTTAAACATACATTATGTATATGTACATTAAGTTTAAACATCTTTGGTGTAGAAGTACACATTTTTACTTTAAGTCCTTATTTGAAATTACACACAAGAGGTTTAACATTTACACATTAAATATATAGAATTAATACGTGCGTAAAAATACTGCAATTATGGTAAACAACATCTTACATAGAATTTGAATGCGTACTGTCATCGAGTCAATAATGAAATAGATGAATATATATTAATGAAATTTCTACAATCTACATTATTTTAATATTGAAAGAATGTTTTTGATTTGGTAACTCTTTTGCTTATTTAACTTAAGTTAACTATTTTTACTTATTAGTTAATAATTTCGTCTCTTTCTGACAAAAGAAAGAGATAGAAAATTATATTTTGATCTCAGTCGTCACCCACTTCTTTGATCTTCATCTTGTACAAATTAAATTAAAAGTTAAAACGCTATTGTTCTGGCTAGACCTGCGTTAGGTAAATTGTATAATTTTTTTTGGTGCGATTTCTTAATTATCTCTCATTTAGATTTCTAAAGGAAATTATTATTTGTTAAGTTGTTTAAACAATCTGGATTTAAGTTAAGATTCTTATACCAATTGTAAGTCGATTGTACATTGTATATTTCCGTTTTTATAATGTATTGTCGCATTGCAGGAAATAAAATTGAAGTTGTACTGCCGAGGAGAATTTGTTTTATTGGTTTTAAACTTTCTTCTTTGGATTGGCAGATACCTTTTTTCTGGATCTTCAATATTTATTATTTGGTCTGAACAGATTGGAAGTTCAGTTGCTTGCGAAACAACACGTACGCTTGCTGACTTGTTGATATTAGTTCGTTCGATACACAGATTGGGATTGAAGAAGTTACATTATAGCGCATCTTCTTGAAACCCTGTACATGTGTGGAATACCCCGAGAGCACTATTGTTTCAATGTAGGAACCTAAATTGCACCGTGTTTCTTCTTTTGTCACGCGATACAACTGGATTAGATCTCCCGAACTCACGAGTTCTTTTACTGCCATACAGAGATCCCTTGAGGATGCATAATATGTATCATATGAAGCTGTGACTTGGAAGTGCTCCGAACAGTTCAGAATAGTAGAATGGAGTAGAACGTTTAGCGTGGCAGAGGGGGTTGTTCTTAATGATCCGTTTTTCCACTCACTATATAGCATGATTATAAACTAGGGGATCACTTTGAATTTCAAGATTATTTTTATTTATATATTTTTTTTTTTTTAATTTAACTATATGCCTGCAAGACCTAAGGTCTTTTAAATGCAACCTGAATTGCACGGCACTAGTTTGGCACAGTGGATTTGAGAACCAGGTATTGACTGTCTCATTTTAAACGCATGGGCGGCATCCAATTAAAATTGGAGGTATAGAAAAGAATGCGCCTAGCGTGGGGATCGAACCCACACGTCTAAGTTAGCAATCAAGCACTTTATCCACTGCGCCATTGCCACCCACAATAATTTTATAATCCAAGATTTACTGAGGATTCTATGATTAATACATTTTGGATATACTATTGAGCTTAAAGAAAGTCAATCGATCTTACTCACTATAAAGTAGGGAACGGTTGCAAAAATACTTACACAAATATAAACTTAACTTACATAGACAAAATAATGTACGCTTATAGTAGAAAGTTTTTCTTACCCTTTTTAAGAAAGAAACGGAACAATTGGTTGCTGGTGTACAAAGAGCCATACGAAGTGCTATATCCAGGCTTGGATAAATATTCTCCAAATTCTTTTTCCAGAAGAACGCGGATAAGCTTTTTAATGACCCAGAATCTGGGTATTTTTTCAGAATATAGATAGCTTTGAAAATGCATGCATTCCTTAGCGAAGTCCGCTTCAAAATCCTGAACATTTGTTTTTTTCTTTTTTTGTCAGGGTCGATAGCAACATTTCAGTTATTTGAGTTCAAAATGAACACTTCTCATTAAATTCTTTGTAAGCTTGTTCCCGTTTTTGTAGTCCGGAAACGAGTCTACCTATAAGGACGAGAAACGTTGTTAATCCTGAAAGTTTCACTCGCAGTCATTCTTATGTCTTCTTCAGATGTTTCATCAAATTGTTTTTTTCTTATTGGTTGGCTCTTTCCACTCTCTATATTGCTTCGATACAATTAATTATATTGCTTTTTCTTCAAAATTTTTGAAATTTTCTCGTTCAGCTTGGAAAAATTCACTGAATGGTTCGGAAACATCGGCAACTGTGATGAAATCAATACCGGAAAAATAAATTTGAACCGCATGATTTTTTTTATTCTTTCCAAAAAAACATTCCAAACAACAACCATTATCGCCATTTATAGCTCTTTTCAAACTCAAACTATACCAGCCGTTTATTGTCGCGTTATAGGCTTTTCGGTTCAATCATCCTTGATTAATTCTAAAGTCGTAAGAACTTCTTGCCAAGAATATCTCAAACTTTTATTCGCCTCCCAACTAACATACTCTCCAGAGCTAAGCTCCCGAAATCTGAAAAACAATCTTGTAAGCCTCTTTACTCTCCTTAGAGTTAATTTCTTGTTACGAAACTTAAATTATTTTCATTACGTTTTTTTTATAAGAACTTAGCTCTGTACAATTTTCAAATAATTAAAATCTTATTCTTAAAACAAATTTTCCTCCCTTAACAAAAATCCAAGAACTGGGAGTTTTATAAAAATCTTGTTATGAAATTTAAACGCTTATATTACGTATCTTCAATCCCATAACTACTGACTTATCGGAGTCTAAGCTATTTTAAAATTCTATAACGAACCTTATAGAATTTAAGGTAAAAAACATTTTATTACAGGATTCTAATAGGAGTTTTCAAGTTCCCACATGGAATCACAAACTTACTCGGCACACGCCAAATCAGGGACGTGGTCGAGATTATTAAATGGATGTGAATTGTTTTAATTTTCCGAAAAGTGTTAGTTGTTCTAAAGTTTTTTTTTCAAATATTTGAAAATGCAAATAGCATTCAACGTTTGCTTTTAAAGGGATTCTAGTAGAAGATCGGCCGTCGCCGTCGACTAAAACATGTCATCAAAAAAGAAACATTTTTATAATTTTGTAAATCAAATTTACAAAAAAATGTTTGATTGGTATTTCTATTGGGCTCCATATTTTGAATAATAATTGAATATTTCACGCTTTTAATGGCAAACAACTGTAATAAATTGGCATTCTTCTAGTGTCGTGCTATGATAGAAACAAATTCATGTTTTACTTTTGTAAGTGAGGCCCCCTTCCCTTACTACGTCCGTGATTAATAGTTCACTATATACCCATACGAAGACTTAAAACAAACCTAATAAATATGTGATGAGTAAAAGTAGTGGAAAAAACTCTTATAATGGTGTTATTGTAAATGTTATTGGATTCTCTCTCATCTCAGCAGCCATATTTAAGTACTCAGAAAATATTGTCTGAGTATTTCGAGGGTTACCACACATACAAAATGTGGATAAGTTGAAATTAATTCTAAAAATTATTTATTTTAAAAACTCTTTTTTTTAAACAATCTATAATGTGCATTATAAATATCACAAACATAAATGGCAAATAATAGCATTAACTGTAAAAGATTCATTCTGATCTCGATACAAAATATTTAACAATCGAAATGGGTATTACTTTAACTTTTCGATGTTTCTCTGTTGAAACCTTTTGTAAGATAAAAAATGTAACTTGGGTAATTCTGTTTTTTGACATAAAAATATCTACCAACAATTACATATTGTCATTTGTGTAAATGCAGCATAAGGCTATCAGTGTGTCATATGGATTGCTTTTCATATTTAATTTGACCGACAAGTTAATTTTTATGTATATCATCCACTTTAATTTCAAAAATTAATTGATTTCCAAAAGTATCCAAGGTAACGCTATTTTTGAAAAAAACTATAAATTAAAGAATTTAAATATGCATTATTTAAGGGCGTTTGTTTTTTTTTTTTCGAGGTAAAATCTAAGAACTAGAAGATACAATTTCAAATGCATTATTTTTTAGTTCCCATATAAGAGCAAACGTAATAAAACAAAATAATGTATCGCCATTATAAAATAATGAATAATTGACTTACAAACTAAATACTATCAAAATACATATCAAGTCCATCAGTTTTAGCCATATGACACATACACGCAAAATCTTTAAAAGAGTTTGCTTCTTTAAAAAAAAATAACTTTAATGAGAAAGATACAATTTGGTTAAGGTTTATTTTCTTTCCTCCTCTCTTTAGCAACTCCCATTGCAACAAACGCTTTCCCGCAACAAGATTTAGCCGAGCTTTATTAGAGTCATAGCTTTATTAGTGCATAGTACTTGAGTTACTGATGGATCTGGAAGCGGGGAGCTACAGAGTGATTGCCTTTGTCGTATCCGGAAAGTACCCTTACGTTCTAAAAGAACTCCTACAAAATGCTTTAAATAAACTTATAAACTGGGCAGAAACCCTAAGAAAACTGAGCTTGTTCTATTTTCAAGCAAATATAAAATTCCTCACGTAGATCCTCCTACTATCAAAGGTATTCCACTCGCTTTCTCAGATGAATCAAAATACTTGGGTCTTATTTGAGATAAAAAATTAAGTTGGAAACCTTATATAGAAGAAAGAGTTAAAAAAGCCGCACAGTGGCACTCTTCTCTTGCAAAAAAGCTATAGGAAATAAATGGAGCCTCCAGTCCCGTATTACTCACTGGCTATATACTTCGGTAATCAGACCGATTCTTACCTACAGCGTAACAGTATGGTGGACCGTTATAGAAAAAGCTGTCAATCGTGACAAACTGAGCAAAGTCCAACGATCAGCGTCAATGTGTATAAGCGGGGCTTTAAGAACAACGCCCTCTGTCCCGCTAGACGTTCTACTGCATCTACTACCCCTTGATATTTTCAGCAAACAGACAGCAGCGAGCACAGCCGCTCGCCTTAAAGCTTCTTAACAATGGAGTCACCATCCCTCCAAGGTCTGTCTGGGAGGACTTAAACTTCTTGGAAGATGATGCTATCAATTTTTATACTGATGGCTCAAAAACTGATGAGGGGATTGGTGTGTACTCAAGCAGACTAAAATTAAGCCTCTCTTTGCGTGTTTCAAATCATTGTAGCGTGTTTCAGGCGGAAATTATGGCAATCAGAGGAGTCCTCTGCTGGCTGAAAAAAAAACGTGATATCAACTACTGATATGAGTATTTTATCGGATAGTCTGGCGGCTATTAAATCTCTGGAATCGACTTCCACAAACTCCATAGCTGCTCAGAACTGGCGTTCATCTCTCATGGAGATGGCGCGGCAGTTCAATATTCACCTATGTTGGGTGCCAGGGCACGGTAAATTCCAGGGAATTGTACGGCTGATGCACTTGCCAAAAACGGAACGACGCTACCTCTGTTACCTGAAAAGGCAAACATAGGTATACCCATCGCTACATGTAATTTAAAGCTGAAACAAGATGATTTGGATAGGACAAACCGAAGATGGAGAAATACAACAACTTGTATGACGACAAAACAATTCTGGTCAAAACTTCACCTGAAACGCTCCAAGTGTTTGATATCCTTAAGCAGATTGCACATCAGCTCCGTAATTGGTGTCGTAACTGGACACTGCCTCATAGACAATCACGAAACGAGGCTTGTCGTTTATTCAAACGATTTTTGCAGTAGCTGCATGGATGAGGAGGAGGTGGAATCTGTTTGTCACCTTCTGTTCGCATATCCTGGGGTATCTCAAAGACGTAAGCTCCGTCTTGGAGACTTTTTCTTCGATGATCTTAGCGATCTAAACATCTATACTCTCTTACGCTTCATTAGGAGCTCCAAATGGTTCAACGAATAGGAAGCTAATCTCAGGATTCATGTGGTATCACAATGGACCAACTCTGGTCTAAGTGTGTCAGCTACAACGCTGACAGCCACTTCAACCTAACCTAACCTATTAAGAGTCATATAAGAGGTTATTTTTCATTATTCTAAATCTGTCATCCCATAAGAAGAATACAACTCTCTTAGGGAGTATTAATGGCTCATAACTAGGCCATTTAACGCTTTTAGCAGTGTTATAATAATCTAAAAGAATTCTTCAAGATTAATTTTGGCTCCCTTAAATTAGTGTCATTAAGTTATTGGTGAAAGTTATGAGAGGATAAATGTTACTTTGGTTTTCTCTAGCAGACCAATGTGTTAGATTTACTCTCTTCAGGGTTTTTCGTTTTACAATTTCATTCTTTAATTTTTGTCAACGTTGCGTCAAGCTTACAAAAAAAACATAAATTTACTATAGCATTATGAAAAAGTAGCAAGCTTCTGTACACGATTCATCAGTCACAGTTGCCACTAAATTTGATAGCACAAGACACTTGATCGGCGAAAGGGCCTTGGTTTCCAATTTTTGCCTGTAAGACATTGTACATGTTCACGGCATTATAATATGACTGTCGACGACCGTTTGAGCTATAGGTGTCTATACATACATACTGAAAGACAGACATACAAACGGACATAATTTTGCGACTATCTTTTTTCATCTTCGCTATCAACGTAATGTCACTTTTTTATTCGACGAATGCATAACTTGCCTTATAGTGTCTATAATCCAAGTTATAATCTTACACCAAACTTCCCGCCCCCGAAAATTTGCCGCCCTAGGATCCAGCCTTCTGGTAAATCCAGCGCTGGATTATATCTGAGTTCTGCTACAATCCGCCTGGACTTATCCCGTTCGGTCATGCAGCCTTTTTGTAAAAAGCCAAGCTTTCTTCTTTTTAAATAAAACAATGTATTTCATTCTTGATATAAATACATATAATTCGAATTTTATTTCCTGGAATAAAATTAATATTTAGTTTGATCTAAATTTAGTCAGTAAATTTCTTACGCTTTTATGCGTCCAATGTCCTCAAAGATCTTATACCAAATGATAATAATTTATTTGAAATTTTGAAAATTAAATACAAATTGTTTTTAAAAAATAACAATCGTTAAGGCGACAACAAATCTCCTAGCAACTCAATTATTGCGAAACACACTGTGTACACTTAAAAATATAATAAACAAACTAAATTTTAAAATAAATAAAAACAAGTCCTCCCAACAGAAATATTTGAAGATAATTAGTGCTCATGGCAGTTTTTACCAAGTAATTAGACCTTGTGGAAAGTGAGACTTTATATTAGACGACGGGACGTGTGGCCTGTGATCTTAACATTCAAAGAACTAATTGTAAAATGGGTATCCAGTAACAATTTGAGGGATTCTTCGCAAGACTTGGGGGCATGGATGGATGTATGGAAAGAATTTTTTTAATCTCGATGCTCCTGAAGTTTTTTTCTTAACTACAGAAGGACCTCCAGGAAGTTTTCTTTGTTTTCCTCAATTGCTTCTTACAAAATTTAAGCGATTCTTTAAATATAAATGTCACGGCCATTTATTGCTTGCTACCTTTGATTTCGTTAACTTGTGAACTTTTTTCAAAGTATTGACTCTATTAATTCCGACGGTATTTCAATACCCTATAATTCCATCTTGGTACACCTTTTTGCCGAGTCATGCATTTAACTGTTTACACTAACTCCCTTTGGAGCATTTTTGATCCTTTGATAATAAACATTTTTGTTTGAACTTTCCCAACCTGATGAGAAAATACTTGTTGCTTTGAAGAAAACTGTTTGATTTTTTTTTTCTTTTTCTGATTTGTTATTGATTTTTATTTCCTAAATTGAGCCCCATAATAGAAAATTTTTCGCCCTTCTTACTTTGCGTTTTCTAACACTCCTTTCCGAGTAATTCATGTCCATAATTTAAAAAGGTTCTAAGGAAAAGAAGGCAATATAAAGCACTGCCGAATTATGCCACCCAAAAGGCAAAATAAGGATTAGCTATGTTTATTGAAAAGTTTATCAATTTCTTCATTTTCCCTTTTTATTACCATGAAGAAAATTGTTTTTAATCCTCCTCCGAAGATGAAAAGATTTTTTTTCGTCGGAATAACAAAATGAGAAATATCCAGGATCTAATGCAGTGGAAGCGAGTGTAAACAGACATAAACATTTATTGGCGGCAAAAGAAGCAAAACTTTTATGGTTTCTCATCAAATGTCAAAAGAATGAAGTTTCTTTGTTTAGAAAACATTTCAACAGTGACGGCTTTTAATGAGAAAACCGATATACCCCCAATAATGGCAGACGGAAATAATCGTTTGCCAAACATTGACAGGGAAAATAGCTTTTCCCGAAATAGCTCTCCCTCTTTTTTCTTTTTTTTAAAAGGACACACTTTCTTAAACGATCTGTCTCATTGTCTGAAGACAACATCCGTTTTTTATGCTTTTATTACGTGCTATTGACATAAAAAGCAATCATTCTCAAATTGCTATTTTCACCATTTTAAGAAAAAGGGTAAAAGCAAACATTTTTTTTTATAACGGATTGTTTTTTTTATTCAATTTTGTTTGTTATTTTTGGGAAAAGTGATGAAGAGATAAACACAACCTCGCTGAACTCTTCGTAGTTGGTGGTAGGAAGGTATATTGATTTATGTACTTATCGAACATTCAGACAGCTAGTCCTTCCATTTTACGGAATAAAAAAAAAAACTACAGCTAGCCATTAAGGGTCGGCAAACCTTCATAAAGTGTGCAAGCAGCCATTATGCTGGCAGCGTTAATCTGCCAAACCTTTTTATTTTTCAATTGAAAATTGGTCAGTTTTGCAAATGGCAACAAAAAAGTGTATTAGCAAGGTGAATATCATATGAATATCATTGTGGAGTAGTATTCATTATTTCACACGTGACATAAGTAGCTCGTGTGGACATTAATTTTCAGAAATATAAATGCTTTGTTGCGTTAAAAGGAAAAACGTTTGGAAAATTAATTTAATCCACTTAGCTCAATAGCAACAATACAATTCAAAAGGTTCAATGTTTGAATGACAGGTATAGTGAACAATTGACAACTGTTGGGTTTTGTAATCTCTTCAACCGGATTTGTACAGGCAGATCTCAACAGAACTCTTTGGTTGGAAACCTAACGGGTCACAACACCATGGGAACAAACATGAACAGCAAAGACACATCTGACTTGGTTAGTGGTGGTCAGAATGAATAGGGGAAGGAGGGCTGAACTAAACTGAACACGGTTAAGATCAATTATAATTCAGGTTGGTTCAGGGAGACGCGCTCTACATAAGCTCTAAGGCTGACAACGAGACCGATACCAGGCGAGACTTTTGTTAGTCACGTCTTGGTCTTGTCAAAATCGAAATATTTTAGTCTCGTCTCGGTTTCTGTCTTAGTGTCGCCTAACCAAGTCCTGTCTCGGTCTTGGTCTCGCCTTTTTCCCGAGAAAATTTCAATGTGCAGTCTCGTCTAGGTGTGGGTCTTGGTCTTATCCTCAGTCTTTTTTTCTTTCAAGTTTTTTGGTATGGAAAATATATAAGATAAGACGCGTGTTCAGACTGAAAAGAGAGAGTACGGTATTACAGCAGTACAGCAGAAAAATGCGGGGTGTGGATCCATTAATCCACTGGGCCATTCCCGAATCGATTTTGACAGTTCATGCCTTCACAGGTAGACAACATACTTTATTTCGACGTTTCTATGATATTCTTTTTCAAGTGCCAACTTAAAGTCACATTTTACCGGAGGAGGAAACATATTCTGAAATTGAGCGATGTCTATTCTAACGACATACATATATAAGTCGTACGTATTCTTCTCTGAATTTCTGAATTTTCGCAGTCTTGAGTATAAATTAAACATTAGTAGATACTAAAAAATAATGAAATGAAAAAAATATTTTTTATAGCGAAAACCGAAACCAAACCACCACCGAGAACCTCGTCGAATTTCGGTACCAAAAATTACGGACTTATCTCGGGTGCTTTTAAAGTAGTATCAACTCAATCTCAGTAGATATCGGTCCGGAAACTGAGACGGGCCGAGGCTACTTTCGGTCTCGCTAACAGCCTTAATAAAGTCAATAGCCCCATTCCACTCTACCACGCTGAACACAATTTTTTCGAAAAAAAAACTGCGGATCTAATGTCAGTGGGTGATTTGGATCTCTTCACCTTAAAATTTCAAACATTTCATTTTTTTGCGTTTTGTCGTTCAAAATACCTTACATTGATTTCAGAAGACTGGATTACACCTGAAACCTACAAGATAAAACTATCGTAAAAAAAACTTAAGTCGGCTATAACTGCTGAACCAAACTGATTGCCCTGCTTCTGTGGCCTGCAGAGTCATACATTTTTCAAAGCCATTTATGCAAAAATGCACCAATAGTTAAAAATTATTTCTTTGGCAAGCAAATAAAATTTGCACTAAAACTTTTTTAATTTTGGACTTGGTTCTCAATGGTCAAGCTTCCCATGGTGATTTGGCATCAGTGACTTAATAATAAACAAGAGATTAAAGCCCGTTTGCAGAAACACAACTTAAGCATTTAAGTTCTACTTAAGCTCTGTTGTGACAGTTTACGCAGAGGAAAAAGTAGCCCCTAAGCGTTTTAAGTTGAACATAAATATTTATGATTCGTTTCAGCAAACTTAGTCTTAGTAAGGAGACTTAGTCAAAGTCCGTTAACATTGACCCGTCCCTTTTGAAAAACTCTGTATTCAAAAGTCTACAGAACAAATTCAAGCCTAAATTTGAGAGTATTTATCCTAAAGCAAAAGTTTGATTTATGTTTATCAGTGAGCAAAATGACAACCGGACGTTTTCTTCCATCTTTGGGACAACGCATTAAATATGTTCAAGTCGTGTGAGCGTCACAGGTCGTGTGTCAACGCATCAACAGAAAAGAATAAATTTCAGGTTCACACATAGCACCTCAATGTATTTTGCAACAACACTGACTGCTTAGTGCATTTTACACTGTGAACGTTGTGATGTGACAGAGAGCAGGGCGATTTTGTTGTGACGTACGTCAGGAGTCAACGCAATGACGGATTACTTTGACCATCTAATTGTAGCTTTAACAATTACTATAAAGTATAGAAAAAAATCGCAACAAATTGAATCAAACAAAGCATTATTTGTTGTATGTGTCTGAAAGAGGCGTCAGAATAATCTCACCTCATCGCTTAAATCGCAATTTTCTGGACTGATCCTTTACTTTGTACAGTTCAAACCGTTAGCACGTTTCTCTCTTGTTGGAATAAGGCATCGCTTTTAATGTCATTCGAATAAATTTTAAAATGTTTCGGATAATCTTACAAGGTGATAAGCGCCGTAATAAAGATATTTTAATTTAAAAAGTTAGCACTTTGATAAATTTGTCTTGTTCTTGGTTTCCGGTGGCTAATATTCAGATAAACACTTTAACTCCTCCTGGAGCATAGAGCGGCAACCAGCTACTTCCACTATGCCTCACCACGACTCCAAATTCTGGATCTGAGCTCCCTTCATTACATATTATCTCCATGTTTCTTTTGGCCTTCCATCCCGCCTTGTCACTTGAAAATTCCATTCAAGCACTGCTTTCCTATGTTGTCATCGGGCTTCCTAAGTATATAGGCCAATCCAGCGCCACTTTCTCTGCGCGATGTTAACGTACACTTCATTTAACCCAGTCCTGAGCCGCAGTTCATTTTTGAATGTAAATTGTGGCCGCCGGATATTCAGGATGTAACTTAGACAGTGGTTTAAAAAAAGATTGCAACCTACTCGAGATGGCAGTAGAGCACATCCACGTTTCGCAGGCACATAGCACTACGGACTTCATGTCATATTCAGAGAGTTTCAACTTAGTAAGAGACTACCGTTCGTCTCAAGAACAGGGTGGTTGGTAACACTTTGTTGACCTACAATGTCATTAGAATTTTGTACAGAACCCTTGCGTCACCTTTTCTCGCAGCTTCATCAGCGCTCAAACTTTTGATAATTGATACATGTTTAGCTTTAAATAATTAAAAAGATAAATACATTATTTGTTTTTAATAATAATAGTTATTATTTTTTAATAATTATACATTAATGTTAAAACTTTCAGAAAAAATGAATCGAAAGACTAAACATTGGTGAAATTCACCTTACCAGTACATGAAAATTCGGACAAAATCGGTTTTCGGTGGGAGTTTCTATTTTATTTGTTTAAAGTACACGAAAGTGGTTGTGATTTTTGCATTTATCACTGTGCCACTTTTGTCCCTTTAAAGTGACCTATTCTTTCCAACAAAGTCCGAACTCCAATAAAAGTAACTAACAAAAAGAGCTTAACGAAACGAAATCCTTTGACTCTTCGTAAACTTTTAGATTGACAAAAAAAAAAAACAACAAGGAAATCCTTTTTGCTTTAAATATAAATAAGATTAAGGATAATTGAAAAAATCACGATAAAAAATAAACTAACCGGCTTCTTCTTCCAAGCTGTTGCATTTCGCATTCGAATATTATGAGAAAAGTATGTTTTTGTTAAGTTAGTCCTCATTTTTCAAATGATCATCATTCGAACCAGATTGCTGATTCGTTTATTTTCTTTGCAAGACAAACACAAAAATATTAAAAAAAGGAAACTGAAAAGGATATCGCTATATATGAGTAAATGTAAGTTTACACGTGACTAAGTTATCTCTATTGATCATTTGGAAATGTTATGGTAATTGGGTAGTGGGTAGGTAGACCAAAAGGATATTATACATAAGCACACTTCAAAGCGTATCTATTCTTCCAACTGATTTCATTTCTGACCTTTTTTTTCTATCAAATCTCTTATAACCCAGGACTTCCTTACTAATATAAAGTGATTGTTAAAACCCGAATGGGGTATATATGGGTAAAGATTTCAAATTACTTTCGAATGAAATCCTTTGTCCTTTTGAGAGGAAAATACTTGCAATTTAAATCGTCAGCGAAGAAACACAAACACACACCTTATGAACATGGAATTCAATTAGAGTTATATTTGAATGTCATATGTAATTACTTGATGAGGATTTGCAGTGTTTGGGAGTATTGATGTCAAGATTGCATTTGCAAAGCCATGGAATCAAGCACATTAGATTACTCTTACATGAAATTCATTTCAAGAAGTAAGTGGTGGGAGTGGCCGTGGCGCGATAGTTGTGTGTTCGCCTGTCAACCTCATGGTCACAGGTTCGATCCCTGCCATAGTCTATGTCCTCTTATTTTTCCATTAAAAACCAATTCTAAAAATAAATGTCATACAATGAGTTTCTGGTTTACTCATTACATGCTGTTTAGGCATAGAACTAACAAAATGTGATTGAGAAAAACTAGTGTACCGATAAAATATGACAAGTAATAAAAAAATAATGCGAATTATAAGGGACATAGATAAATAAGACACGCACATTTCTTCGCATTAGATCAGCCGCCATCCCTGGAGATAAGATCTGAGACAACAACCACCTACAGTCTCAGAACATCGCGCCACACATCTTTCCTATCATTCTTTCTCTTCCTTAGCTTCAAAATTTAAAGGGTAGTATAATCCTTAGAGCGCGTATAGATTATATAAAGAAAAAAAAGTAAATTGAATATAGCAAAACTATATTTGAATTTTATAAGCAGCAAATATAAGCTTGACTTCAATTTTAAGTCATTTTTGTAAGCAATAATGTTACATGTCATCGACTGATGGCATAACACATTATTTAGGGAACATCAACAAACCACTGCAATCAAGACAGACGAAGACTTAAAATCACTCTAAAAACTTAACTGTATTTCAAATATGGAAAGTATTTATGGACCAGTAATTACATACTTTTAAATGTAACGAAGTGTTACATGCAACCTACTTTTTGAAGTAAACCTTCTTTTACGGCGTTGGGGTTAAAAAATTCTGTCAGACTGACCAACGATACGACATTATGATTTGACCATACGATATGACATATGATAGGTTATCGTTGGAAGTATTATTTTCAGATATTTGGAATTTTTTTTGCTCGTTTTGTGGATTTTCATAGGTGAGTGAAGATATCTATGTATCTGCATTGTGTGTATTCGCCGAGGTTATTTTATGTTGGTAAGTGTTGTGTATTCTCATTCTGTAGGTACTTATATGGATTGTGTGTTTTTTTTTTAATTCATTTTTATTTAATATTAACTTATAACTATCTTAAAGCTAGACAAAAATGTTTAAAACTAGCCTAATTATCAATAACTTATAACTAATTTACTAACCCCTTGCGGGTGCTCTAAACTAAACAATAACTCTTAGAACTACTGTCTTTCGACCTAAAAATGGATTGTGTGTATTCAACGAGAAATTCGTTTTTTTTTGTTGCTTTGTTTTTTTTTCATTAATTTTTTTTTGTGGGTATCTGCATTGTGTGTATTCGACGAGCAATATTTTTGTTGGTTCGTTTTGATGATAAGATTAGATTAGTGTTTATTGTGTGTATTTTTTTCTTTGTTTTGTTGATGCTCATACATTAATATATATTGTGTTGTAAATATTAATTTGTGTAATGTTTAAGTCAATGGTCTCGTTGCCAGTGTGCAGTGTATCTACTTCGTAGATTTATATATAAAAGAGTAGTATAAGTATAACGCATGTAATGTAAAATTGCTGAACCATGAATCAAAGTTCGACCGACTCTACGCGAAGGTGACGTTTGTCCTATGCAACTACGGGCCTGATATCAAAAAATGTCAACTTCGTTATTCTTTGACTGGTTTCCATAAAATCGAAATACATAGGTATATGTTGTAGTACTTAGAATTACCAAAGAAAAAATTGTTTCAAATAAGGGAAGTTTTACTTCTGGCGCGTGAACGTAAGTACATGCACACAATCTTTTTTTTTCAAAAGAAAAGAGAATTTAATTACAAATAATCGTCAATGGCGCACGATACCCACTACGGAATTTCAATATCCAGCTGGATTACATTCTACTTCAATTCACAAACACCATCATTATAGATATTATGGCGTCACCGAAAAATCAACTGAGGTTACGATTTTCGTTCATCATCTTAGAATTCACACTTGGTTCTTAACAAAAACATTAAATATGAGGACCTGCAATGATGAACGATCATCGACCACTGAAGTCTTTCGGAGAAATTAATTCTTAATGTGTTATCAGTTTGAATCTGACCATTGACGAGGTAAGTCGATCTGGCCATGATAGCTTTATTCTTTGAAGCTTTCCCCCGCTAGTGTCAAGGGGGTTCGTTGCAAGTTAGGTAATTGTAACCAGGGCGCCGGTACCTGCTGATCTATTAGAGCTTCGGCCTGCTGTGTCGAGTGCCACCAGGGTCCTAGTACCTGCTGATCTGTTCTAGTCTTAACTGTAGTACCAGACCTTTTTTTTTTACCCGCGGGTAAGTGTGACCGGAAAACGCGTGCTCATAGGAGCGTGAGATTCTTACTGCACTAAAAACACCTCCTCCTCCCGATTGCAACTAAGTTGAAACTTATCTAGCAATTTATTTTTAACGAATTTAATTAACGTGTTGCAGGTAACTATCCGGTGATAGTTCCTGCTTATACCGCGATTTTAAAGCAGATTCTCGTTTAGTGCACCAAATAGGAAGGCTAAGTCCTTCGCAGGCGTCGCGTACTAAATTCGTCTCATCGATAATGAGCTTAGAGTGTTCCCCGAGCAACCAGTACATATCTTTGAGTTTATTATTTAACTCTTCGCTTTTCTTTTTAACATGCGGTTTGCATTTTAGTTTCGCGTCTAAAGTCATTCCGAGATATTTTGCTTAGTTAGCAAATGGAACTTGAAACGTATTAACAAATACCGTTAATCTATTAATTTTCTTATACGTAAAATCTACATGGACTGTAGTACCAGACCTGACAATCCAGGGCTTAATAGACTACTCCAGTCGAACTTCAATACAAACCAGAATATCAGAAAGTAGTTCCAGATCAAGAAGTAACACTAAGGACTGCTTAAAACCAGAACACGAATACACCTTAACGAGGATTTCACTTCACCGCCGATTTGTAACCAGAGTACCAGTATATCAGTCAGATTGAAGACCCATCGTAACCAGAAATATTATTTGAACTAAATTGTATTTGTTGTGAAAAAATGAGTTGTTTTTTATTGAAAAATGGTAAACAATCTTCACTTCTAATCATAAAAACTTGGACATATGGGTATGAATGAAGATGTAAGATTTACAAAAAAGTGTTCAGTACAAAAATAGGTTAAACCGATGGCAAATTACTCAAAACAAGTTTTTCAAACGGCGGAATGTAAGCCGAAAACCATTTTTTTAGTAATTGTATATTAAACGCGAATTACAACATTTTATAATATACACTAATAAATACAGCACCTGAAAATTAATAAGATGCCGTTTGTCATTAGTGTATGTGTAGCCACTGCAGCAAAAATTTTACACACTAAGCAACAACAAATGATTTAGGAAAAGTGCGCATCATACAAGAAAGAATGCATAGGAAAGAATTTTTAAGCCACATCAAGCGAAAAGTGATCACGAAAAATTAGTCAACTTTTGTACCCGAGCACAGAATTTACGATTTCAAGACTTTTTGTTCGCAATTTGCAAAGCTATCTTAAATAATGATATCTACATTTAAAAACCTTGAATCGGCACTTTTTAATATCAATAATTTGAACGAAAGAAAACAACATTTCCATCACCGAATCTCAATTTCGTCTAATATTATCCGCGATTGCAAATTGCAAAAAACTAATTGTAAATTATCAGTTTTGTTGATTGTACATAGCTACTACATTTATCTCAATTTGCAATCAAATACATGGTGGATCTTTTGGATTTCTGCCTCCAATGCTTCAATTTGAGCGACCATCCTTTGTTCCTCGTCCTCCTCAGATGATATTGGACGTATTCACCCCAGCTGGCAGCTTTGCTGAGGTGGCCGTGGATCTCCTCTTCACCAAATTTGGTACGCACTTGGTCCTCTTTCTGCGCTTCTGGTTAGCATCGGATGATGTTGCCGTTGTTGTTATTGCTGTTGATTTTGTTGCTGCAGAATAACTGCTTGTAAGTGGAACATCTTTCGATGTTCCCTCAGCTGATGCCATCGCTGGCCTCATTGGCCCTAGGACACCTTTCGATGCCCCGGTGCTTAAACTCCTCCTCCTTTGCTCGTTTTCCCAACCAATAAAATTTTCAACTTCACTGTTGTGAAAAAAAGCTTGCAAAGTTCTGATGCCCGGCTCTGGCGACCCTCGGATTCTTGGTCGGCCACTCTATCTTTGTGCTACTGCACCACTTGGGAAATGTTGATTAAACGTTACACTTAAACTCACACCCGAAATTTAATTTGCAAAAAACTGGGAAGCCGAAAACGTGTTAACACCTCCACTGTACGAGATCGACTGGAGAATATGTGGTTTCAACAAGACGGTGCCACATGCCACACAACTCACGCGAATATGGCTTTATTGCAAGAGACATTTCCTTGCCACGTAATTTCTCGTCGTGGCGATATCAACTGCCCACCAAGATCATGCGATTTGACTTTTTATGTGGAACTACGCGAAAGACCGTGTTTACGCAGAATAACCCTTTGACTTTTGAGAACTTGAAAACCAACATTCGTCAAGTTATGGCTGAGATACCGCCCAATAAGTGTGAAAGAATCGCTGCTTGCAACAATTCGCGTGGTGGACATTTAAATGATGTAGTATTTCACACATAATGTCAACGTTCAAACTTTATAATAAAAAAGAAATATCATGAAAAAAAATATTTTATATGCGTTTTATTTACGTTTACATTTGAAACCGCAAAATGGATAACCCTATAATAGTGCACTGATTTTTTTAAATCAAAATCGGTAGAGCCGTTTTCGAGATACACAATTAACATTACCTATTTGTTGCTCAAAAAATTGCTTAGCAGGTACCGTAAATTTTGGAGCTAAACAAAATTGAAAAAAATAATCAAGCTAATCACCTTAGAAACCTAAATATACCAAGTTTGAAGATAATCGTTTCAGCGGTTTAGGCTGCTAATCCACCTATAGGCAGACAGGCGCAATTTCGGGACCGATTTTTTTCATGTTCTGTATCATCGTAGTGTCAAGTTTGGTTCGATTAAAGTCTCAAGTTCGATGTTTTTTTCCAAATGCAAATCTTATGCCCTATAGAGTACCTGCATATGAATATCGCAAAAAAAAGCATGTTGATCCAAATTTTTTGGAGGATTTTTCTTAATCTTGGTGCTGTGGATGTACCTTCTATTTTGTTATGTCATTTTGCTCTAAGACGTCAATCCGCCACTGAAGGCCAAACTTATGATGATTTTTTCTTACCTGATTTGATTTATGTTCAAGGTAATACTGTCCTTCTTAATTCAGTTTGATATAGAACTCAATTGAACTGCAAAACTAACCTTTCAATTAGAAGTAAAATGTTATGTTCAAGTATATATTTACATATACACATCGATACCTTCCCGTAAGAATGTATTAAGCGACACTTTTTTCGAAAATGACTTTTTAATGTGGAACTATACTAGAAGTTAAGCGCCACATTTTGGCCTGGGTTTCGCTGCCCTATCATGTATGCAAAAGAAACTAAAGAGAAAATAAAATTGTAGCAACCGCCAAGTTTTCTGACTGGAATAATGTTGCTCCCTCAAATTTGTATTAACCGCCAGTGAAATTATGCTAAGCGACATTTTTAAAAACCTTATTGTCTTAAGCAACCAAACGTCCACAAAAAAAATTTGTTAGATGTCGCATAGTTTAACCGAAGTCGTCGCTTAGCACACTCTTCCAAATAGAACTTGCTCCATTTTTGTCGCTTATAACACTTCAGATTGGTTTCTTTGATTTTGAATATTTTTCTATGAAGCAGGCTACTGCTTTTTCCCATTTATTCTGTGTTTTTTTTTTTTGTCTGGTCGGTTGTAAGCGTATTTTTGTATGTAAATTCCGTTGCACATATAGCTGTTGATTTTATTTCAAATATTTGAATGCAGTAAGTAGGCTTGGGTTTTGTTTCAGGTTATTTTGTTCCTTTTGTTCTCGTCAGTTGTCATCGTACTTTTTTCGTTGAGGAGTGTTGCAAAAATAGTGGCTTATTGTGATCATTTATTAATTAGATACATACATACGTTTTTGTTTGTTAGTTCATCGTTTCGTGGTAGTCTAGTGAAATTATACATTTTACCATGAATGAAAATTTACCAGGTCCCTCTGGATTACAAAAGCCAATTTTGTTTCATTCAAGAGCTAGACAAATGGTTGAATTAGCAAAACAATCTTATGAAGGAATGAAAGTAAGTAAATAAGCTCCTTGATTCTTGATACATTGTTTATTATTTTGAGGTAGGTGAGATAAATACAATTCTGAATTGTTTTAGGTTGATCATTTTGAAAAAACAAAAAGTACTACGGGTGAAAGGAGTTTGTCTGCACCATACAAATCTGTATCTGGGTCTGAGTCTGAGTGTGATCCGTTTGAAACAGATAGGAGTTCATCTTGGCATAATGATTCCATAGAAAATTCAAGTTCCGATGAAATAATAGACCATCGAAAAGTAAACGAGAATCCAAAGCCGAAAGTCATGGCCATTGAGGTATGTAATCAAGGGTTGGGGGTAGAATCAAAAAGAGCTCGTGTTGAGAAAAAACATAAATCTGTGCAAAGAAATCCATGCAAGAGCTGCCAAAACAAATGTGCTACTAGATTAAGTGAGTCACAAAGGCAAGCCGTTTTTGACTTTTATTGGAAACTGCCACATACACAGCAAATAGATTGGTTATTATCTTGTGTTGATCGTGTTCCTATCAAAAGGCGACGAAGCGAAGAAATTGAAAAGAAGAAAGAAACAAGGAAATATTTTATAAATTTTGAAGGGAACAGAATACAAGTATGTATGCAGTTTTTGCTGAAAACTCTTAACATTTCCAGTAGAGTTGTCACATATGCCCTTGAAAAAACAACAGTTTTAAATACATCGGAAACAGACAAGAGGGGTGCAGCACCTACGTCAAATGCTACATCCGATGATTTAAAAGAAGCCGTTTGCACGTTCATTGAAAGCTTACCAAGGGTTCCATCCCATTATTGCCGTTCTAGGACCAATAGAACTTACTTGCCCAACGAGTATTTTAGTGTTTCTAATCTTTACAGAAAATTCAAAGAAAACCAAGAGGAACAGGGTTTGAATTTTGTCTCCCAAAAAATATTTCGCGGAATTTTCAAAACGTACAATATTGGCATCCATGTTCCCAAAAAAGATAAGTGTACCTTTTGCGAATCCTATAAGGACCGTGAATTGGATGAGACACAGAAAAAAAAAAGTGTCAAAACATTCTCAGCAGAAAGAAACGAGCCATAAACTGTTTAAGGAAGACCAAGAAAAAGCCAAAAATTCACCTTCATTTGTTTGTGCTAGTTTTGACCTGCAAAAAGTTCTAAACGTTCCACATACGCAGAGTATGCTATTTTATTATTCGAGAAAATATTCGTTTTATAACGAGACAGTTTATGAGAGTGGAACTCATAATGCGTATGCTTTTGTTTGGGGCGAAGTTGATGGAATGCGAGGAGCAAATGAAATTTGTTCAATCCTCAATCAGTACTTGAAAATCGTCGATGAGAGAAAAACTGTTACTTCCATTTCCTTATACTGTGATAGCTGTCCTGGACAAAATAAAAATCGCCAAATCATAACAATTATTTTTTTGTTTATACAAAAACAAGCTAAACACATTAACGAAATTAAATTAACATTTCTACTTCCTGGCCATACCTACATGCCTGTTGACTCTGTGCATGCTACTATAGAGCGATTTGTTAAAAAAAGGACAATTTGGACACCATCAGAATGGGTTACTCTGATTTCGAATTCAAGGATAAATCCCAAACCTTATGAGGTGGTAGTGTTGACATACAAAGATTTCCGTGATTGGAAAAAAGAAGCGCTGAAATATTTTCCAACGAAAGGAGTAAAAACCAAGGAGCAAACTAATTTCAAGATTACGGAATCTAATATTTTCATTTTTTCTAAATCATCCACTGAAATAAAATATTCGCAATTTCAAACACCTTCTCCTTCATATACCCTGGATTTTTGTCGCACGCGCAACCAAGTGAAATGCCTTGAAGAATTCAATGAACCTGACATTCTATATTCTTCCAAACTGTCAATATCAGGTCCGAAACGAAAGGATTTAGAGAGTCTACTCAAAAGAAAGTTTATTCCTGAACGATACATACAAGAATACGAGGATATAATAAATACAGTCGGTGAGAAACAAGACGAATTAGCAGAGACAGACGAAGAAGATGATTTGTCTGAAAATCAAAATTATAATCATTAATTTTAAAATTTCCGTTTTTATCCCTAAAATTAATTTATTTTGCTTTATGTTGCTTTATATAGATTTTTATGTATTATTTTTTTGATCAGTAATCCTCAAGTGTCCTTTTTGAATTTTTGTTTTGAAATCAATGTTATGTTACTTTTTATATAGATTTTTATTTATTTTATTGTTAGTGAGAAAAAAATAAAAAATGAATTAAACGACACAATTTATTTCAAACCCTTATTTTTTGAGACCATTACAGTGTCTTATGCGCCATTTACCATTGTATCAAGCGCCAATGTCTTGACCACGATAATGTACTAAGCGACATAAACTTCTTATCTGATTAAAATTTCGGTTTTGCAATGATGTCAAGTTTTGTATTCTGAAAATCCCTATCCAAATCTGTTCCTTCCGTTACAATCCACAAAAAAATAACTAAATGAGACGTTTTTTTGTTTCCTGAACAATTTTAAAAATGTCGCTTAATACATTCTTACGGGAAGGTATCGACATAAACTATTATAACTTCTTAAACACCTCAACTAAATTAAGGAGTGAAAAAAATCTATCGCTATCCTTGAACTTTGCAATATATATTTTTTTTCGCTTTAGAAAGAATGTTGCATTTTTCTAATACATTTAATGAAAATATCATGAACAACATTCCAAGTTTTCTTATTCCCTCTGGACAGACAGTTCGTTGGTTTAAATGTACCTACATACTCGTATTTGGAATAACTCCAAATGCACATATATTTGTATACAATTTTTCAATGAGCTTCAGATATATGGTATTCTTCAGATTTAGATGGAGAATTTTCTTCGAAAAATGTATGTAGTCTTATAGTTTAGTTTTCTCCATAACGGAAAATGCCATTGAATGAAAGTTCAAATATCGATTGTATGGTTTTGTTGAATAAATAATATTGTGCAACCGAATTCGAACATTGCATTGGAATGTGGTGTTTGTATATTTTTTATTTAAAATTTTATAGTTCCAACATTATTTGAGATACATTGAATTTGAAATGGCATACATAAACGTAGGTCAACGAAATAAAAGAAAAAACAAGAACAGGCAGCTTTCCAGATATTCCAATCTAAAACATCAAAAAATCAACCCAGATATGCCGTGTTCATGTGTCACATGTAAAATATGGACAGGGTTTTGGCATGAAAAGGCGCTATCATGAGACTCTTCGATGTTTTTCGGGAACAGATATTGCCTAGGGCAGGCATAAATACGGAAGGAAATTTCGATTAAGGAATTCACCTATCTTGGGGTGAATATTTGCTTCAGGAATAAAAGTGACTCCTCATTTGAAACACCAAGACGAATAATTGACACTGCTACTTCGGTTTGTCGAAATAAGACTGTTCATGCACATGCTCTACAAAGCACTTTTTCTGCCAGTCTTTTGCTTTATGGAACAGCTTGTTGGACAATAAGTGAAAAGCTGATACTCTGCTATTTCGAAACAAATATATCTTCGATGCAAGCTGCTGTAGAAAAAGTTAAAACCATTCGTTTACATTGGTTAGGACAGCAATGTTTCAGACACGAGATTTCTTACCTCAGCCTCATGTTCGATACCAAGCTGTCTCCATTATTATTCTGAAGATCTTTTGTTCCTCGCTGCGAAAGCCATTGCCAGTTGTTGTCTCGTTATTTACACAGATGGAAAACAACATTTCTCTGTCTGATCTTTGTATATGAAACCTATAGTACTACTATGAGACAGAATTTTTTAGCTAGTAGTTCCTTCGGTGGTGGCGCTAGTTTCTCTTTTCTTGATATTGAATTGTTGATGTGGAAGAAGAAAAGGTAGAGGCAGAAAGGAAAAAAAGCAAGGGAGAAGGTCGAATCTTGTTAGTTCTGACAACAATATAGAGGGTAAGGGAGAAAACCGAATAAGCTGTTTTTGCCATGGCAACCTTCAAATTATGGTGGGTATAAATAAATTATATGAAGTAAGAATGGCGTTAGGGTGGCAATGGCGCAGTGGATAACGTGCTGGATTGCTAACTAGAACGTGTGGGTTCGAACCCCACCGTAAGCGCATTCTTTTCTATACCTCCAATTTTAATTGGATGCCGCCCATGGGTTAAAATGAGACAGTCAATACCTGGTTCTCAAATCCACTGTGCCAAACTAGTGCCGTGCAATTCAGGTTGCATTTAAAAGACCTTAGGTCTTACAGGCATATAGTTAAATAGTTAAATTAAATAAAAAAAATGTATATGGATATGCATGCATGCATATGTTATAGAATTTATTTCAAATTTTGGATATTTGGTGGATTTTAGGATTTTGAATTGTAGCAGCGTTGCTACTTTTCACTATTTCTATGCACAAATAGCATAGCGATGTTGAGATATTTCAATATTTTTTGTTTAGGCAGGTACATATGTACCCAGATACCCATTTACATACAATTATGTACACAGGTACTTTTTTTTTGTTCAAATAATATCTATTGGGAATAATTTAATTTTTTGCTCCACAGATTTATTAGGAAATAAAGTAGGTATACCTAGGTAATATTTTTGTATTTTTTTTGACTAGCGATGTTATATATGTAGGTACTATATTACAAGTTATGGATTCGAAAAAATTGAACTCGAGATTTTGACCAAACTTGACTGTACGATGATAGCGAAGACTAAAAAATGGGTCCGCAATTCCGTCTCTCTGCCTGTTTGTCCGCGAGTTTACAGCCGAAACGTTTTTTTTCATAAACGTGTCCCCAGCTTTTTTCAGCTTTTTAAAGACCAAAAATGACAGTACCTACCTAGGTACCTGCCATACTTTCTTTTTGACCAAAAAGGTAAATATTATTTTTCTCAAAAATGGCTCCAACAATTTTTATAAAAAAATAGTTCATTAATGAAGGGAAATGGTATTTTTTGGTTATTTATTTTTGACTTTTTTTATGCAGAAGCTCGTAGAAAGTTCAAACACTAATGTAAGCCATAAAAAACTCAATATTTCGAAACTTCGACTTAATCGTTTTAAACAACGGTACATCTCATATAAATGTTAAAAAAAAATTTAAGAAGAAAATATATTTCTCAAAAACGGCTCCAAGAATTTTCAAAAAAAATGTGTTATTAAATTGGGATATTCCAGTTTTAATTAAAAAAATATTTTGTTTTGCGTACTTCTTAATTTAGTTTAGTTTAGTTTATTTTATTTCATCAATCAGATTACAATCTTTATAGACTAGATAATTAATAACATAATTGTTGGGGGCTATATACTTATAAAATTAAATAAATTAAATAGATATTACAATGATTGGTATTTTTTATTTACAATTATTCATACAATTAATAAATACAAATTTATGAAATTAGGAAGTGATGATTTGAATATTATCTAACAAATATTTTTTAAAAGTATCTCTCGAAACATCAAGATTAAAATCAATCCTATTGCAAATTAAATTAACCTCTCTTGTGCAACGCGTGATGGGTTCATTACGGCCATAACTTGTACGATGAAACTGCTCATAAAATTGAAACCGGTAGCGTGTAGTTCTAGAGGGTGCGTTAACACAATTAACTAGTGTTAATAAAGGAGGACAATTGATATGAAATGTTACTATGTCTCTTATAAACATAACTGAAAAATAGGCCCGACGATCATTACGGGAAAGCATACCAAACAATAAACATCTGCTATGATAAGAAGGCCGTGCAATCCTCCAATTAAGCTTATAAAAAGCATATCTGGTAAAATTCTTCTGAACTTTTTCAATTCTGTTAATTGAATTATTATAATAAGGGTTCCAAACAATGCTACAGTATTCAAGAACTGACCTTACCAGAGAATTGTAAATAGATTTTACAGTATATGAATCTGAGAACTCTTTGGTGTTTCTTTTTAGAAAACCAAGCATTTGATTTGCTTTGTTTATAATAAAGTCATAATGTGGTAAAAAAGAAAGGTTTGTGTCTAGTATAACTCCTAGATCTTTCTTCCTAGTAACGCGTTCTAAATTTGTCTGATTGATATTATAATCAAACACTATGGGATTAGAATTTCGAAAGCATGACAAAACTTGACATTTCAAAACATTTAACAAAAGGTGATTTTTCTTGCACCAGTTATCGAGCTTCGACAGGTCTTCCAAAAGAAGAAAACAGTCCGTTTGACTAGAAATCTTACGGTAAAGTTTGAGGTCATCCGCAAACAAAAGGCAGTTTGAATTTTGAAAAACATCCGGTATATCATTTACAAATAACAAGAACAATAACGGACCCAAATGGCTTCCTTGCGGAACACCTGATGGGACCGAGACAAATTTTGAGAGCGAACTATCAACTTTTACTATTTGAACTCTACCAGTTAAATATGATTCTAGCCATTTTAATAAGGAAGAGTGAATGCCAAGAGAAGATAGTTTATTTAATAAGATTTGGTGGTTGACTCTGTCAAATGCCTTTGCAAAATCTGTAAAAATAATATCTGTTTGAAAACCATTTTCCATATTTGTTATGATATAGTTGCTTATTAATGATAAGTTTGTTGCCGTTGATTTCCCTGCTACAAACCCATGTTGAGAAACTGAAATATGTTTCTGAAAGAAATCAGTTAGCCTTTTGCATACTAGCTTTTCAAATACTTTCGGAATACAAGAAATTTTGCAAATGGGTCTATAATTAGTTATATCCTGTTTTGAGCCAGATTTAAAAATTGGTGATAGATAAGAAACCTTCCAGCAATCCAAGAATTGCCCATTGGCTAATGAAAGATTAAAAATCGACGAAAGTGGTTGAGCTAATGCAATACAACATTTCCTTAACACAATAGCAGGAATCCCATCGGGCCCTTCACTTTTATTAACATCCAATTTAGATAAAACTTCTTCAATTTCAAATGGACTAAATACTAAAGAGTCGATATTGACTACTCTACTTATATAAGGTAGCTTCTGGATTGGAGGAGCATCTAAAGAGTAAACTGATTGAAAATAGTCAGCGAATAAATTACAAATTGTAGGTAAATCACTAGTAATTGTATCCTGATACTTCATACTACTAGGAAATCCACTTGATTTGCGCTTGGAGCTTATGAAATTCCAAAAACGCTTGGCATTTAATTTGATGTCATTTTCGATAGAAAACAAGTAATTTCGATATAAAAAGTTATTAAGAAAATCGAATTCTCGCTGACGATTTAGATAATCTATACGTAGTTCAGAATTATTCTTATCAGATTTATACAATTTGTATGCCTTATTTTTTCTGTTTTTAAGATTGGCCAACCTTCTATTATACCAGATAGGACAAGAATTATTTTTAGAACGCTTTTTAGGTACAAATCCATCAATTGCCCCCATCAAAACGCTTACAAAATAAGAATACATGCTATCTAATTCAGATGAACAAAAAACGTTATCCCAAGAAAAAGACAAAAGATAATCAAGCATACCGTCATAATTGGCTTTTCGAAAATCATAAAACATATTTCGATCGTTTGTTACTTTTTTTAAATAATGATAGAATTTAAGATTTCCATCAATGGCCATATGGTGAATTGAATTTGCAATAACTGGGAAATTACATTTATCAAGACAAATAAGAAAATCATTATCAACAAAAATCAAATCAAGAATTCGATTAAGACTGTTATATTGAGAATTGATTTGTATTAAATTATATTGACCAAAAAAGTCTATAACTGCACATTCTATTTCAGATGAGACGTTAAAGGGAACAAGACACTTATCTTCGGTGTCAAATGTCCATTCAATATTACCAAGATTAAAATCTCCTGTAAATAATACATGTTGTGAATTTTTTAAATTCTCTAAAATTGATTTTGAGTTGTTTAAACGAATATTATAATAATCTAAATTACTCTTAGGAGGAATATAGCTTACAAAAACAAATAATTCAGATACACCTATTTTTACGCTTACAATAAGCTGATCAATATCAAAGTCTAAAGTAGTAGAGTTTGATTCCAATTCAATTAGCCTGCATGCCAAAGTGGCACGGACCGCAATCAGTACTCCACCACCTCTTTCCATGCTTGTCTTTAAATAACATCTGTCTTTTCTAAAAACAGTATAGAAATTTGGAAAACATTCTTTTGTTAAATGATGATTAGATAACCAAGTTTCAGTTAAAATTATAATATCATAAGTTAAAGAAGAAAAACAAAGTAAAATATGCTCAAGTTTTGTTCTTAGCCCACCAACATTTTGGTAATAATATGATAAACTGTCAATACTTTTACTTAGCTTTCTTTGAGCTATAGATGAAACAGCATTATCGGGAACAATATTTATAGGTACAACACCAGCAGCAACGATTACATCTTCGGCAAGGGCAGTGTAATTTGGTAATTTTACTTTGTTTAAAGATGAAACAGCATTATTAACTGGATCGGATGTTGAGTTAGACTGGGCGATTGACGAGAAATTTCGTTTTTTGAGAAGTTTATAAATTGCTTTACTTTTACAGATCTGGGCCATATATCTGAATCACTTAATAATTGATTAAGACAGTCTGCAGGGACCCTTAATTTGAAGTTGATAAATTTTAAATCAGATAGTTGAGAACCTTTTTTTATAAGTTTGTAGCACTTGAACACATTAGCAGGTATTTTAGAATTTTCGGAAACATGTTTGACTAAATCCTCCGGAAGAGTTTCAGGATGAAACTTTGAAACATGCAGCCACTTTGTAGGCATTAAAGCATTAAGAGAGCTTGCACCTGTTCCAATAAGCTGTTGTTGTTGTTGTTTTTGTTTTAATTTTTGTCGATGAGTCGAATTTGGTTTTTTGTTTACAAATTCAGGTAATTTGTTTATTTCTCTATTCTGATTAGAAATAGGGACATCAGCAGGAAACAACAAAGCGATGGTACTTCTCATATCACATAAATAGCAATTTATGTGACCTTATGTTATTCTCAAAATTTTTGAATTGATTAGTGGGCTACAGTTCTTATAGAACCACTTTTCATATTTTTGACTTTTTCACTATTCGATAAAACGTTTGAAATTATTTTTTTATGCAAACGCTTCCTGAAAGTGTAAATAAAACTGCATATTTAAATTTTCAAAAAAATGTTGTTTTTTATTTAAAAAAAAATAAATATACCTACCTACCTAAAATTTTTTTTTGAAAAATCGATTTTCAAAAACTAGTCACTCACCTTTTTTCAAATTAAAAATTTATATATATAATTATAATTTTTTGAATTTTGAGAAAAAAAATATAATCAATATTTTTGAAAATTGACGATTTTTTTTAAAAATTACATTAGTGTTAAATGTATATTGTTAAATACTCAATATAAACACACCAAAATCATTTGTGGAAAAAATTTAAACAAATCGTGTAGGTATTTAAAAACATTAAGTATAAACGTTTTTAAAAATATAGGTAGGTATTTAGTTGTCTACTAATAATCCCGTGCATACAATGGGGGCGAACCTTAATTTAATTTAAATGTTAATATAATAATAATTTTTTGATTATTGTTTAACAATTAAATTATTTAACATAAAATCAAAGCTGAATTTTGAAAAGATGTTTTTTCAATAATTTTTTTTTATTAACAAAAAAAAAATACAATATACCACTTACTTATTTTTGTTTACATAATGTTATTATTTATTTATTTTTTTTTTTTTAAACGGATGCGCGCACTAAAGGGGTTTTGACTACCCTTAAAATGAACAAGCACAGTGCGAGCGTTAGGAAAGTAGGGAAGGATGCAAGAGGAGATACCGATGCACATTGGTTTTGAATTTCTGAATATCAAAATGGGAGGGGAAAATAGAGCCGGGTAAAGTATTCCACATTCGCGTTGTACGGCTAAAGAAAGAATCTCTGTACTTGACGGTACGTCCGAAGTTGGGCTCAAGGGTAAACTGATGAGCATTCCTAGAAGCGCGAGTATTACGGTTGAAAAATTTAAGGGGAGGAATGCAACTGGCTATTTCGCTGGAACAGTGTTTATAAAAATAGCGATAAAATAGTGAGAGACATATAACATTTCGACGATGTTCTAGAGATGTAAATGTTACCACTATAGTTCTATCGCCAATCATTCTTAGAGCTCTATTTTGAATTCTATCCAAAAGATTCAAATGAGTTCTGGGAGCCCCTGCCCAAATGTGCGAGTTATACTCCAGCTTTGGACGAATGAAGGCCTTATAGATTACAGCCAGATCAGACGGGGTGAAGAATTTCTTGCACCTTCGAAGAAAGCCCAAACACTTTGCAGCGTTTTTTGGCGACATCAAATATGTGTTCATTCCACAAGAGGTGGTCTATGATACACATGCCGAGGACTGAAAGCTGATCGGTTTCTTCAATGCAAGTGCCGCTCATGGATAGCGGCATGGGGGTGGGTTTTGCTTTAACGATAGAAGACAGCACTGAGTTTTTGAAGCAATAAATTCTACGTGGTTTTTTATTCCCCATTGGACAATGCTGTTGAGATCAGAATTTAATGAGCTTATCATACACTGCCGTTGCAGTCCCACATCCGAAGTACAAGCAGGTGAATCTGAAAACGTATATGAAAAGCTGAGAGTATTATCGTCAGCAAAACAATTAAGTGGATTAGAAGTTCCAGATAAGAGATCGTTAATGAAAATGAGAAAAAGGGTCGTAGACAATACGGAGCCCTGGGGCACACCAGCATTTATTTTGTGGTTATCAGACTTGAAACCGTCCAATACAACTTGTATTGAACGGTCCGAAAGGTAATTTCTAATCCAACGAAGAAGAGATTCATCGATACCAAATGCACGCATTTTCGATAAGAGAGCTTGATGCCGAACTCTATCAAATGCTTTAGAAATATCAAGTGCAATAATCTTACTTTCTCCGAAACGATGTAAAGATTTGTGCCACTGTTCGGTGAGATATACCATCAAATCACCAGTGGACCTATTGCTACGAAAGCCATACTGCCGGTCATTAAGGAGCTTTCGTTCTTCAAGATATTTCTTGAGCTGATAATTAATCAGCGTTTCCATGACCTTGGAAAGAAGGGACGTAAGTGCAATTCGACGGTAATTAGATGATGAAGAAGATGCGCCTTTTTTATGGACAGGCTGGACAAATGCTATTTTCCATCCACTCGGAAAGAGACCTGTAGAATAGGACAAATAGAAAAGCTTACGCAGTGGTTTTGCCAGCGTTGAAGAACACCTCTTCAAAACGATGGGAGGGATACTATCCGGGCCAGCGGATTTGTTTATGTCAAGATCTTTGAGGACTCTAGCAACTGCACGAGTGCGAAAGAAGATTCGTCCCATAAAATCGTTTACGCTCTCAAGTACTGGAGGAGTCATAACACTTTCTGACAGCGTCGAATTAACAGCGAACTGCGCTGCAAGCAAATTGGCTTTTTCGCGAGAACTGACAAAAGGGCTGTCATTAAAGACGAGCGTTGGAACCGAAGAAGAAGTTGAATTTTGAATAGTTTTTACAAATGACCAAAAATTCTTACTACCTTTGGGACATTGTAGTATTTTTTGCCTTAATTTTTGGTCATGCAAAAATTTGGTTCTACGAATGTGAACGTTGCAGGTCTTTCTAGCTTTATTAAATAAATTTAGAAATATTATTTTAAAACAATTCTTATTTGAAATTTCGTCTCTTCGATTTTTTATGAAAATATTTATCAAATCGAAATCTGAAATTTCAAAAGCAACCCCTTTGGAACACAAGAAAAAATTTCCTTGGACAACGACTACCACAAATCTCAAATTTATAGTCAGATAATTATTATAATTAATGTATTTGCATTTGGTAAGAAACTTTATTTTTTGGAGTAGTGACCGTTGCACACAAGTGTATGCCTACCTATTTTTATATTTGCTTCAGCCAGCAGATTTAACTCTGCCCGTAGAACAAAAAACACACACACCCAACCAACCCCTACTCAACAAAAAAATCCTCGTAAAAAAAACAAAAAAAAAACTATCAAATACTTGTTTTCCTTTCCTCCTCTTACTTATAATAAATGTTGTATACAGTTCTCTCGTCAATTTATTATCACACTATATCTCTGCATACGCATTTTCATAACACACCAACACTACCTAACCTCCGATTTGGTAGTGGAACTCATGATGAATAGTGGACCTTATTGCAGACTGGATAAATTTCGTCGTCATGATAGTACTATTAATATATATATACAATGGTCTGATTCCGAAAAAAATGTTCATCTTCTTCACATTCTAACTGCTTCCCAATTGTAAATCTTTGTCCATTCTTTCCAAAATCATGATTAACACTGATTAATTATCAGCTAAAGAAATATGTTGCAAAACCGATAGTATGACGTTTGCAGAAAAAGGTCCACTGGTGATCGGATCTTATATATCACTGAACATTAAAAACACCCGAGACGAGACCGTTTTTTTTTGGCAAATTCTCCCAGAATTTCGCTGGGCTTGGTGGCTTGGTTTCAGTCTAATCTTGCTGTCGGCAGCATGTTCAATTTTTATAATTAAGTTAAGATATCAAACTACATAAATGTACATTAGTAATACTCAGAAAGGCGCACTGTGAAAATCCAGAATAAGAATACAGCATCCAAAGTCTGCATCTCCGTATTTACGAGCGAAGGATGTGGAGAAATAATTCCAGCCTCGATTTCATCCATTTTTTATACCTTGAGGGTTATAGATCCAAGCTCATAACTTATCATAACTTTGGTCTTTAGTGGAAGAATCCAACTCGAAGGTTGTCAGATTTAAATTATCAAAACATAGTTTGAATTTATTCATTTACAAAGGCCGCTGATCACATTCAATTTAGATATTTAGTCGAATAGAGAACGCAGTTCTTTCGTCTAAAACTTAAATTCCGTTGGTTGCAAGATTATCTTTAATTATTTAATTTTATTCTTATTTCTTACCTTCTCGTCAGTGTGCTGGAAAACAAGTTATCACAAATAGTCTTTTTTATCTCAATAATAATTATAATGTTTTTATTCTTTATTTTAAATAATAAAATTGAAGTCCAGGAATTGTGCATTTATGGTTTACTTTTTACGTACGATAACAGGTCCTTGTAAATTAAAAAGGGATTCCTTATTGATCACAATAAGCGCGCATCGATAACACCTATTGGTTCATCCAGCTTTTTTTTTTTTTTTTTTTTTTTTTCCGCTTCGCGACTTTCCAGTTGCGAGTCGGTAGTAGCGGGTTGCAGATCTTTGGTGTCTTGGTGGTAGCATCCAATGAGGAGAGTTCTAGTCGAAGCCATGTACGAGCCCGAGGCCTGCTATGGATGTCCTCCTCTGGGCTCACACCTGACCAAACCTCGCCAAGGCTGCCGACAGCAAGTTTAAACAGTTGGTACGACCTCTGATCCTCGCAGACAATCAGTTTTACATGACCTTGATGCCAACCCCCATCTCTAGTGACTGGTGGAGGGCCAGTGTTCGCCTCCATAATATCAAGGATGACAGCTAAAGCTTCAAGTATGCTAACTTCCATTGCTCGGAAGAGATCGTACCATCCGGATTACTCCTTTCAATAACCGCAATGACGGTTTTACCCTTGAGGGCATCGCTAAACGATTTTCGGTTTGTATCCCGGAGGAATTAAATGAGTGATTACCCTTTGGTCTCTAAGAACCCGGTACTACAGCCTCCATCGATCTTTGTCTTTTCGACGTGGATTCGCTATCAAGTCTTTCAGCGTTAGGACCTTTTTGGCCCATGAAAATTTGTTCGCCTACTGGGAGGTTCTGTTGTTTTCCGGTTTTGCACCAATTTGTTTCAGAGATCTCTCAGCATTGCAACGATCCTTGTACAATGATCTTGAGGGAGTGCGACTCCGCTGTACTCCCGATGTTCTAGGAGCAGCAGGCGTACCAGGTATATCCTTAAAGCTCCTACTTCTTCAAAGATTCCCGCCTTTCGGAAGAGATTTGTTTAACCACTGTGGCGTCAGAGATAGTGCAAAGACCAGGTGAGACCCTAGTCTTACCACCATCACTAAGAAGAGTTTTGACTACAGCTTTCACTCCACAAAAAACGCTGGTATCGCAGGAGCTTTATCGACAGACAGCCTAGGCGCCGTGCTGCCGCCCGGTCTTAAACGAGAACCGGTCTCAATTCTCCTATTCCGCTCTCTATTAATTATGTTAGTCATTCTTGACTTGTCTCCTTGCGGACCCAAGCCATCGCCGACAGTCGTGACATTTACCGACCTACAAACGTCCCCGTTCGGAATTTTATTTCTTTATTTCGCATATTTTCCACAGTTTTAAGTTTGTTGGGGTTTCTTAGTTTTCCACTTCCTGTTTGCCAATTTTTGTTCTTTTTTTTTTGCATTTTGCCGTCAAATACTCTAGAAAGTGTATTTAAGCCCACCACCTACGACAATGGCAACCCCGCTGGGAGGTCTAAATATAGTATACTGCTTAGCTGTCCAGACATGAGCTGTCAAAATCGATTGAAGGAGGACTCCGATTCAAATGGATTAAAAAAAACTCTACAAAATTCAAATTTTGCCTCATAAAAATCCGAAATCACCAACAAAGATACCTAAGATGCCGTACTCTATCTTTATAATCTGAACACAGGTTTTATCTTACACCTTTTTACTACCAAAAACCACAAAAAATACCAAGTCTCAGAATAAGACTAAAACCGAAACTGAGATGAGACTCCATATTGAAATTTAAAAAAATTTCATTTGAAAAAGGCGATGACAAGATCCTAGCGAGACTTGGTTAGGTCAAACTGAGACCCAGATGAGTAGACGAAACCGAGACGAAACTAATAAAAGTGTCGCTTGGTCTTGTCTCGTTGCCAGCCCTAACACCAACGCAACGCAAAACGAATGTGTATGGTAGCATTTATTGTTTAAGTTCCAAACCAGCATTTTACAGAAGATCAAACTCCTAAATACAAGTTATAAAATATGTCTTATAATGAAAGTCATTAATCATAAAAGAAATTTAAAAACAGATAGTCAAATATCGTAGCTAGTGTTTAATGAGTTCAAATCGTGTCACAGAAATTCCAATATTGATATTAAATTAATTATGTTTAGATAATAATATTTGTTTTTTTTTCGTCAGCAAACAAAATTAACAATATTATATATAAATGGTATTAATTTCGTGAAATTTATATTAGTCTCTTTGCAAGTGTCAAGTGTGGTGTTGGAGTGCTATTAAAAAATTTAAAAAATGGTGCTGGCGTATTATAGAGGCGGCGTTCTTGTATCAATGGCTGTTCTATTTCTTATAGCTGGAAATTCTTACGCTGAAATTACTTTGGAAGTTGGTAATATAACTGAAGTGGAAAAACTTGTAACCAGCCAAGCATACCAGGATAAGATCGAAGCCATGATTATGAATAGTTCAGATAAATTTAGCAAAACCGCTCGGTCCGCAATTGAAGGCATTCGAAAGGATGTTCTCACACGACCCCAAAATGATGATATGGTCTTTCAGGACGCAATGAATGCACTTATAGATTCCATTCTTTCCGTGATTAGAATTGTTTTTGCAGCCGAACTTTTGGCGAGGGAGAAGTTTGAATCTGCCAAGAATTTGACAATTCACGATCCTAAGGCGGCAGCAGATAGTATAACACATAATACCAAAATTCTTGAATATTTTGCCTTCACTTGCGGTGTTCCCATTGAAGACACATTTGGATCTGCCTTAGCACTTGCTGGTGGTTCAAACCACAAGGAACTAAAGAAAGGCATGGACGTTTTAGAGACTGCAGCAAATGCCATTATTGATTCGCTGAAAATAGCCGAAAACTTAGCCATAACTGGCATAGAGGCTGGTGGCAGTGCTGCTGTAGAGGGAATTAATGCAGCTATAGAAGCTTTTCAAAGTGGTTCTACAGCACTTTTCGAATATTGCCATTTGAGCGCTCAAAATGTCCTCGAAAATTCGTCTTCGGTGGTGCTTAATGATGTCAATCGCGTCCCAGGAATCTTAGAAAGCCTTAAGTCTGAAGTTTCTATTGACAATCGGGCTGGCTTAGCTGCCATTGCTAGACTACAAAAAGGCTTCAAATCAATGCTAAATGATGGGCTAATTGCGCAATCTAAAATAGATGCTGCTAAAATCATGACTCAAGCATTAACGTCAACAATTTTGGAAACTGCAGATGCCATAGACATGTCAAAGAAGGCTATTATCGAAGCTGGAGAACTTGCAAGTCGTGACACAGCAGCTGCAGTTTCAATGCTACACAAAGTAATCAAAACAGCCAGAGAAGGGCTGACAAGGGGCGCGACCATTGGGTTATTAGGATTTGGATCTGCTCGATTTATTGCTGGTGGAATACCAATCGACGGATTTATCCGTGCAATGATTGAGATTGAACTTGGAAGAAAAGCAGTATATGATGGCTTACAATATGCGGAGGATATTGCTATAATTGGAATTGATGCTGGTGGACTAGCAACAGATCATGGTGTTAATGCAGCTCTTCGAATTTGTGAATCAGCTGGAAATGACCTCTACACACAAATTGTAGAAGGCGGAGAGGAAGGATATAATATATTCCAAAGTATGTAACTAACAAAATATACATACTATACAAATGTATATCTTAGTATTTTTTTTTCGTAAGTTACAAAGATTTTCCGCAATGTAACAATTTTTAATTCTTTGATGTTTTTAATTTTGATTGAAGCTATCTTCCAAAATAAATAATCTTTTTTTTAATTTGAAGACTTAATGGTTTTTTTTGCAATGCAAACGCCCGGTTTTCAGTATGGCAGTTTAAACCTCTCTACAGTTTTAGAATCTCAAAATACGAGGTTTAGTTGAAATTTTCGTGCCATCACATTATCGATGCAAGGTACGGCTGGCAACGAGACGAGACCAGGCAAGACTTTTGTTAGTTTCGTCAAAAACGAAAAATTTCAGTCTCGTCCCAGTTTCTGTCTCGGTTTTGATTAATCAAGTCCCGTCTTGGTCTTGGTCTCGCATTTTTTAATGCGCAGTCCCGTCTCGGTCTCGTCGTTAGTCATGGTCTCTTTCGTGTTTTTTTGGTAGTGAAAAGATGTAATTTAAGACGCGTGTTCAGATTGAAAAGATACCCAAGTGGCACACTTTGTTACTATTAAGTCATGGCGACTTACAAATAAGTCCCTACAACCTCTATGCACCCAAAAAAGCGAAAACAGGCCTTTATTTGCCACTAAAGTTTAGTTCTTAAGAAGTTGCATATGAAACTTGTGTGTAATCATTTTGAATTGTTACAAAGTGGTTTCTTGTAACTTAATTGCAACTTATAAAGTAGTTACAGTGCAGTTTTACGAGACTGAATTGTAACCCTGCGATTAGACACTGTGAAGTTTTTCGTAACTTTATTGTAACTGAAAGCAATAGCCCGTTTTCATTAGGGCAAATAACGTAAATTTGCAAATTGAGTCCCAAATTATCTCATTTCAAATACAATATAAAATTTCCAAATTGAGATAACAGTTTTTCCATATCCTAAGCTCAGTCCATTGCATAAAATGCTATTTAGCTCATTTACAAATTCTTGAAGGAATTCGTTTACGTTTGGGGATGGCCGTGGCGTGATAGTTGTGTGTTCGCCTGTCAACCTCGTGGTCACAGGTTCGATCCCTGCCATAGTCTATGAACTCTTATTTTTAAATTAAAAACCAATTCTATAAATAAATGTCATACAATGAGTTGCTTGTTTACATGCTGTTTAGGCATAGAACTAACAACATGTGATTGATATATAGTATACCGATAAAATATGACAAAGTATGAAAAAAAAATTAATGCGAATTATAAGGGACATAGATAAATAAGACAAGGAAATTTCTCCGCATTAGTTCAGCCGCCATCTCTGGAGATAAAAACTGAGATAACAACCACCTAGTCTCAGAACATCGCGCCACACATCTTTCCTATCATTCTATCTCTTCCTTAACCGCACGCCCGTGCTGTGTTGAAACATTTAAAGGGTAGTATAATCCCTTGAGCGCGTGTAGATTATAAAAAAAAAAACGTTAACTGGTTTACCTAGCAAATAAGAGGTGAATTTCAATAGACTTCGATTTTGTTGCGAAATTATTTCACATTTACTTTTTCCACAGAATATACCAACAACTAATGGTCGTATTTTAGTTCTCAATTCATGAACTGACACCAATATTGGACAAAAATTGACCAATGAACTGTTGAACATTGTTATATTTATATTGGGATCACCAATCAGCGCATCTTCAAGGCATTTTTTAATCCGTAGAGCCAGTACTTATTATTGGTGCCTTCATGATCTATTATTCTGGTCAGACGCGGAGTGTTAATAACCCTAGACCCGTGTACTATGAAAATTCTATTTAACTGTGCCCAACTATAGTTTTCATAGAAAATGTGAGGTAGGTTGCTGAAAAATACGATTTTAATTTGAAAAAAGTACAAGTTTTGTAAATAAGTTTATTAAAAAATATATATATATTTAGAATAATGTTTGGACAATATTGAATAATGTTAAATTATTAAGATTTTTTAATTTTTATAAAATTGGACTGTGTGTTCTTCGACGTTTTTCTGGAGGTCGAGGGTAAAAAATTGTCATCATCTTTATCTTCTTTTTCATCATCACATACTCCTTTATGAATGTAACATTTTTCGCATATCCTTACGTAATGCTTTGTACATTTAGCTACATAGCAAAAATCACAAACGGCTGTTGTTTTGTTATCTTTTTTTAAAGTTTTACAAGTTTCACAACGTTGTTTTATATTGTTTTGTCTTGCAACTGGTAGCGTTGAAAGAGTTTGAATCTCATACCCTACTAGTTTCAGAGCAATTTTCACTTTTGCTTGAAGTGTGGGTTTTATAATTCGTGTTTGAATATATTTATCAGCAAGTTCCAATGCAAGTTCTTTCAGAAAAAGTTTTCCTTTTGCTGATCTTTTTTTACTTGTATACCAAGTGAGGTTACAAATATCAAACATTCTGTAAGCAGCAACACCAGCAGAATCCAGAAGATTATAAAACAATGTCACAGGCCATCGGTTAGTTTTACGTTTACAGGTGTAAACTGTCACCATCCGATCTAGAGTATCAACGCCACCTTTTGTTGCGTTGTCATCTAAAATAACTTGTGGTTTTCTTGTAGCTCGGTCAATTTTATCTTCTTGGTGTGTAGTCGATAACATTAGCACATTTTTTTCGTATTTGCGTAACTACATAATTGCATACATCGTGAGTAGCAAAATATGGACGAAAGCTTATTTCTGCTCTTTTTGAATTCCTTATCAGTGGGTGTAAAAAGCTTTGGTAATTGTGGCTTATTACTTTTTATAGTGCCGACCAATGTTGTTTTTTTATACATCAAGTCAAGGGCTAATGGCACTGAAGTGAAATAGTTGTCCGTGGTAATATTGTATCCCTTATCAAGAAACTTTTCCGCCAATCGCATCACGAGTTGATGGAATATACCCTCAGACCGATTATCGCCTGGTTGTTGCCCAACATATATTTCTCCTTGAAGAGGGAAATTGGTTTTAGCATCAACGATCCAAAAAATTTTGATTCCATATTTTCCTGGTTTATTAGGCATGTTCATTTTAAATGGGCACCTACCCCTTGTTGAAACGAGTTGTTCATCGATGGTCAGTTCTTTTGTCGGTTGATAAAATTTCAGGTTATTTTGGAATAAGTCCCACACATACCTAAAACATTATTATTTGTAAATTTTATACATGGGTAATAAATTCCAAAATTATTGTTTTTATACCTAAATGCAGCTAACTTATCAGTTTAGGTAAAAGCCGGTTTATCTGTTCAAACCTCTCTGAGGACATGACCGCGCGGTAAAATGCCATATTTTGGTGAAACAGGTCTCTTGCTTCTACACCGTATGCTTTTTCAGCGCCAGCGTACAGTAATATGGCAATGTACGCATACATTTCATCCTCTGTTGTTTCATACCACCGACGCATTACTTTAGGTTGGTCAGATAACCGATTTTCCTCGTAAACTCTTCTGGCTTTTTTATTTGTTTCCAGAACTATATTTTGGATTATGTTTGTAGTGATCAACGCCTTAAAACATTCCAACTTTGACGCAAATGTCTGAGAACATGAGGCATCATTGTTTAGCCTTTCATTACGAGCTCTATCCGCTCTTCGTTTCTCTACTTCATCAGGCATTGACCACCAAATATCAGAGAATTTTATATTTCGAGCTGAGTATTGCATTCCTCGATTAGGTGCTGCGGGTTCAGTTGCCACTGATTCCTCATGAGGAAGCTCTTGTTGTTGCTGCGATTCTACTTCTGCCTCTTCCTCCATATCCAACCCAGCCTCTTGAACACGATTGTCCAATATAGCTTCGTTTGGATCGTAATTTGGATCATCAGCATCTGAAAAATCTGCGCCATTTTCGCTTTCTTCATCATCAGAGTTATTTGGACTAGCTATTTGATCTCCACCCTCTTCATCGTTCAAGAACCTATCGTAGTGTTCATCGAAAAATTCTTGCATTGAGCAAGAACAGTATACGATTCGTAATATTATTATCCATATTCTATAGAAAAATCATAAAAAGCAAAAAACCATAAAGCTTCACACAGTACTTACTTACTCGTATTTTAGATTTTCCCATTTCACTTTAGTAAAAAAAACACTTTGTTCTCGTTATATAAGCACAAACTAGCGCAGACTAACTCAATGATTATATTTTTTTAGTCTAAGGCTAATAAACAATAAAAAAAAACACCAAAAATAATGAAAATACCGTTGTCAAAACCGTTCAAAAGAACAATTCTCATATAAAAACCGTATGGGCACTAGGTGCCCGTGTACACGACATCGGCATTTTTTATTTGCAACCCTAACCTGCCTCAAATATCAAAAAAATAGATGTAAAAAGTTCATTTTCGTGTACTTGGGTACTGTATGCTTAAAAAGAAAATTCCTTTAGGCATGTTACAAGGGAACTTATACGTTTTTTTTTTTCGTTTAAAAATTGTATTGGGCACTGAGTGCCCAGTACACGGGTCTAGGGATAAGTGTCCGCGTATCTTTTGGCAAATTTGAAGAAGCCAGGAAATAACTTTTCAATAATTCCAGTAGTGAATTCATGGCATCACGAGTAATCTGGTGTTCAATTGACAAATTCGCCAAGACAGATTGAAATTCTACAGTTTTGCCGAAATATCATTAATTTGAATTGGCATAGCCGGAGAAATTAAATTATCCTCTAAATTTTGGACACTAGCCATTCGAATTTTACGATCATTTGAATCACTGTTTTAAACTATTTTTACTTCAATGTTTCTACTTGGTTGTTGAAAAATTTTATGTTTCGCAAGAATAGATCTCTTTTTCTTCCCTAAACTACGTTATTTAATTTAATAAGCGCCATTTTGTGATGGAAAATAATAAATAACAACAATATTTGACACTTTGACTTATGACACAAATAGTTATTGTGGTGTTACATTCAAGTTATTAATTTTACTTTATATCTATTCAGTCCCTGTGTATTATTCAAGGTTTAAGTTCCATATGAGTTGCAATTCAATTTTCGATAACATGTCAACATTCGGCTGCTGTTGAGTCACTCGCAGGTTGCAAAAGATGAAAGTTACTCAATTGTTTCAATTTCAGTTACAATCAACATCAGTTCAAAGTTAGATTGTGCTGAAACTGTGGTCTAACTTCTTAGTAATTTATATTAAGAACCATTACTTTTCAGTCGCAAGCTATGCGCAAAACCTTTATGTAACATAAATGGAACTCATATTATTTTGTTTTTTTTGGGAAAAGTTGAAAAACTTTTCAGAAACTCAATTGTTTTAGAAAAACTTCAAAGTAAGGCGAATGTGACAAGTTTTGTTGCTTTCTTGTCACAAATTTCAAATGTGTGCCACTTGGGTAGAGTACGGTATCTCAGCAGTTTGTTGGTAAGAAAAATGCGAGGTGTGGATCTATTAATCGGAGCCATGCCGCAATTTTTCAGAAGGAGGAAAGTCTGTAAAATGAGACATTTCTATTCCAAAGAAATACATACATTAATCCTGCTCTGGATTTTCGCAGTGCACCTATCTGAGTATAACTTTTTATACAGGGTGATTCGTATAAGACGCGACAAAAAGCTAGGGCGTGTAGGTTGGACTTAAACAAAAAAAAGTCGTATGGGTGGGAGGGGGGGGCTATATCTAAAAAACAGGAAACCGGATGCTAAAATGTATCTTAGTTTTTGAGAAATTAAAAAAAAATTTAAGGTAGTTTTTTCCAAGAAAAACACTTTTTTGTTTGTTCTATCTTTGCATAAATACCATTAGTTTAGTTAGCAAGTAATAAAAAAAGCCTCATTTAACTATTAATATTTTTAATATCTGTTACATTTTAGACTATTCTATTAAAAATTAATGATGTTATATGAAATTTTCGGTATGATCCCCACTCTTCAGAAGGCAAAGGTTGTATCTTCTCCTTATGGCTGCAGGTAAATTTAATTCCGCCAAATTCTCCTGCAATTTGACTCCAGCGGCTTCAATACGTTGTTTAAGTTTCTCTAAAGGAGAAATTTCAACTTCATATACAGAATCCCCAAGCGTAAAAATCCAAAGGAGCTAAATCTGGTGGTCTAGGTGGCCATTCTGTTGGACCTCTCCCCCTCTTCTTCCTATCCAGCGTTCACTAAAATGGTCATCAAGCCAGTTGCTTAAAGTGCGGCTGTAGTGTGCTGGAGCTCCATCTTGTTGGTATATTAAACTGTCAATTATAGCTAAAGGGACATTATCTAATAAATCTGGCAAAGGGTTCTTAGGAATTGCAAATAGGTTTCTTTATTTAAAACCGTATTCAAAAAACGTAGTCCAATTACCGTTCGTCCAACAATGCCAAGCCAGACATTGCAGCTAAAGCGGTGCTGCGATTTATTTTGTTTCTTAACATGTGGATTGTGGCGCTTCATATGTCCAGACTATCCTTTTAAAGTAGTTCTCTTCCCTCAGCAATAACGTTCTATAGAATTCAGTTCTCAATACCTTATCATTTGATGTTAACTCTCGAAACTACTCTGGGGCAATCCAAGCATAATTGCTATCTTACTAGAGCTAAGGGTGGGATTACGTCGTACCAAATCCAAAATCCGTTCCTTTATGTGTGTTGATCCACCAGATGAACTTTCTCTCCTTCGAGTCTCCAGCACTCCATGTTCCCGAAGACGAATGTGAAGTCCTGCAAAAAGTGAATGGTGAGGACAACTCCTATTGGGGAACCTTTCAGCGTACAATCTCTTTGCTTTCCGACAGGAACCATCCGCTAAACCGTAGCAATAGTGCATATCAATTGAAATATTTTCTGATCTATAGTCCAAAATGCGTTTCGCCTGGTCACGATAGTTGGGCTCATCAGTTAGATGCTATCGTACCTTTCTAAGACGCAACATTTTTGGTCGATGTCTACCGACTCTAATAGAATTTGCAGCATATATATACTGCAAATTATATTTTTCTAGGGGAATTTGGTTAAATTCATGCACTATTGCCTAGCACAACTTAATTTAAAATGAAAATTAAAGAAGAGATTTCTAGCTTTCCCAAAAAGGTATAGCATTGTTTTTAGATAATTTTTTTTCTGTTTTAAGTCATTTTTTTAGAAAATTGCCCCTCCCGGCTAAACGGGGGGAAATAGACTACCCTCCCATACGATTTTTTTCTTGCCTAAGTCCAACCTACACGCCCTAGCTTTTTGTCGCATGTTATACGAATCACCCTGTATATAGAGATACATTATGTTTTTTGATATTTAAACGTGCATAGAATATTTCGCTAAAAAAAAATTGTGAATATTATAAAAACTATTTCTTCTAGAGAAAATCAAAACCAAACGATCGAGAGACTGCAGAGACTCTCGGCGAATTTCCGTACCAAAAGTACGGTCTTGTCCCGGTATATTCTCGGGTGATTTTGTTGGAATCCACAAATAATCTACCCTCAACTAATCTCCCGCCAAACATTTGAATTAATAAATTTAAATTAATAATACGAAACTTCACGTATCGACCGCAAGAGTGCGACAGCAGACAGTCTGAGGCGAGTCGAGCTTTTTTATATTTCTATCATCGTCATTCGTCGTTTAACAGTCATCCTATCACCACGCGCTCTTCAACTTAAATTTTTAAATATTCAATTTTTGTGTGCTCACATACTTGCTTTTAAAGCACTTTTTGTATCATTTAAATGAGTTTGAATGACCAACAACAACTTGAGTGTGCTACCACCAAGTTTTTCTCATATTATTTTTGGCTAGAATTATAGCTATTTCACGACTTGCCAAGGTCGATCATAAGATTGCTTTGCTCAAGTGGTGCTGGTCTACTTATTCATTTTAATCGTAACACTTCTTGTGCCTTTAGTGTGTATTGAACCATGACCAAGCTGCTTAGAAGCCAACGCACTACGCAACACGCCACCGAATCTTTTTTTCGACGAATGCATAACTTGCCTTATAGTACCTTTAATCGCAAGTAAAAATTAATACAATATGTAAATAAAAAAACATAAGTCAATTTCTAACTTAGTAGCAAGAACTTCATCACTGATGTGCGAGTATGTAGATATACCTATAAGTGCAAAGCTCAAAATGCTGGAAAATGTCTTGCAAATACAAACACAACAAAACTTATGGCCCATAAACACTTGTACCATTTAGCCTTATAGCCTAGGGCCAATTAACAAAGATTGAAACAGTTTACTCCCGATGTTGACCTAATGGGTTTTCATTTCTTATTCAATTTCGAAGTGAGATTACAGCTTTGGATTTCGATCCCTATAGCTATAAATACGAGTAACCTATACACATAAAATTGTGTTAAAGAAATCGGAGATTTCTGTAGAAGAAAAAAGGTTAATTTGAGGCCAAGTGCTCTTAAATCACTTGAGTGTTTTGGAGTAGGAGCATTTAATTAAGTATTTATAATAGAGAGCAAGCTTATTTATATTTTGACACTTAATTCCTTTTTCTTTTTTAATTAAATTCAAAGTTTTTTTTTTGGTTTATATGTTTGCCTGAGCATCTCTAGTGATGGACAAAGTTCAAGAACTTGAAGGATTAACATTATCAATTAGAGATTTTTACTGTTATCGTCTAGACATTGATGAGAAATCTGGTGTTGTTAAATAGGTTTTCAAAATACGTTGTTCGTCTTAAGCCATCAACAATACCATCATCGGTAACGATTGCACTAAATATATCACCTATTATCACATTACCGGCACCTGAAAGGGAGACTATACATTTATCTATTGCTGGCAACTAGACGAGACCAGACGAGACTTTTGTTAGACTTGTCTCGGTCAAAATTAAAATCGAAAAATTTCAGTCTCATCTGGGTATCAGTCACGCCTTTTTCTCCTGAAAATTATAATGTGTAGCATCGTCTTGGTCTCATCCTTAGTATTGGTTTCTTTCGTATTTTTTAGTAGTAAAATAATGTAAGACAAGAGGCGTGTGCAGATTGAAAAAGAAATCGGAGCCATCGCTCAATCGATTTTGACAGTTCAAGGCTTGACAGGTAGACAACATACTATATTTTGACGCTTGGTCTCCGCAAATATTAACGGACTTTTTTTTTAGAGGGGCTTAATACAAGCATTTTTTTTACTATGGCGGAAGGGTATCTCTCCTCGGTTGGTCGGGAGGGGCAATTTCATAAAAACGAACTAAAAATGAAAAAAAATATATTTAAAAATAACGGTAATACTCGTATAATAGAAATGGGTGATATTATTGTTTTTTTTTTATAACCCCCCTACAAAAATTCGTTGCGGCACCGTATAGTTTTCGTACTCACCCCACAAAGTGAGATAACCGTAAATATACAAAAAAAAATCTTATGAAAAAAGTAGTTATAGTAATCTTCACTTTTCTCAAAAACTAAAGGACATAAAATCATATATAGTTTTTAGGTTTTGATTTAGAATTAAACGAATTTCTGAAAAAAAAACAAATATTATATCATATTTTTACAGTTTTGAAAAATTACTCTTTAAACCTTATTTTCTTCTATTTCTTCCGAAATTTGAACTTAAAACCTTAAGCTTATTCAAAAAACTGTTATTCAAACTTGATTTAAAAATTAAATAATAGATTAAGGTATTGATTAAAAAGAAAGTTATATAACACTTGTTTGTAGGTATTACCGTTATTTTCTAATATTTTTTTTCCAGTTTTAGTACTTTTTTATGAAATTGCCCCTTCCCGGAAAACGATAATTTTACACTTTTGGATGCAGGGCGTTCTACCTACAATTATAAACGAATTAGTACAGATTGTCCAATATATCAAAAATGTTATCTCAACTTCAAGACGAGCAATTCAATGAAGAAAAATCATAGCTTTATTAGAAGGCATGATGCAAGTTAGTCTTGCAAAGTCGATTTGATTGGCTTAAGCTCTTTTACAACTTTTGTCCTAGTCTTTATAAATTTGACAACTTCCTCGAATTTATGTGCCTTATGTTATTTCAACAACTTTCGGGATCCCAACATGGTTGTTTCGGACAACAATCTGCTGTCGCATAGCACTTTATCATCGTATTATCCACTCCCATTGTCATATAAGCCAACTTCAATGGATATGCCGAGGGACAACAACTTGGTGATGTGTGACCCATGGCACAACATTGCCCGCACTACTGTTGTTCATCTACGTGTTGACTTTAATTGTCTACATTTTAGCGTAGACAATCGGTCGACAATGTAGAGAATATGTCGACAATGTATACAATATGTCGACAATGTATACAATATGTCGACAATGTAAACAATAACTTTTACATCTAAATCTTTATCATCGTATTATCCACTCCCATTGTCATATAAGCCAACTTCAATGGATATGCCGAGGGACAACAACTTGGTGATGTGTGACCCATGGCACAACATTGCCCGCACTACTGTTGTTCATCTACGTGTTGACTTTAATTGTCTACATTTTAGCGTAGACAATCGGTCGACAATGTAGAGAATATGTCGACAATGTATACAATATGTCGACAATGTATACAATATGTCGACAATGTAAACAATAACTTTTACATCTAAATCTCACAGATAAAATTATTGGAAAAATTGGGCGGTTTGATTTAAAAAGGAGTACAACTATGGACAAGATTTTGATTTGGGCGTTTTATCCTAACATTTGGACGCTATTCCCTTATTTGGGCGATAATTCTAATTTTATGTGTTCTTCCCATTTGAATTTTCATATTTGAATTTTCGGCGTTCTTTCCTTAAACAAATAGAAAGATGAGAAATAACGCCCAAAATTAGAAAAATATACAACAACATTTTGCTAAGATTTTTTTGTTGGTGATATTTCCAAATCGATTTGGGCGAAATTGCCTAACGTTATTGCTGTTTTTAAAGGCTTGTTTTTTCATTTTTCGATGTAACAGAAATGAAATTCCTTTCTTCCAATTTTTGGTTCAATTAAAAAAAGCTCTTCAGACTACTGTAGGATTATAAAATACGGTAGATCGGCAAGTCTTGACTTTAAGTTCATATACCTACCGAAGAAAAATCAAAAAGCTCAGGACTTCCGTTTCGGGGCATGGTATCCACGCACTCCCTTAGAATCGATATCAATTATGAAGCACTTCGGATTGCCGTAAAAAAAACGAAATGTGGTAAATTGATATGATTTTAGTTCATATTTAGTATAAAGGTAAAAAATGAATACTAGAGATTTTCGATTCTCAGATTTTTCTCAGAAATGATGATCTTTAGACTTTAGAGGTGTTCCTGTTTATAGGGAATCGAAATGTTGAACATTTAATATTTAAAGGCCATGTTATTCAGCCATTTTATCAGAAAAAACAATATTTCTGCGAAAAGAATTGAAATCAGACCAACAGAAATAAACAACTCCAAATATTATGTGAGAAATTTGCCAGTTTATGATTTAATTACTGAACAAAATTTGCAAGCTTTACTGGCATTTTTTTTAAATTTTATTACTAAATCCTCAGATTTAAAAGGTTTTTAAGACTTGACTGATAGTAAAGCAGTGAAGTGATGCAGTGGACCTATCAGTAGGTTTATCATAATAGATTTCTCCCATTATTTTAAGTTTTTCGATATCTTTACTAATTTAAATATTTGAAACTAAAACTTCTATAAGCTTAGAACTAGGTAAACTTACGTTTAGATTTAGATTAAATAATTTTTTTACGACTATTTTGTTCTTACACACATGTCTTGTATTATAGAAGAGTGGTTTGATAAATTTTAGTTCAAACAATTATGAATTATGATGCTTTTGCTAATTGTTTACAATGTCTAAATTGTCGACAATTTTGAATTGTCTACATGTAGACTATCATGTAGTCTACATTTATAGTCTACAACCAGTGTTGTGCCATATAGTCTTAAAATGTAGAATACATGATTGTCTACATGTAGACAGTTCGATGTCGACAATTCTTAATTGTCGACATAAATTTGTCGACAATGTAGACATTGTAGACAATTCGTAAAACCAGCATAATTCATAATTTTTCCTACTAAAATTTATCAAACTCCAAAACATAAATGTTAAAAAAAGCACAAAGTTCTTTATAATACAAAAACATGTGTGTAAGAACAAGATAGCCGTGAAAAAATTATTTGATCTAAATCTAATCTATGTTTATAAAAGTTTCAAATAATTAAATTAGAGATATCGAAAAACTTTAAATTGCTACTTACTAAACTTTGATAGGTCGACTGAATCAATTCATTAGTTTGCTACTGGTAAAGTTTCAAAAAAAGATTTAAAATTTGAGGAATTTAGTAATAAAATTAAAAAACATCAGTAAACCTTGTAAATTTGGTTAAGTAATTAAGGCCCGTTTGCCGATAGAAAACTCAAGCATTTAAGTTCTACTTAATCACTCATGTGAGAGTTAACGCACAGAAAAAAGTAGCCCCTAAGCATTTTATGTTGAACACAAATATTTATGATTCGTATCAGCAAATTTATCACATGATTTGAAGTTGTTTATTTTTTTTGGTCCGATTTCAATATTTTTATAAAAATATTGACGCAAAATTATAAACAATCCTAGTTTAGATAATAAGCCAGCAACTCTAGTTAAAGCAATCGTCTAGTTGCCAGCCCTTGTCTATCTCTACCTCAAGTTTGAGCACACTAAACTACTATTCTAATTAAAGTAGATCTTTAGGGCTACGTTAATCAAACTTATGTTGAACACGCCTAATTTTGAAATACTGGAACAGAGGGAAAATAAACATAAGCACAAGATCACCAAAAATATACTCATACATTTATGTAAGCTCAGGTAAGATTTCTAAAATTTCAGATTAAAATTTTCATATTTAATTTGTTTTAGATAAAGAAACAAATTGTTCTCCAATTGGAATTTACCAATCGGCTTTCACGTACCTACATTTTTCCATTAAAAATCCATGGTTTTTTTTGAAATCCATATCTTGAATAAAATTCAAGGTCCTCTGGTTTTCGAACGGGTTTGCTTGAACTTTATATATTTTTGACTTTCTAAAAAGCTTAAAATCTTGAAAAATATTACAATCTTCTTCTTCAGGAAACATTTTCGTTCACTTTTTGTTATAAAATGTCAAACGTCAACCTGAAAAGGTTTAGTTTAAGATAATGAAGTGTTTTGCTCTGTTTAATTTTTAACGTTTAAGTATATCATTTTAAAACTCATTTTTAGAGTCGACGCCTATTTTAAAACTCATTTAGAGCAGGGTTTAAATGCTTAAAATTTTGCCCTCTTGGTTTTCCTCTGATTAAATGGTTGAATGACATGGCCTTTAAATATTAAATATCATTATCATAAAAATACCATTGGGACATCAACCGATTCTGATGTCCTTGTCTGATGTAGTTTTGAAATCAATATTTAGATTATAATACAGGGTGCGCCAGAAAAACTTACTTATTTGAAAGGTCAATAAAAACAAAAGTACTTCAATTATTGTTTTAATTTTTTTTTTATTTGAGAATACAATATCACAATTTTTTTTCATGCAGTCTTGAAAATGACATCGATTAAATGGCGACCCCCATTGTGCATACACTGATGAAGTCGATTTTTGAAATTCGTCTCCACTCTTTGCAGCATATCAATCGGTATGTTGGCAATGGCGTCGCGGGCAACAAAATCGCGTTCAGTTAATTCTTGCACAACAGCCAATTTATAGGGATGAAATTGATGGTCTTCATGGAGAATTCGTCGAACAGTGGTGTCAGAAATTCCCATAGCAGCTGCGTGTTTGCAAGCCGAACGCCGGGGAGAACGCACAACTGACTGCCTCACTCTTTCGATATTTGCCGGAGTTCTGATGGTCCGTTGAAGTCCATTTCTGAGTTTAGCGACACTTCCACACTCCCGAAATGAGTTAACCCACGACAGAATCGAATTACGGCCAGGAACGAGTCTGTGAGGAGGAATTTCAAAGCGAGCGCGGAAGGCATGTTGCGTAGCAACTAGGGAGCGACCGTTAGAAAAGAAGCTCTCGACTGCGAAGGCCCGCTGCTCTCTAGACCAGAGCATGATGGCAACTGACTGGAGGGAGAAACAAACTTGGGAACTTCCCCCTCCAGATGCGCCCCCTCTCGCCCCTCTCGGCACTCTAACTGCCCAAATCACCGCGCGGGAATTTTTTCAAATAAGTAAGTTTCTCTGGCGCACCCTTTATATGTTGATGGTGGTGACCTTTTAGATTATACTTCTATTTGAAAATGAGCTTTAGGTCAATAAAACACAACACAACTACACATGTTGAAGAATTGGTTAAGTAAGACACTGGTAAAAGCCAGGCTTTATTATTGGCATTTCAAAAAATCAAAAACAATTTTTGCTGCAAGATTTTAAATATATTTATTTCCGCTAAACATAAAAACTTAACTTCTCTATCAAATACGATCTACTCTATCAGAAGCCAAGCACCAAAGTTTTCTTTATCATGAACAAATATACTACAATAATAAGAAAGAAACTTTTAAACAAACACACAACAAAAAACTAACGTCACTAAAAGAGAAATACGGCGTACATCTGAATAAAAATTGGTTTGTAAGCAAAACTAGTGATCCCATACCAGACGAAGTCGAATACTTTCTCTCATTAGGTCCAAAGTTCCTACTATCTACTCCACTCCCAATTCTCTTTGCAAAATTATTGCTGATAGCGAAGACTGCATCCAAACCATAAACAATAACGATGAGAGGGAAAATACGCGCTGAAAATTTGTAAAAGTGTTAAACACCTACATGGGAAAAAGACCATTTTCTGATTTCGACAAATACATTATACATGCTCTGAACGAAACAAAACAGTTTCTCCGCAAAAACAGAGATATAATTATTATTTCGACGGACAAGGGCAATGTAACAGTGGCGATGTACAGAAATGATTATTTCGTTAAGATGAAGAACTTGATGGAAGAACTTGATGGAATTACGCACCGATCCAACAAATAACTTCAAGAAATGAACAACAACTTCGTTAAATATTTGTTTGAAAATTGAATTATCGATGAACGTCATAAACATATGATGATAACTTACAACTCAGTTGTACCGAGACTGTTCGGTCTCCCAAAAAATTCACAAGGTTGACCTTCCTCTTCGTCCAATCTGTTTAACCACTAAAGTCCCATGCTATAACTTGGGTAATTATTTAATCAGTATTTTGAAAAACCTTAGCGTGAATTCTAAATACAACGTTAAAGATTCCCTGCAGTTCAGATAACGACGAAATTCTAGTGTCTTTCGATGTAATCTCTGTATTTACGAATATTCCATTGAAAACAGCACTAAAACTGTTCAACGAAAAATGGGACATAATTAAAGAACATACATCTATTAAGAAAACTAAATTTCTGGAGTTAGTACATTTCTGTAATATTGACAAAAATTATCTAGTCTACGGGAAAAAACCTATCAACAAAGAGGTGGAATGCCTATGGGAAACCCTGTCTCTTTAAAGACCTCCTGAATATTGGATAACTGTTTAGAAAAACTAAAACTAAGCCGAAGGTATTGACGAAATATGTACATAGATGACATTTTCGCTATTGTAAAAGTTGAAAACTTAGAAGAAACACTAGCTTGCCTTAACAGTTTTCACAGAAAATTACAGTTTACAGTTGAGAAGGAAACAAACAACCGACTATCTAACCTGGATACAATTGTCATCAGAGAAGAAGAAAAGTTAAAATGGATTGGTATGAAAAACTCACTTTATCAATAAGACTAATAAATTTCCATTCCAAACACCACAATTTAATCATTTTTAACACAGCCAGGAATTTTATAAAAATAGTTCTCTCAATTAGTGACTTAGACTACCTAAAGACAATAAAGTAAAATTCAGGAATACACTACAGACCTATGCATTCCCACACAAAATAATAAATAATCTAATGATTCAACATGAAAAACAAAAACAACACACACCAGAAGAAGAAAAATTAAAACCAATATACAAATCCTTCACTTACATAACAGGCATAACCGAAAGGCTAAAAAACGCTCAACTTTTTGATAAAGAGAGGTATAAAATAGCGAAGAAACCAAACTATACAATTCGAAAATTATACGCCAACCTAAAATAAAAAATCGATGTAATGGAACATTCTGATCTGATTGTAATGGCAACGCTGGCAAAATCAAAGAAAGGCAAAGAATGTAACCAAATTTACATCGGAACGACAAAACAAAAATTAAAAAATAGATTGGCAGCACATAAATCTGACATAAAAAGTAACGCAACGCAGAAGACAGCACTGGCATCACATTGTACATTAAAGGAGGCTTTACATGGATCTGCATCTGCAGACTTGAAGAAAAGTAGAGCGGGACCATAATATAAAACAAAGTCCCCTTTCACACAGGGAAACCAGTTGCTGGAGATTTTTTTGACGTTTTCCTTTAATTGCCTTGTACCTTTCACACGAAGAAACTGGCACCAAGAAACTGAGGAGGAAACTAAGAAGATTTTGTCGGGCTAATTGGAATGCAAAGCAAAACATCAAAAAAATCTCTTCAAATCGTTGACCGGGGAGATTTTTTTCATTCCCCTTACTTCTTGCCCTTCTCGCCAACAAACTCCCAGTTGCTGGCAACTCAGTTTCCTTGTGTGAAAGGGGACAAACATAAAAGTAAGAAAGGGTACACACTAATAACTTACTCGAACTCTGCTATCACTTTCTTGACACATCTCACAATAACAGTTCTTAGCGTTCAGGTATGTAGTTTTGAGAAGATAATTTTCTCTATTTTCGTTGTTTTTAAGCAAACTGAGGTGAAATAGTAAAAAAAAACTTGAAAATTCGTTACCTGAACGGAACAAATTATGGTGCAGATGAAAATGCTATAATGAAGATGGACATGTTCATCTTCACTATAATCTGCAATCTTCAGATTAATACTTCCTATAATCTTCAATCACGAAGATGATCACCATTTTGGTCTTCGCTCTCTATCGCACAAGTATGATTTTTTTATTTTGTTTCATCTTTTTTTTGCAGATGTCAATGCAGATGAAGATGAAGATACATGTAAAGCCTCCTTAAAAAATCACTCCCAAATTTTGAAAGCATCTAAGTATTGCTAGGAGAGGAACATCAGAACAAAAGAATGACAATAGAAACTCTGCACATTATCAATGCTGACCATACCATGAACCGACGAACTGATATCGAGGAAATCAGCCCGCAATACAAACACCTACTAGAGGGGAATGGATTAAAAAGCTTTTAATACATGTATGATCTTTATAATAGAGTAACACGGTGTCTCAACCTTCTATATTTTATAGTATACTATATGTCATTTTGATAGAAAGAAAGCAAAATAGAATGCTACAAAATTTGGCATTGGGCATTTCATAGCATAATATTTTTTTTTTTTATTTTGCATTTAATTTTTAATTTTTATTATTAAGCTTAATACAAGCCATTTAAAAACTAAGTCTTAAATACTAGAATAACATTATATATTACAAAAATTATATACAATATAGTGACTTAAATTCTAAACAATCAGTATAATACAAACAAAAAAAGAACAGTCTTGAATCAATATTAAAGGAATGTTTTTAGGAATTTAGGAGTGCATGCCTTAAGGCGGGTTTACTTAAGTAAAGATCAAATACGTTGGAATTATTGACTGCTCAACATTGTAGTTAAGGGCTCATTTTGGGCGTATTCAGTGCGGTGGTATTGGAGTCGAAACAAAGTAACGGATCTAAGACAGCGGGGATTCGTATAAATATAAATATTTTGGAGGAGAATAGGACAATCAATACAACCATTTAATAACTGATGAATGAACAGGATGTCAGCATTCTTACGGCGGGTATACAAAGTTTGTAAGCCTAAAAGTTTAAGACGTTGTGAATATGGTGGAAGGTTGAAAGGATCATCACAACACAGACCACGTAAGGCAAAGCGAATGAATCTTCGCTGGACGGCTTCAATTCGTTTAATGTGGACTTGATAATAGGTGGACAAGACCTGAGATGAATATTCGAGAAGGGGTCTAACGAAAGTCATATACAGGGATTTAGTGACATAAGGATCGGCAAATTCTTTAGACCAGCGTTTAATAAATCCAAGAGAAGAGTTAGCTTTGTTTATGGCACTATCAATGTGGTCACGAAAATTAAGTTGGGAGTCACATAAAATACCTAGATCACGGATTAAAGTGACTATAGAAATTGGTTCATTATTTACATATATCTTCGTTAGGAGGGAGTGGACTTAGGGGAATAGATTATGATTTTTTTTTTTTTTATTTTGCACTCGCTCAAAGGATTATGAATACCCTTTATGTGGTTTTAACACAGCGCGGCATCCGGTTAAAAAAGAGAAAGAAGAATAGAAGGTGTGGCGCGACGTATTGAGATGGTGGTTGTTGTCTCAGATTATATCTCTAGGGATGGCGGCTGAACTAATGCGGAGAAAATTACCGTGTCTTATTTATTTGTGTCTCTTATAATTCGCATTAGTTTTTTAATATAAATTCGTTGTCATATTTATGAGTAGTTTACTGAATCACATGTTGTTAGTGTTATGCCTGAACAGCATGTAATGAGTAAACCAGCAACTCATTTTATGACCATTTTTAGAATTGGTTTTTAATGGAAAAATAAGAGGACATAGACAACGGGAGGAATCGAACCTGTGACCACGAGGTTGACAGGCGAGCACACAACTATCGCACCACGATGTTGAGTTCCAGAAGGTTTTCTTGAAACCAAATATAGAATTTGTCCAATTCGAATGGCAGTGATTGGGCATCTGTAGAATTGGAAATATGTTTATATATTCTCATATCATCTACATATATTAAAACATCTGAATCAGAAAACATTTTGTCTACATCATTTGTGGTTAACACAAAAATAAGAGGTCCTAGGTGACTTCCCTTTGGGACACCAGACGTTCCACATATTAAGTTTGATACACAAGACCTAAATATAACCCTGTATTGACGGTTAGCCAAATAGGAAGTAATCCATGATATTATTAAAGGGGGGAAACCGAGCTTTTTTAGTTTGAGTAGAATAATATTGTGCGATATTTTATCGAACGCTTTGCTAAAATCAGTAACGATTGCATCGACTTCGTTACCTTATTCTAAGGCACAAAGTGTACTGGACAAAAATTCAGTGAGGTTGGTGGTCGTTGACCTTCCCTTCAAAAATCCATGTTGCTTATGTGAGAAAATTGGTTTGCAATAGAAGAAACGGGAACCGTAGATAATATTTCAATTGCACAAATGTCGCAAAGGAATACGTATCGCTGTGTTCTTACTCTAGTAGCATAACAAGCCTTAAAAAACCTTCAACAAAAGGAATTATAACAATAGACACACAACAAACGTTCACCAGTCACAAACGCTAACCTCAAAGTGAAAATGGCAGCCAAATACGAATAGTATACTATCGATAGAATGCTATGAGCTGTGCAATGTCTAGTATGAAATTTTTTATAGAATGCTATTTGTGGTCTTACTAGAAAATCTAGATCGTGGAGTTTGTAATTTGTGTAACTTTAATTTTTTTTTTTGTTGTTTGATGTATCATGTTAAACTATTTAACCTATTATCTATGCTAAAATACAGATTCATTGACACCTGATGATGTTAATGGACATGAACGAAACGTGCGACATGACAAAGATTTAATTTGTTTTGTTGACCTAAAGCCCATTTTCAAATAGAAGTTTAGATTATAATAACATTTTCCATTACCTATGTGCCTCCGAAGACAGTTTTCAGAAGTATTTTGCAGAGTTTTGTTGCACACTGTGCCATGAGCTGAGTACTTATCATTGTTTTTCACCAAGAGATAGCTAAGCTTTTCAAAGACTTTGTCTTAATAAATACAATTAAATTTGATTTTATAAAACGTAGCATTATATCTTATAAATTTAATTTAAATGTTACACACTATTAACTTGTATAAAACATTATTAATTTATTTAATGAATAAGCAAAAACATATTTTGTTATCAATATTAATAAGTAATAAAATAATATAATAATACAATACATCTTAATAGTAGTTTTAAATTAAAATATAATATTTTTATTGCTTGAAACTTATTTTTTTACGGAAAATATTAAAATCGTTGCAGCAAAGACTTTTTGAAATGATTTTATTTCAGAGATTTAAGATATGAAAGTTATTGTTTACATTGTCGAAATATTGTCTACATTGTCGCAACATTGTCTACATTGTAGATATGGTCGACCGATTGCCTACGTTGAAATGTAGACAATTAAAGTCGGCACGTAGAGGAAATGTAAGTTAAACTATATTCTTGTTCTTATTATTTATAGTTTATTTTTGGAATTTGCAAATGCAAATACTATTTCCATCAAATAAAGGGTCCGTCAAATAACTTTTTTTTTTGAAAATGCTATAAAATAAAACTACTGAATACTTTCTCAAATTTCTTTTTTTTTTTTCAAAGTACAATCCTTCTGGTTAATAATGGAAAATAATTTCATTCAAATGGCTGCCTCGGCTGGCCATGCAGTAGCCTACACGATCGGTGCAATTTTTAAGCACATTATCGATTGTGTGCAGCTGTATTTCACCAATGGCTTCACGAATATTGTCCTTTAAAGCGTCAATTGTCTCTGGCTTGTCGGCGTAACACATATCTTTTACGGCACCCCACAAATAATAGTTCAACGGTGTCAAATCGTAGCTCCGAGGTGGCCAAACGACATCAGCTCTGCGGCTGATAATTGCGATCTTCAAAAACAGGGCGCAAAACATCGAGTGTAGTTTCGGCTGTATGGCACGTAGCGCCGTCCTGTTGAAACCAAATATTGCCAATATCCTCCTCTTCAATTTTTGTGAACAAAAATTCGTTCAACATTGCCCGATAACGATCGCCATTGACTGTAACGGCCACTCCTTGCTCATTTTCGAAGAAAAATGGCCCAATTATGCCTCTGGACCAAAATCCGGACCAAACAGTGACTTGGGTGTATCGGCTTTTCAATGTATGCGTGCGGGTTTTCTGTGCCCCAAATGCGACAATTTTGTTTGTTTACATACCCGGCAAGGTCAAAATGAGCTTCATCTGAAAAGATGATTTTTTTGGCAAAATCGGCATCTTCTCTAAGTCGATCGCAGGCCCACTTAGCGGATCGAAAACGCATTGGATGGTCAGTTGGCTTCAACTCCTGAACCAATTGGACTTTGTATGGCGTTATACCAAGGTCTTTATGCAAAATTCGTCTCAATGATGTCTCCGAAATTTTCAATTGTTGAGAACGACGGTGAATTGAGGTTGATGGCGCTTCACGCACACTTTCTGCCACAGCAGCTATATTCTCGGGTGAACGAACTGTTTTTGGCTTTTAAAGCTTTGGTTTATCGATGAGGATGCCAGTTTCTTTTACTTTTTTGACAAGATAACGAACATACGGAGCTGACGGTGCTTCTCTTCTTTCAAAATCTGTACGCAATTTTCGCACACATTCTGCAACATTACCATGATTTTCAAAGTAATGTCGCAATATTTCCCAGCGTTGCTCAAGCGTAAACACAACCATATTCGTTCAGCGGAAGGATAAAACTAATTATCTGTCAAATCAGACATGAGCTAAGTGTTACCATTCACGAAATAAGCACTAGTTGAAAAAAAAAACGTTAGACGTGAACGTTTATGTTCAGAATACCATCAAGCCTTACAAGCTGCAAAACGAAAGTCATAAAGTATATGCGATAAAGAAGAACCAGGCATTCTCATGAAAATATTGACAGCTCCAGCATTTTCTAAATTTCGATATTCTATTAGAACTAACCAACAACATAAGATCTGTTCAGTAAGTATTAAATAAATTAAAATTGTTTTTTTCATTCAACTTCGTAGAGCACACCTATCACATAGAGGGTACATAACCACCCAAATTAATTAACTTGGACTCGGGAAAGGTTGTGCTATTTGACGTTTACCAACTTAGTTTAGACCACCGTGTTCGATGGTCTAGCGATGGACTAAGAATTGACATTTGGTAGAGTTTATACTTATTGTAGTAGATTTTTTTCGATTTTTTATTAATACGAAATTTTAGTCCATGGCCTAACCCTTATTCCATGGTCTTGTAAGTCCATGGACTGAAGGTGGACTATGCGTTTTTTATTAATAGGGAAGAAGAACATATATATCTTTTTTTCAACTGAAATCCTTCCTTCAGTGAATATATCCTGTGTTAAAATTTGCCTCTTTTAGGGCCAATTTTGCAATAGTCAGTTAAGCAGTCAGTTAGTACATATTCTCCACATAGAGCAAAAATCAATTCTTCAACAGTCAGATACAACTTAATCTAGGAATAAAGTTATCTTGTCATTTTAAAATGGAATAAGGAGTTATCTGAGGAATAAATAAATAGCTTTTATCGATGTCAAAAACACTTTGAAAAATTACTGCTTTGAAATAAACGTTAAACAACAATTAATTTCAAATTAAATTATTCTATAGATTGTTTTTCCTTGATTGAAAAATTCGATTTTGCTATCCGGTTGTATAACAGTCAAGTAAGTTTATTCCTCTGGTAACTAACTGGATGTTTATCTGGAGATTGAAAAATCGGCTCTTAATAAAATGATTCTGTACTTAAGTTTTTCTTTTATTTTCTGAACAATAAGTAACAAAGACAAAAAATACAGCTGTTGTAATTTTAAAATTCTGCTTCCTTAAAGTATTATGGACGTATTCCCAATATCTCTATCTTTATTAGTTATACACTTTGGAATATATTTAATCCTTCCTCTCCTCCTTCTACAAATTGTGTATAGAGTTCATTTCCAGCTGCTTCACAAATCCGAAGAGCTGCATTAACTCCATGAGCTGTTGCCAGTCCACCAGCATCAATTCCAATTATAGCAATGTCCTCCGCATATTGCAAGCCTTCATATACAGCAATTCTGCCAAATATAATCTCCATCATTGCATGGATAAGTCCATCAATTGGTATTCGCCCAGCAATAAATCGAGCAGATCCAAATCCTAATAGTCCAATGGTCGTGCCCTTTGTCAAACCTTCTCTTGCTCTTTTGATTGCTGTGTGGATCATAGAAACTGCTGCTTCTCTGTCACGACTTGAAAGTTCTTCAGCCTCGATAATAGCCTTCCTTGCCATGTCTATAGCATCTGCAGTTTCCAAAATTGTTGAGATAAGCGCTTGAGTCAAGATTTTAGCAGCATCTATTTTAGTTTGCGAAACAAGCCCATCACTAAGCATAGATTTGAATCCTTTTTGAAGTCTAGCAATGGCAGCTAAGCCAGCTCGACTGTCAATAGAAACTTCAGACTTAAGACTTTCTAAAATTCCTGGGATGCGATTGACCTCATTAAGCACCACCAAAGACGAACCTTCGAGGACATTCTGGGCGCTCAAATGGCAATATTCGAAAACTGCTGTAGAACCACTTTGAAAAGCTTCGATAGCTGCATTAATTCCCTCTACAGCTGCACTGCCACCAGCCTCTATGCCAGTTATGGCTAAGTTTTCGGCTATTTTCAGGGACTCCATAATGGAATTTCCTGCATTCTCTATAGCATCTATGCCCTTTTTGATTCCCTTATGGTTTGAACCACCGGCAAGTGCTAGGGCAGATCCAAATGTGTCTTGAATAGGAACACCGGAAGTGAATATAAAATATTCCAGAATTTTGGTATTATTTTTTATACTATCTGCTGCCGCCCTAGGTTCGTGAACTGTCAAATTCTTGGCAGATTCAAACTTCTCCCTCGCCAAACGTTCAGCTGCATAAACAATTCTAATCGCGGAAAGAATTGAATTTATAAGTTCATTCATTGCGTCCTGAAAGACCCTATCATCACTTTGGGGTCGTGAGAGAACATCCTTTCGAATGCCTTCAATGGCTGACCGAGCGGTTTTGCTAAATTTATCTGAATTATTCATAATCATGGCTTCCATCTTATCCTGGTATGCCTGGCTGGTTACAAGTTTTTCCACTTCAGTTATATTACCAAATTCCAAAGTTATGTCTGCGTCAGAATTTCCAGCAAAAACAAAAACGACGACCATTAAAACCAGAACACCGCCGCTATAATATGGAAGCGGCATTTTGAGAAATTTTTAAGAACACTGCCACGACCCACACCAAACTTTCAAAGACACTAATAGAAATTTCACAAATATACATTCCATTTATATAAAATTTTTGTGAATTTGGAGGGCCAATTCGATATAAACCTTTGCTGAAAAAAACAGAACACGTGTTATTAACCAAACACCATAACTATGACAATATTGAAATTTCAAAAAACATTGTGTTGTGATTAATAATTGTTTACAATGTATAGAAAATTTGTGTGTACTAATACATAGTATGTATGTATGTAAATATTTATCATAATTTAAAAATCAGAAGAACAGAACTTTTTTTTAGAGCAAGGCAAAAGGAATTGTATGACTTCATTAGAAAAAAGTACACATTGCCTTTCTATTCAGTTGGCAGTTCACAATTCTTTTCAACTGAATTAAATGCCTGCAGTTTCAGAATAAAACTCCTTTAAGATAAATGCCGGTTCAACTAATGTAGAGTAGATATAATAGCAAACATTAATGAGTTCGTAAATCGAGTTCGGTTCTTTGAGTTTCTTTAAACATTGCCCTTTTACTTGCGATATTAGTTACTAAATGGCAAGTTATGAATTCGTACAAAAAATTGAACTTGAGATCTTAATCAAACTTACATTAAGATGAAACGAAATAGGTCCCCCAATTCTGTCTGTCTGGCTGTGTGTCTGTCTGTATGCCCTGAGTCTACGGCCTAAAAGGTTGGATGGATTCGATTCCAACTTGGTAAATATTGTTTTTTTTTTCTAAGCATGCCCACACGTTTTTATAATTTTTTTCAACGATTTTTATGAAAAATAAAATGCACGACTGGATCGCACGAACTTGCTCTTATGTTCGATCACATCGTATGCAAAAGACTTCTATTAAAAATCTAAATATAACGGGTTATCCATTTTGCGATTTCAAAATTAAACGTAAATAAAACACATATAATATAATAAATATTTTTTTTCATGATATTCCTTTTTTATTATAAAGTTTGAACGTTGACATTATGTGTGAACACTACATCATTTAAATGACCACCACGCGAATTGTTGCAAGCATCGATTTTTTGAGGTAATTTTCGACCACTTTTGCACACATATTGGGCGGTATCTCAGCCATAATTTGAAGAATGTTGGTTTTCAAGTGCTCAAGAGTTAAAGGTTTATCTGCATAATTACGGTCTTTTGCGTAGCCCGACAAAAAAAGTCCAGCGGTGTCAAATCGCATGATCTTGGTGACCGGTTGATATCGCCACAACGAGAAATTACGCGGCCAGGAAATTTCTTTTCCAATAAAGCCATATTCCCTCGAGTTGTGTGGCATTTGGCACCGTCTTGTTGAAACCACATATTGTCTAAGTCGTATTCTTCAATAGCAGGCAAAAAAAGTCGATTATCATATGACCATAATCTCCTCTTAAAGCATGTGGCAATGGCAGAAACACCATTTTTGTAGCAGGTTTTAACAATTTTTATGTGTTGTGCGATAGTTAAGCGATCCATTTTCGTAAAATTCAGACTTTGGACTGAAAAAAAATTGGTTTAACAACTTAGTTTGACAGATGTCGAATTCCAGCCCTATACTTTTGAAACCGCGAAATGGATAACCCTTTACTTTTAAAGTCGGTTTTTACTTAATATTTTTTATACAAAATTTCTTTAATTTTTTTCTAAAAAAAATTGGTATGACAATCTTAAATATTTAATAATATAAACGTAAAACCAAAAGATTAAATCGCATAAACCAAGCAAAAAATAATTCAAAATTCTGAAATAAATACTTAAACTAATTTGAGCTTAAAAAAAGTACGCCATCTTATTTCTTTGATAAATTTGAATTTATGAGAAAAAAAATTTAAAATCTGTGGAGCGGTTTTTGAGAAAAAAAGTTTTTGTTTAAAAACTTTTTTTTTAATTAAAAAAAAAATTCAAAAACGATAATTCATAGGTATTCGGCAAATACATATAACTATTATTTTTGAAAAAAAAAAAAAAAATTTAAATGCCTTTAAAAATACAAAACAATATTAATTGTAAATATTGGTATGCAGTATAAATTGGGAAACCTAAGCTTGTATATGTATGAAATATCGAAAGAATCGGTTAAGCCATTTATGAGATAGTCAAACGCAAAAAAAATAGTCTATGAAAAGTACCGTTTTTAGACATTTTTTTAAAATTTTTTTTTTCAACCATATCATCGGTTGTACCTAAGAAGCTGCACTGATTTTTTTAAATCAAAGTCGTTAGAGCCGTTTCCGAGCAAAATAGACTAAGGTAACGGTTATATCGCAGGTACCGTTATTTTCTTATTTAAAAAAAAATCAATCTCCCCTCTGTACAATACCTAAAAAACTCCCTATATCCCAAGTTTGAAGCAATTCGGCCAACGCGTTTGGGCTCTAGGTGTCTATACATACACACAGACAGACAGACATACAGACGGGCATAATTTTTAGACCATCTTTTTTCGTCTTCGCTATCATCGTAATGTCATGTTTGATTGTTATCATAAAATTTATTTTTTCGACGAATGCATAACTTGCATAGTACCTATGATCGCAAGTAAAAAATTGTTCATTAATGAAGGAAAACTTTTTGCTAATTAATTTTTTAAATGGTTATTATTGGTACTTTTAGTTAACCATTTTTTTGGTTGACAACATTCTGGAAATTGCTTCATTTTGTAAAATTTTTCTTATGCAGAAGCATCAAGAAAGTTTAAACACTAATGGAAGACAACATTAAAAAAAAAAAAAAAACAATTAAGAAGAAAAACATTTTTTATTTTGAAAACTCGATATTTCGAAAACGACTCAATCGATTTTTGGAAACTTCGTATTGAGTAGTTCTTTGACATAATCTTGAACATTTAAAAAAACTTGTTTCCTAAATAAAAAAACTCAAAATTAGCTCGAAGAATTTTGATAAAAAATTTGTGTTTCTTAAATTAGCGCAGTTCACTTTTAAGGACAAAAATATTTTATTTTGCGTATTTATTAACGGTAGGTACTTTCCATAGAACCATTTTTCATATTCTCACTATTGAGTAACCGATTAAAACAATTTTTTTATTCAAACAGTTAATAAAATATACTCAAATTTTCAAATATATGGTAGGTACATATTTAGATTTTTAAGAAATAAGATTGGTTCGTAAACAAAACTGACATTGAATTCCCAACAGAGGTTAGATGGTTGTTATCACTTGGAGACAAATTCGCAATCCCAGTTACGTAATTTAGAAAATGAGAGGGAAAGAGAAATGGCAAGATCGACAATCATCTCCCATATGAGAAAAATAAAAAATATTACAGTAGAAAAGTTCATAACAAAAGTACACCAAAAAACAAAAAACTTTTTACACAAATAAATATAAGGTTCAAATAATCATTACAAAAGCTGACAAAAGTAACAAAACAGTGATTATGTACAAAAAAGAATACACTACAAATATTGATGAATTACTAGATATCAAAAGTACCTACAAATATCTACGAATAGACCCGACAAATAAACTTCAAAGTACAAATAACGAAATCGTCAACAATCTGTATAAAAATAAAAACTTATAGACAAATTCCTAAAAGATAAATTATATTCATCAGCAGCAACAGCACCGAGACTCTATGGGCTGCCGAAGATACATAAGCCGGACTTTCCACTGAGACCAATAGCATCGTCAGTGAACGTTCCCTGCTATCAACTGTCAAAGCATGTAGGTAAAAGTCTAAACAATATAATTTCTGAAAAAATACAACATAAAAAACTCATTTGCCATCAACGAAATGTTAAAACACACGTTTTTGGAAAATGATGATAATCTAGTTTCTTTTGACGTGGTTTCGTTTTCCACTAACATTCCAACTTAGTTAGCTATAAAAATATAAATGAAACAGTGGAACACAGTACAAACATTCACGAACATACGAAAAAAAGAATTTCTCAAAATTCTAGAATTTTGCTTGAAAGAAAATATCTATTTCCAGCATGGTGACAAGCTCTATAGCCAGATATTTGGAATGCCCATGGGGAAGTCGTTATTTCACACAATAGCTCACATCAGTCTAGATCATCTTCTGAACAATACAACAATTGAATTAGAGTCGAAAAACATTAAAATCAAATCTATTTCGCAATATGTTGATGATATTTTTGTCATCATAAAAGAACGGATAAAACAATAATCCTAGAAACACTCAACAAGTACCATACAAAAATTAAATTTACAATAGAAATGGAAGAAAACAATTGTCTACCGCATTTGGATGTTCGCGTTCAAAAAATATAAAACTTAGTCATATTTGACTGGTATTCAAAAAACACTTCATCTGGAAGAATGATCAAATCACTCAAAAAATAAACACAGCATAGAATTTCATCCGTAAATTTTAGAAATATGTGACCCACAATTTAAAGAAAACAACATAAAAATCATAAAAAATATCCTCTCCATGAACAATTTTCCCACATTCCTAATTCACAATTTAATAAATAAAAAAAAAAACGAACAACAAAAAACAAACAACACACCAATTAAAAATAATATAGACGGCAACACTAGGTACTTCAGTTTACAATACATGTCAAACCTCACAGAAAGTCCCCTTTCACACAGGGAAACCAGTTGCTGGAGATTTTTTTGACGTTTTCCTTTAATTGCCTTGTAGCTTTCACACGAAGATATTGATGAGGAAACTGAGTTGCTCGTTTTTTTAATTGCTTTTGATTTGACATTCGCGTTTTGTAAACAAACAATTTGCTTCGCGGCTGGAAAATTCTACATAATTTTGAGTTATAAATTAACCGCAGCTTATTTTTAGAAAAATAAATACAAAATAAAGAAACCTGGTGCGATTATATAAGTAAATGTTGTTTTCTTGATTGTGGTTGTTAATAATGGTTTGCTAAATTAACATATTAAAAGGTCACGCAAAAACAATGAACCAGGAGAAAATTGATTTGTGTACAGATTTGTTGTGCGTTTCTCTTGCCATCCAAATCTTGGACCCAACACATAATAATGATGATGGGAAGATTATATTGGGCGTATTGGAATGCACCGAAGCTTTATTGGTACAATTGGACACATAAACCACTGTCAGGATGATATGACCGATACCTGTTGTGCTGCCTGCTGCTGCTGCTGCTCGCTAATACTGGAACGTCATTATAAACAAAATGTGATGATGAAGCCACAAGCTGAGAGCTTAGTTGGTCCGTGCGTTTAGTTGTCCATTTTCTATGTCTGGGCGCATAATTGTATGTATGAAATGTATACCAACTCGTGATGGATTGAATTAAATGCCTTGCCTACAAGAATTAAAACTAGAAATTTTCTTTCACAATGAATTTATTTAAGTAGATCACTTGGTTTGGTTAATGTAATAATATAATTGTAAGAAACAATTTCTCTTTAAGAAAAATATGTTTGACATCTATCAGAGACAGAAGTCAAAATAGAAACCTAAGAAAATTTCAAAGCATAAACGTCAAAAAAATCTCCTCAAATCGTCGACCGGGGAGATTTTTTTCATTCCCCTTACTTCTTGCCCTTCTCACCAACAAACTCCCAGTTGCCGGCAACTCAGTTTCCTTGTGTGAAAGGGGTAAAAGTAAAAACTTAAACAAAACAATAATGCAGTATACGCTCACAAACCAAAAAAATCTCTTTACCAACAAGAAAATTCCAATTGCAAAAGAGCAACAACACAACGTTGTGCACCAGATCGGTTGCAACGGGAAGCAAGGGAAAAATAGCAAACTCATTTATATTGGAACGACTAAAAGAGCTTTGGGAAAGAGAATAGAAGAACACAAAGCGGACGTGCGAAAAGGAAAAGAAGCAAGGACTATCACAACATTATGTTAGAAACACCCAATTTTGACGATATAAAATTATTAGCCAAAGAAAAGAGAGCTAATGCAAGGTGCACATTGGAAAGCCTGCGAATACAGGAGGCTGTACATGTATCTTCATCTTCATCTGCATCGGCATCTGCAAAAAAGAGGAAACAAAATAAAAAAATCATACTTGTGCGATAGAGAGGGGAGCCCAAACTGGAGATCATCTTCATGTATGAAGATTATAGGAAGTATGAAACTGAAGATTGCAGATTATAGTGAAGATGAACATGTTCATCTTCATTATAGCATTTTCATCTGCACCATAATTTGTTCCGTTCAGGCAACGAATTTTCAAGTTTTTTTTACCATTTCACCTCAGTTTGCTTAAAAATAACGAAAATAGCGAAAATTATCTTCTCAAAACTACTCGTACATACCTGAACGCTAAGAACATGCGAGTGTGAGATGTGCCAAGAAAGTTATAGCAGAGTTCGAGTAAGTTATTAGCGTGTAACCTTTCTTACTTTTATGTTTGTTTTATATTATGGTCCCGCTCTACTTTTCTTCAAGTCTGCAGATGCAGAACCATGTAAAGCCTCCTTACAACAAAACTTGAAGAGAACAATGAACACCAAAGAAGATAGGGAAAACACCATCGTAAGCTACGCTCTAGCCATCAAAACCTAATACCACGTTTTCACCTACCACTTAATCCAGATTTAAGTGGATTAACCATAAATCCTCTTTGAAATCTTCTAAACCTTGAAGACTTCCCATACAAATTTTAATCTCCTTAAATGAAGATTAGAAATTAATCTCATTGAAATCTTTTTCGAAGTAGAAGATTCTCAAAAGAAACAAACATTATTTCATAGAACGCGTCTATTCTAATGTCATATTTTCTCCATTGACATTCAAAAAAAAAAAACTGTCCAACATTATTTAATTTGTTTTTGTCTGGTATAATTTTTCGTTGCCTTCAAATTCTGTTTTTGTTTATAAATAAGTATAAAAATAAAAAATGCAATAAAGCTTCAAAGACCGAAGAGGTCGGTGCCTCGAATTTGTAATGGAAAATGTTTTAGCTATCCTACAGTAATACTTTGAAGGTGTTCTTTCCCAAATATATAAAAACAAAAACCGTGCAAAGGCGATTACAGTATTTATGTAAATATATCTATATACTGCAAGATGTTGGGTTAACAATATTTTAAAGTTATTACTCATTTTTATTTATTGAAATTAAATTTGTTCACTGCACCGAAATCATTATTCTTCTTCCCAATTCTTTCGTTTTTGTCTTGTTGTATTGACTTTTGAATGACAATTCGTAGTGAAAACGTCAAACTATTTTTTTTTCACTGGTGAAAACACTTGAAGATTAATTTTTATTCTTCTCAATTTAAACCGGTTTGTCTTTAGGTGAAAACGTAGCATAAACAAACAATACTGTGATAATTTATGTTTCTTTATGAAGTCTTTTTAGTCTCAGTGTTTTAATTTATTAAGTCTTGTTTTTTATGTTAATTTATTATGATGAGCAAAATAATCAACAAATAATGACAACATTTTAAAAATAACTATAATTCTATTAGTAAGTTCCATTATATTATAAAAAATAAAATTGGAAATAACTGTAACGACACAAAATTCCACAATTAAAGATAAACCCCTGAAGTAGTCGCGAAAATCGACGAAACGTTGAGAAAGATCAGATATGTTGTTTATTTGCATCCGTAACAAATTGATCAAAAAAGCCCACTATAACATCAAATTAATGTACCAAGTCACTAATTTTTTGGTATGTTAGAAAAAAAATTTCAGTTAAGCGGATCTCGGATAAGTGAAAAATATATTTTACTTAAACGGGTTTCGGATTACTGAAAAAATATTTCAGTAAGGCAGACTTCGTGTCACGTAACACGTTACAATTTTTACTACATATATTGAATTTAAAAAAAAAATAATTTTCAAAGAAGTAGAACTAGTGGAGGACTTTGTCAAAAATTTATAAAGTGTTCAATTTACACCAAATGAACTAGTATTACTCAACCGAGAATTAGATTTCGCACTACAACCTCCAGAAAAACAAGCCGTAGAGAGTGCTGTAGTTAACACTGAAATAGCTCTTGAACATTTCTATGATGAAGATAAATAAGCAAGAGTTGGATGCGAGGCTGTAGAAAAAATAAATAATATAAATTTAACGAGTTTATCTACAAAAATGAAAGATTTCAGAAATGCTGCAAAAAAAATCTGAAAGGAAAGAAAGCTTTAGTTATTTTTACTAAAGCAGACAAAAGTAATAATATTGTAATACTTGATAAACAAGAATATGGTGAAATTAACGAAGAATTTATTAAAAATGGTCCATACGAAGAAGTAATTTTTAATCCTTTACCAGGAATGGTAAAGCCATTAAAAATGCAGCAAATATTTTCATTGGCCAAAATTTATCAAGAAAATTAAATGTTTCGAATCCAATTTTACCAAGAATGTATTCCTTACTCAAGTTACATAAACCTGGAAAACAAATGAGACCAATAACATCAACAACAGGATCAGTAATTACAAAACTTGAATGTTGGTTATTAGAAAAGTTTTATAATCTACCAAGTAAATTCGAAACAAGAGCTATTAAAAACTGAATTGAATTCGCAAAAGAAGTTAAAGATTTAAATATAACCAATAACGAAATTCAAGTTTCATTTAATGTTATCTCGTTATATCCAAATGTTCAAATCAATGAAACTTTAAATTTTCTCAGATAATGGTTAGAGAAAAAGCCTCTAAAACGAGAAGAAATTAATGAACTTGTCCGTCTTACTAAATTATGCATGGATGAAAATTGGTTTCAGTTTAATCAAAAATTCTATCGACAAAAATTTATTTGCAGTAATGGTTCACATTTAAGTCCATTTTTAGCAAACTTATTCATGTCAAATTTAGAGACTAAAATGAAAAATTAAAGAATTTTCCAAGAATTTGGTTCAGATATATAGATGATGTTTGGGCCATAGTCAAAAAGCTTGAACTTCGAAGTTTAATAAACATGTTAAATAAATCAAAATATACATCAGCAAAGTTTACTTATCAAGAAGAAATAAACGGAAAATTTAGATTTAACTGTAATTAGAGAAGGTGAAAATTTCGAAATCGATATTTAACGAAAGCCTACAAATACTCTTAGATACATAACATCTGATTCATTTTATCTTTTGAACAAAAAAACATCAGCTTTCCATTCCATGATTTTTAGAGCCTTAAGTATTCCAATGCCAAAAGAAGGAGAATACAGTGAAATTCAAAAAATCAAAGAAATAGCAAAAATAAATTGGTATACAGAACAACTAATTGATGATCTACTGATTGCTCATAAAAGAAAACAAAACCTAAGGAATTATACAACGTTAGATTTAATCAGAAATGAACAAGATTGAGAAAAGAAATAGTCAAAATTTAATTTCCATCCAGAAATTACATCTAAGCTAAAACCAATATTTAATAGACAAAATATCAGAATTAGCCAAAGCAGTGAAATAAAAATTAAAAATCTGATTAGTGGATCAAAGGACAAAATTGAAACATTACTGCAATCAGGGATTTACTCAATTGGATGTAACAATTGTAATAAAGAATATATAGGGCACACAAGAAGACCAATTCTCAAAAGATTTAAAGAACATTTTGCGCATCTAAAATACAATGAACCAGAAAAATCAAGTGTATCATCACAACACATGCTAGATAATAACCATAATTTTAGTTTACAAAATTTGAAATTAATACGTAATGTAAATAATCCTTGTGAGCTAGATGCTTTTGAATCTCTCTACATATTTAATAATAAAAATAATTTAATGAATAGTGACGATGGACCAATAAGAAATCCAATTTTCAAAAAAGTTTATATTAGACCTTAATTTCACTGTAAATTTGTTTGTGTAATTTTTTGTTTGTATTGAATTTTAATACTAATATCAAAATGTCAGCTTACTGACGATGGAAGCATAGCTTCCGAAATGTACATTTAAGCAAAAATAAATAATTTGTGTTTTAAGTTGTTAAAATAAAATCTTTAATTTATAATAAAAAACACTTTAAAAATCTCCACTATCAAATTAACTTTAAAATCTGAAAAAACATGAAAAACAACCTTTGTAAATGTTTAAAAATTGCTTTATAAGCAAATTTGGTTTATCTAAATAAAAAAAACAGGACCTAGTTATTAACAAACTAATAATTTATTTTTAAAGAAAACGAATTTTTAAAAAAACAACCCTACTTTGAGTTCAATTTCTTTAATGTAACTATTTAATTATATTAAAACTAATTATGTAACTTAGCATTTACATGTGTCAGGACTGCGGAAGTGGTGGAGGCTGGAGGTGAACGTATACAAAAATGAAACAATTCAGCAACCGAATATTTTCGATTTTTAGTTTTTCACTTAACCGAGTTGTTTTCTATAGAAGAATAGAAAACTTGAAGGAATTTTTTTTCAGTTATGCGGGTTTTTCACTAAAGCGAGTTTTCCATTACCCAGAACCGACTATTCTGTTTATTTACATATCCATTCAAATGAAAATGTGCCTCGTCACTCATTATGATTTTTTCATGAGAATCGATGTTGCCATGGGCTAGCTGTAACATCCTATTGGCATATATACGGCGGCGTAAATGGTCTTGTGGAAGAAGCTCTTGTGTAAACTGAATCTTAACAGGAAACAAATGCAAATCCTTGTGCAAAATTGTGGCCAAGGTTGTTCTTTGAAGACCAGGCTCTGAGCACGGCGTCGAATTGAGGTTGATAGATTGTTTTGAATACTTCCTTGAGCAGCAGTAATGTTTTCAGACGATCTTGCAGTACGTTATGGTCCACGCTTGGCCATATCACCTACAGATCCTCTTTCTTCGAAATCATTCACTACACGATAAATAGTACGTTTTGTTGGCACGTTGTTTCTCCAAAAATTTCACGTAACTTTCTCATCGTCACAGTAATCATGATTGATTTCGATCAAATGTTTTAACGATTAAGACCGTTGGTTAATCGAATATTTTTCCATAATAAATTTGCCACGTGTCTATTTCACGACTGCCAAATATGAACTGTCAAGACTAATGTTTACACAAAATGGCGGCAAAACAAAGTAGTATACCTTCCCGGCGGACACCCTGTACAATTTTCATCTGTTTCAACTTTGACTGCTACAGGCATATTCCACTGTGTTCAAGCAGTAAAGATAAATTTTCATTTTATCGCACTCATGAATGTCAAAAATTTATCCTTGACTAATTATAGAGCGTAATTGGAACACGGCCTTTATGTATTCTATGGAAAACACCTTTATATCAATAACATTCATTATAATGGTTATTCTTTTCTACACAGGTATGCTATTATACAGCCTGACGAAATTGAGCACCTACCTATTTTGATATCAGATGAATCTAAAGTAGTAGAAAAGTCCAATTACTCGGAATGTCATCTGAAAAAGTATAACTTGTCATTTATGTTTACCACATTCATGTTCGCTTGGTATTAAAATATATACCAATTTTTATATTAAATATGATTTAAATTTACGGTCAAAAAGCCATTGAATCGTTTTCCATTATCCTCACACTATAAAGTTACCGTTAATTTCAATGTATGTATGTAGGTAAACTTTGAATTCCCTTTTATGATGACAATGGCAAAACAGCATTTGACGTAAGTCTTGATTTCCTTGTATTGTGAAGTGGTAGTTCGATTTTCCTAAGCGATTATGAACCAGAAATTCCGTTTTAAACAAAATATATATATATCGAAGGAAATTTGAAGACTTTGCTCGTCGACAGCGAAACAAACTCACACAATGTTACAACTGCCAAATGTATGGGCACGGGGAAAAAATTGTCATATTAAAACTCACTGTGCCAACTGTGCAGAAAATCATGAAACTAAACATTGCAATTCAATCAAAATTAAGTGTTCAAACTACAATGAAGTCCATAAGACCAATGACCCGCTCTGATTTAAGGCATATGTCAATTAACTCTATTAACTTAGAGTTGTTTTGGGAAAGAGACAATTTCGATTTTATAACATTCAGGGTTGCTTTGATTGGAACATTGGTAAATAAGGAAGTAACATCAAAACTAATCATTATTTCATACGGTTTAATGTGGAAGTCCTGGATCATAGACACGAAATGTTCCGAGTTTTTTACAATCGAGTTTGAGTTTTCAATTAGTGGCTTAAGCTTAAAGGTTAATTCTTTAGCCAACAAATATGTTGGTGAATCTATTTGGCTGACGATGTGTCTTAAGGGTACAATATCTTTATGTACCTTAGGAAGGCCGTATATTCTTGGTGCTTGCGGACATGACGGAATTAAGGACAAAATTCCACTTCAAAATCCTGGTGTGTTCCCTGCATTTGTGGGTCTTCTTATATTGGTGAAACGAAACGAGATATAAAAACGGGATTAAACGAACATATTAAAGCTTTCCAAAACAACGCTGTCACAAAATCGGTAATATGTAAACATTTGGCCTACAACGAAGATAATTTTATCCGTTTTGATCAAGCCAGATCAATCGCAAATAAAAGCTTTTATGTACCAAGAATTGTCAGAGAAGCAATTGAATTTAAGAAACATACAAATTTGAATAGAGATTCTAGCTTTAAATTATCGCCAACGCGGGATCCTATCATAAGTAAAACAAAAGTAAAGCCAATCATAAAGCCTGTAGCCGATATCGTAAGCTTTGCATGTGTACAAGAATATATCGACTCAACGTAACAACAACCTAGAACGAGTACACCACCCACAAGCAATCCAAGTCCAACAACGCACCGGTACTGTTTGAGAACGAGAGCTAAAAACAATAACTAAAACAACGAACAATAACGAACAACGAACCCGTGACCACGAAGTTTGAAACTTCTTCAAAACCTCGGGAAAAAAAATTGAAAATATTTCTAACATTTAACGCGGTAGGTTCCGAAAAATTTAAACTTTATGTAATATGAATATCATCCGCCGAAATAATAACCTAAAATCTCATAAGTGAAACTTGGTAAGCTGTAAATGTAAATATGTCTAATAAAGACTACAAATGGTATCGTTTAAATAGTGAAGAGAGAGGTGGGGGCGGTGTTTGCTGTGATAGTTAAAAAAAACAATTAAGCATAAAATACTTCCTGTGATAAAAACAAAACTAATTGAAAACATTGGCATTGAGGTATCATTTCAAAATGGGCGTTCTATAAAAATTTTTTCAATTTATTTTCCGGGTTGGTCTACTTCCGCAGAAAAAAGATTGACTTCAGAAACGATTTACGTAAATTGACTACATTAAACGATATATATTCAATCGGTGGTGATTTCAATTGCAAGAACAGAAACTGGAACTGTGTCAGAGCCAATGCATGGGGGAATATACTATCTCACTTAGATTCAACACACCCGTTTAACATTTTCTACCCTTCTCATCCTACATGTATCCCCCGAAACAATAGACCAAGTCAAGTAGACTAGTCTCGGTCTCGTCTCGGTCTCGGTCTCGTCAACAAGACGAGACTCTTTTAAAAGTACCGAAGACGAGACCGAGACGAGAGCGAGACGAGACCGTATTTTTGGTACCGAAATTCGACGAGAGTTTCGCTGGTCTTGGCGGTCTCGGTGGCTTTGTTTCGGTTTTCGCTATAAGAAAATTTTGTTTTTATTTCATTATTGTTTAGTATATAATCAATTCAATTTTTATAATATTCACAAGTTTTTTTTTTGCGAAATATTATATGCGCGTTAACATACGAGTATCAAACCATATGTATGTACATAGTTATACAGAGATAGGCGCATTGCGAAAATCCAGAGAACAATACGTACGATTTATGTATGCATGGCGTTGCTTCCTATTGGGTGACATTTGGTAAAAAAATATTGTCAAAACGTCAAAATATAGTTCGTTGCCTAGCTGTCAAGCCATGAGCTGTCAAAATCCAATGAAGGATGGCTCCGATTAAAGTGGATTAAAAAAACTGTACAAAATTCAAATTTTATCTTTCAAATACGGCCCTTCAAAGGTGTCTGATAACGTTACTTCACAGTCTATTTTTTACGTTATCACACACCTTTGAAAACTAAATTCGCACAAAATGTAAGCCATTCGGAGCGCTTTCATACGCAACTAATAAAATTCAACTTAAAACCATAGTTTTCGATTTACATAAGTAAAACTTACTCGTTTCAAGTGAAGTCTATGGCCTTAGCTTCATGGACCTACGTACTGCAGAACAAAATTTCTAGTTTATGATTTGTTTAGCATAAGCAACGTACAAGGATATATCATTATTAGATTCATGCATAATTTTTTCTATTGGTTTTGACAGCTAAATGTGAATATGTGTACCAATTCGTACGATTTTTCACGCTACCAACCACTAAAATCGGAGCAATCCTTCAATGGATTTTGACAGCTCATGGCTCGACAGGTAGGGAACGAAATATATTTTGACGTTTTGATAATAGTTTTTTCAAAATGTCATACAAGAGGCTTAAAATCAACTTTTGTCGGAGGAAAAAATTTCGAGTTAAAATTTGAATTTTGTGGAGGATTTGTAATCCATTTAAATCGGAGCGATGCTTCAATGGATTTTGACAGTTCATGACTTGACAGGTAGGCAACTTACTATATCTTGACACTTGGATAGTATTTTTTTTCCAAATATCACCCAAAAGGTTTAAAATCACATTTTTAGGGAGCAATAAATTAAATCGAAAAATTTCGATATTTTTTAGGTAAAATTTGAATTTTGTAGAGGTTTCTTAATCCGAAGCGATGTTTCAATGGATTTTGACAGTTTATGACTTGAAAGGTAGGCAACTTACTATATCTTGACATTTGAGCAATATTTTGTTTTCGAAATTTCACCTAAAAGGTCTAACATCAATTTTGGAGCAATAAATTAAATCAAAAAATTTCGATTTTTTTGAGTGAAAATTTGAGTTTTGTAGAGGTTTTTTAATTCATTTAAATCGGAGACATCCTTAAATGGTTTTTGACAGGCCTTGGCTTGACAAAACCGGTTAATTTATTTTTAAAAAAATCGAGCGTTGTATGAATACTCTTTTTTTTTTAAATATTTTATTTGTTTTTGCTATGAAATATATTAACTTACACAATTCTTCCAAAATGTTATTTCCACTTAACTCAAAAGACAAAACAGACTCACGAGTTTGTTTCATACATGTCATACATTTTTCCGCATTTTACTTGCCGACGAACTGCTGAGATACCACAACCATACTCTATACTTGCAATCCGAACAATACGTCTTATCTTTATCTTACATCTTTTTACTACCAAAAAAAATACGAAAGAAACCAAGACTAAGGATGATACCAAGACCGAGACCGAGACGAGAATGCACATTAAAATTTTCTCGAGAAAAAGGCGAGACCAAGGCCGAGACGAGACTTGGTTAGGCGAGACCTGGACCTAATACACCACTTTTTCTTTATAATGTTTATCGCCACCTGCACCGTAATATTCGTGAAAAGTGACACCGCATCGAAAGAAACTAAGACTTCATGTTCCCTTAGTTCTAATTCTCTTGTTTTTTCAATAAATTCGAACGAATTTTTACAGTTGCTTTGAGTTGCGAGTAACACCTTGTAAAATTCTACCTATGTACTCAGACAATTCATAACATGGGACTTTCATAGACGACACAATGGGTCTCAGTGGTAAATTCGGTTTGTGGATTTTTGGCAATCCATAGATGGAAGGGAGCTGTGCGGTGTAAGTTGTCATGTTTAACTTATTTTTGTCAGTTATCAATTTGCTTGTGTGTAGGTATTTTACAAATTCATTGTTCTTATTTTGAAGAGAAGAAATTGGATAAGTTCGTATTCCTCTGTAGTCGGAACGGTCTGACAACAGGTCTAGCATTTTATCTTCGTACTCGCTTTTATTCATAACTACAGTGACATTACTTTTGTCAGCTGCGACGATCATAATGTTTTTGTTTCGTTTAAAGAAAGCAACTCATCAATTCTTGTTCTCTTTCATCCTCAATATTTCTTATTACCTCTTCGCCATCAGCTATAAGTTGGAAAAGTGGAAAGTTGTCTCTTTCTATTGGTAGAGTAAATTTTTTACCCATCGATAAAAGCCATTTTATTTCTAGTGGGAATTGGATAGAACTTTTATTTACAAACCACTTGTCGTGCATATATATGTTTAAGGATCTCCACAGCGATGATTTTAAATTCTCTATTTTCTGTGCATTTGATCGTTCGTTTCTTGCATAAAAATTCTTATAGACTTGTTTTTGTTTTGAAGTGTATTGTTTATATTCGTCTCTCGACAGTTCATCTTTTATACGTTTGTCCATCAAGCTGATTGTGTTCTCCGTTGTTTTTATTATCCGCTAAAATTCATCACCAAATACGTTGATGACATTTGCAGTAATGGAAAATCGTGAGATTGAGAAAGTTTTGCAAAGTCTTAACGCATTCAACTCCAAAATCCAATTCACGGTGGAAAAGGAAAAAAATTAAACGATAGCATTTTTGGACGTAACAATTAATCGTGAGAGAAACAGACTCACCTTTGACTGGCATCAGAAATAGACAGCATCCGGAAGAATCGTCAATTTTCCATCAAATCAAGCGAAACATATTAAAGTCAATACGGCTTCCAACCTTATTAAGACATTCCTTACGATTAGTGAAAAGAAATTCCATCCCGCCAACAAAGAGAAAATAACAAAAATCCTTATTGATAATGAGTATCCGCTAGATATGATTAGCGAATTAATAGCACAACACCAAACCAATCACCAACAAAGCAATAAACATGAAGGAGCAGGTTATTTCAAAAGTATGGTTTAAGTGCCGAAACTTGCTGAAAGTTTTAAGAAAACCATCGCTAGCAAGGCTAAAGATGTCAATGTTGCTTACAAATCCAACCAAACACTTAACACACTGTTTACAAAACTTAACAAGAAAAGTTAAAAGGAACAAAGTACAGACGTCAATTACGTAGGCAACGAAAGATAAAATTGTGAACTATGTTACATTGGCACTACCAAGCAGCTTTTAAAACAAAGGATCTCAAATCACAAATCTGATATCAAGTCCAAAAGTTCTCAAAAAACAGCTCTTGCTAGTCAGAGCTTAGAAAGAAATCATGGTCCAGACTTTAAAAATGTGCAAATTCTTCAAACGGAAAAACATACATCGAAACGATATACGTTAGAAATTTTGCACATTTTGAGTAACAAAAATAACATGAACAGGAAGCAGGATACACAGTGTAACTCGTCGGTGTACTGTTCCCTAGTCTCTACATAACTGCGATACATACATACATACGTCAATAGTTTTGTTGCTCATTTAAAAGAAAATTTTATTAAACAGTTGTTGACTAAACTTCTAACTAAGAAGAAGTGCTTTAATTTAAATATTCAATCACAAAACTGTCATTTTTTAAATTTTTATACATATTTATGTAATTTGATAATAATAGTTTCGTTCATATAATTGTAAGTGTAAAATCTTAACAACTAAATGTAAACATACAAATGTTTCTCTTATTTTGTTTCATGGTTAATAAAGTGCCCCTGAAAAAGACTGGAAACTCAGTCGAAACGTTGGGAAAACTAATGAATATCATTCATTAATAAATTATCACGACCAAAAAAGCCGAAGAAGTAAGATCTTCAAATTTTCAAATTGAAAAAGGTTCATATCCCTTCTTTGAAGCTACGTGCCTCTTTTTTAATATCCAACGAAGAAAAAGCCTACGCATTAGCCCGCGCGTTCTGTTGCGCGTTTAATTGCTAGCAACAATGCAAATAATAATCACATATGAATGTATTGTTAATCAATCCATACAATTACTTAATGAAAGTGTCCTTGAAGTAACAGAGGATGTAGTATTTGTTGATGAAGTTAAATTTATAATAAAAAATCTTAAAACTACAAAATCTCCTGGATTTGATGGAATAAAAAACCTGTTGTTAAAAAATCTTCCAAGAATCGGCATAAGATACCTAACAAATTTATTTAACATTTGTTTTATATCAGGATACTTTCCGAAGGAATGGAAAGCGGCTAAAGCCATTTCAATACATAAACCAGGAAAAAAAATCTTGTGACCCCTCTAACTACAGACCAATAAGTTTGTTGAGTTCATTAAGTAAGTGCCTAGAAAAACTAAGAAAAAACAATCTAGTTTTGCACGTTGATCAATTTGGTATCTTGCCACCAGAACAATTTGGCCTTAGAAGGTATCATAGTACAACTAACCAAATTGACAGAATAACAAAGTATGTTAAAAATAATTTGCCTTTAGGAAAGAGCACAGGAATGGTATTTCTTGATGTGGTAAAAGCTTTTGACACTGTCTGGCATCTGGGCCTGATTCATAAGCTTGTTGCCCTGAATTTTCCGTTGTATATCGTTAAAATTATATTGTCCTTTCTGTCAAATCGAACATTTAAAGTATGTGTTAACAACTGGTACACCGCTGAAATAAGCTCGTTTCGGGTGTCCCCCAAAAATCAGTTCTAGATCCATTTTTATATAACATATATACCTATGATTTCCCTAAGCTTAAAATTGTGAAACTGCGATATTTGCTGACAACACATGCATTAACTCATCAGATGCAACTGGTTTTTGTATTGAAACCAACCTGCAATCTGCTCTGAATACCATTCAAATTTATTTCAAGAACTGGAAAATAAAAATAAATGCTTCAAAGACACAGGCTCTTTTTTTTTACGAAAAAAAGGAAACCCTGTCTGCTACCTTACAATAGGCTTCAATTGAACGGAGTACAAATTGACTGGAAATCAAGTGCAAAGTATCTTGGGGTACATTTGGATAAAACATTGACCTTTAACTTACACATACAGCAAACTTTAAATAAACTTAATATTGCGATAAAAACACTTTATCCGTTTATTAACCGGAAGTCCAAGATGAGCGTAGAAAACAATTTAATGATATTTAAGTCTATTTTCCAAAGCATAATTTACTATGGTTCGCCTGTCTGGGGAAAATGCGCGAAAACCCATTACAAAAATTGCAAGTAATGCAAAACCAAATCTTAAAAATTATGCTTGATCTTCCATGGCATTTTTCTACAGAAGAACTTCATAGAAAGGGAAATATTGAAAAGGTTGCAGTAAGAATTTCGAAATTACAAAACCGTTATATAAATATTATCGTGCAATAGTTCGGATAATAATTTAATCTTAAATTTAGCTGCTTAAGATGTTTGTAAGATTATTCTTATCTCCTCGCTTTATATTATATTTATTTGTTTAATTGTTTAACTGTTATTTATTTATTTATTTATTTATATATATTTCTATCTATTTATTTATTTTTCTTTTTTTTATTTTTTTTATCTGTTAATTTATTCGTTCATTTATTTATTAATTTATTTATTTATTCATTTATTTTATTTATTATATATCTATTTATTTATTTATTTCATCGTTCGTTAGTTTATGTATTTAGTTATTTATTTATTTATTTATTTATTATTTATTTATTATTTATTATTTATTAATATATTATATTTTCTGTGATACCAAAATGTAAATAAAAAGCTTAAGTCAGTTTTCTGCTCTCACTTCTCTCTTCCTATGGAAACATTTCAAATGCATATTTAATGAAGGTTTTTTTTAGTAAAAAAAACAACAATCTGTGATATAAATTGAATACTAGTTATAATATTTTCAATTGTAAGGTACGATATTATACACTCTCTGTAAATTGTGCAATCTAGGTTTAAATGAAAAAAATTATAAGAATTTGAGTTACAATAAAGATCTATCTATCTACCTTATGATATTAAGACTCCGTCCATAGGAATAAAACCAAAACCTCAAGATAATCTTCTTACATGCTGTTTTTGAAACAACCTCTAAAAGTTGTTGATGCGGTAGAACATGAACTTTTTTCCCACTCTGAATAGAACTAATGAAGTTCTACAAATTATGCACAGCAGGAAAATATATAAGTTTTATATATATATAGATATAGCTAATCAATATTTGAGTACAACATCTGAATGTATTTTTTTTAATATTGTGGATATTATCCTGTTCCTTATAAGGATCCCAGATTGCACTGAAAGTCTGCTTACTCTCTCATGTGGATTTTAACATACAATGAATATTCTTGACGAAATTCATGTTCGTACATAATATGTTAGCTGATTGCCAATTAATCACAACATGTTGGCCATTTCAATGAACTAACAATAAATATATATAGTCTGGGCTGTAACGTTGGTTATTGATTACACATTTTACACATATTAGTTAATTCTATGGTCTTGGTCAGTTTCAAAATCGGACTATATGGCACTTAAAGATGAATCATGCTTGGAATTTAAGCCCCTAATGAACTTAGGCTTTTATATTTGATTGGAATGTAGTTTTAGTATTGCTGTTAAGAGGAAACAATTTATTCGTTAAAGTGTTGATGATAAGTGGAACGCGAATAGTCAATTTGATAAAATGCAATTCGCGTGAACAATTTGTAAGCCTTAATTTACCGTATTTTGACAAGTTAAAGTACTCAAACACATTATTTTCTCAACATTTAGACCAGCGATATCATTTTAAGTGTTTTGGAATAATATTTCTGCAACGTTACCTTCTGGTGTGGACACACATATATTATATGTAATATGTTATGTTAGTGTGTCGTAATTTAACAGGAACATATGTATATTAAAACTTCCTACATCTGTCAGATATTACTCCTACGACGAAAAAAATCACTGATTAGGACCGAACGTAGAGCGAATTTATTCCAATTGCTTAAAGACATAAGTCCAGATGTGTTTATGGCTAGCGAAACTAAGCTTAACCAAAGAAACCGACCCAACTCCACTCAAGGAGAAGGCGTCGCAATCTTTATACGTAAAGGCATTAGTCATAAGGTAATATATAATAGTGATGTGCGAAAATTTCGGACATTAGAGGCATGCATCATATGCATTCATCTGGCAGGTACTGTTATTTTTAGGCCTAAAAATATAATTTCAATTTCCCCTCTGAGGAATTCCAAGAGAATCAATAATTAAATTTGAAGGTAATCGCATAAGTCGTTTAGGCTGCAGCTCATTACACATACAGATGGACAGACAGACTTTTTTTTTGTAAATCAATTTTGTAGGCTTCTCTTTGATCGTAATGTTTACTTGTTAGAATTTTTTTTTGGAATGCATAACTTGCCTTACATCGCAAAATTAAAACAGTATAATATCTTATTTTGTCCTCTAGCCCACTACGTCTTCTTAACATTTACTTAAGTAAAAAGGTCACACAAATGACCAATTATCGTAAGAAAAAATATATTGTTCAAAAATGTTGATTTGCAGTATTATTTGGAACTTGAGGATCTATTGTGTAATTTTTTTTTATACAAATCCGTTGAGCCGTTCATGAGTTCATGAGTCCAAAATTGATATATGGATACCGTTAATAACATTTCAATTAAAAATTTGTAGTGTCCTAAATGTAGCCGGTATACATATAATGGGGTGCACTGATTTTTTAATATTTTTTTTTAAAACCGTTTGAGCCGTATTCGAGATAATTGAAATTCACCAATCTTGCTTACAAATTTGTACAAGGCAGGCACCATTATTTTCGGAGAGCGACCTACGAACAGAATTGAGGGAGCCACTTTTTTTCTGTTTTCTATCATCGTAATATAAAGTTTGATTGAGTTCGGTTTTTTTCCAAATGCAAAACTTGCAAGTTAAAATCACAAAGAAAACACAGCGATAACTTTGCAGCTTTAAACCAGATCCACCACACACGTCACTTATCAACGACAATGTGCTCAAGAATCGTATAGTGTAAAAGTAGCAGAATATGGAATTCTTTTACACTAAGCAATCCAAATACATCGAGCATTTTTATCAAGATTTCATCGAATCTAATATTCCTCTCAGGCGCGTGGTGAACCTATGGGACACCGGGAACTTTCTCGGGGCGTTTCGATTTTAGGTACGTTTTTTTTCATGAAAAAGTTGAAAGAAGTACTGCCTGGCAACGAATGTCAAGGAACAAAAGTTGTGTCGAAGATGTATTAAGAAAATTTGAGATTAAGATCTTTAATGTTATTTTTGACAAAATTATTATGGCTATTGAAAAGCGTTTTGCACAACATGAAGATTTTTATGGAAACGTTGAATGTTTCGATCCACGAACGTTTAAAAAAATTGCCGAAAATGGTTTGCCACATAACACTTTGGACAAAATATGTGACTGCACCAATACGAAAGACGAAGACGTACTTGATGAATTTTTGTCCTTTGATAACACAGGTAAATGTGAAAGGAGCTTATCTGTATTAAAAATTATAAAGAATAGATTAAGATCAACCACGGGCAATGAAAATTTGGAAAATTATGTTAAAACTAGCTGACCCGGAGAACTTCGTTCCGCCTAAGTTCATTTATGTCAAGAAAATAATAATTCCCAACATGCACAATGCTGTTTCAGTTAATGCCGTCAAATTCTTTATTCTAAAGTTTTATTAAATATAATAAAAATAACTAAATTAACAATGTCTATGTTTTTCAATAAAATCAAAATGATTGGCGTGTCCGCCAGCCTTACGCTTTTTTACTGGCGTGCTTTATGGTACACAACATTTTTAGATTTATTTTCGGGCGCGTACACGTACAAGCGTTAGGTTTGCCGATACGTGAGCAAGCCACATATAATTGACCATGTGAGAAACATGGGAATTCGAAATTGATGCCACAAACATCGAGTGATTGTCCCTGCGACTTATTAATTGTCATAGCAAAAGCGAGACGCACCGGAAATCGAAGATGCTTATGCACGAATGGCAAATCGTTCGGAATAAGCGGAATCCGTGGAATGAGATAATCTTCACCTTTAAATTTTCAACGCAAAATCATGGCTTGAATTAGATTGTATGTTCTTATTAATGAAACGCTTTCCGTTACAAAGTTTTGGTTCATTGAGGTTGCGCAATTGTGGGGCCGAAGGCCCGGAACAACCAAAGAATTCAAATATTCCGTGGGATAATTGGTGGCTTCGTTTTCATCCATCACGGAGTCCACCGATTTGAATAAATCTAACTCACCGGCGATTTGATCTTGAATGACAAAATTCAAATGATCGACGTCCTTGTTTTTCTCAGCCAAAATCGCTCGTGAACTTAGTCAATTATGGTTAAATTTTTTTTATTTAACTTTTTTTAAATTTTATTTGACTTCACGCAATAGGACAAGTTCATCCAAAATACCATAACCACGAACAAAATGACATAACTACGTTCACGAATATTGTTTCAATTTAACCAACAATTATGCCTCATAGTTATAAAAGGACAAGCGATCGTCAGTCCTGGAGAGTTGAGTCGATGGAGAAGGCCATTAAAGCTGTAAAGGAGAACAAAATGGGATGGCTTTTAGGATCTAAGGTGTTTGATGTCCTTTAAGCTACAAGCTTGGTGTCCTCAAGCTACCCAAAAAGACACGCATTAGCTAAGAATACAAATTTAAGTCCCAAAACCAAAGGACTGGAAAGATATAAGCTTACATTGCCGCCTGATGTTGAAAGAAATTTAGCTGAGCACGTTAAGTTCTCAGAAGATTGCTTTTTAGGATTTAGTCGCGCAGGTGTTCAAGAAAAATTTGGTTACGCTGCATAAAATGCAATCATTGGGCTCATGCATCTTGGTCTGACGTGCCAAAAAACACTAAGACTATCATTTGCGAATTATGCATGTAAAATGAACCACAAGGTATATATTTTCAAAAAGTTTTTCGAGCAACAAATTCTGACTATTAATTAATTTATTTTAGAAAAATTAAACTTGTTCATTACTATATACCTACCAGATATGCTATATGTCATTTTGTCGCTACTACATGGGCGAAATAGATTTTCCCTTAGTTTTTAATAACGCTTTTTTAATTGTTTGCACTTATATTTTGAACTTAAAAAAGTATTTTAAAATGTGTGCAATGGATTGAAATATGACATAATAAACACTACATACACAATAAATACCCTAAATAAATTTTTGTTAATAAAATAGCTAAGAGTATAACATTTTGGATGTACTTCCCCTACGTACAATTCAATTTGAATGACGAAATGTAAAGGACACCTCATATTCCTTCCTTAGACCAACACGTATCTATCAATCCCAAAATCTTGAAAACCAAACGATGTTCCAGGGTTACTAATATTCCTGAAAATTTTCATCCTGAAAATCTTATATGCCCTTCCTAGGGCCAAAAGTCCTAAGTCGTGAACAGATTATCCTCTATTATTCTATGACCTTTCTTGAGCCAATACGAATTTATCAAGCCCTAAATAATGAAAATCGAAGTAACCATATTCTCGAGATATGCACTAAAAAAAGAGGAAGATCCCTGATTTCCAATTTTTCTGGAAATTTTTCGGGATTTTCCTACAGTGTGCTATGTCCTTCGAGTTATGCGTGCACACACGGATGACATTTCTCTTTTATGGCTTACTAGCAGATACCTGTGCGATGCTATGGACCACAGGAATCTAATGAAATCATCTATCCACCTATAAAATTTCATTCAAAACCGTTCAGTCGCCCAGCATGCTCGCGCTCGCTGTGCTCTTCTTGTATGTGGGCTGGATCGCGAGCCGCTTGCTGTTGGCCAAACATTTAGATTTTGTCGTGTTCGTTGGCTTCGATGTTCGTCGTGTATCGTCATGTTCGCGAACAAAGCGAAGATTTAATATTGGATTAAAAAAGTAGGAACTACAAAAACAAAGTTGGGAAAAATAAATCATGGCTAATCTTCCAGGTGCCTACCAAATTTCATTAAAATCCATTCAGTATTTGAGGCATGAATGCGGAACAAACAACCAAGTATATATTTTGTTCATATATAAGCCTCTCCCAGATATGCATATGAACTATTTGGTTCCATTTTTCGGGATAAAAATGACGTATGTAATAATCGAGTATGTGTGTGTCCATGTGCCAAATTTTATCCAGATCCTTTCCAGTTCTGGTGTTATTGAGCAAAAAACATTCATCCATCCAAACTTTTACATTAATAATATTAGTAGGATTATCCGAAATTTTCCAAGCTTCTTAACGAATTTTCCGCCTTTACATTGTCCAAAATCATCAAGTCATGCTTTAAATTTATCTAATCATCGAGAGAAAAATGTTCGCGTTTTTCTAGAATTTTTCGAGTTTTCCACTAAGAATTTTCTATTTTTTCATTCGAAAAGCCATTCCGGAACATTGGCATACACAATTAAATACAAGAAATCAGTTTTCGATTTTTTTTAATTTCCCGAATTTTCTGGGGGGACCCAAAATTTTCTTTCGCGAAAACCTTCTCCTGGATTTTACGAACAACTAAAAAAGAGTTCGAGCCAAATCGGCCCATGCGTTCTCAATTGATGAATTACAATACATTTTTTCACACCATTTTTAATAGCAGATGCCCGTGCGATGGTATACGGGCTTTCTATCCTACGGGAATCTAATGACATCTATACACCTACAATTTAAAACAGTTCAGTCGTTGAGGCGTGAATGTGGAACAAACACCCAAGTACATGTATATATTTTTTCATATTTAAGCATCTTCCATAGGAACCGTTAGTTTATTTCGGGATAAGAATGACCTATGTGAGAATCCAGTACCCCATCCATCTACCAATCAAATTTCATGCAAATCCGTGTGCTTCTATGCGCCCTGTGAATAAAAGATATGTTGACTATTTGTAGAATGAGCTCTATGAAAAATTAAAACACACCTATCCCACGGGAACCATTCATTTTTCCGTGATAAAGAGTAGCATGTGGCCTATTCCAGAATAATCTATCTCTGTACCAAATTTCATCCAGATCCGTTCAGCCATTCCGGAATTATTGAGCAACAAACATCCATTCATCCATCCATCCAAACTTTCACGTTTACAATATTAGTAAGAAGTGAGATGACATCCTTCAAGAAATGTACCATTATAGAAAAACTATGTGAAAGTAGTTCCGAATACAGTAGGCTTTTACACCCTCTCCCAAAAAAGGGAAAGGACAACTCCAATCCGGCGAATCTCCGGTCGATAAGTCTTCTTCCAAGTATCAGCAAAGTATTTGAAAAGGTTATTAATAGAGCCCTGTTCAAGTGGACGGAGGACAAAAATATTATCCCGGTTAATCAGGTCGGTTTTAAGGCGGGACGTGACAGAATTCATGCCGCGTCTAAACTAGTTTCTGATATCTAATCGAACAAAACTAAAAAGCAGTGCACAGGTGCCTGTCTGGTTGATTTGGAGAAGGCCTTCGACACCGTATGGTTAGAAGGTCTCTATCTAAATCTAACCAGACTAGGTATAAGTAAACCTCTATTGTATATGCTTTATGACATGCTAAATGGTAGAAAGTTTGTTGTCAAGAGTGGCAATGTAACTTCTACCACAATTTTTAATATTAACAATGGTCTTCAGCAGGGAGCGGTTAACTCGCCGATTCTATTCAGCATTTACACCAGCGATCTGATAGGTAGTCTAACTCAGGCAATTGCGTACGCCGACGTTCTAATTGCGTACAGAACAGCTAATGCAGTTGAGGTCATCAAAAGTCTCTTGCAAAGTGACTTCGACAGTATTCAGCGATATTGTGATGACTGGAAGTTGAAAATCAACTTCCAGAAACCAGAAACTATTTTGTTTAGGACTCCGTTGTCTAGCGCCTCAAGGGATACGAGAAAGAACTGGCGCAAGCTGGTGATCGTAGGACCACGTGGACATCCACTGGAGAGTAAAAGTGTAGTAAAGAACCTTGGCATCTGGTTGGATCAGTACTTGTATTACGACAGACATATAGGTGCTGCCTGGGCCAGGGCTAGGGAAGCCTTTGCCTTGACAAAACGACTGTTTTATAGCAGCCGTCTTGACAGCAGGGTGAAGGTGATTTGCTACATGGCCCTCATCAGGCCGATGATTGCCTATGGATGCCCGGTGTGGTTCAACGTTGCCCCAACTCAAATGGAAGAGATTCGGGTGTTTGAGAGGCAGTGTCTTCGACGTTGCCTTGGATCACACAGAACACCAGAGTCGGAGTACAAACGATATTATTCCAACCAGGTTCTATACAACGGAGCCAACATAAACAGAGTAGATAATTTTTTGTTTAAGCTGATTCGGGGTCACATTGCAAGAGCGATGTCCTCAACCAAGAACTTAATTTTTGGGGCTTACTACCCCAATAATGTATATTTTGAGAGTGCGCGGTTAAGTGGCTACATCCCTCCCGAGGCATACCGCTTTTTAGACAGTCGAGGGCTGATACATTATGGAATGGCGGTTCCGCTCATCTACCACGTCAGCCGGAAAGCTGTCGATAGGCGACTCCCGTCTCAAAAGCTCCAACAAATATTGTACACATATCGTAGGCATTTGGAATTTCTCAACGAAGTATGGGTCTTCAGAACTTAAATTTATTTTTTTCCAAAAACTCTCTTGACTGTCTTCTTCGAAGTTGTAGAAGATTATCGCCATCAAATATTAAAGCTTCGCTAAGAATCGAGTCCATAATTTCCCTTTATTGTACTAAAAATATTTGTTTCTTTTGAAGAAAGACAATTTATTTAAGTCAATTGTCAAAATAAATACATCACATACAAACAAAAATAGATTTTATACATTACTTCCAGTCAAATTAATGAAAAAGAAAATTGTATGTGATGTATGAAAATAATTTTAATGTATGTTGTATGTAATGTATGTGATGTATTTTCTATGAAACAGGTACCATGCCAATAAATTTGGCATCAACTGGAAGATTCTACATGTAATTATAATGAAAGGCTAATACATGTTCTCATAAAAAGTGCAAGCCGTACATTAGTTAATACCTGCTGGCCGTCGCGTCGGCCGAGTGTGAATAATTCCTGTCAAGCCCAGCGAAAACATCAAAAAATCTTCAATGTCAGTATTTTTTTGTAAATTATTTATAATAATTATACACAAGAACTCTTTTGCTGGCTACTTTTTGTACAACATTAGCATAGATAATCATTTTGAAGAAGAGATTTTACCAATAAAATGGCATGTACTTAATTAAACCAATAAATGTTTTCAATGCGCCAAACATTGGTTCACCAAAAGCATTTTTAGTTGCGAACAGATTTTGCAAGAACTCTTTCAAACTGAATTGACGTATTTGATGTTCAAGAGCCTCGCTTCTTCATCTAGTTCTTCAGCATTGTTACCCTTTAAAAGATTTGAAAATATAGAGAACGACTCACATACGATTTTCGCAAAACAAAACTGACTGAAAGGAACTCTTGCCATTCATGTCGCTGAATAGATTTCCCGCATATTTTTCAAAATATATAAATATTAGTAATTTTTCTATTTTGTGTCCTAACAGAAATAACAGAGCACTAAGCAGCCGAGGTAATACATTCTTTTACAAAAAATTTTAATGCATACCTTGAGACTGGGCCTTATCGGGAATCTCCCATGAAATTTCGTTTCCCACTGAATATTTAATTTCCTTGGAATTTTTCCTGCGATCGTGAATCTCCCACGAAATAAATTTCCCTGGGAAAGCTTATTCCTGATACCAAAAAATTTCAAGGGAATGTTTTGAGCATCATTTACAATCCCAAGATTCGAATTGGAGAAAAATTTCCAGGGAATTTTTCATTCACGATAACCCCCACTATTTCGGCGTTGAACGCATCCGATGATCTCGGAAAAGCCATCTTTCATTGCAAAAGTTTTGGATATTTTTGAGAGGAGTACAATTCCAGTGAGGGGAGTACTGGAGCACAGTAAAGGGCAGTGGAGTAAGAATACTACCTTTGTACTCACTTCGGCAGCACTGGTCAAGCCATCCCCAATCTCAGCAATGAAGACGACGATTTTATATTGAAAATAATCCTTCCCACTTTACGTCAATAAGCAGAATCCACATGTGATTCACCACGAGCCATTACATCAACTCGAAGCCCCTATGTGGTACGGCGTCGGCGGCGCGGCGTTCAGTGTGGAGTGATTTGGCTGCACTTTAAAAAGAATATTTTACAGGAATGCTAACAGCTATCACAAGATAAAAATGCCACCAATGCTTACCAAATCAAAGATCAATAATGGTCACAGTCGCAGAAAAAATTATAGAGGACCACGTAAAGGTTAGCATCAATTAAAATGTTTCTTTTTTTTTTGATTTAGTAGAAATGTAATTCAAAAATTCGGTATACCATCTCAGAGGTATATAATTCAACTTCTTGAACGTGTGAATTTTCGTCTAAATCAAGAATCAGTCTTTTAGAAGTTTGCACCAGCATCTATTCAATATTAAGATGTACGAACTGTACTCTAAAGCTTAAAAATAGAGATACAATATTATTCCTTTTCGGACAATATTTGAACATTTCAATTATTGTGTTAAAAGTGACACTTCTCTTCAATCAATTTTATATGAATCTGCAGATGCATATGTTTGGCGACATGTTTGTTAGCCATTTATTAATAGTACGTATAATAACGTACACAAGGATGTTCAGGCTAAAATTGGTTTTTAATACGATAATAGTACAAAACAAAAAATAAAACACATCCTGATTGTTTTACAGTCACGAATTTTAACGGTCTGTCAGTTCAGCTAAGGTTAAATTGGTGACATGAATGCTGAATACGTGATATTCAACCAAATCACCACCTTGTGTTAATATAGTTTAACTTTTGATTTTTATTGTTGTTAAAGGTATGTTATTGGAAGCACTAAAGTGTTGCATTTGAGGAAGGTTTGCAGAAATAATTATCAATACTATTTTTACATTTTTCTGGTAAACGAGAAGATAATAAGATAATACAGAATGAAGCAAGTTTTTATCCGCAGGATATGCATTTGTTTAATTTTAACACCCCCCCCCCTCAATTCGGTGACAGTGATAATGAAGTCTAAGTCCGAGCAGGCATCTTTTAATATGATTTGGCTTTTTCAAAAACGTTAGAATGTCTGTATCCATCTTCCATGTTGGATGTTCAAAAGATAGATATGTTCCGCACAATCCAGAGGGCACCAGAAGCGCCCACAGGTTTCTTTTTTAAACTAGCGTCTGTCAATCAACTTTCTCACCTTCCCGCGGTGAATATCCGGTGCCTAGTAGTATTGGAGATTGGGTCCCAACCATTTAGGAAAATTGTTGTTGGCAGCAAAGAGCGTGGGGTTAGTGCTCCCACTAAAGCACTCCTTTTTACATCAGACAGCAGTGGAAGAATTGCCTAAAGGGAATCAATTGTGTCATCTACAGTTTCAATCAGGTTGAACAACTTAGTGAACACATTATATGGGCTACTATAAAGGTTTCGCAGCGGATTAACTGGTTCCACGTTCTTAGAGCTATTTTAGGGACCTGGTCTTCCAGGATTGGTCTTGTGCCGTCGCGTCAGCATAATTTCCCGGCCATGTATATAAACCAAAAGTTGCGAAGCAACAACAAGCCTGGGATATGTACGGATTTACTGATAACGAACCCAGCAAACGACATAAGGACAACGATCTTTGGGTCTGTACGTGGAATTTTAGGGCCCTTAATAGATCACGTGCAAGCGAACAATTAGCGAAGGCCTAAGACTGCTGTAAAGCAGATATCACTGCCATTTAAGGAATGCGATGGGATTGGCAGTGTAAAAGGAGGATGAAACACGGCGACATTTAATATGGCGACTGCTACAAACAACAGACACAATGACTGTTTTGATCTCGACTCGTGGCTAGAGGTAGATTATGGTAAACAATCTCGAGTTTTAAATGAACAAGGTTAGATTCGTCAACATTAACCTTATATGTGCAAAGCAGAAAGACGATGACATCAAATAGTTGTTCTCTTGCTAGATATTAAAATTGTTCTTTTTCACCTTATCTTATAATATAATATCGGAACGATCCAAGTGGTCAACATTGTTTTGGGCCACTTACTGGTTTTAGCTGAGGTACGACTACGCATATCCCCATCTACACCAAGAGGATAAAATACTGGGAAAAAGTTTGGCATCGGAAGGTAACAATTGCAAGAGATCGCCAGTACTTATTCCAATCGATTCTATTTTAACTTCCTAAGAAGTCATATACCGCCAGCATCAATTATAGTAATCAGTGGAAACACTGCCAAATAGCCATCAGAGATTTTAGATGGTTATACACGACCACTACCACGAAACCCCTGGTTTGACGATGAATGCCGGCAAGCACATTCAGCTCAACAAGAAGCATACAAGGTGGGCGGCGCTGAAAAGAAGGACAAGAACTGTTCGAGATCTTTACGAGCCGAAGAGGAGAGAGGAACACCGAGTTCTCAGAAAGAAAGAAACGGAGCATAAGAAGCTCGCGATCGAAGATATTCAAAGAATAAGGTTCGAAAATGTTACCAAAAGGTAAAAAGCCAAAATCTGCACGGATGAACAAGGGAACATCATAGTAGAAATGCAGTCGATATAAAGAATTTGGAAAGACCATTTCTGTATACTGTATATCGGCGATGACAAATCGAACTCCGTTGTTAGGCAGAACGAAATATTCAATATAAGTGAAGACCAACAATTCAGCCCACCCGACATGGACGAAGTTCAGATAGCCATATCGAGACTCAGGTCCAATAAAGCAGATGGAGCTGATAGTCCGCGGATCTCTTCAAAGCAGTAGACACTGATTTGGTTAGGAGTTTGGACCAACTTATTTTCATGATATGGTTGGAGGAAAGCTTGTCCGAGGTCCGACGATTGCATTGTCTGCCCTTCAGGAAAAGAGAACTTCTGAAATGCGCCAACTACAGAGGTATTAGTGATTTTAATGTCGCATATAATGTAAGTAAGTAAGTAATCTTCTCTGTTGGCACATAGCCACGTAAGTTAAATGATTTGATGTTCACTTCACGAACAGAATAATATCTTACATCCATGTGCTCAAATCATGATTGTAGCAAAGGATTGTCAGCCAGCTTTCTAACTGCTTCAGACAATTCGATCAGATAAGCTGCATGCTTCATTGCTGGCATTGCTGATAGACAAATACTCTACTTCAGCTGATGATAAAGCCACTATTCGATGCTAATGCCATTCCCAGGATATTGAGGCATTTGCAAGTATAAATGCTAAACCTTAATACGATCGACGATTTAGTGTGCAATTTCGCCAATCTGCATCAACAAAGAAGATACTTAGGTGTCTTGCCGTCGTTCTTAAATTCTAATCCCAGATGAGTCGTTTCCCTGGGATATCGGGATACTAGCTTCGCAGCAACGCAGAGCTCTTTGCTGTAACAACACTTACCGAGGACTCAATGTCTTAACGGTTGACCAAGGCGATGTATACCAGGTGCACCCATTGGCTACCACTATGTGGGTTCTCACTCCGATTTTCTTGAGGGTGAATACTAACTTTCGTTTGTCCTAGATCTCTTTAAATGAAACGGTTAGACGAAAAGTGTTTAATCCAACCTTCCATAAATCGATCAATGGAGAATATGAAGATATCGCTGGATCTCAATGTTATGTTGACGCCCAGCTTGAAAACTTTATCGATACCATCTCGAACGCCTTTCAGCATTATAAATATATGCATAGTTTATGAGACTCCCATTGTTGAAATTTTAATTTATTTATTTATTTAGCTTAGTACAAGCACACTTAAATTCTAATTTACAACTAACATTTATTCTGACTTAACTAACTTAAGATTAAAATTTATTAAATTTAGGAAAGGTACGAGGCACGGTAAAGGGAGATTTTGAGGCTATCTTTGCTTAAATGGATGTCGAATAGATTGTGCACGCTATTATAGGTACGTAGTATACAGTTTGTAGGTTTGTTGCTACCATAATTGGTGCGATGAAGCTTGATTTGGAACAGATGTATGGATTGGAGATTATAGGAGTTTGGAGGGAGATTTTTTGAAGAAGGGCTGGACAATCGATATTACCAGCTAAGAGCTGATGGGTAAAGACAATCTCAGCCACTCCGCGGCGAAATTCGAGGGAGTCCATGTTAATTAAATTTAATAACGATGTTGGTAGGGAGGCGGGTTATGTGCATCAGACTAGGGAATGCCCGGAGGGCAAAACGAAAGAATCTACGTTGAACGGCTTCTATTCGCAGAGAGTGATTAAATTAATAGGGTGACCAGACTTGGCTGATATATTCAGGAAGTGGCCTAACAAATGTTGTATATATTAGTGACAAAAGGGTCGGAGAATTCCTTTGACCATTGTTTCACAAACCCGAGTGCGGGGTTAGCTCTCTTCATGGACTTATATGAGAACGAAAAGTCAATTCTCTATCGCAGATAATTCCTAGATCATACAATGAATCAGCCGTGGGGAAAGGCACATTTCCGATAAGATACGTCCTAGGAAGAAGTGTAAAGCGCTTACGGGAGAAGGTTATTGCTTGACACTTGTTAACATTGAGCTCAAGAAAGTTTTTACGGCACCAGGTTGAAAATCGGTTAAGATCGTTTTGTAGTTGAAAAGAGTCGGAGGGGGATGTTAAGTACCTATAGATTTTCTTATCATCGGCGTACATTAATATAAAAGAGTCTTTTAACATACAGTCGACGTCGTTGATAGTCAAAATGAAGATCAGTGGGCCCTGTAGAACGCCAGAAGTTGCAACGATGGGATCAGATTCAAAGGATCTGAAGATTACTCTATACTGCCGATCTTTTAAGTATGACTGAATCCATGAAACGAATATGGGTTGAAATACTAGGGCATTGAACTTTAGCGTTGAATCATAACGATTGTGAATTGCCAATAAGACACCACGGCCGCAAGTATCAGTATCATTCGAGGAACCGTCGACTCGAAAGATATTAAAATAAGATAGGAAGTGCTCATTGTCATTTATATCAGGAGACAAATTTTATTCAGTTAGCGCAAGGATGTCGAAGTGGAGCTTATTTTAGTTAAGAAAGACGGGCTCCCAAATAAATTACTTCTTGAACTCAAGTCGTATTTTTCCTTAAACGAGTACTGGGGCTTAGAAGTGATAAGTTTCTTCCCCAAGCTTCAAACAAGGTGCGATTCGCTATTTTTGAAAAAAGATTAATAAAGTGTAAAAATAAAAATAAACGATTTTGTGAAAAGTATTTGACGTGAGTTACATACTTAACTTTAAAAATTTTTAAATAAAATGTAAATATTTTATTGTATAAAAGTATTCTGGTTTTAGTACGCCTGCCTTCCTTAAGATTGAATTTGAACTGCAGTTGGGGTGTGAATCTTCTTCTAAAATGCACGACTGGATCGCACGTACTTTCTTTTATGTTTGATCATATTATATGCAAAAGATTCTTAATAGAAATGGCTTAATATATTTTCAAAGTCGTTTTTTACATATGTTATTTTTAATATGGTAATTTTGTATATGACAAATTTGTATGACAATTTTAAATATTTAATGAAATAAATTTAAAAACAATATTTTAGAAAAAACTGTCAACCACTTTTCGAAATAATGAATTAAAAAAATATATTTTTTTTATTTAAAAAAAAACTATTCTTGATTGAAACGCAGTATTACAGTGAAATCTCCCTTTGCGGACACCTTCCTTAGGCGGGCACCTCTCTAGGCGGACACATTTTTTTTGTACGGAAATTGATCCATATAAGTTTCATTGTTTTTAGTTTCTCTTGGACGGACAGCCCAGATTTCAAAATAAATCGGTCTTTTCTAAAACAAAACAAAAATATTGAAATTTTTTTAATACATAAATATCATAATACATCTTATATTTTTGCAAAGTTTTTAGAGGCTGATTTTTATATGTATTTATGTGTTAAATCTAATCATTTCATTCCACGTCATGTGATAAAAAAGAACTAAGGCTTATTTATTTATTTATTATTAGTTAAGTTAATTTTAGGGAAGTATAAATGAATAAATGTGCCATAGGAAAATTTTTTTCTACCTTTCTATTCCTTTTAACTAGTGCCGTGCAATTTAGGTTGCATTTAAAAAGAGCTTAGGTCTTACAGGCATATAGTTAAAGTTATTATTATTATTAAAAACTCTTAATTTTGAAAATTAGTGTTTTTGTTTGATTTCCCTTAAACGGACAACTTCCTTAGGCGGACAAAAAATTCTAAAAATTTAGAATTCGAAAAACGTATACAACTTTTTATCTAAATCAATTGAGCCGTTTATGAGAAAGCCAAAAATCAAAACAATGATTGTATGGCAGGTACCGTTAATAACAAAATATGTAAAAAAAAATGTTTGACCAGAATGTATAGATCCTACTAAAAGGAGTGCACACACTAATTTGTATCAAAATCGTTAGACTCGTTGTCGAGATAATTAAGATGGTAGAAAAATTTCTATGGCAATAACCGTTATGTTTGGGGCTGAAACAACGATTCAAAAATCTATTTTGGACAATCTCCTAAGACGCCTAATTACCAAGTTTGAACAAAATCGAGTAAGCTGTTAAAAATTGAATACCCTTTCCTTTGGAAAAGAACGAAATCTGTTCTTCAGTGTCCCCCGATAGATCTTTTAACAAGAGCTTATTAGTTGCTTTGTAATTTTCTGCATCTGATGAGCTCTGAACTGGCTGCCAGAATTGGAGTCATAAGCCAAGGCTGCAATGAGTAACCACCATCCACAAGCAGTCGAAAGTTTCTTTCTCCTTTGTTGTACTATCTTTCAAGTGTGGTCTTTACATTTCAACTTCGCCAAACGTATGCATCTTGCTCTGTACCGCCTTTACTGCAGTAAAAAAATATATGTTCGATTTCTCATCTTGGAGCTGATAGTTCGATATGTGTCCCTGTCCCATCTATTAACCCTATTACACAAAAATTAAATTAAACCAAGTTAGTAAATTGAAAAAAAAAATACTTTGAATTTCTACTATACTCTGTTCAATTTATATTTTCAGTACAGGGAAGATAGGATATTTGCTTTTCACCCTTACTATTATTGATTTCAATAAGCTATCTCTATTTCTATAAAGCTTTTCCACTTTCCATGGTTGCCGTAGTGAGCATTATAAATTGGCATCTTTCTTTCACAAATGTCGGCAGGGTTACCAATTATTAATGTGGATTTCATGAATAGAAGCATGTACTTACACCGTAAACTAAATTTTAAAAAAATTAAACTAACTCCAAATAAAAATACAGCTATCTTTCTCTACACCACCAAGAAGCAAGATATTAGTCGTTTTTTAAGAGTTCCCCAGAAGGCCTAATCTATATTAACGCGAAAATAAATCACAGAAAAAAACGTAAAAATAAGGTATAATAAGGAACTTGTGTCCTTCGGAGAACTTGAAGATATTTAAAATGTAAATAAACACATCACAAAAATAATAATATCACCTCAAATTGCACCGCACTATTTTAAATATTATATTTATATACACGAAACCTCCTTCATTTTATTTCTATTTTCATGAACAAAAAAAATATTTGGTAATTTAAAGTTGCAATTACTTAATGAACCGAATTCCATCAAAAACTTGCTCACATATTTTGATACCCAACAAATAATATATAGCTGCATTTTAACAGTTTTCAAAAAAAAAAGCAAAAAAGCACGCCTCGACAACACCTTTCTCCTTAAACTGAAAATATATACTCTCAAAAGCTCTAAGAAAGCTTCGATTCTGAAAGCTCCATAGCGAAAACCAAAGAAAAAGGTATTAGAATGGTAACTCTTAATCAATGTGTTTATTTTTTTAATAAACACCATAAGCGAGATTCAAATTGGCGATCAGTCTCCTCTCAGCGTCTTAGCCGGGGAGCAGACAGGTTATGGTGGGATATACGTGGGTTTATGGGATATTTAAGTAGCAATTTCTTAACATGCGGTCTCCATTAGCGATGAATCTAGAACATGCTTTAAAGCATGCTCTCAGTATCGCAAATGGAGACCGAAATCGCAGCTTTATTTTTTAGCGTGCGATGGAAAGCATGCTTTCATCGCATACTGCTCATCGCTTGCTTTATCGCAAGGAGAACCCTCATTTTGTTATAGCGTTTCCAAATATCATTTGTTGTTGTTGTTTCTATCAGCATCAGTTGCCTTCGACATTCTTCAGTAACTAAAAAAGTATGCTATGAAATGCCCACCAACGAAAATTTGTCTGTCTCTCTGCTACCTGCTTTCTGCTATTGCGTTTGCTTTTAAAATTTATCGCTAATGGAGACCGCATGTAAGTTGTGTGTCATGCAAACACCAGCCGGCACCAGTGTGTTTGAAATAGCTCTCCCATAAGGCCTGTACTGAAAATATAAATTGAACAGAGTATAGTAATTACTAAGTAACAGGAGTTCTGTCCTATAAAGGACCAACTGATTTGCATATATTCTTTTCGATTTATAAGAAAAAATATTTAAATGAAATTTTAAAAATACTAAACACACTCCGGTTGCAAAAAGCAAGTATATTCGACCCAGTAGTGCATTTCATTTATTTATTTTTTTTTCACAATTTCGGATATTTGCGGAATTGCTCGACCATTATTATTTAAAATGTATGCACATTTTTTTCGTACAAATTTTTTTTTTGCGACTGAGCGTTGAGCATTTAGTTGGTAGAAATTTTGATTCGAATGCATACAAATGGAAATGGGATTAATTTGTAAAATTCGAATATGGAAATAGAATAAAGTTGTTTGCATATTCAATATTTGCATTTGACTTAAATGAATGCATCCAGTGCAGTGAATAAATTTATTTACTTTTTTCTTTCGCTGGCTTTAATCTATTTCGTTATTATGATATCGGTAAACAGTTTGGTAGGTTGAACGTGGAGGGATGAAGGTAAAGAAAAATTGAGTATTGGTAATGAAAATGTGTTCTGTACCTATTATGTATTTTTAGTTTTCATATTCTTATTAAGTATGGTGTATAATAATTTACATATTTAGTTACATCTGCAATTATGAACTGCTACCTTAAATGGATTGGTGAATAATAAATTCCGTTTTGAGGCCTACATTTGGTCATATTATTCTTCTGTGAAAATCGAGTGGGCATTCGTGCTCTTCCTCGGCATGACAAGATGATTTGAATGGAGTTCATCGCATCTTTTCATTAAACCCGCCATTTTATTTAGATTAGTTTGCCTGCTTTTACATCCTACAATTTTTGCTTGCGATTTGTAAGCACAATGGTGAGGGACGTATGTTGTGGCTGGGGTAGACAAAATTGCTCAGGTTGGAAAAAATAAGAGTTATCGCCCTTTCTTCATTGTAAGTTTTCGTGTGGAGTTAAGAGTGCGGATACATGTTTGCAGAAAGTTAACATTTTTAAATTTAGCAGTGTTTTGAAATTAACTTTGCAACTCAAAGGAGACGAAAACAGAAATATGGATTAAGAATTCCTCTAGTGTAAAAGCAGTCTTTGTGATTTGTTTATGCGACATGAATTAAATGATTCAAAATAGATTTTAACGGCCTTAAGTCCACAACATTTGCGCTTCATCCCGGCAATCTCACTTGGACTCATCAGTTGGTTAGTGAGCGCCTTACCAATACGCCATTTTTGTTAAATTCAGTTCAATTTACTTGATTTTTTTTGACAAAAAAGCAATGTGAACTATATCTATATGTAAACAGGACAGGCACTTCAATATCCTGGGATTGCAGAGCAATGCTCTCTATAGGTTCTGTTAGGTGTACGAGGAGATAACTGACTATATACTAGTGAGTTGGAAGCCATCTCTTACCAGAGGCACCCATTTTTGGGACATCACCTAATCGAGGAAAAGGAACTACCCTACATTAAGATACCCCAAATACTAAAATTCCTCAAATGAATTAATTTGGAGGGCGTAGAATGAGAAATCTCATCCAGTTCCGCCGGGGGCATCATTACGGTGACCATATTTCTCTGAGCAAAACCCGAGACATAAATTCAAAAATTGAAAAACTTGTTTGGTACAAAATCAGCAAAATTCTCAAAAACAAAAAAAAAATAAAAAAAACAGCACAAAATGCAAAAACTTTACATTTTTTTTCAATATTCAACCTTTTTTTTTACCAAGTCTTTGGAACATAAAGGTTAACAACACATTACCAACACAATTTTTGTACTTGGTACATTTTTGCCCAAAAAATTTCTTTGATGATTGTTATCGTTTCCTATTAAATATTTTTTTAATTTCTGGACAGCAAATATTTTAGTTAAATTTTGACAGTAAGATGGTTCTGAGAGTTTCAACACTCAGTTGTGTATTTTCATTTGCCCAAATATTATTCATTAAGTGCCAATTTTTCAATAGTCAATTAAGCAGTCAGTGGCTGTATATGTACTAATATTCTCCAGATAGAGCCAAAATCACTTTTTCAACAGTCAGATACAACTTAACCTACGAATAAAGTTATCTGCTCATTTTAGAACGGAATAAGGCGTTATCTGAGGGATAAAATAAATAGCTATTTTCGATGTTAAAAACACTTTGAAAAATGATTGCTTTGAAATAAACGTTAAACAAAAATTAATTTCTATGAAAAAATCGATACTCGAAATAAAAGTGACGTTCAAATTAAATTATTGTATAGATTGGCTTTACTTGATTGAAAAATTCGATGTTGTTATCCGTTTTTTTTTTTTTATAACCTACACGCGCTCAAGGGATTATGAATACCCTTTAAATGTTTCAACACAGCGCGGGCGTGAGGGTGAGGTTAAGGAAGAGAAAGAATGATAGGAAAAATGTGTGGCGCGGTATTCGGAGACTGTAGGTGGTTGTTGTCTCAGATTTTATCTCCAGGGATGGCGGCTGAATTAATGCGGAGAAATTTCCGTGTCTTATTTATCTATGTCCCTTATAATTCGCATTAATTTTTTTATTCTTTGTAATATTTTATCGTATACTAGTTTTACTCAATCACATGTTGTTAGTTCTATGCCTAAACAGCAAGTAATGAGTAAAAAAGCAACTCATTGTATGACATTTATTTTTAGAATTGATTTTTTAATGGAAAAATAAGAAGACTAGACTACGGCAGGGATCGAACCTGTGACCATGAGGTTGACAGGCGAACACACAACTTTCGCGCCACGGCCACTGTTTAACAGTCAAGTAAGTTTATTCCTCTGGCAACTAACTGGATGTTTATCTGGAGATTGAAAAATCAGCTCTAAAAGGACTTTTTCGGTTAGAGCATTTGAACCTAACAGGCAGAGGCCTAACTCGACAATAAGTAAAAGATTTTTGAAGTTAAAACTTTGCTTGCAAAAATGCTTAAATATGTCTTTTCATTTCTTTATCCATTTTGTTAAAATTTGCGACACTCAAATTCGTCAAACAAGGTGGAATCATTAATAGTTGTACCCCTCTGCTTTTGGTTGACATAAGATGACGAATATTCTATTTTTGGCCAGGTAGGAAAAAGGTATGTTCCGAAGAATTACCCAACTTCATATTATTTAAAAGATACATCACAATGATTTAAGTATTCGTAACACGTTATGTAAAATTGTTAAATAGTTGCTTTACATTACTTTTGGTAAATTAATTTCTGTTTGAATTATTGATTGATCAAGTTCTTTGCAAACAAAATAACTACTATCAATTGTTCTCCTAATCTAGATTTTAATTTTAATTTAAGGCGCAACTTTAGGCATGCACATTTTTTGGGACTTTGCTAATAATATGCTTACATATAAAATTGAGGCCTTGGATTGAATGAAATGAAGAAAGAAGGACCACCGATGAAGAGTTGTTAAGCAAATTCATTAAAATAAGAAAAATTATCTTAAAGGAATATAAAGTTGTATTGTACTCTTTATAGCTGGTCTTAAAGATAGCCAACTGGTTTTGCTGTAACCACCTAGTTTAAAGTATTAAACTTGAGACTATTGGCAAATTTCATAAAAAATTTTCAACAGTGTAGATATAAAAAAGCGAATAGTTATATAAATCATGAGCAGCACAATTAACTCCAATGAAATCATTACCGGTATAGCTTGAAGTTTATCAAAAAAATCTTGTTCTTGCTTTTCCTTGCTGACCCGTCAAAATTACAGTTTATGTTGTAAGCCAGAGGTTCCCAAGCTTTATCATTTCGCGGCGCACTTTCAGGCTTGATATTTGGCTCGGCGCCCCGTAGTAGTTGGTACTCGAAATTGGCACACAAATTAAAACATTCGTAATATAGATTTGAGTATTTATATTTTCATTGACACACCTGAAAAATTTGTAATTTAAGAATAATAAGCTGTAACAATCACAACTCAACTCAACCCTCCGCACATTTTTTTCAAAGCGTGGGTTAATGTTTGATATCGCTACTCTCATTTCTTGCTCCGCATTTATCTTTAATAGATAGTTATTACATCTGCAGCTGAAAATACAACCTCACATAAATAAAATGTTGCAAATTGAATTGAACTTAAATTTGGTTATTCATTTTGGACGGATATCCATAACTTCACCAAGTCGGAAACTAGAAAATTCAATAAGACTCTCTTGTTCTTGGGAAGAAATTTCTGGTGGAGCTTGTGCATGGAAAGGATCTTGAATTCATGCATATTTTTCGAAATTTTTGAATATATTGACAACAATTCTGTGATCTTCGAAAGATGTTTGGTGAAGAATGACATTAAGTTTCATGAGACAACAAGTTCATTAGATGAAATAGAAATCTGACCATTTATGCAAATTGCGGAAAACAATCTTATCTGCCTTCTTTTTTTTTCTAAATGCCGCGATCTTGTATACTTTCTTCTTGTCTAATTTCAAAATATGAATGTTATTGCCTTCAGAGACAGATTCAAATTCTTCCAGTTTTCAAATATGTCGCAGATATACCCTAGTTTCAGTAAAGGTTTTGAATCGGCAAAGTAATTGCAGTTTTACATGATTCTCTTCCTGTAAAAAAGTTTGAATTTTCCCCGTAATTCGAATGCGCGTAATACATTTCCATAGTGAATTACACTATCATACACCATCATACATCCCTGTGCATGATGCAATGGGTCCACATAGCTATCATCATATTTGCGATATTTCCGCTTTTTTGCTTCGCCACTTTTAGACGGTTGAACAGATTCGTATCAATTGAACTGCCGACTTACCTATGTGTATATTTTACCAAAATCTGTCCATTTTGACAAAAACACATACAAAGCGACTTAACCAAAACAAAGTAAAGCCGCGATCAGAAAGAATAATTGATGTAGAATGAAAAAAGACAAAACAAATGTCAAATCAAATTCGTAGGGTGTGTTCAGAGCGAAATGATAATTAGTACGCGTTCATGATATATGGTGAATTTACATGGTGCGCCTGTGCGATGTTCACATTTTACTACTGGTAACGTTTACTTTGCGTGGCTACATTATTTGCTTTCAATGCTTTTTATTAATTTGGCCCTTCCATTTATTAATTTAGTATCAGCCGTAGTATCAACTACAGCATACAAGGGCGTCTCACGGCACCCCTCTATACTCTCTATGGCGCACCAGGGCGCCGCGGCGCACATTTTGGGAAATCCTGTTGTAAGCACAATTTGCCAAAATTTTATCATAGTCTTATTCATGTATTTTGATGTGATGTCCGATGTTTCCCTTGGAAGATTTTCAATCTCCAAAGTCTTAACAACGATACGTAGTTGTGGTGTAAAATAACGAACTAAAAGCGGACGGGTTTGTACAGCCATGATTACAATATAACAATCAGAAAAAACAGTTACAAAACTTACTCTGCCCAGAGAAGTCTTAATTCATTCGATATAATTTAGTTCAAGAACATTGAACACAATAGCTTCATATTTTGTGCGGGCACAGGAATTTATTTGTGTTTTGATGTGCATTGTGCAATCATTAGACCTGAATGAGTCCAGGTGCCTTCATTAATTGCATACTTCCTTGCAGGCCCTTGAAAATTTGTCGAATCGTACATTTAGCTTGAAGTGGCATCAAAGTATAAAAATACTAAGCACATATTTAAATTATTGTAAATAAAATTCTTAAATTTCTTTAACGTTATTCAAATAATATAAATATATGGTAAAATGTGGGAAACCCGGGACAAAAAATAAAATACGGGACAGTTGTACGTCCCGGGTTTTCTTAAATTTTGGACAGTCGAGCGTAATACGGCACTGTCCCGGGAAATTGGGGACGGATGGTCACTAGGCATAATAGCCCAGCAAACATTTTAATTCAGAAATGAACGATAATTAATTCATAAAAGTGAAGAAACCGGCCGAAAAAGAATTCACTTATGATGGAATTTGAATCCTTTTACCTGGGCTCTTAGACACCGATTTGAATAATTGTAATGATTCATTTATGATCTGAAAATTCGTCATTTAAATTAACGTATATCTGGGTTCCATATATATTCATTTAAATGGTTAATGCCTGAATCTTTTCTAAATCATAAAAATAATTCCAATAAAATTCAATTAAGTGAAGGATTTCTAAGTATATACCTTCACTTCAATTAATCGTATAGGAATCATTTTTGCGATTCAGAAAAGGTTCAGGGATTAATCATTTAAAGGAATATATGGAACCCTTATATACGTTCATTTAATTGCAGAATTTTCAGATCATAAATGAATCATTACAATTATTCAAATCGGTGTCTAAGAGCCCATGTATTTGCTACGTCCGATTTATCGGAAAACTTTTCCGAACTGATAACTGATAAGAAGAAAAAAATTAAAGGACGAACAAAAAAGATCTTCATATGAAGGATCCACCAACAAGACCTGAGTGTTGTTTTTTTTATTTTTTTTTTTGACACATAGAGAATGCATATCCCTTTGCGTCTCCCCGGTAAGAATTTGTAGGATCTTTATATACATTCATAATTCATTCAAAAATCTGAAGGTTTCTTGAATATTATTCTTCATTTTTGGTGATTAGAATCTGAACCTTCAGATAAATGTTTGCTGGGAGTTCTCAAGGTCGCTATGTGTATCAATACTCTAAAAACAATCATTCATTCAATGTCCCACAATACTAGGGTCCTTCAAACTAAATTAGGGCTGGCAACGAGACCAAGACTAGTCTCGGGATCGTCTCGGTCTCGGTCTCGGTCTCGTCAACAAGACGAGACTCCTTTAAAAGTACCGAAGACGAGACCGAGACGAGAGCGAGACGAGACCGTATTTTTGGTACCGAAATTCGACGAGAGTCTCGCTGGTCTCGGCGGTCTCGGTGGTTTGGTTTCGGTTTTCGCTATAAGAAAATTTTGTTTTTATTTCATTATTTTTTAATATCTAATCACGTTCAATTTTTATAATATTCAAAAGTTTTTTTTGCGAAATATTATATGCGCGTTAACATATCAAACCATATATGTATGTCCATAGTTATACAGAGATAGGCGCATTGCGAAAATCCAGAGAAGAATGCTTACGATTTATGTATGCATGGCGTTGCTTCCTTTTGGGTGACATTTGGAAAAAATATTGTCAAAACGTCAAAATATAGTTCGTTGCCTAACTGTCAGGCCATGAGCTGTCAAAATCCCATGAAGGATTTTTAGGACTTAAATGGATTAAAAAATTATAAATTTTTAGATTTAATTTATTGCTCCGTAAAAAGGTGATTTAAGGCCTTTTGGGTGAGGTTTGAAAAAAAATATTTAAAAAACGTCAAAATATACAGTCCTATTCTGATAAACATTCACGTGAATATTTGTATTCTGCTATCCGACGGAAAAAACGAATTGTTTCAAAAAGGACATAAATTTCGATCAAAAATAAATTTAAACAATTAGATTCTCTTAAGAATTAAATAAAAAAAATATTAGTAAAACTTTGGACTCAAAAGATAGAAGACATTTGAAAATATCTAAAAAGTGAAAAATTGAGTAAAATATTCACGTGAATCGGAAGATAGCAGAATAAGGCTGATAGTTTATTGCCTACCTGCCAAGCCATGAACTGTCAAATTCATTGAAGGATTGCTCCGATTAAAATGGCTTAAAAAAACTGTACAAGATTCAAATTTTATCGTCGAAATACGGCTCTACAAAGTTGTCTGATAACGTTACTTCAAAACCTATTTTTTTTATCACACACCTTTGAAAACTAAATTCGCACAAAATGTAAGCCATTCGGAGCGCTTTCCTACGCAACTAAAAATAAAATTCAACTTTAAATCATAGTTTTCGATTTACACAAGTAAAACTTACTCGTTTCAAGTGAAGTCTATGGCCTTAGCTTCATGGACCTACGTACTGCAGAACAAAATTTCTAGTTTATGATTTGTTTAGCATAAGCAACGTACAAGGATATATCATTATTAGATTCATTCATAATTGACAAGCACAATAAAGTTGGAAAAGACGTGCAGATGCCAAGTTTGACCGAATTCTTGAGAACCATATTGTACGTTGATTTTCACCAAGTTTTTTTTTCTATGGGTTTTGACAGCTAAATGTGAAAATTTGTACCAATTCGTACGATTTTTTACGCTACCAAACACTAAAATCGGAGCAGTCCTTCAATTCATTTTGACAGCTCATGGCTCGACAGGTAGGGAACGAAATATATTTTGACGTTTTGATAATAGTTTTTTCAAGATGTCATACAAGAGGCTTAAAATCAACTTTTGTCGGAGGAAAAAATTTCGAGGCAAAATTTGAATTTTGTAGAGGATTTGTAATCCATTTAAATCGGAGCGATGCTTCAATGGATTTTGACAGTTCATGACTTGACAGGTAGGCAGCTTACTATATCTTGACACTTGGATAGTATTTTTTTTTCCAAATATCACCCAAAAGGTTTAAAATCACATTTTTAGGGAGCAATAAATTAAATCGAAAAATTTCGATATTTTTTAGGTAAAATTTGAATTTTGTAGAGGTTTCTTAATCCGAAGCGATGTTTCAATGGATTTTGACAGTTTATGACTTGAAAGGTAGGCAACTTACTATATCTTGACATTTGAGCAATATTTTGTTTTCGAAATTTCACCTAAAAGGTCTAACATCAATTTTTTAGGGAGCAATAAATTAAATCAAAAAATTTCGATTTTTATGAGGTAAAATTTGAATTTTGTAGAGTTTTTTTTAATTCATTTAAATCGGAGACATAATTAAATGGTTTTTGACAGGCCGTGGCTTGACAAAACCGGTTAATTTATTTTTTTTAAAATCGAGCGTTGTATGTAGGTACTCTTTTTTTTTAATATTTTATTTGTTTTTGCTATGAAATATATTAACTTACACAATTCTTCCAAAATGTTATTTCCACTTAACTCAAAAGACAAAACAGACTCACGAGTTTGTTTCATACATTTTCCCGCATTTTTCTTACCGATGAACTGCTGAGATACCATAACCATACTCTATATTTGCAATCCGAACAATGCTTCTTATCTTTACCTACATCTTTTTACTACCAAAAAAAAACGCGAAAGAAACCAAGACTAAGGATAATATCAAGACCGAGACCGAGACGAGACCGCACATTAAAATTTTCTCGAGAAAAAGGCGAGACCAAGGCCGAGACGAGACTTGGTTAGGCCAGACCTGGACCGAAACCGAGACGAGACTGAATTTTTTCGATTTTGCCGAGACCGAGACGAGATTTACAAAAGTCTCGCCTGGTCTCGTCTCGTTGCCAGCCCTAAACTAAATAAATGGAATTTTAATTTATATTTAATTTAAAAAAAAAAAAGATTTTCAACCGCCTAATTGTCGATTTTAGTCCACGGTCTTTCGCGTGTTGCGATGTAATTTATATATATAAGTAGATATCAATAATATTCGATGGAATTTCTCTCGCTTCACCGTTGTTGTTTTGTTTTCCAAACTAAAACACAGCTAAATTGAATTGAATTATTCTCCCCACCGTGGTAAGTTAATACAAATACAAAATATTATAAAACAACAAACCTATGTAAATATATTTACATACATATGTAGGTATTATTAGTTGCTTTATGCTTTTTGTTATCTGATCGTAAGCAAGAATTTTATATAGCAAATATGTAGCGTTTTTTAAAATGTTTTTGCTACTGTGGTTTTAGACTATTTAGACATAATTAAACAAATATGTACATATGGTTGAATTTAATTTCTGAATTTCTGGATATCAAAAAATTTAAAAATAAATTGAAATTGAACGCAAGACTCATAAGTCCTCAGGTCAAAAAGTAAATATATGTTATTTACAATTGTAGGAAAAATACAAGAGTTGCCAAGTTTATTGTTTCTTTGAAAGTAATAAATAGTTAAGAAAGATAATTAAATATAGAAACTATTTGGTTCATAATATTTCTTTGTCGTACATATTCCGGATATTATTTAACTGAATTAATTCAAAAAAGTCTTAAAATTAAACAACAAAAAAATTAATTTATGAAAAAAATTAAATACAAAATAAGGAATAAATTTTGTGTATTAGATATTTGATAATTTATTTATGAATTAATTTATTTGTAATTTATTTATTTATTAACTTATTATCTGTTAATTTATTATTTGTTAATTAATTTATTTATTAATATATTTATTTGATTATTTATTTATTTGTTAATATATTTATTTATTTTTTTAAATTTAAGTATATACCTGTAAGACCTAAGTTCTTTTAAATGCAACCTGAATTGCACGGATCTAGTTTGGCACAGTGGATTTGAGAACCAGGTATTGACTGTCTCATTTTAACCCATGGGCGGCATCCGATTAAAATTGGAGGTATAGAAAAGAATGCGCCTAGCGTGAGGATCGAACCCACACGTAATAGTTAGCAATCAAGCACTTTATCAACTGAGCCATTGCCACCCATTTGGTATCATTTGGGAATTATTTTAATATTAAATAAATAACTTATTCAGTTAAATTTGTTTTTTCTCTTTTTTTTCCTTTTATTTTTACTTGCGATTATAGGTACTATAAGGCAAGTTATGCATTAATTAAAAAAAAATTTTAACAATCAAACATGACATTATGATCATAGAGAAGTCCAGAGAAGTGATCGGCAAAAAATGTCTGTCTGTCAGTCTATCAGTCTGTCCGTCAGTACGTATAACGAGCTACAGCCTAAACGGTTCGAGCGATTGCCTTCAAATTTGGTATGTGTGATTCTTTTGGCATTCCTCAGAGGGGAAATTGAAATTTTATTTTTAGGCCTAAAAATAACGTTACCTGCCATATGATCTTGAAGGAAAATCTTATATTTCTCAAAAACGGTCCAACGATTTTGATAAAAATTTTTGAGAATTTTTTTGTTTGCAACAGCTATCATTTAGAATGAACCAAGTTTACGGGAAAAGTCTAATAACGGTACCTTTCATATAACGTTTTCTTTAATTTTTGGATATCTCGGTAACGGTAGATTAGATTTCCTTCAAATTTTATATCTTAGAAAATCTAAGTAAATAAACTAATTCTGCATATCAAAATTTTGAATAACTTTTTTTTGTAATAAAAATTAATTTTTAAACTTTTTTTTTTCAAAAATTAATATTTTTAAAACTAAACAAAAGAAAATAATTTTAAATTTTGTAATCACATGTAAACAATTTTTTTCAAAAAAAACTAAAAATATAAAACAGGATTTCATCAAAATCCGTCATACAATTTTCGAGATGTTTATAAAATTTTCATTGATCCGTGGCATCTAATGGCGTTCTTCGTTTTTTCGAGAAATTGATTAAAGTGTTGGTTTTTGGAGATTTTATAAGTTGAAAAAACGATTTTTACCCACCTATACACCATTCACTTTCATTATATACTCGTACATATGAATGTACATATTTACATACCTAAGTTCATTATATGTAGGTAGGTACATATTACCCTCTTAATTTACTTATTTCAAATCCATTTAAATATACATTTGTAGGTAGGTGTCTATGTTACAATTCCTTGAATCATGTATTTTACATTTACATCGGCTTTAAACCTGCATAAGGTAACTAGAATACCAATACCTACTAACAGCTGTTAGCTACACAAAAGTTGTTAGCTACAAAGCAAGTTCGTACGATCCGGTCGTGCATTTTATTTCTTTTGAATAAAGGTTTTCTTTCGTATTTTCCTTCGATTTGATCTTATAATTCTTTCTATTTTTTATTTCATTCAAGAAAATGTTTCAGTAAGATTATATATCAAATCCCTGAATTGTCAGATGTGCGGTCACAGACTATTTTGACGATATTATTACGAAATAAATTGTGGGTTTTAATATTTTTTCAAAAAAAAAAAATTGAATAAAATCACATTTTTTTTTAAATTATTTTAACAAAGTATTTTCTAAATATTTTCCAAAATATTATAGGTACATTTTATGTACACCAATGAAACTTGTTGCCAATATATTCACTCCGCTTGAACTAAATACGCGCATATTTTCCTACATGGTTTTTTGCTGCCTACTATGTTATGTTCCTTTGCCTTCCATATGCAAAAATTCGATTAATTTACTAACCATCCCCACAATTTTTTTAATAAGTTTCAGGTTCGGAGAGTAGGTTGGCCATTGTAGTAACTTCACATTTTGTTCTACAACTCAAGCTTTAACACCTATGGAAGCGCTGTGTGAATAAGGGCGTTGTTCTGTAGGAAAACCCATCTATACCTACTCCTTTTTTCCGCTCAACATTTTTAATTTTCCATTGAAATAAATTGAATTCGATTGATTGATCCATCGCAAAGATACTTTCTGCAGCTTTGTTTAAGATTTGAATCTAACATGTTTATTGTTTCCAGATGATAGTAATTCTTATGGATATCTTTTTTTCTTCTCTGTTTTCCATTGAAATCGTTTGCACAAGGTAGAATAAAAACTTCAATTCGATCTCCTTTGTTCATCAACTTTGTTTTATCTGCATTCATTTCGAGTCCTGCGTTTTAGCGAAGGTTTTGAAGTTCTAATAGAATTTTTTTTTTTAGATCTTCATATGATGGTGATACTAAGACAATATCGTTGAGGAACTCTCCCTCTATTTTCATTCCTAAAGATTCCCAATTTAGTTTTCCGAATATATCCTCAAGCACGGCGCATAAAAATGCTGGCAATTGTGGTTCTACTTGTTTTACACCACTACTAATCTTGAATTGTCTGCCAGCGTTACAACTTCAAAAAAAAAAAATGCACGACTTGATCGTACGTACTTGCTCCTATGTTCGATCACATTATATGCAAAAGAATATTAATAAAACGGGTAAATATATTTTTAAAAAATTTCACTTAATTTTTTATATATAAAAATTCTTAAACTATTCTAAAAAAAAATTGGTATCAACATTTCAAATATTTAATAATATAAATTCAAAAACAAAATTTCAGAAAAAATTGCCCAACCGTTTTCAATATTTCGAAAACGGGTGGAAAATTTTCAAAAAAAAAAAAAATATTTTTTTTTTTTAAATCCAAAAAAAACTATTTTTCGAAAATTTTGAAATGAATGAATACGTTAAGCCGCTTATGAGAAAGTCGAAAATCAATAAAATGGTTTAATGGCAGGTACAGTTACTAACAAAGTATTTTAAAAACTTTTTTGGCCGAAATGTAGACCATACCCAAAGTAGTGCACACACCAATTTTCATCAAAATCGTTAGAGCCGTTTTTGAGATAATTTAGATGGTAGAAAAATTTGTATGTCAAGTGCCGTTATTTTTGGACCAAAAACAACGATTCAAAAATGTATTTTGGACAATCACCTAAAACACCTAAACACCAAGTTTGAACCGAATCGGTTCAGCCGTTTAGGCTGTCGATCGTTCTACAGACAGACAGTCAGACAGACAGACGGAATTGCGGGACCCACTTTTTTGGTGTTCTCTTTGATAGTAATGTCATGTTTGGTTGTTAGAAAACAATTTTCTTTTACGAATACATAACTTGCCTTATAGTACTAATAATCGCAAGTAAAAAAACGAAGTAGATTTGACCCAAAAAGTGAAGTAGATTCAAGAAAAGGGAAGTAGATTTCAAAGTTATTATTTTAATAATATAATTTAAGTCCAAATTAGTTTTACGTATTTATCAACAGCAACAGAACATTTGAATGAAAATAGTAATAAGAATAAACTCACCGAAATTATCTGCATCTTTTTCTTCATTGTATACTGAAGTTTCCACAGACACATACATTTCCTTTTTATAATTTTAGGGAAATCTTGATTGTCCAGAGCTTCTTTTTTGAAAAAAAGAAGTGAACAACGATATTTTTACATAATTATATTTTTTTCAAAATATCTTTTCATCGCGTATGTTAGCCACAATGTTAATCACATTCAATTTCCCGCACACATAGATATGAACGAAGCTTAAACGTAAAACCAAAGGCACTACTTGTTTGAAAAAAAATTAAAAGGAAAACATTTACTACGTTTATATGGAGAATTGAATCGGTATTGAATCCGGATTTAGGGCTGTGTATACTTGAATCGGATTAAAATAGGATTACTCGATCCGATCCCACTAGAAGAGCTGAATCGAATTGAATTGTATGTATACCTGAATCGAGGAATTGAGGAATCGAATTCACAGCTGGGTCTTGAGGTGTGTGTGTTGCATGTATTCAGATGATTTGTGTTTTGCTTGGCTTTTTTCTGTTGTTTGTTTTTTATTGTAATGTCTAAACGAAATACTTGGGAACATGAAGAAACAAAAGGGGTATTCACGATCCGATGTTTCTGATCTTGTATCATTGTAAAAGTGTAAAAGTGTAGCATTTTTTTGCACTACACCAACAAAATATACTGAATGTCAAAGTCTTACATTTTTACACTTTTACAATACCCGATCCCTATTGTAACAGAAAAATACAAGGGTGTAAGATTTTTTTAACACAAACTAAGCCTTCTTTAGAACAAATGTGAAACAGATTTTGACACTGAAGTTTTGCTGAAGATTAGTAAAGGTGTGTTCACAGTCTATTGTAAAAAATAAAATTTTACAATTTTACAAGACTTGGTACACCAGATCGTGAATACCCCTAAGTTGAAAATCAACTTCCAGAAATCAGAAACTATTTTGTTTAGGACTCCGTTGTCTAGCGCCTCAAGGGATACGAGAAAGAACTGCCGCAAGCTGGTGATCGTAGGGCCACATGGACATCCACTGGCGAGTAACAGTGTAGTAAAGTACCTTGGCATCTGGTTGGATCAGTACCTGTATTTCGACAGACATATATGTGCTGCTTTGGCCAGGGCTAGGGAAGCCTTTGCCTTGACAAAACGACTGTTTTATAGCAGCCGTCTTGACAGCAGGGTGAAGGTGATTTGCTACATGGCCCTCATCAGGCCGATGATTGCCTACGGATGCCCGGTGTGGTTCAACGTTGCCCCATCTCAAATGGAAAAGATTCGGGTGTTTGAGAGGCAATGTCTTAGACGTTGCCTTGGATTACACAGAACACCAGAGTCGGAGTACACAAGATATTATTCCAACCAGATTCTATACAACGGAGCCAACATAAACAGAATAGATAATTTTTTGTTCAAGCTGATTCGGGGTCACGTTGCAAGAGCGATGTCCTCAACTAACAGCTTAATTTTTGGGGCTTATTACCCCAATAACGAATATTTTGAGAGTGCGCGGTTAAGTGGTTACATCCCTCCCGAGGCATTCCTCTATTTAGACAGTCGAGGGCTGATACAGGATGGAGGGGCGGTTCCGCTCATCTACCACGTCAGCCGGAAAACTGTGGATAGGCGACTCCTGTATGGTCGAGACGTCATCGCTCAAGGTGGAGAAGAGCGCCTTCGGCTCAGTAGGACTGTGTCCGATCGGGACCGGAGGGATAGGGCGAAACAGGAGAACCAGTTCTGGTCGCTCTCTGAACAGCAACATAATATTTAAAGTTGATGAAGATGATATATCTTGGCCCACTTACATAGATTTAGGGCAATTAGGTATAGGGAACAGTCGGGGTGGCACCAAAAAAAAAAAAAATTAAAAATATGTATGTATGCGGAGGCATACGTGCATGTATCTGCGTGTCTGTACATGTATGTGCGTACGTATATGTATGTGCGTATGTACATGTATGGGTGGGTTGCATGTTGCTGTGTGTCTGCATGCATATAAAAAATACACAAAAAAAAATTAAAAAACGAAAAAAATGCTGCTGTGGCTGTTCTAGTTTTTAAGTAGTTTTAAGTATTATTAGGTATTTTAAGTAGTTTAAGTTATTTTTAGTTAGTATAACTTAGTTTTATTTCGTTTTAATTATTTTTAATCTATATTTAGGTTTAGTTTATAAGTAAAAAAAAAAAAAAAAAAAAAAAAAAAAAAAAAGAGATACCAAGTTTTTTTTTGTAAAAGTTTCCTTGGAAAAATAAAATAAAATAAGATAATTAGATTTAATTAAAATAGTTTTAAGGTCGAAAGACATTAGTTCTAAGAGTTATAGTTTAATTTAGAGCGCCCGTAAAGGGCCAGTAAATTAGTTGTAAGTTATTGATAATTAGGCTAGTTTTAAACATTTTTGTCTAGCTTTAAGATAGTTATAAGTTAATATGAAATAAAAATGAAATTAAAAAAAAAAAAAAACCCTAATTATTATGTTCAAATTTATGGAAGAACTTAACGTTTTGTCATATTTCGATTCCAAAATTTATAGAAATGTGGAAGTGTTAAAATAAATCGAAGCCGAAATGAAAAAAAGGGGATTTGCCACAAAAGATTTTAAGCAAATTGAAATAAGGTGGAAAAACCTAAATTAATATACATTACTACAAAAAAAAAACAATAATAAAAGTGGACATCAAAAAGAACCTTGCGGATACTACGAAGAGCTGGATCGGTTGCTTGGATACCGACCAAATGCATTAAACAATGGCATTGACACTTCAAGACGTAAGTACCTTGTTTTATTTCTCAATAAATGTTTTATTATATTTTAAAAATTATTTCAGCCGATGTGACTCACAATCAAAAAGAAGACGAAAACACCGAACAAACAATAAACACAGAAGAGATAGATCCATCTATACTCCCTGCGTCAACATCCAAAGGTACCTACTGAATTGTATTCATATTTGTTTTGATTCCTTATACATATTTAATTTTTACTTTCCTTGCAGATCAACGTAAAAAAAAGGGTGGAGGAAGTTATGCCCATTGTTTCGAAAAATTGGCACAGAGTATAAAAAAAAATCCCAAGAAACATTGGATGCCCAATTTTTCAAATCACAAAAGGAACTTTTGGATCTTGAGTTTTAACGGTGGGATGAGCGAGAAAAATTATTTGAGGAAAAGTTCGAGGCTTCAACGAGAAAACTTTTAGAAGAAAATACCGAGACAAGGGGCTTAAATGAAATTTTAAATCCTCAAGGGAACACCTCATCTTATGCTTTGACATCAACAACCGAGGAGTTTTCAGGTCAAGACATTAAACAATATTTATCTACTTTTTCGATCGATGAAGATTGATTTTTTTTTACAGGTCGCTGTGAATTTTTATTTTATTTTTCTTTAATGTTTTTTAATATTTAGCTTTCCTTCTTTATTTTTGAAATAAAAAACATTATGTTTTTGTATTACGGAATGAAATTCAAATGAACTGTTTATTTATTTTACATTATTAAACTTTAGATTTTATACTTCGTATTATTGGGAAGTCTTGAGACATATACAATTTTAACTGATTTCTTATTTCATCACCATGGATGCTTGATGTTACATTTGTTGAAACTGATTGTGGTTGATTAAGCAAATTATTCGATGTGCCGATCTCCGCATTCCAATCATCCCTGTATGGAGATCTTCTTTGTTCGAGAATATTATGTAGCACACAACAAGTGGCAATAATGTGAGGAACAAAATCTAAGGGTCCGCCAAATAACTTTTTTTTTTTGAAAATGCTATAAAAAAAAACTACTAAAACTAAATATTTTCTTAAATTTATTCAACATGGCCCGATAACGATCGCCATTGACTGTAACGGCCACTCCTTGCTCATTTTCGAAGAAAAATGGCCCAATTATGTTTCTGGACCAAAATCCGCACCAAACAGTGACTCGTTTTGGGTGTATCGGCTATTCAATGTATGCGTGCGGGTTTTCTGTACCCCAAATGCGACAATTTTGCTTGTTTGCATACCCGCCAAGATCAAAATGAGCTTCATCTGAAAAGATGATTTCGTTTTTGGCAAAATCGGCATCTTCTCTAAGTCGATCGCAGGCCCACTTAGCGAAGCGAAAACGCATTGGATGGTCAGTTGGCTTCAACTCCTAAACCAATTGGACTTTGTATGGCGTCATACCAAGGTCTTAATGCAAAATTCGTCTCAATGATGTCTCCGAAATGTTGTTCAATTGTTGAGAACGACGGTGAATTGATGTTGATGGCGCTTCAAGCACACTTTTTGCCACAGCAGCAATATTCTCGGGTGAACGAACTGTTTTTGGTTCTTGACGCTTTGGTTTATCGATGAGGATGTCAGCTTCTTTCACTTTTTTCACAAGATAACGAACATACGGAGCTGACGGTGCTTCTCTTCTTCCAAAATCCGTACGCAATTTTCGCACACATTCTGCAACATTACCATGATTTTCAAAGTAATGTCGCAATATTTCCCAGCATTGCTCAAGCGTATACACAACCATATTCGTTCAGCGGAAGGATAAAACTAATTATCTGTCAAATCAGACATGAGCTAAGTATTACCATTCACGAAATAAGCACTAGTTGAAAACAAAAACGTTAGATGGGGGACCCTTTACATCTATATCAATACGTTTCTGCAAGATCCTCCATCTGCCTTTTAAGCGTCCGAACGCATTCTCCACTACTATTCTGGCCTTAATCATATATGTGCCAGTGTATCCTTTCAAAAGCCAGGGAAGTAGTGGGTACGCAGGATCTCCAATAAAAAATGCTGGTATATCCACACCATTAATTGTTTTTGTTGGCTGTAGAACAAGATTTATAAACGAACAGAACTTAGTTTTTAAATGAATAAATGTTCTTACGAATTTCATGTTGTTAATGTTGATGCTCGGGCACGAATCTTTTAATACGGTGGCATCATGTACAGATACCGGATGTTTGCAAGTTATATCCAAAACCCTTTCAACGAATTTTTAGTATCCATGAATCAATCAATGTAGGTACAAAATACTTACAAATAGTTGCAATCAACAACTGCTTGCAAAACCATGGACGGCCATCCCTTTCTGTTGATATAGTCAGCACTCCCATCCAAGGCTGGTTATATTGGTATATGAGTACCATCGATCGCTCCCAAAATTTGAGGTACACCGCTTTTCTCCTGAAAGCTCAGAACGATACTGATGGATTCGCTTTCATTTGAGTTGGCAGTTTGATTTCATCTTTTAGAACAATGTCTACAATCGCTCGGCAAAATTAGTAGATGCGTTTTTTTACCGTGGATTTATGAACTCCAAACTGGTTTCCAATTACTCTATACTCTGCACATGATGCCAACTTATATAAAGCTAGTGCTACTTTCATTTTCACTGAAAGAGCCTCGTGCACAGAGAATAGAAATAGTGATAGGGCTGGAGAAACTTGGTCACATATATAATTAAAGGACTCTTTCTCCATTCTAAAATTTCCAACCATTTGATCATCAAAATTATCACTATTGACAATATTATTCCACCAATGTCTGCTTCTTATTTTCATCCAAATATGACGAACTCTTTTTTTGTGGAAAACAAGCAAAATAATTGTTGACCATTCCTTTTATCCGATTCTTGTGCCTGATACAATTCTGATGGAATTGTTTCTTTTGTTTTTTTTAATGAAACATAATCTTCGCTTTAAAAGTCGTGTTCTAAATAATTGCCTTCGTTGTGTTATTAAATTCTGCATTGAATTTACATAATTTGCAATTTTTTTTCTCTAGATGTCTCCATTTTAAGTAATACGCACGCACACAATTAAAGTCAGACTGTCACTTCGATTCCATTTTAATTCAATCTTCCGATCCCACGAGGCCATATACCTGAATCGAAATCTCAATTCGATTCGATTCAATTCCTCAATTCTGTCATACAAACGTCCAAAAATTAGAATACATGTTTTTGTATGAAGTGAAGTTAGAAGCAATTTATTCTTTTGAAATGTAAATCTGGGCTTACATGAAAGAGTGTAAAACATTTTTTTATTTTTCAGTTATATTAGTTGATCGTGTATTAAAACTTTATAGTTAAACATTTTTTGGGCTTTGATAATTAGTTAGTTAGATGCAATTAATTAAAGAGAACTTGTTCATATTTTACCAAACGTTTCACTTTGTTGTTTTCCAGCTTCTTCAGTGGTTGATATTTATTTAACTTTAAAAACACAATTTTCAATGATTGGCATTAGAAATTAAGCATACTGGTATATACATAAATATTGGTTATATGGGATTTTTGTAACTTCAATTTTAGGTATATTGCACTTACTGTTTTGTTTGATTTTAAATAAAACATTTTATTAATTAAATTAGAATATGTTTTACTTAAATTAAAATAAATTAACATTTAATACAACGGAACAATATTTAAATAAAAATAAATTGCAACACTTGTTGGACAACAAAACTTAAAACCTAGTATTACTTGTTATCACAGATCAATTATTAATGGCAACACTGTATATAGAGCTTATATTGTCAATGGCATGGTGGTTCATTGTTTTTGTCATGACTGAACCAAAAACGGTTGTCATATTAGCCGTGTTTTATTGGGAATTTCATCCGCCGTAGGTTTATCCGTCGTAGCATTTTACATACAATTCGATACGGTCGATAAAAAGCTAAAGTAGAAGCTACGGTGGATGGCTGGTTGACGTTCAGCCGGGTCTCGATTCTGATTTTGTTAGTTTTGTTGGTACGATTGATAATTGAATTGAATCTCGATGGATGTGTTCATGGAGTGTTATAATTATTAATTTCATTCGTAAGACAAATCGATCTTTTTCATTCTGTTTTTTTAATAGTTGGCCAGTTTATATTTCTCAAATCTTAGATAACTCCATTTTTTAATAAATTATAAGCTGTTCTTCAGAAAAGATTCTGACTTTTATTATTAAAAACTGTATTCTTTGCTCAATTTTTTTCTGAAGTACGTCTAAAATTGCACCTATATCTGCAATTTTGCATACCCCTAATGTCAATTAATCAATTTTAACAAATTTTGATATCCATTTTGAAAAAGAAACCAATATTTATATAATGAATTCCATTTTACTTTTATTTTTGACTAACCAAGACCAATTTTCGTTTTGTGTTCAATTGTTATTGATAGTTGTAAATAAACGGAGTTTGGTGAAAAAAATCATCTTTCTATTTAGATCTACAAAAAGCAATTTGAAATGACAAACCGCATTGGGTGGAACTGCACTAAAGAGGAATTGCTTGACACTGCGCCGCAAAATATTCGTACGAAATTCTATAAGCTATAAGGCGAGAACCGCGCACATATGCAACTTTCAGTTTTGCAACAGTTTGGTTGCTAAAGTGAATACCCTGGACTTATATGAGAGCGCGCGCACATGCAAAAACTATTCACTCCGCGATTCGAGCAACTTAAGAGTTTGTGTTTTGGCACAAATCGAACGATCGCCCCAAATAAGTTCTTCAGTTTGTATCACATCGAACTATAATGTAACTGAACGTACATTAAATCAAAATGATGTTTGTGTGTTGGTTTAGCTTGTTGATTGATTTTAAAGTTGCTTATGTGCGCGATCATCGTTCAACTAGTGATTTAACTATTTCGTTTCGGTAAAATTGAATGTGCGCGCCTAGCCTAAACACACTAAGCGGAAACTGGACTCACAAAGTGTACTTTTTCTTCACTGTTTAATGGACGTTGGCCATTGGCGGTATTCGATTCACTACATGGACATGGACTGGGCATACATTTTTGTGATCCAAAATGGTGAAATGGCAAACCAATGTTAACTCTTTGTTACTTACGCCGCCGCATAAGTTAAGTGCAGTCTGATGAGTAAATATTGAATTGACAGCAAAACATACTCAGAAAATAAATTTGTAAATTGACTTGAAAAATAAAACTCTAGCTATCGATAAGCTCAGAAAATAAATAAAAGCATGAAATATAAGGGGAGTGAACAATTTAAACTACGTTGTAGTGTGCGTTCCAAACCAAGAAACATTAAAAGGAAACAAGTAAATCACCGGCACTTTTGCTTCCTCGTGTGAAATGCATAGACCATTTTTAAAGCAATACAAAAATTGGACTGTGTAAAAAGGGACTTGACCATAGTCTATGAACAAAGCCATTCACTTACCATTTCCGTTCTATTGGTGCAAAATGAATGTTCGAATTTAAAACTGCAATTGCAGAAAAAACGAAAACAAGAAATAGGTTTGTAACATAAATTAAATATTGGTACGTTTTTCTACTTTCTATTTTATATGAATAAAAGCTAATTATTGTTCATAACTTTGATATTTTCTTAATTTTACTTTGCAAAAGACTATTTCATTACTTGTGACTGCTGTGCAGGGGTACCAATTTTACAAAATATGTAAAAGCCACGGTCCATGCTACCGTCGATACGTTTTTTTGGGAATTACTTACGGTACAATGGATATATTCCCAAAAAAACACACCTATTGATGAATTTGTTCATCATATTGATGAAAAAAGCTGTTATTTTTCAGCCACGACCGCGATCATCAATATGAAAATTTAGATAACCGCGATCATCGTATTGACTACTGCGATTATGATTATACTGAATCCTGTGATCATAATATTGATTATCACGGTTGTCAATAAGATTATCGCGCTTGTCACATTAACAGCCAAGATTTTCATATCGACAACCATGATTTTCATATTGAGAAACGCGATTTTGCTTATTGAATGACTTCAATACCTATGAAAATTAAAAACCGCTTATTTCATTATTAAAATTGCAACAGCAGAGAACTTTTAAGCGGACAGATTTTGTCTTTTGATTAACAGTTCTTTTGATTTATCTTGGCAACAAAAACTGCAAGGAGATGATCATCATATTAATAACCACGATTGTCAATATAACAACAGCAAACCAACGATCATCATATTGACAATTGCAATATGACAACCAATATTTTTTCGGTGTATTTTGTTGAACGCGAAGACTTTCCAACGTGTAGTGGGTTGTGGTGTGGTCCTCTCTATCCAGTATTGTTACATTGTCAAAATCTGCGATATGTTCTTTCTCTACCATATGTTGTGAAACTGATGTAGTTGCTCTCTTTTTTATCACATTAGCTTCATGCTCTGACAATCTCACATACAGTTGTTTTTTGAAGTAGATTTAAGTTTCTTTTTGTTTAATATTGCAGGAGATTAAAAAAGGATTTCTTAAATTGAAGTACATATATACAAAGAATTTAATAATAGTGTGAAATAGAGAGCAGAGTTTTTTTTTTGTAATCGAGAAGTTAATCTACTTTAATTGAAGTAAAGTGGTATTCGTAGAGAAATTCTTGGTGTTGCGATAAGCGTTGCCGGAAAAAAATTTTGAAAGTACCAATTCTGACAACAGAAAGTCATATTTTAGGCTACTGGGTTGGGTGGGTGCCACCAACAAAAAAGTAACAAAATTCCCAAGATTTCATATGTAATTTTTAGTTTTATTTATTGCGCCTCAAAGCTTGAGGAATAATAAGAGTAGTGCTCTCGTGACAATCTAGTATAGCAAAGTAAAACATTTTCACGAAAACGATACACACTCCAACTTGATTTTATTTATTTTAATATGGAGGGACTTTCACATCTGTGTTTTTTTTTCTGTCAAAAAGAATACAAAATATAAGGAAAAAAAGAATTACAAACATACATTACTAATAAAAATCACTTCAATGCCCTCTGTAATTGAATAGACTTACTAATTTACCGGAAGTCAATTATAGTCACGAGAACACAGCTAAGAATAAATGAACACAAAATTTATAAAATATAAATTAATAGATAAAATAAAAGAACTTCATATAATAAAACATACAAAAAATAAATAAAAGCATCAACTAACAATATATGTGTTCAGTGAGGATGTTCGGAACAGATTAGACCACCTTCCAACAGAAAAGTACATGATTTTGCTATTCAATGAGAAATTTTATGTTCTTAAATGTTTTGATTTGGCGTTCAATGAGTCAGATTGGAACACTTTTCAACAAAGAACTGTCAAAACCAATTGATGTTGTTAAAAAAAAAAAATATTTGGTGTTAGATTTAGTTGATAAATCATTTTCCGTGTCGTGTCGTTTTCATGCAAAATATTTTTTTGAATAAATTGAACTCCATTTCAATTTATTTTTAAAAATGTTTCTGCAAAAACAAACCATCTAGAACTGTAGGTAAACTACAATAATTTTTTTTTATAATCACTGTTCTAATTACCTCCATATACTTTAAGACTTCAATTGATTAACCTCCCATCTCTTTCTGCTCATAGAGAGAACTTGCAGTTCTGCTTCATAATTGGTGTAATGAATGGATCTATTTTATGTCCATCGTTTCTCGTTCGAATAAGTTTCAATATAAGTCAGACTAGCTTAAGAAGGAATTTAACACTTCGAACTATTTTTAGCAGATCAAACTATGGCGCTAATAGTCCTCTTAATAATCAGTTAATCGAAAATTTCAATAAATTCTATATTCTCATTGGTTCTGCAAATGATAATTTTTTTGCTCTGAGTAGTTGACATTTTGTTATTATTTATTAAATTAAATTTTTGTAATTTCAACGTTAGCATTTGACATATTATATCACGAATCTGTTCTGTCCTGTTCTATTCTGTTCAAACTTTTTTGTCACTGAACATTCTTATGTAGTTTTTATTTGTTAATGCGGAAGCCTTCCGGACTCTTCTGAAAGAGTTCAATTGCGAAAAAATGACAGGTCTAATTCTGAAAAGAAGAGAATTTTGCTTCTGGATTTGAAATCAGAATCATAACGCGAACGTCAAACTCGACTGTTGTCATTTTGTGTATCATAATTGTGCAACAAACATTTTTTTTTTTGATTTTGAATATTCTCACGTACACAATTATTTTCACACATACAATCTCATTAAAATTCAGAATCGTCTGAATCACACAAAAGTGTTCTGTTGGGATCCCGGATCGTAGAACAATTCCGGATTGCCAAATAAAAACGCCATTAATATAAATTTTTAGGTGATATGAATTGCTGGCAAGTTTTAGCCTTTATTATTTCATTAAACGACAAAAGTGATTTTATTACTTTATAAGAAAGTCGATTTTTACTATTGGATATATTTGAAAACATTGCTCATTGATTCCTAGAATGCCATTTGAAGCGTTTGAGTGCCAGAGTGTCATTTAAATTGAAAAGTGACAAAAGTGCAAGATCGTGCCACTTCGGCAACGTTGGTTGCGATCGTGTATAAGTTTTTTATGATTCTCAAAAATGTATTATTTACTCCTTGATATTAAAGTGCTTTAAGCTTTAGTAAAATCTATGACAGCTAGTTTTAGGTCGAGCTGGTATTCGTTAAACTTTTTTACTACTTGATTTATTGTTTGGAGGTGGTCCGTTGTACTAAAGCCCCGTCGAATTCGGAATACTGAAAATGAATGTAAATGCGATACAGTGTTATTTAAAATAATTTAAATAATTTTGTTATTGAAGTCGCAAATTGATACGTATATCTATCTACTCCAATTGCCAATTTTATCATGACGACCGACGTACGCTCGTTAGTAGCGAATTTCCCAAAAATGTTTTTCATATTTTGCCTCAACACCAAAGCTAATTAATAAATATTTTTTTATATTCATAAACAAAAGCGAGCAGGCAACTGCAGCAGCATATGTAAATATGTACAAAAAAAACCTTTTAAAAAACACCCTCGGATATGTTTACCAATATATTTATTATTTTTTCTCATCAAATAAAAGCCATGAATAATAATGAAATAAAACCAAAATTATGTACCATCATAATACTGTATCCATTCCATTTGTATACAGAAGTGTTATATAGTCATGATTCGGGAATAAACGACTCATGATCAACAATGTTTTATCTGGCAACATCATGAAGAACAAATTTATGGAAGCGCTTAAATGTTTATTTTGCTTGTTTGCTTAGCATACAAAACACGTGAAAATTTATTTATTTTTTTACTGAAAATAATAACTTTTTAAAGTTTAAACAATGGAAAGATTCACTCTGGGGGTATAGGCCGGTTTTTTATATTCCTTCTATTTATGTGTGCAAAAATTTACTGTCAAGAAAAAAAGGGTCAAAAACATTAAAGCCATTTTGTTTTTTCCTTTTTACTTAAGTAACATCAATTTAGGATATATTTACCATTCAAATCTTTAGCCCTTCAAGGAAAGTTGTGAACTTTTTAATGTATGTTTCATGTTTCTTAACTGTTGCGCTATCATCGCTTTAAATACAATCTGCTTCTGCATACTCACAAATCTTTTTTCTATTTTCTTTTTTTTTTTTGGTGTATTGCCATTGTGAAGTCAGGGCCGACAAGACGCCGCCGGCCGTCGGCAGTCATGACTTTTTGTCTGCCTTAAATCAAACTTGTTGGAAAAAGGATTTCCTTCCTGCGGGACAAGAATAGTTGAAGAAGAAGCATCGGTAGTGAGGACAAAAAACAAACTACATGCATTCATACATTACAATTATAACTTCCTAGGATAAAACAGCTTTTTGATGGCAACAAATCCAAAGTATACGCATATACATATGTACATACAAAGTTAAGAAATTCCTTTACACCGCGCCGCCGCCGGGATAAATATTTGATCCATCGTGCTGAAAATCCCACAGGAAATTACTCAAGGAAAGAGCTGCTGCCTCACACTATGCACTATTAGTCCAGTCGGGTTAAACATTTTAAATAAAAAAAATTAGTTCGTACAATTTTCTATCACAGTTCGCTGCAGGGGGTTATTAGTAGTCTAAATCTCGGTTTTCGGTAAATTCGCGCTGGAGCTTCATCCGCCATTTTGAATTTAATACAAATTTGATTTTGGCCAATAACTTCGCTATTTTTGATTTCTGCAAAGAATAGTAAAACTTGTAGTAAATTTTATTTTCTACAACTTTAGTTTTAATATTTTTTTTTTTTTTTCAAAAAAGTTACTGTTCGGGAGATATTAATGAAAAACTGTTTTGGGGCTTGTGACCCCCTTCTGGAACTATGAATAATTAATTCGTACAATTTGTGTTCTTATAGTTGGTTGGGGCGATCATTAGTAGTCTAAATATCGATTTTTAGCAAAATCCTCAAAAAAAAATCAGTAAAAAAAAATTCAAAACGATTAGTGTAAATGAAGAGTCCTTGAAAAGTTTCAATTTCATTTCATTTTCAGCATAGTCCACTAACCAACCTTTTAATATTAAAAGCGGTGTACGAACTTAACTTAACTTGCTTGTAATTTGGACTTTGTACGGAAACAAGTTTAAGTCATCATGAAGTAGCCGTTGTTTTGACCGTCTGCTAACTCCAATTTGGCCGATAAATTTCCAGTCGAAACACTTGGATTTGCCTGTATTGCCGATGCAACAGCCACGATCCTGAACCCGAACATTGCCATCTCGATGATACGGTCTTCGATCGATGCTTCCGGATTCGAAGCAAAACAAAACATTAAATAAAATAGAAATGTTGTTGACTAATACGATTTTCATGTTTCTAATATCACAATTGTTGTTTATCAACAACAATCGTGCTCAATTTCATAATAATACGACCACAATAATTGTCACAACAACATTTTTTATTTAAGGATGTGTCTTGTGTCATGTGTCATGTGTCTTCCATCAAAAACGTTTTTGTTTAAAAATGTTTATGCTCATGTTACTATTATCTTAGTAATAGTTTGAGTACGTAATTGAAAATGGCGTTGTGGATTTGAACAATGAAAATTGTATCATTTTAACAAAAAAATTGAAAATGTCAGCTTGTTAAAATTAAGTTTGTTCGTGCTTGACGCAAAAACAAACAAGGTTCATGCTTGATTTTACCAAGGTTTTTTTTCGGTGAGAAGGGACAAATCTAAGATAATGACACCACAGTACTGGTCAAAACTTGATCTAAAAAGGTTCCAAGTATTTGATATTAGGCATATTGCACATCAGCTCCGTACTTGGTGCCATGACTGGACACTGACTTATAGGCAAGCAAGCAACGAGTCTTGGTGTTTATTCAAACGAATTTTGCAAAAACCTTCAAGAGCTAGGAGGAGGTGGAACCTTTTTCTCATTTTCTGTGTACATGTCTTGCTCTATCTAAGAGACGAAGCTCCACGTTGGAGACTTTTTCTTCTATATTCTCTTACGGTTCATTAAAGAAGATCCAAAGTGTTCAACTAATTGGAAAAATGTCTCTAGATTCATGTGGTATCAAGAGGGATCAACTCTGGTCTATAAGTGTGCCAGCTGCAACAGCCACTTCAGCCAAACCTAAGCTAACCTACTCATATTTTCAGAACTTAAGAACTCATTGGAAATTATAATCTGGTCTCGAATAGAGAGATGTCTTGAATAGAATATAACACTTCTTTACAAATACATAATATTGCCCTCAAAAGCTTTTACTTATTTTCCATTGGTTACGGCCTTGTCATTGTAGAATCTCTGTGGGTTGGTACTTATAATTTTTTTTCACTTCATAATAACTGTATGTATGTATGTACCTATTCATTATAGCAAAAAATGTAAAATAAATAATGAATCATTCAAGTGTCATAAGGTTTACATTCCATTTTATTTGTGTGGCCAACAATAACATTAATTGGAAAACATTATGTGGGATACCAATCATTCTGGCCTGAAGGACCTTCCATACACGTAGTCCCTTAACAACAACACCAATAAAAATCAAACATCATCAGAGGGAAAATTTAATTTGGTTGTTTGGCTTTTTTGTCCATTCTGTAACCTGCTGGGGGGGTTTTATTGGAATTCCCCAACACCACACAACACACAATAAAAAATTCAATTACAAAAAAAATGCCTCCGGTGAAGGGGAAGGAAGGAATTTAATTTTTATTTGTCAAAGAGGCTTATCAAAAGTAATTATAAAGCGCCACAACATGCTTCAGTAGCGAAAATTATCCCCTTGAAAAGAAAACAACAACAAAAACAAAACCAAAACCAAAAAAAAAAATGGAAGTCCTGATACATCACGGGTTATCATACCCACTACCCTACCTACACCTGTAACGTTTTGCGTAGCTAAAAAATTTATTTTTAGTCGAGTCTTTGTAACTTTTTAAATATTGTAGGATTTCACAGAGATTCATTTGTTCCAGAAGAAGCAATTAATTATTTTTCCATTAAAAGCCGGCGAAGAACTTTAAGTATTAAGCGTTGGGGATTATCACACGATAGACAGACCAGACAGTGATATCCTGTGTAACATCAACATGACGGTAGAAGTTGTGCAATTATCTTCCTAGAGCGCGTGCTTTGCTTTTTTGAGCATTAATTAATACTGAGCTGATGCTCAGCACGGGAGAACTGCGAAATGTAAATCGTCTATTATTATTTATAATTGCACATTAATTCTTCATTTTAAACGAAACTGTAGAAAATTTCATTAACAAAAGATTAAGATGGCAAGCAAATGTTGCCCTATGCTGTCTGAAATTTATTTTTCAGGGTAAAGAAAGCAGCTTTTAAGTCAATTTAAGAGAACATATCTTCATAAGATATAGCAAATTAATGTTAGTTTGTTTGTGGCTCGAATACTACTGAACAGATTTTGCAAAAATGTTTGACAAGTAGACAACAAACTATATTTTGACGTTTCGATAATATTTATTTCCAAGTGTGCCTCAAAAGTCTTAAAGTCTCCTTTTACCAAAAATACGGTCTCGTCTCGGGTCTTTTTGAGAGCCCTAGTCCTTATATAATAAGTTATAATATGTTTTTTGGATACACGTAGAAGCAAAAAAATGTACGACTGGATCATATGAACTTGCTCTTGTAGCTAACAACTTTAATTTAGCTAAACATTGAGGTTTAGTTAGTTAGGTGTAGTTATCCTATGCAGCTGTAAAGCCTATGTTGGTAAGATTATCTTGATTCTTATTATAATGAATTGTCGAATGGATGATTCAAGGAATAGTTACATAGGTACCTACCTACAAATGTATATTTAAGGTCTAAGTTATGGATTTTAACTATGTGAGTTAGGAGAGTAAAATGTATAGTATTCAGTGATGGAGGCAAAAATTTGTAAAACGGGAATAATAATAAAGTAGAAATACATGGATAAATGGTCTTTATAGTTTGAGGAAAACAAAGATGCAGTTTGAATTCGTTCATAAATAAGAATATATCAAAAAAAAATCAAAAATCGTTGTAGCGGTTTTTTAATGAATACATTTTTTTTGAAAACATTTTTAGAAAAAAAACTTGAAATGCCATTTGGAAGATATGATTAATGTACATATAAAATTAAAATTTCAAAAAATTCTGTGACTGGTTTTTGAAAAATCGATTTTTCAAAAAAAAATATTTATTTATTTTTTAAAATTCGAAAAATTCCCTTTTTGAAAATTTCCGTATGCAGTTTTATTAACAATTTTAGGCACCATTTGTGCAAAAAAAATTATTATAATCGGTTCCTCCAATGTTGAGAAAGTCGAAAATATGAAAAGTTATTCTATGGGAAGTTGTTTTTTGTCTTTGGAATATAGTTTTTTTAACTGTTCAAGTTAATGTCAAAAAACCACCAACTACGAAGTTTCGCAAAAATCCATTAAGTCGTTTTCAAAGTTTTGAGTTTTCAGCAAACAAATTTTTTTTTTTTAATTTCAAAAGAAATTTATTTTTGAAAAATTTTGGCTTACGTTAGAGTTTAAACTTTTCATGAGCTTCTGCGCAAAAAAATTCAAAAAAATCAAATTAACCGTTTTCCAGAAAATCAAAAACCAAAAAAATGGTACTACTAGAGGTACCAAATGTAACAATTTTTTTCCAAAAGAAAAATTACTAAAATGTTCCCTTTAGCTTCATTCATGAACTGATTTTTTTTATAAAAATCATTGGAGCCGTTTTCTAGAAAAATAAGTTTTGTTATTTTTTGCCAGAAAAAAATGTATGGGGGCTATTGTTATTTGTCGTCTTAAAAAATAAAATACACGACTGGATCACATTGTATGTAAAAGATTTCTATTTAAAATCTAAATATATTTTTAAAGTCATTTTTTACTTTATTTTTTATACACAAAGTTTCTTTAATTTTTTTCTAAAAAAAATTGGTATGACAATCTTAAATATTTAATAATATAAACTTAAAATTAAATCGGATTAATCAAAGAAAAAATAATTAAAAATTCTGAAATAAATACTTAAACTAATTTACGCCATTTTATTCCTTGAATAAATTTGAATTTATGAGAAAAAAATTTTAAAAATCTGTGGAGCGGTTTTTGATAAAATTTTTTTTTTGTTTAAACTTTTTTAAAAAAAATTCAAAAAGCCCAATTCATAGGTATTTAGCAAATATATATAACAAAATTTTTTTGAAAAAAAATTATTGAGCAGTTTTCAAAATATAAATTAATTTTTTTTTTAAATCTTTTAAAAATACAAAAAAATATTGGTACGCAGTATAAATTGGCAACCCAAGCCTATATACCTGTGAAATCTCGAAAGAATCGGTCGAGCCATTTATAAGTTAGTGGAAATTAAAAACAACGGTGCTATGGACATTTTAAAATTTTTTTTCAACCATATGATCGATCGTGCCCAAAAACCTGCACTGATTTTTTTAAATCAAAATCGTTAGAGCCGTTTCCGAGAAAAATAGGCTTTTACGTATTGGTTATATGGCAGGTACCGCTATTCTTTGAACTAAAAAAAAATTCAATTTCCCCTCTGTACAATACCTAAAAAACTCTATATACCAAGTTTGAAGCAAATCCATCCAACCGTTTAGGCTGCAGACTCGCGGACAGACAGACAGACGGAATTGGGGGACCCACTATTTTGGTGTTCTCTATGATCGTAATGATCAGAATTTTTTTTGCACGAATCCATAACTTGCCTTATAGTACCTACCTATAATCGCAAGTAAAAATAAAAATATACATTTTAAGTTAGGTACAATATTTTATAAAATAAAATCTATGTGCCTTGGAATTTTTGCCATTATATTAATAACGTCCTCATAGTCAACTTCAATATCCCCAAAGTTGTTCCTCTCCGCTGTTGGCCCTCAGATAAGTTTTAAATCGGCGCAAGCGTGAAAAATATCGCACGCTTGACGCCACAGATACTGGAAGTATCGCACCGATCTGCATAAAGCAGTAAACTGGTTTGTATAAGGACGAATCCCAAACATTTAACGAGTCTCTAAAGTTTTTAGGCCTTTTTTTTTGGTTCTATACTCAGAAAATGCTTGCAACCATAGTTAATTAAACATTGACATATATCAAGAAAATAAAAGAAAAATATTTTTACATGCTCCACTTCTTCAATTCGACTAGAAAATCATCAAAGCATACTTTTACATCATCTGGCAATTCTTTTGAATTTTTGGAAGCAATTCACGACGATTGAGAATTTTTTTTTCATTACATGAATAAATGTTCCAAAGCAACATAGATACGAGTAGATCGACGAAAATATTCTTCTGGATCACCTCCTTAATTATCTAGGTTCCTCTGGCGACTGGCTTTTAGTAAATGTATTTGCAAATATGGAAGTGAATTATTGTATATTTCAGTCGCAATCACGGACAGACTATAAAAACAATAATAATCTTGGTCTTATTACAAGAGAAAAACTACTTTGGACAATTAAAAGCTTTAATCCATATAAATCAGAGGGAGCATCAGACGGCATAATACCTGTCGAAATCCAAATGACATCAGATATAGTTATACCCATCCTGGAGGTTATTCTATCTCATCTATATCTCCTTATAGTATGGGAGGCGGCCGTAGATTACCTATCTCATCGGGAGAGTCGAAATGATAGATACCAATCGATAGAACTTATTAAAACATTCACAAAACCACTGGTCGGGCAAACGGTTTCAGTGAAATTTAGGCGTGAGACGACCACTTCCGGTACTGATTTTTCGATGAGTACCTATTTAATGGGGGCAGTGACAACACTTTTTACTAATGTCAGGAGTTTTTCATGCAGAATTTAAAACAGTTGGTCGGGCGAAAAAAATTAGGGAATAAATGCTTGACCGACCATTTTAAAAAACGTTTTTTTGGATGAGAACCTATCTCATCGGGAGAGTGGGTAATATTGGTATCAAACGAAAGGTTAGACTCTCCTCTTCACAAATCCGGTAGTCGGGCCAACTATTATAGGGAAAAACTTGCCGCCCGACCACTTTTAAGAAAAATAACGTTTTTTTTTTTGTTGGTTAAATTGAAAAGCCAAAAAATAAATTTGTGGTGGCCAAATATATATAAAATTAGTACTGAATGATAGTCTAATTTCCTCTCAATAATGTAGTCGGCAAGGACTTTATTTAAACTATTCAGTTAGCCTCAGATATGATTTTTTGTGAATTAAGAGCTTGATTTTTAAAAGGATCACTTTCAGAACATTCTACTTAACATAATTTTATTGTGTTTTGGTATTTTGGAATTCCAAAGTACTCAAAAGTAATAAAGAACTATCTCCCCATGCTTGGGCGGGAGAGGCAATTTCATAAAAAAAAGTACAATTGAAAGAAAAATATTAAAAAATTACGGTGATACTTAATGTTATAACTTTTTATAAAGCAAATACCCTACTCTATTAACTTATTTTTAAGTTAAGTGAAATCTATGCATAGTTTTTGAAAAAAATCGTGTTATAAACTCAGTTTAAGCTGTGGCTTTTTCAAAACTGTTAAAATAATATATTATATTTTTTCCTGAAATTTGTTGATCTAAATAAATCTTAAAACTATATGAAATATTTTTTCAAAAAGTAAAAAAAAAAACTTTTTTTCTCAAGAACCGCTCCACAGATTTTTAAATTTTTTTTCTCATAAATTCAAATTTATCTAACAAATAAAATGGCGTATTTTTTGTTTAGCTTAAATTAGTTTAAGTATTTATTTCAGAATATTGAATTATTGTTTCTTTGATTAATCCGATTTAATATTTTGTTTTTAAGTTTATATTATAATATTTAAGACTGTCATACCAATTTTTCTTAGAAAATAATTAAAGAAACTTTGTGTATACAAAATAAAGTAAAAAATGACTTTAAAAATATATTTAGATTTTAAATAGAAATCTCTTGCATACGACAACATAAGAGCAAGTTCGTGCGATCCAGTCATGCATTTTATTTCTTTTTACTTGCGATTATAGCTACTATAGCGCAAGTTTTGCATTTGGAAAAAAAATGAACTCGAGATTTTAATCAAAGCTCACATTACGCTGATAGAGAATATTAAAAAAGTAGGTCCAGCCTATCCGTCTGTCTCTCTGTAAAACGATCTACAGCCCAAACGGCTGAACTGATTTTGTTCAAACTGGATGCTTAGGCGTTTTAGGTGATTGTCCAAAATAGATTTTTGAATCGTTGTTTTAGTCCCAAAAATACCGGTACTTGCTCCTGTATAAAAATTGTGATCGAAATCCGTTGACCAATTTATGAGAAAGTCGAAAATCAATAAAATGGTTGTATGGCGGGTGCCGTTAATAACAAAATATAAAAAAAAAAAAAATTTGCAAAAATGTAGACCATACCCAAGGTAGTACACACACCAATTTTTATCAAAATCGTTAGTGCCGTTTTCGAGATAATTAAGATGGTAGAAAATTTTGTATGGCAAGTACCGTTATTTTCGGGGCTAAAACAACAATTCAAAAATCTATTTTGCACAATCACGTAAAACGCCTAAGCACCAACTTTGAACAAAATCGGCTTAGCGGTTTAGCTGTAGGTCGTTCTACAGACAGACAGATGAAATTGCGTGACCCACTTGTTTGCTGCTCTCTATCATCGTAATGTCAAGTTTAATTAAAACCTCGAGTTCGATTTTTTTTCCGGATGCAAAACTTGCCCTAAAGTACCTACATATATCCCAAGTAAAAAGAATTCACAAATGATCAAATTTGAATCCTTCAGCTTTCAACACCGATTTGAATCATTTTACTGATTCATTTCTGATCTGAAAATTCTTCAATTAAATGAACGTACTCGTATCAAAGAGTCTATATTATCATAATTACTTTAAATGATTAATGCCTGGAACTTTCTGAATCACAAAAATTATTCCTATATGATTATAATCTGCATCTCAAAAGTAGTCAGTACAGGGAAGATATGGTATTTGCCTCTCTCTCTCTGGTTGCATTGGCTGCATAAACCTATCTCAAGTTAATATTCTAATAGGGTTTCCATACTGATCTTTATAAATTGCCGAAAATATGAGAGGAATGTGTTTATGGGTTCCCATCTGCTTATTTAAAACAATGAAAATCTTATCTTCAATCTTTGTCCACACCACCAAGTTTTTTTAAACGTATCCCGTTATATTATATAACTTTACTATTTACTTAGCCCAATTTTAATGCACTATTTAACAAAGACCATATCAATTATTCGCTGTTGATAAAACAAAATTTCACTCTATAAAATCTTTGTAATCAATCCATGGAATTTGCTGTAAACGTTTCGATTTTTGCACAAATAACTTTTTCTGCAACAACACCGAAAACGATAAAAATTAACTGCATTTTAACGGGATATCAGCAATTAGCACATATGAAAAGGAGAAAATAAAGCGGCAACACTTCCCGTCCTCACCTCCCAAAGTTTTGTTCTCAAAAGTTTACAAACAAAAAGCTATTTAGTAAAAAAAAAAAAGTACTGAAAAAGCTCTTTTGTACTGCTTTCAATGTTGGAATGTATATTTTCTTCAACTTATAAAGCGAAAGTAACTAGAAACGAGTAGATGCTCAGTATGATTTAGGTGTACAATGAGGACATTCATATTGGGGTGTACGATATTTTTCAGCAAATTACCATAACAAATCGTGTAAGTTGGTCAGTAGGTAGAATATTTTTCAGTGGTAGTTTTTTTCAATTCAGTGTGGTGACAGTATACACAGGCACCACTGGTTTGAAAAAAGCTCGTCTATAAGGCCTCTACTGACTATTTTTGTTTGGCCAGAGTATAATTAAAAAGAAATCCTTTACTTAAACGAATTTTATGGGAAAAATTTTTATGATTTAGAAACCGTTCGGGCATTAATCATTTAAAATAATATATAAATATATTCATTTAAATGAAGAATTTTCAGATCATAAATGAATCATTAAAATGATTCAAATCGGTGTCTAAGAGCCCATTTCAAATTGCAGCATAAGTGAATGTTTTCGGGCGGTTTCTTCCCTTTAAGGAATAAATTATATTTTATTTCTGAATGAAAATGTTTACTGGGCAAGAATATTGTTGAAGTAAAATTGGACTATTTATACGGTCACTTTGGTTCTATTTGTATTTTCTTTCTAAGGATTCATATATGTGGAGCGAAGTCTTGGGGAAAGAATTTTCCCCCAATTTTTTAGACATACGTGGAAACTCAGAAATATTCAACAAAGTGAGCAATTCAATCTGTACATTTCGAACTGGGATCGATTGTTGAACTGTATTGGTCTTAGGTAACATACCCAGAATGCTTAAGGAAATCAAGTAACTTTGATCATTATGAGTGGAAAGCTTTTGAAAATCTGGTGAAAATGTATATGACATTCAGATGAAACGCAAGCGTAAAGTCTAGTTCGAAAGTAATTAGGATAATGAGATTGAACTTTTTGGCAGGGACAGATTTAGATTTAGTATTCTTAATGTTATTATAAATAATCTGATCCAGGAACTGCAAAACTTGGAATATAAAGACATCCGTGAAGAACCCAAAAACTTTAGAGCTTTTTATTCGGGTGATTTTGATGGGACCTTGGAAAATAATCATCTTCACGAAACTATACGAATAGGCATTTATCGAAAAATTGCTCCATGGAATTTAATACAAATTGCCTACGTTTGGTCCGAGGTCTTATGTATAAGCCATAAAAATAAAATTTACATAAGATCTAACTTAGAATAATGCATGCTAGATTCTCTCTCGGTATAATGAACACATAAGGTCCAAAATAATATGGAATATTGCCTAAGAAAAAGTAAATATCTAGGTAGCACAGAAGCAGAAGATAACTCTAATCAGATTATTCTCTCAGCCGGCGATATAAGGTGCCTAAATTATACTGCTCGTTGACTGGGTATGAAGCGACAATCAATCGAATGGAGTGATCATACGGTCACTGTTCGTTATGAACCGTCGTCAAAACAACCAGTAGTCCAGCTCACAGTCTTAGGAAATCGACGACAGTAACCGCGCAGAAGTAACAGCAGTTCGTCGTAGAGCCATTTCAGTAGGTTAAGAAAAGAGATAAAATCTTTGAACTTGATTTCCAAAAGTTGGTCAATGTCGTCAAAAATGACCTTCGCAGTGATAGTGCTCTGATTTTTCCAGATAAGAGCATTTGCAAAAGCAATGGTTTAATGTTTTCTTTTCTTGCTGCTCTCTAGAGATCAGCTAGTGAGTGTTGTGAGGAATGCCCAACTGTACCGCATTCTCTCCTATTGTTCAGCGTTAGCTGGTTACATTAGTTCGTTCACTATTATTGCGATTTCATTGAGACTTAAACGAAATCTTCCATTTTAAAATCTCAATATTTTAAGGGGAAATGACAAGATTAAACGAAAAAAACTAGCATTACTGCCATGCGAGATTTCACTCCGGTGGGAATGAGAACATGTTCCGTTAAATTTAGCGAAATTATAGGTAAAGTGAGATGAAAAAGATATCAATTTTAAATGATAGCTCCAAATAAGAAAATCAAGGTGTAAGAAATGGTTGATTTAAAATAATTAATTATTATTTCTCTATAAACATAACACTCTAATCATGTTTATTTTATTTATTGATTAAATACTGTGAAATATATTAAATCCTATCTCTGCACTTTCTACAAATTGTATGTATAATTCATTACCTGCTGCTTCACAAATGCGAAGAGCAGCATTTACTGCTTGAGCTGTTGCTAGTCCACCAGCATCAATTCCAATTATAGCCATGTCTTCAGCATTTTTTAAACCATCATATACTGCTATTCTTCCAAGTATAATCTCAACCATTGCATTAATAAGTCCATCGATTGGTACTCCCCCAGCAATAAATCGTGCAGCTCCAAATCCCAAAAAACCAATTGTCGTACCCCTTATCACCTCTTCCCTGGCTACTTTTATTCCTTTGTGTATCAAAGCAACTGCAGCGTCTTTGTCACGACTTGCTAGTTCTCCAGCCTCGACAATAGCCTTCTCTGCAATAGATACAGCATCTGCAGTTTCCAAAATGGTTGAAGTTAGCGCTTGAGTCATTATTTTGGCAGCATCTATTTTAGCCTGCGAATCTAGTCCACTTAACATAGATTTGAAACCAAATTGAAGTCTGGCAATAGCAGCTAAGCCTGCCGGATTATTGATAGAGACTTCGGTCTTAAGGCTTTCTATAAGTCTCGGTACTCGATTGTCCTCTTGGAGCACCACCGACGACAAACCTTCTAAGGCATATTGAGCGCTTTTATCGTAAGCTTCGAAAGCTGCTGTACAACCACTATGAAAAGCTTCAAGAGCAGCATTACATCCCTCTATAGCTGCACTGCCACCAGCATCAATGCCCGTTATGGCTAAGTTTTCTGCTACTTTCAGGGATGCAAGAATGAAATTTCCTGCAATCTGTATGGCATCCATACTCTTTTTTATTTGCTTCTGATTTGAACCGCCAGCAAGTGCTAATGCAGATCCAAATGTGTCTTCAATTGGAATACAGGCTGTGATGAGAAAATATGTAAGATACTTAATATTTTTTTGTATGCTATCTGCTGCCGCCTTAGGATCGTGAAGTGTTAAATTCTTGGCAGATTCAAACTTCTCGCGCGCCAAGCGTTCAGCTGTCAAAACAATTCTCACTGCAGTAAGAATGGAATCAATAAGTTCATCAATTGCGTCCTGAAATACCCCATTATCACTTCGGGGTACTGAGAGAGCATCCTTGCGAATTGTTTCAATTGTGGCACGAGCTATTTTGCTAATTTTGTCAGAACTACCCATAATACTTGCTTCTATCCCATCCTGGTATCCGTGACTGGTAACAATTTTTTCCACATTATTTATATTGCTAAATTCTGAAGGAATTTCTGCATCAGAATTTCCAGCAAAAACAAAAAGGACCACCATTGTTACCAGAAGGCCGCTGCTGCCACCGTAATACCGAAAGACCATTTTGAGAAATTTTTAATAACACACCAACAACAAGACCGGAGAGAAACTAATGAAAACTTGACAAAATTCATACTTTTTATAGGAAAAATTTAGTGAATTGGAGGGGGGCGATTGGATAACTGTTTGCTTATAAAACAGCACGTTTTATTAAACAAACATTATGAATTTATGTCAACATTTTCGTTGGACCTTGTAATATGTAATGTGATTATGATTAACGACCATTTAACAATATTTGAAAAATTTTCGGTAAATATTTTCATTATTTTCGACGACAGCGCTATTTGAAATTAAGTCAATGGAATAATAAATTGAATGCTTTGTTATAGGTAACTTCTGTTGTAAGGGGAGTGTGTTTTTACGGGCCAGAGGGGCATTCGACTTAGTTGTTTTATTTATTTCTTACTTTTAATGGTGAATAACTGCTAGAAAACTGTTATAAATTGACAAGTTTTTACAGTCGGTTTTATAGTTAACCAACCATGCCGATGCTAATAAATTTTAAGGGCGAAACTAGAGAAATGCCAAATTATAACTATTTTTAATATTCGCGTATGACCTCGTCTTCCACAATTCCATTAATAAGGTGGCTATAACACTATGAATTCTGAAACATCTTATTGGCCTTATGGTTTACTACTGTTTTTGTTGACTATACTGCTTGTTAGCATTATTTGAAACAATTAGATACAAACAAATTGTACAAATGAATTTTTGCAATATTTATTTATATTTTTTTTCCTTGTTTACCGATTCAAATCAAACAGGGATTATGTTATACAAGGATAACCTTAATAAACCACATTTTCTCTTAATTCTGTCTGGGCAGTACGGAAAAAAAAATTTAATTAATTTTAATACAATTTTATAAATAATAAATTATGGCAACTCTTTCACATTGTCTTAATTTTATTTAGCCGAATTATAGTGCACACTAAGGTAACCCTATGGCAGCTTTGAAATAGCGAGGGAAATCTGGACTGGAAATCTTTTCATATAACTCCATAATTTAGGTGTAATAAGATTCATGTGATTTTTAAAGACACTTATGTATATATAAATGTATGAGGGCCTACATTGTATTTAGTATTAAGTGACGTACGCAAAAATTCGTAAGTAAGGAATAATAATAAGGTAAAAATAAATGTATAAGACACATCATTAAATGTTCTTATATTGCTTAGTGGTTATAGTTTAAGGGCAAACAAAAATGCAATTTGAATTCATGGATAAATAAAAATATATCAAAAAAAATTCAAAAATCGTTGGAGTGGTTTTTTAATATATTAATTTTGTATGTATAAAATCTTGAAAACATTTTTAGAAAAAAATTTGAAACGCCATTTTGAAGACATTATTAATACACATATAAAATTCAAATTTCAAAAAAATTGTGTAACTGGTTTTCGAAAAATAGATTTTTCAAAAACAAAAAATTATTTATTTTTTAAAAATCGACAAACTTTTTTTTTTGAAAATTTTCGTATGTATTGTGTTATTAACAATTTTAGGGAGCATTCTAATACAAAAATTTATTTTAATCGGCGGGTTCAAATGGTATTCCAGTAGAGTTCTAAAAATACGGTAGCGTCACACTGAAAGAACATCTGGTAACATTATTTAATAGAGTTTTTGAGGGGAATCTTCCGGTAGATGAATTTAGGAATGCTATAATATTCCCGATTCACAAAAAGGGATCCTTGTTGGATGCAGCGAACTATCGAGGAATCTCCTTTTTAAATTCAATATATAAGATCTTCACAACAATGTTACAGAAGCGACTTACCAGGTGGATTACAACGCAAAAGGTGTTGAACGAATGTCAAGCCGATTTTAGATCCGGTTACTCTACAATCGATAATATCTTTGTCCTGAGAAGCCTGGCCGAAAGCTTCTGCATGCAGGGTAAAAAATTGTATGTATTTTTTATTGACTTAAGAGCAGCTTATGACACCATCAACCGAGGGGCTTTGTTTTACAAGCTGTACAATTTGGGATTGTCGTTGAAGTTCGTTTTAATACTTGAAGAGTTGTACAGAGGAACACGGGCTGCAGTTTGGAACGGAACGAATCTTTCGGATTGGTTTGCAACTTCATCAGGAGTGAGGCAAGGCTGTACACTGAGTCCTACCCTCTTCTCGCTCTTCATAAATGATTTAATTGATTTCCTTCCTGGAGGAGTTGACTTTGCGGGAGAGCGTATTAAAGAATTGATGTTCGCAGATGATATAGTCTTGTTTGTATACTCCTCAGAAACACTTCAACTTATGATTAACAGGATTTCCAATTACTGTCGTTTATGGAATTTAGTTGTTAACATTCAAAAATCTAAGGTGATGATTTTTAAAAGAGGAGGTGGACGAAACGCATCGAACGAAAAGTGGGTGTTTAACGGAGAAGTCATCGAATGTGTCAACGAGTACAAATACCTAGGAGTCGTCTTTTCCAGCAACTTAAGCATGGAAAAGTATCTAGTAGAAAAACTACAAAAAGCAAAAACAGCCATAAATATAGCTTGGAAAAGAGTTTTTATGAACCTCAACATAGCACATAGCAGCAAATTTAAAGTAGTTGAAGCTGCAGCGGAGAGTACCCTATTATATGGCGCCCAAGTTTGGGGATGTAAAAAGTATCTCACAGTGGAGAAACTACTAACTCACTACGTAAAAAGACTATTTCGTCTGCCAAGTAACACACCAAACTACGTCATTATGCTAGAGACAGTACTTTCACCACTATTCGTTAAAACCCTTAAATTGCAAGCAGACTATTTACTGAAAGTCTTTAAGATGAATGAATCTCGACTGGTCAAGAAAGTAGCTCTTAAGGCAGTACAAAATCAAAATAGCTGGTACAGGCAGTGGAATTGCCTATCCGAAGGATGTAACGTGGTGTTCAATTTAAACGTTGGAAACATATCAAGTTGCAAGGATATAAATATATATGACGTGATTGCGAAAGTAGATGATAAATGTAGAGAAGATTATATATCTGAAGCTTCAGAGTCCTTATTCATAACAGTATATAGAAGGCTGAACCACAATCTTCAGTGATGCAAATAGTGTGAACGAGATTTCAACAATGGTTAGACTCCGAAGCGAACTTATAAGCCTGAATTTCATACCGCACAGACCCGAAATACCATGGGAGTGAAGTATGTGCAATCTTAGAGAAAGAGAGGACGTTCTTCATTTCATTGGAAAATGCCCTACTCTTAGGGAAACAAGAAGGAGCTTTTTTGGAAGTGACTTCTTATCGGATGAGCAAGTTGTTGACATTCTAAATGAGATGAATGTCGGCAATTTGTACAAATTTTTAAAATCGCGCTAAAATATACATCCAGAATTATGAACGAAGATTTCTGATTTATTACAAAATATTCTACTTAAATGAATTCAAACTTAAAAATTGTGAAAATAACTTCTTTTTTAAATCCATATCCAATAATTATTAAAGCTTATTACAATACTTGTATAATTTACGTTTATTGTCAATCTGGCAGACGGCAAATGCCATGTCATAATGATTTTTTGTATTTTGTATTACATATATATGTAAAACCATGATTTAAAAATGTATTTATAATAGTCTAATAAAAAAAATCTATCTAATCTAATCTAATTTAATCTATTTTAATCGGTTTATCCAATGTTGAGAAAGTCGAAAATATGAAAAGCGGTTCTATGGGAAGTGCAATTAATAAGTACGCAAAAAATATTCTTATACTTGAAAGTGAACTGTACTAATTTATGAACGCACACATTTTTTTATAAAAATTCTTGGAGCCGTTTGTATGGCAGGAACCATTGGTTTTTATTTTAGGAATACAGTTTTTTAAACTATACAAGATAATGTCAAAAAACTCTTAAGCACAAAGTTTCGCACAAATTCATCAAGTGGTTTTCAAAATTTTGGGTTTTCAAAAAAAAGTTTTGCTTACATTAGTGTTAAGATTTTATAGGAGCGCCTGAAAATTTTTTTTTTTTTTAAATCAACCCAACCCTTTTTCAGAAAATCGAAAACCAAAAAAATGGTCTACTAGAGGTACCAAAACTAACAATATTTTTTTCCAAAAAAAAATTACCAAAATATACATTTTTCCTTCATTAATGAACTGAAAAATCGTTGGAGCCGTTTTTGAGAAAAAATAAGATTTTTGTTTTTGGCCAAAAAAAATGTACTGTTATTTGTGATCTTAAAAAAAGAAAAATACGTGTGGGCATATTGCCGAAAAAACAATAGCCGTGTTTTATTATCTTCAATAACCCATATGGTTCACCCCGTGAAAATAATACGATCTGGGTTATGTACTTATATGTACCATATGTTCGGCGAATCTAATACTAATATTTGCAAACCCAGATAGAAAGATGGATCTCGTGTTGTTTTTGTAATCCGTTTTAAAAAATAACCCAGACCCAGACCTATAGATAATAAAACGCAGCGAATATGTACCAAGTTTGAAGCAAATCTGTCTAACCGTTTAGGCTGTAGACTCGAGGACAGACAGACAGACGAAATTGCGGGATCCACTTTTTTGGTGTTCTCTATGATCGTATTGTCATGTTTGATTGTTAGAAAAAAAGATTTTTTCTTACGAATGCATAGCTTGCCTTATAGTACCTATAATCGCAAGTAAAAACTGACCGAGGCAGACGAATGCCTTAACACAAGACAAGATGCATTAGCTTTGCTAATTGCAATGCTACCGTTTCCTTTTCGGTGTTTCTTGGCCTTTGGAAACCTGTGATACATGAAGAGAAATGATGCCAAAATTTGCTTACAAACAGCAGGCCTCGATCTTCACGATCAATTAATGCAGAGCTTTGTCACAGAACATCCAGTGGAATTTGTTGAGGTTCTTTTAAATATTATAAGAATGCGTGTCAAAGCCGGCATTTCAATGGAACCTCCCGGAAAAATTAAAAAAAAACGCGTTTTCTGTGATGGAAATAGAGACGCAGTGCTTTCCCATGATAACGAGTTAAGCCTTTACTACATTCAACAAACTTTTGACCAAAAGTAAACAAAAAATGTTTTGTCTTTTTCCAACATACTGCTCAATTATATCTCATATATCAAGTTTTACAAAAGTAAAAGTCAGATATTTACTTTTGTGCAAAAGTAGAATACTTTTGTAAACATTGAAATTAAGGAAAGTTTTCATCAGCTACGAAACTTAGACAAAACTTTTGACTTTCTTACGTCGCGTCGGCCAAAGGTCGGGAAAGGTCATAGGATGTTAAATATGACTGCTATATAACAGTGTGCTACAAGTAAGGCGTTCACTAACTGCTCCCTCAAATTTTGTCTATTCTTAGTTACGATTCGGGATGACGACGAGGACGTTGTTTTTGTTGTTTTTCTCTTTTTTTCTTTTTTATATTTTTTTTTTTGTTGAGCTTTTGTTTTCATACTTTTTTCTGTTTATCTTTGTAAGGAGACAATAATTTAGAAAGGAAATACTTCAATAAAAGTTCAATTCGTCGGGATTTCTTCTAGAAACTTGAAAAACTTCATCATAGAAACTGTTTTTTACTTTGATTTCCTTTTAAAATGATTTTATAGGCGCCAGTTATAGGTTTCATTGAAACTCATCATTGAAAACGTTGACCATCAATTCTCAGGTACTTAAACAAATAAAACTGATGTCGTTTTAGTACCAAGTTGAAGGTACTAAGAAATATAGCATTTTTTGTCAAAAAATATTTTATTATCTCTACCACTTTATTGTAAATTCACTTTTTATTTCAATGATCATTGAAAATGATTTCCATCATTGAAAAATCAAATGTGAATTTACAATAAAGTGGTAGAGATAAAAAAATATTTTTTTGACAAAAAGTGCTATATTTCTTAGTATCTTCATTTTGGTATCAAACCAACATCAGTTTTATTTGTTTACGTGCCTCAGAATTAGTAGACAAAGTTTTCAATGATGAGCTCCAATGAAAGCTATAACTGGCTCCATAGTACATATATGTACATGTACATATATAGAAGAGAAATGTCGTCCCTGTCTGCGCCCATAACTCGAAAACGGATGCTTAGATTTACATGATTTTGGGCTTGATGCATTCGTATTGTTCCAAAGAAGAACATAGGACACCGACCTCTTTTATGGCATATCTCGAGAACGGTTACTTGGATTTAGGGCTTGATAAATTCGTATTGGCCCAAGAAAGGTCATAAGAAAAGATACTGGAGGAAAATCCCGGAAAATTTCCAGAAAAATTGGAAATCAGCGATCATCCTCTTTTTTAGTGAATATCTCGAGAATGGTTGCTTCGATTTTCACTATTTAGGGCTTAGTAAATTCGTATTGGCTCAAGAAAGGTCATAGGGTAATGTAGGAAAATCTGTTCACGATTTAGGGCTTTTGGCATATAGGGCACTGGATGAAAATTCCGGAAAATTTTCAGGAAAATTGGTAATCCTGGAACATCGTTTGATTTTCAAAATTTTGGGATTGACGGATTCGTGTTGGCCTAAGGAAGAAATATGAGGTGTTATTTTTGTTTCGTCATTCAAATTGAATTGTATTTTCTATTGCGTGCGGTCAAATTAAATTAAATTTAATTGTTGTTTTTTAAATTTTCATTGTGATCAAAGTATTTTTACGTTTATGAAGTGCGATTCATTGTGATTTCAATCAATTTTATTTATAAATTTTCGCTATTGAAAAAAATGAGAAAAGTGAAATAAAAAAAATAACAGCTTTTGATTTCGTTACGGTGCAATTGGATTTGGGTAATTTGTGAATCAGTGGCAATTTTAATGATTTTTGTGAGTTAGACGAAATTAAATATATTTCGAATGTTTTCATTTCAATGTATTTTGGTATGTGATTGCAGAACATTTTTATTTGGTCATTTAGTGATTGATTTCAGCAGTTCCAAGTCTAATTTGTGATTTCATAAGTAGGTTATTATGAAATTCGATCCATCTTTTCGATGAATATTAATTTTGTTTGGTTTTCTTTGAAGTTCTAATGTTACCAGTTAGAAGTTCAAACATTTCACGTCGCAATCGTAACGCACAACGTATGGTGACTGTTCGAGCAAACAAAAATTAAGACGAACACTCAGATCGAAATATACGCAATCGAGCGAACATGTCGCAAATTCTAGAAACATTATCTCAAGAACAATGTGCCGTCGTCCAAAGTGGAGACCGAGGAATAGGAATCAGCAGAGCTATCAAATAAATGAAAATCTACGAAGAGGAAGAAACGCCGTGAATACAGAATTGTAACATTATTGGTGATCGGCAATGCCGTGATACCAGTGGACTTAGTCAACGGCCTAATTGAATTTCCGCTGAATATTTGCCACTTTATAACAACGCCGGAAGAGCTCATCACGAATGTTCTTCCGAATATTGGTCAAAATTATGTTAACCATGATTGGCTGAGTTCACGAGCGATTTTGGCTGCGAAAAACAAGGATGTCGATCATTTGAATTTTGTCATTCAAAATCTAATCGCCGGTGAGCTACATTTATTAAAATCCATGGACTCCGTGATGGATGAAAACGAAGCCACCAACTATCCCACGGAATTTTTTAATTTTTCGGATGTTCCGGGCTTTTACTTTAATATAGTAGCGGTGTCTAAGTAGCATAATTGTCCTTGTTCTCAACAATATGTTTCTTGAGAGAACCTTTACTTTTAAGGAATGCTGATGTATAGGAATATTGGGCTTCTAGCCCATACATTTATCTACGGCTAATTGCTTACAAATATTTATCTGCTCCACGTCCTCCACAAGTGTTCCTATAGTGAACAACAATATTATGAGCTTTTTACAGTCTTGCTCCTCTACTTGTCGACTTTAATTGTCTAATGACTTTGAATGCCTCTACATTTCAACGTAGACAATTGGTCGACAATGTCAACAATGTAGTCAATATGTCGAGAATGTAAACAATAGCTTTGGCATCTTAAATCTCACAAACAAAATCATTCCAAACATTCTTTCATACAACGATATACACGTGGTTTTAATATTATCCATAAAAATATAAGTTTCAAGCAGTTATAAAATCTTCTTTAAGAATAAAATTTTAAAACGTGTGTGTGCTCTTAAGATATCTGGCCGATCTATAAAAAATGCTTTTAAAGTGACAGGATATCTCTTTGTGAAAACCAACAATAAATACGCAGATCTTTGTACAATGTGCAACAAAACACTGCAAAATACTGCCAATAGCCGAAAATTTTCCACATTTAAACCTTACTCTAAATGATTTTTAAAATGAAAGTCAACTCTAATAATGTGTTTTAAAATCAGGGTCGACTTTTTGACAATTTTAAGCTACAAAAAGCATAATTTAATGTTAAAGAAACTATAAACTTTTTCCAGTTACACGTTTGACATTTCATAACAAAAAATTAAAGAAAAATGTTTTCTGATATAATTTTAATTATATTAAAATTAATTAATTAATTAATTTTGACAGCATTTTTCAAAATGTATAGGTTTTTTCATTTTCTCTTATGATGTAGAAGTGAGACAGGCAGCTTCATCTGTGTCAACCGAAGAGGAAAATTCACTTTCCCGATGAATGTGTTCATTTCGATATGGAAAAAGGGTAGTTCGATTGAAGATTTAAATGAGATTTATTTTAAATCTTCATCTGAAAAGATTAAAATTTGTATGGTAAATCTTCAAGATTTGTAGGAGATTTAGCTAAATCTACTTAAATTTCCGTTTAGTGGTCGGTGGAAACGTAGTAAAACGTAGCCCCTAAAGATATACTTTAATTAGAAGAGTTGTTTAGTGTATTTAAAATTAAGAAAATGTACGAAAAACGCTGGCAACTAGACGACTACTTTAACCAGAGTTGGGTTTGTTCTCTAAGCGAGGATTGTTTAAAAATTTGGGTTTGCAAAAATTATTGAAATCAGACCAACAAAACTAAACAACTCCAAATTATGTGGGAAATTTATCAGTTAACGATTTGATTACTGAAACAAATTTGCAAAGTTTATTGGTATTTTTTTATTTTATTATTAAATGTTAAAAGATTTTTTAAACCTAGACCAGTATTAAACCAGTGAAGTGATTCAGTGGGCCTATCAAATTTTAGTGAGTAGGCTTATCATAACATAATAATTCCATAATTTAAAATGTGTAGATATATCTAATTTAAATATTTGAAACTAAAACTTTTACAAACATAACAAGGTATATGTTTATATATAGATCAAATGATATTTTCAAGACTATCTTGTTATCACATGTTTTCGTATTATAGATGAACTTGATTATTTTTTTTAACATTTATGTTTTGTGGTTTGATAAATTTTAGTACGAAAAATTATGAATTATGATGGTTTTACGAATTGTCTACAATGTCCACATTCTCGACAAATTTATGTCGACAATTGTGAATTGTCTACATTTAGACAATTATGTAGTCTACATTTATAAGCTACATGGCACAACACTGGCTATTTGTTGTTTTGTTTTGAACTATTTCAATAAAATGTTAATTTAACTTTTCTAAAATAAATACAAATTTTAACATTTTATTGAAATAGTTCGAAACATTTATCCCGTTAGATTGTTTATTGGTTGCATACCTACATTCCAAAAAAAAACTTGCAAAAAATAATATTTTTTTTCGATTTTAGTCAATCATAAACGGAAATTCTTTTAAGTTATTGTTGTTTAGCTGAATATTCAGCTTCGTCTCACATTATTAAAATTTTTGAAGTATTAATTGCCACCTGACAGGCGGCATAGCACATGCCATCTAATAAAAGGTAGACAAAATTTTGTGAATTTGAAATTGAAATAAAATCCATGATAACAGACGATAACTGCAATGATTCTCTGGGCACTCGTGTACCGCCGCCATCATTGTACTACTTATTTTCCTAAGCAATTGAGTTATACTTACGGTGACCATATTTCTCTGAGTAAAACCCGGGACACAAATTTAAAAATTGAAAAGCGTGTTTGGTACAAAATCAACTAAATTCTAAAAAAACAAAAAAAAAATAAAAAAAAAAAACAAAATGCAAAAACTTTACATTTTTTTCAATATTCAACCTTTTTTTACCAAGTCTTTAAAAATAAACATTAGTAACACATTACCAACAAATTATTATTATTATTATATTTTATTAACAAATAATTAAAATTACATACTAATATTAAATATTAATGAGCCTAGCTGCAAAGACTATTGGCTATTAAATAAACATATACTTATATACTAATGTTAGTAATTAATAAAAATTGGTTTATTTTGTCTATATTTATAGAATTTGGATTTTTTAGTATATCGTAAATATTTTTGTTCTTAAATATGCTGAGAATTATGGGTTTAGATACTGCACAATTTTCGAGGATGTGTGGTAGGTCTAATCGTACGTTGCAAGTACAACAAATCGGTGGGGGACCCACATTAGTTTCAATTTGTTTGGCGATTTGATGAGTTTATTTCGGATGTCGATTATGAGATCAGTGGTGTTGTTAGGGTTATTGACAGCTTTGAGGACAGAGTTACTGTCAGAGCAAAATATATGTTTTCCACGACGGTTCAGGGCTTCTTTTACAGCTTGTAGGATGGCAAATGCTTCGGCTGTAAAGATGGATACAAATTCAGGAAGCTTACCAACGCAAATGACGGCCCCCTCTGTAGTATTTTCTGGTGTTTTTGAGCCATCTGTAAATATTAGGCTCCATCCATCGGATCGAAGGTCAGAGGAAACGCTGGTGAACGGAGTACGGTATGTGGAGTTGTTGGTGCTAGATTTTTTATAATCTGCTAGCGTCATTATAGTTGAGTGTGGCTTTATAGACCAGGGAGGATAGGTTGCTAACACGTTGTGTGGTCGATTGGTTGGAACATCCATCTGAGTAGTTTTGTCGAGGATATTGCTTATTGCGGATGGGATTCGTTTTTTTCATTTATGGGATTTAGATTGCAGAATGTCCTTATCAATTACCGAGTTTTTGGAAAAAGCCAACTTGGATGTTAGCTTCAGTGTAATTGTTTCTCTTCTTTTATCAATGGTTGGGAGTCCTGCTTCTGCTAAGATGTTCTTTATCGGAGTTGTAGGAAAGGCGTTGATGCTTGTCCGCTCAGCTTGGTGATATGTTGGTTTGATGATATTTAAAGTTGTTTTTGAGCAGTTACCATATATAAATAAACCCTAATCTATTTTGCTTAAAACTAACATTTTTGTGATTGATGATAAGGTGTTAATATGTGTACCACTTGTTTTACTACCTAGATATTTAATAATGTTAGTTCTTGCAGCTATGGCCTTTTAAAGATCTATACAATGTTCTTTCCAATTATATTTCTTATTAAAAATAATACCTAGCATATTTAAATTATCAACGTTTAGAATTTGTATATTATTAATATTTAAGATTAATTGTGGACAGTCACGTTTACGGCATACATGTAGTGTTTTACATTAATTTATCGAAAGTTTTGCGCCAGCGATTACTGTCCAATCTAAGATATCATTTAAAGCATTAATAAAAAGGTTTCTGCATGTGTTTAAATCGTTGATCTTGTAAAGAATGTAGATATCATCTGCATAAAGGCAGAAATCCAAAGACTTGTGTCTTATTAAAATTGTAGATATATCATCAAAAGCTATTATAAAAAGGATTACCGACAAAGGCGATCCTTGCGGGATGCCGTTTTTAAAACAATGTGTATACCGATTCTATCAAATGCTTTTTCAAAATCTAAGGAAAGAATTGAGACGTGATTTTTTGCAGATAGTGCTTTCGAGATATAGTAATCAATATGAAGATGAGCGTCGATACATCCTCTGTTCGCTTTGAAAGCAATTTGATTAGGCGAAATCAATTTCTTAGTTTCGACAAGCCAGAGAAGGCGTTTAGCTACCATTTTTTCCAATATTTTGGACATGCAGGGGATCAAGGAAGATTGGGCGGTGACTTTCAACTAAATTACTGTCCTTGTTTGGCTTGCGGATGGGGAGTAATGTGGCCGTTTTCCAGAGTTGTGAAATAATCGACGAGTCAAATATATTATTATATAATTTTATAATTTTATAAGTCTTGTTTTGATTTCAGTCGGCAGACTTATTATCATTGGATAGGATATCCGGTCCCTACCTGGTGTTTTACCTTTTACTTTCTTTAGACAGGTTTCAAATTCGATGAAGGATATAGGTTCCTCGATTCGCCTAACTAATGAATTAGCTGCATGCTGCGGTACAGGATAATTGAGGATATCAATTTTAGCTTCAGTGAAATTGGAATTAAAGTTTGAATCATTGGAGAATTGCGACCAGTTTTGGGAATATAAGGTACAAATTTGATTAAAATTTTTGGTACTTGGTTTTGCCTAACAAATTTCTTTGATGATTATTATACTTTCCTATTAAATATTTTTAAATTTCCTGACAGCTAAAATTGTAGTTTAATTTTACCATTAACTTTAATTTTCATTTGTCCAAATATTATTCATTATGAAAAAAACTCTTTCGGTTGGAGCATTTGAACCTGGCAGACAGAGACCTAACTCGACAATAAGTAAAAGATTTTTGAAGTTAATACTTTGTTTGCAAAAAAGGTTACAAAAGTCTTTCCATTTCTCGGCCACAGTTAAATTGTTCTTTTTGTTATAATTTTGTGTGACACACAAATTCGTCAAAAAAGGTGGAATCATTAATAGTTGTATCCCTCTACTTTTGGTTGACAAACGATAATGAAGATTCTATTTCTGCCCAGATAGGAAATAGGAATGTTTCGAAGAATTACCCAACTTCATATTATTTAAAAGATACATCCCAATGATTTAAGTATTCGTAACACGTTATGTAAAATTGTTAAATAGTTGCTTTACATTACTTTTGGTCAATTAATTTTGTTTGAATTATTCATTGATCAACTTCTTTTATAACAAAATATTATCAATTGTTCTCCTAATAAAGATTTTAATTTTAATTTAAGGAATTTCATTGCTAGCGCAACTTTAGTCATGCAAATTTCTTGGGGTTCTGCTAATAATATGCTCACATGTAAAATTGAGGCTTTGGATTGAATGAAATGAAGAAAGAAGTACCTCAAATGAAGAGCAGTTAAGCAAATTCTTTAAAATAAATAAATTATTTTAAAGGATTATAAAGTTATATTATTCTCTCTATAGCTGGTTTTAAAGATAACCAACTGGTTTTGCTGCAAACCAACTAGTTTAAAGTATTTAGCTTGAGACTATTCGCAAATTTCATAAAATTTTTCAAAAGTGTAGATATAAAAACCCGAATAGTTATTTAAATCGTGAGCAGCACAATTAACTCCAATGAGATCACTACCGGTAATGGCTTGAAGTTTATCAAAAAGTGTTCTTCTTGCCATTTCTTGCTGACCCGCCAAAATTACAGTTTATGTTGTAAGCACAAATTGCCAAAATTTTACCAAAGTTTTGTTCATGTTATATTTTGAAGTGATTTCCGACGTTTCCCTTGGAAGATTGTTAACCTCCAAAGTCTTGACAACGATACCTAGTTGTGGTGAAAAATAACGAACCAAGAGCATAAACTAATAACTTAAAGACCAGAAACATCTGCTCTCATTTGACATTTGGCCTCAAGCTGAAACACGCACACAAGTAACATTTCTGTTCCTCTTCCAATAGTCACATTGATAAAAACGCACACAAGAATCTTTTCTGTTCCTCTTCCTATATACACATAGACAACACATCCCTAGTAATTTGTTTTTGTTTTGCTTTTCGATTTCCCATCTATTCATGGATAGAGTTTCAAAGCTACAAATACAACAATGTAAACAAATGGGTTTTGGGGGTGAAACGTACGAAGGTTTCCAATCTTTATTATGGCTTATTTGTGACCAAGAGCAGACAGTTTTGGACAGTCATGGATAGAACAATCAAAAAAAAAAAACTGTCACAAAACTTACTCTGCGCAGAGAAGTCTTAATTCCTTCGATTTGGTTCAAGAACATTGAACATAATAGCTTCACATTTTGTGCGGGCACAGGAATATATTTTTGTTTCGATGTACATTGTGCAATCATTAGACCTGAATGAGTCCAGGTGCCTTCATTAATTATTGCATTCTTCCTTGCTGGCCCTTGAAAATTTGTCGAATTAAAAAAGCATCGTACATTTAGCTTGAGGTGGCATCAAAGTCAGATTCTTTGATTTTTTTTTTGGTTTTAAGTGTTGTTCAATATTATATCTTCCACAACTCCTTACGGTATTGCTTTTTTCATTGTTATTTATGAAGCAAAAATTCCCTCTGAAGATCATCGTTGAATGCACATTTTCTAGTTGTAGGCATTTCACAAATTTATAAATTTATTGTAAATAATTAAAAGAAACAAATTCCATTTGATTGATTACTTGGTTATCTATTTTGCGGTTTCAAAAGTAGCTGGAATTCATCATCTGTCCAACAATTTTTTTTTTTAAGTTGAAAGTCTGACATTTACGAAAATTGATCGCTTAACTATCGCACAACGCATAAAAAATGTTAAAACCTTCTACAAAAATGGTGATTCTGACACAGCCACATATCGTGCTTTAAGAGGAGATTATGGTTTACATAATCGTCCAACTACGCAAGCAATTGGCAACATTGTGAAGAAATTTGAAGAGACTGGATTAGTTACAGATATTGTAAGGCCTGTACATCATCGTTTCGCTCGTACCACTGAAAATATCGCTGCTGTACGTGAAAGTGTTGCCGAAGACGCGAATGTATCGATTCCTCGTCGTTATCAGAAATTAGGACTGTCTTACGGCACATTATGGCGTATTTTGCATTTGGATCTACACCCGTATCCATATAACGTCCAGATCACACAATAACTGAAGACAGCTGACCATTCACAACGTCGTAGATACTCGTACGCCGCGCCGGCCGGTGCTTGAAAAACAGGCGACGAAGCACATTTCTCACTCGGTGGGTATGTTTTATAAACAAACTTGTCGTATTTGGGATTCTGAGAATCCTCAAGTAATTGAAGAGAGGCCATTACATCCACAAAAAGTCACTGTTTGGGTTGCTCTTTGGTCCGAAGGTGTGATTGGACCTTACCTCTTCGAAAACGACGATGGACCGACTGTCACCGTCAATTCGGAGCGTTATGGTAATATGATAACCGACTTTTTATTGTGTGCTATTGAAGAATACGACTTGGAGAATATGAGCGAGTATGGCTTTATTACAAGAGACACTTCGTGGCCGCGTAATTTCTCGTCGTGACGATTTCAACTGGCCACCAAGATCATGCGATTTGACACCCTTGCACTTTTTTTTTGTGGGGCTACGCGAAAGACCGTGTTTATATGCTTAACTCTTGAGCACTTGAAAACCAACATTCGTCAAGTTATGGCTGAGATACCGCCCAATATGTGTCAAAAAGTGGTCAAAAATTAACTCAAAAGAATCGATGCTTGCAACAATTCGCGTGGTGGTCATTTAAATGATGTAGTTTTTCACACATAATTTTAACGTTCAAACTTTATAATAAAAAAGAAATATCATGAAAAAAAATATTTTATATTATTATTTACGTTTACTTTTGATACCGCAAAATGGATATCCCATTACAAGTAAACAATCAAATTTCAAATTTATTTATTGTGTTTTTGTGTGAGATACAGTTTGAAACGAAATCTGACAGCTCAACGAAGGTGACAAATTAATTCGTTCAGTGAACATGCTTTTATAGTAAATCCCTCTGAACCATTTGTTCAGGCGGACTCGCACTTCGACATACAAATATTAAACACATATTTGAATTATTGTAAATAAAATTGTTAAATTTTTTTGACTTTATCATTGTACTCGTATATAGATATTAATAGTACTATCATGACGACGAAATTCATCCAACCTGCAATAAGTTCTACTACTCATCATGGGTTCCACTACCAAATCAGAGGTTAGGTAGTGTTGGTGTGTTATGAAAATGCGTATGATTAGAAATAGTGTAATAATAAATTGATGAGAGAATTATATACAAAATTTATTATGAGTTAGAGGAGAAAAGGAAAACAATTTATTTCATAGGTTTTTTTTGTTTTTTTTTTTTGTGAGGATTTTTTGTTGAGTAGGAGCTGGTTGTGTGTGTGTGTTTTTTATTCTACGGGCGGATAGAATGAATATTGTTTGATGGCTGTAAGGAATATTTAAATTTCAGGTATACATTTGTGTGCAACGGTCACTACTCAATAAAATAAACTTTTGTACCAACTGAACAATATTGAAAATTCAACAGTTAAAATTTGGGATTTCTGTTAATCGTTGTGCAAAAAAAAATTGTTCTTGTGACAAAATTTTTTAAATTTTATATCAATATTTTTTTGGATTTTTTCAAAAAAATAATTTCTTGAAAATTCAGATTTGATAAGTTATTTCGCAAAAAATCGAATTGACGAATTTTCAAATAAGAATTGTTTGTAAATATGTATTATATATTTTTTTAAGTCGTTTTTTTCTTATTTTTTTTTTAATGAGTATTCAACAATATATATGTATATACATTTGAAAATATTATTTTTAAAAATCTTCAAAATATTTAATTTAGCAAAATATTTATTTTTTTTGCAAAATCCAAAAAAATAACAAAACATTTTTTTTTTTGAAAATTCTTGGAGCCGTTTTTGAGAAATAATTACTCTTTTGGCTAGTTGGGTATCACTGCACAGAGAAAAAAGTCATGCTAAAAACAAACAGAATCTGTATTAAATTAAGCGGATATCTGCATGGTTTTTTTGCCAAGAAGACTTTCGTTTAAAATAATTGGATTAATTACCTTAATTTTTCAAGGCAGTTTATTTGTAGGAGAATCCTTTTAATTTAATAAGAAAATCATTTGCTTCTATCAGGTTAAATACAAGTGAAGACCCTGTTAATTTCAATTGTATTTCCATAAGAATAAGGTATCACGCATTCATCTTAATTTAAAATGAGTCTTCTTCCTTTCCTTCCTTTTTAAAAATGGTTCCCTTATTTAAATAGAAAATTCTCATAAAAATAAAATCATGACCATTTCAAATATATCAGAGTTTAAATGGAATCCCTTTGAAATCTTGTTTATTTTAAGTAGTTTGCAATCAATATGAGCAACATCTTATTTGAAAGCGGCGGATTTTTCTTCGTGATGTACATCCCATACAGCTCATTGTTGTATCTTCTCCTTCACTCACCGTTTACACGCACAGGACCAAAAGTCATTGAAAGAATCTTTCTCTTCAACTAGTCTAAAATATCCTCATCCACATTTGATAAAGTTCACGCCTCTGAACCATAAAGAAGTTACTTATTTAATAAGTCTTTTTGACTTCGTTACACCAAATACTTGCTCTCGCTATCATTCACTGCTAACCCGATCTTTCTGGCTTCCGCCTCAATGCTCACAAAGTCGTTATTGACATCACGCTGTGGTCTTCCGATTATGTCAAAATCGTCGGTGTATGCAACTAGTTGAACGGACTTTTGAAAGATAGTGCCTCTGGTGTTGGCTCGGGAATTCTGCACTATTCTTTCAAGTCGGATGTTAAAAAAATCATCAAAATTTTGACATCAAATGTATCGGTCAGGTTTTTACCCACCGTAATTAAACAGCGTGAATTTTTCAGCGTCATCATGCACAAATGAACGAGTTTGTCAGGAATGCAAAACTAGATATTGCTGTATATAGCTCATCTCTATAGTATAGATGATGTCATAAGGGGCCTTAAAATCGATAAAGAGGTGGTGGCTTTCGATTTGAAGTTTCTGTATTTTTCCACGTCCTGCCGTAGTGTAAATATCTGGCCAATGGTGGACTTTCCAGTCCTAAATCCACACTGATATTGAACTATCAGCTTGTTAACGAATGGCTTTAGGCGTTCGGACAATACAGTAGAGAATATCTTGCTTGCAAGGTTAAGCAGGCTAATACCATTGTTGCTGTCGCTGTTCAGAGAGTCTCCTTTCTTGAAGGTGATGATATCGCTGCACTAACCGATTCCTCGTTTCGTTATCCCAAGCATACATTTTAAAAAATCTAAATAGTAACCTACAAAATAAAAAAAAATAGCCGATTACTTACACAGAAAAAAAGTTTAAAAAAATTGTAACACGATTCGAGTCTCACTCTGATAAGATCATTTAATAATTTTCTGTCCATTCTTGTACCACAAGTATGTAGTTAAGTTTTTCTTAACGGTTTTTAACATTTGTATGGGAGGTACCGTTGTTTTTTATTTTAGAAAAATTGTGTTTTTTTAACTATTCAAGATAATGTCAAAAAACTACTAAATACGAAGTTTTGAAAAAATCTATTAAGTCGTTTTCGAAATTTTGAATTTTCAAAAAAAAATTAATTTGAAAAATTTTGGTATACAATAGTGCCTTAACTTTCTAGGAGCTTCTGCGTAAAAATTTAAAATAAATCAGATTAACCGTTTCCGAGCAAATCGAAAACCAAAATCTCGAATTCGATATATAATATGCCTAGTGAAAAAAAAATTTTAAAAATACTACATATTATACATACTTGTTTCCTAATAAAACTGTCTGGAGAAAAAATTTAATTATTCTACATAGATATTATATTTGAAAAAGAACAAAAGGTACCTATGTACATACATATTGTATGTAGATGGGTATCTGGGTACACATGTACCTATCTTAACAAAACATATTGAAATATCTCAACATTGCTTTGCTATTTTTGCATAGAAAAAGTGAAAAGTAGCAACGTTGCTACAATTCAAAATCCTAAAATCCACCAAATATCCAAAATTTGAAAGAAAAATTCAAAATAAATTCTATAATAACCTATACATGCATGTATATCCATATACATTCTGACATCAAATTCATGTATACGCCAATAGCCTTGATATAATTTATTTATGCCCACCATATTTTGAAGGTTGCCATGGCAAAAACAGCTTATTCCGTTTTCTCCCTTACCGTCTATATTGTTGTCAGAAGCTTCGACCATCTCCCTTGCTTTTTTTTCGTATTTGCCTCTACATTTACTTCTTCCACATCAACAATTCAATATCAAGAAAAGAGAAACTAGCGCCCTCATTGACGGAACTACTAGCTAAAAAATTCAGTCTCATAGTAGTACTATAGCTTTCATATACAACGACCTTATTCAAATACATAATATAAATATATGGTAATATGGGACCAACCCGGGACAAGAAATAAAATACTGCACAGTTGTAAATCCCGGGCTTTCTTAAAATTTACCCTGGACCGGAAAATACGGGACTGTCACGGGAAATACGGGATGGATGGTCACCGTAGTTATACTACCTTTTGACTTGAAGCATAGAAATGATTGGTTCTGAATGTTTGACTTTTTATCCCTTTCTCTGTATTTCCGTCAGAGAGAGAGTACACAAGAGTACCTAGGCACTTTTTTAAATTGTTCGGTCTTAATACAGGGTGGCACACGAATCGTGCTACAAAAATAAAACGTAATAACTTTTGTTCAGTGTGAGTAATAGGCTTATTTTTTTTTTTATTTTATAGACTACTATTTGGATTTATCGAAATGAATGCTTGGGATACTGAAAAAAGATTTGGATAGTGCAGCGATACCATTCTTTGCAGTCCGTCATTTCCGTCCGAGGGGAATTTAGGCTGGAGTTTGGCGGTACTCCCCCGCGTGGATAGACAATTATGAGGCTGGTGAACATTTTTGCTGAATCTGGAAGCATCGAACGAAGACCCTATCATCGAGATCGCAATGTTCGGTTTCAGGATACAATCGTGGCTGTTGCATCGGCAATACAGGCAAATCCAAGTGTTTCGACTCTAAACTTATCGGGACAAATTGGAGTTAGCAGGCGGTCATTACAACGGATACTTCATGATGACTTAAACTTGTTTTCGTACAAAGTCCAACTTACGAGCAAGTTAAACCCTCAGGATTTGCCTGTTCGTATGGAATTTAGCCGAAAAATGATTGCAATGGCCGAAGAAGACAACTCATTGATAAATTGTTTGTTCATGTCTGATGAGGCCCATTTTGACTTAAACGGCAATGCTAACAAGCCAAATTGCCGTATATGGAGTGAATCTAATCCAGAACTGCTCCATGAGACGGAACTGCACCCAGCACGACTCACTGTGTTGTGCGCAGTTTCATCAAGGTGCATTGTCGGGATATACTTCTTTGAAGAAAACCGTGTAACACAAACTGTCAATGGGGACCGTTATTTAAAGATGTTGAAGGAGTTTTTTTACCCCGAACTTCGCCGTAGACGTATCCCTTTCAGCAGGATTTGGTTTCAACTAGATGGATCAAGTACACACGTAGCCACACAAGTTATGGCGGAGCTCCAACAAAAATTCCCAAACAAATTGATATCCAGAAACTGCACATTCCGCTGGCCCCCAAGGTCACCTGACCTGACCGCAACCAGACTTTTTTTAATGGGGTTATGTCAATCAGTCCATTAAGACAATAATTGAGGCGATCCCAATTTCAACCATTCAGGCCGCAATGGAAAATTTTCTGACCAGGTGCCGCATATGCGTGGATGAGCGTGGAGGTCATTTGCGGTCTATCATCTTTAAAAACCATTAGTTATTTAAAATAAAATTTAATTTTTAATCCAATAAAAAAAAATTTAAGAAATACATCGATTAAAATAAAAGTTATTTAAATTTCTTATTGTAGCACGATTCGTGCGCCACCCTGTATTCTCCTATAATAAAAGCTAAATTTTCAAAGGGGATAGCAAAGCATTGCTCTCTAACTAGTTACCGACGCCGAGGAGGCGTCTTCTTTTTTTTTTTAATCAAAATTAAATTAATTTAAAATTTTATGTGAGTCAATTAAGGACCTAATAAGATTTATTCTTCCAGCTTGCATCATCAAAAACAGAAGAAAACTACAATAGGCCAGTAACGTTTGCTTTAATTACTCACAAAGTTTTTTTCACAGACAAAATACCTCCATCAAAACTTACGTAAGGTACATAAAACAATTTGGACTTTTTTTAACAGTTTTTTTTTCCTTTTTTTTGGTAATGGAGTATTTTTTTATGCTTGCTGGTATTGCCTCCATTACTTTACCCGTTGGAACCTCCTTAGTCGTTAATAAAATCATCGTTCGAAAGGGTTTTTGTTTTTCATTACAAACTTTTTAATACTCCCTATTCAATTTGCTGGCATCGGCAAAGTTCCCATGCATCAGGGCAGGGCTGGCATGTTGCGTGATTTTTTTGTTTGTTTGTTTTTTTTTTTTGGCTTAGCAGCACTCTCGGTAAAGTTTTCCGTGTTATTTATTTTTCGTCCTCTTCGAGCAAACGAAGCATCTATTGTAAACCAACCATAAGAAGCTATGTATTGGTACCTACTCAAGCTAAATTGAAATTCCTTTATTTTTGTTGCCTGACAAAATTTTATTAAGGACTAAAAGAATTTTTACGAGTTTTTTACGCGAGCGTCTTTGTGAATAAAACAAAAAAAGATAGTAATAAAAATGCTGATCGTGTATGTTAACGCGATTGGAATAATGGTATCGCATTAAGCCCGGCCAATACACGCAATAGAAGTTGAATTTTCGTCTTAAGCAATAGGAAATTAATATATACACCTAATATATAGGTATACTGCTATTACAACGAACTACAGATTTAAATGTCCCTGAGTGGCTGAATAATCGGTTAAAGGGAATTATTCAATTTTGTTGATATTCTCTACCACCTGAAGTGTATTGGGACTTAAATAAATGTGCGCTACGGGAGCAACGTTGTGTAGCACAAACTATTAGAGGCTACAAAATGCAAATTTTATGTCGTTCCAGGGCTGATTCGAGGAACGGAGAAATTTTGAAAGGGGCCTGCTCTTAGGAGAGTTTTAGTTTGTTTTATTGAAAAGTACGGAAGCGTGAGAGAAGGAAGGCTTATTAAAGCAAGGCTTTGAGAATAAGGAGGAAGAGCATTTTGGTATATTTGATGTGACCATGGAAGAAAACAAAGACATAAACGCAAAAACCTTCAGAGTCTTGTTATATGAATGGAGTAGTGAAGTGCCAAAACCGCACAACTACTCGTATATTCTAGGATTGATCTAACAAATGTAAAAAAAAAACTTGAGGACATACTTGTCGCAGAATTCGCGACCGATTCTTTTAATGAATCCGAGGATTTTATTAGCTTTTTTAGCTATGTAATTTAAATGATTTATGAAAGTTAACTTAGGATCAAGATAAGCTCCTAAGTCAGAAAATAGGGAGACTTTACTAAGAGGACATGAATCGAACGTATAATTGAAAACAAACGCATTTTTTGTACGCGTAAAAATTATGGCTTTACACTTGTCAACATTTATATCAAGACTATTTTTATTGCACCATTCCCTAAATATTAACAATTCTTCTTGTAAAAGTAAACAGTCAGAGGTAGATTTAATTCTTTTGAAAAGCCTAATGTCATCAGAATAAATGAGGACAGATGAATTTCTAATAAACGAAACTAAGTCATTTATAAATAAAACAAATAAAACTGGATCTAAATGGCTACCCTCAGGATCGCCAGAATTAATAACAAATAAGTTCCAATACTCATTGCGAAATATAATACTATAGTCTATTTTTTAAGTACGGTAAGATCAAGTTTAGGAAATTACTGTTAAAGAGTTGATTGCTTGGCTTTAAAATTAAAGAGTACGATGACACAACTTATCAAAAGCTTTACTCAAATCTGTAACTACACAATCGACTTGTTCACGTTTTTCAAAAACATCTAATCAAAAGGACGTAAAGTTAAACAAATTAGTAACCGTAGATTTTTTTTGACAAATCCATGCTGGTTATCACAAATAATTGACGTACAGTGAAAGGAAAGAACACTACATACGATTGACTCAAACAGTTTTGGTACCACAGATAATTTAGCAATAGGCCAGTAGTTCATTATTTCATTTTTAGGACATTTCTTGTGAACAGGTGTAATGAATGCACTTTGATATTAGGAAAAATCGAACTAGGGGAGACCGGGGCTAAAAGTAACACGTTTTACTAAAATTGATGCTGTTCCAAATATTTTGAAAATTAGTAAGCCAAAATTTTTTCTGTATAAAGAGCAATATTTCAGCTACGAAATCCAAAAAAAAAAAACAAAAAAATACTCATCAGAATTTGTTGTAAAAATATAACTTTTAGACAAAAAAACGCGCTGTTACGACGTATCCCATATGCGGGGAAAGTTGTGACATAGACCGGGGTAAATTGTAACAAAACCTTTCATCTTCTTGAAACAAAAAATATCAGCTTATAAACAATATTAAGAACACAAAATATAGCACAAACATGTGCAAAACTTATGAAATTAATATTAAAATTTAAAAGTTATTATGTTAATTCACAAATTTAATTAATTAATTAATTTTGAATGTTCCTAGAAAAAAAACAAAATCAATGTTAATTTTTTTTAAATCTAACTACTTATATGCCTGTAGGACCTAAGGTCTTTTAAATGCAACCCGAATTGCACGGCACTAGTTAGAAGAAAGAGAATAATAAGGAAGAATTTTTTGTTGGCACGTGGATTTGAGAACCAGGTATTGACTATCTCATTTTAACCCATGGGCAGTATCCAACTAAAATTGGATGTATAGAAAAGAATGCGCCTAGCATGGGGATCGAACCCACACGTCTAAGTTAGCAATCAAGCACTTTATCCACTGCACCTTTGCCACCCACTTCAAGAAACAATTGAATTTAGTCACAAAAAAATTAGGAATGTAATTAAATATTCCAAAACCAGTATTAGATATACATACTATGCATATGAATTTAACTAATTAGCAAGCCAGTCAAACACATGAGCAACCTCTTTTCTCTTCAACCTTTTGTTGACAACGATATACGTCAAATGGACTTTTTTATTTTTATAAAAAATAAAGAAAAAATTAGACAAAACGAAATATAAACAAAGAACACCATTTCCATCGTCTTGGTTCCCAAAAATGTGATTAAAAATATGAACCATGAAATTTAACAGAAATCGCTCTATTTAAAAAAAAAAACGAAAACCATTCGTTGCTCAGCTAAGTACATAAACTTTAGCAAAACCTAAATAAATATTTAAAAAAAAGAACTATAACTGTATCTCTTCCGAGTGAAGTGGAATCCCAAAAATACAAGGAAAAAAATAAAGTTACAAACGTATCAATTTTAGGCACTATCCTTATAACTTTTCTTTGCGGTGTCATATTCACAGCTTAAGTAGACTTAACGGTAGCTTTGAAGTAGACGAACAATTTTCTCGTTCACGCGTTTCTTAATTTTCAGGGGAACCGTTTCAGTATTAGCTGTTACTTCTTACCCCTGTTACTTCTAGCCCCGGTCTCTCCTACTTAAGGACTTATAAAAGAGAACATATAACGGCTGTCATACCCATAAGTAACACATTTCTTCAAAATAAACAATAAAATTTCTTAAAATCTGTTCATTAATTTAATTGAATTGTAAATTTGTTTGCTAACCCTATACTTTGTATTATTTTGTTAAATTTTTGTTATCAATTGATAAAATAAACAAATAAAAATAATAATCCTTTAATTCGTTTAAATTGTAAAAAAATAAAATGCACGACTGGATCGCACGAGCTTGCTTTTATGTTCGATAACATCGAATGCAAACGATTTCTGTTAAAAATCTAAATATGACAGTCTTAAATATTATAATATAAACTTAAAAACAAAATATTATATCGGCTTAACAAAAAAAAATAATAAAAAATTCTGAAATAAATACTTTAACTAATTTGAGCACAAAAAAAAGTACGCCATTTTATTTCTTGGATAAATTTGAATTTATGAGAAAAAATTTTAAAAATCTGTGGAGCGGTTCTTGAGAAAAAAAAGTTTTTTTTTAAAACTTTTTGCAAGCATTTTTCAAAAAAAATTCAACAACGTCAAAAGATAGGTATTCAATAAATACATATTAGTATAATTTTTGAAAAAATTTAATGACCAGTTTTCGAAATATAAATTTTTTAATTTGTTTAAATGATTTTAAAAATACAAAAAAAAACTAATTAAAAATATTGGTACGCGGTATAATTTGGGCAACCTAAGACTATATATGTGTGAAATTTCGAAAGAATCGGTTGAGCCGTTTTTGAGATAGTCGAAAGCAAAAAAACGGTCCTATGGAAAGTACCGTTTTTAATCATTTTTCTAATTTTTTTTTCAACCATATCAGTCGTAGCTAAGAAACCGCACTGATTTTTTTTTTATCAAAATCGTTAGAGCCTTTTTTGATAAAAATAGGTTTGAACGTAACGGGTTTATGGCAGGTACCGTTATTTTTTGAGCTAAAAAAAGTTTAATTTCCCCTCTGTTCAATACCTAAAAAAACTCTATATACCAAGTTTGAAGCAATTCGGCTCAACCGTTTGGGCTGTTGGTGTCTATACATACATACAGACAGACTGACAGACTGACAGACTGACAGACTGACAGACTGACAGACTGACAGACTGACAGACTGACAGACTGACAGACTGACAGACTGACAGACTGACAGACTGACAGACTGACAGACTGACAGACTGACAGACTGACAGACTGACAGACTGACAGACTGACAGACTGACAGACTGACAGACTGACAGACTGACAGACTGACAGACTGACAGACTGACAGACTGACAGACTGACAGACTGACAGACTGACAGACTGACAGACTGACAGACTGACAGACTGACAGACTGACAGACTGACAGACTGACAGACTGACAGACTGACAGACTGACAGACTGACAGACTGACAGACTGACAGACTGACAGACTGACAGACTGACAGACTGACAGACTGACAGACTGACAGACTGACAGACTGACAGACTGACAGACTGACAGACTGACAGACTGACAGACTGACAGACTGACAGACTGACAGACTGACAGACTGACAGACTGACAGACTGACAGACTGACAGACTGACAGACTGACAGAGTGACAGACTGACAGACTGACAGACTGACAGACTGATAGACTGACAGACTGACAGACTGACAGACTGACAGACTGACAGACTGACAGACTGACAGACTGACAGACTGACAGACTGACAGACTGACAGACTGACAGACTGACAGACTGACAGACTGACAGACTGACAGACTGACAGACTGACAGACTGACAGACTGACAGACTGACAGACTGACAGACTGACAGACTGACAGACTGACAGACTGACAGACTGACAGACTGACAGACTGACAGACTGACAGAGTGACAGACTGACAGACTGACAGAGTGACAGACTGACAGACTGACAGACTGACAGACTGACAGACTGACAGACTGATAGACTGACAGACTGACAGACTGACAGACTGACAGACTGACAGACTGACAGACTGACAGACTGACAGACTGACAGACTGACAGACTGACAGACTGACAGACTGACAGACTGACAGACTGACAGACTGACAGACTGACAGACTGACAGACTGACAGACTGACAGACTGACAGACTGACAGACTGACAGACTGACAGACTGACAGACTGACAGACTGACAGACTGACAGACTGACAGACTGACAGACTGACAGACTGACAGACTGACAGACTGACAGACTGACAGACTGACAGACTGACAGACTGACAGACTGACAGACTGACAGACTGATAGACTGACAGACTGACAGACTGATAGACTGACAGACTGACAGACTGACAGACTGACAGACTGACAGACTGACAGACTGACAGACTGACAGACTGACAGACTGACAGACTGACAGACTGACAGACTGACAGACTGACAGACTGACACACTGACAGACTGACAGACTGACAGACTGACAGACTGACAGACTGACAGACTGACAGACTGACAGACTGACAGACTGACAGACTGACAGACTGACAGACTGACAGACTGACAGACTGACAGACTGACAGACTGACAGACTGACAGACTGACAGACTGACAGACTGACAGACTGACAGACTGACAGACTGACAGACTGACAGACTGACAGACTGACAGACTGACAGACTGACAGACTGACAGACTGACAGACTGACAGACTGACAGACTGACAGACTGACAGACTGACAGACTGACAGACTGACAGACTGACAGACTGACAGACTGACAGACTGACAGACTGACAGACTGACAGACTGACAGACTGACAGACTGACAGAGTGACAGACTGACAGACTGACAGACTGACAGACTGACAGACTGACAGACTGACAGACTGACAGACTGACAGACTGACAGACTGATAGACTGACAGACTGACAGACTGACAGACTGACAGACTGACAGACTGACAGACTGACAGACTGACAGACTGACAGACTGACAGACTGACAGACAGACATACAGGCGGACAGAATTTTTAGACCATCTTTTTTCGGCTTCGCTATCAATATAATGTCATGTTTGATTGTTATCTCAAAACTTTTTTTTTTCGACGAATGCATAATTGGCCTTATAACCTTAGTACCTATAATCGCAAGCAAAAAAACTGAAACTTTTTAATATACTCGTAGCTACATCCCAAGGCCAGCCCTGTATTATTTACATACTACGTTACTGCGGTTTCTGAAGCGACATTATTTATCTGTATTACTTTCAGTCCTGTGTTTGTAGTAAAAAAAAACTTGTTTTTTTTAGAGACTTATATTAATGGGATGTTGTACGGTGCATGAGCGAAGAATTATGTCGAAGTTTACTTTTGCGACTTAGTTCCTACTTTTGTATTTCTATAGGGATTCGTCATAGAGCACTTTCGTTATTATTCGTGTGAATGGTGTAGTTAGTACCGCTGTTGAATGCAGATGCGAATTTTAAGACTTTCTCAGTTTTTTTTTGTGGTTTTGAATAGAGCACCATCATGTATTTGTGGATATGAACTTGAAGTTTTGAGGAACTATTCAAATAAGCTTTATGTATTTCAGCGTGTGTACATCGGTACTTTTAAGATAAATTAAAACGATGAAAAATCCAAACAAAAAAAAACACAAAAATGTGATTGTGCCATGAGAATGTTTATAAGACTGCTTAAGTTTTTATATTTAAAATTTTGTGAAGGTTACTACAGAAATTCTTAACATCTTACGTAGTAAGAAATAATCTTACATAAAAACTATTAATTTTTAATGTTCATAAAAATAAAACGCGTACTGACCATTCATTTTGTCCAGTGACATCTTTCATTGCAATATAAAACCGTTAATAATATTTCTTGATAATTTGGTTATAAAAATAATCTTAAGTGAAAAGGAATTGATGATTAAAGCGAATAATACCCGTGTTTTTTTATTTTTGTAAAATTTTTCCGCAACAAAGCAGGATTTCCCAAAACAACAAAAAACAAGTAATTGCAAAATATTAAGTTTTCTCTAACTGTTTGCTCCGAGATATTGATTTTAAAATTATTGTATCTGTTTGACGTTTTTCTCATTTAAATTAGGTCTTGTGCAAGTTGTGGGGTTTGTTTGTAGAGTGCTTACTTGCTAAACATGTTTGCGTTTAGAGTTCAATTGTTTAACGCTGGAATAAAGCTTCCAAATTGTGCAAATTGTCTTTAAAAAAAATAAATCTATTCGCGAAGTTCATGAGGCATTTTTACCGAAGAATTGTGCTTAGTAATGAAGCTCATTTCTTGTTAAATGGCTTCGTCAATTTGCAAAATTGCAGTATATTGAGCAAAGACAGTTCTCAAGCTATTAACGAATCACCATTAGATCCATCAAAACTAACAGTCGCATCATCGGTCACCTCGTTTAGTGGTACCTACAGAATTACTAAATTAGACGTGTCAGTTAGCGGATTTTACTGCATCTAATTTTAATTTTTCTCTTAATCATAAGAGCAAACTAAATTTTATGCAGATCGTTAGAGTAATTTCCAAAAAAAAGGAATTCAAAAGTGGGCGGATTTTACTAAATTAAAGTTAAGCATGTTTTGATTAATTAAATAAACTCTGAAGAAATTCAATAAAATCGTTTGAGTCGTTTCCGGAAAACTAAGAACTTAGATAAGCTCGTATGTCAGCGAGCAGATGTTTCGTAAAACATTTTCTTAAATTTTGTTCCTAGCCATAAGATCAAACCCTAAAATGTTCATCCAAATCATTAGAGACATGTTCAAGATATAATTAAAGTGGGCGTTGCAGAAGGCGGAATTTATTCTTAATATTTGTCGCTCATACAAAAAAAAAAACAGTGAAAATTTCCTTAAAATCATTTGACCATCTTCGCAAAATTACTTACTTACTTACTTAGATGGCGCTACAGTTGTTCGGGACGAACCTGGGCCTCAACACACATGTCTCCCCAGCTAGCTCGGTATTTGGCTATCTGCCTCCAGTTACGCACTCCAAGTTGATTGAGGTCATCTTCCACTTGAGAGCGCCACCTTAAGTGAGGTCTTCCTTGACTGCGTCTTCCCCCTGGGTTTGAATCGAAGATCTTGCGAGCCAGAGCATTGTTGTCCATACGCTCTGCATGACCTAGCCATCTTAATCGTGATATACGTATTTTTTGTACCAGGTCATTGTCGCTGTACAGCTCGTATAATTCGTGGTTGAACCTTCTCCTCCAAAGCCCGTTAAGGCAGATAGGACCGAAAATCTTGCGAATAACCTTAAGCTCGATACGACTAAGGATATCTTTATCCGCTTCCGATAGAGTCCATGTCTCGGCGCCTTAGAGCAGGACTGGGATGATTAGAGTCTTATAAAAAGTCTCCTTTATTTTTCGAGAGAGGGCCTTACTACTCAATAGCCTCCCTAGTCCATAGGAACAGCGATTGGCAAGAGTTATTGTTCACTTTATTTCTAACGAGATGTTGTTGTTGTTAGATGTTATATTAATTGAAGAAAACGCAAACAATATGTTTAAATTATTTTTGTTTTTGTTTTAGTGGACTGTGTGGATTTAAAGCCAATTTAATGAATTTGTGACCTTTAGTCCAAAATGCGTTTCGCCCAGGTACTACAGCTGGGCTCATCAGTTAGATGCTGTAGTACCTTTCTAAGACGCATTATTTTTTGATCGATGATTACCGACTTTAATAAAACTTACAGCGATTACTCACTGTAAATAATTTTTTTTTTTTTTTTTTTTTTTTTTTTTTTTTTTTTTTTTTTTTTTTAGATGTTATAGCGGATCCGAGGTAGACAAAGTCCCTAACTACCTCTTAGTCGCGTAAGCTTCAATGTGAGCAAACGCTCCAGTGACAGCTCTCTGGGTTCTACCAATGATGTCTATGTCATCAGCGTATGCTAACAATTGCACAGACTTGAAAAAAATTGTGCCAGTAGATTTAACTTGGGAATTTCTTACAAGAAGAAATCACACGATAGCGCATCACCTTGTCGGAATCCTTTCTAGACATCAAAAGCTTCTGTGAGGTTATTACCAACCTTAACGGAAGAGCGAGATTTCTCCATCGTCATCCTACACAGTCGGATGAGTTTTGTAGGTATGCCAAAACCAGACATGGCTCTGTATATGCTCTTTTTTTCTTATGGAGAAGCCGGTGTTCTTCCGGTCTTTTCTGCTCGTAGAGCTCCCGAGCAGCTCTCGTCCTTCTTTGCAGCGCAGTTTTATATGCCATTTGTTTAGCTGCTTGTGCCTGCCTGCATTTTTCATCGAACCAGAGGTTTCGTGGAGGAGGTCTGATGAAACCTAGCACATCAGTTGCGGCACGTCTGATGGAATGTTGGCAGTGTTGCCACTTGTCTTCGGCACTTGATGCTGGCGGGGCAATGGATTTCTTGCGAGGTTACGGGATATTCGATCGGCATAGGTTCTGGCGGTCTCTTACATTTGCAGTTTTCCGACGTCATACTTCCTCACAGTATTACTCCGTTGTTGGGACGTTCGGCTTATTCGCATTCTTACCTTGGCTGTAACAAGGTAGCGATCCGAGTCGATGTTAGCTGCTCGAAAGGTGCGAACACTCAGAATACTGGAGGCGTGTCTTGCATCGATCGCAACGTGATCAATCTGATTGAAGGTTATTTAATCTGGATGCCTCCGAGTCCCTTTGTGTATCTCGAGATGAGGAAACCGTGTGCTTGCAGTGGTGACGTTACGTGCCGCCGCAAAGTCAATTAGCCTAAGTCCCTTTTCAGACGTGGTGTGGTGTAGGCTATATTTTCCGCCAGTCCTACCAAAGATTTCCTCTTTACCTATTTTGGCGTTAAAATCGCCTACTACGATCTTAACTTACATTAAGGGCACTGCTCATAGGTTTTGTCGAGGAGCTCGTAGAAGTCATCCTTGTCTTCTGTGGGGGCGTGAGCGCATATTAGACTAATGTTGGCGAATTTAGCCTTGATACGGATTGTCACAAGTCGCTCACTCACGTGTCGAAAGCCCAAGACTTCTTGCCTAGGTCTGCCGCTTATTACGAATCCACACCCAAATAGACGCTGTGGTCTTCTTTCACAATCACCGTAGTATACGTCACAGTTTTTCATCTTCCTTTTGCCCGGCCCATCCCATCGCACTTCCTGGATGGCAGTAATTCCTGCTCTGTAGCAGTCTAGGGCCTCCGCTAGTTCTTCGGTTGCAGGTAGTTAAGAGTTCTAACATTCTACGTGCAGATCCGAAGGTCTTTGTCCTTAATGCATTTTGCCGGGTCGTCAACAGTTAATCCGTCCATTTTCGAGGCTATTGGAAGCTTCGGAACTCATATTTTTTTACATGGCGGGGTTGTTAACCCCACGCACAACCCCCAACCTGAAGGGACAGGTCCTTTGTTGGACTCCTTGGACGAAAGGAGCCGGAAAGTCCGGAGTCAGTAACCCGCTTTATGGATATTAGCGCTATCGTTGGCCCATTATGGACTTACATTGAATTGTCCCAATGACATTATCTCCAAATACGTCGAAGTAGCTCATTAGTCATTAGGGCATCTGCTTTGTTGACTGTTGAGGCCGCCGTTAGTCCAATTGTTTGGGCTCATCCGCCATACTTCTTCGTACGTACCGTTTAAATCGGAAATTTTTTTTAATGCTGACATTAACTAGTTGTAATGTCAAATTTAACTGGTTACATCCTTTAAAGTCAGAAAATTTCCTTAAAATAGCCACATTACGGACAAAACATTAATTGACTGTCGACATTAACGTAAGCTGTCGCTTTGAAGTGCGGAACATAAACTAATAACATAAAGACCCGAAACTTCTGAAGTCATTCGCATTTGCCAACAAGCTGAAACATGCACACAAGTAAATTTGTTGAGAAATAGAAACTACGCCATTAATAAAAATGGAACGATACACGCTTCAACAACGTATTGAAATTATTAAAATTCACTATAAAAATGGTGAACATTTTGGCAGAGTCGGTTCGTAATACTAAAACTTTTTTTGGTCGTCGTGAAGCACCATATCGGACCGCAGTTCATAAAATGGTGGACAAATTTGAGCTGTTGGGACAAGTTAGCGGTGTAAAGAATAAATCCCATGTACGTCGCTCAAGAACAACTATTGCTGTAGCACAAAGTGTTGAAGAAAACCCAGGTGTGTCCATTCATCGTCGTTCCTTGGAATTGGGCATTCTACAAACGTCATTACACCGTATTTTGCATAAACACTTGGGTCGATCCAGAATTTAATCGAAAAATCGTCTTGACTGATGAGTCGCATCTGGGGCTCGGAAAACTCAAGATTCATTGTTGAAAAGCCTCTTCCTCCTCAACGAGCAACTGTTTGGTGCGGCTTATTGTCCGGTCCGGCGAGATCATTGGACCTTATCTTATCGAAAATAAGGCTGGAGCAACAGTACAGTGAATGGATTGAGCTATCGCGAGAGATGATTAATAATTATTTATGGCCGAAATTGTATTGTATTGATCTTTGCAGAGTTTACTTTCAACTAGACGGCGCTACGTGCTATACAAGCAACGAAACCATCAATCTTTTACGGGAAATGTTTCCGGGCCGTGTTCAGAGGCGGCTTTCTCGTAAGTACATTCGTGCGCTGAACAACCAAAACTATGTTTGCTAATTTTTTAATGAAATCATTAATTTGAAGATATTTTTCGTCAATTGAGAGAAAAGTTAATCTTTAAAATGGCGACAAATTTAGATTACTGATCCGGTCACGAATATGGTGATGACGAACCTCAATGTGCTTACATCTTGATCTAAAACAATTTGCTTCCGCTAGCTTAATTGCACTTTGGTTATCGCATGCAATCATGACATGATGGTCTTTGAAACAATCATCAATTTCGGCTCCAAACTGTTTTAGCCATGTTGCTTCTTGAACTGCTGCGGAAAACGACATATATTCGGCTTCAGTGCTTGACAGTGCGACAGTTGGTTACCATTTGCTCAACCAGGAAATTGCACATCCACATAGGTTGAAAACAAATCCCGTGCATGAGCGACGTTTGTCAATGTCAGAAGCCCAGTCAGCATCCGAAAAACCGTTTAGGTTTTCAGAACCTTGGATATGTAAATTTAAATTTACTGTACCTTTTAAATATCTGAAAATTCATTTTAATGCAGTCCAATGTGCCATCCCATAGTTTGAATTGAAACGACTCACATCGTTAACTGCAAACGCAATATCTTGCCTTGATCCTTGCACCAAATACACGAGACTACCAACAGCTTCCTGGTACGGTACTTTTCCTGTTTCATCTTTTCCATCACACATTTGTATTGATAGTTTTTGGTTGGGATTGCTTAGTGTTCCCACTGGTTTGCAATCAGACATGCCAAATCTTAACAGAATTTCTTTTATATATTTAGACTGATCCAACCATATCCCACTCGTTTCCTTATCATAGGTTAAATTTAGTCCAATGCAACTTTTTGCCTTTCCCAAATCTTTCATTTTGAAAGAACTGCATAGAGATTTCCATAGATTTGTAATTGTGCCATTATGTTTTCATTGCTGTTCTCACACTTTCACAGACACATGTTTATTCTCAAGGATTAATAAATACTTTTTTGTCTAATCATCCTAAGGGATTTTAATAGGACACACAAGATATCAGGTACTGGTATCGAACTTTCATGGACAAAGGTGTAGAGTCTATGTTACAATATTCTCAAGATTGGAACTGAATGAGTTGTCCTTGTAGACAGTTCAACACTCGCTGAGAGGCTATAGCATAGCGTCATAACAACTTCAGAAGAAATCGTTAACAAAAGTAGAGCAGAAAGGACAGGATTGTGAGAGAAATTAAATCGAGAGCCTTGAGACTTAAACAGCAGAATTGAAACAATGTAACGCACAACATAAGTAAGGTATCTAAATAGATTATGAATAATTGTGATATCTAATGCAACAGCAGTCGAGAATTGTCAATACCAATTACAGACATCTTCGTTAAGCCCTATTGCCTTGCCAAACTCTACCAATTTCTTTCCGAATAACAATGGTAATGATAATAATCAAATTCCCCTGGGGATCTATTTCTGCGAAAGTCAAATTGGCGGGTAGGTATTAAGTTAGTGTTTTCGTTTTTCGACATAGATACATTTATATATGCTTTGAAAATGAAATGCTACATCTAAAAGGCGTTACCAAAGTGACATAATCTGTCATAATGATTCCTCCGAAATTCTTTCGTAGGTATAAAGAGTTTATTTAAATCAGACGCAATTATGTAAGCTCGTCGTAGCAACGAGAGGGCTCCCATTCAAAAGTATTTTTTTGATCAACATCAATTTAATTTTATAATTTTTTTTGCGACAAACAGGGTGTTTTCCATAAGATCATATATACCTCCACTCATAAGATGATATAATGTGGCGCACCTTGAATGAAAGATTTTGGTAGGGAAATGAGTTGTAAGAGCCCTTCTCAGCTCAGGCCGTGTAAGTCAAAATGGATGAATCTGGACTAAACCGACTAATTTCAATAATATAGACGTGAGGGTAAGGAGACCAGACCTGGGAGGCACATTCAAGAGTGTAATATGAAGGGACTTTGAGAGGTAGGATTTTAAGAATTCCTTCGGAAATTAAATTCTATTAGCTGACCCGGCGAACTTCGTTCCGCCTAAATTTATTTATGTCAAGAAAATAATAATTCCAAGCATGCACAATGATGCCTCATGTAATGTGATCAATTAAAATTCTTTATTCTAAATTTTTATTAAATACATACAATCAAAATAATTAAGTTAACAATGTCTATGTTTTTCAGTCAAATCAAAATGATTGGCGTGTCGGCCAGCTTTACGCCTTTTTACTGAAGTGCTTTATGGTACACAACTTTTTTAGTTTTATTTTCGGGTGCGTGCAAAGCGGTAGGTTTGCTGCTACGTGATCCGCACGCCGCATATAATTGACCATGTGAGAAACATGGGATGCCACAAGCACCCAGCGATTGTCCATGGGAATAATTGATTGTCATAGCAAAAGTGAGACGCACCGGAAATTGAAGACGCTTAAACACGAATGGCAAATCACTCGGAATAAGCGGAATCCATATAATGAGAACATCTTCGCCTTTGGATATTCCCCGCAAAATCGTAGCTTGAATTAGATTTGACGTTCTTCACAATCAAACGCGTTCCGATGCTAAGTTTTGGTGCATTGAGGTTGCGCCGCAAAATTATAACTGAGCCGACTTTCAATTTTAAATTGTGTGGCGGAAAGCCCGGACAATCCAGAGAATTCAAATATTCCGTTGGATAGTTGGTGGCTTCGTTTTCGTCCATTACGGAGTCCACGGATTTGAATAAATGTAAATCTACGGCGACTTGATTTTGAATGACAAAATTCAAATGATCGACATCCTTGTTTGTCGCAGCCAAAATCGCTCGTTAACTTAGCCAATCTTGGTTCACATAATTTTGGCAGTATTCGAGAACAAATTCGTGATGAGCTCTCCAGGCGCAGTTGTAAGGTGGTAAACATGCAACAATTGATAGCGAGTCACATCATCATGCATATCAGATGCTTGAATCCCGAATACTGCCATATCATATCACTGCTTTTAGTCACGTATTTGCACACATATTTGATCGATTTGATGTAGCAACATACTTCTACATTGATAAGAGTCTTCAAGACTTTTGACAAAAACGGGCAATACGGTACAATCCAACTATTGTCGACGACAAAAAAAGCTCCTCTCACCTTCCTCGTTTTCCCATTATCCACTGGCGATCGACGGGGGTAAAGAGGATATCCATCATTGCCAGTAATTGTGTCCGATACCAATCCACGTGGATAGCGTTTGTTACATTTATTTCCAGACAAACACGGTGACAGTTCGTTGTGGTCACCGCATGTGCCCTAAATCATATGAGTTTTGACGATTTCATAAAGTTCTGGGTCAGTCTCCGGATCGGGAATCTCAGCAGAAACGATACCATCAATTTAGTCTGCACGCAGTCTGTCGACTAACCACAAAAGCATGTGTGAATATGTTAGTCCTCGCTTCTGCCACTCCACAGAGTACATCCAGCATTAAGTTGCTCCAAAAATCTGTTTCTTTGTGACCAAATTCATGCGAACCGTTTGTTTCTGCTTATTGCAGTTTTGAATTGGCGCACATAAGCATTTTGCTAATGCAATACGTCTCGCAATTTCAGGCAAGCGTTCAATTCATCTGCCGGAGTTGATCTTGGAATGACAGGCAGAGTTTACCGAAAATTGCCTGACAGTAAAATAATTGCACCACCGAAACTTCATTTATCATTTCGTAAATCTTTCAACGTACGATTTAAGGCTTCCAATGCTTCCAATTTGTGAACCATAGTGCACTCGTGCAAGATGATAATCTTACATTGCTGCAAAACTTTCGCCATCGTAGAGTTCTTTGAGATGTTATATGTAGGTTATTCATTCACTTGCAGGTTCAATGGCAATTTCAATGCAGAATGAGCTGTTCGACCGCCTTCCAACAAAGTAGCCGATATACTAGAATAGGCGAGTGCTAAAGCAATCTCAGATCTCGAACCAATAGTAGACAAAATCAGTGAAACCAGAAATGTTTTTCCAGTTCCAACCGGGGTATCAAGGAAGAAAATGCCGCTATTTCCGTTGTCGACTGCCTGCATTAATTCATCGTACAACTTCTTCTGTTCTTGATTCAACATTGGCACATTTGCTCGAACTGCATGACTCAATGCGACTCGATCGAAATTCTTTTCTCGATGGTGGTGGCATTCCCAATTTGCCACTCATAAGCAGACAAATGTCGTCGATCAAAATCAAAACTTCGTTGCGAAATTCATCTGACGTTTCTATTTCATTACCATTAGTCACAGTGCGACTTCGATGCAAAATATCGTCGGTCATATCATCCTTCTATTTATTCCACAAATCTTTTGGATTCAATGGAAGACATGTCGAAATTATGATTGGAAAGAGTATCCGAAGTTGATTGGCAGGCGCGGTGATAGTGGCATCTGCCATTGTCAAATCCCAATGATTATCATTTTCAAGCAATTATCTACGTTGGTAGGCTTCTCGATATGTCGCAGACAGCACACCGTCAACAGTACGTAGAGATTCGAATGAAATGGGCCACGAATATTGATCGTTTTTCGGGTGAATTGTATATATACTACCAAGGACCTCACTTTCATAAACACCCTGTTTCCGCCGCTGGAACTTCTTCGATGATGCATTCCATGTAACATATCGTGATATTTAGGAATAAGGAAGTGTCCGTGCGAATTCGTCGCTTCGGAAAATATCGAAGAAATTTGTCAACGTTGTTGCAGGTGAAAAAGTGAACTGCCAAATGGACGACAATTGGGTGTTGCTCGTGGGTCGGAAACGAAAAAACTCGCCACATAGCCGCGTTGCAGTACACGTACCGGCCCAATTGATAGCGAGTCACATCGTCATGCAAATCAGGTGCTTGAATCCCGAATACTGCCATATCATATCACTGCCTTTAGTCACGTATTTGCACACATATTTGATCGATTTGATAGAGCAACATACTTCTACATTGATATTAGTCTTCAAGACCTTTGACAAAAACGGGCAATACGGTACAATCCAACTATTGTTGACGACAAAATTAGCTCCTCTCACCTTCATCGTGAATGCTTTCACATTATCCACTGGTGATCGACGCCGGTAAGGTAAAGAGGAAATCCATCAATGCCAGTAATTGTGTCTGATACCAATGCGACGTGGATAGCGTTTGGTACATTTATTTCCAGACATACAAAGTGATAACTTCGTACTCGTGCAGTTGCTAGAGTCCTTAAAGACCTTGATATATACAAATCCGCTGGCCCGGATAGTATCCCTCCCATCGTTCTGAAGAGGTGTGCTTCAACGCTGGCAAAACCACTGCGTAAGCTTTTCCATCTGTCCTATTCTACAGGCCTCTTTCCAAATGGCTGGAAAACAACATTTGTCCAGCCTGTCCCTAAAAAATGCGAATCTTCGTCACCCTCTAGTTACCGTCCAATTGTACTTTCGTCCCTTCTTTCCAAGGTCATGGAAACGCTGATTAACTATGTACTTAAGTAATATCTTGAAGAACGAAAGCTCCTTAATGACCGGCAGTATGGCTTTCGTAGCAATAGGTCCACTGGTGATCTGATGGTATATCTCACCGAACAGTGGCACAAATCTTTACATCGTTTTGGAGAAAGTAAGATTATTGCGCTTGATATTTCAAAAGCATTTGATAGAGTTTGGCATCAAGCTCTCCTATCAAAAATGCGTGCATTTGGTATCGATGAATGTCTTCTTCGTTGGATTAGAAATTACCTTTCGGACCGTTCAATACAAGTTGTATTGGACGGTTTCAAGTCTGATATTCACAAAATAAATGCTGGTGTGCCCCAGGGCTCCGTATTGTCTCCGACCCTATTTCTCATTTTTATTAATGATCTCTTATCTGGAACTTCTAATCCACTTAATTGTTTTGCTGACGATAATACTCTCAGCTTTTCATATACGTTTTCAGATTCACCTGCTTGTACTTCGGATGTGGGACTGCAACGGCAGTGTATGATAAGCTCATTAAATTCTGATCTCAACAGCATTGTCCAATGGGGAATAAAAAACCACGTAGAATTTATTGCTTCAAAAACTCAGTGCTGTCTTCTATCGTTAAAGCAAAACCCACCCCCATGCCGCTATCCATGAGCGGCACTTGCATCGAAGAAACCGATCAGCTTTCAGTCCTAGGTATGTGCGTCATAGACCACCTCTTGTGGAATGAAAACATATTCTATGTCGCCAAAAACGCTGCAAAGTGCTTAGGTTTTCTTCGAAGATGCAAGAAATTCTTCTCACCGTCTGATCTGGCTGTAATCTATAAGGCCTTCATCCGACCAAAACTTGAATATAACTCTCACATTTGGGCTGGAGCTCCTAAAACTCATTTAAACTTTTGGATAGAATTCATAATAGAGCTCTAAGAATGATTGGCGATAGAACTATAGTAGAAACATTTACATCTCTCAAACATCGTCGAAATGTTTCATGTATTTCGCTATTTTATCGGTATTTTTATAAACAGTGTTCTAGCGAAGTTGCCAGTTGCATTCCTCGCCTTAAAATATTCAACCGTAATACTCGCGCTTCTAGGAATGCTCATCAGCTTACCCTTGAGCCTAATTTCGGACGTACTGTCAAGTACAGAGAATCCTTCTTTAGCCGTACAACACGAATGTGGAATGCTTTACCATGCTCGATTTTCCCCTCCCATTTTGATATTTTGAGCTTCAAAACTAATGTTCCCTATTCTCCTAATGCTCGCACTGTGCTCGATCATATTAAGGGTAGTCAAAATCCCTTTAGTGCGCGCAAAATATAAAAAAAAACCTTTTTAATTTTCGACTTTTTTTATTACGTACTCTGAACGCATGTAAAAATTTACAAAATTTTGTACATGGAAAATATAACTTGTTTCTGGAACTGATTCATCGATTTCAATAATTTTTAATGATTAATTTAAGATGAATAATTAAATATTAATCATAACATCATCCTTAAGCTTTTGACAGACTTTTGAGTGAACTGAACTGAAAGAGCAAGTATGTGCTACCAGCAGTGTTGTGTTTACATTTAAATGAAATCTTATTTAAATACCACAGGTCCTTCCTTAGAGACCCGTCTCAAAGTGTTCTTCCGTAAGCCAAAGTTGTTAAGTGGGTTTTTTCGAAAATTGCTACAACAATAATTCTTTCGTATTTTTATCATTAGGAGAAGGACATGTTGCAAACTTTTTTTAACCAAAAGGGATTACATTTTTATTGCTTTCCATTTTCAGTTGGCATTGGTATAGGTATTCAATTTTGTACTTTTGCAATTTATTTTCAATTTAAAGTGATTTATAAATCACTTGAAGCATTTTCTTTTGAAATTTGTTTGTTTTATGGTTTGAGACTAAAATTCGCAATTCTTAGAATTATAGAAATCTTATTTGAGTTGGTAATGACAATGAGCTTAATGATGTTTACCATTGGTCAACCAAATGCCGTATACGCCCCATATACGGGAAAGACCTTTCCGATTAATTTCAGAATATATTTAGTATTAACTCTTTTTACGCTTTTGTATGATTCAAACAGTCTAGGAGGTAGTGTTGTATTTTGGTAATGGTTTTCATACCAATTAAAGGGTGATGACTCAGGCGCCAAAAAATAAAAATGGATTCTTGTAGAACAGTTAGTTAAAAGTATTTTTTAATATGGGAGGGGGAATACTTCCCACAGTTTGGTCGGGAGGGGCAATTTCTTAAAAAAGGTACTAAAAATTCAAGAAACAAAATTTTAAATAACGGTAATAGTTACAAATATGTGTTATAACTTTTGTTTAAAGCCAATACCTTAATCTATTAATTAATTTTCAATTCAAGTACATAGTTTTCGAAAAAAAAATAACAGTTTTAAACTCAAACCTTGGGAAGAAAAAGATAAAAAAGTTCTAAAATTTTATATTATATTTTTTTCTCAGAAACTCGTTTCTCCGATTAATTCCTAATAAAATCTGAAAACCATACTATTTTATTGTTTAAACAGTTTAAAAGAAGTTCAGCCTAAAAGACATGATCTTATATCTTCTTGTTTTTCAGAAAATGGGAAATTACTAAAACTATTTTTTTCATGATTTGTTTTTGTGTATTTATGGTGATCTCACTTTGAGGGGAAAGTACGATAGCTACGGTGCCGCAAAATAATAACGGATTTTTATAGAGGGGATTAATGCAATTATTTTTTCGTATTGACGAGGGTTCTATCTCCCTCCTCTCCTTAAAGTGGGTAGGGGCAATGTTCTAAAACAAAGAAGGCTTAAAATAAAAAAAAATTATTTAAGAACAACGCCAACACTTACAATAAAAATATTATATGTTTTTTGAATCCAGAAACTTGTATTCTTAACATTTATGTTCACGTTAATAGTTTTTGAAAAAAATCCTTCAAACACAAACATTTATTTGTAAGTATTTTCGTTATTTTTTTTCCATTCTTAGAACGTTTTTTTTTAGGAAATTCCCTCACGGCCAAACGGTGTGCGATAATCCCAAATAGTAAAAAATGCTTGTAGTAAGTCCCTATAAAAAATCAGTTATTATTTTGCGGCGCCTGAGTTATGATACTCGCGCCCCTAGCAATTTATACTTTCATATTGAGTTTACACAAAGCAAACTGTAAAGCTAGAATTACATGGTCAACGCAATAACTCTCTGACGTAAAATAAATGTCAAAATCTTTTCTAATTGAACCCTGTCTTGTGAGTGTGACATTCAAGGTATAACGTTGTCAGTGTGTTGACGTCAACGTTCACAACCGCATTGACACTGATTTGTCAATCAAGTCTTTTTTCGATACAAAACCGAAAAAATAAATTTTTAGCAGGCTATTAAATTTCTACAATCGAAGCAGAAAATTGTTACGAAACTTTAAATATGTAGAACTTTATGCAACATTTTTGTAACTGGAGTGTTTTTTTTTTGCTGCTTGAGAAGTTTCGATGGTTGTTATTTATGATGGTTTGACAGTTGAGAATGTCAAACTCTGTTGACATTTCTGTTCAGTCCAATTTGGCAATTCATCATGAATGGTTCAACGCAGGAACAACGGTTCCAAATTGTGGAAATTTACTTTTAAAAAATAAAATCTGTTTGCGAAATTCATAAAGCACTTCGTGGCCGAAGGAAATCATTTTTACGGAAGAATAGTGTTTGGTGATAAAGCTCGTTTCTGGTTAAATGGCTTCATCAATAAAATTGGCGTATATAGATCAAAGATAATCCTCAAACCATTAACCAATCACCATTACATCCATTAAAATTGACAGCTTAGTGCGGTTTACATACGCTGGCGGCTTCATCGGTCAAAGAAAGAGCTGCCGTAACAGTAAATGGCGTGCACTATCGAGTCACGCTGAACCATAAATTTATTACAATACAGTATAAAAAGAAAGTCTGATATAAGAAAGTCTGAAAATCCAAGAAATTTCTTTCTTATATCAGAGTTTTTCTTATATCCAAACATCGGATATAAGAAAGAAAATTTCTTAAAAAAAAAACTAAGGCCGAAGGATGTACATGCAACTACAAAATTTCATGAAATCGAAGGAGGCCATATAAACTATACATATATACGTAATGAATCTATGTTAATATAAAAACTTCTTCTATTATATTTTTTTAAGATAAAAAGCTTCAATGTAACAGAGTAAAAAAATTATACTCTTCTTCAACAAGTAAAAAGAATAAAATAATTAAGTATTGTCTTCAAATAAATTAAATTAAAATTTAAATAAAAGAAAAATATTGTAAGCCTGAGGTTGATACATATCTACATATAAATGTTCAGGAAATTTTTAAGTTCAGAGTACAGTCTGAGTTGTCAAAAATTAGTGTGTGTTTCTTTCTAACTCAGATCATTCGTTCTGAACAAGTGCGAGCATGAGAGTAAATGGCTGAACTTAACAAATGCCATGTGTGTCAAGAAGGAAAATGTGAAGAAAAAAAATAATCAGATGCAATTTTTTTGTAGTTGTGTGTTGTATTGCTGTTTAAGGTTGAAATGAAAATGCAATCTGATTTGTGTGGTTCAAGTGTGTTTAAAAAACAAATCACTGCTCACTTGTTCAGAGCTCGCTCTGTTTGTAACAAGCTCAGTGTATCATCTATGTGTTCGAACTCTGTTCAGGGCTCTGCTTTAAAATAAAAACGCCTTTTGGATTACAGGTACATTTTTCGTCGAAAGACAACCAGCAAAAAGAAGTCAGGGGCAAATGTCAAAATCACATTGGTGGACATTGTTGTATTTGTAAATTTGAATTTCTCTCCATAAATAGATGGGAAATCGAAAAACAATATGTGGTGTAATTAAAATACCCATAAATGCAAAACTATCAGTTTTATCCTACACAGTTGCAAACATATCAGTTTCATAAAGGTAATAGCTTGTAGGTAAACACAAATAGCTGCTCATCATCAAATTTTTAGCTGTCATTCCTTTGGGAAGTGGGAATTTGTAATGAAGGTCTTAACTTATGCATATTCAAAATGCTTGGCGCAGGTTTGTCTGACAAAGTAAATTTCTTATAAGCGTACGTTTTTGTTCTAATAACTGATTTTAGTGTGTAAGAAAGGTTTTCTTATAACGCAGTGTTTTTCTTATATGCGAATTTCTTATAAACGATTGATTTCGAAAGAAATATAAAAATATTTTCAGAAGTGGTCCAGTTAACTGGCATTAACACCTGTCAAATAATTTTTATGGGGCTTTGTTAAGTCATGGGATTATGCCGTCTAGCCAGCAACTCATGAATCATTACAATAAATAAATGTTATGTAATTATCTGACAGATTATAATCCAACAATATTTCTGTCTTGAATTATTGAAGTGATAACTTTTTATTGGAGGATAAACTGATTCGTTACGTAACGCATAACGCACTATCAACTAAGAGAATTGTATCTTTTTAAGCAGTAGACCTAGAAATCTGAAATTTTTAGGAATGATAGAGTATATAAAACTTGGATTCCTAGAATGTCAATAACTGCAATATTGGGAAGATTGCATCTATCAGTCAATTACTTTTGACTGGTTCCATAAATAGATTTGGGTTTTCTTTAATTAATAAGTAGACAATATGGCGCTAATTACTCTATGTGCTATACAAGCTTGGCAATCTTAATTTGAAAACAGCAGAAAAACATTTAAAATTGCCTGCTTAATTCGACTCCTATCATCGACGTCAGTTCTATTAGTCCAATCTTTAAGGTTAAGTTCTTAAAATTGAGGTAAGACTTGGAGCTATATATCAGTATAAAAATAACAGGAATGTGTCCTAACCTGTGTTTTAACCCCTCTAAGATATATATATTATTTTAGAGCGGTTAAAAGGACAAATTCATTGGATTTTTTTTTGTTTTTTGACAGTATGCAAAAGTTGATGAAAAAATTCAATATTTTTAAAAACAGTGTTTCACAAAGTTATTGCCCCAGTCATTGTCTACAAAAGTGCTGGCGTAAACATATAGATATATGCATAAAAAAATCGTAAGGAGGTTTTCAAATAATATACCTACAAATTTGTCAATTAAATTAAATCAAAAATTAAGTTGTAGAAAGGCTAGACAGTATCTTATGTATGTTGTATACACGCACGTATGTATGTATGTAAATGCTTAGATCCTTCCAAATGAAGTTTATATCTCCAATATGATGGGTAGGTTTTCTGGCATATATCTAAATACATAATAATATGTAGAAAAGAAATTAAGGCGTTTGGTCTTAATCTGGCCAGCTCTCATCTCTTATATTTGCACGTCATATCCAACTATACCGTTGAGATTAACTAGAGGGTAAGATTTGTATTTGGAAAAAAATCGAACTCGATATTTTATTCAAACTTTATAGTACGATGATGGAATCACCAACAAAGTGATTCCCGTAATTCCGTCTGTCTGAATATCGTCTATAGTCTAAGCCACTGAAGAGATTTTCCTCAAACTTGGTTCTTTAACCCCCAAAATAACGGTAATTGCCGTACAATTGTTTCTTCTATATTAATTATCTCAAAAACCGTTTTAATCGTTTTGATTAAAAACATTATGTGTACCATTATAGGCGTATTCTACATTTTGGTATACAAATTTGCTTATATATTTTTTAATTAACGGTACTTGATATACTCGTAGAACCATTTACATTTATTTTATTTTCAACTTTCTCATAAACGGCTGAACGCATTTCGATCAACATTTTTCTACAGAAAATCCTTCAAATTCTAAATAATACTGCATTCCAAAATATTTGAAAAAAAAGTTTTTTGGAAAAAAAAATATTTTTAGAAGTGATAACTTCTTATGGGATAAACAGATTTGTTACGTAACGCGTTACGGCGCCAGTCTGCCTGGCTTCCGTTTCTCTCACGCATACGGAAAAATTTTGAAATTAATAAAATTAACGCAGAACTTTTGAAGCTTTTTTCAATTTAAACAATTTAAATTATAAATAGTTCAACGTCCCGAGACGCACATGTTTTTTTTTTTTATTTAAACTTCTCAAACTTTTAAAAAAAACATCCTATAGATATGGATGAAATCTCATTCAATTGCACAATTGTCAAATGTATTTATTCCTCGAAATGTCACCTGTCACTTGGTGCTAATATCATTTTGTTTACAAAACAAGGGTATTAACTCTACATCATGCAAAAATTGCTTCTCATTTGTTGTAATTTAAAACTAAGTAGGCAAATATTAAACTAATTAAATTGAATGTAACATCTGTACCTATACATACAAACATATGAAACTAACATGTATATTAGGAAAATGTCTTAAAATCTCTAATTGATCATAATTAATTTGTATCATGCGTTACCAATATTGCACATGACAGATTCAGTGGTTTGGTAATTATTTCAATATTCAAACATGACATCTTCATAAACTAAAAAAGAAACAACATTACATAGTTAGATTAAATATAGGGTCATCATCCGGAAGACTAATTCGATAAGTTTGAACGCTTCTAGGTTGAATTGTAAAATCAATCAAATCCAGATTTTCTCTACTTTTCAAGAACTGCCAGATTAATCTAAAACGCCCAAATTATAAATATATAGTTCCGACTAAGCCCTCAAAATCTAGCAGCTCTGTTTACAAAGCCAGTCATTTTAGAATGCGTTATTAAAATTTAACATCAATTACAATTTCTGCATTGTACAGATATCTCATTGGCCACCTGAGGGAGGGCAGTAAAGTCTCGGATAGAGAGGGCGTTCAGATAACTTAAATAAGAAAACAAACTATTCACCTAAAATAAAACATTTATTTAAATATATTTTAATTTATCGCTTTTTGTGATTCCCTGGCAATATAAAATACACGACTGAGTCGCACGTACTTGCTTATATGTTCAATCTCATCTTACTCATAACACACGATTTTTAGTAAAAACAGCAAGGTATATTTTTAGAGTACAGTAAATGACGCTTATAAGAAACTTCATACTCGGTTTTTTAACCCCCAAAATAACAGTTTTTGTTTCTTATAAGTGTTTGTTTTTTATATCCTAACCACGGATATAAGAAACAAGTTTCTTATGGAAAAAACACGGATAGAAGAAGCAGAAGTTTCTTATAAACAAATGTTTAAAAAAATGCTTACCTTTATTTTAAATAACAATGATAGGTGATAGAGCAATAGCTGAAACAATTACATCTCTTAAATACTGTCGCATTGTTTCATTCCTTTCATTGTTTTATCGTTATTTTATAGATTATGCTCTAATGTGTAATGAAATATAGCCAGTTGCATTCCTCTCCTCAAACTATTCAAACGTAATACTCGCGCTTCTGGGAATGTTCATCACTCAGTTTACACTTGAGCCCAAGTTCGTACAAGTCGAATGTGGAATGCTTTACCCGGCTATATTTTTCCCTCCCAGTTTGATATTCAGAAATTCAAAACCATTGTGCATAGATATCTTCTGTGAAATTTAGGTTTCTTATAAATATCGCTCAATGGTGGTTTGAACTTTTTTTGAAAAGAAGATCTTCAATTTTTCGAGGAATCCCTCATATTCCTAAATAAACATTTAAATTTAGTTTTCAATTTCTCACAAAACATAAACTAAATTTATTTCAGAGTGACATTTTTGACATTTCTTTGAGATTTCACTAATGGCCTTTTCGATTGGTAATCCAGAAGAACTCTCCGATCCGGGATTCCAATCGAACAAGTTAACACTCCATTCTGGATTTTGAAATTGAATGTGAGTGTATGTGTAAGGTCGGAAAACAAACAAGAAAATGACATAAAAATATAGGGATGGGCGATGTTCATTGTTGTTGGCAAAAATCAGTGTTAGTCGAAAAAAAATATCGATGTTTCAACATCGATGTTGAAGCATGTAAAACATCACAGCATCGATGTTAAGATTCAAAATATCGACTTAAAATAAGCTGAAATCCTTCGCCAGTGAACTCGTGCTTATAAAGGTTAGACAGCATTCGGCGGAACTGCACTTCAGCGGAACCGCGCTTCACATCTATTTATGTGAAATTGTATGAGTTCAAATGGCACTAAGTGCAATTTAATGTAGCTCATACATACAAAAAGCGAAAAGAAAACTACGATAAAAAACATTGCTACAATTTTCAAAGCACTGAAGGTATTTTTAATTTATAATTGTATTTTTAATTGATTTTTGAGCGTGCTATTATTTTTCAAAAAAAAAAAAAACATCAATGTTAAAAGACATCGATATTCTGATATCGATATTGAATTTTCGATGTTATCATCTATGTTTTACAATATCGCTTATCCCTACACAACATTGCTGTTGACATTGAATTCGCGTTTGACATTTAGTATTTGAGTGTGTTCGTGCTTCTGGTTTTGATTCTGACAACAAAACCAGAAGAAAATTTCTCTTCTATCCAGGAGAAGAACTGTCATTTCATACCAATCGAACGGTTTCAGAAGCATTCGGAAGACTTCGGAAGCCTTCCGGACGACCAATCGAAAAGGCCATAAGGGTGTGCTGACATTTAAAGAACCTGAATGGATTTTCTTATGTCATACAAAAGTTTCTTATACACATCGAATTTTACAGCAAAAGTGGGAATCGGTGTTGTCAAAAAAGTTCATTATATCAGTGTTTTTCTAAGCGTGTTTCTTATATAAGGTATGTTTTTTCCATTGGTGTAAATGGGCTCGTACACCGGTTTTTTTGTTCAGGTTTCTTGTAAGCATGTGTTTCTTATAAGCGTGTCTTATAAGGCGTTATTTACTGTAGATAGTTTTTAATGTATTTTTTATATCAAACATTTTTTTGTTTAATGTTGGTAGGAAAAGCTTAAATATTTAGCAATACACATTTAAAACGTAATGTCAAAAAAAAGTCATTGTTTTTGATGAATTCAATTTTCAAAAAATAAATTTTTTTTTTATTTTTGAAACTCTAAAAATGTTTTTTTTTCCAAAATTTTAATATGATGACTTTGAATGCCCAACAATTGATACGAAAAATGGCTTTAAATAAAAAGCAAGAATGTAATCATACAAAAACTGAATATAATACAAAATTTTAATATGCAGTATTTTGAAATATCAGATGGGCATTCTGTGTGTAAATTTAGTTTGAATTCTGTTGTAGAGTCCTAACTGACAAAGTCGAAAATCCAAAAAAAAAGTTATATGTCAAGTACTGCTAATAACATATTAAGTTTAAACAAAATTGTTGACCAAAATGTAGACCATACGCAACACAATTTTCTTTTAGAAAAATCATTGTAGCCACTTACTAGATACTCGTAATAATAGATTTTTCTTATAATGGTTGTATGACAGGTACCGTTATATTTCTGGCTAAAAAAGTGAAGTTCTCATTTTAAATATCAAGTTTGTCGAAAATCACTTCAGAGATATATGCTGTAATTGTAGATCAAAGTACAGGATGGTAAAATTTAAAAATCTAAAATACAGGAATTATAATATTTTTTGATATGATTTCAGTTCTTAAAGAAATCATATGTTTCCACATTTTTCCATCATAATTTTGAATAACCAACAACAACTTAAGTGTGCTACCACCAAGTTTTTCTCATATTATTTTTACCTGGAATTATAGCTATTTCATAACTTGGCAAGGCGGATCGCCAGATTTCTCTGCTTTTTCTAGTGGTGCTGGTCTACTTTTTCATTTTAATTGAAAAACTTCGCATGCCTGCATCGGGTATTGACCCATGATCAAGCTGCCTTAGAAGCCAACTCAATACGTAATTACGGATCACGCCCAGAGCTTAGAATGGTTAAGTACTAAGCCACTCGACATTCGAAATTCTGGCAATCGAGATTGCCTACCAGTTCCCAACCCCTTTAACTAATTTTATATGTATTCAATGAGGCTATTCGGAACACATTAGAACACTTTAGAACAGAAAAGTACTGGATTTTGGTGTTCAATGAGAAATTTTCTGTTCTAAACTGTTCTGGTTTTTGTGTTCAATGAGTCTGTTTGGAACAGTTTGTAAGACTTTAGAACGGGATTTTCTGCACTTCCTTTTTAGGTAGGTAGAACAGGTTAGGATAGATTTGTGAGAACTGTCAAAATCAATTGTTGTTGTTAAAACAAAAAACATTAGGGTGATAGGTTTAGTTGATAAATAATTTTTCGTGTCGGAAGCATCTCAATTTCATGAAAAATATTTTTCAAATAAATTCAACTCCATTTCAGAATATTTTTAAGAATAATTCTGCAAAAACATACGATTTTAAATTGTAGGTGAACAACAATATTTTTTTTTATAATCTCTGTCAGATGACTGACTGTTCTTAGTTATTCTGTCTTGTTCTGAAGTTTCTCACGAATCTGTTCTCTTCTGTCCTGTTCTGTTCTTTTTTGTTCTAACTTTTTCGTCACTGAACAATCTTTTTATTTTATTGAAATTCAAAAAGTCCATACAAATATTTCAAAAAAAAACCCTAAGTCTGCTATTAGACGATGAAAAATAGATGCACAAAACTTTTCGAACAACGTGCAAGAGAGAAAAAAAATCGAAAAGATGAGGCGAAAAAGAATGCAGTATGTCGCGTAGTTAAAATTTTCGGTGCAACAGTCTATAACAACTAGTGGTAGTAGTGGATAGTCACTGCCATCGATAGTTTGCGAAAAACAATTGATAATAATCATTATATATTTTTTTTTAATGACTTTGAATGCCCAACAACAACTTGAGTGTGCTACCACCAAGTTTTTTTTCAATTATTTTTGGCTGCAATTATAGCTATTTCATGACTTGCCAAGGTCGATAGTTTTCGATAGTTTTTTTTTTTTATTGTTATATAGAAAATGGTTTACCTGTTAACTTTTACTCATATATATTATTTTCCGCTTGTAGGGAAATAGTTCAATGAATTAATTTGACAATTTACAGAAATATTATTGCACCATCCATCTAAAAACCTCATGTATAACAGCTTTGCATTGTACAAAAAGCCGTTTTTTCCTACTTTTTGTCCCTAAGAGAGAAGGGTAAAAACATAACTGGTATTTGCTATAATTGCACAATAAACAAATTATTTGCTTAGACATACTGAAATAGATGTATATATTTCATATCAATACGACCAATTTTGACATGGAAGTAACGGCTCTTTAGAGAACACTACACACAAACTGAATGAAAACAAATTCGGTCCGATAATTGTTTTGACATGTGCAATAGCAAATTTATCGAAATCGAAATAATAAGTTTTCAAAAACAATTCCAAATATTAAAATTGATAATAAAATAAATTACAATTAGTAAGTAAATAACTTTAAAAATAAAACTAATTCTAAATATAAGCACGAACAGTTAACAGAACCTAAACACAACATGCATACATCGTAATATCAGCTGCTGAAGTGCCTGAATTTAACAGATTTACGAATGATGAAGATAAAAGTTAATTATATTGAACTAATTATAATCTATGGTTAGAAGAATAACTCACCATAGCAAGTGTGGTTGACTCGAACTAAGCTAGTCCTAACTCAATACAACATTGTTATAAGAATTCAACTCCAAATAAAACTGTTCGGTTTAAAAAAAACGAATTTTTCCTCAATTTAGGTTCATGTGACTATCGAAAATCAATCGATAGTGGGTACAAACTATCGATTATAATCGATAATGACATGGATAGTTCTCCACCTCTAATAACAAAAGATGGCCCGAGAAGAGTGATGGAATAAAGAATGTTTTTTTCCACTTAACTGAATTGCGTTTTATTTTATTACCTAGGTTTCTTTCTTTCCAGCGAAATACTACGTTTCCAACTAGCTTTAATCTCTTGTAGATTTACTAATCTCAAAAAGTGTTTCCACCGCTCCAAGAGTAGATTAATTTCGACAGCACTATTCAAAATGCGTATATTTTCATTTTCTCGTATGATGTAGAAGTAAGACAGGCAGCTTTATCTGTGTCAACCGAAGAGAAAAATTCACTTTACCGATGAATGTGTTCATTTCGATATGGAAATAGGGTAGTTCGATTGAAGATTTAAATGAGATTTATTTTAAATCTTCATCTGAGAAGATAAAAATTTGTATGGTAAATCCTCAAGATTTGTAGGAGATTTAGCTAAATCTACTTAAATCTCGGGTTAGTGGGCGGTGGAAACGTAGTAAAAGATGCGGTGAATGTAACTGGGCTCCGAAACAAGATTAATGAAAATGAAATACAAAAAGAAATACGTTTTTGTATTGCTTCTTTATTTCAAATAGTCTGGTATCACACGTTGAAACTAGATGCATGCTACTTTCGAAAAACGTAAGTGCAAGTGAGAAAGAATATTCAAAAAGATGAGCCGAAGAGAAAACTGCCGTGTGTCGCATGGGTAAGTTTTCTTTGCAACAATTTGACGTCCATTTTTCGATTTTTTTTCTCTCTTGCACTTATAAGTTGTCCGAAAAGTCACATGTCTAGAATCAACGTGTAATACCAGACATAGCGCAGCGCAGAAATGCCAAATGTTTTGTTGGAAGGTCGCATGCATCTTGTTTTATTATGTAATAGCAGACCAAGTGACAAGCCCTTAGAAAGTAATTCCAGCCACCAGTGTTGTTTATATTGCAGACGAATAGGCGGGTAGACATAAAGACAGATAGAATTCGAATTGCACAGTTTTTCGTACTCTCTGTCACGTCATGTTAATATGTAATTTGTAATAAAAAACTCCAATTCGACTTCCTTAAAAATTCAAAACCTATAGTTACCTCCTTTTCACAAGTATGTTTAAAAATGGTCGATTGTAGGCAACTTTACCCTACAACTGCAACGCCATAAAACCAAAATGCCACAAGCAATCAAGTATAGTTATTAATTTCAATTATAATTAGGTTCGTCATTGTAAATCGATATCCCATTAAGTAGTACAGTGGTAATATTGCAATCCTTTCGATAATTAAGTCCGGGTTACTCCAAATAATGTAAACCATTATTTTACCGATTCCTTTCATTTCACGGCTTAAAACTTTTTTTTTTCAAATCATTATGATAATTCTATTCTCTCAATGGAAAGGGTTAACTAATACAGATGTTGCTAATTGCATAATTTAATTAACACAAACGATACCTTCGAGCCATTGAATGAAGAAGTTTTCCTTTCCCAATTTAAATCCAAACCAAATTACGTGGCTATAGAAAAAAGGGACGAAGAAGTATGTATACTCGTATACCCACTTTCGAAGATGAAAGTTTGAAGTGCGATGGTTAAGTGTCTAGTTTGAAAGTTCAGAGTTGAAACTTTTGAGGAGTAAGTGTGGAAAGAAGGAAGTTTAATAAGTAGTATAGACAGTAGACTTGACCTTTTGGATGGGAAAATAATTATCTATAACTCTCCATCTCCTAATATTTAAGATATGTACTTAGGTATAGGTATTATCCTTGCTGCTAGGTGGATATAAAAATTTTGACAATTCGCTGAGAATATCGTAGCGTGTGATTCCATTCACAGAGGACGTGATATGAAAAAAAACAATTTTACTCCTGGAGACTTTGAAATCCTTTTATATCCTACCCTAACCCAATATATATCCATACCTATATCCAATTACGCGGAAAAACTCCGAATCGAATGTGTCAATGAAGAAGACGACGACTACTCACGAAGGAAAAAAAATCTGTTGATTGACATTCATTCAACATATCTCCTTGAATCCTCTTTACTTCCGTGAGAATTTAAAGCTTTGTCTTCTTTTATTCCTCCTCATCTTCACTTCAATTTTGTTTTATCTTTCAATCATTTGCGTTTTTTTCTCCATCAGGATTAAATTAACAACTAGGTATGGTTCATAAAATAGCTTCTTTTTTTTTCTTACGCCAACTGTGTCCTCAGCAACGAATTGTCATTTTATCAACTTGCATCTTTTTCGATTTACCTAAAAGATTTCCAAGGAGAACGTTACACAGAAAACGTGGGTTCTATAAATCCATATTTATCTTTATTTCGAATAAAAAAATCATTCAACAATCGTTTACCTCTTCGGCAAGACTTACGGGCTGTCGATATCAGAACTCAAATAGTATTAACTCCTCAGAGTGACAATGAGTTAAGCTACTATTAAAAGGTAAATGCAAATGATGATCAACACCTTGAATGTCTGAAATTTAAATGATGTTAAATTATGTCCTAAGATTGTCAAGTCGTAGGTATAGTCGACATTGCAAAACGTCGTCAAGCCATTCACATAGTTTTCAGAGCCAACAATTTTCGTTTACCATGTAATAACCCTATAAACATTTTTGACACATTTGCTGTCCCTGGCGGTCAATAAGTTGTTCCGGTACAACCGTCAACATGTCATACGTTTCAACTATAGCTCACGGACCAAATTTCACTAGCATGAGTTTTCTCTGTGTACACACAAAATTGGGTTCACGTGCATATTTGGGATTCCCCAAGAGTGGGGTTAATTTTTTTGACACATAACGTGGACACAGACGGACAATTTTTTTCACGCATATTTTGAGGGTGAACTAACTTTTTTTTCACGAAAAACTATTCACGCGAAATAGGGCCCCAGGACCAATGAAAAAATCAGAAACTATCATGCTCTGCATATCCTTCGAAAAATGGTTATTTAAACTATAAATATCAAGCTTTAAATTGTAAAAATGTTAATGCAAAAAGTTCTTAAGAAAATGTTAACATTTTCTTACTGCTCTAGAAAAATGTGATCTAAAGAACTCGCAATAAATGAAATTTGTCAACGCCGTCACTGTTTGAAAATCAACGCAACAAGTTACAAAAATGTTAGCTATTGTGAATAACCCTTTAACACCGATTGGGACAAATCTCGTTGACACAAGTAAATGTCAACGCATTTTGGAAAAGTATTTAGACCGGCGTGTGTCATTCGTGTAATCTACAATATATGGTGAATGCAGGCGGTACACTGTCGTTGCGTTGACGTTTTTTTTTTTTTTGACGGACGTCAGAGAGTCAATGCGTTGGCCATTTGCGTTGCCCGCTTAGTAGCTCACACAACCCGACAAATTATGACTCTTTCAAGTAATATGAAATTAAAGTGAAGTATTCAGAGCTTGGCGTCCTCTAAAAGAAATATTTATCCTCGAATTTTTCCTTACACTATCACTTTCTGAATTTTGATGACGACAGCTCTTAACTTTATTTACACACACGTCGACGTCGTTGTCCCTAAAGGGTTATTATTATTTCGGATTTATTTTATTCAAATTTTATGCGAGTAAACGAATTGTAAATAAGATTATGTGGCGGCTGTAGGTGAGAGTTTTTTTTTTCAGATATTCAACCACATTCATAAATCAAGTGGATTGAGAAGCATTTGGCTTTATGGAAAGTTAAGAGATGTAAATATAAATTATGCTGGTTTTCTTTTTGACATTTTCTACTTTGTTTTTTTGTCAATCTTAGTTTTTGTACAAATTCATAATGGGAAAATTCATTATGTTTATGTATAATCTTACAAACGTGTCCAAAATTATAAAGACTCACTCCAATTTAAAAGACTAAACAAAAATTAACATAAAAAAGAACGGGCAAAGTTTTAGTATTTGACATCAGGCAGGGCGAACAATTGAGTGAGAATAAGAACTACAAATATTGTTAGATTTTTGCCTAAGATTGGTTAGAGTTATGCGTGAAACAGATTCAATTAGCATCCATCAGCACCAGTACCAGCATAGTGCACAGCAAACAACCAGCAAACATTTTTAAAGCACGTTGCTTTTTACTTGCGATATAAGTATGGAAAAGAAATCGAACTCGAGATTTTAATCAAAGTTGACATAACGATGATAGAGAACACCAAAAAATGGGTCCCACAATTCCATCTGTCTGTCTGTCTTTCTGTAGAGCGATCTACAGCCTACACCGCTTTTTTTTGTATAACTTTGCACGCCCTCAAGGGATTATGAATACCCTTTATATGTTTTTCTTAACACAGTGCGGGCATCCGGTGGAAGAAGAGAAAGAAGGATAGGAAAGATGTGTGGCTCGATGTTCTGAGACTAGAGCTGATTGGTGTCTCAGATTTATCTCCAGGGATGGCGGCTGAACTAATGCGGCGGAGAGAATTACCGTGTCTTATTTATTTATGTCCCTTATAATTCGCATTATTTTATTTATTTCGTTGTCATATTGTATGGGTTTATTAGTTTACTCAATCACATGTTGTTAGTGTTATACCTAAACCGCATGTAATTACCAAAGCAGCGACTTATTTTATGACAATTTTTAGAATGGTTTTTAATGGAATATACGAAGACATAGACAACGGCAGGAATCGAACCAGCAACCACGAGGTTGACAGGCGAGCTAACAACTATCGCTGAACCGATTTTGTTCAAACTTGTTGCTTGGGCGTTTTAGGTGATTGTCCAAAATGGATTTTTGAATCATTGTGTTAGTCCCAAAAATAACGGTACTTGCCATACAAATTTGTCTACCATCTTAATTACCTCGAAAACGGCTCTAACGAACTGAATTTTGATGAATACAATTATTGTGTTCATGCGTTGTTAATTGACTATATGTTGATAGAAATCCAACAGGTGCTCTAAATAAGTATTCGATGTTCATCATTTTAACTTCATTATTTACAAAAACAAAACAAAAATGGACACCAGCAGGACTCACTCGAACCTGGGCCTCCCGCGTGCAAATCCGATATACTATCAGAATGACATGTGGATTTAGTACGATACTAAAAATTTAAAGTAGCCATTCGGTGATTTTAACTTTAGTAAAATGTTAATGAGATTAAAATTAGCATAGTATCATACTAAAAATGATTTAACATAGTACTAAATCGTTTAAAATTTCGCGACAATATTTTTAAAACGGGTGGAAGGGTTTTTCTGAAATTTTGTTTTTGAATTTATATTATTTAAAATGTTTATACCAATTTTTTTAGAAAAATTTTTAGAATTTTTATATATACAAAATTAAGTGAAAAATGTTTTCAAAAATACATTTAGCTGTTTCTATTAAGAATCGTTTGCATATAATGTGGTCATATCATGGGAGCAAGTACGTGGGATCCATTCGTGCATTTTATTTTTTAAGTGATCAACAACGATATCGTGTCCCAGAAAAATAGGCAGTGTAGGCAAGATAGGGCATTTGCTTCTCATTCTCGCTACAGTGGATTGCTTAAGCCTGTCACTGAATAAAGCTCTCACTGGGTTTTCGTCGTATGTATTTTAAATGGACCATAATATGAAAGAATAGTGTGTAGGGATACCGCTCTTTTTTTCGATATGATTTTTTATTTAATCGTTTGGTTTATAAAAATTAAAACACATTTATAGTATCCCCAGTAGGGCTAATCCCTTTTAAATAAAAAACAAACAAAAAAAAATATTCATTATCAGATTTGTTTTTCTTTGATGACGAGTTTTGCCTTTGGAACTGTTTTCGTTAAGAAGTCCTTAAGCTGTTCATTCACCTACAGGAAAAATATCGACTACCTGCTTCACAACTTCTGTCCTATTTTCCAAAATTTTTATGAATTTTTCTGTCGCGTCCAAAATTTTTTTTCGGAACTTAAATTTTTTTAAATCCTTGAAACCATTTCGAACTAATTGTACAAAACTCTAAAAAAAACACACCTCTTTAAAAATACACAAGATAAAAATACAAATTGAACAAAATTTTAGAATAAATACAAATTTTAAACATTGATTTTATTCAAAAAAAAAACTTTACATCACGTTAATTAAAATCTACGCAAGTAATGTTCTTCTTCAAAGAAATCAGCTTAAAATTTTGTTCATGCATTTTAACGCATTTTCCACACATTAAAAGAAGTACAAAAAATGAAAACACTCCACGATAACACTCATCATTCAAAAACTTTTTTAAAGCTCTCAAATCAAAAGCACCTCACTTGCTCTTGTAGCTAACAACCAAAATCTATCTAACCATTGAGGTTTAGTTAGTTAGGTGTAGTTATCCTATGCAGGTTTAAAGCCTATGTAGGTAAGATAACCTTGAATCTTAGTGTAATGAATTGTCGAATGAATGATTCAAGGAAAAGTTACATAGGTACCTACCTTTATATTTAAATCTAAGTTATGGATTTTAATTATGTAATTTAGGAGAGAAAATACAAATATTTATGTACATATAGATGGAACTTAAGTATGTAAACATACATATAAAAATGAAAGTAAAGGGTGGTAGCTTATATGCATATAACTTTATAATTTAGGTGTAATATGCATACATAACCTTCATGTGATTTTTAAAGACACTTATGTAAACGGTGATTTTTTAAGAGCTTGGTTTTTGAAAATTCAAAAAAACACAGAAACTTGTAAAAAGTGAATGAAATTTTTATTTGCATCGATAAACCAATTTCTGCCATTTACTTTTTAAAAATAATTTCACTTAAATGTTGCCCGCGGCTACGCTTCAGGTGGTCCATTCTGAAGGTGTTTGGCTTGTCCCCATAGACAAGAGACTTAACATAGCCCCACAAAAAATAGTCTAATGGGGTCAAATCACATGATCTTGGTGGCCAATTGACTGCGCCAAAACGTGAGATCAACTGCTCACCAAATTCGCCTCTCAATTGATGCATGGTTTCGCGTGCAGTGTGGCATGTGGAACCGTCCTGTTGGAACCACATGTCGACCGAGTTTAATTCTTGCATTTTCGGCAAAAAAAAATTTGTTATCATCGAACGGTACCTTTCTCCATTGACCGTAACCCTGCGGCCTTCATCGTCCTTGAAGAAGTACGGCCCAATGATGCCGCCTGCCCATAAACCGCACCAAACAGTGCATTTTTCGGGATGCATTGGTAGCTGCTGAATTGCCTCTGGCTGCTCTTCACTCCAAATACGGCAATTCTGCTTACTCACGTATCCATTTAGCCAAAAATGAGCCTCGTCGCTGAAGACGATTATGACGACCATAAAACGGACGTAGCTTGCGAAACACATTTTTCACAGAGCACGAATTTTGATAATAAATTTCAATAATTTACAAACGTTGTTCAGGCGTAAGTCTATTCATGATGAAATGGCAAACAATACTGAATCGAAATGTCAAATGTTCGTGGAATTTGTCATGTGTGATCTGTCAAAAATATAAACGTCAAAAACCAAGTAGCAAAAAAATCACCCGTTATATGTAAATTTATGACGGCCTACATTGCATTTAGTATTAAGTGACGTACGAAAAAATTCGTGAAAAGGGAATAATAATAAGGTAGAAATACATGGATAATACACATAATTAAATGTTTTTATATTGCTTAGTCGTTATAGTTTCAGGAAAAACAAAGATGCAATTTGAATTCATGGATAAATAATAATATATCAAAAAAAATTAAAAATCGTTGGAACGGTAATATTCGAATTTCAAAAAATTCTGTAAATGGTTTTTGAAAAGTCGATTTTTGAAAAAAAAACTAATTTATTTTTTAAAAATCGACAAACTTTTTGTTTGAAAATTTTCGTATGCAGTCTTATTAACAATTTTATTAAACATTTGTATGAAAGAATTATTTTAATCGGTTCATCCAATATTGAGAAAGTCGAAAATATGAAAAGTGGTTCTATGGGAAGTACCGTTAATAAGTACGCAAACAAAATATTTTTATACTTGAAGGTGTTAATTTAAGAACACACAAATTTTTATTCTTGGAGCCGTTTTAGAGAAATACATTTTTTGCTTAACCGGTTTTTAACATTTCTATGGTAGGTGCCGTTGTTTTTTATATTAGAAAAATAATTTTTTTATCTGTTCAAGATAATGTTAAAAAATCACAAATTACGAAGTTTCGAAAAAATCTATTGAGTCATTTTCGAAATTTTGAATTTTCAAAAAAAATTAATTTCCCAAAAATAATTTTTTTGAAAAATGTTGGTATACATAGTGTTAAAACTGTCTAGGACCATCCATTTGACAATTCATTATACTAAGAATCAAGGTAATCTTACCTACCTACTAAGCAACAGTCTCAATGGTTAGCTACATTAAAGTTGTTAGCTACAAGAGCAAGTTCGTACAATCCAGTCTTGCATTTTATTTTTTTCACAGCCAAGCACAATCACTGTGAATATTTCATATAGCTATTCAACTGCAAAGAACAGTTATAATTTGGTATTTTCTTTTCGCTGCTTGAAAGAATATGAGAATCAGTTTAATTGGACGTTATGTTAATAATAAGGACACCACTAGAAAAATGAAAATTTATAACAGTTTCATAACAGTTTTTCGCCATTAGAAATGCGAAGTCCCTTGGAGAAGCTGGACAAAACAGCTGGCATTGAGAAATTTCAGTCTCGTCTCGATCTTGGTCTTGTCTTTTTCTCGTGAAAATTTTAATGTGCAGTCTCGTCTCTGATTTGGTCTTGGTCTTGGTCTTATCCTTAGTCAGAAAAATTTCGAATTTTCCGATGCAAGATTTGATTTTTGTAGAGGTTTTGTTTAGCCATTTAAATCAAAGCCATCTCTAAATAGATTTTGAAGCTAAAGGCTTGGAAGGTAGACAACGAAATATATTTTGAGGTTGGGATAATATTTGATTTTAATATTTCTCTCCAAGTGTCACCTTAAAGTCTTAAAGTCACATTTTTCAGGATGGGGAAACAACGTCTGAAAAATGAGCGATTTCTATTCCAGCGGTATGAATAAATCACTTGTACGTATTGTTGTCTGCATTTTCGCAGTTGGTTTTGTTGCCAGCTCTAAAGAACAACTAAGTCTCGAGAAATCGAACCGAACAGATATCATTACAATGTCGTTTCCCTATAAAGTATTCCATTTATTAATCTATTTACCAAATTTTCTACTGCAATGTTCTTGGAAACAATGATAATATTTAGCATAATTATTCAATACATTGTAAACAATAATTGCCATATGTAAGCACATAACCAGGTGCAAAAAAGTTTGACATAAATGTTTAGATTATTTGGTTAATAACAGGTGTTGTTATAGAAGCAAACAATTATGAAGTTGCCCTTATATAATTTTCAAAATTTTTCTATAAATAGTACGCATGTTGTGAAACTTTCATTAGTTTTGTCTCAGATTCTGGTGTTGGTGTGTTATTAAAAAATTCTCAAAATGGTGTTTCGGTACTATGGCCGCGCGGTGGGCAGCTTACTTGTATCTTTGATAGTCCTTTTTGTTTTTGCTTTAAATTATGTACCTTTATTTATTTATTATTTATTTATTATTATTTCATCAATTGATTACGATCTGCTGATTACAAAATTAACAAAAATAATAAAGAAAAAAGATATATACGTTTTTATAAGAGCTAGCATTTATTGTGAGATTTTAATGAATTAATTATATATCTGTTTGAGGAGTTTTTTTTTTTAAATAATCTCTATTCATAATCTGGCTATTTAAGTGGTATTATATTGGCTAAGGGAAAACGCGATATGCACATCGTTTAACAGTCCTTAAATCACTCGGCGTTAATTCTACAAACTCTATTACTGCCGACAACAACTGTCGATCAACTCTAAACGAGATTGCAGAATAGTTTACAGAAAAAATCTACATTAATCTGGAGAGGAAGGAGACTATCCCTTTTTTGTTCAAATCCTGTTCGCTCTCAAATACGTACACTTGGTAGAATACTTCTTCGATGATCCCAGTGATCTCTAAGATGCATATAGAAATCCGCTACCTATATATGCATCGATTCAGTAGAAACGATGAATTAAAGAGGTAATATCTCTTCATGTGGTAACACAATTAAGCTATCTGTTGCCTAAGTGTGTCAGTCGTTCTCCGGGCAGCCAATTCAACCTGATGTTCAACGTAAAGTGATTCTATGAAACGAATATAGACTATCTCATAAGACAGTGCAGAGAAGTGTGAAATATGATAAAAGGGCAAATGTGGACAAACTTGCTGAGAACCGGAACATGTTGCAGGAAGAGGTGACGCAAAGGAGCTCTATAAAATCAATAAGGATATTGTCGAACTGTGTAATAGCACTGACACTAACCAATAACCATCCCGTGTTGGATTTGAATGGAAACCTTTTAATGATGACAGAAGATAAGCTGAAAAGATGGAAAAATGACTTTTGTATATTTTAAAAGGATCACCACAATGCAGACTTAAATACAGAATTGAACCACATTGGTAGATCTTCTAGTGGTATTGCAATGGGCCTCCCAACAAATACAGAGATATTGAACGCGATCGACCTTCTAAAGGCGAACTAAGCAGCTGAACTCGATGGAGTATATCCGCAGAATTCCTAAAAGCAGACCCCAAAGCAGCTTTTGGAATTTTGCTTAAACTAGTACAGGCAAAAAACAAAAAATTGAAATAATATGGAAAACTCCACAAGTATACGCCACAAAGTTTATCTTGTAATAAATAATTTAGAATTAATTCCCAACCTAAAGATATTCAAATCTTGGGCGCACGAAACGAATGTGAATGAAATAAGGGATATTTCTGTTAAGCTACTTATACTTTATAGTGTTTCTGATAATTCGTTTATATTTTAGTCTTAGTTGGCCTTAAGTTGCTATCGCGGGTTGTCAGAGACGGGGCATAGCTCGGGACTTCTCTAATAAGAAAATAAGAAAAAAAATACCAAAATACCTTCATATCAGTGATGGAAATCGACTTTTCGATTGTACTGAAAGCTGAAATAAAATAGTACTCAAAAAGAACAAATAGTACGGAGCTCTTTTAAATAGATAAAAACTTGCAAACACACAAATTCACAAATAAAATTTATTAACAAAAACAATTTATTTGTTATTAATATTAATTTAATTTACATAGAAAAGAAACTTCATTATTATAGCTAAATAAATAACGGACGGGTTCCGTATCATAGTAAGGAGCCAAGTGTAGCTTTCATTGAAACTCATCATTGAATATTTAAATATTTATTTGTGAGGTTTCTAAACTTCTTAATTATTATTAAACTATCATGTTTATTTTGCCATTAAAATAATAATTGATTTAGCTTCCTAAAGATTAACTCTAAAAATTAATAATGGAAATTTTCAATGGTCAGTTTCAATGATTATTAGATATAACATGTGTTGTGGTAAATTTTTGCACAACAAGCTTCACTTGCCTACTCGTGTTCCTCCCTCCTTTTAAGCCTTCCTTTTATCGTTATTGTTCCAAAATGCTGGCACAGTTCAGAGTGAACCTGGTCCATCAGTCAGAGGCATTCTCTTAAAGCATCTTGGAAAAGTAACAATTCGAAGAACGATCGTGTGATAAGTGGTTCACGAAAAGATTCAATCGAATCTTATACTATTATGAAGACATGGTACAGACGTCCATTGTCGAAAATCTACAGGTGCGACAGAAGGTCCAGATATCGGCTATAAATCTAACCTAAAAGAACCGCCGATAGCCCAACCTAAATTGTGTCTTGAGAACTAAACGAAGATAATTTTGTTAAGTCATTCTCTAAGCCCCAAAATCTATTCGAAGGTCTAAGGTTTTAGTTTTTGTAACATTTCGCGTGAGAATTGGACTTTTCCTCACCATTTCGAAGGGCATCCTTCGAAAATATTATTTTTCTCTCTTAGTCTGGTTCGGTTGGGACGGGGACTTTGGACGTGTTAACCTGATTTTCTGTTTTAGTTTTAATCTTTAGAGTTAGACGGTGGTGCGCTGAATACGTTCATTTAGCTAATTTTATTGTGAATGGTCCCTTTCAGTGGGGATCTTGGTATTGAGAAAAGGTGGATTTTACTCAACTACGGAGCGCAGCTTCTAACTGATAAAGGTGAACATCTTCGCACTATTCCGTAGCCAAATACCACCATTACATGTAACATGTAAGAAGAAGACGGACAGCGAAGGAATCTAGGTTGAATTGTGAGGAGGCCACCAAAGTTTAGTTTTTAAGAGATCCTGACATTGAGCAGAGAGTGTTGAATAAGAAAGAGCGATTTTAATCAATAATTTAATTGCTTTCCGAATTTTTATTAGGTTTCTTGTTGAGAAATAATTTTTGGGAGTTTCCAGAGGAGGGAAGCTCAGAATTAAGAATTGTTTGTGAAGAGAAATTGTTTAGAAGGAACATCTTCAAGAATTAGTGGCCAGGCGGGCCAGAAAACTAGTACATCCAATTTAATAAACAGATAAGTATATCTTGAGGTAATTTTTTTGCTGTAAGTCTTGTAGTGAAAACCGTTTTCAAATTGGATAGAATTGGTGAGCCGTTAGGCCTTCGATTTTTGTATACCGTTTCCCAAAACATACGGGACTTAACTACCCCATCTTAACTCTTCTGCTTGTTCGGGAATTTTCCCAAAGTCACCATCGTTCCGTTCTTTTGTGACACATATATATTCTAACTGCTAAAGTAATTTCAAATTAATATTTAAGTTGTTTCCTTATATTTTTTATTCCAATTTTAGCCTTTCGCCGAAACTTTCAAATTGTCAATTAATTTTATTGTAGAAAGGATTAAGGGTTTTCTGCCTATAACTTTAAAGGTTACCCTAATAAATCTACATAATTCCTATTGGAAATTTATTTGTAGTACTTTCTTTGTTTTTGGGTCTTTTCTTGGAAAGTTTTAATCACGAATTTAAAAAAACCTTCCTGGCGCCCAGAGTAAGTCCGAGTACGTCCCTGTACTTCCTTAGTTTGTCGATTAATTCTATTTTATTGATACCTTTTTTTAATAGTTTATTAATCTAACGCAGATAGGCGCTCGATTAATAAAATACATAAAAAAACGAACCCTTCCAGCACTGACAGAAACCAGAGGTAGCACTTTAATCCGATCTGACAGATCACCGTCTCAAATATTTCATTCGTGGAAATCATCTTATCGCGAGCAGATCGGTTGTGCATTTTATATATAAATTCGTTTGTATTAGTTTCTTTGTTATTTGCTCTGTAGATACGAAAATCCAAAGTCGCGATGTATAAAAATCGCCCAACATAAACAATAATTTAGTATCAGGAAATAAAATTGTAACACAAGTGCCTTAGATAAGTAAATAATAGTAAGTTAGGTAATACACATTAAATGAGTTTTATTCTAAAAGTTCTTCTTCTTGAAGAGGATTCTTTGTCAGGTTTTTATTCACAAGATCTTTATTAATTACAAAATTGTGACAACATTCCTTCTTACTTGCGATATAGGTAGATACTATAGGGCAAGTTTTGCATTTGGAAAAAAAATCGAACTCGAGATTTTAAACAAAGTTGACATTATGATGATAGAGAACACCAAAAAAGTGGGTCCGGCAATTCCGTCTGTCTGTCTGTCTGTCTGTCTGCCTGTAGAACGATCTACAGCTAAGGGGCTTAACCGATTTTGTTCAACCCTGGTGGTTAAGGGTTTAGGTAATTGTCCAAAATATATTTTTGAATAGTTGTTTTAGGTCAAAAATTAACGGTACTTTCCATACAAATCTTAATTGTCTCGAAAACGGCTCCAACGATTTAGATAAAAATTGGAAAAAAATTTTAAAATATTTTTTTATTAACGGTACCTGCCATACAACCATTTTACTGATTTCAATCAAAATTTCTACACAGGATCTCCTTCACATTCTAAATAATACTACATTTCAAAATGTTCGAAAAATAGTTTTTTTGAATTTTTGAAAAAAAAAATATTTTTTTTTTTTTTTTGTGAAAATTCAATATTTTGAAAACGGGTGGGCAATTTTTTCTGAAATTTTGTTTTTAAGTTTATATTATTAAGTACTTAAAATGTTCATACCAATTTTTTTTTAGAAAAAATTTAAGAATTTTTATATATACAAAATTAAGTTAAAAACGACTTTAAAAATACATTTAGCCATTAAGAATCTTTTGCATATAATGTAATCGAATATATAAGCAAGTACGCGGGATTCAGTCTTGCATTTTATTTAAAAGATGTTTCGCTTCTATCAGTGCAGAACACGTTGGAATTGGAACTTGTAATCGATTTCGTAATTATATTAATATATTTTGATATGAAAAAATTCTTTCAACGTTGGCTGAAGAATGTGGTGCATAAGAGGCACCCTGAATAATTCGATGAATATTTTGGAAACATAGCTAAACTCATTGCATTCATTTTTTTAAATCCTAATTTTTGCCCAAAATTGCGATAGAGATACATATGTACATACATTTTTTAGTATTCGTTGTTTATATATGTAGCTTCAATGTGTTTGTGTTCATTAGTAAGAAACTTTAAAACAAATTGTATCGTTCAAGTTAGTTAGAACTGAGGAATAAAACAAAACCGGTTTTAACAACGTTTCAAAGCAGTACCTTTTATTAGACTCAGAACTAGAGTATACAATTAATATTACTTAGAGTTGAAAAAGAAAAAAATACAAATAAAAATTATTTAACATACAGTTGTGTTAAAAAGTTATATGACTTACAACAGAGTTAACTTGACCATCCAATACTGACCTTTTTTATAAATTTTTAGTGCGTTTAAGAAAACGTCATTGAAATCCGATCTTCGTCTAATATCGTGCAGAAATGTTATGTAAAGCATTTTAGCATTGTGTTTGAAGCTCTGTATATCTTTTGCACTGAAGTTTTTCGGGGTGTATAATATTTTACATCCAGTTCCGCAATATACATAAGTCACTATAACTGGTAGGTGATTTTCTAAAAGTTTAATTGAGCTTATTGGGTTTTCATCAAAACATTCCATTCCCATAAAATTTCTACATAAATTGCAATGGGTGGCAATGGCGCAGTGGATAAAGTGCTTGATTGCTAACTAGGACGTGTGGGTTCGATCCCCACGCTAGGCGCATTCTTTTCTATACCTCCAATTTTAATTGGATGCCGCCCATGGGTTAAAATGAGACAGTCAATACCTGGTTCTCAAATCCACTGTGCCTAACTAGTGTCGTGCAATTCAGGTTGCATTTAAAAGACCTTAGGTCTTACAGGCATATAGTTAAATAACAAAAAAAAAAAAAAATTGCTTAAAATAAATTTTAAGTCATATGATAAAAAGTGAGTGAGAAGATACGAAGTTGAGGTTTTGAGTTTTTTAACGATACAAGAAAATTAACTCAAGGTGTAAATAAATTTTGTACGAACAATTCAAAATTGTACTGAAAATGGCAAAGAAGTAATTACGAATTGAGAAAATCAAACTGTAGGGAATTCAGTACAATAGTATGCCTTTTTTTAACAGTACTGCATATCATAGATAATAAAATGCACGACTGGATCGTACGAACTTGCTCTTGTAGCTAACAACTTTAATGAAGCCAAACATTGACGCTGTTGGTTAGTACGTAGGTAATCTTAAAAGCTTAAATCAGATGTAGTTAATTAAGATAAATTCAAAATAGCTTTTAACGGCCTTTAGTCCACAAAATTTGCGTTTCATCCCGCAATCTCACTTTGGACTCATCAGTTGGTATGTGAGCGCCTTACGAATACGCAATTTTTATTAAGTTCAGTTCAACTTACATGAATTTTTTGACAAAAAAAACAATGCGAACTATATCCAACAAGATTAAAATTTGAATCATTAAAATTGGAAGATTTTGTCCTTGGCCAGGTTAGGCGCTCACTTACCAACTGATGAGTCCAAGTAAGATTGCCGGGACGAAACGCAAATTTTGTGGACTTAAGGCCGTTAAAAGCTGTTTTGAATCAATAATTCAACAAGTCCAATTAAATATAATGGTAACTCTTCTACTTGGCTGAGTAATTTCAGTAGTGTATAGAATTCTATCATATAAAAAGAAAACACCTCCTTGGTAAGATTAAGATAACATGGACTCTTAGTAAAATGAGTTGTCGAATGGATGATTTAAGGAATAGTTACATACGTACCTATAAATGTATATTTAAATCTAGGTTATTGATTTTAATTATGTAAGTTAGCAGAGAAATATGTACCTACATACATGGATGGAACCTAGGTATGTAAATATGTACTTAAGATAATAAAAATGAAGATATGTTATATGCATAGATAGGATTCATGTGATTTTAAGGATACATATAAACGGTGATTTTTTAAGAGCTTGGTTTTTGAAAATTCAAAAAAACACAGAAACTTGTAAAAAGTGAATGAAATTTTTATTTAAATCGATAAATCAATTTCTGCCATTTACTTTTTAAAAATAATTTCACTTAAATGTTGCCCGCGGCTACGCTTCAGGTGATCCATTCTGAAGGTCCAATTTTGGCAAACTTTTTCACACATTTCGGCCGGAATCTCACCAATGACGCGTTCAATGTTGGCTTCCAAGGCAGCAATCGTGTTTGGCTTGTCCCCATAGACAATAGACTTAACATAGCCCCACAAAAAATAGTCTAACGGGGTCAAATCACATGATCTTGGTGGCCAATTGACTGCGCCAAAACGTGAGATCAACTGCTCACCAAATTCGCCTCTCAATTGATGCATGGTTTCGCGTGCAGTGTGGCATGTGGCACTGTCCTGTTGGAACCACATGTCGACCGAGTTCAATTCTTGCATTTTCGGCAAAAAAAAAATCTATTATCATCGAACGGTACCTTTCTCCATTGACAGTAACCCTGCGGCCTTCATCGTCCTTGAAGAAGTACGGCCCAATGATGCCGCCTGCCCATAAACCGCACCAAACAGTGCATTTTTCGGGATGCATTGGTATCTGTTGAATTGCCTCTGGCTGCTCTTCACTCCAAATACGGCAATTCTGCTTATTCACGTATCCATTTAGCCAAAAATGAGCCTCGTCGCTGAAGACGATTATGACGACCATAAAACGGACGTAGCTTGCGAAACACATTTTTCTCAGAGCACGAATTTTGATAATAAATTTCAATAATTTGCAAACGTTGTTCAGGCGTAAGTCTATTCATGATGAAATGGCAAACAATACTGAATCGAAATGTCAAATGTTCGTAGAATTTGTCATGTGTGATCTGTCAAAAATATAAACGTCAAAAACCAAGTAGCAAAAAAAATCACCCGTTATATGTAAATGTATGTTACGTATAAAAATGTATGAGGTCCTGCATTGTATTAAATATTCAGTGAATTCAGAATAATAATAAAATACACGACTGGATCGCATGTACTTGTTCCTATGTTCGATTACATTATATGCAAAAGATACTTAATAGAAATGGCTAAATGTATTTTTAAAATAGTTTTTCACTTGGTTTTTTATGTATAAAAATACTTAATTTTTTTCTAAAAAAAAAAATGGTATGAACATTTTATATATTTAATAGTATAAATTCAAAAACAAAATTTCAGGACAAATCGTCCACCCGTTCTGAAATATGGAATTAAAAAAAAAAATGTTTTTTTTTCAAAAATCCAAAAAACTGTTTTTCGAAAATTTTGAAGTGCAGTATTATTTGGAATTTGAAGAAGCTGCTGTATAAAAGTTTTGATCGAAATCCTTGAGCCTGTTATGAGAAAGTCGAAAATCAATAAAATTGTGGTATGGCAGGGTAACTTAATAACAAAATATTTTTAAATTTGTTTAGCTAGATATGTAGACCATATCTAAAGTACTACACACACCAACATTTATCAAAATGGTTATAGGGGTTTTTGAGATAATAAAGATGGTAGAAAAATTTGTGTGGCAAGTACCGTTATTTTTCGGGCTAAAACAACGATTCAAAAATCTATTTGGGACAATCACTTAAACCGATTAAATGCCGCGTTTGAAGAAAATCGTTTTAGCCGTTTAGGCCGTAGAGAGTTATACACACAGACAGACAGACAGAATTGCGGGACCCACTTTTTGGTGTTCTCTATCATCGTAATGTCAACTTTGATTAAAATCTCGAGTTCGATTTTTTTTCCAATTGCAAAACCAAGTAATAAATAGAAATAAATGGATAATACACAAAATTAAATGTGTTTATATTGCTTTTGAATTCATGGATTAATAAGAATATATCAAAAACAAAATTCAAAAATCGTTGGAGCGGTCTTATTCGATTTTAATCGGACCATCCAATGTGAGAAGTCAAAAATATGGAAAGTGGTTCTATTCCAAGCACCGTTATTAAGTACGCAAAATAAAACATTTTTGTAATTAAAAGTGGACTGTACTTATATAAGAACACCCACATTTTTTTATAAAAATTCTTGAAGCCGCTTTCGAGAAATACATTTTTTTCTCAACGGTTTTTTAACATTTGTATGGGAGGTACCGTTGTTTTTTATTTAGAAAAATAGTTTTTTTTAACTATTCAAGATAATGTCAAAAATCACCAAATATGAAGTTTTGAAAAAATGTTTTCGAAGTTTTGTGTTTTCAAAAAAAAAAATAATTTCCAAAAAAAATGTTTTTTGAAAAATTTTGGTGCACAATAGTATTTAAATTTTCTAGAAGCTTCTGCGTAAAAAAAAAATAAAATAACCAAATGAACCGCTTTCCTGAAAATCGAAAACCAAGACAATAGTTCTACTAGAGGTAATACAAAAAACTATTTTTTTCCAAAAAAAAAAATCATTAAAAGGTACCTTTTCCCTTCAATAATGAACTGATATTTTTTTTTATAAAAATCGTTGATGCCGTTTTTGAGAAAAATAAGATTTTTGTTTTTGGACAAAATAAAATGTGTGGGAGCTAATGTTATTTGCAAAAAAAATGAAAAAAAACGTGTGGGCATATTACCGAAAAAACAATATGCACCAAGTTTGAAGCATATCCACCGAACCGTTTAGGCTGCAGACTCGAGGACAGACAGACAGAAAATGAGATAGTAAATAACGAATTCTCAAATTCACTGTGCCAACAAAAAATTCTTTCTTATCTTCCTATTTCTTCTAACTAGTGCCATGTAATTCACGTTGCATTTAGAAGACCTTAGGTTTTACAAGCATATAGATAATAAAAAAGGGGGTTTTGACTACCCTTAAAATGATCAAGCGCAATGTAAATGTTTTCATTAGAGATATATCGCCCATCATTAATAGGGCTATGTTTTGAATTATATCTAAAAGACTTAAACTAGTTTTACGAGCTCATACCCAAATGTGGGAGTAAGACTCCAGGTTTGGACGAATTAATGCCTTATACATGATAGCCAGATCAGACAGGGAGAAGAATTTCATGCATCTTGGAAGAAATCCCAAGCACTTTGAACCGTTTTTCGCGACATCGAGTATGTGTTCATTCCACAAGAAGTGGTCTGTGATGCACATACCATAGACTGAAGCTGATCGGTTTCTTCAACGCAAGCGCTGCTCATGGATAGCGGCTAATAAGGTGGGTCCCGCCTTGATAACAAGAAACAGCATTGAGTTTTTGAAGCATACAATTCTATACGTTTTTTTATTTCCCATTGGCCAATGCAGTCAAGATCAGAATTTAATGAGCTTTTCCGAAGAACAAGGAGGTGCATCTAAAACGAAACCTGACGGTACTATTGTCAGGAAAACAATTCAGTGGAATAGAAGTTCGAGATAGCGATAGGATATCATTGACGAAAATGAGAAACAGTCTCGGGGATAGAACAGAGCCCTGGCACACACCAGCATTTATTTTAAGAATATCTGCGGCCCGAAAGGTAATTTCTATTCCATCGACGAACAGATCATGTTTCAAGCGCAATAATTTTATATTATCCAAAACGATGTACAGATTTGTGCAACTGTTCGATGAGATATACCATTAAACCACCAGTGGACACATTGCTACGAAAGCTATACTGCCAGTCAATAAGGAGATTTTATTCTTCAAGATATTTCTTTACCTGATAATTATTCAGCGTTCCAATGACCTTGGAAGGAATTGACTTAAGTGCAATTGGATGGTAGGTAGAGGGTGAAAAAGATTCGCCTATTTTAGGGAGAGGCTGGAAAAATGCTCTTATCCATCCACTCGGAAAGAGACTAGTAGAGTAGGACAGGTGCAAAAGCTTATGCAGTGGTTTTTCCAGCGTTGAAGAACACCTCTTCAGAACGATGGGAGGGATACTATCCGGGCCAACGGATATGTGTATATCAAGCTCTTTAAGGACTTTAACAACTGCACGATGGCGAAAGAAGATTCTACCCTTGAAATCAATTACGCCACTTCCAATTCAGCATTTTTCCTGCTAAATTTCCTACCGGCAGTTTTTTTTAGCAGGAAATTTGGTTTAGCAGCGAATTTTCATATTTCTCAAACCTAAAAAAAATTATTATTTAAAAAAATTAAAACTCAATCAAACATTAATGCGTATCGCTTAGCACAGAGATTCAATCGCGAACTCTACTTAATCTACGAATTTTGCAGTAGGCAAAACTTCTTTCCTGTTAAAAAATATTTGCGGTTTCATAAGCAAGCATTAAGATTTTTTTTTAAATAATAACCTGAATTCTGAACTTATTTCTAAAATTGAATCGCAATGGAACACCATAATGCCGGATTTACACGAGTGACAAATTACCATTAATTCATGCCATTAAACTGGCAAAATAATGGTAAATTCAAATCAATAATGATAAGCATTTACACGGGGTAAAATAATGACTATTTGATTGATAATGGCAATCTGCTATTAAAGAATGAGCAAATTCATTCTTCTTTGCGGTGTGCAATAATTTGCAAAATGGCATCATTGTGGATTTACATGACTCCATTATAATGGCAATATTTAATGTCAGTCTTCCCTGCCATTTTTTTAAATACGAAAACAATGACAAATTTTCAAACCATTTACACGATTTTGTCAGTAATGTCAATAAGATAGACGAAATAATGGTAATTTGTCACTCGTGTAAATCCGGCATAAGTCTGAATAATGGCAAAATGTTGAAAATATTGATGAATTTTGGTGCGAGGTAAATAGATTCACCGATGCATCCAATGAAAACCCTTACAAAGAGTTGTCAAACTTTGTCAATTCGTTTTTAGTTTAGCATATCTAAAATTCTGCAGTAAAGAATCAACGAAGGATTCGATTGATATATATATATATATATATATATATATATATATATATATATATAATATAATAGCAATATTGATATGTTAAATAGTATACTTTTCATCCGAGATAATTTATCTGAAAAGTGTTGTGATGCCTTCATTATTCCTCCTAATATAATCAAACAAGTTGCGTCATCAAATTTGTATTTAACAAATTGTGATATTTTTGAAGACGCTTTAAATGAAGCGGAAAACTTTTGCAGTAAAAAATTATATAGATACCTTTTACTTAATTAGATTAACATATTCTGATACCTGATTTTTTTTTTGTTTCTTTTTGTTACGAAATCGATTAATAACTATTCGTAAGTTTGTTTCCCTTTTTTTTAAATAAACTTAACAAAATAGACAACTTCTTTTGTGGTTTTAATTAGTTATTTAAAACACTCGGTATTTCAAACGTCACCCTAAGACAAATTTGATTGATCCATGCATATAACTTACGTTTTTTGCGTTCTTATTACAGGATTTCCAGAGTTGACAAAAAAATTAATTTTTTTAGCAGTTTTTGTATCATAAAGCTAAAAGTATTAACTTAGCAGGATTTGAAATTTGTCATTGGTCACACTGATTGTAAGAGTAATAACACCTTTTGGCAGTTTCGAATTAACAACGAACTGCTCTGCAATCAAATTGGCTTTTTCACATGAGGTGTTAAAATAAGTGTCATTAAATACAAGCGTTGGAACCGAAGACGAATTTAAATTGCGAATGTTTTTCATTAAACAAAACGCAAAACAAACTGTGGGCTATATTTCCAATAATGTTAAACAGAGAACGCCTTGACGACATGCAATGTCGCCGATGTAAGTCCTGTTATGTGCTTTTTACTTCCCAGCCGAGGTTCTACTGGTCGGTCTGTTCAGGGTTCATTTGAATAAAATCACTTTTACTACGTTTCCACCGGCCACTAAACCGACATTTATACTACGTTTCCACCGAACTTTAATCTCTTGTAGATTTACTAATCTCAAAAAGTGTTTCCACCGTTCCAAAAGTAGATTAATTTTGACAACACTATTCAAAATGCAAATATTGTTTCATTTTCTCTTATGACGTAGAAGTGAGTAAGGCAGCTTCATATGTGCCAACTGAAGAGAAAAATTCACTTTCCCTATGAATGTGTTCATTTCGATATGGAAATAGGGTAGTTCGATTGACTATTTAAATGAGATTTATTTTAAGTCTTCATGTGAGAAGATTAAAATTTGTATGGCAAATCCTGAAGATTTGTAGGAGATTTAGCTAAATCTACTTAAATCTCGGTTTAGTAGTCGGTGGAAACGTAGTATAAATCTCCTACAAATCTTGAAGATTTACAATACAAATTTTAATCTTTTCACTTGAAGACTTAAAATAAATCTCATTTAACTCTTCAATCAAACTACCCTATTTCCATATCGAAATGAAAACATTCATCGGGAAAGTAAATTTTTCTCTAGGGTTGAAACAGATGAAGCTGTCTGTCTCACTTTTACATCATAAGATAAAATGAAACGATATATGCATTTTGAATATAGTGCTGTCAAAACTAATCTACTTTTGAGATTAAAGTTCGGTGGAAACGTATTATAAGCTTTAATTTTCAAAGGTCTTAACCTTGTAATAAATTCTTTATTGAAAACGCAGATATTGGGTATTAAATGAACTTTAAAATGGATGCAATAAATAAAAACTATTTTGACGCTCCCAAAATTAGCCATCATATGTTGGTATAGCTCTTATTTTTCATTCTCACTTCCAATGTTCATTTTGTTGTACGAGTATATTATATTACATTCTTCATTTGGTTTTCCTTTACATGGTATTTCGTACGACGATCTAGAGAAATGCCAATTTATAACAAGTATAATAGTCTTATAACAGTTGTTCGCCATTAAAAGTGTTAAATATTCCATTTGGGGCCTGCTGATACAAACAACTAATTTCCGGAAGTCGAATGATCTTTTAAACCTACGGGGCTGCATAAACTAAACTTTTCTGTCATACTGTTAGCATGTGTCTCTAAACACGTCCATTTCGTATAACAGGTACAGTTTCAAATGATCTGCTTTGTATCTTATTAATTTTGAATTTTTAAATATTGCATTGAATGTTGAATTAGCTTTGTGTGCTAAAGTTATTTTTTCTCTATCAATATTTACCCAATATTGACGAACATGTTAAAGGTGAAAGTATGAGGTATCAAGGTATATACACAATTGTAGGGGATAATGGGTTCCCCATCGTCATATCAAGCGTTTGGCGTTTGTAAGACTAACCAACTTATTGAACATAAGAATAAATATAACAACCAAGTTGGACCCGTATAAATCTTAGAAATCAGATAATTTATTTGAAACTATCTGGTTTCTGAGGCTTATACGGGGTTTTCGCCGTTTCATGAATTCCCTCAATATCAAAACCTCATTTCAACTTAAAGAAAGAATTAAAGAAGCATATTAGCATCAATAGATTTCGTTTCGCTATTTACAAACATACCCACTAATACAGAAATAAAAATAATACTGAAGTATTGGGAACTCTTGAAAAACCACACAGAAATACCAAAGTCTGAACTCCATAAAATATTACAGTTCTGATTAACAGACAACAATTAGGTATTTGAAGTATGATTCAAAGCTGCCGATATGGTTAACCCCTACTATTGCTGATATTCTTGGACCATTTAATTGACGAAACAATAGATAAATTAATTAATTGTTGTAATAATTAAAAAAAAAACCATACAGAAAAGTAGTAAAAACATTAAACGAATATCACACTAAATTAAAATTCACAATGGAATCAGAAATAAAATGCATGAATGTATCGCACGTACTTGCTCTTATGTTCCATCACATCGTATGCACAAGTTTTCTATTAAGAATCTTGATATTATTACTTAATTTTGTATATACAAAATTATTTAAATATTTTTCTAAAAAAAAAATTCGTCGGACAATTTTATATACTAAATAATATAAATTTAGAAACTAAATTTAAAAAAAAAAATCACATGCACGACTGGATCGCACGAATTTGCTTTTATGTTTGATCACATCGTTTGAAACAGATTTCTATTAAAAATCTATATATATTTCTAAAGTCGTTTTTTACTAAATATTTTGTTATACAACATTTCTTTAGTTTTTTCTAACAAAAAAATAGGTATGACAATCTTAAATATTTAATAATATAAACTTAGAAACAAGAGATTAAATCGGCTTAATCAAAGAACTAAATTGAACTTAAAAACAATTACGCCAATTTATTTCTTGGATAAATTTGAATTTATGAGAAAAAAAATTTAAACATCTGTGGAGCGGTTTTTGAGAAAAAAAAGTTTTTTTTTTAAACTTTAAAAAAAATACGTAAACTGTAATTTAAAAAAAATAAAAAGCAGTTTTCGAAACATAATTTTTTTAAATTTTTTTCTTAAAAATGCTTTTAAAAATACAAAAAAAATATTTATTAAAATTATTGGAATGCAGTATAAATTGGGCAACCTAAACCTACATATGGTTTAAAACATATGCTTGAAATTTTGAAAGAATCGGTTAAGCCATTTATGAGATAATCGAAAGCAAAAAACGGTCCTATGGAAAGTACCGTATTTAGATATTTAATTTTTTTTTTCAACCATATGATACGTCGTGCCTAAAAAGCCGCTGATTTTTTTAAATCAAAATCGTTAAAGCCGTTCCCGAGAAAAATAGGCTTTAACGAAGCGGTTATATGGCAGGTACCGTTGTTTTTTGAGCTAAAAAAAATTCAATTTCCCCTCTGTACAATACATAAAAAACTCTATTATATACCAAGTTTGAAGCAATTCGGCCCACCCGTTTGGTCTGTAGGTGTCTATGTATACATACAGACAGACTGACAGACTGACAGACTGACAGACTGACAGACTGACAGACTGACAGACTGACAGACTGACAGACTGACAGACTGACAGACTGACAGACTGACAGACTGACAGACTGACAGACTGACAGACTGACAGACTGACAGACTGACAGACTGACAGACTGACAGACTGACAGACTGACAGACTGACAGACTGACAGACTGACAGACTGACAGACTGACAGACTGACAGACTGACAGACTGACAGACTGACAGACTGACAGACTGACAGACTGACAGACTGACAGACTGACAGACTGACAGACTGACAGACTGACAGACTGACAGACTGACAGACTGACAGACTGACAGACTGACAGACTGACAGACTGACAGACTGACAGACTGACAGACTGACAGACTGACAGACTGACAGACTGACAGACTGACAGACTGACAGACTGACAGACTGACAGACTGACAGACTGACAGACTGACAGACTGACAGACTGACAGACTGACAGACTGACAGACTGACAGACTGACAGACTGACAGACTGACAGACTGACAGACTGACAGACTGACAGACTGACAGACTGACAGACTGACAGACTGACAGACTGACAGACTGACAGACTGACAGACTGACAGACTGACAGACTGACAGACTGACAGACTGACAGACTGACAGACTGACAGACTGACAGACTGACAGACTGACAGACTGACAGACTGACAGACTGACAGACTGACAGACTGACAGACTGACAGACTGACAGACTGACAGACTGACAGACTGACAGACTGACAGACTGACAGACTGACAGACTGACAGACTGACAGACTGACAGACTGACAGACTGACAGACTGACAGACTGACAGACTGACAGACTGACAGACTGACAGACTGACAGACTGACAGACTGACAGACTGACAGACTGACAGACTGACAGACTGACAGACTGACAGACTGACAGACTGACAGACTGACAGACTGACAGACTGACAGACTGACAGACTGACAGACTGACAGACTGACAGACTGACAGACTGACAGACTGACAGACTGACAGACTGACAGACTGACAGACTGACAGACTGACAGACTGACAGACTGACAGACTGACAGACTGACAGACTGACAGACTGACAGACTGACAGACTGACAGACTGACAGACTGCCAGACTGACAGACTGCCAGACTGACAGACTGACAGACTGACAGACTGACAGACTGACAGACTGACAGACTGACAGACTGACAGACTGACAGACTGACAGACTGACAGACTGACAGACTGACAGACTGACAGACTGACAGACTGACAGACTGACAGACTGACAGACTGACAGACTGACAGACTGACAGACTGACAGACTGACAGACTGACAGACTGACAGACTGACAGACTGACAGACTGACAGACTGACAGACTGACAGACTGACAGACTGACAGACTGACAGACTGACAGACTGACAGACTGACAGACTGACAGACTGACAGACTGACAGACTGACAGACTGACAGACTGACAGACTGACAGACTGACAGACTGACAGACTGACAGACTGACAGACTGACAGACTGACAGACTGACAGACTGACAGACTGACAGACTGACAGACTGACAGACTGACAGACTGACAGACTGACAGACTGACAGACTGACAGACTGACAGACTGACAGACTGACAGACTGACAGACTGACAGACTGACAGACTGACAGACTGACAGACTGACAGACTGACAGACTGACAGACTGACAGACTGACAGACTGACAGACTGACAGACTGACAGACTGACAGACTGACAGACTGACAGACTGACAGACTGACAGACTGACAGACTGACAGACTGACAGACTGACAGACTGACAGACTGACAGACTGACAGACTGACAGACTGACAGACTGACAGACTGACAGACTGACAGACTGACAGACTGACAGACTGACAGACTGACAGACTGACAGACTGACAGACTGACAGACTGACAGACTGACAGACTGACAGACTGACAGACTGACAGACTGACAGACTGACAGACTGACAGACTGACAGACTGACAGACTGACAGACTGACAGACTGACAGACTGACAGACTGACAGACTGACAGACTGACAGACTGACAGACTGACAGACTGACAGACTGACAGACTGACAGACTGACAGACTGACAGACTGACAGACTGACAGACTGACAGACTGACAGACTGACAGACTGACAGACTGACAGACTGACAGACTGACAGACTGACAGACTGACAGACTGACAGACTGACAGACTGACAGACTGACAGACTGACAGACTGACAGACTGACAGACTGACAGACTGACAGACTGACAGACTGACAGACTGACAGACTGACAGACTGACAGACTGACAGACTGACAGACTGACAGACTGACAGACTGACAGACTGACAGACTGACAGACTGACAGACTGACAGACTGACAGACTGACAGACTGACAGACTGACAGACTGACAGACTGACAGACTGACAGACTGACAGACTGACAGACTGACAGACTGACAGACTGACAGACTGACAGACTGACAGACTGACAGACTGACAGACTGACAGACTGACAGACTGACAGACTGACAGACTGACAGACTGACAGACTGACAGACTGACAGACTGACAGACTGACAGACTGACAGACTGACAGACTGACAGACTGACAGACTGACAGACTGACAGACTGACAGACTGACAGACTGACAGACTGACAGACTGACAGACTGACAGACTGACAGACTGACAGACTGACAGACTGACAGACTGACAGACTGACAGACTGACAGACTGACAGACTGACAGACTGACAGACTGACAGACTGACAGACTGACAGACTGACAGACTGACAGACTGACAGACTGACAGACTGACAGACTGACAGACTGACAGACTGACAGACTGACAGACTGACAGACTGACAGACTGACAGACTGACAGACTGACAGACTGACAGACTGACAGACTGACAGACTGACAGACTGACAGACTGACAGACTGACAGACTGACAGACTGACAGACTGACAGACTGACAGACTGACAGACTGACAGACCGACAGACTGACAGACTGACAGACTGACAGACTGACAGACTGACAGACTGACAGACTGACAGACTGACAGACTGACAGACTGACAGACTGACAGACTGACAGACTGACAGACTGACAGACTGACAAACTGACAGACTGACAGACTGACAGACTGACAGACTGACAGACTGACAGACTGACAGACTGACAGACTGACAGACTGACAGACTGACAGACTGACAGACTGATAGACTGACAGACTGACAGACTGACAGACTGACAGACTGACAGACTGACAGACTGACAGACTGACAGACTGACAGACTGACAGACTGACAGACTGACAGACTGACAGACTGACAGACTGACAGACTGACAGACTGACAGACTGACAGACTGACAGACTGACAGACTGACAGACTGACAGACTGACAGACTGACAGACTGACAGACTGACAGACAGACGGACAGAATTTTTAGACCATCATTTTTCGCCTTCGCTATCATCGTTATGTCTTATTTGATTATTATCTCAAATCTGTTTTTTTTGACGAATGCATAAATTACCTTATAGTACCTATGATCGCAAGTAAAAATCTTCTAACGTTTTCGAAATATGGATTTTTTTTTCAAAATCCAAAAAAAAAAAATTATTTTTTGGAAAATTTTGGTATGCAAAATGTACAAAAATTTTATTCAAAATCCGTAGAGCCGTTTATGAGAAAGTTGAAAATTAAATAGACGATATCTAAAGTGGGGCACAGACTATGTTTTTTATCAAATCATTAGAGCCGTTTTCGAGATTAAGATGGTAGAAAAAATTGTATGAAGAAGAAAACGCAAACAATATGTAAAATATTATTTTCGTTTTGTTTTTGTGGACTTTGTGGATTACAGCCAAATTGAATGAGTTTTATGACCTTTATCCATAATGCGTTTCGCCCGGACACGATGTTGGCCTCATCAGTTAGATAAAATTGTATGGCACCTAGCAATTGAAATACATTATTAATAAAACAATGACAGTGGTGGTTTGATTTGTTTCACGCGTTATACAGAATTTCTTAAAGACGTTGGATGTTATTGATTTTTGATTTGGTCTGAGGCCCCCTTAACGTTTTTGCGACACATGTCTGTCAAATCAGTTATTTATTATTTATGTCGTGTTCGATTGGTAATCCGGAGGAACTCTGCGATTGATCTTACAAGTTAACATTCAATTCTTGTTTTATTACACGTACACAGCAGAAAAAACAATGTCATAAAAATGTAGGGACGAGCGATGTTCATCGATGTTAAGCAAAAAAATATCTATTTTTCAACATCGATGTTGAAGCATGTGAAAGCATCGAAAGATTCAAAACATCGACTTAAAATAAGCTAAAATCTTTTTTCAAAGAAGTCATGCTTATAAAGCTAAGACCGCATTCGAAGGAACTGCTACTTCGGCGGAATTTCAAAAAATGCATTAAACATCGATCGAAATATCGATAAATCTGATTCGATAATTTCTAACAATAATATTTTTTTTTCGATCTTAACATCGATATTTTGCTCATACCTATACGATGTGTTGTTGATATTAAATTCGAGTGTGACAAAGGGGATGTGTGTGTGTACGTACTTCTGGTTTTGATTCTGACTTCAAGTTCACAAGAAAATTTCTATTATATCCAGGAGAAGAATTGCCATTTGATAATAATCGAACAGTCTCAAAAGCGTTCGCAAAATTTCGGAAGCCTTCCGGACGACGACCAATCGAAAAGGCCATTAGTCTGATATGCCAAATCTTAAGCCGAACTCAAAACGACTGTTAGTGCTAATGTTATTTGTGGAAAATTTTAAATAGTTCATAAATTTTAAACCTTTAAACCTTTTGTTAACTAGTAAAATGCTAATTAAGCAGATAGCAGAACATTTGTATTGTTAGAATTTTGATGAACACAGTAATTGTTTTTATGCGTTGTAAATTTATTATATGTTGATGGAAAACCAACATGTGGTCTAAATAAATACCTATTCGATGCTTATATTTTCATCATTTTAACTTGATTATTTCGAACGTTGGCCAGTTGAGTCCATCGGTGATATAAGTACTATCAGATGGCATATGGATTTAATACGATAACAAAAAAGAAGCAGCCATTTAGTGATTTTAATTTTAGTTAAATGTTAAGAAGATAGTACGATACTAAACTCGTTTAAAATTAAAAAATCTTCTTAACCTAGTATCACACTAAGGCCCGTTTGCTGATACACAACTTAAGCACTTAAGTTCTACTTAAGCTCGACTTAGGCCCATTTGCTGATACGATTCACTAATATTTATGTTCAACTTACAACGCTTATGGGCTACTTTTTCCTCTGCGTAAACTGTCACATACGTGCTTAAGTAGAACTTAAATGCTTAAGTTGTGTATCAGCAAACGGGCCTAAATGATTTAATATAAACAAAACTAATTTGTTTAAGATTTTGCGCCATTTTTTTAACGAAACAATTTTGTTTTGTGAATAACTCCAACCATTTACATGATGTCTAAGTAAAGTTGACATTAGCTAATCAAATACATGATCATTCAGTAATTAAATGACAAACTATTAAACAGAAATGGTTTAAAAATTGTGAATAAATTGTGGTCTTCTAAATTATTGAGTGTTCTTTGCTATAATTTTTCCAACATCTTTGTCCCATTTTTTTTTTCCTAAAAACATATGGTCACCGTAACCTATGGTTAAATAGTTGGTATTGTACTTTTTTTTTGTGTTTTTTGTGACAGTGTTTAAATAAATATTTAAGTAGCTTTAGTGATAAATATTAGAACAGAATAACAACAAACGGAAAAGAATAACAAAATTTGCCAACGTTATAGTTTCAAATTTAGATTTGTGGACTTGTAAATGATACTTAGCTAATAAAGACACATGAATTGTGAAATCGTCATTATTTGAGTTTCCAATACCTGTTTTGGGCTGATAAAAAATTATAAACATTCCATCTAGGAACATCTACGAGTACTGTATAATTTTAACTTATTTTATGCTACAATAACTAGATTATCTTTTATGAAGTGTCATTTTTACTTGCGATATAGTTACACAAAAAAATTAAACTCGTAATATTAATTAAACTATTAAGCTACAATTAGAAGGTCAACGTAATCGGTCATTGCGTTGATTCTCTGACGTAAAAATGACGTCAAAAATCTGTCCTAATTGTGTCTCGTCGTGTTGTCAATGCGTTGACGAAAACGTTGACACCTACATACGCTGACTTGAATTTGTTGGTCAGCGCATTGACTCAATTCGTTGACCGTGTAATGACTGTGTCAACGTAATTGGGACGCGTTGACAGAGTTTTTAGAGCTCTTCTTCATCGCATTGGGGACGTTCACTCAATTATTCTCAGCAATCTGGAATAACTTTCTGTTGTTGTAATGCGTGCAAAACCACATCTGGTGAAAAAACAGCTGCTCTCATGAAAGCTATCTTGAGTTATCCCAAAAAAATTGGAATAACTAGCTATCCGAGAACAAATGTATAGAACCAGCTGACTGCAAAATTCGTTGGTATACGTTTTGCTTTTTTTTACAGCTTTCTTCTTCTTTTCTTCCTTCGATCTTTGGTTGTGTCTTAACTTATTTATGACAGATGAAATAGTTAGTGAAATACTTAAATGAACAAACATAGAAATTTCTCTCAAACGAATAGAACACGAAGATAAGGACAAAGAAACTAGAAATAAGACTATGACGTTAAGTGATACATTAAGACGCACCAATGAGGTTGAAATGTTTGCGCTTATTGGGATCCTTATATTATCCGGTCCAATGAAAGATAATCACCTTTCAACGGAATAACTTTTTGACAGCTCTTTTTCGGAAACTCGTTATCTAACAGTTATGAGTAGTGACATATTCGACTTTCTTATCAGATGTTAGCGCATTGATGATAAATCACTACGTCCATCACTCCTAGATACGGACACATTTATACCAATGAGTAAAGCTTGGGACATATTCATAATTTGATCAATTACACTCCTGGAGCACATGGACCATTGACGTGTTACTTTTGCGATTTCAGGGAAGATGTCCATTTAGGATCTACATACCGAGGTATGGAATAAGTATTCCGATGATGTATGACAGTGGCACAAAATACATGATTAATGCCATTTTTTTACATCGGATGGGCAACCAATACCTTAATGCCAATGACATTCCTCAAGGTGAGTACTATATCAAAGAACTATCAAAGTCTGTCCATGGCACCAATAGTATAATATCACCTGCTAAAATTGGTTTACTTCAGATTCTTAGCGAAATCCTTACTTGAGAAACCTTATAACCTTACACTGGTGGGCACCATACGTGCCAAAAAATGATAAATTCCAGAACTAATGAAAAATGACCGCTCAAGTCCTGTAGCCAGTTCAATGTTCTGTTACGACGGTCATTTGACACTTGTTTCATCTAAGCCAGAGTCATCTAAAATGGTATATTTGCTTTCATCTTGCGACGAAGAAGCAAAACATATGGAAAACCAAAAGTTATTATGTACTGCAATCACACGAAGGGCGGTGTCGACACATTCGGCCAAATGTTCTCGAATATGTCAAGTTCCAGAAAAACCAACAATCGTTAACTTATACTGTCACAATATCCAGTCAAGGCATTGAAAACATCTCAGCGGCAAAAATTTCACGAAAGAAGTTAAGAACAGTACTCAGTTCACCTCATATAAAAATAAATTGCACGACTGGATCATACGAACTTGATCTTAAGTTTGATCTTGTGTGTAGGTATTATAGGGCAAGTATTAAATTTGGAAAAAAAATCGAACTCGATATTTTAATCAAAGTTGACATTGCGATGATAGACAACACCAATAAAGTTGGTCCCACAATTCCGTCTGTCTGTCTGTCTGTAGAACGATCTACATCCTAAGCCGCTGAACCGATTTTGTTCAAACTTGGTGTTTAGGCGGTTTAGGTGATTATCCAAAGTAGATTTTTGAATCGTTGTTTTAGCGCCGTAAATAACGGTACTTGCCATACAAATTTTTCTACCATCTTAATTATCTCAAAAACGGCTCTTACGATTTTGATCAAAATTTGGGTATAATATATGTACATTTTGAAAAAAAAAATTTTGTTATTAACTTTCTCATAAGCGGCTCAACAGATTTCAATTAAAATGTTTTTAAGCTCTTTCGAATTCTAAACAATACTGCATTTCAAAATTTCCGAAAAATAGTTTTCTTGAGTTTTGAAAAAAAAAATATTTAATTTTTTTAATTCAATATTTCGAAAACCAATTTTTTTAAAAATTAAGTGAAAAACGGCTTTAAAAATATATTTAATCTTTTGTATTAAGAATCTTGTGCATAGAATGTGATCGAACATAAGAGCGATGCATTTTATTTCTATACAAATTATCTAATTTTTTTTTTAAACTTGGTATGACAATTCTAAATATCCACCCGTTTCGAAATACAGTGAACGTCCAGTATAACGAATTATATAATGCACAGTCATCGTCTTTTTTTTTCTTTGCTTAATAATGTTAGAATATAAAAAACAAGTGATTTTTACAGTGAAATATATGTATTTATTTATAAGAAAATAGAAATTAAATAGTAAGTTGTTGGTAAACGAATCAATTACCTTTATTTACTTTATTTTTTAATAAACTGCATACACAATTGATCACTAAAAATACTTCGCGAAATGAAAGGCGTGAAAATAAAATGTAAAAAAACTAATAAACTAAAGCAGTTAATTTTCCTTTAAAATAAAATCAATGTTTGTATAACTGATCATAAGAACCAGGAAATAACGAAAAAAGATACACTCAACAACAGTTGTTGTTGTTACTAGAAGAAGTAAAGATACATACAAGAAATAACGATATCGCAGTTAACTTGGGCCTACACAAATTTGCTAGACGTTCGTTATACAGAGGGTACAATTTTTAAGCCATTCGTTATATAGAAACATTAATGGAAATGAAAAATTCATTCGTTATATTGGAAATTCATTATATCGAGCATTCGTTAAACTGGATGAACACTGTATTGAATTTCAAAAAAAAAATTTTGTTTTCAAAATCCAAAAAATATATTTTTCGAAAACTATGGTACGCAATTTTATTTATAATCTTAAGGACCTTCTATGTACACATTTTGATCGAAATCCGTCGAGCTTATGAGATAGATCACTTTTTTTATCGAAATTTTTAGAGCCGTTTTCGAGATAATTGAGATGGTAGAACAAATCGTATGGGAGCGAGAGGTACCGTTAGATGTAGAACTTAAAAAAAACATTCAAAAATCCATTTTCGACAAGTGCCTAAATCGCTCAAATACCAAGTTGGAAGAAAATCGCTGCAGCCATTTAGGCTGTGGAGCATTTTACAGAGCAGACACACATAATTGCGAGACCCCAAATTTGTTGGTGTTCTCTATCATCGTAATGTCAAGTTTGATTAAAATCTCGAGTTAGAATTTTTCCAAATGCAAAACTTGCCCTAGAGTACTTCATAATAATATAACAAGTAAAAAGAGTATAGATGCTTCCACTTCGAACAGGAGTCTTCGGAGATGCTACCTTATGCTAGTGGAAATAGTGTGGGAAATGAAGAAGAGCTTACTTCAGTGCTTACTGTAATGAAGAGACTCGTTCGTATTGCCTATCGAAAATTCACAGAATATCAAAATTATTATGTGTGGTATTTAAAAAGCTGGTTTTGCGGTGAACATAAAAATGGCGTTTTTTATTTGGCAATTCTTCTCCGATCCGGGATCACAACTGAACACTTTTGTGTGATTCTGACCTTTCTGAATTTTAATGAGATTGTATGTGTGAAAATAATTGTGTACGTCGAAATAATATTTAAATTTAAAAAAAATGTTTGTTGCACAAGATACAAAAAATGACAACAGTGAGTTTGGCGTTCAAGCTTATATGAATGTGTGAGTGCTTCTGGTTCTCATTCTGATTTCAAATCCAGGAGCAAAATTCTCTTCTTTTCAGAATTAAAACTGTCTTTTTTTCTCAAATGAACGCTTTCAAAAGAATCCGGAAGGCTTCCGGATTGCCAAATAAAAACGACATAAGACTTATTTTTAACCAACAAAATGCTAATTAAGTAACTTTTAAGACTTAAAGTCAATTTTAATGTAATGTAATGAAATGGAGTGTATGGTTTTTTTTATTGTTAAAATTAATATTTACCTATTTTTAGTAAATCATTAGTACATTTCTCTTAATATGAATAAAATATTATTATTTTATAAAAACTTCATATGGGTTTTACCAACTAACAAAATCTCGTACGTCTCTGAGAAACGTAGGATTGTCGTTTAGGTCAATAAATAAAATGTACGACTGGATCGTACGAACTTGCTCTTGTAGCTATTTATGCTTTTATTTAACCATTTAGGTTTAGTTAGTTAGGTGTAGTTATCCTATGCAGGCGTAAAGCCTATGTAGGTAAAATCACCTCGATTCTTAGTATAATGAATTGTCGAATTAATGATTAAATGAATAGCTACATAGGTACCTACCTACAAATGTATATTTAAATCTAAGTTATGGATTTTAATTATGTAAATTAGGAGAGTAAAATGTATCTACATATACACAGGTTTTCTAAAAAATAGGTGCAATTATTGTTTTTTCATATTTAAATATTATTTTACATAAGTTTCTGTTGGACTATAAGTACATAATAAAATATTAACAGTTAACGCCTTTTAAATCAAATCACTATACATTTAATAGAATAAAACCATCGGTATAGACATTTTTGCTTCCTAAAAAATCAATAATGTTCGTTTTTATACAAATTTTGTTGCGTTTTATCATAATTTTCGTTTACCTTTCTTTAATAGCCCGAATATCCGCCATTATTATCCAAAACTTTTTCAAATCGGCGTGGCATTGACTCTACAACCCTCTGAACAGCATCCCACAATTGGTTTCCATTTGTAAAATATTGGCCTCTTAGTTTTAGCTTAAGCTGATTCCACAAGTTCTCAATCGGGTTGAGATCAGGGGATTGACTTGGCCATGAAACAATTGAGACTTCTTTCTCTCGTAACCAATCTCGCAGAAGTCCCGCCGTTTATTGTTTCGTTTTCGTTTTTGATATAATGTTTATAATTTTTGATGAATTTTATAGCTATGGCATTGCCGTCAGCTCGGTTAGCAAATTAAGTACAAACATTAATACTGATTTTTTTCTTTTTTTTAATAAATATTTAAACAAATTCGGTAAGAAGTAACATCCTATATTTATAAATAACTTTCAAAAAAGAATAGAGTCTTTTCCAATCGGAATCATTTAGCACTGAAATAGTTTCGTGGAGCGTCATAGTTTCCTTTCCAACGAATGTTTTTCTGTGGGAAGCAAAAATGGGGCATATACCTATGATACGTGCAAAATCGGTTAAAACTGTTGTTGTAAGGAGATCCGTTTAGCGGAAGAACTTCACATCTTGTTTTAAATATTAAAGATATTTCCCTGTAATTAAGTGAATCATTAAAGTAGTTTGATTGCATAAGGTTAAGTTCCAGTTGTGAGTAAAGTAGTCTGCTATCTGATTTTCGAGCTTGTATTATAAACCCATCGCGTTCAGAATTTTCGTGCGCTTGTATTATTATGTAAAGCTGTTCTTTTACATGACTCAAATTTTGTTAATTTAACGATACTACTTCACCACAATTGTTTCCCCGATGTTTCCATTTTGACACCCACCAGTCCTCGTTTCTTAGCTCATATAGTGCCATTCGTTTAGTCAGTCGGTCATCACGATGAGACAACACCTTGACAATGTAGTCTGCCTGTGATTTCAGAGTGCCAGTAAAAATTTTGGGTAGCCCAGTTTGCAGATATAAAGCATAATTCGGTGTGTTTAAAGGTAAATTAAAAAGTTTCTTCAAAAAGCATCTGTGAAATTTTTCTATCGACTCGTATTCGTTAATTCCCCATACTTGGGCAGCATAGCAAAGTGAACTCCTAACAGCAGCATCAAATATCCTGTATTTCGCTGAAAGTATTATGCGTTGATTCGAAAAGATATTTCTCCAAGATAGATTTAACAGACTTTGTGTAGTTTTAGCTTTGATGGTTATATGATTGTTGAAATCTATAGTTTTATTAAGAATTACTCCAAGGTACTTATACTCAGAAGCTACCTTTAAAAGATTTCCATTGTAGTACCAATTATATGTTGATTGATACCGGGCAGATCTTGAGAATACCATTACTTTTGATTTATCTGTGTTAATGGTAAGTCCCCATTTTCTGCAGTAATCCGCGAGACGATTAATCATTAGCTGGAGATTGACTGGAGTCTCGGAAAGTATCACTAAGTCATCAGCATATAAAAGGACATTTATGTTCAAATCAGCAATCCGAATACCTCCAGGTAGGTAAGATTCAACATCATTTATAAAATGGGCGAATAGAAGTGCACTTAATAGGCATCCTTGTGTTTCGGATAATTATCCTGTTGAAAATTCCATCGGAGAGGCATATTTTCTTCGGCAAATGGGAGCATGGCATCTTCCAAAATATCCCTTTACCCGTACTTAGTCAAGATGTTATTAATAGGGAATATAGGGCCCACACCGTACCAAGAAAAACAGCCACATACCATAATATTTCCTCCTCCGTGCTTAATCGTTTTTTGGGTGTAGCGAGGGTGATACTCCTTTCCTTTTGGTCGTCGGACATTACGCCCCGAATCCGATGAGAACAAATTAATTTTTGTTTCGTCACTCTAGAGAATATTACGCCATTTCTTAGCTCCTTCAGGTCCGTTAAAACTTCTATGACTTAAGGCAAATTCTTTTCGTGACCTATTATTAGTAGCTCTTAGTAAAGGAACTTTCCTGCGTGCGTGCACTGATTTCATTATTGATTTGTGCGCCTATAGTCCTTGATGAAGCAAAAAGGTTTGATTTAGCTAAAAGGAGGACACGGCGATCAGTGGTAGTTGATGTTTTTTTTCGGCCTTCTCCGATTTTCGCACACTAATCTGGCCTTAAGAGCATTTGCAACAAAATTTTGTGACCTTCCCAGGGCTTCTGCTATAAATTTGTATGTTTTACCTCCATTTCTTAATCGTAAATCTAATCTTCTTTCTTTCAGTGAACATTGAACGTTTCTGCACATATTAAAAGTCGGATATACAAAAAACTACTGTTTAAAGATAGTAAATCGATTTAAAACAAGTCACTTTAACAGTTAGTACACTTTTTAAAATAATAAAGATATAAACTTAGAATTTATTTAAAGGACACCTATTTTAATGATCAACTTTTTAAGCACACCAAATCTTAATGCAACAAAATCCTTAGAATAGTTCATCATAACACAAGCTAAATTCAATAAGCTCAGGATCAACTTCAAGAGTATAACAGTTTTTCCTTAAAACTAAAACTTCTTGTAAGGTTTGTGATAAAAAAGCCTTTATTTTGAATCAAAGACAACAGTGGTGAGCAAAATTTGAATCACACCTATTTTTTTGACCAGCTGTGTATATACATATTGATGGAACCTAACTATGTAAACATATGCATATAATGATGAAAATGAAGGATGTAGGTGGGTAGGTAGCTACATATATGCATTAAACTTTATAATTTAGGTGCACTATGCATACATAAGATTCATGTGATTCATAGACACATATATGTATACATACATAAATGTATAAGGGCCTAAATTGTAATTAGTATTCAGTGACGTACGCAAAAATACTTAAAAAGGGAATAATAATAAAGTAGAAATACATGGATAATACACATAATTAAATGTTTTTATATTGCTTAGTCGTTATAGTTTTGGGGAAAACAAAGATACAGTTTCAATTCGTTGATAAATAAGAATATATCAAAAAAATTCAAAAATCGTTGGAGCGGTTTTTTAATAAACTATTTTTTTATGTATAAAATTTTGAAAACATTTTTAGAAAAAAGTTTGAGACGCCATTTTGAAGATATTATTAATATACATATAAAATTCAAATTTAAAAAAAATTCTGTGACTGGTTTTTGAAAAACCGATTTTTCAAAAAAAAAATTTATTTATTTTTTAGAAATCGAAAAATTTTTTTTTTGAAAATTTGAGTATGCAGTTTTCTTAATAATTTTAGGGAGCATTTGCATAAAAAAAATTTTTTAATCTGTTTATCCAATATTGAGAAAGTCAAAAATATGAAAAGTGGTTCTATGGGAAGTATCGTTAATAAGTACGCAAAACGAAATTTTTATACTTAAAAGTGAACTGTACTAATTTAAGAATACACATTTTTTTTTATAAAAATCCTTGGAGCCGTTTTCGAGAAATACATTTTTTCGTTTTTTTTCTTTAACATTTGTATGGGAGGTACTGTTGTTTTTTATTTTAGAAAAATTGTTTTTTTTTAACTATTCAAGATAATGCCAAAAACTCCTAAATGCGAAGTTTCGAAAAATCTATTAAGTCGTTTTCGAAATGTTGAATTTTCAAAAAAAAAAATTAATGTCCAAAAAAATTTTTTTTGAAAAATTTTGGTATACAATAATGTTTAAACTTTCTAGGAGCTTCTGCTTAAAAAATTTCAAAAAAATTAGATTAACCGTTTTCAAGAAAATCGAAAACCAAAAAATGGTTCTACTAGATGTACCAAAACAAACAATTTTTTTCCAAAAAAAAATTATTAAAAGGTACTCTTTCCCTTCATTAATGAACTGATTTTTGTTTATAAAAATCGTTGGAGCCGATTTTGAGAAAAATAAGATTTTTGTTTTTGGCCAAAAAAAATGTATGGGAGCTACTGTTATCTGTCGTCTTAACAAAAAAATGAAAAAACGTGTGGGCATATTACCGAAAAAACAATATGTACCAAGTTTGAAGCAAATCTATCTAAGCGTTTAGGCTGTAGACTCGAGGATATACAGACAGAAGGACAGACAGACAGACGGAATTGGGGGACCCACTTTTTTGGTGTTCTCTATGATCGTAATGTCATGTTTGATTGTTAGAAAGAAAATATTTTTTACGAATACATAACTTGCCTTATAGTACCTAAAATGGCAAGAAAAAAATATGATGAACTTTCTATTGTTAAAAATAGTTATAATTTTGTAATTCTCTTGTCTCGCCCTTAAAGTTTAGAAATATCGGCTTTGTTGGTCCTAATGTTAACTATAAGGACGACACTAAACAAAATGGCAATTTAAAAGTTATTCACCCTTAAAAGTTTGAAATATTTACGGTAATTCCGGCGGCTGATAGGAGGCTGGAAAAAACAAATTAAGTCTCTAAAAAAATGCTCTTCTGACACTTCACGAGGTCACATAAACACACTACATTTACGAGTATATCAAAAGTCATTACAATGCTGTTTCCACTATCCACTATTCGATTTATTATTCTATTTACCGAATTTCAAACCAAATAGCGCTGTCGTCGAAAATAATGAAAATATTTACCGAAAATTTTTCAAATATTGTTAAATGGTAGTTAATCATAATCACATTACATATTACAAGGTCCAACGAAAATGTTGACATAAATTCATAATGTTTGTTTAATAAAACGTGCTGTTTTATAAGCAAACAGTTATCCAATCGCCCCCCTCCAATTCACTAAATTTTTCCTATAAAAAGTATGAATTTTGTCAAGTTTTCAATAGTTTCTCTCCGGTCTTGTTGTTGGTGTGTTATTAAAAATTTCTCAAAATGGTCTTTCGGTATTACGGTGGCAGCAGCGGCGTTCTGGTAACAATGGTGGTCCTTTTTGTTTTTGCTGGAAATTCTGATGCAGAAATTCCTTCAGAATTTAGCAATATAAATAATGTGGAAAAAATTGTTACCAGTCACGGATACCAGGATGGGATAGAAGCAAGTATTATGGGTAGTTCTGACAAAATTAGCCAAATCGCTCGGGCCACAATTGAAACAATTCGCAAGGATGCTCTCTCAGTACCCCGAAGTGATAATAGGGTATTTCAGGACGCAATTGATGAACTTATTGACTCCATTCTTACTGCTGTGAGAATTATTTTGACTGCTGAACGCTTGGCGAGCGAGAAGTTTGAATCTGCCAAGAATTTAACAATTCAAGATCCTAAGGCGGCAGCGGATAGCATTCACAAAAATACTAAGTATCTTACATATTTTCTCATCACAGCCTGTATTCCAATTGAAGACACATTTGGATCTGCCTTAGCATTTGCTGGCGGTTCAAATCAGAAGCAAATAAAAAAGAGTATGGATGCTATACAGAGTGCAGCGAATTCCATTATTCAATCCCTGAAAATAGCAGAAAACTTAGCCATAACGGGCATAGAGGCTGGTGGCAGTGCAGCTGTAGAGGGATGTAATGCTGCTCTTGAAGCTTTTCATAGTGGTTGTACAGCAGCTTTCGAGTATTGCGATAAAAGCGCTCAGTATGCCTTACAAAGTTTGTCGTCGGTGATACTCAAAGAGGACAATCGTGTACCTAGACTTATAGAAAGCCTTACGTCCAAAGTTTCAATTAACAATCCTGCAGGCTTAGCTGCTATTGCCCGAATTCAATTTGGTTTCAAATCTATGTTAAGTGGACTAGATTCGCAGGCTAAAGTAGATGCTGCCAAAATAATGACTCAAGCGCTAACGTCGACCATTTTGGAAACTGCAGATGCTGTATCTATTGCAGAGAAGGCTATTGCCGAGGCTGGAGAACTAGCAAGTCGTGACAAAGACGCTGCAGTTGCTTTGATACACAAAGGAATAAAAGCAGCCAGGGAAGAGGTGATAAGGGGTACGACAATTGGGTTTTTGGGATTTGGAGCTGCTCGATTTATTGCTGGGGGAGTACCAATCGATGGACTTATTAATGCAATGGTTGAGATAATACTCGGAAGAATAGCAGTATATGATGGTTTAAAAAATGCTGAAGACATGGCTATAATTGGTATTGATGCTGGTGGACTAGCAACAGCTCAAGCTGTAAATGCTGCTCTTCGAATTTGTGAAGCAGCAGGTAATGAATTATACATTGAATTTGTAGAAAGCGCAGAGATAGGATTTAAAATATTCCATAGTATTTAATCAAAACATATAATAAGAATATTATACATAAGTAAAAAATTATAATTAATAAAATTATTACGTAACTCAAAGAAATTTCTTTTTCTAATTTTTAATTGCCTATAACTGTAAAAATGACGATTGAAATCTTAATTTTAAAACTGCGAAGCAAAGCCAATACGTGTAAGCTAGTAATTTCTGAATAAATCATTCTAAATTTATTTTGCTTTAATTTTCTTGAAACAGATTGATATAGTGTATGAAAATAAGATAAAAAAATGATAAAACTTGGAAAAAATTCCGACAAAGCGGATTTTTATTGGAGAGCTTCATTTTTACGTACTAAGCATTTTCCAAAAATATTTTTTTTTGAAATCAGTTTAAGGTAAGCATTATAGGCCATGTCATTCTACACAAAAAAGATTCAGACACTTTTTATTGTATAATTGATAGATTTGGAGAAAAATGGTCGAAAACTTTCGGTTGTAATAATTAAAAAAAAAAAAATGTATTAATTTATGTTTTTGAAGGGGAAATGTTTTTTTATTTTTAGTTATGTTTGGAAGAACATGTTCTATTAAAAAAAAAAACTTTTAGTGTGGAACCGGAATTGAAACGCTACCATCTTAAGAATAATAATTTATTTTATGTTGGTTAATAACAATAGACTAGCAAACCCATTGCCGTATTGAGAAAATTATCCCCGAAATACGCTCTTCGCTTGACGCCGTTCTCAGTTTATCTCCTGTCGATAATATGTTTAAGCAAATTCTAGTTGTTTGTTCCGATATCGATCTTTTTCTACAAAACGCCTCCAGTTCAATGTCCTCTGGTTCTGATTACCTCACCTCTATTGTCCGCGATTTATCTTCAAAGATATCTGATATCAGCAATGAAATGACTGTATCGCTTACCTACTTTAATAATATCATCGAAGAAATTAAAATAACGTCTTGCAAAATTGATGAAATTCCCGTTAGTAGAGCCCTAAACCCCCAACTGTAGTAACATATCCATCCTTGCTGAAATGTCAGAATGCGCTCAGAGTCTGTCTCTTTCTCTTTCGATTACTGAACCATCACCAGCAACCTTAATGAACTCAAACCAAGATGTAAACCCCACGTCAACTGAGCCTATAATTCATCAATTTGGTACAACCTGAGCGCCTATTTCCAAACTGAATATCAGTACCGTTTTCGGGCGCTCTACAAAAGGCTATACTATGTTCATTCAAATTAAGATCATAAGCAAAATTAGTTTCTTCTGGGTTGTTTGGTGTTTGAGTTCTAGGTTGCTTGATACACTATTACACATTTACGTTGATACTATGCGTGTTTTTTTCTAAGCCCCGGGAAAATTGGACGAAAAATACGATGAGTAGGATTAACAATGTGCATGTTAAATCCAACAACAACTAATCCCCGGGGGTGCTTAGCTTAAACCCAGAGAATTCTCGGGGCTTAGCTATTGGAGAGGATAAAAACTGTGCTACCAAAAACTTTTTCACGAAGTTATCGATAAAATGTATAAAAACTTCAAAACTGACATTTTGACATGTCAGATAATTATCAATTTTGTTTGGTTTGGTTGAGCATTTGGTCTAAGTGTGTCAGTTGTTTTCCTGACGACCATGTCAACCTAAACTAACCTCGCCATGAGCAAAACCTTCTACAGCGATTTTCAATTTTGCGTTTATTTTTATTATTAAAAATTTACTGTGAAATTATTATTAAATAAAAAACATTTCCTGAAGTTGTTATTCGTTCAATTAGCAAGAATTGAATGAACAACAAAACATAGGTGTTTCTCTGCGAAAATTGTTTTCGGATGCGTTTTGTTGCACACGGGAGCAACCCAATACAGATTCTCTGCTACATCCTTGGCATACTACAATCTTCTTGATCGTCGTCCGCTCTTGCTCAGACCTATATTCCTAATGACATAGGAACTGAGCGTCCCGTCCGAATAAGCAACTCGCGTCCACTAATATCATGTCACCATCAGTGACCGAGGAATGAAGAGCACGAATGGGGTAGTTTTCAAGAGGTTGAATTCTATGTACCACTGTATTTGTGAAAATTAAATTAAAAGAAAATCACATCGGCTAAAAACAATTTCCAAAATACATGTTTTCAAATTACTTGATTCACATTTTCTTGTATAAATAATAATAAACTTGGTTCTTTTTATGTTATTTTAATAGAAAGGTAGTTTAAATTCAATAAATATATCGAAATTACACAAAACAAATCAACCCGATTTTTAGAAGGATGAGGATGAGGCAAACAGTGATGTTTGTTTTTTTCTTGCATTACAACAGCTGTTCTTCAAATGTCATCTTGCAAATTAATAGTGCTGCCAAGTGTTTCAATAAGCGCCTTGGTCGTTTTTTTCAACCAATTCCCCCGGGGATTGCAAAAAAAACCACCTAATATATCATATGTATCTTATGGTGTGTTTGAGCTCTAAGATGAAGTACATATCAGCGTTGCCGGGAAAAAAATTTGTAAGTGCCAATGCTACTACTATAATTAGATATTAGTGATCTTGGGGGTTCCACCTTTCAATCGGTTTAGGGGAGAGCAGGGCTAAAAGTAACACTTTACTAAAGTTAATACCTAAGATTTGGGAAATGTGTTAGCCAAACTTTTTTGTGTTTAAAGAGCAATATGTGTAACATAGACCAGGGTAAATTGTAACAAAAACTGTAATCTACTTTAAAAGAAGCTATCAATTTATATGCAAAATTAACAACAAAATATATTGCACATACAGCACCAAAACTTATGAAATTTAGTATTTTTGTTAGTATTTATTTATTTCAAGATATTACTTACACAGTAAGATAATAACGGTGATTTTTTAAGAGCTTGGTTTTTGAAAATTCAAAAAAACACAGAAACTTGTAAAAAGTGAATGAAATTTTTATTTGGATCGATAAATCAATTTCTGCCATTTACTTTTTAAAAATAATTTCACTTAAATGTTGCCCGCGGCTACGCTTCAGGTGGTCCATTCTGAAGGTCCAATTTTGGCAAACTTTTTCACACATTTCGGCTGGAATCTCACCAATGACGCGTTCAATGTTGGCTTCCAAGGCAGCAATCGTGTTTGGCTTGTCCCCATAGACAATAGACTTAACATAGCCCCACAAAAAATAGTCTAACGGGGTCAAATCACATGATCTTGGTGGCCAATTGACTGCGCCAAAACGTGATATCAACTGCTCACCAAATTCGCCTCTCAATTGATGCATGGTTTCGCGTGCAGTGTGGCATGTGGCACCGCCCTGTTGGAACCACATGTCGACCGAGTTCAATTCTTGCATTTTCGGCAAAAAAAAATCTGTTATCATCGAACGGTACCTTTCTCCATTGACCGTAACCCTGCGGCCTTCATCGTCCTTGAAGAAGTACGGCCCAATGATGCCGCCTGCCCATAAACCGCACCAAACAGTGCATTTTTCGGAATGCATTGGTAGCTGCTGAATTGCCTCTGGCTGCTCTTCACTCCAAATACGGCAATTCTGCTTACTCACGTATCCATTTAGCCAAAAATGAGCCTCGTCGCTGAAGACGATTATGACGACCATAAAACGGACGTAGCTTGCGAAACACATTTTTCACAGAGCACGAATTTTGATAATAAATTTCAATAATTTACAAACGTTGTTCAGGCGTAAGTCTATTCATGATGAAATGGCAAACAATACTGAATCGAAATGTCAAATGTTCGTGGAATTTGTCATGTGTGATCTGTCAAAAATATAAACGTCAAAAACCAAGTAGCAAAAAAATCACCCGTTAGATATCTTATAATATAGTGAAAGCCTATGAGTATATACAATTTAATAACAATTTATACAATTCAAGTCATATGATTTTTATAAAAGAAGAGAGGAGGGAAAAAATAAGACTAAAAGCAGGAGGTGCGACAAAGTATATATAAAGTAAATAATTTACAAAGTAATGTACATTTAATTTTAAGATATGTTGAAGTAATTACCATATAATGGATAGGTAGACAAGCTAGATAGATAGATAAATAGGTAGATAGATAAATAGAAACTTAGATAGATAGATAAATATAGAAAGATATAAAAAACAGTAAATAGTGTACTTATATAATTTTAAAGAGTGGAAGAGTTAAGTTAGTTGCTTTGATTCGAAAAGAAAAAATTAAGCTTATTTTGAAAAATGTGTATATCATCCAGATCTCGCAGATGGGTGGAAAGTGAGTTCCAAATGCGACAGGCAGCAATGAAAAACTGTCTTTCTGAGGTCAGACACGAGAAGCGTGGCAGAATAATCAATGTTGAACTGTTTTTCATAGAGATATGATGGTTGACGTGTTTTCAAGATTTTAAAAAATAGTACCAATGCTCGGAATTTAATGAAGTTATTCAACGACATATTAAGGAGACTCTCTTGCAAATGTGAAACGTGGTCATACCTTCTTAACCCAAAGATGTATCGAATGATACTATTAAATGCAATCCTTAATTTTTGCTGATGGCATCGCAATTGTAATATATTTCGCACCCGTACGTAAGAACAGGTATCACCAGTGTCCTTGCCAGCATCGCCCTAGTTTTAAGTAGAGTGAATTCCTGGGCGGTCCATAACGTTCTAAGGGTTCCATACGTCTTTACTACCACTGAAATAATGTGATCATCCCAAGTTATTGTTCTGTTGAAAATTACACCTAGGTTTTTAAAAGTATCTACAAATTCTAATGGGTTCTCATTTAGATTTATGGTAGGAAAGTATAATAAGTCTAATTCTTTTCTCGAGATGACTAGGCATTTGCATTTGTTAGGTTTGAGAACCAACCCATTGCAAAATGCCCAATTGGCTATATTTTCCAGTTCCTGGTTTAATGTGGAGGCGCAGTCGTCAATTAAACCCAAAGGACAACTTCTGTAAATTTGTATGTCATCGGCATAAAAGTGTTTCGATGCTTGGTTGATAATAAATCCGATTTCATTGATATACATTGAAAAAAAGAGTGGGGGCAAGATTGAGCCTTGGGGAACTCTTTGTTGAACCGGTAGAAAATCTGAGAGGTGTTCATTTAAGAAGACTGCTTGTTTTCTATAATTTAGAAAAGAAGAAATTAGTTTAATTGCTTCTGAAGGTATGTTGAAATTATGATGTAGCTTATTCAGAAGAGAACAGAGTGATTCACCATGTCGAAAGCTTTTGAAAAATCTAGTAGAACTAGAAAAGTTAATTTATGTACATCGATATCAGCCCTTATATCATCCATTATTTTAGTTAGTGCCTTATGCAGCTATGGTTTGAATGAAAACCTGATTGTATTTCGACTAAAACATTGTTTCGGGTGATGAAACTGCTAAATTGTTTCTGCATAATTCGTTCACCGACTTTAGATAAAAAAGGAAGTATTGAAATAGGTCTGAAATCATTACAGAGTGAGTTTTTAGGTATTGGAATTATTTTAGCTTTTTCCACTGGTGTGAAAAATACCTGTGGTTAGAATGGAGTTGATTACATGCGTAAAAAAGGGAGTAGCAGTGGAAGAATGAGAAATCGACCTGGTTGTCTGATGAAGGTATTAGGAAGATGTCATTCCATGCAATCATGTTTATATCGTTTTCGAGAGATCTTTTATTGATGTTCCTAAAATCTCTAAGCTGAATTCTATTTGCCTGTGCGATACATGTGTTCAAATCATATGCCAAGAAAATAAGATCGTGTTTAGAGAAAACTGGAGATTCGAGTTGGTCGTATAAAAGTACTCGATCAATTTCACTTACATAGTAATGATCTAATAACTTACTAGATAAGTGGGTGAAGTGAGTTGGTTGAGAAATACTGACTGCGTGCAAATCGAAAGAACTCATGTTTTCACTTAATCTCTTATCTTTTAATATGTCATAGTTAAAATTCCCGCAAATAATTATGTTTGAAGAGCGAAGCGTAATTTCCCCGATAACTCGGTAGATTTGTTCCAAATCAATATATCTATTAGGCCTATAGATCGTTCCTAAGAGTGATTACTTGTACTACCTTTAATCTCCAGAAATAAGTATTTGCAAGGAGATCCTGGTGTCGAGCAGTATGACTTTTTACATATAAGATTTTCCTTAATATATATAGCAACACCCCCTCCACGGTTGCATCTATCTGCCCGAAAAATATTATAGCCGTTAAGAGAGTAAACTGAATCATTCACAGATGCAGAAAACCATGTTTCGAAAACACAGATCGCCTCAATTTGCGAAACTTCAAAAAGATATCTGAATTAATATTAAAATTTAAAAATACTATTAATTCACAAATTTAATTATTTAATTAATTTTTAATGTTGCTAGAAAAAAACAAGAAAATCAATATTATTTTTTTGAAAAAAACTGAATTTAGTCACATAAAAATTAGGAATGTAATTAAATATTATAAAACCAGTATTAGATATACATATGCATACGAACCATGCATATGCATACCCAAGCCAGGAAAACACATGACCAACCTAATTTCTCTACAACCTTTTGTTGACAACGATATATGTCAAATGGACATTTTTCTTTTTATAAAAAATTAAGAAAAAAATTAAACAAAACGAAATATAAACATAGAACACCATTTTCATTGTCTTGGTTACCAAAAATGTGTTTGTTACTATGAACGAAGTATTTTTTCATCAATTTTGGGGACTACCCTTTTAACTTTTTCTGTATGATGTCCTATTCACAGATAAAATATATACTTAACGGTAGCTTTGAAGTAGACGAACATATTACTTGTTTGTTCACTCGACTCTTAATTTTCTGTTGCTTCTAGCCCCGGTCTGCCCTACCGACATAGTTTTATCTTTAAACTCGATTTGCGGCTAAACTAAATCAAATATATAGGGTTCGCCAAATAACTTTTTTTTTCAAAATGGGCGCAAAACATCGAGTGTAGCTTCGGCTGTGTGGCACGTAGCGCCGTCCTGTTGAAACCAAATATTGCCAATATCCTCCTCTTCAATTTTTATGAACAAAAATTCGTTCAACATGGCCCGATAACGATCGCCATTGACTGTAACGTCCACTCCTTGCTCATTTTCGAATTATGCATCTGGACCAAAATCCGCACCAAACAGTGACTCGTTTTGGGTGTATCGGCTTTTCAATGTATGCGTGCGGGTTTTCTGTACCCCAAATGCGACAATTTTGCTTGTTATATACCCGCCAAGTTCAAAATGAGCTCCATCTGAAAAGATGATTTTTTTGGCAAAATCAGCATCTTCTCTAAGTCGATCGCAGGCCCACTTAGCGAGCGTTGTTCAAGCGTATACACAACCATATTCATTCAGCGGAAGGATAAAACTAATTATCTGTCAAATCAGACATGAGCTAGGTGTTACCATTCACGAAATACACTAGTTGAAAAAAAACGTTAGATGGCGGACCCGTTATAAGTCTTTAGGTAGTATGAAGTGCTGGCAAGTTTCAGCCTATATTATTCCATTAAACGAAAAAAGTTATTTTATTACTCTATAAGAAAGTCGACTTTTACTATGGGTCTTATATTGTTGAACCGTGAAAACCCTTGCAGCTGATGCACTAACATGTGGTAAGCTAAAAGTCTGATCATGAACTTGGATATATTTGAAAACATTTGCTCGTCGATTCCTAGATTGCCATTTGAACCATTTGAGTGACACAGTGCCATTTAAATTAAAAAGTACCAAAAGTGCACGATCATGCCACTTCGGCAACGCTGGTACATATCTGCCTTTCAACCGTACATATTTAAATCCAAAAAACCTTTGCACACTCAAACTTAACCACATCCCAAATCCTATATTTGGTCAAGCAGGTGGGTATGCGTTTTATACACTGTGAATTATATATACAGTGGTGGCAAAAACATTCCGGATTTTTTGGTCAACTTCATTGATTGTTAGTTTGTGAGATAAAATTGAATTCAAAAATAATAATTAAAATTTTTGTAATTCTTCGCCATTTTTGTTAAGCAATTTACACGCGTTACGCGCTACATAATCCATTTAAAAAATAATGATAGTCAGAAAATTATGTAAATTAATAATTTTGATGTGACAAACTAACCGGATTTTATTTCGTACAATTATTTATTATTATTTGTTTAATATTTTGTCCAGTAACCTCTGTTTTTTATTACAGCTCGGCATCAACAAGGTATTGATGTAATCAAATTCTCGCAGATGGAAGCAGGAATATTCTCCCTTCCATTTTTCAGGGCTGTAAAAAGAGTAGTTGTTGACGTTACTTTTTTTCCCAAAACGCCTTTTTAAAATGGCCCACAAGTTTTCAATCGGGTTCAGATCGGGTGATTGAGACGGCCACTCTAAAACACGAATATTTTAAAGCGCAAACCACTCTTTTAGCAGCGTTGAAAAATGTTTGGGGTCATTATCCTGCTGGAAAACATAACGGAAAGGCATTTCTTCCTCTGCATATGGAAGCATTATTGACTCCAAAATGTCTATATTGTAAACGGTCCATAATTCCTGTTATTCGGTTTATAGGACTGCAGCCTGCACCTGAAAAACTGCCCCAAACCATCACCGAGACTCTACCGTGTTTAACTATAGGGATTACATTTGCAGGCTTTAATCAGGTACCTTTTGAGGGCCTTACTGTCCTTGCACCATCAGAGTGAAACAAGTTGAATTTGCTTTTATCACTAAAAAACACACTCTTCCATTTGCTTAAAGACCAGTTTAGATGATTTCTTGCAAATTGAACCCCGGGTGATTAGGAATTTTAAGTTCTTCCCAAAAACCTTTCATAGCTTACCTTTTTCTACGATGTTTAGCAGTAAGAAGAGGTTGTTTCGCTAGTCGAAATGCAAAAAGACCGAATTCTCTTAAACGGTTCCTAACCTTACTTGGCCCTATAGGCAAATTTAGTTCATCACACATTGTCTTTGAAGTCGCAAAAGGGTCATTAAGCACAAAATTCTGTATGCACCTATCAGCTTTAACTGCTGTCTTGCGAGGGCGTCCACCAAAATGATCTGCTGTTACTGATTTTCCGCTTCTAAATTTTGTAACGATGTCACAAACCGTTGAGGTTGAAATTTGCAACATTTCAGCTATTACTTCTTGTTTTGTACCAACTTGGAACTTTTTTTTACTTTGTACCTAATCTCATTGCAATAACGTGTTTTAGCCATATTTTAGCACAGTATATTTTTAACTTACACAGCTCTAAGATTATAAGTCTGTTTAATCTACGGCGTGAGTCAAAAGACACGAAAAATCCGTTACTTTTATATCGAGACTCGCAATCTCCTTTAAATCCGGTTAGTTTTGCGCAGTCAAGTTATTGAAAACCTTTATAAAATATTTTTTTTTATTGTTCTTGTCATCGTAGCGTTATATTTTTAAGGTTATTATTAAATGGTCTCATAACTTTTACAAGTTATTAGAAAAAAACTATACGAAATTATAATTTTTCTACTTGATATTAAGAAAACATTATATTGAGGAAAAATACGGAATGCTTATGGCAGCACTGCACATATATGTGTGCATGTATAAATCATTTAAAAGCCAGATACTTTGCTCTTCCCAGCAAACATTTTTCTGAAGGTTCAGATTTTAATCACCAAAACTGAAGAATAATATTCAAGAAACCTTCAGTTTTTTGAATGAATTATGAATGCATACAAAGATCCCACAAATTCTTACCGGGGAGACAGACGCAGAGATATGTATTCTACATGTATCAAAAAAATAAAAAAAAACAACACTCAGATCTTGTTGGTGGATCCTTCATATATGAAGATTTTTTTTTGTTCGTCCTTTTATTTTTTGTTCTTACAAAGGAGTTGTCTCAACGGGATATTGTCGAGGTCAAGTTTGCTTGGACTTGTTAACTTGAACATTTCAATTTTTTTATGGATCCTTATGAGGATCTTTTGTTCGTTTCGTCCTTATTTATTTTCCTTACAAAGGGTAATGATAACGGGTCATTGTCGCGACAAAAGTTTCGTTTGCATTGGCAATTATCATTTAATAAAAGATTTTGGATAGATCGCACGTAGCAAACATAATCGCTAAATAAACAATAAAGACACCTAATAGGAATATAAACCTACATACTTAAACAAATATAAAAAAGCATGAAAGTATATAAAAAAATATATAATAAGTGCCAAACAAAACAGTAGATTTAAATTTTAATTGAGAACGGATGTGTATATAAATAAAAAAAGTGAAAAATATAGTGAAATAAAACATTATACCGGTCGATAAGGTGTGACAAAAAGCTGGGGCGTGTAGGTTAAGTTTGCACGAAAAAAAAGTCGTATGGAGGTGTTCTATTTCCTCCCGTTTAGGTTCAATGCTCAAACACTAATAATATCAAGCTATAACTTTTTTGAAACCTATAAATCCATTCCTTAATTTAAAACATTTCCTTACATCTTGTACTCTTAGTACAAGGCCTAGGACCATCTAGTTTTCAGTATTAGACTTTAAATTGGTAAGACTATTCAGAATTGAAAAATATATCCCCCAATTTATACGATTTTTGCCTTGTCTCAGTTCAATCTATACTACCTACCATTTTGTAACAAATATTTTTAAACATTTTGAAAGGACTAATAAGTATATGAATTTAAAAAAAAAATTGATTTATAAAAAAATAAATACAGTACAGTGAAAATATAAATACAAAAAAATAGAAGCAATAATTACCTAATAAAGAGGTTAACCGATGAAATATTCAATTTAATAAAAGAACTTCGGGGGGAGAGGGCTTTACGAAATTTTTCAACGGTCTCGTCCACAGTCCGCAAAAAGCTTTCGTATCTGTCGAAGAGTTCCTTAGATTTGACAAAACAATTCAAGAATCTTCTGAAAAATTCAACGATTTGGTAAATAGTTTTGTTAAATATGTTCCTATTATATTATAATTTGTGTTTTATGCGCTAGTGTGGTCCAGGCTATAAGGCAAACAAAAAAACATACATTTTCTTGCATCCCCACTCATTATTTTGCTACACACATCTAACACAATTGATAGATATACTTTTTTTCGTTTTCAGAAATCATATCCGTGTTAAATTGTATGTTTTCTTTTTTCTTTTAGAAAACTACATTTATCCAATTTGGGCGCAACATAGACCCCACAAAATTTATTAAAACAAACTTGAGAAACATTTTTGATGATATGGTGGCAAGAGAATTTTCATGGGAGGCACACAATCAAAAAGGTGTGCAAAGGCATTGTCAACACTGGCTGCCTTGCGAAGTAAAAATTAAGCAAATACATTTCGAAGCAAAATTTAAATTTAATCTTTTTTATAGATGCTTTCCACGTCAGCCATGGTCAAACCGAAGAATATTTTGACGAATTGGCAATGCGGTATTTTCAGTACACTAATGAAAGAATAACATCAAAATCAACAGCTTAAATGTATATCTTCATAACTATACCATTACATTGAATAATTAGTTTTTTTAATAAGTTTTTTATAAGTACATGAGATAAAAAGTTAAATAAATCAGATAAGATCACATCGGCTTACTATAATTCGAATGAGTCTTGTTTTTGTTTTCAATACAGTGCATTCAATTATACAGTAATATTCTACTTTTGAGCTAAAAGACTGCCTTAATTAGGGTAGGTTTTATTGCTGTTTAAAATTTTGACCCAAATTTGTCTATAATATCGCCTCAGCAAACATTTTCATTCAGAAATCAATCATAAATAAATCAGAAAAAAAGAATTCACTTATGATGCAATTTGAATCCTTTTACCTGGGCTCTTAGACACCGATTAGAATCATTGTAATGATTCATTTATGATCTGAAAATTCGTCATTTAAATGAACGTATATAAGAGCTCCATATATTCATTTAAATGATTAATGCCTGAATCTTTTCTAAATCATAAAAATAATTCCAATAAATTTCAATTAAGTGAAGGATTTCTAAGTATCTTCACTTTAATTAATCATACAGGAATCATTTTTGCGATTCAGATAATGTTCAGGGATTAATCATTTAAAGGAATATATGGAATGGTTATATACGTTCATTTAATTTCAGAATTTTCAGATCATGAATGAACCATTAAAATGATTCAAATCGGTGTCTAAGAGCTCAGGTAAAAGGATTCAAATTGCATCATAAGTGAATTCTTTATTTCTTATTCATTTATTATTGAATATTTTATCGGTGAACCTCTGGAACATATTTGATTTTCCTCTTGGTTGGCTTTTATAGCTTACTAGGGCTTCTTAATTGTTACCTGATACTATAAATTAAAGAAATAATTTATATGTTTTTAAGAAAATTTAACACAATTTTTGTACATACCTTTATTTTGATCGTTTTCTTTTTTATATTTATTTTTGAAAGTATAAGTAGCTACCTATTTACTACAAAAACACAGGTTGGTTATATACCTATTATTTTTACTTTATTTTGAGCGATTATGTATTATTTATTATACATATTTGCTACGTCCGAATTATCGGAAAACTTTTCCCAACTGATAATCGACTATGCAAATGAAACTTTCGTCGCGACAATGACCCGTTATCATTACCCCTTTGTAAGAAGAAAAAATAAAAGGACGAACAAAAAAGGTCTCCATATGAAGGATCCACCAACAAGATATGAGTGTTGTTTTTTGTATTTTTCTGAAACATAGAGAATGCATACCCCGTTGCGTCTGCCCGGTAAGAATTTGTAGGATCTTTATATACATTCATAATTCATTCAAAAAACTGAAGGTTTCTTGAATATTATTCTTCATTTTTGGTGATAAGAATCTGAACCTTCAGATAAATGTTTGCTGGGTTTGCTCTTAGAATTCAAAGACACAATACAAGTACAAGACATATTATCGATGTAAATGTGTACCAGCCAAACTATACCTCGAACACGCCGCACGTATGGTATACATGTTGCCTAAGCAACATGTATACCATACCAACCAACCCAGAAGAAATTGCTTGACAAGCAAACTGCCTGTAGCCACAGAGAACTCATGTTACTTCTTACCGAATTTTTTTAAATATTTATTAAAAAAAGAAAAAAAAATTGTGTGTACCAGCTGACGGCAATGCCATAGCTATAAAATTCATTAAAAATTATAAACATTATATTAAAAACGAAAACGAAACAATAAATGAATTCCTTACTTACTTTACTTACTTACTACTTATAAACTAAGCGATTTAAATAAAAATATATTTTCAATTAAAGCACAATTCTTTGTCTCTTTGATTAAACCAAAAACTTTTTCCCACAAAAATTGAATGCCCTTGACCGATTTACTAATTACGTATGTACGAGTATTGATCGTTGTTAAGTGGAAATAGCCCAGCTAAGCTATGCTGCTGCACAACAAACAGTAACAAAGTTTGAGAAAGTGCATATCTTTGCAAGCTGTTACCAAAAACTTTATCCCTTTTCGTGTTTTTTGAAGAAAAAAATCTATACGTCCCTACGTACAATACAGCAAATCGTCTAATTAGAAAAGTTCTACTCAAGTCTGTCTGGAGCTTTCAAACAACCAGCAATTTATTTTTTAAGTGCTCCGCAGGGTCAGTTCATAATTTTAATTTGTCGTCCTATCTATATGTACATTGCTGCTTTCGTCATAAAATTTGCATGTCCTTTTTTTAAATTATTGTCCTGGTGCAGAGTGCAATCATCATTTCCACTCTTATTGGCTTAAATCATATCATTGAACTTATCTCAATGGCTTCTTAATGTTCGGTAGATTGTTTTAATTAAAACATTTTAAGTTCATTGTTGAACTTATGTATACTTTCAGTGAAACAAAGCTATGTGACACCGGTGGACCGTCACAGTCCTGTGACAAGGGTCCATCTTTGTTTTAATCATTTTATTTTGTACCTACAACATAAGAGGCGTTCGTGCGTGCAATCGAATAATAAAAGAAGGATATAATTATTATAATTGAAATACCATTAAGATTAAGTGCCTTCTTCTAGACCCCTACCTACGCGTTTTTGCTTTCGCTGAATTCAGTCCGATTACTCTTTGCCTTTTTAAGAGCAAAAAAATGAGATACTCGTACATACTTAATTAATTTATTATTATTGTTTGTTTGTAAGCCTTTAATAGGGGATTCTCGTTTTCATTCCCTCGGGCAAAAACTAATTTGGCAGAAGGAATCCCATTTGTCTGATCTCAGATATTTAACAAACCTTAAAGTTTTGAAACCCTTTTTTATATGATTCGTATACCTGTTACCGTTATTATTAAAGTAGGAATATTTTTGGTGGCTTAGGTATTGTTTTTTATCGGATTTTGAAGGAGTTTTGCTGAGAAAGGATTACAGACACAACAGGGTATTCTTGGTGTTTTAGTTTTTATTTTAGAGTTAAGTATTTTGAGAATTTTTAAATCAAATCTTACGCCATTTGAGTTTGTTTGTTTGACTAATTGAATTAATGACGAGAGTTGTTATAGCCGGTAGATACTGCAACGAAGATATTCGAGTTATAATGATAAATGGTAAAAGAAATAAAATGCCCGACTGGATCGCACGTACTTGCTCTTATGTTGAATCACATTGTATGGAAAAGATTTCTATTAAGAATCTAGACATATTTTTAAGGTCGTGTTTACTTATATTTTTATATACATTTCTTTAACTTTTTTCAAAAAAAAAAAAAATATGTGTGACAATTTTAATGATATAAACTTAAGCCCAAAATTTCAAAAAATATCACTAACACGTTTTCGAAATATCGAATTTTCAAACAAATTTTTTTTGTTTTTCAAAAATCCCAAAAAATATTTTTCGAAGATATTGGTCTACAATATTATTTATAATGCGAAGGAACACCTATATTGAAATTTAGATCGAAATCCGTGAAGCCGTTTATGAGAAAGTCGAAAATGAAAACAAATTGTTGAGGTACCGTTAATAACAAAATATGTAGGTAAACAATTTTTCTTACCAAAATGTAGACTATAACAAATAACACACACCTTTTTATCATAAATGCAGTATTATTTAGACTTTGAAGAACCATGCATAAAAATTTTAATCTTTTACATAAGTACTTTTCTTATGAAAACGTTAGAGCCGTTTTCAAGATAATTAAGATGGCATACAAATTTGAATGGCAAGTGCCGTTATTTTGGGATCTAGGAAATCAACTAAGAAGCCTACTTAGGTCAGAACGATTTAAGACGCTCTACAGCCTAAACGACTGACCCGATTTTTTTAAAATTTGGTACTTGGCAAGTTTGAAAAAAATCGGTTCAGCCGTTTTGGCTGTAGATCGTTCTACAGACAAACAAACAGACAGACGGAATTACGGGACCCACTTTCTTGTGTTCTCTATAATCTTAATGTCAATTTTGATTAAAATCTCGAGTTCGATATTTTTTTTCAAATGCAAAACTTGCCCTATAGTTACGGTGACCATTTATCACATGCAAAAAAGAGGACAACATTTATTTAACTTAAGGAAGCTTAGGTTCAAAAGATATTTATTCAAAATATTTGTTCAGCTTTAAAAATAATAATAAAAATAAAATGACTTTGAATGACCAACAACAACTTGAGTGTGCTACCACCAAGTTTTTGTCAATTATTTTTGGCGGAATTATAGCTATTTCACGTCTTGCTAAGGTCGATCATCAGATTCCTTTGGTCTAGTGGTGCTGGGGGTCAATTCCCGATCTGTGAAGATGTGAAGTGATAAATTTTATCACGCTTTCACGTCTAATTCGATTCTCGATTCGTGAAAAAGTGAAGTTAAACGCCAAACATTTTTCATATGATAATTTTTTTATCACAGTCAATTGTTTTGTGAAGAAAATGTGTCTAATCGAATATTAAGAAGAAAAACAGGATTTGGCACATTACAAGTAAGCAACAATTATATTTATACACAAATTTATTTTGTTTATAAGTTATATTTGTGTTTATTCGAGTAAATAACGAAATTGTTAAATCAACAGATTGACCACAGCCGACGCGACGGTGCTCATTCCCGCGACAGATCGTTGGAAACTACCCATTACAAACAAATGCAGAGCACTTTACCATATTTAAATGGCTTTGAAGCGCACGTATAATCTGAGCGTTTTTCAAGAATGCTCTCAATTCACGTATTAAATCAACATAAATATTTTGGGAATCTATAAAGTTTAATAAAGTGCTCCTAGTTGTAACTTCGAATAGATTCTGCCCATCTCGAAGGGAAAGCCTCAATATCCTCACATGAAAAAATAATAAATCTAACTCAAAACAGAGATACTATTTAATATAATATAAAGCCCACAATTGTTCAGTACGACGTCTTTTATTAATTTATTAAACGAATTATTATTCCGGACATTATTCTTAAGCAAATTTAGAAACTGAAATGAAATATTTACATTTCCCAACAAGAAATCTAATCAGAAATGACAGAATTTATCATTTAGTACTTTTTAGTACAAACTTTATCACAATGAGTTCTAGAATCGCATTAGGCGTGTGCGTGAAGTTGGAAAATGATAAACCTCTGTGAAAACTGAAATGATATTTTTTTTATCACTTCATAATTTCACTGATCGGGAATTGACCCCCTGGTCTACATTTTCAGTTTAATCGAAAAACCAGCACCACTAGGACCAGCACCACTAGAGCAAAGGAATCTGATGATCGACCTTTGCAAGTCGTGAAATAGCTATAATTGCAGCCAAAAATAATTGACAAAAACTTGGTGGTAGCACAATCAAGTTTTTGTTGGTCATTCAAAGTCCTTAAATGATACAAAAAGGCTTTGAAAGCAATTATGTAATCATACAAAAACTGAGTATAATAATAAAAATACTTATAATATACAAAAAAAAATTAAATATAAATACTCGAGTTCAACTCAAAGAAACTGTTAGTTTATGTATTTTCCTTTGCAGTGTATTTTTTTTTAAGACATCATCCCGACATCTAAAAAAAGTAATAAGACCCTCATAAAAAGAATGTCATGAAAGTTTGACAAATTTTCTTGGATGATCATTCACAATAACAATAGCAAGACCCAGATGACAGAACTGAATTATTCAAACATATGCTGTGTTCATTTTATGTTTAATGGCGTTTTTATTTGGCAATCCGGAATCCCTCTCCGATCCGGGATCCAAATTGGACACTTTCGTGTGATTCTGAATCTTAATGAGATTGTATGTGTGAAAATAATAGTTTACGTGGAAATATTCAAATTCAAAAAAATGTTTGTTGCACAATTATGATACAAAAAATGGCAACAGTCGAGTTTGTCATTCAAGTATATGAATGTGTGAGTGCTTCTGGTTGCGATTCTGATTTCAAATCCAGAAACAAAATTCTGTTCTTTTTAGAATAAGAACTATCTATCTCAAGTGAACACTTTCAGAAGAGTCCAGAAGACTTCCGGTCTGCCAAATAAAACGACATAAGTAATTTAGTCCTGAAGAAAGTACTTTATTCTGTAAAAAAAATGTTTCAAATGAAAAGGGCATTAAGAGCACAATTTAGTATAAAGAGGACACATTATTGTTCTCTTTATGAAAAGCAAAAATAAAAAGGACTGTCCTCGAAAAAAGAGGACGGATGGTCACTGAACTTTTCGTACTGCAAATAAAAAATGAGTAGTGAGAACGTATTTTACCTTTTACCAAATAGATCACAATTACAGTATTCCGCATAACTCGCCTGCATTTATTCACAACCGGAAACACGAATTAAACAATGGGTACCTTACCTGCCAACAATACCACAGGGCCAACAAATACACATATGGAGTTATACACATTATTTTGAAGAAAACGCAAATAATAATTTAATATTATTTTTGGACTGTATGGCTTAAGGCCAAATTGAAGATTTTAATGACCTGTAGTCCAAAATGCGTTTCGCCCAGGCACCATAGTTGGGCAAGTCAGTAAGATCCTATCGTACTCTTCTAAGGCGCAATGTTTTTTTCGGTCGATGATTAATATATAATATAATTTGCAGTGTGTAAATGCTGCAAATTTTATAAGAGTCGGTAATCATCGAAATAAAAACATTGCGTCTTAGAAGGGTACGATAGCATCTAATTGACGAGCCCAACTATCGTGCCTGGGCGAAACGTATTATAATAATAATAGGTTCCTTAAAAATTTGCGCTAATTGGCGTTTTTCTTTTTTTTAGCTCCGAGTAAGGAACTCAGCTGTCAAGAAAAGATCTGTGTTTCTTTTTTAGCTCAGACACATTTAATCTCTCAGCTCGTATTTCTTTTTTAAATCAGAGCTAAATCGGGGCATGAACCATTAGCTCAGACTAAAATGACCGATCAAACGGAGCAAAGTGCAGGGCGCGGCTAACTTTATTCATAATTTTAACAATAATCACTAAAGTAAAACCAATTAAAAACAAAAATAAATTCGGAAAACGAAAGCTTTTGATTTGCTGGTAAATAAGTTTTAATAAAAACAATTATAATAATATATGACGGATCTAAAACGCATTTGGGAGTCAGACAAGATTGCACATTGAGCCCAAGCATGTTCGCTTTGTTTATTGATGATCTGGTAGACTCCTTGCCGTGTGGAGTTCAATACGCCGGGAAGATAATCAAAATATTAATGTTCGCGGATGACATTATACTTTTGGCAGCCTCACCTAAGTCATTGCAGCTAATGATAAATCGCCAGCTTTGGAGTTTGATAGTTAACCTGGATAAATCCAAGATTTTGCTTTTCAAACGTGGAGGGCGCAATTGTGCTAACGAAAAATGGTTTTATAATGGCGAGGACATAGAAGTTGTTACAGAATTCAAATACTTAAGAGTTAATCTTACACGAAATGTGAATATTGAGAGGCATCTGAAAGAGAAACTTATTAAGTATAAGAAGTTTTTTTTTTTTTTTTAATAATACAAATTCTATATACTACTGAAATACATCAGCCAAGTAGAAGACTTAGCACTATAATATTTGGACTTGTTGAATTATTGATTCAAAATAGCTTTTAACGGCCTTTAGTCCAACAGTTAAAAGCTATTTTGAATCAATAATTCAACAAGTCCAAATATTATAGTGCTAAGTCTTCTACTTGGCTGATGTATTTCAGTAGTATATAGAATTTGTATTATTAAAAAAAAAAACTTCTTATATAAATAATGCCAGGCCATGGGCAAAAACAAAAATTTCCAATTTAATGATTAGGAATTCTAGTCTTGTTGGATATAGTTCACACTAGATGTTCTTCACGAAATCTATGTTAGATGAACTGAACTTGGCATAAATTGCGTATTGACAAAGGTCCTCACTAGTCAACTGATGAGTCCATGTGAGATCACCGGGACGAAACGCCAATTTTTGTTGGACTAAAGGCCGTTAAAAGCTATTTTGAATCAAGAAACTTATTAAGGCGAAAGGCGCAATTAGCGCAACATGGAACAGTTGTTTTTATAACAAAAACATAGTTCATAGCACCAAGTTTAAAATATTTTTTAGCGGTATCGGCATCAATCCTTTTTTACGCAGCACAGACTTGGGGAACGAATCAGTAGGACACGGTTGAGAAACTTTTAAGATACTTACTAACTGCCATATAGTACACATAACTACGTCATCATGTTAGAAACAGGATTATCGCTTCTGTTCATAAGAACATTAAAAATGCAAGTGGACTACGTAATGAAAGTGTTAAAGATGGATGATAAACCACTATCAAATATTGTAACTCTTCATGTCATAAGGACTAAAACAAGCTGGTGTGCTGATTGGATTGAGCTAGCGACAGAATGTGGGATAGATTTTAACCTGAATCATATTAATAATGAAGAATTAGAAACTTCGCTTTACCATCTCATTTCTGCAGTAGACTTAAAACATCGAGAGAAACATTTGAATGATGCAACAGGCTCTATCTACAGGCAACTCTATAGTCAATTAAACCATAACTTGGAAGAGAGAAATTATTTTAAAGATGATTTACACATTATATGCTCTTTGTGCAACATAGGAGAAAGAGAAGATAATCTACACTTTATGGGAAGATGCCCGATTCTAAAAGAAATAAGAAGATATATTTTTGGAAGCGACATGTTGACTCAAAGCCAGGTTATACTCTTGATTAATAATGTGGATAATAAAAAAATATTCAAATTCTGCTCTTCACTATAGAAACCAAATTAAGAATGAAAATTTTTAAAACAAATTATTATTATAAAACAAATTATTATTATATGTATTAGTATTTTTTTTTGTTTTGCTGAACAATTTAATTTTACTTTTAATGTATACATTTTTATGTTTTGTCTAGGCAGACTAGACGGCAGGAATGCCAAGCTTTTTTGTTTTTTTGTAAACTATGTAACCAATCAAAGGTAACTAATAAAAACCAATCTATCTATTTATATATGACAGTTCTGCGCTTAGGTTTATTTCAAAATTAAATCAGAGATATCTGACCATGCTCTACTCAGATTTAAATCGGTTTACTCAGACTCTGCTCAGAGATCTGTTCGGAGATAAAAAAGACAAACGCCAAATGTGTATTTCTATGAAGCTGTTAAAAAGGACCAAAACCAGTTAAAAGTGACCAAAATAATTAAAATCTGAAAACTTTGTAATACACAGAAAATTAAGGTTAGCCATATTTTTTTCATTTATTATCATAAATAGTTAATAGGAAAATAACTTCTATAATTAAATAAATTAAAAGGTACCAAGTAATTCACTAGATTACTTTAAACTTTAAGGGCAATGTGATCGCCGCTTCTTCAAAATAATTTTGAAATTCGAATGAATAGCTAATCCGATAGAATATATCTATTCATTCGAGTGAATATTATATACTTTGATATCCGACCGAATAATATTCATTTTCAATCAATTGCACAAATGGCCTTGAATGAATCTTATTTTCAAAGTCAGCTGTTTGAAATTTACTGACATTTAATATATTTGATTTAGTATGCTCAAAGTGATTTTTTTTCGTAGAATTTTGTTTATGAAAAAGTTGATCGGAAAATTGATCCTTATTATTATAGAAACACAAAGTAAAGTTGCTTAGTAAATTTAAGTATTTAAAAAACAAATTATAAAGAAGTTCATTTTTTTATTTTAAAGCATGTTATTTGCATATGACTTTCCGCGAGGACTTATACCACACTCGACTCAGGCTTTGTCATTTGTGAAAACCTTGTTTGGAGATGGAGCGTTATCATACTTTGATGGCATTGTGAAACAGCAACATAATCAACAAATTGAACCTTTGCACCAAACTCCAAGTGGGAGTGAGCAAGCTGGTTGCAGTAATCTTATACAAAATATCAATCGTAAATAGGATAGCGTTGCCGTCTGTCATTATATTGTAAGTTGTAAAATTTTATGTTATAATATTACTGATTTAAAAAACAAACTTAGTAATCCAGATTTTATTAATTTAATTCAACAATTTGATGTAATTATATTTATTGAAATTTTTATTGAAAAAGGCAAAGAAGCCGAAGTATTGAAGTATTTTAAAAATTTCACTGTTAAGTGTATTCCTGCCATAAGAAATCATCAATTTGGTAGAGCCAGTGGTGGCATCTTGTGTGCATTGAAAAATGATGCTAGTAATTATGTAAATTTTAAATTAGTTGGTAGTAAATTTGTAATCGAAATAATCGACAAGCATGATCGCTACTACATAATCTTAATTTATTTAAATTGCAGTCAGTGGAATAACGATTTTCAAGAACTTTATAATTTTTTAACTAACATTAATCTTAATAATTTAATGATTTTGGGTGATTTTAACGCACGTATTGGTAATAACCAAAATTCACATTTGCTGTTTGAACATGTTTCGACTCATTTCGGGGAGATAAGGGGCGCTCTTAATAAAATGCTTAATGGTTGTGGTAGACGTCTAATAGAGTTATTTGAGGATTTTAGATTTTTTGCTTTAAATGGAACCACCCGTAATGATTTAGGAGGGGCAATTACTCGTCACATTTGCCAATTATTACTACGCTTAAGTGTATCGGTATGCCAGAAAGACCGATTGTTATTTCGGTCGAGAAAATAAAATGGATAGAAGGTCGAGCCAATCAATACAAATCAAATCTTGATAGTAATGCCTATGATTCGGAACTGGAGCAGCTGTCATGCGAACAAGAGGCTGAGAGAATCCTTCAATTAATCAAACAGTCTTCTGTCCCTAACAACATCAGAAAAAATGGCTCAGGTTCTGAGAAATGGTATGACTGGGAATGTCAACACCTTATGAAAAAAATCTAACTTTATAGGAGAACTCTCTCTAATTTCTTTAAAACACTTTATCTTTCGCCGAACAAACAATACAAACAAGTTTGCAAGGAAAAGCAATAAAATTGTCTTAACACTGCTGCAAAAAGTCTGGTGTCTTGCAGAGACTCTAAATCATTTTGGCGTAAGGTTCGAGTATTGGGTGGGTGTAAACCCTTTTCTGTTTCAAGTATGTGTGTGGATACCCTTGCAGCTTATTTCATAAACCTCCTTTGTCCATGTGATAATCCCTCTTCCTTCCACTATGCTCTACCAGATCACTACGTAGCTGAACTAGATGATCAGATAACGATGTTTGAACTTCAAATAAGCTTACAAAAAATGAAAAACAACAAAGCAGTAGGTGTGGATTGAATTCCTATTGAATTTTTTAAATATGCCACGCCATATTTTCTTACAATTCTTCTAACATTTTTTAATAAACTTTTAAATGAAGAGGCAATTCCCCAATCTTTTTTGAAGTCTATTATTTGTGCAATATTTAAAAAAGGTGACTGTACTCTTCCAGAGAATTATAGAGGAATTTCAATTTTACCGGCTTTGAGAAAGATATTTACCAATATTCTATATCATAGGTTAGTTAACTGGGTAGAAACAAATAACCTCCTTAGTTGTTGTCAAGCAGGCTTCCGTATAGGTCTATCAACGATTGATCAGATATTTGCTCTATCTAGCATTGCTAAGCGATATGTCGACAATAACGAGCAGCTCTACACGTTTTTTGTAGATTTTAAGGCCGCGTTTGAAACTATTAATAGAAGCTCCCTACTTTATAAACTTTCAAACATTGGTATTTCATCTAAGTTCCTTAGAATATACAAGCAATTGACAACCAACACTTGTTCTTCAGTATATAATGGCATCACTATGTCTGAATTTTTTGACACCACAACAGGTGTTCCACAAGGTTGTGTCTTAAGTCCAATTTGATTTGATCTATTCATTGATGATGTAACTGAAATCTTAGGTGGGTGACGAACTTATAAGGATGCTGCTTTACGCAGACGATCTGGTCTTACTTGCTGAGTCCCCTTCCTCATTTCAGCTTCTTATTAATCGACTTAAAAACTATTGCGACCTATGGGATCTACAAATTAACAACAGTAAGTCCAAAATTATGATTTTTGAATCCATAAACAGGAGGATTTTACCACAAAATAGGTGGTTTCTTGGTTCAGACCCCATAGAAGTTGTGAAACAATATAAATATCTCGGTGTTTTAATAACAATTAACTTGGATTTATGTCATCATAGTAAAGGAAAAATGTCTGGTTGCTAAAACTGCTATTAATATAATATAGAGCACGTTCTTTTGTAATCACAAAGTGGATAAATACCTGCCTTTGCTACGCAAATCAAGTATATGGTTTCAGGTTTGTTGAAGAGTACAGCGCTTCTTTTTCAAACTTATTTTTAGGCTGCTACACCTACTTATGCTTTGTATGTAGAATCAGGTATACCACAAATCTATACAAAAAACTTGAAAGCGAATGCTGACTACATAGTCAAAGTAATGCTGCGACCAAACACGAATTTGCAAAAGAAAATAATGATGCATGCCTTGAGATTTAGACTAACTCCTTTTCGGGAATGGTTCTATATTGCGGGTAAATATGGAGTGGATCTCAGTATATCTAATCAGCCGATTGAATGCTGGCGTGATGCATTTTACAACTGCATTGCAAAAGTAGATGAGCTTTTTTATCTACAATGCATTCATAGCGCACAATCCTCTTTAAGTCGGCTGATTTACATAGAACTGAACCACTCCTTAGGTAATGGAAATTACTTTAATAACTGTCTGTCCACCTACCAAATTAGTACCATATTCAAAGCGGGAGTTGAAATCGTAGGACTTAACTTCAACCGCACAGGCCAGAAATTTCACCAATTTGTAATCTATGTAATAGAAATGAAAATGAAGACATTTATCACTTCGTAGCTACTCGTATCTGTCCGATTCTGCAAAAATTGAGAAGGCTTTACTTTCAAAAGAGCTTTTCATCTTTTTTTGAAACCAAAGATATTTTAAATAATAAAAATGGTTGGAGAGTAATTTTTAGTTTTTGCGATCATGCACTAAGATATCGAAATAGTTTTGACCTGTAATCTCTCTTTTAAATTTTTTGTTAGCCATCCTTAATTATAACTTTAATACCTATAATTTATATTAAATTTGAATTTATTTAACAAAATATTCAATGCTAATTGTTATACAAATAAAAATTTAGCACAAAAATTTAAATTATCAAAAAAAATGCATCAATAGTTCTTTTTCAGTTTTTTTTACATTTACAAATTAATGAATATATGTCAAATTATTTTCGACAGATGGCACTTGTTGACATGTTCTATTTTCTTTTGAATATTTCTTTGTCATTCGTATATGTATTCTTAAATCTGAATAAAGAATTTGTAATAATAATAATAATATTTTGAAGCATGTAGGGAATAATGGTCAGTTTATTGATACGAAAAAGAATCAAAACAACTATAAAACTTTTGTATATTAAAATACTAGATTTTTTCTAAGCTTCTTGCAAACAACTCCAGTCTTTATTAACTTTATAATATAATATTAAATAAGTTGAAGAAACACCGGCCCATTGCAATTGTTTTGTTTGTTAAAACTTAAGTATGAAGACAGCGAGGAGAATCTAAATAGGAAAAGGATAGTGTTGCAACAAATCCATTCGAGATTGAATTTTTTTTTAAAGTGATAGTTATAACCATGAAGCTCGAAGCGCTCCGGACAAAATTTCTGCATTATTTGATAAATTGTTTGTATTTGTTGTAAATAAAGTTATTTAAATTTTTAAAGCAATACTAAACGAGCATTTTTAAATCAACTGACTTTTTCCCAAAATTCGCATATGCCCATTTTATCGTTAAGATTATTATGTGAATCACTCGGTGTCGAAATTGAAACTTCCGTATCCGATAGGATACTTTTAGATGTTATTTTAGACAAATTTCTAAAATTATTGATATTGAGATCAAATCCAGGTAGTAGTAGCAGTTATTTTAAAAAGTTCTAAATAAAAAATGTCAAGCATTTGTCTTAATATCTTTTTTGTTAAAACTTTTGAGGTTTGATTTTTTAAGAAATTCTTCAGGTTTATTTGAAAACATCTTCAACGGATAAATAATTTTCTCTGTTCTCTAAGAAGATTGGGGCTCATCTTCTTCTGTGAGGATTTCCGTGATTTTTACGAGGTTTTAAATTCACAATAATAAACTTTTAATAATGTTGTTTTAATTTTACAAGGAATATTAATAATATTGTATATCTTATTACCTACCTATCGATTTGATTTGTTTTTAACAAGAACCAACAAGCGAAATAGACGGAGACACTTAGGGCCAATTTTTCAAAAGTCAGTTAAGCAGTAAGTTAGTACATATTCTCAAGATAGAGCACAAATCAGTTTTTCAATAATCAGATACAACTTAATCTTGGAATAAAGTTATCTGCTCATTTTAGAACGAAATAAGAAGTTAACTGAGGAATAAAATAGATAGCTATTTTCGATGTCAAAAACACTTTAAAAAATGATTGCTTTGAAATAAACTTTAAGCAAATAATGAATTTGTATGAAAAGTTCGATACTCGAAATAAAAGTGACGTTCAAATTAAATTATTCTATAGATTGTTTTTCTTGATTGAAAAATTTGATGTTGTTATCCGGTTGTTTAACAGTCAAGTAAGTTTATTCCTCTGGCAACTAACTGGATGTTTATCTGGAGATTGAAAAATCGACTCCAAAACGTTTAAACACAAAAATATGTTAAACTTTCTCTCTGTCAATAATTTTCAAATGAACAAAATGAATGCATTGGGCCCTCGTCTATTTAGTGGTTGTGGATGAATAATGCAATGCTTTCAATTTAACACAATCATCGCGCAGACGATAAAAAAAAATGCGCTTGATTTTAGAGAACATGAAAATTATGACGAGTTTTTTTATTTCTGCTTCAAAAAAAGTGACCAGATGGATAACAAAATGACCAAGTAACCAAGTGAAAACAAAATTACCAAATTTGGTCATAAATGACCAACGTGGCAACCCTGATAACAGTACCCGATACGAAACGCTCTTAAAGAAAATGTGTATTCACACTACCCACATTAATAAACAGACACAACTCATATTTTTATTAAAACAACACATGCAAAATTTAACTACCCCACTTAACACTTCTTTTTTGGCATAATTAACTTATATATTTACTAAACGGTGATTTTTTAAGAGCTTGGTTTTTGAAAATTCAAAAAAACACAGAAACTTGTAAAAAGTGAATGAAATTTTTATTTGGATCGATAAATCAATTTCTGCCATTTACTTTTTAAAAATAATTTCACTTAAATGTTGCCCGCGGCTACGCTTCAGGTGGTCCATTCTGAAGGTCCAATTTTGGCAAACTTTTTCACACATTTCACCAATGACGCGTTCAATGTTGGCTTCCAAGGCAGCAATCGAGTTTGGCTTTTCCACATAGACAATAGACTTAACATAGCCCCACGAAAAATAGTCTAACGGGGTTAAATCACATGATCTTGGTGGCCAATTGACTGCGCCAAAACGTGAGATCAACTGCTCACCAAATTCGCCTCTCAATTGATGCATGGTTTCGCGTGCAGTGTGGCATGTGGCACCGTTCTGTTGGAACCACATGTCGACCGAGTTCAATTCTTGCATTTTCGGCAAAAAAAAATCTGTTATCATCGAACGGTACCTTTCTCCATTGACCGTAACCCTGCGGCCTTCATCGTCCTTGAAGAAGTACGGCCCAATGATGCCGCCTGCCCATAAACCGCACCAAACAGTGCATTTTTCGGGATGCATTGGTAGCTGCTGAATTGCCTCTGGCTGCTCTTCACTCCAAATACGGCAATTCTGCTTATTCACGTATCCATTTAGCCAAAAATGAGCCTCGTCGCTGAAACGGACGTAGCTTGCGAAACACATTTTTCACAGAGCACGAATTTTGATAATAAATTTCAATAATTTGCAAACGTTGTTCAGGCGTAAGTCTATTCATGATGAAATGGCAAACAATACTGAATCGAAATGTCAAATGTTCGTGGAATTTGTCATGTGTGATCTGTCAAAAATATAAACGTCAAAAACCAAGTAGCAAAAAAATCACCCGTTATATACATTAAAAATAATAATACCACAGGGTTCGATTTTGGGACCCCTTCTTTTCTCATTATACATTAATGAGCTCCCAAATAAGATTACAAGATCCTCTATCCAAATATATGCAGATGATGTGCAATTATACAAAAGCTGTTCTCTTGGACTCATTGAAAATTGTGTATATGCAATTAACAAAGATCTTGAAGATATTTCGCGATGGTCAGTATGTAATGGTCTGTTCCTCAATCCTCTGAAATCAAAATGTCTCGTTATCAGTAGGAGAGCTTTAAACCTTGACTGATTTCCCAGTTTATATTTGAACAATTTGCCTATATCCTATGTTTCAACTGCAAAAAACCTTGGTATGTTGTTCAATAATACACTGACTTGGGATAATCATATAAACGACATGGTGGGGAAAGTTCACGGTGTGCTCCGCTTGCTATGGTCCACTCAGTATTATACACTTCTGAAAACTCGCTTGCTGCTAGCCAAAACGCTCGTTATACCCATACTCACATACGGATGTGAAGTTTTTTGTCACTGTGATGCATTAAGCAAGAGAAGGCTTAACGTAGCATTCAACAATACCGCGCGTTATATTTTTGGCTTGCGTAGATTTGATCACATATCAAACTTCTCAATCCAAATCTTTAATGTCTCACTTGACCACCTTATACGCTTCCGAACACTTTTATTACTATTTAACATTATTCATACTGGGCAACCTTGTAGTCTATTCAATAGGATACAGTTCGGTTCCTCCAACAGGTCACTAAACTTAATTCAACCGCGATATGCTTGACTTCTCAGAGACAGTTTTTTGTCAATGCAACACGACTGTGGAACTCACTTCCAAGACACTTGAGGAGAGTGAGGGGTGAAGCACAGTTTCGAAGAGAGTTACGAAATTATTTTCAAAATTAATCCTGATTTTTGTTATTTTTAATTTCTGTATTTATAACTGTTGTACATTATTTATTTTACTGTACATATCGTTTTAACATTTGTTAATTTAATTGGAGATATATTGTATTTAAATTTGGTTTGTTTTTTTAAGGTGTATATAGGTAGTTATTTTTTGTTTAATAATTTCCCTTAAGGATAATATTATTATATAAAGATTGGACTTAAATTCTAGTCAAAAGTAGTTTTTTTTTTCTCAATAAATAATTATAATTACCATCTTTGCACTAACTTATAAGAAGTAGGTATATTCTTAAAGTGTAAGCATACTTTGTTATGATTAAAATAAATACTAAAATACTAAATTAAAATAAATATTTTTAAAACAAAGTCTTGTTTGCACACGTAGACAAATAAGAATTGCCATACAGAGAATCCGCTGATAAATCCGAAATAGCATTGCCATGCATTAGTAAGAATTCTTAATTATTGAACACAATGGATGCGATAAGAAAAAGATACGTGAGTTGATGTGATCTTTTCTTTCTATTTAAATTAGTGTCAAACTACAATAAATGGTAATTAATCGCATCAGGTATTAACACTTCACACACAAGAATTACTTTATCTTAATTACTAATTTTTGTGTGTGAAGTGTTAATACATGATGCGATTAATTACCATTTATTGTATGCACATTGGCAATGCAAGCGTAAGATTGTTGGGACTTTAATCCTATATTCAAAATGTTCTTATGCCTGATGATGAGCGTAACCATGCTCGAAACGTCGCAAAATTAAAACAGCAAAAGATCTTATTTTGACCTATAGCCCACTAAAAGTTTTCTTAACATTTACTTAAGTAAAAAAGTCACGCAAATAATCAATTATTTATACACATATCGTTATGTCACCTTATGTTAAATTAATAGATAAAGTAATTGAAAATCAGTTATCTTCAATATTATTTTTTTTTGAAATCTCGTCGTGAAAAGTTTCGTCGCATTGAATTGGGAAATGGTTACATAAAATAATTACAAAATGCTTACAGTGAATATTGTCATGATCTCACCTTATTTTTTAGGCATTGTGAATCAATTTCTTCTGTCAAATCTCTCCATTAAAATTTTCGGTCCATTGTAAATTGTGGAAAGATTTTATAATTACTAAATTGTTGTGGCTGGGTTTAAATAATTGATCCGTGGTTCAGTATATTTAACTGCCGATTTAGACGGATTAACTGATGTACAGCGATGGGTTATCATCTTGGGATCATCAGTTAGATGCTATCGTATCCTTTAAAGACGCAATGTTTTTCGGTAGATGGTTGCCGACTATTATAAAATTTGCAGCATTTAGGTGCATGAATTTAACCAAATTCTCCCGCATTTTGGACTACAGGTCATAAAAATCTTCAATTTGGCTTTATTCCACACAGTCCACAAAAACAAAAACAAAAATGTATTATTATTTGCGGTTTCTTCTATTCTATTCATTATAATAATAATCAATGTAAACTAACCTATATAGGCTTTACACCTGCATAGAATAACTACACCTAACTAACTAAACCTCAATGGTTGCTACATAAAAGTTGTTAGCTACAAGAGCAAGTTCGTACGATCCAGTCGTGCATCTTATTTCTTTTAATTTCATCAATTTAATTCTTTGAAACTTAAATGTATTATTGCCGCCAGACATTATTGTTGTTTTCTTACGAAAATAATAAACATGGTCTTATTTAAATATAATCAAACATATAATGACCGAAAAGTGAGTGGGGATGTAAAGCGTGTACTACCGCGCGTTAGCGAGGCTAGCGAGGCAGAAGCTGTTTGTTATCAAAATAGTGTCAGTATAGTCGCGTCGTGGCATTTGTCGTTACTGAGCTTAATCATTTAAAAAATAAAATGCACGACTGGATCGCACGAACTTGCTCTTATGTTCGATCACATCGTATGCAAAAGATTTCTATTAAAAACCTAAATATATTTTTAAAGTCATTCTTAATTCAATTTTGTATATACATATACAATTCTTTTTAAATTTTGTTCTAAAATAAATTGGTATGACAATATTAAATATTAAATAATATAAACTTTAAAACAAAAGATTAAATCAGTTTAATTAAAGAAAAAATAATTCAAAATTCTGAAATAAATACTTAAGCTAATTTGAGCTCAAAAAAAGTACGTCGTTTTATTTCTTGGATAAATTTGAAATTACGAAAAATAAATTTTAAAATCTGTGGAGCGGTTTTTGAGCAAAAAAGTTTTTTTTTAAAGCTTTTTGAAAATATTTAAAAAAAAAATTCAAAAACCCAATTCATATGTATTCAGAAATTGCATATAAATATAATTTTGAAAAAAAATTTAATGAGCAATTTTCGAAATATAATTTTTTTAATTTTTTTTCTTAATAATGATTTTAAAAATACAAAAAAATATTAATTTAAAATATTAGCACGCGGTGTAATTTGGGCAACATAAACCTATATATGTGTGAAATTTCGAAATAATCGGCTTAGCCGTTTATTAGATAATCGAAAGAAAAAAAAACGTTCCTATGGATATTACCGTTTTTAGACATTTTGCTAATTTTTTTTCAACCATATGATCGGTCGTAGCTAAAAAGCCGCACTGAGTTTTTTATCAAAATCGTTAAAGCCGTTTCCGAGAAAAATTAGTTTGAACGTAAAGGTTATACGGCAGATACCGTTATTTTTTGAGCTAAAAAAAATTCAATTTCCCCTCTGTACAATACCTAAAAAACTCTATATACCAAGTTTGAAGCAATTCGGCCTACATGTTTGGGCTGTAGGTGTCTATACATACATACAGACAGACTCACAGGCTGACAGACTGACATACAGACGGACAGAATTTTTAGACCATCTTTTTTCGTCTTCGCTATCATCGTCATGCCATGTTTGATTGTTATCTCAAAACTTTTTTTTTCGACGAATGTATAACTTGCCTTATTAGTACCTATAATCGCAGGTAAAATAAAATGGTCGACTGGATCGTACAAACTTGCTCTTGTAGTTAACAACTTTAGTGTTACTCACTGACGCTGTTGGTAGGTAGCTAGTCAATTATAGTTATCCTATACAGATTTAAAGTCCATGTAGGTAATATTTATTACCTTGATTCTTACTATAATGAATAGTTAAATAGGTACCTACAAATGTATATTTAAATGGATTCTAATTATGTAAATTAGGAGGGTAATAATGTAAATATGTATGTACAAGGGCATACATGTAAAAACGAAGAACGCCATTAGATGCCACGGATCAATGAAAATTTTATAAAAAAGTATCTCGAAAATTCTATGACGGGTTTTGATGAAATCCTGTTTTTTATATTTCGTTTTTTTTTGAAAAATAATTCTTTTGAAATTTTGGTACGCAATTTTTTAGAAATTATTAATGTTCATGTGAATATAAAATTTAAAATAATTTTTTTGATTATTTTTAAGATTATTGATTTTTCAAAAAAAAAAAATAAATTATTTTAATTAAAAAAACAAATTATTCAAAATTTTGCTATGCAAAAATAATTTAGCTGCTTAGATCTTCTCAGATTTAAAATTTGACAGAAATCCAATGTACCGTTACCGAGAAAGCCAAAAATTAACAAAAAACAAAACGTAATATGAAAGGTACCGTTAATAGACTTTTCCTGTAAACTTGGTTCATATCAAATGATAGCTATTACCAACAAAAAAATTCTCAAAAATTTGTATCAAAATCGTTGGAGCCGTTTTAGAGAAAAATAAGATTGTCCTTCAAGGTCATATGGCGGGTACCGTTATTTTTAGGCCTAAAAATAAAATTTCGATTTCCCCTCTGAGGAATGCCAAAATAATCACACATACCGACAAGGCTGAATTTTGGTGGAGAGCCTCATTTGCACGTCCTAAGCATTTCCAAAGAAGTACCCTCTTAGAAGGGGCTGAAAATCTGTTTTTTTTTTCAAATTACTCGAAAACGATAATATGTTCTTTTGAAAAAAGTTGTAAAGTCGTCAAAATGGATATATAGATATTATTCATTCGTTAATTTTAATTTTAATTTTTTTTTCTTTTGTGACCTTTAGTCCAAAGTATGCGTTTCGCCCAGGTACTACAGTTGGGCTCATCAGTCGGTAGCCATCGACTAATATTTTGCGTCTTAGAAGGGTTCTACAGAATCTAACGGATGAGCCCAATTGTAGTACCTGGGCGAAACGCATAATTTGGACTAAAGGTCACAAGAGAAAAAAAAAATTAAATTAAAATTAAAATCAGAGTCCACAAAAAAAAGAACAAAAGCAATACCTACGTATGCACATGCGTTTGTGTTATTTTTACATTTCTTTTTAAAATTCATTCGTTAAGGCAATCAGACCTAATAAAGCGTAAAATTACACAATCTACCAGCTACATTTTTTTTAAATTTTTTTTAAGCTTACATATTATTAAATACATAAATTTGGCATACTTACATTTTAATTCAATAAATTTTGTAGATACGTCATAACTATATACAAAAAATAATTAAAAAACTTTTTAGTCGTTTCTACTAAAAAGCCTGTGCTCACGATGTGGTGTAACATAAGAGCAAGTACGTGCGATCCAGTCGTGCATTTGATTTTTTTTATGTGTTGTACTATGCACAAATGATATTTAAATTATTGCACCAGCATCAGTCAAGTTAAATCTTACGTAACAATTGTAATTGATATGAACACCGACTAATCGAAGGCTCAAGACCGCACTTATTAGATACATACATACATATTTACAGAAGACCCTCACCACAGCTTAACTTTCATAACATGTCACTAAGCCAAATGTCAAAACGGTCAAAACACTTATGATTTACCCACGTGACAGTAGAAATTATTTATTTGCATATGAATGAAACTAATCATGGTCGAGATGGAAAGTTAGTACAGAATTCCTGAAAGCAAGTCTCCCTTTGTGTGTCCTTTGTCCTGTATTATGTTATTGCTTGACTTTCCACAGTAATTAAGCCGTGTAATTGAATATTCAAATGGAATGGCACTGCACAAACATTTATCAATTAATAATGATGTACAACCAAAATGCGTACATATGTATTCTATTATTGTTTTACGGATATTTTGAGATTGAATTTCAGCCCCAACTCGATCAGAAATCAGTAGGCCTAGAGGTGTTTCAACCACAGTATGCAAGGATTACATTCAACTTACAATAAATAATTGTATGTGATTCTTGTGGTTTGTTTAATATCAATAATTACGAAATATGCTTTGAAGTCATAAATGTTATGTTTTGCATGCTTTATGATGATAGACCAATTTGGTATGGTTTGTAAAAGGAGATCAAAATCCTATAGACAAGATACAAGATGGATGTGAATTTATTTGTTGTATTATTTTTAGAACTGGTTCGCCCGTACTTGCTCTAATATCTAATGTACAAAATTTAAAAAATTGGAACAGTTATTTTTTTTATTTTATTTTTTAAGAAATAAAAATGTTGTTATGTCAATCTTAAGTATTTATTTTTGTGTATAGTAATATTGAGATAATAAGATAAGATTTACGTTTTTGCTATATGAAGGCCTAAACAAATCAATTTTCCTTCTAAGGAATCAGATGCTTAAGTAAATAGGTAAGAAGTGTTAAAAAATCGCTTGAGCGACCTGTCCTTTTCGATTGGTAATCCAAAAGAATTCTCCGATCCGGGATTCCAATCGAACAAGTTAACACTGCATTCTGAATTTTTATATTTAATGTGAGTTTATGTGTAAAGCTGGAAAAAAATGACATGAAAATGTAGGGATGGGCGATGTTCATTGATGTTGGCAAAACATCAATGTTAAACGAAAAAAATATCGATGTTTCAACATCGATGTTAAAGCATGTGAAACATCCCAGCATCGATGATAAGATTTAAAACATCGACTTAAAATAAGCTGAAATCTTTTGTCAATGAACTCATGCTTATAAAGGTTAGACTGCACTCGACGGAACTGCACTTCAGCGGAACTACCCTTCACAACTATTTATGTGAAATTGTATGAAGTTCGATTGGCGCTTAGTGGAATTTAATGTTGCTCATACACACGAAAAGGGAAGAGGAAATTCCGATAAAAACATTGCCAGAATTTTCAAAACAATGAAGGTATTTTGAATTTATAACGTACTCGCGAACCCAGCGAACTTCGTCTCGCTCCAATTTAACGCCTTAATTTAAACCCTAGAGCTATAATAAATCACATATAGTTCAAATTGCAATGTGATTTAATAATTAATGTTTTCGACTTGTTTCCGGCACAAAAACAAAAAACGAAAACGCTTTGCCAATACGCGAAAAGGCAATGTACAGCTGACCGTGCGAAAAATAGCCGAATTCGACATTTACTCCAAAGACTTACAAGAATTGGCCTTGCGATTTATTGATTGTCATCGCAATCGAACGTGGAACTGAATCAACTTGTGTTGGAATCTAAGGCCAATTGGAATAATCGGAATTCATAGGACAAGGACTTTCTGTACTTTTAATTTGCCCTATATGATCATAGCTGGAATCACCGCAACATGATTATGATCGAGTTTTAAAATATGGTCAGAGTTCCTGGAACATCAAGAGTGTTCAAAAATTTCATCGGATAGTTAGTCGCTTCATCCTCGTCGGTCAAGCTGTCAACGAATGTTATTCAAGCTATCAATGACGTCATTATTCTTCGCTGATTGTATTGCACGTTGACAAATCTAATCGCCATTTTAATAATTTTTCACAATGCCGGGGAACACTAAACTTTGGTGATGAGTTTTTGCCTTCGACGTTGTTAACTCTGACAAATTTGCAGGAATTTATATAAATCCAGTCGAGATATCACCAGGAATTTGGCCATTGCCAAGTGCCAGCAATTGTCTCTAGAATTCAGATGGGTCGTTCTGCAAATAGACTTTCATGTTCATGGTAAATTTGAAATTCTTGACATGCCGCCACAAAGAAGACGATTTCAGGCAAGTTTTATGTTCATCGGCAGCAGTAGATTTCGGGATAACGGGAGCGTTTAACGAAAATCTCCGGAGAGCAATATCAGAGCCCCACCAAATAATCTCGAGTCAGCTCGTAAATCCTTCATTTTCGGTCAACTGCCTCCTAAGCTCGCTTATACACCATCGTGCATTCATCCCAAATAATGATTTTGCATTCTCGCATTAATTTCGCTATCGTCGAATTCTTTGGCATTGTGCTCCTTATTGGCCTGTCAACCGTGAGAAGATTCATCGCCTGTTCAAAGCGGAATGTGCAGTTCGCCCGCCTTCGAAAAATGTGGCAGCAATGCCATAGATACCGTAGGATGCAACAGTCCACGAAATTTGAGATGTTGACGAATTGTTGCCAGAATCAACTAAATGACGAATATTTTCGTTTCACTCTTTGAGCATCGAGAAAGTAAATGCAATTGCCGAATAGTATTCGAAGGGAGCCCGATTCAACATTAAGGACTTGTAGGTATTTATCTAATAATTTTTTGTCGAATTTGAGGTGGTGATTGTGCAGCACAAACGTGTACAATATCGAAACGTCTCCATTCATTTCTTCAGCACGTTCCTCTTCCGTTTGATTATGATGGAAACTCTATTGCAAGACATGTACGTAGTCCAAAGTTTTAATTGTTCATTAGGAGACATTAGCATCCCTAAAAAAACAACAAAGTTGTTTTTGAATAATCCTATACTCAAAAGAAATGAATGAATGAATGTTTCGCAATGAATGTCGGCAATTTAATTGAATAACTTCTCTTTTTATACTTAGTTTCTGAAAAAAATTATCGAATTGATAAATGGCACTGAAACTTAATTGATCGTAATGCTTGTATCGTTTGCGAGTGTAATGCGCGATACACGGTTATCCCGAATAAGTGTAATAACACTAAAAATTCGGATCAATTGCAGCAAGAAAAATAGCACATTTGCTGAATAGAAAATGATAATGTGAAGAGGACACCTATCAAATCGAGCACAGCCTAAGTCAATGTACGATGCAATCTATCGAATTGTGGCATTGATCGGAGAACAGCATCATCTTTTTTAGATCTCGGAAGCTTCTCCACCCAAAACGTCTTCTACCACAATGAATTTCACAATTAACCGAACTTTACCAAGCTTCAAAACGAATTTTCCACCTTTAAATCGTCTACTTTTAAATCGTCCCAAAAATACATGGAACGTTCTAGACAGTTCGAGAAACGTCAGAAAAAATTAGAGGAAATCCATATCATATTCCAGAAAGTCACCAAAAAAAATTCGACAAAATAAAGTATCAAAATCCATTTAAGGGCATCAAATGCTGTAGTGTAGTGTAGAAGTGTACATACAAAACATATTATTTATACTAATAAATCAATAACAAACATGTGAGTGACATTTTTGGTCATAACTCCGCTTTTAGCCATCGGACAGCAAACAGATCTTATATGCACTCTCCAAACATGTCCTAAGATCTTCCGAAAATTTCATTCAAATCGATCCAGCCCAAAAAAAGAAGTTCGCCCACAAACATAGTTTGGATAGGTCTTTATAATTTAAAAAAAAAGATAAGAAGATATACTAAACAAAATTAATGAAGTGTGAGCCCTGATTGACTCACAACAGCGACGCAGAGACTAGTACATATCTATTCTTTTCACGTTTCTCTTTTTAACTTGCGATTATAGGTACTATAAGGCAAGTTATGCACTCGTCGAAAAAGAAAGTTTTGAGATAACAATCAAACATGACATTATGATGATGCGAAGACGAAAAACGATGGTCTAAAAATTCTGTCCGTCTGTATGTCTGTCTGTCAGTCCGTCCGTCTGTCTGTCAGTCTGTCTGTATGTATGTATGTATATACACCTACAGCCCAAACGGGTGGGCCGAATTGCTTCAAGCTTGGTATATAGAGTTTTTTTTAGGTATTGTACAGAGGGGAAATTAATTTTTTTTTTTTAGCTCAAAAAATAAAGGTACCTGCCATATAACCGTTACGTTCAAACCTATTTTTCTCGGAAACGGCTCTAACGATTTTGATAAAAAAAAATCAGTGTGGGTTTTTAGCTACGACCGATCATATAGTTGAAAAAAAAAGTAGAAAAATGTCTAAAAACGGTACTTTCCATAGGTCCGTTTTTTTTTTGCTGTCGACTATCTCATAAATGGCTTAACCGATTCTTTCGAAATTTCACAAAAATATAGGTTTAGGTTGCCCAAATTATGCCGCGTAGCAATGTTTTTAATTAATATTATTTTGTATTTTTAAAATCATACTTAAGAAAAACAAATTTAAAATTAATTATTCGAAAACTGCTCATTAAATTTTTTTCAAAAATTACATTTATTTGTATTTGCTGAATACCTATGAATTGGCGTTTTTGATTTTTTTTAAAAATATTTTCAAAAAGTTTTAAAATAAAAACTTTTTTTCTCAAAAACCGCTCCACAGATTTTTAAATTTTTTTTTCATAAATTCAAATTTATCCAAGAAATAAAATGCCTTACTTTTTTTGAGCTCAAATTAGTTTAAGTATTTATTTCAGAATTTTGAATTATTTTTTCTTTAATTAAACAGATTTAATCTAATTTTTTTTTAGAAAAATTAAGCAAATTTTGTATATAAAAAATTAATTAAACCAACGACTTTAAAAATATATTCAACAAATGTTTCTACCGAGAATCTTGTGCATACGGTATGATCGAAAATACAATAATTTTGGCTATGGAAGAGGAGGTCTAACTCCCTCATTTTAGTCTGCAAATTTTCTAAAAAATTAATTAAAATAAAAAAAAAAAAACTATTGAAAAACGACGGCAACAATTACGATACAAAAATAAAGGTTTTCTGAAAGCCAAGAATGTGTACTCTTATCATTTGTTTCGGTCTTGTTATTTGGGTTAATAGTTTAAAAAAAAATTCCTTCAAACTCAAAATTTATCAAAAACAGTGAGGTTTGTATGGAGGGACATTCTGCCCTCCTGTAATCCCTCTACTTGGACACACTTTAGGATTTGTGGTGGGTGAGAGGTACGGCGAATGCAGGGTTTCTTTTGCATCTCATGAATCTAGATTTAGAGAAACTTTGAACTTATCCTATGTATTCGATGTCAACAGCTATTTTCTAAATTTGTGTATATACATATAAAATAAAATGCACGACTGGATCGTAGAAACTTGCTCTTGTAGCTAACAACTTTAGTGTTACTCACTGACGCTGTTGGTAGGTAGCTAGTTTATTATGCAGATTTAAAGCCCATGTAGGTAATATTACCTTGATTCTTAGTATAATAAATTGTCGACTGCATGATTTAAGGAATATTTAAATAGGTACCTACAAATGTATATTTAAATGGATTTTAATTATGTAAATTAGGAGGGTAATAATGTAAATATGTACAAGTACTCGTACATACATGTAAAAACGAAGAACGCCACTAGATGCCGTTTAGGCTGTAGCTCGTTATACATACAGACCGACAAACTGAAAGACTGACAGACAGACATTTTTTGGCGACCACTTTTTTAGGCTTCTCTATGATCGTAATGCCATGTTTGATTGTTAGAATTTTTTTTTTTACAAATGCATAACTTGCCTTATACTCGTAGTACGAGTACCTATAATCGCAAGTAAACATTAAAATCTTTAAAAAAGGCCGATTAAACATTTACATACAAAAAATTTAGTTTTAGTAATTTTTATTTTTCTCAAAAACTAGAAGACATAAAATCATATTGTTTTCTGTTTTTGATTAAAAATTAATCAGTGCAACGAGTTTCTGGAAAAAAAATATTATATAATTTCACAGTCTTGAAAAATTATACATTAAACTTTTTGAATCCTTTTTCACAAATTTTTATTTTAAAACATTTTGACGCAAAATTTTCAACGATTTAGTAACATGTTAAATCATTTTTAGTATGATACTAAGTTAACAAGAGGATTTTGATAATTTTAATCTTATTAACATTTTACTAAAGTTAAAATCACCGAATGGCTACTTTAAATTTTTAGTATCGTACTAAATCCACATGCCATCCTGATAGTATATCGGCTTTGCACGCGGGACGCCCAGGTTCGAGTCCTGCTGGTGTTAATTTTTTTTTGTAAATAAGTAAGTTAAAATGATGAATGTGGGTCTGCATCAACATATAGTCAATTTACAACGCATAAACACAATAATTGTGTTCATCAAAATTCAAACCCTACAAATGCTTTGCTATCTGCTTAATGAGCATTTTACTAGTTAACAAAAGGTTTAAAATTTATTAAAAGTTAGTAGACTACTATGTATATAGTAAATTGCTAACTAGTATCGTGTTAAGGCCTTAAAAATATGTTGTTTAAAATTTTGCGCCTTTGTTTTTAAACTGTGCATAAATTTTAATTGATTTAAAAATAAGGTAATAGCAATTTTTTTTTATAAAATTCCCTTTCCCTTCCAAATGGAGGGGAGGGTGTAGCCCACCTCTTCCCTTATATAATCAAATGCACAACTGGATCGCACGTACTAACTATTATGTTCGACGACATCGAATGCACAAGATTCTTAGTAGAAACAGATAAATGTAAAGGGTTATCCATTTTGCGGTTTCAAAAGTAAACGTAAATAAAACACATATTAAATATTTTTTTTCATGATATTTCTTTTTTATAATAAAGTTTGAACATTGACATTATGTGTGAAACACTACACCATTTAAATGACCACCACGCGAATTGTTGCAAGCATCGATTCTTTTGAGGTAATTTTAGACCACTTTTTCACACATATTGAGTGGTATCTCAGCCATAACTTGACGAATGTTGGTTTTCAAGTGCTCAAGAGTTAAAGGTTTTTCTGCATAAATACGGTCTTTCGCTTAGCCCTAAAAAAGTCTAAAAAAATAACCATCGGTGTCAAATCGCATGATCTTGGTGGCCACTTGATATCGCCACGACGAGAAATTACGCGGCCAGGAAATGTCTCTTCCAATAAAGCCATATTCAGTCGAGTTGTGTGGCATGTGGCAACGTCTTGTTGAAACCACATATTCTCCAAGTCGTATTCTTCAACAGCAGGCAAAAAAAAGTCGATTATCATATGACCATAACGCTCCGAATTGACGGTGACAGTCGTTCCAACGTCGTTTTCGAAGAAGTAAGGTCCAATCACACCTCCGGGCCAAAGAGCGCCCAAAAACAGTGACATTTTGTGGATGTAATGGCCTCTCTTCAATTACTTGAGGATTCTCAGAACTCCAAATACGAAAATTTTGTTTATTAACATCCCCACCGATTGAGAAATGTGCTTCGTCGCTTAAGTAAATTTTGTTCGAAAAATCGCCGTCCATCGCCTATTGTTCAAGCAGCCATTCGATGTATCTACGACGTTGTGAATGGTCAGCTGGCTTCAGCTGTTGTGTGAGCTGGACCTTATATGGATCCAAATGCAAAATACCCAATAATGTGCCGTACGACAGTCCTAATTCCTGAGAACGACAAGGAATCGACACATTCGAGTCTTCGGCAACACTTTCACTTACAGCAGCGATATTTTCAGTGGTACGAGCGAAAAGATGATGTACAGGCCTTACAATATCTGTAACCAATCCAGTCCCTTCAAATTTCTTCAAAATTTTGCCAATTGCTTGCGTAGTTGGACGATTATGTAAACCATACTCTCCTCTTAAAGCATGTGGCAATGGCAGAAACACCATTTTTGTAGCAGGTTTTAACAATTTTTATGCGTTGTGCGATAGTTAAGCGATCCATTTTCGTAAAATTCAGACTTTGGACTGAAAAAAAATTGGTTTAACAACTTAGTTTGACTGATGTCGAATTCCAGCCCTATACTTTTGAACCCGCAAAATGGATAACCCTTTATTTAAGGCGTTTCATTTCAATGTGAGGATATATTTTGATTGTCACCTGCCATAACTTTTCCGTTCGCTTTTAACTTTTCCTGATCGCTATAACTGACGCCTAAACAAATGGACAAATTGAGCCATTTTTAAACTTATGACAAATAGAAATACTTGTCAATACTCCATAATACTTTTTGACTTAATATTTAGCAATTTATCGTACATTTGAAGTAAGATACCGATAAGCTTCCATATGGTCTAGGGCAAGGGGTGACAATTTGCGGTCCCTTCTTCAGATAAAACAAAAAAGAATTATTTAAAAACTTAAACAAAACAACATATATTTACATACATATTATGTATGTGTACGTAGTATGACATAATTTTGTAAATAAAACAAAGTAACGTGCTATTTCGCTTACAATTTTACTTAAATTATAAAATTTAACTTTTATTGTTATTGCTTTTATCAGTTAGTGCACTGCACTTGTTTTAGATCCATTTTTTTCTTTCTTTTATAACGGAACTTTGTTCAGCTACTTTTTACTTCACTCCACACGAAAATGACTGTGTAAGTGTCATTATTGTGCTTTGTTAGTTCTCTTATTCTGGGATTTCTTTTGCAAAACTTGCTGTTGCTGTGCAGATTGTTGTTTTTCCTTATCGTTGTCCTGTAAAAGGATACGTCGAAACAGCACAGGATTTGTATCGGTCAGAAGTGTATCTTCGGGTCTGCTGTTTACATCGAATACAAAGAATTGCTTTAAGTTTGCCCATGTACGCTGACTCGGACAGACACTCAACTTGTCCAAGAGTTTCGAACTCATGTCGGGAATAATGGGCTGCAAGATGATGCCACAAAGGCGAAGACTATCCATTGTCATTGAAAGGATGGTATCTAGCTTTTGTGAACGCTCACTTGATATCGTCGTAGTTGTTGTTATTGCTTCCGACGGAGATGCCTTCTTCAGTTCCCAGGGCTTAGAGGATTCGAAAAAATTATTTGTCGCATGGAGTGCTGCCATAACCGTATCCACAACTAAGTAGAAATTGTTTTGCTCGTAATGTTGGGCGCATCGTTCTGATGTGTGTGTTTTATAAAGGAAGAAAAAAAAAGTGTTAATATGAGCCTGATGGCTGAGAAAAGCGAAACAGAAGAATTCAAAAATTTACACTCTAAGTACTGATGGATATTTTCTACAACAAGCATAAACTCCGTGAGTTGTTTTACCTGGCAGTTCAGAGAGTACCTCTTGCAGGTGTCTGGCAGCATCTAATCGCAGGATTTCGTTGCAATGATGAACATAAATGCGAGGATAAAGTTGACGCGGATTAAGGGATTTAGCACACCCTCGTGACAGTAGGTTTCCCAGGGTGTCCGCAAGTTCTGAGTTTAGAATACGTAAGGCTTTGGTACTGCTGTAATCTGGAAAAAAAATAAGAACAAAAATAAATCGACTTAGAATAATGAAAATGGAAATATATTTGTTATTAATTCAATAAGGGTGTAATTTTAGCACAGGCAATGGAGTGGAATAGTTTCATGGAAAAGCCAAGGCATTTCAAGTCGAGACCTACCATCTCTTCAGCGATTTCGAAGCTGCATGTGATATAGAATTCAACGTAAGGAAATCTATATGGGATGGTTAAATTGAGACAACTGGAGTGCGTAGAGCAAGAGTAAACATGGAAGGCCAAGTCTTTTTAGCGAATGGAAAACAGTCTAAATGATAAGCGAATACAAGAACAAATATCAGTTACATAGGTAGGGGAAACCGGGGCTAGAAGTAACAGGGGCAGTTACGTGCCGTGGTCCTTGAAGCAAGGTGTTCACTATCTGCTCTATGTCTATTCTTAATTACGATTCAGGATCACGGCGTGGACGTTGTTTTTGTTATTTTTATTTTGTTTGATTTTTTTTATGTTTTTGTTTTTCTACTTTTTTGTGTTTTTTTTTTGTAAGGAAATAGTATAATTTAGAACCGAAATACTTCAACAAAAGTTCAATTCGTTGGGATTTCTTCAAAAACCTTGCAAAACTTCATCATAGAAACTATTTTTTTAGTTTGATTTCCTTTAAAGATGATTTTTCTATGAAGATTATTGCAAGTTCCCATGTTTAAGAGCAGAAAAAGAACATTCGATAGTTACTCGATGTGGCTTTTTTTATGATAAGTGAATTTAATTTAAATATGTTTGAAAAAGTTTTTTTTTAATTCAAGAGCAACAACCTTTCATGGAATGTCTTTAACGGAGATATTTTTAAACTGAGAACACTTTAGAAAAACAATTAATTCATTCTTCAGCCTTGCAAAATCAAAAAAAAAAAATCACCATATGAAGACTTTGGGCATTCAAAAACTTCATTAGTAAATTTTTTTCCATACTCAACAAAGTTTTTTGCGGAAAGTAAAGCATTTCAATTTGAAGATTATCAAAAAAAAAAATTATTGGCGATATCGCATTTCAAATTTTCTAGGCCTCACTTTGGAAAAGGATCAATAGCATTTTTGGATGCTTCAAAGATATGATCAAAACTAGTTCTCAAGTTATTTATTTAATTAATTTATTTAAATCTAACGCTGTCAATGAAATGTGTATTAAATGTTATTAGAATCAGAATACTGCATTAATTAAATCATTTTGTATTTCGACGTCGCTTTATATACAAATGTACGTGCACTTCACTTATGAGTATGTTTGTATTTGTACATGGTACACGCAATGAATCCGCACCGCAAGCGCCCAATGAACAAAATAAGAGCCAAACACTAAAAGTAAAAAGAAAAGCTCTCTTTTCTCTTAGATGGCATATCTGGTTCACTTTAGATCTCCACGTAAAGGCGAATATCGAATTGATCGAAGATAGAATAATTAAACTCACAACAAAATTCTTTGATCGACTTGATCTATCTAGCTGAGAACAACTTGGTTAGTGAACTAAATAATCAAAATTAAAAAATTCTATTTTATTTTTCTTACCTGTGTTATCTATGTATTAATGTAAACTTTATTAATTCATGTATTTATTTATTTATTTATTTATTTATTTATTTATTTATTTATTTATTTATTTGCTTATTTATTTATTTATATGTTTACTTGTTTGTTTACTTATTTATTTATTTAGTTACTTACTTATTTATCTATTTATTTATTTACTTGTTATTGTTTTTGTTTAAATTATTTTATTTTATTCTATTTATTCAATTATTTACATATTTATGTAATTTATTATATATTTATGCATACTTATTGTTAAAAAATGATCACTTATTCATTTATTGGTTCATCTGTTAACCTGTTACACTTCATACCCTTACTAGTCATTAGCTTAAGATTTTATTATATTCTTACATTAAATGGAGGTTTTTATTATTTTTTCCTCGGGACATAATTATATAAACCTTATTGATAAATTATAAAACTTATATACATACTATTTTAGTTGAAAGATACATTGTATCAAATCACTTTATTGTAAAATGTGCGGTAACAACCATTGTAAAATTTAATAGACTATCTATCTATCTATCTGGTTTCTCTTATGGTAGTATCTATTCATGAGGTACGTTAACCTTTACGATACACTCAACTTTGTTGAAGTACATTATGTACACTTATATAAGATTCTATACAATTTTGCGCTGTCGCTTAAGAAAATAAGTATTTTATTAACCAAGGTTTTGAGAAATTTAACAATTACAAATTTTATTTTCAATAAGAAAATAAAAGAAATTCATTAGCTTACTCTCATAGAATTACTCTGAACATCTGAATATTTCGCAGTTTGCTACATCTCTAAAATGTCAAAGTGATGAATCTATTAACTTAAATAAATGTGCAAAATGTTTCTCTTGAATCAGAATAACTTCTAGAATGAAACAAATATGTAATAGAATGTATTTATTATTTAGTTTTAGGTATACCTACAAATTTTGAAGAAAAAAAATTAAGTTTCCTTTTATACTGTAGAAAGTTTATTTATCGTTATTTTTATACTATATCCACTCGGAAGAGATATAGTTCTAGTTGTTTTTTTTTTAATATTTATTTACGTTTTGGTTAAGTTTATGTAAGTAGTTAAGCAACGAATGGCTTCCGTTTTTTTTTAAACGAGTGATTTGTGTTAAATTTCACGTTGGGGCTCGTTTTAACATTTTTGTGGGTTAAGTTGTACCTAATAAATACAAGCAGTTCATATTTTCAAACACATTTTTGGGAACCAAGCCGATGGAAATGGAGTTCTATGTTTATATTTCGTTTTGTTTAGTTTTTTTCTTTATTTTTAATAAAAAGAAAAAAGTCCATTTGACGTATATCGTTGTCAACAAAAGGTTGAAAAGCAAAGAAGTCGCTCATGTGTTTACCTGGTTTGCTAATTAGTTAAATTAGTTAAATTCGTATTCATATATGTACATAAATCTAATACTGGTTTTTTAAATATTTAATTACATTACTAACTTTTTGTTCCCAAAATTCAGAATTCAGTTTTTTTTTTAATTAATATTGATTTTGTTTTTTTTTTCTAGGATTATTAAAAAATAAATTGATTTATTAAATTTGTGAGTTAATATAATAACTTAAATCTTAATGTATCAATGTAATTATACTATTGTAAATAAATGAAATGAAACTTTTAAATTTTAATATTAATTTCATAAGTTTTGCTGCTGTATGTGCTATATTTTTGTGTTACCCCGATATATGTTATAACACTTTCCCCGCATATGGGGTAAATCGTAACAATACGTTTTATTTTTTTTATTTCAATTTAAATGATAATATACAAACTTATATGTCTAATTACATATTACCATTATAATATAAAATTTAAATTAATATTATTTGAAAGAATTAGAGGACAAATTTTAAAATTCTTGAACAATAATAATAATAAATTCTTCTTGAAAGTGAATTATAAATACGAATTCTATTTAAGAATTTGAACAATTAAATAGTTTCTTTTGTTGAAATTCATAAATGTTTAATAAATTTATTGTTTTGTTTAATTAGTAAGGCTTTCGAAAGCTAACTTTTAGTTAAGTGTTATTTGTTTCTAGTTGAAAACATTAAATTCGTCTAATATGATGTCATAAGAGATTTGATTATGATTGTTTTAAATTCGATATAACAGTGATCTAAGTAATACATTAGTTTTGGGTGTTCTAAGGTGGAAAAAGGAAGTTGATGCCTTTATTGCGCGTATGGAACGTTAAAACAAATCTTTTTAAGAATATTAGAGTTGTCTATCAAACCGATAGAAAAAACATTAACCGTCCTTAACGTAATCATTAAGAAAATGTTATAATTTAAAGTCTTACATTATATTCAACAAGAGGACCATTCATTTTAAAGAAAATGTATTTTGTAAATTTTGTCTGAACCGTTTCAACTTGATTCGAATAAGTTAAATAAAAGGGGTTCCATATTGTGCTTCCATATTCAACAATATGTGTTGCTAGAGAATTAGACATAGTAGTATTAGATCTGCACCAGTTTGCTGATAAGCAACATAAATATTTAAGTTCAACTTAAAACGATTATGGGCTAATTTTTTCCTATGCGTAAACTCTTCTGCTTATGCAAGACTTAAATGCTTCAGTTGAGTATAAGCCAACGGGGCATAGTCATTTGAAAAGATTTACATATTCTCATTATAAAACCAAGTATTTTAAATACTTTCTTGGTTATAAAGCTTATATGTGAAGAGAAGAGAAATTCCGAATAAAAAATTATGCCGAGATCGTTTATTTCGCATACCATTTCAAGAGTTGTCCCATTAATTGTAAATATAATGGGACTAAGTTAGTGTTGAATCGTTTTCTAGTATAGAATATTGTTTTGTCGACCCAGCTCTCGAAATTCGAGGGCCAATTTATTTATTTAATTCATTATCATTCAAATTAGACAGAGAATTCATGATTTTTTAAATTGTTGAATGCAATGAGAAGTACCTACTAAGCACTCAATCCTGGAGGGAAAACAGTTAATGGTAAACAAACTTTCAAACCTAAAGACATTTTTGACACATTAACAATTTGTGTACAACAACGAATGTTCATGGTTCTTACTCATGCACCTATCATGTTTCAATATTTCCATGCTAAACCAAAATAAGTACATCCAACAATTCTGATGGCTTAAAAAAATTCAAGAAATATTAAAATAACCCAAAACAATGGATTTAGAGATGGTCACGCTTCACACGACTCGTATGTTCACCACACTTTACCTCTTATGAAATTTAACAACATATGAAATAAATAATGATTGTTTTAATTTGTATAAAATCAATTATATAAACTTCTAAAATGAAATTTAATTATTTTCTAAATTTATTGTGAAAGTCTTTGTCCAAGTTGTACATACATTTTCATTAGAAATTAAATATTTATTTACACTTTTCCACCACTTTCCTGTACTCAACTATTCACCATCCTAGTATTTCCCAGCACAAACACAATTCAATAAATATGTATGCAACGAACACACAAGAGTATGCAATTCCTTTTATATATTTAATTAAATTATCCAATGCACAAACCATTTTCTTGAATTTTATTTTTATTATAATTTTTCAGTGTTCAATTATAGTGTGTTCAATTGTCCGGTGTTCAATTGGCTTGACACCCAAAATGTGCTGTATTTTTCCAAACAACAACAAAGGCAAGATTTAAAATGGTTCTAACTTTTACTAAACTTAAACTGTATGACTGTATGGTGTACCTTTACATCAACAGATGTCGCTAGTGTAGGTGTGTATTTTTTTGCATTCTTATTTATTGTTTTAAACAATTTCTGTGTAGTATATTTAAATAATTTTGGCATTCTGCACATCTATGCAAAAAATGCTTTCGTTTGATATGTAATTTATGCCCCTTCGGTTTTTGTGGGCCGCGAAAAGTGTGCCGTTTAATTATATGATTTAAGTAGCGGACTAGGCGAGTTTCGTCTCGCGCCAATTTAACACCTTCAAATGAACTGCAGAGCTATAATAAAACACAGATAGTTCAAATTTCAATGTGATTTATTTGAATGGAATAAAAATACGGAGAGAGTGATATGCTAAACATTGTTTTTCGATTTGGTTTTCGGCGCAAAAACAAACAACAAAGACCGTTTACCAAGCTATCGACGGCGTTCTTTTTCTTCGCTGCTAGTATTGGCCGTTCACAAATCCAATCCCGATTTTTATAATTTTTGGTAATGCAGGGCAACACTTTATTTTGGTGATGAGTTTCTCCTTCGACGTTGTTAGTTCGCAAAAATTTGTCGGGAATGATATCAATCCAATCGAAACATCAACAGAAATTTCGACATTGCCAAGCACCAGCAGTTGTCTTTAGAATTCAGCAGCCGATGGGTCATTCTACAATGCGAATCTCATATTCGTGGTCAATTTCAACTTCTTGACATACCGGCACAAAGACGACCATTTCAAGCATGCATTAAATTCATCGGCAGCAGTAGATTTCGGGATGATGGGAAGCGTTTGAAGAAAATTTCCGCAATATCATATCCCCACCAAATCATCTCGAATCACCATGTAAATCCTTCATTGTTGGGTCAACTGCCTCCAAAGCTCGTTTATGCGACATCGTGCATTCATCCCAAATTGTGATTTTGCATTCTCGCCTCAACTTCACTGTCGCCGAATTCTTGGTTATTGTCCACGTTATTGGTTTGTCAACCGTGAAAAAATTCATCACCAGAGTCAAAGCGCAATGTGCAGTTCGACCACATTCAAACGGTGTGGTATCAATGCCATAGATGCCATAGAATTCAACAGGCAACGAAAGAAATTTTGGCGAATTGTTGCTAGAATCAAATAAATCTTGCATCTCCCACCGGAAGCATCGAGCAAGTAAATGCGATTGCGGAATCGTATTTACCACTTTTCTCCTTCTAATAACTATTTGTCGAATTTGTGGTGCAATATGAAGCTGTGCAATATGGGCACGTCCCGATTTATTTCTTCTGCACGTACCTACCTCTTGCGTTTGATTATCACGGACATTCTGATTAAATATTGAAAGACGTTTACGTCGTCCAAGGTTAGATCGGAATCAGTGTAAACGTATTTTTTAGAAATCGTTTTAATTTTTTACGCAACACAAAACGAATTTTCACTCAGCGGTCAAACGATGTGTATTGAACAAACACAAAGTAGTTTATGTCAAAGAAATTCACCGGCTGAACTAATAAAAACGAAATCAGGAATTATACGATTTTGACAACACTATTTTTTATATATCTATATATTTGTTCATGTTTATGTATATTGTTTAGGTATATGTGTATTAGTTCATGAGATTTGACAATTTTAGTAAGCATTTTTAAATTTTAATAGTTCACAAAAACAGCCATACATTCAAAACCAATACACATAAGCACATATCACATAGCTTAAAACCTTCTTCTCGATCATATCTTTCATAAAAAAAGTATATTGAAAATGATAGAATGCCAACTGAGATCATTAGGGTCATACGTTTTTGACAATTTGTTTTATATATAAAGATTTAATGTTAAACAGTTTTCAAACACCAGTTTTCTAATAGTTTCAGATCACTTTGTAGTACAATATTATCACCTAACTTTTAATCACCCTAAATATTTTTATTGTATAAAAGTTATATTTTTACAAATTCTGATCAGTATTAGTTTGGCTTTTTTATTGGATTTGGCTAACAGCATTAATTTTAGTAAAATCGTGTTACTTTTATTCGGCAGATATTTGTATAGGCTTATCCATTTCTGCCAATTAACAACACGCATACAGGAATGGTTAAAAATTGTTGGCACTCCCGCCGGTTATATAGGGTGTGAGGAGGAGTCATGATTTCTTAAATGTTTGCTCTATAGTGAAAAAGGATAATATCAATAGTATAATATTCTCTCTTATTTGACGAAAATTTTGCTCAACGTGCCATCCGGCCTTTAAAATACCATATATGCATGTGGTTTCCTAATTCCTAAGGCGAACTTTTGTCCAAATCAGTATTCGAAAAGAAATTGGTTTTCAAATTTGCAAATAGAAAAAAATCAACTTTCATTTTGCTCTCAAATATAAATCGACACCTAAATCTCTGTTGTACCAAAATACATAAATGAACGAATGGTATAAACAAGGTACACAAATTTAACCAAAAAAAAAAACTTCATCTCATCTCAATTTAGGTGCCAGCATATTGTTCGCGTGAGTTCCATTTTTCTTCTCCATAAATTCAACCGCAATTGTTTCAAACAAATTACGGTGAAGTGCCAGAGGCAATGGTTAATCATGCAAACAAAACGTTTTTGACCAAAACTTAATTGAATTCGATACCAGAAACAGAAAACAGCACGAGAGTTGAGACCACATAAACCGAAACGGGTATCCTAATCGCATTTCAAACAGCCCCTCACCAAAAGGCGTATCAAAATTAAAGTTAAGGGTAGGGGCGTGATGTATGAGTAGTTGTGCCGACTTTTATGTGTTAATAATTTTTTTTTTTTTTATGAATATGAATATTATGAATACTCTTTATATGTTTTTTGACACAGGGCGGACATCCGAAGAAAGAAGAGAAAGAAGGATAGGAAAGATGTGTGACTCGATGTTCTGAGACTAGAGCTGGTTGTTGTCTCAGATTTGTCTCCAGGGATGGCGGCTAAACTAATGCGGAGAGAATTACAGTGTCTAATTTATTTATGTCTCTTATAATTGGCATTATTTTATTTATTTCGTTGTCATATTTATGGGCATGCTAGTTTACTCAATCACATTTTGTTAGTGTTATGCCTGAACAGAATGTAATGAGTAAACCAGCAACTCACTTTATGACAATTTTTAGAATTGGTTTTTAATGGAATATAAGAAGACATAGGCAACGGCAGGAATCGAACCTGCAACCACGAGGTTGACAGGCGAGTACACAAATGGACCAGTAATCCAGAATCCCGAGGAATACTAACAAAAAAGAACAACTAAAACAACTGATCGACAGATTACAAGAGCTATTAAGACCAGCCCAACAATTTTTCAAGCGTTTTTGATGATTTTTTCAGCACACAGCTATTATTTTGCACACGACTGTAATGCCTCAAAAATTACAAAAACCGTAACTCTGAAAGATCATCAAAATTACGGAGCACTTCCCAACATCGTAAAATCTTGTAATTTTGCACAACAACGGCCTTGTGACGCAAGCAAAGGAATACATCGAAAATGTTAGGTATTTTTATAAAGGGCGTGTTATATGCGCCCACTTTCTTAAAATTGTTAGCAATTATATAGAGATCCTCCGATTGCTCGATTAACTATTAAAATTTTTCCAAAACGGAGTGACATGACCAAAAACATTAACGTTAACACAAGAGCCAAATCAGTATTCATTAAATAATAGATAATGTATCTCTTAATGCGTAGATGATTTAATACTATTCTAATTTAAATATTTCGTATTAAAACTTCATGAAGTAAGATAACTAGATGTACTTTTAGATCTTACTACTTTTCAAGGCCGACTTACATAGAGGTTTTTGAATAGAATAATTTGTCTAATCTCTGATAACCTCATCATCATATAAATATAGGAGTTCGGATACCTTATTACTGAGGGAATAATATAAAGTGCTTCCCTGGGGGACTCCAGAGAGAGGATGTGACTAATTTTAAAATGGCACCCAATGGGGCCTTCAAAAGTCTATTTAAAACCAAACAGTTAAGAACGTAAGGATTACGGCTAGCAACGGGACGAGGCCAGGGGACATTTTTATTAGTCTCGTCTCGGACTGGTCAAAATCAAAACATTTCAGTCTCGTCTCGGTCCTGGTCTCGCCTTTTTCCCGAGTAAATTTTAATGTGCAGTCTCGTTTCCGTCGCGGTCTTGGTCTCATCCTTAGTCTTGGTTTCTTTCGAGTTTTTTTGGTAGTAAGAAGACGTAAAATAAGACGCGTGTTCAGATTGAAAAAAAAGACTACGGTAACTTAGCAGTTTGTTAGTAGAAATATGCGGGGTGTTGAGTCTTGTGTTTAGCACGAAGAAAATATATAAAAAAGATAATATTTTTTTTAAATGTCACCTAAAGGTCTTAAAGTCACCTTTTTCCGGAGGAAAAAATAAATCGGAAAAATTCGAATTTTCAGGAGTTTTTTTTAAATCCATTTAAATTGGAGCAATCCCTCAATCGATTTGGACAGTTTATGTCTTGACAGGTAGGCAACAAACTATATTTTGACGTTTTGATAATATTTTTTTTCCAAGTGTCACCTAAAAGCTTCAAACCTTTTTCAAGAGGGAAAAAAAGTCTGAAAAATGAGCGATGTCTATTCTAACGACATGCATACATAAATCAAATATATTCTTCTCTGGATTTTCGCAGTGCCCCTATCGGAGTATAACTATGTACATATATGTTTTATGATATTTTAACGAGCATGGAATATTTCGTAAAATAAGCTTGTGAATATAATAAAACTTAATGCAAAGCACAGCTTTTGGGCATTTAGAGGTATTTCCCAAAAGGTTCGAATGCTCAACGAAGCGGGAATGGAAAATAATTGCGATTTTCATTCGACGGGCAACCCGACTTACTGGCCGACTGATCCATCGAAAATACATGAACTTATTATTTTTTTTGTGGTCAAAGGAATACCCTAAAATAAAATTAGTATATCAGAAAGCTTTGATCTTTTCTCAGATCATTCTGCTGTAATTCTCACTATGAGCGTTAATCTTGTTCAAAATGAAAAACCACTCACTCTAACCAATGGGAAAACCAACTCGGAGGGTTTTAGAAAAAGATATAGAGGATAAGTTTGAATCAAGGGTATCACTGCAAACGCCTCTCGAACTTGAAGATGCAGTAGATAACATCGTCAATATCGTACAACAAGCCGCATGAAACAACACCCCGTACCAAAGAGAAATGCCGCTCTTTAATAACCTAAAATATACACAGGAAATAAAAGATTTAGTAAAAGCGAAACGAAAAGCACGTACGAAATTGCAACAAACTCCAGCTCCTCTACACAAGTTAAATTCAAATCGCTTGTGTAATTTACTAAAAAAGATGACAGAAGAATTCAAAAATTCTGAAGTTGGAAATTATCTTAAAAGCTTGACAGCTGGAAAAGAATACCACTACTCACTCTGGAAAGCTGTTAAAGTAACGAAGAAACCAAAGCTCCAAAGCGCCGCCGATTAAGAATGATCAAAATGAACGGGCAAAAAGCGACAAAGAGAAAGCAAACAATAAATATACGTTCTAACCCAAGCGAAAATTACATAACAAGAAATATTACCCTTGCTGAATTAAGTAGAGACATAAGAAAGCTTAAGTATAAGAAAGCTCCTGGATATGACTTAATTACGCCCGAAGTTCTCAAAATGCTTCCTCGCAAAGTATTAATTAATCTTCTTTATATAATAAATGCCACTCTAAGGCTAAAGTACGTTCCGAGCCAATGGAAGATTGCGGAAGTTATAATGGTTCTCAAACCGGGAAAACCATCAAATGATAAGAAATCTTCTTCAGCCTATTATATCTTAGGTCTTTGAAAGAATATTACTTCTACGCCTGCAGCCAATAATAGAAGAAAAGCGCCTAATACCTGAACATGAGTTCGGATTTAGAAGCAAGAATTCGACAATTGACCAAGTGCATAGGATCACTGACGTCATTGAGAAACTCTTGAAGAAAAGAAAATTTGTTCGGCGGTCTTCCTAGACGTGTCGCAAGCTTTTGATATAGTGTGGCACGAAGGCCTAAATTTTAAATTAAGACAAATTCTGCCTGAAGCACTTTATACGCTTCTAAAAGCATATCTAGAGAATAGGCTATTTAGAGTACGACATGGAAACGATTACTCGGATCTCAAAGAAATAGTGGGTGGGGCACCACAGGGAAGTGTTTTAGGTCCAATATTGTACCTATTGTTTACACGTGATATACCTCAAACAGAAGACAGTATCGTTGCCACGATTGCTGATGACACTGCAATACTAGCAGTGGGCCAAACGATAAATGATTCTACGACAAAATTACTAAAAGCTCTGAATAATGTCAATGATTGGACAACAACATGGCGGATATCGTTCAACGAAGTAAAATCAGTCCATGTAGATTTTACGTATAAGAAAATTAATAGATTACCGGTATTTGTTAATACGGTTCAAGTTCCGTTTGCTAACGAAGCAAAATATCTCGGAATGATTCTAGACGCGAAATTAAAATGGAAACCGCATGTTAAAAAGAAATGCGAAGAGTTAAATAATAAACTCAGAGATATGTACTGGTTGCTCGGGAAACACTCTAACCTCAGTATCGAAAACAAGCTAATTTTGTACAGGCAGGTGCTTAAGCCTATCTGGACTTACGGTATACAACTCTGGGGTTGTACGCGAGATTCGAATTTAAAAACTTTACAAACTTTTGAAAATAAACTCCTAAGATCATTTGTAAGCGCGCACCTTGATACATTAGAAACGAAGATCTCCGATGAAATAAAAAATTTTGCCCGAAATCATAGAAAACGGCTATTGAAACACTGCAACAGTACTATAATTGAAATTATCGATGAGACGAATTTAGTACGCCGCCTGCGAAGGACTAAGCCTTCCGATCTGGTGCACTTAACGAGAATCTGCCTTAAAATCGCGGTATAAGCAGAAACTGTCACCGGATAGTTACCTGCAACACGTTAATTAAATTCGTTAAAAATAAATTGCTGGATAAGTTTTACCTTAGTTGCAATCGGGAGGAGGAGGTGTTTTTAGTGCAGCCTTTGAAGGTTTTACACCTACCCACGGAAAACAAATTATAAAAAATTGAGTACTGAAAAATAAATAAATACCAAAATATTTCTTCTAGCGAAAATCGGAACCAAACCACCGAGACTGCTGAGACCACTGATACATCGAAACAAAAACACGGTCTCGTCTCGGGTGCTTTTAAAGTAGTTTCGTCTCGGCCTCGTTGATAAACCTAGTAAGGATATGATGCATTTTAATTGATCACTGCCTTGAAATTTAAAAAAAAAAATTTGAACCTTTCTTTTGGTTTTTCTTTCTCAGAAACGAACCGATATACATTGCACTTATTACCCCAACCTTAATCCGCACCTGACTCTTACTTGTTCAAACAGAAAATTTAATTAATATTCAATAAATGAACTACATATCAGTACATATATCTGTACATACATGAGTACACATCAACTGGCAGATTATTTGGTGAGGCGCTGGCAACTACATTCGATTTCACGAGAATGTATTTGGTCAAAGGCTCGACGACTGAATGACACTATTGGTGGGACAATTCCCTAAAAACATTTCTAACTGCAATTGAATAATTATGATATCAGCTGTGACAGCGCCTGTAGACAAGTGATGTGTTTGTCAACTGACATTAAATCTAAAGCTGGAATGTCCTGTGGTATGATGATGCATAATTATATGAATTATGATGAATTTTATTTCGAGAATATTGCGAATTACATATTGTTTAGGTCAGACTATTAAAATATGTTTACTTTTTGGGATTTTGTTGTCCACGTTTTCAAATGACATCAATGCCGATCCGTGAATGAATTTGTATTGATTTGAATTTAAATTAAAATCAATTATGTAATAGAAATTTCATCCCTAATTCAGAGCAAACATTAGTTTACATTTACATGGCTTATAAGAGATAATTTGCTAAAATTGTCAAATCAAAATTATGCATTTTAATTAAGGCATCTAAAATGCTATGGAATTACATTATGGAAGACTACTTGCTAATAATTATTGACTAACATGAGTGGATAATCGGATAAGAAGACCGTCATGCACCCTATAAACGATTCAATTTAGTTGGCAATTTGTTGTCAAGTTGATCAAATCAAAGTGTGTGTGGGATTTTTACATGTGATCAATCTGACGGACGGATTAGGTAAACAGGATAAAATTAGACAGGACATCCCGATGCACTTTGGTTTTAAATGCTTGAATATCGCAAAGAGGAAACAATTCGTTTGGCTAAAGAAATCCAAATTCGTGTGGTGCGGCTAAAGAAGGAATCTCTATACCTGACAGTACGTCCGAAATTTGTCTCAAGGGTAAACTGATGAGCATTCCTAGAAGCGCGAGTATTATGGTGGAATATTTTAAGGGAAAGAGTGCAACTGACTATTTCTCTAGAAATTCTCCCGTAAATAAAAAGTTAACACGTAAAATTCGACATGGAAAAAAGAAATTAATACGCTCCAACAATTGAGGACAATTTACATGATTGTTTATTAAGTCTTTGATAAGCATTATACAAAAGTACTTTCTTCTATGATCAAGTGTTTGAATATTGAAGAGCAGGCACCTAGTTGCATAAGAGGGAACTTCAATAGACCAATTTAGTTTCAAAAACAAAAATCTTGTAAATCTTCTTTGAACACGTTCAAGCCTTAATGAGTGGATTTCATAATAGGGGTTCCAAATAATGCAGCAATAATCAAGAACTGACCTAACTAGGGAAACGTATAATATTTTTAAAGTAAAATGATCAGCAAAATCTTTTGAGTTTCTTCGTATAAATATAACCATTTTGTTAGCTTTATTTACAACATAATCAATATGACTCGAAAAAGATAAACGTTCAACTATGATCACTCCGCGATCTTTCTTAACAACTACTCTTTCGATGACTATAAAGGGCTATCCATTTTGCGGTTTCAAAAGTATAGGGCTGCAATTCGACATTTTTCAAACTAAGTTGTTAAACCAATTTTTTTTTTGTTCAGTTGAAAGTCTGAAATATACGAAAATGGATCGCTTAATGATCGCACAACGCATAAAAATTGTTAAAACCTACTACAAAAATGGTGATTCTGCCACAGCCACATATCGTGCTTTAAGAGGAGATTATGGTTTAAATAATCGTCCAACTAGGCAAGCAATTGGGAAAATCATCATCGTTTCGCTCGTACTGTTGTAAGTGAAAGTGTTGCCGAAGACCCGAATGTGTCGATTCCTCGTCGTTCTCAGGAATTAGGACTGTCTTACGGCACATTATGGCGTATTTTGCATTTGGATCTACACCCACATCCATAAAAAGTCCAGCTCACACAACAACTGAAGCCAGCTGTTTGGGGCGCTCTTTGGTCCGGAGGTATGATTGGACCTTACTTCTTCGAAAACGACGATGGAACGACTGTCACCATCAATTCGGAGCGTTATGGTCATGCGATAACCGACTTTCTCTTGCCTGCTATTGAAGAAAACGACTTGGAGAATATGTGGTTTCAACAAGACGGTGCCACATGCCACACCACTCGAGCGAATATGGCTTTATTGCAAGAGATATTTCCTGGCCGCGTAATTTCTCGTCGTGGCGATATCAACTGGCCACCAAGATCATGCGATTTGATACCGCTGGACTTTTTTTTGTGGGGCTACGCGAAAGACCGTGTTTATGCAGATAAACCTTTGAGCACTTGAAAACAAGTTATGTCTGAGATACCGCCTAATATGTGTCAAAAAGTGGTCGAAAATTACTTCAAAGAATCGATGCTTGCAACAATTCGCGTGGTGGTCATTTAAATGATGTAGTGTTTCACACATAATGTCAACGTTCAAACTTTATAATAAATAAGAAATATCATGAACAAAATATTTTATGTGTTTTATTTACGTTAACTTCTGAAACCGCAAAATGTATAACCCTTTATTATTAATGGAGTAAGTGTAAATGATGGGAGAATTTTTCCTATGACATGTAAAACTTTGACATTTACCAACATTAAGAAATAATTTATTATCATCACACCATTCAGCCAGCTTATGAAGATCTTCCTGAAGAAGCTGACAGTCATTTGAAGATTTAATAGACCGATATATCTTGATGTCATCGGCATACATCAGATTTTGTGAAAATCTAAAATTGGAGGGAATGTCGTTAATGAAAATGATAAATATCAACGGACCAATATGGCTTCCTTGAGGAACCCCAGAGTTAACAGAAATTTGTTTAGATAAATGTGTTCCAATTTTCACATACTGAAAACGGTTTTTTTCAAATAGGAAGAAATCCATTCGATAAAACAAGAATGCAAGCCAAGTTTCGATAGTTTAAAAATCAAGACATCATCGTTTACCCTATCAAATACTTTAGCAAAATCTGTAAATACAATGTCTGATTGCGAGCTATTTTCAAATTCATTAATTACCGAGTCACGTTAGACTGCAAGATTAGTCGTGGTAGACCTACCGGCAATGAAACCATGCTGAGTCTCAGAAATTATGTTTTTAATAATATGACTCAGTTTTTTAGCGACTAACTTTTCAAACAATTTTTGAATCACTGAAAGTTTACATATCGGTCCATAATTCATTGCATACTGTTTCGGGCCAGACTTGTGTATGGGAGATATACGATAAGTTCCAGTCCTCAAAGATTTATTGAAAATTAAGCATAATGGCAGTGATATTGAAGAAGCACAGTTTCTTAACACAACAGGCACCAATCCGTCTGGGTCTGCGCTTTTATTTGTGTCAAATTTAATAGAGCATCAAGGACATCTACTACATTAAAAGTCATGTGTCCTACATCAACTACACCATCCGGCGAAAAATAAGGAACCTCACAAGAAATCGGATTTGAGTAGACAGATTTGAAATAATCATCAAAAAAATTACATATAACATTCAAAGCACTGGAAATATTCCATTCAGTTAGGAAGACCAGTGGTTTTCCTTTTAGTATTAATAAAATTCCAAAAATATTTACTATCTGATCTAATTTTTGATCCGACTGATTGTTATATAAAAATTCATTGAGACTGTTAAATTCTCTATGGCATTTTAAATAATTTTGACGGAGGAGAACATTATTTTTATTAAGTTTATGCAATTTATAACCTTTATTTTTGTTTTTGGTTTTTAAGATTTGTAAGCCTTTTATTAAACCATGGGAGATTTGAGCTAGAATGGATTGATTTTTTTGGAATAAATAAATTACAAGATTCATTAAAATATCTAGAAAATAATTCAAACGCTGGACCTAAGCTTAAACTGGTTTAAATTATATTCCATGGAATTGATAACAAAAAGCTATTTATTTCGATGAAATTTGCACGTTTATAATCGAAAAACACTGTTTCCAATTTAAATATTCTCTTATATATATTAAGAACTTACAATCGATGGAAGGGGATAAGGGATGAAGTGAATCTTGAACAATCGGGAATTCGTTCTCTTCAATATAAGCTTCATATTCATTGTCCACAAAAACCAAGTCTAATATACGATTGAGACTATTATTTAAACTATTAACTTGAACTAAATCAAATTGACTGTAAAAGTCCACAACTTCGTATTCAATTTCAGTGACGACGTTAAATGGCACCAGATGTTTATCATCAAGCTCAAGTATATCAAATACTTTTGGTATGGTAGTGCTAAATTTAATGAAAATTCCTACGTTATGGTGTATGCTATAATAAAAGGGCGTTTTTTGCTAGAAAAAAACGAACGCGACAAATTATTTTGTTTCGCCATTGGTTTACGACAAATTTACGACAATTAATGGCGTACCCATTTTTATTTTTTGACTTCATATACACCGTTTTTGAGGGGTGGTAATGCTAACTTGACTGTCAAGTTAGCATTACCAGGGGTTATTTTTAAAAAAAACAAGCGCGACAAATTTTTTTCTTTCACGACAAATTAATCCAATAAGAATTTCTTTAAAATTTTGAAGTGGTAGTGCTAACTTGACACACATGAGAATTTTTCCATATGGTTGGCGTCGTTGTTGTTGTCAAAAAGGCACATCGCTTCCTCACCAAAAGTTGATTTGACAAATACCAATTCCTCATTTGTTTCTAATTTCAACCCTCGTAAATAGCCAAGCATAAACGTGAAGTTTGCGATAACCATCTTAAGTCCTCTGATAAGAATTTTTACATTCGAGTTTCTTTCGACGAGCTTACGTTTTACCTCATAAAGAGTCTTTCGTTTTTTTACGAAAAAGATAAGATTGCTCTCGGTGAACTGAGATATATATAAGTAATAGGAACAAAACTACAACTGTTTGGTTATTAAAAAATATCTATATCAGCATTAAATTTGTATAAGCCATCGAAGCGTTAACTACTGATTTCCTTATAGCAACAAATCAATTGGTCAACTGTCAATATTCTGACGAATGAACAAATAAATGAGATTTCATATTATTTGTATACCTAAAATCTTCTCAATTTCCAAACAAAACAAAATGGTGGAAACATAATTTATATTGACGCTCAGAAACTAAAAATTGATTTTTAATTGAACAAATATGATAAATTTGAGAAAACAAATTGATATACAGTAAAACCCGGATAAGTGCCTCACGCTAAATGCCCCATTTTAATATGCACTTATGCGGGTTAGGCTCTCCTTTATATATAAAACAATTTTGTCAAAAACGTATGAAGCTAATGATCTCAGTTGGCTTTTTACTTGCGATTATAGGTATTATAAAGCAAGTTTATGTATTCGTAAAAAAAATAGAATTTCTAACAATCAAACATGACATTAAGATCATAGAGAACACCAAAAAAGTGGGTCCCCCAATTCCCTAGTTTGTCTGTCATTCTGTCTGTCTGTCCTCGAGTCTACAGCTTAAGCGCTTTGATAGATTTGCTTCAAACTTGGTACATATTGTTTTTTCGGTAATATTGCCCACACGTTTTTTTCATTTTTTTAAGACGACAAATAACAGTAGCTCAGGGAAAAGGTTCCTTTTAATAATTTTTTTTTACAAAAAAAAGTTATTTTTGGTACCTCTAGTAGTACCATTTTTTTGGTTTTCGATTTTCTCGGAAACGGTTAATCTGATTTTTTTGGAAATTTTTACGCAGAAGCTCCTAGAAAGTTTAATCACTATTGTATACCAAAATTTAAAAAAAAAATTTTGGAAATTAATTTTTTTTTGAAAATTCAAAATTTCGAAAACGACGCTATAGATTTTTTCGAAACTTCGTATTTAGTAGTTTTTTGGCAGTATCTTGAATATTTAAAAAAAACTATTTTTCTAAAATAAGAAACAACCGTACCTACCTACCATACAAATGTTAAAAAACCGTTAAGAAAAAAATTTATTTCTCGAAAACAGCTCCAAGAATTTTTATAAAAAAATTGTGTGTTCTAAAATAAGTACAGTTCACTTTTAAGTAGACAAATATTTCTTTTTGCGTACTTATTAACGGTACTTCCCATAGAACCATTTTTCATATTTTCGACTTTCTCAATATTGGATGAACCGATTAAAATAATTTTTTTTAGACAAATGCTCCCTAAAATTGTTAAGAAAACTGCATACCCAAATTTTCAAAAAAAAAATTTCTCGGTTTTTAAAAAATAAATAAAAAATTACAAAAAGCAGTCAGATTTTTTTTTTAAATTTGAATTTTATATGTATATTAATAATATCTTCAAAATAGCGCTTCAAATTTTTTTTTCTAAAAATGTTTTCAAAATTTTATACATAAATATTAATTTATCAAAAAACCGCTCCAACGATTTTTGATTTTTTTTTGATATATTCTTATTTATCAACGAATTGAAACTGTATCTTCGTTTTCCCCCAAACTATAACGACTAAGCAATATAAAAACATTTAAATATGTGTATTATCCATGTATTTCTACTTTATTATTATTCACATTTTAGTAATTTTTGCCTACGTAACTGAATACTAAATACAATTTACACCCTTATATATTTATGTATATATACATATATGTGTGTAAGAATCACATTAATCTTATGTATGTATAGTGCACCTAAATTATAAAGTTTAATGCATATAGCTACCCACCTACATCCTTCATTTTCATTATTATATGCACATGTTTACATAGTTAGGTTCCATCAATATGTAGATACATTTTACTCTCCTAACTTACATAATTAAAATCCATAACTTAGATTTAAATATATACATTTGTAATTTGTAGGTAGGTACCTATGTAACTATTCAGTTAATATTCCATTCCACAATTCATTATACTAAGAATCGAAGTAATCTTACCTACATAGGACTACGCCTGCATAGGATAACTAGACCTAACTAACTAAACCTCAATGGTTACATAAAAGCATAAATAGCTACATAAAAGTTGTTAGTTACAAGAGCAAGTTTGTACGATCCAGTCGTGCATTCTATTTTTTATGAAATATAATGAACGAGAAGAACGTTTTAAGCCATGTACTATGTGCTTATGTGTATTGGTTTTGAATTTATGGCTGTTTTTGTGAGCTATTAAAATTTAAAAATGCTAACTAAAATTGTTAAATCTCATGGACTTAATACACATAAGCCTAAACAATAAACATAAACATAAACAAATATATAGATATATAAAAAAATAATGTCGTCAACGTATAATTCCTGATTTACGAGTGTGGCCACGCGTTTGATATAAAAAAAACTTAATCGTTTTCTTTTTTATGTTTTATTTATTTATTGATTTATTATTTTATATTGTACATATTTAATTTATATTATTTCTAAAGGGAAGGCCTCTGTCCATAGCAAAAGGCTGCACCTTCCAATTAGAGTACTGAATTAGAACTAACTTACGGAATGATCTTTAGCTTGAACTATACTTCGGGTAAAAGGGAAAATGTGCCGCGTTAGCAAAATATTAATTTGTTTTTAAAATATTAACATTACATTTCGTTGCACAAAGGTAGAAGAGAAAAGGGGTGTATCTGTTCTGGATTGGTTTTGCTGCGTTAGCAAAAATGGCGTGGGAAACCGTTAAGAATTTATGAATGTGCCGTTAGGCAAGAGGGCGTGTTGGGAATAGCGGGTTTAGCGTAAAGGGTGAAGTCTCAGACGTAAGTCCTGATTTCACTTTTGTTAGTTCAGCCGGTATATTCCTTCAACATAAACTACTTTGCGTTTGTTCAATACACATCGTTTGACCGCTGAGTGAAAATTCGTTTTTGTGTTGCATTTGTAAATAATACGTTTAGGCGCCAGTTAAACTTTGACTATCAATTCTGAGGCACCTAAACAAATAAAACTGATGTTGTTTTGGAAACAAAATGAAGGTATAAAAGGTTTATAATATTTTTTGTCAAAAAAATATTTTATTTGTTCTACCACTTTCTTGTAAATTTACTTTTGATTTTTCAATGATCATTGAATGATCATTGAAAATGCTTTTCATCATTGAAAAATCAAAAGCGAATTTACAAGAAATTGGTAGGGCAAATAAAATATTTTGTTGACAAAAAATAATATATATCTTATTGCCTTCATTTTGGTACCAAAAACGACATCAGTTTTATGTGTTTAAGTGTCTCAGAATTGATAGTCAAAATTTTCAATGATGAGTTTCAATGAAAGCTATAACTGGCGCCTTACACTGATTCCGATCTAACCTTGGACGACGTACACGTCTAGCATTAATTAATCAGAATGTCCGTGATAATCAAACGCAAAAGGTACGTACAGAGAAATAAATGGAGACGTGCCCATATTGCACAGCTTTCAACTGCACCACAAATTCGACAAATAGTTATTAGAAGAAGAAAAGTGGTAAATGTAGACTTCCATCGCGCTGCTTTGGAATACGATTCCGCAATCGCATTTACTTGATCGATGCTTCCGGTGGGAGATGCAAGATTTAGTTGATTCTAAAAAAAAAAAAAAAATTTCTAAAATTTCTTTCGTTGCCTGTTGAATTCTATGGCATTTATAACACACCGTTTGAAGGCGATTGAACTGCAAACTCAGCTTTGAAACTGGGAATGAATTTATTCACGGTTGAAAAACCAATACCGTGGACAATGACCAAGAATTCGGTGACAGCGAAGTTGATGCGAGAATGCAAAATCATAATTTGAGATGAATGCACGAGCTTTGTAGGCAGTTGACCAGTTGACCTAACAATGAAGGATTTACAAGGTGATTCGAGATGATTTGGTGGGGATATGCTATTGCTCAGCGAAGATGTTCGTCAAACGCTTCCTGTCATCTCGAAATCTACTGTTGCCGATGAATTTAATGGATGCTTGAAATCTTCGTCTTTGTGCCGGCATGTCAAGATGTTGAAATTGACCACAAATGTGAGAGTCGCATTGCAAAACGACCCATCGGCTGCCGAATTCTCAAGACAACTGCTGGCGTTTGGCAATGTCGAAATTTCTGTTGATGTCTCGATAGGATTGATGTCATTCCCGACAAATTTTTGCGAGTTAACAACGTCGAAGGAGAAACTCATCACCAAAGTAAAGTGTTCCCCAGCATTCCAAAAAATTTGTCGCCAATGCTAGCAGCGAAGAAATAGATTGCCGTCGATAGCCAGGTAAAGGGCCTTTGTTGTTTGTTTTTGCGCCTGAAAACAAATCGAAAAACATTGTTTATCATATTACTCTCTCCTTATTATTATTCCATTCAAATAAATCCCATTGAAATTTGAACTATCTGTATTTGATTATAGCTCTGCAGGTCATTTGAAGGCGTTAAACTGGGGCGAGACGAAGTTCGCCTTGTCCGCTTTTACATATACAAAAACTAAAACAAACATTTTTGATAGAAAAACATTTAATTCAAAATATCTTTTAACATCCTTTAGTCCATAAGACCTTATACACTTGAATATTTTGCATTGCGAAGCCATTTATTCAAAATTTCATTTTTTTTTTCTGATGAACAAACGTTGACACAAATAAACTTCGCTAACGGTGCTTTCCAACAACTCAACTTTGAAAATATCTTTATAATAATTTATAGAGATTATAAGCAATGACTTATCACTTCATAAAAAACTGCAAACTCTACTGATTAATTTTAAATACGTACCCCTTATTGAATGACCCTTTATGTTTTCTTATCTCATCACCAAGGGTAAGTACTATATCCATTAAATCATTCGGTATTAAATCGCGAGAAAATATTTGTTAAATCAACTTAAATTGACTTTACTAAAGCAATATCTGGCAACTACCTTAAATTCAACTAACATTCTTTGCAGTTTATTTTTTGAAGTGAACTTAAGGACATAAAAACTTTTTCAATCAAATAACACAAAGAGTGCCAATTAACAACGATGACTTTTGAATTATTTTTTTTTCTTTCGAATAAATTAAAACATCAAAATGGAATGAATTTTTATTCACTTGAAATCCTTACCGTTCAACCATGAAATTGAATTTGACCTACAGGAAGATTTTTTTCTGTCATTTCGTAAAAAAACATTAATTAATTAGGAAATTTGTATATATTCTGGTTGATGAAGCGAATAGTTCGAACCTATCTAATTAGATACAATATAAACATTATTGAAAATATTGACAACAAAACGAATCAGAAGCATTCACCCGGTACACCACTATCTACTACTTTTTTACTTACGTAAATACACTCTAAAAAAATCGTGTAATTTTACTATCATAAAGCGAGGAAACTTGTTGCTCACCATAATTTCAGTATTTTTACACACTTATTAATCCTACATATTTATTGTGTAAATGTTAAATCTTTTATGTGTATTTTCCAATAAAGTTTGAAAGTAAAAATGTGTATTTCTACACCTAAGATGCTTAAACTTAATGTATATATACATATTTTATGTTTAAGATTCAAAAGAATTTAAGCAAAAATTTGTACTATATAAGCATGTGTAAACTTAAGCTTTTTTGTTCAAATTTATAGCGAAATTCAACAAACAATGTTTAAACTCCCAACTAAATTTAGTATGAACACGCTTAAAATTAGAACTTATTTATGTTATTTCGCTATAAAAAGAGCTTATAGTTTTAAATCAGCATAAAATGTGTAATACTACTAACTTGCTTTGGAGATGCTTGCCCCAAAAACGAAATTCTAAAAAAATAACCCCTAAGCCAAAATCCCCTACTGAAAATGGAGCAAAGAAAAAATCCCCAAGATAAAACCCCCTAATACGCATTGAAAGTAGTGACTCAGTATTGCAATGCTTATTTGGGTTCAAGTTTAACAACATTTATTCCTTTTATGTAATAATTATGTAATTATTCTCTTCATCCTTCTTTTTTCATAAAATAAAAACACAGTGCTTTCTAGTCCGTTTTACTTTTATTACAAAAAAAAAAAAACTAAATTCGAAATTAAATAAGAAAACAGTTTATCATAAGATGTAGTAAAATATAAAAACTGATAATTCTAGAAAATAATGGCAATGGCGCGTGGATAAAGTGCTTGATTGCTAACTATTACGTGTGGGTTCGATCCTCACGCTAGGCGCATTCTTTTCTATACCTCCAATTTTAATCGGATGCCGCCCTTGGGTTAAAATGAGACAGTCAATACCTGGTTCTCAAATCTACTGTGCCAAACTAGTGCCGTGCAATTCAGGTTGCATTTAAAAGACCTTAGGTCTTACTGAATTAAAACAAAAAACAAAAATTCTTTTGCACATATGCATACAACTTTTTTTTAAACGATTATTTGAGCGCAGAAGATTTTATGTTCTATGTTCGCCAACGGTCTGATTACGAATGAAATTGAAATGAATAATGAACTTGCCAACGTATCATCATCGTCACAAGCGAATTGCAAATTTACACATAAAATATGTAACTTACATCAAATGGTAGTAAATTTAAGCTTTGATTGCTTAAATACAAACACTTTATATGTAGTTTTCCTAAGGTGTTTGAATTTAAAAAATATTTGTGTAATTATAAACATTGTGGGTGTAATGTTTAAACATTATTATGTTAATAATGAACATTGGTGATTGAAAGGTACACAGAGGGTGAACATTTGCAACAAATGTTTGTAATATCCAACATAATGTGTTCAATTTTTTGTTTACATTTTGTCGTGTGTATAAATACGCAACTTTCCTACTTTTACACTAAAAATTACATACAATTTTGTGGTAAATTTACACGCAGTTTTTAGAGTGTAGGTAGGTATATGCAGGTATGGTACCTTACCTACATATGCCATATGGCAAGTTACGAGTATGTATTCGCAAAAAAAAATAAAATGCACGACTGGATCGTAGAAGCTTACTCTTGTAGCTAATAACTGTAATGAAGCTAAACATTGACGCTGTTGTAGGTAAGTGGTCCAGCTATCCTATGCAGGATTAAAGCCGATGTAATTAAGTTAACCTTGATTCTTAGTATAATGAATTGTCGAATCAATGATTCAAGGAATAGTTACATAGGTACAAATGTATATATAAATCTAGGTTATGGATTTTATTTATGTAAGTTAGGAGAGAAATATGTACCTACATACATGGATGGAACTTAGGTATGTAAATATGTACTTATGATAATGAAAATAAAGGATGTAGGTTGGTAGGTAGCTATATCCATAATAATTTATAATTTAGGTGCAATTCAAGACACATATGTACGTATAATTGTATGAGGGGTTAGATTGTATGTAGTTTTGAGTGACGTACGCAAGAATTCGTAAAAACGGAAATAATAATAAGGTAGAAATAAATGCGGATAATAACACATAATTTAATGTTTTTATATTGCTTAGTCTACAACAACTAATTGAGGGAAAACAAAGGTGCCATTTGAATTGTTGGATAAATTAGGATATATCAAAAAAAAATTCAAGAATCTTTGGAGCGGTTTTTTAAAAAATTAATTTTTGTATGTATACAATTTTAAAAATATTTTTCGAAAAAAAATTGAAACGCTATTTTCAAGATATTAATATTATATACATATAAAATTCAAATTTCAAAAAAAAAATCAGTGACTGGTTTTTCAAAAAAAATATTTTATTTATTTTTTAAAAATCGAAAAACTTTGTTTTTGAAAGTTTGAGTATACAGTATTAACACATTTAGGGAGCTTTTATATAAAAAAATATAAGTGTAATCGGTCCATCCCGAAAATATGTAAAGTGGTTCTATGGGAAGTACCGTTAATAACTACCAAATACGAAGTTTCGAAAAAATCTATGCAGCCGTTTTCGAAATTTTGAGTTTGCAAAAATAGCAAAGTTTATTTTTTTATTTCCAAAGAAAATGTTTTCTTGAAAAAATTTGCACTATAATAGTGTTTAAACTTTCTAGGAGCTTCTGCGTAAAAATATTCCAAAAAATCAAATTAACCGTTCCCCAGAAAATCGAAAACCAACAAAAAAAATGGTTCTACTAGAGGTACCAAAAAAAAAACAGTTTTTTTTTCCAAAAAAAAATATCACAAGATACCTTTTCCCTTCATTTATGAACTAATTTTTTTTTATAAAAATCGTTGCAGACGTTTTTGAGAAAAAAAAAAGATTTTTGTTTTTGGCCCAAAAAAATTTATAAGAGCTACTGTTATTTGTCGTCTTCAAAAAATGAAAAAAACGTGTGGGGATATACAGAAAAAAAAACAATTTGTATCAAGTTTGAAGAAAATCTATGCAACCGTTTAGGCTGTAGACTCGCCGACAGACAGACAGATAGACAGACGAAATTGCGGGACCCACTTGTACATTTTAATTATTTTGTTTACTTATTTTGTTATTAACGGTACCTGCCATACAACCATTTTTTGATTTTGAACTTTATCGTAATCTGCTGGATTTGAATAAAAAATTATAAACGTACATTTTCGAAAAATTGTTTTTTTCGATTTTTGAAAAAAAAAATATTTTTGAAATTCTATATTTAAATTTACATTGTTAAATACTTGAAATTATCATAATAACATTTTCTTTAGAAACAAATTTAATATATCTTGTATATTAAAAGTTACGTATAAGAAGACCTTAACAAAAATTTTGCTGCCGTTTCTACTAAGAATATTGTGCTTACAATGGGATGGAACATCAGGGCAAGTACGTGCGCTCCAGTCGTGCATTTTATTTCTATATGGTTGACATATTTAATTGGTGGTTTATGTGAAATTAATTAAGTTTTGCCGCAAATTTAATTGGTTAACTATGAAAAAAAATCGCCTAGGTTAGCGAAAGAGTATATAGATATCATTATATAAAACACACATCTATAGGTATGGTAAAAAATTGCGTATCATATGCGAATCAACAAAAACCATTCGTTTTCATTGAATAACAAAAAAATATACCGCAATCTAGGAGTAGGTACATAAAAAAATTGGAGGGAAATGTTTGTATCATATCTTAAATGCCATTTGCGTGTATCAGCAAAGTTAGTGTAGCCACTGTATTTTGCTTAGTGTTTGGACTATATTCCCTTACTTTCCTTAGAATTCAGCTCCCAGTACCATCCTTTTTCTCGGATATTGGTCAAGCTATTTGATATTTCTTGGCATATAACTAGGTCAAATCAGGCTAAGGCAGTTAGCAAATAAGATATGAAAAACACGATATATACCGATTACCAAAAATTTCCTTCAGGAGAGCCATAGTGTGAGATGTAGATCCATCTTGTTAGAATCCTCAATTCTGAATTGTTTTCTACCTCTGGCTTTTAAACATCCTTAATTGTCTGCTATTGAAGCAATCCACATCCACATTACCTTTTTTGGATTTCGGTGCCCCATATTCTGCAATTTTGTTTATTCACGGTACTGTTGAGATGAAAATTGGCCTCATATTCAGTTTGCTTATAAATTCGTTATTCTCTTGGAACAATTCTTGAAAACGCAGAACATATTGAACGCACACTTGTGAATCATTTGCTTTCAAATCGTGAACTATTTGAACTTGTATGGAAAAAGGTGTTGTAACTGCCGTAAAATTCTATGCCAGGACCTAGACATCACCAACTTCGTCACCTGGTGGTAGTTTCTGGGCTTCCACAATATTCGTAAAAGCATTATTCACATCATTTCAAACTGCACGAAATTTTAACGAGGAATACCACAGACCATTGTTACTTAAAACGTTAAGCCAATCGGTAAATTTTTGGTATTTGAACTTCTGGGCGTATTTCGAATATGAAACAAATTTCGATATGATCTTTGTTTCCGAATAATTAAATGTCTACTTTATAATATAAAATAATAAAACTAAATAGAAAGTGCTGAATATTTCCATCATTAATGTCCAAGTTTAAAGTGTTAAGTCTATTAATTAAACAAGAAAATTATTCAATAATTAAATCATTAACGTTACTTTTGCCTCACCCTGTATATATGAGTTCAAAATAATATTCTCTAAAAAATATAAAAAAAGTAAAATGTACGACTGGATCGCAACTTGCAAGTAGATACTTTTCTTATATTTGATCACATCGTAAGCCCAAGATTCTTAGTAGCAGCGTCAAATATATTTTGTAAGGTCGTAATTTTTTATAAATACAAATTTTTAATTTTTCTCTGAATGCAATGGGTTATCCATTTTGCGGTTTCAAAAGTAAAGGTAAATAAAACACATATAAAATATTTATTTATATGATATTTCTTTTTTATTATAAAGTTTGAACGTTGACATTATGGGTGAAACACTACATTATTTAAATGACCGCCACGCGAATTGTTGTAAGCATCGATTCTTTTGAGGTAATTTTCGACCACTTTTTCACATATATTGGGAATGTTGGTTTTCAAGTGCTCAATAGTTAAAGGTTTATCTGCATTAACACGGTCTTTCGCGTACAAAAAAAGTCCAGCGGTGTCAAATTGCATGATCTTGGTGGTCAGTTGATATCGCCACGACGAGAAATTACGCGGCCAGGAATTGTCTCTCCAAGTCGTATTCTTCAATAACAGGCAAACAAAGTCCGTTATCATATGACCATAACGCTCCGAATTGACGGTGACAGTCGTTCCATCGTCGTTTTCGAAAAGGTCAAATCACACCTCCGGACCAAAGAGCGCCCCAAACAGTGACTTATTGTGGATGTAATGGCCTCTCTTCAATTACTTAAGGATTCTCAAAACCCCAAATACGACCATTTTGTTTATTAACATACCCACCGAGTGAGAAATGTGCTTCGTCGCTGAAGAAAATTTTGTTCGAAAAATCGCCGTCCACCGCCTGTTGTTCAAGCACCCATTCGATGTATCTACGACCTTGTGAATGGTCAGCTGGCTTCAGGAATCGACACATTCGGTCTTCGGCAACACTTTCACTTACAGCAGCGACATTTTCAGTTTTACGAGCGAAACGATGATGCACAGGCCTTACTATATTTGTAACCAATCCAGTCTCTTCAAATTTCTTCACAATTTTGCCAATTGCTTGCGTAGTTGGACGATTATTTAAACCATAATCTCCTCTTAAAGCACGATATGTGGCTGTGGCAGAATCACCATTTTTGTAGTAGGTTTTACCAATTTTTATGCGTTTTGCGATAGTTAAGCGATCCATTTTCGAAAATGTCAGACTTTCAACTGGAAAAAAAATTGATTTAACAACTTAGTTTGACAGATGTCGAATTCCAGCCCTGTACTTTTGAAACCGCAAAATGGATAACCCTTTATATTGGTATGACAATTTTATATATATTTAACAATATAAGATTAAAATCATAAATCATCCCGTTTTCGAAATATTGAATTTAAAAAAAAAACAGATTTTTTACTTTCACAAATCCAAACAAAATTTTTTTCGAAAATTTTGGTATGCTTTATTATTTATTGATTGAAGGATTTGGAAAAATTCCGTGTCACCGTTTATGAGAAAGAGAAAAAAATAAAAAAATGTTGTATGGCAGGTACCGTTAAATATCTAAAAAAAAAAATTGATAAAATGTAGACTATACCGAAAGTAGTGCACACACTTTTTATTTGTCAAAATTGTTATAGCCGTTTTCGAGATAATTAAGATGGTATTAAAATTTGCATCGCAAGTACCGTTATTTTTGGGGCTAAAACAACGATTCAAAAATCTATTTTGGACAATCACATAAAACGCCTAAGCAGCAAGTTCGAACAAAATCGGTTCAGCGTTCCACAGACAGACAGACGGAATTGCGGGGCCCACTTTTTTGGTGTTCTCTATCATCGTAATGCCAAATTTAACTAAAATCTCGAGTTCGATTTTTTCCAAATGCAAATCGCAAGTAAAAATTGATGTAAAGGATTCATAACACTAAAATTCGATTGGTATAAAAAGCGAATTCGTTCAAAAGTACTGTAAGTTCACAATGTTTGGTTGTAATTCAAAAACATCCCCAAATAATTTTGCAACAAGTTAACACACCAATTACCTATTACACTTTTTTATAAATAACAAATTCTGCTTAAAAATAAGCGTACCCCAAAAATAATAATCAATAAATTTTTTTTCCAAACGAAACTAGTCTATTGATTAACTTAATATCCTTATTGTTAAAAATCAATTCTTGAAAAGGTTACCCGAAAATTGGTTTTAGTAAAATGTCAACACTGGTTTCAATATGACAGAGGGCCATAAAGTAACCTACGATAAAAATAACCAGCAACTGAAATTTGCAAAAGTTGCAAAAAAAAATGTTAAACTTTTTGCTATATACTAGGCTGACGTTGAAGGGTTCGGTAGTGAATGTTCATATTTGTTGTGTATTCTACAGTTTTTTTTAGTGGACTATCTGATGAAAAGATTTCAAAGTCGCATAGTGGCAGGTGGCATATTTTATATGGATACAAGTACAGTGCTGTTGTAAGTTAAACTTTGTCAAAGAAAATTTATTGTAAATGAATAAATCTTGAAATTTACAACATCTACAAAGAGATTATGAAAATAACGACTATCTAGCCAGCTTTGAATGTGTGATAAACAAGAATATAGAAACGTCATCTCGGCCGGTTTGCAAGTGACCAACTCTTGTGGAATGAGCACGTATTCGATGTTGCCAATAACGCTGCAGAGTGTTTAAGCTTTCTTCGAAGATGCAAGACATTGTTTTCACACTGCAAACACTTTTTTCAACAAATCTTAAGAAAAGATACTCCTTAACATATACAAACTGAAAAATCCGTTAAACGCCTTTTACAACACTTTTTCAAAATGGCGAACTTTTAATAAAAATTCTGTAATTTTTTGTTTAATTCTGTCTTATTTTGGATAATTTTATTGGAAAAACCGAGAAACCAAAATTTCGAAAACCTAAAGTACCGAAAACTGAAAGCACAGTAAAAACTTTGGATCATGTTTAAAGAGCTTAACGGAACTAAGCCGTAATCTTGTTGTTTATTCCTTTATCTTCTTTTTAACTTTACTTTGATGTCATACCCAACTAACATTTGAGCTTGTAGAAGCTTGTATATTAACGACAGAAGGCCTTATGCAAGTCATTTTCGCGCACATTCTGCAAGCAATTCACTTGCATATGAACATCCGTCACAAGCCATATGGAAACAAATGTATGGAAATAAATAGCTTGTGTAAGGCCTTGTACAGGCCTGTATCTGCAGGTATATTAAAAGAAATACTTTATATAAGGCCTTATACAGGCCTGTTTGTGCAGTCTATATGGAAACAATTAGCTTGTGTAAGGCCTTTTACAGGCCAGTATCGACAGGTAATATGGAAACAAATAGCTTGTATATAGCGTGCTATAATGCCTTACACAAGCATGTATCTGCAGGCTATATAGAAACAATTAGCTTGTATAATGCCTTATACAGTCCTGCATCTGCAGGCTATATAGAAACAATTAGCTATATGGAAGCAACTAGCTTGTATAAGATGGCTATATGTAAGCTATCTACAAATGCACATATTTAGCTTGCACCAGATGGGTATATACAAGCTATTAGCCTGCAAAATTCTCAAGCTAAATTTAGTTGGGTATAATTTTTAGGAATTTTTAGTTTTGGTGATTTCGGGATTTTAGGGTTCCAAGATTCTGATTCCTATTGGGCTAAATGTGCTAATTTTCTTAACTTTAAAAGCTTTACAAATCTGTTATGATATGTACAAACTTTGTTGATACTAAAAGATATGACCTTAAAACTTTTTATTGAACAGCACTGTATTCAGATCCATCTACACTAGGTACATTTGAAGTTTCAGTTTGTAAAATAATTGAGATTGTTTTTGGGAAGAGTTCTCTTCTCGCACAAAACTGCGGAAAAAAAACCTCGTCAAAATGTGATTTCAAATTTATCTTTTGCAGCTGTGTAGTGTGTTGGTATGTGTATATGTGTGTTTGTGTATTATCTGTAGTTTTCTTTGATTTAACAATGGCGAATTCTTTTTGAACGACGTTGTTTTTGACGAGTGAAAAGAATTGGTTTTGTTTCTGGATTAGAACATTTTTGATTCGCATTTGTAAAGCCAAGCCCAAGCAGTGCGATGCATTGTTTATATTGCAATTTGATTATGTGATGGATGCGACGCTAGATAGTATTTACAAAAGAGAGTTCTAGTATCTAATGGAAATTAAGCTTTTAGCCTTTGGACAGTTTTGGTTTTATTCTTCATGACTGCACCTACTGTTTTTTTTTTTGTTAATAAAGTCAACCAAATGTCATGTGCATTAGGCTAATCCTAAAGGAAGTTGTTCGTTCAACCAAAGGAATAAAATACGTATTTATGAAAAAAAAATATGTATGTACCTATAAGAAGACTAAATTTTGTCGTAGCTGAAAGATTGATTTTGTGAAAGTTTAAGCTTAGGTTTTATGGTGTTCGTCATTACCAGAGGGAAATACCCCATTTTTGAAAACGAGGAATTATCTATATGCAACTGCGAAACAGTTTGTTTAGTAAGAACGTTGTCAAACACAGAACATATAAATTCCCTGATAACAGGAGAATATATTGACTGGGTTATTATTACTTTCTCCCCACATACATCTTCAGGAATGGACGGTATACTGCCAATTATGTACCAAAAACTGGAAGACATAGCAGTTTCATTGGGAAATGATTTTCAAGAGATGTCTTCGCATCAAAAATGTGCTAGAATCATGGAGACAAGTCAAAGTGGTACTTATTCTGAAAGCTGGCAATTAGTCCGACATCCTTTTTGCTTAAGTTCCTAGATTCTCACATTAGAAATATCATGGATGGATATCGTCTAGATGACTCTCAGCATGCATACCTCAAAGGCAAGTCAACAGAGACATCCTCACATCAGGTAGTGGGCACGATCGAGAAAACCATCCATTATAAAGAGTATAGTCTCGATAATGGCTTCAATAATGTCCTTACCGAATATATTCAGAAATTACTAAGAGAACATGGCATTGCTGACTATATTCAAGACTGGATTATCTCTTTGCGTAGTGACAGGCTGAATTTAATTTCGTTAGGTAACTCGACCGATACCAAATATGTAAAAAAGGAACACCACAGGGTGGAGTTCTGTCGCTACTTCTTTGGGCTTTAGTTATAAACAAAATTCTTGTCAACCTGAGCACAGTGGTGTGAAAGCGTACGATGATGATTTGGTTCTTTTAGTGTAGGGAATTTTCCAACTGATTAGTGAAATCACGAAGAAGGTCCTGTTTAAGGTAAGCTACTGGGCCACGAGTTTTAGAAATGGCATTAGAATGTGTACTCTTCACTACCAGGACTAAGCTACCCACTTTCAACTCACCTCGATTAAATGGCCTAAATCTATCACTACCTTCCATTGCTAGATATTTAGGAGTCGTCCTTGACCCTGAACTAAACTGGAAACTCAAATTGACGAACGTGTTAAGAGGGCAAGCATTGCTTTCTACGCTTGTAGTAAAACATTCGGTATGAAATGGGGTCTTCAAAGAGAATAATCCTATGGAAATACACAGCGGTAGTAGGGCCAATCATGTCTTATGATTCGACTGCTCGCATTAACCCAACAATACAATACTAATAAACTTAAGGACAATCAGCGAACTGCTACCGTTGGCGCCACAGGTCAATTAAGATCTTATCCAATGGATGCCTTTAATGTTATTTTATATCTTCTACCTATTGGCCATCAAATTAAATATCTGGTGCAACGCGCTAAGACTCAGAGTCAAAATCTTGGTGTGCTAATCCCTTCGGTTACATCAATACAGCAAAATTGGTTCCACCAGATATTATGTCGACAAACACAGAATATGACTACTGCACCCCTACCCTGAGTCTCAGCAATAGTTTTAAAGTAACCTTCCAATCCAGGACGAATTGAGAAGATGACGAAGATTCCATGATTTCGAAGATAGAATTTTTACCGACGGATCTTAAATGGGGTGCGGTGTCGGAGCCGGTATATGACATCCTAATTTTACTTTTAGTTTATGTTTTTTTACATTTTTTGCATGTGTTGTTAAAAGACGTGCATGAGTCATCAGGCCAAAGGTGACAAAGTATGCACTTAATCCACTCATCTGGTTTCTTTGTTAGATCATAATCCTCGCCACAGCCCATACAAGTTTTGCACTGAAGTATTCCGGTTACCGGTTCATCTGATTCATCATGCAATGACATTTTACTTCCTCTGATGTATTGACTTTAGCGCCAGCTTTGGTATTCATTTTAGGATATAAACTTTTAAACTTTTCAAATATTTTGTTTTTGAAAAAATAAATAAAACGATTAGACACGTTTAATCAGTTATTACTATAAACAAATACAACAGCACAGTATTATCTGTTCTTTTTTTCTTGTTAATAATGAACACCTGGCGTCAAATACTTTTGCAGCCACGCCTACTTCACTGATACAGAAAAATAACTTTTTGCTACAAATGTACTCTCTTTTTTTGCTCCGGTCTTAAATCTAAATTCTGAAGGGCTACTGTGATTTTGACTGGATGCATTGAGAGCTTACGTAAGGCTGAATTATATTTTTCTTTTTGTTTTGAAAATAAGTCATTAAGTGGGAGATTTTGAAAAAGTGCAATATCACCCGTGGTTCCATATCACCTGCCCTTACACTGAATTTAGGCGTGTCAGTTAGCGGGTTTTAATCAATCCAATTTTAATTTTTCTCGCAATCATAGAATCAAATTTCATTCAGATCGTTAGAGTTATTTCCAAAAGCTCATAAAATGATAAAAAAAAGAGAATGGGAATGGAAGTGGGCGGATTTTACTTAATTAAAGTTATTATTATTACTTTTGTTGTTTATTAAAAATAAACTCTGAAAAATTATTTAAAATAGATTGAGTCATTCAAAAATTACAATAAGCTGATGTCACACAGAGCCGATCTTACTTAAAACAGTTTTTTAAAATGTTGTTCTTGCCAATAAAAACAAACTCTTAAATGTCCAAATCATAAGCACAATTTCCAGGAAACGGAGAAATGATAAAAGTTCGCGGAGGGTGGGAGGATTTAACTTAAATCTTTTAAATCTTTAAACATATTCTTTTCTGACGTTAAGATCGTACTAGGCGATTTTAACGCCCAAATAGGTAAAGAGGAAATCTTTGGTAGGACTGTCGGAAAACATAGCCTACACGACACAACGTCTGAAAACGGACTTAGGCTAATTGACCTTGCGGCGGCACGTAACGTCACCATTGCTAGCACACGGTGTCCTCATCTCGACATACACAAAGGGACTTGGCGGCATCCAGATCAAATAACTGTCACTCAGATTGATCACGTTGCGATCGATGCAAGGCACGACTCGCGAGCTCTACGAGCAGACAAAATGGGAAGGCACCGGCTTCTCCAGAAGAAAAAGACACAGCATGAGAAGCGCGTTATCGAAGATATTGGGAGATGCTACTCCAGGAACAACGTGCGGAAGTTTTACCAACAGGTAAAAAGGACGTGTCAAGGCAAAAAAAACTAGCACAGAAGCCTGTGGAGATAGGAATGGAAACCTCGTAGTAGAGTCACAATCGGTGCTGAGTTTATGGAAGGACCATTTCTGCAGACTGTTAAACCGCGATGAAGACCAAAATCCCGCTGTCAGGCAGAATGAACCATTCAACATGGACGATGATACACAAAACTTCCGTCCACCTGAACAAAATGAAGTGAGGATAGCAATATCCAAACTAAAGAACAACAAAGCTGCTGGCCCCGACGGGCTACCCGTCGAACTCTTTAAAGCAGCCGGAGATGACCTGGTACAGTGCATACACCAACTCATCTCTAAAGTCTGGTCAGAAGAAAGTATGCCTGAAGAATGGAACCTCAGCATCGTTTGCCCCATCCACAAAAAAGGAGACCCTCTAAACTGCTCCAACTATAGAGGAATAAGTCTCCTGAATATCACGTACAAGATCCTTTCTGTTGTATTAAGTGAACGTCTGAAACCATTTGTCAGCAACCTGACTGGACCCTATCAGTGCGGTTTCAGGCCAGGAAAAACCACAATCGATCAAATGTTCATGCTACGGCAGATCCTGGGAACTACCCAAGAACTCCAAATCGATACCCACCATCTCTTTGTCGATTTTAAGGCCGCGTACGATAGCATTTATAGAGACGAGCTATACAGAGAAATGTCTGGTTTTGGCATCCCCTCAAAACTCATCCGCCTGTGTAGGATGACGATGGAAAACTCTCGCTGCTCCGTTAAGGTTGGTACTGACCTCACAGAAGCTTTTGATGTCAAAAAAGGTTTCCGACAAGGTGATCCGCTATCGTGCGATTTCTTCAACTTAATACTAAATTGTAAGAAATTCCCAAGTTAACTCTACTGGCAGAATTCTTTTCAAGTCTGTGCAATTGTTAGCATACGCTCAATGAGGCCAAAACGAAGTACCTGCTGTCCATAAAAAGGGACACACAAAACCGGCGGATTGGACAAAACGTCACAATAGACAAGTACAACTTTGAGGTAGTTAGGGACTTTGTCTACCTCGGATCCGCCATAACATCTAGCAACAACAACTCGTTAGAAATAAAGCGAAGAATAACTCTTGCCAATCGCTGTTCCTATGGGCTAGGGAGGCAATTGAGTAGTAAAGCCCTCGCTCGAAAAACAAAGGAGACTCTTTATAAGACTCTGATCATCCCAGTCCTGCTCTATGGCGCGGAGACATGGACTCTATCAAATGCGGATAAAGATATCCTTAGTCGTTTCGAGCGTAAGGTTCTTCGCAAGATTTTCGGCCCTATCTGCGTTAACGGGCTATACGAACTGTACAGCGACATTGACCAGGTACAACAAATACGTATACCACGTTTAAGATGGCTAGGTCATGTAGAGCGTAATGGACAACAATGCTCCGGCTCGCAGGATCTTCGATTCCAACCCAGAGGGAAGACGCAGGCAAGGAAGACCACGCCTTAGGTGGCTCGCTCAAGTGGAAGATGAACTCAACTAACTTGGAGTGCGTAACTGGAGGCAGCTAGCCAAAGACCGAGCTAGCTGGGGAGGCATGTTGGGTGGGGCCCAGGTTCGTCCCGAACTATATCGCCACCTAAGTAAGTAAGTAAGTAAGTAAGTAAGTAAGTAAGTAACATATTCTTTTCTACAATATTTTTGGATTTATCTTAATCTAATTTATAATTTATTTTCAATTTTAAGTTTCATCCGAATCGTTAGAGCCGCTTCTAAGAAACCAAGGAATTATAAATAAGTGGGCGTGGCAGTGGGCCGGTTTTACTAAATCAAACTTTAATTTTTTTCTTACTTTCTAAAATAAATTTAAAATTGTTTCAGTAGTTCGTTTCTAAGAAACTGAGAAATTAGACAAGCAGGCGTGGAAGCTAGCGGATTTTACTTAAAACATTTTTTATTTTTTTTATTTCTCCTAAAAACAAACTTTTAGATTTTCTTCGAAATCATTAGAGCTTTTCGAAATTGCCAAGAAATGACAAAAGTAGGCGTAGCGGTGGGTGGATTTAAATAAATATTTCTTTTATTTTTGCTCACTCATAGGAGCAAATTTGTAGATACTATGTATATCACACCAAAGACATAAATGTTACAAAAGTAGCCAAGTTCTTCTATATACAAAAACCTTTGCGTAACAAGTCAGCTGTGAAAAGTAGTGAGATCTAAAAGTGCGCCAAGTTCTAAGTTTATTAATGTTAAATATCAAATATTTTAAGTAGAGTAATATGGAAGAACCTGAAAATTATCAGAGAAATCTGATATTTAATGATTTCTGGCTATAATTGTGTTCGCTTAGTTGGCAAGTTTTCATTTCAAAATTGAGTAATTAGGTAATAAGAGAAAACTTGCCAAGTAAACGAACACATTTAAAGCCAGTAATCATTAAATAACAGATTTCTCTGATAATTTTGAGATTCTTCCATATTAACTTAAAACTTGGCGTACTTTTAGATCTCACTACTTTTCACAGCTGACTTGTTACGCAAAGGTTTTTGTATATAGAAGAACTTGGCTACTTTCTTAACGTTTATGTTTTTGGTGTGATTTCACTACTTTTTGCAATAATTCTTCTTATCACGAAAGGTGGGTGGAATAAACGCCCGAAGAATGCCTCATAAGGTAACGTACATAAGTTTTTAATTTATGCCTTTTGTGAAGTGATCTATTGAAACGGTAATAATTGATAAGAAGTGCATGGATGAAACGCCCCTGCATGAAAAATTTCATAATTTCAACTTTTTCTTTGTAAAGCTGACTGCTCTAACAAACATAATCCTGAACCATTCGGAAGTGCTTTCTACGAGTATATATTTAATATTAATTCAGTTAAAATGGGTGTTTATTCCTAGCATACCGCTCTACCAATTTTCATCATTCTACGACAATCAGTAGTTATCTACATAGTTGATATCAATTCTATGCAAATGGGCGGTAGCCAGGCCTCTGAATTTAAAATCTCAATTTTTTAAATTTTGCCTTTGCCTGCACTTTGAGGCCTACGTATGTACCAAATTTTATTATTCCACGGCAATCACAAGGGCTCCAAATAATTTATATCAATTCTATGAAAATGGGCGGGTACCACGCCCCCTGAATGGAAAACCTTAAATTTTTTATTTTTTCCTTTGTATATCTGCGAAATTACAAAATTCTACGATGTCGGGAAGTGCTCCATAATTTTGATGATCTGTCAGTGAGTCAGTGAGTCAGTTACGATTTTTGCAGTCTTATATCTCGGGAACCACTAAAGATAAAAAATTTAAATTTGGCGAGTTGTCTAAGGCTGGTGAGCTTAGCAAATTCTGAAAGTTTGAAGTTCCTGACTTTATTGGTAGTGAAGTTAGAGGGGGGTCGAAAATCGCCTGAGTTTGTTCATGTAAATAGGGTGTAGTGCCAGAATTTGGCTGGGCACTACCGTGCCCTTTGATATATAAAAGTTTAGTTCGTTTAGGACCAATTTTTCAGTCCGAGATTAATGTTAAGTCCAAGTTAAATCATCAAATATGTTGGGTTCACCTGGGATTAACTAAAAATAAACCGATGGTTTTTTTATCATGTATATACGTTTCGTTTCGACTTTTCTGCATTCATACTCTTGTAAAATTTTGCTTGGTGAGTAAGCTGTGGCATGTGGATCATTTAATTAGCAGAATTTTATATTATTTTATTAGTATATCCTTGGCGGTGCCACACTTAATTTTTGTGTCGTATTTTAAAGACATATATGTTTTATGTAAGTTGAAAGAACAGAATAACGATACAAAAAAAACTTTAAGGAAGCTTTAATTCCTGCACAGAGCGAAATATAAACTTAGCAGACTTAAATGCTTCCTTAAAAACCTTTGAATTATTAATGGGTAGTTAAGTACACATCTATAAAATATCCTAACTGGCAGTTGTTACCAAAGAAGTATAGACAAATTGAAAAGTCATTCGAAAAGTTACAAGTTTATCGCATGACAAAAACCAAGTGAATTTATCGAATGACATTTTTTTTATATAATCAAGGTAGGTATGTCTTTCATCTTGAAAGATGAAAATGTCGAACAAGCTCAACAGAGTGATGGTATAATAGCTTATTTGATACCATCCCCTAGAAGGGTACTTTTTATCGCACAATAAAAAGAACACGAATGAAATGTACCAGTTCGTGGCGCTGGACCTTCTAAAAAGGCAACACATAAAAATTATTTACGTCAGAAAGATATCCTTTCATGTCGAAATCTCCTTTCGAAGACTTCATGGTAACGGAGGGCGGTGGTTCACCATCATTCCCGCTTCAAACTTACCAACTGACTGATAAAATATACATTTAAATAGTTCAGTATAAAAAATAAATAAAAGAGTCCATCCGCCACACAAAGTTCCACAGCGCCAGCCAAAAGTAAAATTTACATCCCACCACAACCAACAACAACAAAAAAAGCGACAAACTTTTTAGAAAGTGAAATATATTTTCATATATTTTTCCTTGGTTACCCATGGATTGCGAAACACTATGGAAATCACTTAGACCTTCATAATCTGGTTGAGTTTGAATGCGGTTTCAATTTCAACCTAAGGAGAAAAAAAAACACGACTTTCACGAGATGCACACTGCAGATGCAAAGGAAGATAGGGAAAATTGTAAGAAGTAAAAATAAAAACAAAAAATGATGTGCTTAAAGGATGAAATATACACAAAAAAGTTTTCGTGGTTTAGCTTTGAAATATGTACATATGTAAGTATTTTTTCTTTTATTGAAAGGCAAAGTTTTGCAAAATATTTCTCAATGGTATCTACTCGTATTTAAAAGTTTTTTGTCTATTTATTTTTTTTCTCAAATGAATGTATAAAATACTTAAGTAACTACCACTAATAATTTAAATGGATTCCTATTTATAAGTGATAAGATGCGTATTAGAGAAATTTGAGAGGAATTTTATATGTAAAGTGAATTTTCTGAAAGCATGTTGCTACATATAAAGGGTCCACCAAATAACTTTTTTTTGAAAATGCCATAAAAAAAAACTACTGAATATTTTCCCAAATTTCTTTTTTTATTTGAAAGTAAAATCCTTCCGGTTAATAACGAAAAATAATTTCATTCAAATGGCTGCTTCTGCTGGCCATGCAGTAGCCTACACGATCGGTCCAATTTTCAAGCACATTATCGATTGTGTGCAGCTGTATTTCACCAATGGCTTCACGAATATTGTCCTTTAAAGCGTCAATTGTCTCTGGCTTGTCGGCGTAACACTTATCTTTTACGGCACCGCACAAATAATAGTCCAACGGTGTCAAATCGCAGCTCCGCGGTGGCCAAACGACATCAGCTCTGCGGCTGATAATGCGATCTTCAAAAACAGGGCACAAAACATCGAGTGTAGCTTCGGCTGTGTGGCATGTAGCGCCGTCATGTTGAAACCAAATATTGCCAATATCCTCCTCTTCAATTTTTGTGAACGAAAATTCGTTCAACATGGCCCGATGACGATCGCCATTGACTGTAACGGCAACTCCTTGCTCATTTTCGAAGAAAAATGGCCCAATTATGCCTCTGGACCAAAATCCGTACCAAACAGTGACTCTTTTTGGGTGTATCGGCTTTTCAATGTATGCGTGCGGGTTTTCTGTGCCCCAAATGCGACAATTTTGCTTTTTTACATACCCGCCAAGATCAAAATGAGCTTCATCTGAAAAGATGATTTTTTTGGCAAAATCGGCATCTTCTCTAAGTCGATCGCAGGCCCACATAGCGAAGGGAAAACGCATTGGATGGTCAGTTGGCTTCAACTCCTGAACCAATTGGACTTTGTATGGCGTCATACCAAGGTCTTTATGCAAAATTCGTCTCAATGATGTCTCCGAAATGTTCAATTGTTGAGAACGACGGTGAATTGATATTGATGGCGCTTCACGCACACTTTATGCCACAGCAGCAATATTCTCGGGTGAACGAACTGTTTTTGGCTTTTCACGCTTTGGTTTATCGATGAGGATGCCAGTTTCTTTCACTTTTTTCACAAGATAACGAACATACGGAGCTGACGGTGCTTCTCTTCTTCCAAAATCCGTACGCAATTTTCGCACACATTCTGCAACATTACCATGATTTTCAAAGTAATGTCGCAATATTTCCCAGCGTTGTTCAAGCGTATACACAACCATATTCGTTCAGCGGAAGGATAAAACTAATTATCTGTCAAATCAGACATGAGCTAAGTGTTACCATTCACGAAATAAGCACTTTAAAAAGGCTTAAATTCTTTACCTACGAATGTAAAAGGAAATTCTGAGAAATAGCTTCAAACACACCGATAAATATATTTCATTCAAAAAATAAAACAGAAATGAGCCAATATTGATCCTTCTATATAAATTTCAAAAGATACATTTTGACTAAGAAATATTATAAATTGAATGAATAAATTGTGTGATTACAAAATTTAATAGAAAATGTCTTTTCTGCATTAGAACTTTACAATTAACAGTACTTACTTCCTTTCAATGAGAAATACCTTGATGAATAAAAAAGTAAAAAGTACAACTGTGAATTTACTTCTTCGACAGCACTGACAAAATGTATTGTGGCTTATTTGTGGTTTCAACATTTAGTCTGCTATTAACAATGAAACTAGATCCACGAGAATTTACGAAAAACGTAAGTACAAGAGAGGAAAAAAATCGAAAAGATATGACGAAAAAAAAAACTGCCGTTTTCGGTGCAACATGTTGACATTTTTACTTAGGATTATAGGTACTAAAGGCAAGTTATACATTCGTCGACAAAAAAGTTTTGAGATAACAATCAAACATGACACAACGATGATAGCGAAGACGAAAAAAGAAGGTCCAAAAATTCTGTCCATCTGTATGTCTGTCTGTCAGTCTGTTGCTGCAAACTTGATATATAGAGGGTTTTTGGTATTGTACAGAGAGGAAATTGATTTTTTTTAGCTCAAAAAATAACGGTACCTGTCATATAACCGTTGCGTTAAAGCTTATTTTTCTCGAAAACGGCTCTAACGATTTTGATTAATAAAAATCAGTGCAGCTTTCTTATGTACGACCGATCATATGGCTGAAAAAAAAAATTTATAAAATGTCTAAAAATGGTACTTTCCATAGGGCCGTCTTTTTGCTTTCGACTATCTCGTTAATGGCAAGCGATTCTTTTGAAAATTCACACATTAATAGGTTTAGGTTGCCCAATTTATACTGCGTACCAATATTTTTAATTAATATTTTTTGGATTTTTTAAACGCATTTAAAAATTTATATTTTGAAAACTGCTCAATATTTTTTTTTCAAAAGTTATAGTTATATGTATTTGCTGAATACCTATGAATTGGTGTTATTAATTTTTTTTAAATTGCTTTCAAAAAGTTTAAAAAAAAACTTTTTTTTCTCAAAAACCGCTCCACAGATTTTTAATTTTTTTTTCTCAAAAAATCAAATTCATCCAAGAAATAAAATGGCGTACTGTTTTTTGAGCTCAACTTAGTTTAAGTATTTATTTCAGAATTTTGAATTATTTTTTCTTAGATTACGCCGATTTAATCTTTTGTTCTTAAGTTTATATTATTAAATATTTAAAATTCTCATACCAATTTTTTTTAGAAATAAATTAAAGAAATTTTGTATATATAAAAAAAAATAAGTAAAACACGGTCTTAAAAATATATTTAGATTTTTAATAGAAATCTTTTGCATACGATGTGATCGAACATAAGAGTAAGTTCGTGCGATCCAGTCGTGCATTTTATTTTCCCTCGTTCTTGTTCCCTTAAGCTGTCAAGCAAAACACTATATGATTCTCTTTATTCTTCTTTGTTTAAGACTGCTACCGTATAGTCTTTAATTTTTATAAATTTACTATAAATCGAAATGAGTAATGAAAACAAAATCCAAACAGAAATACTTTTGTATTACTTCTTTATTTTAAGGAGCGAAGACGTAAACCAGAAACGAAAAGGAAAAGTGAAAAGAAATTTCAAATTGGTTTCATGTATTTGTTTAATTTTTCGTCTTATCTTTTCGAATTTTTTGTCGCTATTGTTCGAAAAGTCGCGTTCATTTAGTCTGGTATTACACGTTGAAACTAGATGCAGGCGACTTTTCTAACAACGTAAATATTGCAAGAGAGAAAAAAAATTCGAAAAGATGAGACGAAAAAAAAACTGCCGTGTGTCGTGTGGGTAAGTTTTCGTTACAACAATTTGACGTCTCATCTTTCGATTTATTTTTCTCTCTTGCACTTATACGTCCTTCGAAAAGTCGCATGCATCTAGTTTCAACGTGTAATACCAGACTTAGTTTATCGTCTAATAGCAGACCATTGGGTCTATTCGGCGAGATCTTTTATTCTGTTATTCTGCTATTCTGTTATGAATTTTCATACAAAAGTTTAAGCTGTCAAAAAATCTTTTATGAATTATAATTTTGGTATTCTGCATGCTAAATCTGCTATGAAATCTGTTAAGAAATCTGCTAATGAGCTGTCAAAACTTCGAAATTCTTAACAAATCTTTTACGAACTGCATTTTTGGTATTCAGCATGCCACAATCTGTTATGGAATCTTTTATGAATCATAACAGAATAAAAGACACATTTTGGTTACTTTTATCATAAAAGATTTAAATATGTGTAGAAAAACTTTTATTTCGTTAATGAATTGTTCTTAAAAGGAGACAGATATAACAAAAAATAATTAAAATGCATAATAACAAACTCAAATAAGTAAATAATTTGAAAACTAAATTATTTCAATATACTAAAGCACAGAACACATTTGATGGATGAAACATAAGAAATTAGTCGCTTATCTTGCCGGTGTGCATTTTGTACATCTTTTTATAATGGATATATTAAATTCAGGAACTGTTATGGAAAAATTACAGAAAACAAAAATTTTTCTTCGCGAAACAAAATACGATCATTCCACAGGTTAATTTATTGTTTTTCGTCAGTGCCGACTGCCGAGAATTTTTATTTACTACAGCTGATAATTTGATAGCAGATTTTAGGTCTGTTCGCATAAATGTTTCTTTTTCGAAGTTCCATAACAGACTTTTATAAAAGATCGAACTCCTGAATACCAATTATAAAATATCTTTTATGGTGGAGATCTGTTATGCATCATAACAGAAAATTCATAGCAGGATAACAGATGTGGCAGAATAAGCCTACATGTCTCCTTCACAAATAAGCCATAATAAAGATTGGAAACCTTCGTACGTTTCACCCCCCAAAACCCATTTGTTTACATTGTTGTATTTGTAGCTTTGACACTCTATCCATGAATAGATGGGAAATCGAAAAGCAAAACAAAAACAAATTACTTGGGCTGTGTTGTCTATGTGTCTATAGGAAGAGGAACAGAAAAGATTCTTGTGTGCGTTTCTATCAATGTGTCTATAGGAAGAGGAACAGAAAAGTTACTTGTGTGCGTGTTTCAGCTTGTAGGCAAATGTCAAATGAAAGCAGAGGTATCCGGTCTTTATATTATTAGTTTATGGTCTCCATGTTACATTCACGCGCCGCGCCGTGTAATACCTGACTAATCTAGTTATATTTTGGTTTTGACTGTCATCAATCCTACGATTTGAACAATCTTATGTTACATTAAAACAAGTTGTAGGTATATGTGCCTAATTTAATGAATTATAAGTTCTGAATTTTTGATATAATTTAATATTCATTTAATATTAATATTCATTTAAATCTAGTAGGTATGCTGCTAATCAGAATCGAAAATTTTCGACGGTCCCCAAATGCAGAGAGAATTTTATCAGCTGTCAAAAGTACAATTGACAACTTGTAAAACTAGATATGGGTTAAACTGCTATATTTTGTTCTATTCGAATATATGCGATTGTTCAGAAATATCCGCTAATTAGAGTCACAGGTAAGTAAAATCAGCAATGAAATTGAAACAATTTTTTGTTACGATTTCGACTTTATACGATGACTCTCACATCAATTAGGTATGTATGTAAGTATAAGAAGAAGAAGAAAAACAATACAAATGTATGTGCATTTCAATGGTGTCATTTCTGTAGACATCGACTAATATTGTATATTGCGCCTTAGAAATATACTACAGCAACTAGCTGATGAGCCGAACTGTAGTTCCTTGTCGAAACGCAATCAAATTTGTACTAAAGGTCGCAAAATACTATGATCAATCTGATATCAATTTATTATTACCAGAATCAAATTCAAGCAAAATATTATGTAAAGAGAAAATAACAACTTTTGCTCGATTATTCAATTACACATATATAACCAGAATCTCAGCTAAGAAAATTGAGTAATAAAAGTAAAATAATAGGGGTATTCACGATCTGGTGTACCAAGTCTTGTAAGATTGTAAATTTTTTTTTTTTTACAACAGACTATGAACACACCTTAACTAATCTGTAGCAACACTGAAGCAAATGTCAAAATCTGTTTCACATTTGTTCTGAAGAAGGCTTAAGTTTGTGTTGAAAAAATCTTACACCCTTGTATTTTTCTGTTACAATAGGGCTCGGGTATTGTAAAAGTGTAAGATTTTGACAATCAGTATATTTTGTTTGTGTAGTGCAAAAAAATGCTACACTTTTACACTTTTACAATGATACAAGACCAGATACATCGGATTGTGAATACCCCTAATGTTTTTTTAATGTAAAAAGAATAACACAAAAAAAATACAAATTTAGAAATTTGAAATGTTATTTCAATAACAGCTATCTTCGATCTTAAATAACAAGTTGTTATTGCTATCTGCTAATACATGTTACTCAATAACTGTTACTAATATATTGACCCATCCCTACTTAGGACAGCTAGATACTGAACATTTTTCGACTTTTTCTCTTGTGCTTTCACATGAAGGAAATTGAGTTGCTCGTCCGAAGCACTGAAAATCGAAATGTTTTATAAAGAAAAAGTAATATAAAGATGAGACAGCATATCATGCTAGACAGTAGCAGAGTTATGCCCTTAGCCCTTATTTATAAGACCGGGTTATCATTTAAATATTCGAATGGAATATTGAAAGATTGTAAAATAATGAAAAGAATTCTCAAGAAATTTAAATTTATTGATTATCGGATATTGACAAATGAATGGGAAACAATGATTTTGACATTTTTAATGTCAAACGAATGGTGATTGCAGAATTTGACTTTGCAAACTTAAAGTAAAGGCGATGATGAATGCATATATTCATGCCTTGAAACCGTGCCCTTAATTAAGGTATTTGATCCTCGATTCCGGAAACGGAACTCGTTTCAGATTCATTTCGGTGAATTGTGTTGAGTTCGTTTTGGTTAGAATGTCTGCCCATTCTATCAAAAATATAACAATATCAGCCCTATTAATAAAAAAAATGCTTAGCCCACCGCTAGTCCATTACTTTACTAAACTATAGAATAAAAGTTATTCTGCGGATTAAAATTTTCAATTAATACAAAATCGAAAATCCACGAACAAAATCTAATACAATAAATATCAACTCTATATCTTTTTATTCTATGTTCCTGTAAGTTTGGTTCTTAATGCCAGTTCTTAGTCCTTCACTAAACCACAGTCTTCGATGGTTTAGCGAAGGACCAAGTTTGTAAATGTCAAATAGCAGACATTCTATTTTAGGCGTTTTTCTTTTTTAGTTCAGAGCAGAGCCTGAGTTGTCAAAAAATTTGTTTGTGTTTCTTTTTAACTCAGAGCATGCAGAGCTCCAAATGTGTGTTTCTTTTTTCGTTCTGAACATATGTAGATCGCACTCGACGTGCTCCAACATAATTGACTGAGCATGTAAGTAAATTGCTGAACGCACCAAATGACATGTGTGCCAAGAAGGAAAATGTGAAGAAAAAATAATTAGATACATAAGTTGGCGAAAGAAGTTGATCGCTTGTTGATGTTCTGTATCTGTTGTGTATCAGTAGCTGTGTTTTATTGGGAATCTATCCATTGTACCGTAAGTAATTCCCAAAAAAACGCATCGACCGTAGCATGGACCGTAGCTTTTTTATTTTTTGTAAAATGGTACACCTGTACAGCAGTCACAAGTAATGAAAGAGTCTTTTGCAAAGTAATATTATTAAAAAATCAAAATTAGGAACAATAATAATTAGCTTTTATTTATATAAAATAGAAAGTAGAAAAACGTACCAATATTTAATTTACGTTTCAAACCTATTACTTGTGTTTACTTTTTCTGCATTTGCAATTTTAAATTCGAACATTCATTTTGCACCAATAGAAAGGAAATAATAAGTGAATGGGTTTGTTCATAGACTATGGTCTAGCCCCTTTTTACACAGGTCAATTTTTGTATTGCTTTAAAAACCGTCTATGCCTTTCACACGATGAAACACAATTGCCGGAGATTTGCTTATTTCCTTTTAATGATTCTTGGTTTTGAACGCACACTACAACGTAGTTTAAATTGTTCACTCCCCTTACATTTCCCCTTTATATTTCATGCTTTTATTTATTTTCTGAGTAGATCGATAGCTAGAGTTTTATTTTTCAAGTCAATTTACAAATTTATTTTCTGAGTATGTTTAACTTTCAATTCAATATTCAATCAACATAGATCATACTGCACTTAACATACGCGGATTAAGGAACAAATAGTTAACATTTGGTTTGCAATTTCCATGCACATGTCCAGAAAAAAAAAACAATGGGATCACAAAATTGTACGCCCAGTCCATGTAGTGAAGCGAATACCGTTCATAGCCAACGTCCATTAAACAGTGAGGAAAAAGCACATTTTGTGAAGTTCAGTTGCCGCTTAGTGCGCTTAGGCCATGCGCGCACATGCATTTTTTCCGAAACGAAATAGTTTAATCACTATTTGAACGATGATCGCGCACATAAGCAACTTAACAATCAATCAACGAGATAAACCAACACACAGATAACATATTGATTTAATGTGCGCGCAGTTACATTATAGTTCGGTGTGATTCAAACTGAAGAACTTATTTGGGGCGATCGTTCGATTTGTGCCAAAACACAAACTTTTAAGTTGCTCGAATCGTGGACTGAATAGTTTTTGCATATGCGCGCACTCTCATATAAGTCCATGGTATTTACTTTAGCAACCACACTGTTGCAAAACTGTAAGTTGCATATTGCGCGCCTGGCATTATAGCTCATAGAATTTCATACGAATAAATATTTTGCGGTGCAGTGTCGAGCAGTTCCTCTATAGTGCAGTTCCACTCAATGCGGTTTGTCTTCTCAAATTGCTTTTTTGTAGACCTAAATAAAAAGATGATTTTTTTCACCAAACTCCGTTTATTTACAACTATCAATAAAAATTGAACACAAAACAAAAATTGGGCTTGGATAGTCAAAAATAAAAGTAAAACGGAATTCATTCGATAAATATTGGTTTCTTTTTCAAAATGGATATGAAGATTTGTTAAAATTGATTAATTGACATTAGGGGTATGCAAAATTGCAGATATAGGTGCAATTTTAGACGTACTTCAGAAAATAATTAAGCAAAGAATACAGTTTTTAATAGTAAAAGTCAGAAACCTTTCAGAAGAACAGCTTATAATTTATTAAAAAATGGAGTTATCTAAGATTTGAGAAATATAAACTGGCCAACTATTAAAAAAAAAGAATCAAAAAGATCGATTTGTCTTACGAATGAAATTAATAATTATAACACTCAATGAACACATCCATCGATATTCAATTCAATTATCAATCGTACCAACAAAAGTAACAAAATCAGAATCGAAACTCGACTGAACGTCAACCAGCCATCCACCGTAGCTTCTACTTTAGCTTTTTATCGACCGTAGCGAATTGTATGTAAAATGCTACGACGGATAAACTTACGGCGGATAATTTTCCCAATAAGACACGGCCAGTGTACAAAAAAGGGTAGGTATTGCTTTTTATGGTTAAAAATAAAAATGTATTCTGATTTGTGTATTTCCAGTGTGTTTAAAAAACATATCAGTTCAGAGTTCGCTTTGTTGGAACAAGTTCAGGGCATTTTTTTTTTTTTTTATAATCTTACACGCGCTTAAGGGATTATGATTACCCTTTATATGTTTATAACACAACGTGGCGTCATGAGAAAGAAGAGAAAGAGGGATATGAAAGATGTGTGGCGCGAGGTGGTTGTTGTCTCAGATTTATATCCAGGGATGGCGATTGAGCTAATGCGGAGAAAATAACCGTGTCTGATTTGTTTATGTCTCTTATAATTCGCATTATTTTATTATTTATTTCTTTGTCATATTTATGGGTATACTAGCTTACTCAAGCAGACCAGCAACTCATTTTATGACAATTTTTAGAATTGGTTTTTAATGGAAAATAAAAGACGACATAGACAACGGCAGGAATCGAACCTGCGACCATGAGGTTGACAGGCGAGCACAAAATTATGGCGCCACGGCCACCCCATAATCTAAGTGTTCGAACTCTGTTCAGTGCTCTGCTCTGAGCGAAAAAAGGAAAACGCCTTTTATAAATAGCAGTTCGCACTTAGTCGACGGAATAAGTCCTAAACCTTCCCTAGTCCAGGTTTATTAATTTGGGTATGTATATGTTTAACTCAAAACAATTCAATATACTATAAACATTCAATTTGACCTGTAAACTTACTTTTTTATCTGTTTTGATTATTTTTTACAGCGTGCAACTTGATATTGTAAATTTGATTCCATCGCAAACCCAATCATTTACAATGTGGATGTGGCCAAACAAATAGCCGACATTAATGGCAGGGTGCTTAAACGGTATCTGGCTATTTATAAAGGAGGATAAGACCAACAGACATGCGATAACAAAAAGAGCAAAACTAGGAGAAAAACATCTCTTTTTATATATTTTCTCAGCCAAAGGGTGATTGTTGGTATGGTTAGGTGCTGATGGAGGTCTTGATAAAATGATAGAGATGCATGCACAGCACACATACAGCTGACCATCAGTTCAGTGATTCGTTTCCTTGAAGCGACATTAAGAAAAATATGCACGTTTAGTTACTGTCAGATTGGATTAGATAGAATGATGGAGCATGGAGTTGAGGCATGAGGAAGCAAGATATAAATGATTGTATTCTTGGATGTGAGAAAAACGACGATGATAGGTAATGAAACCAAGACCTATTTAAAAGGTCACAATTGAAACACGAAAATGAGTGATATTTAAGATAAAAAGAGGTAATCATTTTGGAAAGGACGATGATTTAATCAGGGATAACATGGAATTTATATTAGGGTTTCCGATGCCGGAATGAAAGCAATAATCTAGTGAGACACGTGAAAATTAGGAATATACAAATAAGAGGAAGGAGTGTTATCCGAAATACTGAAAAAAAAATCCATCATCCAGAATCCAACATTCAATTATTGTCGCTAAGAAAAAGTCACAAGCTAGGTACCTATATTAAGTTTGGCAATGGCGTAGGGGATAACATGCTACGAGGTTATGATATGTCCCACAAGATGCGTCCGTCTATTTAGATCATGTCGATGGCTGATGCACGATAGACTTGCTGTTCCGCTGACTGAAAAGCTTTGGAAATGTTGGCACAGAAGGATCAGTTTTGCTGTTTAATAAACTTGAACATAGGTAGGTACCTATGATGTTTACGATTGAATGCCTTTGCATAGGTTCATGTATATGGCACTTAGTGGCACAAGCAAAAAACACAAGAAACAAAGAAGAAAACTAAAATAAAATGCACGAATGGATCGTGCGAACTTGCTCTTGTATATAACAATTTTAGTGTAGCTAACCACTGAAGCTGTTATAGGTTGTCTAGTGATCCTTTCCCGATGTAGGTAAGATTATCTTGATTCTTAATATTGTGAATTGCGGAATTCATACGATTCAAGGAATGGTTACATTGGTACCTACCTACAAATGTATATTTAAATGGATTTGAATTATGAAAATTAGGAGAATAATATGTTCTCTATACATAGAGAACCTAGGTATGTAGATATGTAAATATATATATAAAATTGTTCATTGCGGCCTGAAGGGTTGAAATTGGGATCGCCTCAATTATTGTCCTAGTGGGCTGCTTCAATTCAGTCAAATTCCTGCGTTTCGTTTTGTACACTTCCTGCTTGACATAAACCCATAAAAAAGTCTGGTGCAGTCTGGTCAAGTGAACTTGGGGGCCAGCGGAGTGAATTTTCTGGATATCAATTTGTTTGGGAATTTTCGTTGGAGTTCCGCCATAACTACGTGTGCACTTGCTCCATCTTGTTGAAACCAAATCCTGCTGAAAAGGATACGTCTTCGGCGAAGTTCTGATGAAACTGCGCACCACACAGTGACTCGTTTTGGGTGCAGTTCCGTCTCACGGAGCATTTCTGGATTAGATTCACTCCATATACGGCAATTTTGTTTGTTAACATTGCCGTTTAAGCCAAAATTGGCCTCATCGGACATGAACGAACAATTTATCAATGTGTTGTCCTCTTCGGCCATTGCAAGCATTTTTCGGCAAAATTCCATACGAACAGGCAAATCCTGAGGGTTTAACTTGCTTGTAATTTAGACTTTGTACGGAAACAAGTTTAAGTCATCATGAAGTATCCGTTGTAATGGCCGTCTGCTAACTCCAATTTGGCCCGAAAAGTTTCGAGTCGAAACACTTGGATTTGCCTATATTGCCGATGCAACAGCCACGATTGTATCCTGAACCCGAACATTGGGATCTCGATGATACGGTCTTCGTTTGATGCTTCCAGAATCGGCAAACATGTTCACCAGCCTCATAATGGTCCATCTTCTCGGGGGAGAACCGCCAAGCTCCAGCCTAAATTCCCTTTGGACGGAATTGACGGACTGCAAAGAATGGTATCGCTGCACTATCCAAATCCCAGTGCTTTTTCAGTATCACAAGCATTTATTTTGATAAATCTAAATAGTAGCTCGTTAGAGACGTTTTCGAGATAATTAAGATAGTTGAAAAAATTGTCTACCAAGTACCCATTCAAAAATCTATTTGAGACAATGACCCAAAACGCTTTAGTGCCAAGTTGGACGAAATTTGCTTCAGCCGTTTAGACAGACGGAATTGCGGGACACACTTTTTTAGTGTACTCTATCTTCGTAAACTCAAGTTTGATTAAAATCTCGAGCTCGTATTTTTCCAAATGCAAAATTTGCCCTATAGTAGGTTAGGTTAGGTTAGAAGGGGTGGCGAAACGACAAGCCGCCTCACATCGATAGATCCATTAGGGTCTCCAGGGAAGATATTTAGGAAATAAATGGTGAGGGAGATTATGTTTGAGGTGTCTCCCTAAACCATCTTGATCTTTGAATATATTTCAGGATATGTTTAAGTGGCTTATTAGAGATATCGCTCAGTTGTTCGAAGAAGCAATCTCCGAGGGCATTTTTCCTGGTTAGGGCTAGACTGGGGCATTAACAATGGAAGTGATATGAGTCCTCTTCCGCCTTTTCGTCCATACGACCTCTACATACGTCAGATGTACTGAAGCCCTTTCTTCCCATTAGGATGCCAATCAGGAGTGACAGTTGAGGTCTGTTAACCCTAATATTATATTCTGTTTTTTTCTTAGAGATATCTGCCCAAAGATTTCTCAAAACCCAACAACTGTCGATACCTAACCATCTGTCGTTTGCAGTTTTGAGTCAAATTTGTTGCTCCAGTGGCACAAATGATGATCCGTTTTTTGCCAGTTCGTCTGCGGTTTCATTCACTTGTATGTCACTATGTCCTTGGATCCAGATTTAGGTGACGAGGTTCGATTCATTAAGCAATCTAATTCGTTGCGGCAACGATTTACTAGTTTTGACTTGTGATTGAGGAAATGGCTTTAATTGCCACCTGGCTATCTCCGAAAATATCTATGTTTCTGTTGACCAGTTTACATGCGGGGATATATATGCTTAGCTGCTTAGCACCTCCGACTGAAATACTGAGCAATAATTTTCGAGTCTGTATGATTTGGTTAAGGCAAGATTATCTGAATAGATTCCTGACACTAAAATTTAATCTAATTTGAAATATTCGTTTTCAAAAATCGATATTTAAAAAAAAATGTTTGTTTGTTTGTCTTATAATTGAAAAAAAAAAAACAGATAAGCCAGAAATTTATAATACCCATGGAAAAAATGCTAGAAAAAAAACTAAATTATAAAATAATTTCCAAACTTAATTTTGGAAGAAGGACCAGAAAATGTGTTTTTTGTATTCAAAACAAAAAAAGGAAACAAAACACCATAAATTTAGTTTCTAGCTTTTTTTACAATTTTTTGTCAGGCACATTTCACGTTTTAAGAAATGAAAAAAAAATCTGAAACAAATTTGGAAAAAATGAGAAAGTCTGGAAAGTTCTCTAAAAAGTGAGCTGAAAATTGATAACCAAAAAAACGTTCTACTAGACAAGTACCAAAAATAACCATACGTTTGGCATTTAACCGAAAAAAAGAACAATATACAAATATAGGAAATTTGAAGAAAATCAATCCAACCGTTTAGGGTTTAGAGTTTGGAATCGCGGATAGACAGTCAGACAGACCGAAAAACAGATTTTTGTGCTCCACTTTTTTCTTTGGAGTTATTATCATCGTAATTTAAAGGTTGATCAAAAACTCAAGTTCGATTTTTACGAATCCAAAATTTACAATTATAGTACCTACGCTGAGCCCAAAAAGTCTCCGTACAGCTTCGACTTTTAATTATTTGAGAAAATATTCATTGAATGACTATAAATGAAAGAAACACTTTTATTTAAACGGAAAAAAACAAAAACTTTCGCATTTTTATTCCGAAAAAATTATAATAAAATATATTGAATCTAACAATTCAAAATTCGTTAACAAAAAAGTCTTCGTGCAGCAACATATTGTATAATTTAAATTAAATTTGTTAAAAAAATAAAATTAAATTAATATGTCGTTGGTTTTCCTTTATTTTTATAACCTCTCCCAATCGATTTTTCATAGAAAAAATCAGCTTAGAAGTAACTTCCGGTCCAATTTTGTCCCATTCCTGCGTTAACACAGTTTTGAGTTGATTTTTATTTCGAATAGTGTGCTGTCGAATTTTTTTTCTCCAAATGGTCCACCAAGTGCTCGATGGGGTTCAAGAGTGGTGAATCTGCGCAGGATTATTTAGTTAGTTTGGCACATTGCAGTGCATCCAATCCTTAACTAAGCCCGAAGTGTGCTTCGGGTCATTGTCCTGTTGGATGCAGAAGTTATTGCTTAGACCCAATTTGTTAGCACTGCCAATAAAATTTTCCTTTAAAATGTTTAGGTAGACACATTTATCCATCCTAGAGTCAATGAACACGAGATTTCCAACCCCCGAAGAAGCCATACACCGCCATACCATCACATTACCACCTCCATGTTTCACAGTTGGGGTCAAATTTTTCGTGTTCAGCTCGGTATTTGGATTCCTCCATACCATTCGACGTCCATCTGATCCGAAGATGTTAAATTTACTCTCATCAATTTTTTCGTTTTTCTCTAGGTCTGCAGCTATTAACGGAACACTTGTTTTTAAATCCTTCTTGATAGTCCTGACGACTCTCTTCTCCAATCGTTGTTACATTTTTTTTGGCCGTCCTGTTCTTGGTCTGTTTTCAACTGTTTCGTTTTTTCTAAATTGTTGTACTTCGTTCTGAATAGATGAGCGCGGTTTTTTCACTATTTTTGAGATTTCGGCGAGGAACTTGCCTTTTTCTTTTAAACTTACTATAATATTTTTGGTGTTTAGAGCAATTTGAGTATTTTTCATCTCCATCTTTACAAAAATTCTTTATTGTATTATATTCACTTTAAATTATTAAACCCAGATGCGCCAAACAAGTTTCTGAATCAGTATGCCTGGCTTCAAAAGTAATATATTAGATGCACCAATTACAAAGGCAGAAGTGTTCATTTCGATAATCAACCAAAAGGATGGAAGGGCTGCGGGCTCAGATGGTATACCCGCAGAATTCTACAGATATGGTACAGATACTCTAATTGTGACTCTGACAGCAGTATTCAACCAGGTCTTTGAGGAGGGAACCATTCCAAAACAGTTCAGCGATGCCTTGATTTTCCCAATCCACAAGAACGGAAGCACGGAAGATCCGGAAAACTACAGAGGAATCTCATTTTTGAACTCGTCATATAAAATATTTACATCGATCTTGCTCAAGCGTTTAAATGAATGGATAAATTCTAATAACCTGCTCAGTGAGTTCCAAGCTGGCTTCAGATCGGGATACTCCACCTTCGATCACATTTTTGCACTTCGCTCGATTGCTGCCTCGTTTCTATCGAGAAATAAGAAACTTTTTGCATTTTTCGTTGATTTTAAGGCTGCTTTCGACACCGTGGATCGAAATGCCCTGTTTTACAAGCTTTATCAGAAAGGAATGTCACTTAAGTTCGGTACAGTATTGCAAAATTTATACAAGACTACCAAAGCAGCAGTGTGGAATGGTAAATGCCTATCGGAGTGGTTCCAAACGAAATAGGGAGTTAGACAGGGCTGTGCACTTATTCCAAGGTTGTTTGCACTCTTCATTAAAGATATAGTCGAAGCATTACCGGCAGGAATTGAATACGCAGGCATTAACATTAAAGCTCTTCTATTCGCTGACGACATTGTTCTGCTCGCGCATACACCGCAGTCTCTCCAGCTAATGATAAATAAGCTTGCTGATTATTGTAAAAGGTGGAACCTAGTAGTAAATTTAAATAAATCCAAAGTAATGGTTTTTAAGAATGGCGGAGGAAGATCGTTTTCAAATGAGCTATGGTACTATACTGGTGAAGGAATAGAGATAGTGAAAGAGTACAAATATCTAGGAGTCTGTTTTACTAAGAACTTGAGCATGAAAAAACATCATAAGGCGAAAACCGCTATAAACCTAGGATGGAAGCAATGCTTTAATAATGAGGAAATTACACATACCAGTAAATTCAGAGACTTCGAAGTTGTATCGGAATCAGTTATGTTTTATGCGGCGCAAGCGTGGGGAGGTCGGAAATATGAACAAGTGGAAAAACTGCTCAGATTTTACATAAAACGGATTTTCCACCTTCCTTCGGGATCGAACAAACGAAATGTACCGTTTGACCCTTGAAATAGAGATGTACGGAGACTTTTTTGGCCTTTTTTTTTTAAATATGCGCGCACTCAAGGGGTTATGAATACCCTTAAAATGTTTATACACAGTGCGAGCAATTAGGAAAATGGGATAGGATTAGACAGGAGATACCGATGTACATTCGTTTTAAATGCCTGATTATCGCAATGGGAGGGAAAAATTCGGTCAGGTAAAGCATTCCACATTCGTGTTGTGCGGCTAAAGAAAGAATTTCTATACTTGACAGTACGTCCGAAGTTGGGCTCAAGGGTAAATCAATGGGCTTTCCTAGGGGAGGAATGCAACTGGTTATGTCACTAGAGCACTGTTTATTATAATACCGATAAAATAAGGAAAGGCATGAAACGAGAGAAGCTCAATTGTTTTAGTTATTGCTTCATCACCTATCATTTTTAAAGCTCTTTTTTGTATTCTGTCCAGGAGACTTAAGTGCGTTATGGGACCACCTGCCCAAATATGACAATTTTTGACGAATGAAGGCTTTATAGATTACAGCCAGATCAGAAGGGTAGAAATATTTCTTGCATCATCTCAGAAAACCCAAATATCTTGCAGCATTTTTGGCGACGTCGAATATGTGTTCATTCCACAAAAGGTGGTCAGTGATGCACATACCGAGAACTGAAAGTTGTTCGGTTTCCTCGATGCAAGAGCCGCTAATGGACAACGGCATTGGGGGAGAGTCCCGCTTTAACGACAAAAGACAGCATTGGGTATTTGAAGCATTAAATTCTACGCGGTTTTTTATTCCCCATTGGAAAACGCTGCCGTTCAAGTACCACATCCGAAGGACATGGATGAGAATCTAAAAACGAGTATGAAAAGCTGAGGGTACTGTCGTCAGCAAAACAGTATATTGGATTAGAAGTTTCAGACAAGAGATCATTGATGAAAATGAGAAAGAGAGTTTGAGACAGAACGGAGCCCTGGGGCACACCAGCATTTATTTTATGAATATCAGACTTGAAACCGTCCAATACAACTTGTATTGAGCGATCCGAAAGGTAATTTCTAATCCAACGAAGAAGAGATTCTTCGATACCAAATGCACGTATTTTTGATAAGAGAGCCTGATGCCAAACTCTATCAAATGCTTTTGAAATATCAAGCGCAATAATCTTACTTTCTCCAAAACGATGTAAAGACTTGTGCCACTGTTCGGTGAGATATACCATCAGATCACCAATGGACCTATTGCTACGAAGGCCATACTGTCGGTCATTAAGGAGCTTTCGTTCTTCAAGATATTTCTTAAGCTGATAGTTAATCAGCGTTTCCATGACCTTGGAAAGAAGGGACGTAAGTGCAATTGGACGGTAGTTAGAGGGTGAAGAAGATTCGCCTTTTTTAGGGACAGGCTGGACAAATGCTGTTTTCCACCCACTCGGAAAGAGACCAGTAGAGTAGGACAGATGGAAAAGCTTACGCAGTGGTTTTGCCAGCGTAGAAGAACACCTCATCAGAACAATAGGGGAGATACTATCTAGACCAGCGGATTTGTGTATGTCAAGATCTTTAAGAACTCTAGGAACTGCACGAGTACGAAAGAAGATACGTTCCATGAAACTGTTTATGCTCTCAAGTACAGGAGGAGTCATGACACTTTGTGGAAGCGTAGAATTAGCAGCAAACCGAGCTGCTAGCAAATTTGCTTTTTCTTGTGCGCTTACCACAGGAGTGTTATTGGAAACGAGCTTTGGAACCGACGAGCAGGTGTAATTTCGTACATTTTTTACAAATGACCAAAAATGTTTACTACCTTTTGGACATTGTAGACCTAGAGAAACAGACTTATTGCGTATTCTTAATATTAACTGTTGTTTGATTACTCTCTAGAATTTGATAAATGGTGCAAGAGATATAAGAAATGAATACCTTTTCATACAAAAAAAAATGGTCAAAAATAATTAGTGTTACGTTGTATTAGCGAGTTTAATATCATTTTATATCACTGTACGGAGACTTTTTGGATTCAGTGTATGTATGATAATTAAAATCTACGAAAAACTTTCTAACGTTTTTTTTGTCATCTTGCTTAGAATTAGGTTTCACCATACGGACAGGCAATTTTTTTTATTTTTTTTTTGTATATAAAACAATTTTAATTTTATTTTTTAATTTTTATTTATGTAGGTAATGTTTTTTTTTTAATTGCAAACGTTGATCTCAAAACAACACAATACAGTGTATTTGTTTCATTTCATTTCATTTTCATCTCTAAATTTATGAAATACTCCTCCATTTAAGTAAGATTTGTGATGAAGGTGTACAGGAATATAATTCACAATACTTCCATTACCTAACGGTATTTTAAATGATAAATTTTTCCCCGTTCAAGCTATAACAGATACCCACTCCGTTCTAACATTAATAAAAATGATACTAATCGGCTCAACTTTATCTCCTTCGAGAGCATTTCAAAATTGTGTAATTTTGTTTGAAAATTTTAATATTGTGCATTCGACAGAGCAGAAAAACAAGATACACTTCTTATTATTACAAGCAAAAGGATTTGCAGGATATTTCTTAAATCCCTGCAGCTGTTCTGAGCGCATTACGAATCCAAGACTACGTAGTTATTTATTTTGCAAGCAATTTCAAAAAAGATGGATACAAGCAGAACTATAAGAAGCAAGAGGAAGTTGTCTTCCGTTTTTCGTGACGATGCGATGCTATGGCGGACTGCGACCAGAATGTGAAATATGTAAGCAAACAAAATAAAGTATATTTCCGCCTGTTCTATAATATCTTAAATGTTTGTCTCATTTTCATGCTTTACCATCATCATCAGCAACGCGATGACAAAATGTCTCTTAAAATCTATTTGATCTGCAAGGCAAACTCAACAAATGAAATTTAATGCAAAACAGGGGTCGCACAAGCTTACTGGTTAATTTTCCTAACATTCATTAAATTTAAATTATTAAAAAAAAGACGCTGGGTTAAGTACATTAGATACAAATACATAAGTCATTATCGGTTCGTTTATGTTCACATGCTAGTTATGAAGATTAAGTAGTTAACGGGGAACAATAATACGATAAATTGACAGTTTCTGACAGAAACTATAAGACACGGGACACAATTGGTTGCGGAGGTTGATGAACTTTATTTCTCTTGCGATATAGGTTTGTGCTATAGGTCAAGTTTTGCATTTGGAAAATAATCGAACTAAAGATTTTATCCAAACTTGACATTATACGATGATACAGAACACCACAAAAGTGGGTCCCGCAGTTCCGTCTGTCTGTCTGTACTACGCTGTACATCCTAAACGGCTGAAGAGATTTTCTTCAAACTTGGTATTTAGGCGTTTTGGGTAATTGTCTAAAACACATTTTTGAATCATTTTTTTAGGTCCAAAACTAACGGTACCTGCCATGCATTTTTTTCTACCATCTCAATTATCTCGATAACGGCTCTAACGATTTTGATAAAAAAAAAGTGTGCACTATTTTAGGTATACTCTACATTTTGGTTAAAAAAATTAAATTTTGTTATTAACAGGGCTATACAACCATTTTTTTATTTTGAACTTTCTTATAAGCGGCTAAACGGACTTCGATAAAAAATGTTTTATAGGGCATCTTTCAAATTATAAATAATACTGCATATCAAAATTTTCGAAAAATATATTTTTGGATTTTTGAAAAAAAAATGTTTTTTTTTTTGTATTTGAAAATTCAATATTTTAAAAACGGGTGGATGATTTTTTTTTAAATTTTGATTTAAGTTTATATTAATAAATATTTAAAATTGTCATACCAAATTTTTTACTAGAAAAAAATTAAGCAATGTTTTTTTATATAAAAAATTAAGTAAAAAACGACTTTGAAAATATATTTAGATTCTCTCTCTAAAAGAAACCTATTGCATACGTTGTAAGATAAGAACATTTTATTTTTGTTTGGTTGTGGTCCGCTGAGCCCTGGTGTGTCCCTATAGTGGCACGCTCTCTATTGGAAGATTATCGTTATCTTGCCGAATGTAACCATTCTCTCAAGACGTTTCCGCAGAATTTTATTTGCGACACGCAGAAATTGGTTATCATCGTTCGGTAGTACACTTCGTATACAATGAGAGTGACAGTGATGGCAATTCAACCTTCGTTTTCGTAAGAAATACGGACGGATTATAGCACAGGCATACAAATCAAACCAATCACTGAATTTATTCTATGTATAGCCATTTGGTCGATTTTTTGCTTAAGTCAATAATCACTTATCCGGCTCCCGATCCATGGAGAGTCGCTGCTGACACCTGTATCGGAGGTTCGGTGTTCCTGGTCGTCTCGAACCTGGGGGCTGGGATTCGAAGATTTTCTGGGCTGGAGCGTTGTTGTACATTCGCTGGATGTGGCCGAGTGTAGTCGACACGCTTTGGCTCTTTAGATTACATTCACATCTTGGTACAACTCGTACAATTCTCGATTGAATCTTCTCCTCAATTCGCCCTCTTCGCATATAGGACCAAATATCCTCCGAAGAATTTTTCCCTCGAAAGTGCCCATTATCAGTTCGGCTTTTTTACTTATCGTCCAGCACTCGGCGCCGTAGAGCAGAACTGGTAAAATTAGCGTTTTGTATAGCGTGCACTTTGTCTTTTGAGACAGTAGGAGAACGAAGGTGTCGTTCGTGGAAATGATGTTTTTTCCGAGGTAGGTTAACTCCTTGACTACATCAAAATTACTGCTACCAAGACTGACGTTTTGTCCTAGGTGATGAACAGATAGGGCTTTGTTTGTTGATAGCATATACTTGGTTTTGTCCTCATTCACTTCAAGACCAACGCATTTCGCCTGTCCATCAGTAGCTGTGACTGCTACAAGTACAGCTCGCTTAGCCCTGTCCAATCCTGAGCGGCCAATTCCAACTGCTTCTCCAGGTAAAATTAAAAACTCATAAAACAACATGGACGCCATGCCTGTCAAAATCACACATAAGATCACTACACCCGTATACTTCGTCATTAACATCATACTAGCCATCAATCACCCACCAAGGTAAAAGTGTGCAAAGCATATAACAAGAGGTGATAAATTACGACAAAGGGCGAACAGTGACCCCATTAATAGTCCGAACCTGAACTGCTCACTAGGGATAGCAACAAGAAAAGAGATTGCCGCACACAGTGGTGATCTTCTTAGCCATAATTATCAATAACTGTGACAGTAATAATTACTTTCCCCAAACATGGAAAACTGTATAAGACGTTGCAATTCCAAATAAAGGTGCGCAGGATATAATCTTAACTACAGACCAATATCCCTCATCAGCAACATTATTAAACTCCTTGAAGAGCTGATACTCAGGAAAGTTAAAAACTTCTGCAGTTAAAATCACATCATCCCTTATTTTCAGTTTGGCTTTCTTGATAATCACTCTACTTCTGAAGCTTGAGAACGATATCAACATAACCCTAATAGCATAAGAGTCGATAAAGCAGTCGATAGGGTATATCGATAGAAGCCCTTATCCACAAACTTTACCTACTAAGCTATCCCTTAGCACTGATTAAAATGATATCATCCATATTCTCTTCCAGGAACTTGTTTGTTCAGATAGTTGCTCAGAGATCTGTAGTAAAAGAGCAGCTGCTAAGACCAGTCATCAGTTACAGTGTTCAAGTATGGTTTACCATCACCAAAACAGCGATGAAGGAGCTTCAACAGTTTGAGAGGAAAATCTAAAGGATCTGCACCGCCCGTCACTTTGATCGCCAACGGTGCAAGCATTACAAAAACGCGAGCAACTCTATGCTAAATCCGACAAGTGCATAATGTTTTCAGCACAGAAGCTAGTTAAAAACATTGACAATCACTGAAATCAGCGCATATTGAAATCCTCAACGAGGTTATTATCCCACCAATCAACGAAGAAGGTGCTGACGCTGACACTGGATCAGGTAAACATCCGGCAGAGGTAAAATGAAAATTTTACGGAAGTAACTCATGCTATTTTGTTTATAATGCTTGGGGAATTTGATAAGGGATTTTTTCAAAAAGTTTGTGAATTTGGGACTTATAAAACGTCCCTTACCAAATTCACCAACCACTTTAGAAAATGTACGTGGTAAATGCACGAACCATTAACGTAAAACCGATCCCGATTACACAGCTATTGCACATTTCAATTTGACCCTTCGATTTTTAGGCACGTGTTGAGATTGATAAAAAAATTCAGTTATTGTTTCATTCTTGTGCCTTTTCTTTTTGTTCAGCGAACAGCGAACTAAGCAGAGATATCTCACTTGGACAAAGTTATCTTTTGTTAAAAACAGTGGTGACTTTTCTGCTGTTACAGTACAGTTCTACAGTTTTTTCGCCCCCAAAACTTCAAATTTACTGTCTCCTGTTTCCACAACATTTTTTTCTCAATTCTCCTGCTTTTTAATTATAGGCTACTTAAAGTTCTGCGTCATCTTCAATTCCAAGAAACAATGTTACTATAGAACATACCTGTTTTTCCTCGAGTTCATGGCTGCCTTGAAGTGTGTATGACAGTTTGAAAATTTACTGCAGTTTACACATGATTTAGAATTTGGACTAAGAAAATATACACAATTATTTTTAGTTTGATTAGGCCAAACCGTGGTATTTGACTTTTTTTCATTTTACCCCTCGTTAAGGTTGGCGAATCGAATGTTCGAATTTTTGCAAAGCTTAAAACATTATTCCATTCAGAAGAAAACTTTGTATAAAAATCAATGATATTTGATTTTATGTGATGTCCAGTAAAAAGATTGAGAGAGCTTTGGAAGGTTTACTAAGGATTTTGAGTTCAATTAAACGTTCGATTCGCCCTGCTTCTGCTTTTTCTACTCTTTGAACAGGAAATCTTCTGTTTTTTTTTCAAAATATTCGGACGGCAGCACTGGTTAAAAATCGCATTCGTGAAAAAGCATTCTTGTAACTGAAAGGGGAACAAAAGGGAATCAACGCTTAAAAATCGCAGGCATATAAAGCAGACTTACACGATTCCTTTGTTTGGTTTTCACCTTTTGTCTTTTTCACAGATTAAATGAGACTTGTCTTGAATCAAATAAACAAGATTACGACACTACTTTTTTTTTCTTATTTTCTTGACGTCACTATAGTTCGAAATCCATTAATCCACAAAAAACAAACAACAACAATTTGCAGATTTTTGATCTCTGGTGCCGTCAATAAAATAAGAAAAACAAAGAAGTGTCGTAATCTTGTTTTCTTTGATTCATGGAGGCTTCTAGAAATGTAGAAGGAAAGAAGAAACGAATACACAAATAAAAATTTCAAGACTTTTCCAATTGAACTTTGACGTTTCTGATAGAAAAATCTATGTAAATCAAAATTATTGAGTTATACATTTTTTTTCATTATTAAATATTGTCAGGGTTAAGACTCAGTTAATTTTCCTTAAATATAAATTTTTATGTTACAAAGATTAATAATTCATTTTGTTATACAAATTGCAGGATAATGGGCAATTTGTAATAGGCTAACTCAGTGTTAAACAAGGCTGTTGCACAACTGTTGTTCTCAGGAAGCCAAGGCAGGCAATCGGTCTTACTAATCCCCCAACTACTAATTCTAACGAGATATAGGAGGAGTACTCATAGGAACATTTTTAAAGACCATTGGTCATAAAATTCTACTAAACAAAATATGAACTTTTCAGACGTACACTTTGTAATTGGAAATGGGAGGTTGAATTTACAACACATTCCCAGGAAAGTTGACTCGTCCTAACTGCCCAAGCGAAATGACCTACAGCCGGCAGTCTGTGTGCATTACCATCAAATTGGAATGCTATATCAAGTCTTTTTTTTATTTTGACGAATGCTTAACTTGCCTTTAAGGAAGAAAAATAAATAGGAACTAAAAAGTAAAGCAAAATAAACAAGATTGAATTTATAGTGCTCTTTCGTCTGTCGTCTCGTCTGTGATGGACTGTGAGCGTGGGTGTGATTAAATCGCTTCCAGGCGCACTCAAGCATCGAAAAGCAATATTTTTTCAAGCAACCTTGAGTTAAACCAGTTAAAATAATTATCCTTCAACCGCAAATTCAAACCTAGATAGAGGGCTGTAAATTTGAAAGCTGGTCCCAGGCAATGGCTAGGCGGAGACGACGACGGTCCTGAATAATGATGATGTGCAAAGCAATAAAAAAAAATCATAGTTCTAGAGCTAGACCCTGCCTGCAGTCGTGGTCGTAAGTGGTGGCAATAGAAATTGCTCCTAAAGCTGAAACTGAATAAATTCGTTTTTTTTTTCAGTCGAATTAATTCGCCAATTAATTAATGGAGCCGCACGTTACCACGTTTGTGTGCGTGACGCGAAAGATAAACTCTTGCCAATTTTCGCCAAAATAAAACTTGAATGGAATTCCAATTTGCTGCTGGGAATTGCTGAGTGTGTGATGAAAGATCTTATATTTATTTAGTTCGTTGATGGATGGCACTAAATCAGTATTTAATTTCTGAATATCTACACAGTCCATTCGGGGATCATGAATAAAATTAGCAGGAAATCGTTGGGATCTGGTCAAATTCATTGAAAGGCTAATGGATTTTGTTTTTATCAGGTGCATGGACCAAATCAGTGAAATGAAGTGTGCTTTCATGATTGTATAACCATTAAGATAAATGTGCAATTTAGGATAGAGGGATGAATGAATGAAAATGCTGATGGTGCCTTTTTGTTTTCTGGAAGGAATAAGGCAATAATTAGGAACTGGTCGATTAGGCAATGTTATTTTTTTTTTGTGGTTAATTGTTCTTGTATTCTCTTTTGCTGAAATACTCGCGGCTTTCGGTTATGTGGATGTGGGAAGAAGGAATTTTAATAGTGTATCCACATGCTTATTTGGAAGAAATGATGAGGAAAATGAGATGGTTTAGTTCTTGAGAAAATGGAAAATTACCAAACGTAGTTCCTTTTTTGGTTTAGGTATTTACGTGGTCTTACTTTTAATATTAAGAAACTAATATGCATAAATCTTTATAAAATGGATAAATCGAGAACGCACAATAGTATCTGCCGGATTGGCTTCGCTGTTTCCTCCGTCCCACTCAACCACTGTGTTCGGAAGGCAAAGGTTATGTTCAAATTACATATGAAAATGCAATCCTATAGTTATTAGGGCAACGGCCTTGGCTCCGATGAAAGCATCGCTTCCCATAGATCAGCGAAATCAAGCATCGTTGCGCGTGGTTAGTACCACGTGCTGTTGACATGTGTTTCTTCTGTTGTGTGTTCTTTCTTTCTCTGTCTCTCTCTGTTGTATTAGTGTGTATGATGTTTAAAGCAAATGGTCTCGTTGCCAGTGCTTCAGTGGCTCTACTTCGTAGATTTATATACAGAGTAGTATAATATGTAAAGTAATGTAATGTATAGTTATTAGGACTTTTCGTTATCGAAATGATAATGAGCGTATCTTAACATTCACGTAAATTTAAATCCGTCAACGCGGCGTTGAAAGTTTAAGTGACGCATAGAATTTTTGAAGTGATAACTTCTTATGGGAGGAAAACCCGCTTCGTAACGTTTCGCGTTACGCCCCAGTCTGTCTGGCTTCGCTTTCTCTCACGCAGACGGATAACTTTTGAAATTAATCAAATTGACGACGAACTTTTGAAGCTTTTCTCAAGTTAATCAATTTCAATATTAAATAGTTCAACTTACGGCCAATTTTTCAACAGTCACTTAAGCAGTCAGTTAGTTCATATTTTCCAGATAGAGCAAAAATCATTTTTTCGAGAGTCAGATACAACTTAATCTAGGCATAAAGTTATCTGCTCATTTTAGAACGGAAAAAGCATTTATCTGAGGAATACAATAAACTATTTTCGATGTCAAAACACTTTGAAAAATTATTGCTTTGAAATAAACGTTAAACAAAAATTATTTTCTATGAAAAGTTCGATTCACGAAATAAAAGTGACGTTCAAATTAAATTATTCAATAGATTATTTTTTCTTGATTGAAAAATTCGATGTTGTTATCCGGTTATACCTAACTCTTTATCTGGAAATTGAAAAATCGGCTCTTATATTAGTTTAAGTTATCACATCTGTCCGGGCTGGGTCGTTTTTTTTTTCATTCTAATGAAGTTTCCATTAAGGGCGGGTTGATGTTGAAAAGAAAAAAAAACAATTTTTGTGGGATATTAACGGACCTGGAAGGTCCATATATGCCATGTATTTTAAAATCTTTACTGTGGCCATTGATAGTTGACAAAAATACCAGAGGTCAAATGTTAATGATTTTGCCGCAAAAACTAGCCTGACTTATGCTGACATCAAACTTGATCTGAAGCCGCACTTTGTCAACGATTATATTGTTTATCCTTTAATTGAGGTAAAACGAAATTAGTTATACACCTCTTCGTTCATTGATGTTAATGCATTTGTATAGTACCACCAACGTCGCTTTCGAAAAAGAATGCAGCAATAGCCGTGTTTTTTTGGCGAAAGCTATCCGCAACAAATCAGAATTTACACACATTACAAATACAAGAACCTGCTTTCGATAAAAGTAAAAGCAAAAGTGTGATTTGGATAGATTTGCGACATTTATTCGAGTATCGAAAGATATTATGTTCTTTACTTGATAGTTCCCATGACATTCATGAATCTCGAAGTCTTTGTTCGTAGAGTTCTTCATTCTGTCAGTGAGGATGTTCACCCATTTATTAGATAAGTTATCTCCGTTTGTGAACGATTCGGATAAGTATGTATTCTTTTCTTTAAAAAATTGTTTCACAACTATTCACGTACAGGAAATAAAAATTACTAAGGCAACGAGATAGGCTAAAAGTAACTTTTATTTATTGTTGTAGCTTTATAAAACATATTAATAAGCATAGGTAGGGGGCGCTCTTCCACTTTCAGTAAAAGTTATAGCTAGCGTTGTGAAGGGATTGCACCAGCGACCATTTAATTAATTGTTCACGATATTCAACCTGCTTCGAAACCTAGCTCTCGAAGCTGCCATACAGCATAAAATGCACTTGAATAAAAAATATACACAAAAAAGTATCTGAATGAAGACACTTTAAGGGGTCCACACAGCAAAACATTTTAAGTGGATGGTCATTTACCCACAACCAGATATATGCTGATCGTGCATATCATGGGAAACTCTATAGAATATATGGAAAATCGAATCAATGGTTGAATATCGATAATAGATTTTGAGTTCAAAAATTGTATAAAAAGAAAGAAATAAAATAAAATTATGGACTTCAAATTCTGAAGCCAAAAGAGAACATATTGTATTTTTATTTAGCAACTCGCTGGAAATCAGTTTAGTTCACTTTAATATTCAGACGCCCTAGAGAGCAGAATTGCATTTGGGTTTTGGTTTATTTGGCTACTCGCCGGACCAAGTCTGATTTTTTCTTAAGGATTATGAATACAATTTAAATGTTTCAACAGAGCGCGGGGGTGAGGGTGAGGTTAAGGAAGAGAAGGAATGATGTGTGGCGCTATATTCGGAGACTGTAGGTGGTTGTTGTCTCAGATTTTATCTCCAGGGATGGCGGCTGAACAAATGCGGAGAAATTTCCGTGTCTTATTCATCGATGTCCCTTATAATTCGCATTATTTTTTTTATTCCTTGTCATATTTTATCGGTATATTAGTTTGACTCAATCACATGTTCTTAGTTCTATGCCCAAACAGCATGTAATGAGTAAACCAGCCACTCATTTTATGACATTTATTTTTAGAATTGGCTTTTAATGGAAAAATAAGAAGCCATAGACTACGCAGGGATCGACCCCGTGACCATGAGGTTGACAGGCGAACACACAACTATCGCGCCACGGCCACCCCCTATTGCTGATTGTTAAAGGTAGGCTAAGGAAGAACTAAGTCACCACCACAACAGCAACAAAATATAACAGGACCAAATACTATTACATGGCGATCTTGCCACCACAACGAACAACATTTTACAGTCCAAAATGCCAGTCTAAGAGGATAATTCCAACGACACAATAAAACTGGCTGCAAAATATTACAGCGTATTCATGCAAAACTGCCAGATCAAAGATACTTTGAGAAAAGATGTTTGAGTGGCTTTGTTTCAGCTGCTTTTAAATTGCCTAAAAATTAACTAACTAAAACTTGAGCAGCGCCCCCTACCAAAGCTCTTAAATTGGATTAGCAACAATCATTTAAGGAGCAAGTCAGTGCATATTTGTTATTTAGTATAATAAAATTTAAAATAATAATTAAATAAGCACTCATTAGCAGTACATGAGTGTGTGTTATCAATAGAGCACTTAGACGTAAAAGACATAAACTATAGAATTCCATTGAAAGGTTATTAAGATTTTTTTTTTAAGTCTCAATTTTTTTAAATTTACAGATTTAATTTCAAGGGTGATATTTTAGACCGTTTCGGCGAAATTTATCAAGAAATAAATTATAACTATTTCAAGATATAGTTTACTGCCTGGTAAGAAAATGTCAAATTATACTGACGCATGTCGTAGATAATCAACTTGACCCTAAATTTCGTGTCAAACAGGATGTTCATGACCTTACGTCATTTTTAATTCAAAGTCGAGTTGACCGATCAGTCAATATAAAAGTGGACATAATCGTTTGTTTTATCAGTGTTTTTTTTTGCGAATTTAATTATTTTTACCAACACACGACTATTTACCCCAATTACAAGATTCTAATAAGGTCTTTTTGCACATATATTATAAATATATAACTTATTTTTAATTAACCTCTCTACTCCAAATCGATCTTTGAACCGCATAAAAGCTAAGTTAATAACTACTAGTTTAATAATGAATGCGATCATTTTTGCAAGCAGGCACTATGCGAACATACCCCTTTATTACCGTAACATCTGAATTATTGAAAAAAACATCAAAAATAATTTTAAAATCAACATTTAGTACAAAATTCAACTTTGTTATTTCTTACTCATTAATATAATCCATTTTATTTTGGTTTTTACTTGCGATTAACGGGTTATCCATTTTGCGGTTTCAAAAGTAAACGTAAATAAAACACATAAAATATTTCTTTTCATGATGTTTTTTTTTTATTAAAAAGGTTAAACTTTGACATTATGTATGAAACACTACATCATTTAAATGACCACCACGCGAATTATTGCAAGCATCGATTCTTTTGATGTAATTTTCGATCACTTTTTGACACATTGGGCGGTATCTCAGCCATAACTTGACGAATGTTGGTTTTCAAGTGCTCAAGAGTTAAAGGTTTATCTGCATAAACACGGTCTTTCGCGTAGCCCCACAAAAAAAAGTTTTTTTTTTTTTTTTTTTTTTTTTTTTTTTTTTTTTTAAATTCATTTTTATTTCATATTAACTTATAACTATCTTAAAGCTAGACAAAAATGTTTAAAACTAGCCTAATTATCAATAACTTACAACTAATTTACTGGCCCTTTACGGGCGCTCTAAACTAAACAATAACTCTTAGAACTAATGTCTTTCGACCTAAAAACTATTTTAATTAAATCTAATTATTTTATTTTATTTTATTTTCCAAGGAAACTTTCACAGAAAAAACTTGGTATCGTATCTTTTTTTTTTTTTTTTTTTTTTTTTTTTTTTTAACTTTTAAAATAAACCTAAATATAGATTAAAAATAATTAAAACTAAATAAAACTAACTTATACTAACTAAAAATAACTTAAACTACTTAAAATACCTAATAATACTTATAACTACTTAAAAACTAGAACAGCCACAGCAGCATTTTTTTCGTTTTTTAATTTTTTTTTTTTGTTTATTTTTTATATGCATGCAGACACCCACCAGCATGCAACCCACCCACACATGTACTTGCGCACATACATATACGTACGCACATACATGTACAGAAACGCAGATACATGCACGTAAGCCCCCGCATACATACATATTTTTAATTTTTTTTTGGTGCCACCCTGACTGTTCCCTATACCTAATGCCCTAAATCTATGTAAGTCGGCCAAGATATATCATCTTCATCGACTTTAAATATCACGATGCTGTTCAGAGAGCCACCAGAACTGGTTCTCCTGTTTCGCCCTATCCCTCCGGTCCCGATCGGACACAGTCCTACTGAACCGAAGGCGCTCTTCTCCACCTTGAGCGATGACGTCTCGACTATACAGGAGTCGCCTATCCACAGTTTTCCGGCTGACGTGGTAGATGAGCGGAACCGCCCCTCCATCCTGTATCAGCCCTCGACTGTCTAAATAGAGGAATGCCTCAGGAGGGATGTAACCACTTAACCGCGCACTCTCAAAATATTCGTTATTGGGGTAATAAGCCCCAAAAATTAAGCTGTTAGTTGAGGACATCGCTCTTGCAACGTGACCCCGAATCAGCTTGAACAAAAAATTATCTATTCTGTTTATGTTGGCTCCGTTGTATAGAACCTGGTTGGAATAATATCTTGTGTACTCCGACTCTGGTGTTCTGTGTAATCCAAGGCAACGTCTAAGACATTGCCTCTCAAACACCCGAATCTTTTCCATTTGAGATGGGGCAACGTTGAACCACACCGGGCATCCGTAAGCAATCATCGGCCTGATGAGGGCCATGTAGCAAATCACCTTCACCCTGCTGTCAAGACGGCTGCTATAAAACAGTCGTTTTGTCAAGGCTAAGGCTCCCCTAGCCCTGGCCAAAGCAGCACCTATATGTCTGTCGAAATACAGGTACTGATCCAACCAGATGCCAAGGTACTTTACTACACTTTTACTCGCCAGTGGATGTCCATGTGGCCCTACGATCACCAGCTTGCGCCAGTTCTTTCTCGTATCCCTTGAGGCGCTAGACAACGGAGTCCTAAACAAAATAGTTTCTGATTTCTGGAAGTTGATTTTCAACTTCCAGTCATCACAATATCGCTGAATCTTGTCGAAGTCACTCTGCAAGAGACTTTTGATGACCTCAACTGTATGAGCTGTTCTGTACGCAATTAGATCGTCGGCGTACGCAATTGCCTGAGTTAGACTACCTATCAGATCGCTGGTGTAAATGTTGAATAGAATTGGCGAGTTAACCGCTCCCTGCTGAAGACCATTATTAATATTAAAAATTGCAGTAGAAGTTACATTGCCACTCTTGACAACAAACTTTCTACCATTTAGCATGTCATAAAGCATATACAATAGAGGTTTACTTATACCTAGTCTGGTTAGCTTTAGATAGAGACCTTCTAACCATACGGTGTCGAAGGCCTTCTCCAAATCAACCAGACAGGCACCCGTACACTGCTTTTTAGTTTTGTTCCATTGGATATCAGAAACAAGTTTAGACGCGGCATGAATTGTGTCATGTCCCGCCTTAAAACCGAACTGATTATCCGGGATGATATTTTTGTCCTCCGCCCACTTGAACAGGGCTCTATTAATAACCTTTTCAAATACTTTGCTGATACTCGGAAGAAGACTTATCGACCGGAGATTCGCCGGATTGGAGTTGTCCTTTCCCTTTTTTGGGAGAGGGTGCACCACAGCTGTCTTCCACCGCACTGGATAATATGCATTATTCAGCGCGTTGTTAAACAGTGTGGTATAAATGTCAACTGCTTCTTGAGGCAAATGTCGTAGTACAACGTTGGATATACCATCGACTCCTGCAGACTTCTTTTTCTTTAATGAATCGAAGATGAGCTGGAGCTCATTCTTCGAAATTAACAGGGGGCTGGGCCCATTTCGGTCGGCGATTATGGCGTTTGCCAAATCTTCATCATTAAACCTGGTAAAACCAAGGTTCTCAGATCGCCATTCGGTTATATCGTTCCGGAGCCATAAGTGATGAAGCAGAGCTCTGTTCTCCAGGTCATGATTCGGGCGAATGCTAGCATTCACCTTGTACACTTGCTGGAAAGCAGCCCCCACAGCCTCCACTCTCTCCTGCGGATCTTCGATTATATAGAGGTCATCGTCCAATACGGCATCCTCTGGGTCCATGCTTGCTGTCAGAAGTACGTCTCTGTTCTCTGTCGTCCTCTGGAGCTTAAGACACGGAAGATCGTTTTGATCCTTTCTTCTAAAAATCTTATTAATTTTTGGGAACATACTTGGGTCGCTGGAGTTAACGGCACGAATTTTATTGTCCCAGAACGAATTAATAGCCAATCTATAATTTTCTTTGATCAATTGGTTGATGTTTTTGATGGACGACTTCAGTGTCCTAATCTCCAGGTCTCGTGTATCAGTAAACCGCCTGTACAAGCGTTTTAGTCTTGTCAGTAGTCCACTTTTTTGTCTGTGAAGTGCGTCAATTGTCGCGTTACGGTACATGTCAGTTGCGTTACGTTCTTTGTATTTCGGTATTGTTCTGTTCATTGTTCGTAGAATCGTTTCGTCAATTTGTTCTAAGTATCTGTCGATTTCAGTATTTGTTAGGTTCCTGTCATTTGGTGGGGATATACCATTTGAACGTAATTCACTCAATAAGGCATTGGAGAAACGTGGCCAGCGCACCTTACTGTAATTGTAAGTATGCACAGGCACATACTCCTCCAACTCCATAAGCTGGTTCGGAAGTTGTATTACGGCTGCGAGTCCGCAGTGGTCACTGTCGTACTCGATCGTTCGTAAACAATTTCTTGGCCGTTGACCCACAGCGTCAGTAATTGTTAGTCTTGCGTCTTTAAGCAATAGATCCAGATAGGCACCGCTTCTTGGGAACGATGGCCTGTCTGTGGCTAGAAGATCGATGCGATACTCAAGGTTGTATCGACCCATCCAATTAAATAGATGGTTACCTCGAGGATTTTGTATTTGATTTCCCCAATCTGTGTGCTTGGCGTTTAAGTCACCCGCCAATATATAGTAATTCTCTTCCGAGCTCAATCTTAAGCATTCAAAAAGCTTTTCAAGCTCTGTTATAAACTGTGTGGGCTGAGGTGTTTCCGGTGCATAGGCAGCGATCACATACATTCGCTTCCCCTGTTGGAGATGAATGCATATGATGCATGCCTCTAACGTCCGAAATTTTCGCACATCACTATTATATATTACCTTATGACTTATGCCTTTACGTATAAAGATTGCGACGCCTCCTCCTTGCGTGGAGTTGGGTCGGTCTCTTCTTACGATATTGTAATTGTTGTTAGTCAATTTATGTTTCTGGTTAAGCTTAGTTTCGCTAGCCATAAACACATCTGGACTTATGTCTTTAAGCAATTGGAATAAATTCGCTCTACGTTCGGTCCTAATCAATGAATTTACATTCACAGCTAGGATCTTAAAGGGCCTCTCCGGCAGCGCGCCCTTAACCTCTAAGTTGCGTTAAGCTCGGCAAAACAGAGTAGAGATAATCCACCCTAGTCGCCTGCTCCCTGATCTGGTTTTGGAGGCCGTTCAACTGGCCCTGGATGGCCAGTAGAACGCCCATAATATCCGCCTGTGCCGCCGGCGCCTTAGGCACGGGGGCCTGTTGGGCGACCTTTGGCGTAGGCTGTACCGTGCTTCCCCTTCCTGACGCCATTTGGGCGTAAGAAATTTGGGGGTTGACGGACGTTGTTGTAGGAGGGCGCACTGTTGGACGCTTTTCTACCACTGTTTGCTTTGCTGCTTTATTGTTTTTTATAAGCTGAAACGTCGGGCATCCCCGATAATTAGCGGGGTGTCCGGCGCCTCGGCAGAGTACACATTTAAGCTGGGTCCTATCTTCAACCCGTTCTTTTCCTAACTTGCATTCATCTGCATTGTGGTTCTCTCCACACTTAACGCAGCGTGACTGCATTTCGCAGTTTGCTGCGGCGTGGCCGAACCTTTGGCAGCGCATGCATTGAAGCATGTCCAGCGGTGTCAAATCGCATGATGTTGGTGGCCAGTTGATATCGACACGGCGAGAAACTACGCGGCCAGGAAATGTCTTTTGCAATAGAGCCATATTCGATCAAGTTGTGTGGCATGTGGCACCGTCTTGTGGAAACCACAGATTCCCCAAGTCGTATTCTTCAATAGCAGGCAAAAAAAAGTCGGTTATCATATGACCATAATGCTCCGAATTGACGGTGACAGTCGTTTCATCGTCGTTTTCGAAGATGTAAGGTCCAATCACACCTCCGGACCAAAGAGCGCCCCAAGCAGTGACTTTTTGTGGATGTAATGGACTCTCTTCAATAACTTAAGGATTCTCAAAACCCCAACTACGACAATTCTGTTTATTAACATACCCACCGAGTGAGAATTGTGCTTCGTCGCTGAAGAAAAGTTTGTTCGAAAAATCGACGTCCACCGCCTGTTGTTCAAGCACCCATTCGACGTATCTACGACGTTGTTAATGTCAGTTGTTGACTGAGCTGGACTTTATATGGATGTAGGTGTAGATCCAAATGCAAAATACGGCATAATGTGCCGTAAAAAAAATTGGTTTAACAACATAGTTTGACAGATGTCGAATTCCAGTCACATACTTTAGAAACCGCAAAATGGATAACCCTTTATAATCGATTTTATTTTGGTTTTTACTTATATGTAGTAGGTACTATAGGTCAAATTTTGCATTTGAAAAAAAAAATCGAACTCGAGATTGTAATCAAAGTTGACATTACGATAATAGATAACACCACAAAAGTTCCGTCTGTCTGTCTGTAGAACGATCTACAGCCTATGTGACCCGAATTGCTTCAAACTTTGTATATAAATTTTTTTAGGTATTGTAAATAGGGGAAATTGATTTTTTTTACCTCAAAAAATAACGGTACCTGCCATATAACCGTTACGTTAAAGCTTACTTTTATCAGAAACGGCTCTAACGATTTTGATTTAAAAAAATCAGTGCAGCTTTTTAGGTACGACCGATCATATGTTTGGAAAAAAAAATATCTAAAATAGTACTTTTCATAGGACCGTTTTTTTTTAATTTCGACTGTCTCATAAATGCCATAACCGATTACTTCGAAATTTCACACGTAATGTAGGTTTAGGTTGCCCAATTTATACTCCATATTAATATTTGTAATTAATATTTTTTTTTGTATTTTTAAAAGCATTAACAAAATTTTTTAAACATTATATTTCGAAAACTCCTCGTTAATTCTATTTTTTAAAAATTATAGTTATATGTATTGGCTGAATACCTATAAATTGGCGTTTTTGAATTTTTATTTGAAAAATGTTTTCAAAACTTTTTTTTTAAACTTTTTTTCTCCAAAAGCCGCAGATTTTTAATTTTTTTTTCTCATAAATTCAAATTTTTCCAAAAAATAAAATAGCGTACTTTTTTTAACTCAAATTAGTTTAAGTATTTAGTTCAGAATTTTGAATATTTTTTTTTACTAAGCCGATTTGATCTTTTGTTTTTAAGTTTATATTATTAAATATTTAAGATTGTCATACCAATTTTTTTAGAAAAAAATTAAAGAAATTTTGTACATATAAAAAATTAAGTAAGAAACGACTTTAAAAATATATTTAGATTTTTAATAGAAATCTTTTACATACAATGTGATTGAACATAAGAGCAAGTTCGTGCGATCAAGTGGTGCATTTTATTAAAATTAGGTACAAGAAGTTTGCACATCTTTACTTAACCTACATATATTTATATGTTTTTAAAGCTTTCGAACAAAAATAAAATTGAATAGTGAAGCATGGGAATATGTAAGTTATGCTCCACATTCTACACAATTTCCCCAGCCATCTAACTTCTAAAATTCATGCAAATTTTAATATTCTTTGATATGCAAATTATACAAATGGTTCACGTGCACAAACACAACACACTATTTAACAATCTCATATTGAATGTTAAACGGATCCTGATTAAATCAGATAACTTTGCGAGTGAAACACAAAACGCATCGAAATGCATTCATATCATTGCCTCAGAGCAAAAGATTCTGTTTGGCTGTGCATTCATGCCTTTGTAATTTACTTCAACTTTGACTTGTCATCTGTATGCAGATTGGGGCAGGATGTAAACATTATTCCTTTTGCGGTGTGTGTCGTGTGGTACCTGACACGAAGTGAATATATTTAGTAGATTGATTTAAATACAAATTAAAAAGGAGAACTCCTGCCAAACAAAGGGCAGGGCACACCATTAATGAGGAAGTGAGGAATAAATCACTGATATAAGGAACAATTTTTAAACATGGGAATTTTAATCATGCTGTTTTACATTTAACTTTGGTTAGGTTAAAGTCTGCGAGGTTGTGTTGCAATTGAAAGAGATTTAATTTGCATTGTCTTATTGTTTTGTAAAAATCAAACCGTTATATAGGGGGTTTAGATTATGACGTGCAGTGCAGGCAAGAATAGATAAATACCTATTGAACATTTTTAATGAAACAGCAACAGTGGCGTATTCAGGATTTGGTGTTCGGAATTTGTCTGGAATGATCAAAATGCATGTGGGTGGAAATTCACAAAGAAACTTTTGCGTTCATCAATATATTTTCCCCCCTCTGCCGATTTACGTACATTTTCTGCAATACACAGAATGGTTGGAAAAGAATACAATCTTAAAAAATCGTTCTTGAATTCAATTGAAAGATTGCATTCATTAACTTCACTTTGAAGCTGCGATATTAAAAATCATCATCAATCAATCATTTTGCACTTTAATTTTTACAGCATTGATTTGATCTTTTGACGATTTCAATCTTTCAATGATTCATGAATTCTTTTAATAGAAGTAAAAAGAAAATGCACAAATAGGTCGCTCGTACTTTCTCTTGTGTTCAATCACATCGTAAGAATAAGATTCAAGTAGAAGTAAGAATAGAAATAGCTAAATTTTTTAAAGTCGTTTTTTTACTTAATTTTGTATAAACCGAGTTTCTTTAATTTTGTCTTAAGAACAATGTTCGTATGACTATTTTAAGTTATTGACAATTAAAAAATAAAGGCGCCTGCCTTTTGCGAGAAAAGGACAAATCGTTCAAGAGTATCTATTGTCATAGAATAGTGCCGCTCACTAAACCCATTCGGATTCGCGAATGAGTCTGTAAGACTCCTCCATTCCAGTAATTATCGCACACAGGATTGGTTGAGAATTGTTTTGAGAGCGGGTCAAAATTCTGGCTTCAGAATACTGCTTTTAAAATGAAAATTCTGCTTTTCTAATTTTTTCTGCTTTTCATAATTCTGCTTCTCAAAATTGTGGCCCTTAACAAAAAAGAAAAAAATTCTGCTTAAGCATTCCTAAGTATACAAAATAAAATGGACGACTGATCGCAATATTAAATATTTAATAATATAAACTTAAAAACAAAAGATTAAATCTGTTTTATTAAAGAAAAAATAATTCAAAATTCTGAAATAAATACTTAAACTAATTTGAGCTAAAAAAGTACGCCATTTTATTTCTAGGATAAATTTGAATTTATGAAAAAAAAAAATCTTAAATCTTTGGAGCGGTTTTTGAGAAAAAAAGTTTTTTTTTTTTAAACTTTTTAAAAACATTTAACAAAAAATTCAAAAACGCAAATTCATAGGTATTCAGAAAATACATATAAATATAATTTTTGAAAAAAATTTAATGAGCAGTTTTCGAAATATAAATTTTTAAAATTTTTAACTAAAAATGATTTTAAAAATACAAAAAAATATTAATTAAAAATATTGGTACCCGGTATAATTTGGGCAACCTAAACCTATATTCTTGTGAAATTTCGAAAGAATCGGTGTAGCCATTTATGAGATAGTCGAAAGCAAAAAAAAAACGGTCCTATGGAAAGTACCGTTTTTAGACATTTTTCTAATTTTTTTTTCAACTATATGATCGGTCGTGGCTAAAAACCCACACTGATTTTTTTATCAAAATCGTTAGAGCCGTTTCCGAGGAAAATAGTTTTGAACGTAACGGTTATATGGCAGGTACCGTTATTTTTTTGAGCTAAAAAAAATTTAATTTCCCCCTTGTACAATACCTAAAAAACTCTATATAACAAGTTTGAAGCAATTCGGCCCACCCGTTTGGGCTGTAGCTGTCTATACATACATACAGACAGACTGACAGACTGACAGACTGACAGACTGACAGACTGACAGACTGACAGACTGACAGACTGACAGACTGACAGACTGACAGACTGACAGACTGACAGACTGACAGGCTGACAGACTGACAGACTGACAGACTGACAGACTGGCAGACTGACAGACTGACAGACTGACAGACTGACAGACTGACAGACTGACAGACTGACAGACTGACAGACTGACAGACTGACAGACTGACAGACTGACAGACTGACAGACTGACAGACTGACAGACTGACAGACTGACAGACTGACAGACTGACAGACTGACAGACTGACAAACTGACAGACTGACAGACTGACAGACTGACAGACTGACAGACTGACAGACTGACAGACTGACAGACTGACAGACTGACAGACTGACAGACTGACAGACTGACAGACTGACAGACTGACAGACTGACAGACTGACAGACTGACAGACTGACAGACTGACAGACTGACAGACTGACAGACTGACAGACTGACAGACTGACAGACTGACAGACTGACAGACTGACAGACTGACAGACTGACAGACTGACAGACTGACAGACTGACAGACTGACAGACTGACAGACTGACAGACTGACAGACTGACAGACTGACAGACTGACAGACTGACAGACTGACAGACTGACAGACTGACAGACTGACAGACTGACAGACTGACAGACTGACAGACTGACAGACTGACAGACTGACAGACTGACAGACTGACAGACTGACAGACTGACAGACTGACAGACTGACAGACTGACAGACTGACAGACTGACAGACTGACAGACTGACAGACTGACAGACTGACAGACTGACAGACTGACAGACTGACAGACTGACAGACTGACAGACTGACAGACTGACAGACTGACAGACTGACAGACTGACAGACTGACAGACTGACAGACTGACAGACTGACAGACTGACAGACTGACAGACTGACAGACTGACAGACTGACAGACTGACAGACTGACAGACTGACAGACTGACAGACTGGCAGACTGACAGACTGACAGACTGACAGACTGACAGACTGACAGACTGACAGACTGACAGACTGACAGACTGACAGACTGACAGACTGACAGACTGACAATTTTACAATTTTACAATTTTACTCGAATACTTGTGAAGTGTAGTTCCGCTGAAATACAATTCCGCCGAGTGCGGTTTAACCTTTATAAACATGTAATTATGAATTTTTTTGCAATACCTTTGTTTTAGTCGATGTTGTGAATCTTAACATCGATGTTGTAATGTTTAACATGCTTAAACATCGATGTTAAAACATCGATGTTTTTTCGCCTATCATCGATGTTTTGCTAACGCTCATCCCTATTTCCGGGTCCCTGTGTACAACTTTCGTGTCTCTTCCAATCTTGCTGGGATTAAAACGGATGGATTTCCCTTGTTTCCGGTTAGCTCGAATTAAGCCTACTTCCTCCTTGGTTAATGTATTTCATTTACCCATAGTTTTGGTTTTTATTAAATTATTTCTTGAACTAAGCTTCTTAATACTGCAAAAACCCTTTTAATTTTATTTGATTTAAAATACGGTAACTAGATTTAGCTATTATTCGTAATCAACGTGAGACGGAGTGTATAATGTATAATAGAATTAACTAAGAAGAAGGTAATCAAGCACAATTTGTCAAATATTTTACTTGACTGCGTTGACGTGCACCTAAATATTAGTCCGGACAGTGTATTTACAAAAATAAATTACATCCGCTAAGGCTGATTTCTGACGTCTTGTCGAATGTGGGTATCAGTACTTTAAATTCCAGATTTACCAAGTTTCACGAAAAACCTAGACTCCACCGAATATAAACTGGATCTACAACGTTACCTTTGAGACTATAAAACTACATGTATGATTGTCAGAATTGCTTTCTCTTATGCTCTTTTCAACACAAATCAGTTTCGGCAAAGTTTAATAAGAAATTAATTTTTAATCTGAATATAGTGAACACAAACAATTCTAGCAAAAGACAACTTATTTGATAGATATCGAACTGTTGCCACAGAAAACCCCAACATTATTACCCCATTGATTTCTATTCACAAAATTCGACCATGTTCATTTCGGATACACATAATTATGTAAATATGTACAATACCTCCTGTGAGCGAAATAAATGAAGTTAAAATTAAATGTTCGTCTTTGTCGCAAACACAAGCTCGAATAATTAAGCAAATTTCAATTTCAAGATAAAGGATTATTTTTGAAGCTCAAAATGGTAATTAAATCAGCTACAATATTTATTCTGCAATGTTAGTGAAAGCAATTGAATCAAAGAAAATCTTTAATTGAATGTTGTCTGTGCCTGTAGTTTACATTTTTGTTTTTTGAATCTTTTTAATGGTTCGGTTAATATTGCGTTTTTTAGTCGTTTGAGCAATACAATTGGAAATAAAATAGAATGCACGTATGGATCGTACGAATTTGCTCTTGTAGCTAACAAATTTAACGTAACTAAAGATTGACGCTGTTATAGTAACTAGCAAGGGCGTAGGCAGGATTTAGATCAGGGTGGGCAAGTTTATTCGAAAACAATGTATCAATTTGTAAAAGCTATAAGCTTACATAATGGGTTATCCATTTTGCGGTCTCAAAAGTAAACGTAAATAAAAGACATAAAATATATTTTTTCATGATATTTTTTTTTTATAATAAAGTTTGAACGTTGACATGATGTGTGAAACACTAAACCATTTAAATGATCAGCACGCGAATTGTTGCAAGCATCGATTCTTCTGAGGTAATTTTCGACCACTTTTTGACACATTTTGGGCGATATCTCAGCCATAACTTGACGAATGTTGGTTTTCAAGTGCTCAAGAGTTAAAGGTTTATCTGCATAAACACGGTCTTTCGCGTAGCCCCACAAAAAAAAGTCCACCGATGTCAAATCGCATGATCTTGGTGGCCAGTTGATATCGCCACAACGAGAAATTACACGGCCAGGAAATGTCTCTTGCAATAAAGCCATATTCGCTCGAGTTGTGGCATGTGGCACCGTCTTGTTGAAACCACATATTCTCCAAGTCGTAGTCTCCAATAGCAGGCAAAAAAAGTCCGTTATCATATGACCATTACGCTCTGAATTGACGGTGACAGTCGTTCCATCGTCGTTTTCGAAGAAGTAAGGTCCAATCACACCTCGGGACCAAAGAGCGCCCCGAACAGTGAGTTTTTGTGGATGTGATGGCCTCTCTTCAATTACTTGAGGATTCTCAGAACCCCAAATACGACAATTTTGTTTATTAACATACCCACCGAGTGGGAAATGTTCTTCGTCGCTGAAGAAAATTTTGTTCGAAAAATTGCCGTCCACCGCCTGTTGTTCAAGCACCCATTAAACGTATCTACGACGGTGTGAATGGTCAGCTGGCTTCAGTAGTTGTGAGAGCTGGACTTTATATGGATGTAGGTGTAGATCCAAATGTAAAATACGCCATAATATGTCGTAAGACAGTCCTAATTCCTGAGAACGACGAGGAATCGACACATTCGGGTCTTTGGCAACACTTTCACTTACAGCAGCGATATTTTCAGTGGCACGAGCGAAACGATGATGCACAGGCCTTAAAATATCTGTAACCAATCCAGTCTCTACAAATTTCTTCACAATTTTGCCAATTGCTTGCATAGTTCGACGACTATGTAAACCATAATCTCCTCTTAAAGCACGATATGTGGCTGTGGCAGAATCACCATTTTTGTAGTAGGTTTTAAAATTTTTTATGCGTTTTGCGATAATTAATCGATCCATTTTCGTAAATGTCAGACTTTCAACTGAAAAAAAAAATGGTTTAACAACTTAGTTTGACAGATGTCGAATTCCAGCCCTATACTTTTGAAACCGCAAAATGGATAACCCTTTATAATAGCGCAAATAGAAGGAGAGATTAGAAATTGTATACCTATCTAAATAAAATACACATTTTGATTCCAATTCTAATGGATTTTGATTTGAGAAAGGAGTGTCGCTTAATATAAAGGCACACAATCAGAAATTATTCCATTATTAAGTTTAAAAAAACCTAAGGGGGGCAACTGTCAATATTAATATAAATTTCTATGTCTAATAAAATATTTTATTTCTAATTTTAATGGACTTGAGTTGAAAAAGAAACTGTTCTTGAAATAAAATATTTAATTTCAGAAGTTTTCAAATTTTTTTTTTTTTAATTTTAGGGGAGTGGGGGGTCAACTGCCAACCTTTAACCTTAACTCCTTTTATGTTGCTTAGTTGTTAAAGTTGACATTTGGATCGTTGGACAAATATGAATCAAATCAAATATAACTATCAAAAAAAAAATCAAAAACCGTTGCAGCGGTTTTTAAAAAAAACATTTTTTTATAAAATTTTAAAAACATTTTCAGAAAAAAAATTTGAAACTCCATTTTGAAGTAATTATTAATATACATATAAAATTTTAATTTAATAAAAAATCAGTAACTGGGTTCTGAAAAATCGATTTTTCAAAAAAAAATAGACATATTTTTTTAAAAATCGAAAAACTATTTTTTTTGAGAATCTGAGTATGAAGTTTTATTAACACTTCTTGGAAGAATTTGCGTAATAGTGAGATAGTGTTTCTATGGGTAGTGTCGTTAACAACAAGTAAGCAAATAAATGCTTAATACTTAAATTTTAATATTTAAAAGTACTAATTTAAGAACTGACCCATTCTTTTATCAAAATTCTTGCAACCTTTTTTCAGAAATACATTTTTTTCTTAAAGGTTTTTTAACATTTGTATGGCAAGTAGGTGTCGTTGGTTTTTATTTTAGGAAATTTTTTTTTTACTAAAAATGCGAAAAAATCGATTTAGTCATTTTCGAAAATTTGAGGTTTTTTTTTAATTTAAAAAAAAATTTGGTTTACAAAAGTGTTTAAACTTTCTAGGAGCTTCTGCATAAAAAATTCCCAAAAAAAAAAAATAAAGTGAAACGTTTTCCAGAAAATCGAACCCAAAAAAATAACCATTTTTCAACACAAAAAAAAAGTAGGTACATTTCCCCTTCGTTTATTAACTTATTACTTGCGATTATAGGTACTATAAGGCAAGTTATGTATTCGTAAAAAAAACAATCAAACATGACATTACGATCATAGAGAACATTAAAATTGGGTCCCCCAATTCCGTATGTCTGTCTGTCTGTCCTCGAGTCTGCAGCCTAAGCGGTTGGAAGGATTTGCTTCAAACTTGTTACATATTGGTTTTTCGGTAATATGCCCACACATTTTTTTCATTTTTTAAGACAACAAATAACAGTAGCCCCATACATTTTTTTTGGCAAAAACAAAAATCTTATTTTTCTCAAAAACGGCTCCTACGATCTTTATAAAAAAAAATCAGTTCATTAATGAAGGGAAAATGTACCTTTTGAATTTTTTTTTTGGAAAAAAATTGTTATTTTTGGTACCTCTAGTACAACCATTTTTTTGGTTTTCGATTTTCTGGGAAATGGTTAATTTGATTTTTTTTTAAATTTTTTTTTTGGAAATTAATTTTGTTTTTGAAAACTCAAAATTTCGAAAAAGACTTAATAGATTTTTTCGAAACTTCGTAGTTGGTAGTTTTTTGACACTATCTTGAATAGTTAAAAAATTATTTTCCTAAAATAAAAAACAAGGGTACCTCCCATACTAATTTAAAAAAACGTTCAAAAAATGTATTTCTCAAAAACGGGTCCAAGAATTTTTTATAAAAAAAATGTGTGTGTTCTTAAATTAGTACAGCCCACCTTTAATTATAAAAATATGTTTTTTTGCGTACTTACTAACGGTACTTCCCATTGAACCACTTTTCATATTTTCGACTTTCTCAATATTCGATGAACTGATTAAAATAATTTTTTTTATACAAATGCTCCCAAAAAAAAAGTTTTTCGATTTTTAAAAAAATAAATAATTTTTTTTTTTTTGAAAAATCGATTTTTCAAAAACCAGTCACTGATTTTTTTTTATTTGAATTTTATATGTATACTCGTATTAACAATATCTTCGAAATGGCGTTTCAATTTTTTTTTGTAAAAATGTTTTCAAAATTTTATGCATAAAAAATTAATTAAAAAAACGCTCCAACGATTTTTGAATTTTTTTTTTGATAACTATATGTCCATGAATTCAAATTGCATCTTTGTTTTGCCTCAAACTATAATGACTAAGCAATATAAAAATATTTAAGTATGTGTATTATCCATTTATTTCTACCTTACTATTATTCCCTTTCTACGAATTTTTGCGTACGTCATTGAATACTGAATACAATGTAGGCCCTCATACATTTATATATACATACGTATGTGCTTTAAAAAATCGCATGAATCTTATGTATGCATATTGCACATAAATTATGAAGTTGTATGTATATCACTACCTACCCACCTACATCCTTCAATTTCATTATTATATGTGCATGTTTACATACTTAGGTTCCATCAATATGTATTGCAGATATATTTTACTCTCCTAACTTATATAATTCAAATCCATAACTTAGATTTAAATATACATTTGTAGGTAGGTACCTATGTAACTATTCCTTGAATCATCCATTCCACAATTCATTATACTAAGTATCAAGTAAATCTTACCTACACAGGCCTTAAACCTACAAAGGATAACTACACCTACCTAAGAAAACCTCAATGGTTAGCTACATTAAAGTTGTTAGCTACAAGAGCAAGTTCGTGCGATCCAGTCGTGCATTTTATTTTTAATAATTTTATTTAATTAAAAAAATACAATGGTTCTCCTGAACTCACTAGATGTCCTGTCCTGCAAGTGACAAAAATATTGTACACATTCATTAATCCCACAGAAAACAGAGATTACTAGGGACACTCACAACAGTGTCAGATATAAACATACATACATACTTACATAGGTTTTAGGTAGATTGTATAATTATTTATATTACCAAACATTTATTCGTGCATTAATTTAATGTTAATTTGATTTCATTGTGGTTGTTGTTGTTACAATTGCTCTAAGCAGCAAAGCCAAAACAACATCAATTCATCAACTTAACTGACGTTGAAATCATTACAGACTTAGGAGTAGAAAATAGGAGTTTTGGTTGGCTCATTTCAATTGTATAAATTTGAAAATGGTTGTCTGCATCACAGCAGCGATGAATTCGAATGCTATAAATTTGCTTGGAATATCGTGTCAAAATTCCCAAAGCCACATTAATTATTATTATTCATTGTAACGAGGGAGAGAATTCTATTCAATATCCAAAACAAAAGCTAGCAAATATTTGTGTCAATTTTTCGAAATAGGTACTCGTTTCCCCATGCGCTCCATGATGTTCCTGATGGTGGTGTTTTTGTTTCTTGATATTTCAGAATGGTAATTGAAATTTCCAGTGGTTTGGTTTGATAGATTTTATGAGAATAATTAATGAAGGTGTTTATAGACACAGACTTGGCAGAAATGCGGTTTGTCTGTGGTTTGGCTTAATGAAAACACTTACCTAATTATGGATTTTTTTTTTATATACCTACACTCTACACAATTGGGCCTGATGGGGAAAAGATTGATTGACACAAGGTTTTCACAAAATACATATATAATAAAGCTGTCAATCCACGAATTGAGAGGAGAATTTTAATGACTAACTGTGAGATAGACTTATTTTTCGTATTTAATTAAATTTGTATGAAAAATTAATTTCAATTGTGATTTAAAGGAAATGAAAAATTTAATTTCACATTTTCCTTCTTTTTTTTTTGCTTTTTGAATATGAACTTGAGTAGAAGAAAGTCTGTCCTTTGAAACAGGTATGTATGTGTATGTATGTGTATTGATGGTATTTCAGTATTATATTTATAATGCCCTTATAATGACTATTGTCATTTTATCAGGAATTGCTGATATACCATTATATAAAAAGATAACACTTTATTTCTTGGTATCGAAGACATCATATAACTCAACAAGGACATACCTAATACTCGATACAACGTGGCTACACAAAAGCCATTGGCTTTTAATTGAGAAGCGAAGTATATCTGTGCTCGTATTTTGTTTTTAAATTGAAAGGATTAGCTATATTTATTAATTTTTTTTTGGAGTCTGCAAGGATACCAGGTTTATATATTTACAAGTCCGTGTTAATAGATACAAAAAACTTGCAGAACTTTTGTGATTATTAAACATTGATAAGGATTTAAGTCCCGCAATGCATGCTCTGTTTGACTTTGACCTTCAACACAAGCTAACAGTGTCAGATTCGCTAAGTTGGGAAACAAATTGTAGAAACATAGATAATCCCCAAAAATCAATATCTTAATCGAAGAAATCCTTTATAGATTCTATAATGAAACAAAACGGCATTTACAAGGGAAAATGATCACAAAGGACGAAATCTCTAACTTGTAATATGTATTCAGCCAATATCTTCTTATTGAATAAGTAGGTGAGTTTCGATGTTTTTCAACACTCTCCGGAACATGAAATAAACTCCTTGTTCGTAACGCTCGCACTATGCTTGATATGCATTTTAAGGGTAGTCAAAACCCCTTTAGTTTGCACATACGAAAATGACAAAATTGCTGTAATTTAAGTTTTTTTACAAGATCAGTGTGACTGTCCAGCCAAACGGGACAGTTCATTTACTACGCGCACCATCTCTAGAAAAACTAAGTTAGATAAACTGTAAAGAATTCCATACTCGCGAAGTACGGCTAAAGAAAGGACGTCTGACATAAAAAGGCTCAAGTGCTGATGAGGATTATATTAAAAATAAAATGCACGACTGGATCGTACGAAGTTACTAACAACTAACCTGCGATATATATGTACGTATGTAGGCACTATATGGCAAGTTTTGGATTCGTAAGAAATGTTGTCAGCTAAAATTTTTCAAACATTTATTTTTGAAATTAAAAGAAAAACACTTTTTTTGGAAACTCAATATTTCGAAAAGGACTCAATCGATATTATTCGAAACTTCGTAATTAGTAGTTCTTTGAACACTTGAAGAAAACAATTTTCCTTGAACGAAAACTAACGCTACTTCTTATACATACAATGTTAAAAAAAACGTTAAGAAAATAATTTATTTTTCAAAAACGCCTCCAGGAATTTTGATTAAATAATGTGTGTTTTTGAATTGGTCCAGTCCATTTTCGAGAAAAAAAAATATATATTATTTTGCGTACTTATTAACGGTATACTTCCCAAAGAACCACTATTCATATCTTCGACTTTCCCATTAATGGATGGACCGATTAAAATTATTTTTTTATGCTAATGCAAATGCATTTTTTTTTTAATTTTCAAAAATGGTTTTTCAATTTAAAAAAAAAAATACTCGTAATTGTTTTTTTTCTCGAAAATCGATTTTTCAAAAACCAGGCACTGATTTTTTTTAAATTAAAATTTTGTATGTGTATTATTTTATTCATTTTTTTTTTCTGAAAATGTTTTTAAAATTTTATAAATAAAAAAAATAATTTCTTAAAAAAACTGCAGATGCTCTTTAAAATTATAAATATTATTGAATATTCAAATTTAAAAAAAATGGCTTTTCGATTTAAAAAAAATATTTTTTTTTGTTGAAAAATTGAGTTTTCAAAAACCGGTCAGTGAATTTTACTTGTGATATATGTGCATACAAACATACATAGGTGCAGTTTTGCATTTCCAAAAATCGAACTCGAGATTTTAATCAAAGTTGATACTACGATAATAGAGAATATCAGAAAAGTGGAACCCGCAATTCCGTCTGTCTATCTGTCTGTCTGTCTTTCTGTATAACGATCTAAAACCTAAACGGCTAAGCCGGTTTTGTTCAAATTTGGTGCTTAGGCGTTTTAGGTGGTTGTCCAAAATAGATTTTTGAATCGTTGTTTTACTCCAAAAATAACAGTACTTGCCATACAAATTTTTCTACCATCTTAATTATCTCGAAAACGGATCTAACTATTTTGATTAAAAAAAAGTATATGTACTACTTTAGGTAACGGTACTTGCCATATACTATTTTATTGATTTTCGAATTTCTCATAAGCGGCTCAACAGATTTCGATAAAAATTTTATACAGGAGCTCCTTGGATTTCTAAATAATACTGCATTTCAGAATTTTCGAAAAAATTTTCTGGTTTTTTGAAAATTCAATATTTCTAAAACGGGTGGACCGTTTTTTTTGAAATTTAGTTTTTAGATTTATATTATTAAATATTTAAAATAAAATACCCAATCGTCACAGGTGCAAGACTGGTCTTCTGCAGCTCCAAACAAGTAAAATCGAAAACTATGGCGATCTATGAACGAGCTTCTTGAATTTGGCTAATCTAAAAGGCCGTTGTACAGCTTTCAACTACACAAATGAAATAAAAGACGCGATAAGAGCTCTAAACAGTAGCTTTAGCTTTAGAAGTAAAATACTAACGCATACGCATTTCGAAATGTCAAAATATAGCGTTAAAAGACCAACTTCAAATCGGTTGTAGAGCAGAGTATTAATATCTTAACACATTCTACTCAAAATAAATACAAAATATTTATTTTATCAAGAAAAAAAAATGTATTATTTTGCATTAATGAATGTATGTAACCATTCAAAAATGTTATATTGTGGGTGGCAATGGCGCAGTGGAGAAAGTGCTTGATTGCTAAATAGGACGTGTGGGTTCGATCCCCACGCTAGGCGCATTCTTTTCTATACCTCTATACCTGGTTCTCAAATCCACTGTGCCAAACTAGTGCCGTGCAATTCAGGTTGCATTTAAGAGACCTTAGGTCTTACAGGCATATAGTTAAATTAAAATAAATAAATTCGATTTTTAGTGTAAGTTAGCAATGTTAAGATTGGAACTATAAATTTACTCTGTTAAACATGCGGAAGAAATTTGATAATTTCTGGTTTTGCATCGTAATGTACATAAATACATAGGTTTTCTTATAGTATTTAAAAAACAACTTTTTTTCAGGGCTTTAATTCTAATCACGTGCGCACAAAAAATATATCCTACTTTAATTCCCTTAGAGAAGATAGGTGTGGTTACACATTAAGGATACCAATGTTCCTGGCCTTCGGTGGCCTTCGACACCGTATGTTTAGAAGGTCTCTATCTAAAGCTAACCTCTATTGTATATGCTTTATGACATGCTAAATGGTAGAAAATTTGTTGTCAAGAGTGGCAATGTAACTTCTACGGCAATTTTTAATATTAAAAATGGTCTTCAGCAGGGAGCGGTTTACTCGCCGATTCTATTCAGCATTTACACCAGCGATCTGATAGGTAGTCTAACTCAGGCAATTGCATACGCGGACGATCTAATTGCGTACAGAACAGCTCATACAGTTGAGGTCATCAAAAATCTCTTGCAGAGTGACTTCGACAAGATTCAGCGATATTGTGATGACTGGAAGTTGAAAATCAACTTCCAGAAATCAGAAACTATTTTGTTTAGGACTCCGTTGTCTAGCGCCTCAAGGGATACGAGAAAGAACTGGCGCAAGCTGGTGATCGTAGGGCCACATGGACATCCACTGGCGAGTAAAAGTGTAGTAAAGTACCTTGGCATCTGGTTGGATCAGTACCTGTATTTCGACAGACATATAGGTGCTACTTTGGCCAGGGCTAGGGTAGCCTTTACCTTGACAAAATGACTGTTTTATAGCAGCCGTCTTGATAGCAGGGTGAAGGTGATTTGTTACATGGACCTCATCAGGCCGATGATTGCCAACGGATGCCCGGTGTGGTTTAACGTTGCCCCATCTCAAATGGAAAAGATTCGGGTGTTTGAGAGGCAATGTCTTAGACGTTGCCTTGGATTACACAGAACACAAGAGTCGGATTACACAAGATATTATTCCAACCAGGTTCTATACAAAGGAGCCAACATAAACAGAATAGATAATTTTTTGTTTAAGCTGATTCGGGGTCACACTGCCAACAGCTTAATTTTTGGGGCTTGAGAATGCGCGGTTAAGTGGCTACATCCCTCCCGAGGCATTCATTTATTTAGACAGACGAGGGCTGATACAGAATGGAGGGGCGGTTCCGCTCATCTACCACGTCAGCCGGAAAACTGTGGATAGGACGTCATCGCTCAAGGTGGAGAAGAGCGCCTTCGATTCAGTAGGACTGTGTCCGATCGGGACCGAAGGGATAGGTCGAAACAGGAGAACCAGTTCTGGTGGCTCTCTGAACAGCATCGTGATATTTAAAGTCGATGAAGATATTATATCTTGGCCGACTTACATAGATTTAGGGCAATTAGGTATAGGGAGCAGTCGGGGTGGCACCAAAAAAAAAAATTAAAAATATGTATGTATGCGGGGGCATATGTGCATGTATGTGCGTACGCTTTGTATGTGCATATGTACATGTATGTGTGGGTTGCCTGTTGTTGTGTGTCTACATGCATATAAAAAATAAACAAAAAAAATTTTAAAACGAAAAAAAAAATGCGGCTGTGGCTGTTCTAATTTTTAAGTAGTTTTAAGTGGTTTTGGGTATTATTAGGTATTCTAAGTAGTTTACGTTATTTTTAGTTAGTATAAGTTAGTCGTATCTAGTTTTATTTATTTTTGGTATAGCTTTAGGTAGTTTATAAGAAAAAATTAAAAATATGATATGATGCCGAGTTTTTTTTTAAATATGTTTTCTTGGTAAAATAAAAATAAAATAATTAGAATTAATTAAAATAGATTTAAGGTCGAAAGACCTTTAGTATTAAGAGATATAGTTTAGTTTAGAGCGCCCGTAAAGGACCAGTAAATTAGTTATAAGTTATTGATAATTAGGCTAGTTTTAAACATTATAAGTTCATATTAAATAAAAATGAACTAAAAAAAAAGTATAGCACAGTGAATCTAAGCAGCTTTATTAAAAAAAAAGTTTTGAAACTCTTATCTTCAAAAATTGCAACTTAGGCTTTAAATACAATTCAGGAAATATTCTTTAAAAAAATTCTTTCCTATAAGCTACATTTTTTTTATTATTTGCTTTCCTTCACTTTTAATTTCTGAAGCACCCTGTTAACAATAACATGAAGTTAGAAGGACGAATATGCCATCCTGTTGGAATAGCGACATAAGAGCTCTATATCACTAGTAATTAATATTGCAGCTCCAGAACAGATAGTATTGCAGCTTAATTGGAATAAATGTCTTGCCTGACATTAAAAATGGCTACGAGATATACAATTAATTCAATTATTCTTTTTTTCATTTTAAAAAAGAATCATCTTCGGAGTGTAATTAAAGAAAACACGAAATTATTATTATTTTTGAAAAATAATTTTATTTCAGCTCTGGAAAATTAATTGTTAAATATTTTTATTATCTAACTATTTTTTTAAATTATTTTTGATGACCTAATTACAGATACACAGAATTATGTAGCCGCGCATTAAACGAAGTATCGTCACTACATTTATGAAAATATTAAACGCACACTTGAAATTCACTATCAAACAATTGAAAATCTTAATTTCTTTTCTTATTTATTTTCACAAAGATATTTTTTAATTTGGTTATTGTCAACTTTGTTATTTCTATTTTACGGACTATGAAACGATTCATTCATTCTCTAATAGTATTAGAATATTCATATATTTTTATTTTGTACTACACAAACTAATACAAACAATAATATGTCAAAAGTGGTGTTTTAATAGTTTGAAACCCATGTACTACAGAGCTCCAATTCACTTTTGCCACTGATAACAGGTTGAATAAGAGCAAAAAAGAGCTCTCAAACTCAACGAATTACCTACATGGTAGCTTGATTTTTGCTATAAATCCACATATAGAGCTCCTTGCTAAATAAACAGCTTTAAGATTTAGCTCTTGAAGGGCTATAAATGCTTTTATACAGCTAAAAATGATTCTTGGGTAAAAAGTTTTTAGAAAAATAAAAAAAAAAAAATTATAAAAAATTAAGTGAAAAACGACTTTAGAAATATATTTAGCCGTTTCTATGAAGAATCTTTTGCATACAATGTGATCGAACATAAGAGCAAGTACTTGAGATCCATTTGTGCATTTTTTTCAAATTATAATTTTATACGCATATTAATAATTGCTTTAAATTGCCGATCCAAATTGTTTGCCTAAAAGTGTTCTTAAAATTAAAAAAATTAATTAATTTAAAATTTTTTTTCCGATTTTTAATTTTTTTGCATATATTTTTCCAAAAATTCAAACGGCATCTTTTTTTCCTGAAATTATGCCTATCAGCTAAACAATCTAAGCATTTTTATGCTTCATCCATTTATCTCCTCTTGGTACATTTTTACGAATGATATGTATACTTGCGTTCATTAAACAACATTCACTTATTTTTGGAACCTACGACACTGAATACCTCAAAGATTTGAAGTTTCTGACTTCATTGGTACTGAAAATAAAGGGCGATCGAAAATCGCCTAGGTATGTTTTATGTAAATAGTGCCAGAACTTGCCAAATTCGTGTAGCAGGATTGCCAGAAACATATTGGTATATCAGAACAACAAAATGCAAAAAAAAACATTTAACTAGCTTATCCATTTTCGAGGTGTGCCATCATTTATATATCTACTAGTACATACCTACCTAAAATGCATGCTTATGCTTATAATATATGCGTGTATGAAGAATTCTTTTATAAAAAAAAAATTATTGTAATGTACATAAGAGAATTCTTTATTCTGATGAAATTCTAAACATAGGCAGCATACACCATTGGTTTTTATTTGCTGTCAAAAGAATGTGTCTAACCAACACCACCTGACGTCAAGGGATTTTGTACTCCTCCCCCAATAGAAATTATGATGCAAATGTGAATACATATTATTTCAGCTCACACGTAGATGCATCTCCGATGTATATTTTTGTTTAATATCCTCTTATGCCAGCGTCTGCATAAGTCGTTTTTTTTTCACAAAAAAAAAATATGAAACAAAGAATTATGCAGGTTATTTCCAAAATTTGCATTCAAATAATAGAAACGGTTTTTGTTCGTGGAGTTCTCATTTCATAAAGATGATTTCAAAAGTATGTACATATTTAAAACATTTTTCAATATGTGCTTGAAATTTTGTGTTAAGGTTACTTGCAGTTTTTGAATTCGTTAAATTGCAATTGAAAAAATCAACTAGAATCATTGTTAAATTATAAAACTGTGCAATATTTCTTTAGCAATTGATCAATTTTTCGCAACTAATTTTAGACTTATGCTTTTACTTCCATAAAACATTACAGCAGCTGTTCTTTATAGCTTTTTCTTTTATAATTGAGCGCGCACTAAAGATATTCCGACTACCCTTAATAGGTTAGATTTAGGTTAGGTTCCAAATGATTTTATTTCATACAAATTACAAAAGTTTAGTGTATCATTCATTTTTCAAACATGGCTTACGCCGTCTGTCAGTTGACAATTATTAATACTTAATTAATTAATTTTGTTTAATATACAAAATTGAAACATAAAATTAAAAAAGTTCTTCTAAGATCCGTTTTCTGTAGTTAAGTGCTAGCTTGGTGTAGTTGTAAAGGGATTCCCAGTCTAAAACTCCGTTTAAAACATCTATGACTTTCTCTTCACTGAGGTAGTTTTTTCCAAGTGTACTCCTTCTGGTTTCCACCAAAACAGGACATCTTCCCACGAAATGGAACACGGTTTCGCGTTCTCTAGTGTTACATGATACAAACATTTCTTCCAAATCACTCCTATGAGGAACATAGTTCAGGGGAAGTATCTCCCCTCTTGCTTTTAAAACCAGTGACATGAGATCGGTTGGATACTCCGCCCTGAAGTAGTTATTTCGTAACAGGTTATAGTTTAGCCTTGCATATATGTCCCTGTGTAATGAACTTATGGCTTTCATAGTATAATCCTCTCTCTGTCTTTCGTCCACTAACGATATGAGGCTATAGAGTTCGATTTTCCAGGTTTCCATCCTATCGCTTCGGAGTAATAGTGGATGTCCACAGTACTCTGCTAGATCTCTCCATGACTCGAACCATGATATTTGTTTTTGAATCACAAGCATCGTAATTTTCTTTGGTAGTCTCCTATCATCCATTGCTTTAGTCTTTAAAATATAGTCTATCTGTATTTTCAGAGTTGAAATAAATAAAGGTGGTAGACCCGTCTCTAGCATTAGTATGTGATTCGCAGTACTATTAGGTAGTTTCAAGCTTCTTTTTAAGAAATAGCGCAGAAGCTGCTCAACTTCATCGAACTCCTTATGGCCCCAAACTTGAGCTGCACAACACATGATCGCTTTCGCTGTGGTTTCAAAAATACGATATTTGGATTCGTAGTGAACATCTTTACAGTGAACCAAAGTCCTCCATGTTGCGTTTAATGCATGCTTCGATTTGGCCAACTTATCAATCATATGATTTTGCCAGTTCAGGTTTCTAGATATCCGCATACCAAGATAGTTGTATTCATTTACGACTTCGATGTTTTGAGCTCCAAATTTCCAGGTTTCACTGCGGCCGTTTCGGCCGCCGCCTCTACGAAAAATCATGACTTTAGACTTCTCTAGGTTCACCTGCAGCCTCCATTTGTTGCAGTACTCGAACAATCTATTGATCATCAATTGCAGACTACCAGGCGACTCCGCTAGCATCACAATATCATCGGCGAACATTAGTACCTTGATTAAAAGATCCATAAATCATTACAGCAGCTGTTCTTTATAGCTTTTTTCTTTTATAATTGAGCGCGCACTAAAGAGATTCCGACTACCCTTAATATGATCAAGGAGAATGCGAGTTGCGAGTATTAGGAAAAAAGAGAAGTATTTAAAAGGAGACACCGATGTACACTAGTTTTATAGACAGATCTTCAGTGAACTTAATGGAGCCCAAATAAAAGTATCAGCGTCAAGAGGAACCCCACAAGGGGGAGTTCTATCTCCACTTTTATGGATTCTGGTAATGAATAGTATACTTATTAAACTTAAACATTGGTGTGAAGGCAGTAGCCTATGCCGATGACTTAGCTCTACTTGCAACGTGTAAATTCCCAACCACTATAAATGAACAACTTCAAAACGCTTTAGCAAAAGTTGTAACAAAAAACAAAAAAATTGTGGTTTAAAGTTTAATCCCTCAAAGGAGTACCAGCCTTACAAACAGAAGGAAAATACAAGTTTTTTCAGTACCCACAATTGATGATATCCCACTTACTATCTCGGAGCAAGCCAAATACCAGGGTGTGACCCTAGATAAGAAATTAAACTGAGGCCCAAACATAAAAGAAAGAGCTAAAAAACCAATGATCGCATTCTATTCATGCAACAGGATATTAGGAAAAAACTGGGACCCAAATCCTAAAATTATCATGTGGATGTATAGGGCAATCGTTATACCTATACTTACATATGGTAAACTGGTATGGTGGAATGACCTGGAAAAACTACGAACCTGAAATCCCTAACAAAAGTACAAAGAATGGCTTGTATAGGTATAACTGGAGCGATGAAGAGTACCCCAACAGCGGGATTAGAAGCAAAACTCAACTTCAAACCCATTGACCTATACGTACAAGAATCAGCAGTCAACATTTCCTTACGGCTAAGCCAAACTAATGTTTTGCGCAATAGCCACATAGGACATGCTCATATTCTGCAGAAAATCATAGACAACAATGTGTGCACAGATTACATGTCACCAAAACTCGATTTTAAAAGACCCTTTAAAACCTGTTTCTCCGACAGACAAGTATGGGTAAACAACGAACTCCATACTGATGGGTCGACAGTATCTATCTATACCGACGGTCTATACCGACGGTTCAAAGATGGAAACTGGAGTTGCTGCAGGTTTTTTCTCAGAAAACCTTAAAGTAGCCAGTTCCGCTAGGCTACCTGATCACAGTAGTGTCTTCCACGCTGAGGTCCTGGCAGTAAAAACTGCTGCAAAACACGTATCAATGCTGGAGATACCACATACTGACATCACCTTTTTTATCGACAGCAAAGCAGCAATAAAAGCGATTGATGCTGCAGTTATCAAGTCAAAGCTTGTAACTAGATGTCGCGAAAAGCTGAAGGTTCTTGGCACAAAACACAACATTAGAATCTGCTGGGTCACAGTAATGAACCGGGCAACGAGAGAGCTGATAAGCTGGTGAGGAAGGGTTCAACACTTGACAGTATCCAAATAGACCCGTCGATTAAAATCTAAATCTTTGTCATAAAACAAAACATTGTAAAGAAGATTATTTTAAAAACCAATGAAAGATGAAACGGACTCGACACCTGTACTACAACCAGGAAACTATATGGCCTAACTTTGAAAAGAAAAGAACAGAAGGTATTACCCACATAAACCAGAATTCCCTTCGAACTATTGTAAGCATACAGCACTTACCGGACATTATCTACTGGCCTATCATAAAAAGAAAATGGGGCTTAGTAATGATGACCTATGCAGAGGTTGCTATGACGAAGTCGAACAGGAGGACACCACTCATTTCCTATGTCATTTCTTCAACAATTTAGAATAGCTCTCGAATATTTCAGGCAAAAGCCTGTTGAACTTCATAAAAGCCTCTAAATAGCTCGATAATGACTATCTATGGTAATCGAAGGTTATACAATTCGAAGTTACAACACTTCAGGGTATCACTACGGATCTACCTCGATCTAAGTGTGCCGGTAACAAGATCAACTGGCGGCCCATTTACCTAACCTAACCTAACACTAGTTTTAAAATTCAGAATATCAAAATGGAAGGGAAAAATTGAGCCTGGCAAAGCATTCCACATTCGTGTTGTACGACTAAAAAAAGAATCTCTGTACTTGGCAGTACGCCCAAAGTTGGGCTCATGGGTAAACTGTTGAGCATTCCTAGAAACGTTTTACAGTTGAATATTTTAAGGGGAGGAATGCAACTGGCTACTTCGGTAGAACGTTTTTTTAATAAAAACAGAGTAGTACACTTTTTTTTTGAATATGAAAGTGTCAAAGTTAGGTTACAAAATATATTTAAACCATGACTTAGTAAAACTTTATTTTTCTTACGAAACTGACAATATTTGATATTGGATTTGAAATTGGAATTCATAACATAGTTATAAAGGATTACGCAAAAAAGAAAAAACACCCCAAAATTTAGAAATGTGTTACCACAGTGAACTAAAAATGTAGCCTAGGGTATCGATTTTCATAATTTTTATAAATATTGCAATTAATACTTAACGAAAAGAGATGCATTTTTGTATTACTTTTCCCAATGCAAGTATAAACTACCCTATCACCTTTACCATATACCCACTTGACGTTGACTTACGGGACACACTGTATATACAAATCTAAAAATGTTTCTATCAGCCAATAGGATCGCTTCCCATTTTACCGATTTAAATGAAATGTTATGTGTGTTAGAGTTAGAAGGTTAATAGCATAGTTTGATAGGTGGGACCATTAATAAATTTAAAATGCTTTTCCATTTCAAACGAAAAAAGATTTACATAAAGATTAAGATAGATTAATTCTTTATTTCAAATATGGTATTATAATGTTTTTGATTAAGAATACGGACTTGACAATTCTGCCGTCTGCCGGATATGACATTTTATATCAAAATAATAACATAATTATGTAATAAAACAAAGATACGTTAACAAGATTATTTGCTTATAAACAATGAATCTGATAAAGAAGAATTAAAGTATAAAGTAAAACTTGATTTTAGTGAATTTTTTATAAGAATATTAAATTTAAATAGTAAAGTTTTGATGATTTTTTTTTGTTTTCTTTGTTTTGTCTAAGGGAAAGCGAAAGCTATTACGATAAGTCAAGGCAAGGTTTCAAAAATTGTACAAGCTGATCCAACCCCGAACGCCGTTTAGAATTTCATAGATACTATTCAAAGACAAAAAACTTTCTTGGAAATATAACTCCGAATTTCTTGTAAAATTGGGCAAACCCCAATGAAATGATAGATATTTTCAGATTCTCTTCTGTTACACAGATTGCAAGTTTGCGCAAGATCGGTTCTATGTGGGACGAAATTGAGATTTAATAATTCGACTCCGGCTCTAAAAATGGTGCTTATAACTTCAGATGTATAGTTGTTGTTAAAATAACCTTCTGCAGATAGTATGTGATGGTTTAGATTTTTGTAGAATACTCTGGAAGCCAATGTTGATGCTCTAGTTAAGTGCTGATCGAATATCTTATCATCTTCTTTGGTTACTTTCGGACAGAGATAAAGTAAGATCATGAGATAGAGCCAGCGGGTTCCATTCCCTAAAGGGAAAGGCGTTGACTTGTAACGATCTTAATACAATTGATCTATGCAGACTCCATACATTCTTCTTCATCACTCTTGTTAAATAATCGGAGTGTGCCTTCAAATTATTCAAATAAATTGGAGGTAACCCAGATTCGACATGCAAGGCATATGTTAATGTTGAGTTGGGTAAGCGACATAGTCGCTTCAAGAAAAACCTTTGCACAGATTGAAATTCTTCAAATGGACTGACTCCAAGAGCTTGCGTTCCATAACACATACAAGTGTTGACTGTGGCGTTAAAAACCTGATATTTTGAAGCAAGATTAATGTTGGCCACATCATGTTGAGTGCTAATTTAGCTTCATTACTTTTTTCTTTCACATGCTTTCGAAAGTTAAGATTTGAGGATAATATTACAGCCAGATATTTAAATTCTCGTACAACTTCTAACTGCTCGTTGTTAAGTCGCCAAGATTCTTCACGTAGTCTGCCTCTTTGTCGACCTTCGAAAATCATGATCTTGTCATGATCATGTCTCACAGTACGTTTGTAGCCTGTATATTTGTAATTGGAGGGTAAATGGATTTTCTGCAAGCAACACTAAGTCGTCAGCATAAAGCAGGACCTTTATCAGATGTTCCGCAAAGTTTACTCCACCCGGAAGAATATCAGCAACATCATCAATGAACAGGGCGAATAAAATAGGGCTTAATATGTAACCTTGTGGGACTCCCGCTGAAGTTTCAAACCAATCTGACATCTTTGAACCATCCCACACAGATGCACTTGAAGATGACAAAAAATTAAAATACAGCCTTAAGAACTTCTGGGATACTCCAAGCGATGCCAGTTTATAAATTAAAGCCTGCCTATTGAACGTATCAAATGCTGCCATAAAGTCAACAAAGCACACATATAGTTTTTTTGTTTTTTGTCGACATATTTTACAACAATGCTTGTCAAAGCAAAAATGTAGTCTATAGTTGAAAATCCGGGGCGAAAACCTGCTTGATATAAGCTGAGCCGATTGGTATTATCTAACCAACTCGTAAGTCTTCCATACAGAATCGAAGCGAACATTATTCTTAGGGATTTAAGAGTCGAAATTCCTCTATACATATATTCGAACAAAATAATAATTTTTAATACAAAGTATTAAAAACAAGCTATACTTAAAATGATGCACATTGGAATACATTCATTACTGGTGAGCTTCGAGCGATGATATATTACATCGATTGCGATAATCAAGGAAATGCAATTCACTCTCGAAATATATTTACAATCAATCGGTAACTACGCTGGAGGACAAACATTGGTAATTGTAAGAAAACAATACAACTGGGAATTTAAATGTCGATGTATATAAGACAAAAAACGACAAAGACGAAAAAAAAACAAGTATCTAAATGTTAATTTAAATTCACAAATAAATATGTCGTCAAACAAGATTTTATGTACATAATACATTATATATTATTTAAGATCTAAGAGATATAGATATTTAGACTTAGAAAATGGATCAAGACAACCAACCGCTTAAGAATCTTTCAAGCTGAACAGAGTTCGAACAAATAGATTATTCTCTGAACTTGTTCCAAACAGAGCGAGCTTTGAACATTTAATGTCGTTTTTATTTGGCAATCCGGAAGCCTTCCGGACTCTTCTGAAAGCGTTCACTTGGGAAAAAATTATTGTTCTAATTCTGAAAAGAAGATAATTTTGCTTCTGCATTTGAAATCAGAATCAGAACCAGAAGCACTCACACATTCATAAACTAGAACATCAAACTCGACTGTTGTAATTTTTGTATCATAATTGTGCAAAAAACATTTTTGTGAATTTGAAAACAGTAGGAGTTCCAAAAGAATGCATTCTTAGTCCAATTTTGTTTGCCTTTATTTTGATGCTGTTTGTGATATTTTTCCTGAAGGGGTATGGTTTGCTCGTTTATTTCATATGGTTTTTGTATTATTTCGTTTTAGTCGTTTCGCATTTCGTTTGTTCAGTATTTTAATCAAAATGTTTCTCAATTACTTTATTTACATTTATTTTAAAATATAAAATGCACGACTGGATCGCACGAACTTGCTCTTATGTTCGATCACAACGTATGCAAAAGGTTTCTATTAAGAATCTAAATAAATGTTCAGACTTTTTTTGACTTAATTTTTTTTAATTTTTTATTTCTAAAAATAACTTGGTATGACCATTTTAAATATTTAATTATATAAACTTAAAAACTGAATTTCAAAAAAATCATCCACCCGTTTTCGAAATATTGAGTTTCAAAAAAAAAATACATATTTTTCGAAAATTTTCGTGCGATTCAGTCGTGCTTTTTTTTTTGTTTTGATGTAAGGATTAAAGTTCACGTAAATCGTAAATAGTGCGCAATGGCGAATATGCTGCCTCCCTGCAACCCCATGCTTGGCCAATTATAGGATTTGAGGTAGGCTCGAGTTTGGATGTATGCAAAGTTTTTTGTGTATTATTTATCAAAATTCAAAACGGTTTAAGCGGGATTAACCGGGATTTTAAAAAATGAGATTATAATAAACCGTGATTTTGAATATTTTATTTAAATAAAATAATTCCTTCATTATACCAAAACCAAAATTTATTCTGAATCACCTTGTGAATCCTTCATTGTTCTATCAAATACCTACTACGCTCGTTTATGCGCCATCGTGCATTCATCCCAAACTATGATTTTGCATTCTCGCATCAATTTCGCTATCGCCGAATTCTTGGTCATTGTGCACGTTTTTGACTTGTCAACTTGGATAAAATTCATCGCCAGTTTTAAAGCGAAATGTGAAGTTCGACCGCATTCAAACAGTATCGCAGCAATGTCATAGATGCCATAGGATGCAACAGGCAACGAAAGCGATCTTGGCCGAATTATTGCTAGAATCAACTAAATGACGAATGTCTTGCATGTTCCACCAGGAGCATCGAGGCAGTAAATGTGATTGGGGAATCGTATTAGAAAGCATTGCGATTGAAGTCTACATTTACCCTTTTTTCTTATTCTAATAACTTTTTGTCGAATTTGTGGTGGTGATTGTGCTGTGTACTTTTGATTGTCGGGGACATTCTGATTAAGATTATTGCAAGTCGTGTAAGTAGTCCAAGGTTAGATCGAAATCAGTGTAGGCAAGACTCGAATCAATTGCAGCAAGAAATACCACATTTGCTGAATAGAAAATTTTAATGTGAAGAGGACATCTGTTAATTCGCGCAAAGGGTTTTGGCATTGATCGCAGCACTCATTAAACTTCTCCACACAAAATGCACGCAAAACATCTTCTACAGGGTGGCGGACGAATTGTGCTACAATAAGAAATTTAAATAACTTTTATTTTAATCGATTTACTTCATTAATTTTTTTTTATTGTATTAAAAATTAAATTTTATTTTAAATAACTAATGGTTTTTTAAAATGATAGACCGCAAATGATCTCCACGCTCATCCACGCATATGCCGCACCTGATCAGAAAATTGTTCATTGCGGCCTGAAGGGTTGAAATTGGGATCGCCTCATTTATTGTCTTAATGGATTGCTTCAATTCAGTCAAATTTCTGCGTTTGTACACTTCCTGCTTGACATAAACCCATAAAAAAAGTCTGGTGCAGTCTGGTCAGGTGAACTTGGGGGCCAGCGGAAAGTGCAGTTTCTGGATATCAATTTGTTTGGGAATTTTCGTTGGAGTTCCGCCATAACTTGTGTGGCTACGTGTGCACTTGCTCCATCTTGTTGAAACCAAATCCTGCTGAAAGGGATACGTCTTCGGCGAACTTCTGGGTAAAAAACTCGTCCCCATTGACAGTTTGTGTTACACCGTTTTCTTCAAAGAAGTATGGCCCGACAATACACCTTGATGAAACTGCGCACCACACAGTGCCTCGTTCTGGGTGCAGTTCCGTCTCATGGAGCATTTCTGGATTAGATTCACTCCATATACGGCTTTTTTTTTTGCTTGTTAACATTGCCGTTTAAGTTTAAATGGGCCTCATCAGACATGAACAAACAATTTATCAATGTGTTGTCTTCTTCTGCCATTGCAATCATTTTTCGGCAAAATTCCAGGCGAACAGGCAAATCCTGAGGGTTAAGCTTGCTTGTAATTTGGACTTAGTACGGAAACAAGTTTAAGTCATCATGAAGTATCCGTTGTAATGGCTGTCTGCTAACTCCAATTTGGCCCGATAAGTTTCGAGTCGAAACACTTGGATTTGCCTGTATTGCCGATGCAACAGCCACGATTGTATCCTGAAACCGAACATTGGGATCTCGATGATACGGTGTTCGTTCGAAGCTCCCAGATTCGGCAAACATGTTAACCAGCCTCCTAATGGTCCATCTTCTCGGTGGAGTACCGCCAAACTCCAGATTAAATTCCCTTTGGACGGAAATGACGGACTGAAAAGAATGGTGTCGCTGCAGGATTTGGATCCTTTTTTCAGTATCCAAAGCAATCATCTTGATAAATCTAAATAGTAGCCTATAAAATAAAAAAAATAAGCCGAAAAAGTTACTACCTTTTATTTTTATAGCACGATTCGTGCGGCACCCTGTATCACAATGAATTTCACAATTACCCGACGTTTTCCAAGCTTCAACACGAATTTTCCACCTTGAAGTTATCCAAAAAGCCATGGAACAACCAACAAAATAAAATATCAAAATCCATTTAATGGCAATCAAATGCTGTAGTTGTGTGCATATACGCGGCAACAAAGAGAAACCAAAATGAAGTGTGTGTACAAAACAAACCACATTATTTAAACTAATAAAGCAATAACAAACATGGGAGTGACATTTTTGGTCATAACTCCGGCTCTAGACATCGGACGGCAAAAAGATTTTTTATTATGAACTTTTCAAATATTTCCTAAGATTTTCTGAAAATTTCATTCAAATCGATCAAGCCGAAAAAAAGAAGATAATTTGGATTGTTCTTTATTATTAGCTAAATAAATTTACATACATTCTAATAATGTTTTATATTTATATTAGACGCCCATGACAATAGATTCTAATAAAAAAAAATGCGAAATAAGCCTTTGACGCGATAACCTTGACCTAAATGACTCATTGCACTTTTAACGTAAATTTAAAATGTGTAAAAAGGGAAAGAGAGAAATTCGAAATGATCTTAGGGCGAAATGATTGAAACCTATAGTTAAAGTCTTGTTAGGTATATCCAGATGATTTGGCATTGTTTTCGGATAACAATTTTTTTCTGCAACTGCAAATAAATAGACTTGAAAAATATTGCGAAACACGGGGCCGAGGAATTAATATCCGAAAAACGAAAGTTTTCTTTCTAAAACCAGACAGGAGCGAACGCATTAAAATAGTCAGCGAGTTCAAATACCTCGGAGTTTGGTTAGCTTCTAACTTGACTTGCAAGCAAACGCGCCAAGGATAAAAATAGGGAGGTGATGCTAGCTTTAAACTTGATGTGGCCTAAGTTCTTTAATAATCATCAGCACCACATTGACATATCACAAAAGTACATAGTCTTCAATTCCACATGATTTTTTCGACAGTTCACACTCTGAACTAATAAGGAAAAACGCCATATATTTTGTGATGTTGATTCAGATACCAACTCCAGATGAAAAACAATAAACTACAGTCATAAGAATAAAATGGATACCTTTCAGTGACCACATCAAAAAGCTCGATTCAAAACTCAAGAGTCAAGACCATTCGTTTTAAGCTTAATATGAATAAAAACTGTCCGGTTTATAAACAATATAAGAATATGCTTGAGAATATCCAGTGGATATAGCAATTTCATGTCCAATCACATGTAAAGGTTTTGGCAAACATTTGTATGTGTTTGGTAATATCCCAGCAAACATTTATCTGAAGGTTCAGATTCTATTCACCAAAAATGAAGAATAACATTCATTAAGCCTTCAGTTCTTAAAATGAATTATGAATGTATACAAAGATCCTACAATTTCTTACCTGGGAAGACGCAAAGATATACAGTCATGGACAAAATAATTATTAATTCAGTTAGGCGAACATGGGAACAAAGTGGTGCGTTATTGTAACGGCGTATATGTTGTCAATCTATTCAAGGTATGATCTTGTGATTAAACAAAAGGTATTTGTAATATAATATTTTGTACTTATTAGATTGCAACTACAAAATATGCTGGTCAAAAAAAATAGAAACATTTGAATAAAAGCTCAAAAAAATTGTTATTAGCTTAAAGAAGTCAAGATTTTGGTGAGATTTTTTCTCTGAGAATAATTTTGAAATTTTTGGACCATTTTTTTTTAATATGCAACTTAGAAATGGGAAGAGCGAAGAATTGCACTTAAAACCAAGGCTAAGCCATTTTAGTTCTGCATAACAACGGTGAATCCATGAGAGAGATCGCAACAGTCATTGGGCGCTCTGCAAGGATGGTGTGGAATGCTATAAACTCCAAAAAAAATTGAAGAAATCAGAGGGTGTTGTCTAAAATGATAGTAAGAGACAAAGCTGCATTGGTGAGAAAAGCTAAAATGAATCCGTTTATGTACTCAAAAGATCTGCAGCGAAAAAAGGAATATCAGTCAGTTTTAGAACTATTGGTCTTATCTTGCAGGATGCTGACCTTCACGCACGATCTTCAAGGAAGGTGCAATTTAAAAAAAAAACACACACACACACAGAAGCGGATCTGCTTTGCCAAAATGCATCACATGAAAGACGACCCACTTCAGGCCAATAATCAGTGGAGGAATGTGCTTTGGAGCGACGAAACGAAATAAAATTATTCGGAATGAATGGGAAATAGTTTGTTCTTCGCCCAAAGTTCGAGGCCTACAATCCGTGGTATACAAAACCATGGAACATGAAGTTGGGAGCATAATGTTATGAGGTTGTTTTTCTTGGTGGGATGTTGGTCCAATATTCGTTATAGACGGAATAATAACAAAGGAGTCGTATGTGGACATAATTGAAAATGTTATGCTTTCGTGGGCTGAGGAAAATATGCCACTTAAATGGTTTTTCCTGCAAGACAACGACCATAAGCATATAGTAAAGTCAACAAAGCTCTGGTTTCAGTAAAACAAATCGGACGTTATGGAGTGGCCTTTTCAATCACCGGACTTTTATCCTATTAAGAACCTCTGGAAAGAGTTGAAGATTGAGGTTAGTAAGAATAAACCTTCCAAGAAAACGAATCTCTGGAAAATTGTCCAAGAAGTGTGGCATTCGATTCCACTAAAAAAGCGACAGAAGTTGGTAGACCAAATCGAATAGATGCAATTTTGAAAAATAAAGGTTTTTCAATGAAATATTAAATATTCTTTGCTAATAAATAAAACAAAATGCATTGGTTATCAAAATGTCTTGTCTTTTGTTAAATTAATCAAGTGTTTCCATTTTTTATTGGCAGCCTAAATCAAACAGACTAAAAAATTTTGCAAACAACTTTTATTACCAAAATAAAAACATATAGTGTGTGGAGTGTTCCTATTATTTTGGTAATATCTGTATGTATTCTCTAACAAAAAAAACAACACCCAGATCTTGTTGGTGGATCCCAACAAACATTTATCTGAAGGTTCAGATTTTAATCACCAAAAATGAAGAATAATGTTCAATAAACCTTCAGTCTTTTTAACGAATTATGAATGTATACAAAGATCCTACAAATTCTCACCGGGGAGACTCAAAGAGATATGTATTCTCTATGTGTCAAAAAAATTAAAAAAAAAACAACACATATTCATATGGAGAACTTTTTGCTCGTCCTCTTACAAAGGCGAATGCGAATGATAACGGGTCATTGTGGCGACAAAAGTTTCATTTTTATAGCCGATTATCAGTTCGGAAATGTTGTTCGATAAATCGGACGTAGCAAATACAATAATACCTACATGATAGCTCAAAATAAAGTAAAGATAAAAGGTAACCAGCCTGCATTTTTATAGTAAATAGGTAAAAATAAAAAAAAGCACACGATAAAAATAAAGGTATGTACCAAAAATGGTGGTAAATTTTATTAAATGCACAAAAATCATTTCTTTAATTATTGCATCGTTTAACAATTTATGAAGTCCTGGAAGCTATAGGCATTTAAAAAAATGTTCCAGAGGCTCACCAATGAAATATTCATTTATAAATGAATCAGAAAAAAGAATTCACTTATGATGCAATTTGAATCCTTTAACATGGGCTCTTAGACACCGATTTGAATCATTTTAATAATTCATTTGTCATCTGAAAATTCTTCATTTAAATGAACGTATGCAATGGTTTCATATATTTCTTTAAATGATTAATGCCTGAACCTTTTCTGAATCGCAAAAATGATTCCTATATGATTAATTAAAGTAAAGGCATATACTTAGAAATCCTTCACTAAAATGAATTGTATTGGAATCATTTTTATGATTTAGAAAAGGTTAAGGCATTAATCATTTAAATGGATATATGGAAATGGAACCCGTATATAGTTACATTCATTTAAATGAAGAACTTTCAGATCATAAAAGAATCATTAAAATGATTGAAATCGGTGTCTGAAAGTCTAGGTAAAAGGATTCAAATTGCATCATACATATGTGAATTCTTTTTCGGACGGTGTCTTCACTTTTATGAATTAACTACGAGTATACTTCATTTCTGAATAAAAATGGTTGCTGGGATGGTTCTTGGCCAGGGAAGCCAGTATATTACATTTTGAATTTGAGCGAATGCTTGAACATTTGAACTTACTTACCTTTCATTCTAAATAGCTTAGGTATACATATCTAATGCGAACAAAATATATATTTAAAAAAAAATCCACTCCCCCAGCCAATGCATGAAACCCTACAGTGAATCTCAAAGACGCCATGTTTGTTTAGTATTTTGATTGAAAATGCAGAGATTACCGACTTCATCACTCAAATATCTCCCTGTCTTCTCAGAAAATCTGCAAAAAAAAAATATCTTAAAATAATTTACATAATCTCATTGAGCTTCATGGTGATAGCTTTCTTTTTCAACACATCACGTATCCAGATTTGCAAGCTGCTCTAATATTCCTCTCTCCCATAATATTCATCTCAAAAGTGTCGAAATTCTACGAAATAATATGAAAATCTTACTAATCCTCTTATATCAGTTCATTAAGCTTAAGTTATTACTTTTTCAGATACATCGTTTTACTATATATCTACAAACATACATATGTATGTGCGTATATGTATCTGAGATTACCTATACTATAACAATATATGTACCAAATATACGAACAGCCTTTTTACATGAGATTGTGAGTTGAACAATAAGCTTAAAACTTTTATCCGGTGAAACGTTTTTCAAGTAATATACCCATACGTTCGTTAGGTTGAGTTGAGTTCAGAATATTCATGGTATCATCCAACCAACCAACCATTTAACAATGCAAAACACGCTCCAATGAGCGAAAAAGGGATAATGCTGCTTTTAGCCCCGTAAAGACAGTATTTCCAAATAAATGTCATCTGCATTAATTCCTGGTTGTGAAAATCCCATATTAAATGGAAATTCGTTTCAAATGAACCGTATACCATGTTAGCGTAAATTGTTTTTAAACATTTATTTAAATAGAGAGTTATGAGGATGTTTTAAAGTAGTTATTTGTGTGCCATGACGATTACATAGATATTTCAAAACTATATTAAAACAAACATTTACAGTGCTGGCCAAAATTAAATCACGAAATTATCTCATTTTAGAAGAAAATTCAAAATATATGTATATCTGATAATATTATATTTTTACTTGCGATTATAGGTACTATGAGGCAAGTAATGCATTCGTGGAAAAAAAAAGTTTTGAGATAACAATCAAACATGACATTACGATGATAGCGAAGACGAAAAATATGGTCTAAAAATCCTGTCCGTCTGTATGTCTGGCTGTCAGTCTGTATGTATGTATAGGCACCTACAGGCCAAACGGGTGCGCCGAATTGCCTCACACTGGGTATATATAGTTTTTTTAGTTATTGTACAGAAAGGAAATTGAAATTTTTTTAGCTGAAAAAATAACGGTACCTTGCATATAACCGTTACGTTAAAGTCTATTTTTCTCGGAAACGGCTCAAACGATTTTGATTTAAAAAAATCAGTGCAGCTTTGTAGGTACGACCGATCATATGATTGAAAAAAATATTTTAAAAAATGACTAAAAACGGTACTTTCCATAGGACCGTTTTTTTTTATTTGGACTATCTCATAAATGGTTTAACCAATTCTTTCGAAATTTTACACATATATAGTTTTAGGTTGCGCAATTTATACTAGGTACCAATATTTTTAATTAATATTTTTTTGTATTTTTAAAAGCATTTTTTTTTTAATTTTTAAATATTTATATTTTGAAAACTGCTCAATAATTTTTTTTCAGAAATTATAGTTATGTATTTGCTGAATACCTATGAATTGGCATTTTTGAACTTTTTTTAAATTTTTTTCAAAAAGTTTTAAAAAATAAAATGGCGTACTTTTTTGAGCTCAGATTAGTTTAAGTATTTATTTCAGAATTTTGAATTATATTTTCTTTGATTAAGCCGGTTTAAACTTTTGTTTTTAAGTTTATATTATCAAATATTTAAGATTGTCATACAATTTTTTTTACAAAAAAATTTTGTACATAAAAAATAAAGTAAAAAACGACTTTAAAAATATATTTAGATTTTTAATAGAAATCTTTTGCATACGATGTGATCGAACATAAGAACAAGTTCGTGCGAGCAAATCGTGCATTTTATTTTATAATATGTAAACTCACAACTCGAGAACGGATTTTTTTTTCGATTTTCAAGACATAGGACTTAATGGATTCATTTTGGGCCAAGGAAAGAGACTATTGAACACAATCCCGGATTTCAGGAAGATACATTTTTTTAGTACATTTGTAAGAAAACAGATGGAGCTGTACATCGGCTTTGACATTTGTTGATGTTTCGAAATACCACCACTTGCCATTGCGCAATATGACAGGTGCCATCTTTGTTTTTTCATTCCAATTCAATTGAAATTACTATTGCGTTCGGACAGATAAAATAATTTTATTTTTTTTTATTATTTTTACGTTAAACTACGATGTAGTAACATAATGACAATATAAGTACATAGCTACTAAGGGCAAGTTTTTAGATTTGAAAACAAAAAACGAAGTCGGGATTTTAATCAAACTTGACATTACGATGATAGGGAACACCGAAAAAGTGGGTACCTCAAATCCATCTGTCTGTATGTAGACAGCTGAAGCGATTTTTTTTTCAAACTTTGTACTTAAGTGTTATGTGATTGTCTCAAATAGATTTTCGAATCGTTTTTTAGATCTAAAAATAAATGTATGTACTTACAATAAAATCTAACGGATCTAACGATTTTGATAAAAAAAATGGTGTGCCCTACTTTAGGTACAAAATTCTTTTTGAAAATTCAATACATATTTCGGAAACGGCTTGATGATTTTCATGTATATTATTAAATACTTGTTGTATAATTAATAATTGTCATACTAAACATTTATTTTATGTGCTCAAGATGTGACCGAACATAAGACCAAGTACGTGCGATCTATTTGTGCACTTCATTTAATTTGTTCTCGTCAATTTATTATTTTAGCGGTATGTAAAATTTTTTTTTGATTTAAAAAAAGTTAAAAATAAAGTTTACAATTAGGCGTTGTGGGAAAATATATCAGTTTTTAATGTAAAATGGAATATTTCATAATGAAAAGAACTAAATGAAAAATTATCATTCGAATTCTTGTAGATACAAATAGGGTTGAATATATAAAAAAAAATCAAAAAAGTTGGAGAGTTTTAAAAAAAGAAAAATTTGTATGTATAAATATTTTAAAACATTTGTAGCAAATAAAATTGAAACACCAATTTAAAGTAATAATTAGTTATAAATTAAAATTGTATCAACAAAAAATTAAAACCGATTAAAAAAAATATTTTTCAATTCACCATTTATGAATTGATTTTTACTTAGATAGGGCAAGTTTTGTATTTGGAAAAAAAATCGAATTCCAGATTTTAATCAAAGTGGACATTACGATGTCTGTCTGTCTGTACAATTCTCTACAGCCTAAACGACTGAAGCCATTTTCTTCAAACTTGGTATTTAAGCGGTTTAGGTGATTGTCTAAAATAGAATTTTGAATCGTTTTTTTCGGTACAAAATTAACGGTACCTGCCATACAATTTTTTCTACCATCTCAATTATCTCAAAAAAGACTCTAACGATTTTGATAAAAAAAAAGTGTGTGCACTATTTTAGATATACGCTGCATTTTGGTCAACATTTTTTTAAAAATATTTTGTTATTAAAGGGACCTGCTATACAAGCATTTTTTTGATTTTGAAATTCCTCATAAACGGCTCGACGGATTTCGATAAAAAAAATTTATGTAGGAGCTCCTTCAAATTGTAAGTAATATTGCATACCAAAATTTTCGAAAAATATTTTTTTGGATTTTAAAAAAAAAAACTTTTTTTTTTGAAAATTCAATATTTCGAAAACGGGTGGATGATTTTTGTTTTAAATTTTGTTTTTAAGTTTATATTATTTATATTATGTATTAAAAATTGTTATACCAAGCTTAAAAAAATTAAAAAAAAATTGTATATAAAAAAATAAGTAAAAAACGACTTTGAAAAAATATGTACATTCTTAAAAAAAACATTTTGTATACGATGTAATCGAAGATAAGATCAAGTTCCTGCGATCCAGTTGTTCATTTTATTTTTTATACGAATCGTTGAAGCCTTTTTCGAGAAAAAAGATTTACCTTTTCGGCTTAAAAAATATATGATATTTAACGAGTTCAAACCGTGCTTACTCCGAACGATTCCCTTCAAATTTTATTGAGCGTGTTCACCGGAATCGAGTCGAAAATTAATAATGATAAATGCAAACAACCTCGAAAACCTTAAAAGTGATAAAAGACAGAGGAAACAATCATCAAAACTACAGTTTCATCGTACGCGATACAGGCCCAGTTTGAGTTATTTCAAAATAACAAAAATCAACCAAATAATCTCGTATAACGTAAACAAAGACGGAAAACCAATCAAATGATGCGAAAAAGTTTAAATGTCGAATTGTCAGTTAAAATTAAAAATTTTCTGTAATAATTTGCGTTGATTATGTTATGGCGAAGTAGCGCCCTAATAGTAGCTATGTGATTTTTGGCCTTGATTACACACAAATATTCTATAGCAAAAACGACGTTCAGTTGTTTTCTGAATCTGAAAACTGCGCTTACTCAAACAGCATTTAATTTGTGTTTGGAGTTAATTTCCAAATGCTTAGATGACAACAACACTTGACAGTATTAAAAAATGCCCGCAAAACAAATGCATATAAAAATAATATTTAAATATGCACACAAATGTTGAAAACACTGATATGGTATTATTTTTAACTTGTTGACAGCAATTATTTTTTCCAACAATTGGGGTACATATTAATTAGGATTTTTAAAGCAAATTTATGAATACCAATTTCAATTTAACTATATAACAAATATATTCATGTGTGCATAAATGCATACATATATCAATATAATAATAATGACATCACAAACATATTATAATTATTCCAAGCAGTTTGTTGATTATATAGAAATAAATCTCACCGCAATTCTATTTAATAGCATGTAATTTTCAAATTATCACACATTAAACATTAAACCAACCACAAAGAACGATTTGTTGCCTAACAAAACCAGATTTATTTATCTTCTCATAAAAACGACATCTGTTAACCACAGAAAAAAAAATTGTTTTATGTGAAAAGGGTTTTTAGTATGCATAATGTGTTGTTTTTCAATATCCTCTACAAATGTATATCTAGAGTGTACACAACATTTAACTTGTGATTCAAATGGCTACTGGGTATAGGCTTGGTCGAAATAAGAGAAACATCGACTGGGAGACGTGTCCATCTTCCCAGCCCGGGCTTACATGGGAGATGGAATTATCTAAACAAAACATATATTATTTAAATGCAGAAATTAATTTTTCATGCATTAAAACATTAATAGACAGCCTTGTTCATTGACGCAACATAGCGAGTTATGCTCTCTTTATTTTCCTTAAACGCTCAGGAATGATATGCATTTCCTTTTTTATGTAATCTTGCATAGAAGATCCATAAGCTAAACAAGTTGGAAGGTTGGTCATTTGGCATCGCCCATGGCCATCAATTTCCCTTTTTACTTGAGATATAGGCACTAAGGGCAAGTTTTGCCTTTGGAAAAATAATCGAAGTCGAGATTTTTAATCAAACTTGACGTAACGATGATGGAGAACACCAAAAATGGTCCAGCAATTCCGTCTGTCTGTCTAACTGTAGCTCGATCTACAGCCTAAATGGCTGCAGCGATTTTCTTTAAATTGGTACTAGCCCCAAAAATAACGGTACTTGCTATACAATTTTGTCTACCCTCTTAATTATATCGAAAACGGTTCTAACGATTTTGATAACAAAAAAAGTATGTCCACTTGGTTAAAAAAATTGTTTACATATTTTTTTTTACTAACGGTACCTGCCCTGCCATACACCCATCATTTTGAAAAAAAAAAAAAAATCTCTTTTTAAATTTATATGGTTAAATTTCCATACCAGTCGTGTATTTAATTTAATTCGTCGAGAAAGAAGTTTACTTGATAACAGGGCTAGTTCAGAAAAATGAGATCTCAGAAATCCCTTTTATATCAACAGGAAATTGAGGTGACGAATCCACAAACTTGTTGGTCAACGCATTGACGTCAAAATTATTTTTTTCCGGGTGGGTAAATATATTTAGATATATTTTTTTTAATTCTCTAATATTTAGGTTAAATTGTCACTATAGAAAGTACTCCGAGTGATTTGTTTTTTCGAGACGTCCTCGATCCATAATAATTATACAACTCTATATAAAGTGTTTGCCAAAGTTATATGTAACTTTGGATATGACGATGGAATTCCCTACACTTGGACTGATTAATTTTATCCGTTCGAGTCTAGTTCTCGGGAATTCCAATAATGACAGCACATTCTTTGAAAATTCTATCAATAACTTTTAAAACATGTATTTATGTATCTTACCATAATTATGTTCACCTCAATTGTGGGACGTGGATGACTTTGTTCGAATAAGACATTGGACCAAACCCGGCCAAGACAGAACTTATCCTTTTCACTAGGAAATATAAAATTGCCCAACTTATACCCCATCAAAAACGGGTACGCCAATGACTTTCTCAGATGAAGCCAAGTATCTAGGTCTCGTACTAGAGATAAAGCTAAATTATAAATCCAATATACAAGAAAGAGTAAGAGAAGCAACAGTTGCACTCTTCTCTTGAAAAAAAGCCATGCGATTAAACGGGGTGTATCCCCACAGATTACCCACTGGCATAGCGGTCGTCAGACCGATATGGGGTAGCACTTAGCAGTATGGTGGACTGCGTTGGAGAAATTCACATATTGTGGCAAATTAAATAAGGTCCAAAGCTCAGCCAGCTTATGTATCAGTAGAGCACTCTGTTCTACACCCTCGGATGCCCTAAACATACTTATTAACATTACGCCCCTCGATATTTTTAACAGACAAGTGGCCGCGAGTACATATAGCTATTCGTCTCAAAGCCATCTCTTAATGGACTAGCAATTTGATAGGTCATTCTGAACACGGATTCAAATTAGGACGATCCGACCACACCACACACCAGTTAATCTTTGACAAGAACCTCCAAGTAACCATTCCACCAAAATCCGCTTGGGAGGATGACGGGTTCTGAAAAGGTGAATCAGCTCGATTTTTTACCGACAAGGTTCAAAAACCAAAGAGGGAGTGTGTGTATTCAGAGAGACCAAATCTTAGTCTCTCTTTCCGTATCCCTGTAGCGTATCCTGATTGTAGCGTGTTCCAAGCGGAAATTCTGGCTATTAAAAGGCGTTTTTTTTAGTTCAGAGCAGAGTAAGTATTGTCAAAAAAATTGTATGTGTTTCTTTTTCACTCAGAGCTCTGCATTTTCAAGTGTGTGTTTCTTTTTTCGTTCTGAACATGTGTAGAGCAGGCTCGATTTGCTCGAACATAATCATCTGAGCATTATGAGTAAATTGCTGAGGTCACGAAATATCATTTGTGTCGAGAAGGAAAATGTGAAGAAAAAATAATCAGAATTCAGGCGAAATAAGTTGGTCGCTTGTTCATTTTCTGTATCTGGTGTGTATCTGAAATGTACAAAATAAAGGTAGTTTTGTGCTATATTGTTTTTCATGATGTTTGAAAGTTTGAAAGTTTTTTTCATGATGTTTGAAGTGTGTTTGAAAAACAAAACAGTTTTCAGATCTTACTCTGTTCGGAACAAGTTCACAGCATACTCTACGCGCTCAAACTCTATTCAGTGCTCTGCTCTGAACGAAAACAGAAAAACGCATAAAGAGGAAAAGGGAAATGTGATATACAAATCGGATATCAGTATCTGTTGAGACAGTCAAGCCGCTTTCAAATCACTTGGCCCTGTTTCCACAAACTCTACAAATTCCGCAACTGTCGATCAACGTTGCCGAAGTGGCACGATCGTGCACTTTTGGCAGTTTTTAATTTAAATGGCACTGTGGCATTCAAACGCTTCAAATGGCACTCTAGGAATCGAGGAGTAAATGTTTTCAAATATATCCAAGTTCATGATCAGATCAGGTAGTGCATCAGCTGAAAGGATGAAAGGATTGTTATACGTTTAAATAACATTATAACCCATAATAAGAATCGACTTGCTTATTATAAAAGGCGTATTTTTTTCTAAGCCCCGGGGAAATTGGACGAAAAAAACGATGAGTGGGATTAACAATTTGCATGCTAAATCGAACAACAACTAATCCCGGGGGTGCTTAGCTTAAGCCCAGAGAATTCTCGGGGCTTACATGCGGTCTCCATTAGCGATGAATCTAGAGCATACTTTCAGTATCGCAAATGGAGACCACTTGCTTTATCGCAAGGAGAACTCTCATTTTGTTACATCGGGTCTCCACGATCTAGACTTTCTATCAAGCTAGGTCGCATTCTATGAAAATTGCTGAGACCACAAATAGCATATACAAAATTTCATACTAGACATTGCACAGCTCATAGAATTCTATCGATAGTATACTATTTGGCTGTCGTTTTCACTTTGAGGTTAGCGTCGTTTGTGGTTGGTGAACGTTTGTGGTGTGGAATTGCTGTAATTCCTTGTTTTTTGTTTGTTTAATTCCTTTTGTTGATGGTTTTTAAGTCTTGTAATGCTACTAGAGCAAGAACACAGCGATACGTATTCCTTCGCGACATTTGTTCACTTGAAATAGTATGCTATGAAATGCCCAGTGCTAAATTTTGTAGCATTCTATTTTTCTTTTTTCTATCAAAATGACAGATAGTATACTATAAAATATAGAAGGTGGAGACACCGTGTTATGGCGTTTCCAAATATCACTTGCTGTTGTTGTTTCTATCAGCATCAGTTGCCTTCGACATTCTTAAGTAACTAAAAAAGCATGCTATGAAATGCCAACCGAGAAAATTTGTCTGTCCTTCTGCTACCTGCTTTCTGCTATTGCGTTTGCTTTTAAATTAATCCCTAATGGAGACCGCGTGTTAGCTTTTGGAGAGGATAAAAACTGTGCTACCAAATTCTTTTCATTCTTTCAAATGGAACACTGCTGCCAACGTGGTCTTTTTTTTCAAACAAATTATCCCGGGGTTTAGAAAAAAAAACAAAATAAAGTAATAAAATCACTTTTGTCGTTTAATGAAATAATAAAGGCTAAAACTTGCCAGCAATTCATATCACGTAAAAACTTATATTGTTATCTTTTATTTATTTTTTGTTGTGTTTCGTTTAATGAAGTTCATTTATTTTGTCTATTAACTTATTATTTATTAATATTGTGATAATTTATTCTTATTATTCCTTAAGTTTTGAGGTGCAATAAATAAAACTAAACATTACATATGAAATCTTCGGAATGTTCTTACTTTTTTGTTGGTGGCGCGCAGTGGCCTAAAATGGCACTTTCTGTTGTCAGAATTGGCACTTACAAAATTTTGTTTCCGGCAAAGCTGCTGTCGATCATCTCTCAGGGAAGTTTAACATTCACCTGATTTGGGTGCCGGTACATAGTCTTAACACTTTCTGTCGAATTGACAGCAAACTTCGTTGTAAGCAAATCGGGTTTTTCACGTAAGCTGAAAAAAGAGGGTCGGTAAGAACGCGCGTCGGAACCGAACACAAGGTTGAATTTCAAATGGTTTTTACGAATTACCAAAAATTCTTATTACCTTTGGGACATTGTACTCGTAGTAATATTTGCCCAAATTTTTGGTCATGCAAAAAGAAAATAAAAAAAGAGAATTATCCAGCTTTCCAAAGGTTATAGCATGGCCTTACCTTTGTTTTTTAATACATTTTTTTTCTATGTTCTTTCATTTTTATTAACAGGAATTGTCCCTACCGGTTAAACGGGGACCATCCTTCCTTTATACGATTTTGTACTGGGTCTACCCACCGCACACACCCTAGATCTTTCTCACGTCTTAATCAAATCACCCTGTATAATAAAATACATACAAATCTGTCCTAAAAACGCTCCCGATTTTCTAGGAAAACAATAAAACATAAATGTAAATTGAAACTTTTATTCAAAAAAAAACCGTAATTGAGTTTTATTTCCCACTGCATTGTAAAATCATGCCTTGGGAAATGCGAACAAAGGTCCCTATTACATGGAAGTGATCAACATGATTAATTGCATTTTCGATAAAATTCAAGCGAATACAAAAAAAATGTAAACCATAAGGAAACATTAGCGAAAATGTCACACAATAGCAATGATCAATTCTCTGGGCAACTTATTCCAAAGAGTTTATTCATGCAAATTGATTCCCTTGCCATGAAATGGTTTATTTTCACACAATCTATATAGTGTTTGCCAAAAATCAATTTCAATATCTTTACAATGCATCCACCAAAGCCCCACTACCTATGCTATAGTTCTTAGATAATATTGAAACGTAGCATAAGAACAGCATTCAATCTCTAGAGGATGTTCCCGGTCTGGGGTATGTGCTATGTGATACCATTTCCTTCTTCAAAATGTTGAAGTTGTCGCAACCGTCTCCTTCATCCCAGCATCATCTCTGCCTCCGCGCTCTGCTACCGGATCTATAAGTTGGAATTTACAAATTGCAATTCAAATAGCATGAGCGTATTGTACGAAAGATATGTGTGTGTCGGCTGAAGGAAGCATTTCGTCGAGTGTAAATCGAGGGTGTCACCCACAGCCAGCTAAGATATAATATGTACACACAACATTGAGAGGAGTTAGAAGGAATAAGGATGTTCATGAGTTGAGAGTTATTTTATTCCGATTCAATAACTAATGGCATGGTAGTGAATGTATTCTCACAAGAAAGAGTCGAACTCAAAGAATATTGTTTGCACAGCTTTTCAATGTGATTTGTGTCTTCTGGCGGAAAATGATATCCTTTGGAGGAGTGTTCTTCTTATTTTGCGAATAACAAATGCTGAATATTGGAGATACACAAATTCGGAACTGTTATTGAATTCCAAATGATTCTTATGGTAGTTGTTAGAGGCATACGACCTCTCGGACATGGGCATTTGAGCATATGAAGACTGCACACTGAAAAAGGCAATGGAGCTTTATGGTAGACATATTGACTAATGATTGGACAACGACGACGACAACTGAAAGCGAAACTGACTACAAGGAATGAAAGGATATATTTTTGATTCAAGAGGTGTTCCTGTTCATTTTGAGAAGGTTCATTGAATCATTGTGAGAGCGTTATTTACTTTTGTGCATCATGAGATAATTATTTTAAGTGCTTTTATTTGGTTACCATTACTTCTCTAATCTTATCACGTTTTATGTCTTTGGTTGGTTTATTTATGTTAGAAATATTGTTAAAATAAATTTATGAATACAAATATATGAAATGGACATTTATTTCTTCGGATATCTGGGAAAGGATACCTTTTCGATTATTGATTTCTTATGTTTCAAATTCTGAGCATACAAATGTATAAATGTTTAAGACTTTTGTACCCTAAAGATCCCTACTATGAAAGTCGATTCTACTTTCATTCTATCCGAAAGTTGTTTGCGATTCTACTTTCAAATGGTACTCACTATGAAAGTACAATCGAATTTCGGTGATGCCAAAGTTTTCCCAAAAAAAATACGACTTTCGAAAAGTTCTCGCATTATATTTGATAGAGGGTTCGGATTTTCATGCACTTAAAATCTAAAAATAAGTGCCTAAAAATGCTAAATATGCATTTAAAATAGGTACATATACACTTAAGTCCTTAAAAAAATAAAAAAATAACATAAATTTAATTTCGGTTCAATTTAAAAACAAATTTTCTTCAGTCTTTTCTTTAACATTAAGTTAATTTTATTATTAGATAAAATTATTATTAAATAAAATAATAACTTACAATGAAATTAACATTTAATGAAAAAAAAAACACAAAAAATTAAAATTAAAATAAATAATGCAAAATAACATAATTTATATTAATTAATAATATTTAATTATTCTAAATTTTGAAAAGTTTTCGAAAACAAAACGTTGCCGATGCGGTCTTCATCTAAATCAATTTAATTTTGTAGCTTGTCTGCATGTCCTGCATTCTAGTTTTGTGATGGTGTCAGATAGAGAACTGAAGTTTGAACTTCTAAATATTATTAGGCATTTTAATAACATCGACCCTATTGACAATGTTTTCAAAAGCTTATAATGCTTTGCATAATAGGTACTCAACAGCCTTCAACCAAGTTTCCCATTTTGTAACAATAGACTGAGGCGGAAGAGGAGTCAAAAGAATATTTTTAGTACTTTGCTTTTAACAATAAATTTGAAGTGAAATCATTGATTCGTTCTTTCGTTTTTTATTCTAATTGTAGTAGATTTATTAAAAATTTCTTTTAACTTTCTTCTAAATTTTTTTGGAATTTATTTTAAAAGTTGCGAAACTATGCAAAAATATGCACTAACCATTGAAGGAACTTTACTGATTCGTAAATATAATTCATTGCCTTGCATCGCAAGTGTTCCTAAAGAAATAAGTATTTGCATGGGAATCAGATCCCTAGATACATATAACCGAATTTGGTGCAGGTATCCACCTTGTGCGAGAAATTTAAGCGTTGCACCTACAAAGAAGTTTTATAATTGCAGGTATTGAAGGCGATCTTTTCCTTTCCTGCAGATCATCACTTATGCTGTTCAAAACATACATAACTGCATATTTTTAAAGGCGATAATTTTTAATAAGACTATACAAAAATATTTATTAGTAAACGGTGATTTTTTAAGAGCTTGGTTTTTGAAAATTCAAAAAAACACAGAAACTTGTAAAAGTGAATGAAATTTTTATTTGGATCGATAAATCAATTTCTGCCATTTACTTTTTAAAAATAATTTCCCTTAAATGTTGCCCGCGGCTACGCTTCAGGTGGTCCATTCTGAAGGTCCAATTTTGGCAAACTTTTTCACACATTTCGGCCGGAATCTCACCAATGACGCGTTCAATGTTGGCTTCCAAGGCAGCAATCATGTTTGGCTTGCCCCCATAGACAATAGACTTAACATAGCCCCACAAAAAATAGTCTAACGGGGTCAAATCACATGATCTTGGTGGCCAATTGACTGCGCCAAAACGTGAGATCAACTGCTCACCAAATTCGCCTCTCAATTGATGCATGGTTTCGCGTGCAGTGTAGCATGTGGCACCGTCCTGTTGGAACCACATGTCGACCGAGTTCAATTCTTGCATTTTCGGCAAAAAAAAATCTGTTATCATCGAACGGTACCTTTCTCCATTGACCGTAACCCTGCGGCCTTCATCGTCCTTGAAGAAGTACGGCCCAATGATGCCGCCTGCCCATAAACCGCACCAAACAGTGCATTTTTCGGGATGCCTCTGGCTGCTCTTCACTCCAAATACGGCAATTCTGCTTATTCACGTATCCATTTAGCCAAAAATGAGCCTCGTCGCTGAAGACAATTTTGCGATAAAAAAACGGATCCTCATCCAACTTTTCTAAGGCCCATTCACCGAAAATTCTACGTTGTGGTAGGTCGCCTGACTTCAATTCTTGCACCAGCTGTATTGTGTATGGCTTTAAACCAAGATCTTTGCGTAAAATCTTCCAGGTGGTCGAATAACACAAACCCAATTGCTGCGATCGGCGCCGAATGGACATATCGCGATCTTCAGCAACACTGGCGGATGCAGCAGCAATATTCTCTTCGGTACGCACTCTACGGATACGATTTGGTGGATTAATGTCCAATAAAGTGAAACTGGTGCGAAATTTGGTCACAATGAGCTGAATAGCCTGCTCGGTGGGTCGATTATGACGACCATAAAACGGACGTAGCTTGCGAAACACATTTTTCACAGAGCACGAATTTTGATAATAAATTTCAATAATTTGCAAACGTTGTTCAGGCGTAAACTTAAACTGTCCGATTTTCGTTTTCAGACTTTGTAAATAGAATTACTGAGTATCGATTTTGCGAATTCGAACAGTTTCATTGTAGAATCGATTTACATTAGTATGGACGGCCCTTACAACCAAAATTTCGGTGTAAGACAAACACAGAGAAACACATGGCAAGAGAATTTTTGTTTCCAAAATCTACGACTAATCAAAATAGGTAAGTTAGTTTCGAGCGACTGCATACATATGTGTATTATACTAACGATTTGTAGGTGTATGTATGTATCTATATGAACGAATCCTATTTTAAAACTTGGGAAGTGATAATTTTTAAGTCAACAAAAATAAAATAATTTTATGAATGAAATAATCAGGTCCATTCATTATTTGTATGAACGACCATCGAACTCATTTTGCTGTGTTAATTGAACTGAGATACACCTTCCTTTAAACATTCTACATAGCTAAGCATATAAAATATAAAGTAACGATTAGACGATCAATACTAAAGGGAGTGTGTTGACTCCCTGACGTCAACATTACATTCAATTCTGTCTGGAGGTTGTCAGTATAATGGTCTTTGAAAAAACGTCATCGCTGTGACAATTGCGTTGAAACAGTTTCAGGAGTCCACCCTTAAACTGCTTTTGTTTAATGTGTAATCATCCAATCACAACTTTTGGGGAACACATTGACAGGGTTGTTTGGACTGCCCGTCAACTGAGTGATGTTTGGAATGAAATGCGCTACGTCGAAAATAGAGTTCGTGAACAGTTGCGTCATTCCTCTGATCTATCAAAATTGTACTCATTGGAATAGTGAACGCCAACGGTGCACTATCGTTAATTAGACCGTTCTTTGGTAAACTGACTTCTTTTTGGATATTGGCTATTAAGGTTTTGCACACTTTTTCGCTTATTGGCATACACTGTACCGTATTTCGACTTCTTTGAAGAGCAATTTTGAGATTTGCCAAAGAAGGAACTGGGACGGGGAAAATCATAGACTTTATACCCAACTAACATACTCTCCGGAGCTAAGCTCCCGAAATCTGAAAAAAACAATCTTGTAAGCCTCTTTTAGGTCCCATTACTATCGTTAGAGTTAATTTCATGTTACGAAACTTGAATTATTCTCATAACTACACTACATGTCCTCTCCTAGAATAATCTAATAATCTTCTTTCCCACAACATCATGATTTATAAAGATACCAGGCATTCTATTCATGTTCCGTTCTTCTCGTATTTCAATAATGCAGACGCCATGCACTCGTCTCTTATACGTCACACCAATATCATTGTTTATGTCCGAGTCATATTGTTTTCCGTACACAAAACGTAAGTAAATGCTATGCATTCACTTTACCCCGATAAGTCATCGCATAATATAATGCAATATGACCCAACGACGATCGTACACAAAATCCACGATCAAGGGCAAACACTACTGCCTCTTAAATGGATCAGTGAAGTGCATGAGTATTATAGCAAGGAAAACAATTTATGATTTGTGTCGTAATCATTGAAGTGATGACAAATTCATAAGGACAGAGGCACTATAATGAGAGCGCCGCAGTGAATATTGGTCGATCGAAATACGAAAGTGATGATGGGAATTCTTTTATAGAATTTTTTAACAGACCACGTGCAGCCGAACAACTAGCGGAGGCCCTAGACTGCTACAGAACGGGAATTACTGCCATTCAGGAAGTGCGATGGGATGGGCCGGCAAAAGGAAGGTGAAAAATTGTGACGTATACTACGGTGATTGTGAAAGAAGACCACAGCGTCTATTTGGGTGCGGATTCGTCATAAGCGGCAGACTTAGGTAAGAAGTATTGGGCTTTCGACACGTAAGTGAGAGACTTATGACAATCCGTATCATATAACTTCTACGTGCTCCTCGACAAAACCTATGAGCAGTGCCCTTAATATGACATTAAGATCGTACAAGACTATTTTAACGCCAAAATAGGTAAAGAGGAAATCTTTGGTTGGTCTGTCGGAAAACATAGCCTACACGAGACAACGTCTGAAAACGGACTTAGGCTAATTGACTTTGCGGCGGCACGTAACGTCACCATTGCAAGCACACGGTTTCCTCATCTCGAGATACACAGACGGACTTGGCGGCATCCAGATCAAATAACCGTCAATCAGATTGATCACGTTGTGATCGATGCAAGGCACGCCTCCAGTATTCTGGATGTTCGCACCTTTCGAGCACCTTCGGATCACTACCTTGTTGCAGCCAAGGTAAGAATGCGAATAACCCGAGCATCCCAACAACGGAGTAATACTGTGAGGAAGTATGACGTCGGAAAACTGCAATCGCAAGAGATCGCCAGAACATATGTCAATCGAATATCCCGTAACCTCTGAATAAATCCATTGCCGCCAGCATCAAGTGCCAGTGGCAACGCTGCCAACAAGCCATCAGACGTGCCGCAACTGGTGTGCTAGGTTTAACCACACCTCCACCACGAAACCTCTGGTTCGATGAAGAATACAGGCAGGCACTTGCAGCTAAACAAATGGCATATAAAAAGGCGCTGCAAAGAAGGACGAGAGCTGCTGGCAAGCTCTACGAGCAGAAAAGACGGGAAGCACACCGGCTTCTCCAGAAGAAAAAGAGAGAGCATGAGAAGTGCGCGATCGAAGATATTGAGAGATGCTACTCCAGGAACAATGTGCAGAAGTTTTACCAACAGGTAAAAAGAACGTTTCAAGGCAAAAAAAACCGGCACCCGAAAAACCCGATAGGAATGGAAACTTCGTATTAGTGTCACAGTCGGTGGTGAGTATATGGAAGGACCATTTCTGCAGACTGTTAAACGACGATGAAGACCAAAATCCCGCTGTTAGGCAGAATGAACAATTCAACATGGACGATGACACACTAAAATTCCGTCCACCTGACCAAAATGAAGTGAGGATAGCAATATCCAAACTAAAAAACAACAAAGCTGCTGGCTCCGACGGACTACCCGCCGGAGATGACCTGGTACAGTGCATACACCAACTAATCTCTAAAGTCTGGTTAGAAGAAAGTATGCGTGATGAATGGAACCTCAGCATCGTTTGCCCGACCCACAAAAAAGGAAACCCTCTAAACTAAACCAACTGTAGAGGAATAAGTCTCCTGAATATCGCGTAGATCCTTCCTGCTGTATTATGTGAACATCTGAAACCATTTGTCAGCAACCTGATTGGACCCTATAAGTGCGGTTTCAGGCCAGGAAAGTCCACAATCGATCAAATGTTCACGCTACGGCAGATCCTGGAAACTACCCAAGAACTCCAAATCGATACCCATGTCTGGTTTTGGAATCTCCACAAAGCTCATCCGACTATGTAGGATGACGATGGAGAACTCTCTCTGCTCCTTAAAGGTTGGTACTGACCTCAGAGAAGCCTTTGATGTCAAAAAAGGTTTCCGACAAGGTGATGCGCTATCGTGCGATTTCTTCAACTTAATACTTGAAAAAATTGTAAGAAATTCCCAAGTTAACTCTACTGGCACAATTTTTTTCAAGTCTGTGCAATTGTTAGCATACGCTGATGACATAGACATCGTTGGCAGAACCCAGGGAGCTATCATTGGAGCATTTGGTAACATTGAAGCTGAAGCGGCTAAGATGGGAATAGCAGTCAATGAGGCCAAAACGGAGTACCTGCTGTCCACAAAAAGGGACACACAACACCGGCAGATTGGACAATTTTGAGGTAGTTAGGGGCTTTGTCTACCTCAGATCCGCTATAACATCTAACAACAACATCTCGTTAGAAATAAAGCGAAGAATAACTCTTGACAACCGCTGCGCTCAAGTGGAAGATGACCTCAGCCAACTTGGAGTGCGTAACTGGAGACAGCTAGCCAAGCTAGGGAGGCATGTTGGTTGAGGCCCAGGTTCGTCCCGAACTGTAGCGCCACCTAAGTAAGTAAGAATGGCAGGTTGTCAAAAAATGCATTTCAATTAATGGAACATTTATTGGAAAGTGACTAATAAGCTGGTCATTTCATATCAAGTTGATTTGGATTCAAATTGTCAGCTTTTTATTACCGTCTAGCCCATATCACAGACTAGGAAGTTGCCATATTTCAAATCGCATGTGTCTTTTGAACGTGGCCATTTTTTCCTCAAATCCAGAAATGGTTTTCTTTTGCGAAGAAGTGCCAGTAAACAACAATATTAGATGAACTATTCCAAATACTTCCCGCTGATCAAACGAAAACGCAATTAAATAAGAGCAATAATAAATGTATTTTATTTAAAATTTTTATTTGAAAGCATTAATTCAAAAGCAAAAAGCTTATTCCAAAATTTCCAAAACATTTTTCACTTTAAACTGACACATGAAGTATTTTATTCTCCAAAACGAAATTAACTTTAAAATCTGTCAGCCAGATACACATACACATAAATACATAGATATACAAGATTATACAACTCAAACGCGTGCATTGCTTATCTGCAACCATCTCAAAATCTTTTTCAATGGGTAATACAATTTTCGTATGACAGCTTCTTCGGTTCCATTAACGCCACCTTGAGGAAATTTCTATCAAATTGAATTTAATAGAAGGAATGTGTTTTGACATGATTTGAAGTGAAAACTGAACAAGTAACAAGGAATATGGCGCAATTCTGCATCTGCATCTGCAACCACTATCACCAAGGAGATGGAATTTCTTGTAACGGCAGTATCGCGACGCACGACATGACGCAACGCCATCGTCGCCGCTTTCGCTTAACTACCTCAACACTACTGTAATTGTTCCTTCCTTGCACCAAGGATTGCCAATTAGTTGGTGGTAAATCTCTATGTGTAGCTACTGCATAAGCCAAGCAAGAGGATAGTTCTTCTTTCTTCTTTTTTATATTGCCTTTGAATGGATCTGACTGCTGGGTGTGCCTGGAGAGCCACAGAAAATCCATTTTAATGCTCTCAGGCGTTCGTTGGATGGTGGTGTCGTCACCTCAACAAGTGCGACTTAAATCATCTGGTTACCCCTATTAGTAGTGGGTTCACGAACTCATGTCTACTTGTTCAGTGCCAGTACTCCTCTGACATGTTGGATCTACATACATATTATATAGGGAACAGCTTGCAGTCTCCGGCGATGCACATCCTGAAGTGTCACAGGATTTAAATTGAATGTTAGTGAACATCCTTTCAATGCGCTTATACATACATACATATACTCGTATGGGAATTTTATAATACTATTCATTTCTAAAAGAATCCTCGTGATATAAGTAACTAATTGCATTCAATGAAAAGAATTCTGAGGTGTTTCTTTTGAGGAATTTGAATTTTAAGGAAGATTTTATTAACATTTTAATTAAATTAAAACATAAAAAAGAAATTAAAACAGATATCTAATTCTATCGAGGTGTTTTTGCAAGAAAAAAATAAAGAAGAAACTTACAAAGGAAAATATAATTTAAAGGTGTCCTTGGTACGAAGACCGTTTTTCAAATCACATAAACCGATTTAATTTTATGTCGGTTCACAGCATTGTCCTCAGAATACAAATTTGGGTAAACCTATATATTTTAAGCACTTTATCGTGAATTAATACAATTAACATTTTAACTTTATAATAAAGGTGCAAGATGGAATTTAAATAATTAAAAACAGTGCTAAGGAAGATAAAGAGAAGGAACGAATGGCTCGCAGGAACTTGTTGTCATGTCGTTTTATCGATGGTTAATTGTCTTATTTTTTACTAGAGGCAACATTATCATGAGAAAAGCTGCAGAAAGTAGAGAAGTTGGAACCAGACAAGTATTTCAGTTAAAAAAAAAAACGAATACATCCGCAGAAGGAAGATCACACCTATAAATGGAATAGGTATCTGCTCGGAGTAAAACCCAGTTCTACAATTTGTTAGAAGTCGGAGAATTTTCCATTTTATGCCGAATGGGGTGAAATCTATCAAACCGAAAGAAAATGCATGGTTTGATTTGAGCATTAGAGGTTATAAGGGTTAGAGAAGTAAGTTTCTAGAGCCAATCAGGAATAAGTTCAAGCAAGCTAGAAATACTCGTAAAGTAATGGCGGTCGTCCACTGCGTGCGCAACAAGCTCAAGCAACTTCATTCAACTTTTCATTTAACTCCATCGTTGGATGAAAAACTTTATAACCTCTTAGTACACAAACTTTCGTTCATCACGTTGAGCAACGAAGCCAGAGGTGGAATTGAACAAAACGTGTTGGGACTCTTGTACACATAGTTGACAGACTTAGTTAAATGTTGAATCACCTAGTTGATCAACGTAAGAATCGTACATATAGTTGACAAACTTACTCAAAAGTTTTTTTTTTTCAAGTTGATCAACTGCGTTTTTGATATGTTTGTTCAACAAGTTGATGGACGTGTTGATAGCTTCGTACACCTTACCAAGACGCGCTCGTTGAGAAACGTGTTCAACGCACGCACTATAACTACTCAGATATTCATGACATAATTTTGATTTGAAAAAAAATTTAATTTCAGTGTCTTTGTTGAAAAATATTGAAATTATACTTTGTCCAGATTAAGCGTGATTTCCTCTCAAAGAAAAAAGAAAAGTAGCTGCCGTATTAAAAATATTGGAAAATGAACTACAAAAAAAAGATAAAAGACGATGACGAAAAATCAAAGCTGTTTATCGTGCACCAATTTCCAAGTTGATGTCAACAGAATACTTCAACTCATGGACACACACAAATTTTATCTCATCCAACGCAACGCACAACAAATGTTTTCACGTCAACGGCAACCAACACAAAACGAAATTAAAAAAGTTTATCAACTAGTTGAACAACACATTAGCCCTGTTCTTTTGGTAAATATATTGGCAGCAAAGCCGGATTTCAAAAAAGAACGATCCGCGAGAGCCTGATTTTTTGTATCTTTAAGTTGGTATTACCGAACTTGTGTCTATAATAACTAAATGCAAAAAATCTACAATTGATTTGTTTTTATTTCTTAACATTAAAGGCATTTAAGAATACTAAAACTTAAACTAAAAGATGCAAATAAAATGGAATATATATAAAGCAGTAAAAAATAACAAAAAGTTGAATTTTCTACATCTGTGTGTTCCAAAATGTTCATTTTAAAATTATTTTATGTGTTTGACGTTTCTTTTAAATAAATCAGTTCTTGTGGCAATGAAAGGATATGTTTGCATTGTGTTTCCTTGTAAAAATGATCGCATTCATTATTTAATTATTTAGTATTTTTAAACTTCGTTTACATGCGGCTCAAAAGTAAAGAGGTTAATTAAAAATTAGTTATATGAAATATGGACAGATATCCCCTTTTTGAATCTCATAATTGGGGTAAATAGTCGTGGTTTGGTAAAAATTATTAACGTCGCAACAAAAACACACTATAAAAATGACGATTATGTCCACTTTTATATTCACTGGTTGGTCAGCGGTCAGCTCGACTCCGAATTCAAAATGACGTAAGATCGTCAAAATCTGTTGTGGCACGAATTTTAGGTTTAAGTTAATTATCTACGACATCCATCAATAAAATTTGACATTTTATGACTAGGCAATAAGCTATATTTTGAAATATTTAGAATGTATTTCTTGCCAATTTCGCTGGTATAACCAATTGTTGGTATAACCAAATTAAGATTTTTTAGAAGAAATCTTAATAATCTTCACAATCAAATTCGACAGTTTATGTCTTGCACGTGTTTTAAGTGCTCTATCGATAACATACACTTACGTGCTGCTAATCAGTTCTTATTTATTAATAAAATAAAGGATATGCACTGACTTGCTCTTTAAATGCTTGTTACCATTCCAATTTCAGAGCTTTGGTAGGGGGCGCTGCTCAAGTTTTAGTTAGCTATTTTTATTAGGCAATTTGACAGCAGCTGACACAAAGGAACTCAAACATCCTTTATTTAAGTATCTTTGGATCTGGCAGTTTCGCACGAATATGCTAACTTTGACTTTTACTTAAATTGGAAGAACGCCCCCTACCTATGCTTATTAATATGATTTATAAAGCAACAAAAATTAATAAAACGTATTTTTGGCCCAGTTTGTGCGTTAGACATTTTTTATTTCCCGTACTTAAATAGGTGTAAAACAATTTTTTTAAGAAAAGAACACATAATTAACCAAAAATTATTGATTTTTTACTGCTTTCAGCTAACTTTTCCGAGTCTTTCGAATTGTTTGGTTTACGAGATAACTTATCTAATAAATATGTGAACGTGCCCTTCGAGATTCATCAAAGTCATCGGAACTACCAATTAAATAACATAATAACATTCGATACTCGAATAAATGTCACAAATCTATCCAAAGCGGACTTCTGCTTTTAGATTTATCGAAAGCAGGTTGTTGTATTTGTAATGCGTGTAAATTCTGCTTTGCTGCCGATGTCATTTTGCCAAAATCACAGCATTATGATCATCACATTAACACATTATCTTGAAAACCTTGCTCAACGCGTTTAACCAACATTTTCAACAAGCAACATCAGGGGCTATAACACAGAACAACAAGTTAACTAGCCAACAATTACTTGTTCAACTATGTTTGTTCAACAAGTGAAAATCATTTCTATAACACAATAAAAAATGTAACTATTGCCAATAGAAAAAATTTCCCTTCACTTGTTGAATCAGTTGAACAATTAAATCTACCAAGATGAATATTAAAATTTGCGAAGAAAAAGAAAGTAAGTATTTATGGCAAAAGTGACCTTCTTGATACATCGACACTTGTTAAACAATTCGCTGAGCAACGACCGGATTAAACTCATTGGTTGAATAGAATTGAGGGCATCGTACACTAGAGTTGAATGTGTTGAACTTGAAATTTTTGCGTTGAACGTCTACTAGGCCATATCGTATACATTCAGAGAACCAAATTTTTGCATGACCACAAAATAAGTCAAGAAATACTACAATGTCCCAAAGGGGTATGGTTCGTTTCGTTTTTTTTTTCATCTCGTTTTTGTATTATTTCGTTTTAGTCGTTTCGCATTCCGTTTATTCAGTATTTTAATCAAAATGTTTTTCAATTATTTGGCTTACATTAATTTTGAAAAAAAAATCATTAGGTATTTTACTTAGTTCGTTTTAAGTTCACTCCGCCTTTTATTAATTATTTTTTTTTGTGTTTCGTCTTTATTTTTTTTTTTTGTTGATGTAAGGATTAAAATTCGCGCGAGCAGTGCGTAATGGGGGCATGTTGTCCCCCTGCAAGCCCCCTACTTGCGCAAATTATACGATTCGGGGTAGGGTCGACTTTGTGTGTATGCAAAGTTTTTGGTGTAACATTTATCAAAATACAAATCGAGCTAAGCGGGATTAACCGGGAATTTCAAAAGCGAGATTATAATAAACCGGGATTTTAAATATTTCATTTAAATAAAATAACCCCTTCATTATACAAAAATACTTACCCCCAGTTTCACAGTGCTAGTTTAAACTCTAGATCAACTGAACCTTAACCTGAGTTTAAATTTTTGGTTTAACCCGTCCGGTTTCAGCGTGAAATCTGATATTCAGATCAGTTGAACATCGTTTAACTACATTTTATGCAAATAGTTGGCAGCATTTTTCTTGTCTCGTCCTGCCTTTTCTCTCTCTCTGACACAAGAAACCACGCGAAACAACGAGAATAATAAATAAAATAATATTCAAAATAACTATAACAACTCGATAACATTCGAATACACAATTTTGTTTTGTTTATAATATTTTCTGAAAAAAAAAAAACAATACAATCGCTGAACTGAAGTTTAAACGGCAGAATAATCTCGGTTAACTTAAGCTATAAATTGAACTCAGTTCAAGGTTTAAACGACACTGTGAAACCGAATAAATTGTTGATCTGAAGTTTAAGCCAAAAGTGGAGTTCAAACTCGCACTGTGAAACTGGGTGTTAACAAAAAATAAATTTACATAAACTCTAATAAAGTTTTATAAATATTAGACGCCAATGACAATAGATTCTAATAACAAACAAAATGCGAAATTAAACATTGGCAAGATTACCTTGACCGAAATAACTCATTGCACTTTTAACGGAAATGTAAAACGGCTAAAAAGGGAAAGAGAGAAATGCGAAGTGATTCTTCAGCGAAATGATTCAAAAACAAAGTGATACAAAAACGAAGTAAATATAAACGAAGTAAACATAAATCGATGTAAGAAAGGTGGAAACATCGAAATACGAACTGAAATAATCGAAACAAGAGGCACCCGTCCCAAAGGTAGGAAAAAAACCTTCGAAACTCCACTTCGTCTTCAGTTCCAACCCTCGTTTTTTTATGACACCCCTTTTGTCAGCTCACTTGAAAAAGTCAATTTGCTTGCAGCGCAGTTCGCTGTTAATTCGACGCTCCCAAAAAGTGTTATGACTCCTCCAGTACTTTAGATCGTAAACGATTTCATGGGACGAATCTTCTTTCGCACTCCTGCAGTTGCCAGAGCCCTGAAGGACCAAAACCCAAACACAAAAGAAAACTTATATCAATAATGAAGGATGCAGTATAGAACAACAATGCATTTATTGTGGGAAAGCTAGTTATGTGCAACATTTTTGGGTTAACTCAAGATAGCTGTCATGAGAACAGTTGTTGTTTTTTCATATCAATTGTGCATTTTTACGCGTAACAAAAACAGAGTTACTCCATTTGTCGAAATAATAGGTTCATTAGTTAAACTTTACCCAGGACCAACCCAAGAGTTGTCAAACAAAACTGTTTTGACGGTTCTCAACAAACACCAAAGGACAATGTTGTTGAACAGCAAGTTATGTCATCTAATATTTTAAAAATAAAATTCATATATCTAAATTTAATTCCTTAGTATATTTGGTTTCCATTTGCTATTTCTGCCTATATTAAATTAAATTTGACAATTTGAGCATTCTTTTAATTTTCATTTTAAAAATTGAATTGTATACAAAACGCAAATCCAACATCAAAACAAATTCCTTATGGTTTTTTTGACCGGGAAACGTGTCCCCAATAAAACACCCGGGCACAATTTGATTGATCCTAAATTGTATCAATGTAATTGTGAAAATTAAATTTAAAAAAAATTGCAACGGCTAAAAGGAATTTTCAAAGTACATAATTTCGATTAAGATACATATTTGTTTGTATAAATAATAATTAACTTGTTAACTTGCTTCTTTTTATGTTATTTTTACCAGAAAAGAAGTTTAAATTCAATAATGCATGGAAATTACACAAAACAAATTAATCCGATGATTTTGACACTTTAGTTATGTGATTGAATTATGTAGCTTTCGATTGGTAATCCGGAAGAACTCGCCGATCCGGATTTTTCAATCAAACAAGTTAATAATACGTTTTCAATTAGAGATAATCCGGTTTAAAAAAAGTAGATTAAACATTAATCTTGAAGTGTTTTCACCATAGAAAAAAGAGATTGTTTTGAATTTCTCTATACATTAATCTCTTTCTAATACTACGTTTCCACCGACTACTAAACCGAGATTTTAGTAGATTTAGCTAAATCTCCTACAAATCTTCAGGATTTACCATACAAATTTTAATCTTCTCAGATGAAGATTTAAAATAAATCTAATTTAAATCTTCAATCGAACTACCCCATTTCCATATCGAAATGAACACATTCATCGGGAAAGTGAATTTTTCTCTTCGGTTGACACAGATGAAGCTGCCTATCTCACTTCTACATCATAAGAGAAAATGAAAAGATATATGCATTTTGAATAGTGCTGTCAAAATTAATCTACTTTTGGAGCGGTGGAACCACTTTTTGAGATTAATAAATCTACAAGAAATTAAAGTTCGGTGGAAACGTAGTATAACACATATAAAGTTAAAACTTGGAGATGATTGCTACTGAACGACTCTAGCAAGATGGCGTCCTTGTTTTCTGTATGTAGAATTGACATTTGGATGAGCGCATTCAGGCCGCTTTCCACAAAATAAAGTTTGTTTGGGGTGTGTTGAGAAAATAATTCACTACTTTTATGAAGATTTCAATGAGATTAATTTCTAATCTTCGTTTGAGGAGATTAAAATTTGTATGGGAAATCTTCAAAATTAAGAAGATTTCGTAGAATATTTATGGTAAATCCACAAAAATCTGGATTAAGTGGTAGGTGAAAACGTAGTATAACACTAGATTTTCGATTCTGAAGTTTAATGTGAGTGCATGTGAAAAGATGCAAATTTCAAACACATACCTGTAATTACTTTATTTTTCTAACATGACCAACGCGATATTGAATTCGACGTTGACATTTATAATTATTTTGATTCTTACTTTAAGACAATAATCGAATGTCTCTTCTTTCCAGGGCCCCTATTCCGGTTCTATGATAAAATGAAATGATAAAAGTTTTATCACCAGAGTTTTCATACGACTTTTTCATTTTATAATTGCATTTTATCCAGAAATTTGAGTCTGGTTTCACGTATGATAATATCAGCTGATTTTGACCTGAATGTGTGCTGAATGCGTGCTGAATGAAAAAAATATCATTTGACAGAACATGTTTTGTAATAATTGTAATATTTTAGACTGAAATTTGTTTGGAGCTAAAAGAAAATATAATGAAATAGACAGGAGGTCTATTTTTATGCATATATTTTAAAATGAAGAGCGCAGAGACTCAGAAAGTAAGTAGCATAAAATATATGTATGTAAATTATAATAAGTTTTTGTTTTAATTTCAGGATCTATGATAAATTAGTGTATAGCAGAAGTTTTTTGAATTAGCTCTTTCGGGAGTAATTGGATCAATAGATGGAACCGACATAAAGATTACTTCTCCCAAGAAAGATATTGAACATGTGGTGTATTATTACAGGAAATGTGGATGTTCAAAAAATGTGCAAATTGTTTGTGAAAGTAATTTTATTATATTGAATTGGATACTCGCATGAAGCATATATTTGGCGGCGTTTAATTTTAAAATAGATGATAGTGAAACAATCTTAAATTAAGATAGAAGAATTCAAACAACAATAGTAAGATCCATTATTTTTATTCAAATTGGATTCCACTCCAAGTAAAATAATCAGTCGACATGTTTTTATTATTAAATGAAATTCAAAAGTACATATTCAATCAAATTGTAAACAAAATTTAAGAATTGTTTAAAAAGTTAAATAAAATAAACTGTGAAAAATCGATCCCCACGCTAGGCGCATTCTTTTCTATACCTCCAATTTTAATTGGATGCCGCATATGGGTTAAAATGAGACAGTCAATAACTGGTGTTCAAATCCACTGTGCCAAACTAGTGCCGTGCAATTCAGGTTGCATTTAAAAGACCTTAGGTCTTACTTAAATTTAAAAAAAAATTATACCTGGTTTTCTTTATCCGTCTTTACTTTATCAGACAAAATCATAAGATGATAAAAAACTTTTCATCTGATAAATTTTCGACAGAAGTTTTCATGTTTACATGAAACCGGAATCGCAAAATCAAATTTATCGATGAAAAGATTTATCATCCCTTTTTTCACAAAACCGTCATAGGGGCCCAGGAGAAAAACTGTCATTCAAAACCAATCGAATACTTTCAAAAGAGGATTAGGAAATCTTCCGGACGACCAATCTAAGCCAACATTGGTAATTTTGGTTTCAATTCCAAATTTAAACCCAAAATCGTTTTCTGTTCTGTTTATGCCGGATTTACACGAGTGACAAATTACCATTAATTCATGCCATTAAACTGGCAAAATAATGGTAAAATCAAATCAATAATGATAAGCATTTACACGGGGTAAAATAATGACTATTTGAATGATAATGGCATCTGTCATTAAAGAATGAGCAAGTTCAGTCTTTCTCGCGGTGTGCCATAATTCTCAAAATGGCATCATTGTGGATTTACATGACTTCATTATAATGGCAATATTTAATGTCAGTCTTCCCTGCCATTTTTTTAATGACGAAAACAATGACAAATTTTCAAACCATTTACACGATTTTGTCAGTAATGTCAATAAAATGGAAGAAATAATGGCAATTTGTCACTCGTGTAAGTCCGGCATTAGAATAACAACTGTCATTTTGTGGGGTTCAGAACAATTCCGAACCACCAATCGAAAAGACCATCTGGAGGGTAATTCCGTAATCGTCTTATCGATGGTCGTCCACAAGATCGTCTTTAATTTGCTTCACGTAACTCAACCACTATCGTCTCGTCAATCGTTTATAATTTGAGAGCATTTTGTACATTTCAGAAACTCTCAAACTTTTGTTGAGTTGTCAAATGGACTGTCATAAATGTCAATAAATAATTGGACACACATGCAGGTTATTTTATTGTAATATTTTTTTTACAAATTGATATAAATTTAAACACACAGTCTCAGATTGGAATTTTTACTCGATATATGGATGAACATTCCGATTTGTCTCTCAACTGTCTTCGCATTCGTATTAATAGTATTTTTTTCCCAACTTGCGTTTTCATTTCCACTTTCTAACACAAGAAAATTGCTACGCCGAAACATTTTAACTTTAATTTGCAAATGCAACAGATAAACAAAAACAAGATGTCCAACTACAGTGGCTTCTCAATTATTCAACTACAGTAGTCACCTGCAAACTTCCAAATTAATGCAAGACGATACCTATTTAGCTCTCGTCTAAGCGCTAACATTTTGACGATTATCGACTAACGTGAAGCAAATAAAAGCATCACTATAGTTTAGACGATATCGTCTGACGATAATCGATATACGGAATGACACCCCAGATCTCATGTGACTTTGGCAGTTTTTCATTAACTGAACTCGCCATACAAAAAAATTCTAAATCTACATCAGAGGGCGAATCCATCTTGTCATAATTATAGTTTGTCGACTGCAAAGGATTATAGACTTATAAGTGTCTCCTCGTTCCTTCTTAGGACACTGGAGATCTACAAGTAAGAGACCTTCTTTGTCCAAACAACTTGTGCAACTACCAACACGCATACCTTAAAGGCAAATCAGTGGAGACAGCATTGCAAGAAGTGTTTTCAATAATAGAGAATAGTCTTGAGCACAAAGATCACTCCTTAGCAGCATTTCTGAACATCGAAGGGGCGTTTAACAACGTTAAAACGAATTCCATTAAATCTGCCTTGGAGAAGGTTGGACCTGAACCCTCCATTGTAGATTAGATTTATTCCATGCTGAATGGTAGGATCATAAACTCACAACTTGGGGACACTATTGTAGAGAAAACAGTTACAAGAGGCAAACCACAAGGAGGAGTAATCTCACCACTTCTATGGGTCCTAGTAGTAAACGGCATTCTTACAAGTTAAAAAAAAAGGAATTAAAGCAGTAGCTTACGCAGACGACAGAGTAATTCTGATATCGGGTAAGTACCTTAACACCATTAAAGTTATAATGGAATTTGCGCTTAAGGAACTATCCTCGTGGGCAGAGCAAAACGGTCTTAGGGTTAATCCCGCTAAAACTGAACTAATTCTGGAGGACTTTATACCTCATAAGCTGAATGAGATCCCTCTGAAACTTCCCACAGAAGCCAAATATCTGGGAGTAATCCTAGACTCTAAGCTTACTTGGAAACGGAATACAGGTGAAGAATGAAAAGAGCAATCTGCGCCTTCTACACATGTAAAAAAAAACCTTTAGAGCACAATGGGGCATGCGACCGCAAGTCATCCATTGGATTTACACAGCGATCGTTCGCCCCCATACTTACCTACGGATCGATTGTGTGGTGGAAAGTTGTAGAGAAAGATAGCTATCTCAAAAACCTAAACAAGGTACAGAGATTAGCCTGTATGGGAATAACGGGGGCATGGAGGTCTACGCCACAAGCAGGCCTGGAAATCATTTTAAATCTTCCACGTCTGGACGAGTACATAAGGTGCACAGAAGCCAAGAGTGCACTTCGACTTAAACAAACGGGCTCTTGGAAGCACAATACCAACGATCATTGATCTATCTGGCAAAGGTACGGAAACATGGTTGAACTTGATGTGACGACCGACTACTTACCACCTAGGATTGACTTCAACAGGAATTTCACGATGATAATACCCAAAAGACATGGATGGTAACCTAGCTCACTATTAAGAGAAAAGGGCATTCCCATCTACACTGATGAGTCTAAAATGAAAGAAGGAACAGGAGCCGGGATGTTTTGTGAAGCCCTTAATATTAAGGAATCATATAAGCTCCCAGATGAATGTAGTGTCTTTCAGGCTGAGATCTACGCGATTGAAAAAGCAGCTGAAATGATCCAATGGAGAAAACTGATCTCATCAGGGATCACATTTTTCGTGGACAGCCAAGCAGCTATCAAAGCACTATCCAGCGGGACAATAAGATCCATAAGGCAGTGGCAAAGCGCCGTAGCGTACTGAATGCCATCGGTAACTCTAACCCAGTCATACTTTGTTGGGTTCCTGGACACAGCAATGTAGAAGGGAATGATATAGCAGATGAAATGGCAAGGAAGGGATTAATAGCAAATAGTGACAGCAATAACTTATCGGGTATAGATCCTGCAGTCCCGTTTGGCGCAGTGAAAAGGAAAATAGACATAAAAATGAAAGAGCAAATAAACAACTCCTGGGTATCCAGAAGCGACTGTGTTATCTCTATAAGTTTATGGCCTAGAATCAATGGAAAGAAAACCCAGTATATTTTATCACTGAGTAAAAAGAGCATCAGAACCTTGATAGGTGTACTAACAGGACACTGTGCCATAGGTACAATGGCCACTAGACTGGGTGTATTGGCACCCGACTTCTGCAGGAGCTGTGAAAACGCTGATGAAACAGAAACCATTTAACACATGCTCTGCGACTGTCCAAATCTACAAAACAATTCGCCTCCGACACTTCGGAAACAGGTTTGTTGATGAGCTAGACGACATAGTGAATACACCAAGGGTAAATATGAAAAAATATATAGAAAACGGGCTGGTTTGTAAATGAACCAGTCTTCATGAAATATTAGTTAGTAATATCTCTGTGTAAAACGGAATCACAATGGAAAAACAGGCCCCCATGTACGCAGTAGGCTTTGAGCTGCGCACACCCCTCCTAACCTAACCTAACTTATTTTGTGATTTTGGTGCAACTTTTTACACCTAAGCTTTATTATTATATAAACAAACCAATACTTTTCATATCAATTCAACTGATTACCAACAACTACTAGTATTATAACCCAAGTAGAAGCACTAGGCCATCCTTGGATAGTACTTTGTATTTTGTAATTCTCTAAGCTTTAGTAGTTTGGTATGAAACAAAGCTTTTATTCCTCTCTGTAATATGTACGTCTTTATTAAATTAAGTTTTATAAATTCCAAACAATAGTTTTTTTTTTATAATAAATCCTTTCTAATTAAAACCAAATAAACTTTATACTCTTTAAAGTTCTGAAGACAAGTTTTAGCATAGCTGCAATTGGCGCCGCTGATTGTTTATGAAAGTCTTTCCAAAACACTTCTAAAACTTTCTTCCTGTTGTAAACTTGGCGAAATTTGTTTGCATCCTCATCTTGACTCCAAGCGTTTGTTTCTTATTCAAAGTAAAAACAAAACAAACTAGAAATAGCTAACTAATAGGATCACTAGGGAGGTACACAATAAAATGTTCACCTTACGACTCACGAGCTCGAAATCTCAAGGAAATCTTTCTTTCACTCTGTTGCGAAATTCTAAAGTTACCAGATAAGAAAATTGAATTTCCTCACAATGTTTAATATTTTCTTGTCCCTCAGACCACAAGAACTTTCCACAGCACTTTCTTGAAAATATTAAACAAATTTAAATTGAAAATAAAAAAAAAAACAGAAAACACTTTCATTACTTCTAAAGCGGAAGTTGTTCAAGTCCTGCAAAAGCAACTTTCAGACGTGCAATTCATGCGAAAATAAAGGGTGCGTTACACCTTCTTCTTCGATGACGACGTCCTTTCTATGTCGTGCATTTCATCAACTTATTTTTGTAACCGTGCTCAGGGAGACGGAAGAGGAACTGTAAAATTAGCAACAAAGTTTGTTGTTGCTGAAGGGTATAAAGGATACCTAATGATTTATGTTGCTGATGCATTAAGCTGATAGATTCCATTGGGGATCTCTATTTTTTTGAAACTATAAAAGGACACTCAAGTATACTCACTGCCATCACTATGAGAAACTCCTTCTCGTAATAGAAAATATCGTAATCCTTCCATTGTGTAAATTTTGGATGCTTCTATCGGGTCGACTACATTAAATTTACTCTTTGACATCTTTTGGCCATCAACAGTCCAGTGTGAGTGAACGAACAACTGCTGAGGTGGTTCTAAACCTGGAAAATTATTTCTTTTGATAAGTTTACAAAGTTTTGCACTTTATTCTATTTTGGGAAGCTTACCAGCAGCGATTAGAAATGCTGGCCAATATATGCCATGGAATTTGAGAATATCTTTTCCAATAACCTGTGTGGTAGGTGGCCAATTGTTTCGGAACTAAAAGAAAATTAAAAAGTTGTATCTTTATTAAAATGCAAAAACCAAAAAACGGATTAGGGAATGCAAAATTTAGATGAAGTAAGGTAGGTCGTTAAGGTAAAAAAATAAAAATAAAAATAAATTACAGTCGAACCTCGATAACTCGAATCATCATTTGTCAAAAAAATAATTCGAGTTATTAAGATTTCGAGTTATCAAGACAGAAAATTAATACGTGATATTTATTTGCGAATAAAAAAGTACAGTTGTTGTAATTATATACATTATTCTCTTATACTTGACTGACGAGTGGATTGATGGAATGCTATACTTAATAGCCCCATCCTTCTTTCTTGAACCACTTTTCACCTCTTAATAATTTAAATTTATATATCTTCAAACGATAATCTTTTAAAAGCTGGCTTTATGTTACGTTTTCACCTGTAGATAATCCGGTTTAAATTGAGAAGATTAAAAATTAATCTTCAAGTGTTTTCACCAGTGAAAAAAAGATTAGTTTGACGTTTTCACTATGAATTGTCATTCTAAATTCAATACAACATGACAAAAACTAAATAATTAGGAAGAAGAATAATTTCGGTGCAGTGAACAAATTTAATTTCAATAAAAAAAAATGAGTTATAACTTTAAAATATTGTTATCCCAACATCTTGCAGCATATAGATATATTTACATAAATACTGTAATCGCCTTTGCACGGTTTTCGTTTTTATATATTTGGGAAAGAACAACTTCAAAGTATAACTGTAGGATAGCTAAAACATTTCCATTACAAATTCGAGTCACCGACCGACCGCTTTGGTCTTTGTAGCTTTATTGCATTTTTTATTTTTATACTTATTTATAAATAAAAACAGAATTTGAAAACAACGACAAATTATACCAGACAAAAACAAATTAAATAATGTTGGAGTTTTTTTTCTTGTTGAATGTCAATATGACATTAGAATAAGCGCGTTCTATGAAATAAGGTTTGTTTCTTTTGAGAATCTTCTCCTTCGAAGAAGATTTCAATGAGATTAATTTCTAATCTTCATTTAAGGAGATTAAAATTTGTATTTGAAATCTTCAAGATTTAGAAGATTTCAAAGAGAATTTATGGTTAATCCACTTAAATCTGGATTAAGTGGTAGGTGAAAACGTAGTATTAGCGACATGTCAACTTTAGCTTTACTTTTAGTGAAAACTACACACTAGCCGTTTTTTATTGGGAAATTTATCCACCGTACGTTTATCTGTCGTAGCATTTTACATATGGCTGTTTGAGGTTTTTCGAGTCTCGAATTTGATTTGTTACCTTTAGCCGTGTTTTATTGGGAAATTTATCCGCCGTAAGTTTATCCGTCGTAGCATTTTACATACAATTCGGTACGCTCGATAAAAAGCTAAAGTAGAAGCTACGGTGGATGGCTGGTTGACGTTCAGTCGAGTCTCGATTCTGATTTTGTTAGTTTTGTTGGTACGATTGATAATTGAATTGAATATCGATGGATGTGTTCATGGATTGTTATAATTATTAATTTCATTCGTAAGACAAATCGATCTTTTTTATTCTTTTTTTTTAATAGTTGGCCAGTTTATATTTCTCAAATCTTAGATAACTCCATTTTTTAATAAATTATAAGCTGTTCTTCTGAAAGGTTTCTGACTTTTACTATTAAAAACTGTATTCTTTGATCAATTATTTTCTTAAGTACGTCTAAAATTGCACATATATCTGCAATTTTGCATATCCCTAATGTCAATTAATCAATTTTAACAAATTTTGATATCCATTTTGAAAAAGAAACCAATATTTATCGAATGAATTCCGTTTTACTTTTATTTTTGACTATCCAAGCCCAATTTTTGTTTTGTGTTCAATTTTTATTGAAAGTTGTAAATAAACGGAGTTTGGTGAAAAAAATCATTTTTTATTTAGGTCTACAAAAAAGCAATTTGAGAAGACAAACCGCATTGAGTGGAACTGCACTATAGAGGAACTGCTCGACACTGCGCCGCAAAATATTTATTCGTATGAAATTATATGAGCTATAAGGCTAGGCGCGCACATATGCAACTTTCAGTTTTGCCACAGTTCTGTTGCTAAAGTGAATACCATGGACTTATATGAGAGTGCGCGCATGCAGTACGCGATTCGAGCAACTTGAAAGTTCTTCAGTTTGTATTACACCAAACTATAATGTAACTGCGTGCACATTAAAGCAAAATATTGTATGTGTGTTGGTTTATCTCGTTGATTTATTTTAAGTTGAATATGTGCGAGATCATCGTTCAACTATTGATTAAACTATTTCGTTTCGGAAAAATTGCATGTGCGCGCCTAGTATAAACGCACTAAGTGGCAACTGAACTTCACAAAATGTGCTTTTTCTTCACTGTTTAATGGACTTTGGCCATGGACGGTATTCGCAAAACTATATGGACATGGACTGGGCGTACATTTTTGTGATCACATTTTTTTTTTCTGGACATGTGCATGGAAATGGCAAACCAAATGTTAACTATTTGTTCCTTACTCCGCGTATGTTAAGTGCAGTCTGATGAGTGAATATTGAATTGAAAGCAAAACATACTCAGAAAATAAATTTGTAAATTGACTTGATAAATAAAACTCGAGCTATCGATCTACTCAGAAAATAAATAAAAGCATGAAATATAAAGGGGAAATGTAAGGGGAGTGAACAATTTAAACTACGTTGTAGTGTGCGTTCAAAATCCAGAAACATTAAAAGGAAACAAGGGTGGCCGTGGCGCGATAGTTGTATGTTCGCCTGTCAACCTCATGGTCACAGGTTCGATCCCTGCCGTAGTCTATGTCTTCTTATTTTTCCATTAAAAACCAATTGTAAAATAAATGTCATACGAGTTGCTGGCTTACTTATTACATGCTGTTTAGGCATAGAACTAACAACATGTGATTGAGTAAAACTAATATACCGATAAAATATGACAAAGAATAAAAAAAATTAATGCGAATTATAAGGGACATCGATAAATAAGACAGGGAAATTTCTCCGCATTAGTTCAGCCGCCATCCCTGGAGATAAAATCTGAGACAACAACCACATACAGTCTCCGAATATCGCGCCACACATCTTTCCTATCATTCTTTCTCTTCCTTAACCTCACCCTCACGCCCGCGCTGTGTTGATACATTTAAATGGTATTCATAATCCCTTGAGCGCGTATAGATTATAAAAAAAAAAAAAAATCTCCGGCAATTTTTTTACCTCTTGTGAAAGGCTTAAATGATTTTTAAAGCAATACAAAAATTGCCCTGTGTAAAAAGGCACTTGACCATAGTCTATGAACAAACCCATTCACTTATCATTTCTTTTTTTGCACTAATACAAAATGAATGTTCGAATTTAAAATTGCAAATGCAGAAAAAATGAAAACAAGAAATAGGTTTGAAACATAAATTAAATATTGGTATGTTTTTCTATTTTATATGAATAAAAGTTAATTATTGTTCATAATTTTGATATTTTCTTAATTTTACTTTGCAAGAGACTCTTTCATTACTTGTGACTGCTGTTCAGGGGTACCATTCTTACAAAAATAAAAAAGCTACGGTACATGCTACGATCGATGCGTTTTTTCGGAATTACTTACGGTACAATGGATAGATTCCCAATAAAACACAGCTATTGTAGTGACCCTCTGACGTCACTATGACGTAGTTGTCTGTCCTAAAACTGTCAGGTCGTGTGATCGTCATTGTTTTGCATGTCATTGCCGTGACCGTGTGATGGCCCTTTCATTGTTGATGGGACACCGTGACATGTTGCCTATCGCTGCAAGGACTTTGTCCCAACCGTGACACGGCAGGAATTTCTGCCATGTCATTATTTCTCACGGTTGGGCATAGTTATATACATAGGTACCTACCTACAAATGTATATTTAAATAGATTTTAGTTATGTAAATTTTAAGGATAATTTGTACCTTTGGACATATATAATGAAAGTGAAGGCTATAGGTGGGTAGGTAATTATATATATGTGAAGTTCGCAAAAATGTTATAGTTTTGTTTGAGGGAAAAAAAGATGTCATTTAAATTCTTGGGAAAATTCTAATTAAGTACCAATTCTCAAAATTTTGTATCAAAATTGTTGGCGCCGTTTTCTAGAAAAATAAGCTTATAAGCAATAACAACCAAGACACAATGACTCGATTGATCGACGCCGTGTGATCGTCACTGCTAAAAATGATAAATGTCATTGCAGTTTAGGCTCACCGCCAATGATCAGCTGTTTGAGAGTTGTTTGTCACGTCATGTGATAGTCATTGTTTTACATGTCATTGCCGCGACACCGAGACACAAATATCACCGTGACACACTTTGACGTTCATTGTACTTTAACATTGTAGCTAAAAAAATTTTTTTGAAATTAAAAAAAACTTTTTTGAAAACTCAAAATTTCAAAAAACAGCTTAATGAATTTTTTCAAAACTTCGTCTTGGGAGTTTATGGTATAATCTTGAACAGTTATGGCCTTTTCGATTAGCAATTCGGAAGAACTCTCCGATCCAGAACACCAATAAAACAAACAAATTCATTCAATTTGACTCTGAAGGTTTTTTATCGCTGTGTGTGTGTTATTTCGCATGCTCTTACCTAGTTATCCAAAATTGTTTTTTTCACATTTTTAATTTAAAAATTTGTTTGTGGACACGTTTAAATCCATTTTTATTTTTTTTAGAACTTTGGATATTGTATATTTAATATTATTTGATTTAAATTTTAAATTCTTATTACCTAACTTTGTCAAAATATTTTCAATTTAAAATTGAAATTGCTGTTTACATTAAATGACACTTTTGAAAACTACTTGTGTTTGAATGTGTGAGTAATTCTGATTTCGATTCTGAAATGAAATCCAGAATCGTTTTCTCTTCTATTCAGGAGAAGAACTGTCACTCTGGATGTCAATAGAACACTTTCAGAAGGGTTTACACGCACTCCGAACGGTTTCCAATTGCCAATCGAAAATGCCATTAAAAAATACTAAAATAAAAAACAGCGGTACTCTTCATACAAATGTTTAAAAAAAACCGTTAAGAAAAAAATGTATTTCTCGAAAACGGCCCAAGAATTTTTTTTTAAATGTGTGTGTTCTTAAATTAGTACAGTCCACTTTTAAGTATAAACATATTTTATTTTGCGTACTAGTTATTAAGGCTGCTTCCATAAAACCACTTTTCATTTTTTCGCCTTTCTCACTATTGGATGAACCGATTAAAATTATTTTTTTTATGCAAATGATCCCTAAAAGTATTAATAAAACTGCATAGGTTTTCAAAAAATACCAGTGACTCAATTTTTTTGAAATTTAAATTTTATAGGTATATTATTAATATCTTCAAAATAGCATTTCAATTTTTACTTACTTATAGGTACTAAACGGTGATTTTTTAAAAGCTTGGTTTTTGAAAATTCAAAAAAACACAGAAACTTATAAAAAGTGAATGAAATTTTTATTTCGATCGATAAATCAATTTCTGCCATTTACTTTTTAAAAATAATTTCACTTAAATGTTGCCCGCGGCTACGCTTCAGGTGGTCCATTCTGAAGGTCCAATTTTGGCAAACTTTTTCACACATTTCGGCCGGAATCTCACCAATGACGCGTTCAATGTTGGCTTCCAAGGCAGCAATCGTGTTTAGCTTGTCCCCATAGACAATAGACTTAACATAGCCCCACAAAAAATAGTCTAACGGGGTCAAATCACATGATCTTGGTGGCCAATTGACTGCGCCAAAACATGAGATCAACTGCTCACCATAAAACGGACGTAGCTTGCGAAACACATTTTTCACAGAGCACGAATTTTGATAATAAATTTCAATAATTTGCAAACGTTGTTCAGGCGTAAGTCTATTCATGATGAAATGACAAACAATACTGAATCGAAATGTCAAATGTTCGTGGAATTTGTCATGTGTGATCTGTCAAAAATATAAACGTCAAAAACCAAGTAGCAAAAAAATCACCCGTTATAAGGCAAGTTATGCATTCGTCGAAAAAAAAGTGTTGAGATAACAATCAAACATGACATTACGATGATAGCGAAGACGAAAAAAGATGGTCTAAAAATTCTATCCGCCTGTATGTCTGCCTGTCTGTCTGTCTGTATGTATGTATAGACACTTACAGCCCAAACGGGTGGGCCAATTTGCTTCAAACTTGGTATATAGAGTTTTTTAGGTATTGTACAGATGGGAAATTGAATTTTTTTTTAGCTCAACAAATAACGGTGCCATATAGCCGTTACGTTCAAACCTATTTTTCTCGGAAACAACTCTAACGATTTTGATAAAAAAAAAACCAGAGCGGGTTTTTAGCTACGACCGATCATATGGTTGAAAACAAAATTAAAAAATGTCTAAAAACGGTACTTTCCATGTGACGGTTATTTTTCCTTTCGACTATGTCATAAACGGCTCAACTGATTCTTTCGGAATTTCACACATATATAGGTTTAGGTTGCCCAAATTATACCGCGTACCAATATTTTTAAATAATATTTTTTTGTATTTTTAAAATCATTTTTAGTAAAAAATTTTAAAAATTTATATTTCGAAAACTGCTCATTAAATTTTTTTCAAAAATTATATTTATATGTATTTTCTGAATTGGCGTTTTTGAATTTTTTTTTTTAAATATTTTCAAAAAGTTAAAAAAAAAAACTTTTTTTCTAAAAAATCGCTCCACAGATTTTTAAATTTTTTATTAAATTTATCCAAGAAATAAAATGACGTACTTTTTTTGAGCTCAAATTAGTTTAAGTATTTATTTCAGAATTTTTAATTATTTTTTTCTTTAATTAAACCGATTTAATCTTTTGTCTTAAAGTTTATATTATTAAATATTTAAGATTGTCATACCTACTAATTTTTTTAGAAAGAAAAATTAAAGAAATTTTATATATACAAAAAATTAAGTAAAAAACGACTTTAAAAATACATTTAGATTTTTAATAGAATTGTTTTTCATACGATGTGATCGAACAGAAGAACAAGTTCGTGCGATCCTGTCGTGCATTTTATTTCTAAAAATGTTTTCAAAATTTTATACATACAAAATTATTTTCTTTTTTTTAAAACGCTCGATTTTTGAATTCAATTCAAATGTCATCTTTGTTTTCTCTCAAACTATAACAACTAATGATTCAAAATAGCTTTTAACGGCCTTCCACATCAATAATTCAACAAGTCCAATTAAATATAATGCTAAGTCTTCTACTTGGCTTAATAATTTCAGTTGTATATAGAATTGTATTATTAAAAAAAAACACCTTATAACAACTAAAAAAATATAAACACATTTAATTATGTGTATTATCCATTTATTTCTACCTTATTATTATTCCCATTTAACGAATTTTTTATATATATAAATGAATAAATAAGGTTAAAATGAGACAGTCTATACCTGGTTTTCAAATCCACTATGCCAAAAACTAGTGTGGTGCAATTCACGTTGCATTTAAAAGACCTTAGGTCTTACAGGCATATATTTAAAATTAACAAACAAAAAAAAAAAAAAACAATATATACATATATTCGAAGAAAACGCAAACAATATTTACATATTATTTTTGTTTTTGTGGTCTGTGTGGCTTAAAGCCAATTGAAATATTTTGTGATAGTTAGGCTCTGGAGAAACGCATTTTAGACTACAGGTCAAGAATCGCAAGAATATTATGTATGGATATTGCACTTAAATTTATAATATAAAGTTATATGCATACCTAACCACCCACATCCTTCATTTTCATTAGAATAAGTACATATTTACATACATATGTTCCATCCATGTATGTAGGTACATATTTCTCTCCTAACTTACATAATTAAGATCCATAACATAGATTTAAATATACATTTGCAGGCAGGTTAGGTACATATGTAACTATTCCTTGAATCATTTATTCGGCAATTCATTATACTAAGAATCAAGGTAATCTTACCTATATCGGCTTTAAGCATGCATAGGATACTAAGACTACCTACCTACTAAACAGCGTCACTAGCTTAGCTATATTAAAGTTGTTAGCTACAAGACCAAATTCGTTCGATCCAGTCGTGCATTTTATTTTTTTAAATCGCCGAAAAATACAGAATTAAGCAAATAAAATAAAAATTTAATGCAATGCAAATTTATTTTTAAGCGAACCTTGAAGTTCGCTATTAATAATACTGTGATACTCGAAGTTCGTTAAATTATACGCAACTTATAAAATGTTTGATTCGCTATTCGTAATGACAATGAGGGACATAGAAAGCAAAATCTTAATGAAGCATTTTAATATTAAACTGTAACTTAAGTATAATAAAGAATTTAAAAAATTTCAATCATCAGACGGCAACAACGCCATGCAATATTGATTGTATGTAACAAATTATAATAGAATTTAAGAAAAATTAAATGTATCTAATCTAAAAAAAATTGTATACAATTTAGCTTAGTGACTTCCCCCGCAGGCATTTTATTTCACAAGAAACGATACATTTAAATATTTTTTTTTTATTACAAGGGCCAAAAACACAGCTTCGCAAACATAATAAAGGGTTATCCATTTTGCGATTTCAAAAGAATAGGGCTGGAATTCGACATCTGTCAAACTAGGTTGTTAAACCAATTTTTTTTTCAGTTGAAAGTCTGACATTTACGAAAATGGATCGCTTAACTATCGCACAACGCATAAAAATTGTTAAAACCTACTACAAAAATGGTGATTCTGCCACAGACACATATCGTGCTTTAAGAGGAGATTATGGTTTACGTAATCATTAGGTTGGATCTGATCATGTGGGCTCGGTGGCGTGATGCGAAGTGCATTGGCTACTAAGCGGCTGGTCATGGCTCAATATACGATGAAGGCACAAGAAGTTTTTCAATTAAAATGAAAAAGTAGACCAGCACCACTAGAGCAAAGGAATCTGATGATCGACCTTGGCAGATCGTGAAATAGCTATAATTCCAGAGAAAAATAATTGAGAAAAAACTTGATGGTAGCACACTCAAGTTGTTGTTGGGCATTCAAAGTCATCAAATGATACGAAAAATGGCTTTAAAAGCAAGTATGTAATCATACAAAAACTGAATATGGTTTACATAATCGCCCAACTACGCAAGAAATTGGCAAAATTGTGAAGAAATTTGAAGAGACTGGATTGGTTACAGCTTGTGCATCATCGTTTCGCTCGTACCACTGAAAATATGGCTGCTGTAAGTCAAAGTGTTGCCGAAGACCCGCATGTGTCGTTCTCAGGAATTAGGACTGTCTTACTGCACATTATGGCGTATTTTGCATTTGGATCTACACCTGCATCCATATAACGTCCAGCTCACACAACAACTGAAGCCAGCTGACCATTCACAACGTCGTAGATACGTCGAATGGGTGATTTACCAACAAGCGGTGGACGGCGATTTTTCGAACAAAATTTTCTTCAGCGACGAAGCACATTTCTCACTCGGTGGGTATGTTAATAAACAAAATTGTCGTATTTTGGGTTCTGATAATCCTCAAATAATTGCAGAGAGGCCATTACATCCACAAAAAGTCACTGTTTGGGGCCCTCTTTAGTCCGGAGGTATGATTGGAACTTACTTCTTCGAAAACGACGATGGACTGTCACCGTCAATTCGGAGCGTTATGGTCATATGATAGCAGACTTTTTTTGCCTGATATTGAAGAATACGACTTGGAGAATATGTGGTTTCAACAAGATGGTGCAACATGCCACACAACTCGAGCGAATATGGCTTATGGCCGCGTAATTTCTCGTCGTGGCGATATCAACTGGCCAGCAAGATCATGCGATTTGACACCGCTGGACTTTTTTTGTGGGGCTACGCGAAAGACCGTGTTGATGCAGATAAACCTTTAACTCTTGAGCACTTGAAAACCAACATTCGTCAAGTTATGGATGAGATACCGCCCAATATGTGTCAAAAAGTGGCCGAAAATTCCCGCAAAAGAATCGATACTTCCAACAATTCGCGTGGTGGTCATTTAAATGATGTAGTTTTCCACACATAATGTCAACGTTCAAACTTTATAATAAAAAAGAAATATCATGAAAAGAAATATTTTATATGTGTTTTATTTACGTTTATTTTTGAAAACGCAAAATGGATAACACGATATTATTCAATTCAATCAACCAATTCAATTCTTTTTTTATTTTTCAAATCATAAACTACAATTTTAGATATAAGAAATAATTACAAAGCATAGCAAATATGCCGTCTGCCGTAAAAAAATTACTTATACAATAAAAAAATTTAAAATATAATAAGAGAGTTTGATTTAACAAAGTTGTGCTCCTTTAAAGTCAATTATAAGTTATTTTTATACGCATATATTTAATTTGGGATTAATAAATAAACAAACTGTGACTTTTAGTTTAGTCAAATCAAAGATAAATTAATTTTGGTTAAATATTTTAGATATATTTAAGGCTTAGAACCGTTTTGTATATAAAAAGTTAGAAAGAAAGAAAAAATAATTAATCTGGACTTTTAGTTTAGTCAAAACAAAAACATATAAAGAAGTGAAAAAGGGCTTTCAGTTTAGCTAAAACGAAAATAATCTGCGACATGCAGTTTTTAAAATACCTATTCAAATAGTAGTGGTGACTTTATTCTTCAAAACATGTTCAAATACTCATCTCGATATTTTTTTGCGTGCGAAACATATCCTACAAGAGACTTCCAACCACGGCCACCATTCAAAATATTTATACATTCTTCTAAAGAAAGGAAACTTGCGGAAAAATGAAGTCTACGGATCTCTTGTAAAATTGGACAAAACGCTATAAAATGTAAGATATTTTCATTCGTACCAAGGTTGCAAAGAGAGCAGATAGGATTTAAGTCAGATCTATATGGTCTACAATTCAGATCCAGCATTTCAGTTCTGGCTTTGAAAATTAAGCTCATTTCTGAAACTGAAAACTCATTTCTAAAATAGTTATCCTCGCCTAGATTAAAACTTAATTGCCTTTAAGCACTCCTTGAAGCTGAATGAGAACCACATTCTATACATTTCTGGAAAAGTGTCTCATCTATACAAGCTATGCAGTCGTATAAAGACAATTTTAATTCTTCATTATTATCAGTTCGTAATGAGATCGGAAAGTCATGTGTAACAGCTAGATCGTACCAATTTTTTACTGGACTGTAAACTTTATTAAAACAAATATTAAGGATCCGTTTTTGGAGGTTTTGGTCTGATCTATTCATTACCTTTACAATGTAATCCGCATTTGCCTTTAAGTTTTTCAGAAATATTTGAGGTAAGCCAGACTCCACATGGATGGCATAATTTGGGGTGTTCTTAGGTAACCGGAAGATTCGTTTAGAAAAATATCTTTGAACATTTTCTAGTTCTTCTAGCTGTTCATACCCATATACTTCGCTTCCATAGCAGAGGCAGCTATTCACTGTAGCATTGAATACTTTGAATTTTGAAACTGAGTCTACAAAAATATTGCTAAAAAAATTAGACCACATGCTGTTTAAAGCAACTTTAGCAGCTTTTATTTTTTCTTTAGCATGAGCGTGCGTATTTAAGTTATATGTTAGTACATATCCCAGATATTTAAATTTATCCACGACTTCTATAATATCGTTCCCTAGAGACCAGTTTCGGCCATAACCTATAGATCTGTTGTGTGATCTGAAGATCATAATTTTCGACTTTGAGCTGTTAATTTTGAGATCCCAACTATCACAGTATTGTTTTAGCTTATTTATTTGAAGTTGTAAAGTAAGCGGGCTATCTGACATGATAACAAGATCGTCTGAATAAAGAAGAACCTTAATAGTTACATCACCTATTACAATACCTCCTGGGATGTGATTTTCAACATCATTTATAAATAGAGAGAATAACAAAGGACTTAAAACACAGCCTTGGGGAACACCAGTTTGACATTTGAAGTCTCTCGATTTCCTAGGGCCGTTCTGAACAAAAGCATTAGAGTTCTCAAGCATCTTCTCATAGAATTGTATGAACTTTGTTGATAAACCTATTACTGAAAGCTTGTAGATCAATGACTTTCTATTGACTGTGTCGAATGCAGCCTTTAAATCGACAAAAAAAGCATACAAACATTTCTTTTTATCAATAAATCGCCTAGCCACTGTGTTTAACACAAAAATTTGATATATAGTCGAAAGGTTTACGCGAAAGCCAGCTTGGCAGCAACTGATTATATTGTTTTGCTCAACCCAATTTGTGAGCCTTAAGTAAAGTAATTGTGAGAATAATTTTCTCAATGAGTTTAACACAGCAATACCCCTATAGTTTTCCGGCTGATCCCGATCGCCTTTCTTAAAGATAGACGATATTATTATTCCGGCTACCTTATTAAAAATGGAATTAACACAAATATGCACTAAACATTTACGTATCCAACTTCCTTAAATTAGCGAGAGAAATGAATAGGTAATGATTTGCTTTAACACAGCAGTATTTAAATATTAAATACCTGATTCGCTACCGTTACAACACACATATTCCAACACTTTAAATTTAAAGTAACAAACTCACCTTCTCATGTGGATATCCAACCGAAGTCAAATAATTAATCAGAGCATCCAACCAAACGTAAACTGTTTGACTGTCATCACCTGGAACAGGAATAGCCCAGTGGACTCTATTCGAAGGTCTTGATATAGAAACATCTGGAAGTGGTTCACTCAAATAATCCAATAGGATTTTCTCAAATTTCGCCGGTCGAATACGCCCACCTTGCTTCACCCAATAAATTACATCCTCCTGTAATTTAGCCAAATTGAACATATAATTTGTCTCCTCAGTCCATTCGACAGGATGCCCGGATTCAAGTGAGCTCTTGCTACCATCTGGATTTATTTTCAATTGACTGTCTGTGAGGAATGTTTCATCTGACACACAATACCAGCCGCTATACTGAGATGAATGTATGTGACCGCGACCCTTGAGTTCATTCTAAATGAAAGAGAAGCATTAAAATTCATGTAAAACAGGAATTTTCTTAGCAAATATTCCAACCCAAAAATGTCCCACAGCCTTTTTATGACGACTTTCTGAAGTTCGAATAAAGTCTGTGTATTGGATTCCAGCCTCATGGAATACTTTTCTGTAGCTCTGAGATATGTCATCGCAGTACTTGCCTACAAGAACTTTGTGAGTGGCGGCAGCTTGTTGGATTTTTGTGCCATGTTCATCGGTTCCAGTACAGAAATGTGTTTCAATTTGGGGATTCTTTAAACGTTGATAACGAACAATGGCATCGGCAATCACAGCTGAATACAGATGGCCAATATGAGGAGCTATTTTGTGGAAATAACTTGATTTTTATTCGCAGCTTTTTGCCGGCAATAAAGTGGTTGGCGATACTCACATGCATTTACATAGAAAATTGGTGTTGTCACGTAGATTGAATCACTGGCTCTCGTAGAAAAGTTGTTGAGTTTGAAGAATTTTTGCAGAAACATGTTAATTTAATTCAACTTTATTACAAATCTTAATAAATTAAAAGAATTTAAAAACAAAACAAATGAAAACGTAGGTTGTTGTTTTCATGGACCATGACCGCGAGTGACAGTGACAATTAAATGACAGATGTCATTGTCAGCTGGTGGTTGTTGGTTACGTTCGGATGTATTCCATATGAACTGATAGATGGCAGAGCTAGTACTTCAAAGAAACACGAGTGACATACATACATGATTTATATTTCCGGCTGTTATATTTCAAATATGAATTAATATTTTTTTATTCGGTAAGATTACGGATTCTTTGTGACAGAATATACCTATTTGGTAATTTAATTTAATTTTATTATACACTTACTACAAGCAAAATCTAACTCGAATTCTAATATTGTAGTTTACTAGATGAAAAAAAAAATACAAAAAAAAGATTATTAAACATCAAACAAATATAGTAATACATTATAATTACATAATTACAGCAATACTAGTATATAATAAAAGGGGTGGGTGGTAGCACTGATCTCTATAATACACTGGATAGTGTATTCCCTACAAAGTATAACAGCTTTTTTGACTACATTTGAATTTGACAGTAGCACCACTGCAATTGCCTATCTCGTTTTTTTTATAAAAAGAAAGAAAGACATAGATTGCACTCCTTTTCAAAAAAAATTGAACAACAATTTATTTTTATTGTCAGTTTCAATCAAGATAATAAGAGCTACAAACAATTCAGAATAAAGTGACAAGAAATAATAAAAATTGAATCAGTTTTGCTTAATATTTTAAAATTTTGAAGACGTATTTATCAAAAAAATGGACCTGGTTAGATGGCATAGGTGCTATAACTACATCAATCGAGCAGGAAGGACGGCTCGTCATAAAGCCCGTGTTGCTTCCTAATGCGGTAGATGGCATGGTTGCCGAACTAAAAACTGCCAAAATAGAAATCGATCAGATTCATATTGACCCGCGAAAACTTTTCTCTCACAAAGGAAAGATGGAGGGATTCCTGGCTCGAAACAAAGAATTTAAAGAAACAAGAAAATCTTTAATGTTAGCCACCTTAATACGGACGAATATGCGAGATCGCTTGGGCTCGTTGTTGTTCCCAGGGTTCGGTTTCTGGAGCGATTTAAAAAACGAATTCAAGCCAACACAAAAGTTGAGTTCAAGGAAGACGGAACCTGGACACAAGAAAAAAATTGCGATCGGATCTCGCAAGAGATTATATCAATCAAGACGAGGGAGGAACTGATATTGAAACTGCAAAGAAGTCCTTCGTGAAGAGGATAAATTCGATAAGAACGTTTCAAGCAAATTGTCAAAGCCAAGCACAAGGTTGGAAGGAATAAATCAAAAAGCAAGAATTTCGAAGACGAAGATGAAGTCGACGACTTTGGTAGTGATGAAAAGATATTACAGAAAAATTATCATAAAATATGGAAGCTAAAATTATTGTAATGTAATTGTTGGGAAAATAAAACAAGTTCAAGTTCTTTTACAAATGGAAGTCAATATGGTGCGTTTCTCTGTCTTTTTTCGTCTTAAAATTCTAGGTTAATTACAATACATGTTGAAAATCTGGTAACAGAACGTTTCAAGGAAATGTGTTTTCTGGTTGGTGGAGTTGAATGATTATGCTGTTTTTTTTCGATTTGCTGGTCGATTTTTATCCAATCTCAATGGTTTATGAGAACTTCACCGAGTTGACCCTCACCGCAAGCCTATGATAAATTTGCCGTTATCAGTGATACAAGGTGCGACTTAAGAAGCCACTATTGGCAATATTAAGCTACCACCGAAACAAATTCAATTCTTTTCTTAATAGGAACGTAGGTCATTGGTACGATTTCGATTGTAATTTCTCTTTTGTATTGTTCTCAGGTTTTGGAATTCTTTGTATAATCGGCACACGATGCGACAATCTTCTCTTGCAGCATACACCCACCGTCGCCTTTGATGAGTGCCCCTTATCTTCATTGGCTCCATCTTCTATGGCACAATCTAGATGCGGATTGCGATCCAAATCCACCAATATCTAAATATCAGTGCATTTTCAACAATGAGATGTCGGGCCTGCAAACTTGTAGGAACGCAAACCGATTGAAGACCTTCTTTTTTGACTGCAATATTCGGTCGATAGCAAAAACAACCGTGTTTCCACTGCGCACTGCGATGGCGGTATTTTAATTAACCACTGATCTCTATAATTTGTATTATAGAGATTAGTGGGATTAACCAATTGATCCATTTCTGTGAAGGCTGCCATCTTCTTTTTTTTTAAATATTTAATACACACTAGAAACAATCAAATATATCATTAGTATGGCTTTTTTTATTAACAAAAAATCGTACTTACATTTGTTGAAAATTGATGTGTAATTTAAATTTTATATTTTTTTTGAAAAAGGTGCCCTTGGTATGGTTGATTAAACAAATTTATGGCCTTTTCGATTGGCCGTCCAGAACTGTTCTGACCCCCACAAAATGACAGTTGGTACTCTAAACAGAACAGAAAACGATTCTGGATTTTATTTCAGAATCGAAAACAGAATCACTAATACACTAACACAATTAAAATGTCAAAATAATCGCCTTGATTTGTTGTGTAATTTCGTTGTATTTATTGAATTTAAACTCATTTTCTGGTAAAATAACATAAAAAGAAGCAAGTTATAATTATTATTGATACAAGAAAATGTGTATCTAAATTGAAATCATGTGTTTTGGAAATTCTTTTTAGCCGATGTGATTTTCTATTAATTTAATTTTCACAAATACAGTGATACATATAATTCAGAATCAGTCAAATTGTTTACGGCTGTTTTATTGGGGGAACGTGTTCCGGACGGCCAATCGAAAAGGCCATTCATTTCAAGCATAAGCAACCATCTTGAAATGTAACTTTGGCAACAAAAATGTTATACTGTTATACTGACATGGACCTCTACAATTATTACAGTTTTCTATTGGGTTCGATTTTTTGTGTGAATACACTATCCAGTGTATTATAGAGATCAGCGGTGGTAGACGGTTATTAGGATGAATAGGAGAGAATTTCGGGAGACTAATTTAGAAATATTAAAATAAAAAATAGAGTTGTTGGAATTTCGGAGCATACGAGATAAGGGATTATAATAGCTATAGTTAGTCCTTTAAAATGGAATACGCAAAATGGGTACTGACCTAACATTCCGTGGGTTGGTATTAAAGCATATCAGGCCTAATAGAGCTGGGCAGTTAATATTGCCCGTCAATATGTCGTGAATATAAACTACGAGTACATCTGTGGTTTCGCGTCGTTTTTCAAGCGAATCAAGATCAATTAAATGTAAGCGCTCTGAATATGGAGGAAGCCGGTAATTATCATCCCAAGGAAGATTACGAAAGGCAAACCGAATGAACCTACGTTTGACAGCTTCGATCCTTTTTATTTGGGTCTTTTTTATTAGGTTAAATTAATTAAACCTGGGACGTATATTCTAGGATAGGTGGGACAAATGAAATGAAAAGAGATTTGGTAATGTACGGGTCAGAGAATTTTTTTGACCATCGTTTGATAAAGCCAAGTGTCGAATTTAGCTTTAATTATAATATTGTCCATGTGGCATCGAAAGTTAAGCCCTTTATCACAAATTACTCCTAAATCGCGACAGGAATCGACTAAGGGTACAAGATCACCATTTATACGATAGTTTCTTGGAGGACGAGGGAGCCATTTACATGAGAAAGTCAAGCAGTGGCATTTGCTAACATTGAGCTCTAGTAGGTTTTTTGGCACCATAGGTAAAATTTGCTAAGGTTGTGTTGTAAGGAACAAATAATAGCAGCAGTTGAAATCCGTTTAAAGATTTTCATATCATCCGCATAAATTGATAAGCCACAGTCAAGAACTTGAGCAATATCGTTGATTGCTAAGATGGAAAAGCATTTGGTCCAAGATGGCTTCCCTGTGGTTCTCCTGAAGGCGCGTTGAAAGGGAGGGAAAGAGAAGATCTGAAACGGACGACATATTTTCTATCGGACTAATATGAATTCAACCACAACATAAAGAGTAGGAAAACCCATACAATTTAATTTACAGATGATCATATTATGTGACATTTTCTAGAACACTTTACTAAAGTCATAAGTAACTACAAATTTTCACCAAGTTTCGCAAACTTGGGTTTTTTTCGTATGCGTTTTGACAGCAAAATTTGTAAGTTTCACTTTACCAAACACACCTATTATTATATTATGTTGGCGGACATGTTTTTTTATAATATATTTTAATAAATTGTATGTTGCCATGAGAAATATATTTTTTGTTCACTATTCACTATTCCGCTGTTCATTCGCAGTGAATCTAGTATACATCGGGTGAAGTCTATATTCGGTTATTCACGTGTACGCATTCACTCCATACAGTTCAAACCACCACATGAAATGTTTAGGATTTCTTTTTGTGGTCTGTCTGGCTGAGTGTTAATAGATTGGTGGATCTTGAAATGTAGTAAATATGTTAGATAACTTTGATGGAGTTGTTTATAAATAAATAAATATATAAACTTCAAATAACAAATTTCCATTTATTAAAAAAAAAAAGTATGTGTGTAATTCACACGTGGTAGAAGTGAAATCTTCAAAAATGTTGAGACGAATGTAAAATTTCGGGAAGAAGATAATTGTAGGTTTTAGTAATGATCATAGTTATACAAAGTTAGAGCTTACATTTTCGATAAATAATCAGGGTTTGCCCAAAGAACTACATTCTATTTTCTACATCAAATTAAATAGAATAAACCACGCGTCTAATTTACTACAATTTGCTACGTCTTCTACATTAATGTAGTAAATTAAGAAAAATCAATCAAATTTTAACCGGATATGAACAAAATTTTGAATAAAACAATCTGCCCTATAGAGGTAACCGTCGGAGCGGAATTCTCTCCGATTTACTAAAATCCTAGACATTTTGCTTCGAGGTAATTCTCCGATCGGCTGATCGGAAATTCTGTCTGACGAAATTCAACGCATGCCATTTGTATGCGATGAAGTACTTTTCATGTGCACATGTTCTGTATTTCACTTTTTGTGAATTTGAGGAACGAAAGTGTATTTAGATGTTCTGTATTCCACATAAAAATGTTCTGTATTCCACATAAAATAAAGTTTGTAAATAGCTCATTCTGAATGTTGCATTTTAGGGTTCTGAATATGAAAATTCGTGTTCTACATTCCGAACATGAACCGTTTTTATACAAATTGTCTGTAGCATGTGATTTTGACAATTCGAAAATGAATTATTTATTTATTTATTTATTTATATGTATACTCGCATTTTAAGATACATTATCTTATAAACTAATTGGGTCTATTCGGCGAGATCTCTTATTCTGTTATTATGCTATTCTGTTATGAATTTTCATACAAACGTTTAAGCTGTCAAAAAGTCTTTTATGAATTATACTTTTGGTATTCTGCATGCTAAATCTGCTATGAAATCTGTTAAGAAATCTGCTAATGAGCTGTCAAAACTTCGAAATTCTCCACAAGTCTTTTACGAACTGCATTTTTGGTATTCAGCATGCCACAATCTGTTATGGAATCTTTTATGAATCATAAAAGAATAAAAGACACATTTTTGTTACTTTTATCATAAAAGATTTCAATATATGAAGTAAAAACATTTATTTTGTTAATGAATTGTTCGTAAAAGGACAAATATAACAAAATATTTTTAAAATACATAATAACAAGCACAATCATGTAAATAATTTAAAACTAATTATTTGAATACACGAAAGCACAGAACAAATTTGATGGATGAAACGTAAAAGAAAGTGTCGCTTATCTTGCCGGAGTTCGTTTTACACAAGTTTTTATATTGGATAATACATTCAGGAACTGTTATGAACAAATTGCAAAGATTAAATATTATTTATCTACGCGAAACAAAACGCGATAATTGCGCAGGTTAATATTTTCATTAGTCAGTGCCTACTGCCGAGAGTTTTTATTTACCCACTACAGCTGATAATTTGATAGCAGATTTTAGGTCTGTTCGTATAAATGTTTCTTTTTCGAAGTTACATAACAGACTTTTATAAAAGATCGAACTCCTGAATAACAATTATAAAATATCTTTTATGGTGAAGATCTGCTATGCATCATAACAGAAAATTTATAGCAGAATAACAGATGTGGCAGAATAGACCTAAATATAAGTTTGTAATGAATATTTATTATAAGCTAATTTAAATTTAAATATGTTGGCAGTTCAAACGGAAACAAAACACATATGTTTGGAAATAGGGAGAGGACTTTATTCGACAGTTTTGATTTTAAAATTGTTTGTATAAACAATAAATTACACTCTCTCGCCAATTTTTCAAGGTTTAAAACGTTTATAGTGTTCATTTAAAAAAAAAACTATCGAAAATGCGATATATTTTATATATCAGTTAAGTTGCACATCTCTGCCTGAAGTTTATATTCATCACAATGCATCGTCGTATTTCTTTAAAATTTCCTCCGATGAAAGTCCCCTTTCACACAGGGAAAACCAGTTGGTGGAAATTTTTTTGACGTTTTCCTTTAATTGCCTTGCAGCTTTCACACGAAGAATTTGATGAGGAAACTGAGTTGTTCGTTTTTTGAATTGCTTTTGATTTGACATTCGCTTTTTGTAAACAAACAATTTGCTTCGCGGCTGGAAAATTCTACACAATTTTGAGTTATAAATTAACCGCAGCTTATTTTTAGAAACATACATTCAAAATAAAGAAACCTGGTGCGATTATATAGGTAAATGTTGTTTTTTTTATTGTGGTTGTTAATAATGGTTTGCTAAATTAATATATTAAAAAGTCACGGAAAAACAATGAACCAGAGAAAATTGATTTGTGTGCAGATTTGTTGTGCGCTTCTTTTGCCATCCAAATCTTGGACCCAACACATGATAGTGATGATGGGAAGATTATATTGGGCTTATTGGAATGCACCGCAGCTTTATTGGTACAGTTGGACACATAAACCACTGACAGGATGATATGACTGATACCTGTGATGCTGCCTGCTGCTGCTGCTGCTCGCAAATACAGGAACGTCATTATAAACCAAATGTGATGATGAAGCCACAAGCTGAGAGCTTAGTTGGTCCGTGCGTTTTTGTTGTCGATTTTCTATGTCTAGGCGCATAATTGTATGAATGAAATGTGTACCAACTCGTGGTGGATTGAATTAAATGCCTTGCCTACTAGAATTAAAACTTGAAATTTTCTTTCACAACGAATTTATTCAAGTAGCTCACTTTTTTTTTTTTTTTTTTTTTTTTTTATAACTTTGCACGCGCTCAAGGGATTATGAATACCCTTTATATGTTTTTTCTTAACACAGCGCGGCATCCGGTGGAAGAAGAGAAAGAAGGATAGGAAAGATGTGTAGCGCGATGTTCTGAGACAAGTGCTGGTTGATGTCTCAGATTTATCTCCAGGGATGGCGGCTGAACTAATGCAGAGAGAATTACCGTGTCTTATTTATTTATGTCCCTTATAATTCGCATTATTTTATTTATTTCGTTGTCATATTTTTTTATGGGTATGCTAGTTTACTCAATCACATGTTGTTAGTGTTATGCCTAAACAGCATGTAATGAATGAGCAAAGCAGCAACTTATTTTATGACAATTTTTAGAATTGTTTTTTTAATGGAATATAAGAAGACATAGACAACGGCAGAAATCGAACCTGCAACTACGAGGTTGACAGGCGAGCACACAACTATCGCGCCACGGCCACCCCCACTTGGTTTAGTTAATGTAATAATATAATTGTAAGAAACAATTTCTCTTTAAAAAAAAATATGTTTGACATCTATCAGAGACAGAAGTCAAAATGGAAGCCTAAGAAAATTTCAAAGCATAACGTCAAAAAAATCTTCAAATCGTTGACCGGGGAGATTTTTTTCATTCCCCTTACTTCTTGCCCTTCTCACCCACAAACTCCCAGTTGTCGGCAACTCAGTTTCCTTGTGTGAAAGGGGTCAAAGATACTTCGAACTGAAATTGAATTTCCGAGGAAGGTGCGTTGCGGAGAAAACTCCGCTCCGACGCGACGGTTACCACGATAGGGCAGAATATTGTCGTTTTTATTTGACAATCCAGAAGCCTTCCGGACTCTTCTGAAAGCGTTCACTTGGACAGTTCTAATTCTGAAAAGAAGAGAATTTTACTTCTGGATTTGAAATCAGAATCAGAACCAGAAGCACTCCCACATTCATATATTTGAACGTCAAACTCGACTGTTGCCATTTTTTGTATCATAATTGTGCAACTAACATTTTTTTTTTGAATTTGAATATTCTCACGTACACAATTATTTTCACACATACAATCTCATTAAAATTCAGAATCGTCAGAATCCCACAAGTGTTCAGTTGGGATCCCGGATCGGAGAAAGAATTCCGTATTGCCAAATAAAAACGCCATATCTCACTCAATGACCCAAGTTCAGTGAAACCCGATTCCGACGAATAGAAATGTATAGACATAGGTAGGGAAATAAGGGCATTCCAAATTTGTTTTCTTGTCTCATATTTAATTTGCCTTTTTTCCAAATCCAAATACATTCAGTAATCGTCGCATTTATTTTTATTATTCATTTTAAGCGTATAGAATAGTGAATGTGAACAAGTTTTTTTTTTAATTTTTCTTGCACAAGTCGGTTTCTTATGTGTGCACAAAAGAGGACCATAGCACGAGAAAAACTTGAAAACAACCAAAAACTGTTATAATCTCGTATATTAATTTATTCGCTTTCGCGAAAAATTGAGGTGTATTTTTTTAAAGAACGAAAATGGATGCGGAAACAAATAAGAAGCTGCTAGCCACCGTCGATCAAAATAGCGAGAAGAAGTTTTATAAACAGTTTTCACTTTTTTATACTTTATAATATTTAACAAATGTTTTTTTTTCACAACTAGCTACTTTCACAAATATTTCACTTCTAAAATAAAGCTTCATTATTCTCTATCATCTGTCAAAAAAATTGTCTTCCACTACTTCTAAAATTTTTTTGTTTGCTAAAGTCTTCCAATCATGTGCCCAGACAATTTTTAAGACAAAAAATGTTCGATAATTGGCACCCGGTTTTCTATAGGCCAATAGCTATAGTGATGGACACATTCAAAAGAAATGCGAACTTGAGCGAAAAGTTCATTTTTAGTGTACTATAATATTTGTATTGAAAATTAAAGACAAACACGAATAAAGAAAAAACTCAGTAGGGAAAACACAAATAATCGAGATGTGGAAAATTTTTATATTTATTCACTAGAATTCTCGAGTGTTTTCTCATTTTATTCTGTATATAATAATTTTGTTTTGTGAACTATTCACTTATTGCGTGTTGTGTTTCTTTTTCTATTAATTTTGATAGCTACTTTTTGTTAGGTCTGGAGTGATCATTCAATATGCCCATCACTACTTTCTGTCTTTGTGCCCACTGACATTTTACACACAAATTTTCGCCTGTTTACCTACTTTGTTGCAAGATTTACAAAATGTAAATGAAATTAAAAAATAGATACAATGAAAAATGTTTAGTGTATGTATTCTATTTTTCTCCCTTATGAAGTCGAGAACAGAAAAGACTCCGAAAAACTTACTCGCAACAGCCAAACATTTCAAACATTTCTGGATTAATAGCAGTAGAAAAAGGGTAAAGCTAGTATTAGACGGTCCTTGTAATGTGTCATTGCCGTGACACTCTGACGTCACTATGACGTAGTTGTGTGTCCTAAAAGTGTCACGTCGTGTGATCGTCATTGTTTGGCATGTCATTGCCGTGACAAAAACAATGGCAGGCACCGTGACACGTTACTTTTAGGTCATTGCAATGACAAATTGCCGTGACCGTGTGACAGCCTTTCATTGTTGATGGGAAACCGTGACACGTTGCCTGTCGCTGCAAGGACTGTGTCCCAACCGTGACACGTCAGGAATTTCTGCTATGTCATGATTTGTCACGGTTGGGCATAGTTACATAGGTACCTACAAATGTATATTTAAATAGATTGTAATTATATACATTTGGAGGGTAATGGAATAAAGGTATGTAAATATGGACATATATAATGAAAGTGAAGGATATAGGTGGGTAGGTAATTATATATATGTGACGTTTGCAAAAATGTTATAGTTATATTTTGAGGGAAAAAAAAGATGCCATTTGAATTTTTGGGTAAATACCGTAAATTTTGTTCTGATTAAATGATAGCTATAACCAATTCTCAAAGTTTTTTATCAATATCGTTGGAGCCGTTTTCTAGAAAAATAAGCTTTTCCTTAACAACCAAGACACAATGACTCGATTGATCGACGCCGTGTGATCGTCACTGCGAAAAATGATAAATGTCATTGCAGTTTAGGCTCACCGCGCCAATGATCAGCTGTTTGAGAGTTGTCACGTCGTGTGATAGTCATTGTTTTGCATGTCATTGCCGTGACACCGAGACACAAATATCACCGTGACACACTTTGACGTTCATTGTATTTCGGGACAACAGTGACAGATATGTGTCATTCGTGTGATAGTCATTGTAGCGTGACACGATTACATTTGCCACGGCAATGACGGTGGTAGGACCTATTTTGTTGTGACGTCAGAGTGTCACGGCAATGACACATTACAAGGACCGTCTAATACTAGCTTAACAGCGAACAGCCAATCGAAAAATACATAAATAGGCCTAACCGGGCTGTCGATATTGTTTTATTTTAAAAGGACATACTTGTACTAAATTAAAAGTAAGCACCCGATTCTATTTCGTTTCGATCGACTGTAAAGAAAGTAATTATTTAATTCTCCACTAAATAGGTACTTGTTAATAAAACAACGCTTTTATAATTTCGTCAAAAAGTGTTATATTATTAATTAATTACATATATATGTACCTACATATATACACATATACATATATACTGCCTATACATGATTTCTTATAATTTAAATATCTCATTTGTTATAATATCATAACTCACAAATAATATATTTCAATATAATATAGTACCTAGTAGTTCGTTTATCTCGTAAGTGTATGCATTTTGTTTTTGTTTAAAAGACTTAGCTGTGTTACATTTTGATTTTATGACATTTTCTTACATAAGACTTACATCGATTTAAATTTTATTAATGCAATGCTAAAAGCACCGCTTTTGACTCAGCTTTCTTTAATTGAAACAAAGAAACAAAATAAATAAAATCGCTGTCTACAACTTAGAAATCTTTGGTACAGTATTTACAGTTAATTTACAAAAATCTTTTTTTTTATTTATTGTTTTAATTTTCTTCAAATAATTAGGAAATACATACTCCTAAATTTGGATTAAAAAAATATAAATACAAAATAAAAGAAATAGTAAAACTAAAAATGGGAAATTTCTTAAGTAGTCAGAAGTGTTATTTACAATTTTATAAATAATTACCTATAACTTGTTACAATATAATGTCCTTGCTACTTGAAAATAAAATACCATATATAAAAAAAATTATGTTCCCCAGAGAGATCGTGCCTTAGCAAAAAAAAAGCCACAAAAAAGTCTCTTTTCAGTCAGTTTTGTAAAATTTAATTTTTCAAAAAAACATAGGTACCGTTTTAGACGTTAATGTGTAGCCAGGACTTAAAATCTTAAACGCAAAACTTAAATTCTAGTTCGAGACATATAAAGAAACATAAATTAATAGTTTTTTTTTTCGGGGCATACTTTATATAGGAATGGTTCGGGAATCCGATTTAGAACACAAAATCTTTTCTTCATTTCTTGGCTAAACTTCCAGTCAAAGGCTTCGTTTTCGGTGAGTTTTCAAATTTTTGCTGCAAAGAGGCAACAGTGGAGACTTTGCCTGCTATTGGACGTTGACCTATATTTGCGGATGGTTTCGTGGTGGTTGTTGATAATGAACTTGCATTTTCGACAGCTTTCTTATTATTTGTGGATATCGTCCGTCCAACTGTGGGCTTTGTGCCTGCACTTCCTACAGCTGGTTTTGTAAGTGGTTTCGGTTTTGCAGCACCAGACGGAGGTAATGTTTTTTTAGATGCCATATCAGCCGATTTTATATCAACGGCTGTTGTCTTAGCTAGTGGACTGGGGGATTTACTAAATGATTTATTGCCTCTTGAAGCGATTGTCGATGGTTTCGGAGTGATAGTAGGTGCTCTTCCAGTTCTGCCCGTAGAAGATTCACTCACAGGTTTGAAGCTGGAGAATGCGTTTGCTGTCGTGGATGTATCAGATCGAGTTGGGGCAACCCTAGCGATGGGTGTACTACTCACCGTAGATGGTCGAATATAGCCACCAGAAGCTGTGCTACTGCTAGACTTAATGTAATCTGGCTCTGTTTCTTGATCCCCACTAGGGACATTTTCATAAGGCGCAATTGGCTTTATCCCTTCGGCACTGCTTGCACTTTTTAGGGTTGAAGCCGAGTAAATGGAATCTACATTTCGTTTTTCAATCTCATTTACAATCTCTCCAAGTAAACCCATGCCATCCGAGCTTTCTTCTACGGAAGCCTTAACAGGCGACACAATTTCATCGATAACGGAATAGATATTATCAGATCCCGTTGGGGATGGTGACTCCTTGATATCTGAAAGTGGTTCTTCTACCGCCTCACAGTCGTCATAGGTGTGATCGACGTTTGATGATAAGGGCAGTTGGTACCCTGAAGAAGTAGTTGATGGAGTCTTCTTGACGCCGGGTGGCGCTGGTGGTCTTGGTGGCGGACTTTTAGGTCTAGCAGTTCCAATAACGCTTTTGGGACGGTTAAGACCAGGCGGGTTCCTCATGGAACCGAACGTTTGCACGATAGGTTGCTTTTTTGTTGGGCTTCTCATACTTTGAGCCCTTTTAACCAGATTTTTTGTCTCATCTAGATGTTCGGAGTCAGAATTTAATACATGAGTTTGAGGAATTGGAGCTGAAATTTCGATATTCTTCAGCTTCTCCTTATCTATGACAGGTTTGATTTTAGGAGTGTATTTATCCTCTTTCTTTAAAAAAGATGCAATTCGTTTGATTGTTCCATCTTTTTGCCGAATATTTAGTTTCGGATCAGTGTGCAGTGGGACTGGAGGTGGTGGAGCAGGATTACATATTGGAGGAGCAGTTGGAGCCGGTCGAACGGGAACGGCTTCACCTGATTTTGCTGAAATTCCTATTTCCCTGCATGTTGATGTCTCTAGCACAGGGTTTGAAATTATGGGCCGTGGATGCGAGCCCGGATTTGGTGGCGGAAGGGCAGGTGCAGAACCATCAGAGATCTTTCCCAAAGTGCTGGCTTTCTTCATGCCCAAAATAATACCGTTTGGCTTTTGCATATCATTTCTATCAAGAGTTGCGTGTTTCGGAACAGGTGGAGCCAAACGAGCAGGTACACCACCATTGCTGGACTCATGAACTACTGTCGACTTGCTGACTGGATGAACAAATGCAACATTAGGTGCAACTACCGCTGTTGGTGGAGCCGAATCCGAAAGGGGTCGCAATGTGAATCCCTTAAATTTGCCAAACATTCCGTTGTTAATTGTTGATGCATCCGAATCTGATGGTGACTTAAGGAGTGCTGAATTCATGTCATCTGTACTGTTTGGTGTTGATTTTGGTAATCCACCGTTTGGCGCTGATGGAGGTCCACGAGGCGCAGATCCTTTACTTGTTGATTTCATACTGAAAGAAAGTTTTTCGAGACTATTGTTAAATTATTGGAATGAAATTGGATTTGAAAGGTGCATTTAGATAGATAACGTGTACTGTTAACCAACAAAGACCATAAACCACAATGTGAAAGAAAACTAAATAAAAACGTGCGACCACAGCTTTAAATACAAACAAAAATACAGGGTACCATAAGCATTTGAATTAGAAAGAAAAAAAAAAAAAACAACAACGCAAACTACTAAAAATGCATTTTATTAAATTACATTATGTACTTTTTGTATTGTGTAAATTTAAATTAAAAGTTTTATGAGTAGGTATAATTTTACAGAAAAAATAAAGCTAACTTATTGATTAAAAAAACACAGATCGGCAGTACGGCATATTAATTTTTTGTTTTTATTAAGGTGAGCTTTTGAGTTTTGATACCTAAAATACCTAAATAAAATGAGATTGTTTTGAATGGAGACAGTCGAACTTATATTTAAAAAAAATTAATTTTTGAATCTGTTATCAATTTTTTGAAAATTGATTGAAGTCGGATATTTTGTCAGTTTATGCACAATCGTTTTAAATCGTCGAATCCCCGCTGATTTACTTCTTGTCTTAAACAAAGTTCGGTAAGCGTTTTTTTTTGTTAAATTTAGTAATTCATTTTTGTGTCGCGGCGACGGAAATAGGTTTTTCGTTGTCGTTTTCGATTGACTCTTCGGAGTAACTACTCCTTTTTCACTCTATATGCTATTTTCCTATAGAATTTGAAAATTTGTCTACTCGAAAATCAAATAAGTTTGATTTTGTGAATATGCACCATTATTTCAAAAACTATATTATTTATAGAGATCGAAAGATTTTGAACTGTTTCGATAAAATGTGAGCGCTTCTAATTTTATTTGTTGAGCCCTGAATTTATTTTAGGGTCGCCCTAAAAAGAACCAAATCGCACCCAGGTGAACAAATTGTTTGCATTTTAAGACCTGGGGTCGCTCTGAGCTCGCTCTGAAGTAGATCTGGTTTTTTTCTGTGGCGATTTAAGGTAAGGATAACCTGTCAAAGCCACATGAGATCTTAGTTAGTTGTTTTATTGTTAATTCGCGTTTTGTATCCAATTTGTTATGTTTAAAATGGAAATTTAAAGAATAATCAAATTTAATTTAATACATAGAAATATAAAATAGAAACCTTAGGCGTCGTGGATTGTGAAATGTGCATCGAGCTGATCCGCCCAAGCCACGTGCGATAAGAAATTAAATTTAAGGAAATTTTAAGATTCAGTTGTTAGAGAAAACAAATTGCTTTTTTTTTGCTTAAAATAAACATTCATGTTCCTTGGGTCGACCCCTTGGGTAAAATTCAACGTCCGAATTATCTACAAATATTTTTAGCACAATTCTCACAACTGAAATATACCAACACAAATAAGGAAGCAATTTCAAACTCTGACGAAGATTGTGTTTGTGTTAGTATAAGGCAAGCAGCTTCATTCTGTTTGATTTTTTAATAGCGAGTTTCATTCAAATGTCAAAGATCTCTTCTCAAAATGGAGATTTGATCTTTTCAATGAAACTTTGTGTCCAAATTTAATTGTAGTATTGGCCGCGTTCGCTGGCATATTGTTGTAACGGATAAGGAAAAACCAGATGATGAACTAAACATTATGTTGTCAAACACAAATCTCAAGCTACCCAAAAATTATTATAAATTTCAGGAACAGCTGATTTAAAACTTCAGATGTGTATGCAATACAACTGACTTAACAGAGACAGCTACCTGAATCGTTCGAAAACAAACCCGCTACTACGGTATCTTGGCAAGCCTATCGGCATTGCACCGAACGCGTCCAATGCTGAGTGGCTGATACACACATTTCTGAAAAAAGAAGAAAACATATTTTCATCATCAGATGATGAGGAAGATGAAGACAAAGCAATACAAAACTACACTAAATTTATAAAATTTAAATTAATAACTTCTTCGTCTATTATTTGTTTATTTTTTAGTTTAATTTTTTTAGCAGGGAATGGCACAATTTCATTTAAATTAATAACAAAATAGTTTCCATTTGATGTTTGACAGAAAAAACGTTTTACGTGGATGCGTGCATTCAGATCAAATCTGCCGACCCACCAAAGATCAGATCTTTCGTGTTGAGATCTGATCTAGATTTGCTCTTTTTGTTGGAATGAAACTCTCAAAATTCAAAAAGATAAAATCTTTTGTCAGAAAGAGCAGATCTTTTCTTGAATGAAACTCGCTATAAGTCTTTCTTTCACAGTTATAGAAGTGTTATTCACTGAAGAAAATATCAGATCAACCATCAGATCAATTTAAAACAGAAATAAACAACTAAATTATTGAATTTTTTTGAGTTGGTTTCTTGTTGAATGGACATTTTAATTTGAATATTAATAAATAATAATTATTAAAAAAAGGGAAATCGTTTATTTAATTTAAGCCACAAACCAGAAAGTACACAATGATTTTGACAATTATCAGGATTTGATCTTATAGCGAGTTTCATTCAAATTTCAAAGATCTACTCTCAAGCAAGATTTGATCTTGTTTCCAGATTTAATTGTTGCATTGGTAAATAACTGATACATACAATATTTCAAAAAAAAATATCTTCATCATCAGATGACAAAAAAGACGAAAACGAACCAATCAAAAATCTAATTATTAACTTCTTCGTCCATTTTTTGTTTATTTTTTTTTTAATTTTTTAGCGCGAACTGGCACAAGTTCACACTTTGACGTTTGACAGAAGAGACTTTTCACATGTATGTGTGTATTAAGATCAAATCTGCCAACCCATCAGAGATCAAATCTTTCGTGTTGAGATTTGATCTAGATTTACTCTGTTTGCTGCAATCAAACTCTAAGAATTCAAAAAGATCAAATCTTTTGACAGAAAGAGCAAACCTTTTCTTGAATGAAACTAGCTATCACTTAAAAGCAATAACAGGAAATCATCGGGTAGTGATTTGTGATAATTCACAGTCAAACTATTCAAATTCAAAGTGATGTGTTCTAATTTTGAAAAAATTTAGTTACATATTTTGAAATTGTTGGTAGTTAGAAAAAGAGTTTTAAAACTTTTAAGAAGCAAAAGAAATATTGTTATTTTCACAGTTTTTAAATTGGTAATATCTTTATTTTAAATCATTACAACATACAGCCCTATCGGGGGGGATTGTTCTTAAATTTTCACTCATCACTATTCTGCTATTCATTCGAACTGAATCTTGTATACAATATTGTGCGGTATACTGCTATTCACATGAACCCAATCACTCCATACAATTCAAACCCGCATATCAATTGTTGTGGATTTGGTATTTGATTATGTCTGGTTGAGTGTTAAAAGTTCAGTGGGTCTTGAATTGTAATAAATTTGCTAGAAGGATGGAGTTGTTTATAAATACATCTTAAGCTTCAAATAACAAATTTTCTATGGAAGCATTAAAAACAAACATCATACCACGTTTGATCAAGTTTTTCTTTATGTCGTTCCTCCGTAGTTATCAATTTGGGAAGTTCCTTATTTATGTTTGTGAAAGGGAAAAAAAGTCCGATACATGCTTACATACACATTTGTATCCAAACTTCAGACGATTTTCGCATGAGCATCCGTTTTAAATGGTAATATGAATTTGGGATAGTGTAGTTCACCCGATGGATAGCAGAATACAAGGCAGTGTGAAAAGGAATCGAATGGGTGGATCGAATATACGATTCACGTGAATAGCAGAATAGGGCTGATAGTCATTGGTTTTACTTTCTTTTTTTTAAACATTTTCGACTTGCGAGGTAATTAGAACATTTTGTTGCCATATTAAAAGGTAACAACAATTTTTAAGCATTCAACATTGTCTGACAATGCACACAAAACAGTTTGCAGAAAGACAAACTAAAAAAAAAAATGTATGGATTTATGTCAACTAGTCTCTGAAAGTAATACCAAGTTTTGTAAAATTGTCGATCACCAACAACCTTACACAGACAAAAAATATAGTTTGATCAGCTTATGGCATTGTCGATTTGTCGTCGGGAAGGCTTCCGTATGCTTCTAAAGCTATTAGATTTGTATATGTAAATGACAGTCTTCTTCTGGATAGAAGAGAAATTTCCTTCTGGATTTGAAGTCAGAATTAAAAATAGGAGCACGCACAAGCTCACATCAACTCAATGTCAAACTCGGATTCAACATTGTGTCGGCCGGTGTAGAAGAAAAAAATCACATATATGAGTCTCCAATTTACTGAATTAAAATTCAGAATCAAAAATCGAGTGTCCCTGATCTATAACTATCTATAATCTATCAAATTAAAAAAAATCATTAAATTAGATCAAAATCCCTCACCTCAAAAAGGACATTTCTGACCGAAATGGTTCAGAATAACGGGAATGAATACAGCTTAAGGTGACTTACCTATTTGACAAGCTCAATTCTCAGAGTTTTACAATTTTAATTACGAAAACATATGGTAGGACCAAAAATAATATACATTTGCCCATTACGCAGTTTTATTTAATATTAAAAAGAGGCTGTTTTGGATGTTAATTAGTGCTTAAACTTGTTGTTGTTTATAAAATCACTCATAGAAATATAATGATCGCAAGGGGATGTGTTAAATGGTATAGAAGAATACAAATATTATTATAAAATATGAATTTGTAGATTAATTATTAGTCTCTATGTTATGTTCAGCCTTTTTTCATTGATGATATAACCCTATATTTGTATTACTTAAATTCGTATATATATATAAACTGTACTCAAAATCTCACCCAACAAAAAATTCGCATAAAATATAAATTTTTAATTAATTTAGCATTTTATGCTCGTTTAAAGAAAAAATTAAAATCTATCTAATAAAAAGCACAACGCACATTTGTTTATAATTTTTTTTTTTTTTTTTTTGAATATCACGTCAACTGATAGACAAACCTATTATTAGAATTCATAATATATTCTGTGCTATTGCAAAGTGCGTGCGGATTAGTAGTTGAACACAATTTAATATCAGTTATTTGTAATTTTCTTTTAGAAGTGTTATTGTTATTAATGGTTGAAGAAGTTTCAGAAGAGGGTGCAGTTGTGGATATGATTGTTTTTTCAGAAGAAGAAGGCGTTGAATTGTTACTACACAATGAACGTGGTGAATGTACATACATATTTTCGAATAGTTTTCCTGGCATTTGAGGATTATTGCGACAATAGTAGATGAGTAAACATAGTAAGGCCATAACGGGAACAACGCCTAAGAAGAAAATAAACATAAATCTTGTGAATCCATCGCGACCTGTAAAGAGAAATGACCATTAAAAAATGAACTATCTTTTATGAGAAATTTTAACTCACTATTTGGATTAGTTGCTGGTCCACTGTCTTTGGATCCTCCAGGTCCCGGCGCGTTACAAAATGGAGGAGCATATCCTTCGTTACAATGGCAGTGTCCTTTACTGTTGCAAATTCCGTTTCCATTGCAATTTTCGGGGCACTCAATACCGAAACCGCTCGATCGCAAGTCCTCAATTCCTATACACTTCTGACCGACACACATTTTGTTGTCGCCACACTTAGCACCATTTGGCGTGAGACCTGGGTCTGTCGATTGCAAGCCAAGATCAACAATAGCAGTCCGACAGGGAATGATATTGCCTTCGTGGTTTAGGAAACTATGCGAAAGAACAGCTACAGATTCCATTCCAAACTCAAGACGTTCATTCAAATGGCGACAGTGCAACATGCCACAATAAATATCATCTCTCTCGCATTGGAAGTATTTGTTCTCAATTCGATCAAAACCACAGTTGCCAAGGCGACTTCCATTAAGATTCTTCCAATAACAATGCTCTGAACTTTCTCCAGACGGTCCCCATAAAATTCGACATTGATTGCTTCGAGATCTACAGGTTCCCTGATAGCAGTATGCATTTCCACCATCACAGGTTTCTGTATCTCGTTTGAACACATTTGTAGGGCAATATTCCGATTCGCCAGTGCAGAACTCGGACAAATCACATTCGTTCTCAGAGGGTCGACAGTTGGTTCCGGCAGTCTTGGGTCGACACGTACTTAAATCGCAACATTCGCCAGTAGCGCACGATGCATTTGTCCTTAACATACAGGTGTTTGGATCACAGCAGGTATTTTTACAATACTCAGCCAAACCGCAGTCACATTGTTCTCCAGGCTCGACAAAGCCATTGCCGCATTGTGGTGAATCGAACAGTTTCGTAGGCTTATTTCGTAAACAATAGTTCATGCCACGTGAGAAGGCAACATTTAATTGGTCAATGCTGCAAGAACTCCAATGGCGTGGAACCACAGACGTACTCGATGCAGACATTATACATTTTTCTTCCGGACAACGACAGTCAGGTGTATCGTGTTCCATGCCAAAATTATGACCCATTTCATGAGCCATAGTTGCAGCAACTACAGCTACAATTTGACTGTGTTCCATGGAAACACCACCAGAATATTCGTATGTACAGATTGGTCCTTTGAGAGCTTTGCCTAGAAGAAAAACAAGCATATAACGGTAAGTTTTTTTTTCAAATATTTCAAATATATATTTTTTTATAAGATCAGTTTTTTTTAGAGAAATGAAACGAAAAGGAGAGGTTTGAAAACATATGATGGCAGCTCAAAGAGATTCTGGCTATCGAAACAATATTTAAAGATTTTATATAATGGGGTTTTCGTTTGGTAAATTTATATTTTGATCTATAAATTTATTTTTTTCGTGGCGAATGGAATAATATAGCGAATGATTTTTTTTTACATTGTATTAGTGTAATTTCGTGTGTGTGAAACACTGAAACTAGTAACAGTTCATTTAAAACAGCTTCCATTTTTGTGTTTGGATTAATTTTCTTTAATATTTTGTTTAACTTTTCACAATCGAAACAAATTACAAATTCAAAACCACATTTTTCAAGCTGACAGCTGAAAATGTATTTGTATTGGTGCAAGGAGGTGTAAATCTGTTAAAAAATCGAGATTTGCAAAATTGATCTAGATTCAAAAATAAATCAATTTATTATGCCCAAATGTACACAAAAAAGGGAAAAATCGGCGTTTTGACAGATCTAGATGTAAATTAAACTAATTTATTCTACCAATGGAAAACATAAGAAAAAACATGGTAAAACAGTAAACGAAAGAACTAGTAGATTTATTTAAGTATTATCTTCAGGAGCTGATAATTATGTATCATGTAGAGAAAATATTAGACAAGAGAACCCTCTATCAGTCAGTAAAGAACTAATTCCACTTTTCAGTATAAGACTGGGCATGAAAATATTGTCTGAAAATATCCAAGTACAGAAGACGTAGTTAACTTAAAAGTATGGCAATTTTTTATAGTCTTTTATTGGCCAACTGTCAAAAAGTGATTTCCAATTAAGCAACTTTTATTGGAAAGTGAGTGGAAAGTCAGTAAAGAAATATCTTTACTTCAAATCTAGATTGTCGGAACTATCAGCTGTTATTTATAGATCCTATATTCATAAGAAGTGTTTTAACATGCAGTTTAAAAATATAATGTAATTTTTTGTAATATCATTTTTAGATAAATGTTTGAAGTAAAATTCCAAGTTTAATATTGGTGATATATGAAAAATTAACTAATTTCCTTATTCAAATTTCAGTTCAATGGTAGCAGTTTTCATTAGTTTCATTAGTTGAGGTTCACCCAAAGGTTATACTACGTTTTCACCTACCACTTAATCCAGATTTAAGTGGATTAACCATAAATCCTCTTTGAAATCTTCTGAAAACTTGAAGATTTCCAATACAAATTTTAATCTACTCAAAAGAAGATTAGAAATTAATCTCTTCTTCGAAGTAGAAGATTGTCAAAAGAAACAAACCTTATTTCATAGAAGGCGCCTATTCTAATGTCATTTCCTCCATTCACATTCAACAACAAAAAAAAAACCTGTCCAGCATTATTGGTCCAGGAAAGTTAGACAAAAAAAATAATGAAACTACGAAAAACTTCCGACTAAGCTAAATTTTGGTGGAGAGCTTCATTTTATATCCTAAGCATTTAAGCTGGAAATTTTTTTTCCAAATTACTCGAAAACGAAAACTATAGGTTCTTTTGAAAAAAGTTTTAGGTACGCATTGTAGCTAATGTTATTCTACACAAAAAAGTTTGAGTGGGGATTTTTGCTTGTTTTTATTTATGTTTGCAAAAACATATTCTATGAAAAAACAAATTTTAAGTGTGGAACCGGAAGGATAATGCTGCCATCTTAAAAATCCTATTTTTTTTTTAAATTAATAACTCCCAAAATCTTTGTTTTCTAAAAAAAGCTCTAAGAGCTTTGATACGCTATAACTTAAGAACGAATTGACATACAGAAGTCATTGATATGTCATTTTGTAGATAATTTTGTTGTATTACTTTGTTGTTTCCACCGACCACTAAACCGTGATTTAAGTAGATCTAGCTAAATCTCCTACAAATCTTGAGGATTTACCATACAAATTTTAATCTTCTCAGATGAAGATTTAAAATAAATCTCATTTAAATCTTCAATCGAACTACCCTATTTCCATATCGAAATGAACACATTCAGTGAATTTTTCTCTTCGGTTGACACAGATGAAGCTGCCTGTCTCACTTCTACATCATAAGAGAAAATGAAATGATATATGCACTTTGAATAATGCTGTCAAAATTAATCTACTTTTGGAGCGGTGGAAACGCTTTTTGAGATTAGTAAATCTACAAGAGATTAAAGTTCGGTGGAAATGTAGTATTAATCTAGGTTTTTTTGACAGAGCCAAGATTTGATTTTTTAAAAATCACTCGATAAGTGTGTTCCCGTACTTTGTGCACAAAAATGTGAATAATGTAATTTTTACAAGAGTGGTGGTTAAAATCTCTCAGAGAGCAACAAAGATATTGAAAAGTACGGAACACTTTGAACAACAATGTTTATTAAAAATTTACATGAAATTATTTAAACAACTTGCAATGAAGCATTACAAATTCATCCACCTCACTACATCGCAGCATCTACATCTACGATGAATTGAAGCTGCCCATATATTCTAAAACACTCATGTACCCCTTTGTTTCCCTAGCTGACACCTCCCTAGCTATGCTCCCGGCCACCCACGGGAATATGAAATAAACTTTGTAATATTAATAGAAGGTCGAGTCACCCTCTCCGTACCACGCTTCGACAATAGTCAGACGAACTTAAAATATGTAATTGCATAGTACAAGAAAGGAAACCATTTTTGCCGCACCACCCGCTACACCTAAAGACACGGGGCCACATTACATTAGTAAACTAGAAAATAATTAATGACGTGGCGACAACAATATGTTACATTGTTTATTAGACTTTTCCTCAATACAGTAACACTTAGCTTTACTTAAAAGTAGGATAAGTAGAGGCCATATAAGCCTTTAAACTGATCGAGGAACAGTGCCAGTGGCAGAACACAACTTGATCATTGTAGGTACTGTGTGGAGCACAGTGCATGCATTGATTTAGCTTATTTGTAACTGCCGGCGGATGGATTACTGTCTGTTTGTTCTACTAAACCAATTGTCAGTAATGCATAGCACCAGCGACAATTTGTTATTGAAAAGTTCAAATTGGTATTTAGATTAAACATTCATTATAGATGTTATTTGTCTGACTTGTGTATTAAGCCAACTGGGTCTCAAACATTTCTTCAGAAACTTTAACTGATCACTATACTCCTTCGGTATTGCTAGTGACATAGATTTCAGCGCAGATATGATAAAAAATTTAATTCTTCACGGAATGAGAAATTTTATCCCGAAAAGGGTGAAATCTATTAAACCGAAAGAAAATGTATTATTAGAGCTAGATAAGTAAGTTTCCAGAAGTATAAAGCCAATCCCACCGAGGAAAACCAGAATAAGTTTCAACAAGCTAGAAATATTTGCAACGTTCACATTCAGAGAACCAAATTTTTGCATGACCAAAAATTAAGGTAAAAATTCAACTTCGTCCTTCGTCTTCGATTTCAACGCTCGTCTTTAATGACACCGCTTTTGTCAGCTTTCTTGATCAAGCCAATTTGCTTGCAGCACAATTCGCTGTAAATCGACGCTGCCAGAAAGTGTTATGACTACTCCAGTACTCGAGATCGAGAGCGCACAATTTTATGGCACGAATCTTCTTTCGCACTCGTGCAGTACCTAGATTCCTTAAAGACCTTTATATACAGAAATCCGTTGGCCCGGATAGTATCCCTCCAATCGCTCCGAAGAGATGTTCTTCGACGCTGGCAAAACTACTGCGTAAGCTTTTCCATATGTCCTACTCTACTGGTCTCTTTCTGAGTGGATGGAAAACAGCATTTGTATCATTTGGAAAGAACTCAAAATAGAGCTCTACGAATGATATGCGAAGGAACTATAATGGAAATATTAACATCTCTAGAACACCGTCGAAATGTAATTTGTCTCTTATTATTTTTTCGCTAACCGATATATTTATGAACAATATTCTACCAAAATAGCCAGTTGCATTCCTCGCTATAAAATATATCCCCCTCCCATATTGATATTCAGAAAATAAAGACCGTTGTGCATGGGTATCTCCTCTTACATTCTTCCCTTCTTTCCTAACGCTCGCACTGTGCTTGATCATTTTAAGGGTAGTCAAAACCCCTTTAGTGCTTGAATCATTAAAAAAATTATTTTGAACTCAATAACTGACCAATAGGGCGTTGATAGCCGTCGCAAGATGTTTTTTCAGCTGCATAAGAAGTTTCGATAGTTATTGTCTATGGTTTGATTAGGTTCGTTCGTTGAACTTTACATAGGGTCGACCCAGGTTTTTTTGACAACCCATTAAATTTATGTTCCAGAAAAGCAAGTTATTTCATTTAATAATTAAAACTTAAAATATGTTAAATTTAAGTTCTTAGTAAATTTTTTGTGAACCTATGCACAATCCTCAACTTCAAAGCTTTCCATTTTTCATGTCTGTGTCTAAAAATTAATTTGAGTATTGTTTTATTTCCATTTTAAAAATAACAATTTGCATACAAAACGAGAATTCACAACAAAACAAATGCTTCAGATTAGGGATGATGGATAAGTCCATCTATGTTATTGAAATATCGATATTAAAACAAAAAATCGATGATTCAATATCGATGTTGAAAGAAGAATAAGGAAAAACCTTTCAACACATCGATGTTTTCGATTCGATAACTATTAACATCGATGATGAGTACTCGTTATTCTCCTCAATATCGCCCATTCCTACCTCAGATCTCATGTGACTTTGACGTTTATTCATTTACCTAAAGCTGCCCCTGCTAAAAACCTAGTTCTTCTTCAGGGCGAGTTGAGGGCGACCCTAGGTTTCAAAAAACATAGAAATTGTTTATCAGGGTGACTTAAGGTTTTTCAAAAAACGCTTAAGGTCGACCCTAGGGCCACTTCAGGGCTCAACGAACAAACATATAGTTGAGAATGTCAAAATCTGATGACATTTCTGTTCAGTAATGGGGTTATCGTTTGGTAACAAAAATCAATTAATTTTTTTATTTAGATCAGTCAAAAAACTGATTTTGACAATATTTGCCTTCGATTGGCCAAAAAAATTGACTTTTCTTTTGATTTTAAAGATTAACCCCTCTTTTACTAACACCACTTTGCATCATAATTGGCAGACATCAGTTTGACAAAACAGGTAATACCGGTTGCTGGTTCACAGACACAAATATACATCAATACCTTAGCGAATAAAAATCAACCTGAAAACGCATTCGATTCTTTACGAAAATAAAATGCACGACTGGATCGCATGAACTTGCTCTTATGTTCGATAACATCGTATGCAAAAGATCAAATCAAAATATATTTTTAAAGTCGTTTTTTACTTAATTTTTTATATACAAAATTTCTTAATTTTTTTTCTAAAAAAAAATTGGTATGACAATCTTAAATATGTATTTAGTAATATAAACTTAAAAACAAAAGACTAAATCGGCTTAATCAAAGAATAAATAGTTCAAAATTCTGAGATAAATACTTAAACTAATCTGAGTTCAAAAAAAAGTACACATCTTATTTCTTGGATAAATTCGAATTTATGAGAAAAAAATTTTAAAAATCTGTGGAGCTGTTTTTGAGAAAAAAAGTTTATTTCTTAAAAACGCTTTGAAAACATTTTTCAAAAAAAAAAAAATCAAAAACGCCAATTCATAGGTATTCAGCAAATACATAAAACTATAATTTTTGAAAAAAAAAATTATGAGCAGTTTTCAGAATATAAATTTTTTAATTTTAAAATGCTTTTAAAAATACAAAAAAAAATATTAATTAAAAATATTGGTCCGCAGTATAAATTGGGCAACCTAAAAATATATATGTGTGAAATTTCGAAAGAATTGGTTAAGCCATTTATGAGATAGTCCAAATAAAAAAAACGGTCCTATGGAAAGTACCGTTTTTAGACTTTTTTTTTCAACAACATAATCGGTCTTACCTAAAATGAGGCACTGATTTTTTCTAATCAAAATCCTTACAGCCGTTTCCGAGAAAAATAGGCTTTAACGTAACGGTTATATGGAAGGTACCGTTATTTTTTGAACTAAAAAAATTCAATTTCCCCTCTGTACAATACCTTAAGAAACTCTATATAGCAAGTTTGAGGCAACCATTTGAATGTAGATTACATACATACAGACAGACTGACAGACAGGCAGACATACAGACGGACAGAATTTTTAGACCATCTTTTTTCGTCTTCGCTATTATTGAAATGTCATGTTTGATTGTTATCTCAAAACTTTTTTTTTTGCGACGAATGCATAACTTGCCTTATATTGTAGTACCTATAATCGCAAGTAAAAATCAATTTATGGATCAAAATATAAATTTACCAAAGGAAAACCCCATTAGGTTTGGCAATTCATCATGAATCGTTTAACGCCGAAACAACGCTTCCAAATTGTGGAAATTTACTGTGAAAAAAATAAAATCTGTTTGCGAAGTTCATAGAGCGCTTCGTGGGCGAAGATGAACATTTTTACCGAAGAATTCAATTTAGTGATGAAGCTCATTTCTGGTTAAATAGCTTCATTAATAAGATTGGCATATATGGAGCAAAGACAAGCCATCAAGCCATTAACGAGCCAGCATTACATTCATTAAAATTAACTGTTTGTGCGGTTTACACGCTGGCGGCATAATCAGTCATTATATCGTTTGAAATGGCGAGCACTATCGATCCATGCTGACTGATTTTTTGTTTCCAAAAATTAAGCAGCCAAATATTCACATTTGGTTCCAACGCACGGTAGCGCAACTTGCCATACAGCACACTTAACCTATAAACTGGACCCCTCTTTCGTGCGACTTAACGCCTCTCGACTACTTTTTATGGGGCTATGTTAAGGCATTGTCTTATGCCGTCAAATCACCAACTCTTGAAGCATTACAACCCAATATATAAGCCACAGTTGACGTCATATGGGCAGATTTATTGAAAAGTAGTAAAAAATTGGACTGACCGAATGGACTATGTAACTCGTAGTTGCGGTGGACATATGCCATAAATCATATTTAAAAAATAAATGCCATGAACTTATCTACAAATTATAATAATAAAAAATTCATTCAACAATATACTTGTCTTATATTATTATTTAAACTTCTCAAGCTCTTTAAAAAAAAAACACCCGTTACAAAGTTAAATTGCTCAAAAAGAAAAGAAAGCCAATACCAATATAAAAATTCAACCAATTCAACTTACCCACAACTCCACCATTAAAAGGCTCCTTCGTCAGCAACTGAGCATTATCATTAGGATGATTCACAGCCAGCTTAGTTCTGCGATAATGTAAGAAATTTTTCAATGTCACATCACCGTCTTGAGAGAAATCTATTTCGTTCGATTCATTCCATACAACAACGCCAACCAAAGCGATAAAAATATTCAAGGGTTCATAAAGCTAAAAAAAAAATAGATTAATTAATAAAAATTAATTTTAAAGCCATACAACATAGGTTAAAGTAAATTAGCTTTCGTTTAGAACTAGCCGACTCCGAATTCTTACCGCATTGACAATATTCGCCAAGTCTTTACAGTGCTTATGCACCTTCTTCATATTCTCACCCAATGATTTGTAGACTTTGATATCAACAACTATAACCAGTTCGACGAACGATGAATGTTTGTTGGCATTGAATGGCCCCCGAATGATATTATTATCAATATTGCTGGACCGTTTGTACTGAAACAAAATTACATTCAAGTTGTTAATGAAAATAAATTTACTGGTGCACTGATCTTCCTCAAGGATTTGTACAAAAGATACTTACTCGTAGAATTCGATTGAACTCGGATCCATCGATTCGGTTTTGAATGTTATCCCAGCTTGGAGGCCGTTCGTTTGTTTCGTGGATGTGATTTGATTCACTATTGTATCCACACGTGGCATTGTGCAAGATATCAGCATTTCTGGAAGTGAAGTCAAATATTACAATGGTACTTTCTTAAATGAATTTAAAAAAAATTGATGAAATGTTGCTGTTTTATAGATCATTCAGGAAGTCCCTGTTTTGTTCTTGTATAGCCACTTGTTTGCTTGTTGATATTTTGTAATCGTAGGAGGGAAAACAAGAACAATGCAAATACCAGTATGTAGAAGCTATCCAGTTGCTCCAAGCCAAAACATAAATTTAAAATCAAAATGGGAATGAATGAAGAGAATGATTTATTTTTGTGAATGGCAACGAATAGATTTGGCAAATATTTAAACAAAACTCAAAGCCAACATGACAGCGACAGCATCATGATTCATGGCATACATCGATCCGATGGAAGGTGGCAAAGGTAACAAAACAAATCGTTTCGATTTCGCTGCGAGTAAATAGAAGATTATTCAAAAATGCTTACACAAATAGAATTAGACCAAGTTACGATGGACAGGTATGTAGGTGTAGGTATGTATATGAAGATAGGGGGCCTCTTTAACTACAACACATCTTACCTACAAGCTGAGGCGATATAACGAGGTGAAAAAAATATTTTATTGATTTTTTCAACAAAGCTACAAAAATAATTGCTGAAGTTGAAGTGTTTTGAATGTGAATCAGTGACTGACTGCATTTACAAAACAATTTGTTGTTGGTTTTTGAGAAAGCTTTGAGATTTTCTTTCTATATCTCAAACGAAACCAATTTATCACTTTCAACAAACAAATCAATTAGAATTTAGAATGAATGCATATGGGCTAACTTTGTGTTTGTTGGTCTGGCCTCTAACAAAAACAAGTAGGAAGGTTGGTTTGAATTTTGATGCATAACAAAGTTTTAATTGGGAGTGATATTTTAGAAGAAACTGAAATCATGCAATTAGGTGTAGGAAAGTGTATTAATATGGAAAAAAGATGTTTTTAAAAATTAGTTCGACGACTAAGAGACCGATGTAGATTGGTCTGATAAAGATAACTGACCAAAATGAAGTAAGGATATGGATATCTGTCTATATATTATCCTACTAGTCTTACTAATATTATTAATGTGAAAGTTTGGATGGATGGATGTATGGATGTTTGTTGCTCAATAACTCCGGAACGGCTGAACGGATTTGGATGAAATTTGGTACAGAGATAGATTATTGTCTGGAATAGGCCACATGCTGCTTTCTATCCCGAAAAATGTATGGTTCCCGTGGGATAGGGTTTTTTTTTAATTTTTCATAGAGCACATTCTACAAATAGCCAACATATCCTTTATTCACAAGGCGCATAGAAGCACATTTGCATGAAATTTGATTGGTAGATGGATGGGGTACTGGATTCTCATATAGGTCATTTTTATCCCGAACAAATTAACGGTTCCTATGGGAGATGCTTAAATATGAAAAAATATATACATACATATGAACAAATATATACGGAACGGTTTTTAATTGTGGGTCTATAGATGTCATTAGATTCCCGTGGGATAGAAAGTCCGTATACCATCGCACGGACATCTGCTATTAAAAATGGTGTGAAAAAATGTATTGTAATTCATCAATTGAGAATGAATGGGCCGATTTGACTCGAACTCTTTTTTAGTTGTTCATAAAATCCAGGAGAAGGTTTTTGCGAAAAAAATTTTGGGTAAACCCTCCAGAAAAGTCGGGAAATTTTAAAAATCGAAAATTAATTTTTTGTATTTACATTGGCATGTTCCGGAATGGTTTTTCGAATGAAAAAATAGAAAATTCTTAGTGGAAAACTCGAAAAATTCTAAAAAAACGCGAACATTTTTTCTCGATGATATTATATTATTATTATTATTATTATTATTATTATTATTATTATTATTATTATTATTATTAGTTTCCTTATTTCAAAATAAACGTTACAAAATGTATATACAAAAGAATTTATGGACATGGCAAGGTACCGTCTGCCAGATAATGACATTTCATAAGAAAACATAAATGCATAGATACATAATTGATAGAATTATAATTTGTAATTTAAGAAAGTTTTATAAAAAAAAATTGAATTAAAAGATAAGTACAAAATAGAGTGTTGTTATTTAAAATTTAGGGGAGAGTACGATAACTTTGGCGCCAAGATATAATAACGGTTTTTGGTAGAGGGGCTTAATACAAGCATTTTTTACTATGGTAGGGGGGGGTCTATCTCCCCTCGTTTAGGCGGGAGGGGCAATTTTATAAAAATTTACTTAAAATCTTTAAAAAAATATTAAAAAAGAACGGCAACACTTACAGTTATAAATTATACCTTTTTCAAAAGTCAGAACTCTACAATTTATAATTAATTTTAAATAAAGTTGTTTTAGTCAATAGTTTTTTTAAATAATTGACTTCAAAGTCAAAATTTATGAAAAAAAAGTTACAAAAATCACTTTGAATATTATTTTTCTCATGATTATGGATATCGATAAAAAAATAATTGATGTAACAGGTGATTTTTTTGCTACTTGGTTTTTGACGTTTATATTTTTGACAGATCACACATGACAAATTCCACGAACATTTGACATTTCGATTCAGTATTGTTTGCCATTTTATCATGAATAGACTTACGCCTGAACAACGTTTGCAAATTATTGAAATTTATTATCAAAATTCGTGCTCTGTGAAAAATGTGTTTCGCAAGCTACGTCCGCAAAATTGTCTTCAGCGGCGAGGCTCATTTTTGGCTAAATGGATACGTGAATAAGCAGAATTGCCGTATTTAGAGTGAAGAGCAGCCAGAGGCAATTCAGCAGCTACCAATGCATCCCGAAAAATGCACTTTTTGGTGCGGTTTATGGGCAGGCGGCATCATTGGGCCGTACTTCTTCAAGGACGATGAAGGCCGCAGGGTTACGGTCAATGGAGAAAGGTACCGTTCGATGATAACAGATTTTTTTTGCCGAAAATGCAAGAATTGAACTCGGTCGACATGTGGTTCCAACAGGACGGTGCCACATGCCACACTGCACGCGAAACCATGCATCAATTGAGAGGCGAATTTGGTGAGCAGTTGATGTCACGTTTTGGCGCAGTCAATTGGCCACCAAGATCATGTGATTTGACCCCGTTAGACTATTTTTTGTGGGGCTATGTTAAGTCTACTGTCTATGGGGACAAGCCAAACACGATTGCTGCCTTGGAAGCCAACATTGAACGCGTCATTGGTGAGATTCCGGCCGAAATGTGTGAAAAAGTTTGCCAAAATTGGACCTTCAGAATGGACCACCTGAAGCGTAGCCGCGGGCAACATTTAAGTGAAATTATTTTTAAAAAGTAAATGGCAGAAATTGATTTATCGATCCAAATAAAAATTTCATTCACTTTTTACAAGTTTCTGTGTTTTTTTTGAATTTTCAAAAACCAAGCTCTTAAAAAATCAAATCAAAATGAATAGATATATGTTTAATTACAAAAGAAGAAACCAGTGAATAAAAAAGCTTTGAATCAAAGTAAAAGGTTGAGATGAGAATTAAAGATATCTCAAAAACTATTTCTATACGACAGGGCATGGTCACAAAATTTGTAAAGATTAGTCCAGCCCAGGGAACCATTCAAAATGTCTATCAGTTGTGCTCTAGAAAGAACACTTTTCTGGAAGTAAAGCCTTCGAATCTCGTGCAAAATAGGACAAGTGGCTACAAAATGGTTAACATCATCTCGTTCATACCTGTTGCAGAAGTTACACAGAATTGGTAGGCCAGAACGATAAGGAACATAATTTAGATTTAGAATTTCCACTCTAGCTCTAAAAATAGTGCTAATAGCTTTCACAGGAAGATCTATTCGGAAATAACTGGAAGATTGAAGCCAGTGATTTAAATCTCTATATAAACCTCTTGTTGACGATGCAGATGCACGATTTAAGTTTTGAACATAGATTTGTTCATCTACTTTTGATATGACATTCGCAAATAGCTGCTGCCAACAATCTAAATTAGATTCAGTAAGATTTTCCATTCTTTGAAAGGTGCAGATTGTGTCCGTAAAAGGTGAGCTATAATGGACTTGTGAAGACTTTCTGCAGATTTTTCCATGGTTTTTATTAAAAAGTCCGAATTAGCTTTTAAGTTTTTGATGTAAATAGGGGTGATACCTGACTCAACGTGGATGGCATATGTTGGAGTCAAATTTGGTAGGCGAAACAAACGCTTGAAAAAGAACATTTGAATGAGTTCAAAATCTTCAAAATATATGTAGCCAAATGCTTGAACACCATAACACATACAGTTTTGATGGTTGCTTCAAAAAGCCGATACTTTGATCCCAAGTCTATACTTTGGTTTGCAAAAAAATTAGGCCACAGAACGCTCAGTCCAATTTTGGCTTCCTTACTCTTTTCCTTCAAATGTTTTGTAAAACTTACATTTGCAGACATCAGCACTTCCAGAAATTTGAATTCCTGTACGACCTCTATGCGCTCGCCATCCAGAAACCAACTTTCCTCTCTTAATCTTTTACTTTCTCGAGCTTCAAACACCATAATTTTTGTTTTTAGAGCATTAATCCTTAAATCCCACTTATTACAGTACCTATGTAGCTTGTTTATTTTAAGTTGAAGAGAAGAAGGGTTGTCTGTCTACATTACAAGGTCATCCGCATAGAGTAACACTTTGACAGGAATGTTTGAAATGCTGATGCCCCCAAGTAAGCTATCGCAGATATCGTCGATAAAAAGAGCAAACAATATATAGGACTTACGATACATCCCTGAGGACCACCTGTCGTTGTCTCAAACCAGTTCGATGTCTCCGACCTATCCCTGACTGTTGCATTAGTTCCACACAAAAAATGTTCATATATCGAAAGGAATTTTCTAGAAATACCAAATGAAGCCATTTTGAATATCAAGGCTTGACAGTGACAAAGGCTGCTTTGAAGTCAACAAAGCAGGCATATAGTTTTTTCTTCCTTTGAGTATATTTGCTGGTAATAATTGACAACGCGAAAATATGGTCAACGGTCGAAAACCCAGTACGAAAGCCCGCTTGAAAAATGCTTAATCGTTGGTGTGATTCTATCCACTTTGATAGCCTAATATACAAAATTGTAGCGAAAACTTTTCTAATTGAATTTAGTATTGATATACCTCTATAATTTTCGGGCAAACTAGCATATCCTTTTTTGAAAATTGCAAAAATAACAGCTTTTTTAAAACTTTGGGGAACGCATGCATTCTCAAACAAGTAATTATACACCGACAGCAAATATTGTTTAAATTCCAGCGTAGAATGTTTAAAAAATTCTACAGGTATCCCATCGATACCCGGTGATTTGGTATTCTTCATTTTGAAGAATCATTTTCTCGATGATATATAGATAAATTTAATTGATGATTTTGGATAATGTAAAGGTGGAAAATTCGTTGTAAAGCTTGGAAAATTTCGGATAATCCTACTGATATTATAAATGTAAAAGTTTGGATGGTTGGATGTTTTTTTTGGTCAATAACGCCAGAACGGCTGAACGGATCTGGATAAAATTTGGCACATGGTCACACACACACTCGATTATCACATAGGTCATTTTTATCCCGAAAAATGGAACCGAACATTTCCTATGCCTATATGGGAGACGCAGTCAAGGAAGACCTCGCCTAACTTAGACGCGCTCAAGTGGAAGATGACCTCAACCAACCTGGAGTGCGTAACTGGAGGCAGCTAGCCAAAGACCGAGCTAGCTGGAGAGGCATGTTGGTTGAGGCCCAGGTAGGCTTATATATGAACAAAAATTGTTTGTTTGTTCCGCATTCATGCCTCAACCATTAAATGGATATTAATGAAATTTGGTAAGCAGTTGGAAGATTAGCCACGATTTATTTTTCCCAAATTTATTTTTGTAGTTCTTACTTTTTTAATTCAATATTAAGTTTTTGCTTTGTTCGCGAACATGACCATACACGACGAACATCGAAGCCAACGAACACGACAAAATCTAACTTTTTGGCCAACAGCAAGCGGCCCGCGAACCAGCCCACATACAAGAAGAGCACAGCGAGCGCGATCATGCTAGGCGAGCATGTTCGCCGTTTGTTCCTACATTCAACGACTGAAGTGTTTTGAATGAAATTTTGTAGGTGGATAGATGATTTCATTAGATTCCCGTCGGTCCGTAGTCTGCTAGTCTTATATATAAAAGAGAAATGTCGTCCGTGTGTGCGTGCATAACTCGAGAACAGATGGTTCGATTTTCATGATTTTGGACTTGCTGAATTCGTATTGAAACAAGGAAGGGCATAGGATACCGGAGGCAAATACCTAAAAAATTCCAGGAAAATAGGAAATCAGGGATCATCCTCTTTTTTTTAGTGCATATTTCGAGAAAGGTTACTTCGATTTTCACTATTTAGGGCTTGATAAATTCTATTGGCTCAAGAAAGGTTATAGAATAATGTAGGAAAATCTGTTCAAGATTTAGCGCTTTTGGCCCTAGGAAGGGCATATATGACACTGGATGAAAATTCCGGAAAATGTTGAGGAAAATTGGTAATCCTGGAACATCGTTTGATTTTCAAGATTTTGGAATTGGTGGATTCGTGTTGGCCTAAGGAAGGAATATGAGGTGTCCTTTTCGTTTCTTCATTCAAATGCTATTGCGTTCGGTCAAGTAAAATTAAATTTAATTAATTTTTTTTTAAATTTGTATTGTGCTCAAAATATTTGTATGTTTATCAAGTGCGATTCATTGTGATTTCATCAATTTTATTTATATAATTTCGCAATTGAAAAAATTGTGACAAGTGAGATAAAAAAAATCCCTTTTGATTTCGTTACGGTTTAATTGGATTTGGGTAATTTGCGAATCAGTGGAAATTTTAGTGATTTTTGTGAATTAGACGAAACCAAAGATATTTCGAATGTTTTCATTTTAATGTGTTTTGGTATGTGATTGCAGAACATTTTCATTTGGCCATTTAGGACTACCACATTCACACATGCTTTTGTGGTTAGTCGACAAACTGCGTGCTGACCAAATTGAGGATATCGTTTCTGCTGAGATTCCCGATCCGGAGACTGGTCCAGAACTTTATTCAAAATTCACATGATTCATGGCCCAAGCGGTGACCACAACCAACTATCACCGTGTATGCCTAAAAATAAATGTACCAAACGCTATCCACGTGCATTGGTATCAGACACAATTACTGGCAATGATGGATATCCTCTTTACCGGCGTCGATCACCATTGGATCTAATGTCTAACTCACAAAAAAAAGATCAACTGGTGATCTACACCGGTAAAGAGGATATCCATCATTGCCAGTAATTGTGTCTGATACCAATGTATGGAATTTCTGCATTCGTTTTTAAATTTGTTGGATGTTCCGTGCCTTATGCCAATTTAAAATTGAAAGTCGGCGCTTTATAATTTTGCTGTGCAACTTCAAGCACCAAAACTTTGAAACAGAACGCGTTTGATTGTGAAGAACATCAAATTAAATCTAATCCAAGCCGCGATTTTGCGGAGAAAATTCAAAGGCGAATATGTTCTGATTCCACGGATTCCGCTTATTCCGAACGATTTGCCATTCGTTTTTAAGCGTCTTCAATTTCCGGTGCGTCTCGCTTTTGCTATGACAATCAATAAGTCGCAGGGACAATCGCTGGTTGTTTGTGGCATCAATCTCGAATTCCCATGTTTCTCACATTATATGTGGAGTGCTCACGTGTTGACAAACCTACCGCTTTGTAAGTATACGCACCCGAAAATAAAACTAAAAATGTTGTGTACCATAAAGCACTTCAGGAAAAAGCGTAAGGCTGGCCGACACGCCAATAATTTTGATTTTATTGAAGAACATAGACATTGTTAATTTAGTTATATTTTTATTGTTTTTAATAAAACTTTAGAATAAATAATCTTAATTGACCGCATTACATGAAACAGCATTGTGCATGCTCGAAATTATTATTTTCTTGACATAAATAAATTTAGGCGGAACGAAGTTCGCCAAGTCAGCTAGTAGTATTTATAGGGTGACCATACCAATGCCGTATTTCCGTGGACAGTCCTGTATATCACTTGTATGTTCCGGATAAATTTTTCAAAAAACCGCGGACGTACAACTCGCTAGTATTTTATATTTTTGTCTCGGGTTTGTCCCGTGTTTGGATATATTTTTATTATTCGAATTTTTATTTATTTTATTTATCTAATTTAATATTTAAGTGTCAAAGTGCGAATCCGCCCTTAACAAAACCGAACCCAACGCATCCGTTTGTCACCTTCACGAGCTATCAGATTTATTTTCAAACTGATACCCCAATACAGTAACCTGTTCAAAATGGGTTTCTACGTTTTTAATAAGCAGTGGTAGATAAGATATGATATTGAACAGTCCAACAAAGACCTTCAAAGAAGAATGCATTTAATGACGGCACTTAAGATTACCATACAATGCAACATAACCACTCATTCAGGTCTAATGATTGCACATCGAAACTTATAAGGAGTTCTTTTGAACAAATGTATTCCTGTGCACGCACAAAATGTGAAGCTATTGTGTGCAATGTTTTGCACCTGGTTCTATAGAACAAATTAAAACTTCTCTACGCAAAAAAAGTTGTGTGACCATTTTGTCTGATTGTTTCAAACATGGCTCTAAAACCGTGCCCGCTCTTGGTGATTTATTTTACACAAAAACAATTTATCGTTGTCAAGATTTTGGAGGTTGAAAATCTTCTAGGTAAAACATCGGACATCATTTCAAAATATATAGATAAAACTTTGGTCAAATTTTCGAAGAAAGAAAAACTGCTAGCTATTTGTGCTGACAACAGACAGTTTAATATTAGAGGACTTTCAAGAAAAGGCAAGAACAACTTTTTTTTTAATAAACTTCAATTGATGCTCACGATTTAAATGATTGTATACAAACTGGAGTCGAATGTTTTCCAATAGCTATAAAATTTGTCATCGTCAAAATTTTAATCGTCTTTTTATCTCTAGAAAAAGTAGGGAATTTTGCGAAAGTTTTCAGACTGAATATTACTAACTGCATTTAAAAGACCTTAGGTCTTACAGGCATATAGTTCAATTAAAAAAAATATATAGTTCAACTTGTTAGTTACATCAAAACTGGGTTGCTAACTTTAAACCCAGCTATTGAGAGAATAATAAAACTTTATAACCCTTTAAGAGAATTTTTGGTGTCACCAGAAAAATATTCTACTATTTTAAATGACTTTTTTTAACGTCTCAACTTGTGCTAGTCATTAAAGATCTTAAATTAAAATTAAATTCTAGATTAGAACACAAATTTATACTATTGAATTTAAACAAATTGTTCAATGCAAAGGTCGAACAAAAATTGACCAAAACGAATGTAAAACAAATAGCTACTCATCAATTTTACATAACGTGTTACGAATACTAAAATCGGTAAATTTGTAGTTGGGTAATTTTTGGAAACATTCCTACCTGGCCAAAATAGAATGTTGGTTATTTTTTGTCAACCAAAATCGAAAGGCTAAAACTATCAATGACCCCAACTTGTTTGACGAATTTCTTTCTTTAAAATTATTCTTAACCTTACAAATTTTAACAAAATGTATAGAAAAAAAAACATTTTTGGAAACAAAGTATAAACTTCAAAAATCATTTGTGTCTGCCAGGTTCAAATATTCCAACCGAAAGAGTTTTTTTTTCCATAATGAACAATATTTCTACAAATAAAAAAAAAACATTGATAAAGCTGGCAAGAATTTAAAAAAATAATAATACAAAACGAAAATTGTATCGAGGAAATTTGTTCGGCAAAAAATACCAATAAAAAATCTTTCAGGTAATGTGTGATTTATTTTAATGATGTGCGCATTCGAATGAAATAATCGATTCTTAAATTATCTCAAGGCAATACAATATGAGATTTTAGGTTATTATTTTCGCGGATGATATTCATATTACATAAAGTTTAAATTTTTCGGAACTTACCGCGTTAAATTTAAGAAATATTTTCAATTTCTTTTTTCCAACGTTTCGAAGAAGTTTCAAACTTCGTGGTCACGGGATGGTGTGAGACGCGGTAAGTTCCGAAAAATTTAAACTTTATGTAATATCTCAAGGCATTTCGATATTTCATCGGCAATCATTCGAATGATTTCCATTCAATATTCCAATGATGTCTCATCTTTCATACACGGCTCATCTCATTATCTCTTCACGATTTTCATACACTAGGTTCTACTCTTAACTACTACTACTATTTAAACGTAATGCTTCAAAAATCTAAGAACAAGAGCTAAAAAGTATTCTGGTATGTGAGTGACTAGTGTGGAGTGTATGTACGCCCAGATGTAGGTCTGATTTGTAATTGACAACTTTTTGTGCATCTGTTTCTGTAGCATTCATCATTCGAATGAATTATTAAAACAGAAATAGTAATCACTCAGTTCTCGAATACAGTATGTAACATGTTGATCACTCGAGATACAGGTAGTGTATCTGAGATTTTCTGTTCGCAAGAATGTACCGAATGAAAATCTAATCATCGAATGACTAAATAAGAATAGTTTAAAGAAAAAGTTTGATTATAAAAGCGAATGTCTGTGTTATTTATTTAGTTTTAAATAAATTAAAAAAAAATTTCTTTATTTTTTAAAATTTAAATGTTTAAGTATCTAATGACATGTGAGTAGTAGAATATTATTTTTTTTTTTGTGAAGTGATTTTTTATACTTATGCCTTTGAGAATTTTGTTGATGCCAAATAAAAGATAAAAAAACACATATTTTTCAAATTTATGTTCCTAGTTTTGCTTAGAGATATATGGTCGAAGAACAATTGATAGTCTAGTTTGTTTGCAAGTTGATTACTTGTTTTTCGAAATAAATCTACTTTTTCTTATAAATTTGAGTAAAATTTTTTAGCTTGTTAACATTTGGCAAGTATCAAGTCACAATAAAGCACTTTTCAGAAGAGGAAACGGGTAGAATATAAATGTTTAGGGCGGCCATTTTATATGTTATCAATTGTAAATTTTCCTGTTTTTTTCCAAATCACACTAGCAGTTACAGCGAGCTTGGCACAACAAGATGCAAAATTTTCGTCCATGTGTCAATGAAATCGGTGATGGAAATAAGGCCCAACGAAATGAAGCCAAAAATGAAAAATTTGGTTTTATTTCGCTTTGAAAATAGAAACAACGCCAAATTTCCGATTTGTATTTATTTCGCTTAAGAAAAGGAAATAAGGCAAATTTTATTTTGTTTTGTTTTGCTATTTGAAAAACTTGCGGAATTTTGACAATCCACTCGGCGAGTAAGACATGCTGCCCCTGCTTGGGCCCACCCCAAATCCTATATTTGGCCAATTTGTGGAGATTGCAGGGCCGCAGCACGCAGTATATATTTGGATTTGGATATGAAAATAAGACCAATAAAAGGGCACATTAGAGCCCATCCAAGTTTTGCCACTACACCGTTTTACAGGAACAAATTCGGGCTATTTTCAACCCCATCTATCTTTACACCAATGAAGTCAGAAACTTGAAATTCTGAATATTTTCTAAACTCGTCAAGCACAGACCTCAAAAATCACAAAAAATCATAACTGATTCATCACTCACTGACAGATCATCAAAATTATGGAGCAAATTCCCGACATCGTATAATTTTATAATTTTGCATAAGGGTAGGTCATGTGATAGAAGCAAAGGAATAAGTCAAACATTTGAGGTTTTCCATTCAGAGACGTGGTATCCGCCCACTTCCTCAAAATTATTATCAATTATATGGAGAGCTTCCGATTCCTCGAAGCTGACTAAATTTTGGATGGTTCATTGGTCCAGTTTTTTATATCTTCCGAATTGAACTAACAAGAAAACTTGCCAAATAACCCCACTAAAATTGTGTCAGTATTTGAGTGGTTGCTTTGCCCTGTTGCAATAAGCAATTTTCAAAATCGAATTCAGTGTTAAGGCATGTCCACACAAAAAGAAACATTTAAGAAACAAAGAAAAAGAACTAAAAAATGGCTTCATTAAACAATTATTATTATTTTTGACAAATAATCCAAATTTTAAATGTATATTTGTATGCATTTTATTAACTTCCTTATAAGATGGAGAACAGAAAAATACTCCGATAAACATACAGAATTGAAAAAAAGTAACTTGAAACAACCAAACGAAAACTACATTCCTCTTGTATAGAACCTGATTTATGAATTAAAGTTGAAAGTCAACATAACAATACTTACTTAAATAAATAATGATCATCCTGAATTCGTCCATCTGCACCTGAATGTATAAAATACGAATCCATACCATCGTGCACTAAACCATTTACTCCTCCATTACAAGTCGAAATAGCCACCTTGGATTCTGGTTTGCCTCTAATGACACCCTAGTGTATACATATGCAAATTGTTAGGATACATTATTTTAGTTAACGTTTTAACTTGCACCCACACACTGTAAGATGTCATCATACTCACTTGATAATGGCATAGATCTATATCAGTCTTTGTGAAATTTTGTACTATGTCGCCATTGCTGCTTGTAATATCCTGATAGCGCAAAAAATGCCCATCCGGTATTAGTCGTTCATTTAAATGTAGGTCGGCAGTTATCCTTTGTCCTTGATGATGATATGATAGTGTGATATGAGGCACATGTAGTCCACTCTGAAAAGAAAATAAAAAAATTGTACAGTCGTGTTCAAAATTATTTATTCAACTGTTTATTTTTATTGACAATGTGAATTGTATGTATGTCTATATAATATGCGTAGGAACTAATGTATACATTTTATTATTATCAAAGGTTAAACGCGATATAGTTTTAAAATAGTTTTTTTTTTTAAGTTTTCAAACTAAAATTTTTTTGGATCTTTCTTGAGCATCTTATAGAACCTACTCGTTAAGTAGCGTGTTCAAAATATTATGAAGCCACAAATATTTCAGTCAAATTCTTGTGAAAATAAACCAGACCTTCCGCCAAGAGGTACTGTCTGTTAATTTTATATGGATAGGGACTTATTTAAAAAGCTTGAAGAGTTATCTAAGAGTTAAGAATGTGTAATATAAATATTCTAAATTGCGATATTAGTACCTATTTATATCGCAAGTTTGGATTCGTTAGAAAAATCGAACAAGCGAAGTGGGTCCAGCAAATTCGGCTGTCTGTCTGTCCTCGAGTCTATAGCATAAACGGTTGGCAGGATTTGCTTCAAACTTGGTAGGTACATATTGTATTTTTTTCGGTAATTTGCCCACACCTTTTTTTTATTTTTTAAAGACAGACATAAAAGTACCTTGCATAATTTTTTTTTGCCAAAAAGGCAAATATTGTTCTCCTAAAAACGCTTCCAACGATTTTTATAAAAGAAAAATCAGTTCATTAGTGAACGAAAAGGTACTTTTTGGTTTTTTATTTTTGGAAAAAATTGTTATTTCTGCCACCTCATTTTTGGTTTTCGATTTTCTGGAAAACAGTCAACCTGATTTTATTGAATATTTTGTGTGGAGAAGCTATTAAAATAAAATGCACGACTTGCTCTTATGTTCGATCACATCGTATGCAAAAGATTTCTATTAAAAATCTAAATGTATTTTTAAAGTCGTTTTTTACTTAATTTTTTATATATATAAAATTTCTTTAATTTTTCTTTCTAAAAAAATTAGTAGGTATGACAATCTTAAATATTTGATAATGTAAATTTAAAAACAAAAGATTAAATTGGCTTAATCAAAGAAAAAATAATTCAAAATTCTGAAATAAATACTTAAACTAATTTGAGCTCAAAAAAAGGACGCCATTTTATTTCCTGGATGAATTTGAATTTATGGAAAAAAAATTTAAGAATCTGAGGAGCGGTTTTTAAGAAAAAGTTTTTTTTTAAACATTTTGAAAACATTTTTCAAAAAAAGTTCAAAAACGCCAATTCATAGGTATTAAGCAATACATATTTATATAGTTATATATATATATATATATATAGTTATAACTATAAATTTTGAAAAAAATTTAATGAGCAGTTTTCAAAATATAAATTAAAAAATACAAACAAATATTAATTAAAAATATTAAAATGCAGTATAAATTGGCCTACCTACACCTATATATGTGTGAAATTTCTAAAGACTGGGTTAAGTCATTCATGAGATAGACGAAAGCAAACATAACGGTCCTATGGAAAGTACCCTTTTTAGAATTTTTTTTAAATTTTTACTAGCTATTATAGGTACTATAAAGCACGTTATGTATTCGTAAGTGTTTTTTCTAACAAATCATGACATTACTATCATAGAGAACACCAACAAAGTGGGTCCCACAATTCCGTATGTCTGTCTGTCTGTAGAACGATCTACAGGCCTTTAGGCACAAAAATAACTGTACTTGCCATACATATTTTTCTACCATCTTAATTATCTCAAAAACGGCTCTAACGATTTTGATAAAAATTGGTGTGTGTACTACTTTGTGTATGGTCAACATTTCGGCCAAACAATTTTTAAAAATATTTTGTTATTAACGGTACCTGCTATACAACCAGTTTATTGATTTTCGACTTTCTCATAAAGGGCTCAACGGATTTCGCTAAAAATATTTATACAGGAGTTTTTTCAAATTCTAAATAGTATTGCATTTAAAAATTTTCTAAATATATTCTTTTGGATTTTTGAAAAAAAAAAATATTTAAATAAATAAATATTTAAAATGTTCATACCAATTTTTTTTTTAGAAAAAGTTCAAGAATTTTTATATATAAAAAAATTAAGTGAAAAATTTTAAAAATATATTTAGCAGTTTTATTAAGAATCTTTGCATATAATGTGATCGAACATAGGAGCAAGTACGTGCCATCTAGTCGTGCATTTTATTTTTTCAACAATATAATCCGTCGTACCAAATAAGCTGCACTGATTTTTTTAAAATCAAAATCGTTAGAGCCGTTTTCGAGAAAATAGACCCACCCCCCTAAAAAACTCTATATACCATGCGATAGACATATAGACGGACAGAGTTTCTAGACCATCTTTTTTCGTCTTCGCTATCATCGTAATATCATGTTTGATTGTTATCTCAAATCTATTTTCTTCGACGAATGTATGTACCTTTAATCGCAAGTAAAAATTAACAGTATTGTAAATCCAATTTTTTTTTTGAAAATTCAAACGACTTAATCGATTTATTTTTCAAAAATTCGTAGTTAATAATTTTTTGACATTATATTGAATACTTAAAAAACTATTTTCCTAAAACAAAAAACAACGGTACCTGCCATGCAAATATTAAGAACCCGTTAAGAAAAAAAAAATTGTTCTTAAAAACGACTTCAAGAATTTTGATAAGAAAATTCAAGAAAATGTAACGTAAAAAAATAAATATTTTATTTTGTATTCTTATCAACGGTACCTCCAATAGAACCACTTTAGTTATTTATAACTATTACTATTGGTTGAAACGATTTAAATTATTTTTTTTTGCAAATGCTTCCTAAAAGTATATATAATATTGCATATTCAAACTTAAAAAAATAGTTTTTTTCGATTTTTAAGAAGTAAATATTTTTTTTCAATAATCGATTTTTCAAAAACAAGTTTCCTCAAATTATAATAGCTAAGCAAGCTAAACAATTTTATTATGTATGTGTATCATTTATTTGTTTGTAATCAATTTTTATTATTTTAATAGAGAAAATGTGTTCTTTACGACCGACTACAACAGGAATGATTTGAACATAAATGTCGAAAAGAAAGTTGAGATCCGAGTTATAGGTTATTAGTTGTAAATAGCTCGGTTTGACAGGAAAAACTGCTGGAATTTGCTCGAGAGCATAGCATAAAATTTCATCTCCAGGCTCGGGAGGTCGATGAATACAAGGAATTGAGTTTGAATGTGCTGCGGATGCCTTGAATCAAGACTCTAATGTACATAGGTATAGGTATGACACAATCTGTGAATTTAAGTATTAGAAAAAAAGTCAACAAAAACATTTTTCTATTTTCAGAGACATTTTTTTGTACATCACTGTACTGAATATTTGGGTGTGTTGGCTAATATAAAAAAAGAATTCTGACATTTTGATCCTTCAAATGAAACATCGAATAAACATGCAATGAAATTTCAAAAAATTAATTATATGAAACCGTTAATGATGCACAGTTTTGTGGTATCAAAACATCCTTCCTCTCTTATCTCTAACACGTTCCAAAAATTTTAGAAGGGTGCATGTGAATGTGCTAATTTTATGTGCTCATGTTCGCGAAATGGATGTATCGTGACTAAATAATGGCGCGGCGTCAGGTAATCTTTGTTTAACGGTGCCACACACAACACACTGACTCAGTTTATTTTGCGATGAATTCTAATTAAAGTGGCTGCCTGTATGTATATTTACACACTCGGCTTTGGTTATGGTGACACAGTACCTACCTACCTACCGGGTGTTGATGATGAGTTTTAATTAAGCTATCAGTTTTAATTGCTTATCTCACTTTGGGAACTTTTTGAGGATTTTAAATATTACGTAATATATATTTTTTTTATCTTTCCATAAGGTAAGGTGTATTTTCATTTCTAACCAATTGTTATGTGACTTAAACTATTAACTAAGGGATTGTTTTCATATTCTGATGATTCTGATAACAATGAATTTGATTAATTACAAAATTATTTTAAATTGAAAACCCAGTAACCCAAACGTGGGTATATTTTAGTTAACAAAAAATATAAGGTTAACCAAAAATATAAGGTGATTCGCTAATGACATGCTTAGGGGAAAGAGGTAGGAGGAGTATATAAGCAAAAATTGTTAAAAATTGTTGACAGCTCCAATTCTAATTTTAATTCTTTAATTTAATTTTTCAAATTAAACTAATACCTAGGGCTGGCAACGAGACCGAGACTAGTCTCGGTCTCGTCTCGGTCTCGGTCTCGTCAACGAGACGAGACTCCTTTAAAAGTACCGAAGACGAGATCGAGACGAGAGCGAGACGAGACCGTATTTTTGGTACCGAAATTCAACGAGAGTCTCGCTGGTCTCGGAGATCTCGGTGTTTTGGTTTCGGTTTTCGCTAGAAGAAAATTTTGTTTTTATTTAATTATTTTTTAGTATCTAATCATGTTCAATTTTTATAATATTCACAAGTTTTTTTTTGCGAAATATTATATGCGCGTTAACAGAGATAGGCGCATTGCGAAAATCCAGAGAAGAGTACGTACGATTTATGTATGCATGTCGTTGCTTCCTGTTGGGTGACATTTGGAAAAAAATAACATCAGAACGTCAAAATATAGTTCGCTGCCTACCTGCCAAGCCATAAATTGACAAAATCCGTTAAAGGATGGCTCCAATTTAAATAGATTAAAAAACCTCTGCAACATTAAAATTTTACCTCGGAAAATTCGAAGTTTTTCCGATTTTATTTTTGGCTTCGGAAAAAGGTGATTTAAGCCCTTTTGGGTAAGGTTTGAAAAAATATATTTTAAAAACGTCAAAATATACAGTCCTAATCTGTTAAACGTTCACGTGAATATTTGAATTCTGCTATCCGACAGAAAAAACGAATTGTTTCAATAAGTATATAAATTTCTATCAAAAATAAGTTTTAACAATAAGACTTAAACAAAAAAAATATTAGTAAAGCTTTGGACTCAAAAGATAGAAGACATTTGAAAATATCTAAATAGTGAAAAATTGAGTGAAATATTCGCGTGAATTGAAAGATAGCAGAATAGGGCTGATAGTTTATTGCATACCTGCCAAGCCATGAACTGTCAATTTCATCGAAGGATTGCTCCGATTAAAATGGATTAAAGAAACTGTACAAAATTCAAATTTTATCTTGGAAATACGGCTCTTCAAAGGTGTCTGATAACGTTACTTCACAGCCTATTTTGTACGTTATCACACACCTTTGAAAACTAAATTCGCACAAAATGTAAGCCATTCGGAGCGCTTTCATACGCAACTAATAAAATTCAACTTAAAATCATAGTTTTCGATTTACACAAGTAAAACTTACTCGTTTCAAGTGAAGTCTATGGCTTTAACTTCATGGACCTACGTAGTGCAGAACAAAATTTTTAGTTTATGAGTTGATTAGCATAAGCAACGTGCAAGGATATATCATTATTAGATTCATTCATAATTGACAAGCACAATAAAGTTGGAAAAAACATGCAGATGTCAAGTTTGACCGAATTCTTGAGATCCATATTGTACGTTGATTTTTACCAAGTTTCCCAAACTTTTTTTTTTTCTATGGGTTTTGACAGCAAATTGTGAAAATTTGTACCAATTCGTACGATTTTTCACGTTACCAAACACTAAAATCGGAGTAATCCTTGAATGGATTTTGACAGCTCATGGCTTGATAGGTAGGCAACATACTATATTTTGCCATTTGGATAATATTTTTTTCCAAGTGTCAGCCAAAAGGCCTTAAATCACCTTTTTCCAAAGCCAAAAATAAAATCGGAAAAACTTCGAATTTTCTGAGGTAAAATTTCAATTTTGTAGAGTTTTTTTAATCCATTTAAATCGGAGCCATCCTTCAATGAATTTTGACAGCTCACACCTTGACATATAGGAAACCAACTATATTTTAACGTTTTGATAATATTTTTTTCCAAATGTCATACAAGAGGCTTAAAATCAACTTTTACCGGAAAAAATTTAGAGCTAAAATTTGAATTTTGTACAGGATTTTTAATCCATATAAATCGGAGCGATGCTTCAATGGATTTTGACAGTTCATGACTTGACAGGTAGGCAGCTTAATATATCTTGACACTTGAGGAATATTTTGTTTTCTAAATGTCACCTAAAAGGTCTAAAATCAACTTTTTAGGGAGCAATAAATTAGATCGAAAAATTTCTATTTTTGTGAGTTAAAATTTGAATTCTGTAGAAGTTTTTTTAATTCATCTAAATCGGAGACATTCTTAAATGGTTTTTGTCAGGTCGTGGCTTGAAAAACCCTGTTAATTTATTTTTTAAAAAATCGAGCGTTGTATGTAGGTACTCTTTTTTTTAATATTTTATTTGTTTTTGCTATGAAATATATTTACTTACACAATTCTTCTAAAATGTTATTTAAACTTAACTCAAAAGACAAAACAGACTCACGAGTTTGTTTCATAAATTTTCCCGCATTTATCTTACCGAAGAACTGCTGAGATACCACAACCATATACTATATTTGCAATCAACAATGCGTCTTATCTTTATCTTACATCTTTTTACTACCAAAAAACACGAAAAAACCAAGACTAAGGATGATACCAGGACCGAGACCGAGACGAGACCGCACATTAAAATTTTCTCGAGAAAAAGACGAGACCAAGGCCGAGACGAGGCTTGGTTAGGCGAGACCTGGACCGAAACCGAGACGAGACTGAAATTTTTCGATTTTGACGAGACCGGGACGAGACTAATAAAAGTGTCGCCTGGTCTCGTCTCGTTGCCAGCCCTACTAATACCTATGAAGGTGATTGTTTTGATAAATGTAAGTTATCGTTTAATTAGGTCGCGTATTTGAAAATGTTCTCTATAAAAAAGCAGCCTTTTATACGGTTAATTTAACCCCCCTATTAATTGAATTACTCCCTAAATTAAACTTAAAAACACATTTTATTACTACATATTTAATACGTCTATTAGCTTGTCTATAGAGAACAGAGAAATTCTTATAAGAAAAAATGAGCAATTTTAGAGAAAATTAAGAGCAAGAAAATGTGAATGATTTAAAAAATAAAATAAATTAAAAGAAACTTGCTTATCAAGTGGCGTGCCAGTCGCTATTTTATTTGAATTAATATGGAAATTTTTAAAACAGTCTTTATTTAAACACAATGTAACATTGCACATTTCACAGCTCCAGATGGCACGGTCGACATCTGAGTTGGTTCGGTAATTTTTTTGGGCGGTGGTATCCTGGACTCTCCGCAATGCTTCGCTTGACACTTAGTTTAGATTGTCCTTGGCCTGCATTCAGAGTGTGGAACCTAAGGTAGTGAACAGCTATTGCTCTTGTGAATTCTAGTAGATCACCTTTATAATTATTTGTCATTTTGTGGAGCCTCCAGGCATTAGAAACAGGTGAAAATGTTCCATTACCACTTTTTCCCTCGAATTTCAATTGAATAAGTATTTATGAATCGGTCATGAAGGTCCACACCATCCATATTTGAATTATAATTCTTTACCAAAAGAGGCTGGAGTATATTCACTTTTTTTTGTTGCTCGTTGCTCCACCTTTTTGACAACATTACAGGGTTCGATCACATCGTAATTTGTGGCTATTGTAACTATGTTGTTGTCTTTCCATTTAGTAAAAAGCAATTTATGAGTGCAATCAAATTGGTAATCAAAACTACCCCTACTATGTTTTTGAAAGTCTTTGTAAGGTGGTAAAGGACATTTTTTAAGTCGGTTGTCGCGAGCCGTTCCCGTTGCTCTGAAGTGTTTATCTTTTAAGATTTTCATGAGCTCACAGCTTGTGAAAAAGTTGTCAAAAAAGATAACATGATCAGTCGGACATTTTATGTTTTTGAGGACTCTTAAACCTAGCGGGAGACTTTTTATCGAAGGTTTTACATTTTTAGCTCCACAGTAGGTGTCAAATTGGTACAAATAACCATCTTTGTTACAAAGCATCCAATTTTTGAACCCAAATCTCACTGGCTTTCCTCTAATAGATTGTTTTGCAGAATGGCAACCGAAATACTTCACCATAGACTCATCTATAGATAAGTGCTCATGCATATAGCCCCAATTTTGAAATTTTGTACACAAAAGTTGAATGAGCGGTCGAAGTTTTGCCATTTTATCGTTCAAATCGAGGTGGTCATTTTCAGCAAAGTGTATATACCTTTTTATTTCTTGAAATCTGTTCATTGAAATACTATTGGCAACAATAGGAACATGTGTATCAGCTGACTGTTTCCAGTACATAGTTTCCCTTGCCTGAGAATAGTAAGATACCAATAAAAATTGTCAAATCCCCGTCATTGAAAGAAAAGTTGTGTTGGTTTTTTTGCCCTGCATACAACATAGTTTGATTTACAATAAGTTGTCTTACCTCGGGATCAAACAATTTTTCAAAAATGTCTACTTCGTTCAGACCGAATAAATCTGAAGTGCAATTTTGGATTCTACGCAAAAAATGTTCGGTTCGTTGAAATTCGGCAGACGAAATTGATTTTGTCCATACCGGTGGAGCAATTGACCTCTTCAACTCTGATAATCGGATGTCATCATCGCTGTCGAATCCGTCGTCGTCAGCCGCTGAATAAGCTGCCACAAAAACCTCAACCTCACCTCGAACATCTGGTGGTAATTCCATTGTTCTCACATTGTCTTCATCTATATCCTCTTCGTCCGTCACGTAGTCCACCGGTGGAGGACAAATGTGATTGAAGAAAACAAAACGAGAAATAGTTAAAAATGCTGTCTACGAGGCCTACTGTGATTTAAAAAAAAAGTATCTGAAAAAATTCAAATAATATTGACTTTTGTGAAAACAAATTCAAAAAGATTATTTTTAATTCATGGGATGCTGTTAAATGGTCATTTGTAGAATTCATTTTACTGTAATTTAAAAAGTACAATGGGAGAGAATGGGTTAAGGGAATTTGACATTGTGTATGTAGAAAACTTGATTGCTTTCACTTACTGGTGTAGAATCGGGGTATTTGCAGATGATTTTGATGTTTCAAGAAAATGGTTTTATTAGGACCAAGCACAAGCCCCAGCGCTCACTTAATACACAACTGGGTCGCACGTAATCGCTCTTATTTTCGATTAATAGTAAGCACAACATTCTTAGTACAAACAGCTAACTATATTTCTTAAATTCTTTTTTTACTTAATTTTATCTATAGAAAATTTTTCTAACCCATATTTAGTATATATGTCAATTTTAAGAGTTTAACAACAGAAAAATGTTTTTAACATAATTTCAAAGAAAAAATTATCTACCGGTTTTGGAAATACGTATTGAATTTTCGCAAAAAATGCGTTTTTCAAAAAGCAAAGAATATATTTCTTTTAAATTTTAATAGGTAGAAGGTATTTATTCATTGACATACAAAATTCTATTGTTGACTTAAATGTCCTCAAATAGAACACATCATTTTTTTTAAATCAAAATCTTTGAACCATTTTTTGGGTTTTTCAGAGACGAATCCGGGGAATTGCCTGAGACGCTAAAGTAATAAGTTTGAAGAAAATCGCTGTAGATCGACCATAGAGACAGGCAGACTTGATGTAGGGTAAAGTCGGGGGATATGGCACCCATTTTTGTTTTTCCTTATTGCTTAAAAAATAAAAAAGATTTTTATATCAAACTAAAATAATTTTTTACTTGCGATATATAGGTAAATATGGCAAGTTATGGATTCGTAAAAAAAATAGAACTAGAGATTTTGATGAACCTTGACATTGCGATGATAGCGAAGACGAAAAAGTTGTTTCCGCAATTCCGCCTGTCTGCCTGTCCTTGAGTCTACAGCCAAACCGGTTGGATGGATTTGCTCCAAATTTGGTACATATTGTTTTTTCGGTAATATGCCCACACATTTTTAAAATTTTTTATTTGCGATTATAGGAGCTATATATGGCAAGTTATGTAATCGTCGAAAAAAAAAGTTTTGAGATAACAATCAAACATGACATTACGATGATAGCGAAGACGAAAAAAGATGGTCTTAAAATTCTGCCAGTCTGTATGTCTGTCTGTCAGCCTGTCAGTCTGTCTGACCTACAGCCCAAACGGGTGGGCCGAATTGGTTCAAACTTGGTATATAAAGTTTTTTAGGTATTGCACAGATAGGAAATTGAAATTTTTTTAGCTCAAAAAATAACGGTACCTGCCATATAACCGTTACGTTAAAGCATTTTTTCTCGGAAACGGCTCTAATGTTTTAATTGAAAAAAATCAGTGCTGCTTTTTAGGTACGACCGATCATATGGTTGAAAAAATAAATAAAAAATGTCTAAAAACGGTACTTTCCATAGGGCCGTTTTTTTTTACTTCGACTATCTCATAAATGACTTAACCGATTCTTTCGATATTTCACACATACATATATAGGTTTAGGTTGCCCAATTTATACCGCGTACCAATATTTTTAATTTAATTTTTTTTGTATTTTTACATATTTTGAAAACGGCTCAATATTTTTTTCAAAAATTATAATATTATAGTATTTGCTGAATACCTATGAATTGGCGTTTTTGAATTTTTTTTGAAAAATGTTTTCAAATTAAAAACAAAAAACTTTTTTCCCCAAAAATTCAAATTTATCCAAGAAATAAAATGACGTACTTTTTCTGGAGCTAAAATTAGTTTCAGTATTCATTTCAGAATTTTGAATTATTAGATTAAGCCGATTTAATTTTTTCTTTTTAAGTTTATATTATTAAATATTTAAGATTCCCATACCAATTTTTTGAGAAATAAATTAAAGAAATTTTGTATATATAAAAAATTAAGTAAGAAACGAAAATATATATTTAGATTTTTAATAGAAATCTTTTGCATACGATGTGATCGAACACAAGAGCAAGTTCGTGCGATCCGTTTGATTTATCCAGGAATTCAAATGGCATCTTTGTTTTGCGTCAAAATGTAACAACTAAGCAATATAAAAACATTTAATTATGTATTATCCATTTATTCCTACCTTATCATATTTCCTTTTTACGAATTTGTGTGTAATAGACAATACACTGAATACTACCTATTTATTATACGTAGTATCTTTAAAAATCACGTGAATCTTATGTATGCATATTGCACCTAAATTATAAAGTTATAGCTACCTAACCACCAACATCCTTCATTTTCATTATTAGATATATGAACATATTCACATACCTAACCTAGATTCCATCCATGTATGTACGTATTTCTCTCCTAACTCTCATAATTAAAATCCATAACCTAGATTAAAATACACAGTGGACGTCCAGTATAACAAATGATATAATGTTAGAGGTCATTTACTATATCGAGCGCGTTCGTTATATCGAGCTACCACTTAAAGAGAAAGAGAAACAACTCAGTAGGAAATTTCAAAAAATTCATGCATGAAAAACCAACTTTTTCATCAATGAGTGGAAGCTACAACCCATGAATTTAGTATTAAAACTTCGATGAATTTAACATGGGGCTGTCATAGGCGTTCACCAAGTGATTTGCGGGGTGAATATTTAACGGTGAAATCACGAAGTATGGGTAACTGGTTTATTCATAAGCAAATTATATGTGATGAAAAATGGCATGAACGGTAAGCTGTGAAATCACTAGTTGACTTAGAGTTGCTTATTCAGCAGGTGAAAAATGGCATGAATGCTCATCCATTAATTCACTCTGTTAATGTAACTCGTTAATTCGCATATGAATTTTATATGATGAAAAATGCCATGAATGTTCAATTACGAAATCACTAGGTAAAGCCCGTATGATACCTACTTCTTTTTTTCCTCATTTTGTATGCATTAAATAACATGAAAGTTTCAGTTTTCTGTGATGCAGGAAATATGTTTTTTTAAGGAAACAGTATATGTATATTATACCCCAAAACATAATTTAATTAATTTAATTCGACGATTATTCAATAATATAAACATTCAATTAAGAAAAAAAAATACGTTTAGCTAATACTAATTAAAATATAGTCTACATAAAATCTTGATGCGAAAGTAAGGCTTATCAATAATTGATTCTTTTAAATTTGAACTGCTGTCGGTCTTAGCAATTCATTTTGTTAATTCTGCTGCGAAGGTTTTGCACTTTCAGTCGCCAGCATTACGTACTGAGGATAATGCTCTAAAAAAAATTTGGCATTTTAAAATTTTGTTTTGAATAAAGTCGAAGAAATACTCACCAGTCCCCAAATATCTTAAGGTTAATAATTGAAACCTTTCAGCTGGCTCAATACAATTTCTGAACCAAAAAAAAACATTTTGATAAAAAAAATAAACTTTTGTTGCTGTGTTAAATGATGATAATGATCACGAACAAAACTGGAATTTCTGGTTTAATTAAGGCTTTTTTGTTTGCTTTTTTTTGTTCTCGGGAAGAAAACAAAACAACCACCGCACCGCAGAGAACCAAACATCATTTGCGAACTCCTGAACCTAACATTACTCTTCATCAGCGGAATCATCGTTTATGATTTTGTAACTGAAAATGTAGTGAATTGTAAGCATTCAATTCATTCGAATTTAGTTAACTGATGAAAAAATGCGCAACCGTTTTCGTATGAAATCATAACATACATTGATGAATTCACCAAAAAAATTCATTGATGTCGAAAATTCCTACTGGGAAGACCTGATACAGTTGTAAGTCCTTTGGGCCACACACATACGAGAAAACTTTCGTCTTGACATAAGAACAGAGGCAAACAAAAAAACAATGACAACTTATGTGAAATTATTAATCCGTTTGTTATATCGTATAGCAAATTGTAGCCATTGTTCGCTATTTAGAGATGCAAATTCGCTATATCGGGTTTTCGGTATACTGGACTTTCACTGTACTTACATTTGTAAACTTTACCTAGGTAGTAGGTAGGTAACTGTTCATTGAATCATCAATTCGACAATTGATTATACTAAAAATCTAGGTAACCTTACTTACATCGGCATTAAACCTGCATAGGATAACTCGACAACTTGTCAGCTACAAGAGCAAGCTCGTACGATTCAATCGTGCATTTTATTTTTAATAGTTCCGTACGAGTACATATAATATAAATGTAATTTATATCTTATTAGCCACATTACTTACCTCTGCATCGAATGTGCTTTTAATTGCTTTTTGATGTCGCCCATTATGTAGTTCTGGTTTGATCACCGCATGATTTGAGAATTCCAGCACCGATCGAAAAAAATCATGTGCACTGTTATATCCTGAAACAAATAAAATAAAAAAGAACATTATTATAACATGCCGGACGTTCTGTGATAAAACATATACCTAAGAAAAATTGTTTTAAAAATTAATTAAATTTAACTCAAATAATCCAAAAATAACTCAATTGCCACCAAAGTGTTTGGTCCCAAAAATAAATTGTTGAATACCATATTGTGACATAATTAATGACATAAAGGGAGCTTATAAGTAACGCAGTCGTTGTAAATGTTTCTTGTAGATAGTTTTTCTTTATTTTTTTGGTTGTTCTCTGCTATAAAGTGACATCGAACCATACCGTTAATCGCATAAGTTGAATTTTTTTCTTCAAACTGTCACATTACGGCCATATTTGTCATGGCTTATTATGTCTGAATTACGATGGTTTTGAAAAATATTCGATTTTTTTTTGGTTGATGTGTCATCTTTATTCACTTGGATTTAGAAAGAATGTAGGTATTATTGGTGACAGTTTTTTTTTTGTTACAAATGTCAGATGAAGATATTAAGGCATAAATGGGATAATCAAGTAGAATGCATCTGTCAAAGTACCTTCCACTCAGTTGTATGAAGGTCAGGAGTTAAAAAGATTATTGTAAATAATTGTCAGAAGTTATCAAGAAAACCGAGTGGATGGGATTAATTCTGAGTCAGATTTGGGTCTTCCAGCAAATGCATGTTCGACGACAGATATACATTTTGAGAGATGTCGTCGATTTAGGTATACCTATGTCAGTTTTGTACTTTGAATAAATTGTTTTTCTCTTTATGCGAGCCGAATCGAAAGTTTAACAAAGAAAAATGAAAAAAAATGTATGGGAGATTAAGAATAGTTTGATTTAGAACTTATATTATGAAATTTACATTAGGGTGGTGTACACGATTTCATTATTATAAATTTCTTCTGGTTCAAGCAATTTCAGATTAGTTTCCAGATTTTTTAAATATAAATCAGATTTTTCGAAATAAAAAAAAATCCAACATTCGAAACAAAAACTGTGCAACATTATTTAAATGTAACATAAACTCAGGATTCTTCATAGATATAACTAAATATATTTTTAATTGTTTTTTGTACTTAATTTTGTATATACAATATTTAAAAAAAAAATTATTTAAAAAAACTTAATTTGACATAAAATATTGAATTTTCCAAATATACTCCAAATATACTTAATAAGTCGTATTACATATTTAGAATTTTAAAGACTTCTCAACCTACTTTGATCGAATTCAGTGGAACCGTAAATGAGAAAGTCGAAAATAAGAAAACAAACCTTTCTATGGCGAGTACCGTTACTATACTCTGTCCAACAAAAATATTCAGTACAGGAAACATAGGGCATTTGACTCTCACTCTGGTTGCATTGGCTTGCATAAACCCATCTCAAGTTAAAGCTCTAATAGGGTTTCCGTACTTATCATTATAAATGGCCGCAAATATGAGAGAAATTTCTGTATGGGTTACCGCATCTGCTTATTTAAAACAATGAAAATTTTAATTAAATTAAAAAAAGACTATTTTTTTCCACACCACCACGCAAGCAGTAAGAAAATAGGCGTGTTTTTTTAAGGGTACCGGGCAAAACCTTAAAAGTTCTACAATATTACTTTACAGACGGCAAAGCCAAGCTTTAACGATTGTTGTAAAATAATTTTGGAAATTGTATATTTAAATCTAATAATAAATCAAATCTAATCTAAAGATCTAATCTAATCTATTTATTTAACTCAATTTTACTTCACCATTTACCAAACGCAAAATCAATTATACACTTTTGATAAAACAAACATTCAGTCTATAAAACCTTTTCCAATCCAAGTAATTTGCTTTAAACGCCAAAACACCTAAAGTGAAAAAAAAACTAACTGCATTTTAACGGGCTATTAAGAGATACAACCAAATACAAAGAAAATCAAAGGGACAACACTTCTCCTCCTCAGCTTACTTAATTTTGTTCTCAAAGGCTTAAAAACAGAAAGCTCTTTGGTAAAAAAAACACTGAAAAAGCTCTTTTGTATTGCTTTCAATAGGTATTGGCAACTCTATTGGAATGTAAATTTTTTTCAACTTATACAGCGAAAGTAGAAACGCGTAGATGATCAGTTTAATATGCTTTGGGCTTGCAATGAGGATGGTCATTGTGGGGTGTACGATATTTTTTGCAGAAAATTACCACAACAATTTGTGTAAGTTGGTCAATGGGTATAATCTGTTTCAGTGGTAGTTTTTTCAATTCCGTTTGGAACAGTATACACAGGCACCACTGGTTTGAAAAAAGCTCGCCCATAAGCCCTATGCTGACTATTTTTGTTGGACAGATAACATTTTTCGTTATCATTTTTACAATAGTACACAGTTTTTGTTTTACAAAATCGCTAGGGCCGTTTTTGATAAAATAAAACTTTTTGCTTACGATATACATGTAGTTTTGTATTTGGAAAAAAAATTGAACCTGAGATTTTAATCAAACTTGACATTACGATAATAGAGAAGACCAAAAAAGTGGGTCACGTAATTCCGTCTCTCTGTCTGTACAGCGATAATCTCGATTATCTCTTAATTTTATTAAAACTTGGAATTTAAGAGCTTAAGGAGATCGTCTTACATAGATTTTTGAATAATTTTGTTTAGCCATAAAATTGTTTTACCATATTAAGTATGCCGAAAACGGCTCTAACGATTTTGATAAAAAAAATCCGTGTTCTAACATTCTTGTTACATATTTTCTTTTTAACAGTACCTGACATACAACCAATTTTTTTAATTTTGACTTTCACATAAACGGCTCGACTGATTTCGGTAAAAAAATTTTGTATATGAGGTCCTTCGAATTCTAAACAAAACTGCATACTTACTAACATTTTTGAAAAATAGTTTTATTTTGTAATTTCAATATTTCGAAAACGAGTTGAATTTTTTTTTAAATTTTTTTTCAAATTTACATTGTTAAATACTTAAAATTGTCAAATCAATATTTTTTTGGAAAACAATTAATACAATTTTGTGTACAAGAAATTAATTAAAAAATGCATTAACAAATATATTTAGCCTTTTCTCCTAAGAATTTTGTGCATACAATGGGGTCGAACATAAGACCAATTACACACTAGCCAGTCTTGTAATTATAATAGATGTGTTGCAGGTTGATACCATTGTTTTAATTTTTTTTTCATGATATTTCTTTTTTATTATAAAGTTTGAAAGTTGAAATTATGTGTGAAACGCTACATAATTTAAATGACCACCACGCGAATTGTTGCAAGCATCAATTCTTTTGATGTAATTTTCGACCACTTTTTGACATATATTGGGCAGTAGCTCAGCCATAACTTGACGAATGTTGGTTTTAAAGTGCTCAAGAGTTAAAGGTTTATCTGCATAAACACGGTCTTTCGCGTAGCTCCACAAAAAAAGTCCAGCGGTGCCAAATCGCATGATCTTGGTGGCCAGTTGATATCGCCACGACGAGAAATTACGCGGCCAGGAAATGTCTCTTGCAATAAAGTCATATTCGCTCGAGTTGTGTGGCATGTGGCACCATCTTGTTGAAACCACATATTCTCCAAGTCGTATTCTTCAATAGCAGGCAATAAACGTCGGTTATCATATGACCATAACGCTCCGAATTGACGGTGGCAGTCCTTCCATCGTCGTTTTCGAAGAAGTAAGGTCCAATCACACCTCCGGACCAAAGAGTACCTCAAACAGTGAGTTTTTGTGGATGTGATGGCCCCTCTTCAATTACTTGAGGATTCTCAGAACCCTAAATACGACAATTTTGTGTATTAACATACCAACCGAGTGAGAAATGTGCTTCGTCGCTGAAGAAAATTTTGTTCGAAAAATCGCCGTCCACCGGCTGTTGTTCAAGCACCCATTCGACGTATCTACGACGTTGTGAATGGTCAGCTGGCTTCAGTTGTTGTGTGACCTGGACTTTATATGGATGTATGTAGGTGTAGATCCAAATGCAAAATACGCCATAATGTGCCATAAGACAGTCCTAATTCTTGAGAACGGCGTGGAATCGACACATTCGGGTCTTCGGAAACACTTTCACTTACAGGAGCGATATTTTCAGTGGTAGGAGCGAATCGATGATGCACAGGCCTTACAATATCTATAACCAATCCAGTCTCTTCAAATTTCTTCACAATTTTGCCAATTGCTTGCGTAGTTGGACGATTATGTAAACCATAATCACCTCATAAAGCACGATATGTGGCTGTAGCAGAATCACCCTTTTTGTAGTAGGTTTTAACAATTTTAGGTTTTATCCATTTTCGTAAATGTCAGACTTTCAGCTGACAAAAAAAAATGGTTTAACAACTTAGTTTGACAGATGTCAAATTCCAGCCCAATACTTTGAAACAGCAAAATGGATAACCCTTTATTTATATGGACCTAAAGACAGACTGAATGCCCAGTTTGAGCAAAATCTGACGTTAGATTATCTTTTTTCGAAAATGCAAAACTTTCCTATATTATGCATATATAAATACATATACAGTCGAAGTTCGATAAGTCGAACTTCGATAACTCGAATATTTGATAACTCGAATAAATTTGGTTGGCAATAGCGCGAAGCCTGAAGTTTACATGTAATGTTTGTTTGATAACTCGAACTTCTATAATTAAAATGTCTCGATAACTCGAAGATATTATTTGGCGTTACCTTCGATAAGTCGATTTTTTTAGGGAAATTATCAAATTCTGTGGATTTGTACAAGTTCATTTCATAATGCATTGCTTTTGTGGGCACTGTGTTCTATGACCTTGTATACATATGCGTGTGTTGAAAATTGTGATTCCGTTAAGTGTGAGTAAAAGCTGTCATGTTCCGGTGTTAGAACACAAATAATATGTTAATATACGTACGTATGTATTATAATACGAATTCAGTCTTATTTTTAAACTAAAAAAAAAGCACGAAATAAATAGTGTAAAGAAACTGACGTAGCTATTAACAGTGCGGTGTGTAGTTTTTATTAAAAGTGATGCTAACGTGGATATGCCGTTAAACGAACATTATAAAAACATCGTTTGAAGACAAATTTAAATTAATAAAAGAGGTGTAGAGTGGGTCAAGAAAGAAGGATGTGGCTATTAAATATAACATTCCGGCAAATCTATCGTCAGTCAAGCTTAACAGAATATTTTAATTAATCACAACAACTGTACTTTTTGTATTCGCAAATAAATATTACGTTAATAAATATTAATTAATTTTCTGTTTTGCTTGATAACTCGAAGTCTTGATAACGCGAATTATTTTTTTTTTTGGCAAGTGATGGTTCGAGTTATCGAAGTACGACTGTACATCGCAATAGTAAAAAAGAGAATTGAGTCAAAAGGAAAAAAAGACTGTTATGTCGTAGATTTGTCGTAAATAATTTGTAAACGAAAAAAAAAACATTTTTTTTAGCGATGTTAGTATCCCCAAAAATTACCAGAGAGAAGAAAAGGTTGTACCTGTTATACCTCATTGCTTCTTTCAATTTTCTTTTGTGGGCGGACTTAACTGTCAAAACATTTTGGATCTCTCAAGAAAAAAGTGAAGAAATTTACGACAGAATGTGACACTTTAGGATTATGGAAATATAAATAAATCGTCCTGGTTTGGGAAAATGCATACGCCAAATGTATTCTATTTGATCAAGGCATTTAAACAAAAAACAAATAAAATTCACACTCGAGTCTGTTACCAATTGTTGGTCTGCATTAAAATAGGAAATTTACTACACATACTGAAACTGAAATATTTATGTAATAAAAATGGTGATAGGTTAAATAAAAAAGCTAAATTATGGTATTCGTATAATAAATATGCAGAAAACTTTTATACTATAAACTCTTCCGTAAATATTTAGGTCGTGCATTGGTGAGTCATACAGCCTCTGAGAATTCAGCATATAATTGGAATCAACTAAACAAATATTTTTTTAAGACAAAAATTCAGCATATTAAATTTAGTTCTTCTTTTGTTAAGACCTTATCATTGACATGTCAAAAAACCATTATTATAATATATAATTTCTCGGGAACCCTTTCAATGCAATCTGTAATCTCGGATGTGTCCAATAATTTATATACAAAACATAAATGTTTACATTAGTTGGCGCCAAAGTAGCATCGGTTTTTCCGACCATACTGATGTCGTTAGTTTGGATTCATAAAAATACTTGATTTTATTTGTATTTTGCTGAAGACAATTTATATCTAGAAATAACATTTGAATAAAAAATCTTAATGTTTATGTGTATACATAAATATATAATTACACAAATGTTTGGAGGAAAGAGGAAAAAATGTCACAATCCTAGTTCTAAAGGTTTTGTTCAGCATGATAAAGTCATTATACACCGACTCATGTTTCTACCTAATGATGTTTAAAAGGAGAATCGTGAACATAGAAAATAGTTTTCAGTGTATAAATAGTAAGATATGGTAGAGGGCTATACGCGGCTAGACTTGTGTGCCTCAGAAGCAGCAAACAGGCATTTATATCTTATGAAGCAAGTTTACTTGTAAAGAATTGCCATGAAATAAATTTTTAAAAAGAACACAAGCTAAGGACATGTCTTTTAACACGCATTGACTGACGTGGCTACCATATTTGATAGTCAGTGACAATTCACTGGGGGTCATGTCACTCAAATTAAATTACAACAAATTTGTGATTAAAATTTCGATTACATTTGGATCTTTGACATTATAACTGAAATGCATGTTATACATCAATCAAATGATCTTCAGGAAATAATTCTTGCAGTAATTGATCCTGACAATTAAGCTTTCTATGTGTTTTAACACATATCGGGCGATAAATCGGCCATAACTTGACGAATATATGCGCCTATAGTTTGAGAATTGAGGAATCCAACCGTGCAAAATCACGTAATTTTTCTAAGCAGTTCACTTTGTCAAAATAGGTCGTGGTGTTTTCCTACAACCCTATCTTTGATATCAGGCCAATTAAGCAACAATTTGACTATAGCGATGAGAAGTCAAGTTGTTAGTTAAACAATTCTCATTTTCGAAGAAGGACCAATGGCAATACCAAATTGCACACCACACAGTGACTTTTTGTGCATGGAATGGGCTCTTGATAGTTATACGCAACTCTATATATAATTAAAATGAATACGGGGCTACAGCTAATATATGTATCTGTAAAAATATTGAATACACACAAATTCAATATTAACAAAACAACACAAGGCATCTGTAGATGGAGCTGCATTCGATGTGGCATTTGCATTTTTTTGACGTTTCATATTCAAACTTTATTTATGGTTGAAGTGACGCTCAAACTCTGTTCAACTTTTCGTAATAATCAGTCAGTTCGTATTTTTTTTTTGTAAATTGATTGAAATATTATTTAGTTTTATAAATTCGCAAAATATTTCAAAAATAAAATGTAATAATCTTTTAGATAATGAAGGGTGTTTTTTTTTTAATTGCATGAGCATTTTCAATTGTTGTTGTCTATGGGTTGACAGTTGAGAATGTCAAACTCTGTTGACATTTCTATTCGGTAAGGATTCATCATGAATCGTTTAACGCCGGAACAACGCTTTCAAATTGTGGAAATTTAATTTGCATAATATCATGTAGGGAAATTACTTACTGACAGAGACAGTTATTGTAGTTTCAGTTCCATTTTTAGTACTCTATATTGTATTCAACCAGTTAGAGACATCTTCAATTGTTAACGCATAAAAATTGTTTATGAAAAAAATTGAGCCCAAATGCATTTGAAGAAGTAATCTATAAGGCCTTCATTCGTCCAGAGTTGGAGTATAACTCTCATATTTGGGCAGGAGCTCCCAAAACCAATTTTAATCTTTTCGATAGAATTAAAAATAGAGCTCTAAGAATGATTGGCGATAGAACTATAGTGGAACCATTTACATCTCTCGAACATCGTGGAAATGTTTCATGTATTTCGTTATTTTATCGCTATTTTTATAAACAGTGTTTTGGCGAAGTAGCCAGTTGCATTCCTCCCCTTAAACTGTTCAACCGTAATACTCACGCTTCAGTTTACCCTTGAGCCCAACTTCGGACGTACTGTTAAGTACAGGGATTCATTCTTTAACCGTGCAACGCGAATGTGGAATAAATTACCCGAACTCTTTTTTCATAATTTCCTACTTTCCTAACGCTCGCACTGTGCTTGGACATACTAATGGTAATCAAAACCCCTTTAGTGCGAGTATCATTAGATAAAGGGTTATCCATTTTGCGGTTTCAAAAGTAAACGTAAATAAAACACATATAAAATATTTTTTTTCATGATATTTCTTTTTTATTATAAAGTTTGAACGTTGGCATTATGTGTGAAACACTACATAATTTAAATGACCACCACGCGAAATGTTGCAAGCATCGATTCTTTTGATATAATTTTCGAACACTTTTGGACACATATTGGGCGGTATCTCAGCCATAACTTAACGAATGTTGGTTTTCAATAAAGCCATATGAGCTCGAGTTGTGTGTCGGTCTGTCCTTTCTGTATGTATAACGAGCTACAGCCTATACGGCGTAAGCCATTACCTTCAAATTTGCTAAGTGTGATTATTTTGGCATTCCTCAGAGGGGAAATTGAAATTTTATTTTTAGGCCTAAAAATAACGGTACCTGCCATATGACCTTGAAGGAAAATCTCATTTTTCTCTAAAACGGCTCCAACGATTTTAATAATCTAAGATTTTTTTTGTTGGTAATAGCTATCATTTGATATGAACAAAGTTTACAGGAAAAGTCTATTAACGGTACCTTTCATATAACGGTTTTTGTAATTTTTGGGTTTTGGGTAACGTTACATTGGGTTTCTGTTAAATTTTATATCTGAGAAGATCTAAGTAGTGAAATTAATTTTGCATATCAAAATTTTGAATAACTTTTTTTTTTAATTAAAATTAATTAATGAAATTTTTTTGTTTTGAAAAATAAATATTTTTAAAACTAATCAAAAAAATAATTTTAAATTTTATATTCACATGTACATTAATAGTCTCTAAGAAATTGCATGCCAAAATTTCAAAAAAAAAATTGCTTTCAAAAAACAAAAAAATAAAAAACAGGATTTCATCAAAACCCGTCATACAATTTACGGGATACTTTTTTATAAAATTATCATTGAGCCATGGCATCTCATGGCGTTCTTCGTTTTTTTCGAAAAAACGATTAAAGTGATGGTTTTGGAAGTTTAAATAAGTTTAAAAAACGGTTTTTTCCCACCTATACATCATTCACTTTCATTATATACATGTATGTACTTGTACATATTTACATTATTACCCTCCAAATTAACATACTTAAAATCCATTTAAATAAACAATTCTTGAATCATGCATTCCACAATTCATTATACTACGAATCAAGGTAATATTACCTACATGGGCTTTAATTCTGCATAGGAAAACTATATAGGCCAGCTACCCACCAACAGCGTCAGTGAGTAACACTAAAGTTGTTAGCTACAAGAGCAAGTTTGTACGATCCAGTCGTGATTTTATTTCTATATCATTTGGTCCTATCGCCATAAGTCTAGCGTTATATTTCGGTACAAAGGGTGTAAGTAAGGAAGATTTAAAATTTGTTTGGTATAAAGGGTGTACGTGGACTTAAGTCTTTTGTATTTAATTATTTTAAAGGCTTAAGCCTTTAGTAGATAAAAAACAGAATTCAAAAAGAGTAATAATATGCATCTAGTCATATTATGCATCTAGTAACAAACAAAAAAATTACACTTGGTTGCGATAGAAAGTATACATTTTTCTAAGTTTAACAAGAGATAATAATAATAAATATAATAATAATAATGATTCAGATTTGTTAGAAAATGAACAGATATACTATTTCAATACTTTTTATTTATTTGAATTAATTTATTGTTTTAAAGTTTATTTTTCAATTAAATAGAGTTATTTATGTACAAAAAGATATTTTTCTTGACTTAAGTCCAAATAAGTCAAGAAAAAAGCCACAAAAAATAGATGGCTCTAAGAAGATAAGTCATCAGAAAATCGGGTAGGTGCTCATAGTTTGTTGTCAAAAGTTTAATATTATTACAGAAGACCGCTTTGATGATTATTTTGCATCATTAATTTTTTGAAAAAGTAATATCTGGATTTACAAAAAAATATTCCATCTTAAATCTCATTTTGCAGAAAACTACTATTTGTGACTTACCCCTTTCTACCAGGCACCAGAGACATTAAGGTATACATTATTAATTCATTATCTCATCATTAAATCTTAGCGATCATTCTCTGCGATTATGTGTTGACATTTTTATGTACCATGAAATTTTAAAGATGAATATCAGTGATTGAGTTGGAGAGAAAGTATTATTAATTTTCTCTGCCAAATTTGAAAAGACAAAAATGAAAATTTACAATATCTTTCAGCTTTAATGATTGATTAGGGATATCAATTTGTTTGGATATGTCAAAAAGTCCATGTACTCGCAAGTTGAAGTTGATATGAACTCAAAAATAAAATAAGTAAAATGCACGACTGGATCGCACGTATCTACTTGCTGTTATGTACGATCGCATGTATACAAAAAATTTCTATTAAGAATCTAAATAAATTTTTAAAGTCGTTTTTTACTTATTTATTTTTTTTTATATACAATGTTTTTTCAAATTAAAAAAAAAAACAACTTGGTATGACAATTTTAAATATTTAATAATATAAACTTTTTTTATAATTTGAAGGCCCTCCCATACATACATTTTGATCGAAATCCGTCAAGGCGGTTACAAGAAAGTTCAAAATCAGAAAAATGGTTGTATGACAGGTACCGTTACAAAATATTATAACGATTTTTTGACCAAAATGTAGAGTATATATAAAATAGTACACACAATTTTTTTTTAATCGAAATCGTTAGAGCCGTTTTCGAGGTAATTGAGATGGTAGAAAGAATTGTATGGCAGGTACCGTTTTTTTTGAACCTAAAAAAACGATTCAAAAATCTATTTTAGACAATCACTTAAAACGCTTAAACAACAAGTTTGAAGAAAATCACTTCAGCAGTTTAGGCTATAGAGCGTTGTACAGACAGAAGGAATTACGGGACCCACTTTCTTGGTGTTCTCCATCTTAGTAATGTCAAGTTTGATAAAAATATGCTTGAAATCCTTTGAGTCGATAATGGGAAAGTCGAAAATCAAAAAAATAAAAAAATCACGACTGGATCGCACGTACTTGCTCTTATGTATGTTCGATCACATCGTATGTACAAGATTCTTAATAGAAACGGCTAAATATATTTTAAAATCGTTTTTTACTTAAATTCCTTCACGATTAAAAATTGGGATGACAATTTCAAATATTTAATCAAATAAACTTAAAAACAAAGTTTCAGAAAAATCATCCACCCGTTTTCGAAATATTATATTTTCAAAAAAAAAATATTTTTTGTTTTGAAAAATCCAAAAATAAACTTTTTGTCGAAAAATTTTAAATGCAGTATTATTAGAATTCGAAGAACCTGCTGTATAAAAATGTTGATCAAAATCCGTTGAGCCGTTTATGAGAAAGTTGAAAATGGCAGGTACCGATAACAAAATACGTAAACAATTTTTTTGGTCAAAATGTAAAATAAACCTAAAGAAGTACTCATACTTTTTTAACCAAATTACTTAGAGCCGTTTTCGATATAATTAAGATGGTAGAAAAATGTGTATGGCCAAAACAATGATTTAAAAAAAATTTTAGACAATCACCTAAAACGCCTAAGTACCAAGTTTGGAAAAAAATCGGTTCAGCGGTTAAGGTTATAGATCATTCTAAACACAGACAGACAAACAGACGGAATTGCGGGACCAACTTTTTTAGTGTTCTCTATCAACGTAATGTCAAGTTTGATTAAAATCTCAAGTTCGATTTTTTTTAAATGCAAAACTACCCTAAAAAGATTTGTGGTAAAAAAAAACAACAAATCCAATTCAATCCACAATAGAGCAATCGTGGGCTTGAAGGCATAATATTCACAAAATTAATAGTTTGTGTTTGCCATTTTGTTGTCGCACCATTTGGTTTCGTCTGCGTCATTTGAAATTTCTGTTATTTCTTCTAATGACTTATCTAAGTATCTTGACCATGCTTTAACATTTATATTACAAATCGTTTGACAAATAATAATAAACACACCACATAAAGACTAGAAAAACTTATTTTAAAATTTGGGCTTTAAATCGATTTGACCGAGCATTTGTGCGGTGATCTGTAACACTGAGTTCTGATTCTGACACATCCCGATTTAGAAGTCACTACCGACGGAGTGTAAATATTCCTACAACTGAAGGGAAATCTTTTTATAAATCTGTAAGCTTGTATGTGTATAGAATTATTCATCTATATTTAACCAACATCATGCTATAAGCCCTTTAAACCACTTCCAGAACTTTGGCCTACGCCTTGATTACTGGCCTTGAATATTTTCTTTGTCTTTCCACTCTCACTCATCTGCTGACATATCTAATCCTATCCGTCTGGAAATGATTGCACCAACTCTGCTATATGAATACTAAAACCATCCATCAATGTCAAAGATTCTCTTTATTTTTCGTTTCCTATATAAAATCGTGTCATGAGCCGCCATGTCAGGCATATGAACAATGAATACAAAAAACATAGTTTTTACTCCTCCAAATACTTCACACTTTATAGGTACGAGTACTTTGAATATGCACGAAGAATAAAAATTTCAAAAAGGATTTAAAATTTTTACCCAAGGCTAAAATGTTCTTCGAAGGAGGTACTTGTGGGAAAATTTGCGGCAAAAAGGTGCCATTTTGCGTTCGCCTTCATCATTTCTAAGAATTTATGTAAGGGGGGGGGGGGGGGTTGGAAGGGTAGAGAAATCAATTGAAGCTGCCATTCGGAACGAATGGGTCATGAGTTCGCAACGTTCATCTATTTGCAGAACAAATCTTCCCAGCAGTCAGTAAATTGGTTTTGTCTTATTTTTCAATTATTTTGGCACGCGTTTGCTTCGTCTTCTTGGTTTCAACATGCCTCTCTCCACGATTTATACCCAGAGCTATATTGCCTTTCAGGTGTAACCAAGCGTTAAAGTAGCGAGCTACTTGTATAAGAAAAGAATACTCCCCATACACTCTGTGTCATTTGATTGATGACTAAAGAGAAATGCGCGCTAATTGCGATTAAGACAGAAATTTGTATTTAGGTAAATCCAAAATATATTTGGCGCCACAAAAAAAAAGAATGCAAAAGATTTCTATTTAAAATCTAAATATATTTTTAAAGTCATTTTTTACTTTATTTTTTTATACACAAAGTTTCTTTATTTTTTTTCTAAAAAATTGGTATGACAATCTTAAATATTTAGTTATATAAACTTAAAAACAAAAGAATTAAATCGAAGTAATCAAAGAAAAAATAATTCCAAATTCTGAAACTAATTTGAGCTAAAAAAAAAAGTACGCCATTGTATTTCTTGGATAAATTTGAAATTATGAGAAAATTTTTTATAAATCTGTGGAGCGGTTTTTGAGAAAAAGTCATTTTTAAACTTTGAAAAATTTTTTTAAAAAATCAAAAACGCCAATTCATAGGTATTCAGAAAATACATTATAAATATAATTTTTGAAAAAAACTAATGAGCAGTTTTCAAAATATAATTTTTTTAAATTTTTTTCTTAAAAATGTTTTTAAAAATAAAAAAAAATATTAATTAAAAATATTGGTATGCAGTATAAATTGGGCAACCTAAGGCTATATATGTGTGAAATTTCGAAAGAATCGGTAAGAGATAGTCGACCACCGGTCGTAACTGAAAAGCTGCACTGATTTTTTTAATCAAAATCGTTAGAGCCGAGAAAAATAGGCTTTAACGTAACGGTTATATGGCAGGTACCGTTATTTTTTGAGCTAAAATAAAATTTAAATTTACCCTCTGCACATTACCTAAAAAACTCCATAGACCAAGTTTGAAGCAACCCGTTTGGGCTGCAGGTTTTTATACATACATACAGACAGACTGACAGACATACAATAGTACAGAATTTTAAGACCATCTTTTTTCGTCTTCGCTATCATCTTAATGTCATGTTTGATTGTTATCTCAAAACCTTTGTTTTCGACGAATGCATAACTTGCCTTATAGTACCTATAATCGCAAGTAAAAATTAATTTATATAAATTTATTATAAAAAAAAATGTAAAGTTGCTTATAATAAAAGTTTATACAAAAATTTCCCTCAATTGACCTAAATCAATTAGTGTGGAGTGTATGATAGCGAACAGTGCGTAGAAACGAGTGCATATCTGGGTAAGAAGTTTTGCAAAATTCTTGCTACAAAAATAAACATTTGGAACAAGAGGCCTTTTTCGAGAGGAGCCAGCATCAGCTACGAAGAAGTGCATCTGGGATTTGAAGGTATGTATGTGTGTACAAAAATGCCACACCCTGGCATACGAAGAAAAAAACATAACTGCAAATATTTTCCTAAACAAATATCTCGTTGGTTTGTATTTAATTAATTAATTCAAGATTTGTTTTCGGTTTCCTTGGCTCGATTGTGTGTAGTGCATATATTCATATACATACGTATGTAGGATTGTATGTATATGGTTTTTGTGTGATATTTTTGTTTTCACCCTTTTGCTAGAAGCCTCACTAAGGGAAATCACTTGTCTATATTTGCAAGGCCATAAGTTCATAGACATATCTAGAAAAATGCTTTAAACTTATACAAATGGCTACTTTAGGGGTAGCGAATAGATTCGTAGACAAAAAACATGTAGACATTTTGTATTTTGTTGATAAACATGTTTTAAACAATAATTACAAGTTTTTCATAAATCTTAGTCAAACCAATTATTAGAAGTTTCATTTTGTATTTAGTAGTAAGGAAAATATTGCATACGTTCAGGAGAGTGTTCACAGCAACTAGTTATGTTGTATACTATCTTGGTTTCAATTCAACTACTGAAGTAGTGATGTGTCGGTTTATTAAGCCGAATCAAACCGAGATAAGCACAAACTGAGTTGAACAGTTTTTATTTTTTTTTTTACATCGAATTGGTTGTAATAAGGCAATTGGCTCCAGTTCGGTTTCGGCATATATACTCGGTTTAAGGTTTGACAGCGACTCGAACGTACTGTTTGTCCTAAAGGGTGATTTTTTTGCTACTTGGTTTTTGACGTTTATATTTTTGACAGATCACACATGACAAATTCCACGAACATTTGACATTTCGATTTAGTATTGTTTGCCATTTCATCATGAATAGACTTACGCCTGAACAATGTTTGCAAATTATTGAAATTTATTATCAAAATTCGTGCTCTGTGAAAAATGTGTTTCGCAAGCTACGCCCGGCAAAATTGTCTTCAGCGACGAGGCTCATTTTTAGCTAAATGGATACGTGAATAAGCAGAATTGCCGTATTTGGAGTGAAAAGCAGCCAGAGGCAATTCAGCAGCTACCAATGCATCCCGAAAAATGCACTGTTTGGTGCGGTTTATGGGCAGGCGGCATCATTGGGCCGTACTTCTTCAAGGACGATGAAGGCCGCAGGGTTACGGTCAATGGAGAAAGGTACCGTTCGATGATAACAAAATTTTTTTTGCCGAAAAAACAAGAATTGAACTCGGTCGACATGTGGTTCCAACAGGACGGTGCCACATGCCACACTGCACGCGAAACCATGCATCAATTGAGAGGCGAATTTGGTGAGCAGTTGATCTCACGTTTTTGCGCAGTCAATTGGCCACCAAGATCATGTGATTTGACCCCGTTAGACTATTTTTTGTGGGGCTATGTTAAGTCTATTGTCTATGGGGATAAGCCAAACACGATTGCTGCCTTGGAAGCCAACATTGAACGCGTCATTGGTGAGATTCCGGCCGAAATGTGTGAAAAAGTTTGCCAAAATTGGACCTTCAGAATGGACCACCTGAAGCGTAGCCGCGGGCAACATTTAAGTGAAACTATTTTTAAAAAGTAAATGGCAGAAATTGATTTATCGATCCAAATAAAAACTTCATTCACTTTTTACAAGTTTCTGTGTTTTTTTGAATTTTCAAAAACCAAGCTCTTAAAAAATCACCGTTTATAAATTGTTGTTTTCGTTTGCACCTTTTCAAAACATGATCGCATCTATTAACTGTCAACTCAACTTGTTAATTTGTATGTTGACAGATCGGTTAAGTTCCATATTGAATAAAAATTGTATAACAATGTCGATGGACTAAAAAATCGCAAACTTTTTGATTTTTTTTTTTACTGCTCCGGATGAAGGCGATTTTAGAGCAAATGGGTGACAGATGGAACGAAATACACTTTCTCAAATGAAATATAGATGTCCAGCATTTATGAATCCATTAACTGTCAAATTCCCTTGAAGGATTGCTATGATGTTGATGGATTAAAAAATCTCTAAGACCCACAAATTTTCAGATTTTATTTTACTGCCCTTAAATTTTAGATAATAATGCATACCAAAATTTTCGAAAAATATTTTTTTTGGGTTTTTTGCAAAAAAAAATATTTTTTTGAAAGTTCAATATTCGAAAACGGATGGATGATATTTTTTGAAATTTTGATTTTAAGTTTATATTATTAAAAACTTAAAATTAGCATTCCAATTTTTTTAGGAAAAAAATTTAAAAAATTGTGTATATAAAAAATTAAGTAAAAAACAACTTTAAAAATATTTTTAGATTTTAATGGAAAACTTTTACATACGATGTGATCAAACATAAGAGCAAGTGCGTGCGATCCAGTCGTGCATTTTATTTTTATTTTTTTTAAATAAAATTAGAAATGGCTTACATAGAAAAGCTTTCATAAAAAGTTATATATTTTTACAGGAAACACCTGAACGATTTGGATGAAATTTTGTATTATTAAATAGTAGATACTTTATTTCTCATTGCAAAAGGGCAGGTTCCATACTTGATCGTAGGGGCGTGGACGATTTAACAATTTAGAAGTATATTACGTTTATCTAAATTATGTGCCACTATGGGGCCAAAGCCAAGTGTGCTGATTGCATTATATTTGGACTTTGAATAATTTTTAAAAAGTGATTCTCATCGGCTTTATTGGTCGTAATGATGATTAAATGAAAGCAATTTTCATTTTATTTTTCCAACGTTTCGACGGTGGTTGCCGTCTTCTTCAGGGGTGTCTTAATTTACAAAATTCAAAAGAGATATAATGTTCTACATATTGATACAAGTAAACGAACAAAATATGGCTTACATAACGTTAAATTTTAAGATTTTTACTTTTTTAGATTACTTAAAAATAATTTGTTTAAGACATATAAAAAAAAAAAACAGATTAAAAACAGATTTTAAACACTTCTCATTTGAAGATTAGTCTACGTTTTATGATATTTACTGTCAGAAACTAAGGAACAGTAAACGGCAGATATATTTTGTGTGTCTTGTTTGCGGTTCATATTATTTTTGTTGTTAATTATATGCAGTGTCTGTAGTGTGTAACGTAAGATGTATGTTTTTCTGTTGCAAGGATCTCCACTCCCTCGAAGTTTGGTGTGTGACCGGTATCAACGATGTGAGAAGCCAGTGCCGTCTTCTCAGAACTTTTTAGGCGAATATCTGACTTATGTTTCGCCATTCTTTGCCGAAGGAGTTGTTTGGTGGTGTCGATGTAGCAAAGATTGCAAGATTCATCCGATTTCCCTTGGTAACTTATTTTGTTAACTTCTTCTGAACAGCGATCTTTGTCGGTTTCCGTCTTCAGGTTGGTGAATAGGGATGCAACAGTCTGGTTCGACTTATATGCCAAGTTGGCTTCCGGGTTGTTTTTCGCGACCATTTCTTTGAAGTTTTCGGAAAGTTTGGGCACATAAACAACACTCTCTTATAAACACATCTCATCTCTTCCAATTTATTTTCAGAACGAACTTGGTGTTTTTGACGAAGTATCAAGTTCCTTATAACTTCTGTCGGGAAGCTGTTGTCTTAGAGTATTTGCGTAACTTTTTCTTCGTTAGCGGAGTGGAATTTTCGGTCACTCAACGCAAAAACTTTGTTTATTAAGTTCGACCCAGTGTTTATACGAATGTGCTTGACTTGATTAGATCGGAAATTGACAAGCCGCCCAGATGCCATATCTTTCTTGGTACCAGTCGAAAGAAAGTCGATCATTTTCGCGGTAGACCTTAACGTCCAAGAACGCTATCGATCTGTTTTTTTCCCCTCTCTACGGTTAATTGTATTTTTTTATTAAACTGGCTAAAGCATCGTAGAACATTTTCAATTTCTTCTCTATCCACAATCGCAAAGATATCATCAACGTATTTTGCTATAAACTTAGGTTTGTACTCGTAGCTTAGTTTAAAACATTCCTCGAGTAAAAAATCTAAAACCAAGTCCGCAATCGTCGGTGAAAGGGGATTTCCCATTGGCATTCCGTGTACTTGTTTGTACAAACTGTCCTTAAATTGCAGGTAGTTGTTATCTTTGAGGCAAAAATTTAATAATTCGATAAATTTGTTTTGGCTCACCTTGGTATTTTCAGCTATAATTTCCCATTTCTTTTTAATAATGTTGATTGCAAGCTGAACAGGAACATTAGTAAAAAGAGAAACTGCGTCATAAGAAACCAAAATATCGTTTGTGTCAAGTACAAAATCATCGATGACGTTATTGGCCTGAGAGGCATGTTTGACTTTGAAGTGTTCAAAATCTGGTTTTTTTATATGTCTTAAACAAATTATTGTTCAGTAATTTAAAAAAGTAAAAATCTTAAAATTTAACGTTATGTAATTCATATTTTGTTCGTTTACTTATATCAATATGTACAAACATTATATCTATGTTTAATATTGTAAATAAAGACACCCCTGAAGAAGATGGCAACTACCGTCGAAACGTTGAGAAAATTAAATGAAAATTGCTTTCATTTAATCATCATTACGACCAATAAAGCCGATTAGAATCACTTTTTAAAAATTCTCCAAAGTCCAAATAAAAACCAACTTGGTCAAAAAGTTCTAAAATATGATTGCATTATAATAATATTTTGATTTCCAAGTTTATTTAAATAGATGTCATCCAAGGCTTGGAGTGACTCTTGTACTTCAGTCCACAGCTTTTAAGTGCGATAGCTCGTATTGCCGAAAATAGTATTTTTTTCCGCTGCACCTACCTTCCTGTAAGTTGTCGACATAAAGTGGCAAGCAAACATTACCACCCTGTTGATAGGAGATTATAGTATATGTAGGTCTACCACATGGATTCACCATCATTACATACGTCACTGATTTTTTTTCAAAGAATTGCCCTCTTTATAATTGATGATAGATATTTTGATCAGAAATATTTGTTTTACATTTTTGATGTGAACATTGACAAAACTTATTTTCTGAGAAGAAAAAAAATTCAAACATAGGTATAGTTTTAATTGATCTAATAGAATAATGATTGTAGTGTCAATATGTAGATAGTGGTCTCCGTGAAAGGTATGTCGAATATTCCTAGAAAATTGTGCGATCTTAAAGTTCAGTAATTGGTCATAAAAGCTCAAATAGTTTCAGTAATTGGTAAGTCACATAAACCAACATTTTAATAAATTGTTAAAATTGTATAAAGAAACAATAAAATTACCATTTAATCGTCATAAAAGTTCAACTAATTCCCGTAATTGGCTAGTCATAGATTTTTTTGTGTGAATTTAATAAATTTTTAACTCAAGGCCGTAAAGCTAAAAATAAGCAATAATACCAAAAATCTATGGTGCTAAAAATATCTACGACCTTGATGAAAAATCCATAAAAAAATCAATGAGTAACCAACGATACTAAAACCAGTTCATCTTACATTGATTTATCGATACTGATGAGCTTTTATAAGGCATGATATCCCACACATGAGGTGCAAAGTATCGGAAGAAGTATAGGACAAAATAGCTATCAGAATTTAACACATGCTAGCAAATTGATTTATTATAGATGTTTGAATTTAGAGTGCCAAAATGTTTCAGTGTTTTGCCTAAAAACGAAAGTGTGAAAAAATGTGCACCTTTTCCAAATTGAGAATTCAATAGAATTTTGACAGCTGAAAGTTAAAAAAAAAGTTCCTTCTTCACAGAAAAAAATGTTCCAAGTTAACTCGGTATCAGTTAGCAGTGTAACGCAACTCTGACAGAACTGAAGAGTTATACGGCAAGGCACGAAAAATTGGCAAGAAATATAAACTAATTATTCTTCAAATACAAAACAAAGTTTTGAAAATGATGCTAAGTCTTCCCTGGCATTATTCAACCTTAAATCTCCACAGAAAGGCGGATGTTGAATTGATTTTCGAAAGGATTCGTAAGCTTGTAAATAATTTTAACATCAGTTGTGATAGTTCTAAGAATTCTCTAGACCATCTACTGCACAAGTAGCCATATATGGCTTTTGGTTTTAAAACGCCGACTACTGAGATTTCGCAACTGCCACTGGAAAAGTACCGTTTTGATCATTTAGAACAGTTCTTTGTTTATGTGTTTTTATGTATTTGGTGTCCGTTATCTTTGTACAATCGCAAAAAACCACAGTCAAATTCAACAGCGCCCGCGGCGAGAGTGTAGTGCAAGAAATAAAAACTAAAGTGTATTTGTTATTGACTAGAGGATAATTAAAAAGGTGTTATAATGGGTTATCCATTTTGCGGTTTCAAAAGTAAACGTAAATAAAACACATATAAGATATTTTTTTTCATGATATTTCTTTTTTATTATAAAGTTTGAACGTTGACATTATTTGTGAAACACTACATCATTTAAATGACCACCACGCGAATTGTTGCAAACATCGGTTTTTTGAGGTAATTTCCACTTTTTGACACATATTGGGCGGTAGCTCAGCCATAACTTGGCGAATGTTGGTTTTCAAGTGCTCAGGAGTAAAAGGTTTATCTGCGTAAACACGGTATCTAGCGTAGCTCCACAAAAAAAGTCCAGCGGTGTCAAATCGCATGATCTTGGTGGGCAGTTGATATCGCCACGACGAGAAATTACGCGGCCAGGAAATGTCTCTTGCAATAAATCCATATTCGCTCGAGTTGTGTGACATGTGGCAACGTCTTGTTGGAACCATATATTCTCCAAGTCGCATTCTTCAATAGCAGGCAAAAAAAGTCTGTTATCATATGACCATAATGCTCCGAACTGACGGTGACAGTCGTTCCATCGTCGTTTTCGAAGTAGTAAGGTCCAATCACACCTCCGGACCAAAGAGCGCCCCGAACAGTGAGTTTTTGTGGATGTGATGGCCTCTCTTCAATTACTTGAGGATTCTCAGAACCCCAAATACGACAATTTTGTTTATTAACATACCCACCGAGTGAGAAATGTGTTTCGTCGCTGAAGAAAATTTTGTTCGAAAAATCGCCGTCCACCGCCTGTTGTTCAAGCACCCATTCGACGTATCTACGATGTTGTGAATTGTCAGCTGGTTTCAGTTGTTGTGTGAGCTGGACTTTATATGGATGTAGGTGTAGATCCAAATGCAAAATACGCCAATGTGCCGTAAGACGGTCCTAATTCCTATGGGTGGCAATGGCACAGTGGATAAAGTGCTTGATTGCTAACTAGAACGTGTGGGTTCGAACCCCACACTAGGCGAATTCTTTTCTATACCTCCAATTTTAATTGGATGCCGCCCATGGGTTAAAATGAGACAGTCAATACCTGGTTCTCGAATCCACTGTGCCAAACTAGTGCCGTGCAATCCAGGTTGCATTTAAAAGACCATAGATCTTACAGGCATATAGTTAAAAAAAAAAAAAAAAAAGAGGAATCGACACATTCGGGTCTTCAGCAACACTTTCACTTACAGCAGCGATGTTTTGCAGTGCTACGAGCGAAACGATGATGCACATGCCTTACAATATCTGTAACCAATCCAGTGTCTTCAAATTTCTTCACAATTTTGCCAATTTCTTGCGTAGTTGGACAATTATGTAAATCATAATCTCCTCTTAAAGCACGATATGGGGCTGTGGCAGAATCACAATTTTTGTAGTAGGTCTTTTATGCGTTGTGCAATAGTTAAGCGACGCATTTTTCGTAAATGCCAGACTTTCAGCTGAAAAAAATAATTGGTTTAACAACTTAGTTTGACAGATGTCGAATTCCAGCCCTATACTTTTGAAACCGCAAAATGAATAACCCTTTATCTTTTTTAGTGAGATTAAATATTGGTAAGTAAAATTTAATTGCTGTATGTTCAATTATGTCTGTGGAACTCGAGACAAGGGGCATTTTTGGCAACGTCCATATATGGCTCATTATCCATTCACACAAAAATGAATATTCTAACTTTCGTCTTTTTTTGCAGTGATAAAACAATGATCTCGTCGACTTTTTACGGAAAAAGATGTCATGTTATTCCTGGCGATGGATATGAGAGTGAGGATGAAATCCTAAATTCGGGGGATGAGCAAGATATGGAGATGTGTGTAAGTGAGTATGACACCGAAGATGAAAAACCATTGTCCACTTTGAGAGCAAGAGATAGGAGACAAAAGCAAAAGTTAAGATGGAGAAACTGGTCTCGTGCATCATTCATAGAAAGCGATTATCCCTTTTTAGGGAGATGCCTGAGGAAATGTCCTGTTTAGATACCCCCGCAGATTTTTTTTTCTGTTCACGGAAGAACTGTTTGATTTAATTGTTGAGGAATCTCACAGAAAAGCGTCGCAAGACAACATAAGTAAGCCAGTGAATATTACTCGAAGTGAAATGGAGCAATTTGTGGGTATTTCGCTGTTCACGTACCTCGTCAAATTGCGATGTACTAGGCGCTATTGGAACTCCCAATTAGGACATCCTTTTATTTATGAGACCATGCCATGTAGGCGGTGGGAGGAAATAAAAAAAATGTCTTCATTTCGCTGATAACGATAAATTTGTAAGATTTGGCCAACCTGGACGACAAGCTTTTCAAGACCAGGCCACTCCTAAGTAATATAAGATAACGAGTTCTTCGTATACCAAAGGAAGCGCACATTGCAGTGGATGAACAAATAATCCCCACTAAGTGTCGACATCATCTCAAGCAGTATAACCCCAAAAAACCACATAAATGGGGTTTCAAAAACATAGTTTTAAGTGGAATATTGAGATTCAGCTATGACTTTGAAATATTCGCAGGGGAGCAGAGCAACGTCATTCTAGAGGATTTTCCAGATTTAGGTGAGAGTGGGAATGTTGTGCCCAGGTTGGTATCAACGGTGCCAAGACACATGAACCCCAAAATAACAACTGTTTCAACAGCCCGAAAGTGCAAATACATCTAACAAAAGCGGGTCTTCTTCCATTGGGGACGGTGAGGCTGAATAGAGTTCCAGACATTGTCGTTCCAAAAGAAACGGAAAGAAAGAAAAGAGGACGAGAAAATATGATTGAAAAGATGGCTAACATTGAAGGCGTCGACGTTTCTTTTATGTCCTGGTTTGACAATCAAATTGTTAATATGCTTTCCACATTTGTGTGGACCAATCCCACAACGGAAAAAAATATCTATGGTGTTGACCTCTTAGATTTTATGCTCGGTCTTTGTCGAATTGGCATACGATCAAAAAAGTGGTACATACAAATATTTTTCCACTTTTTGGACTTGTGTGTGTTGTAAATGCATGGAATTTGTGGCGGGAGAAGAGCGACACATATATGCCCCTTTTCGATTTTAAGCTAGCTGCAGCAGAAAACCTATGCAAGTGTAAAAAGTTTTTGAAAAAAGTGCGGCCTTTCTCAGTTTCAAACACTCCAAACCCCAAAAGACTACAATTGATTCAAATCCGTCAACTCCGATTTGCTCACATCATACTCATAAAGGAAAGCGTCATGACATTCCACTGAATTCAGTTCGCTGTAACACTAAAGATCACATTCCAGAATGGAAAAAACAAGGCAACAATGCCAAAATGACTGTAAATACAGGTAATTTAGTATATGCTAAAAATGCAGAATTTATCTTTGCCTGAACAAAGATCAAAATTGCTTCGCATCACTCCATACTTAATTTATTTTTTAGTGAATATTGAAAAATGTTTTTTTGTTAAATATTAATTTAATTTTGTAACGAATATTTGAAGAAAATGTTTCTGTTTTGTTATACTCTTGAACTTAATTCTATATTTATTTATTTTTTTGTTAGCTTGAAAATGTGTAAATGCACAAGCAGCCATATATGGCAAAAGTTATTAACTTTTAATAAAATTTGTTTAAACAATTTTTTTTTCTTTTAGTCTTTTACTTGTACAAAATGAAAACAAAAACATAGGGCGTGAAGTAGAGGGTTAATGTATAATCTGTGATAATTTTCTGTAGTTTGTTTTTAATTTAATATCTTTTTTATATATAAAATAACTACATTGTTTTTTTTCGATTATGTATTTTTAATTTCGTATCTACATATATGTTAATTTATTTCTTTGTTAGTTTATTTATTTTTTAATTTAATTATTTAGTAATTAATTTATTTGTTAATTTATTTATTTTTAAATACATTTATTTATTTATTTTTTAATCTATTTATTTATTTGTTAATTAATTAATTTATTTATTTTATCAATATTTAAATAACTTATTCAGTTAAATTTGTTTTTTTTCTTTTTTTTCCCTTTTATTTTTACTTGCGATTATAGGTACTCTAAGGCAAGTTATGCATTCGTAAAAAAAATTCTAACAATCAAACATGACACTACGATAATAGAGAAGCCTAAAAAAGTGATCGGCAAAAAATGTTTAAATGAAGGTTGATTTTTTTAAATTTATCCATACAAAGTTTTAAAGGAGTAAATCCTCATGAAGAAAAGAAAATCATAATACATATTTTCAGTGTTCGTTCGCACACAGGAATAATTAATAAAAAGATATAATTTATTTTTTGTTTACAAGGAGGCATTTGCAGTCTCAATTTAATGACCATATTTCTGGAAATCCCATTCTCTGTTATCCAACGGGCATACCTGTCGGGTCTTCAACCACCTGGATATGCAATGGAAATGGAAAGCGTGATTACAAACTCCCCATGCTACAGTACACTCTTCGCTTGTAGCCGATGCCTGATTTGCCTGACATTCAATGCAAAGATCCATGATGTGGTTGCGACAGATTGCGCAATTGTCCACGACAATGTCCCATGCCCAAAGTGCTACAGCGTTCCATTTTTTGACTTCGAATCGTTTTTTCTCTCCTTTGCTGCTTGAATAGGGAACTTAGAATTCTTCTTCGTCTACTTCCATTTTGTGGCTGGTTTATATAGAAAAATGTATGTCTATCTGTCTGTCAGTCTGTTCGTCTATATGTATAACGAGCTACAGGCTAAACGCCTTAAGCGATTACCTTCAAATTTGGTATTTGTGATAACTTTGGCATTCCTCAGAGGGGAAATCGAAATTTTATTTTTAGGCCTAAAAATAACGGTACCTGCCATATGACCTTGACGGAAAAACTTATTTTGTTCGAAAACGGCTCCAACGATTTTGATAAATAATTTTGAGAATTTTTTTGTTGGTAATAGCTATCATTTGATATGAATCAAGTTTACGGGAAAAGACTATTAACGGTACTTTTCATATAACGGATTTTAAAATTTTTGGCTTCTCGGTAACTGTTCATTGGATTTCTGTCAAATTTTATATCTGAGAATATCTAGGTAGCCAAACTAATTCTGCATATTATAATTTTAAATAACATTTTGTATATAATTAAATTTAAGTTTTGAATTTTTTTTTGAAAAATCAATATTTTTAAAACTAATCAAAAGAAAAAAATTTTAATTTTATAGTATATGTACATTAATAAACTCTTACCAAACTGCATACCAAAATTCAAAAAACTAAAAATGAAGAACCGGATTTTTATAAAATTTTCATTGATCCGTGGCATCTAATGCCGTTCTTTGTTTTTTTAAGAAACTGATTGAAGTGATCGTTTTAGCACTTTTTATCACATTTTTGTATAAAGAAGTTTAAGCACTTGTTTTTCCACAATTTAAAATTTGGCTTTTATTAATATCTACTTAAAAAACTTTTTTAAGGCTAACACGTTTCGTCTTAGTTAGGACATCATCAGGGCAATACATTTTTTTTCCTGTTTTTAAGCAAATCATACAATCATAAAGGTAGTAACACGACACTGGTGAACAAAAGTGTTTATACAAATTAATAAAATTGAAAATTAAACATAGAGATCTGACTTTAAAAAAGCTTTAAACTAAGTATAAAATATGGAAAAAAATTAATATATAATATATATTTTTTTTAAATATTATATGTTAAGTAGTGGGCTATTGTTCAATAAGTCCATTTGTAAGTTTAAAATGTTCATGCACTTATGCTTATTTAATTCAAACATTTTATATTTGTCTAATATACGCCCAGCAGGTAAAAAATGTAATAGAGACACATCATCGAGGGAGCATCCATATCCAGAAGTTTGTATATGTTGAGCGAGTCCAGAAGAAGGTTCGGGACGTACAGCAGCCTTAAAATGTTCTGTAAACATTATCGATAAAGATCTTGCAGTTTTTATCAGTTTAAAACACGATTTTTTCCCACCTATACTCTATTCACTTTCATTATTATACACATGTATATTATATACATAAATATGTACATATATTTACATACCTAGGCGCCATCTATGTAGGTAGGTACACATTACCCTAATAATTTACATAATTAAAATCTTTTTAAATATACATTTGTAGGATGGTACCTACAGTTACCATTCCTTTAATCATATGCATTCAACAATTCATTATACTAAGAATCAAGGTAATCTTACCTACTTCGGCTTTAAACCTGCACAGGATAACTAAACTAGACTACCTTTTCCTACTAACAACTTCAGTGGTTAGCTACTACTTTACAATAAAGTTGTTAGCTACAAGAGCAAGTTCGTACGATCCAGTCGTGCATTTTATTTCTTTTGAATGCATGTTTTCTTTTGTATTTTCCTCCGAGTTGGCCTTATAATTCATGGTATTTTTTATTTCATTCAAGAAAATTTTTCAGTAGTAAGATAATGTATCAAATCTCTGAATTGTCACAGACTATTTTGATAATATTATTACGAAATAAATATATCTATCTATCTAATTATTCAAATGAATTGACTGTGTTTTTAATACATATACTAAGTACGAGAATGTATTAGAATTTTTTTTTTTCGAAACAATATATGTAACGGGTGATTTTTTTGCTACTTGGTTTTTGACGTTTATATTTTTGACAAATCACACATGACAAATTCCACGAACATTTGACATTTCGATTCAGTATTGTTTGCCATTTCATCATGAATAGACTTACGCCTGAACAACGTTTGCAAATTATTGAAATTTATTATCAAAATTCGTGCTCTGTGAAAAATGTGTTTCGCAAGCTACGTCCGTTTTTTTTCCGCTCATTTTTGGCTAAATGGATACGTGAATAAGCAGAATTGCCGTATTTGGAGTGAAGAGCAGCCAGAGGAAATTCAGCAGCTACCAATGCATCCCGAAAAATGCACTGTTTGGTGCGGTTTATGGGCAGGCGGCACCATTTGGCCGTACTTCTTCAAGGACGATGAAGGCCGCAGGGTTACGGTCAATGGAGAAAGGTACCGTTCGATGATAACAGATTTTTTTTTGCCGAAAATGCAAGAATTGAACTCGGTCGACATGTGGTTCCAACAGGATGGTGCCACATGCCACACTGCACGCGAAGCCATGCATCAATTGAGAGGCGAATTTGGTGAGCAGTTGATCTCACGTTTTGGCGCAGTCAATTGGCCACCAAGATCATGTGATTTGTCCCCGTTAGACTATTTTTTGTGGGGCTATGTTAAGTCTATTGTCTATGGGGACAAGCCAAACACGATTGCTGCCTTGGAAGCCAACATTGAACGCGTCATTGGTGAGATTCCGGCCGAAATGTGTGAAAAAGTTTGCCAAAATTGGACCTTCAGAATGGACCACCTGAAGCGTAGCCGCGGGCAACATTTAAGTGAAATTATTTTTAAAAAGTAAATGGCAGAAATTGATTTATCGATCCAAATAAAAATTTCATTCACTTTTTACAAGTTTCTTTGTTTTTTTGAATTTTCAAAAACCAAGCTCTTAAAAAATCACCGTTTATATGTATCTATGATAAAAATAATGATGGGCATTTATATACATATTATAGAGATTCAAGACCATATTTACTATCCGTCTACCAAAGGAATCTTGAAATAGAAATAGCTGTTTACCACCTATGAAAAGGAAATGCAAATTATGACCATGACCTTCATTGCGACAACAAAGAACAAAAAAAGGAGAAATTTATTGATTTTTAGGACTTTTTTTTGTTGTTGTTGAAGAAATCAAGTGCAGTGACTAAAGGATTTTGTTCATGAATAATATTAGAAGATAAGTTTTGGTTGAAGGATTTTTCATAGATGATTTTAAAGCATTTCTTACTTAAGGAATACTAACATGACTGTGCTACAAATAAAAGAAATTGCATGACTGATTCGAATGAACTTGCCTTTGTTGCTCAATGCTACAACAAACCACATACGTAAATATGCTGATACATAGTTATACTCAGATAGGCGCACAACGAGAATATCGTTAGAATATAAAAATGGCCCTGTTATTAACAAAATATGTATATGGAAATAACTTATAGATAATTGACTAAGAATAAAGGGAAATTCATTTTTAATTTATTTATAAAATAAATCCGGACTCTGGTCATCATATGGAATAGGCTATGATGTATGGACAGAGTCCATAATAAATAAAATGCACGACTGGATCGCACGTATGTACTTGCTCTTATGTTCGATCACATCGTATGCAAAAGATTTCTATTAAAAATCGTAATATATTTTTTAAATGTTTTTTAATTAATTTTTTATATACACAGAGTTACAAAAAAAGTGGAGCACCTTGAAATTAAAAAAAAAAAAAAAAAATATGTCAGAATTTAGAAATAAAACAAAAATTTAATAAAACGAACAAAATTTCATAAATTAATATTTAACACTTTCAATATTATTTTTTTTTCAACGATTTCTCGTTGCTTTAATAGTGGGTGTTGCCTCCACTAATATCTAGCACATTCGCCTGGGCATACCTTGGATAAAACTTGTCCAAATTTTCCCATTCTTTGACCAAAGCAGATCTCAGAGCACTGAGTGTCTCTGGAAGGGCAGTTCGCCTCCTTATCATTTTCCCCAATAAATGGTGCCAATGGAACCACATATTTCTCCAGAATGTTATTTACGTAATAACTGGAGTTCACTGATCCTTCCATGCATAGAAATTCCTGCCCACACCATGACTGGCTGCGCAACTGTTGCCGAAGAGTATCTCTCACCTTTTCGTCTCCACACTCTGCTACCCCCATCTGGTGACCGCAGACAAAACCTTACTCATCAGTGAAAAGAACTCTACTAAAAGTCGTCATCGGTCCAATCTTGGTAAGGGCTAGCAAATTCCATCCGACTGTACCGTGAGTCTCGGCACTCGAGCAGGTCTTCTTGCTCTCAGGCCACTCTCCACTAATCGCCTCCTCACCGTTTGTGCATTCACAGCTGTCCCTCTAACTGTACGAAATCTGTGAGACAGCTCAACCGCTGTTTGGTGACGATCTCGAAGGCTTTAAAGCACCAAAAATCGGCCAGCCCTTGAAGATATTACTCTCGGTCGACCAGAGCCTTGACGTCGGGTGTAAGAATTGGTTTCCTTGTAACTTTTGATGGCTCTCCTTAGCATCGTTTCCGGTTTTTCAATCTCAGTAGCAGCATACCGCACACTTCGTAAATCTGATCAAAGCCAGTGCACTGGCGACTTCTGCCGTTATTTGCATATTTTTTCACAAAAAATAATAAAACACTAATAAATCAACAAATTAAAATAAAATCATAACAATGAATTCATTAAAACATTTACGGGACCACGAAAGCCAAAAATTTGTAAAACTCGAGTCTAGTATGCAACGATGATTAACCCGCAATTTTCCTCAATATAATGCACGTTTCACAAGGAAAATAAAAAGAGATGATGCAAAAAAGCACACAAATATCCCGGTAAACTGAAAAAATAATACTCTTCAAGAAAATAACGCCATATTATCAAAATGATAATAACATGTTCAAAAGTTTTTTAAATTTTTTTTCTAAAAAAAATTATTTACAATCGTAAATATTATAATATAAACTTAAAAACAAAATACTAAACCGACTTAATCGATGAAAAAATAATTCAAAATTCTGAAATAAATACTTAAATTAATTTGAGCTCAAAAAAGTACGCCATTTTATTTCTTGGATAAATTTGAATTTATGAGAAAAAAAAAATTTTAAATCTGTGGAGTGGTGTTTGAGAAAAACGTTAAAAAATTCAAAAACGCCAATTCATACATATTCAGCTAATATATATATAATTTTTGAAAAAAAATTTAATGAACAGTTTTCGAAATATAATTTTTTTATTTTTTTTTAAATACAAAAATATATTAATTAAAAATTTTGGTACGGAGTATAAATTGGGCAACCTAAACCTATATATGTGTGAAATTTCGAAAGAATCCATCGAAAGCAAAAAAAAAACGGTCCTATGGGAAGTACCGGTTTTAGATATTTAAAAAATTAAAAATTTCGAATCGTTAGAGCCGTTAACGAGAAAAATAGGTTTTAAGGTAACGGTTATATGGACAGAATTTTTAGACCATCTTTTTTCATCTTCGCTATCATATTAATATAATATTTGATTGTCAACTCAAGACTTTATTTTTCGACGAATGCATAACTTACCTTATAGTACCTGTATCGCAAGTAAAAATAATGTTGTGATAAAAAGAAAACGAATTAAAGTTTATTTATATTTAAAAAAAAGAGGATGTGTATAAAACGAAACATGGGAATTCGACTGAATTGAAGCAGTTAATTAAGACAATAATTGAGGCGATTCCAACCTCAACCCTTCAGGCCGCACTCAATAATTGTCTAATCAGGTGCCGCATATTCAATTTACAGAAAAATTTATCACAAATAAAAAAATATATATAAAAAATCAACGAAATGGTTTAAGTTACACATCCTCCAAAATATACTGCACGAGTTAGGAAACATCCTTGTAGATTTTAGAAAACGTTTATTCAAGCATTTATCACTTTCACAAGTAATCCTACGAAAGATGAATGTATAGGTACATATATCATTACATGTGTGTTTAGAGTGAATAAGCTTCTAAGTAAATAACATCGGGAAGAAATTTCCACTCCCAAAATATCGCCACCAGTGTTTGGAGTGTGAAGTGTTGGGAGTGTCCAAAGTATAAAATCAATTTTTATTTATATTGGTATCAGGCTTGCTTAAGCTACCCAATCACTAAAAAATAAAAATGGGGATTTAAATAGGCTTCATAAATAAAATTATATTTTAATGTTTTATCCATTCAAAAGACATAATCATTGTGTCTACATTTAAAATTAATTTAGCTCCCCAAATCACCAGCATATCATTATAATTTTTTTTTATTGAAAACCCTTGTAGTGAAACAAAAAATTAAAATTTCTTTCAATCCTTACAGTATACCCTAAAATATTTCTAGAAGGTCGGTACATCATTATATCTTCTTTTCCCAATCCTAGAAATTAATTGGATAGCCTTCTAAATTGATTTCATCTCTAATCAAGCTATGTTCCTTGCATAATAAATCCTATCTTATCAACTCTACACTTATGACTTAAAAGTTCCTTTTAACTTGAGTTTTTTTTTTTTCTGATAATTTCCCACGAACACTCTTTTTTTTTGTCTTCTAGGAATAGATCTAACGACACACATAGCTCAATCGACGATTCTGATGTTCACTGCTTAAAAGGTCTTAAATGAAGATAAAAAAATTATAATAAAAACAGATAGACTGCTATGAATAAATTTACTCACTGACCATAATCTGATCCCTATTGAAGAGGTAGCCAAGGAATATTGACGTTGGAAGGTACTCGTACATAGATACTTTATATAGAATGAACTTATAAGAACTCAACGGAATTCAATTTTTGAGATTTCTTCTTTTTCAATCTACATGACGTCGAAGTGTGGATTTAGTTGCAGTTTGCAGTATGATGAAGTAAGTGTTGTTTTTTTCTTTTTTTTAATCAAATTCAAACTACATGACAGTTACGTAATGTAGAACGAGCAATGACATTGCCGACAGTGGCGCACAATTCATAGGATAAATTTGAAAAAAATAAAAAGGAAACAATGGCGCATTACTTTAAATGTGTTGGTACGATGTTAAAGCAGTTTTAGTATGATCCTAAGTTAAAAGAGGATTTTTCTAATTTTAAACAAGTTAATTATCAAACTATCTTTTAACATTTTAATAAAGCTTAAATCACCAGAAGGCGGTTTAGTATGGTGCTAGGTAAATATGTGACTAAAATTGGAAATATTTAGTAGTGTCTAAATATTATAGCAAATTATTGTTAAAAAGCTTCATGCTAATAACTTAATATTGGGATGTTTAAAATTTTGCGCCAAAAACTCTAAATTTATAATGAGTCACTTTTTACTTGCGATTATAGGTACTGCATTCGTAAAAAAAAAATTGTACCAATCAAACAAGACATTACGATCATAGAGAAGCCTAAAAAAGTGATCGCCAAAATATGTCTGTCTGTCAGTCTGTCAGTCTAAGCGGCTCAAGCGATTGTCTTCAAATTTGGTATGTGTGATTATTTTGGCATTCCTCAGAGGGGAAATTGAAATTTTATTTTTAGGCCTAAAAAAACGGTATACCTGCCATATGACCTTGAAGGAAAATCTTATTTTTCTCGAAAACGGCTCCGATTTGATTTGATAAAAATTTTACATTGGATTTCTGTTAAATTTATATATCTGAGAAGACCTAGGTAGCCAAACTAATTCTGCATATTAAAATTTTAAATAACTTTTTATTTATAATTAAAATTAATTTTTGAATTTATTATTTTGAAAAATCAATCATTTTAAAACTAATCAAAAAAAAAATTTTTAATTGTATGGTCACGCGTCTATTAATAAACTCTAAAAAAATGAATAAATAAAAAACCGGATTTCATCAAAATCGGTCCTACAATTTTCGAGATACTTTTTTATAAAATGTTCATTGATCGGTGGCATCTAATAGTTTTCTTAGTGTTTTCGAGAAACCGATTAAAGTGAAGGTTTTGGCAGTTTTTATCAGTTTAAAAAACGATTTTTACCCACCTATACAGCATTCACTTTCATTTATACATATGTATGTACATATCTATATAGCTAGGTTCTCTATATATAGGTAGGTACATAATACTCTCCTAATTTTCATAATTCAAATCCGTTTAAATATACATTTGTAGGTAGGTACCTATGTAACCATTCCTTGAATCATATATATTCCACAATTCATTATATTAACAATCAGGGTTATCTTACCAACATCGGCTTTAATATTGCAAAGGATAACTAGACAAACTATACAAAACACATCAATAGTTAGTTACACTAAAGTTGTTAGCTACAAGAGCAAGTTTGTACGATCCAGTCGTGCATTTTATTTACTTGCGATTATAGGTACTATAAGGCAAGTTATGCTTTCGTCGAAAAAAAAAAGTTTTGAGATAATAATCTAACATGATATTCCGATGATAGCGAAGACGAAAAAAGATGGTCTGAGAATTCTGTCCGTCTGTATGTCTAAACTTAACCTGGTAAATAGACTTTTTTAGGTATTGTACAGAGGGCAAATTAATTTTTTTAAGCTTGAAAAATAACGGTACCGGCCATATAATATAATATTTTCAATTATGTAATATTTTGTTTGTATTTTTAAAAACATTTTTTTCTAATTTAAAAAAAATATATTTTGAAAACTGTTCATTAATTTTTGTTTTCAAAGATTATAGTTATATGTAATTCCCAAATACCTATGAATTGGCGTTTTTGAATTTTCAAAAGGTTTTAAAAAAAACTTCTTTTCTCAAAAAAAATCTCCACAGGTTTTTAATTTTTTTTTCTCATAAATTCAAATTTATACAAGAAATAAAATGGCATATTTTGTTTTGAGCTCAAATTAGTTTAAGTATTTATTTCAGAAATTTGAATTATTTTTTCTTTGATTAATCCGATTTAGTATTTTGTTTTTAAGTTTATATTATAATATTTAAGATTGTCATACTAATTTTTTTATAAAAAAATTAAAGAAATTTTGCAAAAAAACGACTTCAAATATATATTTAAATTTTTAATAGAAATCTTTTGCATACGATGTGATCGAACATAAGATCAGGTTCGTGCGATACAGTCGTGCATTTTTTTTTAATGTGATGGTGTAAGAATTTAGTTACGGTTTATATAAGATCTAACTCTAGCTACTTTAAAAATCGCCGAATTTTGTACGCGAAAAATTCTGTAGTTTTGCTGTCAGAATGTCGTTTTGATTCACTCACTCAATTATGCGATTCGCAAAAACAAAATCTGGAAAATAATAATGAATTATATTCCAATAAAATGTCAATTAGAGAAAATTTAAAATTATGTACACGCGAAAATTTGATTGCAAAATTCGAAAATGCTAATCGAAAAACAGAATACAAAAAGGCAAACATGACTAAGGTATTCTTTGCCATTTTTCATTTGATATTAGTGTTAGCAATTTATTATCTCGCATTTTCATCATTGGCAGGTATTTACTATTTAGAGACCAAAAAAATGCAATTTAAAAATGTTCTCGCAAATCAGTTTGCTTTTTCTCATTATAATATTTTACTTTTTTCCTACTTCCACCTAAATTGTATTTATGGTATAAATAGCTTTTTAATTTATTTGACTTGCGTTCCAAATGTTAAATAAACATACATGTGCAGTGCAATGCCAGATTTATCCAAATTAAATGGCAATCTCGATTTGCGAAACAAACAATTAAGTTTTGCGAAAACGTGTTATTTTAATATTTATTTTGCAATTCATATTACCAACACTGTCTTTTTCTGAACTGTTTTTTTTTTTGTTTTTAAGAGGTTTTAAATGTAAAATGTTTTTCAAATTATTCGCAATTAATACAAAAAAAATGATGCGGTGACAATATGTGGAATTTGCAAAGTATTTTTTTCTAAAACAATAATTTGCCGTGAAATAATAACTAACCAAATTTGCGAGGGCATTTCCAAGTTGAATGTCAAGAATTTGGTACTAAGAAAACTCTAACTGTGGTGTATCCATGCCAACATAAATATGTCCGGTTTTTTTTAATACCATTTCTTTAGCTTTGCAAAAAAAAATGCAAACTAAAACAAACAATGGTTTAAAATACATCGGTTACGTGGTTTAACGTCTTTTTTTAAATTAATTTCAGCTAAACAGGCCGAATGCCGAAAGTATAAGTAGTGACACTTTGTACAGAAAACTAATCACTTTTTTGTTTGACATTTATAAACGTCAAAGTCTTATACTAGAGTTACACGATATCTGTCATTTTCACTGCCGCTTCTTATTTGCCTCATTCAGAAACAGAACTATTAGTTATCCGGATAGGTTGGTGTTGTTGTATTCCCATGTAAGATTTTTTTTGGCAGCAGTTGCTTCGTCATCAGCTGTGTTATTACATGGGAATACAACAACACCAACCTATCCGGATAGCTATAATTCGGTTACTGAATGAGGTCATTTATTCTTTTTTCTTCAAGCATAGTTTTCTATATTTCACACAGAAAAAATGCATGCGAAAAAGCTGGGTAAAAGGCAATTTAAATGGATTTCACCACAACACACCACAATTCAATTCAATTTTCAATTCAATTAAAACAAAACAAAATTCACCACACAAGTTTCTCACACTTCCTGTCATCCCATTTCGCAGAATATTAAATTTGTATATACGTTATCCTATTAATAAAAAAAAAGATTACTTCAACACTAATCCAAGTTAATCCGCGAGTTAAAATTGTTTAATTACAAAAATAAAGGGTATGTTCGAAAACCAATGAAAAAAAATATAATACGAACTCTATATTTTTTTTTGTTTATTATTTTTGTTCTATGTGAATTATTGTCAAATGTCAATTCTTTCTTCCCACGCCAAACCAACTTTTTCATTTTGTTTTATTAATGAAATTTTGCACTTAATCCGAGAGTTAAAAATTAGCCGCCAATAAATCGTGTTTTTTTTAATATTAATGATTGAATTGATATTACCCCTGAAACATTTTAATGATTAGTTTAACAACTTTCACAAATTCTACAACTTAAATGTTTTAGGTTACTGTGACACTGATTTTTTAAGCGGACAGTCGCATGCAATTCAAAGATTGTAATAATACTAACTGATAAAGTGTACTGTGAAAGGGCTTTTAAAAAGTTAGTAAAAATGCGAGACATTGACAGATCCAGTAAATTTTTTCTCAATTTTGACACATACTCGTAAGTACACTTAGGGTAAAGTCGCATGATATGGAGCTACGGGTGATATGTACCCTTTTCAATTTATCCCACTTAATGACTTATTTTCAAAATAAACAGAGTATAACATCATTCAGCATTACGTAATCTCTCTGTTGATTCAGTCAAATTCGCAAAAGCACTTTAAGCAAAAAGCTTTTTTGTGTATCAGTGAAGTGCATGTCGCTGCAACAGAATTTAACTTCAGGTCGGTGTTGATTTAAAAAAAAAGAACAGTTAATATTGTGTTTTGTATTTGCTTTGACTGCTTTCACACAAGGAAACTGGGTTGCCGGCAACTGTGAGTTTGATGGTGAGAAGAGCAAGAAGTAAGGGGAATGAAAAAATTCTCCCCGGTCAACGATTTGAAGAGATTTTTTTGACGTTTTGCTTTGACATTTTCGTTTTAATATATTAATTTAGTAAATCATTATTAACAACCACAATTAATAAACACAATATTTATTCCTTTATAATCGCATCAGGGTTCTTTATTTTGTATTTATTTTTCTAAAAATAAGCTGTGGTTAATTTACAACTCAAAATTATGTTCAATTATCAAACCGCGAAGCAAATTGTTTGTTTGCAAAAAGCGAATGTCAAATCAAAAGCAATTCAAGAAACGAGCAACTCAGTTTTCTCCTCAGTTTCTTCGTGTGAAAACTACAAGGCAATTAAAGTAAAACGTCAAAAAAAATCTACAGCAACTGGTTTCCATATGTGAAAGGGGACTTATTGTAATAACTGAGCAAACGTGTCTAATTCTGTTTTTTGGAAGAACAGATGGGACATCAAAAATTGGATATGGCACCCCGAAACATATAGGGATATATGGCACCGCCACCGGTGACATTTCCTCGCTCCTATTTATGAATACAAAAAAGAATAATAATAATAATAAATAAAAAGGTAAAATATCCCAACACTTCGGTGAAAATAATTGTATGGGTTGTGGCAAGGATTAGTGCAAGTATTTTAACAACACTTGCAACAAATGTGACAAACATAAACTACAGGGTGGCGCACGAATCGTGCTACAATAAGAAATTTAAATAACTTTCATTTTAATCGATGTGTTTTATAAATTTTTTTTTTATTGGATTAAAAATTAAATTTTATTTTAAATATGTTTGTTTTTAAAGATGATAGACCGCAAATGACCTCCACGCTCACCACGCATGTGCATATATGCGTGTATAGGGCGCCATATCACCCTCCATTTTTTTCAATCATTTTTTTTATTTTTGCAAAAATAAAATATGAAACAGACTGTGAATTCTGTGTGAATTCCTATTCTTTGTTTATAAAAAAGATTTAACATAAAGTTATTTTTTGAAATAAAATGGTTTTTAAGTAAAAAAGAAAAACAAATATGTGTGCCATATCCCCCGACTTTACCCTAATTGAAGTTATGTGACGTGTACTTACACTATGAGATAATTAAAAAAAAACATAAGCACAAGGACTTAAATTTTGGAATTTCAATAGATTATTATGCCCCACTGTGCAATGTGGAAAACTGCATACTATTACGAGTAAGTCCTATTTTCGCTTGCAAATCAGAATACGCAGTCACGGAAGCGGAAAATTGAAAACTCAAAATGAAGTCAAAAGTTTTCGTCTCGTGGTTTTTGTTTTGTTTTTTTTTTCTGTCATTAGAAATTCAATTTAACTCTCTAAACTTGCAGATATTTTGCGGTTAGGTAAAATGAAGATGCGGTAGTTGTGGTGTGGTGTGGGAAAGATGTGATGTGACAATGTCATTGCAAGGAAAAAGTGTAGACTTTTAAGTTGAAGTTTTCTTGTTGGATTAATTTAAGATTAATTGTTGTAGTTTTTGACGTTCGAAGACTACGAACAACGATACACATCTGGGCTGTATGTCATCTTATAAAATGACAAACTATTATGAAAGGAGGTTGGGGACATAATTTGAAGAAAGGAAAACAAGGATTATGTGTTGCTGTAACGACGAAGTGATGAAGATGAATATTTTATGAGTGCGGTTTATATTATTTTTTTAAATTCCTTTTTGCAAAAAAAAAATAGCGTGCTGTTTCTGTATTTGAATGGGTAGCAACATGATGTAAGCCAATATACATAGTTATACTCTAGGTATACTGTAGACAAACTTCGATGGAGAAGGGAGAATTTAAATACCTACTTATTTGTGAAGTAAAAAGTGAGATTAAATACATAGATGTCACAATAAGTCGGCATTAGCGACAAAGTGAGTCCAATCTCCACACCACCTTCTATACTTACCACACCTTAAAGAAACACCCTTTTGATGCATTACAAACAGATTAGTACGGTATTTAAATTCAAGAAAGAAAAACAGAAGAACTATAGAGAAAGAAAGAAGTCGACGCACTGTGAATCTTAGAACTCTGTCAATTGATTCACTGCATGTGATTGATATAAAAAGCGTGATCGTGCAACCTAATCAATTATGTGCTCTTCTCAAATTCGAAATCATTTTTAGATACAAAATCTATCTATTTTGTATTCGTTTAGCTTTTCCTTTTCATTGTGCAGTGAAGTATAAAATAGAATATATACATATTATACTATAATTTATTCATTAACGCACTCTCCGAGCGGTCGGAGTGGCAGGCGAGCACGGCGGGTATTTTTTGTTTTAATTTAGTAAAATCAAATAAAAAAAAATCCATTTTATGACCAATTACGGATCTATTTGGATCACTGTTTTATATAGTTTGGAGCAATGAAGAGTCTTGGAGATTTCACTAACGACTAAAGCAGATTAACAATTAGGTACGAAGTCGAATTATGCGCTCTCGGAGTGACATGATGTTTTAAAGCGGATGATAGGTAGTTTTCGTGTTTGCGTGGTGTTTGTTTTTTTTTTTGTTCTTTAATCAAGAACGTCATTTAAATATAGTAATTTGGGTGCATAATGACCCTTAAAGGCTGTATTTGAGGACAATAAAAAACTATAAAAGTCTTTAAATATACAATAAATTAGTATTCGAGATTTAGAATCAAGGATAGGTATAAAAAAATCGATAAAACGGCAGAAATGCAGATGTGAAATCTAAGTTAATGTAAATGTGTTCCATTTTAAAATGCCTTATGTTTTACTTTTAAAAGCAACATTTTGATCAATATACTGAACAAATTATCAATGAAAAAAAAAAAGAATATGCAAACTTATGTATACGCGCCAGAAGTAAAACTTCCCTAATTTGAAGTAATTTTTTTCTTTCGTAATTTTAAGTCAAGAACAACATAGGGTGATGGCATGTGAGGTCGGCCACCTCTAGTAGTCGGCCACTTCGTTGTAAAGTGCAAGTTAATAGCAAACGTTTTCGTTTAACCACCCGGTAAAAAATATTTTCCAAAAGGCTACAATTTTTCTTCCACGATGCAAAATTTCATTCCATTGTAGCTTCTGGTTTTCTTGTAAAAAATGCATGTTCGGCTCAAGTTTTCGCTTTCGTTTGAAATGTGCTCGATAGAAAAATAAAATGCACGACTGGATCGCACGTACTTGCTCCTTTCTTCGATCCCATTATATGCAAAATATTCTTAATAGAAACGGCTAAATGTATTTGTAAAGTCGTTTTCCACTTAATTTTTTATATATAGAAATTCTTAAATTTGTTCTCAAAAAAAATTGGTATGAACATTTTAAATTATTAATAATATAAATTCAAAAACAAAATTTCAGAAAAAATTGTCCACCCGTTTTCGAAATATTGAATTTTTCACAAATCCAAAAAAACTATTTTTCGAAAATCTTGAAATGCAATACTATTTAGAATTTGAAGGAGCTGCTGTAAAAATTTGTATCGAAATCCGTTGAGCCGTTTATGAGAAAGTCGGAAATCAATAAAATGGTTGAATGGCAGGTACCGATAATAACAAAATATTTAACAAATTTGTTTAGCCAGAATGTAGACCATACACAGTAGTACACAAGCCAATTTTTTATCAAAATCGTTAGAGCCGTTTTCGAGATAATTAAGATGGTAACAAAATTTGTATGGCAGTACCGTTATTTTTGGGGCTAAAACAACGATTCAAAAATCATTTTTGGACAATTACCTAAAACGCCTAGGCACCAAGTTTGAACCAAATCAGTTCGGCCGTTTAGGCTGTAGATCGTTCTACAGACAGAGAGACAGACGGAATTGCGGGACCCACTGTTTTGGAGTTCTCTTTCTCTATGGTCGTAATGTCATGTTTGATTGTTAGAAAATTTTGAATTTCCTGATTGTTTTTTATTTATTTATAGCTTATATTTGTTGTTTTTGGCAATAAAACTTAAAAAAATATTAAAGAAGTTTTTTTTTAATAATACAAATTCTATATACTACTGAAATACATCAGCCAAGTAGAAGACTTAGCACTATAATATTTGGACTTGTTGAATTATTGATTCAAAATAGCTTTTAACGGCCTTTAGTCCAACAAAAATTGGCGTTTCGTCCCGGCGATCTCACATGGACTCATGTGATGCTCTTCACGAAATCTATGTAAGATGAACTGAACTTGGCAAAAATTGCGTATTGACAAAGGTTCTCACTAGTCAGCTGATGAGTCCATGTGAGATCGCCGGGACGAAACGCCAATTTTTGTTGGACTAAAGGCCGTTAAAAGCTATTTTAAAAAAATAATGTTTGTTAATAATTTACAAGGTGGGGCCCGCTTTAAGAGGCAATTTTAATCAAATCTTCCGAGCTCAACAAAACATCCTTCCGCCTGTTTTCGAAATCAGGTATTGCCTTAGTTCCCAAATGATACAACAAATTGCATAATGATGCATTATGAAACCATAAGGAGGCTAACTTGTCTGTATTCAGTGCAAATAAAAGCATTTGGTACAACTACTGTTCCTTCCTCTAGCGGCCTCGTCACTAGGTTAAAACTATGCCCGGCAAGTAGGTTTTTGGGTAGGTCAGTGGCCAGATGCGATCGAAAACGGGTTTTATTATTAAATTAATATCTAACGGCCAATAATGTCTGTGGTCGGTGTACTCAACAAACACAGTTTCCATGGGCCTAAGTGATTTTAGCAGTAATAATTTCATTATTTACGCACCGTCCAAACAGTGACCGCCCACATAACATTACTATATGGTATATCATAGAAATGGCAAAACATTTCAGAAACAAGAAAACATATTAAGAAAACCAAACTTTTTCATAAGTATAAATACAAATATAAGTTGCTTTTTTGTTGTTTTATTTAAAGCAATTTTTAATAACATTTGCCTGAAATATGTAAATATTTATTACATGTAAAAAAACCTAGTAGCTTCATAAATTCCTTTCTTTCTATTCCTTCTAATTAGTGCCGTGCAATTTACGTTGCATTTAAAAAGACCTTAGGTCTTAAAGGCAAGTAGTTTATATTATTATTATTATTATTATTAGTTTTCATTTTCATATAAATTAAATGTATTTTTTCCTATTAATTAACTTTTGTAAAAAAAAAAAGTCAATGTCTTTGTACGTAATATGAAATGGCGTTCTTAGACCAAATAAAATCATACCATCACATTTTTTTTTTATTTAAATCAACTGCTTATATTAAATATTAAAATGATTTCTGGATACCTACATTCTATAAAATTGGAAATAGACACATATTAAGTATAAAAATATAAATTTTTATATTGAGGCCGACTACTGGAAACTCATGTGGCGGACCTCTGGAGTTTAGGGGGCCGACTTCATAAGAATCACACTTTCATTTAATTTTTTTTTAAATATTTCGTTTTATATGGTAAATTGAATGAAAAAAACAAGAATTTCGAAATTTAGACATTCCAAAAAATCAGATAAACTAAATTTTATATCAAAAACTCGAACAACTGAATTTTAAGGGACAGTCAAACGTAAAAAACGTTAGGTGGCCGACCACTGGCTCTACCACCCTATGTATATGTATTTCAATTTTATGGAAACCGGGACAAAGAACAACGAAGTTGACATTTTGTGATACCAGCCCCGTAGTTGCATAAATACATCGCTCATAACGACCCTATCTTCCACTTATACAAACGTCACCGTCACGTCGTTCGAACTTTGATTCATGGTTCAGCAATTTTACATTACATACATATTTAATCCAACCACGTATATATAAATCTACGAATCACTGGGAACGCACATATTACACACATTAATACAACACAATATACACTAATATATGAGCATCAACAAATCATACAAAAAAAATCGTCAAACCGTCAAAATACACAATACATACTAATCTAATCTTATCAACAAAACGAACCAACAAAAAAATTCCTCGTCGAATACACAATTCATGCAGGTACCTTCAGAATGAGAATCCACAACACGTACCAACAAACAAAAAATCTTCAGCGAATGCACACAATGCAGATACATACATATCTGTACTAATGTATGAAAATCCACAAAACGAACAAACATCTCGTATGTCGGATCACGTCAGATGTCGGTCGGTTTGACAGCTTCATAGAATTTTTTTTTACCCGCAACGCTGCAAAAGAAGTTTTACTTCAAAAATTCAGTTCAACATTTTTTGTTTTACATAAGATGTTGTTAACAGTACCTGTCATAGAATCTTTTTTTTTCGACTCTCTCATTAACGGTTCAAAGAATTTTGATCAAACTTTGTATACAGGTCCATTGAATTTTCGAAATTTTAGATTTTTTGAAAAAAAATCATTTTTTATCTTTTTGAAAATTCAATATTTTGAAAACGGCTGGACGATTTTTTTTTTAAATTCTGTTTTTGAATTGATACATATTGTTAAGTACTTAAATTTATCATACTAACATTTTTTTTTTATTTAAGAACATTTTTATATAACGAATTAAATACTAAATAAAAAATACTAAAAAATATATTTAGCGGTTTCTATTAAAAATCTTGTGTGTTCGAATATAAGAGCAAGTATTTATTTATTTATTTTTTACAAACAGGGTTAATTTATGATATCTGAACGTAATAGATTTCTCTTTTTGGGAACTTTATTTGACAGAATGGTATTGCAACTAAAATGAGAGTCTAAACAAATGTTTATTCCTTGAGTAATTTCTTAGCTAATTCTATTGAATACGATTGCAGGTGTTTAAGATGCGATTTCATAAGAGAACACTAAGTTCGTGTAAGCAGTTTTGTTGCTCGCAAGGCATCTGGGTTGAAGAGACTATCAGAGAAACTGACAGACTTAGGTTGGTCCATTGTAATCACTAACATCTGGCTCAGATTTGGTTATTACTTTTGTAATGTAAGCTTTTAAGACTTAAGAAAGTTTTGGGTTTTCACTGTGTAAACAAAAAATCTGGTAAATGGCCAGATTTTTGTTTACCAAATCTTGTCGCGAACACACATCCCAGAAATTTCTATTTCAAAATCTCTATCGTTCTTATGGCGGCTATTTCCATGCACTCGTTGGATCGCGATGCTCCGAAAACATACGGTGTCGGAGGAAAACGAAATGCATGATGCGTTAAAAGTAAAACAAAAGACTGCAAATAGACAAAATACACCAGTAATAATCTTTAAGGGCCTTTTAAGTGTGTATGACTCCATATGGCTTCTTGTCAACTAGTTTTTTATCAGTCTTACACAAACGTCAAAACACAGCGACAATTGACGCCATTTGCAAAAATTATGTCACATTTACCATTATGACATTAGTTTTGAAGATAATAAACTGATGTACGATTAAAAAGGTTTTACAAAGAACTGGCCTAGCCAATTAAGAAAAAAATATATTGAAGAAAACGAAAATAATACGTAAACTAAAGCCAAACTGAAGATTTTTTTGACCTGTAATTATACTCGTAATTTGCAATGAGTTAATAATGTAAGCTTTATAAGAGTCGGTAATCATCGACCTAAAAATATTGCGTCTTAGAAAGGTACGATAACATCTAACTGATGAGTCCAACTATCGTGTCTGGGTGATACGCATTTTGGACTACAGGTCGAACAAAATTACATCTCACAAATTTTGTTCAGCCAAAAAGTGAGAAGGTGAACACAACATTTTTTGTCCTTATGAATACCAAGTAAATGTGCACTAGCCTACTGATATTTTTGCCAATGTGGTGAATTTGTTCCGAGAAAAATGCAAATTTTAGATTCAAAATTTAATAGAAAGATCTTGGGTGTCACGAATGACGACATGGTGTTTTCCAAATAAAAAATAATTGAAGATTATATGATTATTGAAAATGGATTGCAATTGGAGGATTTTACTAAACAATTTATTTATATTAAAACACTTTACTAAAATTTTTCTAATTTTCAACATTTTTTATAACACTGAAACAATTTTCTGGGCCAACTCCAGCAGAACCTGTATAAAAGGGTGAAACAAAACTAAGTCTATGAATTAAGTAAAGGGTGTTTTTTTTAGACGTGTGATTTTCAACCTGGCAATACTTTTTTAGGGAATTGGTCTTTTTGACAGCTGTCACTTGATTTATGCTCAGTTTGGTTTGCCAAATTTATTACCAAAACGAGAAAATTTTGTTCAGCGATGAAGCTCACTCTTGGTTAGTTGGGTACGTTAATGAGCAAAATTGTCGTATTTGGAGTAATTAAAATCCAGTAGCCATTATTGAGCCGCCGTTACATCTTCAAAAACTCACTGTTTCTATGTGCTCTATGAGCAAAGAAAATCATTGGTTCTTCAAAAATGAAGGCGGCCATAATGTTACAGGCAATGGGGAACGCTATAGAGCCATGATTAATGACTTTTTCATGCCTGAATTAGAGGATGTTGATGTGGACGACCTTTGGTCCCAACAAGACGGCGCTACATTCTATACAGCCATCGACACAACCAAATTATTGAAGGAAACTTTTGGCGAGCGCATTATTTCGTGTCGTGGGCCTGTGGCGTGGCCTCCAAGATCGTTCGATTTAACACCACTGGACTATTTCTTGTGGGGTTATGTGAAGTCGCTTGTCTACGCAGATAAGCCCAAGACGATTAATTAAGAATATTCGGCGCGTTATTGCTGACATACGGCCTCGATTGCTGCAAAAAGTGGTCAAAATTGGGCCTCTCGACTGGAATTTATTCGAGGCAGCCGCGGCGGCCACTTGCCCGAAATCATTTTTAAAACATAATGACAAACACTTATCTTTATAATAAACGTAAATTCTTGGTCATGGCAATTATACCCGTTTTATTTCTTCTTTAAAACCACATGTCTAAAAAAAACATCCGTGGGTGGCAATGGCGCAGTGGATAAAGTGCTTGATTGCTAACTTAGGCGTGTGGGTTCGATCCCCACGCTAGACGCATTCTTTTCTATACCTCCAATTTTAATTGGATGTCGCCCATGGGTTAAAATGAGACAGTCAATACCTGGTTCTCAAATCCACTGTGTCAAACTAGTGCCGTGCAATTCAGGTTGCATTTAAAAGACTTTAGGTCTTACAGACATATGATGTTAGAAAGTTAAAGTAGCCTTTTCTAGTACTTAAAATGATTTCTAAAATGTCTAAAATTTTGCGCCTATGATTTTAGAAAGCAATACATCTAGGCAGTAATTTTAAATTTTGAAAAACATCCCATAAAAAGCAGAATTGTCTTCATTCACTTTCAATGAACATTTTATTATTCGATTCGCATAAAAACTATTATAAGAAATGGCTTTCTACACACATTTAAGAAAACGTAGCCAACTGACGCAGAGTATCTGTTAGATCTTTCTAATATTATTCAATGATTAGATTTTTTTTTAATAAAAAACAAACTCTGATTTATTATTGTCTAGGTATTATTCATTTTGAATAAAATTAAAAATACATAAATAATTGATTTACTCATTTTGACATAGGTACATACTAGTAGCTGAAGTATTTGAAAGTCAAATCACGTAAAATGACAAATAACGTATTCCTGGATGGCAACACAAATCTATCTATTATATACATACAAATATATAGATACTATATACATTGATTAATTTTTTTTTTTTAAATTATAATTGCGTCATGGTATGTATAACACAAATTTCACAAGCAATAATATTTAGAGAATTCATAATTTACAAATTTAAATTCACACATCACATTCAAACTGCCTAAAGGAATGCTATAAATTTGTATATCGAGTATATACACGAGTAGAGTAATTACTCACCTCCAACCGCCCAGAGGACATCTTCTTGATAAGTTAAGAGATTTTCTGTGAAATGATGAAATGACATTTAACGATCAATTTGTTTGCGAATCGAAAAGGCATTTGCACTCAATCCAATAAAATGTTGCGAAATGAATGGAAGTTGAAATGATATTAAATAAAATGTACGACTGGATCACACGAACTTGCTCCTATGTTCGATCACATTTATATGCAAAAGATTCTTAATGGAAACGGCTAAAAGTATTTTTAAAGTAGTTTTTCACTTAATTTTTTATATATAAATTTCTTAAATTTTTTCGAAAAAAAAAATTGGTATGAACATTTTAAATATTTAATAATATAAATTTAAAAACATAAAATTTCAGAAAAAATCGCCCACCCGTTTTCGAAATATTGAATTTTCAAAAAAAAAATATTTTTCAAAAATTTTGAAAGGCAGTATTATTTAGAATTCAAAGGAGATCTTGTGTACAAATTTTGATCGAAATCCGTTGAGACGTTTATGAGAAAGTCGAAAATCAATAAAATGGTTGTATGGCAGGTACTGTTATTAACAAAATATTTTTCTGACCAAAATGTAGACAAAGTAGAACACACCAATTTTTATCAAAATCGTTAGAGCCGTTTTCGATATAATTAAGATGGTAGAAAATTTTGTATGGCAAGTACCGTTATAATTGGGGCTAAAACAACGATTCAAAAATGTATTTTGGACAATCACCTAAAACGCTTAAATACCAAGTTTGAAGAAAATCGCATTAGCCGTTTAGGCTGTAGAGAGTTGTACAGACAGACAGACACACAGACGGAATTGCGGGACCCACTTTTTTGGTATTCTTTATCATCGTAATGTCAACTTTGATTAAAACCTCGAGTTCGATTTTTTTCCAAATGCAAAACTTGCCCTATAGTACCTATATCGCAAGTAAAAATATATGAGCGACTACTTATTTAATTACTTAAAGGGGAGCTCTCGAAGCTTTTAGGCAACAGCTTCTTGAATTTCATTATTCCATAGTACTTATCTTATTAACAAAAAGTTACAATAATCTAGGCAGGGTATTGAAATGGATCTACATGACGGATCTAAGTGTGACGGTACTTTAAGATCAACTGCCAGCCCAATAACCTAACCTTACATAAGTCAAATTGTCTTGTTTTCGGATTTCGTCTTGAAAAAAATTCGAACGTTCTTATTCGATTTATGCTATAGGTTGCACTGACAAAAAGTGTATTTTTTTTAATTAAATTTATATAAGAACAAGATAAGAATTATTGATTTAAAAAAAAAAATACCAATCAATTAAAATACCTTTGTAGAATTAACCCAGATTGGACAAGAGCTACGCAATAACAAATACATTAATTGAATGCAGTTGTTAGATATTGAGTAAAAAGTCAAATTCCAATTTTATCTTGTCACTTATCAATTTGTTTTCAAGAGTACCTACGTACATATCTTTCACAACTTGCATAAGAAGGTATATAACATGTGTGTTCTTGGCCCATTTCCAAAGGGTTAAGGCTATATACATAAGTGATTATTATTTCATGAGAAAAACCTACTGACATTGTATCTGTTGGCCTACATTTTTTTGACAGACAAAATTAGTTCATATTTTGATTTCAAAAGTTTGGCTGCTTTTATCTATTTTATATAGATCATGAGAGTAAGTCTTTATTTTGTGTGAAATAAGAAAATTATTATTTATAAAAGTTGACAAACCAAGTAGCAATAGCTCGAAAGAAAAAGAATTGAAACTCAGACACAATAAAGTGATTATAATCTCAAATTGTCATTTCCGAAACATTTATCGGTAAAGCCCTAAGTTCGTTTACCTAATTTGTACGGAACTAGTTGTTTGCATAGTGATTCATAATTAGGTTTTTACTACCTCATTAAACGGGTTGGGATCAGAATCCCGAAACCCGAAATGCCGAAAATCCAAAACCCGAAAATCCAAAATCCCGGAAATCCAAAATCCCGAAAAGCCAAAATCCAGAAAAATGAAAATCCAGAATCCCGAAACCGCAGAAACCCGAAAAATTATATAAAATGATAAATTTGCGTAATTTTTTTTCATTTTATGTAAATTTTTGGGATTCCGATTTCGTAAAAATAATGGTAAATCCTAATGGTATGCATTTAACCACTTGACTGTTATTGTTATTTTACTTCTTTTTTTTGAAGTTTTGTTATTGTTAAATTCTGTTTGTTATATGACTATTTTCTTTTTGTACAATAAAAGTTTCACTGAGCAGACAATTTTGAAGTTTTTTTATTTTTTCTATTTTATTTTCGGGATTTTGGCCTTACTGGATTCTGAGTTTCCGGGATTTTTGGTTTTCGGGATTCTGGGTTTTCGCGATTTTGGGTTTTTGGGATTCTGCGTTTTCGCGATTCTGGATTTTCGGGATTCTGGGTTCTCGGAATTCTGGATTTTCGGGATTTTGGGTTTTCGGCATTCAGAATTTCGGGTTTGTGTCCGTCTTCCCATTAAACGGGTAGCATACAGTGAACACTAGCCATATAGAAAATATTTCTGACAAGAGTGGGACTCAACCAGCGTTGGCAACCTAGTTACCAAAAAATAGTTACGCGTAACTTTCGTTACATTTGTTTCGTTAGTTACATTAGTTAAGATAGTTATGCGTAACTTATTAAAATGTGCAAAACTCGCGTAACTTACCAACACTGAGCTCAACCCGCACGTCCCTCGAATTTGTCAAACACTATGCCCACTGCGCCAAAAACAAAAAAAATAACATGAATTTTTATCCATTCGACTTGACTTTGCAACATTATTTTCGTAATGGAAAAAATCCCACAAAGTTAAAAATGTGAAAAAAAAATAATTTTACACTCCAAAACCGAAATGATACAATTTGGCAAAAATATTTGAGTCTGAGTAGGTTCGGATTTTGTAAGTCACTGGGACTTGAACTTATTACTTTATAGTTGTTACTGAATTTATATCGTGTTACGCCGTATGCAAATCTAACTAAATGGAAATTTCGCAGACTATCAACTTGTCGCCAAAAGTAGCATTGCAATCTGTTTCACATCTTATGTCTCCACCTTCTAAAATGTATTTAATATAGCCTAAGCCACTGTAGGCATTTTCTTCTTTTGTTTCGAGTCCGAGCGTATAGAGTATACTCTGAACAGAGCAAACTTCGAACAAAAATTTAGCTTGCATTAGGTCGGATTTTGAAATGTCGCAGGCTGTGGCTTGTATATAGCTTGCATATTAAATATTTTGTTGATATAACTTCAAAACTACTTTTATAAGACCCTCTACAGGCCTGCCAAAGTTGTTAGTTAGAGCGCTAATATCAATAGCTTGTATATATCCATCTAATTCAAGCTATAGCTTGTATATAGCCATCTTATGCAAGCAAGGTAGCTTGCACATAGCCATCTCATACAATCTATATCTCATATATAGCCATCTTATAAAAGCTATAGCCAGAGTAACTTGCCATCTTTTACAAGCTTTGGCCCGTATATAGCCATAAAGTACAAGCTATAGCTTATATATGATCATCTTATGCCAGCTATAACAAGGCAGCTTACATATAGCATATAGCTTATATATAGCCATCTTATACAAGCTAAAGCGCGTTTATTTTTATGATTTGTTATTGTTGTAAATTGATTCTTATTTCATGGAAATTTTACCATTAGTTTTGAATAAGTATTTGATCTTAATATTCAAATCGTTTTAACTTTATTATTAAAAAAATGTATCCGAGCACAAAATCGACAAAAATATCGACCAATAACCGAAATCACATGAAATACAGAAATCGGATAGTTTCCTTTAGCAAATTAAACCAGAAAAGTTAAAGACCGTGCATTTAACCCTCTTATACAAGCTATAGTTTGTATATAAACATCTTATGCAAGCTAAATCGCGTGCATTAGTAGGTAGTTTGTAGATATAACCATTTTATACAAGGTATAGTTTGTATAGATACAAGCCATAGCAAAGTAGCTTGCATATATCCATCTTATACTTTTAACATTACATTACATTTAAAAGAATGCCAAATATTAATTTGAAGGTTTTTTAACACTTTTGTTCCAATTTTCAATAAAATTGAATAAAAACAAAATAAATTAATTTGTTTATTTAAACTGAAATAAGAATTCAACAAATGCTTTTTATTATTTTTTTTAAAGTTTAGTCTTTTCCCAAAATCTTGCGTTCGAAGTGAAGAAACTTTATGTTCGGCTTCAGGAAACAAGTGTTCGATTACTGGGGAATTTGCCTTTTTTTCCAGTTTTTATTTTTTTATAAAAAAAAACACAGTTAAAGTAAATAAAAAAATATATAGATGTAATACAAAATGTTGAGTTTCAGCAAGTTATTAACTTTACATCATATATTTACGTTGAACGGTTTGTCTCACAGTTGAGTATTACTTTTCTGTAAGCCACTAAGTGTTCGATTATAGGCGAATTGACCCTACATACTCGTATCTTAAGCTGCTAATAATTAATCAGGATTTCTATGACCTTGGAAAGAAGGGACGTAATTGCGATTGGACGGTAGTAAGAGGATTCGCCTTTTTGAGAGACAAACTGCACAAATGCTGTTTTTCATCGACTCGTAAAGAGGCCAGAATAGTACGACAGATGGAAAAGCTTATGCAGTGGTTTTTCCACCGTTGAAGAACAACTCCTCAGAACGATGGAAGGGATACTATTCGGGCAAGGGGATGTGTATATCAAGGTATTTAAGGACTCTAGTAACTGTACGAGTACGAGAGAAGATTTGTCCCATAAAATGATTTACGCTCTGAAACAACTGTTTACGCTTACAAACTTTTGACAAAATTAAACGTCTTTGCCGTCAAAGAGTCAATGCCTTGACGTAACTTTACCTTCAGTGACGAAAAAGTTAGAACAGATCAGAACAGAACAGGACAGTACAGAACAGATTTGTGAGAAACTTCAGAACAACTTAGAACAGTCAGTCATCTGACAGAGAATATAAAAAAAATATTGTTGTTTACCTACTCGTACAATTCAAGTTCGTTTATTTTTGTATAGAATTTCTTAAAAATAATCTGAAATGGAGATGAATTTATTTATTTTTTCATGAAATTGAGATGATTCCGACACAGAAAATGATTTATCAACTAAATCTCACACTGAAATATTTTTTTTAACAACAACAATTGGTTTTGACAGTTCTCACAAATTTGTTCTAACCTGTTCTACTTAAAAAGCAAGTGCAGAACATCCTGTACTAAAGTGTTCGAAACTGTTCCAAACTGACGCATTGAACACCAAACCAGAACAGTTTAGAACAGAAAATCTCTCATTGAACAGCAAAATCCTGTACTTTTCTGTTCTAAAGTGTTCTAATCTGTTCCGAACAGCATCATTGAACACACATCTTATTATTTTGAAAAATAACTTAATAAAATAAAACGAACACAAGCACTGCGGAACGAATAACAAAAAAACAAATGACAGTTTATTTACTCTCCAAACCTATTTAATCTTATTTACCTTCTCACATTAAGGTAGGTCATTAAAAAACAATAACAAGACTCGAATCTAATGTCTACCTCTATTAAGTCAATAAAAGATAAGATAACCCGTTTTATACTTTTTGATAACATCAGTATACCCACCTACCTTTTAAAAACAAACCTATCATGCCGACAACTCAGATTATACATACATGTTATGTATATCAATTCACACACTCTTAAATGTCAAATATTGACAGAAGAAGAAATTATTTATGACACTTGACTTGACACATTCGTATTTCCTTCATTTTTTTTAATGACGTTTGTAAAAGTAAAAGTGGATAATTCCAATTATCTTTGTATTGGACAAATAAAACTACGACTTTTCTGAAGTGATTTAAATGAAGGACCAAGAATATTTATTCAGTTGATTTTTTTGTTTGCCTAATTGCAGCGAAAAAAAAATGAAGTGCAATCAAAGTGTTAAAGTTTGCATCACACTCTTTCTACTGCCATTATTCTCATTGAAATGCTATGACAACGTTTTCATAAATATTTAATTGAATAAAATCTCCTGTCATTATTGTTCGTCCATCCTCACCCACCATTATAAAGATATATGTATTTAGGTATAAATGAAGACGCCAGGCGCCTTAATTCTTTTGAATATTGCCGGATTGCACGATTGGGAGGCCACGCGAATAAATTGAAATCACCCTGTTTGAAATGATAAATTTAATTCTTGGTGCGGCGGCCGGCCGGTGTGACAGCAATGCAAGGCGACAACGCACGGGCAGGTGGCGCGCGGGAGCATTTTTTTATGTTGCCACATACATACTCATACATGAAATATAAGTCGCATCCAATTCTCGCTCAACCAACACTCACAATTTATGAGTCCAATGAATTGTTATCGGATGCCGTTTGATTTATGTAATGAGAAACTAAACCGTTGCGGCTTACCTTCAAAATGGCTTTGTATTGTGGTCGTAGTTGTAATCGTAATCGTAACGTAGCGTAGCGACTTACCAAGAATGACATGTAATGGCAGATAAAGTCGGCATTAAGCGAGTAAAGTTATGCGATCATGTTACAACCAGCCAGCCGCAGCACTAAGAAGATGCTGGCCGACTTTTTTTGTTTCTATATAGTCGTACGTAGTACACCTGTGACAGTGACAGTCAGAGTCAAAGTCGAGCGAGCGAGACTGAGATTGAAACAAGGGGGCATTGAATGTCGGCACTTATCGTGTTAATGAAGGCTGCACTTAAGTTAGGACGCGACGACGGTGACGGTGACGGTGACGGTGACGGTGACGACGATGTCGGACGCGAATGTGAATGCAAACGCAGCGTGTGGGTGGAAAAGTGGAAATGAATACTTCTGATGAGGGAATCGGATTAGGTGTGTTTTGTTCTCCATCTTGGGTGTCGAACGCCTCAGTGCTTATTTATGCAAAGGAAACGAGTAATAAACATGGAAAAATGTCATTTTAGTTATAATTTATTTGCAGTTAGGCATGTACTAGCTATCAGCTTTTACAAATAGCCTCAAGCTTCTTGTTTACTCACCCCTGATGAATATAACGGTTATATTGATTTTGGTTTTCTTTGATATTTTGGAAAAGCCTTTTATTATAATTATACTTTAAGATTGTTAAGTTTCAGTTTTTCTGAAAGAATTTAAGACTTTTTTCTTTTTTTTTTTTTGAGTTTCAAATTTATTATAATTGAATTTTTTAAGTGTTGTTTCGTGTGAGATGTATTTCATTTCGTGAGCATATAATTATTTAAGCGTCACGTTTTGTTTTTTTTTTTTTTTTTGAGTAAAATCCACGAAAGGCGGCTGATATTTGATCTTGAAGATTTAGTGTGAAGGTAAACAAAATACATAATAAAAATGAAAGAAATTAATTATTAAAATCGCCTTCATCCTAAAATTGTTTTGACCCAAAAAAAAAACATATATTACCGTTGGTTTTTTTTTTCAATAAGGTGATGTTTCCACGAAATGGATCAAAAAACAAAATTGAATGGGAACAAAATTGACTTTGATTTCTTGCAGTGTTTTCCAACCAGTTATTAAAACATTGGTAATTGAAAAATTCCGGTTAAGAATCTTCAGCTGAAGTTACGGCTCGGTGGTAATCATGTTACGAAACCTAAATCAACCGAAACGATTCAATGAAACAAGACTCGTTATTATGATAATCGTGATAAGCAACGAAAATCAGTGGAAATTTCAAAGGCGAGGGTTTTCTGCATTTCCTTACAAGCGTGTTAAAGTTTTCGTCTCGCCTTGCATTTGCAATGAAGAAGAGTTGGAATTGTGTGGGATAAACTTTGAATTATTTTATTTCCCGGGTGGAACGCATTTAAAACACGAACAAATGATTGTCAAAACAATGAATTCCGATTTATTTCTTTTCAACAATTTTATGATCGTTCTGAAATTCTATTCAAGGAATATTTGGTTAGATGAATCCTTTCTCGATGAATGGTAAACAAAACTAGATATAGAGGCATACAATTTACACATGCGACGTGACATCCATGTGAACCGGTCGCGAACAGTTGTTTTCTAATAAAATTGTACTACAAAAGCTGCAGAACCTAATCGCAAAAGGAACCCATAGATTTTAGTAGTTCATAGCGGATATGTTAATTTACCAGTTTTTTTTTTTTAAGTTAGTTTGTCAGATATTGCATCTTAGCAGTGACCGTTCACGACGCCCCGTGTGTTCGCTGACTTAGTTTGGACTTTGTACCAGTTTAAATTGTTTGATTGAAAGTTCCACATGAGTTTCACCAAGTGATGACACTGAATCCGCACTATAAGATTCGGATTGTGGGCCGCTGAAATTTTTCAAAAACCACGATTACATTGCCATCATGATCAACCGGTGAGCTCTACCAATCAATGACCGCCAATCCTATTGGGACAAATTGATTGATGTCATGATAGGTAAAGCACATTCTGTATGAGCTATTTAAAGAAATGGTTAACATAATTGGACTCCGTTAGATATTTTCTGAGGGAAGGGGCTGAAGCTTGTACATATTCCTTATTAAACCTATGACAATGTAAGATAAGCTATCTCTAAGGGCCTAACTGTGATATCACAAGAAGTTTATATTAGCCGTGCTCTGTTGGTAAATCTATCGGCAGCAAAGCAGGATTTTCCAAAAGAACGATCGCCAGCAGCCCGATTTTTTTTTTTTCTAATAACTAAATGCAAAAATTCAAGAATTGATTTGTTTTTATTTCTTCAGATTAAAGGTATATTAGAAGAATAAAACTTGAATTAAAAGATAAAACAAAGGCATATATCTGAAGCAGTTAGAAACAACAAAAGTTGAATTTTCTACATCTATTTGAAAATTATGTTATGTGTTTGACGTTTTTGAAGTAAAACTTCTTTTGCGGCGTTTAGAGGTCAAAAAATGTCTATGGACCGACATCTGACGTGACCCGACATCTGACGTGAATCGACCGACGGTTATGGTTTGTTTCGTTTTTTTCATCTCGTTTTTTGAATTATTTCGTTTTAGTCGTTTCGCATTTCGTTTATTCAGTAATTTATTTACATTTGTTTTGAAAAAAAAATCATTAGGTATTTTACTTAGTTCGTTTTAAGTTCATTCCAGTTTTATAATTTAGTTTTTCGGTTATTTAATGTTTTGTTCATTTCGATTTCGATTACTTCGCGAAGGTGTGTGTTCGTATTTATTTAAATTGTTTTATGTAAGGATTAAAATTTACACATACAGTGCGTAAGGGGGGGGGGGGGGGGGGGAATGGTTTTAACTGAAAACGAGTAAGAAGGGAAAGACAGAAATGCGAAGTGATCGTAGTTCGAAAAGATTAAAAAATAAAGTGATACAAAAACGAAGTTATTATAAACGAAGTAAACAGAAATCGATGTTAGAAAGGGTGAAACATAGCTATGACATTTTGCTCGTTTGGCGGATTTCATAGATGAGTGCAGATGTATGTTTCTGCTTTGTGTGTATTCGCTGAGAATTTTTTTGTTGGTACGTGTTGTGGATTCTCATTCTGTAGGTACCAGCATGAATTGTGTGTATTCAATGACAAATTCTTTTTTTTTGTTGCTTTGTTTTTCTATCCAATTTTTTTTTGTGAGTTCGTTGTGGATTCCCATAGACTAAAGTAATATGCACATGAGAGCGACCAACGACCAACGAATTAACGAATATTCGTCCATTTTGACATTTCGTTCACATGTCTTTAATTTTATTCGTCAGGAATATAGGCTGAAAATCTATCAAAATGGATTTTGAGGTTAGACACGTGCGAACAAATTACTAGTTGAAGGGTGGATGGTATGTGGAACGCGAATAGAGTTTGACTGTTCGTAGCAATCAGATGCAATTCGCGACGACCAATATTGTTTTCTCAAATTTATCGTATTTTGGCGATTAAGAAGTAATTTTTTCTGTCATAAGCATTAATATAAATTATATTTCTACAATTTTGTTTAGAATTTGTGAAGAATTTAATTTGGTAAATTGTTTTAAATGGATTTTATTTATTTATTTGTCGGTCGTTGGTCCTTCTCATGTGAATAGTCCTCAATGTACTAGGTTAGGTGTATGCATTGTGTGTATTCGACGAGATATTTTTTTGTTGGTTAGTTTTGTTGATAAGATTAGATTGGCGCGTACTGTGTATTTTAACACGATTTATTTTTTTTGTTGATGCTCATACATTAGTGTATATTGTGTTGTATTATGTTCTCTTATATATTCACTGGTTGGTCAACGGTCAACTTGACTCTTAATTCAAAGTGACGTAAAATCTTCAAAACCTTGGTTGACACGAATTTTAGGGTCAAGTTGATTATCTACGACATCAATCAATAAAATATAATATTTCCTAACATGGCAATAAGCTATATTTTCAAATATTTAAAATGTATTTCTTCCCAAATCTCGCCGAAAAGCTCTGAAATATCACCCTTTTCGGCAGATGAAATTAAATCTGAAAATTTCCAATTTTTGGTATACAAAAATTGAGATTTTTTACAATAAATCTTAATAATCTTTCAATAGACAGTTTATGTGTTGCATGTTTTATAAGTGCTCTATCTATAACACACACTCGCGTACTGCGAATAAGTGCTTATTTATTTATTACTAAGTAATAGCTATGCACTGACTTTCTCCTTAAATGCTTTTTGCTATTCCAATTTAAGAGCTTTGGTAGGGGGCGCTGCTCAAGTTTTAGTTAGTTCATTTCGAATAAGCTAACTTTAACTTTTACTGGAAGTGGAAGAACGCCCCTTACTTATGCTTATTAATATGATTTATAAAGCAACAAAAAAAATTAAAGGTACTTTTACCCTAGTTCGTTGCATTAGTAATTTTTATTTCCTGTACGTGAATAGGTGTACATATTTAACTAAAAATTATTAATTTTTGACTGCTATCAGCGAACCTATCCGAATCGTTCACAAATATATTCGGATAGTTTGGTTTCCGAGATAACTTATCAATAAATGGAAAATAATGGATTGTCCTCCAGAATTGATATTCGGGGCTGATTAATGGAATGAAAAGTTGCTAGAACTTCCAGCGAGAGGTCGTCGCATTTTTGACATAACAGACTCGTAACTTCGAAAAACCACACAAGAAAAATCTGGAACAGTTAAATTGGGCGATCTTGCGGCCAATGAAAATTGAAATGCAGTAATGTCGGTTGTAGCTCTTTGAAATGTGCACCTTTGCGTGTTTGCAAGGAAACATATTTCAAATACTTAGTAAAATAAAATGCACGACTGGATCGCACGAACTTGCTCTTATGTTAGATCACACCGTATGCAAAAGATTTCTATTTAAGATCTAAATATATTTTTAAAGTCATTTTTTACTTTATTTTTTATACACAAAGTTTCTTTAATTTTTTTCTTAAAAAAATTGGTATGACAAACTTAAATATTTAATAATATAAATTTAAAAACAAAAAATTAAATCGGATTAATCAAAGAAAAAATAATTCAAAATTCTGAAATAAATACTTAAACTAATTTAAGCTGAACAAAAAGTACGCCATTTTATTTGTTAGATAAATTTGAATTTATGAGAAAAAAATTTTAAAAATCTGTGGACCGATTTTTGAGAAAAAAAGTTTTTTTTTTAAACTTTTTGAAAACATTTTTCAAAAAAAATTCAAAAACGCCAATTCATAGGTATTCAATAAATACATAAAAATATAATTTTTGAAAAAAAATTTAATGAGCAGTTTTCGAAATATAAATTAAATTTTTTTTTAATGATTTTAAAAATCCAAAAAAATACGACCGAAACCTATATATGTGTAAAATTTCGAAAGAATCGGTTGAGCCGTTTATGAGATAGTAGAAAGCAAAAAAACGGTCCTATGGAAAGTACCGTTTTTAGACGTCGTCGCTAAAAAGCCGCACTGATTTTTTTTTTTCAAAATCGTTAGAGCCGTTTGCGAGAAAAATATGTTTCGTCCCACCCGTTTGGGCTGTAGGTGTCTATGCATACATACTGACAGACAGACATACAGACGGACAGAATTTTTAGACCATCTTTTTTCGTCTTCGCTATCATCGTAATGTCATTCTTGATTGTTATCTCAAAACTTTTTTTTTCGACGAATGCATAACTTGCCTTATAGTACCTATAATCGCAAGTAAAAAGAAATATGCCGACTTTTGCGTGGTATGTTGTCTGGTTGAAACGATAACTTTAGACACAGCTGTTATATTCTCTGCAGAAAATCAGCTCGGGGCTGATCAGACCAGATGGCTGACAGGGCCTGTTGGTCCTTTATTTTTTTTCGGCAAAAGTCTATTTGATTTTTGATATCGGAAGAACCCTGCACTAACAACACTTACGAAATAGTCCACAAAAAAATTGATTCTTGTCTTGTTGACCTGTATTTCTCCTTACTTCAAGAATGTCATAGCAGAAAATTGACATATGACACCATGCAAAAATGTTCACATTTTCCGATTGGGTAATGACTTTTCCGACACCTGTCATTCATTTACAAATCTGTTTAAATGTATATATTTGCTAAATGATATCATCAACACCCATTTCAGTAGTCGTTTCAATCCGATTCAATTTTTTTTTCTGGATTTTTCGAGATGCAATTATAAGAACAAAACATTTTAATTGAATTCCCAGCCACAATAATGAAAATTCCCAACTGGCGAAAAAAATACAAAAAAAAACTAAATCCAAAACCAAAACTAAAAAAACCTCTTTCAAATCCTGAATGATTTTTAAGGATTCTTTCATTTCTTCCTTTAACAAAACAAAGCCAAAACAATTTTAGTATGTACTATGTACTTCATTCTACCTTACGTACCTTCTGTTCCGCTGGCTGTTTTGTTCACAGGAATTTACATTTTTTGTTTGTTAAATATATATTAAAAATACAGAATCCATTGTTGTATTTGTATTTTGCTACTCGCGCGAGAAAAATGCAAAATTCTTTTCTTAAGTTGTGTATACATTGTGCAATACAGGATACGTACTTCATTATTCTATTCAGAAAAGTATAGTTTTCAGCTGTGAGTGGAAAAGTATTTTTTTTTATGGTGAAAATAAATGCTAGGCTGTTTGCGCGATTAAAACAAAAAGAAACTATTAAAGTATCTAGTTTATGTATGGGTTAAGGGGGTACAAGTCCTTCGAATCTGTGTCCACAGTTTACATTTAATAAAAATGAGGGTTCAACTGAATGCACTAGCTTTAAATATGTATTTTTATATGTCGTATTTGTTAAACTAAATAGAAAATTTAAGAACAGAAAATACAAGTTATCGAAGCAGATATATTGTCCTTAAAATATGTTTCACCATTGCCTAATTTATTCCTTAAACAATTCTTCCACTAGCTTTTAACTCATAAGGCCTGATGTAACTGGTGCTTAACGAAATTTTTTATTTTGCCTCTAATAAGACAGAGAAGTCTTTACGAAAGGACTACAGAACAGTATAAATGTATTTGTGGAGAGTTTAAGTAAATACAAAAAAAAAAAACACGTAAAAATTACATGTCATCTGCACACAATTATTATGGGCCCGTGCAATTATTTGCTTGTGAAAAAAATAATGGAGACTTGTCAAATAAACTAATACAATTATTAATTTTTGTAGACCTTAATTATTCGTTTTGAGCGTATCAGTCATACATCAAATGGCATTAATGTTGTTTACTACTGAACCAAAATACTTGGATACTGGAAATTTTTGAAACACTACTTTGGAGACTTTTTTCCAATTTTGGAGACTTTTTTATTTTGTATTATTAGCCGTAAATTGAATGGCAGTGACTTATAATTTTCTGTAGAACCCGAAAAACTAAAATAAAAGACACTTTTTCATGACATGCATTTGTCGTTTCCCCGCAAGAGGTAGTAATCCTGAAATAGTCGACTTTAGGTCGATAGTCAATGTATTACACATTACATCATCTTCTTTTTATTTATTTTAATCAGAAACAGAAAAATGTGGTTTCCTTTTTTTTCGTTAAAAATTCAAGGTTATACATTTTAGCCCGAAAAAAAGTTATTTTGTACCATAGTATAAGCCACTGCCCGTACACATAGATTTGTAGATACTCATTTGGAATTTATATCGCAAAAGTTATAGCTTATATCTATGCCGAATGTTCAATTTAAATTGATTTTGATCAAAAAATTTAAAGAAAAGAAAACATTTTAATGACATTCGCTAAAGATTGTAATCAATTTTGGTAAACATTATTTTTCTGCTGTTGGACTGAAATTCTTCAGAAACTTCAAATATGAACTTTCAGTGAAAACTTTCAACAAAAATAGAGTTAAAACAAAAACGTTCAATTCCTGTCTAAGAGATGAAAATAAAAAACAACAAAAAAATAACTACATTACCTTCAAAGTGAAAAACCCTTGAAAAGTTTGGTAGTGCTTCTAACTTTTTTTTTCGCTTAACTTTTAATTATTTGGCTTCGAACACACCTGTTATTTAGTAATGTAAAAAAAATTACAAAAATTGTTGGAGTACATTTTTAAAACATTTAACAAAACTAACTAATGTTTGTTATATTTTCCGTTGTTCTATGTTTTTTTCTTATTTGCGTATAGGTACTATATGGCAAGTTTAGCATTTGGAAAAAAAATTGAACTCGAGATTTCTCTTTTTACTAATGTTCCTGTTCAGCTTGCAATCCACATTATTAAAAAGAAATGGAAAATACCAAGCTCAGCCAAAACAAATTTATCGAATTATTAAATTTTTGCCTCAAAGATAACAACTACCTGCAATTTAAGGACAATTTGTACAAACAAGTACACGGAATGCCAATGGGAAATCTTCTTTTAGATTTTATACTCGAGGAATGTTTTAAACTAAGCTACAAACCTAAGTTTATAGCAAAATACGTTAATGATATCTTTGCGATTGTGGATAGAGAAGAAATTGAAAATGTCTTACGATGCTTTAACCAGTTTAATGAAAAAATACAATTCACCGTAGAGAGGGGAAAAAACAGATCGATAGCGTTCTTGGACGTTAAGGTCTACCGCCAAAATGATCGACTTTCTTTCGACTGGTACCAAGAAAGATAGTGCATCTGGGCGACTTGTCAATTTCCGATCTAATCAAGCCAAGCACATTCGTATAAGCACTGCGTCGAACTTAATAAACAAAGTTTTTGCGTTGAGTGACCGAAAATTCCACTCCGCTAACGAAGAAAAAGTTACGCAAATACTCTTAGACAACAGCTTTCCGACAGAAGTTATAAGGAACTTGATACTTCGTCTAAAACACCAAGTTCGTTCAGAAAATAAGTTGGAAGAGAGGAGATGTGTTTAAAAGATTGTCGTTTATGTGCCCAAACTTTCCGAAAATTTCAAAGAAATGGTCGCGAAAAACAACACCGGAAGTCAACTTGGCATATAGGTCGAACCAGACTGTTGCATCCCTATTCACCAACGTGAAGACGAAAAGCGACAAAGATCGCCGTTCAGAAGTAGTTTACAAAATAAGTTGCCAAGGGAAAACGGATGAATCCTGCAATTTTTGCTACATCGGCACCACCAAACAACTCCTTCGGCAAAGAATGGCGAACCACAAGTCAGATATTCGCCTAAAAAGTTCTGAGAAGACGGCACTGGCTTCTCACATCGTTGATACCGGTCACAAACCAAACTTCGAGGGAGTGCAGATCCTTGTAACAGAAAAACATACATCTAAACGTTACACACTAGAGACACTGCATATAATTACCAACAAAAATAATATGAACCGCAAACAAGACACACAAACTATATTTGCCATTTACGGTTCATTAGTTTCTGACAATAAATATCATAAAACGTAGACTAATCTTCAAATGAGAAGTGTTCAAAATCTGTTTTTAATCTGATTTTTTTTTATATGTATTAAACAAACTATTGTTAAGTAATCTAAAAAAAGTAAAAAATTTAAAATTTAACGTTATGTAAGTCATATTTTGTTCGTTTGATACAAGTCAATATGTACAACATTACATCTCTTTTTAAATGGTAAATAAAGACACCCCTGAAGAAGACGGCGAGCACCGTCGAAACGTTGGGAAAAAAAATGAAAATTGCTTTCATTTAATCATCATTACGACCAATAAAGCCGACGAGAATCACTTCTTAAAAATTCTCCAAAGTCCAAATAAAAACCAACTTGGTCAAAAACTTCTAAAATTTAAGCGTTTTAGGTGATTGTCCAAAATAGATTTTTGAATAGTTGATTAAACCCCAAAAATAACGGTACTTACCATATAAATTTTTCTACCATCTTAATTATCTTGAAAACGGCTCTAACGATTATGATAAAAATTGGTGTGTGTTCTACTTTGGGCATGGTCTACATTTTGGCCAATTTTTTTTTTAATATTTTGTTTTTAACGGTACCTGCCATACAACCATTTTTTTTTATTTTCGACTTTCTCATAAACGCTCAACGGATTTCGATCAAAATTTTTATACAGGAGCACCTTCAAATTCTAAATAATACTGCATTTCAAAATTTTGTAAAAATAGTTTTTTGGATTTTTGAAAAAAAAAAAAATTGAAAATTTAATATTTCGAAAATGGGTGGAAGATTTTTCTGAAATTTTGTTTTTGAATTTATATTATTAAATGTTTAAATAGTTCATACCAATTTTTTTTGGAAAAAATTTAAGAATTTTTATGTATACAAAATTAACTGAAAAACGACTCTAAAAATACATTTAGCCGTTTCTATTAAGAATATTTTGCATATAATGTAATCGAACATAAGAGCAAGTACGTGCGATCCAGTCGTGCATTTTATTGTATTTAATTTTAGTTGGGCTATTTTTTACAAACTGCAAAAAAAATCCATAAGATTTTTAAGAATTATTGAATTTACTGCAAATATCTTCCGGGCGGCAGGAAATAAATTACATTCTATAATTGTACGCAGTCTTGCGGCATAACTACTATTGTTTTGACATATTTATTTCCACGTACATAAAACGCTTTAAGAGAATTTTCCCTTTTTTCATTTGTAAATTTATGTAATGTTAATTGTGTTGTTGACCCTGATGAAGGTAATTTTATTCCATATTATGTCGAGACAGATTTTGAATGCCTTATCATTGATTCTTTAGCTGATTATGATCTTTCGAAAATAAATAGATTTTATATTTAACTGGATTTGTTGATAGCGAACTCTGCGTAAATGTAAACAAAAATATTTGTCTAACTTTTTCAAACTTAATTCATCATTTAGCTCTTTGTAATAATTTTAAATCTAATGCGTATTTTAAACCTTGTAATGTTGAAAAGTTTAATTATAATTTCAATAATAATTTTTGTTGGATAAATAATTATATTAGTACTTTTCCATGGAACTATATTTTTGCAAATGAAATTTTATTGGATGCGTATATTTTATTCAAAGAATCATTACTTAAAGCTTATCTAAAGTTGTTATTCGAAAAAAATTGTAAATGTGTCTGGTTCAATACAAGATTACGAATTTATAGAATAGGAAAAACAAGAATCTTTCGAAGATCTAATAAAAAAACACATGCTTTCTAAATAACTATTTTTGCGACTTCAGAAGAGATTCGATGCTTTATCAAAAGTAAAAGGAATTCAAATGGGATACCTGAGTGTATGCACTATTAAGGTACTACTTCTAGTGGCCCAAGTGTATGTAATTTCTTTTCAACATTTTTTCAATCTGTTTATTCGTCTCCTTGATAACTTTTCTCCAATCACCAAAGTGGATCAAGTCAATATGAGTTCCTTAGATTTAAGCTACCCATATGTGGAATGAGTCCTGTGTAATCTTTAGAGCCAGATTTAGAGGTCTGGAAGCCCTGGGCCAACAAAAAAAGAATTATTTGAAATTAGATTACAGTGTTAAAGAATGGATCCTTGTATGCTTTTATCGACGAAAAATCTATGATGATTTCGCTGCAATCCAGTTCCCGGAGTAAATCGCCTTCAATGCTGAGCAGGGATAGTTTTATCCCATCGTCAGTCTGTCAGTCTGTCAGTATGTCGGTCTGTCAGTCTGCCAGTCTGTCAGTCTGTCAGTCTGTCAGTCTGTCAGTCTGTCAGTCTGTCAGTCTGTCAGTCTGTCAGTCTGTCAGTCTGTCAGTCTGTCAGTCTGTCAGTCTGTCAGTCTGTCAGTCTGTCAGTCTGTCAGTCTGTCAGTCTGTCAGTCTGTCAGTCTGTCAGTCTGTCAGTCTGTCAGTCTGTCAGTCTGTCAGTCTGTCAGTCTGTCAGTCTGTCAGTCTGTCAGTCTGTCAGTCTGTCAGTCTGTCAGTCTGTCAGTCTGTCAGTCTGTCAGTCTGTCAGTCTGTCAGTCTGTCAGTCTGTCAGTCTGTTAGTTTGTCTGTATGTATGTATAGACACCTACAGCCCAAACGGGTGGGCCGAATTGCTTCAACCTTGGTATATAGATTTTTTAAGGTATTGTACAGAGGGAAAATAGAAATTTTTTTAAGCTAAAAAAATAACGGTACCTGCCATATAACCGTTACGTTCAAACCTATTTCTCTCGGAAACGGCTCAAACGATTTTGATTAAAATAAAAATCAGTGCGGCTTTTTAGCGAGGACCGATCATATGGTTGAAAAAAAAAATTAGAAAATTGTCTAAAAACGGTACATTCCATAGGACCGTTTTTTTTTTTGCTTTCGACTATCTCCTAAACGGCTAAACCGATTCTTTCGAAATTTCACACATATATAGATTAAGGTTGCCCAAATTATACCGCGTACCAATATTTTTAATTAGTATTTTTTTGTATTTTTAAAATCATTTAAAAAACAAATTTTTTAAATTTATATTTCGAAAACTGCTCATTAAATTTTTTTCAAAAATTATAATTATATGTATTTATTGAATACCTATGAATTGGCGTTTTTGAATTTTTTTTTAAAAATGTTTTCAAAAAGTTTTTAAGAAAAAACTTTTTTTCACACTTTTTTTCTCTAAAACCGCTCCACAGATTTTAAAAATTTTGTTCTCATAAATTCAAATTTATCTAAAAAATACAATGGCGTACTTTTTTTTGGAGCTTAAATTAGTTTAAGTATTTATTTCAGAATTTTTAATTATTTTTTCTTTGATTAAGTCGATTTAATATTTTGTTTTTAAGTTTATATTATAATGTTTAAGACTGTCATACCAATTTATTTTCGAAAATATGTATATATAAAAAATGAAGTAAAAAACTGCTTTAAATATATATTTAGATTTATAACAGAAATCTTTTGCATTCGATGTGATCGAACATAAGAGCAAGTTCGTGCGATCCAGTCGTGCATTTTATTTTCTATGTTGATGGTTCATCCGCAGCTGTAGATCCGGCTGTCCTCCCATAATACCTGCGTTGGCGACCTTGATTCTATAGCTTTCATTGAAACTCATCATTGAAAACTTTGACTATCAATTCTGAGGCACTTAAATAAATAAGACTGATGTCGTTTTCGTACCAAAATGTAGGTTATAATATATATGTATAATATTTTTTTGTCAAAATTATGATGATTTTTCAATTATGGAAAGCGTTTTCAATGATCATTCAAAGATCATTGAAAAATCAAAAGTGAAATTACAAGAAAGTGGTAGAGCAAATAAATATTTTTCGACAAAAAATATTATATATATATCTTTTACCTCCATTTTGCTACGAAAACGATATCAGTTTTATTTATTTATGTGCCTCAGAATTGGTAGTCAAAGTTTTCAATGATGAGTTTTAATGAAAGCTATAACTAGCGCCTAATAAACAATCAGGAACTGATGGGATTCCTCCAATTCTTTTTGCAGCTCTTACTGAACCATTGACACTACTTTTTGATAACGGGCCATTTTTTAAATGATTGGAAAGTTGCTTATATTATTTCCATTCAAAAATTATCGTTCTTTAAGCCAAATTCTTAACGATTCCGAAGATATTTGATTTTGTGATAAAAGATCTCATTTTCCCTTTTCAACATGGTTTCGTCGCTGGACTATCGACAACAACCAATTTAACTAATCTTTGGAATAAAATCACAAGTAGCCTTGAACTGTCATTAATCTCACGTTATCTACACTGATTTCTCTAAAACTTTCAACAAAGTGAATCTTAATCACTAAGCTATAAGCTTTTGGTTTTCCTTCGATTTTTTTCGTAATCTTATTTGTTGAGCCGGACCCAGAACTAGAACATAAATTCTTCTTAATCTTTCAATATCTGTGACAACTGGCGTTCCTCAAAGAAGCTACCCTGGACCTTTACTCTTTATTCTTTCTCTTCAATTTTTGGTTGATTACTTGCTTTTAAAGCACTTTTTGTATCACTTAATGATTTTGAATGACCAACAGCAACTTGAGTGTGCTACCACCAAGTTTTTCTTATAATATTTTTGGCTGGAATTATAGCTATTTCACGACTTGCCAAGGTCGATCATCAGATTCCTTTGCTCTAGTGGTGCTGGTCTACTTATTTATTTTAATTGAAAAACTTCTAATGCCTTCGTGTATTCAACCATCTTTAGTCTTTTTGTTGAAGATTTTCTATTTGTCTTATGTTTGATGATGATATTAAATTGCTGAAATGTATAAGCCTGGCATCTGATCGAATTTTACTTCAAAATGATCTTGATAGTTTTGTAACGAAGTTACAAATTTAAGCCAACAAGCATCTTTCCAATATCCCCCACACATCGCATGCATTCATCGACCAGTCAACTGCCGTTTCAGTTTCAATTAAATTTTCAAATTCCAAAGCCGATGAATAGCAGATGTACAGGCAGACACTTGACCATACGATTTGTAATGGAGACAGAACATTATCAACCAATCAAACATCACGCCATATGAATTACATGGGTTGAGTTTTTTTCTGTGTTTACGATCCACACTTTCTATTTACGGGGAATTTATTAAGAGAAGATAACATCGGAGTAGAAAAGTACGGACTTCTGCCTAGAGTTGTAATCCGGTATACACAAGGGGAGTGCCTAGAAGCAAACTGCTGAGTGCGTAGTGGACTAGTTAGGAGTTTCGTAATTGTTTGGCCTTGTGCTGTAAGATTTGTGCCTTTGGTTTCGACCAGGGCCGGGGACTCTATCCCACTAAACTTTGTGCCTTTGGTTTCGACCAGGGCCGGAGACTCTTTCCCGCTTAACTTTCGACATATTCGCTTGTTTTGCCCTAACAGAGGCATTATTCACTAAGTGATTCTACAGATTGCCATCAGCAATCTATTCAAAATTTCTAGCTGTTTCTAAGCATAAGGAGGCTGTCAATTTTACTGTTGTTTTTCTATTAGCAACAACCCCAAGTAAGGGCTTGATTTTTAAAGATCTCAATATTGGCATTTTTGTTAATGCAATACTGAAAAATTTATAGGTAATTTCAATTTCCTTCTAATGTACATGTATTTTCATAAATTCTTAAATGAATGAAAAGTTCCTTTCTGCTATTCAAAGATTATGTTGACATTTTGAAGAACCTGTCCACTCACTTAACTCGTTTGCCTTCTTTTCAATTTTTGCTTATGTGTAGTTACTTTTGAGACCTAATCGCACTTTGTCCCCATTATTTTTAATCTAATCCCCCTTTTATGATTACATCTCATTTGGTATTCATAACCACATATATGCACCCTGCTGCCTGCTGTGCCAATGTGTTTCACTATACTCTTACTATATGCGGAAGATGATTATTATATGATTTTCAACAGGCGCATGAGCTCAAGATAGCCGACTTAAAAAGAAAAAAAAATAATTTAAACAAAAAACCCCTTATCAAAAATGCATGACTATACTATGTACTATGTTTGAAAAAAGTGCATACCACATCTCAAAGTGCGCCATCGCCACAGTCTGACATGCAAACAGGTTAAATAAACTAACAATGACGGATTCCTTGGTTCGTTTTGGATGGAAATATGGAATAGGAGCAGCTGCTGGCTTATGGCTTGCGGTTGAAAACATATCCATGATATCTCCACTCCTTTGACATGCTATATTCCATGAGTTTTCCATGTTCGTTCTTGTTGTTTATTTACAGGTGAAATGTGTGCCCTGAACTAAACTAACATAGAAAATGCATGCATGATGTAATAGTCTGGGAAGTAGTGTTGTATTTCAGAGTTTTAGAATTTTTCCCAAATAAATAATAACAACTGACATTAAAAACAGAGATTCAAAATAAAATATTCAACTATTATGTAACAAATTAAATAATATTTTACACTAATCCCGATAACCCCTTATATTTTCTTATTTATATTTAGCACACACGAAAGGGATTATAGCCTACCTTCAATTCACAAGGTATTAGTGGTAGAAAAATCGGTATTACAATGGGAAGGGAAAATTCAAGCATTGTAATGCATTTTAAATTCGCGCAGTGCGGCTAAATAAATTTTTGACGGTACGTTCGAAATTGTGCTGAAGGGTGAGCTGATGAGCGTTCTTATACGCCCGGGAATAATATGGTGGAGCTTTTTAAGGACTAAAATGCACATAGCTAATTCATCTGAACACTGATTGTAGAAGAATCTCTAAAGCAATGTTAGGAAGGAAACAATAGATACGTCAGGAGGCCAATTCCAAAATATGGTGGTATAATAAAATGTATGTTAATATTCAATAAAACTCCACACTTCACTCATAACCTTCGATACTGTCACTGTGGACTTAGCCATGACAAGGTGTCTCGTCCAAAGCTCTTTTGGTATGATCTTTATGCTAATAATTAAAGAATGGCACCAAATTTCAATAAATAGGCACAGAGCTTATACTCTCGTTTGAACTAGTTTTGTATTTCTTCAAATTTCCAAAAAAAAAAATTTATTTGATATTGTAAAATAATGAAAGTACCTATAGGTATTTGTCTACTTTCTTTGCGAGGAACATCAAGCAGAGCACTACTAATTAATTTTCTTTTGGATCTTTAGGTCGTTGCATATTTGTTTTCCCTTCTTCCTATTCGGCATACAGAAAAACACTAATACAATCCATATTTTGTGTGTCTTATTTAATATGAAAACACAAAAATTTTATGAACATTGATTTGTCACAAAACTCATAATTTTTGAAATTTCTGGAATTCCAATGGGAAAATTGTAAATGCAAATCACGTTGTCAAAATGCAAGTGCAAACTTGGGCAGACAATTGAAAGTACAAGTTAATTTATTTAGACAAATTCGACCTGGTGCTGCAATTTTGTAGATACTTCTTCGAAAATATGGAAGGTGTAACCGTTTATTTAAATCGCTATAGAGAAATCTTAACTGCTATTTTTTTTTTTTGACTGAAATCGAAGATATGGCTGCAGAAAAAATATGGTATCAACAAGACGATGACACATCTTACACAACAATCTCAACTATCATTTCAGATGCGATAAGACTTCGGTACGTCCACTTAGCTTCGATAAGACATTACCGAACATTATAAACGGTGATTTTTTAAGAGCCTGGTTTTTGAAAATTCAAAAAAAACACAGAAACTTGTAAAAAGTGAATGAAATTTTTATTTGGATCGATAAATCAATTTCTGCCATTTACTTTTTAAAAATAATTACACTTAAATGTTGCCCGCGGCTACGCTTCAGGTGGTCCATTCTGAAGGTCCAATTTTGGCAAACTTTTCCACACATTTCGGCCGGAATCTCACCAATGACGCGTTCAATGTTGGCTTCCAAGGCAGCAATCGTGTTTGGCTTGTCCCCATAGACAATAGACTTAACATAGCCCCACAAAAAATAGTCTAACGGCTTCAATTCTTGCACCAGCTGTATTTTGTATGGCTTTAAACCAAGATCTTTGCGTAAAATCTTCCAGGTGGTCGAATAACACAAACCCAATTGCTGCGATCGGCGCCGAATGGACATATCGCGATCTTCAGCAACACTGGCGGATGCAGCAGCAATATTCTCTTCGGTACGCACTCTACGGATACGATTTGGTGGAGTAATGTCCAATAAAGTGAAACTGGTGCGAAATTTGGTCACAATGAGCTGAATAGCCTGCTCGGTGGGTCGATTATGACGACCATAAAACGGACGTAGCTTGCGAAACACATTTTTCACAGAGCACGAATTTTGATAATAAATTTCAATAATTTACAAACGTTGTTCAGGCGTAAGTCTATTCATGATGAAATGGCAAACAATACTGAATCGAAATGTCAAATGTTCGTGGAATTTGTCATGTGTGATCTGTCAAAAGTATAAACGTCAAAAACCAAGTAGCAAAAAAATCACCCGTTATAAACTGAAATATTAATATTGCTTCATTCATTGTAAGAAGAAAATGTTTGGGCAAGATATTTCGCTTTCGTTAAATTTATTATTATTGCAAGTATTTTTAAAAGTAAAATATGTAATAAAATTTGCAACCCTACCTACCAGCCTATTATACATATTAGGACTTCAGGAAGACGTTTGATCCATATTCATAAGACGGTCGCTGGTACCTACTATAAATAATTTGATATCTGCGAACGTCCCAATTGCATTTGGTTTATGTTATGCGGTTAAGTCAACCATACGATGGTGTAGTAGTAGCAGCAGCATACTATTATACCCAGCATCTAATGATTTATATAATTGAAGTAGATTTTGTAACAATTAAGACAACACTTGATTGAAGTCTAATTGATAATAATTAAGATGACGGAGCTTCACTAGCTGAGTATTAAATTGCATTAAATTACATGAAGGAAACTAAATCTGCACTGCAAACACCAATAGTAAAACCATAATTTAGGCAGGCAGGTAGGTAAGAACACAATTTATGTGCCAAACACTTGCGACTATACGAGTATACAGTTTACGATAATAAGAGCTCTTTAGAAAATTCTCACCTGCACGGTTGTTTACTATTATTATCTTCACAAAAACACCGTATGCCACTTTATCTCAAGTGCAATAAACATTAAATTGTTTTGTACCTTTAAAGTGATACCCCACTGAGATTTGAAGATTATGGTCTTCCTTGAGAATATTACCCACTGACAATCTATCTCTCTTAAAACGACGCGACGGGATACCAATCAGGCAGCTGTTTTCAAATATTTCAAGTTGGACAAACGATGATAAATGTGAAAACCAGAAAGACCTATTCCTTCTCAGGTTTCCATCAGATAACAATGTAATTATTGTGTATACCATTTCTGGGTTTGTCTTTTCGAAGGAAATTGATTCTTCACACCATGCCAATTGTCCTTGAGGGAACATTTGAACATTCAAAATTTGTACACAATAGACTGTAAAATATTGATACTGCTGACTGACTCGTGTTAAATGTTTAAGAGATTTCGTTTGTTCAAGAGTGTTTAAATACGACAGGTGGTGAACTGTAGAAAAATAAAGAAAGAATTTTTCATAGAATTTTTTGAACATTTTGCACCAATGCTAATTATTAAGAAAAAGTGTTTTTATTTCTGTTGCTTGGGTTGGCGAAAATGGTTTTAGTATCTCTCTTTCATATTTATTAGATTTCCTTGGAAATTTGTTGGAGAATTGTCCACCTGGTCAACGGTTCAATAGTTGAATATGTCTCCGCCATTTCGGTATTTATGGAATCTTTCCAAGAGTTATACATATCATAGCAGGGACTGTTTTAAGTGGTGATTGTTATGTTTTATGGTAATTACTATTTGAAATTGGTAATTCTAAATCCTGATTCTGGTAATTACTATTTTGCAATGTACCCCAGAATTAAACGATCTAAGAAATTCTTTTTTCCAAAATAGATACAATTCTTACAACTCTAAGCCGAGTTTCGCCTTATTTTCATGTCTCAGCCCTTCGGTCAACGGAGCTTCAGAAAATTAGCATCCGAAATCAAGTTGAAAGTGGATACCTAAAATGTTTCAGTGCGTTGGACGCAATATACATTTCAACTAGTGCAATTGGCGAGCCATTGCATTGTATTTTCAAAGAAATAATGATGCGCAGTCAAGAGGATATACAGTGCTCTTCACTTGATTAGGCGCACACATTTTCGTTTACATAAATCTAATATTTTTGTAAGTGTGTGTAGCAATCATCAAACAAATTCATTTATTAGAAAGGTTAATATCTCAACAAAAAAAAAAAAAAACACAAAAAAATGGTAGGTGAGTGGAAGTTAACGGTTATTTTTTCTCTTTTTTGTCTATGCTGTAAGAAAAAGTGCAGTTTTTATTTGTTCACATGATTAGACGCACTCGTTAAATTAGTTAGTTGGTCGCGATCTGTTACGTAAATTTGAGTTAGCTCCAAAGTTTAAGCCGTAAGGAGTATTCGCTAGTGATTTAAATCCAAAATGGGGAAAAAAAAGTTTTAAACGCGGAAGAAAAAGGAAAAATTGACGCGTTGCACTCCGAAGGGTTTTCCATGAGAAATATTGCCAAAAAAATTGGTCGAAGTGACCATGTCGTAAGAAATTATATTAAAAACAGTGCTTCATACGGTAAAAATTACAAGGGAAGGACAAAAACCGCTTTAACACCTCAGGATAAAAGAAAAATAATAAGAATCGCGTCAAATTCAGCTGCATCTACCAGTAAAATAAAGGAAAAAACGGGGATAACTGCCAGCACATCAACTGTTCGGCGAGCTATTTTGAGTGCAGAGCATTTAAAATTAAAAAAAAACTTAAAAAAAAGCCCCCACTAAACGTCGTAAGAAAAGCACAGCGGTTGGAGTTCGCACGCCTTCACATGTCGTGGGATACCAACGTTGGAAGTGGGCTTAATTGGCGAAATGTGGTTTTTTCAGATGAAACAAATTTAATTTAGATGGCCCTGATGGCTACAACTACTACTTCCATGATATTAGAAAACAGGAAAAGTTTTTGACACGTCACCATTCGAGGCAAGGAGGAGTTATGGTTTGGGGAGCCATTTCGTACTATGGGGCGTTTGATTTGGTTTTCGTTTCCAATAAAATGACGGGAGTTTCCTACAAATCCCTTTTGCAATCAGCCTTCCCCGCTATGAAAGAACTGTTTGGACCTCTACAGTGGATATTTCAACAAGACAATGCACCAATCCACAACGCTCGTGTAGTCAAAAGCTTTCTCGCCGACGAAAATGTGGAATTACTGCCGTGGCCACCTTATTCACCTGACCTCAATATAATCGAAAATGTTTGGGGGTGGCTCACGCGTAAAATTTACGAAGGAGGTAGACAGTATGAGACCTGTGAAGAGCTAATTTTCGCAATCAAAGAAGCCTGGAAGACGATTCCTCTAAATTATTTAGAAAAACTGTATGTTTCACTTAAAAATAGAATTTTTGATGTGATTTTAAAACATGGTGGCAGTACAAAGTACTGAAAATATAAAAAAAAAACAAAAATAAAAGAGACAAAAATATATTAAAAAGTCTATGTTTCATTTTTACGAATTTTTTACAGGTGCGTCTAATCATGTGAACAAAAAAAAACTACACTTTTTCTTACAGCATAGAAAGAAAAGAGAAAAAACAACCGGTAACTTCCACTCACCTACCACTTTTTTGTGTTTTTTTCTTGACAACTTAATAACCTTTCTAATAAATGCATTTGCTTGATGATTGCTACACACACTTTCAAAAAAATTAAATTTATGTAAAAAAAATGTGTGCGTCTAATCAAGTGAAGAGCACTGTATGAGGATATTATTCTTTTTTGACTAGTATTAACATTTTTAATATAATAATATTGCTTTTTAGGTGATATTTTATTCATTCTTCAAAGATTCAAAAAAAAAACATGTGCGTCTCAGGACGCCTGACAGAAGTGATAACCTAAACTAATCTAAGTTGAACTATTTAATATTGAAATCGTTTAACTTAAAAAAAGCTTTAAAAGTTATTCGTTAATTTGATTAATTTCAAAAGTTCTCCGTATGCGTGAGAGAAAGGGAAGCCAGACAGACTGGTGCCGTAACGCTTTACTTTTACGTCTATTTATCGATATACATGCTTATGCTAGCAGGTTTGTAGACGATGGCAGGGGCCATAACTTTGTGGATTACTGTTTTTAAAAATATTGAAATTTTTCATCAACTTTTGCATTTAGGCCCGTTTGCTGATACGAATCATAAATATTTATGTTCAACTTAATACGCTTATTGGCTACTTTTTCCTCTGCGTAAACTGTCATATAAGTGCTTAAGTAGAACTTAAATGCTTAAGGTGTGTGTCAGCAAACGGGCCTTAGAATGTCAAAAAATCCTATTAAGATGTACATATAGTAAGACACATTCTTATTACACAGTAATACCCTTTAAATGTTTCAACACAGCGCGGGCGTGAAGTTAAGGAAGAGAAAGAATGATAGGAAAGATGTGTGTCGCGATGTTCTGAGACTGTAGGTGGTTGTTGTCTCAGATTTTATCTCCAGGGATGGCGACTGAACTAATGCGGAGAAATTTCTGTGTATTATTTATCGATGTCCCTTATAATTCGCATTAATTTTTTTATTCTTTGTCATATTTTTTCGGTATACTAGTTTTACTCAATCACATGTTGTTAGTTCTATGCCTAAACAGCATGTAATGATTAAACCAGCACCTCATTGTATGACATTTATTTTTAGAATTGGTTTTTAATGGAAAAATAAGAGGACATAGACTACGGCAGGGATCGAACCTGTGACCATGAGGTTGACAGACGAACACACAACTATCGCGCCACAGCCACCCCCATGATGATAAGAGTAGAGAGGCAATTTTGAATGTTTTTCTTCTTTTTTGAAATAAAGATGGCAAAGCTTGTATAGCTCATAGAGTAATGATTTGATATATGAAAATAATCGTCATATTGTTATGGTCTGCTTCTTAATTAAAGAAAACCAAATGCATTTATGGAACTAGTCAAATATAAATGACTGATATGTGTAATCGTCTTAATATTATAATTTTCTTACGGTTAGTTACATTCTAGGAATCCAACATGCTTACCAAACATTCAAGTCAATATACTGTGTCATTCCTGAAAATTTCAGATTTCTAGGTCCAATCCTTAAAAAGATAAAATTCTTTTCTATTCGTAACGAAACGGTTTACCCGCCCAAACGAAGTTATCACTTAAAAACAAAAAAGTATATATATATATTTTTAAATATGTGATTCGAACCCACGCTCCCTCCCGGCCAATCCGACTTATGAACGATGGCTGGCAAAAACAGTTTTTATACTTTTTGTATTGTAAATTTGAATTCATTTAAGTCGTTAAAATAAGACCAGGCATACGCTTCAATAAGAACTACATAGTTGTAATATTGCATTCAATTAGAGTTACATTAATTTTGTTTATATCAACAGGTAAATCAGATAAGTTCATGACACCAGCTTTAAGAATGCGTTTACTGAAACCCAATAATGTTTCAATCGTACGATTCCTATCGAACTATATTTTCTCTCTGCTGTGAATTTCAATCTCCATTGCATTATAACAGGCTTCCAATCTTAAAGATATGGTAGAATTGCGCCTTAATAATTCCTTAGCAATATAGTATAATGCAATATCAACAATTTCGTATGCCCCTACTGGAATTTCAATTTCATGTTCTCCGATGTGAAACAAATTGTTTTGTGTATCAATATTGGGCATTTAATTATATGTTTGAAAATCAACTAATGTACAAACGTATAATCTTGCTCCAGATTCAAGGGTTTATAGGTATCTCAGTTCAAATTTATTATCATTATCTCAATAACTCAATAGTTAACAAATTATTACTACACATCATTCAACTTGCAAATAGCATAGTGGCTAGAGCATGCAACTATCTATCCAGATGTACCCAGTTCAAATCCAACAAGTTCGCCAAGTATTTTTATTTCATAATTTATTTCCCATCGTAACGCGTTACGTAACGCATCGGTTTACCCTCCCATAAAAAGTAATCACTTCAAAAACATTACCCAGATTCATTAACCCTTATACAGATGTCCGTGATGTAAAATTTTGTATTATACTATCAATTCCATCTGGTTTCGTTAGTAAGTTAGAAATCAAAATTGTAATTACTGGCGGATAATAAGTAAGTTCGCAATATCGAGTTGTATAAAGAAATACTGTCAAGATCAACTCGCGAAATCGATGGTTGTACAACGAATGAGTTTCATGAAAATATTAGCAATAAAATAGTCACGTATTTACAAAAATGATGTCAATGTTAAAGCGTATATACACTTTGCCGGCCGTTGAGGCTTTTTCAAAATTTGACGTTTAAAAATTGCAGATGCAGATTTGTCAAAGCCTTTTCTCCAGAAAAATATAATAAACACTGAAGAAAACGATTATGTATGTCTACTTTTATATTCACTGGCCGACTGGTCAACGGCCACCTCGATTCTCAATTGAAGTGACGTGAAATTCTGGTTTGGCACGAATTTTAGGGTCAAGTTGATTATCTGCGATGTCCATCAATAAAATTTGATATTTTCTAACTGGACAATAAAGTGTATTTTGAAATATTTAGAATGTATTTTCTGACATTTCGCCGAACAGTTTAAAAATTTCACCCATTTACGGAGATGAAATTAAATGTGAGAATTTCTAAAGAATCTTATAATCTTTCAATGGAAATCGACAGGTTATGTATTGAACGTCGTATAAAGTGTTCTTTCGATAACACACACTCACGCGCTACCAATGATAGCGCTTATTTATTACTAATTAATAGATATTCAAAGTCAGTGCTCCTTAAATACTTGTCACAATTCCACTGCTAGTACTGCCCAAGTTTTAGTTAGTTCATTTTTAGGCAATTTGACAGCAGCTGACAAAAAACCACTCAAACATGTTTTATTAAAGTAATTTTGATCTGCCAGTTTCGCACGAATAAGTTAACTTTAACTTTTACTAGAAGTCGAAGAACCTACCTTATAAATATGATTTATAGAGCAAGAAAAATAAATAAAAGGTAATTTTAGCCTAGTTCGTTGCGTTAGTAATTTTTATTTCCTTTAAGTGAATAGGTGTGAACAATTTTTTTTAAGAAAAGAACACAATATACTTAACCATTTTATATTAATTTTTGACTGCTTTCAGCTAACCTTTCCGAATCGTTCACAAATATATATTAGCATCGGATAAAACTTATTTAATAAATGGGTGAACGTGCCCATTGACAGAAAGAAAAACTCTACGATCAAAGACTTAAAGATTCATCGAAGTCATCGGAACTACCAACTAAACAAAATAATATCATTCGATATTTGAATAAATATCACAAATCTATCCAAAGCAGACTTTTGCTTTTACTTAGCTTTGCCAAAAGAACACTGCTAATTTTGTAGCCATCGATGGCGGATTTTAACAACAGCATAAACAAATCTCGTGCAATTGGAATCCTTTCTCCTTTGTGGAACTGCAGCACTTTTCAATTTCAATGGAAATGCTCTGCCAGTATCTCGAGCAAAATGCAGACTTTCGTTAACTATTGTCTGCGATGCATTCTAAAGATCTGGTGAAACCATGTTGAACGTTGAACTGTGGAATAAGACCAGGCAAAAAAAAATTGGATGCGAATTGGAGGTGGCCGTGGAAAGGCCATATATTAAGAAACCTAATTAAAATATAGCGAAACAAATCAATGGAATTCTCATGGTAGTAGACGCGTTGGAAGACTAAAATCAATTTGGAGATCATCTAATTTGAAAGGAGCTCAGTCTCAAAGTATCCAATCGTGAGCACAGCTCAGGTCCGTTGCGCCGAATCGAGACAGGTGGAAGGATCTTGTTTCTGCTATATCCTCCAGGAGGAGTTAAAGTGCTGCAATACTCGCAGTCGGAAAACATACATTTAGAGGAAGAATCCAAATTGGTGGGTTTGATTTAAAAAAACAGTATAGACATATACATAAGTTACACCAATCCACAATGGAAATTCTGTACCAGGTTAGTATTTTTTCCATGTTTTTTTTACTAACAAACATGACATTACGATCATAGAGAACACCAAAAAAGTGGGTCCCCCAATTCCGTCTGTCTGTCTATCTGGCATTCTGTCTGTCTGTCCTCGAATCTATAGCCGCTTTGATAGATTTGCTTCACACGTTTTTATTTTCATTTTTTTTAAGACGACAAATAACAGTAGCTCCCAACATTTTTTTTGGTCAAAAACAAAAATCTTATTTTTCTCAAAAACGGCTCCAACGATTTTTATAAAAAAAAATCAGTTCATTAATGAAGGGAAAGGGTACCTTGTGATAATTTTTTTTTGGAAAAAAATTGTTATTTTTGGTAAATCTAGTAGAACCATTTTTTTGGTTTTCGATTTTCTCGTAAACGGTTAATTTGATTTTTTTTTAATATTTTCACGCAGAAGCTTCTAGAAAGTTTAAACACTATTGTACAAAAAATTTTGAAAATTCAAAATTTCGAAAACAACTCAATAGATTTTTTCGAAACTTCGTATTTAGTGGTTTTTTGACATTATCTTGAATAATTAAAAAAACTATTTTTTCTAAAATAAAAAACAACGGTACCTCCCATACAAATGTTAAAAAACCGTTAAGAAAAAAATGTATTTCTCGAAAACGGCTCCAAGAATTTTTTATACAAAAATGTGTGTGTTCTTAAATTAATACATTTCACTTTTAGGTATAAGAATATTTCTTTTTGCGTACTTATTAGCGGTACTTCCCTTAGAACCACTTTTCATATTTTCGACTTTCTCAATATTGGACGAACTGATTAAAATAAATTTTTTTTATACAAATGCCCCCTAAATTTTTTAATAAAACTGCATACTCAAATTTTCAAAAATAAAATTTTTCGATTTTTAAAAAATAAATAAAAAAAAATTTTTTTTTTTAAATCGATTTTTCAAAAACCAGTGACAGAATTTTTTTTTAAATTTGAATTTTGTATGTATATTAATAATATCTTCAAAATGGGGTTTAAAATTTTTTTTCTAAAAATGTTTTCAAAATTTTATACATAAAAAAATAATTTATTAAAAAACCGCTCCAACGATTTTTGAATTTTTTTTTGTATATTCTTATTTATCCATGAATTCAAATGGCATCTTTGTTTTCCCTCAAACTATAACGACTAAGCAATATAAAAACACTTAATTATGTGTATTATCCATTTATTTCTACCTTATTATTTTTTCCTATTTACGAATTTTTGCGTACGTCATTGAATACTGAATACAGTGTAGGCCCTTATACATTTATAAATACATATGTGCTTTAAGAATCACATGAATCTTATGTATGCATATTGCACCTAAATTATGAAGTTATATGTTGTATAGCTACCAAGTAGGAAATTTTGACATCAGTGAATTTTTTTGTCTTATTCATCAATAGATTCATCGACTATTTCCATTGATGAGTAGTATGCTAGGATTTCATAAGAAAACGGTTTCGCATTTCTTCATCAGTTAACTAATTTCAAATTAATTGAATGCTTACAATTCACTACATTTGTCATGCAACATTAAAGCCTTAAAAAAAAGAGGTTTTATCTGCCATGAGAAAAGCGGCGACCATTGCCTTTTTTCTACCTGCCCCGAGAAATGCGCTCAGTAGTCAGTCTTCGCTGGTCATCACATCAGTTCGTGGGTTTTTTAGAGAAAATGAAAAAACATATAAACCAGAAATTCCAGTTTTGTTCGCAAACATTATCATCATTTAACAGCGCAACAAAAGTTTATTTTTTTTATCAAAATAGTTTTTTTTTGTTCAGAAATTGTATTGAGCCAGCTGAAAGGTTTCAATTATTAACCTTAAGATATTTGGCGACTGGTGGCTATTTCTGCGACTTTATTCAAAACAAAATTTAAAAATGCGAATATTTCTTTTAGAGCATTATACTCAATACGTAATGCTGTCGACTGAAAGTGCAAAACCTACGCAGCAGAATTAACAAAATGAATTGCTAAGACCGACATCAGATAAAATTTAAAAGAATCAATTATTGATAAGGTTTACTTTCGCATCAAGATTTTATCAAGACTACATTTTAATTATTATTAGCTAAACGTATTTCTTTTCTTAATTGAATGTTTTTATTTTTGACTAATCGTCGAAATAAATTAATAAAATTATGTTTGTGGGTATAACATACATACACAATGTTTCCTTAAAAAACCATATTTCCTCTTCCACAGAAAACTGACACTTTCATGTTATTTAATGCATACAAAACGAGGAAAAAAAAGAAGTAGGTATCATACGGGCTTTACCTAGTGATTTCGTAATTGAACATTCATGGAATTTTTCATCATATAAAATTCATATGCGAATTAAAGAGTTACATTAACAGAGTGAATTAATGAATGAGCATTCATGCCATTTTTCACCTGCTGAATAAGCAACTCTAAGTCAACTAGTGATTTCACAGCTTACCGTTCATGCCATTTTTCATCACATATAATTTGCTTATGAATAAACTAGTAACCCCTACTTCGTGATTTACTGTTAAATATTCACCCCGAAAATCACTTGGTGAACGCCTATGATAGCCCCATGTTAAATTCATTGATGTTTTCATACCAAATTCATGGGGTGTACCTTCCACTCATTGATGAAAAAGTTGGTGATTTAGCATGAATTGTTTGAAATTTCCTACTGGGTACCTACCCACCTACATCCTTCATTTTCATTATTATATGTACATGTTTAAATACTTAGGTTCCAGCTAAATGTATATGTATAGATCTATTTTACTCTCCGAACTTACATAATTAAAATCCAAAACTTAGATTTAAAGATACATTTGTAGGTAGGTACCTATGTAACTATTCCTTGAATCAATTGAAGAAAACGCAAACAATATGTTGATATTATTTTTGTTTTTGTTTTAGTGGACTGGGTGGATTTAAAGCCAATTGAATGAATTTGTGACCTTTAGTCCAAAACAAAACGTAATTCTAGATGCATGAATCTAACCAAATTCCCCTAGAAAAATATAATTTACAGTGAGTAATCGCTGTAAGTTTTATTAAAGTCGGTAAACATCGATCAAAAAATAATGAGTCTTAGAAAGGTACTACAGCATCTAACTGATGAGCCCAGCTGTAGTACCTGGGCGAAACGCATTTTGGACTAAAGGTCACAAATTCATTCAATTGGCTTTAATTTCTTGAATCATCCATTCCACAATTCATTATACTAAGAATCAAGTTAATCTAACCTACATAGACTTTAAAACTGCATATATGCCTAACTAGCTAAACATCAATGGTTAGTTACATTAAAGTTGTTAGCTACAAGAGCAAGTTCGTGCGATCCAGTCGTGCATTTTATTTTTTAAGGCAAGTACGTCCAACCATGGGGTGGATTTTATTTTTTCAATTTGTTTATGTAAATACAGCAGTCGGGGGCAACTTAATCAATTTCAAGCATATGAAAAATGAGCTCTTATGTTAAATTTGTTTTCTCCATTTGTTTTCTTGTTGCTTCTATTAAATAAATCAGAATTGTGATTTATGTACCAACATTAAATAGTCCAGATTCGAATACCATGATTTGTTTTACTTTCATTCTTGTAATCAAAACAAAAATTAACATCATTGTTTGGGTATCAAATTCGAGGAGAAGTTTCTTTTCAACCCGCACGTGACAGCTCCCAAAAAAAGGCGAATTTCGCTTTTCACCGAATCCACTCCCTAATGCGGAAAAGGAATAGACTCAGCCAGGTGACGAAACTGCTTATCTATAAGCAACTTCTCAGACCCATTATCATATATTGTTTTCCTGCACGGTTTACTGTATCCAAAATCAACATGAGAAGGCTTGGAATGTTGGAGAGGAAAATCCTCCAGATCTGCACGGGACTCCACTTTGACCAGCGATGACAAAAGCACTGCAGCAACAAACAACTTTTCAAGGCGTCCGGAATAACACCCCTAGATAAGTACATTATCGGTGCTGCTAAAAGATTGACGAGCAACCTAATCAGCCACCCAAAAACCCTAGCATGACCAGCGAAGAGAGATACCCCGAGCCAAGATATCTGAATGTGACAGCGATACTGGACGAAGGACTTATTTATATCAACGACGAGGAAGCAATCCAATTCTACGAGGACGCAGCGTCGAACTACCACCGTGGCTAGATGCCACATTAACCCCAAATCAATACACAAAAAAGCCGGGTATGATCAACTCATACTATTAGCTTTTAGACCGACTAGATTCTAGAGTAGTTTATGGGGTTTTCGTTTGGTAACAAAAATCAATTTATTTTTGATTTAGATCTGTCAAAAAACTGATTTTGATTTTTATTTTGATGAATTTTTGCCTTCAATTGGCCAAAAAAAATTGATTCATTTTTTGATTTTAAATCAATTTTGCACATCTGGGTTTTTCAGCAGAACTACCCCTCTTTTACTAACACCACTACGCATTATACTCGTAATTGACAGCCATCAGTTTGACAAGTTCTTGTTTGATAATAATAATTAGTTTGGGTTGTAAGAAAGAAATAAAATAGTTTTGAGTTCAAATGGTAGCAGTTTTAAGTGAAATAATTTATTCGTCCAGCTCATTTTCGGACTTACAAACTTGAAATTGAAAACAACGTTCGAGTCAATATTTGGCAGCTGATACCGCTAGCTGGTACAAATATGCACTTATACTATAGCAAATAAAAATCAAGCTGAAAACGTATTCGATTCGTTACGAAAAAAATCAATTTATAGATCAAAATACAAATTTACCAAGCGAAACCCCCATTATTTTCACAGGTAGATGTTATCCGTAAACATATAATCTTCAAAATCTTTGACCCAACGTGAATTTGGAATTTGGCCGTCATTTGTCAACTTGTCAACACTTATAGACATTTTCAAATTTACATCACTGTGCAAATCGCCAATATGTCTGATATTTTATTCCTCTTGTTTGACATTTGTTTGGCAATTTATTACCTTCAATTGGAATTAAAAGGCGGAAATATTAGCAATTTTCCAGTGTTGTAAATTGTTTTGAATTTTTTTTTAGAAACATCAAAACAAAACTGACAGCTGACCCCATTTGCAAAAGTAATAGCATTTTTTGACTGAGCGATATATTTTGCGACACACTGTAGTAAGAACCACATATGTTAGAGAAGTACTGTCAGTATATAATTTTTAGGTTGATAGTTAGACTTCCATAGTTTCTTTCTTGTTTGAATCGAATTCTTTCTTTATAATTTACTCCGAACTTAAAAAAGGTTAATTCTGCATTGAAGGGAAATTATTTTATTTTTAAACAAAACTTCCAGTATACATTGTCAACACTAATGGCACGTTAAAATGTAAAATGACATTCAATTAGATTCACTTTTAATGTAAAATGTCACGTTAATTAAAATGAATGTTACAAATAAACAAGACCCTTTGTTATTTCAGACCCAATTCAGAGCTTCCCTATAGAAATTCTAAGGAAGGTAAAATTTCTAAAAGCATAAATGATGTTTATGATGATTGAAGCATAATGGAAGAAATGGTCAAATAATGAAAAATTAATTGGGTTTCTTTGGTATAATAAAAATTGAAGTAGGCTTTTGTATACAAGCACAAAATGATTTGTTGTTATCTTTTGGATTGACATACTCTTCCTGATGATGAAAACTATGTATATTTATATTGAATATTTATTTAACCCACTTTAAATGTTTTTTTTTTTTTTTTAATAAAGAAGAGATAAATAGATAAATATATCAGGCCAAACAGTACTCATTTTAATGAATCTGTTGGAGCAGAGGATTGAACAAGTTCGTAGACGTAAACTTGCAAGAACAGATGTTCAAATACAAGATGTGCAATGATGTTCTGCTTTTATGAAAATTCCAAATAGTGTTCTAATACTTTGTTGTGTCATATTGAAATGCTAACTTCCTCCTTTATGAAGCGACAATTTGTTTTGTTTATAAAACAAAGCTGAAGGTGGAATGTTCGACAAATCTATGACCTTACCGGACGGCATTGGCAGTATTTTGAATTGTGGACATTATGTTTTCTTTGAACTTTTATGGTAACACAGGGACTTAAATCTACGCCAGTTATGCATAATGGCGACTTGTGACACGTTTCGTTGAGAGAGAAATCTGGATTTTGATTATTGATTTATGACTTTTGACATCGGAATATAAGAGTTTTAAGAAGGCTTAAGGCTAAATTCGTAAAAAATAAAATGCACGACAGGATCGCACGAACTTGCTCTTATGTCGATCGCATCGTATGAAAAAGGTTTCTATTAAGAATCTAAATATATTTTCAAAGTCGCTTTTTACTTAATTTTTCATAACAAAATTTTTTTCTACAAAAAAAAAACTTGGTATTACAATTTTGAATATTTATCAATATAAACTTTAAAAGAAAATTTCCAACCATTTTCCAAAATTTTTAATTTTCAAAAAAAAAAAAATATTTTTTTTTTCAAAAATTCAAAAAAACATGTTTTTCGAAAACTTTGGTATGCAGTATTATTTATAGTTTGAAAAACAAATTTTAGTCGCAATCCGGCGATCCGTTTCTGAGAAAGTTCAAAATCAGAAAAAATGGTTGTATATTAGGTACCGTTAATAACAAAATATTTCTTAATTTTTTTTTACCAAAATGAAGAGTACACCTAAAATATTGTACACACTTTTTTATCAACTTTTATTTTTATCAATTTTTAGAGCTGTTTTCGAGATAATTGGGAGGGTAGAAGAAATTGTATGGCAGGTACCGTTAGTTTTTGACCTAAAAAAAAAACGATTCAAAAATCTATTTTAGACAATCACCTAAAACGCTTAAATACCAAGTTTTTAAAGGGAAAGGGAATACCAACCGATAAATTAATAAGGCTCCTTTTTGCAAATATGTGAATTCCGTTGAGGGAAACCAGAGTATTTCACCACAGGTTTTAAGCATTGATACATTCCGATACATTCATCAATTTTAAATTGAGTAATTCTGCGTCGCAAAACTGATTAATTTGTTTTTATTTTATTTTTTGAGTAAGTAAATTATTCTTTACTACATTAGTCATTTCGACACTTATAAATGTCAAAAAATTGTATGTTTGCTTTTGCACGAACTGTAAACTTAGGCGTGTTACAGAGAGTTTTTGAAAGTATTGAAAAAATTGACTATAGTTATAAAATTCCTAAAAGTGTTAATACCACAGAGTTATGTAGTTCCCTTCGCCGATCGGAAAAATACGGGTTACCAGAATTTTTTTAAGAGGCCGAAAAACTTGAATAATTCTTATAATTTCGTATTATACTTTTATTTAATAAAAAACATCTCACCAATCAATCACAAATCGAACTTGCTCAGATGTATCTTACCTGTAAAGAAAGAAAATAAAAAATATTATGAATATTATTTCAGTGGCTTATTTACTCATTATATGATTAAGAATTATATTAAATGCAGAAAAATCTAATATTAAAAACAATATGCCATAAGCATGAACAGGAAATGAAAACAATGAATATAATATTACTGTAGAATGCTACTGTAGAATTTACAGTATTCCATATATTTTGTATTCCCAACTTTATTAAAATTTGAAAAGTTTCTGAATTCAAGGTACAAAAAAACATGCCACGAAAAACTCGTCCATAAATAATGAATACAAGTTTTTGCATTACCACGCCAAAACATCTCTTCGCTTGTAAATTCATCAGTAAGAACATATAGATATCTTCGTAAACAGCCAGATTGCAATCAAAGCCATTTCCTCAATCGCCACAAAATCAAAACTAGTAAACCGTTGCAGCGAACTAAAATTGCTCAACCAATCGAACTTAGCCTGGGTCCTAAGGCATAGTTAAACTCAAGGGTATGAAAGCGCAGACGAACTGGCCAAAATCAAAATATTACTTAAATCGTGCCAAATCGTTTTCGGGATACTTATGTCACTGGAGCAAGAAAATGTCAGAATTCACCAAAATTTTCTTAAAACCTCAAACGACAGATGGTCAGGAATCGACAATTGTCGTGTTTCGAAGAATCTTTGACAAAAATCTCTTAGACCCAGTTTTTCTATGTGATATCAAAGTTAAACCTGAGTTAACTCACCAAATATGCTGGGTTAACCTTTGATTAACTGAAAAAAATCGTTGATTTTTTTATCAGGTACGTTTTATAGCATTCTGCATTCATACCCCTCTCAATCATTCAATTTCCAGGAATAGCTAACACTGCCCTAACTCACCACTGAAAAATTTGGTTTTTAAATAAAAACAAAATACTTACTTAGACTAAACAGACCTTATCTGTCCATCCTGATGTGCAACCTAACGGGTCACACCTCACAACTCAATGGGAATCCACATGAATTCAGGTGATGTCATATCAGGGTATCAGCATATCTGACTTATATGTAAATATTGTATGAGCAAAGAGGCTGAAGAGACTCATATCAGTTCCTTTGTGAAAGCCCCAGCCTAGCCCGAACCAGAAACGTAACCCTCGGAAAATACTACTTCGATGAACTGGGCGATGTCTCTACTGAGCTACTTAAACAAATCCTGGAATTTAATCAAATATCAGGATGATTTAGCGAGGTACCCTATACCTAATATCCCTACCCTGGGGACCGTAATGGATCCATTAAGATCCGAGTGAGGTGAGGCGGCTTACTGTTTCACCACTTCCTTCTAACCTAACCTAAATTTGCACTATAACCTTTACATAATGAGTCACACTAGATAGGATGCAGAATTTACACGTAGCACTGCGACTTATAAGTTCAGAATATTTAGATGTCTTCTTAGGCTCCCGGAAATTATGCCAGAATTTTCTTTTGGAAAAAAACATACAAAATTCTGACATTTTTTCATAGGAAAAAAAGCCAAAGTTTTCTGATAATCTTTCCCCAATTTCTGGCCTTTTTTCAACAAAAATTCTGGCGTTTTTTGCGTTTTAGGAAATGGAAAAAACGCCAGAATTTTGTTCGCAGTTGATTTTCAACTTCCAGTCATCACAATATCGCTGAATCTTGTCGAAGTCATTCTGCAAGAGACTTTTGATGACCTCAACTGTATTAGCTGTTCTGTACGCAATTAGATCGTCGGCGTACGCAATTGCCTGAGTTAGACTACCTATCAGATCGCTGGTGTAAATCCTGAATAGAATCGGCGAGTTAACCGCTCCCTGCTGAAGACCATTATTAATATTAAAAATTGCGGTCGAAGTTACATTGCCACTCTTGACAACAAACTTTCTACCATTTAGCATGTCATAAAGCATATACAATAGAGGTTTACTTATACCTAGTCTGGTTAGCTTTAGATAGAGACCTTCTAACCATACGGTGTCGAAGGCCTTCTCCAAATCAACCAGACAGGAACCCGTACACTGCTTTTTAGTTCTGTTCCATTGGATATCAGAAACTAGTTTAGACGCGGCATGAATTGTGTCATGTCCCGCGTTAAAACCGAACTGATTATCCGGGATGATATTTTTGTCCTCCACCCACTTGAACAGGGCTGTATTAATAACCTTTTCAAATACTTAGCTGATACCTGGAAGAAGACTTATCGACCGGAGATTCGCCGGAGTTGTCCTTTCCCTTTTTTGGGAGAGGGTGCACCACAGCTGTCTTCCACCGCACTGGATAATATGCATTATTCAGCGCGTTGTTAAGCAGTGTGGTATAAATGTCAACTGCTTCTTGAGGCAAATGTCGTAGTACAACGTTGGATATACCATCGACTCCTGCTGACTTCTTTTTCTTTAATGCATCGAAGAAGTTCAGTATGCGTTGGGCATGCAATATGTACAATCATGGTGGGGTGTACGATATTTTGCAGGAAATTACCACAACAATTTGTGTAAGTTGCTCAGTGGATAGAATCTTTTCAGTGGTAGTTTGTACATTTCATTGAGGTGACAGTGTATACAGGCACCATTGGTTTGAAAAAAGCTCGCTCATAAGCCCTATACTGACTCTTTTCGTTGGACAGAGTATAATAGTTATGGCGAATAAAGTGTTGCAGTGCAGCTTTGAATGCTCACACAGTACGCTAGACAGAATATTGTATTCGACGTTCAGCAGGGATATACATCGACAGTTCGTGCAATACAAAGATGAAGCACATGGAAATGACTATGAGAGAGAGAGAGAGAGACATGGCACATGCTTCCTCGCACCCAAATTTTGTTGATGATTTGATGGTTAATGTACCCTACCAAAACCTTCCCTCCGTATTTCAAGACCTCCTCTGTGCTGGTATTCCATCACGACTGCCTCGTTTTTCAGCTTTTTATAGCTAAGTCAACCATTTAATGGGGAATTCAATTCTTACCCTGTTTATCGCCTGTTTAGCAGCTGATATTCTTCTATTATGAAGAGCCTGCATCACCACCTCGCAAAAGCAATCGAGGAAACCAGTTTCTGTTATGTGCATTTTAAGACGAACAGCTTTAAATCACTATGGAAACTACCCATTATGTCTATAAATTCAACTTAAATTGACTGAGACGTTTCCAAATATAATAAAGAAAGTGGCATTAAAGGTTAGAGGTTATTAAAGATCGAATGTAAAACGTCGAAAAGAATACTCACTTCTATGTAAATCTTAAATTTGATTAAAATTAACAAAAAAAAAAAAGAATTTATCTTAAATAACCAAATACTTAAAGGCTTGTTTATCTCTTAAATGTCAACAGTAAATACTTCTCTAAAATGGTTTATGTAAACATTAATTGCGTATACATATTTCAAAGCGTCACAACAATCTTAAAAAAAAAAACAAAAACAAACAAAACTCTCTAAATTGCAGTCCTTCGTATCCTACTTTAAAACCTAAATTACTGAAATCCAAGAAAAAATCTCTTGTTATTTTAGCTCCAGATCAAATTACATAAACAAAAACAACATAAACAACTCTTGTCATTCTTGGGATAATCTATTTCCCAAGGACAACCTCGCGCGAGATAATTTTCCAATTCGATTCAAACCCTATAGCGCACATGGTGTTCCCAATGAAATCCGAGATGTACATAATCTTTTCTTATCCAACAACATGTTATATCTGTGACCCCAAGCCAAAGATCAGATAAATGTTATATTTGTGTCGAAAGCCCATCAAAAGAATCAATTCTCAGTCTGCGAAATCTTCTCATTTTCAAAGGATCCGATTTCAATCAGTTCACATGATTGTAAAATAAAAATCAATAAAACCTCTGATAAGATAGAGTCGTATAAAAAATTTCTACAAATGTGATTTACATGTGTTGCAAAGTACGCGCACATTTCCGTGCCAAAGATGATGTTACGTTACGAAGTCGTAAACCATAATGTTTTGACAAACAATTTATTTTTCCATCAATGGAATCTGCATATGGTTATGCCATGGCATTTGGAGTACAACCGAACGGGAAATACATTTAACAACCAGTACGGCGCGGCGCGGCGGCCGGCGACGCGGGACAAAATCATTGAGACTCTCAGACTGACACTGGGACTAGGATTGGGGCTGAAACTCTGAGACTAGCACTATGGGACAAGGACTGAACATCAACATCAACAACACTAACGAATATTTATCATCTGCTTCAAATTTCATGTTTTCATCGAGTGCCAGAACGCAGACGTTCAGCGAGGAAAAAAACTCATACTTGTATTCTTTGCAACGGAAATGGAATACCATTTGATGGCGTAAAGTATTCTGGAATGTACTCAGTCTCATGCTGCATATCAAGTAGAGGAGCCAAAGCTATGGATAGGGGAAGCAGCGCAAGTCGGTTTTTGTTCTGTTTGTTCACCAATTAAAGAACTTCGTATAGCTATACCTTCAAATGGTAGTACACATACACATACATGGTAATGTGATATGAATTCAAAATTATTTAAAACGATCTTGATGATGGTATGGTGACTATAAATATACACACCCCTTTTAGGGCATAAGATAGATTTGTTCGTGTTGTTGTTGTATTTTTTAGTACCCCAACGTAATTAATGAGCGTGCCAAACATTTTCATTTTTCAAAATCGATATTTCTTAATTAATATGAGATCTTACCCTCCTCGAAAGATTAAACTACACACACCATGCAGTCAATGTCATAATTAGTCGCAAAATGTAATAATTCACAATAAGGAAACGGACATTTTTGAATTTTTGAAGTGACACGCCGGGAGTCAAATGTCAAGGTCGAATTTTAGTGTAACGAAAAACCACCAAAAAGTTGACATTTGACATAGTGTTGGGTAGCTTAGTGAGTGGTAATCTAAATATGTATATCAAACAGGGTGGGTCAAAAGCAATATCAAACTCAAGATTTTAATCAAACTTGACATTACGATGACAGAGAACACCAAAAAATTAGTCCCGCAATTCCGTCGTTCTTTTTGTCTGTCTGTCTGTCTATATGTATAGAACGATCTACAACGGCTGAGCCGATTTTTTTTTGAAACTTTGTACTTAGGCGTTTTAGGTGTTAGTCTAAAATAGATTTTTGAATCGTTGTTTTAACCGCAAAAATAACGTACATGCCATACAGATTTTTCTACCATCTTAATTATATCGAATACAGCTCAAACGATTTTGATTTTTAAAAAATATGTGCATAGGAATAGTCTACATTTTGGTTAAAAACTTGTATTTACATATTTTTTTATAAACGGTACTTTTCTCATAAAACAGCTCAAAAAAAAAAACAGCTGATAAAAAAAATTATATAGGAGGTCCTTGGAATTCTAAATAATATTGCATACCAAAAATTTTGAAAAACATATTTATTTCTTAAATATTTCGAAAATATAAGGACGATTTTAAGTTTTTAAAATTATATTAATAAATGCATAAAATTGTCATACTAAAATTTTTTTAGAAAAAAATTTACGAAGTTTTGTATATAATAAATTGTAAGATACACAAAAAATATATTGAGCTGTTTCTACTAAAAATCTTGTGCTTAGGATGTGATAGAACATTAGAGCAAGTACATGCGATACAGTAGTGCATTTTATTTTTAAGGAGTTTATTTGAAGTTTCAAAATTGAAATTATGCACTATAACTACTGGTGCACTTTTAGAAGTGCTTACGCTCGTTTTACGGCATTATGAACTGTTCGGCTAGAAATTGGGAATTCCTTTTTTACTTGCGATATATATGTAGGTATTGTCAAGTTATGGATTCGTAAAAAAATTGAACTCGAGTTTTTAATCGAACTTGACATTACGATGATAGGGAAGACGAAAAAAGTAGCTCCCGCAATTCCGTCTGTCCACAAGTCTGCAGCGTAAGTGGTTGGTTTAGGATTTTTTAATTTTTTTTAAGGCGAAAAATAACGGTAACTACATGCCATAAATTTATTTGCCCGAAAAGAAAAACCTTATTCAATTTTTGTATGTTTACATACTTGCTTTTTACGAACTTTTTATACCATTTTAATGATTTTAATTTACCAACCGCAACTTTACCGCAACTCCCACCACTAGTAAAAGCAAAGGAATCTGATGACGGACCTTGGCAAGTCTATAGAAATAGCTATAATTCCAGCCAAAAATAATATGAGAAAAACTTAGTGGTAGCACACTCGAAATTGTTGTTGGTCATTCAAAATCAGAGAAATCATAAAAAATAAAATGCACGACTGGATCGCACGAATTTGCTCTTATGTTCGATCCATCGTATGCAAAAGATTTCTATTAAAAATCTAAATATATTTTTAAAGTCGTTTTTTACTTGATGTTTTATACACACAAAGTTTCTTTAATTTTTTTCTAAAAAAAAAAATGGTATGACAATCTTAAATATTTAATAATATAAACTTAAAAACAAAAAATTATATCGGATTAATCAAAGAAAAAATAGTTCAAAATTCTGAAATAAATACTTAAACTAATTTGAGCTCAAAAAAAAGTACGCTATTTTATTTCTTGGATAAATTTGAAGTTATGAGAAACAAAATCTAAAAACCTGTGGAGCGGTTTTTGAGAAAAAAAAAAGTTTTTTTTTAACTTTTGAAAATATTTTTCGAAAAAATTCAAAATCGCCAACTCATAGGTATTCAGCAAATACATATATCTATAATTTTTGAAAACTATTTAATGAGCAGTTTTAAATATATATTTTTTTAAAATTTTTGGTAATGCTTTCAATATTAATATTAATAAAAATAAATAAATTAAAATATTAAAATCAATAAATTATATTAATATTATTATTAATATTAATATATTAGTAAATATTATTATAAATATTATTATTAATACTAATATTAATAGTAAATAAAAATATTGGTACGCACTTTAAATTGGGCTACTTAAGCCTATATATGTGTGAAATTCTGAAAGATTCATTTATGAGATAGTCGAAAGCAAAAAAAAAACGGTCCTATGGAAAGTACCGTTTTGAGACATTTTTTTTAAATATCTTTTTTCAACCTTATGACCGGTCGTACCTAAAAAGCTACACTTATTTTTTTAAATCAAAATCGTTAGAGTCGTTTTCGAGAAAAATAGGCTTTAACGTAACGTTTATATGACAGTTACTGTTATTTTTTGAGCTAAAAAAAAATTTCAATACAGAGAGGAAACTGTAGGTTTCTATACATACATACAGACAGGCTGATAGCCAGGCATACAGACGGACAGCATTTTCATGCCATCTTTTTTCGTCTTTCGCTATTATCGTAATGTCATGTTTGCTTGTTACGAGTATCTCGACGAATGCATAACTTGCCTAATATTACCTATAATCGCAAGTAAAAATCAGTTCATTAATGAAGGAAAGGGTATTTTTTTGGTAATCTTTTTTTTTTTTTTGGAAAAAATGGTTATTTTTGGTACCTCTAGTAGAACCATTTTTTCTGTTTTCGATTTTCTGGAAAACGGTTCATTCGATTTTCTTTTAACTCAATATTTCGAAAGCGACTCAGTCAATTGTTTGAAACTTCGCATTTAGCTGTTCTTTGACATTATCTTAAGTTTAAAGAAACTATTTTCGTTAAACAAAAAAAAACAACAGTACCTCCCATGCAAATGTTAAAAAGTCGTTAAAAAAAATGTAAAAGAATAAAATGGTTCCAAGAATTTTGATGCAAAAATGAGTTTGTTTTTAAATTAGTGAAGTTTAAAAAGAAAAATTCTTATTTTTGATTTACAAGACCAATGTTTTTTTTAAACTAATAAAACTAATGATAATATTAGTTAATTGAGGAGTATACTTCTAAGTCTGCAAATGCGCCTTAGAAGTGTTTATTAAAGTGCATACTCAAATTTTGAAAAAGCTGGTTTTTCGATTTTTAAAAAATAAATATTTTTTTGCTTTTAACTCAATTTTTCAAAAACCAGTCACTGAATTTGTTTAAATTAAAAGTGTGTATGCATACAAATAATTAATTAAAAATGTCGTTTCAATTTTTTTTTTAATGTTTTTAGAATTGTATGCAGAAAAAAGTATTTTGTTAAAAACAGCTTCAACGATTTTTACTTGTGATTATACGTACTATAAGGCAAGTTATGTATTCGTAAAAAAAATTTTCTAACAATCAAATATGACATTACTATCATAGAGAACAACAAAAAAGTGGGTGCCGCAATTCCGTCTGTCTGCCTGTAAAACGATCTACAGCCTAAACGGCTCAACCGATTTGGATCAAACTTGGTACTTAGGCGTTTTAGGTGATTGTCCAAAATAGATTTTAGAATCGTTGTTTTAGGCCCAAAAGTAACGGTACTTGCCATACAAATGTTTCTACCATCTTGATTATCTCAAAAACGGCTCCAACGATTTCGATAAAAATTGGTGTGTGTACTACCTTGGGTATGGTCTACATTTCGGCCCAAAAAGTTTTTAAAATATTTTGTTATTAACGGTACCCGCCATACAACCATTTTATTGATTTTCGAGTTTCTGATAAATGGCTCAACGGATTTCGCTAACAAATTTTATACAGGAACTCCTTAACATTCTAAATAGTATTGCATTTCAAAATTTTCGAAAAATATTTGTTTGGATTTTTTAAACAAAAAATATTTTTTTTTTTTTGGAAAATTCAATATTTCGAAAACGGGTGGACATTTTTTCTGACTTTATATTATTAAATATTTAAAATGTTCATACCAATTTTTTTTTAGAAAAAGTTTAAGAATTTTTATATATAAAAAATTAAGTGAAAAATTTTAAAAATATATTTAGCCGTTTTATTAAGAATCTTTGCATATAATGTAATCGAATATAGGACCAAGTACGTGCGATCCAGTCGTGCATTTTATTTAATTTTTTTGGTATATTCATACCTAGTTGTCCAACAATTCTAATGGGATATTTTTTCCCCTCAAGCTTTAACAACTAAAGCTCAGAAGAATTTATTATGTGAATCATCCATTTATTTCCATTTGCGTACGTCATTGATGAGTACCTAAATATATACCATGTAGGCCCTCATACATGTATAAATATGTATCTTTCAAAATCACATGAATATTATATATTGAACCTAAATTATAAAGTTATATGCATATTGTATTTAGCTACCTATCCACCTACATCCTTGAGATACATATACCCTACCTAGATTCCATCTATGTTTGCAGGAACATAATACTACCTAACTTACATAATTAAAATCCATAATTTAGATTTAGATATGTGTAGGTAGGTAGGCTTAAAGTCAGCCTGTTCTATGCAGCAGAGTAATAGAAAATTGAACCTTGGCAGCGGCAGCTATTAGTAGGATATTCCACATAATGTCAATGACATACTTATGCATTTAAAATTAAATTTAAAAAAATGGTTGGCTACTTCACAACTAACTGTAATTATTCCATTTGCATATAAATGTTCTTGTATCACACACTGTCGATAGGAAAATAAAAAGAAAACCTTCAAGTATCACTTTACCCTCAAAAATTAAACAAAAATTTAAATGGCTCATAAGCTTCACATATGTAAGAATCGACAGACATCATTATAGTATTTAGTTGTTAATTCAACCACATATTAATACAATATTTTCATTGCTTCCATAGATGGATAAAGTTTTAATTATTTTACGACGATTTTGACACATTTTTCATTAAATTGATTGCGTAATTCAATTGAATTCAATTTGTCTAATCTCATCGCGTCATCTGTTTATTTTATTTGAAAAAAAAAATAAGAATCAATTTCGACTACATATTTGTTGTTTCCTTTAGCTGACCTTTCTTTCTATATAACAGTATGATGGACAGACAGCTGGATATCGGTTTTAAAATCTCCTTGCCACTTACACTTTATTTTTCAATTGTCTGTCAAACCAAAAAGGTTCTAAGGTAAAATATCATCCCAAGTAAGTATGCTTTATCCTTTGGACAGATATCAAAACCTTAGGGATAGGTAATAGGTAGAATGCATCTTATGTCTTCGGCGACTTAAACGATCTCATCAACTATCCCTTTTTTTTATTAGAATTAATAGGGTGTGTCAACTTTGATGGGAAATATATCGGAAAGGTTTATCTGTATTTTTTTTTGTGTGAAAAGAACATATACATCGTTTTATCCTTTTTTTGAGTTTTAGATTTTATCCTAAGTGTTTTGTCTGTATTCATACAAATTCATCGTCATTCATAAATTTTAGGATGGTCGGTTACCTGAGGATTTAAGGACCGGACAAAAAGATACTCATTCAGTTCTCGTGTCGAAATATCTTTTATTTTTGTTGTGTTTTTATTGTGCTTGTGGTTGTGACATAAAAATATGCTGTGGCTTTAAAAAGGTGTGGAGAATCCTGCTATCCGGTTCTTTGCTTTGTTTTCTTAAGTATTTTACAGGATCCGCCATATATAATTTATATTATTATGCTTAAATAAATCAACAAAGATAATAAGAAATATATGTTCTTCCATATGGTTTACTAGACAGGTGGCTATGAATAGCGAAGAAAAAATAATAGAAAAATGTATAATGTTTGTCAATTTGAATAGAGAAGATTAAAGAGGACGATTGTTGCTGAATTGTTTGATATATCCGGTAGGAAATTTAAATATTATTTGCAGTCTTTGTAATCAGATAAATTAATTTTGAGCAAACCTCATAGATTTTAGGTTCATTATAAATTTTGTTATACAGTGCAACCTTGATATAACGTACCTCAATATTACGAATTTCTCGATTTAACAAATTTTTCGTAATCCCATTGAATTGTCCATAAGAGTCAATGTAAAATAAACCTTTATATTGCGAACATTTTTTGCGAAAAACCTCTTTATAACGAATGTCCAACTATCAAATAATCAAATAAAGGTGTAAATACCTCCAATTAACGAATTTTGTCCACCCAAAACTTTTATAGAACGTTCCCAAAAATATACATACATATGGCTGTTTAATCTTATAGTATGTGATCCATGTCGCGACAGGTTTGGACACGTTTTTTTCGTAAAACAATTATTATTGTTTGATGGAAAATAATGTAAGCACTACTGCTAATGTAATAAACATCATTATTTCTGAATATTCATTTTTTACCTCTTTATAACAAATTTAAAACCAATCTAACCTAAATATAACAAACCTCAGTTTAACGAATTACTTGATATAACAAATATTTACTTGTTCCCTTCCGATTTGTTATATCGCGGTTGTACTGTATTTATAGGAATTCGACTTTTCCAATTAACAGTATGGCCGCATTTATTCAGCTGCTAAATTAATTTGACAATACGAAAAAAACCACAACTAAGGTCGTTTATCGTTGATACTAAAAACCATTGAAACAATAAGTAAGGTATACGCGCGGTACACGCTGAACATCCAACAATTTCACTAACATCATTTTTAAACTTAAAAAAGTCGAAAATTATTTGAATTTGTCTAGGGTTCAAGGTAGTTCCGCAAGCAAATAAATTATTGTCTATCAATTTACCTGTATTTACATATTTTTTAGGGAAAACGTATAGGTACTAGAAATGAGAGTGGACTAAAAAATGTACTAAAAATTAAGTCTTACAAAAACAATATTACAATAAGTTGATATTTTGCGAAACAAATATAATGTACTAAAATTGGTAGTGTACGAAGAACACCATTGTACTACTTGTACTAATAAAACATATCTGATAATGATACTGTAACAAAAATGATTTTGTACTAAAAATTAAATTGTAGTAAAATGTTATTGCAATAAAAATTATATTGCACTAAAAATGATATGGTATTAAAAATGATATTGTATCTACTAAGAAATGTTGTACTAAAATTAATAGTATACTAAAAATGAATGTGTGAGTACTGAAAGGAATCCAACTGATTGACAGCTAATTTCAGGCCAACTCGGCTTAGTATATTAGAATACCATTGTATTTTACTATAAAAAAAAATTGAAAATGATATTGTACTAAAAATGTAATCATACTAAAAAATGTGATTGTACTAAAACTTTTAATTGTAATAAAAATTATATTTTACTTCAAATGATATACTAAAAAATTGATAGTAGATATACTAAAAATGATACCATATAATTACTGAAAGATAGCGAATCCAATGCCAATCCAATTTGCCAATTCAGACCAATTCGGCTTCAATTCTAACATTGACTGGATCATGTTAAATTTCAGACAAAGATCTTCTGGTAATAATGTCCCTAATGTCGACGTGTAAACTCTTTTCTTTACTCACTCTTCCTATGGGTCTGAGGTATGGTTACCAGATTGAAACTGAGACGACAAATATGTAAAAAGGGGGACAAAACGTGTTTTTGAAAAATATAACACCAGAGTTAAAAAAAATGCACGACTGGATCGCACGTACTTGACCCTATATTCGATCACAGTATATGCAAAAGATTCTTAATGGAAACGGCTAAATGTATTTTTAAAGTCGTTTTTGACTTAATTTTTTATATATAAAAATTCTTAAAATTTTACCAAAAAAAAAATTTGGATGGAAATTTTAAATATTCAATAATATAAATTCAAAAACAAAATTTCATAAAATATCGTTAACCCGTTTTCGAAATTTTCAAAAACCCAAAAAAAAAACAATTTTTCAAAAAATTTTAAATGCAGTAGGTATTATTTAGCATTTGAAGTAGCTCCTGTATAAAAATTTTGATCGAAATCTGTTAAGCCGTGTATAAGAAACTCTAAAATGAATAAAATAGTTGTATGGAATGTACCGTTAATAACAAAATATTTGAAAAAATATTTAGGCCAAAAATGTAGACTATAAATGCCTAAGCACCAAGTTTGAACAAAATCGGCTCACCGGTTTAGGCTGTATATTGTTTTACAGACAGACAGACAGACGGAATTGCGGGACCGACTTTTTTGGTGTTCTCTATCGAGTTCGATTTTTTTTTTCAAACGCAAAACTTGCCCTATAGTACCTATGTATATCGCAAGTAAAAAGTGAGGTAAAAAGTTTCAATCGATTTTTTTATTGTAAAAAAAAACTAATAACAAAAATCAAAAATTAAGTGCTAAGTTTAGCACTAAAATAAATTTATTAATGACAAATAAAAATAATTAACTTTTCAAAAAAAAAAAAAATATGAAAAAACCACTGTGTGTGAAAATTAATAATATATTCTCATGAATGCTAACGGTAAAATTAGTACAAAGTATGAATACGATTTAAACATAATAGGTTATCCATTTTGTAGTTTCAAAAGTAAACGTAAATAAAACACATATAAAATATTTTTTTTCATGATATTTCTTTTTTATTATAAAGTTTGAACGTTGACATTATGTGTGAAACACTACATCATTTAAATGACCACCACGCGAATTGTTGCAAGCATCGATTATTTTGATGTAATTTTCGACCACTTTTTGACACATATTTCGGCGGTAGCTCAGCCATAACTTGACGAATGTTGGTTTTCAATTGCTCAAGAGTTAAAGGTTTATCTGCATAAGCACGGTCTTTCGCGTAGCCCCACAAAAAAAAGTCCAGAGGTGTCAAATCGCATGATCTTGGTGGCCAGTTGATATCGCCACGACGAGAAATTACGCGGCCAGGAAATGTCTCTTGTAATAAAGCCATATTCGCTCGAGTTGTGTGGCATGTGGCACCGTCTTGTTGAAACCACATATTCTCCAAGTCGTATTCTTCAATAACAGGCAAAGAAAAAGTCAGTTATCATATGACTATAACGCTCCGAATCGACGGTGACAGTCGTTCCATCGTCGTTTTCGAAGAAGTAAGTTCCAATCACACCTCCGGACCAAAGATCGTCCCAAACAGTGACTTTTTGTGGACATCCACAATGGCCTCTCATCAATTACTTGAGGATTCTCAGAACCCCAAATACGACAATTTTGTTTATTAACATACCCACCGAGTGAGAAATGTGCTTCGTCGCTGAAGAAAAGTTTGTTCGAAAAATCGACGTCCACCGCATGTTGTTCAAACACCTATTCGACGTATCTACGTCGTTGTGAATGGTCAGCTGGCTTCAGTTGTTATATGTAACCAATGCAGTCTCTTCAAATTTCCTCACAATTTTGCCAATTGCTTGTGCAGTTGGACGATTATGTAAACCATAATCCCCTCTTAAAGCACGATATGTGGCTGTGGCAGAATCACCATTTTTGTTGTAGGTTTTAACAATTTTTGTGCATTGTGCGATAGTTTAGCGATCCATTTTCGTAAATGTCAGACTTTCAACTGAAAAAAAAATTGGTTTAACAACTTAGTTTGGCAGATGTCGAATTCCAGCCCTATACTTTTGAAACCGCAAAATGGATTTTATATAAAAAGATAATAAATTAAAAACAAACTTTACGTTTGACTTGATTTTTTTTTAAATAAGCCCTCATTTTACTTTTAAATACAAACGAAAATAGCTTGCTTTATAAGCAACAAAATTGGCAGATGAAAGATAAATTTAACGCGTTAAGTGAGTTGTAGTTCATTGAGTGGATGTGTTCGAAGAATATTTTTAAGGATAGGTATTTAATAAAAATTTTATTACAGTTTTCAACTGAAGGATTTATTTTTTTTTTTGAATTTTTACTTACCTAATAAGAGGAGCAGAGGTTTTTATAAAGGTGAAAAACAGTATAAAAGCGGTCACACATATATTTAGTTACCAGACGTCGCACTTAAGGTGAGACAGATCCTATTTTTGGTACCAAAATGATGTTTGTCCCCTATATAAAAAACATCTGTCACTCTTAGTAGGGTAAAATTCAAAAAAAGGAAAAAAGAAAACGTTCAATTGAAAAACGATAACTCAGGCGCGCGCCGCAAGATAATAACGGATTTTTTTAGAGGGGCTTAATACAAGTATTTTTCTTAATATGGGGGGGTGGGCGTCTATCTCCCCCGTTTGGCCGGGAGCGGCAATTTCATAAAAAAAGTACTAAAAATGGAAAATTTTTGTTAAGGTCAATACCTTAATATGTTAGCGAATTTTTCAAGTGGTCTTTGCATAGTTTTTGAAAAAACAACGGGTTTAAACTCAAATTGTATGAAGAAAAAGATAAAAAAAAATGTATAAAGTGTAATTTTTCAAAACTGTAAAATTGAAAATTACTAAAACTACTTTTTTCATGAGATCGGTGTATTTTAATTTTAAGTAATTTTTTAGAAAATTGCCCCTCCCGCCTAGGAGGACGGAGAAATTCCCCTCTTCTGTAGGATGAAATGATTGTATTAAGCCCCTCTACAAAAACCGTTACTATTCTGCAGCACAGGAGTTATGGTACTCTCCCCTCAAAGTGAGATAACCGTAAATATAAAAAAAAAATTCATGAAAAAAGTAGTTTTAGCAATTTTCAATTTTCTCATAAGATCATAAAGTTTTCAGTTTTTGATTAAGAATTAATTAGCATCAAGCTTGTTTAAAAAACAACATTATATAATTTTGCAATTTTGAAAAATTACACTTTAATCATTTTTTTTTTATCTTTTTCTTCACAAAATTTGAGTTTAAAACCAGTTTTTTTTTCAAAAACTATTCATAGATTCCACATGGTTTAAAAATTAGCTAATATATTAAGGTATTCGCGTTAAAAAACATTATAACACTTATTTTTAAGTATTACCGTTATTTTTAAATATTTTGTTTTCCATTTTTAGTATTTTTTTATGAAATTCCCTCTCCCGACCAAACGGAGGAGATATACCCCCCCCCCCCACCCATCATATTAAAAAAAATACTTGTAACTGTTCTTCTAGAATCCATTTTTATTTTTTGGCAACTGAGTTATCGTACTCTACCCCAGCTTACTCGTATTAAAAACAAGACAATTCAAGCTAAAAGTATGTATAAAACGAATATATTTTTATATTAATTTTACCGTTAGTATCCATCTTACTATTAAATTATGAATTTATACTTAGAATGTGATGGAAGCGTGCTTTTGTTTTTTTTTGGGAACAAGTGAATTATTTTTTTGTTTTTGTTAATTAATTTATTTTTGATTTTTGTGATTTAAAAAAAAAAAGAGAATGAAACTTTTTACTTTAACTTTTTTTTTTACTCTGGTATTATATTATTTAAAGACATGTTTTCTCCCCCGAAGAAAACCCGCGATATCCCCCTTTTCTTCATTTTCAATCAGGTAATCCAATCATTTAGTACACCAAAAAGTTGGAACGAAATTTCTAAAATTTGGTAACGTTGCTCAAGCGTTTACGTCATGTTTTACAATAAAATTGCAAAAAAAAAACTATTTGCCAGTTTGCAATCTGAAAATTGGGTAGAAAGAAAGGAACTGCATATACAAATTATTATAATTTTTGTTTTCAAAATGGCCACTAAGGCACAAAACTTACAGTTCAGATGTATTTTATATTTTATGGATTTAAAAAATTAGAGATTGAAAAAGGATGGAAATCTGCGGGTGAATGTCCAAATGTTTCTTTTAATCTTTAGTTTATTTCAAATTTGGCTGACGTTAAAATTTAGATTCACCACAACTACTGCATACTACTAAGGAATTTCAATATTAAATTGGCAGTAAATGCATATGTATGTCATCCGTTTAGATTTTTAGAATTAGGGTTAGTGTCCGCGGGTGAGAAATAGACATGAATCGCACAAATTAAAGCTTCGATTGTTAAAAGCACGTTTTGAATTTTTCCATACAATCTATATGTGAGGTAAGGTTAAATCCGCTAAATACTTTTTTCTTTTTTTTAAGAAATCGACCCTGTAGAACAAGGAAAAATATTCTTCAAAGATTATTGGGGTGGACACTGGGCACAACTAAACAAACCATGTTCTGAATGGACGGACAGGGGCGGACGATTCAGTAGGTGTATGTGTGATGTTGAGAAAAAAAAAATGTGGTATTAATGACTACATTGTGTAGGAAAAAGGCAAAGAATTAAATTTTTAAATACCTTATAAGCGCAATGCTAGGAGAACCATTTATCTCCATCAATCGATCCATCTACAACACTGCTGTTAAAGCACTCGTTTGCACAACCCAAAGCCCATATAGCCCAGAGCAACGCATGTAAACACATTTTCCATCCTATCCATAAGATCTTTATGCTGCTGCTGCAGAAGTTTGTTCTGGCATTATATGGTGCTGGTGGTTCTGGGTGAGTCAGTAGCCATACTGCCACATAGTGCAGAAGCTTGTTCGACTCCCTTTTCAGTGAAGGGAAAAAGCAAAAGCAAAAAAAAAAAAAAAAAAGAGTCTGCTTCAATTATTGTTGGTTCTTTGAACTCTTTTTAGTCGTTTATAGTTCGTATTCTTCCATCGATTTATGGACCATAATTCAACTTAACCAATATGGTCAAAGGAACGGATGCAACTTTTGTTGTTGGTTGGGTGGAAGCAACCAAACCCAGGGAGCGAGTAAGGCTGATGGTGAAAGAACCAAAAGAAAGAATTCACTTTATATCTACGTTAAGCGATTTCTAAGCGATTTTTGGTCGGTTTTGCCATTCCAATGGATTATGTGCGGGATTAAGATTACAATGTATTCGGGCTCGTATCTTATGTTTGCCCAATTATGTCATAGAAATATATAGGAAACAAAATTGGTCTGCCCAAGTATATGTATAAGGACTGTAATAAGAAAGGGAATTTTTTTTTCACTAATGTTCGCATACGAGTGTGGTTCGATGGTTTTGTATAAAGCGTAACAAAGGGAAAGATGCATTTCCGTTTGGGATGATTCATTGTGTGAAAAAATTGCTTCATTTTTGTTTACATAGTTTGATTTCAAAGAACGTGCACACAAAGAAATATTGGAAATGTGGAAGACAGAGTCTTCTTACCTCAAAGGGGAAGTTGGCATGTGAAAATGTGGTTTAAGCATTTAAAATAAATCCAAAGGTTTGACAGGTATCCAGACCCTATTCAGGCAAATCCGATTTAAACTTATATTTCGACATTAAATGTTGGTATATGGAAATTCAATTGCCTTTTTTTAATTTAAATCAAATATACAATGTATACGTACATATATACACCATGTGGTGTATATAACCACTTAACAAATTTAACTTCAAGTATTGAAGCAAACTCAATTACCACAAATCGGAGATCAATAGTCTCACTCCTCACGGGAGGAAGTTCGCCTTAAATGGTTTCTACGCCAACAATTTATTTATATCATGCAATCGAAATTGTAAATTAGATTGATTGCATACTAAAATAAGGTGGACTACTTTGCTGCACGTTTTTGATATTATAATGTAAGTGATTTTTGATTCAAATACCTTAACGCTGCCCAACAAAATCTAATCAATGTGTCTTGTGAAAAAAGTAGCTATAGTCACAGCTTTTACTAGGAACTAACTAAGACATTGTTTTCTGTAATTAAGAACAAAGATAACGCTAACTTTTTTTTTCAAAGATACGCACACTAAAAGGGTTCGGACTACCCTCAAGATGATCAAGCACAGTGCGAGCCTTACGCAAAGGTTTTAAATTTCTGAATGTCAAAATGGGAGGGATAAATAGACCCAGCTAAGGCTTTTCATATTCGCCTTATACGGCCAAAAAAAATAATCTCGGTTCTTGGCTTTATGTTCGAAGTTTATCTGAAGGGCTTGCATTAAAGAAACCGATCATTTTAAGTCCTTGATATGTGCATCACAGACCACCTAAAAATGCTGGAAAGTGTTTGGGCTTTCTTCGCAGATGCAAGAAATTCTTCTCCCCTTCTGATCTTGCTGTTATCTATAAGGCCTTCATTCATCCAAAGCTGGAATTGGACAGGATCTCCCAAAGCTCATTTTAGTCTTTTAGATAGAATTCAGAATAGAGTTCTAAGATTGATAGGCGATAGAACTATAATGGAAACATTTACATCTCTCGAACACCGTCGAAATGTTTCATGTCTTTCATTGTTTTACCGCCATTTCTATAAACAACCAGTGGCATTCCTCTCCTTAAACTATTCAACCATAATACTCGCGCTCGCCAGTTTACCCTTCAGCCCAACTTCGGGCATACTGTGAAAAACAGTTATTCTTTCTTTAGCCCTACAATGCGTATTTGAAATACTTTACCTTACCCGACCCTATTTTTTTTGATATTCAGAAATTCAAACTCAATGTGCATCGGTATCTACTTCCCTACTTAGTACAAACAGGTTAATTTTTTTTTCTAATTTAACTATATGCCTGTAAGACTTAAGGTGTTTTTAAATGCAACCTGAATTGCACGGCACTAGTTTGGCACAGTGGATTTGAGAACCAGGTATTGACTGTCTCACTTTTAACCCATGGGCGGCATCCAAATAAAATTGGAGGTATAGAAAAGAAGGTGCATAGCGTATGGATCGAACCAACACGTCCTAGTTAGCAATCAAGCACTTTATCCACTGCGCCATTGCCACCCGTAGGAATTAGGACCGTCTTACGGCACATTATGGCGTATTTTGCATTTGGATATACACCTACATCGATATAAAGTCCAGCTCACACAACAACTGAAACCAGCTGACCATTCACAACATCGTAGATACGTCGAATGGGTGCTTGAACAACAGGCGGTCGACGGCGATTTTTCGAACAAAATTTTCTTCAGCGACGAAGCACATTTCTCACTCGGTGGGTATGTTAATAAACGAAATTGTCGTATTTGGGATTCTAAGAATCCTCAAGTAATTGAAGAGAGGCCATTACATCCACAAAAAGTCACTGTTTGTGGCGCTCTTTGGTCCGGAGGTGTGATTGGACCTTACTTCTTCGAAAACGACAATGGAACGACTGTCACCGTCAATTCGGAGCGTTATGGTCATATTATAACCGACTTTTTTTTGGCTGCTATTGAAGAATACGACTTGGAAAATATGTGGTTTCAACAAGACGGTGCTATATGCCACACAACTCGAGCGAATATGACTTTATTGCAAGAGAAATTTCCTGGCCGCGTAATTTCTCGTCGCGGCGATATCAACTGGCCACCATGATCATGCCATTTGACACCGTTGGACTTTTTTTTGTGGGGCTACGCGAAAGACCGTGTTGATGCAGATAAACCTTTAACTCTTGAGCACTTGAAAACCAACATTCGTCAAGTTATGGCTGAGATACCGCCCAATATGTGTCAAAAAGTGGTCGAAAATTACCTCAAAAGAATCGATGCTTGCAACAATTCGCGTGGTGGTCATTTAAATGATTTAGTCTTTCACACATAATGTCAACGTTCAAACTTTATAATAAAAAAGAAATATTATGAAAAAAAATATTTTATATGTGTTTTATTTACGTTAACTTTCGAAACCGCAAAATGCATAAGGCATTGATGCGATTATTTTTGGTTAATAATAATACGTAATAATTTATGCGCAGAAATCGCAAGTTTTCCGACAGCCAGTTTAGAAATTTTTGTTTTTAACGAAACGAGGGAGTTGACTAAAAATTAACAAAATCATTTTTAAAGGAAATCTCAATTTTTTTTATGAATACATACAATACCCTTAACATATTTATGTATCGCAAGTAAGGGGCTATAAAACCATCAACCATACCACATCCAAGCCATTATTAAGGGGTTCTCAGAATAGCTTTCTGTCTGAATTCAAATTCAAACACTGTGATAGTTTTCGTTGTTTTTTTTTTTCATATAATTTTTGCATATACACTGTCGTTTCCGTTACGCACTGAAAACTCCATAATGGCCAATGCCCTCAAGAACTTTTCCTGCTTTAAAATTTATAAGTATAAACAGAAAGTTGAAAATGTTCAAACTAAATAGGACTGCTAGGGCAAACCACCAGCAGGGCAGAGCACGGTGGAAAGAAGCCAATTTTGTTTCATCAATTTTGCATTTTGCTATTGATTTGGATTTGCTTTTCCAAATAAAAATCCAACTCTCAACCATTGAATTATTTGTATAGATTGGAATTGTGGTCCATATGGTTAGAAGGGGGTGTAGAATACTGCCTATGGTGTGTTTCATTTTATGTTGTCGAAGTGAACTACGATGAATGATGGGGAAAAAGATTTGAAAGAAGTTTTCTAAAGAATTTCGATTTTTCAATTGAAATTGTTTTATTTTCTTTGAGTATTATTTGTTAGTTAATTACTCCCACTTATTTTAGTAATTTAGCGACTTGATCAAATATTTTCAATATATTCTTTATTAATTGTTAATGAGAGTTGCACATGATTGCTCTGCAACAAATTTTACTAAGAATCCGCTCTTTCAAATGTAAAAACAAGCAGAAGCATAGATTGACTGAATTTTTGTAAGTTATTCAGCGTTTTCAAATATGACCAAAGGTTGACATAAGGCACTGAACGTTTGATATCTTAAAAGATCAGACACTGTCTGGCGTATATGCCAACGAGTTTTGCAGACACTACGTGGACGAAGAAGAGTAGTAAATAATTTCGTACTTAATATATAAATTACCGAGTCTATTACAAAGATACTACTATTCTGATCCCAGAGTGATTTTCCAAATACTCGTAGATTCGATTTTTTTTAGATTTAGATTTAGATTTTTATTGATTCATATTCTTAAAGATTATAATTCCAATATTTAAATTACAAAAAAATCGTTTGAGCATGGCTTTGGCTTTGCCGTCTGGCTGATTGACAATTTAAGATTCTAATTAATTTAATCTTAACACATAACATTTCTAGTTTAATTAGTTCACTACATTTAGATTCAATATTTATTGTTTTTTCATTCACCGTTTCGTATTCTGCTACTCTATTTAAGCGCAATTTTCAAGAATGTATACAATTTTTCAACATCTCCATTTGATTTAGTAATGATATACAATATTCTTCCGTTAGAATACAATTCCCATATACGTTAGTTCTTATTTCTCCTAAGATTGGACAAGTTCCTAAGAAATGTATGATGTCTTGCCGTTCCCTCCGGTTGCATAGATTGCATAGTATTGGTAAATCACCACTATGTGGTATATAATTTAGGTCCAGCAGTTCTCCTCGTACACGAAACATCATTGAAATTATCTCTGTTTTATACTCATCCTTAAAGTAATTATTTGCTTTTAGAGAATAATCTAGACGATTATAAACAGTCCGGTATAGGGAACTCAAGGCTTCTTCCTCATATTTTGTCTTATATCTTGCATCTACTTGTTTGATAAGATTATACAATATTGGTTTTCAGGCACTTGGTTCATCTATACTAATATTAAAATCCATTCCACATTCTTCAGCTAAATATTTCCGTTCTTCAAACCATCCTGTTTTTCTTCGCACCATTTGAATTGCTACCCTCTTAGGGAGGCGATGTTCAGGCATTAGCATAACACGAAGACCGTACTCAAACGTGGAAATCCCGTTTCAATCATTATCATGTAGTTCGTTGAATTTGAAGGGAGCTGGAAAGTTCTTTTGATATAGAACCTCAAAAGTTTATCTACTGTCTCATACTCTTTATATCCCCATACCTGAGCAGCATAAAGGAGGATAGATTCAGCTACAGTTTCAAAGACTCTGTATTTACTACTGTGACTTATGAACTTATTACTGAAGCAGTTTTTCCAGGTAGCATTTATTGTGGTTTTCGCTTTTAAAAGTTTTTCATTTACGAGTAAATGTGTTTCCATTTTCATATTTGGTGTAAAGAGCACTCCCAGATATTTATATTCTTTTACAACCACGATAACATGTCCATCGTCACACCATTTCTCGTTTAAGCCAGTCCTGCCAGCTCCTCTTCTAATAATCATTACCTTAGTCTTCTCCAAATTGATTACAAGATTCCACTGTTTACAATATTCATGCAGTTTATCATAAGCTGTAGAGTTTCAGGTGAATATGCCATCATCACTACATTATCTGCAAAAACAAGGGCCTTAATTTGCAGTCCCGAAAATTCAATGCCACCAGGTAAATAATCTACCATGTCATCAATAAAAAGTGCGAATAGATCAGGGCTGAGTGTACAGCCTTGTCTAACTCCGGATTTGGTTGAGAACCACTCTGATTTATCTGCGCAATACAATACTGCTGATTTCGTGTTTTCATAGATACTTTGAATAAGTTTTCCAAATTTCAAGGTCATCCCAAATCCGTACAGTTTGTACGTGAGAGCATCATAATCAACTGTGCCGAACGCTGGTCTAAAATCCACGAAAAGAACATACAGCTTCTTACTTCTTGCGAGAAAGGAATCCGCAATACTTTTAAATACAAAAATATGGTCAATGGTAGAATATCCTGATCTGAAGCCAGCTTAGAATTGATTTATAAGATTTTTAGATGTCATCCACATTTTAATCCGACTTTGAAGTATAGCGGGGAAAATTTTGTACGTAGCGTTGAGAAAGATCACACCTCTATAGCTTGCAGGATATGATGTACAACCTTTCTTGTAAATTGGAAATATTAAAGCTTCCTTAAACTGATCCGGCATTAATCTTCGTCTTCTGCAACTTTGTTCATCAAACCGGTCAGGGTGCGAATAAGGTTATTCGTTCCATATAAAATTCCACAGGTATTCTATCTGATCCAGCGGCTTTGCCATTTTTGAGTCTATTGCCGACTGAAAAAACATCTTGTTCCATAAGTGGTGAATCTAAAATATGATCCTAAGACCCAGGTGGAGCATAATGGAATTTTAAAATATCGTTCGATACCGGATTCAAAAATTGTTCAAAATGGTTTTTTAAAGCTTGGGGACTTTTTTTTTTTTTTAATTTAACTATATACCTGTAAGACCTAAGCTCTTTTAAATGCAACCTGAATTGCTCGGCACTAGTTTAGCACAGTGGATTTGAGAACCATGTATTGAATGTCTCATTTTAACCCATTAAATTAGCGCTGAAGATGTATTTTTTTAAATTACGAACCAAGTTCCAAAATTCGGAAGAATTATAGCCCTAGTTAGATTACGAGCCTCGGATTCGAAATATGTTTTCTTCTCTTCTGCACATATTGTCTTATATCTGCGATTTGCTTTAAGGAATAATACTTTTATAAAGGTGGTACTAAATTTCAGAAAAGGTTTCAGCCGCCAATAGGAAATGTCCCTTGCTTCCTTACAGCTTTCATCAAACCAGCGTTCTTAAAGACTATAAATTTTGACTTCTCTTACCTTGGGGGTATGATAGCTTATTTATTTCTGCCAATTTTGTAGGGCTGCATCTAATTTCACTTTATAGGTGTTCTCTTTTCTGCTATTCCAAATTATTTTAGGTTGTATTGGAATATTTGTAGTGACATCATTGATAATATCTGCTTGAGTAAAAGATACTACAATTGGCATATCATCCGAAAAGGGTTCATGGAATACTTCGAAATCGACAAGGTGGTTACTCCATTCGCGCCCAATAAAACTATAGTAAATGACAGAAGAACCCTGGCCTCCAACAAACGTATATTCTCCATTTGGGTATCCTTGACTAGTTCCAACAGTCGCAGAGTTCAAGGAGTTTACCTCCCCTGACATTGCTGACATTGTCCTTAGATTTCCGCTCGATTCCTGCTAGATTATTTTCGGCACCTTTTTCTTCACCGACTCTTGCATTAAAAACGCCTATTAAAAGCAAATTTGAGTTATCCCCCGCACATATCATGAAATCATGCAGTTCTTCAAAATCGTTATCCCAATGATTGCAGTTCAGGTATGTTGGTAGTAGACGGAACTTCTTTCCATCAATTTTCATTTCTATATATATCAAATTGTGAAATGTTTCAATATAGTAGTCGGGAATATTAAAATCCCTCCTGAACCCGTAAATGTGTACTCGGTTAGCCCTTCCTCTTGAATGCGTTCTATTAGCTGCTATTGATTTTAGTTTGTAGTTAGTAAACTTATTTTCGTTGGTAGCAATATTCAATTCAGTAATAAATGTTTCATAAAGAAAAATAAAATCAAAATTACATATATAATTATAAAAATTAGGGAAAATGGATTTACTAACTAACCCTGAAACATTATATGACAAAATTTTATAAACTTTCGATTTTAAACAACTATTATTTATTACATTATTATTAGAAATTTTCGGGCAGACGGCATTATAATTAAAATGAGCGTTGAGGCGACGTAACGTAATGCAACGTAAAGAACTTTTATTCCTTGTCACTGTATTTTTGCTGCTACCAGGAACGCTTTCAGTCAAGTTGTCATTAATCAGTTGTTGTAACACTGACCCACATTCTCCGTCGCATTGTAATGCCAAGTTACTGTCAAAATAAAATTGTTTTTCTTTAACAATTGATAATGACCACGAATTTCGGGTTTTAACGAATTTGTTATTCTATTAATGTCTGCTTTTAGCTCTTGTAATCGCCTTCTTCTTGCCCGAGATGCAGCTGGATAATCACGTCGTTAAAATGCGTCCAACATCTTCTCTTTTGTGTAGTTTTAAAATTATGTTCGTTCTTTGTTTTTTTTTTTTTTTTTTTTTTTTTGTTAGAAGAGTACGCACTGATGATACACAGCTATAATCCGTCGTCTGCAGCAGATCCATACACAGATTTTTCAAATATCTATATAAGAATTCTTGCCCGCTAAAAAGCACATGATGATAAGCTCCAAGCTATTGGTCGAAGTGTGTTGGATTTTCACCAATTGGCACTTATAGCTATAGCCTAACCTTTGATAAATTGAAGAACCAAAACAAGTGAGTGTAGAAGTGTAATTGAGTGGGCAGAATCTCTTGACAATCTTTATGGCTTTATACTACTTATTTACTAGGATCCCGATCTCGGTCCCGACACGTGAAATACCCTGTCTGAAGCAAGTCATTTTTCCATCCTCTTCTACCATGGTAACGCTGCTTCCATTCCAAGAGCGATGACATCCGCAGAACTAGAAATTCGGTCTTCCTTGTGGTATCGAGCCTGAGAGTTGGGATTAGAAGGCTCTTTTTGGCTGGAGCATTGTTGTCCATCTATTCGACGTGTTCTAAAAGTGGTAAGCATTTTTTGATATTCTGAACTATGTGCATCAACGTCTTTGTACAGTTAATAACATTCGCGGCTGCGCCCTCCACGCACTCAGAGTTAAAAGTGTTAGCCTTTTTTTCAATTTATCATCCAGCACTCGGCTCCGTAAAGAAAGATGTGACAGTATACATAAAATGTCTTGTAGAACTTTGACTTGTTCTTTCGCAAGACGAGTTTCGAACCTATTTGCTTCACCACACCGAAGTGGCAATCGTTTGTAAGGTTAAGTTTTCGTCGGATATCGGCCAAGGTGTCATTCGAAAAATTACCGGTATCCGGTGCACAAGTGTTGGATTGCTGGCAGTTTGATATGGTTGAAAAGTTCCGCAGATACTTTCTAAAACGAATTTTCGGTTGTCTGACTGTACTTCAAATTACATGGTTCATCTTAAAACGACCATGCTACCGTTGTTCATAAATACGATATCACTACATTTCGAATATATATTGAAGCTGCTGGAGCTGGATAAAAGAAGAAGCCCAATTTGATCCTCAAGTCGATAATTACTTTGTGAGGCAACCTCGTCAAACAACTCAAAAAATGGAAAGAAATAGGGATTGATTGTGGAAAAAGAGTTCAGATTCAACCAGACTTCATCCAGACGAGCTATTACGCGGTATAAGGTTGTTTTCCATGAGGCGAGAGTCCTATAGTTCAGGTCAACATCCACCTGCTCGGCTAGTTCTGTCCAATCCTTAAACCATCCACTTCGGGATTGAATTGTTTGAAGAACTTCTTTTTTTGGAAGACGATAACTTGGCATATCAAGAGCTTTGAGGATGTTATCGACCTGCAGCTTGAGTGTTTTGATGAAAAAAGGCGATAAACCCATTTCCAACATGATCATGTAGTTTTGCGAACTCGAAGAAAGGTGGAAAATTCGTTTTATGTAAAATCTGAGCAGTTTTTCCACTTGTTCATATTTCCGACCTCCCCACGCTTGCGCCGCATAAAACATAACTGATTCCGATACAGCTTCGAATACTCTGAATTTACTGGTATGTGTAATTTCCTTATTATTAAAGCATTTCTTCCATCCTAGGTTTATAGGGGTTTTCGCATTATCAAGTTTGTCAGTGAGATGTTTTTCCATGCTCAAGTTCTTAATAAAGCAGACTCCTAGATATTTGTACTCTTTCACTAACTCTATTCTATCACCATTACATTGCTCATTTGCACACGATCTTCCTCCGCCATTCTTAAAAACCATCACTTTGGATTTATTTAAATTTACCACTAGGTTCCACCTTTTACATTAATCAGCAAGCTTATTTATCATTAGATTGAAGCACTGCGGTGTATGCGCGAGCAGAACAATGTCTTCAGCGAATAGAAGAACTTTCATTTTAATGCCTCAATTCCTGCGGGAAATGCTTCGACTATATCTTCAATGAAGAGTGAAAACAAGCTTGGGCTGAGTGCATATCACTGTCTAACTCCCGATTTCGTTTGGAACCACTCCGATAAGCATTTACCATTCCACACTTTTGCTTTGGTAGTTTTTTATACTGTACCGAACACTTAAGCGACATTCCTTTCTGAAGAAGCTTGTAAAACAGGGCATTTCGATCCACGGTGTCGAAAGCTGCCTTAAAATCAACGAAAAATGCAAATAGTTTCTTATTTCTCGATAGAAACGAGTCAGCAATCGAGCGAAGTACAAAAATGTGATCGACGGTTTAGTATCCCGATCTGCAGCCAGCTTGGAACTCACTGAGCAGGTTATTAGAATTTACCCATTCATTTAAACGCTTGAGCAAGATCGATGTAAATATTTTATATGACGAGTTCAAAAATGAGATTCCACTGTTTCGGCCTCACAAACTGCAAGTACCGCCTTCCACATCAAAGAATCTGCACACAATTAAAAGAAGTTATTGATCTTTTCAATGATAACCCAATTTTCCATTCCGAGTTCACCTGTTCAGATATTGGTTAGGGTAATTTGATATAGTCTGTCAGAAGAGTTCATAATGGTTTTTATGACCCAACTGGCACGATTAGCCAGCATTTCATCTCTTAAATGGATCGAGTGGCGATAGTGATAAGGATGTTTCGGTTGCTGAAATCCTGATAGCACTATAGTTATATCAATACACAAGTCTTTGGATTTTAGACATGGTACAATGGTAACTAATAAAGTAAAGGGTTATCAATTTTGCGGTTTCAAAAGTATAGGGCTGGTATTCGACATCTGTCAAACTAAGTTGTTAAACAATTTTTTTTTTTTAATTGAAAGTAACATTTACGAAAATGGATCGCTTAACTATCGAAGAACACATAAAAATTGTTAAAACCTACTACAAAAATGGTGATTTCGCCACAGCCGCATATCGTGCTTTAAGAGGAGATTATGGTTTACATATTCGTCCAACTACGCAACAATTGGCAAAATTGTGAAGAAATTTGAAGAGACTCGATTGGTTACAGATATTGTAAGGCCTGTGCATCATCGTTTCGCTCGTACCACTGAAAACATCGCTGCTGTAAGTAAGTGTTGCTGAAGACCCGAATTTGTCGATTCCTCGTCGTTCTCAGGAATTAGGGATGTCTTACGGCACATTATGGCGTATTTTGCATTTGGATCTACAGCTACATCCATACAAGGTCCAGCTTACACAACAACTGAAGCCAGCTGAACATTCACAACATCGTAGATACGTCGAATGGGTGCTTGAACAACAGGCGGTGGACGTCGATTTTACAAAATTTTCTTCAGCGACGAAGCACATTTCGCACTTGGTGGGTACGTTAATAAACAAAATTGTCGTATTTGGGGTTTTGAGAATCCTCAAGTAATTGAAGAGAGGCCATCACATCCACAAAAACTCACTGTTTGGGGCGCTCTTTAGTCCGGAGGTGTGTGATTGGACCTTACTTCTTCGAAAACGACGATGGAACGACTGTCACCGTCAATTCGGAGCGTTATGGTCATATGATAACCGACTTTTTTTTCATGCTATTGAAGAATACGACTTGGAGAATATGTGGTATCAACAAGACGGTGCTACATGCCATACAACTCGAGCGAATATGACTTTATTGCAAGAGAAATTTCCTGGACGCGTAATTTCTCGTCGTGGCGATATCAACTGGCCACCAAGATCATGGGATTTGACACCGCTGGCCTTTTTTTGTGGGGCTACGCGAAAGACCGTGTTTATGCAGATAAACTTTTAACTCTTGAACTTGAAAACCAACATTCGTCAAGTTATGGCTGAGATACCGCCCAATATGTGTCAAAAAGTGGTCGAAAATTACCTCAAAGGAATCGATGCTTGCAACAATTCGCGTGGTGGTCATTTAAATGATGTAGTGTTTCACACATAATGTCAACGTTCAAACTTTATAATAAAAAAGAAATATCATGAAAAAAAATATTTTATATGTGTTTTATTTACGTTTACTTTTAAAACCGCAAAATGGATAACCCTTTATTTAAAAAACACTTTATAATAAAGTTCTTTACTCACCTTTTGCTTAAAATAAATTGTTGTTACAAAAATTTATGTGCGAAATAATTTGTCCTTACCTGAAAGTAAAAAAGAAAACAATTGATTTATTCGAAAAATTGATAAAAGGCTTGAGAGAAATGATACTTTTTAACTTTCTTAAATTCAAAACAAAACAAATCTATTCTTATTTTCAAAATTATTACAAGCACGTATTTGACACAAATAACTTATGTTTTTTTATCTACAAAGGCTTATGCCCGCCTCGTATATTGACCACCTCCCCATCTTAAAATTCTCATAAATTGTAAGTATTCTCGTGTTAAGTGCATTTGCATTAAATTTATATGCGACATAAACACCAACGACGAAGCTACAACGAAACGATCGAACGACCACATCAACATGTGCATTGTATCTTTATAATGTTGTTGGTTAATAAACAAACCACAAGAAATATTTTTTCTGTTTTTATTCTATACACAATACCAAGACCATAAAAACTCATTCAAGCCCCCATGAATTAACCAATAGAGACTGAATCTGTAAGATTTTATAAGCACAATAGGGGAACCTACTTAACCATTTATGGATACTTGAACCTATAATTTTAAAACCACAGCAAAAAAAAAAAAAAAAAAAAACGAAAAAAATTCGCGAATATTTTGTTGCGGTCTGATAGATATTTCAGAAAACGTTAAAAGTTAACCTTGAGACACATATGGTCGCATATAAAAAATCTTTATTGGGCGTTCGTTCCAGTTAATCTAATTTAACCGATATCTGAATAATTGTATACTGTATAATTTAAAATAAAATAAAATTAACAACTGGCATTCGATAGCGCACGAACTTGCCCTAGTGCTTCAAGGCTACTTTGACTAAAGATTGAAGATTATGGCAACGAAAAAAAGCCATAAGACAAATAGTTTGTTGATTTGATAAAATTCAATATTTCATATGCAAGCTTCCTCGAAGCACTTGGAAAATTTTAACAAAATCGGTCAAGCCAATACTGAGATATATTGAAATAACTGAAATTTTGTCCATACAAAAAAAATCACTATTTATCGATGTGTGCATTAGCATTGTTTGCTAAAAACATAAAACGCATTAATAATATTTTTAGAAGAAAGGATCAAAACGATCTTCAGTGTCTTTAGCTCCAGAGGACGACGGAAAATAGAAACGTACTTTTGACAGCAGGCATAGACCCAGAGGACGCCGTCTTGGACGATGATCTTTATATAGCTGAGGATCCGCAAGAGAAGTTGGAGGCTGTGGGGGCTGCTTTCCAGCAAGTGTGCTAGGTGAATGCAAGTATTCGCCCGAATCATGACCTGGAGATCAGAGCTCTGCTTCATCACTTATGGCTCCGGAACGATATAATCGAATGGCAATCTGAGAACCTTGGTTTTACCGGGTTTAATGATGAAGATTTGGCAAACGACATAATCGCCGACCGAAATGGGCCCAGTCCCCTGTTAATTTCGAAGAATGAGCTCCAGCTCATCTTCGATTCATTAAAGAAAAAGAAGTCTGCAGGACTCGATGGTATATCCAACGTTGTACTACGACATTTGCCTCAAGAAGCAGTTGACATTTATACCACACTATTTAACAACGCGCTGAATAATGCATATTATCCAGTGCGGTGGAAGACAGCTGTGGTGCACCCTCTCCCAAAAAAGGGAAAGGATAACTCCAATCCGGCGAATCTCCGGTCGATAAGTCTTCTTCCGAGTATCAGCAAAGTATTTGAAAAGGTTATTAATACAGCCCTGTTGAAGTGGGTGGAGGACAAAAATATCATCCCGGATAATCAGTTCGGTTTTAACGCGGGACATGACACAATTCATGCCGCGTCTAAACTAGTTTCTGATATCCAATGGAACAGAACTAAAAAGCAGTGTACGGGTGCCTGTCTGGTTGATTTGGAGAAGGCCTTCGACACCGTATGTTTAGAAGGTCTCTATCTAAAGCTAACCAGACTAGGTATAAGTAAACCTCTATTGTATATGCTTTATGACATGCTAAATGGTAGAAAGTTTGTTGTCAAGAGTAGCAATGTAACTTCTACCACAGTTTTTAATATTAACAATGGTATTCAGCAGGGAGCGGTTAACTCGCCGATTCTCTTCAGCATTTACACCAGCGATCTGATAGTTAGTCTAACTCAGGCAATTGCGTACGCCGACGATCTAATTGCGTACAGAACAGCTCCAACAGTTGAGGTCATCAAAATTCTTTTGCAGCGTGACTTCAAGATTCATCGATATTGTGATGACTGGAAGTTGAAAATCAACTTCCAGAAACCAGAAACTATTTTGTTTAGGACTCCGTTGTCTAGCGCCTCAAGGGATACGAGAAAGAACTGGCGCAAGCTGGTGATCGTAGGACCACGTGGACATCCACTGGAGAGTAAAAGTGTAGTAAAGAACCTTGGCATCTGGTTGGATCAGTACTTGTATTACGACAGACATGTAGGTGCTGCCTTGGCCAGGGCTAGGGGAGCCTTTGCCTTGACAAAACGACTGTTTTATAGCAGCCGTCTTGACAGCAGGGTGAAGGTGGTTTGTTACATGGCCCTCAACAGGCCGATGATTGCCTACGGATGCCCGGTGTGGTTCAACGTTGCCCATGTCAAATGGAAAAGATTCGGGTGTTTGAGAGGCAATGTCTTAGACCTTGCCTTGGATTACACAGAACACCAGAGTCGGAGTACACAAGATATTATTCCAACCAGGTTCTATACAACGAAGCCAACATAAACAGAATAGATAATTTTTTGTTTAAGCTGATTCGGGGTCACATTGCAAGAGCGATGTCTTCAACAAACAGCTTAATTTTTGGGGCTTATTACCCCGATAATGGCAACATTCCTCCCGAAGCACTCCTCTATTTAAACAGTCGAGGGCTGATACAGGATGGAATGGCGGTTCCGCTTATCTACCACGTCAGCCGAAAAACTGTAGATAGGCAACTTGTGTATGGTCGAGACGTCATCGCCCAAGGTGGAGAGGAGCGCCTTCGGTTCAGTAGGACTGTGTCCGATCGGGACCGAAGGGATAGGGTGAAGCAGGAGAACCAGTTCTAGTGGCTTCCTGACCAACATATAAATGATATATAAAGTCGAATAAGATTTTGTCTTGGCTGACTTACATAGATTTAAGGTAATAAGTAAGAAGAACAGTCAAGGTGGCACCATATACGCAATACGTGCGTATATATATGTATGGGCATATGGCTGTATGTGTGCCTGTATGCGGATACAAAACAAAACAAAAAAAAATAAATAAAAAATAAAATAAAAAATAGATTTAAGTTGTTCTAGGTATTTTTAGGTAGCTTAAGTAGTTTAAGTTAATTTTAATTAGTATAAGTTAGTTATATCTAGTTTTAATTATTTTTAGTCTAGCTTAAGGTAGTTTCTAAGTAAAAATTTAAAAAAATGATATGATACCAAGTTTTTTCAAAAAAATTTCTAGGTGAAATAAAAAGTAAAATATTTAGAATTAAATTAAATAGTTTTTTAGGTCGAAAGACCTAATTAGTTATAAGTTATTTATAGTTAGGCTTCTTTTATGAATTTTTGTCTAGCTTTAAGATATTTATAAGTTAATAATAAATAAAAATTAATTAATAAAAATAAGGTAAGAAATTTAATCAAAATCGTTTAAGCGGTTTTCGAGAAGTTTCAACGTATTTTGAAAAAATCGTGAATTTCGGATTAGCCGAAACCAATAATTGCCCTGTAGAGCACGACAAATTGACGTATCCAAAGCCTCAATTGAACAGTTGTTTATAAAAAAAAAAACAAACTTCGAATACATAAACTTAACAACAACACTTTTCATAGATAAATATTCGTGTATTTATCAGAGAAACATGTTATTGCAGAGCTTAATGTTATCGCTGACAGAGTTTACAAAGCAATACAAAAAATAAATAAAAACAAACAAAGGAAAAAAAACGATATCAATATTCGTAAGTAATTGGAAAGAAAAAAAACTTAAAGAAGGGGATAATATCCATTCTAAGTATTTCGGCTAAGATAAGCCCAAGAAATAGCCTTTTACAAGCTTCACCTTAAAACAAAATTGGGTTGGGTCCATTTCAGGCAAAGTTCATCTATTATATCAGTGAGAATGATAATGTAAAAGTTAAGGAATTATATGAGAGCAATAAAATTTTCTCACCCGCTACATCAAAATTGACACCAGAAAAAAAAGTCTATTTTCAGACTAGATGGTGATATTGACAAAGTAAACAAGCCTATATTTTTTTTTACGGATTAAAACAAGGGACAAACGAATGTAAGGGGGATTGCCGGAATGTTTTGATTTTCGTTTTCACATTAAGTTAGTTAGATTTTAGCTTTGTGTTTCTGTATAATTCTGCTATAGACAATAACAAAACTTTTTGGGGAAATTTATCAATTCAAGGAAATATTGGCGTTTTTGATGGATTGAAAGAGGTTGAAGGAAAGTGCAAAAAACGATTAAAGCCAGTGGCAATGTTGATTACATTTGTAGCAAACTCTATTGAAATTTGGCGATTTTTATAAGAAGACTAGCGGACCCAGCGAACGTTGTCTTATAAACTACAGAGTGATAATAAAACACAGATAGTTCTAATTTCAATGTGATCTATTTGAATTGAATAAATTTCAGCAGAGAGTTATATGATAAACAATGTTTTTCGATTTGTTTTCCGTCGCAAAAACAAACAACGAAGCCGGTTTACCAACACGCGAACAGGCAGCATACAGCTGACCGTGCGAAAAAAAGTGAAATTCGAGATTTATTCCACAGTCATCATTTGATTATCAAAGGCAAATCGAACGTGGAACTGAATCCGTTTGAATTGGAATGGAAGATCAGTTTGAATAATCGGAATTCGTGCGATAAGGACTTTCTATCCTTTAAATTTGCCCTTGATGATCATGGCTGGAATCACCGCAACATGATTATGATCGATCGCACCTTCAGCTGTAAAATATGCGCCGGAATTCCTGGCACATCAAGCGAGTTCAAAAATTTTGTCGGTAGTTGCTTCATCCTCGTCGGTCACGTTTTATCGTGGGATAAATACTTCCTCTCCTTTAAATTTGCCCTTGATGATCATGTCTGGAATCACCGCAACATAATTATGATCGATCCCACCTTCAGCTGTAAAATATGCGCCGGAGTTCCTGGCACATCAAGCTAGTTCAAAAATTTTGTCGGTAGTTGCTTCATAATTGTCGGTCACGCTGTCAACGGATTTAGATATAAGAATGCTGTTTGAATAATGAAATTCAAGCTATCGACGACGTGCTCATTCTTCGCTGCTATAATATTTCCCCTTCACAAATCCAATAAAGATTTTTATAATTTTTTGCAATGCTTGGGAACACTTTACTTTGGTGGTGAGTTTCTCCTTCGACATTGTTAATTCGCAAAAATTTGCCGGGAATGATATCAATCCAGTCGAGACATCAAGCGCCAGCAGTTTACTCGAGAATTCAGCAGCCGATGGGTCGTTGTGCAATGCGACTCTCATGTTTGTGGTCAATTTCGAATTCTTGATGACGATTTCAGGCATGTATTAAGTACATCGGCAGCAGTAGATTTCGGGATGACGGGAAGCATTTGACAAATATCTACGGAGAGCAATATCATATCATAGCCCCAGCAAATCATCGCGAATCACTTCATAAGTCCTTCATTGTTCGGTCAACTGCCTCCAAAGCTCGTTTATGCGCCATCGTGCATTTATCGCAAATCAGTCTCGATTTTTCATTCTCGCATCAATTTCGCTACCGCCGAGTTCTTCTTAACGTTCCTCTTGCATTTGACTATCACCGACATTCTGACTAATTATTGCAAGTCGTTTACGTCATCCAAGGTTAGATCTTCTATTAGCACTTTTGCTGAATAGAAAATGAAGATGTGAAAAGGACACCTGTCAAATTACAAACAGCCTAAGTCAATCTATAACGCAATCTAACGGGTCATCTATTATCTCGTTAGCTTCTCCACCTAAAATACACGCAAAACTTCTTCTTTCACAATGAATTTCATAATTATCGGAAATTTTTCAAGCTTCACAACAAATTTTCCACCTTTGAATCGTCCCAAAAAATTAATGGAACATTTTAGACAATTCGTGAAACGTTTGGAAAAATCAGAGGAAAAACCTAGAACATTTCAGAAAGTTGGATAAAATAAAATGTCAAAATTTACAGATCTGTAGAACAAGCAAACAAATAGAGTTAATAGATGTATTTCATGGGTTTGTGGACAGACACTGCATTATTCTTCAGATCCAGCGTATTGTGTGTATTTGTTTTTCTTAAGCCTATGAACTTGAAGTCATCCGAACAAAAAATAAGTGATTTTACCGAAATCTCTGAATTACTGACACCACCAAATTCTGTCAATGAAAAGGGCAAATAATATAATATAAGGTGGCGCAACAGTCTTGAAGTGAATGAGGATAAAACCAAGTATATGCTATCAACAAACAAAGTCTCATCTGTCGCCTAGGACAAAACGTCACTGTTGGTATCAGTAATTTCGAGGTAGTCACCTTACCGCTGCTACTTCGGTTTGGCCAACAAATGGGTTCAAAACTCCTATTTCGATAGACAAAGTGCACGCTATACAAAACGCTAATGTTACCAGTTCTACTCTACGGCGCCGAGTGCTGGACGATAAGTAAGAAAGAGGAATTGATACTGGGCACTTTCGAGAGAAAAATTCTTCGAAGAGGGCAAATGGAGGAGAAGATTCAATTGAGAATTGTACAAGCTGTACCGAGATGTGGATCTAGTCCAAAGAGCCCAAGCGCGTCGATAACACTGGCTCGGCCACATCGAGCGAAAGGACAACAACGCTCCAGCCAAAAAAATCTTCGAATGCCAGCCCGCAGGTTCGAGACAACCAGGAAGACCGAACCACCGCTACAGGGACCAGGCGGTTACAGACGCAAGAGCGCTTGGTCTCGACGACTGGGGGGAGCGTGCGAGGGACCGCAATCGATGGAAGACCGCAATATGTCAGGCAGCGACCCTCCATTGATCGGGAGCCGGATTTTCGACCATTTACACGAAAAAAAAAATAATGCCAAGATTTTGACAGTAATACTACTTTTACACCACTGCGATTTTCAATCCATGTTTCCGTTTTGGACTTCTTTCGGTTGCAGATACTTTTAAACACTGCGATATTTAATAGATGTTTACTTTCCTCAAACATATATCCGCACTCTTTACTCCACTTAATTTAGAAAAGTTCAATCGTACAATAACGAAAATTTACAAAGAAGAAAGGGCGGTAACTATGCAATTTTTCAAACTGAGCAATGTTGTCTAACCCGGCCACGACATACGTCCCTCACCAACGTACTTAAAAATCGCAAGCTCAAATTGCATGATGTAAAAGCTGAATAATACTGCCAATTTGGCAGTCGTGTAAATCCGGCATTACATTGTTTAATTTTGCAATTTAAAATAAATACTTCCATTCTTTCCAAAATTTCCAGTCATCTGCCAACCTACAAATGTCACACTGACAAATGTCAATTTTGACAATTAAATTCAAAATGGAGCTGCCAACCTACAAATGTCACACTGACAAATGTCAATTTTGACATTTAAATTCAAAATGGAGTTGCTAACTATTAGATAGGAGTCGCGTCGATCACCTCGTTTTCTATAATATGCTAATGTTGGCAAGGGACCTGATATGGTTTATATTTTAAACATAATATAACTATTATGCTATACTGTAGACTCGACTTTAATAAAGTTGATGCCTGAGCAACGTCACCGAGTGTCTTCTCCTTTGAATTAATACCATGTTCAAATATCATAACTGTCATAGGTAATATTTACTTAATACAATAGTTTTACGTGGATGACCCGAAGCACATACGAGTAGTTTTAAACAATTTTAACCCAATTAGTTCCAACTCATTCCTTAATTAAAGAAGAACATGTAGTTTACTCGTAACTTTTAATCCGGAAGCAGCAAAAAATTTTGTATTCACCTTTTCACTTTTATTTTCCAACACGTCATCATCGTCGTCGAGCAGTTAGTTTTCAACAAATTGTGTTCCGTTATACGTAGTTTATTTCCAGTTCACAATAAATCATTCACTGGCCATTCACACACTGCATCAAACTCACGTACATTATGTAGTTACATGCAATCTACCGTAAATACAGTACAACCATTATAGTCCATGTTAAAGTAAAACATTTTTTCTATGTTGATGGGAACATACGGAAGACAATTTATTTGGCTTGGCGTATCCCCATATATTCTGACCTAAATTCACAACCCAACTGAGTGATATACTCTTTGGCTAACAACACAATACGATTAGTTGTTGTGCATCAACATTTCACCGGCAAGCCACTGTCATCATCATCTACATCTGTGGTGTGCATGGAATCGATAATCACCATTCATCCATTGACTTTAGCTTCAGTTTCCACTTATTTTAAATGGGTATTGGGCATACGAACGAAGTCCCTGTCTGGTTTTTAGGTTAATCATTTGACATTTTACACAACAGTTAGCACCCACTGAATTCTGTCGCACCATTTGATTCAGAAACGACTCTCTGTTCGCAATGTTGTAAAATTGTTTCTGTTTTTATTTGTTGTTGTTGTTGTTGTATTAATGGAGACTGTCATAATCACCCATCATAAATAACAGGGTGATAAATAAATAAAACAAAAACTATTCCACTACTCCAAATTGAAGGACAAAATTTACATGCATACAAGTACATATACCTAAAGCTTCCGATGTCATATACTCATATACTACAGAAAGTTTGTGCACAAATATACTCAAATAAAATTGGCACTCGGTGAAAGTTGACCTGAACAAGTTAAAGCTGATTATCGGGTTGGTAAAATTTGTGCACTCTGCATGTGCAGTTAATTAAAATAGTCAAGCTGCAGAAAAAAAAATACAGAAAAACTTTTAATCATTGTCAGCAGTCGGCAGTGTAGTAACTGTATCTGTCATTTGTTATGACTTTTTGCGAATGGTCAAAATAATGTAATTATATTTAATTTTTTTTTTTGTAGATAAGCCAATTTAAAATTTGACAGGTTTATCGATGTGGGAAATTTATTTGGAAAAACACTGAGCATTTCCTATAAAATGGTATTGAGTTCCAATTCCAAACTAATGTGTAAGACGATCAATATTTTCGGCCTTACACTTAGTGCTTTACTTTTATTAGTTTGGGAATGTAATTTATTGGAGAGACTTTCGGTAAGATAGTCAACCACTCCTATTTCACACGAAATTTTTGGGGTTCTATTTCAAAGTTTATTCTTTCCTCGAATAATTTAGCCTGTAGTTGGCCTTAACTATCACTGTCCGATTCAGAATCAAAAAAAAAAATTCACAAAACTCTAGGCCACTAGATGTTATTACTTAATTAACATTATTTCAAGTGTTTATTTCTAACTTGTTGACTTTGAACTAGTCCGGAACCGTCGTCGGTTGAAATTTATCAACTATTCAACAAGTTCATTTTCTTTCTTTTTAACTCTTGTTGCTTTTAGTCACAGAAACGGTGAAATAGTGAAATTTCCTACTTGTTGAATGAAGCCAAAACAATTGTTATAGTTATAGTTCTCCTAGAATTGTTGTTCCGTGTTACACAAATTTTAAAAAGTTGTTGAATTTCACTTGTTTAACAAGTACTTTATGTATTGTGTTATAGGACCCTCTAGTATTTCCTGCTAATTCAACATCAGTTAATTGGCCGACAAAATTGCGATTGAATCTTTTTTATTTTTAGTTTACTTAATTTTTTTCGATTAATTGATGTTTATTAAATCGGAAAGTTGAATAGTCCCAACGTTAACTAAATAAATTGTAGAAACATTAAAGACGAATTATTGACCAATTTGTAGTATACTTAAATCGTAGTAACTTTGAATACTCAAATTGGCAGCACTGCTCACTGCTTAAGAAATTGCATATAAACATTTAAGTACAAAAACAGGAAACCTCAGCTGTCATTTGTATTTATATTTGATTCCCACATTTTTGCAAAAGTATGGGTTTCCTAGAATCCTTGGTTATCGTGTATGTGTACGTAATTAATTCAGATTTTTTCGAAGTTTTCCTAAGTTGACACTAAAATGTGAGTAGTAATTTTTTTTAAAATAAATATCTGCCAATTAGCCTACTTTTCCAATTAAAAGGTTTTCGCTCATTGAACATGTCGGTAAATTGAGCAGGATTTTGTAAAAGAACAACCCGGATAATTGAGCGAAAAATCTGACAGGTGTTTTTTGTTTGTGGCTCAGAGCAGGACTGGTAATTGTGTTTCATTTTTAGCTCAGACACACATTTATCAATTGGCGTTTTTTTTTTATCTCCGAGCAGATCTCTGAGCAGAGCCTGAGTAAACCGATTTAGATCTGAGTAGAGCATGGTCAGATATCTCCGATTTAATTTCTGTCATATAATATTATAATTGTTGTTGTTAAAACTTTACCAGCAAATCCAAAGGTTTCGTTTTCCGAATACATTTTTGTTTTTAATTGGTTTTACTTTAGTGATTATTTGTAAAATTATGAGTAGAGTTAGCCGCGCCCAGCACTTTGCTCCGTTTGATCGGTCATTTTATTCTGAGCTAATGGTTCATGTCCCGATTTAGCTCTGATTTAAAAAAGAAACACGAGTTGAGAGATTAAATGTGTCTGAGCTAAAAAAAGAAACACAGATCTTTACTTGACAGCTGAGTTCTTTACTCGGATCTAAAAAAGAAAACGCTAAAAGAGAACTAGCTAGGAGCGCGTTTTATGGGCTCGGAATAAAATGACTGAGCAGAAAGCTGAACCCAGCCAACTTCATTCATTCGATTATTCATGCGATTTCTAGTCGTATGACAGTTCAGTGCTCAAGTATGTACTTTATAATAAAATCCGAGATATCTGATCATAATTTTCTCTATTCGCTCAGCTTCGCTAAATGCTTGAAAAACCCGCCTAATACTGTCACTGCAATAAAGCGAAGGGCTTCCGGAAATTACGCCAGAATTTTTTTTTGGAAAAGTCCCAGAATTGTTTTCTTACTAAAAATTAGAAAAAAAGGTGAATTTTATTTGGAAAATAAGCCAGAAATATTGGAAATTATGCCAGATAGGTGTGGTAAAAGAGCCTGAGAGCAAAATGGAATTTAGTCTAGAAAATTTGTTTATTCTGCCCTAATTTCCAAATTACGTTTTGGAAAAAAGTCCACAAAATATCTTAACGTATTTTCAAACAAGACTAACGGGTTTGGTTGCGCGTCCGGTCGGGGCCGGGCCAAATGACACATTGTGAAATTTTTATTCATAATATAAAATAGATGTCAAAAGTAAACAGTAAATTTTTAAAAGCTCGCTGCGTAAGGGGGCGCATGTTGCCCCTCAGCAACCCCCCTTGTTGACACAATATAGGATTTGGGATGGGTACAAGTTTGGGTATATGCATTTTTTTTGGAACTTTTTAAAAAGAAATATTCAAAACCCAAAATAAAATTCCAAACTTGTACCCACTCCAGATTGTATATATGGGCCAAGAGGGGCAGCATGCCCCATACAAACCGAGTTTCTAGTACGCCTTATTGAAAAATAAAAACATTTCACACATGCCGGAATTTTTTTCTTGCTTTTTTCTAATTTTTTTCTTGTGTTTTTTCCATTTTAGGAAATGGAAAAAACATCATAATTTTTTTTTTGAAAAAAGGCTAGAAATTTGGGGAAAGATTATCAGAAAACTTTGGCTTTTTTTTCTAGGAAAAAAGGCCAGAATTTTGTATGTAGAATCTTTTGGCGTTTTTTTCCCAAAAAAAATTCTTGCGTAATTTCTGGGATGCAAAGTGGAGAATAGTGTATTTAGTTCTGGCTTCGAAGAAATAGATATGAGAGGCGCTACAAATATGAATTATACGTGATCCAACTCGAAATATAGTGACAAAAATAAAACTTGTTTAAGCGAAATTTAGCGCATTTTAATGCAGCCAATAGCGGAGCAAATATTATTTACCTTGAAAGAATGACATGGGGCTAGAAAACCAGGAGACTTGATAGAAACAGGTCGAAATGATAACGAAGACGTTGATACTTATCGAAGGAGACTACTGCTGGTTGTGTTAGTTAGAATGCCAGAACTAATAAAAAAGGTGTTACGAATATCTTTCAGCTGAAAAGTTACAAGGACTTGAACAAATTCAAATGTTATAAATATTTGAAACTTTATATTTCAGTTTCATTTATAAGGTTTGGACTACTCTTTCTACTCGTTATTATGTACAATTTGTGTCGAAAAACTAATTTAAACTTTTTCGAATTTTTCAACGCTGCTGTTCTACTAAGTACTCGTATCTTTGGTCATCTGTAGTCGATTGATGGGATATAGTTTGGCTCGCAATGCCGATTTTGATTGTTATCAAAATATGGTAAGGCCAGCAAAGTCAAGGAAGCCAACTTGTTGTAAAGCTGAAATATTTGTTTAAGCAATTGTCGTACATAATTTTTTAACACAATTTTTTTCGATACTATATGTACCCACTGTGAATATCAAGTTGGTCCAACACTTTGTGAAGAAAATGGTTTCAAGATATTGAAATTACTATTCACGGCATCACATTCTGTTCCAAACTTTGTTCAGTGTATGGTAATCCATAATTCTATTAAAGAGTTAAGCATGATATTAGACTTAATTTTAGTAGCCTACATTTTGAAGTCGAAGCTTCAACAACAAGAAATACAATATTTGTGACAAAGGCCAACCTTGTTTGAGCCCACTTTGAATTTTAAATTCACATTTTAGATGATCAAACTTATCGACTCATTATGGCGATAACAATTATCGCTAAAGAGATACATTTATTGTGTAAAACTAGCAAACCTTTTGACAATTGTTTAAACAGGAAATGAAAAAGTAATTGTTTGGTGATAATCCACAGTGTAACTGTGGTCGCCACAAGTTAATTTAGAGTGTTTCTGCCAGTGCTGCCATTTGTACTGTTGCGACAGTAGACTATTATTTTTTCGCTCGAAAAAAAAATTAATCTACTGCCTCCTGATTCCACGACATTTTTTTCTCAATTCTCCTGATTTTTCCGATTTGTCATACTATTACAATTATAAGCTTCTTAATTAAACATTTGATTACTTATTACAAACTGCCTGAATTAACTTCTTAACTCATTATGTGTCATTTTCAACTCCAAGAAACAATGCTACTTAAGAGAACATAACTGTTCAAGTTCTTCCACAAGTTCATATTTATTTTCAATTCTGTATGGCAGTTTGTAAATTATTGCAGTTCACAGCTGATTTGAAATTTGGACTAACAAAATATATAAAATTATTTATAGTCTGATTAGACCAAATCTAAATCTTAGACTTTTTTTTTCATTTTAGCCCTTGTTAAGGTTGGCAAATCGAACGTTCGAATTTTTGGAAAAAATTGTTCAATTCAGAAGAAAAGTTGGTACAAAAATCAATGATATTTATTTTTTTAGTGATTTTCAATAAAAAGATTGAAAGGCTGTTATTAATAATACTGGCGGATGGTTCACTTAGGAATTTAAGTTCCATTAAACGTTCGATTCGCCTGCCGTAATATGTGGTTTTATATCCTATTTTTTCTACTCATTGAACAGGAAATCTCCTGTTTTTCTAAAATCATCGGGTGGCAGCACTGGTTTCTGCGAGATTGTTCTAAAGCTCTATACTCTATTGCAGTGGTGTCCAACCCGTAGTTCGCGGGCGCATGGTAGCCCGCGGTTTGTTTTCTAGTCGCCCGCAAACACCACGGACTAAACTCAAGTAAACTCTTCTTGCAGCGTACAATCGGAATTTGAAAGGCGTTTTGAGAAACTTTTCTGTATGGAACCACTGCTTGTTTTTTTTTTTTTAATCCTTTTTTTAATACTGATATTTCAGAATAAGCCCCATTGACGGAGACTCATTGTTTTGCATCAATAAAACAAAAATTGAATTAAAAATTACTACAATTCCAAGTGATATCATGCTTAAATGCACAGACAGTAAAAACAACAAGATTTTCAAGCTCATGGACCTCGGTAAAAACAAAAACGTACGTAACTGTGCACTCATCCTTAAAGCATGCTTCGAGTCAAGGTATCTATTTAAACGGTAAACGCGCTGCTTGAAACCAAACGTGAATAAAACGAAATACAGAAATATGTTAACGAATTAGCGCTTACAAAATTGTAAGGGTAGGAAAGAGAAAGTTTAAGGAGGGTAGTAAATGGGGAGATTATGTTTGAGGTGCCGCCATAAGCCATCCTGACCTTTGAATAAATTTGGGGATATGATTAGTGGCTTATTAGAAACAACGCCCAGTTTGTCGAAAAAGTAATCCCCGAGAGCTTCTTTCCAGGTTCGGGCTACACAACCTATACATAAGTCAGTTGTTCTTACGTCTATTCTGGTCATGTGGGTTCCGATTGAGTTGTGAGCTGTTAAGATACTCGTAACCATCCAGAGGGACAGTTCGGATCTGTTAAGCCCTAGCAAATATTCTGTTTTTTTTTCTTAGAGATATAAGTCCAAAGACTTCTCGAAACCCGACAACTGTCGATACGTGAGGAAAATCTGTTGGATTCTAAAATTTTTTATTGTATCTTTTTTCTCTCTTTATTGAATGTTCTCTTTCCAATTCAGTTTACGATCTATAACCAGACCCAGATATTTAGCCGTGCCAGTAGTATGTAGTGGCGTACCATTCATAATGGGGGGATTATATTTGGAATGTTACGTTTCCTCATGAACAAACCTAATTCGGTGTTTAATGGGCTTACATTTAGTCCGCATCTACTGCCCGAATTACTGAGCTTATCAAAGCCGTTCTAAAGAGTTTCGGTCAGTGTGTGAACGAATTTCCCTGATGCCCATAACACCTGATGCCAGAGACTTTGACACTCGGTGGACTTAGCCTTAGTTAGATCTGACCAGAAGCCAAAGAAAGGGAGATAGTACGTCTGCATGTCCTAACCTTAAGTTTGCAGTCGCACAATTCTTCATCCAATCCACTATGACAGTAGCGGGCCAATGCCACTTCAGTCCAGGGCTTATTAAATTCCTTTATTTTCAACATTGTTAAGGGCCCGTTCTATATCATTGCGGGTCGCAACGGCGCGCGCAGTGGATATAGTGCTTGATTGCTAACTTAGATCTGTGGGTTCGATCCCCATGCTACGCAGCATTATTTTTCTTTTCTATACCTCCAATTTTAATTGGATGTCGCCCGTGGGCTAAGTAAATACCTAATTCTTAAATCTATTGTGCCAAAAAAAATCTTTCCTATCTTTCTATTCCTTCTAACTAATGCCGTGCAATTCAGGTTGGATTTAAAAGACCTTAGGTCTCACTGGCATATAGTTAAAATTAATTAAATTAAAAAAATACACAGCGTAAACTCATTGAATTGGATAGATTTTTCAGTTGTGCCTACAACTCAAAGTAAGCATGCTCTGTCTGTGAGAGAACACCATCATATAGTTTCAGGTGAATTTGTGTATATATTAGTATTTCCAGGTTCTTCAATAGGAAGGAAGATGGGCTTATAGGTATGAAATCTGTTAGTTAAATGTTCGGAAAAATATATATATATCGTAATCTCATAATAAATAAAAAGTGGTATAAGGGAATGATGTAGTTTCCTTTAATCTCACTCAATATTTTTTTACTCGGTAGTACCCGCGTAGATCTTTAAGATTTTGAAAAAAGCCCTTGGAGCAATATCAGTTGGGCACCACTGCTCAATTGTTTAAGATCTCCTGCATTTTACAGTTATACTTTTAAGTCCTGTAATCTAAACTGATATTTTATAAAACCAATACTGCATCTTTATCGGCAAACCTCTCAACTACACTAAATATAGGACTATGGCACGGTTGCAAATTGTGACCCAAATTGCATATGTGACTGCTAATTTTAAAAATAATATAAGAAAAGACTGAAAACAAGTTCATAGTATCCAATAGAGTACATGTATATATGTACTTAACTTTTAACATAAAAAATGAAATAAATTTACTGAAACAGAGGGTACATTCATATATTCTATGGACTTGTCATAGAGTCCTTGAATTGTATTTGTTTGTAAGTTCTTGACACACAAAAATAATTTTTATTCCATTTCCCTATAGATATAAAATTATTATTTGTTTTAAAATAAAAATTCTAGATTCTATTGTTTTCGATTGAAAGGAAAGTTTATTGTGTTGGAAGTTTTGTTGTGCTTTCTTGGCCATGAAGTTATTTGTCTTTTTTTTCTTTCTTTTTTTACAAACAAAGTGAAATGAAATAATATGGAGTAGGCAAGGGTTAAGAAAATAAGTACAGGGTGTTCTTTCAGTTTCTAATTTTGTTTTTGAAACAAAATATATCTTCGGCCATATTGTCAAGACAGCTGGATTAACTGAAATATCATCCAAGAGACAAAGTAACGGGTGTTTTTTTTACGTGTGGTTTTCAAGAAGAAATTAAACGCATATAATTTAATGTTATGGCCAAGAATTTAGCTTTATTATACTCGTAAAGATAAGGGCAAGTGGTTGCCGCGGCTGGTTCGAATAAATTCCAGCCGAGAGACGCCGAATATTCTCTTCCAAGGCGTCAATCGTCTCGGGCTTATTTGCGTAGACAAGCGACTTCACATAACCCTAAAAAAATAGTTCAACGGTGTTAAATCGCACGATCTTGGAGGCCTTAGCCAACGACACGAGATAATGTCGTCACCAAAAGTTTCCTTCAATAATTTGGTTGTTCTGTTGGCTGTATGGCATGTGTAGCACCATCTTGTTGGAACCAAAGGTCGTCCACATCAACATCTTCAAATTCAGGCACGAGAAAGTCATTAAGCATGGCTCTAAAGCGTTCACCATTGACTACAAAATAATGGCCGGCTTCATTTTCGAAGAAATATGGACCAATGATTTTATCTGCCCATAGAGCAAACCAAACAGTGACTTTTTGATCAACGGCATCTCAACAATGGCTTGTGGATTAGAATCACTCTAAATACGACAATTTAGCTAATTAACGTCATCATTTAACCAAAAGTGAGCTTCATCGCTGAACAATTTTTTTTTTGTGAAAATCGGAATCGGTGGCCATCTCGTTGTGGGCCCATTCACCGAACGTGCGATGCGCTTGATGGTCATTCGGCTTCAATTCTTGGAAGAGTTGGATTTTGTAAGCCCGCAAACCAAGATCATTCCGCAAAATCTTCCATAAATTGTTGCGCGTGATGACGGATGGACTCATTCGGACAGCAGCAATAGCGTCTTCGTTGCGCACTGTACGGCGTCTCTGAGGATACCCATTATCCACTAGAGTAAACATGGTGCGAAACCGATCCATGGCTGCTCAAATTACCGATTCTGCTGGGCGATTATGTCGACCGAATATTTTGGTAATAAATTCGCACTATTTGCAAACGTTGGTCAGGAGTAAGTCTATTCATTATGAAATGGCAAAACCAAACTGAGCATAAATCAAGTGACAGCTGTCAAAAAGACGACCAACTGTTAAAAAAGTATTGTCTGATTGAAAACCACACGTCTAAAAAAAAAACACCCGGTACCTTATGTCTTCATGTTAATTTTTATTGGATTCCCAGTGACTTTACGTATCACAGTAAATAAAGAAAAGGCATCAAATCACAAAATCTTGGATCGAAATTTACGGCTACGTTATGCGTATGGCTCGATGCGATATATTGTTAAATACCAAATCGTTTCCACAATCATGTAGTGCAATCAATAACGAAAAAGTAAAAATTTTCCGTAGTGTTGCATTCAGTCAGAGGATTTTAGATTTTTAATATTTTCCGATTTAGAGTTCCTGTAGACATCTACGAATACCAATAATACATTGATATTCCATCAAAGTCATTCAGGCAATTGAACAGAATGTCATGCCTTAATTACTAGTTTTCGTACAACGACTTTGAAACATTTTATGAAAAAACCGACCGAATATATATCATTACCTGGCAGATACACCAAGAACAATCTAAGATTTGAGTAGGCACCGGGACAAGTAAACATTGTTGATAATAAATATTGATTAAAATAGACTCAGCAAGAAAACCTTTATGTATAAATTTTTACTATTTTAATTCCTCTAATGTTCACAGAAAGTTTAAGTTTGAAACAAAGGCATGAGCAAAAGCCAATGAGTGTAAACAAAATGCTAAAGTTTCACACTTTTCTTTTGGCAAAACATTTCAGATTTTTATTCTGTCAATTCTCATACAACATGCTTTTTATGACAAGTCAAATATAACAACGCAAACAGAAATGATTTCTAGAACTTGAAACATATTAAAATGCAGGACTGGATCGTACAAACTAGCTCTTGTAGCTAACAACTTTAAAGTAGATAAACATAGGTCTAGTTACGAGTATCATTAGATAAGCTTAAGGCCAATGCAGGTTTTATTTGATCTTAGTATAATAAATTGTCGAATGGATGATTCAAAGAATAGTTAGTTACTAATCTGTTATAGTTTGAGGAGAAAAAAAGGGATGTCATTTGAATTCTTGGGCAATTATAAATACCTCAAGCAAAATTAAAAAAAAAAGTAAAATTTATATAATAAAATTTATAAAATACAATTTATTTTTGCAAGCATTTTTAGGGAAAAAAATTGAAGCGCCACTTTGAAATAATTATTAATATATGTACATCTCAGATTTTAATTTTAATTTTAAAAATTTATTGATTTAAAAAAAATGATTTATTCTTCTAAGATTCGAAAATTCGGTTTTTGGCAAATTGAATATTAATTATACTTTTAGGGAGAGTTCGCATAAAATAAATAATTTTAATCGGTTTATGCAATAATGAGAAAGTCAGAAATAAGAAAAGGAACATATAAGAACACACATATTTTTATCAAAATTCTTACAGCCGTTTTTGAGCAAAAAAGTTTTTTTTTTTAACACTTGAATGGGAGGTATCGTTTTTTTTATTTTAGAAAAAGTATGTCTTTATAAAATTCAAAGCTTCAAGGAAATCGATTAATTCGTTCTCAAAATATTGATTTTTCAAAAAAAATGTTTTTAATTTAAAAAAAATATTGGTTGAAAATACTGTTTAAACTTTTTAAAAGCTTAGCCATAAAAAATTCAAAATACTGAATTGGACCGTTTTCCAGAAAATCAAAAACCAAAAAAAATACTTTTTGTATAAAATTAAAAATTGTATAAAAATTGTTGCCGTTTTTAAGTAAATTAAGATTTGCATTTTCGGTAAAAAATAAAATGTACAACTGTATCACATGTACTTGCTCTTATGTTCGATCACAAGCACTATATTCTTTGTAGAAACGGCTAAATATATTTTTTAAGTCGTTTTTAACATATTTTTTTATTATAAAAACATTTCTCAAATTTAAAAAAAAAAATATTGGTATGGCAATTTTAAATATTAAGCAATATAATTTTAAAAACAGAATTTAAAAAAAATTTCAACCCGTTTTGGAAATAATGAATTTTCAAAAAAATAATGATTTTTTTGTCAAAATTCGAAAATTTTTGTATGCAGTATTGTTTAGAATTCGAAGGACCTTCTATATTTTTGATCCAAATCAGTAGTCATTTATGAGAAAGTCGAAAATCAAAAAAAAAAAAATAAATAAATAAAATGCTCTTATGTTGATCTCATTAATATATTTCTAAAGTCGTTTTTACTTAATTTTGTATACAAAATTTCGTCAATTATTTTTCTAAAAAGAAATGTGTCTGTCAATTTTAAGTATTAATTATTTAATAATATAAATCTAACAACATAATATCAAAAATATTGCCCAGCCATTTTCGAAATATTGAATTTAAATAAAAAAATTGATTTTGTTTTCAAAAATTCAAAAAAATTATTTTTCACAAATTTTGGTGTGCAGTATTATGTAGAATACAAAGGACGCCCTGTATAAAAATTAAGATCGAAATCCGTTGAGCCGTTAATAAGAAATTAAAAAATCAAAAAAAAGGTACCGTTAAAAACATTTTATGTAAACATTTTTTAGATCAAAATGAAGACTATACCCATATAATAGTGCCCTGGATTTTTGGTTATCAATATCGTTAGAACAGTTTTCAAGATAATTAAATTGTATTATGTTTGGTACCAAAAATTGTATGGCAGGTATCGTTATTTTAAGGTGTAAAGAAAAGATTAAAAAAGCGCACTGAGCTAATCATCTAAGAAACTTAGCAAGTTTGAAGAAAATTGCTTCAGGGACTTAGACTGTAGATCGCCTCGATATACAGACAGACCGCCAGACAGACAGATAGACGTAACTGCGGGACTCACTTTTTTAGTGTTCTCTATCATCGTAATTTCATGTTTGATTAAAATTTGGACTTCGATTTTTTTACGAATCCAATACTTGACATGAAAAATATGTAGTCATATCAACATTTGAGTACTGATATTTCGAATTTTAACAGTAACATGTATATAGAGCTCCCTTCTTTACCCGCACTATGCTAATATACATTGTTCAATATTCAATGTCCTATCCGACCCTACCCACCTTTTCGTAGAATGAGATATTTTCTAACCGTGCGTTTCAGCATTTTGAGGGAAGTTAAAACCCCAAACCAAAAATTAGATGTCAATGTGATGTAGTTTATTTTTACAGCACTTTTACTTTGGCGTCGGTTGCGGTGTCCCTTGGATATCTGACAGTTATCTTTTCACACGCTATGTTAAAAATTATCTTTTTTGTATTTTATTTTAAATTAATGAAATAAACAAAGTTTTGGCTAATTTAAAACAAAATAAATCCGAAATCAAAAGAGAAACTGTAGATTGAACAATGGGAATAATTGTTCACTTAATTAAGACAATTCTTATAGAAAAAATATTTCATTCATAAAGTGAAAGTGAACCTAATCAATCAAATCTCCAGTCAATTTCCTTTAGATTAACAACTCATTTACTTTAAATTAGTCGAGTCTCGAGTGTGAGTTGCAAAAAAAATTCATTTTCTACTAAATCACTAATGATAAAATAAACGATAATACTTTCATCGTTGCAAACAAAAAATTAAACAAAAGCAAAATGTGTTACTAACACAAAAAAAAACTAAAAGAAATCAAGCTACAGACAAATTAAAGTAAGATACTTGAATAAACTACCAATGAGAAATTTCCTGATTTGTTTTAGAAACATTCTGATTGTGCTATGGCCTCTGACTAAAATTTTTAAAAAAAGCTTCAATGAATATAAGATCTTCTGGGATAATTAACTGATTCACCTTTCCTGAGTAGTTGCTCAATTTTTTTTTATTATTTTTTTTTCTCGATCATTATGATGACGAATCAAAAGAAATACTCATTCACTTATAAATTCATGGAATCAATAAAAAGTAAAAGTTAAAAAAAAATGTTTTCAATTAGTGCTGAACTAAGGAAACCTTTTAATTGCTTGAATTGAGCATAACTTTCTGCTTAAATATAATTATACGGGTAAAGGTTTTTTAGCTTTTGACTTAATTATATGTAGTTGCATCCGTACATATAATTTTTTAATTTAACGTATTCGAAATTCGAAAGTAGCGTGAAAAATTCTGAATGAGGAATCTAAATGAACATGAATGGGTGCCTTACAGACGAAGAGTTGTTTAAATGATTCTTACTTATTAAGTCTATAGGAGGCTTTACATGGATCTGCATCTGCAGACTTGAAGAAAAGTAGAGCGGGACCATAATAGTTATAAAACAAACATAAAAGTAAGACAGGGTACACACTAATAACTTAATCGAACTCTGCTATAACTTTCTTGACACATCTCACAATCACATGTTCTTAGCGTTCAGGTATGTAGTTTTGAGAAGATAATTTTCGCTATTTTCGTTGTTATTAAGCAAACTGAGGTGAAATGGTAAAAAAAAAACTTGAAAATTCGTTATCTGAACGGAACAAATTATGGTGCAGATGAAAATGCTATAATGAAGATGAACATGTTCATCTTCACTATAATCTGCAATCTTCAGATTCATACTTCCTATAATCTTCATACATGAAGATGATCTCCATTTTGGTTTTCGTTCTCTATCGCACAAGTATGAATTTTTTATTTTGTTTCCTCTTTTTTGCAGATGTCAATGCAGATGAAGTTGAAGATGCATGTAAAGCCTCCTTATTACGCTGTTGTTACAAAACGAGAACTCCATGGCACAAGTGCTACTCACTTCGATAAAAATAAAATGCACGACTGGATCGCACGAACTTGCTCTTGTAGCTAACAATTGAGTAGCTAACCATTGAGGTTTAGTTGGTTAGGTGTAGTTATCCTATGCAGGTTTAAAGACTATGTAGGTAAGATTAACTTGATTCTTATGTCGATTTCGTTTCAATAAATAGGATTCGCTACTAAAACCAATACTTTTTTGCTTTGAAACGAACGATTACGGACCGAATCTCTTTTTGGGACTGTGTGTGTTGCTTGGCAGCTCTAAAAAAAAACAAATTTTCAATTCGTTAATACATTATTATTTCGTTTTAATATCCCGATTCCGACGCGGGGGAGTTCCTAAACCTACTTGCACTTTTTTAATATTTGTTTCCCAGAAGTTTTTAACAATTTTTTTTATTTTTTAATACATTAAATTACTTTTCCTGTACACTGCCACAAAATGAAAATTAATTCACAACACAACAATTGAGAAACTTCAAAATAAATATTGTAGTGTGTGTAAGAATCTGTGCACAAATCCGTTTTGAATCCGTCTCCAAAAAGAGATTCAATACGGATCTGTTTTTCCAGAAAAATATTGGTTTTAATTTGAAACGAATTTGATTTTCAGAAAAAAATTGACGGCGGATCGACGGCAGATCGATGTTTTTGTTGAAATGAAATCGACATTAGTATAATGAATTGTGGAATGAATGATTCAAGGAATAGTAACATAGGTACCTACCTACAAATGTATATTTAAATCTAAGTTATGGATTTTAATTATGTACGTACTACGAGTACGAGGAGAGTAAAATGTATCTACATATTGATGGAACCTAAGTATGTAAACATGTACATATAATAATGAAGGATGTAGGTGGGTAGGTAGCATACAACTTCATAATTTAGGTACAATATGCATACATAAGATTCATATGATTTTTAAAGCACATATGCATATATAAATGTATGAGGTCCTACAATGTATTTAGTATTCAGTGACGTACGCAAAATTACGTAAAAAGGGAACAATAATAAGGTAGAAATAAATGGATAATACACAAACTTAAATGTTTTTATATTGCTTAGTCTTTACAGTTTGACGGAAAACAAAGATGCCATTTGAATTCATGGATAAATAAGAATATATCAAAAAAGAAATTCAAAAATCGTTGTAGTGGTTTTTTAATAAATCAATTTTTAATAAATCAATCGTTGTAGTGGTTTTTTAATAAATCAAAATTTTGCAAACATTTTTAGAAAAAAAATTGAAACGCCATTTTGAACATATTATTCTCATACATATAAAATTCAAATTTAGAAAAAAAAATTGTGACGATTTTTCAAAAAAAAAATTTTAATTATTTTTTTTAAATCGAATTTTTTTTTTTTTTAAATCTGAGTACGCAGTTTTATTAAAAAAATTAAGGGGCATTTGTATAAAAAAAATTATTTTAATCAGTTCATCCTTTATTCAGAAAGTCGAAAATATGAAAAATGGTTCTATGGGAAGTACAGTTAATTAGTACGCAAACAAATATTTTTATACTTAAAAGTGAACTGTACTAATTTAGGAGCATACACATTTTTTTATAAAAATTCTTGGAGCTGATTTCGAGAAATAAATTTTTTTCTTAACGATTTCTTAACATTTGTATGGGATGTACCGTTGTTTTTTATTTTAGAAAAATATTTTTTTAAATATTCAAGAAAATGACAAAAAAACACCAAATACGAAGTTTTGAAAAAATCTATTGAGACGTTTTCGAAATTTTGAGTTTTCAAAAAAAAAAATTAATTTCCAATGTTTAAATTTTCTGGGAGCTGGGTAAAAATTTCAAAAAAATTAAATTAACCGTTTCCGAGAAAATTAAAAACCAAAAAAATGGTTCTACTAGAGGTACCAAACATTTTTTTCCAAAAAAAAATTATCAAAAGGTACCCTTTGCCTTCGTTAATGAACTGATTTTTTTTTATAAAATCCGTTGGAGCCGTTTTTGAGAAAAATAAGATTTTCGTTTTTGGCCAAAAAAATTTATGGGAGCTACTGTTATTTGTCGTCTTAAAAAAATGAAAAAAAAGGTGTGGACATATGTATCAAGTTTGAAGCAAATCTAATACAGCGTTTAGGCTATAGACTCGAGGACAGATTGACAGAATGACAGACAGACAGACAGGCGGAATTGGGGGACCCACTTTTTGGTGGTCTCTATGATCGTTATGTCATGTTTGATTGTTAGAATTTTTTTTTACGAATACATAACTTGCCTTATAAACGGTGATTTTTTAAGAGCTTGGTTTTTGAATATTCAAAAAAACACAGAAACTTGTAAAAAGTGAATGAATTTTTCATTTGGATCGATAAATCAATTTCTGCCATTTACTTTTTAAAAATAATTTCACTTAAATGTTGCCCGCGGCTACGCTTCAGGTGGCCCATTCTGAAGGTCCAATTTTGGCAAACTTTTTCACACATTTCGGCCGGAATCTCACCAATGACGCGTTCAATGTTGGCTTCCAAGGCAGCAATCGTGTTTGACTTGTCCCCATAGACAATAGACTTAACATAGCCCCACAAAAAATAGTCTAACGGGGTCAAATCACATGACCTTGGTGGCCAATTGACTGCGCAAAAACGTGAGATCAACTGCTCACCAAATTCGCCTCTCAATTGATGCATGGTTTCGCGTGCAGTGTGGCATGTGGCACCGTCATGTTGGAACCACATGTCGACCGAGTTCAATTCTTGCATTTTCGGCAAAAAAAAAATCTGTTATCATCGAACGGTACCTTTCTCCATTGACCGTAACCCTGCGGCCTTCATCGTCCTTGAAGAAGTACGGCCCAATGATGCCGCCTGCCCATAAACCGCACCAAACAGTGCATTTTTCGGGATGCATTGGTAGCTGCTGAATTGCCTCTGGCTGCTCTTCACTCCAAATACGGTAATTCTGCTTTTTCACGTATCCATTTAGCCAAAAATGAGCCTCGTCGCTGAAGACAATTTTGCGATAAAAAAACGGATCCTCATCCAACTTTTCTAAGGCCCATTCACCGAAAATTCTACGTTGTGGTAGGTCGCCTGGCTGCAATTCTTGCACCAGCTGTATTTTGTATGGCTTTAAACCAAGATCTTTGCGTAAAATCTTCCAGGTGGTCGAATAACACAAACCCAATTGCTGCGATCGGCGCCGAATGGACATATCGCGATCTTCAGCAACACTGGCGGATGCAGCAGCAATATTCTCTCCGGTACGCACTCTACGGATACGATTTGGTGGATTAATGTCCAATAAAGTGAAACTGGTGCGAAATTTGGTCACAGTGAGCTGAATAGCCTGCTCGGTGAGTCGATTATGACGACCATAAAACGGACGTAGCTTGCGAAACACATTTTTCACAGAGCACGAATTTTGATAATAAATTTCAATAATTTGCAAACGTTGTTCAGGCGTAAGTCTATTCATGATGAAATGGCAAACAATACTGAATCGAAATGTCAAATGTTCGTGGAATTTGTCATGTGTGATCTGTCAAAAATATAAACGTCAAAAACCAAGTAGCAAAAAAATCACGCGTTATATAACAGAGAGTTCTGATGCTGCTGAAGCACGTGTGAAATGGGAAAGTTCTTGGCCAGAAAGCAAAGGTACCAGAGGCTGTTTGGCGGTGTAAATTGTGGTACTTTATCTTTCAATTCGACCTGGCAGGTTGTGTCGAAAACTCTAAGTATTGCAATATTGACAAACAGTGATTGTCGACCGATATAACCGCGACGTAATGGACTGTTTGACCGTACCTGACTGTCAAAAGCTATTTTGGATCTATTACGTTGACAAATTGTGATTCTAATTGCATCCAAACTTTATCTTAAGTCCTAACTCTAAGTCGGTATTATTGACTTGGCAATTCTTTAACTGTTATTTGGCATTATGTGCAGGGAGGGCCACAGCGAACTCTATGAACTGTACAAAGATGTGGAGTTCCTAGTCAAAACACGTCAACTACTTGGACAACAATGCTCCAGCCAAGAAAGTCTTTAATTCCCAGGGATATAGTTGGAGGCCACAAGGAATACAGACCATCTGGGTTAAGAATCAATATATCGCGGATGCCGGGCGCTTGGTGTGGATAACTGGAAGCATCATGGCCGGGATCGAGGATGGCAGCCAAGACTCAATTTCGAAAAAATGTTACTGCAGAACTATCAAATATCAATTTCCAATCACTATTTCCGACTTAAAAAAAATACAAACACAAACACAACAAGCAAACAAACAGCCCAAAGGCTGTCAAGCCGTTCTAAAATGATGACCTTTCATACGTATGCGGCATATGATTTGATTTGAATTCATTGGTATAGCTTTTCAATGTTTGTTTCCTGAAACATTCTGATATTCAGGTATACATTCAGTCCTTGATGAATATAAAATATGATATGGTGATGCTGGTTGTCTATCTCATCATCCCATCTGCTTCATGTACCCTATAACCTTTGCAATAATTTTTTTCTAAAAATGGGATGTATCAACACGAAAAAATGTAAGAGGTCAAATACTTATACGGGTCAGCTATAACAGAAAGGGCAGCACAAGGTAAAAAATGACAAATTGTTTATGTTTTTGCTTACCCATTTAGAAAATAACTCCCACCATCCCTCTTAATAGTTCTTTACCAGTATACGGGTATACATTAATAATAACGGTTCAGAATTTTGGTAAAGAAAACTTTCTTATGATGTCACTAATTTATGGGACTTGCCCAGTTTACTTAAAAAAAGGATTTTTAAAGCTAAAATATCGCAAGTAAAAATAAAAAATTGAAGTTATTACAAAAAAAGTAGAAGTCCATAGTAAGTACAAAAAATTAAAGCCAAGTGTTGATTAAGTTGAACTCTAAAAGGGTTTGTCTTATTTGAACAAGAAGCTATAAAAGCTAAAGCATTGCCTTCCCATATAACGGGTGATTTTTTTGCTACTTGGTTTTTGACGTTTATATTTTTGACAGATCACACATGACAAATTCCACGAACATTTGACATTTCGATTCAGTATTGTTTGCCATTTCATCATGAATAGACTTACGCCTGAACAACGTTTGCAAATTATTGAAATTTATTATCAAAATTCGTGCTCTGTGAAAAATGTGTTTCGCAAGCTACGTCCGTTTCAGCGACGAGGCTCATTTTTGGTTAAATGGATACGTGAATAAGCAGAATTGCCGTATTTGGAGTGAAGAGCAGCCAGAGGCAATTCAGCAGCTACCAATGCATTCCGAAAAATGCACTGTTTGGTGCGGTTTATGTGCAGGCGGCATCATTGGGCCGTACTTCTTCAAGGACGATGAAGGCCGCAGGGTTACGGTCAATGGAGAAAGGTACCGTTCGATGATAACAGATTTTTTTTTTGCCGAAAATGCAAGAATTGAACTCGGTCGACATGTGGTTCCAACATGACGGTGCCACATGCCACACTGCACGCGAAACCATGCATCAATTGAGAGGCGAATTTGGTGAGCAGTTGATCTCACGTTTTTGCGCAGTCAATTGGCCACCAAGGTCATGTGATTTGACCCCGTTAGACTATTTTTTGTGGGGCTATGTTAAGTCTATTGTCTATGGGGACAAGCCAAACACGATTGCTGCCTTGGAAGCCAACATTGAACGCGTCATTGGTGAGATTCCGGCCGAAATGTGTGAAAAAGTTTGCCAAAATTGGATCTTCAGAATGGACCACCTGAAGCGTAGCCGCGGGCAACATTTAAGTGAAATTATTTTTAAAAAGTAAATGGCAGAAATTGATTTATCGATCCAAATAAAAATTTCATTCACTTTTTACAAGTTTCTGTGTTTTTTTGAATTTTCAAAAACCAAGCTCTTAAAAAATCACTGTTTATTACAACTATGATTTTTCCCTTCATATCCGAATTCAGTTCATCATAGATTTTGGTTTAAATGAATTTTTTTTCCTATAAATCCATAATAATCATTCAATCAAGAATTTCCCCTATATGACCTACGATTGTGTTTCATATCTGAGGAAATCATTGGAATCTAGGAATACGAAATCAAGTGCTTTCATAATGTATACGCTTAGGTATAATCATTGTTTGTTGACTGTCTTTGTATAAAGATTGTATGGATATTTAAGTCAAACGGTTCAGTTTTTTTTTTCTATAGGTACATTGGTATAAGGGTTGATAACATAATGTGGGGTTGCATGTACAAAACATCACTTTTTCAGGCCGCAACTTCAACAAAGCAGCAAGAGGGTAGAAGAACAAGATATTTTTGTTTTGCTTGTTTTTTTTTTTTTTGTTATTGTGATTTATTGAAATTAGATTCATGTGCTAGCTGCTTTGTCGACATAATGACGTAATTGAATAGGGAACAATGACTGGCGCTAAATGAAAGAAAAGAATCTAAAAATGTATCTTTTTTTTTGTAGTACCTACTCATACACTATATGCCTAAGTTTTGTTTGAAAGACATAAAAGGGGTTGTTGTATTGGCAAATAAGGGTACATGATAGACGATGATGTTTTCATTCAATAATGTTGTTGTATTTTGCGTGTTGGTACGATTTACGTGATAAGGGTAAAATCACAAAGGTTTTCTCATTTTTGTGAATTTTTTTTACTAAGCAGTCTGTACTGTTGAAAAAAAAAACTACCTTAAAATTCATCCTGCAACCAGGGTCGCGTATAAAAAATGATTCAGAGTTTTATTCGGCACGTGGTGTTAATGAGCTTAGGAGTTTAATTATCCGAGACTAATACAGGAGTGCCTCGCCGAATCTACCAAGGCATGTCTAATTGTTTTATTGCACGCCGGAGACTAATTTTTTTTTTCTGTCAGGGGTTGCTGAGTGGTATTGTAAAAGAAAGTATGAGACATTGATAAAAATCAAAACTATGTAGTATGTAGTACAAGTATATTTCATATACTCGTATGTACTGTACCTAAATACCAAACATGTATTTAGGTACATTCAAAAATGAGATGGATATTATTTGAGTTTGTATAATGGGAGTGCAATGTTAGCCGTTTTCGAGCCTCAAAGTAAGTCAATATATAATTATCCTTAATTTAATAAATGGTATTGTGATTTATTCGTACGAACTTAGCCATTAGCCTTAGGAAGTGCCAGCAAATTATATTTTTGAAACTTGTGAGAGCATGCATGTATGGAGTTCTATAATTCATTATAGTTTTCAAAAATATTTCTGTTCGAATTAACAGATTTCGTTAAGTCAATAAACTTTTTTATTAATGGTAAAAGATTTCGTTGGCCCAACGATTTTTTATTGATTCAATGAAAGTGTTATATCGTCTCATATAATCTATTTTATACTGCTGATATGGCGCAATTTTGTCTGTCTGCCTGTAGAGTCTTTCGGGAAATCGAATCGATCTTACTTGACAGTAAGCCAGGGCATCAGGCCCTGAATAAGTGGTGTTAGTTAGTTATCAATGGTAACGTGTTTATGGCTGATGCTGCGGCAGTTTAGTATGTGGTTCTGTAATCACAGTACAGAGTGTGTAGCTAACACTACATATCCAGAGAAAACAGGTCTAGAAAATTGATAGATGAATGGCACTTGTGTCATCATCTCCTTGCGCAAGCAATGGTCATATATTAAGTTTCTTAATACAGGGTGGCGCACGAATCGTGCTACAAAAATAAAACGTAATAACTTCTTTTCAGGGTGAGTAATCGGCTTATTTTTTTTATTTTATAGTCTACTATTTAGATTTATCAAAATGAATGCTTGGGATACTGAAAAAAGGATTTGGATAGTGCAGCGATACCATTCTTTGCAGTCCGTCATTTCCGTCCAAAGGGAATTTAGGCTGCAGTATGGCTGTAGTCCCCAGAGTAGATGGACCATTATGAGGCTGGTAAATATGTTTGCCGAATCTGGAAGCATCGAACGAAGACCGTATCATCGCGATCCCAATGTTTGGGTTCAGGATACAATCATGGCTGTTGCATCGGCAATACAGGCAAATCCAAGTGTTTCGACTCGAAAATTATCGGGCTAAATTGGAGTTAGCAGACGGTCATTACAACGGATACTTCATGATGACTTAAACTTGTTTCCGAACAAAGTTCAAATTACAAGCAAGTTAAACCCTCAGGATGAATCTAATCCAGAAATGCTCCATGAGATGGAACTGCACCCAAACCACTGTGTGGTGTGCAGTTTCATCAAGGTGTATTGTCGGGCCATACATCTTTGAAGAAAACGGTGTAACACAAACTGTCAATGGGGACCGTTATTTAAAGATGTTGAAGGAGTTTTTCTACCCAGAACTTCACCGGAGACGTATCCCTTTCAGCAGTATTTGGTTTCAACAAGATGGAGCAAGTGCACACGTAACCACATAAGTTATGGCGGAGCCCCAATGAAAACAAATTGATATCCCGAAACTGAACTTTCCGCTGGCTCCCATGGTCACCTCACCTGACTGCACCAGACTTTTTTTTATGGGGTTATGTCAAGTAGGAAGTATACAAAACGAAACCCAAGAATTTGACTGCATTGAAGCAGTTCATTAAGACAATAATTGAGGCGATCCCAAGTTCAATCCTTCAGGCCGCAATGAACAATTTTCTGATGAGGTGCCGCATATGCGTGGATGAGCGTGGAGGTCATTTGCGGTCTATCATCTTTAAAAACCATTAGTTATTTAAAATAAAATTTAATTTTTAATCCAATAAAAAAAATTAATGAAATACATCGATTAAAATAAAAGTTATTTAAATTTCTTATTGTAGCACGATTCGTGCGCCACCCTGTACATGCAATTTTTGAATGAGCTTCGGTTCATAAAATCTCGTTTGCCATCTTTTGGGATTAATCCTGAAGGATGGTTTGTTTAGTTTAGTGCAGGTGCGAACCAAGCTTGACTTGGGGATGCACTTCTTCCACGGTAAAGAACGTAAGTTTAACATGGCTAGTTGTGGGATACAAGCCATGTGACATGGTCTATATGGCCTTGCTTTTAGTAGAAATACGATTATCCATTATCCCGATGGTGAGAAATAATTTCTACATAGGGTTCCCTTGTCCCTAAGTTGAGAAACATAACATAAAAAAGGGCAGAATTATCGTTCCTGGGTAGTCAATCGACAAAGAAAACCTGTAGTGCATTCTTCACTTAGGTGGATGAAAAGACTCCAGTAATACAGTAATTCGGTACTGCGGGGACTTGTATACCACTACTTTCCAGCTTATGCCCGAAAATACAAGTCTTGGGATGGCCGCTTCGGGAAGCTCACATTGGCTGTGGTTGCTATACTATATAGAAGTTTGTTGCAATGATCGCTCATGCCTTCTCGTTGAGCCCGCAGGTGGGTAGGTCCACCGTGTAGTTATGCCTTAACTGGCCGGTGTACACGTTAAACTCTTTTCATTGTTCTGTCTGCCTGTAGATCAATCTACAGCCTAAACGGTTGAAGCGATGTTCTTCAAACTTGATACTTAAGCGTTTTAGGTTTTTTCTACGATTAAGTTTTAAAATCTTTTTTTAGCCCCAAAAATAACGGTACATGCTATACAATTTTTGTACCAAAAAAGGTAAATCCTTATTATCTCGAAATCGGCTCTAATGATGTTGATAAAAAAAAAACAATAGGTTGAGCTTTGGTCCAAAAAATGTTAGCAAATTTAGTTATTAACAGTACCAGCGATACAAGCATTTTTTCGTCGACTGTCTCATCATCTAACGATTTCTCATTAGCGGATCAACGGATTTCGATCAAAATATTTATATAGGAGCCTCTTCGGATTCTTAATAATACTGCTAAGATTTTCGACAAATATTTTTTTTTCAATATTTCGAAAACGGGTAGACGTTTTTTTTTAAATTCTGTTTTTAAATGTACATATATTGTGAATTACTTAAAATTAGAAGGTGTTCTTTTTTATAATACAATTATATATACTACTGAAATTACTCAGACAAGTAGAAGACTTAGGCCCTGCTGATACACAACTTAAGCATTTAAGTTCTACTTAAGAACTTATGTGACAGTTTACGCAGATGAAAAAGTAGCCCTTAAGCGTTTTATGTTCAACATAAATATTTATGATGCGTATCGGCAAACGGGCCTTAGCATTATATTTAATTGGACTTGTCGAATTATTGATTCAAAATAGCTTTTAACGGCCTTTAGCCCACAAAATTTGCGTTTCGTCCCGGTAATCTCACTTGGACTCATCAGTTGGTTAGTGAGCGCTTTTTGTGGACTAAATGCCGTTAAATGCTATTTTGAAACATTACTTAAAATTCTTTTAGAAAAAATTTAAGTAATTTTGTATATTAGACATTTAAAACCACCTTAAAGATATATTGAGCCGTTTCTACTAAGAATTCTGTTATTGTAATGTTATGGAACATATTCATTGGGCCAACGTACTGATTAGTTATTAATATATGTAGTTATTTAATTTTTAAATTATTATTCGACGATTAGTCAAATATGCCAAATAAGAACAATTTAGAAAACTGCAAAAAAGAAAGAGATAAGTGATTTAAAATTTACAATTTTACAATATCAGTGTCCACTGCTAAAGATAGTCCAGCTCAGTCCTCATACAACAAAATTTCAAGCTTGATGTAAGATTCAGTTCATTGGAACCATATGGCTAATTTCTTGAGAAAGTTCTAAAATCAATTTAAAACTCATTCTAATATCTCTCGGTTTATCTTTCGAGATATTAGTTTATTTCCTCACTTCAAATAATTTTCTTACAACTCGACCTAAAATTTTTTGAGTTAAGAAATATTTCTCAGTTTTTAAAACAAAGTTCTAAGTAATATTATTCAACTTTTTTTTTGTTTCACAAAAAATTCTTAAATTTTTTTTAATAATTCGAAAAAAACGTAGAAGTGATGCATAAGTTCATTGGTTTGTATGAACAAAATGTTTAAATGACATTTTTTTAGTGCAGGATTGGCAAAATTCTTCACGAGCTTTTTGACGATTATGAATTACGTTGCGTTAGTTAGGGTATAATGCAATTGGTTCTCTTATAATATCATCTTCTGGAAGATACTGGCTCAATATCTAATCATCAGCTGTATTATCTGGGGGATTCCCTTCTCCTCTATCAATGCAAATATTGTGCAATATAGCATACGATACAATAATTTGTTTGTGCAGTTTCGATCTTGACGCGCATGTCATACGCTAATACGGGAAAGCGACATTTAAAAACTCCGTACTGACGTTCAGCAACATTTCTTGTGCCAATTATTCGAGATTGGTAAATTTACATGTGACGGTTATTAGATAAGATAAAAGGTGTTTGAACATCCCGAATCACCGACCAAAATGTACTGTCCATATCGCCCGTTTTTAAATTCACCTCGTACCTACAGTTAAGTTTTAAAAAATCATTTGATCGTGGTCTGAGCCTGTCTAACGTCCAACGATATTCAAAATTTTTAAATCGACAGATGCACATTGAGGGGGAACCAACCGTTTTCGATCTCGAATAGCCTCGCTCTGAAAAGGGACACATACAATTTCAAAGAGTAATTATTACATACACTGCATCTACCAACTCTCAGCCTGCCGATTATATTTTGATATGTCTACAATCAATAGCACCAATTGGTCGTGAAAACTTACCAACATCATGCATATTTTCGCATGCCATGAAGCACAGCAATTGTTTTTCTTCCAATATTCGATGTATGGGGTCTATTGGCAGAATGATTAAAATTGAAAATTCAAACTGAAACAAAGTTCTAAATTCGAGTTCTAAGGTGTCCAAACTTATTGAAGAAATGAGTTAGATCTCAATCAAGTTCTAAATTTTTGTTAAACAGATTTTTAGGGGTTTTCTTGTAAGAACACGAAATTGGCCTTTAGATTTTCGATAAAATTTTTAACTCTTAAAAATCAGAACCGAGGAGATAAGAGCTTTAATTCTAAAAATGAAAATATAATAGCTCATGCTCCTTATGCATCCTTATTCTTTGAGAAAAAAAAGTAGAAGTTATCATTGAAAAGTTGATAATTTTCTAAAACACAAAAAAGGAGACTGCATTACGTTCAAAATTATGCAGCCCTGTGGAAAATTTCTTTTCTTTTCGAGCCAGACAACACCCGAAGGAAGGTATGTTGAGGTCTTTGCTGAGTTAAATCAACTGACTCAGCTTGTTGACGAGCCAACTCGAACCCCTGACGTTGTAGGTCAAACCGCCAACACTCTAGACTTGTTTCTTACCTCTGACCCCGATAAATACACGTTAATGTATTATCTAGGCACATCAGACCATTGTGTTATATCTGCAAATTTCTCATGCCAACACCTCTCAGTTAAAGAAAAACCACCTAAGAGAACCGTTTGGCAATATGAGAAAGCCAACTGGGACGGTCTCAATAAGTTTTTCAGGAACTTTAACAAATTTAATTCTTCACGGAATGAGAATTTTCATCCCGAATAGGGTGAAACCTATCAAACCGAAAGAAAATGCATGGTTTGATTTTAGCTGTAAAAAGGTTATTAGGGATAGAGAAGTAAGCTTCCGGATATATAAAGCCAACCCCACTGAGGATAACCGGAAAAAGTTTCAACAAGCTAGAAAGACTTGCAAATTTCACATTCGGAGAACCAAATTTTTGTATGACCAAAAATTAAGGCAAAAAATACTACAATGTCCCAAAGGTAGTAAAAATGTTTGGTCTTTTGTAAAAAACATTCGGAATTCATCGTCGTCTTCGGTTTCAACGCTCGTCTTTAATGACACCCCTTTTGTCAGCTCTCGTGAAAAAGCCAATTTGCTTGCAGCGCAGTTCGCTGTAAATTCGACGCTGCCAGAAAGTGTAATGACTCCTCCTGTACTTAAGAGCGTAAATGATTTTATGGGACGAATCTTCTTTCGCACTCGTGCAGTTGCTAGAGTCCTCAAAGATCTTGATATTCACAAATCCGCTGGCCCGGATAGTATCCCTCCCATCGTTCTGAAGAGGTGTTGTTCAACGCTGGCTAAACCACTGCGTAAGCTTTTCCATCTGTCCTACTCTACTGGTCTCTTTCCAAGTGGATGGAAAACAGCATTTGCCAGCCTGTCCCTAAAAAAGGCGAATCTTCTTCACCCGCTAATTACCGTCCAATTGCACTTACGTGCCTTCTTTCCAAGGTCATGGAAACGCTGATTAACTATCAGCTTAAGAAATATCTTGAAGAACGAAAGCTCCTTAATGACCGACAGTATGGCTTTCGTAGCAATAGTTCCATTGGTGATCTGATGGTATATCTCACCGAGCAGTGGCACAAATCTTTACATCGTTTTGGAGAAAGTAAGATTATTGCGCTTGATATTTCAAAAGCATTTGATAGAGTTTGGCATCAAGCTCTCTTATCGAAAATGCGTGCATTTGGTATCGATGAATCTCTTCTTCGTTGGATTAGAAATTACCTTTCGGATCGATCAATACAAGTTGTGTTGGACGGTTTCAAGTCTGATATCCACAAAATAAATGCTGGTGTGTCCCAAGGGCTCCGTATTGTCTCCGACCCTCTTTCTCATTTTTATTAATGATCTCTTATCTGGAACTTCTAATCCACTTAATTGTTTTGCTGACGATAGTACTCTCAGCTTTTCATATTCGTTTTTAGATGCACCTCCTTGTTTTTCGGATGTGCAACTGGAACGGCAGCGTATGATAAGCTCATTAAATTCTGATCTTGACAGCATTGTCCAATGGGGAATTAAAAACCGCGTAGAATTTAATGCTTCAAAAACTCAGTGCTGTCTTCTGTCGTTAAAGCAGAACCCACCCCCATGCCGATATCCATGAGCGGCAATTACATTGAAGAAACCGATCAGATTTCAGTTCTTGGTATGTGCATCACAGACCACCTCTTGTGGAACGACCACATATTCGATGTCGCCAAAAATGCTGCAAAGTGTCTGGGCTTCCTTCGAAGGCGCAAGAAATTCTTCTCCCCGGCTGATCTGGCTGTAATATATAAGCCCTTCATTCGTCCAAAGCTGGAGTATAACTCGCACATTTGGGCAGGAGCTCCCAAAACACATTTGATTCTTTTAGATAGAATTCAGAATAGAGCTCTAAGAATGATAGGCGACAGAAATATAGTAGAGACATTTACATCTCTAGAACACCGTTGAAATGTTACATGTCTGTCATTATTTTATCGCTATTTTTATAAACACTGTTCCAGCGAAATAGCCAGTTGCATTCCTCCCCTAAAATTTTTCAACCGTAATACTCGCGCTTCTAGGAATGCTCATTAGTTTACCCTTGAACCCAACTTCGGACGTACTGTCAAGTACAGAGATTCTTTCTTTAGCCGTACAACGCGAATGTGGAATACTTTACCCGGCTCTATTTTCCCCTCCCATTTTGATATTCAGAAATTCAAAACCAATGTGCATCAGTATCTCCTCTTGCATCCTTCCCTAATCTCCTAACGCTCGCACTGTGCTTGTTCATATTAAGGGTAGTCAAAACCCCTTTAGTGCGCGCAAACGTTTTAAAAAAAAATATGGAATTTCAAATCAGGAGTGCTATGAGTCCTTTTTGGTGCGGTCTGAATTATCGGAATTTGCTAATTTAAAATTCAATATTGTGTTGCATACCGATGATCTGTTTTTTCAAGATCAGCAAGGAACCAAAACAATTACATAAATTCAGATGTATTAGGCTTCTAGTTTGGAGTTTATTAAGTGACTGCAAATCAGTCCGAAGGATATTGCTTAATAAATCGAATCGACCTTCCAACGAACTGAAAAAATATTTGACGTTGTCGTTATATTTTAGCGAACTCCAATGACATTTTTTAATAAACTATATCCGTCAAGAAATAAAAAAAAAAGATTTACAAAGCATTACGATAAGAATCATCTCCCATAATAAAATACGATAGAATTTCAAATATGAGAAGAAAATTATTAAAAACAATAGACATTGTGTTAAATCGATATTTAAGAGAAATTCTGTTTCAATTAAACTTAACTTAAACTGCATTTTTGTTGACATTGACGACAAGACAACATATATAAATTCGAAAGATATTTCTATTAGACCTTCTAGCAATCACCATTAAATCCCTATTAAATCAAAAATAAAGGTGCAGTTTATCATGTATGACAATTTCCGTTTCAATTGCAAAATTAAAACTGCGATTAGAAAAACTGCAAGCACACGAAAAAAAAGCAATCACTTAGCTATACTGACAGGGTGATTCATTACAAAGTGACTTCTGTAAAAACTAAATAACTACTCACCCGTGTGACAACTATGTACATACGTATGTACTTACAATTGTCATCAATAACAATTATATTGTATCTCTTAGCGACATTCGCACGTACAAAATATCGCTTCTGTAAGCAAAAATTAAAAATCACAACTGCGTCATGAATGCACGCAAATGTGTTTACTATTTTGATTGCAAATTCATTCATCGTAATTAATTTACAATTAAAAAAAAAATTATTTAAACTTGAAACTCGTATGTGTTCGGTGGTATCAATTCGTCGTCCTATTTCTTTTTTGTTTTGTATTTTTTTTTTATGTCGCTTATCACAAAGTGTGCTTCCGGGAAATCAAGAAGAAGAAATAGATGCAAAAGCTTAAAGTTTTTATACTTTCAGCGCGAAATGTTCAAAATAACGACCGGACTATCCATGCGAGGGCGCCTAAAGCAGTCCATACACGATTCAATTTGGTTGTTAACTCAAGTGTCAACTAGACTAATGCTTGGAAAAACAATACATATAATTTCACTAATTTATTAATAATTTGTTGATAGACTCGACAGAGTCGTGGGTTGGCACTTGGTGGAACTTTGGTATAATTTTAATGAAATTTAAAAAAAACTCTTGTTATTTATAAATAAGATGCACAATTTAATTTTTATTAAGAATATAATACGAGGGCGGGTCAATAAGTCCGTGACTTTTGGAATAAAACAGATTTTTTGATAAAAAAAAAATAATTTTATTTTTCAACGTAGTCTCCCTTGAGCTCTATACACTTTGTCCAACGCTTCTCCAATTTTTTTATCCCTTCCAAAAAAAATGATTTGTCGAGGTCCTCAAAATAGGCCTTTGTTTGCGAAATGACTTCATCATTGGAGTCAAATCTTTTTCCACCAAGCCATTTCTTCAGGTTTGGGAACAAGAAGTAGTCGGTCGGAGCCAAATCTGGAGAATAGGGTGGATTCATGGATTTTTGACATGGCAACTGCACATGTGTGCACCCTTGCATTGTCTTGGTGGAAAAGAACTTTTTTCTTGGCCAAATGAGGTCGGTTTTTTTTCAAATCGTCATTGAATCAGTCCAATAAGTTGGCATAATATTCCCCATTGATTGATTGTTCTTCCCTTTTGAAGGTAGTCAATGTGGATTATCCCGCGTGCATCCCAAAAAACAGTCGCCATAACTTTATTGGCTGACAAACCCACCTTGGCCTTCTTTGGCGCCGATTCACCCTTAGAAACCCACTGTTTTGACTGTTGTTTGGTCTCTGGTGTGTTGTGATGGATCCATGTTTCGTCCACGGTTACAAAACGGCGCAAAAACTCCTCCATATTGCGATTAAACAACGCCAAACCTTCCTGTGAAGTTGTTACACGATTGCGTTTGTGGTCGACTGTGAGCAAACGCGGCACCCATCTTGCGGAAAGCTTTCTCATGCCCAAGTGATCATACAAAATTGAAACCACTGACCCATGCGAGATCCCTACGGCTTCCACAATCTCTCGCACTTTCAATCTTCGGTCGTCCAACACCATATCGTGAATTTTTTCGATTGTTTCGGGTGTAGAGACCTCAACTGGGCGTCCAGGACGTTCGGCATCTTCAGTGCTTGTACGGCCACAACGAAATTCAGTAAACCACTTTTTTACCATTGAAATCCATACCATTGATGGTGCAGAGTCCCCATAGTATTTATCAAGCTTAGCCTTGGTATCGGTAATGGTTTTTTTTCGCAAGATATAATGCTTAATAAGCACACGAAATTCACTTTTTTCCATTTTCTATTCAAATTAGTGAGTAGTCTGATAAAAATAGCTGTCAAACACAAACTAACTGACGCAGCAAGTTTAAATTTTGACAGGAGTCAACTGACAGATGCCTTTTGACAGGAGCAGTGTTGCTGTTTCAGTAAAGAGGTCAGAAATTCAGAACGGCTGAACCGATTTAGCTGAAAATTGATGAAGAGGTAGCTTAGAACCGGGAGACGGACATAGAATACTTTTTATCCCGTTCGATCATGGAGAATGCAAGTCACTAACGTAATTTTGTCTATGGTCAAGTATGGTTAAAAATTTGATAATTATAATTTTTTTCAGAAATCAATAATCAGTAATAATCAGGGAATGCTTCTATTTGCGATTGATGTTGGTAAATGTGCGTGGGCCAACGTCATTTGAGACACTACGGACTATTAATGGTAAAATATTTCCAACATATCGTACTGCATGTGAGTAAATTGATACTAGAAAACGATACCCATTGGGATACGACAATCGTTGAAGCCATTATCTCGGCATCTCCAAGTCGGATACGCACATTATTTGCTATCATCATTTCGACATGCTTTCCACCGAACCCATCTAACCTGGGCACAAATACAAGGATAATGTGATTGAAGATATTTTACGTCAAATTTCTGTCAGTTCCAGAAATCACGATCTTGAGATGAATGAGGATATTACTCTGGATCGAAGACATGTGTTACCTCATGTGCGGTAGTTTATTAGCCAGGTTAGGAATGCCAGCACCAAATCGTGAAATAAATGACAACGTTAATCGAGAATTGGAACGGCAAAGTGAATATGATCACCAGGAATAAGATTTAATAGTTCAGACGAATGTACCCCTGTTGACCCCAAAAAAGGAAGTTTGTGATACCTACATCAATGAAGGCTATTGATAATGGAAATGGTGCTTTATAATTCCTGGATGCCCCTGGTGAAACTTGTAAGACATTCCTCCTGTCAATAGTTTTAGCCTCTGTTCCTGCGAAATCCAACATTGCGATTGCAATTGCTTCTTCTGGAATAGCAGCCAAATTATTAGAAGGATGCCGTACTCATTCAGAATTAAAATTGCCGTTAAATCTTAAAAGTATTGAAGAACCCACATGTAATATTGCAGAAAACACAGAAATGGCCAAAGTTTTATCAGCATCAAAAATCATCATCTGGGACGAATGCGCAATGGCGCATAAACGTGCATTAGAAGAACTTAACCGAACTTTGAAAGATCTATGTAATCACTCGAGATGTTTTAATGCTACAATGATTTTACTGTCTGGCCATTTCCGCCAATCAGTTATTCCAAAACCAACGGCTGACGACGAAATAAACGCTTGCATCAAATCATCGAAGCTATGGCGCTATATGAAGAAACTTCAGCTGACAACAAACATGAGTGTTGCATTGCTTAATGCATTTGTGGGTGGCAATGACGCAGTGGATAAAATGCTTGATTGCTAACTTAGACGTGTGGGTTCGATCCCCACGCTAGGCGCATTCTTTTCTATACCTCCAATTTTAATTGGATGCTGCCCATTGGTTAAAATGAGACAATCAATATCTGGTTCTCAAATCCACTATGCCAAACTAGTGCCGTGCAATTCAGGTTGCATTTAAAAGACCTTAGGTCTTACAGGCAAAAAAAAATACATCTGCTGAAGATTACTCTGAGCAACTGCTGACTATCAGTAATGGTCGAGTACCTGTCGACGAATCGAGCGGATTGATTTTATTTCCTCATAATTTCTGTAACTTTGTCTCATCGAAAGTTGAACTTATCAACAAAGTATTCCCAAACATCATTACTAACTACAAAAATAACAATGTGATTTACGCGTGCGTGTCATTTGTTCTAGCGCCTGATAATTAAACAAAAAATGTCGTGTATCACAAGGTACTTGACTGAAGAGTGCAACCTATGCATCAAAATACATGAACAATAAAGAATTATCAAAATACTTAATTTTTTATTTGTATTTCATTTTAAAAAATTGAACTTGTTAAAATCCGAAATCTGCTTATTTATTGAATCTAAGGCGGAACAGAGTTCGCCGGGTCAGCTAGTTTTAATTTAAAATATTGTCCGACGCCTTTGTTGTTATTAATTTTGATTATATTTTCCAAAACCGAGCAAATATGTGACTGTAAATAAAATAAACAAATACATACCGCACTTTGAATTAGGGTTGAGCTGAGATTGAGCTACACATTAACACCTTTGTTTATTTTTCGTCGAGTTGAAATAGGTTTCGTTTGGCAGTTTAGTGAAATGACTTCTTAGCTGACACACAGTTCATATAAATATTAACAAACTTGAAGAAATTTAAAATCTTTTAATTTTTTTTTTGAATTCAATCTTGAAATATCAAACTCTTCAAAATGAATTGAATTTCTTCCATTTTACTGCTATTTTTTTTTCAAGTAATAAATATATTATGAAATTAGAGTTCTAGCATGGATCGGGCGATATCCATACAGAATGAAGTGCTTTCACATATCACCTACATACAAGGTGTGGCAAAAGTAATGTCATTATACGCATTTACTGCTATATTTTGAAAAATTAAAGAAATATTGGGTTCTGCTCTCACCGAAAGTTTATTTGGAGGAGAGCCCTAGGAAAGCATTCGACAAAATTTCTCACAATCTCATAACTCTACTCTTTAGGTTTTGAACCCCTTTTCCTGCAATGGATTAATTCTTACCTAGAGAATCGTGAATATTGTGTCCGGTTTAGATCCGCACTTTTAAATTCTATTCTAGCAACTTCTGATGTCCCCCAAGGTAGTAATTTAGGTCCCTCTTTTTACTTGTGTTATAGGTACTATAGGGCAAGTTTTGCATTTGGGAACAAAATCGTACCCGAGATTTTAATCAAGGTTGACATTACGATGATAGAGAGCACCAAAAAAGTGGGTCCCACAATGCCGCCTGTCTGTCTGTCTATAGAACTATCTACAGCCTAAACGGCTGAACAGATTTTGTTCCAACTTGGTGGTTAGGCGTAAATAACGGTACTTGCAATACACATTCTTCTATCATCTTAATTATCTCGAAAACGGCTTCAACGATGTTGATAAAAATTGGTACGTGTACTACTTTAGGTTTGGTCTACATTTTGGCCAATTGGCTGGACGTTTTTTCTGAAATTTTATTTTTAGATTTATAGTATTAAATATTTAAAATGTTCATACCAAGTTTTTTTTAGACAAAATTTAAAAAATTGTATTATGTAGATACTCGTATATAAAATTAAGTGATCTATTAAGTATCTTTTGCATATCATGTGATCGAACATAGGAGCAAGTACGTGCGTTCCAGTCGTGCATTTTGTTTATCCTTACAATAAAGAACACTGCCATGGTCATTAAACATTATCAAATATCCTTTTACGCTGACGATAGGAAATTTTTCAAAATCATCCCAGCACCTGAAGACATATCTCTCCTGCAATCAGATCTCGACAGTTTTTTAGTCTGTTATACTCGTACCAACAATACCTTAGTCCTCAACATTATCAGACAATGACATTTTCACGTTAACGCATTAAGACAACTTCTCGTCTTTACTTTCTTCATAATTAACCAATATATAATTCATATTGATGAAATAATCTATAAGGCCAACACAGCATTCTGTTTTGTGAAAAGATGGTCTAAAGAATTTTCCAACCCTTACGTGACCCGATCGCTTTACAAGACGTTTGTCCGACCTCTACTCGAGTATGAGTTTCAAGATATTATATTAAGAATAGAAAGCATTCAACGGTACGAAACGATCCTTCGTTTTGCACTGCAATGCATTCCCTCACGATAATCCTTTGATCTTGCCCCCTTATCGTGACTGATTCCAACTGGTAAACCTCAACTCATAACATGAACTTAGAGAAATTGCTGACATACTTTTCATTAATCGGCTTCTCTCTGGTTCACCCCGTAACTTGAGAAACCATTCGCCTCTTCTATTTACCAACACACCACACCTCCTATGGCCTTAATGAACCTTTGACCCGTATTCTCTGGTTGATCAATTTGATTCCAAATTCAATTGATTTTAACAACAGCACCGACAACCTCAAACTCCTTTTGTTTTCCCACCCCCGCTCGTAGTTATAAAACTAGATTTAAGTTAGTTTTTAATAGCTCGAATTAAGCTGAATAAATGGGGGTTAAGCCCCCACTAAAATTATGTGGAAATATCTTCTTGTATTTCATCAAAATTTGGACACAATGAACGCCAAGTGATGACAAATTTTGTTTAACATAGGTACTCTACAAACATTTCAATGTCTAAAAGGTTTCGTTAAGGTCGTATCGAAGCTAAAATGACTTAACGAAGCTATATCGAAGCTGCAATGTTAGTTAGGAGTTTGCGTCCTCCATATTACTGATCTAACCAGGAACACAAGGTGGCGCCAGAGGCTCATCCAAACGCCTAATTGTTCACTAACGTCGAGCAAACTTCCAACAATTTTGCAGGTGAAATATTAAGCAGATTAAAACGGGTAAATCCACATTTTCTTAGAAAGGCAGCTGTTGATGGTTAACCGTAATGGTTATCTAGTCAAGGTTCGCAGTTCTAACCACTCAAATCAACTGCTATTCAATATTTTCAAGTTTTTAGAAAAATAAAAATATTAGTGTACCCCAGGGCTCCGTTTTGACTACTACTCTTTTTCTCATACTCATAAATTATTTCTTATCTAAAACGTTCTGCTCTAATTTTAAAGCTCTGTTATGCCTGATAAACGAGATGTATATGTATTTCCATTTGTTTACATCTAACAGAGCCCTTGCTATTGCATACACCATTCTCACGGTCAGACCTTATTCCAGCCCTGAAAACTCATTTCAATTGTGCACTTGGTGAACGAAAGTTCAATATACTATCTACAAGTTTGTTCAGCCTTTTACTTTTTTTTTTTTTAAATAATTCTTGGTTCCAGCTGGAATTGTTTGTCTGGTATGTCGGCTTGTACTAAACATTAAACAACAATTAACATTTTAATTGCTATTTCAAGCATAAAAATGCATAGGAATAAGGAATAGTTATATAGAGCTATACATTCATGCCTACGTAGAACAAAATCTGCTCTAAAGGAGAACATGAATTTTGCATAAACCACTATGGCGGAATAGCGCCAGGCTTAACATAATTGAGTTTATATTTGCATAAATGCATTTGCTATGGGAGTAGCTAGTTTGCAACTTAAAATACAGTATGATAACAGTCTGTATAACAAGTGGGTAAAAATACAATGAGCGTGACCTTTTAGGTAATGTCTATTAATGGCATTTTACTATAGGAAAACTGAAAATAAATTGAAAAGAAACGTTGGAGTTAAGACAGACGGTGTGGTGTCAGTTTTTTTGACAGTTGTGAGACAATATTTGATTCCCTATTTATCGAACTTTTTAGGAGGAATGTTGTTGCAAAATATAATAATATTTTCGATTGCGGGTCAACAGTCCCCAATTCAAACGACAAGACGATTTTTTACGACAAAAGGACGATGACAAATTGTCAAACTGAACACGTGTGTTTGATAATTATCAAGTGACAGCAAATTAATTGACATACAAATGAGCTGTCCAGTGGTTTATAGATATCAGTGGGTGATAACATTATAACAGTTCGAATCACTTTTAATGGTCACATTCGGTGATATTTTAATTATTTGTTTTGTATAAAAGAATAAAATACAAAAATATTTCTTACTTTGTTTGTATAGAAAACACTGCCAACTTACTTTTTTACTGGCGATGTATGTAGGTACTATAGGCAAGTTTTGCATTTGAAAAAAAATCGAACTCGAGATTTTAATCAAAGTTGATATTCCGATGATAGGGAACACCAACAAAGTGGGTCCCGCAATTCCGTCTGTCTGTCTGTCTGTAGAACGATCTACAGCCTAAACGGCACAACCGATTTTGTTCAAACTTGGTGGTTAGGCGTTTTAGGTGATTGCCCAAAATAGGGTTTTGAATCGTTGTTTTGGCCCCAAAAATAACGGTACTTGCCATACAAATTTTTCTACCATCTTAATTATCTCGAAAACGGCTCTAACGATTTTGATAAAAAATTTCGAAAAATAGTTTTTTTGGATTTTTTTTTTAATTCAATAATTCAAAAACGGGTAACGATTTTTTGTGTTCATACTAATTTTTTTTTTCAGAAAAAATTTAAGAATTTTTTATACATATATAAAAAATTAAGTGAAAAACGATTTTAAAAATACGTTTAGCTGTTTCTTTTAAGAATCTTTTGCATATAATATGATCGAACATAAGTACGTGCGATCCAGTCGTGCATTTTATTTTACTTGGATAGACGTCAAGTATGGTACCAGCGCACCTTATGTCATCTTCCAATTGAATCAAAAAAGACTGTTATACTTATAGAGAATGCATGATCCAGTCTAGTATAGAGATCCAGTATTACCACCCAGTAAATCAGTGATTGGGGCGAGTTCATCAACGTCTACCAAACTAGAAAAATCAATTATTTCATACATCAAATTTTGCAACAAAAATACTATAATATCCTTCTCTTGTCGCATAAACTTTAGATTCTTAAAATTAAATCGCAACAAATGCCAATAGCAACATGATAATGTATTGTGTACTCGTATACTGGGACAAACGCCAAAAAAAAAAAAAATAATTAAAAAATAATAAAAACAAAAAACACAGTACTTGGTCATTGTTCCCAAAACATCAGGGCAGCGTACTGGACAACATTTAATTAACTTGGTTTGTGTTCAAGTTTAATAGATATGCAGATAAAAAAGAAGAATATATGTCTAGTTCTATACATTATGACACAATATACACAAAACACATAGGGTGCTGATCCTTCTAGTAGCCAACATACAAAAGATGAAAGATTAAAGTTCATCCGGCATTTATTTGTTTAGATACAAGGTATAAGTTCTAGACATAGAAGATTATTATTTTCTTTTATTTTTTCGTACCTTTAATAAATACGAAAAAAACAGCCCATCAATCTCAGGTTGTGTGATTTTTGAATTACATTACTTCTTTGTAATAGTTTTTTTTTTTTTTTTTTGATCGTGTGCATGGTTTTCGACACAAGATTTAAGTGACGTCTGCCTTTATCACACAGCAAACAAACAGATCTAAAGGGAATGGTGAAGATTTAATAAACCATCATGGCTGGACCCCAAAATTGGAATGAACAACAGACAAATTCATATGTCATTCAGATTCTACCGCACAGAAAAAAATATCAGTTGTCAAATTGACAACAGTTGCAATTGCCGACAGAAAACTGTTATATTGATGAAGAAAATGACAATTTTTTTGACCAAACTTAAAATTTGTTTGTCCAGATTTGACAATCCCTATTTCAAACGACGTCAAGTCCATAAGTCACCGAGACTTAGTTTAGGGTTTGTAATTTAACAATTGTTGAACGTGGTAAAATTGTGAAAAAACTACAAAAGTAGTAATCATGCAAATATACGTTTTGCGCAGATTACTATAGTCGAAGTCGGCGTAATCATCAGTCGTTCGAAGCTTACTATAAATTAATAGATCGATAAGATGACCAGTTTTGACACATTTTCTTCAACGATAAGGTTTATGAGGAAGTTAAGATCCACATGTAAGATATAAGTCTCGAAACACCGATGCATCTCCAAAATTTCACTGTCAGCACTTCTTCGAAATAATTCGCTATAGACTTGTTGAATTTATTGATTCAAAATAGCTTCTAACATCCTTTAGTCCACATCCTAATTCATCCCTGCGTTCTTAGTTGGACTCATCAGTTGAGTACTGAGGACATTGCGGCCAACAACATAGTGTGTCAGATTTGGAGGCTTTGGATGTCTTTTGTAGAGGTGGGATATATATGATAAGGTTATGTTTATCCGCGTCGCAGGCTATGTTACAGCAGTTTTATTAGATTTTCCGACATTTCCATTAAACTTCGAAAAGAGATCATCTGTTTTTAAAGTGGTTGCAAATTTTCTGCACTTTCAAATAGTCGGGAATTTTTTCTTTTGAATTCTTGACGTGCGACAAATTTTATGAAGAATAATTTGTTGCATAAAAACGCAGTACTGACATTTAATTATTTTCTTTTAAAGAACTAAATACAAAACTCTGATTTTTCGATAAGTCGTGATTACTCAGTGGAGTTCGGAATCGCCTAATATCTCGCATTTTAATAAAATGACGGCGCGCCGATATCTCTTCAAAAAAAGTTTTTCTATAATACGAGTAAGAATAAAATGCATAACTGGATCGTACGAACTTGCTCTTGTAGCTAACCATTGAGGTTTAGTTAGTTAGGTAAAGTTGTCCTATGCAGGTTTAAAGCCTATGTAGGTAAGATTACCTTGATTTTTAGTATACTGAATTGTCGAATGGATGATTCAAGGAATAGTTACATAGGTACCTACCTACAAATGTATATTTAAATCTAAGTTATGGATTTTAATTTTGTAAGTTAGAAGAGAAAAATATAAATATTAATCTAACCCAAGTATGTGAACATGTACGAGTACATATAATAATGAAAATGAAAGTGGATAGGTACATAGCTATATGCATATAACTTTTTAATTTAGGTGCAATATGCATACATAAGATTCATGTGATTTTTAAAGACATATATGTATATATAAATGTATGAGGGCCTACATTGTATTTAGGATTTAGTGACGTATACGCAGCAATTCGTAAAAAGGGAATAATAATAAGGTAGAAATAAATAGATACTAAACATAATTAAATGTTTTTATATTGCATATTCATTATAGTTTGAGGGAAAACAAAGATGCAATTTGAATTCATGGATAAATAAGAATATGTCAAAAAAAAATTCAAAAATCGTTGGAGCGGTTTTTTTTTTTGATAAATTAATTTTTTATGTATAACATTTTGAAAACATTTTTAGAAAAAAAATTTGAAACGCCATTTTGAAGATATTATTAATATATATACGCATAAAATTCAAATTTCAAAAAAATTCTGTGACTGGTTTTTAAAAAATCGATTTTTCAAAAAAAAATTGTATTTATTTTTTAAAAATCGAAAATTTTTTTATGCATTTTTATTAACAATTTTAGGGCGCATTTGTATAATAAAAAAAATATTTTAATCGGTTCCTCCAATGTTGAGAAAGTCAAAAATATGAAAAGTGGTTCTATGGGAAGTAGACAAAAATATTTTTATACTTGAAAATGAACTGTACTAATTTAAGACCACACACATTTTTTTTTATAAAAATCCTTGGAGTCGTTTTCGAGAAATAAATTTTTTTGTCTTAACGGTATTTTAACATTTGTATGGAAGGTACCGTTGTTTTTTTTAACTATTCAAGATAATGTAGAAAAACCACCAAATACGAAGTTTCGAAAAAATCTATTGATTCGTTGTCAAAATTTTGAGTTTTCAAAAAAAGTTCTTTTTTTAATTTCCAATTTTTTTTTCTTAAATGTTGGCTTATATTAGTGTTAATTTTTTAGAAGCTTCGGCGCAAAAAAAATCAAATTAACCGTTTCCCAGAAAATTGAAAACCAAAAAAATTGTACTACTAGAGGTACTAAAAATGACAATTTTTATCCAAAAAACAAATACCGAAATGTTCTTTTTCCCTTCAGTAATGTTTTTTTTTTATAAAAATCGTTGGAGCCGTTTTTGAGAAAAACAATATTTTTGTATTTGGCCCAAAAAATATGTATAGCAGCCACTGTTATTTGTCGCCTTAAAAAAAAATAGAAAAAACGTGTGGGCATATTACCGAAAATACAATATCTACCAAGTTTGAAGCAAATCCATCCAACCGCTTAGGCTGCAAACTCGCGGAAAGATAGACAGACAGACAGACAGACGGAATTTGGGGACCCACTTTTTTGGTGTTCTCTATGATCGTAAGGTTATATTTGAATCCATAACTTGCCTTATAGTACCTATAATCGCAAGTAAAAATGCAAGACTAGATCACATCGAAAGCACAAGATTATTACTAGAAACGTCTAAATATATTTTTAAAGTCTATTTTCTTTTTAACTTAATTTGGTATATACAAAATTTCATTAATATTTTTCCAAAAAAAAAAAACAATTTGTCATGGAAATTTTAAGAATTTAATAATACAAATTTAAAAATCCGATTGAAATATTGAATTTTCAAAAAAAAAAAAATGTTTTGCAAAAAACCACAAACTTTTATTTGGAAAATGTTGGTATGCAGTATTATTTAGAATTCGAATGTACGAAATTTTTAGACAAAAATATATACTATATCTATAATAGCGCACTGTATATTTGTTAGAGCCGTATGTATTTATATGCATATAAAAATATACTTATTTAGATGCAAAAATAAACAGATGATACAATATTTTTAAATTGCTTAGTTTTTATAGTTTGAGGGAAAAAAAGATACAATCTGAATTCTTGGATAATTATGAATACATGAAACAAAAAAATACAAAATTTATTGGAGCGGTTTAAAAAATAAACAAAATACTTATAAATAAAAATGAAATTTAAAAAAAAATCAATTTTACGAAAAAAAATTTGAAACACCAATTTAACGTAATTATTAGAATACGTAAAAAATTTTAATTTCCAAGAAATTCGATTTTGAAAAATCGATTTTTCAAAAAAAAAATTATTTATTTTTTTAAAATCCGAACAAATATTTTGTTGAAAATTTGACTAGGCAATAGTATTTATAAATTAAGGGAGGGTTTTCATTAAGAAAATAATTTTAATCGTCTTATCCAATAATGCGAAAGTCGAAAATATTAAAAGTGGTTCTATGGGAAGTAAAGTGTTATAAGAACGCAAAATAAAATTTAAGTTTACTTAAAAGTGAGGCACTGATTGAAGAACGCACATTTTTTTTAATCAAAATTCTCGTTTTTCGTTTTTGAGAAAAGGAATGTTTTCTTTTAGGTTTTTTAACAAATGGTTTTTTTTAGGAAAATAGTTTTTTTTTTAAGTATTCCAGATAATGTCAAAAAACCACTAGGTAAGTACAATGCTTAAAAAAATCAATTGTGTCATTTTCAAAACACATATTTAATTTTCAAAAAAAAAAATAATAATAATTTGAAACATTTTTGTTTAAAATACTTTTAAGCTTTTTAGAAGCTTTTCAACAAAAAATTACAAAAAAGCGAACCGTTTTCTAGAAAATCAAAAACCATAATTCTGCTTTAGGTACCAAAAATAACATTTTTTGCAAAAAAAAAATACAAAAAGTACCTTTCCCTTCATATGCACTGATTTTTTTTTAGAAAAAATAGTTAGAGTCGTTTTGAGAAAAATAGGATTTACCTTTTGGCCAAAAAAAAATGGAAGGTACTGTTATTTTTGGTCTTAAAAAATCAAAAAAAAAAAATACGTATGGACATATTACCGAAAAAAACATTAATGTACCAAGTTTGAAAAAAATCCATCAAACTGACAGACAGACAGAATTCTAAGACCCACTTTTTTCGTCTTCGCTATCAACGTAATGTCAAGTTTGATCAAAATCTCATGTTTTATTTTTGCCCTGTATGTATATCGCAAGCAAGCAAAAATTAAATGTCAAATAAATATTTTAAGCAAAATTGTAAACATATTCGCTTGAGTGATTTTGGGCCACCCTGTAGATGGAGTCTTGACTTGAGGTATATAAATCTGAGTTGGCTAAAAATAATGCTCGGTTCTAGGTATAATTTGTATTCAGTGAATCACATATTGCCAATATCGTTGTATAAATCAATTTGCCCCCTTAAATTATGATAGATTGTTGTCAAGATGTCAAATAATAACAATATGATCATCAATTTGATAGTTTAAACAAGAGAAGGAAAAAGAAAGAAATACGACAACTTTACAACAGCCCTCGAACAGAAATGATTTAAGTTTCGATCTTTTTATCTTTTCTCTATCTCTCTCTCTCTCTCTCTCTTTCTTTGAATATTGAATTATACACGTTTAGATACTTTAGACATATCTCTATCCGCCTTGAAGCATCTGTCCAGATTCTAGAGTCTAGACTCAAGTCTGTGACTTGTCACATTCTCTTCCAATTGAGTGAATGTTGTTTCTCTGCCACTCGAATATGACCTCAAAACACTCGATGTGATGATGATGAATATTGTAGCAGGAAATTGCGGTGGATTGTTTTCAATGGTCCTCTCGACTTTTTAATTTTTTTTTTTTTTTATTATTTTATTACAAAATGCGTTCGTTAGCTTTAATGCTGCGTTTTTATTTTCATTTTCATTTTATTTTGAGGACCATTCAATCATTTTATAGTGTCACATCCGTTAGATTTAGGCTTAAAGACACTTTGAGATTAGCTATATAAGGGACTCGGGTTTTATTTTAAAAGTGCTTAGCTTAATGGATGATTAATTGAAGGAAAGTTTTATTTTTATCGTGCTTCTTAAGTGCTTGAGTTTGTGGAACGAATTTATAAAATACGAGAGTGCGTATATATAGTGATGCATTGAAATACGCGCACGCACACTGAAATACTGCAGCTATTTTTTTTTTTTTTTGTAAAGAATTCAATTGAATTTTAATGGAAGCGCAATCAGATATATGTACATAGATACATATACCTACATCAGTTTATGAAATTCAATAATTAGTAAGACAATGTGTGTTAATTCATTTTAATGCGTTAATTTTCAATTTGTTGCTTTGCTTACGCAACAGCACATCAGGCTGGCTTTATTAATTTGGAACAAATTGGATTATAGTTTGTGCGTGGGGAGGTGTTCTGTTTTGTTTTGGATGCGGGAGCCGATGAAAATGATAATGATGACGAAATGTTTTTTAAGCCATCAAATCACACTTCAATGCATACAATCGTTTGCTTATGGCAAAAAGCAAAAAGAGAGTAAATAGATATATCTTTAAAATGAGCTAAGCATAATCCTCGTATAGTTTAGTTTTTGTTGGTAGGTATACCTATGGCGGTATGTACATTAGGGTAGGTCAAATATTTAAGTTCAACATAAACCTGCTACTTTTTTCTATGCATAAGCAGTTCAGTCAACAAAAATAAAATGCACGACTGGATCATACGAACTTGCTCTTGTAGCTAACAACTTTTGCGTAGCTAACCACTGACGGTGTTAGTAGGTATAGGTATAGTAGGTATACCATCACTTTCATCAGTTTCTCGAAAAAACGAAGAATGCCACTAGATGCGACGGATAAATGAAAATTTTATAAAAAAGTATCTCCAAAATTGTAGGACGTATTTTGATGAAATCCTGTTTTTTCTTTTTTTATTTTTTGAAATTTTTATATGCAGTTTTTAAGGGTTTATTAACATACATGTAATTATAAAATTTAAAATTATTTTTTATGATTAGTTTTAAAAATATTAATTTTTCAAAAAAAAAGTTTTAAAAATTAATTTTTATAAGAAAAAAAGATTTATTAAAAATTTTAGATCTTCTCAGATACAAAATTTGAAAGAAATCCAATGTACCGTTACCGAGAAAGCCTTAAATTTAAAAAAACCGTTTTATGAAAGGAACCGTTATTAGACTTTTCCCGTAAACTTGGTTCAGATTAAATGTAGCTATTGCCTACAAAAAAATTCTCAAATTTATTTTATCAAAATCGTTGGAGTCGTTTTCGAGAAAAATAAGATTTTCCTAAACGGTTATATGGCAGGTACCGTTAGTTTTAGGCCTAAACATAAAATTTCAATTTCGCCTCTGAGGATTACCAAAAGAATCACACATACTAAATTTGAAGGTAATCGCTCAAGCCGTTTAGGCTGTAGCTCGATATACATACAGCCGGAAAGACTGACAGGCTTCTCTATGATCGTAATGTCAGGTTTGATTAGTAGAATTTTTACTTGCGATATACATACATAGGTACTATAGGGCAAGTTTTGCATTTGGGAAAAAAAATCGAACTCGAGATTTGAATCAAAGTTGACATTGCGATGATAGAGAACACCAAAAAAGTGGGTCCGGCAATTCCGTCTGTCTGTCTGTCAGTATAACGATCTACAGCCCAAACTTCTTCACCGATTTAGTTCAAATTTGGTGGTTAGGCGTTTTAGGTGATTGTCCAAAATAGATTTTTGAATCGTTGTTTTAGCCCCAAAACTAACGGTACTTGCCATACAAATTTTCTACCATCATCATTTTCTCAAGAACGGCTGTAACGATTTTGAAAAAATTTGGATTAAGCACTGCCTTAGGTATGGTCTATATTTTGGCCGAAAAAAATTTAAAATATTTAAACTATTTTATAGATTTTCGACTTTCTCATAAACGACTTAACTGATTTCGATCAAAATTTTTATGTAGGATCTTGTTTGAATTCTAAATAATACTGCATTTCAAAATTTTCAAAAAGTAGTTTTTTTTTTTGATTTTTGAAAAAAAAAAATTTTGAAAATTCAATATGTCGAAAACGGGTGGGCAATTTTTTCTGAAATTTTGTTTTCAAATTTATATTATTAAATATTTAAAATTTTCGTACCAATTTTCTTTTAGAAAAAGTTTAAGAATTTTTATATATAAAAAATTAAGTGAAAAACGACTTTAAAAATACATTTAGCCGTTTCCATTAAGAATCTTTTGCATATAATTGTGATCGAAGATAGGAGCAAGTACGTGCGATCCAATCGTGCATTTTATTTTTTTTCTACGAATGCATAACTTGCCTCATAAGTACCTATAATCGCAAATAAAAAGGGTATTGAAGAGTGGGTAAATATTTACTTAACGGTTGGCAGGAAAATTGTGAAGTTATAAGGTTTGCTTGCATTATTTGTGTATGGAAAAAATAAAAACGCAAAACCGTCAAAATTTTGAGATCATTCCCTTAGAACCAGCCAACAACTTTTCACTGCATCAAAAAAATCAAAGCAATTTCATACAATTTGAACCACCCTAATGTGCATACGTATTTAAGTGTTATAATTTTTGTATACTAAGCGTAACGTCTATACATATTTTCTTCGCACACATACTAATACAAATCCACATATGAAATATGTCAAACAAATTCACCAACCTAAAGATTTTCTGTCTAAATTTCAACTTGAAACGACATTATTTTTAGCACATGTCGTGTTTTGGGGTAAAATTTGAAGATAAAACCGAACAATGTATGTTTGTAAGCTAAAAAATAGTTAAACCTTAAGTTGTTAAATTCTCCACCAAAAATACCTATATGGTTTGGATAAATATGAATCAATCACAAGATCTTTGATTAATCCGACAGCATAATTTTAAAAACCTAATTTCTAAAAAAAAAAATCGTCAAAACGTTTTCGAAATGTTGAATTTTTAAAAAAAAAATCGACTTTTGAATTAAAAAATCCAAAATAATATTTTTTTTCCAAAAATTTTGATCAACCTTGACATTAAGATGATAACAAATACAAAAAAATTGGGTTTCACAATTCCGTCTGCCTGACGGTCAACCGACAGCCTAACCGAGTGGATGTATTTTCTTCGAACTTCTTACCTATTGTTTTTTGGATAATATGCCCACAGTTTTTTTTTAAATTATTTAAGACCAAAAATAACGGTCCCTGCCACATATTTTAGTCAAAAAGCTACATCTTATTTTTCACAACAACAGCTCCAATGGTTCAGTTAATTTTATTAAAGGGAAAGGATTTTTTTTAAATGGTTATTTTTGGTGTAAATAGTTAGACAAAACAAAAGATTAAATCGGCTTAATCAAAGAAAAAATAATTCAAAATTCTGAATTTTTATTTCTTTAAAAATGTGTTGAGCGGTACAAAAAAAATTCAAAAACACCAATTCATAGGTATTCAGCCAATACATAATAACTATAAATTTTAGAAAAAAATTAATGAGCAGTTTTCAAAATATAAATTTTTTTAATTTTTTTAAAGCAAGCAAAATACAAAAAAAAATATTAATTAAAAATATTGGTACGCAGTATAAATTGGTCTACCTAAACCTATATTTGTATATGTGAAATTTCTATAGAATCGATTAAGCCATTTATGAGACCATATGATCGGTCGTACCTAAAAGACAGCATTGATTTTTTTAAATCAAAATCGATAAAGCCGTTTCCAAGAAAAATAGGCTTTAACGTTACGGTTATATGGCAGGTACCGTCAATTTCCCCTGTGTACAATACCTAAAAAACTCTATATACCAAGTTTGAAGCAATTCGGCCCACCCGTTTGGGCTAAAGCTATCTGTACATACATACAGACAGACTGACAGACTTGCAGACAGACGGACTGAATTTTTAGACCATCTTTTTTCGTCTTTGCTATCATCGTTATGTCGTGTTTGATTGTTATCTCAAAACTTTTTTTGTCGACGAATGCATAACTTGCCTTATACAGGGTGCGCCATAGAAACTTACTTATTTGAAAAAATTCCCGCGCGGTGATTTGGGCGGTTAGAGGGGCGAGAGGGGGCGCATCTGGAGGGGGAAGTTCCCAAGTTTGTTTCTCCCTCCAGTCAGTTGCCATCATGTTCTGGTCTAGAGAGCAGCGGGCCTTCGCAGTCGAGAGCTTCTTTTCTAACGGTCACTCATTTGTTGCTACGCAACGTGCCTTCCGCGCTCGCTTTGAAATTCCTCCTCACAGACTCGTTCCTGGCCGTAATTCGATTCTGTCGTGGGTTAACTCATTTCGGGAGTGTGGAAGTGTCGCTAAACCCAGAAATGGACTTCAACGGACCATCAGAACTCCGGAAAATATCGAAAGAGTGAGGCAGTCAGTTGTGCGTTCTCCCCGGCGTTCTGCTCGCAAACACGCAGTTGCTATGGGAATTTCTGACACCACTGTTCGAAGAATTCTCCATGAAGACCTTCAATTTCATCCCTATAAATTAGCTGTTGTGCAAGAATTAACTGAACGCGATTTTGTTGCCCGTCAAAATGCATGTGAAATGCTGCAAAGAGTGGAGACGAATTTCAAAAATCGACTTCATCAGTGTATGCGCAATGGGGGTCGCCATTTATCCGATGTCATTTTCAAGACTGCATGAAAAAAAAATTGGGATATTGTATTCTCAAATTAAAAAAAAATTAAAACAATAATTGAAGTACTTTTGTTTTTATTGACCTTTCAAATAAGTAAGTTTCTCTGGCGCACCCTGTAGTACCTATAATCGCAAGTAACAATAAAATATGTGCACTACTGTAGGTATATTCTAGATTTTGGTAAAATTTTTGTTTACATACATATTTTGTAATTACTGTTTACCTGCCATACAACAATTTTTTTTATGTTGAACTTTCTCATAAACAGATCGACGGATTTCCATAAAAAATCCTTCAAATAAAAAATAATACAATATTTCCGAAAACTTTGTGTTTTTTTTAATTAAACAAAATTAAATATCTTAAAAACGGCTGACGATTTTTTTCGAAATTATATTATATTTTTATAAGATTTTCATATCAAATTTGTTTTTAGAAAAAAAATTAATGAAATGTTGTTTTGAAAAACAATTTAGTAAAACACGACTTTAAAAATATATTTAGAGGTTTCTACTAACGGGAAAAGTCTTTTAATGGTACCATTCATATAACGATTTGTTTAATGTTTGGCTTTCTGCGTAACTGATCTTTGGATCTTCATAGTTAGCCAAATTAATTATGCATATTAAAATTTTGAATAACGTTTTTTTCTAAATAAATATAATTATTTGATTTTTTCTTTTAAATCAATATTTTTAATACTAATCAAAAAAAAAATATTTAAAATTGTATAATCACATGTACATATATTAATAAACTTTAAAACTACATACCAACATTCCAAAAAAAAAATTGCTTTTCAAAAAACTAAAACTAAAAAACTGGATTTCATCAAAATCCGTCCTACAATTTTCGAGATACTTTTTTATAAAATTTTCATTGATCCATGGCATCTAATGGTTTTCTTAGTTATTAGCTACAAGAGCAAATTCGTACGATCCAGTCGTGCAATTCATTTATTTATAAAAATAAAACAAATCGCTTGAGTAAATGATTCATGATGGGTATGCGTGAGTCCTGAAAAGAATGATAAGTCTTAAAACCCAACATTGAGAAGAAATAAGCAATTTCAAGATGATTTGTTTAAAACAAACAAACGTATTAACCCAGGAGGTTGTAGTTTTAACGATAACATTTCTACACAAATTAATGTCATCAATTTTCCATCAACAAACTAACGGTGATTGCTAAACAAAATGGCAGCCATTTCATATTACATATTATGATATTCAGATGTGTTTCTTTGGACTCAATATAGATATGTATAGTAAAGGGTCCGCCAAATAACTTTTTTTTTTGAAAATGCTACAATAAAAAACTACTGAATATTTTCTCAAATTCCTTTTTTTATTTGAAAGTACAATCCTTCCGGTTAATAATGGAAAATAATTTTATTCGACTGGCCATGCAGTAGCCTACACGATCGGTCCAATTTTTAAGCACATAATCGATTGTGTGCAGCTGTATTTAACCAATGGCTTCACGAATATTGTCCTCAATTGTCTCTGGGTTGTCGGCGTAACACTTATCTTTTAAGGCACCCCACAAATAATAGTCCAACGGTGTCAAATCGCAGCTCCGAGGTGGCCAAACGACATCAGCTCTGCGGCTGATAATGCGATATTCAAAAACAGGGCGCAAAACATCGAGTGTAGCTTCGGCTGTGTGGCACGTAGCGCCGTCCTGTTGAAACCAAATATTGCCAATATCCTCCTCTTCAATTTTTGTGAACAAAACTTCGTTCAACATGGCCCGATAACGATCGCCATTGACTATAACGACCACTACTTGCTCATTTTCGAAGAAAATAAGCCCAATTATGCATCTGGAGCAAAATCCGCACCAAACAGTGACTCGTTTTGGGTGTATCGGCTTTTCAATGTATGCGTGCGGGTTTTCTGTGCCCCAAATGCGACAATTTTGCTTGTTTACATACCCGCCAAGATCGAAATGAGCTTCATCTGGAAATATGATTTTTTTGGCAAAATCGGCATCTTCTCTAAGTCGATCGCAGGCCCACTTAGCGAAGCGAAAACGCATTGGATGGTGAGTTGGCTTCAACTCCTGAACCAATTGGACTTTGTATGGCGTCATACCAAGGTCTTTATGCAAAATTCGTCTCAATGATGTCTCCGAAATGTTCAATTGTTGAGAACGACGGTGTATTGATGTTGATGGCGCTTCACGCACACTTTCTGCCACAGCAGCAATATTCCCGGGTGAACGAACTGTTTTTGGCCTTTCACGCTTTGGTTTATCGATGAGGATGCCAGTTTCTTTTACTTTTTCCACAAGATAACGAACATACGGAGCTGACGGTGCTTCTCTTCTTCCAAAATCCGTACGCAATTTTCGCACACATTCTGCAACATTACCATGATTTTCAAAGTAATGTCGCAATATTTCCCAGCGTTGTTCAAGCGAATACACAACCATATTCGTTCATCGGAAGGATAAAACTAATTATCTGTCCAATCAGACATGAGCTAAATATTACCATTCACGAAATAAGCACTAGTTGAAAAAAAAACGTTAGATGGCGGACCCTATATATTCCATTTTTCAAGGTATACAATTTCGTTTATTAAATTTAAGCCAACAAATAGAATTTAACTGTTTCAAACGCCTACTTGATTAATTTTATATACAATTCAAATAAATATCCAGTTCTGTTTTCAAATCTCTCATCTGAGCTGCACCCAGAAAAATCAAGCATTAAGCCAAAAATTATTATCATGATCAGTTCATTATTGCGATCGCATTGGGTGGGATTTAAATAAAACACAAATTGATACTTTATTTCTGAATAGAGAACAAGTCATTTTTGATGCCCACTCATGTGTATCTTTGATATTAGTAGTTAATGTTGTATAGGTATACACCCTAACTTCAATGACATGTGAATGTGATGTATTAAAGGCTGATTTTAGGTTAAATTGTTGATCGAATCTTAGACTTATATCCATTTTCATACCTCTGTATGAGCTCAACGAAGCGTCAGAAAGTGAAACTTTAACTCCTGAAATTAACTTTATAAATCTGCTTTATTACACTCTTTTAGGCAGACAAGCACGCCAATTTTTATGAACGTAGATTTTAACAAAATACATTAGGGCTATAAAAGATATAAATTATGAATAAAATCTATTTCTGCTATTCGTAACCTAAAATCATACGTATTTTGAATTTTTAACTAAGACATAGAATAGCCAATACCAACTATAAATTAATATATTTTCCTTAAATTCAAGTAAATTAATGACACCTGTTCAGCTTATACTATTTGCCTCTTTAAAACGTTCCCAGGCGTTTCCCCTCCAAATAGGCAACTTGCTTACTTGTTTAAAACTTTTGAATTTACCATAAAGCGTCCTCTGGGTTACAATTTGGAAAGCTGTCTTTAACCCAATCTGGGGTAAATATTGCAATTCTTTCATTGCAGCTGTATTCAACATATCCAAAATGGCTTTCTGATGCTTGGCTAGATTAGTTTTTAAATTCGTAGGTTTGTTACTTTCGTTCTTTTCAAAATGACCAGCCATGGTGGAATTTTTTATCAAAGAACCTGCTGGTTTTTTTGTCATATTGGCTTTTTTGGAAGGCGTTGGTTTGTCAATTTGTGTTTCATCTTCTTCTTTATGCGACATTAAACGAATGCTTCGGCGTTTTGCATCGTTAAGACTTTTTATTTAAAGTCGCGCACTTTTACGTTTAGGAACAAAAACAGAATCATCTGTACTTAATGATTGAGTCTTAGTCGAAAGCCTTCGAGATCGTCGCAAAGGTTTCGCTGGTAGGATAGTTTCTTCTATACTTAAAAAGTTTTCATTTTCCGTTGAGTTTAAAGGGCTGTGGCTGCAGGTAAGGTCTAGATTCTGTTTTATATCGGATACAACAGGAACTTTGAAAATAGGACTATTTTCATCACAGAACAATTCCCGATTGACGCCATTGTCGATTGTTTTAATTTCTTCGCTCTTCTTTTCAGCAGCAAGAGAAAACAGTTCCTGTCGAATGATTGTTCTTATTCTTTCTCGTTCACAACTCAATGGCGATGAATTAAATATGGAAGGCTTCTGTACAGATTGACTACTTTTAAACGCATCCAAAAATTGTGACATGCTTGATTTAGAAGTGCTTTCGACTTCAGCTATGCATTTTCTCACAATTGGGCTATAAGAACTTGATGCTTTATTAGTTTCAGGTGCGTCAATTGTTGTAGATGATGATATATTAAGACTCAATAATGATGTGCGTGAGTCAAGATGATCTACATCATGAAATGAATCAGAGTTAATTGATTCCCGTACTGGTGGCTCAAAGAGAAATGGTACAACTTTTAAAATTTGCATTTTAACAGTTCCAATATTTTGCTTTTCCTTAGGAGTCAGCCCAACAACGGTGTGATTAAGAACTTGATTTTCCATTTTTCTTATCTTATTTGGTGTACAAAATGTATTCCCATGAATTGTTGGGTTATGTTTTCCGCCGCTTGATCTGATGTTAGCAAGGGATAGTGGTCTTTTGCATGTTTGGGGTGTTGCCAAAGTGTTTTTTTGTCGAAGAAGATTCGTTTTGTATGGGGTTTTTGATTTCTTTAACTCAATTAATTTGGAGTTGATTTGTGGATTGTGTCTTAAGTTTTTTGCACTTTGGGCAAACCTAATAGTAGATAGCGTTTCACTTAAGTCCTCCCGGTGTGGACTTATGCAAGCCAGCAGGGTAAAATATGAATTTGGATTTAAAGAATCTTGAAGTACGGAGCTCAAAACACTATCGCGGTAGGGAATAACTTTATATCCATGAGTTATAGCTTGTAGTACCTTTCCAATCGATAGTAGACCTTGATTGATGTGCACACCTTCTGAAAGCGCCACACCTTGATGCCCTGTACGTCGAACACCCTCGGATCCTGCCAGATCAACTAAATTCAAAAAAGATTGTGTAATTTTGTTTGGAATTTCATTCCGTACGTAGATGGTGAAGATTGCATGAGATCTAGAACTCTGAGAATTCATTTTAGTTGGGCGCACATGACGGTTTTTGGTGCCTTGATTAAGCAAATTATAGCCGTCTTGAATAGTTTGAATGTTCTTTTTAGTTCCACCGGTGAATTTGTATCCTCTAGCAATAATTGGCTCAGATGGGTTATCAGCAAGTAAATCGAAGACCTTTTCACTGTAAATTTCGATAAACGACGCCGATATTTCATATTTCACAATATCATCTACAGTTCGTTTGTCCAGAATTGCCTGTAAGCAGCGAGGAATCATTCCTACGTTAACGCCTTCAATGCTCTCTGGATTCAATCCCATTGTAAATGATTTTCCTGTTCCTGTTTGACCGTAGGCAAGTGCCGTGCAATGGAATCCTTGAAGAACTTTGCTAACAAGCGGCATGACCAACGAATTGAATAGTTCTTCCTGGGAAATACTTGGCGAGAGAATATGATCAAAGGCAAAAACACGTTCATCAACAATAAGAATATTAGAATTTGAAGAATGGTAGTTTATAGCACTTTCCACTTCATTGTTTTTGAATATTTCACGAAGTGGACGCTCTCGGACTGCTATTTTAACCGCACAATTGTCCTCCGTTAGATTCATAATACTATGTTTGTAAGGTTGTTTAATAATAGGTTCTTTTTATTAATAAATTATTATGTATAATATGTGATAAAAGTAAATAATTTTAAAATGTTTTATATGTAACTGACTCAATTTGTACTGTTGCAACGATTTACTTCTTACTCAGTATTAATGAAATTCAAAAACATTTATTAATAATAAAATTCCAGACAATTTGAATGAGCTACTTTTTAAGAGACTAAATTAATTTTACACATACCTGAAATGATGGTGACGGAATTTTCATTATGCCATAAATACTGTTCTACTGTGCAATTCACGAAGCACGAACGAGTCAGCTTCGTCGACTGACTCACTAAAAATAGAAGTCAATTAATTGAAGTTTGTGTTTAAATTAAAACAACTTGGATAGCTTGATTATTCATATGGAAAGAAGACATAACAAAATAAAAAAGAGTGTGCAATTAATAGCTTCAGACTGCGGAAGTGCTCCGGAAATAGTTTTTTGTTTGCCATTTTTATTTGGATGATTGGATATTATAAGCCTGGGGGCATATATATAAGGGCTCAAAACAAAGAAGATATTTGAATTGAATGCACTTCCCTTAGGGCCAATTTTCTTTTTGGTTTCGATTTTATACCAAAGAGATTTTGCTTTAAAATAGGATTCTTAATTTTAATCAATTATTACAAAGCATCCAGATAGTATCTGCATGTTCAAAGTTAAATCTCACTAAAGTTGTAGACGTAAGACAATGTTCAGACAAATGAATATTATCTAGTTCCTTCAACATTCATTCCTCGTAACATTTCATTCATTCAATCTCACTTACGTTTACTTTATCATCAATAAATATAACAAAAAAGTAGGGGGACAATGTGGCTACCTTGAGGGATACTTAATTTGCCTTGAGATATGGTCTATAAGTTTCACTTTTTTCACTTTAGCAATTTAGAACGAACCAATCCATTTAAGTAGGATTGAAAGAGTGTTAAACCAATATATCTACTGCGGTATACTGAATTGAGAGGCTTGGGAAAATATATAATTAGTATCCATTTAAGATTGACTTTAAGCAAATAAGTGTATCAAGCAGCTTACCGGCTCAAGGATTGGTAAAGACTCACGCGATCGAATTGACGATCAGACGTTTTAACGAAATCAAAGCAATGGGCTGTTGGTTTTAAGCTGAAGTATGCTACTCTTCCAACAACTGATAAATGGGAAGCATGTGGAGCGTATCTTAGGGGAACAAGAGAACCCAACTCGAATCAAAAAATCCAGTACAACCAACCAGCTAAGGAAAAGTCGACTCATCAATACGAAAAAAAAAACGGGAAAACAACAGAGTCCTGATGGAATACCTGCGGAGCTCATCCAACACGGAAGAGATGTTTTGATAGGCCGCATCAAGTCATCAACCAAGTATTGTTGTAGGAGGTCCCAACTACAAAAATTGACGCTCATATGCATTACAAGAACTATACCAACACTTTAATCGGTCCAGAAGATCGACCATAGAATTTTAAGTGGAATCCTAGCTGGACACTTAAAGGCTGCATATGATAGCATTAATCATTAACAGAGCCAGCCATGGTCGAAATAGTTACACCGGGAAAACTGGTATCTGCAATATACAACTGTGAGAACTGTTCTTCCAATCTTCCATTCCAATCTTCTAATTCTTCAATTTCGTTCTGAAACAGGCTTTACTCTGTCCAACAAAAATAGTCAGTGCAGACATTTGCCTCTTACTCTAGTTGCATTGGCTTGCATAAGCCTATCTCAAGTTAAAGCTCTCATAGGGTTTCCGTACATGAGAGAAAAGTGTGTATGTGTTACCATCTGCTTATTTAAGACAATGATCATTTTAATTTAATTAAGAATAAACTATTTACCTTTTTCCACAGCAACAAGGGTTACTGCTCGCCAATACGTCACCTTACTAAATTTTGTTCTCAAAAGCTTAAAAACAGAAAGCTCTTTGGTAAAAGAAAACCACTGAAAAAGCTCTTTTGCATTACTTTCAACGGGTATTGGTAACTCTGTTGGAATGTGTATTTTTTCTGTAGCCTTTCCATATAAAAGGCGAATCTTCTTCACCCTCTAATTACTGTCCAATTGCACTTACGTTCCTTCTTTCAAATGTCATGGAAACGCGGATAAATTATCAGCTTAAACAATATCTTGAAGACCGAAAGCTCCTTAATGACCAGCAGTATGGCCGTTATTGTATGATCTGATGTAATATCTCACCAAATAGTGGCACAAATCTTTACATCGTTTTGGAGAAAGCAAAATTATTGCGCTTGATTTTTCAAAAGCATTTGATAGAGTTTGGCATCAAACTCTCTTATCAAAAATGCGTACATTTGTTATCGATGAATCTCTTCTTCGTTGGATTAGAAATTACCTTTCGAACGGCTCAATACAAGTTGTATTGGCGATGCTGGTATGCCGTGTCCCGTGTCCCGTGTGCACCAGGGCTCCGTTTTTTATCCAAATTTTTTTCATTAATGAAATTGTTTTGCTGGTGACAGTACCCTCAATTTTTCATATTCGTTTTTAAATTCACAACGAAGTCGTTCGGATGTGGAGCTTTAACGCAAAGTATGATAAGCTCATTAAATTGTGATCTCGGTAACATTCTCCAATGGGGAATAAAAAACCGTGTTGCATTTAATGCTTCAAAAACTCAATACGGTCTTCTGGAGTTAAAGCGTCTTCTGAAATTATAGACAATGCCATTTTCTATAAGAGGTGCTTGCATCGAGGAAACCGAACAACTTTTAGTTCTCGGTATGTTCGTCATGACAACATGCATTGATGCCAACAAAAATGCTGCCATGTGTTTGGATGTTCTTAGAAGATGCAAGAAATATTTCTCCCCATCTGATCTGGCTATAAAATATTAAGCCTATATTCGTTAAAAGCTTGAGTACAACTGTATGGGCACGTTCTCCAACATCTCATTTATGTAGGTACGAGTATCTTGGATAGAGTCCAAAAAAGAGGTTTACAAATGATAGGCAATAGAACAATAACAGAAACAATTACACTTCTCAAACATCGTTGAATTGTTTCATGTCTTTCATTATTTGATCGCTATTTTTACAAACAATATTGCAGTTGCATTCATCCCTTAAAACAATGCAACCGTAATACTCGCGCATCTAGGAATGCTTATCAGTTTGCCCTTGATCTCAACTTCGGAGGCACTGCCAAGTATAGCGATTCCTTCTTTAGCCGCACAACACGAATGTGATGTTCTGATATTCAAACATTCAAAACTAATGTTCATAGGTATCTCTTATTAAATCCTCTCCCATTTTCCTAATCGCTTGCGCTGTGCATATACATTTTAAGGGTTACGGATAAACACCATAAGTGAGCGCATAAAATAAATAAAATGCACGCCTGGATCGCACGTACTTGCTTCTATGTTCGATTACATTATATGCACAATAATAGAAACGGCTAAATGTATTTTTAAAGTCGTTTTCACTTAATTTTTTATATATAAAAATTCTTAAATTTTTTCTAGAAAAAAATTGGTATAAACATTTTAAGTATATAATAATCTAAATTCAAAAATAAAATTTCAGAAAAAATCGTACACCCGTTTTCGAAATATTGAATTTTCAAAAAAAAAAATATTTTTTTTTAATCCAAAAAAAATATATTTCGAAAATGTTGAAATGCAGTATTATTAAGAATTTGAAGGAGCTCCAGTATAAATTTTTTTGTCGAAATCCGTTGAGCCGTTTATGAGAAAGTCAAAAATCAATAAAATGGCTGTATGGCGGGTACCGTTAATAACAAAATATTAAAAAAAAAAAGAAGAAAAACGGCCAAAATGTAGACCATCGTTAGAGCCGTTTTCGAGATAATTAAGATGGTAGAAAAATTTGTATGGCAAGTACCGTTATTTTTTGAGCTAAAAACATTTTAATTTCCCCTCTGTACAATATACCTAAAAAACTCTATATAACAAGTTTGAAGCAATTCGGCCAACCCGTTTGGGCCGCCTTCGCTATCATCGTAATGTCATGATTGATTGTTATCTCAAAACTTTTTTTTTCGACGAATAAAATGCATAACTTGCCTTATATTGTAGTATGTACCTATTATCGCAAGTAAAAAATAAAATTGACAAATTTAGAGCTTCGACTGACCTTTGGGCCAACAAAAATTTGCATTTAGGTTTAGTGTTCGAAATAATTTTTCATAAATTGAAATATCTAACTCGAAAAAAAAATATTTCAACGCAATGTCCAAAATATTCCAAAAATAAATATAAAACAAAGAGCATTTTCAAATTCCAATCAATCTAACTATACCTGCAGATACACAACAAATTCATGAAAAATTATCACAAATTATTCTACTGTGATTATTTTCAATTTGCCATTTTTAATCTTCCCAAACATACTTTCACGTAGCCATGTTTATTTTATCCTCGGTTCATAGATACAGAATAAAATTAGTAATTCAATATTTCACAGTGGCAGAATTTATAAAAAAAAAAACAAATATTAACTTTTTAGACCTTCAACTGTCTATCTTTGTGAAACAAAAATTTCGATTCAGAAAATTATTCACCTTCCAATATTTTATTCAGTTAATCGAAACTAAAAAGCGAGGTCTCAAAATTTCATTGTTCACGGGGAAGCCGACACGCCACTGAATAGAAACTGTTGTGCCTAGAACAAAAAGCCAAGCGATCCATTGGATGCGTTGCATTTAAATGAAAGAATAACGTGAACATTTTCCATTCCAACCTACGCTACGTATGTACTGTACATATACACTACATCTTCCTAATCGAATGAATGATGGATGCGCACGAAAGTGCGTTTTGTTTGGATGAATTACATTTGCCAGATTGTGTGTGGGTGATGGCGGTAATAATGATGATGATTCTGATGATGATGTTGAACATCACATTGTTGTGCACTTAGTGTACAGCAAGGGGAAATAAAATAAAGTGCTTTTTCGAGGGCAGATTTTTATAAATTAATGAAAAAAAAAATAGAAAATAGAAGTGAGGAAATAATACGAATGAAAGAAAGCCTTCGAGGTTATTGACTTAAAAATTAGAATGCTTGGGGGAGAGTTTGTTTACAATTTATTGTAATTTTTATCAAAATAGGTTAAATGTAGATTAGAATGTTTAAATTTATTAAAGAGCGCGTGACCCTATTGAATGTAAAGAGATAAGTTTATGCTTGCCATCTGTTATGTGAGTAAGACATTTATAATGTTTGTTGATAGGTATTAGGTTTTTTAAAGATCAAGTTAGCTTTTAATCAAATGATGCTAATAAAAAAGCTTTGATTATCTTAAAAAATTGGTTTTCGAATATTTCTTACTACAGATTTTTTTTCCATAGGTAAACTTAGTTCAATAAAAATTAATAATTGATATAAAATTTTCAATTTTAGGAATATACTTAGGTCTTGTTTGTAAGGAACGCATATCTTAAAAAAAAAGACATTGCAAGTTTCAAAGGGAATGTTTTTTTTTTTAATAATTGAGGTGTTCTTGAGGGGTAAGGAATACCCTTAAAATAATATACATGCGAGCGTCTTGTGCAGATTAAGCAAGAATACTGTTAATAATCAGAAATGAATAAGAACATCCGATGGAAAAGCATGGGAATCTAAATAAAAAGAAATGCATGACTGGATCATACGAGCTTGCTCTTGTAGCTATTCCTCGCTTCAAAATACTGCATATCAAAATTCTGCTTTTCAACTACAATATGTCTTGGAACGAACATTTAAATAATTGACTTGCATCCTCAAAAAATTCCATAAGCGCTACATGGTCCAAGCTGCTTAGAAATAAATCAGTTCAACACTGAACAAAATTTAAAATTCACGATGCTGCAACGAGATCTATAATGTTGTACTGTGCTCAAGTTTGGGGATATAGAGAACACACATAAGTTGAAAAGTTGCAACGATTTTTCATTAAAAGATGTTTTCTTCTACCAGAAACAACACCAAACTATGCCTTACATATTGAAACTGGACTTCCTAAAGCTTTTTTAACGACCCTAGACATGCATTTTTCATTTATACGGAAAACACTGCATCTTCCAAACGGCAGGCTACCAAGAATCTTGTCAGAAGCTATAATTAGTAAGAAGATATTCTGGGCCAAGGAATGTCTGGATCTTTTTCATTTCACGTCAATGGACTTTTCTTTCACCACAAATTTAAATGAATGGCAAGAACTGCATAAGATCCTCTTGTCTAAGCTGAAGGAAAAACATTGGAATAGTTTTATCAGCAACGCCAATCAGTCTCAATTCCATGATGATTACTGTAATCTGCTTTACTCTGAAGTACCAAACTACTTTCATGACTCAAACCCTCGAGATATGATTTCCCTAATCCTAAAAACTCGCTGTGGACTTCTAAGTCTAAATGGAAGATCATTCCAAAGAGATACAAATGGTTTATGCACACTTTGCAATTTAGACGCCTCTGAAAATACCTATTACTTCGTTGGAATCTGCCCTATCTTCAAAATGTATAGAAAGATATTTCTTGGAAATGATGTGCTTTTACGCACACAATTTTTAAACGTTTTAAATGGCAGCTGCTACTTTAATCTCTATAAGTTTTTAAAAGCATCACTGAAGTATCGCTACCTTATATTAAATGAATTTTCATAAGAATTTTTTTGTTCAAATCACTAATTTGCTTATCGTCAAATTTAAAACCTGACAGGCAACTTTATGTTATTGTCATAATTAATTTTTATACCAGTATATAAAATGTTTTTGTTAAACCTTTTAATGAAATAAAATTATATATCTATCTATCTATCTATCTAAATTCTGCTTTTAAAATAAAAATTCAGCTTTTTTCATTTTGTCTGCTTTTCAAAATTCTGCTTCTCAAAATTCTCTCCGTCAAGAAAAAAGATAATTTATTTTTTTTTTTAATTTTTAATTCACATTTTTTATTTACAATAGCAAATGGGAAACAAAAATAAAACAAAACAATTCATTATGTAAACCTAAGTATGAAACAAAAAAGCAGAATTTAGGCGAACAGAAATTTAAAAAGCAGAATTTTAAGAGCAGAATTTTGTTAAAAGAATTTATACCTCGGCAGAATTTTGACCACAACCCGTTAAATAATGTCATTAGCAAAATAATTTTATATATTTGTAGTCAAGAGATCATTGTAGAATATGAGAAAGAGATTAGGATACAAAACGGAGCCCTGAGGCATACCAGCATTTATTTTATTACGACCGGGATTGTACTGTTTTAAGAAAATATTGTTCTTAATAAAACTTCCTTTCTACATAAATTATTTTTTTTTAACGTGATTTGTTTTATATGTACTTAAATTTTACTTACAACAACTTCCACATACAAAGACTTAAGCAGAAAAATCTCACCTGAAAATAAAAGAGAAAAAATATATTAGTAGATTTTATTTACAATTATTTTAAAAATTAAATTAATGAATTTTTGAAACTAGATTTTCAAATTCAAAATTATTAAAAAGTGGGGAAAACTGTTTTAATAGTTAAAATATGTAATAATAATTTTGGTTGGAGGTCGAAATTCTGTGAGTATAGTGATTGACTGCTAATTTAGACGTGTGGGTTCGAGCTCCGCTCTAAGCAGCATTCTTTTCTATACCTCCAGTTTTAATTGGATGCAGCCCGTGGGTAATAATTATAATAATTCTCAAATACACGCGTTAACAAAAATTTGTTCCTATCTTGCTATTTCTTCAAAATAGGGTTGTGCAATTCAGTTTGCTTTTATAAGACCTTAGTTCTTAGAGGCATAAAGTTAAAATTGATATTAATATTAAAAATTCTGTTACACATAGATCTGAATATTTTTTTTCCAAAAATCTCTCTTTCATAATTTATTGTGTTTTACAAAAATTGTGGAAATAAATAAAAAATAATCGTTTGGAAAACGTTAAAAAGATTATTATTCTTTCCTTCTGCTGATTTTAAGGTTCGCATATTTGACAACTTCTTTTAAGTATGAAAGTATGTTAACTTTGAAAATATTGCCTTCTCTTTACCAATAACTAAGAATTAAGCTTTTGTCTCTGCTCCCGGAAGGCCGAAATCCCCTGAGGAAGACAATAATCCCAGTCCAAACGTCGGGAAAGTAAATGGAATAACGTTTCTTCAGTGCATACCAAGTGAAGAACATTTCTAACTTGGTCAAACAAAACAATTTCTTAAATGACAACTGCAATAATTCAGCGGAGTCTTCCACAAATATTGACAGCTCAAGACCGATGATCATGTCAACATTTAAGTGTTTTTCGGTATCACTCATAGGAAAAATGTAAATATCCATGGTTCTGTTTCACTTATTTATAATGGTAGTTTTTGTCAATTTTTGTGAATTCATAATAAATTGTCAAAAATTTGAAACAAAACAAGAATTTAGAAACGCAGAATTTCTTTTCGCGAAAAAAGCAAAATTTTAAAGACAGGAATGCTTTTGAAAAACAAAAACAGTATTGCGAAAAACAGAAGTTTAAAATCAGAATTTGTATCTGCACCAAATCATTTTTTTAGCAACCAAGAATGAAGCCATATAAAATTAAAATGTTTAATAGTAAACTCTAGAACATCGTTAGAAAAGTTAACTTTCCTTTTTCACTTCTCATAAATAAAATAATTAATAACAGTAAATTACAGTTGTGGCATGGAAAGAATCAGTAGTTCTTCCAGTTGAAAAAGTGAACAATACAAAAAAATGCGGGGAACTTAGACCAGTGAAAAAAAAATTAGAAAAATGTGTTGCTGAACATTTTCAAAACTACTGAGAAGCCAATAATTTATTAATGGAAGAAAATCTGGATTTAGAAGAGGTCATACTTGTGAAACTGCCATTAACCTGTATTGTGTTGATAGTGGAAATGCCGAGATGGATGTTTTCTTGAATTTGAAGCGTGCTTTTGAAACTATAGATAGACATTTCTTGCTTCAAAAGTTCTAGATTTTTGTTGTGTGTGGTCGTGAATTGAAATGGTTTACATCATATTTTACAAATAGAAGTCAAAGAACTAAACTAACTTCATTAGCTATTAATTTAGAGCAAGCTTTAAAGTATGCTTTCAGTATATCAAATGGAGAGCGAAATCGCAGCTATATTTTCATAGCATGCTATAGATAGTATGATTTCATCGCTTGCTGTTCATCGCTTGATTTATCGCAAGGAGAACTCTCATTTTGTTTTGGGGTTCCCAAATATCATTTGTTGTTGTTGTTTCTACTAGCATCAGTTGCCTTCGACATTCTTCAGTAACCAAAAAAGTATGCTATGAAATGCCCACCGAAGAAAATTTGTCTGTCCGTCTGTTATCTGCTTTATACATGCTATTGTGATTGCTTTTAAATTTATCGCTAATGGAAAGCGCGTGTAAAGTGAATGAAGAAATTTTTAGTACAATAAATAATGATCTGGGGGTTCCGCAGGGTTCTGTACTGGGTGTGTTTCTCTTTCATTTATATTGGATGAATATCGAACAGAGGCTGAACTATGATGGAATGATTTTTTGTTTTCAGAATAGGTAATGGTATGCTCAAAGGAGGTACCGTTAATTTACGCTAATTTTATTTTGACCAAAATATACACCTACACTAGTACCCAACATTTTGTTATCAAAATCTTAAAAGCCATTTATTAAGATAAAAAAAAGCTAGTAAGTAGATACTGCTATTTTTTGGACTAGACCTTAAAACGAATCACAGTTATGACGAAATGCTTGCAGCGCTTAATACTGAATTATAATCTAATCTAAAAATAGTCAAGGAATAAAAAAGCAAAGTGTTATGCTATTCTTCCCATTTGTGTCGTATGGCCATAACCTGGCTTGAAACAAATACAAGTATATTTTTTTATTGGCTCCAAAATTATTTGTTAGTTGATGAGGCTATAATTCCATAACTGATTATTTTATTGCACATTTAAATTTTATTTAATTAAAAAGAGTTTGATTTTAAACCTTCAACTGGTTGAAAGAAGTTTTTAATATGTCTGACGTAAAAAGTAATCTCTTAAACAACGGCAATTCCAATTAACAAAATACAAAGGTACAGTGCCAAGATTTTTGACTAAATTTTATAAGCTTTGATTGCATTAATTAATTACTCGAAAAAGTTTTTTTTTTGGTTAGTCCCACTCAAATATATTAATAAACTTTATTAACTTGCCCAAATTCAAAATATCCATTTCAATAACATGGCTAAGTAAGTTGACAATACTGCCTAACATCCTCTTTGAGGTAAAAAGTATTGTCCAAGCTTAACCTCTGTTCTTTATATCCTGCGCTCACTCAAAGGCTCAGTCTGCAATATTTCTTTTTTCTTTAATTTAAAATCGATTGAGGTTGGGTTGTCTCTCTTTTTTTCCCAGACAGTTTTAATATTCAAAGTAAATAACTTGATACATTCTAGGAGGCTTCTGGTATTCCTCCCATCCCAGCACTGAATGTCAACTTACGAGTATTATTTCCTTCATTTTGTAGATGTCTATGTCGTTATGTGTCATGGTCACTAAATGACTCATGCCATTTCTACGGTTTATAGTGTAGGTATCCGATTTTTTTCTCGGGAAGCTTTATAAAAAAGATCTAAGTTGTACATACTACACTAGACAGGAAAAAAAATACTGCGATTTGTAAGATAGGTATGTAGTGTAGGTATTTTTTTTTGCGAAGGTTTGTCGCGTCATCGCATCAAGGTCGTAAAATCTCTGAAGTGTAAAAATATCAGGTTGGTTTTGCAAACTGAAAAATATGAGTTCATCGAACTGCGTTGTTTTCGCGCACATTACAAACGTTGCGAGAATAAAAAGAAATTGCACACCCAAAAAATAATATGCATTGTACATATATGAATTTTTTTTTCTAAAATGTTGAAATTAGATACCGTACATTACATTTCTTTTTTTTTCAATTTTAGTTATTCAAATATTTTTACATACAGTAGACGCTTGATAACGTGAAGTAATAAAAGCCAGACATGTTCAGTATTTCGAGATTGTTCACTATTTCGAGAGAGAATTTGTATTAGTTTTTCAAAGCCAAATTTGGTAAAAAAAAATACATAACTTGAGTAGTAAAGGGTTATCCATTTTGCGGTTTCAAAAGTAAACGTAAATAAAATACATATAATATTTTTTTTTTCATGATATTTCTTTTTTATTATAAAGTTTGAAGGTTAACATTATGTGTGTAACACTAAATTATTTAAATGACCACCACGCGAATTGTTGCAATCATCAATTCTTTTCAGGTAATTTTCGACCACTTTTTGACACATATTGGGCGGTATCTCAGCCATAACTTAACGAATGTTGGTTTTCAAGTGTTTAAGAGTTAAAGGTTTATCTGCATAGATACGGTCTTTCGCGTAGCCCCATACAAAAAAGTCCAGCGGTGTCAAATCGCATGATCTTGGTGGCCAGTTGATATCGCAACGACGAGAAATTACGCGGCCAGGAAATGTCTCTTGCAATAAAGCCATATTCGCTCGAGTTGTGTGGCATGTAGCACCGTCTTGTTGAAACCACATATTCTCCAAGTCGTATTCTTCAATAGCAGGCAAAAAAAAGTCGGTTATCATATGACCATAACGCTCCGAATTTACGGTGACAGTCGTTCCATTGTCGTTTTCGAAGAAGTAAGATCCAATCACACCTCCGGACCAAAGAGCGCCACAAACAGTGACTTTTTGTGGATGTAATGGCCTCTCTTCAATTACTTGAGGATTCTTAGAATCCCAAATACGACAATTTTGTTTATTAACATACCCATCGAGTGAGAAATGTGCTCCGTCGCTGAAGAACATTTTGTTCGAAAAATCGCCGTCCAACGCCTGTTGTTCAAGCACACAATCGACGTATCTACAACGTTGTGAATGGTCGGCTTGCTTCAGTTGGTGTGTGAGCTGGACTTTATATGGATGTAGGTGTAGATCCAAATGCAAAATACGCCATAATGTGCCGTAAGACAGTCCTAATTCCAGAGAACGACTAGGAATCGACACATTCGGGTCTTCGGCAACACTTTCACTTTCGGACGAGCGAAACGATGATGCACAGGCCTTACAATATCTGTAACCAATCCAGCTTCTTCAAATTTCTTCACAATATTGCCAACTGCTTGCGTAGTTGGACGATTATGTAAACCATAATCTCCTCTTAAAGCACGATATGTGGCTGTGGCAGAATCACCATTTTTGTAGTAGGTTTTAACAATTTGTATGCCTTGTGCGATAGTTAAGCGATCCATTTTCGTAAATGTCAGACTTTCAACTGAAAAAAAAAATAGTTTAACAACTTAGTTTGACAGATGTCGAATTCTAGCCCTATACTTTTGAAACCGCAAAATGGATAGCCCTTTATTTGCGACGTTTTCTTGTCTATGAACACTGAGGGAGATAACATCATATTATTGGATAGTTCACTCGAATCTGGTTCGAGATGCACTATATCGAGGGTCTACTGTATAGGTAATTTAAAGCAGTTAGTTAACAAAATATAAAATATCTGTGGATGACGTAATGTTAATGGAAAACATTTTAATAAAAAGTAATTGTTGTTTCTTTCTACTGGAAATGTCAGTGCTTTTCAATCAACTGCCAAAAAAACTGAATAGTTTCAGAACACTTCAGAGCTAAGACTTACAACAATTTTCACTTGTTGAAGTTTAGTTAATTTATATTGTTTTTGCAAAGGATGTTTTTTTTAAATGGCATGAGAAGTTTCGATGGTTATTGTCTATTGCTGTTCAGACATTTCGTTTAACGCCGGAACAACGTTCCAAATTGTGGAAATTTACTTCGTCCATTGCTAGTGCAGTTATTTATCGTTATTGCCGTATATGGAGCGAAGACAAGCCATTACCGAATCACCATTATACATCCATTAAAATTGACTGTTTGGTGCGGTTTACACGCTGGCGGCATTGTATGCAGGTCCTTATTTCTTTCGAAATGAGGAAGGAGATGTCGTTACAGTGAATGGCGAGCGCTTTCGACCCATGCTGACTGATTTTTTGTTTCCAAAAATGAATCATCTAAACGTCCACGACATTTGGTTCCAACAAGACAGCGCAGACATGGCAAGTTGCCCATACAGCGCCTAACCATAAATTTATTGCAAACTCGCTGGAGTACACCGATTTGACACCTTAACTCATTGACCCTGTGATTATAAAAAGCGAGTGATTGTAAAAAAGTGAGAAAGATTGAAGTCCTTCCGTCTGATCCTCGCAGATGCCCGGATGTAGAAAACAATATTCCAAAGTAGAATTTCTTTTATTTCCGGAACGTATACGATTAGATCTTTAGAAGCAGCATCTAATGGTATGGTTGTATCCGACAGCCCAACGATTCTCTACATACTAAACTCAGCTTGACGTGAGGTCACGAAGAAGATTGCCACCTCCTCCCATGTAATCAGATGTCTTTTGTCTGTTAAGGAAGGATGGGATTTTGGTTTTGCTGTAGGTATTGCAATCAACTGTCAGACGTCCTAAAGCCATTTTGTCTAGAAAGTTCACTAATTTTCTTTCTAACTGATTGCTGTCTTTTACTGGCCAGAGCGCGGGACATTTGAAGAGGAAGTGAACAACAGTTTCCTTTTCCTTGGGATATACACAACTGCGACATTGGGTATGGTGAGGGATACCTGCATGTGACGCTATTGACCAGTGACCCTTACATATAATGCAATCCTTCCGAAAGTGAGCTATAAAGGGCCGATCCTTACCTGGCCAGATCGTTAGCACTTTCATTACCCTCAATTCCACTACAACCTGTCAGAGATAAGAGTGACTCTCAGGGCAACATTCAGACTAGCGAGCTCATCCCGGCATTGCTGGGCCAGTTTTGAGGATATTGTAGCCAAAGCAATGGCTTTCATAGCTGCCTGACTGTATGTCAGGATAGCAATATCGTGGTTTTGGTTATAGTTTTACTGGCTGAGTATCTTGCATGCTTCCCTGATCTCTAGCAGCTCTGCTAGAAAGACACTATCGTAGTTAGGTAGCCGCAAAGACTTTGCGACGTTTAATTACTTGGAGAAGATTCCCGACCCAACTCCACACTTCATCTTTGAGCCATCAGTAAAGATGGCTGTGTCGAAGCCTCTCGTCACTACGCCATTTTCCCAATCCTCCCTGCATGGAATTTTGACTTTAAAATCGCTATTGAGGTCCAGTGTATGAGTATCCAGCAATCAGTCCGAGCCAAGAACATCACAACGCAAATGTGTGATGCGCGTAACGTGCTTTGTAAGCTCTCATTTGAACGCATTCCGGAAAGATTTTTGAAACGATTTTCTTTTTTCAATTAGTTAAGTTAATAATGTTTTGTGTGATTGACATAGAAAAGCCTGACAAAGCACGAAGCTTGGCCAAAGCCTGATTGAAATGTTTAAAGTCTGACGCGTCAGGCGAAATCCTGTCAGATGGTAAGCATATCCGAGAACAAAAATGTAGAGAACTGCATTGGGTATGAGTTTTGATTTGTTTTTTTTTTTTGACAGCTGTCAGCAAACCTGTCTGATTCCCTCACAAAATATACTCGGATAGTTTGGTATGCGAGATAGCATATAATAAGTGAGTGAACGCCCCCACTGACTGTTTGTAATTAGTTATCTACAGGGTGGCGCACGAATCGTGCTACAAAAATAAAACGTAATAACTTTTTTTCAGTGTGAATAATCGGCTTATTTTTTTGTATTTTATAGCCTACTATTTAGATTTATCAAAATGAATGCTTGGGATACTGAAAAAAGGATTTGGATAGTGCAGCGATACCATCCTTTGCAGTCCGTCATTTCCCTCCAAACGGAATTTAGGTTGGAGTTTGGCGGTACTCCCCCGAGTAGATGGACCATTGTGAGGCTGGTGAACATGTTTGCCGAATCTGGAAGCATCGAACGAAGACCGTATCATCGAGATCCCAATGTTCGGGTTCAGGATACAATCGTAGCTGTTGTATCTGCAATACAGGCAAATCCAAGTGTTTCGACTCGAAACTTATCGGGCCAAATTGGAGTTAGCAGACGGCCATTACAACAGATACTTCATGATGACTTAAACTTGCTTCCGCACAAAGTCCAAATTACATGCAAGTTAAGCCCTCAGGATTTGCCTGATTGCCTGGAATTTTGCCGAAAAATGATTGCAGTCGCCGAAGAAGACAACACATTGATAAATTGTGTATTGCAGGGCCATACTTCTTTGAAGAAAACGGTGTAACACAAACTGTCAATGAGGACCGTTAATTAAAGATGTTGAAGGAGTTTTTTTTACCCAGAACTTCGCCGAAGACGTATCCCTTTCCGTAGGATTTGATTTCAACTAGATGGAGCAAGTGCACACGTAGCCACACAAGTTATGGCGAAGCTTCACCGAAAATTCCCAAACAAATTGATATCCAGAAACTGCACTTTCCGCTGGCTCCCGAGGTCACCTGACCTCACTGCACCAGACTTTTTTGTATGGGGTTATGTCAAGCAGGAAGTGTACAAAACGAAACCCAGGAATTTGACTGAATTGAAGCAGTTCATTAAGACAATAATTGAGGCGATCCCAATTTCAACCGTTCAGGCCGCAATGAACAATTTTCTGATCAGGTGCCGCATATGCGTGGATGAGCGTGGATGAGCGTGGATGTCCTCTGCCGTCTATCATCTTTAAAAACCATTTGTTACTTAAAATACAATTTAATTTTTAATCCAATAAAAAAAATTAATGAAATACGTACATCGATTAAAATAAAAGTTTTAAATTTCTTATTGTAGCACGATTCGTGCGCCACCCTGTATATTTCTACAACATATAAACATCAAACGCCAAAAAAAAACCCATTTGGCACAAATCATAGCACATTCCCATTATTGCATATACCTATTACTGTTGACCCACAAGATATGTATTTCATAATGTCGTTTACCAATTTGTTATACTGCGAGTGCTTTTTCTTCATTCTTTTGGACTATCAATACTCCAAAAACGTTCCATTGGCCGTTCAGAGTGATATTTAAGGAGTGCTTTTTTTTCATTTTTCATTTCATATAGGCGTGAACTGCGAACTTAACCCATGTTGTGCTAACACACACTTCATAATTTTTTTTTTTAAATATGCCTTTTTTGTTATTAGTACATATTTTATTGTGATTAAACATGAACACATGAGAATGTGGACAATTTTTTGTCAAGCCTTGCGCTTGCGACCCACATTTTTGATAAAATGCTTTTGGTTTATCTGCCTTAATTATGTACGGTGATATCAGTCTTATGAGCGAAGTATGCATTCTAAACGAATTTCTGTGTTGTGTGTAAAAATGTACTGTTGAATTTTTTTAATCAATTAACGTGATGCGGGGGTGTTTTTGAGGGTGGCATTCAAAGAATGTTAAAAAAAATTATCTAAACAAAATTTTACTGGTCTCAACTAAATACGTTATTAGTTCATAAGTTATGTTTTTTTTTATTTTTATTTATTTATATGTAGAAAGAATTTAATATTTTTTTGGAATCAAATTTGCAATTGCACAATTTACATACTCGTAGATATGTTATGCTAACTAACTAATGTTAATAAATTGTATTGGGGAAACGATGGGAAATTTAAAGCTTGTAACTAATGTAAGAGGCCATCATGCCACAATGCATGTAACGAAACCTTTTTTAATATCAAGAAATATAACAAGCCTGTACTTATTCCTAATTTGTGTTCTTCCTGGATTTTTGTTTTACGCTTTTAGTAACGCTATGTATTTGATCTGAAACCAAACTATTCTGGAGGCAATAGGTTAATTTTATATATGTTTTAATAATTTGTTCAAAATATTTACTTAGCGAACTCAGTAAACTGTTTGGTCTGTAATTTAGGGTTCCCAAATCACTTTTACGAGGCTTCAAAATTTGAGTTATCTTGAAAGTTTTCCATCCCAAGGTAAAATAACTAAGTTTAAAAATTTCACGCCAATTTTCGGAAGATTTTTCAGGGAAGGATATTGAATGTCGAATTCTACTGATTCTTTTTTCTGGTACCTATAGATTGACTCAGATTTTCAAGTATAGAGCTTGTGAAAAAATATATACTCTGATCAATAGGATTTTCACAGACTTCTCCTGTAAGAAAATGAAACATAGAATTAGCAATTTAGAGCTTACATTACTTTTATAAATATTCCAACGAGACCCAAAAACCTAGGACTTCCCGAAATCGCGATCGTATCGAATAAAAAATTATTTAATCGTATCGTATCAATATCGGCGATACTTTAAAACAAATTTATCGTATCGTTATCGACTTCGATACGATAACGATACGATACTCGACGTAATATCGAAATACAAAAAAATGAATTTGTTTATAATTATACAAGGAAAAAGTGAAACACAAGCTATTAAATTTTTTTTACAATAGTGATTTAATAGTGCTTACAATAGTGTTTAAACTTTCTAGGAGCTTCTGTGTGAAAAATGTCAAAAAATATCAAATTAACAGTTTCCCAGAAAATCGATAACAAAAAAATATCGTTATACTAGAGGCACCAAAAGTAACTATTCTTTTTCCAGAATAAAATTACTAAAAGGTACCCTTTCCCTTTATTAATGAACAGATTTTTTTTTACAAAAATCGTTGTAGCTATTTTTGAGAAAAATAAAATTTGTTGGCCAAAAAAAATGTATGGGTGCAAAAAAAAAAACAGCGTGGGCATATTACCGAAATAACAATATTTACCAAGTTTGAAGCAAATCTATTCAACCGTTTAGGCTGTTGACTCGAGGACAGACAGACAGATGGAAATGCGGGACCCACTTTTTTGGTGTTCTCTATGATCGTAATATCATGTTTGATTGTTATGCATAACTTCTGTATAGTATCTATTATCGCAAGTAAAAACGATCGATCTGTGTTTTTCACTACCGATTATAGGTACTATAAGGCAAGTTATGCATTCGTCGAAAAAAAAAGTTTTTAGATAACAATCAAACATGACATTACGATGATAGCGAAGACAAAAATAATGGTCTAAAAATTCTGTTCGTCTGTATGTCTGTTTGTCAGTCTGTCTTGCAGTCTGCCTGTCAGTCTGGTCTGTCAGTCTGTCTGTCAGTCTGTCTGTCTGTCATTCGTCTGTCAGTCTGCCTGTCAGTCTGTCTCTATGTATGTATAGACACCTACAGCCCAAACGGGTGGGCCGAATTGCTTCAAACTTGGTATATAGAGTTTTTTAGGTATTGTACATAGGGGAAATTGAATTTTTTTTAAGCTCAAAAAATAAGGGTACCTGCTATATAACCAATACGTTAAAGCCTATTTTTCTCGGAAACGGCTCTAACGATTTTGATTTAGAAATATCAGTCATACTCCAACTTCTCAAACCCCGCTCCACAGATTTTCAAATTTTTTTTTTCATAACAAATTCAAATTTATCCAAGAAATAAAATAGCGTACTTTTTTTTAGCTCAAATTAGTTTAAGTATTTCTTTCAGAATTTTTAATTATTTTTTCTTTGATTAATCCAATTTAATTTTTTGTTTTTAAGTTTATATTATTTAATATTTAAGATTGTCATACCAATTTTTTTTTAGAAAAAAATTAAATAAACTTTGTGTATAAAAAATAAAGTAAAAAATGACTTTAAAAATATATTTAGATTTTAAATAGAATTCTTTTGCATACAATGTGATCGAACATAAGAGCAAATTCTTGCGATCCAGTCATGCATTTTATTTTTTTGACGCGTTCTCTCTTGTTTAGTGAAAGAACGGAGTATCGAAAATCGAATTTCTTTAGTCGATATCGATATATTCGATAATTATCGGTCAGTGTTTATCAGGGAAACGATAGTATCGACAAGTATCATAAGCATGTATATCGTATCGATACCGGTACAACAGGTACTAAATATCGTGTCGATTCGACCTTCGATACGATACTATGCAATACCGATATTTTTATCGAATATCGTGAAGCCCTACAAAAACAGCAATGTTAACTGGTTGTGACTTCTAATTGTATGACCTATAAGTTCTATACATGTATAATTCTTATCGAGCCATTTGGATGCTTTTATGAAGCTAAACAGGCTTTTGTCTAAAAGACTCGGGAGCTCTTTAAAATCGTTGAAGAAATAGCTGCCCAAGAATTTGTTCCTTAAAGTGCTGGACAATGACACCGGAAATGAGGGGTATTCTCATGTTCCATCTTCGTTATTGCAACCTCTACATGGGTCATCATTACTAAGCTGCATTTTATTTTTATGGTAGCAGAGCAGATTGTATGCGGTGAGTACGCTTACAAGAGTTCAAAGGGAATTCTTCTTTAAGTAGACAATCCTATCTATTCTTTTCTTATCGAAAATGTGACATATTTTCCTGGTTGTAGCAGAGATGTCAAGTAAGTTCCACCTTTCGTTGGTTTTTAAAAAAATCTTCTTTCCATAATGTTCTGTTTAGTGACACAGAGTTGTATCTAATCGACGGGTCTATCTGGTAAATAGAAACGCTGAAACCTTCCACGCCAGCTCATCAGCTCTCTCGTTGCCCGGTACATCACTGTGACTCCAATAAAAATGTTGATATCAGCATGTGGTATCTCCAGATTAGACACGTGTTTAGCAGCATTTGTCACCTCCACGAGCTCAGCCTGGAAGACACTTCTGTGCTCAGGGAGTGTAGCAGAACTGACTAGTTTAAGGTTCTCTGAGAAGAAAGCTGCACCAACCCCAGTGTATATCTTTGAGCCGTAGGTATTGTTTGTATTTTTGTTAGGGTTTTTAGGTTCGCAGATTTTACCAGCGCATTCCACCACACCAGATGTATGCAAGCTACATCCACATTATAATTTTAGTATTTGGGCCCCAGTTTGCAGCAAACATCCTGTTGCATGAATAGAATCCAAAGCTCTTTCTTTTATGTTTGGGCCACAGTTTAATTTCTTATCTAGGATCACATCTAGATATTTGGCTTGATCTGTAATATTGTACTCACAAATTGGTTTATTTCCTTCAATTTGTAAAGAGGGCCAGCTCAATTTTTAAGGAATTAACCGTTAAACCACATTTCTTTTTTCAAGTAAAGACTTTGACTAAAGATTTTTTGAGTTGTGCACTAATAGTGAAATAGAATTTACCAGACGCAAGTAGACCCAAGTCATCGGCATAACCTATACTACTTTGACCCCACTATCTCTAAGTTTAGTAAGTATAATGTTCATTACAAGAATCCATAAAAGTGGCGATAGAACTCCCCCTTGAGGTGTTCCTCTTAACGCTGATACTTTTACCCTTTTAGGTTACATCAAGTTCGCTGAAGATCTGTGAATTTCTTTATCCAGTTTATGATTGAACTATCTACTTTAAGATTTATAAGGGTTTGTTCCACTACGCTACTTCCAATATTGTTGACTGCTCCTTCAATGTCTAGAAAAGCAGCAAGAGTGTATTTTTTGTCATGAAGTGTTTTTTTTTCTATAGTATTGACAACGCAGTGACCACCACATCCTCTCCTCTCATCTATGTCCAAATAAATTTTGCTAATCGTTTAATAGAAGATAAGCAACAATCTCAGAAAGCGCACTCAAAGGAACCGGCGTCAGTTTCATTAGGATATTTTGCTTAACCCACCAACTCTTCGTAAACTAACTGATGAGCGCAATGTCCTTGTTTTATATATTAGGACCTTCCGGTATTAAATTTAATTAGTTCACCTACCGATCAATTGTGAAGGGATATGTGATATGTTGATCCCTCAGACATCAACAAAATTCAAGCTCTAGACAATACAACAGGTCTGCTACTGGCTCGTATTAAAGCTCTTAACGAAAAAAAAATATATTTAATCAACATCTTAGATCTTGAATGATGTATAGGTTTGTAAAAGAATGCAATCTTTTGTGAACGTAATCTTTATTGAATTTAATTATGTAAAAGATTCTTTTTTTACTGCAATCAGTTGAACGCATTCTATTGGGAACTCATTCATTATTTGCAATCTTTTAAATTCTTTGCAATCTTTCTTCACTCTGCATACTTTTTCATTTATTGCATTTTTTTGCATTCTATATTGTAGTGAAAGAATTGTTTTTATAGCGGAATTTAAAATTATCAACCATTCGTGATGTTATTTTAAACAATGCCGTGATATGCATTTGGGGGGAAAATAAAATGTATCATAGACTTTTAAGCATTAATTAAACTTTTCTGCTGGCTTATAGTTACCCCACTCTACTTTAGTCTATAAAGTATTTAATAAACAAAAATATTCGTGCCAATATGTTTTGCTGATAAAAATAAATCTTCAAAATTCTAGGTCACTAGATGTGCCGCATCTGCATTTTCCGCAGCTGATTCAATGAATTCTAATTTTTCACATTTATCTACTACGCACGTTTTTAAAAAGAAAATTATTCAGTAGTGCTTTTTTCTCCAGCTGTTAATTTATATAATTTCTTGTTCAATAAAAATGCAACTTAACCTATAGAACAGAGAAACTAATTGTTGTTCTGACATTCGCAGTTCCGCCCAGAATTAATTTCAAATGTTTCATTATTAACAAAACGAGTCACTCTATTCTCACTTTACAATATGTAGGTGAAATTACACCCTAATTAATTGTTGTTCAATTATTTTATTTATTACTAGAATGAGTCAGTCAAATGCGGCTACCATATTATTCGTGTTATTAAAAAATAACCTTCGAAATTTTTTGTTTGTTTAATTATGAATTAAGTTTACTTTAAAACCGTGTCAAATTTGAAATAGAGAAAATTGACAAACTTCGCTTCGAAAAAAAACTTTGTTGGTTATGTTTGTGTGATTGAAGCGAAAAAATAAATTAATGAATCGTCTGTAATTAATTTTAGGGATCAAGAGTTAATTTAGTTGACCTTGTAATAAAAGTTGAAAAGATTTTCGTAATACTCGTAAAAACGAACAATTATTATTATCATAGATATAAAGCTTGCAAAGCAAACAAAGCACCAAATAAGTAGTCAGCAATTTTGCACCTCATAGCTTACCTCGCTGGCGTTGCGTTGGTACACCATGTGCGACAGATGAATGCACTCTTTTGTACTTGAACAGTCGCCGCCAAAAAAAGTCGTCAATGAAAGCAATGCAACTTTTGTTTTAATAATTTATGTCCTACACAAACCCAAACTAATTGAAAATTCATAATCATAATGCCAACAGATTTGGGAGTAATTAGGTCCCAAAGTATCCGTCTCTGACTAAACTTTGAGTCGAAAACATTTATTAATAGCGAGTTTCGTTCATATTTTGTCTTGTTTTCATATATATTTTGTCTTTTAGTTTCCCAAAATGTCTAAAACCTGCAACGAAAAACTTATAAGACCAGACAGTGTTGTTTGTGGGTCATTTTGTGATCAAAGTTATCATAAAAGTTGTGTTAAAATTAATGAAGAAGAATCAAAAGTTAAAAGTTAGTTCATACGCAGAGTGCGTCTGTCTGATCTAAAAAATGAGAAAAGTTGAAATTAAATAATGTTCGAAATGCTAAGGAATAGTGGGCTCTTGCAAACACAATCAAGGAAAAAAAGCTGGTAATTGGCCCAAATTTAACTGTGGAGGCTTTCTGCGATCATTTTCGTGAGTTCTTATCCTCACAAGATCTATTTTCATTTTTTTTTTTATAATCTACACGCGCTCAAGGGATTATACTACCCTTAAAATGTTTCAACACAGCGCGGGCGTTAGGTTTAGGAAGTGAAAGAAGGATAGGAAAGATGTGTGGCGCGATGTTCTGAGACTGGAGGTGGTTATTATCTCAGATTTTATCTTCAGGGATGGCGGCTGAACTAATGCGAAGAAATTTCCGTATCTTATTTATCTACGCCCCTTATAATTCGCATTATTTTTTTATTCTCTGTCATATTTTATTGGTACCAGTTTTTACTCAATCACATGTTGTTAGTTGTATGCCTAAACAGAAAGTAATTAGTAAACCAGCAACTCATTGTATGACATTTATTTTTAGAAGTGGGTTTTAATGGAAAAATAAGAGGACATAGACTACGGCAGGGATCGAACCTGTGACCATGAGGTTGACAGGCGAACACACAACTATCGCGCCACGGCCACCTCCCAATGGCAATTTACCAGCAACCTTACGTTACTGACCCAATTCTCGACCAACCCATTACTCTTACGGAGTTATGTTTTGTGTTGCCCAATGCCAAAGACAACAAAGCTCCTGGATTGGATAGGATACCATTAGAATTTTACAAAAATGCTCCACTCAGCTTTAAAAATGAAATGTTGTTACTTTTTAATACTATTTTCAATGATGAAATTATCCCTAGCTATTTTCATGATGTGGTAATTGTCCCAGTTTTTAAAAAAGGAGATGTAAATTGTGTTTCTAATTATCGTGGACTGTCGTTATCCGATGCTATTTACAAAATTTTTACAAGTGTGCTTCTGTACCGCATTAGCTGTTGGCTGAATGAGAACAACATTATCAACGAGTTTCAAGCTGGATTCCGGAGGGACTATTCTACAGTGGATAACATATTCAGTCTAAACAGCATAGTTCAAATAGGATTCAAGAAGATGAAAAAGTTATATACATTTTTTGTTGACTTTAAATCGGCTTCTGATACGATCTCGCGCAATGTCCTGTTCCATAAGCTGTCGTCTATTGGCATGTCAACAAAAATGTTAAAAACTTTGCAACTCCTCTATAATAACACCAAAACTACCATTATGGGACGGTGAGTTCACCTCAGATTTTATATTTGTTAATCAAGGACTAAAACAAGGATGTGTGCTCAGCACAGAAACGTTCTGCATCTATTGAAATGATCTTTATGAATGATGAATTACCTGGGGGCATACATATTTATGGCATATGGATCAAAGTTCTTCTTTATGCGGATGACCTGGTTCTCCTTGCAGATATCCCAAAGATGCTGCAGGAAATGATTGATAAGCTAGAAATTTACTGTGCTAAATGGAACTTAATCGTCAATCTTTATAAATCGAAATGTATGGTTTTCCGACAAGGTGTGCGTCGCCCAGCTGCTGAAAAATAGTACATCAATAATACGGAAATAGAAGAGGTAAACGAGTACAAATATCGCGGGGTTCTTCTTACCTACAATCTTAAATACAAAAAACATTTGGAAGCCAAACTTGAGAGCTCAAAAAGTGCACTAAATATGACATAGCTATCGTTCATAAAAAACCTAAATATTATTCAAAGCAACAAACTGAGAATTTTCGATTCAGCATCACGGTCCACTATGTGCTACGCCGCTCAGATCTGGGGACTAAATGAATATGATATAGTCGAAAAACTCCTACGATTTTTCATTAAGAAAATGCTATGCCTGCCTAGTAACACACCTAACTTCATACTTTTAAAATGCATTTTGACTATAGTCGAAAAGTATTTAAGTATCCAAATAGCCGCTTGCCGAAAATTCTAGCTGATGAAAAAATTTGGAATCTACATATTGGGTAAAGGACTGGTTGAGCTTATTCAGATTGGCTGGTGTCGAATAAGATTTCCATGTGCCGAATATAGATTGGTATTCTAAGCATAATGAGGTTATTGAAGGACTCGCCAAAGTACACTGGGATCATCATGTGGGCTTGGCACATAGATCACAGTTTCATGATGAATACGCCAATTTAACATATGATTCACTATACTTTGATGACAGGCTGAAATCTAAAGTGATTTCACTCATTTTTAAAGCCAGAGGAGGTCTCCTTAACATAAATGCACGAGCATTCAAAAGTAACACTTATGGAATTTGTTCAATTTGCAACACTGATGAACCTGAAAATACATTCCACCTTACAGCGAGATTTCCTATTTATAAAGCTATGCGTAAAAAGCATCTGGGAAAAGAAGTGTTAACAAAGGATGAATTTTACACCTTGCTAAATGGCCAGGACTATGTGCGTCTCTACCTTTTTCTGTCAAATGCATTAAATTATAGATTTTTAATTATAAACGAATTTAGTTAAACCGTTCTTGCAGAATAATATAAAACATTTAACTTGCCAATCTGGCATACAATAAACAGTTATTGTCATAATATTTTTTTATTTAATTTTAAAAATTAAGTTAAAATTTCATTAACCTGTAGTAGATACCAAATGTTATTATTATTAACTCAAATGATCTTTAAACAACTACTTTTGTAATTCTGTTCATTTAGTACAAATAAAATATTATTATATTATTAAAAGAGAAATCGGTATTCTCCATAATGCAATCACTACCACCGCGAGTGAACCAAAAATATTCTCAGATCAATCTAAGCTCACATCAGTTCAGTTTTTCTCATCTCCAATGAAAATCAAACCACAATCAATGACAAAAAAATTAGTGATGATAATACCCTTTCCCAACCACACACAAATTTTAACATAAAGCAATATCAACAAATAAATATAATAAATTGTGATCTACAAACAATAGACTTGTCAAATGCTTCTACCTCCAATTACACTCTTTCCTTGTTAAATATAAACAATAGTCTTCAAAATAAAGTGCACACAGTCAGAATAAATAACAAAAACAAAATCAAAAACAAAAACCGGAGATCGCAGAACCCCACTAGTACTGGATGTAGTTCAGAATTAAATGTAGTCCCGAATACCAAATGGATAGACATCTCTAAATTTAAAAATGACACGTATTGGACGTATGGAAAAATTCCTTTATAACTCCAATATTTAAGTCAGGGTCTAAAAGTGAAATAACTAATTACCGTCCAATTTGCAAATTATCTACAATTCCGAAACTTTTTGAAAAAATTGTTTACAACAAATAATTTTTTCTTTTAAAAAAGTTATTTCACCATTACAGCATGGATTTACGAATATAAATGGTAGATCTACCTCTACAAACATCGCTGTCTTTAACAACTATGTTGTAAGGACTCTCGATAAAGGTTGTCAATGCGATGTTGTCTATACCGATTTTTCGAAAGCTGTTGATCGAGTTAATTATGCAAGATTATTAGCCAAAGTAAAAAACGTAGGATTTCATTCCAATATTCTAAAATGGTTAAAATCATAACTTTATGGTAGAATTAGGCATGTTAGAATAAATCAGAATATTTCAGATATCTTAGTAGTTACTTCCGGTGTACCCCAAGGAAGTCATTTAGGACCACTTCTATTTTAAAATTTTTTTAAATGAAATTCCTAAATTGTTCAAATTAAAATTGGAGGTATAGAAATGAATGCACCTAGCATGGGGATCGAACCCACACGTCCTAGTTAGCAATCAAGCACTTTATCCACTGCGCCATTGCCACTATTTAGCTTGACAGTTTTGTAGGAGAATGATACTTTCCGTTCGTTTAAGAATTTTTTTGTATTCAACACCGTATTTATTGAACGCAGCAGTGTGGAAAGCATTACAACAAATTATACAACACTATCTGTGTTTGATATATCTATGACCTCGATTGTTAAAAAGTAAGCTTGGCACTGAAAGTGACAGTTTTTTATTGAACTTTCATCAGTTATGTCGTTTTCCGTTTGATTTTCGGACTGTTAAACTTCTTTTTGAATTAAAAATCGTCTTTACATTTGTCATTTTTGACAAATAATTCCTCATGTAATCCGGGACAAAAAGTTACACCGAAAACAGTACTAACTCCGAACATCCAAGAGAACACGACATTATTCTCGATTAGAAATATGCGAAATGTATAAGTATATTAAAATTTTCTTCCAACTAAACTATCATAGTGTCAACTATTTTTTAACTTCCACTGTACATATATTACTTACGCGACATACTTAACGTTTATGTAGGTTCTTCTGATGCCACATCATACATAGCTGACGTTAAAAGAATATTGAAAGACGATTATGATGAAAGGCGACTTGTTAACTAACTACGAACGTGCCTATATATCTATAGGTAGATGTTCTTCTTATACTTACATAGGGTTATGAGTTTAGTAGGCTTTATTAGTAAAGTTCAAGTGGTCGTTGTTATTTAGTTTCATTGAGCAAACTTAAGCAGGCATAATGAAAAAGAAGTGAGTACAGTAATTTTCCAGCTAATGATGCGAATAAAGCATTAACATGTACTCTCGTTTAGAGATTAGTTTTTTTTTTTTTTTTGCAGTTTTACTTATAAAGGGTACTTATTATGAAAACCTAGACATGTTAATTTACCTTCTAAGTCAACAGTCATAAGGAGCAATATGTGCATGAGTCATTTTAAAGGGCAGTAAATGGATTGTATGGAACTCCATATTCAAGAAGGAAATATTAAAATTATTTGTATACTTGTTTAATGGGCTAGTATTCGACGCTTTAACCAAAACTTACATTACGGTCATAGAGACGTTAAAAAAAACATGTTTATAGTACTATCCGCACCAATAGTACCAACAAAATCAAGCAAGCACTCGACAACACCATGCTTTTAAAGAAACGAACATTTGTTTTGGATGTATGGCAGGCTTTTGGCATAGTTTGGCACGAAGGCTCAATGCAATTGAATCATATATATACAGAGAATACACTTTTTAGGGTAAGACGCACCGAAATGAATGTTAAAGATATAGCGGCTGGGGTACCACAAGGAAGCATTGTAGGTCCAATCTTGTTTGAGACATAAACAGAATATAAATACAATCATGCTACGCTTACTGACGAATATTCAAACTACTCAATGGAATAAAATTAGTCTATAAAACATTACGATGTGCTTTTTGCTTTCCAGCCGAGGAGGTTTGGCACTGGTTGATCAGGAAGTAAAGCCCCTTTTAGACGATCAGTTATCAGTTACTTTATAAGTTCAGTTGTCAGTTCAGTTAAAAAAGGCAGTGTATTTAGACATCAGTCTGGTGTTCAGTTGAGCTTTCATTTTACTTGTGACCAGTCGAAAGTCTGTGGATAAATTTCAATGAAATTGACCATAATATCAATCCGTTTCGACATATTCAGCCTTATCACGATGGAATTCGTGATTCGACTGGGCTCGTAATCGGAAACTTGTTATGAATCTTGAAAAAATCTATAATAGAATCCATCGTAGTGGAAATGCTCATACAAATTGCCATTACGAAGGGATTCTGTGATAACTTTTTTCGGGATTCGTAAGACTATTGGGATTACGATGGAACTCATGATAGGGCTGATTAAAATATAAAAACAGTTGATTCGCCGCCAAGAATCAAGAAATATCTTGAAGAACGAAAGCTCCTTAATGACCGGCAGTGTGGCTTTCGTAGCAATAGGTCCACTGGTGATCTGATGGTATATCTCACCGAACAGTGGCACAAATCTTTACATCGTTTTGGAGAAAGTGAGATTATTGCGCTTGATATTTCGAAAGCATTTGATAGAGTTTGGCACCAAGCTCTCTTATCAAAAATGCGTGCATTTGTTATCGACGAATCTCTTCTTCCTTGGATTAGGAATTACCTCTCGGACCGCTCAATACAAGTTGTGTTAAACGGTTTCAATTGTGATATTCATAAAATAAATGCTGGTGTGCGCCAGGGCTCCGTTTTGCATCCGACCATTTTTCTCATTTTCATTAACGATCTCTTATCTGGAACTTCTAATCCACTAAATTGTTTTGCTGACGATAGTTCTCTCAGCTTTTCATATTCGTTTGCATATTCACCTCCTTGTTTTTAGGATGTGGAACTGCAACGGCAGCCTATGATAAGCTCATAAAATTATGATTTCGACAGCATTGTCCAATGGGGAATAAGGAACCGTGTAGAATTTAATGCTTCAAAAACTCAGTGCTGTCTTCTGTCGTTAAAGCATATAACCCACCCCCCATGCCGCTATCCATGAGAAGCACTTGCATTGAAGAAATCGATCAGCTGTCAGTTATTGGCATGAGCATTACAGACGATCTTTTGTAGAATGACCACATATTCGATGTGGCCAAAAACGCTGCAAAGTGTTTGGGCTTTCTTCGAAGATGCAAGAAATTCTTCTCCCCGTCTGATCTGGTTGTAATATATAAGGCCTTTATTCGTCCAAAGCTGGAGTATAACTCGCATATTTGGGCAGGAGCTCCCAAAACACATTTGATTCTTTTAGATAGAATTCAGAATAGAGCTCTAAGAATGATAGGCGACAGAAATATAGTAGAGACATTTACATCTCTAGAACACCGTCGAAATGTTACATGTCTGTCATTATTTTATCGCTATTTTTATAAACACTGTTCCAGCGAAATAGACAGTTGCATTCCTCCCCTCAAACTATTCAACCGTAATACTCACGCTTCTAGGAATGCTCATCAGTTTACCCTTGAGCCCAACTTCGGACGCACTGTCAAGTACGGAGATCCTTTCTTCAGCCGTGCTCTATTTTTCACACTCATTTTGATATTCTGAACTTTAAAGCCAATGCGCATCGGTATCTCCTTTAAAATTCTTCCCTATTTTCCTAACGCTCGCACTGTGCTTGAAAATTTTAAGGGTAGTCAAAGTCTCTTTAGTGCGCGCACAATTATAAAAAAAAAAAAAACTGGAATTGAAATGATGACTGAACTGAGAACTGAACTGAAACGCATTTACATATCAGTTTAACTGATGACTGAACTACCAACTTATGGGAATTCCATCAGTTTCAGTTAAAAGCTTCAGTTTTTGCGTTTAAGCATCAGTTTAACTGAAAGCTTAACTGATAGCTCAACTGAAACTGAAACTGAAATGATCATCTATATGGGCCTTAATGCCTGCGCTGGCTTCAGATCAGCAAGTAATAGTATTATGCTTCTGGTAGTTTTTGGGACAACATGCGTTCGATGTGGTGTATCAGCAGATATTTAATAATTAATAGATCAGCACTTCAGCAGTACCAAAGCCCCTGATGGCAATTAAGGGCGTTCTTATGCTTCAATCAATAAATACTACAATTCGGTAGTGTTCGAACTATCAAATGACCATATAAAGCTTACTATCGCCTTTTGACATCAGCAACAGTTTGAAAGGCTGACTTATGGATATTTCTTGTAGAAAGTAAGTGTGAACGCAATAATGCGAATAATAATTCGTGTGACGTCACGTGCTCATATTGCCTGTGAATTGTAATTCAGTAAATATGAATACTGCTTGAATTTCATTTGCAAATAAGGTAAAATATCTCGCAATGAGCATCCGCGTGAAAATAAAATAATAAATAAATAATAAGAAACCGCATGTACATACAAAATTAATCAAAAGCAAAATTCGAACCTTAATCCGATCAGAGCAAATTTGATCCACTTTTGAACAGAACAAGAAAATCTGCTCGGACGCTCGGATTTTTTGAGATTTGATCCACTTTTTCTACAGAGAACATTTTGTTTACCCATACTACCAGACAACCCTGGATTGATTTGGAATGATATTTGTAGGGGGTTATACTTAAATAAAAGTTTATTAAAGAAATTTTTCCTGAAAAGCAAAGATTTTCTGTTTATTTCAAAACTACTCCGAAAATTTTGCATTTGCTCAATTTTTTTTTTCAAAACTGATCCAAAATTTGATGACCGAGTTTTCAACACTGATCGAAAGCTTGTGTGGAGTTACGGTTTACGCCACACGAATTCAAATAACATTGGGATTCTCACAATTGGGAAGAAATAAATGAAATCGGTAAATCCCTTTAAAATTCAGAAATAAGCAGGATCATACAGAGGATACAAAAAATATAAAGGTGGTATTCACTGACTTAATTTTTAGAGTGTTACTTCAAATTCTACAATTGCAATTTATTAAAATTTGGAAAGATTGAAATTCACTATTCATTTTAGAACATTCAATTGATTGCAATCTTCTGAGAATTCATTCATTGCAATAATTTGAATTTTGTTAACGTCCCCTGATTAAATCCCATGCGTAAAAACATTTCAAAATGCATTCAACGTGACTTGATATAATCGTTTCCTAACTAAAATAAGTTTGGTTTGTTGTTTTCATTTTGTATTTCTGTGAAATCATAGAGCAATGTATTTTTTTTTTAATGAATAAAATTTAATATTTAACAAAAAAAAAACCTGAAGTCCCATTGCAAATTATAGTATTATCTTACTTAAGACAATTTAAGGTAGTTTATGTTTTTTTACCTCGAAAAACCTGTTCGTCATTCCAGACAGCAAATAATTTATTTATAATTTTGAATGTTTAACTGCTTGTTTTTATTTTGTCTAAAGACATTCAAGCAATTTGTTTATATAAAATTATTCATATCTTGAATTTATGATAATAACCAACAGGTTTTCGTATCAAACAAAAAAAACGTGAATATTACAACCAATATTTTTCTCTAGTTATAGTAGTTACAATACGGTTTATTTGATTAGATACAATGAAATAATTTCTGTTTTATTATTTGATTATTTCTTTTTTTTTTTTTTTTAAGTTCAAATAATTTATTTATTTATTTATTTGAAAGAATTAATTTGGTTTAATGCCCCCTTTACATGACTGTAAGACTGCTTTTATTTCTTATATTTCCCTTTGGAGTTATGACCTAAAAAATGTAAAATATCTTAAAGATGCTATAATTTTTGTCGTTAAAATAGTGGCTAGAAACTTTAAATTTCATCATTATATCTACTGACAAAGTGTCATTTTGTTAAAAAAATGACAATACACAAGAATGAAAAGAATGATCCTGGTCATTCTCACTAGTAAAACTTCGTGTAAATGTATGTCATTGATGCATTAATTATTGGTGGAGTTGGTGTACATCAAGGGAGCGTCTTGAGTCCTTTGCTCTTTATAACAATTCTTGAGTCGGTTTTTCCGACTATGAAGACATCATAAGTTAAAATACAACATGTGTGAAATGAACATCGTAAGTTGAGGGCTCATATTTGCAAGGAAGTAACAATTCCTTCAAGAATATCTCTCTTCTCGAAAAAATGTTTCTCTCTAGACTAGGCAGAGTATTGCTCAATAAGAAAACGCACACAAGAATGGTTGACAGTTGTAAGTAACTAGTAGATCATGGTTATATCTAAAGGACTATTCATATGAGAGCGACCAACGAATAAATGAATAAATTCCATTTAAAACAATTTATCAACCTAAATTCTTCACAAATTCTAAACAAAATTTTAGAAGTATATTTTACATATACAGGATGGCGCACGGAATCGTGCTACAAAAATAAAACGTAATTACTTATTTTCAGTGTGAATAATCGGCTTATTTTTTTGTATTTTATAGCCTACTATTTAGATTTATCAAAATGAATGCTTGGGATACTGAAAAAAGGGTTTGGATAGTGCAGCGATACCATTCTTTGCAGTCCGTCATTTCTGTCCAAAGGGAATTTAGGCTGGATTTTGGCGGTACTCCCAAGAGTAGATGGACCATTATGAGGCTGGTGAACATGTTTGCCGAATCTGGAAGCATTGAACGAAGACGGTATCATCGAGATCCCAATATTCGGGTTCAGGATACAATCGTGGCTGTTGCATCGGTAATACAGGCAAATCCAAGTGTTTCGACTCGAAACTTATCGGGCCAAATTGGAGATAGCAGACGGTCATTACAACGGATACTTCATGATGACTTAAACTTGTTTCCGTATAAAGTCCAAATTACAAGCAAGTTAAACCCTCAGGATTTGCCTGTTCGCCTGGAATTTTGCCGAAAAATGATTGCAATGGCCGAAGAAGACAACACATTTATAAATTGTTTGTTCATGTCTGATGAGGCCCATTTTGACTTAAACGGCAATGTTAACAAGCAAAATGGTATATGGAGTGAATTTAATCCAGAAATGCTGCACCCAGAACGAGTCACTGTGTGGTGCGCAATTTGATCAAGGTGTATGTATGTCGGGCCATACTTCTTCGAAGAAAACGGTGTAACACAAACTGTCAATGGGGACCTATATTTAAAGATGTTGAAGGAGTTTTTTTACCCAGAACTTCGCCGAAGACGTATCCCTTTCCGCAGATGGAGCAAGTGCACACGTAGCCACACAAGTTATGGCGGAGCACCAACGAAAATTCCCAAACAAATTGATATCCAGAAACTGCACTTTCCGCTAGCTCCCGAGGTCACCTGACCTGACTGCACCACACTTTTTTTATAGGGTTATGTCAAGCAGGAAGTGTACAAAACGAAACCCAGGAATTTGACTGAATTGAAGCAGTCCATTAAGACAATAATTGAGGCGATTCCAATTTCAACTCTTCAGGCCGCAATGAACAATTTTCTGATCAGGTGCCGCATATGCGTGGATGAGCGTCGAGGTCTATCATCTTTAAAAACCATTAGTTATTTAAAATAAAATTTAATTTTTAATCCAATAAAAAAAAATTAATGAAATACATCGATTAAAATAAAAGTTATTAGATTCGTGCGCCACCCTGTATTAATGTGTAGACACAAACATTTACTTTTATTGTTTATTGCAAATTATAATTATTTGAAAATTGTTGTCAGTACTGAATTTACACGATGTCAGTATAATGACGCAACTTTACGAAAATTCTGGCTGGCAGTTTTTTAATAACAAATATACTGCCACATTTTCGACCATTTACACTACAAATTAATTAATGCCAAGATTTTGACAGTAATACTGCCAATTTGGTAGTCGTGTAAATCCGACATAACTTCAAAATCAGATTTTCAACTTATATTCGTGACAATAAAATTAAATACAAATTCGTCAACATGGACGAATATTCGTTACTTTGTTGGTCGCTCTCATGTCTATAGTACTTAGGAGATGTTGCGCCACCATATTTCTTCATTTCTTCATTCTGTTTGCTGATACAAATCATAAATATTTATGTTTAACTTAAAACGCTTAAAGGCTACTTTTTCCTCTGCATAAACTGCCACATAAGTTCTTAAGTAGAACTTAAATTCTTAAGTTGAGTATAAGCAAACGCGCCTTAATATAATGAGCGCCTAATGACGCCATCACAAAACTTAAATCTACTAACGCACTTGGTTTGCACTTTCATTGCTATAAGCATGTTTTATTAAACAAAAATGGCATCTAATAATTTCATTCGTTATTTGTTATTTTAATGTCATATCAGAACTAATTATCACTAACGATTTTCAGAAATAAAGTGATATTTTAATAAATAAAACACGATCTTTTGTTTTCCATTCGCAGATATTGTTTTCATTATAAAGTACAAAACTGTGACGCAAAAAACCGTTATTCCTTAAAAGAGGCCAATTAAACTGTTCATATGTTTTTGTTTTTTTTTTTTAACGAATGAATAAACAAAGCGAAGGCTAAAAAGGCAAGAAAATATGAATCATCTTATGTATTTTATTTCATCGATTTTAATCGTGCTGTTGAAAGCCCCACGGTGTATTTTTGTTTTGTTTCTTGAAAGAAAAGAAAAAAATTAAACACCTGGTTTGGCATCCGCGACCAGCAGCTGAGAGCTGCGCTACCTTTACTATTTCAACAAGAGAACGTTGAGATGTTGAAGGTTTTTTTTAAATTTTGTTGTATTAACAAATAACAACAAACAACAACGAGTTCCCGGATTCCCTGCATCTTGAAGAAATGGCGCAGCACCGGATTACAGTCAGAGCAGAGATCATTGAATTGCATTTATTTTTGTTTTCTTAATTCGTTTTTTTTTTTTTTCAAATATAAAATGTGTTTTTCTTTATAAGAAAAACCGGTAAATAAATATAATAGGTACATAAATTCCTTTATATGGGTACACATACAATGTTTGGGGGGGGAAGCTTAAGGAAACTTAAGTGTATTTCGTGAAAGATAGATGCGCCAAGCAGCTAACAGGTGATAGATGGCAATAAATTTTACCAAGGCATCAACTTAGTGCTGAATGCTGACGCACGGCTGGCGATGATCGCAGTGGTGTCGAGATGGTATATTTATGATGGAAATCTACTTTGCTTGTAATTTGTTACAAAGTTAACATTTATCTTTCCATAATTTACGGCCGTTTTTAAATACTTAATAACTTTTAAGTTCAATATGGCAAAACTCCCATTCCTGATAAAAAAGTTTTTGGAAAATTTCACTTTTCATTTCATTGGAGCACTCAGCTAGGTTATTGATACAAATCTATCAAACAACATAAAGTTACCATGCTCCAAACAGACTTGATTCAAAATGTTCGACATAGACTAAAAATATGGGCATAAACGCGACCAAAACAGAACATGTCCATTTCACTAGGAAATACAAAGTTCCCCATTACATTACATAATATATAACTCCGTAGATAAATCTACGAAGTAGAGACACTGAAGCACTGGCAACGAGACCATTGGCTTAAACTTTACATACATTAATACAACAGAGAGAGACAGAAAAATGAAGAACACACAACACAAGGCCGAGGCGCGATAGTTGTGTGCTCGTCTGTCAACCTCGTGGTCGCAGGTTCGATTCCTGCCGTTGTCTATGTCTTCTTATATTCCATTAAAAACCAATTCTAAAAATTGTCATAAAATGAGCTGCTGGTTTACTCATTACATGCTGTTCAGGCATAACACTAACAACATGTGATTGAGTAAACTACTCATAAATATGACAACGAAATAAAATAAAATAATGCGAATTATAAGAGACATAAATAAGACACGTTAATTTTCTCCGCATTAGTTCAGCCGCCATCCCTGGAGATAAAATCTGAGACAACAACCACCATCTCAATACGTCGCGCCACATATCTTTCTATCCTTCTTTCACCGAATGCCGCGCTGTGCTTAAGAACATATAAAGGGTATTCATAATCCCTTAAGGGCGTGCAAAATTATTAAAAAAAAAAGAAAAAACAAAAAAAAACATGTTAACCGCACGTTGTTGGTTTCCGAGGGTCACCATCGAGGTACGCGGAACGATGCTTAATTTCGCTGATCTATGGAAGGCGATACTTTCATCGGAGCCAAGGCCATTGACCAAAGTTCCCCATTTTAAACCTCTATCAATAAATGAAACGCCACTGTCTTTCTCAGATGAAGCAAAGCGTGTAGATTTCATACTAGACAAAAAGCAAAAGCAACAGTTGCACTCTTCTGCTGCAAAAAAGCAATTGGGAATAAATGGAGCTTAACCCCACAGATTACCTGGTTGTACACAGCGGTTGTCAGACCGATACTTAATTATGGGGTAGCAGTATGGTAGACTGCATTGGTGAAAGTCACATATTGTGACACAATTAAATAAGGTCCAAAGGTCAGCCAGCTTATGTATCAGTGGAGCACTCTGCTCTACACCCTTGGCTGCCCTAAATATAGTACTTAACCTTACACTTCTCGATATTTTGTGCAAATAAGTGGCAGCAAGTACAACTATTCGCCTCAATGCCATCTCTCAATGGACTAGCAATTCGATAGGCCATTCTAATATTCTGAACACATTCGGATCAACACAAGGGCAATCTGACTTCACGACACACCAGTTAATCTTCAACAAAAACTTCCCAGCAAGATCATCTTGGAATGATGAGAGTTTCTTAAAATATCAATCAGTCCATTGTTTTACGACGACAAAAACGGTTCAAAAACCGAAGAGGGAGTGGGTGGCGGTGTGTACTCAGACTTCAGACAGACTAAATCTTATACAAGGTTGCCACTGAAGCGAAATTTCGGATTTCGTAGATTTCATTCCAAATCTTCGCATTTCACGACATAGTTTTGGAATTTAGAAATCCGGGATTTCGTTAAAATCACATTACCGATGCGGGCCATTCATAGTGAACGAGTCCATTTACTTCACCGTACTTAGGTAAGAAGCTTTTTATGTGCAAATTACGATCTGAACGATCTCTAACGATATAGAGAGATGGCTTAGGTTGATGGATTAGATAAACAAAAATGGTTGTTGTTTTTGCTTTTGAGACGAAATCGTGGCTTAGGCGGTGTGAAGACCAATTTGAAATCTCGAAAGCTTCCTGCTGAAATCGTGGATTTCGGTTTGGTGGGAACATAGTATTAGTCTCTCTTTCCGTATCCGTGACCATTGCATCCTGGCTAAGGGAAAACGTAGATATCCGCGTCGGATATCCGTATCTTCTCAGATAGTCAAGAAGCCCTCAAGTCACTTGGCTCTGTTTCCACAAACTCTATACCTGCCCGCAACTGTCCATACTCTCTCGGGGAAATGGCAGAACAGTTTAACATTTACCTGATTTGGGTGCCGGGACATAGGATAGAGATATCTTGGAAAACTACAAAGCTGATGAACTCGCCAGAAATACTAATACTAATTTTACCTAAAATGGAAGAAGTCGGTAGCAACATTTAAGCTTATGTTACAACAAAACAAACAAATATGAGATGGTCAAATATCACTACATGTCTGACTACTATATACAGATCTGGCCAAAAATGGATCGAAGACACTCAAAAGGCTTATTGTCTTTAAGCAGAAAACATCTTGGTTCCGTAATAGGCGTCATAACTGGTAAATATCTCATTGGCAGATACGCCAATAGACTTGGCATATTCTCCAACGACTGTTGCAGAAGCTGCATGGATGAGGAGAACAAGGAGACTATGCCGTATCTTCTTTGATTATGTCCAAGTCTCTCCCAATGACATAGATTACACCTGGGCGAATACTTCTTCGAAGACCCCAGTGATCTAAGATACATAGAGATTCACCAACTACGTTGCTTCATAAGAGGATCCAAATCGTTTAATCAAAGAGTTATATCTCGTGGTATCTTTACAGCTACTTTAACCTAACCTAACTTACCAGCTCAGCTCTATCATAAATTTAAAGTTATGATATAGCTGAAATACACAAAAATAACATTCATTTTTAACTTATAAAGGAGGCCCTATTTTAACTTGACAATTTCATCATAACCTCATACTTTCAAATGAATGGAAAATACAAATTTGAGCCCAATAAATTTTTTGGAGAGTGGAACTCAAGCATCTAACTGATGTGCTCAACTGTTGTACCCTAGAGTAAAGGTCGCACAAACTTTCAATTGGACAATTTGCTCATGTAATTTGGCTAAAATTATAAAACAACCAAATTAAGATCAGCTGTATTTTGCGAATAACAACAGTTTTCTATAACTGTTTAAATTTTTGGTGGGGCATTGGTATAGCTTTGACAAAAGTCTCCATTTCGAGAAATCACTCGTTCACAAATAATGTAGTGTCAATGTGTCATTTGTTCAAAGACTGTGTTGGTAGTGAATGTTGACTTTTTTAACACGTTTTGCGAGGCCTTGTATATCGATCCCTATATATTAATAAACCAATAGATTGTACTAATAGAAGTAGATCGCAATGGCAGGTAGTTAAAAAATGGTGTGAATATCAAATGAAACCTCTTTTTTGGAATACATTATGCTTTTTAGGAAACCTGTTTTATTTATTGCCATGAATGTTTTAATTACAACAATATCTTCTATCGGATAACAAACAGATGACTCTGATATGCATATAATTATACATACCATCTAAGGCAAACGGGCATCTTTGTAATTTTACTTATTTTATTTACCTGCCTCCAAGCAGTACTGACAGCTGAAGCTTAAGGAATGTACATAGTCGTTAGTAGAAAATTACTTTGATTAAAAAACACAATGATTGCTTTCAAATTAAACCTGAAGGAGCCACGATCATAAATGTTTATTAAACACCAAAATGCGTCAAACATATCAAATAAGTCAATTAAATTTATTTTTTAAAGAGAAAGGTCATAAAATGTTTGCATATTACATAATACATATAAGCAAAGCATACATATAGTATACTTAAATGTAAATTTATTATAGTTTTATAGCAGTTGTTTGCAGTTTAAAATGTTCACCAATGAGAAAACAACTAAGTTCTGAAAGCCGAAGGACACATAAACAGAATTGTTATAAATTGGCATATCTGGAGCGACTTCCATACAAAAACCAATCTCTTTTTCGTTTGCCAACTACCATCATCAACCATCAATTTTAGACAGAATCTGTAAGTAAGTAAGTAAATGAAGTATTCATTTACTGAAGAGGTTAAGAAAGACATCCACAAGCTTAAGGGTGCATGCACCAGCTCATCAAGCAAGGGTGGGATGTGGAAAGTATGCCCGACAACTGGTCAAATAGCTCTATGTGGAGTATGGAGAGCCAGTGGTGTTAACCTGGAAGGCAATATCGTCAACAGGTCTTCTCAACTGCTTGGTTATGCGGATGACATCGACATCATCGGCCGCTCCAAGCTCCAGGATGGACAGGCGAAACGCATTTGTCTTAAAGTGAATGAGGACAAAACAAAGTAGATGCTATCAACAAACAAAGCATCATCTGTTCCATCGCTTAGGATAAAACGTCACTTTTGGTATCAGTAATTTCGAGGTAGTCAAGGAGTTCACCTACCTCGAAACAAACATCAATTCCACGAACGACACCTTAGTGGAAATCCGACGAAGTATTACCCTAGCGAACCGCTGCTCTGTTTGGTCAGACAAATGAGTTCAAAACTCATTTCTCGAAAGACAAAGTGCACGCTATACAAAACGCTTATCTTACCTGTTCTACTCTACGGCGCGCGCTGAGTGCTGGACGATAAGTAAATAAAATGCACGACTGGATCGCACGTACTTGCTCCTATGTTCGATCACATTTGGCTGTTTTCTTTTTTATCTCCGAGCAGATCTCTGAGAAGAGCCTGAGTAAACCGAGTTAGATCTGAGTAGAGCATGGTCAGATAACTCCGATTTAATTTTGAAATAAACTTAAGCGCAGAACTGTCATATTATAATTGTTTTTATTAAAACTTATTTACCAGCAAATCCAAAGCGTTCGTTTTCCGAATTCATTTTTGTTTTTAATTGGTTGTACTTTAGTGATTATTGTTAAAATTATGAGTAAAGTTAGCCGCGCCCAGCAATTTGATCCGTTTGATCGGTCATTTTATTCTGAGCTAATGGTTCATGCCCCGATTTAGCTCTGGCTTAAAAAAGAAACACGAGTTGCGATATTAAATGTGTCTGAGCTAAAAAAGAAACACAGATCTTTTCTTTACAGATGAGTTCTTTACACGGAACTAAAAAATAAAAACGCCAATTTTATATAAAAGATTCTTAATAAAACTGCTAAATATATTTTTAAAGTTTTTCACTTAATTTTTTATATATACAAATTCTTAAACTTTTTCTAAAAAAAAAATGGTATGAACATTTTAAATATTTTTAAATATAAATTCAAAAACAAAATTTCAGAAAAAAATTTCCACCCGTTTTCGAAATATTGAATTTTCAAAAAAAAAATACTATTTAGAATTCGAAGGAGCACCTGTGTAATTTTTTGTATCGAAATCCGTTAAGCCGTTTATGAGAAAGTCGAAAATCAATAAAATGGTTGTATGGCAGGTAGCGTTAATAACAAAATATTTTAAAAACTTTTTTGGCCGAAATGTTGACCATACCCAAAGTAGTACACACACAAATTTTTATTAAAATCGTTAGAGCCGTTTTTTGAGACAATTAAGATGGTAGACTAAATTTGTATGGCAAGTACCGTTATTTTTGGGCCTAAAACAACGATTCAAAAATCTATTTATGGACAAAACACCTAAAACGCCTAGGTACCAAGTTTGCACCAAATTCAGCGGTTTTGGCTGTAGATCGTTCTACAGACAGACAGACGGAATTGCGGGACCCACTTTTTTGGTGTTCTCTATGATAGTAATGTCATGTTTGATTGTTTTTTTTTACGAATACATAACTTGCCTTATAGGTACTAATAATCGCAAGTAAAAAGGGAAATTGATACTGGACACTTTCGAGAGAAAAATTCTTCGGTGGATATTTAGTCCTATATGCGAAGAGGGCAAATGGAGGAGAAGGTTCAATCGTGAATTGTACGAGCTGTACCAAGATGTGGATGTATTCCAAAGAGCCAAAGCACGTCGATGACTACACTGGCTCGGTCATATCGAGCGAATGAACAACAAAGAAAATCTTCGAATCCTAGCCGCAGGTTCGAGACGACCAAGAAGAGCGAACTTCCATTACAGTGACCAGGCGATTGCAGACGCAAGAACGCTTGGTCTCGACGACTGGTGCGAGCGTGCGAGGGACCGCAATAGATGGAATACCGCAATATATCAGGCAGAAACCTTCCATTGTAAGGTGCTCCGTTGTGTCCTCAGAGTTCACATCTTGCCTTAAAAATTAAGGAAATTTCGTTGTAGCTCAGTGAGTCTTGGAAGTAATTTGCTTCATTTAAGTTCGTGTTGAGTGTATTTGCGAGAGCTAGCTTTAAAATCATTCCGTATTTTCCAATAATTCAATAGAGCTGCTCCTCAAATCAACCAAGTTTCTTCCATCCATCGATAATAGTTCCTTACCAAACCCGATTTCCATATTTTGTCCATATCCTCATCCACCAATCGTCATTCCTTACTTCGTATCGAAGCATTTTTTTGAACAGCCGCTCATACTCATCTGGTTGATCAAACATTAGTTCCACTATAGTCCGCTTGTGTCATAAATGTACTGGTAAAAAGTTGAGGAAGTCCTGTTTCTATCTGTTTCTGTTCAGTTGCATGTTAAAAAGTTTTTTACTGTGGAATTTTTCAATTACTTTGTACTTATCCATATCCAACACTTGAGCAGCAAAGCAAAGTATAGTCTTCACAGCAGTGTCGAATATTTTGTATTTTGCAGAGAGTAGATTCAGCATTCCTTGGCATGAGTTGGTTTTCTCAGTTAAATGTTCGTTTTAGTCCAGCTACGTATTTGATTTCACTGCTAAGTACCTATATATGCTAACCATTTCCAGAAGATTACCATTGAAGTACCAATTATAAAATTTCTGGCTCCTAGAAGATCTCGAAAATACCATAATCTTAGATTTGTTCGTGTTAATAAGAAGATCCCATTTGTAGCAATACTCTAATAGACGATTTATCATCAGTTGTAGTACTTAGGCTGATGTTGAAATTCCGGAAATCCGAATTCCACCAGGAAGGTAATTTATTATGGCGCAAAATTTTAAACAGCCTGATGTAAAGGGCTTAGCATGATACTACTTAACAGTTTGCTAATACTAAAGCACTTTACTATTTTCCTAATTTTAAACTCTTTTTACCTAGCACCATACTAAATCTATTACCTTAATAAACTACAACTAAACACGCCTACAATAGTGCAATAAAGTAAGCGAACATAACTTTTTGACGTTTGTAAATGTCAAAGTGTCATATGGATTTAGTACGATACTAAACAAATAAAGTAGGCATTTTGTGATTTTAACTTTAGTAAAATGTTAAGAAAATAGTACGATACTAAACTGGTTTTAAATTAGCAAAATCCTCTTTTTAGCCTAGTATCATACTAAAAATGATTTAACATATTACTAAATCGACTAAAATTTTGCGCCTCTTTAATGGGTAGTGAAAAAAAAAAGAACGCTGGGGATGCATCCTTGTTTGACACCATTTTGACTCTGTACTTCAAAGACAATCCAAGCAGGCATTAACATTTTATTGCGAGTTTCATTCAAGAAAAGATCTGCTCTTTCTGACAAAAGATTTCATCTTTCTGAATTTTGAATGTTTCATTCCAACAAAAAGAGCTAATCTAGATCAGATCTCAACACGAACGATCTCATCTTTGGTGGGTAGCCAGATTTGATCTAAATGCACGCATACACGTAAAACGTTTTTTCTATCAAACATCAAGTGGAAACTATTTTGTTATTAATTTATTGTGAAATTGTGCCAGTCCCTGCTAAAAAATTAAACTAAAAAATAAACAAATAATAGACGAAGAAGTTAATAATTTAGATTTTATAGTTTTAGTGGAGTTTTTTATTGCTTTGCCTTCATCTTCCTCATCATCTGATGATGAAGATATGTTTTTTTTTCCAGAAATGTGTGTGTCAGTCATTCAGCATTGGACGCGTTCGGTACAATGCCGATAGGCTAGCCAAGAAACCTTAGTAGCGGGTTTGTTTTCGAATGATCCAGGCTATGTTAAGTCAGTTGTATTGCATACCAATCTGATGTTTTGAATCAGCTGTTCCTGAAATTAATTATAATTTTTGGGTAGCTTGAGATTTGTGTTTGACAAAATAATCTTTAGTTCATCATCTGGTTTTTCCTTAGGCGTTACAACAACACAAAGCAATCCGGATTGCTTTAGGTATGCCACCGAACGCGGGCAATACTACAATTAAATTTGGACACAAAGTTTCCTTGAAAAGATCAAATCTCCATTTTGAGAGGAGATCTTTGAAATTTGAATGAAACTCGCTATAAGATTTACCTCTTCACTTTTTGTATATATGGCTGAACCGTGTCCATATATTGACCGCATGCACTTATAATACGCGTTATATATAATAAAGGTAAACATATTTCATTGTGCATAACCAGTAGGAAATTTCGACATCAATGAATTTTTTTGGCGAATACATCAATGGATTCATCGACTATTTCCATCGATGAGCAGTATGTTATGATTTCATAAGAAAAAACGGTTGCGCATTTTTTCATCAGTTAACTAAATTCAAATGAATTGAATGCTTACAATTCACTACATTTTCTGTTACAAAATCATAAATGATGATTCCACTGATGAAGGCTAATGCATAGGTTCATGAGTTCGCAAATGATGTTTGGTTCTCTGCGGTACAGTGGTTGTTTTATTTTCTTCCCGAGAACAAAAAAAAAATTCAAACATTAAAGCCTTAAAAAAAAGAAGTTTTGTCTGCCATGAGAAGACCGACGACCATTGCTTTTTTTCTACCTGCCCCGAGAAATGCGCTCAGTAGTTAGTCTTCGCTGGTCATGACATGAGTTCGTGGATTTTTTTTTTAGAGAAAGTGAAAAAACATACAAACCAGAAATTCCAATTTTTTTCCCGATCATTATCATCATTTAACACAGCAACAGAAGTTTATTTTTTTTATCCAGCTAAAAGGTTTCAATTATTACTTTACCTAGTGATTTCATAATTGAATATTCATGGCATTTTTCATCATAGAAAATTCATATGCGAATTAACGAGTTACATTAACAGAGTGAATTAATGGATGAGCATTCATGCCGTTTTTCACCTGCTGAATAAGCAACTCTAAATTATCTTGTGATTTCATAGCTTAACGTTAATGCAACTTTTCATCACATATAATTTGCTTATGAATAAACTAGTTACCCCTACTTCGTGATTTCACTGTTAAATATTCACCTCGAAAATCACTTGGTGATCGCCTTTGTTGTAGCTATGTATATTAAATTCATCGATGTTTTCATACTAAATTCATGGGATGCAGCTTCCACTCATTGATGAAAAAGTTGGTGATTCATGCATGAATTTTTTGAAATTTCCTACTTCTTGGTAAATGCATTAAAACACATACATACATACATGTATTTCAAAAGACAACATTTTTGCAACTGTTCAATTTTACACTATAAAAATGTTCACAAACACTCATAATTATTTTCAATATTTCCTTTATCAAACAATTAATTACCAGATTGAAGTGCTGAATTCTACTTCAAGTTTAATTGAATTGCAAAGTAAAAACCAACAGAAATGTCATTCATTTAAAAATACATGCATATAATTGCTTATCTATAATTTAAAAACTTCTTTTCTATCAACTCTTTTGATAATTATTTGAAATCTGCAACGAAATTCTAATCAGTTTAGCACTTTATTCACTTCACACCTTTTGTTTTCGTTTTCACCTTGCCTTTGAATGTCTGCAATAGTTTAATGAACTTCCTTCTCAAACACGGCAAAAAAAAAAACAGACGCAAAGTAGGTAGGTACCTATCTTATCTTTGAAATGTAAATTACAAATCCAATAATAGAAGTGACAATTATATTGTGTCTCGAAACAGACCGAAAGATACCTACATACCTACTGTCTTGGTCGTCAGATATAATTTCAATGTAAATAGTTGCGCCACCACCAGCTGTGCAAGAATATTTCTTAACAGGTAGAACACAGAAGCATCTTACCTATACATAATAATGTATTATTTTCTAAGATAATAGAACTGAAAGTAATAAAAACGAGGGTGAACTAGGTCCTAGTACCTGCACCTACATACATACATATAAATGTGTATCTTTTGTTCACGCAGAAGTACCTATTTGAAGAGCAAACTCTTGTGCTGTTCATAGAATCTTAGTAAATCAGACGGACCACACCGCAAGTTAGATTTTTAAATTTGTAGTCTCTGCACCTGCACCCTTGCTGATGAAAAATTATGTTCCTTGTTTTTTTTTTGTTTGTATTTATAGGTAACTTGACGATCATCTTAGTTACTTTTTGAGTTGGGTTGATTTCATGGTGCTTGCTGGTGGTCACGCTGTTTAAATTTGCCAGTCTAGGGAGCATGTACCTACTTGAAAAATAGCAACATACAAAAAAAACTAGATGAACTGAGGGCATTTGGTGTATTTTCATTTTCAGAACCTCTACCCCATGTATAATACCATCAAAAGGCGACTACTGCAGTAGAGCACTCAACCAAAAAGAAAAAAAGTCTCAAGGTTCTCATGTTTAAAATGGTTTATTTTTTGCCTTAAAGCTTAGTGTACGTATTTTTTTAGAGCACGCATTACGTAGGCACTTTTGTGGAGCCTTTAAAACTTTTCGGCAGATGAAAATCGATACTTTTGGTATTGATATTTTTTTAGGGCGCCAAGATTTTCCCATGTAGAGTTTTGCTACATTGCCAAAATAAAATATGAAGAAAGCTTGTAAGTTTACTGCGATTAATATTTACTGAGCTTTAATGACTCCTAAAAAATAAGATGAAAAACTGCAAAACAAACTGAAGGTTTATGAAATCTTTGTGGACTGGTTCACATCAACTTTTAAAATTAAGGACCAATACATATGTAATCACTAATCAGCGCCCCACAAGGAAGAAAGATGATGAAATCAAAGCGCAGCATAATCGATGACACATTGGTGTCAAGTTTTTCTCATATCTTGTGGTTGAAATATTGTTTTATTGACTAGTACATGCTTCCGCAGCTTAGAAAGGTTCATAGATAGCTCCAAGAGTGCTTTTGTACAAGGACGATTATTATTCCTTTCGATTGGAAGGAATGGTTTTAAGCACAGCGTGTTTCAATAGATTGTAACTTTGTATTACCTCCTGGCGCTCTTTACACCAATTCATTTAGAAGAAATCATTCGAACCGTAACGAAAATTACAAAGAAAAAAGAGAATATTTCTGCAATTTTTCAATACTATATAATACAATATAAATTGGACGTTTCCAAAACTGATATTCATAAAATAAATGCTGGTGTACCTCAGGTCTCCGTTTTGTCGACAACTCTTTTTCTGATTTTAATCATTGATCGCTTATATCGAACTTCTAATCTACTAAATCGTTTTGCTGAAGATAGTACTCTTAGCCTTTCATATTGGTTTTCAGATTAACCTCCATGATTTTTGATGCACAGGATCCTTAGAGAAACAGATAAATTTATTTTTAAAGTCGTTTTTTACTTAATTTTTTTTATAATCAAATATTCTTTAATTTTTTATTAAAAAAATATTGGTATGGCAATTAGAAGCATTTAACAATACAAATTTAAAAAGATAATTTCAAAAAAAAAGTCGTGCACCCGTTTTCGAAATAATGAAGTTATTCAAAAGGCCGTGGCGCGATAGTTGTTTGCTCGCCTGTCAACATCGTGGTCGCAGGTTCGATTCCTGCCGTTGTCTATTACCCCGTTTATATGAGTGAATTGAGGAATCGAATCGAATCGAATTGAGATTTCGATTCAGGTATATGGCCTCGCGAAATCTGTAGTGGAGCCGTTTAAAAAAGGCTTTTGGATTGCAAAAAAAACGAAAAATTGTATGTCAAGTACCATCATTTCTGAGGCAAAAACAACGATTCAAAAATCTATTTGATACAATCACACAATACGCTGAAGTAAAAAGTTTCAAGACTGTACATCGATCTACAGACAGACGGAATTGCGGGACCCACTTTTGTTTGTTGTTCTCCATCATCCTAATGTCAAGTTTAATTAAAATCTCGAGTTCGAAGTAAGAAAACCTTGATTCTTAATATAATGAATTGTGGAATACATGATTCAAGTTATATAGACACATATTACATATTACAAAAAACGAAGAACTAATTGAAGAAAACGCAAACAATATGTTTATATTATTTTTGTTTTTGTTTTAGTGGACTGTGTGGATTTAAAGCCAATTGAATGAATTTGTGACCTTTAGTCCAAAATGCGTTTCGCCCAGGTACTACAGCTGGGCTCATCAGTTAGATGCTGTAGTACCTTTCTTAGACACATTATTTTTTGATCGATGTTTACCGACTACTACAGCATCTAACTGATGAGCCCAGCTGTAGTACCTGGGCGAAACGCATTTTGGACTAAAGGTCAAAAACGAAGAACGCCATTTGTTGCCACGGATCAATGAAAATTTTATAAAAAAGTTTCTTATTTTTAGTTTTTTGAAAACAATTGTTTTTTTGAAATTTTGATATGCAGTTTTTTTTAGAGTTTATTAATATGCATGTGATTATAAAATTTAAAAATATTTTTTTTGATTAGTTTTAAAAATATTGATTAAAAAAAAAAAAAAAGTTTTAAAAATTAATTTTTATTAGAAAAAAAAAGTTATTCAAAATGTTGATATGATTTAATTTTGAAATAGTTTAGCTGCTTAAAACTTCTCAGATACAAAATTTGAAAGAAATCCAATGCGCAAAGAATCCAAATAACGTTACCGAAAAAGCAGACAATTAAAAAAAACGTTATATGAAAGGTACCGTTATTAAACTTTTCTCGTAAGATTGGTTAAGATTAAATAATAGCTATTGCCAACAAAAAAAATTCTCAAAAATTTTTATCAAAATCGTTGAAGCCGTTTTCGAGAAAAATTAAATTTTCCTAAACGGTTATATGTCAGGTAGCGTTATTTTTAGGCCAAAAAATAAAATTTCCATTTGTTCTCAGAGGAATGCCAAAAGAATCACATATACCAAATTTGAAGGTAATCGCTTAAGCCGTTTAGGCTGTAAATCGTTATACATACAGACGGACAGACTGACAGACAGACAGACATTTTTTGCCAATCGCTTTTTTAGACTTCTCTATAATCGTAATGTCATGTTTGAGTGTTAGAATTTTTTTTTTTACGAATGCATAACTTATTGTACCTACATATAAAGCATGATCCAGACTTTTTTGGGCAGAAATTGACAGATTGTCAAAACTTGAAGAGTGAGCAAAAATTCTCTCATTGAGAGATAAAGTCTGAAAAAGTCTGGAACAGTTTGAGCACATTTTTCTGCCAATTTTTAAACGTCAACACATTTTTTGTTTTTATTTCTTTATTTGCTGCAAATTCACATTTTTTTCTCTCCAAACTAATTTATTTTGCATTTTAGTGTTTGTAAATTAATTTATTTGTTCAACAAATATTTTTCCACAACAACTACGAAACTTTTTTTTTTTTGTTATGATAAACGTCATAACGTGATAATTGTAAATTTTCTGCCCACAAATTGCTGCCTACAAAAATTTATTGGGCAGGAATTGGCAAGAAATTGTCAGAAAGGGAAATATTTTACTCTCTCAAGAGCGCTCTCTTCTGACAAAAACTACCAAATTTGTAAGTCTGGAACACGATTTGGCAGAAATTGGTGCCAATTTGTGCCAATTGGCAGAGTGTGGGTCGACCTTATTAATAAAAGCTTTCAAAATTTTGACATATTTGTATAAAAAATTAATTTCATTCTTTTCCAATGGAAAACCACATTAAGCTACAGACTGAAGTCAGTTCAAAAAATTGTTAAACTGATGGGATTTCGTGAAGGTAAATTTATATTTTGATCTAAAGGGTTATCCATTTTGCGGTTTCAAAAGTATAGGGCTGGAATTCGACATCTGTCAAACTAAGTTGTTAAACCAATTGTTTTTTTTTTTTCAGTTGAAAGTCTGACATTTACGAAAATGGATCGCTTACCAATCGCACAACGCATAAAAATTGTTAAAACCTACTACAAAAATGGTGATTCTGCCACAGCCACATATCGTGCTTTAAGAGGAGATTATGGTTTACATAATCGTCCAACTACGCAAGCAATTGGCAAAATTGTGAAGAAATTTGAAGAGACTGGATTGGTTACAGATATTGTAAGGCCTGTGCAACATCGTTTCGCTCGTACCACTGAAAATATCGCTGCTGTAAGTAAAAGTGTTGGCGAAGACCCGAATGTGTCGATTCCTCGTCGTTCTCAGGAATTAGGACTGTCTTACGGCACATAATGGCGTATTTTGCATTTCGATCTACACCTTCATCCATATAAAGTCGAGCTCACACAACTACTGAAGCCAGCTGACCATTCACAACGTCGTAGATACTTCCAATGGGTGCTCGAACAACAGGCGGTTGACGGCGATTTTTCAAACAAAATTTTCTTCAGCGACGAAGCACATTTCTCACTCCGTGGGTATACAAAATTGTCGTATTTGGGGTTCTGAGAATCCTCAAGTAATTGAAGAGAGGCTATTACATCCACAAAAACTCTTTGTTTGGAGCGCTCTTTGGTCCGGAAGTGTGATTGGATATTACTTCTTCGAAAACGACGATGGAACGGCTGTCACCGACAATTCGGAGCGTTATGGTCATATGATAATCGACTTTTTTTTGCCTGCTGTTGAAGAATACGACTTGGAGAATATGTGGTTTCAACAAGACGTTGCCACATGCCACACAACTCGAGGGAATATGGCTTTATTGGAAGAGACATTTTCTGGCCGCGTAATTTTTCGTCGTGGCGATATCAACCGGTCACCAAGATCATGCGATTTCACACCGCTGGACTTTTTTTGTGGGGCTACGCAAAAGATAAACTTTTAACTCTTGAGCACTTGAAAAATATGTGTCAAAAGTGGTCGAAAATTACCTCAAAGGAATCGATGCTTGCAACAATTCGCGTGGTGGTCATTTAAATCATGTAGTGTTCAAACTTTTTAATAAAAAAGAAATATCATGAAAAAAAATATTTTATATGTTTTATTTACGTTTACTTTTGAAACCGCAAAATGGATAACCCTTTTTTTCGTAACGAATCGAATACGTTTTCAGATTGATTTTTTTATTTTCTATAATATTGGTGTATATTTGTGCCTATCGGTATCAGCTGTCTTTTGAAACTGATGGCTGTCAATTATAATACATAGTGTGGTGTTAGTAAAAGAGGGGTAGATCTGCCGAAAAATCCAGATCTGCAAAATAAATTTAAAATCAAAAAATAAATCAATTTATTTGGCCAATCGAAGGCAAAAATTGTCAAAATCAGTTTTTTGACAGATCTAAATCAAAAATAAATTGATTTGTGTTACCAAACGACACCTACATGAGGTTTAGTTGAACAAAAAGTGAGGTTTAAACTACCCCATTGAAACATGTAGTAAGTAATGTCGATTTCGTTTCAATAAATAGGATTCGCTACTAAAACCAATACTTTTTTGCTTTGAAACGAACGATTACGGATCGAATCTCTTTTTGGGACTGTGTGTGTTGCTTGGCAGCTCTAAAAAAAAAACAAATCTTCAATTCGTTAAAACATCATTATTTCGTTTTAATTTCCCGATTCCGACGCGGGGGAGTTCCTAAACCCACTTGCACTTTTTTAATATTTGTTTCCAAGAAGTTTTTAACAATTTGTTTAATTTTTTGTACACTGCCACAAAATAAAAATTAATTCACAACACAACAAATTGAGAAACTTCAAAACAAATATTGTAGTGTGTGTAAGAATCTGTGCACAAATCCCTTTTGAATCCGTCTCCAAAAAGGGATTCAATATGGATCTGTTTTTCCAGAAAAATATTGATTTTAATTTGAAACGAATTGGATTTTCAGAAAAAAATTGACGGCGGACCGACGGCAGATCGATGTTTTTGTTGAAACGAAATCGACATAATTTTCTACCGAAGTAGCCAGTTGAATTCTTCCTCTTAAACTATAATAATAAATAAAATTTTCTAATCGCGCACATACTGTACAATTAATTCGATAACTCTAGCTTATAAACTTGGCGCGTGCTACGAGGGCGGCTCAATAAGTCCGTGCCTTTTTGAATTTCTGACCTCGTGTAACAACTTCACAGGAAGGTTTGGCGTTGTTTAATCGCAAAATGGAGGAGTTTTTGCACCATGGATCCATCACAACACACCAGAGACCAAACAACAGTCAAAACAGTGGGTTTCTAAGGGTGAATCGGCGCCAAAGAAGGCCAAGGTGGGTTTGTCAGCCAATAAAGTTATGGCGACTGTTTTTGGGATGCACGCGGGATAATCCACATTGACTACCTTCAAAATGGAAGAACAATCAATGGGGAATATTATGCCAACTTATTGGACCGATTCAATGACGATTTGAAAAAAACCGACCTCATTTGGCCAAGAAAAAAGTTCTTTTCCACCAAGACAATGCAAGGGTGCACACATGTGCAGTTGCCATGGCAAAAATCCATGAATTGGGCTATGAATTGCTCCCTCATCCACCCTATTCTCCAGATTTGGCTCCGAGCGACTACTTCTTGTTCCGAAACCTAAAGAAATGGCTTGGTGGAAAAAGATTTGACTCCAATGATGAAGTCATCTCGCAAACAAAGGCCTATTTTGAGGACCGCGACAAATCATTTTTTTTGGAAGGAATAAAAAAAATTGGACAAAGTGTATAGAGCTCAAGGGAGACTACGTTGAAAAATAAAATTATTTTTTTATTAAAAAATCTGCGTTTTATTCCAAAAGTCACGGACTTATTGACCTGCCCTCGTAGTATAGTATTATATGAGCATACTCAATTTTTTCAATCCAGCAAGTTGACCAATAAATATTCATTCTGCGTTTCCTTTCATATAATAAATTAATTATTTATATTTGTTTGTTTTTGGAAAATTAATTTAATTTTTTTTCTTGAAAATTGGAACCTTGATTGGAATAAGCCAAGTTTCCAAAGACGGAACTCAATTTTTTACAAACCAATAATTTAAAATATTAATTGAAATTGGATTGATACTATATTAATAGGTATCTTCCCATTTGGGTTCATTTTCATTTACCTTTAGAATCAGCTTTGCTATCCCTTAAACTCTGGTCAATGTGAGCTTGTGCCACATCGACTGCAAACACTGCGACAGTCAGAAGTGTAATCAAGAACCCGCAACTAGAGATGGCGAAGGGGAATCTATCCTTCGATGTGTTTGCATTTTTCCTATCAGAAGTGGCAGTTTTGTTATTCTTCATCACTTTGAATTGCAACACATTTGGTGTTGCTGTTGCAGCTGGAGCATTGCCATGGATTAATCCATTGCCACCGAATGAAATAACACGTTTTTCAATGATTCGTCGATTTATTTTATTTTTGATTAGGACAAACGATGATGCTATAGAGGAACCCATAACAACAGCAAAGCAGCAGCACACAATCCGCACAATACAATGCACTTAACTTGGCACACCAAAGCCAGACAAGACAACACTATACTCACTCGCTCTCACTCAGTGGAGCGCGTTATTAAACAATAATTTTAATTAATTAAGAAATAATTGAAAGAAACCGAGAGAAGCCGGAAAACGAACCAGAATAAAAAAAAATATCAACAAGAGAAAAAAAACCAGACGAAACATACAAAACAACACCACGAAGAAGTACACTCGAAAATAGAATTAAAATTTTGCTTCTCTTCTTCGAGTTTTCGAGATTCTTTGTTGTTCAAATTGGAATTTAGTTGGATTGCCCAAGGAGATTAATGGATTTTTCAATAATTTATTTATTTTTCCAACGAGTTTGTTGTTGTTGTTCTTTTTTTGCTTTAAAACTAAACAAAAAATTAAATCAAAAAACACAAAGAGGCCAACGAATTATGTATAAATGCATTTTATATTTTGTAGGAATTTTTTATCAGGCGCACCGAACACAAAGAATACATTGCATTCTAATTTCTTTATCACGCTTTTTGGTTAATTCTATTTAATTTCGTTTTGTATATTTTTTGTTTTAGTGGAAATTATCAAAGAATTTTATATAAATCCGAAAATATTCATCGCCAACCTACCGAGCGAAGAACAAAAACTCGATTGAAATTGAAATTTGTTTTGTTGCATTTTGTGATTTAATTTTGCTGTTGGAAAAAATGGGGGTGTTTTTGGCGTGTTAAATGTCAGAATGACAACTTAAACGTCACCGTGGACGACGTTCTGTGGGCATTGTTGGCATCTGTCATGGAAGTGCGAGTTTGTAATAGAATATGGATGTGCGATAGTAAGCAATATCATTCATAGATGGCAGACAAATACTATTTAATCATTTACGTGTATTCAATTTAACATTAGAGCCTCTTATGGCCTTTTGAGATATAAAAGCCAATTGTATATCCGATATTATTAATTCCAAAATAATTAAATAGTTCTCCTTGCTTAGATTCTTTAAATTTGAATAATAATAATTAATTTTTATGACAAACAGCATATATATTTTAATAATCTCAAACTTCGCTTTCACCGTGGACGTCGGTGGTAGCATGCTATCGATTTCCTGCAAGTATAGTTCATGTTGAAGCGTCTACTGGCTGTAATGGTTTGTAAACAGATTATAATAACTTTGAGTATGAACCGATTTTGCGATAATTGGTAAAATCTCTCTGCACGCATTGCTTTGTTTTCTGTTTTGTGAAAAGCATGCATGGAATTTCTGATAATCATTTTTGAAGAAAAGTGATAAGCCAGATGATTGAGAACCATGATGGGACTTGTGAAATCAATTGTATATGGGTTCGGGAGAATCTGCACTCGCTGTTTGTTTGAGTCTGGCACGTGAAGATTTAGTTTAATTAAGCGTTTTTCTTTTTTAGTTCAGAGCAGACTGAGTTGCCAACAAATTAGTTTGTGTTTCTTTTTAACTCAAAGAATTCATGTATAGATCGCACTCCGTGTGTTCGGACATAATTGACTGAGCATGTGAGTAATGTCAGATTTAAACGAATAACAAAGTTGCAATTATTTCCGCCAAAAGATTAGCTTAATTTTTTAATGACATTCATTTACACGAATTCAATAAATGGCAGGTTTCAATGTTGGCATTAGCTGTGTTTTATTGGGAATCTATCCATAGTACCGTAAGTAATGGCCAAAAAAACGCATCGACCGTAGCATGGACCGTAGCTTTTTTATTTTTGTAAAAATGGTACACCTGCACAGCAGTAACAAGTAATGAAAGAGTCTTTTGCAAAGTAAAATTATTAAAAAATCAAAATTAGGAACAATAATTAGCTTATATGAATAACATATAAAATAGAAAGTAGAAAAACGTACCAATATTTAATTTAAGTTTCAAATCTATTTCTTGTATTCACTTTTTCTACATTTGCAATTTTAAATTCGAACATTCATTTTGCACCAATAGAAAGGAAATGATAAGTGAACGGGTTTGTTCATAGACTATGGTCAAGTCCCTTTTTACACAGGGCAATTATTGTATTGCTTTAAAAACCATCTATACCTTTCACACGAGGCAACACAATTGCCGGAACACAATTTGCTTGTTTCCTTTTAATGTTTCTTGGTTTTGAACGCACAGTACAACGTAGTTTAAATTGTTCACCCCCCTTACATTTCCCCTTTATATTTCATGCTTTTATTTATTTTCTGAGTAGATCAATAGCTAGAGTTTTATTTTTCAAGTCAATTTACAAATTTATTTTCTGAGTATGTTTAACTTTCAATTCAATATTCAATCAACAGAGATCATACTGCACTTAACATACGCGGATTAAGGAACAAATAGTTAACATTTGGTTTGCAATTTCCATGTACATGTTCAGAAAAAAAAACAATGGGATCACAAAATTGTACGCCCAGTCCATGTCCATGTAGTGAAGCGAATACGGTTCATGGTCAATACCCATTAAACAGTGAGGAAAAAGCACATTTCTGAAGTTCAGTTGCCGCTTAGTGCGCCTAGGCCAATCGCGCACATGCATTTTTTTCGGAAACGAAATAGTTTAATCACTAATTGAACGATGATCGCGCACATGAGCAACTTAAAAATCAATCAACGAGATAAACCAGCACCCAGACAACATATTGATTTAATGTGCGCGCAGTTACATTATAGTTTGGTGTGATTCAAACTGAAGAACTTATTTGGGGCGATCGTTCGATTTGTGCCAAAACACAAACTTTTAAGTTGCTCCAATCGCGGACTGAATAGTTTTTGCATGTGCATAAGTCCATGGTATTCACTTTAGCAACCAAGCTGTTGCAAAACTGTAAGTTGCATATGTGCTTTCCTGGCATTATAGCTCATAGAATATCATACGAATAAATATTTTGCGGCGCAGTGTCGAGCAGTTCCTCTTTAGTGCAGTTCCACTCAATGCGGTTTGTCTTCTCAAATTGCTTTTTTGTAGATCTAAATAAAAAGATGATTTTTCCACCAAACTCCGTTTATTTATAACTATCAATAAAAATTGAACACAAAACGAATATTGGCCTTAGTTAGTCAAAAATTAAAGTAAAACCGAATTCATTCCGTAGATATTGATTTTTTTTTCAAAATGGAAATCGAAATTTGTTAGAATTGATTAATAGAATCTCTTTTTGGAGACGGATTGAAAACGGATTTGTACACAAATTATTATATACACTACAATATTTGATTTGAAGTTTTTCAATTGTTGTGTTGTCAATTAATTTTTATTTTGTGGCAGTGTAAAGCCTAGTACGCTGCTGATGCGAAACGAAAAATCCCATACAAAAATGACACGACGAAATCATGAACGAAAAATTTCGCTCTACTTTTCGTTTTCCAGTACGCTGCTGAACGACGAAATGTGTAATTTTAGTGGATAGCTGTACTAGATTTCTTAGTACAATTCTCCACTCTTTTCGTTCTCAATTTAATTTACCTGAACATTAATTGCTTGCGAAATTTTGACATTTCATTTTTTTTTATAAAAAAAAAATCAAGCTCTTGTATTGTTTATTTGATTTTTCTTTGGGTTTTCTCTAGTGTCTGGTTTTTCCGTGCATTTTCTGTATTAAATTATTCGATATAAGTTCAATTCTAATTTTTGTATCAAAACCAATTTCAAAATCGACTAAACTAAATCTGTCAAATGGAAATGGGAAGTTGGAAAGAAGCACACCCTTCACATATCTTATCGGCGAACAAGATATAGCGGATCTTTATTTGGAGTGCTTATTATAACCCAATATCGACTTCTCTCATACCTAGTGCTAGTGCTTAGATTAAAAATAACCTATGTCCTTTTAAAATTAATTTATTTTAAGTGACTACTAAATAAAAATATTATAACCAAGATTCAGTAGTTTGTTCTGCAATTAACTGTCCATGTCATGATTTTTAAAATACATTTGTTACTCAGACTTTTAAATTCTATGCGACCTTTGACACCATATAAATATAAAAAAAACACTCACCAGTTCTAACTACACACTTTCAACACATAAATTAACTCAATTGCCACAAAGAAAATATCAAATCGACCGCCCGCTACTGGCAGTACGAATATCAATTTCCGACCTGGTCGGGACAAGATGTATCCAGGCCGGAAGCCAAAGGTAAGCGGCCTTCCGCTGCACCAACGACAATTAAGGAAATCATCGTTACCACAATAATGTTTGGTTGCAAAAAGGCCATCTTAAACGATACCCACCTCTATTTAGAAAGCCTGTTTCCGATCTAATTGATTGGCGATTTTATACCATACCCCAGAACTTATTTCTCAAGTTCAGACAATCTGTTTAATGTTTACTTCGTGAAAATCGGCACGGGATGGACATTGTTACTTAGTCTACAATTTCTGGTGATGACCTCGCTAGTCCTTTGTTGTGTTGATAGAAAGAAGATGATGACAAATCACTTACCTCGCATTGCCATCGCTACCTTCTTTTTCTTTTCTGGACGAAGTTTTTTAATGTAATTGAACCATCGTATGGCAGATGCCCTGCTTGTGGATTTGATAGCAAATCCAGCTGCTTGCAAGCTGGTCACTTGTCAATATACAACTTCTTTGCAAAAAATGTTAATGCTTCCTTTGAAAGTATGAAGTGCTGATTCTAAAAAGATATCGCTCGCCTTTATTGGGCAACTCGTTCCGAAGATATAGTCCATTATATTTATAGTCTGATTATATTTTTCAGATTATATATTTCAGTGAACAGTGAACAGTGAATAGTTTTTGGAGTATATCTTTGTAACGGGTTGTCCAATAAAGGCGAGCGATATCTTTTTTGAATCAAAACTTCATACTTTCAAAGGAAGCATTAACAAAACCAAAAGTAGTTTTGTCAACAAATTACTTTTAGATGTATTTTTTTGTCACCAAATTTCCTTTATATATAATTTTTTTGAAATAATTCTTGGACTTGAAAATGGTATCCGGAATTAGTAAGAAACCATAAATTAGAACTCATAACCGTTTACACCATCCCAATGAAGGACGTAGTTTTCGAATTATAGAGTGGTTTACCTCCCTATTTCATTGATTTTCTTAAAATTGATAGAAATTTCATCAAATCGGCAGATATACCAGTTAATAAGTCCCAAAGTATTTGCTTAATTTCCATCATTTAAACGGTTCTGAGTTTTATTTCAAATCCTATGTGTAAAAAGACCATTTTTCAAATCCAAGAATTATTTCAAGAAAATTACACCTAAAAGTAATTTGGCGACAAAAAATGTTCCATCTAAAAATAATTTGGTGACAAAATTCCTTTTTTTTACAACTTTTCAATTGTTTTTGACAGCTTACAGAACTCTCCGCAAATATTTTTCCGCTGTGGTTTTTGTTAGCATTTCGCTCTTCTAGTGGAGACCATCGAAAAATTTCGTTTCGCATCAGCAGCGTACTAGGCTTAAAGAAGAAATAAATTAATAATGGGTTATCCATTTTGCGGTTTCAAGAGTATAGGGCTGGAATTAGACACGTGTCAAACTAAGTTGTTAACCAATTTTTTTTCAGTTTAAAGTCTGACATTTACGAAAATGGATCGCTTAACTATCACACAAGGCATAAAAATTGTTAAAACGTACTACATAAATGATGATTCTGCCACAGCCACAATCACATTTCTCACTCGGTGGGTATGTTAATAAACAAAATTGTTGTATTTGAGGTTCTGAGAATCCTCAAGTAATTGAAGAGAGGTCATTACATCCACAAAAAGCCACTGTTTGGGGCTCTATTTAGTCCCGAGGTGTGATTGGACCTTACTTCTTCGAAAACGACGATGGAACGACTGTCACCGTCAATTCGGAACGTTATGGTCATTTGATACCCGACTTTTTTTTACCTGCTATCGAAGAATACGACTTGGAGAATATGTGGTTTCAACAAGCCGGTGCCAGATGCCACACAATTCGAGCGAATATGGCTTTATTGCAAGAGACGTTTCCTGGCCCCGTAATTTCTCGGCGTGGCGATATCAACTGGCCACCAAATTATGCGATTTGACACCGCTGGACTTTTTTTTTGTAGGGCTACGCGAAAGACCGTGTTTATGCAGATAAACCATTAACTCTTGAGCACTTGAAACCCAACATTCGTCAAGTTATGGCTTAGATACCGCCCAATATGTGTCAAAAAGTGGTTGAAAATTACTTCAAAAAAATCGCGGCTTGCAACAATTAGCGTGGTGGTTATTTAAATGATATAGTGTTTCACATATAATGTCAACGTTCAAACTTTATAATAAAAGAGAGGTATCATGAAAAAAAATCTTTTATATGTGTTTTATTTACGTTTACTTTTGAAACCGCAAAATGGATAACCCATTTTATTAGTCTTTTCAAATTATATTTAACCTTTTGCAATTCAATTAAACTTTTTGCAAATCAAATTCAAGTTTTTAAAAAACACACAATTCAACAAATTTTCGCAATTGATGCTATATAATGAATAAAACGAAAGCAAATTGAACGTGTGTCGGTAAAATTACCTGCAGCACCCACATTTTGTTCAACTAATTTGGTATTACTGAATCCGCAAACATTTCGCACCTCATACACAACTTCTCATTTTATTTCCGTGCCAAATGTGTCGCGAATCTTTGTATTGATGTTCTTTTTGTCCAAAAATCATAATAGATAGCACAAAAATGTAAGTTGAAATTTGAATATTTAATTCTGAATAAAAAAATATATGCATAAGCTAGGTACTCGTATTAAGTTGGTTAAATTTCTTTTTTTTTTAGAAAACGAACCACTAACCTAGGCCAGTTTAACGAAAATACTGAAAATAAAACCTGACATTGCCAAGAATTTAACAAATTAATAAAACCCCAGAACAACAGCAAGAGTTTTGGAAAAACTTAAAAAAATCAGTAAACGGTGTGGGTCCTCCTTTAAAGGAGGTTTCCGAACGGAAAAAGTAAATTCAAAAAAAACTTCTGATCATTAGCAACTTCAATGATTTTTTTTTGTCTGAGTAAAAGTCCTCAATCAGAAAACTTGCCCAAACAAGAGGTCCAGGTGGTAGAGAAAGTGAAAATCATTTATTGTCGACAGTTGAAGATGTGGTACAGCTAGTGTGCTTAAAAGATTCGCACTTCGAAATCTTCTGAAATATGAAAATTTAACTTACAAAATAAACAATATACTCCTAGGTTGGTAGCATATGCCCATCCAATATGTCCTTTGCGAATGATCCCGAAAATATATAAAAGATATGCAATATTTATTTGTAAACTACAGTTTAAGAAATTAAAATGAGTCCACTCCACAAGACCATTACGATTTCATTAAAAAAAAAACAACTAAAATATAAAAACTTAAAACTACTCGGAGGTGCGATAAAGGGAAACTGTCATCTCGTCTCCTTTTCTTGAAACACAAATGTGTGCAATTACGGATTGGAATCAGCGTTTCCGGAAACAAAATTTTGTAAGTGCCAATTCTGACAACGGAAAGTGAGATTTTAGGCCACTGGGTGCCACTAACAAAAAAGTATCAAAATTCCGAAGATTTCATATGTAATTTTTAGTTTTACTTAATGCGCCACAAAACTTAAGAAATAATAAGAATAAATGAACACAAAATTAATAAAAAAATGAAGTAATAGATTAAATAAAAGAACTTCATATAACGAAACATAGAAAAAATAAATGAAAGCATCAACTAACAATATGTGTGTTCAATGAGGATGTTCGGAACAGATAAGAGCACCTTAGAACAGAAAAGTACAGGATTTTGCTGTTCATTGAGAAATTTTCTGTTCTTAACTGTTCTGGTTTGGTGTTCAATGAGTCAGTTTGGAAAACTTTAGAACAGGATTTTTTGCACTTACTTTTTATGTAGAACAGGTTAGAACAGATCTGTGACAACTGTCAAAACCAATAATTGATGTTATTAAAAAAAACATGTTGGTGTTAGATTTAGTTGATAAATTATTTTTTTTAAATTTAACTATATGCCTGTAAGACCGAAGGTCTTTTAAATACAACCTGAATTGCACGGCACTATTTTTCCGTGTCGGAATCATCCCAATTTCATGAAAAATATTTCTTTAAATAAATTCAACTCCATACCAATTTATTTTTAAGAATGTTTCTGCAAAAACATTTTTTTTATAATCTCTGTCAGATGACTGACTGTTCTAATTACCTCCATATACTTTAAGACTTCAATTGATTAACCTCCCATCTCTTTCTGGTCACAAAGAGTACTTTCAGTTCTGCTTCATAACTGGAGTAATGAATGGATCTATATTATGTCCATTGTTTCTCGTTCGAATAGGTTTCAATATGGGTCAGACTAGCTTAAGAAGGAATTTTACCACTTCGAACTATTTTTAGCAGATCCAACTATGGCGCTAATAGTCCTCTTAATCAGTTTCAATAAATTCTTTATTCTCATTCGGCAAATGATTATTTTAATTCTGAAAGCTTTAAATGTAATTTTTTTGCCCTAAATAGTTGAATTTTTGTTATAATTATAATTAATTAAATTTAGATTTAAGTAAATTTAACGTATTATCTTGTTTTGACGTTTCTCACGAATGTGTTCTGTTCTGCCTTGTTCTCTTCTATTCTGTTCTAACTTTTTCGTCACTGAACAATCTGATGTCGTTTTTATTTGGCAACCCGGAAGCCTTCCGGACACTTCTGAAAGCATTCACTTGGGAATAAATGACAGTTCTAATTCTGAAAGGAAGAGAATTTCGCTTCTGGGTTTGAAATCAGAATCAGAACCAGAAGCACACACACATTCATAAACGTGAACGTCAAACTCGACTGTTGTCATTTTTTTGCATCATAATTGTGCAACAAACAGTTTTTTGAGTTTGAATATTCTCACGTACACAATTATTTTCAAACATATAATCTCATTAAAATTCAGAATCGTTAGAATCGCACAAAAGTGTTCAGTTGGAATCCCGGATCGGAGAACAATTTCGGATTGCCAAATAAAAACGCCAGTAATATAAATTTCTAGCTGATATGAATTGCTGTCGATTTTTAGCCTTTATTTCATTAAACGACAAAAGTAATTTTATTACTTTATAAGAAAGTCGATTTTTACTATGGGTTTTAATGTTATTTAAGCGTGAAACAACCCTTTCAGCTAATGCACTACCTGATCTGATCATGTACTTGGATATATTTGAAAACATTTGCTAGTTGATTCCTAGAGTGCCATTTGAAGTGTTTGAGTGCCAAAGCGCCATTTAAATTAAAAAGTGCCAAAAGTGCAAAAACTGCACGATCGTGCCTCTTCAGCAACGTTGATTGGAATACATAAGTGTATGTACATCTTATCTTTCATCAGTTAGAGCGAGAGCTCAGTACTTTACATTTTTCGTTTGAGTGAGAAAGCGCCATCTCGATGGTTATATGGTGAAAGAGAGCGATCTTCTAGTTATTGGATGTTGCGATGACCAGAACTGTTGATTCCTCATTATCGGTTCCGTTACAGTATAACGGAATTATGCAGCTTGTTCATTACGGGCTGCAAACATAAGCGATCCATGGGATGCTTCAACTTTCTGGGACGACGTCTTTATACGTATGCTGTGTCCATGTACACGACTAAGGAAGCTGGGTGTAGATGTAATTCGGATGGCTTCTATACAGGTGGATGTCGTTCGTTTGACTCCCTCTCCAAGTTACAATTTCCCTGGTATTGTCGACTTGTACAGCATTCAAATTTAATAACTATTGCACAACTTAATGCAATAATTTATGTTACTTTAACATACCTTTACTTCAGTTAACTTAATTAAACTGGCGCAAAATTGTAAGGTACCTGATGTTAAGGGCTTAGCATGATACTACTTAACAGTTTGCTAATACTAAGGCACTTTACTTATATTTTCCTAATTTTAAATACTTTTTAACTAGCACCATAATAAGTCTAGTTTCTTAATAAACTAAAACTAAACTGTCTAAAATAGTGGAACAAAGTAAGCGAATATTTTTTTGACGTTTGTAAATGTCAAAGTGGCATATGGATTTAGTACCATACTAAAAAAATAAATTAGCCATTTTGTGATTTTAACTTTAGTAAAATGTTAAGAAAATAGTACGATACTAAACTGGTGTAAAATTAGCAAAATCCACATTTTAGGCTAGAATCATACTAAAAATGATTTAACATATTACTAAATCGACTAAAATTTTGCGCCACTATTTTTATTATTTTTCTAAATTTTTTTTTCTACTTCTCCAGAAGAAAAAAACACGTCCGTCCGCGATGGGAGCCAGAACCCAACCCCTTACTTTAAGATTGCGTGTGACGTTTAAGATGTCAACAAATGACAGCAGCGACAATATAGTTCGGAAAATGATAAGGTAGTTCAAGAATTGATAGCACAGTTCATTCGACGAATTCACTAACTGAAATAAACGCGAAAGCGAATCTAGCGCGAATCTGTTCAGTTTCCAGGGAGTAGAAAATTGCGAATTGACTAATCTGCATGATTACGTGAAAAATCTATATACAAAAATAAAAATATTGTTAAAAGCTGCATTTAGTAATTTTCCCGCGGCGGAATCAGAAAAAAAGTAATGATGATGTTTAACGAAATGAAAAAAAAAAAAATTTTAGAACTGCCAAGCAACACACACGGTAACAAAAAGAGATTAGATCCGTAATCGTTCGTTTCAAAGCAAGGGAGTATTGCGTTTAGTAGCGAATCTTATTTATTGGAACAAAATCGCCATTCGCGGCATTCTTGATTTTTGTTCTTGTTTATGTTTTAAAAAATAAAAATGTACAAAAGTATTGTAAAAATTCAAGCAGTTAAAAAAATTACTTCATTAATACAAAATTACTTAGTAGTTATTATAATTTATAAACATAGGTCAAAGAAAAAATAAAAAAAAAACCCATGCTAAATGAGTAATATAGAAATAAATCAGGCTGGGCGGATTTCTTTTTTAAATATTCAATATTTAGGTGTTGATTTTTATAAGATCTTCACCTATTGGAGTTACCAATTCTGGCGTTGAAGCATCCCCGTCGATGGCATGAATAGTAATAATTGATATTAATTTTTCTTTAAAATCGGTAAGTTGTCGATGGCCATCCACCTGGCTCCCACCACCAGTTTTGTTCAGGAATACCTTGTATTCGGCCGCTCTCTTCTTGACGGAAGATCTTATGTCTGTCCAGCACTAAAATAAACAAAAATATTATAAAACTGTTCTTTAAACAAGATCAAAGCCAAAATTGTACCTACCTTTTACATTGCTCAATTGATTTAACAATTGGGCCTTGTGCGTTTAGTTGTACACTCAACAGCCCCCATGTCTCGCCATTAGATTTCCGAGAATAAACGCCGGTGAACTGGCCTCTGGCAAAAGGTTTATTTTCCACCATGAAGTCAACCAGCATTGTCTTTTGCGCACCAGTAACACGCGAGGATCTCTGAAATTATAAAATGTTGATAAAAAAAATTAAAAACTAAAACTTTATATTATTTCGTTTACATTTTTAGCTTCCGACATTCTCAATTTAAATTTTTCTCCGGCTAGATTCAAAGTGATACAATTTGACGTTTATCAGGAGTAAATTTACGACTTTCGTTCTTCCAGAACATCATTTTATTGCATACTTCCAATATCCCATTCCAATTTGTTCCGTTGAATATATTTATCGCCTGTCAAAGCTGCAGAACCTGATTGATGCGATTAAATAATTTTTGTTCCAATTAAAGTACCAAAGAAACATAAGCACTGGATTTACACGAGTGGCAAATTGACATTATTTTTTCCATTTTATTGACATTAATGACAAAATCGTGTAAATGGTTTGAAATTTTGTCATTATTGTCGTCATTAAAAAAATGGCACATAAGACCGGCATTAAATATTGCCAAAAAATTACGTCATGTGACACCATTTAGAAAATTACGACACAGTGAGGAAGAAAGAACTAGCTCATTCTTTAGTAGCAGAAAACCCGTGTAAGCTTCAGAAACCAGGTAATTTCAAATAATTTATCTGGGACCCTGCTCTGCAACTCAGGCCATAACTTTTCGCATCGTTAAAAAATGAAACGCTCCATTCTTCACTTATCGCCTCATAGGAAAATGTGTTTCTGCAATTGGAATTTTCCAATGGAAGGCGATAAATTGAAATGTCATTTTGGCATCTCAAAAACAAACCAAACAATTTTGTTTATCATTTGTTTTGTTAATTATTGTTTAATGTTACCTTTTAATATTTTAATTTGTTTGGAATTAAAAAAAATATTTTTTCAAGGAAAATCTAGCCACTTTAGTTCACCTAGTTTTTGCTCCTAGATATTCAGAAAATGGATTAAGATTGCAAGGCACAAAAAATATTCAGCGTATGTAAACTACCAAATAATTTGAAAGTTTTAACAAGTACAATTAGAAATTTATAGTGAAATGTAAAACACTTTTTTGCATCACAGATATACAATTACATAAACAACGCAAACAAAAATACATACAATAGCAATTAAATAATTATAATATAAATATAATAACAAACAAAATTTAAAAAATTATGAAACGTTTCTTTAGGTGCAACAAGTCTTACTTTGAGTAGATCCAATTTTTCTTGTTTTTATTTTATGTATCACCAGCTATTCGGCTAGTGATAAATTTTGACGTTTCAATCGAAAAAGTTAACGATTTTCAAAGATACAGAAATACATTTTATGGCATTTTTCCAGTATTTCAGGTCCGTGTCTTTCAGTCGATTCAGAAACACGATGATGCGATAAATTCATTTTTGTTCCAATTTTCACCGTTTATCGACCATTTTTATCGATTCGAAAGTTGCAGAACAGTTTATACGGGGTTTCCGCCGTTGCATATGAATACCCTTAATGTTTATGTACTGGAATATTTGCCTTTTAATTGGCAAAATAAGATACAGTTGAGAAAACAAATTGGTCCTCGCAAATATCAATGTTACGAACTGTCAATTTCTCTTCGCGTTCCACCCATCTATTACATAGTGTCGATAAGGTTTTATGATCGGTTCAAAAGGGGATATACCGAAACAGTACTGCGATAAATATTACGGGTATTCATGATCCGATGCAACAAAAAGGTGTAAGCATAGATAAACTATACTAGTAGTCCGGAACACGTTCCCCCAATAAAACACCCGGAAACAATTTGACTTATTCTGAATTGTTTGTGTTTGTGAAAATTTAATTAAAAAAAATCATATCGGCTAAAAAGAATTTCCAAAACACTTGATTTCAATTTAGATACTTATTTTCTTGTACCAATAATGATTATAGCTTTCTTCTTTTTATGTTATTTTACCAGAAAAGTAGTTAAAATTTAATAAACGCATCGAAATTACACAACAAATCAACCCGATGATTTTGACATTTTAACTATGTGAGTGTATTAGTGATTCTGTTTTCAATTCTGAAATGAAATCCAGAAACGTTTTGTGTTCTGTTTAGAGTAACAACTGTCATTTTGTGGGGGTCAGAACAGTTCCGGACGGCCAGTCGAAAAGACATTAGTGTAAACCCAGAGAATTTTCTCGGCATTTAGCGCTTGGAGAGGATAAAAACTGTGCTACCAAAATCGTTTTCATTAAGTTATAGATAAAATCATTGTATATAAAACCTAGGAATATATATACAATGATAAAATGCATGCTACAACTAAAGAAGATAGCGCATTGGGCATGTTTGGACTTGGCTGTCAAAGTTACCTGATGTCACACGGACCCACTACAAAGCCTTTGATATTTATAATATTTCGATTCATTTGTTGATGTTGATTGTTTATGCTGATCGCAGAATTAAATTACCTATAAATATTTAATTGAATAAAGATCTTATTCTCAAAAATTTATTTTTAAATTAAAATAAAAGAAAAAGGGAGTTTGTTCGTCGTTTGAGTGTAATAATAATACTCGAAAAAAATCTACACCAAAAACTAGTTTCCATACATTTCCAAAAGGAAATGTTGTTTAATTAAATGGATTTCCTTTTATAAGAGACACTACAAGGATTTGGAGTTGGCATTTTGCCAAAGACGATTTTATTTATTGAATACCTAATGTGAAATGGATAAGCAAGATTTCTTTTTCCGGCTTCGAACGTTATAAAAACGGGTGGGGTTCTAACTATCCATCCTCTACCTAAGGTTTCCGAAATACCACCAACCATCAACAAAAGGTCAAAGCACATGGAGTTAAAAATAGTTAAGAGAACTTGGACGAATACATTTACAATGGCTTTAGAAACAATGTGACTGATTTGGAGGATCATTCGAGTACGAAGAATTTCTAGGTACTCCATTTGGACGAAGGTGACCTTACGAAACCGTGTCGGAGACAGGATGACTAAGCTTTTATCTTTGGAAATAGTATCAATGCGTCAACGGAGAAGGCGATGATTTATACATTTATAATATATAACATAATTCAAATATCTTCAAATGTCGTTTACGATAGCAGAATTAAATCACTATTTTTCCGATCGCGATTTTTTTTCGAATACGAAAACTCAACAGAGAAATAAAAGAAAACAAAACTCAAGGAAAATAAAATACAAAATAAAATTATAAATTAAAACCACGAAAATAAAAACAAGCATTTGATATTTATATACAATCTTTTATTTATTTCTGCAAGTATGTATATTGATCCATGAAGCCATTGTTTTTCAATTATTATAGGTCTACATATTTATGAATAATAATAAATAGAAGTTAAAGGAAAAACTCACTATTTATACTTGATTTTTGAATTGCAAGGTATGAAGATTTAAAACTTGCATCTTCCCAAATTGATGTTGCTGGCTCAAGTTTCCTAATAATTAGTTTTTTACTTTATTTAAAATATATTTTTTATTTTGTCTTTTTGCTTAAAGTAACACACGTGATTTGTTTTTGTTTAATAAATTTATTTACACACACTTTTCTTTTCAGATATATTTTATTTACAATAGTTTCCATACAATCAATGCAAAATGTCAAATTCAATGGGCCCTTGTGACGTAGATGCGCAGAACGAGAGAGAAATAAAACTCGGAATGCGTTATCTTTTTTTTTTTTTTTTTTTTTTTTTTATTGATTATAAAATAGCTAACAGTTTTTAATAAACTTACGCCTATTACAAACCTTTAACAAGCTATATTTTAAGTTAATTCAATTTTATTACAGAGATTACATATAAAGTTTAAAAAATTTTTTTTTTTTTTTTTTTTTTCTTTTTTTTTTTTTTTTTTTTTTTTTTTTAAAGATTAATAAATAATTTTACGAAATTAAGTATTAAGAATACTAAAAAGATACAGAATAAATGGAAAAGCCAAAACCAAAAGCAAGCAAAAATTTAAAAAATGGAAATGAAAAATATTAAAAAATTGAAATGAAAGATGAGCCACATTCACGGACAATTCTTAAAATGACAGATTTAGGGTTATCATTAGAAACATGCAAAACATCAAACGTTGAGAAAATTTTATTATGGTACTTTTGAATTCTTATTAAAGGTGATTTAAAAATTAAATTGGTTCGTGAGAAAGGTATATCAAATACAACAGAATGACGACTAAAACGAATCGGAAAATAGATGCTAATAGTCCTTTTTAAATTTGGTGAATCTATTTTATCATATATGATCTTGTATAGGAATAGCTCGTCTAATAAAACTCTGCGTTGAGATAAAGACATCATTTCAAATAACTGTAACCTAACACTATAATCGGAGTGGTTCTTGTACAACTTATATTGAAAAATTCTTGTGAATTTTCTTTGAATGCATTCAATTTTGTTTGAATGGGTTTCGTAAATTGGATTCCAAACTGTCGATGCATATTCAAGAATACTACGAACTAGAGAGTTAAAAAGTGTAATAAATGTCTCAGCTTTACGAAAAAATTTTCCAGTTCTAAAAATAAAACCCATTATTCTTGCTGCTCTTTTTGTAATATTGTTATAGTGAACATCGAACAATAGCTTGGAGTCAAACACGATTCCAAGATCTTTTTGCTCAGTAACACGGGTTATTTCTGTTTCACCTATTCGGTAGCTAAACATTGTTGGTTGTCTTTGACGTGAGAAAGAGATAACACTACATTTGTTCGCATTCAAAAATAGTTCGTTCGAGGAACACCAAGCTTGAAGAATAGTAATATCCTTTTGAAGTAGAATGCAATCCCTTATGCACGTAATTTCTCGATAAATTTTAAGATCATCTGCATATAGTAATGAAGAAGATTGAAAATTATTTGTTATATCATTTATATATATTAAGAATAAAATGGGGCCTAATATTGAACCCTGCGGTACTCCAGATGGAGGAAAAAAAGCACTCGACTCAAATTTATTAACAACTACTTTATGTGATCTATTTGTCAGATAGGATCTTACCCACATTATAATGTCAAAATGGAAACCCATTTCTTGCATTTTTCTATATATAATCTCATGATTGACTTTATCAAACGCTTTTGAGAAGTCTGTGTAAATCACGTCGACTTGTAGTGTACGATTAAAAGCATTGGCAACATCATGTGTAATGGAGGCTAGGTTAGACACCGTTGACCTTCCACTTACAAACCCGTGCTGTTTTGGGTTGATCAAAGGCCTTATTTTAATTATTAAATTGTTGTAAATACATTTTTCAAATATTAATGATAAAGAATTTAATATACAGATCGGACGATAGTTAGATATTTCTGATATACTGCCGTTTTTATGTATTGGTGTTACAAATGCTTCTTTTAACTTTTCTGGGAAATTTTTTTCTTGAAGTGATTTATTAATCAATGTACAAATTGGTGTATTTAAAGTATCGAAACAATTCTTAAAGAAAACATTTGGAATGCCGTCAGGACCTGCATTTTTATTGCAATCTAATCTTTGAATTACATAACTTACAGCGCTAGTACTTATATTTGAACTACCAACGGTTAAACTATCTACATCATTGGAACCATTTAACGATGAAATATTACTATTTGTATTAGAGTAATTCTGTTTAAAGAACGTAGAAAACGCTTCACATATCGTCAATGAATCAGAATGGGTCACATTATTATACGTCATTATTGATGGTATTGAGTTAGTGGCTCTAAGTTTTTTTGTGTACGACCAAAAGTACTTTGCATTATTTTTAAGGTTATTTTCTATGTTATCTACATATTTCTTATAACATTGGTCTAGCTCCTTCTTACACTGACTTCGTAAATATTTAAACATTATCTTATCATCTTGTCTATTAAATTTGCCCAGTCTTTTGTGAAACCGGTTTTTTGTTTTTAAAAGATTAATAAGAGTTTGCGAGTACCAACATGGAAATTTAGTATTAGGTTGTTTTTTTATTGGAACAAAAGATAAAATTACATCGTTTAAGATTTCGTAAAAACATTCAACTGATGAATTTATATTCATATTATTGAGAAATGTCCAATCGGTTCTGCTTAACTGAGAGTTTATCTCTTCATAATTGGCTTTAACAAAATTTCTTTTAATGACATTCAATTCGGGTAGATAACTTGGTAGAGACATGTTAAATTTGATTAATAGTGGTGGGTGGTAACGATCAACTTTAGATAATGGGTAAGTGCAAACTTCTACTGAAATTGTCTCATGGGAAAAAGTAGAAAACACTAGATCTAGTAACCTGGCATCAGTATTTTTAACTGAATTGTATTGTAAAAGATTACACATAGATGTTGCTAAGATCAAAGCCTCTGCTTTGCGACCAGTGTATTGTGAAGGTATCATTGCTTTAAAGTAGTTGTCATACTCCCATGAAATTTCAGGTAGATTGAAGTCACCTAAAAAGATAAGAGACGAGTTTGAGTCAAACATGTGTGATTTCTCAGAGAGAGTATCACACATGTTCTTATATACCTCATTTGTCGATCTGGGTCTTATGTAACAGCAGCATATATATGTTTTCATATTATTTTTCCCGTTTAGACTTATCCAAAGATCTTCATTCATTGTTTCTAATTGTACTAACCGATTAGCTTGAATATTTTTTTTAATTGCTATCAAGCATCCACCCCCTGATTCGAGATTATTAAATATTTCTAAATCGCGATCCTTACGAAAAACATTATATATATTTAAATCGAAAATTTCACTGCTATTTATATCATTTGATAAATTCGTTTCCGTGAGACATATTAAATCGAAATTTGAGTTTTGTATTGTTAATTTGACTTCATGTGTTTTTGTTTTCATACGGTTGATATTTTGATAGTAAATACTAATTTTCATGATTAAAATGTGCGAAATTAAGAATTGTTATAGTGTTAAGTGATCTTACTATATTACTTTGCTCAGATCAAAAAAGTTGGTAATTTTATAAATGCGAGTGGCGTCATCTTTCCTCATAAATATTTTTCCATGTTTGGTCCATAAATATTTGAAGTTATGTGTTTCTTTATGTGCTTTGGCTTGGCTGTACAATATAGTGTCTGAAAAACAAAGAACTTCATTAATTATAACTAAGCTATCTAAATTATCAACATTAAAACCCAATTGCGATATTTTGATATGAGGGTTTGATCTAGCTGCAGCAAGGAAAATATCTCTAGAGTGTTGGCTTTTTAGTTTCACAATTATTGGAGTGTTGCGATTGAAAGGGCTATCCATAGTATTTACATCGTGGTTGGTGCGTAGAGGCTTTTTCATAGGTTTACGGAAAATCTCGATGACGTCATGGTCTTCGATGGGGACGTCCTTTAGATTCAATTTAATTTTGTTGAATATTGTTCTTAAATTCTCTGATTCCTTTGCTGGGATATTTTTAATTATGATTTGATTTGCAGTTTCTAATCTTTCCAGTCTACTTATGCGCCGCTCTTGTATAATTAATTTTTCTTTAAGGTCGCGATTTTCATCTTCTAGTGATTCTATTTTGCGCCTGTTTTCGGAAACTTCAGTTGCAATTTTATTGAGTTGCGTTAATTTTGATGAAATATTTGATATGGAGTTATTGAAAGACATTTGTGTTGATTTTATTCTGTTAATTTCCTCCTCGATATTTTTTAGAGAACTAGAGAAATCTTCACATTCGGTGTCTGACTTATTCCCAGTGCATATGGTCGACGAATTAAGGTTAGGGTCGTTTTGGCACTGAATGCATCTCCACCTTACTGCTCCTGAATTTATGTCAGCGATAATAGCCTTATTTATCTTTCCACACTGAAAATGGTACTCATTGTTACAATCAGCACAGCTTACGCCAGGTTTCGATCTTGAGATTGCAACACCACACGCTGGACATTTCAAGACCATTATAGTTTTTTTTTTTTTTTTTTATATGTTGTTTAGTAGAAATATTTGTAGGTTACACATAAATTATGTTTTCGGGTGTAAATTTAAGGAAACTGATATTATTTTCAATTTATTCTGATCTTAAATAGTATTTTTCTAATTTTAATTGTAATTGAAATAATTAATATGAGTTTATTAAGGTAAATTTAATAATTTTAATAAGAGGTAAAAAATATGAACTTTTTGACGTTTATGCTCTCTCTTTTTTGTTTTAGTTGTATCATGGATAAAGTGTAGAGAAACTTCAAAACTGACATTTTGAAATGTCAGTTAATTATTATCGATTTGGTAAAATTTTATTTATGTTCCACGAATCGCCGAGCAATTAGAGTTGTGGCAAAATAGTTCCACAGGCAGATCGAACACGAAACGTTTAATTTTGCCTCGGAACTAGTTCCCGAAACTAGTTCCGCGGAACGATTTAGTTTTCTTTATCCACTTACACTGCCTGTTTATATGGTTGAACCTATAGAAGAAAGAAATCCTTTACATGTAGGTCAAATTTAAACATAAATATCTTATTTGATTTTGAATTGGACACATTTTGTAGTATTATTGAAAAATTCAGCCCCTTTTTTCAGAAAAAAATTAAAGAAAATTTGTAGGTAGGTACATAAAAAAATAGTAAAAAAAAAGACTGAAAAAATATTTCCACTAAGAATCTTGTGCATACGATGTGATCGACCATAAGAGCATGTACGTGCGATTCTGTCGTGCATTTTATTTTGTTTAAAATTGTGTTCAGTTAAACGAATTTTGCAATAAAATCACACATTCAATTCATATTCAAAAAACCCAAAGAAGTTCCCTGGAGGTGCAGTTAGTACCTATGTACATACAATGAAATGTTAGATATCAAAAGCGCATACATTTATATTTTTGTCTTATTTTTCTATAGTAGTTCTATACTTTATATGTAGATATGAATGTATTCATATTCAATGACATTAAGATGCATGAGAGATACAACTAACCAAAGGAGATGGAACTAACAACGAAAGATAGTTCCCTTTCTCTATTTAGTTCCAACTGAAAAAGTTATGGAATGAAAGATGGCTTTGTGCTTATGGATTGGTAAACACAGTACGTGTGCATGTTTACCCGTGTACTGGAATGTGAAAAATAAGAAAAAGAGAATAATATCAAACGAACGTATGTTTTGTATCTGTGAAGTTGGAACTATGTCGATATGTTTACTTTCAATAAACGGAACCGTATCCAATGTATCCTATAGAGGATATAGTTCCTGGAACTATTTAGGTCAGGAACTACCCAACTCTACGAGCAATCTCCATAAAGCGACTAACCTTAGCTGGCACCGCGCAGTTTTGTTAGCAGTTTTACTGGCTTTTACCACAGCCAGATGGTTAGTCGGTGATTATATAGCATCACAGGATCCAAATTGAAACGTTTTGGACTTCGGGTCCATTGGTTTTGATAGCTTATCCATTGTGAAAGACGACGTGACGGTTGTATAGTGTGAAGTATTTCAATGTTTTTACAGCTGTTTTTAAAATGTCATCTTGCAAACGTAACAGTATGCTACCAAGCTTTCTCACTAAGTCCATGGTCGTTTTTTTCATCCAATTTCTCCGGGTTTGAAAAAAACGAACCTTTTACAGCCCTATTATTTAAAAACGCTTGGTCCACCTTTAGTCCATGAACTTACAACCATGGAATAAGAATTAGACCATGGACTAAAATTTCCTATTAATAAGAAATCGAACAAAATCTACTACACTAAATATCAACTCTAACTCTTTTGATTATATGCCCCTGTAAATTTTGTTCTTAAATGTCAATTCTTAGTCCATCGCTAGACCACCGTCGTCGATGGTCTAGCGAAGGACTAAGTTGGTAAACGTCAAATAGCAGAAATTTTGTTTTATTAATAGTATTTCGCACTTGTCCACGAAATAAGTCCTAAACCTTCCCCATGTTTAAAAATTTGGGTGTTATTCGTTTACCTTAACTCGCCCCAGCTTAAAACCTAGAAGTACGTAGTTCTACTTCAAGGGTGACTGAGGGGTCAACGAACAAACCTTATATACAGCTTTAGGTTTATTTTCATATCCTCAGCTAAAATATTAAGTCAATTTTCCAGATTATATAGCTTAAGCTTGTTTGCTTTGGAGGTTTGAACTACAGGACAAAGTATTTGAGCTCAGTACCAAAGTAAGAATGACTATGCTAGAGAACTTACCTCGCCATTCAAGTCTGCCCCATTACTAATATGGCGATATGCAGAATTTTAGTTAGCTTCTGTCTATTTATAGTTCTATCAACAAAACAAATTAAAAAGAAAGACAATATTTATCTTTCTATTAAAAATTTATTTTAACAAATAACACGTTATCTTAATAACTTTAACTATTATTAATTTTGGATATCATATCGTCTAAATTAATAACACAATAAATAATACATATTTGGCAGCGGAATAAATTGTCAAAATTCGTTCAGGTACATTTAGAAGACTTCAGTTTTTCTTGAATCTCTTGCAAGCTCAATCCCCTTGTTTCTATGACGTAAAACAAAATAAAGATAATCGAGATAACCGTCATTATGCCAAATGAAAAGAATGAATAATATGGACCCAACGCATTCAATTCAGGGAACCACCGTGTAGATAGGAAACCGCTTGTCCAAGAAACTGCAGTCACTATTGACGCAGCCATTGGTCTGACATTGGACGCGAATATTTCGCCAATTATAGACCACGGAACTGGGCCAAATCCAAATGCATATGTGATATTGAACATAATAAGAGCAGGCACTGGAATCCACATGATAGCCGAAACATTTCCAAACGCCTGAACATAAAAGAAAGCACCCAATGCAAACAATGATAAGCTCATCCCGAGCGCCGAGGCCAAAAGGATTATTTTACGTCCAGTCCGTTCTATAATAAACGGAGTAAGAAGATTTGACACCAGCTGAGTTAGAGCCAGGATTATGGTAGCAACAGCCGGATCTACAGTTGATTTAGCACTTTCGAAAATCGATTGGCTATTAAATGTGACAGCGGTTGTACCACTGAATTGCTGAAAGGTCAATAGGCCACAGCAAATAATAAGGGCTTTAACGTTTCCCCGATCGCGAAAAATGACTAACGCCGAGCCTTTTTGGGATGAATCCTCGTCGGCTTGAGTCTGGATTTGGCTCATCTCGTCTTCAATAGCTTTTCCGGAATTGCCTCGCAAAAAATTCAAGGATTTCAACAAATCCGTTTTGCGGCCGGATTTTGCTAAATAGTATGGTGTTTCTGGCATAAAAACGAATAATCCGAGGAATACTGATGGAAGGGCCAGGCAGCACCAGTGGAAAACCATATAACTTACATAAGGGCCGATGCAATAAGCGTACAAAATACCACCTAAAATATAAATAAATTAATTGACTTCATAGAAAAGGGGATATTCTACTTACCAACCATAAACAGAGTCATCAAAGAACCAAGTGCTCCGCGAATGTCATTTGTTGCAATTTCTCCAACATACATCGGTAATGTGGCAATCAAAAGCCCTCCAGCAATGCCCTGTTGAATTAAATATAAAAAAACTGTTTATTTTAACACTGGATAGATTGTTAAAATAATAATAAAATCATACTTGAATTAATCGTGCAGCATACAGCATCCAAACATCAGTTGCTAGTAGAAGAAATAAGTACGAAACTTCAATAAGAGCTACACCTAAAAGCAGAACCACTTTCTTTCCTATTTTCGCACCAATCGGTCCAGCTACGAGTGAAGCTTCAAATAAATAAAAGAAAGAGTTATTTTTTTAAGAAAGACTCGACATAGGTACATAAGATAAGTCCCACGCTAAACTGAGAATGTAATTTAAGCTAAGGTTTAAATCGGGGCCGCGACACATTTATAAAACTGCAACGGAAACCCTAAAAATATTTTCTGTATCAATAAGCTTTTTACAAGCCTGAAGAAAATTGGACAAAAAAATATTTTTGACAGCAACATAGCTTAACTAATATATATTTTCGGCGCTTAGGTCAGTTGCTCAAATATTTAAGCCGTGGTTCAGCAATTTTAATTCACCGACTTAGCTTAGGTGGATTAGCAGAGGTTCAACTATGGTTTAAGCATTTAAGCCAAATTCCGCAAGCGTGAGTTTCTCTGTGTACATTTGCGATTCAGCAAGGGTGCGATTGATTTTTTCTGACAAATAACGTGTACACAGATAGGCAAATTTACTCACGCATATTTTGAGGGTGAATATTTTTTTGCACGGAAAAACATTCACGCTTGCGGAATTGGGCGCCAGCAACAAATAAATCTCTCATTTGTTTGTAGTGTGATGTTTCTGAAAATATTTAGTTGCAAATGCAAACTTGTCAGAAATATGGACTTTAGCCTTACTGATGACGGGGCTGGTGCTGGTTAGTATAAGCTGGCTTAATGTGATTTTTTTTATGAAATAGTGTCACAATTCCACATATCTAGTCTTACACGTAGCCCACTTTCTATCTAAGCTTACACCTTCACCCAAATTAATAAACATGGGCTAGGGAAGGTCTTGGACTTTTTCTGTGTACTAAGTCCCGTTTGCTGTTTTTCATTTGCGTAAACTGTCACATAAGTTCTTATGTAGAACTTGAATGCTAAAGTTGAGTATCAGCAAACGGGCCTAAGTGCGAAATTCTTTTAATAAAACTGAATTTCTCCTTTGTATTTACAAACTTAGTCCTTCGCTAGACCAACGAAGTCGTTGGTCTAGTGATGGACTAAGAATTGACATTAAGAACAAAATTTACAGGGACATAGAATAAAAAGAGTTAGAGTTGATACTTATTGTACCAGATTTTGTTTGTGGATGTTCGATTTTTTATTAATTGGAAATTTATACTCTGCAAATTAAATTTTATTCTATGGTTTAGTAAAACCACGGAATAGCGGTGGACTAAGCATTTTTGAAATCAAAACATCAGGGGAAAAGTAGTTTCATATAAATTGAACATTAGCAGCCCTATCAATAAAAAAACATGTGCCTCTCGGGCCGCCCGAGAGAAGTGATAACTTAAGCTAATCTAAGTTGAGCTGTTTAACATTGAAATTGTTTAACTTCAGGAAAGCTTTAAAAGTTCTTCGTTAATTTCAAAAATTCTCCGTATGCGTGAGACAAAGGGAAGCCAGGCAGACATGGCGCGCCGTAACGCGTTACGTAACGAAGCGGTTTACCCTCCCATAAGAAGCTATCTCTTCAAAATAAAAAAAAATGCACAGGCATACAATTAAAAAAAAAGAGTTAGCGTTTTATTTGCCACGAAAAAAAATAGAAAACGACATAAATTGGAAGATATATTGAACGAATCCGCGAAAAAGAGATTATGTAGTTGCATGCAAAGATGAGTAATACCAAGATGGGAATCTTTCGTACGTTTCACACTCCAAGACGTATTTGTTTATATTAGGCCTATTCGCAATCCGATGCAACAAAATGTTTACCTAAATTTATCTTTTGTTGTAAATCCTGAACGCACCTTTTCTATTCTATTGCAACACTGGAGTAAAAATGTCTCAAAATCAACTTTGAGCTGACTCTCTGACTCTGATTAAATCCACAAACATTTTTGAATGAAAATAGCAGCTGCCAAACTATTAACGACACCGCACAAGTGTCGCCATTGTATTTTTCTTTTGCAATAGGGTTAGGGTATACGCAAAAGTGTAAAAATGTTGTTAAAACTTAGTGTAAGTTCTGGTTGTAGTGCAAAATAAATTGCTCGTTTACCGTTTTAGCAAATTTATCTTTACTTTCGTGTGTGCAAGTGCGTGTTTTATGTACGTGTAAATCCCTCTTAAATATGGATCTATGGTTTTGATCCCGGACCAAAAAAATATCGGTCATTTTGGTCGAAAACAACGCGAAAACTAGCCCGGGATCAAAAAATCCATGACGGATCGATTTTTTGGTTTGAACTCAATTAAACTCCTATGACGTGTTGTACACTTGAAGCTTAACTTAACTCACAGTAGAATTTTCGTTCACGTGGTATACATTTAAGGTGAGGTTGGTACTAAAAAGGAAGCTCATTCATCATTCCGTTTCCATACTTCTTGAACTTTACTAAATGTTTTATGTGCGTTGCCGGAAGGACTAAGTGGATAGTTGTGTGCGTTAGCAGCTTGTTGGAAAACACATTTGACAGCAGATGATTCCTATCTTGGAATTACTCATTTGATGTGCTTTAGGGCGAGTTGCGTACTAGGCGTTATTCAAAAAAAACTTTTGCCGGCAAGAATTACATCTTTGTTACCGATATTCGTATAAAAATGTCAATTTTTGCAATGCTACCGATGTATTTTTTCGTACAGGGGTACAGTATGCTATTAAACGATGATTAAGGGATGACGACAAAAAGTCTGTACTTACTCACTATACCTCCAATTGTGATTAGCGAACTTATCCATCCTTCTTGGGATGTTGTTACAGCCCCTGGAAGTGGACTGTCGTATGTGTGATTTCTAAGTTTAGGCATAATAGGAGATGACCATCCTATACAAGTTCCAAGAGCAAAATTTGCCATATTAGCTGAGAAAATAAAATAAAATTTGAAATAGAACACAATCACTTTTTAAAATAAGTCAAGCTTCATATTTTGAAAGTGGTTATAAGTCAACTCTCTCGCACGATGTCCATACTCATTTTAAGGGTACTAAATATTTTTAAGCCTTTGTATTACTAAAATTATAATTTGAAAAGTTTTCTGTTATTCAAATAAGCAACGTTGCTATCAAATAATGAGCTCAACTTATTTCAAATAAAACTTACCACAAATAGCCGTTAAAATGACACGATGATTTTTCGGCGGATTCAATAGATACATTTTGGATCAGATGTTAAACAAAACTGGAAAGTTAAAAACGTTAAATTAAAAAAGTGCATATAATAAACCATAATGAAAAAAAAATTAATTTGGAACAAAATGTTTTGAAATGATACACCAGAATTTTTATGCTGGAAAAATGCCACACAATTTTTTGGTTCAAAATTAGAAAAAATGTAATAAATACTATCAAATCAAAACTTATATTTTAGACGACAAAACGTAGCACAAGGCGTTCAGAAATAAAGTGAACTGTCTGAGTCCTATAACATAATGCGACAAGTTAGTACTTGTAAGTAAAATAAGACAAGCCTAAAAAAATTGTAATACAAAACGACAAGTCTACAAGCTCTGCGACAATTGTCATTTTAAAATGTGACATGTGGGAAATTGTTGGATTTACCACCATTTGTAGTAACATAAAATTAAAGTGTCACACAAAATATTTTAAATATTTCGAATGTCAAAATTAATGGCACATTAATGTTTCCTGCCGAAAAATTATTCTTCTTTGCTTTGTTTAATAATTTTCAGGCTTTTTGCCTGTCCCCTTTTCTATCTCCTTAAATATCGCCAATAGTTCCAAGAGGAGTACCTATTCTTCCCTTTTTTTTGTTAAAGTAGCATTTCCTATTTTTTGCCACTTGTCACAAAATGTAGACAATTCAAGGGAAATGTATTATTCTGACAGGTGCAAAAGTTTTGCGTTGTGTTATAGAATACACTTATCCTTGTCGTTAGTAAAAGTATAGTTTGACAAGTGAATTTAGACTTGTTGCGTTGTGTTAAAGGCGCACGTGTGTGTAGGAACACGATTAGCCCGTGGCTTAAAAGTTTGTATGTCGGGATATAAATTAGATATCTCTGTGATAATCCAGTGCACCATCCATCTACCTATCAAATTTCATCAAAATTCGTTGAGCCGTTGATGATGCTTTAATGTGTATCAAACATCCAAACATTCACTCACATTTATAATAGAGCTTTCGTGATGCTTTATTTTACTGGAACACTGCTGCATGTTGTGTCTCTGTTTTTTGGTTTCTTGTGAACAAAAGCTATGTTGGCTATTTGTAGAATGAGCAGATATGTTATACGTGCTCTATACAAAATTAAATCAAATCTATCCCACGGGAACCATACATTTTACCGGGATAAGGAGTATCCTGTGTTCTATTCCAGACTATAATCTATCTCTGTGCCAAATTTCATCCAGAAAAGTTAAGCAGTTCTGGCGTTATTGAGCAACAAACATTCATTCATCCAAACTTCACATTTATAATATTAGTACGATTATATGGGAACACACTTTACAGTGAGAATTAAGTCAGAAGACAAACTGTTTCCTCATCTAATATACGACGTCAAAATCTGATATCAACAAATTGACAATTTTCGAGAAGAAACAGAATTCGTTGGAAACGCATCAGCCTCAGGAAGCTCTACAAAGTAGTCAGAGTAATAGAACTTGAAAAATATCTCATCCAATCCAGCGGAAAATGTCAACAAAATATGTTCAATCACCGGAAATTTAATAGAAATTTATTGGTATATGCTCCTACACCAGCTAAGTCATCCTGAGCAGCGCCAGCAGTACTTCGAAGCAATGGAGCTTCACAATGAAGATTGAGTTCAACCATCATCGACAAAGATACTCTTCCTGCTTGCTGCCATTGAGTTAGCTCAACAGCTGCAAGCTTCAATTATACTGCAGAATGCATTAAATGTAATTGCTCAAAATAACACTCACTTTGATACTCGTAAATTAAGTAATTTTTTCCCTATAGCATTTTTCACTCAATTTGCATACGGACACAATGAAAAATAATGAAATTATGCCCTTTCTTGGATTTAGCCCGTTGATTGATTTAAATAATTTACCAACTTTTTAATTTCGAATAGGTTTCTATTGACTTTATCTATTTTTTTTTTCACTTTATTAGTACTAGATACATAAGTACCTTTTTTTTAAATTGCATCTAACTTTTTAAAATTCTAATAAGCTAAAGTCTCGGAAGTCTAACAACATTGAAATGAAATTGTGTGAATCTGAACAACACTCGCGGTACCTCCTAACACTAGGTACACACCTACTCCGACTAAAACAGTTATCCAATTCATAACTTTGAACTTGTGCCAGAGTAGTCTTAATTGATTAATTGTTGTTTTCACTTTGCAGTTCCACATCTTTTTTACCTAATCGCTCTGAAACAGAACAAGTATAGTGTATGTGGTAGCGTTGCAAATGCTTTATAGAAAGTGGTTCCAAAAACCTGTACAGGTCCCCGAAGGATTAATTAGCGAACCTGAAAAAGTGAAAGTTAAGAGCTATAATTAAACGCATCTTAATTACCTTTAGAAACTAAAAACAGTCAACCTTATTATTATTACCGAAGGCTGTTTCAAAATTCTGAAATATTTTTTGGGAAATATGTTAAAATATTGGAAAAAACATAATTTCCAAAATTAATTTCTTAAAATATTCCAAATTAAGCACTTTTCATCTAGCACCATACTAAACCTTTGTTCTTGATGAACTGCAGCTGAATATACCTAAAACAGTGGAAACAACAAAGCGAACATAACTTGTTGAAGTTTGTAAATGTCAAAGTGTCATATATGGATTTAGAATGATGCTAAAAAGATAAAATAATCTTATAATGATTTTAATTTTAGTAAAATTTTAATAGATAGTTTAATGAGTATCCGGTTTAAAATTTACAAAAACCTTTCTTTTCTTGGCTTATATGATTCTAAAACTGCTTTAACATCAGCTTAAATCGTCTAAAAATGTTTGCCAATGGTTTTATTTTGAATAAGTCTCATAATGTAGCAATGACAAAATGGCCAAGGAACTTATCCAAGACTTAAAATGAAAAAAAACCTTTTGGAAAAAATGCTTAAATAGTGGCAATAATCCTACTAATATTATAAATGTGAAAGTTTGGATGGATGGATGTTTGTTAATCAATCACGCCAGAACGGCTGAATGGATCTGAATGAAATTTGGCACAGCTATAAATTATAGTTCGGAAGAGCACATAGGCTACCTTTTATTTAGGTAAAGTGTATGGTTCCCGTGGCATAGATTTATTTTTATTTTGCACAGAGCATATATAACATATCTCCTCTATCTACAAATAATAACATAACAATCTACAAATATGTAATATAATAAGGTTTCTATATACTACTGAAATACATCAGCCAAGTAGAAGACTTAGCACTATAATATTTGGACTTGTTGAATTATTGATTGGAAATCTTCTTTCCTAATCCCCATCTTTAAATCGGGTTCGAAAAATAGTGTTGAAAATTATAGGGGTATTTGTAAGTTGTCCGCAATTCCCAAGCTTTTTGAAAGTTTAGTAAAATACAAACTCGATTTTCTTGTGAAAGAACATATAAATAGTGCTCAACATGGGTTTCTTTCGGGTAGGTCAACTATAACAAACTTGACTTGTTTCTCATCGTTTGTTGTTAATGCTATCGAAAATAAAAGTCAAGTCGATGCCATATATACTGACTTCAGCAAAGCTTTTGATTCCGTAAACCACAGCATTTTGCTTCTTAAACTTGAAGTTTTTGGAATCCATTCAAGCTTACTCAAATGGATTTCTTCATTTTTAACTGGCAGGGTTCAAAAAGTTAAGATTCAGGAATATACTTCAAGATCAATTAAGTGTACGTCTGGTGTTCCTCAGGGTAGTCACCTTGGCCCATTGCTATTTATAATATTCATTGATGACATTGTCAATCATATCAACTTTAGTAAATGTCTCATTTATGCTGATGATCTCAAATTATTTTCAAAAATAACAATAATTTGAGATGACTGTCTCAAGCTGCAAAAGGATCTGGATAATATATCTCTCTGGTGTAACTTAAACCATTTAAATCTAAATATAAAAAAAAAGTTTCATAATTTCCCTCTCTAGAAAACTTCATACTTATGAGTTTATCTATTCTCTTGAATCCAAGCCTCTTCAGAGAACATTAAAAGTGAAAGATTTGGGGGTTCTTTTTGACTCTAAATTTTCATTCTCTCTTCATATTGATGCTATTGTTGCGAAAGCTAACTCAATGTTAGGGTTCATTAAAAGGAACTCCACTGATTTTTCAGACCCATACACCCTTGTATCATTATATACTTCTCTGGTTAGGCCAAATCTCGAATACGCGGATGTTATCTGGAATCCTTGTCAACAATTTTTATCGGATAGAATACAGAGAGTTCAGAATCGCTTTACAAAGATATGTGTTTTACAAAATGCGCTGGAATTTCTATCCATGTTCCCAAGCCAGGCAAAGCTTCTTGGGCTTACAATCTCTTAAAGCCAGAAGAACAATTCACAATATTGTTTTTGTGCAGGATATTCTTTGCTACCACATAAGATGTCCTGAGTTACTCTCCTTTATGTGTATATATGCCCCATCGAGGCTGTTGAGGGAAAGAGCCCTTCTTTTTGAGTCCAGACATAGAACGAACTACAGAAGTAACGAACCAATTTCAAGGTCAATTGGAGAGTTCAATAAAATTTATGATCATGTTGACTTATATCTCTCCAGAGAAAAATTTAAGAATGTATTATACTATTTATTCTTAAGATATTAAGTATTTGTTATCTACTTTTAAGTAAATTTAAAAATGTATACTATTTATTTTTACAGACATGTAATCTGTTAAGCTATTAAGCTTGTAGATGAAATAAATAAATAAATAAATAGCTTTTAATGACCTTTCGTCCAACAAAAATTGGCGTTTCGTCCCCGAGATCTCCAATACAAATAATAACATGGCTTTTATTCACAAGAAGCCAAAAAATACACACACAACATAGATATGCCGTGCCAGTATATCCAATCCAGTAAGCAAAAGCAACACGAAAGCTCTACACCAAAGCAGTATCAGTAGTACAGAGTATGCATTCAACCACATCGAGGACGATCAATGTTATTTTATACACATATTGTCAGGCTAGAGTAAAAACAAGAGTACCTTTAATCATGCGGTTGAAAAGCCGTAGCATTGTACGGGTACCATGTTAGTTTGTATATAAAACAAAATGTTGGCGTTTTTTCCAAAAACAATTTAGGTAAATTTCTCTGTAAGAGCCGCTGACTCACTCCAGGACGACAACACTGTTCCAAGACGATGAAGTAGGACCAGAAACCAGATAACCCAGCCAAAAATGTGACATCATCACTTGATCTGATCCCAATTCGAAACCCATTCACTAACAAACATCACTGCAACAAGATAATACTATAATTCACCACGGGTTTCTCAAAGTGGCGAACGACAGATGGTCAACAATAATATTGGGTCACCTGTCAGGTTTGGAGAAATCTTTGACCGATCAGCTTTAGAAATAAACAGAAAACTTTGCAGCTAAGCAGGCATCTACGAACTACGGCCCTCTTAACAGGACTCACTAGGAACACACATTAACATAATCTGACTGGATTATGGAATGATCTTATTTTCGCATTTAATTCAAAATATGAAGAAAGATCTTTTTAGTCATGGAAAGTTTTGCATTCTTTTTAATAAATATCGAACTCGCAAGTTGTATCAAAGTTAAAATTATGTATGTGTGGATCGCAAACTATCGATATCAAGTAGGATATTCGACCGTATAAAAAGGTTTCATCCGTAATAAAGGGCCATGTGCTTAAGTTATTGTCAAAAGTAGTTACCAAAATTATCGGTGAAACAAAAAACGCACACAAGAGCTTACGCTGATTTTTTAAATGTAAACGGCTTAAGCGATTTTCTTCAAACTTTGTACTTAAGCGATTTAAGTGATTGCCTAAAATAAATCTTTGACTCGATTTTTTTATCCCAAAAAATAACGGTACTTGCCGTTCAATTTCTTCTCACATCTTAAATATCTCGAAAGCTGCAGTAACTACTTTAATTTAAAAAAAAAAACAGCGGGTTGCACTCCGGGAGTGCTGGCAGAAGTGCAAACTTGACTTAACTACTGAAATACCTGCCTACATTTTGTACCTACATGTGTATTATTAGTCACATTTCACCCGATCGAAGCCGGGTTTTCATCTAGTATATTTATAAAGTATTCACTCATTTTCTTTCACTATTTCTTCGTCACTTTTTTCATTAATAGATGCATTTTGTTCAATTTCCATATTTTAAGAACTTTACACGAATTTTACGAGAACATCTACAGACGGTCTATAGACGGTAACTTAATAAGGTAATATATTGCGCATGTTTTCATAATTCGGTTGTCATAATTCTAAAGTTCGGTTGTCACATTTGGCAAAATGTCTCTGAGATTTGACATATGCACTCTCATATTTGACATTGTCACATACAAATAGGGATGGGTCAATATTTCATTAAGATGTGTTTAGTAAGAGGTAACAGTAGATCAAAAATAACTGTTACTCAAATAACATTTGAAATTTCTAAATTTGTATTTTGATCAAACCAAACAGCGGAATATAGATGAAAAAGTGATGAATAATTAATTTTAAAATGGTAGTGGAAAATAGTTTATTAAAATTGTTTTTTCACTGACAATTTTTGTTCCATAATTGTTATTTCAGTAACAGTGACTTATAACTGTTATTTAAAAGTAGCAGTAACAGATATTGCAACTAGAAGTTTGGCTCATGCCAAAGCATATGCTTATATTAAATGTGACACGAGTGTCTCTGAGTTTTGCCACATGCGCGAACTTCAACGAAAATGAAAACCGGAATATATTACCTTTATTATGTATACTTATGTATGTCTAGGCATCAGCAGTCACTATCCATGAATGCGCGTAGCAGACTGTAATACAAACCCACACGCACATTCGCGCACCCTGCGCCGCTTACATATTTTCCCCTCGCGGTAGAAAGAGAGGAGGATATTACTTCCTCTCCTAGGCCGCGCTGGCGATCTGCTCGACTATGTCTTACGAATTTTCGATCAGGTCACTTTTCCTGACGCGAGATTAATATTTTTACTTATTTTTTTCGATTTTCGACTTTTGATAAATTACGGTCTCTGCCAACGAGTGTAATTCAAAAATCATGATTTGCGAGTACATACTATTGTAACTTTCAGAGAACCATTTTGTTTATTTCCGTCTTTTTCGAAAACGGATTTTGATTATTTTTTTACAATTCGAAAAAGAATACGACGATTTTTTAAACTTTTGGTTAGAATCAAAAATAACGCTAAATAAGGTAAAGTGCCTATTAATATTGATTTTAAAAAACGATGAGGAAAATATAGTTCTTATCAGGAATTAGAAAATGTGAACTTTTAATTGGGAAACAATTTTTACAGAAATCTTTGCTAACAGTAAATATAATATTTTAAAATTTAAATAAGAGCATATCCGTAAAAGAATAGATAGAATAGATTTTCTTTGAAAATTTATTGTTTCTAAATATTTGTTTAAATTAGTTTTTATGACTGAAAATTGGAATGTTAAATTCTTTTTAGTGAATCTTAAAAAATTGTTAACAAAATAAACGCTCTAACGAATTAGTTTTTGTCTCATACATTTAAATATCTTTCTTTTACAATATTTCTTCAATAATAAATAAAAATGCGAAAATATGCGGAAAATTAGCAATTGCATTGCATTAAAATCGATTCTATTGAATACAACATATACCAATTCGCTGGCAACTTTCCCTCTTAAACTATTATGATGATCTTAAACTAAATGATAAGAATTTAGTTTTTATTGTTTATCTGATAAGGTCATATGTTTTGAAGAAGGTTGTCTTAAATTGAGAAGGCTGATGACTTGTTAAACAACTATTAAAAGTAATCTGGTCCAGTAATAACTTAAAGTCTGAATTAACTTATTTTTAGAATAATCCAATTATAAATTAAATTTAATCTAGCATTCCAACAAAATTTTAACCGTAAAAATAACAATCATTGATGCGGTTGGAATACGCTGTTAGAATTCAGTAAAATGGAGAAAACGTGTTTGTATTGTTTAAAGCCAACCTTACATCTTACATAAGCTGGTAGAGATGTTTACTGTAACTTATTATTATAGTAGCATTGTTATTGAGGTGGTTTTTCTTTTTAACTAAAATGAGTATCAAAGCTTTTCTAATAGAGACGGGTTAATTCTAAATTTGATGAAACAATTAGTTTTGTATGACATATCAACGAATGCAGGTTTTTTTTAAATTTATTTAAAAGCGAATGAATGACATTTATGAAACATGACATCATTCAAATGGTCTCAGAATTTCGCTGGCGGCTGGCGGGCACAAATCACAGAGGTAATATTTTTTATGACTCTATATACTCGTGTATAAAGTATAATACTACGTTTCCACCGAATTTTAATCTCTTGTATATTTACTAATCTCAAAAAGTGTTTCCATTGCTCCAAAAGTAGATTAATTTTGACAGCACTATTCAAAATGCTTATATCTTTTTCATTTTCTCCTATGATGTAGAAGTGAGACAGGCAGTTTCATCTGTGTTAACCGAAGAGAAAAATTCAATTTACCGATGAATGTGTTAATTTCGATATGGAAATATGGTAGTTCGATTGAAGATTTAAATGAGATTTATTTTAAATCTTCATCTGAGAAGATTAAAATTTGTATGGTAAATCTTCAAGATTTGTAGGAGATTAGCTAAATCTACTTAAATCTCGGCTTAGTGGTCGGTGGAAACGTAGTATAAGATAATACTACTATACTATTATCTTATACTATGTTTCCACCGACCACTAAACCGAGATTTAAGTAGATTTAGCTAAATCTCTGAATTTTGGCGATGGCACCGGTTGTGTTGATTTTAAGTTCACCGGTAAGCTGCGTTATAATAACATACCCCCCTGATAGTACTTATACATCACGCGGTCTCAAAAGGTGATGCATTTCTAGAAATAATTACAATAGCAATATAGCAGATAGCAGAAGCATTTCATAGCACCTTTTTTAGTTTTATGGGAGAATGTCGATGTCAACTGATACTTATAGATACAACCAAACAAATGATATTTGGAAACGCCAACACAAAATGACAGTTGTTCTTACGATAAGGCAAGAAATGAATAGTATGCGATGAAACAACACTATGACATTGTCTATCGATTTCGATTTCCGTTTGCGATAATATAAACATGAAGAAATTTCAAAAATGTTCGCAAATTTCTTCAAAGACGCTTTTGAAGTTCCTATCTCTTCTCAAACTTCGGATTCATTCTTTCCGTCTGAAAATTTTTCTCACCTTAACACACTTAATGTTACCATTAGTGAAGATTCAATTGTTCACAGCGTTCCCAAACTTGACGATTGATTTAGCCCCGGTCCTGATGGTGTACCATCTTGTGTATTAAAAAAAAATGTGTGTCCAAACTATCTTATCCTCTTTATGTTCTATTCAATGAATCTCTTAGGTGCTCAAGTTTTCCAAAATTGTGGAAAAGCGTTTTTATAACACCTGTTCATAAAAAACGATCCAAAAACGACATCGTGAATTACCGACTTATCGCCAAACTTTCTGTTATTCCTAAATTGTTTGAGTCCATTATCTGTAATGACTTATCTTTTAATTGTAAATCAATTATTTGCGACAGCCAGCATGACTTCGTCCAAAATAAGTCAACTGTTACAAACCTTTTTCATTGCACTTCCTTTTGTCTTGAAGCCTTTGAAGTTAGGAAACGAGTAGAATGTGTGTTTACGGATTTTAGTAAGGCCTTCGATGAATTATGTCACAAGACTTTAAACCATAAACTAAATGCCTTAGCATTTAATGAACATTTTTTAATGTGGGTTTCATCTTATTTAAATAATAGAAGCTATTGTGTAGCATTTGGAATTGAGCATCCTGTTCAATTTTGCGTCAAATCTGGTGTCCCGCAAGGAAGCCATTTAGGTCCCTTATTGTTTATTTTATATGTAAATGACTTAACCTCGATCATAAAATCCTCCTCGGTCTTAATTTATGCCGATGATATTAAAATCTTCAAAAATATAAGCTCAATAAACGACTGCTTACTTATTCACGAAGGCCTATATAGGTTAAGGGAATGGTGCAATAAAAAACGACTTTTGTTAAATATTGACAAATGCAAAACCATGTGCTTTACACGCAAACAAAAAATTATAACTTATAATTATTTATTAGAATCTTCCCATCTATGCTAACTTTCCATTTTTTCCGATCTGGGTATTATACTTGAATATAATTTATCTTTTACAGACCACTATAACTATATAATTAAAAAATCCAATAAAATTCAAGGTTCCATAAGAAGATTTTCTCGTGATTTTCGTGATCCCTATGTCCTCCAACTTCTTTATATATGTTTTGTAAGGCCAGTACTTGAAGACGGCTGCGTAGTATGGGCCCCATACTATATATTTCATATAAACAGACTTGAAGGTATTCAGAGAAGGTTCATGCGTTTTTGCCATCGACTTCTTCCGTGGTCACAAAGATCGGTACTTCCTCGTTATAAACATAGACAGTATCTCCAGCTTTGTTTCATTATTAAATTAATCAATGGATCAATAAATTCTCCATCAGCTTTGTGTCAATTGAATTTTAGCTACAGTGTATCTAGCATAAGAAGACAGTTGCCCTTATGTCCGATATTCAGCAGAACAAATTATGGTATGAATAGTCCTTTAAATCAATTGATACCAGTCTTCAATAAGTATTATTATTTAATTACTTCTATAAACGACAATTTTAAAAGCAAACAATACATCATTGTAATTATATTGTGTATTTATATTATAGGTAATAATAAGTGTATTAAAATTGTAGTTAAATAGTTATAAGTTCTAACGTTAGTAAATTAACGGATTAAATAAATAAATGTTCTTAAGCTTGCTCTGAAATCATCGCTAAGGGAGACCGCATGTTAAGAAGACTATACAAGTTGCCTATAAATATGGCGCGGAAAAATAGAGAAAACAGTCGTCAAAACGATAGTCAAAAAATTAGCGATCGGTTTTTTCTTACGCGATACGGGCCCTGTATTTATACTTACAATAGGTTTGTTGTTATAGCGATCATGAAAACGCACCAGGAAAAGTTGAAACAATATGAAAGTGAATATTTTGTGCTGATGGTCGCTTATAGCAGAGGAAAATTATGTCAGTTGGCAAGCCTCACTTCTAGTCTGCCATTAAGTTTTCCAGATTAAAACACACAAGAAAAAGTTGTTCGTCCACAACGAACGAGAGAAATTGGGACCCGAATCATTGGAATGATTTGTTCCATTTTGTGTCAAATGGCAATTAGCTGGGACGAAAACTGAATTTTCTTCAGGAAAATAATTAAATACATTTTTAACAAAAAATTGCAAATATTTTTTGCAAAAAAAATTCTCTGAGTTATTCGTCATCGATTAGTGTACCATTTGTATTTTAAAACGCGTGAAATTATCATAAATTATTCATTATAACTTTTTTCCTGATCGCTTTAACTGGTCCTTAAATATCTAAGCCTGTACTGGGGAATTAGAGTTGTGTCAATCGCGATTGAATTGGTCTTTACGACCCATTCATTAAAAAAATTTATTGATTGCAATCAGAGTAAGTAAATCGAATCAATCTATTTCAATACCAATCGTTCTACACTATACTACAATTTCAATCAAGTGATTGAACGCAAGGCAATCATATTTCGTTCATTCCACTTATTTACAATCAAAATAAATTGCATTGATTGGTTTCACTTTTCACTATATTCTATCGTTCTAAAGGATGCACGAACCTGAATGGAAATGAAATAAGTATGTATTAGATATTCTCTTTATTTTCTTATAATGTTTATGGGTTAATTGTTTGTTTAATCGAAACTAAAGAAATACCTATAAGAAATGTAAGTATGTTTTTACCAATTTTGTTCTTGATTTTTTTTAAAAGCATCAGTTAAATTTCACATACATTCGCCTCAACCACATCACATATGCACATACATATATATAAATGTTGATTGAAAGTAAAAGATTGATTGACTTCACACACACACAACCATGTGATTGTTTCAATTCAAAAATGTTTCCATATGTATCGCAAATGAAATGATTGATTGAAAAAATTACGATTGAAAAGACCAAATCTTTGAAATGAACGACATTTGAACGATTGAATCTTTAAAAATGAATGATCGACACATCTCTTTGGGGAATGTAAGTGCCATAGATAAATGATACCAAGTTACGAATCCTTGGCTGTCAAATAGTTTTGTCTACAAGCTGAAAATGGACTTCTGGGGCCCAATTCCGCAAGCGTGAATTGTTTTCTGTGCAAACCAATTATTCACCCTCAAAATATGCGTGAATAAATTTGCCTATCTGTGTACACGTTATCTGTCAAATAAAAATGCATCGCACCCTTGCGGAATCGGAAAACTGTAAGTGTACACAACATCAACACATAATAAACGTTCGGTTATTATAATCCCGCTTTTTTAAGATCCCGGGTAATCCCCCTTATCCCGTTTTCTATTTTGATAAATGTTACCCTGGCTGTCTTAATCGCCGTCTTTTTTGCACATTGTGTTAATTCCAAAAGCACCATAGTAAGAAACGGGATTATAAGAGATGGGATTTTAATAAGCGGGTTTTTAAGAAAACGGATTATAAAAAGCGGAATATCGAACCCATCTCAATAATCGTCCCTCAACCATGTACTTTAAAATCGATAGCTGTAATTACACAATGTAAAAGCAGTCTAATTAGCGGATTCGAATGTCTTTCTGAATTTGCGCGACATTATAAGCGGAACAGTGGCAAATGGGAATTTCTGGAGTCACTCGAAAAATATTCACTTATTAATGTGAAATTTCATTTTAACTTTAATTTTGTTTTGATATAATTTGTTTTTTATTAATATCATAACTCACTTATCTAACAAAACGAGTTTTTCCATTTGTATTAAAAAAAGACCGGTTTAATTTATACAACAAATTCGCATTCGCCAATTTTTTCTGACACTTAAAACACTTTATTTAATCAAATCGCCAGCCACCAGATGCTTAACACTCCATTAATATTGCACTTTCAATTTCAACTGCGCTTGAAGAAACATCAAGCCTCTATTATAAATCATTTTGTTTTCTTTTATAAATAACATAAAACACGTTGTCTCTAATTTAATATTAAGTACTTAAAGCATGTTAATATAACTTTATTTTACAAAATCAGAACACGTTCAATCGCCAAAACTCTAAGAACTCATGACGGCAATATATATATTATAATTAAGTAAAATAATTAAAAAAAAAACTGACAACTTTTTTGTGTCATCAACCTTAAGCGTGCGTGTGATGAATAATTTGGGACCATTTCCGCATTTGTGCGAATACAAACGAATGGGATTGCGAAACCTGAAAGCTTAAGGTCAATGTTATAATCATATTGCTGCTTTGCAACTTAATTACATAATTTTTTTTCCGATTTCCGAAATTTAGGGAAGACTTGACAAAAATGCAATGTTTAATACGGATTAATAGGCGTGTTGCCGGACCCGGACATGATAAAGTCACAATAAACGTGAAATAATGGCGTTTTCGTCCAGAACAGAGCTTGAGCAGAGTTTTAGTGCATATACCCCTTTCACACAAGGAAACTGAGTTGCCGGCAACTGGGAGTTTGTAGGTGAGAAGGGCAAGAAGTAAGGGGAATGAAAAAAATCTCCCCGGTCAACGATTTGAAGAGATTTTTTTGACGTTATGCTTTGAAATTTTCTTAGGTTTCCATTTTGACTCATGTCTCTGATAGATATCAAACATATTTTTTTTAAAGAGAAATTGTTTCTTACAATTATATTATTACATTAACCAAACCAAATCAGCTACTTAAATAAATTCATTGTGAAAAAAAATTTCAAGTTTAAATTCTTGTGGGCAAGGCATTTAATTCAATTCATCACGAGTTGGTACACTTTTTAAACATACAATTATGCGCCTAGACATGGAAAATCGACAACAAAAACGGACGAACCAACTAAGCTCTCAGCTTGTGGCTTCCTGTCAGTGGTTTATGCGTCCAACTGTATCAATAAAGCTTCGGTGCATTCCAATAAGCCCAATATAATCTTCCCATCATCACTATCATGTGTTGGGTCCAAGATTTGGATGGCAAGAGAAACGCACAACAAATCTGCACACAAATCAATTTTCTCCTGGTTCATTGTTTTTCCGTGACCTTTTAATATATTAATTTAGCAAACCATTATTAACAACCACAATAAAAAAAACAACATTTACCTATATAATCACACCAGGTTTCTTTATTTTGAATTTATTTTTCTAAATATAAGATGCGGTTAATTTATAACTCAAAACTGTGTAGAATTTTCCAGCCGCGAAGCAAATTGTTTGTTTACAAAAAGCGAATGTCAAATCAAAAGCAATTCAAAAAACAATCAACTCAGTTTCCTCATCAATATCTTCGTGTGAAAGCTACAAGGCAATTAAAGGAAAACGTCAAAAAAATCTCCAGCAACTGGTTTCCCTGTGTGAAAGGGGACATATAGACAGTATGCTGTGAACTTGTTCCGAATAGAGTAAGTCGCCTTTCACACAGGGAAACCAGTTGTAGGAGATTTTTTTTGACGTTTTCCTTTAATTGCCTTGTAGCTTTCACACGAAGCAACCGGCACCAAGAAACTGGGGAGGAAACTGGGAATACAAAGCAAAACGTCAAAAAATCTCTTCAAATCGTTGAACGGGGAGATTTTTGTCATTCCCCTTACTTCTTGCCCTTCTCGCCGTCAAACTCCCAGTTGCCGGCAACTCAGTTTAATTGTGTGAAAGGGGACTAAGGTCTGAACACCGATTTGTATTTTATGATACGTTTTCACCTAAAGATAATCCGGTATAAATTGAGAAGATTTAAAATTAAACTTCAATTGTTTTTTTCACCAGTGAAAAAAAGATAGTTTGACGTTTTCACTATGAATTGTCTTTAAAAAGTCAATACAACAAGACAAAAACAAAATAATTGGGAAGAAGAATAAAAATTTCGGTGCAGTGAACAAATTTAATTTCAATATATAAAAATGAGTAATAACTTTAAAATATTGTTATCCCAACATCTTGCAGCATATAGATATATTTACATAAATACTGTAATCGCCTTTGAACGGTTTTCGTTTTTATATATTTGGGAAAGAACAACTTCAAAGCAGTATTAATGTAGGATAGCTAAAACATTTACCATTACAAATTCGAGATACAGACCGCTTTATTTTTATACTTTTTTATAAACAAAAACAGAATTTGAAGGCAACGACAAACTATACCAGACAAAAACAAATTAAATAATGTTGGACAGTTTTTTGTTGTTGTTGAATGTCAATGGAGAAAATATGACGTTAGAATAGGCGCGTTCTATGAAATAAGTTTGTTTCTTTTGCGAATCTTCTACTTCGAAGAAGATTTCAATGAGATTAATTTCTAATCTTCATTTAAGGAGATTAAAATTTGTATGGGAAATCTTCAAGATTTAGAAGATTTCAGAGAGGATTTATGGTTAATCCACTTAAATCTGAATTAAGTGGTAGGTGAAAACGTAGTATTAAACATACTTGAACCACACAAACCAGACAAAATGTTCATTTTAAGCGGCCCATTCACATAACTCTCGTGTCGACAAAGGTGTGATGACACAATTTCTATAGCTCGAAGTCTTGAATCATCGAACTTTTTTGTGGATAATAGTAGTTCGATTTATTGAAGTTTGACTGTAGTTCCTTTTTGCTATTAATCATATTTATGTATTTGGTTAAATAAGAGTTATTTTATTTATATAGATATCATTAGCGTAGCGGTCTGATTAATGGTTTGATTTTACCAATTTCCATGTTTTACGTGTGTGTTAAAGACTGATTGCAAACATTGTTTAAACGTATCACATTATAAGAAATGGTAATATAAAATGATGAAAAAGCAAATTTTACGCATACTAATATTGGTGATTTAATTTTTATTTCAAATACTAAATTAATATTTAATTTGCAAGACTGTAGGTTAGGTGAGCAACCACGACCACACGAATGCATATTTATCCTAGGCATGGAATTTTAACACTACTGTGTGCCTGGCGAAATCAAATATGGGCCAACATCTTCATTGTTTTATTGCACTTTATTGTTATTCGACTAAAATGATCCCGTATGGGTTTCTTCAACTTATATCCGCTGCAAGTGCATAGCGAGTACTGTAATTCACATTAGAAGACTTTAAAAGCACAAACATGTACATAACTTAACTCTCTACAACTTTAATACGAGTATAAAAAAAAAGTGCCCTGGACTCAAGGCTGCGATGTGTAAGTACTTTTTTGTATAAAGTAGATACGGTATATAGAAAAATGTATATATATTAAATATACTATGTATTTAACTTTTTTTTATATAAATACTTTTTTTTTAAGAAGAAATGCAAAAACAAAAGCAATACAAACGCATTTGCATACGTAGGTATTGCTTTCGTTCTTTATTTTGTGGACTGCCCTTTTAATTTTAATTGAATTTTTTTGTGACCTTTAGTCTAAATTATACCTACGTATGCAAAGGCGTTTGTATTGTTTGTATTTTTGCATTTCTTCTTAAAATTAAACAAGCCGGACCACGGGCATTATTTTCTTGGTGCCTAAATTCGACCGAATTCGCCTAAAAAAATATAATTCACAGTATTTGAAAGTGGTTGGGGTCAGAATCCCGAAAACCAAAATCCCGAAAACACAAAATCCCGAAAATCCAGAATCCCGAAAACCCAAAATCCCGAAAACCTAAAATACCAAAAAATTATACAATTTTATATAATTTTTCGGGATTCCGATTTCGTAAAAATAATCCTAAAATCTTGAGCTCAAGAGAACAATGGACTTACAACAATGAATCTATCGAAGTTGTTAAGGATTATAAATATCTTGGAGTCTACATAACAAAGAACTTGAGTATGGAAAAACATCTCTCTGAAAAATTAGCGAAGGCGAAAACTGCAATTAATACCGCATGGAAGAATATCTTTAGTAACAGACATATATCATATAGTGTTAAATACAAAGTGTTTGAATCGGTGTCCCAATCCACATTGTTGTATGCGCCCCAAGTATGGGGTGCAAAAAAATACGAAACTGTTGAAAAATTACTTAGATTTTATTTGAAGCGCATATTTCGACTTCCCCAAAATGCGCCAAATTACATGGTAATGTTAGAGTCGGGCATCTCTCCAATGTTTATTAAAACATTAAAATTGAATGTTGATTACATCATTAAGGTATTGAATATGCCGGATTTTCGCCTACCAAAAAAAGCTGCTCTTCAAGCAATACGTAGCAGATCTGGATGGTTTAAGGATTGGCTCGATCTGGCCCAAGAAGCTAATGTAGAATTAAATCTTAATGACTTGAACTCATGGAAACCAGCACTATACAAACTGATCTCAGATTTAGATGACCGTATAAGAGTAAGGTATGCGGAGGAAGCAGCAGAATCAATGCACAGAATGATCTACAGTAAACTGAACCATAATTTGAACGTAAAAAATTATTTTAGAGATGACCACTCCATTGAAGAAATATCAACCATGTTCAGGATGAGAGGTGAATTACTGAATCTTAATTACGTACCGCATCGTGAGGATTTACCTATCTTTTGTGAAATATGTAATATGGATGAGAGAGAAGATATTTTTCATTTTGCAATTTTGAAGTTGTTTTTATTCTTTCTATTTTATTTTCGGGATTTTGGCCTTTCTGGATTTTGGGTTTTCCGGATTCTGGGTTTTCGGGATTTTGGGTTTTCGGGATTCTGGATTTACTGGATTCTGGGTTTTCAGGATTCTGGATTTTCGGGATTTTGGGTTTTCGGGATTCAGAATTTCGGGATTGTATCCTCCAGTTTGAAAGCTGTAAATTTTGTGTCGGTAGCCATCAACTAATATTTTGCGTCTTAGAAATGTAGTACAGCATCTAACTGATGAGCCCAACTGTAGTACCTGGGCGAAACTCAAAATTTAACTTAAGGTCACAAAAAAATTCAATTAAAAATATAAATACTCTATTTAATAATGAAACACAATTTTTATAACTCAATTATTTATTTACATCGATTTTTTTAACAACGCAAATCAGAAATGTCAAAGTTCAACTTAAAAAAAGTCTTGAAATTTGTATTTGTGTTTTCGTTACTGCATTTTGGCTGCATTCTCTACACCCTGTCCACTCACTCAATCTGTGAAATAGACGCAAGACGAAAACAAAATAAGAAAGCGATCGTGTAACTCTGCTTTACACGCCTGCGATTTTTAAGCGTTGATTCTCTTTTGTTCCCCTTTCGGTTCCAAGATTTTTAACAAAAATTAACTTTGTCCAAGTGAGATGAATAATATCTCCGCTTTCCTTATTCCGCCAAAACAAAAAGAAAAAGCATAAAAAAGAAGAAACGATGACTGCATTTTTTTCAATATCAGCACGTGAATAAAAATCATACGCTCAATGCATGCTCAAATCAATGCCGTCATACCAGGATCGGAAACTCTCATTCGTTTCACCCCGCCAACAACCATTTCCTTAAATTGTTTTATTTGTACATTTGGCACTCTATCCATCGCCGAGATTCAGCTAATTTGAAACCGCAGTGAGAGGGATGAGTCACATTCGATTAAAAATCGATTCAGCTAGTAAAAGTGAGGAAGTGAAAAGAAATGTCAGATTACTCGCTGCTGAGATTTCAGCAGTGACTGTCGAGTCACTTCACTTCACTCGTCAAAATAGCTGAAACAAATTACTAGAGATTTGGTAGACATGAATGAAGAATACAAGATTACGACTCTTCTATTTTTCCCCTTTGTTGTAACTTTTCACAACTCGTGTGACGTCAATAGAGATTAAAAATGAAAACGAGATAAAAGTTTAAAATTGAAAAGTTTGGAATACCTTCATGATCACCCTGATCGAGAATAATTCCGCTTCAGGTTAAGGTCCCACATTTTAGGGCACAACGAGAGTGCTATTTCGGACGCAGCAAATGTAAACTTTGACGATACCCCAGATTTGGAAGTGCAATCGACTGGTTTGCAGACATTGCTTTTGCTTATACAAAACAATAATCTGGAATGTCTTTTTATGTACTATACTTCAAAGCATTGCTTGGGAACCTGAAGAGGTTAACACTGGTGGCAACAAAGATGAAGATTTGCCCACTTTAGAGAGCGATGGCCTAGAAAATATGGCCGGATACATGCGCCATAAACTAAGTCACAAAATTCCAGCCGAGGAAAATGTCGCATCGTATTCATGGGTGGACCACATAAGTGTAGACGGCTTGTCAAAGCCATCGCCAATGACTTGACGAACTTCGAAAACATCTTCTTTACTAGTTTGTCCAGGCTACCAAACAAATCCACTTGAATTGGCCAAATACATTGACTGCGAAAATACAACAAAATTAAAACTTTCCATTTATTTAATACACAATAATCTACACAAATTGTTGTTTGGCTTAATTTAAGTTAAATCTTCGATATCCATTTAGTAAATGCAATTAAAGTAAATTTAATTCAACAATATTCAATTATTTAAACAAATTGTATATTTATATTATTCGCGCACGAAAAATCCATTAATCCACATCGCACAAACAAAACAATTTCCTTTGCTGTCAGATTTTATAATATCGGGTGACGTCTGCAAAGTAAGACATTGATTCATGAAATGTGAAAAGAAAACGTCAAACATCTTTTCAAATGACTCATTCAAGCGATTTATTTTGTACTGTATGAGTACCTACTATCTCTCTCCCTTTTTATAGGAAGAGCAAGGGAGGCAGGGTTTTTTAAAGATTTTTTTAATCTGCTGTTTTTTTTTAATTTGGTATTCTGACAAATATTTATTTATTTATTAAATCAATCAAAGAAAAAAATATTTAGTATGACAATTTTATGCATTTAATAATGTATATTACATAAATGAATTTCAAAAAAATCGTCCACCCATTTTCAAAATATTTAATTTTCAAAAAAAAAAATATTTTTTTTTTTAAATCCACAAAAATATTTTCCTAAACTTTTGGTAATGTGGTATTATTAGAATTCAAATTCCTACATACATTTTTTTTATCGAAATCCGTTGAGCCGTTTATGAGAAAGTTCAAAATAAGAAAATGGTTGTATGGCAAGTACCGTTGATAACAAAATATATAAATAGAATTTTTAACCAAGATGTAGTTCACATGTTTTTTTATATCATTAGAGACGTTTTCGAGATAATTAAGACGGTTGTATGGCAGGTACCGCCAGTTTTGACCAAAAAAATAAAACATTCAAAAATATATTTTAGACAATCACCTAAAACGCTTAAATACCAAGTTTGAAGAAAATCGCTTCAGCCATTCGATATAGAGCATTTTTCTTAAATTTAACTATATTCCTGTAAGACCTAAGGTCTTTTAAATGCAACCTGAATTGCACGGCACTAGTTTGGCACAGTGGATTTGAGAACCAGGTATTGACAGTCTCATTTTAACCCATTGTACAGACAGACATACGGAATTGCGAGATCCACATTTTTGGTGTTCTCTAACATCTTAATATCAAGTTTGATTAAAATCTCGGGTTCATTTGATTTATATATCGCAAGTAAAAAAGTTTGTAGAGTTCCAGCCCGGATTGGTATGCAATAACATTACGAGGTTCTGAGTGCATACACAGTTTTAGGGGTAACTATTACAGCGGTAATTCTTGTAGCATACTTCCGGGAGTAATGGTATTTTTTGGTTTGTAGTAGATGAATGGGAACGAAAGCTCCATTATATTATAAGCCCGCTAAAATTAAAATGTTTATGGCGCCAGTTATAGCTTTCATTGAAACTCATCATTGAAAACTTTGACTATCAATTCTGAGACACTTAAATAAAAAAACCTGATGTCGGATTGATACCAAAATGAAGGTAATAAGATACATAATATTTTTTGTCAAAAAAATATTTTATTTGCTCTACCACTTTCTTGCAAATTCAATTTTGATTTTTCAATGATGGAAAGCGTTTTCAATGAACAGCTGACATCATTGAAAAATCAAAAGTAAATTTATAAGAAAGTTGTAGAGCAAATGAAATATTTTTTCGACAACAAATTTTATATGTCTTATTACCTTCATTTTGGTACCAAAACGACATCAGCTATATTTGTTTAATTGTCTCAGAATGATAGTCAAAGTTTTCAATGATGACTTTCAATGAAAGCTATAACTGGCGCCTATAACTCGAAAAAAACGCTAAAACTGAGACTGAGAAAAGTCAAAGTTTACAAGCATACAAAATCCTTAATTATTAGCACAATTTACATCTTAATTCTACGAAAGAAGTTTCTCTTGGATATTTTTCATACATAATCCTTTTGTTTCTATTACATAGAAAACTATAAAAAACATCGATACCCCAATGAATGTTCCAAACATAAAGAATGCATAGTATGCGCCCAAAGCATTTAGTTCAGGAAACCACTGTGTTGTCAAGAAATTTGATATCCAAGAAACCGTAGATGCCAGAGACGCAGCCATCGGTTTGACATTTGATGGAAATATTTCCCCAAGTATTGCCCATGGAACTGAAGCAAATCCGAAAGAATAACAGATATTGAAAATAATAAGTGCTGGAACAGGAATCCACATGAGAGCCGAGGCATCACTAAAGGCTTGGGTGTAAAAGAAGGCACCCAAAACAAACAAGGACAAACTCATTCCAAGAGCAGATATGAAGAGGATTATTTTTCGCCCAGTTCGTTCTATTATGAAAGGAGTGAGAAGACTTGAAATTAATCGAATTAAACCCAGAATAATTGTAGCAATCGAGGGATCTAGAATTCTTGAATTAGCACTGGCGAAGATAGTTTGACTATTAAATGTTACCGCAGTGGAACCATTCAATTGCTGAAACGCCAATAGCCCACAACATATAACAAGAGCCTTAACATAACCCTTGTTGCGGAAAATATCCATAGCTGACCCATTTTGATCCGCATCAGCCGAATTCAGCATATTGTTCATTTCATCCTCTATGGTCTTCCCACTTTGGCCACGCAAGAACTCCAAGGATTTTTGCAAATCCATTTTACGTCCATTTTTCGCTAAGTAGTACGGTGTTTCTGGCATGAAAATGAAAGCTACGAAGAAGATGATTGGAATAGCCATACACCAACACTGCATGGTCATGTAACTTACATACGGACCAATACAATACACGTAAAGAACTCCACCTTTATATTGTAAAAAAAAAAATTGGTAATTTAGTTGAGCCTTCAGAAAGCTGTTACACATACTCACCGGCATTAAAAACACTACTGAAACAACCAAGTGCTCCTCGAATATCATCTGTTGCTATCTCGCCAATATACATTGGTATCGTAGCAGACAGAACTCCACCAGCTATACCCTGCTTTGATAGATACAAAACTAATAAGACATTTGTCGTTTTATTTTTATGTAATCATCTTACTTGGATAAAACGCGCAACAAGCAGCATCCATAATTGTGTTGTCAGAAGAAGAATGACGTATGAGAGTTCTATAAGAGCTACACAGAAAAATAGTGTCAACTTTTTTCCAATTTTGTCGCCTACATGTCCAGCCACAAGAGAAACTGGGATGAAAAAGAACAGAAAAAAATAAAATAAAATTAATGAATGAAATAAAATAAAAATGATAAATAAACGCACAAACTTTTAGTAAATCTAAACAACAAAGATATTAAAATTGGTAGGTTATAAGAATTTCGAAAATTCCAGATTTTTGTCAAAGAATTTTATGCGTACCAAAACTGCTCTTATTTTTACTATGAAAATTGTGACATATATTTGTATATGTGATGCTTTATTTTTAACCTTACTTGAGAAAAACCGTAATTTTGTTTGCTTCTGTTATTGTCTCTTCATCTCCAGCGATATATTCTCTAATTATATTGCTGGTAGTTAGTCCCCTTTCACACAGGGAAACCAGTTGCTGGAGATTTTTTTTCACGTTTTGCTTTAATTGCCTTGTACCTTTCACACGAAGAAACTGGCACCAAGAAACTGAGGAGGAAACTGGGAAGATTTTATCGGGCTAATTGGAATGCAAAGCAAAACGTCAAAAAAATCTCTTCAAATCGTTGACCGGGGAGATTTTTTTCATTCCCCTTACTTCTTGCCCTTCTCGCCAATAAACTGCCAGTTGCCGGCAACTCAGTTTTCTTGTGTAAAAGGGGACATAGTTGCTTGTAATGGGTTATCCATTTTGCGGTTTCAAATTTCGAGGAATTACGCGGCCAGGAAATGTCTCTTGCAATAAAGCCATATTCGCTCGAGTTGCGTGGCATGTGGCACAGTCTTCTCCAAGTCGTATTCTTCAATAGCAGGCAAACAAAAGTCGGTTATCATGTGACCATAACGCTCCGAATTGACGGTGAGTCGTTCCATCGTCGTTTTCGAAGAAGTAAGGTCCAATCACACCTCCGGACCAAAGAGCGTCCCAAACAGTGACTTTTAGTGGATGTAATGTCCTCTTCAATTACTTGAGGATTCTTAGAACGCCAAATATGACAATTTGTTTATTAGAAATGTGCCTCGTCGCTGAAGAAAATTTTGTTCGAAAAATAGACGTCCACCGCCTGTTGTTCAAGCACCCATTCGACGTATCTACGACACGTTGTGAATGGTCAGCTGGCTTCAGTTGTTGTGTGAGCTGGACTTTATATGGATGGAGGTGTAGATCCAAATGTTAAATACGCCATAATGTGCCGTAAGACAGTCCTAATTCCTGAGAACGACGAGGAATCGACACATTCGTGTCTTCGGTAACACTTTCACTTACAGCAGCGATATTTTCAGTGGTTCGAGCCAAACGATGATGCACAGGCCTTACAATATCTGTAACCAATCCAGTCTCTTCAAATTTATGTAAATGTCAGACTTTCAACTGAAAAAAAAAATGGTTTAACAACTTAGTTTGACAGACGTCGAATTCCAGCCCTATACTTTTGAAACCGCAAAATGGATAACCCTTTATTTAGGTACTTGTCGAGGTAAGTCATTATACTCTTTTTATTTACTTATAAAACCTTACATGGGCTTACCACTAACCCCCCTTGCTATTTACGTACGCTTTTTTACTTGCGATTATAGGTACCTACAGTAAAAGACGCTTACAAGCAACTGCAAAATGCCACAATTTTTGTTTCTTATATATTTGGTTATAAGTTATACGTTTCTTATAAAAAAAAACACGGATGGAAGAAACAGAAGTTTCTTAGAAAAAATCTAAAAAAACGCTTAAGCCTTTATTCTTAAATAACAATGATAGGTGATAGAGCAATAACTGAAACAATTATACATCTCTTGAATACCCTTGCACTATTTCATGCCTTTCATTGTTTTATGGTTATTTTATAGATAATGCGCTAATGTCTAATGAAATAGCCAGCTGCATTTCTCTCCTCAAACTATTCAACTGTAATATTCGCGCTTCTGGGTGGGAACGCTTATCACTCAGTTTAATCTTGAGCCCAACTTCGGACGTACTGTTAAGTGCCGAGATTCTTTCTTTGGACGTGCAACTCGAATGTGGAATGCTTTATCCGGTTCTATTTTCCACTCCAATTTTGATATTCAAAAATTCAATACCATTGTGCATCAGTATATCCTATTACATCCTTCCCTACTATGTGCTTTATCTTTTTAAGGATAGTCAAAACCCCTTTAGTGCTCGCATCTTTATAAAAAAAAGATACAATTTAATCACAAAACAAAATATATGGTGTATACTGCAATAATTCTATGATAGACTGTAACTACCTAGCACTATTTTGAAAAAAAAAAATTAAATTTAGGTTTCTTAAAAATATCGCTCAATGGTGGTTTGAGTTAAAGATTCCTCTCTTTGTTTGACAAGAAGATCTTCAAATTTGTCGAGGAATCTCCCGTGTTCCTCATTGTTGTCTAAAATAACATTTAAATTTTGTTTTCAATTTCTCAGAAAACACAAACTAAATTTGAAGTTTTTTATAATAATACAAATTCTATATACTACTGAAATACATCAGCCAAGTAGAAGACTTAGCACTATAATATTTGGACTTGTTGAATTATTGATTCAAAATAGCTTTTAACGGCCTTAAGTCCAACAAAAAAACTGATGAGTCCATGTGAGATCGCCGGGACGAAACGCAAATTTTTGTTGGACTAAAGGCCGTTAAAAGCTATTTTGAATCACAAACTAAATTTATTTCCGAGTGACATTTATGACATTTCTTTGAGAGTTCAGAAATGCATGTATGATTCTAACTGTATGCTGTCATTTAAAGAACCTGAGGGGATTTTCTTCTGTCATACAAAAGTTTCTTATACACATTCAATTTTAAAATCTTAAAGCAAAAGTTGGAATCGGTGTTGTAAAAAAAGTTCATTATATCAGTGTTTTTCTTATAAGCGTGTTTCTTATAAAAAACGACTTTAAAAACAGATTTTTAATAGAAATCTCTTGCATACCATGTGATCGAAGAGCAAAGTTCGTGCGATCTAGTTGTGCATTTTTTTTGTGGAGTTAACTTTGACTCTTGGTTTTAAGACAAAAAATGGCTTCGCTTTCGGATAACCAACTAGAAAATTAGTTTCAAAGCATCGCTGAATGTATAAGTGAATACCGTTTTTCAGATGAAAGTGAGATAGCAGAAATAGAAGACAATTTATCATTTTGGCTAGAGACCTTGGAAGAAATACTCTACAACTTAATGAGATCAGAAGTTTTAGTACATTGCAAATCCACAGAAACCGCTCTGTTCGAGCTCATAAACACCTTATATAAAGCTCTAGATATAAGAGAAAGGGGACTTTTGGCCTTTGACAACACCTCCCATGACGCTGTCAACAAAACTCTTTTAAAGTATTGTGTACCTAACACCATGACCAGACTGATTGACAAGATGCTGGTCACTAGAACAACAGAAACATTAGAAGGCCAGAGACTGTCTACAGGGAGGGGTACTATTACCCTTGATAGATCGTCGTGGAAAACGAACTGCTGGAAGAGCTAACTTCTCAAAGATTACGTTTTATTGGTTTGGCCGATGCCATTATTATTACAGCACTTGAAAAGTTTGAAGAAACCCTTCGTGATATCATTCAAGGAGGACTGATTCATAAGGACATGATGTCTATCCGTAAGCTTATCGATTTACCCTATAAAGTCGACGAGTCTAACTATTACCAAAAACAGACTGTTACCACGCATGAAACATATCCGGTTAGCTGGTGAAGTAATATCATTAAAAAAACGAGGTGAGGTAATTGCACTAGATAATAAAGCCATATGAAATAAACATTTAGAACAGACTATCGGGAAAGCCAAAAAGGTCCGAATGATTGCAAGAGATTTGCAGGAAAATGCAAACCAAACATCCTCAGGTGGATGCACAACCATGATGGTAAGACTCGTCATTACCTATGTTGCCATAGCATAAACCAAGGCAATCGAATTGGAACTCGTAACAATTAGGAAATCACTAGAAAAAGCCCAAAGTCTCGCATGTGTTTGTATTACTGGAGCCATGAGAACTTGCCCTACATCAGCTATGGAGGTTATCCTGCATCTGTCTTCTCTTCACGAGGTGATTAATAGTGCTGGAAAGGAACTGGGACTGGAAACTCCATAAGCCTCAGGTTTATAGAATGCACTCCAATGTCAACAGTAACTACGGAATGGAATGGAATGCGATTCTAAGAGCCAGCATGATTAAAAACTATAAATTCGAGAAAAAACTTCAAAAAAGAATAAAGTAGGAAGATCTAGTGGGTAGGCGAAACAATAAACTACACACTTCCACCAATCGCATCAAGTGGTACACTGATGGATCAAGATCATCTAAGAGGACTGGTGCTGGAATCTTTGGGCCTAGAACCAATCTATCTTCCAATACCAATGGGATAGTTCCCAATCATTTTTCAGGCAGAAGTTCATGCCATGTGCAATTATCCTAACCAAAATATTGCCATTATTTCCGGCCCATTTCGCTTCTGCCCGTAATATCTAAAGTCTTTGATTCTTTCAACTTCTGTGCCTGCAGCCAATAATAGAAGAAAAGCGCCTAATACCTGAACTTCAGTTCGGATTTACAAGCAAGCATTCGACAATTGACTAAGTGCATATGATCACTGACGTGTCGTGTGTCACGAAGGCCTTAATTTTAAATTAAGACAAATTCTGCCTCAAGCAATTTATACGCTTCTAAAAGCATATCTAGAGAAAAGACTTTTCAGAGTAAGACATGGAAACGATTACTCGGATCTCAAAGATATAGTGACTGGGGTACCAGAAGGAAGTGTCTTATGCCCAATATTGTACCCGTTATTTACACGTGATATACCTCACATAGAAGACACTATCGTAGCCACGTTTGCTGACGACACTGCAATACTAGCAGTGGGCTAAACGATAAATGATGCTACGACTAAATTACAAAAAGCTCTGAATAATGTCAGTGAATGGACAAAAACATGGAGGATATCGCTTAACGAAGTAAAATCAGTCCATGTAGATTTTACGTATAAAAAAATTAATAGGTTACCGGTATTTGTTAATCCGGTTCAAGTTCCGTTTGCTAATGAAGCAAAATATCGGAATGACTCTAGACGCGAAATTAAAATGGAAACCGCATGTTAAAAAGAAATGCGAGGAGTTAAATAATAAACTCAGATATATGTACTGGTTGTTCGGGAAACACTCTAAGCTCAGTATCGAAAACAAGCTAATTTTGTACAAGTAGGTGCTTAAGCCTGTCTGGACTTACGGTATACAAATCTCGGGTTGTACGCGCGATTCTAATTTAAATACCTTACAAACATTTGAAAATAAACTTCTAAGATCGTTTGTAAGCGTACCTTGGTACATTAGAAACGAAAATGTCCGCAGAGATCTCGGGATTCCCACGGTTCGCGATGAAATAAAAATTTTGTTCACGAAATCATAGAAAACGGCTATTACAAAACTGTAATAGTACTATAATCGAAATTATCGATGAAACGAATTTAGTACGCCGCCTGCGAAGGACTGAGCCTTCCGATCTGGTGCACTAAACGAGAATCTTTAAGATCGTGGTATAAGCAGGAACTATCACCGGATAGTTACCTGCAACAGGTTAATTAAATTCGTTAAAAATAAATTGCTAGATAAGTTTCAACTTAGTTGCAATCGGGAGGAGGAGGTGGTTTTAGTGCAGTTAGAATCTCACACTCCTATGAACACTCGTTTTTGGGTCCTCATAGAGCCTTTTGAAGGTTTTACACCTACCCACGGGGAAAACAAAAAAAAATGATGTCGGACAATCAACCTGCAATGTAAACGCCAAGCTCTTACATCATTACCTCCAAATTGGTGTGGGAATGTGTAGGCAAACTGAAGGAACTAGACACACACAATAATGTCTTGCTTCATGGGGTACCAGTCCATATAGGTATCCAGGGTAATGAGAAGTCAGACTCGTTAGTGAAAATAGGGGCAACAACACCCTTAACGGGTCCTAAACCCTAGTGTGGAGTAGGAGAGAACGGTATTAAAAATTAAATAAATACAGAAGAGAAGACTCAAAGACCAAGAAATTGGAAGGAACTCCCCAAGTTAAGGCAGGCAAAACTGTTGATTGTTGTATACAACCAAAAACGGGCCACGGACTGCATCAGCTTAGCTAGAAACAGAATCAGACTCATAATGGGCTTCCGCACCATTCACTGTAGGCTGATAAGACATTTACGTATTCTTGGCCAAATACATAGTGTTACGTTTAGATTTTGTCAGAATGAGGACGAAACAGCGGATCACATTTTAGGCAAATGCGGTGCAATAATGCGCCACAGGAAAAAATAAACACCTAGATTATTACCAGATAGAGAAGGGCAAACTATCCTCTCTTAATGAACTCCATCATAAACTCAAATTACTAAAAGGAATAAATCTGGAAGGAGAACTGTATTGAGAAACCTCATACAGCTCTAGGAAGGCGGAGACAATATATAGATCTTTTACAGGCTCTCCGACTCCAGGGTTGATATGACTAAGGAATCTGAGTTGCCGGCAACTAGAAGTTTGTTGGCGATAAGGGAAAGAAGTAAGGGGAATGAAAAAAAATATCCCCAGTGAACGATTTGAAGAGATTTTTTTTTGACGTTTTGCTTTGCATTCCAATAAGCCCAACATAATCTTCTTAGTTTCTTGGTGCCAGTTTCTTCATGTGAATTCTGTGGCAATGGCGCAGTGGATAAAGTGCTTGATTACTAACTAGGACGTGTGGGCTCGATCCTCACGCTAGGCGCATTCTTTTCTATACCTCCAATTTTAATTGGATGCCGCTCATGGGTTAAAATGAGACAGTCAATAAAAAGACCTTAGGTCTTACAGTCATTTAAAAGACCATAGGTCTTACAGGCATATAGTTAAATTTAAAAAGCTACAAGGCAATTAAAGGAAAACGTCAAAAAAATCTCCAGCAACTGGTTTCTCTGTGTGAAAGAGGACTGACATAGTAGTAGGTAGTGTATTCGATTTTCGATACTTATCTGGTAATAAAAATTACAATGCCACTTTTAAATTAATGTCATAAGACGAATTTATCCAGGCAGATTTCACTTTTTAGATCCAAGGAAAAATCCACTATCGTTCAAGATCTATGAGGCCGCAATGAAACGAAGATCATACAAGTTCCTTCAACTTTGTGCACTAAGACGAGACCATCGAACATGATTTTAGTATTAAGTATAGTTCAATGAGCCATTTGATAAATACAATCAGCGCAGCGTAATGCATGCGCAGCACATGCAACATTAGAATGTAATGTTTTTTTTTGTTTTGTATATATAACTGAAGAAGTACGAGGGGCGTTCAATATATTCTCGGTATCGGGGTGAAGCTGTGGTTATTATATAAATTGACTTATTTATCAAGTAATACTATTATTTTAGTGCATTCATGTAAAATTTCATATAAATGTGATTATTAATTCACGTTTTATCTCTAGTTAAACAGAATCATAATGGCAACTGAGACAATGATGGTGAAAATTGAGCATCGCGCTGTAATTAAATTTCTCACTAAGCAAGGAAAAAGTCAAAAAACTATTCATGAACAGATGATGGCTGTTTACCAGGGTTCCGCACCTTCATTATCAACTGTGCAAAAGTGGTCAAGTGAGTTCAAGAGAGGCAGAGAGAGCATTGAAAACGACCCCGCTCCGGCGACCCGGCTACTGCTTGTACGGGAGAAAGCATCAAAGAAGTCGAAAAACTTGTTCTTGAGGATGGCCGAATAAAGGTGAAAATGCTGGCAGAGATCACCAAGCTTTAAACTGGTACCATTCACACCATTCTTCATGACCATCTTAACCTTTCAAAGGTCAGTGCAAGGTGGGTGCCACGAATGCTCACAGCGCCTCAGAAAAAAGTGAGAATCGCATGCTGTACAGAGCTTTTGGAGATGTGTAGTGAGAACGCGGACGGTGTTATGGATCGAATTGTTACTGGGGACGAAACATGGGTTCACCACTATGACCCTGAAAGCAAACAAGAGTCCATGCAGTGGCATAAAAAAGGAACAGACCCCCCGAAGAAGTTCAAAGTCACTCCGTCTGCCGGGAAGCTCATGGCCACAGTTTTTTGGGACTCAAAGGGAATCTTGCTGATTGAGTACAAAAAAAGGTGAAACCATCAACGCCACATCCTACGCTTCCACTTTGCATACATTGCGGGAGGAAGGCTGCTGCGCGAGATTGTGGTTTCGAAGAAATCCAACACCCAATCTATAGTCCAGACCTTGCCCCTAGTGATTATTTCCTGTTTCCGGATTTGAAAAAATGTCTTCGTGGAAAAAGATTTTCGGATGATGAAGAATTCAAGTCGGCAATAAGTGGGTATTTTGCAAAAGCTTATATCAAGATGTAACAAATGCATTGATGTTAGGGGAGATTATATTGAAAAATAAAAACAATTTAAATTGAATTCTCATTTTCGTTCATATCGATACCGGGAATATATTGAACGCCCCTCGTAGTTAGTGATGATGATGACGCATAATCCTTATGACCGCAGCCACCACCGGTCATACGGTGCATTAGAAATGATAAAATCAGTTAAAGTTTTGGGAAAGCTATGAACACTTTAACCTAATTCACCAATTAGTGTGCATTTGATTTCAAAAACTTACATATTAAGGCTCCGATTGAAATATTTGAACCTATCCAACCTTCCTGGGATTTCGTCAATCCAACTGACAGAGGACTATCGTGTGTGTGATCTCTGAGCCTAGGCATGATTGGAGACGTCCAACCCAAACATGTTCCAAATGCAAAGTAAGCTATATTTGCTTTGTTTAGAAATTTATTGAATTGAGTGAACACTATTTTATTTTTATCTTTAATTATTTAAGTACACACTTACCAGAAATGGCCACCAAAATGACTTGGTGACGTTTTCTTTTAAGCATATTTATTATTAGTCAGTATAGTTTAATTGATGGATTAGATGTCCTTAAAAACACAGATTTCCTTAATGAAATTGTAAATAAACATATACAAATTGTAGGTACGTAATATATTTATTAAGCCTCTAATTTGAGTAAAATGTTACAGCAAAGTGATACACATTTTATGGGCGTTTTTTAAAATAAGTAACTGCAGCAAAGTTCAATAACGCGACCGCGATTTATCTTCTTTTTTTTTAAATTGATGAGTATAAGCAAATTATATTAGTAAATTATATATAATCATAGGTAGTCTGTCCAGGTCAGGTAACATATTTAAAAACAAAAATTTAAAATTGTGGGCATAACACTTTTAGTACATAATAATTACTATCAACAGAAATTTACGGATATACGAAACACACGCAAACATGGCGAATCAAATTTTTGAAAAATTTAATAAAACATGTGTTTAGGTTATGTTACGTGGGTAGATGGGCTGCCAGTTGAACTCGTTACCGGCACCCTTATGTCCTTTTCGATTGGTAATCCGGAAGAACTCCGATTCGGGATTCCAATCGAAGAAGTTAACACTCAATTCTGAATTCTGGACTTTTATGTGAGTGTATGTGTAAAGCGCCCTACAGCCGATCAATGTTATTTAACAATATTACTTTAAGGATCTGTTGTTCAAGTAAGATTGATCGCTTGTAGGTCCTTAAATGTTACTGTCAACCAAAATTGAAACATTGACCAAAATCAAATCTGATTTGGTTATCTTCAATGTTCATTGTCACTTGTCATTGTGTAGTGGGAATTATTGTGATAAAGATGTTTGATTTTCAGCAAATTTTGTCAATGTTCATTGAACGTGTGGTGGCGATTTTTCATCAATGTTACTTGACAAAAGAAAACGTCAATAATACATACTTGCCAAGTAACACTGATCGTCTGTAGGGCGCTTATTGCAGGAAAAACAAAACAACTATGTACATGAAAATGTAGGGATGTGCGATTTTCATCGATCGTGAAAAAAACATCGATGTTAGACGAGAAGATATCGATGTTGAAGCACGTGAAACATTGCATCATCGATGTTAAGATTCAAAAGATCTACTTAAAATAATCTGAAATTTTTTATCAACGAACTCCTGCTTATAAAGTTTACACCGTACTCAACGGAATTTCACTTCAACGTTACTACGATTTACAACTATTTGTGGGAAATTGTATGAACTTCATTAGCCGTTTAGTGCGATATATGTTTCATTTGTTTCATTTATCGGAGCCCAAATCATATACACATGTTCATGATCTGTCCGACTCCATTCAAAGAATTGTTTCCCATTATCCTCGCACTAAAATCGCCATTACGAGCGATTTCAATGTACACAATTCTAGCTGGCTCCGCTATTCGAAACAGGAAACACCCGAAGGAAGGTATGCCGAGGTCTTTGCTGAGTTAACCCAACTGACTCAGCTTGTTGACGTGCCAACTCGAATTCCTGACATTGCAGGTCAAACCGCCAACACTCTAGACTTGTTTCTTACCTCTGACCCTGATAAATACACGATAAATGTATTATCGCCTCTAGGCACATCAAACCTCTGTGTCATATCAGCCAATTTCTCATACCAACACCTCTCAGTTGAAGAAAAGTCACCTAAGAGAACCGTTTGGCAATATGAGAAAGCCAAATTTGGCGGTCTCTATAATTTCTTCAGGAACTTTAACTGGTCACTATGTTACCTGTGTAGTGACGTAGACTCCAGCGTAGACGTAGACTCTCCAAGGAATGAGAAATTTTATCCCGAATAGGGTGGAATCTATCAAACCGAAAGAAAACGCATGTTTTGATTTGAGCTGTAAAGAGGTATTAGGGTTAGAGAAGTAAGTTTCCGGAATTATAAAGCCAACCCCACTGAGGAAAACCGGAAAAAAGTTTCAACAAGCTAGAAAGATTTGCAACATTCACATTCTTAGATCCAAATTTTTGTATGACCAAAAATTAAGGCAAAATACTACAATGTCCCAAAGGTAGTAAGAATTTTTGGTCATTTGTAAAAAAACATTCGAAATTCAACCTCGTCTTCGGCTCCAACGCTCGCTTTTAATGACACCCCTTTTGTCAGTTCTCGTGAAAATGGCAATTTGCTTGCATTGCAGTTCGCCGTTAATTCGACGTAACATTTTTCCTCTCATAACATTCTCTAATAACTTAATGAGTCTAATTTAAGAGAGCCAAAATAATCTTGAAGAATTCTTCTAGATTATTATAATGCTGCTAAAAGCGTTAAATGGCCCAGTTATGAGAGCCTCTCTATACTCCCTAACAGAGTTGTATTCTTCTTATGGGATGACAGATATAGAATAATGAACAAAAAACTCTTATATTACTTTAATAAATCTAGTTGTAAGAAAGAGTTTCTTGCAATGGGTGTTGCTAAAAGAGAATAGAGAAAATGAGAAGAGAAAAGAGAATAAACCTTAAAAAATTTATATTCTCATTAATGTTTTTTTTTTTAAGACGCAAACTCTTTTAAAGTTTTTGCGTGTATATGTGATGGGCTTGATACGTATTTGTGATTGTATTTATTTTGTAAGTCAACTATTCATTATTTTATAATGGCAATACATTATTTTAATTTATTGTTTGTTCCTATATGGCAGCCAAACATTAATGCGGTTGAAATTGTATCTACTTATTTATAGATTTTACCTCGAAAAAAAAACAAAGCGCCTTTAAAATAATGCATATTTAAATTATTTAATTTATACTTTTTATCAAGGATAGGGTTACCTTGGATACTTTTGGGAATCAGTTAATTTTTGAAATTATAGTGGATGATATGCAATCCTAAATGCATAAAAATTAACTTGTGAGTCAAATTGAATCTGAAATGCAATCCATATGACACACTAAGAGCCTTAATGCTGCATTTACACAAATGACAAAATGTAATTGTTGGTAGATATTTTAATGTCACAAAACAGAATTACCCACGTATCATTTTTCATCTCACAAATGGTTTCAATAGAGAAACGTCGAAAAGATAAAGTAATACCCATTTCGATTGTTAAATATTTTGTATCGAGATTAGAAAGAATCTTTTACATGCTATTGTTTTGCCATATATGTTTGCGAAATTTATAATGCGCATAAATTGTTTAGTGGTAACCCCCAAAATACTCAGAGAATATTTTCTGCGTACTTAAACATGGCTGCTGTTGAGATGAGAGAATCCTTTAATAATTACAATAAGACCATTATAAGTGTTGGGTTTCCTCTACTTTTACTCACTCCCACTCTCATTTACTAAATTTTTATTAAGTCTTCTTATGGGAATATTCATTATATTATGGGATTATTTAAAAAAAAGCGAGCGCGATAACAAGTTACATAGTCCACTCTTAATCACAGACCTAGTAAGGGAAGGGGGCCTCAGCTACCAAAGTAAAGCCTAAATTTGTTTTTATCATAGCACGACACTAGAATAATGCCAATTTATTGCAGTTGTTTGCCATTGAAAGTGTGAAATATTCAATTATTATTCAAAATTATAAATATGTTTCTTTTTTGATGACACGTTTTAGTCGACGGCGACGATCAATCTTCTACTAAAATCCACAGCTCTTTAAAAACAAATGTTGGATGCTTCGCTATTTGATATGTGTTAATTTTTGGTCCCGAAACTTTTGCATTTTCAAATATTTGACAATTTGAAGGCTTTCAGAAGAGTCCGGAAGGCTTCCGGACTGCCAAATAAAAACGACATTAGACTCCGATAAGTCAGTTATGGGATTGAAGGTATATAGGCGTTTAAATTTCATAACAAGATTTTTATAAAACTCTAAATTCTTGGAATCTTGTTAAAGGAGGCAAATTTGTTTTAAGTATAAGATTTAAATTATTTGAAAATTGTAGAGTGCTAAGTTCTTATAAAAAAACGTTATGAGAATAATTTAAGTTTCGTAACAAGAAATTCACTCTAAGGATAGGAATGACCTTAAAGAGGCTTACAAGATTGTTTTTCAGATTTTGGGAGGTTAACTCTGGAGAGTATTTTAGTTAGGTCCTCCAGTACTTGGGAGCGTAAGAGATTTTATGGGACGAATCTTCTTTCGCATTCGTACAGTTGCTAGAGTCCTAAAAGATATTGATATAAACAAATCCGTTCGCCCGGAATGTTTCCCTCCCATTGTTCTGAAGAGGTATTCTTCAACGCTGGAAAACCACTGCGAAAGCTTTTCCATCTGTCCTACTCTACAGGCCTCTTTCGGATGGAAAACAGCATTTGTCCAGCCTGTCCCTAAAAAAGGCGCATCTTCTTCACCCTCTAATTACCGTCCAATTGCAGTTATGTCCCTTCTTTCCAAGGTCATGGAAAAGCTGACTAACTATCAGGTTAAGAAATATCTTGAAGAACGAAAGCTTAATGACCGGCAGTATGGCTTTCGTAGCAATAGATCCACTGGTGATCTGATGGTTTATCTCAAGGAACTGTGGTACAAATCTTTTTATCGTTTTGGAGAAAGTAAGATTATTGCGCTTGATATTTCAAAAGCATTTAATAGAGTTTGGCATGAAGCTGTCTTATCGAAAATGCGTGTATTTGGTATCGATGAATTTCTTCTTCGTTGGATTAGAAATTACCTTTCGGACCGTTCAATACAAGTTGTATTGGACGGTTTGAAGTCTGATATTCACAAAATAAATGCTGGTGTGCCTCAGGGTTCCGTATTGTCTCCGATCCTCTTTCTCATTTTTAATAATGATCTCTTATCTGGGACTTGCGGTAATTCTTCAAATGACTATTCGTACACCGTTGCATAATTTTGGTGGATTTAAGTTTCGCAAAAGAATGAGCGGCGAACTAATTGAATCAATGAAAATTGAAGATCACATTTTCATCAGTAATAGTGCCAATTGACTTAAAAGTCATCAAATCACTTGGCAATATAAATCTTAAAAGAATAATTTTAATGTCTCAAATTTACGTTTTGACGCTGGATGAGGACGATGCTGGTAAGGACACACAACAATGTTATGTATATTAATTTGCTAATATCTTACTTGGATTTCAGGGTTTCCTAAAAAAAAATTTTAGTACTGAGGACGATTCAAGGGAAGCATCTTTAACCTACAGTGAAGAATTGGAGGAATTTGAATCTACTAGATCTTCAACAGCAACAACTACAACCGCGGAGTATAATATAGTATATTGAATAAAATAAAATTAAAGTTTGTTTGTGTTATTTTTTTCAGAAACCCTGTAATTTAATGAAAATATTTCTTGTGTGTAAATAAGTTGTCTCGAATCGCAATTTTTAAAGTTTTGTGAAATTCGGCGCAGAATCACCAATAATATGACTATTTTGTATAGAAGCAAATAAGAGTACATATACATACTTACACATTCAAGTTTGAGTGGCTATTTTCATTGGCGCAGTCATATTGGATTTACTGGAAATAACATAATAAACCTCACCGCTGATGAGTGCTGCCAATGCATCATTAAATTTTCTTCTGTGAATTATACGATACGAAATCTGTACACGAATTTCCTATATAAAGATTTTTTTGCTACTTGGTTTTTGACGTTTATATTCTTGACAGATCACACATGACAAATTCCACGAACATTTGACATTTCGATTCAGTATTGTTTGCCATTTCATCATGAATAGACTTACGCCTGAACAACGTTTGCAAATTATTGAAATTTATTATCAAAATTCGTGCTCTGTGAAAAATGTGTTTCGCAAGCTACGTCCGTTTTATGGTCGTCATAATCGACCCACCGAGCTGGCTATTCAGCTCATTGTGACCAAATTTCGCAGCAGTTTCACCTTATCCACCAAGATCATGTGAATTGACCCCGTTAGACTATTTTTTGTGGGGCTATGTTAAGTCTATTGTCTATGGGGACAAGCCAAACACGATTGCTGCCTTGGAAGCCAACATTGAACGCGTCATTGGTGAGATTCCGGCCGAAATGTGTGAAAAAGTTTGCCAAAATTGGACCTTCAGAATGGACCACCTGAAGCGTAGCCGCGGGCAACATTTAAGTGAAATTATTTTTAAAAAGTAAATAGCAGAAATTGATTTATCGATCCAAATAAAAATTTCATTCACTTTTTACAAGTTTCTGTGTTTTTTTGAATTTTCAAAAACCAAGCTCTTAAAAAATCACCGTTTATATACCAATAATTGTTTGGTTCTATAAAAACTGAATTTTCCTCTTAAAATACATTTCTGGTTATCTTATTCTGAGACTAAAAGCCAATACTGAAAATGTGGTTTCATTCTATTTTTATAAAACAATGTTCTAAATAAAAATAATGAAGTGTGAGCCCTGATTGGCTCACAAAAACGACCCAGAGAAAAGTACATATTATCTTTTATTTTGACGTTTCCCTCTTTTTTGGAAGTGGAATATAAAATAAAATGCACTGCTGGATCGCACGTGATTTCTCTTTTGTAAAATCACATCGTATGCAAAATATTTCTATTAAGAATATAAATATATTTTTAAAGCCATTTTTACTTAATATTTTATATCCAAAATTCCTTTAATTTTTTCTAAAAAAAAAAATACGTGCAGCAATTTCACACATTTAATAATCTAAACTTAAAAACGAAATTCCAAAAAAAAAAATGATTTACACGTTTTCGGAATATTGAATTTTCAAGAAAAAATATTTTTTTTCTCAAAAATCCAAAAAAATATTTTACGAAAATTTTGGTATGCAGTATTATTTTTAAATCGAAGGACCTCCTACATAAATCTTTTGATCGAAATCCGTCCAGCCGTTTATGATAGTCGAAAATCAAATATTGTTGTATAGGAGGTGCCGTTAATAACAAAATATGTCAAAAAAAAAGATTGTTGACCAAAATGTAGACTATACCTTAAATAGTGCACACAAAATCGTTAGAGCCGTTTTCGAAATATTCAAAATGGTAGAAAAATTTGAATGGTAAGTACCGTTATTTTTATGTATTAAGTATACAAACCAAATCCAAAATAAAGATTAAAAAAAAAAACATAAAAATCGGTTGGATAGTTTCGGAGTTCATCAAACACATCAACGTGACACGAGAATTAGGTATATATAATAGACTAGCAGATACCCGTGCGATGCTACGGTCCCACGGGAATCTAATGAAATCATCTATCCACCTACAAAATTTCATTAAAAACCCTTCAGTCGTTGAATGTAGGCACAAACGACGAACATACTCGCCTAGCATGCTCGCGCTCTCTGTAGGCTGTTTCGCGAGCCGCTTGCTGTTGGCCAAAAACTTAGATTTTGTCGTGTTCGTTGGCTTCGATGTTCGTAGTATATGGTCATGTTCGCGAACAAAGCGAAGATTTAATATTGGATTCAAAAAATAAGAACTACAAAAATAAATTTGGGAAAAATAAATCATGGCTAATCTTCCAGCTGCTTACCAAATTTCATTAAAATCCATTAAATGGTTGAGGCATGAATGCGGAACAAACAACCGAATATATATTATTTGTTCATATATAAGCCTCTCCCATATAGGCATAGGAACTATTCGGTTCCATTTTTCGTTATAAAAATGACCTATGTTATAATAGAGTATGTGTGTGTCCATGTGCCAAATTTTATCCAGATCCGTTCAGCCGTTCTGGCGTTATTGAGCAAAAAACTTGAACGGCCCATTCAATTCAGTTCTCAATTGATGAATTACAATACATTTTTTCACAACATTTTTAAAAGCATATGTCCGTGCGATGGTATACGGACTTTCTATTCCACGGGATCTAATGACATCTATACACCTACAATTAAAAACCGTTCAGTCGTTGGTCGTTGAGGCGTGAAAGCGGAACAAATAGCCAAGTATATGTATATATTTTTTCATATTTGAGCCTCTCCCATAAAAACCGTTAATTTGTTTCGGGATAAAAATGACCTATGTGAGAATCCAGTACCCCATCCATCTACCAATAAAATATCATGCAAATCCGTGTGCTTCTATGCGCCTTGTAAATAAAAGCTATGTTGCCTATTTGTAGAATGAGTTCTATGAAAAATTAAAACACACCTATCCCACGGGAACCATACATTTTTCCGGGATAAAAAGTAGCATGTGGCCTATTCCAGACAATAATCTATCTCTGTACCAAATTTCATCCAGATCCGTTGAGCCGTTCCGCAGTTATTGAGCAACAAACATCCATATATCCATCCATCCATCCATCCATACATTCACATTTATAATATTAGTAAGATTGAATTTTTAATCGATTTTTGAGCGTGCTATTATTTTTCAAAAAATGCATTAAAAAACATCGATAATTCGATCCAACCGACGCAGAAGAAACTGCTTTACAAGCAAACAGCCTGTAACCACAGAAAGCTTTGTGGTAGCATACAGTTTTCTCTACATTACTTACAAGTTCGGTGACTGTAAGTAGCAAATGGTTCAGGACAGTCTATGAAGATTTTTGCTGATATTCAGTTTGGAAATCCGCTGTCCAGGGAGTACGCTTGAGTTCGAAGTTTTTACTATATGTACTGTTACATGAATAGAATGCGACCATTGCTTTTTAGGTCTTAGTTTATATTTGGACGCCAGTTTAATTTTGTAATTACAACCACACCGATTTATTTGGATTGACCTGTGATATTGTACTTAAAAATCTGTTTTTGTCCTTCATTTGTATAGAGGACGGGCTCAGTCATTATAAGGGATTAACCGTTAAAGCACATTTCCTTGTCCACGTACAGACTTTGGCTAAAGAGTTATTGAGTTGTTCACTAATAGTGGATGTGAATTTAGCAGTTGCAAGTAGATTCAAGTTATCTGCATAAGCTACTGCTTTGACCACACTATGCTTAAGTTTAGTAAGTATATACTGTTAATTACAAGAATCCATTAAAGTGGCGATAGAACTCCCCCTTGAGTTGTTCCTCTTCACGCTTATTATTTTATTTGGATTCCATCCAGTTCACTGAAGATCTGTCTATTGCTTAACATGCACATAATCCAGTTTATGATTAAACTATCAACCTCAAGATTTATAAACTGCATATTTTTATGTTCATTAGTCTTTCAAATGTCTTTAGAGCGGAGGAAGTAAGACTTATGTGTCTATATTTTTTATGGTTGGGCCTATTAGCCCTAGGTATGAAAAACGCCTTGGGTACATACCCCATTTAAGAATATTTAGAAATATGTTTTTAAGATAAGGGATAATGTGGTCTCTACATTTTTAAAGCATCAAATGAAAGATGCCGTCAAGCTCGGAGGACTTATAAAGAGAGAAAGAGTTAATAGCCCATTTTATCCTCTCTATCGGTAAGATATCATATTCGGAATCGTATGAATTTTTCGACTCGTTATTCACATCACACCCTGGAAAATGGGAGCTGACAAGTAATACTAGAGTCTCGAGTCTCACCCCATGACTATGTCCAGTGTCCTTTGGGTTTTGTTTTTTTAAAGAACCGAGTGGAATTGGTTCTGTGGAAAGAATTCTCCTAAGTCTGGCTGTTTCATTAGTGCATGTGATATCGCTGCAGAAATTTGTCCACCATACAAATTTCTCTATGTTTTTAATTTTCTTTGGCTGGATTTAGTAATATTACAGTTCCTTTCTGTTACTTTTGACAACATTGAAAATTCTTCTGGTATCTTTTTTTAATATCGCTAAGTTCATTTGTCACCCAGAGTGGTTTCTTTTTTCTCTTTTCTGCAAATTTAAGTGAACCACATTGCTTGAAAGCCCTTTTCAGAATTTCTGTGGTACTGTATAAGAGATACTAATTTATTTCCTTAAAATATTTTAAATACTGTACTATGAAATTAAGGAAAGTATTAGAAAAATTATATACTCTTCGGCCTCACATGTGAATAAAAATAATACTTTGACACCTAAATGCAAATGGTTCGACAAAGACTGTTCCTATCTTCGGAAGCTTTCGTTTAGATACTTGAAGTTAACGCCATTGCCTTCAAAAATCTCCTCCGGTCCAAGAAATTGTCAACCATTATTTAGTACGCAGCATTCTTAAAGGCAATTGCTTCATCATTAATTAATTATCGATTTGTCGGATTGGCAGCGTAATTAACTTAATTACTTAATTATACCCAATAACCACAAAAATCCTAAAAGTTAAATCGATTCCTATTCATGAAATCATTCAGCTTTTCATCCAAATTAAGAAATAAAGAAAGCTATGTTTGGTTTTAAAAATAAATAAATGTATTTTTATTTTGCTAACATCTCTCTGTGAGTTCTATTTTCTGCATTATTTTCATTTCAACACCTTCATACATTTTTCGGTTTCTTATAGATTTTTTTGAACTGTGCAATGTGTCCTGGATCTCTTGCAAACTCAGACCTTTTGTCTCGATCATAACAAATTGAATGAAAATTATCGCTACCAAGCACAAAGACCCAAAAATCCAAAATGAGTAGTAAGGACCTAAATCGCTTAGTTCTGGATACCAACGCGTCACTATAAACGTCATTAACCAAATATTTGTCGTGGCAATCGATGACGCTATAGATTTTATATTTGGTGGAAATATTTCTCCCAACACAGCCCATGGGATTGGTCCAAAGCCAAAAGAAAACGAAACAACGAATAGGACCAAAGCCGGTACAGGGATCCATAAGATTTTTGAAGCATCATAAAAAGTTTTGATGTAAAAGAAGAAACCAAGTGAAAATAATGCCGAAGACATCCCCAAAGCCGAAATCAATAGTATAATCTTACGCCCAAGGCGTTCTACAAACAGCGCTGTCAGACCACTTGAAATTAACTGCACAATGACCAGCAAGATACTAGCTGAGGCGCCATCGACTTTTGATCCAGCAGTCGTGAAAATTGTTTGACTGTTGAATGTAATGGCACTGGTTCCGCTAAGTGCTTGGAAGTTGAGAAGACCGCAACATATTATTAAGGCCCTTCTGTAACCGCGATTGCAGAAAATGTCATTTATTGTCCCGGTATTGGACATTGATTGGTCAACATCTCTTTGAATCATGTTCATCTCGAATTTAGCTGCTTCTAGACCTTGTCCACGGATGAAGCTTAGAGATTTTATTCCATCTACTTGACGTCCTTTGATTGCCAGGAAATACGGACTTTCTGGCATAAAACAGAACATAACCAAACATAGCACAGGAATAGCAAGACAACACCATTGCAGCATCATGTAGCTGACATATGGTCCTATTGAATATGTGTAAAGAATTCCAGCTGCAGAAGATTCAAAAATATGTATTTTTTTTAACTTCAATATCTGTATCAACTTACCAATAACAAAAAGATTACATAAAGTTCCTAGGGCTCCACGGCAATCATCAGGCGCTATTTCACCTACGTAAATTGGCACTGTACCCGATGATATGCCTGCTCCTAGTCCCTAAAAGTTCAGCGTTAATAAAGTTAATAATTTAGGCCGAATCCTTACTTGAATAAAACGTCCAAGGCATATAATCCAAACTTGTATTCCGAACAAAAAAAGAATGTACGAAATTGCCAAAAACGCCGAGCTCATGAGAAGCGCCTGTTTACGTCCAATTCGAGAAGCCAATGGTCCACAAAAAAAAGTTGCTAAATAAATTAAATTAAAATACCTTCGCAGTTATAATGTTAGGCGTAGGAATTTATGAAAAACTAGATCTAGGTAAAACGATCTTCATTTTGCTGTTTACTACGTTTTTTCGTTCTCATATATAAACCTACATCATATACCTGATAGTGCTCCAATTGTAAGCAGTGAACCAATCCAGCCTTCATCCGATGTACTAATAGCAGTTTCCAAAGGACTGTCACTAGTCTGATTTCTTAATTTGGGCATAATTGGTGATGTCCATCCAAAGGCGGTTCCCACTGATAAGTGCAAAATGTTTGCTTAAAAAATAAAAGGATATACTTGTTGAGTAGTTGTTACATATACCTATGTAGTTTAGGAGGTTAGATACATAAATATAACAGGAGTTGAGAAATGGATTTTTTAAGGATGGTTGCACTTTATGACTGCGATATTAAAATGGGGGAAATAGATTTTGAATGATGGGAAAGGGATATAACAGTGTTCTTACTTGCGATTATAAGTACTATAAGGCAAGTTATGTATTCGTAAAAAAAAATTTTTCTAACAATCAAACATGACATTACGATAAAAGTTGGTCCCCCAATTCCGTCTATCTGTCGGTCCTCGAGTCTACAGCCTAAACGCTTGGATAGATTTGCGTCAAACTTGGTACATATTGTTTTTACGGCAATATGCCCATACGTTTTTTTCATTTTTTTTAAGACGACAAATAACAGTAGCTATCATACATTTTTTTTGGCCAAAAACAAAAAATCTTATTTTTCTCAAAAACGGCTCCAATGATTTTTATAACAAAAATCATTTCAATAACGAAGGGAAAGGGTACCTTTTGATAATTTTTTTTTTTGGAAAAAAATTGTTATTTTTGGTACCTCTAGTCGAACCATTTTGATAGTTTTCGATTTTCTCGGAAACGGTTAATTTGATTTTTTTGAAATTTTTTTCGCAGAAGCCCCTAGAGAATCTAAGCACTATTGTATACTAAAATTTTTCAAAACATTTTTTTTGGAAATTATTTTTCTTGATAACTCAAAATTTCGAAAACGACTCAATAGATTTTTTCAAAGCTTCGTATTTGGTGGTTTTTTGACATTATCTTGAATAGTTGAAAAATTATTTTTCTGAAATAAAAAACAACGGTCCCTCCCATACAAATGTTAAAAAACCGTTAAGAAAAAAATGTATTTCTCGAAAACGGCTCCAAATATTTTAGTTCACTTTTAAATTAAAATTTTATACATAAAAAATTGATTTATTTATTTATATTACCGCTCCAAAGATTTTTGAATTTTTTTTTGATATATTCTTATTTATCCATGAATTCAAATGACATCTTTGCTTTCCCTCAAACTATAACGACTAAGCAATATAAAAACATTTAATTATGTGTATTATCCATTTATTTCTACCTTATTATTATTCCCTTTTTACGAATTTTTGCGTACGTCACTGAATACTAAATACAATGTAGGCCCTTATACATTTATATATGCATCTGTGCTTTAAAAATCAGATGAATCTTATGCATGCATATTGCACCTAAATTATGAAGTTGTATGTATATAGCTACCTACCCACCTACGTCCTTCATTTTCATTATTATATGTACATGTTAACATACTTATGTTCCATCAATATGTATGTGTATATGTGTAAATACATTTTACTCTCATAAATTACATAATTAAAATCCATATCTTAGATTTAAATATAAAGGGTTTTCCAACGGGGACGCTACAAAAGTAGAGCGACAGGGACAGCAAGCGACTCCATATTTCTTGCCGCTCTTTTGACATTTCTCTTCAGTAAGGTTTACAATTTCATAATAGAAAGATATACGAGCCAACAACGAGTCGAAATTATTAAAATTTACTACCGAAATTCGGAGTCAGTGGCCTCAACGTTAAGAGCAGATCAACAATTGAGCGTATAGTGGACAAATTTGAATCCGCAGGCAGAGTAAAAAATGTTCGCGTGCCAGTGAGACAAAGAAGTGCCCGTAGAGTCGAGAATATTGCTGCCGCTGAGGCTCAGTTGCAGAAAGCCCAAATGTGTCTCTCACACGTCGTTCTCAAGCGTTGGGCATCTCTGTGACGTCGTTGTAGCGAAGTTTGCGAAAAGATCTTGGCTTACATCCTTACAAGATTAAATTGACGGAAGAACTGAAGCCGTGAATTGGGCTGAGCAACAACTTGAAAATGATTCGGATTTACATCGAAAAATCATCTGCAGCGATGAGGTTCATTTCTGGCTGAATAGCTTCGTCAATAAACAAAATATGGGGTATTGCTCAGGCAGCAACCACACGTACTCCATGAGTCATCATTGCATCCCGAAAAAATGACGGTTTGGTATGGTTTATGGGCCGGCGGCATCATTGGGCCGCACTTCTTCCGTGATGATCAAGACTGGCACATTACTGTGAATGGGGATCACTACTGTTCAATGATAACCGAATATTTTTGGCCCCAATTGGATGATATGGATTTGGAGGACATGTGGTTCCAACAGGATGGCCGGCGCCACAAGCCACACAGCGAATGTCACAATCAATTTATTGGAAACCAAGTTTGGAGAACGTGTTATCTCACGAAATGGTCCAGTCGCTTGGCCGCCTCGGTCATGCGATTTAACTCCGTTAGACTATTTCCTGTGGAGCTACTTCAAGTCTATGGTCTATGCCAACAAGCCAGCGACGATTGATGAACTTCGTACAAATATCGAACGTGAAATTGCAGCAGTATCGGCCGATTTATGCTTGAAAGCCGTCGAAAATTGGGTTCGGCGTCTGGACTTCTGCAAGCGTGCCCGTGGTGGCCATGCAAAAGAAATCGTGTTCCATACATAATGACATCGAACGTACTTTCACAGGAATAAAGAATTTCATTGATATCCAAAACCGTTTTTGTTTTATTTAAAACAAAACTTTTGTAGCGCTCTTATTGAAAAACCCGATACATTTGTAGGTAAGTACCTATGTAACTATTCCTTGAATCATCTATTCCACAATTCATTATACTAAGAATCAAGTTAATCTTACCTACATAGGCTTTAAACCTGCATATGATAATTTCACCTAACTAACTAAACCTCAATGGTTAGCTACATTCAAGTTGTTAGCTACAAGAGCAAGTTCGTCGATCCGATCGTGCATTTTATTTTTATAAATTTCATGAACAGAGTTGGGACAGATGAAAAATGAAGTTCTATATTAGTTTGTATAACTTTGAGCTTTGATATATTATGTATTTCTATATGAACTGTAAGTCTGTACAATATTTATTATTTTCTTACTTAATAAAATTATTTCAATTAGTCAAGTACTTACCACAAATGGCCACCAAAACGACACGGTGGCGTTTTCTTTTAAACATAATTATTAGTCAATACAATGTACTTTAATTGATGGATTCGATGTCCTTAGAAACACAGATTTCCTTGGCGAAATTGGTATATAGCACATACAGATTCGAGGTAGGTAATATATTTATTAAGCCTCTAATTAGACCAAAATGTTACTAAACAAAATTGATAAAGGTATTGCGTATCAATTAATTCAATTAATCAAACTAAGATTAAAACGACGCGACACGACAAGCAAAAGAACGATTCTATAGCGAAATGAAAACACAGCAACGCTTTAGTACATAATATTGATGCACACAAATTTTTTTATATCAATTAGTAAATTACCAGGAGAGGTATTGCTGCCTGGTAGCTAAAAGAAAGAGACTGATTTTCTATTGCAAGTTGTTGACAACGGCAAAATTAAGCATCAACAAAAAAAAAAAAATAGATTAGCATGTCCATCAATACATAAATCAAATTAAACATAGGCTTTTATAATACTAAATGCAATTAATTTGGTAAACAAAAAAAAAATAATAGAGTAATTTACATATGTTTGGGAAAAATCCGCACATTTTACAAAAAAAAATATTTTAATTATTAGGAAAGTTGACAATTAATAAATTAATGCATTTAAAAAGCAAACAAATTGAATTAAAGTTAATATGATTGTCTGTGCTGGTGTTCCCAACGCACGTCTCTGGGTTTTCATAAAATTACAAATCAGTGTTGGCAACGTAAGTTACCCTGAGTAAGTTACTAATTGAAATAAGTTACGTCTTATTTTTCACGTTTTTTATGTAACTTATACTTATTTACTTACTTACTTTCTTAAGTGGCGCTACAGTTCGGGATGAACCTGGGCCTCAACCAACATGCCTCCCCAGCTACCTCGGTCTTTGGCTAGCTGCCTCCAGTTACGCACTCCTAGTTGGTTGAGGTCATCTTCCACCTGAGCACACCATCTTAGGCGAGGTCTTCCTTGAATGCGTCTTCCCTCTGGGTTGGAATCGAAGATCCTGCGAGCCGGAGCATTGTTGTCCAAACGCTCTATATGACCTAGCCATCTTAAACGTGACATACGTATTTTTTGTACCAGATTAATGTCGCTATACAGCTCGTATAGTTCGTGGTTGAACCTTCTCCTCCATAGCCCGTTAACGCAAATAGGGCCGAAAATCTTGCGAAGAACCTTAAGCTCGAAACGACTAAGGATATCTTTATCCGCTTTTAATAGAGTCCATGTCTCCGTGCCATAGAGCAGGACTGGGATGATCAGAGTATTATAGTCTCCTTTGTTTTTCGAGAGAAGGCTTTACTACTCAATTGCCTCCCTAGCCCATAGGAACAGCGATTGGCAAGAGTTATTCTTCGCTTTATTTCTAACGAGGTGTTATTGTTAGATGCTATAGCGGATCCGAGGTAGACAAAGTCCCTAACTACCTCAAAGTTGTACCTGTCTATTGTGACGTTTTGTCCAATCCGCCGGTGTTGTGTGTCCCTTTTTATGGACAGCAGGTACTTCGTTTTGGCCTCATTGACTGCTAGTCCCATCTTAGCCGCTTCAGCTTCAATGTAAGCAAACGGTCCAGTGACTGCTCGCTGGGTTCTGCCAAATGATGTCTATGTCATCAGCGTATGCTAACAATTGCACAGACTTGAAAAAATTGTGCCAGTAGAGTTAACTTGGGAATTTCTTACAATTTTTTCAAGTATTAAGTTGAAGAAATCGATATAGCGATAGCTCATCACCTTGTCGGAATCCTTTCTTGACATCAAAAGCTTCTGTGAGGACAGTACCCACCTTGACGGAGCAGCGAGAGTTCTTCATCGTCATCCTACACAGGCGGATGAGTTTTGTGGGGATGACAAAACCAGACATGGCTCTGTATAGCTCGTCTCTGTAAATGCTATCGTACGCGGCCTTAAAATCGATAAAGAGATGGTGGGTATCGATTTGGAGTTCTTAGGTAGTTTCCAGGATCTGCCGTAGCGTGAACATTTGATCGATTGTGGACTTTCCTGGCCTGAAACCGCACTGCTAGGGTCCAATCAGGTTGCTGACAAATAGTTTCAGACGTTCACATACTACAGCAGAAAGGATCTTGTACGCGATATTCAGGAGACTTATTCCTCTATAGTTGGCGCAGTTTAGAGGGTCTCCTTTTTTGTGGATCGGGCAAACGATGCTGAGGTTCCATTCATCAAGCATACTTTCTTCTGACCAGACTTTAGAGATCAGTTGGTGTATGCAATGTACCAGGTCATTTCCGGCTGCTTTAAAGAGTTCGGTGGGTAGTCCGTTGGGGCCAGCAGATTTGCTGTTCTTTAGTTTGGATATTGCTATCCTCACTTCATTTTGTTCACGTGGACGGAAGTTTTGTGCATTATCGTCCATGTTGAATGGTTCATTCTGCCTGACAGCGGGATTTTGGTCTTCATCGCCGTTTAACAGTCTGCAGAAATGGTCCTTCCATATACTCAGCACCGACCGTGACTCTACTACGAGGTTTCCATTCCTATCTCTACAGGCTTCTGTGCGGGTTTTTTTGCCTTGACAGGTTCTTTTTACCTGTTGGTAAGACTTCCGCACGTTGTTCCTGGAGTAGCATCTCTCAATATCTTCAATCGCGCGCTTCTCATGCTCTCCCTTTTTCTTCTGGAGAAGCCGGTGTTCTTCCCGTCTTTTCTGCTCGTAGAGCTCGCGAGCAGCTCCCGTCCTTTTTTGCAGCGCCACATTATATGACATTTGTTTAGCAGCATGTGCCTGCTTGCATTCTTCATCGAACCAGCGGTTTCGTGGTAGAGGTCCGGTGAAACCTAGCACATCAGTTGCGGCACGTCTGATGGCTTGTTGACAGCGTTGCCACTGGTTTTCGGCACATGATGCGGGCGGCAATGGATTTCTTGAGAGGTTACGGGATATTCGATCGGCATAGGTTCTGGCGGTCTCTTGCGATTACAGTTTTCCGACGTAATACTTCCTCACAGTATTACTCCGTTGTCGGGACGTTCGGGTTATTCGCATTCTTACCTTGGCTGCAACAAGGTAGTGATCCGAGTCGATGTTAGCTCCTCGGAAGGGCGAACATCCAGAATACTGGAGGCGTACCTTGCATCGATCGCAACGTGATCAATCTGATTGGCGGTTATTTGATCTGGATGCCGCCGAGTCCCTTTCTGTATCCCGAGATGAGGAAACCGTGTGCTTGCAATGGTGACGTTACGTGCCACCGCAAAGTCAATTAGCCTAAGTCTGTTTTCAGACGTTATGTCGTGTAGGCTATGTTTTCCGACAGTGCTACCAAAGATTTCCTCCTTACCTATTTTGACGATATAATCGCCTAGTACGATCTTAACGTCATATTTAGGGCACTGCTCATAGGTTTTGTCTAGGAGCTCGTAGAGTCATCCTTGGTAGCGTCATCCTTGTCTTCTGTGGGGGCGTGAGCGCCGCTTATGACGAATCCGCACCCAAATAGACGCTGTGGTCTTCTTTCACAATCACCGTAGTATACGTCACAGTTTTTCATCTTCCTTTTGCCCGGCCCATCCCATCGCACTTCCTGGATGGCAGTAATTCCTGCTCCGTAGCAGTCTATGGCCTCCGCTAGTTTTTCGGCTGCATGTGGTCTGTTAAGAGTTCTAACATTCCACGTGCAGATCCGAAGGTCGTTGTCCTTAATGCATTTTGCCGGGTCGTCAACAGTTAATCCGTCCTTTTCCGAGGCTATTGGTCGCTTCGCAACTTATCTTTTTTTACATAGCGGGGTTGTTAACCCCACGCACAGGAGCTCATGCAAGACTTCTGCGAGTCGATCAGAACAGTCATTAAAACAGAGCATAAGTTTAGCAGGAATGTCCGGATGGACAAGCCAGTACCCGGTGGTTACCGCAAGGAGGTAAAATAAGCACAATTGATGTGTACGAGATAGTTACAACACTGGTTGACGCCGTTCAGGGCCTGCCCTATTCATACACACCCAACCACTTATGTAACTTATACATCTAATAAACCGTGTTGGTCCGAAGGACAACCGATATCTCAAGGACGTGAAAGGTTCGCTCAATTTCGGCGGATGAATATTGGGATTTGTTTTGACACTCTCGGTTAACTCCATTATAATTGCATTGGGAACTCATTATATAGCCATCTTGGAAAGTTTTCGTATACACCATAAATAGCTATGTAAGTGAGATTACATATTTGTGGACGCATATTTACATAATGTGCTTTTAATTGTAGGTGACTTTAACTTGGACCTGCTTAACTCCTGTACTAATCTGGATTCATATCTTGCATTCATTTCCGATCATGGGTTAACTTCTTTTGTTAATGATGAAACAAGGCCAACATCAGATACCTGTCTTGACCAAGTGTTAGGCCGTTTTATTAATATTCAATCTATTCAATGTGCTGGCATTAATTGTGATCTTCAAATTTCCGACCATTGTATGACCGGTATTATATTCTCCACTCTTGATAGTAAAAAGAAAGATGATTCACCATATAGCAAAACCAAGATCAACTTCAATCAGTTGAATAATGCGTTGCGCTTCTACAATTGAGAGGTAATCTATGAACAAGAAAATGTCTCCAAATCTTATGATTTATTTCTTGACATTCTAAAGAACTCTATTGACATGTCTAGTTACGTTAATGTACCCAGAAAGTCTGAATGAAAGCTTAAGCCTTGGATGAACCGGTTTCTCCTGAAAAAAATAAAACAGAAACATAGAGTACGCATAAAATGTAATAAACACCCACACAATTTATGTTTAAAAAATCCCTACGATCGAATGAGCCGTGAAATTAATAATGAAATTAAAACATGTAGGGATAATTATTATATAATCAAATAAGAATGTCTCAAGGGAATCTCAAAAAAGAATGGAAAGTGGTTAATACTATTATTAATCGAAGTGCAAATGATCAAAATAGTTGGATAGCGTTGAACAACGAGGATGAAATTATTTCAGATCATACAGCTGTGGCTAATGCATTCAACGAGTTCTTTGTTTCAGTTGGATAGGAATCGTTTTCGCGCGGCACCTCTTATCTAGGATATTCTTGCACTGGTTCCAGCTCTCTAGTCTCGTCTTTTCAAACAAATAGTTTTTACTTCGAATAAATATCTGCTCTTGAGATATTGAAAGCCATAAACTCTCTGAATAACTCCAAATCGTATGGTAATGATGGTATTTCTAACATTGTGTTTAAAAAAATCGCTTTGAATATTGTGAATATTTTGGCTTGTATTTTTAATTGGAGTATTTTCTCTGGAAACTTTCCTGATGAACTTAAATGCGCCATTGTAATACCTCTGTTTAAAAAAGGGAGTAAAAAAGACAAGAATAACTATAGACCAATTTCGTTGTTGCCTTGTATTTCAAAAATATTTGAAAAAGTAATTAAATGTAGGGTTTTGAACTTTCTCAAAAATTACAATTTTCTTAGTTCAAAACAGTTTGGGGTTAGGACTGGGCTCTCAACTGAGGATGCCTTATTGGACTTTTGCTCTTTTGTTCATAAAGGATTGGATGATCAAAGGTTTTGTAGCGGACTTTTTGTGGATATTGCGAAAGCCTTTGATATGGTGGACCACAATATTCTTTTGAACAAATTATATTATGCGGGCTTCGGTGGATTTATTTATGAATGGTTTGCATCTTATCTGAAGAACAGGGAACAAAAGGTCAAACTCGGCAGCTGTCTGAGTAACTCCAAGGTTATAAATATTGGAGTCCCTCAGGGATCTTTTCTTGGTCCGATCCTTTTCTTAATATATATTAATTCTATTTTTGAACAACCTTTTGTTGGTGAAGTAAGGGCGTTTGCAGATGATTTGGCAATTGCATAGTCTGGTTTGGTGCACATAAACTTCTAGTAAGCAACAAAACTAAACTTATATTTTTTCCCCTTAGCTCTAACGTGACTCCAAACGTTAATGTTATATTCCACTCATCGAACTGTGCAAGGTATAATTTACACTTGAGTTCCTTTCAAACTTGGTATCACTATTTTAATACTAATGTTTCTTGCGACGCCAACTGCTTTCAAATTGAAAACGTTAACTGTTTTAAATACTTGGGTGTTCTCATCGATAGAAATTTGAGCTGGTCTGATCATATTTTAGGGCTTAAACAATATTTCCTTTCCACAATCCGTTGTTTTTATCGCCGTAGAAAGTTTTGTTCTGATAATACTATGAAAACTGTTTACTATGGGATTTTTCATTCTCGAATGCAATACGGTATAAGCTGTTGGGGAGGTGCTTATCAGAACAAAATGAAGCCGCTAATTGTGCTGCAAAAATGCGCTATAGGAAAAGCTTGTAACTCATTCCGTCTCTCTCATTCCATGGAGCTTTTTAGACGTACAAAGATTTTGCCTGTGAGACAGTTATTTTATTACAAGGTTTTCAAGATTTTCTTTATTAGAGGTGGGTACTTGCAGAGTCCAATATCTGAAGGCTACATCTTACGCAGTAATTACCAATCCGTAGTTGCCATTCCTCCCTTTCGTACTACAAGCTTTAGAAACTCGTATCATGTTGTCTGCCGCAAATTGTATAACCGCCTCCCAGCTAGCCTACGCAACCTACCAACTCTATTCGCCTTTTTGAAAAAGGTAAAACTGTGGCTTCTTAATTTCGATCATAATGAAATCAATGTTTTGTTGGGCTATATTGTTTAATTGTTTAATTCAATTTATATACTGTCAATGAATTTGAATTTGTTTTATCTTGTTTATTTCTTTGAATATGCATTTTAATTTAATCCTCCTTTTAAATTTTTAACTTAACTTTCTTATATTGTACACCCCACGATGAATTTTTTACTATGAAGTGGCATTATCTCTATTTTTATGAAATACCAATGTCACTAACTATTCTCTCTTAAAATCACTATCGTAAATTTTGTTAGAGCAATCTTAAGATTTATCAAATGTTATAGTTAATAAGATAAGGATAATGATTAATTAAAAAAAAATCGGTGCAAGGCAATGTTTTGCAATTTGTTTTTTTTGTTTGTTCTTTCGTTTCATTACTGGTGCGCCATCTGTTGTAATTGCAGATACTTTTTCCATGGAAATATATTGGGTTTAGTTCGCTGCCTCTTGTACGTCCTTTTAAGTTAAGAATTCCTAAAAATTCTTCCTTAATTGAAAAACCATCGAAAGCCATCTTAATAACAATGCATAACTGAGAAGTGTCCGACATGTAAACTCATCTAATTGTAACGAAAAGAACACACTTTCATGAATACCAGTACTCAATCGCGATTTAATTTCAGAAGCTAAAATTTCTATTCTTTGAAACACTGTTCTCGATGAGAGTTTGACGGTTTGTAGTCTCCAAAAAGAGTTTCTGCTAATAAAAGCATTGCATCTTTAATAATTTCACCTACCACAATGGATTTTATTTTCGTTGACAATAAGTATGCAATTTTTAAAGAAAATAAACGTTAACATTTTTGTACTTGCATACCTATGTATATGCATTAATAATACAACTTGCTGACAAATTTTTTGAAGAAATCTGATTTCAAAACACGTTAATATTTCAACCTTCTTTTATTCCCCACACTTAGGGTTACCAGCTCTAAAATTTAAAAAGCCTGACAGCAGAAATAAAAAGCCTGATTTTCGAGAAAAAAGCCTGACGGAATTAGTTTTGTTCTTTTTCCCAATTTAAGGAAAAAAAATAATGACAAAAAACACACAATTATCTAATCCAGTAAGCGGTCGTAGGTATTTATATATGTATTACCTAGGTACTAGGTAAGGCAACGGATATGTTGCGGTGTTGTTTATTTGTTGATTTTTGTTGTTCAGGATCTTAATCGTATCGACATTCAGACATTCATTTATCACAGCCCTTTGTTTTTATCTAAAAAGTGATAAGTGATAACTAAAGCAAGAAAAATGAATGGGCTTACCGTGCTTTATATGCTCTCTTATAGAAAAGCCTGACAAAGCACGAAGCTTGGCCAAATCCTGATTGAGATGTTTAAAGCCTGACGCGTCAGGCGAAATCCTGACGGATGGTAAGCCTATCCACACTTGAAACGCAAGCTGTTGACATAGGTCAAGTATATATAGATCGGAGACTTTAACGCGTCCGTCATGAGTCCAAAGTTCATGCGTGTAGTTTTTTTGTGTTCTTGAATAATTTTTTACCCGCATTATAATTATTTCTTATAGTTTTTTACACACACTTTGACATTAACTGGTTTTGTAAGCAATTTGTAATGACGAATTCTAAATTATCTTTGGCTGTTGGTAAGTAAGGAATATTTTATGGGCTTACGCAAAGATGTCGCTGAATTCAGAGAATATTAAGTGTGTTAATCAACTCACCTAATGAAATATAGGTGTCCTCAGTGAAAAATTATTTAAAATCTTGTCATTTCATAGTTATTAAATTATCAACTAGTCTTAAGAATGTTGACACATATGGTATGTATTTGACTGCGGACATGTTAAAAGTGTGTCGCAGGCACATTGGTGCCCTCGATTACTATCCAACTCCTGATCTACACTATTCTTTTCCACTTAAAATTTAGCTGCTCTGCCTATACATTTACCAATAAAAAAGGGCTATTATATCACAGTTTTTTTTTTGACATTTCTTCTAGGATCTTCAAATTCTTCAGTTCCTGCTCTGTCTGCATATGAGGTTTTGTAATTTCAAATATTTGCTTTAGAATGAGACCGAATTCTAGAACGTTTCAGTAAGTAAATAACATTTATCTGAAGAATATTTTAATAATTTGTGTCGTTGCCCATTTTCCGCATTTTTTTTGTGATAATTGTTTGGCCTTTAACACATTCGCTGACCGATCAGTTTGATCTTTCATGTTTTCTGTAAATTTAGTCGAATATCAATTTCAGGAATGATTTGTATTACCTTTATCCGAATATTCTCATTAATTTAATATTTATATCTTCTGCTTCTTAATTTTCACTGCAGATGCACCTGGGTAACATCCCGAGGAGTATCACAAGAAGAATAGAATCTGAAAATATATTTATTTGATTTTAAAATGTCCAATTATAACAAATAATAACATTATCAAACTTATTGGTTTTTGATTTGCATCCAGCATTCTTTTTTTTGTTTGTGTCCACCATTTGTTTTCTATTATTGCTAGTTTTTTCGATCCACAATGATTTCAGAAAGTTCTGAAGAGTATAATGGAAAACATATTTTATAAATGATTTAGTTTGTATTAAAAAATAATAGTCATTGGTACTCCAGTTCTCCGACCGTTTTCTTTTTATAATTAAATTTTCCATTTGGAAAATAAAAACAATAACGGAAAAATAAAAGCTAAGCACATTACAAAAAATTGCAAAAAATCATAACAATTTTGACAGAATTATCAGATGTTTGGTAGAAATTTTACTTATTGTAGTAGATTTTCTTAAGGGATTTCTGGTAAACGTCACTTTAGTATTCCACGACCATTCTGTTTTTATTAATAGGAAAATTTAATCCATGGCTTAACTCGTACGTTCATGGAATACAGTTGGTCTAAGCGTATTTTATTAATAGGTTTTCGGTTTTTCCGGTTACTTTCCCTCCAGCTTTAACCTGATGGTTTTAACCGGACAAAAAAACGGTTTTGTTAATAACCGGTTTTCGGTTTTATATATAAAAATTGTTAGTTTTTCTTATTTTCTTTAAAATACGATCATGTCAAATAAAATATATCTGCATACGAACATGTATGTAGATAAAATTTTTTACGGAAAAGAAAATATTGTTTTTGAAAAAAAAACTACACTCCGTGAATTACTTACCCAAATTGTAGATGGACATATTTCAGTTAGTTATTTTATTTGAAATAATAAATTATGTTCAAGTTTAAAATTAATTCACAAACGTTAACCGGTCAACAACAACGAGACCAACAACAGTATTGCAATGAGATGAAATCAGCTGACCGATTGGAAAGTAGTAAACGTACCCGTTTGTATGTCGTGTTGAAGGAAAGCCACTCTATAAAAGAAAAGTTGGCAGTGGTGAATAACGTTGCAAGTTGCACACACCCAAATTCAGGGGCCGAATTACCGCATCAGTTATCGAGTCATACGTGACTGAATTATGTAAATTTGGCATTACCGCTCACGTTATCGAGCAGTCTAGTACAATAATTTGATATTCTCTCATTAGTTATCGAACTGAATTTTATTCGTCAGATGAGAAGCCGACTGATAGAACGCATTTGATTTGAATTCTGTAATTATAATGCATGTAGGTATATGTATATGTACATTATATAATTTTTGGATACTTACGCAGAATTTGACAAAGACAGAGGATTGCTTTTGTCCCTTAGGAGTCTGCGCTCCATAGCTTCGTACATCTCATCTTCTGGTTGATGTGAATTAAATGTTACTTATTATGTACATATGTATGTACGTATAAAAATATTTTTTAAATCCTCACCATCTTAATCGCTTGATAAAAAGAAATAATCCATTTTTAGTGGATATTTAGAAATATCCTCAAATCCTTGTAATAAAAACTGGAAACTCGCGAAAAATTTGTTGTTTTTACAAGAAAATGAAATTTGTTTGTCCAAAAATAAATTAAATGAATACAAATTTCATCTGTCAAACAAGAAAGACTCGATAAAAATAGAGACTCGATGTAGTAGAATAGAATTACTACAATTTAAAATAGTTACACGATACGTTAGTCTACGAATGCCATCATGTCAAACTGATCATTAGTTCATTCGATAACTGATGGGGCTCACTCACTCGATCACTGATGCGGTAATTCGGCCCCAGGTCTTGTGAAATAAAAAAGACAACTTTTTTGAAAGACATTTTACATTTCTGTGGTGATAAAAGTGTCAATGTAATTAACCGTTTTTTTTCACCCGGTTATTGTATTTCAGAAAAAACACCGGTTTTAACCGAGTCAAAAAAATCTCCGGTGAAAACCGGTTAACCGAAACAAAATAACTGGTTCCGGTTTTAACCGGCCGGTTTTTTCCATCCCTATGTAATGGTTTTAGGTATCTCCAGACCAGAAATTGAGTCAAAATCGAAAAGAGCTAACTAACCTCTTCGGAGCAGGATCCGGCGCAACAATTGCACGAATAAGGACACTCCCTAGGAAATGTCTCTTGTCTAACGGAAACAAAGAATTCATTGAAACATTTATAGGATCGGCAATAAATTCATCACGATCGCCAAATAGACTAGTGTTTGGATTGTTCATCCCAGTTCTCTTGCTCTTCAATATTTTTTTGTTTATTGTCCGATGACGCGAGTTGAATACTTAGAATGTTTGTTCATTTATTATTGTTTGTTTGCGGAAACAGAGACATTTAATTCATCACAAAAAAATCTTCTTGGCACAAACTTCGGTATTTTACATTTGGAATACCAACAATTTCAATTATGTTAATGTTATCCACTTGCTTTTGCTCCCACCACTTCAATTTGCTTTCTAGTTTATTAACCTTCAATTTCAGAAAAGCATTTTAATCAGTAAACTGCTAGACGGTGTGCTAAGAAATTCATTGTTATTTTTTTTTTTTAGGCTTTAGACGTTAAAGAATGATTGAATTGTTTGTTATCTGCTTGGAATTGTCTCTTGAGAGCAAAGGTGGCACTTGCTTGGACTGGGCTGGTGTTATCTGCTGATTTTTGGTGTTTTTAATTGCATGTTCATTTAATTGTTTTCCACTACAAGGTTTTTATTGCTTTCCTGGAATCGCATCGGTTGCGGTTGTTATTGTTGTAGATAGATATGGGCTGGGTTCAATTTTATTACGATCGATCGAAACGTATTATTACAAGCGCAGTGCGATACTTGGAATAAAAAGTGTGCGCCAGGAATTTTAATTTGTTGAAATTAGCAAAATTACAAATCTATCTAATTTTCAAAATAGAGTAAAAAAACGAAAATTAAATAAAAGACAAGTTTTTGAAAAGCCCAGAAGGGGACTTTAAATTATTTTATTTGGGAAACCTGTGAGATAAGTCCCAGGATTAAAACCCAATTTTGTTTTCAATTAAGAAAGCTGCATTATAATACAAAATTTTTAAATGGCGTACGGTTAGCGATTAAGTAAAAAATAACAAACAAAACATCAATTAACTGGGATAAAAAAAGGAACTAATAAAATCGGCAATAGATATGTTAAAAAAAAAAGATAGGTAGAATTTTTCTTATAATAAAAGACGCAAAATAAATAATATATTTTTAAGCATGTAATGAATGGTGAGATAAGATGGTAATTCCCATAGTATGCAGCTCTGGCACATTTTTAACCCTTAGCTTATCTCATTTATTAAGGGGGAGGGGTTTGCTGCTACTATCTCCTACTCACTCAAATATTTCGTGCAAGAAAGAAAGAGGGAAACACAGAAAGAGTCACCAACCAATCCAAAATTCAAATTACATGAGAGATGTTGTGTCATTTATAGTTTCTTAAGAAAAACTATATGGCAACCCTTATCCTATAGCGAGGTATTACTACCCCACCTCCTAACTATGCTCTCTTGCCCTGTTTTATGCATAGCCCCAAAAATTCATCCTTGATTCATCCCCCTTTCCCCTTTCTATCACTTTACCATCTTACTAATTTAATTTACCATGTTTAAAATAATAGATATTAGTTCAAATGACAATTAAACAGTTTTATTTAATTTGTGTTATTTTAAAGTAAAATTATGTCAATTAATACTAAAAAATCTGAATAAAACTAAAATTCTATTTATGAATATGAAAAATAATGAAATTAGTAAAAGAATGGTAAGATTAAATTTACAATTAAAACCAATTTACTATTAAATTGATGTTAAAAGGAAAACAAAACCATATACAATTTCAAAAAAAAAACGTTGTCAATATTCGATGATCCCACGATGTGCCCACATTTAAGCAATATCGATGACTTATTGTTTCTTCTCTTGAAAATTGGCTTTTGCACACACTTTTTTACAGAAAAATATATTTTTCTTCATCAAGTAATAAAAATTAAATAAGTTTAAAACAAAATAACAGTAAATTTTCTTTTCAAATTAAACTGTCAAATTAAAATAAAACTATCGATTAATCAAAACAAAACTTACACAAACACTATTTTGAGTTCTTGAATTATGTAGGTATTCTTGATAAAAACAAATCCCTTAGGGCGCTATCCAGGAACGATATAAAGATGATTGGGAACTCCTTAATGGTCTTTTCAAAATTACGTCCAAACGTAAATGGTTGGATTTGATTTTTTTTTGCTTAGACAGCAGCAAATTCCTCCAAGAGGATTCCCTTGAATTTTGTCGAATTAGTCAAGAAGCGGAAGGACACTTACATACATCAGCTTTCAGAATTCGCCACGAAAGTAAAGGCATCTGATGTGTAGTACCTACGAACTGATATGTACATTCATGTAGGATTCATGTAGCCGCTTCATTAGGAAACAATTCGAATTCGTCCTTTTACGAATATGTTTGGGAAACCTCTATAAAAAAAATAAAATACTTTGAAAAATCTACTAAAACCAATCAAAATAATGCATTACCTCTTTGTTTTTCAAATGAAAACATATGAAATAAAATTATGTAATTTATCCAACAAAATAAAATTTGATTTGGAAAACCTTATGTCTCGGCAGATGTGATTCGAATGAAAATTTTCCTTGAATATATTTTAATTAATATAAAAGTCAATGATGACTAGTTCAAATTTTTTTTTTTTTTTTTTACAAGTGCAAGATCATGACAAGCACTTGGACAAAATGTCACATCTACTTATCTTTTCTTCTTGGCTCTGTTCTCTAATTCCTTGACATATTCTTTTTCAATTTTTCCTGAACTTTTCCTTTCTCCAAGTTAACTTATCGAAAAATTTTCCTCGATTTTTATTTTATTACCGCCTTAACTAACTAATCGCTTGGTAAGCTTTCACAACTAAAACCAATCCCTCCATAGACCATTCCAGTCACTCACATATTCACGCATTCAGCCATTCGTTTTCGTTCATTATCTGTCACGACCACGGATTTCTGGAAAGATTCTCCGCCTCTACGAAAACCTCCGTTTTCGAATCACAACGAAACTCACTCTCATCAATAGATTCAGCAAGTTTTGGATGGCTTGTCGAGAAAAATCTTCTTCTGAGCATTTCCTCAGTTACCAAGAAAACTATTCGCATGTAACGCAAAGCGCAATTAAAACTATTACACAATTTTTGTGTTTGAGACTTTGTATATGAAACCTATAGTACTACTATGAGACTGCATTTTTTAGCTAGTAGTTCCATTGATGAGGGCGCTAGTTTCTCTTTTCTTGATATTGAATTGTTGATGTGGAAGAAGTAAAGGTAGAGGCAAATACGAAAAAAAGCAAGTGAGACGGTGGAAACTTATTAGTTCTGACAACAATATAGAGGGTAAGGGAGAAAACCGAATAAGCTGTTTTTGCCATGGCAACCTTCAAAATATGGTGGGTATAAATAAATTACATCAAGGTTATTGGCGTATACAAGTATTTAAAGTAAGAATGTATATGGATATACATGCATGTATAGGTTATTATAGAATTTATTTTAAATTTTTCTTTCAAATTTTAGATATTTGGTGGATTTTAGGATTTTGAATTGTAGCAACGTTGCTACTTTTCACTTTTTCTATGCGAAAATAGCAAAGCAATGTTGAGATGTTTCAATATGCTTTGTTCAGGTAGGTACATGTGTACCCAGATACCAACCTATGTACATACAAATTGTACTGTACATAGGTACTTTTTGTTCTTTTTCAAATATAATATCTATTGAGAATAATTTAATTTTTTCTCCAGCCAGTTTTATTTTTTTTTTGACTAGCCATATTATATATGTATGTAGGTTCTATATTACAAGTTATGGATTGGAAAAAAATCGAACTCGAGATTTTGATCAAACTTGACATTACGTTGATAGCGAAGACGAAAAAATGGGTTCGCAATTCGGTCTCTCTGTCTGTCTGTCCTCGAGCTTACAGCGTAAACGTTTTTTACATAAACATTTCCCCAGTTTTTTTTCAGCTTTTTTAAGAAGAAAAATGACAGTATCTACCTACCTGCCATTCTTTCTTTTTGACCAAAAAGGTAAATATTATTTTTTCTAAAAATTTTTTTTCTTCTAACAATCAAACATGACATTACAATCATAGAGAACACCAAAAAAGTTGGTCCCATAATTCCGTCTGTCTGTCATTCTGGCAGTCTGTCTGTCTGTCCTCGAGTCTGCAGCCTAAACGCTTTAATAGATTTGCTTCAAACTTCGTACATATTGTTTTTTCGGTAATCCACACGTTTTTTAATTTTTTTCTTAAGACGACAAATAACAGTAGCTCCCATAAATTTTTTTGGGTCAAAAATTTTTTTTGGAAAAAATTGTTTTTTTGGTACCTCTAGTAGAACCATTTTTTTGGGTTTCGATTTTCTCGTATACCAAATTTTTCCAAAAAAAATTTTTTGGAAATTAATTTTTTTTTGAAAATTCAAAATTTTGAAAACGACTTAATAGATTTTTTCGAAACTTCGTAAGACATTATCTTGAATAGTTAATAAATCTATTTTTCTAAAATAAAAAACAATGGTAGCTCCCATACAAATGTTAAAACCCGTTAAGAAAAATGTATTTCTCAAAAACGGCTCCAAGAATTAAAATAAAAATTGTTGTTATTTTTTGGATTTTGAAGATTTTTTTAAGTAATATTTTCAAATGTATATATATATTGTTGAATACTCATTTAAAAAAAAATAAGTAAAAACGACTTAAAAAATTATATAATACCTATTAATAAACAATTCTTATTTGTAAATTCGGCAACTCGATTTCTTACGAAATTACTTATCAAATCTGAATTTTCAAAAAAATAATAATATAAAATAAAAAAAAATTTGTCACAAGAACAATTCTTTCTTGCACAACGATAAACAGATATCTGAAATTTTAACTGTTAAATTATTATCATGTTTGTTCATTTGGTAAAAAAGTTTATTTTATTGAGTAGTGACCGTTGCACACAAGTGTATACCTGAATATTTAAATATTCCCTACAGCCATCACATAATTTTCATTCTATCTTCCCGTAGAATAAAAAACACACCCACACAACCCGCACCTACTCAACAAAAAAATCCTCATAAAAAAAAAAAAACAAAAAAACCTATGAAATAAATTGTATTCCTTTTCTCCTCTAACTTCTAATAAATTTTTTATATAGTTCTCTCATCAATTTATTATCACACTATTTCTCTTCATACGCATTTTCATAACACACCAACACTACCTAATCTCCAATTTGGTAGTGGAACCCATGAAGAGTAGTAGAACTTATTGCAGGCTGGATGAATTTCATCGTCATGATAGTACTATTAATATCTATATAAATTAAACTATTATTTAGTTTTTAGTTAAAAAAAAAATATTTTTTAGGAGGTTAGGACCTCTTTATTCAATGTTCACTTAAAAACTGAAAATTACAAAAATACTTTTCTTAAAGCTAACTTAATCACCTCACATGTTCCCACGATCGAGATTGCTGGCAATGCGTCTGACAAGAAGACGCTACTACATTTCATCACGTAGTTGTTGGATGTGGGAAAGATTCATGGGAAATCATAAATCATTTAATGCTGACTAACTTGCTTGGTGTTAACTTATACAATGGTTTGAGATAAATTAGAGGAAGGCATATTTGCAAAACTTTATGAAATCAATTCTAATACCTCTTCTAAAAACGGGTTTAACTTTAAAACCAGAAATTAAAAATTTAAGAAGCTAACATTAATCATTAAATTCCCATATTAGGATACATTTTTAAGTTATATATGGTGAAATTTAATTAAGTTAAGTTGAATTTTGGATGTTGTGTTGTTAATTTTACAGAAGGAAAGAGCCGCCCCTGACTACCTAACTCTTCAGTTCATGTTTTTATTCACATTGCATAAGACTACTTATCTGGATGATAATTTTGGGAATGAAAGTTTGTCTTATGTTGATGATGATGAATAAGTAAGCCTTAAGACATCTATAAGAGTGCAGTGATTTTTGCCTTCAGAGGGTTTGGATGTAGGAACCTTGTCGTTTCGACTTCTAGCAATAAAATCACTCCTGAATAATTTCCATAATTGAAGAACAGTTTATGTTTTGTACTTAATTCTTGACCCCGAATTTTATTTTAGTTTGGAGAGGATATTAATAGCACAAATAATTCTTCAACTATAGAAGTCAACTACACCTTATCTAATCTTGACCAACCAAAAAAATCCAAAACGGAACAAAATGGAGTGATTCCCCACAATAATTTTTATTTCTTAAAACCAGAATAACGAATAATATACAGTCTCGGATGACGCAGTTCAGTGCGAAGTACAAATGAGATTGATAAAGGGATGTCAAATCCAGACTTGACCACCAGTATTACGCCGTATGCTAGTAAGCAATCGGTACATATTTTATCATGAAATCATTCAGTTTTTCATCATCCTTAAAAAAAAAAGAAAAATGTTATTGTTTGATTTTAAAAATATATAAATATATATTTGCTAACATCTCTCTGTGAGTTCTATTTTCTGCATTATTTTCATTTCAACGCCTTTATACATTTTTCGGTTTCTTATAGATTTTTTTGAGCTGTGCAATGTGTCCTGGATCTCTTGCAAACTCAGGCCTTTTGTCTCGATCATAACAAATTTAATGAAAATTATCGCTACCAAGCACAAAGTCCCAAAAATCCAAAATGAGTAGTAAGGACCTAAATCGCTTAGTTCTGGATACCAACGTGTCACTATAAACGTCATTAACCAAATATTTGCCGTGGCAATCGATGAAGCTATAGATTTTATATTTGGTGGAAATATTTCCCCCAACACAGCCCATGGGATTGATCCAAAGCCGAACGAAAACGAAGCGAAGAATAAGGCCAAAGCAGGAACAGGGATCCATAAGATTTTTGAAGCATCATCAAAAGTTTTTATGTAAAAGAAGAAACCAAGTGAAAATAATGCCGAAGACATCCCCACAGCCGAAATCACCAGAATAATCTTACGTCCGAGGCGTTCTATAACCAACACTGTTATACCACTTGAAATTAACTGCACAATCCCCAGCAAGATACTTGCTGAGGCAGCATCAAAATTTGATTCTGCAGTCGTGAAAATTGTTTGACAATTGAATGTAATAGCAGTGGTCCCGCTAAGTGCTTGGAAGTTGAGAAGACCGCAACATATAATTAGGGCTCTTCTGTAACCCCGATTGAAGAAAATGTCGGTTATTCTCCCGGTATTTGACATTGATTGATCAACATCTTTTTGGATCATGTTCATCTCGAACTTAGCTGCTTCTATACCTTGTCCACGGATGAAGCTTAGAGATTTTATTCCATCTACTTTACGTCCTTTGGTTGCCAGGAAATACGGACTTTCTGGCATAAAACAGAAGATAACAAAAAATACCACAGGAATAGCAAGACAACACCATTGCAGCATCATGTAGCTGACATATGGGCCTATTGAATATGTGTAAAGAATTCCCACTGCGCAAGATAAAAAATATATTTTTATTAAATTTGTGTGGCTCTATGTATCTACTTACCAATAATGAAAACATTGTATAGAGTTCCAAGAGCGCCACGGCAATCATCAGGCGCTATTTCGCCTACGTAAATTGGCAGCGCACTCGAAGCTATAGCTGCTCCTATTCCCTAAAAGTTCGGCTTCAATAAAATGTATCTACATTAATGCCAAGACTTACTTGAATAAAACGGCCTATGCATATGATCCAAACTTTCATTCCAAGTAAAAAAATGATGTACGACATTGCAAAAAAGGCCGAGCTCATGAGAAGCGCCGGCTTACGTCCAATTCGAGAAGCCAGAGGTCCAGAAAAAACAGATGCTAAGTAAAAATTTAAAGGGATAAGGCTAACTAGTGATAGACGGTATTTTCAAAACAAAAATGGAATTCACTTTCGTTAAATTTTCGCCGACTTATTAAAACACACACCATACCTGATAGTCCTCCTATTGTTAGCAATGAACCAATCCAGCCTTCATCTGATGTGCTAATAGCAGTTTCCAAAGGACTGTCACTAGTCTTATTTCTTAATTTGGGCATAATTGGTGATGTCCATCCAAAGGCGGTTCCAAATGATAAGTATAAAATGCTTGCTTAAAAAAATAAAAATATACACTTGTAGGCGTTACATATAGTTTAGAAGCAGAAGGTTATATTATAAAGGGTTATCCATTTTGCGGTTTCAAAAGTAAACGTAAATAAAACACATATAAAATATTTTTTTTTCATGATATTTCTTTTTTATTATAAAGTTTGAACGTCGACATTATGTGTGAAACACTACACCATTTAAATCACCTCCACGCGAATTGTTGCAAGCATCGATTCTTTTGAGTTAGTTTTCGACCACGTTTTGACACATATTGGACGGTATTTCAGTCATAACTTGACGAATGTTGGTTTTCAAGTGCTCAAGCGTTAAAGGTTTATCTGCATAAACACGGTCTTTCGCGTAGCCCCACAGAAAAAAGTCCAGCGGTGTCAAATCGCATGATCTTGGTGGCCAGTTGATATCGCCACGAAATGTCTCTTGCAATAAAGCCATATTCGCTCGAGTTGTGTGGCATGTGGCACCGTCTTGTTGAAACCACATATTTTCCAATACGATTCTTCAATAGCAGGCTAAAAAAAAGTCGGTTACCATATGACTATAACGCTCCGAATTGACGGTGACAGACGTTCCATCGTCGTTTTCGAAAAAGTAAGGTCCAATCACACCTCCGGATCAAAGAGCGTCCCAAACAGTGACTTTTAGTGGATGTAATGGCCTCTTCAATTACTTGAGGATTCTTAGAACGCCAAATATGACAATTTGTTTATTAGAAATGTGCTAATAGACGTACACCGCCTGTTGTTCAAGCACCCATTCGACGTATCTACGACGTTGTGAATGGTCAGCTGGCTTCAGTTGTTGTGTGAGCTGGACTTTATATGGATGGACGTGTAGATCCAAATGCTAAATACGCCATAATGTGCCGTAAGACAGTCCTAATTCCTGAGAACGTCGAGGAATCGACACATTCGGGTCTTCGGCAACACTTTCACTTACAGCAGCGATATTTTTAGTGGTACGAGCAAAACGATGATGCACAGTCCTTACAATATCTGTAACCAATCCAGTCTCTTCAAATTTCTTCACAATTTTGCTAAGTGCTTGAGTAGTTGGACGATTATGTTAACCATAATCTCCACTTAAAATACAATATGTGGCTGTGGCAGAATCACCATTTTTGTAGAAGGTTTTAACAATTTTTATGCGTTGTGCGATAGTTAAGCGATCCATTTTTCGTAAATGTCAGACTTTCAACTGAAAAAAAAAAATTGGTTTAACAACTTAGTTTGACAGATGTCGAATTCCAGCCCTATACTTTTTAAACCGCGAAATGGATAACCCTTTATGACAAATATTATAGCAGTTAAGGAATTACATTTTTGAAGGTGCCTGCACTTTGTTATTTATATTAATATGAGCGTAAATGATCTCATCTAAATAATTGTCAAGTTCTGCAGTCAGGGATTTAAAAATAGGTTTTAAGTGATGAGAAATTGATGTATATTCCTAACGGTATATTTTATAAGTTTCAAGAACAGAGTTGGGGCAGATGAAAAATTCAATATAAAATTGTACAACTTTGAACTTTGACATAGTTATGTTTTTCTATATAATTTGTCAACCAGTAGAATAATTATGGTGTCGTTGAACTTTATTTATTCAATTGGATTTAGATACCTAGTTCAAACAAACAAAATTATTTTTGAATTTATATCTATACATAAGTACATAATATGTTCATATTTCACTAATCAGATGTTCGTTCCTTCTAATCTTCAAAGTTTTCGAATGCCATTCAAATTTAACATGTGCGGAAGAAAATATAACCTGCCATAAAAAACAAATAAAACATAAGGTTAATCTTTCCAATCAACCATTGAAATCGTTTGATACAGCAAAAGCAATAAACATATGCTACACAATATTTCAATGAAAAAACTATAAAATTTTTATAGTTCTTAAGAAAAAATAACATTTATACAAATATATTAAATATATACTCGTAGATAGACATTAGACATTATGTGCGTAGTGCAAATAAAATAATGTTTGCTTTGATAACCTAAAACAACAATAATTATTGACTACCGAGTGCCATAAGATCCCCCAAAAGACAAGATAAAGACAAAATTTTATGAGTATGAGTAGATTTTTCTTTTGAAGATGATACCGAGTAAACATTTTTCTGAAGGTTCAGATTTTAATCACCAAAACTGAAGAATAATATTCAAGAAACCTTCAGTTTTTTGAATGAATTATGAATGCATACAAAGATCCTACAAATTCTTACCGGGGAACCGCAGAGATATGTATTCTCCATGTATCAAAAAAAAAAAAAAAAACAACACTCATATCTTGTTCTTGGATCTTTCATATATGGATATTTTTTTTTGTTCGTCCTTTTATTTTTTTTCCTACAAAGGAGTTGTCTCAACGTGATATTGTCGAGGTCAAGTTTGCTTAGACTTTTTAACTTGAACATTTGAATTTTGTTATGGATCCTTATGAGCATAAACTAATAACTTAAAGACCCGAAACCTCTGCTTTCATTTGACATTTGCCTACAAGCCGAAACGCGCACTCAAATAACTTTTCTGTTCCTCTTCCTATAGGGGGATGGCTTCTGGCTCCCGTCGCAGACGGACGTGTTTTTCCGTCGGAAAAGTAATAAAATAAAAAATAAAAAAATAAAAAAAAAAAAAAAAAAAAAAAAGATTAATAGTTTAATTTACTAAATATTACTAATAAATTGCAATTGTGCAATACTTACTGAATTTGAATGCTGTACAAGTCGACAACACCAGGGAAATTGAAATTTGGAGAGGGAGTCAAACGAACGACATCCACGTGTATAGAAGCCATCTGAATTCCACCTACTCCCAGTTTTCTTGGTAATTGCACATGGACAAAGCATAAGTACAGGCACGCCGTATCGTCCCAGAAACTAGAAGCATCGCAAGGATCGCTTATGTCGCAGCCCGCAATGGACAGAAGCTGCATAATTCCGTTATACGCTGTAACGGAATCGATAATGGGAGACAACAGTTCTGGTCATCTCATCACCCAATAATCAATACTCAGCTCTCGCTCTAACAAACGAAAGATAAGACGTGCATACGTTTATGTATCCCAAACCGCAATTGCCCACATTCTTGTTTCAAAAAAAGAGACGAGATGACTGTTTTCGCATTATCGTACCTAGTTTTAAGTTAGTATAACGTGATTTTTTTGCTGCTTGGTTTTTGACGTTCATATTTTTGACAGATCACACATGACAAATTCCACGAACATTTGACATTTCGATTCAGTATTGTTTGCCATTTCATCATGAATAGACTTACGCCTGAACAACGTTTGCAAATTATTGAAATTTATTATCAAAATTCGTGCTCTGTGAAAAATGTGTTTCGCAAGCTACGTCCGTTTTATGGTCGTCATAATCGACCCACCGAGCAGGCTATTTAGCTCATTGTGACCAAATTTCGCACCAGTTTCACTTTATTGGACATTAATCCACCAAATCGTATCCGTAGAGTGCGTACCGAAGAGAATATTGCTGCTGCATCCGCCAGTGTTGCTGAAGATCGCGATATGTCCATTCGGCGCCGATCGCAGCAATTGGGTTTGTGTTATTCGACCACCTGGAAGATTTTACGCAAAGATCTTGGTTTAAAGCCATACAAAATACAGCTGATGCAAGAATTGAAGCCAGGCGACCTACCACAACGTAGAATTTTCGGTGAATGGGCCTTAGAAAAGTTTGATGAGGATCCGTTTTTTTATCGCAAAATTGTCTTCAGCGACGAGGCTCATTTTTGGCTAAATGGATACGTGAATAAGCAGAATTGCCGTATTTGGAGTGAAGAGCAGACAGAGGCAATTCAGCAGCTACCAATGCATCCCGAAAAATGCACTGTTTGGTGCGGTTTATGGGCAGGCGGCATCATTGGGCCGTACTTCTTCAAGGACGATGAAGGCCGCAGGGTTACGGTCAATGGAGAAAGGTACCGTTCGATGATAACAGATTTTTTTTTGCCGAAAATGTAAGAATTGAACTCGGTCGACATGTGGTTCAAACAGGGCGGTGCCACATGCCACACTGCACGCGAAACCATGCATCAATTGAGAGGCGAATTTGGTGAGCAGTTGATCTCACGTTTTGGCGCAGTCAATTGGCCACCAAGATCATGTGATTTGACCCCGTTAGACTATTTTTTGTGGGGTTATATTAAGTCTATTGTCTATGGGGACAAGCCAAACACGATTGCTGCCTTGGAAGCCAACATTGAACGCGTCATTGGTGAGATTCCGGCCGAAATGTGTGAAAAAGTTTGCCAAAATTGGACCTTCAGAATGGACCACCTGAAGCGTAGCCGCGGGCAACATTTAAGTGAAATTATTTTTAAAAAGTAAATGGCAGAAATTGATTTATCGATCCAAATAAAAATTTCATTCACTTTTTACAAGTTTCTGTGTTTTTTTGAATTTTCGAAAACCAAGCTCTTAAAAAATCACCGTTTATAAGTTAGAATAAGTATATGTAGAGACTCTCCGTCTCGTACTACTCCAATAATGCTTCTGAGCAAAAGCAGTCCAACAACAATATTCATTGTATAAATAGTCAGCCACGAGGCTTAGCTCTTACTCCATTAGAGTCAGAAAACTGTAAAGAAGGCAATACATTATAGCCACTTTTATAACAAATTAAATACTGTCAGTATTAACCACCAATGTAATATTTTGTAAAAGTCTCAATAAAGTTTGAATTGAATTGAATCCTCTTCCTATAGACACATAGACAACACAGCCCTAGTAATTTGTTTTTGTTTTGCTTTTCTATTTTCCATCTATTCATGGATATAGTTTCAAAGCTACAAATACAACAATGTAAACAAATGGGTTTTTGGGAGTGAAACGTACGAAGGTTTCCAATCTTATTATGGATTATTTGTGCTTATGAGGATCTTTTGTTCGTTTCGTCCTTATTTATTTTCCTTACAAAGGGTAAGGATAACGGGCCATTGTCGCGACAAAAGTTTCGTTTGCATTGGCAATTATCATTTAATAAATGATTTTGGATAGATCGCACTTAGCAAACATAATCGCTAAGTAAACAATAATAAAGACACCTAATAAAAATATAAACCTACATACTTACAAAAATATAAAAAAGCATAAGGGTATATAAAAAAATATATAATAAGTGCCAAACAAAACAGTAGATTTAAATTTAAATTGAGAACGGATGTGTAAATAAATAAAAAAAGTGAAAAATATAGTGAAATATAAATTAGGCGTATTCACGATCCGATGCAACAAAAAAGTGTAAAATTGCGAAATTTAATTTTTTTCTAAAAATCGTGAACGCACCTTTTCTATTCTATTGCAACTGTGGAGTAAAAATGCAAAATCAGTTTGAACACACCCATTTTTGACAGAAAATAACAGCTGCCAAACTGTCAACGACACCAGGCAAATTTTGCACCATTGTATTTTTCTGTTGCAATAGGGTTAGGGTATAGCAAAAGTGCAAAAGTGTTGTAAAATCTTAGTCAGTGTAAGTTGTTGTTGTGGTGCAAAAAAAAAGTTGCACTTTTGCTTTTTTTCAATGATACTAGACCAGTTGCACCGGATCGTGAATACCCCTATTATACCGGTCAATAAGGTGTGACAAGAAGCTGGGGCGTGTAGATTAAGTTGGCACGACAAAAAAGTCGTATGGGGGTGTTCTATTTCCCCCTGTTTAGGTGCAATGCTCAAACACTAATAGTATCAAGCTATAACCTTTTTGAAACCTATAAATTCATCCCTTAATTTAAAACATTTCCTTACATCTTTAAGAGTACAAGGCCTAGGACCATCTAGTTTTCAGTGTTAGACTTTAAATTGGTAAGACTATTAAATATTGAAAAATATACCCCCCAATTTATACGATTTTTGCCTTGTCTCGGTTCAGCCTATACTACCTAGCATTTTGTAACAAATATTTTAAAACATTTTGAAAGGATTAAGTATATGAATTTAAAAAAAATGTTTTAAAATTGATTTATAAAAAAGTAAATACAGGGAAAATATAAATACAAACAAAATAAAAAATGTGAGCAATAATTAACTAATAAAGATAAATAAAAAAAATATAAGATTAGTAGCAAAAAACATTTTTAAAAATTTATAATTTTAATGAAAAAGTGAGTAGAAAAAGAACATTGCAATAAAAACAAAACAAACAGTAAGTACAACAGTAATATTAGAAAAAAAAGAACTTGGTAAACAAAATTAATACAGAGTTTTTAAATTATTTAAAATGAAAAGATTGAGATTGTACAACTCAGAGATACTTGAGTATGGAGAAGCATCTAAATGAAAAACTGCATAAAGCCAAAACCGCTATTAATAGCTCGTGGAAAAGAATTTTTATGAACGTAAATATAGCTCATAGCGGTTGTAGAGAGTATCCTTTTGTATGGCGCCCAAGTTTGGGGATGTGAAAAGTTTCTCAAGGTGGAGAAACTTTTAACACACTACGTGAAGAGAATATTTCTCCTACCAACGAACACACCAAACTATGTTCTTATGTTAGAAACTGGTCTATCACCTCTATACGTTAAAACCTTAAAACTGCAAGCGGACTATTTACTGAAAGTTTTCAAGATGCCTGATTTCCGACTAGTCAGGAAAATAGTTATAAAAGGCATACAAGACCAACATAGCTGGTACAGGGAGTGGGCATGTCTTGCCGAAGAATGCGATGTATTATTTAATTTAGCCGTAAAACTCTCCTGTACAATTTGATATCTTAGATAGATATAAAATGTAGGGAAGAATATGTAGCTGTAGCCTGCACTTCGCTATTCAGAACGATATATAGCAGGTTGAACCATAATCTCGCAGAAAGAAATTTCTTCCGCGATTCAAATAAGGTAAACATGATTGCTACAATGGTCAGACTTCGGAGCGAATTACTCAGCCTGAACTTCATACCGCACAGACCCGATTTACCTTTGGAGTATAGTTTTTGCAACTTGAGGGAAAGAGAAGACGTTATTCATTTCGTCGGAAGGTGCCCACTCTCAGAGAAACACGAAGAAGTATTCTGGGGAATGACTTTCTGTCAGAGGAACAAGTTCTTGCCAGCCTGAATGAGATGGATGTAATCAAGCTGTATGAATAGAGCAAGAATTATGAATGATGACTTCTGATTTTTTTTTTCCTTTGTTAAATATCAAAATCGTAGTATTAAATTCTTTTCAAATTACATAAAATTATGTTAGCTCCTTAAAGTATTTAAATTTGTTTTAATTGTCAATCTGGCAGACGACAAATGCCATGTAATAATGATTTTTGTTTGTATAAATATGTATTAAATATGTATTAACTGTAAGGTTAAATTAATATGTAATCCAATAAAAATCTATTCTAATCTAAATCTAAATCGTACAACTCAGAGTCTAGGGCAGTAGTAAGTCACTTCATGACAATAGATAAAAGTGTCCCTGATAGCATCACTTCTGAAGCTGAGTCCGAAAGAAGATTTTCAGAAGCATCCTTTTCTGTTTTCTGTTATAGCTGAAAACACTTCTGATTCACATAACTCACAAGGTGAAGTAGCCGAAAAAATGGGGTACCTCTCGAAAACATAAGCATTCAGTTGGCTCGTTGGGATACCAAATACCTTATAAGAACTTCGGCACTGAGTGAATTATTTACTACATATTTTGCGTTCAAAACTTCCTGGGCTTCCTAAAGATCCCCGGACCTTAAAGCAAACACCGAAAAATATAATTCCGACACCAATGGGCAGTGGTGAATATATTCATTATGGGTTGAAAGACTGTCTAACTGACTTTTTATTAAAGCTAAGAAAACTGATTTGCAGCTCGACTTTAATATTGATGGGCTGCCGGTGGCAAAAAGTTCCAGAAGCCAAGTTTGCTCTATACTTTCTAGCGTTGTTGGAACGAACGAGGTGAAGTTGGTAGGAGTCTTTGGAGGAAATTCTAAACTTTCAAATTCTGACACTTTTCTGTATAGTTTTATAAATGAATTCAAAGAATTCAATGGATTGTATTTGAAGGCATAAAATTCTCTGTTAAAGCGCGAGCATTTATCTGTGATGCATCTGCAAGGTCACTTACATTAAAAGTCAAAGGGCACACAGATTTTTACAGTTGTACGAAATGTACACAGAAGGGAAAGTACACGCATAATCATCTTGTTTTCCCCCAGAAGAATCTTCTCTTCGGACTGGGTCGTCATTTCGATTAAGATCTCATCCAGAGCATTACCACCAAAAAGAACCAATCGCCCTGGAGTTAATTATTGTAGATTGTGTGAAACAGTTCCTATGCACGTAGTGTGTTTGGGGGTAATGAAAACGTTGTTATGTGCGTGGATAAAAGCCAGAAATGAAAAGTATTCATTGACCAAATTGGCAATAAAATCATTGTAAGGAAAACTCAACAATTTAAAAAAACAAATCCCTTTCGAATTCTGTAGGGATCCTCGGGAATTAAATGAAATAGACAAGTGGAAAGCTACAGAATTTCGTCAATTTTTATTATACACAGGTCCATATACTCTCAGAAACATACTGAATGCAGAATATTATAATCACTTCTTAATGCTGAGCATAGAAATACGTATACTTCTAAGTGACGGTGATTGTTTGCAAAACAATGAATGTGTCCAAGATTTGTTGGACAGATTTATAAGTCAAGTTCCTACACCTTATGATGAAACAATGTTAACATATAATGTTCATTGTCTGGGGCATTTACCATCTGAATCTCTTGTCTATGGATCCTGAGAAAACATTAATGCTTTTAAATACGAACATTTTCTTCATTATTAAAAAAAATAAATATAAAAAAGGAAATAATCTCGTTACACAGGTTTACAACAGAATGGTTGAAAAAAGTGTTTTGGATTAAGAAGTTGCGTTTCAAACTTTACCTATTTTTGAAAAAGAAATATAGTTGACATATGTTTTGAAATTATGACATATAAAAACTCACAAAACCTTTCAATTGGCGTTTTTCTTTTTTATCTCCGAGCAGATCTCTGAGCAGAGCCTGAGTAAACCGAGTTAGATCTGAGTAGAGCATGGTCAAATATCTCCGATTTAATTTTGAAATAAACTTAAGCGCAGAACTGTCATATATTTTTATAATTGTTTTTATTAAAACTTATTTACCAGCAAATCCAAAGCTTTCGTTTTCCGAATTCATTTTTGTTTTTAATTGGTCTTACTTTCGTGATTATTGTTAAAATTATAAGTAAGGTAAGCCTCGCCCAACACTTTGCTCGATTTGATCGGTCATTTTATTCTGAGCTAATGGTTCATGCCCGAATTAATTCTGATTTAAAAAAGAAACACGAGTTGAGAGATTAAATGTGTCTGAGCTAAAAAAGAAACACAGATCTTTTCTTGATAGCTGAGTTCTTTACTCGGAGCTAAAAAAAAAAAGCCAAATATATACAACAAACCAGATCGATTTATCTAATATCATAACCGAACATTAATACATCATTACATCATTACTTAAAACAAGTGATCAATCATCCAAACACAAAGTAAGATTTTAAGAAACACAACCAACCCATGAATCAAATTAAACAAAATTACGACACTTCTTTGTTTTTCTTATTTTATTGACATCACCAGAGATCGAAATCCATTAATCCACAAACACCAACTATTTGCAGATTTTTGATCCCTGGCGCCGTCATTAAAATAAGAAACACAAAGAAGTGTCGTAAGCTTGTTTTATCTGATTCATGGATTATATTGTGTTTCTTAAAATTTTACTTTGTGTTTGGATTCGTGTTTTCCGGTAAGTATAAATCGCTGGTGTTCGGTGAGAAGAGTAGAATGTATAATACAGTTTAGTTGTTGTTGAGTAACGGGAAATATTTTAAATGCAAAGAGAACTTCGTTCTTTATACGTTTTGTTAAAAAGTGTTTTTTGTCTAATATGACGCAGTCACTGGCGTGAGTGTGCCATAAGTTTTCATGTAAATTATAGTTTCACAACTACCTTTTCGTCTACCTACTTTTCGTTTCTTCCTGTTTGTTTCATTCTGTATTTCATAGTTATGATGTTATGTGATGCATTTCCAATAAAGAAACTTTTGACATTGAGCTAGCCGACGCGACGAGTCGGATGGCCCCGAAGATTTCGGGAGAACGAGAACATTTGTGCTGAATGTAGTGAAGATTACACTACATTACACTACAACCAAAAAGAACGAGTGGATGCAGTGTGTCCTTTATGGACACTGGTCCCACAAGTCCTGCACTGCATTTAAGAACACTTGTGATTGATGTTGGCGTTCAAATCAAAAATAAAAGCTCACTGCCGTATTGCACTCAGGGGTGCGCCATATTGCCCGTTGGTGTTTTTTGTAAACGTTTTCTAAATTAATTTATTTTTTGTTAAAGGCCTTGGCTTTTAAAATATAATAATAATTTATTGATGTTACTTTTTTCTCTAATTTAATACAAAAAAACTGTTTGACTCATAAAATGTTGTTCGTAGCAAAGTTATTTCAGATTGACGTTAGGTGCGAGATAATGCCCGACTTTACATTCATTCAAAACCGATAGGTAGGGAGACTGGGTACGTTTGAAACAACGCCAATATCTCAAAAGCAGTGCGGGGCGGGCAATGTGCATGAGTACTGAGAGATCATGAAACAGAAACCAGTCCATTAAAGAGATTTTTAGTCTTATTTTGTTCGTCAGTCGTTACGCGTCTCGGTTGTGGTCAGGAAGCTTTATTCTTTTTAGAAGAGCAAAAGTAAGTTTTCTTGTTCTGTTATTTTTCTTTGAAGTGTGCCTACCGAATACTATATAGGTGTGTCAGTATTGTTTATGTGTTTTTTAGTGTTTTTTTTTTAAAGGATCGGGACAGTTGAAATAATTTATCGGGGAAAGTTAGAACACTGTGTTTACTTAGTTTTTTTTCGTTCTCGATCTTTTTATATGTCTCGTATACGTTCACATCATGCTTCATCAAATATTTAAGGCGGATTTCCGAAAACGAGAGTTTCGCCATTAAATCGCTGTTTATTCACTGAGCTCGATTTAGTACACTCATTTGTAACGGATACGTCTCCTCTTGAAAATGCAATACGAGACGAGGTTCCTATACCTAATATCCTAGCTATTGATGAAATGTTGCCTACCGCCCACATCCGCTAGAGATCCAATAGATACAGATTCCGGTTGGAAATGAAGAAACCTCTCCAGTTATACGTAACAGCACAATAACTGAACAGCAGAGCTCCCTAAGACAATAAACAAGTTCACAGGCAATATTGTCTATTGGTGTTGGTGATGTTGGGTTTTCTCCGAAAATAGTACGACATCTCCACAAATTACTTAAGAAAACTAATTTTTTTGTGATTTGACTATTAAAACACTTACGATCCTTCAATTTATTCTTAGATTATCTATTTAATGAAGTAATTTCTTGATATTATGTGTTATTTAAAAAAGGAATCTTTATTTTACGTGATTAACATTGTCAAACTGTGCCAATATTTGAAGAAAAAAAAATAATTATCGTCCGTGTGTACGCGCATAATTTGAGAAGGGATGGTTAGATTTTCATGATTTTGGGCTTGATAAATTCGTGTTGGCACAATACACAAATGTGTCAATGTTGATTCAAGAACAAAAGAGATTGTACGATGAATTAATGCAGGCAGTCAATAACAGAAATGGTGGCATTTTCTTTTTTGATGCACTCGGTGGAGCTGGAAAAACATTCCGGATTTTGTCTACTAATTATTCGAGATCCGAGATTGTTTAAGCACTCGCCTCTTCTAGGATAGCGGCTACGTCGTTGGAAAGCGGTCGAACAGCTCATTCTTCATTAAAATTGCTATTGAACCTGCAATTGAATGAAGAACCTACATGCAACTTATCAAAGAACTCTGCGATGGCGAAAGTTTTGCAGTAGTGTAAGATTATCATCTGGTATGAGTGCACAATGGCTCATAAACGTGCATTGGAAGCCTTAAATCGTACGTTGAAAGATTTACGAAATGATAAAAATAAATGATGTCGGGCGATTATCTGCAAACTCTACCTGTCATTCCAAGATCAACTCGAGCAGATAAATTGAACGATTGAAGAAATTGCAATTGAAAACAAATAAGCGAGTCGCTTTACGAAATGACGAGTTCGCTGCAGAGTTCTCCAGGCAATTGTTAGCGATCGGCAATGGCGTGGCACCAATGAACTTAATCAACGCCGGAAGAGCTAATCACGAATGTTTTCCCGAATATTGCTCAAAATTATGTTAACCATGATTGGCTGAGTTCACGAGCGAAAAACAAGGATGTCGATCATTTGAATTTTGTCATTCAAAATCAAATTGCCGGTGAGTTACATTTATTCAAATTCCACACTCCGTGATGGATAAAAGCCATGATTTTGCGGGGAAAATTCAAAGACGAAGGTGTTCTCATTCCATGGATTCCGCTTATTTCGAACGATTTGCCAATCGCGTTTAAGCGTCTTTAATTTCCGGTACGTCTCGCTTTTGCTATGACAATCAATAAGTCGCAGGGACAATCGCTGAATGTTTGTGGCATCCAATGTTTCTCACATGGTCAATTATATGTGGCGCGCTCACGTATCGGCAAACCTACTACGTGTCTGCACCCGAAAGTAAAACTAAAAATGTTGAGTACCATAAGGCACTTCAGTAAAAAAGTGTAAGGCTTGCCGACACGCCAATCATTTTGAATTGATTTAAAAACATAGACATTGTTAATTTAGTTATTTGTACTGTATTTAATAATTAGAATAAAGAATTTTAATTGACCGCATTACATGAAACAGCATTGCACATGCTCGGACTTATTATTTTCTTGACATAAATGAATTTATGCGGAACGAAATATAAGATTTTGTTTTATTTGGACGTGTTTCAATTGACCCCAATTAGTGTTTCACCCGGCACTGGGTTGGGGACGGTTAAAACATATTGACTTTTTTTTAAAAAGATTGATTAACCACTTTATACAATACAAGAGGCACTCAACAAACACTTTCCATTCATAGACTGAATCACGATGATTCATTTCACATACATACATACATTTGCTATATATTTTGATTATTTGTTGCACCCTCTACAATGAATTAAGCTTACAATTTTGGCGCCTGTGATAAGAGATAAAGAAGAAATTTTATTCGGAAAATTTTTCGATAAGTTAACCCATCAGTATAAAATAAATAATTGGACATCTATCGCAGAAACGTGGTAGATTAAAATGTGAATCAGCAAGTATCTCAAAATGAGTAAGGTAATGTTTTTAAAGATTAAGGTTGAAAATGGCGAAAAACCGGTTCTGAAGGAGCACAAATTATAAGTTGAATGATCTGGACTACATTATAATTATCGTATTACTATATAAAGTGTCAACAATTTTGCAGCGAATAGAAGGCAAGACTTATTGCACTCTAGTACTATGGACAGGGACAGTCCTACGACTTTTCAGGAGTTTGAAATTGACTTAAGAACAGGGGAGGGAATGGAAGAAAAAGAAAAGAATCAAGAACACGAAAAGGAAAAATAGTAAATTAAACATATGCAACCAATAAAAATATGAAAATTCTGATTCTTTTTTAAAGAAAAACTATATCGAGCACAAAGAGACAGCACTTTAGTTTAAATGACGAGATGCTTATTTTAAAGAAGAAAATGTTGCAGCTTGATGCAAGAAAAAAATTAAAGGAATTAGGTCTATCCATACTGGTCTACCCAGTACGGGTATGTTGACAATGGTCATAGCAGTTGATTTATCAGAAGTTAAGAGAACACAAAAAATCAAAAACTTTAAAAAAAACTTTTTTTCTCAAAAACCACTCCACAGATTTTAACATTTTTTTTCTCATACATTCAAATTTATACAAGAAAAAAAATGGCGTACTTTTTTTGAGCTCAAATTAGTTTAAGTATTTATTTTTTCTTTGACTAAGTCGATTTAATCTTTTGTTTTTAAGTTTACATTATTAAATATTTAAGATTGTAATACCAGTTTTTTTTTTTTTAATTAAAGAAACTTTGTATACATATATAAAAAATAAAGTAAAAAACGGCTTTAAAAATATATTTAGATTTTTAATAGAAATCTTTTACGATGTGATGGAAGATAAGAGCAAGTTCGTACGATCCAATGGTTCAGTTCATTTCAAATGATACTACTTAGAAATTCCACCAATTTGATTAATTCTTCTGAGCACAAAAAAATATTTCAATTTAAGTTTCCTTTATTTCATATCTCTTCGCTTCTTGGGCACTGATAGGAAATTAATATAGGCACTCCTTTGCGGTCACTACCGGCAGAGCATGTCCCGGAACGGCAGATGTCATGTTTGCGAAGATGTCAGCTCCTATACTAGCTCAAGCAGCAATTTTGGCAGGAGTATCTGCTTGGATTCAGACTCGCTCCAAATAGATTCACGAGCAGCCCGAACTCATCGTGGAAAAGCTAGTCCTTATTCACGATGACCATACCCCTCGTGTCGTCGTAGCGGTCTTCGAAGGGCAGGACAGAAAGGTCATGGTCGCCGGCGTCAAAGTACGAAACGCAGTACTGAGATCATACTTCCTGATGAAGAACCTTGAAGCTCTGCCGGTTTTCAACAGGGTTGGTGCTTCGACCGATGAAATATTTACATTTCAATCAATTATTGCTAAAGCTAAACTATTTTTGAATTATTGTACATAAAACTTAAACTATTCTGAATTCTATTAATTGGTATACAATTCAAATTCCGCACCAGTCGGCCATATTTAGTTTAAAATTGCAAAACTAAAGAGGTGGCCTTGATGCTGTAGAAACTGGGGAATTACAACATTGAATCCATTGCCCTAGTGCGTTGGGCCATCGACCAGCCGACAGTAAAGTCATTTTTATGAGAGAGACGCGAGAAGCCTCGGGTAACGACCCCCTCAAATGGCAACCAGACCGTAATGAAAATGGACTACAACCTACGAGTATGCACCTGGAATGTAAGGACACTCTATACGCCAGGTGCTACTCAAAAACTTTAAACTGTCCTCTCGCGGATACGATGGGTAGGTTCAGGAATAACGAAAAGAAAAGATTTCAATATTAATTACAGCTGTTATCACAGAATGCACATGCACAGAATGCACAAAGGCATCGACTTTAAGCCGTTTAACGATCGCCTGGCTGTGATCCGCATGACGCAGCAAAGCTACATTCCAAAACATCAGTCTAATATGTGCTAACACCCCTACTGATGAAGCTGAGGTTTTACGATCTCCTGGACGGAGCCTGTCCGGAGTATGATGTCAAAGTCGTGTTCGGAGACTTCAATGACAAAGTCGGGAAGGAAAATATCTTTGGTGGATTAGTTGGAAAGCACAGCCTCTACGAAACGACAACAGATAACGGCTTCCGAATAATCGACTTTGCTGCAGCTCGTACTACGGTGATAAGTAGCACAAGGTTCCCCAGTCGAAGGATACACACAGCAACCTGGCGATCTCCAGGTGGTCGAACCGCCAACTAAATCGATCTGCCTTAGTACATCTGAGAAAGCCAGAGAATACATTCAGCAATTGACCGGGAAACTCTCTGCCGTACACCCAGCCACAAGTGTCAACAACCAGTGCAAGTATCGTGACATCATTAAGGAGACAGCCAAGACCACCACAGGCTACCAACCACCCAGGAAAAAGAACCTATGGTATGATGATGAATGTGCGGTATTAGACCAGGAGATGGAAAATGCACGAATGCAAATGCTGCAACGGTAAACAAGAGCAGCAAGAGATGAGTACTGTTAAAAGAGAAAAAACCATGCGAAAAAAGAAAAGAGCATCCGCAGCCTCATCTCAGTTATATTGAGGAATCTAGCACCGCCAACAACACCCGCCAGTTCCAGAAAACAGCAAAGCACCTAGCATCTGTTTATAGAACTGGCACGCAATTGCAGACGTTACAGGGAATTGTAGACGTGTTTAAGCAGTATTTCCAGCAACTGATAAATGGGCATTATGTAGAGGAGAAGTAGATAAGTAAGTAAAATTAAAGATGAAAATGAAATAACTTCATTCCATACCAAGTAACCGCACTACTTAGACCACGTCTTTTTTTAAATTCGTTTGTTCGTTTTTTTTAAAACTTTTTTTTAAAGTTAATTTTCGAGCTAAAAAAAAGCTTAATTTCAGTAATCTCTATATTTGACAGTACGCCCCAAGTTGGTTACCCTAACTGATGGGCATTCCCAGAAGCGAGAGTATTACGATTGAAAAGTTAATGTATAATCACGTAGTAAAAATAAATTATGTGTTGCAAGCAATTTTCAAATTTTTTAAGGTCCATGAAGAAAATCTACTACAATTATCAACGAACACTATGAGGGCGTTCAGTGTCGCACAGCTTTCTGATACATTGCAGAAAAATATATTGTGCGTTTGCGAACGTATAAAACCCAATAGGTACACATATCTGTCAAAGGTCAAAACAGAAAAAAAACTATTTGCTTATGATTACGGCTCAAAGTGAATTAAACATACATTTGTTGGCTAAAATATAAATTAAAAATGAATCAGGAAGTAAGAACCACAAATGTTTCAACCGATTCAGAAGAAGAAGATGATGTATTAGGTACGTAATTAAAGTTCACAAACAACAATTGAAAAGACAGCTGATTTCGTAGTCAGCTTTGCACTACGATACCTAAGTATACCAGAAATTTAGCGCTAGCTTGGCTTCGATTTGGAAATCATATGTTTTGTTCGTTGTTATGGTCGTCAGATGTTATTTGACAGATATTTAATACGTATTACAACAACAACGAACGTATTGGACAGCAAAGCTGTGCGCTACCGCACGCCCCCTATCTTTATATATTCTATGATTTTATAAATTAGTGTCAAATGTCAATTTTTATTCCTTCGGTTTTAAATAGAAGAACCCAATTTTTGGTGTTTTCTCTTTCATCCTATTGTCAAGTTTGATCAAAAGCTCGAATTCCCAAGTGAAAAATATATTCGCAGAATTTCACAAATTTTACTTTAAATTATTAATATAATAATTATACAGAAAAAATCATATTTTCAGGAGAATCACCTTCCTACTAAACGACTTGACGGATTTTTATGAATTTTGGATCTGTTTTACTTATTGGTCGCTTGAATGTTTTTTTTAGCTATCAATAGTTAATCATGGTAAGTTACGCCAATGTTTTGCTTGCGTGGTATGTGGCAAGACAACGTCTGGCTGCAGGGTCCACTGATATACTCATACAATACAAAATTTAATTATTATCAGTATTGAATTAAGCGAACAGTGGGTACATATAAGTTGGAAAAATAGATTGTTTTATTTTCACGGGGTGAACCATATGGGTTATTGTCGATAATAAGACGTTGCTATTATCTTGAATAGTTAAAAAAACTATATTCCTAAAACAAAAAAAAATATGTGTTCTTATATTAATACAGTCCACTTCCAGTTCAACACTATCTCCAGAACTACCAAGAGAATACCATAGACAAAATTTACGCCTGCATAGTGGCATGTAAAGTTCAGCATCATTCATACTCCACAAACAGCTACGAGAATGATTCGCTCGAATATTTTGAACTTTATATCAGTACCTTCGACAAGCAATGGTCGGATACCTTTGTCAATAAATACACCGCAAAATTCACAACAAAAACATCAGCAACAGCAACACCCTAGGGGGTGGCCGTGGCGCGATAGTTGCGTGCTCGCATGTCAACTTTATGGTCGCAGGTTCGACTCCTGCCGTTGTATATGTCTTCTTATATTCCATTAAGAACCAATTCTAAAAATTGTTACAAAATGAGTTGCTGGTTTACTCATTACATGCTGTTCAGGCATAACACTAACAACATGTGATTGAGTAAACTAGTATACCCATAAATACGGCAATGATATAAATAAAATAATGTGAATTATAAGAAACATATATAAATCACGGTAATTTTCTCCGCATTAGTTCAGCCGCCATCCCTGGAGATAAAATCTGAGACAACAACCACCATCTCAATACGTCGCGCCACACATCTTTCTATCCTTCTTTCACCGAATGCCGCGCTGTGCTTAAAAACAGTAAGGGTATTCATCATCCCTTGAGCGCGTGCAAAATTATAAAAAAAAATTAAAGTTTACTTACTGCAAAGTGTTATTAAAAAAACACGGTATTTATTCGTTAGTTCCATTTTGTTGCAAATTAATATCTTTTTGTATTAACAAATTAATTTTACGATAAACTGGTATTTACAATAAGAAAAAATATAACTAGGGATTAATATTTAATTCAAGAATTTATACTGTTGTACGAATTGTGAAGTATTGAATGCATAAATGGTTTAATGGATTTATTGGTAGAAAAAAATCACAAAGGGTAAAATATTTCCACAGTTCAAGAAAACAATTTTTTTTAATCAAAAATTCACTCTTTCATGGGTTCCATAACTTCACTTTTCCTTATTAAATTAAACAAATTAGAAAAAAAAAATATAACTGCTAATAAACAGTTTAGCTCTTAAGCAATCTTTCGAACTTCTTAAGATCAAAAATAGGACTAAAAGCAATATAAGGTGCTTAATTATTGAAACCATTCCAATTCGAGTGTTTATATTGTTTTATCAAAATTACTCACTGGAATAATTACATTTTATTGCATAGATAAAACTTATTTTCGATTGGAATCCACTTTCGAGTATTTTATTTCCTATTGTTTAATCAATTATTTTCGATTACAATTGTGATACGATCTTTGGTAAATATTCACACTTAGAACATATGTTTATATTATATTTTTTTAAATAAAAACAAATTAATACTCAAATCTATTCCGATTGTTTTGATATCAAAAATTTATTGTCTAAAAAATCCAGAGATTGTTCCACTTCTGTGCGAAAAGCGAAAACCGAAATGACTTGAAAAAATTAAGTAAACAAATTGTGTGTTTAAAGTGATATAAGAATGTGGACTAGAACTATAAATTTTCCTTCAGTATTATCTAAGCGCATATACTTTTCGGTGCTAAGCTCCTATTTCAGTAAAACTGTGTTACTTGCGCGAATTATGGACCTTTTTGTTATCGATAGTTTTAATGAAAATGTTAATTTTTCGCTAATAAATATAGTCGTTTTTTCATCTATTACAGTACTACTAAAGTCTGAAAATCAAAGAATTTTTTTTCTTATTTTGGAGTTTTTCTTATATCCAAACAACGGATATTAGAAAGAAAATTTCTTATAAAAAAAAAAAACCAAACGAAGTATTCCATACAAACTTTGTATGTATAATGAATGTATATTCATATGTACATATATGTATTAATATAAACTTCATCTATATACAGGTAGGCCTCACTTAAGGCGGAAGTTACGTTCCGGAATAATGTCGTCTTAAACGAAATAGTGTTCAACAATACAAGAAACCAGTGCAAAAAGGGGGGTTACGTTCCATGATTTCAAAAAACACACAAAAATATTAATTTTTAGAATTTTATTTATCGAAATTGAAACCATTTATAAAATGAACAAACAAAAACACAAAATATAAACCATTATTGCTTTTTCCTGCAATATAAACTTCATAAAACGTTAAAAAAAGAAAGGAAAAAATACTTATAAACTGAACAAAAGAACATCGCAGCTCATTTTTTATCACTGCTTAAATAATCAATGGCGGTCTTGGCAATGCATCAAACTCAATGTTGTTTTTATTTTAGCTAAAAAAGTCCGTAACTCCGCGTCATTACATACACTTATGGGGTTTTCGTTTGGTAACAAAAATCAATTTATTTTTGATTTAGATCTGTCAAAAAACTGATTTTGACATTTATTGCCTTCGACTGGCCAAACGAAATTGATTTATTTTTGAACGTAAATAAACTTTGCAGATCTGGATTTTTCAAATCTACACCTCTTTTACTTACACCAATATGCATCATAATTGACAGCCATCATTTTGACAAGGTCTTGTTTGATAATAATTTGCTTCGGTTGCAAGAAAAAATTAAAATAGTTTTAGTTCAAATAGAAGCAGTTTTAAGTGAATTAATTTATTCTTCCAGGTCATTTGCCGACTTACAAATTTGAAATTAAAAACAACGTTCGACCCAATATTTGGGAGCTGATACCACTAGCTGGTTCAAAGATCGCTATTTTTATAAACACTGTTCCAGCGAAATAGCCAGTTGCATTCCTCCCCTTTAATATTTCAACCGTAATACTCGCGCTTCTAGGAATGCTCATCAGTTTACCCTTGAGCCCAACTTCGGACGTACTATCAAGTACAGAAATTCTTTCTTTAGCCGTACAACGCGAATGTGGAATACTTTACCCGGCTCTATTTTCCCCTCCCATTTTGATATTCAGAAATTCAAAACCAATGTGCATCGGTATCTCCTCTTGTATCCTTCCCTAATTTTCTAACGCTCGCACTGTGCTTGTTCATATTAAGGGTAGTCAAAACCCCTTTAGTGCGCGCAAACTTTAAAAAAAAAAGAAAAAAAAATATGCATATGAACAGTCAAACTCTGTTCGCGTTCCAAATACCATGCACACTTAAACGAATAATTAGCTTGTCGCTTTTAACCACAAAACCAGACTTTCAACTTATATTCGTGACGAATAGAATTAAAGCCATGTGAACGAAATTTCAAAATGGACGAATATTCGCTAATTCGTTGGCCGTTGGTCGCTCTCATGTGTATAGTACTTAAGACCCTGACGCGGCTTTTCGAAATTAGGGCTGAAGTCAGAACATTCCTTATTAACGACAACTTTGATTTGGGCGATAGGCTGTGTAATGAGGTTTGGCGTATCTAGCCTATGTATTTATATAAATAAATGATTTAAGTGTATCACTTCAGGGAAATTCAATAACTGTTTTCGATGAGAGTGATAAAGTAGAAGCATTTCAAAATAAAATCAATTTTTATGGGTTGGAGACCTATACTCTGCCGCGTTGGGCATACCAGCGTCTCTGACATCATTGCAGTTTGAGTGCTTGATTGATTTGGCATCAGATTCTTCGATGAAGACAGATTTTGAAACGAAGAAGTCTTTATCAGAATTCTGGTGTATGTTGAAGGACGAATTAAAATTTCGACTGATAAATCCAAAATGATTCTTCTGGCGTTTGCAACAACACACATGTGCGAATCGGGATTCTCCGCCTATGTTAGAACAAAAACAAAATATAAATCCCGTCTCGATGCAGTGCCAATTATTCGGCTGCAGTTGTCTCAAATTCAACCAGATATGCTAGCATTATGCAGAACAAAACAGGCGCATTATTCTCTCTAAGAAACTTTTTGAGCTATGTATTGAAATACAATTACGTAAATGTATATTATATAAAGCTTCCGCCATCTAACGTTTTTTTTTCAACTAGTGCTTATTTCGTGAATGGTAACACTTAGCTCATGTCTGATTTGACAGATAATTAGTTTTATCCTTCCGCTGAACGAATATGGTTGTGTATACGCTTGAACAACGCTGGGAAATATTGCGACATTACTTTGAAAATCATGGTAATGTTGCAGAATGTGTGCGAAAACTGTGTACGGATCTTGGAAGAAGAGAAGCACCGTCAGCTCCGTATGTTCGTTATCTTGTAAAAAAAATGAAAGAAACTGGCATCCTCATCGATAAACTAAAGCGTGAAAAGCCAAAAACAGTTCGTTCACCCGAGAATAATGCTGCTGTGGCAGAAAGTGTGCGTGAAGCGCCATCAACATCAATTCACCGTCGTTCTCAACAATTGAACATTTCGGAGACATCATTGAGACGAATTTTGTATAAAGACCTTGGTATGACGCCATACAAAGTCCAATTGGTTCAGGAGTTGAAGTCAACTGACCATCCAATGCGTTTTCGCTTCGCTCAGTGGGCCTGCGATCGACTTAGAGAAGATGCCGATTTTGCCAAAAAAACCTTCTTTTCAGATGAAGCTCATTTTGATCTTGGCGGGTATGTAAACAAGCAAAATTGTCGCAGTTGGGGCACAGAAAACCCGCACGCATACATTGAAAAGCCGATACACCCAAAACGAGTCACTGTTTGGTGCGAATTTTGGTCCAGAGGCATAATTGGGCCATTTTTCTTCGAAAATGAGCAAGGAGTGGCCGTTACAGTCAATGGCGATCGTTATCGGGCCATGTTGAACGTATTTTTGTACACAAAAATTGAAGAGGAGGATATTGGCAATATTTGGTTTCAACAGGACGGCGCGGCGCTACGTGCCACACAGCCGAAGCTACTCGATGTTTTGCGCCCTGTTTTTGAAGATCGCATTATCAGCCGCAGAGCTGAAGTCGTTTGGCCACCTAGGAGCTGCAATTTGACACCGTTGGACTATTATTTGTGGGGTGCCGTAAGAGATAAGTGTTACGCCGACAAGCCAGAGACAATTGACGCTTTAGAGTCCAATATTCGTGAAGCCATTGGTGAAATACACCTGCACACAATCGATAATGTGCTTAAAAATTGGACCGATCGTGTAGGCTACTGCATGGCCAGCCGAGGCAGCCATTTGAATGAAATTAATTTCCATTATTAACCGGAAGGATTGTACTTTCAAATCAAAAAAGAAATTTAAGAAAATATTCAGTAGTTTTTTTAGAGCATTTTCAAAAAAAAAAGTTATTGGCGGACCCTTTATTTTAAAATATTATTAATTTTCTAACAGCTAATTTCTTGAGAAATTTCTAACTCCTAAAACTCGGTTTAACGAAAAAATAGAACTTGATTGAGATCTAACTCATTTCTTCAACAAGTTTTAACGCCTTAAAACTCAAATTTAGAACTTTGTTTTATTTAGAACTTCGATTTCTAGGTCTAGCTCATTAGAACTCGGTTTAACTATAATTTTGTTTCTTCAGCAAAAAAAAAAAAATTGTTTCAGTTATGCAGGTATGTGATGCATTCTTATTTCTTTTTTTTTTTTTGATTTTGATTAAAAATGATTTTGGTTTTCGCCGATTGGATTTTTCTGTACCATGAGCAAGAAAATTATGTTGAAGAAATGGGCATTTATCAGTCCCAACGTGTTACCATTACTGGGACGAAATCGAATTTGATTTCGCTTGAGGAAAACAATGCTCATCGAGGTGCTTCAGTTAGTTGCAGATTATTTGCTGCTTCCGCAGCCTAGATAAGAACACAGCTGCAATTAATTATTGTTTTCTTTTTCAATTTTAATTATTCTGCCAAAGTACTGAACGCGTTATATATTGGAAGAAAAACAATTGCTTATACTGCTGCGCTTAATGGCATGTGGAAATATTCATTTGTCGTGTGGTGTATCGTACCAAAAATGTGCAAAGCTTTACTGCGCCACTTTCCCAGATATCTCAAAATGTCTGCAAATGCGTTTTACAATAATGGTCAGATTCCACGAACAATTGCTGCTAATGATTGTAAATACCCATGTTAAAATACAATCGCCAGGGGAGAGTTGGTAGGTTCTGCGTATGTAAATATCCGATGCAACAAAAAGGTGTAAAATTGCGAAATTTAATTTTTTTTCTGTAAATAGTGAACTCAACTTTTCTATTCTATTACAACTCTGGAATTAAAATGCAAAATCAGCTTAAGCACAAGCATTTCTGGCAGAAAATAACAGCTGCCAAACTGTCAACGACACCAGGCAAATTTTGCAACATTATATTTTTCTGTTGCAATAGTTTTAAGCATAAGTCCAAAAGTGTTGTAAAATCTTAGTCAGTGTAACTTGTTGCCGTGGTGCAAAAAATTAGAAATTTTGCATTTTTACAAAGATACTAGACCAGTTGCACTTGATCCTGAATACCCCTTTAATGTATATATCCGAAAGGTTGCTTTTCTCTCAACGTCCAAACTATTTCATCTGTCAATTTAAATATTTTAATATCGCGTTGTTCGTTGGGCAGGCTCATTCCACGATCAAACAACTCTTAAAAACTCAACAACACGAGATCGGTGATTCGGGATATCCAATCACCTTTTATTTATACCGAAATTTCTAATAATCGTCAGATGCAAATTTAGCAATCTCGAATTATTCGCACAAGAAATGTAGTTGAACATCAATACCGATTTCTTAAACGTCCGTCGCTTTCGCGTACTATCGTACGGCCAGTAAAATTATTGTGTCTTGTGTTATATTGCACAATATTTGCATTGATAGAGGAGAAGGGAATCCCCTAGATAATACTGCTGGTGATAAGTCATTGAGACAGTATCAGACAGAAGATATGATATTGCAACAAATCCAATTGAATCATATGGTCTAGGTTCTCGTGTGAGAATAACGGTAAGCTTTAAGAATTTTTTGTCTCCATAAATAAACGTATAATGATGATCTTTCATTACATACATATATAACAAAGATGTATCATTGCAATATATATGAAGAGAGGCTAACACTAAGGTAAAAAAAAATAGTTGAACCTGTTTAGATGAGCGGCAGTGTATATATACAAATATATATGTAATCATTTTCATACAAACCAATTAAATCTTGAAACACTTTTACATTTTGTTTTTCAATAATTCTAAAAAAAATCAGAATTTTTTGTCAAAATAAATCACCGGATGACTAAAAAGCCGAAAAATATTCCTTAGAACTTAGTTTTTAAAACCGAGAACTAAAGTCCTTAAAACTCAAAAATAATTTTGGTTCCACTGTATTTGAAGTGAAGAAATAACCAAGTTCTAAATATTTTTAACGAATGAGTGTTTTCCACCAAGGCACTCCCAACAGATTGGACGGTAGCGCAAGAATTCTCGCGATGGAATCAACGGTAGCGTCACTAGTTCCAGTCAGGTTGAACTACTTGGTGAACACCTTGTATAGACTACTCAGAAGTAATCAGAGCACATGCTTATAAGGAGCGATAAGTCCAGACTCTCGTCCTTGGAGTTATTAAAGGACCTGGCCCTCCAGGTTGGGGGCTCCTGCAGCTGTGGTAACTGCCCGACGTAGGAGTATCTAGATAGTTATGAAACAACTACAAGCCTCGGATATAGATGATCCAAATATTGATGACCCTGGCAAACGAAATACTGACAACGAATTTCGGATCTGCACGTGGAATGTCCGGACCTTAAACAGGCAACGTACAGCCGAGCAATTAGTGGAGACCCTGGATAAGTACAAGGCTGATATAACAGCACTCCAGGAAATGCGATGGGATGGAGAGGGCATGCGAAAAATGAAATTCTGTGATATCTACTTTGGTAAGTGCTACAGGGAAAGGAGACAGCGGTTATTTGGGTGCGGCTCTGTGGTAATAGGCAAACTTAGACAAGAAGTTATGTATTTTAAATACGTTAGCGAGCGCCTTGTCACAATCCGCATCAGGGCCAAATTTAAAAACATCTCGCCTAATTGTTTGCACGACCCAACGGAAGAGAAAGATAACTCGATCAAGAAGGAAGAATTTTACGAACTTCTCGAAAAGACGTACGATAAGTGCCCGAAGTACGACGTTAAGATTGTTCTGGGCGACTTTAACGCCCAGATCGGAAAGGAGGGTATCTTTGGTTCGACGCACGGTCAGAGGACACAGCCTGCACGACGAAACTTCTGAAAACGGGCTTAAACTGATCGACTTTGCGGCGGGGAGAAATATCACCCTGGCAAGCACTCGTTTCCCCCATCTCAATATACACAAGGGAACTTGGAAGTTTCCAGATCAAGGCACTGTTAACCAAATTGATCATGTCGCGATAGACGCCAGGCATGCATCCAGTATCCTGGATGTCCGAACTTTCCGAGGGGCCAACATAGACTCGGATCACTACCTGGTAGTATCTAGAGTCCGGATGCGGATATCCTTGGCGCCTCGGCGAAGAGAGGATATTAGGAGAAAGTTCAACGTCGGTAAACTTTTATCACCAGAGACTGCCACAACTTTTGCCGACCGCGTCGCCCTCAATCTCTCAGAAAACGTACCAGCAGCACCAACTACAGACGAACAGTGGAATCATTGCCAGATAGCCATTAGAAGTGCCGCCTCTGATGTGCTGGGTTTCATTCGACAACCAAAGCGAAACCTCTGGTTCGATGAGGACTGTCGGCAGGCACATGCAGCCAAGGACGAAGCATATGAGTCAATGCTGCAAGCTAGGACCAGAACTGGTGAGAGAGCAGCCCGCGAGGTCTATATGCAAAAAAGAAGAGAGGAGCACCGACTCCTAAGAAGGAAGAAGAGGGAGCAAAAAAAGGAATAACGCTCGAAAGTTATATCAAAGAGTTAAACGATCTACCCAAGGATTCCAGCCCAGAATAGAAGCCTGCCGTGGTAACAAATGGTAATGTCGTAGGAGATACGCAGACGGTGCTGAGAATTTGGAAGGAACACATTTCTAAGCTGCTAAGCGGCGAAGACTGCCAACCATCCCTTACTATGCAGAACAACCCATTCAACTTGGACGATGATGGTAAAAATATCCGTCCCCCTGACTTAGAAGAAGTAAGAAGGGCGATATTCAAACTTAAGTCACACAAGGCCGCGGGTTCAGATGCCCTGCCAGCTGAACTGTTTAAGGCAGCGGGAGATGACTTGGTCAGGAGCATACACCAACTCATTTCTAGAATCTGGTCGGAGGAAAGTATGCCCAATGAATGGAAGCTCGGCATTGTGTGCCCTATCCACAAAAAAGGAGATGCTCTGAACTGCGCCAACTATAGAGGTATAAGTCTCCTCAACATCGCATACAAAATTATGTCGGCCATTTTGTGTATCCGCCTAGAACGTTTTATCAACGACCTGATCGGATTTTATCAGTGTGGCTTTAGGCGAGGAAAATCGACTAATGATCAGATTTTCACACTCCGGCAGATCCTGAAAAAAACACAAGAATTCCAAGTCGATACGCACCATCTCTTCATCGACTTTAAAACCGCCTATGATAGCGTTGATAGGGACGAGTTATACGGAGCCTTGTCACATCTCGGCATCCCTGCCAAACTTGTCCGCTTGTGCAGCATGACATTGAAGGAATCTCGCTGCTCCGTCAGAGTCGGTAAGAACTTCACCAACGACTTTGATGTCGAGAAAGGTTTGAGACAGGGTGATGCGCTATCATGCCATCTCTTAAACATCGTGCTGGAAGCAATTGTGCGCAACTCAAATGTCAACACCAGAGGCACAATTTTTCAAAAGTCCGTTCAACTCCTTGCTTATGCTGATGACATTGAAATCATAGGCAGAACAAAGCGAGCTGTCATTGGAGCATTTGCAAGTATTGAAGCGGAAGCGGCGAAGATGGGTTTGACTGTTAACGAGACGAAAACTAAGTATATGCTGTCATCGAGAAGAGAAATCCAACACCATCGACTGGGACAAAACGTAACGATTGGCGGTTATAACTTCGAAGTAGTCAGAGACTTTACTCATCTGGGATCCACTATTACATCGCACAACAATATCAGTGCGGAGATCAAACGAAGAATCACACTTGCAAATCGCTGTTTCTTTCGGCTTAGAAAGCATTTGAGTAGTAAAGCCCTCTCTCAAAGAACCAAAGAGACCCTATATAAAACTTTAATCATCCCAGTCCTGCTGTATGGGGCAGAGGGATGGACACTGACAAAATCGGATGAAAACCAGCTGGGTTGCTTTGAGAGAAAGATTCTTTGAGTTATGTTTGGCCCAGTTTGCATCGGTGGTGAGTGGAGAAGAAGATTTAACGACGAACTTTACGGGCTCTACAACGATATCAACCTGGTCAAAAAGCTAAAAATACAGCGACTGAGATGGCTAGGTCACGTGCAGCGCATACACATCGACGCACCAGCCCAACGAGTCTTCGTATCCAACCCCGGTGGACAGCGCGACAGTGGAAGGCCTTATCTTAGGTGGCGCGATCAAGTGGTGAACGACCTCAACCAACTTTGTGTGCGTAACCGGTGGCAGCTAGCTAGGGACCGGGCTAGCCGGAGAGGTTTGCTGGTTGAGGCCGTGATCCATCCTGGATTGTAAGCGCCATCTAAAGAAAGAAGAAATATTTTTAAAACTAAGTTCTAAAGATAAACCGAGAGCCACTAGATCGAGTTCTAAATTGATTTTAGAACTTTGTCAAGAAATTAGGCGTAAGTTTCTTAAATTAACATTGTTTTTGTTTTCTCGTTAAAGTTACTTGTGTTACTTGAATTTGATACTCGTAGAATACATATATAAAAAACAGTTAATGCTTTTTCTACATAAACATAACTGCGACAAATAGCATATAAGTGCGACGATATGCTCCGAAAGGAATTTTCCACATAAAAAGATTGGGAACCGATGTACTAGTGGATAGAGAATTCAATGTTGTAAATAAGTTTCTTTATTAGAATAATATATATTCAATAGAAATCAATTTGAAAAGTAATATCAGACGTTTCTGGGGGTCAATTCCCGATCTGTGAAATTATGAAGTGACAAAAAAAATATCATTTCAGTTTTCACAGAGGTTTATCATTTTCCAACTTCACGCACACGCCTAATGCGATTCTAGAACTCATTGTGATGAAGTTTGTACTAAAAAGTACTAAATGATAAATTCTGTCATTTCTGATTAGATTTTTTGTTGGGAAAGGTAAATATTTCATTTCAGTTTCTAAATTTGCTTAAGAATAATGTCCGGAATAATAATTCGTTTAATAAATTAATAAAAGACGTCGTACTGAACAATTGTGGGTTTTATATTATATTGAATAGTATCTCTGTTTTGAGTAAAATTTATTATATTTTCATGTGAGGATATTGAGGCTTTCCCTTCGAGATGGGCAGAATCTATTCGAAGTTACAACTAGGAGCACTTTATTGAACTTTATAGATTCCCAAAACATTTATGCATGGATTTAATACGTGAATTGAGTTCATTCTTGAAAAACACTCAAAACTTATAAGTGCGCTTGAAAGCCTCTGAATTTTTTTGCAATGGGTAGTTTCCAACGATCTGTCGCGGGAATGAGCACCGTCGCCTCGGCTGTTTTCAATCTGTTGATTTAACAATTTCGTTATTTAGTCGAATAAACACAAATATAACTTATAACCAAAATAAATTTGTGTATAAATATAATTGTTGCTTACTTGTCATGTGCCAAATCCTGTTTTTCTTCTTAATATTCGATTAAAAACATTTTCTTCACAAAACAATTGACTGTGATAAAATAATTATCATATGAAAAATGTTTGGCATTGAACTTCACTTTTTCACGAATCGAGAATCGAATTAGACGTGAAAGCGTGATAAAATTTATCACTTCACATCTTCACAGATCGGGAATTGACCCCCTGGTCTTTTATAAATGATAAAAAAATATTAATGCGATTCCTAAAACTATGCGATATTAAGGTGACACATACTCTGACATCCCATAAATTTGAATGCTTTTTCTATCATTTTTAAATTTATTACACATTTACTCTACTCAGCGACTTTTTTTACAATCAGCTAATTTCGTAACTCCATTAAGTATTGGACATTTACATATTAGTGCAAGTGAAATACAAAATACTTACGAGGCTTAAGCTGTGATAAAAACGTAGATCCAGATGAAATTCTATCCGTTACTTTAGAAAAAGGCGCATCAGCTCTCTCGGAGCCTTTGGCAATTATTTTCAATAGGTCACTTTCTAAAGGAGAATTTCTCTCTGAGTAGAAGAAATCCTTCATTACACCAATTCACAAATCAGGTTCAAAACAGGAAACATCGAACTATCGCCCGATCTGCAAGCTCTCACTAATTCCTAAACTTTTTGAAAAGATTGTTTACGACAAGTTATCTGTTTTTCTTGAGGAAATTATATCGCCTTACCAACATGGTGTTGTTGCTGGAAGATCTTCATCTTCTAACAACTAACCTTGCTCTTTTTTCAAATTACGTCCTTAATAAGCTTGAAGAAGGTTATCAGGTAGATGTAATTTATACTGATTTGGCCAAGGAATTTGATAGAGATAATCATTCGTTATTATTATTTAAACTAGAAAGTGTAGGCTTTCATTCTAGGTTATTACTGTGGCTGTCTTCCTACTTAATGAAACGTACGCAGATAATATTCATTCTTCTACTATTCTAGTTACATCTGGCGTATCGCAAGGTAGTCATCTTGGCCCGCTTCTGTTTTTAATTTTCATCAATGATACGCCCAATGTTTTCAAGAACACTTATCGCCTTCTATTTGCGGACGATCTAAAGTTCTTTAGATATATTAAATCTTCACATCTTCTTCAAGAAAATCCTAATCGTTTGACTGATTGATGCACGCTGAATGACTTGTTTTTGAATGTGTCGAAATGCCAGTATCTTACGCTCTCCCGAAATACTAATCCAATATATTTTGATTACAAAATAGACAAATATATATATATATATAAGAAAGGGTTTTCGATAAAAAATTCATTGGAATTTCATATTATATCTATTGATTTTAACTTCCATATCAGTCGTTCTATTCTTAAATCTAATCTACAGCTTCATTTTTTAACAAATATTTAGCTTGTTTAATTTATTTCTAGTATTCTATAAGATATTTTATGTCTGATTGATGAATAAATAATACTTTGATAAGTTTGATTAACTTCATTCAACTCTAAGTGTTAGGTATTGATATTGATTGAAACATGCGCCCAATAAACATTCCAATTATCAGCTGAGAATATATGTCTATCTTTTTTGAAAATTTTGCCGAGAACGTGTGTCTCTAAAATATGTGTACACTATTATAAGACAATCAATTTTATTCGGAAATGAGAAATCTATACTGTCGGCGTTTTATTTCGGTCAATTGGATTATAATCTGAATTAAAGGGCGGTTGCAGTTATCGCCCTTTCTTCTTTGTGCTTTTCCATAGTTTGTAATTGTACTAGGTTTGAATTTGCGACCAAGATTTTCTTCTCTTGAGTTTAGTTGACTGCATTTGCACGAGAGTGATTTTTAATTGTTTTTGTTTGTTTGCTGCAGCGACTGCGACATTTAGACATATTATTTTCGTATACTCTTTCAATAAATTTAAAACAATTCACACGAATCATAACGAGCATTCATTATTTATTACATTTCTTTAATTAACTAGAGAACCCGTGCTTCCTTTGCTTCGCAGTTTTCAGGCATTATATTTAATTTTTTTATTTGTTGCGTCAGAAGAAAAAAAAATAAGTTAAAATAACCTATTAAAATACAATTTGCTTAGACAAACGATATGGGAGCAAATGACGCAGTGAATATATTACTTGGCTGCTAACTTAGACGTGTTGGTTCGAGCCCTACTCTAAGCAGCATTCTTTTATTTACCGTTGGCTTACATTATGTAGGTGTGTTTTGGTGAGAATATATCACAGTGAAGTTAAACAAATGCAAAAAAACGATCCACAGCAAATGCCTTTCTACTTGTTTAGGTATTTAAGGGTTGGTGACTCTGCTTGTTGTTCATTTTACATAAAGATTTGTTCGATTCTTGAGCATTTCTAATCTATCAATTTTGTTATAAGGATATTCTCACACTTTTTTTTTAAAGCGAGCTTTGAACACTCAAAGGTTTTTTCAACACACTTGAACCAGACAAATCCGAATACATTTTCATTTTAACCATAAAAAGCTATATAACACAAAACTGCAGTTTTTAGTACACATACATATACAATGGTCGGAAAAAGTATTTTGACAGAAATCAAATCGCACATTTTAATTTATATCTTTTTTTATTGATAGAAAAAAAATTTAAAAATTACATAATAACGGTATAGCTATGGGATGTCATAAAAAAATTCGTTGAATTCATTATTATAATTCTTAAACTAAAAGTTATTTTAAGTGATTGATTGCTAACTTAGACGTGTGGGTTCGATCCCCACGCCAGGCGCATTCTTTTCCATACCTCCAATTTTAATTGGATGTCGCTCATGTGTTAAAAATGAGGCAGGCAATACCTGGTTCTCAAATCCACTGTTCCAAACTATTGCCGTGCAATTCAAGTTGCATTTAAAAGACCTTAGGTCTTACAGGCATATAGTTAAAATTTAAAAAAAATAAAAAATTAAGCGGAAAAAAGTATATATTAATAAAAAAAAATGACGTGACAGTAAATTTATACAACAAATTAAGCAAAACTTAATAGAAAGTGAAATTTCCGTTACCGTTGATGACTTTTTGTAACCGGCGGGGTATAGATTTTACCAAATTTTGAAGAATTTGCAGAGAAACTTCTTTCCACAGGCCTTCGACCTCAGCAATTATATCTTCGCGCGTTCTTGTCAAACATGGACTTCTCTTTCGCTTTATATATGCCCACACATTCTCTATTACATTTAGATCAGGGATCTGAGGTGGCCAATATAATATATTTACATCCACTTCCTTCAGAAAATTGTTTGTTTTTGAAATCAGTTTGCTTTGTGACAAGGTGCGTTATCTTGTTGCAAGATAAATCACTATCCAATTAATTTGTTACCTGAACTAAAGGCGTGGTTATTTTAAAATATCCAAATATTTATCTTTGTTCATCGTTCCTTCAATCGGTACCAAGTCTCCTGTGCCGTTAAAACAAATACATCCCCAAAACATTACGGAGCCTCCACCATGGGGCACTCGTTCACAAACAGGTGTCACTTTTTTACGCATTTTTTTAGGAATTCTGCAGAAAGTTTTCTTTTTTGAGACATGGTACTGAAATGAGCTTTCATCAGTCCACAATATTTTTTCCCAAAATGATGAAGGCTCATGTACATTTTTTTTGGTTAATTCCAAAGCTTAAGTTTGTTTTTATGTGATATTTGTGGTATTGTTCTGGCTATGTAAGTGGCAAAGTCAGCATCTTTTAAGCGATTTCTTACAGTTTTTTCACAACTTTCAATATAATACTGATTTTTCATTTCTATTGCTGCAGATTTTGGCGTACTTAGCACGTTTTCTTTAAATTTTCCGAAGATTAAACGGTCTTCTCTTTTGGTTGTCTTGGTTGGGCGTCCTGAACGTGGTAAGTTTCGCGTTGATTTGTGATTTTTTGTTTATTTATTTGGTAATACACTGTTTGACGAGGCACTTTGTATAGTTTGCTTAAGTATTCAACCGACATACCAGCATCATACTTGATCACCATCTCATTTCTTAAAACTTCGCGTATTTCCGCCGTTTTCCCCATTATAAACAATTAAATTGCAAAAAAAATTAATGTAATAAAATTTCTGTATTCAAATATTAACTTTGATCGCACGCATGAAACGAAATGACCTAAAAAGAATATGATGTCAAAATACTTTTTTCCAGTTAATTTCAACTCACTCCATACATTGAACATGATTAAGAACGAATGCGTTAGAAATGTTGGTTCGAGCATCACACGAGTTCCGTTATATCTCTCAGCTCTTTAAAACAAGCAATATAACAAGGAAAATAGTTTTGTCAAAATACTTTTTCCAACCATTGTACACACCAGATATAGAAAATTAACAAGCGATCAACTTCTTTCACAACTTAACTGTATCTGATTATTTTTTTTTATTTTTCTTCTTGGCACACATGACATTTGGTGCGTTCAGAAATTTACTCACATGCTCAGTGGATTATGTCCAAGCACATCGAGTGCGATCTACATATGTCCAGAACGAAAAAAGAAACACTCATTTGGAGTTATGAATGATCTGAGTTAAAAAGAAACTCTGTAGCGTACGTTTAAATACAGAACTCACCACAGCATCGGCTGAACGCAGCCGCCTCAAAATCTATTACCTCAATTAATTGACTGCTGTCATACATGGGTGTGGCGGCATTCTGATTTCGGACAGCACAGATAAAAGACGTAAATCGCCGCCATCAAAGAGTTTTTCATTTTTATTTGTAGTCGCCATTTTAAGAATTTTTCTTCAAGATATTAAATCAGGTTACATGAAGAGCTGCCCAAAAGAAAATAAATTCGTACAGTAACACCATATTGTATTTAACTAGACTGTGGCTAAGACAAATTGATTCCTGAATAAAAGTTGTATTCTTCCGAGTAAAAGAAATAAGTTCGTCTTTCATTGTGCTGCATGTGTCCACGGAAGGCAGTGTCCATCAAGAGACAATCCGGAATCCACAAGTTGTATAGGATACCCAAAACTCAAACAATTTTTTTGACAACGCAGGCTCTGCTCTGAACTAAAAAAGAAAAACGCCTACTGGCGTTAAACTATGACGAATTTTTACGATCTTACATTCGTATAAAAGAGAAGGTCAGATTGACTTTTAACACGCAGGTAAGATAGAAAAAAAAATTAAAAATTACATAATAACGGTATAGCTATGGGATGTCATAAAAAAATTCGTTGAATTCATTATTATAATTCTTAAACTAAAAGTTATTTTAAGTGATTGATTGCTAACTTAGACGTGTGGGTTCGATCCCCACGCCAGGCGCATTCTTTTCCATACCTCCAATTTTAATTGGATGTCGCTCATGTGTTAAAAATGAGGCAGGCAATACCTGGTTCTCAAATCCACTGTTCCAAACTATTGCCGTGCAATTCAAGTTGCATTTAAAAGACCTTAGGTCTTACAGGCATATAGTTAAAATTTAAAAAAATTAAAAAATTAAGCGGAAAAAAGTATATATTAATAAAAAAAAATGACGTGACAGTAAATTTATACAACAAATTAAGCAAAACTTAATAGAAAGTGAAATTTCCGTTACCGTTGATGACTTTTTGTAACCGGCGGGGTATAGATTTTACCAAATTTTGAAGAATTTGCAGAGAAACTTCTTTCCACAGGCCTTCGACCTCAGCAATTATATCTTCGCGCGTTCTTGTCAAACATGGACTTCTCTTTCGCTTTATATATGCCCACACATTCTCTATTACATTTAGATCAGGGATCTGAGGTGGCCAATATAATATATTTACATCCACTTCCTTCAGAAAATTGTTTGTTTTTGAAATCAGTTTGCTTTGTGACAAGGTGCGTTATCTTGTTGCAAGATAAATCACTATCCAATTAATTTGTTACCTGAACTAAAGGCGTGGTTATTTTAAAATATCCAAATATTTATCTTTGTTCATCGTTCCTTCAATCGGTACCAAGTCTCCTGTGCCGTTAAAACAAATACATCCCCAAAACATTACGGAGCCTCCACCATGGGGCACTCGTTCACAAACAGGTGTCACTTTTTTACGCATTTTTTTAGGAATTCTGCAGAAAGTTTTCTTTTTTGAGACATGGTACTGAAATGAGCTTTCATCAGTCCACAATATTTTTTCCCAAAATGATGAAGGCTCATGTACATTTTTTTTGGTTAATTCCAAAGCTTAAGTTTGTTTTTATGTGATATTTGTGGTATTGTTCTGGCTATGTAAGTGGCAAAGTCAGCATCTTTTAAGCGATTTCTTACAGTTTTTTCACAACTTTCAATATAATACTGATTTTTCATTTCTATTGCTGCAGATTTTGGCGTACTTAGCACGTTTTCTTTAAATTTTCCGAAGATTAAACGGTCTTCTCTTTTGGTTGTCTTGGTTGGGCGTCCTGAACGTGGTAAGTTTCGCGTTGATTTGTGATTTTTTGTTTATTTATTTGGTAATACACTGTTTGACGAGGCACTTTGTATAGTTTGCTTAAGTATTCAACCGACATACCAGCATCATACTTGATCACCATCTCATTTCTTAAAACTTCGCGTATTTCCGCCGTTTTCCCCATTATAAACAATTAAATTGCAAAAAAAATTAATGTAATAAAATTTCTGTATTCAAATATTAACTTTGATCGCACGCATGAAACGAAATGACCTAAAAAGAATATGATGTCAAAATACTTTTTTCCAGTTAATTTCAACTCACTCCATACATTGAACATGATTAAGAACGAATGCGTTAGAAATGTTGGTTCGAGCATCACACGAGTTCCGTTATAACTCTCAGCTCTTTAAAACAAGCAATATAACAAGGAAAATAGTTTTGTCAAAATACTTTTTCCAACCATTGTACACACCAGATATAGAAAATCAACAAGCGATCAACTTCTTTCACAACTTAACTGTATCTGATTATTTTTTTTTTATTTTTCTTCTTGGCACACATGACATTTGGTGCGTTCAGAAATTTACTCACATGCTCAGTGGATTATGTCCAAGCACATCGAGTGCGATCTACATATGTCCAGAACGAAAAAAGAAACACTCATTTGGAGTTATGAATGATCTGAGTTAAAAAGAAACTCTGTAGCGTACGTTTAAATACAGAACTCACCACAGCATCGGCTGAACGCAGCCGCCTCAAAATCTATTACCTCAATTAATTGACTGCTGTCATACATGGGTGTGGCGGCATTCTGATTTCGGACAGCACAGATAAAAGACGTAAATCGCCGCCATCAAAGAGTTTTTCATTTTTATTTGTAGTCGCCATTTTAAGAATTTTTCTTCAAGATATTAAATCAGGTTACATGAAGAGCTGCCCAAAAGAAAATAAATTCGTACAGTAACACCATATTGTATTTAACTAGACTGTGGCTAAGACAAATTGATTCCTGAATAAAAGTTGTATTCTTCCGAGTAAAAGAAATAAGTTCGTCTTTCATTGTGCTGCATGTGTCCACGGAAGGCAGTGTCCATCAAGAGACAATCCGGAATCCACAAGTTGTATAGGATACCCAAAACTCAAACAATTTTTTGACAACGCAGGCTCTGCTCTGAACTAAAAAAGAAAAACGCCTACTGGCGTTAAACTATGACGAATTTTTACGATCTTACATTCGTATAAAAGAGAAGGTCAGATTGACTTTTAACACGCAGGTAAGATCGTAAAAAATTATCATAGTTCAACTCTAGTGTGGATATGTACAAAGGGATTAAAAATGATAAACCTTGGAAGTACCTTGTCGATGTTTGATGATTCGAACATAAAAACAAATACCTGCCAAACGTGTCGTTTGATTTTCATAACTTTTTCAACTTGGAGGCTTTTCAAGACATACAACATATGTGAACAGATGTTGGTAACGTCTGTTTTATTTTCCACAACTTATGTAGTAAATTGTAGTGCTGTTTGCAATACTACCAAGTTTTAAAATCAGATTATTAAAAATATGAATTAAATAATGAAAACTAATTTCACCATCAACAATCCGTCCGTTTCGTTAGTCAAATGCCGTTTTACATTGCCTCTAATGATCCTTATATATCATGAGCCTGATTACACGATTCGTTCGTTTCGATATTCGTCATTTTGACAGTCACACGTTCGTGATTACACCGGTCGTGGGAATATGTATGTTATTTCGTTCGTTTATTAATTTTTTTGTTGTTTTGTGTAAAAATAAATTGTAGTAATCATTAAAAATGTATTTGAATCACTTCTTTCACAAATATATACCATTTAATTGTGACAAAAAAAACCAACTCAATAATTTGAATGTACATCGATTAACATTGCGGTTGTCAAATCAACCATAGAGTGAACGCATACAAATATTATTACATTACTTGAAGTTTTTAAATCAAAAAAAAAAAAACAATAAAAATAAGATTTGTGTAGCGCGGCCAATTCAAAGTCGGCAAATAGAAATATCTATAGTTAAGTTTAAAACAAAATGTAAAAAGTATGTAAATGAAAGAAAATCTCAATAAAAATATACATGCATTCAAGTTCAACCATAAAAAGTGTTGAAATTTTCATTCGTGCTTTCGTTGTGAATCATGTGAATCAGTCAATGGAAAATGATTTAACTCTAAATAACAAATTTTTAAACTCCGCCTTAAAAAGTCACGTGCGTGACAAGCCTAAAAACAAAAATCGAACACATCTACTGTAATCTATTAAAAGGTTTACCAACATAGCAAATACAAACAATTAGATCAGCGCCCTCTAACTTTGAGCAGCACAAACCAATAATGTCAAGTAATATTTCACTGAAATAAAAAGGTAAAGTTGATCCCAGTGGGTTTTAGTTGTTGTATCTTTTGTTACATTAGCCGCGTTTTATTACGATCTGGGTCATGAACATTTTTTACTTTGCGTGGTTGGCAGCCGTGATTACCTTTTGACATATCATTTTTTTGTTTACATTAAATAAATTGTTTATTGTGGTGCTCGGAAGTTGCCTTTTCTTGTTTTATTTAAGTTAAATAAATATAAAATAATAAACTATACTAAATAAATAAAGTGCACTACGATCTGGATATTGTACAGCAATCCATCGATTTCAGAACAATACTAAATCGTAAGCTCTACCCCGGTGAATATATGTCGTTAGATTAAATATAATCTGATTGCAGTTTTATTGGTGAATAAAAGAAGTGAAAGAAGAACTGAGTGTTCTGCTTAAGGCCAGTCCGATGGAGGATCTTATTCAAAAAATGCTAATACTTGTTGACAAATAACAGGTACTCAAGAAATCCCAGCACCGACAAAAGAAAATCAATCAAATTTGCGTTTTGAAAGAAGTAAGGGGAATGAAAAAAAGTAAGGGGAATGAAAAAAATCTCCCCGGTCAACGATTTGAAGCGATTTTTTTGACGTTTTGACATCTGTCCCGGGAGACAGATCTATCTATTAAAGAGAAATTGTTTCTTACAATAATATTATTACAACATTAAATCAAACCAAGTGAGTTACTTAAATAAATTAATTGTGAAAGAAAATTTTAAGTTTTAATTTTTGTAGGCAAGGTTTCCCGGCGGTTGTTCCTGTGATGATTGTGGTAATGCCGGTGCATTTCAATAAGCCCAATATAACCTTCCCATCATCACTATCATGTGTTGGGTCCAAGATTTGGATGGCATGAGAAACGCACTCCAACAAATCTGCACACAACTCAATTTTCTCCTGGTTCATTGTTTTTCCGTGACCTTTTAATATATTAATTTAGCAAACCATTATTAACAACCATAATAAAAAAAACAACATTTAACTATATAAGTTGCGGTTAATTTATAACTCAAAATTATGTAGAATTTTCCAACCCCGAAGCAAATTGTTTGTTTACAAAAAGCGAATGTCAAATCAAAAGCAATTCAAAAAACGAGCAACTCAGTTTCCTAATCAATATCTCCGTGTGAAAGCTATAAGGCAATTAAGGGAAAACGTCAAAAAAATCTCCAGCAACTGGTTTCCCTGTGTGAAAGGGGACAAAGAAATCAGTTAAGGCTCTCCCATACTATAGCGAAACTTTCGGCTCCAAACACACTAACCCAGTAGGAAATTCACTCCTCAATGAAAACATGCCTTGATGAAATCCTATATGACACCAGTCATATAGGAGAAATTTATCATTGATTTCACTCATGAAACGTCACGCTGTCGATCACCAGCTTGCCATTTAAGTAGCATGTTGCGCTTAGCTCAAGAAAAAAGGTAGAGAATAGATAAGACAAACTAAAACTTTAATGAATACACAATCCTTTTTCATATGCATGAATTCAATGCAAAACCGGACGCGAAGATTTCCTCCATAAAAAGATTTTGGACCTGCTAAAAAAAAATAAGTGATGCTAAAATGAAACCCTTTTTTGGGGGTTTTCCCCTTGTTCGATTCGCGCCACTACCTACTGTTTTTTGTCTCACCTTTAAATTGCCTAAACAAAAATATTATAACCCTAGGCCTCCACTTGAAATAAATGATTGCAAGAAATGTGTCATGTAGTCTATATTTCATGTAGAGGCCCCTTATGTCTGGATTTTTTTTTTTAGACATGAGAATCTGTATTTATTTCTTGCCTGCTCAGAAGAAATAAACGGAGGAATAAAATATGACGTTTCATGACATCCCACATTAATCGTGCACAAATTTCTCACAAAACATTGAATCTTCTTCATAGTTCGCTTATTTTCATGTTAAATTTTATTTATTCTAAAGTACATAAAGCGCTTCTTGGAGAAGAAGGAAATTTCACGATTTATGTTTGCCCACATACCAAAGAAATATAAATGTTTAGTAGTAGTGTCTGAAATAATGACCGAAATAATTATCTCTAATGAAGTCGTGGCATAAAGAACACACTATCGTGTTTTTAATTGATTTTGTAGTTTTTCTTGAAACTCTTAATTTGCAAATTTATTCTGAATGTGTGTTATTGCGTCAGAGGGCCCCGGCGAAGATCAACAATTGTGTGGATGCAACAACCTACAAGATGCTTTGTTTTTTGTTATCTGCCAAACGACGCGCGGAAAACGGAAAAATTTAAACAATGTCTAGCGTCGCGACACGCGGCCGCGGCTCCATTGTATTCACTCAACCGAGTTTCTATACATTTTAACTTTGACAGAGCGCATTTTGAAGTGCCGCGAGATCGACCGCGTGTCCATTCTGTTCAGCCAGTCACGCGGTGTTTGAATTGTATTGTACCGGGTAATAGTATCTTTTGAAAGGTGGTAGCGGGGGTAAATAAAATTACTGAGTTATCGCTCTTTCTTCGTTGTGCTTTTCCTTATTGTTTGAGTAAGGAATAGGAGTGCGGAGAGATGATTCTGTTTTACTTGAACAAAAGTAAGTTTTACTTTCCATTTCCATTGCTAAATATATAATTTGATGGAAAGCGATTTGAATTGATTTTGTTTTCGATATGTTATTGGATTGTATTCGTGTATATTAAACTACTAGTTGTCAAAGTAAATGCATTAAATTGTACTAGTGTTAGTAAAAAGAGAGGTTGATCCACAGAAAAATACGGATCTGCAAAATTGATTCAGCATAATGCCGGATTTACACGAGTGACAAATTGCCATTATTTCTTCCATTTAATTGACATTACTGACAAAATCGTGTAAATGGTTTGCAAATTTGTCATTGTTTTCATCATTAAAAAAATGGCAGGGAAGACTGACATTAAATATTGCCATTATAATGGAGTCATGTAAATCCACAATGATGCCATTTTGAAAATTATGGCACACCGCGAGGAAGAATGAACTTGCTCATTCTTTAATGGCAGATTTCCATTATCAATCAAATAGTTATTATTTTACCCCGTGTAAATTATTTTGCCAGTTCAATGGCATACATTAATGGTAATTTGTCACTCGTGTAAATCCTGCATTAGAAACAAATTTTTGTTTGCCCAATGGAAGGATTTAACTTGGCAAAATTGATATCTTTTACCAATGGGAAACTACATACAAATTGCTCTAGTGTAGAATCAGACTTAATAAATTATAAGTAGTTGTTTGGTTCTTGGCAACACCATGGTTGACAATTCAAAATTGAATACCAACTTGTACAGGTTCAAAGCTAACCCTGGTGGTGAGATATGTAATTAAATTCTGGGTCAGGCATATTGAACTGGATAAATATCAAGATCTTGTAGTGTTGTTGTAATGCATGCAAAGCTCTGACCTATATTGGTCTTCGTGGGTTATAACGAGATATTTAATATCCAGTTCTCAAATCCACTTTACGAAGAAATTCTTTATTATCTTTCCATTCATTTTAACTAGGGTCGTGCAGTTAAAGCTGCTTTTAAAAGACAGACATACTTATAAATATTATAAAAAAGGTGATAACTATAAAATTTGCATATATTTTTTTCAGCTTTTTACGTAACACAAAAATAATGGCTTATAATTGACATACGAATTGTATTAACTTTTTTAAACGATTCTTATTTTTGTAAAATATTGTACAGATTAAAAAGTAAAATTGAACATAAAATAAAAAATTAAAAAAATATATAAACAAATTAAACAAAAATAACAAATGCCACAATCAATCATTCTTATAAAAGTAGGAATTATTATATACAATGTTTTCACGGATATCAGTTAAATACATTCTGAGATTACGCGTGACGTGTTAAATTAAATAAATTGTTTCGTTTTGTTTGTTTAAGTTTTGATAATATATTTCTCTATCTATATTTGGTTTAATGGTCAAACAAAAATTATGTTTAATGCACTAAAATAACATACAATTACTTAGCCGTTTATAACAAAAAATTAAATATTTATTTTAAAGTTTAACATTGTTCCACATAATATAAAAAAAATAACTACATTAACTATGTAAGCGCGTTGAACCAAGAGACTGTTTTTTCGAATTCAATTTTTCTTGAATCGTCTGCAGACTCAAGCCCTTCGTCTCTATAACCACAAACACAACAAATAAAATTGCCAAAATACAACAGAGTCCGAAGAACCAGAAAGCATAGTATTCCCCAAGCGCATTTATTTCTGGATACCAGCGTGTCACAATGAAAGATATGAGCGAGGCTATCACCGACACAAAAGATGTCGCCACTGGCTTGATGTTGGATGGGAACATTTCCCCAGCTATCGCCCATGGAATTGGACCAAATCCAAATGCATAAAACGCATTGAAAGAGAGCAAAGCAGGAATTGGAATCCAAAGAATTCCCGAAGTATATCCAAATGTTTGAACATAAAAGAATGTTCCCAGTGCTAAAAGGGCAACACCCATTCCTGTTGCTGAAGTCAGAAGAATCATCTTTCGTCCAGCCCGGTCGACCACAAACGGCGTTAGCAGATTGCCTGACAGTTGAACAAGACCCATGATAACTGTGGCGAGGGCAGCGTCTATATCTGGGTTGGCAGCACGGAATATCGATTCACTGTTGAACAAAACAGCTGTTGTTCCACTGAACTGCTGAAACATCAGTAATCCACCGCAAATGAGTAATGCTTTTCTGTAGCCTCGGTTCTTAACAATCTCCAATAAGGTTCCTTTATTTGACATCGCTATATCAACAGATTCTTGAATTTCATGCATTTCCCCTTCGACAGCTTTGACACTCTGTCCTCGAAGGAATTGTAGGGATTTTAATGCCTTCTTCTTTTGTCCTTTAATTGCATAATAGTAAGGACTTTCAGGCATAAAAACGAATGTTACAAAAAAAATGATTGGTATTACTAAGCAGCACCATTGAAGTGTCATGTAACTAACCAACGGTCCAATGATATAGACGTATAGGATGCCGGCTGTGGAAGACAAGATCATTTAATTTTTTAATAAACAAATTGTTGAACAAGAAGCAAATATGCATTACATACCTGCCATTAACAAAGTCATAAGGGATCCAACTGCTCCTCGACAATCATCGGTTGCAATTTCTCCAACATACATCGGCATAACGGTAGCTGAAATTCCAGCTGCAAGACCCTGTTTAAGGAAATTATAGGAAACTTGGTAATGGACTTATTGTTTGAATTTAAAAATAGTCTCACCTGAAATAAACGTGCAACATATAATGCGGGGATTGTTCCTCCTGTGATTAACAGTATGTACGAAGCTGTATAAAATACAGAGCTCGAAAGCAGCGTCATTTTTCGGCCAATAATTCCAGCTAATGGACCGGCCACAGGAGCTCCTTTTGATATTAAACAAAAAAAAATTATTATCTAGAGTATAGTTCTTTAGAGCAAAATAAAGTTAGGTCTTACAAAAAATGTTTTTTTTTTAGTAGAATGTGACAGGTGTTTAGAGTTATGTAAAACGTCTCTAACGTGCAATCTATAGTCTTGAGGTGCTAGTTGAAATTGGTGGTATGATAAAAAAAATTGTTCGTTAAAAACACGTAGTCTTTCACTGGTCGTGTTGTCGTCTGTTGTATTAACTCAGTCAGTTCAAAAATAACACCCCTTCAATTAACTTTATAATCAGCCAAATAAATTTAAGTTCGACATATTCGACAACTTACTTTATTCTTTTTAAAAGTTAAAATCAAAAACACATATACTGGTATTACCCCACGACTTATGAGTCGTGACTCCTCTTTGAATTCTTCTTTGAAATTTCGTCCGCTGAGTCGCGTGCTATTATGTCGGATTTACACGACTGCCAAATTGGCAGTATTACTGTAAAAATCTTGGCATTATTCTGTTTGTCGTGTATGTGTCGAAAATGTGGCATTATATTTTTCATTAAAAAACTGCCCGCCAAAATTTTCGTTAAGTTGAGGCATTATACTGACATCGTGTAAATTCAGTACTGACAACAATTCTCAAATAATGACAATTTGCAATAAAGAATGAACTTGCTCATTCTTTAGTGCTAGTGTTGGCAGTATTTTTATCTGTCATTATTTTAGCTTGGTGTAAACGAAAGTCGTTAATTAAATTAATGACAGCAGTATTTTGGCAGTAAATATTGCAAATTTGGCAGTCTTGTAAATCCGGCATTACACACATGACTTTAGAGGTAAGACTCAAATTTGACAGTTTTATTGTACTTGGAAATTTGTTATAAGTATTTCGTGAAGTCGTCTCCCTGTTGCTGTTACATTGATATCACCACAGAGATGAGAAATTTCAGCATACATTTTGGTTTGCCTAACAAGTTAAGAACCATTTTGATTTCACATCTATTTATGGTTACAAAAGTCACATTTGCAATACAACAATGTAAACACATGGGTTTTGGAGGGTAAAACGTATGAAAGTTGCCCATCTTGGTATGGTTTATCTGTGGATATTACCTGTACACGCAAGAATAGGAAATGACGCGTATGGTTGAATAACAAGTTGGGATAAGGCGAAACGTCAAAAGTGCATCGAGGAAATCTTGGCCCATGACTCACAGGGCAATTTTCTTCCGTCTTGATTTTTGTCTCTTTCGCACTCATTATGTTCGCAAAGAGTCGCGGCTCATAAGTCGTCGTGAAATACCAGTCATACACAGCTTACTTCGTAACACCACAATCTCACTAGTCCTTTAGAAACCCATTAATTCCCTACTATACTATGGTCTCTTTCCGAGTGATTGTCCAATTTGCCCCTCAAAAATGCGAATTTTCCTCACCCTCTAAGTACCCTCCAATTGCACTTACGTCCTTTCTTTCCAAAATCATGGAAATTGTGATTAATTATCAGTTTATGAAATATCTTGACAACAACCAACATCTCGTTAGAAATAAAGCCAAGAATAACTCTTGCCAATCGCTGTTCCTATCGGCTAGGGAGGCAATTGAATAGTAAAGCCCTCTCTCGAAAACAAAGGAGACTCTTTATTAGACTTTGATCATCCCAGTCCTACTCTTTCGAAAGCTAATGAATATATCCTTAGTCGTTTCGTGCGTAACGAGCTTTGGAGAAAAAGGTCCAACCACGAACTATACGAGCTGTACAGCGTCATTGACCTGGTACAAACAATACGTATGTCACGTTTAAGATGGCTAGGTCATGAAGATCGTTTCCAAACCAGGTGGAAGACGCAGTCAAGGAAGACCTCGCATAAAGTGGCGCGCTCAAGAAGAAGATGACCTCAACCAACTTGGAGAGCTAGCTGGAGATGCATGCTTTTTGAGGGCCAGGTTCGCCCCAAACTGTAGCGCCACTTAAGTAAGTAATGAAATATCTTGAAGAACGATAACTCCATAATGGCCTTAATAGAAATATGACTTTCGTTGCAATAGTTCCACTGGTGACCTGATGGTATGTCTCATCGAACATTCACAAATGTTTACATCGTTTTGAAGAAAGCAAGATTATTGCGCTTGATATTTCAAAAGCATTTGGTAGAGTTTGGTATCAAGCTCTCTTATCGAAAGTACGTGCTCAACAAAAGTTTCAAGAAGGTCTCAAGTCAATTGGCCTTATACCTGCCGATCTAGTGCTACCAGGGGCCTTGTATCTGCTGATCTTTGTAAATACCAAAAAAGACAATTACCAGAATAAACCGTTTAAGGAGAGTTAATGAGCGACATAAGGAGCAAATGAATTGAAGTCCAGACTATTTCTATGAATGTTTAGGTACGAACTTGCTCTTTTAATGTATGAGGCTGTTTAGTAAGTAGGTTGTCAAGTTATTCTATGCAGGTTTAAAGACGATTATTTAATCTTAGCTTAATGAATTGTCGAATAGACGATTCAAGGAATAGGATTTTAATTATGTAAATAAGGATAGGGTAGTAGCTATTATGTAGTACATATCTTTAGTTGATAGGTCCAATATACATTATATTATATTCATGTGATTTTAGCCCACACAGTACATAATGTAGGTATTTTTTAGTTAAGTACGCAAAAATTCGTAAAAATCAAATATATAATTAGGCATAATAAAATGTTTTAAATTGCCGAGTTTTTATAGTTTGAGGGGTGCAAAACAATGTACGTGCACTTAGCAACTACAATGCACCAAATACCCCGCGAATAAGTTCTCAACTACTTGCCGTATCAACACCACTGGAGAAGAACATATAGGAAAACATAAAAGCACTTATAAGATAAACTGAGGAAAGATTAACTCCCAAAATGCACGATTTGTTTAAAAGTCTTTCAAATAGATTGGAATTGGTTGAAAATGAAATAGCTGCACTTGAAACGAGTAATGACAACATAAGAGAACAACTTAATGACAAACAACGTACACAGAGGCTAAGTGATATTGTGATAAGAGGAGTACCAATCACGCAAAATGAGAATACAAATACAATTGTTAAAAACATTGCAGCTGTAATTGATCACCAACTTATACCTCACATTGAATCATTCAGACCAAAGCCAAAACCGGAGTCACACTCATCACAGTCTAAAACTGTGGGCTTCAACAGGTGTGTACAGACTCTGGTGTATCTTCATTTTTGAAAGTTAAGTGTGGAGTTCCTCAAGGGTCCATTTTAGGCCCACTACTTTTTTCCCTCTTCATTAATGATCTACCTGATGTTTGCCAAGATGCAACAATGCACCTTTATGCTGATGATGCACAAATTAAATTTTCAAGACCCATTAGCCTAATTGAAGACTGCGTGACAAGAACAAAATGAAGACTTAGAGCGAATATATCATTGGGCTTGTATTAATAAACTAAAATTGAATCCGCTCAAATCCAAGGAGATAATAATCTCTAAGCATCTAATTGATGTATCTAGTATTCCAGCCCTTTTTTAAATAATAATACCGTACCATATGTAGATGAGGTAAACAACCTTGGAATTATTATTAATCGTAAACTCTCCTGCGAAAGTCATATTAACATGGTTGTTAAACGAATTTTTGGTGGACTGCGTCAGCTTTATATGGCTTCTAACGTTGTTCCGGTCTTTACTAAATTACAACTGGTGAGAACTCTTTTTATTCCATTTATTAATTACTTTTCAGTTGTTTATTGTAATCCTGATATAGCTTCTTTCCGAAAGTTACAACTAGCATTTAACTCTACAATACGTTTTATATATGGACTTCGTAAATTTGCCAAATTTCGAGATTTTTTTCTATTATAACTGGATGCACTCTTAGACAACACATTAACATACGAAATTGCATTTTCCTTCACAAAATTATTCAAGGTCACCAACTATCTTACCTATTTGAGAAAATAATCTTCGCAAACTCTATTCGAACGCAAAATATAATTCTTCCTCGCTTTAAATATTTAAATAGCCAACGACTTTTCTTTGTTCACACTATTAGATTGTGGAATTCACTACAATCTAATAGTGTCGATTGTCGATTCGCTTAGTAATTTCAAGCATAAAGTTAAAAAAAATTACTGTTATCATATGCTTAAAGTAATCAAAGGAATAACTTATTTAATTGAAATTGTGAAATTGTGTAAGTTTCTTTTAAATTTATCTAATCAAAATTATTTAATACAATGTTTAAGTACAAATTAAAAGAATTTAATTCTTAATGTACTACCGAATTCTAATTTAATAAACAAAAAAAAACAAAGATGCCATTTGAATTCCTTGATATAAAAATAAAAATATATCAAAAAAATTACAAAAAATGTTGGAGCGTTTTTTTTTTTAATATTTTTTTATGTATACAATTTTGAAAACATTAAAAAAAAATGAAACGCCATTTTGAAGCTATTATTAGTGTATATATATATCAAATTTCAGAAAAAGTCTGAAAAAGTGACTGGTTTTTGAAAAATCGATTTTTCAAAATAAAAAAAAATATTTATTTGTTAAAAATCGGCAAACTTTGTTTTTGAAAATTTGAGTATGCAGTTTCATTAATATTTTTAGGGAGAATTTGCATAAAAAATAATATTTTAATCGGTCTATCCAATAGTGAGAAAGTCGAAAATATGTAAAGTGTTTCCATGGTAAGTACCGTTAATAATCGCAAAATAAAATATATTTATACTCAGAACTGGACAGTACTACATTAAGAACAGACACATTTTTTTATAAAAATTCTTTTAGCCGCTTTCGAGAAATAAGTTTTTTCTTAACATTTTTGTTAACATATATATACTGTTGTTTTTTAAATTAGGAAAATGGTTTTTTTAACTATTCGAGATAATGTAAAAATACTACTAAATAGGTACGAAGTTTCGAAAACATCTATTGAGCTGTTTTGAAAACAAAAGCTCACTATAGTGTTTAAGCTTCTAGGATCTTCTGCCTTAAAAAAAATTCCAAAAAATTAAATTAACCGTTTCCCAGAAAATCGAAAACCATTAAACTGGTTTGAGAAAAACAAGATTATTTTCGCCCAAAAAAATGTATGGGAGCTACTGCTACAGTGAAAGCTCCTATTGCGGACACCTCCCTTAGGCGGACAATCCCCTTGAGCGTACAAATTCTCCCGACCGTGTATCTTGCATTTAAATTCCACCCATTTTATGATTCCTTAAGCGGACAATCCATTACCCGGACGCGGACAGCCACATCAGCCAAAATTTGGTAAATTTAATTCTCTTAGGCGGACAAAAATGTTTTCAGCTACACTTTCCCATAGCTTTTTTACATGGCTTACGAATGATAAATCCAAATTAACTAACTTAACAAGGAAAACAATAAAATTGCAATGAAGTTAGTGTGTGTGTGTGTGGCCTGTGGTGTATGAGCCACCATACCAATGGCTGTCAGCTGTGAACGAATGCATAACGGATTTTATTTCGGCAGTTGTCGTCTTATGTTGTGAATCTTGTTTCTTGTATGTATCTTCATGTTATTTTAATAAGAAAAAATTAGAATGCCACCAAAACGGAAAGTGTTCAGTTTAAAAGAAAAAAATTGATGTACATACCTTTTAAAATAAATGCTTGTTTTTTTTGTTTTTGGTATTAAGTGCAATTGGAATAATTTAATTTTTGTTACATTTTATCAAAAAAGATAATATATATATTTCCTTATATGTTTGTGAAGCAATTTTTAATTTTTAATAAATAATAATAAATAAATTTTAATTTTAATTTTTAATAAAATCTTTTTGTTTTGTTTTTTTTAAAGAATTTAATTTTTGTTATTTTTATCAGTATATATAATATTTACTTATATGCATTGTTTTTTTTTCGCTTAGACGGACAAAAGTAACTCGACCGTCGCTGTCCGCCTAAGGGAGCTTTTACTGTAATTATCATCTTAAAAAAAATTTAAAAAACTTGTGGACATATTAGCAAAAATCAGTATGTACCAAGTTTGACAACCGTGTAGGCTGAAGACTCGGACAGACAGACTGACAGACATTCTGACAAACAGGCTGACAGACAGACTGACAGATAGACTGACAGACAGGCTGACAGACAGACTGACAGACAGGCTGACAGCCAGACTGACAGACAGACTGACAAACAGATTGTCAGACAGACTAACAGCCGGACAGACAGACAGACAGACTGACTGACAGACTGACAGACTGACAGACTGACAGACTGACAGACTGACAGACTGACAGACTGACAGACTGACAGACTGACAGACTGACAGACTGACAGACTGACAGACTGACAGACTGACAGACTGACAGACTGACAGACTGACAGACTGACAGACTGACAGACTGACAGACTGACAGACTGACAGACTGACAGACTGACAGACTGACAGACTGACAGACTGACAGACTGACAGACTGACAGACTGACAGACTGACAGACTGATAGACTGACAGACTGACTGACTGACAGACTGACAGACAGACGAAATTGTGGGACACATATTTTTGGTGTTCTCTATGATCGTAATGTCTTGTTTGATTGTAAAAAAAATTTTGTTTTTTACGAATGCATAACTTGCCGTATTGTATAATCGCAAGTAACATCTCCGTAAAGTCTAACTCGAATCTATTTAAGAATTATAGGCGATATAACTGTAAAAGAAGCATTTACATCTCTAATCTACAAACGAATGTTTTACTAGCATTCTTTTTGCTTTCATTCTATCAACATGACAGATAGTATACTATAAATTATAGAACGTAGAGACACTGTGTAAAGATCAATTGTAATAGAATTATTGTGAACTAGAAATATCAACTCTTTTTAACTAAATTTAAGCCTCACTTGCAAGTAATTTTTACTTTTATTTTATCTCACTCCTTTGTAGTTATCTCACTTTTAACCTACATTGATTAAATAACTACCTTAATGTTGATCTGTTTTTCTCTTTGTTTTTTAATCCTCACGTTTTTCAAAAGGTTCCAACAAAATGGCGCAACTTGCTAAACAGAGAGCTTACACAAAAATTTGTTGCAAAATCAATTTGGTGAAAGTTTCGATGTGGTCCTGATAACTGGCCCCCACGTTCGTGCGACCTAACGTCTCTCGACTACATTTGATAGGGATATGTTAAGTCATGTTTGCGCAAGCAAACTAGCAACTCTTGAAGCATTGGAAGTCAATATTCAAGCAACTATCGACACACGGCCAGAAAAGAAGTCAAAAATTGGACCGTTCTAATGGACTATGTTACTATCGTATCCATGGTGGACATATGCCGAAAATCATACTTAAAAAATAAATGTCATAAAATTGTCTACCACATTATGGTAATAAAAAAGTCAATCTCAAGGTTTTAAAAAAGCCCGTGGCAACTTCCGTTTTCTGAGACATCAAAAGCAAATAAAAGAATTGCCTTCGCTGTAGTACCTTACCTGGAACACGGTTTTTAAATTCTTTAATGTTCACAAGAAATTTTTGTTTGAACATAAAATGTTAATCAGTGCAAACAAAACGCTGAAACTTCAGACATTTCGGGTTAAAACTAGATTCGTATTTTGTCGTTGCCATACAATTTGTATCTAATAATAATTTTTACCAAAAAAAAAAAACAAGAAAAACAAATTATTTTTAAAACATCAAATACAAAAAAAAATTATTCGTGTCTGTATTTGAACAGTGATGTCTTAAAAATACATATCTGAACACGAGACATAAATATGGTAGCAGCGATCGCAATTTCATAACGATTTTGCTAACGAAAGACACTCTAATTCCAAGTGTGGTAGACTTACATTTTTGCTTTCAGCATAAATAAGAGGAAGATGTGTAGGAATTTAGTTCATCGATTAGAGAGAGAAGGCCAAAACCCAGAACATTTTCGTAGGTTAGTCCCCTTCAACACAGGGAAACCAGTTGCTGGAGATTTTTTGACGTTTTCCTTCAATTGCCTTGTAGCTTTCATACGAAGTAACTGGCACCAAGAAACTGAGGAGGAAACTGGGAAGATTTTGTTGGGCTAATTGGAATGCAAAACGTCAAAATATCTCTTCAAATCGTTGACCGGGGAGATTTTTTTCATTCCCCTTACTTTTTGCCCTTTTCGCCGTCAAACTCCCAGTTGCCGGCAACTCACTCTCCTTGTGTGAAAGCAGTCTATTTTTTCTTGGCCCGATAAGAATTTAAAGTCAGCCATTATAAGAGCTACATACACATATGTAGCGAAATTAAGCATCCTGTGTAGTGTGTACTTTTAGACACGTTCAAATTGTGAGTAATATATGTTCCCCTCTTATCTTGTTCAAATCTGCGGATGAAAATACATGCAAATCCACCATGATAAATGTGGAATTCGGTGAGGCGCAAATGATTTAAAGAAAGGAAGCATTATAGGCAATTTGCTTTAACTATACTATATGTCCCTGATGAATGTTGAAAAGTCATAACAAAATTAAAAGAAAAAACCGGGAGTGGCCGTGGCGAGATAGTTGCGTGCTCGCCTGTGAACCTCGTGGTCACAGGTTCGATTCCTGCCGTTGTCTATGTCTTCTTATATTCCATTAAAAACCAATTCTAAAAATTGTCATAAAATGAGTTGCTGCTTTACTCATTACATGTTGTTCAGGCATAACACTAGCAACATGTGATTGAGTAAGCTCCTCATAAATATGACAACGAAGTAAAATAAAATAATGCGAATTATAAGAGACATAAATAAAAAAGACACGGTAATTTTCTCCGCATTAGTTCAGCCGCCATCCCTGGAGATAAAATTTGAGACAACAACCACCGTCTCAATTCGTCACGCCACACATCTTTCTATTCTAAGCGCGTGCAAAATTATAAAAAAAAAAAAAAAAGATTGGATAATTATTCAAAAAGACTTAAGTAATGTGCTTGTTCAACATAGGTACTAAAACTTAAATGTTACCGATTCGTGTTATCATGCACTCAAGCCTAGCGATACCACTTTACTTCAATTAAAGTAGATTTACTTCAATTTCAGAAAAAAAAATATTGAATATGCTCCCTTCTTCGCACTATTGTTAAATTGCTTATATCTTTATTTTTTATATGTATGTACTTCACTCTTAGAAATCCCATTTTAATCCACTTCAATTTGAAAAAACTAAAACTTGAATCTAATTCAAAACAAAATTATTTTACATTCTTTCATGTAAGCCCAGACTATCATTTCAAAAAAAATAAATTGCATCTAACTTCACTTCAAACAAAACAAAAAATATTACAGTTGTCTGACGTTTATTATTTTTTCCGGCACGAGTACGATAACTTTGGCGCCAAGATATAATAACGGTTTTTGGTAGAGGGGCTTAATACAAGCATTTTTTACTACGAGAGGGGGGGGTCTATCTCCCCTCGCTTAGGCGGGAGGGGCAATTTTATAAAAATTTACTTAAAATCTTTAAAAAAATATTAAAAAAGAACGGCAACACTTACCGTTATAGATTATACCTTTTTCAAAAGTCAGAACTCTACAATTTGTAATAAATTTTAAGTTAAGTTATTTCAGTCAATAGTTTTTGAAATAATTGACTTCAAACTCAAAATTTATGAAAAAAAAGTTAAAAAAATCACTTTGAGTATTATTTTTCTCATGATTATAAACACCAATAAAGAAGTAATTGATGCAGTTAACTGTTCTAATTATTTTTTAATCAAACACTGAAAACTATTCGTTTCTGTTTTCTAGTTTTTGAGAAAATTGAAAAACAAAAAAAAAATAATTTTGTATCAGATGGGTGCATGTAAAGTTTCTTTTGCATTTAAAGAATCTGGATTTAAAAAAATAATTGATATTATATACATAAACGTATATACATATGTCATGTCCATTTCAATCTCTTTTTTCTAAATATTTGAGCATGAAAATTTATTGCATTATAAAAAAATTTGCATTACCTTTACGACAACACAACGGCAGCAAATTCTCATAGTTTCTTAATATGCACATATGTTTGTGTCATACATAGATATGCATATAACTATGTACACACATATAATGCAGCCACAGTAAAAAGTATGTATATAGTTAGATCATAAAAAACAAGACCAAGCATTCGATGTTTGTACCGTTATTTTTATACAGGTTTGGTGCAGGTTATTGTTTACCAAAGCCATTCTTCATTTAACGTTTGAAAGTGTAGTGTTTCCTTTTTAAGAACGGCGGCTAAGCATCCACTTCTTCACCCAAAATTAAATAATTTTTCGATTTTTTGTTCGTTTGGGGATTTGGTAACAACAAACGAAAAAGGTATCCCGTTTTTAGAAGAAATCGGGTTAATTCCCTCCAAAACGTCTACTCCACCTCTGTGTTGTGATATTTTAATGACTGTGGAAAATTCAAAAAGTGCAAAGTTCGGTTGGTAAATAACCGCATTAACTGTAATAAAATCACAAAGGTATATATGAAATTTACGATGCAAACAATGCATGCTGCCCCCCTGCAACCCCCCTGCTTGGGCTCACTATAGGCTTTGGGGAGGGTGAAAATTGTATTATATGCAAAGTTTCTTTAAAATTAAAGAATCTTTTGGGTTTAAAGAACAAGTATAGTTTTACTATTTTTCAATTACATATCTTAAAAACTAGAAGACATAAAAAGAAGTAGTTTTCTGTATTTAATAAAAAAATAATTGGAGCAGTTAACTACATCAATTATTTTTTTATCGATATCCATAATCATGAGAAAAATAATATTCAAAGTGATTTTTGTAACTTTTTTTTCATAAATTTTGACTTTGAAGTCAATTGTTTCAAAAACTATTGACTGAAACAACTTTACTTAAAATTTATTATAAATTGTAGAGCTCTGACTTTTGAAAAAGGTATAATTTATAACGGTAAGTGTTGCCGTTCTTGTTTAATATTTTTTTAAATATTTTAAGTAAATTTTCATAAAATTGCCCCTCCCACCTAAACGAGGGGAGATAGACCGCCCCCCCCTCCCGTAGTAAAAAATGCTTGTATTAAGCCCCTCTACCAAAAACCGTTATTATATCTTGGCGCCAAAGTTATCGTACTCTCCCCTTTTTTCCTTTCAAACAAAACAAAGAAACAAGTAATGCGGTTGGGTTTACCTTTGTTCCTGTCTGTCTGTGCTGAAAATTGAATGTGATTGTTAGCCAAATACGCAATGAAAAGATATATCGAAGTAATCAGGAATGTGGAGTGTATAAAGATTCTTAGGCAGAAATATAATTTTGTAAAAATATCGTTGTACACTATTTATATTTTTTTCCCAAAAAAAGTTCTGGACAATCAAGATTTCCTAAAAGTATTAAGAATTAAAGCCCAGTACGCAGATCGGGAAAAACAAAATTTTATCTCTACAATTTTAATCTCTACAATCACTTGGCAAAAGCCGCGCAAAAATTTGAAGTTGGAGAAATAAGAGGAACTGTCAAGTATCTGTCAATCAAGAATTTCAAAAAAGGAAACAATATTTGCTGAGTTGCACTCTATTTATTAAACACATTAAATTAATGCAAAACATTGGGTTTTCACAAGGTTTTTCACAAATGAATCGCGGGTATTTCTTCAATTTTCAATCATAACTTGAATTGGATTCGGCATCACATCATGGCTCTAGACGGTCTAAATTTCATGATATGGATTCATAACTTTTTTTTAGTTGGTTGTGAGCCAAACATTTCGCCAGCATTTTAACTAAAAATTAGAAATGTAAAATAGTTATAATGATAACCTGCGCGTAGGTAATTGTAATCTTTTTCCTCGATCTTAAAACCTTCTGTGTCCAGTTGAAGCGTGAAGGATTCTGCTTCGATTTTCATGTTGTTTTTTTTTTTCATTAAAAACAAAGTAAGATACCAGTAAAGAAATGATTCGGCTTTAATTTTGTTTTTGTCCCGGCCGTAGCGAAAATTAAAAAATGTTTACTTAATGTATAGCACAATATAATTCTGCCACAATGACTATGAGCTGTCAAAATTTTTCCTGCAAAACAATGCGACGAGCATTATTTTACCGGAAAAATTATGTGGAGAGATTTCTTGTACAGCGGATACATTTAAAAGTGCAGCGGATACAAACGTCACAAATTTGCGCGTGAGCTGCGTACTGCCAGGAAAAAATTCAAAGACAAAATTTGTCCTAGGAAAAGAATTGTATGGGAGAAAACTTTTTTCCCGAACTGCGTACTAAGCTTAAGTGTCTGTGTGTATTTAAATTAGGATCTATTTCTATCTATTCTATTTCGCTTTTATTTTTTAAGTGGTAACGACTGCTCAAGCCCCGAAATCCGCTTATAAGAAGTAAACCAGGACAAACCGGTAGAAAACCAATATATATTACATTAATTTTAGCTCGCGATCTCACTCAGAAGCTGAAAGCAGGGCAGCAATATATGAATCTAATCTACACCAAGGCTTATCCGAGAGTAAGCAACTATGTATTTATAAAGCAACCGGAATTGATCGATAGATGGCTACCAACTACGGTCAATTCGAATCTTATTCCTCAATAAGAAAAACTTAAAAGATTCGCCCCTCCTCATCATCATCGTAATCATAAACTAAAAACATAAATACCAGAAACCTCTGCTGTCTTTTGACATTTGCCTACAAACTGAAACACGCACACAAGTAACTCTTCGGTTCCTCTTCCAATAGACTCATTGATAAAAACGTAGACGAAAATCTTTTTTGTTCCTCTTCCTATAGACACAGATGGCGTTTTTCTTTTTTAGCTCCGAGTAAAGAACTCAGCTGTCAAGAAAAGATCTGTGTTTCTTTTTTAGCTCAGACACATTCAATCTCTCAACTCGTGTTTGTTTTTTAAATCAGAGCTAAATCGGGGCATGAACCATTAGCTCAGAATAGAATGACCGATCAAACGGAGCAAAGTGCTGGGCGCGGCTAATTTTACTCATAATTTTAACAATAATCACTAAAGTAAAACCAATTAAAACAAAAATGAATTCGGAAAATGAAAGCTTTGGATTTGCTGGTAAATAAGTTTTAATAAAAACAATTATCAAAATATATGACAGTTCTGCGATTAAGTTTATTTTAAAATAAAATCGGAGATATCTGACCATGCTCTACTCAGATCTAAATCGGTTTACTCAGGCTCTGCTCAGAGATCTGCTCGGAGATAAAAAAGAAAAACGCCAATAGACAACACAGCCCTAGTAATTTGTTTTTGTTTTGCTTTTCGATTTCCCATCTAATCATGGATAGAGTTTCAAAGCTACAAATACAAGAATGTAAACAAATGTGTTTTGGGGGGTGAAACGTACAAAGGTCTCCGATCTTAGAATGGCTTATTTGTGATTGTAATTTTCAACAAGCTCTTGTAATATTATGTTGGATAACCCACTGTGAGCTGTAAGCATAGCAAATATAAATCACTATTACTTAACATGATGAGGTAACACCGTGAGTTATCGGTGTTGCTGGTAGGATGTATGCTGTGGTTTCATCAGCGTCGTTAGTTATATGTTTGGCAAATAGTAATAAGGCTTCATAATAAAAATAGTTTATATGGAGTTAAATTCTAACTTTATATTAAAACTACATAAGTCCACTTCAACAAAGTGGATTTAGCTCAATAACAGTACGTCTGAATTCAGGTTTAAAGGTAAGCTGACGATTATTACAGTTCAACTGATTTTAACAGATCAATGTAACTGCTGGTTTTACTTGCAACACTGTCAACATATACAAAAATAGCTATAATGTATGAGTTCGCTGGAGACCTACATATTTTAAATCATTTAAAAAGAATAACTTCTCTATTATCAAAAAAAGTTAAGCAATGAAAACGAAATTCGACAAAAAAAGATTTATAGATTTGCTTGTTTTGTTCTGTCTGTCTATATATCTACGTATTTCTGAGATTAGATTAACAAATAAGTAGAAACATTTTATCATTAAAAAAAATTATTAAGATAAGTACGCATGTGTACCAATTAATCTTCCTGATGAGACATTGATCATTGTTTTGATCAGTGATAACTAAAAATATTGGCACGAGTGTGATAATTTTGCTCAGCAAACCATAGAACGAATTTCAAGTCGAGGCGCACCATCTTTTCATCGACTTCAAAGCGGCATATGATAGCATAAGTCGCCAAGAGCTTCTATTGGCGATGTCTAAACTCGGGATCCCGAAAAAATTGATCCAGCTATGCCGCATGACGTTACAAAATACGCGGTGCAACATGCAAATGAGCTTTTTCAGAGGTGTACATAGTTCAGACAAGGTGATGCACATTATACAAAACACTAATTTTAACAGTTCTACTCTACGGCGCTGAGTGCTGGACGATAAGTAAAAAAGGGGAATTGATACTGGACACTTTCGAGAGAAAAAATCTTCGGCGGATATTTGGTCCTATATGCGAAGAGGGCGAATGGAGGAGAAGATTCAATCGTGAATTGTACGAGCTGTACCAAGATGTGAATGTAGGCCAAAGAGCCAAAGCACGTCGGCGACTACACTTGCTCGGCCATATCGAGCGAATGAACAACAACGCTCCAACAAAGAAAATCTTCGAATCCTAGCCCCCAGGTTTGAGACGACCAAGAAGACCGAACCTCCAGTACAGTGACCAGGTGTAGACGCAAGAACGCTTGGTCTCGACCACTGGGGAGAGCGTGCGAGGGAACGCAACCGATGGAAGACCGCAATATGTCAGGCAACGACCCTCCATGGATCGGGACCCGGATAAGTAAGTAGTATGTTCTATTTAAATCATTTTATTTGTATTAATCGAGAATGAAGAAACATATTGATTTCTTTTACATTTGTGAAATTAGTAATAACATTTGCCTAAAAAAAGAAGCGGTCCAACAATGGATCCCTGTGGAACTCCGCTGTGTAATGCAAGAGGGTCATCAAAAACCAATTTTTTTTAAATAAAAATCGTTGGAGCCGTTTTTGAGAAAAATGAGATTTTGCTTTATGGCCAAAAAATGTTCGGTACTTAACCGTTATTTTTCGTCTTTAAAAAAATAAGAAAACGTGTGGGCAAAAATACAAACAATATGTACCAAGCTTGAAGCAAATTAGTTATCAAGGTGACGGCTATAAACTCGTTCTGAAACAGAACCGAGTAAGTAGAGAGTCTGTAAACATGTAGAGCACGTATAGCGTATAGGTCCTTTATGGCGATTTAGAATAATGGAAAATTATTAATATTGAATTAAACGAGGATAACACCAAAATGGCTATCAAAAAACAAATAAGCATTTTCCCATCGCCTACGGCACAATATCACGATAGAAGCCAATTGCGCAATATTAAAGTAATTACATAACTAAAAGTGGATATTAAGTCTGCGAATGGCCTTTTATTGAAATTCGATGAAGAATTACAAAAACAAATAAGTTTAAAACATTCTCGCCAAATTATAAGTGCCCGTTTAAAAAAAAACATATTCTTCCAGCATTTCTTAACGGAGCCGAATGCTACATTATATCATACAACCAGAAAGGAAAGAACTGAAACGGGCTCTCCTGCAAAAAAAATATTCTTCGCAAGATATTCGGTGAATGCAAAATGTCAATAAACGTCGACTACATTGGTAAACTACATCAAACGAATCAATAACTATGATCGTGCGAAGAGAGTCTTCGAATAACAGTCCCCCGGTCGTCCAAGTCGACATTGAAGAACGAACGTTCTGTTCAGAGAAAAAGGAATTGCAGAACGCGTAACTAGATAACTAGAAGCAGCGTAACCAGGATAAGAAGATAAAGGAATGCCCTGTCTCAACGTCGGGAGCTCGTTAACCAATCTAACTTTTCCTTTACCAAATTATGGGTTGAAGAAAGCATGATGCATACTACTTGCAATATTCGCACATCACCAAAATGCTATCAAATCTCTGTCCTTTGTCAGTCTCTTCCGTTCTTGCTTCGGCAAAACATATACTAAAATTGGAACAATACAATGCGTTTTTTTTCGTTCAGAGCAGATCACTGAACAGAGTTCGAACACATATATTACACACCGAACTTGTTTCAAACAGAGCGAGCTCTGAACACTGATATGTTTTTTAAACACACTTAAACCACACAAATCAGAATACATTTTCATTTTTAACCTTTTTTGTACACTGATGCACACTTGATACAGAAAATCAACAAGCGCTCAACTTCTTTCGCCAACATATGTATCTTATTATTGTTTTCTTTACATTTTCCTTCTTGGCACACATGGCATTTCGTGCGTTCAGCAATTTACTCACGAACTCAGTCAATTATGTTCGAGCACATCGAGTGCGATCTACAAGTGTTCAGAACGAAAAAAGAAAAACACATTTGGAGCTCTGCATGCTTTGAATTAAAAAGAAACCCAAACAAATTTTTTCACAACTCAGACTGTGCTCTGAACTAAAAAAGAAAAACGCCTACAGAGAAGATTAACATGACCCCTGCGCAAACTCGTAAGGCGTTCCACATTTTTTTTTCATGTGACGAACCAATGCAAGTGGTAAGTGGACGTGCCAAGTTAGTCCCTCCTCGTGGTGTTCAGGGGTCAACAGCCGGGGATGTTGATGAAGTTCCCTAGCGTTATTACAGCTGGATCCGGGGAATGGGGAGTCTAACGGTCTTAGCACCTCTCTAGTCTTCTTGGTGGAGGGTCGCAGAAACCGCAAGGGATAAAGTGGAATTGTTTTTGGGCTTAAAATGATATTAATCTTAAGATTAATATTGAAGATGAATCCTTTGGCTTTTGGTCACAATGAATATGACAATGAAACAATGAAGTTACATTTGCTTTTACCGACGTTTCGGAACAGTTGTTGCATTCTTCATGGGAACTTTATTACACAAAACAATATAAAAAAAACAGACAACATTAAAATTAGACTTAGATTATTTAAAAATTTGGAGTTATATTACTTTTACATTTAATAAAACTTGATGCACTTCAAAATGAAGTCAATTCAATTCAATTTTAAGTAAACTGTTGAAGATGTCTTACATATGCTCCACCCCAGAAGCATGTAACATATTGCAATTTTGAATCAATAATACCATAGTAGATCATCTTTAGAATTTTCAAAGAGCAGTGGTTTTTCAAATGTTAAAAACAGCGGCTGGGGGAAAAAGATAGCTTTTTAAAAGCGAAATGTGTTTCGTCCAGCTTAAATTTCGATCAAAAGTAACACCAAGATGTTGAAAATTTTCTACACTTTCGACCAGAAAGCAGCTACTGCTGCAAGCTTGAAGATTACTACACTCATGTGAATGGAAAACAATAGAAATGTCTGGAGATACTTAACGTGTTAGATTAAAAAACATAAGTTTTGTTTTGTTACTGACGATATGCTCAATGTTTCGCAAACCAACATCTAAGCATTTGAATATCGTGATTTATTTCACAAATTTGATTTAATGGGCTAGAAGAGCAATATGCAATTTCTAGGTCAACCGCAAAAGCGCTAATTTTTCCTATTATTGGAAGTGAAAGAAGAGAATTAATGTAAACAAGAAATAAGATCGGACCAAGTACTGAAACCTGTGGAACTCCCAAATGACCAGTCTTAGGGCAACTAAAACTGTTTTGAATTTTTACGATTTTTGTTCTGTTTTTTTTAGGTAAGACTCAAGCCATTTTAAAACGTAGCCACGAAAACCAGCCTTTTCAAGTGTATCCAGTAAAATTTTATGGTTAACCATATCAAATGCTTTAGTAATGTCCACAAAAAGTCCAGCACCGAGAAATTTTCGATCTAAACCATTTTGTAGAAGGCAAAAAAAGTCCAAAAGAGCATCTTCTGTAGATCGTCGAGTCTGAAAACCAAATTGCATTGTACTAAAAAAATGTATTTTATCAAAATAAGCCACCATCCTTGCTTTAACAAGTTTCTCAAATACTTTTAAAATTTAAGACAGCAGAAAAATCGGTCTATAATTAGATGCATCTTCCTTACTTCCCTTCTTGAATAAGGGAATAACAATACCAACTTTAAGTTCGTCTGGGAATATCCCAGAACGAATATTTAAATTAAAAAGATGCGATAATATGTCAACTATGTTTGGTACAACATGTTATAAAAGTGTATTTGAGATTTCATCTCTACCATGGGAAGTTGAATTATTTAAGAAATTAATAGTTTTCGATACATCGATTGCAGTTATTGGTTAAAAAACTATTTCTTAGCGATAATTGATTTTTTTTTTAAATTACTCAAGAAGTTAGTGCTTTTCGAGAAAGAATTCTGTCGAATGGACTCGAAAAAAATTACTAAATTCATTCGCAGCATCTACCGAATTCCAGATTTTAACTACTATCTTTTTTTTAACACGATAGAATTGGGATAAGAAGAACCTTTACGGTTAAGCATTCTATTAATTACTTGCCATTCTTTTTTTAAATTGCTTTTCGCTGAATTTATTAGAGAGCGAAGAGCGATAGTAGTTACAGCTATTAGACGGTCCTTGTAATGTCATTGCCGTGACACTCTGACGTCATTAAGACGTAGTTGTCTGTTCTAAAAGTGTCACGTCGTGTGATAGTCATCAGAGTGTCACGGCAATGACACATTACAAGGACCGTCTAATACTAGCTTAAGTTTTGCGGTTTTGATTTCTTTATTTACTTTTCATAATCGCTTATACCGAATTTTCAGGTTTGAGTTAGTATGATGTTTGAGACATTTTTTCTTTAATTTATTTGTAAGCTTAATTTGTCACTTTTATCGAAGGTTTAAGACGAATTTCAGATTTATTTCTTGACATAGTAATTCTAGATTGTCTTACATGGTCAATCAAAAATTTTAAAAATGTATCATAAGCTGTTGATGCATTATCTTCAACGAAAACACAATCTCAATTTTAATTTGTCATTAAGATTTGTGTAGTTTACCTTTTAGGCCATCTGTTCAAAACTGTTGTCAACTCTTAGGTTGCTATATGTAACACATTCAAGATATAAACCTGTCATATAGTGATCGGTTATATTCAGGTCAAAGTTGATACCAAAAGGGAGATAAGGTGGAATATTTTTGAAAAGTCCAAAAACATGATTAAGGTAACTACCTGAACTTGGCCTTGTAACATCGTTTACGTATAAAGTAAAACCATTTTCTTCCATGAGTGATTTATAAATAAGTCAGATATGGAACAGTTACTTGACGTATGAATATTGAAATAGCCTAAAAGAACAAGACTTTAATTTGAACTATGTGACAAAAAATTAAAAATTTCTTCAATAAAAGAATTTGGTGGTGAAGTGTGCAACCTATAAAAAGATATAAATGTAAATATTTCACCTTCTAATATTACAACACACCTCAACGACATCCGCACCTATTAAATTAATCATCCTTACATCGCATTCAAACATGTTACATGCATTCGATGATGAAGTGTGCTGAGTGTTGTCGTTGTCGGATGGAAATTGTTGTTGCATTTTCTGTTGTTTCTTTTGGGGTTTTGATTGAATTGTTTGCTGCTGTGGGTTCTCAGTAGGGCTGGCAACGAGACCGAGACTAGTCTCGGTCTCGTCTCGGTCTCGGTCTCGTCAACGAGACGAGACTCCTTTAAAAGTACCGAAGACGAGACCGAGACGAGAGCGAGACGAGACCGTATTTTTGGTACCGAAATTCGACGAGAGTCTCGCTGGTCTCGGCGGTCTCGGTGGTTTGGTTTCGGTTTTCGCTATAAGAAAATTTTGTTTTTATTTCATTATTTTTTAGCATCCAATAATGTTCAATTTTTATAATATTCACAAGTTTTTTTTTGCGAAATATTATATGCGCGTAAATATAGCAAACCATATATGTATGTACATAGTTATACGGAGATAGGCGCATTGCGAAAATCCAGAGAAGAATACGTACGATTTATGAATGCATGGCGTTGCTTCCTTTTGGGTGACATTTGGTAAAAAATATTGTCAACACGTCAAAATATAGTTCGTTGCCTAACTGTCAGGCCATGAGCATTCAAAATCCAATGAAGGATGGCCCCGTTTTAAATGGATTAAAAAACCTCTACAAAAGTCAACTCAGAAAACTAGAAATTTTTCGATTTAATAAATTGCTCTGGAAAAAGTTGATTTTAGACTTTTTGGGTGATATTTGGGAAAAAAATAGTATCCAAATGTCAAGGTATAGTAAGTTACATACCTGTCAAATCAAGAACTGTCAAAATCCATCGAACGATCGCTCCGATTTAAGCGTATTAAAAGAACCTCACCCTCTATAAAATTAAAATTTTGCCTCAAAAAAATGTTTGCTCCGGAAGAAGTTAATTTTAAGCCTCTTGTATGGCATTTGAAAAAAAATATTATGAAAACGTCAAAATATAGTTCGTTGCCTACCTCTTAAGCCACGAGCTGTCAAAATCCATTCAAGGATGGCTCCACTTTAAATAGATTAAAAAACCTCTGCAACATTCAAATTTTACCAAAAACTTCGAATTTTCCGATTTTATTTTTGGCTTCGGAAAAAGGTGATTTAAGGCCTTTTGGGTGAGGTTTGAAAAAAAATATTTTAAAAACGTCAAAATATACAGTCCTATTCTGTTAAACGTTCACGTGAATATTTGTATTCTGCTATCCGACGGAAAAAACGAATTGTTTCAAAATGTACATACATTTCGATCAAAAATAAATTTTAACAATTAGATTCTCTTAAGAATTAAACAAAAAAAATATTAGTAAAGCTGTGGACTCAAAAGATAAAGACATTTGAAAATATCTAAATAGTGAAAAATTGAGTGAAATATTCACGTGAATCGGAAGATAGCAGAATAGGGCTGATAGTTTATTGCCTACCTGCCAAGCCATGAACTGTCAAATTCATTGAAGGATTGTTCTGATTAAAATGGAATAAAAAAACTGTACAAAATTCAAGTTTTATCTTGGAAATACGGCTCGACAAAGGTGTCTGATCACAGCCTATTTTTATACGTTATCACACACCTTTGAAAACTAAATTCGCTCAAAATGTAAGCCATTCGGAGCGCTTTCATACGCAACTAATAAAATTCAACTTAAAATCATAGTTTTCGATTTACACAAGTAAAACTTACTCGTTTCAAGTGAAGTCTATGGCCTTAGCTTCATGGACCTACGTAGTGCAGAACAAAATTACTAGTTTATGATTGTTTAAGATAAGCAACGTACAAGGATATATCATTATTAGATTCATTCATAATTGACAAGCACAATAAAGTTGGAAAAGATGTGCAGATGTCAAGTTTGACCGAATTCTTGAGATCCATATTGTACGTTGATTTTCACCAAGTTTCCCAAACTTGTTTTTTTTTTCTATTGATTTTGACAGTTAAATGTGAATATGTGTACCAATTCGTACGATTTTTCATGCTACCAAACACTAAAATCGGAGCAATCCTTCAATGGATTTTGACAAATCATGGCTCGACAGGTAGGCAACGAACTATATTTTGACATTTTGATAATATTTGTTTCGAAATGTCATACAAGAGGCTTAAAATCAACTTTTACCGGAGGAAAAAATTTTGAGGTAAAATTTTAATTTTGTAGAGGATTTGTAATCCATCTAAATCGGAGCGATGCTTCAATGGATTTTGACAGTTCATGACTTGACAGGTAGGCAACTTACTATGTCTTGACATTTGGATAGTATTTTTTTTCCAAATGTCACCCAAAAGGTTTGAAATCACATTTTTAAGGAGCAATAAATTAAATCGAAAAATTTCGATTTTTCTTAGGTAAAATTTGAATTTTTTAGAGGTTTCTTAATCTGAAGCGATGCTTCAATGGACTTTTACAGTTCATGACTTGAAAGGTAGGCAGCTTAATATATCTTGACATTTGAGCATTGGAGACATCCTTAAATGGTTTTTGACAGGTCGTGGCTTGACAAAACCGGTTAATTTATTTTTTTTAAAATCGAGCGTTGTATGTAGGTACTCTTTTTTTTAATATTTTATTTGTTTTTGCTATGAAATATATTAACTTACACAATTCTTCCAAAATATTATTTCCACTTAACTCAAAAGACAAAACAGACTCACGAGTTTGTTTTATACATTTTCCCGCATTTTTCTTACCGACGAACTGCTGAGATACCACAACCATACTCTATATTTGCAATCCGAACAATGCGTCTAATCTTTATCTTACATCTTTTTTCTACCAAAAAAACACGAAAGAAACCAAGACTAAGGATGATACCAAGACCGAGACCGAGACCGAGACGAGACCGCACATCAAAATTTTCTCGAGAAAAAGTCGGGACCAAGGCCGAGACGAGACTTGGTTAGGCGAGACCTGGACGGAAACCGAGACGAGACTGAAATTTTTCGATTTTGACGAGACCGAGACGAGATTAACAAATGTCTCGCCTGGTCTCGTCTCGTTGCCAGCCCTAGTTCTCAGTATTAAAAGTTTGTTGTTGTAACGATTGACGATGGCGTAATACACGACACTTGTCATATCGAAAAAGATTACCAATTGTAGACATAGGTCTCCTGATCAGCCCAGTAATATAAGGCAGGACTATCGTTCCTGGGTAGCCATTCGCCAAAGACATCATGGTAGTGCAATCTCCGATTGTGGCTAAAAAGACTCCAGAAAACCCTAGTTGGGCACTGCGTGGGTCTGTGTCCCGCTAATTGCCCGAAAATGCAGACCTTGGGAAGACCTTTTTGTCAGAGTTTCGCAGTGGCTGTTGTTATCCCATATAACATACGGGCATGGATGCTAGGGTAAACGTGGTAATTAGATTTTTGCTAAGGGCTCGTCTCATACCATTCATTGGGATCCGTTAATGGATAGGCGCAACAAGAGATAGAAGCGTTAGTCCACAGGTGCTCATGTCTCTTCAAACTCTGGATGATAAGAGAAGTTATATCTTGCCTTAGACAAAACCAGGCGCGTGGTGGGAGCAAATTTGCTACCGGTATTTAAAATAAAAAACGTCCCTTCTTCTTTTTTTGAAATAAGAAATCCATTTTAAAAACAATTATACCAAAAATTATTCAAAAACAAATAAAGGTTTCATATTACACATATATCTTAATAGGAATCCATATTATATTACTGTAAAAGCCTACATTATTCGGAACTACTTTCACATAGTTTTTCTACAATGGTACATTTCTTGATTTCTTGAAGGATATCATAAAAGAGAAAGTCGTCCGTGTGTGCACGCGTAACTCGAGAACGGATGTTTCGATTTTCATGATTTTGGGCATTATGAATTAGTATTGGTTCAAGAAAGGTCATAGGACAATAGAGGAAAATCTGTTCAGGATTTACAACTTTTGGCCCTAGGAAGGGCATATAGGATACTCGGGATGAAAATTCACGAACATTTTCAGGAAAATTGGTAACCCTGGAACATCGTTTGATTTTCAAGATTTTTGGATTGATGGATTCGTGTTGGCCTAAGGAAGGAATATGAGGTGTCCTTTTCAAATTCAAATTGAATTGTAGGTACTTGCTATTGCGTGCCGTCAAATAAAATTTAAAAAAAAATTAACCAAGATTGGGTGAGTTCACTATTTTGGCTGTGAAAAACAAGGATGTCGATCATTTGAATTTTGTCATTCAAAATCTACTAGCCGGGTGAAGTACATTTATTCAAATCGGTGGACTCCGTGAAGGATAAAAATGAAGCCACCAAAGAATCCAAGGAATTATTGAATTTATTGAACTGGATCAAGGGTTTCCGCCACACAATTTAAAGTTGAAAATCTGCTCACTTATAATTTTTGATTGTGAAATACATCAAATCAAAATCTAATTCAAGCCCCAATTTTGCGGGGAAAATTAAAAGGCGAAAATAATCTCATTCCACGGAATCCGCTTATTCCGAACGATTTGCCATTCGTGTTTAAGCGTCTTCAATTCCCGGTACGTCTCGCTTTTGCTATGACAATCAATAAGTCGCAGGGACAATCACTGGATGCTTGTGGCATCAATCTCAAATTCCCATGTTTCTCACATGGTCAATTATATGTGGCTTGGTCACGTATCGGCAAACCTACCACTTTGTACGTGTACGTACTGGAAAATAAAACTAAAAATATTCACTAAAAATGCGTAAGGCTGGCCGACACGCTAATAATTTTGATTTGATTGAAAAAACATAGACATTGTTAATTTAGTTATTTTTATTGTATTTAATAAAACTTTATAATAAGGAATTTTAATCGACCGCATTACATGAAATAGCATTGGCATACTCGGAATTATTATTTTCTTGACATAAATGAACTTAGGCGGAACGAAGTTCTGCGGGTCAGCTAGTTTAACATATATTGACATATACGCCTCCAAATTTCCACTGCCCATGGTTGATTTTATCTATTCCTTATAACTTTTAATTTAGATAAATTCCTTTCACATTTTACCTGTGTCATCAGGAGGGTAAGTAGGAATTTATAAATTTTGAATAAATTTTTACATTCCAAAGAAAACATTCTATAATCAATTATTAATTTATAAACACAGCCAACCCAAAAATTGCAAGCTTCAATAAGTTAGTTCTCAATAGGAGCTGATTCATCAACTTTGCCACGTAAATCTTCTTCGTCGAAGAATTGATCCCAATCCCAAATTCCAACAACATTATCGTCCACTTTCGTTCGTGATTTTAGAGCAATGGAAGGAAATAAACGGGCAAAGGATAAATGTTCATCACGTATGTCTCCGTCTTTTGTATTGCTGCAGTCACATATTTTGTCCAAAGCGTTATTTCGCAAACCATTTTCGGCAATTTTTTTTAAACGTTCGTGGATCGAAACATTTAACGTTTCCATAAAAATCTTTATGTTGTGCAAAATGTTTTTCAATAGCCATAATAATTTTGTCAAAAATGACATTAAAGTTCTTAATCTCAAATTTTCTTAATACATCATCGACACAACTTTTGTTCTTTGACCTTCGTTGCCCAGACAGTGCTTATTTCAACTTTTTCCTGAAAAAAACGCCCCTCAAATCGAAACGCCCCGGGAAAGTTCCCGCTGTCCCATAGGGTCACCACGCGTCTGGACAAAACGTCTATCTAATACTCCCAATTGCCGGTAATCTCATAGAAAGATAGGGAAACGTTTGGTGAAGTTGAGCTATACTTCTCTTTAAGCCGAAAGGGGTAAATCTGTTGCTACATGCAAGCTTATACTAGACCAAGATGATATGGAGGGACAAAAATTCAGGTTGAACAACATCTATCTACCCAGCATTGTATTTAAAGCGCTCTTCATGTGGTATCACAACGAATGGTCAGTTCTTCTGGCAACCACATAAGCCTACCCTAACCTAACATGCATTATTTAAAAATTGTAATTCCCATCTATTTCTACTTCAGCGATAATTTGTTATAACTTGTGTTTTTTTTAGCTGCAGTAGTCAAATATTGGACTGATTGAATGGACTATGTAACTTGCAGCCAAAGCGGTTGACATATCCCGGAAATAATATTCAAAAAATGCCGTGAAATTAATATCTTCCAGATTATAATAATAAAAAAAATAATTCCGACAATAATCGTGTTCTCGTGACGAGCAAGAACAACAAAATAAAATTTTTACAAGGAAAACAACAATAAGAACTAACTGGCAATTACTTTTTCATCCGAAGTATCATTTTTGGGTGCCCATAATTAGTAAATCTACTCAATCACAGAGGGTATTGAAGTAATGTTCTTTAGTGGTGTATGTTTGTATTTGTTTTTGCCCTTGCATTTGACAGATAAAAAAAAACACAGATGTGGAAATCCCTACATATTAAAATAAATAAAATAAGTTGGAGTGTGGATCGTTTTCTTGAAAATTACCAAATGAGCACGACTAACGTTTCTTGTAACTATTATTATTTAAAGCTCTCAAGCACTTCCAAAAAAACACCCATTACTTATATGTACAGGGTGCGCCAGAGAAACTTACTTATTTGAAAGGTCAATAAAATCAAAAGTACTTCAATTATTGTTTTAATTTTTTTTTATTTGAGAATACAATATCCCAATTTTTTTTTTCATGCAGTCTTGAAAACGACATCGGATAAATGGCGACCCCCATTGCACATACATTGATGAAGTCGATTTTTGAAATTCGTCTCCACTCTTTGCAGCATATCAATCGGTATGTTGGCAATGGCGTCGCGGGCAACAAAATCGCGTTCATTTAATTCTTGCACAACAGCCAATTTATAGGGATGAAATTGAAGGTCTTCATGGAGAATTCGTCAAACAGTGGTGTCAGAAATTCCCATAGCAGCTGCGAGTTTGCGAGCCGAACGCCGGGGAGAACGCACAACTGACTGCCTCACTCTTTCGATATTTTCCGGAGTTCTGATGGTCCGTTGAAGTCCATTTCTGGGTTTAGCGACACTTCCACACTCCCGAAACGAGTTAACCCACGACAGAATCGAATTACGGCCAGGAACGAGTCTGTGAGGAGGAATTTCAAAGCGAGTGCGGAAGGCACGTTGCGTAGCAACAAGTGAGCGACCGTTAGAAAAGAAGCTCTCGACTGCGAAGGCCCGCTGCTCTCTAGACCAGAGCATGATGACAACTGACTGGAGGGAGAAACAAACTTCGGAACTTCCCCCTCCAGATGCGCCCCATCTCGCCCCTCTAACCGCCCAAATCACCGCGCGGGAATTTTTTCAAATAAGTAAGTTTCTCTGGCGCACCCTGTAGATAGACGCCGAATAAAATGTAAACACAATGTCAAATGCATGTATTTATTATATCAAACACTTACATTCTCAATTATCGTTTGATGGTATAAGTCATGTAATAAGTAACTGCATATTTAAAAAAAAATAAAAATAATCGATTGACATTGTAGTTTTGTACATTACATTTCAACATGCGAAGCTTGTTCGAATTAAGTTAATTTTAACAAAATATTGTTCTTAGTTATGTGATTGTGTTCGATAACTGCGATCACATAGTTAAATGCAGAATACGACCCAAACAAAAATAGTTGGCCTACTTATTAATTAACGAATTAACCATTTTTATGAACCTATATTTTCTGGCCCCAAACAGTTGTTGTTCAATTTTTTTTTGTCAATGTAATAAATTACGTTTAATAAGTAAATAAGACCAAACGGAATTGAATTTGAGAAAGCACACATGGCTCCAGTTTGCATCCTTTTAAACAGAGATAGACAATAGTCGGATTACTCTCTCTGGGATGCAAAGTTGGCCTATGACGATTTAAATAGATTTTTAGTTAAACACTATTAAACATAAAATGTACGACTGGATCGCACGTACTTGCTCCTATGTTCGATCACATTATATGCAAAAGATTCTTAATGATAGAAGTATTTTTAAGATCGTTTTTCATTTAATTTTTTACATATTAAAATTCTTAAATTTTTTCTACAAAAAAAAAATTAGTATGAACATTTTTAATGTTTTATAAGTTTAAAATCAAAATTTTAGAAAAAATCGTCCACCCATTTTTAAAATATTAATTTAAAAAAAAAAAAAAATTTTGAAATGCAGTATTATTTAGAATTCGTAGGAGCTTCTGTATAAAATTCTTTACCGACATCCGTGAAGCCGTGTATGAAAAGTCGAAAAATAATAAAATGGTTGTATGGCAGGTACCGTTAATAACAAAATATTTTTTTTTTGCCAAAATATAGACCATACTCAATTAAGTGCACACATCAATTCTTATCAAAATCGTTAGAGCCGTTTTCAAGATAAGCAAGATGGTAGAAAAATTTGTAGATAGATAGATAGATAGATATAATTTCATTTATGTTATTAAACAATTTTTACGTGATATTATTACAAAAGTAAAATAAAATAAGTGGGCAATGGCATTGCCGTCTGCCTGTAGAAAAATTTGTATTGGAAGTACCGTTATTTTTGGGGCTAAAAGAATGATTCAAAAATCTATTTTGGACAATCACCTAAAACACCTAAACACCAAGTTTGAACAAAATCGGTTCAGCGGTTTGGGCTGTAGATCGTTCTACAGCCGGAATAGCCGGACCCACTTTTTTGGTGTTCTCTATCATCGTAATGTCAACTTTGATTAAAATCTCGAGTTCGATTTTTTTCCAAAATGCAAAACTTGCCCTATAGTACCTATATCGCAAGTAAAAATGGCATACACTTGTTTATTGATCTCTTGCTTTATGCAAGCCAGCAACAGTTTAATGTCCCATGATGTGTGGCGTTACATTATCACGAGACCTTAGGGAATTCATAATTTAATTATTCAAAACGGGATTATCGAGCCATAAAATCGCAAAACAATTCAATATAATCATGTTCTCGTGACTGGAGAGTACAGCAAAGTAAAAATTTTACAAGGAAAGCTACAATAAGAACATACTGACAATTACTTTTCCTTTTCATCCGAAGTATAATTGAGTTCCGATAATTAGTAAATCTATTAAATCATAGAGGGCATTTAAGTATTCTTTTTCGTAATGTACCGATGTTTGTATTTCTGTTTATCCTTGTAGTTTTTATACTTTTTGACAGAAAAAAAAAACACAGATTTGAAAATCCCTCCTTATTAAAATAAATAAAGTTGGACTGTGGATCGTCTTCGTGAAAATGTTTTACTTTGCTCTACTTGATTGTCACTAGAACACGACTATTATCGCTAAGTTAAAAATAGTGGAAATGTGAAGATTGGTTAAAAAAACGGGACGCCCACCAATTGTGAAACCTCGAGATTGCCGATCTTTAAAGAAAATAATAAAAGAAAATCGACGTCAAACTGTGGCTGCAAAAACTGTTCAATGGAGAGAAAGAATCCAAAAAAGTGTTTCAGTCGGGACCTAAGCGGACAATGAAAAAAATTGGATACAAATTGTATTAGGTTTGTTTTAGATTTATTTAAATTAGACCTACATATTTTCATTGGTTAAAAACATATGACAAAGAAAAACCACTATCGGGATGCATGCCTGGGCGGGGTTTGGGCAATTTACATTTTGTAAATGGAATTGTCAATGCTGCCAAGTACATGGATATTCTGGAAAATGAGCTTCTCCTATCAATACTAAGACTTCAAGATAGTAATGGATACTATATTTTCCAACACGATGGTGGTGCTTCTTACCATACAGCAAGGCCTACAATTGCGTGGTTATCTGCTAAAGCAATTCCTTTCCTGTAATGGACTTCCACTAGTCCTGAACTTTTACCAATTAAAACTGTCTGGCATACTATGAAGCAAAAACTGCGAAAAGAACCGTGCCGGACTCTTTAAGACCTAAAAGCTAAAATCATAAATATTTGGGAATCTTTTACTACCGAAGAATGTCAAAAATTAGTTGACACGACAGATAGAAGCAGTCATCTAGGCCAAAGGCAACGTAACACCATGGTGAAATAAAAATTCAAATCTGTAGGCCAACTATTTTGCGCTTAAAAAATGTAACACGATTTTACTTGTAACTTGTTGGTTTTATATTTTTATAAGATTATTAACTTGTTATACTACATAAATAGCTTCAATGATAATGATAAACTTAAAAAAATGGAATCAACGTCCGAAAATTCAACTAAACCTAGGTTTAACTTGGGGGTGGCCGTGGCGCGATAGTTGTGTGTTCGCCTGCCAACCTCATGGTCACAGGTTCGATCCCTGTCGTAGTCTATGTCTTCTTATTTTTCCATTAAAAACCAATTCTAAAAATAAATGTCATACAATGAGTTGCTTGTTTTCTCATTACATGCTGTTTAGCATAGAACTAACAACATGTGATTGAGTAAAACTAGTATATTGATAAAATATGACAAAGAATAAAAAAAATAGTGCGAATTATAAGGGACATAGATAAATAAGACACGGAAATTTCTCCGCATTAGTTCAGCCGCCATCCCTGGAGATAAAAACTGAGACAACAACCACCTACAGTCTCCGAATATCGCGCCACACATCGTTCCTATCATTCTTTCTCTTCCTTAACCTCACACTCACGCCCGCGCTGTGTTGAAACATTTAAAGGGTATTCATAATCCCTTGAGCGCGTGTTGATTATAATAAAAAAAAAAATAAACCTAGGTTTAACTTAGACACAGTTTTAAAATGCCTATGAATACGCCCCATTTTCTTTTTGTTACTTATTCATATTCAAAATAAATGTATCTTAAGAAAAATATCAAAATATTGAGTTTATTTCCGATGGAATTTAAGAATCAGCAGATTTTTGTTTTTATCATAGGTAGTCCAACTATTTTGCCTTTGGGCTCGTATAATATAAAAGTTCTGCTAAATATATTTTAAAAACTAAGCTAAATAGGTAGTTAAAGTCTTAACATCTGCGATATTACTAACTCCCCTTTTAGCTTACTGTAGTCTTTAACTAATACGCTAAATCCTTTAACTACATATTCCTAGTAACATACGAATGTACGAAAAATTTCCTCTGGTTTATGGCAAGAGCACTGTCTCATAACTCGAATGAGACAAAAGTCTATAATGTGACTAAGCAAATATTGAAGACATACGACAAAATAATCTCATACAGCCCTATTAATAAAAAATGCTTATTCGACCTCTAATCCATGACTTTACTAAATCATCGAATAAAAGTTAATCTGCGGATTAAAATTTCCAATTCATAAAAAATCGAAATTCACGAAAGTTGGTCCCGCAATTCCGTCTGTCTGTTGTTTGTCAGTGTTGGCAACTTAAGTTATACTACGTTTCCACGTTTCTCCTACAATTCTTGAAGATTTACCATACAAATTTTAATCTTCTCATACTACGTTTTCACCTACCACTTTATCCAGATTTTAGTGGATTACCCATAAATCCTCTTTCAAATCTTCTAAATCTTGAAGATTTCCCATACAAATTTTAATCTCCTTAAATGAAGATTAGAAATTAATCTCATTGAAATTTTCTTTGAAGTAGAAGATTCTCAAAAGAAACAAAGCTTATTTCCTAGAACGCGCCTATTCAAATGTCATATTTTCTCCATTGACATTCAACAAAAAAAAAAAAACTGTGCAACATTATTTAATTTGTTTTTGCCTGGTATAATTTGTCGTTGCCTTCAAATTCTGTTTTTGTTTATAAATAAGTATAAAAATAAAAAATGCAATAAAGCTACAAAGACCAAGGCGGTCGGTGCCTCGAATTTCTAATGGAAAATGTTTTAGCTATCCTACACTAATTACTTTGAAGTTGTTCTTTCCCAAATATGTATATAAAAACGAAAACCGTGCAAAGGCGATGTTGGGATAACAATATTTTAAAGTTATTACTCATTTTTATTTATTGAAATTAAATTTGTTCACTGCACCGAAATAATTTATTCTTCCCAATTATTTTGTTTTTGTCTTGTTTATTGACTTTTGAATGACAATTCATAGTGAAAACGTCAAACTAAACTTTTTTTCTCTGGTGAAAACACTTCAAGATTAATTTTTAATCTTCTCAATTTAAACCGGATTATCTTTATACTACGTTTCCACCGACCACTAAACCGAGATTTAAGTATATTTAGTTATATCTCTTACAATTCTTGAAGATTTACCATACAAATTTTAATCTTCTCAGATGAAGATTTAAAATAAATCTCATTTAAATCTTCAATCAAACTACCCTATTTCCATATTGAAATGAACACATTCATCGGGAAAGTGAATTGTTCTCTTCGGTTGACACAGATGAAGCTACCTGTCTCACTTCTGCATGATAAGAGGAAATGAAAAGATATATGCATTTTGAATAGTGCTGTCAAAATTAATCTACTTTTGGATCGGTGGAAACACTTTTTGAGATTAGTAAATCTACAAGAGATTAAAGTTCGGTGGAAGCGTAGTAGGTATTACCCTGAGTAACTTACCCATATAGTTAGTTAGGCGTAACTAATTGAAATTAGTTGTCTCTTTTTTCACGTAACTTATACAGCTAATAAACCTAAATTTTTGTTAAGGTTCGAAGGATAACCGATTTCTCAAGGGCCTATGAATTACCGACCATTTTGGAAAGGTTCGCTCAATTTTGGCTGATGAAGTGGGAATTTTTAGCAAATTCAGAGGAAGTTTTGAAAGATTGGTAGCATTAAAATCGGCTGTCCTCCAAAACAAAATTGGGCTCTCAACATTTTTTCGTATATTGTTTTAAAAATGACATCTTTGGATTTTTAAACTGATCCCTTTATTAATTAAAGTTATAAATTGTTTGAATAGAACCGATGCAAATAGTAAGATGCTAGTGCATATATGTAGATTAAACTAGTTATCAGGACGGGACTTATAGTGATTTCCAAACTGTTTTGGGACCTTTAATTCTAATCACACTTGACATCGTCAGCTAGTGAAGCAGTGAATATCGGCAATTATTTATCAATTCACAAATTCGGTCAAACAACTAAATATTTGTTATGACCCTCTCGATTAACTCCACTATAATTGCGTTCGGAGCCCATTATAGGCATCTTGGATGGTGTTCCTATATAGACCATCAATAACTATTTAAGTGGAATTACATATTTGTGGACCTAAATTTACATAAATGTGCTTTCAATCGTTGCAGTGTTTTGCAATTTTTTCTGGCAAATTTTGCGCACCTACAAGCTTGAGTTTTCAAAGCATCTTTGAGGTATAATCGAGTGAAGTGGACATTATGGCATCAATAGTTTCTTTGAATTTTTTCAGACATTTATAGTGTTTAGTGAGAATTTAGAACTCGAAAGCCGCGACTTTTTGCTTCCACTTATATTCTGATGAGAATATTTCCGTGAAGAAATATGAAAAACGTGAATTCGTTACATTTGTTACGTTAGTTACATTAGATGGGCTAGTTACGCGTTACTTTTTAAAATGTTAATTAATTAATTGAACACGTGAAAACCGTAACGCTCATGACAATCGCGATGCTGATGATGGACTGTAAACAGTCCGAAATCCATTCAGGTACTTTTCTAATCGTTCATTTTAAAGTTTGTGCGTTTTGATTGTAATACGTAAGTGTCGTGTCAATTCTACCATTTATTTATTAAGAACAATTAAAAAACATTATTTGTGAAAACAATACGCTGTTAGTGCTCGTCGCTTATGTTAAAATTATCATATTATTATAAATTTTTGTTTTTAATATTTTGTTATTAACGGTGCATCCTATAAATACCATTTTTTTTCAATTTTATACTTTCTTATAAACGGCTCGACATATATCGATCAGTTTTTTACATAGGAGGTCCTTTGAATTATAAATAATTCTATATACCAAAATTTTCTAAGAATATTTTTTTTGGATTTTTGAAAATTCAATATTTCGAAAACTTGTGGATGATTTTTTTTTTCGAAATTATATTTTTGTAAGCTTATGCATATCATTAAATACATAAAATTACCTACCTACCAACTAATTTAAAAAAAAAAAATTAAAGAAATTTTGTAGATAAAAAATTTAGTAAGAAACGATTTCAAAAATTTATCTGATTCTTTATAACAAGAACCTTGTGCCTAAAATGTTATAAAACATAAGCCCAAGTACGTGCGATCCAGTCATGCATTTTATTTATTTCATTTCCCTGTTACTTTTGTTTTGCCAATTCTTATTCTTCACTAATCCACCAAGGCTTCGAAGGGTTAGCGAAGGAATAAGTTTGTATATGTCAAATAGCAGAAATTGTGTTTAATTAAGAACATTGTGCACTAAGTATACGTGTTAAACATAAATCGTCACTAAATCGTGTTTTTTTAACGTGGGTTTTAGAGTCTAGAATATAATATAACGTACGTTCAAAAAATCGGCTTTAAGGCCAAGAACCTACAATGGACGTACAGTCCGCCGTTCGGTTGATTTACAGAAAATAAACTTTATTGGCTTCTTCAATAAGCTTAAGGATAAGTTTGATTCAAACGTCGAGAAGATAAATTAATGGCTAACAATTTTTTACAGACAAAATTATGTTTGTTTTCATTTGAAACCGAAACTCAAAACCATCCAAATTTTTGAAAACCAAAAAAAACATATATGGACCACCCTAATGTACATATTAAAATATTTATGTACTCACCCATTAAGGAACCAAAACAAACTAAAGAACTGATCCATCCTTCTTGTGATGTGGTTACTGGGAAATCCAAAGGACTGTCATACGAGTTATTCCTTAATTTTGGCATTGTTGGCGAAGCCCATCCGACAATGGTTCCGAGGGCAAAATACGCCATGTTAGCTTTTGGTAAAAAAAAAATTATTTTTTGTATTAATTTATAAAAATTTCAAAATAATATATTCAATTTACCACTCACGGCTGCCATATAAATGCGATACTTCTTGACGGGTTCCATTGGTATTGGCTTTTCCAACAAACTGCCAGTGTTGTCCATAAACTGTCGAGATTGTAAATTCTTATAAATTCTTATGAACTATTCATTTGTTTGAATAAACAGTTTCTAGTTTTTTTTTTCTTACATTTATACAGACCTAATTTCAGATCGATTAACTAATTGAAATTTATTTTCAATTAAATTATATCTGCTGCTCACCTTGCAAGAATGAAGGATATGAATCTTTGATTGCCTTTATAAGCAAAACAAAAAAAAAACTCTCAAATCAAGAAATTATCAGAGAAATTATAAATACCACGTTTACCCATTACTGACTACTGTTGTTAGAATTTATATTTATTTTTTAATCTGATGTCTTTTTAATTAAACATCGATACTCAAATAAATTAAAGTAAAGTGTCCAGCAAGAAATTTTCAAGTAAATCAATTATTTTTTCTAAGTGGTAGTTAGTACCCAGAGCCAGATTGTTGTTGCGTAGCCTGTTTTCTGATTAAAACAATTTTACTTTGTGTTGGCTCTTATAGAATAAAATAAGTGTGATGTAAATTAAATGCGTAACTCTCATAATTTTGATAAAGCAACAACTCTTGTGAAGAAGATATTGTTTGAAATTTGTTATGTTACATCATTCGTGTACAAATATCGGTACATGTTAATTTTAAATGTTGACAGAAAATACTCTTTATATTATTAAGGACACTCGAGTATTTGAAATTAAAATAAACATATAGAAACTAATTATAACAATAATTATTTTTTTAAGTAACAATGAAATAATAATACAAACAATAATTACGAAAAATACAATCATTGAAACTCATCATGGAAAACTTTGACTATAAATTCTGAGGCACTTAAACAAATAAAACTGATGTAATTTTGGTATCAAAATGAAGGTATTTCTTGTCAAAAAAAAAAAATATTTTATTTGCTCTACCACTTTCTTGTAAATTCACTTTTGATTTTTCAATGATCATTGAAAACACTTTAGATCATTGAAAAATCAAGAAAGTTGTAGAACAATTAAAATATTTTTTTGACAAAAATATTATATATCTTATTACCTTCATTTTGGTACCAAAACGACATCCAGTTTTATTTGTTTAAGTGCCTCAAAATTGATAGTCAACGTTTTGAATGATGAGTTTCAATGAAAGCTATAAATATAAATTATATAAATTATAAATTGAGGCGACCAAAAAATAAAATGCACGACTGGATAGTACAAAGTTGCTCTTGTAGCTAACAACTTTAATATATCTAAGCATTGACGCTTTTAGTAAATAGGTAGTCTGGTTATCCTATGCAGGTTTAAAGTAGGGCTGGCAACGAGACCGAGACTAGTCTCGTTCTCGTCTCGGTCTCGGTCTCGTCAACGAGACGAGACTCCTTTCAAAGTACCGAAAACGAGACCGAGACGAGAGCGAGACGAGACCGTATTTTTGGTACCGAAATTCGACGAGAGTCTCGCTGGTCTCGGCGGTATCGGTGGTTTGGTTTCGGTTTTCGCTATAAGAAAATTTCGTTTTTATTTCATTATTGTTTAGTATATAATCATGTTCAATTTTTATAATAGTCACAAGTTCGTGTTTTGCAAAATATTATATGCGCGTTAACATATCAAACCATATATGTATGTACATATTTATACAGAGATAGGCGCATTGCGAAAATCCAGAGAACAATACGTACGATTTATGTATGCATGGCGTTGCTTCCTTTTGGGTGACATTTGGTAAAAAATATTGTCAAAACGTCAAAATATAGTTCGTTGCCTAGCTGTCAAGCCATGAGCTGTCAAAATCCAATGAAGGATGGCTCCGATTAAAATGGATTAAAAAAAACTGTACAAAATTCAAATTTTATCTTGGAAATACGACTCTTCAAAGATGTCTGATAACGTTACTTCACATCCTATTTTTTACGTTATCACACACCTTTGAAAACTAAATTCGCACAAAATGTAAGCCATTCGGAGCGCTTTTATACGCAACTAAGAAAATTCAACTTAAAATAATAGTTTTCGATTTACACAAGTAAAACATACTCGTTTCAAGTGAAGTCTATGGCCTTAGCTTCACGGACCTACGTGCTGCAGAACAAAATTTCTAGTTTATGATTTGTTTAATAGAAGCAACGTACAAGGATATATCATTATTAGATTCATTCTTAATTGACAAGCACAATAAAGTTGTAAAAGACATGCAGATGCCAAGTTTGACTGAATTCTTGAGAACCATATTGTACGTTGATTTTCACCAGGTTTCCCAAACTTGTTTTTTTTTTATGGATTGTGACAGCTAAATGTGAAAATTTGTACCAATTCGTACGATTTTTCACGCTACCAAACACTAAAATCGGAGCAATCGTTCAATGGATTTTGACAGCTCATGGCTTGACAGGTAGACAGCGAACTACTGACGTTTTGATAATATTTTTTTCCGAATGTCATACAAGAGGCTTAAAATCAACTTTTGCCGGAGGGTTTTTAATCCATCTAATTCGGAGCGATGCTTCAATGGATTTTGACAGTTCATGACTTGACAGGTAGGCAACTTACTATATCTTGACATTTGGATAATATTATTTTTCCAAATGTCACCCAAAAGTTTTAAAATCACATTTTTAGGAAGCAATAAATTAAATCGAAAAATTTCGATTTTTTTAGGTAAAATTTGAATTTTGTAGAGGTTTTTTAATTCGAACCGATGCTTCAATGGATTTTGACAGTTCATTACTTCAAAGGTAGGCAGCTTAATATATCTTGACATTTGAGCAATATTTTGTTTTCGAAATTTCACATAAAATGTGTAAAATCAACTTTTTAGGGAGCAATAAATTAAATCGAAAAATTTCTGAAATTATTCTATTTTGACGAGACCGAGACGAGATTAACAAAAGTCTCGCCTGGTCTCGTCTCGTTGCCAGCCCTAGTTTAAAGCCGATGTGAGTAAGATTACCTTGATTCTTAGTATAATGAATTGTCGAATAGATGATTCAAGGAATAGTAACATAGGTACCTACAAAGGTACATTTAAATGTTGGTTATGGATTTTAATTAGAGACCCATAGAGGCCTATACTGTATGTAGTATTCAGTGACTTACGCAAAAATCCGTAATATGGGAAGAATAATAAGGTAGAAATAAATTGATAATACACATAAATTAATGTTTTTATATTGCTCGGCGGTTTCAATATTGGTGACGTTGCCTAGAGTTGTATTGAGGATGATGAGATCTTGATTCCTTTTAAGTAAGTAAGGATGTGGAATCGTTAGTTGTTGATTCATTAACCTCTTTAGACTTAAAACAAATAAATTATGTCAAGAATGATTTAAATAGAATATTAGATTTAATATTTATAAAAAATGATCTTAGTTATCATTTAGAATTAGCAGTTTTTCCATATGTTAAAAATTCGATACATCATAAAGCCTTTTGCATCAATTCCGCTCAACCAAAAGAAGTATTTTTATTTTCCAAAGGCAGATTTCACTGCATTAGATAGTTTCTACAGACATTTTAATTGAAATAAATTATTAAAGGGTTGTTCACTAGAAAACGCTTATGACACTTTTAAAAATATTGTTTTTGATGGTATTAAATGATTTATACCAATTTCAAATAAGAAAAAATCTTTAAGCTTCCGTGGTGTAACAAAAGGCTAAAAAACTTGGAAAATACATAAATAAAGGCTATAAGCATTCTAAGTTAACAGAAAACCTAGAAGACCGTCAACATTTTCTACGGTTAAGGAAAGAGTTTGCTTTTCTTAATAAATTTCTGTACCATAGTTATATAAGCTCTACTGAAGAAAATATAAAGACAAAAAGTAAGGCCTTTTGGGTTTTCATTAATTTAAAAAGAAAATTTTCAATATTTCCTCAACGTATGGAGTTTGAGACTCATATATCTTATGATGTTCAATCTTCGTGCAATCTGTTTGTGGAATTTTTTCAAACGTCTTATAACTCCGACATTATTCCAAATATATGTAACAGTTATTTAAATCTATCCCCAATAACTGATTTTTCTCTTGATGAGTTTTCAGAGGATGATGTTTTAAGAGGTTTAAATAGCTTGGATACCTCTAAGAAGGCTGGTTATGATAATATACCACCTATATTATTGAAAATTTTTCCAATTCTCTTGCCTCTGCTCTGACTCTTCTTATTAATAAATGAATTTTATCAGGCTGCTTTTTAAGAGCCTGGAAAATATCATTTCCAGATCCAATCTTTAAATAGTTACCCAAAAGCTCTACTTCTCCGTTCAGAATGCAATTTCCACCAAGCAACATGGTTTTGTTACGGGTAGATCGATTATACCTCTGTATCTTTACAAGTATTTGTATAAATAAGATTGAACTGGGCAAACAAATTGATGTGTTATTTACAGATTTTGTAAAAGCCTTTGACCGCATGTTCTACTTCTTCAAAAACTTGAAAAATTAGGTTTCAGAAATAATTTTCTTAAATGGTTGAATTCTTATCTGTGTAACAGAAAACGAGTTGTTCAGATTGATGGGTGTTAATCAAACTTTATTGATGTTCTTTCAGGGCTTCCACAAGGAAGTCATTTGGGACTCTGCTTTTATTTCTGTTTATTAATGATCTAACTGAATTTTTTAAATATAGTTGCTGTTTAATGTATGTGGATGATGTAAAAGTTGTTCTTGTTATTTCTTTTTCTTTGGATTGTTCTAATTTGCAATTTGATATACAAAACTTCTTAGTATTGGTGTGCTGAAAACCATCCCGAGTTAAGCTTCGCAAAATGCAAAATATTTAGCGCAATAAGGTCAACCTCCTCGAATACTTTTAATTACATGTTTTTTAACGAACAATTACAACGAGTTGACGTAGTTAAGGACCTTGGAGTGTTTTTTGACTCGAAACTTAGCTTTAGAGCTCATATTGATTGTATAGTCTCAGAAGGTAACTCTGTGTTTGGCTTTTTAAAACGGAATTCAACAGTTTTTAAAGATGTGTATACTCTTAAAACTTTATTCATGAGTTTACTTCTGCCTTTTGTGGAATACTGTTCAGTAATTTGGTTTCCATCTTACGAGAATAGTATATCTAGATTCGAAAGAATACAGAAAAGATTCACCCGGTTTGCACTACGGAATCTTAATTGGAATGAATGTTTACCAGACTACCTGTCTAGATGTGCTCTAATTAATATGAAATCACTTGAATCCCGAAGAATTTGTCAATGTATTTTGTTTGTAAAAGAAATTTTTCACAATCGAGTGAATTCTAGTTAACTTCTTTCATCTATATCTTTTTATGTTCCTGAAAGACGGCTTAGTCGTATTGATTTATTTTATAATCCCGTACATAGGACAAACTATGGGCTAAATGAACCTATAGCACGTTCTCTGAAATTATCCAATTCAGCTTGCACTGAAGCCGACCTTTATATGCAAAGAGATAAATTCAAATCAATAATTTTTTCACATATCTAAATTATAACTTTTTAATCTTTTCATTTGAAATTTATCTAATTAATTATATATGAACAAATTACAAAAACAAATGTGTTCTAAATATTAATATGAATTTTGTAGTCAGCAGATTTATGTATGAATTAATGAAATAAATAAATAAATAAATAAATAGTTGCTACAGTTTGAGGGAAAGCAAAGATGCTATTTGAATTCCTGGACAAGTAGGAACACATACAAAAAAAAAATATCAAATTGATCAACTGCGTTTTTGATATGGTTGCTTAACAAGTTGTTGGGCGAGTTGATACATTCGCAGAATCTTGGAGGCCACTCCACTGGCCCCCTACGCGTGATAATGTGTTCACCAAAAGTTTCCTTCAATAAATTGTTTGTTTCGTTGGCTGAATGGCATGAAGCGCCGGCCGTCTTTTTGGAAACAAAGGTCGTCCACATTAAGATCCTCCATTCGAAAAAGTCATTAAGCATGGCTCTATAGCGTCCCGCATTGTCTGTAACATTATGGACCAATAATTCCATCTGCCTCTTGATGATGTAATGGCGTCTCAACAATGGCTTGTGGATTATGATCACTCCAAATACGACAATTTTGCTAATTAACGTACCCATTTAACCAAAAGTGAGCTTCATCGCTGAACAAAATTTTCTTGTCAAAATCGGGATAGGTGGCCATCTCGTTTTGGGCCCATTCACCGAACGTGCGAAGCGTTGTTCAGGAGTAAGTCTATTCATTATAAAATAGCAAACCAAACTGAGCATAAATCAAGTGACAGCTGTCACAAAAGATCAATTCCGAAAAAAAGTATTGCCAGATTCAAAACCTCACGTCTAAAAAAACACCCTTTAGTTTGTTGTTATCGTCGTTTAAGGAGTGGAATGTCAAACGCACATTTGGGGTTATTTTATATTCCAAACATGGCCGACACAAACTTAGTGTGGATAATAAAATCTAAAAATAACAATTAAGATGAAAACCACAGATGAATTTCAAGACCATTTAAAGAGAGAGAAAAAAATCAGCGACATGTTTCTTTAAGTAGCTGTATTCAGTATTCAAAGCTGTTTATGGAAACTGACATCGCAACATCTATTGACAGTATGTTAGATTAAAAGAGCATTATCATACTATATGAGGCTCACAAAGGAAATAATAATGACCAACCACGCCTGGAAAACATAATTCTAAATGCCAAACAGATTGAAGATGTTAAAGATTATATTACTTTACATATTATACTACTCTGTAGATAATTCCACGAATTATAGACACTGAATCACTGGCAACGAGACCATTATGCTTATGTCAAATATTATATACACATTTATTTTAATATTAAACAAATAAAAATTATATTGGATCCCACAATTACCAAAAACGATGTATGACTTCGAAACGTTGTTGGGAGCATGAGAAGTGTGGAAAAGAAACCTGAAGGCCATTGTGGGCATTTCAATCAGTAAAACTTGTAGACAAATTGGTTATGGGGTTATATTTGGCTTGTCAACTGACATTGTTTTCATGATCGCTATTAACGATGAAAAAAAATCTCTTTCATACTGTTTCTTTCCTGATACATTTTCCTGATCACTAGAACAGGCCCCTTAGGAAACAGTCATAGCTATCAGGAAAACGCATCAGAAAAAGTTGAAACTGCATGAAAATCAATATGTTTTCCTGATAGTCGTTAAATATGTCAGTTGGCAAGCCTCACTTTTATTGATTTAGGCGCCAGTTATAGCTTTTATTGAAACTCATCATTGAAAACTTTCTGTATTAATTTTGAGGCACTTAAACAAATAGAACTTATGTCGTTTTGGTACCAAAATGAAGGTAATAAGCTAAATAATTTTTTTTTGTCAAAAAAAAAATATTTTATTTGCTCTACCACTTTCTTATAAAATCAATTTTGATTTTTCAATGAACAGCTGATATTTTGATCCCAAAAGTGGAACACAATCGTTCCAATGATTTGTGTTTCCTTTTTTTCCTGTTCTCACACATCAGTTTTTCTTTCAATGATCAAATCAAACCTCAAAATTGCATTTGGCTATCAAAGATCTTTTTAATTGCAACCAAGTTTCAATGATGGCTATAACCGATCTGCCAACACAATTCACTGATTTGTTTTCAATAACGAGTTTCAATGAAAGCTATAACTGACGCCTTATAACACACACGAAAAAGTTGTTCGTCCACAATTCATTGGAACGAGAGAAATTGGAACCCAAAATCACTGGAATGATTTGGTCCACTTTGTGTCAAATGGCAATTAGCTGGCATGAAAAATTAATTTTCATCAGGAAAATAAATAAATACATTTTTAACAAAAAAAAAATGTTCTGTTGCAGTTATTATTTGCAAACAAAATTTTATGTGTTATTCGTCATCGGTTAGTGTAGCATTTGTATGTTAAAACGCGTTAAAACATCATAAATTATCCATTAGAACTGATTCATTTCCTGATCATTATAACTGGCCACTTAGACGCCATCGAGTTATATCTTTAATTGAAACATAAATTATTGAAACGATCGAATTTTTGTTGGAAAGTCGGTTATAACTATCATTGAAATTTGGTTGTCATTGAATAGATCTTTTATAGCCATATATAAAATTTTGAGGTTAGATTTGATAATATTATTAAAGAATAACTAACATGAGAACCGGATATAAGGGAACACAAACCATTGGAACGATTGCGTTTTAGTTTTGGGAACAAAATGTCAGCTGTTCATTGAAAAATCAAAAGTGATTTTATAAGAAAGTGGTAGAGCAAATAAAGTATTTTTTTGACACGAAAAATTATATAGCTAATAACCTTCATTTTGGTACCAAAACGACATCAGTTCTATTTGTTTAAGTGCCTCAAAATTAATACAGAAAGTTTCAATGAAAGCTATAACTGGCGCCTAAATCACACTGGTAGTGAGGCTTGCCAACTGAAAAAACAGAATTTATATGTATATAGAATGAGCTTCTCTTTGGTACCAAAGCGACATTAGTCATATTTGCTTAAGTGCCTAAGAATTTATACACAAAGTTCTTAATAATTGGTTTCAGCGAAAGTCTTAATTCAAACAGCTAGATTAGATCAGTTCTTATTGACCCATCGAAAAGACCTTTTTTTGTAGTTTTATTTTTGCCTCTTTCATATTAATAAATCGAAAATGAGATCGCCTTGAAAGTACATTAAAAAAAAGTTGGTTTTAGCAAATAAAAATTCCTCTTTGTTGTTTACAGGATGAACTATTTTTTTGACCTGCTGGTCATTTTTCTTGATACTGGTCATATGTAGTCCTTTAGATGCCTGAGCGAATAATAAAATCGCTGGTAAGTACTAAATATCAAATGTGCCAAAACAATCGTAGAGTAAAATTCTTATTGTGGGTTTCAAGAAAAAGTGCATCTTGGGCACTCGGATGTATACTACCTAAGTATTGAACATCGCAAGAAAAAGTGAATCCCAATCAGCATTTTAAGCTGGTTTTAAACCCACAACCAATTTGGTCAGTTACGCGCGTTTTACACATTTTAGTAAGTTACGCGTAACTTACGTAACTAATGTAATTAACGTAACTAACATAACAAATGTAACGAATTCACGTTTTTGATATTTCTTCACGGAAATATTGACATCAGAATTCAATTTTTTGTTATTTCTTCACGGAAATATTGACATCAGAATATAATTTGAATCAAAAAGTCGCTGCTTTTGAGTTATAAATTCTCACTAAAAACTATAAATGTCTGAACTGTGAATTTGCTCAAAAGCGTTAGTATGTAAGGCACTTCACTCGATGATCTGGGACTCATACGGCTTTGAAACTTCGAGATTAGAGGTGTTGTGCAAAATTTGACAGACAAAATTGCAAAACACTGCCTAGTAACGAGTAAAACCACATATGTAAATTTAGGTCCACAAATATGTAATTTCATTTAAATAGTTTTTTATTCTATATATATAGGAACACTTTCCACGATGTCTATAATGAGTTCCGAACCAAATTATAATGGAGGTAATAGACAGTGTCAACACAAATATTTAGTTATTTGTTCCACTTTGTGAATTGATAAATAATTCCCTATATTCATTAGCTTCACTAGATGACGCTGTCAAGTTCTGATTAGAATTGCACGTTCCAAAACATTTTGGAAATCACTACAAGTCAAGTCTTGATAACTGGTTTAATATATATATGAACTAGCGTCTTACCATTTGCGTCAGTTCTATTGAAAAGACAAATTAAATAACAATTATCTTTTCGAAATTAATAACTTTCGTTTTAAAAAGTTGAATTCCAATTGGCTTAATGAATGTGGTCGGCTTAAAAATCCAAAGATGTCATTTTTAAAACATTATACGAAAAAATGTTACGAGCCCAATTTTGTTCTCGAAGTCACCCGATTTTTATGCTTCTAATCTTTAAAAACTTGCACTGAAAATTCCAACTTCATCCGCCAATATTGAGCGAAGCTTTTCGAAATGGTCGTTAATTCATACGCCCTTAAGAAATCGGTTGTCCTTCGGATCATCAAAAAATGTAGATTTCTTAGATGTATAAGTTACATAAGTTACGTGAAAAATGAGACGAAACTAATTTCAATTAGTTACGGGTAACTATATGGGTAACTTACTCAGGGTAACTTATTACGCTTCCAACGCTGCCAACCACACAAGTATAGAAGGGAGAGAGAGTGAACAATTGAACATTGCATAGTTACCTTATACACTCTCACAGACTTCTCACTTACTCAAAAATGGCGATTGGACTTCACTGTTTTTGCAGAATAAATATTTAATTTAAATATCTAAGTATATTTTTATGTATATGATTAAAGTAAATCATCAGGGTTGACGGAGTAAGTTCAAATGTGAATGATGGGCACAGCTCCAATAAAATTTAAAACTTATTGAACTTCTATCTACGAAATTTGTTAACATTTAATCAATTTTTTTTTGTGTCAAACAAATTACAACTTACGTCTGTACGTAAGTACACATTCTGTCAATATTTTTAATGACGAAATAATATTCGAAATACATATATACATTACATAAAAATGCAGACGGTCACACCAAAATCAATTATCATTGCTTTATCATTCGTAACGGTATTTTGTTTTTCTTTTTGGGATATGTGTTGTATTATTTATTACTTACATAATATTTATATTCGCTGTGTGAATGCCACAGGGCAAAGGTACAACCCCAGACATAAGGTTCCGACCATCAAACATGGCGGGGGATTAGTTAGGGTGTGGGGTAGCCATTTTAGATATTCTTGAAATGAAATTTATACTAACATTTTTTAAGGCTCATTTTCTCCTCAAAGTATGTTCAGGTTATAAAGGGTTATCCATTTTGCGGTTTCAAAAGTAAAGTTAAATAAAGCACTTCTTTTTTTATTATAAAGTTTGAACGTTGACATTATGTGTGAAACACTACGTCATTTAAATGATCACCACGCGAATTGTTGCAAGCATCGATTCTTTTGAGGTAATTTTCGCATGATCTTGGTGGCCAGTTGATATCGCCACGACACGAGAAATTACACGGCCAGGAAATGTCTCTTGCAATAAAGCCATATTCGCTCGAGTTGTGTGGCATGTGGCACCGTCTTATTAAAACCACATATTCTCGAAGTCGTATTCTTCAATAGCAGGCAAAAAAAAGGGTGTTATTATATGACCATAATGCTGCGAATTGACAGTGACAGTCGTTCTATTGTCGTTTTCGAAGAAGTAAGGTCCCATCATACCTCCGGACCAAGGAACACCCCAAACAGTGACTTTTTGTGGATGTAATGGCATGCCTTCATTTACTTGAGGATTCTCAGAACCCCAAATACGACAATTTTGTTTATTAACATACCCACCGAGTGAGAAATGTGCTTCGTCGCTGAAGAAATTTTGTTCGAAAAATCGCCGTCCACCGCCTGTTGTTCAAGCACCCATTCGAAGTATCTACGACGTTGTGAATGGTCAGCTGGCTTCAGTTGTTGTGTGAGCTGGACTTTATATGGATGTAGGTGTAGATCGAAATGCAAAATACGCCATAATGTGCCGTAAGACAGTCCTAATTCCTGAGAACGACGAGGAATCGACACAATCGGGTCTTCCGCAAAACCTTCACCCACAGCAGCGATATTTTCAGTGGTACGAGCGAAACGATGATGCACATGCCTTACAATATCTGTAACCAATTCAGCCTCTTCAAATTTCTTCACAATTTTGCCAATTGCTTGCGTAGTTGGACAATTATGTAAACCATAATCTCGTCTTAAAGCACGATATGTGGCTGTGGCAGAATCACCATTTTTGTAGTAGGTTTTAACAATTTTTATGCGTTGTGCGATAGTTAAGCGATCCATTTTCGTAAATGTCAGACTTTCAACTGAAAAAATAAATTGGTTTAACTTAGCTTGACAGATGTCGAATGCCAGCCCTATACTTTTGAAACCGCAAAATGGATAACCCTTTATCAGGTTAGTGGGCTGATGAATGCCCAAATGTATAAGCAAATTCTGGAAAATCATATACTTCTATATTTGTGGTCAAATAAACATGAAAACAACACGCTACTGTATAACTATTCGTAATAATACCTACGAATACATACATATATATGATAAAAGCGTTTTTCTTTTTTGATTCTGCTTAAAATTTTGTTCGACTTCACAACAACTCAACTGCTTCAACCGGCATTCAATTTAGGTCCAAATTCTTAAACGTAAGATTTGCGGTTAAAATTGAAATGCAAGTGAAGTGTGCGTCATAACTTCTAAACTTGGTTTTGCGCAAGAAACAAGAACGAACTGCGTTTTGGGAGATTCTGCTTTTGAACCCATCTTGTTTATGCATAAATTAGTGTGGAGATACCGGATTCAAATTGACGTCCTTCAAATGTTTGCCGACTTCAATTCAACACGACATACAGTTTAATACAATTGAAAATTGTTATGTACTTATGGCCTTTTCGATTGGTCGTCCGGAAGGCTTCCGAATGCTTCTGAAACTGTTCGATTGGCATCAAATGACAGTTATTCTCCTGGATAGAAGAGAAATTTCCTTCTGGATTTGAAGTCAGAATCAAAACCAGAAGCACGCACACACCCACTAAATTTCAAATTCAAATTAATTTATTCACATCATTGTTTTGTTTTGGTTTGTCTGAAATTTTGTAGTTTCAATTTCTTCTCTTTATAGAATTGAAATAATGGATATCTGTTCCGAAGACAAATTTTCCCTTCAATATCTGTAATTTCGCATTTTCATCAGGAAAAACTTCGAAATCTTCTACATTTTTGCCAGCCATGGTTACAAAATAAAATAATCACAAACGTGCCTTTGACATTTCCCGTCTTACACATACACTCAAATAAATTTTCAGAATCTAGAATCTAGTGTTATTTGTTCGATTGGAATCCCGGATCGCAGAGTTCTTCCGGATTACCAATCGAAAAGGACATTAATTATATCTGTCACTGTCAGTGTATAAAAACGTTTGACGTCTGTCAAAGTTATAGATATATAAAGACTATTAAATGACTATCTCTATATGTAGGTACATATGTAGGTATATTTATTTCCCATCCTAGCATTCTCGTGTCCATACCAGATATGTAAATGTACATATTTATTTAAAACCTCAATGCCCAAACACAGATGTGAATATTTTTTATTTGATGTTTCAATATTTGTTGTCTTGTTTACATCCACTTTTAATAAAAAGATTATTAAACATAATTATATTAACAAAAGGTTTTCAAGCAGTTAAATACTATTTGAAGAGAAATTAATTTAGAAATTGTCTGAGATGGTCGATTGTGTCGGGTGCAAATGGCAAAGAGAATGGTCACGTTCAGAAAAAATATGGGATAATACAGTCAAATATGACTTAAGAAATGTAGTTCATTTTGGACATTTTAATTTTATCTCCTTGTGCAGTAAATATAATTAATAGGGGTATTCACAATTCGATGCAACAAAAAGGTGTAAAATTGCGAAATTTTACTTCTTTTCTGTAAATCGTGAACGCAGCTTTTGTATTCTATTGCAACTCTGGGGTAAAAATGCAAAATCAGTTTGAAAACAAACATTTCTGACAGAAAATAACAGCTGTCAAACTGTCAACGACACCAGGCAAATTTTGCACCATTGTATTTTTCTGTTGCAATTGGGTTAGGTTATAGCAAAAGTGTAAAAATGTTGTAAAATCTTAGTCAATGTAAGTTGATGTTGTGGTGCTTTTGCACTTTTGCATTTTTTACATTTTTACCAGTTGCACCGGATCGTGAATACCCCTAATGTCTCGTTATGTTGTATAAATTTTTCTTCAATATATTCGACACTTCTATACAAAAAATCAGTCATAATTTACGGAATATATTATTTTTCAATAACTTGAACCAAACAATTCATAAACCTTGAGCTGTTATATAATACACAGATTATAATTTTGACTCAAGTTGACTTGATTTTTAATGGTGGAATTTTTTTCTGGACTAGCCTTCCGGTCACTTTCCAATTAAAGTTTCTTAATTGGAATGACTTTTATGGCAGTTGGAGCCTTCGTTTTCTGAACGTGAGCATTAACTAGAGATTAACCAGTGAATGGTCCAGAAATATTTAAAATACCTTCTTGAAATAATTTAAATGTAAAATACAAACAAACACAATTTTAATTACCTCGTTGTTAATCTCCATTTTTGATTTTTTGGTAATAGCACTTTTCAAATTCTTATACAATTTAATTTATTTAAAAAATATATATTTAAAGATGTGTTTTCTTTGATAAGAAACACTGATAAAATGCACTTTTTCGTTACAACTGTATATGCAGATTTCGAATGCCTACATTCAGATTAATACCAAACACTTTTAAAACCCAAAAAACAAACAACGAATTTTGAAAACTTTTTAGACGCAAAGACGGCTTTTTGGTTAAGGATAAAAATTTAATTTCTCATTTTGTCTATCATAAGCAACTTATTTGGATACATACAAAAGTCGTACTAAAAAAAAAATCAACTAATTTTATTACCAAATTTTAGAACTGCTGTATTGTGCTGTGAATGTTCATGCTAAGTAAATATTTATATTAAAAACAAGTTATAATGCAAAATAGCTCTACAAATAAAATTGGTAAAAATACTTAAATTTACTGTGCGATCTATTAAAATGTTAAAATTAAATTTCTAGAGTTGCCATATGTATGCGTTGAAGAGTGGGGCTCTCAAAGTTCTATCCTCCAACGGATGAATTATATTTAATGTTTTATACCAGTTTGGTAAATTTTTTTAAATGTGTGAAAATTACTCACACCATCTTTCAGAATTGGTAATCTTTTAATCTGCTTTTAGGCGCTTCGAAGATGTTGATGTAATTGGCTTATGAAAGACACACAAAATGGAAGTAAATTTAAAACTAGTCAATACATGTTGGAACGATTCTTGTATTAGAGTTTTGATATTTAACTATCAAATTAGGATTTTACTCGTACAATTGATACTTCCTCCTGATGCAATGAAAAAAGTTTGTTCTTTTGAAAATAAATGCACAACATTGAACGAAAAACAATAACTAATAAATAATTTTTTAGATGACGATTCTTAAGTGCGTATGCGGTTATTTGTGAATGCGACATTTTTATATTCAGTTGGAATCAAAAAGTAGTAGAACAGTCCTAAAATGTAATGAGAATAACCCACAAACTTTAAAACAGCTGTTTCATCTTTGTTGTTTGTTTTGAATGTCGCTTTCGATTGGATCTTCGCATTTAACGCATACACACTTAAACGTCACCATTAAAAATAAATGGCTTCTTCAAATTATTATTGACAAGTAGTCCTACGAAAACCTTTTTATGTATATATGCGTTTTATTTTTACTGCCTAATGAAATCGGGAACAACAAAATGCTCCGAAAATCTTACTCTAAACAGCCAAATCGAACATTTTTAGAGTAACAGGAGTTGAAAGAGAGTAACTTCGAAGAGCCAATCGAAAACGATATAAGAAAATTTTAAGTAAAAAAAAAAATAGTCCTCGAGTCTCCTCTATAAAGAAGAATTCCCTGGGATATTATAGTGCTAAAGCCCCAGTGGCAATGGTTACTCTTCTGCCGGTATCAGTTTTGCAGCCATTAAATGCGCGCGTTTCTTTACTCATTAGATATGTTATCTCGGATACCAAGATATCGAAGTAAATCTGCGAACGAATCACATAAGTTAGCTGAAAGCTGTCAAAAAATCAGATTAAAACGCATACATATTAAATGAAGTTTGCAGTCAGCTATTCTATATATTTCTTATCGGATAGCAAGTTATTCCAAATTTTTTGGGATAACTCAAGATAATTTTCACTGATTTTTCACCAAATGTGCTTTCGCACACACTAGGTACAGCGACAGAAAGTTATTCTAGATTGCTGAGAATAACTGAGTGAACGTCCCCAATTACTATAAAAGATACTAACTTGTCAAAACATTATCGAAATCGATTACCATTCTATCCAGTATCATAGTGGCGCCCTCTCGTTTTTAATAATGAAATTCGAATTTACATACAAATCTGTCACTTATTACATATTAGACGTGTTTTTTTAAGTACCAGGAAAATTGGAGGAAAAAACGACCAGTGGGATCAATAATTTGTAAACAACAACTAATTCCCGGGAGTGCTAAGCTTAAGCCCAGAGAATTCTCAGGGCTTAGCTTTCGGGGAGGATAAAAACGGTGCTACCAAATTCATTTTCATTATTTTAATTTTTTCAAATATAATACTGCTGCCAAACTTTCTCACTAAGTCCCGTGGTCGTTTTTTCGCCTATTTAATCTCGGATACCAAACTATCCGAGTATATTTGTGAATGAATCAGATAGTTTACCTGAAAGCTATCGAAAAATAAGAAGAAACGTCATGCCAAATTAATAGCAAGTTTCATTAAAGAAAAGATTTGCTCTTTCTGTCAAAAGAGTTGATCTTTTTGAATTTTGAAAGTTTCATTGCAACACAAAACATTTGATATCTGATGGGTTATCAGATTTGATCTGAATGCACACATACATGTAAAAAGTCTTTTCTGTCAAACGTCAAATGGAAAATATTTTGTTAGAAATTTGTTGTGAACTTTAAAACTTGTGCTAGTCCATGCTAAAAAAAAAAACAAATATTGGAGGAAGAAGTAATTTAGATTTTATAAATTTAGTGTAGTTATTGATTGCTTCGTTTTCGTCTTTCTTGTCATCTGTTGCTGAAGATATATTATTATTCCAGACTGTCACTCATCAATACTAAAATTAAATCTGGAAATAAGTTCAATTGATACTCGTATGATTAAATCACGATTTTGAGAGCACATTTTTGTAATTTTAATGAAACTTGCTTTAAAGTTTGCAGTCAAAATTGTTGGGATTACTCGATAGCATTCCTGAGAACAGCAGTATTAAATACATTTTGAAGTTGAGCTATTAAAGTGCATATTACTTCGAAATGGCAATCCTGGTCGAGGTCTAGACACTTTCAATTACTCAGAGTTTCTTTTACACGTGCCAATATCAAACACAGGAGCTAAGTGCATTAGGTAAAATTGTATAAATAAAAAAAAACCAAAGAACTCAAAATATCCCAATTTGCACAGATGTTTTTTTTTTTTTTTGGACGTAAATGTCAATAAAACTCAGTATTCTGATCATGGATGTGTGTATTCGTTTTGTTATATATCATTGCCCCATTGCTCACTGGTTTTTGGAAATGCGGAACAAAAGGCAAACAATGAAATTTTTATTGTTTGCGCAAAAATAAAACAGTTTTGTTGGATATTTGACACAAGCTTACTTCAGTTTTTTTGTATGTGAATGTTTTTAAGACACAAAACTTGTCTTACATTTGTGTATCGGAACCGGAAGTAAAAAGAACATAATGCAAAAAATAATTGCGCATAAAAATCAAATTAAGAAAAGCAACTGAAGGACACAATGAACCCTATATTATGAATTTGTTGACACTGCACCGGCCAGCAATTCGTATAAATAGGTGCTAAATCTTAAATAAGCATATATCAAGTTTATTTAAACACGCTTATTTTAAAGATCTGAATAGAAGCCACGATAAAATTACATACATACATATGTAGGTATGTATATAATATATAAATTAATAAACATTTTTTATGTGAAAAATTTAATCGCAATTTTATCGTCTCTCCTGTTGGAAACAAATTGTGGAGGCTTGGGGGGGTCTTATTAACTCATCAACTCTTGTCTTTCGAAAGGTAAAATCAAGTTCATACGGGGCACATTCCTCAATTTTTTTTTTATGTTTAAATGTAGTCTGAAATTGAAACTTTAAGGCCCTAACTTTCCTTAGTCAATTGAAACTCGTTTGTTTGATGACGAACATCTAAATGTTCTTGAATTCTCAGTTAAAAATATTTTTTTTATAAAACATTTTTTTTTGTATTTATTGAAGTCAAAAAATGTAATTATTTGTTCCAAGTTGGGCAGGTTATGATTGGAAGTTATACCTAGCTCACTAAGCCCTGCTTCTCCACTAGCTTAGACCATATCATAAAAGTGTCTGATATATGATAGCACATGGATAACTTTAATTTGTCAAATTAGGCAAACTTATTTAGGTCATGTACTCACAAACATTTCGTAAGAATCATTTCAACTATATAGGTACATACACGAGTATTATATAAATAAGTATAGGTGTAATTAGTCAGTACCTACATTAAGATATTAATACGATCTTATTAACTCGTCACCTTAGTTGTTCTATTAAATATAATAGCGATATTTTATCATCTACGGATCTGGATCAGGGTTAATTTTTAACACGTAAATGCAAAAGCAGAGATACCAGATGAAATTTTAAAAATCCTACCAGATTCGAGTAGAAAAAAATTCGACAACCTTAAAAGTCGAAGACAGGGCCGTACTTGTCCACCGCGCAGCAGTTTAATTTCCCGATGGGTCTCCATCGAAAAATATCCTTCTCAGCGTTAATATTTTTCTAATCTGCAATTTTGTTTAGCCTTCAGAGAAAAACATTCGCATAAGAGTGGGGGTTGCGAGCAGCGATAACACTTCACTTCAATTGAAGTATATTTACTTTACTTTCAGAAAAACAAATTAAAATCTGCTTTCTATTGTTATAATTGTTAATCATCCTAGTAGATAGCCCTGACAGCTAATTCTGGTATATGCACTTGTTGAATATGTAATTTATTTACTGTTTAATAAAATAAATAATAATAATAAATTCTTTATATCTGCTACACTTTTAGATCCACTTCAATTTAAACAAAACAAAAACTTGAATATAGTTACCATTAACATACTATATGTACATGGACTGCTAGTCGATTGTCATTTCCATACAAAAGCTCTATTGGAAATGGCTAGAACGATCCTTACGCGCCTCGGAGCAAAGTAGCAAGCAAAAATATTACTTTAAAAAGCCATCTATTGCCACTCTTTCCACGCGCACCATATTTAGTCAACAGGCAAAGAAACTAGGGCCATCTATTGGTATTTTGTATAAGATAAGTGCTGGCATCTATTGTTTTTTAGAAAGTCAACAATGCTGTCATGCTAGGGGACTTTACGAAAAATTCCCTTTTGTTTCATTTTATAAAAGAGATTGCTTTTAGAGTTGAATTCGAAATACAACAAATAAAAATCTAATTTTAATGTTCTAATTAAATTAATTCTTTATTTTAAATAGATTGATTTAGAAAATTGTTCCTCTTTGTTAGTTATCCGTTTCAATAGTGCCTTTGAAGGCTGTGATTCTTGTTCTACTTTATACATTACGAGTATTCATGAAACCGAGTACGCCTTCCCATATCGGAAACTGGAAAAGTTTACCACACACGTTTCATGAACGCACATAAAAATCAACTTGTGAAAGCGTGGTTAATAATTTTCTTTTTCTTGCTATATTTTAACTTGACTAATAACTGTGTGTTTATTACTCTCATTTAAAATGTCGGCCAAAAATAATACGAGGAAGAGAGATAGTTATACCAAGATTGTGACACATGAAACGTCAAAATTAAATGTCAAAATATTGCCACAATTACCAAATTCAGATTGTAAGCTTACCCACACAAAATTATGCGGAAAAGCTTACCATTTTTTGGTAAATTTTTCCATAAAAATTTTGACCACTTTAACTTATATTACGCAGTTGTGTTAAATCTTATAGATTTTATTTATTTCGTCGAAAAGTTAAAACAAAAACTTAAAACTTAACGGGGTGTGCTAAATTTTATTAGAAAAACTAAATTGATATTTCATCTAGCCTTTATAGTATTCTGCTCATCCGCAAAGAACTATAATATAATTGCCTATTTTTTTCTGTAGAAAATAGAGAAAAGGAAATTTTTGGATTTGAGTATGGATTTCTTTAAAAAAAATTCCATAAGCACTGGTACTTCAAAATATTCGTGATTTCAGCAGGGAGCCGGGTGGCGCTCGTGTGGTCCTAGCTGAGGAGAGATCCAACGCGAAGTTGGGTAATAGCAGTTCATATCTAGTATGTCAATGATAGGTCTACTTCAAGAAAAAATATTTTAAAAATGTTTTACACTCTTTCATGTAAGCCCAGATTGACATTGCAAAAGAATACATTGGGCCTGCGCACACGGGATGAATAATTTTTGGTCTAAAGCCGATTTTCGTCTTTAGTCCAAACACACAAGAGATAATTTCAGCTGAGCGAAGAATTGTATACATGAACCTCTTTTTGTGTTAGTATTTCTATCGTATTTTTACTGTTAAAACTTTTGTGTATGTGTTAGTTTTAGTCTTCGATCATCTAAGACATTTAGGGTTGAAATATCAGTCCGCTTCATACTGCACACTTCGCTTCCCTTGCCCACAAAACCGGTTTTAGTCTGGTGGAAATAGTCTCGTGCAGGCCCATTGAATATAACATCACTACAAATACAAAATTATTACAATTTTCTGACATATCTTCTCTGTTTTCTTTTAAACAAGTAATGCGTTTGGTTTTACCCATGGTCGAATGAATACAAGATTTTTTTGCTTTGTTGTAATTTTTGACAACTCGTGTGACGTCACACGAGATTTAAAATGAAAACGCGAAAAGCGAAACAGTTTGAAATTGAAAAGTTTGGATTTTGTTTTTAAAATTTTATGTTTTGTTTTTTTTTTGTGAAATAGCTTAAAATTGCGGTGTAATGTTTGTAGGTGTAATAAAAACAACAATAAAAACAATAAGAACAAGACATTAAGGAGAGATGATGTGTCATACTACACTTTCCCGGAAGTTCCAGTACTGTTGAAAATTTGGATTCGTTTTTGTAAAAGAAAGGATGCTAGAACATAGTGACCACTTTACTGCAGATGGCATAGAACCGATAACTTCTAATTTGAATTGGGTAAGTGCATTTGAAATGCTTTATAATAAATAAATTAAAAATATATTCTATCTTCTGCACGGATAAAAAAGCCCTCGCCTTAAACCTGGTTCCATACCAACAGTCTACAAGGCAACGGGAAACGCTGATTTATCTGGCCGGTCAACTAGAGTTTTGGCCAGGGACAATACAAAAATAGTAGTAACCCTGTTAGACGTAAACACTTATGTACTGGACAGTGAAGAAGTGTGCCTTGAGAGTTGCACGCGCTCAAGGGATTATGAATACCCTTTATATGTTTTTCTTAAGACAGCGTGGGCATCCGGTGAAAGAAGTGAAAGGAGGATAGGAAAGATGTGTGACGCGATGTTCTGAGACTAGAGCTGGTTGTTGTCTCAGATTTATCTCCAGGGATGACGGCTGAACTAATGCGGAGAGAATTACCGTGTCTTATTTATTTATGTTCTTATAATTCGCATTATTTTATTTATTTTGTTGTTATATTTTATGGGTATGCTAGTTTACTCAATCACGTGTTGTTAGTGTTATGCCTAAACAGCATGTAATGAGCAAAACAGCAACTTATTTTATGACAATTTTTAGAATTGGTTTTTAATGGAATATAAGAAGACATAGACAACGGCAGGAATCGAGCCTGCACCACGAGGTTGACAGGCGAGCACACAACTATCGCGCCACGGCCACCCCCTAGTGTGCCTTAAGACTATTTTTTCTCAAGAAGATGCCACAGAATCTTTTGATTTATCCGGTTGCAAAAATTGTGTTTCTTTTAAGGCACAATGGACATACTTCGCCTTGAAATGTAAGTTTATTTTTAAATTTTACTTGAATTTGGTTAATTTATTTAAGTAGTAGGAGGCCTTCCTGATCGAGAGGAATTCCGCTTGAGGTTAAGGTCCCACATTTTAGGACACAACGAGTGTGTTATTTCGGACGCAGCAAATGTAAGCTTTGACGATACCCCAGATTTGGAAGCGCCATTGACCGGTTGGCAGACATTGCTTTTGCTTATACAAACAAATAATCTTAAATATCTTTTTAGGTACTATATTTCAAAGCATTGCTTGGGAACCAGAAGTATTAACACTGATGGCAACAATGACGATGAAGATTTGGCCATTTGAGATAGCCATGGCCTAGAAATTATGGCCGGATACATATGCAATAAACTAATACACAAAATTCCAGCTGAAGAAAATGTCGCATCGTATTCATGGGTGTACCACCTAAGTTAAGGCGGCTTGTCAAAGCCATCACCAAGGACGCATGTTGAATGACTTGATGAACTTGGACAAAATCTTCAAATCCTTCAACGGAGAAGACTAAGTAATTTGTCCAGGTTACCAAATAAATCTAATTGAATTGGCCAAAGACATTGACTGCGATGTGCAAATAAGAAAACTTTTTTGCCAAGCGAGGATGTATTTTAGAATAAGAACACCTAACCGAACCATTGTAGGCTTATCAAAATGCGAAAAAAAAACGAAAATACAATAAAATTACAACATAATTAAAACATTTTCTATTTATTTAATCCACAAATATTTACACAAATTGTTGTGTTTTGCCTAATTTAAACTAAATCTTCGATATCCATTTAGCCTTCCAACTTTCTTTTATTCTTGATTTTATCGCAATTATTTTAAATTCAATTAAAGTAAATTTAATTCAACAATATTTAAATATTTAAGCTAAGTGTATGTTTATATTATTTGCGCACGAAAAATCCATTAATCCACATCGGACCCACAAAACAATGTCTTTTGCTCAGATTTTTTAACAGAAATAAAGACAAAAAAAGAAGTGTCGTAATCTTGTTTTTTTTTATTCATGGGTTTTACCTACGTTCCTCTCTTTCCAAAGGCATGAATGGTGGAATACAAGATTATGACACTTCTAATTTTTCGTTTTGTTGTTCTAATTTTTGACAACTGCTTCATTTACATATTTATTATATAAAAACGAGCCTGACTTCTGTAAGATGTTTTGAAATTTTTTCCTGAGAGCAGTAGCTCCATCAATAGGAGAGAAACTCGGGTTACTTCCGCATCTACTCGTCAGTTCTTGCCATTCTATGACGCAATGGCCATTTTTTTTCTAGCATATGTATTCTTTAGGACAAATTTCGGCAGGCGTTCGTCGTCCATTTATATGGCTTTAATTACATAATTAAAGTATCGCTAAGGTTTCCAGAATAAGAGGTAGACTGCTTGTTTCCAGATGGATCATATAGTTAGGTGTATTATTAGGTAACCTAAAGATAAGTTTTATCTAGTAACGCTGAAACTTTTCAGGGGAGCCAGCATTGCAATATCCCCATACTTGTGCCGCATAAAGAATAGTTTTGGCAGTCGCTCGGATAATGTTTTGCTTTGAGCCATGCTAAACAAACCTACTTTGGATGCAAGTAGTCCACGCTGAATTTATGGCTCGTTTTGCTTCTGCTGTTTTTATTTTTAAATGCTTTTCCACGTTAAGTTTAGACGTTATCAGAAAACCAAGGTACTTGTACTCTCGAACAACTTCAATGGGCTCCGTTTGATATGTCCACGCCTCTGTTCTAGAAAATCGCCCTCCACCGCTTCTAGATATGTACAAGGATTTTCGTCTTTTCCAGATTCACACATAGATTCCACGCTTTACAGTACCTTTCAAGTTTATTGATTTTAAGCTGCATACTACTAACTATGTCAGAAAGAAAAACAAAATCGTCTGCATACATTTACCCTGGGATAATAAACTGATTAATTTCTACGCCACCTCTAACCTCATCCGTTATATCATTAATGAACATACCATTATATTTTTAGTATTGAATAAATTGAATTGAATTGGACTAACAAAACAATTTCTTTTGTTGTCAGATTTCTGAATCTCGCGTGACGTCAGCCATATAAGATAAAAAAATAAGTGTCGTAATCTTGTTTTCTTTGATTCATGATTCTTAGGTATTCAATTCATTGTTTTGTTTTTGTTGCTGTTCATAAATACATACCATTAATTTGGAATTAAATCTTCGTTATATAAAGAACAATCCAAATTATGTTTGTGCGCTATCTTCTTTTTTTTGGCTCGATCGATTTGAATGAAATTTTCGGCACATCTTAGGCCATATTTGGAGAGTGCATATAAGAAATCTGTTTGCCGTGCCGTGAACCAGAGTTATGACCAAAAATGCACTCACATGTTTGTTATTGCTTTATTAGTATAAATAATATATTTTGTTTTGTATACACACACTTTTATTTTGACTTCTCTTTGTTGCGCGTGTATGAACACAACTACTGAATTTGATTCCCATTAAATCGATTTTGATATTTTATTTTGTCGGTTGTCTAGAATGCTCCATTGATTTTTTTGACGACTTAAAGGTGAAAAATTCGTTGTAAGGCTTTGATTGTGAAATTCATTGTGATAGAAGACGTTTTATGTGCTTTTTTGGTGAAGAATTTTATTAGATATATATTAGATGACGCTGCGATCAATGCCACAACGTGACAGATTTCGTTGTACATTGACTTAGGCTGTGCGCCCTTTTTACTTAAGATTTTCTATTCAGAAAGTGTGCTATTTTTCTTGCTGTAATTGATTCGAGTTTTGCGTATTATTACACTGATTCCGATCTAACCTTGGTCGACGTACACGTCTTGCAATAATTAATCAGAATGTCCGTGATAATCAAACGCAAGAGGTAGATACGTGCAGAAGAAATAAATGGAGACGTGCCCATATTGCACAGCCTCAAACTGCACAATTCAACAAAAAGTTATTAAAGGAAGAAAAGTTGTAAATGTAGACTTCAATCGCGCTGCTTTGGAATACGATTTACCTTCCTTGATGCTCCCTGTGGGACATGCAAGTCATTCGGCATTTAGTTGATTCTGGCAACAATTCGGTCAAGATCTCTTTCGTTGCCTGTTGCATCCTATGGCATTGCTGCCACACTGTTTGAAGGCGGTCGAACTGCACATTCCTCTTTAAAGCTGGCGATGAATTTTCTCACAGTTGACAATCCAATAACGTGCACAATGACCAAGAATTCGGCGACAGCGAAATTGATACGAGAATGCAAAATCATAATTTGGGATGAATGCATGATGGGGCATAAACGAGCTTTGGAGGCAGTTGTACTAACAATGAAAGATTTACAAGGTGATTCGAGATGATATTATCGGGATATGATATTGCTCAGCGGAGATTTTCGTTAAACGATTCCCGTCATCCCGAATCTACTGCTGCCGATGAATTTAATGCATGATTGAAATCGTCGTCTTTGTGCCGTCATGTCAGGAAGATGAAATTGACCACAAATATGAGAGTGGCATTGCACTCTCAAGACGACTGCTGGCGCTTGGCATTGGCCAAATTTCTGTTAATGTCTACAATGGATTGATATCATTCCCGGCAAATTTTTGCGTGTTAACAACGTCGAAGGAGAAACTCATCACCAAAGTAAAGTGTTCCCCGGCATTGCAAAAAATTGTAGGTAAAAATCTCTATTGGGTTTGCGAACGGCCAATACTAGCAGCGAAGAAAAAGGACGTCGCTGATAGCTTGGTAAATAGTCTTTGTTGTTGTTTTTGGAAAACAAATCGAAAAACATTGTTTATCATATCACTCTCTACTTATTTTAATATATGTGTTTTATTATAGCTCTGCAGTTCTTTGGAGGGTGTTAAAATGGGGCGAGACGAAGTTCGCCTGGTCCGCTAGTATATTATAAAAATTATGATTTTCAAATTTACTTCCCTTTTCTTGAATCTACTTCATTTTTTGGGTCAAATCTACTTCGCTTTTTTTGAATAGGTAACTCTGTATTCGATAGTTGCCTTATTAAATACTGGCTTGCATTGACCGACCTGGAATGGAGGGCTTAGTCATATGTTATTGGGCCTTTCAAATAGTAAATAGAGCATTTTTGTTAAACGTATCAGAAGAAAAAAATAAATGTTAAAATAAGGATAAGTTCTTTCTTCTATATAGAAACCTCTTTGTAAAAGTCAGACGTGAAAAGTAAACAGATCCAAAAGTTTTTCTTTTGTAAAATAGGTGTTGGGCACAGTTAAAACAATTTTTCTCCCGACGGTTGAAACGCTGTGCCTACTAAGTTTTCGTTCTTTTTAGATGTTCCGTGTACGTTCATGTTATTAACTATTCAAGTATGGTTTCGGAAAACGTGAATTTTCTCATTAAATCAAAATCATCATTTATTCATTGAGTTTGATTTCGTGCCCTCATTTATAACGGATAGGTAGGTTGAAAAGGAGGTAAGTTTCCTGTACCTAGTATCATATTAATGAAATATTGCCAGTACCACTCCAGCAGAGAGTAGCAGCACAATAACAAGTCTCAAGACAATCACCAATTGCTCAGATAAAATTGCGTTTTTTCCGAAAGTAGTACGATCTCTACGCAAAGCAAGAGAAGCTGAAAGAGGTCGAAGAACGAGAAAGTACATTTTCTGTGATTTAACTATTAAAGAACTGCAGTTCCTTTAATTCGTTTTTACATTATTCAATGAATTAAGATTTTATTTTTTTTTAATACTACATATCTGTTATTTTGTTGGTTTAATAAAATCCTAATTTTTGAGTGATTAATATTGTCATACTGTGTCTATATTTAAAAAAAAAATATGAAATAAAAGAAATACTTTGTATTATTTCCACGTCATTCAATTGACACCAAAAACTGTTTCAACAAAACGCTTCCTATTTATAAGACCCCGATCAATTTTTATTGTCAATTTTCATTGAACAAGTCATTGTTCAATGAATATTGATCGGGTGTATGCTCTACAATGTCATTGTCAATAAAACTACCTTCAGTTTGTATACAAAAAAAAATAAAAGAAAATAATTAAAAATGACTAACTTGCTTATAAAATCAAATGACAGCTTCAAATAATAGTTTGCATGTAATTCAAATAATAAATGTTCGTCCATATATTGTTGAAAGAATGTAACTATCAATGTTGAGGCTTGTGAAATGTCAAAAAATGTGAATATTCAGTGACACATTGTGGTGGCGATTTTTATTCAATGCTTATTAACGAAAAATTCTTTTAATGAAAATTGACAATAAACATTGATCGGTGTAGGGCACTATAGACTGAATCACGATCTTGCATTTCACATAACTCCATTTTGCTTCATTCTTAATGTATCTGCAAAAAACGCCAAATGGAAGTTCATCGTGGCAGCTAGTATATGAATATAATTATGTAAGATACATACATACGCGCATTAAGAAAAGAAAAAGAAAAGAATAGTTTGTACTTTGTCACATTCTACCGCTTTTTCACACCAAACTCAAAACACGGTTTTCGCGAAATTATCGGTTTTGGGTGAAAACCTAGCGAAAACACAAGTTTTCCAATACATTTTTGATAAACCACTCGTTTTGATAAGCTACAAGTTTTAAATAAAACCTTGCGAAAGCAAGTTGGATTTGCAAGATGAACTAAACAAACACACCTTGTGAAACATTCAGTGCTCAATTAATCGTCACATAAATAGCTGGCGGGTTACTGCCAGGAAAAACGAAAAAACAGCTGTCTGGGGTAATTTCAATTCACAACGTATTTGTTGTTGTCAGTGGTGCCAAAATAATTGAAATGTCAAACGAAAGCTTGCAAATGTTCAGTGTGAACGGTTTTCGAGTTTTCGTAAACTTTTAGCTGAAAACCCGGTTTTGGGTTTGGTGTGAAAAGCTTTTAAAACCATTCGCCCAACAAATCTTGTTTAGAAAAAACAATCAACTTGAAACAATGTATTTTATGTTAGAACTAAGAAATATCAACCCGCGCTCTGGCAATGCCATGCCAGTGATAGAACAATTTGCTTTTCGTTTATACTTGGTATCACTCTTGTTTTTTAAATTCAAACGACTGAATGTTTCAACTTATATCTTCTCTCTAAAACTTCTTACGCAAACTTTTCTTCCTTCCATTTTATTAAAATAAATTTTTGCTAATATATACTTTTGCGTTTTTAATTCATCATTTTATTCCCTAGTTAAAATGGTCGCGTTTGAGTATACGAAGCCAGCTAGCTGTCAAATCCGTAGTATTTCATAAAAAGCTGCAGTTTTTAATCAGCTGTTCCACAAATATCCAAATAAATCCAATAATTGTGTTTAACAACACATGTTTATTTCATCATAGTTATTTCTTTAAAGGTACGAGTATTACGACGAATTTAACATGATGTTTTTAGTATCTAATATCCAAAGGAAATTGGACGAAAAATGAAAATAAAACGCCACAAAGCAATAAATGCTAAATACAGAAATGATTGGAGAATTTTTGAGGCTTACCTAAATAGAGATCAAATTTAATCGAAGTTTTAATGAAACTCACCTACAACTTAAGTAAAGGAAATATTTTTTTTTAGATTTAAACCTAACGTCTAACGTGCATACAAATATTTCATTACTTTCGTTAAGTTTTACAATATGAACGAAGGTGATTTGAATATTTGCTAGTTATACCTATCTACTGTCGGTAATGCAGCAAAAAGCTTTTCCTTTTATAAATACCTACTTTGTTAAGCTTATTTTTATTTCGCGATAAGGTGCAGATGCAGATGTGAAATAGTAGCTTTACGTGCACATATTAATTTTGTATTAATTCTCAATTCGGCACATTTGTACATTTATTCTTAACTTGTTTTATTAAATATCAAATTTTAAATTAAATATATATGCATAATCGTGTAGGTGAGCACCTCATCACTACGTCAATTCCTGACACATGCTACACATACCAAATAAATTCACAAAGTATCAATCACAGATCAGACATTCCAAGATTGGATTTGGAAGTTTCGGAAGGGGTTTACCTGCAAAGCTGCTAACGCACCCAACTATCCCAATAGAACGCACACATTGTGCCTGGTTACACGAGCCACTGTATATTTATTTCAATAGTACTACCATTGTAAAGGGTTATCCATTTAGCGGTTTCAAAATTATAGGGCTGGAATGCGACATCTGTCAAACTAAGTTGTTTAACCATTTTTTTCCAGTCTAAAGTCTGACATTTACGAAAATGGATCGCTTAACTATCGCACAACGCATAAAAATTGTTAAAACCTACTACAAGAATGGTGATTCTGCCACAGCCACGTATCGTGCTTTAAGAGGAGATTATGGTTTACATAATCGTCCAACTACGCAAGCAATTGGCAAAATTGTGTAGAAATTTGAAGAGACTGGATTGGTTACAGATATTGTAAGGCCTGTAAATCATCATTACCTCAAAAGAAACGGTGCTTGCAACAATTCGCGTGGTGGTCATTTAAATGATGTAGTGTTTCACACATAATGTCAACATTCAGACTTTATAATAAAAAAGAAATTTCATGAAAAAAATATATTTTATATCTGTTATATTGACGTTTACTTTTGAAACCGCAAAACGGATAACCCATTATTTTAAAATAAAAAAATATATATACAATGGTAGATACTACTTTCCCGGTATTACCCGTTGAAACCAGATGCATGCGACTTTTCGAACAACGTAAGTGTAAGAGAGAAAAAAAAATCGAAAAAATGAGACGAAAAAAAACTGCCGTTGCAACTATATGACGTCTCATCTTTCGATTTTTTTCTCTCTTGCACTTATACGATGTTCGAAAAGTCGCATGCATCCAGTTTCAATGTGTAATAACAGACTATGGAACAGAAAAACTAGTTTCTTGTAATTGATTCAGATGTCGTTAGTATCGCTGTTTTCACCTTTGCAGAGATTATTTTTTTTTCAAAAATCCAAATAAAATATTTTTCAAAAATTATGGTAGGTATGCAGTATTATTTAAAATTTGAGGGAATTCCTACATACAAATTTTTATCGAATGTTGCTATCAGTCTCTATCACTTGTGTATCAGTCTACAAAAAAGGTTAGGTTTCGTGTTATATTGCTTTGTCTGATTAAAATGAAAATATGTTCTGATTTGTGTGGTTCAAGTGCTTTTAAAAAACATATCAGTGTTCAGAGCTCGCTCTGTTTGGAACATGTTCAGTGCATAATTTATGTGTTCGAACTCTGTTCAGTGCTAAGCTCTGAACGAACAAAGAAAAACGCTTATTGTATTTAGTATTTGTATTTGTATTTGTATTATTATAAAAATTACTAGATACAGCAAGATTCAATCTTTTATAGCATCTAAAATTCGTAACCAAGTTGTATATATTACGATACATAATAAGTAATAACTAATGAAACTGATAATAATTACAAAAGAAAATAAAATAATAAGAAAAAGTATTACAAAAATTTTATAAACAATCTGGGCAAAACAGAGAAAAATGAAAATAAATAAATATAGATACATTAAATCGAGCACAATTTTAAACTATAGACGATAAAAGTTCAAATAATTTCTTCTTGAAAATGGTTGGAGAGGTGGTTCTTTGTAATTCAAATGATAAGCCATTCCACAATCTAATAACTGTTACAAAAAAAGATCTTTCGGCAATGGTGTGCGTAAAGCGCGGTAAAATTAATATTAATCCTCTTTGAGAATGTGCGAATTGAAGCATTTCACCTAAATACCCAGGACTTCTGTTATGAATTATGTTGTTTAAAAAAATAACATTACGGAACATTAAATATTTGTCAAAATTTAGTCCTAACAGCGATGGATGTAAATTAGCAACACTTTCATGCCTTGGAATATTGTAGATGAAACGTAGACAATCATTAAACGCGACATGAAGTTTTCGTTTACACTCATAGTCAAGAGAGGGATATACATTACAATTAAAAGTAAGAGAAGGCATAACGAGACACTTCACAAGATGTTATCTTAAAACAGGATCAAAGATGTTCGAAGAACATCGTAGAGAACGCAGACTACAGTAAACTCGTCTAATAGTATCAGAAACAGCGTCACAGCAGGTTAGTTTGTTGTTAATTTGGAAACCCAAATATTTTACTTTTGAAACATAGTTAACAACTTGTGAATTTAAAACAATTTTGGGTAAATCATCAAGAGTAACTTCAGTCCTCGAACAAATCATAGAAAGAGTTTTTGATGGATTAAGTAGTAACTTATTTTCAAAAGACCACTTTTGAATATTTGTAAGATCTTCGTTAACCCGGACAATGCAGTCATCCATCAAACCTAATTCACTAAAATTATAGAGCAGAACATTATCTGCATACATGTGAATATGACAACTATAAACAATATCTGGTAGATCGTTAATAAATATTGAGAAAAGGAGTGGTCCTAAAACTGACCCTTGGGGCACACCCTGATTAACAATAAATGTACTTGAATTACCTTGATCTGTGGTTACCATCTGCAGTCTTTTACAGAGATAGTTGCTTAATAGATTTAAGGCTGTTTTTGAAAAATTGAACTTGTTGCTTAATTTAGAAATTAGAATTTGACAGTCAAAGGCTTTCGAAAAATCCAAAAGCACCATAACACCCAAAAGATCCTTGTCAAGAGCAGCTCGAAAATCAGATGTTACTTTCAGAACAGCAGACTCACAACTATGTTTGTTACGAAAACCAGACTGCCATTTAGATAACTTTTGATTGAATTGAATGAAGTCTAGCATTTGATTAAACATTAACCGTTCAAATATTTTACCAAAAAATGGTAACAAGTTAATTGGTCTATAGTCCGAAGGCTCTGAGGAATTAGCTTTTTTGGGTATGGGTACAATAATTCCACTTTTCCAAGCTTCTGGGAATTGAGAACTTGAGATACATGTATTCAAAATGTGCTTCAAAGGTTTAATAACAATTGGTAAAATCAAACGTATAAATTTCGGTGAGATATTATCTGTACCAGAATCATTTGATTTAACTGATTTTAGAGCAGAAACAACTTCAATATCTTCCACACAATTAAATGAAAATAATTCATTGTCATTTTCAGGAATAACTAATGTAAGACTTGAATTAAGCTGAGTCGGTGCAAAAAATGATTTCATTTCTTGTGGGTCTAATGGGCATTTCGAAATCGACTTAGATGAACAAACACCAACATCTTTCAAATTTTTCCAAAGATCCTTAGAACTCAGAAAAACATTAAGTTTATTCATAAAATATGTTTTTTTACATGAACGTATAAGAGCAGTGACTTTATTACGAGAAAAGATATATTGATTTCTGTTAAAATCCGTTGGGTTTCTTTTGTACCTTTTGAAAAAGCGTTCTCTCTCTTTAATTTGTACTTCAATATCTTGTCTGTACCAAGGACATCCCTTTCGATTTTTTACCCGTTTTGTAACCAAAGGCACGTAAGCATTAAATAATCTTTCCAGTAGGTCGTTAAAAATTAACACTTTACTGTTAACGTGTTTAGTATTCAGTGACGTACGGAAAAATACGTAAAAAGGAAATACCTATAATAAGGTAGAAATAAATGGATAATACACATAATTAAATGTTCTTATATTGCTTAGTCGTTATAGTTTGAGCAAAAACAAAGATGCCATTTGAATTCGTGGATAAATAGGGATTTATCAAAAAAAAAATTTTGCGGTTTTTTAAAAAAATAATTTTGTATGTATAAAATTTTGAAAACTTTTTTAGAAAAAAATTTGAAACGCCATTTTAAAGATATTATTAATATACATATAAAATTCAAATTTCAAAAAATATTTTTTTTTTTAAATCGAAAAACTTCATCTTTGAAAATTTGAGAATGCAGTTTTATTAAGACTCTTAGGAAACATTTGTGTAAACAAAATTATTTTAATCAGTTCATCTACTGTGTACAAAGTCGAAAATATGAAAAGTGGTTCTATGGGAAGTACCGTTAATAGTACGCAATATTTTTGTACTTGAAAGTGGACTGTAATAATTTAAGAACACGTACATTTTTTTATAAAAATTGTATGGGAGGTACCGTTGGTTTTTAATTTAGGAATATAGTGTTTTTTAACTATTCAAGATAATGTAAAAAAAAAACTACAAAATCCGAAGTTTAGAAAAAATCCATAGAGTCGTTTTCGAAATTTTGAGTTTTCAAAAAAAAAGTTTTTTTTTTTCATTTCCAAAAAAACATGTTTGAAAAATTTTGGCTTACAATAGTGTTTAAACTTTGTAGAAGCTGCTGCGCAAAAAAATTCAAAAAAAATCAAATTGACCGTTTCCCAGAAAATTGAAAACCAAAAAAATGGTACTATATACTAGAGGTACCAAAAATAACAGTTTTTTTTCAAAAAAAAAAATTACCGAAATGTTCCTTTTCCATTCATTAATGAACAAATTTTTTTTATAAAAATCGTTGGAGCCGTTTTTGAGAAAATAAGATTTTTGTTTTTGGCCAAAAAAAAGTATGGGAGCTACTGTTATTTGTCGTCTTAAAAAATGAAAAAAAAAACGTGTCGGCATATTACCGAAAAAACAATATGTACCAAGTTTGAAACATGTCCATTGAACCGTTTAGGCTGCAGAATCACGGACAGACAGACAGACGGAATTGCAAGACCCAATTTTTTGGTGTTCTCTGTCATCATCATGTCAAGTTTGATTAAAGCCTCGAGTTCGATTTTTTTTCCAAATGCAAAACTTGCCCTATAGTACTTACATATGTATATCGTTAGTTAAAATACTTCGATCTGGCAAAACCAAAATAAAAACAGATTTTGAAATAAAGTTCCTAATTTCAATCAAATTTCAAATTCGCACGAAATTGTTGACCCTTTTGACAATCTACTATACAAATAATTTGTTTTATTTATTTAGCACCTTATTCAAAACAAGCAATTGTTAATTCAAATCTTAAATAAATAATGATGTCAAACGAAATCACAAAGTTTTATGTAGTTTTCGATTGGTCATCCAGAAGAACAATTTAACACTATAGATGTTCGATTATGAAGTTTAATTTGAGTGTATGTTTAAGGCAGGAAATTGCAAATGCACATTTGTGATTGTTTTATTTCGTAAACCTGGCCTATGGCCAACGTAACATTGAATTTGACGTTGACATTTACTATGTATGACTGTGTGCGTGCTTCTGGTTTTGTTTCTGACTTTACGACCAGAATCGAATTTCGAGAAGAACTGTCATCCAAAACCAATCAAACACTTTGAGATGAGTTCATAGGCATTCGGAAGTTTTCCGGACGACTAATCGAAAGCGACAATAGTCGATAACAATTTTTCTGCAATTTTCGAAATTATATATTTCATTACGGCTCTGATAAAAAAAGTAGTATAAATTATTCAAAAAGAGAAAAAACAATATTTTAAATAAAAAACAACAATATTTAGACAACAATACAAAATATTCACGAAAAAAGTTGTTTCATCATAACATCTTCTTTTCGACGTATAGAAGTTATAAAGAAACATTACACTTTGTCAATTAAAAGATTTCAAAACTTATTAAAGTTTTTTTTTTTGAATATACAACAAAAAAGTTTCTATAAGAGATTAGTGCAAACTACAGTTAATCAATGAATTTAAAAAAAAGTAAAGAAGCATCACTATAATGCACTTTTATTATTAAGTAAACCGATTTACCAAAGATTTTTCACTTGGATTGCTTACCATTTTGACTAGACAGATCAGGTACAACAACAAATAAAAAAAAACACTTCCGCTTTGCTGTTCACTCAAATATTTTACCGCAATACGTAATTGATTATTTATTTATCACTGCCGCTTTCGCTTCCTAGTGATTTATAGTGCTGCCAAGTTCTAATGTTTCCAGCCAAAAGTACTGACGACAATTCATCCATTCTGTCAAATTATACCGACTTTACCCTTCTTAATTGAATACTTGAAAACATTAAGCACTTTCGTAAAGCATTAGCCTATGCTTAAGATTTATCTACAGATAACCTCCTTGTTTTTTTTTTCGTCTGATTAAAATTTTATTTGTTTAATGAAATTATATTTGTAAAATATAAAAATGAATTTAAAAAATGCTACAACGTCAGAATCATTTATTGATGCTTAAAATTAATTTGGCTGAGACTTGATATAAATGTAAATAAAATTTAATTTTTTTTCGGATTTAAAGTCTCTTATCTTATAAAATAAAAATAAAAATTACAATATTAACATCGTGACAATTTATGACATTAACTAACATTTTCCCAATTTAATTTTAATTCGGATAAATAAATTGTAAATTTTAAAATAGAAATAATGTATAAACGATTACATCAAGAGCATGACTACTATTAAAGGTACGATATTTGGCCGCCTGCGGAGTTTTTCACTGCATTTATCTGAACATGAAATGACAATAGTCTTAATGAAGATCGAGTTAAATGGCTTAATGGTCAGAGTAATTACCTGGAAACACGTTACTCGCAGAATGTTCGAGTGCCTCATGTACCTTTAACTCCTTAATTTATTTAAATTAGGCCTTTTGCTTTTTATATTAATTATAAAATCTTTGGCTTATTATATTAGTTCTTACTAGTTAAGTACCTTTTTTAATAAACTATATTAACTACATACGTCTGCTACATAGTCAATGTATAGTAAAATGTAGTAAATGTGGTAAATGAAATTGTCAAAATTGTGAAGAAATTTGAAGAGACTGGATTGGTTAGAGATATTGTAAAGCCTGTGCATCATCGTTTCGCTCGTACCACTGAAAATATCGCTGCTGTAAGCTTCGGTAACACGCCGAAGACCCGATTGTGTCGATTCCTCATCGTTCTCTGGAATTAGGACTCGCTTACGGCACATTATGGGGTATTTTGCATTTCGATATACACCTACATCCATATAAAGTCCAGGTCACACAACAACTGAAGCCAGCTGACCATTCACAAGGTCGTAGATACGTCGAATGGGTGTTTGAACAACAAACGGTGGCCGGCGATTTTTCGAACAAAATTTTCTTCAGCGACCAAGCATATTTCTCACTCGGTGGGTATGTTAATAAACAAAATTGTCATATTTGGGGTTCTGAGAACCCTCAAGTAATTGAAGAGAGGCCATTACATCCACAAAAAGTCCCTGTTTGGGGCGCTCTTTGCTCCGGAGGTGTGATTGGACCTTACTTCTTCGAAAACGACGATGGAACGACTGTCACCGTCAATTCGGAGCGTTATGGTCATATGATAACCGAATTTTTTTGCCTGCTATTGAAGAATACGACTTGGAGAATATGTGGCTTCAATAAGACGCTGCCACATGCCACACAACTCGAGCGAACATGGCTTTATTTCTAGACACATTTCCTGGCCGCGATCATGCTATTTGACCGTGGTTATGCAGATAAAGCTTTAAGTCTTCAGCACTTGAAAACCAATATTCGTCAAGTTATGGCTGAGATACCGCCCAAATGTGTCAAAAAGTGGTCGAAAATTGCCTCAAAAGAATCGATGCTTGCAACAATTCGCGTGGTGGTCATTTAAATGATGTAGATTAATTATATCTCCATGTCTATAGCATCCGATGAATGAGTTGCGAAGGGAATCAGACTGAATTTTGACAGTTCTGCAATTGAAAAACAGGTCGTCAAAATTGAGCCCCATTCCCTCAACAGGGCACTCATCGCATTCTGAACTCGGTGTTGCTCTCTTATTATTTTTCTTAAATCTGAAAACACACGCCAGAGAGAAGGTAACATCTTTCTGTCAGTTCAAGTAGAGACTTCAAATTACAGTCCAATCCCTGCAATATGACAGCATTTCACATGCAACTTTGAATACCTCATGGCTCTCACTCAGTAGTTTTTGGTAAAGTAAAGTTATTGGAAGAAAAATGATTAAAATCACGATGGTTGGAAACCCTATTCCCAGGCACTTCTTGATTCACAAAATGTCTTAATCTTACAACAAAATTGTATGTCATGAAAACCATAACGACCTAAGTCGATTTGATAATTGGTCTTAGATAAAAAAAAAGTAGTTGGTCTTAGGTAAAGATGTTGGGATAGGCGAAACCAAAACTTAATTAATTATAAACAGATAAGATAAGCTCTTATGTACTGTATATAAAATTACATATTAATAAGCAAAATCGAGTTGTTGTTTTTGTTTATAAAATAAGATGATTAAAAGACATTAAGTGATATTTCATTGTAAGATAAATTCCAAGCAGTTTTTCTAATCTAATTTATTTTATTAATTTAAAGGCTATGGGTACATTTTTATTGGATTTTTTTTTAATAACAGGTAAACAAGTTCACTTTTTACTGATACCAGTTTAGTCTAGAATTATAAACATCTACTGAAGGTGCTTGTTTTTCTTTTATTTTTTTAATGGATTCAATAAAAAAATCAAATATTTACCTAGCCAGTTTAAGTGGAAAGTCTTAAAACAAACTAGACCATGTTGAACTCTAATTTTAAAATCCTTAATTTTAGCTAACATAGCTTACTTTGCTCTCGGAACATGTATGGGATGGACTTCGCCAGTTATGCCAAGACTTCGCAATGTTACGGGAGATAGCCCGTTGAAAGTAAACGTCACGCATCAACAAGAAGGTTGGATAAGTTCTGCTATTGCGATTGGAGCTTTAATTGGTGAGTAAGTATATACTTACAAAGAAAATATCATTTTCCTTTGGGATAATCTTGTCGTGCGAGCTTCGATCTCCTAACCCAGGCGATCCGCATGCAATATTTAAAGCAATAAATTGCCTCGCATATTGTCATTGCCTTTAATATTACCAATAGAGGCGCTCTGTCCATGGCAAAGGCAATGGCAAAATTGCCCAATCGATGATAGTCAGTAATTGCTTTCTACCTCCGAGACAATATATTGAGGTATTTCAAAATTGCTTCCCTCCAATTTGACTAACTTCCCATTAATTTAAAAGAGTGTCGTGCGTGAAACTTTTTACTGACTGAACAAATAACGGAAAATATTAATAAATGTGCCTAAAAAATACAAAACACAATATAAATTAAAAATTAGTGAGTTTAAATTAACAAAAATAGAAATAATAATAGCCTTTTGATACCAAACCCAAAACACGGTTTTCGCGAAATTATCGGTTTTGGCTGAAAACCTAAAGCGAAAGCACAAGTTTGCCCATACATTTTTGATAAACCACTCGTTTTGATAAACTACAAGTTTTAAATAAAATCTGTCGAAAACACGTTGGATTTGCAAGATGAACTAAACAAACACACCTTGTGAAACGTTCAGTGCTCATTTAATGCTCATATAAATAGCTGACGAGTTGCTGCCAGGAAAAAAACCGTTTTCTGGGGTAATTTCAATTTCAATGCAGAATATAATATAATTGTTGTTGTCTGTGGTGCCAAAATAATTGAAATGTCAAACGAAAACTTGTAAATATTCAGTGTGAATAGTTTTCGAGTTTTCGTAAACTTGTAGCTGAAAATCCGGTTTTGGGTTTGGTTGGAAAAGCCTATAAAGTTTATTGAAATTCAAATTGCAAGCAATGAAATGCCCACCAAATATTTGTATTGACATTGCCTGAAATATTGCAAGTGGAGCCACAGTGTTAACCGGTATGTCTGCAATTACATGATGAAATTCCATGGACACTTCTTTATTTTTATTAATTTATTGACGTCATATATGAAACAAAATCTGAAAATTGTTGTTGTTTGTTTTTTGTGGATAGGGCTTTTTACCAAGCTATCTCTCTCTTAAGTGTCCTAACCCTTTCTATATACATCTAAGTGACACTTTGAGAGAAAACAAAACAATTTGATATAGAGAATCCAACAATGTTTTCCCTCAAAATGATTTCTCTGTCATTTTTTTTTGCAATTGACGTATTCCGCCAGTACCCTATTAATGGATTTTATTTCACATATGACGTCAATAAAATAAGAAAAACAAAGAAGTGTCGTAGTCTTGTTTTCTTGATTCATGCCATGGACGCAAGCGACTTTTCGAATAACTCAAGTGCAAGTGGAAAGAAAATTTGAACAGATGAGACAAAAAAAAAACAAACTCGTGAATCCAATATGACAGTTCTTTATATTTTGTTTATCTGTGCTGGCTGCTGGTCTGTGTCTGCGCTCTGTAAAATAAAAAAATATTCAAAATAAGTATTTCTGTATTTTGTTTTCATTACTCTATTTTCATTTTTTATAATAAATCAAAAATAGACTGTATCTCTAAATATAGAACAATCAGAAACATGGTGTTTTGCATATTATTTGATGGATGGAGGATGAAATAATATAAAGCAGAATAAAAAATAACGGACAAGAGAAAAGACGAAGGTGAAATAATTGCCAAAATTTTACCCACGCAAAATACGCCATTTTTTGTTTCAACTTTTTTAGAATTGTTGCCTCTCTTGTAATTATGTTTTTCGAAAAGTCGCGTACATTTGATTTCATCGTGTAATAGCAATCTAACTCTTGGTCCCCACTTGAAATAAATGATTGCAAGAAATGTGTCATGTAGTCAATATTTCTTGTGGAGGTCCTTAGGGTTTCTGGATTGTTTTTAACAGTAACGTTAAAACAGCTGTTTTTGTGAAAAAATGAAAAAATGATGTTTTTACTTATATGTATTCATATGTTTAAATTAAAATTTGAAGAATACATAATATGTACATGCATTGATTCTTCGAAAAGATTAAGTCTATATTATCTTAAATCACGGTTTAAAAATATGTACAACAACAATCTCTAAGAAAAAGAAAAAAAAATATCGAATCATCTTAGAAAATTTTAAATTTTTCATTGGACAAAAATTTCCTAAAAAATTGGAAAAAAATTAATATTGAATTTTTTTACATAATCATCGTCATCAAAGCTTTTACTGGTTTTATTTAAATTTAGTAATGCATTTCAGTTCAACGTCAACCTCCATAAAACTAATAAATAAATGATTGAACATTTTTCTTTCGAAAATTTTGCATGAAAATTCAAACGAATTCTCTATTAGTAGGCATGTCAAAAATTATTTAGCTATATTTTAACATTCCCATTTTTTGAATACCCTTTATAATCCCTACAACTACGAAAGACTTAGAAGGTCAATGTCAGTATTGCAATAAAGTTATCAAGTGTTCAGGAAACTCTCAGACATTTTGTCATCTCGATTTCTTGGTGTAAATGATGTTAAAATAATTGAAAAAACTGCGGATAAGTAAAAGAAGTGAAATTTTAACTCTAGAAGAAGAACTTAATGTATTGCTTCGGAAAATTGAATTACCAGCAGTACCTCCTGGACAAATGGTTAAAGGATGAATTTAATGTCTTCAAAAATACAGGCCAGTGTACAGAAAATCTTCAGAAGCTTTTTGATGCAATATTAACAACTAAGCCAACATCTACGGACGTTGAGAGTTTTTTAAGTGTGTGCTAACTTCTGTACAATAATAAGATCACGACTTTCTGATAAGTCATTATCAGCACTTGTATTTTTGAAGTATGTATTAGGTATTATAAAAGGTTAATTTTATATTAAAATTTAAAGCAACCAATAAAACCATGCTTATATATGGAAAACTGTAACTTGGACTTTGGATTTATTAAACATGAAAAATCAGTAAAACAGCTGTTAACAGCTGATTTTCCAAACTTCTAAAACTGCAAACAGCTGTTTTTATAAAAAAAAACTACTGTTTTTCAGAAACCCTAGAGACCCCTTATGTCTGGCTTTTTTTTATTTTTAGACATAAGAATCTGCATTTGTTTCTTGTCTTCTCAGAAGAAATAAACAGAGAAATAAAATTTGATGTTTCATGACATCCCAAATTAATCGTGCACAAATGTCTCACAAAACATTGAATCTTGTTCATAGTTTGCTTATTTTCATGTTAAATTCCAATAATTCATTAAAAAAAACAGATTAACCTATTTTATAGTACATAAAGCGCTTATTTTTGCCCACATAGCAAAGAACTTTAATTTGAGTAGTAGTCTCTGCAGTAATGGCCGAAATATCTATTTCTAATGCAGTCACGGCCTAAGGAGCAGTCGGTTAGTCCTCTATTATACGGCGCGTGTTCAGCCTTGCGTGAATGAAGTGCAAAAGAGAATTAAACACCGAAAAGATGAAACAAAAAATAAATCTATCTGCAGAATTTTCCCTGAGTGTATTTGACGTTTCTCTTTCTACTCTTTCATTCTTTTTCGGATTTGCTTCATTTAGTTTTGGATGTTGATGAATGAACACCAATCAAAATTTCTTACAAATTCAAAAGCAAGCAGTTGATTGCTGAGCTCATTTTTAATTACGAAATGCACCCCATTCTCCATTTTTCTTTTAAAAATTATTTTTAGTTCATATCTACACCAGGCAAAGAAGATAAAAGGAAATATAGCTGTCAAATAATTCCGCAGTACTGACAATGAGAAAAAGATTTCTTGTAATACTTAACGAAACGTACACCAGCTTGTATCCACAAATAAGCTATACTAAGATCGGAAACCTTCGTACGTCCCCCCCCCCCACCCAAATCCCATTTGTTTACATTGTTGTATTTGTACCTTTGAAACTCTACCCATGAATAGATGTGAAATCGAAAGCAAAGCAAAAACAAATTACTAGGGCTGTGTTGTCTATGTGTCTATAGGAAGAGGAACAGAAAATATTCTTGTGTGCGTTTTTATCCATGTGTCTATTGGAAGAGGAACGAAAAAGTTACTTGTGTGCGTGTTTCAGTTTGTAGGCAAATGTCGAAAGATAGCAGAGGTTTCGGGTCTTTATGTTATTAGTTTATGCTTGTATCTATAGATAATTAGGCCTATTCTGCCACATCTGTTATTCTGCTATGAATTTTCTGTTATGATGCATAACAGATATTCACCATAAAAGATATTTTATAATTGGTATTCAGGAGTTCGATCTTTTATAAAAGTCTGTTATATAACTTCGAAAAAGAAACATTTATACAAACAGACCTAAAATCTGCTATCAAATTATCAGCTGTAGTAGGTAAATAAAAACTCTCGGCAGTCGGCACTACTAATGGCAATTTAAAATTAACCTGTCGAATTATCGTGTTTTGTGTCGCGTAGAAAAATAATAATCAATCTTTATAATTTGTCAATAACAGTTCTTTAATTTAATATATCCAATATAAAAAGTTGTATAAAAGCGAACTGCGGCAAGATAAGCGACATTTTCTTCTACGTTTCACTCATCAAAATGTGTTCTGTGCTTTCGTGTATTGAAATAAATAGTTTGAAATTACTTTAATATTTGTGTTTGTTATTATGTATTTTAATAACATATTTTTATATCTGTCCTTTTAAGAACAATTGATTAACGAAATAAAAGTTTTTACTTCATTTATTTTAAATCTTTTATGATAAAAGTAACAAAAATGTGTCTTTTATTCTTTTATGATTCATAAAAGATTCCATAACAGATTGTGGCATGCTGAATACCAAAAATGCGAATCGTAAAAGATTTTCTTCTGAGTTCGAATTTTTGACAGTTCATAACAGATAATTAACAGATTTCATAACAGGTTTGGCATGCCGAATACCAAAATTACTATTCATAAAAGATTTTGTGACAGCTCAAACTTTTGTATGGAAATTCATAACAGAATAGCAGAATAACAGAATAAAAGATCTCGCTGAATAGGCCTAAATTAGGCTTATTCTGCCACATCTGTTATTCTGCTATGAATTTTCTGTTATGATGCATAACAGATCTCCACCATAAAAGATATTTTATAATTGGTATTCAGGAGTTCGATCTTTTATAAAAGTCTGTTATGGAACTTCGAAAAAGAAACATTTATACGAACAGACCTAAAATCTGCTATCAAATTATCAGCTGTAGTAGGTAAATAAAAACTCTCGGCAGTAGGCACTGACTAATGAAAATATTAACCTGCGCAATTATCGTGTTTTGTTTCGCGTAGTTAAATAATATATATAATCTTTGGAATTTGTCCATAAAAGATCCTGAATGTATTATATCCAATATATAAACTTGTGTAAAACGAACTCCGGCAAGATAAGCGACACTTTCTTTTACGTTTCATCCATCAAATTTGTTCTGTGCTTTCGTGTATTCAAATAATTAGTTTGAAATTATTTACATGTTTGTGCTTGTTATTATGTATTTTAATATATTTTGTTATATCTGTCCTTTTACGAACAATTCATTAACAAAATAAATGTTTTTACTTCATATATTGAAATCTTTTATGATAAAAGTAACAAAAATGTGTCTTTTATTCTTTTATGATTCATAAAAGATTCCATAACAGATTGTGGCATGCTGAATACCAAAAATGCAGTTCGTAAAAGACTTGTTGAGAATTTCGAAGTTTTGACAGCTCATAGCAGATTTCTTAACAGATTTCATAGCAGATTTAGCATGCAGAATACCAAAATTATAATTTATAAAAGATTTTTTGACAACTTAAACTTTTGTATGAAAATTCATAACAGAATAGCAGAATAACAGAATAAAAGATCTCGCCGAATAGACCCAAATATTCATTCTTTTCCTATTTTAGTTACATCTGGCGTACCGCAAGGTAGTCATCTTAGACTCAACTATATGCCAGCTTATAGGTATTCAGACACTTGAATCCCGTCGAAAAATATACTCTGTAATGTTTATTAGTGCTATTTTGTTTTATCGTTTTAATTGTTCTTCTTTTCTATCTTTAATAAATTTGTATACTCCAAGTCGTCACCTGCGAAATAGATTTTAATTTTTGTAAATGATCATAGAACTAATTATTTACTTAACGAACCATACTCGCTGTGTCCGGGAAGTTAATCGTATTTCGTATTATATTGATTTTAACTTTCATATCAGTCGTTCTATTCTTAAATCTAATCTACTCTACAGCTTCATTTTTTAACAAATATTTAGCTTGTATAATTGTATATGTACATTTATACCTCATTATTTGATATTGTACTGAATAAACAGTTTATCGCTTATCTGTCATTACTACCATATAAAGGGTTATCCATTTAGCGGTTTCAAAAGTAAACGTAAATAAAACACATATAAAGTATTTTTTTGCATGATATTTCTTTTTTATTATAAAGTTTGAACGTTGACATTATGTGTGAAACACTACATCATTTAAATGACCACCACGCGAATTGTTGCAAGCATCGATTTTTTTGAGGTAATTTTCGACCACATTTTGACACATATTGGGCGGTATCTCAGCCATAACTTGACGAATTTTGGTCTCCAAGTGCTCAAGAGTTAAAGGCTTATCTGCATAAACACGGTTTTTCACGTAGCCCAACAAAAAAAAGTCTAGCGGTGTCAAATCGCATGATCTTGGTGGCCAGTTGATATCGCCACGACGAGAAATTACGCGGCCAGGAAATGTCTCTTGCCAATAAAGCCATATTCGCTCGAGTTGTGTGGCATGTGGCACCGTCTTGTTGAAACCACATATTCTCCAAGTCGTATTCTTCAATAGCAGGCAAAAAAAGTCGGTTATCATATGACCATAACGCTCCGAATTGAGGGTGACCGTCGTTCCATCGTCGTTTTCGAAGAAGTAAGGTCCAATCACACCTCCGGAGGCCGAACCAAAGAGCGCCCCAAACAGTGACTTTTTGTGGATGTAATGGCCTCTCTTCAATTACTTGAGGATTCTCAGAACCCCAAATACGACAATTTTGTGTATTAACATACCCACCGAGTGAGAAATGTGCTTCGTCGCTGAAGAAAATTTTGTTCGAAGAATCGCCGTCCACCGCCTGTTGTTCAAGCTTCCATTCGACATATCTACGACGTTGTGAATGGTCAGCTGGGTTCAGTTGTTGTCTGAGCTGGACTTTATATGGATGTAGGTGTAGATTCAAATGCAAAATACGCCATAATGTGCCGTAAGACGGTCCTAATTCCTGAGAACGACGAAGAATTGACACATTCGGGTCTTCGGCAACACTTTCACTTACAGCAGCGATATTTTCAGTGGTACGAGCGAAACGATGATGCACAGGCCGCACAATATCTGTAACCAATCAAGTCTCTTCAAATTTCTTCACAATTTTGCCAATTGCTTGCGTAGTTGGACGATTATATAAACCATAATCTCCTCAAAGCACGATATGTGGCTGTGGCAGAATCACCATTTTTGTAGTAGGTTTTAACAATTTTTGTGCGTTGTGCGATAGTTAAGCGATCCGTTTTCGTAAATGTCAGACTTTCAGCTGAAAAAACAAATTGGTTTAACAACTTAGTTTGACAGATGTCGAATTCCAGCCCTATACTGTTGAAACCGCAAATTGGATAACCCTTTATAATATAGAATAGTGCCCTTACCAAAAATTGAGCAGTGTTCTTAAAAAATTAAATACTGTTTTGTAATTTTTCTGTTTGAAAAAAAAATGGTTCACTTTTGTTGATAAATTTAAAAAGGAACTTGTTTTGGAAATGATAATTTTATGAGTTATGCCATTTTTCTAGAAAATATTTTTCAGAAATCAAGGAAAAAATTGGTTTTATTTCTAAACTACAACTTTAAGGGTCAATTTCTAAATAGTCAGTTAACGAGTCAGTCAGTACATATTCTCCAGATAGAACAAAAATCAGTCAGATACAACTTACTCTAGGAATAACGTTATCTGCTCATTTTAGAACGGAATAAGGAGTTATCTGAGGAATAAAATAAATAGCTATTTTCGATGTCAAAAGTACTTTGAAAAATTATTGCTTTGAAATAAACGTCAATCAAAAATTAATTTCTATGAAAAGTTCGATACTCGAAATAAAAGTGACGTTCAAATTAAATTATTTTGTAGATTGCTTTTTCTTGATTCAAAAATTCGATGTTGTTATCCGGTTGTAAGTTTATTCCTATGGCAACTAACTGGATGTTTGTCTGCAGGTTGGAAAATAGGATCTAAGTCAATCTTATTTGACAAAACTGTGATGAACTCCCTCCGAAATAAAATAAAATGCACGACTGGATCGCAAGAACTTGCTCTTATGTTCAATCACATCGTATGCAAAAGATTTCTATTGAAAATCTAAATATATTTTAAAAGTCGTTTTTTACTTAATTTTTTACATATAGAAAAATTCTTTAAGTCGTTTTTTACTTAATTTTTTACATATACAAAATTTCTTTAATTTATTTCTAAAATAATTGATATGATTATTAAATATTTAATAATATAAATTTAAAAACAAATCGTCTTAATCTAAGAAAAAACAATTCAAAATTCTGAAATAAATACTTAAAATAATTTGAGCTCAAAAAAAGTACGCCATTTTATTTCTTGGATAAATTTGAATTTTCGAGAAAAAAAATTTAAAAATCTGTGGAGCGGTTTTTGAGAAAAAGTTTTTTTTTTAACTTTTTGAAAACATTTTTCAAAAGAAATTCAAAAACGCCAATTTATAGGTATTCAGCAAATACATATAATTATAATTTCTTCCAAAAATTTATTGAGCAGTTTTCAAACATACAAAAAAATATTAATTAAAAATATTTGTACGCAGTATAAATTGGGCAACCTAAGCTTATAAAGGGTCCGCCAAATAACTTTTTTTTTTGAAAATGCTATAAAAAATAAACTACTGCATATTTTCTCAAATTTCTTTTTTTATTTGAAAGTACAATCCTTCCGGTTAATAATGGAAATTAATTTCATTCAAATGGCTGCCTCCGCTGGCCATGCAGTAGCCTACACGATGGGTCCAATTTTTAAGCACGATTGTGTGCAGGTGTATTTCACCAATGGCTTCACGAATATTGTCCTTTAAAGCGTCAATTGTCTCTGGCTTGTCGGCGTAACATTTATCTTTTACGGCACCCCACAAATAATAGTCCAACGGTGTCAAATCGCAGCTCCGAGGTGGCCAAACGACATCAGCTCTGCGGCTGATAATGCGATCTTCAAAAACAGGGAGCAAAACATCGAGTGTAGCTTCGGCTGTGTGGCACGTAGCGCCGTCCTGTTGAAACCAAATATTGCCAATATCCTCCTCTTCAATTTTTGTGAACAAAAATTCGTTCAACATGGCCCGATAACGATCGCCATGAACTGTAACGGCCACTCCTTGCTCATTTTCAAAGAAAAATGGCCCAATTATGCCCCTGGACCAAAATCCGCACCAAACAGTGACTCGTTTTGGGTGTATCGGCTTTTCAATGTATGCGTGCGGTTTTTCTGTGCCCCAACTGCGACAATTTTGCTTATTTACATACCCGCCAAGATCGAAATGAGCTTCATCTGAAAAGTTGATTTTTTTGGCAAAATCGGAATCTTCTCTAAGTCGATCGCAGGCCCACTGAACCAATTGGACTTTGTATGGCGTCATACCAATGTTCAATTGTTGAAAACGACGGTGAATTGATGTTGATGGCGCTTCACGCACACTTTCTGCCACAGCAGCAATATTCTCGGGTGAACGAACTGTTTTTGGCTTTTCACGCTTTGGTTTATCGATGATAATGCCAGTTTCTTTCACTTTTTTCACAAGATAACGAACATACGGAGCTTCTCTTCTTCCAAAATTCGTACGCAATTTTCGCACACATTCTGCAACATTACCATAATTTTCAAAGTAATGTCGCAATATTTCCCAGCGTTGTTCAAGCGTATACACAACCATATTCGTTCAGCGGAAGGATAAAACGTCTGTCAAATCAGACATGAGCTAAGTGTTACCATTCACGAAATAAGCACTAGTTGAAAAAAAGCGTTAGATGGCGGACCCTTTATATGTGTGAAATTTCGTAAGAATAGGTTAAGCCATTTACGAGATAGTCGAAAGCAAACAAAACTGTCCTAAGTAAAGTACCGTTTTTAGACATTTAACAAATTTTTTTTCAACCATATGATCGGCCGTACCTAAAAACCTGCACTGATTTTTTAAATCAAAATCGTTAGAGCCATTTTCGAGATAATTAAGATGGTAGAAAAAATTGTATGGCAAGTACCGTTATTTTTAGGGCTAAAACAAATATCTATTTTGGACAATCACCTAAAACGCCTAACCACAAAGTTTAAACAAAATCGGTTCAGCCGTTTAGGCTGTATATCGTTCTACAGAAGATCTTTGAGGCAAGGGTTGTTGAAGCATTCCCTCAATTGGCATTGAATTTACATTTTAATCTAAGTACCGCGAGAAAGAAAGAAGTTTGTCGAAATTAAAAACAAAAATTGAATATAGTTATAACGGGTGATTTTTTTGCTACTTGGTTTTTGACGTTTATATTTTTGACAGATCACACATGACAAATTCCACGAACATTTGACATTTCGATTCAGTATTGTTTGCCATTTCATCATGAATAGACTTACGCCTGAACAACGTTTGCAAATTATTGAAATTTATTATCAAAATTCGTGCTCGTGAAAAATGTGTTTCGCAAGCTACGTCCGTTTCAGCGACGAGGCTCATTTTTGGCTAAATGGATACGTGAATAAGCAGAATTGCCGTATTTGGAGTGAAGAGCAGCCAGAGGCAATTCAGCAGCTACCAATGCATCCCGAAAAATGCACTGTTTGGTGCGGTTTATGGGCAGGCGGCATCATTGGGCCGTAGTTCTTCAAGGACGATGAAGGCCGCAGGGTTACGGTCAATGGAGAAAGGTACCGTTCGATGATAACAGATTTTTTTTTGCCGAAAATGCAAGAATTGAACTCGGTCGACATGTGGTTCCAACAGGACGGTGCCACATGCCACACTGCACGCGAAACCATGCATCAATTGAGAGGCGAATTTGGTGAGCAGTTGATCTCACGTTTTGGCGCAGTCAATTGGCCACCAAGATCATGTGATTTGACCCCGTTAGACTATTTTTGTCGGGCTATGTTAAGTCTATTGTCTATGGGGACAAGCCAAACACGATTGCTGCCTTGGAAGCCAACATTGAACGCGTCATTGGTGAGATTCCGGCCGAAATGTGTGAAAAAGTTTGCCAAAATTGGACCTTCAGAATGGACCACCTGAAGCGTAGCCGCGGGCAACATTTAAGTGAAATTATTTTTAAAAAGTAATTGGCAGAAATTGATTCATAGATCCAAATAAAAATTTCATTCACTTTTTACAAGTTTCAGTGTGTTTTTGAATTTTCAAAAACCAAGCTCTTAAAAAATCACCGTTTATATTGTTTTACAGGGTGTTTTTCTTTTTAGGATGCCCACTAGCCGGACCATTGGCCAACAGAATCGGGAGAAAATGGGCCTTGCTCATGAGCGCTTTAACGTTTGCAGCTGCTTATTTCTTGTTTTTGATAGCAAGTACCATCTGGCACATTTATATTGGTCGTTTGCTGCAGGTGAGGTAATTATTATATATTTGTGATGTATTGTGTTCTTAATTATTTCAGAGCTCAGGGAATCGCCTCGGGACTCGTTTGTACGGTGATGCCAATGTACATTATTGAAATAGCCACCGATGAAAATCGTGGACCTCTTGGCTCCATGATCACAATTTTCATGAGCGGTGGGTTTCCGTTTCGGAGTGATTATTTCGGAGAACTACTATAGTCTCCGTCATTTCAGGCGGAATTCTCTACGTCTATACGATCGGTGCATTTGTGAGTTACATGAAGCTTCAGTTCTGCTGTCTAGCTGTGCCAATTGTGTTCTTTGGAATTTTTTTCTTCATGCCGGAGACTCCTTACTTCTATGCAATGAAAAGACGAAAATCGGCTGCCGTTAAGTCACTGGCATTCCTTCGATGCCGTTGTGGTACATCAATTGATGATGAAATCAGGCAGATACAGTCAGCAGTCGATTCGGACATGCCTGATAAGGGAACACTGCTTCAAATTTTGCGGAACCCACCCAACAGAAGAGTATTTTTCATATGTTCTGGTCTTTTAGCATTCCAGAAACTCTGTGGCATGGATGCTGTGACATTCAACAGTCAATTGATTTTCATCAGTGCTAAATCACCCTTAAGTCCCGCAATAGCTTCCATCATTCTGGCTGTTACTCAATTACTGGTAAATTTTATCAATCCATTTATTGTTGAGCGAATTGGCCGCAAGCCAGTTCTGATGATATCGGCTCTAGGAATGGGCTTGGCATTGTTTGCGTTGGGATCGTTCTTTTACGTTCAAGCTTTTGCAGATGCAGCGGCAATCATATGGCTTCCAATTCCTGCACTTATTGTTTTCTATGCTATGTATTCCATTGGATTTGGTCCTCTTCCTTGGGTAGTTTTGGGCGAAATCCTTCCGCCGAATATAAAAGCAACTGTTTCGTCCTTTGCCACTACACTAAATTGGATCATAACTTTTCTTGTGACACGTTTCTATCCGGAGATTAATGCTATTGGATCATATTATGTTGTCTGGATATTCGGAGGATTGTGTTGCCTAGGATTCGTTTTTGTCCTTTTTGTCGTTGTTGAAACAAGAGGACTGAGTTTGCAGGAAATACAGGAAAAATTTAACAAAAGTTGACGTATACTTTAATAAAACTGTGACAACAATCTATGCACACTAAAATGTACAAGTACCTACAATTTAGAATATTTACAAATTTTCTTTGTATTTAAATCATTAAAATTGATTAATGAATATTTAATGTACATATTGTTTGTATTAATTAAAATATATATTACTTAATTCAGTTAGTGTCGGCCCTCTTCTAAATAAAAAACTGTGGTTCGATGTTCAGTGAAATTAATTACTATGCACTTTTTTTAATAATAATTTGAGGGACTTTAAGATATAAATTAACAAAATGATTTTTATGTACATATGTATTCAGTTTGAAATAAATTAAATAACTTACAACGGGAGCGGGCTTAAAAAAATACTGCTTTTCAAAATTCTGCTTTTAAAATGAAAATTATGCTTCTCAAAATTCTGTCCGTCAACAAAAAATAAGAAAATTCTGCTTATTTTTTTTTAATTTTTAAATAAACGAGAAACAAATATAAAACAAAATAAACTATTAGGTAAACTTAATTATGAATAAAAATTACAGAAAAAAACAGGCAAATAAGCAAAAACCAAAGAGAACAATGTTTTTGAAATGCGCGCCTAAGAACCTCAGATAGCCAATGTGACTTAGATCGGTTTTCTTTTTTATAATTCTTTTTATTTGTTTGTTTTTTTCGAAACACTTTTTCTTTTTTCTTTAATAGACACTAACTGAATTGCATAAAGTAGTTGACCGAATTTTTTTTATTAAACTCTTAATGTGGCAATGGCGCAGTGGATAAAGTGCTTGATTGCTAACTAGGACATGTGGGTTCGATCCCCACGCTAGGCGCATTCTTTTCTATACCTCCAATTTTAATTGGATGCCGCCCATGGGTTAAAATGAGACAGTCAATACCTGGTTCTCAAATCCACTGTGCCAAACTAGTGCCGTGCAATTCAGGTTGCATTTAAAAAACCTTAGGTCTTACAGGCATATAGTTAAATGAAAAATTAAAAAATTAATAAAGTAAGAGTATGCTCTGCGCTTATCAAAATGCGCGCGCTTTTTAACATTTTCCCAAACCTTTGTTTTCTTTATAATTTGCAGAATTTTAAAAAAGCAGAATTTTAAAAGCAGTATTCTGAAAGCAGAATTTTGTTAAAAGAATTTTGCCCTGGCAGAATTTTGACCCCAACCCACTCAAAACTTAATTTTAAAGAAGAAAAAAAGTACGAAATTTTAAAAAGTAAGGCAAGTTCAAAAATGAAGAAAAGACGAATTACAAAATTAAGAAGAAGTTTTTAAAAGTGGAGACAAAGATTGGTTATAAGATTATTTTATGGAGAACTGAAGAGAAATCGACCACAAGGACGAGTTCTACGAGCTCCTGGACAAGAGATATGCCTGACTAATGCCGTAGCTATGACATTAAAATTGCCTTGGGCGGGAGATTTTAATGCCAAACTAGGAACGAACACTTCTGTGGTGGCAGAATAAAAATGTATAGCCTGCACGACATCACCACCGATAAAGGACTGAGGTTAATCGAACATTCGAATTGCCACCAGAGAAACGTTGTGGTACCGCATCTTTATATACACAATTGGACATGGCGAATTCCTGGTCAATCATCCGCCAAACACATTGACCACAGTGCGATCGACGCAAGGCACTCCTCCAGTATCAAAAAAAAAAAATCAAGGATGTCCGAACTTTCCGAGGAGCTAACGTTGACTCGGACTACTATATCCAGCGGCGTATACAGCTTCACTTCTCGGGGGAGTTCACTCTCAAAAAATCAGTAAAAAACGATGAGTATAAAGTCATAAAAAGTTTCAATTGGATTTTCAGCACAGTCCACAAAAACTAGATTTTAATATTAAAAATCAAAGAAACATTGTAAAGTTTTTCTGGAAACATAAACAACAAGAAGTATACCGAATCATATTGATAATGAAAATACCACTTAAACCACTTTTAGCATAAATGGTTCACAGTAAATACTTACGTACTTTTCTTGACAAAAAATTAAACTGCTTAAGTCAACATTCCTGAGAGGATTTTTATTTCCAAGGAAAATTTATTAAAATAAAGTGTGCCGAATCTAAAACAAAAAATTGTGGTAATTAAAAACAAATATTTTGTTTTCTTTAACATATGAATAAATAAAGAAATTATATCCGCAAACATAAAATATTATTTAAAAAAAAAACAGTCTAATATGTTTAACTTAAATGTAATTTTACTAAGTTGTTTAAGTAGCACTGTACATATATTAAGTCTGTCCAACTTTGTACAAGTGAAAAATAGTCACGTTAAAGAAAAAATATCAACAATTTAATTCGAGATGCTATATGTACAAATACCGTATATGTATATGATGACGTTTGGTAACTTGAAATTTGTTCACCCATTTTCGAAACTCTGATTTTTTTCTATGGGTTTTGGCAGCAAAATATGAAAATTAATGCTCGAAAGAAACACACCAATGTAGTAAAATAGTCGAGGTAGAATTTTTTCCCCCAAATATTTGTTTTCATTTAATGTCGAATTCCTTTCAACCATTTAACGTCGATTTTTTGTTTAACGAATCTGTGAAAAAATTGATTTTTTATTTATTTGGCAGAAATGTTTACACAAAAATTACTGCAGCCAAAGATTCATAACGATTCAGAATTCAGAAGTTGAAAGAACCAGGTGGGACTGGAGAATTTGTTCGTTATATCCGGTGTTTGAATATAACTGATTTTCAATTTCTTTTTTTCTTAAAAAGTGGACAAACTTTCTTATTTTAGCAAAACTTTTTTTACATATTACATTTTATACTACTCCGTAGATAAATCTACGATGTAGAGACACTGAAGCAATAGGCGTGTTTTATTATCACCAATAACCCATATGGTTCACCCCGTGAAAATAAAACGATCTGGGTCATATAAAGGGTTATCAATTTTGCGGTTTCAAAAGTATAGGGCTGCAATTCGACATCTGTCAAAGTAAGTTGTTAAACCAATTTTTTTTCAGTTCAAAGTCTGACATTTACGAAAATGGATCGCTTTACTATCGCACAACGCACAAAAATTGTTAAAATCTACTACAAAAATGGTGATTCTGCCAAAGCCACATATCGTGCTTTAAGAGGAGATTATGGTTTACATAATTGTCCAACTACGCAAGCAATTGGCAAAATTGTGAAGAAATTTGAAGAGATTGGATTGGTTACAGATATTGTAAGGCCTGTGCATCATCGTTTCGCTCGTACCACTGAAAATATCGCTGCTGTAAGTGAAAGTGTTGCCGAAGACCCGAATGTGTCGATTCCTCGCCGTTCTCAGAAATTAGGACTGTCTTACGGCACATTATGGCGTATTTTGCATTGGAATCTACACCTCCATATAAAGTCCAGCTCAGACAACAACTGAACCCAGCTGACCATTCACAACGTCGTAGATACGTCGAATGGAAGCTTGAACAACAGGCGGTGGACGGCGATTCTTCGAACAAAATTGTCTTCAGCGACGAAGCACATTTCTCACTCGCTGGGTATGTTAATAAACAAAATTGTCGTATTTGAGGTTCTGAGAATCCTCATGTAATTGAAGAGAGGACATTACATCCACAAAAAGTCACTGTTTGGGGCGCTCTTTGGTCCGGAGGTGTGATTGGACCTTACTTCTTCGAAAACTACGATGGAACGACTGTCACCGTCAATTCGGAGCGTTATGGTCAACCGGCTTTTTTGCCTGCTATTGAAGAAAGCGACTTGGAGAATATGTGGTTTCAATAAGACTGTGCCGCATGCCACACAACTCGATTGAATATGGCTTTATTGCAAAAGACATTTCCTGGCCTGGCCGCGTAATTTCTCGTCGTGGCGATATCGACTGGCCACCAAGATCATGCGATTTGACACCGCTGCACTTTTTTTTGTGGGGCTACGCGAAAGACCGTGTTTATGCAGATAAACCTTTAACTCTTGAGCACTTGAAAACCATCATTCGTCAAGTTATTGCTGAGATAACGCCCAATATGTGTCAAAAAGTGGTCAAAAATTACCTCAAAAGAATCGATGCTTGCAACAATTCGCGTGGTGGTCATTTAAATAATGTAGTGTTTCACACATAATGTCAACGTTCAAACTTTATAATAAAAAAGAATTACGTATACTTTTGAAACCGCAATATGGATAACCCTTAACTTAAATGTACCCTCTGTTCGCCGAATTTAATACTAATATTTGCAAACCCAGATAGAAACCCGAATACGTGTTAAAAAATACCCCCGAGCCAGACCCGTAGATAATTAAATGCAGCTAATGTCAACTAGACCATTGGCTTTAAACATTACATACATTAATACAACAGAGAGAGACAGAGAAAGGAAGAACACACAACAGAAGAAACACAAAACTGTTGTGATTTTTTCGAATCGACATTTTTTTTGTGAACTCTTCCCCTATTTTCATCTTCATTTTGGTTAAAAATTCTTCATATCATCAGTCAAAAGTATCCGGCAACAATAAAAGAAATAAATAAAATACATCTTCAATTTTCACATGAATTTGTATTTCAGTTTCTGTAAGTAAGAATCTGGCAAAATGTTTTGCAAATTCTTCTGCCTTAGTTTGTAGAATTGGTCCGCTTAGTGGAGTATTAAAGCTTCTTTGTGCGTTGAACAACCTGAGCAAGCCATCAAATACGTCGGGATATTGACTATATCTAATGTTTTTTCTTTTTAAGCTGGATTTTTTTTTTTAATTTAACTATATGCCCTTAAGACCTAAGGTCTTTTAAATGCAACCTGAATTGCACGGCACTAGTTTGTTCGCTATAAGCGATAATTTTTTGTATAGGCGATATCGTTAAAACTGATATTTGGTTAATACAAATTGTATGAACATAGGCCGGGACTTCTAGATTAGTTCGCAATAACCGATATTTCGATATAACCGATGTCTTTAAAATTGATTTTGATTGGTATAACGAATTCGACAGACCTGGATTTGTTTGTTATTCGGTGTTTCGTTATAATCGATTTTCCATGTTTTGTTCTTTATTAAAAAGTGGACACTTTTATTTTAGCGAAACTTTTATTTATTTACAAAGTAATTTTTGATTTTGCTGTCGACATTTTTGTTTTATGAATTCTTCTTCTGTTATGTCGGGATGGTGACTGCATAGAATTTTTTTTTAGTTTTGAGTTGGATTCTTCAAAATTCTTCTTAATTTTATCTCGGTATTTAAAGATGATAGAGATTGTTGAAGCCGATACAGAAAACTTTGCTGCCAAACTTTTATTGGAATCACCAGCTTCGAGCCTTGAAATTATTGGAGTTTTCTTCAATCGCAAAAACTCACATTTTGAACTCATTTTGAAAAAATAAAACTAACACACTTAACCTTTCTTTGAATAAAATATGTTAAGGTTTTCTTTTCTAACTCTAAAAAACGACTTCAAATGGTCTTGCTGCCCTGAAGTCTTCATTGTTAAATAGCTTATGTCCAAAAAGGGATGAAAGAATGGAAAGGCGTCTTAATATGTCACTTTAAAAATCAATGCATTTTTTGTGGTGGACTAAAATTGAAGTTTACAGGTGCTATAAAGGGAACTGGTCGCCCACACCATCAGACCTCTAACTCTGCTATGCAGGTGGTCAAAATAATGAGTTTCTTTGCGTAGATCATGAAAATAGTAGATATAGCCATCGGTGCCTTCCAAATTAATTTTTTTTTTCGTCGAAGAAGACCATGCGATGACACTTCGAAGTCCAGGTCACATGTGATCGATAAAAACTGAGGCGTTGCTCTTTTTGAACTGGGTTAAGGGGTGTTTTCTTCTTGATTTTCAGTCTTTTTACATGCTTAGCTTTGAAATAACAAGACACATAGTTGTGAGACTTAGAGAGTCGTGAAAATTTGACACTTATCTTAATATAAGTCGCCTTTCCGCATTAGTAAGAATACTGTGTGTGCGGCCTTTCTTGTTTTTTCCGTACCTTAACTCATTACTTAAAAATCTGGATATAACAGTTCGACTCCTGTCGATTTTTTAAGTTATTTTGTCAATAGATAAGCGAACGTCCTTATAAGCTTTGATTTGTCTTGTTTCTGCCTCAGTTAATGCTTTTTCTCTGCCCATTCTAGGTTGTGTTTTTTTTTACCAAATTGTCGAAATTAACAAAAAAGTTTACTTACTTACTTACTTAGGTCCTCAGACCTTTTAAGTCCGTGGGGGAACCCTAGCGGGGCATAGGGCATCCACAACGACTGCTCACCATCGTGTTCGGTTTCTGGATATGAGTCGCAACTCCCTCCAACTCTTGCCTAGTTGGGCTGACTCATCCTCGACTGTCCTTCTCCATGAGGTTCTCGGTCGTCCAACTCTTCTTCCTTCTTGAGTGAGCTGATTCCACTGCATTGCCAGTGCCGCAATACAGTTGTCGCCTTTTCGAAGCGTGTGTCCGATCCACTGCCACTTTCGACGTCGTATAATAGAGTCGATAGCTTCCTGACCCGTTTTTTTGAGGAGCTCTCGGTTTGATATACGATTGGGCCAGAAAATTCTAAGGATGTTTCGTAGACATTTATTAATGAACGTTTGCAGCTTCTTAGTGACAGCTACTGTTACTTTCCAAGTACTGCAACCGTACAGTTAAACGGACTCGACGTTGGATCGAAACAGCCGTAGCTTAGTTCTTAAGCTTAGAGAGTTATTCCCTTATATATTTCTAAGCATACCGAAAGCAGCCTTTACCTTCCCGATTTGGCTGCTGATGTCGTGATGTCCAAGGTATAGGAAGCTCTGTACTTTCTCTACCGGTTGTTGAGAAATATTTATGAGAGAAGATCATCTTTGTTTTGCCGGAGTTGGTTTTCAGCCCCACGATTTCTGCTTCTCTCTCGACCCCTGTTGTCATTTGGTGGTGATCCATGATCCTATGAGAGAGCAAGCATACGTCGTCTGCATAGTCCAGATGTTTTACGTGAGACGTCAGAGTCCATTAAATCTTTTTTAGTGCAGAGGAGAGTCTGAGTTGTCAAAAAATTTGTTTGTATTTGTTTTTAACTCAGAGCATGCAGAGCTCCAAATGTGTGCTTCTTTTTTCGTTCTGAACATGTGTAGACCGCACTCGACGTGCTCCAACATAATTGACTGAGCATGTGAGTAAATTGCTGAACGCACGAAATGCCATGTGTGCCAAGAAGGAAAACGTGAAGAAAAAAATAATTAGATACTTAAGTTGGCGAAAGAAGTTGATCGCTTGCTGATTTTCTATATCTGGTGTGAATCAGTGTACAAAAAAGGGTAGGTATTGCTTTTTATGGATAAAAATAAAAATGTATTCTGATTTGTGTGGTGCAAGTGTGTTTAAAAAACATATCAGTGTTCAGAGCTCGCTCTGTTTTGAACAAGTTCAGTGCATAATATATGTGTTCGAACTCTGTTCAGTGCTCTGCTCTGAACGAAAAAAGAAAAACGCCTAAAGTAGAAAAAACATACAACACACATTACACAAAACATAGACTAATAACTTACCAAATATTGATCAAGGAGAAACTGACCGTCATATTATAATATTTAGAGTTAACTAAGTTAACGTTTCCAATGTTCTAGGGGCAAGGGAGGGTCCGGTTCCGAACCCCACAACCCCCTCACCCAGTGGATCCACCAGTGCTTCTATCGATAGTTGTGAGATGGGAAGATTTCCCGATAGATTCAATTCTTTGACGCTGGAGCAGGTACTTTTAGGAGATTTGTTTGTATTTGGAGCATCGCGTCGACGAGATCGATTTTATGAAGATTATAACACATTAATACCTGATTAATTCCAGTTATAGTCGTATTGTGAACTGAAATGTATTCTAGACTCGGTTTAAGATGAAATAGCAAATTAGTTTTAGTGAAATAATTTTTTCACAAGGTTTTATCTAACCTCAAGAGCTTAAAAGCTATACTCGTTCGTAGTACATACAAAATATTCACCAGACTCGTTAAAATATTTAGCCAAATAGATATAGATACATATTTATATAAATATTTATATGGAATCGCTTTTGCCCAGTTTAAGGTTTTATATCATTGAGAAAAAACAACTTGAATGTGTTACTGTAGGACAGCGAAAACATTTTCTATTGATCATTACAAATATGAGTTAACGCTTTGTTTTTTTGTAGCTTTATTGTATCTTATATATTTATATTTACATTTTTATAAGCAAAAACAGATTTCGAAAGCAATGATAAATTATACCAGACACAAATTAAATAATGCTGACATGTTTTTTTTTTATTGGTCGAATGTCAATGGAGAAAATGACATTAGAATGGGTGCGTTCCACGAAATAAGGTTGTTTCTTTTGACAATCTTCTACTTCGAAGAAGATTTTAATGAGATTAATTTCTAATCTTCGCTTGAGGAGATTAAAATATGCATGGGAAATCTTCTAGATTTCGGACGATTTCAAAGAGGATTTATGGTTAATCCACTTCAATTTGGATTAAGTGGTTGGTGAAAACGTAGTAATAGTGTTTTAACCTGGTTATTTTTTAAGATTTTATTTATGTTCGAATTTTGAATTTAGGGATAGGCAAGGTTAAGGACTTCTTCCGTGGACTAAGTGCGAAATGCTATTAATAAAACAGAATTTCTGCTATTTGACATTAGCCCTATTAATAAAAAAAACTCTTAGTCTACCTTAAGTCCATGGCTCTCTCTTTATTCTATGTCCCTGGTAAATTTTGATCTTAAATGTCAATTCTTAGTTCTTCAGCAGACCACCGTCTTCAATGGTCTGGCGAAGGACTAAAGTGGTAAACGTCAAATAGCAGAAATTCTATTTTATTAATAGCATTTAGCACTTAGACACGGAATAAGTCGTAAGCCTTCCCTAGTCCATGTTTATTAATTTGGGTGTTAGTATTTCGCTGGACCATCGGAGACAGTGGTTTAGTGAAGGACTAAGAATTGACCTTAAGAACAAAATTTACAGGGACATAGAATAAAAAGAGATAGAGTTGATACTTATTGTAGTAGATTTTGTTAGTGGATTTTCGACTTTTTAAAAATTGAACATTTTAGTCCGCAGACTAACTTGTATTTTATGGTTTAGTACAGTCATGGATTAGACATGGACTAAGCATTTAAGGCATGTGTAAATTTCGCTGACTTCTATAGTGCCATGTCTCGCCGTATTTCAAATATAAATAATTCTAATTAGTGGTTATAAAGCAAGACATTAATTAGGCGCTTCTAGGGGAGTGCAAATTTGTATTAGGTTGTAGATTATTTTGACTCTTTTCGTATAATTAAATAAATTTAAATGAAACAATTTTTTTTCATAATTTACATATTTATTTCTCTTTTCAGATTCAAATTATTTTGCGCCTTTTAATCTTTCTTGAATCATTTGTAAACTTAATCCTTTTGTTTCTATAACAACGAATCTTACAAATAAGAATGCCAGGCCACAACAGCCACCATAAAGCCAGAATGCATAATGCGGGCCCAAGGAATTTAACTCAGGAAACCAGCGCGTACTTAAAAAAATCCCTACACAAGTAATTGCCGTTGAAATAGCCTGTGCCGTTGGCTTAATGTTTGAAGGAAACATTTCACCCAGCAGTGCCCAAGGTAGGGTACCAATTCCGAAACCAAAAAAAGAGTTAAACATAATCATAACTGGTATTGGAAGCCAAAGAATATTCGATGCTTTTCCTAAGAATTTAATGTAAAGGAAGACTCCCATTGTCGTCAATGATACTCCTGTCCCTATTAATGAAATGTAAAGGATTTTCTTACGTCCAAATTGTTCGATGACAAATGGTGTGAAGAGGTTCGCTAATAGCTCAACCGAGGCAAGTATGATGGGTACTAAAGCTGGATCCAATGTTGAATTTGCACTCATAAATATCGATTGACTGTTGAATGTAACTGCAGTGGCACCACTCATTTGCTGAAAAAACAACAGTCCGCCGACAATTAAAATGGCCCTTCGATAAACGTCAGTTCTGACAATGTCGATTATACGGCCCCGATTGCACATGGATTCATCTACTTCTTTTTGAATTCTTCTCATTTCGTCTTCCACATCAGCTGCATTTTTTCCGCGTAATATTTTGAGAGATTCGATAAGATGGGATGTTTTGCCTTTGATGGCAAAATAATACGGACTCTCCGGCATAAATAAAAATATTACAATGAACAAAATCGAAATAGCCACACAACAATATTGAAAGGTCAAGTAGTTCACACGAGGACCTATTATATAACTGTAGAGAAGGCCAACTATAAATAAAAAAATATGTGTGTATATTGATTCTTATAAGATACAAACGCCACCTAATGTCAAAAGCTATGAAACTTGATTTTTATATTATCTTAGAGTTTAGAGAGATAGCAACGTTCATTTACAAAAGGGTGTTTTTTAGGTTTCTAGAATTTTCAGTTGGCAGCACTGTTTTCATTGACAGCCATATTGTCATGTAATTTATCTTTGGCTTGGATCGTCATTTCATCATGAATTGACTGAAGCCCCAACGGGTACGGCGCACATTCGGTGAATGGACTCGAAACGAGATTGCTGTTGGTCCCGATTTTGACAAGAAGATGGTGTTCCTTAGCAATGGAACTTATTTTTAGTGAATGGCTACGTTAATAGGCAAAACTCCCGCCTTTCGAATGCAAATACTCCTCAATCAATTGTTGAGCCTTCGTTACATTCAGAAAAGCTAACAGTTTGCTTGGAGTCTTCTGCAGGCAGCTGGTTGGAATTATTGGTTGTTACTTCTTCAAAAAAGATGCCGGCCAGATGATGAAGATTATAGAGACATGATCCATGACTTTGAATCGCCTTGGTATATGTCGAGGAAATGTGCTTTCAACAAGATGGCCGAACATGGCGGTGTCCCTCTGCGCGTGGACTTTTTGGAGGAAACACTGTATGTGGGCCTCCAGGATCGTGCAGCTTACCAAACCTAGTCCACATTCTGTGGGGTTATGTATGACTGATAAGCCAGAGGTGACTGAAGACCCGAAAAATTCGGGGCGTTGTTGCCAATATACAACCGCAAATACTGCAAAACACCCTTTCTTATACCGGATGAGAAATTTAATTAGCTTATTCTTTTTTCAATGTCAAAAATCATGTAGATATTTGGGGTCCCGTGAAATAAGGCCGAGCGAAAAACGCCGAATTGAAATATTCGGCGATATTTCACTTTGTAAAAGCATAATAACGCCTAATTTTGAAATTCGACGATATTTCATAATGACAAAGTGAAATAACACTGAACGTGGCTTGAGAAATAAAGACGAGTCCGACTATAAGGTTTGTTCTTGGTACATGTGTGTAGTGTTTTTTTGCAATTAGGTTCACAGGGTGCTGAAAATAAGCTCGGCGCGTAGGGGTGGGCAAGCTGCTCCCTGCAACTTCCTGCTTGGGCCGATATAGGATTTGGGGTGTGTACAAATTTGGGTATATGCAAATTTTTTTTTTGGATTTGAAATTTTTTTTTTAAAAGATCCAAACAAAATTTACATATACCCAAACTTCTACTCATCCCAAATCTTATATTGGGCTAAGCAGGGAGGTTCCAGGGATAGTAGGCCCCCAAATTTATTGTTAACATTTGAAATCTATTTTATGTGTTGAATAAAGATTTCACAATGTATCATGTGGCGATACTTACAGCCTATTCACACCAAACCAAAACACGGTTTTTGCCAAACTATCGGTTTTGGCTGAAAACCTAAAGCGAAAACGCAAGTTTTCCCATACATTTTTGATAAACCACTCGTTTTGATAAAATACAAGTTTTAAATAAAACCTGTCGAAAACATGTTGGATTTACAAGATGAACTAAACAAACACACCTTGTAAAACATTCAGTGCTCAATTAATCGTCACATAAATAGCTGACGGTTGCTGCCAGGAAAAACGAAAAAAAACAGCTGTCTGGTGTAATTTCATAGCGGGCGTTCACTCACGTACTAGATATGTTATCTCGGATACCAAGATATCGGAGTATATCGTGGACGAATCAGATCTGAAAGCTGTCAAAAAATCAGAACAAATCGCATACCAAATCAATTTTCCAGTCAGCTGTTCTATTCATTTGTTCTGCGATAGTTAGTTATTCCAAATTTTTTGGGATAACTCAAGATAGCTTTCATAAGATCAGCTCTGTTTTCATCAGATATGCTTTTGCACGCATTACAACAACAGCAAGTTATTCCAGATTGCTTAATATAACTGATTGTACGTCCCCAATTTCAATTCACAGCGTATTTATTATTGTCTGTGATGCCAAGATAATTGAAATGTCAAACGAAAACTTGTAAATGTTTAGTGTGAACGGTTTTCGAGTTTTCGTAAACTTTTAGCTGAAAACCCGGTTTTGGGTTTGGTGTGAAAATCCTATTAGTTTTATAAAATTTAGGAGTTTTGTCAGTTAGGAATCCTTATCTAAATGTCTTTGTAAATGAAAAGCGAAATAAGGCGGAATCGGCTATATTTCACTTTAACAAAGTGAATTAAGACCGAACATCGAATTTCGGAATTCGGCGTTAATTCGCTTGGAATTCTTTCACGGCAGCTGTATTTGGTTGTCATTATACATATATACCTACTTCTTGACAAAACAAAATTTGTAAGCGGAAATATTTTTAAAACGAACAATCAAGTTACATAAATGTTCTTGCATTCAGGTGGCTAAATTCAAACTTACAAATTATGAAAATTGTCAGAAAAGGACCCATAGCTCCTCGGGTGTCATCTGTAGCTATTTCACCAATGTACATCGAAATCATAGAAATCGCAATTCCTCCTCCAAGACCCTAAACAAAAAAAACGTAATTATTATATTTTTCTGCAGAAACAAATATTTTTTATTTTTAAACAACATGCGTAATTTTTGCGATTACCTGTATGAAACGGGCCATATATATGAACCAGATATTATTTGCAAAGATTAAGAATATGTAGGAAATAATTATTAAAAATGAACATAAAATAAGTGACCACTTTCGTCCAATTGAATTTGCCAATGGTGTTATAAACAAGCAGGCTATAAATAAAGGAATTTTTTTTTAAATATTTGGTAGATTCAAATCGTTATCATTATGTAAATAGAGTAAGTTTGTTTGTATGTTACGATGTTCTTTTTTTCCCAAAAACAATGCTAGTTTCATTCAAGAAAAGATTTGATCTTCCTGTCAAAAGATTTGATCTTTTTGAATTTTCATTGCAACAAAAAGAGCAAATTAAATTGGCAGATTGGATCTGAGTGCACAATGCACATGCAATGTAAAAAGTTTTTTTCTGTCAAGGGTCAAATGGAAAATATTTTGATATTAATTTCTTGTGAACTAGTGCCAATCCGTGCCAAAAATAAAATTAAAAAAAAAAAACAAATAATGGACGGAGAAGTTAATTAATAAGATTTTATAAATTTAGTGGAATTTTTGATTGCTTTTTCTTCGCCTTCCTGGTCATGTGTGTGTCAGTCATGCACCAATACTACTATTAAATCTGGAAACCAGTTCACTTAAAAGATCAAATCTCGATTTTGAGAGGAGATCTTTGAAATTTAAATGAAACTCGACATTAGTTTACATCTTCTATAAAAAAAAATTAAAAGTCAAACTAGGCTTAAGCGCGAAAAAAAATCAGACGAAAAAACCACATCGGGGTTTCGTGACACTATAGCAGATCAAAATTGACATTTTCATACAAGCTATCGATAACAAAGAGTACGATAACAAAAGTACCGTAAATAAGCAAGGAACAGCAGAGGAAATAACAAATAAGAACAAAATGTCAGAACAATACAGACCAGTCAATTAAACTGTCAGAGCAAAAACCACAATATCAACATTAAACATACCTACCAACAAATAAACAAAACAAAAAAAATGTCTGTACTTATTTACACGTCCTAGAAGTAATTTGAAACTCAGAACCGTAATAATCCAAATGAAGTAGCAAGTTATGCATTCGTCGAACAAAACAGTTTTGAGATAACAATCAAACATGACATTACGACGATAACGAAGACGAAAAAAGATATACAAATTCTGTTCGTCTGTATGTCTGTCAGTCTGTCAGTCTGTCAGTCTGTCAGTCTGTCAGTCTGTCAGTCTGTCAGTCTGTCAGTCTGTCAGTCTGTCAGTCTGTCAGTCTGTCAGTCTGTCAGTCTGTCAGTCTGTCAGTCTGTCAGTCTGTCAGTCTGTCAGTCTGTCAGTCTGTCAGTCTGTCAGTCTGTCAGTCTGTCAGTCTGTCAGTCTGTCAGTCTGTCAGTCTGTCAGTCTGTCAGTCTGTCAGTCTGTCAGTCTGTCAGTCTGTCAGTCTGTCAGTCTGTCAGTCTGTCAGTCTGTCAGTCTGTCAGTCTGTCAGTCTGTCAGTCTGTCAGTCTGTCAGTCTGTCAGTCTGTCAGTCTGTCAGTCTGTCAGTCTGTCAGTCTGTCAGTCTGTCAGTCTGTCAGTCTGTCAGTCTGTCAGTCTGTCAGTCTGTCAGTCTGTCAGTCTGTCAGTCTGTCAGTCTGTCAGTCTGTCAGTCTGTCAGTCTGTCAGTCTGTCAGTCTGTCAGTCTGTCAGTCTGTCAGTCTGTCAGTCTGTCAGTCTGTCAGTCTGTCAGTCTGTCAGTCTGTCAGTCTGTCAGTCTGTCAGTCTGTCAGTCTGTCAGTCTGTCAGTCTGTCAGTCTGTCAGTCTGTCAGTCTGTCAGTCTGTCAGTCTGTCAGTCTGTCAGTCTGTCAGTCTGTCAGTCTGTCAGTCTGTCAGTCTGTCAGTCTGTCAGTCTGTCAGTCTGTCAGTCTGTCAGTCTGTCAGTCTGTCAGTCTGTCAGTCTGTCAGTCTGTCAGTCTGTCAGTCTGTCAGTCTGTCAGTCTGTCAGTCTGTCAGTCTGTCAGTCTGTCAGTCTGTCAGTCTGTCAGTCTGTCAGTCTGTCAGTCTGTCAGTCTGTCAGTCTGTCAGTCTGTCAGTCTGTCAGTCTGTCAGTCTGTCAGTCTGTCAGTCTGTCAGTCTGTCAGTCTGTCAGTCTGTCAGTCTGTCAGTCTGTCAGTCTGTCAGTCTGTCAGTCTGTCAGTCTGTCAGTCTGTCAGTCTGTCAGTCTGTCAGTCTGTCAGTCTGTCAGTCTGTCAGTCTGTCAGTCTGTCAGTCTGTCAGTCTGTCAGTCTGTCAGTCTGTCAGTCTGTCAGTCTGTCAGTCTGTCAGTCTGTCAGTCTGTCAGTCTGTCAGTCTGTCAGTCTGTCAGTCTGTCAGTCTGTCAGTCTGTCAGTCTGTCAGTCTGTCAGTCTGTCAGTCTGTCAGTCTGTCAGTCTGTCAGTCTGTCAGTCTGTCAGTCTGTCAGTCTGTCAGTCTGTCAGTCTGTCAGTCTGTCAGTCTGTCAGTCTGTCAGTCTGTCAGTCTGTCAGTCTGTCAGTCTGTCAGTCTGTCAGTCTGTCAGTCTGTCAGTCTGTCAGTCTGTCAGTCTGTCAGTCTGTCAGTCTGTCAGTCTGTCAGTCTGTCAGTCTGTCAGTCTGTCAGTCTGTCAGTCTGTCAGTCTGTCAGTCTGTCAGTCTGTCAGTCTGTCAGTCTGTCAGTCTGTCAGTCTGTCAGTCTGTCAGTCTGTCAGTCTGTCAGTCTGTCAGTCTGTCAGTCTGTCAGTCTGTCAGTCTGTCAGTCTGTCAGTCTGTCAGTCTGTCAGTCTGTCAGTCTGTCAGTCTGTCAGTCTGTCAGTCTGTCAGTCTGTCAGTCTGTCAGTCTGTCAGTCTGTCAGTCTGTCAGTCTGTCAGTCTGTCAGTCTGTCAGTCTGTCAGTCTGTCAGTCTGTCAGTCTGTCAGTCTGTCAGTCTGTCAGTCTGTCAGTCTGTCAGTCTGTCAGTCTGTCAGTCTGTCAGTCTGTCAGTCTGTCAGTCTGTCAGTCTGTCAGTCTGTCAGTCTGTCAGTCTGTCAGTCTGTCAGTCTGTCAGTCTGTCAGTCTGTCAGTCTGTCAGTCTGTCAGTCTGTCAGTCTGTCAGTCTGTCAGTCTGTCAGTCTGTCAGTCTGTCAGTCTGTCAGTCTGTCAGTCTGTCAGTCTGTCAGTCTGTCAGTCTGTCAGTCTGTCAGTCTGTCAGTCTGTCAGTCTGTCAGTCTGTCAGTCTGTCAGTCTGTCAGTCTGTCAGTCTGTCAGTCTGTCAGTCTGTCAGTCTGTCAGTCTGTCAGTCTGTCAGTCTGTCAGTCTGTCAGTCTGTCAGTCTGTCAGTCTGTCAGTCTGTCAGTCTGTCAGTCTGTCAGTCTGTCAGTCTGTCAGTCTGTCAGTCTGTCAGTCTGTCAGTCTGTCAGTCTGTCAGTCTGTCAGTCTGTCAGTCTGTCAGTCTGTCAGTCTGTCAGTCTGTCAGTCTGTCAGTCTGTCAGTCTGTCAGTCTGTCAGTCTGTCAGTCTGTCAGTCTGTCAGTCTGTCAGTCTGTCAGTCTGTCAGTCTGTCAGTCTGTCAGTCTGTCAGTCTGTCAGTCTGTCAGTCTGTCAGTCTGTCAGTCTGTCAGTCTGTCAGTCTGTCAGTCTGTCAGTCTGTCAGTCTGTCAGTCTGTCAGTCTGTCAGTCTGTCAGTCTGTCAGTCTGTCAGTCGCTCAAAAAATAATGGTACCTGCCATATAACCGTTACGTTCAAAACTATTTTTCTCGGAAAGGGCTCTAAAGATTTTGATAAAAAAAAATCAATGCGGCTTTTTAGCTACGACCGATCATATGGTTGAAAAAAAAATTAGAAAAATGTTTAAAAACGGTACTTTCCATAGAGTTGTGATGGATATTGCTATAACTTTCGACATATACTGCGGTGCCAAAAATGTAAGATCAAGTAATAATTGTTTACTACTTGGATCCCGAATGGTGATTAACTGACTGGAAAATTTCACCGAGCATGATCTTACGGCTACTTTACGAAAGAAAAAGGATTTCGTGCAACTGGACAATAGAAGAAAGAAATGTGGAAAATGCTTGTGCGATCCATTGTTAGCAAACCAAAGAAAATCGTAATCTACTTCTATTTGTCAGGGCCATAACAAAGACTTATATACGTTTAGGTCCGTCAAGAAAAACACCAAATAATACTTTCCAAAAAAAAAAAAATTAAAAATTAAAAATCAACTAAGATGCCGAATATGTCACAGCAGAGTTCGAAAGATATGTAACATATGCCGCAAACTACTCTTTGCATCGAAAAGTGTATTGCAAAATATTTCCTAACTATAGGCAATGAATGCACCCATATCTGGCCAGTGTACTCGTTTGAGTACACCCCTCTAAGTACCAAACTTAAAAAAATATTAAATTGTATTTTTAGTCAAAAATATATCTCATTAAACAGGGTTTTAAGGGTTTTTCAAATATCTTTATTTTTTTTTAGAATACCCTCAAATAAAATTAGCATAACAGAAAGCTTTGATCTTTTCTCAGATCATTCTGCTGTTATTCTCACTATGAGCGAAAATCTTGTTAAAAATGAAAAAGCACCCACGCTAACCAATGGGAAAACCAACTGGGGAGGTTTTAAAAAAAATATAGAGGATAAAGTTGAATTAAGGTTTTCACTACAAACGGCTCTGGAACTTGAAGACGCATAAGATAACTTCGTTAATATCGTACAGCAAGCCGCATGGAAAAACACCCCGTATCAAAGAGAAATGCCGGGCTTTAAAAACCTAAAAAAAAGATTTAATAAAAAGAAACGAAAAGCACGTAAGAAATGGCAGAAAACTCGAGCTCCTCAACACAAGGTAAATTTAAATCGCTTGTGTAATTTACTAAAAAAGAGGATAGCAGAATTCAAAAATTCTGAAGTTGGAAATTATCTTGAAAGCTTGAGAGCAGGAAAAGAATCAAACTACTCGCTCTGGAAAGCTGTTAAAGTAACGAAGAAACCAAAGCTCCCAGCGCCTCCGATTAAGAATGATCAAAACGAATGGGCAAAAAGCGACAAAGAGAAAGCCAACGTTTTCGCGGATTACCTAGAGAACAAATTTAAACCTTTTGATGGGCAAGTACTCAACGAAAATTTAAATATAAGTTCTAACTCAAGCGAAAATTACATTACAAGAAATGTTACCCTTGCCGAATTAAGTAGAGAAATAAGAAAGCTTAAGTATAAGAAAGCTCCGGGATATGACCTAATTACGGCCGAAGTTCTCAAAATGCTTCCTCGCAAAGGGTTAATTAATCTTCTTTATATAATAAATGCCACTCTAAGGCTAAAGCATGTTCCGAGCCAATGGAAGGTTGCCAAACCAGGAAAACCATCACATGATAAGAAATCTTATAGACCTATTTCGCTTCTGCCCGTAATATCTAAGGTCTTTGAAAGAATATTACTTCTGCGTCTGCAGCCAATAATAGAAGAAAAGCGCCTAATACCTGAACATCAGTTCGGATTTAGAAGCAAGCATTCGACAACTGACCAAGTGCATAGGATCACTGACGTCGTGTGTCACCAAGGCCTTAATTTTAAATTAAGACAAATTCTGCCTCAAGCAATTTATACGCTTCTAAAAGCATATCTAGAGCAGACTTTTTAGAGTAAGACATGGAAACGATTACTCCGATTTCAAAGATATAGTGACTGGGGTACCACAAGGAAGTGTCTTAGGCCCAATATTGTAGCCGTTATTTACACGTGATATACCTCACATAGAAGACACTATCGTAGCCACGTTTGCTGACGACACTGCAATACTAGCAGTGGGCCAAACGATAAATGATGCTACGACTAAATTACAAAAAGCTCTGAATAATGTCAGTGAATGGACAAAAACATGGAGGATATCGCTTAACGAAGTAAAATCAGTCCATGTAGATTTTACGTATAAAAAAATGAATAGGTTACCGGTATTTGTTAATCCGGTTCAAGTTCCGTTTGCTAATGAAGCAAAATATCGGAATGACTCTAGACGCGAAATTAAAATGGAAACCGCATGTTAAAAAGAAATGCGAGGAGTTAAATAATAAACTCAGATATATGTACTGGTTGTTCGGGAAACACTCTAAGCTCAGTATCGAAAACAAGCTAATTTTGTACAAGTAGGTGCTTAAGCCTGTCTGGACTTACGGTATACAAATCTGGGGTTGTACGCGAGATTCTAATTTAAATACCTTACAAACATTTGAAAATAAACTTCTAAGATCGTTTGTAAGCGTACCTTGGTACATTAGAAACGAAAATGTCCGCAGAGATCTCGGGATTCCCACGGTTCGCGATGAAATAAAAATTTTGTTCACGAAATCATAGAAAACGGCTATTACAAAACTGTAATAGTACTATAATCGAAATTATCGATGAGACGAATTTAGTGCGCCGCCTGCGAAGGAATGAGCCTTCCGATCTGGTGCACTAAACGAGAATCCCCTTTAAAATCGCGGTATAAGCAGGAACTATCACCGGATAGTTACCTGCAACACGTTAATTAAATTCGTTAAAAATAAATTGCTAGATATATTTCAACTTAGTTGCAATCGGGAGGAGGAGGTGTTTTTAGTGCAGTACGAATCTCACACTCCTATGAGCACGCGTTTTTCGGTCCTCATAGAGCCTTTTGAAGGTTTTACACCTACCCACGGTAAAAAAAAATCTTTATTTTTAAGATGCTTGGTATTTAATGGGTTAATAGAAATCTTTTGTACTAGTTGTTTGACATTATCTTGAATATTAAAAAAAAAACTATTTTCCTAAAATAAAACACAACGGTAGCTCAAAAAATAGTACCTAAAGCAATTTTAACTTCCTTAAGAATATAAATTACAAAAAAAAATGATTTCAAAAAAATCGGAAACCGAAATTTTGAATTTTCAAAAAAAAAAATATTTTTTTCATAACATCCCAAAAAATAATTTTCAAAAATGTTTATATGTTGCACAGATATCGTTAGCTTTGGGCCTAAAAAAACGATTCAAAAATCCATTTGACACAAACATCTAGACCGCTTTAATACCAAGTTTAAAGAAAAAAGCTACAGACAAACAGCCACGGACTTTTTTGGTGTTCTCTTGAGTACTCAACCGAGGATTAGATTTCGCACTACAACCTCCAGAAAAACAAGTCGTAGAAAATGCTTTAGTTAACATTGAAACAGCTCTTAAACATTTCAATGATGAAGATAAAAAAGCAAGAGTTAGATGCGAGGCGGTAGAAAAAATAAATAATATAAATTTAACGAGTTTATCTACAAAAATGAAAGATTTCAGAAAAGCTGCAAAAAATCTGAAAGAAAAGAAAGCTTTGGTTATCTTTAGTAAAGCAGACAAAAGTAATAATATTGTAATACTTGATAAACAAGAATATAGTGAAATTAACGAAGGATTTATTAAAAATGGTACATACGAAGAAGTAATTTTTAGTCCTTTATCAGGAATGATAAGAAGAACTAAAGCAGCCATAAGAAATGCAGCAAATATTTTCATTGACCAAAATTTATCAAGAAAATTAAATGTTTCGAATCCTATTTTACCAAGAATGTATTCCTTACTCAAGTTACATAAACCTGGAAAACAAAAAACACCAAGTAATTACAAAACTTGAATTTTGGTTATTAGAAAAGTTTAATAATCTACCAAATAAATTCGAAACAAGAGCTATTAAAAACAGCAAATTTTCTCAGAGAATGGTTAGAGAAAAATCTTCTAAAACCAGAAGAAATTAATGAACTGATCCGTCTTACTAAATTATGCATGGATGAAAATTGGTTTCAGTTTAATCAAAAATTCTAACCACAAAAATTTGGTTGCAGTATGGGTTCACATTTAAGTCCATTTTTAGCAAACTTATTCATGTCAGATTTAGAGACTAAAATGAAAAATGAAAGAAATTTTCCAAGAATTTGGTTCAGATATAGAGATGATGTTTGGGCCATAGTCAAATAGCATGAACTTCGAAGTTTAATAAACATGTTAAATAAATCAAAATATCCATCAATCAAGTTTACTTATGAAGAAGAAATAAACTGAAAATTAAACTATTTAGATTTAACTATAGAGAAGGTGAAAACTTCGAATTCGATATTTATCGAAAGCCTACAAATACTCTTAGATACATAACATATGATTCATTTCATGAATTTGAACAAAAAACATCAGCTTTTCATTCCATGATTTTTAGAGCCTTAAATATTTCATTGACAAAAGAAAGAGAATACAGTGAAATTCAAAAAATCAAAGAAATAGCAAAAATAAATCAGTATACAGAACAACTAATTGATGATCTACTGATTACTCATAAAAGAAAACAAAACCTAAGGAAATATACAACTTTAGATTTGAATTTGAATTTTGAATTTTATTTGAAATCAACGCTGTACATCAAGATGAACTTATAACTAGTACACTGTACATCAAGATGAACTTATAACTAGTACAGGATTTAATTTATAGAGAAAATAAACACAATAATTTATGAATAGAGAATTAAAAATTAAGAATTAAAAATGAATATTACAATGAAAATTATGATAGTAAGAAAAAAAATATTAATTATTTATACTTAAGTTTATTTAATAAACAAATTTGAGTATGAAAAATCGCAACCAAAACATTATAAGAAAACGAAAAAATAAATTAAGTTATCTCAACTCAGACTGGAAAGGAAATCAAAGCATACTTTAAGAAATTTTCCGTGCTCAATTCTCGACTTCACATGACTGGGCAAATCATTCCAGAGCCTGACAGCGTAAATGAAAAATTGCCTGCTTGAAGTCAAGCAGGTGCGTATAGAAGGTCGAAGTACCATAGACCGATTGGAAGAACAAAAAGTAATTTTATCAAACAAATAGCTAGGTTCCTTCCTGTGAATAATTTTGAAGAGAAGGGAACAGCAACAAGTTGCATCCAAGAAGCTGACTAGCTTCAGACGAAATATGATCAAACCTACAAACATTAAAGACATATCGGGCACATGAATTAACGGCGACTCTGAGCTTTTGGAGCGACAGATAATCAGGATTAGCAAACAACTCACAGCCATATGATATAATGGGAATTATAAGATCCTTTACCAGCTTCAACTTAACTTCTCTTGGTAGAATTGTTTTTGTTGTTGATAAACCTCTGAGCGAAGCATACACTTTGGATGTAATGGAACTGATGTGGTTATCCCAAGTTAGTCTATTATTGAAGATTATGCCAAGATTTTTAGCTTGGGTTACGTATTTAACTGGGCATGAGTTTAAAAGGATAGTAGGAAAGTCAGAGAAGTTTGGTTGATGTTTAGATATTGGTATGGCTTTAGTTTTGTTTGGGTTAAGTTTGAGACCATTACGTTTAGACCATTCATATACATCAAGAAGATCTTCGTTCAGTTTTGCTATTGGGTCCTCAACCATACCAATCGGAAAACTAATATAGAGTTGGACATCGTCCGCATATATATGGAAACGACAGAAAGATATAACGGAAGGTAAGTCATTAATAAACATTGAGAACAGTAATGGACCAAGAATCGATCCTTGAGGAACACCGTTATAAACAGGAAGAAATGTGGACAATTTACTATTACATGAAACAGCTTGCATTCTATTTATCATATATGAAAAAATCAGTCTTTTAGAAGTATCACAGAAGTTAAAATATTGGATAAGTTTATCACAGAGAATGTTTGGATTGACACAATCAAATGCTCTCGAAAAGCCTAATAATGTTGTCACAGTTGTATGATTAGCATCAATTGCCACTCGTATGTCGTCAGAGACTTTTAATAAAGCGGAGGTGCAGCTATGTCCAGATCGAAAACCTGATTGCAAAGGACGAAGAAGCTTTTTGATTTTAATAAATTCTTTTATTTGGTTACTTATAAGGAATTCAAATACTTTAGATAGGAAAGGGAAGCATGGCGATGGGTCTGTATTCGGAATTTGTACCTTTTTTTGGGATTGGGGTAATTTTAGATTGTTTCCATACAGAAGGGTATGTAGATGTCATTATTATGGTATTGAATATATGGGTAATATAGGGGAGGATAAGAGGAAGGAGAATTTTGACAAAGTCAGGGTGAATGCTGTCCAGTCCCATAGCCTTGGATTTGATGGAAAAAACTGCATTTTCGTTGTTACTCAGTGGTGTTAAGAAGGCTGAGATAGAAGACGAGTTGGTTATGGAAAATTTACGGTTTAGTACATATAAATCAATGTCGTCCGTAACTGGAATATTATCTTTTTGTAATCCAATATTGCGGACTTCTTTCCATAAAAATTTTGAGGAGCGATCAGAATTGAATCTATTATTATAGTAGTTTAGTTTAGCGGTCTTAATAAGCTTTGTAACAAGGTTACGAGATATTTTAAAGCTACGAAGCATTTCAGCACACCCAAAACGTTTCCACCGGCGATAAAGCATATTCCGTTTACTGATAGCATTCAAAATGCTATAAGAGAGCCAAGGACAGCTTTGCGACTTTATTAGACGAGTTTTAATAGGGACGTGTTTATTAAACTGATAATCAATCGACACCGTCAGGAATTCAGTTTGTCTTTCAACGTCAGACGACAAAAAAACTGAGTTCCAATCAAGGGACGTGCAATCATTAAATAGACTTTCAACATTCACTTTGCGGAAATCACGATACTGAATAGACTGATTCACTTCCTTATGAACATGAACATCATAGGTAGCAAAGACGAGATCATGATATGAAAATACAGGGATACAGGGATAACTGACTATAGCATTTAACAAGATTAACATTATTCACAAGAAAGACGTCTAACAGAGATGGTTCACAATTTGGTATATAGTGCGTAGGCTCTAGATAGTTAACAAAAGAAAGACCTAGACTATTCATGGAGGTTTTAAAGTTATTAGAAGAAGAGTGGAGAAGATTAACGTTTAAATCACCACACAAAATTATTTTTGGTGCAAGATTCGATACATCTTCTACAATTGGAGTTATAACACGAGAATTTGCTAAATGTGGTGGAATATAAAGTGTTCCAAGTATACATTTGTTTTCTCCGTTAAGGATATCGATGAAAAAATAGTCGCAAGACTGATTTCCATCTGAGTATTTAACTACGCTAGACCTAATGTAATTTTTAACATAAATAGCAACCCCTCCGCCCGTTGAATGAGTTCGATCGGCTCTGTAAGGCTTTTTAAAACCCCTTAGAAGAAAAAGACTACTTTGATAATTAGGATGAAACCAAGTTTCAGATACGCAAGCAATATCGATTAAGCTATCCTCAAAAAGCATTTTGAACTCATCAATCTTATTCACAAGACTTTGAGCATTAATGTGGCAAATGCGCAATCCATTATGGCTCCTGCAAATCGTATCAAGTAAAAATTTGTTTTTATCATTTACACTGCCAAGCCAACCATTATGATTGCTGCCCATGGCGACGATGAAAATAACAGCCCACAGTGAAAAGAGAGACGAGCACAGATATTGCCATGACATAGGATAAATAAGCAAAACACACAAAAATAAACAAAACAGTCTGAACATAGATAACTTTAACATAAATAACATAAAAAAGTTTACAAAAAAAGAGATTTAATCAGAAATGAACAAGATTCAGAAAAGAAATGGTCAAAATTTAATTTCCATCCAGAAATTACATCTAAGCTAAAACCAATATTTAATAGACAAAATATCAGAATTAGCCAAAGCAGTGAAATAAAAATTAAAAATCTGATTAGTGAATCAAAGGACAAAACTCAAACATTACAGAAATCAGGGACTTACACAATTGGATGTAACAATTGTATAGATTGGAATAACGTTTATCATTTACCTAATCCGAATGATCATGTAGCTATATAAATTCTAAAATAATTGATCTTTTTAACAATTTCGTTCCTCTACGCACGAAAACTCGAAAACCTGGTCAAAGATCATGGCTTACACCTGAAATTCGTTTGCTCATAATGCGAAGAAACGAAGCGTTGAATACCTGGAAACGTTATAGACTTAAGGAATTCCAGCAAAACTATAGAATCCTTCGTAAGCTTGTTGTAAGCAAAATACAATCTGCTAAAAGGTTATTTTATAGTGCTACTACCTTTCCCTTCACATACTGTTTCATCATCTTCTCAAGATAAAAATGCCGTTAAATGAAAATTTTTTGGTAGATTTATTTGAATTTTCAAGAATAGGAAGTACAGATGTCGTTGAATGCTTTTTGTCCATTAAATCGAATGCCACCGGTATAGATGATATATTTTCGAAGTTTTTGAAAGTTATTTTACCGATCTTATTGCCACACATCACGCACATATTCAACAAAATTTTAGCAACAGGGTTTTATCCTAATGAGTGGAAAATGGCTAAGATTCTACCTATTCCAAAAAATGAGCATGATTTTAGACCAATTTCAATACTTCCCTTCCTATCAAAAGTTTTGGAAAAAGTTATACAAATCCAAATTAATTGTTATCTCCGGAGGAAAAATTTCTTATCAACAAAACAATCTGGATTTCGATAAAAACACAGCTGCTCTACAGCACTTATAAATGTTATATAAGACATAAGAGGGGCATTAGATGAAGGTAACGTAACATTTTTAATAATTCTTGATTTTTCAAAGGCATTTGATACAGTTGATCATTTGAATCTTTGCCAAAAGTTAGTGCGATTGTACAACTTTTCAAATTCTGCTGTTCGTCTGATTTATTCCTTTCTAACTGAAAGAATGTTATGGTGAATGGTAGGTTATCGAATTTTCTTTCCAAATCAAGAGCTGTACCCCAGGGATCGATTCCTGGTCCCCTTTTGTTCTCCATATACATAAATGAACTGCCTCAAATCATTTCACAAACTAAAATACAAATGTACGCTGATGACGTTAAATTATATAAAAGCTGCCCTCTTGGACTGATTGAAGATTCTGCCTCAGTCTTGAACGAAGAAATACAAATTATCTCATCTTTCGGTAAGAAAAATGGCTTGTTCTTAAATCCAAGCAAATCTAAATGTATTATCATTTCCAAGAAACCGATAGACTTGTCATACTTTCCACAAATCCTTCTTGATGGTCTTCCTATAGAGTATGTAGAAACCGTGAAAAACCTAGGAATGATATTTAATCGGAAGTTAACTTGGGACACACATATCAATAGAACTGTAGGTAAGGTATATGGAGTGCTTCGTACTTTATGGGCCACCCAATACTTTACTCCACTTTAAACTAGAATAATGCTCTCCAAAACGTTAATTATTCCTATACTGATTTGCGGATGTGAAATATACAGAAATTGTGACTCCATAAGCAGAAGAAAGTTAAACGTTGCATATAATAGCATTGTTAGGTATATCTTTGGTTTAAGAAGGTATGATAGAATATCTTTATTTTCAAAAGCAATATATAATCTTACATTCGATAATCTCGTTCGCTATAGGACATTAATCTTGCTGTTTAGGATAATGCAATCTCATCAACCTTGCTATATTTATAACAGATTGCATATGTCTTCATCAACTAGGTCACCACATCTTCTAATATCTCGATTTACTTGCTTAACCTCTGAGCGGCAGTTCTTTATTTTTGCGACTCGGTTATGGAATGCACTTCCTCGAAATTTAAAAAGAATTAGTGAAATTAATATCTTTAAGAAAGAGTTAGGGGTACATTTATCCCAACATTAATTAATTAATTTTCTCAATTTTTATATTTTGCTCAAGGTAGAAAGGAAAAGGAAATGTTGATTGAGGCAAAGAAACATGAAAAAAAAATTAAAAAAATTATTTTATTTATTTATTTATTCAGAATATGGTACATAGCTTTGTAGATACTTTAAGCATAGGGATGAGAATTATATAAATTCTTAGCAACTATAAATTTAACAAACGTGACAGATAATTAGGAAAAATGTAATTTAGTTTTGAGAAATAAATCATTTAAAAAAAAAAAACTCAATGGACTTATTACTAAAATCTTAAAACTAACATAAAACAATTAAACATATTATGTGGCAATGTTTTTTTAATATTGGGTTTTCTTTCATTAAACATTTGTTTATAAAGTTCGTGTGTACCTTGGAACATTTTTCTTTTACTGTAGGAATATTAGCGATTTCATGTAGTCCAATTGTTGAAAAATGCCAAGGGAGGTTTAAAATAGTTTTAAGTATTTTATTTTGACAGATTTGTAACTTTTTATAGTGACAATCTGCACAAGTATGCCAACACGGTGAAGCATAAAGCATATCGGGGAGAAAAACTACTTTTTATATTAATAATTTATTTTCAAGGCTTAGGTGAGAGTTTTTATTCAAAAGTGGATACAAAATTTTGATTAGAAATTGAGCTTTCTTAATGCTTTCTGAAACTTGGCTAGAAAAAGTCAAGCTTTTATCCAAAGTTATACCCAAATATTTAATAGTTTTTTCCCATTGAACAGGAGCATTGCATACTATTAGATTTGTTTCAGGTAGATTACTTTGCTTTCGTTTCTTTGTAAAGAAACAAGCTTGAGTTTTACCAGGGTTTATCTTAATTTTCCAAGAATAAAAGTAGAGTTCAATTAGATTAAGTGCCTTTTGAAGGTTAAATAAAATTTGTTCACATTTTTCTGAAATACTATAAATGCATGTATCGTCTGCGAAAAAAGATCTTTTACAGAAGCTGAGAACAGGAAAGTCAGATACATATATGTTATACAGCAAAGGAGAAAGGGTCGATCCTTGAGGAACGCCGGCCTTTATGGAGTACAACGGGGATTTGCTTAGCGAAATTTCAACAAAAAACTTTCTTTCATGCAGAAAACTTTGAATTAATTTAATAAGATATGTAGGAAGACCATTTACTAAGAGCTTATGAACGATGCCGTCATGCCAGACGCAATCAAAAGCCTTTTCAATATCAAATGACACGATTCCAACAGATTTTTTTATTTTTAAGTGCTTTTTTAATGTCTTTGGTTAATCTCATTACTTGATGCGTTGAAGAATATTCTTTTCTAAGGCCAAATTGTTCTTGTGGAAGAATATTTTTGGTTGAAACGATTTCTGTCATTTCTAGACAGATGATTTTTTCGAATAGCTTCCCTAAGCAGCTAAGTAAGCTTATAGGGCGGTAAGAAGATATTTCTGTTAGTGGCTTATTAGGTTTTGGAATCGGCACAATTTTTGCCACTTTCCATCTTCTGGGAAAATAACCAAGCAAAAAAAAGTTATGGAAAAGATAACTTAACCCTTTACTGCACAAGAAGCCATATATGGCTTTTGATTTTTAAACGCCGACTACTGCGATTTTGTAACTGCCACTGGAAAAGAACCGTTTTGACTGTTTAGAATGGATCTTTGTTTATGTGTATTTGTATATTTGGTTCTCCTTTTCTTTGCACAAGCGCAAATAACCGCAGTCAAATTTAACAGTGCGCGCAGCGAGTGTGTAGATAAAAAGTGTAGAATAAAAAGTTAAATTTTTTATTGGCTAAAGAAGAATTTAGAGGCTGTTTTATTTTTTTTCTGCGAGATTGAATATTGGTAAGTGAAGTTTAAGCAAAAAATATTCAATTATGTGTGTAGAAATCAAGACACAACGCGTTTTTGACAACGTCCATATATGGCTCCTTATCCATTCACAACAATATTCAATTTTTTAAAGGATGTCATATATGGCTGCTTGTGCATTCACAACGAAATGGATATATGAGATTTTCGTTTTTTGTTGCAGTAAAAAAAATGATCTCTTCAAATTCATTCTACGGGAAAAGATTTTGTGATGTTCCCGGTGATGGAGCCCAAAGTGAGGATGAAATCCTCGAATCTGAGGGTGAGCAGTACATCGAGATGGATTTCAGAGAACACATACAGGTGCCAGAAACCGATGAAAGCGATCACGATTCTGGTGATGAAAAACCATTATCGACATTAAAGCCGAAAGAAAACAAAAAGATGGAAAAGGTTACATGGAGGAAAAAGTCGCGGGCTTCATTCCAGGAAAGTGATTATCCTTTTTTAGGGACCAAAGGCCTTCCAGAGGAAATGTCATCTTTAGAGACCCCTGCTGATTTTTTTTCTTTTCTTTTCACGGGAGAATTGTTTGATATGATTGTTGAAGAATCCAACAGGAAAGCTTTACAAGAAAATATTAATAAGCCAGTCAACATTTCTCGAAGTGAAATGGAACAGTTTGTAGGTATATCTCTGTTCACGTCCCTCATAAAATTGCCCTCTACTAGACGGTATTGGAATTCTCAACTAGGACAATCTTTTGTTTATGAGACCATGCCGTGTAGGCGGTGGGAGGAAATAAAAAGATGTCTGCATTTCGCTGACAATGATAAATTCGTGAGGTTTGGCCAGCCTGGACACGACAAGCTTTTCAAAGTCAGACCACTTCTAAATAATATAAGAGAACGACTTCTTCTTATACCAAAGGAAGAACACCTAGCAGTGGATGAGCAAACAATTCCCACTAAGTCTCGACATCATCTTAAGCAATATAACCCCAAAAAACCACATAAATGGGGGTATAAAAACCTCGTTTTGAGTGGAATATCGGGATTCAGCTATGACTTCGATTTATTCGCAGGAGAACAGAGTAACGTTATTCCGGAAGGTTGTCCAGATTTGGGTGTTAGCGGAAACGGGAAACGTTGTGTCCAGGTTGGTTTCAACGGTGCCAAGACATATGAACCACAAAATTTATTTTGACAACTGGTTCAACAGTCCGAAACTGCAGGTACATTTAACCAAAGCTGGTCTTCTTCCATTGGGAACGGTGAGGCTAAATAGAGTCACCAATATTGACGTGCCAAATGAAAAGGAAAGAAAGAAAATGGGTAGAGGAAATATTATCGAAAAGATGGCAAAAATTGAAGGCGTGGACGTTTCTTTCGTTTCCTGGTATGACAACAAAATTGTAAACATGCTTTCCACTTTTGTGGGGGGCAATCCAACAACAAAAAAAAGAAGGTACTCTAAAAAGGAAAAAAAATACATAGAGGTTGACTGCCCCATGATTATAGATGAATATAATAAATATATGGGTGGTGTTGACCTCCTAGACTCCATGCTCGGTCTATGTCGAATTGACATACGATCCAAAAAGTGGTACATAAAAATATTTTTCCACTTTTTAGATTTGTGTGTCGTTAACGCATGGATTTTGTGGCGGCAGAAAAGCGACATACATATGCCCCTTTTTGATTTTAAGCTGGCTTTAGCAGAACACCTGTGCAGAAGTAAAAAAAAATTGAAAAGGGGCCGCCCAGCTTCAACTTCAAACACTCCAAAACGCCAGAAGACAACCATTGAATCAAATCCCTCGACTCCTGTTTACTCACCTAATCCTTCAAAAAAAACAGGAAGGCGCAATGACATCCCATTGAGTTCTGTCCGTTTGGACTCTGTGGATCATATGCCGGGTTGGCAGAAAACAAGGCAGCAATGTCAAAATGACTGCAAGTACAGATCATTTATAATGTGCAAAAAATGCAGAGTATGTCTATGCCTAAACAAAGATCGGAATTGCTTCGCCGAATTCCACTCCTAACTTATTTTGTCATATCTATATATTAAAAGAAAATGTACTTTTTGTTAATTTATTTTATAATGAATTTTTTATTGTTTGTTTTTTTATTCATTAAGCCGTTAAACTGAATTTGTTTTTTTTTTTATTTTGTATGTCTAAAAATATGTGTAACTGCACAAGCAGCCATATATGGCAGAAGTTATTTTGCTTGAAAAACGTGTAACTGCACAAGCAGCCATATATGGCAAAAATTTATAACTTTTAATAAAATTTGTTTAAACAATTTTTTTCTGTTTTAGTCTCTTAATTGCAAAAAATGAAAAACAAAAACGACTCTTTTCTTTTTTTATTCGTTTTGGATCATGGTGCGTGCAGTAGAGGGTTAAGAACAAAATACAACTTTGAGGGAGATTCTTTAATATTTGGTTAGACATGTTATCATAACCCGGAGCTTTCTTTCTTTTTAGATCTGTTTTAATAATATCTTTAATCCTGTTCGGTGAAATGTTGGGAACGTTTTGAGGATCTATAACAATCTGATCTAATTCAGTCATACTTTTATTAACTTTTTCAATAGTAACACTACTGTTAAAGGTATGGGTGATTGAGTGGGTGCTTTCAAAATATTTTCCTAGCTCGGTTGCTTTATCCAAACTTGTGTTTATTTTATTGCCATTTACTGTTAAATGGGGTATTTGCGAGTTTTGTCTCTTAAATATTCTTGAAAGTTTCCAAGTAAGCTTATCATGTTTCTTTATCTGAGATAAAGTCTTGTTCCAATGCTTGTTTCTAATAATTTGAAGTTTTTTAAGTACTAATTCATTAAGAAGCTTCAGTTGAAATTTGAGAAATTGTGTTCTTTGTCTCTGATACCTACGCCGGCCGTACATTGTTTCTGAAAGTGATGGTTTTTCTAAGGTCGTCGGTTAGTATGGGGTCATAATGTCTGCTTGTATTCGAAACAACCGGAATTGAGATGTTAACGGATTCATTTATAGCGAGTTCAAATTTATTTATATTTTCATCAATGGCCTCTATACTATTTATAGAGTCATGAGAAATAGTGTTAAAATTACGACTCAAGCTTTTCCTAAACTTTTTCCAATCGGCTCTAGAATGTACTGCCGGCAGGAACGAGATTATTATATTTATTAAAAGAATTAATATTAATGAAAATTTCATAAATTTAATTTAAGTAATAAAGTTCTCTAATTGATTAGAATAACTAATTTGAAAGGTTGTATAAAATATTTAAATTTAAATTAGCTTATAATAAATATTCATTACAAACTTGTATTAGTTTATAAGATAATGTATCTTAAAATACAAGTGTACAAATAAATAAATAAATATTCAATTGTAATAAAGAATATATAGGGCAGACAAGAAGACCAATTCTCAAAAGATTTAAAGAACATTTTGGGCATCTAAAATACAATAAACCAGAAACATCAAATGTATATCAATACATGCTAGATAATAACCATAATTTTAGTTTACAAAATTTGAAATTAATACGTAATATAAATAATCCTTATGAGCTAGATGCTTTCGAATCTCTTTATATATTTAAAAATAAAAATAATATAATGAATACTGACGATGGACCAATAAGAAATGTAATTTTCAAAAAAGCTTATATTAGACCTTAATTTCACTGTAAATTTGTTTGTGTAATTTTTTGTTTGTATTGAATTTTAATATTAATATCAAAATGTCATTATTATTTAAATAGAGCTCACTGACGATGGAAGCATAGTTTCCGAAATGTACATTCAAGCAAAAATAAATAATTTGTGTTTTAAGTTCTTAAAAATAAAATCATTAATTTAAATATTTAATACGTAATTTTTCTGGCCAACATCTTTTATTCGGAAGAAAAATCTGTCACTGGCTCGAATCATCACTTAGATTGAATTTCGATTAAGTTTGTATAGAAATGGCAATGGAATTGTGTCACTAATTCCCAATGTTGTTTTTCCTAAAATATTTCCCTCACGTTTTAAATATCATAAAGTCATTGAAACATCGATAGAATATTTTTCATACACAAATACATTAGAATAGAGCAAGCAAAAAATTACCATTGTCATTGCGATTACGGAATTCGTTAACTTAGGTCGAACTTACCAACAAGGGTTCCAATCGAAATCAAAGAAGTAATCCAACCTTCCTCTGCGACAGTAACTTTAACACTTAATGGACTATCTGAAGTTTGCTCTCTAAGTTTTGGCAGCACAGGTGAGGTCCATCCCATATAGCATCCAATAGAAAAACTCATAATGTTTACTTGCATAAATTAAAAAAAGCATATTTTTTTTAAATACCCGTATTTTTTTAAACATAACTTACCACATATTGCAATTAAAAAAATACGATATTTTCCAAAATTTCCCGTTATACGAGTATACATGCTGTAAGAAATCTGAATAGTTTAAAATAAAATGCAAAACTTCAAACAGATTTTATTATTCTCTTATCAATGTTTATGAAATTATTATGCAACCAATTACTTAAAATCACGCGAGTAAAAATAATTTATTTTGTAACTTAAATAAAAAAATGCAATGTCAAACTAACATCGTAGATTAAATATTTGATCTCAATAACAAAAGCAGTACCTAGTGCAAGTATAACCTAATTTTGTTCGATGTTGTCACGCGAATTTTAAACTGCCTAAAATTTTAAATTTGATTATTTCCTAACTATAGGATTTGATTCCCATTAATTGGATTTTGATATTTTATTTTGTCGGTTGTCTAGAATATTCCATGGATTTTTTTGAGGATTTAAAGGTGGAAAATTGGTTGTGAAGCTTGGAAAATTTCTGTTAATTATGAAATTCATTGTAATAGAAGACGTTCTGCATGACTTTTGAGTGGAGGAGTTTATGAGATATATAATAGAGGACGCTGTGCAGCGATAAATGCCACAACCCGTTAGGTTGCGTTATACATTAACTTAGGCTGTGAGCGATTTGACAGGTGTCTTTATTTCACATTATAATTTTCTATTCAGAAAATGTGCTATTTTTCTTGCTGAAATTGATTCGAGTTTTGCGTATTATTACACGATTCCGCAATCGCACATACTTTCTCGATGCTCCCGGTGGGACATGCAAGACATTCATCATTAAGTTGATTGTAGCAACAATTCGGCCAAGGTCTCTTTCGTTGCCTGTCAAAACCTATAGCATCTATAGCATTGCTGAAACATTGTTTGAAGGCGGTCGAACTGCACATTCCGCTTTGAAGCTGGCGATGAATTTTCTCACGGTTGACAAGCCAATAATGCACAATGACCAAGAATTCGGCGAAAGCGAAATTGATACGAGAATGCAAACTCATAATTTGGAATGAATGCACGATGGCGCATAAACGAGCTTTGAAGGAAGTTGACCTAACAATGAAGGTTTAAATTGTGATTTGAGATGATTTGGTGGGGATATGATATTGCTCAGCGGAGATTTTCGTCAAATGTTTCCCGTCATCCCAAAAATCTACTGCTGCCGATGAATTTAATGCATGCTTGAAATCTTCGTCTTTGTGCGGACATGTCAAGGAGTTGAAATTGACAAGTAATAAGAGTCGCATTGCAGAGCGACCCATCGGCTGCTGAGTTTTTAAGAAAACAGCTGGCGCTTGGCAATGCCCAAATTTCTGTTAAGGTCTCGACTGGATTGATATTATTAACGGAAAATTTTTGCGAGCTAACAACGTCGAAGGAGAAACTCATCATCAAAGTAAAGTGTTCCTCGCAATTGCAAGAAATTATAAAAATCTCGATTGGATTTGTGAACGGGCAATACTAGCAGTGAAAAGAAAGGACGTCGTCGATAACTTGGTAAACTGTGTTTGTTGTTTGTTTTTGCACCGGAAAACAAATTGAAAAATATTGTTTATCATATCAGTCTCACCTTATTTTTATTCCATTCAAATAAATCACATTGAAATTTGAACTATCTGTGTTTTATTATAGCAGTTCATTTGGAGGCGTTAAATTGTGGTGAGACGAAGTTCGCCTGGTCCGCTAGTATTCTATACATAGTGTTTTCTTGATTGAAAAATTCGATGTTGTTATTGGGTTGTTTTAACAGTCAAGTAAGTTTATTCCCCTGGCAACTAACTGGATTTTTGTCTAGAGATTGAAAAATCGACTGTAAGTGAATTTAATATACCCTTGTTATTTCTTTTTGAACGTTTGTACTTTTGTAATAGTGTGGCTGAACAATCAAGCATTGCTCATGCGAGTTGTTGTTTTTGAGCCTAAAGAAATAACCTCTATATTTGACAGTATTTCTAAGTAAGAATGAAGGTCAAACTGATGAGCATTCATAAAATCACACTGTAAAATGAATTTATTTATTTATATATAATTTTATTATATAATTCTATTTTTTTTTTTGCCGCAAACACCTTTGGATTCAATTTTATAATGCTTCGTTGATGGTTTGTCGGCATTATTTAAGAGCAGATTTCAGATAGTCACAAACATTTCCAATTTAGTCCGTTTATGGCGCAAATAACTTCATCAGATGACAGTGTTACGAAGCGTTCACATACGACCAGAATACTACCATTACACCATCACTAGTATAGGCAGCAACGTCACACAACCACTACCCATCCATAACCCGTCATTAATTATCACCCCACCATAGTAATTTATCATCAAAAACAACACTTGAGCAACACCATACGACCACTACACTACTAAACACATCATCACCAGTCACCCAGTACATTACATACTAGCCATCAGGAATCAACATCAGCAGATCACATTACGATGGGACGCGACGTCAGCAATGAGGGTATGGAAATTTCATTTCCATTCTTACAATTTACACTGCGTCATAACAGAAAATATAACAAGAAGATGTAAGAAATGACGATTCGGGGCGGAACGTATCTACTCACAGTGGACTCTAATATCGATTAGAATTTGCTGAGGAAAAAGTAAGCTTGGCTTTGATCATAATACTGTGTTACCTTACAATTATAATGCGATTGTAAGATTGTACCAGAGTTCTATACTCTGTCCCAGAAAAATAGGCAGTACAGGCAAGATAGGACGTTTGCCTCTCATTCTCGCTACAGTGAATTACATAAATCTGTCACCCAAGATAGATCTCACAGGGTTTTTGCAGTGTGCATTTTAAATGGACTCAGATATGAAAGAATAGTATGTAGGGTTACCGCCCTTTTTTTAGATATGAATTTTTATTTAACCGTTTTGCTTATAAATTTTTTATCTTTTTCCACACCTCCATGAGGTAAGATAAAAGGTGCTAGTAGGCCAAATCCCTTTTAAATATAAAACATTTATTCTTAAGGATTAATTATAAATTAAATAACAAAAATAAATATAAATTCATCTTTTAAATAATTATATTTAAAAAATACTTCATTCAGAAAAGGAGTTGGTGGTGCTGCTGCTGTTATCTTCACCTAGGTTTATAACAAGATTTTCTACAAAGCGTTCCGAAAAACTGTACATTTCCCACATTTTCGGCTCAACCACCTGCTCGAAGTGTCGGACACACCGATGCCATTTTAAATTCATTTCACATTAATTACCCGCGCGCTACGAAAATCTACGCAAATAATGTTCTTCTTCAAAGAAAACAGCTTAACATTTTGTAACTGCATTTTTTTGTGAAAATGGGCGCAAGACATCGAGTGTAGCTTCGGTTGTGTGGCACGTAGCGCCGTCTCTTGAAACCAAATATTGCCAATAACCTCCTCTTCAATTTTTGTGAACAAAAATTCGTTCAGCATGGCCCGATAACGATCGTCATTGACTGTAACGGCTACTCCGTGCTCATTTTCGAATTATGCCTCTGGACCAAAATCCGCACCAAACAGTGACTCGTTTTTGGTGTATCGGCTTTTCAATGTATGCGTGCGGGTTTTCTGTGCCCCAAATGCGACAATTTTGCTTGTTTACATAACCGCCAAGATCAAAATGAGCTTCATCTGAAAAGATGATTTTTTTGGCGCGTTATTCAAGCGTATACACAACCATATTCGTTAAGCGGAAGGATAAAACTAATTATCTGTCAAGTCAGACATGAGTTAAGTCTTACCGTTCACGAAATAAGCACTAGTTGAAAAAAAAACGTTAGATGGCGGACCCGTTATTTTCCACACATTAAAAGAAGTTCGAAAAATAAAAATACTCCACGATTACACTCATCATTCAAAACTTTTTTTAAGGCTCTTAAATCAAAACCACCTCAACAGAAACCTAAAGAAAAAAGCCCGAACGAGTTAACAAATCGACACGGGTAACTCTGAAAGCACATCAATATTTAATGGTCTTCGAATAGCAGCAGCACGGCAGCGCCAGGCCACAGCAAACGTCTGCGTCAGATACAATAAATTTTTTTTTATTATTTTATATATTTACGGACGGGCAACAAAAGTATGACACCCTAATGAGTTTGAAAAAGCTTTCCCATAAGACGTGTACTGCCTATTTTTCTGGGACAGAGTATAGCCACAAATAAGCCATACCCATATTAGTAAAGTGCTTTTGTATTAGCAAACTATTAAGTAGTATCATGCTAAGCCCTTAAGATCAGGCTGTTTAAAATTTTGCGCCATTGAAATTAGGATTACACTCTATGTTCATATTTCCGTAAGAAATAAAGGGTTATCCATGTTGCGGTTTCAAAAGTATAGGGCTGGAATTCGACATTATTGAAGAATACGACTTGAAGAATATGTGTTTTCAACAAGACGGTGCCACATGCCACACAACTCGAGCGAATATGGCTTTTTTGCAAGAGACATTTCCTGGCCGCGTAATTTCTCGTCGTGACGATATCAACTGGCACCAAGATCATACGATTTGACACCGCTGGACTTTTTTTGTTGGTCTACGCGAAAGACCGTATTTATTGAGATAAACCTTTAACACTTAAGCACTTGAAAACCAACATTCGCCAAGTACCGCCCAATATGTGTCAAAAGTGGTCGAAAATTACCTCAAAAGAATCGATGCTTGCAACAATTCGCGTGGTGGTCATTTAAATGATGTAGAGTTTTACACATAATGTTCAAACTTCATAATAAAAAAGAAATATCAAGAAACAAAATATTTTATATGTGTTTTATTTACGTTTACTTTTGAAACCGCAAAATGGATAACCCATTACCACAATGATATGTCAAAATATTAGGTGCGTTCACAAAACAAACACAATAAATAAGCTGTCAGTTGCCAGGTGTAGAGATTGCTAAACATCGATAGTAAAAGGTTTCGATAGTATCAATTGTTTTAAAGAAAAACTATCGATAGACTATCGATACTTTTTTAAACAGAGCTTTATTTAAACAACAAATAGGTACAAGTATATACGAGTATGTAGTATAGAAATTCCCAGATTCATCAAAATAGATTTTTAGTAATATTATGACTAAAAACAAAGGTCCAATAAATATTTTTAATTAATACAAAAAAGAAATTACATTTTTTACTTCATGTTTTTAAAAAATAATAATAATTGAAATGATTTGCTGGGGTTTCTTGTTTGATGCTCTATATGACGTTTTTTTTACTATCGATAGACTACCGGTGTTGTAACGATAACTAACCAGGTGTGTCAGCCCAAAAATGCAATTTTGTTTTGGCATTTAAAAATTGGCTATAATTTTTGTTCAATACGTTCCCGTACTTTTTGAAATTTTCTCGCTCTCTGAGAGATTTTTACCCCCACTCCTGCAAAAATGACGAGCTTCACATTGTTGTGCACAAAGTACGGGATAACAGATGTAGGTATGTGCGAAATGATGTACAACATAAGTCAACTGCATTATCATTCATAATGGCCGTCACTGTCAAACTATATTCGCGTACCATCGCGGGTGATATAAAACATCGTTCACGGCGAATTAAAAAAAAACAATGTGAAAGAAATGTCAAAATGGACAAATATTCGTTGATTTGTTTGTCGGGAAAATGTTAATTGTCGTTAAACGTTAAGCCTAGCGAAGAGGGCACCAGATAGAAATTTCCCAATTTATGACTGCGTCGCCTTATCCTATTTTGTACCTTAGCTAAATTAGAGAACTAAGTTCAATAACCTAGTTTTCTTGCCTAGATTCGCTGAACTTCCTTAACTATAGATACCTAAAACAATCACAATATTATGACTCCGGAAGAGAGAGTGCAGTCGAGCTCAAGCAGCTGTGTTGAAAATGCACCTTTGACGTTCAGATATCAACAGTCAATTAAGCCGTGGATTTATCAGTCCAGTTAGACACCAGTTACAGCGATCAGGAAAACGAATCAGGAAGAATGTTTTAATGGATAATTTATGATATTTTCAAATACAAATGCTAAACTAATCGACGACAAATAACTCAGATTTTGTTTTCAAAAGATATTTGAAATAAAAGAATATTTTTTTGTTAAAAATGTATTTAATTATTTTTCTGATGAAAATTCATTTTTTCGTGCCAGCTGATTGTCATTTTACACAAAGTGAAATAAATCATTCCATTGATTTGGGTCCAATTTCTCTCGTTCCACTGACAGAATTACGAAAAACTTTTAGTGTGTGTTTCAATAAGGAAAACATGGTGGCAGACTGATAGTGAGGCTTGCCAACTGACATAATTTTCCTGGTTGCTATTAACGACACTCAGGAAAAAATATTCAATTTCATACTGTTTCAACTTTTCCTGGTGCGTTTTCCTGATAGTTATAAGTGGCCTCTTATCAGCAATGAGCGCTCTTTTTCAATACTGCCAGGCTTTAAGTTTTCACTCAAACGGCCTTAATTAAGATATGAAATTAAAAATAAACCAAATACCCAAAGTTAGAGAAAGTCCAATAGCTAAGTAGCAGGCAGGCACTTTGGAAAAAATACGGTTGAGGCTTCCACCCCACATCATATCGTGTCCACTTAATTTCCGTGAGTTCACAAAGTCGAAAGACGAATTCATGCATGTTTGGTTCAGTGGACGAACGAAGAGACGATTTAAATTTAAATTAAATGGCGGAAAGATGGAAATCATGTAAAGCAACCTGAGCCAACCGAAAATATGCAATGGGTCTCTCCAACTCTGTACAGCCTAAACGCCAGAAGCGATTTTTTTCTCAGTCGATCTCGTACTGTGGAAGTGTTAAGACGTTTTCGGCTTCCCAGTTTTTCCAATTAAAATTCGTGTGTGAGCTTAAGTTCTAAATTAAATCAAGATTTTATAAGTGGTGCAGTAGCACAGTAATAGAGTGGCCGACCGAGAATCCGAGGGTCGCCAATTCGATTCCCAGCCGGGCATCAGAACTTTATCAGCTTTTTTTCACAACCGTGAAGTCGTTAACTTTATTGGTTGGGAAAACGAACAAAGGAGGAGGAGTTTAAGCACCGGGGCATCGAAAGGTGTCCTAGGGCCAATGAGGCCAGCGATGGCATCAGCTGAGGGAACATCGAAAGATGTTCCAACTACAAGCAGTGATTCTGCAGCAACAACATCAACAGCAATAACAACAACGGCAACATCATTCGATGCTAATCAAAAGCGCAGAAAGAGGATCAAGTGCGCACCAAATTTGGTAAAAAGGAGATCCACGGCCACCTCAGCAAAGCTGCCAGCTGGGGTGCATACGTCCGATATAGACGAGACGTCAGAGGCAGCAAGACAAACCGAGCTAGACACTTCACCCGAAGAGGGTATAGCATATATGTCTGAAGAAGGAGAAGGGCACTTCACGACGGGCGATAGTACTGCCTTCGTGAACCTCTCCACATCAGAGGCGGCATCTGAGGAGGACGAACAAAGAATGTTCGCCCAAATTGATGCTTTGGAGGCAGAAATAGAAAAGATAAAAAGTAAAGTTAAGGCCAGCCAAGAAGCGCGCCGAGCGAGGCAACTAAAAGAACTCGAAGAAAAAGAACAACAACAGAAAAAAGAACAAATACAAAAACAACAGCCACAGCAGCAGCCAAAACAACAACGGCAAAAACAACAACAACAACAGCAACAGCAGCAGACACAAGTCCAGAAACAACCGCAAGAAAAACAGCAGCAGCAGATTCAAAAGCAGCAGAATCAACAGCCGCAGAAAAATCAGTCTCAGCAGCAGCAGCCACAGCCGCCGATCATGAAAAAAGAAAAGGTGCCACCCATTAATACTTATAAAATGGAGTTACAGGATACCATAAATCTATGTAAGTTGACCATAGGTCATAATTTTACTATTAAAAGATTAAATAACGATAGGCATGCTATCCAGTGCTTCACACTGGAACAGCACAAAAAAATTAAAGAGTTGCTGAAAGAAACTACTACCGAATTCTTTAGTTTCACCCCTAAAACCGAAAAATTTCAAACGGTCCTTTTGAAGGGCATAGATTCCTGCACGGAACCACAGGTGCTCTTAAATGAACTCCGCCAACAAGCGAATGACGATCTCGACTTTATCGGGGTCAAGCCGTTCGCTACAGTTAGAGCTAGGCGGGAGAAGCGGAGACTTCCCTTCTTCCTTGTTCAACTCTCACCCAGCAGCAAACTGGATAGTTTGAGGAGTATATCCGTCCTCAACTGCCAGGTTGTAACTTGGGACAAATTAAAAAGGCGCGGCGACATGCTTCAATGCATGCGCTGCCAAAGGTTCGGCCACGCCGCAGCAAACTGCGAAATGCAGTCACGCTGCGTTAAGTGTGGAGAGAACCACAATGCAGATGAATGCAAGTTAGGAAAAGAACGGGTCGAAGATAGGACCCAGCTTAAATGTGTACTCTGCCGAGGCGCCGGACACCCCGCTAATTATCGGGGATGCCCGACGTTTCAGCTTATAAAAAACAATAAAGCAGCAAAGCAAACAGTGGTAGAAAAGCGTCCAACAGTGCGCCCTCCTACAACAACGTCCGTCAACCCCCAAATTTCTTACGCCCAAATGGCGTCAGGAAGGGGAAGCACGGTACAGCCTACACCAAAGGTCGCCCAACAGGCCCCCGTGCCTAAGGCGCCGGCGGCACAGGCGGATATTATGGGCGTTCTACTGGCCATCCAGGGCCAGTTGAACGGCCTCCAAAACCAGATCAGGGAGCAGGCGACTAGGGTGGATTATCTCTACTCTGTTTTGCCGAGCTTAACGCAACTTAGAGGTTAAGGGCGCGCTGCCGGAGAGGCCCTTTAAGATCCTAGCTGTGAATGTAAATTCATTGATTAGGACCGAACGTAGAGCGAATTTATTCCAATTGCTTAAAGACATAAGTCCAGATGTGTTTATGGCTAGCGAAACTAAGCTTAACCAGAAACATAAATTGACTCACAACAATTACAATATCGTAAGAAGAGACCGACCCAACTCCAAGCAAGGAGGAGGCGTCGCAATCTTTATACGTAAAGGCATTAGTCATAAGGTAATATATAATAGTGATGTGCGAAAATTTCGGACGTTAGAGGCATGCATTATATGCATTCATCTCCAACAGGGGAAGCGAATGTATGTGATCGCTGCCTATGCACCGGAAACACCTCAGCCCACACAGTTTATTACAGAGCTTGAAAAGCTTTTTGAATGCTTAAGATTGAGCTCGGAAGAGAATTACTATATATTGGCGGGTGATTTAAACGCCAAGCACATAGATTGGGGAAATCAAATACAAAATCCTCGAGGTAACCATCTATTTAATTGGATGGGTCGATACAACCTTGAGTATCGCATCGATCTTCTAGCCACAGACAGGCCATCGTTCCCAAGAAGCGGTGCCTATCTGGATCTATTGCTTAAAGACGCAAGACTAACAATTACTGACGCTGTGGGTCAACGGCCAAGAAATTGTTTACGAACGATTGAGTACGACAGTGACCACTGCGGACTCGCAGCCGTAATACAACTTCCGAACCAGCTTATGGAGTTGGAGGAGTATGTGCCTGTGCATACTTACAATTACAGTAAGGTGCGCTGGCCACGTTTCTCCAATGCCTTATTGAGTGAATTACGTTCAAATGGTATATCCCCACCAAATGACAGGAACATAACAAATACTGAAATCGACAGATACTTAGAACAAATGGACGAAACGATTCTACGAACAATGAACAGAACAATACCGAAATACAAAGAACGTAACGCAACTGACATGTACCGTAACGCGACAATTGACGCACTTCACAGACAAAAAAGTGGACTACTGACAAGACTAAAACGCTTGTACAGGCGGTTTACTGATACACGAGACCTGGAGATTAGGACACTGAAGTCGTCCATCAAAAACATCAACCAATTGATCAAAGAAAATTATAGATTGGCTATTAATTCGTTCTGGGACAATAAAATTCGTGCCGTTAACTCCAGCGACCCAAGTATGTTCCCAAAAATTAATAAGATTTTTAGAAGAAAGGATCAAAACGATCTTCCGTGTCTTAAGCTCCAGAGGACGACAGAGAACAGAGACGTACTTCTAACAGCAGGCATAGACCCAGAGGATGCCGTATTGGACGATGACCTCTATATAATCGAAGATCCGCAGGAGAGAGTGGAGGCTGTGGGGGCTGCTTTCCAGCAAGTGTACAAGGTGAATGCTAGCATTCGCCCGAATCATGACCTGGAGAACAGAGCTCTGCTTCATCACTTATGGCTCCGGAACGATATAACCGAATGGCGATCTGAGAACCTTGGTTTTACCAGGTTTAATGATGAAGATTTGGCAAACGCCATAATCGCCGACCGAAATGGGCCCAGCCCCCTGTTAATTTCAAAGAATGAGCTCCAGCTCATCTTCGATTCATTAAAGAAAAAGAAGTCTGCAGGAGTCGATGGTATATCCAACGTTGTACTACGACATTTGCCTCAAGAAGCAGTTGACATTTATACCACACTGTTTAACAATGCGCTGAATAATGCATATTATCCAGTGCGGTGGAAGACAGCTGTGGTGCACCCTCTCCCAAAAAAGGGAAAGGACAACTCCAATCCGGCGAATCTCCGGTCGATAAGTCTTCTTCCGAGTATCAGCAAAGTATTTGAAAAGGTTATTAATAGAGCCCTGTTCAAATGGGCGGAGGACAAAAATATCATCCCGGATAATCAGTTCGGTTTTAAGGCGGGACATGACACAATTCATGCCGCGTCTAAACTTGTTTCTGATATCCAATGGAACAAAACTAAAAAGCAGTGTACGGGTGCCTGTCTGGTTGATTTGGAGAAGGCCTTCGACACCGTATGGCTAGAAGGTCTCTATCTAAAGCTAACCAGACTAGGTATAAGTAAACCTCTATTGTATATGCTTTATGACATGCTAAATGGTAGAAAGTTTGTTGTCAAGAGTGGCAATGTAACTTCTACTGCAATTTTTAATATTAATAATGGTCTTCAGCAGGGAGCGGTTAACTCGCCGATTCTATTCAACATTTACACCAGCGATCTGATAGGTAGTCTAACTCAGGCAATTGCGTACGCCGACGATCTAATTGCGTACAGAACAGCTCATACAGTTGAGGTCATCAAAAGTCTCTTGCAGAGTGACTTCGACAAGATTCAGCAATATTGTGATGACTGGAAGTTGAAAATCAACTTCCAGAAATCAGAAACTATTTTGTTTAGGACTCCGTTGTCTAGCGCCTCAAGGGATACGAGAAAGAACTGGCGCAAGCTGGTGATCGTAGGGCCACATGGACATCCACTGGCGAGTAAAAGTGTAGTAAAGTACCTTGGCATCTGGTTGGATCAGTACCTGTATTTCGACAGACATATAGGTGCTGCTTTAGCCAGGGCTAGGGGAGCCTTAGCCTTGACAAAACGACTGTTTTATAGCAGCCGTCTTGACAGCAGGGTGAAGGTGATTTGCTACATGGCCCTCATCAGGCCGATGATTGCCTACGGATGCCCGGTGTGGTTCAACGTTGCCCCATCTCAAATGGAAAAGATTCGGGTGTTTGAGAGGCAATGTCTTAGACGTTGCCTTGGATTACACAGAACACCAGAGTCGGAGTACACAAGATATTATTCCAACCAGGTTCTATACAACGGAGCCAACATAAACAGAATAGATAATTTTTTGTTCAAGCTGATTCGGGGTCACGTTGCAAGAGCGATGTCCTCAACCAACAGCTTAATTTTTGGGGCTTATTACCCCAATAACGAATATTTTGAGAGTGCGCGGTTAAGTGGTTACATCCCTCCTGAGGCATTCCTCTATTTAGACAGTCGAGGGCTGATACAGGATGGAGGGGCGGTTCCGCTCATCTACCACGTCAGCCGGAAAACTGTGGATAGGCGACTCCTGTATAGTCGAGACGTCATCGCTCAAGGTGGAGAAGAGCGCCTTCGGTTCAGTAGGACTGTGTCCGATCGGGACCGGAGGGATAGGGCGAAACAGGAGAACCAGTTCTGGTGGCTCTCTGAACAGCATCGTGATATTTAAAGTCGATGAAGATGATATATCTTGGCCGACTTACATAGATTTAGGGCATTAGGTATAGGGAACAGTCAGGGTGGCACCAAAAAAAATTAAAAATATGTATGTATGCGGGGGCATACGTGCATGTATCTGCGTGTCTGTACATGTATGTGCGTACGTATATGTATGTGCGCATGTACATGTGTGGGTGGGTTGCATGCTGGTGGGTGTCTGCATGCATATAAAAAATAAACAAAAAAAAAAAATTAAAAAACGAAAAAAATGCTGCTGTGGCTGTTCTAGTCTTTAAGTAGTTATAAGTATTATTAGGTATTTTAAGTAGTTTAAGTTATTTTTAGTTAGTATAAGTTAGTTTTATTTAGTTTTAATTATTTTTAATATATATTTAGGTTTAGTTTATAGGTAAAAAAAAAAAAAATAAATAAAAAAAAAAAAATAAAAAAAAAAAATTAAAAAAAAAAAAAAAAAAAAAAAAAAAAAAAAATGATCAGATACCAAGTTTTTTGCATAAAAGTTTCTTGAAATATAAAATAAATAAAAAAAAAATTAGATTTAATTAAAATAGTTTTTAGGTCGAAAGACATTAGTTGTAAGAGTTATTGTTTAATTTAGAGCGCCCGTAAAGGGCCAGTAAATTAGTTGTAAGTTATTGATAATTAGGCTAGTTTTAAACATTTTTGTCTAGCTTTAAGATAGTTATAAGTTAATATGAAATAAAAATGAATAAAAAAAAAAAAAAAAAAAAAAAAGCGATTTTTTTCTCAAACTTGGTACTTAAGCGTTTTAGGTGATTGTCTAAAATAGAGTTTGAATCTTTTTTTAGCTGCAAAATGGGCCTGCCATACGATACATTTCTACAATCTCAATTATCTCGAAAACGGCTCTAACGATGTTAATAAAAAAGAGGTGTGTGGACTTTTTATATACGCAACATTTTGGTCAAACATTTTCTTTTTAATATTTTGTTATTAACGGTACCTGCCATACAACCATTTTTTTGATTTTGAAATTTCTCATAAACGGCTAGACAGATTTCGATAAAATCTGTTAAGGTAGAAGCTCCCTCAAATTATAAATAATACTGCATACGAAAATTTTCTTGAAAATTCAAGATTTCGAAAACGGGTGGATGATGTTTTTTTTTAATTTTGTTTTTAAGTTTATATTATTAAATATTTAATATTGTCGTACGAAATTAAAAATCAAAAAATGTGTATATATATAAAATTAAGTAAAAAACGACTGAAAATATATTTGGATCCCTTTGCATACGATATGATCGAACATAAGAGCAAGTTCATGCGTCTTTGCTGTGTGATAAGGTTTGTGGTCACATTTTATATACACTACCTGATCCACATCATTTGGGCAAAAATTTGGATAATTGACCCTATCGTGATATCCGTTCGGAAAATTTCCAAGAAGAAAGTCAGCTCCGATGAAACTAAGTTAGTATCCGCTGCGGAACAAAAAAAAATCAAACATAAAATATCATTTGTTTTACACATATCAGTCAATTGACGTCATCCACAATGTCTTGCCCAAAAATTGCAATTTTTCAAAAATGTCTCCCGTTGAATCCTTCACGTTGTTGTTGTATTTTTGTTTAAATATGTTTGTGTAATTACGCTCAAAATAAATTATTAATATTTTGGAATAGACGCCATTTCGAACCAGATTCCGTAACAATTTCCGAACAAATCGTAGAAAACTTTTCTCCGAACGGATACCTCGCATTATTATTATTATTATTATTATTATTATTATTATTATTATTATTATTATTTCCTTTATTTCTCATTTGTTGGTATTAATACAATTTAAGAGACCTTAGCGCCAATTTTAAACTATAACTAAATATAAACTAATATTTGGTGTGCAATTATTGCAAACATATGACATATGAAATATCACAGCTTTTTGTATTTTTTCTATAAGTTTATGATTAATATTTAATTGGTCAAGACTGTTTTTTAAGTTGTTATGGACTATTCCTACGCTAGACATAATGATTGGAACTATTTGTACGTTTTTAAGGTTCCATTGGCTTTTCATTTCTACTGCTAATTCTGTATATTTTGATATTTGTTCGTTATATGTTTTTTCCATATTCCTACTTAATGGTATTGCTACATCTATTAAATATGCCCTTTGTTGTTTTTGTGAATGGTGGTGATATCTGGTCTATTGTACTCCCATCTGTGAACGGTGAAGATTGTCCTGTCATAGTAGATTTTTATGTCATTGTTTTCAACAACGGCTTCGGGATCGAAAAGATAATATTTCTGGTTCTCGGTGGTGATGTTGTACATATTTAAAATTTCCATGTATATTATGTTCGCAAAGTTGTTGTGTCTCTTGAGATAGTCACTCTGAGTGAGAAGTGGACACGCAGATATGATGTGGTCAATCGTCCATCTTTTGCCACCACATCTACGACACTTGCCTTCAGCAGCATTAGGGGTCTTCATAACATACCGCTGATAGTTCCTTGTTGGGATAACCTCGTCTTGAATAGCCAGCATAAAGCCTTCTGTCTCGAAGTATATACTTCCATTTGTTAACCATCTGTTTTTTTTTTTTATAATCTACACGCGCTCAAGGGATTATGAATATGGCGGCTGAACTTATGCGGAGAAATTTCCGTGTCTTATTTATCTATGTCCCTTATAATTCGCATTAATTTTTTTATTGTATGTCATATTTTATCGGTATACTAGTTTCACTCAATCACATGTTGTTAGTTCTATGCCTAAGCAGCATGTAATGAGTAAACCAGCAACTCATTGTATGACATTTATTTTTAGAATTGGTTTTTAATGGAAAAATAAGAAGACATAGACTACGGCATGGATCGAACCTGTGACCATAAGGTTGAAAGGCGAACACAAAACTATCACGCCACGGCCACCCCCATAACCATCTGTGTGACATATTGACGTCAACGTTATGGTTCTGCATTGAGTAGTAATATTTTCCGTGTATTGTTTTTTTTTTGGGACCATTCTGCTAGTTTATCGCTGTTGTTTTTAGATGTTCTTTGGACTTGGTCTTTTCCAAGTTTCAACGGTGTATATGTTTAGCTTGAATGAGATTTGATGTTCTGGAAGCTTCACTGAAGTATTTCCTAAGTGCTTCAATTTGGTTGTCATGAAGAAGGTGGATATCCAAAAGACCTCTACCTCCTAGCTTCCTTGGGAGGACCATTCTCTCCTTGCAGGCTTTTGGATGATGGATTTGATGTTTTTTAAGAGTTGTCCTCATTTTTCGTTGGATAGCTTGGAGTTCAGTGTCAGACTATTTCACTATTTCAAAACTGTATGTTAGCACAGGTATAGCGAATGCATTCATTGCTTTAAAAAGGTTCTTTCCACTGAGTTGTGATTTAGCCAGCTTATGTATTCGACCTATAACCTCATTTATGAGTTTTTCTTTCATTTTTTTTGATTGATTCTGTTGCTTTGAGCTAATCCAAGGTATTTGTAAAGGTCTTCTTGTTTCATCTCTCCAATACAGAAAAGGTCATCAGTATTAGTTTCTCTAACTTTTCCCTTATTGATTGATATGGTTTTACATTTATTTATGCCAAATATCATCTTTATATCGCCACTGAAGCACTTAGTTATTTCAAGGAGGTGGTTAAGATGGGCCTTTGTTGACGCGTACAGCTTGAGATCATCCATGTAGAAAAGATGATTTATTTTATGTATTGTTTCTACATCTTTTCTAAGAGCAAATCCATATCTTGTTTCGTTCAACATTTTACTGAGAGGATTTAAGGCCAGGCAGAACCACATAGGGCTAAGGCAGTCACCTTGGAAAATTCCACGTTTAATGGGTATTAAGTATGTTTTTCGATTCTCAACTCCATCATGTATTTCAATGCTAGTCTTCCATTGCTTCATGGCATATGTAAGAAATGATATGATGGTTTCATTTACTCTGTGCATGTGAAGTACTTCAATTAGCCATGAGTGTGGAATACTGTCAAAAGCCTTCTGGTAGCCGAGTGTAGTTAATAACTTGTACAATGTCGATAGACATGTTATTATGGTCTTCCTTTTGAAGGGTCCCTATTAAATCTGCCTGTTTTAGGGAGTAAATAGGTAACCCCTTGGCTAAGGAACGATGGAAACGTTTCCGGCTGTTGTATTGCTAGGTTGTAAAGTTCAACTAATCGCTCCTAAATCTTTTCAACCAGAAATCTTGAATCCGATCAGGCCCTGAGGCTTTCCAATTTTGTGTTGGAGAAAGTACGGATTAAAGATTTTCGGCGGTCACGGTGCAGGATTCCATAGGAGATGTTGCAGGAAAGCGTACTCTCTCATGATTTATCCATTGCTCGTTGTTGTTGTGAATAGTTGTATTTGCACATATTAATGACCAGTAACTTTCAATCTCTCCTGTTGTTGGGGTATCTAATGATATTCGTTTTGAGGTATCATTATCTTTCAGTTTCCTATAGAAAAATTTTGAGTTACTCGCTTTTTTTTCAGAAAGAAGATACTTTCGTCGTTTAGTCTTAAAAATATCAAGTTTTTGCTTAACTGTATCTAAAACTCGTTTGATTACATTATTATTGTTTTCATACCTTGTATGAGTTCGGTGCTCTCGACATATCTTGTTGACACTAACCTTAAGTCTCCTTGAAGTGTTGCCTCTAAGAAAATCGGTCAATTTGGATATTTGCTTCCTTGTCTTGAAGTACCGGGGAGTGGTTTCGGTCCTTTTCCCATGAGTGTTGTAATAGTCCGAGCTGCACAATAAATTAATGTTTGTAAATCTTCAAGGTTCTCTGAAAATTCGGTTAATTCATGAAGGACTCCTTCGTTAAGGCATTGTATAATTCGACATGCTTTGGATGATGTTCCTATTTTAGATATAGGTGGCCGGTTCAAAGGATTAGACTTATCATATATATATATATATATATATATTATTATTATTATTATGATTACGTCATTTATTCGCCTCATTCATTAAAATTTGCTTGCAAACTTCCGTGTTCAATAGGAAATTGGAAAAATTATACGCCTAGCAACGATCAATCTCCATTTTCTGTCGTTTCTGAAGAACTGTCATTCAGAAATGTAATCTTGCGATATACCTACATATATAGGTACTATATATGGTAAGTTGTTGATTTGTAAAAAAAAAATCGAACTCGATATTTTGATCAAACTTGATATTGCGATGATAGCGAAGACAAAAAAGTGCGTGTCAGAAAATAAAAAACGTTTTTTTATTTAATTTTGTTGTTATTTTTCTCAACTATATTTAGAAACAATGTACTTTTTGTTATTTTTTTTTGTTGAAAAAATTGTTATAGTTAGAACCAATTTAACAATTTTTTGGTTTTCGATTTTCTGGAAGACGGTTAATTTGATTTTTTGAACGCTTCTATGGAAAAGCTGCTGGAAGTTTAAACAGTATTGCCAACCAACATTTTTCAAAAGATAAAGGGTCCGCCAAATAACGTTTTTTTTTGAAAATCCTATAAAAAAAAACTACTGAATATTTTCTCAAATTTCTTTTTTTATTTGAAAGTACAATCCTTCCGGTTAATAATGGAAAATAATTTCATTGAAATGACTGGCCATGCAGTAGCCTAAACGATCGGTCCAATTTTTAAGCACATTATCGATTGTGTGCAGCTGTATTTCGGGGTGGTCGTGGCGCGATAGTTGTGTTATCGCCTGTGAACCTCATGGTCACAGGTTCGATCCCTGCCGTAGTCTATGTCTTCTTATTTTTCCATTAAAAACCAATTCTAAAAATAAATGTCATACAAATGGTTGCTGGTATACTCATTGCATGCTGTTTAGGCATAGAACTAACAACATGTGATTAAGTAAAACTAGTAAACCGATAAAATATGACAAAGAATACAAAAATTAACGCGAATTATAAGGGACATAGATAAATAAGACACGGAAATTTCTCCGCATTAGTTCAGCCGCCATCCCTGGAGATAAAATCTGAGACAACAACCACCTACAGTCTCCGAATATCGCGCCACACATCTTTCCTATCATTCTTTCTCTTCCTTAACCTCACCCTCACGCCCGCGCTGTGTTAAAACATTTAAAGGGTATTCATAATCCCTTGAGCGCGTGTAGATTATAAAAAAAAAAAAAAAAAAAAAAAAACAATGGCTTTACGAATATTGTCCTTTAAAGCGTCAATTGTCTCTGGCTTGTCGGCGTAACACTTATCTTTTACGGCACCCCACAAATAATAGTCCAACGGTGTCAAATCGCAGCTCCGAGGTGGCCAAACGACATAAGCTCTGCGGCTGATAATTCCATCTTTAAAAACAGGGCGCAAAACATCGAGTGTAGCTTCGGCTGTGTGGCACGTAGCGCCGTCCTGTTAAAACAAAATATTGCCAATATCCTCCTCTTCAACTTTTGTGAACAAAAATTCGTTCAACATGGCCCGATAACGATCGCCATTTACTGTAACAGCCACTCCTTGCTCATTTTCGAAGAAATATGGCCCAATTATGCCTCTGGACCAAAATCCGCACCAAACAGTGACTCGTTTTCGGTGTATTGGCTTCTCAATGTTTGCGTGCGGGTTTTCTGTGGCCCAAATGCGACAATTTTGCTTGTTTACATACCCGCCAAGATCAAAATGAGCTTCATCTGAAAAGATGATTTTTTTTGGCAAAATCGGCATCTTCTTTAAGTCGATCGCAGGCCCACTTAGCGAAGCGAAAACGTATTGGATGCTCAGTTGGCTTCAACTCCTGAACCAATTGGACTTTGTATGGCGTCATACCAAGGTCTTTATGCAAAATTCGTCTCAATGATGTCTCCGAAATGTTCAATTGTTGAGAACGACGGAGTATTGATGTTGATGGCGCTTCACGCACACTTTCTGCCACAGCAGCAATATTCTCGGGTGAACGAACTGTTTTTGGCTTTTCACGCTTTGGTTTATCGATGAGGATGCCAGTTTCTTTCACTTTTTTCACAACATAACGAACATACGGAGCTGACGGTGCTTCTCTTCTTCCAAAATCCGTTCGCAATTTTCGCACACATTCTGCAACATTACCATGATTTTCAAAGTAATGTCGCAATATTTCCCAGCGTTGTTCAAGCCTATACACAACCATATTCGTTCAGCGGAAAAATAAAACAAATTATCTGTCAAATCAGACATGAGCTCGGTGTTACCATTCACGAAAAACGCACTAGTTGAAAAAAAACGTTAGATGGCGGACCCGTTACTTTCTTAAAATTAGAAAAAAAAACGAAACAATTCTTGTATTGGAAAGGGAATATTTCGAAAACTACTTAATGGATATCTTTGAAACTTTTATAAGCATTGTCTTGAATACTTTTAAAAAGCATTTTCCAAATAACCAAAAACAACGGTACTTCCTATACAAATGTCAAACAAATCGAACACGTTTGTATCAACTTTCCACCTCTTTTTGATAATATTATTGAATAAAATAAAACGTTAGCAAATAAGTAATTGTAAATATATTTATCTAAGTTAAAATAAATTGATCAATTATTTAACGTTGTCAAAGAATTGATCCCGTGTTTTAATCTAAATTATTTTTATTATTAATTTGGTTTTTTTTTAACTATTTTGAACCTTGTAATTTTTGTTGAATCACTTGTAAACTCAGTCCTTTTGTTTCTATTACAAAAAATTTAACAAAAACCAATGCCAATGCACAAAATCCCCCAAACATAAAGAATGCATAGTATGCGCCAAAAGCATTTATCTCGGCAAACCAACGTGTAACGAAAAAGGACACTCCCCAAGTACTCAAGCATACTATAGACACTGCAGTTGGCTTGATGTTTGAGGGAAACATTTCACCCAACATTGCCCACGGTACCGGACCGTAACCAAATCCATAAAAAGCCTTATACATAATTAGAGCTGGAACTGGAAGCCAAAGGATATTCGATGAGTTGTTATAAGCTTTAATGTGAAAGAAGATTGCCAGTGCTGCCAATGAAATACCCATTCCAATAGATGAAACAAAAAGAATTGTTCTCCGTCCAGCACGTTCGATAACCAATGGTGTAAAGAGGTTACATGTGAGCTCAACTGTGCCAAGAATTATCGTCGCTATGGCTGGATCCATATTTGAACCGGCATTGATGATAATCGATTGACAGTTATAGATTATTGCAGTGGTACCACTCATCTCCTGAAAAAATAGTAGTCCGCATCCAATAAATAGGGCTTTCCGATAAACCCTATTTTTGATAATGTCGATTATTCCGCTCCTATTGGCCATGGATTCATCGACTTCTTGCTGAATTTTTAGCCCTTCGTCTGCCACTTCCTTGGCACTTTTTCCACGCAGCATCTTAAGGGAATTTATCATATTATCTTTTTGTCCTTTTATGGCAAAATAGTAAGGGCTTTCAGGCATAAATAAAAATATTACAAAGAATAATATTGGAAAAGCAATTAAACAATATTGCAAAGCTAAGTAACTGACTTGAGGACCAATTATATAAGTGAAGAGCGTTCCACCTGGTAAATAAAAAAGTTGGTAGATATAATTATTCTTGTGTACGTTTGCATTGTTGCCAACAAAGAAAAAGCATACCAACTACAAAAAGATTCATAAGAGATCCCACCGCTCCTCGATTATCATCAGTAGCTATTTCGCCAACATACATTGGAATTATTACTGCCCCACCTCCTCCTCCAAAACCCTAAATAGAAATAAAATAAATATAACTTATTATGTATGCAAGGAAACATTCTTAATTTGTATATAAAGAAATAGAACTATTTTAAATATTTACCTGCAAAAATCTTGCCACATAAATGAGCCAGATATCTTTTGCAAGTATTAATATTACGTACGATATACATATACAAAATGAGTTGAAAAGAAGTGTCCATTTGCGTCCGATTGAAGTTACCAGCGATTTAATAAAGAAGCATACTAAAAAAGAAAGTAAAATAAATAAACGGTGATTTTTTAAGAGCTTGGTTTTTGAAAATTCAAAAAAACACAGAAACTTGTAAAAAGTGAATGAAATTTTTATTTGGATCGATAAATCAATTTCTGCCATTTACTTTTTAAAAATAATTTCACTTAAATGTTGCCCGCGGCTACGCTTCAGGTGGTCCATTCTGAAGGTCCAATTTTGGCAAACTTTTTCACACATTTCGGCCGGAATCTCACCAATGACGCGTTCAATGTTGGCTTCCAAGGCAGCAATCGTGTTTGGCTTGTCCCCATAGACAATAGACTTAACATAGCCCCACAAAAAATAGTCTAACGGGGTCAAATCACATGATCTTGGTGGCCAATTGAGTGCGCCAAAACGTGAGATCAACTGCTCACCAAATTCGCCTCTCAATTGATGCATGGTTTCGGGTGCAGTGTGGCATGTGGCACCGTCCTGTTGGAACCACATGTCGACCGAGTTCAATTCTTGCATTTTCGGCAAAAAAAAAATCTGTTATCATCGAACGGTACTTTCTCCATTGACCGTAACCCTGCGGCCTTCATCGTCCTTGAAGAAGTATGGCCCAATGATGCCGCCTGCCCATAAACCGCACCAAACAGTGCATTTTTCGGGATGCATTGATAGCTGCTGAATTGCCTTTGGCTGCTCTTCACTCCAAATACGGCAATTCTGCTTATTCACGTATCCATTTAGCCAAAAATGAGCCTCGTCGCTGAAGACAATTTTGCGATAAAAGCTTGCGAAACACATTTTTCACAGAGCACGAATTTTGATAATAAATTTCAATAATTTGCAAACGTTGTTCAGGCGTAAGTCTATTCATAATGAAATGGCAAACAATACTGAATCGAAATGTCAAATGTTCGTGGAATTTGTCATGTGGGATCTGTCAAAAATATAAACGTCAAAAACCAAGTAGCAAAAAAATTACCCTTTATATACACATTCTAGGCGTATTTCTTCACAAGACCAAACAAAATTAATAAAATAATTATGTATATATTGATAAGCAATTTCGGTAACACTTGTAGCCAAAGAGCATATTGTACATTTTAAAACAAGTTTTGTCTTCTATAAATTAAAATGGATACCAGCTATTGAATTAAACCAAAATGGTATTGCAATTGGGGTAATACTAATGAGGTTTAAACAGATCCTTAAAGGCGTCAACTGCACTTATAAGCAACTATACTCTGTTCAACAAAAGTTGGCAGTACAACGCATATGGGCGAGCTTTTATCAAACCAGTGGTGTCTGTGTATCACAGTACACATACAAGGTAATATATTGCGCATGTTGTCAAAATTCGGTTGTCATAATTCAAAAATTCGGTTGTCATAATTCAAAAATTCGGTTGCCATATTTGGCAAAATGTCACTGAGATTTGTCACATGCACTGTCATTTTTGACATTTTCACATCCAAATAGGTGATGGGTCAATATTTCAGTAAGATGTGTTCAGTAAGAGGTAGCATTAGATCAAAAATATCTGTTATTAAAATAACATTTTAAATTTCTAAATTTGTATTTTGATCAGATCAAACCAAACAGCGAAATATAGATGAAACCAAATCGAGGATTTTTATGACCTCTAGTCGAAAATGCGTTTCGCCCAGGTACGATAGTTGGGCTCATCAGTTAGATGCTATCGTACCCGTCTAAGACGCAATGTCTTAGATGCTATCGTACCTGGGTGAAACGCATTTTGGACTACAGGTCATAAAAATCTTCAATTTGGCTTTATTCTACACAGTCCACAAAAACAAAAATATATTATTATTTGCGTTTTCTTCTATTCTACAGATGAAAAAGTTATTAATAATTAATTTTAAAATGGTAGTGAAAAATTTTTCTTCCATAATTGTTATTTCAGCAAAAGGAATTTATAACTGTTATTTAAAAGTAGCAGTAACAGATATTGCAACTAGCAGCTTGGCCTATGCCTAAGCCTATGTCTCTGCCAAATGTGACACTAGTGTCTCTGAGTTTTGCCACATGCGCGAACTTGAACGAAAATGAAAATCGGATTATATTACCTTTAATTGAAGAAAACGCAAACAATATGTTTATATTATTTTTGTTTTTGTTTTAGTGGACTGTGAAAAATATAATTTACAGTGAGTAATCGCTGTAAGTTTTATTAAAGTCGGTAAACATCGATCAAAAAATAATGCGTCTTAGAAATGTACTACAGCATCTAACTGATGAGCCCAGCTCTAGTACCTGGGCGAAACGCACTTTGGTCACAAATTCATTCAATTGGCTTTATATAACCTTTATTATGTGTACTGTGCATGTGTATACCCTGGCCACACTGAATTGAAAAAAAAACTAGCACTGATAAAGATTCTACCCACTGACCAACTTACACGAATTGTTGGGATAATTTTCTGCAAAATATCGTACACCCCACCATAACCGTCCTCATTGCATGCCCAAAGCAGCATACTGATGATCTATATACAATCTAGATCTACTCGTTTCTACTTTCGCTAAGTTGAAAAAAATATATATTCGAACAGAGTTACCAATATCCATTGAAAGCAATATAAAAGAGCTTTCTCAGTGTTTTTTTACCAAAGAGCTTTCTGTTTTAAGGCTTTTTCGATCAAAAGAAAAAAAGTCTTGTAGCTTTGATTGTCTCCTTTTTATTTGGTTATATTTCTAAATGCAGTACATTTTTTTCGCTTTCGATGTTTTAGCAGGAAAAAGTTATTTGTGCAAAATATTGAAACGTTCACAGCAAATTAGGTGGATATTCATTACAAAAGGTCTTATAAAGTTGAATTTGGTTGACCACTTTCGGTTTTGATAAATTCAAAATGTGTTTTATTGACAGTGAATTTGTTGTTGGACAGTGAATGTATATATTAGGCGTATTCACGATCTGGTGTACCAAGTCCTGTAAAAGTGTAAAATTTTATTTTTTTACAACAGACTGTGAACACACCTTTACTAATCTGTAGCAACACTGAAGCAAATGTCAAAATCTGTTTCACATTTGTTCTGAAGAAGGCTTAAGTTTGTGTTAAAAAAATCTTACACCCTTGTATTTTTCTGTTACAATAGGGTTCGGGTATTGTAAAAGTGTAAAAGTGTAAGATTTTGACATTCAGTATATTTTGTTGTTGTAGTTTTTTGATGTGGTTTTTTTCAAAAAGCTCTCATATAAGGCCTATACTGACTTAACTATTTTTGTCGAACAGAGTATAAGAAATTATTCAGATAACTTATATTTTAAGGAAAAATATCTGACAATAAATTAGCAATATAAGGAACTACTTAGATCTAAACGCAAAAGTTACTCGAGAATTGTTGCTGTACTCTGTCTAACAAAAATAGTCAGTACAGGGCTTATTGGCAAGCTTTTTTCAAGCCAGTGGTGCCTCTGTATACTGTCACCACATTGAATTGAAAAACCTACCACTTTAAAAGATTCTACCCACTTACCAACTTACACAAATTGTTGTAGTAATTTGTTGAAAAAAATCATACCAACCCCATCATGACCTTCCTCATTGCATGTTTCTCGTTTTGTTTTCGCTGTATAAGTTGAAGAAAATATATATTCTAACAGAGTTACAAATACCCATTGAAAGCAATAAAAAAGAGCTTTTTCAGTGGTGTTTTACAAAAGAGCTTTCTGTTTTTAAGATTTTGAGAACAAAATTAAGTAAGGTGAGGCGGAGAAGTGTTGTCGCTTTCATTTGCTCCTCTTTATTTGGTTTCATTTCTAAATAGCCCGTTAAAATTCATGTATTTCTTTTTCGATTTAGGTGTTTTTGCAGAAAAAGTTAATTGTGCAAAGTATCGAAAAGTTAAAAACAAATTAAGTGGATATTCATTACAAAAGATTTTTTAATAGGCCGAAATTTTGTTTTATCAACAGTGAAAAATTTTTATTGCATTTGTTAAACCAATGTCTGTTTGTGTAACAAAATGAAGTAATAATTTTAATTTTATTTTTAAGTGCAGTAAACATGTCGATACTAATAAGAAATCGTTTTTATTATTTAAAAAAATTTGACTGAGAGCTTCAGTTAAAATTTTCAGGTTCGAAGTTACCCAAATTTAAGGATAATGCAGATTTAAAGATGAACTCTGTCGAATCAACGAAACATAACTTTAGTGTGTGCTAAATATGACCATCCAGTATTAAAAAAATTACAATAAATAATAAATTAATATTACATTTGGAAATAATTTCAAAAACTTAAACTAATAATTCATATCAAATGTTAAAACTAAAAAAAAATAAAAGCTTCAATTTTGTGTTCATCTATTATTATCTAATAAAAACGTAATTACATTGGTCGCAGGATGATAGAGATCGACACGATATGATGCTGTATGAAGATACAATTAAAAGCGATTAATAGTTAAAGAGAAATCATACAAAATAAAAAAGGTGTTCGTCGATTCGACGAAGGATAACCATCCAGGTTTAAATAGTTAAGTAAAATTGATTGAAATAAATATTAAAGTTATTTTATATAACTCTTAAGGTTTTCTGTGATACCCTTAAAAATATGCCTATTGGCTTACTGCTCTCTTGGTGTTTGGAAAAAGATATAAATAGTTTTTTTCTTATCTAATTAAAATTGTAATTGTTTTAAATAAGCAGAAGGTAACCCATACACACATTTGTCTCATACTTGCCTCCATTTATGATGATAAGCACGGAAACCCTATTAGAGCTTTAACTTGAAATAGGTTTAAGCAGGCCAATGCAACCAGAGTGAGAGGTAAATGCCCTATCTTCCCTGTACTGACTATTTTTGCTGGACGGAGTATAGTGACCTTGCAGGATGAAAAAATGCAACAGAATAACAGTTCTGGAAGACTATTATTGAAATAAACAAAAAACCAATGAGGCAACTCGAATCATCAATTAGGGCAGAGGACTTAGCAGAACATTTCAATTTACTACACCTTTATACCAGAACGAAGAGTTGAACGCATCGTTCTCTTGTGAAGAGATTCAATTTACAGTGAGTCCAAAACAATAAGTCTCCGGAATCAAATAATATACCGCATAAGTTCTATAAATTTAGCACTGCACTTTACACAGAAACTCTTAGAAAAACCTTAAGCAGTGCGTTCAACTCAGCTTATATCCCATACTATTTCGAAGAAGCAATCATCTGTCCAATTTTAAATAAAATGCACGACTGGATCGTACGAACTTGCTCTTGTAGCTAACAACTTTAGTGTAAAGTAGTAGCTAACCACTGAAGTTGTTAGTAGGTATAGGTAGTCTAGTTTAGTAATCCTGTGCAGGTTTAAAGCCGAAGTAGGTAAGATTACCTTGATTCTTAGTATAATGAATTGTCGAATGCATATGATTAAAGGAATGGTTACTGTAGGTACCATCCCATAAATGTATACTTAAAAAGATTTTAATTATGTAAATTAGGAGGGTAATGTGTACCTAGCTACATAGATGGCGCCTAGGTATGTAAATATATGTACATATTTATGTATATCTTATACATATGTATAATAAGGAAAGTGAATGGTGTATAGCTGGATAAAAATCGTGTTTTAAACTGATAAAAAGTGCTAAAACGATCACTTCAATCAGTTTCTTGAAAAAACAAAGAACGTCATTAGATGCCACGGATCAATGAAAATTTTATAAAAAAGTATCTCGAAAATTGTAGGACGGTTTTTGATGAAATCCGGTTTTTCATTTTTAGTTTTTTGAAAACAAACTTTTTCTGAAATTTTGGTATGCAGTTTTGTAGAGTTTATTAATATACATATGAATATAAAATTTAAAATTATATTTTTGGATTAGTTTTAAAAATATTGATTTTTCAAAAAAAAATTCAAAAATTAATTTTAAATATATAAAAAATGTTATTTAGAATTTTAATATGCAGAATTAGTTTGGGTACCTAGATCTTCTCAGATATAAAATTTGACAGAAATCCAATGAACAGTTACCGAGAAAGCCAAAAATTTAAAAAACCGTTATATGAAAAGTACCGTTAATAGACTTTTCCCGTAAACTTGATTCATATCAAATAATAGCTATTACCAACAAAAATATTCTCAAATTTTTTTATTAAAATCGTTGGAGCCAAACGGCGAGAAAAATAAGATTTTCCTTCAAGGTCATATGGCAGGTACCGTTATTTTTAGGCCTAAAAATAAAATTTCAATTTCACCTCTGACGAATACCAAAATAATCACAAATACCAAATTTGAAGGTAATCGCTTAAGCCGTTTAGGCTGTAGCTCGTTATACATACAGACGGACAGACTGACGATTGACAGACTGCAAGATTGACAGACTAACAGACTGACAGACTGACAGACTGACATACTGACAGACTGACAGACTGACAGACTGACAGACTGACAGACTGGCAGACTGACAGACTGACAGACTGACAGACTGACAGACTGACAGACTGACAGACTGACAGACTGACAGACTGACAGACTGACAGACAGACAGACTGACAGACTGACAGACTGACAGACTGACAGACTGACAGACTGACAGACTGACAGACTGACAGACTGACAGACTGACAGACTGACAGACTGACAGACTGACAGACTGACAGACTGACAGACTGACAGACTGACAGACTGACAGACTGACAGACTGACAGACTGACAGACTGACAGACTGACAGACTGACAGACTGACAGATTGACAGACTGACAGACTGACAGACTGACAGACTGACAGACTGACAGACTGACAGACTGACAGACTGACAGACTGACAGACTGACAGACTGACAGACTGACAGACTGACAGACTGACAGACTGACAGACTGACAGACTGACAGACTGACAGACTGACAGACTGACAGACTGACAGACTGACAGACTGACAGACTGACAGACTGACAGACTGACAGACTGACAGACTGACAGACTGACAGACTGACAGACTGACAGACTGACAGACTGACAGACTGACAGACTGACAGACTGACAGACTGACAGACTGACAGACTGACAGACTGACAGACTGACAGACTGACAGACTGACAGACTGACAGACTGACAGACTGACAGACTGACAGACTGACAGACTGACAGACTGACAGACTGACAGACTGACAGACTGACAGACTGACAGACTGACAGACTGACAGACTGACAGACTGACAGACTGACAGACTGACAGACTGACAGACTGACAGACTGACAGACTGACAGACTGACAGACTGACAGACTGACAGACTGACAGACTGACAGACTGACAGACTGACAGACTGACAGACTGACAGACTGACAGACTGACAGACTGACAGACTGACAGACTGACAGACTGACAGACTGACAGACTGACAGACTGACAGACTGACAGACTGACAGACTGACAGACTGACAGACTGACAGACTGACAGACTGACAGACTGACAGACTGACAGACTGACAGACTGACAGACTGACAGACTGACAGACTGACAGACTGACAGACTGACAGACTGACAAACAGACAGACAGACATTTTTTGCCGATCACTTTTTTAGGCTTCTCTATTATCGTAATGTCATGTTGTTAGAATTTTGTTTATTTTTTACGAATGCATAACTTGCCTTATAGTTCCTATAATCGCAAGTAGAAAAGGGATAAGGGAGACCCGGCAAACTACAGAGGGCTATCACATTTAAACTCTTCAATGAAAATATTTATAAAACTACTTTGCAAGGCTTTGTGATTGGGTACACAAGGATTTAAAAAAAAAAACAATTCAATCGACCAACATAGCTGATATATTTATAAGATCCAAAAAGAAGCACTACGCGTTTGGTATTGATTTTAAAGCAGTCTGCATTCTGAAGCTGTTCAATAATGGAGTTTCGACAAAGTTTGTTAGCATTTCGGATATTTTTTATAACTTATATTTCTGCAGTCTTATTTGGAAGCAAAATTACCGAACAGTTTCAGGTCGAAGTAGGTTTGAGGCAAGGCTGTAATTTGAGTCCTCTGCTCTTCGCAATGTATGTATATAGATGACATTGAAGAGGTCCTACAACGTTAAGCGTTAGTTTCTGCTGACATAGTGATGCAAACTGAGTCGCCTGGAAGTCTCCAATTTATGATAAACAGATTACTCGAGCAGCAAAATCCAGATAAACCTAGAAAAATAAAAAGTGTGATGTGCGGAATATCCATGACCTCATGTCATTGGTTTTAAAAACATACGGTGAGATCCTTCCTTTGAATTATGTTCCTCATATAGGAATCGCCAGGAAATATTTTGTGGAGTGTGGAACCTAAAAGAAAGGGAAGACGTGCTTCATTTTATGGGTAGTAGAGTGGTCCTATTTTCGCCGAAACCAGATGGAGGTACGCTCAAGAAAAAATATTTACCCGATTATGAAATGGTCAATATTCTCAACGGACATATTGACTGGGCGATTTTGTACGAATATATAAATTTAGCACACATTTTTGAAGAATTTTTGTAAAAAATAAAACTCCTTTTATGTATAATAATGAATAAAGTAGTAATTGCCAACTCACAAACGACGTTAGCTATGTGAACATATGGAAGATCTACAGAATAATTGAATAGAATTTTTTCCAAAACACTTATGTAAAAATTTAGATAGGATCTTTGCAGGTGTTTGAAAGGACTTTAAAATTTGTTGAACAAAAAAGTAATGTGTGGCATAAAATTACGCAATACAACAAAAAAAGGTAAATCAAGTGATACTTGTTGATAATTTGGGTCAAAACAGTAATCATTGCCGCAACATAAAAAATACAACTATTTACATCTGGTTTACAAGCCATGTTGGCATTGCACTTCAGAACAAAAACTGAACAGGACGGCCATACGTTAAAGCCTCCGATTTACACAACACATATTAGCCGTGGATTATTATCGCCAATAACCCATATGGTTCACCCCGTAAAAATAAAACGATCTGAACGAAACGAACTTATACATTTGTTAATAAGTAAGAGAAAAAATGAGAACACGTGTCTTGTTAAAAGAAATTTTAGTCTCAATAAAGATACATACAAACATTTAATTAATTTAATTGCATTTGATTTATTTTGGAGCTTGGTCGGCTGAACATGTGTCTTTGCCAACGAGAACATTCCATTTTTAGAATTCGCTCTAAAAGATTCCAAAGGTTTCGATTGCAACTGTAACTTGAAATTTATAACCGCTAATAAAAGATTTTATAAAATCTTCATTCAGTGCTGAAAATAAAGTACCTACTGTTAGAGATTTCGTTGAACTCATTAAAAAGTAATTAAAACGAAATAAGAATCCAGTCTCCATTCCATACGACAACGATTGTGGACTCGAACAAAATGTAAAACAATTGACAGACACTGGCATCGACGGTCAGTGCTGCCAGTGTGGTATGATAACGCATCTGTTCACTGACACGATTTTTCTTGAATTTCACTGACTCAGGTTGCCAGTGTCATGTGTCAGATAATCGTGCGTCAGTGTAGTGTGATAGCTAGTTTTTCAAGCGTCAGTACACTGACCGGCTTGTAAAAAATTTCACTGACGGGCTTTATGCGTCAGTGGGTTTTGGGACACACTGGCATAAGCCTGTCAGTAAGTGTGATAACCATTTTTTGTCCACTAACCACTAACGAGCAATAGCTTCACTGGAGTAGAAACCGCGTCAGTTTGTGTGACGTCACATCCCGTCAGTGGTCAGTGAATTCACTACAAGTGTGATATAGCCCTTAGACGAGGAATATAATGCGGCTCTATAGCTAGAATTATATAGGTTGATCGAAATGAATCCAGTCGTGTTCATCTGGATGGTCTAGTATATGTTTTTTACTTACAGCGCTAATGTGTTTGACCGTGTATCAATGATCCTCTGAGTCTGTCCGCAAACATTCCAGGTTTTTGTAGAGGGAATCGCTCTTTTGGTGATTGAAGTTTAAGTTAGTTAACCACTTTTTCTTAGGAGGTAAATATACGAATTTTATAGCATATCGCCTTAAGGCTCTCCCTTCCCTGTCAGTTACAGCTCTTATATACGCTACTAAGGCTTCACTGTCGAATTGACTATATTTCCTTTTACTTTGATAAAATTTGCTTCCACGATCTTCTTATTCGAGAACAATATCTAACAATGAAAAGGGGCCAGCTGTTTGCTGTCAGTTTTCTGTAGACCTATATAGACTCGCTTAACAAGTGTGGAAATAATACATCTCAAATTCCGTACGATGGTGGTAGAAGCGTGGAGGTTTCTGTTTGTGTTGTTCCATTTTGTTTTCGCATTAATTTCGTATGCAAAAATACAACGAATTCATCAATTTCTTTTTCTATGGTAAACTTAATTTGTAGGTGCTGTGAGTTAAGGTGTTCTAGGAAATTCAAAATTGTGGAATATTTTAAGAATACAAAAATTATCATCAACATATTTCAGCCAATCTTTCTTTCTTTTTCTTAACATGTTCCATTCTGAGATCTTCATTTAAGGCGGCCAACGGGAAGCCCTTAAGCAACGCCATCTTTATGCAGATAAAACTATTTTTTGAAACAGAAATATACTGTTGAAAGTCAAAACGCCAAGATAATATTCGTTTTCATACCATCAGTTGAGATAAGCTCATGGATGATGATAATTACCTCCTACACAGCTACATTCGTATAAAGTAAGTTAACCTGTGATCTAAGAGTAGAAGATTTTATTATGTGACATAGAGACCTCCCTGCAAGCAAGCAACAACTATTGCACTCATAATCGAAAACAACAAGCTAACCAAAGTGCAACCCAAACAACCAGGAGTCAACAGGATCGATCTGACAAAAGACATTGTCAATTTATCAAACACAACCGAGTGCAGCAGCAACAAGTATTCTTAGCAACGGAATGAACCTTGCAGTTTGCACCAAATCCACGACGCGACGCTCGTGTACCAATTGCAGAAGAATGCATCACTCGCAACAAGTTCAACAGCATCGATAGAGAAATAATTCATCAAGACGTAGCGGATATAGTAGGACGTACAAAAACACCATCTGCAAGCAATTTCGATTGGCCGTCCGGAACACGATCCCCCAATAAAACACCCGGAAATAATTTGACTGATTCTGAATTGTATGTATCACTGTATTTGTGAAAATTAGATTTTAAAAAATTCATATCGGCTAAAAAGAATTTCCAAAACACTAGATTTCAAATTAGATACACATTTTCTTGTAATAATAATAATTAACTTTCTTCTTTTTATAATATTTTATCAGAAAAGTGGTTTAAATTCAATAAACACATCGAAATTAAACAATACAAATCAACTCGATGATTTTGACATTTTAAATATGTGAGATGATTAGTGATTCTGTGTTTGATTCTGAAATAAAATCCAGAATCGTTGTCTGTTCTGTTTAGAGTAACAACTCAACAGTCATTTTTGGGGGTCAGAACAGTTCTGGCCAATCGAAAAGGCCAACAGTAGATATGAAATGTTATGCTTAGTGTACACGATTGGTAGATCTTATAATATTGTCAGACCCAAAAATGCCTGACAATTATCTATCAATGAGCTGACAATTAATTATGTGTGTACAGAATTGGTAGAAAATCTACCATTCTCTTACAATTTATTGTCAGAAGTTGGCTGACAATTTATTTTCAGGTAGTTGGCTGAATAACTACCAATAAATTGTAAGAGAGTGGTAGGTTTTCTAGCAATATTGTACACACATAATTAATTGTCAGTCTTTTCAAACTACTCCCAGTTGAGTTTTCAGAAAGTAATAGCCGAAATTCATAATAAAAAAAATTAATATACATATACTATTAATATTAATAGCCGACCCAGCTCTCGAAATTCGAGTGCCAATTTATATTTTTAATTCATTACCATTCAAGACAGAGAATTCATGGTTTTTTAAATTGTTGAATGCAATGAGAAGTACTTACTAAGCACTCAATCCTGGAGGGAAAACAGTTAATGGGAAACAAACTTTCAAACCAATAAACATTTTTGACACATTAACAATTTTTGTACAACAACAAATGTTCATGGTTCTTACTCTTGCACCTTTCATGTTTCATTGTTTCCATGCTAAACCAAAATACGTACGAGTACATACAACAATATTGACGCCTTAAAAAAATTCAAGAAATATCAAAATAACCCAAAACAATTGATTTAGAGATGGGCACACTTCACACGCCTCGTATGTTCACCACCCTTTACCTCTTATGAAATGCCACAACATATGATATAAATAATGATTGTTTTAATTTATCTAAATTTATTGTGACGGTCTTTGTCCTAGTACGTATGTACGTTTTCATTAGACATTAAATATTTATTTCCACTTTTCCACCACTTTTCTGTACTCAGCTATTCACCATCCTAGTGTTGCCCAGAACAAAAACAATTCAATAAATATGTATGCAACGACCACTCAAGAGTATTCAATTTCTAATTCCTATTATATATTTCATTAAATTATCCAATGCACAAACCATCTTCTTGAATTTTATTTTTACTATAATTTTTCAGTGTTCAATTGGTGTGTTCAATTGTCCGGTTTTCAATCGGCTTGACACGCAAAATGTGCTTTATTTTTCCAAACAACACCAAAAGCAAAATTTAAAATGGTTCTGACTTTTACTAAACTTAAACTGTATGGCTGTATGGTGTACCTTTCATCAACAGATGTCGCTAGTGTAGGTGTGTATATTTTTGCATTTTTATTTATTGTTTTAAACAATTTCTGTGTAGTATATTTAAAAACGTCAGATAATGCTAAAAATTAAGAGGCCTTACTACAAATTGTGTGTGTACACGATTATCATATTCCTTACAATTTTACGTCATACATTTAATTGTCAGAGAGAATTTCGGACAATTAATTGTAAGATTACACGATTGTCAGCTAGCGTACACAGGAGTTCTTACAATCAGTTGTCAGAAAATGATCTTACAGTTAATTGTAACATAAATTTTCTGACAATTTTTCTTAAGTTTATACAGTTGTAAGACATTGTAAGCATTTTTTCACTGAATGATCTGACAATATTGTAAGACCTACCAATCGTGTACACTGATGTGATTATCGTTTGGTAACACGAATCAATTTATTTTTGATTTAGATCTGTCAAAAACCTGATTTTGACAATATTTGCCTTCGATTGGCCCAATAAATTGATTTATTTTTTGATTTTAAATCAATTTTGCAGATCTGGATTTTTCGGCAGATCTACCCCTCTTTCACTGACACCACTATGCCATCAGTTTGTCAAGACAGCTGATACCGATATCTGGTTCACAGACACAAATATACACCAATACTATAGCAAATAAAAATCAATTGAAAACGTATTCAAATCATTACGAAAAAAATCAATTTATAGATCAAAATATAAATTTACCAAACGAAAACCCCATAAGCTTTAGCTTCAAGTGCATTGCGAAAAGAAGAGATAAGAGAATAGACTTCTTCTCTCTGCTGATAAAGTTAATACAACATTCGTAGTACCTAAGTAAATGAAACTTTTGTTTGAAGACAAAACACAAAACACATTAGGGGCCCTATTACGATTGTCAATCATCAATTTTAATCCTCGGCTTATTTATGGTAGTTATCGATTTAATTGTAATTCACAATGGTCTGCATCATTCTCAATCACCAAAACTCTTATCAATGAGGTTATTTAATACTAAATTTCAGAATTCATCAATCATCCATTTTCATTTGACAATTATAATAGGGGTGTAGGTGTAATTGGTAACGTGAAAATTCGTACGAATTTGTACGAATAAATCTACAAGAGATTAACGTTCCATGGAAATGTAGTACAGGGTGGCATCCGATTCGTGCTACAAAAATAAAACGTAATAACTTTTTTTCAGTGTGAGTAATCGGCTTATTTTTTTTATTTTATAGGCTAAAATTTAGATTTATAAAAATGAATGCTTGGGATACTGAAAAAAGGATTTGGATAGTGCAGCGATACCATTCTTTGCAGTCCGTCATTTCCGTCCAAAGGGAATTTAGGCTAGAGTTTGGCGGTACTCTCCCGAATAGATAGACCATTGTGAGGCTGGTGAACTTGTTTGCCGAATCTGGAAGCATCGAACGAAGACCGTATCATCGGGATCCCAATGTTCGGGTTCAGGATACAATCGTGGCTTTTGCATCGGTAATACAGGCAAATTCAAGTGTTTCGACTCGAAACTAATCGGGCCAAATTGGAGTTAGCAGTCGGTCATTACAACGGATACTTCATGATGACTTAAGCTTGTTTCCGTACAAAGTCCAAATTACAAATAAGTTAAACGCTCAGGATTTGCCTGTTCGACTGGAATTTTGCCGAAAAATGATTGCAATGGCCGAAGAAGACAACACATTGCTAAATTGTTTGTTAATATCTGATGATGTTAACAAGCAAATTTGCTGTATATGGGGTGAATCGAATCCAGAAATGTGCCATGAGACGGAACTGCACCCAGAACGATTCACTGTGTGGTGCGCAGTTTCATCAAGGTGTATTGTCGGGTCATACTTCTTTGAAGAAAACGGTGTAACACAAACTGTCAATGGGGACCGTTATTTAAAGATGTTGAAGGAGTTTTTTTACCCAGAACTTCGCCACAGACGTATCCCTTTCAGCAGGATTTGTTTTCAACAAGATGGAGCAAGTGCACACGTAGCCACATAAGTTATGTCGGAGCTCTAACGAAAATTCCCAAACAAATTGATATCCAGGAACTGCATTTTCCGCTGGCCCCCAAGGTCACCTGACCTGACTGCACCAGACTTTTTTTTATGGGGTTATGCCAAGCAGGAAGTGTACAAAACGAATCAAAGGAATTTGACTGAATTGAAGCAGCCCATTAAGACAATAATTGAGGCGATCCCGATTTCAACCCTTCAGGCCGCAACGAACAATTTTCTGATCAGGTGCCGCATATGCGTGGATGATCGTGGAGATCATTTGCGGTCTATCATCTTTAAAAACCATTAGTTATTTAAAATAAAATTTAATTTTTAATCCAATAAAAAAAATTAATGAAATACATCGATTAAAATAAAAGTTATTTAAATTTCATTTTCTAGCACGATTCGTGCGCCACCCTGTATAAAAGATAAAGCAGATTTTTGAAGTAACTGAAATAAAACTTAAAAAAATCTTCAACAACTAGTTGTTCTGTGTGAAAGTGGCTACCGTGGTGACCCATGAATCAAAGGAAACAAATTTACAACACTTCTATTTTATCGCTTTGTTGTTGTAATTTTTGAGACCTCGTTTGACGTCATTAACAAACGGGTAAAAATTGAAATTGAAAAGTTTTAATTTTGTTTTTGAAATTATATATTTTGTGAAACAGCTTAAAAATGTTGTGTGCTGTTTGTGCGTGTAATAATTAAAGCAATATAACAATGAATTAAGAAAGGAAGATGTGTCATACCACAGTTGGTTACGCTAAACTGATAACTTGGATTCGTTTTTGTAAAAGAAAAGATTCTTTTAATGCAAAGACAGGTAGAATATGTAGTGACTCCTTTACTGCAGATCACATATGTAGATAAGGACCTCCAATTTGAATTAGGTAAGTGCTTTTGAATGGCCTAAGCACAAAAAATAAAATAAATATATCCTATCCTAATATGCTTCAGAGCCTTCCATACCAACAGTGTACAAAGCAACGCGAAACTTTGATTTATCTGGCCGGGCCACTAGGGTTTTGGCGAGGGACAATAAAAAACAGTAAAACAATGTTAGACGCAAGTACTAATGTACTGGATAGTGAAGAAATGCATATGCTACGTGTGAATGCTACATGTGAATGCTACAAGTTGCTTAAGCTTGTAAAACAATTATCTATCTCATCTAGAAAAATTCCGATTCAGGTTAAGGTCCCACATTTTAGGACACAATGAGGGTATTATTTCGAACATAGCGAATGTAAGCTTTGACGATACCCCAGATATGGAAGCGTCATTGACCGGTTTGCTGACAATGCTTTTGCTTAATACAAACAAATAATCTGGAATGTCTTTTTAGGTACCTACTATATTTCAAAGCATTGCTTGGGAACCAGAAGAGGAACTTAAAGCGGCTTGTCAAAGCCATCGCCAAGTATGTTAAATGATTTGACGAACTTGGACATTTTCAAATCCTTCAACCGAGAAGACTTTAGTAATTTGTACCAACAAAATCTACTTGAATTGGCCAGACAATGACTGCGACGTGGACACAAAAGAACTTTTTTTCCGCCAGAGGATGTATTTATATTTTAGAATAAGAACACTTAACAGAAAAATAGTAGACTTATCAAAATGCAAAAAAAAAACGAAAATATTTACAATAAAATTACAACATAATTAAAACATTTTACATTTATTTAATCCACAATAATCTTTAAACATTATGTTCTGCTTAATTTAAGTTAAATCTTCGATATCCATTTAGCAGTCCGACTTTCTTGATTTTTTCGAAATTAATTTAAAGTCAATTAAAGTAAATTCAATTCAACATGTTGCGGACCGGACGCCTGGCAAACCATAATATGGTTTATGTGGACGCGGCCGAGGACACGGAATGAAAACTTCATTTTTGTTGCGAGCAAGGGGAGGAGGAAAGGTAGCGGTAGTGTGGATAGATAGGAGAAAGGACGGGCTAGTAGATTGGAAAGGAATAGGTCGGAAAATGGATAAAATGCTAAGATTCCGGCGGCAAGACACCCCCCCCCGTTCCGCTCTATTCCTTTCCAATCTCCTAGCCCGTCCTTTTTCCTTCCTATTCACACTACCGAAACCTTTCCTCCTCCTCTTGCTCGCAACAAACAATATTTAATTATTTAAACAAATTGTATGTTTATATTATTTGATCACGAAAAATGTATGTATTTACATTGGACAAACTCAATACTTTGTTCTTCTCTGATGACGTAAACAAAATAAGACAAAAAAAGAAGTGTCGTAATCTTGATTTATTGATTCATGGAATATGTTGTACTTTAATCAAGTTTTTCATTATAATTGTATACTTCTTTATTTTATTCCAGAAAAATTTCCTGGTACCTATGATAAAACGCCCAAGAATTGTTTAAAAAAATTAAAATTCCATACATTAAAAAAAATCTACTTTCTATGTGACTTGTTTGGAAATAAAATGCCTGTTTGTTAATTAAATATTTTCACCAAGTTTACCAAACTTGGGTTTTTTCCTGTGGCTTTGGACAGCAAAATTTAAAAATTCCTACAAATTTGTAACATTTTGTACATATTGGCCACATTTGTGTGCAAAGGTACCACCACACAAAATTGACAATAAAAATTGAACGTGTGTAGAGCTCTTAAAACGTCAGTGGACACAAAGAAAGAACGTAGCAATGGGCATCATTGTATGAACACTCCAGACATACCGCAAATAAACTTTAAACACCATACGCAATACAAAGAATAGTGCACACAACAAAAATATTCTAAGGAATATTTGTTACTTACAGCGTTTTCCTCCTTATTCCTGTTTGTCTCTAGTTTTCGATACAAATATCTCATTCTGGTTCACAAATAATGAACTTTTCGCTCAAGTTCTCATATCTTTCAAATGTGCTTATCAATAACACCATGAAATGGCAGAACAATCTTGCCGACTTGTTGCTTTGACAGTTTTTGCATCAGTTACCCACAAAAATTCTTGTAGTAAGAATTCCCAACTTTTTCAACGAAGGGGAAGTTTTTTTTCTCTACTTTGACAGTCTTTATAGTAATATTTTAGAGTTAACAAACAGCATTTAGTGAAAATTTGTACAAATTTTTACGAATTCGTACAAATTCACAGATAACAAAGAAATCTATAGGGGTATTCACGATCCGGTGCAACTGGTCTAGTATCATTGTAAAAATGCAAAAGTGCAACTTTTTTTTGCACCACAACAACAACTTACACTGACTAAGATGGCTATACCCTTACCCTATTGCAACAGAAAAATACAATTGTGCAAAATTTGCCTTGTGTCGTTGACAGTTTGGCAGCTGTTATTTTCTGTCAGAAATGTTTGTGTTCAAACTGATTTTGCATTTTTACTCCAGAGTTGCAATAGAATAGAAAAGGTGCGTTCACGATTTATAGAAAAAAATAAAATTTCGCAATTTTACACCTTTTTGTTGCATCGGATCGTGAATACCCCTTATAATCTACGCTCTTGCCTTTTCCAAGATGGCGGGTCGTCTATAGTTTGTCGGCAGAGTTCAGTACATATCTATGCGTTCATACAAAAATCTTACTGTGGCATGAAAAATAATTTAAAATGGAAACAAATTTCAACGAATGCAAAAAACAGGAATTAATAAACGAGTAATATATTAATGTAATATAAAAATAACTTTTGATGTAATTAGCGATGAAAAAGTACATCACAGAAAGTAACCAGAAAGTGCAATGGAAATTTGAATACCAAATGAAATAAACTCTTAAATATGTATGTACATCCACATAATTACATATTTCTTTTTATTATTTATTCAACTCCTAAAATCATTTGGAATTTGTCTTTAACATAAAAAATATGTTAGGAAATTGAAAAAAAAATTATTGACTAAGTCCAGCAGATTATAATACTTTCATTAGATTTGTATAATAATTGTGCATTGCAGTAAATGTATTGCTAACATGATTGAGGTAATTCATGCTGCAAATTTTAAGAAAAAATAAACTTTCAAACTTACCTAAAAATGCTCCAATTAACGTTGAAGAACTTATCCAACCTTCCTGTGCGGCAGTAATTGAAGAGTTTAATGGACTATCTGGCGTATGATCTCTAAGTTTTGGCATCACTGGCGATGTCCATCCCATATAACTTCCCATACAAAAACTCATCATATTGGCTTTAAATATTACATATTAATTTATTTAAACAAAATAGTTCAAACACACATAACTCACCACATATTGCAATTAAAACAACTCGATAATTACCTAAAAGTCTATTTTTAGACATTTTTAAAAGGGTAGCTGTGCATAGGTTGAAATAAATAAATTTTAATAAAATAAAACTAGTTTTGTGTTTAAACAAGATTGAATAACTGTCTTATTACACAAGCAACGGAATGCTTAATAGCACGAAAGTAAGATCCATTTTCGATGCAACTAAAATGAGGGGTAATGTCTTACTAACATCGAACGTCCATGATTTGTTGATTATAATAGTGATGGCATTGGCAATTTCAGAATTACAGTATTTTACGGATATATGAAATACTTACAAAGTATTGGGCGCTTTTTCGGTTAGACCGAATGGATAAAAAAACGAGATGTTTATTAAATCCAGCAACAATAATCAATACGCTAAAAATGTCGGCGCTTAACTAATATTACGCAGAAAATTGGGCTATAATTGCGAGTTCCGCCTTTGTTATCGATAGTTTATATACATAATTATGTCATTTTTTTCTATAATGGCGGCGTTAATTTCCTGGAGGTGTTTTTTATTTCATCCACTCGCATTCCTCTTTTAATAAAACAATACCAGAAGTCGAGTCACCATAGTTACAGCAACTGCTTTCGAAATGATTGGTGCCTATCTGTTAAGTCAAAATTACTGCAATAATGTGAATTGGTTGCCATTTTGTTAGACCAGAAAATACTTGGTGTAAATTGACAATTGATCAGTTCAAAAATAGATATTGGTACATATGGTCAAACGATAATCGCAGATTAATTCAGATGCACCTTATAAAAAGTCCCAATAAAAAATCTCTTAAGTTTATAGTAATACCTTTTTTTGTAAATCAATCAAATTTAGAGGGGGAAAGGGGGTAAAATTAAGCTTTTTTCAAATTACTCGAAAGCCATAGGTTTTTTTGAAAAAAGTTGTTGGTACACATTGTAGCTATATTAAGTCAAGCCTGGTTGCTTTTACGAATGAATTTAATCTATATATCCATTTTGACGAACAATTTAATTTTGGAACGCTATAACTTTAGAACGAATTGACACACGGAAGTCGTTAATATTTCATTGTGTACTGTCTACAAGGTGTTCTTAGAAAATTTTGAGAAAAATAAAGGTTTTGGGAGTTATTGAACAAAATTAAATAAATTACTATTTTTAAGATGGCAGCATTTCCCTTCCGGTTCCACACTTAAAACTTGTTTTTTTTAATAGAACATGTTTTTCCAAACATAACAAAAACAAAAAATTTAGCAACTCAAAAGCATACATTTATTACATTTTTTTCTTTTTAAATGTACTACATCAAAATGTTTCCCACCATTTTTCTCCAAATCTATTAATTGTACGATAAAAAGTGTCTTAACCTTTTTTGTGTAGAAGGACATGATCTACAATGTGTACCAACAACTTTTTTCAAAAAAAAAACCCTTACGACGTAAAAATGAAGCTCTCCACCAAAATTCAGCTTTGTCGGAATTTTCTCGTAGTGAATATCTAACAACTCAATAATAAAGCAAAAGTAAGAAAACAAATAAATAAAAGTATAGTTTTCAATCTGAAGTCCAAACTTTATCGTTTGAGGCACATAACTCCATAAAAAAACACATACAAAAATAATTGCTTCAACAGTTTCTAATTTAAATCTATTAAAACTTTTTGTTTTGATTAACTGAGATCTGAAAATTTTCTTTCTGCGGCTGCAGAACTTTAAGGAAACGTCATCAATTTCATAATAAAGTTGGATATGTTCTCAAAAAAGGCTCTTCACTTCACACGCATATTTCAATTTTAAATCATCCATCCAAAAATCTTATATGTTTTATCCAAAGGAAGGAAGGAAAATAGAAGCGTAGTTCAGACTCTTTAATCTTTTTAAAATATTTTCTGGAAAATGAAATAAAAGTGCTTTAAACTATAAATTGACTCGTTCTTAAAACAATGAGTCAAATCTAAAAAAGATGAGTCCCTGAGCCAAAGTAAAACAAATGTGTCCCTTTGTCTCAATGAGTCCCAGTGGTAACAAACAGTGGTATGTATGTAGCATTGTAGCTCCTAACTTTTGTTCTTGCTTCATCACATTTATGTGTTCGAAACTAAATTCAACATTTCACTTATGTCGATTTCCTTACAGCACAAAAATTTGATTCGCGACGGATAACAAACCGTAGCAATTTTTTCCCTTAAACGAATTCCATAGACAAAAGAAATTGAATTTCTTCTTAAAGAACTGAATTCTAACGAATCTCTTTTCAAAGGTATTAAATAATATATTTTTTCAACTTTAAAGACAGAATTAAAATATGTAAAAATATCTTATATCGGTGCATCAATGTACTATATTATTAATTGATTCATAGATTAGATCAATTTTTCGTGCTAAAAGTCTATTTAATAGTTCGAGTGGGAAATAAAATTTAAAAAAATGTAAACTAATTTCAACAATTTTGTTTCTATATTTTAAAAATATTATCAAAATTGGTCGTCCAAGGGTTTAATCGAACCCTTTTGAAAATTTGGAATATGTATATGATATAGGTTGTACATATATGTTTGGGAACTTTTATTTTCTAAATAATTTATTTGTGCTTAGATTGCCTAGACCTAAAGAAATGTGGAAAAGTAAACAATGGCGCGCCCAAACTTACCAACTTTAAAATCACGATAGAGACTTACTCATTGAAAAATGTATTCAAAGGAATTTTAATGGAATTCCTTTTTAACAAGATATTGTTGTCCAAAAAAATGTTCTTCTAGTAATGAATCCAAGACATTTTCAATTATAGCCAAATTCAAAATTGAATAACATTTTCCAAATTAGTCAAGAAAAGTTTAAATAATCAGGAAACGTGGAATGAGCTGATAATTGGAATCTCGTACTAAATCATTTCACAATAACTCAATAACTTATTTCAATAACAGCTGAGTTGAAAAAAATACAACACATCGCAAAATCTTAAACAACCAATATTAAGGTGTATGAGCATCAAAAAGTATCTAAGTGTGGTGAGGTCTATTACGAATAGTTTAATACTGTTTTCTATCACTTCTTCAAAAAAATAAACTTCATATTGAGTGTGTTTCTTTATTTATTCCGGATAAGGAATAGAATGGATGGAAAAGGCGAAATGTTTATCTAAAATATCCAGAATGGAATGAATAAAGAAACAAAAATTCTATCCGGAATAGAAAAGAAGAAAGATGACATCAATCAGCTGTTTTAAAGTGTTGTGATGATGACAAGAAAACAGATATATCTATGGAAAATAGTAAAAATAAATTATTATTAATTCATGAAAACTCACATTTAATTGTTATTTATATATTTATTTCAATAATAAAAGTAAATATAAACAATGTTTCGTCGTCCACTTTGTTTACTTACTTGGTTTTCGTCTTTGGCTGCTGTCACTTGTTTTGCTTTCATATGAGAGGGTAATTGGAGAATATTCTGTTCATTTCGTGTCTAGCATGGAATAAAAAGAATGCATTCCTAACGTTCCGAAATTAATAAAGAAACAACAAAATAGTTTATCCGGACTATTCCTTGGAGTAAAGAAACGCAAAACTGGTATTCCGAATATTCTGCACATCTCTGAATGAATAAAGAAACACACTCGTTATTTGCAAAAGTTCTTCAAACTAAGCCTACCATACCGCTCGAGACTGCATTATTTGTTGCTTGCTTCCTCAGCGTCTCAGAGGGCTTGCACACACGCGACTATTTCTTTCGGACTAAAACCGGTTTTGTCGGCAAGGGAAGCCAAGTGTGCAGTATGAAACGGACTGAAATTTCAGCCCTAAATTTCGTGGATGACCGAAGACTAAGACTAACACATACACAACAATTTAAGCAGCCCTCCACTTTTCTAAAAGATCAGTTGTGTATTATTGTCAAACTTTTGCAAATATTTAATACATTTGAGATAAATCAAGCACAAAGGTTAGTAAATTCTGTTGCCAATGTTTCAGTGAACGATAACGCTTTTTCGCCTATTCAAAAAAGGCTTTATTTCAAAAAATATAGCGGAAAAAAATTAGGGTACTCCACATTACCCGATCTTACTCTAAATACTGACACATAAAAAAAGAGGTGCATCATGTATACAATTCTTCGCTCATTTGGACTAAAGACGAAAACCAGTAAATTTTCTACCTTGGTTAAATTTTGAAGTTTGGTTTGTGGTGGGATCAAATTTAGCTTTTTGCTGTGTGAATTGCGTTAAAAGGGATTTATTAAAACACTATTTTGGCTAAAATTCCTTCAAGATTGAAGAAATTTCCCTAAAAATATTTTTTTTTTGTTTTTCAAGTTAAATAATTTCTTTCCCAAAATCCGACTTAGAAGATATAAAGTTAATAATTTGGCACAAAAAAGTAACGAATTCCTAGTTTTACTAATATCTTTCGGTTTTACATCGTTAATTTAATATTTTAAAACAACAATTCCAAATCTTTTCAAATCAATTCCCATTATGGTTAGTTTGTTGATTTAGTATGTAAACACTAGTTTTCACAGCTGAAGAATTTGACAAGCTGACAAATCAATCTATTTGTATTCAATTTGCAAAATGAAATACAATGAGTATTTAATTAATTATTTTATATTTGTTAAAATATCAACGGATTATAATATTTGTTTTTTCCTCTTGAGACCCTACACAAACAAAAATAATAATGTAATTTAATTTTTCAATTGAATAAATTAAAACTTACATTTATTATATGGTTTCCCAGTAGATCTGGACTTTTTGGAGTTCATCTTTCTTTTCGGTTATCGCTTACAATTTCAAATTACTCTATCTTGAGAAACGTTAAATTTTAACGCAAATTTAGCCTGCTCTACAGCTGCCTACATTTCAACTCATTTTATTCACCACGCTAGTGTCAAATTTTAACCAAGTTACAAAATTTAACCAACATTTTAACGCAATTCACACACGGCCTTAGTCCAAAAATTATTTATCCAGTGTGTGCAGGCCCAGACAACTGCCTAAAGCGCCCTACAGACGATCAATGGAAGCGATCAACCAAAATGTTGTCAATTTGGAGAAGAAATTGCAGCCATGGGCGATAATCCAAATACGAAAGAAACTGAAACTGCAACTTAATATTATAGAACATGAAAGCGACATAGAATTAGAACTTAAATATGCTCTTCTCAATCAAGAATTGCGAGCAGCTCAATCAGTTGAAGATTGGCGCAAATCTGAAGGAAACGTGAAAAGGAAAGACTATTGCTGGAAGAATTGGTGGCTATTGTCGATAACCGTGATCAATTGGAGCAACGTCTTCATAATCAGGAAATTGAAATCGAAGATGATTATGAAATCGAGCGTGCCCTAGAGCAGGTGGACATCAGTGGTAGCAAAGAAAAATAAGTGATTCAATAAATACAAAAGTATAAAAAAGGAACTACGTAGGAAAAACAAAATATTTCTTCTTTTTTTCTATTCTTAAAATTCTTTTGTAAAGAACAATTTGAATGATTAAAATGACAATGAGAGAGCTTTGAATGTTATAACTTATAAACCTCTCGCAAGTTTGAACAGAACAAAAAAATAAATAGCCTATTTTAAGCACATACAAATGATCATTACCTAACTTAAAATTCCTAACAAAAAAAAAACAGGTTGCTGGTTTACTCCATTAGCTAATAAGATAAGGACCCGGAACCTCTACTTTGACATTTGCCAACAAGATGAAACACGCACACAAGTAACTTTTCCGTTCATCTTCCAATAGACACATTGGTAAAAACGCACACACGAATCTTTTCTGTTCATCTTCATATAGACACATAGATAACACAGCATTAGTAATTTGTTTTGTTTTGTTTTTCGATTTCCCATCTTTTAATGGATAGACATTCAAAGGTACAAATACAACAATGTAAGCAAATGGGTTTTGAGGGTGAAACCTACGAAGGTTTCCAATCTTATTATAGGTGATTTGTGGTTTACTCATTACTATACATACTGTGCAGGCGTAGCACAAAAAACATGTGATTGAGTAAGTCTAGTCTACTGATAAATATGACAAGGAATAAAAAAATAATGCGAATTATAAGGGACGTCGATAAATACGACACGGAAATGTCTCCACATTAGTTCAGCCGCCATCCTTGGAGATGAAATCTGAGACAACAACCACATACAGTCTCAGAACATCGCGCCACACATCTTTCCTATCCTTCTTTATCTTTCTTAACCTCCCGACCGGGCTGTGTTGAAACATTAAAAGGGTAGCGCGTGTATATTATAAAAAAAAAACGGAATAGCACCGAAGCAAAATATGAAAATTCATTTGACTCGTTACGAGTTGATTTTTCAGTTGGAATCAAAAATTTATTGATACACATTGGTTGTAGACACTTGTAGCATTCTTTAAAGGTATACACGATTCCATCCAACTATTGCCAATTTGTTGCAATAGTTTTTCCCACAGACAAAGTAGGTAGTTAGCTATTTATATATACATATTTTTAAAGCCCGAAATTAATTAATTATATGAATGAAGATTAGGATGACGAAACTATTAGAATACCGCGAATTAAGATTATACGAAACCAGTTAATTATTAAATTTAAAAAATGTCAAAATTTATATACTGTGTTAAAATTTTAACGAGCTCCTGAGCAGGTTAAATTTTGACGTCTGTATTCACCTCAGTAATGTCAAAATTTAGCCATAGGATCAAATTTAACGCACTTTTAAGGCAATTGACACACGGCCTAAATGTCAATTCTTATGAGTATAAGGGACTAGACTATACTCGTACTATATTAGATGTTAAACTAGTAGCTGCTTTTAAAATTAAAAGGGCTTTTAGTTACTGAACCCAGGGCTGTAGTTAAGGGGTGCATGAGGGGCAATGTCATACCTTAAAATGTAAAATACCCACTTAAAATTCACCATTTCCTATTTTATACATTCATTGGAGCCAAAAATGGCAGGGAGGTCATTGGGGTTCGCTATCGGCCGTTCAAAAGATATTTAAGATATTTAAAATTCGTAAGTGTTAGAAAAATTAAAAGAAGCGAAAAAAGAACTTTTGATTAAAAAAATGTCTTTATTTAATGAAGGTTAGGAAAAGAATGTGCTTTTCATTATTAGGTTATATAAAAGAAGAAAGAGTCAACTTGATTTAACGAAAACAGAGACAAATGCATCGTCAAATAGTGACGTTTGATGTTTATATGCTGCAACACTTCCTCCATAAACAGCAAACGGATTATTTTGTTCTATTTTGTTGAGTGGTCAAACCTATCTTGTGACGAAGTGCTTCAAAGCGAATCCGTGGCAGTGGCTTTGTCAACAAATCTGCTACTTGGTCTTCTCCAGGAATGTGTTCTAGCTTTATAAATCCTTTCAGGAAACACTCTCGCACATAAAAATGCCTCACGTCGATGTGTTTTGTCCTTTTATGGTATTCGGGATTCTTACCTAGTTTCACAGCACTTGCGGAGTCGACAAACAGTTCAGGTTTAAAATTCGTTTGTAAAGCTAGTTCTTCCATCAGACGCTTAAGCCACATTGCCTCTTTTGCTCCTTCACTAGCAGCCATAATTTCAGATTCGGTGGTATACAGTGCTACTGTTCGCTGTAGTTGACTGGTCCAACAGACTGCTCCACCAGAGAGAATAGCAACAACTCCTGTTGTCGATCGTCTTGTTTTGACATCACCGGCAAAATCGGCATCGCTGTATACTTTTAAATTCTTGGTGTCTTTTTGGTATTTAATACATGCGTTGCTGGTTCCACGTAGGTATCTAAAAATTCTCTTGACATCATTCCAGTCTTTCTTGGTAGGATTCTCTACTGAACGTGCTGCTGAACAAACGGCGTAGGCGATATCAGGTCGTGTTGCTGTTGCCAAGTATAACAAGCTTCCAATAGCTTCGCGGTATGGAACTGATTCCTTCATGCATTCGTTGTCTTCGGTTTCAATGTTAACCATAGGTGTTGTCACAGGATTGCATTTGTCCATATGAAATCGATCCAAGATTTTGTTCGTATACCTTTCTTGACTCAGACAGATCGAATCACCTTGAAGACTAATTTTCATACCTAGAAAATTATCTAGGGAGCCAGTTGTAATTTTAAATTCTGATTTTAATTGAGAAAGAAAATTTTAAATCAAATGTTCATCATTACCAAAAACGAGTACATCGTCGACATATATTACTACATACAGAATAATTCCATTGCGGTTGCAATAAAAGAGACAAGGATCAGCCTTACTGTTTTCCATTCCAGAATTCGTCATGAACTGCAAAAATCGTGTGTGCCAACAACGCGGGGCTTGCTTGAGTCCATACAAGCTTCCTTTCAAGAGACATACCCTGTCGGTGCCATCATGAAATCCTTCGGGTTGTTCGAGATAAACTTCCTCCTCTAGATTACCATACAGGAAAGCCGTCTTAACGTCGAATTGCTGGATTTTCAAACCTTTCGATGCAGCTATGGCCAACAGCAAGCGAACAGTATCATAGCGCGCAACAGGACTGTACGTTTCATTGAAGTCGACGCCTTTCATTTGGGCATAGCCCTTCGCCACAAGACGAGCTTTAAAACGGGGACTGCTTCCATCGACAGAGTCTTTTATTCCAAATACCCAGCGGTTTTGAAAAACTTTTGCATTTTGTGGTCGAGCGACAAGATCCCATGTGTGGTTTTCTTTTAAAGAATCCAGTTCATCATGCATGGCTAAAAGCCACTGCTCTTTTTCCGCCGACTGCAGGGCTTGTTGAAGAGTTGTTGGATTTTCTGTAGATTGGCCTAATTCGACAAGCATCGCATACTCGTTCATCCAGGCTGGTCTTTTCTTTTCTCGTGAACTGCTTCGAACTTCCTGCATCATGGTTTCATCGTCCTCCTCTTCGTCCAGACTTTCGTATTCTGCGCTGGTATTGTTGTCTTCAATCAATGATTCTGTTAATGTACTTTCGTCTCTCATTTCAGGCTTTTCTTCAACGATTGTTCTTGCTGATAATTTGTCATTTGCAATGTCATCAATAGTTTCATCACTATTAAGGGTTATGGAATACACAACTTCTGGTTTGAAGATCACGTCATGGCTGCAGACAACTTTTCTTAGTTTAGGTACCCAAAAGCGATAGCCATCTTTGTCGTTGACATATCCAACCAAGTTTCCAAATACTGCCTTTTGGTCGAATTTTCTGCGACGTTCTTTGGGAATGTGCACATAACATCCAGTGCCAAAGATTCTCAGATGATCCAATTTGCCTAGGTCTTTGTTGTACCATAACTCATAGGGGACTTTGTTGTTGACTTCAGTTGGGCCAGTGCGGTTCAGAATGTACGCTGCCGTATTGCAAGCTTCGGCCCACAATGTTTTTGGCAACTTGCTTGAAAGCCTCATACATCTGGCTGCTTCGACTATCGTTCTATTTTCTCTCTCCGCTGCTCCGTTTTGTTACGGTGTATACGGAGGTCCGATGCAGTGTATTATTCCTCGTTTCGCAAGCACTTCGGCGACATCTTTGTTGTTGAACTCTTTTCCACCATCGCATCTAAGCATCTTCACAGTATGTTCGTTGGTTTTAGCTTCGTTTAGGAACTGCTCTAGAGATCGACAAACTTCACTTTTATTTTTTAAAAAGAACAACTTACGAAACTTACTAAAATCGTCTTTGAAACAGACATAATATCGAGCACCTCCAACAGATGGTATTTCAACCGGACCGAGAACGTCAGCATGAATTATTTCGCCTACATTGGTTGGCCGATGACTTCGACTCTTGAATGACAGTCTGTGCATTTTGCCGACTGCACAACCATCACAAAACTGTTCATCGCTTTCAGCTACTTCGATATTCATTTTATTCAAAATGCTTTTAACATGCCTTTTGTTCTGATGAGCAAGACGTTCATGATACAACTGCAATGTATCTGTTGCTTTCGATAAATAAACTTCGGCTGGTTTCGTAGGTCTTATTACTCGAATATTCAATACATATAGCTCGTCTTGAAGATGTCCGGAGATAACTAACTCATTGCTTTGCGTTTCAGATATTTTGACTGTTTGGCTGTCAATCGTTGTAAAAAAAACCCTCTTTGCGCTGCTGCTTTGACAGAGAACAGATGTGCACTCGCATCGGGTACGTACCAAACTTCTTTCAGCGTTGCATCTTTCCATACACCTTCTGAGTATGATTGTATAGTTATGTCTCCTTGACCATAGGCTTTCATTGAGATACCTCGTTTTCCAAGACATACATCCTTAGGCACAGAAAATTTTGTGAAGGTTTCAAAATACAATTTACTTGGTGTCATGTGCTTGGACGCTCCGCTGTCGCAGTACCATTGGTCGAGTTTGGTGCAGGTAGTTGTTGCATTCAAAGAATGTGCCATCAAGCCAAAATTCTTCTTCGGATTAATATTTTCTTTTTCTCTTGGCTCTCGCCGATCTGACTTGTTTTGCGGACACTGAGCTGCCCAATGACCAAGCTGTTTGCATTTGTTGCACGGGAACTTTTTCTTTGCGCGTTCCATATGGTCATTCTTCTGCTTCTTTTTCTTAAAATTGCTTTTGGCTATAAAAGCTGTCATGTCACTCGATTCTTTGTCAATTCGATTTTCGCGTAGTTCGATAGAACATAATTTTTCGATAAGCAAATTCAGCTTTTGATTTTCTGATGAGATGGTATCCCAAAGATCACGGAAATTGTCATAGTCTTTTCCAAGAGTAGACATAATTCGTCCAATTAATATTCGTTCTGAAAGAGTATTTTCTTTATGATTAGAAAGCTCTGTATTCAGATCAACGAATAGTTTCTGCAATTTTGCTATGTGCATACTTATATCTTCTTTTTCATCTCGCTGTGCTTGGAAAAAAGACTCGATTAGCAAAGTCAGTCTTTGAGTACTACTACGTTCAAAGCGAGCACATAATTTGTCCCAGATTTCTTTGGCATTTTCACATGTGAGAACAAGTTCAGCTATTGGTCTACTTAGCGCAGATGCAATTAGACCGGCAGCTCGTGCATCGTTCTTCAACCAAAGAATACGCTTTTTCAAATCTGCTTCAGCTGCTCCAGCAGCTAGCTCTGGACAAGGTTCTTCACCGTTCACAATTTTTTGTAAGTCGTAAGCACGTAAAAGCATTTTTACTTGCCATTCCCATTTTGGCCAGTCACTTGGTCCTTCAAGGCAATCAACCGAAACTTTGTAGTCCATCGATGACGATGCCATTTCTTACAAAAAAAAAATTTGAAGACAAACGCAGTTTTTTTTTATTTAGAAGGATTCTGGGCTCATAACCTGTTAGAAAAATTAAAAGAAGCGAAAAAAGAACTTTTGATTAAAAAAATGTCTTTATTTAATGAAGGTTAGGAAAAGAATGTGCTTTTCATTATTAGGTTATATAAAAGAAGAAAGAGTCAACTTGATTTAACGAAAACAGAGACAAATGCATCGTCAAATAGTGACGTTTGATGTTTATATGCTGCAACAGTAAGAAGCGTTTACAACACGCACCACGTTTTGCAGTTTGTTAATAATTAGTGTTAAAATAAAGTGAAGTATCTACCCAAGCTTTTTTTTATTAAAAACAGTGCAGATTCATTAAAGATATCCGTAGTTTCTTCGAAAAAAAAAAACTTGGAGAGGAAAAGGAAATAACTAATGGTACTCCTCCTAGTGTTGAAGAATCAGTCACGGGAATTCAGGTTGCTTTTTTATATTTGTTCCTGCAAATATATTCAATTAATCATATAGAAACCATATACAAATTGCTTGAAATAAAATTAAATTGTTTCAAAATGCTTAGAAATGCTGAAATATTATGTAGTCATAAGTCATTATTCTAATTATTCAATTGCAAAAAACAGCAGGTAATTGTCATAATGATGTGGCTTAGCATTGCAGTGGACTCATTTAAGTTTTTAAAATAAATCTACTAAATTAAATTGATTTTGTTTTAGAATTTTGCTTAAAAAATAATAACGCAGCCCACCGAGATTAAAACTTATGCAAATTAATTTAATTACAAAGATATATTTTTATTTAGATGTTTAAAATTAGAATCGAAATTATTTTATCACGTCAGATTTTTTTTTAGACGTTCAGGTATATTTTTGTGAGAAATCCTTTTGAGGAGGTTCAGAGATTTTGAACCCAGTTTTCCGTATGTGTTAGTTTTCCCATGCATTTTACGTTCGCAAAAAAGTGTAAAGTCATGTTCGATTTAGAGTTTAAAATTACAATGGTTTTGAGTAAGCAAATCCTATCTTTGCTCCAGCCTTCTTCTTCATCTTTACAGCTATGTAGAACAACAGGACTGAAAGAAGACAATATAATCATTGTTAAGGTCGAGCTACAAAACTGCCCAAGGACTGAAAAGCCATTGGTGGCACACAATTCGTCACCTGAAAATGTTACCAATGTCATGGCCCGCAGCACATCACCCTCGCAGTCGCTAGGCTCGCTAAGTCCGTCGAGTATCAGCAACATTTCCAGCAGCAATGGCAGCTGTAATAACATAACCAATTTAAGGTCAGGTGAAATGTTTCATAAAATTTTGGAGGAAGCTAACAGAACAGAACGACAGGTAACGATTGTTACAGTTAAATCTACATTATATACCACCAACTTTCTTGCAAGCAATGCTTATTTTTAAAGTGAATTTCTAAGTGAAATTTAAATCCAAATTGGAAAATATTGCATATTGTAAGTGTTTTAAAAACGCAAAATATGGTGTTGGTCGTTTAAGCTGTGCGTTGTATAATAAACTACTTTTCTCTTTTTAAAGAACTATCGCACAGTTTCCTATGATCTCTTAGTAATTGCGATTCATGTGCATGAATAAATTGTTTGTGGTATAAAATATAAAATTAAAAACGCGTATAAAGTACAGAAAAAAGTCATAGAAAAAAGTTTTGCGGAGTTTAATATACAGGGTGGCACACGAATCGTGCTACAATAAGAAATTTAAATAACTTTTATTTTAATCGATGTATTTCATTAATTTTTTTTATTGGATTAAAAATTGAATTTTATTTTAAATAACTAATGGTTTTTAAAGATGATAGACCGCAAATGACATGACCTCCACTCTCATCCACGCATATGCGGCACCTGGTCAGAAAATTGTTCGTTGCGGCCTGAAGGGTTGAAATTGGGATCGCCTCAATTATTGTCTTAATGGAATGCTTCAATTCAGTCAAATTCCTGGGTTTCGTTTTGTACACTTCCTGCTTGACATAACCCCATAAAAAAAGTCTGGTGCAATCAGGTCAGGTGACCATGTGGGCCAGCGGAAAGTGCAGTTTCTGGATATCAATTTGTTTGGGAATTTTCGTTGGAGCTCCGCCATAACTTGTGTGGCCACTTGTGCACTTGCTCCATCTTGTTGAAACCAAATCCTGCTGAAAGGGATACGTCTTCGGCGAAGTTCTGGGTAAAAAAAACTGCTTCAACAACACAAGTTTAAGTCATCATGAAGTATCCGTTGTAATGACCGTCTCCTAACTCCAATTTGGCCCGATAAGTTTCGAGTCGAAACACTTGGATTTGCCTGTATTGCCAATGCAACAGCTACGATTGTATCCTGAACTCGAACATTGGGATCTCGATGATACGGTCTTCGTTCGATGCTTCCAGATTTGGCAAACATGTTCACCAGCCTCATAATATTCCATCTACTCGGGGAGTACCGCCAAACTCCAGCCTAAATTCCCTATGGACGGAAATGACGGACTGCAAAGAATGATATCGCTGCATTATCCAAATCCTTTTTTCAGTATCCCAAGCATTCATTTTAATAAATCTAAATATAAGCCTAAAAAATAAAAAAAAATAAGCCGATTACTCACACTGAAAAAAATTTATTACGTTTTATTTTTGTAGCACGATTCGTGTGTCACCCTGTATTTTTCAAAGCTTCAAATACCGAATAAATTTGAATGTTCTCAAAAACGACATATTTTGAGTTCTTGACCTCAAGTTTCTCAAAGTTATACAAAACTCTCGGTTTTATAGTTAGATTCTACGTACAAATCTATCTTAAAAATTAAACTTATTTGCCGGAAAGTTTTAAATTCTTTAACCTGTGTCCTTTTCCGAAAAATTCAAAACTTTTTATTTGATTTTTCAGGTCTTACAATTGCATCAAAAAAGAAAGGTATACTATGTCAAAGCTTTTTTGAGTCGTCAAGAAAATGATAAGAACATCATGCATGTTTCGTACAGACAGCGAGGATCGCTTAAAGGCACATATAACACAAACTGCAATGCTGCGGTTGCGGCACTGCAGTTTGTTAGTTAACATTAATTTTATTGAATTCAGTGAATATACCTCAAAGGCTTTCAATGAGCCATGAAAGAATGGAGGCTTGGTTTTTCTTGCATTAGAAAAAAAAAGAAACAAACTTATTGATATTAAAGAAGTCTCCAAAATTTTTAATAATATCAAGAATCGTATAATTCAATTATTTTAAGCACCCTGCAACATAATTACCGAAATTTATTCGGTTTTTCAGTGTATCACCCAGTGTTGTTCCTCTACGTGTCGACTTTAGTTGTTTACATTTCAATGTAGACAATCGGTCGACAATGTAGACAATATGTCGACAATGTAAACAATAACTTTGATATCCTAAATCTCACAAATAAAATCACTTTAAAAAGCCTTTGCTGCAACGATTTTAATATTTTCCATAAAAAAATAAGTTTCAAGCAATAAATTGTAATATTTTCTTTTAAAATATAGGTTTAAAGCGTATTATTGTATTATTTTATTACTTATTAATCCTGCTTATTCATTAAATAAATTAATAATTTTGAATACAAGATAATAGTATGTAGTATTTTCATTAAATTTAATAGAGATAATGCTACAATTTATAAATTCAAGTTTAATTTTATGTCTGGCCAAACTTAAAACAAAGCCTTTGAAGAGCTAAGCTATCTCTTGGTGAAAACCAATAATAAATACTCAGCCTAGTCTTCGGAGGCACAGGTAATGGAAAATGTTATTATAATCTAAATATTGATTTAAAAACTACCTCAAACAAGGACATCTGAATAGGATGATGTCTCGATGGTATTTTTATAATATTTAATATTTAAAGGCCATGTTATTCAACCATTTTATCAGAGGAAAACGATAGGGCAACCATTGACATACTATACATGGACTGCTAGTCGATTGTCAGTTGCATACAAAAGCTCTATTGGAAATGGGGAGAACGATCCTTACGCCCCTCGGAGCAAAGTTGCAAGCAAAAATATTATTCTCAAAAGCCATATATTGCCACTCTTGGCACGCGCACCATATTTTGTCAACAGGCAAAGAAACTAGGGACATCTATTGGAATTTTGTATAAGATAAGTGATGACATCTATTTTTTTATAGAAATTCAACAATGCTGTAGTGCTAGGGGACTATAAAAAAAATTCCTTTTTGTTTCATTTTAGGAAAAAAGATTGCTTTTAAAGTTGAATTCGAAATAAAACAAATAAAAATCTAATTTTAATTTCCCAATTAAATTAATTCTTTATTTTAAATCAATTTATTTAGAAAATTGTTTCTCTTTCGTTAGTTTTCCGTTTCAGTACTGCTTTTTTGTTCTTCTTAAAAAATGTAAAATTTTATGTAAACAATTAAATAATAATTTCGTAACTATACTTTTTGTTTTATTTGCATCGGCCAGAAAACTGTTTAAAAAAAAAGAAAATTTAAATAAAGCCATATATACTTTCCATATATACATACATAGAAGAACTAACTAACCCTTGAGGTTTGAGGCTCGAATTCACTTCTGATGCTTGATGGAAATAGTAGATATATGCAAGTTCAATATCTACTTTATACATTAAGAGTATTCATGAAACCGTGCTAGCCTTCCCACATCGGAAAATGGAAAAGTTTACGACACGCATTTCATGAACGCACCTAAAAATCAACTTGTGTAAACGTGTTTAATGATTTTTCTTCTTCCTATATTTTAACTTGAGTAATAACGGTGTGTTTATTACTCTTATCTAAAATGTCGGCTAAAAATAATACGATTAAGAGACATAGTTATACCAAGATTGTGACACATAAAACGTCAAAATTAAATGTCAAAAGTTTTCCACATTTAACAAATTCAGATGGTAAGCTTTCTCCCATAAAACTATGCGGAAAAGCTTACCATTTTTTGGTAAGCTTTTTAGTTTTGACACCTCATTTACAATTTTACCACTTTAACTTATATTCCGCAGTTGTGTTATAGAGTTTATTTATTTCGTCGAAAAGTTAAAACAAAAACTTAAATGTAGTTTAAACTTAAAAGCGTGTGCTAAATTTTATTAGTCGCGTAGAAAAGTAAAGAAAAAATAAATTGATATTTGGTCTAGCCTTAATTGTATTCCGCTCATCCGCATAGAACTATAATATAGTTGCCTACTTTTTTCTGTAGAAAATAGAGAAAAGGAAATTTTTGGATTTGCGTATGGATTTCTTTAAAAAAAATCCCTTAAGCACTGGTACTTCATAATTGTTGCAGCATATAAACATCAAACGTCACTATTTGACGATGCATTTGTCTCTGTTTTCGTTAAATCAAGTTGACTCTTTCTTCTTTTATATAACCTAATAATGAAAAGCACATTCTTTTCCTAACCTTCATTAAATAAAGACATTTTTTTAATCAAAAGTTCTTTTTTCGCTTCTTTTAATTTTTCTAACAGGTTATGAGCCCAGAATCCTTCTAAATAAAAAAAAACTGCGTTTGTCTTCAAATTTTTTTTTTGTAAGAAATGGCATCGTCATCGATGGACTACAAAGTTTCGGTTGATTGCCTTGAAGGACCAAGTGACTGGCCAAAATGGGAATGGCAAGTAAAAATGCTTTTACGTGCTTACGACTTACAAAAAATTGTGAACGGTGAAGAACCTTGTCCAGAGCTAGCTGCTGGAGCAGCTGAAGCAGATTTGAAAAAGCGTATTCTTTGGTTGAAGAACGATGCACGAGCTGCCGGTCTAATTGCATCTGCGCTAAGTAGACCAATAGCTGAACTTGTTCTCACATGTGAAAATGCCAAAGAAATCTGGGACAAATTATGTGCTCGCTTTGAACGTAGTAGTACTCAAAGACTGACTTTACTAATCGAGTCTTTTTTCCAAGCACAGCGAGATGAAAAAGAAGATATAAGTATGCACATAGCAAAATTGCAGAAACTATTCGTTGATCTGAATACAGAGCTTTCTAATCATAAAGAAAATACTCTTTCAGAACGAATATTAATTGGACGAATTATGTCTACTCTTGGAAAATACTATGACAATTTCCGTGATCTTTGGGATACCATCTCATCAGAAAATCAAAAGCTGAATTTGCTTATCGAAAATTTATGTTCTATCGAACTACGCGAAAATCGAATTGACAAAGAATCGAGTGACATGACAGCTTTTATAGCCAAAAGCAATTTTAAGAAAAAGAAGCAGAAGAATGACCATATGGAACGCGCAAAGAAAAAGTTCCCGTGCAACAAATGCAAACAGCTTGGTCATTGGGCAGCTGAGTGTCCGCAAAACAAGTCAGATCGGCGAGAGCCAAGAGAAAAAGAAAATATTAATCCGAAGAAGAATTTTGGCTTGATGGCACATTCTTTGAATGCAACAACTACCTGCACCAAACTCGACCAATGGTACTGCGACAGCGGAGCGTCCAAGCACATGACACCAAGTAAATTGTATTTTGAAACCTTCACAAAATTTTCTGTGCCTAAGGATGTATGTCTTGGAAAACGAGGTATCTCAATGAAAGCCTATGGTCAAGGAGACATAACTATACAATCATACTCAGAAGGTGTATGGAAAGATGCAACGCTGAAAGAAGTTTGGTACGTACCCGATGCGAGTGCACATCTGTTCTCTGTCAAAGCAGCAGCGCAAAGAGGGTTTTTTACAACGATTGACAGCCAAACAGTCAAAATATCTGAAACGCAAAGCAATGAGTTAGTTATCTCCGGACATCTTCAAGACGAACTATATGTATTGAATATTCGAGTAATAAGACCTACGAAACCAGCCGAAGTTTATTTATCGAAAGCAACAGATACATTGCAGTTGTATCATGAACGTCTTGCTCATCAGAACAAAAGGCATGTTAAAAGCATTTTGAATAAAATGAATATCGAAGTAGCTGAAAGCGATGAACAGTTTTGTGATGGTTGTGCAGTCGGCAAAATGCACAGACTGTCATTCAAGAGTCGAAGTCATCGGCCAACCAATGTAGGCGAAATAATTCATGCTGACGTTCTCGGTCCGGTTGAAATACCATCTGTTGGAGGTGTTCGATATTATGTCTGTTTCAAAGACGATTTTAGTAAGTTTCGTAAGTTGTTCTTTTTGAAAAATAAAAGTGAAGTTTGTCGATCTCTAGAGCAGTTCCTAAACGAAACATCAAACGTCACTATTTGACGATGCAATTGTCTCTATTTTCGTTAAATCAAGTTGACTCTTTCTTCTTTTATATAACCTAATAATGAAAAGCACATTCTTTTCCTAACCTTCATTAAATAAAGACATTTTTTTAATCAAAGTTCTTTTTTCGCTTCTTTTAATTTTTCTAACAATAATATTCGTGATTTCCACTGGGAGCTGGGTGGCGCTCGTGTGGTCCTAGCTGAGGAGAGGTCCAACGCGAAGTTGGCTCCTGGCAGTCCATATCTAGTATGTCAATGATTTAAACCCTACTCTAAATGAGTTTTAAAATGGTAGTCGACTCTAAAAATGAGTTTTAAAATGATATACTTTAACGTTTAAGAGATCGTCTACATTTAAAAAGGGCAAAACACTTCTTTCTTAAACTAAACCTTTTCCAGTTGACATTTGACATTTCAAAGTGAACGAAAATGTTTTCTGAAGAAGATTATAGTAGTTTTCAAGATTTTTAGCTTTTTAGAAAGCCAAAAATATATTAAGTTCGAGCAAGCCCGTTCGAAGAACTTGACGACCTTGAATTTTATTCAAGATAATTTGAAAAAAAAAACAACGGTCGATTTGTAATTGAAAATTGTAGGTACAATTTAGTGGCAATATTTGTGCAAAAATATTTGAAATCGGACCAAAATATTAAACAACTCCAAATTATGTGAGAAATTTGTCATCTAACGATTTAATTACTGAACCAAATTTGCAAGGTTTACTGACATTTTTTTAATTTTGTTACTAAATACTCGAATTTTAAAAGTTTTTTTTTTAACTTGACCAGTACCAAATCAATGAAGTGATTCAGTGGACCTATTGTTAGTAAGTAGGTTTAACATAACAGATTTTGCCCATAACTTAAAGTTGTTCGATATTTCTAATTTAAATATTTGAAACTTATAACACATAGGACTATAGGTATACGTTGAGATTTAGATCAAATATTTTTTTCACGACTACCTTGTTCTTACACACATGTTTTTGAATTAAAGAAAAATTTGTTTCTTTTTTTTAACATTTACGTTTTGGGGTTTGATAAATTTTAGTTGGACAAATTAGGAATTATGATGGTTTTACGAATTGTCTACAATGTCTACATGTAGACAATCATGTAGTCTATATTTTTATTCTACATGGCACAACACTGATCACCATTTCCTCATCTCTTCTTTTCCCCCTTTCCGTCCTCCGCAAACCACTACAAACAAATACTAATATCCCGACACTAGCGCTATCGCAATGTGTCGCTGGTTAACAGTACTATAGTTAGTACTATAAAACACAAATACAATATTGTAACAGAAAAATACAAGGGTGTAAGATTTTTTTAACACAAACTTAAGCCTTCTTCAGAACAAATGTGAAACAGACTTTGACATTTGCTTCAGTGTTGCTACAGTTTAGTAAAGGTGTGTTCACAGTCTGTTGTAAAAAAATAAAATTTTACAATTTTACAAGACTTGGTACACCAGATCGTGAATCCCCATAATGTTTTAGTTCTGTGTTCAAATAAATTTTAAGTCTATGTATGTCATAATTTAAGTACAGTGTTACATGCTTATAAAAAACTCTGAAAATCTCAAATTTTTTTTTTTTTTTTTTTTTTTTATAATCTACGCGCGCTCAAGGGATTATGAATACCCTTTAAGTGTTTCAACACAGCGCGGGCGTGGGGGTGAGGTTAAGGAAGAGAAAGAATGATAGGAAAGATGTGTGGCGCGATATTCGGAGACTGTAGGTGGTTGTTATCTCAGATTTTATCTCCAGGGATGGCGGCTGAACTAATGCGGAGAAATTTCCGTGTCTTATTTATAGATGTCCCTTATAATTCGCATTAATTTTTTAATTCTTTTTGTCATATTTTATCGGTATACTAGTTTTACTCAATCACATGTTGTTAGTTCTATGCCTAAACAGCATGTAATGAGTAAACCAGCAACTCATTGTATGACATTTATTTTTAGAATTGGTTTTTAATGGAAAAATAAGAAGACATAGACTACGGCAGGAATCGAACCTGTAACCATGAGGTTGACAGGCGAACACACAACTATCGCGCCACGGCCACCCCCAATGATTTCTTTGATTTCTTATGTCCCAGTTTTTCCCAGTGTTTTTTTTTTATAGCCAAGTAACGCCATCACAAAAACCAAGCCGTAAAAGTAGACGGCAATGTGATGGTGCATATATTATTGCCTACTTCAGAAAAAGAAGGCGGAAACTAGAAATTTATAATAATGGGGTTTCCAAGAAGTAATTTAAGAAATGAAATAGATAAAAACCAATACACCACTGAAAATAAAACCATGAATGAATGGAACGAAACAGAAACTATTATTGAATTATTTCTTAATATTTAAATATAGTCCAATAAGGAGAATAAATTTAATGTCGATTTCCTTAAAACATAAAAATAAATTCGCGACGGATGTGTTCCAATTTTGTTCTATAAACAAATTCCATAGACAAGGAAATTGATTTTTTTTCTGAAAGAAACAAATCTCTTTTTGAAGACGGACTTACACAGTTTCTCACACTAATTTTCACACACACCACAAACTTGACATTACGGAGATGTCAATTCTTGTGATTCTTTACAAATCGTTTTGATGCAAGTTTATTGATTAATAAATTATAATTATGAGTAAAATATGCATGTATACAAATTGATATAATATTAATAACGCAACGAACTGTATTTTAAAAGAGCCCTGGAATTGTTTCACACCCCCATTAAAAAAATAGATTGCTACGTTTTTTCATATTTTTTTCAATTCAAAAAGGATCCAAGTTTAGTTTTTATTAGCGATCAGTCTTCGTTGAAATGAAAACCATATAAGTTGGTTTGTGGAATTATTTATTTATTTATTTATTTTAATCTTATAGAAAATACTTTTTAAAGTATGTATCTAATTATCGCATCTCAAATAGCTTGTCTTATCGCTTCTCGTATCGCATAGGAGCATGGATAGAGAAAATTATAATGAATTATTATTGCCAATTCAATATGATAACTTGAAATAGAATTTTAAATTTATATTTAATTTTGTCTATTGAAATCATAAAAACTTTTCAACGAGAAAAAGTTTGAGAGTCATAGAAGAAATAAGAGTTCAAGACACTGCCCTTACTTATCGTATACACAAGCCCACTGAGCTAAATTCTACAGCGACGTTAAACAAATTGGCTCTTATTAAACAGTTCAACTACAACTAACTTCACAGATTTTCAACTTTTGTTTTCATTCTGACATTTGCATCTCCATTTCCATCAACACAGAAAATTTTAAGAAAAAATTAACAAATTGTGAAAAAAAGTGAAAATAAAGCCCCAAAACCAATTGTAATCTTAGTTCACTGTGAACTATTATGACTACTATGGAGCCACAACAAAATAAAACGTGGGATTTGTCCCTCTACGAATTGCAACGCAAACCGCAAGAAATCATTACAGACAGCACAGAAATCGCAGTCTCCCCACGGAGTCTTCACTCTGAACTCATGTGTCCCATTTGTTTGGACATGTTAAAGAAAACCATGACCACGAAAGAGTGTTTGCATCGCTTTTGCTCTGATTGCATCATAACTGCACTTCGTTCAGGCAACAAAGAGTGCCCCACTTGCCGTAAGAAGTTGGTCTCCAAACGATCTCTCCGACCAGACCCAAATTTTGATTTGCTCATATCGAAAATCTATCCCAGTCGCGAGGAATACGAAGCGATTCAGGAGAAAGTCATGGCCAAGTTTAATCAGACACAATCCCAACAAGCTTTGGTCAATTCGATCAAAGAGGGAATTAAGTTGCAGTCGCAGAATCGACCGACACGCTATCGCAAGGGCGGTGACAGCGACCGTGACCACAGGGAACATTCGTCGCACCACACTTCGAATAACAACAGTGGCAATGCCCAACAAGTAGTTGGTGCAAGTGCGTCATGCAACAATCGCGTAAATGATGAAGCTTCCGACACCAGGAACGCCTCGAATCCTCCCTCGGTTCGCAGTACACCCTCTCCTGTTCCATCGAACAGTAGCAGCAGCAAGCCAAAACGAGCTATGTCAGTTCCGACGTCTGAGCGCTCCGAAGAGTCGGAGAGCGACAGCCAGATGGACTGTCGCACCGAGGGCGACTCAACAATCGACACCGAAGGCGAGGGATCCTCGGAATTGGGTATAAACGACGAGATCGAATTGGTATTCAAGCCTCATCCAACTGAAATGGCTGGCGATAACCAGTTGATGAAGGCGTTGAAGGAGAATTGTGTCAGGTACATCAAGACAACTGCTAATGCTACAGGTGATTGTACAAACTATAAGTCGAGTGTGTTTTAATAAGATTTGTCTTTATTGTCTTAGTTGATCACTTGAGCAAATATTTAGCAACTCGAATGACACTGGATCTGGGTGCTGATCTTCCCGAGGCATATCGCATGATTAACTTTTGCATTTACATTGCCCCACAGCCCCAGCAGCTGGTCATCTTAAATGGTAATCAGACATTGCATCAGGTTAATGATAAGTTTTGGAAGGTAAGTCGGAATAGGGATTTATAATCTTTAATACCTATGAGTTAAGTTAGTTTGGAAAATACATACAGTAGAATTTACTCGGATCTCATTAGAGACATTGCGCATTCCCAAATAACCCAGTGTTAAAAGGGTAAATGCACTAATACAGTAATATTGTCCGGACAGTGTAATTTTTTTGCGATTAATAGGTACATCATCCTTAAAAATGTAAATAAAACAATAAATACACATTAGGTTCGTTCGTTGAATTTTACCTAAGGTTTTCGGTTCTCAAACAACACCCAAGGGCCATTAAATGTATGTTGCAGAATAGCAAGTTATGTCAATTAATAATTAAAACTTAAAATATGTTAAATTTAAGTTCTTAGTACATTTTTTGTGAACCTATGCACAAGACACTTCCATTTTTCATATCTGTGTCTGAAAATTAATTTGAGTATTGTTTTATTTCCATTTTAAGCCTAGTACGCTGCTGATGCGAAACGAAAAATCCCATACAAAAATGACACGACGAAATCATGAACGAAAAATTTCGTTCTACTTTTCGTTTTCCAGTACGCTGCTGAACGACGAAATGTGTAATTTTAGGGGATAGCTGTACTAGATTTCTTAGTACAATTCTCCATTCTTTTCGTTCGCAATTTAATTGACCTGCACATAAATTGCTTGCGAAATTTTAACATTCATTTTTTTTATAAAAAAAAAAGTCAAGCTGTTGTATTGTTTATTTGATTTTTCTTTGGCTTTGGGTTTTCTCTAGTGTCTGGTTTTTCTATGCATTTTCTGTATTAAATTATTCAAAATAAATTCAATTATAATTTTTGTATCAAAACCAATTTCAAAATCAACTAATCCAAATCTGCAAAATGAAAATAGGAAGTTGGAAAGAAGCACACCCTTCACATATCTTATCGGCGAACAAGATATAGCGGATCTTTATTTGGAGTGCTTATTATAACCAACTATCGACTTTTCTCATACCTATTGCTAGTGCTTAGATGAAAAATAACCTATGTTCTTTTAAAATTAATTTATTTTAAGTGACTACCTACTAAATAAAAATATTATAAACAAGATTCAGTAGTTTGTTCTGCAATAAACTGTTCATGTCACGAATTTTAAAAGCCATTTGTTACTCCGAATTTTAAATTCTATGCGGCCTTTGACACCATATAAATATCAATAAATATCAACACATAAATTAACCCAATTGCCACAAAGAAAAAATCAAATCGACCGGCCGTTACTGTATGTACAAATATGAATTCCCGACCTGGTCGGGACAAGATGTATCCAGGCCGGAAGCCAAAGGTAAGCGGCCTACCGCTGCACCAACGACAATTAAGGAAATCATCGTTACCACAATTTTTTTTTTTTTTTTTTATAATCTACACGCGCTCAAGGGATTATGAATACCCTTTAAATGTTTCAACACAGCGCGGGCGTGGGGGTGAGGTTAAAGAAGAGAAAGAATGATAGGAAAGATGTGTGGCGCGATATTCGGAGACTATATGTGGTTGTTGTCTCAGATTTTATCTCCAGGGATGGCGGCTGAACTAATGCGGAGAAATTTCCGTGTCTTATTTATCGATGTCCCTTATAATTCGCATTAATTTTTTTTATTCTTTGTCATATTTTATCGGTATACTAGTTTTACTCAATCACATGTTGTTAGTTCTATGCCTAAACAGCATGTAATGAGTAAACCAACAACTCATTGTATGACATTTTATTTTTTAGAATTGGTTTTTAATGGAAAAATAAGAAGACATAGACTACGGCAGGGATCGAACCTGTGACCATGAGGTTGACAGGCGAACACACAACTATCGCGCCACGGCCACCCCAATAATGTTTGGTTGCAAAAGGGCCATCTTAAACGATACCCACCTCAAAATAGGTCTCTATCTGGGAAGCCTGTTTCTGATCTCATTGATTGGCGATTTCATACCATACCCCAGAACTTATTTCAGACCATCTGTTTAATGTTTACTTCGTGAAAATCGGCACTGATAGTCCATTATATTTATATTATATAGTCTGATTATATTTTTCAGATTATATATTTCAAAGTGAACAGTTAATAGCTTTTGGGGTATATTTTTGGAACGGGCTGTCCAACAAAGGCGAGCGATGTCTTTTTAGAATCAAAACTTCATACCTTTAAAGGAAGCATTAACAAAACCAAAAGTAGTTTTGTCACCAAATTACTTTTAGATGTATTTTTTTTGTCACCAAATTTCATTTTTTTTGAAATAATTGTTGGACTTGAAAATGGTATCCGGAATTAGTAAGAAACCATAAATTAGAACTCAGAACTTTTGACACCATCCCAATGAAGCACGTGGTTTTCGAATTTTAGAGTGGTTTACCTCCCAACTTCATTGATTTTCTTAAAATTGATAGAAATTTTATCAAATCGGCAGATAAACCAGTTTATAAATCCAAAAGTAATTGCTCAATTTGAATCATATAAACGGTTCTGAGTTTTATTTTAAATCCTCTATGTGTAACTAGAACCATTTTTATATCAAAGAATTATTTCATAAGAATTACATCTAAAAGTAATTTGGTGACAAAAAAAATCCATTTTTTGACAGCTTACACAACTCCGCAAATATTTTTCCGCTGTGATTTTCGTTAACATTTCGCTCTCCTAGTGGAGACCACCGAAAATTTTCGTTTCGCATCAGCTTTAAAAATAACAATTTGCATACAAAACGAGAATTCACAATAAAACAAAAATTAGGGATGATGGATAAGTCCATCATATCGAAATATCGATATTAAAACAAAAAATCGATGTTGAAGAAGAATAAGGAAAACCCCTTCAACCATCGATGTTTTCGATTCGATAACTAATAACATCGATGATGAGTTCTCGATATTCTCCTCAATATCGCCCATTCCTACTTTAGATCTCATGTGACTTTGACGTTTATTCATTTACCTCAAGTTGCCCCTGCTAAAAACCTAGTTCTACTTCAGGGCGAGTTGAGGGCGACCCTAGGTTTCAAAAAACACAGAATTTGTTTATCAGGGTGACTTTAGGTTTTTCAAAAAACGCTTTAGGGCGACTTCAGGGCTCAACGAACAAACCTATTATCTGATGTATTTTATGGCTGTCATTTATGGTGCATAGTGGTGTTCGTAAAAAGGGGTAGATCTGCCGAAAAATCCAGATCTGCAAAATTGATTTATGCTGTTTTCGATTGGTAAATTCAGATTTTAATCTTAAACTTGATTTTTTTTGACTTTATATTAGTGTAATTTCGTGTCTGTGAAACTAGTAACAGTTCATTTAAAACTGCTTCCATTTTTGTATTTGGATTAATTTTCTTTAATATTTTGTTTAACTTTTATTTGAGTTTTTTTTGCGACCTTTAGTCCAAATTAATATGCGTTTCGCCCAGGTACTACAGATGGGCTCATCAGTTAGATGCTGCAGTACCTTTCTAAGATGAAATATATTAGTCGATGGCTACCGACACAAATAAAATTTACAGCTTTAAAGCACTGTGAATTATATTCTTCTAGGAGAATTCGGTCGAATTCAGGCACCTAGAAAATAATACCCGTGGTCTGGCTTGTTTAAATTTAATTTATAAATTTTAAAATTTAATTTGTTTTTGCATTTATTTTGTTTAACTTTTCACAATCGAAACAAATTACAAATTCAAAATCACATTTTTCAAGCTGACAACTGAAATGTGTATTTGTATTGGTGCAAGGAGGGGTAAATCTGCTGAAAAATCGAAATTTGCAAATATGATCTAGATTAAAAAATTAATCAATGTATTATGCCCAATGGTACACAAAAAAGAAAAAATCGGTGTTTTGACAGATAAGGTGTAAAATAAATTAATTTATTTTACCAATGGAAAACCACATTAAAATCAAAAATTAAATCATTTTTTTGGGTAATCGAAGGCAATCCGTTTTTGACATATCTAAATCAAAAATAAATTGATTTTTCTTACCAAACGAAACCCCCACAAGTAAATTAAGATCTGTTTATTAATTCTATTACAAAAGAAAGTTGTTAGTTTTGAATAAATATGATAAATTTTGATAATTAATAAAAAATACTCACCAAGTTTTTTTTATAATATTTTTTAGTGTCCGGATACTGAGACTAAAATTTAAGATTTTTTAGTTCCAGGACACAGTGTCCGGATGTTGAAAATATGAGGGAAAAGGAAGTATCTCTTCTTAGGCTCTTAAATTGTATGTTGGAATATATTTTGTGTTTTAATGAAACAGAGTTGCATTTCTCTTTAAATGTTTCAGTATTCGGACAGTGTTACCTAAGTTCAGATATAATGGGCACTATAGGGAATCCCCCAGGGAATTTCGTTCACACGGAATATTTTATTCCCTCGATATTTTTCAAAAAAACGAGAAAGAACAAAAAAAATCGTATGAAATGACAACAAAATTCCCGATAGGGATAAATTCCGAGGGAAACTTTTAGGCATCATTTAAGTGCCCAATATTCGAATTGGAGAAAAATTTTCAAGAGAAATTTTTATTCGCGAAAAATTAGATTCAGTTTCCGGATACTTGTGTTTCTAATGTAATTTTGATTGTTTTTAGTGGGTTAGCTATGATTTCCCGGGAAACAATTCCCCGGATAAAGACTCCCCGGAAATCAATTTCCCGGGTAATGATTGCCCGCAAACCGAATTCCTGTATCATGATTGCCAATTGCTCGCGTTTGCTACCTTTATCTGTGAAACTAATAATATTTTTTAATTTGTAACAGTACGCTGATTTGAATTATTGTTTTTTTTTTTATTTTGGCATGCGAGGCAGTTTGACCAAATACAGGTTCTCTGGTGGGGTCGAGGTTTGGTGTATGCAAAGTTTTGTTGAATTTGAAGACTCAACGAAACTACATAAGGGTTCTCCAATCATTTTTTTCAAAATCATTATTTTTTCTTTTTAAATTTCGATTTGCGGCTAAACTAAGCGTCCTAGTGGGATGAAAATTGACACTTTTTTCTCTTTAAGCTCGATATACAAATTTTGTGGAACACCCCTGCTTGGCAAAATTATAAGATTTTGGGGTGGGGAAAAGTTTTTTTTCGACTTAAAATATTCTTTTGCAAGTTCTAAAAAATAAAAAAAAACTGTTAAAATGAGTCGTTATCTCCAAAACTTTCACAAAAATGTATTTTAATAATTCGTAGTCTATCCATTATTGAAAATTCCAAAATAAAAAAAACGGCAAAATTACTCTTGCTTAAATACTTTTGTAATCGACGAGGAATTTCATTGGTTCTGTGAAAAAATTCGTCTAATAAAAGTACTTATGCAAGTCAATTGGTGGACCTTTTTGCCCCAGATGGAGCGCTAGGGCTCATAAGAACGTTTCTTTAATAATACAAATTCTATATAACTACTGAAATACATCAGCCAAGTAGAAGACTTAGCACTATAATATTTGGACTTGTTGAATTATTGGCACAATTAATGAAAAGTTATTTTCAGTACTTCAAATTTTCTTCAAAGAGATATTAAAATAAAAAAAAATTGGCAATCATTACTCAAGCAATCATGAATTAATATTTCTTTATGCGGGAAACTATTCTGAAAAATTCCAAAAAAATTCCGGTCAATCGGTATTCGAACAAATATTTTCCGGGAAAAGGTTACGCTCCCGTTTTTAGTCCTTTAAACTTCCTATATTTTAAGGAATGAATTCAGAAAACATTTCAAATGCCTTAGAGGAAATAAGTCCAAACCAAATTATTCTCCGAAAACCTGCAACTAAATAAGGTATATGTCGTTCACCATTACATAACAGGCTGAAAAACAAAAGGTAAATCGGTGAAAAGGAAACTAAAATGTTTCCAGATACAATAGCTGAAGAGGAGGATGAAATTGATAAGTGGTGAGTTGATCTTTGTAAATGTGGCTTTCCATTAAAAACTGATTACTTGCTGAATACCGTGCAAAATATAATAAAGGATTCAAAAAGACAAAAGTCATTCAAGGACGATTAGACCATTTAAGGCATGATTGCATGAATTTATGAAACGATATCCAAATCTAGCTTTGAGAGAAGCTGAAAACATTAGTAAGGGAAAAGCAGTTGTTAGGAAAACATTATAAAACGGTCTGAAGAGCTCGACAATTATTTTAAAAGTATTGGCCAGGAACATAATATTATGTATGATCTATTAGAGTTGCTATTCCAGGAAGTCCAAATAAAATAAGATCTTTATTTAACAAGTAAAGTTGATCGAATTAATAAATTAAATTACAAATATCAAACTTGATATTAAATGATATTACGAATAATGTTTTTAGATTTAAAAACAAAAGTGTTTTTACAATAAAGTATATATATGTATATTCATGTATATATGCTAACACCCCTTCTTAATAAACACTTCTTTATTAATTCATAAATCATTTTAAGTTAGACCAGCCAAAGTTCTGAATCTGATTGTTTGATGTTCTGGCAAAGGTTTCGTTAGAATGTCTGCAATCATTTCTTCCGTAGGACAGTAAATGTATTTAACTCCCTTTGACTGTTTCATATCACGAAGGAAGTAATATTTAACATCGATATGTTTTGTTCGAGAATTTATATTCTCTGAGTCCAATAGCGCTAAGCAACTTTGATTATCCTCAAACATTGTAACATCTTGTATATTAATTTGAAGGTCTTGAAATAATAATCTAAGCCATATGAGCTCTTGGGTTGCTTCGGCTAAGGCAACAAATTCCGCTTCAGTCGATGAAAGTGCAATGAGTCCTTGCTTTCTATTTGCATAACTGAGTGTAGCTTCACCTAGTTTAAATAAGTACCCACTTGTAGATTTCCGTCCATTTATGTCTGCAGCCCAATCTGCATCTGCATATCCAACATCTTTTGTACATCCAACACAAAGCTGTATCTGTTGAGTTCCTTTTGGGTATCTTAAAATTCTCTTGACTTCGTTCCAATCTCGCTGTGTAGGACATGATAAAGATATAGAAGAGAACCAATAGCTTTTCGATTAAGTTCATTGTCGTCTAAAGGTTTGCCTTCTGGTGTTGAACTTTTGAAATATCCATCCGTATCTAATGGTATTTCAGAAGTCTTCGCATTTGACATGTTGAATGTATCAAGTATTTTCATCATATAATTTTCTTGATGCATGTAATATATGCCGTTTTTCTTTTCAATTTATATTCCAAGATATAATTTTAAATTTCCCATGTCAGTAATTTCAAAATACCTTTTAATTTCGTTAATTGTTCCTAAAATCAAATTCTTTTCTTTCGAAATAACCAGGATGTCATCAACATAAACTAGGACATAAATAATTTTGTCTCCCTTGCATTTAATATACAAGCAACAATCAGCTTTTCCCCCCTCTGAATCCAAAATTAATTAGAGTTGAATTAATCTTTTAATTCCAACATCTTGCTGATTGCTTCAGACAATATATACTTTTATTTAATTTACATACCAAATTTTCTTTTCCATCTTGTATAAATACTGTAGGTTGTTTAAGATAAATTTCATCTTCCACATCGCCATTCAAGAATGCAGTTTTTACGCCTATGTGCTGTAAAATCATCCCTTCCATTGATGCCAACGCCAAAAGAGTTCGCAATGTCGTCTACTTCACTACCGGTGCAAAGACCTGGTCGTAGTCCTAACCATATTTTTGCGAAAACCCTTTCGCCAAAAGTCTTGCCTTGTACCGCTTTGATTCATCAGCCAAAGTCTTGATCTTGAATATCCATTTACAGTTTATAGACTTCCTGTCCTTCGGCAATTCCACAAAATCCCAAGTATTATTTGCATACATAGCCTTCCATAGCACAAATCCATTCCACAGTGTCAGTACTTTCCAATGCTTCTTTATAAGTTGTAGGCTCATCTGGGCAAGTTGTTTTATAGCCGTATCTCTTCAGAGGAATACCTTTGTTTTTTCTTGAAGATGTCCTTTTGTTTTCGTTGCTAATAGTTTGTATAGCATTTTCACAATATTGAAAGTCTTCTTCAGAAGTAACGTTTGTAGTATCTTCAATGTTTTCAACGCCTCCAATATCTTCAACATCTTCAGGTTTTTTCATCGTTTTCTATTGTTTTTGAGCTTTCTTTTATTGATTGGTTGTTGGTGATATTAATGTAAAAAAATCATCATCAACATCATCACTTTTTGTCATATCCGGGAATTTTTTGTTATTGGCATTCATAAGTATCTTCATTATACTTGACATCTCTCGATATGATTATCTGTGCTGTTTTTGTGTCTAACAATCTATATGCCTTCGATTCGTCACAGAATCCAACAAGGACATACTTCTTTGATACATCTTTCAGCTTATGTCGAAGTTTCTTATACACATAATGATATTCCACACAACCAAAAGTTCGTATGTTTTTTATTTCAGGTGGTCTTGAAAAATATGATTCAAATGGTGTTTTCACTGTAGCTTTTGATGGTAATCGATTTGTTAAGTAATTAGCGGTATTCAAAGCTTTACGTCATTTCCATTAAACTCCGTTTTTTTCGCTCAGCGACACCATTCTGTTGGCGCTGTTAACTGATGCTGAATAACTTTACCCTTCAAATATGTCAAACAATTTTTATTGTTTTGCCAAAATAGTTTTCAGCTTGATTTATAAATTCAACTATTTTGTCCATTGTTTGACTCTTGTCTTTTAAGAAATAAACAATGCAATAACGACTGTAGTCATCAATCATCGTCAGAAAATATTTGCTTTCACTTGGAGTCGTTTCCCTCATAGGTCCACATAAGTCAGCGTGAATAAGATCCAAGATATTATCTGATGTATGATCTTTGGAAACTCTGGTCTCAACATCTTATCTCGCAATGGTCTGAACAGGTATAGTTTTTGAGTTCAACTCCAGTTATGCAATTATTTTCGATAGCTTCTTTAATGCAATTTTTCTCACGATGACCAAATCGACGATGAAAAGTATGGATACATTCCTTTTCAACTTCTTTTACCTTTCTAACAAAGTTGACTTCATTTAGTTTATAAAGGTTTTTATGTAAACTAGCTGTTGCACAAATTCGACCTTGGAATGTTAGCTCACAAATATCTTCTTAAAAAAGAACTTGCCAACCACCTTGAACAAGTTTTCTGACTGAAAGCAAATTTCCATCCAACTCAGGAACATAAAGCACATTCTCAACATGCACTGATTTGTTTCACCAGAACCCTTTGCTTCGATTTTGATTCCATTAGCTAGATAAATGCTATCACCAGTCTTTCTATTATTGCATATATGACATGTAGCAGCCGAATCAATGTACCATGCAGAATCCATTTTATTCAAACCAGAAGTAAAATATAATTCTACATCTTTTTCGTTACATTCACCAGTACCAGGTTTTGAAGTTTGTATCGTCTTCCTGGCTTTAAAATTGAATTTCTTCCTTTCTAAATTCTTGTCTGGACAGTCCCTCTTTACGTGTCCGATTTTTCCACAAGAATAACATTTTACTTTGAAGTTTCTTGTTTTCTGTGCAGCATCTCCTGGTGGTTCATTTGCAACTTCTTCAGTGCGTCTCTTGTCTTCTTGAATCAGCTTCTCTTTTACCAGTTCTAAAGTTAGTTCTTCGTCTTCTCTGACTTCAAGAGCAGTTACCAAGGAGTTATATTCAACTGGCAAATTTTCAAGGAGGAAGATGAATCAGCTAATTGCTCACCTAATCCAACAAGGCGATCTACAATGTCCAGCATTTCACAAATGTGATCTTCCATCGATTGTCCAGCCTTAAGTTGCATACGACACAACTTCTTCAACAACATAACTTTATTTGAAAGAGTTTACTTCTCGTGTGCTTCTAAGAGCGCTCCAGCATTCTCTAGCAGTATCCAATTCCCGAATATGCATCAGCTGAGAATCTTTCACTGCGAGTCCTATTGTAGAACGAGTCTTCCCATCTTTCAATGTCCAACTATCATCAGCAGTACTCGGTTTTCTTTATTAACTATTTCCCAAAGATCATCTTTGATTAGTAATAATTTCATCCTATAGTTCCATATTTGATGGTTGGTGTTGTTCAATTTCTTGAATGTCGATCTTCCGTCTTCCATGTTTTAAAAATGTTTTTTTTTTGTTAAAAAATATATAGCTTAATTGTATTCTTATTATTAATGCCCGGATTCTGGTCCCATAACCTTTTATTGTTGCTATTCCAGGAAGTCCAAATATAATAATAAAATCAGCTTCTTAAGAAACAAAATAAGATGTTTATTTAACAAGGAAAGTTGATCGAATTAATAAATTAAATTACAAATATCAAACTTGATATTAAATGATATTACGAATAATGTTTTTACAATAAAGTATACATATGTATATATACTAACAAGGTCCGAATAGGATATGAAATGGCGATGTGACCAGCTTTTGTCTCTGTCCAAAGACTGGTAAAGTTATATGCACCAAAGGCTACAAGAATATATATCACATTGCTGCTGGAAACGAAAAGGAGGCACTGACAGTCCTCCGACAGAAAACTATTCGTCCCAATGGTGGTTTCTTCCATGTGTGCGTCCACCGAAAGGCATTGTGGAGAGTATGTCAGAATCTTGGGGGAAGTAAAGTGGATGGATAGGAGCGAAACCTTTTTCGAGTATTTCGCAAGCTGTGTATACAAACGCTTGCTTGATGACAAAGTGGAACGTCCTGTGATATTGTTTCAAGTCACATTTAAGACTACAGTTGAGTGAATTGTGTTCCAAAAATCAACACCCGAACACAACTCACATCATGCAGCCGGCTAAAGTAAGTGTCTTTAAACCCCTTAAATCCGATTGGAAAAAAACAGTTCGTGATTGGTAAGCAAAAAATTTAGGCCAAGCACTTACTAAACGAAATTTTTGTCCACTTTTAAATGAAGAGCAATAATGAAAAATAAGGATATAGTGGCAACGATATTAAACGGTTTTAGAAAGTATGGTTTATACCCATTGAACCCTACAGCTGTGGACTACTCAAAATGCACCAGGAATAACGCATCAATCAAATGCCAACCAACCTACGGAATTGAATAGGTTGAAGATCGCCGATAAAGTGATAAGAGAATTGTCAGAGCAGTTACAAAATGCTGGAGTTGATGTTGAAACCATTCAGTTTTTGTATGATTACATACTTGCTTTTTTAAGCCATTTTGTAATCATACAAAAACTGAATATAATACAAATGAAAATGACCAGTGTCAAAAATCTCCCTCTTTATATGAACAACAAAAATGTTGGCTTATAAACGAGTAAGGAGAAAATAAGAAAGAACCTGAATAAACAACAACAAACTTGTGTGGCTAATAAAAGCGCTAGTCGTTCCAATGCAATTGATAAACAGAAAAAACCTGCATTAGGTTGGATCTGATCATGTGGGCTCGGTGGCGTGATGCGAAGTGCGTTGGCTACTAAGCTGCTGGTCATGGTTCAATACACGATGAAGGCACAAGAAGTTTTTCAATTAAAATGAAAAAGTAGACCAGCACCACTAGAGCAAAGGAATCTCATGATCGACCTTGGCAGGTCGTGAAATAGCTATAATTCCAGCCAAAAATAATTGAGAAAAAACTTGGTGGTAGCACACTCAAGTTGTTGTTGGGCATTCAAAGTCATCAAGTTGAAACCATCTTGAAGGTTATTGAAAGTGAGCATCAAAAGCAGTAGAAAAATCACTACCTTCGCTAGGCATTACGGTTGATGCTGCTGTTAGTAGAGTCCCGGGAGTACTAGGAGAATAAGATGTATCGGAAAACTGTGATGTAATTGAGAACCCCTTAATTTTATTGTAGCCTTCATTTATGATGAATATGATTTTTTTTTTACAAAATGAACTGAACTTTTATTATTTTTTTTTATAAACATGAGCTGTTAGTGGGTCCTTATTTTTTATTTGCTTAGTAATAACTTTTATCAAAAAAATAATTGGTTAACCTTTAAAAGTACCAAATTGAATTATTTTATTGATTATTTTTGTTTTTTATACACTTAAAAAAAAATAACTTATTATGTTCATTTTTTAAAAACGAAGCACTATAAATTCGTACAAAATTGTCGTGTGCGGATACTAAAATAAAATAGTCCGGATACTAGTGCAAATCGACTTTTCTATGTTAGAGACACATAGATGTTAAAGGAAAAAATCGACTCAAATCTAATTTACCTCAACTTTCCGCAGCCAAAAACCTAGATCTACTTCGGGGCGAGTTGAGGGAGATCCTAGGTTTAAAAAAAACACAGAATTTTCTTACCAGGTTGACTTCAGGTTATTCAAAAAACGCTTTAGGGCGACTTCACGTCTCAGCGAACAAACTTAATATTTCGAAGCTTTCATAGTAAATCGAATAATCAAACTCAAAGATTACAAATGTGTTAAGTGCCTTTACCATAATTCTTTAAAATAGCATTTGTCAATTTTTTTAGCATTTATAAATTACATACTGTAGAGGCAAATTTTTAATTGGTTTTATTTTCAGGTCAACAAACCAATGGAGATGTATTACTCGTGGAAAAAGTCCTAGGGACCATTGAATCGCTCTCAATAGAAAAGAGTGCATTTTCATCGTATTTAACCATCATATAATATAAAAAAGAAAACATTTGTAAACAGCAATTAATAAAATTAATGTTTGATGTCATTTTTCTTCAACTTATAAAAAATCTACATGTGTATTAGAATGTATACATTATAATAATATATTAATGCATATTAAAGTGAAACCACAATTTATGAAATAACGTCTGTTGTTTTTTTTTTTATTTTACAAAGGGGCTTATACCTTACACCAATTGGTGTAATTTAGCGGCGGTCAAAAACAGCAGACAAACAAGTTCTTGTTTGTATTTTTTTAAAGCAGTTGTTTTAGACAATTTCTTCATTTTTTTACAACTTTTATAAAAAAAATAATCACAAATTTGGATTTCTTTTGCATCTACCTAATTCAAATATAATATTCGTTCAAAATCAATCTATATCTTTTAAATATAGTTATATCGTAAACATATATAGTATATCCATATCTTTTTATTTATTGAAATTTTTTCTAAAATATTTCTAACATAAATAATAAAGGGTTATCCATTTTGCGGTTTCAAAAGTAAACGTAAATAAAACACAAAATATTTTTTTTTCATGATATTTCTTTTTCATTATAGTTTGAACGTCGACATTATGTGTGAAACACTACATCATTTAAATGACCACCACGCGAATTCTTGCAAGCAACAAGTAATTTTCGACCACTTTTTGACACATATTGGGCAGTATCTCAGCCATAACTTGACGAATGTTGATTTTCAAGTGCTCAGGAGTTAAAGGTTTATCTGCATAAACACGGTCTTTCGCGTATCCCCACAAAAAAAAGTCCAGCGGTGTCAAATCGCATGATCTTGGTGGCCAGTTGATATCGCCACGACGAGAAATTACGCGGTCAGGAAATGTCTCTTGCAATAAAGCCATATTCGCTCGAGTTGTGTGGCATGTGGCACCGTCTTTTTGAAACCACATATTCTCCAAAGCGTATTCTTCAATAGCAGGCAAAAAAAGTCGGTTATCGTATGACCCTAACGCTCCGAATTGACGGCGACAGTCGTTCCATTGTCGTTTTCGAAGAAGTAAGGTCCAATCACACCTCCGGAACAAAGAGCGCCCCAAACAGTGACTAACTTTTTGTGGATGTAATGGCCTCTCTTCAATTACTTGAGGATTCTCAGAACCCCAAATACGACAATTTTGTGTATTAACATACCCACCGAGTGAGAAATGTGCTTCGTCGCTGAAGAAAATTTTGTTCGAAAAATCGCCGTCCACCGCCTGTTGTCCAAGCTTCCATTCGACGTATCTACGACGTTGTGAATGGTCAGCTGGCTTCAGTTGTTGTGTGAGCTGGACTTTATATGGATGTAGGTATAGATCCAAATGCAAAATACGCCATAATGTGCCGTAAGACAGTCCTAATGCTTGAGAACGACGAGGAATCGACACATTCGGGTCTTCGGCAACACTCACTTACAGCAGCGATATTTTCAGTGGTACGAGCGAATCGATGATGCACAGGTCTTACAATATCTGTAACCAATCCTGTCTCTTCAAATTTCTTAATAATTTTGCCAATTGCGTGCGTAGTTGGACGATTATTTAAACTATAATCTCCTCTTAAAGCACGATATGTGGCCGTGGCAGAATCACCATTTTTGTAGAAGGTTTTAACAATTTTTATGCGTAGTGCGATAGTTAAGCGATCCCTTTTCGTAAATGTCAGACTTTCAACAGAAAAGAAAAATGGTTAACAACTTAGTTTGACAGATGTCGAATTCCAGCCCTATACTTTTGAAACCGCAAAAAGGATAACCCTTTATTTGATTTAGTTACTTTTTTATAAATTTTTTTTTGTTGCGAAATGACAAAAATATGGTGTAGAACCAGGAGAAGAGTGTTACCTTTTAGGTGAAATGGAAACGGAAACTCATGATTGTTTTCATAAACGTCTTATAATTATTTTATTACGGTTAATTATTTAATAAAAATTAATGATATGTACATTCAGTATTTTTATAAAATGAAGTACTGTATGTTATCGATATTGTAACTGGATTAGGTTGCCATTCAATTTGCTTCTCAAAAACTGAAAACAAAATACCAAAATCTTTACAGGTACATTCCTCAGAGTACTTACCTACATGAAATACTTCTTTCTTTAGAAATATCATGGAAAACTGTTTCTGTAGAGGTATCCTAGTCGATCCTTAGTTATTCAAAAATAGATCGGAATTTTGATTTTATTTGTACATTTATACGCTCAATTCTGTTCCGTGTTGCAATATTGCACTTATTATATTTATCTGCCTGTGGGGATTGTGAATCTCTGACGGGCGTGAAAAGAATATAAGATGAGGGATAAACTGCTTTTCCAAGAAAAAACTCCTTTGTGTTCTTGTAGTTTCTAGACTTTCTCTTATGTGGTTTGCCAATGGTGCAAGAATCAAATTCATTTTTGATACGAATCTATCAAAATATGAATTTTGACAATTAAATCCTTCCATTGGGCAAAAAAATTAATATTTTTTTGATTCTGAATCAAATTCGCAGATTCGTATTTTTTGGCGACTCTACCAGTCTTTTACTAACACTACAATTGGAAGTGCAATTAGAAGCGTTTATTTTGACAGCTACCAGTTTCACTGACGCGGATATAAGCCAACACCTTTACAAAAAAAATTAAATCCAAATAACATTCCATTCGCCACGAAAAAATCAAATTCCGCATCAAATTCTTCATTTACCAATGGAAAACCACATTAGATTATACTTGTTCCAAATACATCATACATGGATCCAATTATTGTTAAACTGTTTTATTTTTAATAAATATTAATAAAAATTTTATTTTGGTCAACGAAAGAATTTTTTGAAGTGGGAGGGCAAACCGTTTCGTTATGTAACGCGTTACGGCGCCAGTCTGTCTGGCTCCCTTTCTCCCACGCATACAGAGAACTTTTGAAATTAATCAAATTAACGAACAACTTTTGAAACTTTTCTCAATTCCAATAGCGAGATTCGTTCAAGAAAAGATTGCGTTTGATCTTTTTGAATTTTCATTAAATCAAAGATCAGATCTCAACACGAAAGATGTGATTTTTGATGGGTTGGCAGATTTGATCTGAATGCACACATACATGTAAAACGTCATTTCTATCAAACATCGTAAAGTTTCATTGAAAAGATCAAATCTCGATTTTGAGAGATCTTTGAAATTTGAATGAAACATACCTATGTAGTTGTGGGGTAGATCTGCCGAAAAACCCAGATCGCGAAAATTATTTAAAATCAAAAAATATATATACATATTTTTGGTCAATCGAAGGCAAAAATTGTCAAAATCAGTTTTTTGACAGATATAAATCAAAAATAAATTGATTTTTGTTACCAAACGAAAACCTCATAAGAATGTTTTTCAAAGTAAAAGATATCAAATTAAGAATTTTACAAGATTTGATCTTTATTCAAAGAATATTAACCTAAAATTATACGGTAACCGCGTTGGCTATCTGATGTAAAAATTACGTCAGAATCTGTCCTAATTATGACATTTCTTGAAATTACTAAGAAAAAATGTTGACATCAATGTGAGTCAGAGTTAACTCAATATTCGAAACTGGGTTGTAATTTGTTTAAATTTCTTTTTGGGTCGGACCTACTCAGTAAAATGTTAATATGATATAAGTATAAATTAAATCCGTTTTTGGTAACTGTATTCGCAGGTTATAAGTTTCATTATATGCAAGCCAACACAAATGATGTTTGGTAGAGGTGCTAGTGGCCGGCCCTCAAGGATGTTTCCTTATAAAATAAAGTAACAACAAATATTAATATTTTCGAATAATTCTTGAAATAAGTTATTCTTTTCTAATTTATTCATCGGTGAAATAAAAAAAAATCTATTTTTTTCTACTGAAAAATAATTTAGATATTCGTTGTCATTTCCGACCAGCTGGTGTCCCATCTTCGGCCACCCAGTAAATAAAAGCTTTTAAATTATTTTTTTACTTAAATGTTTTATTAAAGAAAAGTTAATTTATAGTAGTTTATATTAATAAAATAAAAATTTAATGAGTTTTTTTTTCAATTTAAATTTAATTCCGTTAGTAACATTTTTTGTAAAGCTAATAGAAATTATAAAAACATTTTATCAGATACATACATACATATAGGGGAGAGTGGGGCACATTTGAATACGCTTTGCTTCGAAACTGGTAAAACCTTATATATTCGTTGTAATGGGCTGCTAATTCTTCTCAAATTGAACAGTCGTATTGAACTTCGATGTCCAAAAATATTTGGTTGATTAACGAAATATTTATACATAATTTTTATTTTCAACCAATATAGGTTTTTTTTGTTCAAAAGTGCCCCATGTATGGGGCAGTTTTAAACTTCGTAGGGGCAGTTTTGAACGGCAATCTTAACTTTGTTTTACTGAATAAAAAATACTTACATTTTATTTTATTCATACATTTTTTAATAAAAACAAACAAAATTCATCAATCACCAACTCAAAATGTATACTTTTTTTATAATATAATAGGGCTTTTTTTTTTTTTTTTTTTTTTTTTTTTTTTTTTTTTTAAATTCATTTTTATTTCATATTAACTTATAACTATCTTAAAGCTAGACAAAAATGTTTAAAACTAGCCTAATTATCAATAACTTACAACTAATTTACTGGCCCTTTACGGGCGCTCTAAATTAAACAATAACTCTTACAACTAATGTCTTTCGACCTAAAAACTATTTTAATTAAATTTAATTTTTTTTTTTATTTATTTTATATTTCAAGAAACTTTTATACAAAAAACTTGGTATCTGATCATTTTTTTTTTTTTTTTTTTTTTTTTTTTTTTAACCTATAAACTAAACCTAAATATATATTAAAAATAATTAAAACTAAATAAAACTAACTTATACTAACTAAAAATAACTTAAACTACTTAAAATACCTAATAATACTTATAACTACTTAAAAACTAGAACAGCCACAGCAGCATTTTTTTCGTTTTTTAATTTTTTTTTTTTTGTTTATTTTTTATATGCATGCAGACACCCACCAGCATGCAACCCACCCACACATGTACATGCGCACATACATATACGTACGCACATACATGTACAGACACGCAGATACATGCACGTATGCCCCCGCATACATACATATTTTTATTTTTTTTTGGTGCCACCCTGACTGTTCCCTATACCTAATGCCCTAAATCTATGTAGGTCGGCCAAGATATATCATCTTCATCGACTTTAAATATCACGATGCTGTTCAGAGAGCCACCAGAACTGGTTCTCCTGTTTCGCCCTATCCCTCCGGTCCCGATCGGACACAGTCCTACTGAACCGAAGGCGCTCTTCTCCACCTTGAGCGATGACGTCTCGACTATACAGGAGTCGCCTATCCACAGTTTTCCGGCTGACGTGGTAGATGAGCGGAACCGCCCCTCCATCCTGTATCAGCCCTCGACTGTCTAAATAGAGGAATGCCTCGGGAGGGATGTAACCACTTAAGCGCGCACTCTCAAAATATTCGTTATTAGGGTAATAAGCCCCAAAAATTAAGCTGTTAGTTGAGGACATCGCTCTTGCAACGTGACCCCGAATCAGCTTGAACAAAAAGTTATCTATTCTGTTTATGTTGGCTCCGTTGTATAGAACCTAGTTCGAATAATATCTTGTGTACTCCGACTCTGGTGTTCTGTGTAATCCAAGGCAACGTCTAAGACATTGCCTCTCAAACACTCGAATCTTTTCCATTTGAGATGGGGCAACGTTGAACCACACCGGGCATCCGTAGGCAATCATCGGCCTGATGAGGGCCATGTAGCAAATCACCTTCAACCTGCTGTCAAGACGGCTGCTATAAAACAGTCGTTTTGTCAAGGCTAAGGCTCCCCTAGCCCTGGCCAAAGCAGCACCTATATGTCTGTCGAAATACAGGTACTGATCCAACCAGATGCCAAGGTACTTTACTACACTTTTACTCGCCAGTGGATGTCCATGTGGCCCTACGATCACCAGCTTGCGCCAGTTCTTTCTCGTATCCCTTGAGGCGCTAGACAACGGAGTCCTAAACAAAATAGTTTCTGATTTCTGGAAGTTGATTTTCAACTTCCAGTCATCACAATATCGCTGAATCTTGTCGAAGTCACTCTGCAAGAGACTTTTGATGACCTCCACTGTATGAGCTGTTCTGTACGCAATTAGATCGTCGGCGTACGCAATTGCCTGAGTTAGACTACCTATCAGATCGCTGGTGTAAATGTTGAATAGAATCGGCGAGTTAACCGCTCCCTGCTGAAGACCATTATTAATATTAAAAATTGCAGTAGAAGTTACATTGCCACTCTTGACAACAAACTTTCTACCATTTAGCATGTCATAAAGCATATACAATAGAGGTTTACTTATACCTAGTCTGGTTAGCTTTAGATAGAGACCTTCTAACCATACGGTGTCGAAGGCCTTCTGCAAATCAACCAGACAGGCACCCGTACACTGCTTTTTACTTTTGTTCCATTGGATATCAGAAACAAGTTTAGACGCGGCATGAATTGTGTCATGCCCCGCCTTAAAACCGAACTGATTATCCGGGATGATATTTTTGTCCTCCGCCCACTTGAACAGGGCTCTATTAATAACCTTTTCAAATACTTTGCTGATACTCGGAAGAAGACTTATCGACCGGAGATTCGCCGGATTGGAGTTGTCCTTTCCCTTTTTTGGGAGAGGGTGCACCACAGCTGTCTTCCACCGCACTGGATAATATGCATTATTCAGCGCGTTGTTAAACAGTGTGGTATAAATGTCAACTGCTTCTTGAGGCAAATGTCGTAGTACAACGTTGGATATACCATCGACTCCTGCAGACTTCTTTTTCTTTAATGAATCGAAGATGAGCTGGAGCTCATTCTTCGAAATTAACAGGGGGCTGGGCCCATTTCGGTCGGCGATTATGGCGTTTGCCAAATCTTCATCATTAAACCTGGTAAACCAAGGTTCTCAGATCGCCATTCGGTTATATCGTTCCGGAGCCATAAGTGATGAAGCAGAGCTCTGTTCTCCAGGTCATGATTCGGGCGAATGCTAGCATTCACCTTGTACACTTGCTGAAAAGCAGCCCCCACACCCTCCACTCTCTCCTGCGGATCTTCGATTATATAGAGGTCATCGTCCAATACGGCATCCTCTGGGTCTATGCCTGCTGTCAGAAGTACGTCTCTGTTCTCTGTCGTCCTCTGGAGCTTAAGACACGGAAGATCGTTTTGATCCTTTCTTCTAAAAATCTTATTAATTTTTGGGAACATACTTGGGTCGCTGGAGTTAACGGCACGAATTTTATTGTCCCAGAACGAATTAATAGCCAATCTATAATTTTCTTTGATCAATTGGTTGATGTTTTTGATGGACGACTTCAGTGTCCTAATCTCCAGGTCTCGTGTATCAGTAAACCGCCTGTACAAGCGTTTTAGTCTTGTCAGTAGTCCACTTTTTTGTCTGTGAAGTGCGTCAATTGTCGCGTTACGGTACATGTCAGTTGCGTTACGTTCTTTGTATTTCGGTATTGTTCTGTTCATTGTTCGTAGAATCGTTTCGTCAATTTGTTCTAAGTATCTGTCGATTTCAGTATTTGTTAGGTTCCTGTCATTTGGTGGGGATATACCATTTGAACGTAATTCACTCAATAAGGCATTGGAGAAACGTGGCCAGCGCACCTTACTGTAATTGTAAGTATGCACAGGCACATACTCCTCCAACTCCATAAGCTGGTTCGGAAGTTGTATTACGGCTGCGAGTCCGCAGTGGTCACTGTCGTACTCGATCGTTCGTAAACAATTTCTTGGCCGTTGACCCACAGCGTCAGTAATTGTTAGTCTTGCGTCTTTAAGCAATAGATCCAGATAGGCACCGCTTCTTGGGAACGATGGCCTGTCTGTGGCTAGAAGATCGATGCGATACTCAATGTTGTATCGACCCATCCAATTAAATAGATGGTTACCTCGAGGATTTTGTATTTGATTTCCCCAATCTGTGTGCTTGGCGTTTAAATCACCCGCCAATATATAGTAATTCTCTTCCGAGCTCAATCTTAAGCATTCAAAAAGCTTTTCAAGCTCTGTTATAAACTGTGTGGGCTGAGGTGTTTCCGGTGCATAGGCAGCGATCACATACATTCGCTTCCCCTGTTGGAGATGAATGCATATGATGCATGCCTCTAACGTCCGAAATTTTCGCACATCACTATTATATATTCAGCCCTATCACAAATTCCATCGTAATAATTCCCCGCACGGACAGTTACGCCCCGATCTACGACAAACAGCTTTCACAAAATCCGGGTGGAATATTCTTATTTTCGAAATCAGCGGTGTATGCCAAAATGAAAGGATAAATAGCAATACCGTGTTATTTTCAATTTTAATTAAGCTTACACACATGATTATGTGAGCATTTAAAACAATCTTGTAGTTCAAGGTTGCCTTTTACAATTTCCCAGAAATTTTCAATTTCTTCTTTTGCCAGTTTCTTAACGCCTTGGGAGGTCAGGTCGCCTATCTCGCTCATTATAGACTTTGATATTGAAATTTAAAATCAAATATTATTCATAAAACCATAGAATTTGTAAAAATACTTACATTTTTCTTTAAAATAACTGTTAACGACGCATTACTTCCAGTGTCCGACACAAATAGTTTATCGTAGAAAAAGTCTGTTTCATTTCATTCCATTCGAATTCTGTGATACCAATTTCTACGAAGTTGGAAAATCGTAAGCGAATTTTTCACTCCGAATCCACTACGATGGAATTTGTGATAGATTTATCGGGAAACGTAGCATATTTGCGATTACGATGGAATTTGCGATAGGGCTGATTACCTTATGACTTATGCCTTTACGTATAAAGATTGCGACGCCTCCTCCTTGCGTGGAGTTGGGTCGGTCTCTTCTTACGATATTGTAATTGTTGTTAGTCAATTTATGTTTCTGGTTAAGCTTAGTTTCGCTAGCCATAAACACATCTGGACTAATGTCTTTAAGCAATTGGAATAAATTCGCTCTACGTTCGGTCCTAATCAATGAATTTACATTCACAGCTAGGATCTTAAAGGCCCTCTCCGGCAGCGCGCCCTTAACCTCTAAGTTGCGTTAAGCTCGGCAAAACAGAGTAGAGATAATCCACCCTAGTCGCCTGCTCCCTGATCTGGTTTTGGAGGCCGTTCAACTGGCCCTGGATGGCCAGTAGAACGCCCATAATATCCGCCTGTGCCGCCGGCGCCTTAGGCACGGGGGCCTGTTGGGCGACCTTTGATGTAGGCTGTACCATGCTTCCCCTTCCTGACGCCATTTGGCGTAAGAAATTTGGGGGTTGACGGACGTTGTTGTAGGAGGGCGCACTGTTGGACGCTTTTCTACCACTGTTTGCTTTGCTGCTTTATTGTTTTTTATAAGCTGAAACGTCGGGCATCCCCGATAATTAGCGGGGTGTCCGGCGCCTCGGCAGAGTACACATTTAAGCTGGGTCCTATCTTCGACCCGTTCTTTTCCTAACTTGCATTCATCTGCATTGTGGTTCTCTCCACACTTAACGCAGCGTGACTGCATTTCGCAGTTTGCTGCGGCGTGGTCGAACCTTTGGCAGCGCATGCATTGAAGCATGTCGCCGCGCCTTTTTAATTTGTCCCAAGTTACAACCTGGCAGTTGAAGACGGATATACTCCTCAAACTATCCAGTTTGCTGCTGGGTGAAAGTTGAACGAGGAAGAAGGGAAGACTCCGCTTCTCCCGCCTAGCTCTAACTGTAGCGAACGGCTTGACCCCGATAAAGTCGAGATCGTCATTCGCTTTTTGGCGGAGTTCATTTAAGAGCACCTGTGGTTCCGTGTAGGAATCTATGCCCTTCAAAAGGACCGTTTGAAATTTTTCGGTTTTAGGGGTGAAACTAAAGAATTCGGTAGTAGTTTCTTTCAGCAACTCTTTAATTTTTTTGTGCTGTTCCAGTGTGAAGCACTGGATAGCATGCCTATCGTTATTTAATCTTTTAATAGTAAAATTTTGACCTATGGTCAACTTACATAGATTTATGGTATCCTGTAACTCCATTTTATAAGTATTAATGGGTGGCACCTTTTCTTTTTTCATAATCGGCGGCTGTGGCTGCTGCTGCTGAAACTGACTTTTCTGCGGCTGTTGATTCTGCTGCTTTTGAATCTGCTGCTGCTGTTTTTCTTGCGGTTGTTTCTGGACTTGTGTCTGCTGCTGTTGCTGTTGTTGTTGTTTTTGCCGTTGTTGTTTTGGCTGCTGCTGTGGCTGTTGTTTTCGTAATTGTTCTTTTTTCTGTTGTTGTTCTATTTCTTCGAGTTCTTTTAGTTGCCTCGCTCGGCGCGCTTCTTGGCTGGCCTTAACTTTGCTTTTTATCTTTTCGATTTCTGCCTCCAAAACTTCAATTTGGGCGACCATTCTCTGTTCCTCGTCCTCCTCAGCTGACGCCTCTGATGTGGAGAGGTTCACGAAGGCAGTACTATCGCCCGTCGTGAAGTGCCCTTCTCCTTCTTCAGACATATATGCTATACCCTCTTCGGGTGAAGTGTCTAACTCGGTTTGTCTTGCTGCCTCTGACGTCTCGTCTATATCGGACGTATGCACCCCAGCTGGCAGCTTTGCTGAGGTGGCCGTGGATCTCCTTTTTACCAAATTTGGTGCGCACTTGATCCTCTTTCTGCGCTTTTGATTAGCATCGGATGATGTTGCCGTTGTTGTTATTGCTGTTGATGTTGTTGCTGCAGAATCACTGCTTGTAGTTGGAACATCTTTCGATGTTCCCTCAGCTGATGCCATCGCTGGCCTCATTGGCCCTAGGACACCTTTCGATGCCCCGATGCTTAAACTCCTCCTCCTTTGTTCGTTTTCCCAACCAATAAAGTTAACGACTTCACGGTTGTGAAAAAAAGCTGATAAATTTCTGATGCCCTCCTGGGAATCGAACTGGCGACCCTCGGATTCTCGGTCGGCCACTCTACCTCTGTGCTACTGCACTACTTGAAGAATCGTGAATTAAATTGGAACTTAGTCACACACACGATACACTACTTGGAAAAAACTGGGAAGCCAAAAACGTCTTAACACCTCCACAGTACGAGATCGACTTTGATAATAGGGGTATTCACGATCCGATGTATCTGGTCTTGTATCATTGTAAAAGTGTAGCACTTTTTTGCACTACAACAACGAAATATACTGAATGACAAAGTCTTACACTTTTACAATACCCGAACCCTATTGTAACAGAAACATACAAGGGTGTATTTTTTTTAACACAAACTAATGGCCTTTTCGATTGGCCGTCCAGAACTGTTCTGACCCCTACAAAATGACAGTTGTTACTCTAAACAGAACAGAAAACGATTCTAAATTTCATTTCAGAATCAAAAACAGAATCACTAATACACTCACATAATTAAAACGTCAAAATCATCGGGTTGCTTTGTTGTGTAATTTCGATGTGCTTATTGAATTTAAACTACTTTTCTGGTAAGATAAGGTAAAAAGAAGCAAGGTATAATTATTATTCATACAAGAAAATGTGTATCTAAATTGAAATCAAGTGTTTTGGAAATTCTTTTTAGTCGATGTGATTTTTTTATTTAATTTTCACAAATACAGTGATACATACAATTCAGAATCAGTCAAATTGTTTCCAGCTGTTTTATTGGGGGAACGTGTTCCGGACGGCCAATCGAAAAGGCCATAAGCCTTCTTCAGAACAAATGTGAAACAGATTTTGACATTTGCTTCAGTGTTGCCACAGATTAGTAAAGGTGTGTTCACAGTCTGTTGTAAAATAATAAAATTTTACAATTTCACAAGACTTGGTACACCAGATCGTGAATACCCCTATAGTTCTTTGCGAATGAGCGGAATACAATTAAGGCTAGATCAAATATCAATTTATTTTTGCTTTAGTTTTCGACGCGACTAATAAAATTTAGCACACGCTTTTAAGTTTAAACTACATTTAAGTTTTCATTTTAATTTTTCGACGAAAAGGGGAGAGTACGATAACTATGGCGCCAAGATATAATAACGGTTTTTTGTAGAGAGGCTTAATACAAGCAGTTTTTACTATGGTAGGGGGGGGTCTATCTCCCCTCGTTTAGGCGGGAGGGGCAATTTTATAAAAATTTACTTAAAATCTTTAAAAAAATATTAAAAAAGAACGGCAACACTTACAGTTATAAATTATACCTTTTTCAGAAGTCCGAACTCTACAATTTATAATTAATTTTAAATAAAGTTGTTTTAGTCAATAGTTTTTTAAATAATTGACTTCAAAGTCAAAATTTATGAAAAAAAAGTTACAAAAATCACTTTGAATATTATATTTCTCATGATTATGGATATCGATAAAAAAATAATTGATGTAGTTAACTGCTCCAATTATTTTTTTATTAAACACAGAAAACTACTTCTTTTTATGTCTTCTAGTTTTTAAGATATGTAATTGAAAAATAGTAAAACTATACTTGTTCTTTAAACCCAAAAGATTCTTTAATTTTAAAGAAACTTTGCATTTAATAAAATTTTCACCATCCCCAAAGCCTATAGTGAGCCCAAGCAGGGGGGTTGCAGGGGGGCAGCATGCCCCCCCTTAGGCATCTCACTGTTTGCATCGTAAATTTCATATATATCTTTGTGATTTTATTACAGTTAATGCGGTTATTTACCAACCGAACTTTGCACTTTTTGAATTTTCCACGGTCATTAAAATATCACAACACAGAGGTGGAGTAGACGTTTTGGAGGGAATTAACCCGGTTTCTTCTAAAAACGGGATACTTTTTTCGTTTGTTGACACCAAATCCCCAAACGAACAAAAAATCGAAAAATTATTTAATTTTGGGTGAAGAAGTGGATGCTTAGCCGCCATTCTTAAAAAGGAAACACTACTCTTTCAAACGTTAAATGAAGAATGGCTTTGGTAAACAATAACCTGCACCAAACCTGTATAAAAAAAACGGTACAAACATCGAATGCTTGGTCTTGTTTTTTATGATCTAACTATATACATACTTTTTACTGTGGCTGCATTATATGTGTGTACATAGTTATATGCATATCTATGTATGACACAAACATATGTGCATATTAAGAAACTATGAGAATTTGCTGCCGTTGTGTTGTCGTAAAGGTAATGCAAATTTTTTTATAATGCAATAAATTTTCATGCTCAAATATTTAGAAAAAAGAGATTGAAATGGACATGACATATGTACATACGTTTATGTATATATCAATTTTTTTTTTAATCCAGTTTCTTTACATGCAAAAGACACTTTACATGCACTCATCTGATACAAAATTATTTTTTTTTGTTTTTCAATTTTCTCAAAAACTAGAAAACATAGAAACGAATAGTTTTCAGTGTTTGATTAAAAAATAATTAGAACAGTTAACTGCATCAATTACTTCTTTATTGGTGTTTATAATCATGAGAAAAATAATACTCAAAGTGATTTTTTTAACTTTTTTTTCATAAATTTTGAGTTTGAAGTCAATTATTTCAAAAACTATTGACTGAAACAACTTTACTTAAAATTTATTATAAATTGTAGAGTTCGGACTTTTGAAAAAGGTATAATTTATAACGGTAAGTGTTGCCGTTCTTTTTTAATATTTTTTTTAAAGATTTTAAGTAAATTTTTATAAAATTGCCCCTCCCGCCTAAACGAGGGGAGATAGACCCCCCCCTCCCATAGTAAAAAATGCTTGTATTAAGCCCCTCTACCAAAAACCGTTATTATATCTTGGCGCCAAAGTTATCGTACTCGTGCCGACGAAAAGAATAAAATCTATAAGATTTAACACAACTGCGAGATATAAGTTAATGTGGCAAATTGGTAAATTTTTATTGAAAAATTTACCAAAAAAATGGTAAGCTTTTCCGCATAATTTTGTGTCGGCAAGATTACCATCTGAATTTGGTAAATGTGGAAATCTTCTGACTTTTAATTTTGACGTTTTATGTGTCATAGATTTGGTATAACTATCTCTATGCACCAGATCGTGAATACCCCTAATATATTAACGTGATATGATCACATTTAGGGTCAATTTTTCAATAGTCAATTAAGCAGTCAGTTAGTGCATATTCTCGAGATAGAGCAAAAATCAGTTTTTCAAAAGTCAGATACTACTTAATCTAAGAATACATTTATCCGCCATTTTAGAACGGAATATGGAGTTATCTGAGGAATAAAATGAATAGCTATTTCCGATGTCAAAAACACTTTGAAGAATTATTGCTTTGAAATAAACGTTAAACAAAAATTATTTTCTATGAAAAGTTCGATAATCGAAATAAAAGTGACGTACCAATTAAATTATTCTATAGATTGTTTTATCTTGATTGAAAAATTCGATGTTGTTATCGGGTTGTTTAACAGTCAAGTAAGTTTATTCCTCTGGCAACTAACTGGATGTTTATCTGGGAATTGAAAAATCGGCTCTTGTTAAAAGAAATCAGAAAAACAACAAAGACTCATGAAAAACGAACTTAAGCTTCATACTGTGGTTTTATCACATTAATTTGTTAAACGAAACTAAAAACAATAAAGATTCATAAAAAATACATAACATATATAGAATTCATAACATTTAAATTAGAGTAAAGTGCAAAAATATTTAATTATTCAACCAAACCGATATTTCGAAAAGTGAAACGCAAACGTTATCAAAGCGCCTGTTCATGATGTACCTGGAGCGTTAATTGGCTTAGGCAGCTTGGCTTTAATTTCTATTGCGCTTATAACTGAGTTGTCCTCGAGATCAGGATAGTAAAACTTGAAGGATTCAGACATCTTTTTTAAAAAGCCTATGCTGTACATATTTCCTGTTTTTTTCTTTAATTTTGCCCACAAAAGCCAGCTTTTTATTATTTCTTCTATTAGAACATTCTGCCAAAACGAAACTGATTATATTCTTATCAAATAAATTATTATTGCAGATGTTTCTACACAAATTTTAGGTAATTCATCACTTTTGTAGTTTGCAGATTATTTCGATATTATGTTTGTTTTGACAAATCAGCTGGCCGCCATCACTAAAAAAAATTCACCTTCCGGTGGTGAGTTTTCTTGTGAGGTTTCTTATGAAGGTCTCAACAGAATACGAAATTGTGACCGCCTCATAAGAAACCTCACAACCTGTGAGCATCACAACGGCATAATAGGGCTGTATGTTTTTGCTGCTGCAAAAGTCACTAAGTTCAACGGACATGTGAGAATTGTGGCCATCGACAAAAAATAGAACTGGACTTTAAACACCATTGCTTTTAATCCAAACGTTAAGACTTTCTTTCACATATTGATGAAAAATTACCCCCGCAGCCATCCACTCTCCATCTTGCCAAAAATCCAGGCAGGGTTCTTATTCTGGACTAACTTCATACAGTTTAGCGATATCTTATAAGGCAAAACAACCATAGGAGGAAGTGTTCTTCCATCAGCTGAAAAAGTCATAAACAGATAGATTTCCTTTTTCATTTGCTGCCTTGATTTGGTATAGATTTTTGATTCCTTTTGTGGCAATTTTCAGTTTTTGGTCCCATACTAAATCCTGTTTCATAGGCCTTAAAAGTCCTCGAAGAATCCTCAAGAAAGTCTAAAGCATATACTTGTGTCAAATATATATTCTCTTAGCTCTGTGCAAGCCATTTTTGTATTCCATCTTCAATTAGGTACATCTTGTTTCATGAGATTATTAAGTGTGTTCTTTAAATCAAATAATTCTTTGTTTTAATGTTTTTATAAAATTTATAATTTTATTTATTTTTAAACGAAAAATAAGCTACGATCACAATAAGATTCAAAAAATTGTTTAATTCAAAGCAAATATTTTATTTAATAAAATATCGAATATTATAAAAAAAAATTAAGGTACACAAAACCTTTCTGACAAAGGAACGAAATTATTATATTCCTGAACTAACATTATTATTAAGCACTTACATGTGTTGCGAGATAGTTGTGATGTAAAGTTATAATTGTGAACATGTATGTGTGATAATAAGCGCAAATTAATTACTATGGATGTAAAGCAATTACATATTACAAACAATTCTGTACAATTTATTATAAATATTTAGACTATTTGTTAATATTTTCGTCTGCTCACACCAACACTTTTTAGCTTTATTAGTATGGCATCTTTGTATCGGGAATATTCAGGACTGGCTTCGATTTCGTTGCGACATTCTCCTTGTATACGACGAATGCACCTTTCAATGTTGGATTTTTCTCCTGTTTGAATATTCGCTAGGAGTTCTTTTTCCATGTGATATGGTAGACCTAATTCAGCGAGTTCTTCGAGTTCGTCTTCGGTCAGAAGTCGAAAGTCTCTCATATATTCTTCGCTCTTTTCATAAATATCTAGCATTTGTTCGGCTAAAGATTTGTCACCTCTTCGATTTATTTCCATGTGCTTTCGCAATAGTTTTGAGGCTTGCTGATTGATGAGGGTTTCTTGGGTGCTTAAGCGATATATTCGTTTAACTTCGTCTTCTGTAAGATCTCCACAGCCGCAAAAACATTTTAAAAGAGGTATTGCTGCGATCTGAAAGTAAAAATAATGTAAATTAATATTGGAAAATATTTGAAAAAAAAAAAATATAATTTTAAGAAAAGAACAGAAGTCGTTCCTCTTATTCTATTTGTGATTTCATGACTACAAACATAAACAATAATTTACTTTAAAGAAAGAAAACGAGAAGGCGCTAAGAAACATAAGGGTAACAAAACTTTAAATTTGTTCAATTCAATGGAAAGGGTACGAGCCATCGTACACAAGAAATAGATAATATCGAATTTTTATAGAATTAGAACTGTCTTTTCCCTCTATTTGGCTGGGAGGGTCAATTTTAACTATTTTCTTAAAATTTTACTAAAGTTAAAATCACAAAATGGCTACTTTATTTTTTTAGTATCGTACTAAATCCATATGCTACTTTGACATTTACAAACGTCAAAAAGTTATGTTCGCTTACTTTTTTGCCCTAAACAGATGTGTAGCTTTTTCACATGCAGCGAAAATAAATTACACAGGTTCTTATGAGGGTTGACACATTCCAAGGGCTGCATGCAGCGCTCGCTGCACGATGTCTTTATTTATAAATTGGCTGCCAAGTTTCATTGCAGCCACAACAGCAAAGAAAAAAAACTGAAATAATTGGCCTTTGGTATTACTCATATTGACTTAAAAAAAAATATTTTTTGTTTTATGATTTTAAAAATGGAAGAAAATCTATGAATTGGTTAAGGAAAATAATTTTTTATATCATAAGCTCTTGTTATAAAAATCTTCATGTGGGACAAAATAAGCCTACGAATATGTTTTTCCCTTTTTAATTTATTAATTTCCATTTTTAATAAATTTAAATTTGCTTACCCCACAATGACTGTTCTCATAGGGCGCGTTCAGATGTCGGTAGGATAGCCTATCTAAGAAGGGTTAATATCTATCTAAGTTCCTGAACACCCAACACCGAATAGATTAAATTTGTAGATTTTCGTGCATATGTTATTACATTTCTCATGGGATACAAGAGCATACAAAAGTTTTTCGAATAGAGCTATTTTGTCACCAGCTGTGGTTTTAGACGAGATTACAACAACACCAAAATATACGGATAGCTATGTATCGATTTCTGAAAACGGACATAATTTTGGCAAAACTATGCATCATAAATGTCTAATGGTATGCACATGTGTTTAGGGCGCAGCGTTGTATGCAGCGATGCGTGCAGACATGCTGCACATCTGTTTTAGCCATTAGGCCGTGGCGCGATAGTTGTGTGTTCGCCTGTCAACCTCATGGTCACAGGTTCGATCCCTGCCGTAGTATATGTCTTCTTATTTTTCCATTAAAAACCAATTCTAAAAAAATAAATGTCATACAATGAGTTGCTCGTTTACTCATTACATGCTGTTTAGGCATAGAACTAACAACATGTGATTGCGTAAAACTAGTATACCGATAAAATATGACAAAAGAATAAAAAAATTAATGCGAATTATAAGGGACATCGATAAATAAGACACGGAAATTTCTCCGCATTAGTTCAGCCGCCATCCCTGGAGATAAAATCTGAGACAACAACCACCTACAGTCTCCGAATATCGCGCCACACATCTTTAGTATCATTCTTTCTCTTCCTTAACCTCACCCTCACGCCCGCGCTGTGTTGAAACATTTAAAGGGTATTCATAATCCCTTGAGCGCGTGTAGATTAGAAAAAAAGGCGTGTTTAGTTGTAGTTTGTTAAGAAAATAGATTTATGGTGCTAGTTAAAAAGTGTTTAAAATTAGGAAAATATTAGTAAAGTGCTTTAGTATTAGCAAACTGTTAAGCCCTCAACATCAGGCTGTTTAAAATTTTGCGCCATTTTTTTTAATGAAAAATAAACAAAATGATAAATGACATTTATTTCTTTTCTTTCAGTATGCTCCCTCATGACTCATGGTTTTTAATTGCTTTCTTTAACTTTGCGTACTATATTTTTTAAATAACATATAGTAAGCTTATTTAAAGTGTCAATATACTTTTCTTATTTCAAACCAACTCAATTAGACTTAAAATAGATTAAAAGGGCTTCAATGACTTCAATGGATTTGTGACTTAAATGATTTCAATGACTTGAAAAAGACTTCGATGACGTCACTGAACAGAAGATTGCATTCATTTGAATGCAATCTTTGAATTGACTGAAATGAATTCCCAATCAATGACAATGACAATGAAGTTGAAGTCTTTAAGTGAATTCATATGATTGAAGTCAATATGAATTAGTTTTTCCTGTGACTTCAATGAATGCATTCCAAAATGAATGCATTATTTTACAAGTCTGCTACATAGTATATATGTAGATATTCAGTGACGTACACAAAAATGACAAAATAAATGATTGACACAAATAATAAAATCTTTTAAGATTGCTTAGTTGTTAAAGAAAATGCCATTTGGATTGTTGAACAATATTAATACAGTCAACCCTCGTTAATGCAAACCTGCGATAATTCGAACCACTAATTCAAAGTTATTACGAGTTTTCTAGAAAATCTCTTAATATTTCGAAAAAAATCTATACATCTTTAGGCACTTGGTAGTTCGAACGAAAATATCATCGCTACGTAACAAAACGTCGCGTTAATTCGAATTCATAGGCGTTAAACAATCGACAATTCAAAGTTATCAAATTACATAGAGGTAAATCTTGAGACAAGTTCAAACTTGTATCATCGTTGCACGATCATTTTGGAAGAATGATTATTTTGACACTCACTGTTTGCTTGGTTTAGTTTCAATTACTCTTTCGTTTGGTTTTTCAGATTAAAAGTTATTGTTAATTATGAGTCCTAAAAATTATAAATGCTTGACGAATTCTGGATAGGGGTTAATCAAAAAAATGGTGGCAGGTGGGAAGAAAAAGTGATACAGCAAAATAATTTAAGATTCTTCTGAGTACCCTCTCAACAAGGAAAAGACTTATGCTACTCAATCTGCTGGAGTGAGAAAAAAAATACTATAGTAAAAGTTTCGTCCATTTAATATTTCAAACTCTCGATAAGTCTTAATATTTAAGAAGTCCCTCGAGTTTCCAATTAACGAGAGCCGACTGTATATCAAAATAAAAGTTAAAAAATCGTTGGAGCGGTTTATTAAAAAAGAAAAATTTGTATGTATACACTTTCAAAAATTAAAAAAAAATTGAGCTCTCATTTTGAAGTAATTATTAATTTGCATATAAAATTTTAATTCCAAAAATATCTGTGTGGTTTTGAAAAATCGATTGTTCAAAAAAAAAATTAATTTATTTTTTCAAAAAATCGAAAAATAATTTCAATCGGTTCATCTAATAGTGATAAAGTCGAATAAATTAAAAGTGGTTCTATGGAAAGTACCATTAATAAGTACGTAAAATTAAATATTTTTTTAATTAAGAGCGGACTGCACACATTTTTTTTTATTAAAATTCTTGGAGCCGTTTTTGAGAAATACATTTTATCGTTTTTTTAAACATTTTTATGGGAGGTACTGATGTTATTATTTTAGGAAAATAGTTTTTGATTAATTTCAAGATAATGTCAAAAAACTGCCAAATACAAAGGTTCGAAAAAATCGATTGAGTCGTTTTCGAAATTTTAAATTGGTTTACAAAAAAAGGCTTTTTTTGAAATTCCAAAATCGTTCGAGCCGTTTTTTTTTAGAAAAATAAGATTTTTCTTTTTGGCCAAAAAAATAATGTATGAGCAGTACCGTTTTTTTCGTCTTAAAAAACGTGTGGTGTCGGCATATTACCGAAAAAAACAATATGTACCAAGTTTAAAAGAAACCCATTCAACCGATTAGGCTCTCTATCATCGTAATGTCAAGATTGACCAAGATCTCGAGACCGATTTTTTTTACGAATCCATAACAATTATAAAAGTAAAAAGTAAAAAGGAGATTCGTGATTGCCAAATAAAAACGCTATAAGTAAAGCTTCAGGCTTGACATTAATGACATGTGTTTACTTACTGAAATCTACGTTCAGTGACTGTAGTTGACGATATATAAAGTCATATATGTCTTATGAACGTGATTTGATTATTGACTAAAGCATAGGGTTCCAAATAACCACTTTTATTTATATACCGGGTATTTTTTTTAGAGTGTGGTTTTCAATATGGCTATACTTTTCTCGGAGTTGATGTTTTTGACAGCTGTCACTTGATTTATGCTCAGTTTGTTTTGCCATTTCATAATGAATAGATTTATTCCTTATCAAAGTTTGCAAATCGTGGAAATTTATTACCAAAATAATGGTTGGGTTCGCGCGACGCATCCCGATTTTCACAAGAAAATTTTGTTCAGCGATGAAGCTCACTTTTGATTAAATGGCTACGTTAATAAGCACAATTGTATTTGGAGTGATCATAATCCACAAGCCATATTTGTTTTGGAAAACCTGTTTTTTTGTTTAAGTCTCCATTTCTATGATTCATTGGATTGAATCGTTTTTTATACAGTTTTCTTCTTCTTGGCGTTGGAAGTTTTGCATTTAAATTATTGAAATCATTTAAAAACGATACAAAATTTAAAGGCATTTTGTTTTTTTTTTTGTTTTATGTCCAAACTCAAAATGACATTTCGACACTATAATATCCTTATGTGAGCTCTATTCAACCTATAAGCGCGTTTAGCTTATAATGGATCTATTCAACGTTGCATAAGTTTTATAAATGAGATTTTCGAGTTCAGAGGCATTATAAGGAGTGCATAGCACTATATACTCGCTGTAATGCAATTATAAATAAGGCTGTTAGTCTTTTCCATCCCTTCTATTCCTTATCCGGAGTAATAAAGAAACACACTCTATATGGGCAGAGGAAATCATTGCTTCATATTTCTGTCATACAGCCAAGGAAACAATGAATTTATTGAAGGACATTTTTGGTAAGCGCATTATCTCTCGTCGTGGGCCTGTGGCGTGGCCTCCAGGATCTTGTGATTTAATAACGCGGGCTGGACTATTTTTTTGTGGGGTTATGTTAAGTCGCTCGTCTATGCAGATAAACCCGAGACAATAGACGCCTTGGAAGAGAATATTCGGCGCGTTATTAATTATTAATTGATGCAAAAAGTGGTCGAAAATTGCCACTTGCCCGATATCTTTTTTAAAACATAATAGCAAAGCAAACACTTATCTTTATAATAAAGCTAAATTCTTCAACATAAAATTAAATTATATGCATTTTATTTCTTCTTGAAGACCACACGTCTAAAAAAAACACCCATTAAATAATGAAAGCTTTCTTCACTTGTAAATACTCGTATAAATAAACCAAGTATGCGGTATGTGTAGATATAAGACATTGTCATGGTCGATAAGAAAGTGCAATGTATTAAAATTAAAATATTTTTCCACTGGTTTTTGTAAGTATTTAAGTTGTTGTTGTTTTTTTGAGTTGCATTGTTGATAATAGATAATACAACTTCCATTTTTCATGACTCATTTGCAATTATTATACATAATTTTAAACTTACAGCGAACTTAACAACGAATGGCAGGGAAATATTGTTCCTGGGATCTTCATTTATGTTTTCTCAAGCGAGAACCACTTCATTTCACTTCAGTAAATTCTGGTCTTTACGATTCGGATACTTATTTTTTGTTGATTATAATTGACATTTGCTTAGGTATGCTTTCAAACAGTACAGTTCCACCAACCATAAATGTTGAGCCGTATTTTCTTCAAAATGAAAAGTAAGACAACATTTTGAGTTGTTACCTTGGGTAATGGACTTGTTGTACATACTCGTATTAAACTAATTCTGAAGTCGACTTACTTTTCGGTTACACATGACAGACCTTGAGGTCATAAAAAGTTAACCAATTTAAAGAAAAAACATTAAAAATTTTGAACCCCAAAAAGCCCAAACTAATTAAAATGCTCTAGCTTAGCCATTTGTAAAGCAGATACCTGAACGTTGCGTTGGGATGACGACGATGATTTATGATTTCTGGTTCTTTGGATATGGATCTATGGTGTTTTTTTTTTGTTTCGTTTATAATGTAGGTTTTTTTTGTTTTTTTTTTTTCTTCTCTGAAATGATGTTTTCGAATGCATTCTAGTTTTCTTATACTTCTGCTACGAAGCAATTGTGAGACAGAAAATAACTAAATCGTCCAGATAATCTGCGTGGTATAAGTTTTTAAGGGTTACGAAAGACAAATATTCAGTAGCAGGCAAAGTAGGCTTAACTGAATAGACCTACTTTTTGGCTTAAGTTCGAAAATGAGAAATACACATACTAATATCGAGTTTCATTCAAGAAAAGATCTGCTCTTTCTGATAAAAGATTTCATCTTTTTGATTTTTTAAAGTTTCATTCCAACAAAAAGACCAAATCTAGATCAAATCTTAACACGAAAGATAGAATCTCTGATGGGTTGGCAGATTTGATCTGAATGCACACATACATGTAAAGTCTTTTCTTTCAATGTTCAAATAGAAAATATTTTGTTATTAATTTGTTGTGAACTAGTGCCAATCCGTGTTGAAAGAATTAGGAAATAATGGACGAAGAAGTTAATAATTTATATTTTATAAGTTCAGTGGAGTTTTTGATTGCTTCGTCTTCGTCTTCGCCTTCCTCGTCATCTGTGTGTCAGTTATTCACCAATCCTACAATTAAATCTGGAGATACGGTTTCATTGAAAAGATCAAATCTCAATTTTGAGAGGAGGTCTTTAGAATTTGAATGAAACTTGCACCGATCGAAAATTGAGGCAGTCATCAGAGACATCTAGCAGTGAATTTATTAAGCTATTTCTTTGAATGTATTAGTGCTCTACTTTTGCACAAAAGTATAAGTTAAAAGCGGTCTAACTTTTACTTTTTAAAATTTAAAATACAACACACATTCAACACACATTTGTACAAAAGTGAACAAATTTTTTGTCTTTTTCCAACACACTGCTCAATCCTCTAACATATTTCAAATTTTACAAAAGTATCCATACACAGCTTCGTCGTTGGTGCTTGGTAAATTCTTAAGGATTTCATGTCGATGAATAATAATATGAATAACTATTTTTGGGATCTTTTTTTATTGATACTTCATTGTAATTATGTCATTTTCTTTTTGCCAACAGGGATCTTGATCCTTGATTTTTTCTAATTATATGTGCAATCTATATATTCTGTAGAGTAAACAATCAGCAAATTTAGCAAAGTAAAGCACTTTGGTGTGTGTTTGCAAGTGCGTACACGTTTCAATCGCTTTAAAAATCTGAATCTGTAATTTTGATCCCTGATCAACAAAAAGTCAATCATTTTGGTCGAAAAGAACGCGAAAACTAGTCGGCGATCAAAAAACAGATAATTTTGTTGATATCGAAAAAAATGTCAATCTGAAATTTTCAAATTTTATTGACATTGAAATTAATTGATTTGCGATTAACTGGATTTACAATCGTACAATCATGGTTTAGCCGTGGTTCAATACTTGATCTCGGTTTAACTCCTATAAAGTGTTGTACAATCAAAATTTAGACTTAGCTCATCGCTGAATTTTCTATTCTGGTGTTCTCTTTTGTGGTCGTTTTATATTTTGTCAGCGAAACTTCAAATTCGATTCATAACGATAAAATGGAAAATTAGGATTTGACATTAGAGAAATATGTAATAATACTTTACGTAGATACATTTTTGTCACGAATGCAAAATTTGTTTTGACGGAATAAAAGTGATTTTGTGGAATTTTACAAAAAACTGACAATTATAACCCTTTTTCAAACTGGATGTATTTAAATCGTTACTTATTTGCGCGAAATTTCCTTAATGGTTAGTACATTAAGGATGAGCCCTTGAGCTTAATTTTGAATTTTAGATAAAAAACACTTTTTTTCAAGATTTTTCACAAATATATAATTTGTGTCGTATGGAATGATATACATTTAAAGAAAGGTTAGCACTTAAAAGGAAGTTCATTCCGTTTCCATACTTTTTGAACATATCCACCGATTTAAACCAAAAAATGGCTGGCAGGTGGATGATAGCATCTACACATGTGTGCGTTGTCGGAAGGAAGAAATGGATAGTTGTGTGCGTTAGCGGCTTATAGGCACCATCTGTTAGGTCTGATCCCCACTCTGTCAAATGGCACAAATTGGCACATATTTCTGCCAATTCCTGTTCCAGACTTACAAATTTTATAGTTTTGAGCAGAAGAGAGCGCTCTTGAAATAGTAAAACATTTCCCTTTCCTGATAATTTCTTGGCAATTTATGCCCAATAAATTTTTGTAGGCAGCAATTTGAGGGAAGAAAATTAACAATCGTCAGGTTGGTGTTTGTCATAAACGAAAAAAAAACTTTTCGTAGTTGTTGTGGGAAAATATTTTTTCAGTTTAGAAACACTAAGGGGCAATTTTTACATAGTCAGTTAAGCAGTCAGTTAGTACATATTCTCCAGATAGTAAAAAACAGATGACGTTTAAAAATTGGCTGGATTGATCTTGGATTATTGTAATGGATGAAGTAAGAAACAAGGGAAAATGAATGCAGTATAGCAACTGCAGTATTTAAAGCATCATCAGAATGTAAGAAGTTTGTATAAGTTTTGTTAGAAAAGGAATTGGTAAAATTAGAAATTCAATTAGAAGTTACACCTGGTACATTTATCTAGCACAAATCGTGCTACAATAAGAAATTTAAATAACTTTTATTTTAATAAATGTATTTCATTAATTTTTTTTATTGGATTAAAAATTAAATTTTATTTTAAATAACTAATGGCTTTTAAAGATGATAGACCGCAAATGAATTCCACGATCATCCACGCATATGCGGCACCTTATCAGAAAATTGTTCATTCTGGCCTGAAGGGTTGAAATTGGGATCGCCTCAATTATTGCCTTAATGGATTGCTTCAATTCAGTCAAATTCATGGGTTTCGTTTTGTAGACTTCCTGCTTGAAATAACCCCATACAAAAAAGTCTGGTGCAGTTTGGTCAGGTGACCTTGGGGGCCAGAGCAAAGTGCAGTTTCTGGATATCAATTTGTTTGGGAATTTTCGTTGGAACTCCGCCAAAACTTGTGTGGCTACGTGTGCACTTGCTCTATCTTGTTGAAACCAAATCCTGCTGAAAGGGATACGTCTTCGGCGAAGTTCTGGGTAAAAAAAAACTCCTTCAATATCTTTAAATAACGGTCCCCATTGACAGTTTGTGTTACACCGTTTTCTTCAAAGAAGTATGGCCCGACAATACACCTTGATGAAACTGCGCACCACACAGTGACTCGTTCTGGGTGCAGTTCCGTTTCATGGAGCATTTCTGGATTAGATTCACTCCATATACGGCAATTTTGTTTGTTAGCATTGCCGTTTAAGTCAAAATGGGCCTCATTAGACATGAAGAAACAATTTATCAATGTGTTGTCTTCTTCGGCCATTGGAATCATTTCAGGCGAACAGGCAAATCCTGAGGGCTTAACTTGCTTGTAATTTGGACTTTGTACGGAAATAAGTTTAAGTCATCATGAAGTATCCGTTGTAATGACTGTCTGCTATCTCCAATTTGGCCCGATAAGTTTCTGTCGAAACACTTGGATTTGCCTGTATTGCCGATGCAACAGCCACGATTGTATCCTGCACCTGAACATTGGGATCTCGATGATACGGTCTTCGTTTGATGCTTCCAGATTCGGCAAACATGTTCACCAGGCTCATAATGGTCCATCTACTCGGGGGAGTACCGCCAAACTCCAGCCTAAATTCCCTTTGGACGGAAATGACGGACTGCAATGAACAATTTTCTGATCAGGTGCCGCATATGCGTGGATGAGCGTGGAGGTCATTTGTGGTCTATCATCTTTAAAAACCACTAGTTATTTAAAATAAAATTTAATTTTTAACCCAATAAAATAAAATTAATGAAATACATCGATTAAAATAAAAGTTATTTAAATTTCTTATTGTAGCACGATTCGTGCGTCAGCCTGTATGTTAAAACAATATTTTCCTTACTCGAATAGTGCTGACAAATTGGATCGATATTTGTAAAACATCCAATACCCAAAATACAAAAAAAAAGCCAATACTAATAGGTTAATTTTTCTGACTAACCCAAAATCAATAACCATACCCCAAGAATAATATCATGTGATATTGTTATCGTCAACTCAATACTATAGATTACAACATAATGGCACAAGCAAGAATATTCGTGTAACATTTATTTTGTTTTGAAAATTTTAGGTACATGTCTCTATGTATGCATATCCAAGCGATTTCATAGGAGCCGAGTGTTCTTAGATTTCTAAACAATTTTCGTCGAGTATATTACTTATTTAATATTTACATATGCATTAGTAAAATCTAAATATTTTTAAGTATGTCTTTTAAAACTTGCTATATGTTCATAGTCAAAAATATTATTTACGTGAATTCACTGCAGGCATAATAATTAATATAAATATATGTCCATAATATGTATAATTATTTTCATATCATGTCTGCTCAAAACCTCAAATGCATTTTAATCTCTTTAAAGTTTTTGACGTGTGAACATTGAAATTGTTTTCTTTTAGATAATAATGTATAAACAGAGAAGCTCATTTCCCGCTGAACTGAAGATAAGAAAAGGAAAAAAAACAACAACAAAATGCAGTAATGCAATGGGGTGCTATTAAATTCTACAACTACATATTCCATTCGCGCTAATTCACATCAATCAAGTTCAGTACAACAAGGTTTTATTTGTTTCGAGTTATAATACGTTCACATCATTCTTTTTATAAAAAAAAAATTAAAATGTACGACTGGATCGCACGTACTTGTTCTTATGTTCGATCACATCTAAAGAACAAGATTCTTAGTAGAAAATTCTGAATATACTTTTAAAGCCATGTTTTACTTAATTTTTTATATACAAAATTTCGTTAATTTTTTTCTAAAAAAAATGTAAATTTTAAGTATTTAATAATACAAATTTAACAGCATTATATCAAAAAAATAGTCCACTTGTTTCCGAAATATTTAATTTTCAAAAAAAAAAAATGATTTTTTAAAAATTTTAGTTTGCGTATTATTTAGAATCTGAAGCACCGCTTGTATAACAATTTTGATAGAAATCCGTTGAGCCGTTATTTTATTTTTTATTTATTTATTTAACATCAATAAGAGATCTTTAAATTAAAGTTAATTAGAAAGTTGAAAAAAACACTACTCATATAATAGAGGACTGAATTTTTTTAACAATTAAAATCGTTAGAGTCGTTTTCAAAATAGATAAGATTTAACATTTTTGGTACAAGAAATTGTACGGCAAGTACCTTTATTTTTGGGGCTAAAAAAATTTAGAAAAAAGAATTGAGCCAATCACTTAAGTACCAATTTTGAAGAAAATAGCTTAAGTGGTGAAGGCTGTAATCGACCTACAGACAGACGAAATTTCGGGACCCATTTTTTCGTGTGAAATGCAAACTTGCCCTATAGTATCTACATATGTACGAGTATTTATGTATGCACCTATATCGCAAGTACAAAAAACTAAAATTTTTCATTTGAACTTTATAATTTTGTATGCAGTTTTGAGTGTACATTGAATAATTAATTTACATATCTATGTATTTCAATTATTTGATCAAGCCCTGCATTTTAATTGAAAAAATATGTAAATACAGTAAAAGCCCTTTAATTCGGAAACAAAATTTACGAATAAAAGATACGAGTATTTTTCCGAATAAATGAGATTCAGTTTTCATTTTTCTAATTTTAAATTAAATAAGCAAAGTTAAGTAACGCAATGATTAAGCACGTAGGTATAGGAATCAAAAAGATTTTTAATATTTATGTAGTAGTCGGTACAAATCATCAAAATGTCTATGTATTGAGGGAGTCCTGGCAATGCACATTTAGAAGTCAGGGAAAAGGCAAAAACAAAAAAAAAAAACAAGAATTTATTTCAAAAGGTATGCACATACATTTGTTTTTCTTTTAAGCTGAACACTTCTTTTTTTTTTTATCAAAATCACATGAAGATAAATACAAGAAACAAGATACACAACGTAAGCCGACCGAAATGGGCCCAGTCCCCTGTTAATTTCGAAGAATGAGCTCCAGCTCATCTTCAATTCATTAAAGAAAAAGAAGTCTGCAGGAGTCGATGGTATATCCAACGTTGTACTACGACATTTGCCGCTAAAAGTAGTTGACATTTATACCACACTGTTTAACAACGCACTGAATAATGCATATTATGGTGCACCCTCTCCCAAAAAAGGGAAAGGACAACTCCAATCCGGCGAATCTCCGGTCGATAAGTCTTCTTCCGAGTATCAGCAAAGTATTTGAAAAGGTTATTAATAGAGCCCTGTTCAAGTGGGCGGGGGACAAAAATATCATCCCTGATAATCAGTTTGGTTTTAAGGCGGGACATGACACAATTAATGCCGCGTCTAAAGGTTTTTACGATATCCAATGGAACAAAACTAAAAAGCAGTGTACGGGTGCATGTGTGGTTGATTTGGAGAAGGCCTCCGACACCGTATGGTTAGAATGTCTCTATCTAAAGCTAACCAGACTAGGTATAAGTAAACCTCTATTGTATATGCTTTATGACATGCTAAATGGTAGAAAGTTTGTTGTCAAGAGTGGCAATGTAACTTCTACCGCACTTTTTAATATTAATAATGGTCTTCAGCAGGGAGCGGTTAACTCGTCGATTCTATTCAGCATTTACACCAGCGATCTGATAGGTAGTCTAACTCAGGCAACTGCGTACGCCGACGATCTAATTGCGTACAGAACAGCTAATACAGTTGAGGTCATCAAAAGTCTCTTGCAGAGTGACTTCGACAAGATTCAGCGATATTGTGATGACTGGAAGTTGAAAATCAACTTCCAGAAATCAGAAACTATTTTGTTTAGGACTCCGTTGTCTAGCGCCTCAAGGGATACGAGAAAGAACTGGCGCAAGCTGGTGATCGTAGGGCAACATGGACATCCACTGGCGAGTAAAAGTGTAGTAAAGTACCTTGGCATCTGGTTGGATCAGTACCTGTATTTCGAGAGACATATAGGTGCTGCTTTGGCCAGGGCTAGGGGAGCATTTGCCTTGACAAAACGACTGTTTTATAGCAGCCGTCTTGACAGCAGGGTGAAGGTGATTTGCTACATGGCCCTCATCAGGCCGATGATTGCCTACGGATGCCCGGTGTGGTTCAACGTTGCCCCATCTCAAATGGAAAAGATTCGGGTGTTTGAGAGGCAATGTCTTGGACGTTGCCTTGGATTACACAGAACACCAGAGTCGGATATTTTATTATTCCAACCAGGTTCTATACAACGGAGCCAACATAAACAGAATAGATAACTTTTTGTTCAAGCTGATTCGGGGTCACGTTGCAAGAGCGATGTCCTCAACTAACAGCTTAATTTTTGGGGCTTATTACCCTAATAACGAATATTTTGAGAGTGCGCGCTTAAGTGGTTACATCCCTCCCGAGGCATTCCTCTATTTAGACAGTCGAGGGCTGATACAGGATGGAGGGGCGGTTCCGCTCATCTACCATGTCAGCCGGAAAACTGTGGATAGGCGATTCCTGTATGGTCGAGACGTCATCGCTCAAGGTGGAGAAGAGCGCCTTCGGTTCAGTAGGACTGTGTCCGATCGGAATCGGAGGGATAGGGCGAAACAGGAGAACCAGTTCTGGTGGCTCTCTGAACAGCATCGTGATATTTAAAGTCGATGAAGATGGTATATCTTGGCCGACTTACATAGATTTAGGGCATTAGGTATAGGGAACAGTCGGGGTGGCACCAAAAAAAAATTTAAAATATGTATGTATGCGGGGGCATACGTGCATGTAACTGCGTGTATGTACATGTATGTGCGAACGTATATGTATGTGCGTATGTACATGTATGGGTGGGTTGCATGTTGTTGTGTGTCTGCATGCATATAAAAAATAAACAAAAAAAAATTAAAAAACGAAAAATAAAATGATAAGATACCAAGTTTTTTTGTAAAAGTTTCCTTGAAATATAAAATAAAATAAAAAAAATTAGATTTAATTAAAATAGTTTTTAGGTCGAAAGACATTAGTTCTAAGAGTTATTGTTTAGTTTAGAGCGCCCGTAAAGGGCCAGTAAATTAGTTGTAAGTAATTGATCATTAGGCTAGTTTTAAACATTTTTGTCTAACTTTAAGATAGTTATAAGTTAATATGAAATAAAAATGAATTAAAAAAAAAAAAAAAATACACAACGTAAGACGACACCTGCCGAACGAAAATCCGTTATGCATTCGTCCACAGCTCACATCCATTGGTATGGTGGCGCATACACCACAGGCCACACACACACACTAACTACATTGCACTATTATTGTTTTCCTTGTTAACTTAGTTAATTTGGCTTTATCATGTAAACCATGTAAAAAATCTATGCGAACGTGTAGCTGAAAAAGATTTTGACCGCCTAAGTGCCTGGTTAGACGAGCGTAAAAAGAAAGTAAGGGATGAAAAAGCCAAGTTTCATCATTTTCCTCATTTTGAGATGTGAGTATTGCGTTAAACATCATATTTCATTCTAATACGTTCCCGTTTGGCAGGTATTTTCATTTTAATTTTGCCGCCGAAGGAGTAGGTACTACCCATTAGCTTCGTTTTCCTCGTACCATTTCCATTTCGTTGTATTTGTAAGAGACTGGGTTCCTAATTAACCATCCAATTCCCTTGTATATTCACTCAATTTGTTTTTTGTGTGTATCCACAAAACTGATTCTTTCTTACGCTCGTGTAACCACGCTCTAAGGGAATTAAATTTACCAAATTGTGGCTGATGTGCCTGTCCGCGTCCGGGTAAGGGAATGTCCGCTTAAGGGATCATAAAATGTATGGAATTTAAATGCAAGATCCACAGTCGGGAGAGTTTGTCCACTCAAGGGGATTGCACGCCTAAGGGAAGTGTCCGCAATGGGAGCTTTCATTGTATTTGGAATCTTTTCTGTTAATAAAATAGTTTTTCGTTTTAAATTCTTGGATTTGTTCATCAATAGGAACGCATTCTAGTGCATACAAAAAATCTCTCATTAATTTGGAAAATTCGATTATTCGGAATGATCTTCCCCCAACCATTCCGTATTACTGAACTTTTACTGTATTTTAGTAGCGTAAGCCAGTTCATTTTTAAACTAAACTAAGGGCTACTAATCCGTGGTTCACTTTAGTAGAGTTTATTCAAAGATATACGAGCCCGACATGATTTTGTATGTGTAATTATAAACTGATAATGTTATTTTAGGTCGTTCAACAAAATGGCATTAAAGTTTTTAACAACCATAACATAACAAACCGTGCTTGACTTAAGACCTTAGAAATATTTATTTTTTAATAAAGATGAATATTTCATTAATTAAGTAGTTATCGTAGGAACGTGCGACCAAGTGGTATATTTATTTTTACAAAATAAAAACAAATTATATATTGTACATTATTAAAAGAAACGTATACTCATGTATGTATTTTTATAATTACCTAAGCTTAAGAATAATAACTTAATGCGAAATGATAATAATTAAAGAATGTCTAGCAATTTTTTAAGTGTTTGATAAAAACCGGTCAAAACAAACTATCCTAAATGATTTCCAATTGAAAAAAAATCTTTTTACATACAAACACCACTTTAACGAAACGCAGTTGTCGTCATTTCAAACATTAAATAAAGATTAAAAAATACTATTAGCGGTTTTAAGATTTATTCTACGATGTACAATGTCATATAAAATGTACGTATACATATTGGCTAAATAAGCAACAAGTAACAAAAGAATGAAACATTTTTTTAAATTGCTTTAGTTGCTTCTGAAACTGATTTGACGCCAAAAAATTAACGAAAATTATTTGTTTTAAATTAAAATATATAAACAAAAATTATCTTTTAAGTTAACAAGACTATAATTCCTAATCATTAAATTGGAAATTTTTGTTTTTTGCCCATGGCCAATTTAATGATTAGGAATTTTAGTCTTGTTGGATATAGTTCACACTAGATGTTCTTCACGAAATCTATGTAAGATGAACTGAACTTGGCAAAAATTGCGTATTGACAAAGGTCCTCACTAGTCAACTGATGAGTCCATGTGAGATCGCCGGGACGAAACGCCAATTTTTGTTGGACTAAAGGCCGTTAAAAGCTATTTTGAATAAAAATAAAATTTTTTTTTTTTGTTTAATATTTACAAATAAAGAAATGTAATATGCCAAGGGGAAGAGTACGATAACTCAGCCGACAAGAAATAATAACATATTTTTTGTGGAACAGTTAAGTACAGGCATTCTTTACTATGAGAGGGGGTATTGGGTATATCTCCCGCCATTATGACGGGAGGGGCAATTTTCTAAAACAAACACTTCAATATTTAAAAATTACGGTAATGATTACAATTAAGTTTTACACATTTTTGAAAGCTATAATCTAGTATTTGAATCAAGTAATTACTCTGAATTGTTTAAAAAAAAATAATTTCAAACTCAAAGAAAACAAAATGAAATGAAATGCACGACTGGTTACTACGTACTTTATTCGCTTCGTATGCAAAAGTTGATTAATAGAAACGGCTAAATATTTTTTTTTATCGTGTTTTACTTAATTTTGTATAATCAAATTTTATTATAATTTTTCTCTTTAAAAAAATATGGTACCTATGATAATTTTAAATATTAAATAATAAAATGTAAAGACAAAATTTCAAAAACAATCGTCCATCCATTTTCGAAACATTGAATTTACAAAACTAACATTTTTTTTTTACATCCAAGAAAATATTTTCAAAAGTTCTGGAATGCAGAATTATTTGGAATTTGAAGGACCTCCTACATACAAATTTTGAACGAAATTTGTTGAGCCGTTTATGAGAAAGTCGAAATTCTTAAAAAAAAACACACATTTATTTGGCAGGCACCGTTAATAAAAAAATATGTAAAGAAAGTTCTTGGCCAAAATGTAGACTATACCTTTAGTAATGCACAGGCTCTTTATTAAATCAAAATCGTTGGATCCGTTTTCGAGATAATTAAGATGATAGACAAAGTTGTATGACAAAAATCTATTTCAGACAATCACCTAAAAGACTTAAGTACATAACAAGTTTGAAGAAAATTGCTTCAGCCGTTTAAGCTGTAGATCATTCTACAGACAGACGGACAGGCGGTAGACACACAGAGAAATTTTGATTAAAATCTCGAAATCGATTTTTTTCGCAATTAAAAAAGTTAATATGTATTGTGTATTAATCCAAAACTGTGAAATTTTAGCGGGTGGTTTTTTTAGACGTGTGGTTTTCATCTGGCAATACTTTTTTCGGAGTTGGACTTTTTGAAGGCTATTACTTGATTTATGGTCAGTTTGGTTTGTCACTTCATAATGAATAGACTTACTCCTGACCGTTTGCAAATCGTGGAAATTTATTACCAAAATAATGGTTCCGTTCGCGCGACGCATCCCGATTTTGACAACAAATTTTTTTTCAGCGATGAAGCTCACTTTTGGTTAAATGGGTACGATAAGAAGCAAAATTGTCGTATGTGGAGTGATCATAATCCACAAGCCATTGTTGAGACGCAGCGCCGTTACATCCTCAAAAAGTCACTGTTTGGTGTGCTCTATGGGCAGAGGGAATCATTGGTCTATATTTCTTCAAAAATGAAGCCGGACATAATGTTACAGTCACTGGGGAACGCTATAGATCCATGATTAATGACTTTTTCTAGCCTGAGTTGGAGGATATTGATTTGGACGACATTTGGTTCCAACAGAGCATTGGTTTTCTTTAACGTGTACACCGGCCAGTTAAGGCATAATTACACGGTGGGCCTACCCACCTACGGCCTCAACGAGAAGGCATGAGTACTCCTTGCAACAAACTTCTATCGATGAGCGATCACTCATAGTATACGCGAATTGTATAGCAACCACAGCCCCTGCGAGCTCTCCGAAGAGGCCATCCCAAGACTTGTATTTTCGTGCATTAGCGGGAAAGTAGTAGGATACAAGTCCCCGCAGTACCGAAATACGGTATTACTGGAGTCTTTTCATCCACCTAAGTGAAGAGTGCACTACCAGTTTTTCTTTGGCGAATGGCTACCCAGGAACGATAATCCTGCCACTTTTTATGTCTTGCTGCTCAACTTAGGGACAAGGGAACCCTATGTAGAAATTATTGCTCACCATCGGGATAAATGGATCATCGTATTTCTACTAAAAGCAAGGCCATATAGACGTTGCCACATGGCTAGAATCAACAACTAGCCATATTAAACTTTCGTTCTTTACTATTGTGGAAATGTTTCCCCAAGCAAGCTTGGTTTGCACCTCCACTACCCAAAAAACAACCACCCATCAGGATAAATCCCGAAAGATGGCAAACGTGATCAATAAGCCGAAGCTCACTCAAGGACTGCATGTATTATGAGAGGAATAATATATACCCTTGCTTGCGCAAGGAGATGATGGCACAAGTGCCAAACATCTATCAATCCTCTAGACCTGTTATTCTTGAATATGTAGTTTTAGCTACACACTTACTTCTGTGATTACTAAACTACGTACAATACTACCGCAGCAGCTGCCATTATTGCTGTGTTTAGCTCTTAACTTACGATTTGTTAGGCTTCATAGTGCTGACCGAAATCAGCAAGCTTCACCCAGCAAATACACCTTCATTCCTCTGAGATCGCCTACTCGGGCAGACTCCTCACCCTCCATATACCTGATCGACTACCCAGGCAGACGACCTCTTTCCTCTAACGGCCTAATGCTCCTGGCTTACTGACTATCAGTGTCACCATTCGCACCTACCTATATTACCGGCAAGCCCACACCCTCTTCCGAGCGTTTTACCCCACTCTTCCAGTTCTTGGACTGACCACCGTCCTCATCTGGGTAAGTAGGGGCTTCGTTTCCAGTTCCGTAGAACCTTTCGCTTACCGCCACCACCTCAGAGCCACGCCTTAACCAGATAGATTAGCCGCCCAGTGCAGAATAGTCTCATTAAAGTGAGCTAAACATTCCTGAAAGTTGCCCGTCTTTCACCACGAGGAGGAACTATCTTGTCTCATCACGACGGACCAGGAAGAACAGTTCCATTGCACAGCAACTTTCCGTATATTCCCTTGAGGCCCAACGATCAGATTTCCCGAAAGACATTTGATTCCAACAAATAAAGGAAACTTTTGGTGAGCGCATTATCTCACGTCGGTCGTGGGCCGGTGGGGGGCGTGGCCTCCAAGATCGTGCGATTTAACACCGCTGGACTATTTTCGGTGGGTTTATGTGAAGTCGATTGCCTACGTAGATAGGAGCTCTACGATTGACGCCTTGGAAGAGAATATTCGGTTCGTTATTGCTGACATACGGCCCCAATTGCTGCAAAAAGTAGTCGAAAATTGGGACTCGGCTGGAATTTATTCGAGCCAGCCGCGGCGGCCACTTGTCTGAAATCATTTTTTTTAAACATAATTGCAAACCCGTATCTTTATAATAAAGCTAAATTCTTGGCCATAACAATAAAAAACCACACGTATAAAAAACACCCATTACTTTTTTGAAAATTGAACAATAAACCACGAGCATACCTTATGTAAATAAAGTCCATCCCTGAAAGGCGATTGTGTGTATCTTTCAAAATTAATGAGATGAGCAAAGAAAGTGGAAGGGAGCTGCGCAGTAGAGTGTCTAAGTGAATTGGTTAAAGCTATACTCCTTTGCTTCAATGCTTCAAAAAATGTGCTGTCTTCTGTTGTTAAAGCAGAATCCATTTATCAATGAGAGGAACAGCTTTCAATCCTTAATATGTGCATTACAGACCACCTCTTGTCATATTCTGTGTCGCCAAAAACGCTGCAAAGTGTTTGGGTTTTCTTCTCTATAAGGCCTTCATTGTTCCAAAGCTTGATTATAACTCTCACATTTGAATGTTTTGGATAGAATTCAAAATAGAGCTTTAATAATGATATGTCATAGAATACATCGCCCAAACGACCTTCCAAATGTACAAACGTGGTTCAGCAATTTTATATTACATACATTATACTACTTCGTATATATAAATCCACAAAGTAGATATACTGAACCACTGGCAACGAGACCATCGACATAAACATTACACACATTAATACAGCACAATATACACTAATGTATTAGCATCAACAAAACAAAAAACTAAAAATCGTCGTCAAATACACACAATACGCTCAAATCTAATCTTATCAACAAAACGAACCAACAAAAAATTCCTCATCGATTACACACAATTCGTATACCTACTGTAATAATCTATGCGAATCCACAACGAACCCACCAAAAATAAAATGCACGACTTGATCGCACGAACTTGCTCTTAACAACTTTAATGTAGCTATCCATTTAGGTTTAGTTAGTTAGGTGTAGTTATCCTATGCAGGTTTAAAGCTTATGTAGGTAAGATTAACTTGATTCTTAGTATAATGAATTGTGGAATGGATGATTCAAGGAATAGTTACATAGGCACCTACCTACAAATGTATATTTAAATCTAAGTTATGGATTTTAATTATGGAAGTTAGGAGAGTAAAATGTATCTACATATACATATATACATATTGATGGGCCCAGTAGGAAATTTCCACATCAATGAATTTTTTTGGTTAATTCATCAATGGATTCATTGACTCTTTCCATCGATGAGTATAGTATGTTATGATTTCTTAAGAAAACGGTTGCGCACTTTTTTATCAGTTAACTAAATTCAAATGAATTGAATGCTTACAATTCATTACATTTTTAGTTATAAAATCACAAGCGATGATTTCACTGATGAAGGGTAATGCATAGGTTCATGAGTTCGCAAATGATGTTTGGTTCTCTACGGTGCGGTGGTTGTTTTGTTTTCTTCCCGAGAACAAAAAAAAATGCAAACAAAAAAGCCTTACAAAAAAGAGGTTTTATCTGCCATGAGAAGAGCGACGAACATTGCCTTTTTTCCACCTGACCCGAGAAATTCGCTCAGCAGTCAGTCTTCGCTGGTCATGGCATGAGTTCGTGGGTTTTTTTCAGAGAAAGTGAAAAAAACATAAACCAGAAATCCTAGTTCTGTTCGCGATCATTATAATCATTTAACACAGCAACAGAAGTTTATTTTTTTTTATCAAAATGTTTTTCTTTGTTCAGAAATTGTATTGAGCCAGCTGTAAGGTTTCAATTATTAACTTTAAGATATTTGGCGAACTGGTACTTATTTCTTCGATTTTATTCAAAACAAAATTTAAAAACGCCAAATTTTTTTTTAGCGCATTATAACTACTCAATACGCGATGCTGGCGACTGAAAGTGCAAAACCTACGCAGCAGAATTAACAAAATGAATTGCCAAGACTGACATCAGATCAAATTTTAAAGAATCAATTATTGATAAGGTTTACTTTCGCATCAAGATTTTATCAAGACTTTATTTTACTTATTATTGGCTAAACGTATTTTTTTCTTAACTGAATGTTTATATTATTGAATAATCGTCGAATTAAATTAATAAAATGATGTTTGGGGGTATAACATACATATACAGTGTTTCTGTTTCCTTAAAGAAAACATATTTCCTCTTTTACAGAAAACTGACACTTTCATGTTAGTTAATGTATACAAAATGAAGAGTAAAAAGAAGTAGGTATCATACGGGTTTTACGTAGTGATTTCATAACTGAACATTCATGGCATTTTTCATCATATAAAATTCATATCCGAATTAACGAGTTACATTAACAGAGTGAATTAATGGATTAACATTCATGCCATTTTTCACCTGCTGAATAAGAAACTTAGTGATTTCACAACTTACCGTTCATGCCATTTTTCATCACATATAATTTGCTTACGAATAAACTAGTTACCTCTACTGTTTTCATACCAAATTCATGGGGTGTAGCTTCCACGCATTGATGAAAAATTTAGTGATTCAAGCATGAATTTTTTAAAATTTCCTACTGGGAATTTAGGTGCAATACGCAAACATAAGATTCATGTGATTTTTAAAGCACATTGTACACCCTTGGCCAAAAGTGTTAGGCACCTTTTAATTTTCGATCCATTCTCTTAAAAACTTCTATTTTCTTCTTTTTTTGTTGAGCTTGACTTGAAAATCACTAGTTAGGTTCCAAAAATGAATAACTTGTTGGAACTTCACTGTTGTGTACCATTATGAATGCAAGTATTGATTTTAACTTATTTTACAGTTTGTAATCAGTGCTTGATTGTTGCTCTTAGTGTATGGACAGAGGATAAAAGTTAAATATTTTGTATTCGTGATTTCAAAGCTTAGCGAAAATGTGCAAAAAAAAGTGAGGTTAGTTTGTCAAAACGCATTGAAATTAAATTATTATTTGAATCAGGCAAGACATAAAGTGAAATAGCAAAAAAAGTTAAGTGTTCGCGTTGTGCTGTACAAAATGCATTAAATCGGTTTCGGCAGACTGCATCACATCTTAAATTAAAAAATAACTACGCATAGGGAAAACCGATTTTTAATACGAACATTCATTAAAAAAAACCAAGAAAAACGTCAATTGAACTGGCTGATGACGTAACGGAACAGTTTGCAAAACTAATATCAGCTAGAACCTTTAGAAGCAGACTCATCCAAGGTGGACTTAAAGGTTTCAAGGCGAGGAAAAAACCAAGGCTTTCTGAAAAAAATAAAAAGTTTCGCCTGGAATGGGCAAACACATACCAACATTTTACCGATGAGGATTGGAGTAACGACTTGTGGTCAGATGAATCAAGCTTTGAAGTATGTAGTATGCTAAAGCACCTAACTGGAAAACATTAACAGTTACTTACAGATGCCAACCCACTTAGTTTGTTTGAGCTTTTAACAAAGGCTATTTTGTTGCTTTTTTCAGTTTGGTAACCCTGGTGTAACCTTTGTGAGGCGAAGAGTGGGTAAAGAATACAACCCAGAATGTATAGTTCCCAATTGTTAAATACGGAGGAGGAAGCGTTATGATCTGGGGTTGTAGGGCTGCGGACGGAGTTGGGAAAATGGTCATTTGTGAGGGTCGCATGGATTCAAAAAAGTATATTAACGTAATGGAAAACACGCTGATACCATCTTTTGCGCATATTTTTGGTGAGAATAACATGAGGAGCGTCTTATTCCAGCAATATAATGCACCCTGTCACAAGTCCGCCCTTTCAATGAGGTGGTTTGATGAAAATTCCATTGACCTGCTTCCATGGCCTGCTCAGTTCCCAGATCTGAATCCAATCGAGCATCTTTGGGGAATTTTAAAACAGAATATTAGAAAGTACCCGACAACATCAAAAGAGATGCTCAAAAAGGTCTTAGCAAAAGAATGGAAGAAAATCAGTTCAGAAGAATGCCGTAAGCTGGCAAGGTTTATGCCTAAAAGGATAGTAGCTGTCATAAAAGCCAAGGGTGGCAACACTAAATATTAAATTTTCTTTAATACAAAAAATTAACATTTCTGCATGTTTTTTTTATTTTGTTTTGTTTTTAAACTGTTGCTACTTTTTCGGGCTGCCTAATACATTTGGCCAAGACTGTATATATAAATGTATGAGGGCCTACATTGTATTTAGTATTCAGTGACGTACGCAAAATTACGTAAAAAGGGAATAATAACAAGGTAGAAATAAATGGATAATACTATGTGTATTAATTATTTTTATATTGCTTAGTCGTTATAGTTTGAGGGAAAACAAAGATGCCATTCGAATGTATGGATAAATAATATATCAAACAAAAATTCAAAAATCGTTGGAGCGGTTTTTTAATAAATTAATTTGTTATATATAAAATTTTGAAAATATTTTTAGAAAAAAAATTGGAAACCCTATTTTGAAGATATTATTAATAGTTATACATATAAAATTCAAATTTAAAAAAAACTTCTGTGGCTTAAAAAAAAAATTTTATTTATTTTTTAAAAATCGAAAAACTTTTTTTTTTTTAATTTGAGTACACAGTTTTATTAACAATTTTAGGGAGCATTTGAATAAACAAATTTATTTTAATTGGTTTATCCAATATTGGGAAAGTCGAAAATATGAAAAGTGGTTCTATGGGAAGTACCGTTAATAAGAACGCAAAAAAATATTTGTATACTTAAAAGTGAACTGTACTAATTTAAGAACACACACATTTTTTTATAAGAATTCTTGGAGCCGTTATCGAGAAATACATTTTTTATTAAAGGTTTTTTAACATTTGTATGGAAGGACCGTTGTTTTTTATTTTAGAAAAATAGTGTTTTCAAGATAATGTCAAAAAACTACTAAGTACGAAGTTTCGAAAAAATCTATGTAGTCGTTTACAGTAGTGTTTAAACTTTCTAGGATCTTCTGCGTAAAAAAATTCAAAAAAATCAGATTAACCGTTTCCGAGAAAATCGAAAACCAAAAAAATGGTTCTACTAGAGGTACTAAAATAACAATTCTTTTTCCAAAAAAAATTATTAAAACGTACCCTTTCCCTTCATTAATGAACTGATTTTTTTTTTATAAAAATCGTTGGAGCCGTTTTTGAGAAAAATAAGATTTTTGTTTTTGGCCAAAAAAATGTATGGGTGCTACTGTTATTTGTCGTCTTAAAAGAATGAAAAAACGTGTGGGCATATTACCGAAAAAACAATATGTACCAAGTTTGAAGCAAATCTATCAAAGTGTTTAGGCTGTAGACTCGAGGACAGACAGACAGACAGGCAGACGGAATTGGGGGACCCACTTTTTTGGTGTTCTCTATGATCGTAATGTCATGTTTGATTGTTAGAAAACATTTTTTTGTGTATCAAATGTATCAAAAAAACAGCAACAGAATACAAGAATTTCTCGTTGAATACACACAATTCATATAGGTATATACAGAATAAGAATCCACAACACGTACCAACAAAAGAAAAAACTATCCTCAGCGAATACCCACAATGCCAGATACATACACATCTGCACTCATCTATGAAACTCCACAAAACGAACAAACATCTCATATATGTCGGGTCAAGTCAGATGTCGGGTCACATCAGATGTCGGTCGGTTTGACAGCTCCATAGACATTTTTTTTACCCCCAACGCCGCAAAAGAAGACTTAAAAAATCCACCTTTGATTGCTATTTCGTTTTATCGGAATTATTTGTTTGACAAATGATTTTACAGAAGACCCTTTCGGCTGTCGAAAACTTTATTAACTAGGCATTCTGTCTGCTTAAGACCATCTATGATTACTCCATAATTACGTATGTTATATTTGTAACTGTTGTACCTATCTTTCAATTTAAATTTCAGTTTTTGATAATTATACTTTTCAAAAAAGTGTTTAATTAAATATTGAAAGTAAGCATCAATCTCCGTGTCATCATCAATCATTATCATTAAAAAAAAAATATATCACATAAAAGTTTTATTGTACTCTTTTACTTGGCACTGTCAAATTGTTATTTTTAAATTATTTTGAATTTTTTGGTTCCAAAGAAATTTGTTTAGATATTTGTTTTATATCCGGATAGGTGAAACAACTTGTTAAAAATCGAACTATCATTGATAATGAAGAGGGCGAATATATTCTTGAAATAAAATGTTTGACTTTTCAATAATATTTTCATTAAATTTTATATCAAGTGTCCTTTCATAAAAGAATGCACTTTTAGTTATTTATTTTAAAACCCTCAAAGATCAATGACCAACTATTTAAACTTACCACTTGCTCTAGCAATAAATTATTCAGTTGTAACGAGAGTCCCTGATGTTCTTGGCACATAGTTATTATTATTTTTTTAATTAAAAAAATAAAAACCCAGACCAATCAATGCAGATTTAATCTTTTGGATGGCAAACAAAATTGCTACTGGACCGACACTTCAAATCACGTTGAGGATGCAATAACAACTGATACGAGTTTTTTATTTGTATCATTAGAGACAAAAAAAAAGATATGAATAAAATATTATGTATCATTTATCAATTTAACCAATTTTATTCTTCTCTTTGTTATTTGGTCAAATAAAATTCCTACTGACCATTCTCCCTTTGCTCAATACTTGAATTGATACACTCCCAGAAACAAAAACGCACGTCATGCTATCATTAACATCAGATGAAGCATGAGCTTGCGTGTTTGTCATATTGAATGTCTTGAGAACTTAACGTTAGTATAAGTTTGATGAATTCAAATAAGTTTTTGTGAGAAATTCAATAGATATTTCGTAGACGTGTCGTGTCGTTTGAAACCAGAAAATGAAAGATGATATTTTTTTGTTTTATTAACTGGTTTTAAAGCTCTATCATGCGAATCGGAGAGGGCAGAACTAACAGCTTTAAAAATATACCTTAACACACAAACACGTCATAGAGGGATTTTGAATTTGAAGTTGTCATACGCAACTTTCAACAGGTTGAAATATCAAAATTGTATTCTTTTTAAAATGTTCACCTACATATATAATTTTCTACAACCTATATATATTTAATTTATACAGGCTTAAGGCTGATTGCTGAAAGAATACATTTATACAAATTTCTTAACACATTCTTAGCAATATAGATACATACAGCTAAGGTAAAAAAAATAGCACCATTACGAAAATCAGATTTTGTTTAAAAATCAAGTTTAAGACAATCTTTTGAGGAAGATTGTGAATATGCGTAAAAGCTTATATTAAGTCCAAAAATTCACATTTAAAAAAGAATTCCAACTTTTATTCATCAACTTATTAAAAAAATTATTTTTTTTTCGAAAAACTCAAATAAATAAGCGGTAAAAAAAATAATTATCAACAATTATCTTCAATATCAAGATGTTATTTATAAACAAATTTTTGGGATGCCTATGAGAAACCCCTTATCTCCAACGATTGCAGATCTAGTTTTGGACTATGTCTTGGAGGAATGTTTAACTAACATGGAAGAGAAGCCTGTTTTCATGTCAAAATATGTTGATGACACATTTGCGATCATGGACAAAAGAAACATAGAAAAAGTACTAAAGACACTCAACGGATTCCATCCAAAAATTCAATTCACTGTTGAAAATGAACACAACAAAACAATACCGTTTTTGGATGTAAAAATCCATCGTGAAGAAAATCGTTTGCTGTTCGATTGGTACCAAAAACCAACAGCGTCTGGTAGATTAATTAATTTTCGATCAAATCAAGCAAGACACATCATCATCAATACCGCGTCCAACCTCATAAAGAAAATTTTCAAAATAAGCGATGTACGATTCCACGCCATCAACGAGAAGAAAGTCACCAAAATACTAAGTGATAACGGTTATCCCTTCATCATAATTCGTAGTCTTCTTTCAAAACAAAAAATGCAAATTCCACCGAAAAATAATGCTGAAGAACCGACAAACACATACCACAAAAGTATAGTTTACGTCCCAACTTTAAGTGACAACTTCAAGAAATCCATTTCAAAAAAATCTGACAGATGTTCGCCTTGCCTTTAAATCAAACAAAATACTCGACCATTGTTTTACAAAACTAAAAACAAAACCTGATAAGGACAAACGAACAGATGTAATTTACAAAATTAATTGTAATGGAAAAACAAACGAACCTTGTAACCTGTGTTACATTTGAACCACAAAACAACTTCTTCGACAACGCATATCAAATCACAAATCTGACATTAAACTTAAAAATTCCGAAAAGACAGCTTTGGCCAGTCACAGTATTGAACACGGCCATTCTCCAAACTTTGAAGGCGTTGAAATCCTACAGACGGAGAAACATGTTTCAAAACGATACACGTTAGAAACATTACACATTCTCAACAACAAAAACAACATGAATCGAAAACAAGACACACAAAACATCTCTGCTGTGTATTGCTCTCTTCTTTCTTCCTAAATGTAATTTGTGCTTTGTTCAAGTCACAGAGACTCAACTTCATTCTTTGATATGCTTATTTAAATTTTTATTGTAATATAAATGTTTTGACTATTTTGTCTAAGTGAGTATTCATAATTGTGTTATTACTTTACTTATCAACCATTAATGTTATTTGTAATTTTTTGTGTAAATAAAGTTCCCCTGAAGAAGGCAACAACCCCTGCCGAAACGTTGGGAAAGCTAATGTAACTTGATTGTTTCATTGCGAAAATTACAGCGACCAAAAAAGCCGAAGAAAAACTAAATTTTCACTTTGCAGTATTAAATCCACAAATTGGTCAAAAAATCAACTTTATTGGTAAAAAAAATAGCACCATTGCTTCATCATACAATTTAAAAATAAAACATCATACAAATAAAAAATCTTTTTCTATGATTTTATTCTTTAGGGGTAGTCCAGCAAAATTAGTATTCTGTTGAATAGCCTTTGTTGGTTATTACTGCTTCACAAAGTCTGGTCATTGAATTTACCAAATGTTGGTCCTTTCTACCGGAATATTCTCTCAGGAGATCTTTATTGCAGCCCATAGTTCTGTGTTACTAGTCGGTTTGGTTTCATAGACTGATTTCTTCACGTCAGCCCACAGATTTTCAGTTAGATTTAGGTCAGGCAATTGCACTGGCCACGCCATCACATTAATTGATGATCTCCAAACGATGTTTACTTGCGATTATAGGTACTAACGGGACTGCCATCTAACGTTTTTTTTCAACTAGTGCTTATTTTGTGAATGGTAACACTTAACTCATGTCTGATTTGACAGATAATTAGTTTTATCCTTCCGCTGAACGAATATGGTTGTATATACGCTTGAACAACGCTCGCTAAGTGGGCCTGCGATCGACTTAAAGAAGATGCCGATTTTGCCAAAAAAATCATCTTTTCAGATGAAGCTCATTTTGATCTGGGCGGGTATGTAACAAGCAAAATTGTCGCATTTGGGGCACAGAAAACCCGCACGCATACATTGAAAAGCCGATACACCTAAAACGAGTCACTGTTTGGTGCGGATTTTGGTCCAGAGGCATAATTCGAAAATGAGCAAGGACTGGCTGTTACAGTCAATGGTGATCGTTATCGGGCCATGTTGAACGAATTTTTGTTCACAAAAATTGAAGAGGAGAATATTGGCAATATTTGGTTTCAACAGGACGGCGCTACGTGCCGATGGTCTAAAAATTTTGTCCGTCTGTATGTCTGTCTGTCTGTATGTATGTATAGACACCTACAACCCAAACGGGTGAGCCGAATTGCTTCAAACTTGGTACATAGAGTTTTTTAGGTATTGTACAGAGGGGAAATTGAAAAATTTGTTTTAGTTCAAAAAATAACGGTACCTGTCATATAACCGTTACGTTCAAACCTATTTTTCTCGGAAACGGCCCTAACGATTTTGATAAAAAAAAAATTGTGTTGGTTTTTAGCTACGACCGATCATATAGTTGAAAAAAAATTAGAAAATTGTATAAAAACGGTACTTTCCGTAGGACCGTTTTTTTTTGTTTTTTTTTTTAAATTAATATTTGTTTGTATTTTTAAAATCATTTTTAAGAAAAAAATTTATTATTCGAAAACTGCTCATTAAATTTTTTTTCAAAAATTATATTTATTTGTATTTTCTGAATATCTATGAATTGGCGTTTTTGAATTTTTTTTTCAAATATTTTCAAAAAGTTTAAAAAAAAACTTTTTTTCTCAAAAACCGCTCCCCAGATTTTTAAATTTTTTTTATCCAAGAAATAAAATGGCTTACTTTTTTGAGCTCAAATTAGTTTAAGTATTTATTTCAGAATTTTGAATTATTTTCTCGTTAATTAAACAGATTTAATCTTTTGTTTTTAAGTTTATATTATTAAATATTTAATATTGTCATACCAATTTATTTTAGAACAAAATTAATGAAATTTTGTATATACAAAATTGAGTTAAAAATGACTTTAAAAATATATTTAGATTTTTAATAGAAATTTTATTTAACCTTCTTACTGGGGTCATTGTCCTGTTGGAAGACCCACAAAAGGGGCATATCTTCCTCTGCATGACGTTTTCCAATATATGGGCTAAACTCCATAGTAGGAAAAACAAGCCCACGCCATTATGCTTGAACCTCCGTGCTTAAATACTTTATTTGTGAATTTGGGATTATATTCCGAGTTGTATAACATAACAGGTTTTCGTCCACTAGATTCGGTTTTAGATGTGTATATTATTGCATTTCGAATCATTTTGTTGGAACAGCCAACAAACCGTCGAACTTCTCCAACGTTTTACCTTCCGATATATTTTTTACTTGCGATTATAGGTACTATACGGCAAGTTATGCATTCGCAAAAAAAATTCTAACAAATCAAACATGACATTACGATCATAGAGAAGCCTAAAATAGTGATCGCCAGTCAGTCAGTCCGTCCGTCTGTATGTATAACGAGCTACAGCCTAAACAGCTTAAGCGATTGCCTTCAAATTTGGTATGTGTGATTATTTTGGCATTCCTCAGAGGGGAAATTGAAATTTAATTTTTTATTCCTAAAAATAATGGTACATGCCATATGACCTTGAAGGAAAATCTTATTTTTCTCTAAAACACCTCCAATGACTTTGATAAAAAATTTTGAGAATTTTTTTGTTGGTAATAGCTATCATTTGATATGAACCAAGTTTACAGGAAAAGTCTATTAACGATACCTTTCATATAACGGTTGTTTTAATTTTTGGCTTACTCGGTAACGGTACATTGGATTTCTGTCAAATTTTATATCTGAGAAGATCTAAGTAGCTAAATTATTTTTGCATATCAACATTTTGAATAACTTTTTTTTATTAAATTAAAATAATTTATTAATTTTTTTTTTGATAAATCAATAATTTTAAAACTAATCAAAAAAAAATAATTTTAAATTTTATATTCACATGAACATTAATAGTCTCTAAAAAATTACATACCAAAATTTCAAAAGAATTTTGTTTTCATAAAACGAAAAATAAAAAACAGGATTTCATAAAAACCCGCCCTACAATTTTCGAAATACTTTTTTATAAAATTTTCATTGATCCGTCGCATCTAATGGCGTTCTTCGTTTTTTTTTTTGGCAGTTTTGGGTTTTGGCAGTTTAAATAAGGTTAAAAAACGATTTTTCACACCTTTACACCATTCACTTTTATTACCTGTATGCACTTGTACATATTTACATTATTACCCTGCTAATTTACATAATTAAAATCCATTTAAATATACATTTGTAGGTACCTATTTAACTATTCCTTTAATCATGCATTCGACAATGCATTATACTAAGAATCAAGGTAATATTACCTACATGGGCTTTAAATCTGCATAGGATAACTATAATAGACTAGCTACCTACCAACATCGTCAGTGAATAACACTAAAGTTGTTAGCTACAAGAGCAAGTTTGTACGATCCAGTCGTGCATTTTATTTTTAATAACTCACCGTTTTTCGTTGGTACAATGCTTTCCACGACCCATTTTCTTTGAAAAACTGTACATTTTGTGTTTTAAATGAAGATACCAAATAAATATAAGCAAATTCTAACACTTGACCGCATTACCTGGAAATATGCTATTATTTTTACCTCACAAAAAATGGGATTTTCGCATTATGTCCTCGTAAGAAAAGAACAGTTACTACTTTAACGCCAGAGATATACAATAGAGAGGAGAGGTGATAGTTCAACAATAAAAATAGTAGAAGCTTTAAATATTTTTCTATTCACTCATTTAAAGAAGTTGTACCAGTGGTGCTATTTTTTTTCCGGCACTGTATATGTACATATGTATTTTGAGAGGATAAAATAATGGAGAATTGATTTTAACTATCTTTCGGTTTTATTTTGCATTTCAATTTTTCAATATAAATACAAATTTTTTATAGGTTGAAGAAAATAATTAACTTTGCTCACTGCCGTTGACCTTAAACAAACATGGCACTTTTTTTATTCTATACGATCATAAGAATCTCTGCGATTGGTAATTGAATTAGAAATTAGAATTCTACGTCGTCCCTTGGATACAAATAAAAGAATGGAAGTTGTAATTTATGTTGTGGATATGGTTGGTCGTGTAGTGGCTATTGACTTGATCAGGAAAATTACTTATAAAAGTTCAAAACGGACTTAAAAATACTAATTAGCCAAATAATAAAATTGAAATTATTGGTGGAAAACACACTTCACTCGACGACAAAGAGTTGGTTCAATATAGAAATAACTGCGTTTTAACAATTGCGTGACGTCACATTTTGGTTTTTAAAAATGAATTCAACACGAGCGCAATTCGACTTAGGGGTGTTTCCAAAAGATAAATAGTAGTATTCTGGGGGTTTGCTATCCCAAACTTCTTTGATTTTTTGCTTCAATTCATTTAGGTTTTTATTTGTATCTATTCGTCCTCAATTTTTTTTTTATTTTTTCCAACATACTCGTACAGCCCTATTCTGTAAAACGTTCTGCTATTAGACGGAAAACCCGAATTGTTCCAAATTGTTCCAAAAAATATACATACATTTCGATCAAAAATAAATTAAGAAATAAACAAAAAAAAATATTAGTAAGGCTTTGTACTTAAAAGATAGAAAATATTTTAAAATAAATAGTGAAAAATTGAGTGTAATATTCACATGAATCTTTGCCAGCTTTGGAATGGGGGTAAATAAAGTACATGACTGGATCGCAAGTACTTGCTCTTACGTTCTATCACATCGTATGCACAAGATTCTTAGTAGATATGGCTAAATATATTTTTAAATTCGTTTTTTACTAAACTTTTATGTGCAAAATTTCTTTAATTACAAAAAAATTGGTATGGCAATTTTATGTAAGAAATCGTCATTCGTTTTTGAAATATTGACAATGACAAGAAACAATGGCGCAGTGGATATAGTGCTTGACTTCTAACTTAGATGATTGGGTTCAATCCCCACGCTAGGCAGCATTCTTTTCTATACCTCCCGCCCGTGGGTTAAAATGAGATACTAAATACCTTATTCTCAAATCCAATGTGCCAACAAAAAATTCTTTCCTATCTTTCTATTCTTTCTAACTAGTGCCTCGCAATTTAGGTAGCATTTAAAAGACCTTAGATCTTCCAGTTAAAATTTATAAAATTATTATTAAATATTGAATTTTCAAAAAAAAAAAAACCGTTTTTAAAAATCCAGAAAAAATATTCTTCGAAAATGTTTGTATGCAGTATTTTTTATAATTCGAATGACCTCTCATATAGACTATACCTAAGAAGCAGGGCCGGAATCACCATATGTGCAGGATATGCACATGCACAGGGCGCCAATCTTTGGGGGCGCATTGTCAAACCATAATACAAAACAAAATTATGGATACAAATACTTTCATTGTTCAAATTTAAATTCGTCTAACGCCTAGGCAATTCTAAAAGTTATTTGAACGCAATAATTATCTTCCAATGATTCAAATTAAGTCATATCATCTGCTTACACGAAAGACCATTCATATAATTACACGAGAAACAACATAGTGTGAATATAGTAAAAATAAAAAAAATCCCATCAAGATTGACGTTGGTGCAGGCTTGCAAGGTAAATTCATGCACAAAAACCCAACAAAAATCAAAACAAATCAGCGTATTAAGCATTTATACAAGAAAAAAGTTTTATGATCCAAAACAAAAAATCGCACCAATGCTGTGCAAGATAAGTGTGTGTTGTGAAAAGTGTTATTAATTTGAATATGTAAATTAAAGAATGGGGCGCTAAACGTAGAGCTTGCACAGGGCGCTCATTTATCTGGGACCGGCCCTGCTAAGAAGCCCACACACTTTTTTTTTGTATCAAAATCGTTGCAGCCGTTTTAGAGATATTTAAAATGATTGAAAAATTCTGGCATACAAAAATTCGGGCCTGAAAAAACTATTCAAAAATTAGTTTGAGACAATCACCTTAAACGACTAAATATCAAGTTTATATAAAATCGCTTGAGCCGTTTAGGCTCTGGAATTGCGGAACCCACTTGTTTGGTCTTCTGTATCATTGTAATATCAAGTTTGATTAAAATCTCTGTACAAAAGTATATCACAAGTATAAATTGTGTTATAAGATGTATTGATATTTTGCTTCAATGAACAGATCTGATGGCCACGAAGGGCGTGTTTGGATTTTCTTTTGTTTTAGTGACGAGTTTTAAAACAAATTCTTCTAAGAGTAAAAGTAAGAGAGTAAATTTAAAATGCAAAAATTCTTTCATAAAACTTGCATCCTATTTTCTCCACCTCTCTAATGGCATTTTAACACTCTAAAGTAATATTTGCCGGTGAAGTTCGACAATCATTTCTTAAGATTTTACTTAAAATTGTTTTGTCACGACCGGGATCAATTGACAGTCTTCCATATTTCTTCAATAGGTGTTTTTCTTTTTTCATTCAGAGCAGAGCTAAATTATGTACATGCAACGTAAAATCAGAAATCGTAAATCCTGCAGAAAGATAAATATAAAATTATTTAAATTTTTTATGTCACATTCAACAATATGGCATTATTTATTAAACATTCGAAACATGATACATTTACAGATTTGACTCTAAGAAGCCAGTTGAAATTCAAATCCCTTCTACTTTTTTATACATATTTGGATTGGGTTTGGCTGGGCTAAGTCGAAAATAATGTTTCGATTCCTGAAGTATTTTGAGTTTTGTCATTGTAGCCTTCTAAAAAAATATTTGAACAAGAAACCATAATTCTACAAGTAGGTATAATGGATATTATACAATATTTGTGACTGCTGGATGGCCGCACCTTAACTTTAAAAAAATACTACATGACTGTAGGGAGTGGCTTTGAAATGCAAAACAATTTAAATTATAGAATAAATAATATTTATTGAATGAAAAAAGTACAAACTACCAATAAAAATCTACAAACAATAAAAAGTACTGATCATACTGCAAATGTACCCATATAAAACTTCAATATTCAGAACGCAATTCAATAGATAAGACTATATTTTCCGCAAAGGTACTAAAGGGCAAGTTTTGGCTTTACAAAAAAATTAATTTGAAAAAAATATGAATGGATTTTTGAAAAAAGTAAATAAATTTTATTTTTTAAAGTTCAATATTTCAAAAACAGGTTGATGATTTTTTTTTAAATTACTTATGTTATTAATTTATATTTTTAAAAATTAAATTGGCTTACCAAATTTTATTTGTAGACAATTTTAAAGAAATTTTGAAATGTAAGTGCTTAAAATGTGATCAAACATAAGAGCAGGTACATGCTCCCAATCGTGCATTTTATTTTTATTTTTATTTTTATTTTTAAACCTAATAAGAAAGCTAACATTTTGACAGTCAATACAGTTATAATAAACGACTATACGTTTGAGGATGCAATTTCTTCTTTGGGAATTGACTTAGCTGCAAGATTATTCATCTGGGACTGATAATAATTATTTATAAAGGGTTATCCATTTTGCGGTTTCAAAAGTATAGGGCTGGAATTCGACATCTGTCAAACTAAGTTGTTAAACCAATTTTTTATTTTCAGTTGAGAGTCTGACATTTACGAAAATGGATCGCTTAACTATCGCACAACGCATAAAAATTGTTAAAACCTACTTCAAAAATGGTGATTCTGCCAGAGCAACATATCGTGCTTTAAGAGGAAATTATGGTTTACATAATCGTCCAACTGCGCAAGCAATTGGCAAAATTGTGAAGAAATTTGAAGAGATTGGATTGGTTACAGATATTGTAAGGCCTGTGCATCATCGCTCCGCTCGTGCCACTGAAAATATCGCTGATGTAAGTGAGTGTTGCCAAAGACCCGAATGTGTCGATTCCTCGGCGTTCTCAGGAATTAGGACTGTCTTACGGCACATTATGGCGTATTTTGCATTTGGATCTACAACATCCATATAAAGTCCAGCACACACAACAGCTGAAGCCGGATGACCATTCACAACGACACGTAGATACGAATGGGTGCTTGAACAACAGGCGGTGGACGGCGATTTTTCGAACAAAATTTTCTTCAACGATGAAGCCCATTTCTCACTCAAAATTGTCGTATTTGTGATTCTGAGAATCCTCAAGTAATTGAAGAGAGGCCATTACATCCACAAAAAGTCACTGTTTGGGGCGCTCTTTGAACGACTGTCACCGTCAATTCGGATCGGAGCGTTATAGTCATATGATAACCGACTTTTTTTTCCTGCTATTTACGACTTGGAGACAATGTGGTTTCAACAAGACGGTGCCACATGTCACACAACTCGAACGAATATGGCTTTATTGCAAGTGACATTTTCTGGCCGCGTAATTTCTCGTAGTGGTGATACGAGTATCAACTGGCCACCAAGATCTTCCTCTTAAAACCCCTGATTTTCTGATTTTTAGATATATCGGTATCATTCCCCTAGATATGCCAAGAGCCTTCTAAAATGACAAACCCTGCTGTGAGTTATGCCCTAAGCAGATGTGCAGCTTTTTCACATGCAGCGAAAATAAATTACACTGGTTATTATGAGGGTTGACACAATCCAAAGGCTGTATGCAGCCCTCGCTGTACGTTGTCTCTATTTCTAAAGGGGCTGCCAAGTTCCATTGCAGTCACAACAGCAACGAAAAATTAACCGTTTCCCATAAAATCGAAAAACAAAAAATTGGTACTACTAGCGGTACCAAAAATAACAATTTTTTCCAAAAAAAAAATTACCAAAATGTTCGTTTTCCCTTTATTAATGCATTAATTTTTACTTTCGATTATAGGTAGGTACTATAAGGCAAGTTATGGATTAGTAAGAAAAAAAATTCTAACAATCAAACTTGACATTACGATCATAGAGTAGTCCAAAAAAGTGATCGGCAAAAAATGTCTGTCTGTCAGTCTGTTCGTCTGTATGTATGACGAGTTACAGCCTAAACGGCTTGAGCTATTATCTTCAAATTTGGTATGTGTGATTATTTTGGCATTCCTCAGAAGGGAAATTGAAAAATTTATTTTTAGGCCTAAAAATAACGGTACCTGCCATATAACCGTTTGGGAAAATCTTATTTTTGTCGAAAACGGCTCCAACGATTTTGATAAAAAATTTTGAGAATTTTTCTCTTTGCACTAGCTTTCATCTTAAATGAACCAAGATTACGGGAAAAGTCTAATAACGGTACCTTTCATATAACGGTTTTTTAAATTTTTGGATATCTCGGTAACGGTATATCTGAGAAGATCTAAGTAGCCAAACTAATTCTGCATATCAAAATTTTGAATAACTTTTTTTTCTAATAAAAATTAATTTTTAAAACTTTTTTTTCAAAAATCAATATTTTTAAAACTAATCAAAACAAATTATTTTGAATATTATAATCACTTGTAACGGGTGATTTTTTTGCTACTTGGTTTTTGACGTTTATATTTTTGACAGATCACACATGCCAAATTCCACGAACATTTGACATTTCGATTCAGTATCGTTTGCCATTTCATCATGAATACACTTACGCCTGAACAACGTTTGCAAATTATTGAAATTTATTATCAAAATTCGTGCTCTGTGAAAAATGTGTTTCGCAAGCTACGTCCGTTTCAGCGACGAGGCTCATTTTTGGCTAAATGGATACGTGAATAAGCAGAATTGCCGTATTTGGAGTGAAGAGCAGCCAGGGGCAATTCAGCAGCTACCAATGCATCCCGAAAAATGCACTGTTTGGTGCGGTTTATGGGCAGGCGGCATCATTGGGCCGTACTTCTTCAAGGACGATGAAGGCCGCAGGGTTACGGTCAATGGAGAAAGGTACCGTTCGATGATAACAGATTTTTTTTTGCCGAAAATGCAAGAATTGAACTCGGTCGACATGTGGTTCCAACAGGACGGTGCCACATGCCATACTGCAAGCGAAACCATGCATCAATTGAGAGGCGAATTTGGTGAGCAGTTGATCTCACGTTTTGGCGCAGTCAATTGGCCACCAAGATCATGTGATTTGACCCCGTTAGACTATTTTGTGTGGGGCTATGTTAAGTCTATTGTCTATGGGGACAAGCCAAACACGATTGCTGCCTTGGAAGCCAACATTGAACGCGTCATTGGTGAGATTCCGGCCGAAATGTGTGAAAAAGTTTTCCAAAATTGGAACTTCAGAATGGACCACTTGAAGCGTAGCCGCGGGCAACATTTAAGTGAAATTATTTTTAAAAAGTAAATGGCAGAAATTGATTTATCGATCCAAATAAAAATTTCATTCACTTTTTACAAGTTTCTGTGTTTTTTTGAATTTTCAAAAACCAAGCTCTTAAAAAATCACCCATTATATTAATAAACTCTAAAAAACTTCATGCCAAAATTTAAAAAAACAATGGCTTTCAAAAAACTAAAATAAAAAAACAGGATTTCATGAAAATCCCTAATACAATTTTCGAGATACTTTTTTATAAAATTTTCATTGATCCGTGACATCTAAGGTTGATGGTTTTGGCAGTTTTTATAAGTTGAAAAAAAAACGATTTTTACCCACCTATACACCATTCACTTTCATTATATACATATGAATGTACATATTTACATACATAGGTTCACTATATATAGGTAGGTATATATTATACTCCAAATTTGCATAATTCAAATCCATTTTAATATAAATTTGTAGGTAGGTGTCTATGTAACCATTCCTTGAATCATGTGTTCCAAAATTAATTGTATTAAGAATCAAGGTATTCTTACCCACGTCGGCTTTAAACCTGCATTGGGTAACTAGACTACCTATAACTACTAACAGCGTCAGTGGTTAGCTACATAAAAGTTGTTAGCTACAAGAGCTAGTTCGTACGATCCAGTCGTGCATTTTATTTATTATAAAAATCGTTGGGCCGTTTTTTGAGGAAAATAAGATGTATGTCTTTGGCCCAAAAAAAAGCATGGGAGCTACTGTTATTTGTCGTCTTAAAAAAAATGAAAAAAACGTGTGGACATATTACCGAAAAAACAATATCTACCAAATTTGAAGCAAATCTATCCAACCCTTTAGGCTGTAGACTCGAGGACAGACAGACAGACAGACAGACAGACGGAATTGGAGGACCCACTTTTTTGGTGGTCTCTATGATCGTAATGTCATGTTTCATTGTTAGAATTTTTTTTTTGCACGAATCCATAACAGGATTATATTACGGTGACCATCCGTCCCGTATTTCACGGGACAGTCCCGTATTACGCTCGACTGTCCCGGCTAAATTTTAAGAAAAACTGGTACATACAACTGTCCTGTATTTTATTTTTTGTCCCGGGTTTGCCCCATATTACACTAGGTATATTTAGATAGATAGATTTTAGATTTATTAAAATTTAATATTTACAAAGTTTACCTTTTTGGTTTTTACAAAACTTATATGACATGGCAAAAGCCGTCTGTCAGATATTACACTATATTTATATTATTTTATTAACGTTAAAAAATTTAAACAATTTTATTTACAATAATAATAATATTTAAAATAATTTCGGCACAGTACTAGCCAGCTAGTTTGAAATTTAGTCTGAAGAAGGTAGGTACTGTGTACCGAACACCATTAAACTAAATAAAAACAAATATTTTTTGTTTTTTATAGTTTTAATAAAATGTATATCCATCAAGTACAAACCAATAAAATGAAAGAATAAATGTTATAAATTAGTTGGTTACATCAAAACTAGTTGGCTATCTTCAAAACCTTTTTTTCTTTAAGAGAATTTTTTTTTATTTTAAAGAATTTGTTTAACAATCCTTCGTCTGAGGTCCTTCTTTCTCCATTTTATTCAATCCGAATCCTCAATTTTTCATGTGAGAGCAAAAATTTGCATGTCTAAAGTTGCGCTAGCAATTAAATGCCTTAAATTAAAATTAAAATCTAGATCAGGAGAACAATTGAAATTTTTGTTTTTAAACAAATTGATCAATGAATAATTCGAAAAATTAATTGACCAAAAGTAATGTTAAGCAAATATTCATCAATTTTACATAACGTGTTATGAATGCTTAAATCATTGGGATGTATCTTTTAAAGAATATGAAGTTTTTAGTTGAATAATTCTTCGAAACATTCGTATTTCCTACCTGGCCAGAAATAGAATCTTCGTTATAGTTTGTCAACCAAAAGCAGAGGGATATAAATATTAATGATTCAACTTTGTTTGACGAATTTCACAAAATTATAACAAAATGGATAGAGAACAAAATAACTGTAGCCAAGAAATGGAAAGACATTGTTTAGCCTTTTTGCAACAAAAAGTATAAACTTCAAAAATCTTTTACTTATTGTCGAGTTAGGCATCTATCTGCCAGGTTCAAATCCTAGAACCGAAAGATTTTTTTTTCCATAATGAATAATATTTGGACAAATGAAAATACACAACTGAATGTTGAAACTCTCAGAGCCGTGTTAATGGTAAAATTAAACTATAATTTTAGCTGCCAGGACTTTAAAAAAATATTTAATAGGAAACTATAATATCAACAAAGAAATTTGTTAGGCAAAAAGTACCAAGTACCAAAAATTTTGTTGGTAATGTGTTATTAATGTTTATTTTTTAAAACTTGGTAAAAAAAAGGTTGAATATTACAAAACAAATGTAAAGTTTTTGCATTTTGTGGCGTGTTTTTATTTTTTTTTTTTGTTTTTTTGAGAATTTTGTACCAAACACGTTTTTCAATTTCCAAATTTATGTCCCGGGTTTTGCTCAGAGAAATATGGTCACCGTACTTATAGTACTTATAATCGCAAGTAAAAATCTAAAATAATTGGCATTTGGCATTACTCCTATTGACTTGATCAATTTTTTTTTTTTGATTAATGATTTAAAAAATGGAAGAAAACCTATGAATTGGTCACGGAAAATAAATTATTATATGATAAGTTCTTGTTATAAAAATTTTCATGAGGGACATAAGGAGCATACAAATTTGTTTTTCTCTTGTTATGTCATTAACGTCGATTGTTAGTGAATTTACCACACAATTGCCGTGTTTTATTGGGAATCTATCAATTGTACAGTAAGTAATTCCCAAAAGAATGCATCGAACGTAGCCTTTCTTTCAGTATTGTAAGAATGGTACCCCTGCACACCTATCACAATCAATGAAATAGTTTTGTGCAAAGAATAATTAAGAAAATATCAAAATGATGACCAATAATTTACTTTTAAATATATAAAATAGAAAGTAGAAAACTTACTAATATTAATTAATGTTTGAACACCATTTTTTGTTTGCCTTTTTTCTCCATTTTCAATTTTAAATTCGAACATACATTTTACATCAATAGAAATAAAATAATAGCCGTGGTTTATTGGGAAATTTATCCACCATAAGTTTACCCGTCGTAGCATTTTACATAAAATTCGTTACGGTTGATAAAAAGCTAAAGTAGAAGCTACGGTGGATGTCTGATTGAAGTTTATTCGAGTCTCGAATTTGATTTTGTTAGTTTTGTTGGTACGATTGATAATTGGATTGAGTCCCGATGGATGTGTTCATGGAGTGTTATAATTCTTAATTTCATTCGTAAGACAAATCGATCTTTTTGATTCTTTTTTTTCTTTTTTTTATAGTTGGCCAGTTTATATTTCTAAATATTTAGATAACTCCATTTTTAAATAAATTATAAGCTGTTCTTCTGAAAAGTTTCTCACTTTTACTATTAAAATATGTAAGTAAAAGTTTTTTGCATTCTTTGCTCAATTATTTTCCGGAACGCGTCTAAAATTTCACCTATACCTGTATTTTGTATACCCCTAACATCAATTGATCAATTTTAACAAATTTCTATTTCCATTTTGAAAAAAAAAAAAATCAATCGCTATAGAATGATTTCCGTATTACTTTTGATTTTTGATTAACTAAGACCAATTTTCGTTTTGAGTTCAATTTTTATTGGTAGTTATAAATAAACGCACTTTGGTTGAAAAAAATGATATTTTTATTTAGATCTACAAAAAAGCAATTTGACAAGTTTGGATGGGTGGAAATATTGATTTAAGGTAGAATCGCACTGGGTGAAACTCTACTACAGAGGAACTGCTCGACTGCTGCAAAATATTTATTCGTATGAAATAATAATAATTTTCGTTCAACATTTAATCGACCTTGGCCATGGACGGACTTCGCTTCACTAGAGGGACTGGGCCTACATTTTTGTGATCCCATTTGTTCCTTACTCCGCTTATGTTAAGTGAAGTCTGATGAGTGAATATTGAATTGAAAGCGAAACATACTCACAAAATAAATTTGTAAATTGACTTGAAAAATAAAACTCTAGCTATCGATCTGCTCAGAAAATAAAAAAAAGCATGAAATATAAAGGGGAAATGTAAGGGGAGTGAACAATTTAAACTACGTTGTAGTGTGCGTTCAAAACCAAGAAACATTAAAGGGAAAAAAGCAAATCTCCGGCAATTTTGTTTCCTCGTGTGAAAGGCATAGACGATTTTTAAAGCTATACAAAAATTGCCCTGTGTAAAAAGAGACTTGACCATAGTCTATGAACAAACCCATTTCACTTACATTTCCTTTCTATTAGTAAATAAAATGCACGACTGGATCGTACAAACTTGCTCATGTAGCTAACAAATTTTATGTAGCTATTATGCTTTTATGTAACCATTGAGGTTTAGTAAGTTAAGTATAGTTATCCTTTGCAAGCGTAAAGCCTATGTAGGTAAGATTACCTCGATTCTTAGTATAATGAATTGTGGAATGGATGATTAAATGAATAGTTACATAGATACCTACCTACAAATGTATATTTAAATCTAAGTTATGGATTTTAATTATGTAAGTAAGGAGAGTAAAATATATCTACATATATAGACATATTGATGGAACCTAAGTATGTTAACATGTTCATATAATAAGGATGTAGGTAGCTATATGCATGTAACTTTATAATTTAGTTTCACTATGCACACATAAGATTCTAGTCATTCTTAGACATATATATGTATATATACATAAATGTATAAGGTCCTATATTGATTTGGTATTCAGTGATGTAGGAAAAAATTAGTAAAAAGGGAATAATAATAAAGTAGAAATACATGGATATTACACATACGTAAATGTTTTTATATTGCTTAGTCTTTATAGTTTGAGGGAAAACAAAGATGCATTCGTTGATAAATAAGAACATATCAAACAAAAAAATCAAAAACCGATGGGGCGGTTTTTTAATAATTTAATTTTTTATATATAAAATTTTGAAAACATTTTTAGAAAAAATAATTGAAACGCCATTTTGAAGATATTATTAATACACATATAAAATTCAAATTTAAACAAAATTCTGTGACTGGTTTTTGAAAAATCGATTTTTCAAAAAAAAAAATTACTTATTTTTTGAAAATCGAAAAACTTTTTTATACAATCGGTTTATCAAATATTGAGAATGTCGAAAATATGAAAAGTGGTTCTATGGGAAGTACCGTTAATAAGTACGCAAAAAGAAATATTATTATACCTAAAAGTGAACTGTACTAATTTAAGAACACACACATTTTTTTATAAAAATTCTTGGAGCCGTTTTCGAGAAATAGATTTTTTTCTTAACGGTTTTTAACATTTGTATGGGAGGTACAGTTGTTTTATATTTTAGAAAAAATGTTTTTTCTTAAATATTCAAGATAATGTCAAAAAACTACTAAATACGAAGTTTCGAAAAAATCTATTGAGTTGTTTTCGAAATTTTGAATTTTCAAAAATTTTGTACAATAGTGTTTAAACTTTCTAGAAGCTTCTGCGTGAAAAAATTCAAAAAAAAATCAAATTAACCGTTTACGAGAAAATCGAAAACCAAAAAAATGGTTCTACTAGAGTTACCAAAAATAACAATTTTTTCCAAAAAAAAAAATATCACAAGGTACCCTTTCGCTTCATTAATGAACTGATTTTTTTTTTTATAAAAATCGTTGGAGCCGTTTTTGAGAAAAAATAAGATTTTTGTTTTTGTCCAAAAAAAATTAATGGGAGCTACTGTTATTTGTCGTCTTAAAAAAAATAAAAAAAAAACGTGTGGGCATATTAGCGAAAAAAACAATATGTACCAAGTTTGAATTAAATCTATCAAAGCGTTTAGGCTGTAGACTCGAGGACAGAATGACAGACAGACAGACGGAATTGGGGGACCCACTTTTTTGTTGCTCTCTATGATCGTAATGTCATGTTTGATTGTGAGAAAAACATTTTTTTTACGAATACATAACTTGCCTTATAGTACCTATAATCGAAAGTAAAAATTAATGTTCGAATTTAAAATTGCAAATGCAGAAAAAATGAAAACAATAAATAGGTTTGAAACATAAATTAAATACGTTTTTCTACTTTCTATTTTATATGAATAAAAGCTCATTATTGTTCATAATTGGGTATTTTCTTAATTTTACTTTGCAATAGACTCTTTCATTACTTGTGACTGCTGTACAGGGGTACCATTTTTACAAAAAATAAAAAAGCTACGGTCGAAGCTGCACTCGATGCGTTTTTTTGGGAATTAGTTACGGTACAATGGATAGATTTCCAATAAAACACAGATATAGGGCGCGTTCAGATGTCGGAACGATAGCTTATTTAAGATGGGTTAGTATTTATCTAAGTTCGTGAACACCCAAAACCAGTTTGACTAAATTTGTATATTTTCGTGCATATGCTATGACAATATTAGCATGAGATACAAGATTATACCAAAGTCTTTCGGATAGCTTGACGTATATTTCTAGGTTGCAGTTGTTTTGTCAGCAACTGTGTTTTTAGACGGGGTTGCAACAACACCAACCTATCCGGATAGATATGGATTGATTTCTGAATGCGGATATAATTTTGGCAAAATTATGCATCATAAATGTCAAAGAGTATGTACATGTGTTTTGGGCGCTGCGTCGTATGCAGCGATGCGTGCAGACATGCTGCACATATGTTTTAGCCATTAGACGCTTCATAAGTAAATATATTATTATATGGGTTTTTATAACCGCTTTATAATTACAAGAGATACTCTTGAAGTATTTTTTTATTTGTTATTAAATAAATAAATTTAATTCACTTTTAATATTTTGAGGCCATTTAAAATCCAAATGCACTTACCTATTAATTTAATCACAATTGAAAACAAATTACGAAGAGCTATTATATTTATGTACATAATCCACTGCTTGGTGAAGTATTATACACACACAAACAAAACATGGTATGTAATTTAGTTTATTTTAGTAATATTTTTTTTATCACTTAAGATAAGTTTGTTAGCCTTGTTCGGTCCATTTAATAAGCTCTAAACCTGTTGGTAAGCAGGCAACTAAGATTTTTTTATATTTGATTTATGAGGCGACTTCTCTCAAAGTATCAGCTAAATTTCTTACGAAAAATTATTTCACATCCACATAAGCAAACTGATATAACAGAAGACTCTTAATACTTCTCCGGTTGTTTTATAAATTATTGTCATAAGACAATGATTGATCGAGAAAGATGTTTATTTTCAAATAAAGGGTTATCCATTTTGTGGTTTCAAAAGTATAGGGCTGGAATTCGACATCTGTCAAACTAAGTAGCTAAACCATTTTTTTTTTCAGTTGAAAGTCTGACATTTGCGAAAATGGATCGCTTAACTATCGCACAACGCATAAAAATTGTTAAAACCTTCTACAAAAATGGTGATTCTGCCCCAGCCACATATATTGTGCTTTAAGAGTAAATTATGGTTTACATAATCGTCCAACTACGCAAGCAATTGGCAAAATTGTGAAGAAATTTGAAGAGACTGGATTGGTTACAGATATTGTAAGGCCTGTGCATCATCGTTTCGCTCGTACCACTGAAAATATCGCTGCTGTAAGTGAAAGTGTTGCCGAAGACCCGAATGTGTCGATTCCTCGGCGTTCTCAGGAATTATGACTGTCTTACGGCACATTATGGCGTATTTTGCATTTGGATCTACACATAAATCCATATAAAGTCCAGCTCACACAACAACTGAAGCCAGCTGACCATTCACAACGTCTTAGATACGTCGAAAGGGTGCTTGAACAACAGGCGGTGGACGGCGATTTTTCGAACAAAATTTTCTTCAGTGACGAAGCAAATTTCTCACCCGGTTGGTATGTTAATAAACAAAATTGTCGTATTTGTGATTCTGAGAATCCTCAAGTAATTGAAGAGAGGCCATTACATCCACAAAAAGTCACTGTTTGGGGCGCTCTTTGGTCCGGAGGTGTGATTGGACCTTACTTCTTCGAAAACGACAATGGGACGACTGTCACCGTCAATTCGGAGCGTTATGGTCAAATGATAACCGACTTTTTTTGCCTACTATTGAAGAATACGACTTGGAGAATATGTGGTTCCAACAAGACGGTATCACATGCCACACAACTCGAACGAATATGGCTTTATTGCAAGAGACATTTCCTGGCCGCGTAATTTCTCGTCGTGGCGATATCAACTGGCCACCAAGATCATGCGATTTGACACCGCTGGACTTTTTTTGTGGAGCTACGCGAAAGACCGTGTTTATGCAGATAAACCTTTAACTCTTGTGCACTTGAAAACCAACATTCGTCAAGTTATGGCTGAGATACCGAGCAATATGTGTCAAATAGTGGTCGAAAATTACCTCAAAAGAATCGATGCTTGCGACAATTCGCGTGGTGGGCATTTAAATGATGTAGTGTTTCACACATATTGTCAAAGTTCAAACTTTATAATAAAAAAGAAATATCATGAACAAAAATATTTTATATGTGTTTTATTTACTTTTACTTTTGAGACCGCAAAATGGATAACCCTTTACAATTAAGAAATTAAAACAATTTTATTTTGAAAAAAATTTTAATTTGAAATCAAACGAATGTTTTTTTTATTTTTATTTTTATTTTTATTTTTATTTTTATTTTTTTATTTTTTAATAAATTTCAATATTTCTAATGAAGTGATGATAAATGTAAAATAACTCAAATTATTGAATCAAGTGAGAAATGTTAACGATGTAAGTACATGTATTTATATAAAGTAAAAGCTCTACTGGCGGACAGCTCCAATAAGCGGACAATTCCCTTAAACGGACACATTTTCAGGAACAGACTTCTTTTTTGAATTTCTCATACAAATTACTTTGCTCTAAACAGACACTCCCATACACGGAAGCGGAAACTTTTTCACCCAACAAATCAAACAACCAAAAAAACGAAAGGAACGTTCTCAGTATATTTTATATTCAATACGTTTAATACGTGTAGAACATCAATAGAAAATCTCTGATAACCCGAGATCGGGAAGAGCGATGTTTTATTGAAAACTTATTAGGGCACATCCAGGGTTGGTGTAATTTTGAAAGTGTTTGGTTCCTTTTTCTTGTGGCGTTCCATTATTGCACATGTCATCTCCTTTCTTCTGCTATTAATTTTTAAAGTTATTTGCTTTATTATTCTTTCCCTTAACCGGATAGTTCTTATAACCAGACAAAAATTGTTCGACTATGAGTGTCCGCTTATTAGAACTTTCACTGTGCATCCATATTATCTATCAAAGTATATACATGTATACATACAATTGTGACCTAAAAAACAATGTTAATTTTTCAACTGTTCAAACAGAATGTGTTAACATTTTTATCAGATCATCTGAAAAATGTATTCAGACCGGTGACATTAAGAAAGAAATCTCTAATCAGTATACCCGCCGCGAGTTCAGACCTAGTTATTAAATTTGAATTGAAATTGAATTTATTTATAAGAGCATAATGATATTTTCTGTTGTTATAGCAATTACAGGTGATCTACATATGCAGATGTAATGATGGGCTTTTCTAATTCGTTGTTAGCACCCATCGAAGGAGAACAAACTCTGGCTTAAACGGATACTTAATGCATAAGTATATAGTTTTTGAGTAAACATTTGTTCAACATTTGAATTAATATATAAAATTAAATATTGACAAGTTCGTCATAGCTAGTCCTCGTGGATATCGCTTTTTTACAAAATATTAGTTTTAAGCTCCTAACTGAGGAACAAACAAAGTATTTGTCCACAGTTAGGTTTATTTTGTTGTATTTTTATATTTTCGACCCGATAAAGTTAGCATAGTTCTACAAATATACGAATTTCTGACATTTTCTGTCAAATCGGTTTCTAGTGTTTATAAAACAATCATAAACAATGCTTTCCAAAAAATTTAATGGGAATATTCTACTCTTCTTTACTAGTTTTACAACTGACCCTATATGGACTGATTCAATTCTGGAACAAGCTCCATGTGGAGAAATCAAAAACCTTGGAAAAAGTATAATTTCTACAAAAAATTAAAAAAAAAAATTGAAGGAGCCCATGCATAAGAATTTTGATCGAAATCCGTTGAGTCGTTTATGAGAAAGTCGAAAATTAATAAAATTGTTGTACGGCAGGTACCGTTAATAACATAATATTAAAAAAAATGTTTGGTCAATATAGAGACCATACCCAATGTAATACACTCAACAATTTTTATGAAAATCGTTAGAGCCGTTTTCGATATAATTTAGATGGTAGAAAAATTTGTATGGCAAGTACCGTTATTTTTGGGGCTAAAACAACGATTCAAAAATCTGTTTTGGACAAGCACCTAAAACGCCTAAGCACCAAGTTTGAACAAAATCGGTTCAGCGGTTTAGGCTGTAGATCGTTCTACAGACAGACAGACAGATAGACGGAATTGCGGGACCCACTTTTTTTGGTGTTCTCTATCATCGTAATGTCAACTTTGATTAAAATCTCGAGTTCGATTTTTTTCCCAAATACAGAAGTTGCCCTATATCGCAAGTAAAAATGACAACAGTCGAGTTTGAGGTTCAAGTATAGGAATGTGTTAGTGCTTCTGGTTCTGATCTTGATTTCAAATCCTGAAGCAAAATTCTCTTTTTTTTCAGAATCAGAACTGTCATTTTTTCCCAAGTGAACATTTCAGAAGAGTTCAGAAGGCATCCGGATTGCCAAATAAAAAACGAAGATTGGTCAATTCATCATAAATTACGTTTAAGCTTCCAAATTGTGTAAATTTACTTTCAATGAAAATAAATCTGTTCGCGAAGTTCATGGAGCATTTTTCCTGAAGAATATTGTGTTTAGTGATGAAGCACAATCACAATTCATCATTGACCATTGGTAGAAATTCGAATGAAGTTGGTCCACGTACATTAAATAATAACCACAAACGCAAGTAAAAACAGTCGTCATTGGTGAACCGTGTAAATGCGCCCCAATGTATCGGTTAAATATACATTCGCGTATCCCGGCTATGACAATCTTAAATATTTAATAATATAAACTTAAAAACAAAAGATTAAATCGGCTTAATCAAAGAAAAAATAATTCAGAATTCTGAAATAAATACTTAAACTAAATTGAGCTAAAATAAAGTACACCATTTTATTTCTTGGATAAATTTGAATTTATGAGAAAAAAATTTTTAAAATCTATGGAGCGGCTTTTGAAAAATAATTAACAAAAAAAAAATCAAAAACGCCAATTCATTGTATTCCGAAAATACATATAACAATTGACTTACTAGATATGGACTGCTAGGACCACATGAGCGCCAACCAGCTCCCAGCGGAAGTCACGAATGTTATCAAGTACCAGTGCTTTAGGGATTTTTGTTTTCAAAGAAATCCATACACAAATCCAAAAATTTCCCTTTCTCTATTTTCTACAGAAAAAAATAGGCAACTATATTATAAGGGGTATTGACGATACGATGTATCTGGTTTTGTATCATTGTAAAAGTGTAAAAGTGTAGCATTTTTTGCACTACAACAACTAAATATACTGAATGCCAAAGTCTTACACTTCTACCCTTTTACAATACCCGAACCCTATTGTAACAGAAAAATACAAGAGTGTAAGATTTTTTTAACATAAACTAAGGCTTGTACAAAACAAATGTGAAACAGATTTTGACATTTGCTTCAGTGTTGCTACAGATTCGTAAAAGTGTGTTCACAGTCTGTTGTAAAAAAATAAAATTTTACAATTTTACAAGGCTTGGTACACCAGATCGTGAATACCCCTATTGTTCTTTGCGGATGAGCGGAATACAATTAAGGCTAGATCAAATATCAATTTATTTTTTCTTTAGTTTTCGACTCGACTAATAAAATTTAGCACACGCTTTTAAGTTTAAACTACATTTAAGTTTTCATTTTAACTTTTCGACGAAATGAATAAAATCTATAAGATTTAACACAACTGCGAGACAAAAGTTAAAGTGGTAAAATGCTAAATGAGCTGTTAAAATTAAAAAGTTTACCAAAAAATGGTGAACTTTTCCGCAAAATTTTGTGTGGGAAAGCATACCATCTGAATTTGTTACATGTGGAAAACTTTTGACATTTAATTGTGACGTTTTATGTGTCATAGTCTTGGTATAACTATCTCTCTTCACCGTATTATTTTTGGCCGACATTTTAAATGAGAGTAATAAACAAACCGTTATTAGTCAAGTTAAAATATAGGAAGAAAAAAATCATTAACCACGTTTACAAGTTGATTTTTAGGTGCGTTCATGAAATGTGTGTGATAAACTTATCCATTTTTCGATGTGGGAAGGCTTACACGGTTTCATGAATACTCTTAATGTATAAAGCAGATACTGAACTCGCATATATCTACTATTTCCATCAACCATCAGAAGTGAATTCGAGGCGCAAACCTCAATAGTTAGTTAGTTCTTCCATACGATACAAGTATGTATGTATGTATATATGGAAAGTACTTGGCTTTATTTAAATTTTATTTTTTTTAAACAATTTTTTCGCCGATGCAAATAAAACAAAAAAAGTATGGTAATACGAAATTATTATTTAATTGTTTGTATAAAATGTTGCATTTTTTAAGAAGAACAAAAATCGCAGCCTTTAAAAGCACTACTGAAAAGGAAAACTAACAAATGAGAAACAATTTTCTAAATAAATTGATTTAAAATAAAGAATTAATTTAATTGGTTAAAATTAGATTTGATTTGAAATTAAGATTAGATTTCGAATTCAACTATAAAAGCAATCTCTTTCATAAAATGAAAAAAAAGGAATTTTTCTTATAGTCCCCCAGCACTACAGCATTGTTTACTTTCTATAAACAATATATGTCAGCACTTATCTTATACAAAATAACAATAAATGGCCTTGTTTCTTTGCCTGTATAAGGTGCGCATGCCAAGAGTGGCAATAGATGGCTTTTAAAAGTAATATTTTTGTTTGCTACTTTGCTCCGAGGGGCGTAAAGATCGTTCTCCCCATTTTCAATAGAGCTTTTGTATGGAAATGACAATCGACTATACTCTGTTCAATTTATATTTTCAGTACAGGGAAGATAGGATATTTGCTTTTCACCCTTACTATTATGGATTTCAATAAGCTATCTCCATTTCTATAAAGCTTTTCCATTTTCCATGGTTGCCGTAGTGAGCATTATAAATTGGCATATTTCTCTCACAAATGTATGTAGGGTTACCAATTGTTAGTTTAGATTCCATGAACAGAAACATATACATCGTAAACTAAATCTAAAACAAATTAAACTAAATGCAAATAAAAATAAATCTATCTTTCTCCACACCACCTAGAAGTAAGATAGTAGGGGCGTTTTTTTAAGAGTTCTCCAGAAGGCCCAATCTATTTTAACGTGAAAATAAATCACAGAAAAAACGTATAAGTAAGGTATAATAAGGAACTTGTGTCCTTCGAAGAACTTGAAGCCATTTTAAATATAAATAGACACAACACAAAAATAATAATATCACCTCAAATTACACAGCACTATTTTAAATATTATATTTATATACACGAAACCTTCTTCATTTTATTTCTATTTTCATGAACAAAAAAAACTATTTGGTAGTTTAAAGTTGCAATTAATTAATGAACCGAACTCCATCAAAAACTTGTTCAAATAGTAATTTTTTTCTTAAAAAAATACCCAACAAATAATATATAGCTGCATTTTAACCGCTTAAAAAAAAAAAAAGATGTAAGCAGAAAAGCACGCACTGACAACACCTTTCTCCTTAAACTGAAAATATATGCTCTTAAAAGCTCTAAGAAAGCGTCGATTCTGAAAGCTCCATAGCGAAAAACAAAGAAAAGAGTGACCAATGGTAACTCTAAATAATTAATAAGCGAACGTCAAATTGGTGATCAGAATCTACGTGGGTTTTCGGAATATTTCAGTAGCAATTTTTTAAGTTGTGTGCCATGCAAACACCAGCCGGCACCAGTGTGTTTGAAAAAGCTCTCCCATAGGGCCTGTACTGAAAATATAAATTGAACAGAGTATAGCAGTCCATGTATAGTATGTCAATGCATATAACTATAATTTTTGAAAAAAAAATTAATGAGCAGTTTTCAAAATATAAATTAAATTTTTTTTTTTTAAATGCTTTTAAAAATACACAAAAATATTAATTCAAAATATTGGTACGCAGTATAAATTGGTCAACCTAAGCCTATATATGTATGGAATTTCAAAAGAATCGGTTAAGCCATTTACCATTTATGGAAAGTACTGTTTTTAGACATTTTTTACATTTTTTACATTTTTTTTCAACAATATGTTCGGTCGTAAAAAGCTGCACTGATTTTTCTTAATCAAAATCGTTAGAGTAGTTTCCGAGAAAAATAGACTTTAACGTAACAATTATATGGCAGGTACCAAGTTTGAACCAAATCCGTTAATACCTAAAGCTCTAGGACCACAAAGCCGCATAGGAAAGGTATAGAATAACAGTAAGTACAAAATGATAAATTAAAAAGAAACTTATTCACATTTTTAATACTAAATCTTTGTATTTAATTTATAATTAAATAATTTTTTTTATGTTTGCACCTTTGCTCGTATTACATAATGTACGTGCGGATTTTCTATTTAAAAAAAAAAACACTCTTTAAAGTTGTTGTTCGCTGATATACGATTCTTTGATTGGTAATTTTATAATCTTTTAATATTTTTATTCGAGAAGCATTTGCCATACCTCTAGATAGAAATAGACACAATAACTTAAAAACCAGTTTTAATAGCCCTAAACAAATTGTTACTCATTTGCGGTCTAAGAAACGTCCCCGATCAAAACACACAAAAGTCTTTTCGGCATCGCAATTCACAACGAAACATTTAAATTTGTCCAATTTATTTCCGAGTCTTTATTCTCTATGAATTAGTAGGAGAAACACGCAAACCGATGTTCTGCTTGCCATAATATTGATGATAGATTGCGAGTCTTTGTCCATGCCGATTATTTGTGTATATAAGCATTGAGGGCACAGTATACATAATATGTATGTACATATGTTTGTACTAAAAAAAAAAATAAATCATGAGGGCAATTTGAGCCTAACAAGACGATGAAGGGAAAAATAAAATAAAAATACTAAATCGATTGGTTTACATTCAAATACAAAAGAAAATGTTGTTTTTTTTTTATCACCCAGGCATCAAAAGTTTGATTCACAATTGATAGATTACGATTAATTTGAATTTCATTCCCACAACAACAAAAAAAAAATACAAAAATCAAAGAAATACATATCACGAAGTATAATAGCTTAAAGTTCAATATGTTAAATAGGATCTAAATTGAGATCTTAATTAATTTTAAGAGTATGTTTGCAGAAGCCCACTAATATTTATGGGGAGCTGATTGATTATTAAGTGAAATAATGTTTTAATTAAAAAGAGAAACATATTACGCGCTGAAAAAAAATTAATTAATTCGATTATCAAAACAAAGTTGTAAGAGCCACTTTAATTTTATACTAAACAAAATTAATTGTTTATAAATCACTTGAAGCACCCAAACAGAAATGGTTCATAGTTTACATTTTACAAATGAGGAAAATCATATAAAACCGTTGAATGTTTATTACTTTTCTGGAAAAGAATATACACAAAAAATTAACACTCGGATTTCAAATTGTAAACAGAATTAAGCTTTTAATTTATTCTAACGATGGCCTAGTAATAAATGAATGACATATTTTGGCATAAGTGAATGGTAATTTTGAATTAGTTTTGAATTAAATTGTAAGAAGCCAAAATGAGTGGTCTTAGAACAACATTTTATTGCTCAAAGTATTATAGAATACTAGAGAAGAAAATAAGAATTATCTATGTATTTATGTACATATGTGCTGTTGAAATGATGCAATCGTCCAATCCGGCGAATCTCCGGTCGATAAGTCTTCTTCCGAGTATCAGCAAATTATTTGAAAAGGTTATTAATAGAGCCCTGCTCAAGTGGGCAGAGGACAAAAATATCATCCCGGATAATCAGTTCGGTTTTAAGGCGGGACATGACACAATTCATGCCGCGTCTAAACTAGTTTCTGATATCCAATGGAACAAAACTAAAAAGCAGTGTACGGGTGCCTGTCTGGTTGATTTGGAGAAAGCCTTCGACACCGTATGGTTAGAAGGTCTCTATCTAAAGCTAACCAGACTAGGGATAAGAAAACCTCTATTGTATATGCTTTATGACATGCTTAATGGTAGAAAGTTTGTTGTCCTGAGTGGCAATGTAACTTCTACCGAAATTTTTAATATTAATAATGGTCTTCAGCAGGGAGCGGTTAACTCGCCGATTCATTTCAGCATTTACACCAGCGATCTGATAGGTAGTCTAACTCAGGCAATTGCGTACGCCGACGGACGATCTAATTGCGTACAGAACAGCTAATACAGTTGAGGTCATCAAAAGTCTCTTGCAGAGTGACTTCGACAAGATTCAGCGATATTGTGATGCCTGGAAGTTGAAAATCAACTTCCAGAAATCAGAAACTATTTTGTTTAGGACTCCGTTGTCTAGCGCCTCAAGGGATACGAGAAAGAACTGGCGCAAGCTGGTGATCGTAGGGCCACATGGACATCCACTGGCGAGTAAAAGTGTAGCAAAGTGCCTTGGCATCTGGTTGGATCTGTGACTGTATTTCGACAGACATATAGGTGCTGCCTTGACCAGGGCTAGGGGAGCCTTTGCCTTGACAAAACGACTGTTTTATAGCAGCCGTCTTGACAGAAGGGTGAAGGTGATTTGTTACATGGCCTCATCAGGCCGATGATTGCCTATGGATGCCCGGTGTGGTTCAACGTTGCCCCATCTCAAATGCAAAAGATTCGGGTGTTTGAGAGGCAGTGTCTTCGACGTTGCCTTGGATTACACAGAACACCAGAGTCGGAGTACAAACGATATTATTCCAACCAGGTTCTATACAACGGAGCCAACATAAACAGAATAGATAATTTTTTGTTTAAGCTGATTCGGGGGCACGTTGCAAGAGCGATGTCCTCAACTAACAACTTAATTTTACGGGCGTATTACCCCAATAACGAATATTCCGAGAGTGCGCGGTTAAGTGGCTACATCCCTCCCGAGGCATTCCTCTATTTAGACAGTCGAGGGCTGATGCAGGATGGAATGGCGGTTCCGCTAATCTACCACGTCAGCCGAAAGACTGTAGATAGGCAACTGCTGTATGGTCGGGATGTCATCGCCCAAGCTGGAGAAGAGCGCCTTCGGTTCAGTAGGACTGTGTCCGATCGGGACCGAAGTGATAGGGCGAAACAGGAGAACCAGTTCTGGTGGCTCTTTAAACAGCATCATGATATTTAAAGTCGATTAAGATGGTATGTCTTGGCCGACTTACATAGATTTCGGGTAACTAGGTATAAGGAACAGTCGGGGTGGCACCAAAAAAAAATTTTAAAAAAATATGTATGTATGCGGATGCATATGTTTATGTTCATATACATATGTATGGGTATGTATGTTTGCATGTGTTTCTGTATGCGAATACAAAATATAAACATAAAAATTTTAAAAACGAAAAAATGCTGCTGTGGCTGTTCTAGTTTTTAAGTAGTTTTAAGTGGTTTTGGTTATTTTTAGGTATCTTAAGTAGTTTCGTTAGTATATTAGTTAGTTGTATCTAGTTTTAATTATTTTTAGTCTAGATTCAGGTAGTTTATAAGTAAAAATTGAAAAATGATACGAGACCGAGTGTTTTAAAAAAGTTTTCTTGGTAAAACAAAAATAAAATAAAATAATTAGAATTAATTAAAATAGTTTTAGGTCGAAAGACATTAGTATTAAGTGATATAGTTTAGTTTAGAGCGCCTGTAAAGGTCCAGTAAATTAATTGTAAGTTATTGATCATTAGGCTAGTTTTAGGAATTTTTGTCTAGCTTTAAGATAGTTATAAGGTAATAATAAATAAAAATGAATTACAAAAAAAAATGATGAAAATAGAAATAACTAATACCTTTTTAGAGCACATGGTGGGTTTTCATTAACATATAATTAATTTACAACGCATAACAACAATAATTGTGTTCATCAAAATTCAAACCCTACAAATGCTCAGCTTTCTGCTTAATTATACTCTGTCCCAGAAAAATAGGCAGTACACGTCTTATGGGAAAGCTTTTTCAAAATCATTAGGGTGTCATATTTTTGCACCATACTAAATTGGAAGAACTTCTCCATAAAAAGTGTTTGCCCGTGTCTCTAAATATATAAAATAATAAAAAAATGCATTGTATCTGACGCAGACCCAACGTCCTACTCAGCGCACATCTGAGTGTGGATGTGGACTGAATTGGGTTTGCTGTATCCTGTGTGGCTGCTGCTGCTATTCAACACCCATTAAATATTGATGTGCTTTCAGAGTTACCCGTGTCGATTTGTTAACTCGTTCGGGCTTTTTTTCCTTAGGTTTCTTTTGATTTGAGAGCTTTAAAAAAGTTTTGAATGATAAGTGTTATCGTGGAGTATTTTCATTTTTTGCACTACTTTCAATGTGTGGAAAATACGTTCAAATGCAGTTACAAAATTTAAAGCTGTTCTGAAGAAGAACATTATTTGCGTAAATTTTCGAAGCGCGTTGTTAATTAATGTGAAGTGAAGTGAAAAATGGCATCGGTGTGTCCGACACGTCGAGCAGCTGGTTGAGCAAAAATGTGGGAAATTGACGTTTTTTTCGCAACGCTCTGTAGAAAATCTTGTTATAAACCTAGCACCAACTCCTTTTCTGAATAAAATATTTTTTAAATATAAGCCCTTTTTTATTGGTAAATGTATAGGCAGCGCAGCAAAAATGTATTCAGTTAACACCAACAAAGGAAAAGTGCGCATAAAGTAGGCAGTGAAAATAGTGCCGATAATAGTGTAGATAAAGCTTTGGAATATTTGGAATGAAACGAATCGCTCCGTTAACAGACAAAAAGCTTGTGCACCGTTGTTGTCAGGCAGAGGGAGATGTAAAATAAGAGTGTATATAAAAAGTGAATAATAGTTTTATTCAGACTTTCATTACTGCACTACCTATAGGTTACCAATAAAATACGGCTATAGTTATTTAAAAGATGAATTTATATTTAGTTTTGTTATTTAATTTATAATTAATCCTAATAAATAAATGTTTTATTTTTACTTGTTTTTTATTTAAAAGGGATTTGGCCTACTGGCACCTTTTATCTTACCTTATGGTGGTATGGCAAAAGATAACTTTTTATAAGCAAACCGATTAAATAAGAATTCCTATCTAAAAAAAAGGCGCTAACCCTACATACTCTTCTTTCATATCTGAGTCCATTTAAAATACACACTACGAAAACCCTGTGAGAGCTTTCTTGGGTGACAGATTTATGCAATTCACTGTAGCGAGCATGAGAGGCAAACGTACTATCTTGACGGTACTGCCTATTTTGCTGGGACAGAGTATATCAATTTACTAGTTTAAAAATTTTAAATAGTTATTCAATCAAAAAGCACTTAGGAAATTGCTAACTAGTAAAATGTTAAGCCCTTAACAATTGGTTGTTTAAAATTTTGCGCCATTGTATCTACTGAGTAATTGAGCTAATATTAGATGGTCCTTGTAATGTGTCATTTACGTGACACTATGACGTCACAACAAAATAGGTCCTACCACCATCATTGCCGTGACAAATGCAATCGAGTCATGGTTAGCTACAATGACTATCACACGAATGATACATGTCTGTCATTGTTTTCCCAAAATACAATGAATGTCAAAGTGTGTCACGGTAATATTTGTGTCTCTGTGGCACGGCAATGAAATGCAAAACAATGACTATCACACGACGTGACAACTCTCAAACAGCTGACCATTGGCGGTGAGCCTAAACTGCAATGGCATTTATCATTTTGTCTTGGCTTTTAAGGAAAAGCTTATTTTTCTCGAAAATGGCTCCAACGATTTTGATACAAAATTTCGGAGAATTGGTACTAGCCATCAAACAGAACAAAATTTACGGTATTTGCCCAAGAATTCAAACAGCATCTTTTTTCCCTCAAACTATAACTATATCATTTTGGCAAACGTCACATATGTATATATAATTACCTACCAACCTATATACTTCACTTTCATTATATATGTATGTCCATATTTACATACCTAGGTTCCATCTATGTAGGTAGGTATAAATTACCCTCCAAATTTACATAATAAAAATCTATTTAAATATACATTATATAACCGTGACAAATAATGACATGGCAGAAATTCCTGCCATGTCAAGGTTGGGACACAGTCCTTGCAGCGGCAAGCTACGTGTCACGGTGTCCCATCAATAATGAAAGGGCTATCACACGGCATTTGTCAATGCAATGACCTAAAAGTGACGTGTCACGGTGCCTGTTATTGTTTTTGTCACGGCAATGACATGGAGAGCAATGACGATCACACGACGTGACAATTTTAGGACAGACAACTACGTCATAGTGACATCACAGTGTCAAATCAAATTACTAGGACCGTCTAATACTAGTTTTATTGCAATAAACTTAAACTAAATATCATCGAAAGTTGTTTTATAAATTCTAATCACGAAGACCTTTTTTTTAAATAATTCATATAAATCTAAGCAATTCAACATATTTTTATCCAGCATTTAATCTAATCCACCCTCTTATATTTTTACATATAAAATATGTTTTCACTATCGCTTTCATTTCATCATGTCAAGTAGCTGTTGTCGGTCAATCAAACGAGATTATATTCGACTGCATCACCCAATTTGTAGCTTGCTTCAAAATAACAATAGACAGTCTGTCTAGATATCACTAAATTCGTAGCACCACCATATCTATCAACCACGACTCCGCCGACGCGCCACACCGTGACCATATTTGTACAGAGTTTCCTTTATCGTAATTATTATTGTCATCACTTCTGACCACGCGTCTGAATAAATTAAGCGGGTCAGTTTTGTTTATAAATTTTTAGCTGTGAATATCCAAATGATTGTAAACAGTTATGCGCTTTTTGTACGATAAGATTTCCCTCATTTGTTGAATGAAATTTATGAATCACGTTTGTTTTGGTTATATATAAAAATGTATTTAAATTTCAAGATAACTAGGTAAGTGTGTTTGAATTGTGTTTTTCTTGGGATCATTGCTGGTCTTTTGTTAACGAAGCTTTAAGTTAATTTTTGAAGATCAAATTGTTCATCTGTTATTGGGCTTTTTAAATTTGAATAATAATAAATATTATACCTACTTTTAGATATGGAGAGTTAATTACTAATGTGACTTCTCAAATTTCAGATTTCCAAACGTGTTGTCGAACTAATCCGTCAGTTTTGTGTTCTTGCCCGTAATTTATTATAACAATTTTACAGGGTTTATTTGCTGGTGAACTTTTCGTATACATTATATTATTGTTTTTTTTTTTGCCAATAAGTTTCAATATTTTTTGTTAAAATTAAAAGCATGAGATACATTTCAGGACAACACATAGTTACGATATAAATATTAGTTTCAACAAATTTATTTTTGTACACATTTAGATGTTAGCATTTTATGTTGATTGGTCAATAATATCAATTTCTCTTTGGTGTGTGCACCCATTCAAGGAGATCTTAGTTGCTCAGTAAAGAACTACTTACAAGAAATGGTTCTATTTTACACTTTTTATATGGCAGCTTATGGATTTTGATCAAACTTGACATTACGATGATGGAGAACATCAAAAAAGTGGGTCCAGCACCCTTCAAGCAAGCGACTCCGTTTTGGATCCGAAACCACTTCATAAACGGACCCAAAAACGGATCGGAAACGATTCCAAATCGAATCAGATTAGTATGGAAATTAGAATCACCACGGAGCCATTATGTGAATGTACTGTGAGAGAGAGAGTTTTCTACTTCACCATACTCAGCGAAAACGGAACCTAAATGGAATCCAACAAAAATGAACTAATCTAATAAGAAATATGCTCTTTTACAAATATTAAACATTTCTTTGTTGCAATAATCCCATTTTGTTGCAATAATCCAGTTTTTTTTATTTTAAAGTATTATTTTATAATTTTTTACACTTGTTATGTATTTTAAAGTTTCCTTGAAGATACAAATTTCATTGTTGCTTGCTTTTTCTGCAAAATTGGAAAAAAAAAACAATTAATGTTTCTCTCCATTTGTCTTCATTTCTAGTCCATAAAAAATACTTCCCACTCGAATATCGACTACTCTCTCTATTTTCCGGCTCATAAAAAATAATATCGATTTTCGTTCTTCTCTTTACATGCGTACACAGAAATTTTGTTAATATGTGTGAGACGCTCAGATTTTTTGGATTCCAAAGTGATTCCCAAGTGAACCGATAAATTCGGGTCCGTGTTTCTGCTTGAAGGGCAATTTCGTCTATCTGTCTAAGTCTCCTCGAGTCTACAGCCTAAACGGCTAGATGAAATTGCCTTAAACTTGGTACATATTGCTTTTTCGGTAATATGTCCAAATGTTTTTTTTTTCATTTTTTTGAAAGACGGAAACATAACGGTACCTGCCAAAAAGAAAAATCTTCTTTTTCACAAAAACGGCTCCAACGATTTTTATAAAAAAAAAAAACAGTTCATTAATGAAGAGAACAAGTACTTTTAGAATTTTTTGTTGGTTTACGATTTTCTGTAACACGGTTCATTTGATTTTTTTAATATTTTATGCACGAGCTCCTAGGAAGTTTAAACACTAATGTTAACAAAAATTTTTCAATTGAATACAATTTTTTTTTTTTGAAAACTCAATACATATTGCGAAAACGACTTAATCGATTTTTGCGAAACTTCGTATTTAGTAGTTTTTTAACATTATCTTGAATTAAGTGTTCAACTAACTTTCCTAAAACAAAAAACCACAGTACCTCCCATTCAAATGTTAAGATAAAAATACATTTTCTCAAAAAACGGCTCCAAGAATTTTGATAAGAAAATGTGTGCGTGTTATTTAATTAGTGCAGCCCACTTTAAAGTGAAAAATATTTTATTTTGCGTACAGATTAACGGTACTTCCCATAGAACCACTTTTCATATTTACGACTTTCTCACTATTAGATGAATCGATTAAAATTATTTTGTTTATGCAAATGCTTCCTAAAAGTGTTAATAATAAAACTGCACTCATATTTAAAAAAAAATATTTTTTGTTTTTAAAAACATAAATTTATTTATTTGAAAAATCGATTTTTCGACAACCACGCACTGAATTTTTTGACATTAAAATTGTATATGTAAATTAATAATGACTTTAAAATAGCGTCTAATTTTTTTTAAATTTTATACATACAAAATTAATTTTTAAAAATATTTTAGACTTTTTTTTATATATTCTTATTTGTCCAAGATTTCAAATGAAATCTTTGTTTTCTTAACATTTGACTAAAGCTAAAATCACAAAATGGCTACTTTTTTCTTTAGTATCGTACTAAATCCATATGCCACTTTGACATTTACAAACGTCAAAAAGTTATGTTGGCTTACTTTTTTGCACTATTTTAGGCGTATTTAGTTGTGGTTTATTTGGAGTGCCCGTGCGGCGATAGTTGTGTGCTCGCCTGTCAACCTCGTGGTTGCAGGTTCGATTCCTGCCGTTGTCTATGTCTTCTTACATATATTCCATTAAAAACCAATTTAAAAAAAATGGTCATAAAATAAGTTTCTGGTTTACTCATTACATGCTGTTTAGGCATAACACTAACATGTGATTGAGTAAACTAGCATACCCATAAAATATGACAACGAAATAAATAAAAATAATGCGAATAATAAGGGACATAAATAAATAAGACACGGTAATTCTCTCCGCATTAGTTCAGCCGCCATCCCTGGAGGTAAATCTGAGACATCAACCAGCTCTAGTCTCAGAACATCGCGCACACATCTTTCCTATTCTTCTTTCTCCTTTCACCGGATGCCCGCGCTGTGTTACAAACATATAAAGGGTATTCATAATCCCTTGAGCGCGTGCAAAATTATAAAAAAAAAAAAAAAAAAAAAAATTAAGAAAATAAATTTAGTATGGTGCTAGTTAAAAAGTGTTTAAAATTAGGAAAATATTAGTAAAGTGCTTTAGTATTAGCAAACTATTAAGTAGTATCATGCTAAGCCCTTAACATCAGGCTGTTTAAAATTTTGCGCCTTTTTAACTAGCACCATACTAAATCTATTTTCTTAATAAAGTACAACTAAACACGCCTAAAACAGTGCAAAGAAGTAAGCGAACATAACTTTTTGACGTTTGTAAATGTCAAAGTGGCATATGGATTTAGTATGATACTAAAAAAAATAAAGTAGCCATTATGTGATTTTAACTTTAGTAAAATGTTAAGAAAATGGTAGATACTAAACTGGTTTAAAATTAGCAAAATCCTCTTTTTAGCCTAGTATCATACTAAAAATGATTTAAAATATTACTAAATTGACTAAAATTTTTCGCCAATATTTTCATTATAGATCTATAAGTTGTCCTTTATGCCTATTAAACAAAATAATAAAAAAAACTTTAAATTTAAACAAGGAAAAGAAGTTTTTCCTTTGCATTCTTTAAGCCGGAAAAAGATCCAAGAAACTTGGGACTATTCACCCTCACTTAACTGATTAAATGACCAAAAAAGTGTCCACACGGCTCATTGACAAGGGATACAACGAAATTAATATATGTATGTTCGTAACTCAACTCGGTAAATATAACCAAGTCAAATTCTGCGGGGTTCCTGGACATAGCAATGGAGAGGGGAACGATATAGAAAATGAAATGGCAAGGAAGGCTTCAATACCAAACAGGTACAACAGCAGCTTATTGGGTTTGGGTCATCAAATCAATCGGGTGAAAAGGAAGTGAAAAGGAAGATAAACATAAAAATGAAAGAGCAAATAAATAACTCCTCGATATCCAGGAGCGATTGTGTCATCTCTAGAAGTTTATCGCCTAGAATTAAGGAAAATACCAAGTATATTTTATCATTCAGTAAAAAGAAGATCAGATTATTGATAGGTGTACTAGCAGGACCACTTAGATTGGGTGTACAGTAAAAGCTCGTTAATTCGGAATGGTTTGGGGGAAGGTCATTTCGAATAAACGAATTTTCCGAATTAATGAGGTATTTTTTTGTATGCAGTAAAACTCGTTCCTATGGGACAAATGCAAGAATTTAAAACAAAAACTATTTTATTAACACAAAAGATTCCAAATAATACATTAATTATATTATAATTCATTTTTTCTAACTAAAACCATATCTACAAAAAATTATACAGGGTGCTCCACAGTAACCGCCGCAGACATAAAATATGCTTTTCTAAGGTTATTCTGAGTCGAAAAACTAAATAGGTAATTTTCTCGTTTTCGCTCCATTTTTGAGTTATAACGGTTTTTATGATCTTGGCTCTATTTTCTTCAAACTGGCCTTATCTTTGCTCAATGACGTCCGATTCGTAAGATTTTTTTTATTCAATCAAGAATTTATAACTCTTATAATTTGGCCTACAATTTGTTTTTGTACGATAAACGCTTTTCCAGCAAATTTCAATTTTAATTGTTTTTTAAATTGTTTTCTCATTAATTTTATCCAAAAAAAAAACACGTTAATAAGTAGTCATTTTTTGTTGCTTGTTATGAAAACACAGTTTATTTTCCTAAAACAACTTATAGAACTTACTTAATTGATTGCTTAACTGTCAATTTCACTTGAATTATAATTAATTTTTATTTATGCAGAAATTTAATTTTTACATAAAACAAAATGAAAACCGACTATCATTTATTGGGAAAAATCTCTTATTCGGAAATTTTTTTCGAATAAACGAGTTTTCCGAATTAAAGGGCTTTTACTGTATTTGTATTGGCACCCGATTTCTGTAGAAGTTGTCAAGATGTTGATGAAATAGAAACCATTAAACACCTGCTCTGAGACTGTCCAAATCTACAAGCAAATCGCCTCGGTTACTTCGGAAACAGGTTTGTTAATGAAGTGGACGACCTAGTGCAGGTACCAATGGTAAATATGAAAAAATATATAGAGTTCGGGCTGGTTCGTAAAGGAACAGTAACATTCGTTAAGAACATCTCTGTGTGAAGGGAGATCACAATTTCATTTCATTTATTTCGAAAAAGGATATACAATTAACAATGACACATTAAAACTTTTTTTTTAGCAATTTACACAGTTTTAAAATATTCAAAAGTTTGACACACGGGAAAAATGGAAAAATCCGTTTAAACTGTGTAATTTCTCAGATTCTTCTTAAATCAATAGCTTTTATTTAGACATCTAACACAAGCTATTGGTTGTATATAGCCATCTTATGCAAGCAAGGTAGCTTCCATATAGCCATCTTATACAATCTATAGCTCGTATATAGCCATCTTATAAAAGCTATAGCAGAGTAGCTTGCTATCTTTTACAACCTTTAGCTTGTATATAGCCATCTAGTATAAGTTATAGCTTATATATAGCCATCTTATGCAAGCTATAACAATGTACATATCTTGCATATAGCCATCTTATAAAAGATATAGCTTGTATAGCCTTCTTCTACAATCTAAAGCGCGTCCATTTTTATGATTTGTTATTTTTGTAAATTAATTTTTATTTCATGGAAATTTCACCATTAGTTTTGAATAAGTATTTGATCCTAATATTCAAATCGTTTTAACTTTTTTTGTTAAAAAAATGTATTTGAGCACAAAATCGAGAAAAATATCGACCAAAACCCGAAATCACATGAAATACAGAAATCGAATAATTTCCTTCAGCAAATTAAGAACCAGAAAAGTTAAAGCCACTGCATTTGTAGGTAGCTTGTAACCATCTTATACAAGTTATAGCGACTTCAGGGCTCAAAGAACAAACCTTATGATACAAAAAATGACAACAGTCGAGTTTGAAGTTCAAGTATATGAATGTGTGAGTGCTTCTGGTTTTGCTTCTGATTTCAAATCCATTTCAAATCAAATCCAGAAGCAAAATTCTCTTCTTTTCAAAATTAAAACTGTTATTTTACAAATAAAAACGACATTGTTCTATTATAGGGGAATTGACCATACATACCTACATAGTAGGCGTGTTTTTTTCTAAGCCCCGGGGAAATTGGACGCAAAAAACGATGAGTAGGATTAACAATTTGAATGTTAAATCCAACAACAACTAATCCCCGGGGGTGCTTAGCTTAAATCCAGAGAATTCTCGGGGCTTAGCTATTGGAGTGGATAAAAAGAACTTTTTCACTAAGTTATCGATAAAATGTATAGAAACTTCAAAACTGACATTTTGACATGTCAGATAATTATCAATTTTGTTTGGTTTGGTTGAGCATTTGGTCTAAGTGTGTCAGTTGTCCACTAATTTCATGTCACCAGTGACTTACGAATGGGGTAGTTTTCAAGTAGTTGAATTCTATGTACCACTGTATTTGTGAAAATTAAATTAAAAGAAAATCACTTCGACTAAAAACAATTTCCAAAATACTTGATTTCAATTTTCAAATTACTTGATTCACATTTTTTTGTATAAATAATAATTAACTTGGTTCTTTTTATGTTATTTTAATATAAAAGTAGTTTAAATTCAATAAATATAACGAAATTACACAAAACAAATCAACCCGATGATTTTTAGAAGAATGAGGATTTTTCTACCATTACAGCTGTTCTTCAAATGCCATCTTGCAAATTAATAGTGCTACCAAGTGTTTCATTAAGCGCCTTGGTCGTTTTTTTCAACCAATTCCCCCGGTGATTGCAAAAAAACGCACCTATAAACAGCTAATGATAGTGTTTTTGGGGAATACGCAAACATGACTACATCATCAGCAAACAACAGTGACGGTCATTTATTTACCTCAAGTTGCCCCTGCTAAAAACCTATTTCTACTTTAGGGCGAGATTAGGGCGACCCTAGGTTTCAAAAAACACAGAAATTGTTTATCAGGGTGACTTTAGGTTTTTCAAAAAAACGCTTTAGGTCGACCCTAAGGCGACTTCAGGGCTCAAAGAACAAACCGTATGATACAAAAAATGACAACAGTCGAGTTTAAAGTTCAAGTATATGTATGTGTGAGTGCTTCTGGTTTTGCTTCTGATTTCAAATCAAATCCAGAAGAAGAATTCTCTTTTTAAAATCAGAACTGTTATTTTACAAATAAAAACGACCTTGCCTTCGTTCGGTGCGCGGCCGATAGGCTACCCAAGATACCTTTGTAGCGGATTTATTTTCGAACGATTCAGGTAGCTTTCTAGTTATGTCAGTTGTATTGCATACACATCTGAAGTTTTGAATCAGCTGTTCCTCACATTTCCAAACGAATCTTAACGAATCCAATAATTTTTGGGTAGCTTGAGATTTGTTTTTGATAACATATGTTTAGTTCATCAGTTGTTTTTTCCTTAGACGTTACAACAACACCAAGCAATCCGGATCGGTTAGGTTATGCCATCGAACGAGGCCATTGTTCGATTATAGGGGAATTGACCATATGTACGAACATACATACCTACATAGTGTAGGCATAATGATGATACCTAATCTAAGTCTGCCTCCGTTCCTAGACGTGCGTTTCAGTTTCTTATAAGCCATTTCTACATCTAATCTTTATTGAAACGTAGGTATACCAAATCCACATATTGATGTCACTTAAGTGCAACTCGTCAAGCGGAACTGATAGCCTTGTTAGAACGAATATTTTTAATAAGGTTTGATTTTATTTCTATCAAGCATTTTATTTTTATTTGTTTTTAAATTTTGGCAAAAATTTAGAAAGGGGGCCAAACAGTTTTTAGCATTGTCTTCCGTTTCCATAGAAAAACAAAAAAAAATATAACCCCATGTAAACATTTGATAGAAAACAACGCATTTCATCTATTTTTGGATAAATTCGAACTTCAAGGAGGGTTGAATAATCCACATTTCTTCACAACTCATCACTATATTCATATACATAGGTACCTATACGAATACGAAGGAACAGAACCAGCTATAAAAACTATGCCAGATGTTTTTGTTTGCAATAACTCGTGCATTGAAGCATTAGCATATTCAGGTGTAGATCATTTTATTTTTCCCCTAAATAAAAGAACACATCACTTTTATTTTTAAAGAAACTCATTTCAATTTCAACCCTTTCCGTTTGGAACCCTCACAGCTTTGAAAGCTCTTTTAAGAAATGAAAAGGAAAACCCCTTATCGTGTGTCTGGTGTTTTTTTGTTGATTTTAAAAATAAAAACTTTCAAGATTCTCAACTCTCAAGTCAAGACCTTTTTAAATATTTGAATATATATGCGACTTCACACCCTAGTTTGGTTTTTAATTTGTTATCTATCATCGATATCACATTGCAGTGTTAATATTTTTTTTTTTTTTTTGCGATTTATTAAATTCTCACCTTACAGGATGTTTCCATGGTGAAGATTTTTTCAGGTTCCCTTGTGTCCGTGTTCATCATTAGCGAGGTAGTTTGAAAAATAAATAAATTCCAATAGTTGAATATTTAATTATGAACACTTAGAGCACTGTTAAAAGTTTAAGAACATTTTTTTTATTTGGTCCTTAAGTTTTTAAAAATTCAAAAACAAGTCATTTTTTTCGTTTTTTTTTGATGAAATCACATAACTCCGGCGCAATGGCGAAAGACCGTATTCATCGATTTGTCAAAACTAACTGTGTAACTGACGTATAAGAACGGACAAGCTGAAGACTACACGACGGATGAAATGGCAAAACAGAGACGATATGAAGTTGAAACTCAAAACAAAAAACTCTGAGGCACTCAAACTTTTGTATTTAGCTAAAGGGTGTTTCTGCCTTTGAAGGTGATTTGTATTTTTGTTTTAAATAATAAGCGTTTTTCTTTTTTAGTTCAGAGCCGAGTCTGAGTTGTCAGAAAATTTGTTTGTGTTTCCTTTTAACTCAGAGCATACAGAGCTCCAAATGTGTTTTTCTTTTTTCGTCCTGAACATGTGTAGATCGCACTCGACGTGCTCGATCATAATTGACTGAGCATGTGAGTAAATTGCTGAACGCACCAAATGCCATGTGTTCCAAGAAAGGAAATCTGAAGAAAAAATTAATTAGATAGTCCCCTTTCACACAGGCAAACCAGTTGCTGGAGATTTTTTTGACGTTTTCCTTTAATTGCCTTGTAGCTTTCACACGAAAAAATTGATGAGGAAACTGAGTTGCTCGTTTTTTGAATATCGCTTTTTGTAAACAAACAATTTACTTCGCGGCTGGAAAATTCTACAAAATTTTGATTTATAAATTAACCGCAGCTTATTTTTAGAAAAATAAATTCAAAATAAGGAAACCTGGTGGTTGTTAATAATGGTTTGCTAAATTAATATATTAAAAGGTCACGGAGAAACAATGAACCAGGAGAAAATTGATTTGTGTGCAGATTTGTTGTGCGTTTCTCTTGCCATCCATTGGGCATAAGCCCAATATAATAATGGAATGCACCGAAGCTTTATTGGTACAGTTGGACACATAAACCACTGGCAGGATGATATGACTGAAACCTGTGGTGCTGCCTGCTGCTGCTGCTGCTCCGTAATACAGGAACGTCATTATAAACCAAATGTGATGATGAAACCACAAGCTGAGAGCTTAGTTGGTCCGTGCGTTTTGTTGTCGATTTTCCATGTCTAGGCGCATAATTGTATGCATGAAATGTGTACCAACTTGTGATGGATTGAATTAAATGCCTTGCCTACATGAATTAAAACTTGAAATTTTCTTTCACAATGAATTTATTTAAGTACCTCACTTGGTTTGGTTAATGTAATAATATAATTGTAAGAAACAATTTCTCTTTTAAAAAAAAATGTTTGACATCTATCAGAGATAGAAGTCAAAATGGAAACCTAAGAAAATTTCAAAGCATAACGTCAAAAAAATTTCTTCAAATCGTTGACCGGGGAGATTTTTTTCATTCCCCTTACTTCTTGCCCTTCTCACCCCCAAACTCCCAGTTGCCGGCAACTCAGTTTCCTTGTGTGAAAGGGGTAATACATAAGTTGGCGAAAGAAGTTGATCGCTTGTTGATTTTGTGTATCAGTGTACAAAAAAGGGAAGGAATTGCTTTTTATGGTTAAAAATGAAAATGTATTCTGATTTGTGTGGTTCAAGAGTGTTTAAAAGCATATAAGTGTTCAGAGCCCGCTCTGTTTGACTGGTATTACACGACGACTTATGAGTCACTACTTTTTTCGAACATATTGAGTGCGAAAGGGAAAAAAATCGAGACGGAATAAAGTTGTCCTGCGAGTCGGGGGGCCAAGATTTCGGCGACGCAGTTTTGACGTTTCTCTTCACACTTATATGTTATTAAAACATACGCTTAAGTTCATATTCTTGCGTTTGCGGGTAATATCCACAGATGAGTCATACGGAGATGGAAAACTTTCATTCGATTCTATAAATATTTTTGATAATTATTATATATGCTCATTTCAAACAAAAAAAAAACGAAATTCGAAGTAAAAGAAAACTGTCAAATTTGAGTCTTAACTCTAAAGTCTTGTGTGTAATAGCGCGCGCCTCAGCGTACGAAATTTCAAAGAAGAAGAATTCGAAGAAGAGTCGTGACTCATAGGTCGTGGTGTAATACCAGTATTTGGAACAAGTTCAGTGCATAATGTATGTGTTCGAACTCCGTTTCGGGCTCTGCTCTGAACGAAAAAAGAAAAACGTCTAATGAAAATCTTATGTGAAGTTGCTGCAAGATTTGTTTTAGGACCAATAAACTTAATTTATTTGCCCTCCAGTCAAATTAGGACGACTTTCCTTTAGGAAAGAACGAATAGAACTTTGATTTTTTATAGTGAGTTGTACATTAAAATAATACGGTGAGGAAACTCTTGTAAATGTGATTAACAGACATATTCTGCCGTTGTGATGCTCACAGGTCACAATTTTTTGTGAGCTTGTTTTTGCGAGGTTTCTTATGAGGCGGTCACAATTTTGTATTTTGTTGAGTCCCTCATAAGAAACCTCACAAGAAAACTCACCACCGGAAGGTGAATTTTTTTTAATGATGGCGGCCAGCTGATTTTTTTAAAACAAACATAATATCAAAATAATCTGCAAACTACAAAAGTGATGAATTACCTAAAATTTGTTTAAAAATATCTGCAAAAATAATTTATTTGATAAGATTATAATTAGTATCAATCAAGTAACAATTAAAATGTGTGTTATAGCTTGCAGAATAACTGAAGAGATGGCCGGAATTCTCAAGAAGAACTTTCATAGCCAAAGTCAATTTTTTAGAGCTTATTGACATGTAAATGTTATTATAAAATTTAAAAAAAAATAAAATTCAACTATGAAAAGCACAAATTAATTAAATTTTGTTGCGTTTTCCTCGACTTTCTTGAAATTCCTTGGGATGTTTTATCTTCCGATTGTGATGCATATATCACATATTGTACCTTCAGATTTATGCACTGGGGCATTGGTGTCGATCTAGTGCCGTATTGTGGAGAAAAGTCTTGCCGCAAAGATGACACATTCGATCTTAGACAATTCTGTGTGCATTGAAATCATGAGATTTTAATTTCAGTTCATTTGGAAAGCTGAAATATTTAAAAATTTATAGGGATTTCTAATCGTGGTTAAAAAATGTACCTTTTCCACATTGCTGCTTGGCATTAGTTTCATTTAAATCATGATGTTTTTCATGATTGTCTCGTATACTACAAGATATAAATTTTCTCGAAAAATGTTTGCACTTAAAAAAATAACTCCTTTTCATCCTTTACGTGGCAAGTTTTCTTGTGGAAATCGAAACTAATCGTTTGTCGATCTTCACTAAAAGTCGGCAAATATGGGCCGATACAAAAAAGTTGTATCTTGAATGACAAACGGATCATTCATATCCCTTAACTATCATAGAATTCTGCTGCGCTACAACCAAAGAGTAATTTATTAAACAATCAATTAATGCAGTTTTATTAATTCTTCTTACATTTATAGATATAACATCTTCCAATAGATGTATCAAAATCAAATTCAATTCCATGTTTGTTGTTATTTCGGTTTTTTTATAGTTTTTTTTTCACAGATATGTCAAGATGATGAGTTGGTGTGCCAACAAGCAGATCATTATTTTTAAGTTTTCATGATGCTCACAAGTTGTGAGGTATTAACCAGAATACCAAAAAAGTCACAAAAATGAGTTCACCTCAAGTTATGAGGTTATTGTGTTATTTGCTCTACCGCTTCCTTGTAAATTTACAAGAAAGTGGTAGAGCAAATAAAATATTTCTTAAACAAAAAATATTATATATCTTATTATTATCTTCCTTTTGGTACCAAAACGACATCAGTTTAGTTTGAAAGTCAAAGTTTTCAATGATGAGTTTCAATAAATGATATAAATGGCGCCTAAAAATATTTTTTTGCGTACTTATTAACGGCAATTCCCATAGAACCACTTTTCATATTTTCAACTTTCTCAACACTGGTTGAACCGATTAAAATAATTTTTTTTACTTAAATGCTCCCTAAAATTGTTAATTCAACTGCTTATACTCAAATGTTCAAAAAAAAAGTTTTTCGATTTTTAAAAATTAAATAAAAAATTGTTTTTGAAAAATCGATTTTTCACAAACCATTTAAATTTTATATGTATACTAATAATTTTTTCAAAATGGCTTTCGAAATTTTTTCTCTAAAATGTTTTCAAAATTTTATACATTAAATTATTTTTTTAAAAAACCGCTCCAACTATTTTTGATTTTTTTTATATATTCTTATTTATCTACTAATTCAAATGGCATCTTTGTTTTCCCTCAAACTATAACGACTAAGCAATATAAAAACATTTTTAATTATATATGCATAATCCATTGTTTTCTACCTTTTCTATTATTATTCCTTTGTTACGAATTTTTGTGTACGTCACTGAATACTAAATACAATAGGCCCTTATACATATTGTGTCTTATAAAATCACATGAAGCTTTTATGTAGTGCACATATTGCACCTAGATTATAAAGTTATATATGCATATATAGCTATACGTACCAACCTATATCTTTCATTTTCATTATCATATATACATATCTACATACATTATGTTCCATCCATATATGTATGTAGGTACATATTTATCTCGTAACTTACATAATTAAAATCCATAATCTAGATTTCAATATACATTTGTGGATAACTATGAATGATTCATTCAACAAATTATTATAGGTACTAAGAATCAAAGTAATCTTCCTTACATCGGATTTAAACCTGCATAGGATAACTGGACTACCTACCTACTAAACAGCGTCAATGTTTAGCTACATTGAAGGTGTAAGCTCTATGAGCAAGTTCGTACGATATCCAGTTGTGTATTTTATTTTTTAATTTTGGAGCTTTTTAGTTCTTTTTGGCTCATTTTTTTTTTCAAAATAGCACGAATCTTAGGAAACGGATACTTTCATTCGAAATATTTATTATTTTAAGTAATAAATAAAACCGTTTTAATGTAAAAATATTTTTTGTTATTTTTAACATAACAAGAACAGGTTTCACACTTTATCCTTCAGTGCCAATTGCCTCCTTAACTTCACTCAGGGTAAGATTTCAATTTCACACCAGCCAAGTTGAAGTGGGAATTAAGTGGCCATTGATGGGCACTTAAGAGTTACTTAAATATTTGATATTTTTGCTCAATATCTTTTCAGTTTGAATAAAACTATAAATATAATGTCAAAAAAACAAGCGTTGCCATCGTTATTCATGCTTTTGAGTGAAGTAATTTTAAGCGACTGTGAAACAGAAAAGTAACCTAAGTTAGACTTATCGTTTGACGTTTACTCAAACTCAGGGTGAATTTAAGTGTGTACTCTGAAACTGGCCCTAGGGGTATTCATGCAACGAGATAATTTTCCGCTTTGCAGAAAGATATAATTTTCCACCAGATGTTTGCATGAGCACCCCCTTAAAAATACTTGCGTAAATGTGGCGGAAATAATCAGATGTTTGTTGAACTAAATTTATGAGTTATATTTATTTTCTTTCTACATAAAATTCGTGAGATAATGTTATCTGGTTTGCAGAATATTTTTCCTATACCAGCTTTGACAGTTCATTACTGCGGAAATAAAGTTATCGAAGGTTTATCTGGATTCTCCGCTGTTGCATGAACACCCTTATTATTTGCTAATGAGAAGCGACAACTCAGAAGTTATGAAAAAACATTTGTTTGGTTCTCACCCTTGCGGAATCGCAAACATATACCTATATGTATCCGACGAAAACTAACCCTTGCGGAATTTGGCCGCAGTCCTCTGTCATAATATCACATGCCAATACATTTGTGAATAAGAATTGACAAGAGGTAAGTGAATAATATTTAGTTCGGTATGTATGCGTGAGAGACCAAGCCAACTTTAGGCGAGTGAGGGCTAGTTCTGCAAAGAAAAAAAATTTATTCATGGTTTAGCAAGTTTAACTTCGGATTTCGCTCGATTAAACTTAGTTTAACGATGATTTAAGGTTTAAGAATGTGATAACCGCCGAAACATGCTTGAACTGCATCGTTTAACGTCAGATAATCATTGTAAAACCTTCAAATGAATAATAATAAATCAACAAAAATAATAAAACCCTTGTGTGAATTTTTTGTGGTAAAAATGTAAATAATTAAGCCCAGTACTCAGTTCGGGAAAAATATTATTTCTCATACATTTTTCCTCATATCGTATCCCCTAGCCTTTGCAATATTAAAAGATATTAGGAAGTAGGTATATGACCAGAAAAAATGATGGGAAAAAGTGTGTAGGCAAATTAGTTGCAAGAATTAAATCAATTTAACAGCTGATTTCAGTATTAGGCAAAATGAGAATTAGTAAGTACAATGAGGACGTACTTTGAATAAAATTATGAAAATATTTCTGAGATTTATTTGGTGTTTTCTTATCCAAGTATGTGTTTGTATAAATTTTAACAGGATTGATAAATAAATTAAGAAAAATAAATGAGCTTTAACACTAAGAGATTGAAGCTGAAAAAATCGAGAAATCTAATAAATCAGTAAAGAAAATTGGTATCGAAATGGGACAAGTAATATCTTTGCATATATATAGGTGCGTTTTTTTGCAATCCCCGGGGGAATTGGTTGAAAAAAACGACCAAGGCGCTTAGTGAAATGGTAGCACTATTAATTTGCAAGATGGTAGCACTATTAATTTGCAAGATGACATTTGAAGAACAGCTGTAATGCAAGAAAAAAGCAAACATCACTGTTTCCCTCATCCTTCTAAAAATCATCGGGTTGATTTGTTTTGTGTAATTTCGATATATTTATTGAATTTAAACTACTTTTCTATTAAAATAACATAAAAAGAACCAAGTTAATTATCATTTATGCAAAAAAATGTGAATCAAGTAATTTGAAAATTGAAATAAAGTATTTTGGAAATTGTTTTAAGGTGATGTGATTTTCTTTTAATATAATTTTCACAAATACAGTGGTACGTAGAATTCAACTACTTGAAAACTACCCCATTCGTCGGTCACTGGTGACATGATGTTAGTAGACGAGTTGCTTATTCGGGCGGGACGCTCAGTTCATATGTCATTAATAATATAGGTCTGAGCAAGAGCAAACGACGATCAAAAAGATTGAAGTATGCCAAGGATGTAGCAGAGAATCTGTATTGGGTTGCTCCCGTGTACAACAAAACGCAGACGAAAACAATCTTCTCAGAGAAACCTTTGTTTTGTTGTTCATTCAATTCTTGTTAATTGAACGAATATCAACTTCAGGAAATGCTTTTTTATTTAATAATAATTTCACAGTCAAGTTTTAATATACATATAATAAAAATAAACGCAAAAATGAAAATCGCTGTAGAAGGTTGTGCTCTACGACACCATAGAGGCAATACAAATGTAGAAAATGTTAAAATTGATTTGTTGTTGTGTTGCGGAATATATATTAAAAGGTAGGTTAGGTTAGGTTGACATGGTCGTCAGGAACACAACTGACACACTTAGAATAAATGCTCAACCAAACCAAACAAAATTGATAATTATCTGACATGTCAAAATGTCAGTTTTGAAGTTTCTATACATTATCGATAACTTAGTGAAAAAGTTTTTGTTAGCACAGTTTTTATCCTCTCCAAAGCTAAGCCCCGAGAATTCTCTGGGTTTTAGCTAAGCATCCCCGGGGATTAGTTGTTGTTGGATTTAACATGCAAATTGTTAATCCTACTCATCGTTTTTTTCGTCCAATTTCCACGGGGCTTAGAAAAAAAACGCATTATATTTCATTGACTTTACATAATGTATGTATAATGTATATTAAAACGCTTGCATCTCACTCACAAACTCTTCTGATCACTTTTCAAGCGAGTTTATGCGAGAATTGTTTGTTTTGACTTAAGCGCGTCAAGCAAAAATATCAAACTATTTAATTTCAGTGCTTGTTATTTTTTATTTCATTCTTTCTAATTTGAAGTTGCTTCTCGCATCGCATCGCCTTGTGGCACCACTGTACGCGCAGCCTTAGAAACACTGAAACGAACTTGTTATTTTTGTTAAATGTTGTTTAATCTTTAGCGTTATTTTTCTCATTCATTGTAAATGCTTTAAAATGGATATATACTATTTCGTATTATTACATCATATTATATATCATATTATCTACTTTATATACCTGTTTTTTTTTAAACACATAACTCAACATGAAATTTAGAGCAAAGCAAGTTAAATAATCTACATTATTTCTTTAAAAACAGTCACCAACATTAATATCATAAGTGACTGTGTTATTTTATTTTCCACTACTAAACGTTTCTGAGATACGCTTCTGTTCTCATTTGAATGGAATGTTTATCTCTACACCTTCAAAATTTAGCTTGAGAAATATTTGTAAAGATAAAATTTGCGTTTGCCCGAACTGTGAGTATTAGGCCTTAGAAAACAAAAATATTAGAATAGTGTCTCTCAAACTTGTAGGTTTTATAAATTACCACATCTAGGGTCTATGTTATATAATCAACCGCTGTCAAAAAATGACAACTCTTTGATTGGATTTTGATTTTGTAATTTTGTTTATTCAATTTCAAAATAAGAAGAGAATTTATTTATTTAGAAAATAAAAGCAGAAACTTTAAAAAATCATGGCTGCAAATAGGTCGCGCCGTGCCAATGCAGGAACCAAAATATCCAAACTAATCGAAGAAGAGGAAGAGGATGATTTTTACAAGACTTCCTATGGTGGCTTCCAAGAAGAAGCTGACGACAATGAATATGTGTAAAAATATATTTTATTTAATTGCAACAAAATACAAAACGCAACATATTTGCTTAATTCATTTTGTAGGCAAAAAGATGAAGAGGAAGATGTTGTTGATTCAGACTTCAGTATAGATGAAAACGACGAGCCAGTATCGGACAATGAAGAAGACCAAGAAAAACGTAAGAAAAAAGGCATCAACACTAAGGCGTACAAGGTTTGCAAAACTTAATCAATTCTTTAAATCTATTGTAACTCAATCCCTCCACAAGGAACCTTTGCCACCAAAAAAACATGTTAAAGCCACAGCACCTAAGAAAAAACTTACAAAAGTCATCAAAAAGAAATTGCGCCCAAAATTCACTATACACGATTCTGGCCGAAAGTCTATTCGAGCATCGACTGCCATCAAAACAGAAGCTACTAAAATTCGACTCAAGGAACTTATCGAAGCTAAAAAGAAGAAAAAGAAGATTATTCGAGTCGAAGAGTATATGCCAACACAGGATGAACTCCTGGAGGAAGCTAAGATCACAGAGCAGGAAAATATAAAATCCCTGGGTAAGTTTTACGATTAAAATTCCTCAGGTTAAATTTTAGTAGAGAACTTTTATTTTTAGAAAAATTCCAAAAAATGGAATTGGAAAAGAAAAAAACTCGACCAACAAAGCGTACTTTCGCTGGAACAATGATCCGTTACCATTCGATGACAATGCCTGTTGTGAAGAAGTCTGCCAAGACCGAAAAGAATTTGGGCGACTCGAATAATGAGTATAAATGCGAGAGAACATTTATAACGTTTGAAAACGACATCAATGATAAAGTTTTCCAATCAATATTCAAACCAATTCGGGTTAAAGACAAAAGGGGATACGTCTGTGCTATTACAAAGTTTGTTTTACCATTGTCTCTTTTAGACTGAGCTGTCTCTATTGTTATTATTCTTTTTTTTTTTAGACTTCCTGCCAGATACTTTGATCCGGTTACACAATTACCCTTCTATAGTATTCAGGCATTTAAGATTCTTCGCGAAGCCTACTACTTGCAATTGGAAGAGAGGGGCAATATTGATCATCCGGATATGTCCAAGTGGGTCGATTGGCGAAGGATGATTCGTGAAAATCGTCTTAAGGCTTCGAATAAATCAAATAATGCCTAAATGAATTGTTTGGCATTAAAACAACATGAAACAAGAAATCAAGTCTTTTAATATTATATTTTTTCTTATCGAGAAGCTAAGCTAAATGCGATAATGCACCTTCGTCAAGCTACAAGTATGTACCTTTGTTATTATTCGTTTTTTATATTAAAGGTATCACAGACACATGTATAATTTAAGGTAGGTCACCGTTGCATTTCCTTAGAAAAACACTAATTTTGAATATCATTTAGTTTTGTTATATTCAGATGCAAAAATGGGTTAAAGTCGAATGCAAGTTAAACAACTCATCCATTCTAAAACTTTATTTATTGGGTTTTTTTCCCAAAACTATGGGTTTAACATACTAAAGCTTGAAAAACCAATTTTATATTACATTTTTTGCTACCTATTCAAAATTTGGCTCATTCGTTGAACTTGCTTCATGGTTGACCTTGGCTTTCTTGACAATCTTATGAGTTGTTACAAAACTTGAATTTTTGGGTTCTCCAAAAAGCACCCAAGTCCTTCAATGTTTATGTTGTCGATATAGTAATAAAAATCAAGTTATGTTTTCTAATAATCAGAATCCTACTAATATTATAAATGTGAAAGTTTGGATGTATGTTTGTTGCTCAATAACTCCGGAAGGGCTGAACGGATCTGTATGAAAATTGGTACAGAGATAGATTATTGTTTGGAATAGAAAAATGTATGTTTCCCGCGGGATAGGTTTATTTTAATTTTTCATAGAGCTCATTCTACAAATATTTTATTCACAAGGTGCCTAAAAGCACACGGATTTGCATGAAATTTGATTGGTAGATTAATGAAAATCTAATATAAACCCGGTTTCTAGTTTAAATTTAAATTAAAAAAAACTGCCCAGGTTCTGCCTCTACTACCAAAATGTAGGGTCTTCGAGGCAAAACTTCCAAGACATATAATAAATCCCTATGTTTGCCATACGATATTTTTGCCTTGACTGAGACTTGGCTTAATGCCTTAATTTTAGACACAGAACTTTTTGATAGCGAGTTCTTAGTTTACCGAAAGGATCGTCATGTTGATATTATGAATTCAGTTGGTGGCGGAGTACTTATTGCTGTAAGAAGTAATTTCTGCTCTACACAAATTGTCTTCCCATTCAATCTGACAATTGAACAGTTGTGCGTCAAAATAACTAAGAAACCCTTAAGCTAATATTATGGCCTTTTCGATTGGCCGTCCGGAACACGTTCCCCCAATAAAACATCCGTAAACAATTTGCCTGATTCTGAATTATATGTATGCCTGTATTTGTGAAAATTAAATGAATAGAAAATCACATCGGCTAAAAAGAATTTCCAAAAAACTTGATTTCAATTTAGATACACATTTTCTTGTATTAATAATAATTATTTTTAACTTGCTTCTTTTTATGTTATTTTACCAGAAAATGAGTTTAAATTCAATAAACACAACGAAATTACACAACAAATCAAGCCGATTATTTTGACATTTTAATTTGGTAAATGTATTAGTGATTCTGTTTTCGATTCTGAAGTGAAATCCAGAATCGTTTTCTGTTCTGTTTAGAGTAACAACTGTCATTTTGTGGAGTCAGAAGAGTTCTGGACGGCCAATTGACAAGGCCATTAGACGGTCCTTGTAATGTGTCATTGCCGTGACACTCTGACGTCACTATGACGTAGTTGTCTGTCCTAAAAATGTCACGTCGTGTGATCGTCATTATTTTCCATGTCATTGCCGTGACAAAAACAATGACAGGCACCGTGACACGTCACATTGGAATGACAAATTGCCGTGACCGTGTAATATCCCTTTCATTGTTGATGGGACACCGTGATACGTAGCCTGTCGCTGCAAGGACTGTGTCCCAACCGTGACACGGCAGAAATTTCTGCCATGTCATTGTTTGTCACGGTTGCGCATAGTTACAAATGTGTATTTAAATCGATTTTAATTATGTAAATTAGGAGAGTTATTTGTACCTACCTACGTACATAGATGGAACCTAGGTATGTAAATATGGACATTATATGTATATAATGAAAGTGAAGGATATAGGTGGGTAGATAATAATATATATGTGACGTTTGCAAAAATGTTATAGTCACAGTGTTAGGTGAAAAAAGATGCCATTTGAATTCTTGGGCAAATACCGGTCATTTTGTTCTGATTACATGATAGCTAGTACCAATTCTCAAAATTTTGTATCAAACCCGTTGGAGACGTTTCAATTCCTTAACAACCAAGACACAACGGCTCGATTGATTGACGCCGTGTGATCGTCACTGCTAACAATGATAAATGTCATAGCAGATTAGGCTCACCTCCAATGATCAGTTGTTTGAGAGTTGTCACGTCGTCGTGTGATAGTCGTTGTTTTGCATGTCATTGCCGTGATACCGAGACACAAATATCACCGTGACAAACTTTGACGTTCATTGTATTTTGGGACAACAATGACATAAATGTGTCATTCCCCTTCAAGCAAAACCACGGACCCGAATTTCTCGGTTCACTTGGGAATCACTTTGGAATCCAAAAACACTGAGCGTCTCACACATATTAACAAATTTTCTGTGTACGCATGTAAAAAGAAGAACGAGAATCGATATTTTTTTATGGACAGAGAAATAGAGAGAGTTGGTAAGGTAGTCGATATTAGAGTGGCAACTGGGGTGTGTTTTTTTGTGGACTAAAAATGAAGATAAATGGAGAGAAACTCTGTTATTTCAATTTTGCAGAGTAAAAAAGCAACAAAGAAATTTTTGTCTGCAAGGAAAAACAAAATACATAATAATAAGTGTAAAGAATTTATAAAATAATACTTTAATGGAAAAATGGGATCATTGTAAAATAAACAAAGAAGTGTTTAATATTTGTAAAAGACCATATTTCTTATTAGATTAGTTCATTTTTGTTGGATTCCATTTAGGTTCTGTTTTCGCTGAGTATGGTGAAGTATTTATAAGACTATCTATCTTTTCTCTCACAATACATTCACATAATGGCTCCGTGATGATTCTAATATCCATACTAATTTGATCCGATTTGGAATCGTTTCGGATCCGTTGTTGGATCCGTTTATGAAGTGGTTTGGGATCCAAAACGGAGTCGCTTGCTTGAAGTGTCGTGTGATAGTCATTGTAGCTAGCCATGACACGATTACCTTTGTCACGGCAATTACGGTGGTAGGACCTATTTTATTGTGACGTCAGAGTGTCACGGCAATGACACATTACAAGGACCATCTAATACTAGCTTTAGTCTTATTTGTTTTAAATGTTTATATTCCACCTAGAAGTCCTGTTTCAGTATACACTGAACTCTCTTTAGCACTCGACTTTATTTTTATCTTAGCTAGCCTTGACAGTAATATCCTTCTATTAGGGCATTTTAATCTTCCTTGCATTGATTGGGTTCCCTATGATGACGAATCCTAGTTTGAAGCTTTCACAAGTTCATCCCAACAGGAGCTTCAAATGTTGGATAATATTATCTCTACGGATTTATATCAAGTTAGCTCTATACACAATTTTAAAGATAGACAACTTGAGCTTGTATTCTCATCTGACGCCGTTAGTACAGTAGTGGTAGAATCTGCTTCTGATTTATCTAACATAGATCGTTATCACCCGCCTCTTGACATTTTTCTTAACTTGAGCGGTCATTTACTAAAAAATAGTAATCCTCATGACTGTTCCCATACTTTTGACTTTCGCAAGGATGATTTTCAACAGCTCTTGGATAGTTTAATAAACTCCGGTATAGAACATTTACCGATTTCTAATGATCTTGACTCAACTATCTCAAGCTTCTACCTCTAATTCTTCTTGTCATGCTTGGTTCACAAAAGAACTGAAATGTATCAGAAATAAAAGAAATAAGGCTTGGAAAAAATACATTAGGTTCATGACGGTAGAGAATCAAGTATTTTACATTTCCCTTTTTGAAGAATTTAAAAAACTCTTTCGAACTCTATAGCGAATATCTGGAAACCATGGAGCGTTCTTTGAAGTAAGACCCGAAACACTTCTGGAAATTTATAAATTCTAAAAAGAAATGTGACGGGTATCCAGTAAATCTCATGTACAATGACGACGTCTTGAGTACAACTTCTGAAATCTGTGAGGGATTTGCAAGTAATTTTAGCCAATCCCTCATTGATTCACCTGTAGTTGTTGACGAAAACTATTTTCATTTTTTACGAAATTGTCCTCAAGTATCATTTAACAATATTACAATAGAGCGTGAAAAAATTTTGAGCTTTTTGTCACATTTAAAAGAGGACTACTCTGTTGGACCTGATGGAATACCACCTGCCTTATTAAAAAAATGTAGGTCCATTTTAGCTCTTCCTCTGAGAAATATTTTTGAACTATCTTTGAAATTAGGTAAATTTCCTTCAATTTGGAAGAATGCATTTATAACCCCAGTATTTAAAAAGGGAGTCAAAACCAAAATTATCACCTATAGACCAATTTCTAAATTTTCTTGCATTCCAAAGTTGTTCGAACAAGTTGTATGTGAGTTGCTCTTATGTTCTATCACACATCGTAGGCAAAAGATTTCTATTAAAAATCTAAATATATTTTTAAAGTCATTTTTAACTCAATTTTGTCCTACATATACAATTTTTTTTTAAATTTAGTTCTAAAATAAATTCGTATGACAATATTAAATATTTAATAATATAAACTTTAAAACAAAAGATTAAATTGGTTTAAATTCAAAATTCTGAAATAAATACTTAAACTAATTTGACCTCAAAAAAAGTACGTCATTTTATTTCTTGGATAAATTTGAATTTAAGAAAAAAAAAATAAAAATCTGTGGAGCGGTTTTTGAGAAAAAAATTTTTTTTAAACTTTTTGAAAATTTAATATTTTAAAAAAAATCAAAAACGGCAACTCATAGGTATTCAGAAAATACATACAAATATAATTTTTGAAAAAAAATTGAATGAGCAGTTTTCGAAATATAAATTTTTAAAATTATTTTCTTAAAAATAATTTTAAAAATACAAACAAATATTAATTGAAAATATTGGTACGCAGCATAATTTGGGCAACCTAAACCTACATATGTGTGAAATTTCGAAAGAATCGGTTGCGCCATTTATGAGATAGTCGAAAGCAAAAAAAAACGTTTTTAGACATTTTTCTAATTTTTGTTTTCAACCATATGATCCGTCGTAGCTAAAAAGCCTCACTGATTTTTTTTTATCAAAATCGTAAGAGCCGTTTCCGAGAAAAATAAGTTTGATCGTAACGCTTATATGGCAGGTACTGTTATTTTTTGAGCTAAAAAAAATTCAATTTCCCATCTGTACAATACTTTAGGTATACTCTATATACCAAGTTTGAAGCAATTCGGCAACCCCGTTTGGGCTGTAGGTGTCTATACATACATACAGACAGACAGACAGACTGACAGACTGACAGACTGACAGACTGACAGACTGACAGACTGACAGACTGACAGACAGACATACAGACGGACAGATTTTTTAGACCATCTTTTTTCGTCTTCGCTATCATCGTAATGTCATGTTTGATTGTTATCTCAAAATTTTTTTTTTCGACGAATGCATAACTTGCCGAAAAAAACAATATGTACCAAGTTTGAAGAAAATCTATCAAACCGTTTAGGCTGTAGACTCGATGACAGACAGACTGACAGACAGATAGACAGACGGAATTGGGGAACCCACTCTCTTGGTGTTCTCATGATCGTATTGTCATGTTTGATTGTTAGAATTTTTTTTTTTAAAGAATACATAACTTGCCTTATATGTACACATGTAGTGCTAGTAACTATATAGTCGCAAGCAAAAAGTGCACTCTTTATGATGTTGATACGTCAGCGAATATCGATATGCGAAACGATTTGAATATTGGGTATGGTAAAAGTGTAAGACATTGACATTCAGTAGGGGTATTCACGATCCGATTCAACAAAAAGGTGTAAAATTGCGAAATTTTATTTTTTTCTGTAAATCGTGAACGCACCTTTTCTATTCTATTGCACTCTGGAGTTTTTACTGCAGCAAAATCAGTTTGAACACAAACATTTCTGACAGAAAATAACAGCTGCCAAACTGTGAACGACACCAGGCAAATTTTGCATCATTGTATTTTTCTGTTGCAATAGGGTTAGGGTATAGCAAAGTCAACTTTCACGGGTTGGCTACTTTTTATCGCGTCACGTTTTACAGTGCCACGTTTCACCGCGCAATCCTACTTTTTCAATACGAATTCAATACCTTATACCGGCCCTGTATAAATTGTTGCTTCCCATACATTTGGTCACTCGATTGCATGAGAATCAACATGAACGAAGTTTTCCTAGTACGCAGACAACTTCCCTGATTTAAAGAAAACGTATCAGCAGAATAGTATAAAAGGAGGGATTATTTTGTAATTTCTTCAGTTCTTATTAGAACTCCGTGGAGGCGAGATCTTTGAGTTATAAATAGGTACGTTAAAGAGATATAAATAGGTACGTTAAAGAGATATAAATAGGTACGTTTCTTATTATTCTAAGTTGTTCGGTGTAGTGAAAAGTGAAGTGTAGTTTTCGTAAGTGGAAGTTGTGTGGTTTAGTTAATGTTGGTAAGAACAATTTGTGTTGGCGGATCGGATGCGATCTATCTTGTCATGGATGCAGGAGATAATTGTTCTTTTAAGAACACACATATAAGTATATAAGAGATATAAATTGATTATCTTTTTTTGGTTTTGGTTTTTTTCAAAATTACGGCTATTTTAAAGCCTAAAATCGATAAATGTGGCATCGAATATTAATATAAGTTAAACATAAATTAATATTATTTTTATTAATTTACCAATCCGTCCTTTTCAGGACGACCAAACATTTGTAAAGAGATATTAGATACGTTTACAAAAATTGAACATTTAGTTTCATATAAAGCTTAGCTGGAAACCAAAAGAAATCAAATTGTATTTGATTTTTGTTTAAGTTTAATGTTCACGGCGTACAGAAAGCTCGGCGCGTAAGGGGGGCATGGTGCCCCCCTGCAACCCCCCTGCCTGGGCCAATTATAAGATTTGGGGTGGGGTTGGGTCTGGGTGTATACAAAGTTTTTGTAGATTTAAATATTTTTCTTACAAGCAATTGCAAAATATTTGTTGAGGTGCATATTAGTCTGTGAGAATCAACATGAACGAACCGACCAGTATATAAGGAAGTGTAATTTCCAAATAAAATTCAGTTCTTATTAGAACTCCATGGAGGCAAAACCTCCCAGGAGATATAAAATGGTTGCGGAATTTCATGGTAGGTACGAGTAGGTGATAGCGCTTAGACGTTTTTTAAGCGTAAGAGAAACTGCTCTTACGCTTAAAAAGCAGTTTAAGCGTTTTCACTTACTAATCTGCTGATGGATTGCGGATGGGGGTTTGGTTAGGACGCTTCCAATTAAGCATTCTAAGGGAATTTTGGGATCGTTTAAGCGCTTAAAAGCCATTTTAAGTGTTTTTAGTCGAAAAAAAAAATATTTTTTTTTTCAAATTTCAGTCAGTTTACATGGTGTAAGCAAGATTTTTTTTTAAACGCTTAAAACCCATTTTAAGCGCTTTTCAGCTTTAGATTGAATATAATCTAAATTTTGCATTTTATGAGTACATTTTTTCAAGACGCTTAAAAGCCACTTTAAGCGTTCACGTGATAAAGGCCATTCACCACGTCCGAAACGTTGTCCAAGTCCTGTTCCTACGTACCATCACTCAATAAAACACCATAATCTATTTATATCTCTCTAAGAGCTGTTACCTCTTCGGAGTTCTAATAAGAACTGAAGATTCCCCTACATTAACAACTGCTTAAATACTTTCTGCCGCCATGTGAAATCTAAAAAATAATTCCAAAAATAAAATAATTTTAAAAAAGTACGCCCTAATACTTTTCAAAGTAGTAAGGGTAGTGGCTTATGTCGCTCCCAAATAAAAGTATTAAATAAATGTACTAGAAAATCGGCGGTGAAACGTGACACTGTGAACTGGTTTTCGATAAAACGTAGAGTTCCCCAACTTTCACACAGGGAAACCAGTTGCTGGAGATTTTTTTGACGTTTTCCTTTAATTGTTTTGGAGCTTTCACACGAAGAAACTGCCACCAAGAAACTGAGGAGGAAACTGGGAAGATTTGGTTGGGCTAATTGGAATGCCAAGCAAAATGACAAAAAAATCTCTTCAAATCGTTAACCAGCGAGATTTTTTTCATTCCCCTTACTTCTTGCCCTTCTCGCCAACAAACTCCCAGTTGCCGGCAACTCAGTATCCTTGTGTGAAAGGGGACAAAAGTGCAAAAGTATTGCAAAATCTTAGTCAATGTAAGTTGTTGTGGTGCAAAAAAAAGTTGCACTTTTGCATTTTTACAATGATACGAGACCAGATATGTCGGATCGTGAATACCCCTATTGTTCTTGTTCATTATTTCCTCTAAAATAAACTCTTTTTCTCAACATTCATATTTTTTTTATTAACTATTTTATTCTATTTTAACATCAATTAAAAATATTTTCCATTTTTTTATAAATAATAAAAGTGCAATTTAGTAATAATTGCACATTTGTTTTGACTTTATCAAAGTAAAAACCTAAATCTAATAAAAATACAATAACAACAACAAACAACAATAATAATTAATTAGTAATTGATCTGTGAAAGCTTATTTTTGCTACAACATCGAATACATCATTACATTTTGTATTGGAGTAAACAATATTTTCCATTTTCTAAATAAGTGTTGTCCAGTCAATCGTTTCGAATTTTATTCAGTCATTTACAAAAAAACTAAAATAAATTAATCCTATATAAGCGTATCCTCGTCCTGTGCTTCAAATAGCATCAAAAGTGAATGCTGCGATGGGGATCGTCCCAATGTCATTCCACCCAGTGAGCCATCAGGTGAAAGAAGACCAGTCTGCAGGCTATTGTTGTCTCTGTAGCCGGAAGTCGACGATGTCTGAGAAACGGAGTCCCAAGAGATTTCACTGAGTGGCTTTGGACGGTCATCCGGTAGTGGTTGTACCGGACCTGGGTGGGATGTTGTATCTTGGTGGCCATGACGAGATCGTTTCAAACGAAAAGTCTTTCTACTTGAAATCTTGGTCCTTTGCAGGCGAGACTTCTGGTGTTCACCTGAGCTATCATCGGCGGGACTCTCAGGCGATAGTGGAGTTGTTGATGTTTCTCCAGATGAATGTTTAAATTCCACAGATGTAACAAATCGTAGCTTTGGCGCCTGCGCCTTAAACGGAGCTTGTTGCAGTGATTGCGAATGGGACAAATGTGCTGCTAGATTCGGTGGAATTCCGGCAATTGTAGTTGTGCTTGCGGATTGTCCTGCAGGAGCCTGTCCCAAAGTTGGAGCTGAGCCAACGTTTTCTCCGCTATGACTTTCACTGGTTACATGCTCACGATTTGTGCCTGTTGATCCACTTGACAAAGATTCTCTAGGTGGATGAAGTGTTTGCTGCGACAGGGTATCACTCGGAGTACCAATGACTCCTGAACCGCTTCTTGAATCGATTGGAACAGCTGAGACATGTGAATGACTGGCTTGACCAGTGGCGCCAGTAAAGATGGAAATAAGTGATGGTCTCTGTTGAGATTTGTGTCCATCTGCACCAGTGGATGATGCTGCGGTAACTTCACGTTTGGTATGATCAGAGTTAGTTTGTTCTGAAACGGATCCTTAAGAAAAATTATTAAGACGAATATTTCGATCAGACATTTGTTTTACCATAACGTTTCTCTTCGAGTTCATCGCGCAAATCCCGGAGTTCACGCGCTAATTCCAGCAGGAGGGCGCCCTTCGATTTTATACCCCCTTGAGGTGGGGTGCCTCGTAAGCGTTCTCGAATTATGAATTGCATGTGACGCTCATGGTCTCCAATTGGTGGTTGAGCAATCTATATTATAGCCGATGAAAGAAAATACGGTATTAAATAATATCACAAAACGATATAATATTTTTTAGTTCTTACTTTGTGTAAAATAAATGGCATAAGAACAATGTATAAAGGTGTGCGATGAGTTACAACAAATTCCAAAAAGCTCCAAAGATCCGGAGCGGCTTCATTACGTCTACCCAAGTCTCGCATTACCCTCGCTATTCTCGACCATTCCGTTGAAAGGCGATTTTCAAAGCAAATACAAACAATTCGTAGAGCTAAAAACGCTGCCTGATACAGTGAACCAGATATTCTGGCCGGTCTTTTGGCGTCTCGACTTCCAGTAAAGGTGAGAGAACCAGCCCGCAAGTCACCACCGGTTCTATTTATTTGAGCAACGGCTTGTCCAGTCCGGCCAGCGGGAGGACTCATAGCATTCAGGACCGCAGTTAATAAGAACGATACATCGCTCTGTTTCAGTTCGCCGATATCAGAAACCCCACGACCCGAACAGACTTTCAAGCAAAGTGGCATTAACAAATGCATCAGAAAACCCTCGGCCTTCTCTTGAGTGGCAAATTCAGCACTTCCACCGCAGATCTGGACCAATGAAAAAAAGTCAACTGGACTGACCACCTGTAAGGCAACCAGTCGTACAACAGTGGAACAAAAGAACGCCGGTGGATTCTGAGACATAAGAGCAGCGCCTGCACTCGATACACCATCTGGAGCTGAGCCCGGTTCATTGACGATTAGATTCTGAACTGTACTTATTAAGGTTTTCATATGTTGCCAATGAAGTACATATGGATGGCGAACTATAGTTTCATGGATCCCTTTAAGTAAGCCCGCTGCTGCCTCCCAGTCTGTGTTGCGTCTAATCGAGGGTTTCTTTGAAATTTTGAGGAAAACTTTGTCAATGCGACGAAGAATGGTTACCATTGTATTTCGCAAAGCATCGCTTGACCACTCAGCTCTTGGTAGTATCGCCTGCATATAACGTTGAAGACCTCGGCAAGCCATTGACTCGGGATCGTAAGGTGATACTTTTAACAAGGAATGCGCAATGTCTGCCAAACGTATATGACATTTTACATCTAAAACTTCGGTTGGTTTGGCATCATTAGGTAATTTTTTGGATAGCTCTTGCAGACGCGTTGAAGCTTTGCTCAAGAAATCTCCAACAACAGATAGTAGAACATCTCTTGGTCGTCGATATTCAGTTCGGATCATCTCAGAATCTTCGGTGGAATCGATAAGGTTCTTTGTCCTTGTATCACTCACATACTTCGAATGTGATTCCTCTTCAAATTCCAAGCCTGGCGAACAAGGTGGGCCTCGGCTACAATTTCGCTGACTGGAGCCCTTGTGCTCAGGACTGTTTCGATAGGGTCCGTTGTAACTTTTTGCAAGACCTTCACAATTATGAACCATTGTACGAATAGCTACTGCTAATTGAATAATAATATCTCGTTCGGATTTGCCTTGCAGTGGAATATAACTCGGCGACTGGATTTGTTGAAGGTAGCATGGTAGAATTGCCTCCAAAATGATCTAAAAATAGTTTTAGATATTAGTTTTATATTTTGAATTGAGAAGCATGATATTACCAGCATCTGATAGCCTCTTGTGCTCTCTGCTGAATATGAGACCACCATCACGCATAGTGTTATACAATCGAGTACGGTTACATCTCCGTCTTCATCATGATAGCAGAAGTCTATGGCTTTAAGTGGTTTTGGTTCTTTGACTAGTTCTGCAATATTTAATGGATCTGGCGATGGATCTTCTAAACTGAGAAGAAGATTGAAGAGGCAACTCGATTGTACCTTACAGCAAAAAAAAAAACGAAGAGTTGGGTTTGGTTATAGTTATTCTTAGAATCTGAAATTTCAAAAATCAAAAAAAAGGGTACATACCTTGTGAGCTTCGCCATAAGCTCCTTCTTCATCTGTGTCCAAAATTGCAGATACTGATCCAAACATTTGCAATATAAAGGGTTTTCGATTTAATAAGTAAAACTGCTTCACAGCATATTCTATCGTCGTGGTGATTAGTTTGTTGGTCTGATGCAAGGAATAGACTTGCAACAGCGTTGGCATTATCATAAAATAACTTTCAAAAAATACAAAAAAATATTAGGCTTCATGCGTTTTCAACCAATTCAAAATTACCCATTTGTAGAAAAAATATTTTTGAAATTAAAGGCAGCATTAATATAAGTAGCCATGACATATCGCATAATGCAAGAGTCTTCAGCATGCAGAATAGCAGCTCCAGATAGAACATTTAAAAACAACTGAATATCTGCAGAATATGCAAAGTTACCAGCCATGGCCTCAAACATTCTGGCGATTAGTCGTACCCACATGAATTTGTGCAGCACATCAAGACCCAGCAGAGCCTATTTGTTGAAGAAAAATATAAAATACGAGTATATTTAAAAAAATTCAAATCATCGTCTAACCTTTCCATACTCTCCACCCTGATGAAGATCCAAGTCAACTTCTAATGCTTTCCTAGGAAACGATGGAAGCTTCATAAGCTCTTCGTGTAAAAATACAACTCGTTGTACGACCATATCGACATTTTTCAAAATAGCCCATGTCAAATGAACTTTACCAATTTCAACGAATTTTTTACTCAGCTCTTGTTTTTGTAAGGCTAAGAAGGAGTCTTCTGGTTTCATGGGTATTAATCGAACTTCTGGATATTGTGAACGTTTAAAGAAATACAAATCTCGAATGTACCAGTTCGGATTTAAAATTTTACCTGAAAATATAACAAAAAGCATGGAGAATTTATTTACACTAGTTAAGGTAGGTACCCAATAAATATAGGTAATAAAATATATTGTTGTAGACGTTTCTGGCCCTTTGTAAAAAATAAACCAAATTCTGTTTTGACTCTTGAGGTACTAATTGTGTTTAACGGCCGTCAGACAATGCGTCTGTTATTTCTTTGTAAAAATTCGTATGAATTTGTACAATTGTTTACATTTTTCTGTCAAAATCTATAGGAACAAAACTCAAGTTTGGGAAACTTGGTGAAAATTTCTAATTACCAAACAGGCAAAGTGAGCGATATATTACAAGGTTCGTTAGTTGAACTTTACCTAGGGTCGACCCAGGTTTTTTTGAAAACCCCAAGAGTTGTCAAAAAACATGGGGTTTTCGGTTATCAAAGAACACTCGAGGGTCATTAAATTTATGTTGCAGAAAAGCAAGTTATGTCATTTAAAAATTAAAACTTAAAATATGTTAAATTTAAGTTCTTAGTACATTTTTGTGACCCTATGCACAATCCTCAACTTCAAAGCTTTCCATTTTTCATGTCTGTGTCTGAAAACTAATTTGAGTATTGTTTTATTTCCATTTTAAAAATAACAATTTGCATACAAAACGAGAATTCACAACTAAACAAATGCTTCAGATTAGGAATGATGGATAAGTCCATCTATGTTAATGAAATAACAAAATAATAAAATAAATGTTAATCGATATTAAAACAAAAAATCGATGTTGCTTCTTTCAACATCGATATTGAATCATGATGAAGCGAAAAACCCTTCAACACATCGATGTTTTCGATTCGATAACTATTAACATCGATGATGAGTACTCGATATTTTCCTCAATATCGCCCATTCCTACTTCAGATATCATGTGACTTTGACGTTTATTCATTTACCTCAAGTTGCCCCTGCTAAAAACCTAGTTCTACTTCAGGGCGAGTTGAGGGCGACCCTAGGTTTCAAAAAACACAGAATTTGTTTATCAGGGTGACTTAAGGTTTTTCAAAAAGGCTTTAGGTCGACCCTAGGGCGACTTCAGGGCTCAACGAACAAACCTACAGAGAGGGAATTTTGGCATTAGTAGACGTTAATATCATACGCCTATTAAAAAAAATATTTCAAATAGCTGTAAATACCTCAGGAATTTGCAATTTTCAAAAAAGGAGATGCTAGTTTGCCCGAAAACTATAGAGGTATATCAATACTAAATTCAATTAGAAAAGTTTTCGCTACAATTTTGTATATTAGGCTATCAAAGTGGATAGAATCACACCAACGATTAAGCATTTTTCAAGCGGGTTTTCGTACTGGGTTTTCAAACCTTGACCATATTTTCGCGTTGTCAAGTATTGCCAGCAAATATACTCAAAGGAAGAAAAAACTATATGCCTGCTTTGTTGACTTCAAAGCAGCCTTTGACACTGTCAACCGTCAAGCCTTGATATTCAAAATGGCTTCATTTGGTATTTCTAGAAAATTCCTTTCAATATATGAACATTTTTTGTGTGGAACTAATGCAACAGTCTGGGATGGGTCGGATACATCGAACTGGTTTGAGACAACGACAGGTATTCCTCAGGGATGTATCTTAAGTTCTATATTGTTTGCTCTTTTTATCGACTATATATGCGACAGCTTACCTGGGGGCATCAGCATTTCAAACATTTCTGTCAAAGTGCTACTCTATGCGGATGACCTTGTAATGTTGGCAGACAACCCTTCTTCTCTTCGACTTCAAGTAAACAAGCTACATGGGTACTGTAATAAGTGGGATTTAAGGATTAATGCTCTAAAAACAAAAATTATGGTGTTTGAAGCTCGAAAAAGTAAAAGATTAAGAGAGGAAAGTTGGTTTCTCAATGGCGAGCGCATAGAGGTCGTACAGGAATTCAAATATCTGGGAGTGCTGATGTCTGCAAATGTAAGCTTTACAAAACATGTGAAGGAAAAGAGTAAGGAAGCCAAAATTGGACTGAGCGTTATGTGGCCTAATTTTTTTTGCAAACCAAAGTATAGACTTGGGATCAAAATATCGGGTTTTTGAAGCAACCATCAATACATGTATGTGTTATGGTGTTCAAGCATTTGGCTACACATATTTTGAAGATTTTGAACTCATTCAAAGGTTCTTTTTCAAGCGTTTGTTTCGCCTACCAAATTCGACTCCAACATATGCCATTTTTTTGTTTTTGTGACCATGCCCTGTCGTATAGAAATAGTTTTTGAAATATCTATAATTATCATCTCAACCTTTTACTTAGATTCAAAACTTTTTTATTCACTGGTTTCTTCTTTTGTAATTAAACATATATCTATTCATTTATATATACCAAAACCAATTAAAAAAAATAGGTAAAAACGGTTTTTATTTTTTGTATCTTAAACTATAAATCTAAATTTTAAATAACAACACTGTATTTTGCACTTATCTTTTAATTCAATTTTTTTCTTTTTTTTTCATAAAACTTTCTTAAATTACAAATTATAATTCTATCAATTATGTATCTATACATTTATCTTTTCTTACGAAATGTCATTATCTGGCAGACGGCACCTTGTCATGTCCATTTATTCTTTTGTATATACATTTTGTAACGTTTATTTTGAAATAAAGAAACTAATAATAATAATAATAATAGCTCAGGAATGTAAATTTTTTAAAACATATGTGTTTCGGTAGATATATCCGTGGCATCAAGCTAGGTTAAAAAATCCCTCGGTTTTCTTGACAACGCCATAAGTGTTGGCATACAAAAAACAACAAGGCCTTTGATAATTAAAAATTACAGCGAGTTACATTCAAATTTCAAAGATCTGTTCTCAAAATCGATATTTGATCTTTTCAATGAAACAAGGTCGAAAAAGCAATCAAAAACTCCACTAAATTTATAAAATCTAACTATTTAACTTCTTCTCCATTATTTGTTTATTTTATTTTTTAGCACGGACTGGCACAACTTCACAGCTTCACAACAAATTAATAACAAAATATTTTCCATTTTTCGTTTGACAAAAAGAGTTTTTACATGTATTTGTGTATTCAGATCGAATCTGCCAACCCATCAGAGATCAAATCTTTCGTGCTGAGATTTGATCTAGATATTGCTCTTTTTGCTGCAATGAAACTCTCAAAATTCAAAAATATCTAATCTTTTGACAGAAAGAGCACATTTTTTTGAATGAAACTCGCTATTAAAATTTTCTGAAACTATATTTCTTTGGTTTGACGGATTCGCCTGAAAAAATCTACAGCCAAGCCTCAAAAATACAGAACCTGCTCCCAAGAATCAATTCAGATTTTTCTTAAAAATGCTGGTTGAGGGGTTCAACAAACAAACCTACTAGCAAATATAGGTTCTGTATCACCTAAAAGAAAAACGATCACGATTGTAATCTTATCGTTACTCGCAGACTTAAAAAAGACATCTATCGTAAACGCGACTATCAAAACTATCCCTTAACGGACTCCACCCCAGATATTCTTTCCTGAGCAGCACTGCACGAATGTGGAATGCTTTGCGTGACTCTATTTTTCCGCAAGTTCTTTCACTAGCAAGTTCTTAATGCCTGTCATCCACTGGTCGATCAAAGCTCTAATTTCAAGTTCAACACATTCAACTCAAATGTAACATGTTCTCAATTCTGTTCAACCCACGAGTTTACACTAGCACTCGACGGAACTGCACTTCAGCGGAACTACGCTTCTCAACTATTTATCTGCAATTGTATGAATTTCAATTGCCACTTAGTGCAATATATATGGCTCATATGCAGGAAAAGGAAAAAGAAAGTTACGATAAAAACAGTGCTACAATTTTCAAAACAATTGTTGTTTGAATTTATAATATATTAAATTTTTTAATCGATTTTTGAACGTGCTATTATTTTTCAATAAGTGCATTAAAATACATCGGTGTTAAAAAACATCGATATTTCTGATTCGATAATTTCTGACATCGATGTTTTTTTTCGATTGTAACATCGATGTTTTTCAATATCGCTCATACATATACATTGTTGTTGACATTTAATTCGAGTTTGACATTTAGTGGGAGCGAGTGTGTGCGTGCTTCATGTTTTGATTCTGACCACAAATACAGAAGGAGAAGAACTATCACTTGAGATTAATCTAACAGTTTCAGAAGCATTCGGAAGCCTTTAGGCCGACCAACCGAAATGGCCAAAAAAATTCCGAAATTTTATATTTTTTAGTAGATCTGAAAAGTGCTTTCTTAATTCTAACATTCATGTAAATTCAGAAATGAATAACAGCAGACAATAAAACTGATACACTTAGCATGTGTTCCACGAGTGCAAATTTTACTCTAGGTTTTGTTACCCTGATAAACAAATTCTCTGTTTTTTTGAAACCTAGGGTCGCCTTGAACTCGCATTGAAGTAGATCTAGCTTTTTGGCTGGGGCTATTGTGGTAAATGAATAAACCGAGATCTGAAGTAGGGATGAGTGACATTGAGAAAAACATCGATGTAACATTGAATACTCATCATCGATGTTAATAAATATCGAATCGAAAACATCCATATTCTTAACGAATTTCCTTTATTCTTCCTTTAACATCGATATTGAGCACCGATTTTTTTTTGTTATAACATCGATGTTTCGTCAACATAGATGAACATCGCTCATCCCTAATCTGAAGTATTTATTTGTTTTGTTGTGAATTCTCGTTTTGTATGCAAATTCTAAAATTTAAATTAAAAGAATACACTAATTTCATACAGAAATAAAAAAAAAGAAACCTTTGAAGTTGTGCTGATTGTGCATAGGCCCAAAATAAATGCACTAACAAATTAAATTTAAACATATTTTAAGTTTTAATTATTAAATGACGTAACTTACTTTTCTGAAACATAAAATTAATGGCCCTCGGGTGCTTTTTGCGAACCGAGAAACCCAGGTTTTTTGACAACTCTTGGAGTTTTACAAAAATTCGGGTCGACTGGGGTAATGTTCAACGAACGAACGTAACGCCATTAATACTTTTGTTGCTATATAGTGAGTGCGTTGAACTCGTTCCCCAACCAATGATTCTTCGTTAAGTGTACGAAGGTAGCAACTCGCCCAACAACTTGCTGAGCACCCATATGTTGATCAACTTGATACTTTTTTTTTACAAAATCGAATACGTTTATGACGCTATTCAACTTTTTAGTAAGTTTGTCAACTATGTGTACAGGACTCCCAACACATGTTGTTCAATTTTACCCCGAGCTTCGTTGCTCAACGTGAAGAATGTCAGTTACCCAACTTTAATAAAAATAAATAATTTGCAGTGAGTCATCCCTGTAAATTTTATTAAATTCGGCAAATATCGACCAACCAATATTGCGTCTTAGAAAGGGACTACAGCATCTACCTGGTGAGCCCAACTGTAGTACCTGTTGTAGTATTGTTGTAAACTTGTTCATCCAACGATGTATTTGAATTAAAAGTTGAACGAAGTTGGTTGAGCTTGTTGCACACGTAGTGGACGACCGACATAAAAGTTCTAAACATACCATTGCTGCTCATATGAAAGCAGGATTTAACCTGTAGATGTACAGTAAAACCCGGATAAGTGCCTCACGCTAAATACCCCACTTTAATATGCACTTATGCGGGTTAGGCGGTTATAAAAAACCCACTTAAGTGCACATAAGTACTTATCTCTAAAAAACATTTGATTCAAAATAGATTTTAACGGCCTTCAATTCGTTAAATTTGCGGTTCGTCCCGGTGATTTCACTGGGACTCATCAGCTGGCTAGTAATGACCTTACCCATACGTATTTTTTGTTAAGTTCAGTTCATCTGACATGGATTTTTCGACAAAAAACCAATGTCAAATATGTTGGATATATGTTTTTTGTCGATTACAATTTTTAATAATTAAAATTGGAAGATTTTTTCCTGGGCCAGACATAGTTAATTAGGAAGGTGTTTTGTATTATATTTAATCGGACGTGTTGAATTATTGATGCAAAATAGATTTTAACGGCCTTTGGTCCACGAATCATTATAATAGATTAAGATTACTATTTTTTTATTTATGAACTTTGAAGCATAAAACAAAAGGAAGCTCTAAAAGAAAACAAACGGTTGTATTTCATCAGCTAATTTCAAATGTGCAGTTAAAAGAATTTTTGTCAGCTAAATTTCAATAAAAGTAAACAAAAAAAAAAGGCAATTAAGCGGGAAAGGTAGTTAAGCGGACAGTACTTATAAGATGAGTTTTATATGAAAAAACCTCAGACTGTTGGTTCTAAAAAATAAAGGTACTTATGCGTGTTAGGAACTTAAAGCGGTAGGCACTTATCCGGGTATTACTGTATAGAGTTATCAATTTTTTACTTGCGATATAGGTACTATAGGGCGAGTTTTGCATTTGGAAAAAAATCGAACTCGAGATTTTAATCAAAGTTGACATTACGATGATAGAGGACACCAAAAAAGTGGGTCCCGCAATTCTGCATGTCTGTTTGTCTGTAGAACGATCTACAGCCTAAACGGCTAAACCGATTTTGTTCAAACTTTAGGCGTTTTAGGTGATTGTCCAAAATAGGTTTTTGAATCGTTGCTCTAGCTCAAATGTTTCTACTAACTAATTATTTCGAAAAAAATCTGAAGATGGTAAATGGATCGCAAACCCGAAACAAAATGCTGATCTTTTCGCTGAACATCTCGCGAATGCTTTTAAGCCATTCCCAGCAAACACAGCTACAGATCCCTTATAGTTTGTTGATAGAAACGACGAATGTAAAATATATTTTCTCACACTCAAAGAAGTAAGAAGCATGTGTCAACATAAGTTGCCTAACAGAAATCACCAGGGTACGATCTAATAACTTCTCAGGTTTTGAAAGAAATGCCATCAATAGCTTTCAAGAAACTCCAATTTATAATTAACGCATGCCTTACACTAAGATATGTTCCACATTATTGGAAAATTGCAGAAGTCATTGTTATACCTAAACAAGGTAAGCCACCAACAGAAGTAACATCTTACAGACCAATATCGTTTATACCAATCATGGCAAAACTTTTTGAAAAACTGCTACTGAAAATGCTTAACAAAATAATAGAAGAAAGAAGACTAATTCCGAGCCATCAGTTTGGATTTAGAAATAAACATTCCACGATAGACCAAGTGCATCGAATTACGGATGTCGTGGAAAAGGCACTTGAAGAAAAACAAGTATGCTCGGCTATATTCCTAGATATTGCTCAAGCCTTTGACAAGGTTTGGCACTTGGGACTTAAGTACAAACTGCATAGGGACCTTCCTAGGCAGTACTACGAAATACTGAAATCCTACGTTACGAACCCACTCTTTAGAGTACGGTACGACCAACATTACTCGGAACTAAAGAAAATTGAAGCCGGTGTACCACAACGAAGTGTCCTAGGACCAACCCTGTATCTTTTATATACAAGGGATATCCCAGTGGACATCAGCGCTATAATGGCCACCTTTGCTGACGATACGGCAATATTGGTGCTAGATAAATCCGTTACGAAGGCTACACTAAAATTGCAAAATGCTGTCGATAAAGTTAGTGATTTGACGTAGAAATGGCGTATCAAATTAAACGAAACAAAATCGACGCATATAAACTTTACTAATAAAAACATAAACAATGTACCAATATTTATAAACAATACAGTAGTACCTTACTCCAATATCGCAAAATACCTTGGAATGACTTTGGATTCAAAGCTTAAATGGAAAGAGCACATCAAAAAGAAACGAGAAGAACTAAACTTGAAGTACAGAAAAATGTACTGGTTACTAGGAAAGAACTCTGACCTATCTATCCAGAACAAACTAATGATATATAAGCAAGTACTGAAACCCGTTTGGACATATGGCATCCAACTATGGGGTTGTACAAAGAAAATCAACGCTGAACCCATCCAAAAATTCCAAAGCAAGGCCCTTCGTGGAATAATAAATGCCCCTTGGTATATAAGAAATAGCGATCTACATCAGGTCCTTCAAATTGAAATGGTTACAGAAGTGGTTAAAAAAAACACGCTGTATCACATAACCAGCGACTACAAAGTCATACTAACTCCGAAATGGAGACCGTCTTAAATGTACGAGACAACGTTCGGAGATTAAGAAGAACCAAGCCTCATGAGCTGATGGTCTAAAAGCTATTGGAAACTTTAAACTTCCCCCAATGCGATTTACATATAAATTAAGAAAGTAAAATCATTTGTCGATCTTTAATAGATTGGTCCTGATTTCAGCGGTGGTTTTAGTGCGGTAAGAGTCCCACAGTACTCGGTACCGATTCTTACCGAGTGTCTTTTGAAGATTTCCATCGGATGAAAAAAAAAATTATCTCGAAAACGGCTCAAACGATTTTGATAAAAATTGGTGTGTGTACTACTTTGGATATGTTCTACATTTTGGCTAAAATTTTTAAAAAAAATATTTTCTTATTAACGGTACCTCCCTACTTCCGACTTTCTCATAAACGGCTTAATGTGTTTCGATCAAAATTTTTATACAGGAGTTTCTTCTAATTCTTAATAATGCAGCGTTTCAAAATTTTCGAAAATAGTTTTTTTTTTGAATTTTTGTTTCGAAATATTGAATTTTTAAAAATCCAAAAAAAAAATATGTTTCCAAAATGTTTTTATGCAGTTTTATTTAGAATTCAAGGGACCTCCTACATACAAATCTTGATCGAGATCCGTTGAGTCGTTTAAGAGAAAGTCGAAAATCAAAAAAATGGTTGTATGACAGGTGCCGTTAATAACAAAATTTCTAAAAATAAATTTCGACCAAAATGTAGACCTTACTTATAATAGTGCACATGCTTTTTTTTATCAGAATCGTTCGAGCCATTTTCGAGAAAATTAAGATGGTAGACAAATTTTTATTTATCTACTTTAGACAATCACCTAAAACGCTTAAGTAACAAGTTTGAAGAAAATCGGTTCAACCGTTTAAGCGTTAGCTAGTTGTACATACAGCAGACACAGACGAAATTGCGGGGCCCACTTTTTTAGTGTCCTCTATCATCGTAATGTCAAGTTTGATCAAAATCTCGTGTTCGATTTTTTTTCAAATGCAAAACTTGCCCTATAGTACCTAATCGCAAGTAAAAATTATCATAAAATACTAGAATTTAACTTACTGCTTTTGTAGTCTACGAGCACATAATGGTGATAACTTTTTTCGTCAACCGGGTAGAAATCGAGTGCTTCTTTTAAAAGTTGACTAAACAAAGTATCTTCTTGAACAGGAAACTGTGAAGGTATGTTTCCATCATCTGAAAAAATCAAAAAAAAAAATCATATGTATTCAACGTAAGTGCAATTTATCATAATCTAAGTAAAATTAAGAATTCCTACCTTCAAATGGACCATGAACGACAATTTTCTTCGCAGCTGGAACGTTTGCTGTGAGCAAAATTGAGGCATCACATTGTTCCTTACGAAGAATTTGTTTTAAATCCTTGAACATGATACCATGGACGCTGTGAACAACCATCCAAAGAACGGATAGTGCAGACCCAACCAACTGACAATAAAAATAGATTTTATTATTATTATTATTAAATAATATTAATTATATGCAAAAGATTTTGTGAAAGTACCTCTTGCTTATGCTCATTGGATGATCGGACGTAAAACATGATATAGCCTATAATCGAATTATACAAAGCGAAGGCAGCCTGTTGCGGTAAGCGTGGCACAAATCGAATTAAGTGTCGAAGAAGCTTGAACATTTGATCTTGGCGTTCGCGTGTTAGTCGCTCCAACACGTACCTCAGGAAAAGGGCAGATTCTTCAACTAAGCATATCCAGATTACCTGATATGCAACTTCATAAACTGAGTTGCCATCAGAACCGATTGCTGCATCGTCTAAACAAGCAACTATCTGCATCACGGAGGAACAGAGGACCGATGGAAAGAGTGAGTGAGCTGCGTGTAAATGTGGAGCTATCCGGGCACCTTCAAGTTCTTCTTCACCTTCGGCGTGATCTTCTCCGGGGGCATGGTCTAAACCTGGCTCATGGGAAGCTTGCTGATTAATTGGTATGGTAGTGATTAAGAAGCTGTGCCGTTCAGCTCGTTGTTTATCATGTTGCTGGCGGATAGCATTCCGAATAGCTTCGGTCTGCTGCATTTTACGACTTTTAGTTGCAGTTACTAATGATCGCTGCAAAATATTTCGATGAGTCAAACTGATTACACTCAATTAGTGACTTGACTTACGTGTCTATCCTGGTTTAGAGTCACGTCCATATCCTTTGTTTGTTGAGTTGGGCTCCATGGAGGATCAACGACTGGAAGACTTTCAATTCCAATCTTAGGGGATGGCAGTGTAAATTCAATACCACCAGGTGGTACTTTAAAGGTAACGTCGTGAGCTCCATCTTCCATACGTGGCCAGACTTGGAAACGACACTTCCAAAGGACGTGAAATCTATTCCAATGACGTAATGTGTGATGACTTTCGAACACTATATAATTTAATTCTCTTACCTCATAATAGCACCAATCCTTACATCTGGATCCTTGTTTTTAAGCGACCTCTGCATTATATCGAAAGCAAAGTTTTGAGCCTTTACTGAACCCATAAGAAATAGAGAAGCAGCTACTGCAGCTGTTTCCTGTTAAACAAACGACTTTTAACTGAATGTTTCTAAAATTTAAAATAACTTACTTGATTATGCTCGAGCAGGAGCTCCCATGCCGCTGGCAGTGCTTCGATAACAAGTTCTTCTGTCAAAATGACTGCACCTTTAAGCAAAGTTGACATAGGAAAATGGAATAATCCTCGAATGTGGTTCTTAACAAATTTCAAAATCGCCGGTGTTTCTTTTTCTTCTCTTTTCTCCTTTTCAGTATTTAGAGCTTTTGCTAACTTCTCCACCATTTCGATGTCAGGATCATCACTTATCCTTCAAATGAAAACAAAAGTTTGAAATGAGAATAAACTATTTATTCCATCCTGACTTCTACAATCAACATGGCATTTACCATTTATTTTTAGTCTTCTACGAGTATATCTATATATAACTATAAACATATTATAAATCAATGTGTGTATGTTCCCTATTGGTATTGACTCCAAAAAGACATGACGGATTCTTATGAAATTTACAGCAAATTAACTCAGTGGGTGAAGTTGGTAGTAGATCGGATCACCAGACATTTTTATCTTTTTGACAATTTTGTGCAAGTTGAGAAGACATCTAAGTATTCTTGGCCTAGTAGACAGTGCCACGTGTAAATTTTGTCAGAATGAGGACGAAACACCTGACCACAACCTATGCGGATGCGGTGCACTAATGCACAGTAGGAAAAAACACCTAGGTTATAACCAGGTTGAATAGAGCGAGCTATCCCTCTGAATGTAATCCATACACTAAAATTTCTAAGTTCAATAAATCTGGAGAGAGAACTGTGATGAGAAACCTCATACATCCCTAGGCAGGGGGACACAATAGATCTTTAAGGTGCAATACACCCCCAGTTATATATTTTCATTCATTTATTCAAACCGACTGGTAGAGTTTCTGCAGTGTAATTTACGTGAACTTTGATCGTCATGTTCCACTTTAGTTCAAAAGGACTATAAGCACCTTCCCGCCATGGTTGAACATGACAGTTATGTTCTGTCTGTGTGCAGGTCGCTCTACAGCCTAAACGGCCGCAGCGATTTCCTTCAAACTTTTAGCTCCAAAAATAAAGGTACCCGTCATACAAATATTTGGGGTAAAAATGGTAAATCTCAATTATCTCGAAAACGGCTTTAACGATTTTGATAACAAAAATTCAGTGCACCATTATATGTATATTCTTCATTTTGGTCAATAAATTTTTTCAATTCCAATGGAACAAAATTTTAAACAGCCTGATGTTAAGGTTTTAGCATGATACTGCTTAAAAATTTGCTAATATTAATGCATTTTACTAAAATTCCTAATTTTAAACACTTTTAATTAGCACCATGCTAAACCTAATTTCTGGGTAAACTGCAGGTGAAAACTAAGCGAACATAACTTTTTCACGTTTGTAAATGTCAAATTGGCATACAGGGTGGCACGCGAATCGTGCTACAAAAATAAAACGTAATAACTTTTGTTCAGTGTGAGTAATCGGCTTATTTTTTTTTTAGTTTATAGGCTACTATTTAGATTTATCAAAATGAATGCTTGGGTTTCTGAAAAAAGGATTTGGATAGTGCAGCGATACCATTCTTTGCAGTCCGTCATTTCCGTCCAAAGGGAATTTAGGCTGGAGTTTGGTGGTACTCTCCCGAGTAGATGGACTATGTTTGCCGATGGACATGTTTGCCGAATCTGGAAGCATCGAACGAAGACCGTGTCATCGAGATCCCAATGTTCGGGGGCAGGATACAATCGTGGGCAGGATACAATACAGGCAAATCCCAGTGTTTCGATTCGACACTTATCGGGCCAAATTGGAGTTAGCAGAAGGTCATTACAACGGATACTTCATGATGACTTAAACTTGTTTCCGTACAAATTCCAAATTACAAGCAAGTTAATACCTCAGGAGTATGCCTGTTCGCCTGGAATTTTGCGTAAGATGATTGCAATGGCCGAAGAAGACAACACATTGATAAATTGTTTGTTCATGTATGATGAGGCCCATTTTGACTTGAAAGGACAATGTTAACAAGCAAAATTGCCGCATATGGAGTGAATCTAATCCAGAAATGCTCCATAAGACGGAACTGGACGCAGAACGAGTCACTGTGTTGTGCGCAGTTTCATCAAGGTGTATTGTCGGGCCATACTTCTTTGAAGAAAACGGTGTAACTCAAACTGTCAATGGGGACCGTTATTTAAAGATGTTGAAGGAGTTTTTATACCCAGAACTTTGTCGAAGACGCATCCCTTTCAACAAGATTTGGTTTCAACAAGTTGGAGCAAGTGCACACGTAGCCACACAAGTTATGGCGGAGCTCCAACGAAAATTCCCAAACAAATTGATATCCAGAAACTGCACTTTCCGCTGGCCCCCAAGGTCACCTGACCTGACTGCACCAGACTTTTTTTATGGGGTTATGTCAAGCAGGAAGTCTACAAAACGAAACCCAGGAATTTAACTGAATTGAAGCAGTCTATTAAGACAATAATTGCGATCCCAATTTTAACCCTTCAGGCCGCAATGAACAATTTTCTGATCAGGTGCCGCATATGCGTGCATGAGCGTGGAGGTCATTTGCGGTCTATCATCTTTAAAAACCATTAGTTATTTAAAATAAAATTTAATTTTTAATCCAATAAAAAAAAAAAAAAATTAATGAAATACATCGATTAAAATAAAAGTTATTTAAATTTCTTATTGTAGCACGATACGTGCGCCACCCTGTATATATTTAATTCGATACTAAAAAGATAAAGTAGCCATTAGATGATATTAACTTTAATAAAATAAATAATAAGAAGATAGTACGATACGAAACTCGTTTAAAATTAGCGAAATCCTCTTTTAACCTAGTATCATATTAAAAATGATTTAACATATTACTAAATCGGATTTTGCTAATTAATTTTAAACCAGTTTAGTACCGTACTATTTTCTTAACATTTTACTAAAGTTAAAATCACAAAATGGCTACTTTATTTTGTTAGTATCGTACTAAATCCATATGCCACTTTGACATTTACAAACGTCAAAAAGCTATGTTCGCTTACATTTTTGCACTATTTTAGGCGTGTTTAGTTGTAGTTTATTAAGAAAATAGATTTAGTATGGTGCTAGTTAAAAAGTGTGTAAAATTAGGAAAATATTAGTAAAGCGCTTTAGTATTAGCAATCTGTTAAGTAGTATCATGCTAAGCCCTTAAGATCACGCTGTTTAACATTTTGCGCCAATGTTATAAACGGTACCTGCTCTATAACCTTTTTTTTAGATTTTCGATTATCTCATCAACTGCTCAACTGATTTCGATCAAATTTTTTATACATTAGGTTCTTCAAACTCTAAATGTTACTTCATACCAAAATTTTCGAAAAATATTTTTTTTTGATTTTTTGAAGAAAAAAAATCAATATTTCGAAAACTGACCAAAAGTTATATATGTTTTTGTTTATATTATTAAATACTTAAAATTGGCGCACCAATTTTACTTAAATAAACACTAAACAAAAAATATATAAAAATTAATTAAATAAAATGCACGTGTGCAGTGACGAAGGTATTCAGTGACGCAAACAAAAATTCGTAAAAATGAAATATAATTAGTTAGAAATAAATGGATGATACTAAGTGTATAAAATATTTTTATATTGCTTAGTTCTTATAGTTCGAGGGAAAACAAAGATGCAATTTGAATTCTTGGACAAATAAGAATATATCAAGAAAAAAAATCTAAAGTCGTTGGACCGGTTTTTTAAAAAAATAATATTTAAGTATAAAATTTTAAAAACATTTTTAGAAAAAAAATTTAAACGCCATTTTGAAGTAATTATTAATGTTCATACATATTAAAATTTTAATTTAAAAAAAATCGATTTAAAAAAAAAAAAAATATTTCTTTTTAAAAATCGAAGAACCATTTTTTTGGAAATATAAGTATGCAGTTTTATTGACACTTCTAGCGATCATTTGCATAAAAAAATAATTTTAATCGGTTCATTCAATAGTGAGATAGTCGAAAATATGGAAAGTGGTGAAGTACCGTTAAGAAGTCCGCAAAAATAAAATATTTTTTTTTCTTGAAAGTTGACTGCACTAATTTAATAACACACACATTTCTTATCTAAATTTTGTAGTCAGTACTTTTTGAGAAATAAATGTTTTTCTTTACGTTTTTTTTAACAAGTAGTATGGGAGGTATACCGTTATTATTTGTTTTAGGGAAGAAGTTTTTTTTAACGTGTTCAAGACAATTTCAAAGAACTTCTAAATAGGAAGTTTCGAAAAATTCGATTGAGTCGCTTTCGATATATTGAGTTTCAACAAAAATGTTATTTTTTTTTTAAATTTAAAAAAAAATGTTTTGAACAATTTTTGTTTTACATTAGTCCTTAAACTTCTGCATACGAAATTTCAAAAAAATCAAATGGACCGTTTAGCAGAAAATCGCAAACCGTAAAAATTGGTTTTACTAGAGGTTTTACTAGAGGTACCTAGCACCGTTTGCCTTCATTAATCAATTTATTTTTTTATAGAAATCGTATAGTCGTTTTTGAGAAAAATAAGATTTTTCATTTCGGTCAAAAAAAACTAAAATGCACGACTGGATCGCACGTACTTGCTCCTACATATATTCAATCACATTATATGCAAAAGATTATTAATAGAAACGGCTGAATATAATTTAAAAGTAATTTTTCACTTAATTTTTTATATATAAGAATTCTTAAATTTTTTCTAAAAACAAATGGTATGAACATTTTAAATATTTAATAATATAAATTTAAAAACAAAATTTCAGAAAAAATCGTCCACGAATTTTCAAATTCAAAAATCCAAAAAAACTTTTTTTTTGAAAATTTTGAAATGCAGTATTATTTAGAATTCCAAGGAGCTTTTTATCGAAATCCGTTGAGCCGTTTATGAGAAAGTCGAAAATCAATAAAATGGTTGTATGGTAAGTACCGTTAATAACAAAATATTAAACAAAAAATATTGGCCAAAATAAAGACCATATCCAAGTTATTACACCCACCAATCTTTATCAAAATCGTTAGAGCCGTCTTCGAGATAATTAAAATGGTAGACAAATTTGTATGGCAAGTACCGTTATTTTTGGAGCTAAAGCAACGATTCAAAAATCAATTTTGGACAATCACCTAAAACGCCTAAGCACCAAGTTCGAGCAAAATCGGTGCAGCGGTTTAGGCTGTGGATTGTTTTACAGACAGACAGACGGAATTGCGGGACCCACTTTTCATCGTAATGTCAAGTTTCATAAAAATATCGATTTCAATTTTTTACCAGGGTGACTTCAGGTTTTTCAAAAAGAAAAAGCTTTAGGGCGACCCCCGGGTGACTTCAGGGCTCAACGAACAAACCTATGGATTTTTGATCCATCACTATAGAAAGTGAAATTTGAATTTGTTTTCAAAGTTAATTTGGGGGATGTTAAATATCAATGTTCCTTAAAAATGATCTGAATTGGACTAGAACTAATTACATATGTTATGTACAAGAATTTTTCGAGCCAAGAAAACTACCAACATAATTAGAATATATTTTTAAGTTTTAGCTTCAAGTTAACACCAAATTGGGAATATTTGTATTTTTCTCTTAAGCTCTTCTTTTTCTCTTAAGCTTTTCTTAGAAAAGTTAAGATTCTTACGCGTCAAAAAGATATTATAAATTTCATGTGCTACACATGAATCATTACCTATCCCTTTTCGAAATGCTTTCCTTCCTCTTCGATGGAGAAGTTTGTGTTGAACTCTGTTCAGATACTTTTCGAGTTGACCTTTGACGGGTTGGTTGCTTAGTTCTGGCGTAACCTTCCTGCGTTTGATGTTCCATGTCAAATGTGAATCCAAATTCTTCACCATAAACCTATAAATTTTAAAATTATTCTCTTATTTACAAATAAAGCTTTTGAAAAACGATATAAAATCGTGACTAACCTTTCGTACAGCTTTTATTAGTCTCGAAGATGCTCTCATGTGCCTCTTGTAACAATAGGGATGACAGAATGCTTTGTGGGTACAATAATAGTTATAACTGTTCATTAATTCGATTACTGCCTTCATCCATGGCATATTCTTAGCAGTGTCATCAGCTTCATTTGAATCAGTGGGTGACTCTGGTTGCTGGTCGTCGCTTAATATTCCTGGCGACTCTTCGCCACCGCTTATAATTCCCGGCTCAGATGTATCACTTCTGTCCGATAGAGACGACACTTTTCGTCTGGATTGTAAAGAATCTACTCGTTTAACTGGAATTACAGAGCATTCGATTCAAAGTTATTTGTTTTTTAAAGGAACTTACAGTCCGCCTCTAGATCTTTGCCATCTTTTGTACCCCGCCGAAGTTTAAGTGAACGTCGTTTGAAGGAACCACCTGTTGCAGCTCCAGCAGTGCCTCGTCGCAGAAGAAATGGCCTCACAGCAGCAACCGGCCGACGTAGAGCGCCTTAAATAACATTATTCTCAGTAGATTAAAGTAAATATATAAAACCCCTATTGAACTTACCATCTTCACCTTGAATTGTCAGGGTTGTATTGCTGCTGTTTTCTGACTCATTGTCTGGCTCGTGAAGCACAAATGATATCTTCCTCTCAGTTTGAGTACCTGTATAAATTGGGAAAACAAATCATTTGTTTTATTCTAAGTTAAAAGAGGCCACTCTATCTGCAGCCTACCACCATCGTTACCGGCTATAGATTGAAGGCTTTGTGCTGAAGTCTGAGAATGTCCCATTGAACTTAAAGCCATTGACCATCTCCGATTAGCTTCTCTGGACATATAATTTTAAGTCAGTAAATTTATGTTAGATAATAAAAAAAAAACAACAACAAACCTGTAAACCTTTTCCCATGGTGCAGGCTTATCTTTATGCAGAAGCTTTGACGCTTTGGGCAATGTTTGATAAGTGTCTCGAAGAAACGATGTAATCTCGTGTAAGAGGACACAAGCGATTAATTTTAAAGCGTGTGGACAGTCGTTGCCATGTGGGTTGACACTAGCTGTTTTAAAATTAGAACAAATTAAGAAATAGTTCATTCAAAATAATGTTAAATTTTTAACAAACATTCATCTAAGAAATCTTCTTCTTCATCTTGTTGTAGGAGCTCTCGTTGTTTCTCGGGATCGTTTAAGCATGAGTTGGCAGATTCAAAATTCATTCGTTCAGTGAACAATAGCTCTTCGAGCCTAGCTCCTAACATTTCAGCCCACTGCAAAAGAAACGAAACATCATACATAATATTTAAAACTAAAACTACACAAAATTGTATCTAAATTATCTTCGCAATTTGGATAAAAAAAATTGTTTATTCCCTAAAAAAACATTCAACTATTCGGAAGGCTTCATTTTAAAAACAAACATACTTCATGTGAAACAATTCGTGATTATAATTAGTCTATTATTGACAAAATATTTATACCTGTTCATATAAAATTAATCTGTGGGCTGATTGGGGAATACCAAGCGAATCGTTTTTAATTCGATATCTCATTTTCGACTCGCTTCGTTTTGATCAATTAACGAATTCGAATCGAATCGTAAATGCTACTTCCAAGATTTTCAGATAATTGACAGCTGATTGCCAGTGAATATTTATTATTTAAATCAAAATCACGAACGGAATTAAAGACAAATATAGACCACGGAACAACAATGGGACACCACTAATTATAAAATTAGTGGCAACATTGAGATTCCTTGCAGACGGATCATACCAGAAATTGGTTGGACAGGATACAAACATTGGAATGGCGCAACCCACTGTATGCAATTCAACGTCCGAAGCGCTAGACATATTGAAGAGAACGTTGAATGTTGTGTACTTTGGCTATCCCTTCGTTTTCCCTCATAAATTCGATGAGCGGAGAAAATTGTTGCTGGTTGGTGTCTTACTGTCTTGGGCGCCTACATGTTTATTACAAAAAAAAATGATTGTTATTTCTTTAGTTTGTTTTTATAAAAAAAAAATAATAGTTAAACTCACATTTTTATTTGTTTAATGAAAAAAATCCACCAAAATATCACTTTCGACCGTGTCGATAAAGCAATCCGCCAAAGAAACCCTATCGGAAATGCAAGGGCTAAAAATTGAAATGTCAAATCAAACTCGCTTTCGATTTCGAAAATACGGCGAATGTTAAACGAAAGAGACGAAAGCGAAAACAGTAATACCAAATCTCATTTTCGCCACCTAAAACGATTCGATTCGTATTCCCTAATCAGGCCATTGAAAAAGCCGATCTGTTAACCCAAATAACATATAATGTAAATAATGTATATAATATATGTCAGTACTAGCAGCTCCTGCTACATATATCTATATATATAACTAGCGGAACAGGCGAACTTCGTCTCGACCCCACTAAACGCCTTCAAATGAACTGCAGAGCTATAATGAAACACAGACAGCTCAAATTTCAATGTGATTTATTTCGAGAGAGTGATATGATAAACAATATTTTTCGATTTGCTTACCGGCGCAAAAATAAACAACAAAGACCGTTTACCAAGCTATCGACGACGTCGTTTTTCTTCACTGCTAGTATTGCCCATTCACAATCCCGATCGAATTTTTATAATTTTTTGCAATGCCGGGGAACACCTTACTTTGCTGATGAGTTTCTCCTTCGACATTGTTAACTCGCACAAAATTGCCGGGAATGATATCAATCCAGTCGAGACATTGGCCTCATTCAGATGTCGGTACGATAGCCTATCTAAGATATGTAAGTATCCACTGAAGTTCCTGAACAACCAACATCGAGTAGGTTGATTTTGTATGGGTTTGTGCATATGTTTTTGACATTTCTCATGGGATACAAAAGTAGACCAAAGTTTTTCGGATAGCTTAGATTTTTTTTCGGCAGCAGTTGTTTTGTCATAAGCTGTATCCTTACATGGGAATACAACAACGCCAACCTATCCGGATATCTATAGTTTGGTTATTGAATGAGACCATTACCAGAAATTTGGCCATTGCCAAGCGCCAGCAGTTGTTTTGAGAATTCAGTGGCCGATGGGTAGTTCTGCAAGGCGACTCTAATATTTGTGGTCAATTTCAAATTCTTAACATGCCGGCACAAAGATGCTGATTTCAAGCATGAATTAAATTCATCGGCAGCAGTAGATTTCGGGATGACGGGAAGTGTTTGACGAAAATCTCCGCTGAGCAATATTATATCCCCACCAAACCATCTCGAATCACCTTGTAAATCCTTCATTGCTAGGTCAACTGCCTCCAGCGTTTGATTATCACGGACATTCTGATTAACTATTGCAAGACGTTTACGTCACCCAAGGTTATATCGGAATCAGTGTAATAATACGCAAAACTCGAATCAATTTCAGCAAGAAAAATAGCACATGTTCTGAATAGAAAATTATAATGTGAAAAGGGCATTCACACCATCAAATATTCAAGCCAGGTCTCGAAAAACTGGAATATTCCCATTTAATCGTCATTTATTTACTGAGTTTGCTTTCGCACCCTCATTTGTAACGGGTTGGCCACCAGATTACTTCTGAAAACTTTTCGAAGGAGTCCGAAATGGGAGGCCTCCCTAAAACAATTAGTCCCTTATAAACTATAAGAAAAACACATTCTATCAAAAAATACACTAACAAAACAATTTTTTTTTTCAAAATAAATAAGCGTTAGAACTTAAAACAATTCAGTTATTTTTATAAAAATAATACAAATTAACAAAATAATGTAATAAATACAAATCTAACAATATTAATTATTGGGAATTTTTTTGTCTATATTTCTGAACTAAAATTGGGTAAGAACCCAATCTTCCAGCTGCTCATCTTCGAAAACGTTTAGGACAGAAAACATGGATTGGCAAGATTCTACTTTAAGTTGGTTTGTAAGTTTGTTTTTTGTCAACGTTAGTTTGGAAACCATTTTTTCAGCACAAGCGCTGCTATGAGACTATTTTAAAGTTTTGGAAACAAAATCATACAAATTTTGGAAGAAATACTCTTCTAAATGTTTTTTTAAATTACCGATTTGAAACCAAAAAAATTCAATGTCGTTAATCTCAAAATACATTTTAGCACTATCGTCTTGAGCCTTCATTCACAAAAGTTTGTATTGAGAAAATGTAGACAAAGATTTGATGAGTTCACATAAGGTTGAATTCAGAGAATAATGGGAGCAAACGCAGGAGAGAAGCATTCAACGAAGACTTAGTATTAACATAATTATTTAAATTGTTAAAAAGAGTCCTGAATTCTTAAAAGGAGTCTATTTTCGACCATTTTGCGAAAGTGGCGTCCTGGAGTCCAGACAATTAACGGAGCCGAAATGACGCAAAGGAGTCCCAAAGGTAACCATGTTGACCACCTCTTGAAAATGCAATATGAGGTGGGATGCCTATACCTAATATCGATTAAATGTTGCTACTACTACTTCCACCAAAGATACACAGATATAGATTCTGGTTTGAAATGATGAAACCGCTCAACTAAACAGCAGAGTTCCCCAAGACAATCAACAAGTGCTCAGGGAATATTGTATATTTGTGAAGTTCCTTTAATTTATTTTTACATTATTTACAGAAGTACGTTTTTTGTTTTTAAATATTTTCTGTTATTTTAAATATGCAATAAATATAATATTTTGTTTTATTTCCACGTCTGTCAATACTGTTTCAATCGTCACTGGTCAATCAAAAAACACTTCCCATTCATACATTGAATCACGATCTTGGATTTCAAAACTCCACCATGGCTTATAATTTTAGGATAATTTTATAATTTTTATTTTGCTTTAAATCAATTTTTTTTTTCAAAACTGTTTTCACCTCCTGACGAAGAATCATAATCATAATACCTATAAAATATAAAGTTCCCTTTTGGTGGTTTTAACTTTAGTAAAAACTTAAATAATAGTTCGATGTTTAAATTGGTTAAAACTTGGCAAAATCCTCTTTCTAGATTGGTATCATACTAAAACGGATTAAAATTATCCGCTAGTATATTTAACTTCATTGGTTAATAATTGTACCTACATAATGTATGCACATATTAATATATCAGCAATTTGGTTTTAGTTAGCTTAAATACCGCTACAGCTCTGTTCTTCTAGAAAAAAAGGATGACATTTAACCATCAATAAAACACAAAACTAACAAACAAATAGTACGAATTTTGTAATTCGTATTTGTATAATAATTACAAATAATAACTTTGACAACACATGGAACATGACGAGGTGGCCGAGTGGTTAAGGCGTTGGACTGCTAATCCAATGTGCTCTGCACGCGTGGGTTCGAATCCCATCCTCGTCGTATTTTTTTTTTTATTTTTGTATGTTATTTACTGATTGATTATTAACAATAAATTGTTGTCAAACTGTTCATTTTAAATTTTGGAAACATATAAAATAGAACTGAATTAAAAAGTATATACATACACTTGTGGCCATACAATTAAGTCATTGCATTTTTAGAAGATTTAAAACATTTGTTTGTCTTACATTTGCATCAACTAATGTTGTTATTGTTTTTTTAATAACGGATTATTTGTTGTCATTCGATGACAACAACGATGGTTCTTTGTACACAAACGTTTTTTTTTCCTTTTTCACATAACGGTAAATTTTAATACAAATATGTGATTTGTGCAGTGGCCAATTAATTAAGTCAGTTTATGTTACTGAGTCAAAGAGGTAAGTTTAATGTCTTTTTGTTGGTGGAAATTGTTATTTATAATATTAAATTATGTTTTAATTTATTTTTGATTTAAAATTTTCAATTTGGATAGTCAATTTCAGATATGGGCAAAAATAAATCTTCCACTCCAGAGGAACGGCGAATAATATGGGAAGCATACCGAAATTTGGGAAAAATTTCCGAAGTGGTTAATACAACCACTTTTTCTCGAGGTAAAGTGGTCAATGCTATTAACCACTTTAAAATATTCGGTTCATTCGACAACCGTCCTCGAATTAAAAAGCGAAAAACCACTGCCCAGGACGACAGGGTCATCACAAAAATTTGCAAGAAAGATCCCTTTAGTGGATGTCCACTCAAATAAGGGCTGTTTTGGAGGAAAGCCACGATGTCAGCGTTTCTGCCAGAACCATCAGAAGGCGTTTGGCTGAAAATAATTTGCATGGCAGAATAGCGCGCAAGAAGCCAAATGTCAGCAAAAAAAATTTAAAAAGCCGATTGAAGTTTGTAAGGGACCACGTCAGAAAAGATCAAGACTTCTGGAGTAAAGTGGTATGGAGTGATGAGGTGAAGGTCAACATTTATGGAAATGATGGCAAACCGTATGTAAGACTTCCCAGAAATGCTGAGCTGAACCCAAAATACACCAAAAAGACCATAAATCATGGTGGCGATTCTATAATGGTTTGGGGGTGTTTCACAAGCCATGGTGTCGGTCCGCTGTGTCAAATAAACGGCAAAATGAGAGGTGTTGACTACCGGGATATACTGGACACAAATCTTCTCGGCAACTACCAGAACCAATTACCCCAAGGATGGATCTTCCAGCATGATAATGACTCAAGAGTTGTGAAATCTTTTTGGGGCATTCTCAAAAAAAAAGTTGCTGCAAAAAAACCAACCAGCAAGACTACTCTCTGGAGTATTTTGCAGGAAGAGTGGAAAAATATTAGCATAGAGCAATGCAAAGGTTTGGTGGACTCCATGCCAAGGAGAATATCCGCGGTATCAAACCAGAAAGGCTATCCTACAAAATATTAACAGTGCGCTTAAAAAAATTATAAAAAAATGCTTTTTTTCTTCATATTTTTCTTATTTTTTTCAGGTGACTTAATTATATGGCCACACTTATTTTATAAATTATTAATTTTTTGTTAAAGAAATGACTATTGTTATAATGGAATTTATTTTTGTTCGGTTTTTTTTTATTATTGTTATTATAAATATTTAGAAATTGAATAAATTTTGTTTTTGTTGTAATTTGTATTTAATATATGGATTTGTAGATTTCATTCTATAAAAATGACTTAATTGTATGACCACAAGGGTACATATTATAAACTTATATATTAAAGTTATCAAGCTAAGCTTGTGGAAGTTTTCGGAGGTTATGAATTTAAATTATGCTTCTTAACTAACCCATCGACGAATGTGACTTGCCGAAGGAGAAAAAAATTGACATTAGACAATAATTTACAGAAATACTCATTTTAGATTTTATTCATACATGTTTGGACGGACCCTTCATTTTTATTAATTGAGAATTAACTTCTATCCTAATAGTGTTGCTATAAGCTGTGTTTTATTGGGATTCAATCCATTGTACCGAAGCTAATTCCCAAAAAAAAAGCATCGACCGTAGCATGAACCGTAGCTTTTTTATTTTGGTAAAAATGGTACAGCTGCACAGCAGTCACAAGTAATGAAAACGTTAATTGCAAAGTAAAATTATTAAAAAATCAAAATTAGGAACCATAATTAGCTTTTATTCATATAAAATAGAAAGTAGAAAAACGTACCAATATTTATTTTATGTTTCAAACCTTTTTCTTGTGTTCACTTTTTCTGCATTTGCAATTTTAAATTCGAACATTCATTTTGCACCAATAGAAAAGAAATGATAAGTGAACGGGTTTGTTCATAGACTATGGTCAAGTCCCTTTTTACACAGATCAATTTTTGTATTGCTTTAAAAACCGTCTATGCCTTTCACACGAGGAAACACAATTGCCGGAGATTTGCTTGTTTCCTTTTAATGTTTCTTGGTTTTGAACGCACACTACAACGTAGTTTAAATTGTTCACTCCCCTTACATTTCCCCTTTATATTTCATGCTTTTATTTATTTTCTGAGTAGATCGATAGCTAGAGTTTTATTTTTAAAGTCAATTTACAAATTTATTTCCTGAGTATGTTTAGCTTTCAATTCAATATTCACTCAACAGAGATCATACTGCACTTAACATACGCGGATTAAGGAACAAATAGTTAACATTTGGTTTGCAATTTCCATGCACATGTCCAGAAAAAAAACCTTGGGATCACAAAATTGTACGCCCAGTCCATGTAGTGAAGCGAATGACCAACGTCCATTAAACAGTGAGGACGAAGCACATTTTGTGAAGTTCAGTTGCCGCTTAGTCCGCTTAGGTTAGGCGCGCACATGCATTTTTTTCCGAAACGAAATAGTTTAATCCCTAATTGAACGATGATCGCGCACATAAGCAACTTAAAAATCAATCAATGAGATAATCCAACACACAGACAACATATTGATGTAATGTGCGCGCAGTTACATTATAGTTCGGTGTGATTCAAACTGAAGAACAAACTTTTAAGTTGCTCGAATCACGGATTGAATAGTTTTTGCATGTGCGCGCACTCTCATATAAGTCCATGGTATTCACTTTAGCAACCAAACTGTTGCAAAACTGTAAGTTGCATATGTGCGCGCCTGGCATTATAGCTCATAGAATTTCATACGAATAAATATTTTGCGGCGCAGTGTCGAGCAGTTCCTCTATAGTGCAGTTCCACTCAATGCGGTTTGTCTTTTCAAATTGTTTTTTTGTAGATCTAAATAAAAATATGATTTTTTTCACCAAACTCCGTTTATTTATAACTATCAATAAAAATTGAACACAAAACGAATATTGGTGTCAAAAATAAAAGTAAAACCGAATTCATTTCATAGATATTGATTTTTGTATTTCAAAATGGAAATCGAAATTTGTTAAAATTGATTAATTGACATTAGGGGTATACAAAATTGCAGATATAGGTGGAATTTTAGACGTACTCCAGAAAATAATTGAGCAAAGAATATAGTTTTTATTATCGACCGTAGCGAATTGTATGTAAAATGCTACGACGGGTAAACTTACGGCGGAAAAATTTCCCAATAAAACACAGCTTCAGTTCAGTCAGGTTAGGTTAAGGTAAGACAATTACTGAAAAAACATTATGTAGCAGTGGAAACTCCCACAAAACATTGCAGCATTGTATTTCGGCAGCATTGTTTTTAACTCACAATCAATATAAAATCAAGACCAAATACGAAAAATTATGTTTTGAACATTATTTCTATTGTTTAGCGAACTACTGTCTGAAAAGTGATTAAAATGAAAATCCATATAAAAAACAATCAAATAAAACTGGATCTTGGTATATCTACATGTAAATATATGTATAAATTGAAGTGATTTTTTGTAGTACAAAAAACTAGTAGCAATTATTCCAAATGATACCATCATCGCTAGTGGACGTGTGATGAAAAGTTAAGTGCCCCGCGCGATGTGCCTTGCCAGTAATTGTGTTAATATATTGTGCTATGATTCCAATTTGATTTTGTTTTGTACATTTTGTGTTACCTCCTCCTCTCTTAAAATTTGTTCCAATAACTCGACCCAAATTTAATAAAAAGTGTTAAAAAAGAATATACAAAACAACAAAACTTATATTTTTAGGCAATTTCGCGACGAGTCGTTTCAACATTTTTGTTCGACAAAAAAGAGCGTTTTAGTTGCCGTATAAACAATGCGTAACGCATATTGTAATAACGATGAGTGACGTTTGTCTCTCAAAAATTTAAGTTCCACTCGAATTAAGGCGTTACGCTGAGGAAAACGACTATAAAATGCCAAACGTAATACAAATATTTGAAAATGAAATTCGTCATTTAAGCGAAACGCCTATCGTAATAAGGGTGATTATTTAAAATCAATAAAAAAATATTACCCCCAGTTTCACAGTGCAAGTTTAAACTCCACTTTTGGTTTAAGCTTCAGATCAACAATTTATTCGGTTTCACAGTGTCGTTTAAACCTTGAACTGAGTTCAATTTGTAGTTTAAGTTAACCGAGATTAATCTGCCGTTTAAACTTCAGTTCAGCGTTTGTATTATTTTTTCTTTCAGAAAATATTATGAACAAAACAAAATTGTGTATTCAAATGATATCGAGTTGTTATAGTGATTTTGAATATTATTTTATTTATTATTCCCGTTGTTTCGCGTGCTTTTTTGTGTCAGAGAGAGAAAGGGAGAACGAGGCAAGAAAAGTGCTGCCAACTAATTTTCGTAAAATATATGTAAAACGAAGTTCAACTGACCTAAAGATCAGATATCACTGCGAAACCGGACGAATTAACCCAAAAATTTAAACTTAGTTTAAGGTTCTTAAGTTTAAACTTCCACTTTGAAACTGGGGGTAAGTGTATTACACGCGCCAGAAGTAAAACCTCCCTAATTTGAAACAATTTTTTCTTTCGTAATTCAAAGTCAGCTACAACATACATATTTCAATTTCATGGAAACCGGTCAAAGAACAAGGAAGTTGATGCCGGCCCGTAATTGCATAAAATTATATCCCATAACGACCGCATTGTAGAAACGTCACTGTCGTTCGAACTTTGATTCATGGTTCATCAATAATACATTTCATTACACATTATACTACTCCGTATGCATATTAAGAGTTTTCCATTAAGGGCGGATCGATTTCTAAATTGCATAAAACCAGTTGTATATGAGATATCAATAAGGTTTTATCTTTAATTGAGAGCCCTATCCATGACATTCTGTGTGAAATATAAAATCGTTCAAATGGCCGCCGCGGCTTCGCTGGGTTTCGCCCACTCGTAATGTCCAGTTTCGAGATAACAATGCAATGAAACCGCTCGTGCAGAATATCGATTGTGTCTTGAGCTGTGTGGCACTTAGCGCCATCCTTTTGAAACCATATGTCTTCGGTGTCCACATCATCCAATTCAGGTTACAAGAACTTGGTAATCATCGACCTGTAGCGATCGCGATTGACGGTGTGATGGCCTGGCCAGCATCATTTTGGAAGAAGTACGGACCGATAACGCCTCCGGCCAAAAATCGACCCAAACAGTAACTTTATTTGGATGCACTGGTACTTCGAGAATCTCGCGTGGATTGGTGTCGTCCCAAATCCTGTAAGTTTTATTATTCACGTACTCGTTCAACCAAAAATGGTCCTCATCGCTAGAGGCTCAACGCGCGCATCGTTGCTACTAGAGAACACCGATTTTGATAATAACGTTTTATCATTTGCACGTGCTGCTCGACGCTGTAACTTGCCATGATGATTTGTCTTTAGTGACCGATTAAAACACAATATTTTGACACAAAGTAAAAGAAACAATATGGCCTCCACAAGCTGTAAAAATCAACCCGTCACTATTGGCAAACAATATATATTTCTACGAAGTAAATAGGGTGGTGGAGCCAGTTGTCGGCCACCTAATTTTTTTTACGTTTGACTGTTTCTTAAAATTCAGTTGTTCGAGTTTTTGATATAAAATTTAGTTTATCTGATTTTTTGGAATGTCTAAATTTCAAAATTTTGTTTTTTTTTTCAGTCAATTTGCCATAAAAAAACGAAATATTTGAAAAAAATTAAATGAAAGTGTGATTCTTATGAAGTCGGCCCCCTAAACACCGAGGTCGGCCACATGAGTTTCCTGTAGTCGGCCTCAATATAGAAATTTATATTTTCATACTAAATATATGTCTATTTCCAATTTTATAGTATGTGGGTATCCAGAAAAGATTTCAATATTTAATATAAACAGTTCAGTTAAATAAAAAATGTGATGGTAAGATTTTATTTGGTCTAAGCACGCCATTTCATATTAATCACAAAGACCTAGACTTTTTTTTACAAAAGTTAATTAATATTAAAACAATAAATTTAATTTATATGAAAATGAAAACAAATAATAATATTACATAACTACATGCCTTTAAGACCTAAGGTCTTTTTAAATGCAACGTGAATTGCACCGCACTAATTAGAAGGAATAAAAAGATATGAATATGTGAAGCTACTAAGCTTGTTTTACATGTAATAAATATTTACATATTTCAGGTAAATGTTAGTAAACAATGCTTTAGATATATCTTGTTTCTGAAATGGTTTGCCATTTCTATGGTATAACATATAGTAATGTAATGTGGGCGGTCAGTGTTTGGGGGTGCGTATACAAAATAGTGAAATTATTACTGCTAAAATCACTTAGGTCCATGGAAAATGCGTTTGTTGAGTACACCGACCCGAAACATTATTGGCCGTGATATTAATTTAGTAATAAAAGCCGTTTTCGATCGCATCTGGCCACTTTCTGACCTACCTAAAACCTACTTACCGGGCATAGTTTTAACATAGTGACGAGGCTGCCAGAGGAAGGAACACTAGTTGTACTAAATGCTTTTATTTGCACTGAATAGAGAGTAGTTAGCCTCCTTATGTTTTCCTAATGAATCATTATGCAATTTGTTGTATCATTTGGGAGCTAAGCCAATACCTTTTTTTTAATAACTTTGCACGCACTCAAGGGATTATGAATACCCTTTTATATGTTTTTCTTAACACAGCGCGGGCATCCGGTGGAAGAAGAGAAAGAAGGATAGGAGAGATGTGTGGCGCGATGTTCTGAGACTAGAGCTGGTTGTTGTCTCAGATTTATCTCCAGGGATGGCGGCTGAACTAATGCGGAGAAAATTACCGTGTCTTATTTATTTAATTATGTCTCTTACAATTCGCATTAATTTATTTATTTGGTTGTCATATTTTATGGGTATGCTAGTTTACTCAATCACATGTTGTTAGTGTTATGCCTAAACAGCATGTAATGGGCAAAGCAGCAACTTATTTTGTGACAATTTTAAGAATCGGTTTTTTTTAATGGAATATAAGAAGACATAGACAACGGAAGGAATCGAACCCGCAACCACGAGGTTGACAGGCGAGCACACAACTATCGCGCCACGGCCACCCCCAATTTCGAAAACAGGCAGAAGGATGTTTCGTTGACATTATCAAAATACACGAAGCATCTCCCAAAACTTCTTCGAGGCATCTATTTTTCCTAAATACTATTTTAGCTCCAGGAACTACTTCATCACTGTCGTTTGTATTGACAACTTCGAAGATGTTTGAAGAACTCATAGTAGCAAGTCTTCCATTTTAGAATAGGTTTTTGAAATTCTCTTTCAAAATGTTTGGACCTTTTTTTAATAAACCTGATAATGCTTGTGAGAGTTCACATTAAGTTCTGTATTAGAATAAATTTTTATTATAATTCAATATTATTATTTCGGTCTTGTGGATTACTTCTAGGAAACCCGAACTCCCGAATTGCCCATTTCAATTTAAAATGTTTATATAATTTTGTTCAGTACTGAAGAAAGTGCCTCTTTCGTGTACTAATAAAATATTCTTTTGCTCTTCGTTGTTTCCATTTTTAAAGTTATTTATAACAACATATTAAACAAGTTTCCGAAATTTATATAACCTATCCATGATCATTTTTTTTGACATTGTACATGTAGGTATACGTTTTATTTATAAATTGCGAAATTCTTTTATAAGTGTCTTACAAGGGCAATTAAGTGTAATAATCGGGAGAATTGAAAAAAAATGCCTCTTGAAGCCGGCCCCCTTGTAAAGTATTAAAAAACAATTTTTAAGTTTTATAGTTTTATAGCCTAAAATAACAAATATAAGCTATAAATAAATAAAAAAACAATCACAAAATTCATCTACATTCAATAGTTTGGCGATTTTAGCTCTTTTTAAAAATCACCTCCACTATTTTTACTTGCAATATACATAGGGCAAGCTTTGCATTTGGAAAAAAAATCGAACTCGAGATTTTAATCAAAGTTGACATTACGATGATTGAGCACACCAAAAAAATAAGTCCGGCAATTCTGTCTGTTTCTCTGAACTGAACGGCTGAACCGATTTTGTTCAAACTTGGTGGTTAGGCGTTTTAGGTAATTGTCCAAAAAAGATTTTTGAATCGTTATTTTAGCCCCAAAAATAACGGTATTTGCCATACAAATTTTTCTACCATCTTAATTATCTCGAAAACGGCTCTAACGATTTTGATAAAAATTGTGTACTACTTTGGGTATGGTCTACATTTGGGCTAATAGTTTGTTATTACCGGTTCCTGCCATACAACCATTTTATTGATTTTTGACTTTCGCATACAGGATCTCCTTCAAATTCTAAATAATACTGCATTTTAAAATTTTCTAATAATTGTTTTTCTTGGATTTTTGAGAAAAAAAAATATTTTTTTTTGAAAATTCAATATTTTGAAAACGGTTGAGCGATTTTTTCTGAAATTTTGTTTTTAAATTTATATTATTAAATATTTAAAATGTTAATACCAATTTCTTTTTTTTAGAAAAAATTTAATAATTTTTATAATAACAAAAAAAAATAAGTGAAAAACGACCTTAAAAATACCTTTACCCATTTCTATTAAGAATCCTTGCATATAATGTGGTCGAACAGAGGAGCAAGTACGTGCGATCCAGTCGTGCATTTTATTTTCTATCGAAAAGGCACATTTCAAATGATAGCGAAAACTTGAGCCAAACATGCATTTTTTATAAGAAAACCAGTAGCTACAATGGAATGAAATTTTGCACCGTGGAAGAAAAATTCTTAGCCTTCTGTAAAATATTTTTTGCCGGTAGGTTAAACGAAAACTTGTGCTATTAACTTGCACTCTACAACGAAGTGACCGACTACTAGAGGTGGCCGACCTCACATGCCATTACCCTACACTGAAGCACTGGCAACGAGACCATCGACTTAAATATTACACACATTAATATAACAGAGAAAGCTATAGAAATAGAGAACAGTATCGTGGGTTCACACTTTTTTGATAGCGTGTCGTGTCGTCGCGTCGGGTTGCAAATTTTTACCCCCGACCCCACAAAAGAAGTCTTACTTCAGAAATCCATCATATAATAAGCACCCCAAAAACAAGCCCTGATGCACTCACCAGCAACATCCACACCACACAGCGAACGGTTCTCTCCCTCGTCACTCATAGTTGCTTTGGCTTGGTCATTGAATAATAAGTAAAGATACGGGCGATTTAAATGTACACAATTCCAAGTGGATATGCTATTTTGGTCAGACAACACCCGAAGGAAGGTATGCCTGACTCGGCACAGCTGATCTTGCTTGTCACTCCGCCAACACATTAGACATGTTTCTTACCTCTCAAAACCTGATAAATACACTATTACCATTTTATCGCCTCTAGACATGTAAGCTAATTTTTCGTGCTCAAACTTCTCAATTAACGAAAAAAATCCCAAGAGGACCGTTTGGCAATTCGCGAAAGTCAACTGGGACGGTATGAATAATTTCTTCAGGATCTTTAACTGGTCACTATGAGTCCCCGATATAGTGACGTTGATATGATTACAATCATAATTCTTAAGGGGATGAATGCTTTTATACCGAACAGAACCAAAAGCATCAAACCAAAAGAAAACTCATGGTTCGATTTGAGCTGTAAAGAGGTTGAGAGAGGTAAGTTTCCGATGTTATAAAGCCAACTTAACTGACTAAAAACCGAAATAAGTTCAAACAAGCTAGAAATACCTGCAATAGTCATATGTAAAGATGTCCTTAAGCAGGTTGTGAAAATCTATCCAAAAAGTTCAACTTAAATTATATTCCACATCCAGAAGATTTTCTAATAATTAGCTTTTTATGCAATCTACAAGAGAGGCAGAACATATATCATTTTCTTGGCAGGGAACCTACGAGTATTTTGAATGAGTTCAGAATCCAGTTTTATGGGAAGAGAACTTTAGAATAAGCCGAAATGAGGAATATATTAACGGGAACCTATTGGAACAAATTGCACTGTCACTGTCAAAAAGCATTAAATTATAGAAGATTAATAATGGAAGAATCACTTCATTTAATTCGCCAAAATCTGTGAGATGGATTAAATAAAAATAAGGTAGTAACACACGTCTAAATCGAATAGATCCACAGTTTGGTAAATAATATAATGCAATATTCGATATCGATACCCCATTAATCGAATTATCGATGAAAAATAATATAAAAGTGATATATTTACCTGATGGAACATTTTTCCAGCTGCTCGTTGTAAAATATGTGTTCTTCGAGTACCAGTTGTTAACTGTTGTCTTGCGTTAATATTTGCCCCAGAAGCCCGGTAGTTTGTCATATTTTGTTTCATCCAACTAGGCCACATTCCTTTGTTGCATAAGTGTACAAAATGTGCACATTCTATAAGAAATGCCGCTCTTGCTATCAATGGTGCTTGAGGCTAAAATAAAAAATATTAATAAACTATAGTAACACTGCTGTTTTTGTAAGCTCTTACCAAGTCTAACACCGCAGCAACTAACTGTGGATCGGGAAACGATCCCGGAGCACATGTTTCTAGCAAAAATGAAAATCTTAACATTCCTTCTTGAATAGGTTCAGTGGGGATGAGTTTTCTTTCTTTTAGCACCACAACTTCGGATTCTCGTGGACCCTCACAAAGATCTGACGAACTACGCCTGCTCAAGTCTGCTGTCTCCTCGGTTCCACCGATTTTCTTTTTTCCTTTAACAATTCCAAATCTATTTAATCTCCGTTCGACCCTTCGGCGAGCTCTCTGAAGTGATCTGCCTATGCCGTCGCTTGAGCGACCCCGCTGGATCTTGAGAGATGCATGACGTATGAAGGTTCCTGTCATATCGGGGTTTAGCGATCCGATTTCCAAATCAATTGAAGCAGGTTCTTTTGGTGTTCCCCGGAACCAACGCACTAAATTACTTAGCCTTCCTAGTGAGTTTCTTTCGGAACTTGATGTAGAATCTGACAACAGAGCCCTTTCCGAATGTCTAGGTGTAAGTGTAGGCCGAATTGTGGTTCCTCGTCGCCGAATATTACTCAGCGGACTTTGGCTAGATTTGTAATGATCATCACATGCTTCGGTTTCCAAAAGACTCTTTAAAATATCAAAATTGTCAAAAGCTCCCTTAGTTTTGGGGTTTCTTACCACCGCACAAGCTGATGAAGTGCTGCGTTTTTTTAGTAAAAGTCTCCTTTGACTTCGATTGTCTTCCATTTGTATGCTCACTGCTGGCTGAGCGCACTCAGCCTGTGGAATATGTCTATAAAAATGTAAAAAGAGGCAAAATTAGGAATAATCCTTCAAAAAAAAAATTTGTTTGAAATAAAATTCAAAACCCCATAGCCGCTCTTCAATTTTATTGCATCAATAGGCTAGGCGCGTACATGCAATTTTCAGCTTTGCTACAGTTTGGTTGCTAAAGTGAGTAACATGGACTTATATGAGAGTGCACATGCAAAAACTATTCAGTCGTCGATTCGAGCAACTTAAAAGTTTGTTTTGTGACACAAATCGAACGATCGCCCCAAATCAGTTCTTCAGTTTGTGTTACACCGAATTATTATGTAACTGCGCGTATTTTAAACCAAATGGTTAAACTGTTTTCTTTGAGTGCAACAGAGAAAGTCGTTGCAGTCAATAGTTCCCTTTCACCAAAAATTTAGCGGGAAGAGAACCGCCTTAGGTACATCCCAATATCATTGGTTTTCTATTTCATCTGTTAATTGCGAATATTCAACAGTTGCACCAACTGAAATCCTGTATGCAACTAAATAGTTTCTGGAAGATGTTTGTGTCAAAGACTATTTTAAGGAAAAATCTGAATTACTAACTAATTAAAAAAAGTCATCATTCAAAGGTAATAGGTTCGTTCGTTGAACTTTAGCCAGGGTCGACCTAGGTTTTTTTGACAACCCCAAGAATTGTCAAAAAACCTGGGTTTTTCGGTTCTCAAAAAAACTTTTTAATTTTATGTTGCAGAAAAACAAGTTATGTTATTTTATAATTAAAAATTGAAATATGTTAAATTTAGCATCTTAGCATATTAGTAATCCATTACTTCAAAGGAGTCCATTTTGCATGTGTGTGTCTGAAAATTAATTTGAGCATTCTTTTATTTAAATTTTAGAAATAACAAATCAAATCAGATCTCATGTGACTTTGACGTTTATTCATTTACCTCAACTTGCCCCAGCGAGTTTCATTCAAATTTCAAAGATCTCCTCTTAAAATTGAGATTTGATCTTTTCAATTAAACTTTTTTCCAGACTTAATTGCAATATTGGTGAATATCTGACACGCATATTTCTGAACAAAAAACAGCTTCTTCATCAGATAACGAGTAAGACGAAGACGAAACAATCAAAAACTGCATTAAATTTGAAAAATCGAAATTATTAACTTCTTCATTCGTTATTTATTTTTCTTCTTATTTTTTAGCAAGGACTGGCACAAGTTCACAAAAAATTAATAACAAAATATTTTACATTTGTCTTTTGACAGAAAAGACGTTTACATGTTTGTATGCATTCAGATCAAATCTGCCAACCCATCTGAGGTCAAATCTTTCGTGTTGAGATTTGATCTAGATTTGCTCTCTTTGAAACTCAAAATGTAAAAACACCAAATCTTTTGACATAAGAGGCAAGTCTTTTCTTGAATGAAACTCGCTATTATATTCATCTTCATCGTCCTTAAAATTACTGAATATTCCTTTGAAATGCGGGTTTCCTGGTGGTACTTATCTGTCTATCGATTGAAGGATTTCAACGCAATACCGGCAATCATATTTTGATCGATGATATCAGGTATCGGGTTCTAATTTTCCAGGTTAGGTAAATTATAATAATGGGTTATCCATTTTGCGGTTTCAAAAGTATAGGGCTGGAATTCGACATCTGTCAAACTAAGTTGTTAAACCAATTTTTTTTTCAGTTGAAAGTCTGACATTTACGAAAATGGATCGCTTAAGTATCGCACAACGTATAAAAAATTGCTAAAACCTACTACAGAAATGGTGGTGCCATAGCCACATATCGTGCTTTAGGAGGAGATTATGGTTTACATAATCATTCAACTACGCAAACAATTGGCAAAATTGTGAAGAAATTTGAAGAGACTGGATTGGTTACAGATATTGTGGACTGTGCATCATCGTTTCGCTCGTACCACTCAAAATATCGCTGCTGTAAGTGAAAGTGTTGCCGAAGACCCGAATGTTTCGATTCCTCGCCGTTCTCAATAGATACGTCGAATGGATACTTGAAGAACAGGCCGTGGACGGCGATTTTTCGAACAAAATTTTCTTCAGCGACGAAGCACATTTCTCACTCGGTGGGTATTTTAATAAACAAAATTGTAGTATTTGGGGTTCTGAGAATCGTCAAGTAAGTGAAGAGAGGCCATTATATCCCCAAAAAGTCACTGTTTGGGGCGCTCTTTGGTCCGGAGGTGTGATTGTACCTTACTTCTTCGAAAACGACGATGGAACGACGGTCACCCTCAATTCGGAGCGTTATGGTCATATGATAACCGACTTTTTTTGCCTGCTATTGAAGAATACGACTTGGAGAATATGTGGTTTTAATAAGACGGTGCCATATGGCACACAACTCAAGCGAATATGGCTTTATTGCAAGAGACATTTCCTGGCCGCGTAATTTCTCGTCGTGGCGATATCAACTGGCCACAGCGATTTGACACCGCTGGACTTTTTTTGTGGGGCTACGCGAAAGACCGTGCTTATGCAGATAAACCTTTAACTCTTGAGCACTTAAAAACCAACATTCGTCAAGTTATGGCTGAGATACGGCCCAATATGTGTCAAAAAGTGGCCGAAAATTACCTCAAAAGAATCGATGCTTGCAACAATTCGCGTGGTGGTCATTTAAATGATGTAGTGTTTTACACATAATGTCAAAGTTCAAACTTTATAATAAAAAAGAAATACAATGAAAAAAATATTTTATATTTGTTTTATTTACGTTTATTTTTGAAACCGCGAAATGGATAACCCTTTAGATATATAAATACTAGTTGTCAGTCTCGATGTACAAATATGCTGTTATGCTTTCTTTTCAAGAGATTATTAGCAATTATATGCATCTTTCAACATCTGCAGAATGAGGCGAGCAAGCAAGCAGACGTGATAATATTGCTGTGAACTTTTTTAAATGACAGTATCATTCAGGTTCAGCCAAATTTTTTTAAAGGTAATTTCACAAGGATTGTATTCTGGAAAAATCATTATACTGGAGATAAAGCTTTGCCAAATCTACATCTGCTGCAATTAATTTATTCAATTTTTAAACGTCAAATTTTAAGAAAACCTCAAAATCAGGCAAAAGATCTTCGCTTTCACATTGAAATCGTTGTTGTAAGTACATGACTAATTTATCGCTAATATTTTCACGAAACTCATCGATTGTACAACCATCGATTTCGCGAGTTGACCTTAACAGTATTTTTGTATTCAACTTGATATTATGTAGTAACTTATTACCGCCAGTAATCACAATTTTGCTTTCTATGTTACTAACGAAAACCAGTTGCAATTGGCAGTCTCTTGTATGAATATTTAATGCAATTAGCTCGCACTAGTTGAAATGTAACTATATTGCGTCCAACGCACTTGAAATATTTTCGGCATCGACAGTAGCCTTGACTGAATGGCTGAAACATGAAATTAAAATGAAATTCGAATTAGAGTTGAAAGAATCTTATCGATCTTAGACAAAAAGATAGTTGCAAACAAATCTGAGCGAATGTGCAACACAAAAAATCTCCATTAATGGTTTTTCAGAACCATTTTCAGAAATTCGTCTTTCTAAATTTACCGCCAGATTCACAGCTGGTGAAAGGTTCCGTCAGTTCAAATTGAAGAGATAATTTTCAGAATACCGCCATATACGAAATCGTGTCAAAAAATATCTTCCATTGCACAGAGAGGGCTGTATTTAAAAGAAGTTGATCATTTACACCCAAATAATAATAACTGTAGTAGCGCAACAACAACAGCAGTCAAAAGACCAGCTGCAAGAATTACAGCCACAGCAGTAACCGAAACAACAACGGCAACAACTACAGCAGCAGATACAGCAACAGCTGCAGAATCAACAGCACCAGCAGTAGAATCAACAGCAGCAGCAGAAAAATCCACAGCAGCAGCAGAAAAACTCACAGCAGCAGCCACAGCCGCAGAATAATAAAAAAGAGAAAGTGCCACCCATCTTCATGTATAAAATGGAGATGCTGGAAACCATAAATCTATGTAAGTCGGCCATAAGTCAAAACCTTACTATTAAGCGTTTAAATAAAAATAGACATGCTATCCACTGCTTCACAGTGGAGCAGTACACAAAAATAAAAGCACTGTTAAAAGAATCCACGACTGAATTCTTTAGTTTCACCCCTAAGGGCGAAAAGTTGCAAACGGTCCTATTAAAGGGCATAGATTCCTGCACGGAACTACAGGTGCTCTTGAATGAGCTCCGCCAAAAAGCGAGCGACGATCTCGATTTTGTAGGGGTCAAGCCATTCGCTACAGTTAGAGGTAGATGGGAGAAGCGGAATCTTCCCTTCTTCCTTGTTCAACTCTCACCCAGCAGCAAACTGGTCCTCAACTACCAGGTTGTTACTTGAGACAAACTGCTTCAATGCATGCACTGCCAAAGGTTTGGCCATGCCGCATCAAACTGCGAAATGCAATCGCGCTGCATTAAGTGTGGAGAGAACCACAGTGCAAATGAATGTAAGTTAGGGAAGGAACGGGTCGAAGATAGAACCCAACTAAAATGTGCGCTCTGCCGAGGCGACGGACACCCCACTAATTATCGGGGATGCCCGACGTTTTAGCTAATGAAAAACAATAAAGCAGCAAAGCAAACAGTGGTAGAAAAGCGCCCAACAGTGCGCCCTCCTACAACAACGCCCGTCAACCCCCTAATTTTCTACGCCCAAATGGCGTCAGGATGGGGGAGCACGTAACAGCCTACACCAAAGGTAGCTCAACAGGCCCCCGTGCCTAAGGCGCCGGCGGTACAGGCGGATATTATGGGCATTCTGCTATCCATTCAGGGCTAGTTGACTGGGCTCCAGATCAGGGAGCAGTCGACTAGGGTGGATCATCTCTACTCTGTTTTGCCGAGCTTAACGCAACTTAGAGGTTAAGGGCGCGCTGCCGGAGAGGCCCTTTAAGATCCTAGCTGTGAATGTAAATTCACTGATTAGGACCGAACGTAGAGCGAATTTATTCCAATTGCTTAAAGACATAAGTCCAGATGTGTTTATGGCTAGCGAAACTAAGCTTAACCAGAAACATAAATTGACTAACAACAATTACAATATCGTAAAAGAGACCGACCCAACTCCACTCAAGGAAGAGGCGTCGCAATATTTATACGTAGAGGCATTAATCATAAGGTAATATATAATAGTGATGTACGAAAATTTCGGACGTTAGAGGCATGCATCATATGCATTCATCTCCAACAGGGGAAGCGAATGTATGTGATCGCTGCCTATGCACCGGAAAGACCTCAGCCCACCCATTTTATAACAGAGCTTGAAAATCTTTTTGAATGCCTAAGATTGAGCTCGGAAGAAAACTTTTACATATTAGCCGGTGATTTAAACGCCAAACACATAGATTGGGGAAATCAAATACAAAATCCTCGAGGTAACCATCTGTATAATTGGATGGGTCAACACAACATTGAGTATCGCATCAACCTTCTCGCTACAGAAAGGCCATCGTTTCCAAGAAGCGGTTCCTATCTGGATATATTGCTGAAAGACGCAAGACTAACAATTACCGACACTATGGGTCAACGGCCAAGAAATTGCTTACGAACGATCGAGTATCACTGTGGACTCGCCTCCGTAATACGGCTTCCGAACGAGCTTGGAGGAGTATGTACCTGTGCACACTTACAATTACAGTAAGGTGCGCTGGCCACGCTTCTCACACGCCTTATTCAGCGAATAACGTTCAAATGGTATATTCCCACCAAATGAAGGGAACCTGACAAATACTGAAATCGAACGATACTTGGAAAAAATGGACGAAACGATTCTACGAACAATGAACAGAACAATACCAAAATACAAAGAACGTAACGCAACCGACATGTACCATAACGCGACCATTGACGCACTATACAGACAAAAAAGTGGACTACTGACATGACTAAAACGCTTGTACAGACAGTTTACTGACACACGAGATCTGGAGATTAGGACACTAAAGTCGTCGATCAAAATCATCAACCAACTGATCAAACAAAACTATAGGTTGTCTATTAATTTGTTCTGGGACAATAAAATTCGGGCCGTTAACTCTAGCGAACCGCGTATGTTCCCAAAAATTAATATGATTTTAAGATCTTAAGCCCCAGAGGATGACAGAGAACACAGACGACAGACAGCTGGTATAGACCCAGAGGACGCCGTATTGGACGATGGCCTCTATATAATCGAAGATCCGCAAGAGAAAGTGGAAGCTGTGTGGTCTGCTTTCCAGCAAGTGTACAAGGTGAATGCTAGCATTTGAAAAGGTTATTAATAGGGATCTGTTTAAGTGGGCGGAGGACAACAATATCATACCATATAATCAGTTCGGTTTTAAGGCGGGACATGACACAATTAATGCCGCGTCTAAAGGTTTTTACGATATCCAATGGAACAAAACTAAAAAGCAGTGTACGGGTGCCTGTCTGGTGGATTTGGAGAAGGCCTTCGACACCGTATGGTTAGAAGGTCTCTATTTAAAGCTAACCAGACTAGGGATAAGTAAACCTCTATTGTATACGGTATATGACATGCTAAATGTTAAAAAGTTTGTTGTCCAGAGTGGCAATGTAACTTCTACCGCAATTTTTAATATTAAAAATCGTCTCCAGCAGGGACCGGTTAACTCGGCGATTCTATTCAGTATTTACACCAGCGATCTGATAGGTAGTCTAACTCATGCAATTGCGTACGCCGACGATCTAATTGCGTACAGAACAGCTCATACAGTTGAGGTTATCAAAAATCTCTTGCAGAGTGACTTCGACAAGATTCAGCGATATTGTGATGACTGGAAGTTGAAAATCAACTTCCAGAAATCAGAAACTATTCTGTTTAGGACTCGGTTGTCTAGCGCCTCAAGGGATACGAGTAGGAACTGGTGCAAGCTGGTGATCGTAGGACCACATGGACATCCACTGGCAAGTAAAAGTGTAGTAAAGTATCTTGGCATCTGGTTGGATCAGTACCTGTATTTCGACAGGCATATAGGTGCTGCCTTGGCCAGGGCTAGGGGAGCCTTTCCTTTGACAAAACGACTGTTTCATAGCAGCCGTCTTGACAGCAGGGTGAAGGTGATTTGCTACATGGCCCTCATCAGGCCGGTGATTGCCTATGGATGCCCTGTGTGGTTCAACGTTGCCCCATCTCAAATGGTAAAGATTCGGGTCTTTGAGAGGCAGTGCCTTAGACGATGCCTTGGATTTTACAGAACACCAGAGTCGGAGTACAAACGAAATTATTCCAACCAGGTTCTATACAACGGAACCAACATAAACAGAATAGATAATTCTTAGCTTAAGATAATTCGGGGTCACATTGCAAGAGCGATGTCCTCAACTAATAGCTTAATTTTTGGGGCCTATTATTCCAGCAACGAATATCACGAGAGTGCGCGGTAAGTGGCTACAAATAAAAAAAAACGAAAAATGCTGCTGTGGCTGTTCTAGTTTTTAAGTAGTTTTAAGTGGTTTTGGGTATTTTTAGGTATCTTAAGTAGTTTAAGTTATGTTTAATTGGTATATAAGTTAGTTCTATCTAGTTTTAATTATTTTTAATCTAGCTTTAGGTAGCATATAAATAAAAATTTAAAATTTGATAAGATACCGAGTTTGTTTTTAAATAACTTTTCTTGGTTAAATAAAAATAAAAATAAAATAATTAGAATTAATTACAATAGTTTTTAGGTCGAAAGACATTAGAATAAGAGCTATAGTTTAGTTTAGAGCGCCCGTAAAGGGCCCGTAAATTAGTTGTAAATTATTGATAATTAGGCTCGTTTTAAACATTTTTATCTAGCTTTAAGATAGTTATATGTTAATATTAAATAAAAATGAATTAAAAAAAAATAATATTAACTGTCAACGAATCTGAGCAGAAAAATACAATACACTGAAATCAACAGTGAATGACTGTTCGTGCCCGTGTTACAGTACGAAGCGGCTAGGCTAGCCAATACCTTAGTTGCGGATTTGCTTTCCAACAGTCCAAGTAGCTTTTTCGAGAGCAGCTGTACCTATGTCTAGAGGACATTTTTATATCTGATTTTGTTTGTTCGGAACTTTGTATTCGAACTAAGTAAAATTTAATATTATTTCAGAGCATGATGGATCATGTAAAAAAAGATAAAGAGCAAATTATATGGTGCAGTGCAATATAGTAATTAACAGAAACACGATTTAGAATTACTAATAATTTCAATTAGTAATTACCAGAAAGCATAACAATCACCACTTAAAACAGTCCCTGGTGTGTGTATTAGTGAATTGCATTCCACTGTTTTTAGAAGTGTGACGAGCTAAGTAGTATAAACGCATACAATATATTATTCTTCTCATGTGTTCGTTCTGATTTGAGTGTTGTTGTTCTAAGTTTCGGCAGGTGGAGAGTGTGGTTCTTCGATAAAAAAAGTAATAAAAAAACATAAAAATGAATAAATGTTGTCTTTGTGTTGGTTTATCTCGTTGATTGATTTTTAAGTTGCTTATGTGAGCGATCATCGTTCAACTAGGGATTAAACTATTTAGTTTCGGAAAATTTGCATGTACGCGCCTAGCCTTATGAGTGATATATATACTTCAAAATTTGGTTTGGAGTGGACTTATTATAAAAAATCATAGCTTACCTGATAACTCTAGTTGTCTGAAGCAAAGGACCTTTCTTATTTGGTCTTGGTGTCACAGCCAAAATCCCACTCAAGGCCACTCGTCTAAACGGTCCGCCATGAGCACCCTTGACATAAGTTATCAACTGACGAACATCACAATACAGGGCTGCATTCTCCGGGGACTTCAGCTCTTTCTGGGCATCGACGAAACGCGTCACCAATGGCTTGAATACAGCGGTTATGACCTGGCTTTCAGGTCCACCAGTTAGTCCGCCACTAAAATTGGTTGCATAGCCACCCTGCCCGCCTGATGATGATATACCGCCAATATCGGTGTTAAGATTTTTTAATCCGCTCGATCGTTTATGGTCTATGTAGATTAATATACACATTTGTGGGAGTGAAAAGAAATAGCATGCATGCTGCTACTTGTGAAAGCTGCCTATTTATTTTATTTACACATATATAATATATATACAAAAAATGTAGGTATGAATGAGTGAGTGACTTGTGATTTATATGATTATTGGTTTTAATGATTTATGATTGAATCCAGCCTACGTTAAGCAGAACATGCATTTTTAAGAAAATTCCAATTTCTACTGATTGATTATTATTAAGTACACATTTTTGTAAATTTATAATGGTGCGTCTAAATTATGCGAGTACATGAATTCTTATTAAGAATATTAAAAGCGGACATTAAAAGCTTAAAACTCACTCAGCGGGGATAGCAAGGAACTGGGATCAACACAAAATGCCACAAATGCATGGAAGAATTCTACCAACTCATGGATTTGTGTTGTTTTGACCATTGATTGAAGATATGTTTTTGTGCGTTTCGATGCCTGCCGCATCATACGGGAGAGGATTTTTTGACATTGGCTACGTAGGAAGTCAGCTGGTGGTCCTCGAATGCCTGTAAAACAGAAATAAAAGGTAATAGGGTTATTTTCTTTTTATTATTTTTTTTAATATAAGTAACTGATATTTGAATTTGTTTTTTTCCAAAAAATATCACACTTTTGGGTTATATCGTTAATGGCTGGACCGATTTTTTTTTTAATTTATCAGACAGGCTATTCTGAATGAACAATATTAGATTCCAAAATTTCATAAATAATTTTTTTTTTTAATTAAAGAAGAACTTAAATTATTTAATACCAATCTTTTTGCTTTTTTTTTTTTTAATTTTAAGAATGTAGGATGATAAAATTTAAGTTAATTAGATTAAGCATTAAAATAAACTGCATGAATGGATCGTACGAACTTGCTATTGTAGCTAACAACTTTATTGTAGCTATAAGGTTTGACGTGAAGGATGTATGTACATACGAGTAGGTGGGTAGTTAGCTATGTGCACATAACTTGGCCGTGGCGCGATAGTTGTGTCACAGGTTCGATCGCTGCCGTAGTATATGTCTTCTTATTTTTCGATTAAAAACCAATTCTAAAAAATAAAATGTCATACAATGGGTTGCTGGTTTACTCATTACATGCTGTTTAGGCATAGAACTAACAACATGTGATTGAGGAAATCTACTATACCGATAAATATGACAACGAATAAAAAAATAATGCGAATTATAAGGGACATCGATAAATAAGACACGGAAATTTCTCCACATTAGTTCAGCCGCCATCCCTGGAGATAAAATCTGAGACGACAACCACCTACAGTACCGAATATCGCGCCACTCATCTTTCCTATCATTCTTTCTCTTCCTTAACCTCAACCTCACGCCCGCCCGTGCTGTGTAGAAACATTTAAGGGTATTCAAAATCCCTTGAGCGCGTGTAGATTACAAAAAAAAAAATAACTTAGGTGCAATATACATAATATTTATGTTATTTTTTAAAGCTATGTTTATATAAATGTACGAGAGCCTACATAGTAGATATCTGACGTATGCAAAAATTTCTAAAAATAAAATATAATTATGTAGAAATGGATGATTCACATAATAAAATCTTTTTAAATTACTTAATTGCTAGAGTTTGAGTGAAAACAACGATTTTTTGTTTATAACTTTGCACGCGCTCAAGGGATTATGAATACCCTTTTATATGTTTTTCTTAACACAGCGTTGGCATCCGGTGGAAGAAGAGAAAGAAGGATATGAAGGATGTGTGGCGCGATGTTCTGAGACTAGAGCTGGTTGTTGTCTCAGATTTATCTCCAGGGATGGCGGCTGAACTAATGCGGAGAGAATCACCGTGTCTTATGTATTTATGTCCCTTATAATTCGCATTATTTTATTTATTTCGTTGACATATTTTATGGGTATGCTAGTTTACTCAATCACACGTTGTTAGTGTTATGTCTAAACAGCATGTAATGAGTAAACCAGCAACTTATTTTATGCCAATTTTTTTAGAATTGGTTTTTAATGGAATATAAGAAGACATAGATAACGGCAAGGATCGAACCCGCAACCACGAGGTTGACAGGCGAGCACACAACTATCGCGCCATTTGAATTGACAAATAAAATATGTACCTATATCAAAAAAAAAAATCAAAAATCGTTGGAGCGTTTTTTTAAATAAATATTTTTGTATGTAAGTAAATTTTAAAACAATTTTTATAAAAGAAAGCCATTTTGAAGCAATAATTAAAATACAATTTGACTGGTTTTGAAAAATCAATTTTTCGAAAAAATTTTTTTTTGAAAATTTGAGTATAAAAATATTGAACATAAGAATGTTTTTAATCGGTTCATCCAATAGTGAAATTATATATATAATATGCAACGCAAAATAAAATATTTTTAATTGACTGCACTAATTTAAGAACACACATTTTTTATTTTTTTTATCAAAATTCGTGCTGCCGGTGATTAGAAATACATTTTTTCTAAACGGGTTTCTTAACTTTTCAAGAGAAATGTCAAAGAACTACTACACGAAGTTTCGAACAAATCAATGGTACCGTTTTCGAAATATTAAGTTTTCAAAAAAAAAAAATGTTTATTCACATTGGGGGTGAAACTTCTAGGAGCTTCTACGTAAAAAGAATCAAAAAAATCAAATGAACCGTTTACAGAAAATCGAAAACCAAAAAAATGGTTTTAGTAGAGGTACCTATCATTTTTTTCAAAACAAAAAAAAAATACTAACTAGTACCTTTGCGGACTGATTTTTTAAAAATAAAAATCGTTGGAGCCGTTTTTGAGAAAATAAAATTTTTCTTTTTGCAAACAAAAATTTATGGCAGGTACCGCTATTTTTAATCTTCAAATAATGAAACAAAAATTGCCGAAAACACATTATGTACATACCAAGTTTGAAGAAAATCCATCCAACCGTTTAGGCTGTAGACTCGAGGACCAATAGACACACAGACAAACGGAATTGTGGGACTCACTTTTTTGTGTTCTCATTATCCTAATGTCAACGGATCCATAACTTACTATTAAAAGTTAGGGTAATTTGTGGAATTTTTATGGGAATTTATCACAGCAAGATCAATTTTACCATTTTTACTTCTGATATACATACATACGTAGTTACTAGAGGTCAAGTTTTGTATTTAGAAAAAAATCGAACTCGAGATTTTAATCAAACTTGACATTACGATGACAGAGACCATACAAAAAAATTGGGCCACGCAATTCCGTATGTCTGTCTGCGGATTGAGCTGTAGCCTAAACGGCTGAAGCGATTTTGCACAATCTTGGTACTTAAGCCTTTTAGGTGATTGTGTTAAATAGATTTTTCAATCGTTGTCTTAGGCCCAAGACTTATTAACTTAATTATCTCAGAAACGTTCTCTAACGATTTTGAATATTTTGTTATTAACCTGCAATACAACCATTTTTGATTTTCGACTTTCCCATAAACGGACTTCGATCAAAATTTTTGTATAGAAGGTCCTTCGAATTCTAAATAATATTGTGTACGAATATTTGCGAAAATTGTTTTTTGTTTGATTGTGAAAAAAAATAAATACAATTTAAATGTCGAAAACAGGTGCACGTTTTTTTTAAATGTTTTTAAATTTATATTGTTAGTCGGGTCAAAATTCTGGCTTCAAAATACTGCTGTTCAAAATTCTGGTTTTAAAATAAAAAATCTGCTTTTCAAAATTCTGTCCGTCAACAAAAAAGAAAGTAATTCTACTTATTTTTTTTATATTTTAATTAAATTTTTTTATTTACCAAAGCAAACGAGAAACAAAAATAAACCAAAACAGTTCATTAGGTAAACTTAAGTATGAAAAAAAAAATTACAGAAAAAAACAAGCAAAAACCAAGGTCCAAGGAGAACAATGTTTTTTGAAATGCGCCTAAGAACCTAAGATAACCAATGTGACATATCGCAAGTAAAAGGCAGACAAAAGAATGAATTTATTAATACTCGTACGTGCACGAAATCATTTCGATGTTTTTTAATGGAATTATTGGTTATTGTACTCTTGTGTCTTCACTATTTTTAGGGCAGCCTTTCTTCGAATCTCTTATAAGTCCCTATCATTTTCTTATTTAATTCTTCTAGTTCTGCCTTTAATGGATGCGAGATCTTTCCTCTCTGACTCACACCAAAAAGTAATTGACTTGGATGAGTCTCTGTCCTTTTATGTATAGTATTATTCATGACAAACTCGATCTTAGCTAAGACGTTATCTAACGAGAATTCTAACCCACCATTCGTTATTTTTGCTAGCATCGGCGCCAAACTTCGATTGACGCGTTCAACTTGTCTATTGGCCTGGGGTGACACTGTTGCAATTTCCACATGTCGATCATAGTTTTCTTTCACAAATTCAACAAATTCCTCAGACGTAAACGCGATCCCTCGATCAGACACTATTACTTTCGGCCTACTGTACGCGGCAAAGTAAGCTTTCAAACAGGTAATTAATTCATTCGTACCTGTAGAACGTAACGCATATAACCTAGTAAATTTCGAAAACCCATCTACTATCAAGAAAACATATTTCTTTTTTGATAATTTAAGAGTCACAGGACCAAAATGATCAATGTGAACTGTCTCGAATGGTACATCACCTTTTGGTATACTGTGTAATACTCATGCTTACCGGTCTTCGTAGAAAACAGTATACATTTCAAACAGTTATTAATATGGTCTTTGACCTTACGATTAATCCCTGGGAACCAATATGACTTCAGTATATTTCATACTACTTTTCCAACTCCCACATGCCCTAACTCATCATGATATTTTTGTAATATACTTCTTTCCATACCCCTAGATACAATAAAAAGAATATTCCTGCCCATTTTTCTATACCCTAATCCATTTCTTAACTCATACCTTTCTCTTATCTTTTTTATATCCTCATCTTTGTTCTGACAGATTGACAACGTCTGCTCAAACGTATTGTTTTCAAGCACCATTATATTGGGGATGTGACTCAATGCACCTACGTGTTGCATTTTATCACCGCTCCTATGTTCTAACATGTAAACGTAGTCTTGCAATTCAAGAGCCCATCTCACAATTCTGGGATTTATGTCCTTCTTATTTAGCGTAAGGGTCAATGAATTACAATCCGTGACAATCTTAAACTTTAGACCATGCAAATAGATTCTAAATCGCTTCAACGCATTGATAATAATCGTTAAAGTCTCCAATTCAAAACTATGATATTTGGATTCATTTTCGGTCGTCCGCTTTGAGAAATAAAAGATCGGGTGGAAAGTCCCATCTATCTTTTGTATGGAGAAGTATTGCTCCGAATCCCAATGAATTAGCATCTTAATGAAGTTCAGTTTTTTCGCGCGGATCGTAAATAGCTAATAATATTGGTGATTCGACCAATTTCTGCTGCAGATTATGAATGAAATGTATCAACTTCATGTGTACCAAACTTAAATATAACGTACTTCCTGATCAGCTTATACAAAGGTTCAGCTAGTAGGGAAAATAATTTAATAAACCTTCTAAAATAGGAACATAGGCCTAAAAAGCTATGTACCTCTTTCAGGTTTCGGGGTATAGGGAAATTCTTTACGGAATCAATTCCTTTACCGTCTGGCCTAATACCTTCTCCTGATATGTCATACCCCAAATATTGAATTTCTGATTCTAAAAATTTACATTTATCCTGCCCCAATTCTAATTTCTTTGCCAATTTTTATCTTTATTATAATTTTTTAACTCTGTGAATCATACCATCGTTACATCCATGCGGACATCCAAGATGAAGCAGTGCCCTCTTAATGATTCCCATTGATATTTCGTGAGCATGTTCACCAAGCTTCATTACACCCAATTCAAGTAGCACCTCGCAGATATTCAAACCAGCTTCTAAAACTCGCAGTGAAACTGTGTTATAGTCTCTCTTGAACACATTAAACACAGCCAGTAGCACAATTTCATAGTCAATGCCACCATCCCGTGTAATGTAAAATGAAGATCCTGGTGCTTCTGATTCATCGACCCCCGTGTAATCGATATGAGAATCAGTATGTGATCGCAACATGTGTCCACGGAATCCTGCAACTCCACTCAAACTTCCACCGTTACTCAGTGCATCGAGTTGCGAGTCAATTGAACCCTATTAGATATTATCCTTTTAGTACTTTTTTTTTATTATTTATATTTATTTATGTATTACATATATTGTTTTTACCTGACGTTTTAAGTAATCCGGCGATGGTGTTGGTGTGTGTTCGGTTACAGTTATTATTGGATTGCGTGCAAAAAATGTCGTCCTTGGTCCTGAAGACTGCGATGGGCGTATTGTTTTCTGCGGTTCCACATACCTGTAATACCTTAAACGTTGTTCACGAATATTGTGTTATTTAAATGAAATGATTGTGCAGATTATGAGGGGGTTTAAGTAAACAATCCATACAACACGGTGTATTTAAAACAGTTGGTATAAAAAGAATTTCAAAATTATTTTCTAGGAATTATACCTACGATAAGTATTTGCAAAACAAGCCAAAAATACAAAGATGCAGCGGAATTAAATCTTATAATTTTATATTATAATAAGCAACAATTGCAATTAGATAAAAAAGCTCTAAAAAAATAAAATTGGTAAAAAAATTTAGAAAGGAAAAAACTTACCCGCTATCAAGAAGACAGCTGGTGTTGAAAAGTATTTGAAAAATAAACAAAAGGAAAGTAGAAAAATAATTTGAAAAAAATTCAATTCAAAGATGCAAGTGAGAACTAAGTAAAACAAGGTTTTATAAGAATTATACATTTGTTAGGAATTAGTTATAGTATAATCATTGTAGCCAATGAAAAATTTCAGGATTTTTGTATTACAAAAATTGCTAAAAAAAAGCCCATAAGGAAAAAAAACTGTCAAAAATCCTGCCAACTCTGAAAATCCTGTAATTAGAACGCAAGAAAACGTAACGAACGTACCTGAACCAATCGAACTTGTCTTAGGGTGACGTTTAAAATACCGAGTGTATATTTTTTTGTAGTTTATGTTTTATTTTAGTATGTTTGATTTTAAGTAACTTATCAAACCCAAAAAAGAAGTTGTTTATTTTGTTAAGTTTAAAAAAAAAAAAAGAAACAACCTGCTGTTTCATCTATAGCTCAAAGAAAGCTAAGTAAAAGTATTGATAGTTTCTCTTTTTATTACCAAAATGTTGGTAGGCTAAGAACAAAACTTGAGCATATTTTACTTTGTTTTTCTTCTTTAACTTATGATATTATAATTTTAACTGAAACTTTGTTATCTGATCATCATTTAACAAAAGAATGTTTTCCAAATTTCTATACTGTTTTTAGAAAAGACAGATGTTATTTAAAGACAAGCATGGAAAGAGGTGGTGGGGTACTGATTGCGGTCCGTGCCACTTTGGCATGTAAGCTAATTGAATTGGAATCAAACTCTATTACTTTAGATTTAGATATTGATCAGCTTATTGTAAGCGTAAAAATAGGTGTATCCGAATTATTTGTTTTTGTAAGCTATATTCCTCCTAAGAGTAATTTAGATTATTATAATATTCATTTAAACAACTCAAAATCAATTTTAGAGAATTTAAAAAATTCACAACATGTATTATTTACAGGAGATTTTAATCTTGGTAATATTGAATGGACATTTGACACCGAAGATAAGTGTCTTGTTCCTTTTAACGTCTCATCTGAAATAGAATGTGTAGTTATAGACTTTTTTGGTCAATATAATTTAATACAAATCAATTCTCAATATAACAGTCTTAATCGAATTCTTGATTTGATTTTTGTTGATAATGATTTTCTTATTTGTCTTGATAAATATAATTTCCCAGTTATTGCAAATTCAATTCACCATATAGCCATTGATGGAAATCTTAAATTCTATCATTATTTAAAAAAAAGTAACAAACGATCGAAATATGTTTTATGATTTTCGAAAAACCAATTATGACGGTATGCTTGATTATCTTTTGTCTTTTTCTTGGGATAACGTTTTTTGTTCATCTGAATTAGATAGCGTGTATTCTTCTTTTGTAAGCGTTTTGATCGGGGCAATTGATGGATTTGTACCTAAAAAGCGTTCTAAAAATAATTCTTGTCCTATCTGGTATAATAGAAGGTTGGCCAATCTTAAAAACAGAAAAAATAAGGGATACAAATTGTATAAATCTGATAAGAATAATTCTGAACTACGTATAGATTATCTAAATCGTCAGCGAGAATTCGATTTTCTTAATAACTTTTTATATTGAAATTACTTGTTTTCTATCGAAAATGACATCAAATTAAATGCCAAGCGTTTTTGGAATTTCATAAGCTCCAAGCGCAAATCAAGTGGATTTCCTAGTAGTATGAAGTATCAGGATACAATTACTAGTGATTTACCTACAATTTGTAATTTATTCGCTGACTATTTTCAATCAGTTTACTCTTTAGATGGTCCTCCAATCCAGAAGCTACCTTATATAAGTAGAGTAGTCAATATCGACTCTTTAGTTTTTAATCCATTTGAAATTGAAGAAGTCTTATCTAAATTGGATGTTAATAGAAGTGAAGGGCCCGATGGGATTCCTGCCAATGGGCAATTCTTGGATTGCTGGAAGGTTTCTTATCTATCACCAATATTTAAATCTGGCTCAAAACAGGATATAACTAACTATAGACCCATTTGCAAAATTTCTTGTATTCCGAAAGTATTTGAAAAGCTAGTATGCAAAAGGCTAACTGATTTCTTTCAGAAACATATTTCAGTTTCTCAACAAGGGTTTGTAGCAGGGAAATCAACGGCAACAAACTTATCATTAATAAGCAACTATATCATAACAAATATGGAAAATGGTTTTCAAACAGATATTATTTTAACAGATTTTGCAAAGGCATTTGACATAGTCAACCACCAAATCTTATTAAATAAACTATCTTCTCTTGGCATTCACTCTTCCTTATTAAAATGGCTAGAATCATATTTAACTGGTAGAGTTCAAATAGTAAAAGTTGATAGTTCGCTCTCAAAATTTGTCTCGGTCCCATCAGGTGTTCCGCAAGGAAGCCATTTGGGTCTGTTATTGTTCTTGTTATTTGTAAATGATATACCGGATGTTTTTCAAAATTCAAACTGCCTTTTGTTTGCGGATGACCTCAAACTTTACCGTAAGATTTCTAGTCAAACGGACTGTTTTCTTCTTTTGGAAGACCTGTCGAAGCTCGATAACTGGTGAAAGAAAAATCACCTTTTGTTAAATGTTTTGAAATGTCAAGTTTTGTCATGCTTTCGAAATTCTAATCCCATAGTGTTTGATTATAATATCAATCAGACAAATTTAGAACGCGTTACTAGGAAGAAAGATCTAGGAGTTATACTAGACACAAACCTTTCTTTTTTACCACATTATGATTTTATTATAAACAAAGCAAATCAAATGCTTGGTTTTCTAAAAAGAAACACCAAAGAGTTCTCAGATTCATATACTGTAAAATCTATTTACAATTCTCTGGTAAGGTCAGTTCTTGAATACTGTAGCATTGCTTGGAACCCTTATTATAATAATTCAATTAACAGAATTGAAAAAGTTCAGAAGAATTTTACAAGATATGCTTTTTATAAGCTTAATTGGAGGATTGCACGGCCTTCTTATCATAGCAGGTATTTATTATTTGGTATGCTTTCCCTTAATGATCGTCGGGCCTATTTTTCAGTTATGTTTATAAGAGACATAGTAACATTTCATATCAATTGTCCTCCTTTATTAACACTAGTTAATTGTGTTAACGCACCCTCTAGAACTACACGCTACCGGTTTCAATTTTATGAGCAGTTTCATCGTACAAATTATGGCCGTAATGAACCCATCACGCGTTGCACAAGAGAGGTTAATTTAATTTGCAATAGGATTGATTTTAATCTTGATGTTTCGAGAGATACTTTTAAAAAATATTTGTTAAATAATATTCAAACCATCACTTCATAATAAACTTCATAAATTTGTATTTATTAATTGGATGAATAATTGTAAATAAAAAATATCAATCATTGTAATATCTATTTAATTTATTTAATTTTATAAGTATAAAGCCCCCAACAATTATGTTTTTAATTATCTAGTCTATAAAGATTGTAATCTGATTGATGAAATAAACTAAACTAAACTAAATATATAAGTTAGGTGAACCAAATAAGGCCCGGAAACTAACAAGAACAAGGCCCAGTCCATAAAAAAACACATAACCAACAAGTAACGGGTCCTTTTGTTCTTTGTATTCGTACACCCTATGCATTGGAACTCATACGAAAAAAGAAACCAACAGCTTCCATCGTGTTGAAATTGGCAGTCGAATAAAAATTAGGAGGTAACGCTCACGTGCTTTTTATAAAAAAAACAGTTACACACATTTTTACTTTTTCGACAAATTTAATCAAGTAAGTACAATTGTTAATTTTTATCGTAAGACATATTAACTGTAGACTAATTTATTGCAAGTTTCATTTATATATATGCTAGAGTTTTGTTTATAATTTTATAAACAAAAGTCCTTCATGTTCATAATAAAGCCCTTCAAAAATTTGGCTGGGCCTTATTAAGTATATGAAAAATTTAATATTTTATTTCGTTGGATTTACATAAATATGTCAAAACAGAGGTTACCTGAAAAAAGGGCCGGGGACTCTATCCCACGAACTTTGTGCTTTTGGTTACGACCAGGGCTGGGGACTCTATCCCAAATTATATGAAATTGTTAGTCTTAGATTATTTAAAGAAAACCTATTGTAAAGTAAATGTAAATACCTTGTTAAAGTATTTTTGAGGCAAATTATTGTAATATTAAAAACCGAATAAAAATTGATATCTAAACGGAGTTCTGAAAACTCCACGCACCGTGTCTTATTGCTTTCTTCGGTCAGACCTTGGATACGATGACGCTACCTCAGCTATCGACTAAAAAAAGCATCACATTAAAAAGAGACCGAATTGGACTAAAGTAGATATGGAAAAGGCATTGAAATCAATTCGAATATCCCAACATGCGCACCAAAACCATCAACATCATCAATTGTAAATACAAAATCATGGCATCGGAGGAGCTTGGTACTGCCGCGCTTGTAAGGTTGATCGTATGGAAGATATGAGAGAATGCCTGGCTTATGTGTGGAATTGTTGTTAAGTTTACAGTTTTTCAAAAAGGAAGTTTTTTTTAAAATTAATTATCAATTAAAAACTAATTTATTTTTTTATTTAGTTTTAAGATTTCTTAGTCAAGAAGACTCTTTTTTTGATGAATTTTATCTATCGAAAATTAGTTTAAGGGATTTTGCCCTTTTCTTTCATTGTATTTTATTTCAGCAACAATTCCAATGGAATTTAGAAGAAAAATCTATGGGCCTTATTAGGAACCCCTGTTCCTAGTAAGGCCCAGAGGGCGTAAGGTTTTTCAAAATGATCGAAAAATATATTTTCGTTTCAACATTTTAAACATAAAAGACTAGTTTCCTGTGTATAATATAACTATTGTTTATAATATATTAAGTTCGTGTAAATATTTATCAAAATAGTTATTTAGGAAAAACAATAAGGTGGGCCTTATTTGGTTGAAAAAAAAATCAGATATCAGAGTTTGTTAATCTAATTAAGTTAAAGGTATTTATATACATTTTTTATTAGAAAAGTTTTCTGCTTCAATTAAAGCATCTTCAAAAATATCACAAGGATCTTGTTCTTTTTCTACGGTAAAATAAAATTTTGATGAAGCAACTTGTTTGATTATATTATATTAGGAGGAATAATAAAGACATTACAACTTTTTCAGGATAAATAATCTCGGAGAAAAGGTGCACTATTTAACATGCCAATTTTCATTGGATTCCTTCCTTTCAAGATCCATAAAACTAAACACTCTTTCAACTTCAGCATTTGACAACGCTTTGTAATATGCATCGGTGAACCTATTTACCTCGCACCAAAATTTAAAAAAAAAATCGTTTAATGGTTGCTTATAAATCTGCAAAACTTTTTTTGACAGAAAAGAAGTTTACTTGCTGCAAAATTCGTAGATTTTGTGGAGTTCACGATTGACGCTCCGATACGCATATGTTTGATTGAGTATTAATGTTTTAAAGTAATATTTTATTTTAGGTTTGAGAAATATCAAAACCTGCCAGATTTCCTGCTAAAACCAAAATTCATGCTAAAAAAAAATGAATGGTTAAAGCAAACTTTTCCTGCTAAATTTTGCAGGAAAAAATGCTAAATTAGCCACACTGAGTATAATAATGAAAATATAATAGTTTGTGGACAAGATTGAAATGTCTTGGAGCCTTAGGGTTTTTTTTACTCAACGATAACTTTATGTAAAATACGTACAATGATCGAAAAATTATATGAAGCTATCCAAATGTAATAGCTACCTATACAAAGGCTTAAAAAACACTAGGATTATAAAGACTGAATATTGATGGCCAATCTTGGTAATTTTTTTTTTGTATTCAATAAATTAACTAAGGCTCAGTGGCTCAGTAGCTAGCATGGATGACACCCGGAGCGGTAATAATGGTGTCACCCCTACTACCATAATGAAAAACATGAAAGCTTATTAATAACGTCTTCAAAATTTATCTCTTGTGTTGCCATTTGTTCAATCGCTAAAATTCCAATATTGTTGAGCCTCATTTCTATCATTTTTGCCCGCAAGTAGTTTTTATTAATTTGGCTTTACTAAAACTCGTCTCACATGACGAAACTGAAACACATTTTGGCCTTGTTCTTTTGGTAAATCTATCGGCAGCAAAGCAGGATTGTCGAAAAGATCGAACCCCGCAGCCTGATTTTTAATATTTTATGTGTCTAATAACCAAATGCAATAAATCAAGGGTTGATTTGTTTGTATTTCTTCAGATTAAAGGCAAAAAGAAAACTAAAACCTGTATTAAAAGATCCAAATAAAATGGAACATTTATGAAGCAGTAAGAAATAACAAAAAGTTGAATTTTCCACATCTGTGTGGTCCTTAATGTTGATTTTAAAATTATTTTATGTGTTTGACGTTTTTTTTTTCAATAAATCTGATGTTGCGCCAAAGAATGGGTATTTTCGCATTGTGCTTCCTTGCAAAAATATTAGCATTCATTTTTTAACTATAATGTATTTTTTTAACTTCGTTTATATGCGGTTCAAAGACAGAGTTGGGGTAGAGAGGTTAAATGAAAATGAGTTACATAAAAATAACTATATAACTAACTCCATTGAGTTAAAAAAAAAACCTTTTTTTTTTGTTTAATTTCCAAAAAAAAAATTTGAAAAATGTTGGCTTACAATAGTGTTTAAACTTTCTAGGAGCTTCTGCGCAAAAAATTACAAAAAAAATCAAATTAACCGTTTTCCAGAAAATCGAAAAAAAAATGGTTCTACTACAGGTACCAAAATAACCATTTATTTATAAAAAAATACCAACAAGTACCTACCTCTTCCCATTATAAATGAACTGTTTTTTTTTTATAAAAATCGTGAGAAAAAATAAGATTTTCATTTTTATCCGAGAAAAATATGTATGGTAGCTACTGTTATTTGTCGCCTTAAAAAAAGTGTGGGCATATTACCGAATATGCAGGTTTAAAGCAAATCCATCCAAATGTTTAGGCTGCAGATTCGAGGACAGACAGACGGAATTGCCGGACTCACTTTTTTGTTGTTTTTTTATGATCATAATGTCATGTATGATTGTTAGAAAAACAATTTGTACTTGCGATATAGGTATTATAGGGCAAGTTTTGCATCTGGAAAAAAAATCGAACTCGAGATTTTAATCAAAGTTGACATTACAATGATAGAGAACACCAAAAAAAGTGGGTCCCGCAATTCCGTCCGTCTGTCTATCTGTACAACTCTACAGCCTAAACGGCTGAAGCGATTTTCTTCAAACTTGGTATTTAAGAGTTTTAGGTGATTGTCCAAATTGATTGAATCGTCGTTTTAGCACCAAAAATAACGGTATTTGCCTTACAAATTTTTCTACCATCTTAATTATCTCGAAAATATGGTCTACATTTTGGCAAAAAGTTTTTTTTTAATATTGTTATTAACAGTACCTGCCATACAAGCTTTTTATTGATTTACGACTTTCTCATAAACGGCTTAATGGATTTTGGTCAAAATTTGTATATGGGAGCTCCTTCAAATCCTAAATACAAATTTTTCGAAAAATAGTTTTTTTTTGGATTTTTGAAAATTCAATATTTTGAAAACGGGTGGACGATCTTTTCTGAAATTTTGTTTTTGAATTTATATTATTAAATATTTATAATGTTCATACAATTTTTTTTTAGAAAAAATTTAAGAATCTTTATAAATAAAAAATAAGTGAAAAACGACTTTGCATTTAACCGTTTCTATTAAGAATATATTGCATATAAAGTAATCGAACATATTAGCAAGTACGTGCGATATATTTTTTTTACGAATGTATAACTTGTCTTACGTACCTTTAATCGCAAGTAAAAAGTGCAATTGGATTTATGAATTCCCCCGCGGCGGAATCATAAAATAAAAACGAAATAAATATGCATTAACGAATTGAAGATTTGTTTTTTTTAGAGCTGCCGAGCACACGCAGTCAGAGAAATAGATTCGATCCGTAATCGTTTGGTACAAAGCAAAAAAGTATTGTTTTTTTCTTAGTAGTGAATCCTATTTATTGAAACGGAATCGACATAAAGAAATATGCCTATATGCCTACGTGCCCGATAATGGCTACTTAAGTGTAAGCTACTCCAACTGTGGAACAAACTCGTTTATTTAAAACTTTAAACAGTATGAAAGGGAATATCTTTTCCTGATGGTCGTTTATAGCAAACGGGAAACTTATGTCAGTTGGCAATCCTCACTGTCACTACCATCACATTCCACAATTCTGTCAGTGGAACGAGAGAAATTGGAATCCAAATAATGATTTGTTCCACATTGTGTCAAATGGCAATTAGTTGGCACGAAAAATGATTTTTCATCAGAAAAATAAGTTTTTCTAACAAAATTCTCTGAGTTATTTGTCACGATTTGTGTAGCATTTGTATTTAAAAACGCGTGAAAACATCATAAATTATTCATTACAACTTTTTTCCTGATTCGTTTTCCTGATTGCTATAACTGGCTCCTAACCCTGCGACTCCACAAGCAATAATTTCTTTCGGAAAATCGAACATGCAATGGATATTTCCAATGCAGACCACATATTTCATGCAATAAATTATTTTACGAAATCGATTTAGCATTTTTTCTTACCATCTCTGTGGAAATAAATGAAGGAATAATTTGACGTTTAATGTTAGTTCGACTGACATTTGTGTGGTTTTACCTTTCCATTTATATATTGATGCGTCCAGTTGGAATTCTAGGCCCCTATTGCGATTGTCAATTGCAAATTTATAGTGTTGATTAATACTGAAATTTAATATTAATCTAGCCAATTAATAAGAGTTTTTGTCATGGTGTAGTTTGTTAATAAATTGAAGTTTTAAAACCAAATTTGAGTATTTATCAATGACCAAATTGATAATTGACAATCGCAATAGGTCCAAATATTGTAAGATTTCATGAAATAATTTGCCCACTGAACGAAGAAATGAAAATTTTTGCAATTATTGCTGAAATAAAAACAAAAATAAAAATTGCTTGTGGAGGCGCAGGGTTAGAGTCGTAGTTCATTTCTTTCGTGCTGAGTATTATAATACAAGCACATTAGGGGAAAGCGAATCAAAACCATGAGTTTTGCGACATGTGGTGCTCCAAAACTTGAGGTACGTGTTCTTTTTTTAAATTTCTAATCACTAGAATGTAACGAAGTTACAAATTCAACCTAACCACAGCAGCTTCCCAATATCCCCCACACATCGCATGCATTCATCGACTAGTCAACTGCCGCTTCACTTTCAATTAAATTTTCAAATTCCAAAGCCGATGTATAAGCAGACACGTGACCATAAGATTTGTAATGGAGACGGTACATTATCATCCAATCAAACGTCACGCCATATGAATTACATGGGATAAGTTTTTTTGTTCTTACCATTCACACCTTCTTGTTACGGGGAATATAAATATTAAGAGCAGGTAACATTGGATTGGAAAATGAGGGATTTCTGCCTTGACTGGTATTGTAACAATCTGGTGTACACAAGGGGAGTTCCTAAAAGCAAACTGCTGAGTGCGTAGTTCACTAGTTAGGAGTTTCGCAATTGTTTGGCATCGTGCCGTAAATTTTGTGCCTTTGGTTTCGACCGGCGCCAGGGACTCTATCCCACAGAACTTTGTGCCTTTGGTTTCGACGGGGGCCAGGGAATCTATCCCACGAACTATTTGCCTTTGGTTTCGACCAGGGCCAGGGACTCTATCCCAACCTATATTAGATTGCGATAGTTTATTTTTAAGGAAAAAAATTAATAAATATTGAGTTTTAGCGGAGTTCTGAACCTTTTATGCACCGAGTTTTTATTGCTTTCTTCGGTCAAACTTTGGAACCGCTGACGCTACCTCAGCTCTGAACTAAAAAAGCATTACAAGCCAAATAATTATATCAATGCCTTGATTATATAAGATAATATTTGACTATTAAAATTATTATAGATATTTTTTTACAGAACATCATTATATTCTATGTTTCAGTCGAAATTAAAACTTATGTCGTTTTCGTAGCATTTGGCTAGGCGCGCACATGCAACTTTCAGTTTTGCAACAGTTTGGTTGCTAAAGTGAATACAATGAACTTATATGACCTGCATAGGTTAACATTTTGTGGTATTATGTATTACGCAGTAAATATGCATTTATTTTCTAATATTTTCCTCTAAATTGTAAATCTAGAATTAGAAGCAGTTGTTATTGCCGCCTGTCGTTTCAGTTTTGGACCCGCTTTACAAATTAATATAATCCTGAGCGCTACGTTTTTGAATCTTCGATGGGGAACTTTTTTTTGGTTTAGATTTAAATTTAGATTAATTATATTTGTGAATTCATTACTCAGCAAGATACAATGGCGCAAAATTTTAAACGATTTAGTAACATGTTAAATCATTTTTAGTATGATACTAGGTTAACAAGAGGATTTTGCTAATTTTAGTCTTATTAACAATTTACTAAAGTTAAAATCACCGAATGTCTACTTTAAATTTTTAGTATCGTACTAAATCCACATGTCATTCTGATAGTATATCGGCTTTGCACGCGGAAGGCCCAGGTTCGAGTCCTGCTGGTGTCAATTTGTATTTATTTTTGTAAATAATGAAGTTAAAATGATGAAAAAATAAACATCGAATGCTTATTTAGAGCACATGTTGGGTTTCTATCAACATATAATCAATTTACAACACATAAACACAATAATTGTGTTTATCAAAATTCAAACCGTACAAATGCTTTGCTATCTGCTTAATTAGCATTTTACTAGTTAACAAAAGGTTTAAAATTTATGAAAAGTTAGTAGACTACTATGTATATAGCAAATTGCTAACTAGTATCGTGTTAAGGCCATAATAATAGGTTGGTTAACATTTTGCGCCAATATCTTTTAAATGAGAATAAATATCTATATTGGTTTGTTTTGTTGGTAAGATAAGATTAGTGCGTAGTGCGTATTGTGTGTACTTGACGCCGATTTTTTGTATTGTTTTGTTGATGCTCATTAGCGTATATTGTGTTGTATTAATGTTTGTAATGTTTAAATCGATGGTCTCATTGCCAGTGCTTCAGTGTATCTACTTAGTAGATTTATACATATATACGGAGTAGTATAATGCATGCATGTAATGTAAAATTGCTGAAACCTGAATCAAATATCGAACAACGCGACACGGTGACGTTTGTACAATTGGAAGATGGGATCATTATTTGCGATGTACTTATACAAGCACGGGGCTGGTATCCAAAAATGTCAACTTCGTTCTTCAATACATGCATACATATACCACATATGTACATATTTATACTCAGATAGGCACACTGCTATAGTGCTAAAATCGAGATAAAAATACGTACGACTTATGTCTGGATGTCGTTGGAATAGAAATCGCTCATTTTTCTGACTTTTATTCCCCCACCGAAAAAAAGTGACTTTATAAGACCTTTAGATGACACTTAAAAAAAAGTAGTTTGTTGCCTATGAATCAAGCCTTGAACTGTCAAAATCTGTTAAAGGATGGCTGCGATTTAAATGGATTAAAAAACCTCTACAAAATTCATATTTTACCTCTGAAAATTCGAAATTTTTCCGATTTTATTTTTTGCTCCGGAAACAGTTAATTATAGATGTTCTTGGGTGACATTTGGAAAAAAAAATGTTCTCCAAACCATTTTTCTTACCAACAAACTGTGTTCAGATTGAAAAGAAAGAGTCCCTACTTTGTCTTTTCAATCTGAACACAAGTCTTATCTTACATCCTTTTACTACAAAAAAAAAAACATAAAAGAAACCAAGACTAAATATGAGATCAAGGCTGCATATTAAAATTTTCACGAGAAAAATGCAAGACAAAGATCTAGAGGAGACTGAAATTTTTCTATTTTGAAGAGACCAACAAATTTTTTGACAACTCATACTCTTCTCTGTAATAAAAACAGAAAAACGATAATGTTGAAATTTTCTTATGTCGATCAAAAAATTGACTTCATTTTAAGTTTAGAAAAACATTTCGACTCATGGATATTTTTTTTTTAGCATTGCTCCCCGCTGAATTGACTCCCTTGCATGTTGTTCTCCTATAGACGTGTATTTCGTTGCAGTAAGGACAGGGCCTTCTTTAACGTATTAGGGGCCCTAGGCATATAAGGTGAATGGGGCCCCTATGACTTTGACAAAACACTATCTTGTTGGAAAAAAAAAACAAAGAAAGTAGATAAGCAAGCTTCTATTTTTATTGACAGTACACATTAAATGAATAGATAATATAATATAATCCTCAAATTAATTTTTTAGAATTCAAAGGTTAGTACTTAAGAGTCTATGTTGATTCAAGAAGCCTTCTAGATTTGAGATGCGCAAAATCGTTAATTACTCCTTTAAAATAGATGTTTTGAGCACATCATATTCTATGGACATCAGCGATAAACTGGTTAATCTCTTTTGAAGCATTGTGCTTCTCAATTATTTTTTTATTCTTTTCATTTTTGAATAGGAGCGTTCTCAATTGCAGTTAGTTACCATCATGCTTAAAAAGATTCTCAATGCGATTTCTACATTTCGAAATGTGTCTTTAATTCTATTTTCCTTAAAAAATTGATATATTTTCAATATACTATTAGTTCCCTCATTTTCACTGTGACCAATTTTCAGTATTCTATTTTATTTTTAACTCTTTCTCATTAACATCTTCATAATAAATTCTTATTATTATTCTTAGATGAATGCTCAGGATATTAATTATGGGATGAAAAATGTATCTCTTGCATTCAGTCGGACTGACGGAGCAGAGCCATCAAAAATAAAACTCTGGCGAGAACTTCTGCGGTTTGTTCTTTGAGATAGGCCGTTGCAGTCAGTTTCCGGCTTTTTACTTGCGATTATAGGTACTATAACCCAAGTTATGCATTCGTAAAAAAAAAATTATAACAATCAAACATGACATTAAGATCAAAGAGAAATCTAAAAAATGGATCGCCAAAAAATGTCTGTCTGTCAGTCTATCAGTCTGTCAGTTTGTCAGTCTATCAGTTTGGTATGTGTGGTTCTTTTGGCATTCCTCAGACGGGAAATTGAAATTTTATTTTTAGGAATAAAAATAACGGTATCTGCCATATAACCGTTTAAAAAAATCTCATTTTTTTCAAAAACGGCTCCAACGATTTTGATAACAAATTTTGAGAATTTTTTGTTGGCAATAGCTATCATTTAATCTGAACCAAATTTACGGGAAAAGTCTAATAACGGTACCTTTCATATAACGGATTTTTTAATTTTTGGCTATCTCGGTAACGGCATATTGAATTTCTTTAAAATTTTATATCTGAGAAGATCGAAGTAGCCAATCTAGTTGTGCATATCAAAATTTTGAATAACTTTTTTTTTTCTAATAAAAATTAATTTTTAGACCTTTTTTTTTTTCAAAAATCAATATTTCTAAAACTAATCAGAAAATTTATTTTAAATTTTATAATCATACATACCAAAATTTCACAAAACAATTGTTTTCAAAAAACTAATAATAAAAAAACAGGATTTCATCAAAATCCGTCATACAATTTTCGAGCTACTTCCTTATAAAATTTTAATTGATCCGTGACACCTAATGGTGTTCTTTTGTTTTTCAAGAAACTTATTAAAGTGATGGTTTTGGCAGTTTTTATAAGTTGAAAAAAAGCTTTTTACCCACCTATACACAATTCACTTTCATTATATACATATGTATGTAAATATTTACATAACTATATTCACTATATGTATTGTTTGCCAGTATTGTTTGCCATTTCATCATGAATAGACTTACGCCTGAACAACGTTTGCAAATTATTGAAATTTATTATCAAAATTCGTGCTCTGTGAAAAATGTGTTTCGCAAGCTACGTCCGTTTTTTTTCCGCTCATTTTTGGCTAAATGGATACGTGAATAAGCAGAATTGCCGTATTTGGAGTGAAGAGCAGCCAGAGGCAATTCAGCAGCTACCAATGCATCCCGAAAAATGCACTGTTTGGTGCGGTTTATGGGCAGGCGGCATCATTGGGCCGTACGTCTTCAAGGACGATGAAGGCCGCAGGGTTACGGTCAATGGAGAAAGGTACCGTTCGATGATAACAGATTTTTTTTTGCCGAAAATGCAAGAATTGAACTCGGTCGACATGTGGTTCCAACAGGACGGTGCCACATGCCACACTGCACGCGAAACCATGCATCAATTGAGAGGCGAATTTGGTGAGCAGTTGATCTCACGTTTTGGCGCAGTCAATTGGTCACCAAGATCATGTGATTTGACCCCGTTAGACTATTTTTTGTGGGGCTATGTTAAGTCTATTGTCTATGGGGACAAGCCAAACACGATTGCTGCCTTGGAAGCCAACATTGAACGCGTCATTGGTGAGATTCCGGCCGAAATGTGTGAAAAAGTTTGCCAAAATTGGACCTTCAGAATGGACCACCTGAAGCGTAGCCGCGGGCAACATTTAAGTGAAATTATTTTTAAAAAGTAAATGTTGTAGCTGACTTAGAATTACGAAAGAAAAAATTGTTTCAAATTAGGGAAGTTATACTTCTGGCGTGTGTATACATAAGTACACACACTCTTTTTTTTACAAATGACCAACAATTTTTACTAGCTTTGGGACATTTTAGTATTTTTTTGTTTTACGACAGATACATTTTTTTATTTTCTAATTTCTCGAAAACGATTTAATTTATTTCGATAAGCCATGTTATGCATTCGGGGCTTAAAAGTATTGTATTTTTAATAGCATAGTTCCCAAAAATGAGATCTAAGAGATTTCAACAATATCAATTTAGTCGTTACTTTCTTTTTTATATTTTTAACGAATGGGTCTAAGTTATAATGATTGGCAATCGATTATATCGATTACATAGGTAATATAAAGAAATCTACATTTATTACTTTTTCAAAGTTAAGTCTCTCAAAGAAAAAAGCAAGCAAAGTTTCGAAGATATAATGGCTTGCTAAAGGAGATAGGTCTTACATTTTAAGAAAACTATTCAAACAACAATAATTTTTTTTTCAAATGTATCTATAGATCTACATAAATGAATTCTACTTTTTAAAACATTCAGGGCTAGGCAAAAATTTTGTAAACGTTGAGACTAACCATATCGAAAAGTGTTGAGACTAAATTATTTCGAACATTTTAATTTAATAAAAAAAAATGCTACAAGATCAAAGAAATTTATATAAATGCTTAAAACGGGATTTGTAAAGGAGGAAAATGTAAAAAAATGTTTCCCTGTAAGCCAGTGCTATCCCGATATGCATAATTTTAACATAATAATAAATTATTAAACATACACAATTTAGCCAAGCAGAAAATTAACTATACATAACTGCCTTACCTGAGACTTGGCATGCTCTTGCCTTTAATCAAATTGCTACTGGGCTCACGGCTAATCATTGATGCAGATCGTGATAATTTCTTTTCCCCGGTGTCCAAACTTCGATGATAGTCCTGGAAAAAATTAATACAAAATTAATGTCACATTGGATTCAACAAAAAGTTTTGAAAAGGTAAAAAAAATCTATATTTATAGAAAATGTGTGATATAATTTTAAATTTGAAATAAAGTTTTGACAAAATAACCGGCCGATTGCATGATTTTTTTTGAATTTGTTCTGTATTGGTGTTTCAAGAATGTACATATACAAGAGATTTACGCCAAATACAATATTTCCAAAATCTTACTACATGCTGTAGTGGCCTCTTGCCATTTGTATTAGATTCTATTCCTACTTTTTCCAAATTCTTTTCGGACTTGGAGAACATTTTCGTTTCAACGAAGGTCCTCAGATCGGCCATTTTAACACGTTTCTTTTTATCACTTCCGCGACGTTCTATTGTTGTGTTCGAATCATCTGAAAATTGAATTTAAGTGTATTGGTTGGATTTAAATATTTAATAAATTTATTGATTGAATCAATCTCTCACCAACTTGACCAGGAGTTCCAGACTCTGGTATTTCAATATAGTCCTTTGCGAGCGAACTATTGCTTGGACTATCTCGGTTATATGTTCCGGGTCCTTGATAAAGTGATATCTCTATTTGGGGTATTGGTAAGGAATTCGAACGTTTTCGGGGTTGATGGGTAGGAATAGCAGCTTCTTCAGCGATTTCGGTAAGCCTGAAAATATATTTTCACATACAATACAAAAATCTTATGAAGAAATTTGAGAAATGAACCTGTTGTATAAATACTGCAGACTCCAGTAGACGCCCTCTTCTTGCCAATGCGATATAAAAAGACATCTGAGAACTGCCACATCTAGAAATGTAGCAGCTGAAACATCTGCCTTTGTTTCTTCAGCAAATTTTTCATCTGATTCGGATTCCTTTTCAGTCGATGTGCTTGCTTTTGGCTCTTTCTGAGAAGCTCCACGAATTAGTTCATGCTGCTCGAAATCGAAACGTGTTGGTTGTTTGTCTTTCGAATGCATTGATTGTCGACTACCTCGTCGACTTTGTGATTGTTGAAGCAGACTTGCATCGGCCTTAAATTAAAACAAAATTAAAACAAGCTATATATATTTATTTAGGTAGGAGAATACATACAGTATAAAATGAAGGATCAGCTAGATATGGCCCTGAGGGAAGTCGAAATATAACAACTCTTTCCTCTTCGATACTGGATGCTTCCTCTGGTATTGTTTCAGGAAAAGCAAAATCTTTCGGAGATGATACCCACGAACCCTTTGAAAATTAAAAAAAAAAATTGATTTTGAAAACTATTATGTATTTATAGAAAATCCTACATCTTCATCGTGCTTGGAATGATCTGAATAAGATATACTCTTTGGTGAATCTGGTTTTGGCGAAAGAATTGTGTCTCCAGCTGTTGAAGGCTTTCCTATAATAGAACAAATATTATTAGTTAATTTTTCATATCAGGTTTTACAACAATTTCTAAAACGGATTCTTAATATTCTATATGTGAACGTGAACAAGAAGGGTAGAGTGCTTGATTTTTCTCTATAGTCTTCTGGACGTTGCAGAACAAAGTACATACATCTGCAACGAAGTTACAAATTTAATCTTACCAAACAATCGACATTCCAATATCCACCACACATCGCATGTATTTATCGAAAAGCTAACTGTCACTTCAGCTTCAATGGAATTTTCAAATTCAAAAACTATATCCGTCAAATAACAGATATGCAGAGCATCGTCAGCAAGCAGACACGTGACCATACGACTTATAGTGAAAGCAGATCATTACATATATGATTTACATATTATAAGTTTTTCTGCACTTACAATTCGCATTTAATTGTTACGGAAAATATATCAACAGGAGGTAACATTGATATGGAAAAGAATGGACTTTTGCCTTGGGTGTTGCATTTACCTAGAAGCACACTACTAAGTGCGTGGTGCACTAGTTAGGAGTTTCATAATTGTTTGGCCTTGTGCCATAAACTTTGTGCCTTTGGTTCCGACCAGGGCAGGGGACTCTATCCCAAACTATATAAAATTGTTAGTATTAGTTTATTTTAAGGGCAACTATTGTAAAGTAAATATATGAAATACCTTGTTAAAGTATTTTGGTCGAATTTAATGTAATCACACCAAAAACATAAATGTTAAGAAAGTAGCCAAGTTCTTCTATATACAAAAACCTTTGCGTAACAAGTCAGCTATGAAAAGTAGTGAAATCTAAGAGAACGCCAAGTTCTAAGTTTACAAATGTTAAATATCAAATAGTTTAAATAAAGTAATATGGAAGAACCCCAAAATTATCAGAGAAATCTGGTATTTTTATGATTACTGGCTTTAATTGTATTGGTTTACTTGGCAAGTTTTCATTTCAAAATTGAATAATTAGGTAATAAAAGAAAACTTACTAAGTAACCAAACACAATTTAAGTCAGTAATCATAAAATACCAGATTTCTCTGATAATTTTGCGGTTCTGCCATATTACTCTACTCAAAATATTTGATATTTAACATTAATAAACTTAGAACTTGGCGTACTCTTAGATCTCGCTACTTTTCATAGCTGACTTGTTACGCAAAGGTTTTTGTATATAGAAGAACTTTGCTAATTTTTTAACATTTATGTTTTTGGTTTGATTTCACTACTTTTTGCAAAGATTCTTTTTATCAGGAAAGGTGGGTGGAATAAACGCCCAATGAATGCCTCATACGGTAACGTGAGTTTTGAATGTATGCCTTTTGTATGTACTACAAATCCTACCCCTCTACCATTTTTCATTAGTAAGAAGTGATCTATTGAAACGGTAATAATTGATAAGAAGTAGGTGGATGAAACGCATGAAAAAATTTATAATTTCAACTTTTTTTGTAACAAACACCAATCGGAAGTGCTCTCAATATTAATTAATAGTAATTCTATGGAAATGGGTGTTTATCGCTATCCTATCGCTCTACGACAATCAGTAGTTCTCTACATGGTTGATATGAATTCCATGCAAATGGGCGGTTGCCACGCCCCTGAATGTAAAATCTCAAATTTTAAAATTTGGCTTTGCCTTAACTTTGAGCCCTGCCGCTGTACCAAGTTTCATTATTCCACGACAATCAGAAGTGCTCCTCATAATTGATATCAATTCTATTCAAATGGGCGGGTACCACGCCCCTGAACGTTAAACCTCAAATTTTAAAATGTTGCCTTTGCTTGCACTTAATGCCCTACCGCTGTACCAAATTTCATTGTTCCACAGCGGTCAGAAGTGCTCCAAATAATTTATATCGATTTTATGAAAATGGGTGGATACCACGCCCACTGAATAAAAAATCTTAAATTAAAAACTTTTCCTTTACCAGCGCTTTAAGCCCTACCGCTGTATTAAATTTCATTAATCTACGACAATCTAAGGTGGACCAAATAATGTAAATCAATTCCATGAAAATGAGCGGGTACCACGCCCCCTGAGTGCAAATCTTGAATTTTCGATTTTTTTCTTTATATACACTACAAGGCCTACCGTTGTTTGAAATTACAAGATTCTACGATGTCTTGAAGTGCTTCATAATTTTGATGATCTGTCAGTGAGTGAGTCAGTCAGTCAATCAGTTACGATTTTTGCGATTTTTGCAGTCTTATACCTCGGGAACTACTAATGCTAGAGAATTGAAAATTAGTGAGTTACCTAAATCTGGATAGTTTGGCAAATGCTGAGAGTTTGAAGTTTCTTACTTTATTGGTACTGAAGTTAGAGGGGCGTCGAAAATCGCCTGAGTTTGTTCCTGTCAAAAAGGGTGTAGTGGCGAGTTTTATTGCTCTCTTCGGTCAGATCTTGGATCCGCTGACGCTACCTCAGCTAAATAAATTAAAAAAGCATCACACCATATATTTCTCTAATGTTAGGCGATAGAAATATAATGGAAACATTTACATTTCGAGAACACCGTCAAATATTATTTTTGTCTCTCATTATTTTATCGCTATTTTGATAAACAATGTTCTAGCGAAATAGCCAGTTGCGTTCCTCTCCTTAAAATATTCCACCTTAATGCGCGCGCTTCTCATCAGTTTACTCTTGAGCGAGCATGTTCGGGCGTACTCTTAAGTGGAATACTTTACCCTCCCTATTTTTGCCCTCCATTTTGATATTCAGAAATTTAAAACCAATTTGCATCGGTATCTTCTCTTACATCCTTCCTTATTTTCCTCATACTGTGCGGTGCTTGATCATATTAAGGGTAGTGAAAACCCCTTTAGTGCGACCATTATTATAAAAAAAAATAGTTATACATTGCCTAAAGATTAATGTCGGAGCTATGCAAATCCTTATACAAAAAATATTTTTCTACCCATTATAGGTATAATAGACTTATGTCAACATACAGTTTTCTTTTTTTCGCTTCTATTCTGTTCGTGACACTTATGCCGGATTTACACGAGTGACAAATTGCCATTAATTCATGTCATTAAACTGGCAAAATAATGGTAAAATCAAAGCAATTATGATAAACATTTACACAGGGTGAAATAATGAATGTTTGATTGATAATTGCAATCTGCCATTAAAGAATGAGCAAGTTCATTCTTCCTCGCGGTGTGCCATAATTTTCAAAATGGCATCATTGTGCATTTACACGACGCCTTTATAATGGTAATATTTAATGCCATTCTTCCCTGCAATTTTTTTAATGGCAAAAATAATGACAAATTTTCAAATAATTTACACGATTTAGTCAGTAATGTCAATAAAATGGAAGAAATAATGATAATTTGTCAATCGTGTAAGTCCGGCATTTAGAAAGTTTTGCAACAAAAAGTACATTATATAACTAATATTGAGTATCTCTTTAATACTTTTGTTCCCCTTAAACAAAAATGTTTAACACATCGATCCCGATCGTGGTTTACTCCAGAAATTTCCTCTCATGTACCGTAGAAATCAAGCATACCTTCGGTGGAAAAGATATAGTTTGGAAGATCTTCACAGATCATATCGGTTACTACGAAACCAAGTTGTTTGCAAGATACGCACTGAAATATCAATTTTTTTCAAAAATCGCCTTAATTTATCTATTAATGGTCGAAAACTGTGGAGCAATCTACGCAATTTTGGTATTGGTAAGCAAAAAAGTACCAATTGTCATAACATTGACAATTGACAAACAATTTTTAACGTGTCCCTCTTCTTCTTCACTAGATTCTTATGAGGTATTTAACGAGGGTAATTCTTCTACTCAATCTGCTTTTGAGTTCTCTGAAATTGATTCTACTGAAGTTGTTGAAAGCTTTATGTTAGTTAAATCAAATGCTGTTGGAATTTGTATTTGTATTTGTATTATTATAAAAATTAATAGATACAGCAAGATTCAATCTTTTATAGCATCAAAGATTCGTAACCAAGTTGTATATATTACAATACATAATAAGTAATAACTAATGAAACTGATAATAATTACAAAAGAAAATAAAATAATAAGAAAAAGTATTACAAAAATTTTATAAACAATCTGGGCAAAACAGAGAAAAATGAAAATAAATAAATATAGATACATTAAATCGAGCACAATTTTAAACCATAGACGATAAAAGTTCAAATAATTTCTTCTTGAAAATGGTTGGAGAGGTGGTTCTTTGTAATTCAAATGATAAGCCATTCCACAATCTAATAACTGCTACAAAAAAAGATCTTTCGACAATGGTGTGCGTAAAGCGCGGTAAAATTAATCTTAATCCTCTTTGAGAATGTGCGAATTGAAGCATTTCACCTAAATACGCAGGACTTCTGTTATGAATTATGTTGTTTAAAAAAATAACATTACGGAACATTAAATATTTATCAAAATTTAGTCCTAACAGCGATGGATGTAAATTAGACACACTTTCATGCCTTGGGATATTGTAGATGAAACGTAGACAATCATTAAACGCGACATGAAGTTTTCGTTTACACTCATAGTCAAGAGAGGGATATACATTACAATTAAAAGTAAGAGAGGGCATAACGAGACTCTTCACAAGATGTTTTCTTAAAACAGGATCAAAGATGTTCGAAGAACATCGTAGAGAACGCAGACTACAGTAAACTCGTCTAATAGTATCAGAAACAGCGTCACAGCAGGTTAGTTTGTTGTTAATTTGGAAACCCAAATATTTTACTTTTGAAACATAGTTAACAACTTGTGAATTTAAAACAATTTTGGGTAAATCATCAAGAGTAACTTCAGTCCTCGAACAAATCATAGAAAGAGTTTTTGATGGATTAAGTAGTAACTTATTTTCAAAAGACCACTTTTGAATATTTGTAAGATCTTCGTTAACACGGACAATGCAGTCAATCAAACCTAATTCACTAAAATTATTGAGCAGAACATCATCTGCATACATGTGAATATGTCAACTATAAACAATATCTGGTAGATCGTTAATAAATATTGAGAAAAGGAGTGGTCCTAAAACTGAATTGATTGTATTCACCCTATTTTTATTAGAGCTTTACTACCAACATTTTCCCTATGACATGGAAGCAAGCGAAGATAATCCCCGTACCAAAATCATCTAAATCCAAGGACTTTCGCCCAATCTCTATACTTCCGTTTCTTTCTAAGGCTTTGGAAAGGATTATGCAAAGAAAAATATATACATATCTTAGTAGAGTCAATTTCCTGATATCTTTTCAGTCTGGTTTTCGTCCAAAGCATAACTGTTTGACAGCGTTATTGAATTTGACTGAAGACATTAGGCAAGCTGTTGATGACGATAATGTTAGTTTTTTTGGTTCTTTTGGATTTTTCGAAAGCTTTTGATACAATTGACCGCTCGATTCTCATTCGTAAGCTTATTCATCAATTGAATATTTCATGTGCTGCTGCTTATTTGCTTCATTCATATCTAAGTGATAGAAAACAGGCTGTAAGTCACTCCAATACGTTGTGTTCTTCTCTGCCGGTCTTGAAAGGTGTTCCTCAAGGATCGATCTTAGGCCCAATTCTCTTCTCACTTTATATAAATGAATTGCCATCGATATTGAAATTTTCACTTGTACAAATGTATGCTGATGACGTGCAACTTTATTTGAGAAGTCCACTAGGTCTTGTTGAAAATTGTGTTCATAATATTAACCAGGATCTTTTAAGTATCCATATTTGGTTCCAGAAAAATGGCCTGTTTTAAAACCCATCGAAAACTAAATGCTTAGTTATCTCTAAAAAGCCTATTGATCTTTCTTATTTCTCCCGCCTAATGCTTAATAATATTGCTATTGACTATGTAGAAACAGCTAAAAATCTTGGTATCACTTTCAATAGATCTTTAACATGGCAAAACCACATAAATTCAATTGTTGATAAAGTGTACAGTGCTCTTAGGGTTCTTCATGATTCCCAATACTTAACTCCGATAGAAACTTGTAAGATGTTAGCTAAAACCTTGATTATTCCACTGCTTACATATGGTTGTGAAATTTACTGTAACTGTAATGCTGAGAGTAGACGAAAGCTTACGGTTGCTTTCAGCAATACAATAAGATACATCTACGGCCTTAAAAGATATGACCATATCTCCGAATTTGCTCCTACTCTATTCAATATGCAATGCAGTTTATTGCTGTAAGACGTAATTTCTGCTCTACACAAATAGTCTTCCCATTCAATCTGACAATTGAATTATTGTGCGTCAAAATAACTAAGGAATCTTTAGTCTTATTTGTTTTAAATGTTTATATTCCACCTAGAAGTCCAGTGTCAGTATACACTGAACTCTCTTTAGCACTCGACTTTATTTTTAGCTTAGCTAGCCTTGAGAGTAATATCCTTCTATTAGGGGATTTTAATCTTCCTCACATTGATTGGGTTCCTTCTGATGACAAATCCTATTTCGAAGCTTCCGCAAGTTCATCCCAACAGGAGCTCCAAATGTTGGATAATATTATCTCTACGGATTTATATGAAGTTAACTCTGTACATAATTTTAAAAATAGACAACTTGACCTTGTATTCTCATCTGACGCCGTTAGTACAGTAGTGGTTGAATCTACCTCTGCTTTATCTAACATAGATCGTTATCACCCGCCTCTTGACATTTTTCTGACTTGAGTGGTCATTTACTAGAAAATAATAATCCTCATGACTGCTCCCATTTTCAAAGGCTCTTAGATAGTTTAATAAATTCCGGTATAGAACATTTACCGATTTCTAATGATCTTGACTCAACTATCCCCAGCTTCTATTCTATTTTGATGAGATGCATTAATGAAACAGTTCCTAAAAAAAGATCTATTCCTTCCAATTCTTTTTGTCATCCTTGGTTCACAAAAGAACTGAAATGTATCCAAAATAAAAGAAATAAGGCTTGGAAAAAATACATAAGGTTCATGACGGTAGAGAATCTAGTAGTTTACATTTCCCTTTTTGAAGAATTTAAAAAACTCTCTTTCCAACTCTATAACGAATATCTGGAAACCATGGGGCGTTCTTTGAATTTAGACCCGAAAAACTTCTGGAAATTCATAAATTCTAAAAAGAAATGTGACGGGTATCCAGTAAACCTCATTTATAATGACTTAATCTTGAATACAACTTCTGAAATCTGTGAGGGATTTGCAAGTAATTTTAGCCAATCCTTCATTGATTCTCCTGTAGTTGTTGACGAAAACTATTTTCATTTTTTACGAAATTGTCCTCAAGTATCATTTAACAATATTACAATAGAACGTGAAAAAATTTTGAGCTTTTTGTCACATTTAAAAGAGGACTACTCTGTTGGACCTGATGGAATACCACCTGCTGTATTAAAAAAATGTAGGTCCATTTTAGCTCTTCCTCTGAGTAATATTTTCGAATTATCTTTGAAATTAGGTAAATTTCCTTCAGTTTGGAAGAATGCATTTATAACCCCAGTATATAAAAAGGGAGATAAAACAAATATTATCAACTATAGACCAATTTCTAAACTTTCTTGCATTCCGAAGTTGTTCGAACAAGTTGTGTGTGATAGTTTGACATTCATATATAAAAATATTATTTGCAACCAACAACATAGTTTTATGCAGAAACGGTCTACTGTTACTAATCTAGTTTTCTTTTTGAATAAATGTTTAAACTGCCTAGAAAGTGTTCAAGAAGTTGATTGTGTATACACAGACTTCTCGAAAGCTTTTGATCAATTGTCTCATAAGATTATCAAGTTTAAACTTAATTCATACGGGTTTCCTCCATCTTTCATCAAGTGGATATCATCGTATCTTGAAGATAGGTCATATCAAGTCAAATTCAGAAATTCTTACTCAAGATCCTTTATTGCCAAATCAGGTGTTCCGCATGGAAGCCATCTTGGACCATTACTCTTTACATTGGCCATTAATGATGCTCCTCTTTGTGTACGCAATAGCGAAATTCTTATCTTTGCAGACGATATGAAGATTTATAAAAATATATCATCCTCAAAGGATCGAACTCTATTGCAAGAGGATATTAACCACTTTGCCTTGTGGTGTAAAAAGAACAGTTTAATCTTAACCCGGCAAAATGTCAAACAATGACATTTTCAAAAAAACGTTCTCCTTCTTCTCATGACTATATTATTTCACGTCACATTTTAACTCGTGTTATAACTGTACGGGACCTTGGAGTTCTTTTCACGCAAAATTTAGACTTTTCTGTCCATATTAATATCATAGTTAACAAAGCCAATTCAATGTTAGGTTTTATGAGCGTTGGTCCAAAGAATTTGTTGATCCCATTGTTACTCGTGCTTTATACAACTGCTTGGTTCGCCCCCATCTTGGGTATGCATCGCAGGTTTGGACTCCTCTTTACGATGTTCATATTGAGAGATTAGAATCTGTTCAAAGAAACTTTACTCGTTTCGCATTGAACGGGCTTCAGTGGAGTGATCCTTCTAATGCCCTCCCTTATGACCAACGTTTATCTATTCTTCAAATGCAAACACTGGCACAGAGAAGAACAAACAATGATTTGGTATTCTTCCACCAAATAATAACAGGTGTCACAAATGCACCAGACCTACTATGTTCAGTTTTTTTTAATTATCGGGGTGGAGGTTATAATCTTCGTGGACTCGACTTGATTAAAGTCCCAACACATAGGACCAACTATGGGATGCATGAGCCCTTGACACGTATGGGTAGACTTTTAAATTGGAATTCAAACGTTTTTGGTTTCAATATCAGTAAAATTAAATTAAAAAATCTACTCAAAACCAGTGTTCCACGCTCCTAAATGTTTTTTTGTTTATTGTTATGTTCTTGTTTTGTATTGACGTAATATTATATGTTATATTTTCATGTTGTACTTGTGTTAGTGTTATTTGTAATAGAGTTTGCCTACTAACAACTAACACTGCACTAAATGATGAGCCGGTGGTATAACACAGTTTTCTGTGTTGGCAAACCATTGGCCGCAAGACGGAGCTTGCTATAAGCTCTCTTCGACCAATTCTGATAGTGTGAAAAAGTATTTTCTTCAATATCGAACACTTCTTCTCTTCACTATTAAACAGACGCATCAACCATATAACCTATATTACAGATAACAATATCCTACTTCAAGCAGATCAAACACACTTAACATCCCACGCCATACATGCCTTACTTCCGAGCGGCAGTTCTTTGTCAACGCCAGTCGCATATGGAACTCTTTGCCAAGTGATATCAGAGGTCTTAATAATGCTAAAATATTTCAGAGTAAACTAAGTCACTACTTTTCTTTGCTTTAAATTTGCGGTTCTACCTTTAATACTTTAATACATTAATAATTTAAAATTTGCAGTTATTTTTAATTCTATAGCTTCATTTATTTGTAAACTACTCAGCTTTCCTTTTTAACTTCATCAAAACCAATACCCAGCAGAGAATATTATTCCCATACATTCTTAAAATTATCATAACATAGTCAATTTGAGCTTGAGTGTCAATCCGTTTTTCTATAAACCAATCTTGGCAATTTTTCTTGCAAGATTGTATGGCAATTTATAAGCCAATAAATAGTTGTAAGTATATATGTATACACGCGTCTAAAAAATTAATTTAATTATTATTTGTTTCTTACGTGCAGTGAATACATCTGCTGATCCTTTCGGTGAAGACGGGCTCAACAAATTTCTGGCCTTAGGTTTAACTGGTGCTAAAAAACACGGTGCTCCTGGAGCTCTATTGTCCCACATTCCTTGCCACAATCTGATGCCATTCTCCAGACGAAAGTTTTGAAAATCCGATTCTTTGAGATGATGAATAATTGGAGCAAATAAATAAACAAAAAGCTGAACAAAAAAAAAATATTTTAAAAACTACATTGTGTTTTAATAAATAATTATTACTGTAATAGTTGGAACAGAAAACAAGTAGTTTTCAGTTTTTGGCATATCCTTCTTCAAAACAGGATCAAGGTCTTCTTCTTCATCGGCACACTCTTCGGAAGCATATAAAAGTATCCATTGCATTGTGTAGAGTAATTTCGTTTCAACTGCCCCAATTGCTTGCATGTCCTTCACTCTGAAAATTGTAAATTAGAAATATAAAAAATATGTACATTTTATGTAAATATACTACCTGTTGTGAAGTAAAGCTGCTACACAATGCATTACATGCGGCAGGGCAGCTTGTAATAGTCTCCATCGAGGGATAGCAGCTAAAGCTTTAGTCAAAGGTGGTGATAGTCCAAATTGTATATTCTGAACCACAACTTTTTCGAATGACTTTAAATAAAAAATAATTTATCGGATCACATTATAATTATTTAAGAAAAAACTTGACGTTTGTTAGATCAATATTATTGGTTTTATCAAGAGGCAAGTGAATTACTGGTAGTTACCTTGCATGCTTCCTTTAGCTCCTATTTATATGCAGCAATTACAAGTAATAATAAAAATGTTGGTTTGTAGATAATTTTAGAAGTATGCAATATTTTTACCAAAAAAAAAAAGTTTTTTATCTAAAGAGTGTTTTTGTGTTAAACAATTAATTATTCATTCCATATATACCGAAAATATTTTGAAAATTAAAAAAATAAAACTAAATTCGACTATTAACTGTTTTCTGTTAACGTGGTTTCCAGTTTTAAATTTAAAACAAGTCTTTCATTGGTTTCATTAATTTTTTAAAGAAAAAAATCAGTTCTTAATTAAGAATACAAATGGAAAAAAAACTAAAATAATGAAACATGCTTTTTTAATCAACATTTTTAGTGTATACCTAATTATTTTTAATTCACAAATATTTTCAGACTATTTTTTTTTATTTTTTCATTTATTTCGTTTTTTTTTTTTTAACTTACGTGATGGCCGGGTGCATGTTGACAAAACTACATCAATTTCATACGAAAATACAGTTATTTAAAAATATTTTTGTTTTCATTTTGATAAATTGCGTTGACGAATGCAGTTTTTTTTTACAGGTGTGTAAGCAAAAGACAAATGCATACAATTAGACATTTAAGAAAAAAATAATAATATATATATAGGTACACTATTATAACACACTTTTTCTATACCACCTGTTTACACATTATATTGTTTATTTGTTATATGGTGAATTTGCATAGATAACCGTTTTATATTTTAGATAATTTTAATTTTAATAAAGTGAAATAAACAACAACTTTTCACTATAAAGCTATTTCGTTAAGGAACGTATTCCATACATATCCATGCGAACTTATAGTACTGTTTATGCGGCCCGGCAGTAAGGGTGGAAAGGACATTGGACTTCCGAAAGTAATTTGTTTATCCCAACTTCCCCCAAGAATATTTAAAAATTTAATTATTTATGAAGAAAACTTTTAATGGAAAAACTTGATATTAAACTGGTATAACTGTTATAAATTGGTAATATATATGATAATACACTGAATAGTTTATTCCCTACAAGTATAACAGATTTTTATTTACTCATTTTGAAGACGAGATATGGTATCCTTGACGTTTATCCGAGTAAAAATAAAATCACCACCGGATCGCACATACCTGCTCTTATGTTCGATCACATCGTAAGCACAAGATTCTTAGTACCGGGTGTTTTTTAAGACGAGTGGTTTTTAATCTGGCAATACTTTGGAGTTGATCTTTCTGACAGCTCTCACTTGATTTATGCTCAGTTTGTTTTGCCATTTCATAATGAATAGACTTACTCTAGAACAACTTTTTGCAAATCGTGCAAATTTATTACCAAAATAATGGTTCGGTTCGGGTGAGGCATCCCGATTTTCACCCTTATCTTTATAATACCGCTAAATTCTTGGCCATAACATTAAATTATATGCGTTTTATTTTTTCTTGAAAACCACACGTCAAAAAAAAACAACCGTTATATCCGTTAAATATATTTTTGAGTCGTTTTTTTTTTACTAAATTTGTATATACCTACCTACAAAATTTCGTTAATTTTTTATAAAAAAAAAATTGATATGACAATTTTATATGTGTATACGTATGTACATCCAGAATAAAGAAAATCGGCTACGCTCTACCGACGAAATACAAACAAATCCCCCTTTCTAAGGTTCTTAAAAATTCCAGTCCCTTGAGCCCAACTTCGGACGTACTGTCAAGTATAGAGATTCTTTCTTTAGCCGTACAACACGAATGTGGAATGCTTTACCATACTTTTTCCCTCCCATTTTGATATTATAAACTTTAAAACTAGTGTACATCGGTATCTCCTTTCAAATCTTTCCCTATTTTCCTAACGCTCGCACTGTGCTTGAACATATTAAGGGTAGTCAAAATCCCTTTAGTGCGCGCACAATTATAAAAAAAAGCCACTTTGTGTGATATTGTCAACAAAAAGTAGAAATTTAGTAAAAAAAAATCTTGATTTACGACCAGAAAATACCAAATTAATTCCACCACGCTACAAATCAAATATTATTTGTTGCAAATCAAATTTTCAACGAGAATAATATCAAATTGGTAAATGTTTCGATGAAATTGCGATTCGTTGATGGCAATATTGTTTTATTTCGTTAAAATTATTGATATTAAAAAATGATGGTTCAGGACTTATCGTCATTTAAGACAGTCTTGCAAATTGCAACAAAAAATGTTACATACGTAAATTCTGAACTAAGGTAGAAAACTGTATTCGTTTTTCGTGACATACATCGCATTTCGCTTGATTTGCTGTAAAAATTTTTTCCGTGATGCGCACTATTTTTTTTTGTTGCTAACTGTATACAATTTTAATTTCAATATCAATAAACAATTGCTATAATTAAGTTAAACGTACTGTAAATATATGTATACCTATTTATGTATTATTTATTATGAAAAAAAATCAAATTTCTGATCAAAATCTGAAATTACTAGAAGAAAACCCCATTAGTTAGTTCATTTATTAAGCAATTTGACAGTAGCTGACACAAATCCACTCAAACATCTTTTATTAAAGTATCTTTGATCTGACAGTTTCTCATGAATAAGTGACTTTTACTGAAAGTGGAAGAGCGTCCCCTATCACGATTTCTTTGACTGTAATTGTGTGTGAGATGACAAGTGTTTTTGTGATTGCAACGTTTCTTGTTGCGATAATCGTTATTGTGTATACGTTTATGTAAGCTTGTGAATATGCAAAATACAGTAAATACGTTACCATTACTAGATAGCGACTTATCAAAAAACAAGACGGAACGATAGGTCAAACAGTCTACAGAAAAAGCACACACACATAGAGGTTCTAATTTTCGTCTTCACGCTAAGGAAAAGTGTCTTTCTGCAAAAGGTAGAGGTACCTAATAATAACTATTCCTTAAATCACCAACCATCCATTAAATTATTATACTAAGAATCGAGGTAATATTACATTCATAAGCTTTAAACCTACCTAATGATAACTAGACTAACTATGTACTAACAGCTCAATGTTTAGCTACATTAAAGTTGTTAGCTGCAGCAGCAAGCTCGTACGATCCAGTCGTGCATTTATCCACTCATTTTAAATCTGTAATTTAATCTTATTAATAAATTTAAAGATTTATCATGTGAAAAGCTCGGTAATGTCAATTTTCAGGCAGACGGAAAATTTGTCTGCCATGCTAAGGTTTTTTTAATGTATATTTCAAGATAGTGGTTTTGAGTAAACAATTTATAATAATAATAATAATTTGTAATTGCCCGTTTTATTAATAGCAATCAAAAAGATTTTCTGTAAGTTTATATCAATTGTAAATTTAATATCCTTAAGCAAATTCACCATAAAAATATCAAAGTATTATCTTCTATATCTATTTTAAAATAATAATTATTGTTTTAAGACGAGCAAAGCCAATTAAAAAAAAAAATAAGTATACGTCACAGTGTCCAGTTTAAAAAATATTAAATTTTTGTCCGGAATGATTAAAAAATACAATCTTAGAAATCCACATACGTTGCTATATACAAAAAAAAATACTCACCATCATGTTATCTAATATTAAAAAAAAAATGCAGAAAACAATACTTTGATGACTAATGTGTAGACGTACATTTACATATATGTTTTTTCATTATTCTAAATTAAAAGAATTTTGGTATAGAAAAGTGTTAAACAAAAATGTGTGTGAACATTTGTGTTACATAAAACATCGAATTTGAATTTATTAAATAAAATCTTTTAGACACAATATCTAGACGACATTGACAAAATGCTCATTTGAGCTTTTTTTTGTCACATCCAAAACTTAAAGCTTATTTACAGCTTTTAAAATGTATTTTATTATTGTTTTATGTTTTTATTTTGTTCTTAATGATAAGCTTATATTTTAATATGTAACGATATTTAGCAGTGATCATTCCACACATCCATTTTTGTTATATAAAATGATAAGTTTATATAATAATTATGTATGTATGTATTTATGTACTTACCATACAACTCGCTTCATGAAGTTTTCCCAATTTTGGACGTATAAATGGTGCAATTTGACGCCATAAAAATGTTTGCACTGAAACTGGAAGGCCCAAATCTTGAAGGCCATCATCTTGTTGAAAATCATAAAGCTCAGCAACGTTGAATGTTACCATTTTGGCTGAGTTTCATTTGTTAATATATGTAAATGAATTGGTTTACATTTCTCCCTGCGAATGAGAGTAGGTCGGTATCGTCTAATTATATGGTCAATTGCTTTATTAAACTTGTCTTTTATTTCGGTTTTATCCGAAATTTAAAACATTGGACCTAAATATTTTGGTGATTTTTTCCATATATTTATAATTAGATAAATGGGTTTTGACTACCCTTAATATGATCAGGCATAGTTCAAGAGTTAGGAAAGTAGGGAAGGATTTAAAAGAAGATATCGCTGCTCGTTAGTTTTGAATTTCTGAATATAAAAATGGGAGGAAAAGTAAAACTAGTTCAAGCATTCCACATTCGTGTTGAACGGGTAAAGAAAGAATCTTGTATTTGACAACACGTCCGAAGTTGGGCATGTATAGAAGCGAATATTCTTCAATGCAAGTATCGCTGTAACGAAGGAACACAGCATTGAGTTTTTGAAGCATTAAATTCTATGCAGTATTTTATTACCCATTGAGCAGAGATCAGAATTTAATTAGCTAATGATCAGGTATGTAGATTCACATTCGAAGAATTAGAAATTCCATATAAGTTTTAAAAATTGCCCATTTTAAAAATTCGAAAGAACTTGGTAATTTATACGGTAAGATCTTAAGCATTCATTGTGATTTAACCTCAAACCTTCTGGCTGAACACACCGAACAAGAATTTGTTGAATCCTGTTAAAAAAGAGTGAATTTTCAATATGCTTCTTCTGCTTTAACCAATAATATTTTGGATGCCAGTAAAGGGTTATCCATTTTGCGGTTTTAAAAGTATAGGGTTGGAAAATATATAAGCTATTAAGGATTACCATGTAGTTTTTTGTTAATAAGAATAAAGAAATTTGAAATTGAATTGAAATTGAATTGAATAAATTCAACATCTGTCAAACTAAGTTGTTAAACCACTTTTTTTCAGTTGAAAGTCTGACATATACGAAAATGGATCGCTTAACTATCGCACAACGCATAAATATTGTTTAAACCTACTACTAAAATGGTGATTCTGCCAAAGCCGCATATCGTGCTTTAAGGCCTGTGCATCATCGTTTCGCTCGTACCACTGAAAATATCGCTGCTGTAAGAGAAAGTGTTGCCGTAGACCCGAATGTGTCGATTCCTCGTCGTTCTCAGGAATTAGGACTGTATTAAGGCACATTATGGCGTATTTTGCATTTGGATCTACACCTACATCCATATAAAATCCAGCACACACAACAGCTGAAGCCAGATGACCATTCACAACATCGTAGATACGTCGAATGGGTGCTTGAACAACAGGCGGTGGACGGCGATTTTTCGAATAAAATTTTCTTCAGCGACGAAGCACAGTTCTCACTCGGTGGATATGTTAATAAACAAAATTGTCGTATTTGGGATTCTGAGAATCCGCAAGTAATTGAAGAGAGTCCATTACATCCACAAAAAGTCACTGTTTGGGGCGCTCTTTGGTCCGGAGGTGTGATTGGACCTTACTTCTTCGAAAACGACGATGGAACGACGGTCACCCTCAATTCGGAGCGTTATGGTCATATGATAACCGACTTTTTTGCCTGCTATTGAAGAATACGACTTGGAGAATATGTGGTTTCAACAAGACGGTGCCACATACCACACAACTCGAGCGAATATGGCTTTATTGCAAGAGACATTTCCTGGCCGCGTAATTTTTCGTCGTGGCGATATCAACTGGCCACCAAGATCATGCGATTTGACACCGCTGGACTTTTTTTGTGGGGCTACGCGAAAGACCGTGTTTATGCAGATAAACCTTTAACTTTTGAGCACTTGAAAAGCAACATTCGTCAAGTTATGGCTAGGATACCGCCCAATATGTGTCAAGAAGTGGTCGAAAATTACCTCAAAAGAATCGATGCTTGCAACAATTCGCATGGTGCTCATTTAAATGATGTAGTGTTTCACACATAATGTCAACGTTCAAACTTTATGATAAAAAAGAAATATCATGAAAAAAAATATTTTATATGTGTTTTATTTACGTTTACTTTTAAAACCGCAAAATGGATAACCCGTTATAACACAACAAGCGATCATCACAGCGATGGAAAAGTTTAAAAATGGAAAAGCTGTTTCATCGAATGGTATAAGTATGGAACAATGGAACTGGTCAGTTGGTTAACATCGATATAAAGGGTGTTTTTTTAGACCTTTGGTTTTCAATCTCGCAATTCTTTTTCCGGGGTTGGTCTTTTTGACAGCTGTCACTTGACTTATGATCAGTTTGGTTTGTCATTTGATAATGAATGAATTTACTCCTGAACAACGTTTGCAAATCGTAGAAATTTGTTGCCAAAATAATGCCCAAACGAGGTGGCCACTGATCCCGATTTTCATAAGAAAATTTTGTTCAGCGATAAACCTCACTTTTGGTTAAATGGCTACGTTAATAAGCAAAGTTGTCGTAAATAATGCGAATTATAAGAGAAATAAATAAATAAGACATAGTAATTTTCTCCCCATCAGCTCAGCCGCCGTCCTTGGAGATAAATCTGTGACAACAACCAGCTCTAGTCTCAGAACATCGCGCCACACATCTTTCCTATCCTTCCGTCTCTTCTTTCACCTGACGACGCGCTGGGTTAAAAACATATAAAGAGTAATCATAATCACTTGAGCGCGAGTAAAATTATAAAAAAAAATCCACAAGCGACAAGCCATTGTTGAGACACTGTTACATCCTCAAAAAGTCAAGCACACATTGGTGTGCTCTACGGGCAGAGGGAATCATTGGTCCATATTTCTTCAAAAATGAAGCCGGCCATATTGTTACTGTCGGAACCATGATTAATGACTTTTTCGTGCCCGAATTGGACGATGTTGATGTTGACGACCTTTGGTTCCAACAAGACGGCGCTAAATGACATTCAGTCAACGGAACAATCAATTTATTGAAGGAAACTTTTGGTAAGCGCATTATCTCGCGTCGTGGGTTTGTGATCGTGCGATTTAACACTGCTGAACTATTTCTATTAAATCTTCACCCGCATACATAAAGTTTATGGAAAAAATGTCTCCTAAAAGACATCAGACGAAACACGCTTGGAAGTGATTTCTTGACAGAAAATCAAAGTATAGCAATGCTTAATGAAGTTAAAATACAGAAATTATATCATACATACTACAAACTGTCGTGACCATGAGCCCGGCCTTTGTCAACTCGGTCCAAAAACAGACAAGTCAATCGCTTCATGTGTAAATTGTAAATCGTCGGGTCACCCTGCGAATTTCAAGGGATGCCCCAACCGAATTGCAGTTTTAAAAAAAAAAGAAGAAAATGCTTTGTTATCCGAAGCAAAAATGTATAAACCTGCAGTTAATAAGGTTAGCAGGCTTCCAGGCAACGTGTCACTCTACTCTGATGCAGTAAGAGGCTTCAAAAGTGTTGAAAAAACTCATGAACAGTCGATCCCAATCTCCACGGATCTTGACAACAATGGTGCTTCAGATTTTACAAAATTCATTGATGAGTCAGTTAGAATTTTTGGTCTACCATTCCCCAACTTAATGTCCAAAATAAGAGCCTTCTGGTCAAATTACAAAAAATTGCATGAATTTCAAAAGCCTAGTGCTTACCTTTATTTTATCGCTTCGCTTTGCCCATGATTTTCAACCTCATTACCTCTAATATCAATTCCCTATCAAAAGAAAAAGTAATTCAAATTGAACTCCTGCTACAAGAGATTTCTCCAACAGCGCTTTTACTTCAAGAAACTTGTCTAAAAAAAAACAATAGTAAGTGTCCTTTTAATGATAAATATAATTTAATAAGAAATAATGACGGTCGAGGAACGGGAATTCTACTACAGAATTCAATTCGTTTCTCCCAAAAATTTTTTACCCATAACTTGATTTCAGCAACCATAGCCTTAATTCCTTTAAACTCCTCAAAAATGTTAGCTCTTGTTTCTATCTATATTCCCTGTCACGCTGGTGCTTCACTTCCCTCTGCACTTGATAACCTTCTCAGTTTTTTATCTCAATTTGATTATATAATAATTGGTGGTGATTTTAATTCTCGTCACCCTCTGTGGGGGGATCCGATTACGAACCAGAATGGATCTCTCCTATCTAATTGGTTCCTAGACAACCATTTTCTTGATCTAGACATAATTGCGGCTCCAGGCCCTACCCGACCATCATCGGGCTCACATATCGACTTTTATTTAATATCCTCCAACCTCAGATCAGACAACAACATTGCTTGCCTCACTTTGGATGCTATTTCGGATCACTATTCGGTGTTCATGACTATTCAAATGAGGCAAGATTCGACTCTCCCGGACTTACCTAAGACTTTTACCAGTTTCAAAAATACCAATTGGTTAGCTTTTAATCGCTCGCTTCAATCTGGTCTCTCAAATCTAAACATCCCAACAAATAGAAATCTTTCCAATTCAGAAATTGATAATTTCATTGATACAATCAGTGAAATTTTTTCTGATTGCATCAACCTCCATAGTAAAAAAATTATTCTTCACAATAACTGGGTTAACATTTCTACAGCAACCTTAAGTTTATTTAAAACCCGTAAAGTCTGGAAACGGAAACTCAAACGAATTTATCACCACTTTGGAGATCGAAACAATCAAGCTTACATTGAACAATCTGCACGTATTAACTGTTTATCAAAAATAATTAAAGATAAAGTACGATTAGAGTTAAACGTACAATTTAGAAAGAAGTTAAGTAACTTGAAACCAAACTCAAATGTCTTCAAAGTAATTGATCAAATCACTGGAAGAAAGAAAAATCATAACATGAATAACCAAGTGTTATCTTTCCGCAACAACTTTTTCACCTCACCTTCTGAAAAAATAGGAGCCTTTGAAACTTTTTATTCTGAACTTTTTGCCTTAAAAACCCCCTTAGCTGACTCAGTCACGACATTAGAAGTTCTAACTTTCAATTCTTCTTTTTCAATCTGGAACGAAAATCTACAGATAACTAATTTTGCTCCCTCAAACACAGCTGTGGACGTCCATAACGAGTTCTTTACATCATGTTCCGCTGTTGAAAGCATTATCTCGTCATTAAAAAATAAAAAATCTTCAGGTCCGGACAATATTTCAAATTTTATTCTACGTAAATCAAAAATTACAATAGCCCCATTTTTAACTCCCCTAATTAATAATTGCCTTAACAACTGCTATTTTCCCTCTGCGTGGAAAATAGCAAAATTAATTCCAATTAAGAAAAGTAACTCACCTTACAATATAGAAAACTTTCGTCCCATTTCCCTTCTCTCAAATTTGGGAAAAATTCTAGAGAAAATAATTCTTTCAAAGTTACTCAACTTCCTTGACGACTCGGATTTAACACAAACGGTTCAATTTGGCTTTAAAAAAGGCCACTCCACTGAACACGCGCTTCTTTACTTTCAAGATAAAATTTTAAATAATTTACGGTCCAAGAAATGCACAGTAGCATGTGCACTTGATTTAAAAAAAGCCTTTGACTCGGTATGGCATGCGGGCTTATTATATAAACTCAATCAGTTAAATCTGTCACCAACACTAATTAAAATTTTACAAAGTTTCCTTTCAAACCGAAGCCTTTCAATTAGCTTTGAAGGTGAATCATCCTCAATTATCCCCATTCAGACCGGAGTGCCCCAAGGATCTATCCTCGGCCCCCAGCTCTTCAATTTATATTTACATGACTTTCCAATTCAACATCACTGCTCTGAAGCAATCCTCTACGCTGACGACACCATCCTGTTCAGTCCCAACGAGAGACCATACGAGGCCCTCAATTCAGTCAAATCTCATCTTGATTTAATCATCCCATATTATAAAAAATGGGGTATTGAGTTAAATACTAACAAATGTGAGTTGATTTGCTTTCGCAATGCGGCTGGCAAAGGACACCACCGAGCTGTCCGTGAAAGTCGAAACCTAAAACTTAATATTGCCGGGAACTCTGTTCCCTTGAAAAAATCTATCAAATACCTCGGTGTAAATCTCCATGAAAGATTAAAAATGAACCCTCATGCGAGGAAGGCTTTGAACAATAGCAAGGCTGCTGCTGCAAAACTAAAACTTTTACTTAATTCTAAAAATGTTGAAACAAGAACTAAACTGTTAATGTATAAAACTTTAATTCGACCATTAATGTGCTATGGATTCCTCATATGGTTCCAAATCACACCCAATGTCGCATTAGAACTCCATAGATTTGAACGCTATGTCATTCGAAAATGTATTAATAAAGGCCGTAGACCAGGTGGTAAATGGCACAGCAATAAGACAATATACCAAGACTCGAATATCACTCCCCTACTTGACTATCTGATTTCCCTCTCAAAAAAAAGAATATCTGCACTACAAAATCACGACAACCCTGTCCTCCGGAATATATACGAGGGTAACATCAACTGGTCTATTAATGATAGATATTATATGTCTCCGATAAGTATCCTCAACGAGGGGTCCAGCTCGGATTTTACTGTCCTTAATGAGGACATCTTATTCACCTCGCCATTTTATAAAAAACAACTTCCAAATATGTATAGAGGCTAGGCGATTCAGATACTTAACCAGCTTCTAATTAGATTGTAACTAAAGATTGAACAAAAACTAAATAAGTTAAAAACACCAAGAATAAATTTATATCTAAATGAAGTTACCTGATTGTGATTGGACTAACTCAAGTTCCTGTGATATATAATTAGTTACCAGGCTGTGAAATTAATATAATATATATTTTCTTTCTTTTATAAGAACCATATATCAATATCTATTATAAGAATCATTAATTAATCAAAAAAACAAAAAACAAAACGAACAATAATACTCTATATTCAATTTAAATACGCATACAAACATTGTAATAATCATCCAACTACAGCTGTTATAAATTGACATAATGAAAATTGTATCCATCTGAATTAAAAATACCTGCACACTACTCTAGTGTCTAGATAGAGACGTCTATATGCGTACCTATCCCAGTTTCATTTCTCCATGTTTCGTTTCTCCATTTTATTACTTTAGGCTAAGTATTTATTCTCTTGTTAGGTTAAGTTTTTTTTTTTTTTTCTCAAGATAGCGTCTTGTTGAGTGGACGTATTAAATTAATAAACCGAAATGGATAAAGTCTTAAAAATATAAATTTGCTTTCAAGAACATACAAATAATTGAATAGTATAATAAGTTGTTTAGCCAGGCCAATTCTAAGTCGGCAAATTGAAATAATAATATAAGTGACTATGTAACCATAGAATTTAAGAAACTTAAATTTGTGTTAAAAGAAAAATCTCAATAAATACTACTACTACTACTACTACTACAAACTGTCATGTAAATTTGTCAATCAAAGGACACGGTAGTGCACAGCCAAGTTCTGGCACTAGACTCTTTTCACCGGATCAAACTCAGGTGATTTTCGACTGATTTCTAACTTCAATACCAATAAAGTCAGAAACTTCAAACTCGCAGTATTTGCTAGGCTCCCAGGCTTATGCAATTTAAAAATTTCAGTTCTTTAGCATTACTGTTTCTGAGATATAAGAGTGCAAAAATAGCAAAAACCATAACTGACTGACTCATTCACTAGCTCACTTACAGATCATCAAAGCTATGGAGCACTTGACTTACCGACATCGTAAAATCTTGTAATTTCTCACAGCGGTAGGCCTTATGATGTATACAAAGGAACAAATCGAAAATTTTGCATTCAGGAAGCGTGGTATCCGCCCATTTGCATAGAATTGATATCAACTTTTGATTGTGATAGAATGATGAAATTTCGTACAGATGTATTGCAAAATTTTAAAATTTGAAATTCTACATTCAGGTGCGTAACACCCGCCCATTTGTATATAATCAATATTAAATATATTTAGAGCACTTCCGATTGTTATAGGTGCAGGATTATGAAATTTGGTAGAGCTGTAAGCTTTGAAATTATGAAATTTTTATCAATAATTATTATCATTTCAATGAAGCAGTTCTAACTTATGAAAATTTGTAGAGGGGTAGGACTTGGAGCAGATACAAAAGGCATACATTTAAAACGTACGTTTCCTTATAAGGCTCTCATTAGGCGTTTATTCCACCCACATTTACTGAAAAAAGAAGCTTGCAAAAAGTAATGAAATCACACCAAAAACATAAATGTTAAAAAACAAGCCAAGTTCTTCTATATACAAAAGCATTTGAGTAACAAGTCAGCCGTGAAAAGTAGTGAGATCTAAGAGTACGCCAAGTTCTAAGTTTATTAATGTAAAACTCGAGCGTTGTATGTACCCTTTTTTTTAATATTTTATTTATATTTGTTATGAAACATTAATTTACACCATTATTCCAAAATGTTATTTCCAATTAACTCAAAAGACAATCAGACTCAGGATTTTGCTCTATAATTTTTTTTCTCATAAGACTCCACACCCCGCATTTTTCTTACCAACGAACTGCTGAGATACCGTACTCTACTTGGCAATCTGAACAATGCGATCTTACATCTTTACACTACCAAAAAACAGGAAAGAAACCAAGACTAAATATGAGACCAAGACTGAGACCGAGACGAGACGAAACTTCACATTAAAATTTTCTCGAGAAAAAGGCAAGACCAATACCGAGACGAGACTTGGTTAGTAGGTGAGACCAGGACCGAAAACGAGACGAGACTGAAATTTTTCGATTTTGACGACATCGAGACAGAAGACTAACAAAAGTCTCGCCCGGTCTCGTCTCGTTGCCAGCCCTAATTATCTCGAATAAATTAAACGCAGCTTAAACAAATATTATCATTTTGAACTAAGAATAAAGCAGAAATAAGTCATTAATTACATTCAAACAAGGTTCGTATTCTATTGCGAATATCAGCAGTAGAGGTGTGAAGGTTACTCGTAGTACAGACTACAACGTACATCAGTCCTGGCGTAATAAGGATAGACTATCCACGTATCTCTTACCAAACACAATCGTAAGTAGTACATGTATATCTAGTCGCATCGCTACAACTGGCCACAAGTAATTTTGTAGATACCTACAAAATGCCGATAGTAGATACCTACAGTACAGAACCTCAAAATTAGAGAAATCTAATGATTTCTACCTTAAATTGTGTTCTTTTATTACCTATAATTCAGTGTTGTTAAGTTACGCGAGTTTTACACATTTTAATAAGGTACGCGTAGCGTAAATAATGTAACTCACGTTACAAATGTAACGATTTCACGTTTCTCATTCACGGAAACATTCACATCCGAATATAATTGGAAGCAAAAAGTCGCTGCTTTTGAGTTATAAATTCATACTAAAAACTATAAATATCTAAACAAATTCACAAAACAAAGCGTCAGTATTGAAGGTCTATGTACACTTCACTTGACGACCTGGGGCTCGTACCTCAAAGATACTCTGAAACTTCAAGATTGGAGGTGTTGTGCAAAATTTGCCACACAAAATTTCAAAACACTGCCTGGCACATATTTAAATATAGGTCCAAAAATATGTAATTTCACTTAAATAGTTATTTATGGTATATAGGAATACTTTCCAAGACGCCTATAATGAGTTCCGAACGCAATTATAATGAAGATAATCGAGAGTGTCAAAACAAATACAGTAAAACCTGTCAAATTGGACCACCCTTGGGACCGAAGAAAAGTAGTCCAATTAGAAGTTGGTCCGATTGTAGAGGTTCCTTTTTTCCCTCATGCATATATGTATGTCTGTTATGAGTATATATATAATATATATACCTATGTTTATATATATAAAAATACGACTGCCAGTGCATATACCACCTATAAATTTCCAGAAAATATTCAATTAATTAAATTTGCCAGTTGGTTTGCTTGGAGAATTGTACCACAAATTGGCACATTCTTTTATCTTGCGAAGCAAAACCATTTAGATGTCAAGACATCAATTATTTCATCAAACGATACAAATGATTTCATACGTTTTGTTGTCAAGCCAACGAATTGTTCAATTGACAGTTTGATTTCCGTCTTCGCACTCAAAATTCTTTGGATTTGAAACTTTCTGCAATCAAATTTCTTTTGAAAGATCTCTCTGAGACAAATTTGAATTTTCGAAAAACCTAGGCCCGTTTGATGATAATCATCATAAGTATTTATGTTCATTAGGCTTTTCAGACCAAACCCAAAACCGGGTTTTCAGCTAAAAGTTTACGAAAATTCGAAAACCGTTCACACTGAACATTTACAAGTTTTCGTTTGACATTTCAATTATTTTGGCACCACAGACAACAACAAATACGTTCTGAATTGAAATTGAAATTACCCCAGACAGCTGTTTTTTTTTCGTTTTTCTTGGCAGCAACCCGCCAGCTATTTATGTGACGATTAATTGAGCACTGAATGTTTCACAAGGTGTGTTTGCTTAGTTCATCTTGCAACATGTTTTCGACAGGTTTTATTTAAAACTTGTAGTTTAGTAAAACGAGTGGTTTATCAAAAATGTATGGGAAAACTTGTGTTTTCGCTTTAGGGTTTCAGCCAAAACCGATAATTTCGTGAAAACCGTATTTTGGGTTTTTTTTTGTTTATAATCTACATGCGCTCAAGGGATTATGAAAACTCTTTAAATATTTCAACACAGCGCGGGCGTGAGGGTGAGGTTAAGGAAGAGAAAGAATGATAGGAAAGATGTGTGGCGCGATATTCGGAGACTGTATATGGTTGTTGTCTCAGATTTTATCTCCAGGGATGGCGGCTGAACTAATGCGGAGAGAAATGTCCGTGTCTTATTTATCGATGTCCCTTATAATTCGCACTAATTTGTTTATTCTTTGACATATTTTATCGGTATACTAGTTTTAATCAATCACATGTTGTTAGTTCTATTCCTAAACAGCATGTAATGAGTAAACCAGCAACTCATTGTGTGACATTTATTTTTAGAATTGGTTTCTAATGGAAAATTAAGAAGACATAGACTACGGCAGGGATCGAACTTGTGACCATCAGGTTGACAGGCGAACACACAACTATCGCGCCACGGCCATCCCCGTGTGAAAAGGATATTAAAACGCTTATGTACTACTTGTTGACCAACAATTACAAAAAAAAATGCCATGCTTACATATTTCGTATTTCCTACGCTTGGACCAATTAGACAGGTGATTACATTACGCAACTCATGTTATCTTAGTGGTATATGGTCCGATTAGCAGGTGCCCGATTATAAGGGGAAATTTGTATGAAAAATAGGAATGAATTCATTAGGAGCGGTCCGAATATAAGGTGGTCCGATTATAGAGTCACCCGATTAGCAGGTTTTACTGTATTTAGTTGTTTGATCCAATTTTTGAATTGATTAATAAGTGTCAGCATTCACTGTTTCACTAGCTGATGATGTCAAGTTATAATTAGAATTAAAGGTCCCAAAACAGGTTGGAAATCACTTTACAAGTTCCGCCTTGATAACTGATTTAATATATATGCACTAGGATCGAACTATTTGCATCAGTTCTATTCAGAAGACAACGACAAATTAAATAACAATTATCTTTTTTGAAATTACGTAATAACTTTCGTCAAAAAAAGTTAGGTTTATTATAGATGTATAAGTTACATTAGTTACGTGAAAAATGAGACGTAACTGATTTCAATTAGTTACGCGTAACTATATGGGTATCTTACTCAGGGTAACTTACGTTGCCAGTAAACCAACAAAATTTATGTCAGTAATCATTAAATAACAGATTTCTCTGATAATTTTAGCTACTTATTTAACATTTATGTTCTTGTTGTGATAGATATATAGCTTTTTATAAATATAAATTTTTCTGCAATTAAATTAATTTCTTAAATTCTCAAAAAGACAATACTTCTAAAGCTCGAATCGACTTTATTTTTATTTCAGATTGGAAATAATATCGGAATGTAGCTTTTTCCGCAGGTCACTGTATTTTCATAGCAGAAATAGTAATGAGGTCAAAAAAGAGAATTTAAGTCGGAAATAAAAAAAAAAGACAAAAAGAATAAGAAATTGAATCTGAATTAAAAGTTAGAAATGCAATTGGAAATAAATGCGGCGTACAAACACTGAGGTAGGTATGTCCGATGGTTTCATGCTACTTACCCGTTCATATAAATATCACAAAATTAAAGTAGATTCAGAAAAACGTATTTAAACACGTTTTAGTGATATAATTCGAAATTAAAATTGACACTTATCTCGAGCGCTCATACATCTCTCCTGAAAAAGCACCCCCACAAGATCCGGTAGAAAACAACTCAATTAACAATAATGACAAAACGCATAGATTTAACCCTAATGATACCCAAAGGACATGCCATTAATGTTTGCTTTTTTGTTTTTGTTTATTTTCTTCCGGTAACATATCCAGCTATTTTGCATGACACGCAAACCCCAGAACCAAACCACTATACATCAATTTTAATCCCATGTCAAGGAACTCTCTCTCGCTCTTTTGTTTTGATATTCCAAAAGTGGATGGTAATAAAAACCAACAGGTTGCCTATCCGTCACGGTAAAAATCAGTCAAGTGGTTTTTCTTTATCCTTTACAATAACAGATGATATCTATTTGCGGGACAAGTGCATTGAGTATTTTTGTATATTTACAACTACTCTGCCCACTCTCTCGCTCTTTATATTTTTAAGAGGACATCTGTGAAAATTTTCAATGTCAGCTGCTCAATGTTTTGATGTTGAACTGCGTGCATGGACGCAGACTCCGGCCATTTTACAAAATAAATGTATCCCAAAAAGTCCTCCATCTTGGTACAGAAACTCGAGAGGATAACGAAAAGAAAACCAACGGATGATTACCTCTGCCAGATAACCTGGTTACATAATCAAATCCTCCATATTTGATTTTTTTTTTTCACTTCGCAAAAGAACAAATTTTCACTTTCATGATTTTTCACAATCAATTGGTTCAATTCACTGATAATAATTATCACCCACTCATGGGTATCATAAAGAATAACTCTATTTGATAGCAAACACTTTATCACGAAAGGTTTTCCACACAAAACTAAATGGGGCACACCCAAGCTAATAAATTTCCACTCAATGACAAAGAAAATGGGGTTTTCTTTCAATTCTATTCAACAAATTGCAATGCAAACAAATTATCTTTCTTATCACGAGGGATTCCGTTAGAAAATTGAGCAATTAATTTGATTATTTTACCTTTTTTTAAATCAATTAAGCTAAGGATTTTTTGTTTGCTATTTAGAACCGTTATAAAAGTTAGGTGCATATGTGGCTGCCCTCGATTAAAGACTGATGAAATAAAATGGCGACTTTTTCGGTTACAGCTCCAAACTTGGTATAGATAAAAACGTTGGAAGATTTAGCTCAGTGGCTTTTTGTAATGGAGAAGTGAATGCGAGGGTGGTTTCGGAATGTAAACAAACATTATATCCTTTGCTCTCTATGCTCTCATTTTCGCAAAAAAAAAAAATAACAAACGAAGCAAAAAAGGATATGGGTCAGGTTTTAGGTAAGTTTAGGTCAAAGTGTGGGTATTGTATGGAGATTGCGTGTTAAGTAATTGCACAGTGTAAATAAAATTCACCGGTCTATATTTTTCCAACTTGTGGATTCAATGTGTTGTGTTCATTCATAACTGTCGGCCCGGCCGGCATATATAGGATGATAGGAAGAGTTGTATTTCTTGTCAGCTGTTTATAGTAAACAATTGAGTGCACGATAAGTTTAAATGACACACACACACAACAATGTTATGACTGAACCCAGCAAACATTTTAATTCAGAAATGAACGATAATTAATTCATAAAAGTGAAGAAACCGGCCGAAAAAGAATTCACTTTTGATGCAATTTGAATCCTTTTACCTGGGCTCTTAGACACCAATTTGAATCATTGTAATGATTCATTTATGATCTGAAAATTCTTCATTTAAATGAACGTATATAAGAATTATAGCATCGTGTAACAATTAAGAAGTCCTGGAAGCTATAAAATCCAAACAAGAGGCAAATCAAAAAATGTTCCAGAGGCTCACCGATGAAATATTCAATCATAAATGAATCAGAAATAATGAATTCACTTATGATACAATTTGAATCCTTTTACCTGGGCTCTTAGACACCGATTAGAATCATTTTAATGATTCATTTACGATCTAAAAATTCTGCAATTAAATGAACGTATATAACCGTTCCATATATTCATTTAAATGATTAATGCCTGAATCTTTTCTAAATCATAAAAATAATTCCAATAAAATTCAATTAAGTGAAGGATTTCTAAGTATATACCTTCACTTTAATTAATCGTACAGGAATCATTTTTGTGATTCAGAAAAGGTTCAGGGATTAATCATTTAAAGGAATATTTGGAACGGTTATATACGTTCATTTAATTGCAGAATTTTCAGATCATAAATGAATCATTAAAATGATTCAAATCGGTGTCTAAGAGCCCAGGTAAAAGGATTCATAAGTGAATCATAAGTGAATTCATTATTTCTGATTCATTTATGATTGAATATTTCATCGGTGAGTCTCTGGAACATTTTTGATTTGCCTCTTGTTTGCCTCTTATAGCTTCCAGGACTTCTTAATTGTTACAAGATGCTATAATTAAAGAAATGATTTTTATATTTCTAAGAAAATTTAACACCATTTTTACATACCTTTATGTTTTATCATTTGCTTTGTTATATATATTTTTTGTTAAGTAAGTAGGTACCCATTTACTATTAAAACACAAGCTGATGGTTATATACCTATCTAAACCGATCTTTCGAAAAACTTTTCCGAACTGATAATCGAATATGCAAACGAAACTTTTGTCATAACAATGACCCGTCATCATTACCCCTTGGTAAAAAGAAAAATAAAAGGATGAACAAAAAAGGATCTCCATATGAATGATCCAACAACAAAATCTGAGTGTTGTTTTTTTTGACACAGAATACATATCTCTTTGTGTATCTCTAGTAAGAATTTGTAGGATCTTTGTATATATTCATAATTCATTCACAAAACTGAAGGTTTCCTGAATATTATTCTTCATTTTTGGTGATTAGAATCTGAACCTTCAGATAAATGTTTGCTGGGAAATATGGTTTTGTTTTAAAGTATATGTAGGAACATACAAATAACAAAAATCAAAAGCAAATTTTAAATTTATTTAAAACTAGCGAAACTCGCCGAACGTTGTTTTGCTCTTTCCATATCATCTTAACATAAACTTTACTGTAAGTTCTGAAACTTGAATTATCTATAAGTAAGTAAATAAATAAATAAAACATACAGGCCAATCAAAATCGGTCCAGTCGTCTTGGAGTCTATAAGGAACATACAACGATATGTAACCAATTTCAACAGATTATTTAATTCCAGCTTATAATTATTTAACAAATATTTTAAAATAAATATATACTGGTATAATTGAAGTAAATAATAATGTATGTAGAGGGTTTTCATTTTTAAACGCCGACTACAAGGATTACGCAACTGCCATTCGAAAACTATCGTTCTGATCCTTTAGAAAAGTTCTTTGTGTATGTGTTTCCATTTTTTGATTCTTATTTTTATTTTTATTTGCAAAATCGCCAAAAACCGAATTTAAAATTTAACAGCGCTAGCGTCGAAATGCATTGCAAAAACATGAAATAAAATTAATTTAAAGGTTGTTATATTTTTTTAGTGAGGTTTAATATTTGTAAGTAAAAGCTAAGTGTTAAATGTTCAATATCGACTGTCGGTTTCAAGACACGGGGCGTTCTTGACAACATACATATATGGCTCCTTATCCATTCACAGAAATATGAATATTCGAAATTTTCACTTTTTTTGCAGTGAGAAACCAATGATCTCGTCAATTTTTTTCTACGGAAAAATATTTTGTGGTGATCCTGGTAATGAATATCAGAGTGAGGATGAAATCTTCGAATCGGAGGATGAGCGGTATATAGGGATGGACTGTAGAGAACACCTGGAGGTACCTGAAACCGATGAAAGCGAGTACGATTCTGATGATGAAAAACCATTGTCGACTTTGACATCGAAAGATAAGAAGCAAAATGTAAAATAGAGGAACAACTCTCGTTCATTACTCATAGACAGTGATTATCCCTTCTTAGCGACAAAAGAGCTTCTATAGGAAATATACTCTCTAAAGACCCTCCTTCTTTTCTTTTCACTGGAGAACTGTTCGAAATGATTGTTGAGGAATCTAATAGAAAAGCATTGCAAGATAATATAAACTAGCCGGTCAACGTTACTCGAAGTGAAATAGAACAATTAGTTGGTATATCCCTATTGACGTCCACCATCAAGTTGCTTTCTACTAGACGCCATTTGAACTCCCAATTAGGACAGCTTTTTGCTTATGAGACCATGTAATTTTGGCGGTGGGATAAAATATTTTTTTTATATCGAAAAATGTGTAACTCCACAACCGGCCATATATGGCAAATATTATAAACTTAATATCTAACAATTTCACAAAGTTACGCGACTTCATGAATGATTCGTCCTTGGAAAATATGATGTTAATCGGAGACCCAAACGGGCGTATTGGTGGCTATCAAAATTCTCCCCTACATTACCAACAACTCCAACAAAAGGTCGAGGAATTCCGGCAATGAAAAGATGAGGTTGTAAATAGTAATGGTAGACATCTAATGGAACTTTTCGAGGACTTTGGCTTATTCGTGCTGAATGGAGTTACCAAAGGTGACAAGAATGGCGAGCTAACCTTTATAAGCGGACAAGGGCAGTCGATAATAGACTTATGCGCAATAACGGGCGAATGGATGAAATGTGTGGACGATTTTGAAGTTCTCGCTGCCAATTACTCAGGACACTTTCCGCTAGTTGTTCGAACGCGACTCTGTGAAAAAGCTCAGCAAACCAACTTCAAAAGCATCCATAGCAATATGGGTTGAAAACAAAGCAGAGAGGTAAATAACTCTTCTGAATCATAATTGCAGTTCTCCCCGTTGCAAGAGGCGAACAAAATCGGAGAAATTGAGGAAAATATTACAAGAGTAATCCGCATGTCCCCATCATCCCCTTCTAACCCGATCACATGCAAATTCAAAAGCGTCTGGTTCGACATGGACTGCATCAAACTCCGTAACCTATCATTCAAGTATCTATGGCTATTCAGATCTTCAAACTACGAGACATTTAAGACTTTGTACAGAAAAGAAAACACTTTGGCATAACGTGTTCGAGTTGGGAAAGAATGAAGGTGTCTATCGAAGCTGAAACTCTAGCAACTCATTTTAAAATTCTATTGACAGCCGAGGAGACTCTTCATTCCTTCAGCTATGCTCTGCAATTTGAACTGGTACCCGAACTTGACTGCCCGATAACATTAAGTGAATTGGAGTTCACGTTTAAGCCCATGAAGAACAACATGACCCCAGGAGCCGATGGTATCCCTATAGAGTTTTTTTAAAAATAGCCCTAATCAATTCAAAAACTACCTAGTAGAGTTTTTCAACAGAATTTACGAAAATGCCTGTATACCTACTACTTTCACAAAAGCGATTATTTTTGGTATTTTCAAATACCCATATCAACCAGAAAACCATAGAGGAATTTCGATACTTAACTCACTTCGTAAGATATTCGCAACGGTTTTATATAGCAGACTTTCCCAATGGATAGAAAGCACCAGTCGCCACAGTGTATATCAAGCTGGCTTTCGTTCCGGATTCTCGACAGCTGACCACATTTTTGCGCTGACAAGCATTACAAGAAAGTTTAGTGAAAAGAACAAGAAGTTGTACGCATGTTTTGTCGACTTCAAAGCGGCGTTTGACACAGTAAACAGATATACACTAATTTACAAAATGGCATCACTGGGCATATCTAGGAAGCTCTTGCTAGTCTATTCTAAACTTATCGCTTCTATAAGTGCGGCGGTATGGGATGTTTCCAAACTATCCGAATGGTTCACCACTTCGACTGGCGTTCCGCAGGGATGTATACCGAGCCCTTTGCTTTTTGCATTATATATCGATGGTATAACGGATATTATCCCCGGTGGTGTCAGCTTTGCCGGCCATCAAATAAAAGTGCTACTCTATGCAGATGACTTGGTGCTGTTGGCAGACAACCCTTTCTCGCTACAACTCCAATTGAACAAACTGCAATCATTCTGTAAGACATGGGACCTTCAAATCGATGCTATGCAAACAAAAGTGATGATTTTCGCAAGCCGTAATAGAGCTAGACTCCGAGAAGAAAATTGGACTATTGGCAATGAGAGAATCGAAGTAGTAAGGAACTTCAAGTATCTCGGTGTAATTCTTACTTCAAATCTCAACTTTGCTACCCACGCTAAAGAGAAAAGTCGGGACGCTAAACTTGCTCTCAATATGATGTGGCCTAAGCTCTTCGCAAATTCTGACATTGATCTGGCATCTAAATAAGAGTATTTGATGCCACTGTGAATACATTCTTGTGTTACGGAGTACTGGCCTTTGGGTTTATCCCTTTCGAGGAATTTGAAATTGTGCAGAGGTACTTTTATAACGATTGTTCAGACTACCTAATTCAACCCCAACGTATGCTATTCATGTCGAATCCGGTTTACCTCCTCACTATGTGCGAAACCTTAAAGCTCATTCGGACTACCTTATCAGAGTAATGCGAACGAATGAAAACAGTCTACACAGATCAGTTTTAGAAAGGCTTCTCCTCACCAAAGCTTCTCCTTTTAGGGAGTGGAATTATATTGCCTTGTCACACGACCTCAACCTGTCGTTATCGGTATCAAACTTAATCGAATGGAGTGATATATTTGGAAGGGTGATTGCAAAAGTTGACGATCAAATATACAATCAACACATCGCACGAGCATGCTCATCAAATTCCAGATCATTATATAAAAACTTAAACCATCAATTGCTAACGGAAAACAAGTACTTCAATGACTGCTATTCTACCGAATTAATAAGCGAGAGTCGAGATATTAGATCTTAATTTTATTCCACACAGATTAGATCGGCAGCAAACTTGTAATCTTTGTAACAGAAGAGAACTTGAGAATGTCCAACACTTCATCGCAGTATGTCCAATTCTGCAAGAAATCAGAAGGCTACAACTTGGAGAAAGCTTCCTGAATCAAAGTAGTCTGTACGAGGTTATCAACGGCAATCGGGGTTAGGAGTGCTTGTTCAACTATTGCAAACATGCCCTAGTATATCGCAGCAGCTTTTAAATATTCTTTATCTTTTAAATCATGTGAAAATTAATCGTTGAATGTCGCAAATCATTAAAAGTGCCCAGACCTTAATTCCCTCGCTCTTCCATCCTTCTTAAAAATCAGTTCTCAATTTTCACTTAAACAATAGGTTCAAAAGTATCAACAAAATTGAATTTACTTGTAAATGACTTAAACTTTAACGAGTTTCTTTTCATTATTTAAATACATTTTCTTTATATTAATATTAACTATAATGGAATGTCAATTCCGGCAGACGGCTTATGTAACCAAGTCCGTATTCTTTTATAAAAAAAAAATATTGTGCTTATTACTGAAAAATAAAGAAATTTATCTATCTATCTATCTATTTAAACCTACATAGGATAACTAGACTATCTACCTACTATCAGCGTCAATGTTTATCTATATTAATATTCTTAGCTAAAAGAGCAAGTTCGTACGATCTATTTGTCCATTTGATTTTATTCTGCCCATGTAAATTTTTTTTCTTAATGTCAATTTTATTCCTTCACTAAATCAGCGTCTTCGATGGTTTAGCGAAGAACAAGTTTGTAAATGTCAAATAGCAGAGATTCTGTTTTATTAATAACATTTTGCACTTAGTCCAGAAAAAAAACTCCTAAAACTTCTCTAGTCCATTTTATTAATTTGGGTGTATAAGGTCCTTATTCGTTTCTGATTTTTAATACTGCATTTTAATAATATATTTTTTTAAGTTTTTCTTATTTTATTTTGTTAATAAAGTTAAATAAATTCGTTTCCTAATAAAAAATCTTGTTTTACAACTTATTTCAATATTGGTATTAAGGACACAACTCGAAATAATATAAAATTTCTTGCACGAAGAACAGTTTGGTCAAAACAGCATATCTCACTAAAAAAATATAAACAATCTTAAAATTAATTTTTATTATTATATTCGTGTAAATATTATTATTTAAAATAAAATTGTATCCCAATATGTATGTATTTAATAAAACTGGATTTGGAGGATTTTTTCTAAACTTAAAATGCATTTATCTCAAAACTCAGATTTTGGAATTATGTTGTTACGTATGACGTATAGTATAGTATAGTATTGGGCCCGCCAAATAACTTCTTTTTTTTTAAATGGGCGCAAAACATCGAGTGAAGCTCCGGCTGTGTGGCACGTAGCGCCGTCCTGTTGAAACCAAATATTGCCAATATCCTCCTCTTCAATTTTTGTGAACAAAAATTCGTTCAAATTGCCATTGACTGTAACGGCCACTCCTTGCTCATTTTCGAATTATGCCTCTGGACCAAAATCCGCACCAAACAGTGACTCGTTTTGGGTGTATCGGCTTTTCAATGTATGCGTGCGGGTTTTCAGTGCCCCAAATGCGACAATTTTGCTTGTTTACATACCCGCCAAGATCAAAATGAGCTTCATCTGAAAAGATGATTTTTTTTGGCAAAATCGGCATCTTCTCTAAGTCGATCGCAGGCCCACTTAGCGAGCGTTTTTCAAGCGTATACGCAACCATATTCGTTCAGCGGAAGGATAAAACTAATTACCTGTCAAATCAGGCATGAGCTAAGTGTTACCATTCACGAAATAAGCAGTAGTTGAAAAAAAAACGTTAGATGGCGGACCCGTTATAAGTACATATAGTACAAATGTAGTATAGTAGCTTAAAATACCGCCTCGTAGAGAATGATACAAATATTTAAGCAGCTGGCAAGTCGCCATGAACTTCCTAATAAACATGGTAGGTATTTCAAAATTGTTCAGTCCTATTCACACTAAAATCGCAATACAAAAAAAATCATGTAAGTATTAGTTTGTTTTAATTTTAGAAAGTTTCTGATTGCCTTGCATAAATAAAAAAAAAATAAAATGAAAACATTTTGCAAACCATTGAAAATTCAGTTTTTTTCTGTATTACATATTTAGAATGGAACTGTAATTTTTGTTGTCCAATCAACAGCAACTTGTTGAAGGTAATTAAAAATACCAAATTGATAAAATCAATAATATTTAATTATCATTGTTTTAACGGAAACAAAATAGTTTTATTTTTTTATATCTCATGATTTTCGAATAAATATGTCTAAGGAAATTGGTATCTCAATCGAAAATAATACGAGTACATGTTAGACTTTTCATCTAATTTATCTACCCAAAAATGTTGTTATTTTAAGAATTCAAAAAAAAAACAATTTCTTACAAATAGATGCCGATATGTAGTTAAAAAGAAAATGATAACATAATTAAATCTACAATTTACAGGTGTATTTACCACCATTAATATTTTGTCATTTTAGTAATTATGCTTGAAGCAGCAATCTTAGGCCTTTTTCACAATCTCGTAAAAAAAGACAAATCGAATCGTCACATCTTTGTCAGAGAACATAAGTATCCGGTCACTATTTTCTATCTAAGCCAAACGATATCGAATATCGTATATTGTATTGAATTTCAACCAATTAGTCTTTTAAAATTATTGTCGACACCATACTTTGTTAATGTGAATCTAAACCCCAGTATTATTAAGTTGAACATCGTAATCCTGCATGCTACATTAAAAATGAATAAATAAATAAGTTTGGTGGCACAGAGCTCGTAGAGAACAAAATCCTTATGTTAATCGACAGGAATGGTTAGGTTAAAGGCACTTTTTCGAGACAAAGATACTCTTAGAGTGTGTATCACTTCCTTGCAGGAATCAGTAGCCCTTTTCGAAATTTTAATTAAACATGACATTGCGATGATAGATAACCCCAAAAAATGGGTCCCGCAATCCCGTCTGTCTGACTATCGGCCCGTCTGTCTGTCTATTCAATGATCTACATCCCAAACGGCTTAAGCGATTTTCATCAAACTTGGCATTTAAGCGTCCTGGGTGATTATTTCAAATAGATTTTTGAATCGTTTTTCTTAGCACCAAAAATAACGATACTTGCCATACAATTTTTTTTACCATCTTAATTATCTCAAAAACGGCTCCACGGATTTCGATCAAGATTTATATATAGGGGGTCTATCTAATTAGGCAGGCTCTTATTTACAAACTATATAGTATGGAGTGGTCTCGAAAATTTCTGCTGACGTAGGTATATATATAAATTTTATTTCGTCAACAAGTGCAACTGTATGGGATGGGTTTGTGTTATCTGATTGGTTCGAAAGAGCAGCAGGTGTTTCAAAGGGATGTATTCCTAGCCTGTTGATTTTCGCCTTATTCACCAAAACAAATAAAATTGTAATAAAATGCACGACTGGATCGCACGTACTTGCTCCAATGTCCAATTACATTATATGCAAAATATTCTTAATAGAAAAATATTTGTATGTATTTTTAAAGTCGTTTTTCACTTAATGGGCACTTAATAAAAAATTGGCTTGAACATTTTAAATTTATGTAATTTATATTATATTATAATTTAATTTTAAATTTAAAAAATTATTTTTCGTAAATTTTGAAATGCAGTATTATTTAAAAATTTTGATCGAAATCCAAAATCCAAAATGTAGACCATACCCAAAGTAGTACACACACCAATTTTTATGAAAATCGTTAGAGCTGTTTTCGAGATAATAAAGATGGTAGAAAAATTGGTATGGCAAGTACCGTTATTTTTGGGGCTAAAACAATAATTCAAAAATCTATTTTGGACAATCACCTAAAACGCTTAAATACCTAGTTGAAGAAATTCGCCTCAGCCGTTTAGTCTGTAGAGATTTGTACAGACAGACAGACAGAAGGAATTGCCTTACCCACTTTTTTGGTTTTCTCTATCGTCGTAATGTCAACTTTGATTAAAATCTTGAGCTCGATTTTTTTTCCAGATGCAAAACTTGCCCTATAGTACCTACAGCTGCGGGCAAAAAAAAACAGTGGAATTAAAAATATTTTTAGTCAAAAATAAAAAATAAAAAGAAGTTTGATCGGAGAAATAATTATAGGCAAATATTTTACGTTTTATTGAAATGCTTTCTATATGAATTGGATTGTAATTTATTGATCATTAGTTTTGCAATGAAACAAACACAAAACTTACTCAAAATTAAAGGAGCAAATAATTTGCAGTGCTTGTCCATTTCTTTATAGTTTAAATAAAACAAAGGTATACAAAGTTCAATTAAAAGATATTTTATTTCTAGAAAGCTAGTATTTAGTAGCATGACCTTTATTTTTAATAACAATTCATAGCGACGTTTCATTGTGTCGACAAGCCCTTCAAATCTTTGCGGTGTTATTGATCCCCAAGCCTGCTCAACTAGGGTCCATAACTCCTTGTTATTTTTTGGTTTGGCTTTCCAGACTGCCTTTTTTATGTCCGCCCAAAGATTCTCAATAGGATTGAGGTCAGGAGACTGAGCAGGTCACTCCATGACCAAAATATTGTTGTCCTGAAACCATTGCTTAGCTGTCCTGTTGGTGTGTTTTGGGAAGTTATCCTGCTGAAAGACCCATTTAAGCGGCATTTCGAAGTCGTCGTATGGTAGCATGACGTTTTGCAAAATTTCCACGTACGAGTGCTGGTTCATTATACTTTTGATCCAATATATTGGACCAACTCCATAGTATGAGAAGGTGGTCGTCTCACATATTGCTGAGATCCTCTACCACCATATAGCACAACTTACTCTCGTCAGTCCAGAGAATATTGCGGAGCTAACCCCAAATGCTCTCGCGCAAATTTTATTCTTTTGGTTACGTTTTTTTTTCAGAAATGGGACTTTTCTTTGGCTGCGAGCATTTAAGTTATAGTTCCTCAATCGTCTTCTCACTGTATGTACACCGCATGGTAAATCAAGTTCATCCTTAATTTGTGAAGCAGCTGCAGTAGTGTGTATTTTGGAAATTTTAACGGCGTTAAAACTTGTTTACGCCTCCGTGTTTCGGCCTTTTCCTCAAATATGATGGCGTTTCTCACCATTTTCGCCGAACATCCAATAAGTTCCTGAACTTCTTTATAGGTTTTGCCGTCCATTATAAGATAATTTGGCGTCTTTCTGGTGTGCAATGTTTACCACGACCCACTTCTAGGGATGCAAACGATACATCGATGTTTTGAAAACATCGATGTTTCGTTGGCGATGATCGATGTTAACATCGATGTTTTGATAACCGATACATGGCCGATACATCGACGGAAAACCCCTCAAACATCGACATCGATGATTCATTTCGTTAAACATAAAAATGTGCTTGTATTTGTGTTGCATTAAACGGAACAACATTTATCCGTACTAGCGTTGTCCACCTCACATCCGAACCCTATTTTCAGTGTTGGGGAAAGTTAAGTTTTTCACAAATTTTATGTATGTTGCAACACTGCAGTTACAACGTCTACATGTGAACACCAAATTTCCAGACTTGAAGTGTACATAAAGTAGGATACACATTATCGAACCTGCGTGACATTCTTGTAGGATATCGAACATGCCTGAAAAGTTTCGGGTACACATTTATCAGGTTTGTTGTCCGTCCGCCAAAAATTATTTTCATTTTCAATCCAAGATCTAGCTCAATAAACACATCAAAATATTATTTTTCTTATTCCATACTGACAAAGATTCAACAATGAACTAATTAAAAACAAAAATATAAAAATAAAATAAATAAAAACACAGCCAACAATTTGTGTGATGGAGATTACAATTAAAACATCGAAAAAACATCGATGTCGATGTATCGTTCTTATAACCGATGTTTGTTTTAACATCGATTTTTGTTATGGAACCATCGATGCTTTCAAACATCAATGTTTTTTTTTAACGATGTTGCATCCCTACCCACTTCATAAGAACAAATTAATTGGTTTTAAAAACAATTGGAAATATAAAATAGAAGAATAGGAACTACTTTTTATGTTTTTAACACAGCGCGGGCATCCAGTGAAAGAAGAGAAAGAGAAGGATAGGAAAGATGTGTCATGTCATTTTATGACAATTTTTAGAATTGTTTTTTTATGGCATATAAACATGACATTACGATTATAGCGAAGACGAAAAAAGATGGTCTAAAAATTCTGTCCGTCTGTATGTCTGTCTGTCAGTCTGTCTGTATGTATGTATAGACACCTACGTCCCAAACGGGTGGGCCGAATTGCTTCAAACTTGGTATATAGAGTTTTTTAGGTATTGTACAGAGGGGAAATTGAATCCTTTTTTAGCTAAAAAAATAACAGTACCTTCCATATAACTGTTACGTTCAAACTATTTTTCTCGGAACCGCTCCAACGATTTTGATTTTAAAAAAATCAGTGCGGCGTTTTAGCTACGACCGATCATATGGTTGAAAAAAAAAATAGAAAAATGTCTGAAAATCGTTTTTTTTTGCTTTCGACTATCTCATAAACTGCTCAACCGATTCTTTCGAAGTCTCACGCATATATAGGTTTAGGTTGCCCAAATTATTCCGCGTACCAATATTTTTAATTAATATTTTTTTGTATCATTTTTAAGAAAAAAATTTATATATCGAAAACTGCTCATTGAATTTTTTTTCAAAAATTATATTTATATGTATTTTCTGAATACATATGAATTGGCGTTTTTGAATTTTTTTAAAAATATTATCAAAAAGTTTAAAGAAAAAACTTTTTTTTTCTCAAAAACCGCTTCACAAGAAATAAAATGACGTACTTTTTTTTGAGCTCAAATTAGTTTAAGTATTTATTTCAGAATTTTGAATTATTTTTTCCTTAATTAAACCGATTTAATCTTTTGTTTTAAAGTTTATATTATTAAATATTTAATATTGTCATAACAATTTATTTTAGAACAAAATTTAAATAATTTTGTATATGCATATACAAAATTGAGTTAAAAATTACTTTAAAAATATATTTAGATTTTGAATAGAAATCTTTTGCATACGATGTGATCGAACATAAGAGCAAGTTCGTGCGATCCAGTCGTGCATTTTATTACTATATGCAAATCATAGTTGAAGGAAAAACAATTTTTTTTAAATAGAACTTGCCAATCGCTGCTATTATTTTGCTCGCCTAAAATATTCAATGACACCACACAAAGTGACATTTAAACCAAGCAGTAGGAACGAACCGTTAAATTATAACTTCAAATGGTTAACTTAGTTACCTTCAGTACCAAACTACAGTAGAGGTTAGAAAAAGTGACTGTATTTAAAGATAGGAAAAATAATAATAAAAAAAACAGATTGCCCTACTATTTTTTTGCCCGGCACTGTATATCTATCGCAAGTAAAAAATAATATCGCACAGTAAAAGAAAATGATTAAAAACCATGAGACATGAGGGAGCATACTGAAAGAAGAGAAATAACTGTCATTTATTATTTTGTTTATTTAAGAAAATGTAACTAAAAAAAAACATAAAAACTTTCTAATAAACAAAATAAATTTTCTTTGTTTCATATTAAAGATATACAGTACAACACGGATATAGGAAACTTTGAAAATATAAGAAATTTCTTTCTTATATCGGAGTTACTTTTATATCTAAACATCGGATATAAGAAAGAAAATTTCTTTAAAAAAATTATGGGCAAAGGAAAATATTTTGTACTACACGGTCGTACATAGAAACGAAATAGGCTATTCAAGCTTTATATGCATAATGAATGTATGGTCATAAAGGGTTATCCATTTTGCGGTTTCAAAAGTAAACGTAAATAAAATACATTTAAAACATTTTTTTTTCATGATATTTCTTGTTTATTTTATTTTTTTTTTATAATTTTGCACGCGCTCAAGGGATTATGAATACCCTTTATATGTTTTTAACACAGCACGAGCATCCGGTGAAAGCAGAGAAAGAATGGTAGGAAAGATGTGTGGCGCGATGTTCTGAGAACAGAACTGGTTGTTGTCTCAGATTTATCTCCAGGGATAGCGGCTGAACTAATGCGGAGAAAATTTCCGTGTCTTATTTATTTATAAGAGACATATTTTATTTATTTCATTGTCATATTTATGGGCATACAAGTTTTTATTCAATCACATGTTGTTAGAGTTATGCCTGAGCAGCATGTGATTAGTAAACCAGCAATTCATTTTATGACAATTTTTTAGAATTGGTTTTTAATGGAATATAAGAAGACAGAGACAACGGCAGGAATCGGACCAGCGACCACGAGGTTAACAGAAGAAAATTTTGTTCGAAAAATCGCCGTCGACCGCCTGTTGTTCAAGCACCCATTCGACGTATCTACGACGTTGTGAATGGTCAGCTGGCTTCAGTTGTTGTGTGACCTGGACTTTATATGGATTTATGTGTAGATCCAAATGCAAAATACGCCATATTGTGCCGTAATTCACTTCTAATTCCTGAGAACGACGAGGAATCGAAACATTCGGGTCTTCGGAAACACTTTAACTTACAGCAGCGATATTTTCAGTGGTACGAGCGAAAGGATGATGCACATGCCTTACAATATCTGTAACCAATCCAATTTTTCAAAATTAAGCAAAATATTGTTATCCTATGCAATTAATGTTGATACATGTCTACATACAAATGCACAGGAACTTGTATTACAAGTCGTAATCTTTAAATATTTATCGTCGAAACACAACCAGGAAAAAGAAGCCAATCTTCAGAATGACATTTGCTTACATTGTTGTATTTGTAAATTTGACTTTCTCTCCATGAATAGATGTGAAATCTAACAACAATATATGGTGTAGTAGAACTACATACAGATGCAAAAATATCAGTTTTATAATGGGAATAGCTTGTAGGCAAACACAAATAGCTGCCGAAATTTTCCATCTTTGTATTGCTCATCTGTACTCGGAATATTCGCTGATTTTCCAGTTATCAGCTGTCATTCCTTTGGAAAGTGGGAACTTGTAATGTAGGTCTTAACAGAAAGATGTATATTCAAAAGATTTTGGCACAGGTTTTCCTGACACAGTAAATTTCTTATAAGCGTAATTTTTTGTTCTGAGAATTGACTTTGGTGTGTAAGAAAGGCTTTATATTATAACAGTGTTTTTTTACATGCGAGTTTCTTATAAACGATTAATTTCGAAAGAAATAAAGAAAAAGGCACTCTGTTTCTCATTGCGTTTCTTATACGTGAGTCTTCATTATATCAGTGTTACTCTTATCCATAAAACACTGTATCCACAAAAACCTAATGGCAATGGCGTAGTGGATAAAGTGCTTGATTGCTAACTTAGACGTGTGGGTTTGATCCCCACGCTAGGCGCATTCTATTCAATACCTCCAATTTTAATTCGATGCCGCCCATGGTTTAAAATGAGACAGTCAATATCTGGTTCTCAAATCCACTGTGCCAAACTAGTGCCGTGCAATTCAGGTTGCATTTAAAAGACTTTAGGTCTTACAGGCATATAGTTAAATAAAAAAAAATACAAAGCTAGACCAGGTTTCTGATGGTGTTGGACATAAATCAAAAATTAAATCTGGAACCAATGTCTTTGCTTTGCTTTCATAAAATATAAATAGACATCTATGGACGAGATGGCATGATTTTGAAGATAATAAATCTTTATATCAGTTCAAGTTTTCTTTACAGAAATTTGATAGATAACATTATATTTTATTATTTACGGAAAGCATTATGTAGATGTATCATTCAACAACGCTTTTACCACACAAATAATTGCCAACAAAATTACACCGAATAAATTTAATAAATGGTGGGCATTTTTGGCAAATATCCAAACAAAACTACAAAAGTAAAAGTTCTATAAAACTCCACCTATTACATTTTTATAAATACACTTTAATTTAATTTTAATTTTTGTAATGTAATGTTTGAATGATTAGAAATTGTTTCGTCACATTGTAGAGCGCAAAAAATATATATTTGTTTTTGTGACCATAAAGGTGGTTTATATTTTTGGAATCATTTTCAAAGAAAAAAGCAGCCACAGCATAGGACTAAGGTACCACAGTTTGAAATCTCCCACTGCTTTAATAATACCCAAAAGAATTCGTATCTGTGTCATCCAGTCTTTAAATAGAAACTTTTTTGTTTTGAAAATGAAAAACTTAAAATTCAAGCATAGACAATTTTTTGTTTCTGAGAATAAGAATACAAATTTTTTTTTTAACAATCTATTGCTCAAATAGTGTTCTCTCCTGAGAAGCTAAAGCTGCACACAATTAAGCTATAAGCATAATTGCCATCAATACGCAAAAAGCAATTATATTTATATTTTTTTTTCAAAAATTCTCTCGCCCGAATCTAAAACACCCCCATATCCGACAGTATATTCAAAAAACTTAATCTTTCTGAAGTCAGATATGTTTTGCAGGTTGTCAGAAATATCAGGGTCGGATGGTTTTCTATATGCCGTCCTTCATTTTTCTATCAGCTCATCTTTTTGAATAAAAACTAGGAAAATAATACAATGGCCTCTTGACCGAAACCAGCAAGTAAACTCACGCATACTCACAGTGTTATGGACCATCTAGTGATATCCAACACTAGTTAGAACGTTCATGTCAATTTTTAAAAATAGAATAGATAGGTAAGATAGATAGATATGGCGGGACGGGCTGAAAAATGTCAGACTGTGTATGTGGTTTGAAATGTATACATATACAATGCCCACACACACTAGATTATAGTTCTGTCAGTTGAATTACACATGAGTCCATTCGATTGTGTTCACCTATGAATTACCTTTCCGTCTCGTAGTAGCCAAACACTGTTCAGTCGAGACCGAGCTCATCCGCGAGTTAGTTGATTTTTCTCATTCAAATTTAAAATGGTGAGTGCTGACGGTTCCCAAAAAGGCTGCCTGCGTAGGCCTTTTTTTTATTAAATCACCTTAAATATAAAAGTAGTTTATTAAACAAAATAAATGATTCCTTCCGTATTTTTTTTTTCTCGTTTTCTGTAGGCCGATGTACCAAAGCGTGAAGTAGAAAGTAAGTAAAGGAGTTGTTAGCATTTTTTTTTTGAGAAAAAAAAGACGGAACACCAAAATCCTTCTAACTCAGCTTTGTGGAATAATATAACGAATAAAATTAAACATAAAAAGAAAGTGAATTGTGCCCTGAAACTATTCTGACAGTGATCAAAGTGACATAAGTGCCAAAAAACCATTTTAAGAAACCACTTTATTGCATAATCATAATATAAAAAAAAAACATAAAGGAAGTGAAGCATCTTTAAAAGAAGTATCTTTGAACACAGCCTCATTACTATAGTGCACGATAAAAAAATACTTGGTTATTTTTAGACCTATTGAATGTGTATATGTAGGATTTTTGTTTCTATTCTAATAATGTGCGCATTACGCATGCCTTATTTAGGCGAAGTGAATATGAACACACAAAAAAAAAAACGGAATCTAACAGTGTCGTCGGCGGCAGCGTTTATATATATATATTTTTTTGAAATATACGGTTCTAAATAAGGACAGTGAGAACTATATCATGTTACACTAAAAATTTAGATGCATATTTATGAGTTCTATTTTATTTGTCAATTCCTAAAAAAAAATTATGGAATGTGACTTTGGAACGTAAGCTAGATAGCGGAATTTGTTTTTCTAGAAAAAAAAAAACAAAATTAAAATTAGGTGAAGGTTGAGTAGTATAACACTTCCTTGATGAAAATTGAGGTCATAGTTCAGAGTTATTGGAAGTTATTTTTGCCGTATAGTTTTTTTTGTGATTACGTATCTACATTGCAGTAATTTTTTTTAATCGCTAATAAAATGGTAATAATATAAGATGAAATAAAATTTCTTGAACTAAAATTAATGAGTTGATGCTACCTAACGTACACAAAAAATAATTCTTTATTTTTAATAATTCATAAGACTTTGGAACTATAATTTGAGTTTTTTTTTTTTCAAATTTGCCGAGCGTTTTTTTTTTAATTTTATATTTTTTTCTTATTTTAAAGCTTCAAATAATTTTTGAAAATTAAGTTTATAGACTACTTTAGTATTTTTTTTCAGCTGATAGGCAAGCTATAAAGCAACATAAATGTACTAGTATGACCTTGAGATCTCGAAAAAAAAATGGAATATCATGCGCATGATTGACTAATGGTTATGAATTTTAATAAGATAGACCTAACGTATTAGTGTATTTGAATGTTTAATAAGACTCCTTCGAGTTAAAAGTATTTAGGCTCATACATTTACATTAATGCCTTTTGAAAGTCAAGTAATATTCAAAGCGTTAAATTCAAACGCCATTAGTAACAAAATTGGCAAGAGTTGTGATATCATATTTCATTACACACATAGCTGAGTGTCCAGGGAAGTGCGGCAGCAGACTTTTTGTCGTTTACTGAATAAAAACTCAAAAAAAAATCAGAATAGACCAAACAATAATTATATAGAAAGAATTCACAATGATAAGGAAGGTGAAGTTATAAAGTTATAAAATATACCTATAAAGAACTCAAGAAATCTCAACATTTCAAAATATACGAAAGTAATTGCGAAATTTGAAAATATTTTTATCTGTTAAAATATAAAAATTACATTAGAGCAGCGTTACCATTTCAAAAAGAAATCAAAATAGATCTGACAGAAAAAGTGAATTAGATAGGTAAAAGAAAAGGGAAATAGATTGCGAAACCATAATTTTAATAATGGTGCAAAATTTTACTCGATTTAGTAATATGTTAAATCATTTTTAGTGTGATACTAGGCTAAAAAGAGGATTTTGCGAATTTTACCCAGTTTAGTATCGTACTATTTTCTTAACATTTTACTAAAGTTAAAATCACAAAATGGTTACTTTATTTTTTTAAGTATCGTACTAAATCCATATGCCACTTTGACATTTACAAACGTCAAAAAGTTATGTTCGCTTAATTTTTTACACTATTTTAGGCGTTCTTAGTTGTAGTTTATTAAGAAAATAGATTTAATATGGTGCTAGTTAAAAAGTGTTTAAAATTAGGAAAATATTAGTAAAGTGCTTTACTATTAGCAAACTGTTAAGAAGTATCATGCTAAGCCCTTAACAGCAGGCTGTTTAAAATTTTGCGCCAATATATTTAATTACAAATTAGTTTTATGTATTTATCAACAGCAACAGAACAACTTTGCCGAAACTATGTGCATCTTGTTCTTCAATGTCTACAAAAGTCACCACAGACACTTCATTTTTACAACTTTTGGGAAATCGTGATTGCCAAGAGCTTATTTGGAAACAAATATAAATGGTTTACAAGATTATATTTTACAAATATTTATCCACATTCTTGATTACTTCAAAATATCTTTTCATAGCGTATTTGGCCATTAATCGCATTCTATTTTCGGCACAGATAGACAGGAACTAAGTTAAAACTAAACGCATTACTTGTTTGAAACAAAATTAAAAGGAAAACATAATAAACGTCAGAAAGTTGTAATACATTTTTATTTTGAAATGAAGTTAGGTGCAATCTATTCTTTTGAAATGTGAATCTGGGCTTACATGAAAGAGCGTAAAACATTTTTAAATCATTTTTTTTCAAGTTTGTTTAGTTTAAATTGAAGTGAATTAAAAGGGGATTTCTAAAAGTGAAGAAGATAATATAAAGAATTAAACAATAGTTCGAAGTAACTAGCAGATTTCATTTATTTTCCCTAAAGTTATAGTAAATCTACTCCAATTGAAGTAAAGTGGTAACGCTGCATTAGAGCTTTAATGTTCTAAGAATTTAGCATATTCTGCTATTGTTCCAGAAGATAGTACACGAAATTGCGATGTTAACTTAAAAATATCATTTGTTGAGTTATGTAGTGAAATAATATTATGATTCCGCACTTATGCTATGAAATCAAAGGGACTGATTTAAGAGATAAGTTATATGATAAGCAATCTCTTCCCGACATACATCTTTAGGTACCGTAGTTGCAGTGAGCTTTACACAAGTCGAATGTATCTATCCTCGAACTTACGTTACAAAACTTAACGATTGACGTTACATAAAATGATTGTGGTTCATATTCACTTTCTTAAGCAAACTGAAAAGATAACTTATACATAGAATGAGAATGAAATGTTAACCCTTCCTTTCCTAGTTTAACTGGACATATACAAGAATCAAACCACAGCTTTCTAGATGGTCGGTGTTGTTGAAAAAAATTTCAAGCTATCCGAAAAAAATTTGGTATACTTTCGTATCCAATGATAAATGTCAAAAACATATGCACAAGCCCATACAAATTTAACCTATCCGATGTTGGTTGTGCAGGAATTTAAGTGGATACTAACCTATCTTAGATAGGCTATCTTACCGAAATTTGAATGAAACCATTCACTTTTTTGACCATTTGTGTTTCCTCGTAAAAGGTGCATATATTCGTTATTCATATTTTTGCAACCCATTTATCCTAGGCGCTTTAGCAGTTTGTTGCCGCGGAAACTGTCAAAATACCAAACACAAGCTGTCAAGTTATCTTCTACTATTACCTTGGTTTAGTGATGGGCACATTCAAATGATAAGTCGTGAAAGAAGTTCATTATTTGTGTAGAAGAATGAAATCTTCGTATTCAAAGTTAAGAAAAAACAGGAATAAAGAAAGAAAAGCAGTAAGGCAAACACAAATAATAAAGAATTGGAAAAATTTAATATTTCTTCACTGGAATTCTCGAGTGTTTTTCCATTTTATCTTATAGAATATTTTTGTTTTGTAACCGAAGAATCTCCTTTGACGTTTCAAATACAAATAGCCCAAATTGTGTTTGTTTACTTTATTAACTTGTTGCAAGATTTACAAATTTTCGCCACTCTTGAAGTTTGAAAGTTGTTACTGCTAGAAAGATACCAAACAAATCAAATTTTTGTAATAGATTTTGTTCGGGGATTTTCGATTTTTTTGAATAGCACGCACTCACTCTTATGTTCGATCTCTTCGTATACAAATAATATAAACTTAAACACAAAATTTAAAACAAAATCGTCAACCATTTTTTTTTTAGAAATCCAAAAAAAACTTTTTTTTCGAAAATTTTCGAATGTGGTATTATTTATAAGAATTTTTATTAAATCGGTGAAGCCGCTTATGAGAAAGTCGAAAATAAAAAAGGTTAATAACAAAATATGTACAGAAATTGTTTGACCAATATGTAGACTATATCTAAGGTAGTGCATACAATTTTCTTAGTAAAATCGTTAGAGCCGTTTTTGAGATAATTCAGATGATAGAGGAGGATAGTATGGCAAGTATCGTTATTTTTGGGGCTAAATAAACTATCACAAATCTATTTGATAAAATCACCTAAAACGCTTAGGTACCAAGTTTAAGGAAAATAGCTTCAAACGTTTTGGCTGTAGATCGTTGTAAGTTGTACAGACTGTCAAATAAACAGACAGACGGAATTGCGGACGCACATTTTTGGTGTTCTCCATAATCGTAATGTCAAGTTTGATTAAAATCTCGAGTTTGATTTTTTTTCATATGCAAAACTTGCGCTTCAGTACCTATACTTGTACATATATCGCAAGTAAGAAGCAATAGGACTTCGAACCTTTCAATAAGCAGCACATTAAAAATGTTTAAACACATTCTTTCATCTCTGCTAATGTGTCAAAAATATTTCTTTTATGCTAAAACTTCATTATGTTTATATACGGGGTCACACGGAAAGTTGTTAGTGTCTTAGCTGACAGTTACTTTCTAACCGTTAATAAATATTAGCAGCTAGTTTGACAGATGCAAATATATTATGAAATATAAGTGAGGTGGATAACTCAAGAATAAGTTGCAATAAGCTTAACTAAAACTTTAGTCGCATATATTATGAAACAAAGCCTTATTATTATTAATAAAATTTAAATAAAAATACTTCTATAACATAATTTTTTATAATAAAAAAAAACAAGATGTCGAATTCGTATTCGAGGTTATGGGCTCACCCACTGAGGGTATTGATGCTTACGACCTTGGCGATGCTCTCCGCTCACTGAATCTTAACCCAACTCTGGCTCTCATCGAGAAAATGGGTGGTACAAAGAAACGTGGCGAGAAGAAGTTATCAATTGAAGAATTCCTCCCAATCTACTCTCAAGTCAAGAAAGAGAAAGATCAAGGCTGCTACGAAGATTTCATTGAATGTTTGAAATTGTACGACAAGGAAGAAAACGGCACCATGCTTCTCGCTGAACTTTCACATGCCCTGCTTTCCCTTGGTAAATGATTTTTTTATGTTATAAAATATGTTATAAAATATTAATTTTAATAGGTGAGAACTTGGACGATGAACAAGTTGAAGAACTTTTCGCTGATTGTATGCCCCCAGAGGATGACGATGGCTTCATCAAGTATTCCCGTAAGTATAATTATTATTTTATTTTTTAAGCTAAATTTAAATATCTAAAAAATAATTTACATGTTAAGTGTTAAATGTATTGATATCCACATATTTTTTTTCAATTAGCACTTTCCCTAATTTCAATCATAAAAAATATGTTATTGTTAAGCCCTGTTTTTCTATTTCGTTTTCGATTAGCTGTTCGGAGTTACTCTTTTTATTCCGAATTTTCCAATATTATTTAGGAATTGTTCGGCAACCAATCCAATAAGACATTAGCAAATTTCATTTCAAGTTAAATGTTTTTTTTTCTGTATTTTAAATTAAAATCAGGTTTTCAATAAATAATTTTTAGGTTTTTAGAAACACGTAATCCTATGTAGTTTTTGATTGGCCGTTCGGAGTTACTATTTTTTCACTCCTTATGTTCTATTCCTATAGATAAAATATGAAAAAGTCGGAGTAAAAAAAGTTACTCCGAAAAGCCAATTGAAAACAGCAAAAGACATTAATATGTACAAAAATACACAGAATATAAGCTCAGCAGTTTTATAACTGGCATTCAAGAAGACTTTGTTTAATAAACATAATCGTTTCCAAGATTTTCTTTGGATTTGAAGTACGACATCCTGAACGAACTTTTAGCCACAAAACTTAAGAGCTACAACCGGTAAGAAAATTGATTTCAAAATATTTCATCTTTCGATTGGAATCCCGGATCGGAGTGTTCTTCCGGATTACCAATCGAAAGATGAAGTATTTTGGCGTTTAACATTCCGTTCTTGATTCTGCATTTTAATGTGAGTGTATGAGTAAGGCGGGGAAAAAACAATGACATGAAATAGTAGGAATCGGCGATGTTCATCGATGTTGGCAAAACATGAATGTTGGACGACAAAAATATCGATGTTTCAACGTCCATCCTGAAGCATGTAAAACATCGCAGCATCGATTATAAGATTCAAAACATCGACTTAAAATAAGCTGAAATCTTTTCTCAATACATCATGCTAATAAAAGTTAGACCTCACTCGACGGAAATGCACTTCAGGGGATCTTTATTTGATTATTTATTTTTATTATTGATTGGTTATTTATTGGAAAGGCAACGCTGTACATAAAGATCAACTTATAACTAGTACATGATATAATAAAAAAGAAAAATTATAATTAATGAATATAAAGTGGAAAATTATAACAATATTACAACAGTTTTGATGAAAACAAACATTATTAAATTAATATTAAAAAACTAAAAAAATATAAAACATATTAGTATATTAAAAATCGCAACCGAAAAATTGTAAGAAAAACAAATAAAACGAAGTTACCTCAATTCAGACTTGATAACTAGTGAAGGCATATTGTAAAATCAAATCTCGACATAGCTGGGCAAATCATTCCAAAGCTTGACGCTTCACAACTATTTATGTAAGATTGTATGAAGTTCAATTGCCGCTTAGTGTGATATATTTAGCTCATATTCACCAAAAGGGAAAAGAAAATTAAGCTAAGAAACTTTGCTTTGAAGGTATTTTGAATTTATAACATAATTGATCTTAATCGATCTTAATCGATTTTGAACATTGAAAAATGCATTAAAAACATCGAAATATCTATTCGATAATTTCTGACATCGATGTTATTTTTTCGATTTTAACATCATGTTCTTCAATATCGCTCATTCCTACACTATATTGTTGTTGACATTTAATTTGAGTTTGACATTTAATCGGTGTGAATATTTTCGTTCTTTTGGTTTTAATTCTGATTTCAAATGCAGAAGAAAATTTCACTTCTATCCAGGAGAAGAACTGTCATTTGGTACCAATCGAACACCGCCGGAAGCCTTCCGGGCGACCAATCGAAAACGCCATTAACCTCACAAACACAAAAATGTCACAAATTCAACTGAGACTTTTTTATTAAGTACCGTTAAGCATTTTAAGATTTTTAAACTTGATGATTTTTTGAAAAAATGGTTTTTTTCACATCTAAAAAAAAATTTGCGAATTATGTATATGTAGGTACATACATAGAAAATATGAACAATTATATAGAATTCAGTAAGATAAAGATAGATGGTGAAACTCTAAATACTGAAAGTCTAGATAATTTAAAACTTTAAATTAAATTTTAATTTAATTTTTTTTCCGTAAGTCAAAAAAAAAATTAAATTAAAATGAATTCTAATCGCAAAATCTAAAATTTAATATTCTAAATTAAGTGAGTTGATTAAATAGAAATTTAATTATAATTCAATTAGAACCTTTGAATGAAACATATTTATTTAAAATTTATTATTTATTTATAAAAATTGTAGGTATATTTAAATATTAAAAAAATAGAAGCAACACAAAGTTCAAAAATTTAAGATATCTTAGAAATAAATATAATTATGATTTTTTAACTTTAAATATCACTAAATATATATTTTTTTTTTGCACTTTTATGTTTAAATCAACCAACCACTATTTGTCAATGTGTTTATTTGCACAAAATGTTCACACAAAAAAAATAATTTTTGCACCAAAATCACCACATTCCCCAAAAACACCATCAAATCCTTCAAATGAATTAAATTTTGTGCACAAATAAAATAAACCACAGAATTCGTCGAGAAATTGATGAGCGATCCAATCGTCTTTGAGTAAACTGTAAGTGTTATAGTTAAAAAAAAAAAAAATAAGATTTTGGATTTATAAAGTCGCTTTCTCTGCACAAAAACTATTTAACTGCTTTTTGCTAAATTTGACACTGAAAAGGATAAGTAACTTCTCAAAAAGTCATTCTTGTGTGTAACTAACCTTAATTTTCATAAGCAACATTATTGTTTACAATTATTATTATTGTTTTTCTATTCAATTAATGTTTTTAATGTGTATTATTTTATTATTATTATTTTTTATTTAAATTTAAATTGCAAAAATATAAATTGTAATCATATAATTTTGTTTTATATTTTTAAAGCATTCCTCGCTAAAATGTGCGAAAGAACAGATATTACAGAGTAAAATTTTGTCTCAGCGAAAACAACAACAACAACGACATCAATCGAAAACAACACCACAATTCTCAATAATTGATGCTATCCATCCATTATTTATTTACGTAACAATTATTGCTTCTGCTACATCTACTTCAGCTTTCATCGAGAAGGAAAACGAACTCTTAAATATATAATATTATTTAAACAAACACACAAAAAAAAAAAGAAATTAAATTAAATATAAATTTTATAAAAAACATTTTGTTTTTTGTTGCTACTTCACCAAATACTTAATAAATTTACACAAGCGCCATCTTCATGTGAAGCATGATGCTAAATTTTTTGGCCGATATTGTGTATATATATATATTGTTTATGATGCCTTATATAATATAAAATATATATCACATATTTAAAAGTTTCCAAACGAATTTATGTACATAAATATAATATAGGAAGCTAAATGGGTCTTCTTTTTTCATACTTTTTACGAAATGAAAATTGAATTTAAATAATTATTAAAATGTGTTTTTTTTTATTTGGTTTCACCCAAATATTTTTAGCCATAGAAAGTACATTTTGTTTTACTTGGTTTCTCATTTTGCACAGGTTGTAGGCTGTTTTGAATATTAAATTATAACATGTTTGTGTTAAACTTGAATTTAGTTTTGCTATGTTTTTAATTCTGCCAGTTTTGATAGAGAAGAGACATAATAAATATTTTTGGTTGCATATTTGAAACTCCATCAATCATATAGAATTATATTTTTTGTTCGAAAATGCACTTAATAACGGTAGAATGAAATAAATATTTAAAACAACATTTGAATTAGATAAAAAGACAGTTAATTTTGTTTTATTTGATTTTGTATTTGAAAATAAACTTTCAGGTTTGTTAACTTTATTACTATTTTGTTCTAATAATTTTTAGGTAAAATATGTATAAAATTCGATATTTTGTGAATATATTTTGTTATTATAATGATTTTACTAAATTAAATAAAATGTGCAAAATATCATCTAAATGCAAGCAAGGGCGAATATTCTTTTTTGTAAATGGAACAATTGCGTAGTTATAAAATATTCAATTTTAAGCTTTTATTTGGCCAAAATAAGGACCTTAGATAGTAGGTACTTAATCCTTTTTTTCGACAATTTTAACTTTTTTTATAAAGGCAAATTCTTCTATGTTTAACGTAGCCAGAGTGAAAGGGGGCTAGAGGGTCTCAAGCAAGTTCAGATTAATAATTATGTATATCCTTGAATACACTTCGTTTATTTTAACAAATAATATAAATATTTATTAAAGTAACATGATTTCAGAACAATACAAGTATTGAGGAACAACTAATAAATGAATTTGTATAGGTAAGTAAGTAATAGTAGACAAGCCCAAATTGTCTTTAAAAATAACTCTTATGCCTGAATTACACGACTGCAAAATTGTCAGTATTACTGTTAAAATATTTGCATTATTTTTTTTCACGTGTAAATGGTCGAAAATGTGGCAGTATATTTCTTGTGGCATTTATATTGACATCGTGTAAGTTCAACACACAACTATTTTCAAATAATGACAATTTGCAATTTATATAAAGGGTATTCATGAAACGTGGTAAAATGGTAAATGAGCTGCCAAAATTTGTATTGAAAAACTTTACCGAAAAATGGTAAACTTTTCCGCATAATATTGTGTGGGAAAGTTTACCATCTGAGTTTGGTAAATGTGAAATACTTTTGACGTTTAATTTTGACGTTTTATGTGTCATAATCTTGGTATAACTATCCCTCTTCCTCCTATTATTTTTGGCAGATATTTTAAATGAGAGTAATAACACACTGTTATTAGTCAAGTTAAAGTACAGGAAGAGAAAATAATCTTTACTAAGTTGATTTTTAAGTGCGTTCATGAAACGTGCGTGGTAAACTTTTCCATTTTACGATGTGGGAAAGCTTACGCGGTTTAATGAATACCCTTATACTATCTAAATATGCAAAGAACAATCCAAATTATGTTTGTGAGCGAACTACTTTTTCCGGCTCGATCGATCTGAATGAAATTTAGGAGATCGTACGACAGGTTTGGAGAGTGTATGCACACAACCACAGCATTTGCTTCCCTATAAATTGATTTTGATATTGTTGTTGGACTTGCTGGAATGTTCTATGGATTTCCTCAGATTTTCCGAACGTTTCTCGAACTGCCTAAATTGTTCTATGTTTTTTTTGGGTGATTTAAAGCTGAAACTTGTAACATTTCGGATAATTGTGAAATTCATTGTGATAAAAGACATTTTGCGTGCATTTTGGGTGGAAAAGTTAACGAGATATATAAAGATGATGCCGTACTGCGCGATTAATGCTATAACCCGATAGATTGCCTTATACATTGACTTAGGCTTTGGGCGATTTAAAAGCTGTATTTTTCATATTGCCATTTTCTATTCAGCAAATGTGCTATTTTTTTGCAATTGATTTGAGTTTTTCGTATTCTTACGCTGATTCTAGATAGTCGTATATTGCGCGTCACATCCGCAAACGATACAAGCATTATGATCAATATTGATATTGTATTGTGATCCACAAGTCGAGGTGCCGCGGGACATATGACCAAAATCGAATTTTGGAATTATGTCTCTCCTCGATGGAACATAAGTAAAACAAAAGGATTTTGGTCTAATGTCCCATTTGACATGTTGAACTGAAACATTTCCTAATCCAAGTGCAAATGAGAAGAAATTCAGATGATATTAAAAACATGTTTTACCGGGTTTTCTTAGCTAATTACTGGCAGGGCTGCTATATGTTATGAACGCAGCCATTTGTCATATGGCTAGAAAATCAAAGGTTGTTAGAATTGCCCCGAGCTTTTAAAAGCTTAAATCGCGTACATCATCGGCAGAATAAATTATAAATTTTCGAAATAAATCGAAAAACGAGTTAAATCCAATAAAACTTCATACGCCCAAACTGGACCTCACCCATAATATTTTATTTTGCCCTAGCAGGAGGGTTGCAGGGGGCGCCGCCGTGAACTTTATATATATATATGTATTCATTGCTGAAGAATTTCCAAATATAAGACACCCTGTGTACATTGTGTAGGTACAATAATCTCTCACCGAGATGAGAAAAAAAACTGGTGTGAAGTCGAGTATTTTTTTTAAAGGTTCTATGCTAATTTCATTTGTTTTGGATTTGATTTTGATATAAGTAAAATAAAAAAGAATTTTGGACTTATGTCCCCCGAAGTTGTATCCCTACTGCACCGCCAGTAAGTATGTAAATTTTTTTTGAAAATGGTTATTAAAACCGTCGTCAGTATTTTTTGTCTTTATGGCGCACCTTGCTTTGGAGCTATTACCTCTATCTTTACTCATGTGAAAGGAGAAAATTTTTGTTACCATATGTAAACATATGTGTTTATATGATTGTTAAGTTCAAACGATCAACGAACAATATATTCTTGTTTTCAAAGGGTTCACAGTTATGTCGTTTTCCATTGGCTCTCTTACTCTTTTTACTACGAATTTTCCATATTCTATAGGAATAGTACATATATATAAAGTGAAAATGGAGTCATGCGGAATAGCCAACCGAAAACGTCACAACATGCTAGTTCAGAAAAACGGGAGCTTATAATACGTTTTCGCCTACCACTTAATCCAGATATATGTGGATTTACCATAAATCTTCTTCGAAATCTTCTTAGTTCTGAAGATTTCCCATACAAATTTCAATCTCCTTAAACGAAGATTAGAAATTAATCTGATTGAAATCTTCTTAAAAGTAGTGAATTATTTTCTCAACACACCCCAAACAAACATTATTTTGTGGAACGCGGCTCGAATGCGCACATTCAAATGTCAATTCTCGATACAGAAAACAAGGAATCCATCTTGCTAGAGTCGTCACGTAGCAACCATCTCCGAGTTTTAACTTTATATGTGTATTAGAAAGAGATGGAGGTATAGAGAAGGTCAAAATAATCTCTTTTTTCTATGGTAAAAACACTTCAAGATTAATTTTTAATCTACTTTTTTTAAACCGGATTATCTCTAGGAGAAAAAGTACTATTAGATTCATCTCTTTAAAATACTGCATAGCGCATTTTTACAAAAAAAGATGTGGCAACTTATTTATTTGTATAAAACAGTAAAATACAATATATTTTTCTTACTTTGTTTATACACAACATATCAATTTACTTTTTTTTATTCGGATAGACGTCAGGGATGGTACCAGCGTACTTTATGTCATCTTCAAATTGCCATAGAAAAAAGTGGTATACTTTAATACAGTGTAAAAACTTGTCTCGATCATTGACTGAGCAACATATCTTTCGGAGCAGGGATATTCATATTTATTGTTGCAAAACTCTCTTGTCTGTTACAAAGAGTGTGTTTCTTTATTTATTCCGGATAAGGAATAGCATGGATGGAAAAGACGAAATGTTTATCCAGAATATCCAGTATGGAATGATTAAAGAAACAAAACTACTACCCGGAATAGAAAAGAAAAAATATGACATCAATCAGCTGTTTGAAAGTGTTGTCATGCTGACAAAAAAAACAGATATCTCTATGGAAAATACTAAAAATAAATTATTATTGATATTTTAATTAATAAAAATTCACAATTAATTGTTACTAGCTGACCCGGCGAACTCTGTTCCGTCTTAGATTCGACAAATAAGCAGATTTTGGATTTTATTAAGTTCTATTTTTTATTAGGAAATACAAAATAAAAAAATTAAGTATATTAATGATTCTTTATAGTTCATGTATTTTGGTGCATAGGTTGCACTCTTCAGTTAGATACACGACATTAGTTGTTTTATTATCAGGCGCTGGAAAAAATAACGCAGATGGTCTTCCGACCCGTGAATATGCCACTTATAATTCACCAAAATTACAGAAATTATGAGGAAATGTAATCAATCCGCTCGATTTGTCTACAGGTGCTCGATCATTGCAAATACTCAGCAATTTCTCGGAGAAATCTTTGGCAGATGTATCATTAAGCAATGCAACTCTCGCATTTGTTGTCAGCTGAAGTTTCTTCACATAGCGCCATAGATTCGGTTATTTGAGGCAAGCTTTTATTTCGTCGGCAGCCGCTGGTCTTGGTTTGGAAATTACTAGACAGTAAAATCATTGCTCCTTCAAAAACATCTCGAGTCATTGTGTAGATCTTTCAATGTTCTGTTAAGTGCTTCTAATGCACTATTAGGCGCTTTTGTTCATTCGTCCCAGATGATGATTTTCGATGCTGATAAAGCTTTGGCAATTACTGAGTTTTTTGCAATATAACATGTTGGTTCTTCAATAGTTTGAATATGTAACGGCAATTCTAATGCTGATTGAGCTGTGCGGCATCCTTCTAACAATGTGGCTGCTATTCCAGAAGGAGCAACTGCAACCGCAATGTTGGATATCGCACGAACAGTGGGTAAAACTACTGACATGAGGAATGTCTCACCAGTTCCACCAGTGGGCATCCAGGAAATATAAACCACCATTTCCATCATCAATAGCCTTCATTAATGTATCACAAACTACCTTTTTTGGGGTCAACAGGACTACATTGGTTTGAACTACTAAATCTTATTCTTGGTGATCATATTCACGTTCCCGTTCCAATTCTCTATTAAAGTTGTCATTTATTTCACGATGGCATTCCTAACCTGACTAATACGCTACCGCACATGAGGTAACACATGTCTTCGATCAAGAGTAAAGCCCGATTATGTATCTCCTCATTCATCTCAAGATCGTGATTTCTGAAACTGACACGAATTTGATGTAAAATATCTTCTAACATATTATCCTTGTATTTGTGCCACAGGTTAGATGGGTTCGATGGAAAGCATGTCGAAATGATGATAGCAAATAATGGGCGTTTTTGACTTGGAGATGCTGAGATAATGGCTTCAACGATTGTATCCCAATTTGTATCGTTTTCTAGTATCTCCCCACCAATTTTCAGTCAAATCACTTTATGCCGGATTTACACGAGTGACAAATTGACATTATTTCTTCCATTTTATTGACATTAATGACAAAATCGTGTAAATGGTTTGAAAATATGTCATTATTTTCGTCACTAGAAAAATGGCAGAGAAGACTGGCATTAATTATTGCCATTATAATGGTGTCATGTAAATGCACAGTGACACCATTTTGAAAATAATGGCACTCCCCGAGAAAGAATGAACCGGCTCATTCTTTAGTGACATATTGTCATTATCAATCAAGCAGTCACTATTCTGCCCCGTGTAAATGCTCTTCATTATTGATTTGATTTTACCATTATTTTGCCAGTTTATTAATGGGAATTTTTCACTCGTATAAATCCGGCATTAGCCGTTCTTGAGTTATTAAAGGTGTAACTAACACGACTTTCTTTTATATATTTAGATTTATATATTTATTTCAATAATAAGAATAGAAAAAATGTTTGGTCATCCATTTTGCTTACTTAGGGGCCAGTTATAGCGAACAGGAAAACGAATCTGGAAAAGAGTTCTAATGGATAATTTATGATAAGTTCAAGCGTTTTAAAATACAATGCTACACTAATCGATTACGAATAACTCAGAGAATTTTTTTTGCAAAAAATATTTGCAATAGAACAATTATTTTTTTTTAGAAATGTATTTAATTATTTTCCTGACCAAAATTCATTTTTCGTGCCAGCTGATTACAATTTGACACAAAATGGAACAAATCATTCCAATGATTTGGGCCCCAATTCCTCTCGTTCCACTGACAGAATTGTGGACGAAAAACTCTTTCGTGTGTGTTTCAATCAGGAAAACTTGACGGCAGACTAGAAGTGAGGCTTGCCAACTGCATAATTTTCCTGTTTGCTATAAACGACCATCAGGAAAAAATTTTCACTTTCATACTTACCCCGTTTATATGAGTGAATTGGAGAATCTATTTGAGAATTCGATTCAGGTATATGGCCTAATGGGATCGGAAGATTGAATTAAAATGGAATCGAAGTGACAATTTGAGTTTACAGAATAAACAACAAAAACATGCAACCGAAAAAAATATAAAGAAAACGGAAACCCACTGAACACAAAAAAACACTATTGGTGCACACACACACCAAGAATCAGATGTGAATTCGATTCCTCAATTCGTCGATTCAGGAATATAAATACATTTTCAATTCGATGCAGCTCTTCTAGTGGGATCGGATCGAGTAATCCTATTTTAATCCGATTCAAGTATACAAAGCCCTAAATCCTGATTCAATACCGATTCAATTCTCCATATAAACGTAGTAACTGTTTCAACTTTTCCTGATGCGTCTTCCTGATCGCTATAACTGGCCCCTTACTTGGTTTTCGTGTTTGGTTGCTGTCATTTTTGTTGCTTTCATATGATTGTTATTCCGGGAATATTCTTTCCATTCCGTGTTTAACATGGAATAAAAAGAATGCATTCCAAACGTTCCTGAATGAATAAAAAAACAATATTCCATGGAATAAAGAAACGCAAATCTTGTATTCCGAATATTCTGGACATTCCAGAATGAATGGAGAAACACACTCAAAGAGAAAATAACTACACTCACAGATAATTACTATCAAGTTGGGAAACTTTCGTACGTTTCACCCCCCAACATTACATTGTTATTTTTGTCAATTTGACTTTCTATCCATGATATGTAACAATATGTGGTGTTATGAAACTACATACAGATACAAAAATATCAGTTTTATCTTTAATTCTACATAGGGGTCCAATTCCGAAAGTTTCATACTCAAAATATGGGTTAGTAAATTTGCCTTAAGTTGTACACGTTATGTGTCAAAAAAAAAAATTAATCGCACCACTTTTTGACTTCATCTGTGGATAGGTATTGAACAGACCTTTCTTTTGATGTGTGTATCGATGGGTTTGGGGAGCATTGTTGAAAATGTAATTTTTTTCTTGCAAGGGGTTAGCCTTGATTTTTTTCTAAGATGTCGAAAAAAGTGAATTCATGACTTTCTGCTTACACAGAGAAAATTGTGCGGAATTGGGCGCTGGATAAAAAATAACAGTTTCGAAAATATATAAATTCCGAAATTTTCTATGTCTGTATTACTCATCTGCGACTTTTATAGGTAGAAAAATTCCATTGCATATGGGTTAGTAAATTTGCCTTAAGTTGTACACGTTCTGTGTCAAAAAAAAAATTAATCGCACCACTTTTTGACTTCATCTGTGGATAGGTATTGAACAGACCTTTCTTTTGATGTGTGTATCGATGGGTTTGGGGAGCATTGTTGAAAATGTAATTTTTTTCTTGCAAGGGGTTAGCCTTGATTTTTTTCTAAGATGTCGAAAAAAGTGAATTCATGACTTTCTGCTTACACAGAGAAAATTGTGCGGAATTGGGCGCTGGATAAAAAATAACAGTTTCGAAAATATATAAATTCCGAAATTTTCTATGTCTGTATTACTCATCTGCGACTTTTATAGGTAGAAAAATTCCATTGCATATAAGGATTTGCATGGCGGCTAAATACATCCTTATGCACTGTATAACTATATACGTGATTATCGTATTCTAATGAATAAGACTGTAGGTATGTACATGGGGCTACCATTAGTGCGTTAGAACGAAAACCAATAAAGCGGATATGTTGAAATATTAAAGACTGCATTTACATCAATCATTTTCAGCTTCCGATTTTGTAGTACGTCGTTGGCGAGGGACGTATATATATGCATGCGGGCTTAAGTTGACAAATTGCAAAGATATCGTCCTTTCTTCCTTGTGGTGTTCGTTATAGTACGAATGAACTTTTCTAAATTAAGTGGAGTAAAGATTGTGGATATTATGTCTGAACAAAGTTAACATCTTTTAAATATTACAGAATTTAAAGTATCTTTGCATCCGGAAGGAGCACGAAATATAAATAGTAATTAAAAATATTGCAGGTAAGATATTTCAAAAAGGAGGTGAATATAAAAAAGTTTTTCAAACATCTGAATGCGTTCATTTAAATTTTTTCACCACTTCAATATACATTCCTGACAAGTAAAGGTGAGACAGAAACATAATACATTTTTCTTCCAAATTTGTTTTGCCGCTGTCAAGTTATTTGTTGATAAAGACCTAGTAGTAGCAGCTGATTTGCAAGCATATAAAATAAAATTCACCTTTTTCTTTGATAAATTTAAATTTGTTTAAATTAAATAACTTCTTAAAAAACAAATAAGCATATTGAAGGAAACATTCTCTTGCCATGGGTAATCAATTAGTTGGGATAGCACCTTCACAAATCTTTCCCGTGGAGCATTATTTCTCGGGTACATTTGGTACGGAAATAGTTTTTGATTCCAAGTAAGTTTTCTTTTTTGTTTTGTTTTATATCAAACCAAATCTCTATTAAAATATTCTCTATATATAGCATGGGCAGTACACGCTTCTTCAAAGTTGCAAAAGCTAAAACAGAAGAGGGTCTGATTGTGGTGAAAGTTTTTGTAAAACATGATCCAACTCTGCCTTTGGAGGTACACAAGGAAACGGTTGAATCAATTAAAAAGGCCCTCGCCAATTCTGTCAATTGTCTACCATTTCAAAGAGTGGAGGTAAAATGTATTCAATATTCTTAAATAGATAGTTTTCATATCTTCTTCTCAGATAACCGATAAGGCGGCCTACATCATGAGGGAGTTTGTAAAACACAGTTTGTATGATCGTGTTTCCACACGACCATTCCTTACAACCTTAGAAAAGAAGTGGATAACTTTCCAAATCTTATGCGCTTTGAATCAGTGTCATAAGCAAAAGATTTGCCATGGCGATATTAAAGTAAAATACATCTTTTCTTGCTTTTTGTTTTTGTTTTCAAAGATAAGTCCCATTTCAGCTAGAAAATATCCTCATAACATCTTGGAACTGGATTCTACTGTCTGATTTCGCTTCATTCAAACCTACTTATCTGCCCGAAGACAATCCAGCGGATTACACGTACTTTTTTGACACAAGTCGTCGACGAACTTGCTACATAGCTCCGGAAAGATTTGTAAAAACTATGACATCCGACGATGCAGATGGAAATATAGCAGAATCTATGCTTCCCACTGATTCTCTAGTAAGATTGGGGACGCACTACTCAAAAAATACATTACCAGCAATGGACATCTTTTCAGCTGGGTAAGTGATTTATTTTTAAAAGTGAATATTTCTTTTAAAACAGTTTTCCACCCTTTTGTTGTCACGGCTTTAACAAAAAAAAACATTACTTGCTATTCAATGCAATCCTGCAAAAGTAATAAAATCCACGTGACCTGAAAAAATTCATACCTGAATGGTGTCAGTCAATAATAAAAATAAATACTGTGCTTTCTTGAAAACTGTAAAGTCAGCCCATTATTTATTTTTTGTGCAAACAATAGTTTAAATTTGTGCTAAAATGTTTGGTATCTTGGACACTACTTTGTTACTTTGTCAAATTTTTAAATCCGGGATTTGTAAAGCAAACAAGCAAAGCAAAGAGGTTGCAACAGATCACAAATGCAAGTGAATTGTGCAATATGATTAATATTAATTTACCTAAATGCATTTGTATTTACGAAAAAAGGACTTGGTACATTTTGAGATAGTCTGTTAAGCAAGGAAACTCATTGTCTAGCAAATTTTGCATTTAGAAGTTTGCCCACTTGATGACTTAACAGGAGATACCTGCTCCTGGACAGCTGGTCACTAAGGCACGTTTGCTGATACGCATCATAAATATTTATGTTCAACTTTAAACGCTTATAGGCTACTTCTTCCTATGCCTAAACTGCGACATAAGTACTTCAGTAGAACTTAAATGCTTAATCTATGTATCAGCAAACGGGCCTAAGTGGCAAATATGAACTTACTCTTATAGCTTACAACTTTACACTTACAAATTAAATATAAATATAAATAGGTAGAAATAAATGGATAATACACAAAATAAAATCGTTGCAAGTTTGAGGGAAAAAAGAATATTATTTGCTAATAAATAAGAAAATGCATTGGTTATTAAAATGTCTTGTTTTTTGTTAAATTAATCAAGTGTTTCTATTTTTATGACCAGCTTGTTGGGAGGCCTAAATCAAACGGACTAAAAAATCTTACAAATCCCTTTTAGTTTTCAAAAAAAATTATATAAAGTAGATTAACAACATACTTACCACTAATATGTAACACTAATATTTTTTAATATTTGCCTAGTATAAGTACTACACACAATATTACCAAAAATTAGGGTGTGTCCCTATTATTTTGTCCATATCTATACAAATTCTTAAATTTTTTCTTAAAAAAAATTGGTATGAACATTTTAAAGTATTTAATAATATAAATTTAAAAATAAAATTTCACAAAAAATCGTCCACCCGTTTTCAAAATATTGAATTTTCAAAAAAAAATTTTTTTTTTTTTCAAAAATCCAAAAAACTATTTTTCCAAAAATTAATATTAAGAATTTGAAGGAGCTCCTGTATAAAAATTTTGATAGAAATCCGTTGAGCCGCTTATAATAAAGTCGAAAACCAATAAAATGGTTGTTAGCAGGTACCGTTAATAACAAAATATGTAAAAAAAAATGTTTGGTCAAAATGTTTTCGAGATAATTAAGATGGTAGAAAAATTTGTTTGGCAAGTATTGTTATTTTTGGAGCTAAGACAACTATTCAAAAATCTATTTTGGAAAATCACCTAAAACACCTAAGCACCAAGTGTGGACAAAATCGATTCAGCCGTTTAGGCTGTAGATTGTTCTACAGACAAACAGACAGACAGACAGAATTGCAGGACCCACTTTTTTGTGGTGTTCTCTATCATCGTAGTGTCAACTTTGATTAAAATCTCGAGTTCGATTTTTTCCAAATGCAAAACTTGCCTATAGTACATACATATATCGCAAGTAAAAAATTGGTTCTACTAGAGGCACAAAAAATAACTTAGTTGTAATATTAATTGATCAGTTATATTTATATTCAATATTAAGAATTTTTAATTTGGGCTTTTATGATCCATGAATTTATAAAGCAATTAAAAGACTAATCCATTAATTTTCCCGACGTTTCGTTTGGTTTTTTGCCAACATCTTCAGGGGTATTTAATTTTTATTAGACCTTAAATATAATTATGTTTTAAGAACACTGCTATTGTTTTTTTCTTCTTAAATTAATAACTTACTTTTGTCGTCCAATTACATTTTATATTTTTAAGTACAAAATTTTGATTTTAATTTTGAATTAATAAATTAACATTTGTATTGCACTATTTTATCAAAACGGAAAAACTATGAATAAAAATTATTATTTGAAAACTAGACAAAACAGAAAATTAAACCTATTATCACAGACTATATTTATCTTATCGCAGTTTTATAACTCGAGCTTATGTTGTCTTTGTCCTCTTTGAAATTCATAACTTTTCTCAAATTTTGCTGAATTCGAAGATTTTCAAGAGTATATCGTATTAAGTATTTTCACGTTGCTGAAATCAGCTGTGTATCCATTTTCCGTCATATGTTGTGAGAGCCCAGTTGATGATCTTTTATTTTTTAAGTCTGCTTTGTGTTCCGCTATTCTTATCGCTAGTTTTCGTTGTGTTGTCCCTATATATATGAGTCCGCACTATTCACCTCTTTTACCGTTGCATTTTATTTCATATACTACGTCATGTTGTTGTTCTCTTGATATGGGTGGTTTTGTATTTGTGAAGATCTTGCTGAGAGTAGAGTTGAATTTGTGTGCAAATGATGTATGTTCTTTGTTTATTTTTATTGCTTGATGTAAATTTCTATTGTCAGTAAGATTGGGTATGTAAGTGATGCTATGGTATATTGTAGTTTTATGGTTGCCAGCTGTTGTCCAGTCTTGTGATTTTGTGGTAAGCTAGTATTAGACGGTCCTTGTAATTGTCATTGCCGTGCCATTCTGAAGTCATAACAAAATAGGTCCTTCCACTGTCATTGCCGTGACAAAAGTAATCGTGTCATGGCTAGCTACAATGACTATCACACGAATGAAACGTGTCTGTCATTGTTGTCCCAAAATACAATGAACGTCAAAGTGTGTCGCGGTGATATTTGTGTCTCGGTGTCACGGCAATGACATGCAAAACAATGACTATCACACGATGTGACAACTCTCAAACAGCTGATCATTGGATGTGAGCCTAAACTGCATGACATTTATTATTTTTAGCAGTGATGATCACACGGCGTCGATCAATCGAGTCATTGTGTCTTGGTTGTTAAGGAAATCTTATTTTTTTGGAAAACGGCTGCAACGATTTTGATACAAAATTTCGGAGAATTGGTACTAGCTATCAAACAAAACAAAATTTACGGTATTTGCCCAAGAATTCAAATGGCATCTTTTTTTCCCTCAAACTATAATATAACATTTGTGGAAACGCCACATATATATAATTACTTACACAACTATATACATCACTTTCATTATATATGTCCATATTTCCATACCTAGGTTCCATCTATGTAGGTAGGTACAAATTACCCTTCTAATTTACATAATTAAAATCTATTTAAATATACTTTTGTAGGTAGGTACCTATGTAACTATGCCCAACCGTGATAAATAATGACATGGCAGAAATTCCTGCCGTGTCACGATTGGGACACAGTCCTTGCAGCGACAGGCTATGTGTCACGGTGTCCCATCAACAATGAAAGGGGTATCACACGGTCACGGCAATTTGTCATTGCAATGACCTAAAAGTGACATGTCACGGTGCTTGTCATTGTTTTTGTCACGCCAATGACATGCAAAACAATGACGATCACACGACGTGACACTTTTAGAACAGTCAACTACGTCATAGTGACGTCAGAGTGTCACGGCAATGACACATTACAAAGACCGTCTAATACTAGCTTAAGTGATGCTATGGTATATTGTAGTTTTATGGTTGCCAGCTGTTGTCGAGTTTTGTGATTTTGTGTTTTTGGTGTATTTTATTTGGTTGGTTTTTTTCGTTTATCAATTCATTTATTATTTTGTGCGGAAAGTTGTTCATCAGTAGTATTGTTCTTATTTTCATAATGTTTTCAGGGTGAAATTTAATGTCACTAATATCTAGAACTTTGTTAACAAAATTTTTGGCGGTATTTATTTTATATTTTTGTGGTTATGTTGATAGAAAGTTGATCATTTTTTGTATGCATTGTTCTATTTCTGATATTATTATGGATGGGTGAGAACTATTTTTTTCCAAAAAAAAAAGACTGTCAAAATTTACAAAAATTACCTTTTCCTTCAATAATTAACTGATTTTTGATATAAAAAAATCGTTGGATCGCTTTTTGAGGAAAATAAGATTACCTTTTGGCTTAAAAAATGTATTGTTGGTACCGTTATTACGGTCTTGAAAAAATTAATTGCCGAAAAAACATAATTACCAAGATTGAACAAAATGCATCCACCCGCTTAGGCTCTAGACTCGCAGATAGACAGACAGAGTATAAGAAACAGTTTTTTTTAAAGTTAAATCGTAAAACCGTGCTGCTCTTATTAATGTATATTTTGGTTAGGTTAGGTGAGGCTGTCCTTTTCACACAGAGATGTCCCTAACTAATGTTTTATGAAGACTGGTTCATATACCTATGGCACAAGGTCCTGTTAGTACACCTATCAAGATTCTGATGTTCTTCTTACTGTGTGATAAAATATACTGGGTTCTCTTTTCGTTAAATTCTGGGCCATTAACTTGTAGAGATAATGTAGTCGCTCCTGGATATCCAGGAATTATTTATTTGCTCTTTCATTTTTATGTCCATCTTCCTTTTCACTACGCCAATCAGGACTTCACGACCCATTCCCAATAAACTGCTGACGCCCCTATGTGCTATACCGTTCCCCGCTACATTGCTATGTCCAGGAACCCAGCAGAGTTTGACTTGGTTGGAGTTACCGATAATATTTAGTACGCTTCGGCACTTTGCCACTGCCTTGGATCTGATTGTCTCACTGGATAGTGCTTTGGTAGCTGTTTTTTTAGCTGTCCACGAAAAATATGATCCATGATGACAACCGTTTTTTTTTTTTTTTTTTTTTTTTTCGAGGTGAATCTCAGTCTGAAACACTCTACATTCTCTGGGAGTTTATATGATTCTTAAATATTAAGAGCTTCACAAAACACCTCGCGTCCTGTTCATTCTTCCATTTTTGACCCATCAGTATAGATGGGAATACCTTGTTCTCTTTCTTAATATTGAGCTAGGTTCCCATCCATGCCTTTTGGGTATTAACATCGTTAAGTTTTTTTTTATAGTCTATTTTCGGTGGTAAGTAGTCAGTGGTCACATCAAATTCAGCCATTTTAGCATACCTTTGCCACATAGAACCATGATCTTTGGAACTGTGCTTCCAAGAGCCCATTTTTAAGTCGAATTGGCTGCTGTGCACCTTATGTCCTGGAAGATTTTAAATGATTTCCATCCGTTTGTGGCGTATACCTCCATATTCCCATTATTCCCATACAAACTAGCCTTACCACACGATCGACTCGTTGGTAAGTATGGGACGAACGATCGCTGTGTACGCCCAGTGGTTGACTTGCGGTCTCTTACCCCATTATGTTCCAAAGGTTTTTTCGCATATGTGGAAAGCACAAAGTGCTCTTTTCATTCTTTCCGTTTCCAAGTTAGCTTAGAGTCTAGGATTAGACCCTGATATTTGGCTTCTGTGCTTAGGAGGAGTAAAGTCCTCCAGTTTTCTTTTCCTTGTAAACAGAACTAGTAAGGTTTAGCGGGGTTAACTGCCCACGAGGATAGTTCCTTATCGAGGATTCCATTTATATCCTCAATGGTGGCAGAATACTTACCCGATATGTCGTCTGCATAAGTCACTGTTTTAATCCTTTGGTTTTTAAATCTTGTAAGAATGTTGTTTACTTCTAGGACCCACAGAAGAGGTGAGATTACTCCTCTTGTAGCTGTTTTCTCGACAATATTTTTCCCAAGTTGTGAGTTTATGATCCTACCATTAAGCATGAAGTCCATAGTGGCTGGGTTAGCTCCAACTTTCTCCAAAGCAGATTTAATGGAATCCGTTTTTACGCTGTTAAACGCACCTTCGATGTCCAGAAATGCTGCTAGGGAGTGTTCTCTGTGCTCGAGACTTTTTCTCCAGTGTCTGCTTTTGGAATAAAAACACTTTGACTTTTCCCCAGCTGATAGCGAGTTCTAAGTTCAATACAACTTTTGAACATGACCCTAAGCCTCGGATTTATTATCTGTATTAATGTCTATTTAAATGTATTCCATTTTTAACGTTTCTTTATATTAAGCTCTTTCCTAAACCTTAAGCACAAAACCTTATAAATTTGAAATTTAAAAATTAATTACTAGAAAAAATTCAAATGTTGATACTATTGACTATGACGTTTATAAAATTATAATATTTTTTTCGTTAAACCCACATAGTTGTGCCCTACTTGAACTCTGGACCGAAGGAACGGCTCCCTTCGAACTTTCTCAACTTTTGACATATCGCCGGGGGGAGCGCGACTTAGTCGAAAAACATCTATCTGGAATTGAGAATGAAAATCTAAGAAACTTGCTCGCATCAATGATCAATCTAAATTCCATAAATCGTCGAAGCGCAGAAGACTACCTCGACGAAGAGCGAGGACGTTTGTTTCCCGAATATTTCTACTCTTTCCTACAGTCTTACTTACAAATGTTCTCATCTGCACCAATTATGTCACCCGATGACAAAATTATGCGATTGTATTCGGATATAACACATTGCATCAAAGTACTTACCAACCGTCCATTGACCAATGACGATGATATCGAATTGGGCGAAATTGAACCAGAGTGTGATACAGAATCATCAAAAATTGCATCCCAAGAACAAGATGGACTTATTTTAATCATAACTGTTGTCACATCATGCATCAGGGGACTTCAATATTCAAACAGCAAGATCTGTTGTTTGGAAATATTGCAAAAACTCTCGCAATATACAACATCGGAGACAATTCTTGATAGAATTCTGCCATATATCGTAAGTAAATTGATTTGGAGAAGGTTTTCAGGTTTTACTTATTTATTTATTTATTTGTTTTTTGTTTTCTTAAGTTGCATTTGGCTCAGTTTTCATCCGCCAAAGTTCAGGTGCAAGCTATAGAAACTCTAACCACATGCCTGGGATTGGTTAAAGAAATACCAAGAAGTGATGCAAACGTCTTTCCCGAATATATTTTACCATCAATTGCAAAACTTTCTAGCGAACAAGCAGCAGTTATTGTACGAGTTGCTTTCGCAAAAAATATCTGTAAGTTATTTAGTTAATCTATAAATAAAATGATGACTATATAATATTTTTGTTTAAATTTTGTTTTAGCAAAACTTGCAAAAATTGCGATATACTTTTTGGAGGAAACCCAGAGGAATACACCAAGTGAAATGCCATTTAGACGATACCAAGCTGAATTGAATGCACTGCATGAAATTATTCAACAGACCGTTTTGAGTTTGCTTACCGATTCAAAACCGATTGTTAAACAGTCATTAATGGAATCTGGTATTTGTGATTTATGTGCGTTCTTTGGCAAAGAAAAAGGTACATACGTTAAAATTTAGTTTGTTCTTTCTTTAATTTCTTTGAAATATGTGTGTTGAAATATTGAGATACGAATTGTTACGTTGAGAATAACACGTCTTATTAGTTTGACTTGTCAAAAGTTACTGTATTTCATTTAGTATAAGCTAACAATTAGATCAGGGGCTCCGAAAGTTTTTTTTTATCACGTCTCCCTACAACCTAAAAGATGAAATATTTTTTTTCAAGGTATTAAACATCCTTAGGTTTGCTTTGCGATAGACTGCTAACCGCCCCGCGCTCCTCTTTGCATGTCTTCGCGGCTTCCTAGAGGGGCCTAGTAATAGTATTCACAACAAAACAAATACTTCACATTAGGGATGAGCGATGTTCACCTTTATTTACGAAACATCGATGTTAAAACAAATAAAATGCACGACTGGATCATACGAACTTGCTCTTGTAACTAACAACTTTAATGTAGCTAACCACTGACGATGTTAGTAGGTAGGTAGCCTAGTTATCCTATGCAGGTTTAAAACCGATGTAGGTAATATTACAGTGATTCTTAGTATAATGAATTGTTAAATGCATGATTCAAGGAATAGTTACATAGGTAGCTCCCTTCAAATGTATGTTTAAATCTAAGTTATGGATTTTAATTATGTAAGTTAGGAGGGTCAAATGTATCTACATATATATACAAATTGATGGAACCTAAGTATGTTAACATGTACATATAATAATGAAAATGAAGGATGTAGGTGGGTAATGGTGGCATACAACTTCATAATTTAGGTGGAATATACATACCTAAGATTCATGTGATTTTTAAAGACCTACATTGTATTTAGTATTCACTGACGTACGCAAAAATTCGTAAAAAGGGAATAATATTAAAGGAAGAAATTAATGGATAATACAAATAATTTAATGTTTTTATATTGCTTATTCGTTATAGTTTGAAGGAACAGAAAGATGCACTTTGAATTTATGGATAAATAAGAATATATCAAAAAATATCAAAAATCGTTGGAGCGTTTTTTTAAAAAATTAATTTTGTATGTATAAAATTTTGAAAAGATATTATTAACATACATACATATAAAATCCAAATTTCAAAAAAATCCAGTGACATGTTTTTGAAAAATCGATTTTTCAAAAAAAATATTTATTTATTTTTTTAAAAATCGAGGGGATGGCCGTGGCGCTATAGTTGTTTGCTCGCCTGTCAACCTCGTGGTTGCAGGTTCGATTCCTGGCGTTGTCCATGTCTTCTTATATTCCATTAAAACCCAATTCTAAAAAATTCTCATGAAATAAGTTGCTGGTTTACTCATTACATGCTGCTTAGGCATAACACTAACAACATGTGATTGAGTAAACTAGTATACCCATAAATATGACAACGAAATAAATAAAATAATGCGAATTATAAGCGACATAAATAAATAAGACACGGTAATTCTCTCCGCATTAGTTCAGCCGCCATCCCTGGAGATAAATCTGAGACAACAACCAGCTCTAGTCTCAGAACATCGCGCCACACATCTTTCCTATCCTTATTTTGTTCTCTTCTTTCACCGGATGCCCGCGCTATGTTAAAAAAAACATATAAAGGGTATTCATAATCCCTTGAGCGCGTGCAAAATTATATATAAAAAAAACTTTGTTTTTGACAATTTGAGTATGCAGTTTTATTAACACTTTTAGGTAGCATTAATATTAAAAAAAATAATTTTAATCGGTCCATCCAGTAGTGAGAAAGTCGAAAATATGTAAATTGGTTCTATGGGAAGTACCGATAATAAGTACGCAAAATAAAATATTTGTATACTTAAGTGGAGTGAACAAATCTAAGAACACAGACATTTTTTTATAAAAATTCTTGGAGCCGTTTTCGAGAAAACATTTTTTTCTTAACGGTTTTTTTAACTTTTGTATTGGAGGTACCGTTGGTTTTTAGGAATACAGTTGTTTTTAACTATTCAAGATAACGTCGAAAAACTCCCAATTACGAAGTTTCGAAACAATCCATCAAATGGCTTTCGAAATTTTCAGTTTTCAAAAAAAAAAGTTTTTTTTTTAATTTCAAAAAATAAGAGGTGTCAAAACTGAGAATTTGTTTCCAAAAAAAAATGACCTAAATGTACATTTTCCTTTCATTAATCAACAGATTTTTTTAAAAATAAAAATCGTTGGAGCCGTTTTTGAGAAAAATAAGCTTTTTGTTTTTGGCCAAAAAAAATGTATCGGAGCTACTGTTATTTGTCATCTTAAAAATAAAATAAAAAAAAAACGTGTGGGCATATTACCGAAAAAAAACAATACGTACCAAGTTTGAAGCAAATCTATCCAACCGTTTAGGCTGTAGACTCGATAACAGACAGACAGACAGACTGAGGGACTGACAGACTGACAGACAGATGGACTTGGGGGACCCACTTTTTTGGTGTTCTCTATGATCGTAATGTCATGTTTGATTGTTAGAAACAAAATTTTTTTCTTACGTACATAACTTGGATTATAGTACCTATAATCGCAAGTAAAAATCGATGATTGAATATCGATTTTGAAGGAAGAATACAGGGAATTAATCAAAAACATCGATTTTTTCGATTCGATAATTGTTAACATCGATGATGAGTATTCGATATTTTTCTCAATATTTCCCATTCCTGTCTCAGATCTCATGTGACTTCAACGTTTATTTATTTACATTGCCCCAGCTAAAATCCTATATCTACTTCAGGGCGAGTTGAGGGCGATCCTATGTTTTAAAAAAACAGTGGATTTGTTTACCAGGTTTATAAAATTTCTTAAATTTTTTTCTAAAAAAAATTGGTATGACAATCTTAAATATTTAATAATATAAATTTAATAACAAAAGATTAAATCAGCCTAATCAAAGACAAAATAATTCAAAATTCTGAAATAAATACTTAAACTAAAAAAAACTTAGAAAAGTACGCCATTTTATTTCTTGGATAAATTAGAATTTATGAGAAAAAAAAATTAAAAATTTGTGGAGCGGTTTTTGAGAAAAAAAGCTTTCTTTTAAAAACTTTTTCCAAACAAATTCAAAAAAAATATATAACTTTAATTTTTGAAAAAAAATATATTGAACAGTTTTGAAAATACATGTAAATTAAAATTGTTTTTTTTTTAAATACTTTTTAAAAATACAAAAAAATATTAATTCAAAAAAATATTGGTATGCAGTATAAATTGGGATACCTACACCTATATATGTGTAAAATTTTGAAAGAATCGGTTAAGCCATTTATGAGATAGTCGAAAGCAAAAAAAACCGGTCATATGGAAAGTACCGTTTTTAAATATTTTAAAATATTTTTTCAACCATATGATCGGTCGTACGTAAAAAGCTGCAATGATTTTATTAAATCAAAATCGTTAGAGCCTATTTCGAGAAAAATATGCTTTAACGTAACGTTTATATGGCAGGTACCGTTATTTTTTGAGCTAAAAAAAATATTTCAATTTCCCCTCTGTCAATACCTAAAAACCTCTATATAGCAAGTTTGAAACAATTCGGCCCACTCGTTTGGGGGCTGTAGGTGGCTATACGAACATACATACAGACGGACAGAATTTTTTTCGTCTTCGCTATCATCGTAATGCCATGTTTGATTGTTATCTCAAAACTTTTTTTTCGACCAATGCATAACTTGCCTTATAGTACCGATAATCGCAAGTAAAAAGTATAACAGAACAGTATAAGTGAAAATACTTATCTCAATGATGGCAATACCAAAGGGTGATATCATTTCCTTCATTGACAGCCAAGCACCAATAAAAGCTATTTCTGCCATTGAAATCAAATCGAATCTTGTTAACTACTGTCGCGAAAAGCTCAGGGTTCTTGGCACACAAGTGTTCCAGGCAACGAAAGCGCTGACGAACTGGCAAGAATTGGTTCAACACTTGACCTAGTTCAAACAGACTCAATACTCCAGATCCCAATTTGCAATCTTTAACAGGAAATCGAAGGTAAAGTTTTATCTTTAACAAACAGGAAATGGAGCTCACTCGATACATGTGTTACGAGTACAACCAGGAAATTATGGCCAATTTTAAATAAACAGAGAACTGATGATATTATTAATCTGAAGAAAAAGTCCCTCTCTCTTCTCGTGAGCATAACCACTGGTCACAACCTGCTGGGCTACCAAAAGAAAAGGATAAAACTTAGTCTGTATAATCTATGCAGCGGCTGTAGTGACGAGAGATGCAAGAAGACACTCCTCACTTCCTTTGTCACTGCCCTGCGCTTTGTCATCTGAGAAGAAGACTCCTCGGGAGTCACTTCTTCAAAAATTTAGAGGAACTCTCTAACATTCCTAGCAAGAATGTACTAAAATTCATTAACGCTACTAAATCGCTTGAAAGTTCCTAATCAATATAGCCGCAAAGGACGACAATGATAACGACTATCGAATGTAAGACACACGTGTTTCCTGTAGGAGTGGCAACAAAAGGAGTTTGGGCAGCCAGCCCTTCACCAGCTTTTGCTGCTCCTCCTGCGGTGAATATATAACTATAATTTTTGAAAAAAAATATATTGAGCAGTTTTGAAAATACATGTAAATTAAAATTGTTTTTTTTTTTTTAAATACTTTTTAAAAATACAAAAAAATATTAATTCAAAAAAATATTGAATCGGTTAAGCAATTTATGAGATAGTCGAAAGCAAAAAAAACCGGTCCTATGGAAAGTACCGTTTTTAAATATTTTAAAATATTTTTTCAACCATATGATCGGTCGTACGTAAAAAGCTGCAATGATTTTATTAAATCAAAATCGTTAGAGCCTATTTCGAGAAAAATATGCTTTAACGTAACGTTTATATGGCAGGTACCGTTATTTTTTGAGCTAAAAAAAATATTTCAATTTCCCCTCTGTCAATACCTAAAAACCTCTATATAGCAAGTTTGAAACAATTCGGCCCACTCGTTTGGGGGCTGTAGGTGGCTATACGAACATACATACAGACGGACAGAATTTTTTTCGTCTTCGCTATCATCGTAATGCCATGTTTGATTGTTATCTCAAAACTTTTTTTTCGACCAATGCATAACTTGCCTTATAGTACCGATAATCGCAAGTAAAAAGTATAACAGAACAGTATAAGTGAAAATACTTATCTCAATGATGGCAATACCAAAGGGTGATATCATTTCCTTCATTGACAGCCAAGCACCAATAAAATCTATTTCTGCCATTGAAATCAAATCGAATCTTGTTAACTACTGTCGCGAAAAGCTCAGGGTTCTTGGCACACAAGTGTTCCAGGCAACGAAAGCGCTGACGAACTGGCAAGAATTGGTTCAACACTTGACCTAGTTCAAACAGACTCAATACTCCAGATCCCAATTTGCAATCTTTAACAGGAAATCGAAGGTAAAGTTTTATCTTTAACAAACAGGAAATGGAGCTCACTCGATACATGTGTTACGAGTACAACCAGGAAATTATGGCCAATTTTAAATAAACAGAGAACTGATGATATTATTAATCTGAAGAAAAAGTCCCTCTCTCTTCTCGTGAGCATAACCACTGGTCACAACCTGCTGGGCTACCAAAAGAAAAGGATAAAACTTAGTCTGTATAATCTATGCAGCGGCTGTAGTGACGAGAGATGCAAGAAGACACTCCTCACTTCCTTTGTCACTGCCCTGCGCTTTGTCATCTGAGAAGAAGACTCCTCGGGAGTCACTTCTTCAAAAATTTAGAGGAACTCTCTAACATTCCTAGCAAGAATGTACTAAAATTCATTAACGCTACTAAATCGCTTGAAAGTTCCTAATCAATATAGCCGCAAAGGACGACAATGATAACGACTATCGAATGTAAGACACACGTGTTTCCTGTAGGAGTGGCAACAAAAGGAGTTTGGGCAGCCAGCCCTTCACCAGCTTTTGCTGCTCCTCCTGCGGTGAACACGAGAATCATTGAGTTAAGTTGGTCGCCTCTCCCTATAAAAACGGTTAAATACTCTTGTGTAAGGGTCGGCCGTCTAGACTTATTAAGCCAATCTGACGCAACTAAACCACTGATCCATCAAACCCACCCACCAGACGTTGAGGGGAGCCGCTCGCTCCCCCGGGCCTGATGAACGGATAATCTATCCAGTGGGGTAAAGGAGAGGGTCACGCCCTCAAATGACAGTGGTATTGTAACCTCCCCTCAACCCGGTGTCTATGTGCCGAACGACACTTACAAAGACACTTCTTCCAATTTACCACACTTCCGATATTTCAAGCTACTGCTTGCCGGAAGGATATATCTTATATTATGTTTTTAGCATGAGTTTCTTCCAATTGGGTATCACAACGGATCTACATTGATCTAAGCGTGGCGGTAACAACATCAACTGTCAGCCCACTAACCTTACCTAACCTAGTATAGGGGAATGACAAAATAGCAGATAGTTAAACCGTGTGATTCAAGATTATTTAAAACTTAAGTAAACTAATTATTTAGTGCGAATTACATTTTCAAAGTTATTGGAAATATATAATTTGAACTTATTCATTTTCAGCCAACGACGTTGTTCTATCGCACATCATGACATTCCTCAATGATGAAGATAAAAATTTACGAGGCGCTTTTTATGATAATATTTCTGGGGTTGCAGGGTATGTTGGATGGCAAGCTTCTGATATTTTAGTTCCGCTCCTCCAACAAGTAAGTATTCCATTTCTTTCCAAAATTAAGTCCTTATGCAAAAATTAAAAAAAACAAAAATTCTTCTAAAAGGGATTCACCGATCGTGAAGAATTCGTTATTGCCAAAGCTATCCGAGCCGTTACAATTCTCATCGAATTAGGTCATATTCGAAAGCCGGCTGTAACTGAAATTATTGAGGAATCTGCATGCTATTTATGCCATCCAAATCTATGGATACGTCATGAGATTACTGGAATGATTTCAACAACATCAAAAATATTGAACGACATTGATGTCCAATGCAAAATTATGCCAGCTATTGAAAAATTTCTTCGAATGCCTCTGATTCAAGTTGAAATGCCTGAACTTCTGCTGGATAGTTTACTACCACCGGTCCCAAGAATTATCTATGACAGTGTTTTAAAGTAAGTTTTTTTCTCAGATTTTTTTTTTTTGGTTTGGCGAATAATAATTTGTATTTTTTTTAAAGATATTCGGAGATACAAAAGCTTGTTGCCACTTTGGAAGATCGAAAGAGCGTTCGGGAAAATACTCCCGAGGGTATGTTGCCACAATATGATGAAGTGGGCACTTCTCTTAAGAATGTAAGTAAAGTAGTTTTTTTTTAAATTAAACAAATATATATATATTAATGACATTTCAGCTCTTCCGTCGTTTAATCTCAGAAGGTCTGAACGAGCAAATTGAAATGCAACTGCTTGAAATGAAAGCCTACATACTTAAAGTCAAACATAAACATTCAGAGCTCAAAGAACAATCCCAAAATGGCCGAATTCGTCTAGACCGAGAGGATATTGTTTGTCATGATTATCCGTTGGGCGATAAGTCTTCAAAACTGGATCCAAGAAAAAAAGGTCGTCAAGATGGTGATCCTAATTCGAACTTAGAATGGCAGCATATTTTTAATGATGGACATTCCACTGCCGCATCGCCTTCTGGCGATTTGAATATTTCACCAGTCCAGGGAACAAGTCCTTCGTTGGTTGGACAAATTCCACCAACTGCTGCAGCTTCTCTGGGCGAGTATACCATTCCAGAAAGAAACCTTTGGACTGGTGAGTTGTGTTAATAATAGTTTTTTTTTTTTAAATCGAATTTATCATTAAAATATTTATACTTTTATACTTTTAGAGCGTCCATCAGAATGTCGATCGGACGTCGATAAATTGCGAAATAAAATTAAAGGCAGGTACAACGCCACTCAGAATTGTTATAATGCAAGAAGCTCTTCCCCATATCCATCAGGATGGCGAATGAATGGTACCATAATCGCTCATCTCTACGAGCATCGCGGTTCGGTGATCAAAATGACTTCATTGAAGCCCTATGGCGCTGTATTTGCAAGTGGCAGCATAGATGGTACTGTTCGTCTGTGGGACTGCAACAAGCTCTATGGCCATCATGGCATAAATAAATCTAGGCAAGTCTACTGTGCCAACACGCCCATCTACTCACTTGCGGCTTGTGATGGTGGACAATCGTTGGCGGTGGGGGGGAAAGATGGAAGTTTGTTGATTATGAGAATCGATAGGAATTCGTCTAAGATGGCTCTTCAGCAAGCAATCCATACTGATGAAAAGTAAGAAAAAATAATCAAAAATCGGCGAAAAACTTTCAAATTTATTGTTTTTTTCTTTAGTGAACACAATGATGGCCCTGTTGTTGATATGCAAACCTACGAACAGTCGTCTCCAAGTGTCATCATCTATGCGACTCTCTATGGAGCGATTGTTGCATGGGATACTCGCATGCAAAACATAGCTTGGCGCTTACAAAATGAACTGCGACATGGAGTTATAACAGCAATATGTGCTGATCCCACTGGATCATGGTTGGCAGCTGGTACTTCTGGAGGCAAGCACATTTGCTGGGACTTACGATTCCAACTACCCATAGCAGAAATAAAGCATCCTTCTGATTCTTGGATCAGAAAGGTTGCATGCCATCCAACAGAGCCTTCATGTTTGATATCAGCTACACAATCAAACAATGAAGTGTCGATTTGGAATATTGAGACAGGTCATAGGCAGACTGTTCTATGGGCCAGTAATGCTCCAGTTCTGTCAAATACAAGTTTGGTAAGGAAATTATTGTGATTTTCTTCCAATTTTTCTAAGTAAATTTAATTTTGTAGAATGATCCTTCAACCAGTTGTGGAATTCTTGCGGGAGTTGTCGATAAATCGCCATTTGTGTTAACTGGAAGTTCTGATCAAAGAATTCGTTACTGGGATTTAATGTCCCCTAAAAATTCGGCGTTGATTGTTCCCTCGGCAAAGGATAACTTGGCTGATGTTTCATTTACTTACAGGTAAATATTCGAAAGGATTTAAATAATACAAAAAATTATAATTTGTTTATTTATTATAGTTCCCGTCTAACCGATGGAAGTCAAGTAATTGAAGAGAACATCATTTCTCTAGCCACAACCGATTTGGGATCATTGCGAGCTTCAACTGAAGAGACACCACGATCCGGACCAGAAATGCCTTCGCACAGTCATCATGATGCAATTACAGATCTTTTGATGTGCAAAAATGATAAACAACAGACATTCATTGTATCATCTGCACGCGATGGAGTTATAAAGCTGTGGAAGTAATTGTGTGTTTTACGAGTTTACATTATTGTATGTTGTTACATACACACTATATGTTTCTTGTTTATTAGGATTATAAGAATTATATATATGTATGTAGTATATCTGTGATTATTTAAGGATTTTAGTTGTTTATTTTAGAAATTATAATATAAATTGATGGACATTGTCATCATAACTTTCCCGAACAAGTATTTCTACTGTTTATTTTTTAAGGAGTTATGCCGGTCGTCCACTACGTATGTAAAAAGCTGAACCAACTCCGTTGAACGTTTCATTCAACTTATTGTTCTTCACGTTGAACAACGAAGCCAGATGTAAAATTTAAAAAAACAGGTGTTGGGAGCCTCGTACACATAGCTGACAAACTTATAGCGAGTTCCATTCAAGAAAAGATTGGCTCTTTCTGTAATAAGATTGGATCTTTTTGAATTTTCAGAATTTCATTCCAACATAAATAGCAGATATAGATCCAATCTTAGTACGAAAGATCTGATCTCTGATGGGTTGGCAGATTTGTTCTGAATGCAAACATACATGTAAAGTCTTTTCTCTCAACGGTCAAATGGTAAATATTTTGTTATTAACTTATTGTGAACTAGTGCTAAAAAATGAACAAATAATGGACCAAGATGTTAATAATTTAGATTTTATAAATTTAGTGGAGTTTTTGATTGATTCGTCTTCCTCTTCATCTGATGATAAAGATATGTTTTTTTTTCAGGAATGTGTGTGTCAGTCATTCACCAATACTACAATTAAATCTGGAAAAAAGTTTCATTGAAAAGATAAAATCTCGATTTTGAGAGGAGATCTTTGAAATTTAAATGTTGAACCTGTTGCACCTAGCGATCAACTCGTTCGATTTTGAATTTTGACAAAAAAAAATTTTCAAGTTGATCAACTGCGTTTTTGATATGGTTGCTCAACAACATGACTCCAGAGATAATCACCATATTCGTTGAATCATTTGGAGCTCCTAATGTAGCGTAAGAGACTGTAGATGTCTATTTTGCTTAGATCGCTGAGATCATCGAAGAAAAAGTCTCCAAGATGGAGATTACGTCTCTGAGATGTAGGTACACAGAAGATAAGATAGATTCGACTTCTTCTATGTTCCTGCTTCTGCAAAAATCATTTGATAAACGCCAAGCCTCGTTGCGTGCTTGCTTTGCTTATGTGCAATCTTCTTAAGGATATCAAACAATTTGAGAGAACTGTTTTGCCATAAGATAGGTGGTTGTATTATTCCATCTTAGGTTTGTCCTTTCTAAAGAAACTTGCTTCAGCATTTAACTTATATGTAGCGATGAGTATACCTATATTTGCCTTCTGAGGTAATAAAGGTGGTGTCGTTCTACTATATTCCTGTGCCTTGGCAGCAAACATAGGTGAATATTGAACTGCTCCATACGTGATGAATGGTAGTTGAGAGCAGTTATGGAGTTTGTAGAGGACGATTCCAGAGATTTAATAGCCTATCTGAGAAGATACGGATATCAGTAGTTGATATCAAGTTTTCCTTGAGCCAAGAAAAGACTTCTCTAATTGCAATAATTTCCGCTTGAAATACGCTACAATGATTAGGAAGACGGAAAGAGAGACCTAATTTTAGTCTGAGTACGTACACACACCTACCAATCCCATCATCATTTTTTGATCCATCAGTATCCTGCCAGACAGATCTTGAAGGAATAGTGACTTGGAAGTTTTTGCCAAATTCTAGTTTAGGGATCGTGTTATCAATGTGATTTGCAACTGATCCGAACGAGTTTAGAATAATAGAATAGCGAATATCAGTATTGATTCATTGTAAAGCTTTTAGGTGGGCGGCTGTGCTCGCTGCTGTCTGTTTGCTGAAAATATCGAGGGGTAGTATAGATGGAGTAGAACGTCTATCGCGTCAGAGGCGCTGTTCTTAACGCTATACACATTGAAGCTGATCGTTGGACTTTGCTCAGCTTGTCACAATTTGCAGTGTTTTCTGGAGCGATGATCCACCATACTGTTACGTCAAATGTAAAAATCGGCATGATTACCGAAGTATATAGCCATTGAATAATACTTGGTTGATAAAGATAACAGAAAAGGGCATTTAATATGATTATTTAAAATATCGCTAATGAACATAATTGAAAAGACTTTTCGTCTATTTGCAAGCGACTGAAGGACAATAAGCTTGCATTTAGTAGGGAAGAGGGGAGTTTCGATGTTCCAACATAATTTCCATATTACAATTCGAGTGAACTTTTTTTTTAAATACTTCCAATTCTATTGGAATGAATGTTGTAGTAAAGATTCCATATCACACAACAGTATTCTATGATGGACTTAATAAATGCCGTATATAGGGATTTTAAAGTATATGGATCCTTAAAGTCTTTAGAGTTGCGTTTTATAAAACCTAACATGGAGTTAGCTTTGGCTACAATGTATTCCACATGTTTAATAAAGTTTATTTTTGAATCAAAAACTACGCCAAGGTCTTTTTTTCCGATACTCTTTTCGTAAAAAACTGACGAAAAGTTGCGACAAAAAGAAAAACAGTGGCATTTAGAGACGTTTAAAAACAATTGGTTTACTTTACACCACTTTGTTAGCCTAAGAAGGTCATCTTGTAAAAGAAGACAATCATCGACAGTCTTTATGCATCGGAAGAATTTCAAATCATCAGCAAAAAGGAGTGGAACGGAATTTTTTTTAAATGTCAGGCATGTCATTAAAGATGAAAAAGAGAAGTGGAACCAAGTGGCTGCCTTGGGGTGCTCCTGATGAAACGTTTACAGGGTTCGAGAGTATTTGGTCAATGGATACTAATGTACGCGACCTTTTAAGTATGAAATCAGCCATTCCAACATTACTTGAGTGCAAACCCACCCTTTCAATCTTCTCAATCAATATTAAGTGACTGACTAGATCGAAGGCCTTGTATTAATAACATCGATTTGATATACTTCTTCGAGTTTATTCAAAATTAACTAGGAGAAGATTGAAAGATTGGTAGTTGTTGGTCTTTCTGCAACAAATCCATGTTGAAATGGTGAAATATATTCTCTCAATAAAAAAGCCAACTTAACGTAAACAGTTTTTTCAAAGAGTTTTGGAATAGTTGACAGATATTATATTTTCAACTTAATTTTTTATCTAAAATAAGACCCAAGTATCTTGATTCATCTGACAAAGTTAGTATAATATCATTGATAGTAGGAGAATCAACGTGAGGAATTTTGTATTTCCTTGAAAATAGGACAGATTCCGTTTTCTGAAGGTTGGACTTCTAGGTCAGACCTAGATTCGACCGATTTTGTTAGCTTATTTAAAGCTTTTTGTAGGAGTTCTTTTAGCACGTTGGATTACTTTCCTGATACGGCTCTGTAGGTCTCCGCTTCCAGATCCATCAGCAGCTCATTTGATACCATGTCCCCACTATGTAACTTCATTCTACTTTCACGTCTATTCGAAAGTTGTTTTCAATTCTATTTTTAAGTGGTACTCTATTCGAAATTAGCATACACTGTTCGGGTATTCGTCTCTTCGCTACATAATGTCCAATAACTCTGTTCTGTTAAGTGAATAAGTGCTTTATTAAAGAATTAGCAAGTTGAAATTTTGCAAATTCGAACAACCTTATTGTTTAATCGGATTCGTTGTTGGGGCCCAGATAACAGAGAAGAGGAGATAGAACGTCGCCTTGCGGTGTACCTCTACTGACAAATTTTCTTGCAGAAAAACCGCCTAGTTTTGAATTGACAACTCTGCTAGTCAGTATTTGATTATTCGGTTCATCAAGCGCCTTCTATGTCCTGATGTCGCCTTGGGTTATTCTTAAAAGCGAACAAGGGTGAAAATTACCGTTTCAAATTTCAAAATGTCAGCTATTTCGTCGAAAATCTTTCCATTTCCATTTTCATTTTGTCAAATCACTCACCGCAATTCCACGTTAAGAAACCGATTTGAAAATCAGATTGGGTCGTTTATATCGCTTGTATTATAAATCAGTTTTTGCTAATTTTTTAAGCACTTGATTTTATTTAAAAAAATTAAAACTTTAAATTTGTTATATCTCATGAATCGTGATATTATATTTTACATTTAATATGTATTTACGAAATAAACTTAAAAACTATGTTTACAATTACAATAAAGACGAATCCATTAATAAGTTAAGTCTTTTAATAATTAATCGATATTTGGCAATGGTAATTAGAACTTCATAAGGCTCCGTCTTTGTTCTTCAGATATCCTAGTAATGCATTTAGTGAATTTCCAATTTTGGTGAATTGCTCTGTTCGTTCTTTGTATGCCTCCAATTCTAGTTTCTTAATAGCCAAAGAATCAGATTGATATTTGCTCGAATCCTTACGAAAATTTTCTAGTTCTTTTGCTATTTGGTCAAGTTTTGAATATGCTTCAAGGGAATGAAGATTATCTCCTATAGGCTTTACATCACCAACAAAAACTGGATCCAAATTATCTAAAATAGAAAATTAGATCAGAAGATGAATTATTGTATGAAATTTTAATTTTTTTTTTATGTAATCTACAAACTTAAGAAATAAGATGTTTTGGCAATTTTCACGCACTTGTCCTACATCATGTTCAAACTGAGAATCTAATATAAATAATTTGTTTTATTTATCTAGCGCTATGTTCAATATTGTTTTAGTATGTTTGTTTTATATTTTAATAAATTAATTATTTAGCCCTGTATTTGTTCGGAAAATTTCCGAAATTTCCCGTTGCGGAACAAAAAAAAAAAATGAAGCATACAATCGAAATGTCTTCCCCAAAAATTGCAATATTTCAAAAATGTCTTCTGTTGAATCCTTCACGTTATTTTTTTTTCATACGGTTGTGTAATTACTCTCAAAATAAATTATTAATATTTTACTTAAAATATTGGAATAGATGCCATTTCGAACCAGATTCCGCAGCAATTCCGAGAATTTCGGAAGTTATGCAACGCACTTCTGTAAAGAATTCTACACTGAACGGACTTCAACATCACTGTGATGTGCGTCATATTTCATCGGAAGATTTGTCCGATGTGTCATTCGGAACAGATACCTGGGTAAAAAATTGTTTGTTGATTTGTTCGAAATCAGAGAAAATTTTTCTCCGAACGGATACCTCTATAAGGCCGATTGTTTTTGCATCTGAATAAAGTCGTATTTTTCAACTATACAGGGTTGACCCTTAAGTCAACGTCAAGCGGGTACAGGGTGATAGGGTATCAAATACCTGTATTGGAAGAAGTAATAAAAAAATCCGTCTCGCTTGGTTATCTAAAAATAAAGTTTAACTAAGTCATGGTTCAAAAAAAAAAGTTTTTTTTTTTAAAGTACTACTCTACTATTGTCAAGTTGTTTTAAAAATTGGCCCGTTTCATCAAGATTTCAAAATGGTACAACAGTGGCTACTTATTCATTCGCAACAAATATTATTGATTCACTTACGTAAATGATGTTTTTGTGTACTCAAATTTTGAAAAAAAAAAATCAATAGTACAATGTACAACGTTTACAAAGTTTTGTACCTCGAGACTACGGTCCCAGAGTCAAGTTTTGCAGAAAAATGTTGGCGAAGAATAGTAATGTCCCGTAATTTCTCAACCATATCTTATGGACTGACAAATCAACATTTAAAAAGACGCTTATTTGAATTAAGATAATTTGCATGAGTGGCACCAAGAAAATCCAAATCACACCAAAAACATAAATGTTAAAAAAAGTAAAAAAACTTTGTATGTACTACACGTCCTACCCCTCTACCAATTTTCATTAGTTAGAAGTGATCTATTGAAACGGTAATAAGTGAGTGGATGAAACGCATGAAAAATTTCATAATTTCAACTTTTTCTTTGTACACACCTGAAAGCTGACTGCTCTAACAAACATAGTCCTGCCCCAATCGGAAGTGCTCTCAATATATTTAATATTAATTTTGTGAAAATGGGTGTTTATCGCTATCCTATGGTTCTACCATCATCCTACGACAATCAGTAGTTCTCTACATAGTTGATATCAATTCTATGAAGATGGGCGGGTAACACGACCCCAGAATGGAAAATCTTAAATTGTCGATTCTTTCCTTTGTATACATCACCAGGCCTACCGTTGTGCGAAATTACAAGATTCTACGATCTCGGGAAGTGCTCCATAATTTTGATGATCTGTCAGTGAGTGAAGGAGTCAGTTACGGTTTTTGCGATTTTTGCAGTATTTTATCTCGGGAAACACTAAAGCTAAAGAATTGAAATTGGGCGAGTTGCCTAAGCCTAGTTAGCTTATCAAATGCTGAGAGTTTGATTTTTCTAACTTTATTGGTACTGAAGTTAGAGGAGGGTCGGAAATCGCCCGAGTTTGTTCATGTAAATAGGGTGTAGTGCCAGAACTTGGCTGGGCACTACCGTGCCCTTTGATTTAAATTCGTGAAGACCGCTTTCATCAGTTTAAAATAAATATGTGGACCGGAATTTTGAATGAACAAATAATTAAATCATTTGGGAACCAGAAAATTTAAATGGCGACAACTAACTGCATTTTTTTACAACATGACATGCGGAATTTATTAGAAGATGTATGTACCACTCAACATCTATTGAGACATGTGGTTTCAACAAGATGGTTGCCCAGCGCATTATGCTCGTCATGTATGGAATTGCCTGAAAACGGAGTAACTAACCCAATATGTAGATTGGGCGCCTTGGATCAATTTTGTTGCCTCCTCGTTCCCCGGACCTAAATCCTCTAGATCACGATTTCTTTTACTGGGGGCTGTATAAAAGAAAGTGTATTTAAAACCAGCTGAAAATAGAAAAAAATACGCCACAGTATTTGGAATCTAAAAAAACTGCATACCAAAATTTCAAAAAACATTGGTTTTCAAAAAACTAAAAAATAAAAAACCGGATTTCATCAAAAATTTTTTATAAAATTTTCATTGATCGGTGCTATCTAATGGTTTTCTTGGTTCTTTTTTCGAGAAACCGATTAAAGGTTGGGTTTGGCAGTTTTTATAAGTTTAAAAACCGATTTTTACCCACCTATACACCACTCACTTTCATTATATACATATGTATGTATATATTTACATACCTAGGTTCACTATATGTAGGTAGGTACACATTACCCTCCTAATTTTCATAATTCAAATCCCTTTAAATATACATTTGCAGGTAGGTACCTATGTAACCATTCCTTGAATCATATGCATTCCACAATTCATTATATTAGCAATCAGGGTTATCCTACATCATTGTATATAGATATTAATAGTACTATCCTGACGGCGAAATTCATCTAGCCTGCAATACTCATCATGGGTTCCACTACCAAATGAGAGGTTAGGTAGTGTTGGTGTGTTATGAAAATGCGTATGAAGGGAAATAGTGTGATAATAAATTGATGAGAGAAATATATAAAAAAATTATTATAAGTTAGAGGAGGAACGGAAAACAATGTATTTCATAGGTTTTTTTGTTTTTTTTTATGAGGATTTTTTTGTTGAGCCGTTTTTGAGAAATACATTTTTTTCTTAACGGTTTTTAACATTTGTATGGAGTTACCGTTGTTTTTTATTTTAGAAAAATAGTGATTTTAACTATTCAAGATAATTTCTAAAAACTACTAAATGCGAAGTTTCGAAAAAATCTATTAAGTCGTTTTGGAAATTTTGAATTTTCAAAAAAAAAAAATGCATTTCCAAAAACAACAATATATACCAAGTTTGAAGACAATCTATCAAAGCGTTTAGGCTGTAGACTCGAGGTCAGACAGACAGACGGAATTAGGGGACCCACTTTTTTGGTGTTCTCTATGATCGTAATGTCATGTTTGATTGTTATTGATTGTTAGAAAAAAAATGTTGAGAAAAATAATATTTACCCTTTGGTCAAAAAGAAAGTTTGGCAGGTACCTATGTAAGTACTGTCATCTTTCGTCTTAAAAAAGCTGAAAAAAAAAACTGGGGACATGTTTATGAAAAAACGTTTAGGCTGTAAACTCGTGGACAAACAGACAGAGAGACGGAATTGCGGACCCATTTTTTCGCCTTCGCTATCATCGTAATGCCAAGTTTGATCAAAATCTCGAGTTCGATTTTTTTCGAATCCATAACTTGTAATATAGTACCTACGTTTATAATATCGCTAGTCAAAAAAAAAAATAAAAAAATACTACCTAGGTATACCTACTTTATTTCCTAATAAAACTGTCTGGAGAAAAAATTAAATTATTCACAATAGATATTATATTTGAAAAAGAAAAAAAGTACCTATGTACATACATATTGTATGTAGGTGGGTATCTGGGTACACATTTACCTACCTAAACAAAACATATTGAAATATCTCAACATTGCTTTGTTATTTTCGCATAGAAAAAGTGAAAAGTAGCAACGTTGCTACAATTCATCATCCCAAAATCCACCAAATATCTAAAATTTGAAAGAAAAATTTAAAATAAATTCTATAATAACCTATACATGCATGTATATCCATATACATTCTTACTTCAAGTTCATGTATACGCCAATAGCCTTGATATAATTTATTTATACCCACCATATTTTGAAGGTTGCCATGACAAAAACAGCTTATTCGGTTTTCTCCCTTACCCTCTATATTGTTGTCAGAACTAATAAGTTTTGACCGTCTCCCTTGCTTTTTTTCGTATTTGCCTCTACATTTACTTCTTCCACATAAACAATTCAATATCAAGAAAAGAGAAACTAGCGCCCTCATCGTCGGAACTACTAGCTAAAAAAATTCAGTCTCGTAGTAGTACTATAGGTTTCATATACAAAGCCTACATCGGTTTTAATACTGCAAAGGATAACTAGACTAGATTTTTGAATCGTTGTTTTAGGCCCAAAAATAACGTTACTTGTCATACAAATTTTTCTACCATCTTAATTATCTCAAAAACGGCTCTAACGATTTTGATAAAAATTGGTGAGTGTACTATTTTGGGTATGGTCAACATTTCGGCCAAAAAAGTTTTTAAAATATTTTGTTATTAACGGCAATGGCAGGTAGCCATACAACCAGTTTATTGATTTTTTACTTTCTCATAAACGGCTCAACGGATTTCGATAAAAAAATTTATGCAGGAGCGCCTTCAAATTCTAAATAGTATTGCATTTCAAAGTTTTGGAAAAATATTTTTTTTTTTTTGAAAATTCAATTTTTCGTAAACTGGTGGACAATTTTTTCTGAAATTTTGTTTTTGTATTTATATTATTAAATATTTAAAATGTTCATACCAATTTTTTTTAGAAAAAGTTTAAGAATTTTTATATATAAAAGATTAAGTGAAAAACTTTAAAAATATATTTAGCAGTTTTATTAAGAATCTTTTGCATATTATGTGATCGAACATAGGAGCAAGTACGTGTGATCAAGTCGTGCATTTTATTTTTTATTTGAGAGATGAGAAGATGTACCTAACTAAATGTCTTATAATAAAAATAATAATTGCCCTAGGTAGATCATACCCAACTATAGGGGCGGTGTTCCTTATTTTTTTTTATTTATTTTATTAAGCCGTTTTAACAATGAAACCTAAAAAGAAATACAGTTTATACGACTATAACTTAGGATTTAGGAATGGTAGGTAAATAAAAGGACATGCAAAAAACAGATTTTTCAAACTCTAGAGGTGATGTTTTTTTTTATTTCATCTTCTTAAGTCATTTTTTTGTGCCTACAAAATTGTATCCATACTTTTTATAAAAAAAAAGGAAAGAAAAAAGTTTCTAACTAATTTATACTTTGCCTGATTTAATGAAGGTAAGGAATAATTTAATAAACAAAATTGACAACTAATCGTGAAGATCAGCAGCCAAGGTAATAGAGTCTTCAATACAAAATCCAGTACACTAGTTTCCAGTTTGTTGTTCTAGATGGCTGGCACAACACGATGAATAAAACTTTATTCAGGTAAATATTGAAACGTATTCAATAGTATAAAGATACATTCGATGTGAAATATTCAAAAGTATGTATATAAAAAAAAAACCATTTCCATCTTCAATTTTTTGTTTGTTCAGCTCCATGAGGCAGCTGCAGTTGCAGCTTGACATACAGAATTAAGAGAAATTTAATATAATATAGATATAAGTTGTAAAAATGTAACAAATTAACTTTATTCACAAATTGTGTTCTCTATCTACTTTTAATAATTTAAATTTTAAATTATTGATTTTGTTATAATTTGTTGCTATGTACAAAAAAATTACTTAAGATGAAATTAAAAAAAATAACAAACATCGATTCTAGAGTTTGGCAAATCTGATTTTTGCATGTACTTTTTTTTACCTATTATTCGTTAATCCGAAGTTATAAGCGTATAAACTTTTTTGTATTTCTTTTTAAGTTTTATGGTTAAAAACGCTTAATGAAATAAATAAATAAAAATAAGTAACATCGCCCCTAAAGTTGGGTATGCTCTACCTAGGGTAATTATTATTTTTATTATAAGACAGTTAGTTTGGTACATCTCCCCAGCTAAAAAAAAATAAAAAATTCAAATTTCAAAAACTCACTTAAAAAAATATAAGGCAATACAATTTACAAGAAAGAAACGGACCCTAGAAAAATTTGTCCCCAACATTCAGGTGTTTCAATTTTTTCGATATCTTTAATACTGATTGATATCTCCTACTCTAGGAAATACATTAAAATGCAGCGATCTTCAGTTTCATTAATCTGAATCATTTGTTTTGTTGTGAATTTTCGTTTTGTATGCAATTTGTTTTTTTTTTTAATGGAAATAAAAGGATACTCAAATTAATTTTCAGACACAGACATGCAAAATAGAAGCCTTTAAAGTTGTGGATTCAGCATAAGGCTAAAAAGCTTAAATTAAACATATCTTAAGTTTTAGTTATTAAATGACATAACTTGCTTTTCTGCAACATACAACTTCATGGCCTCCGGTTGTTTTTTAAGAACTGAAAAACCCATTTTTTTTCTGCAACCCTTGGGACTGTCAAAAAAACTTACGTCCTTAGTTAAATTTCAATGAACGAACCTGTTAGGTTGAACATTTTGTTTGATCCTGAACTCAGCAAAACTTATTTATTCAATACTTATTTTTGGATTTGTGATTGGAATTAATAGAATGGTTATTATTTATGATTACGTAAAAAATAAAACACTCCAAAATGGGGAAATTTATGACCACAATACTTAAAAATATGGCCTAGGGTATTGATTTTCATAACTTTTCTAAATATGTATTTCAATTATTACATAACCAAGCGCGATTGATTTTTTTTTATTACTTTTTCCAATACGGGTATAAACTACCCTATCACCCTACATTCGCTTGAACTTACGGGACACCCTGTATATTCAACTTTTTTCCAATTCATCAAACGAAGAAAAAGATTGTGAGCTTCATTCAACACAAAGAAGATACGATTGTTGCTTATGGAACTGAGCTTCTAATTGAAGAAAACGCAAACAATATGTTTATATTATTTTTGTTTTTGTTTTAGTGGACTGTGTGCATTTAAAGCCAACTGAGCTTCTCTTCTTTTATATTAAGGAGAGTTTTTGCATTAGCTGTAGATGTGTGTCAGAATGTCATATCCTATAACTATTCCAGTGAATACAGGCAAGTATTCCTTAAATTGATTAATGCGATCCGCATGAAAACCAGTTCGGTAAGAAACGACTTAAAGCAAGGAATTAGCGTGAAAGAAAGAAGTAGGAAAACAACAATTTAAAAAACTCTTCCAACGTTGTAACAACAACGATTTTTAAAATTGTATCTGATTTAATTCCATTCCTCTTTAATGCAGCACCTTAATAAATTGCTTGACAATTAGAAAATCTTAATTTCAAAGGTCTATTTTTAATAGACTTAATAATAAGCTTAATTTTTTGTTCGTATAAGCTTACCTGTTGAAACAATATCCACCCCCGGCAGTGAGTAGGCTTCTTCGAACTGAAATGGATTTTCCTCAGGACTAGCATCCTCATCGTCATCATCGTCAAATGGCAGCTTTTGATCATTGGCGAAACTAATTTTCATTTCGCTTCGCTTAGTTTTTATTTGTGCTGGTGTTTTTGACGAAGATTTATATAGTTCGGGAAAAGCGCTTTTACTAAAAGACCTATGAAAAAATAACCAATTTGATTTACCTATATTTTATTTTAATAAGGTTGTTAAAAATGTAATTACTTTGGGGAAGGCTTTTCATTGTTTCGCAACATTTCCAAACGACTGCGATAGTGCCTCACTAAATACTTCCATTTATTCTCCACCTGAGACCATGTTAAATGAAATCCTTTTGTTTTTAATCGTCTGGAAATTTCCTCCCACATTTGTTTCTTTGTGCGAAACTTTGAGCCAAGTAGTGGTCGATGCTCTTCAAGTAAATCGAGAAAAAACCTATTCGACTGGGTTGACCAAATTATTTTCATTTTATCATTTTCGTCATATGATATATTGCCATCATCTGATTCTTTAAAATTAAATAATGAGTTTTTTGAATGTTTAATATAGATAAAGATTGGAACTCTAAGAATATAACTAATCAATCAGCCCTATAACGAGTTCCATTTAAATCGGAAAGTTTTACGAATCCCGAAAAATGGTAACGCAGATTACGTTCGTAAAGGCAATTTGTATGAAAATTTCCACTACAATGGATTCTGTGATAGATTTTTTCGGGATTCGTACCAAGTTTCCGATTACGATGGAATTCGTTATAGAACTGATTATGATTTTTCTACCTACTGTTTTGCTGTGGAGAAGTAGACTCATCATCAATTAAAATAACTCTAGGTTTCTTTGGTGACTGAAGTAATTCCTCGGAATTGCGCCGTTTTGAGGAAGTCGCTTTAATATCCCCAAACAACTTAGTCAATTCCCTTAAAACGTAGAACTTCTTGTTAAAAATAAAACTCAAGAACTGAAGTTTCAACTTACGGTTCAATTGATTGGTTCTTTTCCCTTTTATCAGTGTACATCTTTCTTAGGCTATTGTACTTATTCTCAATCTGATCAATGGTGAAAGAGAAGTTTCGATGAGACATCTTGTTGGTCACAACCTGAAGCATTTCGCGTTCACTGTTAAATGAGTGCTTATTGATGTTTTTCAACTGTGAAATAAACAAATCGAGGGCTTGTTCTGTCCAAACAGAATGAGAACTTCCGTCGTATTCGACATCACCTGGGGAACCATTCGAAAATTGAAATTTCAATACATTTATAGACAATAATCGAACTATATTTTTCTTCTTACACTCAATAAGGTCTTCCACTAACATTTCACCATATGTATCCATTTGGGTTAAGTTAAGTACCTAATGAATAATTGAACAATAGTTTCCGATAAAATGAACACGAATTTTGGAATATTTAACGGTGTTTCACAGAACCAACAGAATTCTTGGTATTGTTCAGAGGGAAGTTCATAAAAGTTAAAACAAACAAATCTCGCTGCTTGGGGTTACGATTGAATCCGTTTGTTGAGTTTGCTTCTATGGGCACCAGATCTCCAGATCAAAAATGCGAACTGGTCAAAGCTATATGTTAAATAGAAGGTTATGAATCTTTTTGTTTTTAGATCTACGAAGATTTTATATTTCTTGAGTAATTATGAACAAAATGTGCCTTAAAAGCTTTTATTTTGATTTATATCTTTTTATTAATATTTTCCGTAAATAAAATTTACACTTTTGGGAAAACGAGTCTGCTATAAGAATGACAGACGTCAGAACAGCTTTGACAGTTCTGATAATTTCTTGTAAAACTAGTCTTGTTACTTTACGTTACGTTAAGTTGTGGTGAGTTCAGTGCATGTTGTCAAGTTGTGTGGTCAAAAGTAGTTTATGTTATATTGGCGGTTGATGTTTGAAATCAGAATTATATAACTTTTGATGTGTACGAAGCAAAGTTTTTTTTTGTGTTGTACGTATAAGATAAAGAGTGTATTTGATGATGCGAATTCTATGTATTTTTAGTATCATAGAATTAAAATATAATGTATAATATATCATCACTTGAGGAAATTTGGATGGGATTTTTGTATGAGAACTCCATCCAATTTCAATTATCTCTTATGATTATAATTTCATCTTTGAAAACGTATTCGAAAAATACCCTTTTAACGAGCATTTTTTTCGGGCGGAATTTAATATCATTGTAGGCTTAAAAGTTAACTTAAGTTCTTGAAGCGAAAGAACAAGCTGCACCATGTAATGTAATAATGTAATATGCCCACACGTTTTTTTCATTTTTTCTAAGACGAAAAATAACAGTAGCTCCAATAAATTTTTTTTGGCCAAAATTAAAAATCTTATTTTTCTCAAAAACGGCTCCAACGATTTTTATAAAAAAAAAAATCAGTTCATTAATGAAGGGAAAGGGTACCTTTTGATAATTTTTTTTTTTGAAAAAAATTATTATTTTTGGTACCTTTAGTAGAACCATTTTATTGGTTTTCGATTTTCTCGGAAACGGTTTATTTGATTATTTTGAATTTTTTTAGGCAGAGGCTACTAGAAAGTTTAAACAATATTGTATACACAAATTTTTCAAAAAAAATTTTTTTTTTGGAAATTAATTTTTTTTTTGAAAATTGATTTTTCCGAAATTTCGTATTTAGTGGTTTTTTGGGGGAGAGTACGATAACTTTGGCGCCAAGATATAATAACGGTTTTTGGTAGAGTGGCTTAATACAAGCATTTTTTACTATGGTAGGGGGGGGGTCTATCTCCCCTCGTTTAGGCGGGAGTGGCAATTTTATAAAAATTTACTTAAAATCTTTAAAAAAATATTAAAAAAGAACGGCAACACTTACAGTTATAAATTATACCTTTTTCAAAAGTCAGAACTCTACAATTTATAATTAATTTTAAATAAAGTTGTTTTAGTCAATAGTTTTTTAAATAATTGACTTCAAATTCAAAATTTATGAAAAAAAAGTTACAAAAATCACTTTGAATATTATTTTAAGTAAATCAAATTATCTATCTACCTTATTTTTTCGTCAAAGAGTTGAAACAAAAAATGAAATGTAATGTCAACCTATATTACGCAGTGTGTGTTAAATTTTATTCGTTTAGTCGAAAAGTAAAAAAAAAATAAATTGGTATTTGATCTAGCTTAATCGCAATCGTTCATCCGCAAAGAACAATAATATAGCTGCTTATTGTTTTCTGTAGAAAACAGAGAAAGGGAAATTTTTGGATTCGTTTAGGGATTTCCTTGAAAAAAAAATCCCTTAAGCCCTGGTTTGACTTGATAATATTCTTAACTACCGCAAGGACTGAAATCGTCGCTGGTGATGCTTTTTTCAAAAGAAACCACCGTGAAGTTGGTTCCTAGCATTCCACATCTAGGTTAAAAAAAGTTTTCTTGGTAAAACAAAAATAAAATAATTAGAATTAATTAAAATAGATTTAAGGTCGAAAGACATTAGTATTAAGAGATATAGTTTAGTTTAGAGCGCCCGTAAAGGGCTAGTAAATTAGTTGTAAGTTAATGATAATTAGTCTAGTTTTAAACATTTTTGTCTAGCTTTAAGATAGTTATAGGTTAAGATTAAATAAAAATGAATTTAAAAAAAAGTCGATATCTAGTATGTCAATACTAAATACAATATAGGATATCATACATTTATACATACATGTGTCTTTAAAAATCACATGAATCTTATGTAATGCATATTGCACCTAAATTATGAAGTTGTATGTGTATTTTCATTATTATATGTACATGTTAACATACTTAGGTTCCATCAATGCGTATATACCTACATATATGTAAATACTTTTTACCCTCCTAACTTACATAATTAAAATCCATAACTTATATATAAACATACATTTAAAGGAAGAGCATACACAACGTTGACATTGTGTTGTGTACAAACATCAGTAAGTAATATTTTTGTATTTTATTGTTTTATACAAATAAAATCCCTGGGACCCTATTCCTGAACACGAGTCGAGCGGGTTTCATGTGACATCGAGACATTTCACATGAAACGGTATTCCCGAACACTACTCACTAATAATTGGTATTCCTCAACTCGAACGTCAAATGTCAAATGCTATTCGAGTGAAAAATACGTATTCCTGAACAATAAAGTGAGCATTTTTATGTGACGAATCATTCATGCTTACAAAGCAATCGAGTGCAGACATCCATCCCAAATTTAGGTACAAACAAGCAAAAAAATAAAAATAAAATAGTTAGAAATTTTCATAATGAATTATGAAATTTTAAATATTATAGATTAAAAGTTTTTAATTTAAAATTATTAAAGTGATTAAACGCTTTAAACTGAAATAAATTTACTGCAAATATTGTATTTCAAAATGTAAATATTTTTCTGTGAAACATCAAATCAACGTTTAGCGAAGGTAGCTACAATTGAAATAATGCGTTAGGGCATTTTAAGTCATGTCATGTTTTTGACTATCACCACTAGAGTTGTGGGGAGTGAGTGACATCTTACTCGACTCGTATTCAGGATTAGCCCCCCTGAATTTGAAATATTGCTCAATGTGCGCACTTATAACAGTCTCCAAGTCGCTTCATCTTTTTGTATGAATGCGATATGGAGGGTTTTATAGATCAGTGACCCCAGATAAAAACATAGACCTATTTCAATGCGAGTTCAAGGCAATACTACGTTTCAATAAACACAAAAATTCTACACCAGGGTGAGTTCATTGGTCAGTGAAATAAGGTAGATGGCAAGGGTATTCACGCAACGAGATAATTGTCCGCTTAGCAGAAAGATATAATTTTCCGCAAATGTGTAAATGTGGGTAATAATCAGATGTTCGTTGAACTAATTCTGTTTTCACACAAGAAAACTGAGTTGCCGGCAACTGGGAGTTTGTAGGCGAGCAGGGCAAGATGAAAGGGGAATGAAAAAAATCTCCCCGGTCAACGATTTGAAGAGACTTTTTTGACGTTTTGCTTTCCATTCCAATTGGCCCAACATAATCTTCCCAGTTTCCTCCTCAGTTTCCTAGTGCCAGTTTCCTCGTGTGAAAGCTACAAGGCAGTTAAAGGAAAACGTCAAAAAATCTCCACGAACTGGTTTCCCTGTGTGAAAGGGGACTAACTTTGTCCCATTTCACACAAGGAAAATGAGTTGCCGGCATCTGGGAGTCAGCCTTTATGAGGTTTATTTCTTCTCTTTCTAAATCAAATTCGTGAGATAATTTTCTCTGATTTGTAGAATATTTTCCAAATACAAACTTTGACATTTCATTTCTGCGGAGATAAAATTATCTGGTTTCTGAGGTTTATCTTTGTTTTCCGGCGTTGCATGAATACCCTTCTTGTCTGTATTATTGCCTAAGCCGTGGAAATAATGTCGAACGAAAAATTAGGTAATAAAGGCGACTGAAATTTTTGCTAAACGTATTTAAGTTGGCAATTTGTAATTGGTAATAGTATAGAAAGGTATGAGGGGTATTAACGATCCAATGCAACGAAAGGTGTAAAATTGCGAAATATAATTTTTTTTTTGTAAATCTTGAACGCACATTTTCGCTTCTATTGCAGCTCTGGGGAAAAAATGCAAAATCATGTTTGACCATAAACAGCAAATAACATCTGCCAAAATGTCAATGACACCAGGCAAACTTTGCACCATTGTATTTTTCTATTGCAAAGGGTTAGAGTATAGCAAAAGTGCAAAAGTGTTGTAAGATCTTATAGCGAGTTTCATTCAAATTTCAAAGATCTCATCTCAAAATCGAGATTTAATCTTTTCAATGAAAGTTTTTTCCAGATTTAATTGTAGTATTGGTAAATGACTGACACACATTTCTCACAAAAAACATCTTCATCATCAGATGACGAGGAAGACGAAGACGAATCACTCAAAAAATCCACTGAATTTTTAAAAAATATTAAGTTCTTCTTTCATTATTTCTTTTTTTTTAGCACGGATTGGTAGTTGACACTAGTTCGCAACAAATTAATTACAAAATATTGTCCATTTGACCCTTGACAGAAAAGACTACATCTATGTGTGGATTCAGATCAAATCTGCCAACCCATCAGAGATCCAATCGTTCGTGTTAAGATTTGATCTAGATTTGTTCATTTTGTTTGAATGAAATTCTCAAAATTCAAAAAGATGAAATCATTTGTCGGAAAGAACAGGTCTTTTCTTAAATGAAACTCGCTATTAGGCAGTATAAGTTGTTGTTGTAGTGCAAAACAAAGTTGCACTTTTACAATGATACTAGACTAGTTCCACTGGATCGTTAATATCCCTATGGAAATAATGCCGACATATCTTTTACCCAAATGATAATAATGACGAAATTGTGTGGTACTTGGTACAATTCTGCATGCAAGCAAATGGAAATTGATGTTGTTATCTGGTCATACTTAACGTTGCACTCAAAAACTGTGAATTTAAATACAAAAAAACTTGTATATGTCCAAACTGGACCCCACCCCAAACCTATAACTGGGCCAGCAGAGGGGTTACGCGCCGAGCTTTTCATACATGAATTTAATTGCTAATAATGCAGAATTGTCTATTTTCCAGATGAAAGACTTCCTAAGATCGCTGCTCTTAGAAAAATCGAAAAAAGTATTCTGTGGTACAAGAAACTGGACGAGCTCGCAGTCTACTGTGGATTTAATTTCGATGGTACTGGTGAAAATGGAAGACTTAGAAAGGATATGCTTTATGGACTTATTTCAAAAGTTGATGAACAGAACAGAATCGATGCAATTAAAAGGGCTACATCATCTACTCATCGATCAATATATAGAGCTCTTAAACATAATTTATGTGAGATAAATTATTTTAGTAACAACAATAGCCAAGAATTGATATCCGCAGTCTTTAAGACGAGAGTAGAGCTAATAAGTATCAATTATACACCCCATCGCTCTGATCTTCCACTTTATTGCAGTCTTTGCAACCTCTGGGAAAGAGAAGACGTTCTTCACTTCATTGGAAGATGCCCTATTCTTAAGGAAATCCTAGGAAATTGTTTGGGGAGCGACGAAATATTGGAATCAGAAGTCCTAGCACTCCTTAATTATGAACAAAATCTCAACCAACTCTTAAAATAACGGGTTATCCATTTTGCGGTTTCAAAAGTTAACCTAAATAAAACACATATAAAATATTTTTTTTCATGATATTTCTTTTTTATTATAAAGTTTTAACGTGTGAAACACTACATCATTTAAATGACCATCACGCGAATTAATCGAATAATTTTCGACCACTTTTTGACACATATGGGGCAGTATCTCAACCATTACTTGACGAATGTTGGTTTCCAAGTGCTCAAGAGTTAAAGGTTTATCTGCATAAACACAGTCTTTCGCGTAGCCCCACAAAAAAAAGTCCAGCTGTGTCAAATCCATTGATCTCGGTGGCCAGTTTTTATTGTCACGACGAGAAATTATTCGGCCAGGAAATGTCTCTTGCAATAAAGCCATATTTGCTCGAGTTGTGTGGCATGTGGCACTGTCTTGTTGAAACCACATATTCTTCAATAGCAGGCAAAAAAAGTCGGTTATCATATGACCATAACGCTCTGAATTGACGGTGACAATTGTTCTATCGTCGTTTTCGAAGAAGTAAGGTCCAATCACACCTCCGGACCATAGAGCGCCCCAAACAGTGACTCTTTGTAGATGCAATGGCCTCTCTTCAATTACTTGAGGATTTTCAGAACCCCAAATACGACAATTTTGTTTATTACCATACCCACCGAGTGATAAATGTGCTTCGTCGCTGAAGAAAATTTTGTTCGAAAAATCGACGTCCACCGCCTGTTGTTCAAGCACCCATTCGACGTATCTACGACGACGTTGTGAATGGTCAGCTGGCTCCAGTTGTTGTGTGAGCTGGACTTTATATGAATGTAGGAGTAGATCCAAATGCAAAATACGGCATAATGTGCCGTAAGACAGTCCTAATTCCTGAGAACGACGAGGAATCGACACATTCGGGTTTTCGGCAACACTTTCACTTACAGCAGCGATATTTTCAGTGGTACGATCGAAACGATGATGCACAGGCCTTACAATATCTGCAAATAATCCAGTCTCTTCAAATTTCTTCACAATTTTGCCAAGTGCTTGCGCAGTTGGACGATTATGTAAACCATAATCTCCTCTTAAAGCACGATATGTGGCTGTGGCAGAATCACCATTTTTGTAGTAGGTTTTAACTATTTTTAAGCGTTGTGCGATAGTTAAGCGATCCATTTTCGTAATTGTCAGACTTTCAACTGAAAAAAAAAATTGGTTTACCAACTTAGTTTGACAGATGTCGAATTCCAGCCCTAAGCTTTTGAAACCGCGAAATGGATAACGCTTTACTACAAAGCAGTAATATCGTATCGAATCAAAATTATAAATGAAGATTTCTAATAAGAAAAAAAAAACACTTTAATTAATACTTTTTTTTATTATTATCATAATTTGTGGAACTACAATTAAACTTATAAAAAACAAACCAAAAAAAAAACTATGTTAATTTTATGCCAAACAGGCAGACGGCAAAGCCATGATTTAAAGATTTATGTAAAAATATCATTTGTTAAACATGAAAGAAGAATTAATAAATCTATCTATCAATCTATCTAGTATCTATTTTTAAAAGGAAATAACATCGAACGAAATGGAAATTACATTGAAAAGAATCTCCTTATGCACTAACTGGAATCAGCAGAAATGCTGGTCGACATTATTACCATTTTTGTAGGAAATAGAGTCGACTAGAAAAAAAAAACAAATTCTCATCTATTTCTATTTTTCTGCGAAATAAAACCTATTTGACCTTGCTTTTTTTTAATATAATTTACACGCGTATCTCTTCTCTCTCGCGCGGGCGTGAGAGAGAAGAGATAGAAGGATAGGAAAGATGTGTGGCGCGATGTACTGAGACTAGAGCTGGTTGTTGTCTCAAATTTATCTCCAGGGATGGCGGCTGTACAAATGCGGAGAATTCACCGTGTCCTATTTATCTACGTCTCGCATTATTTTATTGAATAAGTTGTCATATTGTATTGGTATACCAGTTTACTCAATCACATGGTGTTAGTGTTATGCCTGACCAGCATGTCTAGCTTTAAGATAGTTATAAGTTAATATGAAATAAAAATGAATTTATAAAAAAAAAACAGCATGTATGAGCAAGCCAGCCACTCATTTCATGACATTTTTAGAATTAGTTTTTAGTGAAAAATAAGACGACATAGACAACGGCGGGAATCGAGCACACATCTATCGCGCCACGGCCACCCTCACGGCCATCTAACTTATTTCACGGCACGAGTTCAGGGTTTTCAAAAAAAAAAAACGCTTTAAGGCGACCCTATGGTGAATTCAGGGCTCAACGAACATAGAACAAACCTTATGCCGAATAATGCGATCGGACTATGCCGGGCGGCACTGACGTTCGGTATACACAGGTCGGCAATTCGGCATCATGATTTCAATTATACAAGTAAACATAGCGCGCATTGCGCAAACATTTCATTTTTGGGAAACGTAAAGGAAAGATTTTCCGACTTTAGGCTGTGTGTGAATTGCGTTAAAATGTTGGTGAAATTGGACGTTTCTCAAGATAAAGTAATTTGAAACTGTAAACGATAATCCAAAAGAAAGATAAACTCCAAAAAGTCCACATCTACATATAATAAATGTATCTTTTAATTTATTCAATTGAAAAATAAAATTACATTCATATTTTTGTTTGTGTAGGGTCTCTAGAGGAAAAACCAAATAATACAATCCGTTGATATTTAAAAAAAATATAAAATACTTATTGTAGTTCATTTTGCAAATTAAATACAATTAGATTGATTTGTCAGCTTGTCCAATTCTTGCCAGCTGTGAAAACTAGTGTTTATATACTGAATCAATAAACTAACCATAATGGTAATTGTTTTGAAAACATTTGGAATTGTTGTTTTAAAATATTAAATTAATGATATAAACCCGAAAAATATAAATAAAACTGACATTTCTTACATTTTTCGTGCCAAATTATTAACTTTTTATCTTCTAAGTCAGATTTTGCAAAAGAATTTAATAAACTAGAACAACAAACAAAAAATGTTTGTAGGGAAATTTCTTAAATCTTGAATTAATTTTAGCCAAAATAGTGTTTTAATAAATCCCTTTTAACGCAATTCACACAGAAAAAAAACTAAATTTGATCCCACCACAAACCAAAATTCAAAATTTAACCGAGGTAGAAAATAATTTTAATAATAAAATATCAAATCTTATTTCTTAAACACACTGTAGGTGCACTAGTTTTTTAAATTCAAAAACACACGTTTTTATTATAAAAAGTGATAAGATATAGGTCAAATTGTGCGTCAATGACGTAGATGCAAAAACGAGAATGCGCTATGTTGTACTTGTTTAGTTGAATCAGGAGTGGGCATGACATTGCTTTTGTTGCTTAGACGTACCGTACCACGGCCATCATTTCAAGTTTTGTGGGGGTGGCCGTGGCGTGTCTTCTTATATTCCATTAATAACCAATTCTAAAAATTGTCATAAAACGAGTTGCTGGTTTTCTCATTACATGCTGTTCAGGCATAACACTAACATCATGTGATTGAGTTAAACCAGTAAACCCATAAATATGACAACGAAATAAATAAAATAATGTGAATTATAAGAAACATAAATAAATAAGACACGGTAATTCTCTCCGCATTAGTTCAGCCGCCATCCCTGGAGATAAATCTGAGACAACAACCAGCTCTAGTTTCAGAACATCGCGCCACACATCTTTCCTTTCCTTCTTTCTCTTCTTTCACCGGATGCCCGCGCTGTGTTAAAAAACATATAAAGTGTATTCATAATCCCTTGAGCGCGTGCAAAATTATAAAAAAAAGAACTAAGGACAGGAGAGTAAATCATACTACGGTTTTTGTTTTTGAGTTGTCTCACAATATCAAACGAGCTCGAGTTTGCTTGTCAGTCCACTATCCATATATTTGTTTGTATTTATTTACTAAATACAAGTACCATCTATTTATTAAATAAGTGCGTTTCCATGATTAAAGTGGATTTAAGAAAAAGTGAATTCCTCCCCTTGTAGCCACTTGCGGGAGTGGACTCCCTTAAAGCCTCTCCCGCCTAGAAGGCATTCAAAATAAAAGTAAAGTCATTTCTAAAAACATTGGTGAGAATGGTATCTCCGACGCAAATCAATAAAAAAGATATAAAAGCAGCAAGTTTACTACTCTGCTCTACTCTCTACATAAAAAATCAAGAGTAAAAGGAATTTAAGAGAGCCATGCCGCTCGATAAAATTGAGTTCTTAGAACAAATTGAGCCATCGCCCTTACGCACTGATTCCCAAAAACAAACGAATACTGACGCAAACCGAAGTGAAACCGAGTTGATTAATCTAAGAAAGAATACTCGTATTCCGAGTCATACAAGCAACATTTCTCAAGTTCAATTAGAAGGAAACCCTTTCAAAATATTGAGACATAAACGTCTTAAAATCTTAAAATATCAGTTCTCTAGACAGAACTCAGACCAAACAAATATAGACTGGCCACCTTTGGACAGAAACAACAAAAAAAAAAAGAAAACCAGAGAAAAAGAATCCACGCATCAAGTAAAACCTAGTGCAATAACAACTTCAACAGAAGGAGAAGCTACTACTGTAAATCCAAAGCGAAACAGTAGCAGATAAATAGTTTCATCGTTACCTGCACAGCAACAGAATGGTGAAACCATCATCAACACTAATTTTAGTGACGGCAGCATACGTAAGTTAGGTAAGTTTTGCCCACCAATTATTTAAAAAAACGTAGATTCACAGCAAGTTCCATCTGTTTTTAGAATAAAATCGGCCGATTCCGCTAATTCAAATTCAATTTTGAATTAAGACAAGGCAAAAATAATTCGTGGGAATTGTACAAGAGAACCGGATACTCATCGGCAGCTTATTTGTAATTTTAAAGATAATCCGAGTGTCCTGTCATTCTTTTACCTTAAAAGAAGATAAAATGGTAAACCTCATTCTAAGAGGCCTAAATTCGGCATTCAACCCAGATAAAGTGTTGAATGAGATCAACTCGGTAGTGCCCGACACAGTGCAACAAGTCACTATGTTTAGCACTATCAGATCAATCACAAGTAAGCGAATTCTTGACCTCTTATTATTTAGGCTCATTCCTGGCAAATTGCCCGAAAGCATTCTCAAGTTTAACTATTTATTCAATTTCAAAATTTCCTGGGCGAAACCAAAGGGCAACACAGGGGTCCTTCAGTGTAGGAGGTGCCAGCTATTCGCCACTTGGCCAAAAACTTTTCTAAAAGCTACCGTTGTTTAAAGTGTGAAAACATCCATAACCCAGGCGAATGCAAAGTTGTCGCCACAGAGGGAGGGAAAGCCTTCGGTGTAAACTGCCATAAAGGCCATCCAGCTAATTACAGAGGATGTTAAGAGTTCAAGAAATTTGAACTAAAAAAAAATTGTATACAATGAGGTAAGAGAAGCTAGAACCCCAAACTAGAATGCAACAAAAGGCAGAAACTAATGGGTTATCGCCAAAAACCTATTAAAGGCAACGAAGGTTTCACACAACACATATCGGTGGCTCAGACCAAAGTTTCTAACTACCCACCACAAATTAAAACACCACGAATCAGTCTCTTAAATATCATGGCAGAAGAATTGATCTTCTTATATCTTTTCTGGCCTCAGAAACATTAATTGCTTGTATACAGGAAACCCAGTCACTTTCCACATATTGATACGTCCCACCCAATAAAATCTCTAAGAGACAATAAAAAGAATTGAAGAAAACCTTACTTAAGGTTTTTTCCCAAGCGACGCACGCCTAAACTGCAATAATATTTATAAGAATATAAAGATAATAATTAATAACCTCATAAGCACATTCAACACCCTAGAGTGACTAAAAAATACAGCTTCATTAAAAATACAGTTCCATATAACATCAAGACAAAAACTGAAGACCATTTTTCAAAGCTCATACAGCGGACTTTCCCAGGAATACAAACTTCTAGAAAAGAATATTTCACTATTAAAAAAACTTATTCAGGATAAAGTTAGAATTTGGGTTAGTCAGCAAATTGGTCCACAAGCGCTTAAGGATGCTCCTAGATTCCTTTGAAAAAAAAAGATTTAACCTAAAAAAAATTAGGAGTGGCAGCCAATTTAATCACGAATGCGAGATTGCCGAACAATTCCAAAAATACTTCACTGAAGTATATAAAGAAAATATTCTTTACGATCCAAATCTCGTTGATAATGTGCAAATCGTAACCCAAATTGCTAAATTCCACCACATATCTTTATTCTCAACCATAGTGACACAGCTTTCAGACCCTTAACCAGAGTTCTTCGCCTCATTCTCAGAAGTGAAAGGCCTTATTACAAAAATCATCAAAAGGAAATCGTCAGGTCCGGACGAAGTTTCCACTTTCATAATTAACAAAAACTTCCTGCACTGACAATAAAATTCTTAGTTATCATTTTCAACAAATGTTTAAGCAATGGGTATTTCCCTGAACCTTGGAAGCAAGCCAAATTAATGCCACTTCAAAAAAAAAAACGAATAAATGCTATGACATACAAAATTTCAGGCCAATCTCAATACTTCAAGATATTGCCAAAATTCTCGAAAGAATATCGCAAAAAATCGACTGCTTCATCGAAAAAAACATGGCATTTCTACCGGACCTACAATTTGATCTCTGCAAGGGACATTCAACTGTTCACGTCCTCTTGAAATTCCATAAAGACGTAACCGACAATCTAGCAGAAAAAAGATGCAAAACAATGTGCTCAGTCGACTTGGAAAAGGCATTTGACGGAGTCTAGCGGGATGTCCTCCCAAAGTGGAGTTCCTCAAGGCACAATTTTAGGCTCGTGGCCCTACAACCTATTCATGCACGACTTTCATCACACCTTCTTCATATCTAACACCATAGTGTCCCAAGCGATACTATACGCAGACGACACCCTTGACATCTAAATAATCATCTTACAGTTATCACAAACTTTATGAAAGATAGGTAATAAGGATAATATAAAGAAATGGCTCGGTGGAAAAAGATTTTCATCAAATAATGAAGTTATTGATGCAACAAATGCATATTTTGCTGAGTTTGATAAAACTTATTTTTCGGAAGGGTTTAAAAGGTTGGAATATCGTTGGAGAAAGTGCATAGCTCTAAAAGGAGACTATGTTGAAAAATAAGATGAATTTAAAAAAAGACCATTCTTTCATTTCAAAGTCACTGACTTATCGAACCCTCTTAAATATATAACGATGCAAAAATCATTCCGTTTTCCAAATTTATTATTTTATATCTCTTATAAGATCATGCGAAATAAAATGCACGACTGGATCGCACGTACTTGCTCCTATGTTCGATCACATTATATGCAAAAGATTCTTAATGGAAACGGTTAAAAGTATTTTTAAAGTCGTTTTTCACTTAATTTTTAATATATAAAAAATTCTTAAATTAAAAAAAAATTGGTATGAACATTCTAAATATTTTATAATATAAATTTAAAAACAAAATTTCAGAAAAAATCGCCCACCCGTTTTCGAAATATTGAATTTTCAAAAAAAAAAATGTTTTTTTTTCAAAAATCCAAAAAAAACAATTTTTTGAAAATTTTGAAATGCAGTATTCTTGTGTACAAATTTTGATCGAAATCCGTGGAGCCCTTTATGAGAAAGTCGAAAATCAATAAAATGGTTGTATGGCAGGTACCGTTAATAAAAAAATATTTAAAAATTATTTTCGGCCAAAATGTAGACCATACTCAAGGTAGTACACACACCAATTCTTATGAAAATCGCTGGAGTCGTTTTCGAGAAAATTCAGATGGTAGAAAAATTTGTATGGCAAGTACCGTTATTTTTGCGGCTAAAACAACGATTCAAAAATCTGTTTTGGACAATCACCTAAAAGGACTAAGCACCAAATTTAAGCGAAATTGGTTCAGCCGTTTAGACTGTCGATCGTTCTACAGACAGGCAGACAGACAGACGGAATTGCCGGACCCACTTTTTTTGGTGTTCTCTATCATCGTAATGTCAACTTTGATTAAAATCTCGAGTACGATTTTTTTCCCAAATGCAAAACTTGCGATACTGACATTAATAGACAAAAATACAAAATCGTATCCAAATTTTAAAGTAGGTAAGTATAATCATATCCATAAAAATGGTAGGGTAAGCTCGATTACTCTGTTTCTCTACTCTCTTCTTTCTAATTGTATATCAAAAATTGTATTAAAAAAATTTTTTAAGTGCCAATGTTGACATAAGAAAGTGTCATGTTTGGACACTGAATGCCTCCAATAAAAAAGAAAAAATAAGGCAGAAGTTTTATATATGATATTAAATTTTATTTATTGGACCTCAAAACTACGAATAAATAAACACAAAATCAATAAATAATAAATAAATAAATAAGATAAGAGAACTTTATTAAACGAAACATCATAACAAAAATCAAATAAAAGCATCAAGGAATTTGTCAATTAACAATATAAGTCTTTTGGTGGTATGAAGTGCTGGCAGGTTTCAGCCTTTATTATTTCATTAAACGACAAAAGCGATTTTATTACTTTATAAGAAAGTCGATTCTTAGTATGGGTTTTAATGTTACTTAAGCGTGAAAAACCCCTTTCAGCTGATGCACTATCATGTGGTAGAACTAAAAGTTTATGATAATGAATTTGGATATATTTGAAAACATTTGCTCGTCGATAACATTTATCATGTTTCCTAATTCTATCCAAAACTTTGTAAAATCCTGGGGTGACAGCACGTAACTTGATACAATCGAATATTGCTCATCGTCGTAGAACTCGAAACAAATATTTTTAGGCAGCACGCAACTTGAAACGAGTTTCATTTTAACTTTCACTAAAAAAATGTTTGTGAACTAGAATTTGAAATGTCAAATAGTATTTTTTAAATTAAAATTATTTTCTCAATTTTAAAATCCGCATTGTGTATGATATTTTTGATTCAGGAAATGAAGACGACGAAGCTTCTAATGCTAAAGTCAAAAGAAAATATTGAAGAGATAATAGCAACCAATTAGTGTTGTGTGAAAATGAGTAAATATTAAGAGAAAAAAACATCGACAAAATATTAAACTTTTTTTTTAGTTTTTTCAAGAATAAGTAAAGAATGTAGGATATTCAACACCATTTAAATCCTAAGAAGCGTAAGAAGCACTTCGGTTCCCCCATAGTTAAAGCTTTGTGCAACATTGAGTCTGATAGCCAGTGGGAGTTATCAGACCAATGTGGGAACAAATGTGTTATTAGGTATGGCAGAAACAAACGAAGATAACCTTTCAAGGGCTGCTTCCATCCTAGCGCACTGACTTATTGTTTATTTTATAGCATTCATATTTTTTTGAATGTAAGGCCTCCACCCTTACCCTTTAAGCTTAAATTTCACTATTATATGTATTTAAAATCACTCCAAGTAAAAAAGTAAAAACGGTTTTAAAAATATACTCTCATTTCTCATATCAACGAAATATTACCCAGTACTTAAGACACAAATAAGCCATAATAAGAATGTAAGCTTTCGTACGTTTCATCCCCCAAAACCCATTTGTTTACATTGTTGTATTTGTAGCTTTGAAACTCTATCCATGAATAGATGGGAAATCGAAAAACAAAACAAAAACAAATTACTAGGGCTGTGTTGTCTATGTGTCTATAGGAAGAGGAACAGAAAAGTTACTTGTGTGCATGTTTCAGCTTGTAGGAAAATGTCAAATGAAAGCAGAAGCTTACGGTCTCTACATTATTAGTTTATGACTTAAGATCTTTTAGCGGAGAACATTTCTGTGTTTAATGAGTTTTTTTTAATTTTTCCCAGAGGAAACCGCTTGTTTTCCTTCCTTGGGAGGTTCCTCTGGCCAAGTTATGACGACTACTCATAAATCTGGTAATAATCTCCGACTACTTTTTGTTAATAGACATGTTTTGCTTGGGTTCCATATTTGTTTTCCCGACGACGATAACTAAAAACTTGTTTCAAACGTCGGTGTGAAATTTGTGTGCTGCCAATTCTGACGATACAAACGACCGAAATCGATTGAACCAAATTAGATGCTGACATTGCTCGATTGTATCGAGTAAACTCGATTGTATCAATTTACGTGCTGGCACCCCTGATAAAACTTTGAGTGGATTTGTATTTGTTTAACATCAAAAATGTGTCTCCTTTCATCGAACAAAACTTCTTTTTCACATTCAAGAATTTGTGAAAATCGTGAGACTTAAGTGTTGAAGTGAAGTAAGCTGTCAGATATTGTGATATTGAGCGTTTAATACGCAATTATTCAAGCGCAGTTGTCTAATTACTTCTTTTGAAAGCTTAATATAAAATTCTTTACAATCGTCTAATACAATTGTTTTGTCAAATTGAAATATTTTATGACCTTTAGTCCAAAATGCGTTTCGCCCGGACACGATAGTTGGGCTCATCAGTTAGATGCTATCGTGTCGCTCTAAGACGCACTATTTTTTGGTCGATGACTACCAACTCTAATAAAATTTTCAACACATACATACTGAAAATTATATTTTTCTAGGGGAATTTGGTCAAATTCATGCACCCAGAAATATATGTATGTTACGCCCGTGGTCTGGCTAGTGGTAAATAAATAGAAGAAAACCCAAATAATACCTACATATTATTTTTGTTTTTGGTTTAGTGGACTGTGTGGGTTTAAGTCAAATTGAAATATTTTATGACCTTTAGTCCAAAATGCGTTCAGCACATACATACTGAAAATTATATATATTTTTTTTCCCAGGGGAATTTGGTCAAATTCATGGGTGCATGAATTTGACCAAATTCCCCTAGAAAAATATAATTTTCAGTATGTATGTGCTGAAAATTTTATTAGAGTTGGTAGTCATCGACCAAAAAATAGTGCGTCTTAGAGCGACACGATAGCATCTAACTGATGAGCCCAACTATCGTGTCCGGGCGAAACGCATTTTGGACTAAAGGTCATAAAATATTTCAATTTGACTTAAACCCACACAGTCCACTAAACCAAAAACAAAAATAATATGTAGTATTTATGTTATGTATGTATTTATTTACAATTATTTTGTCGCAATCTTTTAAATTACGAAGATCTTCCGCACAATCAATACCAATGAAAATCTCCATGTTATTACAATTCAATAAGTTCAGTGCCATAAAAGTAAATATTGCTTACACGTTCTGTGAAATATTTTATTTTACACATTGCATTTTCCTATAGTGAAATTTGAAGCGTTTAAATGCCACAGTCAGTGTGGCCAATTAAGCATTTTTCCTGTTATAGAAGGAAAAGTTTGCTTTTAGCATTATATTTTTTCAAATCCTGCAGGCAGTTTTTTTTAGCAGGAATTTTGGTTTTAGCAGGAAATCTAGAAGATTTTCATATTTCTCAAACCTAAAATAAAATATTACTTTAAAAAATTAAAACTCAATCAATCATAAATTCGTATTGCTCAACACAACAGGGCTTCAAATCACGAATTCCACAAAATCTACGAACCTTGCAACAAGTAAACTTCTTTTCTGTTAAAAATTGTTTGCTGATTCACATGCAACCATTAAAAAAAAATTTTAAAGATAAAAACATGAATTTTGAACTTATTTCCAATATTGAATCGCTATGAAACATCCTAAATCAAAATAAATAGGAGAATATTGAAAATTCAGTTGAAATTTGGTGCGAGGTATAAACTGAAGCATCCAATGAAAACCTTACATAGAGTTGACAATCTTTGTCAATTCGTTTTTAGTTTTATCTATCTCAAATGCTAAAGTTGAAAGAGTGTTTTAATGTGTTAGTTTTATGAATCTTGTAAAGGATCAACGAAGGAATCAAATAAAATTTGATATGATAAATAGTATACTTTTTATCCGAAATAATTTATCTAAGAAATCTTGTGATGTCTTCAATATTTCTGCTAATAGGTATAATCGAACAAGTTGCTTCATCAAAATTTTATTTTCCGTAAAAGAAGAACATGAATCTTTTGATATTTTTCAAGATGCTTTAAATGAAGCAAAACACTTTGTAGTAATAAAAATTGAATACCATTGAATAGTCCAAAATGCGTTTCGCCCTGGTACACTGGACCAAATTCCCCTAGAAAAATATAATTTGCAGTGAGTAATCGCTGTAAATTTTATTAAAGTCGGTAAACATCGACCAACAAATATTGCGTCTTGGAAAGGTACTACAACATCTAACTGATGAGCCCAACTGTAGTACCTGGGCGAAACGCATTTTGGACTACAGGTCATAAAGGTATTCAATTTGGCTTTAATCCACACAGTCCACAAAAACAAAAACAAAAATAATATTAATTTATTGTTTGAGTTTTCTTTAAGGTAATAAAAATTATATAAATACATTTTACTTAATTAGATTAACATACTCTGATACAAGATTTTTTTTTGTTTCTTTTTGTTACGAAATGGATTAATAACTATTTGTAAGGTTTTTTTTTTTTTTTTTTTAAGAACTTGACTGCATTTTTCTTAGCAGTTTTTGGAGCAAAAAAATCCAACCACTATTTGAGCAGGATTTGAAATTTTTTATTGGTCACACTGGCCACAGTCTCTTAATTAAAAAAAAATGCCAAAAGTGCACGATCATGCCAATTCCGCAACGGTGGTTTAGAGAGTTTTTATTGACCATGCGCGTCAAAAGAAATTGTAAACAGCTCCACGAGCAGGAGCTTTCGTAAGCTAAAAATCAGTATCTGAACTCTGTAGCCATGTTGGCAAAATCATATAAAACTAAAAGTGAGACCCATACATTATATCTTCCTATAATATTAATATTCGAAAATCTAACTTAAGATTAAAGATTTCAAATGTAACTATCTTTTATAAGACTCAATAAATAAACCTAAACCATATTTATTTATTATAATTTTTTTATTTATTTATAGGTATGTTCATTACCAAATTCCATTGGAAAAGTCAAAACAAAATTTAAATTCAGACTATTTATCACAGGTAATGTTTATGTCATTCACACAATATATAATTCCGGTTCCCAAACAAGCTTACTCTTCAAGTTCAAGTAATGAACTTTTTATTGCATTCAAACCTTCGAAGATTATCTAGGTCATGATTCATTCCTCTTAATTCAGAGAATCCACGCAGCTCAGTGCATTGATCTGTCTGGCTCTGGTTGTTTTAGTTACTATTACTACTTCAGCTTATTCTGTTATACTTATCAGAAGTGGTATTTCCATAAAATTAATAAACTTATGGTGAGCTATGTAAGATCAAAACTTCCATAATTTTCCTTTAAGATTCAAGTTAGGTATGATATATTGTGTTATTTTTTCGATTGCAGATACAAAAGACAGCTGACTGCTTTACTGAGAGTATTTTTTATATTAATTTGACGGAAAATGTAAAAAATAAATTCATCATAATCACATCTTGCATCAGGTTTCTAAAGAGCTCGCTAAAATGCAGTAGCGGAATACTTTGCATATTTATTAATAGAATAAATATTATTTAATTGCTCTAAATTTGGATATGACTCTTGGTCGAATATGGAAATGATTAAAAGACGTGGACAGGAAATTTCGGTGCAGTAGACATTTAGAGGCTAACAACTTTTGTCAAATTGAAATATTGTTCCATTCTTGTCATTTTTGTTGGTAGAATTGCATAATATTTAGTTTCTATTAGTATATAGATAGGTTTTCATGAATTACTTTTGCAATGCTGTGATTAAGTAATGAATGCTTAAGAGCTTATTATGTAACCAAAACAACAGTTTAAATTATCATAGTTGTTTATAATTTTATAGAAGAATTGTTCCATTTCATGTTTTGCATCTGTTGTCGGATTTTTATTAAATATAAAAATATGGTTAGGCTAGAAACTCACTTTCGATTTTGTTTTTGCTGCTAAATATGTAAATATGTTGCAAAGTCCAAAGGTATCATGTATAGGAATGTTCATGTGTTTAGTTCTCTAGTGTCCTATCTAAAAAAATTATATTCACCCATATTACAGAATCCGTTGAATGAACTGCGGTCTGAATCGGGCTCAATTTTGACATTTTTACTATTGTAGAAATGTCAGAATGAGGTTCAATTTCCTCAGCAGCGCACTAATCGGGTTCTGCGATCGGGGTTATTATTTTTATTTTGTTGTAAATTCATGCTTTTAAATTAGTGTACAAATGTACATATATAAATTAGAGGACTACTAATTAATTGTATCTGATTATTTTTTGCTTCGCATTTTCCTTCTTGACACATGCTCATTGCTCAGTCGATTATGTCGGAGTACATAGAGTGGAATCTCCCATGTTCAGAATGAAAAAGAAACAGACATTTGGAGCTCTGAATACTCTGAGTTAAAAAGAAACACAAACATTTTCTTTGACAACTCAGACACTGGGGGTCAATTTCCGAATTGTGAAAATGCGAAGTGATAAATTTCATCACACTTTCACGTCTAATTCGATACTCGATTCGTGAAAAAGTGAAGTTAAATGCCAAACATTTTTCATATGATAATTTGTTTATCACAGTCAATTGTTTTGTGAAGAAAATGTTTATAATCGAATATTAAGAAGAAAAACTGGATTTGGCACATGACAAGTAAGCAACAATTATATTTATACACAAATTTATTTTGGTAGTAAATTATATTTGTGTTAATTCGAGTAAATAAAGAAATTGTTAAATCAACAGATTCACAACAGCCGGCGCGAGGGTGCTCAGTCACGCGACAGATCGTTGGAAACTACCCATTGCAAAAAAATGCAGAGCACTTTACCATATTTAAATGGCTTTGGAGCGCACTTATAAGTTGAGTGTTTTTCAAGAATGCTCTCAATCCACGTATTAAATCCATGCATAAATGTTTTGGGAATCTATTGTAAAGTCCAATAAAGTGCTCCTAGTTGTAACTTCGAATAGATTCTGCCCATCTCGAAGGGAAAGCCTCAATATCCTCACATGAAAAAATAATAAATCTTACTGAAAACAGAGATACTATTGAATATAATATAAAACCCACAATTGTTCAGTACAACGTCTTTTTTTAATTTATTAAACGAATTATTATTCCGGACATTATTCTTAAGCAAATTTAGAAACTGAAATGAAATATTTACCTTTCCCAACAAAAAATCTAATCAGAAATGACAGAATTTATCATTTAGTACTTTTTAGTACAAACTTTATCACAATGAGTTCTGGAATCGCATTAGGCGTGTGCTTGAAGTTGGAAAATGATAAACCTCTGTGAAAACTGAAATGATATTTCTTTTTTCACTTCAAAACTTCACAGATCGGGAATTGACCCCCTGTTCTGTTCTATTCTGTTATAACTTTTTCATTACTGAACAATCTTATTATTAATAATGTCGTTCTCGAGTGGATGTTTGGAGTTCGAATTGTTCAGCATATTTTAAAAACCAGTGCTATAAATCCTAAAATTTCCTAAAGAAAATAATTCAATAATTCCCAACAAAACAAGTAAGCTGTGAATCATTACAAGGTAAACGTAATATATTGTTCTGATTCCGATGTCTGTCTTCCACGAGCCACACCATTTTATATAAAAAATAAACATTACGCTTTTTAAACAACATTTTAATCGTAATTATGCGCACAATATAAATTAACCTTGGAAGAAACTAAGAACACAAGCCCATCTTCTGCGTTTATACCACCTGAGAGCACGTTCAAACCCCTGGTTATCCAAAATCCATTAGAGCCGAACAACAATCCCTTAAAAAACAAATTTGATTTTATTACTCACATCCGTTGTATGTACTCGTACATACATTATATATAATAAAACATTACCTGCACACACAATGTACATTATGTAGGTATAACATATACCTACTTAGAAAAACGTAAAAGTTATTACCTATAGATCTTGACAAGTACCGCACTTGTTCATCAGTCGTTGTCAGAGGCTTGGTATGTTGTGGATTGTGGCGAATAGCTCATACATCTTATTCAAAAGAAAGATGTGATCTGCATAATTCACGCCATTAACAAACAAGTTACGAATATAATTTCCTGAGGAATCACAAGATATTTAATATTTCTTTTTTATCTCGATATGGTTAAAAGCCGATACAGCACTGGTGGTCACAACTCTAGCCGCAAGATACTATAATGTTACAAATTTGGTTTACGATCTCGCCGACGAAGTACTATATAAAACAGATAATCATGGTACTTGGAGAACAATTCTTTCATTAACAGTCCTAGTGTCCACATCGGCAGAGGAACATCAGGAACAGGAACAGGAACACACCAGTGCACATACCGAAATAATCATCTGAAATGAAGATCACTTTAGTTATTCTAGTCATAACAGCATTGCTGATCAGTGTCTCACAGAGTTTATTCTTCCCATTTCGACGAGGTCCTAGTCCTAGTGGCGGTGGAAGGCAACGTTCTGGAAGAACCTATTCAGATATTGCGCGTGTCGTCAATCCTCAACCATACGCATCCCCTGGAATTGGACCCTATCCAGCGCAGCCGTTCTGGTCTTATGGATAACCTACGATCAAACAATATTTTTTTTCTATAAAAATGGTTAATCAGTATTACGAAAATATATAATTAAGAAGTAAAGTGCAAAATAAAAATTGTGTTAAGTGCCGAAACCAGTTTGTGTTTGTTATTTTTAAATTGTTATGTTGTTGCTGTGTGGCAAAAAGGGAAGGGAATGTTAGTAATTGTATATAACGGCTGCGGTTGCTCTACTTCGGTAAAACCAACAACGCATCTTGTTTCCGTGAAAGAGATGAGTTACATGATAATATTTTGTGTGCGTGATAACTGACAATGATAGTTGTTCACTACCTAAATTGTTAGAGTGGTCGTGAATTTTGGAGCACGTATAAATGATTATTAAAATAATATGAAACACTTACTGTTTGAAGAATTTAAATATGATTTAGTAGCGAATCAGCGTTTGACGTGAGGTGAATTTATTTTTGAATGAAGCAAATAAGGTACAAAAAAGCAAGAAAGGTGTAACGAACTTATTTATATTCAACTCACATCAATATTTGTGTGTACTTTTAAGAATGGGTGGTTTTGTTTGATTGATTTGTCGTGTGTGTGACATTTGGGAGATGGTACAAGTGTTTTCTTTTTACCAAAAACAAGTGATTTTTGGAAATCAAAATGCTTGAGAAATAGAGAGCATTTCAATTGGATGTGCATTTCAGAGTGTGGGCAAGATGTTTCATCTTAAAATAACTAATAAGTATTCATTGGACATTTTCAATCTTATCTTATCCACTTATTACCTGTTTTTTTTTTGTACACTTGCAAAAGACAAGGTGTAATAGTTTTCTGGCAACGAAGCGCATCGCACCTATTTACTGGCTGATTAAAATCAATGTTACCGTTTTAACGACTTTGTCACTATATTTTCAAAAATTTATTTTCTGTCGCTAGATAATTGTAGCTACTTTTCTAGTGACTTTTTGCAAAATAATATTTTGTGTAAATATTACACCACTGGTGATGTTACACTCGAGTTGGCACTTATGAAATGATATTCGATTAACTCTTTTTTTAACATAACCACTGAAAGAAAGAAGACCGAAACGAGTGTGATTGCGAGTTAGCGGAGCGGATATATGTTTTAGAAACTAGATTAGACTAGATTTCGTAATCATATAATTAAATGGCGAAAATGTTTTTTGTGGTACACTTTTCGCGGCCCACAAAAACCGAAGGGGCATAAATTACATATCGAACGAAAGCAATTTTTTCATAGATGTGCAGAACGCCAAAATTATTTAAACATACTACACAGAAATTGTTTAAAACAATAAATAAAAATGCAAAAAAATACACACATACACTAGCGACATCTGTTGCTGAAAAAGGAAAATGGTTTGTGCATTGGATAATTAAATGAAATATATAAAAGGAACTAGAAATTGCATACTCTTGAGTGGTCGTTGCATACTTATTTATTGAATTGTGTTAGTGCTGGTAAATACTAGGATGGTGAATAGGTGAGTACAGGAAAGCGGTGGAAAAGTGTAAATAAATATTCAATTTCTAATAAAAACGTATGTACAACTTGAACAAAGACCGTCACAATAAATTTAGAAAATAATTAAGTTTCAGTTTCGAAGTTAATATAATTGAATTTATACAAATTAAGACAATCATTATTTATTTCATATGTGGTGGCATTTCATACGAGGTAAATTGTGGTGCAAATACGAGGTGTGTGAAGCGTATCCATATCTAAATCTATTGTTGTGGGTTATTTTGACATTTCTTGAATTTTTTTAGGACGTCCGGATTGTTGTATGTACATATTTTGGTTTAGCATGGAAATAATAAGTGTGTTCCCGTACTTTGTGCACAAATGTGAAGACTGGCATTTTGCCAAGAGTGGGGGTAAAAATCTCTCGGAGAACAACAAATTTAAAAAAAAAGTAAGGGAACGCTTTGAACAACCATTTTAGCCATTTTTTAAACGTCAAAATAAAATTGTATTTTTGAAAATATATTTTAAAGGATTAACATGAAATTATTTCTTAAAATAAGCAATTTGATATCACAATTTTAATTTATTGAACGAATAAGCCGGACCAATCTATAAAGTCCATTATTTTTAACTTTTGTAACGATACACATATGCCAACTGACAGCTTATGTATTGTTTTTTTTCTTTTTCCTTCATTTGACAGTCTTCATAATTTTGTCCAACGAAATTTCTTGGGCTAAAATTCGCAGCATGGGGAAATATTTTACTCTCTCATGTGCGCTCTCTTCTGTGAAAAACTACGAAAATTTGGAGTACAGGAACAGGATTTGACTGTTTTTCGTAGAAATTCGTAAGTTTTCGCAGTTTTAGGGAGTACGGAAACGCACCTAATGAAAGGTGCAAGAGTAAGAACCAGGAACATTAGTTGTTGTACAAAAATTGTTAATATGTCAAAAATGTGTATAGGCTTAAAAGTTTGTTTACCATTAACTGTTTTCCTTTGCACTCCAGGATTGAGTGCTTAGAAGGTACTTCTCATTGCATTCAACAACTTAAAAAAAATCATGAATTCTCTGTCTTTTATTGAAGGATAATGAATTAAATAAATAAATTGGCACTCGAATTTCGAGAGCTCGGTCGGCTAAACTAAATTATCAAGCGATACAAATACAATTATTCGTATAAGAACTAACTGTATTAATTTTACTGCCAAATTAGTAAAAGAGGTTCAGAAAATGGTTCCAAGTAGGTATATAATTACAATGATTTAAAAAATGGAATTGTTATTCTAAGACCTGTTAAAGATCGTTCTATCATTGATCTTGCAAAAAATGTAGGGTTTCAGGACGAAAAAATAGAAAACAATTTAAATCAATGGATGAATATTAATTTCGTAAAATGGAAAGATAGCGTTAAGTTTTGGGAGAAGTTTCATACTATAAAAACGCAGCTGGGGTTAATACTTACGAAGAATTACTCCAACTTGCTAGAATGGTAATGTCGCTTCCACATTCAAATCGTGAAGTGGAACCTATTTTTAGCATGATGAATAATGTTAAAAATGAGTTGAGCAAACAATGTCACGAAAACTTTGAGTTCAATAATGCGCATTCTAAAATAAATTAAAAAATACAAAAAAAAGTTGTCATAATTACGAAATTCCCAAAAATGTTCCTTTAAAAAATTATTTCAATAATGTTTTAGATATTGAATCCAATGAAGTTGATGAAGATGCAATGGATATAACTATTTGTGATTTATTATTTTTATAATAGGTATTTGAAGTACTAACTTCTTTACTTTTTATTTAAAAAATAGTTATTAATATTTTTCAGATTGAACTTATTTTTGTTTTTAAGATTTCGTATGTTAAGTTAATGCTTATAAGTTTTATTTTTTGCTAAACATTATACATTTTTGGGTTAAATTGAATATGTTTTTGTTAATATTTGTACTGACAAGTTTTTCTAGCGGCTTTTATTAAAAATGTTACCAAATGTAGCGCATTTTTCAGGTCGATCTAGCGACTCTTTTTTTTTGGCTTGCAGCAATACTGATCATAATGGAAACGGAGCTGTAACCAAAATTATGAATACACACAAATTCAATGTTGCGAACACAACATGCAACGCAATACAATGCAGCTGCAGACGAAAATTAACTTTATGCTGAATTGGACAACTTTAAACTTTTGGTTGTAGCTTAAATGAGACAATTTTATGGGACTAAAACGATTCGAGCTCTTTTCAATTCTGAAAAAAATAAAATGCACTCCTGGATGGTACAAGCTTGCTCTTGTAGCTAACAACCTTAATGTAGCTAAATATTGGTGCTGTTAATAGATAGGCTAGGTAGTCTAGTTATTCTGGGTGGGTTTAAGGCCGATGTAGGTATTATTACCCTGATTCTGAGTACAGTGATGAGTAGAATGGATCTAGAAATATACGAGTACATATGCATGTAAACCTAGACTATGGATTTTAATAGTGTCAGTTAGGAAAGTAATATGTAACTATGTACAATTACATTCATATCATTTTTAAAGATACATCTTATCTTCATGAAATCAATCAAACTAAGCAGCCTGATTATTTCCACGGTAAGCTGAACTTCCCTCATTCAACAAGGTAATTTCTCGATACAATTTTCTCATCACTGAGCGGAATTCCCTGCCTATAAATGTGAGAAGTAGGAGCACAAGAAGATTTAAATGTTTACTTTTGAATTATTTTGCAAATCATTGGTAATATCTATTCATTCTTATCTTATTATTTGTTCTCTCTCTCTTTTTTTATTTCGCTTTTTTTAATTTTGTTTGATCTTTAATTTTTAATCATGTAAATAGACTTAACAATTACTTAAATTCAAATTCTTAATTAAATTTAAAGGCTTTCAATAATTTATAAGACTCTTGTCCTACTTTGTAAGCGATTTTGAAATAAATAAATATATACAAATGTATATGAGGACCTACATGGTATACATTTATGTTACACTTTTTAAAATCTTTTAAAATTGCTTAGTTGTTAAAATTTGAGGGGGGGGGGGGGGGAAGAGCAAATATGAAATGTTGGACATATATGAATATATCAAAAATCATTAGAGCGGTTTAAAAAAAAAAAAACAATTTTTATATATAAAATTTTAAAAACCTTTAAAATAAAATGCACGATTGGATCGCACGTACTTGCTCCTATGATCGATCACATTATATGCAAAAGATTCTTAATGGAAACGGCTGAATGTATTTTTAAAGTCGGATAAATATAGAAATTCTTAAATTTTTTCTAAAAAAAAAATTGGTATGAACAGTTTCAATATTTAATAATATAAATTTAAAAACAAAATTTCAGAAAAAATAGCCCACCCGTTTTCGGAATATTGAATTTTCAAAAATCCAACAACTATTTTTCGAAAATTTTGAAATGCAGTATTATTTAAAATTCGAAGAAGATCCTGTGTACACATTTTGATCGAAATCCGTTAAGCTGTCTATGAAGTCGAAAATTAATAAATGGTTGTATGGCGGGTACGGTTAATAACAAAATATTTCTAAAAAAATTTTGAGCAAAATGTAGACCATACTCAACACACACCAATTTTTATCAAAATCGTTAGAACCGTTTTCGAGATAATTAAGATGGTAGAAAAATTTGTATGGTAAGAACCGTTATTTTTGGGATTAAAACAACGATTCAAAGTGATTGGACAATCACTTAAAACGCCTAAGCACCAATTTTGAACAAAATCGGTTCAGCCGTTTGGGCTGTAGATTGTTTTACAGACAGACAGACAGACGGAATTGCCGGACCAACTTTTATCGTTTTCTCTATCATCGTCATGACAACTTCGATTAAAATCACGAGTTCGATTTTTTTTCCAAATGCAAAACTTGCCCAATAGTACCTATATAGCAAGTAAAATAACTGAAACGCATTTTCGAAATAATTTTTAAACACATAAAATATATAATATTATAAGTATATAATTTGAAAGAAATATTACGCTCTGATTTTTGAAGAATCGATTTTTCGATTAAATATTTTTATTAATTTTTTAAGAATTTATTTTTATTTATTATATTGAGTATGCAGTCTTATTAACACTTCTAGGGAGCATTTGCATAAAAAAAATAAAATTTACGCCTGGATCGCACGGTCTTGTGTTCATGTCATTTATGCACAACATTTTTAGCAAAATATATAATTTTAGTCGTTTTTAGTTAATTTCTTATAATACAATTTTTTTTAAATTTTTTATAAGCAAAGTTGGTACGAAATTTATAAATATTTAAAAATATAAATTTAAAACATAATTTAGTTTTCGAAATATTGAATTTTCAAAAAAAAAATATTTTAAATCCAAAAAAAATATTATTTGAACATTTTGGTATGCATTATTATCTATAATTTGAAGGGCCGAAATAAAAAAAATGGTTGTATGGCAGGTACCGTTAATAGCAAAATACATTTTGTAAAAAAAATTTTAGACCGAAATGTAGACTATACTTAAAGTAGTGCACTTTTATTTAACAAAATGGTTAGAGCCGTTTTCGAGATAACCATTACATACCTTTTTCTGGGGCTAAAACAACGATTCAAAAATCTACAATCACCGAAAACGCTTAAGTACCAAGTTTAAAGAAAATTGCTTTAGCTGGTGGTTAGACTGTAGATAAATCTACAGACAGACAGACGGAATTCTGGAATTTTTGGTGTTCTCTCTCAAGTTTGATCAAAATGTCGAGTTATATTTTTTTTACGAATACATATATGTAACTTGCCAAAATATAGTACGTATGACAGCTACGACTTTAGCTCCAGTTGCAGCAGTCTATTTTGTTCAGCTAGTAAACGGTATAGAAAGTTTTACTCAATTATCCAACAGTCGTCCGTCAACGAAATATGATTCCTGTCATAAGTCGAAAACGTCACTGTTCGCGATAGTGAGCAGGCTTGCACAATGTAGTCCGTGTGTACAAGGCCTGGGTTCTGCAGCAGTTGGAAGTTATAAAAAAGAATAATCTCCAATCTGAATAAATCATGAATGGGTACGTCAACGACGAAAATTTCCGGGTTCGGGACGACGGAAGTATAGACAGGAGATCCATCTAGTGGAAACTTATCATAACTGTTTGGGGAGGAGTATATGGACGCGGGGCGTTGCGGCATCAACGCAGATCGATATCGATCGTCGATATCAAATTTTGTTGATATTGACTCGTTGGATTTGGCCTCGTTTGACTTTTTCTTGTGGGGCTTACTCAAGTGGCAGATCTATGGTAGAAAGCCGTAACCGAACGATGCTCTCAAAGTCAAAATAACCCGTTTCATCGCTGACAAAAAGCCTGATCTATAGATAAGTCAATGCCTTTGAAAATTAAATCAATCTTGTGTAGTAGGTTTTTTTAAAATTTAAGTTAATTTCTTGCAAACGTCTAATATTTGGAATTTGCGAAAACGGTTATCAATTATGGATATAATATGTACATCCCTATTAAAAATAAATGGAATTAAATTTCCTCTTAATAAAAAATCGAACAAAATCTACTACAATAATTACCAACTCTACCTCTTTTTATTCTATGTCCCTGTACATTTTTTTCTTAAATGTCAATTCTTAGTCCATCATTAGATCACCGTCTGCGATGGTCTAGCGAAGGATTAATTTGGTAAACGTCAAATAGCAGACATTGTATATTATTAATAGTGTTTCGCACTTAGTCCACGGAATAAGTCCTAAACCTTGCCTAGTCCATGTTTATTAATTTGGGTGGTAGAGTTTACCTGGTTTTACCATGCTGAGAAAAGTTCTAATTAGTTACCAGACATACATTTCGGAACACAACCAAGATTATAAAGAATTCATGATTACAGAAAATATAATTTTATTTAATGTATTGCGTGAATATCATTTCCATTTTATTATAAGCAGTACCAGTTTATTTCGAATGTTAGATATGCATTTGACAACAACAAATTAACATAAGAAAAAGGACTGCGAAGAAAAAAAGTACGTATACGCCACATTTACTATTCACCTAATTTATAATTTTGTTTTAACAAATTTAACTAAACCAATTAACTAAAATATTTGATTTATCTAAATGTTATGTTAATCGCGTGCAAATAATGTTTTCGTTGAAGAGTGAATGGTATGTGGAAGGCAAATAGAGATAGCTTGACAGTTCATGACTATAAGATTGCAATTCTTAATTCTTTTCTCAAATTTATTTTATTTTGGATATGAACAACCAAATTTTTAGTAATCAGCGCCCTTGACTCTGAATAAAGCATAGATTCCCTCTCATCGATGAGAGAAATCAAGCATAATTCCACGTTGTTAGTATTTGAATGTGGGGGACAGTGGAAACCCTATTGCTTACTGTTGACATGTGTTTCTTCTGTTGTTTGCTCTTTCTTGCTCTGTCTCTCTTTGTCACATTTAATCTATTATTTGTATTAATATTTATTTTGCAATAAAAATAATCCCGAGTTAACTCGAATGCAGTTTTCTTTTTTACAAATTCTATCGGAGCCCATGTGCATCTGTACTTAAATACTCCTTTTCGTTATTGAAATTGAGATGGCGCCACCATAAGAACCCTTATTTCCTAATTGAATAACATTGAAACAGAAAGGTATGTACATATTTGCATTTGGGGTATTCACGATCTGGTGTAACAAGTCTTGTAAAATTGTAAAATTTTATTTTTTTACAACAGACTGTGAACACACCTTTACTAATCTGTAGCAACACTGAAGCAAATGTCAAAATCTGTTTCACATTTGTTCTGAAATATCTTAAGTTTGTGTTAAAAAAATGTTACACTCTTGTATTTTTCTGTTACAATAGGGTTGGGGTATTGTAAAAGTGTAAAAGTATAAGACTTTGACACTTTTACAATGATACAAGACCAGATAAATCGGATCGTGAATACCCTTATTATTTATTTAAGTGTCATCAATGATTGAGCTCGTTCCCATATTTACACATGGAGTAACGGCACCTGGCAGTCAGTGCGTGAACTTGCAATTAGAGATAAATATTTTTTCGATTTGACGTTCAATGCATTTCCCAGAGAAAACCAAAAAAGGGTCTCATTAATATTGCTTTTCTGATGAATTTTGTATGAACAGATATAAATATTTTGACAGTGATAGAATAATAAAGAATGAACGATTCTAAATCAAGCGTAAAATAAATCAATAACTATAATGCTAAACTTTTAAAATGGAAAATGATAAAAAACAACCTTTCAACGAGAAACAATAACAACACATCGGTACGAAAAAACAAGACAGGGCCGTAGCCAGGATTATTAAAATTACGATATTTCTTAGGAAAAGTATGTTTGTTAATAAAATGAGTCTTTTTGAAAAATTGGACGATTTTTTTTAGAGAATAAATAATATGTTCATACCAATATATGGAAAAAAATTTAAGAATTTTTAAAACTAAAAGAAACTTGTTTTTTTGTTTGTAGATATTTTTTTTTTTTTTTTATAACTTTGCCCGTGCTCAAGGGATTATGAATACCCATTATATGTTTTTCTTAACACAGCGCGGGTATCCGGTGGAGGAAGAGAAAGAAGGATAGGAAAGATATAATAATTTATTGAAAGCCTAAATTTTTTTGATAAGCTGAGGCATTTTATTTTTGTTTAATGCATTATTTATGTACGTAATTTTTATATCAATAAAGGCCGCAAAAATTGAAAATTCCATATCAAACTTTAGCAACAAAATTGAACATTTTTATCGGATCCACGTAAAAAGGGGTTCTTATATTATTTATATCTTGAATATATAAAATGCTTATGTTTAATGTATAAGATATATTTTTAGTTCTGTTTAGAAGACTGAATTATGTGAATTAATTTCAAAAACGACAAATGATTTCATAAATTTTCCGCTAATAAAAAAAAATATAACAAATGCATTTAACATTTGAATTAATACAAATACCCACATTCATATTATAAACATATTTGCCCAAGACCCACCTCCATCATTTCGACATATTGAGCTTTTGCTTTATAAAATATGGCAACATAGACATTCATTAACCCCTATTTTACTTTAGTTTCTTAAACCCCCTTCCCATACTACGCACATCATATCACTTTGACTGACGACATGTGCTCATTTAAAAAAACAACAAAAACCATTCGGGCTTGTTTGCATTTTTTATATGCAAGATAGAGCAAATTAAAATTAAGTTTTGATATATATTCTTTTTGACTTACAAACTCACATGTATTCTTATTATATTAAATTCATAATATGGGTACCCGTTCAGATAAAATTAATTAGTAAAATGAATGTTGTTCAGACATTTTTTTTTTTTTTATGGGAAATACATTGAACGTCAAATCGAAAAAAATCTATCTCCATTTGAAAGTCCACGCGCTGATTTCCAGGTGGCGTGGAAAGCAACTTACCAGGTGTCAATAAAACATTGATTCTTTAACACATTCTGATAGAATATTCACGCACAAATTTTATGACAAACTTAGGCGAAGTGGAATTTCATTCAATATAAATTGAACGCGTGTTTGAAAACTGTTTTGACAAGACTATAGCGCCACTCAATAATATGTACGTTGATAGAATTAACGATGACTTTGTCGCAAATCTTCCAAAATAGTACAAGCTATTCTTTAGTCAAGTAATAAATGACTCGTGAAAGACCAAATTGAACGAGCACTCGAATTAACAACGGAATTTTTTAATACAATCTTAATTTCACACTCACCACACCAATTGAAATAAATAAATTAAAAAAAAATACATGTCTATCTGGATGTGTCAAAATATATATCTGTTAGTATCTTTGAGCATGAGCAAGACTATTATAATGTGATGTGGTAAACCTATGTAACACCATAACAAAAGAATACGTAGTCATTCCTGACTCATCAAAATATAAACTTGGATGCTCCATCAAGCAGCTGAACGAATTTTAATAAAGTAGATAATGTGTTATGTAGCATTTTCTATAGGCTAGCTTAACATAAATAACTTAAGATAATACTGTTTCCCAATACCTGACAAAAGTTCTGAATGGCTATATGCGACTTATAAAACAAGTTACTATATTATTATAAATTTATCAAAAAATTGTGTTTTCCCAGTATTAAAGAGTGAAATGTCTTGACTTTTAAAAATGTTATGTCGATTTCCATTGGCTGTTCAGAGTTACTAATTTTTAAATCCGTGTGCTCAACTATGATTCAACCACCGCCATGTACATACGAGTACAACCTGCAAATCCATTATAGTCCAGTCGGGTTGTCAAAAAAAGGGTTGAAATACAAAAAAATAATTCGTACAATTTTCTATAACAGTTCGTTAGGGGGGTCAAAAGTAGTCTAAATCTCGGTTTTCGGGAAAATCGCGCTGGAGCTTCAGCCACCATTTTGAATTTAATGAACATTTTAATTTGGGCAATAACTTCGCCATTTTTGATTTTTGACAAAAATAATATGGATAAAACCTTAATATTTTGTTTAAAAAAAGTTACCGTTCGCGAGATATTAATGAAAAACTGTGGGACTATGAAATATTAATATGTACAATTTTCTCTAATAGTTTGCTGGGGAGACCATTACTAGTCTAAGAATCGATTTTAGTGAAAATACTGCTGGAGTTTTAGTCGCCACTTGAATTACATGAAGAATTGGTTACCTTTTTTTTATTCATATACAATCTTTTAGCGCAACACCGTGGATGTTGAGTTGAAGTAGGGGCATTTTTTTTGAAAACTCAAAACAGTTTTTCAGTAATATCTCACGAACGGTAACTTTTTTGGAAAAAAATATTAAGACTTAAGTTGTATAAGATTTAATTTCCTACAAGTTTTTCCTGTATTTTTTTGTGTCAGGGGGTGGCGCGATAGTTGTGTGTTCGCCCGTCAACCTCATGGTCACAGGTTCGATTCCTGCCGTAGTGTATGTCCTCTTATTTTTCCATTAAAGACCAATTCTAAAATAAATGTCATACAATAAGTTGCTGGTTTACTCATCACATGCTGTTTAGTCATAGTACTAATAACATGTGATTAAATAAAACTAGTTTACCAATAAATATAGCAACGAATAAAAAAAAATAATGCGAATTATAAGGATAAATAAGACACGGAAACTTCTATGCATTCGTTCAGCCGCCATCCCTGGATATAAGATCTGACACAATAAACTCCAGTCTCAGAACATCGCGCCACACATCTTTCCTATCCTTCTTTCTCTTCCTTAACCTGACACCCGCGCTGTGTTGAAACATTTAAAAGGGTAGTATAATCCCTTGAGCGCGGGTAGATTATATAAAAAAAAATGACGAAGTTATTGCCCAAATTAAAATGGTCATTAAATTCAAAATGGCGACTGAAGCTCCGGCGCGATTTTCCCGAAAACCGGGATTTAGATTAATTATGACCCCCCCCCCCTAACAAACTGTGAAAGAAAATTGTACGAATTAATTTTTTCTATTTCGAAATTTTAACCCGACCTTACTATTAACTAAGATATGGGAATACAAACCTTAGAAAATTTGTTGTCAAACTTGAATCTAAGCAAGAGTTTATCGCTGTCATCATCTTCAAAGATTTGGCATTTACAATACGACAAAAATGAAACTAATTGTTAAACATCTGTACGAGATGACATATGTTCATAAACGACAACTTTTTGGCTAGAGAAAAAAAAGTGCAAAACACATATGCACATACTACCACGACACCTGGTTGCGTAAAAGCTATCGATTATTGAGGCTGTGGTGGCATTCAAAACAAACGCATACAAAAATTATCTTGTCAATTAAAAGGTTTGTTCGCTTAAACTTTGTGGTGTCATCCTATGACACCAACTATTTGTACGTTATATATTTAGTTACTTTCTCTTTTACTCAAATAATGAAATGGGGATAACAGTATTAATATTTTTGGCACTTCAATTATTTTTAAAATTTAATAGATTTGTAAAAATACAGAAAGATGATTACATAAAAAGTTTTTATTTGTTTGGATGATTTTGGACTTGGAAACTTGTAAGACCGAATGTCGAATTTTTTTTTGAATTTTTGGCTTCTTTGTTGTTTCCATATATTCGATGCTTGGATGACGACCATCGAGACAGTGCTCCCACAATATCCTCTCATCAGATACACAAGTATTGATTTCATTAAGCTACGAGTATTTGTTTGTATATAACTAGTAGAGTTCCATTTTGGCAAAAAGTATAAGATAACAGCGCAGCGGTCTAACTTTTACTTTTGTACGATCTGAAATATGAGATCGGATTCCGCAGTATGTTGGAAAAAGACAAAACATTTTGTTCACTTTTATACAAAGGTATGTTGGATGTAGTTAAGCCTTAAATCGTTACTTTTAAAATAGAAAATGGCAAACAACAATAAGTCGTGGCTAGGATTATTAAATTTACGATTTTTTTCCATAAAGTATGTTTGTTTTTAAAATGAACCTTTTTGAATAATTGAACTGTTGCTTAGAAAATAAATTATTTTCTTTATACAAATTATGGAAGAAAATCAAAGTATTTTTAAATTTTAAAAAATCATTGTTTTTTTTTGTTAATTTTTCATTTCAAAAGTAAAACATTAAAGTTATCATTTTCGATTTATTATACGCTTGATTTAGAATCTTTAATACTTTATTAGTCTATTACTGTCAAAATATTTGTACCTGTGCATAAAGAATTAATCAGAAAAAGCAATATTCATGAGACCCTTTTTTGGTGTTCTCTTATGGGAAATACATACAACGTCAAATCGACAAAAAATCTTCCTCCAATTCCAAGTTCACCCGCTGACTTCCAGGTGGCGTGGAAAGTAACTTACCAGCTGTCAATATAATGGGGCAGTTCACTCAGTTATTATCAGCTATCTAGAATAACTTTCTGTTGTTGTTGAAAACCAACTGTGTTCATGAGCTCATGAAATCTATCTTAAGTTATAAAAAAAAAATTGAAATAACTAGCTATCCGAGAACAAATGTATAGAACAGCTGACTCCAAAATTCATTTAGTATGTGTTTTGTTCTGATTTTTTGACAGCTTTCAGCTAACCTATCTGATTCGTTCACAGATTTACTCCGATAGCTTTGTATCCGAGATAACATATGTTAAGGCGCGTCCATATTATGCGGGATGATGCCGATCGGCCTGTGCCGCGCCACTCATTCTGGTCGGCACGTTCGGGTTTCTTTCATGGATCCATTTAGTTCGGTTTCGGCATTGCCCAAAGGCCGATCGGGACGTAAATACTTATTCGGCTTGGCGGATCGGTATAGGCCGATCGGCATCGTTCAGCATAATATGGACGCGCCCTTAAAAGTGAGTGTACGCTCGCAATATTTAATATACAAAGAGCCTGGTTACACGAGCGTAAAAAAGAATCAGTTTTGTGGATACACACAGAAAACAAATTGAGTGAGCATGCAATGGAATTGAATATTAAATTAGGAACCCAGTCTGTTACAACGATTACAACGAAATGGGAATGGTACGAGGAAACTTCTCCTTCGCCGGTAAAATAAAAATGAAAATATCTGCCAAAGTGGAAGGTTTTAGAATGAATTATGATTTTGAACGCAATACTCATATCTGAAAATGATGAAACTTGGCTTTTTTTCATCCCTTTCTGTCATTCGAAAATTATTCGCTCCCTTTCTTAAGTTGATTATGGTCGTGAAACCAGGCACAAAGAGAACTTTTACAATTTCGAAGAACTCCGAAAGAAGCTCGTTTGCCCTGGCAATATTTGTCTTTTTGCTTTAAGCTTTTTTGAAGCTTTTATAGAAATAATTATTTAAGACATCATCCAGTTTTTAAAGCTTGTACAATGTACATACTTATACTAAGAGTACTTAGTTATGTATGTATTATGAAAATATTACGAGTAGCAAAAAGCTTAACGAACCGGATGCTGTTGTTTTTTAAGATTAGCTTTGTTATAATTTTTGTTTTCAAATTCAAATTCACTAAAAACCGTCGTTATACATACTGCGATTTCCGCTGTAAGAAATTTAAATTTTAAACTTTTCGAAGAGTAGGTATTATGTGATGCAGAAAAGATAAACACGCTATAACAACTGAAGCTATTTTGCTCTGAAAAAAAAATGCATGCTTAAAAGATGTACTACTTTATTTAATAGTTGTGAATCTACAAAACACAACTTATTGTGGGTTGCGAGCCATATTCTCAACAGCAGACACCAATTGCATAACTTGTCCAGTGACGCGTCCAAGACAAGCTCTTTCCCTCTCGTCGGTCAAGCCCTTGCACTGGTTAAATTTTTCTTCGGCAAGTTGGGTAATCTTTCTACGCACTTCAGGCTTATCAGCCAAACTCTTGGAAGAACTAACTCGAGCTTTGATTTTGGCATCGAATGCAGCTGAATCTGGGTATGTGGCCCAATATCCTAGAGACGAAACATCCTCATCATTGTTGTTGTTGTTGTTATTGTTGTTGTTATTGTAGTTGTCATTGTTGTCGTTGTTGTTTGAGTTTGTAGTGCGTGGTCGTAGTGCTGGATGACGTTGTTGTTGACTTTGTCTTTGGAAAATAGCTCCAAGATTTTCCGCAGTAAGTCCGTTAACATCTGATGGGCCACGTCCGTTTATAGAATTTCCGTTCCGTGGTGATGAATCCAATTCGTTGGAGGCTTCATATGTGGGGTTGTTATTGTTATTGTTATTGTTATTTGACTTAAAATGATAATGAAAAATGTTTTGAAAATCACTCTTGAAATTATTTTAGATAAGATCTACCTACTTGGTAAGCAATTGCGCTGGCAAGGATCAAACTTAAAACCAAAAAAATCTTCATGGTGAACTTTTTAAATTGAGTGAATAAATTGCTAGGAAAATATGTAGTTAGACTTCAACTAGGGAATGAATATTGAACTATTTATTCAAATCTCGCTATTTATATTGAAAATCATTTATTCGTCTAATAAATATGTACGTATAGAATTGATTATTGATTTTTTTTAAATGAGATAAGCGATAAGGCACTGTGATTGATGCCTCTTGGTCATTTTGTTGATAAGTAATGTATGTAGGTATGTATAAAAAAATACAACACTTTAGCTGACAATGTTGCACATTTCAAAATACCATAGGTACCCATGAATGAAAGAAATCATGTGACGTCATCTGTGAATACTATTATGAGAACAAACCAAGATAAAACAGAAAAAGGCTTACAATTAATTTTAGAAATTATATTTTTTAAAAAATTTGTACTGTTTCTGGTTGTAACACTTTAAGTTGGTGAAATTAACAATTCAAAGTAATTTCTTAGGAATCATTCATTCATATAAGGCGATACAAGGGTCCTACTAGTTGTCGAATGCTGTTTTCCAAGCTATTTTTAAGTGGTATTGTATTGGAAAGTAGCATCCACTGCTCGCATATTTGAATCTTCGCCACATAATCTTCAATTAATCCTGTTCTTTTCAGTTAATAAGTGCTCTACTAAACAATTAGAAATTTGGAATTTTGCGACTTCGAACAACTTTACTGTAGAATCGAATTCCATAGTTGGGATTTTGTTCATTTGTTCCGCTTAGTTAAGGTCCCACATTTTAGGAGACAACGAGGTTGTTATTTTGGAAGCAACAAAAATATGAGCCTTGGCGATACCCCAGATTTGGAAACGCTTGGACATTGCTTGTGCTTACACAAACAAATAATCTGAATTGTCATTTTAGGTACTATATTTCAAGGCATTGCTTGGGAATCAGAACCACATCGGACAAACAAAACAATTTGTTTTGCTCTCAGATTTTTTTTCACAAATGACGTCAGCAAAATTAAACGAAAAAATAAGTTTCGTAATCTAGTTTTCTTTGATTCATGATACGTACCTATATTGCATTAGCAGTCGGAGATTCTGCATGATAAACTTGAAATATTTCTTGTTCAGCTTTGTTTCAAAACTACCTATATGAAATTCGCTGTTCATGAAATTTCTTGGAAGTGTATAAGAAACTATGATTCAGTTATCTTTACTTTGTTTAGGAGAATTTTTAAGGAAAGCTTTAGTTATAAAGGGTTATCCATTTCACGGTTTCAAAAATATAGGGCTGGAATTCGACATCTGTCAAACTAAGTTGTTAAACCAATTTTTTTTTCAGTTGAAAGTCTGACATTTACGAAAATGGATCGCTTAACTATCGCACAACGCATAAAAATTGTTAAAACCTACTACAAAAATGGTGATTCTGCCGCACCCACATATCGTGCTTTAAGAGGAGATTATGGTTTACATAATCGTTCAACTACACCAGCAATTGGCAAAATTCGGGGCGGATACCACGCCTCTGTATGGATTCCCTTTAATTTTCGATTGTTTCCTTTGTTTTGCGAAATTACAAGATTCTACGATGTCTCGAAGTGCTCCATAATTTTGATGATCTGTCAGTGAGTGATTCAGTGAGTCAGTTAGCCAGGTACCGCTAATGCTAAAGTATCGAAGTTTGGTAGGTTTCCTAAACCAGGTTAGCTTAGCAATTGCTGTAAGTTTGAATTTTCTTACTTTATTGGTACTAAAGTTGGAGATGGGTCGAAAATCGCCAGAGTTTGAACTTGTATAAAGGGTGTAGTGCCAGAACTCGGCTGGCGACTACTGTGTCTTTTAATTAAGTGTCTTATCGCCTTTAGACACATCGGGCCATTGTATCATATCAGCAAATTTCTTGTGCTCAAGCTTCTCAGTTAAAGAAAATATTCTTAAGAGGACCGTATGGAAATGCAAGAAAGCCAACTGGAACAGTCTGAATAATTTCTTCAGGATTTTAACTGGTCACAATGCAGATTGAGAGAGATAAGTTTCCGATGTTATAAAGCCAACCGAAATGAGGGAAACCGAAATAAGTTCAAAGCTGGAAATACCTCTAGCAGTCATATTCAAATACTACAATGTCCCAAATGTAGTAAAGTAAGAAACGTACGAAATTCTATCTCCTAGTCGGTTCCAGTGCTCATTTTCAATGGCACTCCAGTGGTAAGCTAACAAGATATAGCAAATTTGTTAGCAGCACAGTTTTCTCCTATAATTCTACGCTTCCACTGTGCCAGAAAGTGTAATGACTCCTCCAGTACTTGAGAGCGTAAATGAATTCATGGGACGAATCTTCTTTCGCACTCGTTCAGTTAGTAGAGTTCTTAAAAATCTCGACAACACTGCGTAAGCTTTCCATCTGTCCTACTCTACTGGTCTCTTCAAAAAAGGCGATTCATCCTCTAATTACAGTTCAATTGCTCTTACTTCCCTTCTTTCTAAAGTTATGGAAATGCTAATTAATTATCAGCTTAAGACATATCTTGCAGAACGAAAGCTCCTTAATGACCGGCATGTGCTTCGTAGCAATAAGTCTACTGGTGATCTGATGGTATATCTTAGCGAATAGTGCACAAATCTCTATATCGTTTTGAAGAAAGTAAGATAATTGCGCTTAATATTTCAAAAGCAATTGAAAGAGTTTGGCATCAAGCTCTCTTATCGAAAATGCATACATTTGGTATCGATGAATATCATCTTCGTTGGATTAGAAATTTCCTCGCAATTAAGTTGTATTGGACGGTTTCAAGTATGGTATTCATAAGATAAATGCTAGTGTACCCCAGGGCTCCGTTCTGTCCCCGATTCTCTTTCTCATTTTCATTAATGATCTCTTTTCTGAAACTTCTAATCCAATAAATTGTTTTGCTGACGACAGTACCCTGAGCTTTTCATATTCGTTTTTATAGATTCACATCGCTATTTTTCCGATGTGGAACTTCTACGTATAGAATTTAATGCTTCAAAAACCAAATGCTGTTGTCGTTAAAGCGGAACCCACCCCCAACGCCGTTGTCCATGTGTGAAGCTTGCATCGAGGAAATCGAACAACTTTCATTTATTGCTATGGGCCTCACCGATCTCACCATTTGTGAAATGACCACATCAGCGTTGCCATAATGTGCCCGAACGTGGCCCACAAGAAATGGCCCGCATATCTTATTTTTGGTAATATTTTATAAAGTAATCTTTGAAATTTCATCACAATAATTGTAAATGTGTTTCCTACATAACAAAGTTCCCATATTAGGCGTTTATTTTTTAAGCTCAGGGCAGAGAACTGAGCTATCAAAAAAGATCCATTTTTTATTTCTAGCTTAGACACATCAGAGCGCTCAAGTTGTGCTTCTTTCTTCTTTTTTCAAAAATTTTCAGCCTTTCCCTTAGTAAAGGAAAGTTTCCTGACATATGGAAATCATCTTTCATAACCCCCATTCACAAAAAGGTTCCGAAGAGCTATGTTAACAATTATCGTCCCATCGCCAAGCTTTCACACTTACCCAAAATCTTTGAAAGTATTTTGTATGAAACCTTAAGTTTCCACTGCAAATCACTCATCTCCTCCTCACAGCATGGCTTTCTCAAATGCCGGTCTACAACCACTAACCTTGTTGAATTTGTATCCGTCACCCTTTCAGCCTTAGAAAAAGGCTACGAAGTCGATGTTATCTCAACCGATTTCAGCAAGGCCTTCGACAAAATTTCCCATAAGCTTATTCTTTTCAAATTGTCCACTCTCGGTTTTGAACCCTCTTTGTTACAGTGGATTTCTTCTTACCTTGAAAACCGTTATTACAGCGTTCGATTTAGATCTGCCACTTCTTGCCCTTTCTTAGCTACCTCCGGTGTCCCCCAAGGCAGCCACCTCGGCCCACTATTGTTTATTCTTGCTATTAATGATATTGATAGGGTCATCAAACATTCTTCTGTCTCTCTGTACGCCGATGATACCAAGTTTTTCAAGACCATTTCCTCAACACATGACTCTTCCCTTATTCAAAAGGATCTAGACAGTTTTTCAGTTTGGTGTCTAAAAAATTGCTTGGAGCTTAACGCCGTCAAATGCCAATCAATAACTTTTTCACGCAAACGTAACAAATCTCCTCCCCGTCTCTACCTGCTCCATAATCAACCTATACTCACCGTTGATAATATTCGTGACCTTGGCATTTTATGTGACCCAGAGCTTAATTTTCTCACTCACATAGACGATATCATTCTCAAAGCAAACTCAGTGCTCGGCTTCGTCAAAAGATGGTCCAAAGAATTCTCCAACCCCTATATAACCCGGTCCTTATACATATCATTTGTTGGTCCACTGCTAGAATACGCCTCTCAAGTTTGGTCCCCTTACTAACTTACTCATATTTCCAGAATCGAAAGCATCCAGCGTCGATTCCTACGCTTTGCTCTTCGAGGTCTATCATGGAACAATCCTCTGATTCTGCCTCCCTATCAAGATCGACTTAAACTAATTAACCTGAATTCGTTGGAAGAACGAAGAGATATAGCAGACATTCTCTTCATTCATCGATTACTCTCCGGTTCCGTTGACTGCATGTCGCTCTACAACTCCATCTCTTTTAATACTAATCCCCGTAATACACGTCACCCTCGTCTCTTTTATATACCCACCCATCGAACATCTTACGGCTACAACGAACCTGTCTCTCGCATGCTACGGGCTGTTAATTCAAACATATGTTTCTTCGACTTTAACCTGAGTACTCCTTCCTTAAAACTCCGGCTTCTGAACCGTCCTCCCCCTCACTAACCTTAGCATAAGTTCTTAGTTTTTAAGTTAGATTAAGAATTAGCTTGTTTTAAGCCGAATAAATGGGGGTTTTGCCCCCACCAAAATTTTTTCAATGAGAGCTAGCTGCGAGCTATAAGCTCAGAATAAAATGTACGGGCAGATGGCTTAAAATAAAGTAATATATTTACTTCTCTTAATTCATCCTTTCCTTTTGTCAACAAATTAATAAATATTTTTCTATTTTAAGCGTCTTTCTTTGGTTTATTTTAAAGCGTGAAGCTGATAATGGCATGTAAATCATGCCGAAATGCATTTTGTAAGCTTTGTAACGTCTAACGAATAAAATATTTGACAAGTGTTCCGTAAAAAAAAATATATTTCGTGATTTTTATTTATTTAAACGTTATTTAAACAAAAAAACGTTTTGTAGTTAATAATAAACTTAAAATTAAACAAAAATCATACAAAAAAGATGGAGTATGTACTTTTTTTCTGACATGACAGAGACAGACGGAAAAAAAATAAACACAAACAAATGGAGATTGACGCTGGTTGTTCTTCCTGTTTAGGTAATAAAGATTTGCCGGTTCAGTGCTCCAGTACATTTCATAAATAAATCGGAGAGCTCTGATCAAACTCTGCTTTTTCTGAAATAAAAAATTCTGACGAGTATTGGTCCTCACTTTTTGGAAATGGCCCTCAGAAAGGCCCTCAAAATTATTTCCTTTGCAGCAACGCTGGGCCATATATTCGATGTCTCCAAAAACGCTGCAAATAGCTTGGGCTTTCTGAGACAGTGCACGAAATATGTTTCCCTTTCTTATCTGACTGTAATCTATGTACATATAAAGACTTTATTTGTCTAAAGCTTGAGTACACTGCTTGAGTACGACAGCGTTCAAATGTAATACTCGCGCTTCAGCTGTAGCATCTATTCACACTTGGGCCAAACTTCGGACGTACTGTCAGGAAAAGATATTTCTTCGATTGGGCCAGGAAAATAATAAACAACCTCCTGTCTACCAATCCCAATAGAACGCAAGCTACTCCAAAACTTAAGGACTGGTAGTACGTGGTACGCTTAGTTTAGACATACACTCATCGCCATTTGAATAGAACACCCTGTACACTCTTCTTTCGATCGCTCATAACTAGAAAGCGGAATGATAAAATAATACCATTATGCCCGTTATCTTTGTGCAACTCTCTTCTTCTTTCACTGTGAGAAATTGCAAGTTCTGGAAAAACGCCGTTATATTTTATTTCCATTTTTAGTTAACATTCGCTTAAACTTGGATAGAACATGTATTTAGTTTGATTGTTATGTTTGGCACGTGAACTCATATTTTTCATTGATTGCTTTTTTTGTCAATTTCGACTATTTAATTTGAAAAAAAAAAACTTAAAATGGGTCGAGGAAAAGTGTTAACCGAGGAGCAAAAAGGAGAAATCAAAGCTTATACGGACTCTGGCTTATCTATTGCTAAAACCTAGTAAGCAGATCGGGAAAAATAAAATTTTATCTAAACAAGTTTAATCTCTACAAAACCTTGTGAATAGCCGCGCAAAATTTTGAAGGTGGAGAAATAGGAGGAAGCGTCAAGTATCTGTCAAGCAAGAATTTCAAAGAAAAATCAAAATTCAATAAAGTACTAGTTTGGAAAATAAATTTTATAAAAATTATGAAATGGATACAAAATTAATTCACGATTGCATAATACTTTGTGCCACAGTGGTTATAGAAATTCTAGCAAACAAAACTAAAAAAAAAAACGTTTTAATTAGTTAAGTAGTTACGTGCGCTTCTCCGAAAGTGGTCTCAGGAAGGCAAGGCAGTCAGAAAACTCCCAGTCAATGCTGCTATCCTCCGAGAGATGTTCTTCGGAATATTCAGAAGTTCCAGCACTTCCTGAGTTCAACTTTTTTTTGCCGGCTGTGTGGTATCGCAGACTGGAGCGATTTCCACGCTGTCTTGCAATCATCCACTGGAAAACAAAATCTGTTAATAAATTTATGCTATTCAAAACAATTTTAACAAACCAGTTTTGTCCATATCAAGGGCTATGTATCGCCAATTGGAATACACTTCCTGGGTGTTACAGTGGGATTTACTTCCCAAATCCCAAATTGCTGGACGCTTTTCGACTAATCTACATAGCCTCTTCTTTTCGATGGTGCTGAATTGCACCTTTTTTGTTTTTTCTTTTCGGAGGATTCGAAACCCTCCAAATATTCCTCGAGAAATTCCATATTTTAATTTAAAAATAAAACAAATATTTTTTTCTCACTTCGATTACAAATCTTTTCCAACTGTCACAATTTTGCCGGCAAACAATACGACGAGCATTATTTTGCAGGAAAAATTAAGTGGAGACTTTTTTTGTACAGCGGATACATTTTTAAAGTACAGTGGGTCAAACATCACAATTTTGCGCGTGAACTGCGTACAGCCTGGAAAAATATCAAAGACAAAATTTGTCTTATGATAAAATTTGTATGAAAGAAAACATTTTGCCCGATCTGCGTACTAGGTTTTAAATAGCCAAACAATCGAAAAAAGCCGACACGTCATATCGAAATTTTTAAGCAATGAATTCGCACACATAGTGTCCTTACTAATACGGAAAAGCGACTTTTATTAAGAAAAGCGTCAAATTCTCACGACTCGTTGGAAAAATCAGGGAAGAAAGAGGTATCGAGGCAAGTCCCTTAACCCGATTCGAAAACAGCAACGCCACAGTTTTTGGCGCACACATTTAACCTGGACTATAGTGTGGCACAGAGTAGTCTTCTCCGACGAAAAAAAAAATATTTGGAAGACCCCGATGGATATAGCTACTTTTTCCATGACCTCCGAAAAGAAACTCATTATTTGGACCTCCTGCATAGCAGAGTTGGAGGGGTGATGGTGTGGGGACTGGGGAGCTATTTCCTTTTATGGCGCCTGCAAGCTACATTTTGTGTCAACCACAATGAATGCGTTGTCTTACAATGGTATATTGAAAGAGCCTTTTCCATACGTTCGAACTTTTTTTGGACCGCTGCTGTGGATTTATCAACATGATAATGCTCCAAAGCACACAGATCGGATAGTTAAAACCTTTATTAAAAGCCGAAATGTGGATCTATTAAGCTGGCCGCCCTACTCACCGGACTTGAATATCATGGGAAATGTTTAGGGATGGTTATCACCTCAAGTATTCGGATCAGGACAACAATACTCGAGTATACCCGAACTAATCCAAGCTATCAAATTAGCTTGGAGCTCGATTTCGCTTAATTATTTGAAAATTTGTATGCATCCCTTCCAAACCGGATGTGTGAAGTTTTGGAGCAGAAAGGTGGGTCAACACACTATTAAAACATTTTTGTTTAAATCTAAAATACTCCAATTACCGTAAATTTAAGTAATTTTCATAATAAAAGGAATCATAATAGTCTAAAATGTTTTTTTTTTTTTTTATTAAAGTGTCCTTTTCAAGTGGCGCCAAATTAGCGCCTCGCGCGTGGTTGATTTTTTGTCAATAATTATTCATTAATACTAAACGCTTTAGCATTAAATGTTCCTTCTGACCAAAGAACAATAATTAAATGAACTTTAATTTAAATTGTCCTATTCAAGTGGCGAGGACGACGACTGAATGTAAAGGGTTATCCATTTGCGGTTTGAAAAGTATAGGGCTAGAATTCGACATCTGTCAAACTAAGTTGTTAAACCAATTTTTTTTTCAGTTGAAAGTCTGACATTTACGAAAATGGATTGCTTAACTATCGCACAAAGCACAAAAATTGTTGAAACCTACTACAAAAATGGTGATTCTGCCACAGCCACATATCGTTCTTTATGAGGAAATTATGGTTTACATAATCGTCCAACTACGCAAGCAATCGGCAAAATTGTGAAGAAATTTGAAGAGACTGGATTGGTTACAGATATTGTAAGGCCTGTGCATCATCGTTTCGCTCGTACCACTGAAAATATCGCTGCTGTAAGTGAAAGTGTTGCCAAAACCCGAATGTGTCGATTCCTCGTCGTTCTCAGGAATTAGAACTGTGTTACGGCACATTATGGCGTTTTTTGCACTTGAATCTACACCTGCATCCATATAAAGTCGAGCTCACACAACAACTGAAGCCAGCTGACCATTCACAACTTCGTAGATACGTCGAATGGGTGCTTGAACAACAGGCAGTGGACGGCGATTTTTCGAACAAAATTTTCTTCAGCGACGAAGCACATTTCTCACTCGGGGGTATGTTAATAATCAAAATTGTCATATTTGGGGTTCTGAGAATCCTCAAGTAATTGAAGGGAGGCCATTACATCCACAAGAAGTCACTGTTTGGGGCGCTCTTTGGTCCGGAGGTGTGATTGGACCTTACTTCTTCGAAAACGACGTCACCGTCAATTCGGAGCGTTATGGTAATATGATAGCCGACTTTTTTTTGCCTGCTATTGAAGAATACGACTTGGAGAATATGTGGTTTCAACAAGACGGTGCCACATGCCACACAACTCGAGCGAATATGGCTTTATTGCAAGAGACATTTGCTGGCCGCGTAATTTCTCGTCGTGGCACCGCTACACTTTTTTTTGTGTATATTGCATTCAAAATGCTTCCATTTTAAATACAATATAGGTAAGTTTTTAATTGAGATTTTTGCGAATTAAAACGGATTTAAAGTGTTATAAAAATGACACAAAGTTAAGATATCAAAAACCATGTCTACTTCATTGTAGTGGTTTCACTTGGCTTTTGACTTTTATTAGTTTGAAGATAATTTTTTTTTTTTTGCTAAGCCTGCAAAACCTTAACTTTGGTGAGTATATAGTTATCTACTGAGACAAACTTTCCCTAGGCCGCCAAACCATACCAAGAAAATAATAGGATTCCACTAAAAATTACTTCAAACTTAGGATATAGAACAGTTTGGATATCAAAACAGATCAATCAACGGAAGTTTCATTTCTGCAGAGACATTCATAGAATTGATGAAAAAAGAAAAAAAAATAACATTACTATAAGAAAAAAAAAAAAAAAAGTTTTATAGAAAAAATATTACACGCGCTGCAGGAATGTGTCAATCATCATAGGTTAATGACTGGAGCTTGACATTCGGAAATCTAATATAAATTGATAAAAGTGCAACATTTTAGCATTTAAATTACAAAACGTGAAATGATTTTTTTTAGCTGATAACAATTATTGACATGTGATTTTTTTCATTATCTTAATCAAAACTAAAGAATTAATATTGTAATCTTTAATATATTCACGAAAGTCATTTGAGTGAACTCAGTAAAGTCAGGAACACTATAGACACATTTCAGACAAAAAAAAAATTAGTGCAAAAACTTATTGGCATCAAACAAATCATACAGAATTAAGGGCTATAAATTTCATAATTATTTATTGTTTAAGCTATGATTTGTGTCAATAAGTTGTTATTGCTGTTCTTAATTGGCAGTGCTTATTGCATGGTAAAGTTGTTTGTTTGAAAACATTCAAATATTTTGATTTCAACAATTTTTTTTATTGACATTAAGCCATTTCAACAATTATCATTAAGCCAAGTTGCCAACTCAAACGATTTGCGTCAGAAACTAGAAGATCCTGAAGAAAATTCATCGCATCATACACTCGAGGAAACCAATACTTCACAAATTGTTGAAACAATAAGAGCTGTGGATCTTTTTAAAGCGAAAGTTTCCAAACGCATTGCCACATCAAGTGTTATACTCCATTTTCCAGGTATGAAAACCAAACTGTTGGAAATAGCTGTGGAAAAGTTCAAATCATGTGAAATATCGAGAGGTTCAAATGAAAATACGGATATGGATCACACGTGTCTGGGCACTGCTACCGCACAAATGATGAGTTTAATCAATGCTTTTGAAAAAAATCCATCGATGCATTTTTAAGATTTGCATTCCATTTTAGAAATTTAAAACAAAATTATCAATTTTATGATATACTTACATATGAGTTTATTTGTAGGTACGTTTTAAATAAATTAATTCATCGAGTACGTATATAATTTGCTATTTTTTTTGTTTTTTTTCCAAGAATTGGTATCTGTTTGATTTGATTTAAACATTTTTCAGTATGCAAATGCAAAGTGCAGAGTAAATAAAAAATATTATGCAACTTAAACAGATCACAAGCGATGGTATCTAAAGTACTATATGCACTATTTGCACTAAAACAAACACTGATATCTTCATTGTGATAAACAGTACGTTTTTGACAGTATTCGTTGCTGATTGCACCTACTTAATGTTATGCATGGTATAATTAAGTTCCCCACTTTATTACCGAAAAATTGCATTTCGAAAATTTTCCATATAAGTGGAACAGAAATCAATTGATCTAAGAAATTTACAATTTTCGGTTAATTGAAGGGTTTAAACATGCAAATCGAAACAAATTGTAGTAACTTCGAATCTCTAAAATTGGCATCACTGTTCACTGCAAGATATATAAAAGGCAAATATACTTAATTTTAGTAACAGGAAATTTCGGCAGTCATTTCTATGTGGATTCAAATTCGAAACAGAAATTGTATGCGTACATGCGTTATGCCGGTAGTCATCTACGTGCGCAACAAGTTCAACCAACATCATTTAATATTTGATTCAACTCCATCGTTGGATGACAAAATTTACAACCTCTTACATTAGTGCACAAATTTGTATTCTTCACGTTGAGCAACGAAGCCAGACGTAAAATTGAACAAAATGTACATATAGTTGACAAGCTTATTGAGACGTTGAATAACCTCGTACTCCTAGTTGATCAACTCGTTCAATTGGAGGAGAACTCCGTACACTTAGTTGATCAACGTATTCAATTGTTGAATAGCTTCGTCGTTGATATACTTGTTCGATTTTGACAAACGCATGCACCGATTTGGATGTTGTTGTCAACACAGTTCAACTGACTCACGTACACAAATTTTGTGGCAACAAATGCAACACATAACAAATATTTTCACCTATACCGCAACCAACACTAGACACAATTAAAAAAGTTGATCAACGAGTTGAACAAATAATGGGCAACAGATTGTTGCTCAATACATTGAACACAACCTTGTACACTAGCCGTACACTTGTTGAACAATTCGATAAGCAACGATCTCCAACCGGATTAAACTCGTTGGTTGACTATAATTGAAGACATCGTACATTAGAGTTGAATGTGTTGAACTTTAAATTTGTGCGTTGATCGCCTACTGGACGACCGGCATTACTTTATTTACCATTCTTAGCAGCGCTCTTGGTATGGCGGTGGTCATATAATGAACTAGATCATATTTTTCATTTGAGTATTTTTATTTGGGGTGTCTTTAGTAGGAACGACTTATGTAAACAAAAATTGATGATAGTTTGTGTTTTCACAAACAAAATGTGATTTGAGTGTCTTCGAGTTATTAAGTATTCGAGTTATCAAAGTTCGACTTTTCGAAGTTCGACGGTAGATGGTAAATTATAGATTCTTGAAAAAATCGAGCTCGAGAATTGATTAAACTTGACATTGCAATGGTAGTAGAGGCGAAAACGTCGGTCCCGCGATTCGGTCTGTTTGTCTGTCTGCCTGCCTGCCAGCCTAAGCCGTTGGATGGATTTGCTCCAAACTTGGTGTATTGTTTTTTCGATAATATCCACAGGTTTTTTTTTAATTTTTTTTTTAAGGAAAAGGCTGTACTACACATGTTTTTTTTGCAAAAAAAAAATCTTATTTTACTCAACAAGGAGCCCAATGATTTTTATAACTTTTTTTTTAATAAATGAAGGGAAAGGTACTTTTCGTTAATTTTTTTTTGAAAAAAAATGGTTATTTTTGGTAGGTACCTCTAGTAGAACCATTTTTTTCGATTTTCTGGAAAACGGTTAATTTGATTTTTTTGAAATTTCTAATGTAAATCAAAATTTTGCAATTTTTTTTTATAAAAACCCAATATTTCGAAAACAACTCCATTGATATTTTCGAAACCTCGTATTTAGTAGCTCTTTGATATTATCTTGAACACTTAAAAAGACTATTTTCCTAAAACAAAACAAAATACAAATGTTAAAAAAAACCGTTAAGAAAAAATATATTTAACAAAAACAGCTCTAAGAATTTTTTATAAATAAAATGCTTCTTACTGTTGTGTTCTCTTATGTTCAATTACTGCGTATGCAAACGATTTTTAATTGACACGGACACATATTATTTAAAAGCCAAGCTAACTTGATTTTGTATTTTTTTAATTTTTTTTTCCTAAAAACAATTGGTATGACAGTTCTAAATATTTAATAATACAAGGTTAAAAACTAAATTTCAAAAAAAAACCGTGAACCTATTTCGAAATATTGAATTTCCAAAACAAAAAAATATTCTTAGAATATACTATTTTCCGAAAATTTTGGAATGCAGTATTATTAAGAATTTGAAGGAACTCCTATATAAAAATTTTAATTGAAATCGGTGGAGCCGCTTATGAGAAAGCCGGAACGAGTTTCTGAAGAAAAAACTATTATATAATTTGACAGTTCTTAAATATTACACTTTAAAATTCTTTTTATCTTTTTCTTCCTAAAGTTTGACTTTAAAACCCAGTTTTTTCTAGTAGTTGTATGCATAGATTTTACTTGATTTAAAATAGATTAAGTTATTGGGTTAAAAAAAAGTTATAACACTTATTTGTAAGAATTACCGTTATTTTTTAATATTTTTGTTTCCATTTTTAGTACTTTTTTTTATGAAATTGCCCATCCCGGCCAAACGAGGAGATATAGACCTCCCCTTCCCATAGTAAAAAATGGCTCCCGCAAATTAGGCCAGAGGAAATTATTCCAGAATTATTTTTTGGACAAAACGCCAGAAAATTCTTTATACAAAATTCTGGCCTTTTTTCCCAGGAAATTTTTTTTCTAAATGTGTGCCCTTTTTTCCAAAAAAAATCTGTTGTTTTTTCCATTTCCTAAAAAAAGCCAGAAAAAAACTTGGGATTGTGTAAAGTGTTTTTTGCAATTATGTTCACGGCGTCAAAAAATTCGACGCATAATTTTTTTTTCGATTTGAAGATTTCTTTTTAAAAAGTTGCCAGAAAAATTTGCATACAACCAAACTTGTACTCACACCAAATCCTATATTGGGCTAAGCGGGGGGTTGCTCGAGCTATTTTTACGCCATGAACCACCTAACTGCAAAAAACACTTCACACAAGCCCGACATTTTTTCTAGCTTTTTTTAAAATTTATTGTTTACATTTGAAATCTATTTTATATTTTGAATAAAGATTTCACAATACGAGTATGTCATGTGCCCCGCCCCGACCGGACTCGCAAACCCACGCTCTTCGTCTTGTTTGAAAATACCTTGAAACATTGTATGGCCTTTCTTCGGAAACATTATTTGGAAATTAGGCCAGGATATACAAATTTTCTGGCTTAATTTCCATTTTGCTTTCAGGCTTTTTTCACACCTACCAGGCATAATTTACAATATTTCTGGCTTATTTTCTAGAAAAATTCTATTCTTTTTTCAATTTTATGCCAGAAAAAAATTCTGGCATTTTTTCAAAAAAAAATTCTGGCGCAATTTCCTCTGGCGTAATTTCCAGGAGCCGTAAGAAATGCTAGAATTATGCCCCTCTAAGAACACCGTTATTATCTTGCCGCGCCTGAGTTATCGTACTCGTGGCAATTTTTTGGAAATTAAAATTTTATATGTATATTAATTCAAAATTTCAATTTTTTTCTAAAAATGTTTTTTAAATTTTATAAATAAAACATAATCTTGTCTATACATACATTATTGGTTTTTAGAAGAAAGGATCAAAACGATCTTCCGTGTCTTAAGCTCCAGAGGACGACAGAGAACAGAGACGTACTTCTGACAGCAGGCATAGACCCAGAGGATGCCGTATTGGACGATGACCTCTATATAATCGAAGATCCGCAGGAGAGAGTGGAGGCTGTGGGGGCTGCTTTCCAGCAAGTGTACAAGGTGAATGCTAGCATTCGCCCGAATCATGACCTGGAGAACAGAGCTCTGCTTCATCACTTATGGCTCCGGAACGATATAACCGAATGGCGATCTGAGAACCTTGGTTTTACCAGGTTTAATGATGAAGATTTGGCAAACGCCATAATCGCCGACCGAAATGGGCCCAGCCCCCTGTTAATTTCGAAGAATGAGCTCCAGCTCATCTTCGATTCATTAAAGAAAAAGAAGTCTGCAGGAGTCGATGGTATATCCAACGTTGTACTACGACATTTGCCTCAAGAAGCAGTTGACATTTATACCACACTGTTTAACAACGCGCTGAATAATGCATATTATCCAGTGCGGTGGAAGACAGCTGTGGTGCACCCTCTCCCAAAAAAGGGAAAGGACAACTCCAATCCGGCGAATCTCCGGTCGATAAGTCTTCTTCCGAGTATCAGCAAAGTATTTGAAAAGGTTATTAATAGAGCCCTGTTCAAGTGGGCGGAGGACAAAAATATCATCCCGGATAATCAGTTCGGTTTTAAGGCGGGACATGACACAATTCATGCCGCGTCTAAACTTGTTTCTGATATCCAATGGAACAAAACTAAAAAGCAGTGTACGGGTGCCTGTCTGGTTGATTTGGAGAAGGCCTTCGACACCGTATGGTTAGAAGGTCTCTATCTAAAGCTAACCAGACTAGGTATAAGTAAACCTCTATTGTATATGCTTTATGACATGCTAAATGGTAGAAAGTTGGTTGTCAAGAGTGGCAATGTAACTTCTACCGCACTTTTTAATATTAATAATGGTCTTCAGCAGGGACCGGTTAACTCGTCGATTCTATTCAGCATTTACACCAGCGATCTGATAGGTAGTCTAACTCAGGCAACTGCGTACGCCGACGATCTAATTGCGTACAGAACAGCTCATACAGTTGAGGTCATCAAAAGTCTCTTGCAGAGTGACTTCGACAAGATTCAGCGATATTGTGATGACTGGAAGTTGAAAATCAACTTCCAGAAATCAGAAACTATTTTGTTTAGGACTCCGTTGTCTAGCGCCTCAAGGGATACGAGAAAGAACTGGCGCAAGCTGGTGATCGTAGGGCCACATGGACATCCACTGGCGAGTAAAAGTGTAGTAAAGTACCTTGGCATCTGGTTGGATCAGTACCTGTATTTCGACAGACATATAGGTGCTGCTTTGGCCAGGGCTAGGGGAGCCTTAGCCTTGACAAAACGACTGTTTTATAGCAGCCGTCTTGACAGCAGGGTGAAGGTGATTTGCTACATGGCCCTCATCAGGCCGATGATTGCCTACGGATGCCCGGTGTGGTTCAACGTTGCCCCATCTCAAATGGAAAAGATTCGGGTGTTTGAGAGGCAATGTCTTAGACGTTGCCTTGGATTACACAGAACACCAGAGTCGGAGTACACAAGATATTATTCCAACCAGGTTCTATACAACGGAGCCAACATAAACAGAATAGATAATTTTTTGTTCAAGCTGATTCGGGGTCACGTTGCAAGAGCGATGTCCTCAACTAACAGCTTAATTTTTGGGGCTTATTACCCCAATAACGAATATTTTGAGAGTGCGCGGTTAAGTGGTTACATCCCTCCTGAGGCATTCCTCTATTTAGACAGTCGAGGGCTGATACAGGATGGAGGGGCGGTTCCGCTCATCTACCACGTCAGCCGGAAAACTGTGGATAGGCGACTCCTGTATAGTCGAGACGTCATCGCTCAAGGTGGAGAAGAGCGCCTTCGGTTCAGTAGGACTGTGTCCGATCGGGACCGGAGGGATAGGGCGAAACAGGAGAACCAGTTCTGGTGGCTCTCTGAACAGCATCGTGATATTTAAAGTCGATGAAGATGATATATCTTGGCCGACTTACATAGATTTAGGGCATTAGGTATAGGGAACAGTCAGGGTGGCACCAAAAAAAAATTAAAAATATGTATGTATGCGGGGGCATACGTGCATGTATCTGCGTGTCTACATGTATGTGCGTACGTATATGTATGTGCGCATGTACATGTGTGGGTGGGTTGCATGCTGGTGGGTGTCTGCATGCATATAAAAAATAAACAAAAAAAAAATTTAAAAAACGAAAAAAAATGCTGCTGTGGCTGTTCTAGTTTTTAAGTAGTTATAAGTATTATTAGGTAATTTAAGTAGTTTAAGTTATTTTTAGTTAGTATAAGTTAGTTTTATTTAGTTTTAATTATTTTTAATATATATTTAGGTTTAGTTTATAGGTAAAAAAAAAAAAAAAAAAAAAAAAAAAAAAAAAAAAAAAAAAAAAAAAAAAAAAATGATCAGATACCAAGTTTTCTGTATAAAAGTTTCTTGAATATAAAATAAATTAAAAAAAAATTAGATTTAATTAAAATAGTTTTTAGGTCGAAAGACATTAGTTGTAAGAGTTATTATTTAATTTAGAGCGCCCGTAAAGGGCCAGTAAATTAGTTGTAAGTTATTGATAATTAGGCTAGTTTTAAACATTTTTGTCTAGCTTTAAGATAGTTATAAGTTAATATGAAATAAAAATGAATTTAAAAAAAAAAAAAAAAAAAAAAAAACATTATTGGCTTTAAGACTGTATATGATAACTAGACTACCTTCCTATTAACAGAGTTAATGATTATCTACATTAAAGTTGTTAGTTATAAGAGCAAGTCCGTACGATGAAGTTGTATATTTCATTGAAATTGCGTTACCCTGTTAAATGCTTCACAAATATTTCATTTAACCTGACGTAATTAATCGGGGATTACTATATTATTTCGTTGCACAACTTTATTATTTTTAATTTTCAAACTTCGAAAAAAAGTTGTTGTCCCGATTGCAGAGAAGGGGCTGAGGATATGCTTCAAGCACTTGAAGTGGGTATTACACCTAAAAACAAGTGCTTCGTGTAGGGCAATTTACAATTTTTTTGAAATGTTGTTGTTGAAAAATCGCAAATGCGCGTTTAGAAATTAAAAGTTTAAACGTATGGAAACACTAATGAAATTCAAATAAACCTCTGTACATAAAGAGATATAACAGTCCTACATTAATTTAAGAACTAAGTTTCGTGTGAGTCATTCCAACGTTGTGCCCTTGCTCTGTTAGTAGTAAAAAGGCTGGTTCATAATTTAAATCTCTGAAATATGTAACTACACAATATTTGTTACATCCTGTTTACATATTTACTTCATCTTTATCTTGTATTTAATTACTAATGACGCACTTGCTCTCGTAGCTCCCCTGAGGAGCTATTTTCTATATCGTTGCTTATCTTAATCCAATTAAATGTGTTTTCGTATTCTAGTTTTTCAAAGCAAATATTTGTTGCAAGAATATCAGATCAACAAAGATACAAATTTCCTATAAAAGATACACTTTCTGCAAGCAAATTCATTAAACGATAAAAGTACTCACCTGAGATTCATCAAGTTTCAGAAGAATCAAATCAAAAAGTCTTATTTTTTTAGTATTTAACTCAGAATGAGATTTCAAGTAACTCTCATTGCAGTTTTTATTGCCACAATTTGTCTAGTCGAAAATGTAAGTATTCTTATTTGTTTATTTGTTTCGACTTTTGTAGTTAAATATATTTTTGTTTTGGGTAAAGGCTCAGACACTCGGTGTTGGTCCAGTTGGTCCACCTTCGTTTTGCCAAATCCACTCGAGCATACTCATCTCAGAAGCGACAAAAGTCAACACGCCCGATCTGCCAGAGGACCTAAGACAAAGATTAAATGATGTCCTCGAAAATGCTGCCACAGAATGTGCAGCTTGTGATGGATTAATTGTTTGGCAAAATAAAGTTTGCGTCATAAACAATTTGAAATCAAGTCTATTGCAAATTCAACAAATTCAAGCTGAGGCTGATGCAAGACTCGCTACACCAGCTGCCGCTGCTGGGCAGTAAGAAATTCCAATAATTGCATAAGAGATATAAATTAATCGTTGACAAAATGAGTTATATCCAACAGTAAAAAAAATTATTCGTGTTCAATCTTAAATTATCATAAAAATACATTTTAATTATTATAAATAAATGTGCATTCAAAATAAACTGTGTGAACACTTCCCTTTATCCTTTAATCTGAATCGGTCTCGACGATGTTTTCGTTTGGCTTCTAACGTGTCTCTGCGGAGGACATCACGTTTGGTTTCAACGGCTAGTGAAATATCTTGACAATCTTTTGCAGGATAGACAAAAGTCCATGAACCAAAAATAGTTGGTATACCACCACAGGTTTTACAAAGACCTAAATTATAAATAAAAAATATAGCTTGAGTGTGGGGACGCTCTAATTTAAAGCATTTCTACATTATTTAGTTCATGACACTTGTTACTTGTATCATGTCCTGTTTGTGAGTTAGTAGGTAGCGCAGCAAGATTTCTCTCGACAAGCCACAATAATAAAAATATATACAATCTACTGTCCATAAACAAGTCAGTAATCTATTAAACAGAATATTGAAATTAAAAAGAAAAACATAAAACGAATGTAGAAGTAAGAAATGAACATTCATTTTATTCGAATATTTTGCTGCGCTACCCAAATTAATTACGACTATAACTAAAAGTAGTGTTATAATTGACTCTCTGACGTCACCAGAAAATCACTCTTGACCCTGTCATCACAGCGTCAATATTTGCAGTTTTTTTTTTATTTTAACTCTATGCCTGTAAAACCTTAAGTCTTTTAAATGCAAACTGAATTGCACGGCACTAGTTTGGCACAGTGGATTTGAGAACCAGGTATTGACTGTCTCATTTTTAACCCACGGGCGGCATCCAATTAAAATTGGAGGTAAAGAAAACAATGCGCCTAGCGTGGGGATCGAACCCACACGCCTAAGTTAGCAATCAAGCACTTTATCCACTGCGCCATTGCCACCCTTTCGTTGTTAAAAACCTTGACGATAACACGAATGACTCAAGTCGGTCGAAGTTATCCCAAAATACTTTGACGTGCCATATGTCAATGTGAATTTTATTTTTCACTATCAATAATTTGACTATCACACGACTTGAACACATGTAAGCGCATTGACTTATTGCCTTTTCGATTGGTAATCCGGAAGAACTCTCGATGGGGGATTCCAAACGAACAAGCAGTGGCATAACTATACCATCTGAGGCCCGTGGCAAATTTTTTGGATGGGGCCCTCCGGCGTTACAGTAAAAATAGTCACGATAGAATTTAATTTTAATAAATCACTAATGTAAATAATTGCCCAAAACTATTAATAATATATTGTGCATTTTAGTTAAATATCTTATAAGTTTTATTTTCAAGAGCATTGGTTTAGACAAATATTTATAATTAAATAACAATTTACCTTCAATAAGATTTTTTATTAATAAAATTCTTTTCTCTGAGCTTTCTGTTCCGCAAAAGTATCTATAACATCTACACCATCAAAGTTTAAAAATCGGGCCATAGAATTTTCAATAGACAGAATAGCCAAGTTACGTAGCATGTCTTGTGTCATAGTTTCTTAAGTAGGGTTTTATTAAATTTAGTTTCGGAAATGATCTTTCAGGACTATCAGCTAGTGTCACAGGAATTGTAAGAAATAATATTAATTTCAGGAAAGATGAACGAAATAAAATGATTCTTTATTATTAATAAATTAGCAAGTTCTCTAATACACGAAGACTTTTACTATTTCATCTCTGAAAGTGGACCGAAAACTAAGAATTTCCCAGGCAAATGATTCAGATAATGTTTTTTTTTATATATATAAACAAATTGTGGAGCTTTTTTTAATGAATCAGTGTCATTTAAAATTTGGAAAGTGGAAGGTTGCAAAACACTGACATTATAAACAATTTCATTCATTGAAAGGACACTGAAAATACCATCACGTGGATTTGAAAAAATTATATATAAATCGATAGTTAATGGTACCTGTTGATTTAGTAAGCTGAAAATATGTTACATAAAATGTATTATTATAAAACAACAAAAATGTTTTACCTTACCGCAGTTTTTGATGTATTTTATTGAATTCAATAGGAAATTGCGTGATTTAAGAGAACAATTTTGTGATCCATATTAAATAGACACGTTATACCCTTCTGGCGAAATGAAGTTCAGCAAAATTTTCGGTTAATTTGCGAAATTTCCTATCGAATGAACAATAATTCATCAAAATCCGCGATAACAATAAGATACATTTTTGTTTTTTTATTAATAATAAATTTTATTTGACACATTTTTGGCTTCTAAGTCAACGAGTACGAAGTTGATTTATTCGTACAGGATGGCCCACGAATCGTGCTACAAAAATAGAACGTAATAACTTTTTTTCAGTGTGAGTAATCGGCTTATTTTTTTTATTTTATAGGCTACTATTTAGATTTATCAAAATGAATGCTTGGGATACTGAAAAAAGGATTTAGATAGTGCAGCAATACCACTCTTTCAACAAAAAAATTCCTCGTCGAATACACACAATGCATATACTACTACATCTTTGCGAATTCACAAAACGAACCCACACAAAAATTCGAATAAGAAAAACAAAAAAAAAAAGAATTCAACACACAACCATCAACACACAATGCAGATAAATTCATATCTACACTAATCTGTGAAAATCAAAAAAAAAAAACAAATACATAAAAATCGGAATAAAAAAAACAAATCGGAAAATAATACTTCCAACAATAACATTTATCAAAAAGTACTTTTATAAAAGTATTACCGCCAATCTCGCAACAAATAAATCCGAGATATCGTGCTGCAAGCAAGCGTTTCGCGAAAGATAGGTACTAAAAGTGGCGTAGGGATATAAGTCCCACCGAGGTGAGACATAAGTCCACACAAAATATTTGCGACTCTTGTCCCACTATTATGTTTTTTTTTGGTGTGTGAAGTGATTTATGCAATTAAGTTCAAGCGTACAAAAATCTCGGCGCGTAAGGGGGGAAAGGGGGCGTGATGTCCTCCTGCAAACCCCCTCTTTGGCGCAATATAGGATTTAGTGTTGGTACAAGTTTGGGTATATGCAATTTTGTTTTTAGATTTGAAGATTTCTTTTCAAAAAGTTTCAAAAAAAAATATGCATATACCCAAACTTGTACCCATCCGAATCCTATATTGGGCCAAGCAGGGGGGTTGCAGGGGAGCAGCATGCCCTCCTTATGCGCCGAGCTTTTTAAAATGTATTGTTTTCGTTTGAAATCTATTTTATGTTTCCAATAAAGATTTCATAATGTGTCATGTTGTGTTATAAAATTTGGGAGTTTTGTCCCACCAAGGTGAGACATAACACCCAAAAAACTAATTTGGGACTTATGTCTCTGCGCCACTAAAAGTACCTAAAAAATGTGCAAGCAAACGTTACATGGCGACTGAGCTACGAGAAACAGTAGAGATCCCATTTATATGAAAATGTAAGTTCAATCTCAATCAAATGAAAAGGGAAATGAAAATTATGATAAAAACATTGCTACAATGAAGGTGGAATTTATAATACATTGAATTTTTAAACGAACCTTGAACGTGCTATTATTTTTCAAAAAAAAAATCGAATTTAAAAATCATCAGTATTTCTGATTCCATAATTTGTGATATCGATATTATTCAATATCGCTCATTCCTACACGATATTGTTGTTGACATTTATTTCGAGTTTCACATAGTGGGTGTGAAAGTGTGCGTGCTTCCGGTCTTGATTCTGACTTCAAATCCAGAAGGAAATGTCACTTCTAGTAAGGAGAAGATCTGCCATTTGATACCAATCGTTGCATTCGGAAGCCTTTCTTTCGGACGAGCAATAGAAGTGTACATTAATGTTTTAAGAAAGGGCTTGTAATAGGGGGAAGGGTTGACGTTAAGTTCATGGCGGACATGTTGCGGTTTGACTGCGTATGGATACAATGGCCTCGTTCGGTGCGCGGCCGATAGGCTATCCAAGATACCTTTGTAGCGGATTTTTTTTCGAACGATTCAGGTAGCTTTCTCGTTATGTCAGTTATATTGCATACGCATCTGAAGTTTTGAATCAGCTGTTCCTCACATTTCCAAACGAATCTCAACGAATCCAATAATTTTTGGGTAGCTTGAGATTTGTTTTTGACAACATATGTTTAGTTCATCAGCTGCTTTTTCCTTAGGCGTTACAACAACACCAAGCAATCCGGATCGGTTAGGTTGTGCCACCGAACGAGGCCAATTTTAAAATTTGTGCGCAAACATTTTTGGATGAATAACTTTGTGAGTGAACAAGCAAATATATAGGATAACAACAACTACACATAAATTTGACATGGTACATTTTGATGCGAATTTTGACTGGTGCGTGTTGGTGTTTTTTAATCAATCCTTATTGAAAAACACGTTGGTGAGACCATATGTGCATTAAATTCAACGGACATATGGACGGCATGTGAGTAGGACATCGCTCATATTCAGCCAGATCAATCCAGCAAGGTAATCAAAATTGAACCTTTAGAATCCTTGTCAGCGTGCAAATTTTACATGGTACTTTCAAAAAATTAAAGAATTGTGTTTATACCTCACACAAAACTTTTTTTTATTTCATTCCAACGTCGAATCGCTCAATAGAAACCCCTTATGTACATTAAACAATAAAATATGTCATGTATAACATTAGGACATATCGCGGTTGGGATACGGTCAATACCATGAAGAATACTCCTAAGACATCTATCAACTCGTTCCTAGGCATTGACAGTTACAACATAATATTTTGATGTCATTTTTACGACAGAGTCAAAGCGTTAAAAATTTAAGTTAACCGTCTAATTGTAGCTTAATATTATAAAATAAATCAATAATCCAAATTAACCAGAACCATAATTTTACTTACCAGCAAAAGTAGCAACAATAAATCTATCAGCTTTCTGAGCAGTCATGTAAAAGGGACCTCCGACTTGCTTCACAGTACTTCCTGTAAGAAACCAATCGCAGCCCATTAAATCGTGGCGCCTTGGTGGAACCCTTTCTGTTAGTTCAATGTCAATTATTTTCCCTTCTACAAATGTTCGCGATGATGCTGATGGATTTGCTATTGACATATGAAATTGAAGACCAATTGTTTCGGAATTCCATGAACCGGCAATGTCACAAGGTGATCCTTGAAATAATGAAATCGGATATATAGAGTCGATATTTTTATGAACAAAAATATTGTCTTTTTTTTTTTTTGGTGGCAGATGATGGAACAGGAGGAAACGCACAAAAATGTTACCAAATAAAAAACAATTTTGAATGTTACACAAAGTGTGAATTTACAGAATTTGCATCTGCTTGTCATAATTTGCAACATACGGTCACAACAACCTTTTGCTATATGACAAGCAGCAAAATGAGAAAACTTTTTCAAATGTAGGAGAAATATTTATTGATATATACACAACATACATGTATACATATGTAGGAAGTTAGAAGGAAAATCTGAGGCAATAATATTTTAGATTCAGAACACAAAAATGTTTTCATTTAAATCCAATTTTGAATGTTCTAAATCTGTAGATATGTATGGCAAGTGGCAACACTAACATTGAACCACACATCACACATATGTATGTCTTTTGATATGTTTGTTCATGTCTGCCAATATGAGGGGATTTATGGTAGTTTTTGAGAGATTTCAGGTAAAAACTTTGTCATTCGGGTCAAATGTAAATTGTGTTCTTGCCATTACTATTATTGAATTATTATTTGAATTCAGTGTTGTTCCATGTAGACTACACGATTGTCTACGTGTAGACAATTCACGGGGTTGGCCGTGGCGCGATAGTTGTGTGCTCGCCTATCAACCTCGTGGTTGCAGGTTCGATTCCTGCCGTTGTCTATGTCTTCTTATATTCCATTAAAAACCAATTCTCAAAATTGTCATAAAATAAGTTGCTGCTTTGCTCATTACATGCTGTTTAGGCATAACACTAACAACATGTGATTGAGTAAGCTAGCATACCCATAAAGTATGACAACGAAATAAATAAAATAATGCGAATTATAATGAGACACGGTAATTCTCTCCGCATTAGTTCAGCCGCCATCCCTGGAGATAAATCTGAGACAACAACCAGCTCTAGTCTCAGAACATCGCGCCACACATCTTTCCTATCCTTCTTTCTCTTCTTCAACAGACGCCCGCGCTGTGTTAAGAAAAACATATAAAGGGTATTCATAACCCCTTGAGTGCGTGCAAAGTTATAAAAAAAAAATAAAAAAAAAACATCAATGTAAACAATGTAGACAATCAATTTTATTTCAATTTTTTAACTTTTTTTTGTCTTCTTAATCATATAAACAAAACAAAATTATATTATTTGAGTCTTTCACTCTGCATTTTTTATTTATTTCAATAAAAATAACAAAAATAAAAAATCGTAAATTCTTATGTATTTCATAAATACAAAATTATTCATTTTCGTCTTCGACGTCTTCATCAAAACAATGATATTGTTTATCCTCGATTCTCAGTGAATAATAAAGATGAAGAAGTTTCTTCGATCGTTCAAAAGTCAAGCGGTTTCTCGACATGGAATGAACATGCGAACAACTGGAAAAACTCTTTCAATTTGAGCGGAAGAGGCTGGAATAAGAATAAGTTTTTTTTGCCAAATTTGTTTAATAGAGGCCATATTTCAAAAAACAATTGGTTTTTTAATATCTTTTTCATAAAGAATCTTAAAAAAGTTGATTTTTCTATTAAAAGAGTCCCAATCTTCAATTCCATCACTATTCAGATACTTAAACAAAAACTGGCAAACGATTTCATTTTGACTAACCGTCAGCTTCCCATTGTCAAAATGAGGGTGTAAATAATAGCTGAGAGAGCATATTTGTTTAGAGCCATATCCACGCGCGATTTCAAAGATTTTTCGTGTTGCGTCTTAAATCTATCTGGGAGTTTTAAGCTCAACCAAAGATGAACTGCTTCTCCAGCAGAACAATCAACCGCTTGACACCTGTTTATTAAAGTACAGACTGGATCAAGAAGCTCGATGTAATTCTTAACATCATCAATAAACTTTTCATCAAACATCAACAAAGCTACAGTCTGCTTTATTTTGTTGGTATTTGATTCTGCTGCTACAATTTTCATTATACACGGTATGAACACCATCTGGTTTCACAGGGCAGTATAATTCTGGAGCCTCTACGATTTACTACCTTTTTTTCAAAATCTACTTGTTTGAACTCTTTTAAAATCAAAGCAACCTTGGCATTAATATTTTTGTCGATTAAGTCTTTGGCTAAAAGATTTCCAATATGACTACTACAAGTGCTTTGCCATATTAAATGCTCTGCATTTTTTCCCATTCTCTTCATAGTGCTGGCGTTGTCAGATACAACAGCGTAAACTTGAGTGGAGTAAATTTCTTTTGCAATATCTACAGATTCTGAAAGTATGTTTGTTAGCTTTTCTGCAGTATCTAATTCTCCAGATAGGTCCCAGGCCTAAAGAAATGCTTGTTCGCCTTCAGCATTATGTAGCATTGAGACGACAGTCTTGCTGTTGCTGGAGCTATTCCTCCAGCCGTCAATCAGCAAAACAGAATCCGAACTGATAAATGCTTTGAAGAAACACATTTATCATAAGCCTGATCCAAAAGCGTTGTTGAAAGTTTTGTTCGACCTGGAACCTTATCTGCATACACAGGGCGAATTTTTTTTATAAAATTTTTAAAATGAATTGAATCAACAATTCTTAACGGAATGTTGTATCCAAAAACCAGTTTACCCAAAGCTTGATTCAACTCGTCTTCCTCTCTTTCCGTCAATCGGTCCATAAATTTAGAAACAGAGTTTGATGGGGTTGGACAACGTTTCGATCGTTGTATGTTCTTATTGAAAGTTGTTACAGGTGGGGGTGGGCCCAACGACAATAAATATGAACTGCAACTGTTGGAACTCAATGAAAATGATGAGCTTGTTGTCGCAACTTGTGATTGAATTTCGCTTGAATCAGTATAGGTAAGAGTTGTCGGATCATGAGTTGAACAACTGTTCAATGGGTCAGTTTTGTTAGCTGCTTCCTACAGAGAATGCGTCAGATTCAATTTGATCGATTTTAGTAAAATAAAAATACTTACACAGCTATTTAAAACATAAACATTATTGCTGTCAACATCGTTTGCAAGAGAGATAGACATCTAACAATTAACATTTGTGAGTTATAAATTTTATACAAAAACACAATTTTTTACTACCGTCTCAGAGTTTTGAATGCCGGAGCTCGAGCTTAGATCACTGTCATCAATAAAAACAATCATAGAAACATCACCGGATTCAGATGCTGCAGGTGATTGGGATGGTTTGCAGGCATTCCTTTCCAAATAGAATGTTAAAGCATATGGTCAATGGTCAATAAATAATATGATTTTATGGTTTATCTAATACGTTTCTATATTTACCTGTGGCTGCGCTTTCTGCAGTCTTATGTAAACATTTATTGCACACTGTGCAATATGCTACATATTTGTTGTTGGATTTCATTAAAAGGAAACCCAATTCATCAAATGCTTTATTTTTACGTCGACCAGACATAATTTTATTATCAAAGAACTCAATTTATCGATATTTAATTGAAGTCAAACACGCATCTTTTCTAAATAGAAGTCAAGTAAACCTTGCGAAAGAACAATCGAGAATGACAGATGAGAATGAAATATCCTCATTGTCTACATTGTCGACTTCATTTTCTACATTGTCGACATTGTCTACGTTGCTGACACAATTGTCTACGTAGAAAGGTAGACAATCAAAGTCGAAGCGTAGAGGAACAACACTGTTTGAATTGAAACTTCTTTAGAATAGTTGTGATTTGAAACTTGATGAAACGAAAATGCGTCACGATAAAGACACAAACACATAAGTGTATAAGATTAAGTAGTCAGCGAGAGAGTGAGATAGAATACATTACATAGTATTTTATATTCTCGGTTTCCTTATTGTGCGATGATGCTTCGTTGCGTCGTCCAAAGTATCGTCGCTTAAGCAATACCCATATGAAATGGGCAGTGGGATAGGACATAGTGGCAATATCTATATTGTACTAAGTTTGCTCCCAGTCCGAGCCACCGACGAAAAATACCAAGATGCGACGTACGTTTCACCTTCCAAAACCAATTTGCTTACATTACTGTATTTGTAAATTTAACCTATCCATGCATAAATGCGAAATCAAACAACCAACAAAATAAATTTACTAGGGCTGTGTTAAGAAATTCAAATTTTGAATGCCAATTATACATGAACATTTTTATCTGGTCTGTGCGGTTCATGTGTGTTTAAAAAACAAATCAGAGTTTTCAGGTTCGGAAGTTCGGAGCGCTCGAAATCTATTCAGAGCTCTGCTCTGTACGAAAAAAACTATCCTACTACACAAGGCGCATACATATGGACAACTCTTAGTAGATGAGAGGAGAAACGCTACGAAGCATCGCACAAATAGGAGATCAAGAATATAAAATACTCTCGCCGACTTTATTCTATACATTTGAGTGTTTTTTTTCTTTATCGTGACGCATATTCGTCTCATCGAGTTTCAAATCACAACGATTCTAAAGAAGTTTTACTTCAAAAATATTTTAATGATTGTTTTGTTTCAGCTATACGGATTTATTTCACTTAACAGGAATTTTTCAGCTTAGCGTTATTTCAATAAGTGGAGTTAATTGTACCATATTTTAATTAAATCAGGGCTCCCCTTGCGACCTATATCGTGTACAGTGGATACTCAAACGCAAACAGGCTATTACTTACGGATGAAGAAAATGCACTTTTTTTGTTTTACTGGATAGATTAGGTTATAAAAAATGCACTAAAATAGGTGTAAACGAAATTCTTAAATTACTTGAAAAGTTGAAATAAAATATTCGGGTTCTTTACTTAAAAATTAAAAGGGTACATAGATACTTTTTTCACTGAACAATCTTAGAAAATTCAAACTCAAAATTCAAACTTAAATTTAAAATATATTAGTAATACGGAGTTTTTTTTTAAAGTCATTATCATTACTAACCCTGATTTAAAATAAGACACATATAATTCCAATAAACAGCTTTATTTTTAGTAACTATCTAATGTGACGAATGACAAGTGATAGTCAAGAAATAACATTTCCGAACAATTAAAAATACCAAAAATGATATGACAGTTATTAAAAAAAAACACCCAGACTTACGAGTATATGAACAGGATTTCTTAACAAATTTTGGGTTTGGAAGATCTTAATTAGTTAATAGAAATTATAGAGAAAAATATTATTTTAATAAAAATAACATAGTATAAATCCATAAAATGTTTAAGTCTAAATCAGATATATACTCGTACATAGATTTGAAAGTGCGATTAAAAAGTGGCTACTAAGAAGTTTTAATACTTTACCAATATGAAGTTTCATCAAAATCCTAAACGACGTTTTCAGTCAAATTATAGCTCGACTGGCAAGGTAAAGTATCTCAAGTCAATTTTCATGATTTTTCAGGAGAGCAAAAAAAAACACTTCAAAGATGTCTCCCAAAAAATCTTTCAAGTGTAGACTTTATTGAATAAAGCATTTTAATGTCAAATTTTATGATATTTTTTTAAAATTTATTTCAAAACAATATATTGAATATTTCGCGCGTTATAGGAAAAAAATATGACATTTGAAATTTGGCTTTTCTTTAAATTGCATTTTATATTAATTTCCAAAATCTTAAGTTGAGATAAGATATTTTGCCGCGAGTTTTCGAAGGACGTGTTTAGTTTGTCCGTTTAAGATGAGTTGCGTATGCAAAATTGGAAAATAAGAGATTTAAGATGATATTTTCTGGTTTTTATTTTTAAAACTTTAAGTCGTTAAAATGAAAAAAAAAATCACACTTGTTCTATAGAGATAAACTTTAATAATGAAAAAAAAAACTTAGAAAAGACAAAGACTGGAATTTCTTAAAAAAAAAAACAGTATTTACAAAAAGCGAAACAGCATCCAAGTCAATAAAAACTTAAAATTAATAAAAATAAAATAAACTAAATTATAAATTCATTGGAAACAACTTAAATCGATTTCATTTTCTATGAAACGAAAATAATCGATCCCTTAGGCTTAGGAATTTTTTGATCCCGGAAAGGTTTCCGCGTTCTATTCTACCAAAATTATCGATCTTTTTTTGATCCGGGATCAAAATCTGGATCACAGAGAAGGATTGGGTACATTCAAATGTCCGTACGATACCCTATGTAAGATAAGTAAGTATCTACTTAAGTCCCTGAAATAACAAACATCGGTTATGTTTAATTTGTAAGGGTTTATGCACATACTTTTGACATTTCTAATGGGATACAAAAGTATGCCAAACTTTTTCGGATAGCTTGAGATTTATTTACAGCAGCAGCTGGTTTGTCATCAGCTATGTTCTTACATGGGATTACAACAACAAATAAACCCATTTACACGCATTGCACAACATATCAAAATAAAGCTTAATTTACTGAAACGTCAAACACTTTTGTTTACTTTGCATAGTAAAAAAAAAAACACACGCACACAATTATAAAAAAAATTGTACTCGTACGTGCTATTTGCAAAGAAAAATCTGCAATCCCTGATCAAAATTCCTATTGGCAAATAGAAAACGACATTACATTGTTTTAAAAGTCAAGTTAATAATAAAAAAAAAATTATGTGAAAAAACTGAACAAAAATAATTTGATTTGATTTACTATTGTTTTTTACGTTAATACGGTCCTAAGATTTAAAAAAAAAGAATTAGTAATTCAAACATTAGGTTTTGTATTCTGATTAGTCTGATAGATCTGGATGAACACCTGGTTGACCATCGGAACGCAGATTAAGCTAAACATTATGAAAATTAGAACTTATTAACTTGACCATGTCAACAAGATCCTCTTTTACTTGCGAAATAGGTAATATAGGGAAAATTTTGCATTTGGAAAATAAATCGAACTCGAAATTTTAATCAAACTTGACATTAAGATGATAGAGAAACACAAAAAAAGTGGGTCTACAGCTGAAGCGATGTTCTTTTAACTTGGTACTAAGCATTTTGGTGATTGTATCAAATAGATTTTTGAATCGTTTTTGTATCCCCAAAAATAACGGTAGGTACATACCATATAATTTTGTCTACCATCTTAATTATCTCGAAAACGACTCCAACGATTTTGAAAAACGGTGTAGACTGTTTTGTGTATTGTCTCCTTTTTGGTCAAACATTTTTTTTTAACTATTTTGTTATTAACTACAATACAACAATTTTTTTAATTTAGACTTTCTCATAAATGGCTTGACTGATTTTGATCAACATTTTTTTGTAGGATTCCCTTTAAATTATAAGCAATGCTGCATACCAAAATTTTCGAAACATATTCGTTTGGATTTTTGACAAAAAAAAAAAATATATATACTTTTTATTTTTAAAAATTAATTTTTTTCCAAACGGATGACGATTTTTTTTCGAAATTATATTTCGAAGCTTATATTATTTGTTTAATAAAATTGCCATACCATTCAAGAAATTTAGCCGTTTCTACTAAGAATATTGTGCATACGATGTGATCGAAAATGATACCAAGTACGTGCGATCTAGTAGTTACTTAATGGGTTCATCATATACAATGTTTACGTCTCTTGTCGTCAGATTTTTTAAAATTCCCCAAACTACGCAAAAAAGTATCTTATGTTCTTCTTATTACGGGAATTTCATTAGGTTTGCAAACGGTAAAATATTCTATAACTACTTAGGGAGAGAAAAATTTCAGTTTTAAATTCCAATAATCATTTCATGTTGAATGGAACTGAGGTTCAACAAAAAATCGAAAAATATCTTAAGTCGACTCAAGATACTTTACCTGTTCAGGCGAGATAAATTGTTATTGGAAAAATGATGACTTGAACCATTTGAACGAAATTCGTTCAGCGATTTTTGTTAAAACATGATAAATCACAGAACAATAAAATACTTCTATAATAATTTGTAAATTATATATAAATATGTAAGTATCTTTTGTTACTATATAATAAATTTGGAAATAAAGGCCTATTTAGACGATCATTTCAGTTTCAGTTTCAGTTGAGCTATCAGTTAAGCTTTCAGTTAAACTGATGTCTAAACGCAAAAACTGAAGCGTTTAACTGAAACTGACACTTAAGCTGAAACTGATGGAATTCCCATACGTTGGACGTTCAGTAAATGCGTTTTAGCTCAGTTCTCAGTTAAGTTGTCATTTCAATTCCATTTTTTTTATATAGAAGAATTTAAAAGAAGATACGGATGTGCATTGGTTTTAAAGTTCAGACTATCAATGAGTGGGAAAAACAGAGCATGGTAACCATGCAACCATGTGGACCATGCATCCACATTCGTATTGTACGGCGAAAGAAAGAATCTCCGGACTTGACAGTACGTCCGAAGTTGGGCTCAAGGGTAAACTGATGAGTATTCCTAGATGTAGGAGTATTACGGTTGAATAGTTTGAGGGGAGGAATGCAACTGGCTATTTCGCTAGAACATTTTTTTATAAAAATAGCGATCAAATAATGAAATACATGATACATTTCGACGCTGTTCGTGATATCAAAATGTTTCAATTATAGTTCTATCACTTCAAGTAATAAAGGCCTAATAGATTACAGCCAGATCAGACGGGGAGAAGAATTTCTTGCATCTTCGAAGAAAGCCCACACACTTTGCAGCGTTTTGGCGACATCGACTATATGGTCATTCCATAAAAGCTGGTCTGTGATCCACATGTCAAGGACTGGCAACTGATCGGTTTCTTCAATGCAAGTGCCGCTCATGCATAGCGGCATAGGGTGTGTTTTATGCTTTAACGACATAAGACAGCACTGAGTTTTTGAAGCATTAAATTCTACGCGGTTTTTTATTCCCCATTGGACAATGCTGTCAAGATCAGAATTTAATGAGCTTATCATACGCTGCTGTTCCAGTTGCACATCCAAAGAACAAGGAGGTGCATCTGAAAAAGAATATGAAAAGCTGAGGGTACTATCGTCAGAAAAACAATTAAGTGGATTAGAAGTTCCAGATAAGAGATCATTAATAAAAATGAGAAAAAGGGTCGGAGACAATACGGAGCCCTGGGGCACACCAGTATTTATTTTGTTAATATCAGACTTGAAACCGTCCAATACAACTTGTATAGATCGGTCCGAAAGGTAATTTATGATCCAACGAATAAGAGATTCATCCATACCAAATGCACGCATTTTCGATAAGAGAGCTTGGTGCCAAACTTTATGAAATGCTTTCAAAATATCAAGCGCAATAATCTTACTTTCTCCAAAACGACGTAAAGATTTGTGCCACTGTTTGGTGAGATATAGGTATCAGCAGATAACCAGTGGACATATTCCTTCGAAAGCATTCTGCAGGTCATTAAGGAGCTTTCGTTCTTCAAGATATTTCTTGATTCTTGGCGGTGAATCAACTGCCTTTTTCTTTCAATCAGCCCTATCATGAGTTCCATCGTAAACGGAGAAGTTTACGAATCCCGAAAAAAGTTTTCGCAGAATCCGTTCGCAATGGCAATTTGTATGACCATTTCCACTACGATGGATTCTCTTATAGATTTTTTCAAGATTCATAACAAGTTTCCGATTACGATGGAATTCGTGATAAGGCTGATTATGACGAAAATGAATGATATTATGATCGATTTCATTGGAATTTATCTTCAGACTTTCGACCAGACTGGTGTCTAAATACAATGCCCTTTTTAACTGAACTGACAACTGAACTGATAACTGATCGTCTAAACGGGGCTTAATGAATATTTTTTTTTTTTATAGTCTACACGCGTTCAAGGGATTATGAATGCTCGTTAAATGTTTCTACACAGCGCAGGCGTGAGGGTGAGGGTGAGGAAGAGAAAGAATGTTAAGAAAGATGTGTGGCGCGATATTCGGAGACTGTAGGTGGTTGTTGTCTCAGATTTTATCTGCAGGGATGGCGGCTGAACTAATGCGGAGAAATTTCCGTGTCTTATAATTTATATGTCCCTTGTAATTCGCATTAATTTTTTTTCTATTCTTTGTCATATTTTATCGGTGTACTAGTTTTACTCAATTACACATTGTTAGTTCTATGCCTAAACAGCATGTAATGAGTAAACCAGCAACTTTTTGTATGACATTTATTTTTAGATTTGGTTTTTAATGGAAAAATAAGAAGACAAAGAATACGGCAGTGTTCGAACCTGTGACCATGAGGTTGACAGGCGAACACACAACTATCCCGCCACGACCAACCCCTTGTGAAAAGAAAACCTGAAACAAAAGGAGCGTTTGCTTATAAATAAACTTGTATTTTGTTATCGTTATAACGGACTTTCATTTAGATGATTTTACGAATTTAATTTTGACCGAATAGAATATAAAACGGGTAAAATAATTAAATAAATATTATTAAGCCTACCTTCTGGCTGCATTTCGTCTGCTTCCTTACATTCTTTAAGACTTTCAAGTTCATCCAGAACCTTTTCCATAACGTTGGTAAGATTTGCTGTGCTTGCATCTATAGTTGTTGCAGAGTGTGTTACTGCCGTATTTGGGCCATTTAAAGCAGCTTCACTCAAAATCTGTATTTGCTTACCAATACGGCGATTAGAATCGTCTGCAAAAATAAAAAATTGCTTAAAAAAAAATGTATACATAAGTTTTGTGTTTTTTTAACATTTGTACATAGAAAGTAATTTCAAAAATTGACGGGCATTCAAATAACATGCTTTTTAATGAAACAGGGTAACGCCCGACATTGTTATTGTCCTTTTTCTTGGCAGTCCTCCAACTTACAAGGAACCTGAGGAGGAATATATTTTTTGCTTATCGCAATGAGTACAAAATGGGAGAGAAAAACAACTATAAAAACATCAGCAAAACAAGGATATGTCAAGCAATCCATTTACAATTGGGAGGGAACTGTGATTGGGATCTCATCACCTTGTGTAAGGAAAGAAGGTGGCAGGATAGGAGGAATAGTGATGTACACCCCAATGATGGGATATCCTGCTAAATTCATTGTAAATAAACAACAACGACAAAAACTCAAAAAGGAAGAAAGGGAAGAATTAATCTTACTCCTCCTACCCTGCTTATTCTTCGCCCAAATCCACCACCCCATATCTCAATTTCAAGTTCAAGAGAGGTTGTTTTTTTGCCTTGGTCGTCTTTTCTTTTGGATGTACCTATATCCTGACAGGATGAATGAAATGAAATTCCAATAATTTACGTCTGAATGCTTCGATTGCTTTATGGCTTTGTGCCAAAGCCTGAATGCCAGTAGAAAAATATTTTCTTTTTTCCATCCATACGGCTCTCCTCGAAAGGAAATTATTTCCTGCCGAAGAAGAAAGACAAGGCCTTGAGGCGAGCGGCAACATAAATTGACGATATCCTCAAGTAAATTTAATTCAATGATAGGATTTTTTGGGATAAAAATCCCTCTGGTTTGGGAATCGTTCGTTCGCTGGTGTATGTAAACGCCTGCAATGGTTGGACTTCTTATGATAAACTAATAATAATCCAACCATCAACGACAAAAGAAAGGCATTAAATATAATTTTTTTTTATTTATTAAGTTCGGGGGAAAACACTGTCTGTTTCGTTTTGTATTTTAATGATGAGGAGGATGTATTATTATTTTTTTTGTATAGATTTACTTCTAATGGATGAAAGAATTTTCAAATGCAGCGCTTAAATTGTGGGATTGATTGAATCAATTACTGTCCTTGTGGGTTTAGTTGAGGACACCTCTGGCAGGAAAAAAAATATAGAAATACTACTAAACTGGTATAGATGTATCTAAGAAAAGAACAGAGGATTATTTACTTATCCAGGATAGTATATTTACTTGAAGTAAATAAGAACTGTGCCTCAATATTTTCAGCTTAAGTGATTACGAATTTTATTCTTATTAGATAAAAAAATTCTTTTTAGAATGTTGTCAAACTTGAAAATTATTTAAACAGAAGAAAATTAAATGCCCCATTTAGCACACCACATTTTTGTTAGGGGTTAGTTGCCGTCATTAAATTTTGTCTTAAGAAGAAATTTCGTGATACGATCTGTTCCATTAGTTTTCGTAAATATTATTTCAATTTGTTTCCAAAGGCTAAAAGTTAGCTTGTCGGTGCGTAAATTATACCGAAGAAATTAAATAAATGTCGGACTTGTCAAGGCTAGAACTCTATACTAAATGATTAGGAATTTATAATGTCAGTATATTTTTAAAATAAATAACACGGTACGAAGTTATACGGCCTTTTATGGATGTGAGCGATTGGGCGGTCGGTAATGGTCCTATTTTGGTTCTGGCAACGAGACGAGACCAGGCGAGACTTTTATTACCAAAGCCTATTATCGATCTTAATTTCGCCTTTGCCTCGTGAACATTTTAATGCGCAGTCTCATCTTGGTCTTAGTCTTGGTCTCATCCTTGGTCTTGGTTTCTTTTTCGTGGTTCTTGGTAGTAAAAAGATTTAAGATAATACGTGTGTTCAGTTTTGAAAAGATAGAGTACGGTATCTCAGCAGTTTATTAGTGGAGTATGAAATCGCTCTGAATGACTTACATTTTGTGCGAATTTAGTTTTCAAAGGTGTGTGACAATGTAAGAAATAGGCTGCAAGGTAACGACACCTTTGCCGTATTTCCAAGATAAAATGTTAGTCTTTTAAACAATTTAAATCGGAGCCATCCTTCAATGTATTTTAACAGTTCATGGCTCGATAGGTAACCAACAAACTATATTTTGACGCTTCGATAATATTTTTTTCCAAGTGCCACATAAAAGTGTTAAAGACTACTATTTCCGGAGGGGGAAATAAAGTCTCAAGAAGGAGCGATTTCGTACGTATACCTACTTCTCTGGACTTGCGTCTATTAATACAGTCAAATAAGCTAAAAAATGGGGTCAACCTATATACAGGGTGGACCACGAATCATGCTACAAAAATAAAACGCAATAACTTTTTTTCAGTGTGAGTAATTGGCTTATTTTTTTTATTATATAGGCTACTATTTAGATTTATGGCCTAGAATCAGTGAAAAGAAAACTCAGTATATTTTATCACTGAGTAAAAAGAGCATCAGAACCTTGATAGGTGTACTAACAGGACACTGTGCCATAGGTACAATGGCCACTAGACTGGGTGTATTGGCACCCGACTTCTGTAGGAGCTATCAAGACGCTGACGAAACAGAAACCATTAAACACATGCTCTGCGACTGTCCAAATCTACAAACTAATCGCCTCCGACACTTTGGAAACAGGTTTGTTGACTAGCTAGACGACCTAGTGTATATACCAATGGTAAATATAAAAAAAATATATAGAGAGTACGGGCTGATTTGTAAATGAACCAGTCTTCATGAAACAATAGTTAGGAATATCTCTGTGTGAAAGGGGATCATGGCAGGTACCGGTAATAACAAAATATCTAAACAAAATTTTTTGACCAAAATACCTAAAGTAGTGCACAGACTTTTTTTTATCAAAATCGTTAGAGCCGTTTGTGAGATAATAATGATGTTATACAAACCATTATTTTTGGGGCTAAAAAACGATTTAAAAATATATTTGAAAGAAATACTTAAAACCCTTAACTACCAGGTTTGCAGAAAATAGCTTCAGCCATTTAGGCTGTAGATCAGTCTACATATAGAGAGACAGGCAGACAGACAACAAACAGACGGAATTGCGCGACTCACTTTGTGTTTGTTCCCTTCATCACCATAATGTCAAGTTTGATTAAAATCTCGAGTTCAATTTTTATTTCGCAAGTAAACTTACTTACTTACGGTGGCGCTACAGTCCGGGGTGGACCAGGGCCTCAACCAACAAGCTTCTTCCAGTCGGCTTGGTTTCCAGCTATCTGTCTCCAGTTTCGCACTCCAAGTTGGTTGAGATCCTCTTCCACTTGCGTGCGCCACCTTTTACGCTGTCCACCTCTACTGCGCTGTCCCACGGGGCAGGATTCGAAGACTTTCCGGGCCGGAGCATTGGTGTCCATTCGCTCTAGGTGACCCAGCCATCTCAGTCGTTGGCTTTTCAATTTTGTGACTAGGTCGTTATCGCTGTACAGCCCGTATAGTTCGTTGTTGTATCGTCTTCTCCATTCCCCATCTATGCAGACGGGACCAAAAATCACCCGGAGAATTTTCCTCTCAAAACAACCTAACGCGTTCTGATCCACCGTTAACATTGTCCATGTCTCTGCACCATACATCAGGACTGGGATGATGAGCGTTTTATATATGGACAGCTTAGTTGCTCGAGAGAGGGCTTTGCTTCTCAATTGCCTTCTTAGTCCAAAGAAACAGCGGTTGGCAAAAGTAATTCTGCGTTTGATCTCAGCACTGGTATCATTCGCTAAGTTTATAGCGGATCCCAGGTATACAAAGTCTCTGACCACTTCAAAATTATAGCTGTTTATAGTGACGTTCTGTCCGAGACGCCGGTGCTGGGTGTCCTTTCTTGTTGACAGCATATATTTTGTTTTGCTCCCGTTCACTGTTAAACCCATCTTCTTGGCTTCCTTCTCAATACTCACGAAAGCACCATTGACATCACGCTTTGTTCGTCCGATTATGTCAATGTCGTCAGCGTAAGCGATTAATTGGTCGGACTTTTGAAAGATTGTGCCTCTAGTGTTGACGTGAGAGTTTTGCACTATTCTTTCAAGAATGATGTTAAAGAAGTCGCATGACAGCACGTCGCCCTGTCTAAAACCTTTTTTGACATCAAAGGTGTCTGTGAGGTCTTTGCCGATCTTGACGGAGCAGCGTGCATTCTCCATCGTCATCCTGCATAAACGAACGAGTTTGGTAGGGATGCCAAAACTAGACATGGCTCTATATAGCTCGTCTCTGTAGATGCTGTCATACGCGGTCTTGAAATCGATAAAAAGGTGGTGAGTATCGATTTGAAATTCCTGGGTTTTTTCCAAGATCTGCCGTAGTGAGAATATTTGGTCGATAGTGGACTTCCCTGGACTAAAGCCACACTGATAAGGACCTATCAGGTTGTTGACGAAAGGCTTTAGGCGCTCACAAAGTACGGCAGAGAAGATCTTGTAGGCGGTATTAAGAAGACTGATGCCTCTGTAGTTGGTGCAGGCCAAAGGATCGCCTGTCTTGAGGATCGGGCAAACAATGCTGAGGTTCCATTCATCGGGCATGCTTTCCTCCGACCATATTTTGCAGATGAGCTGGTGCATACTCCTTACCAGTTCATCGCCAGCCGCTTTGAACAACTCGGCCGCAAGACCATTAGCTCCAGCAGCTTTGTTGGACTTAAGTTTTGATATAGCTATCTTTACTTCGTCGAGATCGGGTGGACGGTATTGTTGGCCTACGTCCGTCGTGCAGGTTGAATGGTACAGTCTGCACAATAGCGGGATTCGGTTCGACATCGCCGTTATACAATTTGCAGACATAATTTTTCCATATCCTCAGCACCGACTGCGATTCTACCACGATGTTCCCCTGATCATCGCAAGTAAACACTAGCTGACGAAGTTTTACGACCAGTACCAGCGTAGGAGATATCTTTGAAAACAAAGATCTAATGTGCAATTATAGGATATATTACTCGTAATTTCACATTTCTTACATGTGACGCAAATGGTGGCCAAACATGGATCCGCAGAGGAGATTAACGATTGTGAAGTTAGTTTCTCATTTCTTCAAAATTCACCTAATGTTAAAATTCTCAACTGGGAGAGGCCAAAATAGACATGAGAGCCATATAGGCCTTGCAGAATAACTGAGAGGTTTTGAGTTTTTTTTTATAATTATCAAAGCATTTTGAAAATGAATTAAGTTGATTTATACCGAATCGCCAAAATTTTTATTCTATATTATGGTCCGTTTCCTGATAGAGAACTCCAGCATTTAAGTTCATGTCTTAGGAGTGTATTAATATCTGAAATTCCAGAAGTGTTTGTTTGAATAGCATTCGTCAAATAAGTAAACAAAATTGATGAAAAACTTTATACAGGACGGCCTTAAGATTCTAAATAATTCACACCAACATTATCGAAATAATTTTTTTTGATTTGTATTGACAATTCAATATTTAGAATATTTATTTTTTGAAATCTTGTATATAAAAAATTAAGTAAGGAAAGACTAAAAATATATTTAGTTGTTCGTAATTAAAATCTTGTCCTTACGACCTTATGAAACAGAAGAGAAGGTACGTGCATTTTATTTATTAAAGAGGCCCGACCAAAGACTTACCGAAATCGAAATCCAGACCTAAAAGCTGCTCTATCGTTCTCAGCCTTTAGATACATTTGGTGAATTGTATTATTAAGCGTTCCAGTGGCTTGAGTACTGAGAATTTGGTTTGGTTTGAATCAATCAGTTCAAGAACCTTATACATCACAGTATCGTGGACGTCATCGAAGGCTAATTGTGCTTATTGACAATAAAGTCGCAAGAATTTCCGCTTGAAACATTGAAATTATTCCTCATCCGCCACGAAAAAAAAATCTTTTAGGATATTTCCCATGGAACAATTTTTCCAAATATTCCGAATATGTCTGGCAACGAGACGAGACCAGGCGAGACTTTTGTTAACCACGTCTCGGTCTCATCAAAATCGATCTTGGTCTCGCCTTTTTCTCTTGAAAATTTTAATGGCAGTCTCGTCTCGGTCTCGGTCTTGTCTCATCCTTAGGCTTGGTTTCTTTCGTGTTTGTTGGTAGTGAATAGATGTAAGATAAGACGCTTGTTCAGATTGAAAAGATATAGTACAGTATCTCAGCAGTTTGTTGGTAAGAAAACCGCGGGGTACGGAGTCTTGTGTGAAGCCCGAAGAAAATGTATAAAACAGGCTCGTGAGTCTGTTTTGTCTTTTGTTGTTGTTTCAAGCAGTGAAATTGTATTTTTCTTTCAATGTATTTTGAAGCGAATCAAAGTTTTTAATGTAAGCACGGTGAAATTTGCCAATCAATATAATATCTTATTACTATTACATAAAGACGAAACAGTTATTAGTTATGTCACGGGTAATCTCAGAAAGTATTCAACCGATTTACTTGAAACAAATTTTATAATTTTCCTTATTCTCTTAAGCATTAGATTATTAACGTTAATTAAAAAATCGTTCTTTTTTTTCGAAGTTGATCAACATATTCACTTACGCTCTTAAACCTGCTTGATATTTTACAAAACTGAGATTTTTTGTAAGAAGTCAATAGTTTTATGCAAATTATTCCCAAGGGGACTCGGGCTGATATCATAAAAGCTTGCCCTAAATCATCTTTTATTTGAAAGAGTGTCCAAAAACTTCAACTTCAAACCAATATAAGAGTAGAGCTTAATAAAAACACTGCCAGTGCTGAGTTCGCATCTCTTCTGCTAAAAATTGGTGATGGAAAATATACTATCTCAGGTTCAGATAATATAATTCAATTAAACGAACATTTCGGAAAAATCGTTCACATCACACAACAACTCATTCAGTGCGTCTATGGAGAATTGAACTCTTTACAATCGAGACCGTTTTATTGATTCTGCGAAATAGCTATTGTGTCCTTAAAAAACAGGTCAGTGGATGAAATAAATAAACATGTGTTCCTATGTTTAAAAACAGAGTCATATCAATACAAAGCAATTGACAGTAAACTACTGTCAAGAATTTCTCAATTCTCTCAACCCTGCAGGTCTTCCATCCTACAAATTGAATTTAAAAGTTGGCACACCAATTATACTAATAAGAAATCTCAGTCCCCCAAACCTATGCAATGACACATGCCTCCAAGTCAAAAAGCTTTGCTAAAATGTGATACGTGTGTTTGTTTATTTATTCAGAATATGGTACATAGCTTTGTAGATACTTTAAGCATAGGGATGAGAATTATATAAATTCTTAGCAACTATAAATTTAACAAACGTGACAGATAATTAGGAAAAATGTAATTTAGTTTTGAGAAATACATCATTTTTTTAAAAAAACTCAACTGTACTTATTACTAAAATCTTAAAACTAACATACTCGTAAAACAATTAAACATATTATTTGGCAATGTTTTTTAATATTGGGTTTTCTTTCATTAAACATTTGTTTATAAAGTTCGTGTGTACTATGGAACATTTTTCTTTTACTGTAGGAATATTAGCGATTTCATGTAGTCCAATTGTTGAAAAATGCCAAGGGAGGTTTAAAATAGTTTTAAGTATTTTATTTTGACAGATTTGTATCTTTTTATAGTGACAATCTGCACAAGTATGCCAACACGGTGAAGCATAAAGCATAGCGGGGAGAAAAACTACTTTGTATATTAATAATTTATTTTCAAGGCTTAGGTGAGAGTTTTTATTCAAAAGTGGATACAAAATTTTGATTAGAAATTGAGCTTTCTTAATGCTTTCTGAAACTTGGCTAGAAAAAGTCATAGTTTTTTCCCATTGAACAGTAGCATTGCATACTATTAGATTTGTTTGAGGTAGATTACTTTGCTTTCGTTTCTTTGTAAAGAAACAAGCTTGAGTTTTACCAGGGTTTATCTTGATTTTCCAAGAATAAAAGTAGAGTTCAATTAGAAGGTTAAATAAAATTTGTTCACATTTTTCTGAAATACTATAAATGCATGTATCGTCTGCGAAAAAAAATCTTTTACCGAAGCTGAGAACAGGAAAGTCAGATACATATATGTTATACAACAAAGGAGAAAGGGTTGATCCTTGAGGAACGCCGGCCTTTATAGGGTACAATGGGGATTTGCTTAGCGAAATTTCAACGAAAAACTTTCTTTCATGTAGAAAACTTTGAATTAATTTAATAAGATAGGTAGGAAGACCATTTACTAAGAGCTTATGAACGATGCCGTCATGCCAGACGCAATCAACAGCCTTTTTCAATATCAAATGACACGATTCCAACATTTTTTTTATTTTTAAGTGCTTTTTTAATGTCTTTGGTTAATCTCATTACTTGATGCGTTGAAGAATATTCTTTTCTAAAGCCAAATTGTTCTGGTGGAAGAATATTTTTGGTTGAAACGATTTCTATCATTTCTAGACAGATGATGAAAATGTAATACAAGTTCAAATTCTTACCGGACCTGCAGTAGGAACTCATACACTTATTCCCAGGATACCAATGATACCAACAGATCTTCCCTTTCGATTCAGACGTCTACAGTTTCCAGTAAAACCATGCTTTTGCATGTCAATCAACAAAGCTCAGGGTCAATCATTTCAATTCATTGGGGTAGATCTCAGAGAAAATGTTTTTTTCCAAGGTCAAATATATGTTGCACTTTCAAGAGTAGGCCAGTTTTTACTTCTTCATGAAAATGCTTAAACGGCTAACATTGTATACCCAGAAGCCTTGAAATAAAACAAATCTAATATGTGCTAATATCTGTTTTTTTTAAAGGAATTTATGGGACAACATCAACTTTTTTATTATGCTACGATAAGATTAACCATGTTATTAACTTTTTACTAAAAATATGACACAAATCATAGAAAAGGCTTTGGTTGAGTTTTGATATGATATAACATTTATAGCAATACTAATTATTCTTAGCCTTTGCGAAGCAACGCGAGCCCGGGTCTGCTAGTAATATAATATTTGGATAACATTTTTGCCAAATATGTCATCTTAAAGGCCTTAAGCAATAATTTTTTCCGGGCCAAAAATAAAATCCGAAAAATTTCAAATTTTCTGAGGTAAAAGTATTTTCTTAGAGTGAATACTCGTATTAGTCGTGTTTTCGTGACAATCAAGTACAGCAAAGTTAAACATTTTCACGAAAACGATCCACACTCCAAATTGATTTTATTTATTTTAATATGGAGGGATTTTCACATCTGTGTTTCTTTATGTCACACAGCATAAAAAATACAAGGAGAAAATGTTACACAAACATACATTACTAAAAAAAATCACTTCAATGCCCTCTATAATTGAATAGAGAAAAGTAATTGCCAGTATGTTCTTATTATTGTTTTTCTTATAAAATGTTTACTTTGCTGTACTTGCTAGTCACGAGAACACGACCATTATACAAATTGAACGGGAGTAGGTACTAAAAAATAATTAAATCGTACTTATATGTACATCCTACTAATCCTACTAATATTATAAATGTGAAAGTTTGGATGGATGTTTGTTGCTAAATAACTCCAGAACCGCTCAACAGATCTGGATGAAATTTGCACAGAGATAGTTTATAGTCTGGAAAAGCACACAGAATACTTTTTATCCAAGCTAAATATATGATTCCAGTGGGATATATTTGTTTTAATTTTGCATACAGCTCATAATTTATCTCATTATACAAATAGCCAACAGCTTTTGTTCACAAGAAGCCAAAAAGCACACACATTCACACACACGCAAAACATGCAGCTGCCGTTATACTATCCAATATAGTGTTCCAGTTAAACAAAGCAACGCGAAAGCTTTACTTGCTTATACATATTATAAATATGAGTGAATGTTTGTATGTTTTGATGTGCAAAAATGCATCAACGACTCCACGAATTTGGATGAACTTTGATAGATAGATGAATGGGTCCCTGGATTATGACATATGTATGTCATTTTTATACCGAAAAAATTAACGGTTCCTATGGGAAAACCTTAAATATGCAAAAAAAAATATATGCTTGGTTGCTTAATGTTATAAGATCGATGTGGCATAGAAAGTCCGTAGCATCGCACGGGTGTCTGCTAGTAAACATATATTTCTTCTAGCGAAAACCGAAGCCTAGCCACCGAGACTGCGAAGATCAGCGAGACCACTGATATCAGCGAGACTCTCGGCAAGTTTCGGTACCAAAAATACGGTCTGGTCTCGTCTCGGTCTCGTTTAGGGTGCTTTTAAGTTAGTCCCGCCTCGGAGACAAAAGACGAGACCGACTTGACTAAACCTTGCCATTTTCCCCTGCAGATAATGACGGAAAACAGTAATTTGGCAGTCGTGTAAAATTAGTATTAGGAGCACTGTTACCAATGGGACTCATTTTTTTAAGGTTGGCTCAGGGACTCATCTTTTTTAGATTTGACTCATTTTTTTTTAAGAACGAGTCAATAGTTTAAAGCACTTTTTTTCATTTTGCAGAAAATATTTTAAAAAGATTGAGTAGTCTGAACTTTTGAGAACATTTCTAACTTTATTATGAAATTGATGACGTTTCCTCAAAGTTCTGCCGCCGCAGAAATAAAATTTTCAGATCTCAGCTAATCAAAACAAAAAAGTTTAATAGATTTAAATTAGAAACTGTTGAAGCAATTATGTTCTCATAGGAGTTATGTGCCCCACACGATAAAGTTTGGACTTCAAGATTTAAAACTATGTCTTATTATTGAATTATTACTTTTTGTTTACTTTTTAAAAAAATGTGTTCTTAATGGGTGGCAATGGCGAAGAGGATAAAGTGCTTGATTATTAACTAGGACATGTGGGTTCGATCCCCACGCTAGGCGCATTCTTTTCTATACCTCCAATTTAAATTGGATGTCACTCATGGGTTAAAATGAGGCAGTCAATACCTGGTTCTCAAATCCACTGTACCAAACTAGTGCCGTGCAATTCAGGTTACATTTAAAAGACCTTAGGTCTTACAGGCATATAGTTAAAAAAAAAAAAAAGATTCTAAATACATCGTTTTTTTTCGTGATATAAGAAATATGTACATGCATGGGATTTATTCATATTATAATTCAGTTAATTTAATAGCATGTATAGTCGAGGAAAATAAGATATTCACTTCGAAAAAATTCCGACAAAGTTGAATTTTGGTGGAGAGCTTCATTTTTAAGTCCTACTTTTTCTAAAAAGTATCCTAAATTTGGAGGGGAGCAACAAATTTTAGAGGGGGCAAGGGGATAAAATTCAGTTTTTTCTAAATTACTCGAAAACCCTAGTTTTTTTTTTTTAAGTTGTTGGTACACCTTAGCCGTGTTTTATTATCGCCAATAACCCATATGGTTCACAACGTGAAAATAAAACGATCTGGGTTATGTATTTAAATGTACCTTCTGTTCGCCGAATTTAATACTAAAATTTGCAATTTGTAGACCATTTATTCAAAAAAGTGTAATAAATTTTTGTGGGGAAATTTGTTGTTCTTAGTTATTTTAGGAAAACAACGTTCTATTAAAAAAAAAACAAGTTTCGAGTGTGGAACCGGAAGGGAAAAAATGCTGCCATCTTAAAAATAATAATCTATTTGATTTTGTTCAATAACTCCCAAAACTTTTATTTTTGTCAAAATATTCTAAGAACAACATGTAGGATTATCTACAAAATGACATATTAACGATTTCTGCATGTCAATTCGTTCTTAAGTTATAGCGTAGCAAAGTTAAATTATTCGTCAAAGGGGATATATAGATTAAATTCATTTGTTAACGCAACGTGACATGACTTAATATAGCTCTTATTTGTCTAGAAAGACATGATCTACAATGTGTACCAACAACTTTTTTCAACAAAAAACTATGGTTTTCGAGTAATTTGGAAAAAATCTAATTTTACCCCCTTTCCCCCGACCACCCCTCTAATTTATTTTATTCCGCTCAATATTTGAGTACTTTTAGAAAATGCTTAGGACGTAAAAATGAAGCTTCCCCCACTTTAGTCGGATTTTTTTCGAAGTAACATCATTTTTTATCTAATTTTCCTTGACTATTGTGAATTTGATATTTTTCGTATGTTTTCAAAGTATTTATTTTAGTAATTAAAAAAAAGATATTATTATGAACTTAAGAGTTTCTTATTCGGACTCATTTATTTTCAAAATGACTCATTTTTTCAGCCTCTGGGACTCATTAAAAATTAAACCCGTGGTAACACTGATGTGGAGGTCATTTCTTGTTGTACATATAACTAATAATAAGATTAAAAAATTAAAGTTACATACCAAAGTTTATAATAGGTTCTATTGAATTGTTTGAAACACCTTGTACAGATGCCAACAAACTTTTAGTATTTCTGAGAACATCATTTAATTCATTTGCAGTTCCAGCAGTTTTCGCAGTAACTGATTCCGGCAATGGACGCGCAAAAACTTCAGGAAATGAATCTGTATTTCTTGTGCATTTATGTGTCCCAAGATTCTCTAAGGAAAACTCTCCTACTTTGTCCTTCATTTCTCCTTCGTCGATATCTTTATCCGATTGAATTAATCCATCCGATTGCTCTTTTCCAAAAGGAATCAACCAGGACCTGCTTTTTCGCAAATTATTTTGTCTGCCATCAATTTGCAATTTCTTTCGCCGCTTTATGCTTGCGGATCTGAAGGGTTTGTTGCTGTCATCGTTGCCGTCGCCAACGGTTATATCGCCATCAAACTCTCTACCAATGCTCTGAACAGCCAAACCATTCATCTTTTTCCCCAAACCATTATTCAAACTGTTCCCAGTGCCCCTCAATGTCGTATAATTGTCGATATTTTTTGGTATTTGTTGTTGTTGTTCCAATACGGCATAATATGGCCTTTCCAAAGATTGTGATGATATCGTCGATAGTTTTCCCCTACCAGCAGCGGCGTCTGGCTTTTTCGGAAATGAAGGCAACAATAGCCTTGAACTTTGCCTCCTTTCCGTGCTCGTTCGAGGATACAAATTTTTCATTCGAAGAGGACTGTGTCGAAGTATGCGGCTTGCCTTTTGAATTTTACGAGCTTGTCGTTGGTCGAATTTGCCCGCAGTCGACACAATCACCGGGTTATTTATCAATTGGGGACTTTCTTCGGCAGCGATATCGTCGGCGTTGCCAGCGGTGCAGGTGAGCGAAGATGCAACAGCTAGAGAAGGAACATCTTGGGATTAGGTGCCAAAAAGATTCTTTATTCAACAATATGTCAGCATAGTTACCATTTTGAGAATCGGATTTTGTCTGTGCCTGCTTAAGTTGTTGGCTAAGGATATCCCCTGTCAGATAGTAAATTAAACCCAGCGCATCCGAGGTTCTAGCGTCGTATTCACTTTCTGCGAAATTCGAAGTTGCATTCAATTGTTCCTTGAATTTTGAATATAAATCGACTTTGCTGCCAGGCGCTGTAGCGCCATGAACTAAAAACTGACATTTTATTCCGAACCCGAACAATGGAAGCGATGTCAGGAGAAACATAAAAATAATTGCAAGGGCTCCATTATGGATCATTGCATTTTCGTCTGCATTACACTATTTGTCGAATAGAATATATTTATGTACACATCTGAAGTATGTATATCAAAATCTAATTTAAATTTGAATGTAAAAAAAAAATTATTTTATTTTTATTGAGAAACTTCAAAAGTTATAAATGAAAAAACAAAATAAGAATAACAGATTGTTTCTGATGTGTGTCGGGGAGGGGTGGCACTGAACGTTTATATCAAATAAATGTCAGGAAGAAAAAATGTATTTCTCGTTGTTTATTTGCTCCTTCCCTGGATGCTGAATGTAGATGTAGTATAGAGCATTATTAGTTTCCTTCAAGGAGTTGAGTAGGAATGGAAAGTAGATATATATATGTATATGTACAGTCCATATAAGATTCGGGCAGAAAAGAAACTTCTTCGGATCGATATCCAGAGTTGAGTGTTTTGTACAGCTAATGCAATTTTCCATTATACAATCCCTAAGGGCATTTGAAATGGTATACACTTGATTGCATCAAAAATACTGTTGAGTTATTTCATTCTTCTTTTTTTTTGATTTCGTGGATATTTATCATAATTCAAAGGCAAATAAAAGTCACAACAGTTTAGCATTTATCAGCTTAGCAGATTTGCATATATGTACATTTTTACATATCTACGAACCTTTAAATAATAGGCGAACGAAGAATGAAATTTAAGGTGCTTTAAAATTTTGCAGCTTAGCTATATACGCTACAACATTCTGTTCAGCTGGGCCCTGTTTTGCAGATCATACAACACATACAATTTATGATTTTCAAAATTCTGCTGTATTATTTCTGTTCATGCACAATTGACGTCATCAGTGCTGATGATCAAATTGTGCATGAACACAACTAATCTAGTTATAATGGTTGGCACCGGTGGACATACCTAATAAATTTCTATGAATTCATTTGAGTTCATTTGGGTGTGGCTCGCCGATGCCAACCATAACTATATTTGGGTTGTAATTTAATCTTTCATTCGTCTTGTATATTTCTCTCGGCAAAGTTCATCTCTTGCGCAAGCTCATCAGAAACCTAAAGTATAAAACTAATTGTAAAACTAATTGTAAAAATTAAAACTTAAATTAAAGAAATAAAAAAAGCAGAAGTTTTCTGGTTTTTTCTCCAATGGTGAATGTGTGGCATTTTCTGGTCTGCATATTGATGCTGAAAGATTCCTGCTGTGCTGAAAAAAAAGAAGAAAACAAAAAACGTGGCTAACAACTCGCTCATCATCGCCATTTCAATACCCCAATTGGATCCGTGTCAAGACGACCAGGAATCATCGTTTGGGTTCAGCATTCTATCGGCCTTTGTGTGCCGAACAATTTCTGTTTCACAAAATTGTTGTATGATTTGCCGTCATACAACAATTTATGAACGAAAACTTGACTGGAATCTATGTCAGTACCGAGGAAGCATAGTGGCCAGTTAAAGTTCCTGAAGAAATTATTGAGACTGACCCAGTTGGCTTTCGCATATTGCCAAACGGTTATCTTAGGTGTCTTTTCTTTAACTGGATGTTGTTGGCATGAGAAATTTGCAGATATGACACAATGGTCTGATGTGCCTAGAGGCGATAATACACTTACAGTATATTTATCAGGGTTAGAGGTAGGAAACAAGTCTAGAATGTTGACGGTTTGGCCTGCAACGTCAGGGATTCCAGATGGCTCGTCAACAAGCTGAGTCAGTTGGTTTAACTCAGCAAAGACCTCAACATACCTTCCTTGGGTGTTGTCTAGCTTGAATAGCGGAGCCAGCTAGAATTGTGTACATTGAAATCACCCGTTATGACGATTTCAGTGCGAGGATAATGGGAAACAATTCTTTGAATGGATTCGGACAGAGCATCACATTCGTTAAAAGTCGAATCTCTGTCCAAATTTGGGCTCCGATTAATAAAACATGTGTGTAAGATGTGCTTAATTACCGTGAATCTTAACCACATGGAGTTGAAATTTGTGTTTGAACACAAACCGTATTGTGGTTGAAGTTGGTACGCTACATCATTTCGTATGTATACGGCGAGACCGCATGGTGGGAAAACTTGAACTTTTCAAAAACAAATTGTCACTAGCCATATTCCTTTGTGACAATTTGTATTGATCCGCCCCTGGTTAAATAGAAAAAAACAGTCAGTAATCCATCTGACGTTATACTAATCAATGCATGCATTTTCTGATAAGCTCCACACAGTACCTACAATGATCAAGTTAATATAACTGCGAGAAGTGAAAGGAAAAAGGAAGGAATACCCGTTGTGCTTGCCGCGTTATTTCTTTTTCTGCTTTCTACTATTTATGAACGTGTTGATTTGATTTATAAAGGGTTATCCATTTTGCGGTTTCAAAAGTATAGGGCTGGAATTTGACATCTGTCAAACTAAGTTGTTAAACCAAATTTTTTTTTTCAGTTGAAAGTCTAACATTTACGAAAATGGATCGCTTAACTATCGCACAACGAATAAAAATTGTTAAAACCTATTACAAAAATGGTGATACTGCCACAGCCACATATCGTGCTTTAAAAGGAGATTGTTACAGATATTGTTAGGCCTGTACATCATCGTTTCGCTCGTACCACTGAAAATATCGCTGCTGTAAGTGAAAGTGTTGCCGAAGACCCGAATGTGTCGATTCCTCGTCGTTCTCAGGAATTAGGACTGTCTTACGGCATATTTTTTTTAAATTTTATTTTTTATTTATTTCAAATCATGTTGAGCTAAACTATAAGATACAATGGCGCAAAATTTTAAACAACCCATTGTTAAGGGCTTAACATTTTACTAGTGCTTATTGATTGAATAACTATTTCAAAATGTTTAAACCTCTTCTAAACTAGTAAATTACTAACTAAGCAGAAAGCTGAGCATTTGTAGGGTTTGAATTTTGATAAACATAATTATTGTTGTTATGCGTTGTAAATTAATTATATACTGATAAAAACCCAACATGTGCTCTAAAAAGGCATTAGTTATTTCTATTCTCATCATTTTAACTTCGTTATTTACGGAAAAAAAATTGTGCACCAGCAGGACTCGAACCTGGGCACCCCGCTTGCAAGTCTGATATACTATCAGATCCTATAATGTATTTAGCAAATTGTTAAAAATTAAAGTAGCCATTCCGTGATCTTAACTTTAGTAAAATGTTAAGATCGTTTAAAATTAGCTCAATCATCTTTTTAGCTTAGTAAATTGCTAACAGTGGCTTTAACATTTTACTAAATCGTTTAAAATTTTGCGCCAATATCTTTTTTAAGTGAAGCTTTCTTAATGAACAATAACTACAATAATATGTTCGTAAACTTAAATTGAATAAATAAATTACTAATTAATATTATTAATTAAATACTTACATGGAAGTTTAGTTTTAATTTAATTTAATTTAATTTATAAATTAGAAAAATATGATTTGAGTTGCTTTTTAAAGATTGGAGTGCCAATAGTTCTTCTTATAAGCGTGGCAATGTATCCCATAAGCGTGCTGAGTTAACAATAAACTGTCTTTCTGAGATTAGACTATTAAAGCGTGGGATAACTAAAAGACACAATCGATTCGAATTTAAATATCGTATTTCTTTATACAGGTCATAGGGTTGATGGTTTAAAAGTATATCCGAGAATAAGGTTAAGGCCCAAAATTTAAAAAGACTTTCTGTAGACATCCCCAATAGGTACTTTGTGTACTGTCAAACCCTGTCAATTCTTCGTAGACCAAAAACATAACGTACGACACTGTTGAAAGTTTTATTAAGTTTAATTTCGCTTTCGTAATCAAGATAACAGAAAATTTCACAACCGTAAGTCATTAATGGTTTTAAGAGTATTTTTGCTAAAGGGTGTGAAGTACTGTGTTGCCACAACGTCCCGAGAACACCATATGTCTTGCCTACTATGTAAGCAATGTGATTTTTTCAAGTCAAGTTCCGGTTAAGAATCACACCTAAGTTTTTTGGAGTTTCAACGAACTCGATAGAAAAAGTGTCAAAAAAAAACTGGGGGAAAGTAAGACAGATCTAACTTATTCTTTGAGATTATTTCGGGTTGATCATTTAGCCATTTTTGTTGGATCAACGCTTAATTTCTTCGAGGTCTTCATTAATACAAGTCACTGCATGTTCAATGAGACCCAAGGGACAGCTTATGTATAAATAAGTATCATCCCAGCAAACATTTATCTGAAGGTTCAGATTCTAATCACCAAAAATGAAGAATAATATTCAGGAAACCTTCAGTTTTTTGAATGAATTATGAATATATACAAAGATCCTACAAATTCTTACCAGAGAGACACAAATGGATATGTATTCTGTGTCAAAAAAAACAACACTCAGATTTTGTTGTTGGATCCTTCATATGGAGATCCTTTTTGTTCATCCTTTTAATTTTATTTTTACAAAGGGGTAATGATGGCGGGTCATTGTAATGACAAAAGTTTCGTTTGCATAGACGATTATCAGTTCGGAAAAGTTTTTCGAAAGATCGGTTAGATAGGTATATAACCATCAGCTTGTGTTATAATAGTAAATGGGTACCGACTTACTTAACAAAAAATATATATAAAAAAGCAAATGATAAAACATAAAGGTATGTAAAAATGGTGTTAAATTTTCTTAGAAATATAAAAATCATTTCTTTAATTATAGCATCGTGTAACAATTAAGAAGTCCTGGAAGCTAAAAGCCAAACAAGAGGCAAATCAAAATTTGTTCCAGAGATGAAATATTCAATCATAAATGAATCAGAAATAATGAATTCACTTATGATGCAATTTGAATCCTTTCACCTGGGCTCTTAGACACCGATTTGAATCATTTTAATGATTCATTTATGATGAAAATTCTGCAATTAAATGAACGTATAGAACCGTTCCATATATTCCTTTAAATGATTAATCCCTGAATCTTTTCTGAATCGCAAAAATGATTCCTGTACGATTAATTAAAGTGAGGGTATATACTTAGAAATCCTTCACTTAATTGAATTTTATTGGAATTATTTTTATGATTTAGAAAAGATTCAGGCATTAATCATTTAAATGAATATATGGAGCTCTTATATACGTTCATTTAAATGACGAATTTTCAGATCATAAATGAATCATTATAATGATTCAAATTGGTGTCTAAGAGCCCAGGTAAAAGTATTCAAATTGCATTAAAAGTGAATTCTTTTTCGGCCGGTTTCTTCACTTTTATGAATTAATTATCGTTCATTTCTGAATTAAAATGTTTGCTGGGATCTGTGTATAATCGAGGTGAACAAAATTTAACTGTAGTAGGAAGTTCATTGACGTAAATTGAAAAGAGCAGTGGGCCAAGAATGTATCCCTGAGGAACTCCATTGGAATTTAACAAAAAATCTGAAAGTTTTGTATTTAGTTCTGCAGCTTGCAATCTTTCCGTTAAATATGAGTGTATCAGACGAACGACGTTTGTGGGAAAACTTGTAAAAAAACAAACGTTTTTCGCAGAGTATGGTATGATTAACCATGTCAAAAGCCTTGGAAAAATCTAGTAATACTAGGAATGTTACATATTCCTGGTCGATAGCTTTTCTTATGTGCTCCGTTACACTTAAAATTGCTGTAATACAACTGTTTTTCTTACGAAAACCTGACTGTTTTGATGTTAATAAGTTTTCTTTATCGAGAAATTTGCATATTTCCTTTTGGACAACTTTTTCAAATACTTTTGACAAAAAAGGAAGTATGGAGATAGGTCTGAACTCATCGCATCTAGAATTTTTAGGTACAGGTAGAATTTTCGCTTTTTTCCATTAGATTGGAAAATCACTAGTGATAAGAATTGAATTGTAAATATATGGTATACATGGTAGTACAAAGGGCAACAAAAGTTTGAGAAATACTGGATGTATTTCGTCAAGCCTTCGACTTTATGGCGAGAACACCTTCAACTACATCCTCAGGAGATATTGTTGTAAAATTGAACGATCGTATGCTTGATGCATCATTGATACCATAATCCACTGACAGAGTAGTAGCTAGATTTAAATTTGTTGAAATAAAGTTTGAAACGAATTTCTTATTTAGGTCATTAATGTCTAATGCTGAACTCAAATTTAAGTTACATTGCTGTCTTCCGAATACCAGATTGTTTAAGAATTTGCCAAATTTGTTTACTACTTTGGGAGTTATTAAATCGATTCGAATATAAAGCAATTTTGGTGTTGCGTATAGCTAAAACAGTCTTGTTTCGTAAAAAACGGTATCTTTGGTGAAATGTATCTATTTGAAATCTTTTCCAACGTTTGATGGCCGAATCACGCTGTTGAATTAAGGTTTTGATTTCATTAGTGTACCAAGGTTTCCTGCTGGGAATGAAGGAATTAGATTTCAACAGCACATGCGTGTCAAAAAGCCTAAGCACACTTTTGTTAAGCAAATCAACTTGTTCACTGGTTTCGGATTTTGAAAAGATAATATCCCAATTTGTATTTTGAACATCGGAAAGAAATGCCGTATAGTTAATGTTTTTAAAAGCTCTATATTCATATTCATATTCTATATTCAATGGGTATTTTAGCTTGGAAATCAAAAGCTAAAAAAATAAGTTCATGTCTTGAGAAAGCTGGAAGGCAGTTGGTCATATAAAACAACTTTATTTTTATTATTTACCACAAGCAAATCCAATAAAGAAGGCTCAAAATTAGAAAAATGAGTCGGAGTTAATGTATTCACTGGGTGTAAATTAAGAGAAAAAAGACCATCAGTAAACGTGTTATGCATATTATGGCGTATTTTGCATTTGGATCTACACCTACATCCATATAAAGTCCAACTCACACAACAACTGAAGCCAGCTGACCATTCACAACGTCGTAGATGCGTCGAATGGGTGCTTGAACAACAAGCGGTGGACGGCGATTTTTCGAACAAAATTTTCGTCAACGACGAAGCACATTTCTCACTCAAAATTGTCGTATTTGGGATTCTGAGAATCCTCAAGTTATTGAAGAGAGGCCATTACATCCACAAAAAGTCACTGTTTGGGGCGCTCTTATGTCCGAAGGTGTGATTGGACCTTACTTCTTCGAAAACGACGATGGAAGGACTGTCACCGTCATTTCGGCGTTATGGTCATATGATAACCGACTTTTTTTTAACTGCTTTTGAAGAATACGACTTGGATTATATGTAGTTTTAACAAGACGGTGTCACATGCCACACAACTCGAGCGAATATGACTTTATTGCAAGAGACATTTCCTGGCCGCGTAATTTCTAGGCGTGGCGAAATTAATTGGCCACCAAGATCATGCGATTTGACACCGCTGGACTTTTTTTGTGGGGCTACACGAAAGGCCGTGCTTATGCAGATAAACCTTTAACCCTTGAGCACTTGAGAACCAACATTGGTCAAGTTATGGCTGAGATACCGCACAATATGTGTCAAAAAGTGGTCAAAAATTACCTCAAAAGAATCGATGCTTGCAACAATTTTCGTGGTGTTCATCTAAGTGATGTAGTATTTCACACATAATGTCAACGTTCAAGCTTTATAATAAAAAAGAAATATCATGAAAAAAAAATATTTTATATGTGTTTTATTTATGTTTACTTTTGAAACCGCAAAATGGACAACCCATTATTTGAATGTTGTATGAACCTGTTTCATAGAATTTATTTTAATAAATCATACAGCAGTTTAATGTCAAATTTATCACATATTTCCTACAGCCTAATATGTAGTTTGCTGAGAATAATTTGTGTCCTTTGGAGAAGTTTACAAATAAGCAAAAATATTCCAAAGTAAGTAATTTTTTTACCTATTTAGTTTATTATTTTAACATTTTCTTATTGTTAAAGGAAGCCAAGAAGCGGCATTTTTCTTCAGAAAAATGAAAAAGACTAGTGTTGCTTTTAGGAAGTTGGCCGGTTCCACGGCTACTAAAGTGGTTATTTACGATTCTGATAAATGTGTATTATATACTTATGTGTGCATATGTAGGTACATAAATACCTAAAGAAGGTATTTATCTTAAACTAGCAGACCCGTGCTCGCGTTGCTTCGCAAATGCTAAGAATATTTAGTTTAACTATAAAAATATCAAAACGCAACCAAAGCTTTTTCTGTGATTTGTGGCATATTTTTAGTAAAAAGTTAACAAAATGGTTATACTCACCGTAGCCTAATAAAACAGTTGATTTTGTCCCATAAATTCTTAAAAAAATAGACTGATATTTGCACATATTAAATTTGTTTTGTTTCAAGGCCCCAGATTATACAATGTAAGCCGTTTTAACATTTTCATGAAGAAGTAAAAACTGTTTATTTTTTGAGCCTACTCTTGAAAGTGCAACATATAGTTGACCATGGGCACATTTTCTCTGAGATCTAACCCAATGAATTGAAATGATTGAGCCTGAGCTTTGTTGATTGACATTCAAAAGCATGGTTTTACTGGAAACTGTAGACGTCTGAATCGAAAGGGAAGATCTGTTAGTATCATTGGTATCCTGGGAATAAGTGCATGAGTTCCTACTATAGGTCCGGTAAGAATTTGAACTTTTATTACATTTTTGCAAAGCTTTTTGACTTGGAGGTTTGGGGGACTGAGATTTCTTATTAGCATAATCGGTTTGCCAACTTTTAAATTCAATTTGTAGGATGGAAGACCTGCAAGGTTGAGAGAATTGAGAAATTCTTGACTGTAGCTTACTGTCAATTGCTTTGTATTGATATGACTCTGTTTTTAAACTTAAGAACACATGGTTATTTATTTCATCCACTGAACTATTTTTTGTGGACACAATAGCTATTTCCCAGAATCAAGAAAACGGTCTCGATTGCAAAGAGTTCAAGTCTCCATAGACGCACTGAATGAGTTGTTGTGTTATGTGAACTATTTTTCCGAAATGTAAACGAACATTACACATTGAATTATATTATCTGAGCCTGAGATTGAATATTTTCCATCACCAGTTTTTAGCAGAAGAGATGCGAACTCAGCACTGGCAGTGTTTTTAGTAAGCTCTACTCTTATATTGGTTTGAAGTTGAAGTTTTTGGACACTTCCAAATAAAAGATTATTTAGGGCAATCTTTTTTTTGATATCAGCCCAAATTCCCCTAGAAATAATTGGCATCGTTTGACGAAAATCCCAAAAAAACCATTGTTACTCCACCCATTAGCTTCGATGACGAAGACCTTAAATCTTTTAAAACTGTATTTACGGCTTCTAATGTGCTTTATTACTCAAGACGCAGAGAGAAAAAAGAAAGAATAAACCCAAATAATTATGTCCTTTACTACACACATATTCAAAATTAAAAGATATACGTTTAATTTTGAATATGTGTATAAATACTTTTTCTTTCTACGTTAATCAATGAGCCGAACAAATTAGGATACAGAAATTCAGAAGCAAATAAAAAAAAGAAAATGTAAACTAATACGGAACGATAATGAAATGGAACAAAGCAGCTACCCAGTCATAGCGGAATCGAATTCATAGATGCAAAAATACAAAAATTTAATAAATATATAATATATAAAAATACAATTATTTCTCAGCTTACAAGTGCAGTTATGAAATGATTAAGGTCTTAAAATTTGCATAAAACTATTGACTTCTTACAAAAAATCTCAGTTTTGTAAAATATCAAGCAGGTTTAAGAGCGTAAGTGAATATGTTGATCAACTTCGACAGAAAAGTGTACGATCTTTTTTAAAAGTTAATAATCTAATTCAACACATATATTTAACAAATAAAAAATATCCTTAGACATGCTTAAGAGAATAAGGAAAATTATAAAATTTGTTACAAGTAAATCGGTTGAATACTTTCTGAGATTATCCATGACATAAGTAATAATTGTTTCGTCTTTATATAATAGTAACGATTATGAGAATGTATGTTGTATGAAATGTATGTGTTGTATGACCTTTGAAACAGGGCTCTGTTAAAAGTCGTCTCATAATATAAAAATAGAAAAAAAACTACATATTTCTAAAATGTTCGTATACAGTATTTTAAGTACCTCCTATGTAAGAATTTTGATCGAAATCCATCAAGCTTCGTATGAGAAAATCGAAAATAAAAAAAATTGTTGTAGATATGGCAGGTACCGTTATTTTTGGCGCTAAAAAACGATTCAAAAATCTATTTGAGAGAATCACCTAAAAGGATTAAGTGCTTAGATTGAAGAGAATCGCTTTAGCCGTTTAGGCTGTTGTTGTCCATCCGTAATGTCAAGTTGATTAAAATCTCGATTTCGATTTTTTTCCAAATGCAAGTAAAAATAAGTTCATTAATGAAGGGAAGTAGGACAATTTTTTTTGTTTTTCGTTTTTTGATTTTTTGAAATTTTTTATGCAGACTTTCTCACTACTGGTTCGTTTGAAATTATTTTTCTTATGCAAATATTCCTAAGAAGTGTTAATAAGACTGCATACTTAAATTTTCATAAAAATAGTTTTTCGATTTTTAAGAGAATAAGATAAATAGATATATAATTTTATTTCATTAAAATGTTTAACAAAAACATTTTATATACTGGTATAAAAATTAATTATGACAATAACATAAAGTTGCCTGTCAGGTTTTAAATTTGACGATAAGCAAATTAGTGATTTGAACAAAAAAATTATTATGAAAATTCATTTAATATAAGATAGCGATACTTTAGTGACGCTTTAAAAAAAAACTTATAGAGATTAAAGTAGCAGCTGCCATTTAAAACGTTTAAAAATTGTGTGCGTACATTTTGAAGATTGGGCAGATTCCAACGAAGTGATATATATTTTCAGTGCAAAGTGTGCATAAACCATTTGTATCTCTTTGGAAGGATCTTCCATTTAGACTAAGAAGTCCACAGCAAGTTTTTAGGACAAGGGAAATCATATCTCGAGGGCTTGAGTCATGAAAGTAGTTTGGTACTTCAGAGTAAAGCAGATTACATTAATCATAATGCAATTAGGACTGATTGGCGTTGCTAATAAAACTATTCCAATGTTTTTCCTTCAGCCTAGACAAGAGGATCTTATGCAGTTCTTGTCATTCATTTAAATTTGTGGTGAAAGAAAAGTCCATTGACGTGAAATGAAAAAAAACCAGCCATTCCTTGGCCCAGAATATCTTCTTACTAATTATAGCTTCTGACAAGATTCTCGGTAGCCTGCCGTTTGGAAGATGCTGTGTTTTCCGTATAAAAGAAAAATGCATGTCTAGGGTCGTTAAAAAAGCTTTAGGAAGTCCAGTTTCAATATGTAAGGCATAGTTTGGTGTTGTTTCTGGTAGGGGAAAACATCTTTTAATGAAAAATCGTTGCAACTTTTCAACTTGTGTGTGTTCTCTATATCCCCAAACTTGAGCACAGTACAACATTATAGATCTCGTTGCAGCATCGTGAATTTTAAATTTTGTTGAGTGTTGAACTGATTTATTTCTAAGCAGCTTGGACCATGTAGCGTTTATGGATTTTTTTGAGGATGCAAGTCTATTATTTAAATGTTCGTTCCAAGACATATTGTAGTTGAAAACAACTCCCAGATATTTATAAAGGTTTGGTACAGTAATCTCCGTGCCGTTGAAAAACCATTTCTCACACGCAGCTCTACGTCCTCCTTTTCGAAAAATGACTATTTCAGATTTTCCAGGACTTACTTCAAGATTCCACTTGATGCAGTATAATTTAAAGCTGTCAGTAAGTTCTTGTAGCTTGGAAGGATTATCGGAAAGCAGCAAAATGTCGTCGGCATATAATAGGCCATTAATTCCGAGACCATTAATAGTTAATCCAAAGGGTAGATTAACGTGCAGATCATTTAAAAACAGAACGAAAAGCAGTTCACTCAAGACACAACCACCTTGTTTGAGAATAAATATTTTATTTTTTTAGAATCCAAATGGCATCTTTCATTTTCCTCAAAATTAAGCAATCTAAAGGATTTAATTATGTGTAACATCCGTTATACGCATTTTTGCATTTTTTTCGCTATGTATACTATGTAGGCTCTCATAAATTTGTAAACATATAAACATATGTATCTTTAAAACGACATAAATATTATGTACATATATTTCTCCTACATTATAATAAGTTATATGCACATAACTACATACCCACCTACATCTTTCATTTTCATTATTAATAGGTACATAGGTTGCATCTATATAAGGTGCATATTAATCTACTAACTTACATTATTAAAATCCATAATCTAGAAACTTGTGTGTAACTATGAAATTATTCCTTTCGACAATTCATTATAACGAAAATCAAGGTAATCTTACCTACATCGGCTTTATACCTTCATATGAAATAGGATAGCTAGTTTACCTACATTAAAGTTGGTAGCTACAAGAGCAAATTCGTACGATCCAATCATTTTATTTTGTAAAAAACTTAATATGGTAGTATATTCAGTTTTTGTATGATTACAAACTTGCTTTTAAAGCACTTTTTCGTATCATTTAATGACTTTGAATGCCCAACAACAATTTGAGTGTGGTACCACCAAGTTTTTTCTCAATTATTTTTGCTGGAATTATAGCTATTTCACGATTTGCCAAGGTCGATCATAAGATTCCTTTGCTCTAGTGGTGCTGGTCTACTTTTTCATTTTAATTTAAAAACTTCTTGTGACTTCATCGTGTATTGAACCATGACCAGCCGCTTAGTAGCCAACGCACTTCGTATCACGCCACTGAGCCCACATGATCAGATCCAACCTAATGCTTTCTGTTTCAATGCAATTGATAAACAGGAAAAACCTGCATTTAAAGTTAGGTTTCTTGGCCCAAGTAAGCTTAAAGATGTAAAAAAAAACAACTTAAATGTAGGTATCGGGTGCTTCTTCCACCCCGCAGTGTGTTTCTTTAGCACTTGTATCTTTCGTACTCGAGAATGGTACGTACAACACTGGTTAAAAAAAAGCCCATTTTTCATACAATAAACACATCTCCTTATCCTAACTTGGTAGACGGCCTTTGGCCAAACCATATAAGATTATATAAAGGACGTTTAAATAAAGAAATTTTACTGCCTAACCTATTCGGTTAAAAGTGAGTGTGAATTATAAAAATGCAAAAAAATTCATCCAAGATCCCCGAATTATTTGTATCCATAGCTGGGTTATGCGAGGATTCCTTGTATGTCCAGTGGTTAACCGTTGGCTATTTGAAATTTTATTTCGAATAAAGGAAGCTGATCTTTCGGACTTAACACAAAAATTCCGTTAAATAATACATTGGGTCGACATTTGAGTAGTATGGGAAAAATGTGTTACCTCTGAGCAATGTCAACGGTTTTTTGGGAAAAAATCTTTTACATTAAATTGTTCATTTTAAATAAATTCATTACAATTGAAATATTTAAAATAACTTCATTAAATTTTAGATTGTATTATTTTTCATTAGTGTTTTTTTTACCATGTTATTTCCCGACATCGTGTTTATCTGTGAGTCTTGGGATTTTCTTAAGTCGCTGCTCTATGCGAGGAAGCTCCAAACGAGTTTTGTACTTTAAGTCAAGATAACCAAGCTAATCTCTTAAATTTAGACTGATTAATTCGCCAGATTTATTGAAAATTGGACCACTATCACCCACTCCACTCCACAAAGCAACCGCGGGCATATTTTCATTAATTTATTATTCATAAGTCTTTCAAAATATCGCGCTTATTATCATATGTTGATATAATATAATGGTGGAAATATAGTTCTCGAATTTTTAAATAAAAATTACCAACAAAAAAAATAATAACGTAGGCAAATACGTTGAAGTACAATAATTATTATCAATTACCCCAAACCAAGATAAAAAAAAAGCTCAAATCTTCATTATAATCTTAAATAGGTTAACCTTATCTTACAAGTTAAACAAAATGCATTGTTATCGCTAAAGATAAAGCCTGATAAACAGATATTATCTGATTTTTATTTCTTCTTTTCAACAGTTTAATCATTCTTCTCCATGAATACTCTCCTCGCATTTGGCCTTTTGGCATTATATCAAGTTAAGTAATTTATTATTAGAATTTTATAAAAATTTAATCAATTATATCATTCTTTAATTATAGACTAAGATAATATCTTCTCAGTTAAATGTACCAGCTTTAATCGAAATAAACCAAAATGAATCTAACCCCAATGAAACTGTTAATGATGTTTTGAAATTTGGCACCAATATAATCAATACTTTGTCAGAGAAAGTTAATACTTTGCCAGCTAGTATGGGACCAGCTGGCCAAAATATTCTTGCCGATGCTCGGGAAGGATTAAAGTCGTGCGAGAGTGCTTTCATGCGAAATGGTACTGCTTGGGAATACAAAGTTTGTTGCAGTTCATATCTGAAAAACGGAATGGAAGCTTTTGGAAAACTTGCTTCGCAAAGCTATTCATCAGGCGCTCAAAGATCAATCGGTTACTTGTCAATCTTTATTAGTTGCAGTTTGCTAATATATTTTACACTTTAATAAATGAGAGCAACTTAAATTCTACAAACAAATAAGTAATTTTTGTACGTAAAGTTTAATCAAAATCGTATTATACGTTGCGTGGAAAATTAAAAGAGAAATGCAATCAAAACTATTGTATGGGAGGTGTTGAAGGGAATTAATAATTAAGAACTTACATAGTAAATTACATATAATGCATATTACATATAAGTCGACTTAAAGAGTTTTCTAAAGTTAAAATTTAATATAAAATTTAAATAAAATTTAAAATAAATGATAAAATATATAAAATACCAACGAATTTTCGATTTAGTTAGAAAGTTTATCAATGATATTATACAAGTATGATAAATACAACATCACATAAATGATACCCGCGGATTTTCTGGATGGAGTGGATTCAAAAGCGAAGATGGCATTGACATTGTTGGATTTGAATAGCTCCGGCTGATGATGCTACTGGCCATAAACCACATAAAAAGTGACTTCTGTTTATATGTTGCTGCTGATAGGTAAATCAGTCCAGAGGATAAAGAAAGGATATCTCAAATTTAGGATAGAACTTCTAAATTTGGACTAAAGCGTAAGCGGATAAGCATTCTTAGAAGTATTCCGGTAGAATAATTTAATGAGATAAATGCCCTTGGTTATTTCTGGCTAGACTATTACTTTTCAGAATGCTTTAATTAGCTTAGGATGGGCTGCCAGTTGGTCTCAATACCGACACACTTAGATCAGAGTAGATCCATTGTGGTACCTTGAAATGTTATAAATTCTAATTCTATAACCTATAAGTTCTATGGTTAATCATTATCCCGCCAGAGGTTTTTATAAAGATCAACAGGCTTTTGCCTGATTTTTTGTGAAAGTAAATTTGGCACGTCAATGGGGAAATTTGTGTTGGGTCACAAATAACCACAAATAACAGGTCCAGGCGGGGCAAAATAACTTAGTTGTAAATTACAAGGGGATTTCTAAAATATCTGCAATTCCAAAGTTGTTTGAGCTGATGGTGAGAGCCCACTTGCACTTTAACCTCAAAGATTTGTCTTAATTGGCCTTGACTCCTTAGAGAAAAGACGTTCTGTTCAATGTTTGTTGTTTGTTCATGATGTTTTTACTTGCGATTATAGGTAGAATATAAGGCAAGTTATGAATTCGTAAAAAAAATTCTAACAATCAAACATGCCATTACGATAATAGAGAACACCAACATTTTTTTTTTTAAGATGACAAATAACAGTAGCTCCTATACATTTTTCTTGGGCCAAAATACAAAAATCTTATTTTTCTCAAAAACGCCTCCAACGATTTTTATAAAAAAATTTTAGTTCACTATTGAAGGGAAAATATACCGTTTAATAATTTTTTTTTTTTGGAAAATAATGGTTATTTTTGGTACATCTAGTAGAACCATTTTTTTGGTTTTCGATTTTCTGGCAAACGGACAACTTGATTTTATTGAAATTTTTAAAGCAGAATCTCCTAGAAAATTTAAAGCTATTTTAAACAAAAATTTTTCAAAAAAATCTTTTTTTTTGAAAATTTATAATAAAAATAATAATAATAAATTAAATTTTTTTTGCAAACTCAAAATTTCGAAAACGACTCAATAGATTTTTTTGAAACCTCGTATTTGGTGGTTCTTTGACAGTATCCTGAATATTTAAAAAAAATGGTTTTCTAAAATAAAAAAACAACTGTACCACATATACAAATGTTAAAAAACCCTTAATAAAATAATTTATTTCTTGAAAACAACTCCAAAAATTTTTATAAAAAAATGAAAAAATGTGTGTGTTTAAACACTTAAGGGTAGTATAATCTTTGGAGCGCGAGCCGTCAACCTGGGATCTCTTATGAATCCTTTGTGTGAAGGTAAGAAACGATCCTGATTGCTGCGTGAGCCAATGCTCACGTTTTCTTTATTCCAGGGAAGGTTTCAATTAAAACCACAACAAAACTTATAGAAAATGCCTAAATTCATATAAAGAGAAAACTGGAAATTCACTGAACGACCAATAAAACGACAAGAACTTCCCCTCAAGGTTGGCAATACAATTACAATCTTTTATTGTTGAACATGGTAGGTAATTATAAATTTTTACTTCGTTAAGTTTTAAAGTGAATTCATTATTATACAAAAGATGGCGAATGGCGCGAAATTTAAATTTATTAATTAAAAAGTCATGATTGGTATAAACCAAGCGCCAATTTTAAATTAAAAATAATTCATGCGATATTTAAACAAATATAGAGTAGTATAAAATATATAATTGATTATGATCCAACACCAATTAAAATATTTTTTTTTCATACAATTGCTCCATAAAATTGATAATCAAACTGCATACTCAAATTTTCAAAAAAAAGTTATTCGATTTTTAAAAATATAAATAAAATTTTTTTTTTGAAAAATCGATTTTTCAAAAACCAGTCAGTGATTTTTTTTGAAATTTAAATTTTATATATATATTAATAATATCTTCAAAATGGCGTTTGGAATTTTTTCTAAAAATGTTTTCAAAATTTTATACATAAAAAATTAATTTATTAAAAAAACCGTTGCAACGATTTTTGAATTTTTTTTGATATATTCTTATTTATTGACGAATTCAAATGGCATCTTTGTTTTCCCTCAAACTCTAACGACTAAGCAATATAAAAACATTAAATTATATGTATTATCCATTTAATTCTACCTTATTATTATTCCCTTTTTACAAATTTTGGAGTACGTCACTGCATACTGAATACAATGTAGGACCTCATACATTTATAAATACATATGTGTTTCTTACGATCACATGAATCTTATGTAGGCATATTGCACCTAAATTAAAATGTTATATGCATATTTCTATTTATCCACCTACATCCTTCATTTTCATTATTATATGTACATGTTTAAATACTTAGGTTCCATCTAAATGTATATGTATATGTATAGATACATTTTACTCTCCTAACTTACATAATTAAAACCCAAAACTTAGATTTAAAGATACATTTGTAGGTAGGTACATATGTAACTATTCCTTGAATTATCCATTCGACAATTCATTATACTAAGAATCAAGGTAATCTTACCTACATCGCTTTAAACCTGCATAGGATAACCACACCTAACTAACTAAACCTCAATGGTTAGCTACATTCATGTTGTTAGATACAAGAGCAAGTTTGTACGATCCAGTCGTGCAATTTATTGCTTTATTGCCATACGAATTTTTCTACCATCTTAATTATCTCGAAAACTCTCTCTCTGATAAAAATTTGTGTGTGCACTCCTTTTGGTAGAGTCTATTTTTTGGTCAACATTTTTTTTTACATATATGAATTGTTATTAACGGTACCTGAGATACAATATTTTTTTTTGACTTTCGACTTTCTCATAAGCGGCTTTACGGATTTCGGTGAAAAATTTTATATAAGAGGTCCCTTGAGTTATAAATAATACTGCATACCAAAATATTTTTTTTTGATTTTTGAAAATGCAATATTTCGAAAACTGGTGGGTGATTTCTTGTGACATTTTGTTGTTAAGTTTATATTATTAAGGCCTCTTTGCAGATACGAATCATAAATATTTATGTTCAACTTAAAACGCTTAAGGGCTACTTTTGGCTCTGCGTAAACTGTCACATAAATTCTTAAGTAACACTTAAATGCTTAAGTTGTGTATCAGCAAATGGGTCTAAATAATTTAAATAACTATACCATACAAAAATTAAAGAAATTTTGTACATAAAAGAATTAAATAAAAGACGACTTTAAAAAATATACTTAGCCGTTTCTATTACGAATCTTTTGCATACAATCTGATCGAACATAAGAGCAAGTACGTGCGATCCAGTCGTGCATTTTATTTTAATTACTGCCAACATAAATAAACCCAAATGTCACATTAAAATACCTATTTCCATTTATACCCGAATCTATAACAAAGATTAAATTCAAATTAATTATTTTTATTTGCCCAATGTAACTGAGTGTTGTGTTTAGGACATTTGCACCACTTTGATGACTATGCATTTGAAGTGTCATACAATGGTTTTATTTAGGGCTGGCAACGAGACGAGACCAGGCGAGACTTTTATTAGTCTCGTCCCGGTCGCGTCAAAATCGAAAAATTTCAGTCTCGTCTCGGTTTCGGTCCAGGTCTCGGACTTGGTCTTGCCTTTTTCTCGAGAAAATTTTAATGTGCGGTCTCGTCTCGGTCTCGGTCTCGGCCCTGGTATCATCCTTAGTCTTGGCTTCTTTCGTGTTTTTCTGTAGTAAAAAGATGTAAGATAAAGATAAGACGCATTGTTCGGATTGCAAATATAGAGTATGGTTGTGGTATCTCAGCAGTTCGTCGGTAAGAAAAATGCGGGGAAATGTATAAAACAAACTCGTGAGTCTGTTTTGTCTTTTGAGTTAAGTGGAAATAACATTTTGGAAGAATTGTGTAAGTTAATATATTTCATAGCAAAAACAAATAAAATATTAAAAAAAAGAGTAACTACATACAACGCTCAATTTTTAAAAAAATAAATTAACCGGTTTTGTCAAGCCACGACCTGTCAAAAACCATTTAAGGATGTCTCCGATTTAAATGAATTAAAAAAAAAACCTCTACAAAACTCAAATTTTACGTAAAAAAATAGAAATTTTTCGATTTAATTTATTGCTCCATAAAAATGTGATTTTAAACCTTTTGGGTGACATTTGGAAAAAAAATACTATCCAAATGTCAAGATATAGTTCGTTGCCTACCTGTCGAGCCATGAGCTGTCAAAATCCATTGAAGGATTGCTCCGATTTTAGTGTTTGGTAGCGTGAAAAATCGTACGAATTGATACACATATTCACATTTAACTGTCCAAACTAATAAAAAAAAAAAAAACAAGTTTGGGAAACTTGGTGAAAATCAACGTACAATATGGATCTCAAGAATTCGGTCAAATTTGGCATCTGTACGTCTTTTCCAACTTTATTGTGCTTGTCAATTATGCATGAATCTAATAATGATATATCCTTGTACGTTGCTTATGCTAAACAAATCATAAACTAGAAATTTTGTTCTGCAGTACGTAGGTCCATGAAGCATAAGGCCATGGACTTCACTTGAAACGAGTAAGTTTTACTTGTGTAAATCGCAAAACTATGATTTTAAGTTGAATATTATTAGTTGGGTACGAAAGCGCTGCGAATGGCTTACATTTTGTGCGAATTTAGTTTTCAAATGTGTGTGATAACGTAAAAAAATAGGCTGTGAAGTAACGTTATCAGACACCTTTGAAGAGCCGTATTTCCAAGATAAAATTTGAATTTTGTACAGTTTTTTTAATCCATTTTAATCGGAGCAATCCTTCAATGAATTTGACAGTTCATGGCCTGGTAGGTAGGCAATAAACTATCAGCCCTATTCTGCTATCCGATCGTATCTTTCGATTCACGTGAGAATTTCACTCAATTTTTCACTATTTAGCTATTTTCAAATGTCTTCTATTTTTTGAGTCCAAAGCTTTACTAATATTTTTTTTTGTTAAATTCTTAAGAGAACCTAATTGTTAAAATTTATTTTTGATCGAAATTTATATACTTTTTGAAACAATTCGTTTTTTCTGTCGGATAGCAGAATACAAATATTGACGTGAACGTTTAACAGAATAGGACTGTATATTTGGACGTTTTTAAAATATATTTTTTCAAACCTCACCCAAAAGGCCTTAAATCAACTTTTTCCGAAGCCAAAAATAAAATCGGAAAAACTTCGAATTTTTCGAAGTAAAATTTTAATGTTGCAGAGGTTTTTTAATCTTTTTAAAGCGGAGCCATTCTTCAATGGATTTTGTCAGTTTATGGCTTGGCAGGTAGGCAGCGAACTATATTTTGACGTTCTGATGTTATTTTTATCCAAATGTCACCCAAAAGGAAGCAACGACATGCATACATAAATCGTACGTACTCTTCTCTGGATTTTCGCAATGCGCCTATCTCTGTTAACGCGCATATAATATTTCGCAAAAAAAAACTTGTGAATATATAATTGAACATGATTAGATACTAAAAAATAATTAAATAAAAACAAAATTTTCTTCTAGCGAAAACCGAAACCAAACCACCGACACCGCCGAGACCAGCGAGACTCTTGTCGAATTTCGGTACCAAAAATACGGTCTCGTCTCGGTCTCGTCTTCGTACTTTAAAAGGAGTCTCGTTTCGTTGACGAGACCCAGACCGAGACGAGACCGAGGCTAGTCTCGGTCTCGTTGCCAGCCCTAGTCTTATTACACTACACTCTACATTGACATTATGATTGAGTCATAATTATAATGCCCCAATATTTTATAATTATTAGATAATATTGATAAGTGGTGATAGCCAAAATTTGTAAGTAGTAGATATTAATATCTGTAAGAATTTATAAACAAATTACATTTATATTTTTAATCCACTGAATTAATTGTAACTGCGGTTCTCAAGTATATAGAAGCCTTCACAAAATTGTTAAAATATACATATGTATGCATTACTACTGTTTTATTTTTTGGAACATTTTTACTTAATTTATTTTCTTGTATTACCAAACGATTAATAACTTTCCTATTCTAACGAGATAACGATAATAATATAAATTTGTTAAACTCTAACAATAAATCCCCTTAGAGATTAATCATCATAAATATTTTCAACTTCAAAAATTTAAGAACATCCTCATCCGTATCTACATTCATCACGAAATAGCTACATACCATAATTCTCCCCCATGTCTGCCATATACTCACTCACACATATATACATGCATGTGTATGTACATCATATTCTTCTTCATCATATCGCCAGAAGCGAACAAAATTTCAAAGATAATTTAATTTAATACTTTTAATTTCATTTGTCATATACATATTATTTTCAGTAAGGATACACAGTACTTGGTTACATTATATTCTGTATCCTTTTCCCTTAAGTTTGGAGCTCTGCATCACTGTGCCAAATGATCGAGTGCCTGGTGAGCCTGCTAGCGAATGCGAATTCTCAGTAAATCCTTGTGAAAGAATAAATATACATACATATGTACATATACATATATAATTTTTATTTTTTGTTAAATGCTATGCAAGGACTCTCACTCAAGAACCGCATTGACAATCCTATAACTAAATTCAGTGCTCCCTTATATATTCCTATATTCTTGTGTCGTGTTCTCTATCACCACCTACTGCTGCTGCCCTTATGTCACAGCTCCGTCATGATGATAAGTTTTTGCGCTTAATTGAAATATCTGGCCCAAGTTTTGGAGAGGATAAACTTTTAAGGAACAACATTCAAATACATTATCCAAAAGCATTACATGCGGAGAAGTGGGCAGTATGGAAGGCAAATGGATTGAAGCGTCTTTCTAACCGCACTAAACAAGTGTTCCCAACAAAGTATATATGAGGGAAACTCTCTCCGATTGCATAGTAATATTTGTCATGCCCGGTGGAACTCCTATGTCCTCTTGTCAAATGAATTGTCTGTGAGTGTGGTAAGTGCTATTTGGTGAAAACTGAAAACGTGGCATTGCCGTTTATCTGAGGCTCTGGGCAAAAACTTTATCGTGGATATTTTAATTTGAATTAATTAGATTAAACTATAAAACGTTTGATAGTACATATTGTTCCTTTTTCGTTTTCAATAGTTGGTATAATAGGATTAGTGAGATCCACAAATTGGAGAGATTTGTTTGTCATACAAAATTGTATAACATCAATGTTATAAGGTTCAATAATTTTATTGGGTAAAAACGTGATATGAAGCCACAACAAAAAAAGTAGACACATACAAATAATTCGATTAGCTTATGTTTGGGGCTTATTACTTTCAGAGTAAATTTTTTCGTTACGTGGAGTGCAGTTTAGATGGCTATTCTATTTTTTTTTTAAATGGGTGATTTTTTATGTGCTTGGAAATTTTAAATAATAATACAAGACAGAAATATTGTTGGACTGAATTTTTTTTATTAAAGGGTTATCCATTATGCGGTTTGAAAAGTATAGGGCTAGAATTCGGCATCTGAAAAACTAAGTTGTTAAACCAATTTTTTCTTCAGTTGAAAGTCTGACATTTACGAAAATGGATCGCTTAAATATCGCACCACGCATAAAAATTTTTAAAACCTACTACAAAAATTGTGATCCTGCCACAGCCACATATCGCGCCTTAAGAGGAGATTATGGTTTACATAATCGTCTAACTATGCAAGCAATTAGCAAAATTGTGAAGAAATTTGAAGAGACTGGAATGTTTACAGATATTGTAAGGCGTCATCGTTTCACTCGTACCACTGAAAATATCGCTGCTGTAAGTGAAAGTGTTGCCGAAAACCCGAATGTATCGATTCCTCGTCGTTCTCAGGAATTAGGACTGCCTTACAGCACATTATGGCGTATTTTGCATTTGGATCTACACCTACATCCATATAAAGTCAAGCTCACACAACAACTGAAGCCAGTTGACCATTCGCAACATCATAGATACGTCGAATGGGTGCTTGAACAACAGGCGGTGGACGGCGATTTTTCGAACAAAATTTTCTTCAGCGACGAAGCACATTTCTCACTCGGGGGGTATGTTAATACACGAAATTGTCATATATGGGGTTCTGAGAATCATCAAGTAATTGAAGAAAGGCCATTACATCCACAAAAAGTCACTGTTTGGGGCGCTCTTTGGTCCGTTGGTGTGATTGGACCTTAATTCTTCGAAAACGACGATGGAACGACTGTCACCTTCAATTCGGAGAGTTATGGTCATATGATAACCGACTTTTTTTTTGCCTGCTATTGAAGAATACGAATTGGAGAATATCTGGTTTCAACAAGACGGTGCCACATGCCACACAACTCGAGCGAATATGTCTTTATTGCAATAGGCATTTCCTGGCCGCGTAATTTCTCGACATGGCGATAACAACTGGCTACCAAGATCATGTGATTTGACACCGCTGGACTTTTTTTTGTAGGGCTACGCGGAAGACCGTATTTATGCAGATAAACCTTTAACTCTTGAGCACTTGAAAACCAACATTCGTCAAGTTATGGCCCTACATGTGTCAAAAAGTGGTCGAAAATTACCTCAAAAGAATCGATGCTTGCAAGAATTCGCCTGGTGATCATTTAAATGATGTAGTGTTCACACATAATGTCAACGTTCAAGCTTTATATTAAAAAAGAAATATCATGAAAAAAGATATTTAATATGTGTTTCATTTACGTTTACTTTTGAAACCGCAAATTGGATGACCCATTATGCGTCGTCTGCTCACGTGTTGGAATACCAACAAAACTATTTATATGATCGCACGTACTTGCTCCTATGTTCGATTACATTATATGCAAAATATTCTTAATAGAAACGGCTAAATGTATTTTTAAAGTAGTTTTTCACTTAATTTTTTTATATATAAAAATTCGTAAATTTTTTATAAAAAACAAATTGGTATGAGCATTTTAAATATTTAATAATATAAATTCAAAATCAAGATTTCAGGAAAAATCTTCCACCAGTTTTCGAAATATTGAATTTTCAAAAAAAAAATATTTTTTTCTTAAAAAATTCAAAAAAAAAACAGTTTTTCGAAAACTTTGAAATGCAGTATTACTTAGCATTTGAAGGAGCTCCTGTGTAAAAATTTTGATCGAAATCCGTTGAGCCGCTTATGAGAAAGTCGAAAATCAATAAAATGGTCTTCTGGCAGGTACCGTTAATAACAAAATATTAAAAAAAAAACATTTTGACCAAAATGTTGTCCATTCCCAGGGTAGTACACAATCTAATTTTATCAATATCGTTAGAACCGTTTTTGTGATAATAAAGATGGTAAAAAAATTTGTATGGCAAGTACCGTTATTTTTAGGGCTAAAACGACTATTCAAAAGTCTATTTTGGACAATCACCTACGAGTAAAACGCCTAAGCACCAATTTGAACAAAATCAAGTCAACTGTTTGGACTGTAGATCTTTTTACAGACAGACAGACGGAATTGCGGGACGTAAAGTCATGTTTGGTCGCAAAGTCATGTTTGACTGTTAGAAAAAAAAATTGTTTTTTACGAATGCATATGGCATAACTTGCCTTATATTACCTATAATCGCAATTATAAAGTTCTCCTTAATCAACACAGAACCTGAAGTCAGTAGGCTCAATAGAATTTGAACTTTTTTTTGGTTATTTTGATCTGGGCACTAATATTGTTCTCAGTAAAACACATATTCTGTATTATGTCTCATTAAAGAGAACAGTATTTCCTTCCGGAAAGCTTTTATTTGCCATCAAACATTATCATAAAACGCAACTTTTCCTCTTTAAGTAGGTATAAGTAATAGGTGATGTAAAACATTTGCCAAATTAAATTCGCAAATGTCACAATATCCTCTGCAAATATATTCGACATTCCACCATTCACTCTCATGTCTCTTTGCACTTAAACATTATTTGTTGAAATTCGAAATGGACGCACATTTAATGGCAAATGTTTTGCTTTACAGTTCAGTGCAACGGAAATGTCGTAATTTCGCGGGTAAGTTGTAATTTGAAATGGAAGTAAGATTCCATTACATTCCCGATGACGCAGCACCAAAAGTTTTTGGGACTACATACATTTACTGGTTAAAATCAGCTTTCCTCCTTTTAGTGGTAAATAATTTCAAGAGGACACTTAAATGGAACATTCCAGAGAATAATGACAATTTCATTGCACTTGGTCTGAACTTGGGATATTTTTAGAAAAGTGTTTTCAATTCAACGTGTTTAATTGAAAACAAAATAATAATAACAGCAACACCACGACACTTTATGGAATTGATTTTTTTCTGTAATTTTGATGATCAGCGAGTGATTTTGATGAGGTTATTGTTTCGCAGACAATGCTCTGTGATTAATGGAAGGAATTTTATTATGATGCTTTTTTTTGTTATATTCTTTGGGATTCATAAATAATTATTAATTAAACCAACAAATAAATCCATGCAAATACAAATTGAAAAAAAAACTTTTAATTAATTAAAGCGGTTATGGTGTTATCATAATTATAGTTCTTATATTAAATATCTATATTCTATAGTTTCTGGTTTGGGGAAAGAATCAAACGAATCTGTTAAAAAGTCCTTAACGGCAATAGTTGTTCCAAGAACTCTGGCATTATAGTGCAATTTATTATATAACGCCACTACATTTTAATAAATGAGAATGATTACATGGATACAAAGTTTTAGGTATAATACCATAAGAAATTTGTTGCCGAATTTGATCACATTTAAAACTTTAAAATTTTGTAGAAATATATACCTTTTTTACTTGCGAAATAGGTACTATAGGTACGGTGACTATCCGCCCCGTATTTCTCGTGACAGTCCCGTATTACGCTCGACTCTCTTGGGTAAATTTAAGAAAACCCGGGACGTACAACTGTCCCGCATTTTATGTTTTGTCCCGGCTTTGTCCCGGGTTTCTTCCATATTACCATATAAAGGGTTCGCCAATTAACTTTTTTCTTTTTGAAAATGCTCTAAAAAAATACTGAATATTTTCTCAAATTTATTATTTTATTTGAATGTACGATCCTTCCGGTTAATAATGAAAAATAATTTCATTCAAATCGCTGCCTCGGCTGGCCATGCAGTAGCCTACACGATCGGTCTAATTTTTAAGCACATTATCGATTTCACCAATGGCTTCACGAATATTGTCCTTTGAAGCGTCAATTGTCTCTGGCTTATCGGCGTAACACTTAACTTTTACGGCACCCCACAAATAAGAGTCCAACGGTGTCAAATCGCAGCTCCGAGATGCCCAAACGACATCAGCTCTGCGGCTGATAATGCGATCTTCAAAAACAGGGCGCAAAACATCGAGTGTAGCTTCGGCTGTGTGGCACGTAGCGCCGTCATGTTGAAACCAAATATTGCCAATATCCTCCTCTTCAATTTTTGTGAACAAAAATTGACTGTAACGGCCACTCCTTGCTCATTTTCGAAGAAAAATGGCCCAATTATGCCTCTGGACCAAAATCCGCACCTAACAGTGACTCGTTTTGGGTGTATCGGCTTTTCAATGTATGCGTGAGGGTTTTCTGTGCCCCAAATGCGACAATTTTGCCCATTTACATACCCGCCAAGATCAAAATGAGCTTCATCTGAAAAGATGATTTTTTGGCAAAATCGGCATCTTCTCTAAGTCGATCGCAGGCCCACTTAGCGAAGCGAAAACGCATTGGATGGTCAGTTGGCTTCAACTCCTGAACCAATTGGACTTTGTGTGGCGTCATACCAAGGTCTTTATGCAAAATTCATCTCAATGATGTCTCCAAAATGTTCAATTGTTGAGAACGACGATGAATTGATGTTGATGGCGCTTCACGCACACTTTCTGCCAGAGCAGCAATATTCTCGGGTGAACGAACTGATTTTGGCTTTTCACGCTTTAGTTTATCGATGAGGATGCCAGTTCCTTTCACTTTTTTCACAAGATAACGAACATACGGAGCTGACGGTGCTTCTCTTCTTCCAAAATCCGTACGCAATTTTCGCACACATTCTGCAACATTACCATGATTTTCAAAGTAATGTCGCAATATTTCCCAGCATTGTTCAAGCGTATACACAACCATATTAGTTCAGCGGAAGGATAAAACTAATTATCTGTCAAATCAGACATGAGCTAAGTGTTACCATTCACGAAATAAGCACTAGTTGAAAGAAAAAACGTTAGATGGCGGACCCTTTATTTACATAATTTGAATAACGTTAAAAAAATTTAACAATTTTATTTACAATAATTTAAATATGTGTTTAATATTTGTGTGGCTAAGTGCGAATCCAAATTAACAAATGGTTCAGAGGGATTTACTTAAAAGCATGTTCACTGAACGCATTAATTTGTCACCTTCGTTGAGCTGTCAGATTTCTTTTCAAACTATATATTCACAAACTTCAAACTGTATATTCACAAAAAAACACAATACATACATTTGAAATGTTAGTGTTTACTTGTACAAACAAATTTAATTTGTTTCTTTTAATTATTTACAATAAATTAAGAAATTTGTGAAATGCCTCCAAATAGAAAATGTGAATTCAACGATGATCTTCAGAGGGATTTTTCTTCATAAACAACAATGAAATAGCCTACGGTATTGGCTATTGTTTAAAATACGTTTCTACGTTTTCTATAAGCAGTGGTGGAAGATATGGCTCGTTTTCATAAATACATATGGTTACTTTGTTTACATGCGATCAGTTGCGATCATATTAACGTCAGAAAAACATTTACGGATGCATTTTAATATGGATTTATGAATACTTCCTCTGATTTTCTTAATTTTTCTGTGGACCAGAAACAATTCTGATATGTATTTTTAATTTTGAGTTCAACTTTAAAATTTCTAGCGGAAATTTGGACAGATGTGAACAGTAAGGGAAGGTGTATCACCGTTTACATCATACTGTCTATTTCTTTAAGAAAAATATTGGAATGTGTTCAAGATTATTACATTCATTACTATTACTATTTCTTAATACTAAATTATCATTTATAAAATATTGTAACACGACAACACTTTTTGTTCGGTTTATGTAATTTAAATTCTTATATATCTACATTGTCATAAATACATAAGGCGCATCACGCCACACAAAACTGTTCTTTTTAAGAAACTCAAACTATTTGTATGTATGCACTTATGCATTTACACTGCTCAAAGCAGAGACAAAAAAAACTTAACTGTTCAACTTTGTGTGTTTAGTCGATCCTAGTTATTTTAAAATCATTCGCAAATTAAAGTTCATTGAATACAGTCCACTTGTTTGTTTTAAGAAAAAACTTGTTGCTTTCTTTTGTTTTTCATGTTTTATCTGAAAACAGAATGCATGTGAAATTTTATTTTTGCGCTGCAAATATTTGGGTTTTAAATTTATGATTGCATTTATGAATTCGTCGTTTATGAAAGCACCCGTGATATTGAACAGTACTAAAAAACAACAAAAAAATTACATAACGTGTTACGAATACTTAAATCATTGGGATGTATCTTTTCAATAATATGAAGTTTTTAGTTGGGTAATTCTTCAAAACATTAATTTTTCCTAACTGGGCAGAAATAGAATCTACTTTACCTTTTGTCAACCAAAAGCAGATGGATACAACTATTAATGATTCCACCTTGTTTGAGAAATTTGTGTGTCACAAAATTATAACAAATTGAATAAAGAACAAAATAACTGTGGCCGAGAAATGGAAAGACATATCTTAGCATTTTTGCAAACGAAGTATAAACTTCAAAAATCTTTTACTTATTGTCGATGTAAAGGGCTTAGCATGATACTACTTAACAGTTTGCTAATACTAAAGCACTGTACCAATATTTTCCTGATTTTAACCACTTTTTAACTAGCACCATACTAAATCTATTTTCTTAATAAACTACAAATAAACACGCCTAAAAGAGTGCAAAAAAGTAAGCGAACATAACTTTTTGACGTTTGTAAATGTCAAAATGGCATATGGATTTAGTACGATACTAAAAAATAAAGTAACCATTTTGTGATTTTAACTTTAGTAAAATGTTAAGAAAATAGTACGATACTAAACTGGTTTAAAATTAGCAAAATCCTCTTTTTAGCCTATCATCATACTAAAAATGATTTAACATATTACTAAATCGACTAAAATTTTGCGCCAATATGCTTACACTTTATCATTCATCGAAATTTACTGCAATTTTGTGAACCATCGCATTTTCAAAAATTATAAAGATAAATAATAAATTAATAACTTACATTAACTCTCTCCTAATTCACATGATTTTCTAATTAAAAATATTTTTGATAAAGTTAATAAAAACCCACCAAAACACTCAACTCAGTCAACAGTTGCAATTTAACCATTTATTCCTACAATTTACTGGCAAACTGACAGGAAATGCTTTCATCACCACTTCCGGATGTAAATTTATTTGGCGTTCTTCATGTTGTCATTTCCATTTACCCAACTCTGACGCGAACTCATCATTGTTCCGACATACCATTATCACGTTGCCTCTCTTTATACACATTTAAGGTCCTGTCCTTGCAAGTCACTGTCACACTTCTATTGCTGTCATTGAATAACTTGGCAAACTGTAGGAACACCAAAGAAGTACGAAACCATTCCAATAGGGAGCCAACTACACTACTTGGAAAGTTTGAAGAACTTTCAGTGGCATCTTGAATGACAGAAGGCATCTTCTTCTTAAGATGCTGGCTTCTGAAATTCAAGTGGAATCCTCAATTTTGATATTTATGTGCGTTTCTAGTAATAATGCTTATTTAAAGAAAATTGAAATGATGAAAATTATCGTAGAATGTGATGGTAAATATTGTGGCGAAATGAGGATGTGTATTTGCTTTCGACTTGATATACATAACACTTGTGATCAATTATTTAAAAGTTTGTTGGTCTAATAATTTAAACGTATATTCTTTAGTCAAATCGAATATTAGGACTTTGCAAACATAAGGAAACAGGTTTTGACTATGTACTGTCCTTTTGCAATATCGAAAACAGCGCCGCCGCCTTATGTCAATAAAGGGCCCGGAAAGAGGTTAAATCTGTTTTTTATTGTCTTCAACTTGTGTGCTTTTTTTCTCTCAAGCAACTGGCTCCTAATTGGTTATTTCTTCTTGAATTCTGGATTAAATATTATAAGGTTTATTGTGTTATTGAGAGATCTTAAAAAGTCTTAAAGAAAGTATCTCTGGTACCCTGAAATTTGGTGTTCCAAAATCTCTATCGTTGTTTGAAGTGTGTAAGCGGTGGATTCGGCATCCGTCATTAAAAAGGTTTTAACCCCTTTTACGATAATATTTGAATGGTTCTTAAATAATCGATATCGAAAAGTTTTGCAATCTTGGTAGAACTATTACTAACCTGACCACATTATGTGAACAATCTATAACACATTATTCAAAATCAGCAAAATTATCTTCTAGAGAGGATGTCTTACAAATGCATCTCTTCTGTTTCTATTAAGCTAAAAATTTAAGATAAATAAACATCGTTGTATGAAAGAAATCAAGCCTAATATTACCAATTGCTTTGCAACGCTTTAAGACGGTGCAGTGGTGTCCAATTGGTATTGCTGCAAGGATTTTTTGAAAATATAGAAAAGCTACGCGGGTACTACTCAGTAAAAAAGGTTAGGTTTATAACACTTGTCATAAATAAAACTAAGAAAAACACAACGGACTTAGCAAAACCTAATGAACAAGAACGGATTAAATGACGATCTGCAAGTATCGCGAAGAGCATGATGACTTATTTGCATTTGACTGAATGAACTACCGAGCGAGCAGGATGAAAATGCAACCTTCTCACTCATTGAAACAGTTTTTTTTGAAATTCATTTTTATTTAATATTAACTTATAACTATCTTTAAGCCAGACAAAAATATTTAAAAATAGCCAAATTATCAATAACTTACAACTAATTTACTGGTCCCTTACGGGCGCTCTTAACTAAACTACAATTCTTAAAACTAATGGCGCAAAATTTTAAGCAACCCATTGTTAAGGGCTTAACATTTTACTAATTAGAACTTTCCTAAATGCTTATTGATTGAATACCTATTTCAAATTGTTTTAAATTGTAAATTGCTAATTAAGCAGAAAGCTGAGCATTTGTTTGATTTGAATTTTGATGAACACAATTATTGTTGTTATGCGTTGTAAATTATTTATATGTTGATGAAAACCCAATATGTTGCCAATGTTGTTCGACCTAAAAACTTATTTACTTAATTCTAATTATTTTTTATTTTTATTCTGCCAAGAAAACATATTTAAAAAAAAAACTTGGTATCATATCATATTTTGTAGTTTACCTACATATAAACTACATAAAGCTAGACTAAAAATAATTAAAACTAGATACAACTAACTTACGTATACTAACTAAAAATAACTTAAACTACTTAAAGTACCAAAAAATACCCAAAACCACTTAACACTACTTAAAAACTAGAACAGCCACACCAGCATTTTTTTGTTGTTTTTTTTAAATTTTTTTGTTTATATTTTGTAAACGCATGCAGACACACAGCTACATGCAACCCACAGACACATGGCCATACATACGTACATATATATAAGTACGCACATTGATATACAACACGCATATATGTACATGCACACATGTCTCCGCATACATACATATTTTTTTCATTTTTTTTGTGCCCTCCCGACTGTTCCTTATACCTAATTTCCCTAAATCGGCCAAGGCATATCATCTTAATCGACTTTAGATATCAAATTGTTGTTTAGAGAGCCACCAGAACTGGTTCTCTTGCTCGCCCTATCCCTTCGGTCCCGATCGGACACAGTCCAACTGAACCGAAGGCGCCTTTCTCCTCCTTGAGCGATGACGTCTCGACCATACAGGAGTCGCCTATCTACAGTTTTTCGGCTGACGTGGTAGATGAGCGGAGCCGCCATTCTATCCTGAATCAGCCCTCGACTGTCTAAATAGAGGAATGCCTCGGGAGTGATGTAGCCACATAACCGCGCACTCTCAAAAAATTCGTCATTGGGGTAATAAGCCCCAAAAATTAAGCTGTTTGTTGAGGACATCGCTCTTGCAATGCGACCCCGAATCAGCTTAAACAAAAAATTATCTTTTCTGTTTATGTTGGTTCCGTTGTATAGAACCTGGTTGGAATAATATCGTGTGTACTCCGACACTGGTGTTCTGTGTAATCCAAGGCAACGTCTAAGACACTGCCTCTCAAACACCCGAATCTTTTCCATTTGAGATGGGGCAACGTTAAACCACACCGGGCAACCGTAGGCAATCATCGGCCTGATGAGGGCCATGTAGCAAATCACCTGCAGCCTTCTGTCAAGACGGCTGCTATAAAACAATTGTTTTGTCAGGACGAAGGCTCCCCTGGCCAGAGCAGCACTTATATGTCTGTCGAAATACAAATACTGATCCAACCACATGCCAAGGTACTTTACTACACTTTTACTCGCCAGTTGATGTCCATGTAGCCCTACGATCACCAGCTTCCACCAGTTCTTTCTCGTATCCCCTAAGGCACTAGACAACGGAGTCCTAACCAGAATAGTTTCTGATTTCTGGAAGTTGATTTTCAACTTCCAGTTATCACAATATCGCTGAATCTTGTCGAAGTCACTCTGCAAAAGAATTTTGATGACCTCAACTGTACAAGCTGTTCTGTACGCAATTAGATCGTCGGCGTACGCAATTGCATGAGGTAGACTACCTATCAGATCGCTGGTGTAAATGCTGAATAGAATCTGCGAGTTAACCGCTCCCTGCTGAAGACCATTTTTAGTACTAAAAATTGCGGTAGAAGTAACATTGCGTCTCTTGACAGCAAACTTTCTACCTTTAGCATGTCATAAAGCATTTATAATAGAGGTTTATTTATACCTAGTCTGGTAAGCTTTAGATAGAGACCTTCTTACCATACGGTGTCGAAGGCATTCTCCAAATCCACCAGACAGGCACCCGCACACTGCTTTTTAGATTTGTTCCATAGGATATCAGAAACCAGTTTAGACGCGGCATGAATTGTGTCATGTCCCGCCTTGAAACCGAACTGATTATCCGGTATGATATTGTTGTCCTCCGCCCACTTGAACAGGGCCCTATTAATAATCTTTTGAAATACCTTGCTGATACTCGGAAGAAGACTTATCGATAGGATGCACTACTCCTGTTTTCCACCGCACTGGATAATATGTATTATTCAGCACGTTGTTAAACAGTATGGTATAAATGTCAACTGCTTCTTGAAGTAAATGTCGTAGTACAGCGTTGGATATACCATCGACTCCTGCTGATTTCTTTTTCTTTAATGAAATTAACAGGGGAATGGGCCCATTTCGGTCGGCGATTATGGCGTTTTCCAAATGTTCATCATATAAGCCCGGTAAAACCAAGGTTCCCAGATCGCCACTGAGTTATATCGTTCCGGAGGTAAAAGTGGTGAACCAGAGCTCTGCTCTCCAGGTCATGATTCCGGCGAATGCTAGCATTCACCTTGTACACTTGCTGGATACAATCGAGTTTACTCGGTATAATTGGGCACTGTCAGCATCTAATTTGGTTCGTTCGATCTTGCTCGATTGTATCGTCAGAGTTGGCAGCACACAAGTAATTTCAAACAGACCTTTGAAACAAAAGTCTTTAGTCGATAAAATTTAATTATCGTCGTCGCTAATATTTACCACGATATAAATATGGAACCCAAGCAAAACAGGTCCATAACCAAAAAGTAGTTGCTGATTATGACTACTTTTATGAGTAGTCACCATGACGGTCAGAGGAATTCTTAAAACCTCCCAATGAAGGAAATCAAGCGGTTTCCTCTAGGAAAAATTAAAAAAATCATTAAACACAGAAAGCTCCTCTACAAGAAGATCTTAAAGATTGGGAGGTATTCGTTTGATATGAAAATTGATAGTAGAGTATATTTTTTTGACTTGAAGTGAATTTAAATATGTACATATTGAAAGGTAAGCTGAGATACAATAAGCCTAACTTAATACATTCGCTGGATGGATGCTCTTACATTCAAAAGAATATGAATACTATAGAATAAACAATAATTCAGTGTGCTGAGCTGGAGCAGTCTTTGAAGTGGTCTCTACGGTTGTTTGTGCCATGCTTAATAACACATTTGTTCCCACATTTGTCTGATAACTCCCATGACAAAGGTGTAAAACTGGGGGAACTAAAGTGCTTCTTACATTTCTTAGGATTTGTGTAGCGTTGAATATCAACCGGAAATATTCTTTATTTATTCTGGATAAAACTAAAAACAAATAAAAAGCACGACTGAATCATACGAACTTGCTCTTGTAGCTAACAACTTTTATGTAGCTATTTATGTTTTAATGTAATCATTGAGGTTTAGTTAGTTAGGTGTAGTTATGCTATGCAGGTTTAAAGCCTATGTAGGTAAGATTACATTGATTCTTAGTATAATGAATTGTCGAATGGATGATTCAAGGGACAGTTACATAGGCAGCTTCCTTCAAATGTATGCTTAAATCTCTAACCCTAATAACCTCTTTACAGCTCGAATCATACCATGCATTTTCTTTCGGTTTGATAGATTTCACCCTATTCCGGATAAAATGTCTCATTCCGTACAGGATTAAATTTGTTATTATATCTGCGCTGGAGTCTATGTCACTACCGAGGAAGCATAGTGACCAGTTAGAATTCCTGAAGAAATTATTGAGATTGTCCCAATTGGCTTTCTCATATTGCCAAACGGTTCGCTTAGGTGACTTTTCTTTAACTGGGAGGTGTTGGTAGGAGAAATTTGCGGAAAGTCACAACTTGTGACCTTGTGAGAGTCATAAAAACAATCGAAATTGTTATCTATTTTAGAGCAGGTCACAACTAACAAATAGTTTGGGCTCTGACATTTCGATTCTGCATTTGATTTACTTTTATATTCCAACATGAAGTAAACGGCAATGAAACTTTAATTTGAGATGAAAACTTCTCCAGCTATACACTCTTTGTCAGTAGGTATCTGTATCTGTTCTGTTCATTCTATAAAATTCAAATCAAATATAATTTCTTTAACTTTTCCTTGTTTGAAAATTAAAGAAACACTGAAAACAAATTCTTTGATAGTTTTTTATTTGTTTAAACAAAAATATGTTCGTGTATACATATTCAGTCAGGAATAATTTTAATTTTTAAATTAGCTTATCTTCATTATTACATACATTATAATAAATAATCCGAATCAATTTAAATTTTTGTTTTGTTTTTAATATTTAGCTTTTCCAATAATACGACTACACAATTCATGCCACTTAGGTAAGCAAGTATCGTTGTTCCAGTACCTGATACTGTTTTAAGACATAATATTAGGAGAATAGCCCCACACACGCTCAAAAAGTTTGGTAATGATTACAAAATACACTTTGCTGAAAAAAAAAATACATTTAGGTTTTATGCTGATTCGTTGCTTCACCAATTAAACAACATTAACAGCAGGAAACAGAGCAATTTAGCATTGATAATAGGTAGAGTATATAAAGGGTTATCCATTTTGCGGTTTCAAAAATAAACGTAAATAAAACACACATAAAATATTTTTTTTCATGATATTTCTTTTTTATTATAAAGTTTGAACGTTGACATTGTGTGTGAAAAACTACATAATTTATATGACCACCACGCGAATTGTCGCAAGCATCGATTATTTTGAGGTAATTTTCAACCACTTTTTGACACATATTGGGCGGTATCTCAGCCATAACTTGATGAATGTTGGTTTTCAAGTGCTCAAGAGTTAAAGGTTTATCTGCATAAACACGGTCTTTCGCGTAGCCCCACAAAAAAAGTGCAGCGTTGTCAAATCGCATGATCTTGGTGGCCAGTTGATATAGCCACGACGAGAAATTACGCGGCCCGGAAATGACTCTTGCAATAAAGCCATATTCGCTCGAGTTGTGTGGCATGTGGCACCGTCTTGTTGAAACCACATATTCTGCACGTCGTATTCTTCAACAGCAGGTAAAAAAAAGTCGCTTATCATATGACCTTAACGCTCCGAATTGACAGTGACAGTCGTTCCATCGTCGTTTTCGAAGAAGTAAGGTCCAATCACACCTCCGGACCAAAGAGCGCCCCAAACAGCACCTTTCTTCTCTCATCAATTACTTGAGGATTCTCAAAACCCCAAATACGACAATTTTGTTTATTAACATACCCACCGAGTGAGAAATGTGCTTCGCCGCTGAAGAAAATTTTGTTCGAAAAATCGCCGTCCACCGCCTGTTGTTTAAGCATCCATTCGGCGTACGTATGACGTTGTAAATGGTCAGCTGGCTTCAGTTGTTGTGTGAGCTGGACTTTATATGGATGTAGGTGTAGATCCAAATGCAGAATACGCCACAATGTGCGTAAGACAGTCCTAATTCCTGAGAACGACGAGGAATCGACACATTCCGGTCTGCGGCAACACTTTCACTTACAGCAGCGATATTATATATTATATATTGGTTTAACAACTTAGTTTGATAGATGTCGAATTCCAGCCCTATACTTTTGAAACCGCAAAATGGATAACGCTTTACATTCGCCATATCTCCAGTTCACACTGCGTTAAGGACTATTCACTTGGGAGCGACTAACGAACGATGAACAAACAATTACAAGCGATTTAAATCAATTTTGAAACTTAAGTTCTTCACAAATTCTAACCAAAATATTAGAAACATAATTCATATTAAGTTATGACACTAAAATTTACTTTTTAACTGCTGAGTAAACAAAATTGGCCGTCGCGAATTGCGTCTGATTGTTCGGAACAGTCAAGCTACAATCGCTTCGCATTCCATATACAATCCACAATTCAACGAATACATTTTTCGCACGCGACTTACCTCAAAAATTCGCGACTAATACAAAAACTCCATGTGAACGATATGTCAAAATGGACCAATATTCGTTTATTTGTTGGTCGTTGGTGGTCACTCTCATGTGCATAGTCCTTTTGAGTAGAAAACATAACAAGAGGGTGTAAGAAATAACAATGTTCGAGGTCATCTACGCGTGTAACTTATTTTAATACCGTGTAATTTTATTTTAGGAAGCTATTAATACAAATTGTACAAGCTTTAAAGCTGGTAGTAAATACATTTAATTGTACAGAGCTCTAGTCTTCTTAAATCTCATAGGTAAGCGATTCCGAATTCCATTTGCTTTCTTTAAGACACCAAGGAGCTTACCTCAGCCTCGAGATAAAAGCATCATTCAGCATCCTAGATCCATTCCGAACATAAATCCCTCATAATGTAAATAAAATTCAAACCTTACTACCCTATTGACTCACAAAATTTAAATTCAAAATGACATCGACACTCGCACTCTTCACATTACGACGCGTCCTTTGTGAACCAATGTAATGTAAGAATAAATTTAACAAATCCCTCTTGACCAATATACTCGTACATCTTATAACGGGTAATTTTTTTGCTACTTGGTTTTTGACGTTTATATTTTTGACAGATCACACATGACAAATTCCACGAACATTTGACATTTCGATTCAGTATTGTTTGCCATTTCATCATGAATAGACTTACGCCTGAACAACGTTTGCAAATTATTGAAATTTATTATCAAAATTCGTGCTCTGTGAAAAATGTGTTTCGCAAGCTACGTCCGTTTCAGCGACGAGGCTCATTTTTGGCTAAATGGATACGTGAATAAGCAGAATTGCCGTATTTGGATTGAAGAGCAGCCAGAGGCAATTCAGCAGCTACCAATGCATCCCAAAAAATGCACTGTTTGGTGCGGTTTATGGGCAGGCGGCATCATTGGGCCGTACTTCTTCAAGGACGATTAAGGCCGCAGGGTACGGTCAGTGGAGAAAGGTACCGTTCGACGATAACAGATTTTTTTTTGCCGAAAATGCAAGAATTGAACTCGGTCGACATGTGGTTCCAACAGGACGGTGCCACATGCCACACTGCACGCGAAACCATGCATCAATTGAGAGGCGAATTTGGTGAGCAGTTGATCTCACGTTTTGGCGCAGTCAATTGGCCACCAAGATCATGTGATTTGACCCCGTTAGACTATTTTTTGTGGGGCTATGTTAAGTTTATTGTCTATGGGGACAAGCCAAACACGATTGCTGCCTTGGAAACCAACATTGAACGCGTCATTGGTGAGATTCTGGCCGAAATGTGTGAAAAAGTTTGCCAAAATTGGACCTTCAGAATGGACCACCTGAAGCGTAGCCGCGGGCAACATTTAAGTGAAATTATTTTTAAAAAGTAAATGGCAGAAATTGATTTATCGATCCAAATAAAAATTTCATTCACTTCTTACAAGTTTCTGTGTTTTTTTGAATTTTCAAAAACCAAGCTCTTAAAAAATCACCGTTTACAACTCAAAATTTAAACAAATATACTTTACAACCTTTTCTGCAATTCATTGTTGAGAAGAAATTCTAGACATTCGAAAGTCGGGTGGTTCCGGACCTCATTGTCGTTTCAATTGCAGGAAAATAATGGCATAAGATCCATTACAATAAGCTGGCAGCTTTAAGTCAACGAAAACATTTTCTATCATTAAATAAAGTGAAAGGACCGAAGGCACATTTTCTTCGGCAATTTATGGTAGAAAGAGTGATTCAACTTCCCTGTCATTGTTCCCATTCATCATCAATCAATTTTCGTCTTAGTTTTCAAGTACCTGTTTTTATTTATGTAATTTCCTTTGTTTCCTTTCTTTGTCAATCCTTGAGATTTTTTTTTTTTTTTTTTTGAGTCATGGTTTGATTTATAAATAATACAGTGAGGGTTGTGCGGATAACGGTATTTCAGTGCCATGTCAATCAAAAATTAATTTAACTCTCGCATACCTAGCTATCTATCTATATTGCAGAGTTTAAGATTTGTCATTGGGATAATCATAAATGGGCAGTTACATCTACATAATAATACACAAGACCTTCACTTCATCTTGGTTTATTTTTTTTTTCTTTTTCAAAGGACTGAACATTTCGCTTACCAGTGCTTATTCGTAGTCTCGAGGATTCGTGCTTCGTTCTATTTTGAAGTCATGGAAGGTAATTCTATATGATTGCTCTCATTTAGATAAACGAGTGAGAAGATCGTAATAATGATGTCATTATCTTTGAAAATTCTTCTAAAAAAAAAAAGAATAGAAATAAAAATTCAAACAATAGCTGCGTGTTTTTTTTGTTTTAAGGAACTATTTAGTTGGAAAGTAAAAGAAAAAAATGAAGGCCATTTAAGTTCAAATAGAAGCAAAGCACCCACAGCACAGCTGCACATTATGAAATCCAAATAATGAAGTTCACATAGTCAAATTATCGAGTAGAATAATGTTGGAATATAGCAACAGATTGGCAATGTGTGGGTGAATGATTTTGATAGTCCTCCTTTAAGTTTGAAACTTTCCCTTAAAAAGCCTAAGGAAATGTATGCAAATTGCCTCTTATTTTAGAAACAGTCAAATTTTATTAGGATTATTATATAAAATGTTAAAATCATTTATCATCATTCTTAACTGACTTATGTAATTTATTCATGACTTTTTAATAAATACTAGATATATAAATATTTTTGTATAACTACGTATCCTTAAAACAACTTATGTAACTAACTACCCATAGGAACAGTTAATAGAAATAAGAAAAGAGTGCGATAAACCTATTTATTCCATCTTTCTTAAGTGTTTTTTCTTATTTTTGATTTCATACATTTTTGTACTTACAACTTCGGTTGCCATATTGGTCATTTGTGAACAAAATGGGTAATTTTGTTTTCACTTGGTCACTTGGTCATTTTTTTACTTGCGATTATAGGTACTAAACGGTGATTTTTTAAGAGCTTGGTTTTTGAAAATTCAAAAAAACACAGAAACTTGTAAAAAGTGAATGAAATTTTTATGCCATTTACTTTTTAAAAATAATTTCACTTAAATGTTGCCCGCGGCTACGCTTCAGGTGGTCCATTCTGAAGGTCCAATTTTGGCAAACTTTTTCACACATTTCGGCCGGAATCTCACCAATGACGCGTTCAATGTTGGCTTCCAAGGCAGCAATCGTGTTTGGCTTGTCCCCATAGACAATAGACTTAACATAGCCCCACAAAAAATAGTCTAACGGGGTAAAATCACATGATCTTGGTGGCCAATTGACTGCGCTAAAACGTGAGATCAACTGCTCACCAAATTCGCCTCTCAATTGATGCATGGTTTCGCGTGCAGTGTGGCATGTGGCACCGTCCTGTTGGAACCACATGTCGACCGAGTTCAATTCTTGCATTTTCGGCAAAAAAAATCTGTTATCATCGAACGGTACCTTTCTCCATTGACCGTTACCCTGCGGCCTTCATCGTCCTTGAAGAAGTACGGCCCAATGATGCCGCCTGTCCATAAACCGCACCAAACAGTGCATTTTTCGGGATTGGCCATCTGCTGAATTGCCTCTGGCTGCTCTTCACTCCAAATACGGCAATTCTGCTTATTCACGTATCCATTTAGCCAAAAATGAGCCTCGTCGCTGACGACGATTATGACGACCATAAAACGGACGTAGCTTGCGAAACACATTTTTCACAGAGCACGAATTTTGATAATAAATTTCAATAATTTGCAAACGTTGTTCAGGCGTAAGTTTATTCATGATGAAATGGCAAACAATACTGAATCGAAATGTCAAATGTTCGTGGAATTTGTCATGTGTGATCTGTCAAAAATATAAACGTCAAAAACCAAGTAGCAAAAAAATCACCCGTTATAAGGCAAGTTATGCATTGGTCGAAAAAAAAAGTTGTGAATAACAATCAAACATAGCGAATGATAGCGAAGACGAAAAAAGATGGTCTAAAAATTCTGTCCGTCTGTATGTCTGTCTGTCAGTCTGTCTGTATGTATGTATAGACACCTACAGCCCAAACGTGTGGGCCAAATTGCTTCAAACTTGGTATATAGAGTTTCTTAGGTATTGTACAGAGGGGAAATTGAAAATTTTTTTTTAGCTCAAAAAGTAACGGTACCTGCCATATAACCGTTACGTTCAAACCTATTTTTCTCGGAATCGTTTTAACGATTTTGATTTTAAAAAAATCAGTGTGGGTTCTTAGCTACGACCGATCATATAGTTGAAAAAAAAAATTGAAAAATGTCTAAAAACGGTACTTTCCATAGGACCGTTTTTTTGCTTTCGACTATCTCATAAATAGCTTAACCGATTCTTTCGAAATTTCACAAAAATATAGGTTTAGGTTGGCCAAATTATACCGCGCACCAATATTTTTAATTAATATTTATTTGTATTTTTAATTTAATTTAAAATTAAAAAAAAATATTATTCGAAAACTGCTCATTAAATTTTTTTCAAAAATTATATTTATTTGTATTTTCTGAATACTCTATGAATTGGCGTTTTTGAATTTTTTTTTTAAATATTTTCAAAAAGTTAAAAAAAAAACTTTTTTTCTCAAAAACCGCTCTACAGATTTTTAAGATTTTTCTTTAATAAATTCAAATTTATCCAAGAAATAAAATGGCGTACTTTTTTTGAGCTCAAATTAGTTTAAGTATTTATTTCATAATTTTGATTTATTTTTTCTTTAATTAAACAGATTTAATCTTTTGATTTTAAGCTTATATTATAAAATATTTAATATTGTCATACCAATTTATTTTAAAACAAAATTAATGAAATTTTGTATATGCATATACAAAATTGAATTAAAAATGACTTTAAAAATATATTTAGATTTTTAATAGAAATCTCTTGCATACGACACGTGATCGAACATAAGAGCAAGTTCGCGCGATCCGATTAAATGGTCACTTTTTTAAAGAAGAAATAAGAAAAACTCGACTATTAATTTTCATGTTCTCAAAAATCAAACGCAACATTTTTCATCTCCTAATTAAAGCGATGCATTTGTTAAATTGAACGCACTGCATTATCCATCCACAACCACTGAATAGTTGTCTACCGACAAGGTAGACAATATATCGACAATGTAAACAGTATGTCGACAATGTAAACAATAACTTAGGACATCTTAAATCTCACAAATAAAATCATTTCAAATAGGCTTTGCTACAACGGTAGACACGTCGTTTTAATATTTTCCATAAAAATATAAGTTTGAAGAAATAAATTATAATTATTTTCCTTAAAAATTATAGATTAAATCGCGTGGGTGCTATCAAGAAGTCTGACCGACCTAAAAACAAAGCCTTTGAAGAGCTAGGCTATCTCTTGGTGAAAATCAATAATAAATACGCAACTCTTTGTACAATGTGCAACAAAACTGCAAAATACTGCTGAAAATAGTGTTAGCAAAATTTTAAACATTTAAACCCTACTCTAAGTGAGTTTTAAAATGGGAGCCGACTCTAAAACTGATTTTTAAAATGAGGGTCGACTTTTTGATAATTTTAAACAATAAAAAGTATACGTTCAAATTGTCCACTCTCGGCTTCGAACCCTCTTTGTTACAGTGGATTTCTTCTTACCTTGAAAACCGCTGTTACAGCGTTCGATTTAGATCTGCCACTTCTAGCCATTTCTTAGCTATTAATGATAATGATAGAGTCATCAAACATTCTTCTGTCTCTCTGTACGCCGATGATACCAAGTTCTTCAAGACCATTTCCTCAACACATGACTCTTCCCTTATTCAAAAGGATCTAGACAGTTTTTCAGTTTGGTGTGTAAAAAATTGCCTGGAGCTTAATGTCGTCAAATGCCAATCAATTACTTTTTCACGCAAACGTAACAAATCTCCTCCCCGTCTCTACCTGCTCCATAATCAACCTATACCCACCGTTGATAATATTCGTGACCTTGGCATTTTATGTGACCCAGAGCTTAATTTTCTCACTCACATAGACGATATCATTCTCAAAGCAAACTCAGTGCTCGGCTTCGTCAAAAGATGGTCCAAAGAATTCTCCAACCCCTATGTAACCCGGTCCTTATACATATCATTTGTTCGTCCACTGCTAGAATACGCCTCTCAAGTTTGGTCCCCTTACCAACTTACTCATATTTCCAGAATCGAAAGCATCCAGCGTCGATTCCTACGCTTTGCTCTTCGAGGTCTATCATGGAACAATCCTCTGATTCTGCCTCCCTATCAAGATCGACTTAAACTAATCAACCTGAATTCGTTGGAAGAACGAAGAGATATAGCAGACATTCTCTTCATTCATCGATTACTCTCCGGTTCCGTTGACTGCATGTCGCTCTACAACTCCATCTCTTTTAATACTAATCCCCGTAACACACGTCACCCTCGTCTCTTTTATATACCCACCCACCGAACATCTTACGGCTCCAACGAACCTGTCTCTCGCATGCTACGGGCTGTTAATTCAAACATATGTTTCTTCGACTTTAACCTGAGTACTCCTTCCTTAAAACTCCGGCTTCTGAACCGTCCTCCCCCTCACTAACCTTAGCATAAGTTCTTAGTTTTTAAGTTGGATAAAGAATTAGCTTGTATTAAGCCGAATAAATGGGGGTCTTGCAACCACCAAAATTAAGGAAGTCGTCTAACTTTAAACAAAACAAAACTGTTCTTAATCTTTCTTAAACTATAATTTTTCCAGTTGACGTTTGACATTTCGTAACAGAAAATGAGAAAAAAATGTTTTCTGAAGAAGATTATAATATTTTTGGAAATTTGTTAGAAAGCCAAAAATATTTAAAGCTCGAGCAGATCCGTTCGAAGAACTTGAGGACCTTAAATTTTATTTAAGAAGCCGATTTGAAAAAACAACGGTTCGATTTTTAATTGAAAAATTTACGTGAAAACCGATTGGTAATACAGCGAATTACTCTTGTTGAACAATTTGATTCTTTATCTGAAATGAAGTTTTGTTTTGGGCCAATATTTTTGAAAAAAGGATTGAAATCGGACCAAAAAAATAATAAGCAACTCCAAGTAATGTGAGAAATTTGTCAGTTAACGGAACCAAATTTGCAACATTTACTGCCATTTTTTAATTGTATTACTGAATTCCTCAAGTTTTCAAACTTTTTAAAGCTTGTGACCAGTAAGTAGTACGCCAGTGAAGTGATTAAGTGGACCTATCAAATTTTAGTGAGTAGCTTTATCATAACAGATTTCTCCAATAATTTAAAGGTTATCGACATCTCTAATTTAAATATTTCAAACTAAAACTTTTATAAGCATATTTAGAAATAGGTATACGTTTAGCTTTAGATCAAATGATTTTTTCACGACTATCTTGTTCTTAGACGCATGTTTTTGTATTATAGAGTTACTTAGTTCTGTTTTTTAACATTATGTTTGTTGCTTGATGAATATTAGTAGGACAAATTATGATTTATGATGGATTTTATGAATTGTCTACAATCTCTATATTGTCTACAAATTTATGTCGACAATTGTGAATTGTTTACATCGAATTGTCTACATGTAAACAATCATGTAGTCTACATTTATAGAGTACATGGCACAACACTGATAGACGGAGACTCAATGCATTAATTTTCTTCATTTGAAAATTATTGACAAAGGGAAAGTTTAAAACGTTTTTGTGTTGAAACTTTTAAGTGTTTCCGTCTAATTCGCTTTTTGGTTCTTGTTAAAAACAAAATCATACAAAATGGATAGGTAAGTAATAAGATATATGTATTCTTAAGGCCCGTTTGCTGATACACAACTTAAGCATTTAAGTTCTACTTAAGAACTTATGTTAGAGTTTACGTAGATTCAAAAGTAGCCCTTAAGCGTTTTAAGTTGAACACAAATATTTATGATTCGTATCAACAAACGGGCCTAAATACATTACATTACATATTATACTACCTCGTAGATAAATCTACGCACAGGAGCACTGGTAACGAGACCATTGGCTTTTAAACATTACTTACATTAATACAACAGCCGGAGACATGTGGATGTATAAAGAAAGAACAAACAACAGAAGAAACACATGTCAACAGCACGTGGCATGAATCAAAGAAACAAGATTACGCCACTTCTTTTTTGTCTTATTTTATTGACGTCACCAGAGACTAAAATCTGGAAATTGTTGTTGTTTGTCCGATGTGGATAAATGGATTTTGGTCTCTCGTCAATAAAATAAGACAAAAAAAGAAGTGTCGTAATCTTGTTTTCTTTGATTCATGAGCACGTGGTTGGTTTCAGACGGTTTCCATATCTGAATACTAACCACGCGGAATGAAGCTTGATTTCGCTGATCGATGGAAAGCGATGCTTTCATCAGAGCCAAGGCCGTTGAATATTATTAAATATTTTTTTGTAAAATTAAAACAAAAATATTATTAAAAGTTTATTATTGTTACTTATAAACCTCGGAAGGATCACACAAATCCCCAAAGAAGCGCCAATCTTTAGAGGGCAGAAAAAATTATTCATCCGCTGAATATGTTTTTATTAGAAACAAAGCTGAGCTTTTTCTTTAAAAAATCGAACTTCACACGCCTTAAGAAAAATTCAATTTAAACAAAGGTTTGACATTTTTATTTAAAACTTATAAAACAGCTGCTACTAAGATTTGGTCGCAATGGGCCCGTAAGCACGAGACTATATCCACCAGACTTAAACCGCTTTTGTTAGCAAGGGAAGCGAAGTGTGCAGTATGGAGCGTATTAAAATTTCACCCCTAAATTTCTTGGATGAACGAAGACTTAAACTAACACATACACAAAAGCTTAAACAGTCAAATACGATAGAAATTCTAACACATAGAAAAATATTTTCATGTATTCAATTCTTCGCTCAGCTGAAATCATCTCTTGTGTGCTTGGACTAAAGACGAAAATCAGTTTTAGTCCAAAAATTGTTCATCCCGTGTGTGCAGGCCCAATAACATTGATTTCAGAAATTTGACTATAATAACATCTAAAAGTATCCTGTCGGATTTCGAAGTTTCAGTTTCGACGTTAAGTGATAGTTTTCCATACTTGGTTGAGAGCGATCCTTGGGATGTCGAAGTAGTAACGCAACGGCAATTGCTTAAATTTTCAAATAATAATCTAAATGATAAAATGTGCATATGCGCATTTTGGGAAAAAGCGTGTTACTTTAAAAATTGCTTAAAGGAGTATTGCTTCACAAATTTAAGCAGCTTATTATTTATAATAAATACAAGAAACTTACAAATAATTCTTTCATTTAAAAATAAATTCAATCACGAATGAATTTGTTGCATCCATTATCTTCACTTTACTTTTCACACACAAAACAATTGTAATCGGCATTTCTTTAACTTATTTAATATGTTTACAAATAAATTATAACAATTTTATCGGCAAGCGACTTTAATTTTGGTTTATACAATTAACAAGTGTGACCAGGTGTCTGTAAAGGTAATAAAGACTGAAGTTGTTCGTAAAACATTTTTTTGTTGTTAATATTTTTTAAACACAGTTAAATTGAAACGAAAGTTAGGAAAAAAATCTAGTATTTCTTGTTTAACAAAAAGTTTTATATTTGTTTTCATTCTTTTTCTTATCAATAAACTGGCCATTATTTCCTAAATGCTTCAAAATAAAAAATGAATTTTGTATTGCTTTGTTTTTTAATTTTTATTTTTACCAAGCAACTTTATTTTACTTTATGTTTGTGTAATAGTAATGGTTTATTTTCGCGATCAACTTTTTCGTAAAAAAAATTCTACGAAAAAAAGTAACTTTTGTCGTACTAAATCAAATATAGCTAAATGTCAGTAAATTTCAAACAGCTGACTTTGAAAATAAGATTCATTCAAGTTAATTTTATTCATTTGGCTGAAAATGAATATTATTCGTTCGGATGTCGAAATATACAATTTTCATTCGAATGAATAGATATATTCGATCGAATTAGCTATTCGATCGAATTTCCAAATTATTATGAAGAAGGGGTGACCACACTGCCATTTAAGTTTAGAGAAATTTAGTGAATTATTTGGTACCATTTTATTTATTTATTTATTTATTTATTTTAGTTATTTTCTAATTTATTATTTATGAGCTATTTCGCTAGAGTACTGTTTATAAAAATTGGGATAAGATATTGAAACACATATAACAATTCGACGACTTAAATGCTTCACTATAGTTCTATCGGCTATCATTCTTAGAACTCTATTTCGAATTCTATCTAAAAAACACAAATGTGTTTTGGGAGCTCCTGACCAAACGTGAGAGTAATACACTAGCTTTGGACGAATGAAGGTCTTATATATTGCAGCTAGTCAAGAGGCGGAGAAGAATTTCGTGGATCATCAAAGAAAGTCCAATCACTTTGCATCGTTTTTCGCGGAGAGGTAGTCTACGATAGATATTCATACAAATGACTGAAAGTTGATCGGCTTCTTAAATGACAGTGCCCCTCATGGATAGCGGCATGGGAGGTGGGTTCAGCCTTCAGCTTAACGACGAGTTTTCTAAGTATCAAATTCTACGCGGTTTTTTAATTCATATTGAACAATGCCGTTGCAGTTCCAGATCCGGAGAACAAGGAAGTGAATCTGAAAACGAATATTAATACCTGAGATTACTATCATCAGCGAAATAATTTAGTGGATTAAAAGATCCAGATAGAGGATCATTAATGAACATTATAAAAGGAGTTGGATACAAAACTGAGCCCTGGGGCGCACCAGCATTTATCTTGTGAGCTTCAGACTTGAAACCATCCAATGCGTGTTGGTGATATTTGCTCCAAAAACATAATCCCAAAAATAAAATCCCCAAAGATCAAATCCCCAAGAGAAAATCTCACAAAAAATATCCCCAAGAGAAAATTCCCAAATAAGCAGTGCAAGTCATGAATTACACTGATTGGCACTAGTTCACAATAAATTAGTAACAAAATATTTTCCATTTGACCCTTGACAGAAAAGTCTTTTTACATGTCTGTGTGCATTCAAATCAAATCTGCCAACCTAGATTTGCTCTTTTTACTAGAATGAAACTCTCAAAATTCAAAAAGATAAGATCTTCTGTCAGAAAGAACTATTCCAGTTGGAATAGCAATAATTATTATTGCTGAGGTAAAATAAGCTCGAGTATCAACATCTATAGTTCGAAGCTTTCATATTAAGTCGAATAATCAAACTCAAAGATTACAAATGTGTTAAGTGTTTACCATAAGTGCTCATTAACCATAATTCTTTAAAATAGCATTTGGCATTTTTTTTAGCATTTATAAATTACCTACTGTTGACAATTTTTTAATTTGTTTTATTCTCAGGTCAACAAACCAATGGAGTTGTATTACTCGTGAAAAAAGTCCCAGGGACCATTGAATCGGTCTCAATAGAAAAGAGTGCATTTTCATCGTATTTAACCTTTATAATATAAAAAAGAAAATATTTGTAAACAGCAATTAATAAACTTAATGTTTTATGTCATTTTTCTTCAGCTTATAAAAAATCTACATGTGTATTAGAATGAATGCATTATAATAATATATTAATGCATATTAAAGTGAAACCACAATAGTGTCACTCAAAATAATAGTGCTGTAACTCCATTTCTTTAAAAAATGGATATTTTTACTTAATATTATGACATTTTTTCAGTCAATTTTCTTGAAAAAGTACTTAAGTCCTTAAACTATATATACAAGTAAGCAAAGGTACCAGAGGAGTTCCAGAAGTCAATAATCTTCCCAATATTTAAGAAAGGTGATCCTAATAATGCGGCGAACTATAGAGGAATATCTTTTATGAACACTATAGCAAAAATTTTGACTCGCTTATTGAACGCACGCCTAACAAAATGGGTCAAAGAAAATAGAAAGTTAAGCCAGTTTCAGGCGGGATTTAGAGAAGGCTATTCTACTATAGATCAGATATTTAATCTAACAAGTATAGCGCAAACCTAGATTAATAAAGGAAAAAAATTATATGCTTTCTTCATCGACTTTCGTGCAGCATTTGATACGATCAACATAAACTGTCTTTTCTACAAACTTTCCCAAATTGGTGTATCGACTAAGTTTCTAAATATTCTGATCAATCTATTCAGTGCGAACAAATCGGCAATATGGAGTGGAAACCAGCTGTCAGACTGGTTCGGGGAATTGAAATAGGTGTAAGACAGGGGTGTTTGCTAAGTCCGCTAATTTTCTCACTGTTCTTAGATGATATCTCAGAGTGCCTGCCAGCAGGAGTCATGGTTGACAGTATCAAAATCACCACATTGCTTTTTGCGGACGATCTGGTAATCTTATCAGAATCGCATAGTTCTCTACAGCTTATGATAAACAAATTAGAAAATTACTGCAAGTGCAACTGTCTAGAAATCAACACAGCGAAGTCTAAAGTCATGGTATTCAGAAAAGGGAGAGGCCGATTAGCTGGATACGAAAAATGGAAATATGGTGGAGAGGATCTGGACGTTGTTAAATCGTACAAGTACCTAGGAGTGACGATAAATCACGACCTTTCCTTCAAAAAACATTTTCAAAGGAAACTTGCTGATTTGAAAAAAGCCATTAATACAACTTGGAAAAATCTAATGTCTAACTCTAGGGTTGTATTATCATCCAAAATAAAAATTTTCGAAGCTGTTATGCGCTCCATAATGTGCTATGGCGGGCAAGTTTGGGGTGGCAAATACTACGAAGAAAAAAAAAAAAACTCTTACGGCTACCATCAACCACTCCTAATTATATGCTGCTACTTGAAAGTGGAATGTCACCTCTTTATGTTTTCACACTTCAACTTAGCATGAACTATGTGACCAAAGTTCTTAACGAGGAAGGCGATTCACGACTTACGAAGGTTCTCGTCAAGAAGGCACTTAGAACGAAAGCAATGTTCTACAAGGACTGGACAAATTCCGCAGCCAAATACAACATTCTGCTGGACCTAACAGAAAATAATATCCCAGAATGGAAAGACAGAACCCAAGAATTCGTTCTTGATGTGAAACAGGTAATGAAAATGGAAGAATAACACAAGCTGAAAATTCATCACGTTTTTTGTATCGGGAACTCGAACCTCAACAGATTAATTATTTGAATCTTGGCTTCAGTACTGCACAAATTTCTATGGTAATTCGAGTGAGTGAGGAGAACTAATCAAGTTAAATTACATGCCCAATCGCGAAAATAGTTCATCAATCTGGCCCCTCTGCAACACAAGGGAAAACCAAGATGTGATGCACTTTCTTGGTTCCTGCCCCATCCTGAAAGAAATAAGGCGATACCATTATGGAGTCAATCTGATGAATATTGAAGATGTAAAACGTATCCTCAACGGCACTGAAAATTGGGGAAAACTTGCTTCGTATTGCTACAAAGCTCTCAACTATAGAACAAATATTATTAATGAAAATTTCTGAAATAAATAACTAATCCACATTTTCATATTTATTTATTTGTAAATATAATTTTAAAATTTAAATTTTGTATAACTTTGTATAACTGTTAAATTTGTTGTCATTTCTCGGCAGACGACTAAGCCATGCTTAAATGTACTTAGTATTAAACAAATACAATTGTTAATTTTATAAATGAATTAATAAAGTACCAAATAATAAAAATATAAAAGGGTATCAGCTCTTTTTTTTCATTATATTTTTTTTATTATAAAGTTTGAACGTTGACATTATGTGTGAAATACTACATCACGCGAATTTTTTCAAGCATCGATTCTTCTGAGATAATTTTCGACCACTTTTTCACACATATTGGGCGGTATCTCAGCCATCAAGAGTTAAAGGTTTATCTGCATAAACACGGTCTTTCGCGTAGCCCCACAAAAAAAAGTTGATATCGCCACGACGAGAAATTACGCGGCCAGGAAATGTCTCTTGCAATAAAGCCACATTCGCTCGAGTTGTGTGGCATGTGGCACCGTCTTGTTGAAGCCACATATTCTGCAAGTCGTGTTCTTCAATAGCAGGAAAAAAAAAGTCGGTTATCATATGACCATAACGCTCCGAATTGACGGTGACAGTCGTTCCATCGTCGTTTTCGAAGAAATGAGGTCCAATCACACCTCCGGACCAAAGAGAGCCCCAAACAGTGACTTTTTGTGGATGTAATGGCCTCCCTTCAATTACTTGAGGATTCTCGGAACCACAAATACGACAATTTTGTTTATTAACATACCCACCGAGTGAGAAATGTGCTTCGTCGCCGAAGAAAATTTTGTTCAAAAAATCGCCGTCCACCGCCTGTTGTTCAAGCACCCATTCGACGTATCTATGACGTTGTGAATGATCAGCTGGCTTCAGTTATTGAGTGAGCTGGACTTTATATGGATGTAGATGTAGATCCAAATGCAAAATACGCCATAATGTGCTGTAAGGCAGTCCTTAATCCTGGAATCGATACATTCGGGTCTTCGGCAACACTTTCACTTACATCAGCGATATTTTCAGTGGTACGAGCGAAACGATGATGCACAGGCCTTACAATATCTGTAACCAATCCAGTCTCTTTAAATTTCTTCACAATTTTGCCAAGTGCTTGCATAGTTGGACGATTATGTAAACCATAATCTCCTCTTAAAGCACGATATGTGGATGTGGAAGAATCACCATTTTTGTAGTCGGTTTTAGCAATTTATATGCGTTGTGCGATAGTTAAGCGATCCATTTTCGTAAATGTCAGACTTTCAACTGAAAAAAAAAATTGGTTTAAAAACTTTACCACTGATCTCTATAATACACTGGATAGTGTATTCCCTACAAAGTATAACAGTTTTTTTGACTCCATTTAAATTTGACAGTAGCACCATTGCAATTGCCTATCTCGTTTTTTATAAAAAGAGAGAAAGAGATAGATTGTACTCCTTTTCAAAAAAAAAATTGAAAAACAATTTATTTTTATTGTCAGTTTCAATCAAGATAATAAGAACTACAAAAAATTCAGAAAAGGAAAGACGGAAGACGGAACGTGGACAATTGGATCTCCCAAGAGATTATATCAATCAAGACGAGGGAGGAATTGATATTGAAACTGCAAAGAAGTCCTTCATGAAGAGGATACATTCGATAAGAACGTTTCAAGGAAATTGTCAAAGCTAAGCACAAAGTTGAAAAGAAAAAATCAAAAAGCAAGAATTTCGAAGACGAAGATGAATTCGACGACTTTGGTAGTGATGAACACGATCAACATGATGTCGATCTGTAATACAGATAACATTTAGAAGAAGTCGACAAAGAAGATGAACCACGTCACAAGAACGTGAAAGATATTGCAGAAAAATTATCATTAAATATGGAAGCTGAAATTATTGCAATGTAATTGTTGGGAAAATGAAACAAGTTCAAGTTCTTTTACAAATGGAAGTCATTATTGTGCTTTTCTCTGTCTTTTTTCGTCTTAAAATTCTAGGTTATTTACAATACATATTAAAAATCTGGTAACGTTTCAAGTGTTTTCTTGTTGGTGGATGATTATGCTGTTTTTTTTTTCGATTTTCTGGTCGATTTTTATCCAATCTCAATGGTTTATGAGAACTTCAACGAGTTGACCCTCACCGCCAGCCTAAGATAAATTTGCCGTTATCAGTGATACAAGGTGCGACTTAAGAAGCTGCTTTTGGCAATATTAAGCTAGCACCGAAACCACTTTCAATTCAATATTTAATTGGTATGGTTGATTAAACAAATTTAATTTCAAGCATAAGCAACCATCTTGAAATGTAACTTTGGCAACAAAAATGTTATACTGTTAAACTGACATGGACCCTCTACAATTATTACAGTTTTCTATTGGGGTCGATTTTTTTGTGTGAATACACTATCCAGTGTATTATAGAGATCAGTGCCCTTTACCTACTTTCTTTTTGCCCAAATCTATAAAATCCCCAAAGTCTCAAATAATCTGCAATATGTTTTTTTGCTTAGGACGATTCAGTTAATAAATTAGTTAGCATTTGATACATTTTAATACAGTAAGTAAAATAATTTTTTTGAAGTGGATATCATACACCCTGTTTTTATCATATTCTATTGTTATATACATTATTATTACATAATAAGGAATAAATGTTGTTAAGCAATACACCAAATAAGCAGTGCAAGGGACAATCGCGCGATTTTATTGCTCGATTCACTACTTGCAGTGCTTATTTGGGGATTTTATCTTGGGGATTTTTTTTTGTGAGATTTTGTCTTAAGGATTTTTTCTTTGCTCCATTTCACTTGGGGATTTTGCCTTTTGAATTTTTTGAGAGGATTATTTTTTTGTAGCAAACATCCCCTATCCGGATTATTTGAGATTTTGGAGATTTTGAAAAAAAAAAGAAATATGTTGAGGATTTTGTCCATAGGTCTTCTTTCCCCATGAAGATTTCGTCTTGTTGGATATAATTTTTTTTTGGGATTTCGCCCGATGGAGATTTTGTTTTTTTTGGGATTTCAGGTGGTTCAGGGAGAATACGACTTATGTATTGAGTTGAGAGGTCCGAAAGGTAATTTCTAATCCGGCGAAGAGCTTGATGAAAATACATCAAGCACAATAATCGTACATTCTCCAAACCAATGTAAAGATTTGTGCCACCATCAGATTACCAATGGACCTATTGCAACGAAAGCCATACTACCGGTCATTAAGAATCTTTTCTTCTTCGATAGGTATTTCTTAAGCTCGCACTTTATTAGCGTTTCTATGACCTTGGAAAAAGGGACGTAAGTTCAATTAGACGATAGTTAGAGGGTAAAGATTCGCTTTTCTTAGGAACAGGCAGGAGCAATGCTGTTTTCCATTCACTCAGAAAGAGACCAGTAGAGTAGGACAGATGGAAAAGCGTACGCAGTGGTTTTGTTATTCATAACAATAGGGGAGAAACCATCTGGATCAGCGGATTTGTATGAGTACGAAAGAAGATACATCCCTTGAAACTGTTAATGTTCTCAAGAACAGGAGGAGTTACAACATTTTGTGGAAGTGTAGAGTTAGAAGCATATTGTGATGCTATCAAATTCATTTTTTTTTTATGAGCTTACCACAGGAGTGTGTTGTATGAAACGAGAATTGGAACCGACAAGGAGGTGGAATTTCGTAAGTTTTTTTTAAATGACCAAAAGTTTGTACTACCATTGGGATATTGAAATGTTTTTTGTCTAAATTTTTGCTCATATAAGAATTTGGTTCGCTTAATATGACTGTTACAGGTCTTTCTAATCAGTTTTCTTGATTCTAGAAGTGCGTCTATTGCTATTGGCTCACAATATTCAGAATCTTTCCCAGTTCTCCTAGGAGTTGCTCAGGGAACATTACTCGGCCCAAAATTATTTAATGTATTCCTACATGATATGCCATTTTGCAACTCAGAATTTGAGCCTGAAACAGTTTTATACGCAGATGATACAAAACTTATTGCTTCTGATGTAAGGCCTAACTATGCTTTACAGAAATTACAAAATGCTTTGACCATATTACTTTCTTACTTAAAATCTTGGGGATTGAAAATAAAAACTGAGAAATGCGGGCTCACCTGTTTCCGAAACTCCTACGGAAAAGGTCATCGAAAAGCTGTTAAAGAAAGTAAGCAGTTATGCTTAACTATTGACGGTGTGATGGTTCCATTAAAAACCGAAACAAAGTATCTAGGTATTCATTACCAAAACAAATTCAGATTCAATAAACATGCATGGATTGTATTATGTAAAGCGAGAACTGCGACTTCGCTCTTAAAAAAACTGCTTTCGTCAAAGAATTTGTCCCAAAAAACGAAGATTCTTATGTATAAAACTCTCATAAGACCCATAATTTCATATTCTTTTAGTACCTGGTTTAGTATTTCTCCATCTGCAGCAAAAGAGCTAGAAAAATTTGAGAGAACAATCCTAAGATTTTGCTGTGGAAAATATCGCAGACCGAATAAAAAATGGTTTTCCAACTATACCTTGTATAATTTAACAAAAGTTAAACCACTAATGATTTACATGACAACTTTGTTAAAAAATAGATTAGAAGCTATAGCTAACCATCCAAATCCACTTGTGAAAGTACTATGGGATTCGAATTTTAATGAAGGCACAGACCTTTACTACTACCAATCGCCCTTCAATCTTTTGCATAATAGATCTCGAACTTTAATAGAACCTCAGTTGAATGATTTGCTAACTCTTCCTTTTTATGAGAAAGCCTCATTGAATGTCCTCAGAGGATAAATTTAAAAACAATTTTAGAAAAAAAAAAAAATGAATAAAACAAAAAACATTTATTTTGTATACACAAATATTTGAATAATGTTTATTATATTTAATGTAAGTTATATTATATTATATTTAAATAATGTATTATATTATGAATATATATCAAAGTTTAATTAGTATTTATCTTTAATAAGATATCTGTCTTATCATATAGTAGTTTATATAAGTAAATCATAAGTTTCTTGTTCCAATATATTAGATTATAAATCATGAACTAAGTAACGGCCTTTATTAAACTTATACCAAACTCTTTACTCGCTGTTATGAGAAACATCATTTATAAATGTACCTATGCATCAAATGCATCTTTTGTTATGTTATTTTATTTTATTTTAGCCCTAGTCATTATTAGATTTAAGTTTTGCCTTTAAGAGCAATTATATGAACGTATGTCGGGAGCAAGCATATGAATTTATAATAAAGATACAATTTAAAATTATGTAACTATATTGTTAGAAAGAATATTTATTTATATTCTTTACTTAAAATTATTGTTTAAGCCAGACATATTTTTAAAGTCGGCTGCATAAAAACAAATACATTGTAATCAAAACTAAATTTGTGAATTTAAGCCTCAATAAATAAAACTGAACTGAACTGAACAGGTCTTTCTAGTTTGCCACTGTATTCCCAAAGCCAATGTGCTGCCTAATCCTATATCATTTTACTAATCGCTCGACCTGTTTTTTTTTCAAACATTTTAAAAGTAATAATCATAACTCATAAAACAATAATTTTCAAAACATAAAATGCGCATTTTGAAGGTTGAAAAAATCTTAAGCACCCATTACATAATTTACATCCTAGGTAAGGTACATTTTCAATGCTTATAAGATTACAGCCTGGAATCGCGAGTTTGAGTATATAACGTGCTTTTTATTTTATTTGAAGTACAAAATCTCACTTCATCAATCTATTCGTGAGAGACTTACTTGAATTAATCTTTAGCTGCCATATAGCCCTTCACGTACGTACACTCAACACTAGCTGCCATGAATCCTAATTTGCCACACGTATTTGGATGCTTTAAAGGAAATGACTGACCACCGAAACAAATTCACTCCGAAAAAAAAACCATTAACACGTCGAATTATTGCTCAAGGAAATAGTTGCACGAATCACGATATCCTTCAAAGTATCTCATCCTTTCTGCAAATGGCTCTATCTGTGTATCTTCACTATTGTAATCAAAAGAAAGGAAGTGGTCACTAATTGGAAAAAATTGCAAAATAACTGACGTGCAGCATCCTTAGGAATCGCCTCTTCAAAGCTTATGTGTTTGTCTATAAAACTTTATTCTTCAAGACACACAACGTACACATTACGTATAAGTAGTAACAAAGTAGATCTACTAGCAGATAGGTAGGTATGCCATGAATCGATAAATTTTCCTTAAGTAAAATGAGAACGAAGTTGACCACATTGAAAGTGAAGAGTCACGACCAAGGTAAAAGTGTTTTCCTTTGACTTTCAGCCGGACAAACAATAGAAAAACTGCAAGGACTCAAATCTTTATTGGTTGCTGTCGTCGTCTTCCCACATCTGCCTGTGACACATATAAATGGCAGCGATAAAGTACAATCATATTTTATCGTTTGTCCAATGATGTTGTTTGTCCTTGAAGCTAATTTTCCCCACCGACTGACCGGACCGAGAGCAAACTGCCCGAAGCCAAAGTTAGTAAATTATCATAAATTTTGCAGGATTCCATTCTAGAATAATTATTGCTGTTGATATACAATATGTGTATACATACACCTACTCGTACCTATCTTGCCCGAAGTAAAAGAAATAAGCTTCGTACGTATAAGTGCAGCAAATATGTTTTTAGCTTTTGATAAAATATTATACTGGATCTTGATGGGGAGAGGAAATAAAATAAAATTTATTACTTAGGTATAAGGACAAGCAATGTCCTTGAAATATCGCATACACAAATTAAAAGGTTTCGTTAACAGCTCATTATTCTGATTTTATTGCCTAAACTGCTAACATAGTTCGTAAAGACGGACAATTATGTACATGTTAAGCACAAGAATATTAATCGTAAATTGGTCTATTAAAAACTTTGACCTGTGATAGCAATTTAAGTAGATGGCAATATAAGGCATTGAGCTTTTTTTTTTTTTAATCAAGAAACAGAAAATTTATCACTGGAAATTCATATTGGAAAACCGAAGCTCAGGTGGCGAACGCAAATGGAAGGGGACATCAACCAACTTAGCTAAAGACCGAGCTGGCTGGAGAAGCTTGTTGGTTGAGGCTCAAGTTAACCCCGCACTACACTAGTACACTACGAAAAAAAACCTAAGTTGATTTAAACATGTTTCATTTTTATTCAACAATAGTTTGGAATTTAAACAGGTTTCGTGATGAAAAAAAACATTTCATCTGAATATTATTAAAATTAAAATGTTTGTGATTGAAACAACATGTTTGTGACTAAAATAAACAACGTATAATATTCAAATCAACAAAACGGTCTAAGTTGATTTTTTTAAAGAAAAAAATATAATAAACATGTTTAATTTAAGCGTGTTTGAAGTTGATTTGAATATTTCCTTCTTTTTAAACAACAATGTCATTGTTCATTTTTACTTGCGATATAGGTATTATAGGGCAAGTTTTTCTATAAAAAAAATCAAACTCGAGATTTTAATCAAAGTTGACATTACGATGATAGAGAACACCAAAAAAGTGGATCTGGCAATTCCGTCTGTCTGTTTGTAGAACGGTCTACAGCATAAACGGCTGCACCCATTTTGTTCAAACGTGGAGGTTAGGCGTTTTAGGTGATTGTCCAAAATAGATTTTTAAATCGTTATTTTAGCCCCAAAAATTTTTTTCATTATCTCGAAAACAGCTCAAACGATTTTGATAAAGATTGGTATGCGTTCTAATTTTTATATGCGTCTATATTTTGGTCGAAAAAAATTTTAAAATATTTTGTTATTAACAGTACCTGCCATACAACCATTTTATTGATTTTCGACTTTCTCATAAATGGCTCAACGAATTTCGATCAAAATTTGTATACAGGATCTCCTTCAAATGCTAAATAATATTGCTTTTCAAAATTTTCGAAAAATAGTTTTTTTGGATTTTTGAAAAAAAAATATTTTTTTTTTTTTGAAAATTCAATATTTCGAAAACGGGTGGGCGATTTTTTCTGAAATTTAGTTTTTAAGTTTATATGATTAAATATTTAAAATATTCGTACCAATTTTTGTAAAGAAAAAATTTAAGAATTCTTATGTATAAAAAATTAAGTGAAAAACGACCTTAAAAATACCTTTAGCCGTTTCCATTAAGAATCTTTTACATATAATGTATGGAACAAAGGAGCAAGTACGTGCGATCCAGTCGTGCATTATATTTATAATATGTATAAACTTAAATATAACAAACGTGTTTTTTTAAATATTGGGAAAATAAACGATATGAATAAGAACTATGTTGAATTATTAAGAATATGCCTGGTTAACAATGTTTATGTTTAACCAATCAACATATTTGTTGAACAAACATAAACGTTGTAAAAATATCACAAACATTTTCATTTTAATACATTTCGAATTTAAAGTATCACCCACATGTTTAATTTAATACTTTTCTTATTTAAATTATCACGATCATTGTCGAACTGAATACTTTTCTTGTTAAGCCAACAACAAACCCAACAAAACTTTTACCTAACTGAGTTTCAACTCTTGTGCTTATTCTGATGCGTTTCTTTATTCATTAGTTTGGCATTATTTTTGATGAATGTGGACGCATTGACAATTTTTAAAATTATAGATTTAAATTTAATTATATTTAATATTTATATTGTGGTGGAAAAGTTGATTTGAAGACAATGTTCTGCTTTTAAAAATATTAAACACTTTTTATCTTGGATATTAACCACTGTAGTTTGGATGTATAAAGATAGAAGATCTAAACAGATCATCACATATTTATTTACACTTTATATTTTTCCAATTTTTTGAAAATCATACTGCAACTTAAAGTTCTTGTTTTTGTCGTTTCTTCTTTTAAACCTTGTTGAATTATTAAATAATTGCGAATTAAAGAAGCATGATTTCAAAAATATACTGTCGAAAGTTCATCTTATTTTTATACTTAAAATAATTTTTTTTTTAATTATAAAAAATAGCTAATATGTAACAATTACATTAAAGAAATTGTTTATTGTGTTAAAAAAACTAATTAAAAAAAAATGATTATAACATTGTCAAATATTCAAATATGGACACGGATTTTTACTTCCAATTATAGGCACTATAAGGCAAGTTATGCATTCGTAAAAAAAAAATTCCAACAATCAAACATGACATTACGATCATCGAGAACACCAAAAAAGTGGGTCCCCCAATTCCATCTGTCTGTCTGTCTGTCATTCTGTCAGTTTGTCTGCCTGTGTGTCCTCGAGTCTGCAGCCTAAACGCTTTGATAGATTTGCTTTAAACTTGGTACATATGGTTTTTTCGGTAATATGCCCACATATGCCCCCAAAATTTCCAAAACGTCTCAATAGGTTTTTTCAAAACTTAATATTTCGTGGCTTTTCGACATTATCTTGAATATTTAAAAAAATTATTTTTCTAAAATATAAAAAAACGGTACCTCCCATACAAATGTTAACAAATGTTTAAGAAAAAAAAAAATTATTTCTCCAAAACGGCTCCAAGAATTTTTATAAAAAAATTTGTGTGTTCTTAGATTAGTACAGTTCACTTTTAAGTAAATATAAAAATATATATTTTGCGTACTTATTAACGGAACTTCACATAGAACCACTTTTCGTATTTTCGACTTTCTCAATATTGGATAAACCAATTAAAATAATTACTTTATACAAATGCTCCCTAAAATTGTTAATAAAACTGCGTACTCAAATTTTCAAAAAAAAAAAGTTTTTCGATTTTTAAAATATAAATAATTTTTTTTTTGAAAAATCGATTTCAGTCACAGAATTTTTTTTTTAATTTAAATTTTGTATGTATATTAATAATATCTTCAAAATGGGGTTTCAAATTTTTTTTTCTAAAAATGTTTTCAAAATTTTATAACTAAAAAAATGAATTTATTATAATCCCTTGAGCGCGTGCAAGTTATAAAAAAAAATGCGATACGTTTGATGGTCATTATCTAGTCTGTAATGTTTCCATTTGTTGTATGCCTGGTCCCGTTGTGATATAAGACATCGGATTTCATTCGAAAACCAACGACGTTCACCCGGTTTTATAATTCTAGTTCGTAGAGAAATATAACTGTTAAGCAAGTTGACGATATTATTACTAAGGAATTCAATTTGGTCGTCGGGGGATTCTAAAAAGTACACCATTGAACTCCGAGGGTAGCATGCTCAAGACCCGCATAATCGACATTTTTAAAATCTCTATATGTATAAGAGGTTTCTACTCCTTTGACAATGAACCTGAAAGATAGGAAGATAAGGTCATGTTTAGAGAAAGCCGGTGCTGATAACTGATCATATAGCTGAACGTCTCTTAAATCACTGACAAAGAAAACGTCTAAAAGAGTGGCCGAGTTTCTAGAAAAGTATGTAGCACTAGTCGTATTTACCAGAAACAAATTGAAGGTTCTCATACCTCTCATACCATGAGAGATGTCTGATCGAGAAGGTTGGAGTTAAGATCCCCACAAATGATGACCTTGCAACATCCAAGATTGATGGTTTCGTGGAGGCTTAGCAATGGATTAATATGAATGTTATTATTGGGTCTATAAACCGCACCTAATAGAATGTTACTACCTTCTTCATTTAAAATATTTAAAAATAAGTAATTTATCTCACTACTCAATCAAAATAACGCTGAAAACAGATAACTAAGATGGTACAAACCAAAAATCATTTATTTTTTAAGTCACGTATGACGTATGTAAATACTTTTGAAATCAAGCATAGATACCCATATGCCCCTTATTCTTCACTTTTTTCAAACCCTTTAAATTCTCAAGACATACTGACCAGTAAACAAGACTTATAATGAAGACCACAAACCAGAATTATAAACCAGCATTGAGGCCTGTGTGGACTTACTGTTTCGTTTCACCAATTTTGCAAAAAAAAAAAAAAAACAAAAAAAAATAACCGAAGCGTAAGTCGACAGTGTTTTCAATTATGAATACCCGGTGGAATATCAAACGTCATATGAATTCTTATAGCTTTTTGGTTTTTTTTTAAATGCACTTTCACACGCCCGTCGAACAACGAACGTTGATTTATTTGACAACAAACCCACTTTAGTGTACCGCCATCAATTGGAGCTAGCAGTGGCAGTTCACCAATCCTCCCATTTCCCCCACCCATGATTTGCCACTACCACTGTCATTTTTCTCCTGGAAACCCAGAGAGAATTGCACAAAATGGAAATAGTTTTCAGAAAAATAAAATACGACTCAAACACGAGATTTATGAGGATGTATGTGTCTCTAGAGTTATGTTGGGTTGAAGGTTTGGCTGCATGGAAAGAAAATCCGCGAGCAATCATGTGTGTATGTATAAGGTACATATCTGCACAAAGCCAATGTAAAAAAAAACATCTGAAAATAAAAAGGAAAACTGCAAAAGTTTCTCCTTCTAGCTAAAATAGATACAACAACAACAAAAAAAAAACTAACCCATTGCGAATATGTCCTGTGGCCTGAGTCGTCAAGTTTAGTTTATAATACTTTGTAAGATTGCAAAACTTCTTCAATATAGATAAACATACTCAAAGTGGAATGACATTTTCCCGATTCAAGGGTGAATAACACACATGCTGACTAAGAAGACAAGTCATATATATTCGATGTATGTAAATATGTGCATATAGGTGTAGTAAGTACGCATAAAATGCATTACGCCTCGAATGATATTTACGTTGACTTTTCATTACTTTGATGATGAAAGCAATACTTGAACGTGTTATGAGTGGGCTTGAGCTTAAAGTGTAATCCAAGTAACTGTACTGGGGTCTTAATGCAGAGTATACCTACCTACATAATAACTATTGACAAAGAAAATTTAGCAAATTCTCAACCACATTGCTACTTTTCATCATGCCAAAGATTATACAGTATTTTACGGATAAAAGAAACACTCACATAAGAAAAAGTCGCTCATAATAAACGCAATTAGAAACACCATGCCCTTTTCTTTATAATTATTTCCTTCTAAATTAATCGTTTATAAGAAACTTGTATATAAGAAAAACACTGTTATAAGGAAGCCTTTCTTGTGCTTGGCTGACGCTTTTGACTGCAGAGTTCTTAATGGAAGTTGTGACGGTGATTCTCTTGGTGAATTCACTTTCATACGAGGTTCATCGCGTTCGGTCATCGACTACTTTTTCTTGGCAGGTAACTGGTTGGCAATTCTCAGTGAGTTCTGAGTAGGTATGAAAACATTCTCAAACCAAAGAAGAAGATAACACAAAAAAAGGAAGATGACAACCAAATAAACAAAAAATAAAATAAAAATTAAAAAAAAATTGCCAACAGCCCGATGATGGAATGATAATTCCGAAACGTGTAGCAAATTAATTAAGAAAGTTGTGATTAAAAAACTAAGTTTTATTTATGAATTAAATATCTTATTAAAATTTAAAAATCTTTTATTTTATATTTACTTTTATTTCTTATATACCAACACAACTGGAGACGAAAAAACCATAATGAATTTCACAGCCGAACAATCAAAAATCGTCTTAAAATAAAAAAACACCAAACTTAAAATAACCAAAGCAACAATTAACATCAAGTTTAAGAAAAAGTGCCTTAAAATGAACATCACTCCTAAATACGCACAAACTAACATCAAAAATTCTTCCAATGCAACGATTAAAACTCGACTTGCTGCTCAAATAATGTGGATCAAAGAAGAAATAAAACGACTATATTCCAAAAAAAAATAAATTAAACCAAGAAATGTACAAACTTCACCTAAATATACACAACAGTTTACATCCCATAGTCGCAAATCATAATTTATAAAATATCTAAAAGTCAAAAACTAAAACTACAAAAACTATCAAAAAAACAAAATCCACCAATTAAAATAAATTGTAAACACAAATTCTACCTTAGACTCGTCAATAACACTCAAATTCAATTTGCAGAAACCAAAACAAATCTATTGAACAAAGGACTAAAATTTAATTTACCCATAAGCAACAAAAATAATTTGATCCGTGAAATAACAAACGCAGAAGCTGCTCTAAAATCACTACCCACTTACGAAATGCAAAACGAAACCAGAATCGAAATAAATAAAAAAACTGAAAACTGTATTAAAAAACCATAATAAACTTAATAAACTTAATAAATATACAAATAATTCTAAAAAGAACTTAATCGACATAAAAAATATAAAACAAAAACTAGAAGTTAATAATGCATTCATCACGAAGGCAGACAAAGACAATACAGTTGTTATTATGGACAAAAAAGAATACACTGACAAAACACACATATTCCTAAATGAAAACAATATAAAAGAAATAGATAAAGACCCCACAAAAACATACACAACAAACATAAACAGTGCAATAAACAAATGTAATAATGTTATTCACAAATTTAACCAAACTTAAACTAAAACAAACAAAACCAACTGCACTACATTTCACTGGTTTGCCCAAAATCCACAAAGAAGGAACACCCATCAGACCACTCATTAATTACACAACTGCACCAAGTTATAAAGTCGATTAATCATTACAAAAACTAATTAAAATTAACACCATCTTTCATAAAAACCATAGCATTAACAATTATTAACAATTAATAACCAAACTAAAAAAACATAAACATATTATCTAATTACAAAATGATTTCTTTCGACATCAAGGTGTATTGGTATACCTGTTAGTGTAAACGAAATAATAACAATCATAGAAAATAATCTTAAATTCACAGCCACCTTAAATACAAATCAAATAGACGAACTAATAACACTACTAAAATTAATATTACAACAAAATTACTTTCCATTTAACAACAAATACTACGTACAACATGAAGGCCTAGCAATGGGCTTACCCCTAAACGGCTTAATCGCAGAATTCTACCTAAACCACTTTGAAAACCAATACATACTGTCTCCTCTTAATGCACTTTTCCAAAAAATCATCACATACTCCAGATATGTTGATGACACATTTATCATCATAGATCGTACATTTAGACAAATAGAAGTAATGAGAAAATACCTCAATAACTTAAACGCTAAAATTAAATTCACTGCTGAAATAGAAAATGATAACCAAATAAATTTCTTAGACCTAAACATAAAAAAGAACAACAACAGGGTCATCTATAAGGTATACAGTAAACCAACCACCACTGACACCACTATCCATATTGATTCACATCACCCACAAACACAAAAAACAGCAGCCTACAACGCATTTGTTAATAGATTATTAACGGTCACTATGACCAATGCAGATTATGAAGATGAAGCGGGCATCATCTAATTTCGCAATACACCTACCCAAACTTCGAAATTAGTTTGACCCCCCTACACCATTGTAAAAAAAGGTGAACTCATGGACGCACTCGAAGAATATGAGATATATATAATCGCATAAACTAGAGGAAGACAACATAATCAATGACAAATTAATATTTAAAAGAAATGCACTATATGATACTGCAATTAATAATACATAAATCAACAAAGAAGAAGATAACACAAAAAAAGGAAGATGACAACCAAATAAACAAAAAATAAAAATTTAAACAAAGTTGCCAACAACCCGATGATGGAATAATGATTCCGAAACGCGTAGCAAATTAATTAAGAAAGTTGTGATTAAAAACTAAGTTTTATTTATGAATTAAATATCTAATTAAAATTTAAAAATCTTTTATTTTATATTTACTTTTATTTCGTATATTCCCTTAGAGTTTAAAATATCAGAAAGGCAAGAATCTGAAAGAACTGAACAACTGGAGGGATAGCCATCGTGAAATCTTTCAACGAAATCTAAGTACAAAGATTGAGCGTTTATGTATAAACTAGCAGAATTGATGAAAAATGCAGCCCCAAAGGAAAATAATCTAAAAACTGGCGGCAAAAAATGTAAGCAGAAGCGGTTTGATGAAGCAATACAAAAATGGGGAGTTTCGGCAGCTATTTGTGTTTGCCTACAAGCTATTACTTTAAACAAACATCAGTATGATAAAACTGATATTTTTGCATTTGTGTGTAGTTTCACTACACCACATATTATTGTTAGATTTTACATAAATATTCATGGAGAGGAAGACAAAACAAATGCGCTTAACTTCTTTTTGCTGGTTGTGTTCGACAATAAAAATGCTTAAAGATTACTACCTGTAATACAAAATAGTCCCTGTACATTTGTATTTAGATATGTACCAATAACCATAATACCAAACTTAATTGCATTGGCCCGCAATATTTTGTTTAATTTTATTTATTTGAAGAGAAAACTTATATATTTTATTTCAACTTGTTGAAGAAGAGTATATTTTTGTTACTTTTTTACATTAAGGCTTTTTATCTTAAAAAAATATTATAGATGAAGTTTTTCTATGAACATACATTCATTGTGCAATATAAAGTTTGTGTTTATGGCTAGCGAAACTAAACTTAACCAGAAACATAAATTGACTAACAACAATTACAAAGTCCACTCAAGGAGCAGGCATCGGAATCTTTATATGTAAAGGCATTAGTTGCCGTAGAAAAAAATTTGTAAGTGCCAATGCTGACAACAGAAAGTGCTATTTTAGGCCACTGGGTGCCACCAACAAAAAAGTGAAAAAATTCCGAAGATTTTATATGTAATTTTTGATTTTATTTAAAGAATAAATACGCACAAAATTAATAAATTATAAATGTATAGATAAAATACATGAACTGCATTAAACGAAACATAAAAAATAAATAAAAGCATCAATTAACAATATAAGTCTTTAGGTGGTATGAAGTGCTGGCAAGTTTCAGCCTTTATTATTTCATTAAACGACAAAAGTGATTTTATAATTCTATAATGCCGGTCATCCACTACGTGCTTTTCATTCAACGATCTCCAACCGGATTAAAATCATTGGTTGAATGGAATTGAGGATATCCTACATTAGAGTTGAATGTGTTGAACTCGAAATTAGTGCGTTGAGCGCCTAGCGGAAGACCGGCAATAAGAAAGACGTTTTTTTTCATGGGTTTTAAAGTTATTTAAGCGTGAAACAACCCGTTCAGTTGATGCCCTATCATGTGGTAAAACTAAGCTAAACTAATGATCATGAACATGGATATATTTGAAAACATTTGCTCGTCGATTCCTAGAGTATCATTTGAAGCGTTTGAGTGCCACAGTGCCATTTAAATTAAAAAATGCCAAAAGTGCACGATCGTGCCACTTCGACAACGTTGGCTCATAAAGTAATATATAATAGTGATGTGCGAAAATTTTGGACATTAGAGGCATGCATCATATGCATTCGTCCCCAACAGGGGAAACGAATATATGTGATCGCTGCCAATGCGCCTGAAACACCTCAGTCCACACAGTTTATAACAGAGCTTGGAAAACTTCGTGAATACTTAAGATTGAGCTCGGAAGAAAACTTTTACATATTGGCCGGTGATTTAAACGCCAAACACATAGATTGGGTAAATCAAATACAAAATCCTCGAGGTAACCATTTATTTAATTGCATTGGTCGATACAACCTTGGGTATCGCATTGATCTTCTCGCTACAGATAGGCCATCATTTCCTAGAAGCGGCGCCTATCTGGATCTATTGTTGAAAGACGCAAGACTAACAATTACTGACACTGCGGTTCAATGGCCAAGAAACTGTTTACAAACGATTGAGTATGAAAGTGACCACTGCGGACTCGCCTCCGTAATAAAACTTCCGAACGAGCTTATGGAGTTGGAGGAGTATGTGCCTGAGCATACTAACAATTACAGTGAGGTGCGTTGGCCACGCTTCTCCAACGCCTTATTGAGCGAATTACGTCCGAATGGTGTATCCCCACCAAATTACAGGAACCTGACAAATACCGAATTCGACAGATACTTGGAACAAATGGTCGAAACAATTCAACGAACAATGAACAGAACAATACCGAAATACAAAGAATATAACGCAACTTACATGTACCGTAACGCGACTATTGATGCACTACACAGACATTAAAGTGTACTACTGACAAGACTAAAATGCTTGTACAGACGGTTTACTGAAACACAAGGTCTGGAGATAGGACACTGAAGTCGTCCGTCAAAAACATCAACCAATTAATCAAAGAAAATTATAGATTATCCATTAATTTCTTTTGGGACAATAAAATTCGGGCTGTTGACTCTAGCGACCCGAGTATGTTCCCAAAAATTAATAAGATATTCAGAAGAAAGCATCAAAATAATCTTCCGTGTCTTAAGCTTCAGAGGACGACAGAGAACCGAGTCGTACTTTTGACATCAGGCATAGACCCAGAGGACGCCGTATTGGACGATGACCTATATATAATAGAAGATTGGCAAGAGAAAGTGGAAGCTGTGGGACTACTTACCAGCAAGTGTACAAGGTGAATGCTAGCATTCGCCCGAATCATGACCTGGAGAACAGAGCTCTTCTTCATCACTTATAGCTCCGGAACGATCTAAGCAAGTTTCTGATATCCAATGCAACAATTTGCAAACGCAGTGTACGGGTGCCTGTCTGGTTGATTTCGAGAAGGCCTTCGACACCGTACGGTTAGATCTATCTAAAGCCGACTAGGTATAAGTAAACCTCTGTTATATATGCTCTATGACATGCTAAATGGTAGAAAGTTTGTTGTCAAGTGTGGCAATGTAACTTTTACCGCAATTTTTAATATTAAAAATGGTCTCCGGAATGCAGCGGTTAACTCGCCGATTCTATTCAGCATATACACCAGCGATCTAATAGGTAGTCCAACTCAGGCAATTGCGTACGCCGGCGATCTAATTACGTACAGAACAGCTCAAACATTTGAGTTGAGTTGATAATCAACTTCCAGAAATCAGAAACTATTCTGTTTAGGACTCCGTTGTCTAGCGCCTCAAGGGATACGAGAAAGAACCAGCGCAAGCTGGTGATCGCAGGTCCAAAAAGACGTCCACTGGCGAGTAAGAGTGTAGTAAAGTACCTTGGCATCTGGTTGGATCAGTACCTGTATTTCGACAGACATATAGGTGCTGCTCTGGCCAGGGCTAGGGGAGCCTTTGCTCTGACAAAACGACTGTTTTATAGCAGCCGTCTTGAGAGCAGGGGAAGGTGATTTGCTACATGGCCTCATCAGGCCGATGATTTCCTATGGATGCCCGGTGAGGTTTAACGTTGCCCCATCTCAAATGGAAAATATTCGGGTGTTTGGGAGGCAATGTCTTAGACATTGCCTTGGATTACACAGAACACCAGAGTCGGAGTACACACGATATTATTCCAACCAGCCTATTTTTTGTGGCTTATTACCCAAATAACGAATATTTTGAGAGTGCGCTGTTAATTGGCTACATCCCTCCCGAGGCATTTCTCTATGTATTTAGACAGTCAAGGGCTGATACAGGATAGAATGGCGGTTCCGCTCATCTACCACATCAGCCGGAAAACTGTAGATAGGCGAATCCTGTATGGTCGAGACGTTATCGCTCTAGGTGGAGAAGAGCGCCTTCGTTTCAGTAGGACTATGTCCGATCGGGGCTAAGGGATAGGGCGAAGCAGGAGAAACAGTTCTGGTATGTCTTGGCCGACTTACATAGGTTTATGGAAATTAGGTATAAGGAACAGTCGGGGTGGCAATAACATAAAAAAAATAAAATTAAAAATAAGGACGCGTTTGTATATGTATGTACGTATGTATATGTATGGTCTGCATGCGCATACAAAATATACCAAAAAAATTAAAAAAAAGGAAAAAAGTTGCTGTGGCTGTTCTAGTTTTTTAAGTAGACTTAAGTAGTTGTATGTATTTTTAGGTATCTTAAGTAGTTTAAGTTATGTTTAGTTAGTATAGGTTAATTGTATCTAGTTTTAATTATTTTTATTCTAGCTTTAGGTAGTTTATAAGAAAAAAAATTTAAATATGATAAAAATACTGAGATTTTTGTAAATATCTTTTCTTGGTTGAATAAAAATAAAATAATTAGAATTAATTAAAATAGTTTTTAGGTAGAACGACATTAGTATTAGAGATATAGTTTAGTTTAGAGCGCCTGTAAAGGGCCAGTTAATTAGTTATAAGTTTGCTAATTAGGTTAGTTTTAAACATTTTTGTCTAGCTTTAAGTTAGTTTTAAGTAAATGCTACATAAAAATGAATTTACAAGAAAAAAGTGTTTGTATGGACTATTTCGTTTTCATGAAATTGGGTACACGTACAAAATATTTTCATTTGCCCATAGTGTTTTTAAAAGATATTTTCTTTCTTATATCCGATGCTTGGATATAAGAAAAACTCCGATAAAAGAAAGAAATTTCTTAGATTTTGAGAGTTTCTTCTATCCGTTTTGTACTGTATATTAATGTGAAAGGTTTACCCATTTAACACATTAATTATGAACAAACATTTGAAGAGCGTCATTACGATTAGATATGTTCGCTAAAGGGATTCATGGTTTTTGAGGTGATGATCGGGTCGTGATGGTGGTGTTGCAGTAATTGTTAAGGAAAACATTAAATGTAAATTGCACTGTATCTCTCCCTCAGACAGTAAAATCGAGTAGGTGTTCGTGGACTTAGTCGGTGCTGAAAGTAAACTTCTTGTTGGAGTAGTTTGCAGGTCTAGTAAAATCATTAGTTTTTTACCTCTAATAAGCCTATTGGAACGAACGTGTCTTGACATCATTATAGGTGGAGGCTTTAATAGTAACCTCATACCTGATACAAGTTGGAAATGATGGAAATTTTTGATCTTTATTCAGTAAATACTATGTTGGCTACCCATTTTTCGAGAAATAGTTTAACACTGCTTGAAATATTTTGGGTAAGCAATATTGAAAGGCTAACCCTTTATTATCAACTGTTCGCACCAGGTTTTGCTCGACATGATCTTATATTTCTTACATTCGAATTTCATATTTCTCTACACTTTACTGAATTCCTGTACAGGAACTTAAGAAATATAGATACTTATGCATTGCACAATCAATATAAACTCGTAAACTAGCAGCAGTGTAGGTTTTATATGTCGTCATCAATTTGTTATGCAATTTCTTAACGATAAAATTAATTTCTTATTCCATATAGACTAAGAGCGGGCCGACAGCCATACGTCATTTTATCATAGCTAATTTTTTGTCTGTGAATAGATACCAAAGTAGATAAGAACTAATGGACATTCCAAATTTTTAAAGCTGGGGCGTTTCGGAGATATGCAGTTTTAACAGTGCATTCTCAAATACGTTATTTTATCAAAGCTGATATCAAATCTCCTTAAAGGTGTCTGCCAGACGAAACGCGCCACTGAAGGGGTTTGACAAGTGTCAAACAAAGTTTGAGACACTATCAGCTTAACCATATCAAAAATTCAGTTTTGATAAAATAACGTAGTTGAGAATGCACTGTTAAAACTGCATATCTCCGAAAAGCCGCAGCTTTGAAAATTCGGAATGTCCATTCGTTCTTATCTACTACAGAAAAAAAATCAGCTTTGAAAGAATGACGTATGGCTGTCGGCCCTGGGCTCTTAATCTAATATTCATGTTCCTTTAAAAACAAGAAGTTGTAATGTTCATAATACTCCGTGGCTTACTGCTAAGTGAGAAATGTGATCAAGTCTACAAATTTTGGATACGATATCAATTGCAAGAAATAAAAGAAATTTATTGATCCTTTTGGAATTAATAAAGTTGTGATAGAAATTAGAAAGGTTATATCTCAATTATATTCGAATCATCTAAGTTTATCCTTAAGCGGACGTCAGTTGTGGAAAAACTTGAGGGAAATAGCATTGGTAAATCGAGAATAACTACTAATATTGATGGTAACGCGTTAAATATCAAATTTTTCTCGTTGTCCCCTCTACCAACTCCCGCCAGAGTGAAAACTTACAAGCGCCAGTATTTAAAGACCAAAGCTATAACTCCTGGGCCCAGTTTTAGTTTTACGGTAGTAAATAGCTCATACATAGTAGGAAGCCCGCTATATATACAATCAGATGCTATCAACGTCGATGATGCATCCATCGTTTCCAAAAATACTAAATAACAACTATAATTTGTCCAACAAAAATAGTCAGTACAGGGAAGATGGGACTCAACTCTCACTCTGACTGTAATAGATGATACTAAGTTCGTACTGTCTTAAAGCTCTTACAGTGTTGCGGTAGTAAGCATATTAAATTACCAAAAATGTAGCAGCGGTAACTCTGATTAATGTGTTTAACCACAAAACGAGGGTACAGTGCATTGTGAAGGTACACTAGTTGTAGCAGTGTGCATGTGCACTTGAATGTGCAGTTGTAGGTAGGCCATGGTGGAATTTACGCTGGTTTTAACAAGATTACAAAAACAATTTGTATATAAGTCGGTGGTTATTTTTAGTGGCAGTTTCAGCAACAAGTACAGTGTATTTCAAAAAGCTCTCCCATAAGGCCTGTACTGACTAGTTTTGTTGGAAAGAGTATAGTGAATTTCCCACCCACTGGCAAAAGTCCGTCATATCCCAAAAAATGACAAAAAACACGACTTTATAACTATAGCTATCTTACCCTTCCTCTCAAAAGTTTGCGAGAAGTTACTGTCAGAACAAATGAATGTGCTTTTTTGTGCTACACAACTTTTAACATAAATACAATCTGGTTTCCATAATAAACATAATCGTATTACATACGTCACTAATCGATAAATGAAAATAAAGCCTCATTTTTGATTTTGCTTCAGTTTTCGAAGGCTTTTGATTGCGCGTAAATTATTCGATTTTGAGCAATAAGCTTCTCAAAGAGTTTAACTTTTCATCCAGAGCTGTAAAATTAATAAACTCTTACTTTAGTGGAACAATGCAAGCGGTTGAACTCAATAATAACCTATCGAACTTTCTGTCGTTAACACAGGGCGCCCCACAGGTCTCAGTCTTGGGCCATCCTTAGTTATTTCTGTACATAAAGTACGGCCTTCTTTCCATGTATGCTGACGATGTGCAACTACACATTAGCATTAGTCATGAAAAACAGCACAATCCGTTATATTTTCGGTCCACGCAGATATGATCCCGTTTCAGCATTTTCAACCCAACTTTACAAAATGACTTTTAAAAATCTGATAGAATTTCGTGCCCTATCTTTGTTTTCGGATATATTTTATTTTCTTATATTAATGTTCGCCTTTGGAATCGACCCCCATGCGACATCGGAAGAATTGAATATTCAGGAAGGGTAAACCAGAAATTAAAAAATAAAATGCACGACTGGATCGTATGAACTTGCATAGAGCAAGTTCGGTCAGATCGTATGCAAAAGATTTCTAATAAAAATCTAAATGTATTTTTAAAGTTGTTTTTTACTTTATTTTGTATATACTTATACAAAATTTCTTTATTTTTTTTCTAAAAAAAAAATTGGTATGACAATCTTAAATATTTAATAATATAAACTTTAATCATACAAAAATTGGAATATAATACAAATAAAAATGACCAGCGTCAAATCTTTCATATAAAAAATCTTCCTCCTTATATGAACAACAAAAATGTTGGCTTATAAATGATTATGGAACAACAACAAACTTTTGTGGCTAATAAGAGCGCTAGTCGTTTCAACGCAATTGATAAACAGAAAAACCTGCATTAGGTTGGATTTGATCATGTGGGCTCGGTGGCGTGATGCGTAGTGCGTTGGCTTCTAAGCAGCTGGTCATGGTTCAAAACACGTTAAAGGCACAAGAAGTTTTTCAATTAAAATGAAAAAGTAGACCAGCACCACTAGAGCAAAGGAATCTGATGATCAACCTTGGCAAGTCGTGAAATAGCTATAATTCCAGTCAAAACTAAATGAGAAAAAACTTGGTGGTAGCACACTCAAGTTGTTGTTGGTCATTCAAAATCATTACACTTAAAAACTAAAGATTAAATCGACTCAATCAAAGGAAAAATAATTTTAATTTCTGAAATAAATACTTAAACTAATTTCAGCTAAAAAAAATTACGCCATTTTATTTCTTGTATAAATTTAAATTTATTGGAAAAAAATTTTTAAAATCTGTTTAGCGGTTTTTGAGAAAAAATGAAAAAAAATTTTCAAAAAAAAATTCAAAAAGGCGAATTTATATTTTAACTTATAGCAAATTCATATACATAACTATAATTTTTCAAAAGAAATGTAGGTAATAAGCAATGTAATTTTTTTTTTTTGAAATGCTTTTAAATACAAAAAAATATTAAATACGCAGTATAAATTGGGCAACCCAAGCCTACATGTGTGTGAAATTTCGAAAGAACCGGTTAAGCCATTCATGAGATAGTCGAACGCAAAAAAAACGGTCCTATGGAAATTACAGTTTTTAGACATTTTAAAATTTCTTTTTTCAACCATATGATCGATCGTACCTTAAAAGCCACACTGATTTTTTTAATCAAAACCGTTAGAGCCGCTTTCGTGAAAAATAGGCTTTAACGTAACGGTTATATGACAGGCACCGTTATTTTTTGAGTAAAAAAAATCGATTTCCCCTCTCTCCAATACCTAAAAATCTCCATAGAAAAAGTTTGAAGCAATTCGGCCCACCCGAATTGGGCTGTAGGTATCTATACATACAGCTAGACTGACAGACTGACAGACTGACGGACTGACAGACTGACAGACTGACAGACTGACAGACTGACAGACTGACAGACTGACAGACTGACAGACTGACAGACTGACAGACTGACAGACTGACAGACTGACAGACTGACAGACTGCCAGACTGCCAGACTGACAGACTGACAGACTGACAGATTGACAGACTGACAGACTGACAGACTGACAGACTGACAGACATACAATCGGACAGAATTTTTAGACCATCTTTTTTCGCCTTCTTTGTAATTTTAGCTTTTCACTAGCTTATAAGATATTATATCTTACTGTGTATAAGCAATATCGAAATAAAATAAAATAAATAAACAAAGTAAATAAATAAAAATTATCGTCTGTCAAAATGTACACTTTTTATTGATTAACAGAAATTCAGCATAATCGGGAAATAGTAAACTAGCTTGCTGTAGGTACTGTTTTTACACAACCGTAATTTGTGTGCCACATTTACACTAGGCACTTAACAGTTTTAAAACTAATCACATTATTTTTAGATTTAGGAAATACCATACAATAATGAAAGATAAAACGGCTAACGAAAATCTTTTGAAAAAAATCAGTCTGCTAATAAAAGTACACGCCGGACATTGATTAGAAAAAAGTAAATTTTTTGCCCAATCCGAGCGATTTATTTTGAACCATACTTTAAATATTGGTAGGAATTAATAAAAGCTTTCATATTTGTAACCCCATGTACAGAATCCCACTTTTTGTAATGCTAGGATTTGACCTATGATTGGGTCAACTTTTTCAAAAGTTGTGATGAGATTGCAAATTTTATGTTCGCCACTCTTAGAATTTATTCAAACAACAGTGGACATGTTTACTCCGTAAGCAGAAAGAAGTTAAAAAATGTGTCATTTCATTTGTTTGTTTTTAAATACATCGAACACCAGTTCCAATACAATACATTACTTATTATCATTCGGCGGAATACGCCATTTCAAATAATTATAAAATGCACGACTTGATGGCATGTACATACTCTTAAGTTCGAGTTATGGAAAAGAGTGTTAGTAGAAATAGATAAGTATACAGTGGGGGTCCAGTATAAGAAATGATATAATGTCCAGAGTCAATTCGTTATATCGAAAATGCGTTATATCGAATACGTTTTTTTCATATAAATCTTTAGGTAAATAGAAAGTACAAAGTACAATTGTATTTTCCATTATTTTATTTCATACTTCACTTAAAAGAACAAAACAACCGCAGAGAACCAAACATCATTTGTGAACTCATGAACCTATGCATTACTCTTCATCAGGGGAATCATCGTTTATGATTTTGTAACTGAAAATGTAGTAAATTGTAAGCATTCAATTCATTTGAATTTAGTTAACCGATGAAAAAATGCGCAACCATTTTCTTATCAAATCATAACCTACTACTCATCGATGGAAATAGTCAATGAATCCATTGATGAATTCACCAAAAAAAATTCATTAATGTTGAAATTTCCTACTGGGTAAGCAATCGGAAAAAACACTTGAGTAATGGAAAATTGTGTATGTAACTTCCAATATTATCATAAACATACATAGAAGTATATAATAACACATTTACTTTCAAGAGTTTCTTTCAAATTTGTTGTTTGTAAGAATTTTGTTCATTATATAGAATGCCTACTGGACTTGAAAAAGGTGTTCGTTATATCGATCATTCGTTATACTGGACCACCACTGTATTTTTTACTAATTTTTTAAGCCTATTCAAAATTTCTCTAATTTTTTCAAAAAAAAAAGACTTGCAGTATTAGTATTATTTGAAGGACCTCCTATATTAAAAATTTGATCGAAATCCCTCTAGCCGATTATGAGAAAGTCCAAAATAAAAATGTAAATATCTCTAAATTTATAACCAACATTTAAACCATATATACCTAAAGGGCAGAGATTTTTTTTTATCCAAATCGTTAGAGCCGCTTTCGAGATAATTAATTTGGTAGACAAAAATGTATGGCAGATACCGTATAACCGTCAGGCTTGGGGCTAAGAAAACTATTCAAACATTTATTTGCGACAATCACCTAAAACCCTTAAATACCAAATTCAAAGAAAATCGCTGCAGCCGTTTAGGCTGTACATCGTTGTTAAGACAGAATTGTGGGAACCACTATGTTGTTCTTCTCTATCATCGTAATGTCAAGTTTGATTAAAATCTCCAATTCAATTTTTTTTTCAAACACAAAATTTGGCCTATATGTAGTTTATCACAAGTAATAATAATAATCGACCCAAATGCTTCGTCACTTTCAATGCCTTTATTGACTGTAAATCGCACATATGTAGGTGAGTGACGAATTTGTCCAAGAAGACCAGCAGAATTGATATAAATGTGAGTATGGAGAACGTTGTTCAGTGTGCACTTCCGGACCAATCCTTTCTGGTTATAAGGGGGATTATCGTTTCTGAACATCCACATTCCAGCACATACATTTCTTTTCTGACTTCTCTAGCATCAGCATGTTGATAAGTTTTTCTTTATTTTTAATAAATAATTCCGATGGTGTGCCACCAGCCATAAATTTACATTCACAGTTTCATTATAAGACCGAAACTGACGTTTTTCTTACTTATTAAATCAGAGTGAAATAAAAAGAGAATAACCAATAGTTCACCGCATACTTTATTCGGCTTGCAAAATTTCTAAATGTACATATATACCTATCTAGGTATATTTATATTTTTTTCTGTTTTTTTTTTTTAATTTTTGTATCCCCTTTGGATATTGATTCAATTTCTCTTAACTCGAAGTTATTTAAAAATTAATAGAAAACCTTGATTCAATCTATGCCTTGCTTTCAGCTTCAGTATTCGTGTCACCATTTCCACCAGAAGCAGCTGCAGCTGGTGCCTTTTCCTCAGTTGATCCCATCACACAGCAAGGACACTTTTCCTTTAGCACAATCCGATACTTCGGATGACTAGAACAATAAAGGCAAAGTTAAATTTGTAATTAATTTGAAACTGTGCTCTGCAGATGCATATCTATACAAACATAGCAACCAATGGATACGACTCATCTATACCTCCTATAATACTATACAATATCTACCTACCTTATGCCGTAAACAATCGGATTAACAACAGCACTACTCTTTGCGAGTGTGGCACCCCAAATGGTTGCGAAAGGAGTGAGGCCATCGATTTTGAATAATCCGAAGTAGCATATCACCAGATACGGTGTCCATGCGGCGAACCACAGTGAGATGGTTGTCAAAGCCACTTTGGCCAGCTTGGCTTCGGCACTCTTTTCAGTATCCTCCGAGGAGCGCAAGGATTTAACGTTCATCTTCTTGGCCTGTTCCCGCATTGCCTTCTCGTGGGCCGACACAGCCTGCAAACATTGAAATAGAGCACAATTCAGTCACATTCAGATGCACCCAACTCAGGTACAGATATACCGTTAATACCAACCGCAATGATATACCAATAGGAGAAACATATGAGAAACAATGGCGTATAGTATACGAACAAGGAATACGTGATGAGATACGATCTGGGATTCCAGTCTCTTGTCATATAATCGATGCTGCATGCGGTCAGATTTCCTTCTGGAACGTAACGGCTCCAGCCGAGCATTGGTGTTACTGTCCACAGAGTTGCAAACATCCAAATACCAAGAATTTTCATGGTAGCTAGCTTAATGGTCATTGGAGTGCCAGACACTCCTTTCACTATGACATTGTATCTGTCAAAGGCAATCATGCACATTGACCAAATTGAAATGCAGCCAAACATTGACCCACAAAGGGCATAGAAGTCGCACATGAACGGCCCAAGAATCCAGGTTTCATAGTAGAAATTGATTATCATGATTGGTGACTGCGTAAGCATCATGCAGAAGTCTGAGAAGGCCAAGTTGATGACGAGTAGATTGGCAGGCGTGCGTAGGGATTTGGTTCCTCCGAAGATATAGACAACCAGACCGTTGCCTACACAAGAAATTACCATAATAATGCAGGTAAACACTCCAAGAATTCGATTCCACATTGGATCCATGGGAGGAAATCGACTCCAATAGGGGTTGACCAAATGAGCCATATCTGGAGTGACCTGTGTTGGGAAGTGAGGGAGAAAATTAAATCAAAAGAAATAAGATAGATTTTGAATTAAGAAAATTAAATTTGGTAATGATAATTTTGAGTTCAATTTTTAAAATCACATTTTTATATAAAATAGCTCCTAAATGATAATATGTACATAATTGTTGCCGTTGTTTTTTTTTTAAATCATTTTTGACTTGACTTTAAGACTCTTAGGTGACACTTGGAAAAGAATATTATCGAAACGCGAAAAGGAAGTTTGTTGCCTATGTATCAAGGCATGAACTGTCAAAATCAATTGATGGATTGCTGCGATTTAAATGGATTGAAAAACCTCTACAAAATTAAAATGTTACCTAAAAAAATTCGAAATTTTTCCAAACCAAGAATAAGGATGAGAATAATACCGAGACGAGCCTGCACATTAAAATTTTCATACGAGAAAATGAGGAGGACAAAATCGAGACGAAACTTGGTTAGGCGGGACCGAGGCTGACATTTCTCAATTTTTACGTGACCGATACGATACTTACAAAAGTCTCGCTTGGTCTCGTCTCGGTGCCAGCCCTAATTATTTAGATAAGTATTAAATTTTTTAATTGGCCGACTTGTGCAATTAAACGTTTTTCGCAGGATAAGACTGGTAGATCAATTAAGTGGGGTGTCATCTATTTCCTACCTATATAGAAATATCTAACAAAATATAGTATGGGGCGTCCAAGTTGTGATGGACATTCCTGATGCCAAATTATCATAACAAGTTCCACCATAAAATTTAAATGTTTGTAAGAAAAATTATTCTAAGTGACTTCAAATTTCTGAAGGGATGACTTGATGAACAAGAAAAATAGTCCAAAATGGAGTTCGCCAGGTGGGTAATGCTGCCAAAATAAGGTCCTTTCTAATGCGAAATTTGGAGGGTAGAGAATGGTAGTATAATTGGTCTTTTCTTCTCCAAGAACGGCGCGGCGTTGGTCAGACGGCGAACTTTACTGATCAATAATAACTCTCGGACCGCGGCATTATCGATAACCAGTGTATACTTTATTGGTCTATAGATTCTTTTCCATTTTAAATATTAAATAATGACAGAAGAACGAACCAAATCGCCTGTACCTATTATTTCTGTTTCACAATTATCATCTGCATTTCATCATGTTTCTACTTAATGTCCACTTTATCCATGTCCACTTACAGCAACCGAAAATGAAGTTTCATCATCATCTTCGTCAGATAAAAATTTAGATTCCAGCGAGGAGACAATCACTACTCGAAGGACAAACGAGGAAAACAGTCATCCGTTTCTCATGCGAAGTGTTTAGTATTTTTCCCATGGTTGCAGTTTAAAGATGGCAAACTGCAAGAACTGAGTTTTGTAAAATGTGTAACCAATTTATTGCAAAATAAAATGTACGACTGGATCACACGTACTTGCTCTTATGCTCTATGGCATTTTTGCAAAAGATTCTTAATAGAAAAGGCTAAATATATTTTTAACGTCTTCTTTTACTTATATTTCTATATACAAAATTTCTTTCTTTTTAATTTCTGAAAAAAATTTGTAGGGCAATTTTAAATATTTAGAGCCATTTTTTAATCTCCAGATAAACATCCAGTTAGTTGCCAGACAAATTAACTTACTTGACTCTTAAACAACCGGATAACAACATCGAATTTTTCAACAAAGAAAAAAAAATCTATAGAATAATTTGATTTGAACGTCACTTTTATTTCAAGTATCGAACTTTTCATATAAATTAATTTTTCTTTAACGTTTATTTCAAAGCAATAACCTTGCAAAGTGTTTTTGACTTCAAAAATAGCTATTTATTTTATTCCTCAGTTAACTCCTTATTCCATTCTAAAATGAGCAGATAACTTTATTTCTAGGTTAAGTTGTATCTTACTGTTGAAAAACTGATTTTTGCTTTATCTGGGGAATATGTACTAACTGACTGCTTAACTGACAATTGAAAAATTGGCCCTTAATAACATAAATTTAAAACCAGAATTTCAAAAAAAAATTATCCACCCGTTTTCGAAATATTGCATTTTCAAAAAAAAAAACTTTTTTCAAAAATCTAAAAAAATATTTTTCGAAAATTTTGATATGCAGTATTATTTATTCGAAGAACCTCCTATTTGCGAGAAAGTCGAAAAAAAACAAGATACGGCAGGTACCGTTAATAACAAAATATCTAAAAAAAAAATGTTCACCAAATGTAGACTATACATAAAGTTGTGCACATACATTTTTTTTATCTAAATCGGTAGAGCCATTTTCGAGATACTTAATATTGTTTGGCAGGTACCGTGAATTTTGGGTCTAAAAAAAACGGTTCAAAAATCTATTTTAGACCGCCTAAAACACTAAAATACGAAGTTTAAAGAAAATAGCTTTTGTGGAATGACCACATTATTCGATGTCGTCAAAAATACTGCAAAGTGTTGTGAGGATCTTTTCGAAGATGAAAGAATTTTTTTCTCCGTTTGATTTGGCTGTAATCTATAAGACCTTCATTCGTCCAAGGCTGGAGTATAACTCTCACATTGGGCAGGAGATCCCAAGACTCATTTGAATCTTTTAGATAGAATTCAAAATAGAGTTCTAAGAATGATGGGTGATAAAACTAATTTATGGAAACATTATTTATATGGGTTTCATTATTTTACCGCTATTTTAATAAGCAATGTTCTAGCGAAATATCCAATTGCATTCGTCCCCTTAAAATTTCCAACCGTATTAGTCGAACTAATAGAAATACTCATCAGCTTACCCTTAAGCCCAACTTCGGACGTACTGTCAAGTACAAAGATTCTTTCTTTAGTCGAAAACTGTGGAATACTTTGCCCTGCTCTATTTTTCCTTCCCATTTTGATATTTTGAGCTTCAAAACTAATGTACATCGGTATCTCCTTTTAAATACTTCCCTATTTTCCTAAAGCTCCGCGTTGTGCTTGTCATATTAAGGGGATTGAAGCCCGTTTAGTGTGCGCTCAATTATAAAAACAAATTTGTATATAAGAATAAAGTAATAATAAACTACACTAACGATTTTTTTGTTAAATTTATATTAGTTACACAAATCAGGCGTTGCCTAAACAATTTCATGCATTTGAACATTTTCTCTCTTACTTCACTCAACCAATATTTCGTACGCTGATAATTTCACCTGTTCCTTTTTTCATAATCCTTGGAAAGGTGTCGTACGAAATCCCCAAAAGAAATCCCCATCCGATAAAATCCTCAAGAAGTAAAATCCAATTAGCCAATATCCCCATAGACATAATACACATGGACAAAATCCCCAACGAAACAATCTTTCTTGCCAAAATCCCCACGGAATCCCCAAAGCCCCAGTGTCCGGTCCATGTATGTACACTTAGTTTTCAAAAAAAATTTAATGAAGTTCTCTTATTGTGATACTAATAAGTGATAACAATTATAAGTTTCTTTTACTTATTTTTAATGCATGTACATTTGGTCAGTCTGAGTTTCGTTCTTATGGTGCGTAGTGAAACTTTTTTATGAATTTTTGCTTTCCGTTTTATTTAAACTTATTTTGTTTGCATTATTTTAGCATATTAATTACTTATATGAGATATGACTATGTATTTATTTTCTTAAAAAGTGTATTTACCCTTTGGATTACATTTCACGCTATATAAATTAAACCAAATATCCCCAAAACAAATATGTTCAAGTAGTGAATGAAGCCGCGCCAGCGATTTCATCGCATGAATCACTACTTGTACACATTTGTTTTGGGGATATTGGCATGGGGATTTTTGCCCTACGGATTCCTTCTTTGGAGATGCAAAATAAACAAACAAAATATCCAACAGTATGGGGAAAGAAGCCTTATGAACAAAATCCCCAATATACTTTCTTTTTTGCCAAAATCTCTAAAAAAATCTCCAAAATCTCAAATAGCTAATCCCCAATATATTTTTTTTTGGCTTAGACCGATTCAGTTAATAAATTTGTTATTACTTGATACATTTTAATTCAGTAAGTAAAGTCTTTTTCATCTATTTCGTCATTACTGTCAAAAAAATGTTGTTGCTTTTTCTAGAATTGACAGCTTTGTTTGGGGATTATGTTTTTTGAGCAAACATCACCAACCCCGTCGAAACCCCTACTACTCGTATTGTATAAAACTTGTAATATTGGTATACCAAAACGACATCAGCTTTATTTCTTTAAGTGCCTCAGAATTGATAGTCAAAGTTTTCAGTGATGAGTTTCAATGAAAGCTATAACTGGCGCCTTAGTCTCGCCTTGGTCGCGTCAAAATCGAAAAATGTCAGTCTCTGCTCGGTCACGGCCTTAGTCTCATTCTTAGTCTTTTTTTAGTTCGTGATTTTTGGTAGTTAAAAGATGTAAAATAAGACTCGTGTTCAGATTGAAAAGATAGAGTACCTACGGTATAGCTTATTTTTTTCCAAATGTCAGCCAAAAGGTGTTAAATCAACTTTTTCCGGAGCAAAAAATAAAATCGGAAAAATTTCGGATTTTCTGAGCTAAAATTTGAATTTTGTAGAGATCTTTTAATCCGTTTAAATCGGAGCCATCCTTCAATGGATTTTGCCAGTTCACGGCTTGATGGGTAGGCAACAAACCTTTTATTGACATTTCGATAATTATTTTTTTCCAAGTGTCAATTTAAAGTCTGAAAGTCACCTTTTTCCAGAGGGGGAAACAAAGTCGAAAAATGAGCGATTTCTTACGACATGCATACATAAATCGTACTTATTCTTCTCTGGATTTTCGCAGTGCTCCTATCTGGGTATAACTATGTACATATGGGGTTTGATATTTTAACGCGCATAGAATATTTCGCAAAAAAAAATTCTGAATATTATAAAAATTGAACATGAGCACTAAAAAAATAATTAAATACAAAAATATTTCTTCTAGTGAAAACCGTAACCAAACCACCGAGACCGCCGAGATTACCGAGACCAGCGATACTCTCGGCGAATTTCGGAGCCAAAAATACGTTCTCGTCTCGGATGCTTTTAAAGTTGTCTCGTCTCGGTGTTGTTGCCAGCCAGCCGTAAGTTGAATAAAAATACCTTATCTTGAGGAAAAAAAATATAAGAAGGAAAGTTAATTCAAGGGCTCAAGTTCGTTAAATTTGTGTAGACTTATTTAACTTGTCGTATCCTTTTCTAAGGAAATATGTTAATAAAAAACTCTTTCTGCATGACCTGTCTTTCAATTTATGAACACTTTTGTATATGATGGATATGTCACTACAAGAGAATAATAAACCCGGCACCAATCCAGGATGAAAAAAAGTCTTTAGCTGGAACTTTGAAACCGTGTTAAAACTTTGCACCACATTGACCTGTGTTTTGGCAAATTGTGATTATATAATGTGAATAGAGATTTCTTACATCCAGAGAAAAAACAACGCAAAATCAAAGAAAACCACTTTGATTTAAGTATATTTAGGAATGATTCGGGGTTAAAGATGAAAATTGTAGAATCAAAGTGGAACATTATTGATTCGACGTGTTTTCCTATATGAAAACGAATAGTTTTCATGTTTGATTTAAATATGTTTCCTTTGATTTAAGGTGGAATCATGGTAATATCATTATCATCGATCCAACTTTAAAAAAAAAAGGAACAACTTCGATTCTACTGTGTGCTATATTAGATTCAAAGGCTATTGCTCCAACTTTACTTTTTGAGTGGTGCATCGTTAAATTAAATGTATTCGAGCTTAAAAATATTACGAACCAACTTTGAAATTACTATCTTTCAAATTTAATTTCACTATACGTTTCAATGTTGTTTTAAGTAAATTCTAATAGAAATTACTTTGAAATGAAAACGTTTTAGTTTTTTTATCTTACCAACAATGAAAAGTTTTAGAATTTACTACTTTACGTTTGTAATCTAATATTTTGATAAATGACAACCCATGACTTACGTTAATTTTAATTCCATTGGGTCGACTTCAATACTAAGTATTCAAATTAAAGTTGATCTTACATTGAAAACCTTTCATCAATGTTTGTGGAAAAACAATTTAATTTATAAGTGATATTTGTAAGTGGCTGCAACTTCGAAATGATGTTGAACAAAGTAGAATCAACTATGTCACACTTTAAAAGTTGAGCATGGAATTTTAATTTTAATTTGGACACATTTTAGCATTTTCCACTTTAAACCAAAGTTGAATATACCTAATAATTTATGAAAGTTGTTCCAATGTTGAATCAACTACTATTCACTTTAAAACAACAATGCTTAGTTAAATCTATATATTTTCAACGTTAAATTAAATACGTTCATAATACTATTGTCCAACAATAATTCAAATGCGGTTTATTAGATTTTACGTTGCCTTTTTTCCCTCAGTGTATAGATTTCACATTATTTTTTCTAATCAATTTATAAAAATTGTCTTTTTTAACTCACTCGATCAAGAACGGATCCATTTGCATATTGGGCATCAAATCGGGGTCCAGAACTTAAGTCATCGTTTAATCTTTAAAGAACGTAAAATGTTTTTTAAAAAAAATTCTCTCGATTTTACACGCTCAATAATACTTTACCCATCCATCAATGAGTGTAAAATATTTATTAGTTTTCATTCACACTCAAACACACGTATGTCACTGATTTTTTTTTTCAATATTTTGGGAGTTATGAATATTTTTTAATTTATTTTTTTATACTAATAGGTATACTAAATAAATATAAAATAAATCAATTTGTGTTCCGATTAAATAGTCGTAGCGAAATGTCATCCACGCCAATTGCCATTCGGCGATGTATCGGATTTCAGTCAAGCCTCGAGCTCTTTTTTATGCATCTGGTTTCGTTTAATTGAATTAGTTTTGGTGCATATTTTGCATTTGACATGAGCATTATGATGCCTTTGTGAATTATTCATTTGGCATGTTTTCGTGGAGAATTTTTTCACCCTTTTCGATATACATATGTCACTGTATAAGGCTTATGTTCGTTTGATTTAATTTGTTCTTTTTTGAAAGATTTTATAGATAAATGTTTGTAACATGAATTCATTCTATTTGATTTGACCTTAGGCATGTACTAACTATGTGATTGGCTAAAAAAACAAAGCTGAAAAAAATTAAATCGAAAACACACAAACTTTTTAATTGTTGAAATTGATTTTTTATAATTGTTTAAAAGCAAAAGAAACATAAACATTATATTATACTTGTATCTTGTTGAGTTTTTTTTGCAAAGTCAAAAACAATATTGTTCAAATTTTTGTACATTATTCAGTTATTCCAACGAACCCAAAAGCGCTAACAATTAACTGTAATGGCTTCAATGGTTAACAAACCTCCCACTCATACCTCTGGATTTTGGTAAAAATTAAGATTCATGTGGTTCAACAATTCGCCCACAGCCTATAGAGATCTAAAAATATATATTTCGCAATGAATCCGTCAATCCGTCATCCGCTTTAGGAAGGAGGTTGCGTATCTACGAAATCCTGATTGCCAAAATCACAACTACAACTTATCCATTCGAGTATCTAGCCTTCCAAATGTTACTTTTCTGTAGGTAAGGTTGAAGTGGCTGTCAGTGTTGCAGCTGACACACTTAGACCAGAGTTGTTCCATTCCCTTGTGATACCACATGAACCCAGATATATTCTCCCTGATGGTTTTTTAGTTTATATATGTGTGGTAGCGTCAGCTGGTCCAAGGTCTGACGAAGAAAGCAATACAACTCGATTCGTGAAGAGTTCAGAACTTCGTTTAAATATCAATCTTTATTAGATTTTTAATATTAAATTAAATTCGCTCAAAAATACTTTAAGAAGGTTTTTCATATACAGTGAAACCTGGTTAATTGGGGACCTGGATAAGTGAGATACCTCTATTATTGAGAGTTGCAATGAGGTCCCGGTTCTTTTTCATTAAATCACCTCTGTTAATGGGACTTTTGAAGTCACATTTGAATTCTTAGACTTTTTCGATGCTTACCTCTATAATTGAGAATCTGTAGCTCAATTGCCTTTATAAGTGAAACAAATTGATCAGATTTTAACAAGTTTGTTTACATACAATACGCATTTTTATTAACATTTCCACCTCTAAAAATGGAATAACGGCACATTTCGACCTCTGTAAGTGGGGCCTCTGTAAATGAGACAACTATAATTTTAAACCTGCTTAAACTGTCTTGGTCCCTTGAGATCCGAGTTAACCAGGTTTCACTGTAAATACCTTACAATAGTTTTCTTTAAAATAAACTAACACTAATAATTTCACATAATTTAGGATAGAATCCCCGGCACTGGTTGAAACCAAAGACACAAAGTTCGATGGGATAGAATCCCCGGCCAAAGGCACAAAGTTCGGTGGGAGTGGGATAGATTCTCGGCCCTGGCTGAAACCACAGTCACAAGACGAAAAACTTAAAAAACTCTTCACTAGTGCACCACGAACTCAGCTGTATGTTTCTAGGCACTTCCCTTGTGTACACTAGATTGGAACATATGGCACCAAAGGTAAGTCCATACTTTTCCATACCAATGTTACCTCCTCTAAATATATTTTCAGTAACAAGCGAATGTGAATTGTAAGAGTGCAGAAAAACTCATCCCATGTAAATCATATAACGTGATCTTTGACATGATGGCAATGTTATGGAGCTCCTAATGAAGCGCAAGAGACTGTAGGTGTCTATTTTTTAGACCGCTGAGATCATATAAGAAAAAGCCTCCCGTCCTCCCGAGGAGCTTACGTCTCTGAAATAGAGCTGGGCATGTACACTGAAAATGACGAATAGATCCCACCTCATCTTCGTCCATGCAGCTTCTGCAAAAATTGTTCGAATAATCGCAAAACCTCGTTGCGTACTTGCCTATAAGGCAGTTTCCAGTAATGACACCAAACATGGAGTGGATGTGCAATCTTGGAGCTTAAGTCCTGCCACTCAGATCTTGAAGGAATGTTGACTTGAAAGTTTAGGGATGGTGTAATCAATATTATTTGGAAGTGATCCGAACGAGTTGAGAATAATTAAATGGCCTATATCATTAGAGATCCATTGTAGAGCTGTGTCAATCGTGATTGATTTGGTCTTTATGACCCGTTCACCATAAGGATTGATTTATTGCAATCAGAGTAAGTAAATCGAAACAATCTATTTCAATGCCAATCGTTCTACACTACACGCTTATTGTCTTTCAATTTCAATAACGCAAGGCAATAATATTTCGTTCATTCAATCAAAATTAATCGCATTGATTGGTTTTACTACATTCTATCATTCTAAAGAACGAAAGAAACATAACGGAAATGAAATATGTATGTATTGTTCTCTTAATTTTCCCATAATAATCATAACTAAATTTGTTTACTCGAAACTAAACCAAAACCTATAAAAAAATGAATGTTTTTACCAATTTTGATCTTGATTTTTTTGTAAAGCATCAGTTTGGGGTGGCCGTGGCGCAATAGTTGTGTTTTGCTCGCCTGTCAACCTCGTGGTTGCAGGTTCGATTCCTGTCATTGTCTATGTCTTCTTATATCATTAAGAAACCAATTCTAAAAATTGTCATAAAACGAGTCTGGTTTACTCATTACATGCTGTTCAGGCATAACACTAACAACATGCGATTGAGTAAACTAGCATACCCATAAATATGACAAAGAAATAAATAAAATAATGTGAATTATAGGAGACATAAATAAATAAATACACGGTAAGTCCCCTTTCACACAGGGAAACCAGTTGCTGGAGATTTTTTTTGACGTTTTCCTTTAATTGCCTTGTAGCTTTCACATGAAGAAACTGGCACCGAGAAACTGAGGAGGAAACTCGGAAGATTTTGTTGGGCTAATTGGAATGCAAAGCAAAACGTCAAAAAAATCTCTTCAAATCGTTGACCGGGGAGATTTTTTTCATTCCCCTTACTTCTTGCCCTTCTCGCCAACACACTCCCAGTTGCCGGCAACTCAGTTTCCTTGTGTGAAAGGGGACTAATTCTCTCCGCATTAGTTCAGCCGCCATCCCTGAAGATAAATCTGAGACAACAACCAGCTCTAGTCTCAGAACATCGCGCCACCATCTTTCCTATCATTCTTTCTCTTCTTTCACCAGATGCCCGGGCTGTGTTAAAACATATAAAGGGTATTCATAATCCCTTGAGCGCGTGCAAAATTATAAAAAAAAAAAAAAAAAATTAACGTTTGAAAATACCGAATCTGAAATGAACGAAATTTGAACGATTGAATCTTTAAAGATGAACGATTGACACAGCCCTCGAGTGTTGAATGAATTGCGTTTGCTGTGGGCTGCCCCTGTGGTTGCCTACTGTTTTTTGTCTCATCTTTAAATTGCCTAAACAAAATATTATAACCCTAGGCCCCCACTTGAAATAAATGATTGCAAGAAATGTGTCATGTAGTCTATATTTCATGTGGAGGCCCCTTAGTCTGGATTTTTTTTATTTTTAGACATCAGAATCTGTATTTATTTCTTGTCTTCTCAGAAGAAATAAAATTTGACGTTTTATGATCTTGTTCATAGTTCGCTTATTTTCATGTTAAATTTTAATAATTCATTAAAAAACAGATTATACATATTCTAAAGTACATAAAGCGCTTAGCGCTTCTTGGAGAAGAATGAATTTTCACTATTTATGTTTGCCCCCATAGCAGCGAAATATAAATGTTTAGTAGTAGTGTCTGCAATAATGGCCGAAATAAATATTTCTAATGGAGTCGCGGCCTAAAGAACTATCGTGTTTTTAATTGATTTTGTAGTTTTTTTTTGCAAACTTTTAATTTCCAAATTTATTCTGAATGTGTGTTTTTTTGCGTCAGAGGGCCCCGACGAAGACCAATAATTCTGTGGATGCAACAGCCAACAAGATGTTTTTTTTTTTTGTTATCTGTCAAACGACGCGCGGAAAAACGGAAAAGGTTAAACAATGTCTAGCAAGGCCGCTGTTGTATTGTATTCACTCAACCGAGCTTATATGCATTTTAACTTTGACAGAGCGGTTTTTGAAGTGACGCGAGATCGACCGCGTTTCATTACTGAGTTATCGCTCTTTCTTCGTTGTGCTTTTTCTTATTTTTTGAGTAAAGAATAAGGAGTGCGAAGAGATGATTCTGCTATACTTAACCAAAAGTAAGTTTTACTTTCCATTTCCATTGCTAAATGTATAATTTGATGGAAAGCGATTTGAATTGATTTTGTTTTCGATGTGTTATTGGATTGTATTCGTGTATATTGAACTACTAGTTGTCAAGGTAAATGCATTCAATTGTACTAGTGTTAGTAAGAAGAGATGTTGATCCACAGAAAAATACGGATATGCAAAATTGATTCAAGGCAAATTTTTGCTTGGCCAATAGTAGGATTTAACTTGGCAAAATTGATATCTTTTACCAATGGGAAACTACATAAAAATTGCACTAGTGTAGAAGCAGACTTAATAAATTATAAGTAGTTGTTTGTTTACTTCGCAACACCGTGGTTGACAATTCAAAATTGAAGTACCAACTTGTACCAGTTAAAAGCTAACCCTGGTGGTATGATATGTAATTAAAATCTGGGTCAGGAATATTGAACTGGATAAATATCAAGATCTTGTAGTGTTGTTGTAATGCATGCAAAGCGCCGACCTATATAGGTCTTCGTGCATAATAAAACGCGGCTATTATTTGCGTAGAATTTCGTAGCGCGCGGTTAATTAATGTGAAGTAAATTAAAAATGGAATCGGTGTGTCCGACACGTCGAGTAGGTGGTTGAGCTGAAAATGTGGGAAATGTACAGTTTTTCGGAACGCTCTGTAGAAAATCTTGTTATAAACCTAGGTGAAGATAGCAGCAGCAGCAGCAGCTTAGTAAAATATTTTGTAAATATAGTTAGGTATTTGAAAGATGAATTTATACTTATTTTTGTTATTCAATTTATAATTAATCCTAATGAATAAAGGTTTTATTTTTACTTGTTTTTTATTTAGAAGGTATTTGGCCTACTGTCACCTTTTATCCTACCTCATGGTGGTGTGTAAGAAGATAAAATTTGTATAAGTAAAACTATTAAATAAAAATGTCTATCTAAAAAAAGGGCGGTAACCCTACATACTATTCTTTTATATCTGAGTCCATTTAAAATGCATACTAGATTAAATTAGTTCTTTATTTTTTCAAATATGAAAAATTGCTAATATTATATAATTTAAGATTAATAAAGCATGGCTATATAAGCCGTCTGCCGGGTGGAAACAAAATTTGTATTAAATTAAAAGAAATAATATTTTGATTTTGAAAATAAATATAGTTAACAAAATTGATCTGCGTGAAATATATGTACTTTAATATTATATAACAAACAACAAAGATACTGTGTTTTAATGAGATTTTAAGTTTAGTCAAAAATAAAAAAGAATTTCTTAAATACAATGAGTAACTAAAAAATAGTATTAAAAAATTGTTGTGCTTTTGGTTTAGCTAAAACAAAAAAAAAAGTCAATTGAATGACAAAAGTGTTGTGAAATTTTGGATAAGAACTGCATAATTAAGAGGTGCTTATTCAAAAAAAAAAAAAATGGCTTTGAGTTTGGCTAAGACAAAAAAAAACAGAGAACAGAGGAAAATGTACAGTGATGTGATATTTAGTTACGACTCAAAACAAATTCATTACGATATTTTCTTGCGTGAGATACATAGCGAATAAGGGGCTTCCAGCCTCGATCTTCGTTTAAAATGCAGACACATTCCTCTGAGGAAAGGAAACTTGAACGAAACTAGAGTCTTCGGATTTTCAGCAAAATTGGACAAAAGCTAGGAAATGTAAAACATCTTCATTTTGACCAAGGTTGTAAAGATGGCAAATAGGGTCCATATCTGTTCTATGTGGTCTATAGTTTAAATGAAGCATTTCCGTTCTGATCTTTAAAATCAAGTTCATTTCAGAGACCGTAAACTCTTCGCTTTCAGATTAAGTTGTCTGTATATATTTCTGGATGTTGATGTAGACCCTCGCGTAACACATTGCCTATACATTGACTCATCGATAACAGAAATACACTCATACAGTGAATTTTTTAAGGCATCCACATCATCAATTGATAATGACATTGAATAACTATTGTGTTATAGCAACATCATACCAGTTTTTAACTGGAATATATCCGCAGCTAAAACAAAATTTAAGGATCCTTTTTTGTATGTTTTCATGGGATCGATTCATTACTTTGATAATGTAATCCGCATTAGCCTTTAAGTTTTTCAAGAAGATTTGAGGTAAGCCCGACTCTATGTGCATAGCGTATTTAGGAGTATTGAATGGTAACCTAAAAATTCGGTTGAAAAAATACCTTTGTATACTTTCCATTTCCTCCAGCAGTTCGAAACCATACACATCATTACCATAGAAAAAACAAGAATTCACAGTGGCGTTGAAGACTTTGAATTTAGAGACAGGATCGATAAGTTTATTGGCAAAGAACTGGGACCACATTGGATTTATTGCAGATTTTGCAGCATTTGTTTTTTCTCTTAAATGAGTGTGAATTTTAAGGTTGTATGTTATAATATATCTAAGACATTTATATTCGTTTACAACTTCAATTATCTCACGATCTAAAGTCCAGTTCCGACTATAGCCAATAGACCTATTTCGAGATCTGAAAGCCATTATTTTTGATTTTGCGGTATTTAATTTTAGATCCCACAGATCCCAGTACTGTTTTAGCTTGTTTATCTGGAGCTGTAGAGTAAGCGGATTGTCTGATAAAATCAATCAATCGTCTGTATAAAGCAAGACTTTGATTGTTATATCAGCAAACTGAAAACAGGTATATTGTTTTCGATATCTTTCATAAACAATGCAAACATGAAAGGACTTCAAACACATCCTTGAGGGACACCTACATCACAACTAAATTCTCTTGATATTTTATTTCCATTCTGAACAGATGACTTCATATTTTCGAGAATTTTTTCCTAGAGTCTAAGAAATTTGGTAGATAACCCAATCATTGAGAGCTTATAGTATAAGGATCTTCTATTAATCGTGTCAAAGGCAGTTTTTTAATCAACAAAAAAGGCGTACAAACAAAAATTTGATATTATTTTTTTTAATTTAATAAAAATTATGTTTCCACCCTACAGATGGCTTATATTGCCATGCTTTAGTAATCTTAAGTTATATAATATTTTTAATTTTTTGTATTTGAAAAAATAAAGAACTAATCTAATCTAAATGTAATCTAATCTAAAATGCATGCTACGAAAACCCTGTGAGAGCTTTCTTGGGTGACAGATTTGTGCAATTCACTGTAGCGAGAATGATAGGTAAACATCCTATCGTGCCTGTACTGCCTAGTTTTTTGGGACAGAGGATAGATATTTTTTATTTGTTAAATATGTTTGTTGAATTAGATTATTAACTTAAAAAGATCGTACACTTTTTTTCGAACTTGACCAACATATTTAATTATGCTCTTAAGCCTGCTATATATTTTACAAAAATGGGATCTTTTTTTTAACGACAATTGTTTTATGCAAATTTTAAGATTTAAATCATTTCTTAACTGTACTTATAAGATGAGGAATAAATGTATGTACAAATTATAAATTTATCACATTTTTGTATATTTGCATCTATGAATTCGATTTTATCGCAATGACTGGATTGCTGCATTTTCTTTTGTTTATTTGCTTCTGAATTTCAGTCCACTCAATTTGTCAGCTATGAATTTATACACAGTTGATAACAGAAATGGTGGCATTTTTTTCCTTGATGCACCAGGTAAAACTGGAAAAACATTCCTGATTTCACTGATTTTGTCTACTATTCGTTCGAGATCTGTGTTTGCTTTAGCACTCGCCTCTTCTGGGATAGCGGCTACGTTGTTGGAAGGCCGTCAAACAGCCAATTCTGCATTCAAATTGCAATTGAAACTGCAAGTGAATGAAGAACCTACATGCAACATCTCAAAGAACTCTGCGATGGCGAAAGTTTTGCACAATGTAAGATTATCATCTGAGACGAGTACACACTGGATTACAAACGTGCATTGGAAACCTTAAATCGTGCGTTGAAAAATTTGCGAAATGATAAACGACGTGACGTTTCGGTGGTGCAATAATTTTACATTCAGGCGATTTTCAACAAACTCTGCCTGTCATTCCAAGATCAACCCCGGCAAGTGAATTGAACGCTTGTCTGAAGTTATCGGCCTTATGGCAATACATGAAGAAATTGCCATTTAACACAAATATGCTAGTCGCTATACGAAATGATCAGTTCGCTGAAGAGTTCTCCAGGCAATTATTGGCCATCGGCAATGGCGTAATACCAGTGGACTTAGTCACCGGCGTGATTGAATTTTTTTTCCGTGGACTCCGTGATAGATGAAAACGAAGCCACCTTTACCACGGAATTTTTGAATTCTTTGGTTGTTCCGGGCTTTCCACCACACAATTTAAAATTGAAAGTCGGCTGAGTTAATTTTGCTGCGCAACCTCAATGCACCAAAACTTTGTAGCGGAACGCGTTTGATTGTGAAGAACATCAAATCAACTTAATTCAAGCCACGATTTTGCAGGGAAAATTCAAAGGCGAAGATGTTCTCATTCATTCCACGGATTCCGAAAGATATGCCATTCGTGCTTAAGCATTTTCAATTTCCGGTGCGTCTCGCTTTTGCTATGACAATCAACAAGTCGCAGGGACAATCGCTGGATGATTTTGGCTTCAATATCGAATTCCACATGGTCAATATACGAGTATTATATGTGGCGTGCTCACGTATCGGCAAACCTATCGCCTTGTACGTCTACGCACCCGAAAATAAAACTGAAAATGTTGTGTACCATAAAACACTTTAGTAAAAAAGCGTAAGGCTGGCCGACATGCCAATCATTTTGATTTGATTGAAAAACATAGACATTGTTATTTTATTTATTTTTATTGTATATAATTAAACTTTAGAATAAATAATTTTAATTGACCGCATTACATGAAACAGCATTTTGCATGCTCGGAATTATTATTTTCTTGACACAAATGAATTTAGGCGGAACGAAGTTCGCCGGGTAAGCTAGTTATCTACAAAAATGTACTCGTATATACATTTTTTGTACATCTTCTTATATAAAAGAACAATCCAAATTATGTTTGTGCGCTATCTTCTTTTTTCGGCTCGATCGATTTGAATGAAATTTTCAGGAGATCATGTTTGGAGAGTGCATATAAGAAATCTGTTTGCCGTCCGATGTCTAGAACTGGAGTTATGACCAAAAATGTCACTCACATGTTTTTTATTACTTTATTAGTATGATTAATGTGTTTTGTTTTTTTATACACACAATCCATTTTGGTTTCTTTTTGTTGCCACGTGTATGCACACATCTACAGCATTTTGTTCCCATTAAATGGATTTTGAAATTTTATTTTGTGGGTTGTTTTGAATGCTCCATGGATTTTTGGACTACTTTAAGGTGGAAAATTCGTTGTGAAGCCTGAAAAATTTCGGTTGATTGTGAAACTCATTGTGATATAAGACGATTTGCGTGCATTTTGGGTGGAGAAGCTTATGGTATATATATTAGACGACGCTGTGCTGCGATCAATGCCACAACCCGACAAATTGTATTATATATTGACTCAGTCTGTGCGCGAATTCACAGGTGTCCTTTACACATTATAATTTATAATTTTTCTTGCTGCAATTGATTCCAGTTTTGCATATTATTACACTGATTCCGATCTAACCATGGACGACTACACGTCTTGCAATAATTAATCAGAATGTCCGTGATAATCAAACACAAGAGGTACGTGCGAAAGAAATAAATGGAGACGTGTCCATATTGCACAGCTTCAAACTGCACAATCACCACCACAAATTCGAATGCAAAATCAGAATTTGGGATAAATGCGAATGATGGCGCATAAACGAGCTTTGGAGGCAGTTGAACGAACAATGATGGATTTGCAAGGTGATTCGAGATGATTTGCTGGGGTTATGATATTGCTCAGCTGAGATTTTCATCAAAGGCTTCCCAGCATCCCGAAATCTACTGCTGCCGATGAATTTAATGCAAGCTTGATATCGTGGTGTTTGTGCCGGTATGTCAAGAAGCAGAAATCGACGACAAATATGAGAGTGGCAGTGCAGAACGACCCATCGGCTGCTGAATTCTCAAGACAACTGCTGGCGCTTTGCAATGCCAAATTTCTGTTGATGCCTCGACTGGATTGATATCATTTGATGAAAATTTGGCGAGTTAACAACGTCAAAGGAGAAACTCATCACCAAAGTAAAAGGTTCACCGACATTGCAAAAAATTTCAAAAATCTCGCAGAATTTGTGAACGGGCAATACTAGCAGCGAAGATAAAGGAAGTCGTTGATAGCTAAGTAAACGGACTTTGTTGTTTGGTTTTGCACCGGAAAACAAATCGAAAAACATTGTTAATCATATCACTATCTCCTTATTTTTATTCCACTCAAATAAATCACATTGAGATTTGAACTATCTGTGTTTTATTATAGCTCTGCAGTTCATTTGAATGCGTTAAATTTTGGCGAGAGGAAGTTCGCCTGGTCCGCTAGTATTATATAAAATAATATTTAATCGCCATTTTTTTTTGGCAAAACACTATTGTGATAGATAATTATATAAATGTCACCAAACAAATTATGAAATAATAAAATTGTGAAATTTACACTAAAGTAAATAAGGATAAATAAATTGAAATTTTTTCCAACAGTAATGCCACATTGTTCAGGATTTTTAAACAATATCAAATTCATTAAAGGCATTGTCTATAGAGCGAAAAATCTCGGATGCTATAGTGCTAACGCCCCCAATCTGGAAACAACGTACATTGGATAAGCTCTAAGTCAAACTGCAAAGTCAAAAGCAAATGGCTTTTGCGAAGTATGAATTGTAAAGTCCGAAGTATAAAGTTCGTATTATGAAATGCGAAGTGTGAATCGAGTTGTGAAATGTGAGGCTATAAATGTGAAGCATAAAATTTAAACCACTTATACACCCTGACTCTAAGATCACCATATAAACATTTTTTCTTTGTGTAACTTTTGTTATACGTACCTAGACCAAAAATCAGGGTTTTCGGCATCTGAAATTCCAAATTTAATTTATGAATGAAAACCCTTGTTTATTTTTTTTAAAAAAAGAAAGTCAATATTTATTTATATTTGAAATATATTAATGAAACAAAATTATTTTTTTAATTTATTATAATAACAAACATGTACAATAAAATATATAATAAAATATAATATTAAATTTATTATAATAAACACTTTATAGATAATAAATTCTATATAAAAAATAGTATTTAAAAGTATATTACATAAGATGTATAAAAAAAGCTTGCTGCATGTTCTATCACCAGGCCTTACCGCAGAATGTCGATGAATGCGTTTTAATAAACTGTTAAAATTAAATGTATATATAATAAAATTTAAAAAAAATTACAAAATATTTTACCATTTCCTGCCGCCAATTATAATGTATGACATCCAAAATACTTCAGTACGAACATCTAGCAAACCTAAGAATAAGTTAAATAAATTTATACTTAAGTATACCTAAACTATTTTGGCACCAGTAACATCACTGCTCTCCATTTTGTGGTATGTTTTTTTCACATCTCCATAATTTGAACGCATATTTTCTAAAAATATATACGTTTATATGGTGTGAGGAATAATTCTAAGAAATGCTGGAGAAAGTCCTCTGTAAAAACCTGTCACTCCGTACTGCCGTGCAATGCTCTTAAAAACGTCTGCAGAGTTTCGAAACACTCCTGGTGGGGCCTTCATAAATTTCAGTTGCACAACGTCCAGCGGTTGTTGAAGTACAGTTGCAACGGAGCCTGCCGCTATTTATGCCAAATAGATGTATATATATTGTCTTGAAAAATGTTCTGGTACTTCAGAAGATGTGTTTTTGTCTGAAAAATAAATAAAAATTTGACTTAATTTGCTTAAATGTTTTAGACATCCGTAGCTTTACTTACCTCATCATACAGAACAAATTGTCCAATGGAATATAACATCCCACGGGCAGCACCTATTTCTGCACCAGAAAACATATTCCAAAAGCTTCTGCTCTGGCGAAGAAAACTTCTTATTCCGGTTTTACTTTGGGCAAGAATTTGCATCCTAGCCAATGGAGTTATCAAAGCACCCACAGCAGCTCCACTTAATCCGGCTAAGGCAATATTTCGACCTAAAGAAGTCAATAAATTTTGACGATTCGCCTCTTCGTAGAGCTCGAACCTGAGGCTTGACTGTACCAAGGAACGAGCCGTAAAGCCCATTACTCCCTTGTACATATTCCTAAAGCCTGCAAATTAATTAAAAGTAAATAATTTGACTTTGAAAAATACAAATTCGTGTTCTTGTTTCGGAACCTTTTTATCTTTGGTGCAGGTGCACTAATTGAATTCTTTGCATTTGCATGCCGTAATATCAAAAAGGGACTTACCGCTTTGCTGAAAACTTTTTAATTTTTATGGTGAGAGCCTCTTGACAGATTTTAGTAAATTTTTGTATTTTAAATGAAATGCTTTCAGCATCTGCATGATTCTGGTTCTTGTTACAGTTGGAATAGATGCAGATCGCCATATGTTTTCTATTTGAGATGTTACTATAGCTGCTACTTCTGGAAAGGTTGGCTCTTTTGAAGTTTTCAAGTCGGATTTAAGTTGGTGTCTTGTCCATTCATAGTACTTTATCACATCTTTGTAAGTAGGCAGCACGTCTTCTTTCATATCACAATTATCACCAAAAATAGGACATTTAAATACACACGCGTTCTTTGCATGTTTTCTTTCTTTTTTAAAGTTAAGTTAAATATTTATAAGCCAAGCGATGTTCTACTGATACCCACGAAAAATAATAGCAAACTGATATAAAACAAAAAGCATGGCTAACTAGATATTCAAAATATTGTGTTTAAATTGTATAGCATAGAACAATGAGAAGTTTTTAATAAGGGATTCAGTTAGTTTGCGGAGGCAGTTACCGTTACCCAAATTGAATAAAATTTTATAATGTATAAAGGGTCCGCCATCTAACGTTTTTTTTTTCAACTAGTGCTTATTTCGTGATTGGTAACACATAGCTCATGTCTGATTTGACAGGTAATTAGATTTATTTTTCCGCTGAACGAATATGGTTGTGTATATGCTTGAACAATGCTGGGAAATATTGCGACATTACTTTGAAAATCATGGTAATGTTGCAGAATGTGTGCGAAAATTGCGTACGGATTTTGGAATAAGAGAAGCACCGTCAGCTCCGTATGTTGGTTATCTTGTGAAAAAAGTGAAAGAAACTGACATCCTCATCGATAAACCAAAGCGTGAAAAGCCAAAAACAGTTCGTTCACCCGAGAATATTGCTGCTGTGGCAGAAAGTGTGCGTGAAGCGCCATCAATATCAATTCACCGTCGTTCTCAACAATTGAACATTTCGTAGACATCATTGAGACGAATTTTGCAAAGACCTTGGTATGACGCCATACAAAGTCCAATTGGTTCAGGAGTTGAAGCCAACTGTCCATCCAACGCATTTTCGCTTCGCTAAGTGGGCCTGCGATCGACTTAGAGAAGATGCCGATTTTGCCAAAAAAATCATCTTTTCAGATGAAGCTCATTTTGTTCTTGACGGGTATGTAAACAAGCAAAATTGTCGCATTTGGGGCACAGAAAACCCGCACGCATACATTGAAAAGCCGATACACCCAAAACGAGTCACTGTTTGGTGCGGATTTTGGTCCAGAGGCATAATTCGAAAATGAGCAAGGAGTGGCCGTTACAGTCAATGGCGTTCGTTATCGGGCCATGTTGAACGAATTTTTGTTCACAAAAATTGAAGACGAGGATATTGGCAATATTTGGTTTCAACAGGACGGCGCTACGTGCCTCGCAGCCAAAGCTACACTCGATGTTTCGCGCACTGTTTTTGAAGATCGTATTATCAGCCGCAGAGCTGATGTCGTTTGGCCACCTCGGAGCTGCGATTTGACACCGTTGGACTATATTTGTGGTGTGCCGTAAAAGATAAGTTTGTGACCTTTAGTCCAAAATGCGTTTCGCCCAGGTACTACAGCTGGGCTCAAGCTGTAGTACCTGGGCGAAACGAATTTTGGACTAAAGCTCACAAATTCATTCAATTGGCCTTAAATCCACACAGTCCACTAAAACAAAAACAAAAATAATATAAACCTATTGTTTGCGTTTTCTTCAATTAGTAAAAGATAAGTGTTACGCCGACAAGCCAGAGACGATTGACGCTTTAAAGGACAATATTCGTGAAGCCATTGGTGAAATACAGCTGCACACAATCGATAATGTGCTTAAAAATTGGACCGATCGTGTAGCCTACTGTAGAGCCAGCCGAGGCAGCCATTTGACTGAAATTATTTTTAATTATTAACCGGAAGGATTGTACTTTCAAAAAAAAAAAATTTGAGAAAATATTCAGTCGTTTTTTTTTGTAGCATTTTCAAAAAAAAGAAGTTATTTGGCGGACCCTTTATATTAAAGCATATAATGGGCCTTTTTTTTACTATTAGATATTAATTAACACCAAAATAAATTTTCGCTCCACCCTAATGGGCACGCTTCACACACCTCGTATTTTCACCACACTTTACCTCTTATAAAATGCCACCACATATGAAATAAAGAATGATTGTTTTAATTTGTATAAATTCAATTATATTAACGTCGAAAATGAAACTTAATTATTTTCTAAACTTATAACGACGGCCTTTGTTCAAGTTGTACATAAGTTTTCGTTAGAAATTAAATATTTATTTACACTTTTCCACCACTTTCCTGTCACAAGCTATTCACCATCCTAGTATTGCCCAGCACTAACTCAATTCAATAAATAAGTAGGCAACGAACACTCAAGAGTATGCAATTTCTAGCTCCTTTTATATATTTCATTAAATTATCCAATGCACAAACCATTTTCTTTTTTCAGCAACAGATATCGCCAGTATATATGTGTATTTTTTTGCATTTTTATTTATTGTTTTAAACAATTTCTGTGTAGTATATTTATATAATTTTGTCATTCGGCACATCTATGCAAAACATTCTTTCTTTTAATATCTAATTTATGCCCCTTCGGTTTTTGTGGGCCGCGAAAAGTGTACCACAAAAACATGTTCGCCATTTTATTATCTTACTAACATTATAAATGTGAAAGTTTGGATTGACGGATGGATGGATGGATGTTTGTTGCTCAATAACTCCGGAACGGGTGAACGGATCTGGATGAAATGGATGGTACAGAGATAGAGATAGATTATTGTCTGGAATAGCCAACACGCTACATTTTATCCCAGAAAAATGTATGGCTCCCGTGGGATATCACATAGGTCATTTTTAGCCCGAAAAATAGAACCGAATAGTTCATATGTCTATATGGGATAGGCTTATATAATGAAAAAAATATATACTTGGTTGTTTGTTCCGCATTCATGCCTCAACCAATGAATGGATTTTAATGAAATTTGGTAAGCAGCTGGAAGATTAGCCGTGATTTATTTTTTCCAACTTTATTTCTGTAGTTCTTACTTTTTGAATCCAATATTAAATCTTCGCTTTGTTCGCGAACATGACCATACACGACGAACATCGAAGCCAACGAACACGACAAAATCTAAATTTTTGGCCAACCGCAAGCGGCTTGCGAACTAGCCCACATACAAGAAGAGCACAGCGAGCGCGAGCATGCTAGGCGACCATGTTCGTCGTTTGTGCCTACATTCAACGACTGAAGGGTTTTGAATGATATTCTGTAGGTGGATAGATGATTTCATTAGATTCCCGTAGGTCCGTAGCATCGCGCGGGTATCTGCTAGTATTGTGTATATTAATTCCACGTTACCGAAAAAATGACGTTCAGTGCCGCAAGATTTGTCGGGGTTAGTTGACTAATTTCTGTTGGGGTAAGTTGACTCATGATTTTCTCATGTGATTTAAAGGTCTTTCCTTTTTTTTTTATTTTGTTTGTTTTTTTTTTCGATAATATAGAAGAATATTATTTTTATTTATTTATTTAAATTTAGAATTCGGTGGTACTTAAACATACAATAAATAATTTTGATTACATAAATTTAAAAGAAATTTACACATTGTAGGTATATACAGCTATTATTATGAGAGAATATTATTTCAATTAAATAAGTTATTCCTTTGATTACTTTTTGCATATGATCATAGTAGTTTTTTTTTAACTTTATGTTTGAAATTACTAACCGAATTGACAAATGTAGAGAATTCCACAATCTTATGAACAAAGAAAAGACGTTTTCTATTTAAATATTTAAAGCGAGGAAGAATTATATTTTGTGTTCGAATAGAGCTTACGAAGATTATTTTCTCAAACAGGTAAGATGGTTGGTGACTTTGAATAATTTTGTGAAGGTAAATGCAATTTCGTATGTTAATGTGTTGTCTAAGAGTACATCCAGTTATATTAGAAGAAAATCTCGAAATGTGGCCAAATTTACGAAGTCCATATATAAAACGTATTGTAGATTTAAATGCTAGTTCTAACTCTTGTGAGAAAAATATCGAGAGACACCTCTAATGGACCGTGCGTCAAAGCTCATCTGTACTAATCGAGGAAAGAGTATTGGTACCATCTGTTGCTCGTGACAATAGCGGATTTACTCACGAGACCCCGTCAATGAAAATATTTATCCTAATTCAGAGCTTATGGGCATTTTTGCATCTGACATGTCTAACAAAATACCTATAGTAATCAATTTATTTCTGAGCAGCAATTTTTTTTCAGAAATTTCAGTTTCATACACCAAACGCTCAAAATTATAGCATAGTCAACTTACCCCATAGCATTGGTCAACTTACCCCAATATTGGGGCTAAGGTCATGTCGGAAAATTAAAAAAAAAATTACTTGTCTATAATATATTTTAATGCGATCATTTTATTTCGAAAAGCAAGATGATATTTTATGGGAGTTTTAGTATTATTGATATCCATTTTAGTTTTTTTGTATATAAAAAGAATTGTAAATTTTGAGTCTACAAGCCCCGGTCTCCCCTACACATGTTGTGCCATTGATAAAAGTCTGATATCGATGCTAGTACGTAAGTGGATATTAATCAACCTTTCAGAAGTTTGTAGGAAGGACTAATAAGTAGACTCGGGTGCATTTACCCTCCTTGGGTATGATATTATAACACTACTTTAACTTCTCTCAACATCAGAGGTATATGGATCAGATCTAAGCAGCTGTGGAACAGATTCTCCTGAGTTGAAAGGATTAGATCTGAATTGTTTTATAGCTCAGTTGGAATTATACCGATCGGTCCTGCGGCCTTCAAAGGTTCAAAGCTATTAATTGTCAATAGCAGTTTTTTCCTAGTAATTAAACTTTGTCGATAGTTAGACTTATTTTAGACGCCGTATGGTCTTTAGGAATAACATTTAGAGACCCGAAAATGGGTATCCAGTAACAAGTTAAGCGATTCTTCAAGATTTGGTGCATGAGCTATCAGCATATTTTAAGCTGCTGGCCATGGATGGATTTTTGGGGAGAATTTCTCCTAACCTCGATGCTTGTGAAGTTTCTTCTATTTTAAGACAGAAGGACCTCCAGAAATATTTCTTTGTTTTCCTCATTTCTTTCCGATAAAATAAAAGGTATTCTTTATATAAGTCTCAGTCCGCAAATTTTCTATTTTATTTAGCGTGATTAAAACGCTTTCGGCACTCTTTTCTAATCGGTTCGACAATTTAATCACATCACTGTGGCTTCCCTTTCACTATTTCGAACATTACCTGCCAAGATTTAAGGATTTTTTAAGGCCAAGCTGGCGCATATGTGAATAGTTTTCGTGAACAACAGTACTTTCGCGCTCATTTTTTTGTCTGCCATTTTTTAGCCAAAGAATCGAGCAATAAATTGCTAGCCAACATTGAAGAAGAAGCTACCAATTTGCAGTGAGAGGTTTATTGAGCTATTGATTCATGGATATCATTTTTGCTCGTAGTTTTGTATTTGGAAAAAAAATCAAACTCGAGATTTTGATCAATCTTTACATTATTATAATAAAGACACGCAAAAACTGGGTCTACCAATTCCAACTACATACATGGCTCTGTCCCTCAATCTACAGGCTAATTAGCTGTGGCAATCCTCATCGAAAGCGTCCTGTGCAATTCCCAAGTGGAGAAATTGAAATTTAGCTTAGCCCCAAAAATAACGGTACTTGGCATACAACCATTGTGAAAAAACTTAATATATTGAAAAGAACTTAAACGATTTTAATAAAAAACAATTCCGTGTAACAAGTTTTTGCATAAAACGGTATTAAATATTAATAACCTGCACCTCATTATAAAATAAAACTAAAATGAAAAAACAAAACAAAAATTGTCTAACTGTCTACTAAGTGTCTACGATGTAAATAGAATACATCTTCCAAATAGAAACTTTTCCCCAAGCGTTTTTATGTAGCTTTGCTCAAGTAGGGTTGTAAATCAATTCTTATACAAAAATTGCCAATAAGGATATCCTTACCGTCAAATATTATTCTGAAAAATAAACAAAAATATGAAGATGCTACGGGCATTTGAGAGAATCTAAATCATTTTCGTTGCATTATCCTTGCTAATAACATCACATTGTTTCTTTATTTTCGATCTTCGAATATAAATATATAAAAAGTAAGCGAATGCAACAAAGTCCTCGAAGATATTATATAGTACTGGAATATCAATGACAGAGTAACAAACTAGTTAGGAAATACTCTTGCACAGAACGAATTACCATAATCAAAACATTACAATACATCCAGATATCATGTACACCCTGTCAGGCAGCACACAATGCACAGGAAACATGAGTATCGAAAAGCTAGCTGTGACGAGCAGCAGCGACGAATCTACCGACTAGCGACTACAACGTACGACGAAGCTGAAGACTAAAGGAATATGACGTGAAACCCCTTTCTGAATAATGATAAGTTGTCTAGCTGCGGGTGAAACTAGATGCTGGATATTATGTTCTTCGTCAAATCGCCCACTGTTCGGATAAAGTCAAATTCATTGGGAGAATTTCTCCATGAATATGCTTTTAATTTTATTTAATAAATAAAACTAAATTTATGTTTGCTAGTGCCACAAGGTGCATTAGTGTCAATGTCAAAATCAGGTTCAATGTCAGAAAGAAATAAAATTTTGGTTTTATTTATTTATGATCCATATATAACTCGAATTTTTTGAGCACTCCCCTGAGTTTTTTGGGTTCCAGCCAAGGTTTTGCTCGTCCGTCAGCCAGGGTCGAAATGAAGCAAACACGAAACTCCAAAAGAAAGGCCTTCTTTGGAACCTTATTACAAAATCTTTATTAAAACAACTCTTTAATTCCCAATAATTAAAAATCAAAATAAGGTTAATTCTGGTTACGGCGGTTCTTCTGTCTGATACTGGTATTCTGGTTTCTGATGATGCGCGGCTATAACTTGTTAGTCGTCGGGCAACGGGTTCTCTGGCACCAACATCTAGACTAGAGTAGTTCAGCTGGCTCAATGCCCTTGGTTGCACTAAAAAGCCGGCAAAAGCTCTGTTTGTTCAGCAGATCCAAGGCCACTGGTGGTAGTTAACAGCATGCGAAGCTATGGTTTATCAGCTGGTCCGATGCCGGTGGTGGCACTTAACATCAGTAAAAAGCTCTAGTTGATCAGCATGTTCAAGCCCTCTGGTGGCACTAAACAGCAGGCAAAATCCCTGATTCATTAGCAGGTTCAAGGCGCCTGGTGTCACTAAACAACAGGCAAAAGCTGGTTGCTCAGGAAGTTTAAGGCCTCTGGGGGATCTAAAAGGCAGGCAAAAGCTCTGGTAGATCAGCAGGTACCAATGCACTGATGGCAATTAGGAAATGTATCTTCAAGCTAGACCCCTTACCACTGGTGAGTCAAAGTCGTAGCAAGAAATAGCTGGACAGTCTCACCTACCTAATTCTTCGCAATGAAACCTCTTGACACTGGTGGGGGGAAGTTTCAAGCATAAAAGCTAGTATTGACCGGATAGACCTAACTCGTCGGTGGTCAAAGCTAAACTGATTGATTGAATCAAATTTAACTGTATTGTCACGAAAGGCAATTTATACTGAATATAACCTGGTGGGAATCGGCGTAGTTTTTTTTTTTAACATCTATATAATAAGAAAAAGAAGGTAGTATGCAACGCTTCGTTACAATATATACACCAATTATAGCAGAATATTCAATGAATATTCATAAAGTTGTACAGTCCCTATTCACAAAATAAAAATCAAAACTCTACTATTCTAATTGATAAAGTTAAAAAAATGGAAATAAGTGGAGATTTTCCTTTTTAGCAACTACAATAATATCAGTTATCAAAAATCCTAACCTAAATAATATTGCACAATATAATGATAAAATGAATGAGCCAATCAATAAATTACCTTAATCTAATCTACCACCCATCACTAGCTAATCAACTAGTACTCTCGGCGAAAGCTATCCGCAACAAAGCAGAATTTAAACAAATTACAAGTACAAGAGTTTGCTTTCGATAAAAGAAAAAGCAAAAGTCTGCTTTGGATAGATATGTGACATTTATTCGAATATCAACCTTGATGAATCTCGAAGTCTTTGCTCGTAGAATTCTTCTTTCTGTCAATGGTCACGTTCACCCATTTATTATAAGTTATCTCCGATACTAAAGCTATACGAATTTATTGGTAAACGATTCGGATAGGTATGTGTTCTGTTCTTAAAAAAAATTGTTTCATACCTATTCACGTACAGGAAATAAAAATTACTAACGCACGAACTAGGCTTAAAGTAAATTTTATTCATTTTAATTGCTTTATAAATCATATTAATGAGCATATGTAGGGGGCACTCTTCCATTTTCAGTAAAAGTTAAAGTTAACTTATTCGTGCGAAACTGTCAGATCAACTGTACTTTAATAAAATATGTTTGAGTGGGTTTGTGTCAGCTGCTGTCAAATTGCCTAAAAATGAACTAACTAAAAGGTGATCAGCGCCCCCAAACAAAGCTCTTAAATTGGAATAGCAATAAGCATTTAAGGAGCAAGTCAGTGCATTTCTATTATTTAGTAATAAATTAGCACTCATGCGCAGTACGTGAGTATGTGTTATCGAAAGAGCACTTGTAAGATGTGCAAGACATAAACTGACGAATTCCATTGATTTAAGATTAAGATTTTTTCTAAAATATCTCAATTTTTTTATAGAAACTATTTTAAATTTTCAGATTCATCTGCGGAAAAGGGTGATATTTTAAAGCTTTTCAGCGAAATTTAGCAAAAAATACATTTAAAATGTTTCAAAATATAAATTATTGCCTAGTCAGAAAATGTCAAATTTTATTGATGGATGTCGTAGATAATCAACTATCAACTTGACCCTAAAATTTGTGTTAAAGCAGATTTTCAAGATCTCACGTCATTTTGAATTCAGAGTCGAGTTGACCGTTGACCAACCAGTGAATATAAAAATTGATATAATGTTTTTTTTTTAATGTTTATTCGGTGCGAAGTTAATAATTTTACTTACCAAAAAATGACTATCTACCCCAATTACGAGATTCTAAAAGGGGCTTTCTGTCCATATTTTATATAAATAATTTTCAATTAAATTCTCTACTCCAACTAGATCTTTGAAGCGCATATAAATGTATTTCAAGAAATACTTAATAGTTAATTGATGAATGCTATCATTTTTGCAAGGAAACACAAACAGTGCTACCCTAACTATATGTCCTTCAAAAACATAACTAGGCATGATGCCAGATTTAATTCTTCAGAATATTTCTGAGCTTGAAAACTGTTTTAGTCCGGGTCCAGATGGGGTACCGCCTTGTTTTTCTTAAAAAATTGCGCATCCCAACTATCTTACCCTTTATGTTTATTATTTAATAAATCTTTAAAATCTTCAGTCTTTCCCATATCGTGGAAAAGTGCAAATATGCGACTAATTTATAAAAAAGGATCAAAAAATGATATTGGCAACTACCGCCCAATCGCTAAACTATCTGTCATTCCAAAATTCTTTGAGTGTCTTATATGTAATGTCTTGTCGTTTAATTGTAGATCTATTATTAGTGACAGTCAACATGGTTTCGTTCAAAATAAGTCTACCGTTACAAACTTATTTAATTTCACTTCATTTTGTATTGGCTTATTTGAAAAGCTGATTTTAGTAAAGCTTTTGACAAACCGTGTCATTAAACTTTATTAATAAAACTTAAAGCCTTGGGCTTCAAGGAACGTTTTTTGATGTAGATTGCTTCTTATTGAGAAAATAGAAGTAATACTGTTATTTTCCGCAGTGAGTGTTCCGAACAATTTTATGTAAATTCTGGTGTTCCACAGGGAAGCCACTTAGGTCCGTTATTGTTAACTTCATATATAAACGATGTGAAGTCGATTATTAAAAACTCTTCTGTTCTCATTTATGCCGACGATATAAAAATCTTTAAAGAAATATCTTCAATTAATGACTGTCTAAAACATCAAGATGATCTTCAAAACGTCAGACAATGGTTCAATATAAAAAAATGAGGTTTACACGCAAAAAGAAAAAAGTTTCGTATAGTTACATGTTTGACTCTTTTTGTTTAACTAGAGACCATGCATTTCTTCTGACTTGGGGATTATAATTGACTCAAAACTCACATTCACTAATCACTATGATTATATTATCAATAAGGCCAATCGAATTCAAGGATTCCTTAAACGATTCTCCCGAAATTTTCATGATCCATACGTCTAAAACTTTTATATATATCATTTGTTAGGCCTATACTAGAATATGGCGGTATTGTATGGTCACCATTCTATTCAATTCATATTGATAGAAGAGAAGGTATTCAGAGAAGATTTATGCGATTTTTTCTCCGTTTTCTCCCATGGTCCCCCAGAATCCCCCAGAGTCTCACTACCACCTTACTTAAGCTTTTGAATGTCCTTCTACTTTCAAAACATAGAGAATACTTACGGCTCTGTTACATTATTAAATTAGTTAACCGTTCTATAACATCACCACCAACGTTGAGACGTTTGCATTTCAGTTTTAGTCAAGCGAACATAAGAAGACAATTACCTTTATGTCCGTCATTCAGCAGAGTAAGTTATGGATTAAAAAGTCCTCTAAATCAATTGTTTTCATTATTTAATAAGTATTACTTTATGATCTCCTCAGTAAATGATAACCTTAAAAGCCTAAAATTCAAACAAACCTTTTTTAATACCTTATTGAAATAAAAATTTTATAAACGGTGATTTTTAAGACCTTGGTTTTTGAAAATTCAAAAAAACACAGAAACTTGTAAAAAGTGAATAAAATTTTTATTTGGATCGATAAATCAATTTCTGCGATTTACTTTTTAAAAATAATTTCACTTAAATGTTGCCCGCGGGTACGCTTCAGGTGGTCAATTCTGAAGGTCCAATTTTGGCAAACTTTTTCACACATTTCGGCCGGAATCTCACCAATGACGCGTTCAATGTTGGCTTCCAAGGCAGCAATCGTGTTTGGCTTGTCCCCATAGACAATAGACTTAACATAGCCCCACAAAAAATAGTCTAACGGGGTCAAATCACATGATCTTGGTGGCCAATTGACTGCGCCAAAACGTGAGATCAACTGCTCACCAAATTCGCCTCTCAATTGTTGGAACCACATATCGAGCGAGTTCAATTCTTGCATTTTCGGCAAAAAAAATCTGTTATCATCGAACGGTACCTTTCTCCATTGACCGTAACCCTGCGGCCTTCATCGTCCTTGAAGAAGTACGGCCCAATGATGCCGCCTGCCCATAAACCGCACCAAACAGTGCATTTTTCTGAATGCATTGGTAGCTGCTGAATTGCCTCTGGCTGCTCTTCACTCCAAATACGGCAATTCTGCTTATTCACGTATCCATTTATCCAAAAATGAGCGGAAAAAAAACGGACGTAGCTTGCGAAACACATTTTCCACAGAGCACGAATTTTGATAATAAATTTCAATAATTTGCAAACGTTGTTCAGGCGTAAGTCTATTCATGATGAAATGGCAAACAATACTGAATCGAAATGTCAAATGTTCGTGGAATTTGTCATGTGTGATCTGTCGAAAATATAAACGTCAAAAACCAAGTAGCAAAAAAATCACCCGTTATGTACTAGATTTAATAAATATTATAAGTACTTAACGATAGTCAAGGCCTTGGCTCCGATGAAAGCATCGCTTCCCATAGATCAGCGAAATCAAGCATCGTTGCGCGTGGTTAATACTAAGATGGAGGACCGTCGGAAACCAACGACGTGCTGTTGACATGTGTTTCTTCTGTTGTGTGTTCTTCCTTTCTCTGTCTCTCTTTGTTGTATTAATGTATGTGATGTTTAAAAGCCAATGGTCTCGTTACCAGTGCTTCAGTGTCTCTATTTCTTAGATTTATCTACGGAGTAGTATAATATGTAATGTAATGTTACATTTAATAAATAAACACTATGCGAACATACCCCTTCATTGGTACTCGTACAACATCTGATTTATTGCAAAAAACGTCAAACACAAAAAATAATTTTAAAATCAACACTTTGGAACACACAGATTTGGAAAAGTCAACTTTTTGCTATTTCGTACTGCTTCATATATATTCCATTTTATTTGGATCTTTGAATTCAAGTTTTAACTAACTTACTAACTTTAAAATACAAAAAAAAAACCAGGGCGCTGGGGATAGTTGTTTTGAAAAATCCTGCTTTGCTGCCGATAGATTGCCCAAAAGAACACGGCTAATGATGTCAATGTTTTGCATGTGACACTTCAAAAATTAAACCTTGTCAAATTTCATTTTGAACGCGCTCAAAAAGTTATAAAAGTCAACTGTATAAATTCACCTTAAACGCAACTTGGTCCTTTCGTTCCTCATTTGAAGTGCTGTCAGAAAGCGAGAATGGTTACAATACGAGGAGTTTCCTCGCAATCACAATAATATTTTCATACTTTTGCGTTTTGTTTATTTAGGTATTTTCTTTTTGTATGGCGCGTTATTATCCTTGCCATACAACATCGTTGTCGGTCGAACTCGTATACAAACTATTTGAAACACATGGCACCATCAAGGTTCTTACTTTTCAACAAGACCAATATTCGATTAGATTTCGATTTCGTGATTGTTAGTTTCATGTTTCATCTGCGTGCATTCGCATATTTTCAACCGAGAAGTATAACATAGCAGGGGACTTATTTTCCGCCGAGAAGTTGTTTTTCTCTATTTTTCGAAGGGGTTGGTATTGTGACGGCACCTATAAAAGTTAAGATCAATTCGGTGTTGAGGGCACGCTTTTCAATTCAAACTTGTCATATAGTACGTGCCAGTTGATTGTATTCTAAACAGAAGGAGGCAACGCACATACATGCATCTGCAATCAGAATTTTCATCGAAAGTTTTGCAAATGGATGTTCAATATCTCCGGGATACAACAACTGTACAAAGAATAGTTCCTCCTGTGAGTTAAGGGAAAAATCAGGGATTCGGAGTTCATGTCACTTGGGATGTTCCAAAAACTAATCTCATTCCGGAAATAAAAGTTTTGTGATTTTTTTTTGTTCAGTTTTGTATTCGATTACTTTATTTTCTGGTTGATACTCTCATAGAATAATCAGACTTTGAAATTATGACAACATTGTCGTGAGTATTATTTCAAGAATATTTGGAAACTAGATGTTCAATGTACGAATAGTGTGTAAGTATAAGGAAGGCGAAATTACAAAATAAGAAAAAAAAAATTTTAGTTCAGAAAATTCCCTTGAGATGTCGTCACCAAATGTCAACTGAAATAAGATTTGTATGTTTAATTTTAAAGAAGAAGGATGATAGGACGAATGCAAATCAATACCGATTGTCGGTACAACACAACAGGAAGTAAATTTTGTATTGGGGATACTATAGGGCACGTTTTGCATTTGGAAATAAATCGAAGTAGGTATTTAATCAAGCTTGGCATTAGGATGATAGAGAACGCGAAAAAGTGGGTCCCGCAATACATCTGTCTGTTTGCCTGTAGGCCGATCTACAAACTAAGCCATCGAAGGGATTTACTTTCAAACTGTCTTTCGAACTTGCTCAGCTACGATTAATCACATTATTAAGCGGAAACGATTTGTCAAAGTGGTTTACAACAGAAGGTAGGCAACGACGTAACACAAGTCTATCAATAATTGCCATATACACAGTGGAAAATACCAAATTTTTAAAGTAGTAGCGAAATCCATTCCATGGGGCCACTTATAAAGGGTCCGCTTTTTGAAAATGCTATAAAAAAAACTACTGAATATTTTCTCAAATTTCTTTTTTTTTTATTTGAAAGTACAATCCTTCCGGTTAATAATGGAAAATAATTTCATTCAAATGGCTGGCTCGGCTGGCCATGCAGTAGCCTACACGATCGGTACAATTTTTAAGCACATTATCGATTGTGAGCAGCTGTATTTCACCAATGGCTTCACGAATATTGTCCTAAGCGTCAATTGTCTCTGGCTTGTCGGCGTAACACTTATCTTTTACGGCACCCCACAAATGAAAGTCCAACGGTGTCAAATCGCAGCTCCTAGGTGGCCAAACTACATCAGCTCTGCGGCTGATAATGCGATCTTCAAAAACAGGGCGCAAAACATCGAGTATAGCTTCGGCTGTGTGGCACGTAGCGCCGTCCTGTTGAAACCAAATATTGCCAATATCCACCTCTTCAATTTTTGGAACACAAATTCATTCAATATGGCCCGATAACGATCGCCATTGACTGTAATGGCCACTCCTTACTCATTTTCGAAGAAAAATGGCCCAATTATGCTTCTGGACCAAAATCCGCACCAAACAGTGACTCGTTTTGTGTGTATCGCTTTTCAATGTATGCGTGCGGGGTTTCTGTGCCCCAAATGCGACAATTTTGCTTGTTTACATACCCGCCAAGATCAAAATGAGCTTCATCTGAAAAGATGATTTTTTTGGCAAAATCGGCATCTTCTCTAAGTCGATCGCAGGCCCACTTAGCGAGCGTTGTTCAAGCGTATACACAACCATATTCTTTCAGCGGAAGGATAAAACTAATTATCTGTCAAATCAGACATGAGCTAAATGTTACCATTCACGAAATAAGCACTAGTTGAAAAAAAAACGTTAGATGGACTCTTTACATTAATGCTGTTGAAAAACTGTTAAAATAATACCTTCGGAGGACCTTTCTACAACTCGGATATTCCCCAAATTATATATGTTGATGATTATAACAGGAATGTCCGCTTTATTCATTCAATTTTCAAAACTCAATACCAATTATCAGAGGGTAGGGTAGTGCCCAGCCAAGTTCTGGCACTACAACATTTTTTCGACCCACCTTTACCTTCAGTACCAATAAAGTCAGGAACTTCAAGCTCTAAGCATTATTTTCTATGCTCAACAGTTTTTGGGAACTCACCTATTTTCAATTCTTTAGCATTAGTGGTTCCCGAGATATAAGACTACAAAAATAGCAAAAACCGTAACTGACTGACTGCAGGCTGACTCACTCACTCGCTTACTGACATATCATCAAAACTATTGAGCACTTCCCGGTATCGTAGAATCTTGTAATTTCGCACAACGGTAGGCCTTGTGGAGTATACAAAGAGAAAAATCGAAAATTTAAGTTATATTTTCATTGAAATGATATAAACTATTTGGAGCACTTCTGTTTGTCGTAGAAAGATGAAATTTAATACAGCGGTACAGCCTAAAGTGAAAGCAAAGGCTACATTTTAAAATTTGAGGTCCTACATTCAAAGGGCGTGGCCTCCGCCTATTTCTTCGGATTGTTGCAGAATAATAAGATTTGGTAGAGCGGTCAGCTTTCAGGTGTATACAGAGAACAAGTTGAAATTATGAAATTTTTCACTCAGGGGCGTTTCATCCATCAACTTGTTATCAATTATTAGCAGTTCAATAGAGCACTTTTAATGTATGAAAATTGGTAGAGGGGTAGGATTTGTAGTAGGTACATACAAAAGGCATAAATTAAAAACTAACATTTCCTCATGAAACTTTCATTGGGCATTTAGTCCACCCACTTTTCCTGATAAAAAGAATCTTTGCAAAAAGAAGTGAAATCAGACCAATATACAAAAACTTTGCAATAAAAATAACACGGGGGTGGCCGTGGCACGATAGTTGTGTGCTCGCTTGTCAACCTCGTGGTTGCTGGTTCGATTCCTGCCGTTGTCTATGTCCTCTTATATTCCATTAAAAACCAATTCTAAAATTGTCATAAAAAAGAAGTTGCTGCTTTGGTCATTACATGCTGTTTAGGCATAACACTAACAACATGTGATTAAGTAAACTAGCATACTCATAAAATATGACAACGAAGTAAATAAAATAATGCGAATTATAAGGGACCTAAATAAATAAGACACGTTAATTCTCTCCGCATTAGTTCAGCCGCTATCACTGGAGATAAATCTGAGACAACAACCAGCACTAGTCGCAGAACATCGCGTTACACATCTATCCTATCCTTCTTTCTCTTCTCCTACCGGATGCCCGCGCTGTGTTAAGAAAAACATATAAAGGGTATTCATAATCCCTTGAGCGCGTGCAAAGTTATAAAAAAAAAAAAAAAATACTCAGAACTTGGCGTACTTTTAGACCTAACTACTTTTCATGGCTGACTTGATACGCAAAGGTTTTGTATATAGAAGAACGTGGATCCTTTTTAAAAGTTATGTTTTTGGTGTGATAAACTTATTAACGTTCACCAATCAGGATATAGCAGAGAGCTATGATTATCCTCTTCAATTTAACTGTGACTCCAATAAAAGGAAATCCTGAGCAACTTTATCGACCATATAGATATCAAATGGTGTTTAAAATGGAAAGGAGATACAGAAGCTTCTATTCGTACTGTGTAAGCTTCAGTACGAGGGCCTTGGAATTAGAATTGGAATTTTTGGGTTCCTATAATTATTTGAAGGATTGCCATAGCGCCAAAAAAAATGCACATATATTTATGTAGCAAGGAGATAGGTGCTTCCGATAAATTTCGTACCCCCCATAGTAGAGATCTATCGCTCTTTTGCTCAATATGCATCATGGTACAGTACAGCACAAACATACAGGAGAATGTTCAGCTTTTAAGAAGGACATCAGAACAAGCTGCTTTTGGAAACCCATTCCGACATGCTAAGAAGTGAAAAATAAATTAAATGGACCTGATTTGGAAGCTATCGACAAGATAGATAGATATTTTTATTTCATTCTTATAATAGTATTTGGTTGATACCGCTCAGTTTCCACAGAGAATTGATATTTAAAATATATCTTTCTACTGAATACGTTATTTTTACAACATTATAATTACAATTTAAAAACAAAATAGTTTTATTTTGAAGGAAAATATATGACAAAAACCTTCATTTAAGTACAAAAATTACTTCGATTAAGAAATAGATTAAATTAAAACAAATAAAACAGGTAAATTAATATAAAAAGGTACATTTAGATGAATATATAAACAAATAAATAAAAAATAAATATATAACAAGAAGTAAATAATTAATAATTAACAAGTAAATTAATATACAATTAAATAAATAAATAAATAAATAACAAAATAAATAAACAAATAATGAAAATAAATCATAAATAATGATTAATAAATCATAAATAATAAATATAAACAAATAAATGAATACAAACATGAAAATAAATAATAAATAAATAAATATAAGTACAATCAACAAAAATAAATAAATAAATAAATAAATAAATTATGGGTTAAACATAATATAACTGAATATAAACGAAAAATTAAGTAAATAAATAAATTAATCCTTATATCAGTGGCCACAATCCATAACAGCTTAAGTCGATTTTTCGTACTTTTTAGGAGAGCAGTTCAAAGTTTCAAAAATTCAGTGGGAATAGGAAAACTGTTATTTTTAAGGTTATTAAATTTCAAAATAAAGAAAAAGTACTCCTTTATCATGTGTCAAGAGAAAATAAATGTAAGACTTTTTGTAAAGGAGTGATTTATGAAATAAACACTTAAGCTCTTATGGCTTATTGCGAATTAAAAAAAATAAATAGCGTATGTCCAGTCAGGTTGTTTTGCTTTATTTATTATTTTACAAACAAATTTCTTACATGAAGTTAGGCTCTTATGGTACTTTAAAGCAAGATTACTAATTTCTCTATATGGACTTAGGTCGTTTTGCCTTCAATGAAATGTCGCGATAGAGTTGTTTATGATAAGTTAAGTTTTTTGTTAACTAAAGTTTTGAACACTCAAAACCATAATATTAAGAGACCAAATGTCATCCGTTCTTCTTTTGGAAGTCGAACAATCATTAGGAACGGTCGGCGACCATCTGTCGCCCGCGCATTGTACAAATTGTTTGGAGCAGACCACATGTCTGATAAACACGATGGAGTGGATCACCCATCCACTTAAGTGTTTACCTTGGCAATTTCGATATTTTGTTTCTTCACTTTACTGAGAGAAAGAACCGATGGCTGATGGACAATGGCTGCCCTCTTTCGCTCTCAGTAAGTTGAACGAAACACCTGTAAAAGAATATAGAGAAAAAGGAAAAGGGAACTAAAAGAATAGTTTTTGTTGCGGTAAATTTTTACCGTCACAACTTTAAAATAATTGGTGTGAAATATTATAATAACGTTTGCAGACCACGTAACTCTTAATCTCTCAGCAAGTTTACCATCAGCATCAAGTGCAGCGGACCAGTGGCAACACTGCCAACAAGCCATCAGGAGTGCCGCCTCTGTTGTGCTTGGTTTCACTAGGCGACTACAGCGAAACCCCTGGTTCGATGAGGAGTGCCGGTTGGCGCATGCAGCTAAGGACGAGGCCTACCAGGCAATGCTGCAGACTCGAATAAGGGCTGAAGAGAGAGTGGCCCGGGACCTCTACCGGCTTAAAAGAAAAGAGGAACGCCGACTTCTCAGGAGAAAAAGAGAGGGCATGAGAAGCGGGTAGTCGAGTCTATTGAGGGGTGTAGCGACAGGGATGATGCTCGAAAATTTTATCAGACGTTGAAGCGATCCACCCAAGGATACAAGGCTGGGACGGAAGCCTGCCGAGATGAGAGTGGGAATATGGTAGTAGACACACAGTCAGGGCTGAGGATCTGGAAAGAACAGTTTTCTAGATTGCTTAACCGCGAAGACAGCCAAGATACCGCTAGTTACAGAACGTTCCATTCAACTTGGACGATTATGGCCAACAGTTCCGTCCACCCGACCTAACCGAAGTGCGGCTGGCGATATCCAAACTTAAGTCATACAAGGCTACTGGTGCAGATGGTCTACCAACCGAGTTATTTAAATCAGCGGGAGATGAATTGGTAAGGAACACACACCAACTCATCGGCAAAATTTGGTAGGATGAAAGTATGCCCAATAAATTGAACCTCGGTATAGTGTGCCCCATCCACAAAAAAGGAGATGCTCTGAAATGCACCAACTACAGAGGAATTAGTCTCCTAAACGTCGCTTATAAAATCTTGTCAGCTATCCGGTGTGGCCGCTTAAAACCTTTTGTCAACGATCTGATTGGCTCCTATGAGTGTGGTTTTAGGCCAGGCAAGTCAACCGTCGACCAAATGTTCACACTCCGACAGATTTTAGAAAAAACCCAGGAATTCCAGTTTGAGCATTGAATCGGAGGCGGCTAAAATGGGATTGGCGGTTAATGAGGACAAGACGAAGTATATGCTGTCATCAAAAATGGAATCTCAACATCGTCGACTCGGGCAAAATATCACGATGGGCAGATATAACTTCGAATTTGTTAAGGACTTTGCCTACCTGGGCTCCACTATAACCTCGCAAAATGACATCAGTGCAGAGATCAAACGAAGAATTACTCTCGCCAACCGCTGTTTCTTCGGGCTAAGAAGGCATCTAAGTAGTAAGGCCCTCTCTCAGAGAACTAAGAGACTTTATACAAGACCCTTATCATCCCGGTCCTGCTCTATGGGGCAGAAGCATGGGCATTGAAAAAATCGGATGAAAGTCTGCTAGGGTGCTTTGAGAGGAAGATTGTTCGTGTGATTTTCGGTCCGGTGTGTATCAAGGAGTGTGGAGAAGAAGATTCAACGAAGAGCTATACGGGCTATACAGCGACGTTCACCTGGCCAAAAGGCTTAAAATACAACGGCTGAGATGGCTGGGGCACGTGGAGCGTAGCAACGCACCTGCCCGACGAGTCTTCGAATCCAACCCCGATGGTGTACGTAGCAGAGAAAGAAGCCATAACAGGTGGCGCACACAAGTCGAGAACGACCTCAAACAACTTGGTGTGCCAAACTGGAAGCGGCTAGCTAGGGACAGAGCTGACTGGAGGGGCTTGTTATTTGAGACCGTAGCCCATCCTGGGCTGTGAGCGCCATCAAAAGTAAGTAAGCAAAAGTAAGGTGTGGAATATTGAGTGCTACTGCAGTTATGCAAAGAACAAAAAACCAAAGCATTTCCCTCTTAAAATGAAACGATAATGCAGAAGTTGTGGAAGTAGAAAATTTAGAAGAAGAAAGTCTTCATAGTCACAAACTTATTTGCCCTTCTGCCACTCTTTTATTTGACAAAGTTTCGTACCAAATACGTATACGTATAATATGTGGGCTAGTATTTTTAGCTCTATAAATGATTCCACTAATTTAATTTATTGCATTGGTTAAGAAAACACACCTGCTTTGTAATTTCATGCCGCATGTCCTTTCATTACTCCTGCACTGTTAATCTAACATGCAGCCCTTTATTTACCATCATTCAGGTGTCCCTTCTTAAAAAGCAACTCCTTTCCTATTGAATATAAGAACACCATGAACGTGATAGGAATATAAGATGAGGCGACTTCTTCCCTGCCTAAGGATGGATATATACTCCCCAGAACCTACATATATTTATAATGTAGGTACCTGTATCCCATCCCTATCTTCTATTCCGAGCACGACCTATAACGATGCTTAACGAAATATTCCACTTCATCGATTCCCATCGATTCTTATACCGTTACATACATATACCACCATAAAAAGACAATCTCTGTTTGCTGTGCGTGCTTGTGTGTGTTCCCCCCTATTAACTCGGCTCGTTTGTGGCATTTTCCTTAATCAAATCAGTCGCTTCGTTGCAGGATTATTTTTTATCAATTTGTTTGATGCCAAAACAATGCGCAAGCATGTTCAAGGGCGCTGCTGCTTCCTTCTCCTTTTCAATATTATATAGTTTCCTCAGTTACCACAGAATGCTTTCGATTTGTTGTTTGTAGATATTATTTATTTCCTGAAATGATAAATTGGATTATGTGCGTCATGTAAGTTCATGAAGGATCAACATACATATTAGTTCGATTTTTGGTGTTTTTTTTTTAAATATTAAATCGAAAGTTAATAATATTAAGACTCATGGTTCATATAATTGCTTTTTCGCGCTCGTATATTCATTTATATTTTTCTTTTCCAAAAAGTTGCCAGAGTGCACACGTTGCACCTATTTCCATGGTCGTCCTTTTTAATCGACTATTCAACGTTTTGCGGCCAAATTCAAGTCCATTGGTGGCCTGGAAAATCATTATATCCGTCAGAGCCCTCTTTCCCAATGGGCACACTGGGCACGTGCCCACGGCCCTGTAATCGATACGGCCCCCTAGTTCCTGCCATATCATTAAACGATAACCGATATTTATTACCGAAAAACTTTTTAATTCGAATAAATCGAATCTAAATTACTGACTACAATACCAATTTGCTTATTAGCTTTTGCATGCCCGAAGTTACCCTACTCTCTCCCAAAAATTAGGCTTTCCGATTTCAACATCCTTAGATAAATTTAAATATATAATTAATTGGTATACTTAGTACGTACAGTAAACTTCTATAAGTTCGAAGCTACATATAGGACCATAATTGCTGAGAAATTATATCAATATAAAGGGAGAAAAGAATACCTTCAATTTTCTGGAACACTTTACTACTCGTAGTTATTTTGAAATAGTAATTGAAATACAAATATAGCATATAGGTTATATATTTATTTATAGTTGTTGTATTTTCTTCATTTATATTATAATACATGTTAAGAAGTGGGGAAATCTAATATGACGAAAGTCGAACTTATAGGAATTTTATTGCACACGGTTTTAACGAAAGACTTAGTGCACTCATCAGTGTGACCCTGACTGGTGTCATTTAAGTCCAGAAAATGGAAAAGCTATAGAATATATTATACTTACGGAAATTTGGAACTCTCATTTTAGAAAGAATAGACAAAATTAGAAACTATCTTCAAAAGAAAACAATAACACTGGACGCTGTAACTAATAGGCTTACTTCACTTGATGATTTTATTACTAACCTCAGGAATAAATTTGACAATTTCGAATTCTACATCAAAGAAAATAAAATGCACGAATTGATCGTATCAAGTAGCTAACAACTTTTGTGTAGCTAACCACTGACGCTGTTAGTAGGTATAGTTTGTCTAGTTATCCTTTGAAGGATTAAAGCCGATGTAGGAAAGATTACCAAGATTCTTACGGTGATTTTTTAAGAGCTTGGTTTTTGAAAATTCAAAACAACACAGAAACTTGTAAGAAGTGAATGAAATTTTTATTTGGATCGATAAATCAATTTCTGCCATTTACTTTTTAAAAATAATTTCACTTAAATGTTGCCCGCGGCTACGCTTCAGGTGGTCCATTCTGAAGGTCCAATTTTGGCAAACTTTTTTACACATTTCGGCCGGAATCTCACCAATGACGCGTTCAATGTTGGCTTCCAAGGCAGCAATCGTGTTTGGCTTGTCCCCATAGACAATAGACTTAACATAGCCCCACAAAAAATAGTCTAACGGGGTCAAATCACATGATCTTGGTGGCCAATTGACTGCGCCAAAACGTGAGATCAACTGCTCACCAAATTCGCCTCTCAATTGATGCATGGTTTCGCGTGCAGTGTGGCATGTGGCACCGTTCTGTTGGAACCACATGTCGACCGAGTTCAATTCTTGCATTTTCGGCAAAAAAAAATCTGTTATCATCGAACGGTACCTTTCTCCATTGACCGTAACCCTGCGGCCTTCATCGTCCTTGAAGAAGTACGGCCCAATGATGCCGCCTGCCCAAAAACCGCACCAAACAGTGCATTTTTCGGGATGCATTGGTAGCTGCTGAATTGCCTCTGGCTGCTCTTCACTCCAAATACGGCAATTCTGCTTATTCACGTATCCATTTAGCCAAAAATGAGCGGAAAAAAAAACGGACGTAGCTTGCGAAACACATTTTTCACAGAGCACGAATTTTGATAATAAATTTCAATAATTTGCAAACGTTGTTCAGGCGTAAGTCTATTCATGATGAAATGGCAAACAATACTGGCAAACAATACATATAGTGAATATAGTTATGTAAATATTTACATACATATGTATATAATGAAAGTGAATTGTGTATAGGTGGGTAAAAAGCTTTTTTTCAACTTATAAAAACTGCCAAAACCATCACTTTAATAAGTTTCTTGAAAAACAAAAGAACACCATTAGGTGTCACGGATCAATTAAAATTTTATAAGGAAGTAGCTCGAAAATTGTATGACGGATTTTGATGAAATCCTGTTTTTTTATTATTAGTTTTTTGAAAACAATTGTTTTGTGAAATTTTGGTATGTATGATTATAAAATTTAAAATAAATTTTCTGATTAGTTTTAGAAATATTGATTTTTGAAAAAAAAGTCTAAAAATTAATTTTTATTAGAAAAAAAAAAGTTATTCAAAATTTTGATATGCACAACTAGATTGGCTACTTCGATCTTCTCAGATATAAAATTTTAAAGAAATTCAATATGCCGTTACCGAGATAGCCAAAAATTAAAAAATCCGTTATATGAAAGGTACCGTTATTAGACTTTTCCCGTAAATTTGGTTCAGATTAAATGATAGCTATTGCCAACAAAAAATTCTCAAAATTTGTTATCAAAATCGTTGGAGCCGTTTTTGAAAAAAATGAGATTTTTTTAAACGGTTATATGGCAGATACCGTTATTTTTATTCCTAAAAATAAAATTTCAATTTCCCGTCTGAGGAATGCCAAAAGAACCACACATACCAAACTGATAGACTGACAAACTGACAGACTGATAGACTGACAGACAGACATTTTTTGCCGATCCCTTTTTTAGATTTCTCTTTGATCTTAATTGTTATAATTTTTTTTTTACGAATGCATAACTTGCGTTATAGTACCTATAATCGCAAGTAAAAAGCCGGAAACTGACTGCAACGGCCTATCTCAAAGAACAAACCGCAGAAGTTCTCGCCAGAGTTTTATTTTTGATGGCTCTGCTCCGTCAGTCCGACTGAATGCAAGAGATACATTTTTCTTCCCATAATTAATATGCTGAGCATTCATCTAAGAATAATAATAAGAATTTATTATGAAGATGTTAATGAGAAAGAGTTAAAAATAAAATAGAATACTGAAAATTGGTCACAGTGAAAATGAGGGAACTAATAGTATATTGAAAATATATCAATTTTTTAAGGAAAATAGAATTAAAGACACATTTCGAAATGTAGAAATCGCATTGAGAATCTTTTTAAGCATGATGGTAACTAACTGCAATTGAGAACGCTCCTATTCAAAAATGAAAAGAATAAAAAAATAATTGAGAAGCACAATGCTTCAAAAGAGATTAACCAGCTTATCGCTGATGTCCATAGAATATGATGTGCTCAAAACATCTATTTTAAAGGAGTAATTAACGATTTTGCGCATCTCAAATCTAGAAGGCTTCTTGAATCAACATAGACTCTTAAGTACTAACCTTTGAATTCTAAGAAATTAATTTGAGGATTATATTATATTATCTATTCATTTAATGTGTACTGTCAATAAAAATAGAAGCTTGCTTATCTACTTTCTTTATTTTTTTTTCCAACAAGATAGTGTTTTGTCAAAGTCATAGGGGCCCCATTCACCTTATATGCCTAGGGCCCCTAATACGTTAAAGAAGGCCCTGTCCTTACTGCAACGAAATACACGTCTATAGGAGAACAACATGCAAGGGAGTCAATTCAGCGGGGAGCAATGCTAAAAAAAAAATATCGATGAGTCGAAATGTTTTTCTAAACTTAAAATGAAGTCAATTTTTTGATCGACATAAGAAAATTTCAACATTATCGTTTTTCTGTTTTTATTACAGAGAAGAGTATGAGTTGTCAAAAAATTTGTTGGTCTCTTCAAAATAGAAAAATTTCAGTCTCCTCTAGATCTTTGTCTTGCATTTTTCTCGTGAAAATTTTAATGTGCAGCCTTGATCTCATATTTAGTCTTGGTTTCTTTTATGTTTTTTTTTTTGTAGTAAAAGGATGTAAGATAAGACTTGTGTTCAGATTGAAAAGACAAAGTAGGGACTCTTTCTTTTCAATCTGAACACAGTTTGTTGGTAAGAAAAATGGTTTGGAGAAAATATTTTTTTCCAAATGTCACCCAAGAACATCTATAATTAACTGTTTCCGGAGCAAAAAATAAAATCGGAAAAATTTCGAATTTTCAGAGGTAAAATATGAATTTTGTAGAGGTTTTTTAATCCATTTAAATCGCAGCCATCCTTTAACAGATTTTGACAGTTCAAGGCTTGATTCATAGGCAACAAACTACTTTTTTTTAAGTGTCATCTAAAGGTCTTATAAAGTCACTTTTTTTCGGTGGGGGAATAAAAGTCAGAAAAATGAGCGATTTCTATTCCAACGACATCCAGACATAAATCGTACGTATTTTTATCTCGATTTTAGCACTATAGCAGTGTGCCTATCTGAGTATAAATATGTACATATGTGGTTCGATATTTTAACGCGCATAGAATATTTCGCAAAAAATACTTGTGAATTTTATAAAAAATTAAACATGACTACTAAAAAAATTATTAAATAAAAAAATATTTCTTCTCGCGAAAACCGAAACCAAACCACCGAGACCGTAGAGACCACCGAGTCCAGTGAGACTTATTTGGCGAATTTCGGTATAAAAAATACGGTCCCGTCTCGGTCTCGGTCCTCCGTCTCGTTGCCAGTCCTATTTTTTTGCGTTTCTTTTTCATTCAGAGCGTCCAAAGCTCCGAATGTGTTTCTTTTTTACATAATACATAATAGTCTGAATATTCTGATTAAATTGCTGAGCACAGGAAATAGAGGGCTTGACTTTTTGAATTTCTGACCTCTTTACTGAAACAGCAACAATGCTCCTGTCAACAGGCACCTGTCAGTTGACTCCTGTCAAAATTTAAACTTGCTGCGTCAGTTAGTTTGTGTTTGACAGCTATTTTTATCAGGATACTCACTAATTTGAGGAGAAAATGGAAAAAAGTGAATTTCGTGTGCTTATTAAGCATTATTTCTTGCGAAAAAAAACCATTACCGAGACCAAGGCTAAGCTTGATAAATACTATGGGGACTCTGCACCATCGATTTCAATGGTAAAAAAGTGGTTTACTGAATTTCGTTGTGGCCGTACAAGCACTGAAGATGCCGAACGTCCTGGACGCCCAGTTGAGGTCTCTACACCCGAAACAATCGAAAAAATTCATGATATGGTGTTGGCCGACCGAAGATTGAAAGTGCGAAAGATTTTGGAAGCCGTAGGGATCTCGCATGGCTCAGTGGTTTCAATTTTGAATGATCACTTGGGCATGAGAAAGCTATCCGCAAGATGGGTGCCGCGTTTGCTCACAGTCGACCACAAACGCAATCGTGTAACAACTTCACAGGAAGGTTTGGCGTTGTTTAATCGCAATATGGAGGAGTTTTTGCGCCGTTTTGTAACCGTGGACGAAACATTGATCCATCACAACACACCAGAGACCAAACAACAGTCAAAACAGTGGGTTTCTAAGGGTGAATCGGCGCCGTAGAAGGCCAAGGTGGGTTTGTCAGCCAATAAAGTTATGGCGACTGTTTTTTGGGATGCACGCGGGATAATCCACATTGACTACCTTCAAAAAGGAAGAACAATCAATGGGGAATATTATGCCAACTTATTGGACCGATTCAATGACGATTTGAAAAAAAAACCGACCTCATTTGGCCAAGAAAAAAGTTCTTTTCCACCAAGACAATACAAGGGTGCACACATGTGCAGTTGCCATGGCAAAAATCCATGAATAGGGCTATGAATTGCTCCCTCAGCCACCCTATTCTCCAGATTTGGCTCCGAGCGACTACTTCTTGTTCCCAAACCTGAAGAAATGGCTTGGTGGAAAAAGATTTGACTCCAATGATGAAGTCATCTCCCAAACAAAGGCCTATTTTGAGGACCTCGACAAATCATTTTTTTTGGAAGGGATAAAAAAATTGGAGAAGCGTTGCACAAAGTGTATAGAGCTTAAGGGACACTACGTTGAAAAATTAAATTATTTTTTTATCAAAAAATCTGTTTTATTCCAAAAGTCACGGACTTATTGACCCGTCATCATGTGCGTCAAGAAGGAAAATTCGAGTATAATAGATGAAATGCGCGACTGGGTTGCACGTACTTGCTGTTATGTTCGATCACATCATAGGCAAAAGATGCTTAATAGAAACGGCTAAATATATTTTTAAACTCGTTTTTCACTTATTTTGTTATATACAAATTTCTTTAATTTTTTACTTGCGAGTACTAGGCAAGTTATGCATTTGTCGAAAAAAAAAAAGTTTTGATATAACAATCAAACATGACATTACGATGATAGCGAAGACGAAAAAAGATGGTCTAGGAATTCTGTCCGCCTGTATGTCTGTCTGTCAGTCTGCCTGTCAGTCTGTCTATATGTATGTATAGACACCTACATCCCAAACGAGTGGGTCGAATTGCTTCAAACTAGGTGTATAGAGTTTTTTGGGGAATTGTACAAAGGGGAAATTGAATTTTTTTTAGCTAAAAAAAACGGACCGCTTTTTTTTATTTCGACTATCTCATAAATGGCTCTACCGATTCTTTCGAAATTTCACAGATATATAGCTTTAGGTTGCCCAATTTATACTGCGTACCAATATTTTTAATAAATATTTTTTTTGTATTTTTAAAAGAATTAAAAAAAAAATTTTTAATTTATATTTTGAAAACTCCTCAATAATTTTTTTTCAAAAATTACAGTTATATGTATTTTCTGAATACCTATAAATTAGCCTTTTTGAATTTTTTAAAATTTTTTTTCAAAAACTTTTTAAAAAAAAACTTTTTTTCTCAAAAACCGCTGCACATTTTTAAAATTTTTGTCTCATAAATTCAAATTTATCCAAGAAATGAAATGGCGTACTTTTTTTTGAGCTCAAATTAGTTACTGTATTTATTTCAGAATTTTGAATAATTTTGAAAAATGGCTTCTGTCACTTGGGCTGTAGCAGAACGATCTCCTACAGACAGACAGCTAGACAGACAGACGGAATTGGGGGACCAACTTTTTTTGGTGTTCTCCATCATCGCAATGTCAAATTTGATTAAAATCTCGAGTTCGATTTTTTTCCAAATGCAGAACTTGCCTTATAGTACCTTGTATGTACATTTATGTATATCGCAAGAATAATCAGATACAATTAAAATGACGGAAGAAGTTGCGTTTGTTGATTTTCTGTATCTGGTGTGTAACTGTGTACAAAATAAGGGTAGTTTTGTTTTATATTTGCTTTTTACGATTAAAACGAAAATTTATTCTGGTTTGTTTGGTTCACTTCAAGTGTGCTTAAAAAACAAATTAGAGTGTCCAGAGATTGCACTGCTCGGAACAAGTTCAAGGCATACTCTACGCAAAAGAAAAACACCTATTATGAAATTTCTTGAATGGTTATTGGAGATGATTTCGACAATTTAAATAAAGGGTTATCCAAAAGAATAGGGCTGGAATTCGACATTTGTCAAACTAAGTTGTTAACCCATTTTTTTTTTCAGTTGAAAGTCTGGCCTTTACGAAAATGGATCGCTTAACTATCGCACAACGCATAAAAGTTGTTAAAACCTACTACAAAAATGGTGATTTTGACACAGCCAAATATCGTGCTTTAAGAGGAGATTATGGTTTAAAAAATCGTCCAACTAAGCAAGCAATTGGCACAACTGTGAAGAAATTTGAAGAGACTGGATTGGTTACAGATATTGTAAGGCCTGTGCATCATCGTTTCGCTCGTTACCACTGAAATTATCGCTGCTGTAAGTGTTGCTGAAGACCCTAATGTGTCGATTCCTCGTCGTTCTCAGGAATTAGGACTGTCTTACGTCACATTATGCCGTATTTTGCATTTGGATCTACACTTACATCCATATAAAGTCAAGCTCACACAACAACTGAAGCCAGCTGACTATTTACAACGTCGTAGATACGTCGAATGGGTGCTTGAACAACAGGTACTAGACGCCCATTTTTCGAACAAAATTTTCTTCAGCCACAAAACAAAATTGTCGTATCTGAGAATCCTCAAGTAATTGAAGAGAGAAGAGAGGCCATTACATCCACAAAAAGTCATTGTTTGGGGCGCTCTTTGGTCCGGAGGTGTGATTGGACCTTACTTCTTAGTAAACGACGTTGGAACGACTGTCACCGTCAATTTGGAGCGTTACGGTCACATGATAACCGACTTTTTTTTGCCTACTATTGAAGAATACGACTTGGAGAATATCTGGTTTCAACAAGACGGTGCCACATGCCACACAACTCGAGCGAATATGTCTTTATTGCAATAGGCATTTCCTGGCCGCGTAATTTCTCGTCATGGCGATAACAACTGGCTACCAAGATCATGTGATTTGACACCGCTGGACTTTTTTTTGTAGGGCTACGCGGAAGACCGTATTTATGCAGATAAACCTTTAACTCTTGAGCACTTGAAAACCAACATTCGTCAAGTTATGGCTGAGATACCGCCCAATATGTGTCAAAAAGTGGTCGAAAATTACCTCAAAAGAATCGATGCTTGCGACAATTCGCGTGGTGGTCATATAAATTATGTAGTTTTTCACACACAATGTCAACGTTTAAACTTTATAATAAAAAAGAAATATCATGAAAAAAAATATTTTATGTGTGTTTTATTTACGTTTATTTTTGAAACCGCAAAATGGATATGGAGGGTATCGATTTTTAAAGTCGAATTTTTGAAAATCGATATTCCATAATCGATATTTTGATCATAGGAGGTCAGTTATTTTCCAGCTTCTTCAGGGGATTTTTTATTTAGTTTTTGAAAATTTTACTATTTTATGTTTTGCATATACCTAATATCACAGCTTATCACAGGTTATTTGCTAATGTGATATTAGTTTTAGATTTTTGTTGTGCTTAATGTTAATCTATTTCATTGTTAATTTATAAAATTTATTAAAGTGTTGTTAAAGTCTGTAAAATTGTAATTAAATTTTGCCTAAGTTAATAATTTCAAATATTGTAATGCAAAACATAAAATAGTAAAATTTTCAAAAACTAAATAATAATCCCCTGAAGAAGCTGGAAAATAACTGGTGAAACGTAGGGTACACTAAGATGAATTAGTTTTTTTATTAATTTCATCTAACCAAAAAGATCATTAAAGCCCAAAATATTCAAATAAATCTATAATCAATTTCTTTCGGATGATATTACAATTTTTCCAATAAGCCCACAGCTTCGGAAATATGGACAAATTTTACTTTTTTCTTACAATATAACAATAAAAATATATCTTTCCAGGACTCATATAATAAAGTGTGAAATTTCAAAATGCAAATGTTCACATCTAAAAAAAATAAGATTTTAATTAAAAACCAATTAAATTATAAAAATAAATATTTAATTAAAAAAAAATTATTTTCTAAATATATCCCTAGCTATTACACGTTAAACTTTTAACAACTTAATTATGTTGACACTTTGATTACGATAATCTGAAAGTAAACCTAAAATATTTGTGTGGGAGGCTTTATCAAATCTGTCCCTTTTTGCTGTTTCATAAAATCCTGTCAGCCATCGCTTGAGTAAAATTTTCATAAAACCTTAATTTTATTTAATTTTTTTTATGATTTATGCGTGTTTATTCATTCATCCTGAAGCAATTAGCGTGGTCGAATAGAAAGCATTGAGCTTATACATTTAGACATATAAGCAAGCTCAATGATAGAAGGCATATAACGTTAATCTAGCTCTTTGATCCTCTTGGCAGATTGTGGTGTAATATATAATGATGATGGCGGCGGTAGCCACTGACCCACCCTGTAATTACTGCAAACACGCAAATTAGTAATGAACTGGTGTGGTCGTGTGGAATTTGCAAACAAACAAACCCATAAAGCCACTCCGCATTAATGGCACCAGTCAGCAGCGTATATAGAAATGAAAGGATTCTCGTTCTGGATCTGGAGTCCTGAATGCATGTTCAGCGGATAAAAGAGTTGATTCAAGTGGGAATATAACGTGTCGTGTCTCCTCATCCTTGTTCTCGAACAATATTCTGTACAGACAAATGTATTACATACAATTTATAGGTATACATCGGAGGAGGTGAGATAGGGATGAGTGTGTGCTGCATAAGCTCAATTGACTGATGGATTTGCATATATCAGAGGATTAAGATATACATCGCAGCAATAAAATATGATTGAACTGTCTTGCTCGTTCTGATTTATTGCTACAGTAATTTTGTTTAAGCCTTTTGAGTTGAAAATGGAAATTGGATTTTATTGGCAGCAGAAAGCGAATGGAGATGTTGGTAATATGCGTCATGATAACGATTTGCATATTAGGATATCTTTCATAACAACAGGGGTTTATTTTAATGTTTCTCCCCTTTGTGTTGTTTAGCTATATGAAAAATGTTGTACCAATTATAAATGTTTTAATTTATCTTGGCGGGAGTTGTATATACTGATCAATCATCCCTGTTTTTCGTGGGGCTAAATTATATGTTATCTTGTTGCTTTGTCAAACTAAACTCTCGTGTAAACATATTTGTTTATTTTTTTTTGTTTGGTTCTTAAGTAAAAGATTAATGCATCTTCTCAAATTGTTTTATTTGTTATTTAGAATAGAATTGATCGATTGTAAGGCTTTTAAATTTTTAAGCACACAAATCCGTCAACTGATTAAAGCTAAACATGACATACAAGGAACAAACGATTACACAGCTAAGTACGTACTTCTTTATAAAACGCTATATGAGCTGTAGGCATATTCTATAATGTTGTATTATTATAATCTTGTGGATAATTCCATTTCATTTATTTTTACTTGCAATTATAGGTACTACAGGGTGGCACACGAATCGGCTACAAAAATAAAACGTAATAAATTTTTTTCAGTGTGAGTAATCGGCTTATTTTTTTTATTTTATAGGCTACTAGATTTATCAAAATGAATGCTTGGGATACTGAAAAAAGGATTTGGATAGTGCAGCGATACCATTCATTGCAGTCCGTCATTTCCGTCCAAAGGGAATTCAGGCTGGAGTTTGGCGGTACTCCCCCGAGTAGATGGACCATTACGAGGCTGGTGAACATGTTTGCCGAATCTGGAAGCATCGAACGAAGACCGTATCATCGAGATCCCAATGTTCGGGTTCAGGATACAATCGTGGGTGTTGCATCAGCAACACAGGCAAATCCAAGTGTTCCGACTCGAAACTTATCGGGCCAAATTGGAGTTAGCAGACGGTCATTACAACGGAAACTTCATGATAACTTAAACTTGTTTCCGTACAAAGTCTAAATTACAAGCAAGTTAAACCCTCAGGATTTGTCTGTTGGCCTGAAATTTTGCCGAAAAATGATTGCAATGGCCGAAGAAGACAACACATTGATAAATTGTTTGTTCATGTATGATGAGGTCCATTTTGACTTAAACGGCAATGTTAACAAGCAAAATTGCCGTATATAGAGTAAATCTAATCCAAAAATGCTCCATGAGACGGAACTGCACCCAGAACGAGTCACTGTGTGGTGCGCAGTTTCATCAAGATATGTTGACGGGCCATACCTCTTTGAAGAAAACGGTGTAACACAAACTGTCAATGGGGACCGTTATTTAAAGCTGTTGAAGTAGTTTTTTTTACCCAGATCTTCGCCGAAGACGTATCCCTTTCAGCAGGATTTGGTTTCACCAAGATAGGGCAAGTGCACACGTAGCCACACAAGTTATGGTGGAGCTCCAACGAAAATTCCCAAACAAATTTATATCCAGAAACTGCACTTTCCGCTGGCCCCTAATATCACCTGACCTGACTGCACCATACGTTTTTTATGGGGTTATGTTAAGCAGGAAGTGTACAAAACGAATCCTAGGAATTTGACTAAATTGAAGCAGATTGTCCATTAAGACAATAATTGAGGCGATCCCAATTTCAACCCTTCAGGCCGCAATGAAAAATTTTCTTAGCAGGTGCCGCATATGCGTGGAAGAGCGTGGGGGTCATTTACAGTCTATCATCCTTAAAAACCATTAGTTATTTAAAATAAAATTTAATTTTTAATCCAATAAAAAAAAATTAATGAAATACATCGATTAAAATAAAAGTTATTTAAATTGCTTATTGTAGCACGATTCGTGCGCCACCCTGTATAAGGCAAGTTGGATATGCATTCGCAAAAAAAAAAAATGTTTTCTAACAATCAAACATGCCATTTCGATCATACAGAACACCAAAAAAGTGGGTCCCCCAATTCCGACTGTCTGTCCGTCTGTCGTCTATCTGTTCTTCCTCGAGTATGCAGCCTAAACGATTGTATAGATTTGTTTCAAGCTTTGTACATATTGTTTTTTCGGTAATATGGCCACACTTTTTTTTCAATTTTTTAAGACGACAAATAACAGTAGCTCCCATACATTTTTTTTGCCAAAAAACAATATTTTTGTTCTCAAAAACGGCTCCAACGATTTTTATAAAAAAAAATCAGTTCACTTTGATAATTAATTTTTTTTGGAAATCAATGGTTATTTTTGGTAGGTACGTCTAGTAGATCCATTTTTTTTGGTTTTCGGTTTTATGGAAAATGGTTAATTGAAAGTTAAAAAAAAAAATTTGTTTGGAAATATTGTTTTTTTTTTGAAATATTATTTCGAAATATTTCGAAAACGACTCAATAGATTTTTTTCGAAACTTGGTATTTGGTAGTTTTTTTGGCATTATCTCGAATAGTTAAAAAAAATATTTTCCTAAAATCAAAAACAACGGTACCTACCATACAAATTTTTCAAAAACGGCTCTAAGAATTTTATATAAAAAATCTGTGTATTCTTTAATTAGTACAGTCCACGTTTAGGTATAAAACTATTTTATTTTGCGTACTTTTTAACGGTACTTCCCATAGAACCACTTTTAATATTTTCGACTTTCTCACTATTGTACATACCGATTAAAATTATTTTTCTATGCAATGCTCCCTAAAAGTTTTAATAAAACTACATACACAAATTAAAAAAAAAAGATTTTTTTAAAATAAATAAATTTTTTTTTTGAAAAATACGTATATATAAATGTATGAGGGCCTACATCGTGTTTAGTATTCAGTGACGTACGCAAAAATTAGAACAAATGAAATATAATAAGGTAGAAACAAATCGATAATACACATAATTAAATATTTTATTTTGCCTACATTCGTTATAGTTTGAGGGAAAAGAAAGATGCCAGTTTAATTCATGGATAAATAAGAATACACCAAACAAAATTTCAAAATTCGTTGAAGCAGTTACTTAATAAATTAATTTTTTAGGTATAAAATTTTGAAAACAGTTATAGAAAAAAATGAATTTTTGATATTATTAATATACATATAAAATTTAAATTTCAAAAAAAAAATTCTGTGACTGGTTTTTGAAAAATCGATTTTTCAAAAAAAAAAATTATCAAAAGGTACCCTTTCCCTTCTTTAATGAACTGATTTTTTTTTATAGAAATCGTTGAAGCCGTTTTTGAGACAAATAATATTTTTTTTTGGCCAACAAAAATAAACGCGAGCCACTGTTATTTGTCGTCTTAAAAAAAATGAAAAAAAAACGCATTACCGAAAAAACAATATCTATACTAAGTTTGAAAGTAATCCATCCAACCGTTTAGGCTGCAGACTCGCGGACAGACAGACAGGCAGACGGAATTGGGGGCTCACTTTTTTGGTGTTCTCTATGATCGTAATGTCATGTTTGATTCTTAGAAAAAAAAATTTGTTTACGAATACATAACTTTGCCTTATAGTACCTATAATCGCAAGTAAAAAATTAAATATAATGTCTAATGTGTTTTGCTTACCGAGAACTTAACCCACATGAAATTAACATAATTTCTTATAAATATAAATGGCGAGACCATAATTGGGGAAAAAATTAAGCACCCAAACAAATGAAATTCCGATTGATCAGAATATTCAGAAATTTGGATTTGGCCTAGTACAGCTGGTTAGTTTTCTTTCAGTGTGGACATGCACGTAGGGATGCAACATCGTTAAAAAAAAAACATTGATGTTTGGAAGCAGATGGTTCCATAACAAACATTGATGTTAAAAAAAAACATCGGTTATAAGAACGATACAACGACATCGATGTTTTTTCGATGTTTTAATTGTAATCTCCATCACACAAATTGTAGGCTGTGTTTTTATTTATTTTATTTTTATATTTTTGTTTTTAGTTAGTTCATTGTTGAATCTTTGTCAGTATGGAATAAGAAAAATAATATTTTGATGTGTTTATTGAGCTAGATCTTGGATTGAAAATGAAAATAATTTTTGGCGGACGGACAACAAAACTGATAAATGTGTACCCGAAACTTTTCAGGCATGTTCGATATCCTACAAGAATGTCACGCAGGTTCGATAATGTGTACCCTACTTTAGGTACACTTCAAGTCTGGAAATTTGGTGTTCACATGTAGAGGTTGCGACTTGTGAAAAACTTAACTTTCCCCAACACTGAAAATATTGTTCGGATGTGAGGTGGACAACGCTAGTACGGATAAATGGTGTTCCGTTTAATGCAACACAAATACAAGCACATTTTTATGTTTAACGAAATGAATCATCGATGTCGATGTTTGAGGGGTTTTCCGTCGATGTATCGGTTATCAAAACATCGATGTTAACATCGATCATCGCCAACGAAACATCGATGTTTTCAAAACATCGATGTATCGTTTGCATCCCTACATGCACTGCACAAAAATGTTTCCTAAGTCCACGAATATTGATATAGGTGACCCTAAATACGCCAACCATTTTAACATTTTAAAACAACTAAAACACAATTCAGACAATTAACTGTATCTAAAAAAATTTCATCCAAATTTGAATTTGAATTTTTCAATACCAAATTGTCAGTATTGTTATGCCTAAGTGGCAATTCGTATTGATCCGCCCCTGTGTAAGTAGAACAAAACCTATAGTAAAGTAAGTCTTCCATTTTGTTTAAATATGAGTTTAGTTTTTAAGATTTAAGATCAAAAACATCAACATAAAATATTAAAATTCTAAGGATGGTATACGAAATTTCGTCCTTTGATAAATGGTACCAAATTATACCAAATATAAGCCCTTCTAAATTTTTACTGTGCTACATCTGAAAATACATATATTACATATGAATGTTATCAACGGTTTAAGTACAGAACGAAATATCTTTAGATTTTTGTTTGATAAGAGAACCATACAAGATTCAAACAGCATTTGCGATAAGATAACAAACTTTATTAATTTTGTACGTATTCCATGTTTTTAAAAAAGACCACATTCCTGTAACTTACCACTAATGTTCCTGGATGACCTACCAAACCGAAACCCTTAAGCTTTAATAAGCTCTAAACCCATATGTGTGCACTTTGACGCATAAAACCAGTACCAATTTATTTGTAAGAACATGAAGCAATAATAGCGGAGAAATGATGTCACTATTAGTGGACACTGGACATTGGACAAAGGGTATTATTTTGCACTTGATAATAATTTTGTATTCAAGGCACGTTCTCCATAATCTGTGCATTTTCTCTAAATGGACCCTACGCGCTTCTATTCCAATAATCAGACTTTGTTATGCATTCCATCTTTTTACATTATATACTCGTATGTTCCATAAATTAATTAAAAAAAAAATTCTTGGGTTTTTTTTTCGAATTTTCATGAATGTAAAAAACAAGGTCATCACTTTGTCCATGGTATAATAATCAAATAAAATGTCTGATCCAAGCCATAGAAGAATTTCTTAAAAGATAGGATCTGTTCCATTTGGTAACCCACGACATCTTTGGCAAAAATACAAACTAGACCTATCTGGTAGATATGGCTTTCTTGAAAAATGAATTGAACCACTTTGGTATTTTTGTTTGTTGTGTTTACGCAGACAGGATACAATTTAGTCTTGCTTTTGGCTTTCGGCGAAGATGCCCTATCGTGTCTTTAAAAAAAAAACTTGAAACTGATATTTGAAAACTTACAGACAGGTTGCTATTAGCCGTGTTTTATTATCGCTAAATACCCATATATGGTTCACCCCGTGAAATAATGAAAAGATCTCGGTTATGTACCCTCTGTTCACCGAATTTAATAGGTACTCTTATTTGCAAACCCAGATAGAAACCCCGATAAAAACCTGGATCTAGTCTTGTTTTGAAATACGTGTTAAAAAATAACCCAGACCCAGACCTGTACTCGTCGATAATAAAGCTTTAAACTCGGTGTCCAAACAAAACTCCATAATAGCTTTTAAAGCTTGAACCAAATCACTTGGGCAACGGTCGGTTGTGCAGAGAGGGGTTTAAGAGAACAAAACTGTTGCGCAAGAGATTTAGCCAGAGATGAAATACTTTTTTGAAAACTGCACAATAAACCACGATCATGTAAATAAAGTCCATATCTGGAAGGTGATTGTGCGTGTCTTTCAAAATTAATGAGATGAGCAAAGAAATTAGAAGAGAGCTACGCAGTAGAAAGGCCAAGTAAATTGGTTCAAGCATCATATATCTAAAGTTCACGCCGCGCCGGTCGTATAAAAAGCTCAGTGCCTTAGGGAGGCCATGCTGCCCCCTGCAACCTTCCTGCTTAAAGCAATGCAGGATTTAGGGTGGGTTCCAATTTGGGTGTATGCAAAGTTTTTCTCTTAAATTTAAGGCGCTTAAAAGAGAGATTATTTGCTCTTAGAATTCAAATACACCATACAAGATTTATTAAAGTAAATATCTAGTATACCAAGCCCAACCAACCTAGAACTCAAACTCACCGTACACGACACATAAACACAATATATTATTTTTCAAAGTTACCGATGGCTCTGAACTCGCAGGTAATCTGCTCTTAGTTGCCTGAGCAAAATGTATACTATCAGCATACCAACAAAGCCAGAAGAAACTGCTCTTGCTCTGAAACAGTACCTACATAGTCTGCTCTTAATTTTAATGAACATATTGTAAGGCATCCGATATAATATAGTTTGTACTGATAGACAGTTTGGCAATGTGCTTCACGAAGTAAAAAAAATCACAGCTTCTGACATGAGAGAATCCTCAGGAGAGAATACAAAATTTCCTTGCCTGTGATTTTCTGTCCAAGAACTTTGTTCGGACAGAAAATAATACTACAGAGAACCCACGGGTGTCAGTTGTATTTTTTGTATATGTCAATTCAAAAATTTACAGGTTTAAATCGTTCTCGTACTTTTGCAGTTTTACACAGAATGAGTTTAAATTTATAGATCCACTTGAACGGTTTCATGCCGTAATTTGAGCTTAAGTTGAATTGAACTCAGTTTAACTAACGCCATCTTCGAGACGTTAAAAAGACGATTTCAAGGTTCGCCTTCAGGTTTTGATACGAAGTAGGATAACATGATAATACTCTCGTAAAGACTAATCCATGATTTTTACATCTCTTCTTCTCTTTCTTTAAAGTAAAGATCACGCGAAACAACAACAAAATATTTCGTGTTGTGGCCAATCGGCTAAATTTTTTTTTATTCCAAAGTACCTGTCACTTTAAGGAGACGCCCACCAGAAACGAAAAAAATTTGAATAAAACCAAATTTTAACAAAAGTTTGCAAAAAAAAATTGTACTATGTAAGTAATATCTATTAAACAGCAGATCTGGATTTGCAGGTGGAATTGGTGGCGAAAAATCTCATTACAATAAAGCAAACAGTTTGATTATGTGCAAAATTTCATTGTTCAACTGAAGTTTAAATCAAAATTGCAATCTGAACATTCACTGTGAAACAAGGGGTAAAGCTTTTCTTTCATTGGGGCTTAGTTTGCATTTATCTTCATCAGTAAAGTTGATGTTGTTCAGTGGCTTAACTATACCATCTAAGGCCCGTTGCATATTTTTTTGAATGGGGCCCTCCGGCGCGTCCCAGTAAAAATAGTCACGTTAGAATTTAATTTTAATAAACCACTGATGTAAGTAATTGCCCAAAACTATTAATAATATATTGAGCATTTTAGTTAAATATATTCAGATTATGTCTTTTTTATATATATTAACAAATTCTAGAGCTTTTTATTAAAAATCAGTGTCACTTAAAATTTGCTAATTGGTAGGTTGGAAAACATTGACATTAGATCGATCTTGGTTTTTCTGACAACCCCAAAAGTTGTCAAAAAAAACTTGGTTTTTCGGTTCTCACAAAACACCCAAGGGCCCAAATATGCACGTTATGGCGTTGCGGCCAAATGAAGTTTGTCAGCAAAATTTGCGGTTAATTTGAGAAATTTCATATCGAATGAACTATAACTCATCAAAATCCGCTATAACAAAAAGATTCATTTTTGCTTTTTTATAATAATAAATTTTATTAAATATATTTTCGGCTTACTTAACTATCGATTTACATATACAATTTTCAAATTCACGATGACGGGACTTTCAGTGTCACCTACTTCTAAGATTTTTGGTTAACAAAATGAGGGAATTCCTCGACCGTCATGTCGACCCACATTACCTATGTAACGCGAAAAAAATTGAAGCAATAAATGGATGCGTTCTGAAAATTGACACCTTTTTGTTTTAAATCTGTTGAAATTTTTATGATTAGTTTTGAATTTGTATATGGTCTTTAGTTGTGTCCCACATTCATTAATTTTAAGTACTTAAAAATATTATAATTTTTAAGTCTTAGGTACAGAGTTTTGTTAAGAATGTTAGGTTATTTCTGAGCTCGTGCAGCCGCTCGGGCCGGGGCCCGTGGCATTTTGCCAGCCCTGTCACCCTATAGTTACGCCACTAATGTTGCGAGACCAAAAATTCAAAATGCCGTTGAAAAGTAGCACAAATATGCACGATCTTAATTCTATTGGTAAACTTTCAAATGAACTTTTTTATGGAATAAAAGTTGCCTTTTCTTCACTTTATGAGAGCTTCTATTGAAAGACTCTGTAAATCGGTATTAAACATTTAGTGTTTCAAACTTGAAAAGTTGGAATTCAATCTGTGAAGATGTGAAGTGATAAATTTTATCAAGCTTTCACTTTTTTCAATTCACGTCTAATTCGATGCGTGAAAAAGTGAAGTTATAAAACCAATCATATTTCATATGATCATTTTGTTATCACAGTCAATTGTTCTATGAAGAAAATGGCGCAAAATTTTAAACAACCCATTGTTAAGGGCTTAACATTTTAATAATTAGCAATTTTTTAAGTGCTTATTGGTTGAATAACTAGTTCAAAATTTTTAAACCTTTTCTAAACTAGTAAATTGCTAATTAAGCAGAAAGCTGAGCATTTGTAGGGTTTGAATTTTAATTAACACAATTATTGTTGTTATGGGTTGTAAATTATTTATTTGTTGATGAAAACCCAACATGTCCTCTAAAAAGGTATTAGTTACTTCTATTTTCATCATTTCAACTTTATTATTTACAAAAAAAGAAACAAAAAAAAATTGTGCACCAGCACGACTCGAACATGGGCATTCCGCGTGCAAGGCTGATATACTACCAGTTTCCATAATGGATTTAGCAAATTGCTAAAAGTTAAAGTATCCGTTCCGCGATTTCAACTTTAGTAAAATGATAAAATCGTTTAAAATTACCTATCCATCTTTTTAGCCAATGTATCTAATCGAATATTAAAAGAAAGACAGGATTTGGCACATGACTAGCAAGTACAATTATATTTATACACACATTTATTTTTGTAGTAAGTTATACAATATGTATTAATGTTAATACGAGTAAATAACGAATATTTTAAATCAACTGCGACTCGTTGAAAACTACCCGTGGAAAAAAATCGCAGAGCATTATAACACCTTTAAATGGCTTTGAAGCGCCATGTATTAAATCTATGCATAATTCCTTCGGGCATCTGTAAAGTTCAATAAAGTGCTCCTCTGCTGTAACTTCGAGTGGATTCTGCCCATCTTGAAGGTAACGCCGCAATATCCTCATATTATTCCTAGGAAAAAATAATAAATCTTACTCAAAACAGAGACACGATTGAATATAATATAAAACCCACCTTTGTTTCGTACGATTATTATTCCGGACATTATTCTTAAACAAATGTAGAAACTGAAATAAAATATTTACCTTTCCCAACAAAAAAACTAATAAGAAATGATAGAATTTATCATTTAGTACTTTTTAGTACAAACCTTATCACAATGGGTTCGAGAATCGCATTATAGCCGTGTGCGTGAAATTGGAAAATGATAAATCTCTGTGAAAACTGAAATGATATTTTTTTTCACTTCAAAACTTCACAGATCGGGAATTGACCCCCAGTGTCCCAGTAGGATAAAAAGGCATAAAGACTACTTTATAGAAGCGAAAGGATTCATGATACATTCACGAAGCCTTAATATTCGAATTCTGAAATATGTTGACTTAAGAGCTTCTGATATATTGATGCCAAGGTTCGATTTCAGTTATCAGTTTTGATTTTGTAACTTCTAAAAACTACGAGACGAAACGACTATACAAATTTTGAAAAAAAAAAAAAATTTAAAGAAAAAGCGAATGAAATTATTTGGAAATATCATCATCACTCTATAAATTTCCAGTATCATTACAATATTAATGGTTCAAGTTGAACACTCAAAAAAAATCTGCCATCAAGTATCCAATGACACACTAAAACTACAAGAAACTTCTCTACAAGAAATAATTAAATACATATTTTGAATAAACCCACAAGTTTCCTAATCCTACCTTTCAGCCATATCCATAGTTGCCACCTGGAAATAAAACTTGTGACCAAAATTGAAAATAAAAGGGACTAAAACCAGTTAAAAGTTACCAAAATAATTAAAATATGAAAACTGTATTTATTTATTCTCATGAATAATTAATTAGAAAATATCTTCAATAATTAAATAAATAAAAAGGTACCAAATAATTCACTAAATTACTTTAAACTTTAAGGGCAATGTGATCGTTCCTTCGTCATTATAATTTTGAAATTCGAATGAATAGCTAATTCGATAGAATATATATACTAATTCAAGGGAATATTGTATATTTTGACATCCGAACGAATAATATACATTTTCAGTCAATTGCACAAAATGAACTTGAATGAATTTTATTTTCAAAGTCAGCTGTTTGAAATTTACTGAAATTTGTATTTGATTTAGTATGACCAAAGTGACTTTTATTAGTCGATTTTTTTTTTACGAAAAAGTTGATCGGAAAATAAATCCTTATTATTACAGAAACACAAAGTAAAGTACAGTTACTACTAAGTATTTAAAAAACAAATTAATAAAAAGTTTATTTTTATATTTTGAAGCATGTAGGAAATAATGGCCAGTTTATTTTTAGGAAAAAGAATAAAAACCACTATAGAAATTTTGTATAATAAAATACTAGATTTTTTCTGAACTTTCGTTTGACTTTAATTGTAGTTAAAATAAATTTGCACGACTGGATCACACGTACTTGTTGGAACACATTATATGCAAAAGATTATTAATGGAAACGGCTATATGTATTTTTAAAGTCGTTTTTCACTCAATTCTTTGTATTTAAAATTCCTAATTTTTTTCTAAAAAAAAATTGGTATGAAAATTTTAAATATTTAATAATATAAATTTGAGAACAAAATTACAGAAAAAATCGCCCACCCGTTTTCAAAATATTGAATTTTCCAATTCCAAATCCAAATCCAAAAAAAAAAACTATTTTTCGAAAATTTTGAAATGCAGTATTATTTAAAATATGAAGGAGATCCTGTATACAAATTTTGATCGAGATCCGTTTAACCGTTTATGAAAAAGTCGAAAATCAATAAAATGGTTGTGTGGCAGGTACCGTTAATAACAAAATATTTTAAATTTTTTTACGGCCAGAACATAGACCATACTCAGGACTGTACTCACATGAAATTTTATCAAAACGTTAGCCTTTTTTGTGAAAATTAAGATGGTAGAAAAATTTGCATGGCAAGTACCGTTATTTTTGGGGCTACAACAACGATTCGAAAACCTATTTTGGACAATCACCTAAAACGCCTAACCACCAAGTTTGAACAAAATCGGTTCAGCCGTTTAGGCTGTATATCGTTCTACAGACTGACAGACAGACAGACATACAGACGGCGGAATTTTTAGACCATCTTTTTTCGTCTTCGCTAGCATCGTAATGTCATGATTGATTGTTATCTCAAAACTATTTTTTCGACGAATGCATAACTTGCCTTATAGTACATAGGTACATGTACATGCAAGTAAAAATGTTAACAAAATAAAAATGTTGTTTTGCAAACAACTGCAGTGTTTATTAACTTTATAATATAAATAAGTTGAAGAAACGCCGCGCCGATTGCAATTGTTTTGTAGGTTAAAAGTAAAGTATGAAGACAGCCAGCGAGGAAATAAAAAAATATTAGATAATAGATAGATAGATCGATTATTTTTATTTTTCTCAAAAAATAGTAATAAAAACAAGATTATGCTGGTTTGCAAAATTAATTAGGAAAATAACTTATTAGAGTTGTCTGCCAGGTTGAAAAGTTTTACAATTTAAATGTTGGCTTAGCTTGTATTTAAGTTTTATATTACTTACTTACTTACTTACTTAGGTCCTCGGACCTGTTATGTCCGTGAGGTTAAACTTGCGGGGCATAGGGCCTCCACTACTCTAACGCGCCATATCGTGTACGGTTTCTGGAGATGTACTTCAGCTCTCTCCAACTCTTCCCCAGTTGTGCTGATTCCTCTTCGACCGTCCTTCGACAAGTACTTCTATATGTCGACCCACAAGTCTGCCTCGGTGCGTGACGGGGTTCCATTGCATCGCCTGACTCGCAATGCACTCTTGACCTTTTCGAAGCGTATGTCCAATCCACGGCCACTTTGGTTTTCGTATTATAGAGTCGATGGGTTCGTGACCTGTCCTCGCATGAAGTTCATCATTGGAGATATGGTTTGGCCAGAAAATCCTTAAGATATTTCGCATACATCTCACGAACGTTTGCAGCTTTCTTGTGACAGCGGGTGTTACTTTCCAAGTGCTGCACCCATACAGAAGCACGGACTCAACATTGGAGTTGAACAGTCGTAGCTTAGTCTTAAGGCTTATTGAGTTGTTTCTCCGTATTTTGGACAGCATTCCGAATGCAGACTTTGCTTTCCCGATTCGACTTGTTATGTATTGTTCGGTCCCTCCATCAGTAGAGACAATACTTTCCAGATATTGAAAACTCTCTACCATCTCTACTGGTTGCCCAGAAATATCTATTTGTGTAGATGATGAAGTTCCAAGGCTGATCCTTTTTGTTTTTGCCGTATTGATCTTAAGCCCGACGGTTTCAGCTTCTCTCTCCAACCTTATTGTCATTTGATCCAGATTCATGATCCTATGAGAGAGTAAGCATACGTCGTCCGCGTAGTCCAGGTGTTTGAGGAATGATTGCAGATTCCACTGACTTCCTCCATTTACAGTCGAAAGAGCTGTATGCAGCACATCACGTATCACCAACAAGAACAGTATTGGTGACAGTATACAACCCTGTCTAACCCCACTTTGGATTTCAAACTCCTCTGACAACCTTCCTTTATGAAGCACATGACAGTTGGATCCATCATACGCTGCCCTAATAATAACAATCAATTTATTCGGGATTCCCCTCCTGCGCAAAGTAAGCCAGATTAATTCAATTCTCTATTAACACTGTCGAACGCCTTTTCGTAGTCAACGAACAGCAGGTGAAGTGTTGATCGTTATTCAACAGACTGTTCGATGATGATTCGCAAGGTGTTGATGTGGGCGTCAAGTGTTTCTTCGAGGTGGTCTTTTATTCGCTCCAGGACGATTTATGCTATTAGTTAGGCTACTGCAGGCAGCACGCAAATTCCTCTATTATATTAGTTTAACTATATTCATTTGCAATTAAGTTTCTATAGTTTATAGAATGTTTTAAGAATTTGTATAGTTTTAAGTAACATTTGCCATTGGTGGTCAATTGCTTCCGCTCCCAGAAATATTCGGCGGTAATTTTTGAAAATAGGACAAATAGTGATGAAGTGGTAGGTGTTCTCGGTTACATCAATGTTACATATTGTACAAACTCCGACAGTGTCATTACGAAACGCCCTTCCATTCAAACCCAATAATCCACATCGTGCTTTTAATATAACACTTATCATTTCTCGTGAATTTGAGTCATCAAAATAATTGGGTACATCTGTGAAGGATAAGTTGCAGTATTCGTCATGGAATTGAGATTGAAGAGCACGATCGGTAAATGACTTCCAAAATTTTTCCTTAAGGTTATCCAAAAGCATGTGATGAGCATTTTTCGATTCAAAGTTGCTGGCACTGACGTTGAAATCTATTCCATTTACTTGAAAAAAACCTGACCATTCTTGGGCCCAATAAATAGTTTTTTTTAAGTACTGCCAAATAAAGGATGCGGGGAAATCTATCGAGAGGAAGACTTAATATCCTGCGTATGTATCCGAAATGTACGTTCAGTATTGGGAGATAGACATGCTTTCGACAGACCAGTTTCAATATGTACTCCATAGTTTGGTGTGTTATCGGGCAGGTTGCAAAATATTTTAACAAAGAACCTTTGTAGTCTTTCAACTTGGGGGTACTCCTTGTACCCCCACACCTGTGCACAATAATACGTAATCGACCTTGTGGCTGCATCGTGGATTTTAAATTTGGCTGAGTGTGGAACGTGTTTGTTTTTTACAAACTTCGACCAGTTAGCGTTTATTGCATTTTTCGATGTTGCCAGTCTAGTTGTCAGATGTTCAGACCATGACATGTTGTAAGTAAATATGACGCCCAGATACTGTATTGATTTGTTATTTTAATTTCAGCTTCATTAGAGTACCACTTTTCAGTGGCTGCTCTCATTCCTAAATACAGGGTGGCGCACGAATCGTGCTACAAAAATTAAACGTAATAACTTTTTTTCAGTGTGTGTAATCGACTTTTTTTATTTTATAGGTTACTATTTAGATTTATCAAAATGAATGCTTCGGATACTGAAAAAAGGATTCGGATAGTGCAGCGATACCATTCCTTGCAGTCCGTCATTTCCGTCGAAAGGGAATGTAGGCTGGAGTTTGGCGGTACTCCCCCGAGTAGATGGACCATTATGAGGCTGGTGAACATGTTTGCCGAATCTGGAAGAATCGAACGAAGACCGTATCATCGAGATCACAATGTTCAGGTCCAGGAAAATTCCCAAACAAATTGATATCCAGAAACTGCACTTTCCGCTGGCCCCCCAAGGTCACATGAGACCTGACCTGACTTCACTAGACTTTTTTTTATGGGTTTATGTCAAGCAGGAAGTGTACAAAACGAAACCCAGGAATTTAAATGAATTGAAGCAGTCCATTAAGACAATAATTTAGGCGATCTCAATTTCAACAACCCTTCAGGCCGCAATGAACAATTTTCTGATCACGTGCCGTATATGCGTAGATGAGCGTGGAGCGTAGATGAGGTCCCAGACCGCTGCAACTGCCCCTGATAAAGAAGTTTGATAATTGAAATCATTTTCGTTGACATACCCAAAGCTGCCAGTTTGTGAAACAGAGCTTGTCGGTTGATGTTGTCAAAGGCCGCCTTCAAATCTACAAACCAAGCATACAGCTTTTTTCTCTCGCTTACCTGTAGTTGAATCAGGCATGAAAGATTGTATATCTGATCAATGGTGCTATAGTTATTTCGATAAGCAGATTGGTATTCATTGAATATGTTGTTATTCTCAATCCAGATAGTTAGGTGGTGAGTAGCTTATAAAGAGTATCTAAGAACGAAAGTCCGCGGTGATTGGATACAATGTTTGCGTCGCCCTTCTTGAAAATTGGGAAAATTATTGATTTCTTAAAAGAGGATGGTATCATTTCACTTTCAAAAATTTCGTTGAGAAAAGCGTGTACCTCGTTAATAAAATTGTTACTAGCGATGTTATAGAATTCATAAGTTATACCATCTATACTTGGAGCTTTGTTATCCTTAGCGGAAGTTATAACCACATTGAGTTCTTGCAATTCAAATAGGTTATGAAGTTAAGCGATAAGAACTTTAGGTGTTTCTTGGCTAAACGAATCATTTTGTGTATCATTTTAACATTATAAGAGCGGTTTCAAAGTGTGACATGAACTCGGTAGCTGTGATTTGAGGTGCAGTACTCGTAGAATTACCTCGAGTTTCCTTTGCAAGTTTCCACCAGTCCTTTGCTGACTTTTTTTTTTTAATTTAACTATATGCCTGTAAGACCTAAGGTCTTTTAAATGCAGCCTGAATTGCACGGCACTAGTTTTTGGCACAGCGGATTTGAGAACCAGGTATTCACTGTCTCATTTTAACCCATGGGCGGCATCCAATTAAAATTGTAGGTATAGAAAAGAATGCGCCTAGATGGGGATCGAACCCACACGTCCTAGTTAGCAATCAAGCACTTTATCCACTGCGCCATTGATGAGAGAAACATTGTTTCGTCTTACATAAGGCTTTGTACTTTTTGTTTTCTTCACAATAATTCTGTCTGCTTGACTTAATTGAATTTTCTATAAATTTTAAGTAGATCAAGTGAAGTTTTTCTACTTAAGTGGCAATCCAAGTCAAACCACGGTTTCTTTCTTTCAAATATAATATTTGAAGTACTAGAATTTCTATAAGCTGAAATCGCGTTTAAATGTTTGGAAGTCTATTGCGAAAAAACTAAACGCTGGAATTTTTTGATTTATTAGTATGATATAGTTAAGAGTTCTTTTTTATAAAAAAATGTAATTGTACATCTGAAACTCTTTTAGTTTTCAAAATATTAAAATTTGTGTCCAAAATGAGTTTGCCGTATACGTCATAAAAATCAGGAGTTTCTTTTCTTAATACACGTACGTCAAAAAAACGTATACGACATTACAGTAATAAACTAAACTATGATTCTGAATTCTCACTTTTTAAATGCTTCTTCTTAATAAAAGACAAAGTCTAAAACGAAAAATAAAATATAATAAGAATTATTTCAAAATTCTTCAAGTTTCTTCTGTCCATTTTTTAATCTAAAACTATTATACAGTGTTTCAAAAAGTATATAACACTTCAAGTTATGACCCCTACATAGAAAAAATGAAAAATAAACTGAAACTTAGTGACTTCATACTTTTTAAGGGAGGAGGAAAAATAGCACTTTTATAACTCAAAACTAACAAAAAGTTAACATTTTCAATGAATAAATAATTAATTATAATTGACGTATTCATAGTTATTTTTAAACTGTGTCTAAGTTAAACCTAGGTTTAGTTGAATTTTCGGACGTTGATTCTATTTTTTTAAGTTTATCATTCCAAAATATTTGAAACTATTTATGTAATAAAACAAGTAAATAATATTATAAAAATATAAAACAAACAATATATTTTCATAACTATCTGTATTATCTTCCAAATACATAAAAGAGAAAAGACTTTTTTATATCTTCAATTTTTTCTTAAGATATATTTTTCTTTCGTTTCTGAATAACATGTAACTCATGATTACATACATTTTTCGGCGTTCAAAAATTTGTTTTTAGTATTTTGTTTTTAAAATAATTGAGCTCATTTCTCGCATTTTTCTTGAACGAAATTTGAAACAAACCTAGCTTTTCGTATAATAGTTTGTTTTAGTTAAAATGTATAGCTGCATAATTTTTTGAAGGCACATTACTTTCTGTTTAGAAGAATATTGGATAAATATATTAAGAACTAAAATTATTTTAGCAAACTTTTTACCAGAAGTGTCATATTCAGACGGAATACTTCTCAAACTTTTCAGTGAAGTCCGTGGTAAGCTAGATTATATAACAAGGTCATGATCCTTAACAGTATCATCGCTTCGTATTAAAATATTATTCTGAGAACAATAAGTTTCCAAAAAAATTGGTGTTATTTTTATTTTTTGTATAAAAAAGTCTGATCCGCTTGAACTCGAAGCATAATTTACAACATCCCGAAAATCCTCTTATTTGGGACCAACCCGTCGATTAATCTATAACATATGAAACATATGAAGCATTTGAATAAAGCTTTATTCAATTTGAATTATAAATCCTTATGAAAGAAGTTCGGGATTCATATCTGGCACTGGAGAATTCAGTTTTAGCACTTCCTTCACAAAGCTTAGCAGACTGTGATCAGCTGTCATATTTATACTTTTTTATCGACACAGCCAAATTTGTATTCACATACGGCAAATGGAAAATATAATATTTTTCGTGCTTATGGTGTAATTTGCGTGCACATACGTGAAGTCAATAGTGAACGACCATTTGATTTTTCGTGACTTACGTCGCAAGACAATAAGACGTACGTCAAAACAATTCTGAAACTATTTTTTTCGTAAATTGCATCAAAATTTTGACGTAAATGCCAAAAATTGGTGTTTACGTCACAACAATACGTGAACTTGATGATTTTGATGGAAATACGTCAAAACCATTATGAATATCTCAGCAAAGAAAAGAGATAGAATAATTCGGATAGCAGATTTGAAAAGAGCGCTCCCGAAAACATAAGACTGCATACCCAACTGAAAAAATACAATTTGCCGTATACAGCACGTCAATACTAGGGCGACGACTATTATGCTTTCAGCAGTTATATCATGAACTTTATTGAAGTATTCAACCCTTCTTAAAGTGATAGTTTTAACCATGAAGCTCGAAGCACACAGGATAAAATGTCTGCATTATTTGATAAATTCGTTACATTTGTTTTAAATAAAGTTATTTAAATTTGTAGAGCAATACTCGTTTAACCCATTTTTAAGGCAACTTACTTTTTCCCAAAATTCGCATATGCCCATTTTATCGTTAAGATTATTATGTGAATCAATTACCATTGCGTTACTACATCTTCAGGATCGCCCTCAACCAAGTATGGAAAACTATCACTCAGCGTCGAAAATGAAACTTAGGAATCCGACAGGATACTTTTAGATGTTATTACTTACAAATTTCTAAAATCATTGGCGCAAAATTTTAAACAACCTAACACGATACTAACCAAGAAACATTCTTAGCTGTATAAAAGTATTTATAGTCCTTCAAGATCTAAATCTTAAAGCAGTTTATTTAGCAAGGAGCTCTATATGTGGTTTTAGAGCAAAAATCAAGCTCCCATGTAGCTAATTCATTAAGTTTGAGAGCTCTTTTTTGCTCTTATTCAGCCTGTTATCAGTGGCAAAAGTGACTTGAAGCTGTGTAGTACAGGGGTTTCAAACTATTAAAACACCACTTTTCACATATTATTGTTTGTATTGGCTTGTGTAGTACAAACTAAAAATATAAGGATATTCTAATACTATTAAAGAATGAATGAATCGTTTCATAGTATGTAAAATAGAAGTATCGAAGTAACAACCAAATTTAAAAATATCTTTATGAAAATAAATAAGAAAAGAAATAAAGATTTTGGATTGTTTGATATTGAATTTCAAGTGCGCGATTTATATTTTCAGAAATATAGTGACCATACTTCGTTAAATTACAGCCCGCCTACATAATTCTGTGTATTAGGTCATCAAAAATAATTTTTAAAAATAGTTATATAATAAAAATATATAAAAATTAATTTTCCAGAGGTGAAATAAAATTATTTTTGAAAAATAATAATAATTTCGTGTTTTCTTTAACTATACTCCGAATATGATTCGTTTTTGAAATCAAAAAAAGAATAATTGCATTAATTTTATATCTCGTCGCTATTTTTATTGTCAGGCAAGACGTTCTTTCCAATTAAGCCGCAATACTATCTGGAGCTGCAATATTAAACTATAAAAAACCTATGTATTTATATACATTACTATGCCAAACGAGATTAGTAGTATAGATTGGTAGGTTCTGGCGTTCGTAAAGTGGTGCAAACACCACCCTATGGATTGGTAGGTTCTGGCGTTCGTAAAGTGGTGCAAAACACCAACCTTCTTGTGGTTTTGATTTGATTGACAGTTGGATGTTCCAATTGTGGTTAGGGTGTTCCAATTGTGGTTAGGGTGTTCCAATTGTGGTTACGATGTTCGGATTGTGATTATGATGTTCCAATTGTGGTTTAGTTGTTTATAGTTTTATTTTTATATTATGTTTGATGAATGATCTATTTTTAGGATTTATTTTGCTGTGATGTGCACACTTATAATTATATAAATAGAGTTGGTATCATGAATTAATCATTATTTGTCGGAAATGTATTGGATACATCTGATCAAGACGTGTAATAAAAATTGCAATTGTCACTCTTCGTCTTCTAAGAGGTGTACTTGCTGCATACATGTTTATAGAAGAATTTGTGTGTAAGGGATGTTTTGGATTCAAACTATAAAATCGGGTGATCGATATTGCACTTGCCTCTCATCGTGGAAATATTTTAAAATTGTAAGAGTAGATATAATTTATAGTAATTTATCAGTTTATCTAACACCGGAGGATGGGAATAAATGTTTATTGTTGAATATGTGTAGAGGAGATTCACTATCTGGAAGTTTATCATCAATATTATATCAATTTAATATTAATGAGCATCTTAAAATTGAAGTAGTCGGTGGTACAATAACATTAATAGGAGTCACAACTGATGGTTTTCATCCCCTGAGAACAACAAATCGTTTTAATGAACATTGTGTATTTAATGATTTTGATACTAAGCTAAGTGATATTGATGAAGAAGACATAAAATTGTTGGATCAACTTATTATTGCTGAAACTGATAATAGAAAGGATGGTGGACATAAATTTCGATCAGCTTAGGAAGCAAATTTCTAACTTTTTAATAGGCAACAAGGACATTTTGTTGGATGAGCATTATGAGGATATTAAACATTGCTACATAAAATTATGTGAATACACTCATGCTTCTCTTATTACTTCTAAATATGGATACCATTATTCAACATGCAGCTGGTCATCAGATACATGTCAAGACGGACCCGATACTTGTGGTTGTTATATGATGGAGAGTATAGTAATACGTGCAAAGAAAATAATGTCATTATATAATAACAGAATAAATAAAAAGATTTAATTTAAAGAATTTTAATTTAGTATTAATTTGACTTTTCTCTGGTAAGGTGTGTTCATCTCTTCCGAATAATCAAACAAAATGTATAAATATTCCTTGCTGATAGTTTGCTTTTCATTGGGTTTATTACAAGCTATCCCAATACCACTAAATATTACAGCTAATGCTGAGAATAAAGGAAATTTGGAATTCTCTTTGCTGCTACCTAGCAATGATACTTTAAAAATTGATTTGTCCTTTCAATTAATGAAGATCAATGAGATCATTCATCAACAAAATGATAATAATAAAACAACAACAACTACAACAACAACAGAAAAGTCCCAAGTAAAATATTTTACTGTCAAAGAGGCTATAGAGGCATTCAGGCAAGATTTGTTGAGAAAAGAGAAGGATATACAAGGAATAATTGAAAGTGAAAATATTTTTTACAGACATTTTAAGTTAGAATATGATCAATTAGATCTGACAATTCGTTGTTCATACGATAGTAATTATAAGAAACGTACTTTGGTAATAGCTTGTTATGAATATCGTGAATATTCCACCGAAAGAATTATGAGTAATGGTGAAATTGAATTATTTACAACACAAGACACAGAGTTCCGATCTGATGTTGAACTGATCGATGTTAAAAAGTATAAACAGATATATGATATGACAATTTCGTAGATTGTGAAATCATTTATAAGAAAGTTGAGATAAAAATGCGAACGAAAAACTGAACTTGCTGGGATCACTTTTAGTTTGATCACAGCATCCAATCGAGAAGGATGGATAAAGATAAGGTTGGAATGAAAGATACAACACTTAAGAAGCTGCAGTATCTTGTAATAAGGAACCCTTTTAAAACATACATGGACAATAAAAAAGAATCATCATCATCATCATCATCATCATCATCTAATTGTATATCAAAATATACTTATAAAAAAATGTAATAAAGAAAACGGGTTTATTTTTGAAAAAAAAAAAAAAAAAATTAAATTTTTGTTTTTTGTTTTATTTATAAAGAAATTTCAGACACAAGTGACCGCAGTTAAAAGAATTATAATTTTGCTGTTGGTTATAGTTGTATTTTATGTTGTTTCCTAGATATTTCACAATTTCTTGGGGTGGTTGAAGGTTTCCAAAGCTATCAAAATACTCTTTATCGTTTTTGTTTTTTTTGTATGCTACCCAGTGTGTTCCAGAACCGAAAGAAGAATCCAGATTAACGATGCCACATTCAATTGGATAAGGTTGCCTTGGTAAAGTATCGCGCATAAAAACACCTCTAAAATGTGATAGATATTTTGTATATCTGAGCAAATCGATGTCTGTAAGCGCTCGCCTGGGTAGGTTCTTCAATAGTTTTTTGGTTGTGAATGATAAAATAATCCGTATCCCTTCCTGTACGGTTTCAGATATAGACCTTTTCCCATTGCTATGGCTTCCATAGTTTTATTATGACGATTTGCTTCTTCGAATTGCTTTCGAGCAGATTTTGCTTCATTTATAGCTTTAACGATAGCTGATCCACCAGATGCTAGACCTCCAATTGCTCCGAGGGCTGTTAGTATAGGAACTAGAGGTAAAAATCCACCAACTTTAGGAAGCGGTATTATGCGTGGAATTTGAATCGTTGATTTTTTTCTTTTAAATGAATTATCTATAACTTTCCTAGCAATCTGTATTGCGCTCTCAATATCGTTCGGTTTTTCTTGTATCAAAATTTTTTTTGCATTTTTTACAGCCATCTTGAAAAGTTTATTTCCAGTATTGCATTTTTTCTTTCTTATCGATTTCATGTTCGTTTTGTTTAACTTGTTACCCATACCGAATTTTACTTTAGTATTCATAGCGTTTGTCACTAACCAAGCGTTTGCACGTTCAGCAAAATTATTGTCTTTGGATTTTACTATTGTCCACGCCTTGTTGCTTAATATTTGGTCTGCTGCGTGTCGTTTATTTATGTCTTTTGATTGAGAATAAGCAATATCATGTTCTCTGCAGGCAGCGTCCAAGAAATTTATTCCTTTTTCCCCTCTAGCTAAACGTTCTTTAAGTTTAGTGCCGGGTCCACAAAACTGATAGCCTGGTAGGTGAAGTTCAACAGGTAAGGAGTTAATAACTTTATCTATTAGTCCTCTTCCAACTGTGTTTCGATTGATACTGGAGGGCTTTTTATAAAAAACTACCATTTTTATTATCTTATTGATTTTTATTGAATGTGGTGATCAAGTTTGATGAACGTAGTACTGAAGACTAAAACATTTAAATTAAAAACTTAGGTTTTAATGTATATGTGTGCACTCATTATTAAGATGCGTTTCATTAAACAACAAAACGATCTTGTTGTCCGCAACAGAGATTTTTCAAATACTAATAGTTTATCGAAACCGAGGCATAGTTTACTTTTACCAAACACAATAAGAGCTTTGATAGTGGGACCATCAAATTGTGGAAAAACAAATGTTATGATAGGTTTAATAGAAAGTCCAAATGGAGTAAAGTTCAAAAATATTTATTTATATTCAAAATCATTATATCAATCAAAATATCAATATCTACAACAATTAATACAACCTATAAAAGGTATAGGATTTTATACATTCTCTGCAAATGAAGATGTTCTACCACCGGATGAAGCAAAAAATAATTCTATTATTATTTTCGATGATGTTGCATGTGAGAAACAAAACAATATTAGATCATACTTTTGTATGGGGCGTCATAAAAACATTGATTGTTTTTATTTATGTCAAACATACACACGAATTCCTAAACACTTAATACGAGATAATGCCAATATGATTATCATGTTCAAACAAGATGAAATGAATATGAAGCATATATACAACGATCATGTGGGTGCAGATATGAAATTTGAAAAATTTTCAAATATGTGCACCGAGTGTTGGAAGGATAAATATGGATTTCTTGTTATAAACAAAGACGATCCTATCGATGCGGGTCGTTATAGAAAAGGGTTTGATATATTCATTCAACAATAAGTATTCAAAATTAATCAATTTCTGATTAGTATACAATAGTATGAGACTAGGTCAATCTGTTAATCTGATCTGATAATTACAAGCTGATCTATTAACAACCTGATCTGATATTTAAACAGCTGATCTGATAAAGCTGATCTGATAAAGCTCATCTGTAAATAACCTGATCTGATATCTACAAGCCGATCTGTTAAGAACCTGATCTGATCTGTTAAGAACCTGATCTGATATCTAAAAAACAATAAATATTCAATATTAAACCGTTTCTGATCAGTATACAATGTGCTGTTGCAATAGCATGAGAGTAGGTAAATCTATTAACTGATCCGATAATTGCATGCTGATCTGTTAACAACCTGATCCGATATCTTAAAGCTGATCTATTAACAACCTGATCTGATATTTAAAAAGCTGATCTGATCAATGAAAAAAATGAATAAGAAAATAATAAGAGATGTTATAAACACGAGAAATGTATTGCGGAAAAAGTTCAATAGTATTAAATTACAAGAATTAGATGCAGCAGACTTTTTGGAAGACACTTTTAAGCCAATCACTAAACCTCTCAAAGACCTCGTTAAAAATTCAAAGCCTAGTTATGATTATGGTGAAAATGAAGAAACCAACCTTGAACCTTTACAATTCCATCTAAAAGGTAATACAAGTACACCCCTTAAAAAGAGCAACTCACCGGTTGATCATACTTATAAAAAAGATGATGATAATGATGATACGATTTTAATCAATTCAAATGGTTTAAGTAATGAAGATACCTTCTATTCACAAAATGATGACACTAACAAAAGTGGTGTATATACAAATTTGAATTTGACAACATTGGAACAGAAAAACAAATTGGATAAATTATATGGTCCACATAGAGATTCAAATGCTAAATGGAAATTTGGTAATAAAGAATTCGTACTAAAATCAAATCAAATTTCTATAGACGATCATATGTGGTCTTTAACACCCGGACTCTTTGAGCTTTTGTTTTACAAAACACCATCTAAAAACTATAATAAATCCGATTTGCAAATTTACAAAAAAATTCTTATTATAACAAGTGCACATAAACGTCAATATGATGAAAACGAACAAATTAAAGGAACAAAAGCATACAAGTACAGAAGTATTATAAAAAAGTTATTCAATGATAAACACAATGATAAAACACTCCATAAAGGAAATGGTATCATGACTGTAAATCCACAAAAACCTAACTATATTTTTTGGGATGATCCCAATGAAATCGTCGATAGATTACGACTTTTAATTTCATCACAGTCGGCAGGTCATACAGGTCACAGTAATGAAATTGTTTCCATTATTGAAGAACTTAAAGAAAGCAATATAATTGTATAAATATAAATGTATAGAATCATTAGCAAAATGAGCGTCGACAAGTTTGGTCACTTTTCTAATAATAATATAATACGACAGGATAGACTAAAGAAAACCATTGGATTTAATTTGGACCGTGATCGAAATATAAACCTTCATTTTAAACGATTGAAGAATATAGCTTTCCCTATTGAAGACAATGATGCAGTGTCAAAGCAATTTGTCTCGGAAAGTCTGAGTCAGTTGTCTTTAAAATCAAAACAAGAAATCACACTTTTGAGAAACAATATTAAAGATATTGAAAAAGTTATAAAAGATTTAGAATCCAAAATAAAATCAAACAAATTGCTGAACGAAAACCTAAACAATGAAATAAAAACACTTAACAATTATATTGAAGATAGGTTCAGAGGGTTTGAAAATTATATGTTTAAACAATTGATGGAACCAAGAATCTTGAAAAAATTTGAGCAAAGCCATTTACCAAAGCAATGAATTTAAATATAAAAAAAGGATTAGTAGATGAGCTTCATAGACAAGCGCGCAGGAATTTCCAACGTCGTCGAGTAATAATGAAAGGAATCGATGATCTTTGGCAAGCAGATTTAGTAGAAATGGGTATCTATTCAAAATTTAATAAAGGTCATCGCTTTCTTCTCACTATCATAGATACATTTTCGAAATTTGCCTGGGTTGTACCTCTTAAAACTAAAACTGCTTCTAGTGTCAGTGAAGCGATGAAAAGTATACTTATTGAGAGTCGTCGGTCGCCAGCAAACTTACAAACTGATGATGGAAAAGAATTTTTCAACAAACAATTTCAATTTTTAATGAAGCAGTACAGGATAAATCATTATTCAACATTTAATATTGTAAAGGCATCAATAGTTGAACGTTTCAACAGAACCTTTAAAGGTCTAATGTGGAAGGAGTTTAGTTATCATGGGTCATATCAATGGATAAATATTTACAAACAATTGATTGAAAGGTACAATAATACAAAACATAGAACCATTAAAATGTCACCAATCAGTGTAAATTCTACAAATGAAAATATGTTACTAAAAACTGTTTACAACAACTTGAAAATATTTAATAAACCAAAGTTTCATAAGGGAGACAGTGTACGCATTAGTAAATATAAACATGTTTTTGAAAAGGGTTACACACCAAATTGGACGACTGAAATTTTTAAAATCAAATCAATTCAAAATACTAATCCAACTACATACATTTTGGAGGACTATAAAGGCCATGTGATCAAGGGAGGAGTCTATGAGTTTGAGCTGTTGAAAACTAGATATCCAACTAGTTATCTAGTTGAAAAGATTCTTAATACCAATGGAAACAAAGTTCTAGTAAAATGGTTGGGATTTTCAAACGACCATAATTCATGGATTAATAAAAAACATATATTGTAATATATACATACACACACACTCACACACACACACACACGAATAAAACATTTTTTTTTTTATAAAATATATATAAAATATGCTTTTAATTTCATTGTTCACCTATCGCTTAAGATGTCAATAACGCTAACTTTAACTGGGAATATCTCAAACCTGGAGGCAAATTACTTTCCATCAATAAATTTGGATAGGGATTACGAATGCGGTCTTGTTGATTTTCATGCATATAACACTGTTCCCAATGTTGATTTGGAAAATAATTTGTTTCATGTACAAAACACATTCATTGAACTTCCAGTTGGCTCGTATGAATTCGAAGATATAGCTACATACTTGGAGAAAAATTATGAGAGTATAAATAAAAGTGGAGAATTTTATATTGATGCTAATTATAATACATTGAAAACAGAAATTTATTGTAGTGATGATATCGACTTTAGTGCAAATAGAACCATCGGTTCATTATTGGGTTTTAGTAAGAGAATGTTAAGAGGAGGAAAAGCGTACGAATCAGACTTACCTATCAACATAACAAAAGTCAATGCAGTACGTATTGAATGTAACATTGTAAGTGGATCATATATTAATAATGCACCAGCACACACCATTCATGAGTTTTCGCTTAATGGTAGTCCTGGATATAAAGTAGATGAAATCCCCAAAAATGTCATCTATTTACCTGTAACCACCAGACAGATAAGTTCAATAACTGTTAAAGTTATTGATCAAAACGGTAATCTAATAAATTTTCGTGGAGAAACCATCACACTTAGGCTTCATTTAAAACCAAAGGACCAATGATTATTTACAATAAAAATAACACTAAAATAAAACCCTCCATCACTTCTTCACTATCAGTCACACGACCAACAACAGTAGTTTGGAAGGAACCGTCGCGAAAAAGAAAAAAATTAACTACCAACAATAAGAAATATTTAAAATCATTAGGTTTCCTACTAAAAAAATAATGAGTGAAGTATTGGATGTTTCACAAAAGCCCGTCTATGATGAGAGCATCATAAAAAAAGAATATCATAGCTACACACCATATTTGCAATCATTTAAAAATAATGATGAAGTAAGAATATCGATTCAGAATCAAGATATCTATGTGCTACCTAGCGAAAGTTACATTTATATCGAGGGATTTATAACGCTGGATAATGGAACAATATCACATAATATAAAATTAAAAAACAATTGCGTAGCATTTCTCTTTGATGAGATCCGATATGAAATTAATGGAATAGAAGTAGATCGGACAAGATATCTAGGCATAGCAACGATGGTTAAAAATTATGTCTCATTAAATAACAATGAAAGCAAAATGTTAAAAAATGCTGGATGGTTTGAAGAGACCGATTTTAAATTAGAGAATGGGTATTTCAATTTTTGCGTACCACTCAAAATGCTCATGGGCTTTGCTGAGGACTTCAATAAAATTGTATTGAACTCTAAGCATGAGCTCATATTACTACGTTCAAAATCTGATAAGGATGCATTTTTTTCAACTGATGATAAAGAGAAAATAAAATTAAACATTATTAATATTACATGGAAGATGCCTCATATACAACTGGCTGATTTTTCAAAACTGGAAATTCTCAAAACAATAAACAGCGGACGATGTTTAACAATGTCATTTCGAAGTTGGGATTGTCATTATAATCCTGTACTATCTCAAGGACTACACAATTTTTGGAATGTGAAACTTTCTCCACAAAGTGAGAGGCCTCGGTTTATTTTAATTGTCTTCCAGTCTGCAAATGGATTTCAGCACTGTGATTTGAGTAATGTTAAAGTGCATCTTAACTCTGATTCATATCCATATGATGATCTCAATATAAAGTTTGATCGTAATCAGTATGCCATCTTATACGATATGTATATCAAATTTCAACAGAGCTATTATATGCGTGACCCTCAACCTATTTTATCGCGTGAAGATTTCAAGAAAGTCGCGCCAATCATTGTAGTTGATGTAACACACCAAAACGAAACTATCAAAACTGGCCCTATAGATATAAGAGTGGAATTTTATACAACGAAGAATATCCCTGACCAGACTTCTGCATATTGCGTACTTATACATGAACGTATAATTGAGTATACACCTCTTACTGGAGTGATAAAACGAATCGTATAATTTTTATCAGTTACAAATTTGCAGTCGTCCCATACGCATTGTTCAGTCTGAAAAGTTTTTTTTTTTTTAAACAATATAAAATTAAAAAAAAATGGTTGCGAAAAATTTTATTACAATAGACGCACAAGGTTTCAAAAATGAAACTAATAGTTTTATATCTAAAGAACTCGCGATTACTTTTAACTATAATGAATATCAAAATTTTCTGATCGAACCACCATTCCCCTTTGAGAGACTACCAGTTAATAAACAAAAAGAAGCAAATTGGTTAAGAAACCATTATCATCATCTGGCTTGGAGTGATGGTTCGGTCAGCTTTAACAGTGTGCAAAAGTTTTTAAAAGAAAACATTTGCATAACCACAGTCATCTATGTGAAAGGATTAGAGAAAACAAAGTGGATCGAAGATATCCTTGGTGACAACTGGTACCAGGTTGTTAACATTGAAGACTTGGGATGTGAAAATCTAAAGTCTCTTCAAAAAAACAACTGTTTATCAATACAATGCCCACATCATTACGCTGCTGGTTGTTGTGCCTTGGAAAATAGTTTTTTAATCCGCAGTTTTGTTGATTCAAAAAAAAAAAAATTATTAAATAAAAAGTCATTTAATTATGTTACATTATATGTAAAAGAAAAATTTGTTTTATTTATTTTTTTGGTACAATTTTTATTTTCGAGGATCTTCCTATAGGACCTAAATAGGTAAGGGTGTATGGTGAACTATTTATCGTCTTAATAGCATCATCCGATAAGCTTCTATAGCGATCCGGAAGAAAAATCTATTAAAAACAAAAAAAAAAAGTTATTATATTATTTTTTTTATTTTTTTTACTTACTTGAAAATCTTTGAAGATGCATAGCATCTTTTTCCCGTACTTGGTGTTCACCACTTTGATATGTTCAATATCGTATAAGTAGTCCTTTACCAAGCTATTTACCTTTATAGTTGTTTTAAATTTATGCTCCTCTATAGTTTCAAGTTCCTTTTCAATATCCATGATGGTACTTGTAGAAAACAAATTATTAATTGTACTGTCCACTAGGAACATGAATTCACCCTATTTATATTATTTCAAAACTGTAGTTAGTTAGTAATGTTGTCATTACATAAACCACAACCCACATATCAGCTTTGTTTTTTTTTTATTATGCGTATGCTATTCATGCAATTAGTTATTGACTTAAAAAAGTGTCTTCTGAAAGTTCTGCTGAGTTTTTTTTTTTTTTTAAATATCATATCAGTCTAAACAGATTTATCTAGTCTTAGGTTATTAATTTTTTTTTTTCATTGAACATTTATTATGTGTGTATGATCTTCATACAATTTCACAAAACCATACCTTACAGAATTATTATTATCCGATGATAATGAAAAGTTGCCTACTTTTGGCCAATCTCTGTTCCTTTGATTGACCCACTTTATGTTTGGAAACACAAGTTTCAATGCTCTTTTTATCTTACGTATCCATGCAGAGAGGAGACGTTCTTTTTTTGTATTTTTTTCCGTTTTAACGAACGTTGGTGTTGCAGCGATAATGTTCTCATTACATTGGTATAGGGAACTGTCAGGCGTCTTAATTGGCATTATTTCATCACAATATAGTGAGTGGAATATTTCCACATCATTTTGTGTAGAAGAACTGCATTCATTTAAAGCTGTCAAGTTTTCCTCCACCATCCCAAAGAAATCTCCATTTAATAATTCTTTTTCATCAAAGAATTCTCCGCAATAGAATGAGTCGTAGCACTCTTTAAAACTTAACATCTCCTCAATTTGAGAGGGATCCAAACTGGTTGAATTGAATAATGTAGTATTTATTTTATCTAGTGTGTCCATTTTATTTGATAGTTTCTTAATGATAAATGACTGTCATAGCCTGTTAGATTGTGTAAGAATATTGGAATAAATTTGGGAAGACCTGATCTTAAATTACAACTATTATGACTAGGTCCTCTATATTCACCTGTAATATGACAGTGATCTCTTACTCTATATTCAAATTCTACAAACTTTTTCTCACATAATATGCAGCATTCTTTGTTCTCCTGACACCATTCTTGTTGCGATGTGAGATCTTTCATCGGTACAGCATATTTGTAATAATCAGCATAAAGACGTTGAATATCTTCACATAAACTAAGAATAAATTCCTTCGTACAATCTGGCCCTATAAAAAACAAGAATATTTAAAAAATAAAAAAATAAAAAAATAAAAATATAACATACCAGTAAATGTCCTCATTAAATTATTTCTTTTATCAAAGAAGCAATTAATGTAGTACGCAAATGCACAAGGAACATGCTGTTGAGTTGTTGTTGTTGATGATATGGTTGGATCAGGAAGACAAGTACTGACAGGTAATAAAATGCTCTCAAAGTCTGCATATATCACGAAAGGCACATTGATAGAATTTTCAACTTTTGAAAACTTTACACAGTTTTCTCCTTCCTTTGGCATATGTGTAACAACACCCCCGCATTCTTTCTTATGGTTCTGCAAACTTTCCTCGCTGTAATTATGATGTAAGCAACTATTGCAAAAGTATAGTTTTTTCTCTTTCGCATTAAGTATCCTATCGCGTAGAAGCCGACTTAAACTTTTTATCCAAACGTAATGTGACATTGCGTTAGCCTTGCAAAATAATAAGTTAATATGAATCGGTTTTTCAGTTTTAGTCAAATAGTATGGACCCTCAATACTATTTTCTTCATTTGAGTATCCAAAAACATTTACGCTTATATCATTTTGTGCTTCAAATTTGTATATCTGATCAATTCCCAAAGGAAAAACAAGATCTTTAAAATTTAAAACCATATTAGCAATGGGAATACAATCACTAGTTATATCTGATATGTTATAAGCATATGGGGAATTAGCATTCGACACGTTTGGATTCACAGCTGATATTATAGCCCATTTGAAACAGTATATATCATTGTTTTGAATATTAATAACAGCCTTTTTGTTATTAATGAAAGCTGGTAATTTGAAGTGCTTTGACCCCCTCAAACACTGAAATCTATTTATATTCAATTCCAATGCTTTTATCTTAATAAGAGTCCATCCACTGTCTCGCTCCTGAAATTCTTCCAGCTTCTCCATTATATTTGTCTCCATTTCTGATATTAATTGATCAATATTATCAAATGGAAGAAGAGTTCGCATACGTGTCATCATTGACTTTACATCAAAATTCATATCATCCACATTAACAATCTTCACAAATTCGGCGAATAATTCCAAATTGAATTTAATTGATCCATTCTCTACAACTTTTTCTTGCAAAAGATTTTTAATATTTGCTCTCTTCCTTGCAAAAAATGAATTCACGTCCAAATCGTCTTCTTTTTCATTTTGGATGGAATATGACACAATTCGATCTTTAAATGATGTCAATATTTTATACACGTTATCACTGCAGAACACTTGCTCTTTTATTTTATGTACACTGCTTCGCTGATGTTGTTTCCATCGTTTCTTATCAATTTCAATATTACACACTTTGCATATCATTTTTGATGATGATGATGATGATGACTCCGACGGTGATATTACTCGTAATGTTGATGTAGCTAGTGATGTCACAAGTAATTTTTCATTACTTTTTCTCCTCTGCTCAACCAAAACTATACATTTCAACATATGCTCCTTCAATTTGTATTTCCTAGTAAATCTCTTGCCACAACCCGCGCAATGATTTAAGATCTCCTCATGCATAGTTTGTATGTGACGCTTCAATGTATAATCTCGCGAAAACACTTTACTACAGATATTACACTTCATTTTTTTCTTTTTGTTTTTTATTACACGCTTCTTTTTTGAAAAAAAAATCAACTGTCCCTTTGAATTGAAAATCAATTCAACTTATACCGTTTGTAACCATCATCAATCAAAATAAATTCTAAAAATAGATCATTCATCAAACATAATATAAAAATAAAAGTATAAACAACTAAACCACAATTGGAACATCCAACTGACAATCAAACCAAAACCGTGTTTTGAACCAATTTATGAACTATACCGTTTGTAATCATTATCAGTCAAAAATAAATTCTAAAAATATATCATTCATCAAACATAATATATAAATAAAACTATAAACAACTAAATCACAATTGGAACATCATAATCACAATCCGAACATCGTAACCACAATTGGAACACCCTAACCACAATTGGAACACCCTAACCACAATTGGAACATCCAACTGTCAATCAAATCAAAACCACAAGAAGGTTGGTGTTTTGCACCACTTTACGAACGCCAGAACCTACCAATCCATAGGGTGGTGTTTGCACCACTTTACGAACGCCAGAACCTACCAATCTATACTACTGAGATTTATCAAATTTCTTCCGCATCGCTTAATAGAGTAAATTTATAGTTCCAATCTGAACATTGCTAACTTAGGCCGTGTGTGAATTGGGTTAAAATGTTGGTTAAATTTTCTACCTTGGTTAAATTTTGAAGTTTGGTTTGTGGTGGGATCAAATTTAGCTTTTTGCTGTGTGAATTGCGTTAAAAGGGATTTATTAAAACACTATTTTGGCTAAAATTCCTTCAAGATTGAAGAAATTTCCCTAAAACATTTTTTTTTGTTGTTCAAGTTAATTAATTTCTTTCCCAAAATCTGACTTAGAAGATATAAAGTTAATAATTTGGCACGAAAAAAGTAACGAATTCTCAGTTTTACTAATATGTTTCGGTTTTACATCGTTCATTTAATATTTTAAAACAACAATTCCAAATCTTTTCAAAACAATTCCCATTATGGTTAGTTTATTGATTTAGTATGTAAACACTAGTTTTCACAGCTGAAGAATTTGACAAGCTGACAAATAAATCTATTTGTATTCAATTTGCAAAATGAAATACAATGAGTATTTTAATTAATTATTTTATATTTGTTAAAATATCAACGGATTATAATATTTGTTTTTTTCCTCTTGAGACCCTACACAAACTAAAATAATAATGCAATTTAATTTTTCAATTGAATAAATTAAAACATACATTTATTATATGGTTTCCCAGTAGATCTGGACTTTTTAGAGTTCATCTTTCTTTTCGGTTATCGCTTACAGTTTCAAATTACTCTATCTTGAGAAACGTTAAATTTTAACGCAAATTTAGCCTGCTCTACAGCTGCCTACATTTTAACCCATTTTATTCACCACGCTAGTGTCAAATTTTAACCAAGGTACAAAATTTAACCAACATTTTAACGCAACTCACACACGGCCTTACACTAAAAATTGAATAGTTACATACATTCATTTATTTTTTATGCAAAATAATACATTTTTTTTTCTTGATAAAATAAATATTTTGGATTTATTTTGGGCAACACCCTATTATAATATGGGTTCATGAGTAGAATGTGTTAAGATATTAATACTCAGCTCTACAACCGATTCGAAGCTGGTCTTTTAATGCTATATTTTGACATTTCGAAATGCGTATGCGTTAGTATTTTACTTCTAAAGCTAAAGCTACTGTTTAGAACTCTTTTCGCGTCTTTTATTGCATTTGTGTAGTTGAAAGCTGTATAACGGCCATTTAGATGAGGGAAATTCATGAAGCTCGTTCATAGATCACATAAAAGGTATTATGGAGCTAGTTTGAAAAAACTAAACGTTGAACCAGCTGACAGTGCTGTTAAACTTCACTATAGAGCATGATTTAAAATAAAAATACATTGAGCTGTGAAATTATACCTTATAAAGCCATAGCTTGCAATTTCACTTGTTCGGAGCTGCAGAAAAACAGTTTTGCATCTAATAGCTGTGACGATGTTACTTGGGTAGTTATCAATTTACTATATACATAGTAGTCTACTAACTTTTCATAAATGTTAAACCTTTGTTAACTAGTAAAATGCTAATTAAGCAGAAAGCAAAGCATTTGTAGGGTTTGAATTTTGAAGAACACAATTATTGTGTTTATGCGTTGTAAATTGATTATATGTTGATAGAAACGCAACATGTGTTCTAAATAAGCATTCGATGTTTATATTTTTATCATCTTAACTTCATTATTTAAAAAAATAAAAAAAAAATTGACACCAGCAGGACTCGAACCTGGGCCTCCCGTGTGCAAAGCCGGTATACTATCAGAATGACATATGAATTTAGTACGAGACTAAGAATTTAAAGTAGCCATTCGGTGATTTTAACTTAAGTAAAATGTTAAAAAGATTAAAATTAGCAAAATCCTCTTTTTAACATAGAATCATACTAAAAATGATTTAACATATTACTAAATCGTTTAAAATTTTGCGCCATTGCTATTGAGATCAAATCTTAGTAGCAGTTATCTTAAAAAGTTCTAAATAAAAAATGTCAAGCTTATTTTTAAAATCATTTTTGTTAAAACTTGTGAAACATCTTCAACGGATAAATAATTTTCTCTGTTCTCTAAGGACGATTGGGGTTCATCTTCCTCTGGGAGGATTTCCGTGGTTTTTACCAGGTTCTTAAGTCACAATAATAAACTTTAAATAATGTTGTTTTAATTTTACAAGAAAGATTTAATAATATATCTTATTACTTACCTATCCATTTGATTTGTTCTTAACAAGAACCAACAAGCGAAATAGACGGAGACACTTAAACGTTCAAACACAAAAATATTTTAAGCTTTCCATCTGTCAATAATTTTTAAATGAAGAAAATTAATACATTCAGCCCTCACATCTATTCAGTGGTTGTGGATGGATAATGCAATGCGTTCAATTTAACACATGCAACGCTTACATTAGGCGATGAAACAAAAATGCGTTTGATTTTAGAGAACATGAAAATTATATGTCGAGTTTTTTGTTCATAAATGACCAACGTGGCAACCGTGGCCATATCTGCAGGTTTTTTATCTTGTGATCACGATTTTACTTAAAATATTTATGCTAGAAGACAAACAGAGTTAATTAATTAAAAGTAATTTGCTCCTCCCTTAATACGTTGGTCCATGTCGTCTATGAAACATTGTCATGAATTTTTCAATTAAAAAGCCTTTTTTGTAAAGGCCTTCGGGACATACCCGGCAATAATTGAAAAACTTTGGAAAAGAAGTTTTTTTTTTTGTATTAAAATAAATTCGCACAAAAACTTTGCCTTCGATACTGACACTGATTAAGCCTTTTGAAACTGAGTCGGCCAAACGGGAGATTTTGTTTTGCTTTGATTATTGTTGTAGTGTTGAAAGGCAGTATCATAGTTTTATAATTTTTAGATTGTTTTGACTTTGATAAAGTCTCTATGATGCCCACTGCCTTCATATTTAATTTATGCTAAAATAATGAATTCATACAGATTTTTGAGCTCAAACTAAAGTATTTGACCAATTGATTTTTTTTGAATTAAAAAACGAATGACTACCAAAAATCCTTATTAAAACAAGATATTTTTTACACGTATTTTTGTTTTTGTTATTTTAAAACATCGTTATGATTTTAATTGCATTAAAACAAAAGAAATTGGATTGTTTTAAATTCAAAAATTGAATTTTCTAGAAGATTTGGTTTGAAGATATTGATCAATTTATTGATGGGAGATGTATATGCAGCAGAAAATAGAAATCGCATATTAAAAAGAAGAAACAACTGCCGTAAAAAGGAATTATATTACACACAATCTTTATTTATCATGGAGACTAGGTTCTGTCAACCCCGTTGGACGATTCGGTTACATTTTAAAATTAAGATCATTAATAAGCAAAAGCGGCCCTAATATTAATCCCAGTGGTACTCCTATGCTAACATTAACTTGTATTAAAAAACCTGTTTCAGTACCGTTTTTTAAATGAGACGTTAATAAAGCGTAACAAAGCTAGTAGAAGTAGCCGTTCATAGCTGACACACTTATGCTAAATTAAGTGATGCTCTTTATTTATTTATTTATTTACAAATTATTTTAGCAAGGCAAAATTAAGTGATGCTCTTTATTTATTTATTTATTTACAAATTATTTTAGTAAGGCAAACAAACAATCTATAAGCGATATCGTCTTTTAGAATATATAATACTAGCAGGAAGTCCCCGGCGTTGCCTGGTACTCGAGGCAAAAGTCTTTTCATGCAATATCTTCCAAATGAAATGAAAAATAAAGAAAACAAATTTGTAAAAAAAAGATTTTTCATTTATTTTGTCGTTCTAAGAATTCTGTTCGTCTGTATGTTAGTATAGGCACTTACAGTCCAAATGGGTGGGCCGAATTCCTTCAAACTTGATATAGAGTTTTTTTTTGTGAAACTGCCATTATGTTAAAGCTCAATTTTCTCTAAAATCGTTCTAACGATTTTGATTTTAAAAAATCAGAGTATTTTTTCGATATGAACTATTATATGGTTGGAAAACATATTACCAATAATAGCAAATAACGGTACCGAATTTGTTGCTTTCTACTATCTGGAAAACGGCTTAGGTGATTATTTCGTTTTTTCTAAATTTTACGCATATTGTAAAGGCTTAGGAACATTGACCAATATTGTTAATTACCTAATAGATATTTGTTTGTATTTTTAAAAGCATATTTTAAAACTATTTTTAATAATTTAATATTTTCAAAATAGCTCATTATTTTTTGTATCAAATAATAAGTATACATAATATGCTTTATTCCTAGAAACCGCTCCACAGATTTTAATAATTTTATTCTCATAAACTGAAATTCATCTTTATCAGTTTGTTTGCCAAGGCTAAACTTGGGAACCACACATACAATTTAAAAAAATTCGTTTGGTTTTGGAATGTTGTTTGCAAGTGGCTTGATGATTAAATATTTTTTTGCAAAGCTTAGCTGTTTGTAGGGTGAAATGGGCTAAGCCCAAGAAAAGATTACTTGCGAAAGTAAAAATTTAGGGACTCTGAAAGTTTACACATCTAACTTGATTTTATTTGTAAACTTAACATGTGCCAATGAAAAAATGGCAGTTAAAAAAAAGTTGGGACCCACCAAATTTTGTTTTACTTTTATGCATATATCAACTTACGCAAAAGCATGAGCTTACACTTGCAAGTTAGTTTTTACGTTCGCAAAAGTAGCCACTGGCGCTGGGGAATCCTTGCAGATATAAGCTCGGTTAATATGCTAATTTCAATATTCTTAACAAATTATTCATTTCTAACGTGATGCCAAACACACGCGACCTTACGCTTAAATGCAAGGAATATTGCGCCTGTAACCGTGAAAATACAACATTTCGCGATTGTATGTGTTTACACACGAAAATAAATTGATAGTTCAGAGTAACCTTTCTGCTTTCATTAAAATAGCCCTGGCGACGGTCAATCCATGTATGTGTATAAGCCCCGCATAAATTAGAGAAAAGGAATACATCTAATGTCGAATTTCTTTCATCGAAATCTTCGGAATTTTTCATCCTGGGGCCCTGTGAGCGTGAAACTCAAAATGTCGGGTCTTTAAAGGTTTAAAGTAAGACCGCACTATTGCGGCACTTTCCGACACTATGCATCATTTTTTTTCAAGCCGCACTTGAAGTCTTCGCTATCATCATAATGTCATGCTTGATTATTATCTCAATTTTTGCTTCCAAGGAATGCATAACTTGCCTTATATTGTACTAACTATAATCGCATGTAGAAAAACGAAAGCGAAGAGTCTCAAAATGAAGAATAGTTCGTTAGTAAACAAAAATACCAATAATAAATAAACAAAATAAATGAGAAATCCTTTTCCTTACGAATTTTGTTTCTTAATTTTGTATTTCATTTGGAAGATATTGCATTAAGAGTCTTTTGCCTCGGGTGCCTGCGCAACACCAGGGACTTTCTGCTAGTTTGGAAATAAAATCCATAAAAACTGCGAAAGTAAACAAAACAAAAAACTATTTGGATATAAAATCCATGGAAATAGCAAAACGTAAAGAAAACGAAATATATATATTGGAAATTATATTTTGAAATCAAAATATATTTATGAGGTAAGTGCAAATATTTGTATATTAAGCATATAAAACACAACTTATATATTAAATTTAATATCCTATAAGCTGGCCAAAGGACAACAGAAGATGATACAATCATTTTAATGGCATGTCAAATAGCAAGTCGTCAGTTTATCTGTCTAATACAGACAAACTGACATCGACAGGATATTTTGTTCATGATATTTCTTTTTTATTATAAAGTTTAACCGTTGACATTATGTGTGAAACACAACATCATATAAATGCCCACCACGCGAATTATTGCAGGTATCGAATCTTTAGAGTTAATTTTCGACCACTTTTTGACACATATTGGGCGATATCTCAGCCATAACTTGACGAATGTTGGTTTGTAAGTGCTCAAGAATTAAACGTTTATCTGCATAAACACGGTCTTCTGCGTGGCCCCACAAAAAAAATCCAGCGGTGTCAAATCGCATGATCTTGGTGGCCAGTTGATATCGCCACGATGAGAAATTACGCGGCCAGGAAATGTCTCTTGCAATAAGCCATATTCGCTCGTGTTGTGTGGCATGTGGCATCGTCTTGTTGAAACCACATATTCTCCTAGTCGTAGTCTTCAATAGCAGGCGAAAAAAAATCGCTTATCATATGACCATAACGCTCCGAATTGATGGTGACAATCGTTCCATCGTCGTTTTCGAAGAAGTAAGGTCCAATCACACCTCCGGATGAAAGAGTGCCCCAAAAAATGACTTTTTGTGGATGTAATGGATTCTCTTCAATAACTTGAGGATTCTCAGAATCCCAAATACGACAATTTTGTTTATTAACATACCCAGCGGGTGAGAAATGTGCTTTGTAGCTGAAGAAAATTTTGTTCGAAAAATCGCCGTCCACCGCCTGTTGCACCCATTTGACGTACATATCTACGACGTTGCGAATGGTCAGCTGGCTGCAATTGTTGTGTGAGCTGGACTTTATATGGATGCACGTGTAGATCCAAATGCAAAATACGCCACAATGTGCCGTAAGACAGACCTAATTCCTGAGAACGACGAGGAATCGACACATTAGGGTCTTCGGCAACATTTTCACTTACAGCAGCTATATTTTCAGTGGTACGAGCGAAACGATGATGCACAGGCCTTACAATATCTGTAACCAATCCAGTCTCTTCAAATTTCGTCACAATTTTGCCAATTGCTTGCGTAGTAAGACGATTATGTAAACCATAATATCCTCTTAAAGCACGATATGTGGCTGTGGCAGAATCACCATTATTGTAGTAGGTTTTAAAATTTTTTGTGCGTTGTGCGATAGTTAAGCGATCCATTTTCGTAAAGGTCAGACTTTCAACTGAAAAAAAAATTGGTTTAACAATTTAATTTGACAGATGTCGAATTCCAACCCTATGCTTTTGAAACCGCAACCCTTTATTTGTGTTCAATTGCCGCTAGTGCGATATGTAGCTCATACACACGAAAACGGAAAGATATTATGATAAAAACATTGATACAATAAATTTATTTTCAAAACGATGAATATATCTTAAATTTATATATATATTGAATTTTTAATCGATTTTTGAACCTGCTATTATTTATCAACAATGCATTGAAGTTAAGAAAATCCATATTTTTGATCCGATAACATCTGACATAGATGTTGATTTTTACGATTATAACATCGATGATTTCCATATTGCCCAGTCTTCACAGCTGAAGCGCAAGCCGCCTACGAAGCCGTTAAACAATTCTCCCATACTCAAGGCAAATGGACTATCTGTTCCGACAGTCTTTCTGTCTTAAAAGCTATACTGAATACAAGACATGAATCTAGTACGATTGCCATGATCAGAGACATGCTAATTAAAACACCATCCAAAATCAAACTTATGAGGACAACTGGTCATATTGGTATTATGGGAAACGAGCTCGCGGACCAAGCCGCAAACTCGGCTCACAATTCTCCAACATTTATACCCGAATCATACACCAGAAACGACCTTAATGCCTTCATAACAGGAGTGGTCAAATTATATGCATCATAACCAAACAATCAACCCTACAAGGATTTGTCCAGTTTACCCTCGAAATATGTCTAAGTTCAACATAACAAACTTTATTCGTCTGCGCCTCGGACATACCCAAATGACATATGGATACCCTTTAAGAAAGGAAACACCTCCAGTATGTTAAAAATGCAACAATATCATCGCTATTGCTCATCTCTTGCGCTCATGTTTCTTTCGGAAGATCTTCTTCATGGCCGCAGCCAAGGCCAATACAACATCCTTGAACTCCTTTAAAAACTCAAACAAAAACAACATAGATACAATAAACCAACTTCTACTTAAGCACAAAATAAAAACATAATTATTATAAAGGGTCCGCCAAATAACTTTTTTTTTTGGAAAATGCTATAAAAAAAACTACTGAATATTTTCTCAAATTTCTTTTTTTATTTGAAAGTACAATCCTCTCGGTTAATAATGGAAAAAAATTTTATTCAAATGGCTGCCTACGCTGGCCATGCAGTAGCCTACACGATCGGTCCAATTTTTAAGCACATTATCGATTGTGTGCAGCTGTATTTCACCAATGGCTTCACAAATATTGTCCTTTAAAGCGTCAATTGTCTCTGGCTTGTCGGCGTAACACTTATCTTTTACGGCACCCCACAAATAATAGTCCAACGGTGTCTAATCGCAGCTCCGAAGTGGCCAAACGACATCAGCTCTGCGGCTGATAATGCGATCTTCAAAAACAGTGCGCGAAACATCGAATGTAGCTTTGGCTGCGAGGCACGTAGCGCCGTCCTGTTGAAACCAAATATTGCCAATATCCTCCTCTTCAATTTTTGTGAACAAAAATTCGTTCAACATGGCCCGATAACGATCGCCATTGACTGTAACGGCCACTCCTTGCTCATTTTCGAAGAAAAATGGCCCAATTATGCCTCTGGACCAAAATCCGCACCAAACAGTGACTCGTTTTGGGTGTATCGGCTTTTCAATGTATGCGTGCGAGTTTTCTGTGCCCCAAATGGGACAATTTTGCTTGTTTACATACCCGTCAAGAACAAAATGAGCTTCATCTGAAAAGATGATTTTTTTGGCAAAATCGGCATCTTCTCTAAGTCGATCCCAGGCCCACTTAGCGAAGCGAAAATGCGTTGGATGGACAGTTGGCTTCAACTCCTGAACCAATTGGACTTTGTATGGCGTCATACCAATGTCTTTATGCAAAATTCGTCTCAGTGATGTCTACGAAATGTTCAATTGTTGAGAACGACGGTGAATTGAAGTTGATGGCGCTTCACGCACACTTTCTGCCACAGCAGCAATATTCTCGGGTGCACGAACTGTTTTTGGCTTTTCACGCTTTGGTTTATCGATGAGGATGCCAGTTTATTTCACTTTTTTCACAAGATAACGAACATACGGAGCTGACGGTGCTTCTCTTCTGCCAAAATCCGTACGCAATTTTCGCACACATTCTGCAACATTACCATGATTTTCAAAGTAATGTCGCAATATTTCCCAGTGTTGTTCAAGCGTAAACACAACCATATTCGTTCAGCGGAAGGATAGGTTTCAAAGGTTTTCAAAGGTTTCAAAGGTTTCTTTATTTTCACAAATATTCAAGATTTATAATAGTTTACCCACAAAGCAAAGTGCTTATCTGCAGGCGGTTATAAACAATAGTTATTATTTTATTTTACATAGTGATTGAATTCATGATGCAATTGCAATTTTATTTTGAGAATAATAAACTTTACATAATCTATTAGGTATTTAGCATTACTTATTTGACTTATAGAACAAAATACAATTCTAACAGATGTTTTTTAATTTCTTTCTTTCGTTTCTTAAAATTTCTTATACTTTTCAGATTCTGTGGTAATTCATTTATTATTTTTGGAACAATGTATCTGAGCTCTCTGTTCCCATATAAGTTCAAAGTTGACGGGATATCAAGCATTCCAAGTGCTCTTTTTCTAGTATTTAATATATAATATAATATAAAACTAATTATCTGTCAAATCAGACATGAGCTAAGTGTTACCATTCACGAAATAAGCACTAGTTGAAAAAAAACGTTAGATGGCGGACCCTTTATAAATATACCTATACTCTTTTACTATACAAACTTAACTCATGTTAACAAAAACTATAAATTATTATTTCCTCTACCACAATTGTCCATTTATCTAAGAATTGAAAGTGCTCTGTTGATAGCGTTCTTAATAATAATAGATTTAAATTTATTGTTAATTTTTATAAATAAATAAGCAAAATATCGAAGTTAATAAAAATCGATATTTCTGATCCGATAACATCTGACATAGATGTTGTTTTTTTCGATCTTAGCATCGATGTTTTTCAATATAGCTCATCCCTACATGAAATTATTATTGACATTTAATTCGAGTTTGACATAATGGGTGTGAGTGTGTGCGTGCGTCTAGTTCTGAAAGGACTTCAAATCCAGGAGGAAATTTCTCTTCTACCCAGGTGAAGAACTGTAATTTGATTAAAATCGAACAGTTTCAGAAGCCTTCCGGACGACCAGTCGAAATGGCCATTAGTTTCAAACGGCCGGGCGGCGTTATAACCATCCGTGTAACCATGTTTTTCAAATGCATGAATTGATACTGAATAGTAGCTTATTGATAGAATAGAACAGCTAAAGATGAAGAACGCTAGACATCTTTTGGAAAATTGTACCAGGGCCAAGATCCAGAAAGCCAAATGAAAACTATGCAAGAATCATTTTGGAGAATATGTCAGGCATAACATATATAAATTATTGACATAAAGGCCGCATGTCAGTATTTAGTATGAGCAAAGTGTCATAAGGCTTAATGCCACTTTAAACTGTGTTCTACTTTTGTGATCAGGTTCCACAAGACAACAGTTTCTCCAATTACTAAATTACTCTTACTGAAAGGTAGTCTATCGTATATTGACCTTGTGGTTTTTTTCATGGTTCAAAAACGTCACATATTTTGGAGCTACCTTTCCGAAACTATAAGAACAGAGGCATTTAAAACTAACTTAAGCCATTTAGAATTGGCTAAGGGATGCAAACTGGATTTTTATAAAAAGGAATTTCGTACCGCTTCGCAGGTTCTAAAGATTTTAACTCCCTTTTGGGACCTCTTTAATAAATTTTAAATTGTTATTTTCTTTAAATTTTGAGTAATTTTTCATTAACAATTATTGTTTAGAATATCTTTGAAAGTTTACTTTAAAACCAAGCACAATCTATTTTAAGTTTTAACATCTCATCTCAATGTTTGCCCATTTAATGTATTGAATCACCAGCTCTCCTTATTGTTCTTCTATCTGTTATTGCTTCTTTTCTCTTCTTCACTTCTTAAACTTTTTAGGCCACCGCTTCCATTCAAACAAAGACAACAATTAAAGTTATAAAGAAGCGAAAGTTCCCCTCAATTTCCAATTAGCATGCTCGATGTAAAAACTCTCACAGAAAGATGAATTTTCTTAGAAAATTATTCATCCTTTTGTATTGGAATGGAATTGATTTGAAATGTTATTTAAGGTTCTTGAATTTGACCCTTGTTCGGTCACGTTCCATGAGTATAATTGCTTTAATCATCTGAATAAGAGTCATTATGATCAATGAACAATTAGAACTTTGTTAAAGTTTTATTTTGTTTATTTTTGCATAACGGAGCTCAATCAAATAGAAAAAGAAAAAAGCACGAATATATTTTTTGGTCTGAGATTTTTTGTTTGTAGAAAAGTCATTAAGTCACAATTACTGGATGAAATATTCGAAATCACTAGGCACAATTTTAACGAGATAATTTTCTATATAAATACTTTTATTTTTAAAAGAGTATGTTTTTCACCATTCTTTGAAAAATTCTGTGATTCCGTAATAGGTGGATACGTTGACAAACAAAATTGTCGCAAATGGAGTAGTAAAAATTAATTAACATTAATCTGAATGTAACTTACTTACTTACTTATCCGGTTTCCGATCCATGGAGGGTCCCTGTCTGATGTATCGCTTTCTTCCATCGGTTGTGGTCCCTCGCACGCTCCCTCCAGTCGTCAAAACCAAGCATTCTTGCGTTTTTAACCGCCTGGTCGTCGCGAACCTAGGGACTGGGATTCGAAGATTTTCTCCGCTGGAGCCTTGTTGCCCATTCACTCGATCTGGCCGAGCCATTGGCTCTTTGACCTACATCTTGGTACAGCTCGTAAAGCTCTCAATCTCATCCAGTCGCCCTCTTCGCATATATGACCAAGTATTCTCCGAAGAATTTTTCTTTCGAAAGTGCCCAATATCAATTCCGCTTTTTTACCTACTATTCAGTACTCGGCGCCGTAGAGTAGAACTAGTAAAATTGGCGTTATGTATAGCGTGCACTTAGTCTTTCGAGACAGGAGTTTTGAACCCATTTGTTTGGCCAAACCGAAGTAGCAGCGGTTCGCTTGGGTACTTCTTTGTCAAATTTCCATTAAGGTTTCGTTCCGAGGTAGGTGAACTCCTTGACTAACTCGAAATTACTGCTAACAGCAATGACGTCTTGTCCTAGGTAATGGACAGATGGGGCTTTGTTTGTTGATAGAATATAACTACTTTGTTTTCTCCTCATTCACTTCAAGACCAACGCATTTCGCCAGTTCATCAATAGCTGTGAATGCTTCAAGTACAGCTCGCTTGAAGCGGCCGATGATGTCGATGTCGTCCGCATAACCAAGCAGTTGAGGAGACCTGTTGAAGATAGTGCCTTCCAGGTTAACACCACTCCTGCATACTATCTATTCCAGGACTATGTTGAAGAAGTCACATAATAGTGCATCTCCTTGTCTGAATCCTGTACATGTCTGGAAAAGCTCAGATGAGTTGTTTCCAATTTGCACGTTTCATCTCGTAGTTTGTAACGTCATGCGGCATATCTCGATCAGTTCTTTTGGGATTCCGAGATTCGACATCGCTAATAGAAGCTCTTGGCGACTTATGCTATCATATGCGGCTTGAAGTCGATGAAAAGATGGTGAGTCTCGAACCGAAATCCATTGGTCTTTTCCAGGATTTGCCTCAATGTGAAAAGTTGGTCTATCGTTGATCTGCCTGGCATGAAGCCACACTGTTACGTACCATATAGTACGTTGGATAGGATCTTGTAGGCAACATTAAACAGGAATATGCCTCCCCCTCTGTAGTTTTTACAGGACATGGTGGATGGCTTTCCATCTTAAATACTGTGCGCTTTGACTGAATTTTCATTGATTGGTCTAATGCTTCTTTGTTCTGCTACATAATGTCCATTAAGCAGTTGCTGGAAGTGCTGCTTAAGCACGTCTATAATTCCCTGTGCTTCGGTTACTAGTTTCCCTTAGCTGTTTCGAGCTTGCGGGCCAGACCTATAACCAGATGCCAGTTGCTTGGCTTTTTTGTAGAACCCGCCGGCGGGTGTTGGTGGCGGTGCTATAGATTCTTCGAGATACTGGGGTGATAGGCGCGGATGCTCTTTTCTTTCTTCGCAGGGTTTTTTTTTCAGAATGTTATAGTAATATTCATTTTAAAGGGCTTCAGAAATCAATGTTATGAGCGAAACATTAGATCTGTTGTACTTTAATTTTGTCAACATTTGTATGATCTTCAGATCAAATTCGTTCCCATAAGCGTATGGCCAAACTGTATATTAGCACAGATCTCCACTTTGCGCTGCCCACCGGCGGGCGGCAGCATTGTAGAATTTAGAGCAAAATGTATGCTACCATAGAGCTCTCTGTGATCATAGTCACAAGCAGTTTGCTTGTAACATGTCTCTCTTTTTGCTCGCCAACGATTGATACAACATATAGCTCAAACTTTTTGTTTGTTTGTTTTTTGTTGGGTCGTAACTAGAAAGTTTTGAATCAATTTTAACATTTTTTAAAGAAAAGCTTCAAATAAAGTGATTTTTTACTCGAGGGATGTCCCTAGTTGTATTTTTGCCATAAATAAAAGACATTTTCGGCGATGAATATATTTAGGTATTGCTTGAACAAAATCACTTGGGAAACTGTCGGTCGCGCAGGGAGATTCAAAAGAACAAAATGGGTGCACAAGAGATTTAAAGAGTGCAATGCCAGAAATGAAAAACTTCTTGACTCATGTAAATAAATTACATAGCTGGATTGGAAGGTAATTGTATGTATTTTTCAAAATTAATGAGATAAGCAAAAAAAAATTAAGAGAGCTGCGCAGTAGAATGGCCAATTGATTTGGTCAGTTGAAAGTACACTCGTGCCCAAAGAATATATCAACCATCCTTATTCCAACTGATCATAACACAATCCAAAGAATACAAATTGCTTTAGATGACCACAACAAGTTTAATGAAATATTATTTTACAATACAGTCAAATTTTATGTTAAACTTAAATATTTTTATTGATGTTACGTATTACGTTTAACAATCATTGCCCTAAATGTTATTACAAAGGGTTATCCATTTTGCGGTTTCAAAAGTATAGGGCTGGAATTCGAAATCTGTCAAACTAAGTTGTTAAACCATTTTTTTTTTCAATTGAAAGTCTGACATTTACAAAAACGGGTGGCTTAACTATCGCACAACGCTTACAAATTGTTAAAACCTACTACAAAATATCGTGCTTTAAGAGGAGATTATAGTTTACATAATCGTCCAACTACGGAAGCAATTGGCAAAATTGTGAAGAAATTTGAAGAGACTGGATTGGTTACAGATATTGTAATGCCTGCGCATCATCGTTTCGCTCGTACCACTGATAATATCGCTGCTGTAAGTGAAAGTGTTGCCGCAGACCGGAATGTGTCGATTCCTGGTCGTTCTCAGGAATTAGGACTGTCTTACGCACATTATGGAGTATTTTGCATTTGGATCTACACCTACATCCATATAAAGCCCAGCTCACACAACAACTGCAGCCAGCTGACCATTCGCGACGTCGTAGATACGTCAAATGGGTGCTTGAACAACAGGCGGTGGACGGCGATTTTTCGAACAAAATTTTCTTCAGCGAAGAAGCACATTTCTCACTCGATGGGTATGTTAGTAAAAAAATTGTCGTATTTGGTGTTCTGAGAATCCTCAAGTTATTGACGATTTTTATTATTATTTATTTAGCTTTTATTTTTCTTAATATGGTTTTACAATAGTATCTGCGAAGCCGAAGCTTGTCTGCAGAAGAATATTTTTCAATTATATAAAAATAAAAGTAAGCAAAGTTTACGATTTTATATAAAGTTCAATTTTAAAGTTCCAATTTTTTTAAATAAGTCTGGATTATAATAAATTATATATAAAATTTTAATTTGTAGAATTAATGAAAAATTTTTTTAGTTCTTTCTTTCTTTTTTTAAAGTTTTGAATAGTGATAATTTCTCTCGGTAGTCCGTTGATTATACTTGGTACAATGTGTTCAAGTTTACGTCTTCCGTAGTTGTTGTAGTTTCTTGGTATCTGTAACATTCCTTGTGCACGTCTTCTCGTGTTGAGTTGGTGTTGGATTGGTTGCTTAAATCGGTTGTCATCAAAGTATTCTATTATGGTAGTCATCTTAAAAATATTTTCAACTTGTAGTGGCTTAAAAATTGTATCATATGATTGTCGATAGTTGTTGTTAATTAGTTTTATAGCTGCATTTTGGAGTTTTTGAATTTTGATAATGTGGGTTTTAGCTGCATTGCCCCAAGCTAGTATACCATACCGTATCCTGGATTCCATCAATGAGTAATAAACTTGTTTTAAAACATCGTGGTTAGTGTGGTATTTTAGATGAGATAGTGCAAACATCGCTTTCTTTAGGTCCATCCTCAATTTGTCTATGTGTTTTTCCCACAAAAAGTGACTGTCTATTATTACTCCCAGATACTTGTAGTTGCTTACTAATTCGATGCATTCTTTTTGCGTTTTAGGGCAGTCATCATTCTGTAAATAAATCCTTTGATTTGTTGGTTTGAACTGCGGACTTCTGATATGCATCATTTTTGTTTTTATTGCATTCATTACCAAGCCGTTGTCGTGACACCATCTAACTGCCATGTTGAATTCTTCTTGAATTATCTTTGTTGCCGTATCAAGAGAACTATGGCGGACGACAATAGCAGTATCATCAGCAAAAGCGAATGGAATACTCTGTTTGAAAAGTCGTAGCAGTTCGTTAGTGTATAAGACAAACAAAATTGGACCCAGTTTAGATCCCTGCGGGACTCCATGTCTCATCACTTTTTTCTCACTCACAGCATCTTTGATTTTAACACAAAATGTTCTGTTTTGAAGATATTCTGTCAGCCAATCAGCCATAGAGCCCCGAATTCCAATTCTTCTTAGAGCTTCAATGAGATTTGAGTGATTTAATGTATCGAACGCCTTACTGAAGTCCATGAAGATTACTAATACGTGATGTCTTTTATCTAAGCTTTCGTTGACACAATTCGCAAACTCACCAAGTAACTTTCCTGTATTTGTACCCTTCTGAAAACCGTACTGGCTTCTATGAATCAGTGCATATTTGTCAACAAAACCTTGCAACCTGTTGGTAATCACACCTTCCAAACATTTTTCAATAACTGGAAGAATTGATATAGGCCTATAGTTGTTTAGTTGGTCCTTTGCTCCTCCTTTGTAAATCGGCCTTACAACTGCTGTTTTCAAGGTAGATGGAATTTTTGATTGAGTTATACTCAAATTAATTAATTTGCATAGAAGAGGAGCAAAGACATCTTTATAGCTTTTTATATCAATTGCTCTGATTCCATCAAATCCTGGGGCTTTATTTTCTCCAAGTGTATTGAGAATACTTTCAATCTCAGTGACGTTAGTTGCATATGAAAATATTGAATTTTCCATTGTGTAATTGATGTTGTATGACGTTTTCATATTGCACTTATGAATTATTTTTTCTGTCTGAGAAGAGAAAAACTCCGACAATTCCATTGATAGTGTTGTCATATCTGTTTTAAAATTTTTTTCCAATGTTTCGTCGATATTTGCTTTCTTTCGTCCTAGTATTTTGTTAATGAGACCCCATGTTTTCCTGGAATCAGTCTTAAATTGTATAAACTTGTTCTTGTAATAGTTTGATTTTTGTACTGCTATGTGTTTATTGATTTCGTTACGAAGGGCTTTATACTCTTTTTCATACGCCAAATTTCTTCTATTATTTTTCCATCTTCTGTATAGAAGATCCCTTTTTTTGCATTCATCTATTAATGTTGTCGTTATCCATGGGTTGTTTTGTCTTCTTTTAACTGTCTTTCGCTGGTATGTTGATTTTTTGTATATATTGTCAAATTTTTGAAGTAGTCTATTGTACATACTCTCTGCATCTTCTTCATCCAAAACCTCTCTCCAATTTTCTTCCCTAATAAGCTGGTTAACTCTTGAGCTCGAGATGCATGAAGAAATTGGAATTTTGTTAATCTTCATTTTTTCGTACTTTTCATAAAAGATAATTGTTCGGTGATCGGTGATACCATTATCAATTACAGCTGCATTTATTACGCTGTTAACTTTGTTAAGTATAATATGGTCGATTAAAGTTTTGGTCCCATTTCTAGGGTCAATTCGTGTGTATTTAGTTATTACGTTCATTAAGCCTTTTGATGCCATCATGTCCAAATAGTCCTTCACATAATTCGAGTTGTTGTCCCTTAAGTTAATATTCATATCTCCCATAACAATTACATATTCGCTTTTTTTAATTTGTCCAATTTGATCTGATAACTCTTTACAAAATGTCGCCTTGCTGAAACCTGGTGGTCTATAAATTCCAATAACGGATGTAGTTATGTTATCTTCTAGATACTGTATTTGAATATTTTCGTACGATGTTGTTGTTGAATGTATAATTTTATGAGATAAGTTACTTTTTATAAACATCATAATACCTCCACCTCTATTTTGATTTCGATTAAACACCTCCTGTTCGAATCCTTCTAGTTGATAAAATTCTTTTTCTTCGTCATATAAGTTTGTTTCTACCAGTATAATTATTTTTAGTTCGTTGATAAAATGGTTTATATTTGTACAAAAAGTGTTCCAATGTAAACGCATGGATCTTATATTGAAACACAAATAGAAATTATTGTATTTTTTTAATTCATTTAAATCAATGTCTTTAAAACCATACATCACTTTACAATTTATGTTCATCGATATTTCGTTGCATACTTCTATGTTGTCTACATTTTCGTTGCATTCTTTTGTGCTGGTCATTTTTTATGTATAGTTTTAAATTTCTATTTATTTAGTTCTCCCGCTCCCACAACACTATTGCGATCGCGTTATATTACCTACGTCTTTTTCTGTATATATCATAATTGACTGTGTGTTATCATTTCTACGTGCTAAAATTTTTCCTGCACTCTCCCACACATATTTCCAATTTTCTGCCTTCGCCTTTTCTTTCGTTAACCACAAAAGATGTCTATTATTTTTTGTAAGCTGATTATTTACATAAATTGTTGAATCATACTCAGCTGGCATCGAGCTTAAAGCGAAGTTGGTCGTGTTGTTTCTAATTGTTGAAAGTTTAATTGGACGTGTGGATCTGGCTTGTTTAATAAATTTAGTTTTGCATGAATTAGAAATAAATTTTACAATTATGTTAGATTTTTCTGGGTTTTTTGTGTTTGGTCAGTAGACATCTGTAATATCGGTTGTGTTGACTTCACAATTAATTGTTTTGCCGAGTCCTTTAACAATCTCAATAAGATTTTCTTGTGGAGTCCGTGGAATGTTTTTTATGTCAATGTTATTATTTAGTGATTGTTGTTCAAGGTTGTTAATTTGTGTTTGCAAATTGTCGATTATCATATCTTTCTTTTTATTTGTTTCCTTAAGTTCGTTTATTTCTTTTGTGAATTGTTCAATCAAGTTGTTGTTTTTAATCATGTTAGCGTTAATATCGTCGTATTTGCTTCCAAGGAATTCACAGCTAGCAGAGATTTGGTTAAGTTGTTCTCTCAATTGCTGTATTTCAAGAAGAACAGCTTGGTTGACGTTGCCGTTGCTCTCGGGGGCCGCTAGATTGATATCGGGACTATTAATTGGACGAATACGTTTTGCGGCTTGGAGATCAGGTGTTTGAGATCTTGGTGCTCAATGCGAGAGAAGAAAGGTGCTGTTTGGGGCGCTCTTTGGTCCGGAGGTGGGATTTGACCTTACTTCTTCGAAAACGACGATGGAACGACTGTCGCCATCAATTCGGAGCGTTATGGTCATATGATAACCGATTTTTTTTTGCCTGCTATTGAAGACTACGATTTGGAGAATAAATGGTTTCAACAAGACGATACCACATGCCACACAACTCGAGCGAATATGTCTTTATTGCAAGGGACATTTCCTGGCCGCGTAATTTCTCGTCGTGGCGATATCAACTGGCCACCAAGATCATGCGATTTGACACCGCTGGACTTTTTTTTTGTGGGGCTACGTGAAAGACCTTGTTATGCAAATAATCCTTTAACTCTTGAGCACTTGAAAACCAAAATTTGTCAAGTTGTGGCGAAAATTACCTCTAAAGCTTCGATGCTTGCAACAATTCGCGTGGTGGGCATTTATATGATGTAGTGTTTCACACATAATGTCAAAGTTCAAACTTTATAATAAAAAAGAAATATCATGAAAAAAAATATTTTATATGTGTTTTATTTACGTTTACTTTTGAAACCGCAAAATGGATAACCCATTATATAATTTTTCGGGTTTCCGATTTCGTTTAATTCTATTTGTTATATGATTATTATAATTAAATTCTGTTTGTTATATGACTATTTTGATAAGATTAGAGTAGATTAAGTTTATTTAGCTTAAGTTTGCTATTTCATGTAAATAATTATCTTAATTTAAAAAAAATCTTAAATTTATTAAAAAGTTTTTACAAATATTAAGGCATCTCTTTTGAATCTTAAAATATTTCTTTCAGTTTTCATACTATTTGGAAGTTCATTGAAAATTCCAATTCCTCTATAAAATAACATATTTTGTGTTTCTGAAAAATTGCACATTTAAGTTATTATTATTTTTTAAGTTATAGAACTGTACACTTGGTCTAGTTGTTAATCTTCTACTTAAACAAATAATAATATTGTTTTTAATTTTAAATATAAAAATAAGTGTACACATAACAATTCTTTGTTTAATGTTCAACCATTTAAGGCTTTCAAGCATACTTCTAATAGATCTATATCTACTACAATATAAGATTGAACGCATTGCTATATTTTTGTAACTTTTGTAAATATTCTGTCATACTTGAAGACCCAACAAAAGTATTGTTGGACAATATTCAAGATTTTTTATTTCTTCTATTTTATTTTCGGGATTTTGGCCTTTCTGGATTTTGGGTTTTTGGGATTCTGGATTTTCGGTATTTTGGGTTTTCGGGATTCTGGGTTTTCGGGATTTTGTGTTTTCGGGATTCTGGGTTTTCGGCACTCAGAATTTCGAATTGTGTCCATCTCCCTGTATACAAATGTGGTGAAAAATACATTTTCCATTTGTAATAAGTATTTTGTATAAGATAACTCTAGTATACTACCTCTCTCATTTTAAATCAAGGGTAACATCCAACTAAAAGACAAGGTATAGCATATAATACTGCAGACGCACAGACGCGGACTGTTTAGCATAATTTTGGCACAAACAATATCACATTCCAAAACTGATGTCAGATAAGCAATTTCATGTGGTCTAGTTTTTAAAAATCTAAAGCTTTAATATGCAAATTGTTTTCCAGTTTATTGAATTGCTTTCACAGATCCATTTATGTTCCTTTCTCCTCTATTTCAAATTATATTAATTTCTGCAAAGTATGTTTAATTCAACACAATAATTTAAGCCAAAACATATTTATTACATGTCGTGATTTTCTCTTAAACTAACCACATCTTACATACATATGCATGAAACATTAGATATTTATATTTATGTATATTTATGCAAGAAAATATAATAATGTATGCCTAAATGTCTTAATGGATTCTTCAAGGAACAATATTAAGTTAAAACATTTCTCGAAGCAGGGGTATCTTTTATATGAAAGCAGGTCCTTCCCTAAAATTTATTCCCCGTGGTAATTCGTTTATTTTTTCCAACGAGACGCCACAAAACTCATCAATCATTTCTAATGCAGAAACAAAAACGTCAAAAATTATAACATAATTCATACTTTTTTTTTTTGCAAAAAATGTGTGTTTATTTTTTAAATCTGTTCCAATTTTTTTCGCCTTGCTGCTATAGACTGCTATATTACATGAAGTCGTCTCTTGGAAATATCTTATGGATATGAATCGAATATAATGTACAAGAACATATACACCCTCTGACATGTGTATACAAACACTAGGGAGCAAATAAAAATTGAAAATAAATCCGAATAAGTCTCTTGTGGCTTTGAAGGTAATAAAAACAAGTTGCATGCTACTTTTATGGCCCTACGTGGTTAATTAAACTTTTGTGGTTGATTGCAAAAACTTAGACAAGAAAACTTGTGCAGCGAACTTTTATGAGTTTGGCAGAGGTAGTTTTGAGTCAAGATTAACTTTGTTTCATGTTGCGATTTTTTTTTAAATAATGTACCTAGGTATCCACTCAAATTAAATTTTGCTCACAGATGCATATTATGGGAATTAATATCTCCCCTTAGATTTTAAGAAAATGCCATAAAAAATGTATATGACCTAGTATACTTCTACTTGCAATATTCATATGTTTGTAAGTAGGTAAGTTTATAAGTTTTGCAATTGAACTCGAGATTCTTATCAAACTCGCGACACTAAGATGATAGAGAACACCAATTAAGTGGGTCGCAAAATACCATCTATATGTCAGTCTGTATACAATGATTTAAAGTCTGTAAAGCGATTTTCTTCAAACTATGGTATTTGCTTATTTCAGCTTATTATCTTAAACAAATATTTAAATCGTTTTTTAAGTAGGTGCACTACTTAAAAATAGTCTGCATTTGGGTCTAGTTTTTTTGCTTGCGATTATAGGTACTATAAGGCAAGTTATGCATTCGTCGAAAAAAAAAGTTTTGAGATAACAAACAAACATGATATTTCGATGATAGCGAAGACGAAAAACGATGGTCTAAAAATTCTGTCCGTCTGTCAATCTGTCAGTCTGTCAGTCTGTCAGTCTGTCAGTCTGTCAGTCTGTCAGTCTGTCAGTCTGTCAGTCTGTCAGTCTGTCAGTCTGTCAGTCTGTCAGTCTGTCAGTCTGTCAGTCTGTCAGTCTGTCAGTCTGTCAGTCTGTCAGTCTGTCAGTCTGTCAGTCTGTCAGTCTGTCAGTCTGTCAGTCTGTCAGTCTGTCAGTCTGTCAGTCTGTCAGTCTGTCAGTCTGTCAGTCTGTCAGTCTGTCAGTCTGTCAGTCTGTCAGTCTGTCAGTCTGTCAGTCTGTCAGTCTGTCAGTCTGTCAGTCTGTCAGTCTGTCAGTCTGTTAGTCTGTCAGTCTGTCAGTCTGTCAGTCTGTCAGTCTGTCAGTCTGTCAGTCTGTCAGTCTGTCAGTCTGTCAGTCTGTCAGTCTGTCAGTCTGTCAGTCTGTCAGTCTGTCAGTCTGTCAGTCTGTCAGTCTGTCAGTCTGTCAGTCTGTCAGTCTGTCAGTCTGTCAGTCTGTCAGTCTGTCAGTCTGTCAGTCTGTCAGTCTGTCATTCTGTCAGTCTGTCAGTCTGTCAGTCTGTCAGTCTGTCAACCTGTCAGTCTGTCAGTCTGTCAGTCTGTCAGTCTGTCAGTCTGTCAGTCTGTCAGTCTGTCAGTCTGTCAGTCTGTCAGTCTGTCAGTCTGTCAGTCTGTCAGTCTGTCAGTCTGTCAGTCTGTCAGTCTGTCAGTCTGTCAGTCTGTCAGTCTGTCAGTCTGTCAGTCTGTCAGTCTGTCAGTCTGTCAGTCTGTCAGTCTGTCAGTCTGTCAGTCTGTCAGTCTGTCAGTCTGTCAGTCTGTCAGTCTGTCAGTCTGTCAGTCTGTCAGTCTGTCAGTCTGTCAGTCTGTCAGTCTGTCAGTCTGTCAGTCTGTCAGTCTGTCAGTCTGTCAGTCTGTCAGTCTGTCAGTCTGTCAGTCTGTCAGTCTGTCAGTCTGTCAGTCTGTCAGTCTGTCAGTCTGTCAGTCTGTCAGTCTGTCAGTCTGTCAGTCTGTCAGTCTGTCAGTCTGTCAGTCTGTCAGTCTGTCAGTCTGTCAGTCTGTCAGTCTGTCAGTCTGTCAGTCTGTCAGTCTGTCAGTCTGTCAGTCTGTCAGTCTGTCAGTCTGTCAGTCTGTCAGTCTGTCAGTCTGTCAGTCTGTCAGTCTGTCAGTCTGTCAGTCTGTCAGTCTGTCAGTCTGTCAGTCTGTCAGTCTGTCAGTCTGTCAGTCTGTCAGTCTGTCAGTCTGTCAGTCTGTCAGTCTGTCAGTCTGTCAGTCTGTCAGTCTGTCAGTCTGTCAGTCTGTCAGTCTGTCAGTCTGTCAGTCTGTCAGTCTGTCAGTCTGTCAGTCTGTCAGTCTGTCAGTCTGTCAGTCTGTCAGTCTGTCAGTCTGTCAGTCTGTCAGTCTGTCAGTCTGTCAGTCTGTCAGTCTGTCAGTCTGTCAGTCTGTCAGTCTGTCAGTCTGTCAGTCTGTCAGTCTGTCAGTCTGTCAGTCTGTGAGTCTGTCAGTCTGTCAGTCTGTCAGTCTGTCAGTCTGTCAGTCTGTCAGTCTGTCAGTCTGTCAGTCTGTCAGTCTGTCAGTCTGTCAGTCTGTCAGTCTGTCAGTCTGTCAGTCTGTCAGTCTGTCAGTCTGTCAGTCTGTCAGTCTGTCAGTCTGTCAGTCTGTCAGTCTGTCAGTCTGTCAGTCTGTCAGTCTGTCAGTCTGTCAGTCTGTCAGTCTGTCAGTCTGTCAGTCTGTCAGTCTGTCAGTCTGTCAGTCTGTCAGTCTGTCAGTCTGTCAGTCTGTCAGTCTGTCAGTCTGTCAGTCTGTCAGTCTGTCAGTCTGTCAGTCTGTCAGTCTGTCAGTCTGTCAGTCTGTCAGTCTGTCAGTCTGTCAACCTGTCAGTCTGTCAGTCTGTCAGTCTGGCAGTCTGTCTGTATGTATAGACACCTACAGCCCAAACGGGTGGGCCGAATCACTTCAAACTTGGTATATAGAGTTTTTTAGGTATTGTATAGAGGGTATTTGAAATTTTTTTTTAGCTCAAAAAATAACGGTACCTGCTATATAACCGTTTCGTTCAAACCTATTTTTCTCGGAAACGACTCCAACGATTTTGATACAAAAAAATCAGTGGGGCTTTTTAGCTACGACCGATCATATGGTTGAAAAAAAAATGAAAAAATGTCTAAAAACGGTACTTTCCATAGGACCGTTTTTTTTTCTTTCGACTATCTCATAAAAATTGAAACGCTATTTTGAAGATATTATTAATATACATATAAAATTCAAATTTCAAAAAAAATCTGTGACTGGTTTAAAAAAAAATGTATTTATTTTTTAAAAATTGAAAAACGTTTTTTTTGAAAATTTTCGTATGCAGTTTTATTAACAATTTAAAGGAGCGTTTTTATAAGAAAAATATTTTAATCAGTTGATCCAATATTGAGAAAATCGAAAATATGAGAAGTGGTTCTATCTGCAGTACCGTTAATAAGTGCGAAAATAAAATACTTTTATACTTGAAAGTGGACTGTAGAAATATAAGAACACACACATTTTTGTATAAAAATTCGTGGAGCCGTTTTCGAGTAATACATTTTTTTCTTAACGTTTTTTTTAACATTTGTAAGGGAGGTCCCGTTGATTTTTATTTAAGGAATACAGTTTTTATAACTATTCAAGATAATGTCAAAAAAACTCCCAAGTAAGAAGTATCGAAAAAATCCATCAAGTGGCTTTCGAAATTTTTAGTTTTCAAAAAAAAAAAAAGTTTTTTTTTTTGAAAATTTTTTGTTTACATAAATGTTTAAATGCGTCATTTTGGAAAAATGAAAACCAAAAAATGGTACTACTATAGGTACCAAAACTAACAATTTGTTTCCAAAAAAAATTACTAAAATGTACCCCTTCCCTTCCTTAATGAACAGATTTCTTTTTAGAAAAATCGTTGGAGCCGTTTTTGAGAAAAATAAGATTTTTGTTTTTGGCCAAAAAAATGTATGGGAGCTACTGTTATTTGTCTCTTTAAAAAAATGAAAAAAATGTGTGGGCATATTGCCAAAAAAACCATATGCACAAAGTTTGAAGCAAATCCATCCAACCGTTTAGGCTGTAGTCTCGAGGACAGACAGACAGACATACGGAATTGGGGCACCCATTTTTTTGGTGCTCCCTATGATCGTAATGTCATGTTTGATTGTTAAATTTTTTTTTGCACGAACCCATAACTTGCCTAATAGTACCTATAATTGCAAGTAAAAATGGAGTATCTAAGATTTAAGAAATACAAAGCTAACTTCAAAATAAAGAAAAATAAAATGCAAGACTGGATCTCATGTATTATATGAAACAGATTGTTAATAGTAACGGCAATTTTTACTGTCGTTTTTCACTTAATTTTTTATATATAAAAATTCTTGAATTTTTTCTAAAAAAAAAAAATTGGTATAAAGATTGTAAATATTTAATAATATAAATTTAAAAATAAAATTTCAGAAAAAATCGTCCATCCGTTTTCAAAATATGGAATTTTCAAAAAAAAAAATAATTTTTTTTCAAACATCAAAAAAAAATATTTTTTTAAAAATTTTGAAAAGCAGTATCATTTAGAATTCAAAAGATCTCCTGTATAAAATTTTTTATCGAAATCCCTTGAGTCATTTGTGCGAAATCCGAAAATCAATAAAATGGCAGGTACCGTTACGGGCGATTTCAATGTACACAATTCTAGCTGGATCCGCTTTTCGAGCCCGACAACACCCGAAGGCAGGTATGTTGAGGTCTTTGTTGAGTTAAACCAACTGACTCAGCTTCTTGACGAGCCGACAAGAATCTCTGACGTTACAGGTCAAACCGGCAAAACTCTAGACTTGTTTCTTACCTCTGACCCTAATAAATACACTGTAAGTGTATTATCGTCTCTAGGCACATCAGACCATTGTGTCATATCTGCAAATTTCTCATGCCAACAACATCCAGTTAAAGAAAAGTCACCTAAGAGAACAGTTTGGCAATATGAGAAAGCCAGCTGGGACGGTCTCAATAACTTCTTCAAGAACTCTTACTGGTCACTATGCTTCCTCGATAGTGACGTAGACTCCAGCGCAAATATGATATCATATTTAATTCTTCACGGTATGAGAAATTTTATACCGAATAGGGTGAAATCTATCAAACCGAAAGAAAATGTATGGTTTGATTCGAGCTGTAAAGAGGTTATTAGGGTTAGAGAAGTAAGTTTCCGAAATTAGAAAACTAACCCCACTGAGGAAAACCGGAAAAAGTTTCAACAAGCTAGAAAGACTTGTAACGTTCCCATTCGTAGAACCAAATTATTACATGACCAAAAATGAAGGCAAAAAATACTACATTGCCCCAAAGGTAGTAAAAATATTTGGTCGTTTGTAAAAAATATTCGAAATTCAACTTCGTCTTCGGTTCCAACGCTCGTCTTTAATGACACCCCTTTTGTCAGCTCTCGTGAAAAAGCCAATTTGCTTGCAGCGAAGTTCTCTGTTAATTCGACGCTGCTAGAAAGTATTATGACATCTGTAGTACTTGAGAGCGCAAACGATTTTATGGGACGAATCTTCTTTCGCCCTCGTGCTGTTGCTCGAGTCCTCAAGGACCTTGATACACACAAATCCGCAGGACCGGATAGTATCCCTCCCATCGTTCTGAAGAGGTGTTCTTCAACGCTGGCAAAACCACTGCGTAAGCTTTCCCATCTGTCCTACTCTACAGGTCTCTTTGGAAACGCTGATTAATTATCAGCTTAAGAAATATCTTGAAGAACGAAAGCTCCTTAATGACCCGCAGTATGGTTTTCGTAGTCCACTGGAGATCTGATGGTATATCTCACCGAACAGTGGCACAAATCTTTACATCGTTTTGGAGAAAGTAAGATTACTGCGCTTGATATTTCAAAAACATTTGACAGAGTTTACCATCAAGCTCTCTTATCAAAATTGCGTGCATTTGGTATCAATGAATCTCTTATTCGTTGGACTAGAAATTGCCTTTCGGACCGCTCAATACAAGTAGTATTAGACGGTTGCAAGCCTGATATTCACAAAATAAATGCTGGTGTGCCCAAGGGCTCCGTATTGTCTCCGACGCTTTTTCTCATTTTTATTAATGATCTCTTATCTGGAACTTCTAATCCACTTAATTGTTTTGCTGACGATAGTACTCTCAGCTTTTCATATTCGTTCTCAGATGCACCTCCTTGTTCTTCGGATGTGCAACTGCAACGGCAGCGTATGATAAGCTCATTAAATTTTGATCTTGACAGCATTGCCCAATGGGGAATAAAAAACCGCGTAGAATTTAATACTTCAAAAACCCAGTGCTGTATTCTGTCGTTAAAGCTGAATCCACCCCCCATGCCGCTATCCATGAGCGGAACTTGCATTGCAGAAACCGATAAGCATTCAGTCCTCGGCATGTGCATCACAGACCACCTTTTGTGGAATGAACACATATTTGATGTCCCTAAAAACGCTGCAAAGCATTTGGGCTTTCTTCGAAGATGCAAGAAATTATTTTTCGGACGTACTGTCAAGTACATATATTCTTTCTTTAGTCGTACAACACGTATGTGGAATGCTTTACCAGGCTCTATTTTTGCCCCTCATTTTGATATTCTGAACTTCGAAACCAATGTACATCGGTATCTCCTATTTAATCCTTCCCTATTTTCCTAACGCTCGCACTGTGCTTGATCATTTTAAGGGTAGCCAAAACCCCTTTATTGCGTGTTTATTATAAAAAAAAAAACAAAAAAAAAATACAGTGCATCCTCGATTATCGCAACTAATTAAAACAAGGCTGGTTGCAATGACCGAGTAAAGATTTGGTTAGGCTTAATTCGAGATGAAAAGCAAACATCAGAAGACCAGCACTTATATAATATATTTAATGCAACAAATTTGTATTCAATAACAAAAATAATAAGAAACAAAATAAAACTAAATTAATTCATTAAGATATAAGTGCATAAATACATAGGTTTAGTTCTCTATATATACCAAGCTATAATTATTTTCTTTAGACAAAATTGGACATTTTTGTTTTAATTTTTTAAAATCGCCATTCCTCGACTTTGATTTAGGAACCATTTAGGGCATTCACCACTTTTTCATGTAACTCTGTTGGGTCCACATAATTCACGGCATAGTTTTTTAATTGATTGTCCTATTTTTTTCTTGCATTGTGTAGATAAATTATATGATGTACATTCACAACTTCATCGTAATTCCACTCAAAAGTAGTAATTAGATGTAAAATAACTGCCGAGACAAAATGTAATGCAACATACAAAAGCAAATATAGTCAAGAACCTGCGAAGAAATGAAGATATGAAAATAAAAACAATAGTTGCACTTATCGAGTAATTTTTTTTTTTGAAGGGTTGCGATTACTGCGTCAACAATGATATTAATTCAGCTGTTGCGAAAATCGAGGAGTTGCGTGAATCTAGAACGTACTGTATTTAAAAAAATAATGTTTTACTAAAATGTAGACCATACCCAAATTAGTACACAAACCAATTTTTATCAGAATCGCTAAAGCCGTTTTCGAAATAATTAGAATGGTAGACAAATACCGTTATTTTTGGGGCTAAAACAACGATTCAAAAATATATTTTGGGCAATCACCTAAAACGCTTAAGCACCATCGTTCTACAGACAGACAGACAGATGGAATTGCGGGACTCACTTTTTTGGTATTCTCTGTCATCGTAATGTCAACTTTGATTAAAATCTCGCGTCCGATATTTTTCCAAATGCAAAACTTGCCCTATATCGCAAGTAAAACGTATCAAAAAGATCGATTTGTCTTACGAATGGAAATTAATAATTATAACTACTCGATGAACACATCCATCGACATTCAATCCAATTATCAATCGTACCAATAAAAAAAAATTTAAAAAAATTAAATCGAGACTCGAATAAACGTCAACCAGCCATCCACCATAGCATTCTACTTTAACTTTTTATCGACCGTATCGAATTGCATGTAAAATAATACGACGGATAAATTTCCCAATAAAACGCGGCTATAATAGCAATGTTTTGCTTTCGTTATATTCAGTTGAGATTTTGTCTTAAACTTTGCCCTATCGCAAAAACATCCCCTCGAAAGTGCATGTACATAAATATTCCATATAAAGTGAACAATTCCTGGAGTTATTCTCGATCTATTATTGTACCACTTGATGGCATTTTCTGAGTGTATGTGCTATAGTTACTTTATCCGAACTTCTTTCCCGCAGCCCCATGTATTTTACTGCCCCGTAGCCACGCCAAGCAGGTATATGTGCACGTGGGGTTAAGTGAATGATTGTGGGGGAATTTATCATTACTCCAATGCAATGCATTATGTTCATGCGAGCCCTTGCAATTTTTCTTCTTAGTTCCTAGTTCTTACACTACTTCGGATCTTATGCACATGCAACCGCATAGCATGTAATGATGGCTGTACCCTCCCACATTCTATTCGGGGATATTTGGTTTACAACCCCATGATTTACCTGTTAATCTCTTGCATATAATAAGGGCATTTGTGGCCTTCCTGACCGACGTGCGTCGGTTATTTCTACATGTTTGTAGTAACCAAGTGTTATTCTTAGATGTATTAAGGTAAATATTTCACATATCCCTTTTGGTATCGATTACTTCCCCTGCCAACTAGATAAGTTTCATGCTTGGCAGAAGTCTTTTCTTACTATAAATGTTATACTGTAGTTGTCTCGTAAGAATTAATGCTCTTATCCTACTTATAGACACCACCATTTCCCAGTAGTCCTCTTTGTATTATATCATAGATAATTTTCTTCGAATTTCCCCAAGGCTGTTTATAACAATGTCATCAGTGAAGGCGGTACAGCGTATAATGATCAAAGTATCAGAGCAACTCATATTAACACACCCTTATACCATGTCATCCCAATCAAACCAAAAACCCAAACCTCATTTTGTTCTTACCCTATGGCATCAACGCATCTATAAAGGTCAACCTAAATGCCAAAAAAAAAAATAGGTTGATATTGGCAATTTTTATGACATTTAATACATTTCAAAGGTCTTATATGCAAATGTTGGACAGTCTTTTGAATATGAGAGAAGGGTTTTGATAGAATCTTATAACAGATATAAAAGTCTTGAATCCCACAAAGAAATCTTAATTATAACGGGTGATTTTTTTGCTACTTGGTTTTTGACGTTTATATTTTTGACAGATCACACATGACAAATTCCACGAACATTTGACATTTCGATTCAGTATTGTTTGCCATTTCATCATGAATAGACTTACGCCTGAACAACGTTTGCAAATTATTGAAATTTATTATCAAAATTCGTGCTCTGTGAAAAATGTGTTTCGCAAGCTACGCGAAACCATGCATCAATTGAGAGGCGAATTTGGTGAGCAGTTGATCTCACGTTTTGGCGCAGTTAATTGGCCACCAAGATCATGTGATTTGACCCCGTTAGACTATTTTTTGTGGGGCTATGTTAAGTCTATTGTCTATGCGGACAAGCCAAACACGATTGCTGCCTTGGAAGCCAACATTGAACGCGTCATTGGTGAGATTCCGGTCGAAATGTGTGAAAAAGTTTGCCAAAATTGGACCTTCAGAATGGACCACCTGAACAACGGTCAACATTTAAGTGAAATTATTTTTAAAAAGTAAATGGCAGAAATTGATTTATCGATCCAAATAAAAATTTCATTCACTTTTTACAAGTTTCTGTGTTTTTTTGAATTTTCAAAAACCAAGCTCTTAAAAAATCACCGTTTATATATACAACAATTTTCTTAGACAATTTATATATTGTAATAAGAATATGTAGGGCAGAAGCGTCACAACGATAATCGTTTACTTAAATTTCAAAGAATAAGAGCTGATTTTTCAATCTCCAGATAAACATCCATTTAGTTGCCAGAGGAATAAACTTACTTGACTTTTAAACAACCGGATAACACAATCGAATTTTTCAATCACGAAAAAACAATCTATAGAAAAGTTTAATTTGAATGTCACTTTTATTTCGAGTATCGAAGTTTTCATAGAAATTAATTTTTGTTTAACGTTTATTTCAAAGCAATAATTATTCAAAGTGTTTTTGACATCGAAAATAGCTATTTATTTTATTCCACAGTAACTCCTTATTCCGTTCTAAAATGAGCTGATGACTTTATTCCTAAATTAAGTTGAACATATCTGACTATTGAAAAACTAATTTTTGCTCTATCTGAAGAATATGGACTAACAGACTGCTTAACTGACTATTGAAAAATTGGCCCTAAATCGATGATAAGCATTAAACATTTAAACAAGTATTAATTAAGAACAAACTACTCAAAGCCATAGATTAATTTTGCAGTTTACATCGCTTATGACTTTTAAGATTTAATATTTATATTACTATATAGGGCTGGCAACGAGACCGAGACTAGTCTAGGTATAGAAATCACTCATTTTTTAGACTTTGTTTCCTTCTCCGATAAAAGGTGACTAGTGACTTTAATAAATAAATTTTTGTGTTAAACCGCGTGAAATCCGTAAAATTAATAATAAATTGAAGTTTAAAATTGTACACCTTATTTTTTACTTGCGATAATAGGTACTATAAGGCAAGTTATGCATTCGTCGAGAAAAAAGTTTTGAGATACGATATTACGATATTATTGGCTGACAAACCCAACTTGGCCTTCTTTGGCACCGATTCACCCTTAGAAACCCACTGTTTTAACTGTTGTTTGATCTCTGGTGTGTTGTGATGGATCCATGTTTCGTGCACGGTTACGAAACGGCGCAAAAACTCCTCCATATTGCGATTAAACAACGCCAAACCTTCCTGTGAAGTTGTTACACGATTGCGTTTGTGGTCGACTGTGAGCAAACGCGGCATCCATCTTGCGGAAAGCTTTCTCATGCCCAAGTGATCATTCACAATTGAAACCACTGAGCCATGCGAGATCCCTACGGTTTCCACAATCTCTCGCACTTTCAAACTTCGGTCGGCCAACACCATATCGTGAATTTTTTCGATTGTTTCGGGTGTAGAGACCTCAACTGGGCGTCCAGGACGTTCGGCATCTTCAGTGCCTGTACGGCCACAACGAAATTCAGTAAACCACTTTTTTACCATTGAAATCGATGGTGCAGAGTCCCCATAGTATTTATCAAGCTTAGCCTTGGTCTCGGCAATGGTTTTTTTCGCAAGAAATAATGCTTAATAAGCACACGAAATTCACTTTTTTCCATTTTCTCCTCAAATTAGTGAGTAGTCTGATAAAAATAGCTGTCAAACACAAACTAACTGACGCAGCAAGTTTAAATTTTGACAGGAGTCAACTGACAGATGCCTGTTGACAGGAGCAGTGTTGCTGTTTCAGTAAATAGGTCAGAAATTCAAAAAGTCACGGACTTATTGACCCGCCCTCGTAGCAATCAAACATCACATTACGATGATAGCAAACACGAAGAAAGGTGGTCTAAAAATTCTGTCCGTCTGTCAGTCTGATTTTCGACAGATAAGTATCTAATCCAGCAAGCGCTCGTAGAAATTTACATTACATATACCTAGATATTGAAATTGTATACTTTTCTCTACAAATAAACTGAGGCCGATCTACATGGTGAAAGAACATAGAAATCTGTGATAAATTGAAAGAACCACATTGGCCGCATTCAAAAGTCGGACCATAGTTATCCGAATAGGTTGGTGTTGTTGCAATCTCGAGTAAGTACGCAGCTGATGACAAAACAGCTACTACAAAAAAAAATAAATCTCAAATAAATCTTGGGGGTGGTCGTGGCGCGATAGTTGTGTGTTCGCCTGTCAACCTCGTGGTCACAGGTTCGATCCCTGCCATAGTCTATATCTTCTTATTTTTCCATTAAAATTCTAAAAATAAATGTCATACAATGAGTTGCTGGTTTACTCATTACATGCTGTTTAGGCATAGAACTACCAACATGTGATTAAGCTAAACTAGTATGCCGATAAAATATGACAAAGCATAAAAAAATTAATGCGAATTATAAGGGACATAGATAAATAAGACATGGAAATTTCTTCGCATTAGTTCAGCAGCTAACCCTGGAGATACAATCTGAGATAACAACCGCATAGTCTCAGAACATGGCGCCACACATCTTTCCTATCATTCTTTCTCTTCCTTAACCTCACGACCGCTCTGTATTGAAACATTTAAAGGGTAGTATAATCCCTCGAGCGCTTGTAGATTATACAAAGAAAAAGTTATCCAAAAAACTTTGGTTTCCATGCACATATCATATCCATACAAATTTATTCTATCTAATTTTTGTTGTTCAGGATCATACATGGATACTTACCCTAGATAGGCAATCGTATCGACATTCAGACATTCATTTTTTAACAAATCTTTGTCTCTTCCTAAAAAGTGATAACTAAAACGAGAAAAATGAATGCGTTTACCGTGCTTTGTAAGCTATCATTTGCACGCATTCGAGAAAGGTTTTTAAAACGTTTTTTCTTTTTTCAATGAGTTAAGTTGATATGTTTTGTGTGATTGACATAGAAAACCCTGACAAAGCACGAAGTCTGGCCAAAGCCTGATTGAGATGTTTAAAGCTTAAAACCCTGACGGATGGTAAGCCTAGCACACACATCCATATATATAAAATAGAGTGTCGTCCATGTGTGATCCCATTACTCGAAAACGAATTGATGGATTCGAATATACTATGGACATGATCGCGGGACACTGCGATCATGTACGGATATGAAACCAGAAAATCTAAAGACGTCGTCGTCTGCAATCAATAAGAGACATTTCTGGAGCTGCGCAATGCTATTATTTTAGGTGATTTACCTCAAACCAAGGACATTTTGTAGCCACGTTTGCTGGCTACACTTCAATACTAGTGGATCAAGCATTTAACGAAGTTCCAACTAAAAATAACAAAAACCTCTTAAAAATGTCAATGATTGGATAAAATGATGGGGTTGCTCAACAAAGTAGAATCAGTCCAAGTAGATTTTACATGTAAAAAAAAATGAATAGATTACCGGTATTTGTTAATATGGTTTAAGTTCCGTTTGCTAATAAGACAAAAAAAGAAATGCGAAGAGTTAAATAATAAACTTACTGATGTATACTGCTTAAACGGGACACACTCTAAGCTCAGTATCGAACATAAGCTAATTTTGTACAGGAAGGTGTTTAAGGCTGTCTGGACTCTTGTCGTACAACTATGGGGTTTTACTCGGGATTCGAAATAATTTAAATAGCTCACAAACATTTGAAAATAAACTGCTAAGGTCGTTTGTAAACACATCTTGGTATATTAAAAACGAATAAACAGGGATCTTGGGATAACACGGTAGTAAACGGCTATTACAACACTGTAATCCTACCAATATTATAAATGTGAAAGATTGGATGGATAGATGTATGTTTGTTACACTTTCACGCCAAAACGGTTGAACGGATCTGAATGAAATTTGGCACAGAGATAGATTATAGTCTGGAATAGCACATACCTATGCTACTTTTTTATACGGTTAGTTAAGTTAGATAGATAGATAGATTTTTATTTCGTTTTAACTTTTACAATGGTTTGTTACCGCACATTTTACATTATAGAGATTCGATACCATATTCATATCTTTCAACTAAAACATTATTTTTAAGGGTTCTATAAATAATTTTGAATTTAAACATTATATTTGGAAGAAACACGATAAAACCTCCTTTAGAAAAGATTATGTAAGATATACATAATGTATATTACTAAAGTTAACTTAATACTAATGACTAGAAGAAATGCATAAAACATGCGTTCAATATTAAATAAATTAGATACATTCAATAAATATATACAAAAAAATATAATATAATAAGTTTAAATAAATTAACAGTACAAATTTAAATTAACATACAAAAACATGAGTAAATAAATAAATAAATAAATAAATAAATAAATAAATACAAAACATGAATACAGAATTTAATAAATGAATAATCACAAAGTTAATTAGTATATGAACAAATGTAATTAACAGTAAATAAAAAAAAATTCATCATGAATCAATATAAAACAATTTTTATGATCATATTAAGATCGATTAGCTAGTTGGCTTACGAGAATATTCTCAGCAAAATCAAGGCGATTTAAAAATGAAATATTTAATTTTTGAATTCTTTCCGAAATCAATTCAACATTCGCTCTCGCGTGGAGATCAGAAGTCAAGTGATGCCAAGGAAGATCTAGCATCATTTTAAGGATTCTATTTTGAGAAACTTGCAACTTTTGCATGTGACATTTAGCCACATTATTCCAAACGGGACACCCATACAACAGAATTGCCTGAAAAACAACTTTATGAATAAGTATTTTGTTTTCGTTTGATAGTAATGATTTTAGTTAAGTTAGGTGCACGCCTTTATAATTAAATGTAAATTATTATCAATTGACAAAACGTACTAATGTTATAAATGTGAATGAAAGTTTGGGTGTTTGATCCGAAATTATGCATCAATGACTAAATGAATTTGGATAAAATTTGGTAGGTAGATGAGTGAGGCTCTATATTCTATATTATCACATATGTCATTTTTATCCCGAAAAAAAAGAACGGTTCGTGTAGAGTCTTAAATATAAAAAAATACTAGGCTGTTGTTTGTTCCGCATTAATACCTCGACGACTGAACGTTTTTTAATGAAATTTTGTAGGTGAATAAATGAAGCCATTAGATATCCGTGGAATAGAAAGTCCGTAGCATCTCACGGGTATTTGTTAGTAGAAACTACTATGATCGATTCTTTCGATGAGATGAATTTAGTGAAGGACTTAACCTTCCCACCTGGTGCACTTAACAGAAAACCGATCTTAAATCGCTGCATAAACAGGGACTATCACCGAATAGTTACGTGCAACACGTGTATAACCTTCGTTAAAAAATAAATTGCTAGATAAGTTTCAATTTTATTTTAATCGGGACCTCCTCCTCGCGAAGGAGGAGGGAAGAAAAAATCTCACACTCCTACAGGCGTTTTTGGGTCCTCATAAATCCTTTTGGAAATTTTACACCTTCCCACAGGAAAAGAAACACAAATAGAAAAAAAGTTTTGCTGAACAGATATATATACTTATATTCAGAATTGCGACAGCCGATTTGTCATCTTCCCAATCATCGTAGAAAGAAATTTCGAATTTAATGATGATCTTAAATTGTCTACCAAAGTTGTGCCGAATTTATACTGAGACCCCCGACGATTTACAAAGGGGCACTATAATATAGAAATCTACACACACTCCTGGAAAAAAATTATTTTCTTAACAACATTATTTCACAGTTGCCAAATTTTACTTAATTCAATCTAGTCTAATGCGACAAAGCCTATTCCTGAAATGTTAACTATACAAAGGTTGCTGTTAACTTGTTGTGAGACATTTTAGTACACTTCTCATACTCCAAATCCCTATACTGAGCAATTACCCAATTGCTTGTTGTTGGGGTGGAAGACAGACTTATGTATACATGCGGGTTTTCTAATAATAACAACAACAACACTTAGGAAGGAGTAAACGAGAATATCCCTAAAATGATATCAGAACTTCACTTGAAGTTTTTTTCATGATAAAGTTGGAGATAACAACTTTTTCATCAAAATTCAGAAGTATTCTTCGTCTTCTTCTATACAAATACATACCTACCATCAGAGGGGTTAAGTTTTGCAATGATAATCCACATGCAAACTTAACCCCCCTGAGATTCAAGTGTATGTCTCGAGTCTCGCTAACAAGTAAAAATGAATTAAGTTGACACCTCGTTTAAGTATGTACGTAGATGAATCCGTATGCCATACATTTTAAATTTACTTCGTACACATTTGAGCTTATACCCCATATACGCTTATTGGATTGCAAATTTAATGGATGTCGGATAAATTTTGTTTTAAGGTGTTAAAGAAAGTTTCGTGTCGCTTTTAGATTTTAAGCTAAAGCAAATTTTAATGCGGGTTTTTTTTATGAGTGAATGTTATGTTCGAATTAATGGATAAAATTGTCGAGAAATTAGGATAAGCAGGAGGAATTAAAAAGTGTCGGATCCTTAAGAATTATCGTCAAGGCTAAACAAAGCTTTTATTCCGCAGAAAATAGCTTCCGATGCCTAGTATTTCACTTGGGTGATTTATTTCCATAGTAGAGTTCGTACAAGACGAGCCTTAATGTATCACCATATATTAAAGCACCATGCTATAACTTTTATCTATGTTAAGTTAACATCACAGGTGGATTGGTCCCACTAAATGACATGTGATTCCAATATAGGACACATTTAAAGAAAATTTTGAAATAATGGGTTTGTGGGAAGATCGTCTTATTTGATAATTCCAGATGAAGACTTTCTTGTCACCATGAAGCAAATAGACACGATTATGATGTGCTGTGCAGAAGAAAAGTCAAATTAGACTTTTTTACACCGGCCGGCGCATGCTGCCATTGTGGTCGCTTCTGTATGAAGATACATGGCAATAACGCCATTTCCTACTGGTACACAAAGCATTACATAAGGGCAGCTTTGCAGTGAAAGTCTTAGAAAAGTATAAAAAGGTTTAAAAGCAAATACCATTGTCCATTGCATCGAATATATGGTCTTATTCCACATTAGGTGTTCTGTGATGCATATACCAAATACTGAAAGTTCTTCTATTTCCTCGATGAAAGCACCGCTTATAGACAACGGCATTGGGCATTTTTAAAAGGAAACAATGAGAAAAAGAGTCGGAACAGAACGGAACCCTGGGGTACACCATTTATTGTGTGAGCTTCAGACTTGAAATCGCCTTATACAACTTGTATTGGCGGTCCGAGAAGTAATTTCTAAACCAACGAAGAAGATATTCATCAAAACTTGATGCCAACCTCAAACGATTTTGAAATATCAAGTGCAATAATTTTAATTTTTCCTAACCGAAGTAAAGATTTGTGTCACTGCTCGGCGAGATATTCAACAGATCACAAGTGGACTTATTGCTATACATAAGCTATACTGCCGGCCATTAAGGAGCTTTCGTTCACCAAGTTATTTCTGATAATTAATCAGCGTTTTCATGAACTAGGGAAGAATTGACGTCAATCCAGTTGGTCTATAGTTAGAGGGTGAAGAATTTTCGAATTTTTAGGGATTGGCTGGATAAATGCTTCTTTCCATCTACTCAGAAAAAGACCAGTAGAGAAGGACAGATGGAAAATTTTACGCAGTGGTTTTGCTAGCGTAGAAGGACGATTCTTCAGAACAAAAGGTAACAAGCGAGATCCTTAAGAACTCTAGCAAGTGTGCGAGTACAAAAGAGTACCATGAATCTGTTTTGCTCATGTAAAAATTTGGTTGGTTATTTGTGTATGTTTTTTTTTTATTTTTTGATCACAGCTATTGCAAACTTATTCCGGCTTACCTAAGTTGGGCTGGCTATATAACATCGGACACCTACCTCCCACAATCTGATAATCTGATAAGTTCTTTAAACCTCAAATCAAACAACGAGTTTTCCTTGCAGCTCTTGATTCTGTTCGGTATAAAAGCTGTCGTCCCTTTATGAGTTATGTTTGTTATCGTATCAACGCTGGAGTCAACGTCACTATCGAGGGATCATAGTGATCAGTTAATGATCCTGAAGAAATTATTTAGACGATCCCAGTTACATTTGTCGTATTGTCATACGGTCATCTTAGGAATGATTTCCTTAACTGAAAAGTTTGAGCACGAGAAATTTTCTGATATTATACAACGGTCCGATGTGCCTAGAGACTTTGAAACACTAAAAGTGTATTCAACTTAAACTCTATCATTCCAAACTAAACTTGTTTCCAATTTATATTAACTGCAACCATTGGGAATACCAATTCAACAAACTTGTCGACAGCTTATTTAAAGGGGACTTCAGAAATATTTTAATTATTGGTGATTTTAATGCTAGAACTGGTTCTGAAGCAAGCGAAATAAAAATGTGGGGGAAAGACCGCAGATCAAGAGATTTAGTCGTCAACTCGGAAGGAAGGAAAATTATAGATCTATGCAATTCTCGCCATTTGCAACGGTTGCTCGCATGTCGACAAAGAATACAAAGACTTGGGTAAAGCTAAACGTAAAACACATGCAGAAAACATTGCAAACAGTATCTCTGATTGCAGAAATGCGTCGGAATTCTAGAAGTTAGTGGGAGGATTAAACAAGAAGGACACCCAAAATTTAACAATTCCCATAGAGCTAAGAGATCTAAAGAAATACTTTCAAGAAATGACCACAAAATACCAAACTAGCTCATTCCTGTTCGGCACCCCATTTTATCAAAATGAAATACTGGACTCTCGATGTACAGTTTCTGAGATAAAATTGGCATTACAAGCATCGAAAAATAACAAAGCACCGGGTTTGGATGGGAGTTCAATAGAATTTTATAAGTTTAGCACCCCTGAGTTCATCGAACAACTTGCAGCTTCGTTCAACTGTATCCTAGAATCAGGGTCAGTTGCGGAATTTTTCAACAGGGCAATATTAAAACCCATTCATAAGAAGGGAGATGTCACCGATCCTGTAAACTACAGAGGAATTTCACTTCTTAATGTATCAATGAAAGTTTTTACAAAAGTACTATATAATCGATTATATAGTTGGGTTCAAAACAACAACCTTTTAAGCGAAAAAAAGGCTGGATTTAGAAAAAATTATTCAACAGTAGACCAAATCTGTGCCCCTACCAATATCGTGGAAACTTGTATTAATAAAAAACAAAAAGTATACGCATTTTTTATAGATTTTAGGGCAGCCTTTGATACGATAGATCGTCAAGCTTTAATGATAAAACTATATAACAAAGGAATGTCTATGAAATTGGGAAAGTAATCGAAAGCCTGTATACCTACACAACCTCAGCTATCTTCAACGGAAGTGAACTATCTCATGACTTTGAAGTAGAAATCGGCTTCAGACAGGGTTGCAACCTCAGCCCCTTGCTGTTCGCTCTGTATATAGATGCCATCGAATTCATTTTTCGTACTGGTGGGATAAGAGTGATCGCCATGGTGAGAATTACCCATTTTATGTTTGCGGATGATATCGTCGCACTTGCAGAAACACCACATGGACTTCAATGTATGATGAACAGGCTGGCTGACTATTGTGAGAGATAGAGGTTGCAGATTAATCTTACCAAGTCAAAAGTTAGGATCTTTCGTCAAGCAGGGGGGAGAAATTGTCGAAACGAAAAATGGCACTTATCAAGTCAGGATATTGAGGTCGTTAACGAATACAATTACTTGAGAATGCTTATTACCAGAAACTTAAATATGAGAAAACATATTGCTTTCAAGCTAAAGAAAGCGAAAAATGCCTTAAACGCAACCTGGAGGAGTGTTATGGTTTATAAGAACGTGGATCCAGCTATGAAGTATAGAGTGTTTCAAGCAACTGCGAGAGAGAATCAAGTCAAAGACTCATCTACGCAAGGCTTAACCACAACCTGTGCAACAATAGTTATCTCAGTCCCACCTATCAAACTTTGAAATTACAACAGTTTTCAAAACAAGGGCAGAGATACTTCCACTTAATTTTACTCCAAATAGAACTGATATACCAAATCTTTGTGGGCTATGTAACATGAGAGAGAAAGAGGACGTGCTGCACTTCCTCGGTAGATACCCCATCCTGGTCGAAATTAGAATGGACGTATACTTTAAAAGCTATTTAACAGACAACGAAGTGCATAACATACTAAATGGCGAAGAATGGACAGACCTTTATAACTGTATCACTCGGGCCTTACATTATAGGTAAACAATTGTTGATGAACTATTTTAGAATACGTTTAAAAATGTTTACTATTTTTTGTAATTTATTACCTAAAAAAAAAAATTTAGATGTCACTCTGGCAGACGGCGTTAGCCATGTTAAAAAATAAATTGTTATACAAATTATGCACAAGAAAAAATCTATTTAATAAAAGTCATTAATAAATATAAAATAAAATAAATTCTCTTTAAGTAAATTTATAAATTTTATTAAGAAATAAATATAAATATATATATATATATATATATATACATTCATAATGTACTTACTATGTTATTTAAAAAACAAATAGTTTACAAATTAATTTTGTAAATTAATTCAACAAATAAATAAATTTATTGAAATTTGTTCCATGACCTTTCCTCTTCAAACTAAATAATCTAAATAATAATAACTTTCATTCAACTTATACAGGGTGCGCCAGAGAAACTTACTTATTTGAAAGGTCAATAAACACAAAAGTACTTCAATTGTTGTTTAATTTTTTTTTTTTATTTGAGAATACAATATCCCAATATTTTTTTCATGAAGTCATGAAAATGACATCGGATAAATGGCGACCCCCATTGCGCATACACTTATGAAGTCGATTTTTGAAATTCGTCTCCACTCTTTGCAGCATATCAATCGGTATGTTGGCAATGGCGTCGCGGGCAACAAAATCGCGTTCAGTTAATTCTTGCACAACATCCAATTTATAGGGATGAAATTGAAGGTCTTCATGGAGAATTCGTCGAACAGTAGTGTCAGAAATTCCCATAGCATAGCAGCTGCGTGTGTGCGAGCCGAACGCCGGGGAGAACGCACAACTGACTGCCTCACTCTTTCGATATTTTCCGGAGTTCTGATGGTCCGTTGAAGTCCATTTCTGGGTTTAGCGACACTTCCACTCTCCCGAAATGAGTTAACCCACGACAGAATCGAATTACGGCCAGGAACGAGTCTGTGAGGAGGAATTTCAAAGAGAGCGCGGAAGGCACGTTGCGTAGCAACAAGTGAGCGACCGTTAGAAAAGAAGCTCTCGACTGCGAAGGCCCGCTGCTCTCTAGACCAGAGTATGATGGCAACTGACTGGAGGGAGAAACAAACTTGGGAACTTCGCCCTCCAGATGCGCCCCCTCTCGCCCCTCTTACCCGCTAAATCACCGTGCGGGAATTTTTTCAAATAAGTAAGTTTCTCTGGCGCACCCTGTACAAATCGTCAGAAGTAGCCATAATTTTGTCTAAGCTATGCGATAACAAACAGAAAAAAAATACTTCTTGTCACTAGTTGCAAATATCTACAAATTCATACGGACATACGTATAACCCACCTTTAATACCCGAGGTAAGATATATTATCTATCAAAAATCACGTTTTAATCGATTGCTTCACACTGTGCGAAGGCCTTTGTATTGATTCTACATCGAATATACCTACCTATAATAAAGTATCAAATTTGCTTTAAAGATCATCCCATTTTCTTCGATGATTCCATCAACTTCTTAAACATACAAAAGAAGGCTTTATCTGAGTGTATTGTTTATGCTTCTTTGAGATATTTCAAAAGCCTCAATTTTACTAAGTCTGCAGCTTACAAGCAAAACCAAACGAAAAACACTCTCCAGACATATTATTTTAAACTTAATATTCAAGGCACAAACACAACAACCCTTCGCTTAACCTTTCGGCTTTAAAAGTAGGCATATCATATAACAATATATTTTTAAGTGCAATCACCTCATTCCCCCCAATTCAAATGAAACCCAAACCCTATTTGATTTATTTTCGATATGGTATAAAATTTGGTATTCCAAAAGTAACTCGTAGATCCACTTAACCAATACTTCTCCTTTTCGACAATATTGTGTTCTGATAAAGCAAAATACGTTTAGGTACCTACCTACCTAAAAAGTTCTTAAAAAAAAAAAAAAACAGAAATGAAAGCAAACTCAATTTCACCCCTTAACACGCCCAGCCACAATGGGGCTTAACCCATTGTTTTTCATTCCACTCTTGGAGTGTTATTTTCAATACCCGATATGCTAAGAGTTGTTGTTAGTTGAAGGACTTTTCAATGAATCAATTGAGTCAAAACAACCGAAGAGTATTTGGAAGAAAAAAACAGGTGCAACATTAATTTTCAAAAATAAAAAAAAAACAAAAACACCCCTACACACCCAAGCAAAATTTCAAGCCTCTTAATTCCATCGTGACCTCTTCATGTGCGAAATCAAACAATTCCTATCTACTCAAAGAAGGTGTAAACGCTATTTTCCAGAAAAAAAAAAACAACAACACCTTTTTGCCATTTGAACTCTGAGAGGATTGACTCAGGGGTACTTGTTTTGGTGGTCGTTTAAAGGTGGGTTGTGCAGTGCTTCATACGAAGCAAATGTATGAAGGAACACTCTACAACAGACACCAAAAAAGAGCCAATTTCAGATAAGTACTCAAATATACCACTTGAAACTTGCCAATTTGGTACTGACGATGGATCCAAAAAAAAACCTCTTCGTTTTAATGAATTCCTGGTACGTGGAAAGAATTGTTTTTCAAGATTTGTGAAAATCAACATCGGTCGGTATGGTAGTCATTGGAGAACAAAGGGCCTTTTGAAAGCAGGTAGGCAGAAGGGTTTGGAGAAAAATGAAAGGTATGATAAGATATACCCATATAAATTGTAGTAAGCAATTCAGCAACCAACAAAACAAATCAATTGCTTTGAGGACCAGTTTTAGCACTGTACTGTTGGAGTGTTTTACCTTCAGGTGAAATTTTCTAGGTCCTTTAATATCTCGTTCAATTTTGACAACAAATCTATTTCAGTTTTATAGATTATAGATGGTTTCACTGTCATGTGCATGAAGTTACACGGCCATTTTTAATTTGCTAAAAAAAACGAAGGTTGTTTGTTTGAAAGCTGACTTTGTGATTAGCCATAATACCTTAGATATTAACAAATGCAGTAATCCCGGTGGGATTTCACCATTATTTTTAAAGGGAATATCATAAGAACCGCCACTTATATAGCAAAACCCCTGTGTGTGCTGCGGTATTTGCCCTAATAGGGGGGGTGACCGTGGCGCGATAGTTGTGTGCTCGCCTGTCAACCTCGTAGTGCAGGTTCGATTCCTGCCGTTGTCTATGTCTTCTTATATTCCATTAAAAACCAATTCTAAAAATTGTCATAAAATAAGTTGCTGCTTTGCTCATTACATGCTGTTTAGGCATAACACTAACAACATGTGATTGAGTAAACTAGCATACCCATAAATTATGACAACGAAATAAGTAAAATAATGCGAATTATAAGGGACATAAATAAATAAGATACTGTAATTCTCTCCGCATTAGTTCAGTCGCCATCCCTGGAGATAAATCTGAGACAACAACCAGCTCTAGTCTCAGAACAATGCGCCACACATCTTTCCTATCCTTCTTTCTCTACTTCACCAGATGCCCGCGCTGTGTTAAGAAAAACATATAAAGGGTATTCGTAACCCCTTGAGTGCATGCAAAGTTATAAAAAAAAAAAAAAAAAAAATTCTTTTTTGAAGCCAATATTTAATAATGGTAATAGATATAAATATAAAAAAACTGGAACAGTCCCCCCAAAAATGAGGACGTCTGGTAACCCTAGATCTACTTTTATAATTAAAATTATTTGCGAAGTACTCCCATGCACGGTTGGAAATAAAACTTCTGACCAAAATTGAAAATAAAAAGGATCAACACCAGTAAAAAGTCATCACAAAATAATTAAAATTTGAAAACTTCATAGAACGCAGAAAATTAAGGCTAGCAATATGTTGTTAATTTGATATCATAAATAAGTAATAAATAAATAAATAAAATGGTACCATATAATTCACTAAATTACTCTAAACCCTAACGGCAGCGTAATCGCCCCTTAATAAAATTAGAACTAATATCTAATTCGATAGAATACATGGTATTCATTCGAATAAATTTTTTTATATTTTGACATCCGGACGAATAATATTCGTTTTCAACCAATTGCACGAAATTACCTTGAATGAATCTTATTTTCAAAGTCAGCTGTTTGAAATGTACTGATTTATTTGATTTAGAATGACAAAAGTGACTTTTATTCGTAGATTTTTTTTTTAATAAAAAGTAGATCGGAAAATAAATCCTTATCATTACAGAAACATAAAGTAAATTAAAGTTGCTTGGTAAATCTAATTATTTAAAACAAATCGATAAAAATTTCATTTTTTTATTTTGAAGTATTTACTCATTTTATTCGTTTAACCTATTCTTAAGAAAATTGACTTTTTCTCAAAAATCGCATATACCCATTTAATCTTTAATTTTATTATTTGAAAATCTAAGCAATTTCCATTGCGTTACTATATCTTCAGGATCGCCCTTAACCAAGTATGGAAATCTATCAGTCAACGTCGAAATTGAAACTTCGAAATCCGACAGGAATTGTCCGAAATGGACAAATTTCTTAAATTTTATTGCGATCAAGTCTTCGTAGAAGTTGTTTTAAAAGTTCTAAATAAAAATGTCAAGCTTCTGTTTTAATTTAATTTTTGTTAAAACTTGTGAGGTTCAATTTTTTAAGAAATTCCTCAGCTTTGTTTTGTAACGAATTTACAAATTCAACCCAACAGAAGCGTCTTGGTATCCCACACACATCGCATGCATTCATCGACCAGTCAACTGCAGCTTTAGTTTCAATTAAATTTTCAAGCCGATGAATAACAGATGTACAAGCAGACACGTAACCATACGATTTGTAATGAAGACAGAATATTATCATCCAATCAAACGTCACGCCATATGAATTACATGGGGTACGTTCTTCTGTACTTATGATTCACACCTTCTTGTTACGGGGAATATATTAAGAGGAGGTAACATTGGAGTGGAAAGGGGCGGACTTCTGCCTTGAGTGGTATTGTACCAATCCGGTGTACACAAGGGGAGTGCTTAGAAGCAAATTGCTGGATGCGTAGTACACTAGTTAGGATTTTCGTAATTATTTGGCCTTGTGCCGCTAAGCTTTGTGCCTTTGGTTTCGACCAAGCCTGGGGACTCTATCCTGCTTAACTTTGTGCCTTGGCTTTCGACCAGGGTCGAGGACTCTATCCCACTAAACTTTGCACCTTTGGTTTTGCCCAGAGCCGGGGACTCTATCGCGCTAAACTTTGTGCCTTTGTTTCGACCAGGGCCGGGAACTCTATGCCACTAAACTTTGTGCGTATGGTTTCGACCAGGGCCAAGGACTCTATCCCAATAAACTTTGTGCCTTTGGTTTCGACCAGGGCCGGGGACTCTATCGCGCTAAACTTTGTGCCTTTGTTTCGACCAGGGCCGGGAACTCTATGCCACTAAACTTTGTGCGTGTGGTTTCGACCAGGGCCAAGGACTCTATCCCAATAAACTTTGTGCCTTTGGTTTCGACCAGGGCCGGGGACTCTATCCTAACCTATATTATATCGTTAGTTCATTTTAAAGGATAACTATTGTAAAGAATATATTTATATACCGTGTTATACAATTTTTGATTGAGTTTAATGTAATATTTGAGGAATTAATAAAGATTGATATTGAACGGAGTTCTGAATTCTTCCGTCACCTAGTTTTCATTGCTTTCTTCGGTCAGACCTTGGCCCGCTGAAGCTACCTCAGCTCAAAACTAAAAAAGCAACACAGATTCTAATGAAAACATCTTCAACTGATAAATAATTTTCTCTGCTCTCTAATGTCCGGAACACGTTCCCCCCATAAAACACCCGGAAACAATTTGACTGATTCTAAATTGTATGTATCACTGTGTTTGTGAAATTTAAATTAAAAAAAAAATCACATCAGCTACAAAAAAAATCCGAAACACTTGATTTCAATTTACATACACATTTTCTTGTATAATAATTAACTTGCTTCTTTGTATGTTATTTTACCAGAAAATTAGTTTAAATTCAATAAACACATCGAAATTACACAAAACAAATCAAGCCGATCATTTTGACATTTTAATATTAAGTGAATGTATTAGTGATTCTGTTTTCGATTCTGAAATGAAATCCAGAATCGTTTTTGTTCTGTTTAGAATAACAACTGTCAGAACAGTTCTGGACGGTCAATCGAAAAGGTCATAAGGAATATTGGGGCTCGTCTTCTTCTATGAGGATTTTCATGATATTTTTGATGTTTTTCAGTCAAAATATTACTTACCTATCCATTTTGTATGATTTGTTTTTAACAAGAACTAACAAGCGAAATAGACGGAGACACTTAAAAGTTTAAACACAAAAATATTTGAAACTTTCCAACTGTCAATAATTTTTAAATGAAGAAAATGAATTCATTCAGCATCCGCCTATTCATTGGTTGTGCATGGATAATGCAGTGTTTTCAATTTAGAACATGCAGCGTTTGCATTAGGAGATGAAAAAAAGTTGAGTTGGTTTTTGAAAACATGAAAATTAAAAGTCGATTTTTTTATTTCTTCTTCAAAAAAGTGACCAGATGGAAAACAAAATGACCATGTGATCAAGTGAAAACAAAATGACCAAATTTGGTCACAAATGACTAACGTGGCAAACCGTGCTCCCAGTCGAAGATTTTTCTTTTCTATTAACTGGATCATTTTTATTTGGGATATATTACGTACATGTCTACATAGGTACTATAGTCAATTTTTGGATTCATAGAAAAATATTTTTGACGAAACAGGATTTTACGATTATGTGATGTGGGTCCCACAAGTCCACTAGTATACAGTCTAAATTGATTTTTTTTCAGCCTTGGCAGGTGTTTTTTTGTGTAAATGTCCACACGTTTTTTTTTCATTTTTCATTTTTTTGTTGACCAAAGAGATTATAATCTTGTTTGTATCAAAACCTTATTTTCTTTATTTTTATAAAATAAAAATCAGTTCAAGCGAAAATATTTATTTTGGTAATTTTTTCTTGAAAATAGTTATTCTACCATTTAGTTTTGGTTTTCGATTTTCTAGAATAGCGGTTTATATGTCTTTTTTGAGATTCTTACTACTTTTACTGATATATAATGGGTTATCCATTTTGCGGTTTCAAAAGTAAACGTAAATAAAACACAAAATATTTTTTTTCATGATATTTCTTTTTTATTATAAAGTTTGAACGTTGACATTATGTGTAAAACACTACATCATTTAAATGACCACCACGCAAATTGTTGCAAGCATCGATTCTTTTGAGGTAATTTTCGATCACATTTTGACACATCTCAGCCATAACTTGACAAATGTTGGTTTTTAAGTGCTCAAGAGTTAAAGGATTATCTGTATAAACACGGTCTTTCGCGTAGCCCCACAAAAAAAGTGTCCAGCGGTGTCAAATCGCATGATCTTGGTGGCCAGTTGATATCGCCACGACGAGAAATTACGCGGCCAGGAAATGTCTCTTGCAATAAAGCCATATTCGTTCGAGTTGTGTGGCATGTGGTACCATCTTGTTGAAACCACATATTCTCCAAGTCGTATTCTTCAATAACGGGCAAAAAAAAGTCGGTTATCATATGACCATAACTCTCCGAATTGAAGGTGACAGTCGTTCCATCGTCGTTTTCAAAGAAGTAAGGTCCAATCACACCTCCGGACCAAAGAGCGCCCCAACCAGTGACTTTTTGTGGATGTAATGGCCTCCCTTCAATTACTTGAGGATTCTCAGAACCCCAAATACGACAATTTTGTTTATCGACATACCCACCGAGTGAGAAATGTGCTTCGTCGCTGAAGAAAATTTTGTTCGAAAAATCGCCGTCCACTGCCTGTTGTTCACGCACCCATTCGACGTATCTACGCCGTTGTGAATGGTCAGCTGGCTTTAGTTGTTGTGTGAGCTGGAATTTATATGGATGTAGGTGTAGATCCAAATGCAAAATACGCCATAATGTGCCATAAGACAGTCCTAATTCCTGAGAACGACGAGGAATCGACACATTCGGGTCTTCGGCAACACTTTCACCTACAGCAGCGACATTTTCAGTGGTACGAGCGAAACGATGATGCACAGGCCTTACAATATCTATACCCAATCCAGTCTCTTCAAATTTCTTCACAATTTTGCCAATTGCTTGCGTAGTAAGACGATTATGTAAACCATAATCTCCTCTTAAAGCACGATATTTGGCTGTGGTAGAATCACCATTTTTGTAGTAGATCTTAACAATTTTTATGCGTTGTGCGATAGTCAAGCGATCAATTTTCGTAAATGTCAGACTTTCAACTGAAAACAAAATTGTTTTAACAACTATGTTTGACAGATGTCGAATTCAGGCCCTATATTTTTGAAACCGCAAAATGGATAACCCTTTACTGTTTTGATTAAAAATCTTCATCCGTTTTCGAATATTGAATTAAATATTTTTTTTCCACAAATCCAAAAAAAAATATTTTTTCGAAAATGTTGACATGCAATATTAGTAAGAATTCGCAGGATCTCCTACACACAAATTTTGATCGTAATCTGTCCAGTCGTTAATGAGAAAGTCGAAATTTCAAAAAAAATTGTTGTAAGATAGGAATAGTTAATACCGAAATATTTAAATAAAAAATTTAGACCGAAATGAAGAATATAGTAGTGGACAGATTTCTTTTAATCAAAAATCGCTAGAGACGTTTTCGAGATAATTAAGATGGAAAAAAATTGTATGGCAGGGACCGTTAGTTTTGGGGCTAAAAAAGGGATTCAATAATCTATTTGAGACTACCTAAAATGCTTAAATAAAATACCAAGTTCGAGGAAAATTGCATCAGCCGTTTAGGCTGCATCTCGTTGTCCATGAAGATAATCTTATCTCAATCGAAATAAAACGACTTGGTCTTCATCCAATTAACCCGAAAAAGAGAAATTTATGGCGCATTTCATAATTTTGTATATAATAACCTCCGAGAATATGAGGATCTCTTCAAGCAGTACTTATGAATGTCAAGGTTTTATTTTTAAAATCCTTAAGCCTATCGTGAAATAGGCAGAACCGATTTGAACAGCTGAAATTAAAATTCTTGTGATCATTTTTGCCATAAATATGCCTTGCCGCTATAGTAATAGAACAGAACAGAGAATGCTAATCGGCGCCGCTCTGCAGCTAATAAATGACGCTTGCCGCTCAAAGACTGCCTTGCCACCTCCATATAACTTCATGTGTTTTAATTTTTTTTTACAGCTCAGCATTTTGCCGCTTTGCTGCTTACCGCTCATTGCGTGGCCATAAGGCCTTAGACGGTTTCAAGTATGATATTCATAAAGGGCGTATTCATGAAGGGCGTTCAATATATTCTCGGTATCGGGGTGCAGCTGTGGTTATAACTATATATAAACTGACTTATTTATCAAGTAAAACTATTATTTTAGTGCATTCATGTAAAATTTCATATAAATGTGATTATTGATTCGCGTTTTATCTCTAGTTAAACAGAATCATACTGGCAACTGAGACAATGGTGGTAAAAATTGAGCATCGCGCTGTAATTAGATTTCTCACTGAGCAGGGAAAAAGTCAAAAAACTATTCATGAAGAGAAGGTGGCTGTTTACCAGGGTTCCGCACCTTCATTACCAACTGTGCAAAAGTGGTCAAACGAGTTGAGAGAGAGAGGCAGAGAGAGCATTGAAGACGACCCCCGCTCCGGCGCCCCGGCTACTGCTTGTACGGGAGAAAGCATCAAAGAAGTCGAAAAACTTGTTCTTGACGATGCCCGAATAAAGGTGAAAATGATGGCAGAGATCACCAAGCTTTCAACTGGTACCATTCACACCATTCTTCATGACCATCTTAACCTTTCAAAGGTCAGTGCAAGGTGGGTGCCACAAATGCTCACAGAGCCTCAGAAAAAAGTGAGAATCGCATGCTGTAGAGAGCTTTTGGAGAAGTGTAGTGAGAACGCGTACGGTGTTATGGATCGAATTGTTACTGGGGACGAAACATGGGTTCACCACTATGATCGTGAAAGCAAACAAGAGTCCATGCAGTGGCATAACAAAGGAACAGACCCTCCGAAGAAGTAAAAAAGTCACTCCGTCTGCCGGGAAGCTCATGACCACAGGTTTTTGGGACTCAAAGGGAATCTTGCTCATTGAGTACAAAAAAAAGGTGAACCCATCAACGCCACATCCTACGCTACCACTTTGCATAATTTGCGGGAGGAAATTAAAAGAAAAGACGGGGAAAACTCGCAGCGGGTGGGTTGCTTCTTCATGATAACGCTCCTGTTCACACGACTCGAGTTTCCAAGGATGCTGCGCGAGATGGTGGTTTCGAAGAAATGCAACACCTACCCTATAGTCCAGACCTTGCCCCTAGTGATTATTTCCTGTTTCCGGATTTGAAAAAATTTCTTCGTGGAAAAAGATTTTCGGATGATGAAAAACTCAAGTCGGCAATAAATGGGTATTTTGCAGAGAAAGAGGAAATTTATTTTGTTGATAGTTTAAAAAAGCTTATCTCAAGATGTAACAAATGCATTGATGTTAGAGGAGATTATATTGAAAAATAAAAACAATTTAAATTGAATTCGCTTTAAATTCATATCGATACCGAGAATATATTGAACGCCCTGTAAATGTTGGTGTGCCCAAGGGCTCTGTTTTGATTCCAACTCTTTTTTTTTCATTTGAATTAATGATCTCTTATCTATAACTTTTAATCAACTGTATTGTTTTGCTGATAATAGTAATCTCAGCTTTTCATATTCATTTTCAGATTCACATTCTTGTTCGCTGGATGTTGAACTGCAACGTCAGCGTATGATAATCTCATTTAATTCTGATCTCGGGAGCATTGTCCAATGGGGAATAAAAAACTCAGTGCTATCTTCTGTCATTAAAGGAGAACCCAACCATAATCCCGTTATCCATGAGCGATACTTGCATTTAAGAACCCGATCAGCGTTCAGTAGTCTTTGACATCTGCATCACAAATCAAACTTTTGTTGAATTATCACATGTTCAATGTAGCCAAAAACGCTGCAAAGTGTTTGGGATTTCTTTAGAGAAATTAGTCTCCGCATCTGATCTGGCTGTAATCTACAAGCCATTCATTCGTCCAAAGCTGAAGTATAGCTCACAAATTTGGGCAGGAGCTCCAAAAACTCATTTGAGTCTTTTAGATAGAATTAAAAAAGAGCTTTAAGAATGACATCTCTAGAACACCATCGAAGTGTCATTTGGCTGTCATTGTTTTATTGCTATTTTTATAAACAACTAGGAGAAAATACCCGACGTTGCCAGGGCACTCGAGGCATCTTGCGATTATAAGTAAGTACAATATGTTTAAGCTGTGTGACCAATGAAAACTTTAAAATCCAGCTAAAATAGTGATTTTATCAGGATTTTTTGAATACAAAAACTGCTAAGAAAAATACTTATTTTTTGGAAAAAAAAACTGCCAAAAATCCTGCCAACTCTGGAAATCCTATAGTTAGAATGCAAAAAACGTAAATATATAACTGGACCAATCGCACTTGTCTTAGGATGACGTTTAAAAGAGGTACCAAATATATTTTTTTGCAGAAATAAAATTTGAAACGCAATTTTGAAGATATTAATAAACATATAAAATTCAAATTTAATAAAAAATTCTGTGACTGGTTTTTGAAAAATCGATTTTTCAAAAAAAAAAATTATTTATTTTTTAAAAATCGAAAAACTATTTTTTTGAAAATTTGAGTACGCAGTCTTATGAACAATTATAGATAGCATTTGCATAGGAAAATTTATTTTAATCGGTTTATCAAATATTGAGAAAGTCGCAAATATGCAAAGTGGTTCTATGGGACCGTTAATAAGTACGCAAAAAGAAATATTTTTATACTTGAAAGTGAACTGTACTAATTTAAGGACACACATTTTTTTTATAAAAAATTCTTGGAGCGTTTTCGAGAAATACATTTCTTTCTTAACGGTTTTTTAACATTAGTATGGGAGGTACCGTTGTTTTTTATTTTAGAAAAATTGTTTTTTTTTAACTATTTAAGATAATGTCAAAAAACCACTAAATACGTAGGTTCGAAAAAATCTTTTGAGTGGTTTTCGAAATTTTGAATTTTAAAAAAAATTAAATTAATTTCCAAAATAAAATTTTTTTGAAAAATTTTGGTATACAATAGTGTTTAGACTTTTTAGGAGCTTCTGCGTAAAATATTTCAAAAAAATCAGAATAACTGTTTCCGAGCAAATCGAAAACCAAGAAAATGGTTTTACTAGAGGTACCAAAAATAACAATTTAAAAAAAAAAAAAAATATCAAAATTATCCCTTCATTAATGAACTGATTTCTTTTTTATTAAAATCGTTGGAGCCGTTTTTGAGAAAAATAAGGTTTTTGGCCAAAAAAATAAAATGTATGAGAGCTACTGTTCTTTGTCGTCTTAAAAAAAATTTCAAAAACGTGTGGGCATATTACTGAAAAAACAATTTGTACCAAGTTTGAAGCAAATCTAACGAACCGTTTAGTGTGCAGACTCGGGGACACACAGACAGACAGACAGACAGACGGAATTGGGGACCCACTTTTTTGGTGTTCTCTTTTTTTTTTACAAATACACTAGTCGGCATAAGTATTTTGACGAAATAAAAATCGTGCATATTCAAGTTTAACTTCTAAATGGCTTCATAAAGAATTCTTGTTTATTTTTTCCTTTTTATATATAACTAATATAAACTTAAAAATAAGCAAACAAATATTTTTTCATAATACTTTAAACATATATAAATTAAGAAGGAATTTTACTTGTTGGCGTAAGTATTTTGACAAGTATGTAATACTATGAAAACAAAGTTTAAACTTAACAAAAGTAAACAAATGAAGATGAATTTAGTAAAATGTATAAACTCCTTTGGCTTCAATAACTTTTTGAAGGCGTTTCGGTAATGAATCCACTAAATTCAAATCCAAAGGAAAGTGACCTCAGTAGTAATATCCTCTCTGGTTTTATTTAACGAAACTGTTCTTTTACGTTTCAAAGAGACCAGCCAAAGTGGTAACACCTACATTTTTAAAAAAGTTAGTATTCATCCGGGCTTTGTGGCATGTTGCATTATCCTGTTGCAGGATAAATGATTCCCCAATTAGCCTATCTCCGAAAGGAAAGGTTTTATCATTAAGGCTTCTAACATATTGACTTTGGTTAATCGAGCCGGTGATAAGAACCAAGTCACCTAGTCCATTATACGCAACACATTACCAGAACATGACAGAGCCTCCACCATGGCACACTTTTTGACAAATGGGCCTTTTTGTTTGCCTTACTACCCTTGGCAATCTTACAAAAAATATTGTTTTTTGATGAGTTACGCTCAAAAGAGCCTTCATCTGTCCATAGAACGCTTCTCCAGAACTCCTTTGGCTTGTGCAGATGTTCCTTTCCGAAGGGCAGTCTTTTAAGCTTGTTTGCCTTTCATAGGTACGACACGTCCCTAGGCTTAAATGTCTTAAAATCCCCTTCCTTTAAACGTCGTCGGATAGTGGGCTCACTGATTGGTCTCTTAGCCGTCAAATTCCATTGATCTGCAACAGGTTGAGGCTTCACAAAAATATATTTTTTTAAATTCCCGTAGAAGGGCTAGGTCTTCTGTGGGCGTTGTTTAGCACCTGATCTCATTGAGTTCCTTATGTCATTATGCTTTTTGAACTTATTAATATGATAGTGCATAGTTTGCGCGACACATTTTACTCATTTGCAATGTCTTTTACTGCTTTTCCAGCGTTATACTTTGCTACCATTGAAGATCTTATAACCAAACTCAACTCAGCCATTTTGCCCATGATTTTCAATAACTTTAAATCAATTTTGTTTTTTTTTTATTCCAATATCAATTAAAGTACAACACAAAAATTGTTTGGTTTTCAAGTGCTCAAAACTGTAAAAATATACAGATTCCGTCAAAATACTTATGCCACGGAAAAATTCGTATCAGCAGGAAGAGAATGCAAAGGGAAAACAATATAAAATTTGGCATGCATAGAGCTAAAAACAGACTCTTTGTTTTGCGCATCATTTTCGCACCGTTATTTAGCGATACTAAGTAAAGCTAGGTGCAAACGTCACAAAAAGTTTTCGTCAAAATATGTATGCCGACTAGTGTACATAACTTGTCTTATAGTACTTATAATTGCAAGCAAGAATGCAAAAAAATATAGCATCTTCCGATAGGATGATAGCTATTATACCTCGAAATAACCCGACATACCAGATTAGTATATGTCTTGATAGAATAGCTGAGCCTCTAATACCAGTATAGTCATAGTCAAAACTTCGTTTGTTATATTTATGGGGGTGGCCGCGGCGCGATAGTTGTGTGTTCGCCTGTCAACCTCATGATCACAGGTTCGATTTCTGCCGTAGTCTATGTCTTCTTATTTTTCCATTAAAAGCCAATTCTAAAAATAATTGTCAAACAATGAGTTGCTGGTTTACTTATTACATGCTGTTTAGGCATAGAACTAACAACATGTGATTGAGTAAAACTAGTATACCGATAAAATATGACAAAGAATAAAAAATTAATGCGAATTATAAGGGACATAGATAAATAAGACACGGAAATTTCTCCGCATTAGTTCAGCCGCCATCCCTGGAGATAAGATCTGAGACAACAACCACCCACACTTTCCGAATATCGCGCCACACATCTTTCCTATCATTCTTTCTCTTCCTTAACATCACCTTCACGCCCGCGCTGTGTTGAAACATTTTAAGGGTATTCATAATCCCTTGAGAGCGTGCAGATTATAAAAAAAACAAAAATTTATGAGCTGTTTTAACCCTAGTTTACATCCTGGGGTGTGATACACCCCAGACGACTTTTAAATGCTTGTAACTTTTTTGAAAATCAGTTTTTCGACTTGGGATAAAAAATCAGTGAACAAAATTCTTTTTTATGAATATTTTTCTTCTTTATTTTATCAAAGAGCTTCAACTTAATTTTTTGGAAATTTCGTGTGAAAAAAGGTCGTCCACACTTGCCTGGGGTGTGTTACACCCCAATGATCAAAATGTGAAATTAATCAATTTTTTTAGTGTTTATTTTATTTTTCATGAATTATAAGTAAATTATAATTAACATTTCGATGCGTAACATTATTCTGGTATAGATGGAAGTTCTGGGAGACATTTAGTACAAACTGTATTGATGTGGCGATGACAAATGTGTTTTTCACAAACATCGCAAGTTGATCTCGATTTCCTGTCGTCTGCTCTCGGACAAAGATGGCATCTGGCCTGAAAATAAAAAGCTTTTTAGAAACGTTTTGTTTTTTTTTATAATAAGCAATACCTGTTTTCGTGGAAGCTTCTCGTCAACTGAACGAAAAACCTGCGATTGTCTTCCCATAGTGCGGAGAGCATCAACACTAACTTTGGATAACCTTTTTTCTATAGAAGGATGCGAACGATCATCCAACTCCATTTCCATTAGTTCTTCTGCAAGTTGGATAAGCTTTTCGTTTCTAAATAACTTTATATTTCTTGAAGGAGGGTTAAAATGGCGAAAAATAATAACTGTGGCTAAAGCTGAAACATCCAACAAATTGTAAAATACAACCGTGGGCCACCGATTGGTTTGACGTGAACATGAATATAAAGATACCATTTGGTCAAACACGTCGACTCCTCCTTTTGTTCTGTTATAGTCCAATATCATGAGAGGTTTATTTTGAGGTCCGAAAACTGCTTTTTCAACAATGTGCTGTGTTGAAAGCAGCACAACTTGTTTCCTGGGATTTAGAACATATGAAACAAATGCCATGCTCTCCGAAAACCCGAAAAGTGAAGAATAAAGTGGACGGTATTGTTTTTTGTTGTTTATTTTGATTGGTATATCATACTCATTTAGAAGTTCCTTGACAACAAATGGTTTGGGAATGTCGCGTTTGTTCTTGCGAATAGTCCCAAGAAGAGTAATTTTTTTGTCCAATAACTTTAGTGCCAAATTTACAGAAGTAAAAAAGTTATCCACTGTAAGATTCCTTCCGGTGTGAAAATATCTTGGCACCAATGACATCACAACATCGTATCCACGGCCAAGACCTACACTTTGATCACTACTGCCAGTGTATATTGAAAGTTGCAATGGATATCCAGTTGAACTCTCATTGAGCCACCAAAACTTGATACCATATTTAGCAGGTTTGCTTGGCATTAGGGCTGGCAACGAGACCGAGACTAGTCTCGGTCTCGTCTCGGTCTCGGTCTCGTCAACGAGACGAGACTCCTTTAAAAGTACCGAAGACGAGACCGAGACGAGAGCGAGACGAGACCGTATTTTTGGTACCGAAATTCGACGAGAGTCTCGCTGGTCTCGGCGGTCTCGGTGGTTTGATTTCGGTTTTGGCTATAAGAAAATTTTGTTTTAATTTCATTATTTTTTTGTATCTAATCATGTTCAATTTTTATAATATTCAAAAGTTTTTTTTGCGAAATATTATATGCGCGTTAACATATCAAACTATATATGTATGTACATAGTTATACAGAGATAGGCGCATTGCGAAAATCCAGAGAAGAATACGTACGATTTATGTATGCATGGCGTTGCTTCCCTTTGGGTGACATTTGGTAAAAAATATTGTCAAAACGTCAAAATATAGTTCGTTGCCTAACTGTCAAGTCATGAGCTGTCAAAATCCAATGAAGGATGGCTCCGATTTAAATGGATTAAAAAAACTCTACAAAAGTCAAATTTTACCTCAGAAAATTAGAAATTTTTCGATTTAATTAATTGCTTCGGAAAAAGTTGATTTTAGACTTTTTGGGTGACATTTGGGAAAAAAATAGTATCCAAATGTCAAGGTATAGTAAGTTACATATCTGTCAAGTCATGAACTGTTAAAATCCATCGAACGATCGCTCCGATTTAAGCGTATTAAAAGAACCCCACCCTCTATAATATTCAAATTTTGCTTCAACAAAATGTTTGCTCCGGAAGAAGTTGATTTTAAGCCTCTTGTATGGCATTTGGAAAAAACTATTATGAAAACGTCAAATTATAGTTCGTTGCCTACCTGTCAAGCCATGAGCTGTCAAAATCCATTGAAGGATGGCTCCCATTTAAGTGGATTAAGAAACCTCAATAAAATCGAACTTTTTCGATGACATTTGGAAAAAAAATATTATCTAAATGTCAAGATATAGTAAGTTGCCTACCTGTCAAGTCATGAACTGTCAAAATCCATTGAAGCATCGCTCCGATTTAGATGGATTAAAAATCCTGTACAAAATTCTAATTTTACCTGTAAATTTTCCAAATGTTTTCCTCCGGAAAAAGTTGAGTTTAAGCCTAGTGTTAGACATTTGGGAAAAAAATATTATCAAAGCGTCAAAATATAGTTCGTTGCCTATCTGTCAAGGCATGAGCTGTCAAAATACATTGAAGGATGGCTCCGCTTTTAGGTGAAATTTGGAAAACAAAATATTGCTCAAATGGCAAGATATATTAAACTGCCTACCATTCAATCCAAGATCTAACTCAATAAACAAATCAAAATATTATTTCTTTATTCCCTACTGACAAAGATTCAAAAATATACTAAATAACACCAAACATACTTGTTGACTGTTGCTCAATGAATGATTTGCATACACATCATCGATCAAGAACGCTGTCTGACAGGCAATATCAAACAAATTTATGAGCAGGCCAACATGTCTATCATGCCTTCAGGCAAGTGTACACATTATCGAACGTGAGCTAAACTGTCACGCAGGTTCCATAATGTGTACCCTTCTTATATCGAAGCGATCCTTCAATGGATTCTGACAGTTCATTTCTTGACATGTAGGCAGCTTAATATATCTTGACATTTGAGCAATATTTTGTTTTCGCAATTTCACCTAAAAGGTCTAAAATCAACTTTCTATGGAGCAATAAATTAAATCGAAAAATTTCGATTTTTTTGAGGTACAATTTGAGCTTTGTAGAGGTTTTTTTTAATTCATTTAAATCGGAGACATCCTTAAATGGTTTTTGACAGGTCGTGGCTTGACAAAACTGTTTAATTTATTTTTTTTAAAATCTTATTTGTTTTTTTTTTATTTGTTTTTGCTATAAAATATATTAACTTACACAATTCTTCCAAAATGTTATTTCCACTTAACTCAAAAGACAAAACAGACTCATGAGTTTGTTCTATACATTTTTCTTACCGACGAACTGCTGAGATACTACAACCATACTCTATATTTGCAATCCGAACAATGCGTCTTATCTTACATCTTTTTACTACCAAAAAAACACGAAAGAAACCAAGACTAAGGATGGTACCAAGACCGAGACCGAGACCGAGACGAGACCGCACATTAAAATTTTCTCGAGAAAAAGGCGAGACCAAGGCCGAGACGAGACTTGGTTAGGCGAGACCTGGACCGAAACCGAGACGAGCCTGGAATTTTTCGATTTTGACGAGACCGAGACGAGATTAACAAAAGTCTCGCCTGGTCTCGTCTCGTTGCCAGCCCTACTTGGCATATATTGACGAAACTTACAGCGACCACGAAAGGCTTTCAGTTGCTCGTCAATGGTCAAATTTTCGGATGGAATGTAATTTGATGTCAAGGTTTGATTCAATTCTTTCAAAAAGAATTCAACGGGCTGGAGAATGTTTTTTTTTGCGGCTGACTGTCCTCGACGGCCAATTGAATCATCGAATCGCAAAAATAAATTCAACTCCTCAAAACGTGTAAATGACATCACAGCGCGAAGAATTGTATGGCCATGTATTGGATCCCAAAGTGTACGTAGACGGCGGTGACCATCTTTCATTGCTCCAATGTAAAGCAAAACCCCAAAGTATGCCTGCAGTTCATTCATATTTAAAGGCTTCCAAAAACGTTGCTTTGTTCGCTTTGCATTTAATTTTCTGTAGACATCAGTGGCCCTTTCATTTGTCCGTTTGATGATTTCGTTTCTCATATCCAGGTTAAAAATTCGATTAAAAATTTGGATAAGCGACGAGTGTTTCAAATTAATCGTAGGTCCAACAGTTCCACCAGTCTTGAAAACATTGCTTCCTTGAACACGAGACAGAGCTGCTGTCTCCAGGTCTTTCATCCATTTTCGACCATTATGAGCAAGAAAAAATACGTCATTTGAAACTGGCGTCGTTGATTCTTGATCAATATCACTTCCAACTTCATCAGGTTCAGGCAAAATTTCAATTGGTCCCAACATCTCTGCCGCAGTTTCATCGATGTCCTCATAATCCGCTAGGGAATACATTTATTGAAAGAACGATTTATAGAGAATATCAAAACAAAATATTTACAATTGAGTTCATCATTTGGCAAAAAATCTGGATCATTTTGTTCGTCATCTCCACCATCTTCATCATCTGATTCCAAATCTAGCATTGCTCTCAACGCTATTGCCCTCTCTTCTTCATCACCTTTATTATATTTTTTCAATAATTTATCTAAATTAGACACTAAAACAAATTATACATTTACAAAGATCTTTCTTTTAACATTTACGTTAGAAAACAATATTTTCATACTTACTTTTTGATAAATTCCAAATTTTATTTGCACTTCTCTACAAAATCGTTTTAAATTTTGCCGAACAATACACGTGTTCATAATCAGTAACAATTATTCCAATGTCAACTCGATTGAAAAAAAAAACGTAAACAGCACCAGAACATTAATTTAAACAATTATATGCGCTTAAAACTGTTGGGGTGTAACACACCCCAGGCAAGAAAAGTAGTAATTTTTGTGGGGCTGTAAACTAGGGTTAATAAAGCTTCATAAAGCTCCACCATTTTTTTAAATGAAGTTTGGTGTTTTTCTTCAGAAACAACCCGCTTGCTAACTGCCTAGCCGGCTAGAAAGCAAAAAGCACATCACAATACTTATAAGTTTAAATAATTGCTGTCAAACTATTGCCCAAACACTAATGAAATGCAAACACTTCCTGTGTTTTCCCAATGTTTAGCAATAATACCGAAAAACCATCCACCCACCATGCAAATTACTTATTAACATCAGCTCCAACTCCATTAGAATTTTGTGCAATTAAAACAAGTATTTCAACACTTTTGAAGAAACTCTTTTGCAGAATTCACATTTGTTTTTTGTTTTAGAATCGAAAAGGAAAAAAAAAACAAGTGAATCTAAATTATTTGCCGAGTGGAAAATTCCATTAAGCTCGTGCATCCAAAAACATTCGTAATTATTTCAAGAATGAATTGTGTAAACACGAGAGGTCGACACGACACACACATAATGTTTAAAATGGCAATGGTTGCTGCTCTCTGATATAATTGCGATAAATCCTTTTTCGACGCCGCCGCCGCCGACACCAACGCTCCGTTTCTATAAAGAGAAGTGCTTTTATATGCTGTAATAGTGAAATCCCATTACAAGGAGGAAATTAATTGCGTTTGCAGATTTTTGTCGGGTGAATTTTATCCTTTTTAATTTGTTCAAAAGTAGAAACTTCAAACTTTGTTCGTATTTTGTGAACATATGGCCCTTCAACGTGTCGCTCATTTTGTCCTTTCTCGTGTGTAGGCAAAATATTGATAAGGAGTCTTTTTTCTTTGTCTTTAAAATATTATTTGTTAATTAGATATTAATTTCAAAATATTTCACCTATTTATTAATTGAATCAAAAATTCACTCATAATCCGTACATCAAATGGTTTCACTTAGAATTTTCACATCACTCATAATTTAACTCTAGTTGATCCTTTTTTTTGTAAAGAACTATAAGCATTTTCAACTTGGCTATTTATAAGAGTATATTCAATCGACAACAAAAAATCAGAATTAATATTTTCCTGTCGAGGCCAAATTAGCCGAACACGAAAATAAGACTTTTTCCATTTTTGCATTCACCTGATGTCCTTGAGATATGACAATATGACACGACACCGACCGACAACGACCGACACCTTGAAATTGATGTTGTCGGTGTTGATTATGTTTGTACCTCCAATACCTACCTATATTTACATAATTGTGCTCTCAAGGATGAAAAGATTATGGTTTCTTCATAAAATTTGAAAAGGGTCTTCTGTCGAATCCTTTAATAACTTCCAGCAGATGGGTTCGAAACTGAAACTTAAAGTAAAATACTTATGGAAACACTAAAATATTTCCTTTGGTTTAAGTGGTGATTTGAAGGTTGGCACTCAATGAGTTATAGATACGAGTATCTTCAATTCTGGTCCTTATTACTTGAGATGCCTTTGACAGGCTTTTGATTTTTTACTATTTGAAAATTCAAATCCGATGGGTTACCCTTTGGGTTTTTATTGATATGTTTTTTAATTAATTATGAATGAAGGTTCATTTTGATGTAAAATTTTTTTTTTTCATTTATTACCAGATGGCACTTAGGTGGGTCAGGACGAAAAGTAAGTGACACAAAAAACAGTAGGTGAGGTATTTATTTTTGTTGATTAGAAATTTGAAGAAACAAAAAGAGTTCGTAAATATTTCCTTCATCAAAGAACTCAGGAAGGACGTTTTTTTTTTGAATTTTTTTTTTAAGTACTATTTCCCAAAACAATTTATAGCCTTTTTAAGGATTCGCTTGCTCGCCAAGTTCTTGCGTGAAAATAATAATCTTAAACTTTAAGGATGTTAAGGGCGTAGATGTAGGACACAGGTACTCCTGATTGGGCAATGAAATTCAGAAGTTTTATTACATTTTCTCCCTTGGGCGTCTAGGTAGGTGTCCGAGAAAAAAAGATTAAAAAAATACGAATTACGAAAGATAATAATCACTTTAGTATGCCGTTCGCCTTGAAGAATTATGCAAAATCTCTAACAAGAAAATTATCCTTCTTATAAAAGGATGCTCTGCGTTCGCGCATATCCTTGGTGTATCTGCTACCTACACCTATATCTTCTATGAGAATAGAGTTTTGTAATTAATTTTAATTTGATAAACAACACAGTAGTGGCCCTTAAGGTATTTCTGGACCATTAATTTCATAACAATGAAAAAAAATTCCAAGATTTACATCAAAGAAGAAAAATTAAATTACAAATTAGAATAAAATTTGTGTTTTTTTTGGGAAACTTGGCGGCAAATTTAAAGTAGAAGAGGCTGTGGTTAAATTACATTTTCTTTCCAATTATTGTGGGTGCTTTTAAATTTAATAGAAATAATTTCAGAATCTGTTATTTTATTTGTTGCATAACTATCTCGGAGATTTTTTCTTCGATGATCTAAGCGATATAAGCAAAATATGCATAAACAATCTCTTACGCTTCATTATGAGCTCCAAATGGTTCAACGAATAGGGATATTATCTCAGGATTCATGTGGTATCTCTAGGGATCAACTCTGGTCTAAGTGTGTCAGCTGCAACGCTGACAGCTGTTCATGGTGCACGTGACACCAAATCGGAATAAAGGATTTTCATTGATCTGTAGATTTCACCGTAGATAGAGATGGACTCCATTTTCAAAGAAGTATGGACCAGTAACGCGATGGAGGCCGGCCCAAAGTACAGTAGATGCATTTCAACCAGCGTGGCGATTTTTGAATTAAAAAATCATTAAGTCATAAGTCTGTAGACGACTTGTGAATTAAAAAAAAAATAATTTATAAGCTAGTTGGTAGATTGGAAATTCTAAAGCTTGTTTTCACTACATAATTATTTAATTATTAACGAAAGTAGGTTTCAAGCTTTTGGAGAATTTTTGACAAACATTTCGAAATGCGAGTAATTTGTAAAGTAAATTCAAACAACAAATATAAATAGGTAATTTTTTTTCAAGTATATTTTATTTTAATTTCTTTTTTTGTAAAATATAAATTTTTGCGTTATCATATTTCAAATTAATTGATTTTTTTAAAGTTTTTTTTTTGTAAAATTTTGTTAAGTACTCGTAAAATTAAACAGAAAACATTCCGTTTTCTTAAGTAAGTACTTCGAAACCTTAGGTACCTGCTTACTAATCATAATTAGATTTTGAATCTGTTTGTAGCTTTCAAATCTGGTTAGTAAATAATAAAATGATGAATTTCTTCAAACTTGTTATTTAAATGTTTTAGGTGATTGTTCAAAATAGATTTTGAATTGTTGTTTTAGCTCCAAAAATAACGGTACTTGCCATACAAAATCATCTGAATTATCTCTAAAACGGCTCTAACGATTTTGATAAAAATTGGTATGTGTTCTACTTTGTTTATGGTCTACATTTTGGCAAGAAAAGTTTAAATATTTTGTTATTAACGGTACCTGCCTTACAATTTTTTTTTTATTTTCGCATTTCTCATAAACGGCTCAACGGATTTCAATAGAAAATTTTATCCAGGAGCTCCTTCAAATTCTAAATAATACTGCATTTCAAAATTTTCGAAAAATATTTTTTTTTGATTTTTCCTTCGAAAACGGGTATACCATTTTTTCTGAAATATTGTTTTTGAATTTATATTATTAAATATTAAAAATTAAAATTTTTTTTTTTTTAAATTTAGGAATTTGTATGTATAAAAATATAATTCAAAAATGACTTTAAAAATAAATTTAGCCGTTTCTATTAGGAATATTTTGCATATAATGATTCGAACATAGGAGCAAGTACGTGCGATCCAGTCGTGCATTTTATTTTTTAATTAGTAGGTTGTGAGCTAAATTTTTAAATTCATAAGTCACTTCACCTGCTCATGACTTAATTTTTTTTTAATTCATAAGTCACCAGCCAGCAAATTACTTAAACTTGTTTAATTCATAAGTCACTATTGACTTAGGAATTAAATCTTTTTTAATTCATAAGTCACTAACTATAGTTTGTGAATTAAAGAAGCCTAGCTAACGCTTTCCAACTCTGATCTCAACATCACTTATTTTAATTATAAAATGTATATAATGTCTATTGTAAGTTGTTAGGCCCAAAAAAAATTAATGAATTATTTTATTTCGAGATTGAAAAAAACTGAGTTTATTTTACCAAAACAAAGAAAATGTTTATGATCTTATTTTCCTTTCGATTTTTCTTCATTATTATTTCATTTACTCCTCTTATGTTTATACAAAAATTGAAAAATTCGTCTTTTTTATATGAACTTAAAATTCCACGCGATGATAAAATGCCAGCTCCATCTATCGGCAGGGGGTCCGACCGGTCTACAAACCTTCCTTATGACTTGTAGAATAAATTGCTTTTAGCACTCAAGATGGTTGGGTGCATAGTTTTCGAGACTATAGCGTAAACACATACAAATTTTGGTTCATTAAAAGACTTAGGGGGTGTGCCACTGCCCCTCATCCGCCTACTTCCGCCTTTGGTTGCTACACAATCAATTAAAAAAAAATTGAAGGAAAGACATTACACAAATATTCAATTAATTTTGAGTCATTTTATTGATTTTGATGATTACAGTGGCGCCGATTAGTCGTACCAACTCAGAAACCTTCTTTGGCTCCTGCACAACAACTTTGTTTCAGATCATCACATGATCAAATGCATAGTTTGCGATTCTATAAACGACATAGGCACATACAAACATTAATTTTTATATATTTAGATTCCCGTGTCACGTTGATGTGTTCAATGAACTCTGAAACTATCTAACCGATTTGCATGTTTTCTTCTAGAAATGTTTATTTTGCTGGCGTGGATAGTTTGTAATACTTAATACTAAAAAATAACCATCTTGATTATTTCAAAAACGGCTCTAACGATTTTGATAGAAAAAAAAGTGTGTGCACTATTTTAGGTATAGTCTACATTATGGTCAAATTTTTTGTTACATATTTTGTTATTAACGATGCCTCCCATACAAAACATTTTTGATTTTCGACTTCATCATAAACGGCTGGAAGGATTTCGATCAATATTCTTATATAGGAGATCCTTCGAATTAATATATTTTTTTGGATTTTTGAAAACAAATAGTGTATATAAAAAAATTAGCAAAAAACGACTTTAAAGATACTCGTATATTCAGAATATTGATAGAAATATTTTCCATACGATGTGATCGAACATAAGCGCAAGTACGTGCGATCAAGTCGTGCATTTTATTTTATATTCCATTTACAAAAAATAAGGGAAACGTCAAAACAAAATATATTTACCATTCTCTGCGTCGTTGTTGTGAGCTAATCTGTGGTCACACTTCATTAATTATTATATTTAATATATAGTTTAACAAAAATATAATGAAATCACCTTTTTGAGTATAGGCTTTTGGTCTCAGAATAAAAATAACCGTTAATATATTTAAGAAGGAAAATTCAGTTTTCATAGTACTAAACAATTATTTGTACTGTATTGGAAATTCGTGTACAGATTACGTATCGTATAACTCACAGAAAAAATAATTAATGACTGGAAACACTGATGAGGAATGAGGTTGATTAGATATGTTATTTCCAATAAATCCAAGATGGCTGCACCAATGAAAATAAGTGCTCAAATTTGAATGTTGCAAATACTCTTATTTGCTTCTATACAAAATTGTCATATTTTTGGTGATTGTGGACCGGATTTCATGAACATTTGACACAACTTACTACACATTAAACATATTTTCATTACAGTATGGTGTCTGAAAAAATGACACATACAAATTTTAATTTTAATTTAATTTAATTCAATAATTTTTCTACGGATATACTCCGCGGTTGCTGTCGTTGTTTCTATTGAAGATCCGGTAACTTCAAAATCTCCCAATTCTTCGCTGAAGATTAGAGATGCTAACCTGACTTCGTTTTCAGTACTGAGATATTTTTTAGGCAAATCTTTATTTGGTAACGGAAAGCATGCGTAAGTATGTATATAAATTTGTTGTTAGGTAATTATATGCCTAGCAGAAATTGCGGTCAGTCTCATTGAGCATTTGATATGCTTTTAGTCATATTAAAAGCTTGCGAAGCAACGCACGCACGGGTCAGCTATTACAAACAAAAATTCTTCGTTAATATATAATTAATATATTTTTTAAACCCCCCCCCCCCCCACTTCTGCGTTCGCCCCTGACATACCTTTAGCTCTGTCAGTGATTACAGACCGTGCTGACATTGTTGAAAGTTCATAGCTACATATCTAAGAAGGTAACAATTGTTAACTCTTCATGGTTAAGAAAATATTCGTTTACTTGTGTATGTACTCGTGCCCAACCCATGAGTATTGCTTTAAGCCTAGTACGCTGCTGATGCGAAACTAAAATCCCATGAAAAAATGGCACGACGAAATCATGAACGAAAAATTTCGCTCTACTTTTCGTTTTCCAGTACGCTGCTGAACGACGAAATGTGTAATTTTAGTGAATAACTCTACTAGATTTCTTAGTACAATTCTCCACTCTTTTCGTTCTCAATTTAATTTCCTGCACAGTAATTGCCTGCGAAATTTTGACGTTTCATTTTTTTTATTAAAAAAAAAAGTCAAGTTGACGTGTGTGCTTTGTTGATTTGATTTTTCTTTGGTTTCAGGTTTTCTGCTGTCTGGTTTTTCTCTGCATTTTCTGTATTAAATTATTCAAAATAAATTCAATTCTAATTTTTGTATTAAAAACAATTTCAACATCGACTAAACTCATTCTGCAAATTGAAATTGGGAAGATGAAAGAAGCACACCCATCACATATCTTATGGGCGAACACCGAAAAAGATTTACTCCAACGTAATGATACTAGCCTACCTACCTATAAAATATACTAACTCAACAGAAAATAAGTTAATTAAACGTTCGTTAGTATTACACATATATTTAATTGTCAATCTATGAAGTATTTTCGCATTACAGCTTGTAACACTGAACAAAGGTGGGCTACAAAATCACCACTATCCGGTGCCCTTGCGACACATTCACCAGAGCCCAAAAGTCCGGTCTCTAGTTCAGGAGAAATAGAAAACGTACTGAGCAGTGAAGCTGACCCCGTCGCTGATTGCTCAGGTGTTGCGAATTATGCATACATTCTATATATAACGTATGTTTTGTACATAATTAATAAATATCGATTGAAACGACGCAAGAACAAAACCGCCAGGGCTCCTAAAATGCCACATAGAAAGGGAACAATTGCGTTCGGAATTCCCAGAGAAAACCTCGATTGAATATAAAAAAATGATCGGAGAAGAATGGTAAGCAATGACCGAAGATAAAAAGTCACCTTTCTAAAAGAAGCTGAAGTTGGCATGCAGAGATTTTTAACAGAACTTATCGATTTTCTTAAAGATCGTCCCGATATATTAGCATCCAAATTTGATAAAAATAAAATTCGGAAGCGCAAATAGAACAATACAGCAACTAAAACAATACCCACCGAAAAGAACAAAGTCAATGGAAACAATTTTAATGGCAATTCTTCAACGAAGACGTCATCCTCAAGTAAATCAATTGAAACCATTGTCGAGGCTCCTACAAAAAAACTTAACAAAACAACCCCAAACTACGCAAACCCTTCAAACCAGTGCAAATGTAAATCGTCGCTTTGGTCAAACAAGCGGTGAATTATATGATAATGGTGACATTCCAATTTTCACTAAAGAATTTTTAGAACACAATAAATGTGTTGATCCATATCAACTGCGAACATTATGAAAATCTTTTGTTGATTTTTAGCAACAAAATGCAGTGATTGAAAAACATACTGAGAATATGAAGTTTGGAGTTGAAAAGACTTTAATTGAAAATGATGCGTTACAAGAGAAGAATCGTTTGCTGGAAATGCATTTGGAAAATTGAAGCTTAACTGACACAAGCTTCTGATTCGCCTATTCCAAGGGAACCCAATGGGGCTAGGCTACTTTGGACAAATCATCATTAAAATTGATAAATATATATAAATATAAAATGACAATAACAAACACACACAGTCCAGCTAGCCTAAGTTAGGCAAAGTACATAATTCGTAACCTTTGACGATGTGCTATTGCATGCTACATTCATAATATGAAACATGCATTTTGATGATCCGAGTCGACTCGGATCACTACCTGGTTGCAGCCAAAATAAAAATGCGAGTAACCCGAACGTCCCAACAAAGGAGTAACACTGTGAGGAAGTATGACGTCGGAAAACTGCAATCGCAAGAGACCGCCGGAACCTATGCCGATCGAATATCCTGTAACCTCTCAAGAAATCCATTGCCGCCAGCACCAAGTGCCGAAGACCAGTGGCAACCCTGCCAACATGCCATCAGACGTACGGCAACTGATGTGCTAGGTTTTAACAGACCTCCACCACGAAACCTCTGGTTCGATGAAGAATGCAGGCAGGCGCATGCAGCTAAACAAATGGCATATAAAGAGCTGCTCGCGAGCTATACGAGCAGAAAAGACGGGAAGAACAGCGGCTTCTCCAAAAGAAAAACAGAGAGCATGAGAAGCGCGCGATCGAAGATATTGAGAGATGCTACTTCAGGAACAGGAAGTTTTACCAACAGGCAAAAAGAATGTGCCAAGGAAAAAAAACGCATAGAAGCCTATAGCGATAGGAATGGAAACCTCGTAATAGAGTTACAGTCGGTGGTGAGTATATAGAAGGACCATTTCTGCAGACTGTTAAACGGCGATGAAGACCAAAATCCCGCTGTCAGGCAGAATGAACCAACATGGACGATTATACACAAAACTTCCGTCCAACTGAACAAAATGAAGTGAGGATAGCAATATCCAAACTAATGAACAACAAAGCTGCTGGCCCCGAAGGACTATCCGCCGAACTTTTTAAAGCAGCCGGAAATGACCTGGTACAGTGCATACACCAACTTTTCTCTAAAGTCTGGTCAGAAGAAAGTATGCCTGATGAATGGAAGCTCAGCATCGTTTGCCCGATCCACAAGAAAGCGACCCTCTAAACTGCGCCAACTATAGAGGAATAAGTCACCTGAATATCGCGTACAAGATCCTTTCTGCTGTATTATGTGAACGTCTGAAACCATTTGTCAGCAACCTGATTGGACCCTATCAGTGCGGTTTCAGGTCAGGAAAGTCCACAACCGATCAAATGTTCACGCTACTACAGATCCTGGAAACTACAAAAGAACTCCAAGTCGATGCCCACCATCTCTTTATCGATTTTAAGGCCGCGTACGATAGCATTTATAGCGACGAGCTATACAGAGCCATGTCTGGTTTTGGCATCCCCACAAAACTCATCCGACTGTGTAGGATGACGAAGGAGAACTCTCGCTGCTCCGTCAAGGTTGGTACTGACCTCACAGAAGCCTTTGATGTCATGAAAGGATTCCGATAAGGTGATGCGCTATCGTGCGATTTCTTCAACTAAATACTTGAAAATTGTAAGAAATTCCCAAGTTAACTCTACTGGCACAATTTTTTTCCAGTCTGTGCAATTGTAAGCATACGTTGATGGCATAGACATCATTGACAGAAGCCAGCGAGCTGTCACTGGAGCGTTTGCTAATATTGAAGCTGCAGCGGCTAAGATGGGACTAGCAGTCAATGAGGCAAAAACGAAGTACCTGCTGTCCACAAAAAGTGACACACAACACCGGCGGATTTAAGAAAGCGTCACAATAGAAAGGTACAACTTTGAGGTAGTTAGGGACTTTGTCTACCTCGAATCCGCTATAACATCTAGCAACAACATCCCGTTAGAAATAAAGCGAAGAATAACTCTTGCCAATCGCTGTTCCTATGGGCTAGGGAGGCAATTAAGTAGAAAAGCACTCTCTCTAAAAACACAAAGGAGACTCTTTATAAGACTCTAATCATCCCAGTCCTGCTCTATGGCGCGGAGACATGGACTCTATCGAAAGCGGATGAAGATGTCCTTAGTCGTTTCGAGCGTAAGGTTCTTCGCAAGATTTTCGGCCCTATCTTCGTTAACGGGGCTTGGAGGAGAAGGTTCAACCACGAACTATACGAGCTATACAACCACATTGACCTGGCACACAAAAAATACTATATCACGTTTTAAATGGCTAGGTCATGTAGAGCGTATGGACAACAATGCTCCGGCTCGCAGGATTTTCGATTCCAACCCAGAGGGAAGACGCAGTCGAGGAAGACCTTTTATTTGGAGTGTCTATTATCACCAACTATCGACTTTTCTTTCGTTCTCTGCCACAAAGGGAGACAGACCAAATAATTGTGGTCGATGTGCCATTAGGGACAATTTGTCGAGTTGAAAAAATTGCAGGGTCTACATTACGACGTGAGAATGGTTATGGAATTGAGATCTCTTGCAAAGATTCCAGAACAATATGGTTTGCCCACAAACAGCAGAATCATGAAAAAAGTCATTACGAGTTGCCTGGTTACAATTTTTACCTGAACGCTAATGAGAATTATGCTGCTGGTGGTGTTGGTTGTTTTATTAAGGAATCTATTGATGTTGTTAATTTGCATTCCGAAGTGCCGATGTTTTAAAAATTACCTGAAAACTTGATTCTAAAATGTTTGTTATACTGTGTATTTAGGCTCCACATGTTCAATACTGTAGTTTTTCCGGAAGAATTTTCACTTTACCTTAGTAGTGAAAAATGTACTAATCTATTAATTTTGGGCGACTTTAATTTGGATTTACTACATAGAAACGAACTAGTCGGATCTTATATTGATTTATTAGCTTCTCAGGGTCTTACTTCTTTTATTAAAGAATCAACAAGACCAAGATCCGGTAAATGTCTCGATCATATATATGGTCGTTTCTCTCTCTCTCTCTTCAGTGTTTTCTTGTGAAAAATGTGTTTTTAATTTTAGAATTACCGACCATTGCATGACTGGGATTCTTATTTATTAACAATCAGTGAAAAAAGACGATTGCTCTCATTATAGGAAAAGCAGAACTAAAATTGATTTTGTTCGTCTTAACAATTATCTTTGTTTTGAACAATGGGATGAAGTTTTTCGGAGAGCTGTCCTTCAAGGTCTTACGATATTTTCTTAAAAAAATTATGTGAATATATTTCTGTTTGTTCTTCTAAAAGTTTAATTAAAAATAAAAATAAACGGCTTAAGCCCTGGTTTACACCAATAATTTTAAGAAAGATTAAAAAAAAAGAACAAACTCAATGCTAAATGTTCAAATAGTATAACATGCGAAATTCTTAATACTCGTTACAAAAATCTTTGCAAGGAATTGAAGAAAGAAATTCCTATTTATCGCGATAGCTTTTATAAAAATAAATTTGATTCCGCTAAAGGCAATATAAGAGAGGAATGGTATATTGTCAATAGTCTTATTAAAAAGTCTTCGAACAAAAAATACTAAGATTCAGTTAAATGATATGACGATTTATCATGAAACCGTAATTGCTAATGCTTTTAATGAATATTTTTCTAGTATCAAACAAAATAGTTTTTGTTACGGCAATTCTTATGATTCTTATCAAAATCAAAGTTTCATGTTTCTGCCCATTACAGGATTTGAAATTCTAAAAATAATAAGGTCTTTAAGAAACTCAAACTCTTTTGGATATTATAGCATTTCTAATTGTTGTCTAAAAATAATAGGATGTATTGTAACTGATGTTCTGGTTCATATCTTTAATAAAAGTATTTTTTGTGGCGTTTTTCCAAATGCTCTTAAATGCGCTAATATTTTGCTCTTTTTAAAAAGGGTTCGAAAATCGACTTATCGAACTACAGACCGATTTCTTTGTTGCCTTCAATAAGTAAAGTCTTTGAAAAGGCTATCAAAAGTAGAATGGTTACATTTCTTTCTAAGACAATGTTCTTAAGTGATATTCAGTTCCGGTTTCAAAGTGATAGGTCAACGGAAGATGCTTTATTACATTTCTGCTCTCACATCTTTTCAAGCATTGATAACAAAAAATAAACTGCGGATCATTTTGTTGATATTTCAAAAGCACTTGACATGGTGGACCATGTCGTCTTATTAGACAAAATGGAAAAAGCAGGAGTAAGAGGCTTTATCTTAGATTGGTTCAGATCATATTTAAGTAACAGAGTTCAAAATGAAATTTCTGATGATATTCGAAGTAATACCAAAACTATCAATTTGGGTGTTCCTCAGGGTTCCGTGCTAGGCCCTATTCTTTTCATAATTTGTATTAATTCTCTGTTTTAGCTACAATTTAAAGGTAAGCAAACAGCTTTTGCTGATCCAGTTGCCTGGATCTTAATTCTAACATTAATTGGGATTTAAGTCGGTTAAGAACTTGGTTTGCTGTGCATAAACTAGTTATTAGCCCAAACACAAAATTAATGTGTTTTTCTTTATCCGGGATATCGAATTTTGGTGCTGATTTCTTTTTCCATACCACTGATTGCCAGAAAAACAAATTTCCTAATTGCACGTGTGAAACATATGATAACTACACCATACCTTCTCTAGTAATTCCATCTGTAGCGAAATGTGTTTTCGTGTCGAAATTCTAAGCGAATTCAAATATTTGGGTCTTATCATTGACTCCAAGATGAGTTTTTTAAACCACACTGAAAATCTTAGGAATTATTATCGTCGTACCTTAAGATGTTTTTACTCACTTAGAAATGTTTGCTCTGTGAAACTACTGTTACAGGTTGGGACACCTTGTTGGGGTGGGACACACTACAACTAAGTTCAACCTCTTGCTGTACTTCAAATATGTGTTCTGAAAAAAATTTGTCGTTAGCCTCACCTTTAGACTAGTCTTCCACTTTTTCAGGAATTGAACATACTTCCAGTACTTGTACTGTTTTAAGGTTCTGAATGAATTCTTTAAAAGATAAGGCAATCGTAATTTTAGAGTTGTTGAAAACTATAACAAATAGAAGAAAACGCAAATAATACCTATATATTATTTTTGTTTTTAGTTTAGTGGACTGTGTTTTATTAGAGTCGGTAGTCATCGACCAAAAAATAGTGCGTCTTAGAAGGACACGATAGGATCTAACTGATGAGCCCAACTATCGTTTCCGGGCGAAAATCATTTTGGACTAAAGGTCATAAAATATTTCAATTTGAATTGAAAACTATAACATTAACAATAATCGCTTAAATTTTGTTTCTGTTCCAGTTTCCCTTACTTCAAGTTTTCGTAAATTTTATACAGTAGCTTCATGTCGATTGTTTAATAGACTTCCTCACTCTTACAGAAACATAACTTCTCACTAAATTTAAAAAAAAAATATTTAAAAATTGCTTCTTAATACGAATTTTATAGATCTAGACGCTTGCTAAATTAATATTTCCTAATTTAATTTTTATTTATGTTTTGATGAAAAAATTAAATAATTTGATATAAAAATAATGCTTTTCTTTTTGATTGTGTGCTTATTATTCATTCGCATTAATTGATTGTATTGTTAACGTTGTTAGTTGGCTTTGTTTCTTTCAAATTTATTTATTTAATTTTATAATAAAAAAAAAAAAATAATAATTCTTTACCAGGGTCACCCCACCCTTTATATAAAAAGCTTATTTTTATGTTCAATGCTATGTTGTGATATTACTACTATTTTTATATTTGTAAAAATACTTTGTCACTAACAAAATTCATTCATTCTCGCCGATCGGTTTGTGAGAAAATCATCTCTAATGCATTTCCATTTTCGTTTAGTGGAAAGATTTTTCCATTTAACTACACTGAGAACTTTGCCCTGAACCGTGGGGAAGTATTACTCGTATGATAGTGTAGCCGAATACGGTAGATTGGGAGTACCCAACGAGATTTGGAGAGTATCTAAAGTGAATGCCAATCACGCTGTAAGTGATACAGTAATCCAGCAATTTGGGCAGTTCATTTGTGCGCTTCAGATGATCTTTTGATTTTTTAAAAATAATTCTTGGATTTAAAAATAGTTCTAGTTACACATAATTAGAGGATTTAAGAAAAAAAAACTCAGAACCCTTTAAATGATTTAAATTAAGCAATTATTTTTGGATTTAAAAAACTTCTATCAATTCTAAGAAATTCAATGAAATTGTAAAACCACTGGTAAACCACTTTATAATTCGAAAACTACGTGATTCATTGGGATGATCTAAACGGTTCTGAGTTCTAATTTGTGTTTCATTTGTAATTCCGGATAACATTTTGAAAGTCCAAGAATTATTTAAAGAACGTTTTATCTTAAAGTAATTTGGTGACAAAAAAAATTTCATCTAAAAATAATTTGGTGACAAAACTACTTTTGGGTGTAATTTTTTTGAAATAATTCCTTAATGTGTAACCAGAACCACTTTTAAATCCAAGAACTATTTAAAAAAAAATTACATCTAAAAGTAATTTGGTGACAAAAAAAAATCCAACTAAAAATAATTTCGTGACAAAATTACTTTTTTTTACAACTTGTCAATTGTTTTTGACAGCTTACAGAACTCTCCGCAAATATTTTTCCGCTGTGGTTTTCGTTAGAATTTCGCTCTCCTAGTGGAGACCACGGAATATTTTCGTTTCGCATCAGCACAGTACTAGGCTTTAGAGTAAAAATGTTGTGTTGAATAAGAACCCCTGGCTCGTAAATTGTCGTTCAAGACTTTCAAGAATGAATGATGATATACTTTAATTGTATCTACAATATTTGAAGTTTAAGTTGCTAGCAAATATATTAACCAATGGCAATGGCGCAGTGGATAAAGTGCTTGATTGCTAACTAGGACGTGTGGGTTCGATCCCCACGCTAGGCGCATTCTTTTCTATACCTCCAGTTTTAATTGGATGCCGCCCATGGGTTATAATGAGACATTCAACAGCTGGTTCTCAAATCCACTGTACCAAACTAGTGCCATGCTATTCAGGTTGCATTTAAATGACCTTAGGTCTTACAGGCATATAGTTAAATAAAAAAAAAATTTTTTTAATTATATACTCCTTAAAAGTCCTTTTCAAGGGTAATATTAAAATATACGAGTATACATAAGTGGGATAGTTTTTAAGCCTCTAAATTATGTTGTACATTTGAAAGTGACGAAAATCCAAACATTATTAAGGTACCTACACAAACTGTTCAAAAAGTACAATTGGAAATGGATTCAATTAAGAACTTTCAGAGTCCGATATAAATCTTATGCACCACATGGTTCGTTTAGAATAATATATATGTATATAAACCAAATAAAAGGTTTCTGACGTTATAATAATTCTGTGCGATTGTTTGAGATTATTTGATTTGACCTAAATAAACAGCTTAATTTTAAGTATGAAATGAAATAGAACAAACAAAAAAAAATTAATGTTTTCCCCAAACCTTTCGTCAGGTTCATGTTTTATGTCCTTAAAAGTAAAGTCATGTTCCTACTTAGGATACTGCGCCCGAAAAACTCGAAAACAATGGAGTGTAGAAAAGCAAAAGGCAATAAAATCTAATCACCTTCGTTGTTCGAAACTTAATACAAACACAAACACAATAAAACAAAATAATGTTCGGGAAATATAATAAACAAAAAAATAAATAAAACTTCATTGAATTGTGCCCGCTTGAATTGAAAGGTCACTCCTCTATTCTCTTACTCATTCACAATGAATGAACAATGAACCAGGACCTGCCCTCGAATCGGTTAGTTACATCTGCAACCCCAATGAGCCAATGTGACAAAACTCATTAGCCCTATCGTGCCATTACAGCTCTATAATAGAGCACAACAACTATACAAATGCAATTATATCAACTGGCATTATTAATTGAATTAAGCCCAAAGCCCCGGATGGACAACATATCAATTGAATGGGTCTGAAATAAGAGTTGGAGTCCTCACGGTCGGTGGCGCGACCGGGGAGCTGGCTGTGGGAGCTGCTTGACTTTCCCGTTCACCACAGCTCTCTAATGGCCAATTCGTATCCTTTTTTTTTTTAGTTGGTCCACCCTTGAGTTTTGTCCACATTGCTATGTTTTCACTCTTGGTTCTGGTTTTGGTATGTCAATGGGATGAGGATTAAAATTATTTTCTACCATATCCTGGTCCGTCCATGGGAGGATTGGTTGGGATATATCGCTTAAGAAACTTTTACAACACTGTACACTTGCTTAATAATTCCAAAATTGAGGGCTTCTTATTGTTGAGAACTCGGTATACGAGTATATGGAACCGAACTCGGAGAAGGATTTGGTCTCTAAATCGGATCCAGCATTGTAATCCATATACTGTCATATGGAGGTCACATGAATTGAGTATGACGCAAATCCAAGGAACAACAACAACAACAACACAAAAAGGAATTAAAGTAAGGGCGATCGAAGGACACCACGAGTAATATGGAAGGTAAGGTGTATAATACAAGTGGCTTTTGTTGGAATCTCAGAACTTATGAGCTGGGCAATAAATATAAACTGTTTGTACTAAAGTAACTCCGGGATCCGGGTGGCTTTCATTACTGTGAAAAGTTGGAATTTAATTTTGTACAATCGGAATGACTTTTTCTTTTTTTTTTTTCTTTGGGGACTTAAAAGAGTTAGAAAGAGGAACACACACACAAAAATCATTATTTCGTAGAGGGTGATTAAATTGTACACTATAATATGTATATAGTGGAATATGTTGGTTTTGGGATATAATATTTGTATGTAGGACTGACATACCTATGTAATGTAGAAGTAGAACTATCTGTGACCAGATTTCTGTTTAATTCTTATAAACGGTGATTTTTTAAGAGCTTGGTTTTTGAAAATTCAAAAAAACACAGAAACTTGTAAAAAGTGAATGAAATTTTTATTTGGATCGATAAATCAATTTCTGCCATTTACTTTTTAAAAATAATTTCACTTAAATGTTGCCCGCGGCTACGCTTCAGGTGGTCCATTCTGAAGGTCCAATTTTGGCAAACTTTTTCACACATTTCGGCCGGAATCTCACGAATGACGCGTTCAATGTTGGCTTCCAAGGCAGCAATCGTGTTTGGCTTGTCCCCATAGACAATAGACCTAACATAGCCCCACAAAAAATAGTCTAACGGGGTCAAATCACATGATCTTGGTGGCCAATTGACTGCGCCAAAACGTGAGATCAACTGCTCACCAAATTCGCCTCTCAATTGATGCATGGTTTCGCGTGCAGTGTGGCATGTGGCACCGTCCTGTTGGAACCACATGTCGACCGAGTTCAATTCTTGCATTTTCGGCAAAAAAAAATCTGTTATCATCGAACGGTACCTTTCTCCATTGACCGTAACCCTGCGGCCTTCATCGTCCTTGAAGAAGTACGGCCCAATGATGCCGCCTGCCCATAAACCGCACCAAACAGTGCATTTTTCGGGATGCATTGGTAGCTGCTGAATTGCCTCTGGCTGCTCTTCACTCCAAATACGGCAATTCTGCTTATTCACGTATCCATTTAGCCAAAAATGAGCCTCGTCGCTGAAGACAATTTTGCGATAAAAAAACGGATCCTCATTCAACTTTTCTAAGGCCCATTCACCGAAAATTCTAGGTTGTGGTAGGTCGCCTGGCTTCAATTCTTGCACCAGCTGTATATTGTTTGGCTTTAAACCAAGATCTTTGCGTAAAATCTTCCAGATGGTCGAGTAACACAAACCCAATTGCTGCGATCGGCGCCGAATGGACATATCGCGATCTTCAGCAACACTGGCGGATGCAGCAGCAATATTCTCTTCGGTACGCACTCTACGGATACGATTTGGTGGATTAATGTCCAATAAAGTGAAACTGGTGCGAAATTTGGTCACAATGAGCTGAATAGCCTGCTCGGTGGGTCAATTATGACGACCATAAAACGGGCGTAGCTTGCGAAACACATTTTTCACAGAGCACGAATTTTGATAATAAATTTCAATAATTTGCAAACGTTGTTCAGGCGTAAGTCTATTCATGATGAAATGGCAAGCAATACTGAATCGAAATGTCAAATGTTCGTGGAATTTGTCATGTGTGATCGGTCAAAAATATAAACGTCAAAAACCAAGTAGCAAAAAAAATCACCCGTTGTATGAACTTTTTTGTTAAATTTAGTGTGTGGTAAAGTCGATGGAAATACATATTTACTAATTTGTTATATCGTTTTTTAACACTATTTACATGTGCTACATAAATACTTACGCTAAGCTTATAAGCTAAGCAAATATCGTATATCGTAAATGTAAAGAAAAGGTTAACTGTGCCTCCGTTCTGTAACATAGTCGAGAACTTCTCACACCGAGAAAAAGTGGAACAATAAATCCCAACGTTTCTCGAACTGCAAATATAAACTGTGTATGTATCTCGATGTGAGAAGCGACATTTTTGATTTCTCATTTCATTGGAAAGTTGGAATTAAATGTCATTTGGCTTTGAATCAGCTGTATTTTAAAGTGCAAAAATAAAGATAATTTTGTGTGGTGTGAAAAAAAAACAATAATAACTTGTAATAAAAATAAATTTGTTATCTTAAGTCAAATAACAATATTTTATAATGTATCACATTATTGTGTTAAGTGAAAATTACTACCGCCGCAATGCAATGCGGATAGAGCGCCGGCGCCTTCGGGATATTAATGACCCATTTGAATTGCCAGAGGAACAATTTCGGGCGGTTTAAGGTCTGACCCGCCAATCCGCTTCGGTGTTGATAGAGGAAATGCGACCTCATATGAAGCAAAGCAGGAGAAAAACCTTCATCCCCATCCTAATAAAGGTATGTGCTGCACTGCATTTTTTGGTTCATTCCAGAGAGACATTGGGCAAGATTTCAATGCAGCCTTAAGTAGGACGATGATTTCGAGGTTTTTCTAGATTTTATGAAGAAACTGGATTCCCTGGAGTGATCGGTGCTGTGGACTGCACACACGTAAGGATACAAAAGCCAGCCCATGAGATTGAGAACGCTTATCTCAATCGAAAAAATTATCATTCCAAAAATGTTCAGTTGGTAAGTTTAGTGGATATTTCCTTTTTTTTATGTAGGTTTTTTTAATTTAATTTTAAAAGGCTCGTACAGACGAGCTAAAAGTGTTGTAATTCATTTTGTCATAGGTTTTATGTGTAAGCTTATTTTGAGTAGTAATTGCAATAGTAGGTATTATACCTACAGGAATAATATATTCCTCCCTAGATTCCTGTTAGTATGTACTTAGAACTAACATTAGCCGTTTTTATTCTGAAGAAGAAACCTATGGACCAGTCAAAGAAATCCACTCTTCAATCATCTTTCACTAATTTGATAAAAAAGACTAGAAAATGGAATATAATTTTGCGCGTCCTTAGTATTCTATTGCAATTAAAATTTAATTTTAATTTTAATTTTGGTGGGGGCAATACCCCATTTATTTGGCTTAATACAAGCTTCATAACTTAACCTAACTTAAAACTATGAAACTTAGGGCTATGATTGGGTTGAATTGGGCGGACGATTTAACAGGAGGATTTTAAGGCTGGGAGTGCTGAGATTGAAGTCGAAACAGTTTTCGTTCAAATCAACCCTTCGCAGCATTCGGGTAATAGGTTCATTGAAGCCATAAGAGGTACGATGAGTAGGCAGGTAGAAGAGGCGAGGGTTTCTTAGGTTACGGGGGTTAGTGTTGAAAAAGATAGAGTTGTAGAGGGTTTCAGAGTCAACGGAACCCGAGAGAAGTCGATGAATGAAGAGGATTTCTGTTATTTCTCTTCGCTCTTGCAGGGTATTGAGGTTAATTAGTTGGAGGCGATTTTGATAGGGGGGCAGAATCAAGGAATTATTCCAAGGCAGGCCACGAAGGGCGAATGTTAAAAAACGGCGTTGAATGCTCTCTATTCTAGAAATATGAATTTTTTGATATGGGGACCATAATTGACAGGCGTATTCAAGTAACGGGCGGACAAAGGTTATGTAGAGTGATCTGGTGACGTAGGGGTAGGAGAATTCTTTGGACCATCGTTTCACAAAACCAAGCGTTGAATTGGCTTTAGAGATAATATTATCGATGTGTGTTATGAAATTGAGCTCTCGGTCACATAGTATGCCGAGGTCTCGAATCGATTCAACTATGGCTAAGGGTTGATTGTAAAGAAAGTAGCTCCTGGGACAAGATTTTATGCGTTTGCGTGAAAAAGTGATAGATTGACACTTAGCAATATTAAGCTCTAAGCAGTTTTTGATACACCAGACTGAGAAACTGTCGAGATCTAGTTGAATAAGGGAAGAGTCGTGTGATGAAGAAATTGTCTTAAAAAACTTGGTATCGTCAGCGTATAATAAGATATGGGAATATTTAATGACCAATTCAATATCGTTAATTGTAAGAATAAAAAGGAGAGGTCCTAAGTGACTTCCTTGGGGGACCCCGGAGGTAGCTAAGAATGAATTGGAGAAGGCAGATCTGAAACGAACACTGTAATACCGGTTTTCCAGATAAGAAGAAATCCATTTTAAGAAAATAGGTTCAAAGTCGAGGGTGGACAATTTGAAAAGTATAAGTCTATGTGAAATTTTGTCAAAAGCCTTACTAAAGTCAGTAGAGATAACATCTACTTCCCTTCCGCTTTCTAGAGCTGAGACTGTATACGATACAAATTCAACTAGATTAGTTGTTGTAGACCTACATTTGAGAAAGCCGTGTTGTCTAGGGGAAATTAGCGACTTACAACGGAAACTTAAAATTTCGTACAAAATACTTTTAAATATTTTAGGGATATGTGAAAGTTTGGCAATGGGACGATAGTTTTTAATATCGTTCTTAGTACCCTTTTTGTATATTGGGGTTATGAAAGAAGTTTTCCATACCTGAGGAAATTCTCCTTGAGATAATGATAGGCTGAACAATTTGGAGAGCGGAAAAGAGAGAGCTGAAGAACATTTTTTTAGGAATATTGCGGGGAGGCCATCAGGGCCAGGAAGATATTCATCGTTAAGTTGATTCAACTTATTTTCGATGATATATGGGTCGACGGTAGGAGGAAGAAAAGGACCTAGTGCGAAATTTGGCAAATAATCGAAATAATCTGAATCAGGTATGAAGGAATCGTCGGTGAAAGATTGCTTGAAAAATGTGGCAAAAAAATTGGCAATATCTTGCGGATTATTCGAAGTTTCGGTATTGTAGGAAAGAGAGGAAGGGTAACCATCGGATTTTCTTTTAAAATTGACGAACTGAAAGAACGATTTAGGATCATTTTTAAGGTTGCTTTGTGTTTCTATTAAATAGCGTTGGTAAAGGGTGTTGTATAGCTCGCAAAAGTGAAGATAAGAACCAAAATAGTTAGAATAATCAGGGGGCGATCGGGTACGAAGGAAAATTGCCCACAACTTGTTTCTCTTGTTACGCAAAGAGCGAAGCTTGCGGTTATACCAAGGTGGGGAGGCAGCCGATGTCTTTTGGCGACTAAAGGGTACATGGAGAGAAATAGAATTAAATATTTCCCTGTAAAATTTTTCTGTGGCATCTTTCATGATAAGGCTATCGAAATTAAAGGAAGTTCTGTTGAGATATTCATTAATATGACGGAAATTTGCCTTATGAAAATCAAAGGAGTACTGATTTGTAGGGAGATTAGTTGGTAGTGGACAATCATGATAGAATGAGAGAATTAGGGGAGGATGATAATTGTCGATAGTAGATAAGGATAGAGGTGAGAGTGATACTGAAGAGTTAATGGGATCGGTTGTGAAAATAAGATCTAGTTGCCTGTCCATATAGTTTAGGATACCACTAACCTGACAGAGGCTAGAATCTGCTAGGCGATCTATAAAAAGGCATTCCTTTGCAGAAGTGGGATTTGAAGCAATATAATAAGATTGATCTTCAGATGAAGTCCATTTAAGATGGGGAAGGTTAAAGTCGCCGAAAAGAAAGATGTCATCGTTGGGGTCACATAAAGCAATTATGTGGTCAACCATTTCAATGGCGAGCTTATAAGATTCAATAGGCTGCGACGGCAAAATATAGCAACATATCACATAAAGCGACTTACGGGGTAGTCTTATATTAATTGAGACATAGTCCAGATTAGGGGAAGAAGAGACTGCAATGAGGGATGAGTCTAGTGTGTTTTTAATAGCTAGTAGGACACCTCGACATGGGCATTCGTCAGAAGATCCGTTAAGTTCATCGTCGCAATAAACGTTAAAAGAAGAAGGAAACAGTTCTTGGTTGTTTATACTAGAGACCAGATTTGTTTCCGTCAGGGCGTAGATATCAAAGGATAGAGCGTAGATTGTTGTAAAACAGTATGAGTTTTTGAACGAAGACCTCGAACGTTTTGATAGTAGAAGGTAAGAGGGAGGATTTGGCCAGCTGGGAAGGTGCAAGGCATTGTTTTGGATGGGACATTAGGAGTGACATATATGGCTGGGTTCGAGTTAGGAGCGAAAATAGTTTTTAAAGTTTGTGCGTGTACTTTGAAGGTACGACGTACGTTTGGAGCTGATGTGAGAGGCGTAAGTTTTAAGGTCTTTATTAACTGTTGTCGGAGAAATGTTGTAGTTTTCATGAAAACGCGTGTAAATCTTTTTCAGGGCTACGGGGTCAGTCGGGAGTCCTTCTTTTTGTATTTGAACAATGACATTTGTTAAAAAAATTGTTTATAAAACGTTTTAATCGCCAAGGTATCTACATCCTACATATCAATACATATTTTATCTAAAGGACGAAAGCTTCTAAGGACGAGCCAATACACGTTCCAATATTTTGATTTTTCATCAAAATATTGGATATTGATGAAAAATCAAAATATTGGAACGTATATTGGCTCGTCCTTAGAAGCTTTCGTTCTTTGGATAAAATATGTATTGATATGTAGGAAGTAGATCCTTTGATGATAAAAAAAAGGTATTAGCCATTCCTGTAGGTGCAATATTATAGCAAGGACGTGCCAGAATATATTGTTTTTTTTTAATTTTTTTTATCAAAATAATGAAATGTGCAAATGTTGTAAAATGGTTTGGCAGTGGCATGTCCATAAATTTTATAACTACTACTTTAAGATTTTCTAAGCTGTGTTTAACTAACTATTATTTAGTAAAATGTCGAATTTTAAAATGTAAATGGTAAATACTAAATATGTAAATCAGTTAAGAAGATCACTTTACCTACTCGTTGAGTGACAAAGCCTTGTTTAATTAAACCTTCATTTTATTTCGTATACTTTTTGACCTAGATATGCGATTACCAGCTCAAAATTCTTGGAGTGTTTGCTAGATTTGGTGGCGCTTCACGCGAGGCCTTCATTTGGGAAGCATCAATGATAAATGCGTTGCTCGAACAGCGCTATGAAAGCAATCAACGAAACAATGATTCATGGTTGTTGGGTGCATTCATTTTAGATATTATCATTTCTTACATTAATCTATTTTAAATATATATATTCAAGGCGATTCCGGTTATCCTTTGCGTCCATGGGTTATGACACCTTAGTGCGGAGCTTCTAGTAGAGATGATGTCAAATACAATACAATTCACGCAAAAGCCAGAAATTGCATCGAGCGACTGAATGGGAACATCAAATCTGTGTTTCGATGCCTTAAGCGAACCTTATATAGCTCACCAGAGGACGCAGGGAGGATAATAAACGCTGTCTGCGTTTTACACAACTTTCGAAAAAGTCACGGAATAGTTGATGATTCCGTAGATGATATTCCCATAAATGGTGAGGAAGATGTATCTGTGCCTGAAAAGTCGTCTGTTTTCCTCAGAGATGCAACTATTATACGAAATAGAATTAAGAGATGTATTTCTTAGATTATCCAATTGAATACAAACAATAGACATTAAAATGGGTATGGATTTGTTTGTAAAATTTTTAAGGATGGTATCACTAAGCCATATCTGAAACAAAGTAAAGATTGAAACAGCAAATAATAGTAACAAACATACTCTTTTTTACATTCATGTATCTTTTATTTATATAAAAATTAATGTTACATAAGAAAACAAAATAAATAAACTATGAGATAAGATAATATTAATGACTTCAGTTTCTTATTATTATGACGGCACGAGGCACGAGAGAAAAGAAATACAGGCAACATGCAAGAAGTTTACATGTTTTTGTGTAGCAAATTTAGCATGCATTCAAATTTTATCAACAAATCATTGTTCTGCTTCTGAATGTTGTCGACTATTTCATGGACTTTTTCAAGTTTTGTGTCAATTTTTTCAATGCGTTGAACAACTGCAGCGTGCATTTCCCTTGCCTCTTCAAATCCTGCCTTAAAGTTTACAGAAGGTGTTTTTTTTTTGATGCAACGACTTAGTCGCCTGCTTCTAAGAACTTGGTCCATCAGATGTATATGCATCAACTTGATCACTAGCATTCAGGTCGACTATGGGAAGATCATACGATTGGTCCATATCCTCTTCTATGACCTCAACGGAGAAAAAAGGTTCCTATAAAAAACTGAAATATATTACCTCATCCAAATTAAGTTTTTATTAACTTACTGCCAATTGAGGCACCCCACCTTCAACGGAGGTTGAGTCACCATGAATTGCGTGTGTTCCCATTATAGCTAATATTTGCTCCTCAAAATCATTAAGATCTTGAGGAGCACCTTTAAGGCTGCCTCCACCTGTTTTATTAAAAAAAACTTCTCCTGCTGTTTGCCTTCTTTTTAACTCCTCCTTTAAGATCAATCCAACACTAGGAATATAAAAATTAAAACCAAATTAAGATTAAATGTAATGGCGTAGGAATAAACTTTATAAATTTTAAATTTGTTGGAATAATAATTGACATCTATGAAGGAAGCAACAACTTCCCAGCCATTATATCATTAAAAAAATACGATGAGAAATTTAATTCACTTTTTCTTCTCTCAAACGAACTCACGGATTCATTTTCTATAGGCGGTAAATATGATAATGCTTCAATCTGTGAATAAATAAAACAAGACAATTAAACGTTAAATAGTAGAATTTACCTTTTTCCACTGTTCAGTAGTTTCACTTCCACCTAAGGAGTTTAAAATGGAAGTTAGAGCCAGCCAGTCGCCCTTGTTCTGGATATTGGCATTGATACCACCAAACTGACCTCTTGCGAATTCCAAATGGGTGGACATGGGTGTATTCCACCAGCTTTGTCTTCTGGGTTTTTGAAATTCTTTGATTTTTCTAAAAGTTAAAATATTCATTATTTTTGTTTTAAAATAACACAATTTATAACTTACAGTTTCTTTAGTCTCAGCCATTGTTATAATTACTTCTCACACTTGTTTCGTTGTCGAGTAATTATGACAGATAAATCGAAAACTTATTTTCACATTTGTCTTTCAGAAACAGTTTTACTCACATATTTCCAGGCTAGATGCGAATTTAATTCCAAAAAGTTCCAAGTCGAGAAAGTTTAGCTTACAGAAAAGGATGAATGTGAGAAAACTATTTTTAGTCCGATTCACATCATTTTTGTTCTGATTCGCGTGCTTAATGTGAGAAATTTCTCGATGTTAGAGTTACAGAATCGAACCGCTGGATATTTATTCCAAGATAAGGAATAGAATGGATGGAAAAGACGAAATGTTTATCCAGAATGGAATGAATAAATAAACAAGAATACTATCCGGAATAAAAAAAAAAGATGACATCAATCAGACGTTTGAAAGTGTTGTGATGATGACAAAAAAAACAGGTATCTCTATGGGAAATAGTAAAAATACAATATTATTGATTTATTAATTAATGGAAACTCTCATTTTATTATTATTTATACATTTACTTCAATAATAAAAATATAAAAAATGTTTGGTCATCCATTTGATGATTTGTTTATTTACTTGGTTTTCGTCTTTAGCTGCTGCCATTTTTTTGCATTCATATGAGAGGGTTATTCCGAGAGTATTCTTTTCATTCCGTGTTTAACATGGAATAAAAAGAATGCATTCCAAACGTTCCAGAATGAATAAAGAAACAACAAAATAGTTAATCCGGAATATTCCATAAATAAAGAAACGCATTCAAAGTGTCGGTAAAAAAAACAGCACCATGGTACAAGTTTCATTTTAACTTCTTTAAATGAGTGAATGGAAAAATATTTACAGGCTCTACTATTATTATGTCATTGCCTGAACTATCACCCTTCTCTATTGTATATTTCTGGCGTTGAAATGGTAACGTTTTTTTTCTTACATGTCCTCGTAATATGGCGAAAATCCCATTTTTTGTGCGGTATTTTTACATTTTAGCACTGATCGCAGTTTTCGTTACAAAAAAATATTTTTTGCATATTTCAAGGTAAGGCAGTCAAGTGTTAGAATTGGGTTATATTTATTTGGTATCTTCATTTAAAACACAAAATTTACAGTTTTTCAAATAAAATGTATCGTGAAAAGCATTGTACCAACGAAAAACGGGAAATTATTAAAAAATGATATCGGAAGGTAAAGCGTATTGAGAAGTTCGACGGTTTATTTGCTGTTCCAACAAACTGCAATAACATACATACCTAAAACCGAATCTCGTCGACGAAAACCTGTAATGACGACATCCTCCCTTAACTGTGAGATTTTCTGCCGCGCTCGTAACCATTCATCTTTTGTTACTCGAAGGTCTAAAAAAGAGATTTTTTATGTCCAAACTAAGCACCCACCAGTCCTCTCGTAAGCTTTGGAGTAGTTTGCGTTCTAATGGAATTGGTAAGAAGGCGGTTGTTGATTACTTTCCTGAACCTAATGATCTCAATTAATACCAACATTTTATATAGAGATTCTAATGAATTTGATTTTGAAATCGTCTCTGAGTATGAACTGCTTATGAGCATTCATTCTCTTAAATCTAACTCGATTGGAGAGGATGGTGTTCCAGTTAAATTTATAAAAATGATAATACCAATCAAATTATATCCACTTTTACTCACATAATTAATTATTGCATAACTAGCTCATCATTCCTTGACTGCTGGAAACTTGGCAAAGTAATTCCTGTACCCAAAAAGCTGCATCCTTCATCATCTTGTGCGGACTTCCGACCCATAAGTATTCTACCCTGCCTGTCCAAGGTATTTTAAAAAATCTTAGCGGTACAAATATCGAACCACATTAGCTAACATAGCTTATTCGTATCAGAACAATCGGGTTTTCGCTCTAATCATAGCTGTTCTACAGGAATGGTCAAGGTGTTGACGACCTTCGGCTACCATATGATATAAAGGGTTTTCCAATAAGAGGTGTTATTTTGATATTCCAAAAAAAGAAATGCGTTGTTGAAGCGTGTATCGTTCCATTAGCGTAGTTTCTACTTGTCAAATGTCAAAAAATGACAGCTTCAAAAGTGACAGCTACCGAATTAGCGGGCTATTCAAAATAACACCTCTTATTGGAAAACCCCTTATATAAATTGACCATATTATGTCTGCTTGATTTTTCTAAGGCTTTTGATAGAGTTAACCATGACATCTTGTGTAAAAAGCTCAATCTGTACTTTAGCTTCAGTAGTAGATCGGTATGCTTAATTCATATCTACTTAGCACACCGCAGTCAGAGGGTTAAAATTTGTGACACCTTATCTGCTTCAATGAATCTGCTTCGATGAATCTGCTTTCTGGTGTTCCACAAGGTTCAGTATTGGACCCTTTGTTATTTTGTATGTTCATTAATGACCTTCCCCAAGTTTGCAATAGTGTCAGTTTGCATCTATATGTTGATGATGTCCAACTATACCTTTCCAGGCCATTTAACTTGTTGGAGGACCTTATCTGCAGAGTAAATGAAGATATTTTAGAGATCTACAATTGGTCCTTGTGTAGTGGGTTAAGTCTTAATCCTACTTAATCACGGATCATTGCTATCTCTAAAAAGAAATTCGATGTAACTAACCTACCACCAGTCTTTATTTCATACTTTAAACTTAAATTTGTTGAATCTCTGACTAATCTAGGCTTCAAAATAAATCCAAGCCTGTCAGCTAGTGATCATGTTAATCTCTCTATCGGCAGCATTTATGGTGGTCTCAGAAAGCTAAATATTTTCTCTACATTGACTCCCATTGACACTAAGATGTGGCTTATCAAGTTTTTGTTACTGCCTATCATTGACTACGCTCCTGTGGTTTACTGTAGACCTGATTCACACTCCTTGCAGAAACTAGTTGTTGCTTTTAATGATATGGTGAGGTACGTTTATGGTTAAAGAAGATCAGACCACGTTTCCCAATACCATCAACTTGCCCTTGGGTGTACGTTCAAGCAATTTCTTGATTCAAGATGTTACTTATTTTTACATAAGATAATTAACTGTAAAACACCACCATATCTGTTTAATAAGCTTTGTCTTGCGCGTTCTGCCCGAACTTTGAACCTCATAACACATTCCTCAAATTATTTAAATTCGTCTAGACTTTTCTTTGTTTATGCCATCAGACTATGGAATTCCTTGCCTATAATGATAAGGCAAATTGTAGTAACAGTAAAGTTTAAAAAAGCATTGTCTTTGAATTTTCATTAATTTACATATTAAACAGCAATTTGAACAAAAAAAATACTAACATTGCTACTGCTTATATTATTTCTTTAACTTGTTAATATTTTTAACTTCTTTATCCGTTTGATAACATTAGCTTACAAACTATAAAAGACTACGTCTTATTTGTACACCATTTTTAAATAAACTTGAATTGAAATTGAATTGAATTGAACTCTCATCAGACGCCTATAGTCGGAGAAAGCCATAGAAATCCCTTTAAGCCTGCAACTGAGCTAAAAAATAGGTTGAATATTACAGCTTAGGTGGGAACCGTTCGCCACAGATTGAAGGAACATAATTTAACTGCTTGTAGTTAAAAAAAGTCCCTCTTTTAACTACAAAACATTTTAAAAAGCGTTTAATATTTGCAGGACAGCATTTGAATATGCCAGTAGACAATTGGCGCAACGTTCTATGGACAGATGAAAGTAAAATCATATTGTTTGGCGGTAGAGGAACTCGTTCCTAATGTGAGAAGACCTCCGAAAGTGGAATATAATTCCAAATACACAAATAAAGTATTTAAGCACGGAGGTTCAAGCATAATGGTGGGAGTTTGTTTTTCCTTCTATCGAGTTGGGCCCATATATTGGACTAAGCCCATCATGGATCAATACGTTAATATTTATACTCGAGAACGTCATGCTCCCTTATGCAGAGGAAGATATGTCCCTTTTGTGGGTCTTCCAACAGGACAACGACCCCAAGCGCACCAGTAAGAAGGCTAAAAATGGTTTGGAGATCATTCAATTAATGTGATGGAGTGGCCAGCGCAATCGCCTGACCTAAATCCGATTGAAAATCTGTGGCCTGATGTGAAGAAAGCAGTCTCTGGAACCAAACCGTCTAGTAACACAGAACTATAGGCTTCAGTAAAGGTCTCCTGGGAGAATATTCCGGTAGAAAGGTGCCAAGATTTGGTAAATTCCATGACCAGACGTTGTGAAGGAGTAATAGCCAACAAAGGCTATTCAACGAAATACTAATTTTGCTGGACTACCACTAAAGAATAAATTATAGAAAAAGATTATTTAATTGTATGATGTTTTAGTTTTAAATTGTGTGATGAAGCAATGGTGCTATTTTTTACCGCTTATTTATTAGAGTTTTTCGAAAAAAAAATAATTTTTTTAATAAGTTGATGAAAAAAAGAATTCTTTTTTAAATGTGAATTTTTGTTTTTAATATAAGCTTTTCGCATATTCAAAATATCCCTCAAAATATTGGCTTAAGCTTCATTACTTGCGATTATAGGTATTATAAGGCAAGTTATGCATTCGTAAAAAAAAATCTAAAGACCAAACATAACATTACGATCATAGAGAAACTTAAAAAAGTGATCGACAAAAAATGTCTGTCAGTCTGTCCGTCTGTATGTATACGAGCTACAGCCTAAACGGCTTAACCGATTACCTTCAAATTTGGTATTTGTGATTATTTTTCCTCAGAGGGTAAATTGAAATTTTATTTTTAGGCGTAAAATAACGGTACCTGCTATATGGCCTTCAAGGAAAATCTTATTTTTCTCGAAAACGGATTCAACGATTTTTATAAAAATTTTGGATTTTTTTTTTGTTTGTAATAGCTATCATTTGATATTAATCAAGTTTACGAGAAAAGTCTATTAACGGTACCTGTCATATAACGTTTTTCATAAATTTTGGCTTTCTCGGTAACTGTATACATTGGATTTCTCTCAAATCTTATATCTGAGAAGATCTACGCAGCCAAACTAATTCTGCATATTAAAATTTTAAATAACTTTTTTTTTTTAATTAAAATTAATTTTTGAATTTTTTTTTTTGAAAAATCAATATTTTTAAAACTAATCAAAAAAATAATTTTAAATTTTATGGTCACGTGTATATTAATAAACTTTGAAAAACTGCATACCAAAATTTCAAAAAACATTTTTTTTTTTTTTTTTTAAACTAAAAATATAAAACCTACAATTCTTAAGCTACTTTTTTGTAAACTTTTGAAAATTTACTGCGCAAGAAAGGAGACACCACAAACATAAATAAGTATAGGCCCATCAGTCTTATACAGGGTGCCCCATGAATCGTGCTACAAAAATAAAACGGAATAACTTTTTTTCAGTGTGGTAATCGGATTATTTCTTTTTTTCTTTTATAGGCTACTATTTAGATTTATCAAAATGAATGCTTGGGATACTGAAAAAAGGATTTAGATAGTGCAGCGATACCATTCTTTGCAGTCCGTCATTTCCGTCCAAGGGGAATTTAGGCTGGAGTTTGGCGGTACTCCGCCGAGTAGATGGACCATAATGAGGCTGGTAAATATGTTTGCAAAATCTGGAAGCATCGAACGAAGACCGTACCAGTATCATCGAGATCCCAATGTTTGGGTTCAGGATACAATCGTGGCTGTTGCATCGTCAATACAGGCAAATCCAAGTGTTTCGAAACTTATCGGGCCAAATTGGAGTTAGCAGACGTTAAACTTGTTTTCGTACAAAGTCCAAATTACAAGCAAGTTAAGCCGTCAGGATTTGCCTGTTCGCCTGGAATTTTGCGGAAAAATGATTGTAATGGCCGAAGAAGACAACACATTGATAAATTGTTTGTTTATGTCTGGTGAGGCTCTTTTTGATTTAAACAGCAATATTAACAAGCAAAATTGCCGTATGAGGAGTGAATCTAATCCAGAAATGCTCCATGAGACGGAACTGCATCCAGAACGAGTCAGTGTGTGGTGCGCAGTTTCATCAAGGTACATTGTCGGGCCATACTTCATTGAAGAAAACGGTGTAACACAAACTGTCAATGGGGACCGTTATTTAAAGATTTTGAAGTGTTTTTTTTACCCAGAACTTCGCCGAAGACGTATCCCTTTCAGGAGGATTTAGTTTCAACAAGATGGAGCAAGTGCACACGTAGCCACACAAGTTATGGCGGAGCTCCAACGAAAATTCACAAATAAATTGATATCCAGAAACTGCACTTTCCGTTGGCTCCGCAAGATCCCCTGACCTGACTTTACCAGACTTTTTTTTGGGGTTATGTCAAGAAGGAAGTGTACAAAACGAAAACCAGGAATTTGACTGAATTGAAGCAGTCCATTAAGACAATAATTGAGGCGATCCCCATTCCAACCCTTCAGGCCGCAATGAACAATTTTCTGATCAGTTGCCGCATATGCGTAGTTGAGCGTGGAGGTCATTTGCCGTCTATCATCCTTACAAGCCATTAGTTATTTAAAATAAAATTTAATTTTTAATTCAATAAAAAAAATGAATGAAATACATCGATTAAAATAAAAATTATTTAAATTTCTTATTGTAGCACGATACGTGCGCCACCCTGTATCAGTGATATACAAGTTATTTGCGAAATGTTTATTTAGAAGAATTCGAAAGAAAACTTAGATGAACGTCAGCCAAGGGACCGAGCTGGTTTTCGGCAAGATTTTAGTACTAGTACTCTCCAGACTATAAACCCAGTGATTGAAAAGTGCAACGAATATCACCTAGACCTAAAACTAGATTTTATCGACTTTACTAAAGCATTTGATACAGTCGAACATGCAACAATTTGGAAGTCACTAAAAAATCAGGGTGTTAATACAAAGATAATAAGAATTATAAGGAACATATATACGAACGCGACATGCAGAATTTTATTAGAAAAGAAGGGCAAACAGTTCCAGCAGTGTTGAGGTGTAAGGCACGGGGACCCATTATCAACATCATTTTTTTTTTTGCAGTGCTTGAGGAAATATTTCAAGAAATGAGTTGGGATTCCTTAGGAGTTAAAATAATAAATGGAGAATTTCTCAGCAATTGAAGGCTTGCAGAAGATATTGTTCTCTTAGCACCATCGTATGTCAGGACTTAGGAAAAATAATATCGGAGCTGTAAACCAATTGCAAAACTACCGACGAAATAAAGCAAAGGCGAACAAAGTGATATCCGTTTAAATGGCAAAAAGTAGATTATGTTGATGACTATATTAACCTTGGGCAGACGATTTCCATGAAAATAGAGAAGATAAAGAAATAGGCAGAAGACTTACCAAAAGCTGGAAACAATTTTGGAAACACAAGCTCATCTTCGAAATTAACATCATCAAAATTTCCAGAAAATATATTTTTGATGGATATATCCTGCCGCGTAATGACGTACGGTTCTCAATAATGAAGCATGTCCGCCATATCAGATCAAAAGTTCTTGGTAACACAAAAAGCTATAGAAAGGTAAATCCTAAAAGTCTCCAAACGACAACGAATCCGAAACTAAGTTCTAAGAAGTATGGCAGACTTTGTAGACGTTATAGAGAAGGCAAAGCAGCAGAAATGGAACTGGGCGGGTCATGTTGCTCGCATGAAAGGCAATCGCTGGCCTACTAGAAGCACGAAATGGATACCTCGTGATGGCAGACGAAATGCTGGGAGGCAAATGAAGCGTTGAAGAGATGACAGCGACCGACAAAACTATAAATTCTGCCATTGTGATACCACGTGAAGTGTATCACAATGAAGTTTATCACAATATATGTAAAATATATTCAACCTTATGACGAGTTCCCTCGCAGTCGGAAAGTTTTACGAATCGCGAAAAAAGTTATCGCAGAATCCTTTGGTAATGGCAATTTGTATGAGCATTTCCAATACGATGGATTCTGTGATAGATTTTATCGGGATTCGTAAGAATTTTCCGATTACGGCGGAATTTGTGATAAGGATAATTATCTATTTAATCAAACTATTTGTATCCGCTAACTAAGCGATGTAGCTTGTGAATCTCTATGTATCTTAGATTAATAGGAAGAGGAAAGAAAATGGAATATAGTCTCCCCTTCGTTCTCATCCCTACAACTTCTGCAAAAGTCGTTGGAGAATACGCCCAGTCCTTTGGCGTCTCTGCCAATTAAATAGTGTCCAGTTGTGACACTTATTACAGAACCAAGATGTTTCGTGCTCAAGGAGAGTAGACCTTTTTAGCGTCTTGGAAACATTATTGGCCAAATAGCTAGTGATGTTGGCGACCTCATATTTCTTTATTTAGTGCCATACCGACTTCTTCCATTTTATGTGGAATTGATAATAGGGTTTTAATGCGTTCGAGTTCAATGGCTTTTCAGTTTCCGTATATATCCATATGTGCCGGCACCCACATCAGGTGAATGTTAAACTGTTCTGCCCATCTACCTGAGAGATGATTGACAAATGGTGGCAGTTATGTAATTTAAGGAAACAGTGATTTGAGGGCAGTTGACTGTCTGAGGAGATACCGACATCCGATGTGGATATAATGTTTTCCACTAGCCAAGAGAAAAGCCCTTTTAAGCTCCCCAATTTCCGCTTAGAACACGCTACAATGGTCAGGGAGACGGAAAGAGAGACTAAGATCAGTCTGTCTGACACATACCACACCCAAGCGGATCTTGTCAATTTGGAAATTTTTGTCGAAGATAAGCAGGTGCGTAGTTTATTCGGCTTGTGTTAATTTTAACTCGAATGTATTGAGAATATTTAGGCTTTAAGACCAGAAAGCTACTTGCTCGTTGAAATCGCACACGTCAACACCAGCGATACAATTTATCAAAAGTCCGTTCAGTTGCTTGCGTATGTAGACGACATAGACATTGTCGGCAGAACGAAGCGAGCTGTGGCAGGTGCATTTCCGAGCATGGAATCGGAGGCGGATAAAATGGGATTTGGGGTAATGAGGACAAGACGAAGTATATGATGTCATGAAGGAAGGAACCTCAACATCGTCGACTCGGGCAAAATATCACGATGGACTGATATAACTTCGAAATTGTTAAGGACTTTGTCTACCCGGGCTCCAAATTGACATCAGTGCAGAGATCAAACAAAGAATTACTCTTGCCAACCGATATTTCTTCGGTCTAATAATGAATCTAAGTAGCAAGGCCGTCTCCCAGAGAACTAAGGAGACTAATACAAGACCTTTATCATCATGGTCGTGCTCTATGGCTATGGCTAGTATGCTTAGCGCAGCCGAGGGTGTAGAAAATGTAGTAAATTCAAAAGATTTTAAAAATTAAGTTGAATAAAATCGCCAACTGCCTAAGTCAACGCTTAACGCCATCTATTGGATTGTGGCATTGATCACGCTATAGCGTCATAAATATCTCATTAACTTCTCCACCCAAATGCACTCAAACCGTCTTTAATTGCAATGAATTTCCAAGCTTTACAACGAAATTTCTATACCTACTTACATCGTCCAAGCTTGCGACGAAATGCAAAATTTCCTCCAGAAAAAAAATCATTTTTTTCTATTTTTCCATTCGAAGGACCACTCCGGAACAATTGCACCCAAAATTTCATACAAAAAATCAATTTTCGTAAAAATCTTCTACTGAGAAAAAAAATTGAGTCAAATTGGCCCAGCCGTTTTCAATCGATGAATTACTATACATTTTTCACATCATTTTATTTGCGATATTGGTACTTCTATAGAGGGCAACTTTTGCATTTGGCAAAAAAATCGGACTCGAGATTTTAATCAAATTTTACATTTCGATGATAGAGAACACCAAAAAGTGGGTCCCGCCATTCCGTCTGCCTGTCTGTAGAACGATCTACAGCCAAAACGGCTGAAGCTTTTTTCTTAAAATTTGGTACTTAACCGTTTTGGTGATTGTCTCAAATATATTTTTCAATCGTTTTTTTAGCCCCAAAAATAACGGTACTTGCTATACAAATTCTTCTAACATCTTAATTATCTCGAAAAAGTTTTTAACGATTTTGTTAAAAATAATTTTTTAAGGTAGTTGTTATTAACAGTACCTGCCATACAAGAATTTGTTTGGTTTTCGATTTTCTCATAAACGGATCTACGGATTTTGATACAAATTTTTGTGTAAGAGGTATTTTAAATTATAAAGAATACTGTTTACCAAAATTTTCGACAAATATTTTTTTTGGAAATTTGAAAATTCAATATTTCGCAAACGGGTGGGTATTTTTTTTTTAATTTATATTATTAAATAATTATACCATTTTGTTTTTTTTTTTTAACTAAAGATATTTTGTATATAAAAAATTAAGGAAGAAACGACTTTAAAAATATATTAAGTCGTTCCTATTAAGAATTTTTTGCATTCGATGTGAGCAAGTACGTGCGATCCAGTCGTGCATTTTATTTATATATGTATATGTATATGTATATAGATAATAGATTTATTAGTATACATTGGATTAGTTTTTAAATTTCGTAATGAAATGTTCTATATTTACCCTTGATAAAAGCTTGGAAAATGTACACTACGATTTTTTTGCTAGCATCGCAGCTGAATCCCTTATCGCCCCCTTATGTGAATAATTGTATAAAGCCTTTAATATTTTTTTATATCAAACATTCCATATAGCTGCCTGCTACTGAATCTCGAGGAGTTTTTAATAATCCTTGAGAAAATAACATACAGAATAATCTCTTAGCACATTTTAATGAGAAAGTCTGAAGAGAAAATGTATTAAAATATTTTTCGAATTTCGAATTGTTGCTCGCATCGTCTGGAATATCGAAAAAGAACATGCGCACTGGCGCGTTCCACAGATATTTGTTTCAAATATAATATTTATATTAAAAAAAAAACAATTTTGGAATAGATAAATTTCTCTTACATCCATCTTCGTCTGAAGCAAATTTGATATCTTTAACCAAATTAATTAATTATTTAAATGATTGTGGCTCCTAAAATATTCTTTTCTTTTCCAGCATGACGTTTTGTATGTAGAAAATGGCAAAACAGTTTATTATCTGAATTTTAACGTTACAAATTAATAATTAAAATAGAGTAAATGAAATAAACTTGTGGAAGTGTTTAGATAAAAATTATTCTATTTTTCAGTTGACATATAAAATAAATGCCTCTATGTGTGTGTGTCTTCGATAACCACGTGCAACAGGGTTCTTAATGCGCTAATAGAGAGAAAGTAGCAATTCATTACCATCATCAGTGACGCAGAACAACGGGTGCCTACAAGGGATACAATCTTCTCACGGAAAGCTCATTCCTCAAATTAATTTAATTGGAAATTAACGAATATCCCTAAAGAATTGCACGATACAATATCTATATTGTTTTCGAAGCCCTGAAGATAGGATGATTTTTCCAGAACTTGAGGGAATAAATGGACGAGTAAAACTAAGTTGGAGATGGAGTTATAATGCAAAATTCCAATCAAGAATACTTTAAAAACTCTACGAGTAGCTATCTCCACTACAAAATATCCATTTGAAATATCTATAGTTTGTATAGGAAAGTTAAATATTTCTCAGCTGATAATGGAGACAATTAGATATTATGTATATTACAATCGATAGTATTAAATGTATATAGTTCATATTTAAAATCTATAAAGATGCATTTAATAACTGTCAGCATAACTCTCTTAGTCGAAAAGCAGGGATGTAAGAATGCTTTATGAGGTCAGAAGATTATAGGGCCAATGGTAAATAATTCAAACCGCCGCGCCAGAGTATTTGAGTGCTATTGGATAATAATGAAATTTTGAATCTTTCATATATGTCCGCGGCCGAAGCCCATGTCAGCAGTCATTTTTTTTTTTTTTTTTTTTTTTTGAAAACAGTAGGTACTTTGAGATTTCAGGATCCCTTTCCTTCGGTATTATGGATTTAGGGATTTCGAGATTTTGCATGTTGGGATTGTATCCGACTCACAAAAAATTAATTAGTATTTTCAATAATATATATGAATAAATGTATTTAAAATCTTACGTGTGTCTTATTCACGTAATTGTTATCCATTTTGCGGTTTCAAAAGTAAACGTATATAAAACACATATAAAATATTTATTCTTCATGATATTTCTTTTTTATTATAAAGTTTGAACGTTGACATAATGTGTGAAACACTACATCATTTAAATAACCACCACGCGAATTGTTGCAAGCATCGATTCTTTTGAGGTAATTTTCGACCACTTTCGCCCCAAACAGTGACTTTTTGTGGATAAAATGGCTTCTCTTCAATAACTTGAGGATTCTCAGAACCCCAAATACGACAATTTTGTTTATTAACATACCCACCAAGTGAGAAATGTGCTTGTTGCTGAAGAAAATTTTGTTCGAAAAATCGCCGTCCACCGCCGCCTGTTGTTCAAGCACCCATCTTTCGACGTATCTACGACGTTGTGAATGGTCCGCTGGCTTCAGTTGTTGTGTGAGCTGGACTTTATATGGATGTAGGTGTAGATCCAAATGCAAAATACGCCATAAGACAGTCCTAATTTCCTAAGACGAGGAATCGACCTATTCGGGTCTTCGGCAACATTTTCACTTACAGCGAAACGACGATGCACAGGCCTTACAATATCTGTAACCAATCCAGTCTCTTCAAATTTCTTCACAATTTTGGCAATTGCTCGCGTAGTTGGATGATTATGTAAACCATAATCTCGTCTTAAAGCACGATATGTAGCTGTGGCAGAATCACAATTTCTGTAGTAGGTTTTAACAATTTTTATGAGTTGCGCGATAGACAAGCGATCCATTTTCCATGTCTGACTTTAAACTGAAAAAAAAAAATTGGTTTAACAACTTAGTTTGACAGATGTCGAATTCCAGCTCTATAATTTTTGAAACCGCAAAATGGATAACCCTATATATGAATAAATGTATTTAAAGTTGTAAGTGTGTGTCTTATTCACCTGAATGTATATCTAGCTGAATTTGTATATAAGAGTCCATTTATCATTGCGAGCGTGTATAGACAATTCCCAGTTAGAAAAAATTTTTTTTTTCAATTTATACTTGCGATACATAGGATGTTCTGCATTATGCCAAGTTATTGATTCGTGAAAAAAATTGAACTCGAGATTTTGATCAAACCTGACAATACGATGATAGCGAAGATGAAAAACCGGGCAATTCTGTCTGTCTGTCTGTCCGTTCAACCGGCTGGATAGATTTGTTTCGAACTTGGTACATATTGCTTTTTCGGTATGCCCACAGGTTTTTTTTATTATATTTTTAAGGCGAAAAATAACGGTAAATGTCATATAGGAGTATTTTTTTGCCAAAAATATAAATCATATATTTCTAAAAACGGCTCCAAAGATTGTTATAAAAAATGATTTCATTAATGAAGGGAAAATGTACTTTTTGGCATTAAAAAAAATGGTTATTTTTGATACATCAAGTAGAACTATTTTGATGAATTGCGATTTTCTGAAAAACGGTACCTTTGATTTTTTTGAAATTTTTAATGCAGAAGCTCCTAAAAAGCTTAAACAATAATTTAACCCAACATTTTGCAAAACATTTTTTTTTGTGGAAATTATAATTTTTTTTTTGAAAACTGAAAATTTCGAAAATTACACATCGATTTTTTCGAAACTTCGTATTTGGTAGTCATATCTTGAACAGTTAAAAAAAAAACAATTTACCTAAAATAAAAAAAAGGTACCTCCTTTCCAGACAAATGTTTGTATCAACAAATTTTTGACATTCTTCGGTACTGATGGCAATCTTCAGTGTTTATGATTTAAGCTTTTAGGTCTTGAAGAGTCCGGTATGGTTCTTTTCACAGTTTTTCTTCATTTTATGCTAGATAGTTTCAACTGGTGAAAGATCAGGGCTGTTGGAGGGCTATTCCAATTAAGGAATTGCTTCAGCAGATAACCACGCAATTGTAGACCTTGCAAAATGCAAGAAGCACCATCCTGTTGGAAAATATAGTCTCCATCATAGCTTAAATTCGTGGTATTGATAGGAGATGCTCATTTTCATTTACAAAATGTAAATTGCCCAAACCCCGCCCAGACATGCATCCCCATATCATTAGAGATGCTGGAAACTTGACCGTTTTTTTAAATGCAATCTTTGTGAAAATCCTTTCTTGAATTTGTAATCTCGTTTTCTTTGGTCGTCCACACTAAATTCAAACCTGGACTCGTCACTAAAATCTCCAAATAACGGACCGCCATTTACTTAAAGTACAGTTTTTACGTTGTTCGGCCCACTGCAGTTGATTTTTCTATGGTTTAGGTGTTAAAAGTGGTTTTTCTTTGGTCTATGTTTTAAACGAATTAAAAAAAGCTCTAATTTGAATAAAACTAAATCAAACCTTGTAAAATTTGTATGCAATTTTCTTCATTGTCCGCTTACAAGTCTCGACTGAAACACTTTTTTGGATTCTTTCTTTCCAGTTCGGTTGACGTCGATTTTCTTTTATTACTTTCTTTAAAACTCAGCAATCTCGAGGTTTCGCAATTGGCGTGCGTCCCAATCTCTACATTTCCACTATTTTTGAAATTTGAGAAATGTTTTAAATTGATGATCGCGGTAAATTTAATTGTCTTGCGAGTTGTTAGCTCGACAATTGCCTTTCGAAGGATTTAATTATGGATTCCCTAAGGTCTCGTAATAAGGCAAAGCCACGCAGCATGGTTGAGATTAAACTGTTACCGGCTCGCATAAAATAAAAGATCAATAAACAACAAAACAAGTACATATCATTTTTTGAATTTCGGTTAACTGAAAATCTGTTTAAATCGTCATAGGCCATATGCGCTTCCTCAAATAAATTTAGTTTTGTTTGGTCTAATTTATTTATTAAATGTAATTTATTACATTTACAAAAAAAATTAAGAAACAACTGCTTGGGATCAGCAAAAATAGGCAACTAAAAAGAGTTAATTTGTTAATTAATAAGTAGACCAACTATTTTGCGTTTGGGTTGTAGGTACTATTGGATGAACCGATTAAAATTATTTTTTTTTATGCAACAACACCATAAAATGACACTCTTAGAGACAGGCTGGACAAATGCTGATTTCCATCCACTTGAAAAGAGACAAATAAAGTATAGGACAAATGGAAAACCTTACGCACTGGTTGACCCGAGACTCTAGACAATTCGTCCCATAATATCGTTTAGGCTCTCTGGTGGGGTCATATGAATGGAACCGAAGACGAATTTCGAATAACGATTGGCCGGAAATGTTAGAAAAGTAGGTAGGTACTACTTCCTACTTATCAAAAATGTTGTATTTATTTCTTTAATATGTAGTACATGGCTTAATATTTTACTTATTTATTAATTATTTTTGGTTTTTCTTGAAATATTATGAAAAAAAACTTCTTACCAAATTTTTAAAAAATTGCTTTTTTCTTAAATAATTATATCAGTTTCGTTGAGTCCACAAAAATCTTTTAAACCAAAAAAAACTTTGCATACACCAAAATTCAAACCCACCCCAAATCCTATATTTGGCCAAGCAGGGAGTCAGCATCCCCCCTCCTTACGCACCGTGATGACAAAAAGAAGTTCCTCTTCCAAAATTAAAATTCAATAATTCATTTCTTTTGTACGTATTGTTAAAAATCAAAGAAATAGTATTAGTTTTACAGAAAAAGGTAGCAATTGCGGGGATTTGGCAATCATGATATGTGAATTCAATGCCAACCCGAAATTTACAGATACGATACAATGGTCTAATGGGCCTAGAGGCGATAATAAACTTATAGTGAATTTATCAGGCTTATAAAGGTAAGCAACACGTCCAGAATGTTTGACCTGCAACGTCAGGGATTCGAGTTGGCTCATTAACAATACCTGTTTAATGTAATTACTTGTAGGACTTCAATTCCCAACGTACTGAAATATCACCTTCGCATTTGAAATACCGCCGTAATTCAATTAAGGTTTGTAGTTCCAAAAATTTTAATTTTAAAATAACAGCTTTTACCCTGCCTAGATACTCTCCTTCGAAACATCTAAAGGAAATTTTCAAAAACGACTTATCTCAGTTTGAATATAAACGAAAGATCCCCGTGCATTGTTTTCAAAGCGACGTATTTCAATTGGGGCATGATGAAGGAACTAAGTTCAATTTGCAATAAACACTAAAGTCGAGATTGGTTGTTCTCGGAAGCACATGCTTTATTGATTCACTGAAAGTTTAAGAAATTTGCAAAAGTACCTTTAATCGATATAAGTCATTATTATAATCCCAAACCTATTATATGAGTTAAGCGGCTATTGCAAAAGCTGTTCAGTTTGAAAATGAGTTAAGTGTTTTTTTCTTTTATTTGAAATTCAACGTGAATTAACACTAAAAAGCCAGGAATTTCTTCGAAATAAAAAAGAGCATGCCTACATATTGAGCAAAAAACTGATTTTTTTAAATCTTAAGTCGACTTAAGCGGTTATCACTTGTGGCCACAGAAATATCAAATTACCCGAAACTATGTTTCTTGACTTAGTGATTTCTGTTTGTAAGTTTACGCCATATTGTGTGCAGTGTTGTGCCATGTACACTATAAATGTAAACTACATCATTGTTTACATGTAGACAATTCCATGTAGACAATTCACAACTGTTGACATAAATTTGTAGACAATGTAGACATTGTAGACATTTCGTAAAACCATGAGAGTTTATATTTTTTTCTACTAAAATGTATAAACTCACAAAACATAAATGTTAAAAAAATTATCTATGTTTATAAAGTTTTAGTTTCAAATATCTATTATGATAAACCTACATACTAAAATTTGATGGTTCACTTAATCACATCAATGACAAAATTTAATGAAGACAATTATTATTGTTTTTCTGCGTTGTAAAATAATTATATATTGATGTGGAAACCCAACATGTGTTCTGAATAAGTATTCGATGCTTATATTTTCATCATTTTTTTTTTGTAAATTCATTTTTATTTATTATTAACTTAAAACTAACTTCAAGCTAGACAAAAATGTTTAAAACTAGCCTAATTATCAATAACTTACAACTAACTTACTGGCCCTTTAAGGGCGCTCTAGGCTAAGCTATATCTCTTAATATTAATGTCTTTCGACCTAAAAAACTATTTTAATCAAATCTATTTATTTTATTTTTATTTCACCAAGAAAAATTTTTCAAGAAAAAACTTAGTAACATTATCCTTTTTTTTAGTTTTAACTTATAGACTACATACGGCTAGACTAAAAATAATTAAAACTAAATACAACTAACTTATACTAACTAAAAATAACGTAAACTAATTAAAAACTAGAACAGCCACAGCAGCATTTTCCGGTTTTTAATTTTTTTTTGTGTATTTTTATTATAAGCATGCATACACTTATACAGCCATACGTACACATGTGTACATATACATATACATATTCATTTTTTTTTTTGGACCACCCTGACTGTCCCTTACCTAATTACCCTTAATTCTATGTAAGTCGGCCAAGACATACCATCTAACTCGACTTTATGTACGAGGGCGGGTCAATAAGTCCGTGAATAAAACACAGATTTTTTGATAAAAAAATAATTTTATTTTTCAACGTAGTCTCCCTTGAGCTCTATACACTTTGTCCAACGCTTCTCCAATTTTTTTTATCCCTTCCAAAAAAAATGATTTGTCGAGGTCCTCAAAATAGGCCTTTGTTTGCGAGATGACTTTATCATTGGAGTCAAATCTTTTTCCACCAAGCCATTTCTTCAGGTTTGGGAACAAGAAGTAGTCGCTCGGAGCTAAATCTGGAGAATAGGGTGGATGAGGGAGCAATTCATAGCCCAATTCATGGATTTTTGCCATGGCAACTGCACATGTGTGCACCCTTGCATTGTCTTGGTAATAAGCACACGAAATTCACTTTTTTCCATTTTCTCCTCAAATTAGTGAGTAGTCTGATAAAAATAGCTGTCAAACACAATCTAACTGACGCAGCAAGTTTAAACTTTGACAGGAGTCAACTGACAGATGCCTGTTGACAGGAGCAGTGTTGCTGTTTCAGTAAAGAGGTCAGAAATTCAAAAAGTCACGGACTTATTGACCCGCCCTCGTATCATAATGCTGTTGAGAGAGCAACCAGAACTAGTTCTCTTGCTTCACCCTATCCCTTCGGTCCCGATCGGACACAGTTTTACTGAACCGAAGGCGCTCTTCTCCACCTTGGGCGATGACGTTCCGACCATACAGGAGTCGCCTATCTACAGTGTTTCGGCTGACGTGGTAGATTAGCGGAACCGCCATTCCATCCTGTATCAGCCCTCGATTGTCTAAATAGAGGAATGTCTCGGGAGGGACATCATTTTACCTAAATTATTTACAATAAAAAAAAAAAAAGTTCTGCACCATCAGGACTCGAACCTGGGCCCCTCCGGTCCATCGGTGATATACTCTCAGGTGCAACATGGATTTAGTACGATACTAAAAATAAAAAGTGCTCATTTACTTATTTTAACTTTGGTAAAATGTTAATATATTAACCTTGTTTAAAATTAACAAAATCTTCTTTTTAACCTAGTAGGTATCATACTAAAAATGATTTAAGGTATTACTCAATCGACTAAAATTTTGCGCCATTCTTTTTGTTCTGATAAAATGGCCGAATGACATGGCCTTTAAATATTAACTATCAAATTTTCCAATTTCCATTCCCTATGAACAGGAACACATCTAATGTTAAAAGATCATCATTCTACCTGAAAGTTCCTACTTCGTATAATTGATACAAATTCTGAGAATCGAAAATCTTCGGTTTCCATTTTTTACGGTTATACTAAATATGAACTTCAAATCATATCACATCACCAAATTTCATTTTTATACAGTAATCCGAAGTTCTTCATAATTGATACCGATTCTCCCCCAAACGGAAAATTTTTCTGTTATATGTATGTTTGAAGAAGGGAATAAGCACTTAGTTTCCAACCCCATTTCTGTTCCGTTGAAAAAAAGAAAAAAAAACATTTTTTAACAAAAATGGTGTTAGGCAATATCGCCCAAATCAATTTGGAAATAATACCTTAGAAAATTCTGAGCAAATTGCTGTTGTATTTTTGTCTCCTTTTGGGTGTTATTTCTTATCTTCCTATTTTTTGTTTTAAGGAAAGAACACCCAAAATTCAAATCAAAAGAACACCCTAAATTGGAAATATTACCCAAATAAGGGAATAAACACTTAATATTATAGAAAAACCACGACAAATAACGCCCACGCACATAGCTATTAGGCAAAAAATACCCAAATCAAAATCTTGCCAATAGTTGTATAATGTATACTGCTTTTTTAAATCATGGCGCGGTAGTTGTGTGTTCGCCTGTCAACCACATGGTCACAGGTTCGATCCCTGCCGTAGTCTATGTCCTCTTATTTTTCAATTAAAAACCAATTTTAAAATAAATGTCATACGAGTTGCTGGCTTACTCATTACATGCTGTTTAGGCATAGATCTAACAACATGTGATTAAGTCAGACTAATATCCCGATAAACATGACAATGAATGAAAAAAATAATGCGAATTATAAGGGACATAGATAAATAAGATACGGAAATTTCTCCGCATAAGTTCAGTCGCCATATCTGGAGATTAAATCTAAGACAACAGACAACGCGATGTTCTGAAACTTCCAGTTTCAGAACATCGCGCCACACATCTTTCCTATCCTTCTTTCTCTTCCTAACCTAACGCCCGCGCTGTGTTGAAACATTTAAAGGGTAGAAATTTTAATCATTAAAATTGGAAGATTTTGTCCTTGGACAGACATAGTTAATAAGAAGGTGTTTTTTTTATATGATTAAAATTTTAATCTTGTTGGATATAGTTCACATTGTATTTTTGTCAATAAATGCATGTAAGTTAAGCTGAACTTAACAAAAATTGCATAATGGTAAAGCGCTCACTTACCAACTCATGAGTCCAAGTGAAACTGCCGATAAGAAAAGCAAATTGTGTGGACTAGATGCCGTTAAAAGCTATTTTCAATCAATAATTCGGCAAGTCCAATTAAATATAATGCTAAGTCTTCTACTTGGCTGAGTATTTTCAGTTATATAGAATTGTATTTTAAAAAAACACCTTCCAATTTAAAGGGTAGAATAATCCCCTGAAAGCGTGTTTTTTTTTTTTTTTTTTTTTTATAACTTTGCACACGCTTAAGGGATTATGAATACCCTTTATATGTTTTCCTTAACACAGCGCGGACATCCGGTGGAAGAAGAGCAAGAAGGATAGGAATGAGGTGTGGCGAAATGTTCTGAGACTAGAAGTGGTTGTTGTGTCAGACTTATCTTCAGGGATGGCGGCTGAACTAATGCTGAGAGAATTACCGTGTCTTATGTATTTATGTCCCTTATAATTCGCATTAAATTATTTACTTCGTTGTCATATTTATGGGTATGCTAGTTTACTCAATGACACGTTGTTAGCGTTATGCCTAAACCGCATGTAATGAAAAAGCACATGTTTCTAAGTTTTTTGTTAAAAAAGTTTTCTTGGTCAAATAAATATAAAATAATTAGAAATAATTCAAATAATTTTTAGGTCGAAAGACATTAGTATTAAGTGATATAGTTTAGTTAAGAGCGCCCGTAAAGGGCCAGTAAATTAGTTATAAGTTATTGATAATTAGTTTTAAACATTTTTGTCTAGCTTTAAGATAGTTATAAGTTAAGATTAAATAAAAATGAATAATAAAAAACAGCATGTAATGAGCAAAGCAGCAACTTATTTTATGACAATTTTTAGAATTGGGTTTTAATGGAATATAAGAAGACATAGACAACGGCAGGAATCGAACCCGCAACCACGAGGTTGACAGGCCATCACACAACTATCGCGCCACGGCCACCCTCTGCCGTGTAGATTATAAAAAAAAAAAAAAAACTGGCCGATTTATGGAATCATTTTATTTTTGAGACTTAAATGTGAAAGTTATTGTCGATATATTGTTTACATTGTCGACTTATAGTTGTTGACATTGCGGACCGATTGTCTACTTTGAAATGTAGACAACTAAAGTGGACACGTGGAGGAACAACACTGGCTAGCCGTTTATTTTTGCTCATTTTGCATATTTTCGTGGTATTTGTTTATTATTCGAATTTAGTGCATGTACGTATACACAATCCATCCAATTACACTAGCAACTCAACCAATTGCATTGTTATTTCCTCGACAAGCTGATAACATCTAAATATTAGGGGTATTCACGATCTTGTGTACCAAGTCTTGTAAAATTGTAAAATTTTATTTTTTTACAACAGGCTATGAACACACCTTTACAAATCTGTAGCAACACTGAAGCAAATGCCAAATCTGTTTCACATTTGTTCTGAAAAAGGCTTAAGTTTGTGTTATAAAAACCTTACACCCTTCGGGTTGGGATATTGTAAAAGTGTAAAAGTGTAAGATTTTGACATTCTGTATATTTTGTTGCTGTAGTTCAAAAAAATGCTTCACTCTTACACTTTTACAATGATACAAGACCAGATACACCGGATCGTGAATACCCGTATTATGTTTGTTCGCCGTTATTTTCCTCCGAACGTAGTTTCAATCAACTGTCATTTAAATTGATAACTTTTCGAGGGGACCTAGTTTTCAAACTAATTTTTTGTTACTTTATTTTAAATTTGCATTGTGTAAGATAATTTCGTTTAGTGCTGTGTTATTTTTAAGAATGCAGTGAACGATTTAACTTTATAATCAAAAATGTGTTCGCAAAAATTCAGAAAACACAAAAATGTCAAAATGTAGCTTAGGTTTTTTGTAGAACCTTGAAGTTATTTGGACTTTTGCTACTTCGTAGCATTTAAGACTTAACCTTAATAATGATTCCAGCTACGCTACTGTATTCTCTCTTATTTAGTATGACAAGGTATATTGTCAAAAGTTATTGGTCATTCTCCAAAAGCCTTACCAAGAAAAAAATGATACCATGGATATTTCTTTATCCAATGGATTCAGCTAGTGATATCTAAATCAAATAAATAATGATCATAAAAAAACAATGTGGCGTGTTCCAAATTATACATATATGTATATATTTTGTTTACTCCCTTAGAACAATATAATATTTTCGTTCCATTGTTCAAATAGTTATTTCGTAAGCACTTTCTTCGCTGAATCAGAAAGTCAATAATTCTTATTTCGCTAAGTAGATAAAAAAGCAATTAACTTTTACAAAAGTGTTCAATCAACAAATTTCATTCTTATGTTCTTTCTATTCCAGGATGTCAATATAACATACGAGAGTGTACCTATTGTCTTGAAGCCAAAAAAAAAAAGATACGAGTATACGATTTAAGGCGCCCGGTCATCTCTTTGTCATTTACACTAACTTGAACAATAAATTATTTTCTTGTGTTTTTTTGTTCATTTTTTTTTTGTTGGAAAGGATACTCCTACTTTCATGGCAATCTCCTGTTTCGCTGGTTTTGTTTGTGTTTGCTTTAGTCTTAAGTTTGTTCTTTTCCTTTTAACACTTTCAAGTTTGAGAAAATAAAACAACAATAATTATTGTATTCTTCGTATATTACTTGAGAATCGATGCACTCGAACTCTCTCTACATAAGTACAAGTATGTAGGTACATAAACAAACCCTTTAACGCTAGCATAGTATTTTATCCTTAGAAGTTGTTAAGATTTATGTTTATATACCTATAGGTATCTTGAAACCAGCTACAACCCAGTGGAGAAATTTTCAAAAATTCGCTACTGAAAAAGTAGCTTTTTCTTAAAGGAAAAGAAGTATTATCAGCAATGAATTTTCTGGGGAATCCTGAATCTTAGAATGAATTTAACATGGTAGATAATGAAATCACCGGGTTATATGGAAAAATGAAATTCGTAGGTCATTTTTTTGGTTAAAAAAATGGTGCTTGACATCTGATGATTTAGTCGAAAAAAAAGGATACATGAAATCGCTGCGCTCTTGGAACCGTCGAAATCATAAATTCTTTTTCGTGGTTGAAAAAACTGTTTTCTGAGATATAATGATTTAGTCACAGAAAAATAATATATGTCTCTCAGGCAGTGGTGTATTTCCAGATTTGGCGCGTCGGGCCAATCAGTTTTGCCGGCCTATTTATATGTTAATAAAAAAAACAACAATTTTGTAAAAATTAAAAAAAATACCTAACTGTGGACACATTCATTTTATTTTTACATTTTTTTTCAATGATTGGTTGACAAATTTGTCAATAACACTTTTCATAATTAATGGATTTGGTTAAATCGGCTTGAATATTTAATATGGATTAAAGCTGTTTAATCGTTCTTCGCTTAGCCGAGAACGGAGATTATTTTTAATTCTTTTTGGAACGGAAAATGAACGTTCTGTGCTACAATATATGACTACACGGTAAAGGAACATACGTACAGCTATTTCCGTTTATGCAAAAGCTTCGTTCAAATGTTTTTGTTTAAGAAAGAGGTTAAGTTGTCTTAAGCTCATGTTGTTATTGCACGATATGAATTCTTTTTAAAAGAACACATTTTTGTTGAAGATTATCCGCAAGATCAATTTTGTATAACTTTTTCTGATTATTGGCCTGAGAGAAAGGTCGTTTATGTAGAGACAAAATAATAATGGGCCGAAAATTGATCCTAGTGAAGCTACACCCTTAGTCACAGGAAGAAACGACGATACAGTTTACATTATCACCTATAATAACTGCTTGACATCTTTCACTGAGTTAGAAAAAAAAATAAGTTTAGAAGCTGAAGAAGAAAAATTGAATTCGTTAACGAGCTTAGAGCATAAAATACGATGGACGCTGTATCGCATGGCTTCGAAAATTCTAAACGTAAGGATGTTAGCTTTGTCAACTTCTTATGACTTTCTAATATCTTCACTTATCTTAATAAAGCAGTAGTGCAGCTGTGCTTAGGCCAAAAGCATTGGCAGATTAACCACTAGGATCGTGAGGCTCGACCATAGGGCGGCAACTTTTAGGGGGCGGCAAATTTTGTATCTTATTTTATTTCAAAAAATGAAGAAAAATAAAAAAATAAAAAGACTAATGACATTCAAATGGGGTACTCATCATTTTTGGTATCTGAAAATACGAACGGTTCGAAAACACGCGATGAAAGTTGGATTATTACGCAATACGCGTAACGTATGAGCAATACGTGGCAGCTAAATAGCATGAAGCCAACATTATCGAATTAATTAATATTTAATAAATAATTCAAATATAAATAATTAAAACTAATAACGCGAAACTATTGAGATGTATGATGTTCACAGTTGTCAGTTAGCAGTTACTATATTCTCTGCAGCATATTGTGTACAACCACAATTACAACATTATTTCGTCAAGGTCTATTAAATTATTCGTAAATATAATATTAAGGTATATTATAATTTAATTTGCGATATATTATATTAAGTGTTTTATAGTAACGACAATTCGTTAATACAGCGTAGGTAATCCAACTTTTACTCAAAAATGAATGTATTAGATAGTCTTGTAAAATATCCTCTTAAGATTGTATTAAAATAATTTTAAATAAAATGCACGACTGAGTCGCACGTACTTGCGCTTCTGTTCGATCATATCGTATACAAAAGATTGTTAATAGAAACGGTTAAATATATTTTAAAGTCGCTTTTTACTTAATATTTTATTATATTTGTATTTTAACAAAATGGGTATATGGGAGGTACCGTTAATAACAAAATATGTAAAAAAAAAAATTGACCAGAATTTAGACTGTGAAAAGGAGTGCATACACTAATTTTTATCAAAATCATTAGAGATTTCGATATAGTAGAAAAAATTGTATGGCAAGTAGGCGATAATAATTATGTAGAAATAAATGGATATTACACATAATTAAATGTTTTATATTGCTTAGTTGATATTGTTTGGGGGAAAACAAAGATGCCATTGGAATTCATGGACAAATAAGAATATTTTTAAAAAATCAAAAATCGTTTTAAGAAAATAATTGTCTATGTATAAAATTTTAAAAGCATTTTTCCAAAAATATTTGAAACACCATTTTGAAGCTATTATTAGCATACATAATAAAATTAAAATTTCAAAAAAATTCAGTGACTGGCTTTTGAAAAGTCGATTTTTCCAAAAAAAGAAATTATTTATTTTTTTAAAATCGAAAAACTTTTTTTTTTTGGAAAATTTGAGTATGTAGTGTTATTAACACTTTTATGGATTATTTGCATAAGAAAAAAATAAATTTAATCAGTCCATCCAATAGTGAGAAAGTCTAAAATATTAATAGTGGTTCTATGGGAAATTAACGGTACTTCCGTTAAGTATGCAAAATAAAATATTCTTATACTTAAAAGTGCACCGTACTAATTCAAGAACACACACAATTATTTATAAAAATTCCTGGAGCCATTTTCGAGAAATACCTTTTTTTAACGTATTATTTTAACATTTGTATGAGAGATACCGTTGATTTTATTTTAGGAATACGGTTTTTTTAACTGTTCAAGTTAATGTCAAAAAACTCCTAGGTACGAAGTTTGGGAAAATTCATTAAGTCGTTTTCAAAAAAAAATTTTTTTTTATTAAAAAAAATAATTTTTTGATAAAATTTTGGTTTACATTAGTGTTTAGAATTTTTAGGGGCGCCCTTCATTAATGAACTGATTTATTTTATAATAATTGTTGGAGCCGTTTTTGAGAAATATTAGACTTTTTTTTGGCCAGATATAAATGTATGGGCATATTACCGAAAAAAAAAACAATATTTAACGAGTTTGAAGCAAATCCATCCAATCGTTTAGGCTTCAGCCTCGAGGACAGACAAACGGAATTGGTATTGTCTTTGATTGTAATGTCATGTTTGATTGTTAGAATTTTTTTTGCACAAAAAAGGGGCCGGTAACCACTGAGCGTGCCTCAGGGCGCCGAGAAGGTTAATGCGCCACTGGCCAAAAGCCAGACTGGACTAAATGCAGCTTAGAAGTTTATTTAAATCAAGATATTCCCATATTTAAGCAATCATAGTTTTTCAAGTGCCTTGAATAAGTAAGACAGTATTGCAATGGGTCTGAAATCACTCCCATGTCCCATCTTTTTTTTGGCAGATGAATAATCTTGGCTTTTTTCCAATCTGATGGGAAGACTTCTGTCATAAGGATTGTGTTAAAAACATGAGTAAGAGCTTTCAAAACGTAGGTAAGCATAGTTTTAATAAATGTAGAGTGCATTTCGTCCAAGCCGGCTGTGGCCATAAACCTTTTTAATACGTCACCCTCATCTATCGCTCTGAAAAAAAAAACAATGGCGCAACATTTTAATGGTAAATCCACATATGTTAAATTATTTTTAGTATGATACTAGGCTAAAAAGAGTATTTTGCTAATTTTAAACCAGTTTAGTCGTACTATTTTCTTAACATTTTACTAAAGTTAAAATCACAAAATGGCTACCTTATTTTTTTTAGTATCATACTAAATCCATATGCCACTTTGACATTTACAAACGTTAAAAAGTTATGTTCGCTTACTTGTTTGCACTATTTTAGGCGTGTTTAGTTGTAGTTTATTAAGAAAATAGATTTAGTATGGTGCTAGTTAAAAACAGTTTAAAATTAAATTAGGAAAATATTAGTAAATTGCTTTAGCAAACTGTTAAGCAGTATCATACTAAGCCCTTAACATCAGGCTGTTTAAAATTTTGGGCCAATGTTATTGTCATCGCTTGGAACTAATTGGTCATTAGGAATGTAAGAATATCCGTTAGAATGACGTTTTTTTCTCTTGATTATTCATTTTTGATCGTTTCTGTTGTCTTCTGAGCATTTTTGTTTACCGACCTCTTCAAACGCATCAAAAGATTCGCGCTTGTTTTCTACGAAAGTGATGAGTGACTCGTAGAGTATAGAAACTACTTATACGTCAGTGTCAATACCTTGCAAAATTTTGGAAACTGTATTAAATTGCTTAAGTTTCTTAGAACTTTCCTTAAGCTAAAATTCCTGAACCTTCATTTTTTAGCAAAGCCTTTGTTGACCATCACTTTGAATCCCAGTGAATGCAGTTTTTTCTAAAGTCTAGATAATTGTGATAACAACTTTAGCATAACTCCATAATGTAGAGGTTACCTCCTTGATTGCAAATATGGTGGTCCAAGACGTTTTGCTGGCGGCTTTGTGCCTTGAAAAGCGCTTACTTTGAGCTCGTCTTACAGGCAGAAAGCCGCCAAAAAAACGTCTTGGATCACCATATTTGCAATTAATTAGCTCATCTCTACATTTTGAAGCTATGCTTAAGTTATTATCACAATTATCTTTGGAAACTTTGGCTTTAAACGATTCAGGATGAATTGTCAAAGCTGCCTACTGAACAGAAATTCCAACAGAGTTTGACATTCTCAACTGTCTAACCATAAACTACAACCAAAAACTTCTCATGCAGATAAAAAAAATCCTTAGCGCTGATAGTTCCATTTGACTCAGTTCCTTGAAAGTTGAAACAGAGATGTCTGCGCCACGAATAAATTGCATTAATTGTATCAATAGACGATAATTTACATTTGTATATTTACATGAGTACCCCATTTGTTATTCTTAGACGGATTGTTTACATGTTATTCTTCGTCATGATGTTATTACTTTGACATGTGAAATTCTATATTAAGAAATTACAAATTCGAGTGCTTCTTTAGGTTGGTTTATCAATGAGTGATGACAATGATATCTTAATTCTGTACTCTATTAAAATTTTGTGTCGATATCGTCGTTATAATTCTATCAACGTCTGTTTTGATAAGCACGAGTGTTGAATTTTCACTGTCTTTCGAAACACTTCACCCAATAAATTACTGTTTGAAATAATATTTGTTGGCAATGTAAGACATGAATCGCAAGTATAATAAAAACGTTGGGGCTATGGAAGTAACACAACTTGGCATAATATGAATTGCCTAGTGATAGCTTTAACGGTAATTTTTGAATAACGGTTATAAGAGATACGGTTATTTCATGGTAACGGTTATTCTTTGCAGTTATTGGGTAACGTTTCTTTTAAATATTAAAACAATAAAGTGCGCGACTATATCGCACGAACTTGCTCTTATGTTCGATCAGATTGTATGCGAATACGAATAATTTAGTATTCACTTTTTTAAAACGCGTTAATACTTTCACTTCCACACACCGACTGAAGAACTAGTTAATCAAAGCAAAGGTGTACAAATGTGAGGAATAAGTAGTAGATTAAGACTAAAATTAAATTGGCTTGATAAGATTGATAGTTTTTGTAAGAATCATTATTGATTGAAGGGGTGCCAATAATTGGGTACAAAAAAAGGGGTGCCAATGAGTGTGGTCGGTACGCTAGTTCCGGGACTTATGCTGGATTTACACGACTGCCAAATAGGCAGTATTACTGGCAAAATCTTGACATTATTTTGTTTGTCGTGTAAATGGTCGAAAATGTGGCAGTATATTTGTCATTAAAAATCTGCCGGCCAGAATTTTCGTTAAGTTGTGGCATTACACTGACATCGTGTAAATTCAGTACTGACAACATTTTTCAAATAATGACAATTTGCAATAAAGAATGAACTTGCTCATTCTTTACTGGCAGTTGGCAGTATTTTTATCTGTCATTATATTAGCTTCGTGCAAACGAATGGCGTTTAATAAATTAATGACATCAGTATTTTGGCAGTAAATACTCCGAACTTGGCAGTAGTGTAAGTCCGGCATTAGGCTTACTTATTCGAATTCAAAAGATTCTGACTTTTGTTTTTGTGTTTCGATTGCTACTAACAAAAATTCTTAAGCTTTGTCAAGCAGTTTCATGTTTAGGATAATTGAGTTTTATTTTTGGTTCAATTCTAGAAGAGCTAGCTCCCAATTTAGTTATTACCCTCCAAATTTTAAACATAATACCATATAGCAACAGCACCTTCAGGAGAAAGTGTTTTTTCTAAACTCAAGGTAATTAAAAACTACCTTAGGACAACAATGACAAGAGAAAGAATGGTAGAGTTGCCTATAATGTCAATAGAAAAGGAGTTATAAGAGTCCTTAGACTATGATGACCTTGAATTTTTAATTAGCTTATAAAACTTACTAATTTTTATTTTTGTAAATATTGTGTAAGATTTTCTTAATTTGTTTACTAAAGTTCCTAATTTTTATGTTTGTAAAATATGTTTAATTTTGTATGTTTGTAAAAAATGTTTAATTTTTATATTTATTTTTCTTATACTTTTTTTATTATTCACCTTTAATTTTTGGGATATTTGCATGTATGTTACTGAGGATTAGTCTTTCCGGAAAAACCTCAATAAAATAAAACACATTGAAAGTCTACCTCTTGGGTAATGTGGAAACGACTTTTGCCGACAAAATTATAGAATGGGGCGCTAAACGTAGAGCTTGCACAGGGCGCTCATTTGACTCAGATCGGTCCCGTTATCAAGATATTAAATTTTGTCCCTTTTACAAAAGTAGTACAGATACAAAAGCAGCTTTAGAAATTAGAATTCAGTTCTGGAAATACTCAATGGAAATATGATTATGATAAGTTTCAGTAGTAAGGGCTGTGGGGAAAGTAAATTCAGGAAAATAACTTATAAATCATTCATGTGCATTATGGACATTATACATTATGTAATATACTATGTAGTATATAGTTTTCCGTGAAGCATATTTTAAGCCAAATATTTCTCGAATCTGACAGTTTTAGTTAATTTAGCATGAAACTTTATATAAGTATTATTGATTTTCAAAGGCACTTATTTTGTCTGGTCATATAAATGCAGTATTTATTCATGGAACGGACAAAGTGTGTACCCATAGTAATGCATTACAATTTGCCTCTGGGATTCATTCTTTGTCAATCACATGTCAGATTAATAAAAAAAAAATACTTTTTCTAAAAGTTTAATATTAAAAAATTATGTTCAATAAAATTAAGGGTTATCCATTTTGCGGTTTCAAAAGTATAGGGTTGGAATTCGACATCTGTCAAACAAAGTTGTCAAACCAATTTTTTTTCCAGTTGAAAGTCTGACATTTACGAAAATGGATCGCTTATCTATCGCACAACGCATAAAAATTGTTAAAACCTTCCACAAAAATGGTGATTCTGCCACAGCCATATATCGTGCTTTAAGATGAGATTATAGTTTGCACAATCGTCCACCTACGCAAGCAATTGGCAAAATTGTGAAGAAATTTGAAGAGACTGGATTGGCTACAGATATTGTCAGACCTGTGCATCATCGTTTCGCTCGTACCACTGAAAATATCGCTGATGTAAGTGAAAGTGTTGCCGAAGACCCGAATGTGTCGATTCCTCGTCGTTCTCAGGAATTAGGACTGTCTAACGGCACATTATGGCGTATTTTGCATTTGGATCTACACCTACATCCATATAAAGTCCAGCTCACACAACTACTGAAGGCCACCTGACCATTCACCACGTCGTAGATACGTCGAATGGGTGCTTGAACAACAGGCGGTGGACGGCGATTTTTCGAACAAAATTTTCTTCAGCGACGAAGCACATTTATCACTCGGTGGGTATGCTAATAAACAAAATTGTCGCATTTGGGGTTCTGAGAATCATCAAGTAATTGAAGAGATGCCACTACATCCACAAAAAGTCAATGTTTGGGGCGCTCTTTGGTACGGAGGTATGATTGGACCTAACTTCTTCGAAAACGACGATGGAAACACTGTCACCGTCAATTCGGAGCGTTATGGTCATATGATAACTGACTTTTTTTCGCCTGCTATTGAAGAATACGACTTGGATAATATGTGGTTTCAACAAGACGGTGCCACATGCCACACAACTCGAGCGAATATGGCTTTATTGCAAGAGACATTTCCTGGCCGAGTAATTTCTCGTCGTGGCGATATCAACTGACCACCAAGATGATGCGAAAGACCGTGTTTATGCAGATAAACCTTTATCCTTCGAGCATTTGAGAACCAACATTCGTCAGGTTATGGCTGAGATACCGCCCAATATGTGTCAAAAATTGGTCGAAAATTATCTCAAAAGAATCGATGCTTGCAACAATTCGAGTGGTGGTCATTTAAATGATGTAGTGTTTCAAACATAAGTCAACGTTCAAACTTTAGAATAAAAAAGAAATAGTTTATATGTGTTTTATTTACGTTTTCATTTTTCATTTCATTTTATTTTATTTACGATATTGCTTATACACAATAAGGTATAATATCTTAAAAGCTAGTGAAAAGCTAACATTACATTTTTATAAAAAAAAAAAATAATACAGAGATATAAAGCATATTTATAAGTAAATCGATCCTTAAAGTATTGATTGTTTGTATGTTTCTGGCATTTTTTTTAAGAAGAAAAATATTTTTTTATTTCTTTTTTTACCCTTCTTGAATCTTCAATTCTTCTGACGTCGCGTGGGAGGCAATTCTAAAGGCGAACCCTATTAATAAAAAATTGACGCTCGGATGTTAGGGATGAGTATAGTGGATGTATGTGTAGTCCGGACCTACCAGAGGACACTGTTCTTATTCTTTCGTACAGATAGCTTGGTTCATTTGTTAATAACATATCGGAGTACAAAGATAGGGTACGAAATTCTATCAGATGATTAAAAGTCATTTTATATAGTTCGGATGAAAATGTTGAAACACGATCATATCTGCGTAAGCCGAAAATATAACGGATTATGCTGTTGAAAGCTACATTTAACCTCCTTTTACTTTCGGAACTGCAAGAACAATATATTTCACAGCCATTTATAAGAATTGGTATTATTATTGCTTTAACAAACATTTTTCGAATTTTGTTGGTGTAAAAGATTGGGAAGCTCGCAAGGAGCGTAAAGCACCTTCAGTTTTTCCGACGACTGAATTTATATGACTATCCCAAGTAAGGCTGCGGTTATAAACTAAAACCATGTTTCAGAGACACATACTACGTCCAGACCTGACTCCTCAAATAAATCTCTAAGCTCATCAATTTTGGGTAGTAGGCTCTGCGCATTTATATGGCAAGTCCTAAGACCATTTTTTTGACCACTCAAAATCCTTAACATCGTTCTTAAATTTGAATTATCGCCTATTATGTGACTTAGGATTATATAGAAAACTAACCAGAAGAGAAAAGAATAAAAAAAACAACAAAAATAAAGAAGAAAAAAGAAAAGTCTGTGGAAAGAGAAGAGAAAGGAAAAGAAAATAAAAGAAAAAGTAAATACAAGCAACACACAAACAAAACAAAAATAAAATCAAAATAGAAAACCAAAAAACAACTAATTATAAAAAACTAAAAAGAAATAATATTTAAATCGAAAAATTTATCAAAGAAAATTACAAAATTAGCTCAGTTTTTTTTTTTAAATATTAATAATTTCTAAGGTGTTTTTTTTTATAATACAATTCTATATAAACGGTGATTTTTTAAGAGCTTGGTTTTTGAAAATTCAAAAAAACACAGAAACTTGTAAGAAGTGAATGAAATTTTTATTTGGATCGATAAATCAATTTCTGCCATTTACTTTTTAAAAATAATTTCACTTAAATGTTGCCCGCGGCTACGCTTCAGGTGGTCCATTCTGAAGGTCCAATTTTGGCAAACTTTTTCACACATTTCGGCCGGAATCTCACCAATGACGCGTTCAATGTTGGCTTCCAAGGCAGCAATCGTGTTTGGCTTGTCCCCATAGACAATACTTAACTTAACATAGCCCCACAAAAAATAGTCTAACGGGGTCAAATCACATGATCTTGGTGGCCAATTGACTGCGCCAAAACGTGAGATCAACTGCTCACCAAATTCGCCTCTCAATTGATGCATGGTTTCGCGTGCAGTGTGGCATGTGGCACCGTCCTGTTGGAACCACATGTAGACCGAGTTCAATTCTTGCATTTTCGGCAAAAAAAAATCTGTTATCATCGAACGGTACCTTTCTCCATTGACCGTAACCCTGCGGCCTTCATCGTCCTTGAAGAAGTACGGCCCAATGATTCCGCCTGCCCATAAACCGCACCAAACAGTAGATTTTTCGGGATGCATTGGTAGCTGCTGAATTGCCTCTGGCTGCTCTTCACTCCAAATACGGCAATTCTGCTTATTCACGTCTTCATTTAGCCAAAAATGAGCCTCGTCGCTGAAGACCATAAAACGGACGTAGCTTGCGAAACACATTTTTCACAGAGCACGAATTTTGATAATAAATTTCAATAATTTGCAAACGTTTTTCAGGCGTAAGTCTATTCATGATGAAATGGCAAACAATACTGAATCGAAATGTCAAATGTTCGTGGAATTTGTCATGTGTGATCTGTCAAAAATATAAACGTCAAAAACCAAGTAGCAAAAAAATCACCCGTTACTACTGAAATTACTCAATTTTGTGGACTAAAGGCCGTTAGAAGCTATTTTGAATCTATTAATAATTTCTTTTGTAAATAAAAAGATTAAATTAGTTTTTAGTTAGGGATTCACTTCATAATTTGGTCTGGCAATATCTTCTAAAGTCTTCAAGCAATCTGCTGTGGTTGACGTTTAGCATAAACAGATCCGCGGATGGTGTATGCAGAAGCCAATTGTTTACTTTGTTTTAGTTTAAATGCTTTTTGGAATAATAATTTGTTTTTTTTTTGGGATAGGCTCTCACATAAGTAAATCGGAGTTTTATTGTTAAGTCCCACATTCTCCAAGGAAAGTTGTTTGTTGTTCTTCGTTTTAAAGATTTTAATTGATTTTAGTACATAGTTCTTGTCGTATGGTGTGTTGAACTTAATGATTTACTTTTGAAACCACAACATGGATAACCCTATACAGTCTTCTCGTTTGTTTTCTGCTGAGGATATCCAGTACTTCTTCAGGGTACATTTTTGAACGCATCGTTCCGGAAACCAACCACGTTCTGTTGACATGTGTTTCTTTTGTTGTGTGTTCTTGCTTTCACTGCCTCTGTCTGTTGTATTAATGTATGTAACGTGTAAAAACTAATGGTCTAGTTGCCAGTGCTTCAGTGTCTCTACTTCGTTCATTTATCTACGGAGTAGTATAAAATGTAATGTAATGTATCAAGTGACAGCTGTCAAAGAGACTAACGAAAAAAGTATTGCCAGATTGAAAACCACGCATCTGAAAAAAAACACCCGGATATTTTCATAATTATACCACAATTAAATTAATGTTAAATATCATCCGTTTTATTTGAATTAAATGCAACAAATATGCTAACGTTATTCAGGCGATTATTGCTTCATTACTTGTTGTCAATTATTTCTATGTCTGTAGTCTGTCTACAATATAAACGCCAAGTCACAATAAAATTTTACGGTTTTTTTCAAAAATTTTGTTACATTATTAGAGTGTACTGCCTAAATACGCAAAAAAGGTGATAAAAATAACTGATTTTTTCATGTTTCGTTTAAATTCGACTTTTTTTTTCTATTTTTTTCTGAGTCAATACATAATCATGCTTAACACTCCACCCTGTTCTCAATCTCAACCGATTTTTGAACAAACAAGTTCCATTAAATTAAAATCTGAGCACTTTGCTTTAAAGAAACCTTTTCAGACTTCGACACCCTTCAAATTTTAATACAAAATTTACCATCAGTATTCTTTCATACAATCTTGTGGGCAGATTTGCTTTGACTTTGGTTTTTGAAATTAAATATGAAACCGGAATAATGAGAACTTGTGAATTTTATTTAACAAACTACAGAAGAAGTCCAACTATCGTTAGCTTTCATCTAATTAAAACATTAACATTACAAATTCCCCACAATTTTGTAATTAGTTTTCAAATATCCATGCATGTTGTTCATTCAAGCTAAGGATAAAATTAATTACTCGTATCCTTGCTAAAAAGTTCTAAGTAGCTATACTTTTATATTTGTGGTGTCCAACAGAGAACAAACCTTAGTACACAATATGAAAACTATTGTCAAACTAAAGACCAACGCAATATTATAATTCTGGTTTTTATTTCTCAGCAACACAAAAAATGGACGAATTAAAACTTCATTTAAAAATGCAGAGCAAAAAATATGTAAATTTACTGTCACAACTTTGATTCCATCTAAATCACCATTTTTTGCTTTCCGTTTTTAACCGGAACTTCCCGACTTGTTGTCATTAGCAAAAAATTAAAAAAAAAACAAGAATGTAGCTATATAACCTTTTTCAGATGAGTTGATACCCTTTTTTTAGAATAAATGGATACGAACCAAAAAAACAACACAAAAAAAAAAAAATATTGATGGAAAATTATATTGGCATCGATTTGGAAACTCAGTCATTATTTTGGAAAAGTCTAGAGTCTTATGGTTGGAATATTTTAACGGCGATAACCTGATACATTTCTCAAAGAAAAACTTTTTCGTTTTGTTGCGATTAGTTTTGAAATCATAGAAGCAAGTGGGTTCCGAAAATCCAAGGGTTACAACTTACAAAATCTTGATTGGATATCTTACAGGGTGTTAAACACTTAGACTAGGCATAGCTGCTTGGAGTTTATAAATTATTTTACTTAATGAAAGGTAAATATTTAAAAAAATTCGATTTTTATCTATTGAAGGTGTTCAAAAGAAAATTCTTTGAAAACTTTTCCGTAGGTTTCCAAAGGAATAAGGTGTCAAACACTTTGTCTTATTATTGACTTTCAATCAATCCACCATTTTTAGATACGGGATTGAAAAATAGGAGCATTTTCGGTTATGGAAAAGACATCAAAGCCATGGAAACAGTGAACCGATAGAATTTTAATTTTGTGTATTCATATTAAAATGTTGTTTATTTTAGGTTCTTATCTCACTTAACCACAACGAATCAAAGTATAACCTTTATCAACACCTTGGTGTCACGTTTGCATGTTTTATTTGAGTACAAATAAAATCAATTTATGAATGATTAAATCCATTATTATATGCATTCCGGTTTGAGCTTCATTTGTACCGAAATAATAAAGAACTGTGGGTTAAGAACTCAAAACTTTTAATGAGAAAAAAAGATGGTGATACAATTATTAAAATTAAATCCTTAGATGATTTAAATAATCTTTTATTAAAATGCTTTTGATAATTTAAATAACTTTAATTCTGATAAAAATATTATTTCTTCTTGTATTTTTGATAGTGATGTCACACTTGACAAGTTTTTCAAAATAACCAAAACTATAATTTTTTTGATAAACTTTTTAACGGGTCCGCCATCTAACGTTTTTTTTTTCAACTAGTGCTTATTTCGTGAATGGTAACACTTAGCTCATGTCTGAGTTGACAGATAATTAGTTTATCCTTCCGCTGAACGAATATGGTTGTGCATACGCTTGAACAACGGTCCCTAAGTGGGCCTGCGATCGAATTAGAGAAAATGCCGATTTTCCAAAAAAAATCATCTTTTCAGATGAAGCTCATTTTGATCTTGGCGGGTATGTAAGAAACAAAATTGTCGCATTTGGGGCATAGAAAGCCCGCACGCATACATTGAAAAGCCGATACACCCAAAACGAGTCACTGTTTGGTGTGGATTTTGGTCCAGAGGAATAATTCGAAAATGAGCAAGGAGTGGCCGTTACAGTCAATGGCGATCGTTATCAGGCCATGTTGAACGAATTTTGTTCACAAAAATTGAAGAGGAGGATATTGGCAATATTTGGTTTCAACAGGACGGCGCTACGTGCCACACAGCCGAAGCTGCACTCGATGTCTTGCGCCCATTTAAAAAAAAAAAAGTTATTTGGCGGACCCTATATTATCCATCAAAACATACGCAGCCTTCGAGCTAATTTCGATTTTTTATTGCTTCATATCGATTCATGTTTTAGGAGGCCTGATTTTATTTTTGTCTCGGAAATTTGGATTTTTGAATACGAAAAGGATAATTTTAAAATACCAGGCTATGAATTTTTTGGTACGTGTAAGTTCTTTTATTACATTCACCTCCATAATGTAGATACATTATACATACATTGGCATAAATTGTGGTCAATTATCAGTAAATTGTTTTATTCAGGGGACTCATTCGGTAATTTTTAATTTACAATAATTTGTGACAGGTACTATTATAACTATTTTGGCGAAATTAGTAATATTTTCTTCAAAATGACTTTATGAAAATGGCTGTGTTCGCCTACAATGAAATTGCATACTTTTTGATGTTACATTTCTAAGAAAAAATAATTAATAAGGCCCTGGACCTGGACACGCAATGAGGGGCAAGCGGCAAAATTCTGAGAGGCAAGCAAAACAAAAAAAATTAAAGCACACACGTTGAGCGACTAACATCATTTCTGAGCGGCATAGCGGCGCAGCACCGCAAGGCATAATTATGGCAAAAATCACGAACATTTTAATTTCAGCTGTTCAAAGCCGTTGTCTTTAGGGAAATCTTTTAGTAGTGGTAAGCGGAAGGTTCCACGGAACTAGAAACGAAGCCCCTACTTACAAAGATGAGGACGGTGGTCAGTCCAAGAACTGGAAGAGTAGGGTAAAACGCTCGGAAGGGGGTGTGGGCTGGCCGGTGATATAGGTAGGTGCGAATGGTGACACTGCTAGTCAGTAAGCCAGGAGCATCAGGCCGTTAGAGGGAAGAGGTCGTCTGCCTGGGTAGACGATCAGGTATATTGAGGGTAAGGAGTCTGCGCGGGTAAGCGATTTCAGAGGAATGAATGTGTATTTGCTTGGTGAAGCTTGCTGGTTTCGGTCAGCACTGTGAAGCCTAGCAAACCGAAGTTAAGACCTAAACACAGCAATTTATGGCAGCTGCTGCGGCAGTATTGTACGTGGTTCAGTAATCACAGAAGTAAGTGTGTAGCTAAAACTACATATTCAGGAATAACAGGTCTAGAGGATTGATAGATGTATGGCACTTGTGCCATCATTTCCTTGAGCGCGTGTTGATTATACAAAAAAAAAAATATATATTATTCTTTTAATAATACATGCAGTCCTTGAGTAAGCTTCGGCTTATTGATCACGTTTGCCATCTTTCGGGATTTATCCTGATGGGTGGTTGTTTTTTGGGTAGTGGAGGTGCGAACCAAGCTTGCTTGGGGAGGGAAACATTTCCACAATAGTAAAGAACGAAAGTTTAATATGGCTGGTTGTGGGATTCTCGCCATGTGGCAAGGTCTATATGACCTTGCTTTAAGTAGAAATATGATGATCCTTTTATCCCGATGGTGAGGACTAATTTCTACATAGGGTTCTCTTGTCCATAAGTTGAGCAGGAAAACATATAAAATGGCAGGATTATCGTTCCTGGATAGCCATTCGCCAAAGAAAACCTGGTAGTGCATTCTTCAATTAGGTGTATGAAAAGACTCCAGTAATAGCGTAATTTGGTACTGCGGGGACTTGTATCCTACAACTTTTCCGCTAATGCCCGAAAATACAAGTTTTGGGATGGCCTCTTCGGAGAGCTCGCAGTGGCTGTGGTTGCTATACAATTCGCGTATACTGTGAATGATCGCTCATAGATAGAAGTTTGTTGCAAGGAGCACTCATGCCCACCGTGTAATTATGCCTTAACTGGCCGGTGTACACGTTAAACAAAACCACTGTTCTGTTCAAAGCCGTTGAGATTCGAGAAATCAGATCGATGGTCCTCAAGGCAATATAGGGGAAGTTGCTTTGTAATGGAGCCTTCCTTCTTCGTGATGAAAGACGGGCAACGTTTAGGAATGTTAAACTCTCTTTAATGAAACTATTCTGCACTGGGCGGCTAATCTGTCTGGTTAAGGTGGTCTCTGAGTGGTGTTGGTGTTTTCGTTAAAATTGAACATATAAATTCTGAGTTCCTAACATAAATTTAAGATCTGCTGATATTATAAGAATTTCGTTAAATATTAATAATGTAAAAACAGTATTTATTTGTGCTTATAGTAGTGGAGATGTTTTTCTTGAATAACTAAATATTTTGTTAGAGGGTGAAAAGTCGAAAAACTTAATCTTTCTGGGTGATATCAACATTGATCTTCTCTCTAAATCTAATCTAGTAGATAGTTATTTATCGTTATTTGCTGGCCATGGTTTTGATTGTTGTATAAGTGTACCTACACGAATTACTGATAACTCTCAGACATGCATAGACCATATATTTTCAAGAAAAAGTAGAGTTTATGATTTTAATTTAGTGATTTCTATTGCTGATTTTGGTATAACAGATCATTGTATGATTAGTCTTCACTTTTTAGATATTACTAATGTTATTGATGTTTCAAATACCTCCAATACACTTAAAAAAGTTGATTTTGTCAAACTTAACTTTCTTCTCCGCTTTGAGTTTTGGGACAAAGTTTATAATGAACACGATCCTTCTATAGCTTTTGATAATTTCATCGATATACTTGGTTCCCATGTTACTAGCTGTAATTCAAATTATTCAAAAACTAGTAAATCTAAGCATTTGAAAAAATGGACGACAGAATATTTATTAAATTGCATTAAACAAAAAAATAAGCTGCTACTTAAATGTAAAAAAAATACCAAAGTAACAATATACTTAAAGCAAACTATAAACTACTTTGTAAAGAATTTTCAAAGGAGATCAAAAAACATAAGGAAGACTTTTGTATAAATGAATTGATGAAAAATAAATTAAATCTTAGAGGTGAATGGAATGTGGTTAACAACATTTTGAACCGCAACGACCATGTTATTAGATCACTCATACTAGCCGACGGCAATAAAAGTTTTTCTGATCCAACTGAGGTAGCTAATCGTTTTAGTGAGTTATTTGTTTCCATTGCCAATAATCTATCTACCGAGGTTTTCGTAAACAATATTGACTACGTTGATACAGAAATAATAAATGACAGCTTCGTAGGTGATAGTTTATTCTTTGATCCCATTTCTTCTGGAGAGTTGATCTGCTTCATTTAATCACTAAAAAATTCCAACTCAACTACAATTGATGGGAATTCTAATGTAATCTTGAAAAAATTGATTTTAACATTGTTGGTGTCCTTGCTCATGTTTTCAACAACAGTGTATACAAAGGTATTTTTCCGAGTGCACTTAAGGTTGCTGAAGTTATCCCCCTTCATAAAAAGTCCAGCACTATGGATGTTAACAATTATAGGCCAATTTCTCTACTACCTGTCTCTTCTAAACTGTTTGAGAAGTGTATGAAAAAAAGGATTTTAAATTTTTTAAACAGTTTCAACTATTTCAATGACTACCAATTTCTATTTCTCTCTAGTAGATCTATGGAAGATGCACTACTGAAGTTTTGTATTGAAACTTATGATTTTATTAATAATAATCTTTATACTGCTGGGCTTTTTATTAATCCAGCTAAAGCATTTGATTTAGTTGATCATAATATTCTGCTAGTTAAGCTCTATAAAGCAGGAATGCGTGGTTTTATTTATAAATGGTTAGAGTCTTACTTAACAAACCGAAAACAAATGGTTAAAATTAATGGCTGTTATAGTGAACTCTGCCACATAACTATTGGCGTTCCTCAAGGTTCGGTCTTGGGTCCCTTGCTTTTTCTGATTTTTATAAATGTCTTCTTCGGTCAAAACTTTAGTGGTAAGCCCACAACTTTTGCTGATGACATTGCCTTTTCCTATGGTTGTAAATCTCCCCTTGACCACATTGCTAACATCAACACTGACATGGAAATCTTAAGGCGTTGGTTTTCTGTTCACAAAATGGTTCTAAGCAATAAAAAAAAAGCGATGTACTTTAATTTGTCGGGTTCTCCACTAGATTGCGATATTTTCTACCATTCTTCCGAGTGCTGTAAATTTAGTTTGAGAATAAATTCTGGCGATTCTGAAAACAGTGATCTATCATTTTTTTCGAATGTTCCTTGTTCCAAATTTTGCTTTCAGGTTGAATTTGTAAAGTCTTTTAAGTATTTGGGAGTAATATTCGATAGCAAACTTAATTGGACAGACCATACTGACTCATTAAAAAAGTACCTAAGGTGCTGGTCTAGGCATTTTTATAACTTAAGTTCATACTGTTCTAAACAGGTGTTCGTTATGGTCTATTATGGTATTGTACATTCGAAAATTCAATATGGCTTAACCTGTTGGGGTGGTGCATATTCTGATAAAGTAAATCCACTAATTATTTTGCAAAAGCACCCTGGTTTCGATTTATTTCAGGGTCTGAAATTCCTTCCATTAAGGCACCTTTACTATTATAAAGTTCTTAGGATATTTTTTATTAGAAGTGGACATCTATCTATAAGAAGAAATGATTTACATAATTTACGTATTAATTTTTCTAACTACGTCAATGTTTCTCCGTATAATAAAGTTCATTTCAAAAGATTCTTCACAGTAGGAGGAGATAGAAATTCAACTAAATTGGAACAGAGCGAAGATGGTCATCATTAATTTTATCGCCATCTTTTCAGTTCTTGAAGTGCATTACTAATATCGTGCGAAGAATTAAGTCCGTCAATATCTGCCCGGAAACTTAAACCCTTCAAAGATGTATAGAATGTTATCAGAACCAAAGTAGCTAGTAAAGAAGCTTTACTTTAGATAATGTTCTTGCAATAATTTCAACTTGGGATTCAAATCTTAATAAAGATAAAAGTTCGGAATGTAAACAAAAAAAATAATTCCAAATTAAAATATAAAAAGATCTCATCATCGTCTGACTGCGAGAGAGCCGACACAATCTCTTCTTTTGATTGCCACAGGAACATGGTACTTCTGTAAGCTTATAGGATCAAGCTCTTTAACTTTCGTGTCGTGCAAGGAAGCTACAAAGCCCTACTGTCAAAAGACAATGTTGAATTTTACATGTGCTTGGAAAGTGACTTCGAAAAATGATCGAACGAAATTGCTTCTACCGACAATAAGTACTTTGTCAGTTACAATATCAAAGGTTCAAAAATAGTTCGACCATCCGCTGATGGTTGTGTGTGACAAAATACGAATGCAACCATTATGGTAATGGCTCGTACTACGAAATATATTATGATCACGGTAAAGTGATTAGACTTAGAAATGAAAATTGTAGTAATAGACATTTTCAATCGAAAACAACCAAGGATTTCGTGTTAACTCAGAAGATTAGCGTTATAAAAATCAGGGGAGGGGGGAGTAAGTTATAAATCTTATATTGGTGTTTCCTGGACTGTCGCAACTCTTGGAAAACAGTGGTTAAATTGTATTGAGCTAGATGTGCAAACTGATATAAAGAAATTCGACATCAACAAGCTCATAAAATATCACTGTATTGAAAATTGGAGCCAAAACAAAGAGTTGTGGAATAATTTTGGAAAGAAAAAGCCTGCCAATATTGTGAATAAGAAAAATTTTGTTGTGATTTCGTTGAGAAAATTAAATGCAATGATTATATAACTAAACTCAATTAACAATGCGAAATTTTTGCATTGTAAAAGACACAACTTGTTCCTTGAAAATCAATAAAATAATACTTCTGATTATTTTGCTTTTTTATATGTACTAGCCGACCCAGATCTCGAAATTCGAGAGCCAATTTATTTATTTAATTCATTATCATTCAATAAAAGACAGAGAATTCATGATTTTTTAAAATTGTTGAATGCAATGAGAAGTACCTACTAAGCACTCAATTATGGAGTCCAAAGGAAAACTTTCAAACCTATACACATTTTTGACACATTACCAATTTTTGCACAACATCAAAGGTTCCTAGTTTTTACTCTTGCACCTTTCATTAGGTGCGTTCCCGTACTCCCTAAAACTACGAAAATCTACGAATTTCTACGAAAAACAGTCAAATCCTGTTCCCGTACTCCAAATTTTCGTTGTTTTCCACAGAAGAGAGCACTCATAAGAGAGTAAAATATTTCCCCATGTTGCGAATTTTAGCCCACAAAATTTCTTTGGACAAAATTATGAAGACTGTCAAATGAAGGAAAAAGAAAAAAGAACAATATATAAGCTGTCAGTTGGCATGTGTGCATCGTTACAAAAGTTAAAAATAATGAAATTTATAGATTGGTTTGGCTTATTCGTACAATAAATTAAAATTGTGATATCAAATTGCTTATCTTAAGAAATAATTTCATGTAAATCCTTTAAAAAATATTTTCAAATATACACTTTTATTTTGACATTTAAAAAATGTCTAAAATGGTTGTACAAAGCGTTCCCGTACCTTTGTTAACTGTTGTTGATCTCCGAGAGATTTTTACCCCCACTCTTGGCAAAATGACATTATTCACATTTTTGTGCACAAAGTACGGGAACACACTTATTATTTCCATGCTAAACCAAAATACGTACATACAACAATACTGACGTCTAAACAAAATTCAAGAAATATAAAAATAACCCAATACAATAGATTTAGATATGGGCACGCTTCACACACCTCGTATTTTCACCACAATTTACCTCTTATGAAATGCCACCACATATGAAATAAAGAATGATTGTTTTAAGTTGTATAAATTCAATTATATTAACTTCGAAAATGAAACTTAATTATTTTCTAAATTAATTGTGACGGTCTTTGTTCAAGTTGTACATAAGTTTTCATTAGAAATTAAATATTTATTTACACTTTTCCACTACTTTCCTGTACTAGCTATTCACCATCCTAGTTTTGCCCAGCAATAACACAATTCAATAAATAAGTATGCAACGAACACTCAAGAGTATGCAATTTCCAATTCCTTTTATATATTTCTTAAATTATCCAATGCATAAACCATTTTCTTTTTTCAGAAACAGATGTCGCTAGTGTATGTGTGTAAATTTTTTCATTTTGATTTATTGTTTTAAACAATTTCTGTGTAGTATATTTAAATAATTTTGTCATTCTGCACATCTATGTAAAAAATTCTTTCGTTTCATATGTAATTTATGCCTCTTCGGTTTTTGTGGGCCGCGAAAAGTGTACCACAAAAAACATGTTCGCCGTTTAATTATAGGATTTCTTTAATAAAAAATATTTTCTATCTCGTCTTTCAATTTTTAGATATACATTAAAATGATGCTAAAGAGATCCTTAGGTATATTTCATTTATTCATTTAGGCGCGTTTGCTGATACACAATTTAAGCATTTAAGTTCTGCTTAAGAACTTATGTGATAGTTTACGCAGAGGAAAAATTAGCTCTTGAGCTATTTAAGTAGAACATAAATATTTATGATTCGTATCAGCCAACGGGCCTTATTGTTTTATGTTTTAAAAACTTACTTAATGATTGAAAAGTAAAATGCAATTTGCTCTTATGTTTGATCTTATAGTAAGCACAAGATTCTTAGTAAAAATGCTTAATACATTTATTAAGTCGTTTTTTAATTAATTTTGTATATACATTTATTTAATTTTTTATTAAAAATAAAGTTGTTATGGCAATTTTAAGCATTTAATATTATAAACTTCAAAAAAAAAAATGTAATCCGTTTACGAAATATGTATTAAATTTTGAAGAAACATTTTTTGCAATATCTCTACTAATATATAAAAGTGTAGTTTTGTTTCGATGTGAGTTTGTCTGTATATGACAGGTAAACTGACGACTTACCATTTGACACGCCATAAGAATGGTTGTATCTTCTTCGGTTGTCCTTTGGGCAGCTTATATGCTATTGAATTTAATATATAAGTTATGTTTTTTATGCTTAATACACAAATATTAGTACTTACCTCTTAAATTTATCTTGATTTTGAAATAGAATTTCCAAATTTATATTTTGTTTTGCTTACTTCCGTTGTTGTTATGGATTTTATTTACAAACTAGCAGAAAGTCCCGGGTGTTGCCCGGGCACCCGAGGCAAAAGTCTTTTCATACAATATCTTCCAAATGAAAGCAAAAATTAAGAAACAAACTTTGTAAGGAAAAGGATTTCTCATTAATTTTGTCGCTTACTTCACCAGGATTAGCTTTCTTATTAAAATTAACAAAGAAGATTTTTATTTATATTTTTGTTTACAAACGAACTATTCTTCATTTTGAGACTGTTCGCTTCGTTTTTACTTGCGATATAGGTACTAGGGCAAGTTTTGCATTTGGAAAAAAAATCGAACTAGAGATTTTAATCAAAGTTGACATTACGATGATAGAGAACATAAAAAAAATGGGTCCGGCAATTCCGTCTGTCATTCTGTCTGTCTGTCCTAAGCGGCTGAACCAATTTTGTTCAAACTTGCTGGTTAGGCGTATTAGGTGATTGTCCAAAATAGATTTTTCAATCGTTGTCTTAGCCCCAAAAATAGGGGCACTTGCCATAAAAATTTTTCTCCCATCTTAATTTTCTCGAAAACGGATTTTAATAAAAATTGGTGTGTGTACTAACTTGAGTATGGCCTACATTTTGGCCGAAAAAAATTTAAAAATACCGGTACCTGCTATACTTAACGGCTTAACGGATTTCGATCAAAATTTATATGCAGGATCACCTTCAAATTCTAAATATTGCATTTAAAAATTTTCGAAAATAGTTTTTTTTTTCGATTTTGAAAAACAAAATATTTTTTTTTGAAAATTCAATATTACGAAAACGGATGGGCAATTTTTTATGAAATTTTGGTCTTAAGTTTATATTATTAAATATTTAAAATGTTCATACCAATTTTTATTTACCTATACAAAAATAAGTGAACAACTACTTTAAAAATACTTTTAGCCGTTTGCATTAAGAATCTTTGCCATATAATGTGATCGAACATAAGAGCAAGTACGTGCGATCCAGGCGTACATTTTATTTTTTGTTTCATTTGAAAGATATTGCATTAAAAGACTTTTGCCTCGGGTGGCCGGGCAACACCGGGGACTTTTTGCTAGTTTGGAAATAAAATCCATAAGAACAACGGAAGTAAGCAAAACAAAAGATAAATTTGGAAATTCTATTTCAAAATCAGGATAAATTTAAGAGGTAAGTACTAATATTTGTGTATTAAGCATAAAAAACATAACTTATATATTAAATTCAATAGCATATAAGCTGCCCAAAGGAAAACAGAAGATGATACAATCATTTTAATGGCGTGTCAAATGGTAAGTCGTCAGTTTATCTGTCTAATACAAACAAACTGACATCGAACAAAATTACACTTTTATATATTATTAGAGATTCAAGGGAACTCCTTTATAAACATTTTATTCGAAATCGACCTAATAATTGTATCTGATTTGTCGAATGTTCTTTTAGTTGATCAACTAAGTATTGAAGGTATATCTGATCACGATTTGATTTTTTGCGCCTATTGATTTTTCGCGAGTTGTTTTTCCGTCTACATTTAAATTCCGTGATTTTAATTCTGTGAATCTTGTGTAAAAAGCTCAATCTGTACTTTGACTTCTGTAGTAGATCGGTATGCTTAATTAATAACTACTTAGCACACCGAAGTCAGAGGGTTAAAATTGGTGACACGTTTTCTGATTAAATGAGTCTGCTCTCTGGTGTTTCGCAAGGTTCAATCTTGGGCCCTTTGTTATTTTGTATGTTCATTAATGATCTCCCCCAAGTTCGCAATATTGTCAGATTGCATCTATATGCCGATGATGTCCAACCATACCTTTACAGGCCATATAACTTGTCGGAGGACCTTATCTTCAGAGTAAATGAAGATATTTTAGAGATCTACAATTGGTCTTTGTGTAATGGGTTAACTTTTAATCCTACTAAATCACAGATCATTGCTATCTCTAAAAAGAAATTCGATGTAACTAACCTACCACCTGTCTTCATTTCATGCCTTAAATTTGTTGAATCTGTCACTAATCTAGGCTTCAAAATAAATCCAACCATATCAGCTAATGATCATGTTAATCTCTCTATCGGCAGCATTTATGGTGCTCTCAGAAAGCTAAATATTTTCTCTACATTAACTCCTATTGACACTAAGCTGAGGCTTATCAAGTCTTTGTTACGGCCCTTCATTGACTACCCTGCTGTGGTTTACTGTAGACCTAATTCACACTCCATGCAGAAACTAGTTGTTGCTTTTAAAGATATGGTGAGGTACGTTTATGGTTTGAGAAGATCAGACCACGTTTCCCAATACCATCAACTTGTCCTTGGGTGTACGTTTAAGCAATTTCTTGATTCAAGATGTTGCTTAATTTTACATAAGATAATTAATTGTTAAACACCACCCTATCTGTTTAATAAGCTTTGTTTTGCGCGTTCTGGCCGAACTTTGGACCTCATAACACATTCCTCAAATTATTTAAATTCGTCTAGACTTTTCTTTGTTTATGCCATCAGACTATGGAATTCCTTGCCTATAATGATAAGGCAAATTATAGGAACAATAAAGTTTAAAAAAGCCATGTTTTTGAATTTTCATTAACTTACATATTAAACAGCAATTTAAAAAAAAAAATTATCATTGTTATTTCTTTAATTTGTTAATATTTTTAACTTCTTTATCCGCTTAATTACATTAGCTTATGCACTATAAAAGACTACGTCTTATTTGTGAACTATTTTTAAATAAATTGAATCCCTCTAGCCGTTTATGAGACAAAAGAAAATCAAAAAAATTGTTGTATGGTAGGTAGGTATACCGTTAATAAAAAAATATTTAAACAAAATGTTGACCAAAATGTAGACTACCTGAAATAGTGCACACACTTTTTTTTACCATAATCGTTAGAGTCGAAAAAATCAAGATGGTAAGAAAAATTGTATGGCAAGTGCCATTATATTTAAGTATTAAATATTTGAAACTATCTTATACTCGTATCTTATGCACGCCAGCAAAATGAAAATTTCAAAAGGAAAAAAAACATGAAAATCGGTTCGATAGTTTCGGAGTCCATCGAACACATCAACGTGACACGAGAACATTATATATAATAGATAAGAGTTTTTTTTTTTAATTTCAAATAGTCAATAGGTATTGTAACTGTAGTTTCAAAGGATCAAAATAATCTGATTAAATTTGTAATTAAAAATATTCTGTCCCTTTTATCCCATTGATTCCAAAATTGTAATTATTGTTGCTTGCCATTGGAAATAAATTAGTTTAAACGTCCTGTTAAATAAACGTTTTTTTTTTATAATTTTGCACGCGCTCAAGGGATTTGAATACCCTTTATGTGTTTTAACCACAGCGCGGGCATCCGATGAAAGAAGAGAAAGAAGGATAGGAAAGATGTATGGCGCGATGTATTGAGACGGTGGTTGTTGTCTCAGATTTGATCTCCAGGGATGGCGGCTGAACTAATGCTGAGAAATTTACCTTGTCTTATTTATTTATGTCTCATATAATTCGCATTATTTTATTTATTTCGTTGTCATATTTATGGGTGTGCTAGTTTACTCAATCATACGTTGTTAGTGTTATGCCCAAAGAGCATGTAATGAGTAAACCAGCAACTAATTTTTATGAAAATTTTTAGAATTGGTTTTTAATGGAATATAAGAAGACATAGACAACGGCAGGAATTGAACCTGCGACCACGAGGTTGACAGGCGAGCACAAAACTATCGCGCCACGGCCACCCCCAAAATAAACGTTAATGCAAATGGGATCCTCTCGTCGTCGCATAAGTGTCGGCTTAAACATTAAAATTGAAAGAGAATATTTGATTAGACAAATATTTAAACTAATTGCAAATTACCTTCCTCTGCAGGATATTAAGCCGACAACTTAAACTCTACGCCGAAATTAATAAAATATTTTAAACAAGTTTTACTATTTTGTGCTTTATACCTTTTACCAAAAGCACCCTGTTTGCGTTTTGTCTTTAGTTTCTGTGTGGGGGTTCTTTGAAGGAGCAACAAACAAAAAAACAAATTCCTTCCGGCACGGCGACGGGCGGTATCGAACGGTCACGGTGCCAAAGGATTAAAATCAAAACCTTCGTTTTAAAAAAAAATTCCTTCTAAGCGTACCTACATATTGGTACATAGAACGAGTACTGTGCTACTGGCGGAGATTATTGAAGAAAGTTTTGTCATAAAATTTCTAATTGATTGCCGTTTAATTGCTTTCTGTTTGCTCAAAGGAACAAGGCTATAGTGTTTGTTGCTGTTTGAAATTGAAGTACTGTTTAAATTAGCGATTTAAGGAATAGAGAAAGAAGGCAAAGGGACCCTTATGTCGTCTCCCAGCAGATTGGTTTTTGGAAAACTTTTCCGCTGTCGTAGATTGTGTTGAATTTGCGACAACTGCGGAATATGGAAATCAGATTTAGTTTAGCTTTTCCTCCCTCTGTGTTTGTTTTCGAGCTTGGGAATTGAAAATAAAGCAAATTTTGACTATACTTAATAGCAATAAAGGAATGGACTAAGTTATGGAGCGTAAAAGTTATGTACAGAATGTGCCAACGAAAAATGTAAATTTTGAAAAACAATTGACTTGATTTTGAAGTGATTCTATGTAGAGTGAAGTTTATGTGGAACCAACCTAAGAGGAATGAAAGGGTTTAGAAGTTTTCTTCGTTTTGGCAATCTCAATATAGTAGATACATAGATATATTTTTAATAAAGTTTTGTGATTATGTGTATTAGAGTAGATGTAATTGATATCTACTTATATTACTATCACGAAATATTTTCTTCTGTAAAAAAAAGGATACATAAATAATTGGCCAGAATTGGAAAAATCTATATTTCTTTTTAAAAAGTATTATAAATATAGAATGTCTTTATCACAGGAACCATTCCCCAATCTTTCAAAAAATTAATAATCTTTCCTCTTCTCAGGAAAGACAACCTCAACGATGTAACCAACTATCGCGGCTTGTCCTTTATGGATCCTATATACAAGATATTCACAACTGTTCTTTTGAATCGTCATAATCGTTGGGTCGAGGAAAATCAAATTTTGGAAGAGTTCCAAGCGTCATACAGAAAAAACTACTCAACTTTGGCCAAATTTTCAAACTCTCTTGTCTGATAAAGCTACAACTTAATAAAAAAAGAAACATTAAGCGTTTTTCATTGATTTAAAATCTGCATTCGATAATGTGTCAATTATTCTTCGCTTCTGTACTGTTTATACAGAAGCGCATTGTTCCACAAATTGACACTTTTGGAATATACACAAAATGCTTTCAACTTTAAAGGCTCTATACCACAACCAGTGTGACCAATAAAATATTTCAAATCCTGCTAAAATGGTGGTTTTAGCAGGATTTTTTGACTACAAAAACTGCTAAAAAAAAGCTAACTTTATTTTAGACAAAAAAAAAAAAACTGCCAACTATGCAAATCATGCAATTAGACCGCAAAACACATAAATAAAGGGTTATTCGTTTTGCGGTTTCAAAAGTATAGGGCTGGAATTCGACAATTGCCAAACTAAGTTGTTAAGCCAATTTTTTTTTCAGTTGAAATTCGGAATTTACGAAACTGGATCGCTTAACTATCGCACAAGGCATACAAATTGTTAAAACCTACTACAAAAATGGTGATTCTGCCACAGCCACATATCGTGCTTTAAGAGAAGATTATGGTTTATATAATTGTGAAAAGTTTTGAAGAGACTGGATTGGTTACAGATATTCTAAGGCCTGTGCATCATCGCATCGTTCGCTCGTACCATTGAAAATATCGCTGCTTTAAGTGAAATACCCGAATGTGTCGATTCCTCGTCGTTCTCAGGAATTAGGACTGTCTTACGGCACATTATGGCGTATTTAGCATTTGGATCTACACGTCCATCCATATAAAGTCCAGCTCACACAACAACTGAAGCCAACTGACCATTCACAACGTCGTAGATACGTCGAATGGGTGCTTGAATTACAGGCGGTGGACGTCGATTCTTCGAACAAAATTTTCTTCAGCGACGAAGCACATTTCTCACTCGGTGGGTATGTTAACAACCAAAATTGTTGTATTTAGGGTTTTGAGAATCCTCAAGTAATTGAAGAGAGGCCATTACATCCACAAAAAGTCACTTTTTGGGGCGGTCTTTGGTCCGGAGGTGTGATTGGACCATACTTCTTCGAAAACGATTATGGAACGACTGTCACCGTCAATTCGGAGCGTTACGGTCATACGATAACCGACTTTTTTTTGCCTGCTTTTGAAGAACACGACTTGGAGAATATGTGGTTTCAATAAGACGGTGCCACATGCCACACAACTCGACCGAATATGGATTTATTGCTAGAGACATTTCCTGGCCGCGTAATTTCTCGACGTGGCGATATCAACTTGCCACCAAGATCTTACGACTTGACACCGCTGGACTATTTTTTGTGGTTCTACGCGAAAGATCGTGATTATGCAGATAAACTTTTAACTCTTGAGCACTTGAAAACCAACATTCGTCAAGTTATGGCTGAGATACAGCCCAATATGTGTCAAAAAGTGGTCGAAAATTACCTAAAAAGATCGATGCTTGCACCAATTCGCGTGGTGGTCATTTAAATGATGTAGACCATGCTATTACTCTTAATATGCCAAACATTCATACACTCAAACATTAGAAGGTATTAAAGGCTACGTCGACGTAGATTGGGCTGGAAATATCGACCATAGAAAATCGTATACTGGATTTACTTTTATACTTTGGGGGTGGCCGTGGCGTGATAGTTGTGTGCTCGCCCGTCAACCTCGTCGTTGCAGGTTCGATTCCTGCCGTTGTCTATGTCTTCTTATATTCCATTAAAAACCAATTCTAAAAATTGCCATAAAATTATTTGCTGGCTTACTCATAACATGCTGTTTAGGCATAACACTAACATTATGTGATTGAGTAAACTAGCATACCCATAAATATGACAACGAAATAAATAAAATAATGCGAATTATAAGGGACATAAATAAATAAGACATGGTAATTTTCTCCGCATTAGTTCAGCCGCCATCCCTGGAGATAAATCTGAGACAACAACCAGCTCTAGTCTCAGAACATCACGCCACACATCTTTCCTATCCTTCTTTCTCTTCTTTAACCGGATGCCCGCGCTGTGTTAAACACATATAAAGGGTATTCATAATCCCTTGAACGCGTGCAAAATTATAAAAAAAAAAATAAAAAATACTAACAGGTGCTGCGATTTCATGGGAGTAAAAAAAAAACAAACCTCAGTTGCTCTCAGTAGTACATAGGCTGAGTGTATGGATTTGGCTCAAGCCAGTAAAGAGACAGTTTATCTTAGAAGTAAGAATCTCACACTCCTATGAGCACGCGTTTTTCCGTCCTCATAGATCCTTTTGAAGATTTTACACCTACCCACGTGGAAAAAAAAAAACTTAGAAATTTAATAATTGAATTGGGTATCAAAATACATAATAATCATGTTGTTCTTTTTAATGACAATATAGGTGCCCACCAACTGGCGAAGAATACTGTTCATCACCCACGTACGAAGCATATCGGTACTCGTTACCACTTTGTCCGAGAGCTGCTTCAAAATAACATCATCAAGTTGGAATACCAACGCACTGTAGACATGATGGCAGATGTACTGACTACGAATTTGGCAAATATAAAACATTCAAAGTTTGTAATTTGAATGGGCTTGAAAAATTAAATACATTTCTCAATTTAAAGATTAATTAGTATTGCATTGTGGGGGAGTGTTGGAATATTTATTTGCACCGCTGTACTTTGTTTAAATTCTTAAGAACAACATAATACTCTCTTTTTAACTTAACAGAATATTTGTAAACTCGAGTTTCTTTTGTGCCCAACTTATAATCATAATCCGATCATATTGTTCACTTGCTTTTAATACCTTTTACATTAAACATCTTACATATACCGGTTTGAAGTTTAGTTCTGCAACAAATATTATAATCATTATCATTATTATTAACATTATTCACACATAATGTCAACGTTCAAACTTTATAATATAAATGAAATGTCATGAAAAAAAAATATGTTATGTGTGTTTTATTTGAAACCACAAAATGGATAACCCTGAGTCCAAGTGAGATTGTCGGGACGAAACGCAAAAAAAAAAACAAGTTTATAACCTTTAGTGGACTTAAGGTACCTTAAGCCGACTTACCATTTTGGCAGCTGCCCAATGTTGAGATTCAGGTCTAGAATTAAATCTGTTAAGCATATCCACTGAATAACTTATGTCAGCTCTGTGATACGTAGAGCTTACCAGTCTGCTGTTTGGATCATTCGGTGCATTGGATATTATTGCAGTTGACCATTCTGAATTTCTGTAGAATGCGATTTATATATAAGGCGTTTGATCTAAATATAACCCATTTTGACATTTTTGAATATCTGGGAGTAAACTTCAATCGCACTGCTTCTTAGAAAATAAAGCCTTTAATATCTTTAAAAATAAAGCAAGAACAGCAGCAGCGATGATTGATAAGACTTTGAAAGTTCGTACATGGAGAATGGATGGATAAAAGTGTTTGATTTTGCTATTAAATCTACTGCGCTTTATTGTGTTGCAATATGGTCGGAAAGCTGGTTAAAAGATTGAAGTAATCCATAGACAGTGTTGAAGAAATTACTTGGACTAGGCATATGCAAGAACACACAAAGCAACATAGTTCGTGTTCTGGAACTATTCCATTAGTACACGAATTAGCAAGAAGAACCTTGAATTTTTTTTTTATTTCACTATATACCTGTAAGACCTAAGGTCTTTTAAATACAACCTGAATTGCACGGCACTAGTTTGGCACAGTGGATTTGAGATCCAGGTATTGACTGTCACATTTTTAACCCATGGGCGGTATCCAATTAAAATTTGAGGTATAGAAAAAAATGCGCCTAGCATGGGGATCGAACCCACACGTCTAAGTTAGCAATCAAGCACTTTATCCACTGCGCCATTGACACCCATTTCTGGATAAAGTTTTTAAATGTCCCCGATGGCAGCCTGATAAAAACGTGATATAATGAATCTTTAAGATTTTATCTTTCCACTCAGCGACCAAACTGGACATCACAATTTAAGGAACTTCTAATGAATAAATTGACTAATTGGGTCAACGGCCTTGGCTCCGATGAAAGCATCGCTTCCCATAGATCAGCGAAATCAAGCATCGTTGCGCGTGGTTAGTACTAAGATGGAGGACCGTCTGAAACCAACCACGTGCTGTTGACATGTGTTTTTTCTGTTGTGTGTTCTTCCTTTCTCTGGCTCTCTTTGTTGTATTAATGTATGTGATGTTTAAAGCCAATGGTCTTCGTGCTTCAGTGTCTCTACTTCGTAGATTTATCTACGCAGTAGTATAATATGTAATGTAATGTAAATTGACTAATGTTTGGGATGATGTATGATGTTTGCAGCGTGGCAGTGGTCAAAAGTCATCACCTTAAACTCAACAGTCCAAAATGAGTAATGGTAGCTGTTTTTGGAATGTCTTCCGGTTCCACTGGAATTTTATGTTATGCACGGGTCCGATCTATGTCACTGAACACTTTCTTGCCCTTCAGATGATGAGTGAAATCTCCAATGGGAAGCATTGAATAGCGGTCTGAGATGGTTATAGAATTGAGTCTGCTATACTCCCCACAAGGCTGCTGGTCACCATTTTTCTTCTTTGTCATATGGAGAGGGATCGGTATATCCCTTGGCAATGTAATTGACTCTTCCTTGCTTCTTTTCCAAGTTGTCGGTGGTATTAGCAGATATATTTACTTCAAAACCTATATCTCTTGGAGCAATTTTTCAAACGCGAAAACTTTCGGCTTCTGGGAACTTTAAGTTGTTCAAATTCCTTTTGCAAAAAAGGAATCTGATTTGGTAATTCAGAAATGACAGAAACACTGGACCGCGTTGAAACAGAAGCAACATATAAATTGGAATATAGATCCGAAATTTTATGCCATATCTTCCAAAGTTTTGAGATCTTGATTTTCACTGCATGACAGTATCGACTGGGACGCGTTTGGCAGTTAATTCATCCATAAGTTTCTGCGCCTGCCTTCCGAAATGATGGGTACCGCAAGCTCTCTCACCTTTGTCAGTGGCTGGTCGACTTTTTATACAGGTGAATGTGTAACTGGTCTTAGAGTATTAAGAGGCACTTAACCAGGGGTCGGGGGATACCGTTTATCTGGTATGTTTGTATAATTAATTTGATTCGCACTTTACCGTTGTTCGTGGATACCAAATCAAATGTATGAGTGTTTGCATATCGTGGTCACCGCCCAGTGTAGGAATCCTGAAAGGAAAATAACAAAAGAACAAGATCTTTTTCAATTGAATTCCCAATCAGCAATATTTATACTAGGAGGTTAGGAGTTTGTTTATATTCGATAAATAAATGTATTAAATTATAATATGAATGAATGATTGAAAATTGTTCTTAAACTAAGTGAAATATTATTTATTTAAAACTGAGTATAATATAATTTAAAGTAAATGAATTGATCGCTACAAATTCTTTCGTCTCTATATTATAGTAAATATTCTGTGCTGTTGGACTATAAATACTAACTAGGGGATAAACTGCAGAGCTATAATAAAACACAAATAGTTTAAATTTACCAATGTGATTTATTTGAACGGAATTAAAATCAGTAGAGAGTGGTATGATAAACAATGTTTTTCAATTTGTTTTCCGGCGCAAAAATAAAACAACAAAGACCGTTTACCAAGCTATCAACGACGTACTTTTTTCTTCGCTGCTGGTATTGCCCGTTCACATATCCAATTGAGATTTCTATAATTTATTACAAAGCAGGTTAACAGTTTACTTTGGTGATGAGTTTCTCTTTCGACGTTGTTAATCGCAAAAATTTGCCCGGAATGATATCAATCCAGTCGAGACATCAATAGAAATTTGGCCACTGCAATGCGACTTTCATATTTGTGGTCAACTTCTTGACTTGCCGGCACAAAGACGACGATTTCAAGCTTGCATTAAGTTCATTGGCAGCATTTTAGGATGACGGAAAGCCTTCGACGAAAATCTCCACTGAGCAAAATCATATCGCCGCCAAATCATCTCAAACCAAATTGTAAATCCTTCATTGTTCGGTCAACTGCCTCCAAAGCTCATTTATGCGCCATCGTGCATTCATCCCAAATTATGATCTTGCATTCTCGCATCAATTTCGCTGTCCCCGAATTCTTGGTCATTGTGCACGTTATTGGCTTGTCAACTGTGAGAAAATTCATCACAAGCTTCAAAGCGGGATGTGTGGTTAGACCGCCTTCAAACACTGTGGCAGCAATGCCATAGATGCCATATAATGAAACATGCAACGAAATTTGAGATCTTTGCCGAATTGTTGCTAGAATCAATTAAATGACGAATGTCTTGCATGTCCCACCGGGAGCATCGAAAAAGTAAATGTGATTGCGGAATCGTATTCAAAAGCACCGCAATTGAAGTCTACATTCACCACTTTTCTTCTTCTAATTACTTTTTTTCGAATTTGTCGTTGTAGAGGTAATTGTGCAGTTCAAGCTGTGAAATATGGGCAGGTCTCCATTTATATCTTCTGCACTTACCTCTGGCGTTTGATTATCACGGACATTTTGCTCAATTATTGCAAGACATGTATGTCGTCCAAGGTTAGATCGGAATCAGGGTAATAATACTCAAAACTCTAATCAATTGCAGCAAGAAAAGAACATTTGCTGAATAGAAAATTTTAATGTGAAAATGACACCTGTCAAATCGCGCAAAGAATATGTCAATGTATAACGCAATATATCGGGTTGTGGCGTTAATCGCAGCACATCGTCATCTAATATATATCTCGTAATCTTCTTTGCACGACACAATCCAAGAGTTTCATGTTTAAATTTGAATGTCTTGCTATGACTGCACACAACAGCCATTAATCCAATTGAAACCACATCAAGAGAAGCATAATTCAGATTTGAATCATACGTAAATGCACCACGCACAAAATTTATTCGTTGTGCAGCTCTCACACGGGCATTAAGCTGCCGATTAACCGCATTAACATCATCTCGTTCATAATCTGTTTTAGCAGCTCTGGCTACTCTTCTAGCTGCAACTTTCCGAGTTTATCGGCCCAAATTACTTCGTGGACGTATTTTCACTCAGCGGTCAAAAAATGTATATTGAACAAACGCAAAGTAGTTTATGTCAAAGAAATACACCGGCTGAACTAACAAAAGCGAAATCAGGAATTATACGTTCTTGGCAACATTTTTTTATATATATATATTTGTTTATGTTTACGTTTATTGTTTATGATTATGTGTATTAATTCATGAGATTTAACAATTTTAGTTAGCATTTTTAAATGTTAAAAACCAATAACCATAAGCCGTGTTTTATTGGGAAATTTATCCGCTGTAAGTTTATCCGTCGTAGCATTTTACATACAATTCGCTATGGTCGATAAAAAGCTAAAGTAGAAGCTACGGTGGATGGCTGGTTGACGTTCAGTCGAGTCTTGATTCTGATTTTGTTAGTTTTGTTGGTACGATTGATAATTGAACTGAATCTCGACGGATGTGTTCATGGAGTGTTGTAATTATTAATTTCATTCGTAAGACAAATCAATCTTTTTGATTCTTTTTTTTTTAATAGTGGCCAGTTTATAGTTCTCAAATCTTAAATAACTCCATTTTTTAATAAATTATGAGCTGTTCTTCTGAAAAGTTTCTGACCTTTACTATTAAAACTGTATTCTTTACTCTATTATTTTCTGAAGTACGTCTAAAATTGCAACAATATATGCAATTTTGCATAGCCCTAATGTCAATTAAACAATTTTAACAAATTTTGATATCCATTTTGAAAAAGAAACCAATATTTATCGAATGAATTCCGTTTTACTTTTATTTTTGACTAACCAAGCCCAATTTTCGTTTTGTGTTTAATTTTTATTGATAGTTGTAAATAAACGGAGTTTGCTGAAAAAAATCATCTTTTTATTTAGATCTAAAAAAAGCAATTTGAAAAGATAAACCGCATTGGGTGGAATTGCAATATAGAGGAATTGCTTGACACTGCGCCGCAAAATATTTGTTCGTATGAGTTAAGGCCAGAGGCGCGCACATATGTAACTTTCAGTTTGCAACAGTTTGGTTGCTAAAGTGAATACCCTGGACTTATGTGAGAGTGCGCGCACATGCAAAAACTATACCCTCCGCGATTCGAGCAACTTAAGAGTGTGTGTTTTTTTTATCACAAATCGAACGATCGCTCCAAATAAATTCTTCAGTTTGTATCACATCGAACTATAATGTAACTGCGCGCACATTAAATCAAAATGATGTTTGTGTGTTGGTTTATCTCGATGATTGATTTTTAAGTTGCTTATGTGCGCGATCATCGTTCAACTAGTGATTAAACTATTTCGTTTCGGCAAAATTGCATGTGCGCGCCTAGCATGAACGCACTAAGCGGAAACTGAAATCACAAAGTGTGCTTTTTCTTCACTGTTTAATGGACGTCGGCCATGGGCGGTATTCGATTCACTACATGGACATGGACTGGGCATACATTTTTGTGATCCTAAATGGTGAAATGGCAAACCAAATGTTAACTTTTTGTTACTCACTCCGCGTATGTTAAGTGTAGTCTCATGAGTAAATATTGAATTGAAAGCAAAACATACTCAGAAAATAAATTTGTAAATCGACTTGAAAAATAAAACTCTAGCTATCGATAAGCTCAGAAAATAAATAAAGGCATGAAATATAAGGGGAGTGAACAATTTAAACTACGTTGTAGTGTGCGTTCCAAACCAAGAAAGATTAAAAGGAAACAAGTAAATCACCGGCACTTTTGTTTTCTCGTGTGAAATGCATACAGTATTTTTAAAGCAATACAAAAATTGGACTGTGTAAAAAGGGACTTGACCATAGTCTATGAACAAAGCTATTCACATATCATTTACGTTCTATTGGTGCAAAATGAATGCTCGAATTTAAAACTGCAATTGCAGAAAAAATGAAAATAAGAAATAGGTTTGTAGCATAAATTAAATATTGGTACGTTTTTCTACTTTCTATTTTATATGAATAAAAGCTAATTATTGTTCATAACTTTGATATTTTCTTAATTTTACTTTGCAAAATACTATTTCATTACTTGTGACTGCTGTGCAGGGGTACCAATTTTACAAAAATAAAAAAGCTACGGTCCATGCAACGGTCGATGCGTTTTTTTGGGAATTACTTACGGTACAATGGATAGATTCCCAATAAAACACACCTATAAGCATATATCACATAGCTTGAAACCTTCTTCGCGACCACGTCTTTCATAAGTAAAATGCACGACTGGATCGTTCGAACTTGCTCTTGTAACTAACAACTTTAGTGTAGCTAACCACTGACGCTGTTATAGGTTGTCTAGTTATCCTTTGCCGATTTAGGTAAGATTATCTTGATTCTTAATATAATGAATTGCGGAATTCATATGATTCAAGGAATGGTTACATTGGTACCTACCTACAAATATATATTAAAATGGATTTGAATTATGAAAATTAGGAGAATAATATGTACCTACCTATACATAGAGAACCTAGGTATGTATATATGTGTGTAAAAATCGTTTTTTAACTTATATAAACTGCCAAAACCATCACTTTATTCAATTTCTCGAAAAAACCAAGAACGCCATTAGATGCCACGGATCAATAAAAATTTTATAAAAAAGTGTCTCGAAAATTGTATTACGGATTTTGATGAAATTCGGTTTTTTATTTTTAGTTTTTTGAAATTTTGGTATATAGTGTTTTAGAGTTTAATAATATACATGTGACTATAAAATTTAAAATAATTTTTTTTGATTAATTTCAAAAATAATGATTAAAAAAAATTTTAAAATTAATTTTAATTATAAAAAAAAAAGAAGTTATTTAAAATTTTAATACGCAGAATTAGTTTGGCTACTTACATCTTCGCAGATATAAAATTTGACAGAAATCCAATATACCGTTACCGAGAAAGCCAAAAAATATAAAAACCGTTATATGAAATGTAGTGTTAATAGACTTTTCATGTAAATGTGATTCATATCAGATGATAGCTACGAGTATTACCAACAAAAAAAATCTCAAAATTTCTTATCAAAATCGTGGAGCCGTTTTCGAGAAAAATAAGATTTTCTTGCTAGGTCATATGGCAGGTACCGTTATTTTTAGGCCTAAAAATAAAACTTCAATTTCCCCTCTGATGAATGCCAAAATAATCACACATACCAAATTTGAAGGTAATCGCTCACGCCGTTTAGGCTGCAGCTCGTTATACATACAGACGGACAGACTGACAGACCTACAGACGGACAGAATTTTTAAACCATCTTTTTTCGTCTTTGCTATCATCGTAATGTCATGTTTGATTGTTTTCCCAAACTTTTTTTTCGACGAATGCATAACTTGCCTTTTAGTAACTATAATCGCAAGTAAAAAGTTTATTGAAAATGGTAGAATGCCAACTTAGATCAGTAGGGCCATACATTTTTGACAATATTTTTTTATATAAAGGCTCCGCCAAATAACTTTTTTTTTTGAAAATGCTATAAAAAAAAACTACTGAACATTTTCCCAAATTTCTTTTTTTATTTGAAAGTACAATCCTTCCGGTTAATAATGGAAAATAATTTTATTCAATTGGCTGCCTCGGCTGGCCATGCAGTAGCCTACACGATCGGTCTAATTTTTAAGCACATTATCGATTGTGTGCAGCTGTATTTCACCAATGGCTTCACGAATATTGTCCATTAAAGCGTCAATTGTCTCTGGTTTGTCGGAGTTACACTTATCTTTTACGGCCCCCACACATAATAGTCCAACCGTGTCCAATCGCAGCTCCGAGATGGCCAAACGACATCAGCTCTGCGGCTTATAATGCGATCTTCAAAAACAGGGCGCAAAACATCGAGTGTAACTTCGGCTGTGTGGCACGTAGCGCCGTCCTGTCGAAACTAAATATTGCCAATATCCTCCTCTTCAATTTTTGTGGACAAAAATTCGTTCAACATGGCCCGACAACGATCGCCATTGACTGTAACGGCCACTCCTTGCTCATTTTCGAAGAAAAATGGCCCAATAGAGTGACTCGTTTGGGTGTATCGGCTTTTCAATGTATGCGTCTGGATTTTCTGTGCCCCAAATGCGACAATTTTGCTTGTTTACATAACCGCCACGATCAAAGTGAGCTTCTTCTGAAAAGATGATTTTTTTGGCAAAATCGGCATCTTCTCTAAGTCGATCGCAGGCCCACTTAGCGAAGCGAAAACGCATTGGATGGTCAGTTGGCTTCAACTCCTGAACCAATTGGACTTTGTATGGCGTCATACCAAGGTCTTTATGCAAAATTCGTCTCAATGATGTCTCTGAAATATTCACTTGTTGAGAACGACTGTGAATTGATGTTGATGGCGCTTCACGCACACTTTCTGCCACAGCAGCAATATTCTCGGGTGAGCGAACTGTTTTTGGGTTTTCCCGCTTTGGTTTATCGATGAGGATGTCAGTTTCTTTCACTTTTTTCACAAGATAACCAACATACGGAGCTGACGGTGCTTCTCTTCCTCCAAAATCCGTACGCAAATTTCGCACACATTCTGCAACATTACCATGATTTTCAAAGTAATGTCGCAATATTTCCCAGCGTTGTTCAAGCGTATACGTAACCATGCTCGTTTAGCGGAAGGATAAAACTAATTATCTGTCAAATCAGACAGAGCTAAGTGTTACCGTTCACGAAATAAGCACTAGTTAAAAAAAAAAAGTTAGATGGCGGACCCTTCATAAAGGAGATATTTGGCGTTTCACAAATAAGTACACATTTTTGTTATTTTTTTTATATTTTTTTATTTGTAAAAGTTTGTATCGCCAATAACAGTAAGTTAGAAGTGTTGAAAATGCAAATATTTGTTTAATTAATGTTTAATGCACCGACAATCGCACAGAAATAAAAATTTAAAAAATAAATTCATAACAGATATTTCAACAAACCCATTTCACAAAATGTAGGCATGTTTTAGTTGTTTAAGTCAAAAACATTTAGCCACTGAAATGTAAAACATTGTACATCGCTTAAGCCTTTCTGGATAGTTAGATACCTTGTGTGTTAAAATGCCTTTGTGTTGACAACAATTGGACATATTTGTGCATTTGTGGAATTTTGGGTATTTAATTTTAGAGGCAAAGTATTGTGTACTGGCCTGCTACAGTAGGATTCGACCTAACAAATTGTATACGAGAGTTGTATATTCTATATGTAACTCGTAGAACAATGTACAATGTACGTACATTACTGTCTTCCTTTACGTTTTTACCCACAGACACGTTTTATGAAAATATTATTTGATATTTTGAGTGCATGTCTTGTGCACCCATTAACTTATATGATCCCTACTAACAAAAGGACACTTCTCAAAAGGAATATGACATGAGTGAGATTATATACCTAGTGCATACATAACTAAGTAAACTGCAGTAGTTTTGGGAGACAAATGAAAGTACCTATATGTTTTGTAGTATTCATCCTAAAACTTGTGTCAATTTTGTGTTTTGTCAGAGTGATAAGTGGTCAGACGATTGTACATGTACACTGAGGAGGACTGAGTTATAGTAGCAGGAATAGGAGCACAAAAGATCAGATGACTATAGGTGTCAGAAGTATGCTAACAAACTTTAAATTGTATCTGGAGTTCAATTATAAAGAACAATATTTCTTAATTTATTTTTGTAATTTCTTTGCTTAATAATTGCCTTATTTTAACATAGTATCTTCGTATTTCAAATTATTTTTTGGTCAGAATTCAAACAGGACTTGATATAAATATTTGAATTGTATCCTTATGCCACTAATGGATGAGATTAGATTGACAAATAACAAAATTGATAGTGCCTTATTTTAAAGAATTTCACATACAGGGTAGCCCACGAATCGTGCTACAAAAATAAGACGTAGTAACTTTTTTTCGGTGTGAGTTATCGGCTTATTTTTTTTATTTTCTAGGCTACTATTTAGATTTATCAAAATGAATGCTTGGGATACTGAAAAAAGGATTTGGATAGTGCAGCGATACCATTCTTTGCAGTCCGTCATTTCCGTCCAAAGGGAATTTAGGCTGGAGTTTGGCGGTACTCCCCCGAGTAGATGGACCACTATGAGTCTAGTGAACATGTTCGCCGAATCTGGAAGCATCGAACAAAGACCGTATCATCGAGATCTCAATGTTCGGGTTCAGGATATAATCGTGGCTGTTGCATTGGCAATACAGGCGAATCCAAGTGTTTCGACTCGAAACTTATCGGGCCAAATTGGAGTTAGATACGAGTATATAGATAGATAGATAGATAGATAGATTTATTATTTCATTTAAGCTTACGCGCCTACTACCTGAACATCAGTTCGGATTTAGAAGCAAGCATTCGACAATTGACCAAGTGCATAGGATCTTTGACGTCATTGAGAAAACTCTTGAAGAAAAGAAAATTTGTTCGGCGGTTTTCCTAGACGTGTCGCAAGCTTTTGATAAGGTGTGGCACGAAGGCCCAAATTTTAAATTCATACAAATTCTGATGGAAGCACTTTATACGCTTCTAAAAGCATATCTAGAAAACAGACTTTTTAGAGTAAGAAATGGAAACGATTACTGGGATCTCAAAGAAATAGTGGGTAGGGTACCACAGGGAAGTGTTTTAGGTCCAATATTGTACCTATTACTTACACGTGATACACCTCAAACAGAAGACACTATCGTAGCCACGTTTGCTGACGACACTGCAATACTAGCAGTGGGCCAAACGATAAATGATTCTACTACAAAATTACAAAAATCTCTGAATAATGTCAATGATTGGACAAAAACATGGCGGATATCGCTCAACGAAGTAAAATCAGTCCATGTAGATTTTACGTATAAGAAAATTAATAGATTACCGGTATTTGTTAATACGGTTCAAGTTCCGTTTGCTAACGAAGCAAAATATCTCGGAATGACTCTAGACGCGAAATTAAAATGGAAACCGCATGTTAAAAAGAAATGCGAAGAGTTATATAATAAACTCAGAGATATGTACTGGTTGCTCGGGAAACACTCTAAGCTCAGTATCGAAAACAAGCTAATTTTGTACAGGCAGGTGCTTAAGCCTGGACTTACGGTATGCAACATTTGAAAATAAACTCCTAAGATAGTTTGTAAGCGCACCTTTGTACATTAGAAACGAAGATCTCCACAGATTTCTCGGGATTCCCACGGTTCGCGATGAAATAAAAAATTTTGCCCGAAATCATAGAAAACGGCTATTACAACACTGCAATAGTTCTATAATCGAAATTATCTATGAGACGAATTTAGTACGCCGCCTGCGAAGAACAAACCTTCCGATCTGGTGCACTAAACGAGAATCTGCTTTAAAATCGCGGTAAAAGCAGGAACTATCACCGGATAGTTACCTGCAACACGTTAATTAAATTCGTTACAAATAAATTGCTAGATAAATTTCAACTTAGTTGCAATCGGGATGAGGAGGTGTTTTTAGTGCAGTAAGAATCTCACAGTCCTATGAGCACGCGTTTTTCAGTCCAAGTTCTTCCAGCCTATTGTACCATGCATTTTTTTAACAACTGAACCCAATGCTAATATTTTGGGCAGCCTTTCATCCGGCATCTCAAGTACTTTTGTAATGTAGTCTACATGGCACTTTAGAGATTTTATGAATAGGAGTGAAAATCCTGTTTCAATTGTGAGCATGTAGTTAGAGGTGATTTTAGGCAAGTGGAAACATTTTTTATAAACAATCTAAGAAGTTTTTCGACATCTTCATATTTTTCATATCTCCATGTTTGTGTTGCATAAAGCATTACGGATTCAGCCACTGCAATAAAAACCTACTATGCGATATTGTTTTGTTCGAAAAGCATTTTTTCCACATTGCACTTATTGTACTTTTAGCTAAAACTAGTTATTCTTTGAGGTGGTGTATCATACTAAGATTGTAAGCAATAGTTACACCCAAATACTAATAGGTTTTGACAACTACGATTTGGAGTTAGCAGACGGTTATTACAACGGATACTTCATGATGACTTAAGCTTGTTTCCGTACAAAGTCCAAATTACAAGCTAGTTAAACACTCAGGATTTGCCTGTTCGCCTGGAATTTTGCCGAAAAATGATTGCAATGACAAAAAAAGACAACACATTGATAAATTGTTTGTTCATGTCTGATGATGCCTATTTTGACTTTAACGGCAATGTTAACAAGCAAAATTGCCATATATGGAGTGAATCTAATCCAGAAATGCTGCATGAGACGGAACTGCACCCAGAACGAGTTACTGTGTTTTTTGCAGTTTCATCAAGGTTTATTGTCGGACCATACTTCTTTGAAGAAAACGGTGTAACACAAACTGTCAATGTGGACCGTTATTTAAAGATGTTGAAGGAGTTTTTTTACCCAGAACTTCGCCGAAGACGTATCAATTTCAGCAGGATTTGGTTTCAACAAGGTGAAGCAAGTACACACATAGTCACACAAGTTATGGCGGAGCTTCAACGAAAATACCCAAACAAATTGATATCCAGAAACTGCACTTTCCTCGGGCCCCCAAGGTCACCTGGAATTTGTCGGAATTGAAGCAGTCCATTAAGACAATAATTGAGGCGATCCCAATTTCAACCCTTCAGGCCGCAATGAACACTTTTCTGATCAGTTGCCGCATATGCGTTGATGAGCTTGGAGGTCATTTGCGGTCTATGGTCCTTAAAAACCATAAGCTATTTAAAATAAAATTTAATTTTTAATCCAATAAAAAAAAATTAATGAAATACATCGATTAAAATAAAAGTTATTTAAATTTCTTATTGTAGCAAGATTCGTGGGCCACCCTGTACAAGGTGGAGCAAAGTATTGTAATATTATATGAATTATTGGCTCCCACTCTGTTTTAAAGGAAATTTTATTGGGAAGTGTGAGAAATTACGCGGCCAGGAAATGTCTCTTGTAATAAAGCCATATCGCTCGAGTTGTGTGAAATGTGGCACCGTCTTGTTGAAACCACATATTTTCCAAGTCGTATCCTTCAATAACAGGCAAAAAAAAGTCGGTTATCATATGAAAATAACGCTCCGAATTGACGGTGATAGTCGTTCCATCGTCGTTTTCGAAGAAGTAAGGTCCAATCACACCTCCGGACCAAAGAGCGCCCCAAACAGGTGACTTTTTGTGGATGTAATGGCCTATCTTCAATAACTTGGGGATTCTCAGAACCCATTATAGATACAAGCATTATAGAACATTTAAAATTAAAATTTATGAGAGGAAAATATCATTTCGATTTGCATTCCAGCATCTCATATACCTAAACCGATTTTTCTTATCTTTTTAATTTGCTTTCATATAATTCACTGAGGTTTTTTTTTCAAAAACCTTTTCTCGGTCTTTAAATTTTTTAGTATAAAATAATTTCTATATGGAGTAACAATATAGGTATACGTTTACAATTACATGATTACTAAAAATGTACTAGCCTGTTATGAAGCATAATAATAATCCAATCTAATTTTGTTTATACTCATGTCATATCCAATGTCGCATAGTCTCGAAGTTGATAATGTCTAATCTGGATAAATAATAACATGTGAATGCATTGTCAATTACTATTCACCATGAACAAAAACATCTTCAGGTTGTTATATTCTATAAAAATAATAAAAACGACCATTATAGCAGTGGCGGACTAAGCCCGTAGGATGCCCGGGGCGCCAAAGCTGAATTAGGCCCCAGTTTTTTTTCACACTATTAAAATTGGTTGAAGAGAGCTTATAGCAAGCTTCGCATTTGAGACCAAAGGCTTGCCAACAATGAAAACTGTGCTATACCACCAGTTCATCATTTAATCCAGTGTAAGTTGTTAGTCTATTACAAATAACACTTTCACAAGTACAAAATAAAAGTATAAACAAATAATATTACGTCAATACAAAAGAAGAACATAATACAAAACAAAAAACATTTAGGAGCGTTGAAGAGTTTTGAGAAGATTTCTTAATTTAATGATACTAATATTGAAATCAAAAATGTTTGAACTCCAATTTATAAGCCTTCCTATACGTGTCAAGGGGTCATGCATCCCATAGTTAGTCCAATGTGTTGAAGAAATTTAAGAAGGAGTGTAAGAAGTTGATGTAATTTTACAAACTTTTTATTCAGTTTACATTTGTATGTATAAGGGTGATTTTGTTCACGTCGGGTTAACATTAACACCGGGGTTATTGGGTTATTGCTCATTGAGTGGGTTCTAATGAGTCAAAACACGATACTTTCATCTTGTATTGTTTAGATGTTCGTATGGTCACCTTCTGTCTCCTTCATCAGACCAGCTCCATGATACCACAGTATTGCACTGCCATAAGACTTACACACTAGTTTAAAATTATCTTCTAAAATGCATATCTTGTAAAACTCTTTTGACTTACAATAAATAGGTTTATTTACAATAAAAACATAGTGCGGTTAGAAGGAAAGGTTTGTATCCATGTTTGGCCCTAGATCTTTCTTCATTGTTACACGCTCTAAATTTTTTATGATTAATAATATAATCAATCACTATGGAATTAGAATTTCGGAAACACAACAAAATTTGACTTTCTTATACATTTAACAGAAGGCGATTTTGCTTGCACGAATAATCCAGCTTCGATAGATCTTCCAAAAGAAGAAAACAGTCTGGAATTTTACGGTAGAGTTTCAAATCATCAGCAAAAAGAAGGTTGTTTGAATTTCGAAAAATATCAGGTACCTATATCGTTTACAAATAGAAAGAATAATAATGGACCCAAATGGCTTCCTTGTGGAACACCAGATGGGACTGAAATATATCTTGAGAGCGAACTACCACTTTTTACTAATTGAACCCTAAGCGCTAAATATGATTCTAGCCTTTTAAATAGGAAAGAATGGATACCTAAAAAAGTGAGTTTACTTAATAAGATTAGGTGATTTACTCTATCGAATGCATTTATATAATATATATATCAGTGAAATCAACATTTTTGAACCCTTTTTGATATTTGTAATTATGTTATTGCTTATTAAAGCTAAGTTTTTTGCCTTTGATTTTTCTGCTACAAACCCATGTTGATAAATTTAAATATGATTTTGAAATGGTTGAGTTGACCTATTGCAAACTAATTTTTCTAAGACCTTTGAAATAAAAAAATGTACTGTAATTAGTTATAACCTGTTTTGAGCCCATTTTAAAAATCCACGATAGAAAAGAAACCTTCAAGCAATTAAAAAATTGCCCTTTAGCTAATGAAAGATTAAAAATCCACGAAAGTGGCTGAGCTATTCCAATACTACACATCAATAATAAAATAGCAGGGATTCCATCAGACCCGCCACTTTTGTGAACATCCAGTTTAGTTAAAGAACTGATATTTTAACTCTACTTATATAAGGTAGCTTCTGGATGGGGGAGTGACAGTAAACTGATTGAAAATAGTCAGCGAATAAATTACAAATTGTAGGAACATAATTGTAATAATGTAATTGTAATTGTAAGGTCACTTTCTATTTATTGAGAAGATCGAATTCTCGTTGATGATTTATATAGTTTCTACGAAGTTCAGAATTATTTGTATGAAATTTATATAGTTCTAATGCCTTGTTTCCTTTCAAAGGAATGGGCAATATCTGACCATGAAATCATACTATGAAATAATGATCTATACGAAATGAATTAAGAGTGAGAATGAGTTTTCGGTTCGTTTAGCCGTCAGTGATTTTTGGTTTAAAATTTTAAGAACGATTTCGCCGCGTGAGTACTTAAATGCCCCCTATCCATCTAAATTATTCCTCTGAAAACTAATTTTATGGTTTGAAAAATAATTGCGTTAGTTTCTATTATTAAATACTGTTATCGATATCTTATACGTATTATTTGAAAATTTCTTTTATTTAATTCGAAAGCCCGAGGTCAAAAGTTTTATGGTTCTTTTAAAAAATTAAAATGTAAAAAAAGTCAGAAATTTATATAGTACCAAATAAGAATTTTCTTATAGATATGAGACTTTTATGCACTGAATAGTGGAAAATCAAGAAAACATATAATTCAAAATTTCTAGCATTATTAATTTTTATAAATTCGTTTTGTGTGAAAAGATCATAAAACTAAAAATGGTTTTAATTCAGTGGTTTGCCTTGCTCTATACCTTATTGAATTATTTTTAAGACAATAAAAAACGTTTGAAAGTGGTAAATTACTTTAACATTAAATTATGGAAAATAGTAAAAATTAATGTTGGCCCATGAAATTTACTTTTAAAATAATTACATTCAATTTCAATCATAGACGGCTTAAAAAATTCTTCAACATTCGTAGAAGTAAGTTTAAGTATTGTATTAAAGCTTTTGTTTTAATTTGAACAATTTTGTATCTGTTCTTTTTTTACCATTTTTAGTAAAAAAAATTTAAATGACAAAAACTTACAACAAACTTTATTCAACGCAGTGAATAACCATAATTGGTCTCATTTAAAATAATTTTGTTTCCTTGTTTTAACCTCGTTTATTTTAATCATATTATTTTACTTATATATATACTTTTTCAGCATATTATGTAAACCATACACAGGTGATATTGCCAATTAAGCCCTGAAGAAGTCCATCCAGAACTGAAACTTTGGCAAATAATCAATAAATAATGTTAATTTAGAAAACATTCTGTAATTTTTGGGGTTTTTATCCAACATTTTATTTAACATTCCTCTTAATTAAACATTAAAAAAACATTAAACTTTAATTTAAAAAACTTCAAACTTGTAATTTCATTCATTGTAATTTAAGGAACACAGGTTTAAATTACTGATAAATAATATCACCTATATTTTAAAAATTTATTTAAATACATAAATAAATATAAAAAAAAATAAAATGCACGGTTGGATCGCACGTACTTGCTCATATGTTCGATCACATTATATGCAAAAGATTAATAATGGAAACGGCTAAAAGTGTTTTTAAAGTCGTTTTTCACTTAATTTTTTATATATAAAAATTCTAAAGTTTTTTCTAAAAAATAATTGGTATGAACATTTTAAATATTTAAAAATATAAATTTAAAAACAAAATTTCAGAAAAAATCGACTACCCGTTTTCAAAATATTGAATTTTCAAAAAAAAATATTTTTTTTTTTCAAAAACTAAAAAAAGCTATTTTTCGAAAATTTTGCAATACAGTATTATTAGGAAAATGAAGAAGATCCTGTATACAAATTTTGATCAAAATCCATGGTGCCGTTTATTAGAAATTCGAAAATAAATAAAATGGTTGTATGGCAGGTACCGTTAATAACAAATATTTGTAAAAAAAATTTCAGCCCCAATGTAGACCATACTCAAGTTGGTACACACATTAATTTTTATCAAAATCGTTAGAGCCGTGTTTGAGATAATTAAGATGGTAGAAAATTTTGTATGACAAGTACCGTTATTTTTGGAGCTAAAACAAGGATTCAAAAATATATTTTGGACAATCACCTAAAAGGCCTAAGCACTAAGTTTAAATAAAATCGGTTCAGCCGTTTAGGCTGTAGATCATTCTACAGACAAACAGACAAACAGCCAAACAGACAGACGGAATTGCGGGACCCACTTCTTTGGTGTTCTCTATAATTGTAATGTCATGTTTGATTGTTAGAATTTTTTTTTTACGAATACATAACTTCCCTTATAGTTAAGTTGACCATATTTCTCTGAGCAAAACCCGGGATATAAATTCAAAAATTGAAAAACGTGCTTGGCACAAAATCAGCGACATTCTCAAAAACAAAAAAAATTAAGAAACAAGAACAGCACAAAATGCAAGAACTTTACTTTTTTTTACTATTAAACTTTTTTTTAGTCTTTGAAAAATTAACATTAATAACACATTACCAATACAATTCTTGACACTTGGTACTTTTTTGCCTAACAAATTTCTTTGATAATTATTATCGTTTCCTATTAAATATTTTTTAATTTCCTAACAGCAAAAATTATAGTTTAATTTTAACATTAACATGGCTCTGAAAGTTTCAACACTCAGTTGTGTGTTTTCATTTGTCCAAATATTATTCATTATGCAAATAACTTTATCGGTTGGAGCATTTGAAACTGGCAGACAGAGACCTAACTGGACAATAAGTAAAAGATTTTTGAAAATTTTACAATGTTTGCAAAAATACTAAAATATGTCTTTCCATTTCTCGGTCAGAGTTATTTTGTTCTTTATCCATTTTGTTATAATTTTGTGAAACACAATGTCGTCAAACAGGATGGAATCATTAATAGTTGTATCCCTCTGCTTTTGGTTGGCAAAACATAACGAAGGCCAGGCAAGAAAAAGGAATATTTCGAAGAATTACCCAACTAAAAAAAATCATATTATTTAAAAGATTCATCCCAATGATTTTAGTATTGATAACACGTTACGTAAAATTGATGAATATTTGCTTTACACAACTTTTGGTCAATTAATTTTTGTTTGAATTATTGATTGATCAATTTCTTTGCAAACAAAATGTTATCAATTGTTCTCCTAATCTAGATTTTAATTTTAATTTAAGGCATTTCATTGCTAGCGTAACTTTAGATAGGCAAATTTTTTGGGACTCGCTAATAATATGCTCACATGTAAAATTGAGGCCTTGGATTGTATGAAATGAAGAAAGAAGGACCTCAGATGAAGAGTTGCCCAGCAAATTCTTTAAAAAAAGAAAAATTTCTCTTCAAGGATTATAAAGTTGTGTATTATTCTCTCAGTAGCTGGCCTTAGAAATAGCCAACTAGTTTCTCTTTAAGGAACTAGTTTGAAGTATTTAGTCTGAGACTTTTCGCAGTGTAGAGATAAAAAAACGAATAGTTATTTATTGCCTTTCCTTGCTGACCCGACAAAATATTACAGTTTATGTTGTAAGCTCAAATTGCCAAAATTTGACCAAGGTCTTATCGATGTATTTTGAAGCGATGTCCGATGTTTCCCTTGGGAGATTTTCAAACTCCAAAGTCTTGACAACGATACCAAGTTGTGGTGAAAAATAACGAACCAAGAGCGGACAGTTTTGTACATTAGAACAATCAGAAAAAAACTGTCACAAAACTTACTCTGCTCAGAGAAGTTTTAAATCCTTCGATATAATTTGCTAAAAGAACATTGAAGACAATATCTTCACATTTTGTGCGTGTTTCGATGTGCATTGTGCAATCATTAGACCTGAATGAGTCCAGGTGCCTTCATTAATTGCATTCTTACTTGCAGGCCCTTGAAAATTTGTCGAATCAAAAAAGCATCGTACATTTAGCTTGAAGTGGCTTCACAGTCAGATTCTTTGATTTTTTTTGTTTTAAGTGCCGTACAATATCATATTTCCACCACTGCTTATAGAAAACGAAGAAACGTATTTTAAACAGGTTACGGTATTGGCCATTTCATTGTTGTTTATGAAGAAAAATTCCCTCTAAGGATCATCGTTAAATTCGCATTTTCGAATTGAAGGCATTTCAAAAATTTCTAAATTTATTGTTAATAATTAAAAGAAACAAATTCCATTTGTTTGTACAAGTAAACACTCGCATTTCAAATTTATATATATTTGTTTTTTTTGTAAAAATACAGTTTGAAGTTGGTGAAGATACAGTTTGAAAAGACATCTGACAGCTCAGCGAAGGTGACAAATTAATGCGTTCATTGAACATGATTTTATAGTAAATGCCTCTGGACCATTTGTTAAGGCGGATTCGCACTTTGACATAAAAATATTAAACACATATTTAAATTATTGTAAATAAAATTGTTAAATTTTTTTAACGTTATTCAAATAATATAAATATATGGTAATATGGGTCAAACCCAGGACAAACCCGGGATAAATAATAAACTACAGGACAACTGTACGTCCCGGGTTTTCTTAAAATTTACCCGGGACATTCGAGCGAAATACGGGACTGTCGCGGGAAATACGGGACGGTTGGTCAACGTACTTATAGTACCTATAATCGCAAGTAAAAATAAGGCCTCCTTAATTTAAAGCAACAGGCTTAGGTACTTGTTATTTCACAGTATTTTTTTCACTGGGTAATCATTAAAAGTAAAAGTTATAAAAAGAGTTACGGCTGAAAATGATCATGTTTTTTTTTTTAAATAATTTTGTAAAAGTTGACATCCTCCTGAGGCATGTGGGAATTATTGATACAATGTCCTTAATTTTTTCTTATGGGGTTCGCGGCAAGTTGTTAGAAAACAAAATTTTCGGCAGTACGAAATCTAAACCTGCTGATGAATTTGCTTTGCCACGCAATGATCCGCTTTGTGCTAAGACTTCAACAGATTCAACAGGCATTCTCACCATAATCATCTCTGTAAGCCAACAATGATAAATCATTTTGCCTATAATTTATTTCCTTTGCTGAAGTATACTTTATATTCGAACAATTTAAATTAATACTTCCAGAGTTGAGAAAATGTTGCTGCAATTTATTCTTTGCATGCACTTTTGTCCATGTATATAGAGCACATACGCACCAAAAATGTCACTTCGTTTTAACAGATTGTGGGAGATCCTATTTTTTAAATAAATAGAAGAAAACGCAAATATATTATTTTTGTTTTTGGTTTAGTGGACTGTGTAGGTTTAAGTCAAATTGAAATATTTTATGACCTTTAGTCCAAAATGCGTTTCGCCCGGACACGATAGTTGGTCGATGACTACCAACGCTTCTTCTATTTATTTACCACTAGCCAGACCACGGGCGTAATATACATATATTTCTGGGTGCATGAATTTGACCAAATTCCCCTAGAAAAATATAATTTTCAGTATGTATATGCTGAAAATTTTATTACAGTTGGTAGTCATCGACCAAAAAATAGTGCGTCTTAGAGCGACACGATAGCATCTAACTGATGAGCCCAACTATCGGAAAATATTTTTTTGTATAGGAAAATAATTCTAGATTAACAACTAAGCATTTCGTTTTTTTCTTTCAAGCTCACAAAAAATTCAGAAAATGTCAGCAAAGTGACAACTTTTTCTCGACCCCCTCACATAATTACTTATATTTCGTTTGGACATTAATATTTTGACTTTATACTTTGTGTGATGGTCTCAAATAACGGGTCCGCCAAATAATTTTTTTTTTGAAAATGCTATAGAAAAAACTACTGAATATTTTCTCAAATTTCTTTTTTTATTTGAAAGTACAATCCTTCCGGTTAATAATGGAAAATAATTTCATTTAAATGGCTGCCTCGGCTGGCCATGCAGTAGCCTACACGATCGGTCCAATTTTTAAGCACATTATCGATTGTGTGCAGCTGTATTTCCCCAATGGCTTCACGAATATTGTCCTTTAAAGCGTCAATTGTCTCTGGCTTGTCGGAGTAACACTTATCTTTTACGGCCCCCACACATAATAGTCCAACGGTGTCCAATCGCAGCTCCGAGATGGCCAAACGACATCAGCTCTGCGGCTGATAATGAGATCTTTAAAAACAGGGCGCAAAACATCGGCTGTGTGGCACGTAGCGCCGTCCTGTAGAAACCAAATATTGCCAATATCCTCCTCTTCAATTTTTGTGAACAAAAATTCGTTCAACATGGCAAGATAACGATCGCGATTGACTGTAACGGCAACTCCTTGCTCATTTTCGAAGAAAAATGGCCCAATTATGCCTCTGGACCAAAATCCGCACCAAACAGTGACTCGTTTTGGGTGTATCGGCTTTTCAATGTATGCGTGTGACAAATTTGTTTGTTTACATACCCGCCAAGATCAAAATGAGCTTCATCTGAAAAGATGATTTTTTTGGCAAAATCGGTGTCTTCTCTAAGTCGATCGAAGGCCCACTTAGCGAAGCGAAAACGCATTGATGTTGATGGCGCTTCACGCACACTCTCTGCCACAGCAGCAATATTCTCGAGTGAACGAACTGTTTTTGGCTTTTCACGCTTTGGTTTATTGATGAGGATGCCAGTTTCTTTCACTTTTTTCACAAGATAACGAACATACGGAGCTGACGGTGCTTCTCTTCCTCCAAAATCCGTACGCAATTTTCGCACACATTCTGCTACATTACCATGATTTTCAAAGTAATGCCGCAATATTTCCCAGCGTTGCTCAAGCATATACACAAACATATTCGTTCAGCGGAAGGATATAACTAATTATATGTCAAATCAGACATGAGCTTAGTGTTACCATTCACGAAATAAGCAATAGTTGAAAAAAAAAGTTAAATGGCGGACCCTTTATAATAACATTTGTACATACAATAAACATCATAAATTATGAATTATTTGATCACTTAGTTTGCTTGTAATTAACTTTCAAAAAACAAAATTTTATTTGGCCCACACAGAGCCCTTTAATAAACGAAGGCATTGTACAATCTTTTTGATCAAGGCATTATGTAGGTTTTTGGAGACCCCCGGAACCGGAGGCCCGGGCGGACCGGCCACGCCGCCCCACCTTTAGTCCGCCACTGCATTATAGTAAACATAAAACCTTATAATCAAACAAATAAAGTATTTTGCATAAGCAAGTATGTTATCGGAAGCAATTTCCGGTTCCCAATCACAGAGAATGCGAGTGTTGAAAATAGCATAAATGTTTGTATATTAAAAAAAATGGTATATGTAAGTACAATACATACTACTTATTCATTTTAACAGCGAAAACAGGAAGGCACCACATACGATTTCGCATTATTTACAAAGGGCGACCGGACATTGATTCTGGACCAAAAATCCTCTTAATAGGTACAAAAAATATATAACAAAATTTCATTCTATGCACATATTTTGATCCAAAGCCCAAAAATAGCACTCTTTTATTGGTTTTTTGTGCCGTCACCTCTAACGACGCACGTTGTCAAGTGTTGGGGAGGGAGGTGTGAACGTACATCAAAGTGTAATATTTATTTTAGTAAATATAAATACACTATACAAATGCTTTTAGGGTAAATGTCAATTCTTGTGTACTGTAACACTTGACATGTCAAAATCTGCCTTCATTCCTCTTTTCATTGGTTTATTAATTACGTTCTTGGCATAGCTTTTCGCTATTCCACAATATTGCGCTCAACGTGACATACAATACAGTACTCACTTTGGGTCTTTTTTTATAATTCTAGTTACTCCCTTAGAACCTTAAAAGGTTTGTTATTGATGTTGGGTCCCCTGCCTTCGGGGTATTCTTGGGTTCCATTAAAATAAATTTAAATAAGCGTTGAGCCCCCTGCTTGAAAACCCTATACGTAGATTAAAGAGCTTAACAAATATTCTCTATCTAATATGCGCGCTTATAGTGAAGACGAGATATTATAATGAGAAGACCCATATTTGAAGAATCAGACATCATTCGAATGATGAATGGAAATCATTCGAATAATTTCAGATGAAAGATCGAGAAGAATCGAGATAAAAAGAACATTTTGTTAATAAACTTGACATTACGATGATGGAGAGCACAAGTGGGTCCCGCAATTCCGCCCGCTTGTCTGTATGCCTGTGTGTAGATCGATCTATTGCCTAAGCCGCAGAATCGATTTTTTTAGACTTCATAGTTAAGCGTTTTAGGTGATTTTTTTTTTAAATTGAACTATATGCCTGTAAGACCTAAGGTGTTTTAAATGCAACTTGAATTGCACGGCACTAGTTTGGCACAGTGTATTTGAGAACCAGGTATTGACTGTCTCATTTTAACTCATGGGCGGCATCCAATTAAAATTGGAGGTATAAAAAAGAATGCGCCTACCGTGGGGATCGAACCCACACGTCTAAGTTAGCAATCAAGCACTTTATACACTGCGCCATTGGTTCGATTATTTTTTAAATGTTGTTTTATCCACTGTAGATACGACTGCCATACAATTTATTGTACCAGAAATTGCAAGCCTTAATTATCTTAAAAACGACTCCAACGAAGATTCATGTGATTTTTCAAGGCACATATTATGTATTTATATATATAACGGGTGATTTTTTTGCTACTTGGTTTTTGACGTTTATATTTTTGACAGATCACACATGACAAATTCCACGAACATTTTACATTTCGATTCAGTATTGTTTGCCATTTCATCATGAATAGACTTACGCCTGAACAACGTTTGCAAATTATTGAAATTTATTATCAAAATTCGCGCTCTGTGAAAAATGTGTTTCGCAAGCTACGTCCGTTTCAGCGACGAGGCTCATTTTTGGCTAAATGGATACGTGAATAAGCAGAATTGCCGTATTTGGAGTGAAGAGCAGCCAGAGGCAATTCAGCAGCTACCAATGCATCCCCAAAAATGCACTATTTGGTGCGGTGTATGGGCAGGCGGCATCATTGGGCCGTACTTCTTCAAGGACGATGAAGGCCGCAGGGTTACGGTCAATGGAGAAAGGTACCGTTCGATGATAACAGATTTTTTTTTGCCGAAAATGCAAGAATTGAACTCGGTCGACATGTGGTTCCAACAGGACGGTGCCACATGCCACACTGCACGCGAAACCATGCATCAATTTAGAGGCGAATTTGGTGAGCAGTTGATCTCACGTTTTGGCGCAGTCAATTGGCCACCAAGATCATGTGATTTGACCTCGTTAGACTATTTTTTGTGGGGCTATGTTAAGTCTATTGTCTATGGGGACAAACCAAACACGATTGCTGCCGTGGAAGCCAACATTGAACGCGTCATTGGTGAGATTCCGGCCGAAATGTGTGAAAAAGTTTGCCAAAATTGGACCTTCAGAATGGACCACCTGAAGCGTAGCCGCGGGCAACATTTAAGTGAAATTATTTTTAAAAAGTAAATGGCAGAAATTGATTTATCGATCCAAATAAAAATTTCATTCACTTTTTACAAGTTTCAGTGTTTTTTTGAATTTTCAAAAACCAAGCTCTTAAAAAATCACCGTTTACATATGTATAGGGCCTATATTATATTTAGTATTCAGTGGCGTACGCAAAAATTCGTAAAAGGGAATAATAATAAGGTAGAAATAAATGGATAATACACATATTTAAATGTTTTTATATTGCTAGGTCGTTATAGTTTGAGGGAAATTAAAGATGCCATTTGAATTCATGGATAAATAAGAATATATCAAACAAAAATTCAAAAATCGTTGGAGCGGTTTTTTAATAAATTAATTTTTTATGTATTAAATATTGAAAACATTTTTGGAAAAAAAATTTGAAACGCCATTTTGCAGATATTTTTATTATATTGGTTTTTGAAAAATCGATTTAAAAAAAAAATTTAAATAATTTTTTTAAAATCCAATTTTTTTTTTTTTTTTTTTTTTTGAAAATTTGAGTATGCAGTTTTATTAACAATTTTAGAGAGCATTTGTATAAAAAAATTATTTTAATCGGTTCTTCCAATATTGAGAAAGGTGAAAATATAAAAAGTGGTTCTATGGGAAGTACCGTTAATAAGTACGCAAAAAGAAATATTTTTATACTTAAAAGTGAACTGTACTAATGCACACACAATTTTTTTTTAAATTCTTGGAGCCGTTTTCGAGGAAAAAATGTTTTTCTTAACGGTTTTTTAACATTTGTATGGGAGGTACCGTTGTTTTTTATTTTAGAAAAATAGTTTTTTTTAACTATTCAAGATAATTTAAAAAAACCATTAAATACGAAGTTTCGAAAAAATCTATTGAGTCGTTTTCGAAATTTTGAATTTTCAAAAAAAAAAATTCGGGTATACATTAGAGTCTAAACTTTCTAGGAGCTTCTGTGTAAAAAAATTCAGTTTTTTCCAAATTACTTGAAAACTATAGGTACTTTTGAAAAAGTTTGTAGGAGGTACGCATTGAAGCTTATCTTATTCTACACAAAAAAAGATTAAGACACTTTTCATCGTACAATTGATAGATTTGGAGAAAATGGTCGAAAACATATTGTATGAAAAAAAAATTTTAAGCGTTAAACCGGAAGGGCAATGCTGCCATCTTAAAAATCCTATTTTTTTATTTTGCTTAATAACTCCCAACATCTTTATTGTTTCCAAAAAAAAGAGCAGACTTTAAGATAGTAAAATTATCTACAAAATAACTCAAGTTATAGCGAACCAAAGTTTAATTGTTCGTTAAAATGGGAGCTGTGTATAATAAGTCTGGTTGCTTTAACGAATGAATTTAATCCATATGGAAGAATATCTAACTGGATAGAGGATAACAATCGCCGCTACACTAAATTTCAGGCCGGATTTCGCTCAGGATTTTCAACCACCGACCATATTTTTGCTCTGCTAGCATCGCCAAGAAATATATAAGTTTAAATTAAAAGCTGTATGTGTGCTTTGTTGACTTCAAGGCTGCTTTCGATACAGCCAACAGGCAGGCATTGATCTATAAATTAGCATTGCTTGTTATATCTCGAAAATTCCTGTTACTGTATCAAAATTTCCTATCGTCATCATATGCAACTGTGTGGCACGGAGAATCCTTTTACGCTCCAACTCCAAATAAACCGCTTACAACTTTACTGTAAATCATAAGATCTCTGCATCAACATTATGAAATCGAAGATTATTACATTAGAAAGACGGCAGAGGTGAAAACTTCCTGAAGAATCATGGCGTCTTGGTAATGAGCGGATTGAGGTAGTGCGTGACTTTAAGTATCTCGGTGTATTATTGACAGCTAACTTAAACTTCAGTAAGCATGCTAATGAAAAGAGCTGTGAAGATAAATTGGCACTTAACATTATCTGGCCCAAATTCTTTGCAAACCAAAATATTGATCTCCGGTCAAAATATAAAGTCTTAAATGCGACTGTAAACGCTTGTTTGTTTAACGGATTGTAGGCATTTGGAGTTACCCCTTTTAATGAATCCGAAGCCGTGCAAAGGTGCTTCTCCAAACGTCTATTTAGATTAACTGGCTCAACACCGACCTACACAATACATGTGGAATCTGGTTTGGCACAAATATACATCCAGAATTTGAAATCACACGCAAATTACTTAACAAGAGTTATGAAAAGAAGTGATAATAGTCTACATAAGTCAATAATAAGTAATGGGTTATCCATTTCGCTGTTCCAAAAGTAAACGTAAATAAAACACATATAAAATATTTTTTTCATGATATTTCTTTTTTATTATAAAGTTTGAACGTTGACATTATGTGTGAAACACTACATCATTTAAACGACCACCACGCGAATTGTTGCAAGCATCGATTCTTTTGAGCTAATTTTCGACCACTTTTTCACACATATTGGGTGGTATGTCAGACATAACTTGACGAATGTTGGTTTTCAAGTGCTCAAGAGTTATAGGTTTATCTGCAAAAACACGCTCTTTCGCGTAGCCCCACAGAAAAAAGTCCAGGGGTGTCAAATCGCATGATCTTGGTGGCTAGGTGATATCCCTACGACGAGAAATTACGCTGCCAGGAAATGTCTCTTGCAATAAAGCCATATTCGGCCAAGTTGTGTGGCATGTGGCACCGTCTTGTTGAAACCACATATTCTCCAAGTCGTATTCTTCAATAGCAGGCAAAAAAAGTCGGTTATTATATGACCATAACGCCCCGAATTGAGGGTGACATTCGTTCCATCGTCGTTTTCGAAGAAGTAAGGTCCAACCACACCTCCGGAACAAAGAGCGCCCCAAACAGTGACTTTTGTGGATGTAATGTCCTCTCTTCAATTACTTGAGGATTCTCAGAACCCCAAATACGACAATTTTGCTTATTAACTTGCCCACCGATTGATAAATGTGCTTCGTCGCTGAAGAAAATTTTGTTCGAAAAATCGACGTCCACCGCCTCGCCTGTTGTTCATGCACCCATTCGACGTATCTACAACGTTGTGAATGGTCAGCTGGCTTCAGTTGTTGTGTGGGCTGAAATTTATATGGATGTAGGTGTAGATCCAAATGCAAAATACGCTGTAAAGTGCCGTAAGACAGTCTTAATTCCTGAGAACAACGAGGAATCGACACATTCGGGCCTTCGGCAACACTTTCACTTACAGCAGCGATATTTTCAGTGGTACGAGCGAAACGATGATGCACAGGCCTTACAATATCTGTAACCAATCCAGTCTCTTCAAATTTCTTCACAATTTGCTAATTGCTTGCGTAATTATAAGAATATATAAACTATAGTTTCCTCTTAAAGCACGATATGTGGCTGTGGCAGAATCACCATTTTTTAGTAGGTTTTATCAATTTTTATGCGTTGTTCGATAGTTAAGCGATCCGTATTCGTAAATGTCAGACTTTCAACTGAAAAAAAAAATTGGTTTAACAACTTAGTTTGACATATGTCGAATTCCAGCCCTTTACTTTTGAAACCGCTAAATGGATAACCCTTTACTTTAGTACGATCAAAATTGCTATACTTATAAATTTCAGGTTCTAAATAATCTAATGAATCGATAGTATATATAGTAGTTCAATTTATTAAATTGTTTACCTTTTTAAATGAAATTATGTATAATTTTATTATACTCATATATATATTTTTCTCTAATGAATTTGTCATATCTGGCAGACGGCAGAATCGCCATGTCAGTATCTCTAATGAATATTCTGTAATACATTTATGTGTGAAATAAAGAAGAAGAAGAATCTAATAAAATATATCCATTTTGATATTTATTTTATTTTATAATTAAATTTTGGTACGCTATAACTTAAGAACGAATTGACATAAAGAAGTCATTGGTATGTCATTTTGTCGATAATTGTACATTCTATAAGTTGCTCGTAGAAAATTTTGAGAAAAGTAACTTTTTCGGGAGTTATTGAACAAAATAAAATCAATTACTATTTTTAACGTTTAATGACGAACAAATAAACTTTGACACGCTATAACTTAAGAACGAATTTACACAAAAAAGTCGTTTTACTGTCTTAAATCTGCTCTTAGATTTTTTTTTTAGAAAAAAATAAAGATTTTGGGAGTTATTAAGCAAAATAAAAAAATAGGATTTTTAAGATGGCAGCATTACCCTTCCAGTTCCATACTTAAAATTTGTTTTTTTTTTATAGAATATGTTTTTGCAATCATAAATAAAAACAAAACATAAAAATACCAACTCAGAATCATAAATTTATTGCTTATTTATAAAAATCGGAATATAGATATTATATTAGCAACACTAAATAATTATCACAAGAAGTTACGATTGACGACTGAAATAGAGCACAATAAGTGCTTACCTTATCTGGACACAAAACTTCATCGACAAGCCAATAAAATAATTATTGACTGGTTCTCTAAGGAAACATCTTCTGGCCGAATGATGAATTTTCATTCAACACAACCGATGAGCCAAAAAATTAACACGGCAACAAACTTTACTAACAAACTTATCGATACAAGCGATAAACAATTTCACGAAGGAAATATATTAAAAATAAAAAACATACTTAAAATGAATAATTATCCCTGCTACATAATAAATGAAATAATAGATAACAAAATTAATCAAAATATTAATAATTTAAGGAAAAACAAAAAATCTACAACAGAAATTGAAGCTGGCAACTCCAAACCATTTTTCAGTATTCCCTATATACCAAAACTAACACACTGCAAAATTCTTCACGAAGTCATCAAGCAAGACACTACCAAAATGACATTTGCTTACAAGGCAAACTGCACGTTAAGAAAGCTTTTCTCAAACACGAAAACACCAATTGAAAAGGAACAACAAAACAATGTGGTCTACCAAATTGTATGTTTAGGCAATGAAAATGACAATTGTGATCTTGTGTATATAGGAACGTTGAAAAGGGCGCTCGGAGTGAGGATAGCCGATTTAAGGAAGAACAAAACAACAACAGGCTTAGCGCAACACATAAAGGAGGCTTTACATGCATCTTCATCTTCATCTGCATTGACATCTGCAAAAAAAGAGGAAACAAAATAAAACAATCATACTTGTGCGATAGAGAGCGAAAACCAAAATGGGGATCATCTTCAGGTTTGAAGATTATAGGAAGTACTAACCTGAAGATTAGAGATTATAGTGAAGATGAACATGTTCATCTTCATTATACCATTTTCATCTGCACCATAATTTGTTCCGTTCAGAAAACGAATTTTCAAGTTTTTTTTTTACCATTTCACAACCAAAATAGCGAAAATTTTCTTCTACCTGAATGCTAAGAACATGTGATTGTGAGATGTGTCAAGAAAGTTATAGCAGAGTTCGAGTAAGTTATTAGTGTGTACCCTGTCTTACTTTTATGTTTGTTTTATATTATTGGCCCGCTCTACTTTTCTTCAAGTCTGCAGATGCAGATCCATGTAAAGACGCCTTTATGGTGCAGATGGAAATGCTATAATGAAGATGAACATGTTCAATGCAATTTTCATATTCATACTTCCTATAATCTTCATACATGAAGATGATCTCCATTTTGGTCTTCGCTCTCTATCGCACAAGAATGAGTTTTTTATTTTATTTCCTCTTTTTTTGCAGGTGTCTATGCAGATGGAGATGAAGATACATGTAAAGCTTCCTTAAATGATAAACAGCACACAGCTGATTTTGATTATGTAAAAATATTAGACAAAGAAAAAAGAGCAAATACAATGTACACGATAGAAAACTTGAGGATACAAGAAAAACTGACGAAAGCAATGAATACGAAAGAAGACAAAGAAAACATAAAGTCAAATTACAGTGTGGCCATAAGAAAAGTTTTGTGATATTAGCATTTAAGTTCTTATCTGTGTTATTGTTTAGTATTTAACGTACATATTAGGGGTATTCACGATCCGGTGTATCTGGTCTTGTATCATTGTAAAAGTGTAAAAGTGTAGCATTTTTTTGCACTACAACAACAAAATATACTGAATGTCAAAATCTTTACACTTTTACACTTTTACAATACCCGAACCCTATTGTAACAGAAAAATACAAGGGTGTAAGATTTGTTTAACACAAACTTAAGCCTTCTTCAGAACAAATGTGAAACAGATTTTGACATTTTCTTCAGTGTTGCTACAGATTAGTAAAGGTGTGTTCAGTCTGTTGTAAAAAAATAAAATTTTACACTTTTACCAGACATGGTACACCAGATCCTGAATGTTCAACGTAAAAGTGAAGTCTAAATATAAATTTTTCCACTAATGTAAAAGTAAGCAAAATTGTCAAAAAGAAAAGTAATTGTAGGTATAATCGAATATTTTACAGTTTAATAAACCAGTCTCTTGAAAAAGTTGGAAAACTCCAACGAAACGTCGAGAAAGAGTGAAATAGTTTTATTTGCATTCGGAAATTACTGATCTGTAAGCCTATCTTATAAAAAATCCTTTATTTATTTAATCAAAAACACCAGATCACCATTTTCAACTAATTATAAATTTATTTCATTTTCTGGAATTAATGCACTAAACCTCAATGCTTTCGACAATTTTGGGTACTTTATAGGAAATGCTTAGTATATTACGTTCTTCTTACGTTCCTAAAAAAACTTTATTTAAAAGTTCAAATAAACCTATTTGGTTCAACAAAAGTATATCAAGACTGAAAAATGTCATGAGTAAACTAAATAAAATTAAAATATCTTCAATTAATTTAAATGAACAGTTCAAACAAATTAGAAGGGAGTATGAGTTTCTGAAAAAAATTTTATATAAGCAATACATCTCGTCTCTTGTATCGATTATTAAGAATAACCCTAAGAGTTTTTGGTCATATATGAACACGAAAAGAAACTCAATTGGGATTCCATCTAGCATCACTTATAATAATGTGCTGTCCGATGATATTAATATAATTTGCAATAACTTTGGGTGGTTTTTTCAATCTAATTTTATTGATCTCAAATTAGATTATGCCAACACAATAAATTCAGATCCTGTGGTTAATCTTGGTAATTTGCAGTTATCTGTAGACAATGTTTTACAAGTACTTTTATCTCTTTAAAATAATTTTTCTAATTCACCAGAAAATATTCCACCATTTCCTTTAAAAACTTGTGCTAATATACTTGCTACTCCACTTTGTATAATATTTAACCTTTCTTTAAGTAATGGTGAGTTCTTAGATGAATTGAAATACTCTATAATAACTCCCCTTCATAAATCAGGTACAAAAAGTTCGGTTGAAAATTACAGACCAATTGCAAAACTGCAGTTAATTCCTAAGGTTTTCGAAGCTGTTGTAAAAAACAAATTGTATAATCTTATTCGTAATAATATTTCAGTTTACCAACATGGTTTCTTAAAAGGTAGATCCACCACTACAAATTTATCAATATTTTCAAATTTTTGTCTATCTCAGATGGAAATGCGTTCTCAAGTCGACACTATTTACACTGATTTTTCAAAGGCTTTCGACCGCGTTCAACATAGTGTTCCCTTAAGAAAACTAGAGATGTATGGATTCCACTCTCAGCTCCTAATGTGGATAAAGAGTTATTTAGTAGGTAGAAAACAGGTGGTGAAAATTGATAATGCCTTGTCTAAGGAAATTATAAATTTTTCGTGTGTTCTTCAAGGCAGTCACCTTGGACCACTTCTTTTTATCATTTTTATTAACGACTTACCATTACATCTTACTTTTTCTAAATATCTTCTATTTGCTGATGATTTGGAAATATTCAGCTCCATAAATTCATTGAACGATGCAAAGAACGTTCAAATTGATTTAAATAATTTAATTAAATGGTGTAATATCAATGGGCTATATTTTAACAATAAAATTATATTATATTATAATTATAAACTGGAAAACGACATTTTACAAAGATTCGATTGCCATAAGAATCTAGGCGTAATCTTCGATTCTAAGATGCATTTTTCAAATCACATAGACCATGCGATCGCAAAAGCAAACTCTATGCTAGGGTTTGTTATTCGAAATTCAAAAGATTTTGAAGACCCATATACATTGAAAGCTTTTAATTCTAGTCTTGTCCGACCACATTTAGAATATTGTAATGTTATATGGAGCCCCTTTACCGCGTCTAGCATTTGTCGTATAGAAAAAGTTCAAAAAAGGTTCACAAAGTTTGCCTTACGAAAAATGTTTGGTTACTCTAATGTTCCATCTTATGAGACGAGGTGTATTTTAATTAATTTAAAACCTCTTGCTCGGAGAAGAAAATTAAACTCAATACTTTTAGCTTTTGATGTTTTGAATTGTAATTGCCTCGAAACTTGCGCCCGCGTAACTGTGATTTTTTAAATGTTCCTTACAACAGTACTAGTTATGCCAAGCATAATCCTATCACAAGAGCTTGTATGGATTTTAATGAATATGATTTTGCAATTGATTTTAATATTATTAGAAATGTTTTGAAACATAAATTATTAAATTTGTTATAATGCTATATGTTAAATTATGTTTTTTATTTTTTTTTTAACTATGTTTAATCATGTTATTTATCATAATTCAAATAGTCTAAATAGAGTGTGTAGCTTTTAAGACGAATAAATAAATAAATATTAAAATGAAGCTATCCACCAAAATTCAGCTTTGTCGGAATTTTTTCGAAGTTTCATCATTTTTTGTCTAATTTTCCTGACTAATGCATACGAGAAAATGAGCAAATAGATGTACCGATCCGCTTTATTTTTTAAGGCATCCACTTCATTTGTTAGTTTGAGAAGCCTAATCTATTTTCTTCCTTGGTTCTAGCCTCACGTTCCTCTGATAAATTTTCTAAATTTGTAAGTCCATTGAGTCTGAGGATTGTTGTTCCGCCATCCTAAACTTAAATTAAGCTTCATACTAATAATTCGCATTTAAAATTTGTTCAAAACATTTTTGCCAGCAAATTAAAGATGAACTTTTAAAATTTTAATAATTTAAATTAATTCCATTTCTTTTTGTTAAGAACTGTTTTAAAGTTTTTCATTCAAATCGTTATTTTCATTTTAAAAAAATTATTAATCCTCTTCGCCACCTAGCCTATTATAGTTGCATCATATCTAGTTGAAATTAATTTCAAGAAAAACGATTTCAATTTCAACAGGAATTCACTCTTTAATTCTTCATTTTAAGTTTCAAACAAAATTTAAATCACAAACCATTTAAATTGATATTTCCGCCCCCAGAGACAAAAGCTCAATAATTATTTTCTTTAACGTGCACAAAGCAAATATGGACGTTTTTTCGTTAAATTATACTTTATTCGGCATGGACTTTGTACATCCGAGAAAGTTTCCATAATAAAGATGAAAAATTGCTTTTCACATTGACCTCTGGAACCGAGGCGAGGGTGGTTGGCACCTCTACTGGAATGGTTCAAGAATATTCGTATAAACATAGTATATAATATAATATTGTTGAGCCACCTTCATCTGGCTAACGGGGAAAAAACATCATCCACAGTTCACAGTCGGACGAATTGTGTTAACGCTTTAACTTGTATCACCACTTTGCTAATTGCATCAAAAGTTAAACATTTTAACACAGCTCGAGATCAGGACTGGGAAAGGGAGGGAACTGGTACAATTTGGCCATTTATGCTGGCTTCGTGCCAAAAAATGCTTTAGAATGTACTCTATGTTCCGAACATCTAAATAAATTTAAACAGCTTCTCTGCTATTGGTGTCCTGACTCCTGTCCTCTCCGCTTCTCCTGGTTGTTCACTTTGTGTGCATGGGACTTCCGTCCTTTCATTTCAATTTGGGGCACATTCCCGCCTAGTCCAAGTCCAATCACTAACAGAGAAGAGCGAGAAACCAACCTAATAATATGGTGTGACAGTTAGTTAGGTCTTTATTGTGTGGCCATTACAATTAGGTGTAGCTGTGACATCGGAAATGAAATACACTGCAATTAAGCGACTTAGGGTTATGAACAGCTATGTTAATTAATTTTTCTTTGAGTTTTGTGGTGTATTACCAACCATGCCCTTGGTTATTTAGGATGGCTTTTCTTGGAATTCAGTTTTGTTTTTTTAAATTAATTAAACCTGCTTACCTAGTTGACTTAAGTGAAGAGATATTTCTTTTCCAAAGGTGACGAAGACCAAGTTGAATGAATTATTGTTTCGGGAATGCTTACGCTCGCCCGAATTTGTGGGGACCATCTTAAAATGCACACCCTTAATTCAACAAACTTTTTAAGTAGGTGACTTTTCAATTCTTCTTAAAAATAAAAATTTCACCCGTAATATAAACGAGTTTTTCAGTTTGTATTTGGAACTGAAAATGGATTTAACTAAAAAGTTTTTCCAGAGTTTTGTAATTCGATTACGGTATTACGAGTATATTTTTTAGAGTTTAACGTCCTCTCTTTTAATTTTGTGTTTTCCACTCGAGAAAACATATTTGAAAAATGGCGCCCAATAGAGGTTTCGAAAATATATCCTCTTTGATAATATAAAACCTCACCCTTATTTTGTTTGTATATATTTTATATTTTTGTATATACGACCAAAGTATGTATATTTTTACGGCTTAATTGTTGATCTAAGGTATTTTTTAAGTATCAATGCCATTTGCTTTTCTCTTTTGTAGATGTCTGTATGAAACATGTACTTTCAAGCGATCGTCGTCTACAGATAGTACATATAGACTTATGTCATTTTAGACCTTAATTGGGGATTTTAGTTAAAAAAATTCTTTGAATACATCTGTGTTTTATTCGGGGTCGGCACAATTTGCATGCATGTGGGCATGCATCATACAGCTGCCCATCAATGGGAGAAACATGGTTTCTCTAAGTCTAAGCCACAAATTGTCAGTGTCTGCCCTTGCGGCTTATATATCGTCATCGGGAAAACCAAATGTATCGGGAATTGTATAGCTTTTGGAAGGTATAGTTGATTCTGATGGTATCATAGGTATTCAAAATTCAGTCGGAAAATTGACGATCTCATTTTAATCTATAATATTGTCGTGGGTGGCCGTGGCGCGATAGTTGTGTGTTCGCCTGTCAACCTCATGGTCACAGGCTCGATCCCTGCGGTAGTCTATGTCCTCTTATTTTTTTCATTAAAAACCTATTCTAAAATAAATGTCATACAAAGAGTTGCTGGTTTACTTATTACATGCTGTTTAGGTATAGAACTAACTGCCATGTGGTTGAGTAAGACAAGTATAGCGATAAAATATGACACATATTAAAAAAACTTAATGCGAATTATAAGGGACATAGATGAATAAGACACTTAAATTTCTCCGCATTAGTTCCGCCGCCATCCCTGGAGATAAAATCTGAGACAACAACCACCTACAGACACTCTCTTGCAGTGGCGGCGAAAGGCCTTTAAGAAGAAGAGAATATAAAACTGACTTGATTGATCAATTTTGAAGCATACGCCTATATTGTATCTGTAATCTGTAAACAAACAAAACAAAAACAATAATAACATTCATAGGTAGGTAATTAACATATCAGAAGTGGACTAATTCGTTTGAATAAAAATTGGATGAATATAATGCATATTACCTACCTCCTTTGTACATACTTTAATATTTCACTACCGTAATATGTATAATACAATATACAGTGGCGACAAAATAAATAGCACAACTTTGTTACAAAATTTGACTAAGCCTTAAATCATAAGTTCGTCTTCAATTTCCAATACTGTAAGAGCTATTTTGGTGTGGCTTTTGAGTGTAAAGTAACGGTATGTTCTCTTCAATTTATTTAATAAACAAAGCCAAATGTAAGTCAGAAGGTAAGCAAGGTTCATTCAAGTGAAGACAATTAAATAGCACATATTGTTTTCATTGTAAACATACATTTGTGGTAAATAATTTAAAGGCTTTTTTACTTGCGATTATAGGTACTATATAAGACAAGTTATGCATTCGTCGAAAAAAAAAGTTTTGAGATAACACTGAAACATGACATTACGACGATAGCGAAGACGAAAAAGGATGGTCTAAAAATTCTGTCCGTCTGTCAGTCTGTCAGTCTGTCAGTCTGTCAGTCTGTCAGTCTGTCAGTCTGTCAGTCTGTCAGTCTGTCAGTATGTCAGTCTGTCAGTCTGTCAGTCTGTCAGTCTGTCAGTCTGTCAGTCTGTCAGTCTGTCAGTCTGTCGGTCTGTCAGTCTGTCAGTCTGTCAGTCTGTCAGTCTGTCAGTCTGTCAGTCTGTCAGTCTGTCAGTTTGTCAGTCTGTCAGTCTGTCAGTCTGTCAGTCTGTCAGTCTGTCAGTCTGTCAGTCTGTCAGTCTGTCAGTCTGTCAGTCTGTCAGTCTTTCAGTCTGTCAGTCTGTCAGTCTGTCAGTCTGTCAGTCTGTCAGTCTGTCAGTCTGTCAGTCTGTCAGTCTGTCAGTCTGTCAGTCTGTCAGTCTGTCAGTCTGTCAGTCTGTCAGTCTGTCAGTCTGTCAGTCTGTCAGTCTGTCAGTCTGTCAGTCTGTCAGTCTGTCAGTCTGTCAGTCTGTCAGTCTGTCAGTCTGTCAGTCTGTCAGTCTGTCAGTCTGTCAGTCTGTCAGTCTGTCAGTCTGTCAGTCTGTCAGTCTGTCTGTCAAACTTGGTATATAGAGCTTTTTAGGTATTGTACAGGGGGGAAATTAAATTTTTTTTAAGCTCAAAAAATAACGGTACCTGCCATATAACCGTTACGTTCAAACCTATTTTTCTCGGAAACGGCTCTAACGGTTTTGATAAAAAAAATCAGTGCATCTTTTTAGCTACGACCGATCATATTTTTGCACTTTTCCGTCACGAACCGAATCGAAAACACTATTTTAAATTTATTTAATTACTATCAAAATCCCGACGCGCGAATTGGACAACGATCGACGACAAAACAAAATACGACTTATATGCTTTTATGCACGAGCAATGAATGACAGTCAAAAGAAAATCGAATTCGAGTTCGAAGTGCATCACATAGATAGCACTTGGATGCTTTCTAAATTGACTTGCTCAGCTTAATGGGATGGGTTCACCAGTCGAATTTATTGTACGGATTATGTATTATTAATAGATTAATTAAAATCGATCAAAATGTTTTTATTGCCACACGGCGTACACTGAAAAAAAAATTAAAGGGCGCCAGTGATTTTTTTTTGTGAGTAAGGAAATCACAAACCTTCTGAGCGGAACCGACGCACGGTGGTATTTTAAAATAAAAACAAACGAAGAAATAATGTTTAAAAGTATGTAAGTTATTTTTAATGCAAATTTAAGGTGCTTGGGAAACCTTGCAAGTAGGAGAAAAACCCAATATCTTTTAAAACAAAGAGAACAAGATTGAAGACTTAAATTGAAGATGGACCGTTAACGCTCGATCCCGAAAGAACAAAGGTACGTTAATTACTGGTCGCGAGTTCTGCTTTACCGGAAAATTTTCGAAACAAAAGCCAAACGAATTAAATAATTTTGAATTAAAAAAAAAAAAACGAATTAATTAATTTGAAGAGAATAAAAACGAATAATTATATCTACATATATATATCTTTCGAGAAAGGAAAAAAATTAAAGAAAAATTAACACTATACTTAGCTTTTCCTGCTGCTACTTCTCCTTCCTAGGAAACTATTTTTCCACCTTAGCTTGCTCGACTCAATCTCCTTTTTGCAAATTTCCTTTCTTATTCTCGATTCGCCAAAGTTTCAATTTCTTTACGTTTTAATTTTCAGAACTTTCCTTTTCTTTTTGTATTTTTCCTTTTTTTCAAGAACCTCCTGTTCGCTATCTAAACGGGTAAGAAGTAATTTTCCAGCCTTTTACTTTCGCTGGATGACCTCTTCTTTTTTCCAATGCTCAAGTGCTTTCGGCAACTCAGCGAGCCTGGATTTCGCTCGCATTCTCATTCAGCTACCCTCCGTATATTTGCTGGAGGGAGCAAACGCAGTTGAGATCCAGTAGCCCTTCCTACTCGCACTTTAAACCCCAGCTTCATACTTAGTCATCTTCGAATTTGTCAAACTCTGACAGAACTTCCAGTGGGCGGAGTTCAAAGAGTGCATTCAGCCACCTAATTTCACCCACTAAGCTGTTTTAAAAGAAAGTTTTGAAAAACCGAAAAGAAACTGAACTTTTTTTTTATCACGAACATTTTTCCCCTTTCGTTTATAACTAGTAAGGGAAAAAATGGTACCAAACTATTTCATTTATACGTTTTAAATTAAGGAGAGTTTAACTAATTTTATTTCGCGAATTTACTCTAAGTCGTTGGGCTTTTGCGCAGATTTGGGGAATAAGGACTAGCAGTTAACGTTCCATCTTTTACATTGAACATATAAATTATTGATTTAGGTTGGGCAAGAAGCCATTCTCGCAACGAGTAACTTCGGCATCGGAGACCAACTGTTATCCGTGCTTCCTTGTACAGTCGAACAACCGTCAATCGAACGAGATGAAGTGAATCACCCATCCACTTAAGTGTCAACCTTGGCAATCTCGAATAATTTTTCTTCACTTTACCGAGATATAGAACAGATGGTTAATAGACCATGTCTGCCCTCTCCTGCTCTCAATAAGACGAAAGAAACACCTGTAAAAATATTATGGAAAAAAAAGGAAAAAGGGAACGTTTATATAGTTTTTGTTGCGGTAATTTTTACCGTGACAATATGGTTGAAAAAAAAAATAGAAAAATGTCTAAGAACGGTACTTTCCATAGGACCGTTTTTTTGCTTTCGACTATCTCATAAGCGTCTCAACCGCTTCTTTCGAAATTCACACATATATAGGTTTTGGTTGCCCAAATTATACGGCGTACCAATATTTTTAATCAGTATTTTTTTTTGTATTTTTAAAATCATTTAAAAAAAATTAAAAAATTTATATTTCGAAAACTGCTCATTAAATTTTTTCAAAAATTATTTTTATATGTATTTATTGAATACCTATGGATTGGCGTTTTTGAATTTTTTTTGAAAAATGTTTTCAAAAAGTTTTTTTCTCAAAACCCGCTGCACAGATTTTTAAAATTTTTTTCTTATAAATTCAAATTTATCTAACAAATAAAATGGCGTACTTTTTTTGAGCTTAAATTAGTTTAAGTATTTAATTTAAGTATTTAATTCAGAATCTTGGATTATTTTTTCTTTGATTAAGCCGATTTAATATTTTGTTTTTTGTTTGTCAACCAATTTTTTTTTAGAAAAAAATAAAAAAAACTTTGTGTATAAAAAATAAAGTAAAAAATGACTTTAAAAATATATTTAGATTTTAAATAGAAATCTTTGGCATACAATGTGATAGAACATAAGAGCAAGTTCGTGCGATTCAGTCGTGCATTTTATTTCCTTTCAACTAATGTACAATGTACAATGTACATACATCTACAATACATCCACTCCATTAGACACATAAATATAAGTCTGTATAATACCTTCCCCTTGTAGAACAAACATCGCTTTCCGATGATTGGTTGTAAAATTCGTCTATTCATATTATAGTATTAGTGAGATTTTTCAGGGAATTAATTTGACTCCAGATGAAATAAATGGACAAGTTGATAGTGTTTGCTTTCAGTGATGAACTGCGTTTTCTAGATAGCTCGCTGATGTAGTGGTAAGTTGGCTTACAACATATACGCACAAGTGTTTCTAAATTAAAGGGGACACATCAGCTCCAGCTCTATCTTTAAGTCCAAATGACATGATATTTGATTTTAATTTAATGGTACAAAGGGTTGGGCATGAGTGCCATAAGTTTACACCCATTTCTAGTTGTTGACGGATGGTGAATAATTTATTAAGGAAATAGGCGGAGAAACATGTAATCGGAATGCGATTATTCCATGCTTTATGAGAATGCTGGCAGATATAAATTTATGAGTTTAATCGATCCATCACATTGTGCATACACTATAATTGACGTGAATTATTTTATTAAACAAAAACATATTATCGTCTTAAGCTTAGCTTTAAATTACGTCCAGTTTTCCATATGTATTATTGTAATGTTAAAAAGAACAGGACATTGTGCGGTTCAATAATTTATTCATAAATTGTATCCAAAGAGAGAGTATTAAATATTTGGCACTAATTCGCAACTTAATTTTTAATTTTGGTTCCTAGTTTATAAATAATTTAGTTTTCTTCGGAAACAATTTAACAAAGCGCCAAGCGTTTTCTGAGCGTAAGAAGGAAATTACCTGTTTTTGCATTCGTTGTTTTTTTTTCAAGCTTACTCAGGCTTGGAAAAAACACCTTAACGCAGAAAATATGATGTGTAAGAAAAAAGAAAGCCTCTTTAGATTGTCATACTCAACGCAACAACCAATGTTTTTTAAATTTAATAGATACCCACTTGGTTGTCGATTTCCAAATATCTCATTGTCTTTCCAAAATGATGAAGTGATCACTATGAATTTCCGCATAGAAACGTCTCTTCAGACGTTGTCCAAGAAATATGCTGAATAATTCTCTTAACAAATTGTTCAGATATTCCATAATAACTTACAAAATAACCTCATCTCACGCCAGTTCAGTACTCTCCAACTCAATCTGCATAGAAGGAACGAACAGGCAAGAGATTCATGATATATTAAACCATTTGAAGGATTACAGATATACAGGTTTTGATTACCCCACAGCTTCATATGGATATTTTGGTACCGATAATATCAGGGCTTAAAAGTTTGAACCCATCTAACATCTCAATTAAGCTGAAGACCGCTGTGGTACGGCAAACTACCAATTAGGGCTGTATGTCAGCAATAACGCGTCGAATATTCTCTTTGAAGTCGTCAATCGTCTCGGGCTTATCTGCGTAGACAAGCGACTTCAAATGACCCCACAAAAAATAGTCCAGCGGTGTTAAATCCTACGATCTTGTAAGCCACGCCACAAGTCCACGACGCGAGATAATGCACTCACCAAAAGTTTCCATCAATAAATTGATTGTTTAGGTAGATGGATGGCATGTAGCGCCGCGGCCGTCTTGTTTAGTTGGAACCAAAGGTCGTCCACATCAAAATCTTCCAATTTAGGCATGAAAAAGTTACTAATCATGGCTCTATAGCGTTCCCCATTACCTCCAACATTATGGCAACATTATATCGTGCTTTAAGAGGAGATTATGGTTTAAATAATCGTCCAACTACGCAAGCAATTGGCAAAATTCTGAAAAAATTTGAAGGCGTGGGCATCATCGTTTCGCTCGTACCAGTGAAAATATCGCTGCTGTAAGTTAACGTGTTACCGAAGACCCGAATGTGTCGATTCCTCGTTGTTCTCAGGAATTTAGACTGTCTTACGGCACACTATGGCGTATTTTGCATTTGGATCTACACATACATCCATAAAAAGTCCAGCTCACACAACAACTGAAGCCATCTGATCTTTCACAGCGTCGTAGATAAGTCGAATGGGTGCTTGAACAACTGGCAGTGGACGGCGATTTTTCGAAAAAATATTTTCTTCAGCGACGAAGCACATTTCTCACTCGGTGGAAATGTTAATAAACAAAATTGTCGTATTTGGGGTTTTGAGAATCCTCAAGTAATTGAAGAGAGGCCATTACATCCACAAAAAGTTACTGTTTGGGGGATTGTACCTTACTTCTTCGAAAACGACGATGGAACGACTGTCACGGTCAATTCGGAGCGTTATGGTTACACGATAACCGACTTTTTTTCGCCTGCTATTGAAGAATACGACTTGGAGAATATGTGGTTTCGACAAGATGGTGCCACATGCCACACAGCTCGAGCGAATATGGCTTTATTGCAAGAGACATTTCCTGGCCGCGTAATTTCTTGTCGTGGCGATATCAATTCGCCACCAAGATCATGCGATTTGACATCGCTGGAATTTTTTTTGTGGGGTTAGGCGAAAGACCGTGCTTATGCAGATAAACCTTTTACTCTTGAAAACCAACATTCGTCAAGTTATGGCTGAGATACCGCAAACATAATGTCAACGTTCAAACCTTATATTAAAAAAGAAATATCATGAAAAAAAATATCTTATATGTGTTTTATTCATGTTTACTTTTGAGACCGCAAAATGGATAACCCGTTATTATGTACACATGTATCTATATACATATATATTAGAAAACCTACGCTATCATATTGGAGATACCAACTCCATTTGTAAAGATCTAAGTTACATCCAGTAGAATCTCGGAAACATGAACGATCCTGTAAGATGAACAGTTCGGAAAGATGAACGATTTCTTAAACCAAAGATGAACGGGTTGAAATTTAGGTAATCGAAAAAATGAATACTTGATTTCCAATTTTATTTTTTCCTATTTCATTGCCTCCAGTTTGTCTTGTTATATTTAAGTTACTGTACCTATTTAGTTATTTCGGGCTTGTTTTATCGTTTTATAAAGTGTGGATATATCTTGTGTGGCTCGTGTGCACTTGCTCCATCTTGTTGAAAGAAAATCCTTCTGAAAGGGATACGTCTTCGGCGAAGTAAAAAAAACTCCGTCAACATCTTTAAATAGCGGTCCCCATTGAATTGACAGTTTGTGTTACACCGTCTTCTTCAAAGAAGTATGGCCCGAAAATACAACTTGATGAAACTGCGCAAAACACAGTAACTCATTCTGGGTGCAGTTCCGTCTAATGGAGCATTTCTGGATTAGATTCACTCCATATATGGCAATTTTGCTTGTTAACATTGCCGTTTAAGTCAAAATGAGCCTCATCAGACATGAACAAACAATTTATCAATGTGTTGTCTTCTTCGGCCATTGCAATCATTTTTCGGCAAAATTCCAGGCGAAGAGGCAAATCCTGAGGGCTTAACGTGCTTGTAATTTGGACTTTGTACGGAAAAAAGTTTAAGTCATCATGAAGTATTCGTTGTAATGACCATCTGCTAACTCCAATTTGGCCCGATATGTTTCGAGTTGAATCACTTGGATTTGCATGTATTGCCGATGCAACAGCCACGATTGTATCCTGAACCCGAACATTGGGATCTCTATGATACCGTCTTCGTTCGATGCTTGCAGATTTAGCAAACATGCTCACCAGCCTCATAATGGTCCGTCTACTTGTAGGAGTACCGCCAAACTCCATCTTAAATTCCCTTTGGACGGAAATGACGGACTGCAAAGAATGGTATCGCTGCACTATCCAAATCCTTTTTTCAGTATCCCAACATTCATTTTGATAAATCTAAGTAGTAGCCTATAAAATAACTAATGGGGGTGGCCGTGGCGCGATAGTTGTGTGCGCGCCTATCAACCTCGTGGTGGCAGGTTCGATTCCTGCCGTTGTCTATGGCTTCTTATATTCCATTAAAAACCAATTCTAAAAATTGTCATAAAAATGAGTTGCTGGTTTATTCACTACATGCTGTTCAGGCACAACACTAACAACATGTGATTAAACTAGCATACTACCCATAAATAGGACAACGAAACAAATAAAATAATGCGAATTATAAGAGACATAAATAAAGACATGGTAAATCTCTCCGCATTAGTTCAGCCGCCATCCCTGGAAATGAATCTGAGACAACAGGCAGCTCTATCTATCATTCTTTTTTCTTCTTTCACCGGATAACGCCCGCGCTGTATTAAAAACATATAAGGGGTCTTCATAATCCCTTGAGCGCGTGCAAGATTATACAAAATAAAAAATAAAAAAATAAGATTATTCACATTGAAAAAAAGTTATTACATTTCATTTCTGTAGCACGATTCGTGGGCCACCCTGTAAGACACGTCGCTGTTATTTTTATACGGGCATATATCTAAGTCTTACCTCAATTTTAAGACCTTAACCTTAAGATTGGATTAATAGAACTGACGTGACGATATGTGCTCAAAACAGGCCCCACATTTTTTATTTTTAATGAATTTTCAAACATAACTATTCTTCTCTGCTGAACATCGATGATAAGAGTCGAACTAAGCACGTAATTTTAAATGTTTTTCTCCTGTTTGGAAATTAAGATTGCCAAGATTGTATAGCTCATAGAGTAATAGAGTTTGATACATCAAAATAATTGTCATATTGTCTAATTATTAACTAAAGAAAAACTAAATCTATTAATTTAACCAGTCAAAAGTTAATTGACTGAATCCAGTTTTCTTACCAAACATTCATCGCAATATACTCTATCATTCCTGAAGATTTCAGATTTCTGGGTCCACTCCTTAAAAAGATAAGATTCTTTTAGTTGATAATGCGTTATGCGTTACGTAACAAATCAGTTTACCCTCACTTTAAAAGTTATCACTTCAAAAAAATACAAAAAACTTCTTGGAGAATTCGCCAACACCGTCAATGAAAGCCTAAACAAAAGCCATGGTGTTCTTCTATTTTTTATTCATTTTAGTAACGCGTTCGACATTCTTAACAGAAAAACTTCTATGTGCTCTTAGCAAAATATGAATAGAACCGATTTTTTTTTTATAATTTTGTACGCGTTCAAGGGATTATGAATACCCTTTATATGTTTCTATCACAGCGTGGTCATCCGGTGAAAGAAGAGAAAGAAGGATAGAAAAGTTATGTGGCGAGAAGTTCTGAGACTAGATCTGGTAGTTGTCCCATACTTATCTCCAGGGATGGCGGCTGAACTAATACGGAGAAAATTACCGAGTCTTATTTATTTATGTCTCTTATAATTCACATTATTTTATTTATTTTATCGTCATATGTTATAGGTATACTAGTTTACTCAATCACATGTTGTTAGTTCTATGCCTAAACAGCATGTAATGAGTAATCCAGCAACTCATTGTATGACATTTATTTTTAGAATTGGTTTTTAATGGAATATAAGAAGACATAGAAAACGGCTGGAGTCGAACCTGCGACCAAGAGGTTGACAGGCGAGCACACAACTATCGCGCCACGGCCACTCCCAAGATCATTTCGCGTAAGAATCAACAATACGTAGAGTGACAATGAAGAAGTTCATTTCGGATTTCCACAAGGCTAAAAGCTAGAACCGGTTTTTGTTTAGCAGTTTTATTAACGAACTGCTAAGTGTTATTCAACACATTGTTGCGCTTGTATGCTGTAAAAAGTGTGGAGGAGCAATGTTTACATAGTACTTAGCACAAGCTCCCACTGTGCCGTTCCAACGTAGAGTCCGTACTATGGAAAGTGACCACCGCTGCCACACAGAAGCTGCAAACTTTTGTGAATAGATGTCTCCGTAACATTCTCAGAATTGTCTTGCCGAATACCATGTCTCCCAACAAGAACTCCTGGCTAAATTCCCTATCGACATCGTTATCCGCAAAAGGAAGTGTCAGTGAATTGCGCACACCCTACCGTGCGGTGGAGATTCTACTAGCAAGACACGCATTGCATGGGTTCCATTTACTCAAGATGGCAGAAAACCTGTGGCCTGATTCACCAAATTACAATTACAATAACAAATTTGTGGTTGTTAGTTACATTAACAAATTTGTGATATTTTTTTCTGTTTCACAAACTAAAAATTTATTTCCAACAAATTTGTAGGATAGTGAAAATAATGAAGGGAAATCTTAATTGTTATTTTCAAATACAATAAAAAACCGTTCCAACATTTAACTTGCAAAGTTGTAAATTATAACTGTTTTTTTCAGAAATTTCTTAAAGAAAAATGATTGAACGCAACAAATTTTTTATCGTCAGTTTAATTCGGGATAAAAAACATATTTTATTCAGCAAATTTTCCGATACCATAACAAACACACTTAAAGTTAGTGAGTATGCGTGCATGCTGCAATCCCGTGGTATTGTCCACCATTTCCAAGCCAATGTAAAGCTATTAGAAATTGCTGTGTGTCGGTGTCAATGAAAAGTTTTTTTTCTGATCAGTGGCGGATTAACTTGCTGGGCGCCCTGAGACACGCTCAGTTATAACCGCCCCCTTTTTTTAATACTATCCAAGGATCGTAATTTGAATGTGCTATTATCCAAGAATAAGGGACACGATTGTCTTTTTGATGTGAGGAATTTAAAGGCGGCGCGCGGTTGTATTTTCGAAACATCTCACAGGTCATTTGTGATTGGTTTTTGATGAATTGTATAGAAGTTTTATAAACAAAATTGCATTACTAAGTGTTTACTAATGTGGAAAAAATATATTTTTCTTTACACTTCAACGAAGAACCTATCTTCAACGACAACTATCAAATTCAAATTAGGAATCAGATTATGAATAGGTCGAATATAAAAACAAATTTTGCACAACTAAATTCTGTTCTTCTTTTAGAAAACTGGTCATGTTTGTTTAGTATTCGTGATTCTTGCGTCGCTTTTGATAATTTTGTATCTCTATTAAAATATCATGTTGAGCAGAATTCAGAAGTTCTTGTGAACAAAAAAGTTAAATTCAAAAAAATCAAGCCGTGGATATCAAATTTTTTATTAAATAAAATAAATGACAAAAATAAACTAAGAATTAAGCTTAAGAAGCATCCGAATAACATTATCTACCGCGAAAAATATCATAATTTATGTGAAGAAATAAGACTTGATATATCAATTTGTAAAGAAAATTTTTATATGGATAAGTTTCATAAAGCGAAAGGTGATCTAAGAAAGGAATGGGGCATAGTCAATGAATTATTTGGCAGACATAAATATTCTGATATTCCTCCTTTCTTGACTCACCAATCTCAAAACATTTTTGATCATGCTGACATGGCTAAAACCTTTAATGATTACTTTTTTAAAATAGCTAAAGATACAATTGTTAATGCAGGCATTATTAACTCCACCTTTAATTGTTCTGAAGCTTGTTTCAAAGATAATGTTCAGCCTTGCAGTTTCTTTTTCGAACCTATTTCCGCTATTGAAATTTTTAGAGTTATTCAAAATCTGGAGAGTTCCTATTCATCTACATCTAATGGTTTTTCAAATACTTTAATTAAAAAAATATGTCTAAATATAGTTGATACCTTGCCCCACTTATTTAACAATAGTATTTATCAAGGTATTTTCCCAGATAGTTTAAAACTAGCTGAAATTACTCCAATTTTTAAAAAAGGGGACAAAAAATGTGTCTCTAATTATAGACCTATTTCTATTCTACCTGTTTTTTCTAAAATTTTTGAAAAAGTTGTTAAATCTAGAGTTGTGAACTATTAAGATAGTATTTCTTTTTTCAGCGATAGACAGTTCGGCTTCAGAGCTGGAAACTCCACAGAAGATGCACTCTTAGCTCACAGCAGCTTAGTTTATGATAGTTTGAACTATAAGAAATTTACAGCAGCTTTATATATCGACATAAAAAAAGCATTTGATACAGTGGACCATGACATATTAGTTAGAAAATTAGAAAAAGCCGGTTTCAGAGACTTTATGTTAAATTGGTTTTGTTCTTACCTTAAAAACAGAAAACAAATGGTCAAAATTGGTGATAAATTCAGTGAAGTTAAAAATATTAATATAGGTGTTCCACAAGGTTCCGTCTTAGGTCCACTTTTATTTCTTATATATATTAACAATATATTCAGTCTGAATTTAAAAGGTAAATTAGTGGGATTTGCTGATGATTTAGCTTGTGTTTATTCTAGCCCCAGTTTACTTGATATGGTTTCTGATATTAATCACGACTTAGAGTTATTTAGACATTGGTTTGGCATTCATAAGCTCGTCATTAGTGAGAAAACTAGAATTATGTTTTTCAAACCTCTGATAGTAGATCTTAATCTTCCTCTCCTTATTCAGCATAGTTATGACTGCAAAAAAATTCCACTTAGTAGTAACTCATGTTGTACTTCCATAGAAGTTCAAGATAATGTTTTTGTTAATAATTGTACACCAAAATGTTTCTATATTGAAACAGTTTCTGAATATAAATATCTTGGAATACATATTGACAACAAAATGGACTGGAAAGTTCACACTAAAGCACTAAAGAAATATTTAGCTTCAACCAATTATATTATGTTTCATTTAAAAAAACTTTGTTGTAGAAAACTTATGGAAACTTTTTATTATGGTTTAGTTCAATCGAAATTACAATACGGTATAATTTGTTGGGGTGGTTGCTGCAAAAACCTATTACAGCCTCTTCTAGTAACTCAAAAGAATATTTTGAGGACCATGTGGAAAAAAAGGAAATATGAACATAGCTTTCCATTGTTTGTCAGCTCTCGTATTTTGCCTCTGAAACATCTTTATTTCTATAAAGTTTTAAAAATATATTTTTTGAGATGTGGCTATCTTTTAAGTCACAATATACCAACTTACTCATTACGCAGTAATAGTAGTAACCTTGCCTTCATTCCAGTTCACAATACTAATCATTTTTTAAGCTTTTTTACTGCAACAGCACCTAGACTTTTTAACGCTTTACCCTCTGACGTACGTTGCATTCGCTCTACTCATTTATTCATCAAAAACATTAAAAAATGGCTCTTTAACTTTGATCTCAATGAAATCTATAATATTATTAGGATTCTTATCTAACTTCGAATTTACTCATCATTTCCCTTAAAAATTTTTCTATTCATTTTTATAAGTATATTTTGATTCTCTTCAAGTGTTTACCCCACACTGTTTTTTTTTTTTTATATAAAATATTTATGTTAAATCATTATCTTTAAATTTGATTTCTCGGTACTTTCGATTCTTGTCTTTAGGCAACAGACTGTACCTTCTTCTATCATGAATTGGAAAACATTTAAATATAATATAATTAAATCATAAACTTGCTTTTTATATTTTTTTTATTTTTTTTCTCTCTGTTAACTTATATTATAATTGATTTTGTTATATTTATTTTTAAATTTGTTAAATCTTTATTCTTATAATTGTTACAAAGAAGTAAAAAATAAACTCAAAAAAAAAAAAAAAAAAAAAAGTTTTAAAACTGGGAACCCGTCAAATATTTTTTTTTACGGCAAAAGAGTATTGCGTATAGACTGTGGCAATTAATTTAATACTAAAACCTAGTAAGATATATATAAAAAGTTGATTGCGTTTGCTCTTTAATTAAATGGGGTATATCTTAATTCCTTTTATGGTTTTCTCCTAGAGGAGGGGTCATGACCCCATGACCCCCTCTGGAATGTTACATATGGTGGTTTATTTATTTGTTGTCAAATTGTTATAGGTTTTTGGCATCGAATATATACCTGTTCTTATAAAAAATCCTTTTTGAGTGAAACTTTTTTATAAATGACATTTGTGAGTGAAACTTGAATTTGGTGTGAGAGTATATAAAGAATTTTAGTTTGTCTCGAAAGTAAGTGTAGGAAAGAAATTTCCGAACAATTGTCCTCCATTTAAAGGAACAAATAATTTTGTCATATAAATTTTAGGTATTTATGATTTTAAATTTAATGATAGGTATTTAACATTTTTATCCATTTCAGTATAAAATATTAATTAACCAACATATTACATTCTGAAAAACAAACTCACTTTTCTTTCACTATAAAGTCCTTTATAGTCACTTTTTTCACTAAATAAAAACATATTTTGAGTATCAACCCTGAGTGTAGTCCGCGGTCAGTCAAAGCGCGTGTTTTTTTATAATTGTGCGCGCACTAAAGAAGTTTGACAACCATTAATGTGTTCAAGCAGAGCGCGGGCGTTAGGAAAACAGGGAAGCATTTATCTGTGAATGGCTCGACGAGATCGTCCAAAACGCATTTTTTTTGCAATCTTAAGTCCACATAGGTAAGTGCGAAGAACGTTTCTGATGATCTTTAAAATATAGTTTCTTTCCGATTATTTTGATCTAGTAACTACTAACTAACAACTGCGAACAGCACGATAAAAATAAATTCATGCTGACTGTTGAAGGTTCAAAAATTCTTACATTTAACTATCATATTTAAGAGTTTTAAAGCTTTTCAGGTTTAATTTATGTTTACATAATAAAGAAAATTACATGAGGTTTCCATAACATTAAATTAAGGGAATTTTCTACAAAATAAAACCCTTATGTAAAACTTAATCGTATCGCCTTATGAGTTACAACAACTCGACGATTTCGGCTTATTCTTATTTAGCGGCCGCATATTTCAAATGCGTCACGCGTTTTGCGTAATAATGCAACTTGCTATTTATAACAAGGAACAAGTAGAAAATAATTTCTTATCGGGCGATTTGTTATTACATGTTTTCGAACCATTCGCGCAAACAGGCTTTTCAAGAATAGGCGGAAAATCAGGCAAGAGATTTAAATTTCGTATTTTTCGATACCAAAAATGATGAATACCCTTTTTGAATGGCATTAGGTAATCATTTTTTTGCTTCATTTTTTTTTAGATTAAAATAAAATAACATACAAGATTTGCCGCCCCCTACAAGTATCCGCCCTAGGCTCGAGCTTCACGAGCCTAGTGGTTAATACGCCACTGGGACTGATTTGTAAGCCGAGATCCAATTTGCCTTATTATTTCATCTGCCTTAGCACATTTTAACCAAAACTTTTCGTTGAAAACAAAAGAATTTAAAATTTCATTGTTAATTCGTGGTCTATACATTTTTCTTGTTCTATTAAAATCCTGGCTTATATCACTATCGGTGGTACTACGTCTTCGACGTAACGACATTCTTAAATTTGAAACGGGAATCATATTGAAAATTAGAAATTGTAATCAAATCTACACATCATCTTTCTATTGTAAGAAATTTTTATTAACTGAACAAAATTGTAAAGTTATTTGATTTGGTGAAACTCAAACTTACAAAAAAATTATATATTACAAATTTACAAATAGTTTTGGTGAAACGAAAATAATGAAATTTCTACAAATGTCTCTTTGTAATCTACAACTACAATTACAAAAACAATTATCTCGTAAAACAGAATTAATCAATTTTTCTACAAATTTGTTAAAAAAGCACATGGAATTTACGATTTGTAAGTTGGTGAAATAGACCACTGATGGCCAGAAAAACACATGGCGCAGAACAGTCGAGAATTCGCAAAAGCTTGGAAGAAGTTGAGGAGAGCTTAAAGCATTTCTAGAAAGAAAACAAGATGGCGTTTAGCGGTTTATCCCAATCTTTTCCGCTGAAAAGGATATTTTAAAAAATTTTGGCTCCTAAAATTCTTGCATCAATATTTGTTTAATAGAAAATTAGTATTTATTTAATAAATTTAATTAAATTACAGTTAACAAACTTAAACAAATAAAGATTATGATTTGCAAGTTTTAAATAATATGCATACGTTTTCTCGATTATTAATTTCAATGGAAACACATTTTTGTTCTACTTTACGTGCTTGGACAGATGACAGTTCGCTTAGAGGCTTAAAATCGCAAACGCCTAAAGTTTGTAAACTTATCCCATTGAAGTTAGTCGCAGATTGCGGTAAATTGGATTTTTCAAAGTTTCTGTCGTTTTCATTTCGATGTAATAATCTATATATCGTAGTAGGTATTTTGCCCACTTTTGGCTGAAGGTTTTGGTTTTCAGTTCAGATCTACACGTACCTACCTTGTTTTTTTTTTTGCTCATGAAAAAATGAAAAACAAAAAACTTTTTTTTCAAGCGTATTCCAATACGTATGTATGTAGGTAAAGGTGCTGTAAAAACCATCACAGGAAATCGGAACAACTTCCTTCAAAAAGTGTTTTTCCCGTTTCGATTTGTTTTAAGCTTACTTTAGGTACTTCGCTTATGAATTTTTCATCAACCATTTTACTATCGTACCCACAATCCAGCTAAATTCAGTTCAGTATAGTAAAGTATTCATGAATTTCCCCTTTTCCTCTTACGACTCTCTTCATCATTCCACCATCCGCCCGAATATTTTGCCCATCACAAGGAACTTCTCAAATGGTAAATGGATTTCTCTTCACTTTATAATATTGAAAAGGACAAAACGGATTAATAAAAAAAAGTCGGAATTTCAGTCCACATTTTTTGCCGCACTCAATTGGAATGCAATTGCAACCAGTTATTTTTTTTTTCGTCCTCCAATTAACCAACATCTCAGAACAGTTTTATATGAAGGCATTTCTGCTCAAGTCCTACCATACTCGTGAATACTGAAATGTTAATTACATTTAAACAAAAAAAAAATGTGCATAATTTTTTCTGTTTCATTCCCTTTTCTCTTTCAATACAAAAATGAATGAAAATTGTTTTTTTTTTCTGAAACAACCTTGCTTCTTGGCGAGCATGTTGAAAAAAAAATAAGAAATTAATCTGAATGGGTGAGATTTACTAGAACAGTGTCCTTGATGGAGACGTATAGTACAGTGAAAGCTCTCTTAACCGGATTACATTTAGCTCTATTTTACTTGTGCTGAAATGTAGGAACGAAAGAATAGATTTTCGATCAAACTGGAGTTTTAGTTAAGCTCATTTAAAGACGCCTATGCATGATGCATATGCATTCAACAAGCTTTCCATCAGCAAGGGAGGATATTATTAACTTTATACTACCCTATTATACATTATAGTCATTGAAAGCAGGGCTTGCATTTTAGAATTTGTCAAAGAGAAGACTGGACCAGGTAAAATAGTGAGCACTTAAATCAAAGACTGTTTGTGGTCTCTATAGGTCGACAAAAATATATCTCCTTGGTAGTTCGGAATGATTAAAAACAGAAACTTTACAACGCAGTTACGCTGCCAGAAAGGTAACGTAATTAAATGAAATTAAAGCTAATGCTATATCAAGTGGTATAGTGATGTCTCGGAAACATCTAAAGTCCGAAGGGACTAAATCAGGAATCCTTAGAATCAACATTTTCTTACCCTTAGGACAGTCGAATAAATTTCCCAAGCGGTAGTATAATCTAGTATGATATGTAGAAATAAGAACGAGTCTAGAGGAATGCCAAATTTATAACAGTTTTTTACAGTTGTTAGACCTTACCAGTGTTCAATATTCAGTATATTGTGGGGCTTCTTAGACCAACAAATCTTTCCGGAAGTCGAATGCATTTTTAATATAAGAACTATTTTTTTTTGGCTTTCGATGTTCTGGAAAACAGTTAAATTGATTTTGATGAAATTTTTTGCGCCGAAGTTGCTAGAAAGTTCAAACACAATTGAAAACTAACATTTTCCAAATTTGTTTTTGGAAATTAAACAAAAAACGGTTTTTTTTTTGAAAACTCAAAATTTTCAAAACGACTCAATTATTTATTATTGATTATTTTTCGAAACTTCGTATTTGGTATTTTTTTATATAATCTTGAAAAGTTAAAAAAACTATTTTCCTAAAATGAAAAAAACAACGGTACCTCCCATACAAATGTCAAAAAACCGATAAGAAAAAAATTATTTCTCGAAAACGCTTTCAAGAATTTTTTTTATAAAATAATGTGTGTGTTATAACATTAGTGCAGTCCGCTTTCCACGTCCAGTCCACGTATTAACATATTTTTTTGCGTCGGTACTTATTAACGGTAATTCCCATAGAACCACTTTTCATATTTTCGACTTTCTCAACATTGAATGAATCGATTAATGTAATTTGTTTTATGCAAATGTTCCCTAAAATTGTTTATAAAAATGCATACTCAAATTAAAAGAAAAAACGTTTTTCGATTTTTAAAAAATAACTAATTTTTTTTTTTGAAAAATCCATTTTTCAAAAACCAGTCACTGCTTTTTTTTGGGAAATTTGAATTTAATCTATAAGCATATTAATAATAGGTTCAAAATGGCGTCTTATATTTTTTTTAATTTCTTTAAAGATTAATATATAAAAAAATAATTTAAAAAAAAAAACCGCTCCTTTTTAAGAATTTTTGCGTACGTCACTGAATACTAAATACAACGTAGGCCCTCATACATATACCTATATATGTATCTATATAAATGTATCTTTAAAAATCACATGAATCTTATGTATGGATGTATATTGCACCTTAATTATAAAGTTATAAGCTACATATCCACCTACATCCTTCATTTTCATTATTATATATGTACATGTTTACATAACTAGGTTTCATCTATGTAGATTCAGTTTACTCTCCCAACTTACATAATTAAAATACATAACGTAGATTTAATAACATACATTTGTAGGTAGGTAAGTACCTAAGTAACTATTCCTTGAATCATCCATTCAACAATTCATTATAATAAGAATCAAAGTAATCTTACCTCCAGATGCTTTAAACCTGCATACGATAACTACACCTAACTAACTAAACCTCAATGGTCAGCTACATTTATTCTCTACAGGAGCAGCTTCATAGAAAAGTTTACCCCCAACGCCGCAAAAGAAGTACCATTTCAAAAGGATGAATGATTCCCCTAAAATGGTGGAAACATTAATGCGGAATAGTAGAAAATGTGATTAAAAACAGAATATAAAAAGGACACACACAAAAAAAACTTCACTGGCCACAGTAATCTTAAAAAAGCATCTATCCATCTTAATGCGTGCAGATATTGCAAACCTCCAAGATCCAACACAAGAACACTGAGTAGGTACCAATAATTTCTCTAAACACAAAATGTTATTCATTACATTATGTAACGTTGCATAAGCTAAGTTCGCTGGTATAAGTTGTATACAGAACATACATACAAGTTGATTGGTTTTAATTGCCTCATGTATGATATCTTATGTTATTAAATCGGAAAGTACGATAAAAGAGAGATTTTACTGTATCCGTCCATGTACATGTAAATATCCGAGTAAGTACATACCTTGAGCTTGATAATTCTTTTCATGGATGCGATGAAGAAGGAAATGATGTGATGTGTCGACCTTCGTTTCGCAAATAAAATATCAACAACAATGCAGCTTAATTAATTTATTTCCCTTGTGAATGAAGAAGGAGACACATAAAACATGGCACTAAAAATTATGTTTAATTGTTTGCAGAAAGATGTGTCATTTTCGACGAGAAGTATATGCGAATGGATGAAACTTGGGATGATAGTAAAAATGAGTAAAATGAAACCCATTTGATTAAAAAAGTACATACGTACATAACATACATTTAGTAACCAAAATTAAAATATTAAATACTTAATAATTTGTGTATGTTGATAATTTAAAAAACCATAATAAATTAAATGCTCTCTACTAGGATTATAGCCTATTATTATTAAGGGTTTAAGAGGAGCACTTTTTCTTAGGGATCAATTTAAAAAAAACAAATGATTATTTTAGTGACTCGTAGACAATGGAAATGGCCAGAAAAGGAATAAAAAAACCTTATTATATAAAAAAAAATGTTCGTTTAATAAAATTTTGGAGAAATAAATTCTAAGGGTAATGTACAGTACATAATAAATTGTCTAATTCCAATATACTTTAAAAGCTTAACTTTCACCCACCTCCATACTTTAGCAAACTTCTTTTACTTTTGTACCCTATTGATTGATTTTACTTGCGATATAAATTATGTAGGTACTATAGGGTAAGTTTTGCATTTGCAAAACTTGACATTACGATGATAGAGAACACCAAAAAAGTTTGTCCCGCAATTGCGTCTGTCTACATTTTGGTTCATTTTTTAAAAATATTTTTTAAATAACGGTACTTGCCATACAACCATTTTCTTGTTCTTGGACTTTCTCATAAACGGATTTCCTTCAAATTTTGTATGTATGAGGTCCTTTTATTTCTAAATAAAACTGCATACCAAAATTTTCAAAAAATATTTTTTGCGATTTTTGAAAAAAAAAACATTTTGTTTTTGAAAATTTAAATGGGAATGAGTGAAAATTGAAAACGGACTTAGGCTAATTGACTATGCGGCGGCACGTAACGTCACCATTGCAAGCACACGGTTTCCTCATCTCGACATACACAAAGGGACTTGGCGGCATCAAATAACCGTCAATCAGATTGATCATGTTGCGATCGATGCAAGGCACGCCTCCAGTATTCTGGATGTTCGCACCTTCCGAGCAGCTAACATCGACTCGGATCACTACCTTGTTGCAGCCAAGGTAAGAATGCGAATAACCCGAACGTTCCAACAACGGAGTAATACTGTGAGGAAGTATGACGTCGGAAATCTGCAATCGCAAGAGACCGCCAGAACCTATGTCGATCGAATATCCCGTAACCTCTCAAGAAATCCATTGCCGCCAGCATGAAGTGAAGAAGACCAGTTGCAACGCTGTCAACAAGCCATCAGACATGCCGCACCTGATGTGATAGGTTACACCGGACCTCCACCACGAAACCGATGGTTCGATGAAGAATGCAGGCAGGCACATGCAGCTAAACAAATGGCATATAATGCGGCTCTGCAAAGAAGGACGAGAGCTGCTCGCGAGCTCTACGAGCAGAAAAGACGGGAAGAACACCGGTTTCTCCAGAAGAAAAAGAGAGAGCAAGAGAAGCGCGCGATCGAAGAAATTGAGAGATGCTACTCCAGGAACAACGTGCGGAAGTATTACCATCAGGTAAAAAGGACGTGTCAAGGCAAAAAAACCCGCACAGAAGCCTGTAGAGATAGGAATAGAAACCCCGTAGTAGAGTCGCAGTCGGTGCTTATTATATGGAAGGACCATTTCTGCAGACTGTTAAAGGCGATGAAAACCAAAATACCGCTGTCAGGCAGAATAAACCATTCAACATGGACGATGAAACACAAAACCTCCGTCCACCTGAACAAAATGAAGTGAGGATAGCAATATCCAAACAAAATAACAACAAAGCTGCTGGCCCCGACGGACTACCCGGCGAACTCTTTAAAGCAGCCGGAGATGACCTGGTACAGTGCATACACCAACTCATCTCAAAAGTCTGGTCAGAAGAAAGTATGCCTAATGAATGAACCTCAGCATCGTTTGCCTGATCCACAAAAAAGGAGACCCCCTAAACTGCGCCAACCATAGAGGAATAAGTCCACTGAATATCGCGTACAAGATCCTTTCTGCTGTACTATGTGATCGTCTGCAACCATTTGTCAGCAACCTGATTGGACCCTATCAGTGCGGTTTCAGGCCAGGAAAGTCCACAATCGATCAAGTGTTCACCCTACGGTAGATCCTGGAAACTACCCAAGAACCCCAAATCGATACCCACCATTTCTTTATCGATTTTAAGGCGGCGTACGATAGCATTTATAGAAACGAGCTATACAGAGCCATGTCTGGTTTTGGCATCCCCACAAAACTCATCCGCCTGTGCAGGAGGACGATGGAGAACTCTCGCTGCTCCGTCAAGGTTGGTACTGACCTCACAAAAGCTTTTGATGTTAAGAAAGGATGCCGACAAGGTGATGCGCTATCGTGCCATTTCTTGAACTTAATACTTGAAAAAATCGTAAGAAATTCCCAAGTTCACTTTACTGGCACATTTTTTTTCAAGTCTGTGCAATTGTTAGTATACGCTGATGACATAGACATCATTGGCAGAACCCAGCGAGCAGTCACTGGAGCGTTTGCTAACATTGAAGCTGAAGCGGCTAAGATGGGACTAGCAGTCTATGAGGCCAAAACGAAGTACCTTCTGTCCAAAAAAGGGACACACAACACCGGGGGATTGGATAAAACGTCACAATACACAGGTACAACTTTGAGGTAGTTAGGAACTTTGTCTACCTCGGATCCGCTATAACATCTAACAATAACATCTCGTTAGAAATAAAGCGAAGAATAACTCTTGCCAATCGCTGTTCCTATGGGCTAGGGAGGCAATTGAGTAGTAAAGCCCTCTCTTGAAAAACAAAGGAGAATCTTTATAAGACTCTGATCATCCCAGTCCTGCTCTATGGCGCGGAGACATGGACTCTATCAAAGAGGATAAAGATATCCTTAGTCGTTTCGAGCGTAAGGTTCTTCGCAAGATTTGCGGCCCTATCTGCGTTAACGGGCTTTGGAGGAGAAGGTCCAACCACGAACTATACGAGCTGTACAGCGACATTGACCTGGTACAAAAAATACGTGTATCACGTTTAAGATGGCTAGGTCATATAGAGCGTATGGACAACAATGCTCCGGCTCGCAAGATCTTCGATTCCAACCCAGAGGGAAGACGCAGTCAAGGAAGACCTCACCTAAGTTGGCGCGCTCAAGTGGAAGATGACTCAACCAATTTGGAGTACGTAACCGGAGGCAACTAGCTAAAGACCGAGCTAGTTGGAGAGGCATGTTGGTTGAGGCCCAGGTTCGCCCCGAACTGTAGCGTCACCTAAGTAAGTAAGTAAGAGTGAAAATTGAAAGACGATTTTTTTTTAAATTCAATTTTTAAATTTATATTATTAAATACATAAAATGTTCACACTTAAAAAAAATTAGAAAAATATTTACGAAATTTGCAGGTAGTTAAAAATTTCAGTAAAAAATACTAAAAACCATTTGAGCTGTTTCTAGTTCTGCATAAAATCTTGTGCTTAAGATTTGATCGAACATAAGAGCAAGTACATGCGATCCAGTCGTGAATTGTATTTTTTCCATTGTCGACAATTGCTTGCAATTATTTTTGGAAAGCTGGCAATGATATCAGTGTTGCTCTATTTTAATACTTTTACCTTTGCTTCTATTAGGAGTGTTTGGTCTGCCTTTCCGTTTTTTTTTACGATCGTGTTGTTACTTTTTTATGATATTGCCCTTTTGATGGGGTTCTCCGGATTTCTCCTTTGCATATGAAAATACCAACTAAGCCGGTCGAGATCTATTTTTTGCAAGATGGTATATTTGACCCGAAGGCTTCCACGGATCTTATGTGGATTTCGTTTCAATAAAAACATTGATCTGCCGTCGATCCGCCGTCAATTTTTTTAGGATCATCCCCGCGTCGGAATCGAAAAATAAAAACGAAATAATGATGTATTAACGAATTGAAGATTTGTTTTTTTTTTAGATTTTCCAAGCAACACACCCATTCACAAAAAGAGATTCGGTCCGTAATCTTTCGTTTCAAAGCAAAAAAGTATTGGTTTTAGTAGCGAATCCTATTTATTGAAACGAAATCGACATTGGTGCTTCTAATCCGATCAAGCTTTGTTATGCCTGGCTGTTATACGAAACATCTCAATCTCAGATGCCATCAACTTACTCTCATACATGTTGTACATTGCCCAGCATTGTGAACCGTATGTGAGTGCTAGATGCACAACCGCAGTGGAGAGTCTTCCCTTCAGCTTAGGGACATTTTTCAGTCACAGAAGATAGCTGAGTTTTATCCACAATTTGTGATGGCGTGCGCCGTGATCACAAGTTGCTTCTTTGTAATTGATCGTAAATATCAGATATTTAAACTTTTCCGACTAAGCATGTCCTCTCCGTGTCAGCAAATGGGCAGCCCTAGTATAATTATATTCAGTCTTTTTCGGACTGTCTAATGCGAACCCTCTCATTTCTAAAACGTTTACCCAAACCTCAAGTGCTCTTTTCAGAGATGTAGAATCCTCTCTTATGATCGTTCCATCGTCAGAAAAGAATAATTGATGTACAGTGTTCTGTACTTTACCTTCAAGCAGTAAGTAGGACTGTAATAAGAAGCAGAAGACTTAAGACGCTTCATTGATGTAGGTACACCTCTTGTGACTTGGAGTTCTTCAGTGACTCCAGCTGGATATGAAACTCTCGTCACTACTTCCTTTTCATATATACATCATCATCCGCTTGTAGGCTTCAGGCACTCTTTGTTATCTGAGTACCATCCATATAAGGTCTCGTGGTTGTCGATCGAATGCTTTTTCGAAGTCAACTAACACAATATGTATATCCTTAAAGGAATCACGGTGCTTTTCCATTCAGATCCCTTACTTTGGATTGCATCTGTTGTCGACTTCCTCGGGGCAAACCCGCATTAGCATCAGATATCCTTATTATTTTTCATAGTCGGCTACCCAATATATGTGAACGATCTTCAAAGTGTTGGCCATCCGCCTGATCGAACGGTAATTATCACTGCTTCGTGTATCTCCCTTCTCTTTGTACATTGGTAGAGGGGAACTTTGCCTTCATTGTTTAGGCAAACTATCAACTACTATAAACTTGGCGATGAGAATCTTGAGCCATCTAAACCCGATGTCTCCCATTATTTTGCAAAACTCATATGGTATATAGTCGGGCCCAGCACCTTTGTCTTTTTTGGAGTTCTAAACTTCCTAGCTAACTTTTTTGACTGTGACGTCGGAAACAAAAAACTATTCGCTCAAAAGCCCATCAGAAGCTGTTCTTGAGAATCGTTAATGACTTTGAGCGAATGAATATCTTGAACATTTATCCTTCTTTGAGCCCTTATTTTGAACATGGTTGCTCCCGTATTCAAGTTGTTTTGTCGTATTTCTTGAATAACGTGATTAGTACCAGCAGCTTGGGCAGATATTTCCTCCTGCTCCCTATACATTCCCTCCGTACTCTTTGCTGGGATTGGGCGCACTTCCTCATCGCTTCCTTCTTAAAGCTTCTGTATTTAACTCCAATTCGAGCTTTTCAATTCTATTACTTGAGGAATACTTTTCCCATGCTTTGAAAGCCTTTTCATTTATCACCGGTTTATCTTCATCATTCCACCACCAGGTTTCTTTGGCTTGTCGTTAGTGTCCCCTTGAATCTCCTAGCAATGACGATGCTCTCTGCAAGCAAGTTTTCTGCAACAAATTCCACATAATATGGCCGTGTTCCCTGCAACCTGAACTGTGCTGATGGTGATACATGGATAATTTTGCATGTCTTACATAAGTTACTCGCTTTGTTTTTCTCCCATTCGTCCTTGTTTTTTTAATTTCCTGTACCGGCTCGCCAAAAATTCTGCCAAGAGAGAAGATGATGATGCTGGGCGACAGCTTCTCCCGGCCAGTATCACTTTGCAGACTTTCACCAGAGGCCTCATAAATTTCGGTACCAAAGTAGACGAAATGATGGTTGAAATGAAACCTAGTATTCAACCACTGCTGTCAGTGACGAAGTGTAGGTCTTGTTTGATGAACATGTTATCTAATATGTTGTGACCGTGTGACTTGAATTGTTCCTGGTACCGTATCCCGAAGATCCGTGGCACTAGTCTTCATAATCCTCCCTTGACTCTCCGCCATGTCCATTTAAATATCCGCCAACAAGCAAAAAATCCTCTTTTGGGATGTCCTTAAGTAGGATGTAAAAATCTAGCCAAAATACATCTTCTTCCACCTGTTTACATTCAATTTGGGGAGATATGTGGAATGTGGAATATATACATTGATAATATACCACATCTTTCCTTGCATAACCAATTTAAGATATTTTTGATGAGCTTAAATGATCCTTAAGTTCCGTTCATGAAAAGTGGGTTAATTAAACAGAACTATTAAATTAGGTCTTGAAACTTTGAAATTCGCTTTCAAGCTTTGAAAAAATATATCCATTTCGAGAGCATTACTCTGTTGTGTATCTGTTTGAACTATGGTCTTCATTCAATAACAAGACAAGAAACGTGTTTACCATCGGGTATTAAAAAGAAAAACAGTACTTAACCGAAAGCTCTGCTGTAAATTTCTCCATGTTAAAACATTGAATGCGAACATTTTATATTTAATCAAAATTTAAGGGAAGCTTTGGCGCCTTCTAAGCTTAGGACGCGTTTCTTCCAATACCTCGAGAACTGCGTATGTAATAAAAAAATAATATATTAATTATTATGACAATTTAATTATATTTCTGCTTTGACATTAATATTAAAAAAACTTCAATATTTGATGTGGTTTACACAATTTATATTTCTATAAAAGTGTTTCCAACAAGTGGTCCTGACCACAAACCATAAGTTTTATGATCGTCTATAAATATGGATTTTATAGCTTGGTGAGTACGTTTATGGGTTTTGTCTCGATAATTACCAACTTAAGAGTAAAGGGATAAGAGTAAATTCTCTTTTTATTTAGTTTCTACCACTAAAAGATGAAATAAGAAATTTTATGGATATAAGTGACCCTTAATTATTGGTTTATGGCTTTGAATATGATTTATATTTTACTATGGGGCTTCTTCAGAAGTATGTAACCAGTTCCGCAAATTTGTATACAATAATAATAATTAAGACTCCGGTGTCAATTCTTCTTTTCTGCTTATTGGACACCACTCTTTTCAGTAAACAAATACTGGCAGAATAATTATTTGATAGAGCTTGTCCTTATTCTTTCAGAAGCCATTTGTTTCGCTGGACCGGAGAAGCAAAGCTTTCATAGGTTAATTTTGCGTTAGATTCTCACTAAGTTGTCATTCGTGGAGTTATTTTCAATCCTATTTAGGTGCACTATTTAACTACTTCGAAATGTCTGCTGTTAATAGTCACGTTTTGTCCTAAGCAATGAGCTGCTTGATTGTTTGAAGCTTGATTGCCGTGGTGCGATGGTTGTGTGCTCGCCTGCCAACCTCATGCTCTCAGGTTCGATCCCTGCTGTCGTCTTTGTCTTCTTAAAAAAATTCCATTTAACATTTCTAAAAATTATCGTCAAGGGATTTCTGGCTTACTCGTTTACATTCAGGCATAACTCTAACAACTTTTGCCTGTGAATGAGGAAAACTAGTATACCCATCAATTATGACAACGAATAAAATAATGCGAAAGGACACAAAAAATAAAGACACACCATTTTTCCGCATTAGTCCAGCCGCCATCCTTGGAGATAAAAATCTGAGACAACCACCACCTTCAGGATCAGAACATCGTGCCACACATTATCCTAGCCTTCTTCCTCTCCCTTCGCTCCATGGCCGCGCTGTCGTGTTGAAAAATTTAAAAAGGGTAATCGTAATCCCTAAAAAAAAAACAATAGCAGGATATTTCATCCAACAAACTCCGACTGTCCTTCAATAGCAATAAGGACCTCTATATAGTTGAACGTTGGGAGCATATTTCACTAGCTCTCGCATTATCTAATTGAAGACGAGATTGAAGAATTCTTATGACTTCTTGTGTTTTCTATTGTTAGTGTAACACGACAGCTATTACGTCTGGAACACTAGCCATATAGGCCATTCTCAGATTCTGCAGAGAATTATAGGCAGCAATGTATGCACAGACTACATGCGACCAAAACTAGATTTTGATAGGCAATTCAACACCTATTTCCTGATAGACAGGTATGGGTAAACAACGAACTCCATAATGATGAGTCGACAATAACTATTTACAACGACGGCTAAAAGATGGTCACTGGGGTCGGTGCAGGTTTCTTCTCAGAAAACCATAAAGCAGCCAGCTCTGCTAGACTTTCTTATTACAGTAGTGCCCTAGTGCCCAGGCTGAGGTCTTGGCAGTGAAAAATGTGGCTAAGCACGTGTCAATGTGGAGATACCACATACTGATCTAACCTTTTAATTGGCAGCCAAGCAACATTTAAAGCGATTTCTGTCGCAGTAACCAAGTCGAAGCTTGTAACTAGCTGTCGCGATGAGCTGAAAATTCTTGGCACACAACGTACTACTAGACAGAGCTGGGTTCCGGGTCACAGTAATGTACCGGACAACGAGAGAGCTGATAAGCTGGCGAGGAAGGGCTTAACACTTGATCCTACCCAAATAGACCCGTCGATTAGAATCCCACTTTATATCACAACCAGGTGCTACAACCAGCTGCTACAACCAGGAAACTTTTACAGGAAAAGAACAGAAAGTATTATCCACATAAACAAGAATTCCCTTTGAACTCTTGTAAGCGTACCTACCGGACACAATCTTCTATTCTGCCATAAAAAGAAAATGGTGCAAGCAACGATGACGAACACCAGGACACCTCTCATTTTTTGTGTCATTTTCCAGCACCTTGCTATATAATACACAAATTCCTGGGCAGTTATTTCTTCAATGATTTAGAAGAACTCTCGAATCTTTCAGCAAAAGCTTTCTGAACTTCCCTCTAAATTGCTCGGCATTCAATATCCATAGAACTCATAGGCTATACAATCGGAAGTTACAACATTTCGGGGTACCACAATGGATCTACTTTGATCTAAATGTGCCGGTAGCAAGATCATCTGTCAGATAATCTACTGGATCGCCATGTAGAGCTTTTTACGATGAATGCTATCATGCACTGGCTTGAAGTTGATTAAGATGTGGTGGGTCTAGACTTCAAATTCTTCAATATTTTCCCGAAATTATCCAGGGTATGTTTTCTTTTATCCATAATTGGTTAGTAATTGGATGAATAGCTACGCTTTCTTAAATGTGTATTGAGAATTCTATGAGCGCCGCTGGTATACTTCATCGATATTAGCGAAATTGTTGCTTATCATCTCTTCTATACTGAGTGTTGAAAAATGCCTTGATTGATTTGAGGTATGGATTCTATTCTTGCTCTAAGAATTGTGATGTTTTTTTCCTGATGCTGAGGTAAGCTCGTCGTGTCCAGAGTTTTACCGAAGAAAGCAAATAAAACTCGAAGGGTGAACTCGACAATTACCAATTATAATTATTTCTTATATTAAATCAGGCTTTTTTGCAATTTTGCAATGTTATATTCTTAAAATAACTACCAAGGTATTCCATTTAATTGCAAAACTTTGTTTATTTGAGCTACAGGAGTAGACTCAGCCCCAAGACCTTCACTTTGAAGAAAGGAACCGGGGATAGTACGCGTCAGTTATCTACATTCCAGCCGAAGGCTAATCCAAGGAAAAATCACCTTTTCTTGCCCAAAAAGTGCGCCTTACATGGCACACAAGTGCACCCTTTGAAGTTTCAAGGAAGTGATCACTAAGTGTGCTGGCACTAGGGATCAAGGGGAATCTTATTCCCCAGCAATAACCAAAACCGAAATCAAGGTATGTTTTCGTGTATACAAGTTTCTTCTCTTTCCCTTCGTCACCATTCCTTACATCCACTTATTATATTTGTTGACCTAAGGCAGTGTGAATTGGAAGGATGACGAGCGTAAATGTTATGTTGGTGTTCAGTTCGTTTGTTGCTACTTGCGTGTGTTGCTGGTAGTTGCACTCCACGGTAAGTGCCGGTAGTGGTCGCACGATACTGCTGTTGTTGTTTGTATTATGGTTATGTGGTGGTCGTGCGGAATTGCTTTCTGTTTTTCGAGTTGACTGGTTTGGCGGTGGTAAGTAAATGATTCGGTTTCGGCATGAGATGGGGTGCTAAAGTGTAAGGCTTCGTTATAGAATGACTGCACATAATTTCCATTTAGCAGTGCAGAAAATATTAATTGGATACGTAAGCTATTATACAAGCTATAATATTCACTGCGTTTCGGTGACAAGTTTACCTTAACAGCAGCGAGATGCTTGGATTTTTGTTAAAATTTCGATCGAGTGACTTTTCAATCTACTCGAAATCTAAGTTTGAGTATGCTAACTTCTTTTATTGTTTTTAATTCATTCTTATTTAATATTAACTTATAACTATCTTAAAGCTAGACAAAAATATATAAAACTAGCCTTATTATCAAAAACTTACAACTACTTTGCTGGCCCTTTACGGGCGCTCGAAACTAATATTTAACTCTTAAGAATAATGTCTTTCGACCTAAAAACTGTTTTAATTAAATCTCATTATTTTATTTTTATTTAACCAAGAGAACTTTTTAAACAAAACTCAGTATCAAATCATTTTAAATGTTTGCTTAAAAACTACCTAAAGATAAACTAAAAATAATTAAAACTAGATACAACTAACTTATACTAACTAAAAATAACTTAAACTATTTAAGATACCCAAAAATACCCAAAACCAATTAAAACTACTTAAAAACTAGAACAGCCGCAGCATAATTTTTTTTGTTTATATTTTGTATACGCATGCAGACACACAGCTACATTCACCTCATACATACATGTACATACGTACATCATATACGTACGCACATACATGTACAGACACGAATATACGTGCACATATGCCTCCGCATACATACATATTTTTAATTTTTTTTTGTGCCACCCTGACTGTCCCTTAGCTAATTACCCTAAATCTATGTAAGTCGGCCAAGACATACCACCTTAATCGACTTTAAATATCATGATGCTGTTCAGAGAGCCACCAGAACTAGTTCTCCTGCTTCGCCCAATCCCTTCGGTCTCGATCGGACACAATCCTACTGAACCGACGGCGCTGCTCTCCACCTTGAGCGATGACGGTTGGACCATACAGGAGTCGCCTATCCACAGTTTTACGGCTGACGTGGTAGATGAGCGGAGTGGCCCCTCCACTTAACCGCGCACTATCGCTGAATCTTGTCGAAGTCACTCTGCAAAAGAGTTTTGATGACTCCAACCGTATAAGCTGTTCTGTACGCAATCAGATCGTCGCCGTACGCAATTGCTTGAGCTAGACTACCTATCAGATCGCTGATGTAAATGCTGAATAGAATCGGCGATTTAACCGCTCCCAGCTGAAGACCTTTTTTAATATTAAAAACTGTGGTAGAAGTTACATTGCCACGCTTGACAACAAAATTTCTACCATTTTGCATGTCATAAAGCATAAATAATAGAGTTTTATTTATACCTAGTCTGGAAAGCTTTAGATAAAGACCTTCTAGCCATATGGTGTGGAAGGCCTTTTCCAAATCCACCAGACAGCCACCCGTACACTGCTTTTTAGTTTTTTTCCATTGTATATCGGAAACCAGTTTAGACGCGGCATGAATTGTGTCATGTCCCGCCTTATAACAGAACTGATTATCCGGTATGATATTGTTGTCCTCCGGCCACTTGAACAGAGCCCTATTAATAATCTTTTCAAATACTTTGCTGATACTCGGAAGAAGACTTATCGACCGTAGATTCGATTCGATAGATTCGTAGAGGATGCACCACAGCTCTCTTCCACTGCACTGGATAATATGCATTATTCAGCGCGTTGTTGAACAGTGTGGTTTAAATGTTAACTGCCTTTTGAGGCAAATGTCGTAGTACAACGTTGGATATACTATATCGACTCCTGCTGACTCCTTTTTTTTAATCGAAGATGAGCTGGAGCCCATTCTTCTAAATTATCAGGGGGCTGGGCCCATTTGGGTTGGCGATTATGGCGTTTGCCAAATCTTCATCATTAAACCCGGTAAAACTAAGGTTCTCAGATCGCCATTCGGTTATATCGTTCCGGAGCAATAAGTGCTGAAGCAGAGCTCTGTTCTCCATGTCATGATTCGGGCGAATGCTAGCATTCACCTTGTACACTTGCTGGAAAGCAGCCCCACATGCTCCACTATCTCCTGCGGATCTTCGATTATATAGAGGTGATCGTCCAATACGGCATCCTCTGGGTCTATGCCTGCTGTCAGAAGTACGTCTCTGTTCTCTGTCGCCCTCTGGAGCTTAAGACACGGAAGATCGTTTTGATCCTTTCTTCTAAAAATCTTATTAATTCTTGGGAACATACTTGGGTCGCTAGAGTTAACGGCACGAATTTTATTGTCCTAGAACAAATTAATAGCCAACCTATAATTTTCTTTGATCAATTGGTTGATGTTTTTGATGGACGACTTCAGTGTCCTAATCTCCAGATCTCGGGTATCAGTAAACCGTCTATACAAGCGTTTTAGTCTTGTTAGAAGTCCACTTTTTTGTCTGTGAATTTCGTCAATTGTCGCGTTACGGTACATGTCAGTTGCGTTACGTTCTTTGTATTTCGGTATTGTTCTGTTCATTGTTCGTTGAATTGTTTCGTCCATTTGTTCCAAGCATCTGGCGATTTCCGTATTTGTCAGGTTTCTGTCATTTGGTGGGGTACACCATTCGAACGTAATTCGCTCAATAAGGCGATGGAGAACATACTCCTCCAATTCCATAAGCTCGTTCAGAAGTTGTATTACGGCGGCGAGTCCGCAGTGGTCACTGTCATACTCAATCGTTTGTAAACAGTTTCTTGGCCGTTGAACCGCAGTGTCAGTAATTGTTAGTCTTGCGTCTTTGAGCAATAGATCCAGATAGGCGCCGCTTCTTGGAAACGATGGCCTGTCTGTAGCAAGAAGAACTTCTTACTAGACTGGAAATGCTGGTTTAAGTATCCTTAATCTCGTTTAAAACTATTTTTTACTGCTATTTTTTTAATTAAATCAATACTTCATTTCTATCCCTTTAAAAAATAAGTATAATTTAAACAAAAATGTGAAATAGAAATAGAATATAAGATAAAAATTCTACGGGAAAACCGAAAAAAAAAATAATTAAAAAAGACCATACTTTAAAGTACTTGCTTTCAACTTAATAAATGACTTTAACCATCTAATTTCGGAATGTAATCTTACCTTTCATTTTTCATTTTTGCTTTGGTTTAATAACAATTAAACAGCATGGTTGCCCAGAAAATGATTCATTGAATTCTCTTACAATTTGTTATACAACAAAAACCAAGTTATACTTAAAGCCATTAAAAAATAAAATGTGTGTGTGTTATTCTATCCATATAAAGGACTTTGACACCATAGAAAATAAAATAAAGAAATAAAGGTCATTGTGATAAGATTCGACCTGTGTTTGACAGTGTCAGAAATTATAACTCCATGGCACGTACATGTTTAAAGAAATTGAAAAGAAAACTTCCTTCTTTCCTTTTTAGACGGCAACAAAAGAAACATTTTTCCAATTTTCTTTTAACGTTGAAGTTCATTATTATTTTCAAGCTGCCGATCGTCGTCGTTCCACATTTTGACTTTATACTTTATGAAGCTACTAGGGTTGAGTTAGTGTCCTGGCTGGATAATAACAAAGATACACTCGGTACATGGTCCTAGGAATCTGTGTCCTCTGGACCATCCGGCTATTAATAAAATAAAAGGAAGGAGCTACATATTTCCTAAGACAACATAGTTCTTATATATTCTTCTGGCGTTATTTTCATTTCCAAAACTTTGGTCCTTTTCTGTTGAATTGATTTGGTAGCTAGAATGAATTATAAAGGATAATTTGTAAGTTCAACACAAAAAATAAAAACCAACTGAATGCATTCGGATGTAGTTTAAGGATAGGTAATATTTTTGGTATGAATTACCACATTGGTGGTTTGATTTGTTATTCTTTGAGCATTTGAAATTTTGGACGTGCTACAGTGGGTGATCAAATTATTACGGCCACTTGAAATAAAACTATTTTTTTTAATGTAAAAGCACATAACTTTTTTATTTTATGTTTTTTTTTAAATTTTTTTATAGTTATGAAAAGATATTTATAAACTTATTAAAAATACACATTTTTATTTAAAAAAACGGATAGGATTTATTAAAAAACTTAATATTTTGTCACACCTCCCTTGGCAGCTATAACAGCCTTAACTCTGTTTGGCATACTTTCGATGCATTTGAAGCTATTATTTTTAATGTTTTCACTTCTATGCCATACTTCGATGAGACGTACTATTAGTGCTCACTTATTTGTTATTTTCTCTCTCCCTATTTCTCTCTTCATAAGCTCCCAAAGATTTTCTATGGGATTCAGGTCTGGAGATTTCCCTGGCCACTCTAGGACCCCTATACCCTTTTCTTCTAAAAAGGCGGTCACTTTTTTGGCTTTGTCGACTCATCGAAAAAACAAACCCGCAAGCAACACATTTACCAGAAATATCATGAAATTATTCCTTCAAAAGAATAAAAAAGCAAATTAATAAGTCGACGCGATGCGCTTTTAACTTCAACCAATCTTCAGATGGCCAGTCCCTATGTGCTTTGGCCCATTTTAGACGTTTTTCCATCACCGTCTTCGTGAGAAGTGGCTTCTTTGATGGGCGGCAACAAGCAAAACCCATATCCTTAAGTCGACGTCGGTCTGTCATATCGGAAATTTTACCCCCTGACTCCTGAATCATGTTTGTGATAATCTTTCCCGGTTTTTTCTGTTTTGAACACATATTTCTTTAATTTTTCTTTCATCCAGTGGTGTTTTTATTTTTATTCTTCCAGATTTTTCAGATCTCATTGGGGAAAGGGTGGCACTTTCATATTTTTTTTGTATTTTGTCAACTGATGACTTTGCCACTCCTGCAATTATTGCGATTTTCGTCTCAGAATTATCTGTGTGCAATAGCAGAGTCTTAATTTCTGAAATTTTTACCGGTGAAATATCTTTGCCTCTACCCATTGCTAAATCAACTTCTTACCACAAGATTTCAAAGAAACACAACAAGCACAAACTGAATGCTCACAAATTTAAAATATAAATAATTCTCAGAGCACACTTTAATTAAGTTTACCGACGGCGAAGCCGACTGCTTTGATTTTTCATGAAAAAGCCATTAAAACGGCTAAAAATAAAAAACATAACCTATAGAAAATGAGGTATCCATGGAGAAAGATGGCTACAGCTAATATAGACGATATTTGAATTACCACTTCTAATAATTTTTAAAGCCTATTGGTCACAAAATAGTTATATGGTAATGTTATGCATTTATTTGCACTAAATTCTAAAAATAACTTATTTTTTTTGGTGGCCGTAATAATTTGATCACCCGCTGTATAAATTAAGGAACAATTGAACTAGTGCCGTGCAATTCAGGTTGCATTTAAAAGACCTTAGGTCTTACAGGCATATAGTTAAATTTAAAAAAAATTATGGAAATGATCATTGTTAAATTGTAGTCCAAGGAGTGTAGTATATTTATTTATTTATTATAATTACAATGTAAAATTGCAAAGATAATTACAAAGGAAAGCATTAACAATAAATCCATCAGCCTTCATACAAAATTTACGTTTTTTCTTTTGAATCAATAAATATTAATTTTAATAATTTTATTTATTAGTTTAATAGTTTTTTTAATTGATTTATTTTTTAGATTTTACTTAATAAATCGTATTTTCTTAGAAATTCAAGTATTTTCTACAAGTTTTCCACATTAGGATGTTTCAATATGTCTGTGCGGTTGATCCTCTGGTCCGCTGGTTGGAAGTAGGGACAGAACTTTAAGAGGTGCTCGATCGTCATTTGTTGTGGGTTGTTGCAGAAAAGACAGGAATTGTTGGTTGAGTTCTTGTCGATTAGGTGGATATGCGTGAGGCTTGTATGACAGAGTCCCATTCTGATGATTGCTCTTGTTTCAGGTCTGGTTAGGGAGGAAGTGTAGTATACATTTCAATGTGAGTAGTTGAAAAAATAAGAAATAGAATGTAGAACTAAAAGGTCTGCTTAAGGCCAGTCCAATGTAGGATCTTATCCAAAAAATGCTAATGCTTGTTGAAAAATCACATGTACTCCAGAATCCCCAACATCGAAAAAAGAAAATCAAGCAAATTTGCGTTTTGAAAATAAAAAATTGTCTTCAAATAATTAGAACATTTTTTTCTTTGCATTTCTGTCAAAGCGGAGTTGCCAGTTGCGTATAAAAGAAATCAATTAAGGCTCCCCCAAACTATAGCGAAACTTTCGGCTCCAAACACACTAACCCAGTAGGAAATTCACTCCTCAATGAAAAATGCCTTGGTGAAATCCTATATGACAGCGGTCATATTATAGGAGAGATTATTATTTCTTTCACTCATGAAGCATAATGCAGTTGGTCATCAGTTTGCCATTTAAGTAGCATGTTGTGCTTAGCTCAAGTAAAAAGGTAGAGAATAGACAAAAACAAAAAAAAACTTTAATGAATACACAATTCTTTTTCCTATGCACAAATTCAATGGAAAACCAGACGCGAAGATTTTCTCCATAAAAAGATTTTTGACCTGCTAAAAAAAAAAATAAATGAAGCTTAAATGAAACCTTTTTTGTGGGTTTTCCCCTCTTTCGGTTCGCGCCACTACCTACTGTTATAATTCTGCGACGGCAATCCTGGGAAATCCAATAAATTATTTAAGAAATCAATTTGCGCTCATCCGTCACTTCTTAGCATGTATCCCAAAATAACCATTGTTAAATTTATTCGAGTTGTTACGTATCTCTACAAATTCGATAACTTCAAAAAACAGTTTTTTTGTTTAAATTTTGGAATAACTGCTAGAGTTTGACAAAAGTCATCGGCCAACCGATTTATCTTAACTCCAATGAGTTGATTTTATTGTGCATATCTTTCAACGTCCGATCGAGTGATTCGTTTGTATGGGCCATCCTGATCTAATTGATTCGAAGATCATCTAGTAGGCTTATACATTGCGTAAACGTCCACTAATATTTTGATGCCTTAAGCGTGCCCAAGACGCTCAATGGTTTTGTGCAAAATATTCCACATTATTATTAGCCAGGCGCCACAGACGGTGCAATATTTTTTTCCAATAATTTAGTTGACCTCGGATATTTGTGCAGATATCATCTTAAGTGATAGGGAAGTTTATTCTGGGGTCATTGCACTTGCGGTTTGTTTAAAACAGGAAAGAGAAAAGCCGCAGATGGATGACAGATTGTTACAAAATATAGGAATTACCTACTGAGCAGCATCCCACCGGCTGTACATCGTTTAGAGAGTGCTCGTCAAAATCGAAATTTTTGTTTCCAAATTGTCGTATGTTGTGTATTGTGAATTGCATTTTCTTGAAAGCCATCCCCACTGAAGAAAATCGGAATAAGTTTAAGCAAGGCAGAAAGATTTGCAACGTTCATATTCGAAGGTACAAAATTTGACCGAAAATTAAGGTAAATAATAAATACTAAAATTTACCAAAGGTAATAGGAATTTTTTGTCATTCGTAAGAATCATTCGAAACAAAAATTCGTCTTCGATTGCAACGCTCGTCGTGAATGCCACCATTTTTGTCAGCTCACGTAAAAACGCCAATTTACTTGCAGCGCAGTTCGCTGTCAATTCTATGCTTCCAGAAAGTGTTATGACTCCTCCAGTACTTAACAGCGTAAATGATTTCATGGGACGAATCTTCTTTCGCACTTGTGCAGTTGCTAGATACCTTAAGTATGACTTTCGTAGCAATATGTCCACTGGTGATCTAAAGGTGTATTTCACCGAATAGTAGCACACATTTTTACATAGTCTTGTAGAAAGGAGGATTATTGCGCTGGATATTTCTAAAGCATTTGATAGAGTTTGGCATCAAGATATATTGTCGAAAATGCTTGCATTCTGTATCGGTGAATATATTCTTCGTTGGATTAGAAACTTCCTGTTTGACCGCTCAGTACAATTCGTATTGGTGTCAAGTCTGTTATTCATAAAATAAATGCTATAGAGTGCCCCAGGGCTCCGCTTAGTCACCAACTCTTTTTATCATTTTCATTAATGATCTCTTATCTGGAACTTCTTATCCACTTTATTGTTTCGCTGACGATAGTACTTTCAGATTTTCGTGTTCGTTTTCAGATTCACCTCATAGTTCTTCGGATGTGGAACTACAATGTCAATGTTTGATATAAGCTCATTAAATTTAGATATGGACAGCATTGTCTAATGGGGAACAAAAACCGCGTAGAATTTAATGCTTTAAAAACTTAGTTCTGTCTTCTGTCGTTAAGGCCGAACCAACCCATTATTCCGCTATCCATAAGCGTTACTTATATTGCATAAACCGAATAGCTTTCAGTCCATGGTATGTTCGTCACAGACCACCTCTTGTGTATTGTGTATATTCGATGTCGCCCGAAAGTACTTGGACTTTCTTCGAAGATGCAAGAAATTCCTTTCACCTTCTGATCGATCTGTAATCAAAAGCCTCATTCGTTCAAAGCTGTAGTATAACTCTCACATTTAGGCAGGTACTCCCAAGACTTATTTGAGTCATGAATACAAAATATAAGGATTATAGGTCATAAAACTGTAATGGAAACATTTACATCTCTAAAAATCCGTCAAAATGTTGTATGTCTCTTAATATTTGATCACACTTTTATAATCAATGTTCTAGCCAGTGGTGTAACTATACCATCTGAGGCCCGTGGCAAATTTTTTGGATGTGGCTTTCCGGCTCGGCGTCGCAGTAAGAATAGTCACTTAGAATTTAATTTTAATAAGCCACTGATGTAAGTAGTTACTTAAAACTATTTGTACTATGTATTATTTGCATTTTAGTTAAATATCTAATTTTCAAGAGCGAAGGCTTATACAAATATTTAAAATGAAATAACAATTTACTTTCAATTATATTTTTTTCATTAATAAAATTCTTTTCTCCGAGCTTTCTCTTCCGCAAAAGTATCTATAACATCATCAAAGTTTAAAGATCCGGGCATAGAATTTTCAATAGACAGAATAGCCAAGTTACGTAGCCTGTCTTGTGCCATAGAGTTTCTTAAATAGGTTTTTATTAATTTCAGTTTCAATCGTTCAGCACTAGCTGTAGTCATATGAATTTCAACAAAAAACATTAATTTCAGGAAAGCTGAACGACATAAAATGATTTTTTATTATTAATAAATCAGCAAGTTCTGTCCTGTTTTATATAATGTCTACACGTCTGATTTTCCACAGCTACCATTTTGTGAAACAGGGATTTATGCAGATGACACCTGCATACTCTCTTCGCATGAGTTTGGTCTTAATATTGAGACCAATCTTCAACATGCGCTTGAAATTTTAATGCGATATTATCACAAATGGAAAATTAAGCTAAATGCTGGAAAGATAAAATCAATCTTTTTCACCAGAAAAAGAAAGCGATTGTTTCTACCCGGTAACGAGCTGAAAGTCAATGGAACTTCTATAAAATGGGAGTCTAATGTGCAATATCTAGGAATAAACCTTGACAAGCGGCTTATCTTCAATGAGCATATTAATAAAACAGTTAAAAAAGTCAATATTGCAATTAAAATGTTATATCCGCTAATAAATAGAAAATCGCATTTAAGTATTGAAAACAAGATTATTATATACAAGGTTGGTTTTCAAGCAATTTTGTTATATGGATGTCAGGTGTGGGGGAATTGTTCAATTTGCCAAATTAAAAAACTCCAAGTATGCCAAAACAAAATTTTAAAAATGATGTTTAATCTACCCCGGCATCATTCAACTAATGATCTTCATAGTCAAGCAGGTGTTGAACTGATTTGCAGAAGAATTCGAAAATTAACTGATAGCTTTTTAATTAAATGTGATATTTCTGATAACCCTTTGGTAGTTCAATTACAAATATAAGGATTCATTTATTTATTTAATTTTTTCGTTTATATTCAGTTAAATATATGTTTAACCCATAATTTATTCATTTATTTATTTATTTTTGTTGATTGTACTTATATTTATTTATTTATTATTTAATTTCATGTTTGTATTCATTTATTTGTTTATATTTATTATTTATGATTTATTATTTAGTATTTATTATTTATTATTTATTATTTATTATTTATTATTTATTATTTATTATTTATTATTTGTTATTTATTATTTATTATTTATGATTTATTAATTATTATTTATGATCTATTTTCATTATTTGTTTATTTATTTATTTATTTGTCTATTTAGTTATTTATTTATTTAATTGTTTATTAATTTACTTGTTAATTATTAATTATTTACTTCTTGTTATATATTTATTTTTTACTTATTTGTTTATTCATTCATTACATTTACCTTTTTATATTACTTTACCTGTTTTATTTGTTTTAATTTAATTTAATCTATTTCTTAATGGAACTAATTTCTGTACTTAAATGAAGGTTTTTGTCATTATATTTTCCTTCAAAATAAAATTATTCTCTTTTCAAATTGTAATTATAATGTTGTAAAAATAACGTATTCAGTAGAAAGATATATTTTAAATATCAATTCTCTGTGTAAACTGAGCGGTAGCAACCAAATACTATTTTAAGAATGAAATAAAAATATCTATCTATCTATCTATCAGCAAGTTCTCTAATACACTACACAGACATTTGTTATTTCATCTCTGAAAGTGGACCGAAAACTGAGAATTTCCCTGGCAAATGATTCAGATATGCCTTTTTTATATAAATAAACAAATTGTGGAGCTTTTTTTTAAATAAATAAGTGTCATTTAAAATTTGCAAAGTTGCAAAACACTGTCATTGAAAACAATTTAATTCATTGAAAGGACACTGAAAGTACCGTCACGTGGATTTGAAAAATTTATATGTAAATCGATAGTTAATGGTACGCGTTGATATAAATAGTAAGCTGAAAATATGTTAACTACAATTTATTATTATAAAAAAAGTCTTACTTTAACGCAGTTTATGATGAATTTTAGTACATTCAATGGGAAATTTCGTGACTTAAGAGAACAATTTTTTTATCTCCTATTAAACCGTTCAAATAGACACGTTATACCGTTCTTCTGGCCAAATAAAGTTTGTCAGCGAAATTTTCGGTTAATTTGTGGAATTTCCTATCGAATGGACTGTAATTCATCGAAATCCGCCAAAACAATAAGGTACATTTTTTTTTATAATAATAAATTTGTTTAAACATACTTACTATGTCAACGCGTACCAAGTTGATTTTATTCGTATAATTGTTAACCATCGATTTACATACACATTTTGCAATTCCGCGGTGACGGGACTTTCAGTGTCACCGGCTTCTAGCCTATTTGGTTAACAAAATGAGGGAATTCCCCGACTGTCACTAGCTCGCCTGTCTTACCACTGTACCGCGACAAAAAATGAAGCAAACAATGGATGCGTTCTGAAAATCTTGGGGGAAAATTTTAAACAGCCTGATGTTAAGGGTTAAGCATGATACTACTTAACTAGTTTGTTAATACTATAGCACTTTACTAATATTTTCCTAATTTTAAACACTTTTTAACTAGCACCATACTAAATCTATTTGTTTAATAAACTACAGCTAAACACGCCGAAAATAGTGCAAAAAAGTAAGCGAACATAACTTTTTGACGTTTGTAAATGTCAAAGTCGCCTATGGATTTAGTAAAGTAGCCATTTTGTGATTTTAACTTTAGTAATATTTTAAGAAAATAGTACGATACTTAACTGGTTTAAAATGAGTAAAATCCTCTTTTTAGCCGAGTATCATACTAAAAATGATTTTACATAATACTAAATCGACTAAAATTTTGGGCCTTTATATTTTTGTTTTGAATGTGTTGAAATTTCAATGATTAGTTTGAATTTATGGCCCCTAGTGTTGTGCCCCTCTAAGATTGATTTTAAGTACTTAAAAATATTATAACTTTTAGGTTCTTATATGTACAAAATTTTGTTAAAAATGTTGGGTTATTTTTGAGCTCGTGACCGCTTGAGCTGGGCCCTCTTTGGTCGGGGGCCCGTGGCATTTTGCCAGCCCTACCACCCTATAGTTACGCCACTAGTTCCAGCGAAATAGCCAGTTACTTTAAAATACCTTTAAACAACACTTAAGATAAACAATTTTATCATTTACGCAACGTTACTCAAAGGTCTCTTAAATTAGCATTCATGGCGTTTAGATGTTATTTAAAGCCTACGATTTGCCTAACTTTTCTGTCATTTTTACTAAAAATAATCAGTCGACACTTGAAAAATAAATAAACAATTATCTATTGTGCAACTTTACCCATCGACACTACAATTTTATATATTGTGCAATAAATATCAAACGGTTTTTGATTTTCCAAAATATAGGGTTATCCATTTTGCGGTTTCAAAATTATAGGGCTAGAATTCGACATCTGTCAAACTAAGTTATTAAGCCAATTTTTTTTCAGTTGAAAGCCTGACATTTACGAAAATGAATCGCTCAAATATCGCAGAACGCACAAAAATTGTTAAAACCTACTACAAAAAATTGTGATTCTGCCACAGCCACATATCGTGCTTTAAGAGGAGATTATGGCTTACATAATCGTCCAATTACGGAAGCAATTGGCAAAATTGTGAAGAAATTTGAAGATACTGGATTGATTACAGATATTGTAAGGCCTGTGCATCATCGTTTCGCTGTAAGTGAAAGTGTTGCCGAAGACCCGAATGTGTCGATTCCTCGTCGTTCTCAGGAATTAGGACTGTCTTACGGCACATTATGGCGTATTTTGCATTTGGATCTACACTTACATCCATATAAAGTCCAGATCACACAACGACTGAAGCCAGCTGACCATTCACAATGTCGTAGATAGGTCGAATGTGTGCTTGAACAACAGACGGTGGACGGCGATTTTTCGAACAAAATTTTCTTCAGCGACGAAACACATTTCTCACTCGGTGGGAATGTTAATCAGCAATATTGTCGTATTTGGGGTTCTAAGAATCCTCAAGTAATTGAAGAGAGGCCATTACATCCACAAAAAGTCACTGTTTGGGGCGCTCTTTGTTCCGGAGGTGTGATTGGAATTTACTTCTTCGAAAACGACGATGGAACGAATGTCACCCTCAATTCGGAGCGTTATGGTCATATAATAACCGACTTTTTTTTTGCCTGCTATTGAGAATATGTGGTTTCAACAAGACGGTGTCACATGCCACACAACTCGAGCGAATATGTCTGTATTGCAAGAGACATTTCCTGGTCGCGTAATTTCTCGTCGTGGAGATATCAGCTGGCCACCAAGATCATGCGATTTGACACAGCTGGACTTTTTTTTTGTGGGACTAGGCGAAAGACCGTATTTTTGCAGATAAACCTTTAACTCTTGAGCACTTGAAAACCAACATTCGTCAAGTTATGGCTGAGATACCGCCCACTATGTGTCAAAAAGTGGTAAATTACCCCAAAGGATCGATCCTTGCAACAAATCGCGTGGTAGTCATTTAAATGATGTAGTGTTTCACACATAATGTCAAAAAATATTTTATATGTGTTTTATTTACGTTTACTTTTGAAACCGCAACATGGATATCCCGTTATATTGCACAAGCTTGCAATTTTATCTACAGACGAACAATAATATTGTGCAATATCAATTATTGCACAAAAATATTGAGCGTCTAGGGACCGCCTTACTAGCGATATATTTTTCAAAGAACATATCTACTACAAGTATACATATGAAATTAATATTTTCCACGGATTCCATAGATATATTTATAACAACGAAAAACAGAGTGGAGACTTTTATCTCAATGTAGCTCATGGAATTTCCTACTGGAGTACGAAAATTTCCGTTGGAGATATTATTTTGTAAAGGAATTTTTATTCTTTTTACCAGCAGTAGGTATATTATAGTATATGTACATTTATGGAGCTGGTAGGCTTTAACTATACATAAGTAAGTAGGTATTTTTTCAGTATTAAGATATTATTAAGGGTATGTTTGTAGATTCAGCAATTTGTTCAAGCTTATCTTGACCGAAGATTATATACCAACTGTTTGCCAGATTAATGAGCTTGAACATTTTACATTTTTTTCAATAAAACCCCTACAAAAAAATCTTTTATTTTTTCCAGTTTCTTTAAGACTATTTAATTTCCATTTTCTTTTATCGAAATAATTTTTTTATCTGTTTCACTGACCTTGAGTGCCTTAAGGGCCGTATATAGCATTACTTCTTCAGTGGGGGCGATATATACAAACAAAATTCCTAATATTTGATATAACTTGAAAAAAGTAGCGTTTTCTTTAAAAAAAAATATATCTATATTATGTAATATACAGTGCCGGTAAAAAAAATAGCACCTCTGGTACAAGTTTCATTATAACTTTTTTAAATGGGTGAATAGAAAAATAAATATTTACAGCTTCTACTATTTGTGTGTTATTGGACTATCATCCCTTTCTTTTGTATATCTCTGGTGTTAAAATAGTAAGGGTCCTTTTCTCACGAGGCCATACTACGAAAATCCAATTTTTTGTGCGGTAAAAATAATAGCACTAGTCGCAGTTTTCGTTACAAAAAAATAAATATTTTTTCTTGTGCATATTTCAAGGTAAGGCGGTCAAGTGTTAGAATTTGTTTATATTTATTTGGTATCTTCATTTAAAACACAAAATTTACAGCTTTTCAAAGAAAATGGGTCGTGGAAAGTATTGTACCAACGAAAAACGGGAAATTATTAAAAAATTATCTCGGAAGGTAAAGCGTATGGAGAAGTTCGACGGTTTGTTTGCTGTTCCAAGAAAATGATTCGAAATGCAATAACATACACATACACACATAAAACCGAATCTTGTCGACGAAAACCTGTTATGACGACAACTCTCATCAGGAGAGTAGTCTGAGAAAGCCATAAAAATCCCTTTAAGCATGCAACTGAGCTAAAAAAAATAGTTGAATATTACAGCTTGGGTGGGAACCGTTCGCCACAGATTGAAGGAACATAATTTAACTGCTAGTAGTAGAAGAAAAGTCCCTCTTTTAACTGCAAAACATGCCAAAAAGTTTTTTTTTTTAATTATTACTCGCTCAAGGGATTACACTACCCTTTAAATGTTTCAACACAGCGCGTGCTTGAGGTAAAGGAAGAGAAAGAATGATAGGAAAAATTTCTGGCGCGATGTATTGAGACGGTGGTTGTTGTCTCAAATTTTATCTCCAGGGATGGCGGCCGAACTAATGCGGAGATTTCCGTATCTTATTTATCTGTGTCCCTTATAATTCACATTATTTTTTTATTCGGTGTCATATTCATCGGTATACTAGTTTTATTCAATCACATGCTGTTAGTGCTATGACTAAACAGCATGTAATGAGTAAACCAGCAACTCGTTGTATGGCATTTTATTTTAGAATTGGTTTTGGACATAAACTACGGCAGTGATCGAACCTGTGACCATGAGGTTGACAGGCGAACACACAATAATCGTGCCACGACCACCCTCTAAAAAGAGTTTAATATTTGCAAGACAGCATTTGAATTTGCCAATGGAGAAATGGCGCAATATTCTTTGGACAGACGAAAGTAAAATCGTATTGTTTGGCGGTAAAGGATCTCGTTCCTACGTGAGAAGACCTCCGAAAGTGGAATATAATCCCAAATACAGAAATTAAGTATTTAAGCACTGAGGTTCAAGCATAATGGTGTGGGCTTGTTTTCCCTTCTATGGAGTTGGGCCCATATATTGGATTAAGTCCATCATGGATCAACACATTGACGTTTATAAGCTCGAAAACTTCATACTCCCTTATGCAGAGGAAGATATGCCATTTTGTCGGTCTTCCAATATGACAACGACCCCAAGCACACCAGTAAGAAGGCTAAAAAATGGCTTGGAGATCATTCAATTAATGTGATGGAGTGGCCAGCGCAATCGCATGACCTAAGTCCGATTTAAAATCTGTGGGCTAACGTGAAGAAAGCAGTCTCTGAAGCCAAACCGACTAATAGCACAGAAATATGTGCTGCAGTAAAGGTCTCCTGGGAGAATATTCTGGAAGAAAGAGAATAGACAAATAGTTTTTATCTTTTTTTTTTGTATAATTTTGCACGCGCTCAAGGGATTATGAATACCCTTTATATGTTTTTAACACAGCGCGGGCACCCGGTGAAAGAAGAGAAACAAGGATAGAAGATGTGTGGCGCGATGTTCTGAGGCTAGAGCTGGTTGTTGTCTCAGATTTATCTCCAGGGATGTCGGCTGAACTAATGCGGAGAAAATTACCGTGTCTCATTTATTTATGTCTCTTATAATTCGCATTATCTTATTTGTTTCGTTGTCATATTTATGAGTAGTTTACTCAATCACATGTTGTTAGTGTTATGCCTGAACATCATGTAAGCCACCCCCATTTACGATATACAATTAAATTAAAAAGATGTTGGCTTATTCTTATTTAGCGGCCGCGTATTTCTCATGCGTTACGCGTATTAAGTAATAATGCAACTTGCAAGTTATAACAAGGAACAAGAAACCAATAATTTCTTATCGGGCGATTTGTCATCACGTATTTTCGAACCATGCACGCAAACAGACTTTTCAAGAATAGGCTGAAAATCAGGCCAGAGATTTAAATTTCGTATTTTCAGATACCTAAAATGATGAATACCTAAATAATTTCAATGTCATTAGGTAGTCTTTTTTTTGCTTCATTTTTTTAGATTAAAATAAAATAACACACAAAATTTGCGGCCCCCTACAATTTGCCGCCCTAGGCTCGAGCCTCACGAGCGTAGTGGTTAATACGCCACTGAAGTAAAGTGTGTTCAACATAAAAGTTCGATTTACGTAACCCTAAAAATCTACTTTAATTAGAAGAGTTGTTTAGTGTGTGTAAAATTAAAAGAAAGTCAAAGATAAAGGCTGGCAACTAGACGACTGCTTTAAACAGAGTTGTTTTTTTAAACAAGGACTGTTTAAGATTTTGCCCCAATATCCTTCCATAAAGCATTGAAATCGGACCAAAAAAAAAACAACTTCAAGTTATGAAATAAATTTGTTAGTTAACGATTAGATTACGGAACCAAATTTGCATAGGTTTACTGGTATTTTTTTAATTTTATTACTAAATTTCTCAAATTTTAAAAGGTGTGTAAAATTTGGCCAGTAGTAAACCAGTGTAGTGATTCAGTGAAGCTATCAATTTTTAGAAAGAAGGCATGTTTATCACAACAGATTTCTCCCATAATTTAAAACTTTTCGATATCTGTAATGTAAATACAGTCGAACTTCGATAACTCGAATATTTAATAATTAATGAAATTGGCTGGCAATTTGGCGTCACCTTCGATAAGGCGAATTCTGCAGGGGAATGTCTGAATTCTGCGTGTTTTTACAAGCTCTTTTTATAATGCATTGCTTGTGTTTGTATTTTCTATGAACTTGTAAACATACCTTGAGAAAATCCTGACTTCGTTAAGTAAGGCTAAGAATTGTCAACTTTTTAGTTGGAATAGGTTATAACACATTACAACGTTTGAAAAATAGTGGGTGCTAAAAACACAACGTTTTAAGTTGAACATAAATATTTATGATTTCTTATCAGCCAACGGGCCTTATAAACATAGAAATATGTACATGTTTAGATTTAGATCAAATGATTTTTTCAACTATCCTGTTCTCACACATGTTTTTGTATTATAGAAGAACTTGTTTAATTTTTTTTAACATTTATATTTTGTCTTTTGTGGTTTGATACATTTTAGTAGGAAAATTAATGAATTATAATGGTTTTCCAATTGTCTACAATGCCTACATTATTGACAAATTTATGCCGACAGTTGTTGATTGTCCACATTACTTTACTTTCATCTATGTACAAATTATACTGTGAAAAGTACGATTCAGTGGCTTCGATTTCTACTTTTGCTAAGACTCAAAACCTTGAATAAAAAGTTTAAGAAGCCTATAAGCTCGATACATGTGGGACGAATCGACTGCAAACTGCATATGTTGCCACAATGTTTGAGATTTTTAGCAATATCTGAAAATATTGGTGCTCAGCAATACGACATTCTACGGCTCTCTTAGTTTGCCCAATGTATTTACTACCGCAGATTGGACATTTGATCTGATATATGCCACTTTTCTTGTTCGTAGGTTTTTCATCTTTCGTGGTACCAAGAGAAGCACCAAGTTTATTTGTGTTTAAATGCACGATTGTCAAATTAGCTTTGTTGTTCAGTTGATTGCTAATTCTTGGAACAAAAAATGTGTTTTCAGAGCTCTCAATTTCAATAGGGTTACTCAGTCGATTGAAGATAAGAAAATTATTAATCAATTTCAAGCAGGATTTCGAAAAAAAAAACTACTTGACATTAGACCAAGTATCCAGCTAAAATATTGCGGATAGCTTCAAAAGAAGGAAATAGACACGTAACGCCTTTCGATTTTCGTGCGGCGTTCGATTCAATTGCTCCTGAAGCGCTTTATTATAGGTTTTGTAATTTGGAAATATCTAGTTAAATTGTTGCCTCACTCAAAGTAATGTATGAAAATAACGCAGCTTATATATGGAATGGTGAGTTTATTTCTGAAGAGCTTTCAACAGAAATTGGAGTAACCCAAGTTTGCGTTTTGACTACATTGCTATTCATCAATGATATCATCTTGGAAATATTCGGATACCAGGTCTTTTTTTTGCGGATGATATAGTATTCCTTGCGAAATCTTTGAAACGAATGCAGCGTATGATTAATCGGCTGAAAAGTAACAGTGAAAATTATAATCCCTCAGTTAATTTGCAAAAATCTAATATTATGATATTCCCAGATGGAGGCGGAATGCAAGCAACGAAAAATGGACATTTTAAGGTGTAAATGTTGAAATAGTTAGAGATTATAAATAAAATATGCTTAAGTGCACATAGGTACTTATCTTTACATTTACACATACAAAAATTAAAACAAACGTTTGTGATAAAGAAGCATTTAATTCAAAAAAGCTTTTAACGGCCCTTAGTCCACAAAATTTGCGTTTCCTCCCGGCGATCTCACTTGAACTCATCGCACAACGCATAAAAACTGTTAAAACCTACTACAAAAATGGCGATTCTACCACAGCCACATATCGGTATTTAAGAGGAGCAAGTAGAAAATTGTGAAGAAATTTGAAGAGACTGGATTGGTTACAGATATTGTAAGGCCTGTGCATCATCGTTTCGCTGTAAGTGAAAGTGTTGCCGAAGACCCGAGTGTGTCGATTCCTCGTCGTTCTCAGGAATTAGGACTGTCTTACGGCACATTGTGGCGTATTTTGCATTTGGATCTACACCTACATCCATATAAAGTCCAGATCACACAACGACTGAAGCCAGCTGACCATTCACAACGTCGTAGATAGGTCGAATGGGTGCTTGAACAACAGGCGGTGGACGGCGATTTTTCGAACAAAATTTTCTACAGCGACGAAGCACATTTCTCAATCGGTGGGTATGTTAATAAACAAAATTGTCGTATTTGAGGTTCTGAGAATCCTCAAGTAATTGAAGAGAGGCTATTACATCCCCAAAAGGTCACTGTTTATGGAGGTGTGATTGGACCTTACCTCTTCGAAAACGACGATGGATAGACTGTCACCGACAATTCGGAGCGTTATGGTCATATGATGACCGATTTTTTTTTGCCTGCTATTGAAGAATACGACTTGAAGAATATGTGGTTTCAACAAGACGGTGCCACATGCCACACAACTCGATCGAATATGGCTTATTGCAAGAGCCATTTCCTGGCCGCGTTATTTCTCGTCGTGGCGATATCAACTGGCCACCAAGATCATGCGATTTGACACCTCTGGATTTTTTTGTGGGGCTACGCAAAAGACCGTGCTTATGCAGATAAACCTTTAACACTTGAGCACTTGAAAACCAACATTCGTCAAGTTATGGCTGAGATACCGCCCATTATGTGTCAAAAAGTGGTCAAAAATTACCTCAAAAGAATCGATGCTTGCAACAATTCGCGTGGTGGTCATTTAAATGATATACTGTTTCACACATAATGTCAACGTTCAAACTTTCTAATAAAAAAGAAATATCATGAAAAAAAATATTTTATATGTGTTTTATTTACGTTTACTTTTGAAACCGCAAAATGGATAGCCATTTATTATATTTAATCGGACTTGTTGAATTGTTGATTCAAAATAGATTTTAATAGCATTTGGTCCACGAATCATTTTAGTAGATTAAGATCATTACTTTTTTATTATGAATTTTAAAGCATAAAACAAAAGGAAGCGCTGAAGGAAAACAAACCCTTGTATTTTATCAGCTGATTTCAAATGTGTACTTAAAAGAATTGTTGTCAGGTAAATTTCAATAAAAGTATATAAAATAAAATGCAGTTAAGCTAGTTAAGCGGAAGGTACTAATAAGATGAGTTTTATATGAAAAAATCCTCAGAATTTTGGTTTTAAAACAAAATGTACTTATGCGGGTAAGGCACTTATCCGGGTATTACTGTATCTATAAAATAAATATCAAATAATATAAAATTTATGAGAAATGATGTCACTTGCATATTATTACATTACATTTTATTTATCAAAGCTTCAGACCCCCTTGGAACCCCCCTCTGTACGGGCCACTCTAGTTCTAAGTCGTATGTCTTTCTCCATCTCCCCCTCCCACTCGTAATAATAATTTTTATCACATTAATCATTTGAACATCTGGTTCAAACCAACCACACACTATCTGACTACATCAATAATAATACTTGGGCGCTAGCAGTGAGTGGCAACAACTGGCAAATCATCATCAACTTTTTTGATTGTTCCGAATGCTCATAATACACTTTTTTCCGTTCGTCGACCGACCGACGATTCCTCGCTCCAGTAATGGCCGACTATGTATGCAATGTATGAACTAAAACAACAACACAAAAAAAAACCATCTAAAAGTTTTTTGCGCCTTTAATGGTCAATATCTTTCACACCACTTTGCTTATCACACATATGCGATTTCCCACTGATGCAAGGTCCTTGTTTCTTCTCACTGCGGCCGGCGGCGACGATGACTATAGGACGATGAATAATGGCGTAAGAATTTTTTTACTTTATTTTTTTTATAGGATTTCTCTGCTTCTCGTCGAAATCCTTCATTCATTGTTCATGACATGGAATTGTGTGAATTTTTCTTTTATATTGCTACGTGATTAGAGCTTTTTCATTGCCTTTTCGGTGGGGGTATTTTTATACGAGTACCTACTTGGAGTTTCCAGCTTATAGACCGTTAAGTTGTGTTCTTATAGGAAAGTATAGCTGGATGAAACAAGAGCAAAGAGCACAAAGGGAGTGGTGGCGTTGTCCTAGAAAATTGAAATAAAATTCACGTTCCTTTGGAATTATTAAGAAATTATTAATAAACATGAGACATGCAAAGGAAATGTTCCCTCGTCCGCTGCTGCTGTTGCTGCCGCCAGCCGTCGCCGACCGCCATAATCCTTATATTGTCTAAGAAGCAGTAGTTGTTGGCTTCGTCTTCGTCGTTGTAGTCTACTTTATTTTTTGTCTTTGTCTATTGAGGAGTATATTTTCATTGCGCTTTTTCTAAAAACATAATATTATATGCACAAGCAAAGCAAAGGGAAGGGCCATTGTTAAGGACATCGTTGACTGGTGGCGCAGTGAGTTCAACGTTAAAATAGAGCATTCTTGGGGGAAATAGTTTTATGAGTCGCAGAGGATACGTGATTTGTAGCAGGTACTGCCTACTGGGTCCGTTCTTGACGATAAAGTAAAAGCGCTGATGGCAGACAAAATTTAATTAAATATTAAATAACCGTTTTTGGTGTGTAGATTTAAGATGTAAAACTTATCACAGGTTAGGGCCTTTTAGGAGCAAATATTGGCTGGATTTATTTATAAATTCTTGAAAGACAGGCATATTGTTGAAAAGATTGAAAAAGCTTTTGAGAAATAATGTGCTGAATGTGAAATGTGTGCTTAATAAAAATGCTGCTCGTAATTTCAAAGAAATTGATATTCATATAACAAAAGACTGCTCATTGGGGATCGGTTGGGCGAGGTGTAGGTAGTGGCGCATTGGCTCTGAAGTCGTTGCCTCGTTGGCTTAAAGTTCAAACTTAGGTAAGGTGATAGGTACCTATAAAGTTTTTCAACTAAGATTAAATTAATAGAACAAGCACTACTGAAAATAGTCCGATCATCGACTTGACAGTTTGTACAAAGAAACTTTGTTGTATAGACTACTCAAATTTGTTGCCGTTTAATTCAACATATATACATGGGGGTGGCAATGGCGCAGTGGATAAATTGCTTGATTGCTAACTGGGGCGTGTGGGTTCGATCCCCACGCTAGGCGCATTCTTTTCTATACCTCCAATTTTAATTGGATGCCATCACCCATGGGTTAAAATGAGACAGTCAATACCTGGTTCTCAGATCCAGTGTGCCAAACTAGTGCCGTGCAATTCAGGTTGCATTTAAAAGACCCAAGGTCTTACAGGCATATGGTTAAATTAATTAAATTATACACTTACATAATATCGGCTTAAATTGAATACATTGGAGTGGTGAACTATTCGGTTCATTGGAATTGATTAGGGCCCTGGCAACGAGATGAGAACAGGGAGACTTTTGTTAGTCTCGTCTCATCAAAATCGAAAAATGTCAGTCTCGTCTCGGCTTACGTCTCGCCTAACCAAGTCTCGTCTCGGTTTAAGTCGCATCCTTAGTCTTGGTACCTTTCGTGTTTTTTGGTGGCAAAAAGTTATACAATAAGACGCGTGTGTATATTGAAAACATAGAGTACCGTATCGCAGCAGTTTGTTGGTCAAAAAAAAAAAAATGCGGAGTGTAGAGTCTTGTGTGAAGCACGAATTAGATGTTTTGTCTTTTGCTGTTGTTTCAAACAGTGAAATTGTAAAATTGTTGTTTTTCTTTCAATGTATTTTGAAGCGAATCAAAGTTTTTAATAACACGATGAAACTGCAAGTCACTACTCATACTTACCATTATCTAAACAGGGCCTAATGTATGCAAGTTTTTACTTGCGATTAAATATACTACATTGTGCCTTCGGCAAAAGCAACTAATAGAAATTCGAGCGGTTGGGTTCATTGAGTTTGTTGCAATAACCGAGTCACAAAAAATTTTATCATGCATTCAAATTTGAATTATTCTATTTTAAAGAACTTATTTTAATGGCGAATGACTATGTGATGTTATAATATTAATGTTCTTATGGTCTTCACCTTTATATCACATACGCGCAAGAATAAAATTAAAATTGTTAAAAACAAAACAACAAATTCTTTTTAAAACTTTTTTATATTTTATTTTTGCTTTGCTTGCACCGTCGCGGTCGCGGTGCCATCATCAGCGAACTTAAGACTAATTCGTGACTAATTACTAATTAGTCTTAAATTCGCTGATGATGACACCGCGACGGTGCCGAAACAATTGCCAATTGTACGACAGAAAAAAGCAAACATTAAATAATAACTTTTTTTTTTCAAAATGCTATAAAAAAAGAAACTACTGAATATTTTCTCAAATTTCTTTTTTTATTTGAAAGTAAAATCCTTCCGGTTAATAATGGAAAATAATTTTATTCAAATGGCTGCCTCGGCTGGCCATGCAGTAGCCTACACGATCGGTATAACTTTTAAGCACATTATCGATTGTGTGCAGCTGTATTTCACCAATGGCTTCACGAATATTGTCCTTTAATGCGTCAATTGTCTCTGGCTTGTCGGCGTAACACTTATCTTTTACGGCACCCCACAAATAATAGTCCAACGGTGTCAAATCGCAGCTCCGAGGTGGCCAAACGACATCAGCTCTGCGGCTGATAATGCTATCTTCAAAAACAGGGCGCAAAACATCGAGTGTAGCTTCGGCTGTGTGGCACGTAGCGCCGTCCTGTAGAAACCAAATATTGCCAATATCCTCCTCTTCAATTTTTGTGAACAAAAATTCGTTCAACATGGCCCGACAACGATCGCCATTGACTGTAACGGCCACTCCTTGCTCATTTTCGAAGAAAAATGTCAAAATTATGCCTCTGGACCAAAATCCGCACCAAACAGTGACTCGTTTTGGGTGTATCGGCTTTTCAATGTATGCGTGTTGGTTTTCTGTGCCCCAAATGCGACAATTTTGCTTGTTTACCTACCCGCCAAAATAAAAATGAGCTTTACTGAAAAGATAATTTTTTTGGCAAAATCGGCATCTTCTCTAAGTCGGTCGCATGCCCACTTAGCGAAGCGAAAACGCATTGGATGGACAGTTGGCTTCAACTCCTGAACTAATTGGACTTTGTATGGCGTCATACCAAGGTCTTTATGCAAAATTCGTCTCAATGCGGGCGTTCACTCATTTATTCGCGGATACCAAGCTATCGGAGTATATCTGTGGACGAATCAGATAGGTTAGCTGAAAGCTGTCAAAAAATCAAAGCAAAACGCATACTAATGAATTTTGCAGTCAGCTGGTTCTATACATTTGTTCTCGGATAGCTAGTTATTCCAATTTTTTTGGGATAACTGAAGATAGCTTTCATGAGAGCAGCTGTTTGTTCATCAGATGTGGTTTTGCACGCATTACAACAACAGAAACTTATTCCAGATTGCTGAGAATAATTGAGTGAACGTCCCCAATGATGTCTCCGAAATATTCAATTGTTGAGAACGACGGTGAATTGATGTCGATGGCGCTTCACACACACTTTCTGCCACAGCAGCAATATTCTCGGGTGAACGAACTGTTTTTGGCTTTTCACGCTTTGGTTTATCGATGGGGATGCCAGTTTCTTTCACTTTTTTCACAAGATAACGAACATACGGAGCTGACGCTGCTTCTCTTCTTCCAAAATCCGTACGCAATTTTCGCACACATTCTGCACCATTACCATGATTTTCAAAATAATGTCGCAATATTTCCCGGCGTTGTCCAAGCGTACACACAACCATATTCGTTCAGCGGAAGGATAAAACTAATTATCTGTCAAATCAGACATGAGCTAGATGTTACCGTTCACAAAATAAGTACTAGTTGAAAAAAAAACGTTAGATGGCGGACCCGTTATAAAAAAGCTTTAAAGAGAATTTGTTGTTTTGTTTTTAACAATTTTAATTTTATTTTGCGCGTATGTGATATAAATGTGAAGACCATAAGAACATTAATATTCAAATTTGACTTGAAAATTAAAGTATCAAAAATAAAAGACAATTTATTTTATTCACCTTATCCATTTCAAGAGAATATCATAACGAAATCAATACATTTTCTCTTCGAATGCTCTATAAATAAAATGTGCGACTGGACCGCATGAACTTGCTCTTATGTTCGATCACATCAAATGCAAAAGATTTCTCTTAAAAATCTAAATATATATTTAAAGCAGTTTTTTACTTCATTTTTTTATATATACAAAATATCTTAAATTTTTTTATAAGAGAAATTGGTATGACAGTCTTTAATATTATAATATATACTTAAAAACAAAATATTAAATCGGCTTAATCAAAGAAAAAATAATTCAAAATTCTGAAATAAATACTTAAAATAATTTAAGCTCAAAGAAATGTACGCCATTTTATTTGTTTTGAAAAAATTTTTAAAATCTATGGAGCGGTTTTTGAAAAAAAAAAGTTTTTTTTTTTAAACTTTTTGAAAACATTTTTCAAAAAAAATTCAAAAATGCCAATTCATAGGTATTCAATAAATACATATAAAAAAAAAAATTTTTTTTAAATGATTTTAATAATACAAAAAAATACTAATTAAAAATATTGGTACGCGGTATAATTTAGGCAACTTTAACCTATATATGTGTGAATTTTCGAAAGAATCGGTTGAGCCGTTTATGAGATAATGGAAAGCAAAAAAAAAACGGTCTTATGGAAAGTACCGTTTTTACACATTTTTCTATTTTTTTTAACCATATAATCGGTCGTAGCTAAAAAGCCGCACTGGTTTTTTCTTATCAAAATCGTTGGAGCCGTTTCCGAGAAAAATAGGTTTGAACGTAACGGTTATATGGCAGGTACCGTTATTTTTTGAGCTAAAAAAAATTTCAATTTCCCCTCTGTACAATACCTAAAAAATACATCGTTTCGTTAATTTTATTAAAATATTGACAAATAAATAAACTCCTGTCAATGGCCAGCTCCCTGAGTTTGTGGAGTGTTAATATGTCTTCCAGTGAAACTGAGTGTTCTTCAGCCCACAATTCTGCAAATGGTTCATTTGTTCCATTTATAAGTTTGACAAAGCGATTGAACAGATTCATCATAACTCAATTTAGTTAAATCGGCTTTCTGCTTAATTGACAGTTGGTAACTTTTTAAACAATGGCCATAGCTTTTTAAATAAAATTTACAATTAGTTACGGACCCGAAAACGAAAAAACATTGCATTACAACCCTAATGCAATGCATCATAGGTGCAAAAGTACAAAATTCAAAGAAAAGAAGAAAAGCTGTAAAACAATTGCCAGTTACATACAATTTTACCAAATTCCAGAAAATAGAAGCGCAGAATGAATGAAAAAAAGACATAATAGTTCGAAAGTTGCGATTACTGAATCACAATTTTTTGAAATGTTGCAATTACTGAGTGCTTTCACCGATGATGCACTGTATAAGGCAATTTATGCATTCGTAAAGAAAAATTCTTAACTATCAAGCATGACATTACGATCATAGAGAAAACCAAAAAAGTGGGTCCCCCGATTCCGTCTGTCTGTCTGTCCTCGAGTCTGCAGAAGCTCCCATAAATTTATTTTTGTCCAAAAACAAAAAATTTATTTTTCTCAAAAATGGGTCCAACGATCTTAATAAAAAAAATCAGTTAATTAATGAAGGGAGAGGGTACCATCTGATATTTTTTTTTTGGAAAAAATTGTTATTTTTGGTACTCCGAGTAGAACTATGTTATTGGTTTTCGAATTTCTGGGAAACGGTTAACTTTGATTTTATTAAAAAATTTTACCCAGAAGCTCATAAAAGTTTAAATACTATGTATTATGTATAAGCCAAAATTTTTTAGAAAATTATTGTTTTTTTTTTGAAAACTCAAAATTTCGAAAACGACCCAATAGATTTTTTCGAAACTTCGTATTTGGTGTTTTTTAGACATCATATTGAATAGTTAAAAAAAAACATTTCTCTAAAATTAAGAACAACGGTACCTCGTATAAAAATCCTAAAAAACCGTGAAGAAAATAATTAATTTCTGGAAAACGGCTCCAAGAATTTTTATAAAAAAAATGTGTGTGTCCTTAAATTAGTACACTCCACCTTCAAGCATAAGCATATTTTTTTTTTGCGTTCTTATTAACGGTACTTCCCATATAACCACTTTTCATATTTTCGACTTTCTCCACATTGGATGTACCGATTAAAATTATTTTTTTTACACAGATGCTCCCTAAGATTCATAATAAAACTGAATACTAAAATTTTCAAAAAAAAAGTTTTTCGATTCTTAAAAAATAAATATGTTTTTTTTTGAATAATCAATTTTTCAAAAACCAGTCACAGAATTTTTTTGAAATTTGAATTTTATATTTATAATAATAATATCTTCAAAATGGAGTTTCAATTTTTTCTAAAAAATGTTTTCAAATTTTTATATATATAAAAGTAATTTATTAAAAACCCCTCCAACGATTATTGAAATTTTTTTTTTGATATACAGTAGACGCTCGATATAGTGAATCTCGTTCGAGTGAACTATCCAATATAGTGAACACACAAATGTTATACATGGTACTCTAAAGAGTGAACAAGAAAAATCTCGATATAGTGAACACTGTTTTTTTCTCAGAATTTTCCATCTACAATGCGTCCATAGCTTGTTGATAAGGTTTTACCGTTTAGTTTCATGTCATTTTAACCATAAACTCTTGAAATGCGTTTGTGTCTGTGTCCTATTTCATCAAAGGATGTGTTATTTCTTTTGATTAAGTCATTGAATGGGCGGTACATATTCTGACATTTTAGTATTAAAGCTTTTACAAAAAAAAAAGTGTCAAAAACGATTTAAAATTATGAAAGACACAAACGAAAGTTACGAATTATTTTCTCACATTTGAATTTTTTGTTATACGAGTACAAAACTTTATTTCTACTTTGGTACCCGATAATTAATATTAATTTCCTTCAATATGTTTGTTGTTGGTTTCATGAGTTGTAGAGCTTTGTTTTATGTGTTTGTTTTTGTAATTCACGTGATGTGAAATGTTCGTTCTTTTGTTTTATTCATGAAATTTTTTTCAAGGAAAATTTAAAGACTTATGCTTTTTCTGAAGCCTCACTCTGCCTACGTATTTTATTTAATGTTTGTAAAATTGTTTATTTACACTTAAGAATTCTAAAAATAGATGTGTGTACGTCACACTACTCGAAGTATGTACTTACTTACTTTACTTTTGATGGCGCTCACAGCCCAGGATGGGCTACGACCTCAAACAACAAGCCCCTCCAGTCAGCTCTGTCCGTAGCTAGCCGCTTCCAGTTTTGCACACCAAGTTGTTTGATGTCGTTCTTCAATTGTGCGCGCCACCTGTTATGGGTTCTTCCTCGGCTGCGTACACCATCGGGGTTGGATTCGAAGACTCGTCGGGCAGGTGCGTTGCTGTCCATACGCTCCACGTGTCCCAGCCATCTCAGCCGTTGTAGTTTAAGCTTTTTGACCAGGTCAACGTCGCTGTATAGCCCGTATAGCTCGCCGTTGAATCTTCTCCTCCACACTCCTTCGATACACGCCGGACCGAAAATCACACGAAGAACCTTCCTCTCAAAGCACCCTAGCAGATTTTCATCCGATTTTTTCAATGTCCATGCTTCTGCCCCATAGAGCAGGACCGGGATGATAAGGGTCTTGTATAAAGTCTCCTTAGTTCTCTGAGAGAGGGCCTTACTACTCAGATCCCTTCTTAGCCCGAAGAAAAAGCGGTTGGCAAGAGTAATTCTTCGTTTGATCTCTGCACTGATGTCATTTTGCGAGGTTATAGTGGAGCCCAGGTAGACAAAGTCCTTGACAATTTCGAAATTATATCTGTCCATCGTAATATTTTGCCCGAGTCGACGATGTTGAGATTCCTTTCTCGATGACAGCATATAGTTACTTCGTCTTGTCCTGATTACCCTCAAGTCCCAATCCTAGTTTAGCGGCCTCCGATTCCATGCTCGCAAATGCGCCTGCCACAGCTCGCTTCGTTCTACCGACAATGTCTATGTCGTCTGCATACGCAAGCAATTGAACGGACTTTTGATAATTTGTAACGCTGGTGTTGACGTGTGCGTTTTCATCAAACAAGTAGCTTTCTGGTCTTAAAGCCTAAATATCCTCAATACATTCGAATTAAAATTAGCACAAGCCGACTAAACCACCCACCTGCTTATCTTCGACAAGAATGTCCAAATTAAAAAGATCTGCTTGGGTGTGGTGTGTGTCAGGCAGACTTATCTTAGTCTCTCTTTCCGTCTCCCTGACCATTGTAGAGTGTTCTAAGCGAAAATTGTGGAGCTTTAAAGGGTTCTATCTTGGCTAGTAGAAAACATTATATCCACATCGGATGTCGGTATCTCCTCAGACAGTCAACTTCCCTCAAATCACTGTTTCAACAAATTATTTAACTGCCACCATCTCTCAGATAGATGGGCAGAACAGTTTAAAATTCACCTGATGTGGGCGCCGGCACATATGGATATATTGGGAAACTGCAAAGCCGATGAACTCGAAAGCATTAGGACCCTAAAATCAATTCCACCTAAAATGGACGAAGTCGGTATGCCACTAAATAAAGAAATATGAGATCGCCAACACTAGTTATATAACCAATAATGTTTCCAAGACGCTAAAAAGGTCTACTCTCCTTGAGCACGAAACATCTTGGTTCCGTAATAGGTGTCATAACTGGATACTATTTAATTGGCAGACAATGACATAACCCCATGTAAAAAGTCTGGTGCAGTCAGCTCATGTGACCTTGGGGGCCAGCGGAAATTGCAGTTTCTGGATATCAATTTGTTTGGGAATTTTCGTTGGATCTCCGCCATAACTTGTGTGGCTACGTGTGCACTTGCTCCATCTTGTTGAAACCAAATCCTGCTGAAAGCGATACGTCTTCGGCGAAGTTCTGGGTAAAAAAAACTAATTCAACATCTTTAAATATCGGTCCCCATTGACAGTTTGTGTTACATCGTTTTCTTCAAAGGAGTTTGGCCCGACAATACACATTGATGAAACTGCGCACCACACAGTGACTCGTTTTGGGTGCAGTTCCGTCTCATCGAGCATTTCTGGATAAAATTCACTCCATATGACATACATTGCCCTTTAAGTCAAAATGGGCCTCATCAGACATGAACAAACAATTTATCAATGTGTTGTCTTCTTCGGCCATTGCAATCATTTTTGGGCAAAATTCCAGGCGAACAGGCAAATCCTGAGGGTTTAATTTGCTTGTAATTTGGACTTTGTACGGAAACAAGTTTAAGTCATCATGAAGTATCCGTTGTAATGAACGTCTACTAACTCCAATTTGGCCCGAGAAGTTTCGAGTGGAAACACTTAGATTTGCCTATATTGCCTATGCAACAGCCACGATTGTATCCTGAGCCCGAACATGGGGATCTCGATGATACGGTCTTCGTTCAATTCTTCTAGATTCGGCAAACATGTTCACCAGCCTCATAATGGCCCATCTACTCGGGGGAGGACAGCCAAACTCCAGCCTAAATTCCCTTTGGACGTAAATGACGGACTGCAAAGGGTGGTATCGCTACACTATCCAAATCCTTTTTACAGTATCCCAAGCATTCATTTTGATAAATCTAAATAGTAGCCTTGAAAATAAAAAAAATAAGCCTATTACTCACACTGAAAAAAAAGTTATTACGTTTTATTTTTTTAGCACGATTCGTAGCAGGATTTTAAGTTTTTCATTGGTCACAGTGATCTCAACTCAACCTTTCTAAAATTAAACTGAAATGGTTTGCTGTTAGTAGGGTCTTTTTAAAATGCCTTCACTAAGGTTCTCGTCTTTGGTTTCGGGAAATGTTATTTTTTTTGTTAATGGAATTAAAAACCGTCTCAATAATTTCAGTAATATCAATTTCCCTAAATGGTTGTCATTACTAATACCTGGTTCTGGTTGTATTTATATATGGAACCTAGATGGATCTAATGGGTTACATAAATTGTGACATTATATTGATTGGGTTGACTACATTTTCAATAATATTTAACTTAAACATAATTATTGAACCACTGAGCCTTACAAAAATGCTAGGGTATTGCTGTTTTCCTTCTTCCTCATCTTCACAATTCTCTATGGCATAGCTCAATGACATACTAGATATGGACTGCTAGTTGTGATTCATTTCCATTCAATATTTGCAAATAATTTCCTTGCTTTCAGCGACTATTTCAGGCCAACCAGGAAAAGAAAAAACAAATTGAGCACCATCTGTTGTCCATATTACCTTTCTATAAATTTTAAGCAAAGAAACTAGAGCTATCTATTGGCACATAGTATAAGAAACCCTGCCATCTAGTGTTTCTCAGAAAGTTAACAATTGATGTAGTGCTGGGGGACAATAATAAAAATTTCTTTTTCTTTCAGCTTATATCTAAAAGATTGCTTTTAGAGTTACATTCTAAATAAATGGAATAGATCTTAACCCTGCAAGATACATGGTTGTTGGTCACGTGACAAATATTCAAATGCAAGTTTTTTAATTTAAACTTATATTACGCAGTTTTTTGTGTTCAAAGATCTTGACATAAACAAATCCGCTGGCCCGGATAGTATCCCTCCCATCGTTCTGAAGAGGTGTTCTTCAACGCTGGCAAAACCACTGCGTAAGCTTTTCTATCTGTCCTACACTACAGGTCTTTTTCCGAGTGGATGGAAAACAGCATTTGTCCAGCCTATCCCTAAAAAGTAGCATCTTCGTCACCCTCTAATTACCGTCCAATTGCACTTACGTCTCTTCTTTCGAAGTCATGGAAATGCTGATTAATTATCAGCTCAAGATTTTCATGTTCGTTTTTAGATGCACTTCCTTGTTTTTCGGATGTGCAACTGGAACGACAGCGTATCATAAGCTCATTAAATTCTGATATTGACAGCATTGTCCAATAGGGAATTAAAAACTGCGTAGAATTTAATGCTTTAAAAACTCAGTGCTGTCTTCTATCGTTAAAGCAGAACCCACACCCCATGCCGCTATCAATGAGCGGCACTTGTATTGAAGAAACCGATCAGCTTTCAGTCCTCGGGATGTGCATCACAGACCACCTCTTGTGGAATGATCACATATTCCATGTCGCCAAAAACGCTGCAAAGTGTTTGGGATTTCTTTGAAGATGCAAGAAATTCTTTTCCCCGGCTGATCTGGCTGTAATCTGTAAGGCTTTGATTCGTCCAAAGCTGGAGTATAACTCGCACATTTGGGCAGGAGCTCCCAAAACTCAATTGAATCTTTTGGATATAATTCAAAATAGAGCTCTAGGAATGATTGCCAATACAACTATAGTGGAAACATTTACATCTCTAGAACATCGTCGAAATGTTATATGTCTCTCAATATTTTATCGCTATTTTTATAAACAATGTTCGAACGAAATAGCCAGTTGCATTCCTCCTCTTAAACTTTTCAACCGTAATACTCCCGATTCTAGGAATGCTCATCAGTTTACCCTTGAGCCCAACTTCGGTCGTACTGTTAAGTACAGAGAATCTTTCGTTAGCTGTACAACGCGAATGTGGAATACTTTACCCGGCTCTATTTTCCCTTCCCATTTTGATATTCAGAAATTCAAAACCAATGTGCATCTTTATCTCCTCTTGCATCCTTCCCTACTTTCCTAACGCTCGCACTGTGCTTGTTCATTTTAAGGGTAACAAAAAAATTCTATAAAATTTATTAGTTTCGTTTTTATCATATTTTTGTCATATGGTACCAAAAATAACCAAACTCTGGCAGACGGCTTTTAAATTCATAGTTATATATGATTTAAAAATCTTAATAATTGTAAAACTATGATCTAGAAAAGAAAATAAAGCAAATTATCTATCTATATTATTTTTTCGTCGAAAAGTTGAAACAAAAAATGAAATGTTCAACCTATACTACGCAGTGTGTGTGTTAAATTTTATTCGTTTAGTCGAAAAGTAAAAAAAAAACTAAATTGATATATTATCGTGCTTTAATCGTATTTCGTTCATCCGCAAAGAACAATAATATACCTGCTTATTGTGTTCTTTAGAAAATAGAGAAAACGAAATTTTTGGATTCGTGTAGGGATTTCCTTGAAAAAAAAATCTTTTAAGCACTGGTTTGACTTGATAATAATCTTAACTACCGCAAGGACTGAAATGGTCGCTGGTGATGCTTTATGAAAATGAACCATCGTGAAGTTGGATCCTAGCAGTCCATATCTAGTATGTCAATGGCATAGCTGAGACATTTATGTGAAACATTGATATTTTTTCCAAAAATCGTATTCGAAAAACTTTACAATTTCCGAAGAAGCTGATTCTTCCTCAAATTTCGTATCAATTTATAGTTATTTGCATTTGTATGACTTGCAAAAATTTAGTATAGTTTGCGTAGTTTAATAGTTAATTGAAGAAAGATTAATAGTTTGAGTAGTTTAATAGTAATATTATAAGAGTTCGAGATTTAAATATATCTCTTTTGGCTGTTTTGGTCGTAATGTTTTTTTAATGAAACAATTTCATTTCCTTTCCCGACGTTTCGACGGTGGTTGCCGTCTTCTTCAGGGGATCTTTTATTAACAAAAATAAAAAGAACATAAGAACATTTAGTGTAAAATTTGGCAAACTTACATTTAGTATGTATCACAGATTACCATAAATAATACAATAAAAGAAAAATATAAAGCAATGATAAAAAAGAAACACTTCGATTGAAGTTTAGTCGGCTTTAAATTGTCACGAATTCTACTGAAAACTGATGAAATGTTCTGGCTATCTTGTTTACGATTCATATTGTTTTTGTTGTTAATAATATGAAGCGTTTCTAGAGTATACCGCTTGGAGACATGTTTCTCCCTTTCCAGGATTTCTACTCTGTCAAAATCTGGTTTGTGTCCACACTCAATGGAGTGTAATGCCAGTGATGTCTTCCCAGTGCTTTTTAAATTATTGTCGGATTTGTGGTTGGAAATTCGTTGACGAAGAAGTTGTTTCGTTGTACCGATATAGGAAAGATTGCAATTTTCTTCCGCATTTCCACGACAGTTAATTTTATAGACTACGTCTGTGCACTTATCCTTTTCCGTTTTTGTTTTCATGTTGGTGAAAAGAGGTGTCAGCGTCCTATTGGATTTATACGCTAAACTGACGTCATTAGTACTATTTTTTACCGTCTCTTTAAAGTTTTCTGACACTTTGGGAACATAAACTATACTCTTGTAAATATCTCTATGTTTTTGCCGATTATCAACAGGAGCTTTGTGTTTTTGGCGAAGTATCAAGCTCCGTATGATTTCCATTGGATAGCCATTATCTAAGAGAATTTGTGTGACTATTTTCTGATTTGCGGCGTGAAATTCCCGGTCACTCAACGCAAACACTTTTTGAGATAGATTAGAGGCTGTATTAATAAGAATATGCTTAGCTTGATTGGATATAAAGTTCACAGGTCTTTCAGATGCTGTGTTTTTCTGATACCAATTGAAAGAGAGTCTATCATTAACGCGATGAACCTTGACGTCTAAGAACGTTATCGCTCTGTTTTGTTCCCTCTCAACGGTAAATTGTATTTTTTCATGATATGAATTAAATCTCGAACACCTAAATAATTCAACCAATTGGTCAATAACTTAACAATAAGCGTTTAATAGTAATAGTATAGCTAACTGCTCCAAGAAACTTAAGCACTTCTTTAAAGATAACATACGATTAAATAAATGTAGGTCGGCCCCATATCGGGAATTTATTTTTAGGCTCAATAAAAGAAAAAAACTAAAAGAAAACCTCAATTTCAACAAAGAGTAAGTGACAAGATATAAACTAACAAAATGTACAAATCTGCCTCAATATCATTTTCATGACAATATTTTTATTCCCTTTTCGACAGCTTTCTGCACTTATCCCTCAAAAATTCATCACCAACGAAATGACAATGACACAATATTCTTGATCTAAGAAAAAAGAGCATCGTTTGTCCCAAGAATTACCATTTTCTTCTTATTTCTCATAGAACAAAATAATACCCTACAAATTTTTTTTAGTCATAAAAAAATTCTCTCGAGTACCATCACAATATTAAACTCATGAAAAAAAAAAACAAATTTAAATAAAATCTGCAATTCTCTTAATATTTTCCCTGGCGCACTAAAGCTCAACTCTAAGTTTACCAACGACCAAAATGTTCCTTCAAATTTGTTTCTAAATCGCATGTTATTGTCATTCAGGATCGGGGATTCACAAAAAAAAAGCCAGACAAAGCCAACACCACCATATTGCGGTGCACACAACAGAACAGAATGGTAATGGAAGTTTATCTGAGGAAATGTTCTCAAGCACATGCGGTGAGATTTATTGCCCCACCGAGATCAACTGACGACAGCAAATTCTTTCTTTTTGCTAGGTTCATCTATCCCAATCATTTTGTATGGTTCACCACTTAACTATAAATACCAGATTGGCATATATTTGAGGTCGTTTCTTAGTTGTTGATGGCTCAAAGCACCTTAACACAAGATTAGAGAGAACAAAAGATATGGCACATATAGGGAATTAAATTGCACGCACTTCGAACTTTTTGTCGGAAGGGAATCAAGGACGAATATAGCTTTAGTAAATTTAGCAAGGCTTTAGCAAATGCGTGTACGAGTAGGTACATATTATTTTATTTGCTTAATTTGATGAAAATATTTTGTTTTTGTTTTGCATGTTATACATATAGATATGTTTATTGTTTTGTGCGCAGGATCTTGTCGTATATAGTTTTATTTGAGACTAGCAGACCCGTGCTCGCGTTGCTTCGCAAAGTCTTAGAATAATTAGTTTTACTATAAATGCTCAAAAATCAACCAAGGCATTTTCTGTGATTTCTCCCACATTTTTGGTGAAAAGTTAATAATATGGTTTATCTTACCGTAACCTAATAAAAGAGTTGATGTTGTCCCATAAATTCTTTAAAAAACACATATTAAATTTGTTTTATTTCAAGGCTTCTGGGTATACAATGTTAGCCGTTTTAACATTTTCATGTTGAAGTAAAAACAGTTTATTTTTTGAGCCTACTCTCGAAAGTGCAACATATAGTTGACCAATGGAAATGAACATTTTTTCTGAGATCTACCCCAATGAATAGAAATGATTGACCCTGAGCTTTGTTGATTGTCAAGCAAAAGCATGGTTTTACTGGAAACTGTAGACTTCTGAATCGAAAGGGAAGATCTGTTGGTATCATTGGTAACCTAGGAATAAGTGCCTGAGTTCCTACTGCAGGTCCGGTAAACATTTGAACTTGTATTACATTTTTGCAAAGCTTTTTGACTTGGAGGCGTGTGCCATTGCATAGGTTTCGGGGACTGAGATTTCTTATTAGCATAATCGGTGTGCCAACTTTTAGATTCAATTGGTAGTATGGAACACCTGCAGGGTTGAGAGAATTGAGAAATTCTTGACGGTAGCTTACTATGTCATTGTCATCGACAGCACTGTCAATTGCTTTGTATTGATATGACTTTGTTTTTAAACTAAGGAGCACATGGTTATTTATTTCATCCACTGAACTATTTTTTGGTGACACAATAGCTCTTTCGCAAAGCCAAGAAAACGGTATCGATTGCAAAGAGTTCATGTCTCCATAGACGCACTGAATAACTTGTTGTGTGTTGTGAACGATTTTTCCAAAAAGTTCGTTTAATTGAATTATATTATCAGAGCCTGAGATAGTATATTTTCCATCACCAATTTTTAGCAGAAGAGATGCGAACTCAGTACTGTCAGTGCTTTTAGTAAGTTCTACTCTCAAATTGCTTTGAAATTGAAGTTTTTGGACACTCTTCCAAATAGAAGATGATTTAGGGCAAGCTTTTATGATATCAGCCCGAGTCCCCTTGGGAATAATTAGCATCGTTTGACGAAAATCTTCACTCATAACCTTCGATAAAGAAGACCTTAAATCTTTTAAAACTCTCTTTACGGCTTCTATATGTGCTTTATTACTCAAGACGCAGAGAGAACAAAATGCACGACTGGATCGCACGAACTTGCTCTTATGTTCGATAACATCGAATGCAAAAGATTTCTGTTAAAAATCTAAATATATATTTAAAGCAGTTTTTTACTTCATTTTTTATACAAAATATCTTAAATTTTTTTCTAAAAAAAATTGGTATGACAGTCAATATTATAATATAAGCTTAAAAACAAAATATTAAATATTAATTCAAAATTCTGAAATAAATACTTAAACTAATAAAAGTACGCCATTTTATCTGTTAGATAAAATAAGAAAAAAAATTTTAAATCTGTGAAGCGGTTTTTGAGAAAAAAAAATTTTTTTTTAAACTTTTTGAAAACATTTTGCAAAAAAAATTCAAAAACGCCAATTCATAGGTATTCAATAAATATATGTATATAAATATAATTTTTGAAAATTTTTTTTTTTTTTTTAAATGATTTTAAAAATACAAAAATATACTAATTAAGAATATTTGTACGCGGTATAATTTGGGCAACCTAAACCTATATATGTGTGAAATTTCGAAAGAATCGGTTGAGCCGTTTATGAGATAGTCGAAAGTAAAAAAAAACCGGTCCTATGGAAAGTACCGTTTTTAGACATTTTTCTAATTTTTTTTCAACCATATGATCGGTCGTAGCTGAAAAGCCGCACTGATTTTTTTTTATCAAAATCGTTAGAGCCGTTTCCGAAAAAAAGAGGTTTGAACGTAACGGTTATATGGCAGGTACCGTTATTTTTTGAGCTAAAAAAAATTCAATTTCCCCTCTGTACAATACCTAAAAAACTCTATATACCAAGTTTGAAGCAATGCGGCCGTCCCGTTTGGGCTGTAGGTGTCTATACATAACTGTTTTTTTTTAAGTTCTTGCTTGTTGCTTTTTCTCTCACTCTTTATTTTTATATAACTAGGAACTAGTCAGTTTTATTGTGAATTCCGGAACGTAAACATTACTGTTACGCGACTGAGTGTTTTGTGAAAAAAGTGTGTATTTCGTTAAGGAATCCAAAAATGTAAGTAGACAATTATATTATATTTTATACAAGATTGATCATATTAGTTTATTAGAATGAAATATAATGCCCTGGAGGAGGATTAACTTATTTTTTATTGTTTTTCTGTTGATATATATTAAATAAAATGGGGTGTCAACTATTGTGTTAAGATTTTAACAATTCCTATAATTGACACCCGGGTGTCAATAACTGTCTTCTATTGTATTACATTCATTGTCACTGTGTCTATAGTTGTACTTAGAAAGGGTGTCAATAATTATATTATTCTTTTAAATTAATGTTTAGATAAAAAAAATGCCTAAAAGTACTGGGAGATATACAGAAAAGGACCTCGTGAAAGCGCTTGAAGCTGTGACGACACTGAAGATGTCCAAAAAAGCAGCAGTGGAATTCTATAATATTCCTCGAACTATACTTATATTTCGACTGAGTTCTAAATTCATGAAACCAAGGCCAGGTCCGCAAACTGTTTTGTCCCTATAGAAGAAGAGTGTCTGGAGCATTGGATAACCACATCTCAGTGAAAAGGTTTCCCGAAGGGAAAAGGTATGTGCTTCTTGCCGTCAAGAATTTTCTTGAAGAAAACAAAAGGGATCATCCTTTTGAGCCACAAAACATTCCAGGGAATGGCTGGTTTAAGGCGTTTCTGAGCCGACACCCTTCAATAAGCCTAAGAACACCAGATCCGGTAACATTGGCCAGCGCAACAGTTGGATCATCAGATATCAAGTCGTGGTTTATTTCAATACAAAAATATCTTGAGGAGCAGAATATGTTGGACATTTTAGGCGATGCTACCAGAGTTTTTAATGGGGACGAAACCAATTTTTTATTGTGGCCAAAAACCAAAACCGTTTTGGCAGCTAAAGGTGCACGTGACATATACGAAGTGGACACGGCAAAAGTTTACTACATTATTAGACGAAGTGATCCTTCAATCAATTTTGCCGGAAATAATCCAAAAAGGATTTAGAGCGTGTGGGGTTTTTCCTTGGGATGTTGATGCTATTGATTTCTCCAGGTGTCTGGGAAAATCATCAAAGACGAACTTAACATCAGTGACCGCTCAAGAGGAAAATTCAATAAATAATATAAATGTATCTTATATCACCTTCTCGGAATTGGTTGGCATTAAAAAGCTGGAAGAATTTGATAACGCATTTAATGGAATAGGAAGTACTGTGTTTTATTCGGAGGAGTGGAACCTATTAGCTTTATAAAATGTTTTTAAAAATTAAGCCGGACACTGTATCTGCAAACAACGCCGATACTAATTTAATTTTAGACAATGCCGTAAACACAGTCGATTTCATAGATGAAATAGACATAAAAAATATCGAGGAATTTATTTATGATGAGACGGTTCCAAATGAAATGCAAAATAATGAACTAATGCTTAATAATATAATCACTATTGGTATTGACAACTACTTGGATTGGCCAATCTAGACATGGCAAACAAAATAAATGAATTCATCGGTGATCCTGTCAATAGGTAAAGAACTTTTTATTTTCTCTAACTTGTTAACTAACAATAGCTTATAATGATGATTTGTTTTAAATTTCAAGTTTAAAACTAAATGACACTACTGACACTAAATGTGATACAGACCCTAAAGAAACACATGTACGAAATCTCTTTCAAAACATTGAACAGATTGGAGAAAACAAAGTTGCAATTGGGAAGATATGTTATGAATGCACAAATTCTTTGAGAACTAAGATGGGAATAAAATGTAATAAGTGTACCAGAGAAATACACATTTCATACATTGAAAAACTAAGCTTGCCATACCTCCCTCTTTTTAAATGCGGCAAGTGCATAAATAAAACTTAATATTAGCATTATGTTTTACTTAACAAATGAACAAATTGTGATTTTTAATTTTTTTATGTTTCTTGTTTTGTTTTATAATTTTAATAATGAATATGTAATATGTCATTTTATTTTTTTTAAAGTTTTATGTTTTACGTTTTTTAAAATTTACTTTTAAAATTTTAATACTAAAGCTACGTACAGGTTTAAACAAATTATGTAAACTAGCCTAAACCAAAAGATCGCTTTTTCATTCTCTACTGTCTATTCGAAGATATGTCAATAATTGTACATATATGTTGTGTCAATAGTTGTGGAACTAATGCAACAGTCTGGGATGGGTCGTAGACATCGAACTGTCTTGAGACAACGGCAGGTGTTCATCAGGAATGAATCGTAAGTCCTATATTGTTTGCTCTTTTTATCGACGATATCGGCGACAGCTTACCTGGGGGAATCAGCATTTCTAACATTTCTGTCAAAGTGCTACTCTATGCGGATGACCTTGTAATGTTGGCAGACAACCCTTCTTTTCTTCAACTTCAAATAAACAAGCTACCTAGGTACTGTAATAAGTGGGATTTAAGGATTAATGCTCTAAAAACAAAAATTATTTTGTTTGAAGCACGAAAAAGTAAAAGATTAAGAGAGGAAAGTTGGTTTCTGGATAGCGAGCGCATAGAGGTCGTACAGGAATTCAAATATCTGGGAGTGCTGATGTCTACAAATGTAAGCTTTACAAAACATGTGAAGGAAAAGAGTAAGGAAGCCAAAATTGGACTGAGCGTTATGTGGCCTAATTTTTTTGGAAACCAAAGTATAGACTTGGTATCAAAATATCGGGTTTTTAAAGCAACCATCAATACATGTATGTGTTATGGTGTTCAAGCATTTGGCTACACTTACTTTGAAGATTTTGAACTCATTCAAAGGTTCCTTCTCAAGCGTTTGTTTCGCCTATCAAATTCGACTGCAACATATGCCATCCACGTTGAGTCAGGGATTTACATCAAAAAACTTAAAAGCGAATTCCGACTTTTTGATAAAAACCATGGAAAAATCTGGAGAAAGTCTTTACAAGTGCATTATGTTTCACCTTGTACGGACACAATCTGCACCTTTCAAAGAATGTAAAGCCCTTGCAAAATCTCATGGCGTCTCCTTAAATCTTACTGAATCTAATTTAGATTGTTGGCAGCAGCTATTTGCGAATGTCATATCAAAAGTAGATGAACAAATCTATGTTCAACATTTAAATCGTGCATCCGAATCGTCAACAAGAGGTTTATATAGAGATTTAAATCCCCGGCTTCAATCCTCTAGTTATTTCAGAACAGAACTTCCTGTGAAAGCTATTAGCACTATTTTTAGAGCTGGAGTAGAAATTCTAAATCTAAATTATGTTCCTTATCGTTCTGACCTACCAATACTGTGTAACTTCTGCAACATGTATGAGCGAGATGATGTTTACCATTTTGTAGCCACTTGCTATATTTTGCCAGCGATTCGAAGGCTTTACTTCCAGAAAAGTGTCCTTTCTAGAGCACAACTGATAGACATTTTGAATGGTTCCCTGGGCTGGACTAATCTTTACAAATTTTGTGACCATGCCCTGTCTTATAGAAATAGTTTTTGAAATATCTATAATTATCATCTCAACCTTTTACTTTGATTCAAAATTTTTTATTCCCTAGTTTCTTCTTTTGTAATTAAACATATATCTATTCATTTATATATACCAATACGAATTAAAAAAATAGGTAAGAACTGTTCTTATTTTTTGTATCTTAAACTATAAATCTAAATTTTAATGAAAACAACACTGTATTTTGTACTTATCTTTTAATTGAATTTTTTTTCATAAAACTTTCTTAAATTACAAATTATAATTCTATCAATTATGTATCTATGCATTTATCTTTTCTTATGAAATGTAATTATTTGGCAGACGGCACCTTGCCTTGTTCATATATTCCTTTTGTATATACATTTTGTAACGTTTATTTTGAAATAAAGAATAATAATAATAATATAGTTGAACATAAGTGTCCATTACTATACAATTATGCGGTGGCAATAGGTGAACATGAGTGTCAATTACTATATATTTTAATAGGATTTTAGAAATATCAAAATTTAATTATATAACGATTCACTTACTCGCTTTTAAAACAAATAACATGAAAACCAATCGAATATGGTATTTAAAAATGTACTCGGAGTTTCATAAATCCATACCAAATATATTTGCCAGCTGTGCCAACTGAAAAATTCCTTAAGGGTGTCAATAACTGTATCGCTTACGCTATCTTCCTATGTTATGTATTCTTAAAAAAAAAAAAAAAAAAGATATTGCCAAAAGGCTGCCTGAAATTACGACAAAAACCCTTAAAATATTTTGTTTGCTCTTAATTAGAAAAAAATATATATAAGGGGTATTGACGATCTGGTGTACCAAGTCTTGTAAAATTGTAAAATTTTATTTTTTTACAACAGACTTTAAACACACCTTTACTAATCTGTAGTAACACTGAAGCAAATATCAAAATCTGTTTCAAATTTGTTCTGAAGAAGGCTTAATTTGTGTTAAAAAAATCTTACACCCTTGTATTTTGCTGTTACAATAGGGTTCGGGTATTGCAAAAGTGTAAAAGTGTAGGACTTTGACATTCAGTATATTTTGTTGTTGTAGTGCTAAAAAATGCTACACTTTAACACTTTTATAATGATACAAGACCAGATATATCGGATCGGTTTTCTCAATAAATCCTTACATAAAGTTAGAAGAGTAAAATGTATCCTACATAAGAATAATGTTTTTTATTTCTAAGACTTTGAAACCAGTATTAGAAAAAAAAATTAAAACTCCGTTTTGAAGTAATTGTTAATTCACATCAAATTTTAATTTCAAAAAAAATTCAGTGATTGGTTTTTTAAAAAAATCAGTTTTTCAAAAAAAAATAATCAATATTTTATTTGAAAATTTGAGTATAAAGGTTTATTAACACTTTTAGGCAGCATTTGCGTAAGAAAAATTAATTTTAATCGGCTCATCCAATAGTGAGAAAGTCGAAAATATTAAAAGTCGTTCTATGTTCTTTTATAGTTAAAAGTGGACTGCACTTATTTAGGAACACATACATATTTTTTTAACGAAATTCTTTGAGCCGTTTTTGGAAAAAAATTTTTAAACGTTTTTTTTAACATTTGTATGGGAGGTAGGTACCGTTGTTTTTTGTTTTAGGAAAATGTTTTTTTTAAGTGTCCAAGATAATCTCAAAAAACTAATAAGAAAATATCGATAGAGCCGGTTTAGAATAATTGATTTTTTTTTTGAAAAATTTTAGATTTCAACTTTTTAAACTTTCTAAACAAATTACCAAAAATTACCTTTTCCCTTCATTAATGACCTGATTTCTTTTTTATAAAAATCGTTGGAGCCGTGTTAGAGAAAAATAATATTTTAATTTTTGTCAAAAAAATGTATGTCAGGTACCGTTATTTTTCGTCTAAAAAAACGTGTGGGCATATTACCGAAAAATACAAGAAGAAGTTGGCACAAGCGAGCGAACCATCCATTACAAGGAGTATACTCTCGCTACCTTTTTAGATATAGAAGATGCATTTGATAATGTTCTTACCGAATCTAGAAGACACACTTAAAAAGCATGGCATAGCTGCCTACATTCAAGTCCTGATTATCTCTATGCTTAGTCACAGGGTGATTAAAGCTTCGTAAATTAAGTCGGCCGATACCAAATATATAAATAGAGGAACGCCACAGGGTGGAGTTCTGTCGCCGCTTCTATGGCTTTTAGTCATGAACAGGATTTTTGTCAAGCTACGGATACGAGCAAGCAGATGATTTAATATTTCTAGTGTCGGGTAAATTCCCCACAGTGATCAGTGAAATCACCGATAAGGCACGGTCTTAGTAATTGGGCCACGAGTGGGCAAAACAGAATTGTTACTCTTCACTACCAGGACTAAGGTACCCACTTTCACCGCTTTATACATACAGCTGTATATACATATACTGATAACTCACTTTTAACAAACAATACAACATTAATAAACTTAATAAATTTCAGAGAACTGCTACGGTTGGCGCCACAGGAGCCTTTAGATCTTGTCCAACGGATGCCTTAAGTGTTATTTTACAGCTTCTATATCCTGAGCTCCACATTTAATATCTGGTATATTACAGCGCGCTAAGACTCAAAGAGTCAAAATGCTGGTTTGCCAAACCTTACAGTCGCAGCAATACAGCAAGTTTGATTCCACTAGATATTCTTTCGACAAACACTAACTACTGCTACCATATAATGAGGCTTAGCAAAGGTTTTAAAGTTATCTTTCCATCCACGAAGAATTGGGGAGATTATGAAGTGTCGAAGCATTTTGATGTAAAAATTTTTACCGATGGATCTAAAGTGGAGTGCGGTGTAGGTACACGAATTTTCTCAGAGTTGTTGAAAGTCTCTAGGTCTTTCCGACTTCTTCCCCAACTTGCTAGCGTCTTTCAAGCGGAAGACCTAACTTTAATAGTAGCATGCAAGATTCTTAAATAAAGTTCAACTCAAAATCTAAATTCGGCAATCATCACAGATAGCCAAGCGGCTATCAAAGCCGTAAGTTCGACAAAAATATCACCAAAACTTGTTCAACTATGACGACATGAGCTGAATTACCTGGACAATAACCATAAGTAATCACTTTAGTCTGAGTTCCATGACACATTGGTATCGAGGATAATGAACGGGCAGACGAGCTCGCGCGGCAGGGATCGGCCTGCATAGCTCACTTGCAGAGAATGTACCTATCCCACTAGCTGTTATGAAGGGCAAAATTCTTTCAGTTTTCCTCACGCAATCTAACAAAAGATGAAACAATCTAACTGACTGGGCGATATCTAGATAATGATAGTACCTACCTACAATAAATCACGCACAAACGATTTCATTTGTAGATCAAGGCGATACATAGCAAGAGTAATAGATACCTGTACTGGGCATTGGCTCTTCGGTGAGCATGCAGCAAAGCTGGGTATTCCCCATAACACCTACTGCCGTAGCTGCACGAACGAGATGGAAAAGGAAACAGTACTTCACTCCCTTTGCAAATGTCCAGCTTTGGCCAGGCTAAGAATGCAAAGTTTTCTTATCTTAAAGAACTGTCTGATATAAAAATTAAAAACTTAATCTCATTCCTCAACTCGTGGAAATGGCTAGAGTGGCGTTACGCTTGAGTGGTTCCCTCTCGTTTTCCGGTCCGCTAAAAATCTTTTATTCAGACCCATACGAGTTCTGTGGCATCAAAATGGCGATTTCCAGCGCTACTTGGGTCTAGATGCGTGTTCGCTCTGCCCGCCATTTTACTTACCTAACTCCTACCGAAAAATCAATATGTACCAAGTTTGAAACAAATCCATCCGTCAAATTCATACACCTTACTCTGTATACTCGAGGACAGACACGCGGAATTGCGGGACCCACTTTTTTGGTGGTCTCCATTATCGTAATGTCAAGTTTGATCAAAATCTCAAGTTCGATTTTTTTTACGAATCCTTAACTTGCCATATAGTACCGCAACAAAAACTATTAACCGCTTAGACCGTATACATAATTTCTAGGCCAGTTTTTTTCCTCATGTTCAAGTTAAACACAAAACTTGCACAAATAGTACTAAACCTTCTAAAAATCTGTCTTCTTAAAATTTCCGCACAAATTGCCGCCTTAAAAATGGTCTATAGCCGGCCATACTGTTCCCATGACCCTGGCCCAAACGTGTTCAGAATATGTGTCTTTAATTTGAAAGTATTGAAAAGAATACCCTATGAATTTATAATTGCTGTAAATTTAATGGTAAAATATTGAAACAAAAAAAAATTTTCAGGACCCATTTTGCCTTTTTTCCTTATACTTAATGTATGATATGCTTTTACCAATTATGCAAATTATTAAGAGTGTGTGATATGAGAAAAGTATATTGCTTTACCACTGCGTTGTGGAGGCGCGGTGGCAGAAGCACATCTCAAATAAATAATTTTGCAGTTGAAATGAGAATGAAATTAATGTCAGCCATAAAACATGGTGACATACAGTAATCAATTTTACTCTTCGCGCTCTGTAGTGAATTCAAGAATCGAGAAGTTCATATAGCAATCTGGTCATGTGTGGTGTGGGGGTTGGAAATTGGTATACTGGTTTGGTGGAGTTTATTATATTTTGAGATCCCACTTCTGACGTGATTATTGATTACCCTCTTCGGATTCTATTTTGCTACACATCAATCCAACCGGATAGTTTAGCTTGTGTGCAGCTGCGGCTCCTCTCATAAGGAGTAGTCGTTCCAATTCCCGAATTCACTTTTCAGCAACAACGTTGTGCGAAAAGTTTCTGTCGATCAGAGAATTCCGGTTCTAGTTTCAAGAGGAAAAGTGGGCAAACAAAAAATGAGCTTTATATGAATTCTCGGCCTTGTCACTGTCCTTGTTCCATCCCACTACTACTCCCACACATATACAAACGCAGAATGTAGACATAGAGGAAATTGGAAGGAAAGTGGCACTGTGGCTGGCTGAATAAAGTAGTTTTCTTAGTTAAACTCGCAATGAGGGAGAGGAACACATAATTAATAGTTTGCACTGACACTTTGATGAACGAGCGCCAGCTAGTAGTTAGATAGATTAAATTGAGCAAACATCAATACGGAGAAAGTTCACCAGAATCCACAATTCAATTATTTCGATTTTTTTTTGTATACATTCGACATTTCTTCGAATGCGACTGAGAGCTCTGACAAATTGGCATACAACACATTTGGCATGAGTGGAGTGAGTAAGTTTTCAAGTTTAATTGGGGAAAGTGTGGCATATGGAATCCTGTCTACTGACTCATGAGGAATAGTAAATATTGGCATGCGGTGTAGCTATACGATTTTCAGCATAAACGTACATACATATATACGAATTTGACTCTGGCTTGGAAAATTCAGCCACTAAGTACAGTTGGCAAATTGCAATTTATTGAAACTCTATATTGACATCGAGTTCGTAGAAAAAACAAAAACAATAAAACTAACACCACAACATCAGTTAGTCTCATTTGACGTAACTAACATGTATACAAACATACAGGTAGACGAAACCATCAAAATACTTTAAGAAATCTTGACAATAAATGCAAAACTAAACCAACAACAAATAGATGAACTAACAAACATATTACAAATAATACTTAAACAAAATTATTTCACATTTAACAATAAATTCTATAAACAAGAAGAAGGACTAGCAATGGGCTCCACACTAAGCGGTCTGGTGGCGGACATATATCTTAATTATTTTGAGAACAAATACATATTATCAAACTTAAATCCACAAAACCATAAAATCATACATTATTCGCGTTATGTCGACGAAACTTTCGTCATCTCTGACGGAACAAACAGGCAGATCGATATTTTACAAAAGTACATAAGCAAACTAAACACAACTGAAACTGAAAATAACAACATAATTAATTTCTTGGACTTGAGCATCACCAAAAACAACAATAAACTCCAATACAAAATATAAAGAAAAGCAACAACAACAGACATCAGGATACACAGAAGCTGCGTTTTATTCTCTACGGGCTTGGGTCTGGGTTATTTTTTAGCACGTATTACAAAAACAACACGAGATCCAGGTTTCTGTCGGGGTTTTATCTGGGTTTCCAAATATTAGTATTAAGTTGAACGAACAGAGGGCTAATTTTCTTCTCAAATATTGTCACTACTGAGAAAAAAGAAACAAAAAATAGTCAAATGTCAACAAAAAATAAAACAGTCCCAGGCGCCAGACAATATGGATGCAAATGAAAATAAATCGTATCGTTCAAATATGATTTTACTATAGAAAACGAAGAATCTGGACAAAGGAGGAAACTACTGGATTCCTACACGCATATTCCAAGAGGCAGGCGGAATTTGTTCATCCAAGAAACAAAAAATACGCCATGAGCAATGTCCTAGAGGACTTAATAGCCGAAAGTGCGTTTTAAAATCCTGGTCCGAGTATGCAGCTATAATACTTTCAAAGTCTTCAATTCTTTGGTGACTTTGGGTTCCCACGTCAACGGAGGAGAAATCACTACTGCTGGTTGAGTAATTGGATGAACTAATTCCCAATCACTACCAGAGCTGTCGTATACAAACTGTGTAAAAGCTTTAATTAATTTATTTTATTTATTAAATGTTATCAATTTATACTTACATCTACTGCGCCTGAAATCATTTTTTTTCTGTGTCAACAAAAGAAACGTCAAAAGGTAATCAGAACTACCAACCATGTAAAGTATAATTTTTTCTTAACCCAGATCATTTTATTTTTACGGGGTGAACCATACGGGTTATGAGCGATAATAAAACGCGGCTAGAGATTCCCATCATCCACAAACGCAGAAAAGGACAGCATATAACGCATTTATAAATAGACTAATTAATGTACCTGTAATGCATATAACGCATTTATAAATAGACTAATTAATGTACCTATGAACAAGGAAGATTATATAAACGAAATACAAATAATAAAACAAATTGCAACAACAAATGGATATAACCCAAATATGATAGACAGATTGATCGACAAAAAAAAAGGAAAATCCGAAACAAAAACAACACCACAAATGTAATCTCCACACAAAACAACAAAAAATATATCTCTATAGAATACATAAATCTACTCCCACAAAATTTACAAAACGAATTAAAAAAACTAAACAAATTAATCTCATTTAAAACTAAAAACAAAATTCACAAATTATTAAAAGAAAAAAAACATTAAACGAAATCAAAACATGTCCAGGGGTATACAAGATTCATTGCGATAACTGCGACAAATTCTACATTGGACAATAAGACAGACATTTTTATGACAGGTTTTTAGAACATAGACCAAAACAAAATACAAAATCTGCTTTCGCACAACACATAATAGGCAACAACCATATCTACACCAACTTTCAAACAAACGTAACACCCATACACATATGTATGAATGGAACAAAACTAGATGCCTTAGAAGAATATGAAATTTACAAGGCAAACAGAATGAGACAAGATATGATTTTCAACGACAAATTAACAATAAAAAACAACACACTATACAACACAGCAATTAAACACCTTACCAACCAACGATAAAAAAAGAGACATACAACTAAGCAACACCAGCAGCTTCAACCTTCAAATTGGCACATAATAAACATACACCACAAGTCAACGAAGTAAGCCCGAGGATGGATGAATAAAAATCCGAAACGCGTCGCTTTTTTAAATAACAAAATTTAATGTTATGACAATTTTTAAATAATTTTAAAAAAAACAAACAAAAATTTAAATATTGTATATATCTAAATAATATTTTTTATTTTTATCTATATTTATATTTATATTTTCAATTTCACACAAAACAATACACAACATGAAGATGACATCACTCAACAAATGCCATGATTTTTAAAAAAGAAAATCAGAATTTTTTCTCTAAGCCGTTTCTCAAATTCCTTAATTCAAACATTGTTGAAAGTGTTTCTTTGAATACAGTATTTCAATTGCATATTCCAGGACTTAATTTAATAGGGCTAAGCTGGCTAAACTTAAACAATGCTTTAGATAGCAAAACGAACTAGCTTGAAAAAATTTGGCTGATATTTGACAAAAAATGAAAACACTAATATCAGTTGCTTGTTAGGCTTAAAAACTGTTACATCCCAGAAATATTCAAATTAGGGCTGGCAACGAGACGAGACCAGGCGAGACTTTTGTTAATCTCGTCTCGGTCTCGTCAAAATCGAAAAATTTCAGTCTCGTCGCGGTTTCAGTCCAGGTCTCGCCTAACCAAGTCTTGTCTCGGCCTTGGTCGCGCCTTTTTCTCGAGAAAATTTTAATGTGCGATCTCGTCTCGGTCTCGGTCTTGGTCTTGGGTTCTTTCGTGTTTTTTTTTGGTAGTAAAAAGATGTAAGTAAAGATAAGAAGCATTGTTCGGATTGCAAATATAGAGTATGGTTGTGGTATCTCAGCAGTTCGTCGGTAAGAAAAATGCGGGAAATGTATGAAACAAAATCGTGAGTTTGTTTTGTTTTTGAGTTTAGTGGAAATAACATTTTCGAAGAATTGTGTAAGTAAATATATTTCATAGCAAAAACAAATAAAATATTTAAAAAAAGAGTACCTACATACAACGCTCGACTTCTTAAAAAATAAATTAACCGTTTTTGTCAAGCCCCGACCTGTCATAAACCATTTAAGGATGTCTCCGATTTAAATGAATTATAAAAACCTCTACAAAATTCAAATTTTACCTCAAAAAATCGAAATTTATCGATTTAATTTATTGCTCCCTAAAAAGTTGATTTTACACATTTTAGGTGAAATTTCGAAAACAAAATATTGCTTAAATGTCAAGATATAGTAAGTTGCCTAGCTGTCAAGTCATGAACTGTCAAAATCCATTGAAGCATCGCTCCGATCTACAAAATTCAAATTTTACCTCGAAATTTTTTCCTCCGACAAAAGTTGATTTTAAGCCTCTTGTATGACATTTGGAAAAAAATATTATCAAAACGTCAACATATAGTTCGTTGCCTGCGTGTCGAGCCATGAGCTGTCAAAATCCATTGAAGGACTGTTCCGATTTTAGTGTTTGGTAACGTGAAAAATCATACGAATTGGTACAAATTTTCACATTTAGCTTTCAAAACCCATAGAAAAAAAAAACCAAGCTCAGGAAACTTGGTGAAAATTAACGTACAATATGGATCTCAAAAATTCGGTCAAAATTGGCATCTGCACGTCTTTTCCAACTTTATTGTGCTTGTCAATTATGAATTGTGAATCTAATAATGATATATCCTTGTATGTTGCTTATGCTAAACAAATCATAAACTAGAAATTTTGTTCTGCACTACGTAGGTCCATGAAGCTAAGGCCATAGACTTCACTTGAAACGAGTAAGTTTTACTTGTGTAAATCGAAAACTATGATTTTAAATTGAATTTTATTAGTTGCGTATGAAAGCGCTCCGAATGGCTTACATTTTGTGCGAATTTAGTTTTCAAAGGTGTGTGATAACGTAAAAAATAAGCTGTGAAGTAACGTTGTCAGACAACTTTGAAGAGCCGCATTTCGTACAGTTTTTTTAATCCATTTTGTACAGTTTTTTTAATCCATTTTAATCGGAGCAATCCTTCAATGAAATTGACAGTTCATGGCTTGGCAGGTAGGCAATAAACTATCTGCCCTATTCTGCTATCTTTTGATTCACGTGAATATTTCACTCAATTTTTGATTATTTAGATATTTCCAAATGTCTTCTATCTTTTGAGTCCAAAGCTTTACTAATATTTTTTTGTTTAATTCTTAAGAGAATCTAATTGTTAAAATTAATTTTTGAACGAAATTTATATACTTTTTGAAACAATTCGTTTTTTCCGTCGGATAGCAGAATACAAATATTCACGTGAACGTTTAACAGAATAGTACTGTATGTTTTGATGTTTTTAAAATATTTTTTTTCAAACCTCACCCAAAAGGCCTTAAATCACCTTTTTCCGAAGACAAAAATAAAATCGGAAAAACTTCGAATTTTCCGAGGTAAAATTTTAATGTTGCAGAGGTTTTTTAATCTATTTAAAGCGGGGTAATCCTTCAATGGATCTTGTCAGCTTATGGCTTGGCATGTATGCAACGAACTATATTTTGACGTTTTGACAATATTTTTTACCAAATGTCACCCAAAAGAGAGCAACGCCATGCATATTAATCGTACGTATTGTCCTCTGGATTTTCGCAATGCGCCTATCTCTGTATAACTATGTACATACATATACATATGGTTTGATTTGTTAACGCGTATATAATATTTCGCAAAAAAAACTTGTGAATATTATATAAATTGAACATCATTATATACTAAACAATAATGAAATAAAAACAAAATTTTCTTATAGCGAAAACCGAAACCAAACCACCATAAGATGAGTCCAAGTGAGATTGCCGGGACGAAACGCAAATTTTGTGGACTAAAGGCCGTTAAAAGCTATTTTAAATCATACAATTTTTCTACCATCTTGATTATTTCGAAAATGGCTTTAACGATTTTGATTTTTAAAAAATGCACGACTGGATCGCACGTACTTGCTTCTAGGTTCGATCACATTATATGCAAAAGATTCTTAATATAAATGGCTAAATGTATTTTTAAAGTTGTTTTTCACTTAATTTTGTATATATAAAAATTATTAAATTTGTTCTAAAAAAAAATTGGTATGAAGATTTTAAATATTTAGTAATATAAAAAAACTAAATTTCAGAAAAAATCGTCCACCCGTTTTCGAAATATTGAATTTTCAAAAAAATTAAATATTTTTTTTCAAAAATCGAAAAAAAGCATTAAAACATACATATTTTGAATGCAGTATTATGTAGAATTTGAAGGAGCTCCTGTATAAAAAAGTTTGTCAAGATCCGTTGAGTCGTTAATAAGGGAGGTACCGTTAGTAACAAAATGTTTAAAAATATATTTTGGCCAAAATGTAGACCATACCCAAAGTAGTACACGTACTAATTTTGATCAAAATCGTTGTAGCCGATTTCGAGATAGTTAAGATGGTAGAAAAATTTGTATGACAAGTACCATTATTTTTGGGGCTAAAACAGCGATTCGAAAATCTATTTTTCACAATCACCTACAACGCCTTAGTACCAAGTTTAAACAAATTCGGTTCAGCCGTTTATGCTGTAGATCGTTCTATAGACAGACAGACAGACGGAATTGCCGGATCCAATTTGTTGGTGTTCTCTATCATCATAATGCCAACTTTGTTTAAAATCTCGAGTTCGATTTTTTTTCCAAATGCAAAACTTGCCCTATATTACCTATGCATATCGCAAGTAAAAAGTGTGTGGACTATTTTAGATATAGTCTGCATTTTGGTTAAACACTGTTTTTACATATTTTGTTATTAACGGTACCACCCATAAAACATTTCTTTGATTTTCAACTTCTCATAAACGGCTGGATGGAATTCGATCAAAATTTCTATATAGGAGGCCTTCGAATTATAAATAATATTTCATACCAAAATTTTGGAAAAATATTTTTTTGGATTTTTGAAAAGAAAATAATTTTTTTTTTTGAAAATTCAATATTTCAAAAAAGTGTTATAATTATATTTTTTATAAGAAGAAATCTGTTTACTGTCCGATGTCTAGAACTGGATTTATGACCAAAAATATCACTCACATGGTCGTCAATGCTTTAGTAGTATAAATTAAGTGTTTTGTATATACACTTCATTTTGGTTTCTTTTGTGTCGCGTGTGTGCACACAACTACATCATTTGATTCTGATTAAATGGATTTTGATATTTTATTTTGTCACTTTCTGCAATTTTCAATGGATTTCTTCTGCTTTTCCGAACGTTTCGCGAACTGTCTCATTTTTTGGATGGTTTTTTGCTGCAATTGATTCGAGTTTTGATTTGATTTTGAGTTTTCGTATAGTCGTATATTGTGCCTCACATCCGTAAACGGTACAAGCATTACCATCTATTGAAATTCAATTGCATTTATCTATTCGGTAATTTTTTTCAAAACAAAAGTGTAAAATTTGAGGTTCTCCAATTAGGTTGCGGAAATTCATTTATTAATTTCATTCGAATATGATTTGTCAAAAACTGAATTTGTTGTTTTTTAGGAGACTAATGGCTCCTTATAGACGATCCAATATTGGACGACCTATACGTCTTGCAATAATTAGTCGAATGTCCATGATAATCAAACGGAAGACAAACTTGCAGAAGAAATGAATGTAGACGTGTGGATATTGCACAGGTTTGCGCTGCACACACAATTACCATCTCAAATTAAACTTGAATCGCGCAGTTTTGGAATACTATTCCGCAATTTAATTTACTTTCTCGATGCTCCAGGTGGGATATGCAAGACATTCGGCATTTAGTTGATTCTGGCAACAATTCGGTCAAGATCTCAAATTTCTATGGCATCTATGGCATTGCTGCCACACTGTCTGAAGGCGGTCGAAGTGGATATTCCGCTTTAAAGCTGGCGATGAATCTTCTCACGGTTGACAAGCCAATAACGTGCACAATGACCAAGAATTCGGCGACAGCGAAATTGATGCAAGAATGCCAAATCATCATTTGGATGAATGCACAATAGCGAATAAACGAGCTTTGGAGGCGAATAATGTTGAACGATGAAGGATTTACAAGGTGATCCGAAGTGATTTGGTGGGCTATGATATTGCTCTCCGAAGGTTTTCGTCAAATGGTTCCTGTCATCCCGAAATCGACTGGTGCCGATGTACTTAATACATGCCATGAATACATGTCAAGAATTTGAAATTGGCCACGAACATGAGAGTCGCAATGCAGAACGACCCATAGGCTGCTGAATTCTCGAGACAAATGCTGGCTTCGCAATGGCCAAATTCTTGTTGATGTCACGACTGGATTGATATCATCACCGGCATATTTTTGAGAGTTAACAACGTCGAAGGAGAAACTTATCAGCAAAGTAAAGTGTTCAGATAATACTAGCAGCGAAGGATAAGGACGTCGCCAAAAGCTGAACTTTTATTATTCAAAGTCAATGTTAGACTGCATTAGAACAAATCCGTTCAAAGGAGACAGGAATTCGACACATATTTTATAGCTGAATGTGGGATCGATCATAACCATGTTGTGGTGACTCCAGCCATGAACAACAAGCACAAATTGAAAGGATAGTCCTTATCCCTCGAATTGCTATTATTCCAACTGATCTTCCATTACAATTCTAACGGATCAGTTCCACGTTCGATTGGCTTTCGCGATGACCATTAATAAATCTCAATGCCAATCGTTGGAAGTCTGTGGAATATATCTCGAATTTCTCTGTTTTTCGCACGGTCAGCTGTACGTTGCCTGTTCGCGTGTTGGCAAGCCGTCTTGGTTGTTTGTTCTTGCGCCGGAAAACAAAGCGAAAAACATTTTTCACCATATCACTATCTACTGATTTTGATTGCATTCAAATAAATTACATAGAAATTTGAACTATATGTGCTTTATTATAGCTCTAGGTTATACGAAGTCGTTAAATTAGGGCCAGACAATGTTCGCTGGGTCCGCTAGTAGAATATAAAAACGAAACTTCAAATTCGAATTTAATAAAGATAAAGTGGAAAATTAGTATCTGACGTTAGAGAAATGTCAAATCGAGCTAGTGTACGTAAAGTATATATACAATCTTTCTAAAAATGCAAAACCTGTTTTGACGGAATAAAGTCGATTTTGTTCAGATTTTTTTTAGTTTTGTGCAGAAAAATTGTTGATTAAGTGGGAATTACACAAAAAAAATGACAATCTTAAACAAACCTTTTTTAAACTGGGTGTATTTAAATTGTATTTCATTTACACGGAATTTACTTTTTTGTATTCATTTTACGTTTGAAAAATTAATTTAAACTTAATGAATTAAAGTTGAACTTAATTCTGCATTCTTATATAAAAGCATGTTTTTCAATTTTTTTTCAAAAATATACAAGTTGTATTGTATCATTTTAATCGATTTCCAAACGTATTTGATATGCATTTAAGATAAAAAAAAACATTAATATATGTTATTTTATAGTGTTAGTAATTTTATTTATCTTCCATGGAATTCTAAATTGAAATGATATAGATTTAAGGTAAGTAAAGATAGTTCATCAAGTTTCATACTTCTTGAACATACCCACCATTGTTAACCATAAAATGGTTACCGGAACAACTTTAGGGATAGTTGATTGCGTTAGCAACTTGTTGGCAAACCCGGTTGACAGCCGAGGATTACCATCTTGGTATTTCTCATCTGTGGTCGCAGCATCATTTTGTTAAATATCAGCCAAGGAAACCAAAGCACCGTGTGTTGATAACGAACCGCTTTTGAGCTTTCAATTGGAGCTTCGCAACGCGTGTCACTTATAACGAGTTTCATTAAAATTTCAGAGATCTTCAAAATCGAGATTTGATCTTTTCAATGAAACTCGTTTTCAGATAAATAGCAAATCATCATACATAAGTAGGGGAGAACCGGGCTTAAAGTAACACTTTTGAATAAACTTGTTCCTGTTCCTAAGATTTTAAAAGTTAGCGAAAGTTTTTTATGTTTAAAGAGCAATATTTTAGCTACAAAAACAATAAACAAGCCAAAAAAATACTGATCAGAATTTATAAAAATATAACTTTTAGACAAAAAAAACGTGATTTTACGACTTAACCCATAGACAACAGTAACATAGACCGGGCTAAATTGTAACAAAAACTTCAACCTTTTGTTGACAACGATATATGTACGTCAAATGACTTTTTTCTTTTTATAAAAAATAAAGGAAAAAATTAAACAAAATGAAATACCTGTAAACATAGAACACCATTTCCATTGTCTTGGTTCCCAAAAATGTGTTTGAAAATATGGACGAACTCAGGCGCGTTGTGGGAGCAAATTTGCTACCGGAATTTAAAATAAAAAACGCCCCCTTCTCCTTTTTTTGAAATAAAAAATCCATTTTAAAAACAATTAGCTATACCAAAAGTAATTCAAAAACTAATTTTATTAACAAATATAGGTTCATTATTACATATTTATATATCTTAATAGGAATCCATATTATATTACTGTAAAAGCCTACTGTATTCGGAACTACTTTCACATAGTTTTTCTACAATAGTACATTTCTTGATTTCTTGAAGGATATCATAAAATAGAAATGTCGTCCGTGTGTGCACGCGTAACTCGAGAACGGATGTTTCGATTTTCATGATTTTGGGCTTTATGAATTCGTAGTAACCAAAGAAAGGACAAAGGATACTGTAGGATAATCCCGACAAATTTCCAGAAAAATTGGAAATCACGGATCATCTTCTTTTTTAGTGCATATCTCGAGAATGAGGTGTCCTTTTCGTTTCGTCATTCAAATTAAATTGTAAGTACTTGCTTTTGCGTGCCGTCAAATAAAATTTTTAAAAAATCAAAAAAATTAACAATGATTGGCTGAGTTCAGGAGCGATTTTGTCTGCGAAAAACAAGGATGTCGATCATTTGAATTTTGTCATACAAAATCAAATCGCCGGTGAATTACTTTTATTCAAATCCGTGGACTCCGTGATGGATGAAAACAAAGCCACAAACTACCACACGGAATTTTTGAATTCTTTGGATGTTCCGAGCTTTCCGCCACACAATTTAAAGTTGAAAATCGGCTCAGTTATAATTTTGCTGCACAGCCTCACTGCACCAAAACTTTGTAACGGAAAGCGTTTGATTGTGAAGAACATCAAATCAAATCTAATTCAGCAAGATTCTCTCATTCCACGGATTCCGCTTATTCCGAACGATTTGCCATTCGTGTTTAAGCGTCTTCAATTTCCGGTGCGTCTCGCTTTTGCTATGACAATCAATAAGTCGCAGGGACAATAACTGGATGCTTGTGGCATCAATCTCGAACTCCCATTTTTCTCACATGGTCAATTATATGTGACCTACTCACGTATCGGCAAACCTACCGCTTTGTACGTGTTCGTACTCGAAAATAAAACTAAAAATATTGTGTACCATAAAGCACTTCATTAAAAAAGCATAAGGCTGGCCGACACGCCAATCATTTTTATTTGATTGAATTCTTTCTTTACCCGTACAACGCGAATGTAGTACCTTACCCGGCTCTATTTTCCCCTACCAATTTGCATCGGTTTCTCCTCTTACATCCTTCCGTTCGTTCCTAATGTCCGCACTTTGATTTGACGCCATTAGTGCCCGCATCATTATAAAAAAAAATGAGAATTTGAAAAGTGGCGGCACTTTTCTCTAAGCTGCAATTTTCGAATATTTAAACCAAAATAATTAAGTTAGTGTAAAAGATTAATTTATTTGTCGAAAATTTAGACCTAAAACGCAACGAGCGAAACCAAGATCCATCTGTTTGCTGCATGGCTTGAAAAATTATATTATTGTTGAGAATACTCAAGAACTGATGGAGTTCTTATATTAATAATGGGGCGAGTTTTTATAAAATAATTTACTTCCGTTTATTAATTGGAATTTGCAAAGGTTGTATTGTATTTTAATATTTCAACAATTTTTTATTATAGAAACCCTAATGTGTTCTTAGGCTTATTTTAGCCCTTAGATTTACCTTTATACGGATAAAAGATTTATTCAATTTCATAGGTTTTATGGGGATTTCCGGTGCGTTGAAGTCTTTAACGAACTGTAATGGAGTTTGCAATAAAATACAATGTAACGCATGTATAATTGATTAGAGTTTCGGATTCGAGCAGAATTTAAGGGAGCAATTTTTTACCACAAGTCATTTTTAACCCTAGCTGCTTTAGACCTTTACCCATTCTCAATCCGATGTGGTGAATAAAGTGATTTCCTTTCCTTTTGATATGTGTATGTTGCTAAAATTATGAAATTTTTGATTATATTGGGACTTGTTATGGTCGACAGAAGGTCGCATTCAGCTAACCTTGTATTAATTTTTGATGAACACATTAAATATATAGGTACTCATGCTTTTTTTGTGCAACCCCATTTAATCAAACTTTTTACATCTTAATATTTGTTCAACATATTCCTACTACTGCTCACATGTTGGTATATTTTCCATTAAATTGTGGTCAAAAGTCTGAATTAAAGGATTGATTTTATTTATTAGGAAAATTAACCCAATCCGTTTAAACTAGGAGTTTACTTAGTCAATGAAAAACTGGTCCTAAAAAAATATCTAAGTTCTTGTAAAAAAATCGAATTGTTTCAGTTATTTCCCGGCTTACTGTCGGAATGACAGTGCTTTTTTCCGTATCTTTATTAGTTTCCGACCAAATGTCGATTTCTGGCCGAAACCGAATATTCTACCAGACAACAATTTCTGGCGAATCCTAAGTCGAAGCTTTAATAACTTATAACAATTTCCGCTTAAGATTGACCAAAAGTGAAAATATATTTTTTTTTCCAAAAAAAATATTTTTTTTTTTCAAAAATCCAAAAAAAAAACTATTTTCGGAAAAATTTTAAATGCAGTATTATTTTGAAATCTAAGGAGATCCTGTACACAAATTTTGATCGAAATCCGTGGAGCCGTTTATGAGAAAGTCGAAAATCAATAAAATGGTTGTACGGCAGGTACTGTTAATAACAATTTTTTTTTCGGGTGGCAATGGCGCAGTGGATAAAGTGCTTGATTGCTAACTAGGACGTGCGGCTTCGATCCCCACGCTAAGCGCACTCTTTTCTATACCTCGAATATTTGAATTGGATGTCGGGTTAAAATGAGACTGTCAATATTTGGTTCTCAAATCCACTGTGCCAAACTAGTGCCGTACAATTCTAGTTGCATTTAAAAGACCTTAAGTCTTACAGGCATATAGTTAAATAAAAAAAAATAAAAAAAAATGAAGACCATACTCCAGGCAGTACTCACACCAATTTTTGTCAAAATGGTTTGAGCCGTTTTCGTGATAATTAAGATGGTAGAAAAATTTGCATGGGAAATACCGTTATTTTTGGGTCAACGAATCAAAAATCTATTTTGGACAATCACCTAATACGCCTAAGCACCAAGCTTTGCCGAAATTGGTTCAGCTTCTTAGGCTGTAGATCGATCTACAGACAGACAGACAGACAGACGGAAATGCTGGACCCACTTTTTTGGTGTTCTGTATCACCGTAATTTCAACTTTGATTAAAATCTTGAGTTCGATTTTTTTTTTCAAATGCAAAACTTGCCCTATAGTACCTAATTATATCGCAAGTAAAAAGTAATTCATTGGCAATAATAAATAAATAAACACATTTGTGTAATCAATAATCAAAATTAAAGAATCTGATGTTGTAAGCTAAAAATAATAAATTGTTAACATTTTCCCTTATTAAATTGAATCGCCTATCCTCTTAAGTCTGTTACTCCGCAGCACTGAACACTAATGCCCTAAACAGATGTGCAGCTTTTTCACATGCAGCGGAAATCAATTATGGCTAAAACAGATGTGCAGCATGTCTACATGCATCGCTGCATACAACACTGCGCCCGAAACACATGTGCATACTCTTTGACATTTATGATGCATAGTCTTGCCAAAATTATGTCCGGATTCAGAAATCGATATATAGCTATCCGATTAGGTTGATGTTGTTGTAATCCCGTCTATAACCACAGCTGGTGACAAAATAGCTCCTACCAAAAAATAATCTCAAGCTATTCGAAAAACGTTTGTATAATCTTGTATCCCATGAGAAATGTAATAACATATGCACGAAAATCTACAAATTTAATCTATTCGGTGTTGGGTGTTCAGGAACTTAGATAGATATTAATATATCTTAGATAGGCTATCCTACCGACATCTGAACGCGCCCTATGAGAACAGTCATTGTGGGGTAAGCAAATATAAATTTATTAAAAACGGATATTAATGAATTAAAAAGGGAAAAACAAATTCGTAGGCTCATTTTGTCCCACATGAAGATTCTTATAACAAGAGTTTATGAAATAAACATTTATTTTCCTTAACCAATTCATAGATTTCCTTCCATTTTTAAAATCATAAAACAAAAAATATTTTTTAAGTCAATATGAGTAATGCCAAAGACCAATTATTTCAGTTTTTTTTTTCTTTGCTGTTGTGGCTGTAATGAAACTTAGCAGCCAATTTAGAAATAGAGACATTGTGCAGAGAGGGCTGCATGCAGCTTATGGAATGTCTTAATTCTCATAAGAACCTGTGTAATTTATTTTCGCTGCATGTGAAAAAGCTGCACATCTGTTTAGGGCATTACACATGTTCTTATGAGGGTTAACATAATCCAAAGTATACATGCTGTCTCTATTTCTAAATTGGCTGCCAAGTTTCATTGCAGCCACAACAGCAAAAAAAAAATCTAAAATAATTGGTAGTTGGCATTACTCATATTGACTTAAAACAACATTTTTTTTTGACTTATGATTTATAAAATGGAAGAAAATCTATGAATTGTTTTTTCTGTTGTGTGTTCTTCCTAACTCTGTCTCTCTCTGTTGCATTAATGTATGTAAAAAAGTTTAAGTCAATATGGTCTAGTTGCCAGTGCTTCAGTGTCTACTTCGTAGATTTATCTGCGGAGTAGTATAAAATGTAATGTAATGTAATATAATGTTTACGGAAAACAAATTCTTATATGATAAGTTCCTGGTATAAGAATTTTCATGAGGGACATATGTTTTTCACTTGTTATGTAATTAACATCCATTTTCATAGAATTAAATTTTTTTTAACACAAAATGACTACTCTCATTGGGCACGTTAAAATGTCGGTACGATAGCTTATTTAAGATAGGTTAGTATTTATCTAAGTTGTTAACACCCAAGACCGGATTGATTAAATTTGTATATTTTCGTGCATATGTTTTGACACTCCTCATGGGATACAAGATTATACCAAAGTTTTTCGGATAGCTTGAGATTTATTTTTTGGTTGCAGCTGTTTTGTCAGCAACTGTGTTTTTAGATGGGATTGCAACAACAACAACCTATCCGGATAGATTTGGATCGGTTTTTGAATGCGGATATAAATTTTGGTAAGACTATGTATCAAATGTCAAAGAGTATGCACATGTGTTTTGGGCACATCTGTTTTAGTCAAAAGTCGGAGGAGCAGATAAATATTTAAAAGCAATTGCCGTAGATAAATGTATGGGCTAGAAGCCCAGTATTCATATAGCTACATCAGCATGCCAGAAAAGCAAAGGTTCTCTCAAGAAACATAACTATTAGAAACGTTCTTCAAATGGAGGATGATCAAGTTGAAAATTCAACTAACCATAAAATAAACCGCTTTCGAGAAAAAAAAAATCTGTTCATTAATAAAGGGAAAATGTACCTTTTAATAATTTTTTTTTTGGAAAAAAATTGTTATTTTTGGTACCTCTATTAGAACCATTTTTTTGGTTTTCGATTTGCTCCGAAACGGTTAATCTGATTTTTTAAATTTTTTTTTACGCAGAAGCTCCTAGAAAGTTCAAACACTATTGTATACCAAAATTTTAAAAAGAAAAAAATTTGGAAATTAATTTTTTTTTGTGAAAATTCGAAATTTCGAAACGACTCAATAGATTTTTTCGAAACTTCGTATTTAGTGGTTTTTTGACATTATCTTGAATAGCTAAAAAAACTGTTTTTCTAAAATAAAAACAACGGCACCTCCCATACAAATGTTAAAAAATCGTTAGGAAAAAAATTAAAAATTATAAAAAAATTGTGTGTTCTTAAATTAGTACAGTTCACATTTAAGTATAAAAATATTTCTTTTTGCGTACTTATTAACGGTACTTCTCAATATTTGATAAATCGATTGAAATAATTTTTTTTAGACAAATGCTCCAAAAATTTAAGAAACCCGCATACCCAAATTATCAAAAAAAAAATTTTCGATTTTTAAAAAATAAATAACTTTTTTTTTGGAAAAATCGATTTTCAAAAACCAGTCCCAGATTTTTTCTTAAATTTGAATTTTATATGCATATTATAATATCTTCAAAATTTTGTTTCAATTTTTATTCCAAAAATGTTTTCAAAATTTTATACATAAAAAATTAATTTGTGAAACGATTTGTGAATTTTTTTGTCGTTATATTCTTATTTATCCACGAATTCAACTGGCATCTTTGATTTTTCTCAAACTATAACGACTAAGCAATATAAAAACATTAAAGTATGTGTATTATCCATTTATTTCCCACTTTATTATTATTCTGGTGGTTGGGTGTGTATGAATAGGGCAGGCCCTGATCGGCGTCAACCAGGCGATGCCCAGTATTGTAACTATCTCGTACACATCAATTATGCTTATTTTACTTCCTTGCGGTAACCACCGGGTACTGGCTTGTCCATCCGGACAAGCCAGGAAGTCTTGCATGATCTCCTCAGAAAGAGGAAGTACGGCGGATGAGCCGAAATAATTGGACCAACGGCGGCTTCAACAGTCAACAAAGCAGATGCCCTAATGAGCTACTTCGACGTACTTGGAGATTGGGACAATTCAATGCAAGTCAGGGCATTGAATAAGAGATGGTAGCGGATGAGCCCTTAATGGGCCAGCGGCAGCGCTCATATCCTTAAAGCGGGTTACTGACTCCGGACTTTCCGGCTCCTTTCGTCTAAGGAGTCCAACAAATGACCTGGCCCTTCAGGTTGGGGATTGTGCGTGGGGTTAACAACCCCGCCATGTAAAAAAAGATAAGTTGCGCAGCGACCAATAGCCTCGAAAAAGGACGGATTAACTGTTGACGACCCGGCAAAATGCATTAAGGACAACGACCTTCGGATCTGCACGTGGAATATTAGAACTCTTAACAGACCACGTGCAGCCGAACAACTAGCGGAAGCCCTAGACTGGAAGATGAAAAACTATGACGTATACTACGGTAATTGTGAAAGAAGACAACAGCGTCTATTTGGGTGCGGATTCGTCATAAGCCACAGACTTAGGCAAGAAGTCTTGGGCTTTCGACACGTGAGTGAGCGACTTGTGACAATCCGTATCAAGGCTAAATTCGCCAACATTAGTCTAATATGCGCTCACGCCCCCACAGAAGAGAAGGATGACGCCACCAAGGATGACTTCTACGAGCTCCTCAACAAAACCTATGAGAAGTGTCCTTTATATGACGTTAAGATCGTACTAGTCGATTTTAACGCCAAAATAGGTAAAGAGGAAATCTTTGGTCGGAAAACATAGCCTACACGACACAACGTCTGAAAACGGACTTACGCTAATTGCAAAGTCAAAGCGGCTTGTAACGTCACCACGTCACCATTGCAAGCACACGGTTTCCTCATCTCGACATACACAAAGGGACTTGGCGGCATCCATATCAAATAACCGTCAATCAGATTGATCATGTTGCGATCGATGCAAGGCACGCATTGACTCGGATCACTACCTTGTTGCAGCCAAGGTAAGAATGCGAATAACCCGATCGTCCCAACAACGGAGTAATTCTGTGAGGAGAAATGACGTCGGAAAACTGCACTCGCAAGAGACCGCCAGAACCTATGCCGATCGAATATCCCGTAACCTCTTAAGAAATCCATTGCCGCCAGCATCAAGTGCCGAAGACCAGTGCAACGCTGTCAACAAGCCATCAGATGTGCCGCAACTGATGTGCTAGGTTTCACCGGACCTCCATCACGAAACCGCTGGTTCGATGAAGAATGCAGGCAGGCACATGCAGCTAAACAAATGGCATATAATGCGGCACTGCAAAGAAGGACGAGAGCTGCTCGCGAGCTCTACGAGCAGAGAAGACGGGAAGAACACCGGCTTCTCCAGAAGAAAAAGAGAGAGCACGAGAAGCGCGCGATCGAAGAAATTGAGAGATGCTACTCCAGGAACAATGTGCGGAAGTTTTACCAACAGGTAAAAAGAACGCGTCAAAGCAAAAAAAACTCGCACAGAAGCCTGTAGAGATTGGAATTGAAACCTCGTAGTAGAGTCACAGTCGGTGCTGAGTGTATGGAAGGACCCTTTCTGCAGACTGTTTAACGGCGATGAAGACCAAAATCCCGTTGTCAGGCAGAATAAACCATTCAACATGGACGTTGATACACAAAACTTCCGTCCACCTGAACAAAATGAAGTGAGGATAGCAATGTCCAAACTAAAGAACAGCAAAACTGCTGGCCCCGACGGACTACCCGCCGAACTCTTTAAAGCAGCCGGAGATGACCTGGTACAGTGCATACACCAACTCATCTCTAAAGTCTGGTCAGAAGAAAGTATGCCTGATGAATGAAACCTTAGCATCGTTTGCCGATCCACAAAAAAGGAGACCCTCTGTGAATTGTTAGCATACGCTGATGACATAGACATCATTGGTAGAACCCAGTGGGCTGTCACTGGAGCGTTTGCTAACAGTGAAGCTGAAGCTGAAGATGGGACTAGCGGTCAATGAGGCCAAAATGAAGTACCTGCTGTCCACAAAAAGGGACACACAACACCGGCGGATTGGACAAAGCGTCACAATACACAGGTACAACTTTGAGGTAGTTAGGGACTTTGTCTACCTCGGATCCGCTATAACATCTAACAATAACATCTCGTTAGAAATAAAGCGAAGAATAACTCTTGCCAATCGCTGTTCCTATGGGCTAGGGAGGCAATTGAGTAGTAAAGCCCCCTCTCGAAAAACAAAGGAGACTCTTTGTAAGACTCTGATCATCCCGGTCCTACTCTATGGCGCGGAGACATGGACTCTATCAAAAGCGGATAAAGATATCCTTAGTCGTTTCGAGCGTAAGGTTCTTCGCAAAATTTTCGGCCCTATCTGCGTTAACGGGCTTTGTAGGAGAAGGTTCAACCACGAACTTTACGAGCTGTACAGCGACATTGACCTGGTACAAAAAATACGTATATCACGTTTAAGATGGCTAGGTCATATAGAGCGTATGGACAACAATGCTCCGGCTGGCAGGATCTTCGATTCCAACCCAGAGGGAAGACCCAGTCAAGGAAGACCTCGCCTAAGGTGGCGCGCTCAAATGGAAGATGACCTCAACCAACTTGGAGTTCATAACTGGGGGTAGCTAGCCAAAGACCGAGCTAGCTGGAGAGGCATGTTGGTTAAGTCCCAGGGTCGCCCCAAACTTTAGCGCCACCTAAGTAAGTAAGTAAGTATTATTATTCTATTCTTACGAATTTTTGCGTACGTCACTGAATGCTAAACACAATATAGGCCATCATACATTTATACATACATATGTGTCTTTAAAAATCGCATGAACCTTATGTGATGCATATTGCACCTAAATTATGAAGTTGTATGTATATAGCTACCTACATCCTTCATTTTCATTATTATATAACATGTACATATAATAATGAAAATAAAACATACTTAGGTTCCATCAATATGTATATATATGTAGATACATTTTGCTCTCCTAACTTACATAATTAAAATCCATAACTTAGATTTAAACATCAATAAAAACAAAAGTGCTTCAATTATTGTTTTAATTTTTTTTTTATTTGAGAATACAATATCCCAATTTTTTTTCATGATGACATCGCATAAATGGCGATAAATGGCGACCGCCATTGCGCATACACTGATGAAGTAGATTTTTGAAATTCGTCTCCACTCTTTGCAGCATATCAATCGGTATGTTGGCAATGGCGTCGCGGGCAACAAAATCGCGTTCAGTTAATTCTTGCACAACAGCCAGTTTAAAGGGATGAAATTGAAGGTCTTCATGGAGAATTCGTCGAACAGTGGTGTCAGAAATTCCCATAGCAGCTGCGTGTTTGCTAGCCGAACGCCCCGGGGAGAACGCACAACTGACTGCCTCAGTCTTTCGATATTTTCCGTTGAAGTCCATTTCTGGGTTTAGCGATACTTCCACACTCCCGAAATGAGTTAACCCACGACAGAATCGAATTACGGCCAGGAACGAGTCTGTGAGGAGGAATTTCAAAGCGAGCGCGGAAGGCACGTTGCGTAGCAACAAGTGAGCGACCGTTAGAAAAGAAGCTCTCGACTGCGAAGGCCCGCTGCTCTCTAGACCAGAGCATGATGGCAACTAACTGGAGGGAGAAACAAACTTGGGAACTTCCCCCTCCAGATGCGCCCCCTCTCGACCCTCTAACCTCCAAAATCACCACAAAATAAGTTTTCAAATAAGTAAGTTTATCTGGCGCACCCTGTACTAAGAATCAGGTTAATCTTACCTACATAGGTTTTAAACACAAATAGGATAACTACACCTAACTAACTTAACCTCAATGGTAAGCTACATTAAAGTTGTTAGCTCCAAGAGCAAGTTCGTACGATCCAGTCGTGTAATTTATTTCGTTTCCGACCGACGCGACGCACGAGTTGGATGGACCCGAAGATTTCGGGGAGAACTATTGTATTTGTGCTTGATGTGGATATGTATGGTGAAGATTACACCACTACAACCAAAAAGGAAAAATGGATGCAGTGTGTCATTTGTGGATATTGGTCCTACAATTCCTGTACTGTATTTAGGACACTTGCGACGGATGAGGGCGTTCAAATTAAAAAATAAAAGCTCCCCGCCATATTGCACTGAGGGTTGCGCTATATTGCCCGTAGGTAGGTCAATATGTTTTTTTTTTTAATTCTTTTTAAATTAATTTATTATTATTTTTATTTTAATTAAATACAAAAAAAAATCAATTATAAAATGTTTTTTCGTAAGAAAGTTATTTCAGATTGACGTTAATGCTCGAACTTGGCCTTTGGAAAAAACATCACACACATACAAAATTCTAAAATAAATATTTAGGACCACACAGATGTGTAAAAAGCTATTTTTTGTTATTTCTTACCGCTTCATTCCATTCCATTTTATTTGGATTTTTTTAATTCAAGTTATAGTTTTCTTGTTAGCTTTCAATCTGAAGAAATAAAAACAAGTCAATTGTTTATTTTTTGTATTTAATTATTTGACAAATTGTCGGTAATAGCAACTTAAGAATCAGGCTATTGGGGATAGTTTTTTTTTTGCGAAATCCTGTTGTGTTGGTGATAGATTAAAAATAAAATGCACGACTGGATCGCACGAACTTGCTCTTATGTTCGATCACATCGTATGCAAAAAATTTATATTAAAAATCTAAATATATTTTTAAAGTCATATTTATCTCAATTTTGTATATCCATATACAAAATTTCATTAATTTTGTTCTAAAATAAATTGGTATGACAATATTAAATATTTAATAATATAAACTTAAAAACAAAATATTAAATCGGCTTAATCAAAGAAAAAATAATTCAAAATTCTGAAATAAATACTTAAACTAATTTAAGCTAAAAAAAAAGTAAGCCATTTTATTTGTTAGATAAATTTGAATTTATAAGTCAAAAAATTTAAAAATCTGTGGAGCGGTTTTTGAGAAAAAAAGTTTTTTTTTTAATATTTATTCAATAAATACATACTCGTACAAATATAATTTTTGAAAAAAATTTAATGAGCAGTTTTCGAAATATAAATTAAATGATTTTAAAAATACAAGAAAATACAAATTAAAAATATTGGTACGCGCTATAATTTTGGAAACCTAAACCTATTTATGTGTGAAATTTCGAAAGAATCGGTTGAGCCGTTTATGAAATAGTCGAAAGCAAAAAAAAAACGTCCTATGGAAAGTACCGATTTTAGAGATTTTTCTAATTTTTTTTCTCAACCATATGATCGGTCGTAGCTATAAAGCCGCACTGATTTTTTTTTATCAAAATCGTTAGAGCCGTTTCCGAGAAAAATAGGTTTGAACGTAACGGTTATATGGCAGGTACCGTTATTTTTTGAGCTAAGAAAAAATTTCAATTTCCTCTGTACAATACATAAAAAACTCTATATACCAAGTTTGAAGCAATTCGGCCCACCCGTTTGGGCTGTCGGTGTCTATACATACATACGGACTGACAAACAGACAGACATACTGACGAACAGAATTTTTAGACCATCTTTTTTCGTCTTCGCTATCGTCGTAATTTCATGTTTGATTGTTATCTCAATACTTTTTTTTCGACGAATGCATAACTTGCCTTACCTATAATCGCAAGTAAAAAAACAGGACTAGTGTAAACTTGCATGAGTAGAAATAAAAATTTAAAGAATGCAAACATTCGTATAGAAATATTGATAATTTAAATCTTATATTCTTAAAAACTAAATCTTAAGAGCTTTTATTGAAAACGTAATTATTTTGACCAGTGTTTTGGGCCAAAAGGACCAATGTTCAATGTTAAGGAAACAATAAGCCCACACAATTTTTGGTGTAGTTACGTATAATGTATGTAATTCGTTGATGATCAACGGTAACTAAACCATACCTAAATATTAAATAATAATTTTGAAAGGACCGGAGAAGAAATCTGTTAATATTGAACAAATACCCTGTACTTCTCGTTAGTGTTTAATTCTTTTTAAGAAGAGTATTAAAGTTAAAAGGACGTTTCCATGTTAGATATGTATTATTTAATCTTTTGACAGGTTACGTAGTTATAATCTCCTTAAAAAAGTTTTAAGTAGTCCTGTTGAGAAATGCATATTTTTTTAAGGTAAAATAAATAAAAAATTAAATAAAACCTTTTTTTAGTCCTCCTGTCGTTCCCTTGGATTCGAACTATTCATATACAGATATATATTTTAATGTATCTATTTGTTTGCTTAGATTGATGCCTCCAAAGTTCTAAGGTAGCTTTGATAGATACCTGACAAAGTGTTATTTCTAAGCTTAAAAAAATCAATTTACCTAGGTGATAGGTAGTTATTGCAATCAGGAACGATGATATTGTAAATATTAATCCCCTGACCTTTTTGACTCAGTCAATTAGAAATATATCTATTTGCTAATTACTTTTCAAATACAAATAACGTATTTTTCGAACGAACTAAGTATCTATACAAAGTTATTTATTCCCAGGAATTTCGTGACTTAGGGCTTTTACACGTCATAATGCAAAAAAAAATTATTGAAATGGCTTAATTGTGCCTTAACCTTGAAAGGCATTTTACTAAGCATTTTCAGTCTAATAGCCTGCTGTACCCATAACGTGTGAAAATATTCCATGGAAATATTATTTTTAGTTGGAAATTATATTGGCATGTTATTGTGGATGCTTAAGTGTATATATGTACATACTACGAGTATTGGAAAGGAATTTCACCATTCCTAAAGAAAAAAATATTATCGTGATTTTTGTATTAAATTGAATTGAATTTTCAATTTATTTGAACACTAGCAGATACCCATGCGATGCTACGGACCCACGGGCATCTAAGGAAATCATCTATCCACGTACAAAATTTCATTAAAAACCGTTCAGTCGTTGAGGCCTCTCCCATAGGAACTGTTAATTTTTTTCGGGATAAGAATTACCTATGTGATAATTCAGTACCCCATTCATCTACCAATCAAATTTCATGCAGATCCGTGTGCTTTTAGGCGTCTTGTGAATAAAAGATATGTTGACTGTTTGTAGAATGAGATCTATGAAAAATTAAAACAAACCTATCTCATGCGACCGAGATGAAAAGTTTCATGTGGCCTATTCCAGACTATTTTTTATTATTATTTTATTATTACAAAAATTACAGTTCTACAATAAAGCATGGTTCTGCCGTCTGCCGATTGACTAAAAATAAGGCTCATAATTTTATAAATATAAACTTTCATTTAAAATTCTATCTCTGTATTTCAACGCTATACTACAGTAATTAAATATTTGGCTGACATTCATTTGGTTTAAAATTGACTTTACTTGGTCCTCTGCTAAGAAATCATTTCCGAAATAGTATCTTCTAGTTTCTCGTAACGTTGGGCATCGTCCTATGAAGTGAATTACATCTTCTCTCTCTCGCATATTGCAGATGGTGCACAAAATTGGAAGGTCAACTCTCTGCGGAATGTAGTTCAAGGTAAGAAGTTCAACTCGCAGTCTTACCATCATCGAAATCTGTTGCACACTGTATTCATCTCGAAAATAATTACAGTTGTTCAAATTATAATTGAGTGAACTGTATATTGTCCTGTGTACAGAAATTGAGGCCTCACTTAGACAATTCTCTCTGGCTTGTAAGTCCAAATTTGCGATAAGCTTATACAGTAATGGTTTCCAAGTCGCTTGTTGCTCCACATCAATATTAAGCTCCTCTCCACACGAGTTTGCCAGCTCTAACCACTCCCCATACCAACCGCTTCTGGCTCTTATTGTTTTTAATGCGGCTTTCTTTGGTAGACTTTCATTTGTCATCTTCATCACTTTAAGAATGTAGTCCACCTGAAGCTTTAACGATTTAATGAAGAGCGGAGACAAACCAGTTTCCACCATTATTGCATAATTAGAATTTTGAAAGAAATAAGTAAACAATTAAATAGAGCTATAGCTAGTTGTGTAAAAACCAGAATAAAGTTGAATTTTTTGTTAAGGTGAGTCATCTTTGCTTAAGATCTATAAAATATCTATTCCAGACTATAAAATATCTCATATTCGAATAAAACGCAAACAATATTTACATACTATTTTTGTTTTTGTTTTAGTGGACTGTGTGGATTAAAGTCAATTGAAATATTTTGTGACCTATAGTCCAAAATAGTTGGGCTCATCAGTTTATAGGTGCATGAATTTTACCAAAAAATGAATTTTAGAAAAATATAATTTGCAGTATATATATGCTGCAAATTCTATTAGAGTCTGTAGACATCGACCAAAAATATTGCGTCTTAGAAAGGTACGATAGCATCTAACTGATGAGCCCAACTATCGTGCCCTGGCGAAACGCATTTTGGACTATAGGTCACAAAATATTTCAATTGGCTATAAAATATATCTGTGCCAAATGTCATCCAGATCCGTTCAGCCGTTCCGGAGTTATTGTGCAAGAAACATACATACATCCAAACTTTCATATTTATAATATTAGTAGGATTAAAACCTCACGACTTTTGTGATGAGTACCTACTTTGTTATCAAAGCCTGAGGTTACACTCTTCCGATTTCAGGGTTCTAAATAAGGTACATAACGTGTCGGCTGAGAATTGTCTTAACGTAACGCCAGTTCCAATATTTTTTTTCGGGAAATCACATTTAAAAGTTTACAGTTCAATTAAAATTAAACGGGTGTAACGAATTTTCTCATTTTTTAATAAAGTATTATTTAAAATATCTATTTTCTAATCATAATAATCGGTCTCTTTTAGTTTATTAATTATTAAAAGATTTCTATTTATACCTTTTCACTTGTCCTTTAAATTCATATGCATTTACGGCAAACCAAAAACTAAACTTTTTTTTTTGTCGACGCCTACGTGTAGGTATATACGTGTACGTCAAAACAATTCTGAATATACTAAAGTTTTTTTTGTCGTGTGATGGAAAGTCTGTGGAAATACGGCAAAACTATAATAAACAAAAACAAAATCGGAATTGCATAGAATATTTGACGTATATCCAAAAAATATGGCGTTTACGTCAAAGGTCAAACCAATATTCTATCTTAGTAATTTGGGTGGATCTGGATATAAGTAAAACCAAGTCTCCTCAGCCGACCATAAGTTCAAAAGCTTTAGTTTGAAGGGTCTTTATTTTTAACTCTTATTTTGATTTTATTCTTGTAAGTAATTTTACAATTATTAAATGTTAATGTTGCCCTGGTTGAAGTATTCTGCTGTGATTGAAAAATCCTAGTCTTCCTTCTCCGTTTGAAGTCCTGATTTGATCGTATTCTCCTCTCGGACTTGGCACTGTTCACTGCTTTGGTATTCTTTGATGATGGGGTAAATGTTTGTGTTCACAGCAACTTAGTGTTCTACAGCAGGAATCCAATGGTTTTGATCGGCCATCAAACGACTTTCGTTGTAAATCAAACAGATTTCGCTGGCAAATAAAAGACTCCTTTACACTGGTGGGGGGTAGTCAATAATTATTTATTTGTTTTTACTGTTCCGATTTCGATGCTTTGACTTCTGTCTGGGTCGACGGTTGCGGGAAAATTGATTTTGAGGAATCATATGCGCTTTATTTATCATACCCTTCCATAAAAGTAAGTATGAGCTGTATCGTCTCGATGTTGAATTTCTTATGACTTATTGTGACATGCACCAAGTCACCGGTTATCTCTATAGCCAGGGAACGGGGGATAGTTGGTATGTCGATTCAGCAGTTTTACTTGTTTATTATACTGTATAAAAATTCAGTTTTTTTTATTCTTAAATAAACTGGTTTCTATACACCAAAGCTTGAGATACGTAAGCGCTGAACGGGCTCCAGTTCCATCCACTAAGTAGTTCGATTACTTTCTCCCTTAAAAAGATGGATTGGTTGAACGCTAAAGTGATATCTTCTTATTTCTAAGACAAGTGGTCATTTTACTAAAAAGCGCTAGGTGTTCTTCTTTTTCTCTTTATTTACACAACGTGCAACTTGATGGGAGATCTTCCCTGAACGGCCTGAAATTCAGAGGCAATTCTTCATTGAAGTAGTTCAGCTCGTTTAAATTATGAATTAGTTGAATGTACTTGAAGAAGCTGCTGCTTTCTCTATAAATCCTTGGTGAATCTTCTCGCCTAGCTTTCGAAGAATTTCCTAAGAGGCTATATTCTAATTGGATCGGTCTTCCCATCTTAAAGACCGCTCTACTTCTAATTCCTCTGCCATTTATTGCCAGTTTTGCAGATAGTTCCTTCTTTTTTTAAGCAGTTGTGGGAAGACTATTCTTGGGAGAAGATAATAGGGTTGTTTTATTAATTTTTATTGAACTGGAAATGATAAGTCTGATGTTATGTGACCACAGAAGGGGAATGCCGTTTTCGACATGCGGCATGTAGGTTGGTGAGTTTGCCGGAAGTTTTTCCATTTCTTCGTTACCACATACCTGGTATGCAGATCACATAACTGATCTTGCTTTTGCTTCGAATATACCAAGCGCACATTTTTCCAGGAGCGGCGTAATGTTTTCTTGGATTCTTTTAGGTGTAAGTGGGACTCTAAGATATTGGTAATCCTTGATTACTTCAAGCTGGACTGGTCATAAATTCCAGTTTCTATCACTTGAGTATCAACCAGAATCTCGCTGGTCTCGGTGGTTTGGTTAAGGTTTTTGCTATGATTGAATTGAATTGAAATTGAACATTATGTCACTGCGAACATCCAGAGAATAAAACGTACGATTTACATAAATATGCATGCCATTGGAACAGAAATCGCTCTTTTTCAGACTTTGTTTCCCCATGCGGTAAATGGTGACTTTAAGAGCTTAAGGCGACACTTGGAAAAAAATATTATCGAAACGTCAAAATATTGTATGTTGCCTACCTGCCAAACTATGAACTGTCAAAATCGTTTGAAGGATGGCTCCTATTTGAATGGACTAAAAAGCCTCTGCAAAATTCATATTTTACCTCAAAGAATTCGAAATTTTTCTGACTAAGGATGCCACCAAGCCCTAGGTAAGACCGCACATTAAAAGTTTTACTTGAAAAATTCGAGACCATGATCGAGAGAAGACTAAGTTAGGCGAGACCGGGACGAAATTGAATTTTTTCGAATTTGACGAGACCGAGACGAGACTAACAAAAGTCTCGACTGGCCTCGTCTCTTTGCTTGAGTGTAGCGTTTTTCAAGCTGAGATTTACGTTAAGAGAAAACTGAGCCGTCGGATATCGCATTATAACAGCCAAGCTGTACTCAACCAGTTCTAAAGTCTTCAGGGTCCTTCTAAAGCATTTTACATATAGGTACAAAGTACAATAGATACGTCTTTCAAATTTCAAAAATATTTTATATCGTAAAAAGATGTGCTTCAAAAATATTAAATTGAATACAAAAAAACTTCAGAAATTCACCAAAATAAATTTGAGAAACAAGAAAAAAAAATTAAATTTCGTGTCCTTTCCGCACGAAGGAATATGCCTTCTCTCATTTATTTACGATTTTTTTTATATAGCAATTTTTGGTATTTGTCTGTGCTTTGTGGGTACACGATACACCACCCATTCAAGCTTCGACTTATATAGGGCCTGCGATGTTGTATGGCAAAGGAGGCGAAAAACTTATTGAATTGAAATTTATATTATTTCATTCGCTTCGTCGCCTTCAGTAAGTCTCGCCTCGTAGGAAGGAAGATGAAGATGAAAATCGAAATGGAAAAGACAAGAAATGCCAGGCAATCAGAAGATGAACGACATGTCGTGGGAGAAAGTAGTGTCCAGGAGATGAAGGCAGAAGCCCATTCCATCCAGTTTACTGATGGGGCTTCCAAAAAATGAAATTATTAATGGCACATGAGTTTTATAAGTTGGAGCTAAAGAAGCTGCTTCAGGCAACAAAAAGAAAAGAAGAAGCTAGTGGAAGCACGTAAGCGTTGTATTGCCTGTCACACAAAACAAAACAATATGGTGAAAAATTACAAAATGGCTGTGATGGGTGGCGATGGATATCTGTTGCGAAGTATACAGCGCGGCGCAGTAGCGCTGGTAGCGGTGTCGAACTGCGGGTGGATTGTCGAAGAAACGTGTTTCAATTTCGTCAATTTTTTTTTGGTTTGATTCACTTTAAAAGAATAGAACCAGAGACTGGTCAGAGAGGTAAACCAAATTTAGTTGAAATATTCAATTTGTTGTCAACAGTTTTGGTCGACGACGAAAAGGGATGTTGTGTGTGGCTGTGGGCTTTTGGCTGCGGGTTAGAGAGAGGATAAGAATAAAACTTTTTCGTAAATTGAAAGCCGGTGGCCAAGGAGTATGAAAAGGAACGTGTCATCTGGACGTTTTATATAGAAAGTGGTTTTGGTGGGAGTTTATAAAGTTAACTTATGGATAGATTGCAAAAGAATGAGAATTTTTCTTATTCAGATAAGGGCGGATAGATGTGTAGATGTCATAATAGTTTTTTTTTGTCTGATCCTTCTTGTCATGAAGGCTTAATTGCATTCAACATTTCTACAAGATTAGTTTGTCACTTAAAACTTTGGTTTTCCTTTGACCTTTCTGGCTTCAAGATGTAGATACAGGTGTTAGAGGTTTCTGTAATTGTTTTTGTGTGTAAGTCTTAGGGAAAGATATAAGCTTATAATGGTTTCTATTTCTAGTTTTGAATAAGTTTTATTTGGTTTAGAGGAATTACAGAATTTATTGGAAGATGTTGATAGCTAAGTTTAATTCGGTAATAAATATATACTGAAGTTCAAATTGAAAATTATATGGGGTACCTATACAAATTAGAGCTTGTATTTTTCTTGGAGATTATAACTATTGATATTAGGTGAACTAATTTCATAATTATCTAATAGACTACTCGCCCACACTACACACAAAGTAGGATAGTTGATGAGTCATTTGGTAAAGCGTGCGCTGCCAATTGGAAATAACTAGTACTTTATCTTATAATCAAAGGATGAGGAACGCCTGTTGTATTCTACGGTTTAACTGGAAAAGAAGATTCTTTATTCCAAGTTAATTTATTTATGGTCACACATATACCATTGGAATGACTGAATGATTAATTTGAGGCTGTAAGTTGCACTGCGACCTTAAGAAATATTGTGGCCCCATTCAGATACACAAATGGTACTACTCAATTTATAGCCTTTTCTCCAATTTTATTGCCTTGGGGAACTTTAGTATTTTGAGTATCTTTTCAGAGAGAATAATTCATTCCGTTTACCTATGTTTGGTAGCTGGATGTTGTAGGAAGTGGGGGCTTCGAGCTGCATCTTTTCCTACACATCAAGAGTTTACATTACCTCCAAGTTGGTAGCCGCCAGATACTGGTCTTTTTGCCATGACTTGTTAAACTAAAGTGCGAATATTGATCAAGGAAAGAATTGCAACCTTAACCCCATGGTCCTACAGATTGGAGGTAAATGAGTTGGACTAAAGACCCGACCACAGTAAAAAACACAATTTGCTATATGGCAACCAGACCCGGAACGAAAATGGAATGCGACCTACGAGTATGCACCTGGAATTTAACGACACTATACGCCAGGTGCTACTCAAAAACTTGAATATGTCCTCTCGCGGTACAAGGCAGACATTACCGCGATACAGGAGATACGATGGATAGGATCAGGAATAACGGAAAGAAAAGATTTCGACATTTATTACAGCTGTCATTAGAGAATCCACATGTTGGGATGTGGATTCGTCGTGGGAAATCGAATCAGATCGAAAGTCATCGATTTGAAGGCGATTAGCGCCAGGCTGTGATCAGCATCAAAGCTACCTTCAAAAACATCATCATTAATATGTGCACCCGGCCCTACCGATGAGGCTGAGGAATAATCAACTATGGTGCAGCTCGTAATACGGTGATAAGTAGCACTAGTTTCCCCAGGCGAAGGATACACACATCAACCTGTCGATCTTCAGATGATCGAAGCATCAACCAAATCGACCACATGCTAATTGGCCTAAAGCATGCATCTAACATCTGGACGTGCGAACCTTCCTAGGTGCAAAAGTGGACTCTACCCACTTTCTTGTTGTGACAAAGCTCAGAGCCCGACTGTCAAACGAAAAAAAAAACGAAGAACGCCCAATTTAAGAAATTCAACATCGCCTACCTTAGCATATCTGAGAGCAGTGCCCGTGAGCAATTGACGAGAAACTCTCTGCCGTACCCCCAATCTTCGAACCCCAGCCCCAGGTTCGAGACGATCACCGAACAAGACAAGAGCGCTTGGTCTCGACGAATGGAGAGAGGTGTGCGTGGGGACGCAACCAATGGAAGACTGGAATATACCACGCAGATCCCTCCATGGATTGGAGCCGGATAAGTAAGTAAGGAGCTTAAATATGTTTATGATGTATAAGTGTTCTATAACTACCTAAGATGTGGTCGGATATTTCCAGTTTAGTGTTGCAGAATCTACAAGTAGGGCAGCGCACTCAGCCAAGCATACTAAGGTCAAGGTGTTTTCTTAGTTTGCAGTGGCTGTGAGGATACCAGTTGTTATTCTTAGATTATTCCTGCTATACCTAATACCGGCTGTAAAACATTCATGGTTGTAGTTAACGAGTAGTAGTTTGGGCTTGGCCTGTCTTAGCTAAGGGAGCTCCATTCATATGTTTAGTCTTTTGGCTTCTTCTAATGTTTTGATTTTATTTTTAATGAAATTCCCTCCCGATTCGCAACAGGGCTGTGGATGTGCTAGGGGCGCTATTGTCCCAATTTTTGCTAAGGAGTCTGCTTCTTTTTTGCCACCAGGACACCAACGTGACCTGGTACTCAATGGAGTGTTACATTGTTCCCATACCAATTTCGAGTTAATGGTTTAGTGCTTTGATTGCAACTTGACTGTCCGACATAATGGCAATGTTTTTGTTAGGGTAGTTTCTTTGGAGATTTCTTTCTGCACATTTTCCAATTACATTAACGTCTGCCTGGAAATTGCTAGTAAACTGTCCCATCGGGAAAGAAAGTTTAGTTCGTGGTCCAAAAATGCCTGCCCAGTGCCTTCGTTTATTTTATATCGATCGGTTTCTTTAAGGGTGTAGTTCACCTATTCCCCTACTGTTGGCGTGGTTGCCTAGGTTTGTTTGGACTTACGATGGCGGACGTGCGTCTGTCCGAATGGATGATGATTGTATTACTGGCGGACGTGCGTCTGTCCGATTCTGGTGATAATTGTCTTGCTTGCGGACGTGCGTCTGTCCGAATCTGGTGATAATTGTCTTGATGGCGGACGTGCGTCTGTCCGAATATATGATAGATGTCTTGATGGCGGACGTGCGTCTGTCCGAATGGATGATAATGGTCTTGATGGCGGACGTGCGTCTGTCCGAATGGATGATAATTGTCTTGATGGCGGACGTGCGTCTGTCCGATTCTGGTGATAATTGTCTTGCTGGCGGACGTGCGTCTGCCCGTGAGTCGGCCCAATGTGACTCAGCTTCGGGCTTAGCCAAGGACTAAACGCCATACAATTAACGTTGTTGGAAAATGCGAAGTTGGAGAAGAAATTAGACCTTTTGTGGTGGAGGACGTTGTTGCAATATAACTCATGACAAAAAAAACTCGGAGTAAAAAATAATCTCTGCAACAATTGCGATATTGCAAATGTGTGTATCATTCAAGTCTTCAAAACTTTAATAGTTTCAATATCACTTTGAGAAAATTAGCTTTGGTTTTAAGCAGTTATATTTGTGTACGTACATGAATTTATTTATTATAATTTTTTTTTCTTTTTAAAAACAGAGAGCACGAAGTGCTTGCTCTGGAAGCCAACAAACGAAAAGGAAGAAACTTAGAAGCAAACCCGGAAATGCCCACCAACTTACAATGGTTTTTTTTTTTCTTTTTACGTTGGCTGCCATCCTCGATTGTAGTAGATCATGGGTGCTGCCAAATTGTCATATGTGCGGTAGCACAGCTTAGCACTAAATCAGTGCGGTGGCACAGGCTAAATTAATCTGACTACAATCGAGGATGGCATGAACACCTACTAACTCTTTCTTGTTACTTAATTCCATTTGAAAGTTTTTCACGAATTTAAATTTTTTAATCATGCCTTGCGATATGAAGTAAATCTGTTACTGCAGACCTGCAGGTCGAATTTCTTTCCCTCGAGAAGAATTTTCTATAACTACATGCAATGGCATCAAGTGTAGAATTACCTCCATTGCTCCGGTAATGCATAAGCATGCGAGCTTTAGTACTTAGGTCGATTTTTTTTATAACATGCAACCACCCCATAAGTGATAATTGGTCATACCATTATCGTGGACATCTATCTCAGGATGTCTGGTTTATAGACCTATGTTTTACGTTCCAGTTTCTTGCATTATTATGAGGGCCTTTGTTGCTTTCCCTACTGTTATCTCACAGTGTTACCGCCCAGCACCCGAATAATTAACAGAAAACAACACTCTGGCCAGCAAACATTCTTCAAACACATTACCACCAGCACTTTCATTTCCAACCGTTTGGATTGATTGTTTTTTGAAGTGTTGACATTACGATGATAGCGAAGACTAAAAAAGTGGGTCCCGCAATTCCGTCTGTCTGTCTCTCCTCGAGTCTACAGTCTAATCCAATGGATAGATCTTGGTAGATTATTGTTTTTTCGGTATTCATTTAATTTTTAAGATGAAAAATAACGTTAATTGCCATTCTTATCAAAAACGGCTCCAACGATTTTTATAAAAAAAGTTAGTTCATTAATGATGGAAAAGGTACATTTTGGTAATTTTTAATTTTTTGAATAAAATGGTTATTTTTGATACCTCTAGACCACCCATTTTTTTGGCTTTCGATTTTCCAAAAAAAAACAGGTCATTTGATTTTTTAAAATTTTTTTCATGCAAAAGCTCCTAGAAAGTTTAATTACTAATGTAAACCAAAATTTTACAATATTTTTAATTAAAAAAAACACAATTTTTTTGAAAACTTAATGTTTCCAAATCGACTCAATCGATGTCTTCTCAAATTCGTTGTTGGTAGTTTTTGGACATTATCTTGAACCCAAAAAAAAAACAACATATTTTCCTTAACAAAAAAAGGTACATACAAACGTTTAAAAAAACTGTTAAGAAAAAAATCTATTTCTCAAAAATTGCTCCAAGAATTTTGATAAGAAATGTGTTTGTTATTAAATTAGTGCAGTCCACAAATATTTTATTTTTCGTTCCTATTAACGGAACTTGCCACAGAACCTCTTTTCATATTTTCGACTATCTGACTATTGGATGAATTTTTTTTGGGATATTCCATATTTTGAAAACGGGTGTACGATTTTTTTCTGAAATTATATTTTTAAGCTTATTAAATTAAAATATCCAAAATTGTCATACCTATTTTTTTGGAAAATAATTTTTTTTTACAAGGAATCGCTCTTGCGATTTAGCAACAAATTCTACAAAAATTTAACTTGTCCCGCATTAGTGCTTCTGAAAGGATTATCGATGGCCCTTATACAAACCATGTTCTAAATGTCGGTTCGCAGTTATTTCAATCCAGAATTATACCGAACATATCTAATTTTTTATTTGTTATTTCCGGTTCATGTGCTTAACTCGTTCTTAGTGTAAATCGAAAAAATCCACGGAAAAAATCAATACAAAATCTAAATTAAAATTTTAAAAATAAAATAATAATAAAATGAAAAAAAAAATAAATGATACTACAAAAATGTTATAACTTAAATGAATGTGTATTATTGTTGTTCTGTAAATATTTCTTCTTACAAAATTTTGAGGAATTTTTCTTACGAAAATAACATGTTGAACATGCACAATCCAACAAATACTCGTATTACCAAAACTATTAACAAAATGTAATATACTTATACTTATGTACCTTCTTTACCTATTCCGTAATATATCACAGTATAATTTCCCACATGTTCTTTTCTCTATTTCTTTTTGTCAGAAATAGCTAGTGAAAACAGAACTTTTAACGATTTTCAAGTTCATGTTCTAGAAAGTGAGATCTGCTCTTGGCATGGTTCGGTTATTAATCTCTATTGTTACAAAATGTTTGTTACAAATAATTATGTTAACATTAATTGGTAAATTCAGATCATCTCAGCTGCAATTGATTGCAGCATTACTACAATAACAATTTGAAATAGAAAACTAGGTTAACGCGCCATCAACAATATTGTTTTTAATGCTGCACTTGTTTTATGTTTGCATAAGTTTACCTTATTCTAATTTTTCTATTAAGCTTAAAATGCATATAAAAGAAATTTTCGTGACTTGTAAGTCAGTATAACTTTAACACTTCAACGTTTTAACACTAACTCTCAACCAAAATGGTTTCAACAAAAGTTCTTATCCTTTGTCTCATTGGACTTATTCTGGTATTTCACACCTCTCCATTGGAAGGATCAATATTTGGGAATTTAATGAAGAAACCTCACATTCAAGAAAAACTGTGTTCCCTTTGTATGACAACTACTACAGCGAGTTCAGCAGATGAATCCACAACTACTACTGAATCAACTTCAACTTCAACCTCAACATCGACATCAACTTCAACATCAACGACTTCTACCACAACGACAACTGCGGCATCGGGAGGAAGATTGGCGTATATTTTTTAAATGATAAAAATTTTACTTATTTAGGAAATTCATTAATATCATTAGCTATGTAGTTTTTTAAAAACTAAAATTAAAACAAATTATTTTATTCCAATTATTTGCATTTTTGATTTAAGGATGAATTACTTTGCTTCATGAATATTGTACAAGGGTTAGCTATTGTATGTTAATTCACAATACACCTATGTTATATTTTGTATTGCCCCATTTTGTCTTCACGTTTTAACTTGCGATATAAGTAAAATAAGGTGAGTTCTTCATGGAAAAAAATCGAATTACGATGATGTGGGAAACGAACAAGTGGGTCCGGCAATTCCGCCTGTCTGTTTGCCTGTCTCTCTGTAAAATGCTCTACAGCCTTAAAGGCTGAAACGATTTTCTTCAAACTTGGTAGGTACCTACTTAACTGTTTTAGGTGATTGTCTAAAATTAATTTTTGAATGGTTTTTTAACCCCGAAAATAACAGTACTTGCCATACAATTTTTCTACCATCTAAATTATCTCGAAAACGGTTCCAACTATTTTGATAAAAAAAAGTGTGTACAGGGGGTCAATTCCCGATCTGTGAAAATGTGAAGTGATAAATTTTATAACGCTTTCACGTCTAATTCGATTCTCGATTCGTGAAAAAGTTAAGTTAAATGCCAAACATTTTTTTCATATGATAATTTTTTTATCACAGTCAATTGTTTTGTGAAGAAAATGTTTCTAATGGAATATTAAGAAGAAAAACAGGATTTGGCACATGACAAGTAAGCAACAATTATATTTATACACAAATTTATTTTGGTAGTAAGTTATATTTGTGTTAATTCGAGTAAATAACGAAATTGTTAAATCAATAGATTCACAACAGCCGACGCGACGGTGCTCATTCCCGCGACAGATCGTTGGAAACTACCAATTGCAAAAAAATGCAGAGCACTTTACCATATTTAAATGGCTTTGAAGCGCACTTATAAGTTGAGTGTTTTTCAAGAATGCTCTCAATTCACGCATGAAATCCATGCATAAATGTTTTGGGAATCTATTAAGCTCAATAAAGTGCTCCTAATTGTAGCTTCGAATAGATTCTTCCCATGTCGAAGGGAAAGCCTCAATATCCTCACATGAAAAAATAATAAATCTTACTCAAAACAGAGACACAAATTTAGAAACTGAGAGAGGGCTTTACTGCTTTAATGCTGCAAGCTAGGACCAGAACTGGTGAGAGAGCAGCCCGCGAGGTTTATGTGCAAAAAAGAAGAGAGGAACACCGACTCCTAAGAAGGAAGAAAAGGGAGCATGAAAGGAAAGTATGCCCAATGAATTGGAAGCTCTGCATAGTGTGCACTATCCACAAAAAAGGAGATGCTCTGAACTGCGCCAACTACAGAGGTATAAGTCTCCTCAACATCACATACAAAATTATGTCGGCTGTCTTGTGTATCCGCCTAGAACCTTTTACCAACGACCTGATAAGATCTTATCAGTGTGGCTTTAGGCGAGGAAAATCAACTAACGATCAGATTTTCACACTCCGGCAGATACTGGAAAATACACAATTATTCCAAGTCGATACGCACCATCCCTTCATCGACTTTAAAACCGCCTATGAAAGCGTTGATAGAGACGAGTTATACAGAGCCTTGTCACATCTCGGCATCCCTGCCAAACTTGTCCGCTTGTGCAGAATGACAATGAAGGAATCTCGCTGGTCCGTCAGAGTCGGTAAGAACTTCACCGACGACTTTGATGTCAAGAAAGGCTTGAGACAGGGTGATGCGGTATCATGCAATCTCTTTAACATCGTGCTGGAAGCAATTGTGCGCAACTCAAATGTCAACACCAGAGGCACAACTTTTCAAAAGATCGTTCAACTCCTTGCTTATGCTGATGACATTTACACCATAGGCAGAACAAAGCGAGCTGTCAGTATAGCATTTGCAAGTATTGAAGCTGAAGCGGCGAAGATGGGTTTGACTGTTAACGAGACGAAAACTAAGTATATGCTGTCATCGGGAAGAGAATTCCAACACCATGGATTGGGACAAAACGTCACGATTGGCGGTTATAACTTCGAAGTAGTCAGAGACCTGAGGTCCACTATTACATCGCACAACAATATCAGTGCGGAGATCAAACGAAGAATCACACTTGCAAATCGCTGTTTCTTCGGGCTTAGAAAGCATTTGAGTAGTAAAGCGCTCTCTCAAAGAACCAAAGAGACCCTATATAAAACTTTAATCATCCCAGTCCTGCTGTATGGGGCAGAGGCATGGACACTGACAAAATCGGATGAAAACCAGCTGGGTCTCTTTGAGAGAAAGATCCTTCGAGTTATGTTTGGCCCAGTGTGCATCGGTGGTGAGTGGAGAAGAAGATTTAACGACGAACTTTACGGGATCTACAGCGATATCAACTTGGTCAAAAAGCTAAAAATACAGCGACTGAGATGGCTAGGTCACGTGGAGCGCATGCACATCGACGCACCAGTTCGACGAGTCTTCGTATCCAACCCCGGTGAACAACGCGACAGAGGAAGGCCTTATCTTAGGTGGCGCGATTAAGTGGTGAACGACCTCAACCAACTTGGTGTGCATAACTGGTGGCAGCTAGCTAGGGACCGGGCTAGCTGGAGAGGTTTGCTGGTTGAGGCCGTGATCCATCCTGGATTGTAAGCGCCATCTAAAGTAAAAGTAAGTCAATTTAGAAACTGAAATGAAATATTTACCTTTCCCAACAAAAAATCTAATCACAAATGACAGAGTTTATAATTTAGTACTTTTTAGTACAAACTATTTCACAATGAGTTCTAGAATCGCATTAGGCGTGTGCGTGAAGTTGGAAAATGACAAACCTCTGTGAAAACTGAAATGATATTTTTTTTTTCACTTCAAAACTTCACAGATCGCGAATTGACCCCCAGGCTTAGGCTATCTACATTTTGGTAATATAAATTAATATTTTGTTATTAAGGGTACCGCTCTAGTTGTATGGCAGATATTTGATTTCCAACTTCCTCACAAACAGCTCTACGGATTTTAATCAATTATTTTACGAAGGAAGTTCCTTAAATAGTAATTACTAGTGCATACCAACATTTTCGAAAAATATATTTTTTGGATTTTTGAAAAAATTAAATATTTTTTGATTGCAAATTAAATATTTCGAAAGTTTGTGGATGATTTTAGTTTTTGAAATTGTGTGTTTTAAGTTTATATTGTTAAATATTTAAAATTGTCATACCAATTTATTTTTTAGAAAAAAATTGGAGAAATTTTGTATACAAAATACTAAGTAAAAAACTAATTTAAAAATATATTTAGATTCTTAATAGAAATCATTTTCATACATCGAATATAAGAGCAAGAATGTGCGATATAGTCGTGCATTTTATTTTATTTCGGAATTTCTCATAAACGGCTCGGCGTATTTCGATCAAAATGTTTACATGAGAGGTGTTTCGAATTAGAAATCGTACTGCATACCAAAATTTGCTAAATATATATTTTTTTTTGGATTTTTGAGAAGAAAAATATTTTTTTTTTTTGGAAAATTCAATTTTTCGGAAACAAACGACGATTTTGTGCGAATTAATATTTTTAAGCTTATAATTACTAAATACAAAAAAATGTCCCACCAATTTTAGTTTATAAAAAGTTTCTAGAAATTTTGTTTAGTAAGAAAACGACTTTAATCTTCTAAAAGAAAGTCGTGTTAGTTACACTATTTATAACTCATGAACGACTGAACCAATTTGTCTGAAAATTAGTAGCGAGGTAGAACCAACTTTATCCTGTTCGACCGCGTTCTCGTAAGACGTGACATAAAACGTCAAAGAGAATACAATTCACTATAAAACGTGGTGTAACAAAATCGCATATGACGTGGAATAACAAAACGCAAATGACAACTTAACGTAATTTTGTCTATGGTTTAGTATGGTTGAAAATTTGATAATTATATTTTTTTTTCAGAAACCAATAATCAGTAATAATCAGTGAATGCTTCTATTTGCGATTGATGCTGGTAAATGTGCGTGGGCTAACGTTATTTGAGACACTACGGACTATTAATGGTACAATATTGCCAACATATCGTACTGCATGAAAACGATACTCTATGGGATACGACAATCGTTGAAGCCATTTATCTCTGCAACTCCAAGTCAGATACGCACAAAGAATCAAAGAAAACAAGATTACGACACTTCTATTTTGTCTTATTTGGCTGACGTCACGCGAGATTAAAAAATCTGACCACAAAAGAAATTTTGTTAGTCCGATGTTGATTAATGGATTTTTCGTGCGCAAATAATATAAACATACAATTTGTTTAAGTAATTGAATATTGTTGAATTAAATTTAATTTAATTGAATTTAAAACTATTGCCAAAAATTCAAGAATCAAGGAAGTAGGAGTGCTAAATAGATATCAAAGATTTAGCTTAAATTAAGCTAAACAACAATTTGTTAAGATTATTGTTCATTAAATAAATGGAAAATGTTTTAATTATGTTTTAATTTTGATATACTTTTGTACTTAATCTGTTAATTGTTCTTATTGTAAAATACATCCTCGAGCGGAAACAACGTTTTTATATTTTCACATCGCACTCAAAGTCTTTGGCCAATTCAAGAAGATTTGTTTGGTATCATGGGCAAATTACTGAACCTTCTCTGTTGAAGGATTTGAAGATGTTGTCCAAGTTCGTCAAGTCAACCACATCCTTGGTCAAGCCTGCTTCGCTTAGGTGGTCCACCCATGAATACGATACGATATTTTCTTCCGCTGGGATTTTGTTTGTTAGCTTATGACATAAGCAATGCGTTGAAATATAGTACCTAAAAAGATATTTCAGATTATTTGTTTACATAAGCAAAAGCAATGGCTACAAACCGGTCAATGGTGCTTCTAAATCTAGGGTATCGTCGAAGCACTTACATTTGCTGCGTTCCGAAATAACACCCTCGTTGTGTCCTAAAATGTGGGACCCTAATCTAAAGTGCAATTCTTCTCTATCAGGATGATATTGGAGGCCTTCCCTTGCCACGAAACACACCAAATGTGTTTTCTAATACGCCCTGATTCAAGCTGTAGGACAATACATACTTGAATCCAAATCAGCTTGCGTCTAACGGGGTTTCTACTATTTTTTTATTGACCCTTGCTAAAACCGTAGTTGACCATCCAGATAAATTAGAGTTTCTCGTTGCTTTGTACACTGTTGGCTTGGAACCAGGTTTAAGGCGAGGGCGTGTTTTATCCGTGCAGAATATATTTTTAATTTATTTATTATAAAGCAATTCAAATGCACTTCCCAATTCAAACTGGAGGTCTAATTTTTCATTCTTGGATACGCACATTATTTGCTATCATCATTTCGACATGTATTCCATCGAACCCATCTAATTTGTGGCTTAAATACAAGGATAATATGTCAAAAGATATCTAACATCAAATTCGTATCAGTTTCAGAAATCACGACCTTGATATGAATGAGAAGATACATAAATCGGGCTTTACTCTTGATCGTAGACATAGTAATGGGTTATCCATTTTGCGGTTTCAAAAGTAAACGTAAATAAAACATATATAAAATAGTTTTTTTCATGATATTTCTTTTTTATTATTAAGATTGAACGTTGACATTATGGGTGAAATACTACTTATTTAAATGACCACCACACGAATTGTTGCAACCATCGATTCTGTTGAGGTACATTTCGACCACTTTTTGACACATATTGGGCGGTATCTCAGCCATAACTTGACGAATGTTGGTTTTCAAGTGCTCAAGAGTTAAAGGTTTATCTGCATAAGCACGGTATTTCGCGAAGCCCCACAAAAAAAAGTCCAGCGGTGTCAAATCGCATGATCTTGGTAGCCAGTTGATATCGCCACGACGATAAATTACGCGGCCAGGAAATGTCTCTGGCAATAAAGCCATATTCGCTCGAGTTGTGTGGCATGTGGCACCGTCTTGTTGAAACCACATATTCTCCAAGTCGTATGCGTCAATAGCAGGCAAAAAAAAGTCGGTTATCATATGACCATATCGCTCCGAATTGACGGTGACAGTCGTTAACAGTGACTTTTTGTGGATGTAATGGCCTCTCTTTAATTACTTCAGGATTCTCAGAACCCCAAATACGACAATTTTGTTTATTACAATACCCACCGAGTGAGAAATGTGCTTCATCGCTGAAGAAAATTTTGTTCGAAAAATCGCCGTCCACCGCCTGTAGTTCAAGCACCCATTCGAAGTATGTACGACGTTGTGAATGGTCAGCTGGATTCACTTGTTGTGTGAGCTGGACTTTATATGTATGAAGGTGTAGATCCAAATGCAAAATACGCCATAATGTGCCGTAAGACAGTCCTAATTCCTGAGAACGACGAGGAATCGACACATTCGGGTCTTCGGCAACACTTTTACTTACAGCAATGTTATTTTCAGTGGTACGAGCGAAATGACCTTGCAATATTTGTAGCCAATCCAGTCTCTTCAAATTTTTTCACAATTTTGTCAATTGCTTGCGTAGATGAACGATTATGTAAACCACAATCTCTTCTTAAAGCACGATATGTGGATGTGGCAGAATCACCATTTCTGTAGTAGGTTTTAACAATTTGTATGCTTTGTGCGATAGTTAAGCGATCCATTTTCGCAAATGTCAGACTTTCAACTGAAAAAAAAAATTGGTTTAAGAACTTGGTTTGAAAGGTATCGAATTCCAGCGCTATACTTTTGAAACCGCAAAATGGATAACCCCTTATAACGTCATGAGCGTTAGTTTATTAGTCAGGTTAAGAATGCCAGCGCCAAATCGTAAAATGACTCATTTAATCGAGAACGTTAATATGATTTTAGATTTAGATTTAGTAGTTCAAACGAATGTACCTTTGTTGAATCCCCAACAAAAGGAATTTCATGATACATTAATGAAGGCAATTTGTGATGGAAATGGTTTTTTATATTTCGTGGATGCCCCTGGTGGAACTAGTAAAGCATTCCACATATCAGTAATTGTAACCACTGTTCGTGCAGGATCCAACATTGCAGTTTCAGCTGCTTCTTCTGGAATAGCAGCCACATTGTTAAATGGATCCCGTACGGCTTATTCGGTAGTAAAGTTGCCGTTAAACTATTGAAGAACCAGCATGTAATATTGCAAAAAAAACAGGAAAGGCCAAAGTTTTATCAGCATCGAAAATCATCATCTGGGACGAATGAACTATGGAGCATAAAAGTACATTAGAAGCACTTAACCGAACATTGAAAGATCTAGTCAATGACTCGAGATATTTCGAAGGAACAGTGATTTTACTCCGCCAAACACTGCCAGTAATTTCAAGACCAACGGCTGCCGAAGAAAATATCGCTTGACTCAAATTATCGATTCTATTACGCTATGTAAAGGAACTTCAACTGACAACAAATATGAGAGTTGTATTGCTTAATGATGCATGTGCTGAAGATTTCTCTCTCAGAGCAATTGCTGACTATCCGTAATGGTCAAGTACGTAACGATGAAGAATATCGTGTACCACAAGTACTTAACTGAAGAGTGCACCCTATGCACCAAATGCACCAAAATACATGAACAGTAAAGAATCATTAAAATACTAAATTTAGAGTTCGCCGGCTCATCTAGTAATATATATTTAGCAGTTTCTAAGAATATTGTGCTTACTATATGATCGAACATAAGGTAAGTACTTACGATTCAGTCGTGCATTTTTATTATTTTTTTTTTATTCCATAAATAAAAAGTTTTAGGGCCAATTTTTCAATAGACAGTTAAAGCAGTTAGTACATATTCTCTAGATAGAGCAACATTTATTTTATCGACAGTCAGTTATAAGCTTAATCATAGGAATAAAGCTATATGCTCATTTTAGAACGGAATATGAATTTATTTTGATGAATAAAATAAATACCTATTTTCGATGTCAAAAACATTTTGGGCTCTATATCTTAAGAACGAATTGTCATACAGAAGTCGTTAATATGTCATTTTGTAGATAAGTTTACTACCTTAAATCTGATCTTTTTAGAAAAAATTAAGATTTTGGGAGTTATTGAGTAAAATAAAAAAAATTGGATTTTTAAAATGGCAACATTACCCTTCCACACTCAAAATTTAGTTTTTTTTCATAGAATATATTTTTACAAACATAAATAAACCAAAAAAATCCCCACTCAAAAACATAAATTTATTACATCTTTTTTTAAGTAATGTCTTACACCCCAATGTTTTCGACCATTTTTCTCCTAATTTATAAATTGTACGATAAAAAGTGTCTGGATCTTTTTTGTGAAGAATAACATTAGCTACAATGCATACCTACAACTTTTTTCAAAAGAACCTATAGTTATCGAGTAATTTGAAAAAAAAACTGAATTTTTCCCCTTTCACCCCCATCCCTAAAAATGTTTGCCCCACAACAAATTTAGGGTACTTTTTAGGAAATGCTTATAATTAAAATGAAATAAAAGTGACGACCAAATGAATTCATTCTGTAGATTGCTTTTTCTTGATTGAAAAATTCAATGTTGTGATCCGTTGTTTAACAGTCAATTTAGTTTATTCATCTGCCAACTAACTGCCTCGTTATTTAGAGATTGAAAAATCGGTTCTTAGATTTTCTTCAACATATGTTTGGAGTTCGATACGCTACAGCCATATAGAAAACCTAAAAGTAGCTAGTTACTAAGTGGAAGAAATTCAGTCAAGTTTTTAAGTCTATAAAAAACTAACGGCTAAAAAAGGCGATGGATCTTGGACAGTCTCTCCAACTAAGTCACTGTGTTAACTGTTACCAACGAACTTCCCCGGTTGAAAGAATGACAACCAACTAGGGATTTGCTCAACAGATACAAGCTCAATTAACGCTCAATAAATTCCCTTATAACAGGATAAAATATTGACTTGGATATTAATACTTTCTATCCATATAAATCTCCAGGCGTGGACGGAATTACCAATTATACTCCAAAAACTGCAGACTGCAAAGACATCATTTTCATGGCAGAGAACGATTTTCAAAGGATGTCTTCCCGAAATGTACAGGAAATTTTAAATCCGTAGAGGATTTCTGGCCAATAAGACTGATATTCTTTATACTTTTTTTTTAAATAAGCTGATAAAGCATGTCTTACAATAGACAGATAAATTGATGCAGGTTTTTCTTATGGAATTTACGTCAACTGACCAAACGGTAGAGAACGCAGATGATTTAGTAATTTTAGCGTCGGAAAAATTCCCAAAATTGATAAGCGCAATCACGGAGAAGGCTCTGCTTAGGGTTAGTAAGTGTGCACGAGTTGTAGACTAGGGGTTAACCAAGGCAAAACAGAATTGTTACTCTTCACTACCTGGACTAATGTACGCACTTTCATCCTACCTGGATTAAGTAGTCACAATTTATCATTATCTTCCAGTGTGAGATATTTCTAAGTCATCCTGGAGCATAAGCTAAGCTGGAAAATCAATAATTAAGAATGTGTTAAGAAGGCTACCATTACTTTCGACGCTTGAAGTAAGTCATTGAAAAATGGGGCCTTAATAATATAAAAATAATCCTATGGACATAAGCAGCGGTATAGTACGACCAATCTCGGCTTATCGTTCGATTGGTAGCGCGCTTTAAATAAACAAGACAATACTAATAAACTTAAGAAAATTTAGAGAACTGCTACGCTTGGCGCCACTGGGACCTAAAGATCTTGTCAACGGATGCCTTAATTGTTATATTATATGTTTTGCCTCTTGACCTCCACCTTAAACATCTGGTATCTTGCCGAGCACTAAGACTCTAAGAGTCAAAATACTGGTTTTCCAAACCGTACGGTCAAAGTAACACATGATTCCACCAGATTTTCTGTGGATAAACACTGACTACTGCACCCTTACCGTGAGTCTCAGCAAAATTTTAGAAATATCTTCCCAACGAGGAAGAATTGAGAAGGTGACGAAGTGTCGAAAGATTTCAAAGCTAAAATTTTTACCAACGGATTTAAAATGAAGGATGGTGTAGGATCTGGAATTTTCTCAGAATCGCTGAATACCTCTAGATCTTTCCGGCTTTTCCGGCTTTCCTAGCATCTTTCAAGTTGAAGTACTAGAAGCTTACAAATTCTTTAATTAAATCCATTTCAAAATCTAAACTGGGGAATAATCACAGACAGCTAAGTGCCACATAAAGGGAAAGGCAACAGCGATTCTCCTCTGCAAGTGTGAAGTGTCCCGCTTTGTTCAATCTAAAAATGCAATGCTTTGGAAAAGGTTTCCTTTCCGATCTAAGAGAATACAAATATCAAAGATCTATTCTCTTTTCTCAACGGTACCAAATGGCTCTAGCGACGATCTGCTTGAGATGTTGCTCTCTCGTTTTCCGCTAAAAGTGTGAAAGCCTGTAGTAACAATACTACTTATTTCGACATAAATATTTTTTTTTATAAAAAAAAAATCTCAGACTGTTGTGGTTCGCAATTTTTGAAAATGGACTTGGATCATGAATTCACGAATAATGTACAAAACTGTATAAGTAGCAGTGTTGGTAGAGAATGCAAGCTTTTGCGAAAGTATTTTTATATTTTCACACATTGAATTTAATTAAGAAATTGTATTCATTTACTTTTGAAGCTTGAATCATCAAGCGTTTTATAGCATTTTTTTGTGAATTCATGCAGTCTTTTTTGCATCTTTTACTCTTTTCCAAGGCTAAGGTAGTTAGTATTCCGATCGAAACGCACACACGAGGTACAGGGAAGGATGCCAACAACGTTTTTAACTCTTAGAAAAATGTTTTAGTTTGTTTTTCCTTTCCCTTTTTCGAAGTATGCGTTTGTGTATAGCTTTCTTTTCAATTTAAATTTTTTCACAATAGAAGCTAAAAGCTTGATTGGTATTTTTGCGGGATTGTTCAACTATTTTCAATTTTTACGAGCTAGTGTCATTTTTAAAAATAAATTAAATGCACGAGTGGATCGCTAGAACTTGCTTATCGTAAGCAAAAGGTTTCTATTAAGAATTTAAATACATTTCCAAAGTCGTTTTTTACTTAATTGTTTATACAGGTTGGCGTACGAATCGTGCTATAATAAGAATTTAAATAACTTTTATTTTAATCGATGTATTTCATTAATTTTTACTTTCGATTATAGGTACTAAATATAAAGCAAGTTATGTATTCGTAAAATAATTTTTGTTTTTCTAACAATCAAACATGACATTACGATCATAGAGAACACCAAAAAAGTGGGTCTCGGAATTCTGTCTGTTTGTCTGTCTGTTCTCGAGACTGCAGCCTAAACGGTTCGGTGGATTTGCTTCAAACTTGGTACATATTATTTTTTCGATAATATGCCCACACGTTTTTTTAATTTTTTTTAAAGACGACAAATAACCGTAGCCCCCATACATTTTTTTTGGCCAAAAACAAAAAATCTGATTTTGCTCAGAAACGGCTCCAACAATTTTTATAAAAAAAAACAGTTCATTATAATGAAGGGAGAGTGTACCTTTTGATAATTTTTTTTTTTGGATTTTCTCGGAAATGGTTAATTTGATTTTTTTGGATTTTTTTACGCAAAAGCTCCTAGAAAGTTTAAACACTATTGTAACCAAAATTTTTCAAAAAAATTTTCTTTTTTGATTTTTTCTTTTTTTGAAAACTCAAAATTTCGAAAACGAAACGACTATTTTTTCACAACTTTGTATTTGGTGGTTTTTGACATTATTTTGAATAGATAAAAAAAATATTTTTTTAAAAATAAAATACAACGGTACCTCCCATACAAATGTTAAAAAACCGTTAAGAACAAGAACATCTTCAAATAACGGTCCCCATTGCCAGTTTGTGTTACACCGTTTTCTTCAAAGAAGTATGGCCCGACAATCCACCTTGATGAAACTGCGCAACGCACAGTGACTCGTTCTGGGTGCAGTTCCTTCTCGTGGAGCATCTCCAGATTAGATTCACTCCATATACGGCAATTTTGCTCGTTAACATTGCAGTTTAAGTCAAAATGGGCCTCATCAGTCATGAACAAACAATTTATCAATGTGTTGTCTTCTTCGGTCATTGCAATCATTTTTCGGCAATATTCCAGGCGAACAGGCAAATCCTGAGGGCGTAACTTGCTTTTAATTTGGACTTTGTACGAAAACAAGTTTAAGTCATCATGAAGTATCCGTTGTAATGACCGTCTGCTAACTCCAATTTGGCCCCATAAGTTTCTAGTCGAAACACTTGGTTTTGCCTGTATTGCCGATGCAACGGCCACGATTGTATCCTGAACCCGAGCATTGGGATCTCGATGATACGGTCTTCGCTCGATGCTTCCAGATTCGGCAAACATATTTACCAGCCTCATAATGGGCCATCTACTCGGGGGGTGCCGCCAAACTCCAGCCTAAGTTCCCTTTGGACGGAAATGATGGACTGCAAAGAATCGGTACACTATCCAAATCCTGTTTTCAGTATCCAAAGCATGCATTTTGATAAATCTAAATAGTAGCCTATAAAATCAGAAAAAAAAATAACCCGATTACTCACACTAAAAAAAAGGTATTACGTTTTATTTTTGTAGAACGATTCGTGGGGCACGCTGTATACAATTTTTTTTGTTTTAATTTTTAAGCTTGGTACGACTATTCTAAATATTTAATAATTTAAATTTAAAAAAAAAATTTAAAAATATTATCCGCCCGTTTTTTTCTTCAAAAATCAAAAAAACAAAAAAATATTGAACGGAAATTTTGGAATACAGTATTATTTATAATTTGAAGGAGCTCTTACATTAAATTTCTTATTGAAATCTAGCCGTTTATGGGAAAAAAAAAACACACACTTTTTTTTATCAAAATCTTTAGAGCCATTTTCGAGACAATTGTGATGGTACAAAAAATTGTATGGTTAATATTGGATCTAAAAAAAAAACGATTCAATAATCAGTTTTAGACAATTACCTAAAACGCTTAAATACCAAGTTTGAAGAAAATCACTTCAGCCGTTTAAGCTGTAGGGAGCTGTACAGCAAGACAGACAGGTGGAAAAGCGGGGCGCACTTTTTTGGTGTTCTCTGTCATTGTAATGTCAACTTTGACCAAAGTCTCGAGTTCGATTTTTTTTCCAAATGCAAAACTTGCCCTATAGAGTACCTATATCGCAAGTTAAAATAGAATACAAAACCAGAGACAAATAAAACACTCCCATAAGTGAAATAAACTTTCAGAATGTATCTTGACATTCTACCACACCATTGCTTTGCTTGTATGAACGTCCTTTGTTACATGAGTTTTGAATGGGAAATAGTGATATGTAGACCGATTCTTTGAGCTACAGCTTCATCCTATTGTGCTCAAGGGTATCCCACTCTATACCACATAATAGGTCATCATTTTAGCTTTAGATACTATGTACTGCATTCACAAACTACTGAGCTAGAAGGATATTTTGCCAACTTTGAAATAACCATACTGCTATTTTGCAAGAACCAAAACAGAAGGAACATAGACAACAACCACATTTTCTACTACAACACCTGCCAAACACGCCAATCAAAAAAGATTCACCGTTTTGTTGATGTACATACTTCGAAGTGGATACAGCAATTAACCTAAAAGTTATTGATTTCAAATCAATTTAAAGCGAAATATCAGGATATTGTTCATGTACTTTAAACAACCGCATCCTTTCTGGATGAACATAATGGAGACGTAGCTGTTAAAATATTGAATGCAACACAGCAGCAAATGGAGTTGTATTAAGCGCTGTAACATTTGTTTGGAGAGTTTTTGCCATTTCAAAATCAGTGGTAATTTCAACACAAATCAGCGGCAGCGCTTACGTGGATTGATGTTACTTCAAAATCTTTTCAATCACAGAAAATAAAACGAGCTGAAATAAATGCATTTTGAGCACGTAAAATATAGCACGTATAACATTTTTTGACAGATTACAGCTTCAGCTCCAGTTTTAGTTGTAGAACTTCATTATGTTCAGCCTGTTATAAGAAAATAGCTACATTTTTTTTCGAAGGTAATAGCAATACCGATTTTGTTTGAGTGAACTGATGGATTAATTCAAAGTTTTTAAATGTGTTCAAATTTGTTGGAGATAAATAGAGCATTCAAAATTGAAGGATAGATACTAGAGGACCTCGTAGTTATTATTATCTACTGCTTGACCGATTTATGGCCTGTTGTTTTGAACGCAGTGTAAATTTTCTTCGTGGTCGTAGTTGGCTTCGTTCTCCCCCATCATGTGGATCAAGTAATACATCGTGATGAGCATATCGCGTGCAAACTTGTTGCAAGTACAAATAAAATTCACGACTGGATAGCACGAACTTGCTCTTATGTTCGATCACATCGTATTCAAAAGATTTCTATTAAAAATCTTATATTCGTCTTATAAGTCGGTTTTTACTTAATTTTTTATATACATATACAAAATTTTTTAAATTTTTTACTAAATAAAAAATTGATATGACAATCTTAAATATTTAAAAATAAAACTTAAGAACAAAAGAATAAATCCTTATAGGCTAATCACACCAAACCATAAACGACATTTTACTCGTTTTTCTCAAAACGAATACTAAAGACTACTCGTTTTCCAATACAATTTTCATAAACGACTTGTTTTGCAAAACGACTCGTTTTTGATAAAACGACTTGAAAACGAGTAGCTATTCAAGGATGAATTAAGCGAACAGATCTTCCGTCAAGTGAAATTGATATGATTGTGAATAGGGCCTCAAAAAAGAGAACAGCTGGTTGCTTGCTGTCAAAAAATGTAATTTCAATGTTTTCAAAAATTTATTTGAAATAAATTTTTATTTTTTAGTTTTATTTACATATTGTGGTTGAAGAATACGCCAAACTTTCTGGCAGAATTTTTCGGCAATAGACATACTGTAGACACACCTACTATACCGAAGAGAGCTGAGATAGCCATATATTCGGCAGATAATCCCAGCGCTAAAATAGCTATCTAGCTTTCTACCCTTTTTTATGGAATGCAATTTCTGCAGTTAGGGTCTAGAACTTCCAAATTTCTCATTTGGCTGCGCAGCATATCAAACGTGCTTGAAAATATTCGAAAATTTTGTTTGAAATATTCACTATCATTTTCCAAAATCTTTCTCCAAAAAGTGCTAGTACGTATCTGCATAAAATATCAAAACGCGTATAATGAATTAAAAGTTCACATTTGTCCACATGCTTCTATGGATTGCACAATTTTGATCTATACTTTTTTTCTCTTTTTATATAGCACTATAAGATTTGATTGCTTAGGATTCATGTTGTATCAACGTTTTGACAGCTTTTTCAAAAACATCTGAAATGTCAAACAAAATCAAGTAAATGTTCGGTGTGAACGCTGTTCTCGTTTTAGTAAACGAAGAGGGTGAACTAGTTTTAATAAAAGTAAAAATAATACAAAATTCTGAAATAAATACTTAAAATAATTTGAGCTAAAAAAAAGTACGCCATTTTATTTCTTGGATAAGTTTGAATTTATAAGAACAAAATTTTAATAATCTGTGAAGCGGTTTTAGAGAAAAAAAGTTTTTTTTTCAAAAACTTTTTGAAAATAATTTTCAAAAAAAAAATTCAAAACGCAAACTCATAGATATTCAGAAAATACATATATCTAACCATAATTTTTGAAATAAATTTAATGAGCAGTTTTCAAAATATAAATTTTTAATTTTTTCTTAATAATGCTTTTAAATATACAAAAAAATATTAATTAAAAATATTGATACGCGGTATAAATTGGGCAACATAAGCCTATATTATAATGTTTGTGTGAAATTTCGAAAGAATCGGTTAAGCCATCTATGAGATAGTCGAAAGCAAAAAAAAACGGTATTATGGAAAGTACCGTTTTCAGACATTTTTAAACATTTTCTTTCAACCATATGATTGGTCGTGCCATAACATCTGCACTGATTTTTTCAAATCAAAATCGTTTGAGTTGTTTTCGAGAAAAATAGGCTTTAACGCAACGGTTATATGGCAGGTACCCTTATTGTATGAGCTAAAAAATATTCAATTTCCCCTCTGTACAATACCTTAGAACCTCTATATACCAAGTATGAAGCAATTTAACCCACCCGTTTGGGTTGTAGGTATCTATATATACATACAGCCAGACAGACATGCAAACGGACAGAATTTTTAGGCCATCTTTTTTCGTCTTCGCTATCATCGCAATTATCTCAAAATTTTTTTTCTCGATGACTACAAATGTCCCAAAGAGGGTACATACTCCATACAATTATTTTGCATTATTAAAATATTGGTGAAAGGACTGAGGATAATCCCAAAAAAGCGGAAGTCGTTCAAGCATTATTATTGCTTCCTGGTAACAAATGTGGTTAACTTAATCCCTAGCCGTTTCGGTATGATTTGAAAAGATTGCTGAAGAAATCACTTACATATTTGAAATATAACGAGCACCAAATGTTGGTTAAGTTAGTAAATGGTCTTTTGAACAATATTACAAAAATAAACTTTCTATCAAAATGGAAATGGAAAATTCTATTTGTATCTTGCTTTTAAAGCACTTTTTGTATCATTTAATGATTTTGAATGACCAACAACAACTTGAGTATGCTACCACCAAGTTTTTTTCATAATATTTTTGGAGTTATAGCTATTTCACGACTTGCCAAGGTCGATCATCAGATTCCTTTGCTCTATTGGTGCTGGCCTACTTGTTCCTTTTAATTGAAAAACTTCTTATGCCTTCATCGTGTATTGAACCATGACCAAGCTTCTTAGAAGCCAGCGCACTACGCATCACGCCACCGAACCCAAATGGAAATGGAAAATGTTTACATTAATTTTGCCCCATCTTTTACCAAAAAACTAGCGTTGAACATTATAATGGAAATTAATTATATAAGAACATGTAATTGAATTTATATAAAAAAACTACCGGACCCAGCGAACTTTTTCTCGCCCCAATTTAACGTAAGTTTGCCCTTGATAGTAGTTGACGATCACATTGTTGATCAGTTTCTTGACGGACAACCGCATACTGTTGCAAAATTTCGGATTGAATGATTCATATTCGCACAACATGATTTTGAACGATCCCACCTTCAGCGGTTATCGACGACGACGTCGTTTCTTTTCACTTTCACCACGACTGATCATCTGGATAACAACGACAAAATAATAAATATCTGTCAACTCCACTCCGCAAGGGCCATGGATCATGTTCGTTGTCCCAACGGAATGGAGCTCCGGATCACTTTGTCGATCTAGTAGTTCGGCAGAAATTATCGAAATATGATCTGGTCGGATCTTGTCGAGCATCTAAAACAGAATGTGTGCATATGGTAAACCACGCTTCTACCATTCAATCAAGTACATCCAACAATGGAGTACGCAAGAAACGTTTGGTTAGCGACGTAATCCATGACTTGTCTGATCTTTTGTTTGAATACTCATTCAGTGATGTCATATAGATAGCTGTATATTTGTCCTGTCAGCAACAGGTTCGTAATTTTCGGGCATCCGTAATTCCTCACGTACGTCATCGCATCTTGAACGTACTCATGCATGTGGCGAGGGCTTCCAAAATAAATAGCTGGCAGAATGGTCAAATAACAGATGTTGTCCCCGTTTCCTTCAGTAGGGATAGCGCCACGCAAGTGGATGTACTCGTCTGATCGTTACTTCGACTGATTGAAACGAATGCAATTCAGACGCTCCTTTTTGACCTTGACATACATACCGTTTGATTTACAACGAAATTTTTACTTATTATTGCACGACGCACGTCTATGTCGTCCACTAATGAATAATCCTGTTAAAAAAAACTGTTGCGGAATGAACGTTTCGCACCGAGCCAACCAACCAATTGGATAACCCAACTTTTAGCTAACCTTTTTATAGATAACCATACTTTTTATTCTTTTATTCCCAAATTTATTTTCTGAAAAATTGATCGAATTGATACCTATCGCATTGAATTTCAATTGATCGTAATACTTGTACTGTTTTGCAGATGTTTTTTTTAAACGGATGCGCGCACTAAAGGGGTTTTGACTACCCTTAAAATGAACAAGCACAGTGCGAGCGTTAGGAAAGTAGGGAAGGATGCAAGAGGAGATACCGATGCACATTGGTTTTGAATTTCTGAATATCAAAATGGGAGGGGAAAATAGAGCCGGGTAAAGTATTCCACATTCGCGTTGTACGGCTAAAGAAAGAATCTCTGTACTTGACAGTACGTCCGAAGTTGGGCTCAAGGGTAAACTGATGAGCATTCCTAGAAGCGCGAGTATTACGGTTGAAAAATTTAAGGGGAGGAATGCAACTGGCTATTTCGCTGGAACAATGTTTATAAAAATAGCGATAAAATAGTGAGAGACATATAACATTTCGACGATGTTCTAGAGATGTAAATGTTTCCACTATAGTTCTATCGCCAATCATTCTTAGAGCTCTATTTTGAATTCTATCCAAAAGATTCAAATGAGTTTTGGGAGCTCCTGCCGAAATGTGCGAGTTATACTCCAGCTTTGGACGAATGAAGGCCTTATAGATTACAGCCAGACCAGACGGGGAGAAGAATTTCTTGCACCTTCGAAGAAAGCCCAAACACTTTGCAGCGTTTTTGGCGACATCAAATATGTGTTCATTCCACAAGAGGTGGTCTGTGATGCACATGCCGAGGACTGAAAGCTGATCGGTTTCTTCAATGCAAGTGCCGCTCATGGATAGCGGCATGGGGGTTGGGTTCTGCTTTAACGACAGAAGACAGCACTGAGTTTTTGAAGCATTAAATTCTACACGGTTTTTAATTCCCCATTGGACAATGCTGTCAAGATCAGAATTTAATGAGCTTATCATACGCTGCCGTTCCAGTTGCACATCCGAAAAACAAGGAGGTGCATCTAAAAACGAATATGAAAAGCTGAGAGTACTATCGTCAGCAAAACAATTATCATTAGTAAAAATGAGAAAGAGGGTCGGAGACAATACGGAGCCCTGGGGCACACCAGCATTTATTTAGTGAATATCAGACTTTAAACCGTCCAATACAACTTGTATTGAACGGTCCGAAAGGTAATTTCTAATCCAACGAAGAAGACATTCATCGATACCAAATGCACGCATTTTCGATAGGAGAGCTTGATGCCAAACTCTATCAAATGCTTTTGAAATATCAAGCGCAATAATCTTACTTTCTCCAAAACGATGTAAATATTTGTGCCACTGTTCGGTGAGATATACCATCAGATCACCAGTGGACCTATTGCTACGAAAGCCATACTGCCGGTCATTAAGAAGCTTTCGTTCTTCAAGATATTTCTTGAGCTGATAATTAATCACCGTTTCCATGACCTTGGAAAGAAGGGACGTAAGTGCAATTGGACGGTAATTAGATGGTGAAGAAGATGCGCCTTTTTTAGGGACAGGCTGGACAAATGCTGTTTTCCATCCAATCGGAAAGAGACCTGTAGAGTAGGACAGATAGAAAAGCTTACGCAGTGGTTTTGCCAGCGTTGAAGAACACCTCTTCAAAACGATGGGAGGGATACTATCCGGGCCAGCGGATTTGTTTATGTCAAGATCTTTGAGACTCTAGGAACTGCACGAGTGCGAAAGAAGATTCGTCCCATAAAATCGTTTACGCTCTCAAGTACTGGAGGAGTCATAACACTTTCTGACAGCGTCGAATTAACAGCAAACTGCGCTCTAAGCAAATTGGCTTTTTCGCCAGAACTGACAAAAGGGGTGTCATTAAAGACGAGCGTTGGAACCGAAGAAGAAGTTGAATTTCGAATAGTTTTTACAAATGACCAAAAATTCTTACTACCTTTGGGACATTGTAGTATTTTTTGACTTAATTTTTGGTCTTGCAAAAATTTGGTTCTACGAATATGAACGTTGCAAGTCTTTCTAGCTTGTAGAAACTTTTTCCGGTATTCCTCAGTGGGGTTGGCTTTATGATTCCGGAAACTGACTTCTCTAACCCTAATAACCTCTTTACAGCTTAAATCAAACCATGCATTTTCTTTCGGTTTGATAGATTTCACCCTATTCGGGATAAATTTTCTCATTCCGTAAAGGATTAAATTTGTTATCATATCTGCGCTGGAGTCTATGTCACTACCGAGGAAGCATAGTGACCAGTTAAAGTTTCTGAAGAAATTATTGAGAACGTCCCAGTTGGCTTTCCCATATTGCCAAACGGTTCTCATAGGTGGTTTTTCTTTAACTGAGTGTTGTTGGCATGAGAAATTTGCAGATACGACACAATGGTCTGATGTACCTAGAGGCGATAATACATTTAGCGTGTATTTATTAGGGTCAGAGGTAAGGAACAAGTCTAGAGTGTTTGCGGTTTGACCTGCAACGTCAGGTATTCGGGTTGTGATGCGCGATATACGACTATTAACATATAACGCCATCTATCGATTTCCAACGAAAGTTATTCGAAATTGTCCAAGCATCAAAACGAATTTTCCATCTTTACGTCGTCGAAAATCATTAAATGCAAAATTTCGTCGAAAAAATTCAATTTTTTCGCTTTTTTCCAGAATGTTTCGAGCTACGAATTTTCAATTTTTCCATTCGACTAGTAATTCCGAAAAAATATTGCACACAAAATTCCTTACAAAAAATTAATTTTTGATTTTCCAGTCTGCCGACTTTTCCAGATAATGTTCCTAAAATTTTCATTCGTAAATGCCTTCTCCTGGCAACTACGAACAAATGAAGAAAAATTAGACCAAATCGGCCCTGACGTTCTCATTTGATGAATTTTTCAAACCATTTGTATATATAGATGTAAAAAAAACATAAGCTTCAATTTATTTAAGCAACAGCTTTAAATTTTTTTAAATCTATTAATAAAAAAAAATCAAAAGAAGACTGACTTTACTTACGAACTTTAAATAAACTAATTGCTTGGCTGCACTATTTAATGATAAAGCGTATTGAATGGTTTGAAAAAAAAAACAAACAATTTATTTAATCGAAAACAACGATTATTTCAAAGACCTAATTAGTTAATTGCTAACCTTCTTATTTAATGAGCCATTTTGTTTAACAAAAGAAACAAAAAATAACACCAGATGGCTAAGAAATAGTCGGCTTTTGTTCAGCACATTTTTGTATTTGTTATAAATTACACTACTTCTGGGGAAAATAATTCAATTGTTCAATTCAAATCCATCGTAATGGTTTCTTCAAAAGTATTCGTAATTTTGTTTATTTGGTTTTTGGTTGCTCAATCATCGGAAGGATTATTCTTTCAGGTGTGGAAGAAGCCTTTTATTCAAGGAAAACTCTGTGCTTGGGGATCGCCGCTTTGCAAAAGTACAACATCAACAACTACACCAACTACCACATCTACATCGACTTCAACATCGACTTCAACATCGACGTCAACATCGACTTCAACATCAACTTCCACTTCGCCAAGGACAACGGCTGCAGCAGGATAGACATCATTAAACAGGAAACAACTCACATTTAAGAAACAAATAAAGCACAAAAAAACTAAAACATTTTTTTTTTAATTTTGCGCGCACTCAAGGGGTTATGACTCCCCTAAAAATATTTCAACAGAGTAAATGGTATAGGATTAGACAGAAGTTACCAATGCACATTGCACACTGGTTGTAAATGTTTGAATATCACAATTGGAGGTAAAAATACGGTCGTGTAAAGAATTCCACTTGGTTTGGTGCGAAGAAAGAAGGAATCAATATACTTGACAGTACGTCAGAAGTTGGGTTCAATGTTAAACTGACGAGCATTTCTAGAAGCGCGAGTATTAAGTTTGAATTGTTTTAGGGGAGGAATGTAACTGTCAATTTCGCTATAACATTGCTTATAAAATTAGCGATAAAATAACATTTCATCACGGAAAATTTATCGTGACAAAAAATATTCTTTTGATATACGGTATTCCGAATCGTTGTCTCTGCCGTCTTATCACTCTTTTTTTCTACAGGCGTTTCCTCCGATTTCCGTCAGCCATTGACACTCTGTCTCAGTATATTTAAGAAAAAAAATCGATGGAACTATCGTTTTGAGTGGAAGAGCGCAATGATTTATCTTCACTGAACCAAATGGCGTAGGTAGTATTGGCGAAAATATTTTGTTAAGCTTTGACTAAACAATAATTCAAGTTGTCAAGTTTTTGCAAAATTTTTCTTATTTTTGAAGATTTATTCTTCGAAATCGGTAAAATTTCTTCCGTTTTCGTCTAGATTAGTACGTTATTTAAATAGAAGAATTATTTAAGAAAAAAAAAATATTTTTGTAAATGAAAAGTAATCCCCCAGAAAAGTCCGTTCTTTTGATCAAAATTCTATACTAACTAAAAATTCTGTTCTATACTAAGAGCATCCTGGTGTTCTTCAGAAGTGTATATGAATTAAAAGCTTTCTATTTAAACAAATTCTCCTCAATTTGACGAAATCTCATCTGTAAATTTGGTTTAATACAGGAAAGCATTTCTTCAGTTTGACAATTTTTCTTCAACAGCTCATACAGTTGAGGTCATCAAAAATCTCTTGCAGAGTGACTTCGACTAGATTCAGCGATATTGTGATGACTGGAAGTTGAAAATCAACTTCCAGAAATCAGAAACTATTTTGTTTAGGACTCCGTTGTCTAGCGCCTCAAAGGGTACGAGAAAGAACTGGCGCAAACTGGTGATCGTAGGGCCACATGGACATCCACTGGCGAGTAAAAGTGTAGCAAAGTACCTTGGCATATGGTTGGATCAGTACCTGTATTTCGACAGACATATAGGTGCTGCTTTGTCCAGGGCTAGGGGAGCCTTTGCCTTGACAAAACGACTGTTTTATAGCACCCTTGACAGCAGGGTGAAGGTGATTTTCTACATGGCCCTCATCAGGCCGATGATTGCCTACGGATGCCTGGTGTGATTCAACGTCGCATTTCAAATGGAAAAGATTCGGGTGTTTGAGAGGCAATGTCTTAGACGTTGCCTTGGATTACACAGAACACCAGAGTCGGAGTACACAAGATATTATTCCAACCAGGTTCTATACAACGGAGCCAACATAAACAGGACAGATATTTTTTTTTTAAAGCTGATTCGAGGTCACACTGCAAGAGCGATGTCCTCAACCAACAGCTTAATTTTTGGGGTTTACTACCCCAATAATGAATATTTTGAGAGTGCGTGGTTAAGTGGTTCAATCCCTCCCGAGGCATTCCTCTATTTAGACAGTCGAGGGCTGATACAGGATAGAATGGCGGTTCAGCTTATCTACCACGTCAGCCGTAAAACTGTAGATAGGCGACTCCTGTATGGTCGAGACGTCATCGCTCAAGGTGGAGAGGAGCGCCTTCGGCTTAGTGGGACTGTGTCCGATCGGGACCGAAGGGATAGGGCGAAACAGGAGAACCAGTTCTGGTGGCTCTCTGAACAGCATCGTGATATTTAAAGTCGATTAAGATGGTATGTCTTGGCCGACTTACATACATTTAGGGTAATTAGGTATAGGGAACAGTCGGGGTGGCACCAAACAAAATTAAAAATATGTATGTATGCGGGGGCATAAGTGCATGTAACTGCGCGTCCGTGCATGTATGTGCGTACGTATATGTATGTGCGTATGTACATGAATGGGTGGGTTACATGTTGTTGTGTGGCTGCATGCATATAAAAAATAAACAAAAAAAAAACTTTTAAAACGAAAAAAATGCTGCTGTGGCTGTTCTAGTTTTTTAGTAGTTTTAAGTGGTTTTGGGTATTATTAGGTATTTTAAGTAGTTTAAGTTATTTTTAGTTGTAATTATTTTTAGTTCATCTTTAGGTAGTTCTTAAGTTAAAATTTAAAAATGATTTGATACTGAGTTTTTAGAAAAAAGTTTTCTTGGTTAAATAAAAATAAAATAATTAGATTTAATTAAAATAGTTTTTAGGTCGAAAGACATTATTTTTAATAGCTATAGATTTTTGTCTAGCTTTAAGATAATTATAAGTTAAGATTAAATAAAAATGAATTTACAAAAAAAAAAAAACATGCTCAAAGTAATTAAAATGTGGAAATTGATTGAAGTTTATCTATTAATGAATAAAGTGACGAAGAAATATTGAAAGAAAATGACGTAAAAAATGTATGTAGATGATTCTGTAGTTATCGATTCTCAAGGAATATTAAACGCAAGGAAAGGCACAGATTTATATAGCATTGTTCATTGTGTTTAATAAATATTGGAAATTATTCCTATAAAGGCCAAGATGAAAAATGAACAACGTTAATGTTCAAGTTTTCACTTCAGCCGTCACTCCCGGAGTGCAACCCGTTGCTTTTTTTCACGTTTTGTTGTAACACAATCTCACCCAATATAATCTCAGAAAAACGGAAAAACGTTATGTTAATACTTAAACGAGGTTAGGTATTTCGAAAACGTCAGTTTTAGGAAAAAGTCGGAGTTAAAATTCGAATACTTTCCGTATCTCGCTTTTTATAATGCCATTATTTTAAATCTGGATTTCTGGGTTAAAATGAAACAGTCAATACCTGGTTCCCAAACTAGTGCCGTGCAATTCAGGTTGCATTTAAAAGACCTTAGGTCTTACAGGCATAGTTAAATTAAAAAAAAAAATCATTTTATCCCGACGGATTATCAAAACAAGCCTGTTTTTTATAATCTCGGTTTTTATTATCCCGTTTCTTAAAATACCGTTTTTGCAATCCCGTTTATTAAATTTCCGCTTTTAGAATCTGAAAGCAAACAGGACAGCGCGTAAGGAGGCGCATGATGTTCCCTGCAACACCCTGATAGTCCTAATATAGGATTCAGGAAGGTTTTGAGCTTGGGTGTGTGCAAAGTTTTTGTGTAAAATTTATCAAAATACTGAACGGGCTAAACAGGATTAAACAGGATATTACAAAGCCGGTTTCCGATATGCTCCATTCTGTAACAAGAACCTTATTGCTCAGTAAAATAAAGAAAAACGTATTGCTTTCAAGAAAACTTTAAAATAAAAGATACATTTGTTTTGATATTCATGCCGATTTATTTCTGAAACCATTATCCTGTTTAGGCCCTTCTTCTTCCACCAGAAGCTGCAGTTGTTGTTGTCGTTGATGTAGTCGATGTTGAAGTTGAGGTTGATGTTGAAGTTGATGTCGAAGTAGATGTTGTTGGTTCAGTTGTACTAGTTGTGCTAGTTGTTGATGTTGATCGACATAATTTTGATCCCATCGAACAAAGTTTTTCTTGGAAAAATGGCTTCCTGATTATATGAAAGATGAAACCCTCAGATGATTGAACAACTAAAAGTCCAATTAAGCAAATAACTAATAATTTTGCAGAAACCATTTCTATAGATACAATTGAATGATAAAACTGAATTAATGTTCACCTCAACAATATCAAGCTTATATACCAAAAGCCTTTCAAAATGTTAGATATTATGCTCAGGCAAGTCGAAAGAAGATAACCTTTAAATTTTTATTATTATTTAAGTAGATTATGGTTTTTGCAACACTTTAGTGTAAATATTTATGTTTATTGTAACACCTACTAGTATTTGATTTGTTTATTTAAACAAATAGACCGCACACTGCTTATAGAGATTTATTGCACCTGTATATTATCTGTGATTTACTCAACAAGTATTATGTTGTGGTAGGTAACATTTCAGCTTATCTTTAAAGTAATCAAAATAGAAATAAAATACCCAGTATACTATTCTTTTCTATGAAACCATTTTGGTAGTCAAATCTTTTCTTTTTGTTTCACTGGGTTGGTCTTATTTTCCTCAGTAAATCTTAACTTTTTATGACTATTTCTCTCAAATCTTTTACGTTTATTTAATATTTTTTTTTTAATATTTATTTTAATTCATGTTGAACTACACTGTAAGATACAATATCTTTTTTAAGTGAAGCTTTCATATTGAACAGTAACTACAATAATATGTTCGTAAGCTTAAATTGAATAAATTAATTACTAATTAATATTATTTATTAAATACATATATGGAAGTTTAATTTTAATTTAATTTAATTTATAAATTCCAAAAATATGATTTAAGTTGCTTTTTAATGATTGGGGTGCCAATAGTTCTTCTTATATGTGGTGGCAATGTATTCCATAAGCGTGTTGAGTTAACAAAAAACTGTCTTTCTGAGATTAGACTATTAAAGCTTGGGATAACTAAGAGACACGATCGATTCGAATTTAAATATCGTATTTCTTTAAACAGGTCATAGGATTGATGTCTTACCTACTATATAAGCAATTCTTCCAAGTGAAGTTCCGGTTAAAAATCACACCTAAGTTTTTTGCAGTTTCAACGAACTCGATAGAAAAAGTGTCAAAAAAAAATTGAGGTAAAGTAAGACAGATCTAACTTTCTCTTTGAGATTATTGCACATTTTGATTTATTCGGGTTAAGCCATTTTTGTTGGACCAACGCTTAACTTCTTCGAGATCTTCATTAATACAAGTCACTGTATGTTCAATAAGACCCAAGAGACAGCTTATGTATAATTGGGTATCATCTGCGTATAATCTAGTTGAACAAAATTTAAATATAGTAGGAAGTTCATTGACGTAAATTGAAAAGAGCAGCGGGCCAAGAATGCATCCCTGAGGAACCCCATTGGAATTTAAGAAAAAATCTGACAGTTTTTTATTTAGTTCTACAGCTTGCAATCTGTCCGTTAAATATGAGTGTATCAGACGAACGGCTTTTGAGGAAAACTTGTAAAAAAGCAAAAGTTTTTCGCAGAGTATGGTATGACTAACAATGTCAAAAGCCTTGGAAAAATCTAGTTATACTAGGAATGTTACATGTTCCTATTCGATAGCTTTTCTTATCTGCTCCTTTATGCTTAAAATTGCATAATACAACAGTTTTTATTACGAAAACCTCACTGTTGTGATGTTTATAAGTTTTCTTTATCGGAAACCTAATGTTTCGAGTTACTTTTATAGGCGTAATGCTGTATATAATTTAACTGTATATAACATTTTTTGAATTTTAATAAAACTAGTCTGGATCTTAAAAAGGTATCTTTCAAAGATTGTAGACAAATCAAATATAGAGGCAATGTTTTTCTAAGACCTAAATCATTTTTTTTTTAATTTCAGATGAAAATAACATACCAATTATTCAAAATTTTATTATTCCCATTCATACCATATAGATAACCAAATGAAATCTGATTTGAATAATGAAATATGGTTTTGTTCAATTTAATAGGCTATTCACACCAAACCATAAACTAGATTTTACTCGTTTTTGTCAAAACGAATACTCATAACTACTCTTTTTCCAATACATTTTTCATAAACGACTTGTTTTGCAAAACGACTCGTTTTTGATAGAACGACTTAAAAACGAGTAGCAATTCAAAGATAAATTAAACGAACAGATCTTCCGTCAAGAGGAATTGATATGATTGTGAATAGGCCCTCAAAAAACAACAGCAGCTGATTGCTTGCTGTCAAAAAAATTAATTTCAAATCTTCCAAACAATTATGGCAGCGGTAAGGACATTTTTTGAAATAATTCTTTGTAATAAATTTTTAATGCATGAGTTCTTTTTATTTAAAGTCAAAAGAAAAAAAAACTAAACGGATTTGGGAAGGTACGGACGAGGAGCTCTTGATCGAATTTTGGGCTGAATACGAGCCGGGCCTCCGATGAAGTCGGAAAAATGGCCATATCTATAGAGAGGTGGCGGCGGCGCGGCGTTCGAGTGTCGGCCAGTGGACAACAACTGAAATGTCGAACAAAAACAAAGAAATTTTCGGTATGAACGCTTTACTCGTTTTGGTAAACGAAAAGGGTAAACGAGTTTGGTGTGAATAGGCTATAATACAAAATGCCTCTGTTTTACTATAGCATTGTTGTTAATTTCTGTCTTGTTCAATATCCACCAATTTTATCAACTTATTTTCACTACATATAACTTTGTTCAATATGCTAAATGACCTATGTCTCGATTTTTATTTATCTTTATTTCAGAGCAAAAGAAAAAAGAAATTTGTAAATTGTTTTTAAAACAAAATTGTTAAGGCTTTCAGTAAAACATAACTTCTAAAAATAAATAAGGTAAAATAAACAAAAGCTTTCGATCTAAACTTTAAACATCGATTTCCCAACATTTTGAAAAATGCATATAGAACAAAATAGAACTCAGGTGACGAATTGGCTTTTTTGTTTCAAAATAATTTTACATGAGTTTTTTGACATAGTTTTATGGAGTGCTATCAAAAACCCTTGACTGGCTCTACCGTTTCCTTGAGTGCTATATATTTTAATTATATATCAAGTGTTTGATTTGATTGCAAGAAAAGGCGTCCTTATAAATAAGGATACAACTTCGAAAAGCATTAATATTTTATGGCCGTAAAGCTACAATAACTAGTACTAAAACTGACGTAATACGCAGTGAACTTATGCTTTTCTAAATTATGAAAATGAGCTCGTTACAACGAGCAAACGTATTAAAGTTATTTCAAATCTAACATCTAGGATCCATGAATTAGAAATCCTATTTAAGCAAAAACGAATAGCTAGGTATACTAGGAGTGAGAAAGTTCATCGTTTAATGTATTCTACTCTGCTTTTTTGACAGTTGTAGTTATTCAGAGCAGAGACCACACAAAATTGCCTCAAAACATCATCTGTTTTAACTTTATCAAGAAGCACTAAATTTCAATATGCCCCAGTTAATGTTTTAGCAAGAAAACACAATTATTGTATCCCATCACCTGGTAGCTTAAAGTTAGTAAATATACAAAAGATTTCAAAGTAAAATTAGATTCGCACTCTCATTCAACGAAAGGGTACGAGTATCCTCCTCTTAACAAAATTTAAAGAATGGATCGAAATAGTCGGGTGGTGGGCGGCCATTGTTGCTTTTAAAAAGCACTTCTTTTTAGGCATAAATTCTTATCAGATTTTGAGATTTGCATTGAAATACCAAAAAGCCATTTAAATATTTCAAGGAGATAATTCCCTAAATTTAAATAAAGTATATTTCAGTGGTTATGGTTGGCCTTATGAAATATTAACTTGAAATTTTCTTTGTGATTTCTTGGAAGGACCTCTTAGATTGTGTCGCTAGAAATGGAAAGGATATGGCTATGGAGTGCTTAGCAGAGAACCAAGGGTTGCGATACATAAAATATCCAAGGTATCTACTTAATTTTTCCATTTAAAAAGTTTATTGTTTATAGTACGCCTTGGGGGTGCTTTTATTACGATACGGATATCTCCCTACATATATTCGTGCGGTCAAAGACTCAAAGGTGAAGTATATACATACATTATATATTTGTATTTATATGTCGGAAGATATGCTTCTTGTATGCCTATGCTGTTGAGGGATAAATTGAATAAATTAGCATATTATCATAAAACGGCTGCATATATACCGACTTATACAGCCTTAAGCTTTAAAACAGAACAAAGGTACTTTATTTTTAATTGCAAGATGTAGACATTTTATCTATACTATACATATCTAGGTTATTATTGTTTTCATCTTCTAAAATTTTCTGACTGTGTGTGTTGTGGGAAAAGCTTTTGACATGAATTTTAGCTCCAGAGGGAAATATAAATATATTTCTTGTTAATATTTTTTGGCTTAAATATCGTACAACTTGACGAATCATTTTTTATTGGAATAAGCAATAAATTATCCTTTAGAAATTATTTGAAGGTCGGTAGGTGCCTATGTGCTTAAAGAGAATTTTAAATGCGAATCCCAATTATTTGGAGAAAGGTAAGGTGTATACTTTTGACATTCTATGACCAAAAAAGCAATTAATTATTAAAAATTTAATTTATATCCAAGGAAAACCCCTCATACTTTTAACTCAAGGTTAATTGTGTAACCGAAATCCAGAGCTCTATTTTGTTATTATTTATTCATTGTGCAGAAGCCTTATTTATAATTCTAAATTGATTGGTGGCAATGGCGCAGTGGACAAAGTGCTTGATTGCTAACTTAGACGTGTGGGTTCGATCCCCATGCTAAGCGCATTCTTTTCTATACATCCAATTTTAATTGGATGCCGCCCATGGGTTAAAATGAGACAGTCAATACCTGGTTATCAAATCAAATGTGCCATACAAGTGCCGTCCAATTCAGGTTGCATTTAAAAGACCTTAGGTCTTACATGCATATTGTGAAAAAAAAAATAAAGTCATACTTGTTACTAATATTTAAAAAAAAAAGTTATTGGAAATTTATTTTTCATCTGTTTCAGCGTACCCCAAATGTTTGCGGGTTATAATAAGTTGTTGGGAAGTTTTTTCTTTGAAGGTGGTGGTGCTGTTTTTGTTTAAGGCTGAGGTATAAGCTCTACTAAGCTAAATATTACCGGTATTTCGTGAAATTGCAATACCCACGATCTTACTCAGAAGAAGCAAGCAGGGAACACGGCATAAGGAAGGCCTACTCCGAGGAAAATTAAATACAGTACAACACGGATATAAGAAACTCTTAAAATTCAATAAATTTCTTTCTTGTATCGGAATTTTTCTTATATCCAAATATCCAACGGATATAACAAAGAAAATTTCTTGTATGTATAAAAAACACGGATATAAGAAAGAAAATTTCTTTTAAAAATCTGAAATTAAAATATTTTTTACGAGTATCTACAAAATTTCATGAAAACGAAGTAGGTCATATAAACTTTATATGCATAATGAATGTATGTTCAATTTTAAGAATAAATGTAAAAACAAAAACTATAGAAACGCATGTACATACGTAGGTATTGTTTTTGTTCCTTATTTTTTGAAATGTGATTTTTATAAAGTTACCTTTTTTATATCCGCGATGGATGTATACCATGATAGTAAGACCCATCATTACATATGGGGCGATTGCATGGCACAAGAGAACCGAACTAGTACCGACTAGGAAATCATTTGAAAAGATACAAGGGCTGGCATGCTTATGAATCACCGGAGCAATGAGAATCTGACCCACAGCTGCAATGGAAGTCATTTTAAACTTAACACCATTGTACGCTGTAGTAGAAAATTCAGCCAAAAGCGCTATACTGAGATTTGCCAAAGAGAGAACTGGGCCATTGAAAATAATAGGATCTATGGAAAGGCCTTGGTTTTTAGGTCTACAGGAAAAAACCCCTTGGACATTTCAAGAGATGGTATGATCAAGGAATATAACTTTGAGAATAATTTCAAAACGGAGTTAAGTTCTAAAAAAGAATGGGTAGGTGAAAACTCTGACTACACAAATGCCATCAAGATGTACACTGATGGATCGAGAACAACCGAAGGAACTGGTGCAGGAGTTTAAGGGCCTAGAACCAACCTTTCTGTCCCGGTGGGAAATTCCACTAGCATTTTCCAAGCGGAGGTTAACGCAATAGGTAAATGCGCAGAACGTTATCTCGAAAGAAACTACAAAAACCAAAACATTATGTCAGATAGTCAAGCTGCACTAAAGGCACTAAGCTCCTACTCCATCGGCTCAAAACCGGTATGGGAGTGTGTGTGCAGACTGAATCAGCTGGGCAAGTGCAACAAAGTCTCGCTTCACTGGCTACCTGGGCACATGTGAATCCAGGGCAACGAAGAAGCGTACTCTCTAGTAAAATAGGAGCAACATCACCTTTAATGGGACCAGATCCGTATTGTGGAATTGGAAAGAACTTGATCAAAAACAAGATCAGATCCGAGAAGGAGGCCAAAAGATCAAACATTTGGAATAAACTCCCCAGGTGAAGACAGGCTAAATTACTAGTTGGGAACTACAACCAAGAACGGTTTTTATCTTGTATCAACCTAAGTAGGAACAAACTATGGGTAATAACAGGCATACTTGCTAGACACTGTTAGTTGAACAGGCACCTCAATATTCGGGATTGCAGAGAAATACTCTCTGTAGGTTCTGTAAGGTGCACGAAGAGGCACCGGACCACATACTAGGGAGCTGTCATTCACCAAAGATACAAATTTTTGGGAAAACAGCTAATAAAGGAAAATGAAGTACCCTTTATCGAAATACCACAATTACTGGTGTTCCTCAAAGGAAATAACTTTGAGGACGTACTGTAAATGAGAAACCTCATCCAGTTCTAAGGGGGCACAATAGATTTCAAGGTCGCAGTGCATCAATACCCCAAATCATTCATTCATTCATTCATTCATATGTATTCATACTGCATATCAAGTTAGTATTATCGAGGTACATTAGCTTTCAGCCCGCATAGGATAACTAGACCACCTACCAACTTAAGAGCGTCAATGCTTAGCTACATTAACGCTGTTAGCTACAAGAGCACTGGCCAGTTTTTGTTTTCTGATTTACTTAATTCCTAATATCGTAATTTTGTTTCTTTTTTTAACTTTAAAATTTGACTGACTTGCAATCTATCTATATTAAAAAAAAACATTGTAGAAAGCAAACAATCTAGAACGTACTAAAGGGTTATCCATTTTGCGGTTTCAAAAGTATAGAATTTGACATCTGTCAAACTAAGTTGTTAAACCAATTTTTTTTTTCAGTTGAAAGTCTGACATTTACGAAAATGGATCGCTTAACTATCGCACAACGCATAAAAATTGTTAAAACCTACTAGAAAAATTGTGATTCTGCCACACCCACATATCGTGCTTTAAGGAGAGATTATGGTTTATATAATCGTCCAACTACGCAAGCAATTGCCAAAATTGTGAAAAAATTTGAAGAGACTGAATTGGTTACATATATTGTAAGGCCTGTGCATCATCGTTTCGCTCGTACCACTGAAAATATAGCTAAGTAAAAGTGTTTTGCCGAAGACCCGAATGTGTCGATTCCTCGTCATATTTGGAGTTCTGAGAATCCTTAAGTAATTGAAGAGAGGCCATTGCATCCACAAAAAGTCACTGTTTGGGGCGCTCTTTGGTCCGGAGGTGTGATTGGACCTTACTTCTTCGAAAACGACGATGGAACGACTGTCACCGTCAATTCGGAGCGTTATTCTCATATGATAAGCGACTTTTTTTTGCCTGCTATTGAAGAACACGATTTGGAGAATATGTGGTTTCAACAAGACGGTGCCACATGTCACACAACTCGAGCGAATATGGCTTTATTACAAGAGACATTTCCTGGCCGCGTAATTTCTCGTCGTGGCAATATCAACTCGCCACCAAGATTATGCGATTTGACACCGCTGAACGTTTTTTTTGTGGGGCTACGCGAAAGACCGTGTTTATGCAGATAAATCTTTAACTCGTGAGCACTTGAAAAACAACATTCGTCAAGTTATGGCTTAGATACCGCCCAATATGTGCCAAAAAGTGGTCGAAAATTACCTCAAAAGAATCGATGCCTGCAACAATTCGTGGTGGTCATTTAAATGACGTAGTGTTTCACACATTATGTCAACTTTCAGACTTTATAATAAAAAAGAAATATCATGAAAAAAAATATTTTATGTGTGTTTTACTAACGTTTACTTTTCAAATCGCAAAATGGATAACCCTTTATCTCAAAACAATAACAAATATCTAGAATGCCCAAAATCTATATTTAATACGATTTTTTTGTAAAAAGCAGTGGTTAAAATTTGAATGACGAAATTCCGTCGCATATTTCAATATATTAAAAGTTGGTAGAAAGCCATCGATATATGAAGAATATTCCTGGTCAACTGTAACTTGCCTATCCCCAAACAGTTTAACTTCTATTTTGTATGTCGCCTCTGCGGAAATGTTAGTTGTCATTTTGACGAAATAATATGATGCAAAAGAACGCACAACAAAAACTTTGCGATTCAAACAAAAAGCCAAATGAATAATCGCGAAATAAATACCACAATAAACACAACTTAATGTGTCTATCGCGAAGTAAGCATTTGCGAAATAATGTTTGGCGAAATACTACGCTGTTATTTAAAATCAATCATAGTGCGGCACGAATCGTGCTACAAAAATAAAACGTAATAACATTTTTTTTCAGTGTGAGTAATCGTTTTATTTCTTTTTCTTATTTTATAGGCTACTATTTAGATTTATCAATATGAATCCTTGGGATACTGAAAAAAGGATTTGGATAATGCAGCGATACCATTCTTCGCAGTCCGTCATTTCCGTCCAAAGGGAATTTAGGCTGGAGTTTGCCGGTACTCCCACAAGTAGATGGACCATTATGAGGCTGATGAACATGTTAACCGAATCTGGAAGCATCGAACGAAGACCTTATCATCGAGATCCCAATGTTCGGGTTCAGGATACAATCGTGGCTGTTGCATCGGAAATACAGGCAAATCCAAGTGTTTCCACTCGAAACTTATCGGGCCAAATTGGAGTTAACAGACGGTCATTACAACGCATACTGCATGATGACTTAAACTTGTTTCCGTACAAAGTCCAAATTACAAGCAAGTTAAACCCTCAGGATTTGCCTGTTCGCCTGGAATTTTACCGAAAAATGATTGCAATGGCCGAAGAAGACAACACATTGATAAATTGATTGTTCATGTCTGATGAGGCCCATTTTTGACCTAAACGGCAATGTTAACAAGCAAAATTGCCGTATATAGAGTGAACCTAATCCAGAAATGCTCCATGAGACGGAACTGCACCCAGAACGAGTCACTGTGTGGTGCGCAGTTTCATCAAGGTGTATTGTCGGGCCATACTTCTTTGAAGAAAACGGTGTAACACAAACTGTCAATGGGGTACCGTTATTTAAAGATGTTGAAGGAGTTTTTTTACCCAGAACTTCGGCGAAGACGTATCCCTTTCAGCAGGATTTGGTTTCAACAAGATGAAGCAAGTGCACTCGTAGCCACACAAGTTATGGCGGAGCTCCAATGAAAATTCCCAAACAAACTGATATCCAGAAACTGCTCTTTACGCTGGCCCCCCTGACTGCAACAGACTTTTTTTATGGAATTATATCAAGCAGAAAGTGTACAAAATGAAACCCAGAAATTTGACTGAATTGACGCAGTCCATTAAGACAATAATTGAGGCGATACCAATTTCAACCCTTCAGGCCGCAATGAACAATTTTCTGATCAGGTGCCGCATATGCGTGGATGAGCGTGGAGGTCATTTGCGGTCTATCATCTTCTGGGGATGGCTGTGGCGCGATAGTTGAGTGTTCGCTGTCAACCTCAGGGTCACAGGTTCGATCTCTGCCGTAGTCTATGTACCCTTATTTTTTCATTAAAGACTCATTCTAAAATAAAATGTCATACAATGAGTTGCTGGCTTACTCATTACATCCTAATTACTAACAACATGTGATTCAGTAAAACAAGTATACCTATAAAATATGGCAAAGAATAAAAAAATTAATGCGAATTATCAGGGACATAGATAAATAAGACACGGCAATTTCTTCGCATTAGCTTAGCCGCCATCCCTGGAAATGAAATCTGAGACAACAACCACATCCAGCCTCAGAACATCGCACCACACATCTTTCCTATCCTTCTTTCTCTTTCTTAACTTCGCGCCCGCGCTGTGTTGTAACATTTAAAGGGTAGTATAATCCCTTGAACGCGTGCAGTTAATAAAAAAAAGAAAAAAAAATCTTTGAAAACCATTTGTTATTTAAAATAAAATTTAATTTTAAATCCAATAAAAACAAAATTAATGAAATACATCAATTTTCAATTTCAATTTCAATTCAATTTTTATTATTATTATTCAATAAGGATGTACAAGTAAGACTTAGTCTTTTATAGTACTTAACATTTGGATAGTAAGCAACAAATTATTCAATTATACTTAATCTAAGAAATAATAACATAATATACATAAATATATAATACATGGCACATATTAATATTACATAAATAAAAACCTGTTTAATTTCCTTTGTTAATTACTATATATAAATAATACTGTGAAGAGGTTTAACAAGAGGTTTTACATCGATTAAAATAAAAGTTATTTAAATTTCTTATTGTAGCACGATTCGTGCGCTACCCTGTATATTGCGAAATATGAACAGCTAATAAATTCTGCAGAGTGACTACCAGTTTCTAAGTACATATAGGCAAAGAAGTTGTGTAAAATACTAATGTGTTAATATTTAATGCGGTGATGTCGAGTTTTCAAAATTTCTTACATACCTAAAACTTACCTATCCATAAATAACCGAACTTGGGTTAGGTAATGGCAGGTAACCTTCATTTTTAATCTCTGTTTACCAACCACATAATTAAAATGTTGCAACAGTGCGCTTAGATGCACACATATGTTTATTGTTGCCGTTAATTTGTTCTTACACAATAATACTCTAATGTCATCTATTTTATTTATGCTCACAAAAATTCTTGTCTGTTTTTTTTTGTTTTTGTTTATAATTAGTTCAAGAACATGCATCCATAAATGGGTACACCTGTACATTTTTTTTTTTATTTACTTTTTACAAATAAAATCTTCTCATAGCCCAATTTTAAAACAAACACGTTTTATATCACAAAATTGAAAAGGCAGGGTCACATATGGAGAGCAAACAAACATAACATAACAACAATAAGCTTATGATGTTCAAACAAATAATTTGGATCATAAAAACCCAATAAACCATACTATACCCACTTGTCGTTTCGTTTCTCAATCACAAAAAAAAAATGACATGTCGTTAAATAACGTTATTGACTTAGCAGCATCAAACCCAGCACACCAAATTCCCTTTAAGTATGCTCACGAATCTCTGGCTACTATCACACAAAAAAAAAATACACGAAGCCAATTTCGGGGTATTAACTCATTCTCTAAAGGACCAAGTCGAGCGAAATGAAACTGAAAGGTAAATCTGTCAAATTGAGTTTAAATCAATTCTGTCCCTTATTGCCTCCTATAAGCCACCCCCAGGACCCACCATCACCAAACCCAATGTATTCCGATTCCGACATAGCCTGGGATATTGTTCGCTGTCATTGTTGTTGGGAGTTGTTCATAAGAGGCCTTTTGCAATATGCCAAAATAAATTGAAAGCCCATTTTTGATTTAGGTTTCGCCAATCCACAGTTATAACTGTTTTAGGAGTGCACGGAATGATGGGGTTGTGTTTTGTCCTTCTCCATCTGTCCACAGATCAGTGTTGAATAACAAAGCTAAAACTTAAATTAGAGTTGCAGGCAGAGGTTGTCGAAATATTTAACTTAACCACACATATAGATGCGGGTGGGTGAAACGTTAGTAGTTAGAGGTTCGAGGCATTACACAAGCTAGTTCTCTTTAGTTCTTGTTCGGCCGCAAGTTGCCAGGCCAGGAAGCTGTTTGCTAAAAGCCTTTAATTTTCTACTGAACAAAGAAAGACAAAACGAACACACACTGACCGAATTGAGCCTTTGAAATTCAATATATGATTTCAAAGGATCCAATCCGCACTTAAGCCACACAGTTAGGCAGAATAGTAAAAATTTGCTACCCGGAGCGGAGCCGGTCGGGATTTCCGACTCAACAAGATAATCCATTTTAAATATCGCTTTTGTATGACTGTAAAGTGCTGATGGCATTGGCGTTGGCGATATGAAATGTGGAAGCGGGGGGAACCATCAAATATATTTGCATCTATTGTAGTCGTATTTTATTGGTAAGGGAACAAACTTGAGTGAATGCTTTGGGGTTGAATCCCGACGACGCGATGGGTAAACGCGATACAAACTCTTCTTTAACATACCACGAAGACGATGTGGCATGACGAGCAGTGATGGTTCGTTGCTGCTTCTGCACAATACAACCAAGCAATAATAGCTATTTGGTATCCAAGGACAGACCATTGTTATTTTGCAAAAAGACTATCATCGCAAGCCAAATGAAAGAAGACACAAATGTAGAACGTTGAGAAAATAAATGTTAACGCAACTCAGCGTGACACACTCTAATGAAATGAGTGATAATTTCTTTTACACTCCACTAACACAGTAAGGCAGTTAGTCCTTTAGGGTCACAGAATGTATATATATATATCTGGGGGAAAAATAAATTAGTCATTGTCCTGGTTCCAGGCAAGTGGTTAAACACAGCACAGAGGAGGCAGCACAAAGCGTGTTAGGTGTGTGACACCAACCACATTCCGCCGTTCCTAAGGGCCACTTCACAGCTCGTCGACACTTAAAGCTATTAACAAACCTAACAAAATGTCCCTCAATATTTACATGGTATTTCATATAATTTTGACATATAGAATTTTTTCATGATTAAAACTGTGAAAACTTATTTAAGAGGAGAAATAAACCAAGATAGGCCTTCAGATCTGGGAGTATTACCCATTAAATCAGATAAAGCATGCAAATATGTATTACATAAACAATATGCCCAACTAGATTACAAAGACTTCCTAATGGTTCCAGCCATTAGCTGTTAGATAATCCAAAAGTATTAAAAAAGAGTGCGTACTTATTTATACGCGCTAGAAGTAAAACTTCTTTTTAGTTTTCGAGCACTTAATTTGAAAATCAAAACCGTTTTAATAACACAAATCAAGTACAGGGTGTCCACGGGGAAGGTATGCACTCTAAAAAAAATTGTGTAATTTTACTATCATAAAGCGAGGAAACTTGTTGGCTACCATAATTTGCAGTATTTTTACGCACGTATTAATTCTAAATATTTAATGTTTAAATGTTAAACATTTTGTGTGTAATTTCAAATAAAGTAAAAATAATCGTCACAAGCGAATAGCAAATGTTCACATAAAATGTGTAACTTACATGAAATAGTAGCTAATAATTCTATGCATTGATTGTTTCAGTACAAACACTTTATGTGTAGTTTCATAAGGGTTTTTTTTTAAAACAATATTTTTGTAATGTTTAAGCATTGTTAATTTAATACTGAACAATGGTTATTTAAAGGTACACAGAGGTTGAAAATTTGCAACAAATGTTTGTAATATTCAAAATAATGTGTTCAATTTTTACTTGTGATTATAGGGCAAGTTATGGATTCGTAAAAAAAAAAATTATAACAATCAAACATGAAAAAAAAGTGGGTCCCCCAATTCCGTCTGCAGCCTAAACGGTTGGATGGATTTGCTTTAAACTTGGTATATATTGTTTGTTCGGTAATATGCTCACACGTTTTTTTTCATATTTTTTTAAGACGACAAATAACAGTAGCTCCCATACATTTTTAAAAAAATTATTTTTCTCGAAAGCGGCTCCAACGATTTCTATAAAAAAAAATCAGTTCATTAACGAAGCAAAACGAAACATTTCCGTAATTTTTGTTTGCTCCCTCTAGATTTTAGAGTCTTTTCAAAATAAATTTGATAGTGGAGATTTTTTAACGTGTTTTTCATTATGAATTAAAGACTTTATTTTAACAACTTAAAACACAAATTATTTACTTTTGCTTAAACGTAAATTTCGGAAGCTATGCTTCCATCGTCAGTAAGCTCTATTTAAATAATAATGACATTTTGATATTAATATTAAAATTCAATATAAACAACAAATTCAATACAAACAACAAATTACACAAATAAATTTACAGTGAATTTAAGGTCTAATATAAACTTTTTTGAAAATTGGATTTCTTATTGGTCCATCGTCACTATTCATTAAATTATTTTTATTTTTAAATATATAAAGAGATTCGAAAGCATCTAGCTCATAAGGATTATTTACATTACGTATTAATTTCAAATTTTGTAAGCTAAAATTATGGTTATTTTATAGCATGACTTGTGACACACGAGATTTTTCTGGTTCATTGTATTTTAGATGCGCAAAATGTTCTTTAAATCTATTGAGAATTGGTCTTCTTGTCTGCAATATATATTCTTTATTACAATTGTTACATTCAATTGAGTAAATCCCTGTTTGCTGTAATGTTTCAATTTTATCCTTTGATCCACTAATCAGATTTTTAATTTTTATTTCACTGTTTTGGCTAATTCTGATATTTTGTCTATTAAATATTGGTTTTAGCTTAGATGTAATTTCTGGATGGAAATTAAATTTTTACTATTTCTTTTCTGAATCTTGTTCATTTCTGATTAAATCTAAAGTTGTATAAATCCTTAGGTTTTGTTTTCAGTAGATCATCAATTAGTTGCTCTGTATACCCATTTATTTTTGCTATTTCTTTGATTTTTTGAATTTCACTGTATTCTCTTTCTTTTGTCATTGGGATCATGGAATAAAAAGCTGATGTTTTTTGTTCAAATGAATGAAATGAATCAGATGTTATGTTTCTAAGAGTATTTGTAGGCTTTCGATAAATATCGAATTCGAAGTTTTCACCTTCTCTAATTATAGTTAAATCTAAATAGTTTAATTTTCCGTTTACTTCTTCTTCATAAGTAAACTTGATTGATGGATATTTTGATTTATTTAACATGTTTATTAATTTTCGAAGTTCATGCTTTGTGACTATGGCCCAAACATCATCTATATATCTGAACTAAATTCTTGGAAAATTTCTTTCACTTTTCATTTTAGTCTCAAAATTTGACATGAATAAGTTTGCTAAAAATGGACTTAAATGTGAACCCATACCGCAACAAAATTTTTGTCGATAGAATTTTTGATTAAACTGAAACCAATTTTCATCCTTGCATAATTTAGTAAGACGGATCAGTTCATTAATTTCTTCTCGTTTTAGAGGATTTTTCTCTAACCATTCTCTGAGAAAATTTATAGTTTCATTAATTGGAACATTTGGATATAACGACATAACATCAAAATAAAACTTGAATTTCGTTATTGGTTATTTTTAAATCCTTTACTTCTTTTGCGAATTCAATGCTGTTTTTAACAGCTCTTGTTTCGAATTTATTTGGTAGATTATTAAACTTTTCTAACAACCAACATTCAAGTTTTGTAATTACTGATCCTGTTGTTGATGTTATTGGTCTTATTTGTTTTCCAGGTTTTTTTTGTTACTTGAGTTAGGAATACATTCTTGGTAAAATTGGTTTCGAAACATTTAATTTTCTTGATAAATTTTGGTCAATGAAAATATTTGCTGCAATTCTTATGGCTGCTTTAGTTCTTTTTATCATTCCTGGAAAAGGATTAAAAATCAGTTCTTCGTATGGACTATTTTTAATAAATTCTTCGTTAATTTTACTCTATTCTTGTTTATGAAGTATTACAATATTATTACTTTTGTCTGCTTTATTAAAGATAACCAAAGCTTTGTTTTCTTTCAGATTTCTTGCAGCTTTTCTGAAATCTTTCATTTTTGTAGACAAAGTCGTCAAATTTATATTATTTATTTTTTATATAGCTTCGCATCTCACTCTTGCTTTTTTATCTTCTTTATTGAAATGTTTAAGAGCTGTTTCAATGTTAACTAAAGCACTTTCTACGGCTTGTTTTTCTGGAGGTTGTAGTGCGAAATCTAATCCTCGGTTAAGAAATTCTAGTTCATTTGGTGTAAATTGAACACTTGATAAATTTTTGACAAAGTCCTGTACTAGTTCTACTTCTTTGAAAATTTTCTTTTGTTTTAAGTTTGTTGTTCTTCCTGTTAAAATATTAAATGTATTTATTAAACTTTGTTTTTTTTTACCAAATTTAATTTCAACAGTATCCTCAATATGTTTAATAAACATGTTAAATAAATCAAAATATCCATCAATCAAGTTTACTTATGAAGAAGAAATAAACGGAAAATTAAACTATTTAGATTTATCTATGATTAGAGAAGGTGAAAACTTCGAATTCGATATTTATCGAAAGCCTACAAATACTCTTAGAAACATAACATCTGATTCATTTCATTCATTTGAACAGAAAAGGTCAAATTTCTATTCCATGATTTTTAGAGCCTTAAATATTCCGATGACAAAAGAAAGAGAATGCAGTGAAATTCAGAAAAGCAAAGAAATAGAAAAAATAAATGGGTATACGGAACAACTAATTAATGATCTACTGAAAACAAAACCTAAGGATTTATACAACTTTAGATTTAATCAGAAATGAACAAGATTCAGAAAAGAAATAATTTAATTTCCATCCAGAAATTACATATAAGCTAAAACCAATATTTAATAGACAAAATATCAGAATTAGCCCAAACAGTGAAATAAAAATTAAAAATCTGATTAGTGGATCAAAGGATAAAATTGAAACATTACAGCAAACAGGGATTTACTCAATTGAATGTAACAATTGTAATAAAGAATATATAGGGTAGACAAGAAGACCAATTCTCAAAAGACTTAAAGAACATTTTGCGCATCTAAGATACAATGAACCAGAAAAATCAAGTGTATCACAACACATGCTTGAAATTAATACGTAAAGTAAATAATCCTTGTGAGCTAGATGCTTTCGAATCTCTTTATGTTTTTAAAAATAAAAATAATTAGAATAGAATGAATAGTGACGATGGACCAATAAGAAATCCAATTTCAAAAAAGTTTTTATTAGACCTTAATTTCACTGCAAATTTGTTTGTGTATTTTTTTGTTTGTATTGAATTTGTTGTTTGTATTGAATTTTAATATTAATATCAAAATGTCATTATTATTTAAATAGAGCTTACTGACGATGGAAGCATAGCTTCCGAAATTTACGTTTAAGCTAAAGTAAATAATTTGTGTTTTAAGTTGTTAAAATAAGATCTTTAATCTTTTCAAAATGTTATTCGGCCAAATCAGGAAATCGAAGGGGATAGTTTTTGCAATGTCTTTTCACAACATTGATGTGCGATCCAGAATCTGTAACAGAAAACATAATTAAGATCCCAAATTTTTTGATTTGTATGTATGTAACTCAGAGTTGCCTTAGATAATTAATTAATTTTAACTATATGCCTGTAAGAAATAAGGTCTTTTAAATGCAACCTGAATCGCACGGCACTAGTTTGGCACAGTGGATTTGAGAATCAGGTATTTACTGTCTCATGGGTTACCATGGGTTAGGCGGCATCCAATTAAAATTGGAGGTATAGAAAACAATGCGCCTAGCATGGTGATCGATCCCAAACGTCCTAGTTAGCAATCAAGCACCTTATCCACTGCGCCATTGCCACAATTTTTAAATAAGCCTTAATTTTTAAATAAGCGTTTCCAACTGCTGTGAACACAATTCAGAGTTGCTTGAAGTTCGTGCAATATCAGACAATCCAAGTAGTATAGCTAATGAAATTATATTCATGCTAGTAACACCATGGGGCCTAGCATGCCCTGCAGTGGTTGCGTTGTTATAATATTCTTTCGATCTTCTCACTTTATATGAAATATTTAATTATTTTTTTGCAGAAGTTTTTTATACTGGGCACAACTAAAATTCCTTATTTTCACACTAATATCCTTTAGTTTCTCATTTGTTTAGTGTACAATTTAAAATTTATTGTAAAATGAAAAACACTTTTCTGCATCACAGATTTACAATAAAATAAACAATGCAAGCAAAAATACAGACAATATCAATTAAATTAATAGAATATAAATATAATATTAAACAAAATTAAAAAATTATGAAACGTATCTTGAGGTACAACAAATCACTTTGAGCAGATCCACTGTACTTCTTTTTTATCTCACTAGCTATTTTGCTAGTGATGAAATTTGACGTTTAAATCGAAAAAAGTTACCGAATTCCAAAGGTACAGAAATACATTTTATCGCATTTTTCTAGTATTTCAGTTCCGTTTGTTTCCGTCGATAAAGTTAACGATTGTCAAACGATGAAACACGATGATGCGATAAATTGATTTTTGTTCCAATTTTCACCGTTTCTCGCCCATTTTTATCGAATCGAAAGTTGCAGAACAGAGGTAGGTACAGGCTTTTCTTAGTCTCGTCTAGGTCTGGTCAAAATCGAAAAATTTCGGACTAGTCTCGGTCTCGTCTCTGGTGCTTTTAAAGTAATCTCGTCTCGGAAACCGAGACCGAGACAAGACCAATACTAGTCTCAAGAAATTTGTAGATTTAACTGCGGATTCTGAAAGATGTTTCTCAAAAGCATATTGAAATTAATTTTTATTTTAATTTTTAAACATATTTTTAGGCGATGTTCCAAAAATGTTAGTACCAACACATTATCCATTTATAAAAATATGTATGTAGTTAACTATTCCAAAAACATCTCAAACATTTCTATAAAAAAAAATCAGTCTTCTACTGAGGTATATGGTTTGTGAATACAGGGTTTTAGATTCATAGAATTTTAAAATACAGAACTATGGAATATTCAGTATCTTATAGATCGAATTTAGGAACGTAATAATTATGATCCGAACATTAACTTAACTTCTAAATGAAAAATTAAATGTTCTTAAAACAGTGCAAGCTCAACCCAATTTAGAAAATTGCAATAAGCATCCATTGTTGTTGTTTTCTATATATGCACTGTAAACCGAACCGATTGCATAATGGGTTACGTCCAGCAAAATACTCGTATCTATGCCAGGTTCTTGTTTGGCAAAGAAAAACAGAATTATAAAAACGAAAGAAAAGAAATCGTTATGATACGCCTATACTCTAAAAACTTCATATTGTTATCAAGATATTAAATTTTGTTCCTTTTACAAAAGTACAGATACAAAAGCAGCTTTGGAATTCAGTTCTGGAAATACTCAATGGAAATATGATATTGATTATTTTCAGTAATAAGAGCTGTGGGGAAAGAAAATTCAGGAAAATATCTTTTAAATAATTCATGTGCAGTATGGACATTATGTATTATATAGGTACATATGAAATATATAGTTTTGCATGATGAATAATGTTATACCAAATATTACTCGAATCTGACAGGTCTTGTTAATTTAACATGAAACTTTATTTAAGCATTTTTGATTTTCAAAAGCACTTATTTTATCTGTGGTCATAAAAATGCAAGGGCGGATCCAGGATTTACTTCTGGGAGGGCAAAGTGTGAACCCATAGTAATGCATTGCAATTTGTCTTTGGGATTCATTCATTATCAATGACATGCCAGAATAACTAAAAAAAAATACTTTTTCTAAAGGTTTACTATTAAAAATTTCATGTTTAATAAACTACAGTTGTATTTTATGTTTTCTGCTGAGGATATATAGTTTTTCTTCAGGGTATATTTTTGAACCAATGTCTAGAACCTATAATATTTTACTTGTTAATTCATTGACGCTACTTTGCTTTCCTACACAGTTCAATAAATAAAATGTAGTTTAAGTGCCTAAGCGTACAATAGGTGTGTTTTATTGGGAATCTATCCATTGTACCGTAAGTAATTCCCAAAAAAACGCATCGACCGTAGCATGGACCGTAGCTTTTTTTATTTTTGTAAAATTGGTGCCCCTGCACAGCAGTCACAAGTAATGAAATAGTCTTTTGCAAAGTAAAATTAAGAAAATATCCAAGTTATGAACAATAATTAGCTTTTATTCATATAAAATAGAAAGTAGAAAAACGTACCAATATTTTATTTATGTTACAAACCTATTTCTTGTTTTCATTTTTTCTGCAATTGCAGTCTTAAATTCGAACATTCATTTTGCACCAATAGAACGGAAATGATAAGTGAATGGCTTTGTTCATAGACTATGGTCAAGTCCCTTTTTACGCAGTCCAATTATTGTATTGCTTTAAAAATACTCTATGCATCCGGTGTACTCCGGTGATTTACTTGTTTCCTTTTAATGTTTCTTGGTTTGGAACGAACACTACAACGTAGTTTAAATTGTTCACTCCCCTTATATTTTATGCTTTTATTTATTTTCTGAGCTTATCGATAGCTAGTGTCTTATTTTTCAAGTCAATTTACAAATTTATTTTCTGAGTATGTTTTGCTTTCAATTCAATATTTACTCATCAGACTGCACTTAACATACGCGGAGTAAGTAACAAAAAGTTAACACTTGGTTTGCCATTTCACCATTTAGGATCACAAAAATGTATGCCCAGTCCATGTCCATGTAGTGAATCGAATACCGCCCATGGCCAACGTCCATTAAATAGTGAAGTAAAAGCACACTTTGTGAGTTCAGTTTCCGCTTAGTGTGTTCAGGCTAAGCGCGCACATGCCGAAAAAGAATTTAGCTTATAATTTATTAAAAAATGGAGTTATCTAAGATTTGAGAAATATAAACTGGCCAACTATTAAAAAAAAAGAATAAAAAAGATCGATTTGTCTTACGAATGAAATTAATAATTATAACACTCCATGAACACATCCATCGATATTCAATTCAATTATCAATCGTACCAACAAAACTAACAAAATCAGAATCGAGACTCGACTGAACGTCAACCAGCCATCCACCGTAGCTTCTACTTTAGCTTTTTTATCGACAGTAGCGAATTGTTTGTAAAATGCTACGACGGATAAATTTACGGCGGATAAATTTCCCAATAATACACGGCTAATATTATTTAGTCTTGTAGTTACGTCTTTTCATCGATTTTTTTGAGCATATTTTTAAAATGTTAATGCATTATCTCTTGTTGCTTACATTTCACTATTTAGTGGTTCTTGAAAATATTGACGCGTATATGTTATAGATTTGATTTGAGAATAGTTTTGTATAGATCAAAGTTTGTTTTCTTACAGTTCCTTCCAGCGAGGTATTCTCCATAAGATGGCCCTCTAAGGTTAACACAATAATTCTGGAGTCAGACATGGAGGGTTTGTTAGATACTCTCTAATCCTTTATTAGACGGCCTACGTTTGGAGTTCAAAAGGCTATGATTAAGACTTATTTTCTTGTTCTAGAAATAAAAGTTGTTGCTGACTGTATTAACTACATTAAAGAATTCTTGATTTTTTTCCAAACAGAAAGTACTCAGGCCTTTGGTTAATATTGTCCTAACTTACGTTGTATGGTGAGCATTAGCATCACACTCCACCCCCCATCAACAGTGGTAGTTTTCTTTTGCTGTAGTAGTCAACAAGCTTTAGTGATTTAATCGGTTGTACGCTTGCTTTATCACCGACGAAATAGGCTGCTACTAGAATCATTTTCCTTGCACTGCTATCGAGCTTGGTTCGTTCGTGTTGATTCGAAAAACTTATGCTATTATTAATAATTATCTTATATTTATTATTTTATCCAAAAAAAGTGGCTTATCTTTAAAATCGAATTATAGGGAGATAAAACCAATATTATCAACTATAGACCAATTTCTAAACTTTCTTGCATTCCGAAGTTGTTCGAACAAGTTGTATGTGATAGTTTGACATTTATATATAAAAATATTATTTGCAACCAACAACATGGTTTTATGCAGAAACGGTCTACTGTTACTAATCTAGTTTTCTTTTTGAACAAATGTTTAAACTCCCTAGAAAGTGGTCAAGAAGTTGATTGTGTATACACAGACTTCTCGAAAGCTTTTGATCAATTGTCTCATGAGATTATCAAGTTTAAACTTAATTCATACGAGTTTCCTCCATCTTTCATCAAGTGGATATCATCGTATCTTGAAGATCGGTCATATCAAGTCAAATTCAGAAATTCTTACTCAAGATCCTTTTTTGCCAAATCAGGTGTTACGCAGGGAAGCCATCTTGGACCATTACTCTTTACATTGGCCATTAATGATGCTCCTCTTTGTGTACGCAATAGCGAAATTCTTATCTTTGCAGACGATATGAAGATTTATAAAAATATATCATCCTCAAAGGATCGAACTCTATTGCAAGAGGATATTAACCACTTTGCCTTGTAGTGTAAAAAGATCAGTCTGAATCTTAACCCGACAAAATGTCAAACAATGACATTTCCAAAAAAACGTTCTCCTTCTTCTCATGACTATACTATTTCACGGCACATTTTAACTCGTGTTATAACTTTACGGGACCTTGGAGTTCTTTTCACGCAAGATTTAGTCCATATTAATATCATAGTTAACAAAGCCAATTCAATGTTAGGATTTATTAAACGTTGGTCCCAAGAATTTGTTGATCCCATTGTTACCCGTGCTTTATACAACTGCTTGGTTCGTCCCCATCTTGAGTATGCACCGCAGGTTTGGACTCCTCTTTACGATGTTCATATTGAGAGATTAGAATCTGTTCAAAGAAACTTTACTCGTTTCGCATTGAACGGGCTTCAGTGGAGTGATCCTTCTAATGCCCTCCCTTATTCAAATGCAAACACTGGCACAGAGAAGAAAAAACAATGATTTGGTATTCGTCCACCAAATAATAACAGGTGTCACAAATGCACCACACCTACTATGTTCAGTTTTAATTATCGGGGTGGAGGTTATAATCTTCGTGGACTCGACTTGATTATAGTCCTAACACATAGGACCAACTATGGGATGCATGAGCCATTGACACGTATGGGTAGACTTTTAAATTGGAATTCAAACGTTTTTGATTTCAATATCAGTAAAATTAAATTAAAAAATCTACTCAAAACCAGTGTTCCACGCTCCTAAATGTTTTTTTGTTTATTGTTATGTTCTTGTTTTGTATTGACGTAATATTATATGTTATATTTTCATGTTGTACTTGTGTTAGTGTTATTTGTAATAGAGTTTGCCTACTAACAACTAACACTGCACTAAATGATCAGCCGGTGGTATAACACAGTTTTCTGCGTTGGCAAACCATTGGTCGACAGACGGAGCTTGCTATAAGCTCTCTTCGACCAATTCTGATAGTGTGATAAAAAAAAAAAAAAAAAAAAAAAAAAAAAACCTTATTCTATTCTTTTTTCATTTGCGATTATAGGTACTATAAGGCATGTTATGTAAATATTCGTAAGAAACCCACCAAAAAAGTGGGTCCCCCAATTCCGTATATCTGTCTGTCTGTCTATCCTCGAGTCTGGAGCTTAAACGGTTCGGCGGATTTGCTTCAAACTGTGTACATATTGTTTTTCGGTAATAGCTATGCCCACACGGTTTTTTTCTCTTTTTTTTAAGACGACAAATAACAGTAGCCCCCATACATTTTTTTGCCAAAAACAAAAATCTAATTTTTCTCAAATACGGTTCCAAAGGTTTTTATAAAAAATCAGTTCATTAATAACAGGAAAGGGTACCTTTTGCTCTTTTTTTTGAAAAAAAAATTGTAATTTTTGGTACCTCTAGTCGAACCATTTTTTTGATTTTCGATTTTCTGGGAATTCGTTAATTAGATTTTTTTGAAATTTTTTACGCAGAAGCTCACAGAAAGCCTAAATACAACTGTAAGCCAAAATTTTGCTAAAAAATTCGAAATCGACTCAATTTGAGGTTTTTTTTGACATTATCTTGAATAGTTAAAAAAATTATTTTTCTAAAATAAAAAAGACAACGGTACCTCCCATACAAATGTTAAAAAACCGTTAAGAAAAAAATGTATTTCTCCAAAACGGCTCTAGGAATTGTTATAAAAAATGTTTATGTTCTAATATTAATACAGTCCATTTTTAAATATAAAAATATTTTATTCTGCGTACTTATTAACGGTACTCCCCTTAGAATCACTTTGAAAATTTTCGACGTTCTCACTATTGGATGGACCGATTAAAATTATTTTTACGAAAATGCATCCTAAGAGTTTTTACACAACACCATACTCAAATTTTCAACAAAAAATTTTAGATTTAAAAAAAAAAAATGATTTTTTTTTTTGAAAAATCGATTTTTCAAAAACCTGTCACTGATATTTTTTGAAATTTGAACTTTATATGTATATTTATAATATCTTCCAACTGGCGTTTCAATTTTTTTTTTCGAAAAATGTTTTTAAAATTTTATATATATAAAATTATTTTTTTAAAAAGCTCTCTAAAGATTTTTGAATTTTTGTTTATGTATTCTTATTTATTCATGAACTTAAATAGCATCTTAGTTTTCCCTCAAAGTGTAACGACTAAGCAATATAAAAATATTTAATTATGTGGGAAGTACGTCCAAAATGACATATACGGACAAAACCACATACTGCTCTTATCTTGAAATCTACAATATTTATACGATCCGCTGCAATGTCAATAGTTGGCTTTGGTGATTTGTTAAAACCTTTGAAAATTCTGTCTCAATTGATAGCCATGTGTATTCGCAAAAAAATAAAACATTATTTAAGAAGAAAATAATTTTTTATTGGTTCTGGATAGTTTTTTTGATTTTGGAGAGCTTATGCAGTTTTCAGTTAGTTCTAATGACCGTATCTATAGTTCACGACAAAATTGATAATATAAACTCACAATTGACCATAACAGCAGAGTTTTATGGAATTTATTAACAAAATTTCTTCAAAACTATGATATGGGCAAAATGACATACCATATTATCCATTGACAAATGACATACCTACGTACACGAATATTGTTTCAATCTAACCAACAATTATGCCTCATAATTATAAAATGACAACGGATCGTCAGTCCTGGAGAGTTGACTAGATGGAGAAGGCCATTGAAGCTGTAAAGGACTACAAAATTGGATAGCTTTTATGATCAAAGATGTTTGGTGTCCTTCAAGCTACAAGCTTGGTGTCCTCAAGCTACCTAAAAGACGCTTTGGCTAAGAATAAAAATTTGAGTCCCAAAACTAAAGGTCTGGAAAAATATAAGCTTACATTGCCGTCTGATGTTGAAAGACATTTGGCTGAGCACGTTAAGTTCTAAGAAGACCGTTTTTTTGGCTTTAGTCGCACAGGTGTTCAAGAAAAACTTGATTACGCTGCCTAAAATGCAATAATTGGGCTTATGCTTCTTGGCCTGACTTGCCAAAAAACACTAAGAATATCATTTGCGAATTATGCATGTAATATACATAATTAAATAATTTATTTTAGAAAAATTAAACTTGTTAATTACTATAGATCTACAATTATAGATATTCTATATATTATTTTGTCCATATGAAATATGTCATTTTGTCCATACTACATGGACAAATGGATTTTTTTATAGTTTTTAATAACAATTTTTTAATTGTTTGCACTTATATTTTAAACTGAAAAATTATTTTAAAATTTGTGCAATGAATTGAAATATGATATAATAAACATTACATTATGATAAATACCCTAAATAATTTGTTTTTAATAAAATAGCTAACAGTATGTCATTTTGGACGTACTTCCCCTATTATCCATTTATTACTACCTTATTATTATTCAATTTTTACGAATTTTTGCGTACGTCACTGAATCCTACATTGCATGTAGGCCCTCATACATTTATATGTATCTAAAAATCACATGGATCCTATGAATGAATATTGCACCTATATTATAAAGTTATAATTCATATAGTTACCTACCGACCTACATTCTTATTTTTCATTATCATTAGTACATGCTGGTGTGCCCCAGGGCTCCGTTCTGTCTCCGACTCTCTTTCTCATTTTCATTAATGATCTCTTGTCTGAAACTTCTAATCCAATAAACAGTACATTGGATGACAATACCCTCGGCTTTTCATACTCGTTTTTAGATTCTCATCCATGTCCTTCGGATGTGGAACTTGAACGGCAGCGTATGATTAGCTCATTAAATTCTGATCTAGACAGCATTGTCCAATGGGGAATAAAAAACCGCGTAGAATTTAATGCTTCAAAAACCCAATGCTGTCTTCTGACGTTAAAACGAGACCCTCCCCCCAATGCCGTTGTCCATTAGCGGCGCTTTCAGTTCTCGGTATGCGCATCACTGACCACCTTTTGTGGAATGAACACACATTCGACGTCGCCAAAAATGCTGCAAGATGTTTGGGTTTTCTGAGACGATGCAAGAAATATTTCTCCCCTTCTGATCTGGCTGTAATCTACAAATCCTTTATTCGTCCAAAGCTTGAGTACAATTGTCATATCTGGGCAGGTGCTCCCATAACGCACTTAAGAGTCATGGACAGAATCCAAAAAAGAGCTTTAAAAATGATAGGTGATGAAATAATAACTAAAACAATTGAGCCTCTCTCGCACCGTCACAATGTTTCATGCCTTTCATTATTTTATCGGTATTATAATAAACAGTTTTCTAGTGAAATAGCCAGTTGCATTCCTCCCCTTAAACTATTCAACCGTAACACTCGCGCTTCTAGGAAAGCCCATCAATTTACCCTTGAGCCCAACTTCGGACGTACTGTCAAGTATAGAGATTCTTTCTTTAGCCGCACAACACGAATGTGGAATGCTTTACCCGACCGAATTTTTCCCTCCCATTGCGATAATCAGGCATTTTAAACCAATGTACATCGGTATCTCATGTCTAATCCTATCCCATTTTTCTAATCGCTCGCACTGTGTATTAACATTTTAAGGGTATTCATAACCCCTTGAGTGCGCGCATAGTTAAAAAAAAAAAAAAAAAAAAAGTACATATTTACATACCTTAGGTCCATCCATGTATGTAAGGTACATACACTGCCCGACAACCGATTAGCGCCCCTTCTAATCTTTATGTTTAAATGCATATAACTCAGAACTCTGAATATGTATTGTGTTCAATTTTTTTATTTGTCATGCTCCTTTATTTGTCCTCGCTCTAAAAAATAACTTGAGTTCTGGAAATTAACCGTTGATTTGTTTTGCTTTGTTCTGTCAAATAAGACACAAATTAATGTATTTTTTTTGCGACAGCCGATTAGCGCCTCTACGCTTAACTATTAATTTTTGCGTGTAAGTTGTGGTATTTTTCTTGTTTAAGTTAACAGTGGTTTATTTTAATAATTTTCAATTAAATTTAGTAAATATGGGAAAAGCAAAAGCATTAAATGAGTCCGAAAAGGCCAAAATAAAGGCTTATAGTGAGTGTGGCCAATCAATCCATCAAATTTCAACAAAAATTTACCGCAGCCGTAAAGTTATTTCCTCATTCTTACACAATGAGCATAACTATGGAAAGAACATGAAAGGCCGGCCATCTTCTGTGATTTCAGCAGCTGACAAGCGCATTATTTTGAGGCAAGCGTCCAATTCGCACAACTCTGCAGCCAAAATTAAAGAGAAGACCGGTGTAAAAGCATGCGTGCGGACTGTGCAACGAATTATTTCTAATGCTTCTAATGCTACCGCCTTAACTTTAATTTCTTTTCGACTATAATGTTATAAGTTTTCATTGGTAAAAAATTAATTTCAAACGTTTTATTTTATTGGCTGATATTAAGCTCCAAAGACAAAAAGCATAGGGGGCGCTAATCGGTTGTCGGGCAGTGTATATCTCTGCTAACTTACATAATTAAAATCCATAATCTAGATTTAAATATATATTTGTAGGTACCCATGTAACTATTCCTTGAAGCATCCATTCCAAAATTCATTATACTAAGAATCCGGTTTATTTTAAGTATATCGGCTTTAAACCTGCATAGGATAACTAGACTACCTATCTACTAATTAGTGTCAATGTTTAACTTCATTAAAGTTGTTAGCTACAAGAGCAAGTTCGTACGATCTAGTCGTGCATTTTATTTTTTATAAATTAATTAATTTCACAACCATTTTTAATAAAAAAAATAGATCTTTATTGTACAATTTACAGAGAAATGGTATATTCTACCTTAGTACTGAAAATCCTGACATTTATTCAATAATACTATAATATATATTAAATTTGTGTGGAAGGAAAATCTTAATTGGAATAAGTGATAGATATTATCTTGAGGAGAGAGAAGTGGGGTTTGTGTATCCACAAATTATGGTGTTGTTTACATTAGCATATTAATGTATAAAAGAAATAGTTGTAATAATAAATTATATATATTTACTTTTATTTTTTTTTATATTTTTATATTTTTTTGTTTTTAATTTTTATCACAGACTTACTAACTAAATAACCAAATAAATAAATAAATATATAAAGAGATTAATAAAATAAATATATATGTATATCAATTTCGTCACATCTAAATAAATAAATAATTGAATAATTAATTAATTAATAAATTGTAAATAAACTAACTATCTAATTTTTTATCAAAGTAGGCTTAGAAAAAATATAAATAAATACAAAAATAAATAAATAAATATATAAATAGACAAATAAATAAATAACAAAAAACAAATAAATAAAAAAAAACAAATATATAAATAAATAACAAAAATTAAATTAACGGATACATAAATAAATAATTAATAAATAGAGAGAAATAAATAAATGAAAATAATGAAAGCTTACAACACCTTAAGTTGTTAAATTTGATATCAATTTATTGTCAGACCAACTGCGCGATAGTATATAGCGTTCATATAATTTTCAAATTCTAAATTCAACTTTTTTCAGTCTTAGTCTCAGCATGATGGAGATCCTACGTAGAATGGTACCATGGAAGATTGAGCATTATTTTTAATATTTTATTTTGTAATATTTATCTGCGAATATGACTTTTTGCACATGTTCCCCAGACAGGAGAGCCATAAAGCATTATGCTTTGGAATATTACCTTAAATATTATCAATTTATTATCAATACTCAATTTAGGATATAGGGTTTTTATAGTCATACTGAGTTTATTATGTGTTTCCTGGATATGTAAACTAAAAGTTAAAGTTTTGTCTAGGTGGACCCCAAGATATTTGGCCTTCGATTTCCATTCAGTTTGAACCCCGTTCATTTGAAGTCTATTGCTAGGCAAAAAACAGGCTTCTCTTTTCGAGTGAAAAAGAGAGCCTGTGTCTTGGCAGCAAATAATTTAATTTGACAATCGTCGCAGTACGATTGAACTAAATTCAATGCAGATTGCAAATTGGTTTCGGAACAAATTACGGAACCAACTGAATCTGTTGAATAAATACACGTATCATCCGCGAAAATTGCAGTTTTACAGTCTGGGGGTTTCGAAAAATCGTGCGTGTGTATAATGTACAAGAACGGTCCAAGAACTGATCCTTGGGGTACACCCGCAACAATTTCAATTTCATCAGACAACCAATTATTAAGAGAAACTTTGAAAGTGCGTTTTGTAAGGAAGGATAATATTATTTTAACTACATAAAGTAGAAAATTTAAGATCAGAAGTTTGTGAATCAGACCTTCATGCCCCACAGTGTCGAACGCTTTTTCAACATCAAGAAAAACCATTCCAGTAATTTTAACTAAGATAAGATTATTTTTTTTTATATCTTTTGTTATCCTGTCAACCTGATGAACAGTGCTATGATGTCTCCTAAAACCAAACTGTTCTTGTGGTAGGATGTCGAATTGATCACAATGTTGCATAAGTTTGTTTTTAATTAATTTTTCAAAACATTTACTTAATGAGCTTAACAATCTTATGGGCCTGTAACTGGAAGGCAAGCAAGCATTTTTAACTGGTTCAGAGATTGGGATAACTTTGGTCAGTTTGCACGTATTTGGAAAGTATCCTATCTTAAAACAAGCATTGAAAAGAAATGTTAAATATTGGATACCTTTCTTAGGAAGGTTGTTTAAGAAAACATTTTTTAGTCCATCAAATCCAGGAGCTTTAGTATTTTTGAACTTCTTAAAATTTCTTTTAAGTCGTCACTGGATACAAATCATGTGTAACATTGATTGCACTTGTATTAAGGAATTGTATCGATTGAGAAACGTTGTTTTCAATATAACAGCTGTTTATAGTTAAACTGCTTGCAACTAAGTGGTTAGCACAAAATTCGTTAGAGAGCAATACTGCACCACCTATCTTAAAAGCTGGAATATATACTTTTTTCTTCTTAACAACTTTAATAATTATCCAAAAGGGTTTACCTCCTTTATCTAAGCCTTGAAGGTTATGGTTCCACAATTATTTTCTAAGATCAGCAAGCAATGTTTTTATAATTTCATTCACCGTTTGTATTTTATAACGGGTGATTTTTTTGCTACTTGGTTTTTGACGTTTATATTTTTGACAGATCACACATGACAAATTCCACGAACATTTGACATTTCGATTCAGTATTGTTTGCCATTTCATCATGAATAGACTTACGCCTGAACATTGTTTGCAAATTATTGAAATTTATTATCAAAATTCGTGCTCTGTGAAAAATGTGTTTCGCAAGCTACGTCAGTTTTATGGTCGTCATAATCGACCCACCGAGTAGGCTATTCAGCTCATTGTGACCAAATTTCGCACCAGTTTCACTTTATTGGACATTAATCCACCAAATCGTATCCGTAGAGTGCGTACCGAAGAGAATATTGCTGCTGCATCCGCCAGTGTTGCTGAAGATCGCGATATGTCCATTCGGCGCCGATCGCAGCAATTGGGTTTGTGTTATTCGACCACCTGGAAGATTTTACGCAAAGATCTTGGTTTAAGGCCATACAAAATACAGCTGGTGCAAGAATTGAAGCCAGGCGACCTACCACAACGTAGAATTTTCGGTGAATGGGCCTTAGAAAAGTTGGATGAGGATCCGTTTTTTTATCGCAAAATTGTCTTCAGCGACGAGGCTCATTTTTGTCTAAATGGATACGTGAATAAGCAGAATTGCCGTATTTGGAGTGAAGAGCAGCCAGAGGCAATTCAGCAGCTACCAATGCATCCCGAAAAATGCACTGTTTGGTGCGGTTTATGGGTAGGCGGCATCATTGGGCCGTACTTCTTCAAGGACGATGAAGGCCGCAGGGTTACGGTCAATGGAGAAAGGTACCGTTCGATGATAACAGATTTTTTTTTGCCGAAAATGCAACAATTGAACTCGGTCGACATGTGGTTCCAACAGGACGGTGCCACATGCCACACTGCACGCGAAACCAGGCATCAATTGGGAGGCGAATTTGGTGAGCAGTTGATCTCACGTTTTGGCGCAGTCAATTGGCCACCAAGATCATGTGATTTGACCCCCTTAGACTATTTTTTGTGGGGCTATGTTAAGTCTGTTGTCTATGGGGACAAGCCAAACACGATTGCTGCCTTGGAAGTCAACATTGATCGCGTCATTGGTGAGATTCCGGCCGAAATATGTGAAAAAGTTTGCCAAAATTGGACCTTCAGAATGGACCACCTGAAGCGTAGCCGCGGGCAACATTTAAGTGAAATTATTTTTAAAAAGTAAATGGAAGAAATTGATTTATCGATCCAAATAAAAATTTCATTCACTTTTTACAAGTTTCTGTGTTTTTTTGAATTTTGAAAACCAAGCTCTTAAAAAATCACCGTTTAGTAGTAACCCAGTAAACATTTTAATTCAGAAATTAACGATAATTAATTCATAAAAGTGAAGAAACCGGCCGAAAAAGAATTCACTTTTGATGCGATTTGAATCCTTTTACCTGGGCTCTTAGACCGATTTGAATCATTGTAATGATTCATTTATGACCTGAAAATTCGTCATTTAAATGAACGTATATAGGGGCTCCGTATATTCATTTAAATGATTAATGCCTGAATCTTTTCTAAATCATAAAAATAATTCCAATAAAATGCAATTAAGTGAAGGATTTCTAAGTATATACGAGTACCTTCACTTTAATTAATTTTACAGGAATCATTTTTGCGATTCAGAAAAGGTTCAGGGATTAATCATTTAAAGGAATATATGGTACCCTTATATACGTTCTTTTAATTGCAGAATTTTCAGATCATAAATGAATCATTAAAAGGATTCAAATTGGTGTCTAAGAGCCCAGGTAAAAGGATTCAAATTGCATCATAAGTGAATTCATTTTTTCTGATTCATTTATGATTGAATATTTCATCGGTAAGCCTTTTGAACATTTTTTGATGTGCCTCTTTTTTGGCTTTTATAGCTTCCAGGACTTCTTAATTGTTACACGATGCATGCTATAATTAAAGAAATGATTTTTATATTTCTAAGAAAATTTAACACCATTTTTTACATACCTTTATGTTTTATCATTTGCTTTTTTATATATATTTTTTGTTAAGTAAGTAGGTACCTATCTAAACCGATCTTTCGAAAAACTTTTCCGATGCAAACGAAACTTTTGTCATTACAATGACCCGTCATCATTACCCCTTGGTAAAAAGAAAATTAAAAGGATGAACAAAAAAGGATATCCATATGAAGTATCCACCAACAAAATCTGAGTGTTTTTTTTTTGACACAGAATACATATCTCTTTGTGTCTCTCTGGTAAAAATTTGTAGGATCTTTGTATATATTTATAATTCATTCAAAAAACTGAAGGTGTCTTGAATATTATTCTTCATTTTTGGTGATTAGAATCTGAACCTTCAGATAAATCTTTGCAGGGAATATTGACCACATCCATTAACTTCTATATTTATTTTTAATTTGTATGGTTTCTACTATTTGAGGTGGTAGTGCGTTACCAGTGTCTCGGCGTTTAATTTTGTTGGCGACAGATTGCTCAATGCTTTCAAGTACAGAATTTGTTAAAGCATTCACAGATTCATCAATTTTCTCAAATTTTATATGATTGGACCTAATGAGCGGCATATCTCTCAGTTTTTGGCGCAGATTTGTTTGAAATCTGTTCCAATTTGTGTTTTTGAAAGCAAAAACCGCACAGATAGAAAAATATGTGTGACACTTTCAGATAGCCGATTGGTACTGAACCATTTTTAATGTGTTAGTACTTAAATAAAGTATGCGGGCGGTTGGTGTTCCTGGGTCACCCACTTGGATCCGCCCTTGTATAAATCTATTGAAGGTATATCTACATAATAATAATTCTGCTACAATGTATGATAAATTTATTTCAATTTAGATTCCCTAGCTGCCTCATACAGCCATACTACTGCTCAGCTTACAATTTCATAGCATCAATAAATCTCCATTATTTATTAATAATATTTAAATTTCTACAAATGCATCAGTAAGCCAAAATGTTATCAGATACATTTACCGGAAACACCAACTACCATAGAGTTGAGTTATAGTTCCTCCATTAGCATTAGCAAATAACCCATCTATGTTTTTTTTTTTATTTTATCGATTATATCCAGTAAATATTATAATAGGAGTAGGGATGTACAAACTTATCTTAACACATATGTATAAAGAAATAAAACACAAAAACAATAATAGAGTGTTAGTGAATTCTCCGGTGTTGTTTTTAAGACTTTATAGAAGAAGAGTATCAAAATAAATAATAAAAAAACACGAGAAAACTCTGATCAAACAAGTGTTTATTGCTATAAACTTTTCTTTTGTTTGTATTTGAACTACCCTTTTGCTTTTTACATTCTGTGTCAAAGAAGTCCTTTGAATAAAAAATTTAAAATGTTAGAAAGGCATTATTCATTCTCTACCCGAAGGAATAACTCGTGAAAATTCCAATCATACGGTGTGATACAGGAGTGCCACCCGCTAACAAAAACAAAATCAAAAACAACAAAACACATAAGAAAAAAGAAGAAGAAGAAACAATTTGAAATCGTATCCTATCTACGGAAGTCCATTGTTTTTCTTTGAGCAAAATAAAATATTCAAAGCGGTCCGCTACCGTTATTTCTTTGAATTAGATTAGAATCCTTAGGCAGACCCAAAAAAAATAAAAACCAGATGAACCCCAATCTTGAGTGAAAAATTCCGCCTCCAGGCTTACGGTTATTTAGGTGGAAAAGCTGATTCTAACCCATCAGTAGTTAGACTATGCTATGTTTAGGATACTCATGAAAACATATTCTTTATTCTTTCGACCTACCTATAGTATATACATACCTAGTATGATAGCTTCATTGTTTCTGGAATAAATAAACCAGCTTGGGATGCTTCTAATGAACATAGCATGTATCCAATTACTGTGGCGGTAGTCTCTATGAGTCGCTAAGAGTCTTTCATTTTTTAACTGACTGTCCTACGGCCTTCTTTATCCGATTTCCTAAGGTACTCTAGATTCCCAAATGATTTCAAATTGTGTGTTATTATTTGTTTTACGAATAAAAAGTTTGTGTTTAATAATATTCAGATGCGGGCATATAAACTAGAGGGCCCCTGCATGCGTTGCTTTGCCGGATTTAGAATATTTTTTTTATAACTTATGTTTTTTGCATGATAAGAAGAAAAACAACAAATTTAAAGATAAGGAATATTTCAAAATTGCTGTTCTCGTAAATCAGTCAGTTATTTTGTGAGTGATAAATTAAATAATATTTGTTTCTTTTTTACTTGCGATATAATAGGCACTATATGGCCAGTTATGGACTTGAAAAAAATCGAACTTAAGATTTTAATCAAACTTGACATTATGATGATAGCGAAGTCGATAAAAAGTGGGTGCTGAAATTCCGTCTGTCTGTCCTCGAGTCTAAGCCTGAAAGTTTGGATGGATGCGCTTCAAACTTGGTACACTGGTAATAACGGTAATAACAAATTTATTTTTCTCAAAAACGATTTTTATAAAAATTATCAGTTAATTAATGAAGGGAAAAGGTAAGGTTTAGTATTTTTTTTTTTGAAATATGGTTTATTTTGGTATATCTATATTCAAATAGAACTATTTTTTTGGTTTTCGATTTTCTGGAAAACGGTTCATTTGATTTTTTATGAATTTTATTATGAAATATATATATTTTTTTGTTTATATTCTACGCGCGCTCAAGGGATTATACTACCCTTTAAATGTTTCAACACATCGCGGGCGTGAGGGTGAGGTTAATGAAGAGAAAGAATGATAGGTAAGATGTGTTGCGCGATGTTCTGAGACTGTAGGTCTCCGTGTCTTAGTTATCTATGACCCTAATAATTCGCATTAATTTCTTTTATTCTTTATCATATTTTATCGGTATACTAGTCTTACTCAATCGCATGTTGTTAGTTCTATGCCTAAACAGCATGTAATAAGTAAACCAGCAACTCATTGTATGACATTTATTTTTAGAATTGGTTTTTAATGGAAAAATAAGAAGACATAGACTACGGCAGGGATCGAACCTGTGACCATGAGGTTGATAGGCGAACACACATATATATGTATATATTCAATTTTTTTCTTATTAAAAAAAACTTTTTTTTTAAACTCAATATTTCGAAAACGACTCAATTGATTTTTTCTGGCAGTCACTTAGAGCTGCCAGGAAACCTAAATGGACCAACCTTTTTAGAGTTTCTGCAAAATACCTTGCCAATTTTATTAGAGGATTTTTTTTTTCATTTCATTTCATACATTTCATTTCATTCATTTTATTTTCTTCTTCTTTCGACATATATACAATTAAAATAACATAACTTAAAAAATATAAAAATAATATATACTTATAATTCATGGTAAATTTATCAATCTTGGTAAAATTTACAATGTGAAATTAACTAATTTATTCTTAGTTAATTGTTTTTCATTTTATAAAGAAGACATAAAGTACGATCTGTTGTCTAACGACAAGTGTCGAAAGTACCAAAAGAAATACCGGAAAAGTTACGCCAATCATATTGGCTTCAAAATAATGGATGTTCTTCACATTACGCTGCGCATATGCCGTCATATCTTTATGATAGGTAGCCATAGGACGCTTGGGCAAGTTTTCGATAACGAGATTTTGATCAAACTTGACATTAAGATGATGGAGGACACCAAATAAGTGGGCCCCGCAATTCCATCTGGCTTAGTGTCTGTTTGTCTGTAGAACGATCAGTAGCCTAAACGCCTAAAGCGTTTTCTTCAACCTTGCTAATTAAGGGGCGATTGTCTAAAATAGGTTTTTAAATTGTTTTTTTGTCCCAAAAATAACGGTTCTTATCATACAATTTTGTCTACCATCTAAATTATTTCGAAAACGGCTGCAACGATTTTGATAAAAATAAGTTTGTGCATTTCTTTTAGTCGAACCTTTTTTGCATATTTCTATTTTCGGCTTTCTTTTAAATGGCTCTACGAATTTCGATCAATATGTTTATAAATGATGTCCTTCGAATTGTAAAGAATACTGCATACCAAAATTTTCGAAAAATATTTTATTTTAGGATTTTCGAAAAAAAAAATATTTTTTTTTTTGAAAATTTAATATTTCGAAAATCGGTGTGTGATTTTATTTAAATTCTGTTTTTAAGCTTACATTATTATACATATATTTAAAATGTCCATCCAAATTTTTGCGTGTGGCCGTGGAGCGATAGGTGTGTGCTCGCCTGTCAACCTCGTGGTCGCAGGTTTGATTCCTGCCGTTTTCTATGTCATCTTATTTTCCGTTAAAAACCAATTCTAAAAATTTTCATAAAATGAGTTTGCTGGTTTACTCATTACATGCTGTTCAGGCATAACCCTAACAACGTGTGATTGAGTAAACTAGCATACCCATAAATATGCAATTGCTTAAAGACATAAGTCCAGATGTGTTTTTGGCTAGCGAAAGTAAGCTTAACCAGAAACATAAATTGACTAACAACAATTACAATATCGTAAGGAGAGACCAACCCAACTCCACTCAAGGAGGAGGCGTCGCAATCTTTATACGTAAAGGCATTAGTCATAAGGTAATATATAATAGTGATGTGCGACAATTTCGGACGTTAGAGGCATGCATCAAATGCACTCATCTCCAACAGGGGAAGCGGATGTATGTGATCGCTGCCTATGTACCGGAAACACCTCAGCCCACCCAGTTTATAACAGAGCTCGAAAAGCTTTTTGAATGATAATGATAATGAAACGATAAATACATTGATTGGGGAAATCAAATACAAAATCCTCGAGGTAACCATTTATTTAATTGGGTGGGTCGATACAACCTTGAGTATCGCATCGATCTTCCCGCTACAGACAGACCATTTATTCCAAGAAGCGGCGCCTATCTGGATCTATTGCTGAAAGACGGTAGACTAACAATTACTGACACTGTGGATCAACGGCCAATAAATTGTTTTCAAACGAACGAGTACGACAGTGACCACTGCTGATTCGCCGCCGTAATGCAACTTCCGAACGTGCTTATGGAGTTGTAGGAGTATGTGCCTGTGCATACTTACAATTACAGTAAGGTGCGCTGGCCACGTTTCTCCAATGCCTTATTGAACGAATTACGGTCAAATGGTATATCCCCACCAAACGACAGGAACCTGACAAATACAGAAATCGACATATACTTAGAACAAGTGCACGAAACGATTCTACGAACAATGAACAGAACAATACCGAAATACAAAGAACGTAATGCAACGGACATGTACCGTAACGCGACCATTGACACACTACACAGACAAAAAAGTGGTCTACTGACAAGACTAAAACACTTCTACAGACGGTTTATTGATACACGAGATCTGGAGATTAGGACACTGAAGTCGTCCATCAAAAACAACAACCAATTGATCAAAGAAAACCAAAGGTTCTCCATTAATTTGTTCTGGGACAATAAAATTCGGGCCGTTAACTCTAGCGATCCAAGTATGATCTCCAAAATTAATAAGATTTTTATAAGAAAGAATCAAAACGATCATCAGTGTCTTAAGCTTCAGAGGACGACAGAGAATAGAGACGTACTTCTGACAGCAGGCATAGACCCAGAGCACGCCATATTGGACGATGACCTCTTTATAATCGAAGACCCGCAGGAGGAAGTGGAGGCTGTGGGAGCTGCATTCCAGCAAGTGTACAAGGTGAATGCTAGCATTCGCCCGAATCATGACGTGGAGAACAGAGCTCGGCTTCATCACATATGGCTCCGGAACGATATAACCGAATGGCGATCTGAGAACCTTGGTTTTACCGTGTTTAATGATGAAGATTTGGCAAACGCCATAATCGCCAACCGAAATAGGCCCAGTCTCCTGTTAATTTCGAAGAATGAGCTGCAGCTCATCTTCGATTCATTAAAGAAAAAGAAGTCAGGAGGAGTCGATGGTATATCCAACGTTGTACTACGACATATGCCTCAAGAAGCAGTTGACATTTATACCACACTGTTTAACAACGCGCTGAATAATGCATATTATCCAGTGCGGTGGAAGACAGCTGTGGTACATCCTCTCCCCAAAAAGGGAAAGGACTATAAGATACCAAGTTTTTTGTCAATAAGTTTCCTTGGTTAAAAAATAAAATAATTAGATTGAATTAAAATAGTTTTTAGGTCGAAAGACATTAGTTCTAAGAGTTATTGCTTAGTTTAGAGCGCGTTTAGAGCGCCCGTAAAGGGCCAGTAAATTAGTTGTAAGTAATTGCTAATTAGGCTAGTTTTAAACATTTTTGTCGAGCTTTAAGATAGTTATAAGAAAAAAAAAAAGGGAAAGGGAAAGGACAACTCCAATCCGGCGAATCTCCGGTCGATAAATCTCCTTCCGAGTATCAGCAAGGTTTTTGAAGAGCTTATTAATAAGGCGGGACATGACACAATTCATGCCGCGTCTAAACTGGTTACCGATATACAATGGAACAAAACTAAAAAGCAGTGTACAGGTGCCTGTCTGGTGGATTTGGAGAAAGCCTTTGACACCGTATGATTAAAGCTTACCAGACTAGGTATAAGTAAACCTCTACTATATATGCTTTATGACATGCTAAATGGTAGAAAGTTTATTTCCAAGAGTGGCAATGAAACTTCTACAGCAATTTTAATATTAATAATGGTCTTCAGCAGGGAGCGGTTAACTTGCCGAATCAGCGAGTATTCAGCATTTACACCAGCGATCTGATAGGTAGTCTAACTCAGGCAATTGCGCACGCCGATGATCTAATTGCGTACAGAACAGCTAATACAGTTGAAGACATCAAAATTCTTTTGCAGAGTGACTTCGACAAGTTTCAGCAATATTGTGATGACTGGAAGTTGAAAATCAACTTCCAGAAATCAGAAACTATTCTGTTTAGGACTCCATTGTCTGGTGCCCCTAAGGGAAAGAACTGGTGCAAGCTGGTGATCGTAGGGCCACATGGACATTCACTGGCGAGTAAAAGTGTAGTAAAGTACTTTGGCATCTGGTTGGATCAGTACCTGTATTTCGACAGACATATAGGTGCTGCTTTGTCCAGGGCTAGGGGAGCCTTTGCCTTGACAAAACAACTGTTTTATAGCAGCCGTCTTAACAGCAGGGTGAAGGTGATTCGCTCTGTGGCCCTCATCAGGCCGATGATTGCCTACGGATGCCCAGTGTGGTTCATGTCTTAGACGTTGCCTTGGATTACACAGAACACCAGGGTCGGAGTACACAAGATATTATTCCAACCAGGTTCTATACAATGGAGCCAACATAAACAGAGTAGATAATTTTTTGTTTAAGCGGATTCGGGGTCATATTGCAAGAGCGATGTCCTCAACCAACATCTTAATTTTTGGGGCTCCTTACCCCAAAAATGAATATTATGAGAGTGCCCGGTTAAGTGGCTACATCACCCCCGAGGCATTCATCTATCTAGATAGTCGATGACTGATACAGGATAGAATGGCGGTTCCGCTAATCTACCACGTCAGCCGCAAAACTGTAGATAGGCGACACCTGTACGTCATCGCCCAAGGTGGAGAAGAGCGCTTTCGGTTCAATAGGACTGTGTCCGATCGGGACCGAAGGGATAGGTTGAAGCAGGCAAACCAGTTCTGGTGGCTTTCTGATCAAGATACCGATATATAAAGTTGGATAAGATTTTGTCTTGGCCGACTTACATAGATTTAGGGTAATTAGGTAAAGGACAGTCAGGGCGGCACAAAAAAATTAAAAATATGTATGCATGCGGCTGAATATGCTTATACATGTGCGTATATGTATATGTATGTATTTACGTATATATGCATGGGCATGTATGTCTGCATGTGTTTCTATATGCATATTCAAAATATACACACAAAAAAAATTGCTGCTGTGGCTGTCTAGTAGATTTAAATAGTTTTATATAACTTTAGGTATCTTAAGTAGTTGAAGTTAGTTTTAGGTAGTTTAAGTTAATTATACTTAGTTTTAATTAGTTTAGTCTAGCTATAGGTAGCTTGTAAGATAAAATAAAATTTAAAAAATGATACGTTACCACGTTTTTTATCTCAAGTTTTCTTGGCGAGCATTAAAAATTAAATAATTTGCATAAATATAAAATAGTTTTTAGGTCGAAAGACATTAGTTGTAAGAGTTATAGTTTAGCTTAGAGTGTCCGTAAAGGGCCAGTAAATTAGATATAAGGTATTGATAAGTAGGCTAGTTTATTGAATTTTTGTTTAGCGTTAAGATAGTTATAAGTTAATAATAAATAAAAATGAATTAAAAAAATACGTATAATTATGACAAAGAAATAAATAATATAATGCGAATTATAAAAGACATAAATAAATAATACATGCTAATTTTTACCGCATTAGTTCAGCCGCCATCCCTGGAGATAAATCTGAGACAACAACTACCTCTAGTCTCAGAACAGCGTGCTACACATCTTTCCTAGCCTAAAAATATTAAATTAAAATTAAAGAAATTTTGTATATAAAATATATTTAGGCATTTCTATTTAAAATGTTTTGCTTACGATATGTTTAAGAGCGATTGCGTGCGATCCAGTCGTGCATTTTATTATAAATTAATTTCTTGATTGTCGACTGTGGAAACTTTCAATAAGTGACCGAAGCTTTGGGCACATTCCGTGCTACAAGCAAATATTTCCCTTTCATATCCGAACCTTAATTCAAAGTCAAGTCACAATAAATTACTTTGGTAAGAAAAAGCATTAAAAAAAACAACAGTTTGAAAAGTTGCCCCGGCTTTTGGGAGAAATATGCTTCGGATTCCATAATCGACATCAAAGCTTTTAAATACTTTTCAACCGAAAACAATATTGTAAGTATGATCTGATTTTTGTATTCGTAGTCAGTCTTAAATTCCTACAAAAAAAAAAACAGCTCACTATTTATTTTAACACAGAAAAAACATATTTCTCTTGCAAAACAGAAAAAAAATTTAATTGAATATGGTCACCCCAAATCAAATACATGGCCAAGGGTAAAATTTTAAGGTTTGACGGTATTGCCTTGTCCTTTTTGGGGATTCCTGTTGACGATACAAATCAAGGGTTAAATTGCAAAATAACTCCCCTGAGGAAGGTTTCGCATGTCTAGGGAAATGTTTGCAAATATTATGTTGATATTGCTAAATAGGAATTTTGATATATTTTTTATTTTTACATTATATTGTAGCTAGGCATTTTATTTTATTTTATTTATTTATTTATTTTTTTTTTGTATGAAAAATCCCATTGGATGGTGATGTGGTTGTGTTGTCGGTTTGGTTGTATAAAACGCCTCTGCTTCACTTCACGCACGCATTTTTTTTTTACCCAAGAGAAATAGAAAAGGAAAAGTTTGGAACGAGTGAATCTTTGTCAACCCTAAGGAAGGAATAAGTTTTGGGAATTGCTGCTTGATTTTCTGTTTTGTGAGCTTAAAGTTGCTTCTTGATTTTTCATCCTTATTATTTTTATTTGGAAAATTTTATATCGATGTTGAAGAAAATTCAAAGATTGATTCCATGCTGGTTTTCTATTTTTTTTTTTATTTTTTATTTAGAATTGGATCCCAAAGCCCTACTATTGATTTAGAATTATCCTGTGACTTAGGAAGGATAAGTTCTTGTTAATAATTCAAAAGTTGTTAAGTCTATATGATGTGCTGCTTTATAGAAAAAAAAGAACGGGACACTTATCAAGATAACATATGTTTTGAATAATTGGCAGGGGTTCTTATTTATCGCAGTTTGCAGACACTTTAAATTAAATTTGAAAGGATACCTACGTGATGTGTGGTAGGATTTCTTTTCAAAAACGCAAACAAAAAATCGTTGAGGCGAAATATATTTTTCCTCTGGAATTACACCCCGATTTCGAAGCTTAAATTTTAAATTTAAATTGCTGCCAGTGAAGTGGAAATAAAATAAAAATAATTCAATGATTATACGGGATAAAGGACCCCTCGGAGAGCCATTGGGTTGGTGGGTCTTTCGAGCAGATAAGAAGTTTATTTTATTTTTTTAACAGGAAATTTTGGTCGTCATTTCGAGGCCACTGGATTTAAATACATGACTGTCAAAATAACATTATTTAGACGATATTTTTGCCATTTTTCAGCATAATGGGATTTTTGTTTTTAAATGGGTAAGCAAATTGGAATAGATCAAGGTGATTTGCGGTTTTGTTAATGGTGTAAATAACCACCAGAAGTTCAAGTCATTGTTTATTTCATATCAAATAACTTTTCCTATTCGGAACCAAATGTTGTCATTCCGCAAGTTAAATTATTATTTTTTTTTAATTATATCCCACAAAAAGTGGGATATAATTAAAGAACATACATCTATTAAGAAAACTAAATTTCTGCAGTTAGTACGTTTCTGTATTATTGACAACAATTATCTAGTCTACGGGAAAAAAACCTATCAACACAGAGATGGAATGCCTATGGGAAACCCAGCCTCACCTATAATAGCAGACATTATCCTTGATGACCTCCTGGATAACTGTTTAGGAAAACTGAAAACTAAGCCGAAGATATTGACGAAATATGTTGATGACATTTTCGCTATCGTAAAAGTTGAAAACTTAGAAGAAACTCTAACTTGCCTTAACAGTTTTCACAGAAAATTACAGTTTACAGTTGAGAAGGAAACAAACAACCGACTATCTTACCTTGATACAATTGTCATTAGAGAAGAAGAAAAGTTAAAAATGGATTGGTATCAAAAACCGACTTCATCTGGAAGGATAATAAATTTCCATTCTAAACACCCCAAAAAAATTATTTTGAACACAGCCAGGAATTTTATAAAAAGAGTTCTCTCAATTAGTGACTTAGAATACCATAAAGACAATAAAATAAAAATTAGAAATACACTACAGAACAATGCATTTCCACACAAAATAATAAATACACTAATAATTCAACATGAAAAACAAAAACAACATGCAACAGAAGAAGAAAAACTAAAACCAATATACAAATCCTTCACTTACGTAGCAGGCATAACTGAAAGGTTTAAAAACGCTCAACTTTTTGATAAAGAGAGGTATAAAATAGCGATGAAATCAAACTATACAACTCGACAATTATACGCCAACCTAAAAACAAAAATCGATGTAATGGAACATTCTGACCTTATTTACAAAATCAATTGTAATGGCAACGCTGACGAAGAATGCAACCAAATATACATCGGAACGACAAAACAAAAATTAAAAAATAGACTGGCAGGACATAAATCTGACATAAAAAGTAACGCAACGCAGAAGACAGCACTGGCATCACATTGTACTTTAAAAAATCACTCTCCCAATTTTGAAAGCGTCCAAGTATTGCAAAGAGAGGAACATCAGAACAAAAGAATGATAATGGAAACTCTGCACATTATCAATGCTGACCACACCATGAACCGACGAACTGATATCGAGGAAATCAGCCCACAATACAAACACCTACTAGAGGGGAACGGATTTAAAAGCTTTTAACATATGTATGATCTTCACAATAGAGTAACTTTAATTTTCTTTCTTTCTTCTTCATGCTTGTTATTGTCAATTTATAGTTGTACAGTGGAGTCTGGCTTTGAAGCTCATTTTATTTATTGTTGTTTTCAAAAATTTTGTATTTACTATATATGTAATTTAACAAGTGTAAGTAATTTTTATTGTTGTTTGATGTATTATGTTAAAATATGTAACCTATTATCAATGTTAAAATACAGATTCATTGACACCTGATGATGTTCATAGACATGAACGAAACTTCGTGGCAAAGACTTAACTTGTTTCATTGACCTAAAGCCCATTTTCAAATAAAACTATAATCTAAAAGGTCACCACCATCAACATATATTAAATTATTATTTATCGCGGCAGCACTGGCCAGCGTTCGAACGCCAGGATTAACATTTGATGGTAGATTTGGAAAATACTCTCAGTAAACTAAAACTACTAGATTTGAAAAAAAACTTGAGTTTTTAGAAAAATATTTTAACAATTTTTTTTTTTATTTTTATTTATTTATTTCATTGCATACTTTCATCTTAAGATAATAATAGTCTTGTAAATTGATGCAAGTTTCATATGGTATTACAATATTAAATACAATACAAAATGGGTTCTCTTAATTAACATGAAAAAAAAATTTATATTTTAAAATACATAAAATTATTTATTTAAATTTATGTAAGTTATCAAATCAATTAAGAAATTAAATTAAATATGAAAATTAAATATATTATTAAGTTAGTAATATTACAAATATAACTCAAGCAATACAATATATTTAAGATTGGCATAAATGTTCTTTAAACTCACTCTTAAGCTGGTTAATGCTTCTTATTCTTCTTAAATTTCGTGGCAATTCATTCCATAATCGGATAGCAAAAATCTAAAACTGTCGCTCTGAGGTAAGACACGTGAATCGAAATTGCAGAAGCTGTTCCGATCTGATAGACGAGGACATTTGTAATCTGTTGTAGAGATGGCAAGGTTAATGAGATTATATAATAGTGAAGAGATTATAGGACGGTCGTATAGCGAATGACGTTTTTAAATGGTCTCTCTATCATATCTTTTAAACCTGTAATTTTCTTCGACTAATTGAGTCACAGTTACCGTAAATTTCACAGCCATAAAGAAGTATGGGAGCAAGTAAAGTCTTAGAGAGCATAACTCTAGTTTTAAGTGAAGTAAAATGCTGTGTGGGCCACAACGTATGAAGAACTCCATAAACTTTACCTACTGCTATATTGATATGTGTGTCCCACGTTAGCTTCCGATTAAAAACAATTCCTAGATTTATTACGGTGTTTACGTACTCTAAGGCAAGGTCGTTAAGGAGTATTTGGATATAACAATACATTTAGATTTGTTTGAATTCAAAAATATATCATTTATGCTATATGATGAAGTTAATCATCGTTTTTTTTTGATGCAGTGTCTTCAATCATTTTAATAGAACAGCTTTTGTATAACTGAACGTCATCAGCATACATTTGTATGGTAGTGTACGACATAATTTGAGGAAGAAAACAAAAGAGGACCAAGAATCGATCCCTGAGGGACTCCTCTTGTAATGGAAAGATATTCAGACACTGAATCATTCACCACCACAGCCTGCTGCCTTCCACTAAGATACGACTCTATGAGATGAACCGCTGTACTGGAAAAGTTATAACACCTAGATAACTTTTTACAAAGATTAAAATGATCAACCGTATCAAGGGCCTTGGAAAAATCCAATAGTACTAAAAAAGTTACATTTGGCGTTTTTCTTTTTTATCTCCGAGCAGATCTCTGAGCAGAGCCCAAGTAAACAGAGTTAGATCTGAGTAGAGCATGGTCAGATGTCTCCGATTTAATTTTGAAATAAACTTAAGCGCAGAACTGTCATATATTATTATAATTGTTTTAATTAAAACTTATTTACCAGCAAATCCAAAGCTTTCGTTTTCCGAATTCATTTTTGTTTTTAATTGGTTTTACTTTAGTGATTATTGTTAAAATTATGAGTAAAGTTAGCCGCGCCCAGCACTTGGATCGGTTTGATCGGTCATTTTATTCTGAGCTAATGGTTCATGCCCAGATTTAGCTCTGATTTAAAAAAGAAACACGAGTTGAGAGATTAAATGTGTCTGATCTAAAAAGGAAACACATATCTTTTCTTGACCGCTGAGTTCCTTACTCGGAGCTAAAAAAGAAAAACGCCTATTACAAGCTCCTCTATATCTTAGATGACATTAATAAGTACCGTAGTGCAACTGTGATGTTTTCTAAAACCAGATTGCTTTGTAGATAATAGTTTTTTGTCGCGCAAATAAGTGTTAATCTGGTTTTGAACAATTTTTCGAAAACTTTTGGTAAAAAAGGAAGAATAGATAGATATTGGCCTATATTCTTTTCCGTTTTTCGGAATGGGTAGAATTTTGGCTTTTTTCCACTGATCGGGGTACGTTAAAATGGTGTTAAAGATATGAGTTATATATGTCAGTAGAAAAGGCAGAATTATTTTTAAGAACTTTGGTGACATACCATCAGCAACAGTAGCGTTCGATTTTACGGATAGTAAATATTCAACAACAGAAGTGTCCTCAGTTCTGTGAAACTCAAACAAGTTTTGGTAGAAAAGAGTGATCTATATAAGAAGTTTTTCTTAATAATACAAATTCTATATACTACTGAAATACATCAGCCAAGTAGAAGACTTAGCACTACAATATTTGGACTTGTTGAATTATTAATTCAAAATAGCTTTTAACGGCCTTTAGTCCAACAAAAAGCTATTTTGAATCAATAATTCAACAAGTCCAAATATTGTAGTGCTAAGTCTTCTACTTGGCTGATGTATTTCAGTAGTATATATAATTTGTATTATTAAAAAAAAACTTCTTATATAAATAATACCAGGCCATGGGCAAAAAACAAAAATTTCCAATTTAATGATTAGGAATTCTAGTCTTGTTCGATATATTTCACACTAGATGTTCTTCACGAAATCTATGTAAGATGAACTGAACTTGGCAAAAATTACGTATTGACAAAGGTCCTCACTAGTCAACAGATGAGTCCATGTGAGATCGCCAATTTTTGTTGGACTAAAGGCCGTGAAAAGCTATTTTGAATCAAAAGAGTAATCTTCCACAGAAGGAGAGGCAGGAACTGAAGCAATGTGAAGATCAATGAATGATTTATTTAATGCGTTAACATCAATGTCATCAACAAAATCAAGTTTGTTTCTTCTCACTATTCCTGTGTCTCGCAAATTAGTCCACAACTTTTTTCCACCCAATGATAAATTTATACGGCTACTATAGAATGTTTTTTTTTTGCAGACCTCACCTTAATAACAATAAGATTTCGTAACGCTCGATAGGTTTGTTCAAATTGAGCTAGTCTGTAACGTTTCCAGTTTTTAAAAGCCCTATCTTTTTGATTTATGAGCAATCGGATCTCGTGAACCAATATCTTTCTTCTGTAATGCGTATCCTTCTACGATAGGGTACAAATTCATTAAAGAGACTTAATACCTGATTGTTAACAAAATTAACTTGATCACTTGGGTAAGGTAAATAAAAAACGCAGCTCCAATCAATATTTTTTATTAGTTCATCAAGCGTGGCGTAATCAATATTTTTAAAATCTCTGTATGTATAGCAATTTTCAGTAACCATACAATGGAAATTGTATGTCATATATACAAGATATTGTTTCGAAAAACCGGCTGCGCAAAGTTGATCTTGAAATAGGACTTTATTTGTATCACTAACACTTGTTTCACAGAATGAAAATAATACACTTTCCCAGTGCAGTTTCGTTACAGATTTTTTCAAAGTGGATAAAGAGATTTGAAAAAGTGGGATGTGAGAGTATATTTCATTTCATTCTTAAAATCGGAGTAAATTTATTTCACTTGTCTTAAGGTTAAAACATTGACAGTGGCCCCGTAAATATACTTTATAACATATAGAAACAGTACCAGTTAGCTTTCTCGCATTGAGAATGGCTCCCATAGGAGATTTCCATAGTGGTTTTATTAAGTGTTTTCTTATGGAAAAATTTGCAGATATGACGAAACAATGGTCTCATAAGCTCAATGTATAAAGAAACAAGATTATGTTGTTGGCGGAGTGACCTGTAGTGACCGGAATTTTGAATATTTTTTTTTGTATGTGGATGCGCGAAATAAAGGGGTTTGACTACCCTTAAAATGATTAAGCACAGCGCGAGCGTTAGTAGGGAAGGATGTAAGAGGAGATACCGATGTGGAAATTAGAGCCGGGTAAAGTATTCCATATTTCCGTTTTATAGCTAAGGAAATCTATGTAGTCTTTACTTGATAGTACGTCAAAGGTAAATTGATGAGCATTCCAGGAAGTGCGAGTAGATAGATAGATAGATAGATAGATAGATATATAATTTTATTTCATTAAAAGGTTTAACAAACACATTTTATATACTGGTATAAAAATTAATTATGACAATAACATAAAGTTGCCTGTCAGGTTTTAAATTTGACGATAAGCAAATTAGTGATTTGAACAAAAAAATTATTATGAAAATTCATTTAATATAAGGTAGCGATACTTCAGTGACGCTTTTAAAAACTTATAGAGATTAAAGTAGCAGCTGCCATTTAAAACGTTTAAAAATTGTGTGCGTGAAAGCACGTCATTTCCAAGAAATATCCTTCTATACATTTTGAAGATTGGGCAGATTCCAACGAAGTGATAGGTATTTTCAGAGGCGTCTAAATTGCAAAGTGTGCATAAACCATTTGTATCTCTTTGGAAGGATCTTCCATTTAGACTTAGAAGTCCACAGCGGGTTTTTAGGATAAGGGAAATCATATCTCGAGGGTTTGAGTCATGAAAGTAGTTTGGTACTTCAGAGTAAAGCAGATTACAGTAATCATCATGGAATTGGGACTGATTGGCGTTGCTGATAAAACTATTCCAATGTTTTTCCTTCAGCTTAGATAAGAGGATCTTATGCAGTTCTTGCCATTCACATAAATTTGTGGTGAAAGAAAAGTCCATTGACGTGAAATGAAAAAAACCAGCCATTCCTTGGCCCAGAATATCTTCTTACTAATTATAGCTTCTGACAAGATTCTCGGTAGCCTGCCGTTTGGAAGATGCAGTGTTTTCCGTATAAAAGAAAAATGTAAGGCTAGGGTCGTTAAAAAAGCTTTAGGAAGTCCAGTTTCAATATGTAAGGCATAGTTTGGTGTTGTTTCTGGTAGGGGAAAACATCTTTTAATGAAAAATCGTTGCAACTTTTCAACTTGTGTGTGTTCTCTATATCCCCAAACTTGAGCACAGTACAACATTATAGATCTCGTTGCAGCATCGTGAATTTTAAATTTTGTTGAGTGTTGAACTGATTTATTTCTAAGCAGCTTGGACCATGTAGCGTTTATGGATTTTTTTGAGGATGCAAGTCTATTATTTAAATGTTCGTTCCAAGACATATTGTAGTTGAAAACAACTCCCAGATATTTATAAAGGTTTGGTACAGTAATCTCCGTGCCGTTGAAAAACCATTTCTCACACGCAGCTCTACGTCCTCCGTTTCGAAAAATGACTATTTCAGATTTTCCAAGATTTACTTCAAGATTCCACTTGATGCAGTATAATTTAAAGCTGTCAATAAGTTCTTGTAGCTTGGAAGGATTATCGGAAAGCAACACAATGTCGTCGGCATATAATAGGCCATTAATTCCGAGACCATTAATAGTTAACCCAAAGGGTAGATTAACGTGCAGATCATTTAGATACAGAACGAAAAGCAGTGCACTCAAGACACAACCTTGTTTGACTCCTTTTTCGGTGCAGAAGAAATCTGACAAGCCTTGACCATCCCAAACCGCAGCAGACGTATTCATGTAAAGTGCTTTGATAATAGTTATCATTTTTGTAGAGATTCCTGAAGCAGAAAGTTTGTAAAATAATGCATTTCTGTTAATGTTATCAAAAGCAGCTTTAAGATCTATAAAAAACGCATATAGTTTCTTTTTTTGATTGAGTTGAAGTTGTACGAGGCAGGATAGGTTATAAACTTGATCAACAGTAGAATAGTTAGATCTATAAGCAGCCTGAAATTCATTTATTATTTTGTTTTCTTCTAACCAAGTCGTTAGTCTACTTAGAAGAACACTGGTAAATAGCTTATAAAGCGTGTCAAGGAAGGACAGTCCTCTATAATTAGATGCCAAGTTTACATCTCCTTTCTTAAACAGGGGATATATAATTGATTTTTTAAATGAGCCTGGGACAGTTGCAGTTTCAAATATTTTAACAAATAGTTTATGAATTTCAGTGATTAGAGATGGGCTTGCATTTTTATAAAATTCGAATGGAATTCCATCCATACCTGGGGCTTTATGATCTTTTGACGACGATAATGCAGAATAAACTTCTTCAAGCTCTATTGTGCGGTCCAACTGAGGTGTTAGTACTTGAGGTGAACAGGAATTGATATCAACATGGTTTGGCAATAGTGACAGCAACTTTTGAAAATATATGCTGAATTCAGTAGCTGATAAGAATGTTGGCATGTTGAAACTGTCGCCTCGTATCTTTCTGGCAATCTTCCACCAATCTCGGGCTGAATTAACATTTTTTAAACTATTTACTAAGTTTTGGAAGTAAGCTTCCTTCTTAGATTTACATAAATTTCTGTATCTTTTGTTAGCAGCATTATAATTATTTCTACAGGTTTCAAGATTGTGTTTTCTAAATGCTTTGAGGTGTTTAAACGCACTTTTCCTAGCTGAGTGGCAAGCTAAATCAAACCAAGGCTTCTTGGGCTCGAACTTCATTTTTTGGGTGACAGGTGCACCGTTTGCTTCATATATGCAGCATTTGATACCATTACAATGCTCTTCAACGCAATTAGTGTTTGCAAGTTTTGACTGTACAAGTAACTCAAGTTTTGTTTGATAGGAAGTGTGTCTATTTTCTGACCACTTTATTCGCGGAATGGCGCACAAATCATTCTTATACGTGCTCGATATAACGGTTGAATATTATAAGGCTGTAAGGGGAGGAATGTAGTTAGTAGGGCAGGGCTGGCAACGAGACGAGACTTCTTTAAAAGCACCCAAGACGAGACCGTATCTTGTTCACTATTTAGTGTACACTGTATAAGATTTTGTGTGTTCGATAATTCACTGTTGGATAATTCACTCGATCAAGATTCACTATATCAAGCGTCTATTGTAGTTATACTCAGATAGGCGCACTGCGCGAAAATCCAGATAAAGATTTAGGTATATGCATTTTTTTGGAATAGATTTTTTAGACTTTATTGTAAAAGGGTAACTTCTAAGGGACACTTGGAAAAAAATATTATAGAAACGTCAAAATATAGTTTATTGCCTACTTGTCAAGCCACGAACTGTCAAAATAAATTGAATGATAGCCTCAATTTAAATAGATTAAGAATCTCTCGTGCTGTTGTTGTATTGCATGTCTTTCGATGATCAATTCTAATAAAAAAATGGTTTTGTTGTATGCATTATGCATATTAACTAATGGGAAGCATAAGTATTGACTGGCCCATTTAGTCAAAACTTTGATTCGCCTAAGAAACATACATTGAAAGATAAAACAACAATTTTAAAATTTCACTGTTTGAAACAACAACAAAAGACAAAACAGACTCACGAGTCGAGTTAATTAATTTTGTTTTCGTGTTTCACAGACTCCACACCCCGCATTTTTCTTACCAACAAACTGCTGACATACCGTACTCTATCTTAACCTGAACATCTTTTATTTTTGGTACTAATTCGACAAGAGTCTCGCTGATCACGGCGGTAAAATTCAAATTTTACCTCAAAAAAATTTAAATTTTTTCGATTTTATTTTTGGCTCCGGAATAAGGTTATTTAAGGCCTTTTGGGTGACGTTTTGAAAAAAATATTATTCAAATGTGAAAATATAGAATGTTGCCTACCTGTCAAGTCATGAACCGCCAAAATCTATTGAAGGTTATCTTCGATTCAAACGGATTAGAAAACAACTACAAAATTTAAATTTACCCTAAAAAATTTCGAGTTTTTTGTGATTTTATTATTTGAAGCCATTGATTGATTTTAAGCTTTTTGGGTGACATTTTGAAAAGATATTATCAAAACGTCAAAAAATAGTTTCTTGCCTTCCTGCCAAGTCATGAATAATTGTAAAAATCCATTGAAGGTGCTCCGATTGGATTAGACAACGAACTATATTTAGACGTTTCGAAAATATTGTTTTCCAAACGTCACCCATTTTTCTTACCAACAAACTGCTGAGATACCTTACTCTATCTTTGCAATCTGAACAATGCGCCTTATCTTTCATCTTTTTACTACCACAAAAGACGAAAAAAACTAAGACTACCTAAACATGAGATCAAGACCGAGACCGAGACGAGACTGAACATTAAGATTTTTTCGATAAAAAGGTGAGACCAAGGCCGAGATGAGACTTGGTTAGGTGAGACCGGGACTAAAACCGAGACGAGAACGGAATTTTTCGATTTTGACGAGACCGAGACGAGAATAGATTCAAATGAGTTTTGGGAGTTCTTGTCCAAATGTGAGAGTTATAGTTCAGATTTGGACGAATGATGACCTTATAGATTACAGCCATATCAAAAGGGAAAAATATTTTTTGCATCTTCGAAGAAAGCCCATGGTCATTAGACAAGCGGTCAAAGACTGAGAGTGGTTCGGTTTCACAGATGCTAGCGCCTCTAATAGACAACATCGCATTTATTACAAAAAAAAGTCAAACACATAAAATAATTTTAAAATCGACTTTAAGCACCACACAGATATGGAAAACTTAACTTTTTATCATTTCTCCCTGCTTTATATAACATTCCAACCTATTTGGAATTTTTAATCCACGTGTTAATTTTCTTATATGCCTTTAATCTAAAGAAATAAAATCAAATCAATTGCTGATGGCTTGCATTTAGTTATTTGACAGAATGTCATAAGTAGCAGCCTACTCGTAATATAACGGGTGTTTTTTGCTACTTGGTTTTTGACGTTTATATTTTTGATAGATCACACATGACAAATTCCACGAACATTTGACATTTCGATTCAGTATTGCTTGCCATTTCATCATGAATAGACTTACGCCTGAACAACGTTTGCAAATTATTGAAATTTATTATCAAAATTCGTGCTCTGTGAAAAATGTGTTTCGCAAGCTACGTCCGTTTTATGGTCGTCATAATCGACCCACCGAGCAGGCTATTCAGCTCATTGTGACCAAATTTCGCACCAGTTTCACTTTATTGGACATTAATCCACCAAATCGTATCCGTAGAGTGCGTACCGAAGAGAATATTGCTGCTGCATCCGCCAGTGTTGCTGAAGATCGCGATATGTCCATTCGGCGCCGATCGCAGCAATTGGGTTTGTGTTATTCGACCACCTGGAAGATTTTACGCAAAGATCTTGGTTTAAAGCCATACAAAATACAGCTGGTGCAAGAATTGAAGCCATGCGACCTACCACAACGTAGAATTTTCGGTGAATGGGCCTTAGAAAAGTTGGATGAGGATCCGTTTTTTTATCGCAAAATAGTCTTCAGCGCCGAGGCTTATTTTTTGGCTAAATGGATACGTGAATAAGCAGAATTGCCGTATTTGGAGTGAAGAGCAGCCAGAGGCAATTCAGCAGCTACCAATGCATCCCGAAAAATGCACTGTTTGGTGCGGCTTATGGGCAGGCGGCATCATTGGGTCATACTTCTTCAAGGACGATGAAGGCCGAAGGGTTACGGTCAACGGAGAAAGGTACCGTTCGATGATAACAGATTTTTTTTTGCCGAAAATGCAAGAATTGAACTCGGTCGACATGTGGTTCCAACAGGACGGTGCCACATGCCACACTGCACGCGAAACCATGCATCAATTGAGAGGCGAATTTGGTGAGCAGTTGATCTCACGTTTTGGCGCAGTCAATTGGCCACCAAGATCATGTGATTTGACCCCGTTAGACTATTTTTTGTGGGGCTATGTTAAGTCTATTGTCTATGGGGATAAGCCAAACTCGATTGCTGCCTTGGAAGCCAACATTGAACGCGTCATTGGTGAGATTCCGGCCGAAATGTGTGAAAAAGTTTGCCAAAATTGGACCTTCAGAATGGACCACCTGAAGCGTAGCCGCGGGCAAAATTTAAGTGAAATTATTTTTAAAAAGTAAATGGCAGAAATTGATTTATCGATCCACATAAAAATTTCATTCACTTTTTACAAGTTTCTGTGTTTTTTTGAATTTTCAAAAACCAAGCTCTTAAAAAATCACCGTTTATAAGAAAATATTCAGTTGGGGATAGTTTTTTTTTTGGAAAATCCTGTTGTGTTGGCGTGGGGATAGATTTCCCAAAAACTAAAACGCCGAACCATAAACTGTAAGCTTAACGAGTACGCTGCATTGGCTTCGAATTTTAATTTTGTATGTAGCAAATTGACCCTTACTATAACAGAATTTAATTCTTAAATTTCGAAATGTTTTATAAAGTAAATTTACTTTTTCAAAATTTTCCTTGTTTCTGAAATATTATCTCCCATGCTTTTAACCAATCCAATTATTTTCCGTGTCCTTTTGCTTACTTTGGTTCTCTTTTCCTTTTCCTTCTTAAACCCTATGCAATAGCTAGTTCTAAGAAAAATCAAAGGAAAAATTTTCAATTTTCCAGATTTTTGATTTGCCAACAATCTGCTTGATTTTATTCCTTCAACTATTTTCCTCCCATTTCACATACTTTTTATATAAAGGCAGGTATACACATACCCTATATTTAATATAATCATATCCAGATCCTCATCAATAGTCCTTTTATATCCTTTTTCACTGAGCTAAAATACAAAATAAATCAAACAACATATCCTTCTTCTGAGTGTTTAAGGTCACGAAAAGATAGATTTTCCTCATAAAAATACCCTTTTTCTCTCGTAAAGTACCCAAGAATGTACAAAGATACTCATAATATATAGGTACGCATCTAAAGCTTCAAAAAATACCTCAAGTATCTTTATATAGCAGTTATTTAGCTAAGGTTGTATTACTTTAGATATAGCCATGAACCATTCGATTCCATGCAATGGATTTCCAAATTGAATCATAAAGGCAAAGTAGTCTTTCGAATTGATATATAAAATATGAATTGTCATACTATTGCCACAAAATAAAAAGTTTTCAAAAGCAAAAAAAGGAAACTTTTCAAAAAAAAAAAAAAAAAACATTTCGCTCAACAACCGCACAAATAATAATTTTATGTAAATTTATCATTCAAATCTCAAATGGTACGAGTATACTTTGAAAGATTGGTTTTTATGATCATTTTAGTGCCAATTTTTAGGATATCTATCGTAGGTGGTATCCGTAGCTCTATTGGTATTGATATAGACATTGGTACACGGATTCAATTATTGTTTGTGTGTGTTACAAGAAGACATTTTTGATTGTTGAACATAAAACATAAGTTATTTTTGGTGTATACATATTCTCAGTGGAAATACAAGGATTGGCATACGAATTTTTCGAAATCCATTTGCATAATAATTTGCTCTCATTTAAATGGGAAATATAAAATTTAATTACCTTCACAAAATTTTTCAACGATCTGGAAATTTTACAATAGACTTTGATTACAACGTGATTAACAAGTTTTTGTATGGTTAATTTTTTGTTAAACAAATATATTTGTCTGATAATAATTTAATACATTTAATCCATCATTTGTAATGAATTTCTTGGTTCGTATACAAATTTTGAACTATAGCTTTTTCCTCAATTTTGCATGTGTTTTATAAAGGGTGATCCATTTTGCGGGTTCAAAAGTAAACGTGAATAAAAAACACATATAAAATATTATTTTTCATGATATTTCTTTTTTATTATGAAGTTTGAACGTTGTCATTATGTGTGAAACACTACATCATTTAAATGACCACCACTCTAATTGTTGCAAGCATCGACTCTGTTGAGGTAATTTTCGACCACTTTTTGACACATATTGGGCGGTATCTCAGGCATAACTTGACGAATGTTGGTTTTCAAGTGCTCAAGAGTTAAAGGTTTATCTGCATAAACACGGTCTTAAGCGTAGCCCCACAAAAAAAAGTACAGCGGTGTCAAATCGCATGATCTTGGTGGCCAGTTGATATCGCCACGACGATAAATTACGCGGCCAGGAAATGTCTCTTGCGCTAAAGCCATATTCGCTCGAGTTGTGTGGCATGTGGCGCCGTCTTGTTGAAACCACATATTCTTCAAGTCGTATACTTCAATAGCAGACAAAAAAAAGTCGGTTATCATATGACCATAACGCTCCGGATTGACGGTGACTGTCGTTCCATCGTCGTTTTCGAAGAAGTAAGGTCCAATCACACCTCCGGACCAAAGAACGCCCCAAACAGTAACTTTTTGTTAATGTAATGGCCTCTCTTCAATTACTTGAGGATTCTCAGAACCCCAAATACGACAATTTGTTTATTAACATACCCATTGAGTGAGAAATTTGCTTCGTCGCTGAAGAAAATTTTGTTCGAAAAATCGCCGTCCACCGCCAGTTGTTCAAGCACCCACTCGACGTATCTACGGCGTTGTGCATGGTCAGCTGGCTTCAGTTGTTGTGTGAGCTGGACTGTATATGTATGTAGGTGTAGATCCAAATGCAAAATACGCCATAATGTGCCGTAAGACAGTCCTTATTCCTAAGAACGACGCGGAATCGACACATTCGGTTCTTCGGCAACACTTTCACTTACATCAGCGATATTTTCAGTGGAACGAGCGAAACGATGATGCACAGGTCTGACAATATTTGTAGCCAATCCAGTCTCTTCAAATTTGTTCACAATTTTGCCAGTTGCTTGCGTAGTTGGACGATTATGTAAACCATACTCTCCTCTTAAAGCACGATATGTGGCTGTGGCAGAATCCCCATTTTTGTGGTTGGTTTTAACAATTTTTATGCGCTGTAAGATAGTTAAGATATCCCTTTTTGTAAATGACAGACTTTCAACTGAAAAAAAAATTGGTTTAACAACTTAGTTTGTCAGGTGGCAAATACCGGCCCTATACTTTTGAAACCGCAAAATGGATAACCCTTTATTTCAGAGAAGTGTTTTTTTTTCAACTGAAAGATTTGAAATGGAGATGTTATAAAAGTGAACAATGATAGGGGTGCCTGTGATTGGAAAGGGATTTTTTTAAAGGAGTGATGAAGGTAACTAGCACATATGCCTTCAATTTAATGCCCAAGGTATGTTGCATGTTGATATAGCTACTGTGCAGGCTAGATGTACCTCAAGAAACCGGAACTAGTGTTACCATATGATCCCCTTTACGAGGGACAGTCCCCTTTTTCATACCCATATAATATTATGTGCCCTTTCTATAAAATTCTATCAATTATATATAAAAATATATAAAAATTATTATCAATTTGTTTTTGGAAAAAGTAAATTATTTTTGTTTCTCATAAATTTATTTTAGTTTATAAGTTTTAATTTTTGATTATTGTGTTTTTTATAAAAAGAAATCAAATGCACCACTTTTTGAACAGTTACCCTAGAAAACTCGATCGTTCGTTGCCCATTTCGGAATCGAACACCCTTTTTTAGGGTGAGCAACCTTAGGCAATTTCCCCACTGGTCTGTGCGGTATCGTTTCATACAGTTTACTCGGTACACATTCGGTACCTACCGATATCTCAACGAATATAATATGTATATTCCAATAGACGCAGCTAATGATTTGTGCGGAATATGTAGTTGACGTAAAAAGCTTGAAAAAACAAAACGTGTGTGCGTCTCGGTAATCCCGACAGAAGTGATATTTTTAACTAAGTTGAACTATTTAATATTTAAATTGTTTATTTAACTTGAGAAAGGCTTCAAAAGTTAAAATTAAATTAAATTAAATTAAACTTAAAGTGCTAAGTTAAATTTCAAAAGTTTTCCGCATGCGTAAGTGAAAGGGCAGCCAGACAGACTGGCGCCGTAACGCGTTACGTATCGAAGTGGTTTACCCTCCTATAATAAGTTATCACTTCAAAACGTTTTAATAAATCAATTCAGGAGATAGACATTTCTGCCATGAAAAAGCGTTCGACGTGTTAAGCACGGTATAGAAACTTGTAACAAAGCGTTACACTTTTCTTCTATCCACCCACCGCAAACCAATATATTGAAAGTGTCGAATTTGCTTATATTATTTTTACACACCACCGCACTGAACCCTAACCGCACCGAGCCTTGGGTTATTTTATTTCATCATTTACCGCACTCCTACAGTTTTACCAAACCATAGAATAGTTTAATTTTATTGACCGCGCCACACCACCGAACTCTGACTTAAGTACGGTGTGCAGTGTTTAGTGAACCATCGCACTGAACCCGTGTATGATGATGCAGGTGCAAGTCCACACAATCACATAAATAAAGTACTCAGTCAACCAAATAATGGATGACTATGCAGCATGATTTTGTTTGACTCTTTCAGTTCACATCTACTAGTGATGGCAAATGTCCATAAAGGGATATACTATTTCAGTATAAAAGTGTTCTTTGCTTTTCCCGTGGTTAGTACCAATTCAGAGTACTTTAAGGAAATATAATTGCCACTGCTGTGTACGAAATTGTTCCAGGTAGTAATTTCGACCGACTTTTTGGGCTAACCGAAGCCAATATCTCCCGCTATCTTGCCATAGACGACCATCAGGGTCGCGAAGAGAAAGCTATTTTTCTTCCAGTTTGTTACTGGGTGCGAGAAGGTAGTATTTTCATCATAAAAAAGGCTTGTGATCTAATATTTCAGTATTCATTCATATTTTTCTAAGAAAATTGTTACGTCTCTTAACGAGACGTATGTCCTTCAGCCTTTAGCTGCAGGCGAGAATTTATTCCTGCCCGTATTTAAAAATTGTATTATGCTGTAATAAGTATATGTATACGAAATACTTTGTTATGTATTATTAAGAATTAAATATGTAATGTAAGCTTTGTAAAAAAAAATTGAAAAATATAAATTTACTGTGATTTGGAGTATGGAAACCTCTTAACCCATGTTTTATTTGCTTGGGTAAATCCCTATGGATACCGACGAGCTCACCTCAACTGAAAGGAAAAAACATCACAAATTTAAGAGAAGGTTAGTTAGGTTTCTCCGAAATTTCTAATTAATTTTTGGGAACATACTCGGGTCGCTAAGTTACGGCCCGAATTTTATTTTCCCAAAACCAATTAATGGACCATCTTTTATATGACAAATTGGTTGATGTTTTTGATCGACAAATTCAGTGGCCTTATCTACAGAACTGGTGTGAAGCGGCTACATATTCATAAGTTATTATGCACTGTATAACTATATGCGTTTAGCATATTGCATAAAACTGATATAATGCTATAAGAGCGGGAGACTGGCCTACAGTAAACTGCTGCAGGATAATAAATGTTAGGAAGGAACAAAAATTTAATAAGCTTATATTTAGTGTCTATAAAATCACCCACAAGAAAGGGCTGATATTGAAATCGAAATAAGCGATAGCTGAAACAGAGAGCGGATTTATTTCTAACCCAAGTCTAGTAACAACAAATTTAGGCTGAAAAGGCCAAACAGAGAGAAGAGGAAGAAATTTATTTCCAGAAATTATTAGTGATTTGGCTTTAGAGTTAAGCCTTTGCACAAAGACAAATTGAATTATAGATCCCTTAAAGATATTCATTTATTATACAAAATATCTAATGTCCCAAAAGATGTTTAGTTTACCATATACTCTTGATAGCATATCGTCGGGTATGTTGTCCATAGCAGCTTGAATATGGTTTTTGAGTTGAGCCAGAATCATTGGAATTTCGATGTAAACAAGAGATTTCAAATAAGCCAAAAAAAAGAAGTCACGCAGTCATAATTCAAGCGAACTGAATATTGGTCCGTAAGGAGATGATGCGTCCACGGAAATGTTCTTACAAAAAATTCATGGACGCATGCGCAGTGTGGTCTGTGGCGCTATCCTATTGAAACTATAAACATTCCCCTCATCCATTTCTTCAAGTTGAGGTAAAAAGAACAGTTGCATGTTTACGCGCAGAAAGCCTAACCTGCTCGATGTTTTCGCGTATCCTGATGGGTTTTTTGTAAACTGTTGGTTTCCCTTAAGGTGACTATACCCAGAAAAGGATCGATTTATGATCAGGAACACGACGACCTTTCGAATGCGCGTAACATAACCCTTCTCGCAATAAATGTCGCTAGAATAGCCCCACTGGTCTTGCACATGCAAGGCCAACTTAAGGCCACATTTACTGAAATTATTGAATGAAGCCAAGTGGGCCAGCTTAGGGATCTTATTTTCCAGACATAACAATATTCCTCGACTGAAAAGGTAAAGTATCGTAATTTACGATACTTATCTAAATTATCTTAATTTTAATTAATTTTTAGGAGAGCAAAAAAAAACACCTCAAAGATGCCTCCAAAAAAATCTATCAAGTGTAGACCTTATTGAACAAAATGCTTTGTCAAATTTTATGATCTTTTTTTTTACTTTTTTTTCAAAAAGTTATTATAAATATTTCGCCCATAATAAGGAAAAATATGACTTAAGATTGTTTGACTTTTCTTTTAATTACATTTTATATTACTTTCCAAAATAAGTTGATATAAGATATTTTGCCTCGAGTTTTCGAAGGATATTTTCAGTTCTTATGTGCATTTAACATAAGTTGTGTGTGCAAAAGTGAAAAAAAAAGAGATTTAAGGTGATAATTTCTGGTTTTTATTTTTAACACTGAAATTCATTAAAATGAAAAAAAAAATCACATTCACAACTTTAGTAATGAAAAAAAACTTAAAAATACAAAGACTTGCGTTTCTTTAATGAAAACTGTAACCTCACTTTTGGTTCACAGAAAAAAAAATTAATTACTACAAAAAGCGAAACAATTCACTTTTATTTACATTTGTTTTTAAAGTCAATACAAACTCAAAATTTATTATAAATTCATTGGAAAAACCTTAAATCGATTTCATTTTACAAAGTCAAATTAATAATAACAACAATTGTTGGAAAAATCTGAACAAAAAACTTTGATTTGATTCAGCATTGTTTTTCTTCTAAAATTATTTAAAAAAAATAATTATGTTTCGTATTCTGACATATCTAGGTGAACATCTGGTTGATCATCGGAAGGCAGATTAAGTTAAGAATCAGGAAAATTAGAATTAATTAAGTCGAGCATGTCAACAAGATTTTTTTTTTACTTGCGATATTAGGCAGGTACTACAGATGATAGAAAAACACCAAACAAGTGGGCCCCGCATTTCTGTCTGTCTGTAGAACGATCTGCATCCTAAACGGTTGAAGCGATTTTCTTTAAACTTGGAACTTAAGCTGTTTAAATGATTGTCTCAAATAAATTTTCGAATCGTTTTTTAACCACAAAAATAAAGGTACCTTCCATATAATTTTTTCTTCCATCATAATTATCTCGAAAACAGATCTAACGATTTTGAATAAAAAAAGCTGTGTGCACTACTTTGAGTATAGTCTAAATTTTGGTCGACATTTTATTACATAGCTATTTTGTAATTAACGGTACCTCTGTAATACAATTTTTTTTTTTATTTTCGACTTTCTCATAAGTGAATTAATTTTCAATATTTCGAGAACGAATGACGATTTTTTACGAAATTATATTTTGAAGCTTATATTATTAATAACATAAAACTGTAATACTAAATTTTATTCAGTTTGTATAAATATAAAAAATTTAGTAAAAAAAAAACAACTTTAAAAACATATTTAGCCGTTTTACTAAGAATCTTGTGCAAACGATGTGATAGAACATTAGAGCAAGAACGTGCGTTCCAGTCGTGCATTTTATTAACAAGTTTATCGTATGCAATGCTAACTTCACTTGTCGATACTTTGTAAAGATATTAAAATCCTCCAAATTACGCTAAAAATATCTTATGTACTTGTCATTACGGGATTTGTTTTAGGTATACAAACGGTTAAATATTATATGATTACTTATGGAGACAAAATACTCAGTTTTAAATTCAAAAAATTATTTTATGTTGACATAAGATGATTTGCCTTGGCACACTTTTTTCGATTTTTTTAAAGTATTTTAAATTATAGTGAAATTCGCATATAATTACCATTTCGGTTATAACGACTATTATGACGGGCTCTGTTTGTCATGAAATTCGGATATAGCGACCGAAAACAAAATTAAAGAGAATTTTCCCATTTTTTCCCTTTTCCTGTGTTGCGTATCTAGACATAATACAGTTAGACTTACATATTTAGATACATAGTTTATTTTGGTTGATACAAATTTGAGTCAGTTGTGCTTGTGCTAGTTAGTTTTCTTGAAAAGTGTTGTTTGTTTATGGTACATACTTCAAAGTTTATGCAAAGTAAGGAAACTATTAATTCTCTCAATTTAGAGGAACAAATCAATGTGTTTTATTCTTTCGGATATAGCGACATTCGCTTATAACAACGGAAAATGTGTCTCCCATGAGTGGTCGTTATAACCGAATTCTATTGTATGTAGATTTAAGGATGACTTTTATTTTTGCTTGCACCACGGAAAATATCTTAAGTCAACTTAATATGATTTACTATTTCACAATAAAAAAAACTACTTAACTGTAGACCTACGTTTAAAAAACGACTGATCTTCTGTTAATGGGTCATTTTCGACCCTCATATATCTTGTAAGATAATGAAAACAAAAATGAATACGTTTTACAGAAACTAATTGTTTTTCTTAATATTGTTTGATAATATCAAAAACAAATATGTACATCTAAATGTTTTCAATACATTTTACATAAATATTACGGTTATGTTGATTCTTACACACGTTTTGCTGCAGAAGATGCAGACTAACTCTGTTTTGTTGTCTTTAGTTTTTGTTTTTTCTTCTGTGCATAAAGCACATCTGCCACGTTTTTTTTCGCTGCGGTGAATCGGTTCGGGGCCACTTAGTTGTAGTCACTATCGTCGAAGATGAGCCAGCTAGTGTCGCCTGAAGGGCAAGCGAGCATGATGCCCTCGGTGCTCTTGAGCGATTTGACATATATTCTTTAGCAAATTCGAAACCCAGATCATGTAAACATTTTTTTCGGGCTTGCTTCCCGCTCGAAGTCTGATCAATTTTCGTAAAGATAATAAAAGCATTCAATGCCGAAATATCTATTATATTGGCAAAGACGCAAATTGGCCAACGGTTTGTTTTGAATTTTGCGCTAAACCCAGAGAGCATTTTGTAGGCATTATAAACACTACCTTTGGTTTTATTATAAAATTGAATTATCATCGTCATCTTCTTGGGCTCCGGGCCAAAATCAGGGATGGGATGCATTGTTCTTTGTACGATGGTGTATTTATTCTTTTTACTCATGCACGACACTAAAGTTGTTGTTTCAGTAAATGTAAATGTCGACTGAAACAACGGCTGTTTTTTTTTTTAAATAAAAGTTTTGGTGGTATACTTCTTTTATTTTTCCTAAGGGTGCCAACCATAGTCATATTCTTTTGAAGCAGTTTTTGGTCCAAGTCATAAGATGTACAAAAATTGTCCATAGTGATGTTGTGTCCCTTCAATCCTTCTACCAAATCCAGGACAACGCGCTCACCATGGTTGCGTTTAGCAACACCTCCAACTGTTTTTCCCAAATATGGCTGAATTTTCCAAATGTAGGACGTTTCGGCACAAGTGCACATCAAAAACTTCAACCCGTACTTTTCAGGCTTATTCGGCATATATTGCCTAAATGAGCATCGAAAATGAGCATCGAACATGAAAAGTAGTTGCTCATCGACAGTAACACAGGACGATAGGTTATAGAACAATGGCAGCAATTCAACCCATTTATCCCATGAGCTTCTAATTGGAGCAAATTTGTCCTTGTGTGATCGTCGAATCGCAGAAGTTTTGTGATATCTTTGAATGTTTCTTTAGACATAATAGCTCTGAATATAGGTCGACAATAATCTTCAAACAAATTTTCAGCTCGTACTGTTTTAGATCTAAGAAAATCCATATATTTTGGAAGAGGGAAAAAACCTTGAAAAGAAACTTACTTGTAAACACCCGCGAGAATTAAGACACCGAAATGTGCATGTAGCATGCTCTTCTTTATTTCCTTATGCTTGTCTCCAAATTTTGAGCGGCCATAATTATTTGTGTTTTCTATTATAATTTTCTCGATTTGTATCGGAAAAAATAACAAAAATGAATCCATTAGAGCATCGACGCGTCCAATTGCGTAACGGGTAACACCTGGTTTCAATGAAATTACATTTTCGGACCGAGCTCGCGCGACTGAAAGCATGAACTTCAGCCAAAGTGAACCGTGCAAGTGACAAAATTATAACATACCTGTTGAGTTTAGAGGAGTTGGGCTCCAAATTATATCACTTTTAGATACAAACTGGGAATCGGGACAAGCCAAATCTAAATGTACGTCTTCGTCTTCATTCCATGATTCAGATGAATCGGTCTTTTCATTGCTATCTGTTTCAACATCAGGCACAAAATCTTGATCACTACCCGCGGAAAAATCATGTCACTTGATGAAAAACTCGACATTTTATCGAAATGTTTATTTTTTATTTGTTGTAATAACAAAAACAACGATTTTATTTACAGGCACAATGAAACCACAACGAAAAACCAAAACGAAATGAGTTTTCATATAACGGGTCGAAAACGACCCAATCTCACTGTTGGCGTGGATGCCTGGGTTGATTTGTACTTACGCTGGCGGACGTGCGTCTGTCCGATTGTGGTGATAATTGTCTGGCTGGCGGACGTGCGTCTGTCCGAATATCTGATAAATGTCTTGATGGCGGACGTGCGTCTGTCCGAATCTGGCGATAATTGTCTTGCTGGCGGACGTGCGTCTGTCCGAATATCTGATAAATGTCTTGATGGCGGACGTGCGTCTGCCCGAATTTGGCGATAATTGTCTTGCTGGCGGACGTGCGTCTGTCCGAATATAAGATAGATATCTTGATGGCGGACGTGCGTCTGTCTGAATTTGGCGATAGTTGTCTTGCTGGCGGACGTACGTCTGTCCGAACTCGGACTCGGCTTCGGGCTTAGCCAAGGACTAAATCGACTAAATATGTAAGCCCAAATGTGCCAGCAGGCACTCGAGCAAAAGCTGAAGGTTTCGTGAATCGTGAGTGGGCTCACAATCGCCACGAACAAGAATAAACACTTTGGTGGTTTTATTTTGCGGATGCGTTGCATTAATTTGTTTTCTTTTTCCTTTTTTTTATTTTCTCTGGTTTATGGTTAAAGTTATACATGCACAGTGTTTTACACCAAAGTTTAAAGGCTATGATAAAATTTTGGGTTAAGATGGAAATCTCTATGATTATAAAATGTTATATAATTGGTTTTTCTTTTAATAGCAGAGAGCACGAAGTGCTTGCTCTGGCAACCAACAAACGAAAAGGAAGAAACTTAGAGGCAAACCCGGAAATGCCCACCAACTTACAATGGTTTTTTTTTTTCTTTTTACGTTGGCTGCCATCCTCGATTGTAGTAGATGATGGGTGCTGCCAAATTGTCATATGTGCGGTAGCACAGCTTAGCACTAAATCAGTGCGGTGGCACAGGCTAAATTAATCTGACTACAATCGAGGATGGCATGAACACTCACAAAAAACACTCAAATTGAAAAAAAGCATAACCAGCTATGTTTTCAAATCTAAAACAGCTTTAATTCGATGCATTAGGATACATTGAACAAGGTCAAGAAAAAACAGCCAAATATATAAAGCAGTTATTTTAATATTTTCGATAAAACAACAGAAATGGGTCGAAAACGACGCAAACGGTTAAACCAGTATAATATTAAGTCTATATTAGGTTTTAAATTTAAGCGGAATACACAATCTTATGTCAACTTAAGATATTTTACGTCGTGCATAGCATAGCATATATGTTTTAAACATAAGATGAAATTGTTTTTGTCTATAAAAAAGCAAAGGAGTTTGATAGAACGATGCCGATAAGACAGAACTACAATTCCTTTGAATGGAACTGAGGTTCAACAGTAAAACGCGAAATATCTAAAGTCGACTTAAGATATTTTCCCTTTTCAGTCGAGATTTATAGAGCTTCTTATGTAAGAGAATCTGATATTATGTAGACTTTGGAGAATTTTAAAAAAATGATTCTCATCGGCTTTATTGGGCTTTATGATGATTAAATGAAAGCAATTTCCATTTTATTTTCCCAGCGTTTCGAAGGTGGTTGCCGTCTTCGTCAGGGGTGTCTTTATTTACAAAATACAAAATTAAAAAGAGATATAATGTTTGAACATATAAATATGTACAAGTATACGAACATGACGAATATGACAGAAACTAAGGAACAGTAAACGGCTGATATATTTTGTGTGTCTTGTTTGCGGTTCATATTATTTTTGTTGTTAATTATATGCAGTGTCTCTAGTGTGTAACGTTTAGATGTATGTTTTTCTGTTGCAAGGATTTCCAATCCCTCGAAGTTTGGTGTGCGACCGGTATCAACACTGTAAGAAGCCAGTGCTGTCTTCTCAGAAATTTTTAGTCGAATATCTGACTTGTGGTTCGCCATTCTTTGCCGAAGGAGTTGTTTGGTGGTGCCGATGTAGCAAAGATTGTAAGATTCATCCGATTTCCTTTGGCAATTTATTTTGTAAACTACGTCTGAACGGCGATCTTTGTCGGTTTTCGTCTTCAGGTTGGTGACTTCCGGGTTGTGCTTGGCGACAATTTCTTTGAAATTTTCGGAAAGTTTGGGCACATAAACGACACTTTTATAAACACATCTCCTCTATTCCAACATATTTTCTGAACGAACTTGGTGTTTTTGACGAAGTATCAAGTTCCTAACCTGGAAATAACCGAAACCTTTCACAAAATAAAACAATCCAACAACACACTCTGAATCCTTAGCAAACGAGTACAAGAAAATATAACATCACAAGAACACAAGCATTTTATAACTCAACAGCAACAACATTTCTTAACCATTTGCACGAAAAAAGAAGAAATCCAAACACAAAAAATTAATCAACTCAAATCGGTTCTGTGGAAAAAATTAAACATTAAAATGCATGACGATTGGTTTGTAAACAGAAGTGACGTAGAGTTTCCTATCGAAATCAAATGGCTCTGTCCCTGGGAAAGAAATTTTCTTTGCAAAAATGCAAAAATACGTTCCCTCTTTTCCAACTCATCGCAGATGGCGAAGAAATCATAAGAACAAAAAAAGATGAAATAAGAAAAGAAGAAACTAGAGCTAAGTATAGCAATATGCTTCACTCTTTTCAACGTTACCACCACAAGGAGGTATTCGACAAATGCATTACGAAGGAACACAAAGAAGCGTTAAATTTCCTTAAAAAAACACAAAAACATTATAATTGCAGCAGCTGATAAAGGCAATGTGACTGTTGCGATGAATGTGACGGAATATGAAAAGAAGATGACGGAACTACTGCCTGACCGCTCTACATACAGGTTCGCAAGAGCAACACCTCTCACCGCTCTACAAAACAAAAATAATGAATTTGTGAAATGGTTGCCAACCAACAAGATAATCGATGATAGGGAAAAAGCAATAATGACTATCTACACAGCACAAATACCTACAGTGTATGGTTTACCAAAGTTTCACAAGCCAAACATGCCTCTCCGGCCGATAACGTCATCGATGAAAATTCCTTGTTACGAACTTTCAAAATACCTGGGTGTAAAATATTACAGTGCGTCAAGAAAGAATCTCTTCACTTTGTAAAAAATTCGTTGGAATTTAAATCCAAGGCAAAAGATTTTGTACTTGACACAAACGATATTTTGGTTTCTTATGACGCTGTTTCTCTTTTTACTAATGTTTCTGTTCAGCTTGCGATCAACATCATTAAAAAAAATGGGAAATTATAGCTGAAAATACCAAGCTGAGCCAAAACAAATTTATCGAGTTATTAAATTTTTGCCTAAGAGATAACAACTACCTGCAATTTAAGAACAAATTGTACAAACAACTACACGGAACGCCAATGGGAAACCCACTTTCACCGACGATTGCGGGCTTGGTTTTAGATTTTTTACTTGAGGAATGTTTTAAGCTAAGCTACAAACCTAAGTTTATAGCAAAATATGTTGATGATATCTTTGCGATTGTGGATAGAGAAGAAATTGATAATGTCGTACTATGCTTTAAGCAGTTTAATGAAAAAATACAATTCACCGTAGAGAGAGAAAAAAACAGATCGATAGCGTTCTTGGACGTTAAGGTTTATCGCCAAAATGACCGACTTTCTTTCGACTGGTACCAGAAAGATATGGCATCTGGGAGACTTGTCAATTTCCGATCTAATCAAGCCAAGCACATTCGTATGAACACTGCATCGAACTTAATAAGCAAAGTGCTGCGTTGAGTGACCGAAAATTCCAGTCCGCTAACGAAGAAAAAGTTACGCAAATACTCCTAGACAACAGCTTTCCGACAGAAGTTATAAGGAACTTGATATTTCGTCAAAAACACCAAGTTCGTTCAGAAAATAAGTTGGAAGAGAGGAGATGTGTTTACAAAAGTGTCGTTTATGTGCCCAAACTTTCCGAAAATTTCAAAGAAATGGTCGCAAAAAACAACCCGGAAATCAACTTGGCATATAAGTCAAACCAGACTGTTGCAACTCTATTCGCCAACCTGAGACGAAAACCGACAAAGATCGCCGTTCAGACGTAGCTTACAAAATAAATTTCCAAGGGAAATCGAATGAATCTTGTAGTCTTTGCTACATCGGCACCGCGAAACAACTCCTTCGGCAAAGAATGGCGAACCACAAGTCAGATATTCGCCTAAAAAGTTCTGAGAAGACAGCTTCTTACAGCGTTGATACCGGTCGCACACCAAACTTCGAGGGATTGGAAATCCTTGCAACAGAAAACGTTACACACTGGAGACACTGCATATAATTAACAACAAAAATAATATGAACCGCAAACAAGACACACAAAATATTTCAGCCGTTTACTGTCCTTAGTTTCTGACAAAAAATATCATTAAACCAAGACTAATCTTCAAATAAGAAGTGTTCAAAATCTGTTTTTTTAAATATTTTAAACAAATTATTGTTAAGCTTAGTGCAATCTTAAAATTTAACGTTATGTTAGTCATATTTTGTTCGTATACTTTTATATACATGGTCAAACATTATATCTCTTTTTAATTTTGTATTTTGTAAATAAAAACACCCCTGAAGGAGGCGGCAACCACCGTCGAAACGTTGGGAAAATAAAATGAAAATTGTTTTCATTTAATCATCATACGAGTAAAGACCAATAAAACCGGTGAGAATCGCTTTTTAAAAATTCTCCAAAGTCCACATAAAAACCAACTTGGTCAAAACTTCTAAACTAGAATCTGATTTATTAAGCTCCACTATTACAAACTGAGCCGCATAATTTATTCATTTTCACTTCATTTTATCATTTCATCCATTTTCATTCATCAGATATCAAAAGCACACACAGTTGTAGGAATGTGGCTTTACATATCGCTTAATCCATGTCTTCATCAAATGTACGGATTAGTTTACTAAGGTTTAGCTAATCAGGTAATAACTTTGGATGATTTAAGGAACATTATTCAAATTGAAACCAAATATTGATATTAAATATGTATCACAGAACCCATGGCTTGTCTTGTCAATAAAATATTATTAACAATATGAATAAAAGCACATTAAAACAAAGACAATCTATGATAATTATTTATCAATGAGTTAACTGAAAATGTATGCTACATGCACGCATAATCCACGATGTCATCAATATTGTTTTGAAATTTTACAGCCTAATTGGCAACTACAAACCGATTTGGCTAAATTTATCAATAATTATTATTACTTGATATAAACCTCTATTCGCTTTTGCAATAATTGTATTGTGCAGAGTAAGGCCCAAAGGCCAAAGCCTACAAATTGCTACAAAGGCTGACGGCTGTCCAGTTGAATTTATCATATAATTTATCTATCTTCTCCAAAGGCAAAATTATCAAAACTGTGTATAGTGGAGACAGAGCTAATCCTTTGACCACAATTTTGCCAGTGTAAGCCAGCAAATGCAATTAGACATGTAATTACTCTGAACACACGCTCTGCGCTTCCCACCAGCCGACAATGGCGCCCTCCAGCTAGTTTAATTCCATTGATTATGATTATGTACTTGATGGGGAACAGCCGATTTCCATTAAACCCTTATCCAAGGTACAATTGTGTATGTAGTGTTATATGGATTCGCATCAAATATGGATAAGATTATTAACAATATGTTGGATACGGCCATTTCAGCTACACGTCCTTATATATAGATATATATTGTTAACCGAACCTGTATCCTGAAGCAGCAGCCCGCAGGATGATTACATCTGTAAGCCGCATACGCACATGATTGAATATAAATTCACACTCGCTGGTTTAATGATTGCATTTGGATTGCCATGTCATTGGATGTCAGTTGGATTAGGAGATATAATTTTGCGGTATACCAGGGGCTATTTCACAAAACAACAAATCTATAGCCGTCATAGGCGTTAATCTAAAAGCAACTTGTAGTTAAACAGAAGCAAATAGGTGGCAAATTTTAATAAAAACAAATAATTGTCCTAAATGTTTATATTCTTTTCTATGTAGTTTCAACAGAAAGTCGCAGTAATAAAGTTAGTGTTTCAATTAAATTTATTGGCTATGTATCTGCAGTGTTAAGACGCATTCCAAATCGTCTGTATATGAATCTGAAACAGGTGTCCTCCAAAGACATGTCTTAAGTCCGTTGATGTTCGCGTTGTTTCTTAGCAATACCGAGGTTCATCTAGCAGGGAGAATTTCATTTGGGAACACATTATACTTACTTACATAAGGTGGCGCTACAGTCCGGGGTGGATCAGGCCTCAACCAAAAAGCTTCTTCCAGTCTGCTCGGTTTCTAGTTATCTGTCTCTAGTTTCGCACTCCAAGTTGGTTGAGATCCTCTTTCACTTGCGTGCGCCACCTTTTACGCTGTTCCACGGCTCAGGATTCAAAGACTTTCCGGGCGGGAGAATTGGTGTCCATTCGCTCTAGGTGACCCAGCCATCGCAGTCGTTGGCTTTTCAATTTTGTTACTAGGTCGCTGTCGCTGTACAGCCCGTATAGTTCGTTGTTGTATCGTCTTCTCAATTTCCCATCTATGCAGACGATACCAAAAATTACCCGGAGAATTTTCCTCTCAGAACAACTTAACGCGATCTTATCCACCGTTAACATTGTCCATGTCTCTGCACCATACATCAGGACTGGGATGATGACCGTTTTATATATGGACAGTTTAGTTGCTCGAGAGAGGGCTTTGCTTCTCAATTGCCTTCTTAGCCTTCTGCGTTTGATCTCAGCACTGGTATCATTCGCTGAATTTATAGCGGATCCTAGGTATACAAAGTCTCTGACCACTTCAAAATTTTACTTTTTTGAATTTTGAAGTGGGAACACATTATACTCTGTCCCAGAAAAAAAGGCAGTACACGTCTTATGGGAAAGCTTTTTCACAATCAGTAGCGTGTCATATTTTTGCACCATACGCGACAAAAAAATTCATTAAAATTTGGAAAATAAGACAGAAGCTGTGAAGCAAGTAGCTGATATTTTTCCTGAAGGTGAACGAACAGTTAACAGACTTTTTTAACGAAAACAGTTCCATAGGCCAAAACTCTCCACCAAAGTAAAACAAATCTGATACTGAATATTTTTTTTTAATTTTTGCTTGTTTTTTTTATTAAAAGGGATTAGGCCTACTGGGGATACCCTTCAAAAAGTCATCTTTCATCTTACCTCATGGTGGTAAATAATATAAATGTGTTTTAGTTTTTATAAACAAAACGATTAAATAAAAAATCCTATAGAAAAAAAGAGCGGTAACCCTACATACTATTCTTTCATATTTGGGTCAATTTAAAATACACACTACGAAAGCCCTGTGTGAGCTTTATTGAATGACAGATTTATACAATCCACTATAGCAAGAATGAGAGGCCTATCTTGCCTACACTGTCTATTTTTCTGGGACAGAGTATAGTAAGACTATTGTTGTATGCGGATGATGTCGTTATTTTTTCTGATAACCCAACGACATTTCAGATCCAAATAAAACACTTTCCAAATCGACCACTTTATAAAATAAAGTGCACGACTGGATCGCACTAACTTGCTCTTATGTTCGATCACATCGTATGCAAAAAATTTCTAGTAAAAATCTAAATATATTTTTAAAGTCATTTTTAACTCAATTTTGTATATACATATAAATTTTTTTTATTTTGTTCTAAAATAAATTGGTATGACAATATTAACTATTTAATAATATACTTTAAAACAAAAGACTAAATCGGTTTAATTAAAGAAAAAAATAATTAAAAATTCTGAAATAAATACTTAAACTAATTTGAGCTCAAAAAAAAGTACGTCATTTTATTTCTTGGATAAATTTGAATTTCCGAAAAAACAAATTTTTAAATCTGTGAAGCGGTTTTTGAGGAAAAAAATTTTTTTTAAGAAACTTTTTGAAAATATTTAAAAGAAAAATTCAAACACGCCAATTCATAGGTATTAAAGTTAGCTTCATTGCTGAAAAAAATGTTCTTGTTTTTCTCATTATGAAATGGAAAACCAAACTGAGAATAAATCAAGTGGCAGCTGTCAAAAAGACCAACACCTAAAAAAGTATTGCCAGATTGAAAATCACACGTCTAAAAAACCCAACCGTTATAACCAAGAAATATTCAAAACAAAACAAGTACCTCTTGAAAATAATTTTGGGGATACAATTAAATTAAATATCTATACATTTTGAGTTTTGCCAAAAAAATGGGAGTAATGAAGAAGAAGAATTCCGGAGTACTAGTATAGTATATACTATACAATTTTAAAGAGAAAGAGGAACAAATCGGTAGGATTTTCTCTCTTAAACATATATAATAGGTTCTGATATTATTTTTTATGCGAATTCCACCGTTTGATTTTAGAGTTATTACAAATACTCACCGAAGTGTCGTTTGGGTTTTCTGCTTCTGCGAAAATTCCGAAAAAAATAAACTCTGGAACTTTTAAAAAACTCTCTGTTCTTTAGGGACCGAGGCCCATTCCGCTTCCAAGTACTCAATTTAATTTTTACGAGCAAATTTGTATAATCTAGTCCTAAACGTAAGGTTCTTCAAATGAAATTTCTTTAACTAGAAGCTAATTTCATGTCTCATCCTTCATTCAATCACTAACCCCCAGTTTCAGAGTGCAATTTTAAACACCACTTTTTGTTTAAGCTTCAGATCAGCAATTTATTCGTTCTCACAGTGTCGTTTAAGGCTTGAACGGAGTTCAATTTGTAGTTGAAGTTAACCGAGATTATTCTGCCGTTTAAGCTACAGTTCAGCGTTTGTATTGTTAGCACAAAACAAAGATAACACAAATCATTTGCTGTTGTTTTGCGTGTTTTTTGTGTCAGAGAGAGAAAGGGAAGACAAAGCAGGAAAAATTCTGCCAACTATTTTTCATAAAATTTAGTAAACCGAAGTTCAACTGATCTGAAGATCAGATTACACAGTGAAACCGGACGAGTTAAACCAAAAATTAAAATTCGGTTTAGCTGATCTTAAGTTTAAACACCCACTGTGAAACTGGGGGTATTGCATTCATCCGTTAATTTTGCTTTCACATTCCTAATGTTTTTGACTACATAAGTTCCAATGATCGCTCAAAATTGCTGTAGCCTATCAAGACTTAAATTTACAACTGGATAAAAGAAGTGAATACATTTGAAGCAAAACGTTTGTTGTGTATTAGTGAAGTGCGTGTAGCTGCAAAAGTATTTGACGCCAATTTTTTATTTTAAAAAGAAAAAGAACAGTTAATGTTGTGTTTTTGTATTTGTTTATTGTTATAACGCAGCAAACGTGTCTAATCGTATTATTGGCAAGAAAGAAAGAGCCGTCAGAAATGGGATATGGCACCCAAGAACCTGGGGATATATGGCACCGGGGAATAATAATTTTAGTTCCTTGCACTCGTCTCTTCTTTAACTGTCCTACTTTGATACCCTATCTTGTATTGTTGATCTATCTCTTTGTGTTTTTTGTTCTAATTCAACTCGTATAAAATTTGTGTATGTGCCAATCGAAATTGTGATAATTGGCGCCCAACGTGCGACCGGTTAATTAGTGCAACATATCGACTAGACAATTTGTATTGACATGTGAGGATAAATAACCAGATAAATAATTAGATTATCGTAATCGAACCATGGACAAATTACTCACCGTTTGGAGAAATGATTTTTTTTTATTAAAATCAGTGCACATTAACTTTTAGTTCAATTGAAGAACTCTATAAAATTAAAATGTTTCACATTATTTCTCTGTATGGGATGTATAGTAACCTATTGAACAGATCCCATAAGGAATCCATGTATTGCTTAAGGAGCACCAAAACTTAACTATGCATTTTCTTAAAATATAAAAATAAAAAACAATTACGTCATTTCGTGAGATAAAGGACAAGTTTATAAAAGTTTCAAATTACTTAGTCTTTGGTGAAATCTCTCCCTTTATTTCGATTCTTTCATATAAAATGAAGGTGCGGGACACAGTGGAATGTGAACTTCAATTACTTTTATTCCCTTGTTTTTTTACGAATCGCATCCTTATACACATTTTGTTTTTCTACAGCTTCGCTGTTTAACAGAGCAGTGTGCATCCAGCTATATTGGATGTTATTGAGCAACTGCACTCTGCCATGTTGATTTAACGATGCTGACGTGTAAATTGTTTGCCATAAAAATAGTTTCTTAATATTTCCCTCTGTGGACTTGATATTGCAACTTCAGTGTCAAAATTCAGAACTAACACTAAACTTGTATGTGCATTGTGTTGAACAGCCAGGCATCATAGCAAAGGCAAACACAAGCTCCGCGTTGACGTTGGCGATATAAGATGAACAACAAACCTTGTTGTGGAAGTGGCAGTGACGGTATAGTGATGGCAAGGTGTCAGCGAGGATGTGCATATTCCCACAACTAAAAATACAACAATTTCAGTCAACCTTTTTCGTGGATGGTTTTTCGATGCTTAAACATTTTACAAAACCAACATGAAGCATTTTCCAGAGTTAACATTGTCCTTGCCATGGATTATTGTAGGTAGGTACTCTAGGAGAAATAATTTTTTTTTATTTAATTTTTTTTTTAAGCATCAAACTTTTGCTATACTATTATTATGTATTTTTTTATAGAAGGTATACAAGAGGGACCTTCTCCTTCCATCAAATCAGTGATGCATGGTGTGTGTGTGTATGTGTGTTCTTGGTTCAGGTCTGCTTTAGAAGAGTTTCTTGGTAAAAATGTTATTTTACTTCGAATAATAGAACACTTTACCTCTGTTTTGATAGATGCGATGCATTTTGGAGAGAAATGATAGAGTAAAGCTATCAGGATGAAGGAAGCGGATTACTCTGCCATGTGAAATGTGATAGGTGCAAAGCAATGGTTCCTTGGGCGATTTATGGGTTCAAGTTTTAGCAGTTATTTATTTTTTTATATATGGATGTATATAATGTGGTTTGGGAACATACCTCTACTCAGACATACATATACAAAAAAATGTTTATACGTGTCGTAAAATTTCTATTCTATGGTTTTATAACAACAAGCTATTTCACAAAAGATGTAGAGTTCTTTGGAGTAAGAGTGATTACTTTGGAACTAAAGCTATGGCAACTAAATTTATCGCATAGCAACAGCAAAATAAAACTTACTAAAGTGAAAGCTCTCTACACGCGCTGTTGTTCGAAATACTTATAAAACAAACATATGTTGTGTTAAAAAAAAAAAAAAAATTAAACGGAAGCGTAAGCTAACAATAAACATTTTATATTTTGTTTAAAAAAAAAGTCCTGTAGGATATTATATGACAGAATATAATAGGCTCACCAATGTAGTCGAAGTGGTTTGACCTTCTATTGAAATATGTATGTTTACTGTAACATTCATACACTTTAATTATGTTTTTAAATCTAATACTCCTTATGTTTAACATCAACTATATAATTTTAATTAAATTATTATTTTTAAATATTGTTTCAACAGAATATATCTTTTGTTTTTATTTGCTCTGAAGATTATTTCAATTCTGGTTCCTACAGATTAACCCCCAGTTTCACAGTGGGAGTTTAAACTTAATAGCAACTGAACCTTAAACTGAGTTTAAATTTTTGGTTTAATTCGTCCGGTTTCATATTGAAATCTGATCTTCTGATCGGTTGAATTTCGTTTAACTATATTTTATGACAAATAGTTGACAGCATTTTTCTTGTCTCGTCCTCCCTTTCTCCCTCTGGAAAAAAAAACACACGAAACAATGAGCATAATAAATAAAATAATATTTAAAGTCACTATAACAATTCGATAACATTTGAATACACAATTTTGTTTTGTTCAGAATATTTTCTGAAAAAAAACAAAACAAACTCTGAACTGAAGTTTTAACGGCAGAATAATCTCAAACTAGAAATCGAACTCAGTTTAAACGCCACTGTGAAGAGTTATTTATGAGTTATTATGACTTATTTACAATAAAAACAAAGATATAATAATATATATAATATATAATATGTAACATCAAAAAAGTCATGGGATGCTTTAAAAGAAAACTACGAGAAAAATACGCTTAAAAATGAAGTATTTTTAATGCGGTCTATTGACGCATGGAGTCACGGCACCTGGCAGTCAGCGCTTGAATTTTGAATTGAAGATAGATTTTTTTTCGATTTGACGTTCAATGTATTTCTCATAAGAGAAAACCAAAAAAGGGCCTCATTAATATTTCTTTTTCTGATTAATTTTGTATAAACAGGCATAAATATTTTGAGAGTAATAGTCTAATAAAGCATGAAAGATTCTAAATCAAGCGTAAAATAAATCGAAATTGATAACTATAATGCTTCACTTTTAAAATGGAAAACGATAAAAAACAACATTTCAACGAGAAACAATAACAACATCATCGGTTACGAAAAAACAAGACAGGTTCGTAGCTAGGATTATTAAAATTACGACGTTTTTTTTACGAAAACTATGTTTGTTTTTAAAAAGCATCTTTTTGAATAATTGAACGTTTGCTTAGAAAATAAATAATTTTCCATACCAATTATGGGAAAAGAAATTTAAGAATTCTTAAAACTAAAAAAAGACATTGTTTTTTGATTGCAGGTGTAATAATTTATCGAAAGCCTAAATTTTTTTTGTTAAACTGAGGCATTTTATTTGTGTTTAATATATTATTTATGTATGTTAATTTTATATCAATAAAAGCTATCAAAATTGAAAATTCCATGTCAAAATTTAGCAACAAAATTAATGAACATTTTTATTGGAGCCACGTACAATGTGATTCTTATATTATTTATATCTTGAACATACCAAATGCTTATGTGTATTGAATAAGATATATTTTTTAGTTCTCTTTAGAAAAACTAATTAAAATAATTAATTTCACAAACGACAAATGATTTCATCAATTTTCCGCTAATAAAAAAATTAAGAAATGCATATAACCTTTAAATTAATAGAAATACCTACATCCATATTATAAACATATTTGCGCAAGGCCCACCTCCCTCATTTTGACATAATGAGCTTTTGCTTTATAAAATATGGGAACATAGAAATTCATTAATCCATATTTTACTTTAGTTTCTTAAGCCCCCTTCCCTTACTACGCACATGACATCAGTTTGACTGACGACATGAGCCCATTTAAAAAAACAACAACAATTCGGGCTTGTTTGCATTTTTTATCTGCAAAATAAAGCAAATTAAAATTAAGTTTTAATATATATTCTTCTTGATTGACATACTCACATGTATTCTTATTATATTAAATTCATAATATGGGTACCGCTTCATATCAAATTAAGAAGTAAAAGGAATGCTTTTCAGACCCTTTTGTGTTTTTTTCTTATGGGAAATACATTGGACGTCAAAACGAAAAACATCTATCTCTTCTCTATTATCTCTATTGTCTTCGTTCCATAAACGCCAATTTTTACTGGCGAAGGCGATATATGTATAGGTGCTAGCTTTGCCTTTGGAAAAAAAATCGAACTCAAGATTTTAATCAAAGTTGACATTACAATGATAGAGAACACCAAAAATTGGGTCCCGCAATTCCGCCTGTCTGTTTGTCTGTACAACTCTCAGGCCGTTGAGAACGGCTAAAGCAATTTTCTTCAAACTTGGTATATTTAAGCGTTTTAGTTGATTGTCGAAAATAGATTTTTGAATCGTTTGTTTTAGCCCTAAAAATAACGGCACTAGCCATACAAATTTTTCTACCATCTTAATTATCTCGAAAACGGCTTTATAGATTTTTATAAAAATTAGTGTGTGTACTCCTTTTGGTAGGGTCTACATTTTGGTAAGGAAATTTTTTTTAAAATTAAGTTATTAACCGTACCTGCCATACAACTATTTTTTTTTTGATTTTGAACTTTCTCAAAAAAGGCTGGACGGATTTCGATCAAACTTTTTACATAGGTGGTCCTTCAAATTATAACTAATACTGCATACCAAAATTTTTGAAAAATATTTTTTTTTGGATTTTTGAAAAAAAAAATATTTTTTTTTTTTGAAAATTCAATATTTTTAAAACGGTTGATAATTTTTTTTAAAGTTTGTTTGTAAGTTTATATTTTTAAACATTTAAAATTGGCATACACAAAAAAATTTAAGAAAATTGTATATAAATAAAATGCACGACTGGATCGCACGTACTTGCTCCTATGTTCGATTACATAGAAACGGAAAGCCGTTTTTCATTTAATTTTTTATATATAAAAATTCTTAAATTAAAAAAAATTGGTATGAATATTTTAAGTATTTATCGATATAAATGCAAAAACAAAATTTCAGAAAAAATCGTCCACCTGTTTTCGAAATATTAAATTTTCGAAAATTTTTAAATGCAGTATTATTTAGAATTTGAAGGAACTCCTCTATAATTTTTTTTATCGAAATTCGTTGAGCGGTTCATGAGAAAGTCGAAAATTAATAAAATGGTGACATGGGAGGTACCCTTAATAACAAAATATTTAAAAAAAAAATGTTTTGACCAACATTTAGACCACTCCCAAAGTACACATCAATTTTGATTAAAATCGTTATAGCCGTTTTCGATATAATTAAGATGGTAGACAAATTTGTATGGCAATTACCATTATTTTTGGGGCTGAAACAACAATTATATTTTAGTTTGAAAACAAAATCGCTTCAGCCGTTTAGGCTGTCGAGGGTTGTACAGACAGACAGACCCACTTTTTTGGTGTTCTCTATCATCGTAATGTCAACTTTGAATAAAATCTCGAGTTAAATTTTTTTTCCAAATGCAAAACTTGCTCTAAAGTACCTACTGCATATCGCAAGTAAAAGTTAAGCAAAAAACGACTTTGGAAATATATTTAGATTTTGAATAGGAATCTTTTGCATACGATGTGATCGAACGTAAGACCAATTTCGTGCTATCCAGTCGTGCATTTTATTCTTATTGACGAAGCCATTCAACCAGAAATTAATTGCATCACTAAATACTATTCTTCGGTAAATATACTCTATGAACTTTGCGAAAAGATTTTTTTTTTTTCAAAGTAAATATACACAATTTGGAAGCGTTGTTCCAGCGTTAAGCGATTCATGGTGAATTGTTAAAGCTTAATGAACAGATAACAACAGTCAAACTATAGACAATAACCATTGAAACTTTTCATGAAGCTAAAAAAACTAGATACGTCGGGAAGGAAGCTAAAAATAATTAAAGTTATTCGAAAGTCTGCGCAATCCTTTCCGCAGTCAAAAAACGCAACTTGTTTAAGTAAACAGTATTTAAACGAGAACAGGTCCTCTTTTATCCGTTTTGGGTTTTAGGAATACTGCAAAAGTGAGTACTCACTGATTTTTTCTACTCCCCTGGAGTAAACTGTAATCCAGTATACTCACCTCACTAGAATTGTACTCCCCTCGAAAATACCCAAAACTTTCTGCGTGTTGCCTTATTTAACTTTTAAGTGAAAAATAAATTTATTTTAAGTACAAATTTTAAAAACATTTTAATAAAGTTAGTTATAAAATATGGATAATATACCCACCGAAATAATTATAAGGGTAGGCTTATTTGCTGCGCTTTTACAATAAATAAACTAGGTTATCTTTTTAATTTTATATTATATTTATATTTTATATTTGGCAACACTATATTTTTTAAATGTAGTTTGATTCATTAGTATAAAATGAAACCGTTATTTTTGCCCCTTAAATTATAAAAATAAATGCAAGGTAAATTAATTTAAACCCTATGTTCATCTTACAAGTATTTTTTATTACCAGGAAAAAAACTTGATGATTGGAAAGGTCCAATTGTGTCATTGTTAATTATATTAAATGAATGTATAGATATTGATACTGAAACTGAATAAATATGTAACAATCAATAATTGAAGCATTTTATAATGAAAAACTTTAATGGAAATACAATATAAAACTTGTTTTTATGAACAAATCGGGCTCTTTGATAAAACAAAATATGTTTGCCACGTTATTTAGTTTTTACATTTTTTTTACATAAACACAGTAAAAAATACAGCAGGTAAATAGCAAATGTAAAAAAGTAAAAAAGCTGTGAAAAAACGTAAAGTCAAAAAGGTCGAACAACACTGGTCCCGATGGTGGACATATATATATGTTGGCGCCAAAAGAAACGATCTTTAAATAGTGCTTCATTTTTGAAATTTGGTAGGGCCTCACTCATGATTTGGGGAGGTATACCGAGGAACTACTTCTATTTATTACATTGAACTCCTCGATTAAGTTTTAGTTAACCTTGAGCAAATAACTCCGCCAGTGTTTTCCTGCAAGACAATGGCGCAAATCATTGTTCAAACAAGAGAATTCTTGGAGTCTAGAAGCATCAACACATTCGATTGGCCAGCTTTAAGTGTTGTCCGACACAAATCCTATTGAAAACTTCTGGTCATTGTTATCACCAAATGTTTTCAATCGACAAACTTGAACAAGCAAGCTAAGAGTAGTGTGGGTTATCGTGAACAAAAATTTCCCTGGGCATTGTTCTTTCATTCGAATGTTGGGAACGTGAATGATGGTCAAAAGTTTGCCTCGGAATTTATTGGTTGCAAGAATGAACTTTCCCGGGGAATTTTGCTGTCATTTCATACAATATGTTTTTTTAGGAAAACTTATTCCATGGAAGATTCACGATTACAGGAAAAATTTAGAGCGAGTAAAATATTCCCTTGGAGATTCCCAATAGGGTCCATTAACTTAATGCCAAAACGACTGGAAGAAGTAAAGGCCAAAATAGGAAACAATACTTCTTATTAGTTTACAGTGAAAAACTCGCTATAAGTGAAAACATTATTCCCATGTCCCCGTGTATATTCACATACAAACTACTTCGCTTAAGTGAAAAACCAGCAGAATTAAAAAAAAAATTCCTTCAAATATTCTATTTTTCTAAAGAAAACAATTCGGCCAAGTGAAAAATAAAAAATCACACAAAAAAAAAAAATTAAACGGGTGGTTAATTGTTTTATTTTTGTATACGTTCACCTCCACTTGCAATCATATGGTATGTAAACGCTAAGTTTTATAACCGTACGGAAATTATAATTAACACAGGTTGTTTTTCAGCTGCTTAAGTTCGATGTATGTATGTAATAAAAATTGTTTCGTAACATGAAGTTTTCTTTACTGAAATATGTCGTCGTTGTCCGAGACAAGTTTCAGTGAAATATATTTTTCACTTATCCGAGATCCGCTCAACTGACATTTTGTTCAGTTATCAGAGGTGCGCTTAAGTGAAAAACCCGCTTTACTGAAATTGTTTGTCTCATTTTTTATCGTTTCGCTTAAGCGGGTTCCACTGTAGTTCAAAAATGAAAAAGAAAAGTGCCTTTATAATTACTTCGTAGTGAATTTTTATTTTTTAATTAATTTTATCCTTAAAATTTAAGACTAAGAAATCAAAAGTTTTTCATGAAAATGTTTTAAAAGTTATTGAATTTTCGCCTTTTATTTTCAAAAATCATACTGCTCATCATGTTTGTTTTTGCGTACTCCTCACGAACACATTGTACTAACATCTTAACCTATGAAATAATTCCATCCAAAATGGCAGTGCGTAGCAGTAAGCGCTGTTACACAAAAGAAAGCAGTGATGTTTAGGCGAAATGGCGCAGGTGTTCACCACACACCCTACCAAAATCATTCTGTATTTTGCATGTGTTACCAAAATACTGAACTGAACTTAACATAAGGGGTGTATTGGCAAGGCGATCGCTAGCCAACTAATGAGTCGAAGTGAGATCGCCAGGACGAAATGCAAATTTTGTGGATTAAAAGCCGTTAAAAGCTATTTTGAATCAATTATTTTTTTTAGATAATCTTTAAACTGAATTGCGGTTCGAGTAGTTAAAAAATTTAAGTTACTAGCTTTACTTTCTCCAAAAAAAACTTTGTTTATTATGGAAAAAAAATATCCTACTGAAGTTTTTGAATGCCTAAAGTGCCCATATGGTGCATTTTTTGATTTTGCAAGGCTGAAGAATGAATTAATTGTTTTTTAGGTGTTCTCAGTTTAAGAATATCTCCGTTGTATATATACAAAATTTCTTAAATTTTTACTTGAGATTATGTAGGTACTACAAGGCAAGTTATGTATTCGTAAAAAAAAAATTACTACTAATCAAACATGACACTACTATCATAGAGAACACCAAAAAAGTGGGTCCCGCAATTCCGTATGTCTGTCTGTCTGTCTATCTGTAGAACATCTACAGCCTAAACGTCTGAACCAATTTTGTTCAAACTTGGTGGTTAGGCCTTTTAGGTGATTGTCCAAAATAGATTTTTGAATCGTTGTTTTAGCGCCAAAAATAACGGTAATTGCCATACAAATTTTTCTACCATCTTAATTTTCTCAAAACTGGCTCTGGATTTTGATAAAATTTGGTGCGAATGCTGTCTATATTTTGGATGAAAAAAAAAAAAAAAATATTTTGTTATTAACGGCACCTGACATACAACCATTTTATTGATTTTCGCCCTTCCCATAAACGGCTCAATCGATGTCGATAAAAATTTTTATACGATATCTTCTTTGAATTCTAAATAATACTGCATTTCAAAATTTTCGAAAAATAGTTTTTTTTTGGATTTTTGAAAAAAAAACGCTTGTGCGATTTTTTCTGAAATTTTGTTTTCAAATTTTTATTATGAAATATTTAAAATTTTCATACCAATTTTTTTTTAGACAAAATTTAAAAAAAATTTATATATAAAAAATTAAGTGAAAAACGACTTTAAAAAAATATACTAAGCCGTTTCCATTGAGAATCTTTTGCATATAATGTGTTCGAGTGTTCGAATATAGGAGCAAGTACGTGCGATCCAGTCGTGCATTTTATTTTATAAAAGAATTTGTATGATAATTTTAAATAATATAATATAAACTTAAAGACAAAATATTAAATCGGCTGAGTCAAAGAAAAAAATAATTCAAAATTCTGAAATAAATACTTAAATTAATTTGAGCTCAAACAAAGTACTCCATTTTATTTCTTGGATAAATTTGAATTTATGAGAAAAAAATTTGAGAAAAAAGTTTATTTAAAAATTTTTGAAAACAGTTTTCAAAAAAGAATCAAAAACGCCAATTCATAGGTATTCGGGAAATACATATAGGTGACTATAATTTTTGAAAAAGACTGACAGACTGAAAGACAGACAGACGGACAGAATTTTTAGACCATCTTATTTCGTCTTCGCTATGCATAACTTGCCTTATAAACGGTGATTTTTTAAGAGCTTGGTTTTTGAAAATTCAAAAAAACACAGAAACTTGTAAAAAGTGAATGAAATTTTTATTTGGATCGATAAATCAATTTCTGCCATTTACTTTTTAAAAATAATTTCACTTAAATGTTGCCCGCGGCTACGCTTCAGGTGGTCCATTCTGAAGGTCCAATTTTGGCAAACTTTTTCACACATTTCGGCCGGAATCTCACCAATGACGCGTTCAATGTTGGCTTCCAAGGCAGCAATCGTGTTTGGCTTGTCCCCATAGACAATAGACTTAACATAGCCCCACAAAAAATAGTCTAAAGGGGTCAAATCACATGATCTTGGTGGCCAATTGATTGCGCCAAAACGTGAGATCAACTGCTCACCAAATTCGCCTCTCAATTGATGCATGGTTTCGCGTGCAGTGTGGCATGTGGCACCGTCCTGTTGGAACCACATGTCGACCGAGTTCAATTCTTGCATTTTCGGCAAAAAAAAATCTGTTATCATCGAACGGTACCTTTCTCCATTGACCGTAACCCTGCGGCCTTCATCGTCCTTGAAGAAGTACGGCCCAATGATGCCGCCTGCCCATAAACCGCACCAAACAGTGCATTTTTCGGGATGCATTGGTAGCTGCTGAATTGCCTCTGGCTGCTCTTCACTCCAAATACGGCAATTCTGCTTATTCACGTATCCATTTAGCCAAAAATGAGCGGAAAAAAAACGGACGTAGCTTGCGAAACACATTTTTCACAGAGCACGAATTTTGATAATAAATTTCAATAATTTGCAAACGTTGTTCAGGCGTAAGTCTATTCATGATGAAATGGCAAACAATACTGAATCGAAATGTCAAATGTTCGTGGAATTTGTCATGTGTGATCTGTCAAAAATATAAACATCAAAAACCAAGTAGGAAAAAAATCACATGTTAGTACCTATAATCGCAAGTTAAAACAGTTTCTATTATGAATTTTTTGAAGAAATCGCGACGAATTGATTTTTTAGTTTAGAAAGAAAAACACAAAAAAATTAAAACAAAAACACAAAAAAAAAAATAAAACAATATAAAAACAACGTCCTCATCGTGAACCTAAATCGTAACTACGAATAGACAAAATTTGAAGGAGCAGTAAGTGAAGGCTTTGCTTAAAGCACAACGGCACGTCACTGGAAGATAGGTAATTCTCTTTACGAATAGGTACATTCAGTGTATACGTTTTCATGGCCCTTGCTATCTTTTGCCTTATGTATGTAGTGAGACAAGAGGAATACTAGTCTTGCAAAGCATTTGAAGACTTAAAAACCTTACAAGTAGTAAAATAAGCTTAAACGAAATATGCACTTCGTCAGTAAGTATTCCTGTTTCTGTACAACTTCTATCTCTTGTGATATCTGTTTTAATACATAGAACATACCAAGAACATAAGGCGGCAGAATCTATATAAGTATCTATTTAAAAGGTTGATGAGTTTAAAAGCAAGCTTAACGTTTGGAAAGGGGTTTGTTAGAACGCAAAGCAAATGGAAAATTTTAATTTGCTTTATTGTCTTTATGGGTAACAACAATTATTTTAACGACTGCCTTAGAATGGCTTTTGTATTCCATACCAATTCGCCTTCTTCCAAGTCCAAAAATAACCCCAACATCATAGCCGTGTTTCTAGAACTCATGTATATAGATAGGTGCATCTATTCAGAACAACGAAGACGACGAGCGACGCCGACTACCATGAGTCGTTGGAAATGGTGTGTTGGTGTTGCAGTAAAATTTAGCTGGAGAGGCTAATGCAATTCGTCTACCTATATTTTCCATCCAATCCCACTTAGGTATGTTCCGGTGTCGGTGTCTACTTGTAGATGAAACACAATACACAATGGAATAGCATAAATGATTTTTGGAGAAACTTTGCGCTGGAGTGTAGGTGTAGGGGGATGTCGATATAGAACAACTAGGATTCTTCGGTTCTTGGATTCCGAGAGACAGAATAAAAATAGTCAATTATTGAGGTTCAAAACAAAAAGATTTTTTGGGTTTTGTTTTCATTTTGAACAACTAGCAAACGAGCACTAAACAGTGAACACTCTTAACACTGAACATTGAAGAAGTGAAATCAAATTTAATCCAAGCTGCTTCCAACTTTCGAATAAAAGAAGAATGTGCGAATATTTTAACAAGGTTGATAATTGGATCTTACGGAATGATTGGAATTCGTAAACGAGTTGGTTTGTGATTCTCAAGTGATTATCCACACCCGTTGAAGTTGAGTTTTTGTTAGAAATAATTAGAGAAATAACCATCAGCACTATAAAGTTAGACGTTAGGGACAATGTTCTAATCAAAGGAGACATTCAATGAATTAGCAAAAAAAAAAACATTTCTCTTAAAAATGTTCAACATTTATATTATCATCAAAGAAGAGGAACAATACATTTCATTTAATCGAATATAGAGTCTTGGAAAAGTCCATTCTGGATTAAAAAAAAAAATATTTTGTAGTTAATAAAAGATTTCATACAGATACATATTAACACATATAAATATTATACAAAGAAAAATAAGTTGAATTATATTAAATTAAATTTGCTAAAAAGCCTTGCAAGTATGAAAAGTTTTATTTTACAGAAATACTAATATTAAAAATGCAAAATTCTCTTAAAATATTTTCGAAAAGTAACTAAAAGAGGTTAACGAATTCTGTTAGATTACAGAGTAATTGTGCTTGACCTGGACCTGACGTTGAGAGATAATAGATTTCCTTTTAATTGAATGCAATGAATAAAAATCTATGGCTGATTGGTTGACGTACACACTGTAAATAATTTCATCTTCTTATATTGCTTTTATACTAAAGCCTACTACGCTGCTGATGCGAAACGAAAATTTTCGGTGGTCTCCAATAGGAGAGCGAAATACTAACGAAAATCACAGCGGAAAAATATTTGCGGAGAGTTGTGGTGTAAGCTGTCAAAAAAAGTTGACAAGTTGTAAAAAAAAAAGAGTTTTGTCACCAAATTACTTTTAGATGGAATTTTTTTGTCACCAAATTACTTTTAGATGTAATTCTTATAAAATAATTCTTTGATATAAAAATGGTTCTAGTTACACAAAGAGGATTTAAAATAAAACTCAGAACCGTTTATATGATCCAAATTACTTTTGAATTTATAAACTGGTTTATTTGCCGATTTTATAAAATTTCTATCAATTTTAAGAAAATCAATGAAGTTGGGAGGTAAACCACTCTAAAATTCGAAAACTACGTGCTTCATTGGGATGGTGTAAACGGTTCTAATTTATAGTTTTTTTTTCTATAATCTACACGCGCTCAAGGGATTATGAATACCCTTTAAATGTTTCAACACAGCGCGGGCGTGAGGGTGAGGTTAAGGAAGAGAAAGAATGATAGGAAAGATGTGTGGCGCGATATTCGGAGGCTGTAGGTGGTTGTTTTCTCAGATTTTATCTCCAGGGATGGCGGCTGAACTAATGCTGAGAAATTTCTGTGTCTTATTTATCGATGTCCCTTATAATTCGCATTAATTTTTTTATTCTTTGTCATATTTTATCGGTATACTAGTTTCACTCAATCATATGTTAGTTCTATGCCTAAACACCATGTAATGAGTAAACCAGCAACTCATTGTATGACATTTATTTTTATAATTGGTTTTTATTGGAAAAATAATAAGACATAGGCTACGGCAGGGATCGAACCTGTGATCATGAGGTTGACAGGCGAACACACAACCATCGCGCCACGGCCACTCCCCACCCACCATTTTCAAGTCCAAGATTTATTTAAAAAAAAAATATATGTAAAGGAAATTTGGTGACAAAAAAAAATACATCTAAAAGTAATTTGGTGACAAAACTACTTTTGGTTTTGTTAATGCTTCCTTTGAAAGTATGAAGTTTTGATTCTAAAAAGATTTCACTCGCCTTTATTGGATAACCCGTTCCAAAGATATAGTCCAAAACCAATTCACTGTTCACCTTGAAAAACATGATCTGAAAATACCTGGAGTGTATCTTTGGAACGGGTTATCCTAAAAACTTGGTTGATACCTTTTTGTAATCTACTCTTGATACTCTCAAAATCAGCATCAAAAGTTTTTATGTAGAAGCCTTATTGCAAAAAATCACTCTTGAAATACGCATATTTAGAATGATGTATGCGTATTCCTGGAGCTATTTTTTTTAATACAACTTCTTTGCAAAAAATGTTGATGATTCCTTTGAAAGTATGAAGTGCTGATTCTAAAAAGATATCGCTCACCTTTATTGGACAACCCGTTCCAAAGATATAGTCCATTATATTTATAGTCTGATTATATTTTTCAGATTATATATTTCAAAGTGAACAGTGAATAGCTTCTTGAATGTATCTTTGGGTTGCATTTTCACTTGTTCATCAAAGAGTTTTCTTAGTGGGTTTGTACTTGACCGCTTTGCTATGCTGCGAATGCTCTTTGATCGATTCCCATTTTAACTATAGGTCTTGCTTCCTCAATTAATACCAAAATCTAATGAATAGTATAAATGCATGGCCTTATATGTCAAATTCAATTGACAAGTGACCAGCTTGCAAGCAGCTTGATTTGCTATCAAATCCACGAGCAGGGCATCTGCCATACGATGGTTCAATTACATTAAAAAACTTCGTCCAGAAAAGAAAAAGAAGGTGGCGATGGCAATGCGAGGTAAGTGATTTGTCATCATCTTCTTTCTATCAACACAACAAAGGACTAGCGAGGTCATCACCTGAAATTGTAGACTAAATAACAATGTCCATCCCGTGCCGATTTTCACGAAATAAACATTAAACAGATTATCTTAACTTGAGAAATAAGTTCTGGGGTATGGTATAAAATCGCCAAACAATGAGATCGGAAACAGGCTTTCTAAATAGAGGTAGGCATCGTTTAAGATGGCCTTTTTGCAACCAAACATTATTGTGGTAACGATGATTTCCTTAATTGTCGTTGGTGCAGCGGAAGGCCGCTTACCTTTGGCTTCCGGCCTGGATACATCTTGTCCCGACCAGGTCGGAAATTCATATTCGTACTGCCAGTAGCGCGCGGTCGATTTGATTTTTTCTTTGTGGCAATTGAGTTAATTTATGTGTTGAAAGTATGTAGTTAGAAATGGTGAGCGTTTTTTTTATATTTATATGGTGTCAAAGGTCGCATAGAATTTGAAAGTCGGAGTAACAAATGTATTTTAAAAATCATGACATGGACAGTTAATTGCAAAACAAACTTAATTTTAAAAGGACATAGGTTATTTTTAATCTAAGCACTAGCACTAGGTATGAGAAAAGTCGCTAGTTGGTTATAATAAGCACTCCAAATAAAGATCCACTATATCTTGTTCGCCGATAAGATATGTGAAGGGTGTGCTTCTTTCTAACTTCCCATTTCCATTTTGCAGATTTAGTTTAGTCGATTTTGAAATTGGTTTTGATACAAAAATTAGAATTGAACTTATTTCGAATAATTTAATACAGAAAATGCACAGAAAAACCAGACACTAGAGAAAACACAAAGAAAAATCAAATAAACAATACAAGAGATTGAATTTTTTTTTATAAAAAAAATGAAATGTCAAAATTTCGCAAGCAATTAATGTGTAGGTCAATTAAATTGAGAACGAAAAGAATGGAGAATTGTACTAAGAAATCTAGTACAGCTATCCTCTAAAATTACACATTTCGTCGTTCAGCAGCGTACTGGAAAACGAAAAGTAGAGCGAAATTTTTCGTTCATGATTTCGTCGTGTCATTTTTGTATGGGATTTTTCGCTTCGCATCAGCAGCGTACTAGGCTTAATCAATAAATCAATAACAACCTAACAAATTACTGAAATTGGGTTGAGTAAATGTGCAATTTAATAATAACATATAAAGGTGCAAGGTACTAGGGAGTGTGTAAAAATGTAATTAAATGACTTTTCTGTGTTTCATTAAAGAAAATGTATGCATAGTCCGAGTTTTTGAAGGAATTACTTCTTATGGGAGGGTAAACAGATTCGTTACGTAACGGGTTACATCACGAGTACGATAATTTGGGCACCGCAAATTAACAACGAATTTTTGTATAGGGGTCAAATTTACAATGTTATAGGACGACAATGATAACGACTATCGATTGTAAGACGCACTCCTGTAGGAGTGGCAACAAAAGGAGTTTGGGCAGCCAGCCCCCCACCAGATTTTGCCGCTCCTGCGGTGAACACGAGAATCATTGAGTTAAGATGGCAGACTCTCCTTAATAATGGTAAGACACTCTTGTCAATCTGACAACTAAACAGGCACACACACGAACCACTGATCCATCAAAACCACCCACCAGACGTTGAAGAGAGCCGCTCCCCCGGGCCTGATTGAGGGATGATCTATCCGGTAAAGGAAAGGATCAAAGGTATTGTCAACGCGGTGTATTTTTGCCGACCGATACTTACAAAGACACTACTTGATAATTTTAGCGCCCTTCCGGAAAGATGGGGTTTGCCGGATGATGGGGCTAGCCGGAAAGATGGTGTTTCTTCCAATAGAGTATCACGGCGGATCTACATTGATTTAATTGTGGTGGACGCGGTAACAACATCAACTGTCAGCCCACTAACCTAACCTAACCTATAGCTATTAAAAACAAGAATTTTTTACTATGAATGGCACCGTTTGGTAGAGAAGGGCAATTTCATAAAAAAAGTATAAAAATGGAAAAAAAGTCGGGTTTTAAACTCATAACTTGGGAAGAAATAGATGAAAAACAAAATTTTTTTTACATTCGTAAAAAAAAACTAACAATCAAACATGCCTAAAAAAGTGATCTACAAAAAATGTCTGTCCGTCAGTCTGTTCGTCTATATGTATAAATAGCTACAGCTTAAACGGCTTAAGCGATTACCTTCAAATTTGGCAAGTGTGATTCTTTCGAAATGGGAGGGCAAAATACAGTCGTGTAAACAAATTCTCACTTGACAGTACGCCCGAAGTTGGGCTCAAGAAAATTACGGTTGAACAGTTCAAGGGGAAGAATGCAACTAGCTATAATTTTGTTTATAAAAATAGCGATAAAATAACGAAATACTATACATTTCGAAAGTGTCCGAGAAATGTAAATGCTTCCGTTTGGTTCTTTCGCCTATCATTTTAGAGCTCTTTTCTGAAAGAGAAAAAATTTCTTGCATCTTCGAAGAAATCCCAAACATTTTGCAGCGTTTTTGGTGCCTTCGAATATGTAGTGTGTAGTCACTTCACAAAAGATGGTCTATGATGCACATGCCAAGTTATGAAAGATTATTGTCGCATTCTTTAATGTAAGTGGCGCGCATGCATATTGGCATGGAGGTGGGTTCTGCCTTAACGACAGAAGACATCACCGGGTTTTTAAAGCATTAAACTCATGTATTCTACCATAAAGTTTGTATATTTTATTGCTCTTTTAGATTGTATTACCTGGATAATCTTTTTTTCCAGGAAGCTGAACTTTTGAAGACCAAGTTGTATCAATTTTCCCACCGTGTTTCGTACATCTGTTTAGAGTATGATCAAATTCTATTAATGTTTAATCAATTAAAATTTTAGATGAGGCATCTTAAATTTTGTAGTCTGTGAGCTTAACTCGACCGATTGAGATTGAAGGAAAAGTGCAGAGTAGTGTTACTATTCACCAGTTGGGGAATTAACACGTTTTCTTGAGCTGCCATTTTAGAATAAAACTGGAGGAAATAATTCAGTCTCTGAGGATCAGATTAGATTGTCATTGTCAGTTTGGGAAAAAAGGAGGGAGAGCACGACCTGAAGATAAGTACTTATTACATTCAGGGTCACAACCACCATATGTGCAGGATGTGCAAATACACAGGGCGCCAGTCTTTGGGGGCGCATTGTCAAACCGTAATACAAAAAACAATTATGGATACACATACTTTCATTCTTCAAATTTAAATTCGTCTAACCAGCTACTTATGCCTAGGCAGTTCTAAAAGTTATTTGAACGCAACAATTGTCTTCCAATAATTCAAATTAAGTCATATCATCTGTCTACACGAAAGACCATTCATATAATTACACGAGAAAACAACATAGTGCGAATAGAGTAAAAATAAAAAAATCCCATCAAGATTACGTTGGTGCAGGCTTCCAAGGTAAATTCATGCACAAAAACCCAACAAAAAAACAAACCAAATCAGCGTGTTAACTAGGGCTGGCAACGAGACCGAGACTAGTCTAGTACCAAAATTCGACGAGAGTCTCGCTGGTCTCGGCGGTCTCGGTGGTTTGGTTTCGGTTTTCGCTATAAGAAAATTTTGTTTTTATTTCATTATTGTTTAGTATATAATCATGTTCAATTTTTATAATATTCACAAGTTTTTTTTGCGAAATATTATATACGCGTTAACATATTATAACATATATGTACGTACATAGTTATACAGAGATAGGCGCATTGCGAAAATCCAGAGAAGAATACGTACGATTTATGTATGAATGACGTTGCTTCCTTTTGGGTGACATTTCGTAAAAAATATTGTCAACACGTCAAAGTATAGTTCGTTGCCTAACTGTCAGGCCATGAGCATTCAAAATCCAATGAAGGATGGACCCGATTTAAATGGATTAAGAAACCTCTACAAAAGTAAAATTTTAACTCAGAAAATTAGAAATTTTTCGATTTAATTTATTGCTCCGGAAAAAGTTGATTTTAGACTTTTTGGGTGACATTTGGGAAAAAAATAGTATCCAAATGTCAAGGTATAGTAAGTTACATACCTGTCAAGTCATGAACTGTCAAAATCCATCGAACGATCTCTCCGATTTAAGCGTATTAAAAGAACCTCACCATCTATAAAATTCAAATTTTGCCTCAAAAAAATGTTTGCTCCGGAAGAAGTTGATTTTAAGCATCTTGTATGGAATTTGAAAAAAAATATTATGAAAACGTCAAAATATAGTTGGTTGCCTACCTGTCAAGCCATGAGCGGTCAAAATCCATTGAAGGATGGCTCCGCTTTAAATAGATTAAAAAACCTCTGCAACATTAAAATTTTACAGCTCATGGCTCGACAGGTAGGCAACGATATTTTGACGTTTCGATAATATTTTTTTTTCCAAATGTCATAGAAGAGGCTTAAGATCAACTTGTACCGGTGGAAAAAAATTTTGAGGTAAAATTTGAATTTTGTAGAGGATTTGTAATCCATCTAAGTCGGAGCGATGCTTCAATGGATTTTGACAGTTCATTACTTGACAGGTAGGCAACTTAATATATCTTGACATTTGGATAGTATTTTTTTTCCAAATGTCACCCAAAAGGTTTAAAATCATATTTCTAGGCAGCAATAAATTAAATCGAAAAATTTCGATTTTTTTTAGGTAAAATTTTAATTTTGTAGAGGTTTTGCAATCCGAAGCGATGCTTCAATGGATTTTGACAGTTCATGACTTGAATATTTGAGCAATATTTTGTTTTCGAAATTTCACCTAAAAGGTCTAAAATCGACGTTTTAGGGAGCAATAAATTAAATCGAAAAATTTCCATTTTTTTAGGTAAAATTTGAGTTTTGTAGAGTTTTTTTTTAATTCACTTAAATCGGAGACATCCTTAAATGGTTTTTGACAGGTCGTGGCTTGACAAAACCGGTTAATTAATTTTTTTTTAAATCGAGCGTTGTGTGTAGGTACTCTTTTTTTAAATATTTTATTTGTTTTTGCTATGAAATATATTAACTTACACAATTCTTCCAAAATGTTATTTCCACTTAAGTCAAAAGACAAAACAGACTCACGAGTTTGTTTTATACATTTTCTCGCATTTTTCTTACCGACGAACTGCTGAGATACCACAACCATACTCTATATTTGCAATCCGAACAATGCGTCTAATATTTTTCTTACATCTTTTTACTACCAAAAAAACACGAAAGAAACCAAGAATAAGGATGATACCAAGACCGAGACCGAGACGAGACCGCACATCAAAATTTTCTCAAGAAAAAGGCGGGACCAAGGCCGAGACGAAACTTGGTTAGGCGAGACCTGGACCGAAACCGAGACGAGACTGAAATTTTTCGATTTTGACGAGACCGAGACGAGATTAACAAGAGTCTCGCCTGGTCTCGTCTCGTTGCAAGCCCTAGTGTTAACCATTTATACAAGAAAAAAGTTTTATCGTCCAAAAAAAAAAAAAACCGGAACAAGGCTGTGCAAGATAAGTGTGTGTTGTGAAAAGTGTTATTAATTTGAATATGTAAATTAAAGAATGGGGTGCTAAACGTAGAGCTTGCACAGGGCGCTCATTTACCTTGGACCGGCCGCGATCACATTCCGTTACATTTCTGTTGTATCTGTTATAATCTAATGTTTTATTTTTTCTTACACATTGTTTGTTGCATTTATTTTTGTACTATGGCAACAAACAATAGTTATTTTACTAAATTTAGATTTTTAGTTCAGAGAATAAGCGTTTTTTTTTTTAATTTTATTTTTTTGTCCAACGGTACGTTCTTTTCTAACTCTTGTAATAACACCACTTCGGTTTTCGTGCATTGTTTTATAATTACGTTTTTGTATTGCTTAGTAAATAACTTGAGTCAACGGATTGAAGTTTTGTCATCCTAAATTATGTCAGACTAACATTTTAGTTATATTGTGTTTTACTGTAACTAGATACCGACTTGTTAGAAAGATTCATCCCAAACTATTTGTGTGTAAACATAATAATTTTAACGAAATATTGTTATGAAAACAAAGCTGTTGCTGGTAGATGCTTATCATAAATATACAAATCTTGCGTGCACAGATGTGGGTTTGTTTAAGCTATCTAACATAATAATTCTTATCATTTGAACATATTTTTTTTTTGGTAAAAAAATGTTTTATTCTAAACCAAACTTTTCACAGCTGAGGTTTTAAATTTGTGAGACGAGGTGGCCGAGTGGTTAAGGCGTTGGACTGCTAATCCAATGTGCTCTGCACGCGTGGGTTCGAATCCCATCCTCGTCGGAATTTTTTATTTATAATTAAAAAGGTTTTCTGATTCTAAGCAATTATTCTTCATAAATTAAACTTTATAATATACTTTGCAGTTTCAGAATCAACGTGGATTAAATAATTGTAGGTTTTAACATTTTTTTGATATTTACCTAAGGAGATCAGAGTACTCGTAACTCTGTTCAGATTTCTACTTAAACTCATTTTACTACATATTATACTAGCAGACCCAGCCGCGCGTTGCTCCGAATTTATTGTACTGCGTTCAATTATCAGATATTAAAATTGATATTGTTACGGAAGTGATTAGTATAAGGATTCTATTTTAGTAGCAAACAGTGCTTTCAATTAATTAAGAACTAAATCATGAACGATATTACTCGTTGATATGTCTTTCATTTAAATAAATAAATTTGATGGTTTTCTATGCAACATACAGCTGCCCGGCCATGGTAAAAACACGGTTTCTCTCTCTGAGCGGCGAACCAATTTTCAGACAGAGCTTGTGTGGCGGCATTCCTCGCATATCCAGAGAATTTAAAAATTCAGTCGGAAAATTGACGATTTCATTTTCATCAATAATAGTGTCAATTGACCTAAAAGTTATCAAATCACTTGACAATAAATATTTAAAAAAAATAAATTTAATGTCTCTGGAGAAAATTCAGGAGTTTCAGGAAGATACATGTTTAGTACGTTTGCTCGAAATTAGATGTCGCTGTACACGGCTTTGATATTAATTAATTATTTGATTAACCGCCAGTGGCCAGAGGTGACAAATTTCACAAGGAGTCGGCACAACGAACACAATAATCCATGCCACAGGATTACTCAATTAAACGGACCATTCCCCTTCTCAGAAGCGACTGCACCGAAACAAACTTTGCAGCTAGTTGATAAATGCTGAGCCGACAAACAGTCACATCAGATGGTCAACCGCCCAATAAGCAAACCAATGTTATAAAACTCAGCCTTTGTGTTTTTTAAATAAAATGCATGACTGTTTCACACGTACTTCCTCTTATGTTCGATCACATTCACATCGTATGGACAAGATTTTTAAACTCAAATTTTTTGTATACAAAATTTCTTTAATTATTTTAGGGATTATATAATAATAAGCTTACAAATATAATTCCGACAAAATTCGTCAAAACTTCAAAAAAAAATATTTTTTTCAAAAATCCAAAGAACAGTTTTTCGAAAATTTGCATACCAGTAGTAATATTGAAGAAAACAAAACATTGAAGATTTTTATGACCTGTATTCCAAAATGCATTTCGCCCAGGTACTTGGGCTCATCTAATGATCTTCTATTTGGCCTTAATCCACACAGTCACAAAAACAAAAACAACAATAATATTTACGTATTGTGTATGTTTTCTTCAATATTATCACAGGCCTGCCGACGGGCATAACATACATTTACGTGCACGAATTTAACCAATATCGTAAATGCTGTAAATTTTATAAGAGTCGGTAATCATCGACCAAAAACTTTTGCGTCTTAGAAGGGTACGATAGCATCGATAGCATCTAACTGATGAGCCCAACTATCGTACAAAATTTCAAGGTATGCAGTAGTATTTATAATTCTAAAGACTTTCCATATATAAACAATTTGATCGGAATTCGTCAAGCGGTTTATAAGAAAGTTCAAAATTAAAGAAATGGTTGTATGACAGGTATGGGTAGGTACTGTTAATAACAAAATTGTTAAAGCTGTTTTCGAGATAATTAAGACTGTAGAAAAAAAAATGTATGGTAGGTACCGTTAATTTTTGGGTTAAAAAAAAAACGATTCAAAAATCAATTTGAGATAATCACCTAAAGCGATTAAATACCAGTGATTTTGATTGCTACTTGGTTTTTGACGTTTATATTTTTGACAGATAACACACGACAAATTCCACGAACATTTGACATTTCGATTCAGTATTGTTTGCCATTTCATCATGAATAGACTTACACCTGAACAACGTTTGCAAATTATTGAAATTTATTATCAAAATTCGTGCTCTGTAAAAAATGTGTTTCGCAAGCTACGTCCGTTTCAGCGACGAGGCACATTTTTGGCTAAATGGATACGTGAATAAGCAGAATTGCCGTATTTGGAGTGAAGAGCAGCCAGAGGCAATTCAGCAGCTACCAATGCATCCCGAAAAATTCACTGTTTGGTGCGGTTTATGGGCAGGCGGCATCATTGGGCTGTACTTCTTCAAGGACGATGAAGGCCGCAGGGTTACGGTCAATGGAGAAAGGTACCGTTCGATGATAACAGATTTTTTTTTTGCCGAAAATGCAAGAATTGAACTCGGTCGACATGTGGTTCCAACAGGACGGTGCCACATGCCACACTGCACGCGAAACCATGCATCAATTGAGAGGCGAATTTGGTGAGCAGTTGATCTCACGTTTTGGCGCAGTCAATTGGCCACCAAGATCATGTGATTTGACCCCGTTAGACTATTTTTTGTGGAGCTATGTTAAGTCTATTGTCTAAGGGGACAAGCCAAACACGATTGCTGCCTTGGAAGCCAACATTGAACGCGTCATTGGTGAGATTCCGGCCGAAATGTGTGAAAAAGTTTGCCAAAATTGGACCTTCAGAATGGACCACCTGAAGCGTAGCCGCGGGCAACATTTAAGTGAAATTATTTTTAAAAAGTAAATGGCAGAAATTGATTTATCGATCCAAATAAAAATTTCATTCACTTTTTACAAGTTTCTGTGTTTTTTTGAATTTTCAAAAACCAAGCTCTTAAAAAATCACCGTTTATAATGTTTGTTGGTTTTATAAAGACTTATTAAAATGAGTTATATACTACGTTTTCATTAGGGCAAATGAGTTAATTTCGTATCATTTCGAAATTATCTTATTTCAACATAATTTCGACGAAATTAGTTTGCAAATTGAGTGATGGCAAGTCAAACACACCTTATTTGAAAACAATTGAACACAAAGTTTATTTGTCAAAGTTGACATTATGAAAAATAAATAAACAAATAAATAAAATTCTGGGAAAATTCAAAGGGACTGATGTAGAGCCTCTGGCCGAAGAGAGCAATACAAACGGTAAGAAACGGTTATGCTGACGATCTTGCACTTTCATATGCAAATGATGATTTGATAACGCTAAGTGAACAAATCGGTTATGACTTAAACTTGATAAATATCTGGCTGAACTATCATCAACTCCTACTTAGCAAGAAATCTAAAGCTATGTTTTTTTCACTATCCAAGCCAAATATTGCTATTGCTAACATTATCTCCCATCATCTTAGATGCGACAAAGTAAACTGCAGAAATGAATGCTTTGCTTTTGAGTTTGTCAGAGATTTTAAATACTTGGGAGTAATAATAGATAACAAATTGAACTGGAAATCGCATATTATGTCCTTAAAAAGAATTCTTTATATTTCCTTGAATAAAATGTGTCTTCTGCGCAAGCTTGTTCCACAAAGTTTGCTCCCTGCAGTCTTCTATGCATTGGTTCAATCACGACTTGAATATGGTCTTGCATGTTGGGGCTACGCTTACATAAGTAACCTGCATCCAATAATTGCAGTACAAAAAAAAATAATTCGGTTATTATTACATAAAAATAAATATGAGCCTTCTCTACCATTATTTCACCTTGCAAAAATCCTTCCGTTACGTTATTTCTCTATCTTTAAAATTCTTAAAATATTTTTCACAAGAAGTGGTAATATTCAATATAGAAGAAATGGAGTGTATTCCTTAAGAAATTGCCTGGTAGTCGACATCCCTAGAGTCAATAAAGAGCACTGTCGACGTTTCATAACTTCTATAGCCCCATTCATTTTCAACAAACTGCCAGCTGATATATCCAATCTGGTATCGCAAAGAAATCAATTTTTAAAAAAAACTCAAAGTTTGGCTACTTTCACGGTCTGAGGTGGAAACTCTGCTTCGAGTGGTCTCTTAACCAAGTTGTAACATGTGTTTCGTTATAATTTTTTAGTAATTCTTTCACTAGCATCATGATTCATTCAAAATCAAAAAATTCCTTGCCTCATTTACTTTCTTTTTGTAGTGTGTTTTACATTGGGCATTTCATTTTTTTCAATCTTCTCGGCTTTTAAGCATGAATTTTTCGTAAATAGCTATACACTTGCTACTGGTTGTTTATACCACAAAGTGTATTATGATTATTTCCATAATCCCAGAGTTTCGTAGTATATTATATTGTAAATATCTCTTTTAATTGTATTATCATGCATATTTTAATTGAATTAGAATTAAATATTAAATATAATAAATATATTACTTTTTGAGAAATGTTTGTTAAATAACCTGAAAATTGGAATAAAAATAAATAAATAAATAAAATAAAAAAAAACAACAATTTCTTTTTAAGATTTTAATTTTAAATACATATTTCGAAAATGTTTTAGTTATACATAGTTATTAATAATAAAATGCAGGTAATTTAATTGACTTTTATATTCACAGACAATTTATACAATTAAAACAGTTTTGCTAAATTAAAAAAAAAAAAAAAAAAAAAAAAAAAAAAAAAAAAAACAAGCATGAAAACTACTTTTTCGTTTCTAATATACATACCTATACAATTTCGTTGCAGATTTTACATCAGAAGAATATCTGGATGGTAAGCGTTTTATGATTTTGGTCTTGTAAGTACATTATATCGTTTTAATTTCTACAAACATATTTTAGAAAGCACATTTCAATCTGAAGGTGATGTGTCAAGGTTTCCAATGCCGGAAATGCTTCTGAGCCTCGTCCATTAGGGTCTGCAAAAATAAGCCACAGATAATATTCAAGCACAAGTTTTGATAGAGTTGCAGTGAGATAATTCCAACATGGATAAACTAGTGCAAGAGGTTGCGGCAATGAATGTGCGCCAGCAGGCAATTGAGGACAAAATTGTATCATTTTATAGCAGCCGGCAGACGATAGCCGAAGTTTCCAAAACTCCTCATTGTCACTTTCAAAAAAAAAAAATATAGATTAAAAAAAAAGTGTGTACCTAAATATTAACTAATTGCATTTCATATAATTTTCTTCGCTAGGGTCAGTGTCATTAAGAGCCACAATTAATAGATTTCTATTAATTTTTAGGAATTATATATGTATAATTAATAAATTTTGAGTTTGTATTTTTTTTTTTGAAAATGTCAGATGTCAAACAGAATTATTAGAATCAGGTCTAATTGTCAAACGAAATTAGCAAACTTAGATGAAAACACTTTTTCTGAAAAGTTCGAAATGAGGTAATTTCGGCTCTAATGAAAACGCAGTAATAGATTAAAATTTTTTTGTAGAGTTGAGCATTAACTCGATTAAAAATGTTTAATTTAAGACTGTAAATCAGTGTGGCCCATTTACAATAGCGCAATAGCTTGGCAACAATAATGGATTAAAAAAACAATCCTTACGATTTACATAAATTTTGTTGTTGGCATTTTTTTTCTTAAAGCATTTTTTTTTTTAATTTTTGATTCTCTTGGAAAATGGAAAGGCTCAATTCGATTTTTATAATTTTGTTATGCAATAGCTACGAATAATCCTATACGATATTTTCGACAAAATATATTTTCCCTACATCAATACAAAAAACATTTTACTAAACTACAGTTTAAGACATTTTTGTTCAAAGAAGATAGACCAATTTTACTTACAAACTGTTGGTTTTATATTTTTATAAGATTATTAAATTGTTTTACTACGCAAACAGCTTCAAATATTTTGGAATGATGAAGTTAAAAAAATAGAATCAACGTCCGAGAATTTAAATAAACTTAGGTTTAACTTACTTACTACTACTATTTAGGTCCTCGGACATGTTATGTCGGTGAGGTTCCCCTTGCGGGGCATAGGACCATAGGTAGATGCACTTTAGCTCTCTCCAACTCTTCCCCAGTTATGCTGATTCCTCTTCGACCGTCCTTCGCCAAGTATATACTTCTAGGTAGACCTACACGTCTACCTCGCAGCGTGAGGGGGTTCCATTGCATCGCCTGACTCGCAATGCACTCTTGACCTTTTCGAAGTGTATGTCCAATCCACTGCCACTTTCGTTTTCGTATTATAGAGTCGATGGGTTCCTGACCTGTCCTCGCATGAAGTTCATCATTGGATATTTCATCAAGATATTTCGCAGACATCTATTCACGAACGTTTGTAGCTTTCTTGTGACAGCGGGTGTTACTTTCCAAGCGCTGCACCCATACAGAAGCACGGACTCAACATTAGAGTGGAACAGTCGTACCTTCGTCTTAAGGCTTATAGAGATTTTTCTCCATATTTTGAACAGCATTCCGAATGCAGCCTTTGCTTTCCCGATTCGACTTGTTATATCTTCGGTCCCACTATCAGTAGAGACAATACTCCCAAGATATTGAGACCTCTCTACCATCTCTACTGGTTGTCCAGAAATATCTATTTGGGTAGATGATGAAGTTCCAAGGCTGATTCTTTTTGGTTTTTTCCTTTTTGATTTTAAGCCCCACCATTTCAGATTCTATATCCAACATTATTGTTATTTGATGGAGATCCATGATCCTATGAGAGAGTAAGCATACGTCGTCCGCGTAGTCTAGATGTTTGAGGAATGATTGCAGATTCAACTGAATTCCTCCATCTGCAGTCAACAGAGCTGCATGCAGCACATCACTTATCACCAAGAACAACAGTATTGGTGACAGTATACAACTCTGTCTAACCCCACTTTGGATTTCAAACTCCTCTGACAACCTTTCTTTATGCAGCAAGTGACATTTGGATCAATTATATGTATGTAGCCCTAATAATAGCAATCAATTTATCCGGGATTCCCTTCCTGCGCAAGGCAAGCCAGATAAATTCTCTATTAACACTGTCGGACGCCTTTTCGAAGTCGGCGGTCAGCAGATGAAGTGGCGATCGATATTCCACAGACTGTTCGATGATGATTCTTAAGGTATTGATGTGGTCGACACATGAAGATCCAAAGCGGAATCCTGCTTGAAGGTTGTCAAGTGTTTCTTCGAGGTGATCTTTTATTCGCTTCAGGACGATTTTGTGCTTTTACTTTGGATACTGCAGGCAGCACGCAAATTCGTCTCCAGTTTTCGCACTGCGTAAGGTCACCTTTCTTTGGGAGCATCACAGTCATTCCCTTTTTTCATTCCCCAGGGAATCTCTCTGTTTCCGAAGCTCTCTCAATGAGTGGGTGCAGGAGGTTAATCGATGTTTTTGGCGCTGTTTGTAAAAGCTCTGCGGCAATACCGTCAAGTCCAACCGCTTATCACGCCGCACGCTACGGTGAACTTCTTTCATCTTCATGCGATACGCAGACTCTAGCTGCTCGCTTCCCCCTACTACTGGAGTAGCTGCAATGCAAGCTGTGAGCTGTTTTCTTTCTTCGAACCTATGCCAAGTTTCTTCGATAAGCCAAGCACTGCTTCCTCTTTCTGACTGACCGACTATACTTTCAGCACCGGATATAAAACTATTTTTCACAGCACACCAATTGTTTTCGATACAGGTGGGTTCCGCGCTACTGATTGCTATCAATCTCTGTGAAAGGTAGTTCTCTAGATATTCCCGGACGGTTGGATCCTTAAGTCTATCAGTATTGAACTTAGGCATTCGTGTGTTTCCTTGGGATCTTAGAACTGCAGCTGTTCGTAATCTAACGGTCATCAAATGATGGTCCCGGGCCATTCCTATGTCTGCACCTCTTCTGTTTCGAAAGTCCTGCAAGTTGCTTCTAAGTCTCCGATTGATCGCGAAGTTGTAAATTTGGTTGGGAGCTGCTTGTCTGTCCGACGACACCCAACTGACTTTGTGCCACGTCTTGCGCTCAAACATGGTCCCACTTATTACAAGGCGGCTGACGTTACAGAACGTCGACAAAACGGTCTCCATTGTCGTTTCGGACACAAACACCATGCTTTCCCATAACATGCTTGAGCCCATCATTGTCATTGCCAACCTTTCAGGATTCTGTCAACTAGAGGCTCCCAGGAAATTAAGCTCTTGAGAGCTGTTTTGGAAAGTAGCAATCCAATGCCAGATTCACGAGAACTTCCAGGTGCCTTTCCGGAGTAGGGTAGTACAGTGTTACGAGTTGGAGACTTAAAATTCCCCGAGCTCCACCATCTAACTTCACTGATCCCTAAGATGTCCATCTTATACCGCATGAATTCTTTCTCTAATTGTAGGAATCTAGCATCCTGTTCACATTCCGGAAACCAATCTTTGTCCGGGTACAATAGCCAAAAGTCGTCAACGTGTTACCATTCCTTATCCAAGGCGTAGTGTCGGTAACCTATCCTAGAGAGCTAGGCCTTTTGCACTTGTAATTTTAGACTATTTACCTATAAAGGAATACGCAAATAGTTACCCAGGGACCACCACAAGGAGGTAAAACAAGCACTTCACCGTGATTGTTGCGCTACTGACCCCGACCAGGTTCAGAGCAATCAATAGTAACCCGATCAGGCGCGATGCAGGCCCCCAGGTTTTGCTTAGATATAGTTTAAAAATGACTATGAATGGGTAGGTACGCCCCGTTGGGCGAAGTGGATAAAATTCAGGTTTTTTCCGAATTACTCGAAAACCATAGTTTTTTTTTCACAAAGTTGTAGGTTACTATTGTAGATCATGTCATTCTACACCAAAAAGATCCAGATACTTAAACTTTTTTGTTTTTAGCTATGTTTGGAAAACATGTTCTACATTTAAAAAAAAATTAAGAGTAGTCCCGAAAGGGAAATGCTGCCATCTTAAAAATCCTAATTTATTTTATTTTCTTCAATAACTCCCAAAACTTTTATTTACTCAAAATTTCCTAAGAATAACTTGTAGGCAGTACAATTATCTAAAAAAAAATTTTTCAAATTAATTCGAGTAATTCGGAAAAACTGAATTTTACCCCCTCTGCTCGCTCCAAATTTAAAGTACTTTCTAGGAAACGTTTGGGACGTAAAAATGAAGCTCTACACCAAAATTAAGCTCTGTCGGAACTTGTTCGAAGTGAATTTCTTATTTTCCTGGACTAATATAATATAACCCAACTATTATAAATTATCCGATAAAACGTTGATCTAGCTCAAACTCAAAGTAGATTGAATGAATTTTGATCATTCATAGTTTTCCTCAAAATAGAAAAGTTGCTTAATAGTTATACAATAAGCCACTTTTATTTTTTTAAAAATTCGCAATTTTTGTATAGATTTTCTTATTATAAAAAATATTCGTATCAATATTAAATTAGTGTTATTTTTGGTTTAAATTTTGCAGGAAAAATAATTTATTCCTCCTAATCCTCACAACTACACTTTGACTTATTTTAAATAAGAAACTTGGTTGAATTTGTAGTATTCTTTTAGGTCGACTTTTTGTCTTGAATGTTGGTGCATAAATGTTGCACAACCCCTTTACAGCTCTGTGAAGTGTATAGTTAGCCTTTTCTATTTGTTGTTTACTTGCACTAAAAATACTTTCGATTATTTTTATTTTTTTCAATTATTTTACTTTTGAACTGCAACTACTGCTGCCATTTCCATTTGAAACCTTTAAACGAAATCCAAAATCTAAAATGAATCACTTTCACACAGATGTACAGACATTCACCTTAATCTGCGGCATCATATTAGATTCCACTTTTCTCTGTCAATGATAGATCCCTCTGTTCAGTTAAATCCCAATTTTTATCCCCAACAATGATTCCAAATGAGTTGTTCTCTTGGACGTCTCTTACGAGTTAAATTCAATTTCCTTCAACCTATCGATTGGAGTTTTATTATAGCGTGGTATTGAGTTCAGGGTTACCCTTAAAGATATTTATAAATTTTATTTACATGGAAATGGATTCCCAATTTCAGAAATTAATTGTAGTCTTTTATTCATCTCTGGTGGGCCACAAGTCGACAAGAAATTCCTATTATTTTTGTTTGGCTCTTCATCTGTCGTTTGCTTTTGTTGACCAAATTTGCTACGTTACGTTGCGGAATCCATGTTAGTTAGAACAGTTGTTTAAAGTTAATTAGATAAGGGCACAGATCTAAGCGACTACGTTAACTACTCGTAGAACCGGTTGTATTCCTTATAAATAAACGGTGTTGTAAAGGTTGTCCTTCTGTCTTTATAGGTTACAAAACTACACACACATATTTCATAAGTCCTGGTAGTCTAACATACCAAATGCCTATATGACCATATAGAGATAATGCTTACTACTTAATTATTTATTATTAAATACAGCCCTCCTTTTGAAAGGCGGAAACGGGTGCCAGTGCGTTCCATGCATATAACGCATGAATAAAAGAAAACAAGATTACTACACTTCTTTTTTTTTGTCTTATTTTATTGACGTCACTAGAGAACAAAAATCTGAAAATTGTTGATGTTTGTCCGATGTGGATTAATGGAATTTGTATTCTAGTGACGTCAATAAAATTGGACAAAAAAGGAAGTGTCGTATATCGTAATCATGTTTTCTTTGATTCATGCCCAATCTTATGGCAAGAGTCTTGTAAAGCATATTTCACCATTTATATATAATAACCTGCGAAAATATGAGGATCGCTTCATCAGGCAATACGCATAGTACACGAATGTCACAAAAGGCATTTGTTTTTTCTGCTGGAAAAAGTGTCCACAAATATATGGGATCTTAGCATTAAACTGAAAATTAATTTAATTTAAATAAATAAAGTAAAACTAAACTGAACAGTTACACATTTTTCCCACTTCACTCCACAGGTTGTGGGTAACGTTTTTATTTTTAAAATCTTTAAGCCTGTCCTGCCATAATGCAGAATGGCTTTGAACAGAACAATGGATTTTGTTTAACGCGTACACCGGCCAGTGGCGAGTTGAGGATTCTTTTCATTCATCTAAGTGAAGAATGCACAACCAGGTTTTCTTTGGCGAATGACTACCCAGGAACGATAATCCTGCCCTTTATTATGTTTTGTTGCTCAACTTAGGGACAAGGAAACCCTATGTAGAAATTATTTCTCAACTTTGGAATAATGGATCATCGTATTTCTACTAAAAGCAAGGCCATGTAGACCATGGCACATGGCCAGTATCCCACAATTAGCCATATTAAACTTTCGTTCTAAACCGGAAAAGAAGTACTTCCCCAAATCAAGCTTGGTTCGCACTAAAATAAACAACATCAATTGGGACAGATCCCAAAAAATGGCAAACGAGATCTTATGAACGGAAGCTCATTCAAAAATGTCATGTAATAAGAAAACTAGACCCTTGCTGGCACTATAATGAACGGAGATTCAACCTGCTTCACCTAGCAATAATTTTGTTTTAACTTATCATCGACAATTGGGACGATTCCTTTCAGTTCCGGACTACATAGTATGTCAGGTATTACCTTTACTACTAATCAATCGCCCGCTGTTCAACCAACTGGAAGGGAATTCCAGTTGTTTTACCCCACATTTATAGTTCATGAAACTGACCTCCCAACCTCATCTTGGTAAATGAATTAAACGTCCGGTTCGCGAGGAACCTTTCGTTCATCGCCAAACACCTCAGAGACCACCTTAGCCAGACAGATTAGCGCCCAGTGCAGAATAGTTTCATTAAAGAGAGCTTAACATTCCTAAACGTTGCCCGTCTTTCACCACGAGAAAGGAAGGCTCCATTACAAAGCAACTTCCCCTATATTGCCTTGAGGACCATCGATTCGATTTCTCGAAACACAACGGCTTTTAACAGAACAGTGGTTTTGTTTAACGTGTACACCGGCCAGTTAAGGCATAATTACACGGTGGGCATGAGTGCTCCTTGCAACAAACTTCTATCTATGAGCGATCATTCATAGTATACGCGAATTGTATAGCAACCACAGCCACTGCGAGTTCTCCGAAGAAGCCAGCCCAAGACTTGTATTTTCGGGCATTAGCGGGAAAGTAGTAGGATACAAGTGCCCGCAGTACCGAATTACGTTATTACTGGAGTCTTTTTATCCACCTAAGTGAAGAATGCACTACCAGGTTTTCTCTGGCGATTGGCTACCCAGGAACGATAATACTGCCCTTTTTTATGTTTTGCTGCTCAGCTTAGGGACAAGGGAACACTTTGTAGAAATTATTCCTCACCATCGGTATAAATGGATCATCGTATTTCTACTAAAAGCAAGGCCATATAGACCATGCCACATGGCTAGTATCGCACAACTAACCATATTAAACTTTCGTTCTTTACTATTGTGGAAATGTTTCCCCAAGCAAGCTTGGTTCGCACCTCCACTACCAAAAAAAACAACCACCCATCAGGATAAATCCCGAAAAATGGCAAACGTGATCAATAAGCCGAAACTTACTCAAGGACTGCATGTATTATTAGAGGAATAATATATACCCTTGCTTGCGCAAGGAGATGATGGCACAAGTGCCATACATCTATCAATCCTCTAGACCTGTTATTCCTGAATATGTAGTTTTAGCTACACACTTACTTCTGCGATTACTGAACCACGTACAATACTGCCGCAGCAGCTGCCATAATTGGTATGTTTAGCTCTATACTTACGATTTGCTAGGCTTCACCCAGCAAATACACCTTGTTACCTCTGAGATCGCCTACCCGGGCAGACTCCTTATCCTCCATATAGCTGACTGTCTACCCAGGCAAGCGACCTCTTCCCTCTAACGGCCTGATGTTCCTGGCTTACTGTCTAGCAGTATCACCATTCGCACCTACCTATATTACCGGCCAGCTCACACCCCCTTCCGAGCGTTTTACCCCACTCTTCCAATCCTTGGACTGACCACCGTCCTCATCTTGGTAAGTAGGGGCTTCGTTTCCAGTTCCGTGGAACCTTCCGTTTACCACCACTACCTCAGAGCCAAGCCTTAACCATATAGATTAGCCGCCCAGTTTAGAATAGCCTCATTAGAGAGAGCTAAACATTCCCGAACGTAGCCCGTCTTTCACCACTAGGAGGTACTATCTTGGCTCATAACGACGGACCAGGAACAACGGTTCAATTGCAAAGCAACTTTCGTATATTCCCTTGCGGCCCGCCGATCAGATTTCCCAAAAGACAACGGCTTTGAACAGCTGAAATTAAAATTTTCGTGTTGATTTTTGTTATAATTATGCCTTGCGGTGCGGCGCCGCTCTGCCGCTCAGAAATTATGCTAGTCGCTCAACGACTGCGTGGCAACCGCCCCCACCATATAACGTCATGTGTGCTTTAATTTTCTTTGTTTTGCTTGTCCCTCAGAATTTTGCCGCTTGCCACTTATTGCGTGTCCAGGTCCAGGGCCTTATTGATGATTTTTTCTTAGAAATGTAACACCAAAAAGTATGCAATTTTATTGTAGGCGAATCCAGCCATGTTCATAAAGTTATTCTACAGAAAATATTACTAATTTCGCCAAAATAGTTATAATAGTACCTGTCGCAAATTATTGTAAATTAAAAATTACCGAATGTGTCCCCTGAATAAAACATTGTACTGATAATTGACAACAATTTATGCTAATGTATGTATAATGTATCTACATTATGGAGGTGAATGTAATAAAAGAAATCAATAAATTGACATAAAGGTAACTCTCCTTTGAAAATGCAGATATCAACTGCAAAAAAAAAAACAACAATCCCTTCAAACTTTGTCGCCAACCATCCGGTCGGTCGACATGTACTTGGTTGGTGGGTTCAATCAATTTTATTATCAATCTACAAGCGTGTTGCGGCTGCCCTATAGTATATTATAGAAAACTAGATTTTTAAAAGGTGATATATTCAGTGTGTACGTGCTTACCGTATATATATGTATATGTAACATTGAGACGTTCAATTCGCATATTCTTGTATAAAGGGCAAATAATGCAAAAGAAACTTCAATTGTCACAGGCATCAAGTTATTTTTTTCTTGGCCATAAGCCAAGGAAATTTGTCTTTCTTCTTTGGGTACAATCTCTGACATTTTGACATTGAAATCCTCATCTATTTCATTTTGCGTGGTTTCAATATTATCAATTTTTAAGTTTGAATATTGAAGATATAAGCCATTTGTCTAAATGTTTTACAAAAACTCGGTGTCATAATAACATGCATATAATCATTTTTAAGGTTATGTTATCGTTTTTCTATAATATAATCCACTTTGGGTGTTAGCTTGGAATAAATTGCTAAAGCACGAAGAGAAAAGAGAAACTTTCACAATGAATATTTCAAGTGGAATATTATTTCTGCCCTTTAAGGTTTAACGTGAGAAAAATTTCGCTAATATTTTAAACTTTTTTTTCCAAAATGTCAAACTTTTTATTTTTGTTTTGTCTACAAAGAGAATAAAATAAATCGTAATAAAAACTAAAACAGACCAAAACGCTAGTGGAAAAAAATACGTGAATTTGTATTCTTACTTTTCTTCGAGTATTGAAAAACTGGGTACGGTTGACACATGACGCACAAGGCGGTTGAAACAATGCAAGATATCTCCAAAGCCGTTCAGGCGTTCACGCAATATGTATGAATATTGAGAGAAGTTGTATTAAGGAAGCTTTCATTACTTTAGATAAGCTAACGCTACGTCATAATTGAACAAAGATCGCACTACCGAACTATGAACTTTGTTTGGCCGCATCGCTGGTTGGTAGCGCTACCAAAATACGTGTCCTAATTTAAAAGTCTTGTGAGTGAATATGGTGCATTATTATTTGAAAATTCATATTGTGACGAACAAGTCTACCTGATCACAGAATGCAGGTCGTTGAACAGACCTTATCTACATGACAGCTGAATGAAAAATGCTCAGGATGCCAACGATCAACTTAAAGTTGTCAAAGGGTGGGTAAGTAAAAACGAAAGACTTGAAAAAAGATGCATTAGCCAATACAATCCTGTTCTTAAGTCGTACTGGGCCATATTTGACACCTTATGCCTTCGTAACGAAATTCTTTGTCGAAAACACATTCAGCGTAAAGATGTGGTCTATCGAACTGTTGTTCCAAAGCAGATGCACGAACAAATTCTTTCACGTGTCCACGATAGCTCTTCTGGAGGTCATTTTGGCATGGTTAAGACCCTTAAAAAACTCCAAAGATCATTTTAGTTGATTACCTGCGCAGAAGATGTGCGAATATGGTGCAAGTGTTGCAAAGTTTGTCAAGCAAGAAAATGACCGAGCCCTCGACTAGTAGCTCCTATACAAACATACAACGTAGGCGCTTCTTTCGAGCGTATTGCAGTGGATATCTTAGGACCGCTTCCTCGGACTGATGGTGGAAACAGGTATATAATGTGTTTTATGGACTACTTTTCCAAATGGCCAGAATGTTTCGCGATTCCAGACCCAACCAGTGAAACAGTGGTGGACCGCCTAATAAATGACGTCTTTTCACGTCACTGTATGCCGATGCAAATCCACAGCGACCAAGGTCGGAACTTTGAGTCTGAAATCTTTACGAAGAGTTTGAAGCGGCTTGGTATCGAGAAAACCAGAACGACGGCTATGCATCCTCAATCTGATGGCATGGTGGAGAGCTTCACCGAAACATATTAGATTATCTGCCAAAGTTTTGCGAGGAACACCAGCGTTACTGGGATAAACATGTACCTCTTTTCACGTTAGCATATCGAACTGCATTTCACAGGCGAAACACTCACAGAGTGCAGATCGTTGAACAGACCTTATCTACATGACAGCTGAATGACAAGAGAAAAAGAACGTCAAATACCTTGGCAATTAATCGAAAGCAGCGTGGTCTTAACGACGAGGTTAAGTTCTCTTTTATAAAATTTAGATTATTGACTGGAATAAAGCTTAATTAGTTATTAAAAGTTAAATATTGGTTAATTCTTAACAATATATAACAATCTTAGCTGCTCGCTTTTTTTTGTTTACCAATCTTTCACATACTACCCCATTTCAATATTGAGTTCAGAAAATACCACATTGAATTCCGAACAGTCAAATTAAATTCAGAAAGCATCAATTTAAATTCCGATTAGAAAATTAAAATTCGGAAGAAATAAAATGAAATTTAGAACAGTCAAATAGAATTCAGAACCGTATTCTGATTAACTTAAATAGAATTCAGAACAACCTAATTGAATTCCGAAAATGTTTAATAAAATTCAGAACAAAAATAATATTAAATTATTATTTGCATTTTCTTCAAAATTCAGAACAGCCAAATAGATTTCAGAAAAGGAAAAATTTTATTCAGAAACATACAAATAGAAATCAGAAAAAATAAAATAAAAATCAGAATTCATAAGAAAATCTTAAGGACCCTATAATCCTACAGGCATATCGACTAAACCAATGGCATCAATATGGGAAGTTGCACCATGTTGTATGGCTCTCGCACAATCACCACCCGTAATCGTGGTTTTTGCTTCGTCGATGATTCGCTCCAGATACTGGAGTCTCTGCTCCGTTACTCCAGTGCCTTGGACGTTCGGGATGCCTATGTGTGTCTTTGCGTACTGCTTAAGTTTGGACCATACCGTCTCGATGGGATTCAGCATCGGAGAATATGGTGCAAGGCGCAGAATTTTAGCTCTACCAACTGAATGTGTAGCGACGACATCTTCGATATTGGAATTTCAAGGGAATTTTCACATATAATAACCAAATCGTCCAGGTTGTTGCCTTGTTCTTGCCATTTCTGGAGCAGCGTGTTGATCCATACGCTGCAGGAACTAATATTGAATGATCCACGTTGGCGATCCATTGTAATTAAGCCAGACGCACTGATCGCCCCAATGAGGTGAACGTTCGGTCCTCTACACGCCAGCAACCGCTGCACCGCTCGCTGGCCCAATCTTGCGCGACCTCTGGTGTTGCGACAAAACAGATTAAAATTAGTCTCATCAATTCAAACAACCTGCTTCCTTTCCTGTATGTTCGCGTTGAGTGCTCTCACGAATGCAGCTCCCTTTTGCTTATTTTCACTGCTGTTCATCGTCACTTGCTGTGTATGAACAGCTTTGCCACAGTAGTGGTCCTTGACAATTCAATATGAAATTCGCTTCGAATTCTTAGCTGGATTCTCTGCAGTGTCATGCTGCAATCTGCCTCAACCCATGAAATGGGGATGTCGACTTGTTCCTCGGTAAGCTTCTTCGGGCGATTTCCACCTCTGGCTTATGCTTCTGGACGGCCAAGACTCACCCATGCCCCAGCTGTTTTGTACTGAACACCCACGGATATCGCCAATGATATCCAGATGTCTCCTCTAATGGCTGTAGCGACAACTCGTTCGCGGTCTTGGCGACTATGAGTCGCATAGCGTTTGCGCAGACATGGCTCTACGGCTGAACAAAAAAAACCTTTTATTCACTTAAAAAAAAGCAAATTCCTTCTTACCATTTATATGCTCGCGGCAAATTGGACAGGAATGGTAAGTGCTTGTGGTGATGGGTGTTAAGCAGTTTGACTTCTCGTGGAACATATGCCTGCACGGGTAATCCGGCCTACATTTTTAGTTCGCATTGAAGCGTGGCAAATAGCGTAGTTGTCGTTAAATTCCATTTTGATTTGGTTAGAAATAATGAAAATCTCAACAAATTTTCAACAAATTTTCAAAGAAAAAGATATTGCGTTAATTTTTATATTTTGATAGCAAGTGTTTTTTTCTCCATAAAAGTTCAAATCTGAATTCCACATTACTTTTTCTGAAATTCATTTGACCTTTTCGGAATTTGATTTCTTATTTTCTAAATTTGATTTTACTGCATCTGATTTCAATTTTGCATTTCGAAATTTTAATTGATTTTAATTTCTGAATTCAAAATTACTACTCTGAATTCCATTTGACAGTTTTCAAATATTATTTTACCTTATCTGAAATCAATTTGACTATTCTGAATTTCTTTTAACAATATCTGAATTCAATTATTTTCCTAATTGCATTTGACTATTCTGAAATTCATTTGCCTGCTTCCGCATTCTATTTTCCCATTCTTATTTAAAAATTAAATTTTCTGAATTCATTTTGACTATTCGGAAATCCATATTTCGGTTTCTGAAAGCAAATTCTCTTTTTCTGAATTCAAGCTTAAAATGGAGTAGATCTGTTTTATATTGCTTTTTATAAAAATCATCCCATAAATATGATTTACAAAACTTTACTGGCTTATAAATATTTTGTTCGTATGCATTTCATTTTAATGTGTCCAATGGCGCGACAAAAAAACAAACTTCTTTAATTTCAAGCGTCCAAACTACTTTTCAAAAGCGTATCGTCGCAATAGCATAATGTTTGATTATGGGAAGCTTTTGTGATGTAGCTTGAGCGATATAGAATAAAACACATGCAACTGTACTACCTCATTGGGCAACCGCGTTTGTGTTTGAATAAGGACAAACACTGGGCCAGCGCACACGAGATGAACTATTCTGGAGGAAAAAATTAATACATGTACCTAATTCTTTTGAGTTAGAATTTCTGTCCTGACTCTCAAAGGCAGAAAGTAATGTGTGTATTTGTGTTCCACCTCGTTCTTCCACTCACAACTTGGCGGAAATTTCATTCCGTTTCGTTCCGCACAATTCGCTTCCATCTCCTACAAATTCATTACTCTGGCGGAAGTATTCTCACTAGGATTAGGAGAATTACTGTAGTTTGATTTGATATTTTTTTCATCCGATGAAGGCACCATCGATCGCCTGTTGATCAATCCGCAGTGCAATGGCTTGCAATTGGGATGTAGGGTAAGGCGCCAGTTATAGCTTTCATTAAAATTCATCATTGAAACACAAATCAGTGATTTTTTTTGGCAGATCGGTTATAGCTATCATAGAAACTTGGTTATCATTGAAAATGTCTTTCATAGCCAAATGTAATTTTGAGGTTAGATTTGATCATTGAAAACAACACTGACGTATGAGGACAGGAAACACAAATCATGGGAATGATTGTGTTAAACTTTTCAGAATAAAATGCAGCTGTTCATTGAAAATGCTTTCCATCATTGAAAAATCAAAAGTGATTTCACAAGAAAGTGGTATTATTTTGCTGTTTTAAAAAAATGCTTATGCTTAGGTGATTAATGCTGTCAAAAACTATTTCAATATTAAAAAAAATGTTTGTTGGATTAGATTATTAACTTAAAAACTTTTTTGTTGAAGGTGACCAACATATTCCATTATGCTCTTTAGCTGGCTTGATATTTTATAAAAAAGACATTTTTTGTGTATTCAAATTTTAAACCCTAAATCATAGCATTTATAACCTGGGAAAAAATATTTATGTACATGTTATAAATTAATCAAATTTTTGTATTTTTGCATCTATGAATTCCATTCAATGGGCCTACACACACGGGATGAAGCACACACGAGATGATTTCAGCTGCGCGAAGAATTGTATACATGAACCTCTTTTTATATGTGTTAGTATGTCTATCGTATTTGACTTTTCAAACCGTTGTGTATGTGTTAGTTTTAGTCTTCGTTCATCCACGAAACTTAGGATTGAAATTTCAGTTTGTTCCGTACTGCATTCGTTTCCCTTTCCCACAAAACTGTTCTTAGTCCGGAGGAAATAGTCTCGTGTGTGCAGGCCCAATCGCAATGAATGTGTTGCTACTTAGTTCCATTTCATTATCGTCCCGCGTGTGAGTGCATTTTCTTTTCTTTATTTGATTCTGAACATCTGTCTACTCAATTCGATCATCGATTTAGGTCGGAACAGCCAGTATTATTATTTCAAGTCGCTCATTTGCTGCATATCGTCATAACTCAAAAAGCAGTGATTTTGAGTTATTCATTTAGAAATTAATAAAATAAAGTAATATTTTATACTGCAGAACGTCATTTCCCAGCTTCTAAAACTGACGACGAGAGAGCACTGGCGTCGTTATAGAGATTTGTTGCTTTAGAACAAAAAAATTAAATGCAATACTGGCTTAACTTAGTTGGTTCTGAGATTTCGATGTGAAACAATCGATAAATTTTCTTCAAAAGTGGCTTATTTTGTATTGTGACATTATTCAAGAAAAAGGTAAGTTTAGTGGCTTTTAATAGTTTTAATCAATATTGTGTTATTTTGTGATAAGACGTTATAATAATAAGAACTACAATGAGTCTATCGTGGCTTTATTCAAAATATGACTATGTTGCCAAACAATTTGTTTATGGACGACGTAGTATTTTATCTTGTGACGTTGTGACAAATAAAATTAGTTTGTTTTTGAAAATCCGTTTGTGAATTATATATTCTTATGACATTTTAGCAAAAAAAAATTGCTGATGGTTTAATGTTTAGCTACAAAATATTTTGACATATGTCAGTCTTTTTAATAGAAATAAAAATAAAATGTTATTTATGCCGGTTGTCATGTGAAAATGTTGAGATTTATACGGAGTTATTTTACAATATACATATTAGCATGTTTTTTTTCCAAAATCCAGTACAGCTACTCAATTCTTATTTTATCGGTTAATAATTTGCTATTGATTAACTTTTAGAATAAAATAGAATAGCTCCTGAGTGTAAGAAGAAACCGTGCTATTATTATTATATAATTTGTATATTCTTATTAAAACATTTTTGCTCCTGAACATGGGCAGAAACATAATGCAATCGAAATCGAGGGCCAGTAAAATTTTACAAATGGCTATTGGCTAACCAGAAACAAATCTAGTTTCTTCTAATAAGAATCCAGGAGATTCTTGTAAGCTACTTTTCATCTAACTTCCTTAATTCAAAGCGAACGCATTTTAAAATTTTTAGAAAACAAAGTAGCGGTAACTGGTCAGTCGACTTCAACCTCTCCAGATTACGTGAGAAACCGATCGAGTTCAAGCTCGTCTCCATCATCTACCTCAGGGTCATCAAGCGGTTCATCTACTGAAGATAACGATGATATTCTTAACGACAAGCCATATGTACCAGACAGTTCGAGCGATAGTGAAAACGAATGCAACGGACACGCACCGATTTTGACTAGTCCTCCTCTTTTTTTCCCACAAAATTTAGATATTATAAATCCTTCTGCTTCTATACCCGCACCGATTTTGAATAGTGCTCCTCTTGTTTCCCCACAAAAAAATTTAGATTTTATTAATCCTTCTATACCCAGGAAATCAAATAATGTTGAAGAAAGCCCAAAAAAAAGACACCGGGGAAACGTAAGAGGAATGAAAATATGTGGAAAAGAAATCTTGTCAAAAAATTGAGGAACAGCGGAAAACCATACAAAATGCATAATAAAGAACAAAACATTCGAAATGAAAGAAAACTTAAATCTCCCTCTAATGAAAAATGCAAACTTACTTGTTCTTCAAAATTCGCCGAGGAAGACCGAACGCAAATTTTTACATCTTTTTGGGAAATAGGATATTTGTCGAAGCATCGTCAATATATTGCGAATAGCTTCTTTGCTTCTTATTCAGACATAATATCGTTATGTGCGTGAAAACAGCACAAGGCAGAAAAGAGATAATAATAATGCCTTCTATTTCTACCGCAATGGTGAAGGCTTTGAAGGAAGCTGTCAAAGTTTTTTTTTTGACAAGATTTCAAAGATCGAAAGCCACTAGGGTCAGTTGGGGTAATTGGGGACAGTTTTTGCAATTTCAGAGAGATAAAAATTTAAAATAAAAAAAAAATAAATACAAGCAATTTTGGACTTCTAAAAGTGTTAAACTTATAAAATAATGAGAAGAGTTAATAATCTAATGGCTAAAAAACGTTATGGTGAATAATAAGTGCAATACTTTGGTGTTTTCATTTCCCCCCGCAGCGTTCCCATTTACCCCATTTTATTTTAAAATCAGGGGTAAATGAAAACGTCTTTCTGTTTTCTCTTGCTTGATATGGACTTCGGAATGGGACAAATGTGAACATAAATGATTCTTCTATAGAATACAACCAGCTCGTTCATTTCAATCGATGTTTCCATTTACCCCATAGTTAAAAATTATTTCAGTTTAAAGGCTTATGAAAAGTGTTTTTATAGTTGGAAAACTGTGAAAAAGGTAATGAAAACAATATTTGTACATTTATAAAAGTAAAACTTGTTTATTTGCAGATCAATTAAGTGTATTTTACAAAGAATGGTTAGTTTTCTTTTACACTTACACTAACACTTTTGAAATGTATAGTGAACTCTGCTTCCCATCATAACCATAGTTTGATTTGGAAGAACACCAATAATTTCTTTAATATGAATTGTTTTTTTTTTTCGGATGGAACCAATGCAAAGGTCTTTCGGGTGGTGTCCAAGCTTTTAAGAAGAGTTATTTCAATTTTATCAATTTGCTGACATGTTTCAATTACGCACACATATTTGAATATGGATGTAAGTCTGCTTCCACCTTTGAACTGGGTCAAAGCAAATTGACCTTTTTAAATAATAGAATGATCCACAGGGTTTAAATTTTCAATTTCGTCATCTTCTTCGAATTCTTCGTTCCATGGACTATCTTAATCATAAACGATATTTTTTTCCCCACCGCAGTCATCTGAACTCGAGGATCGCTTTTTCTCAATGGGTTGACAGATTTGGCGAACTTCTTTTACCTTAGTCTTAGGAAGTTTTTTTGCTTGTTTTTTTTTCTTCGGCGCCTCTAAGTCGCTTAGGTACTTCTTCTGTTGTCAAAACTTCCCCGTATGTCATTTGTTTCAGTCTTGGTGTTGGCTTTTTCGGTGCGGCTAGAAAAATGTTTGATGTTGAAGGACTTGCGTTTCAAAATAAATCGGTGATAATCTATTGTAGAGAAAAAAAAACTACCGATATAAATAAAACGTATATAACTTACTAACAAATCTGTTCAAATCTACGTATACAAATACAAAAATGTCGTTATTAGTCTTACCAATCGTACCTTGTACATTTTGGTGTTCTTCTCTATGGGACGCATCTAGTTCAATAGGGTTTGTAACCATGCTTTATTCAAATTCTAGAGGTGGCGGATATTGAATTTGTGTTTCATCCAGAACGTCATCGGAAAAGTGAGTCGAATTAATGTTATTGTGGCTTGGACAGAAACCCAAAGGAGAGATGTGTTCTGCATCGGAAACTTGTTCACTGCCTATGGTGTTGGAACAAAATTTCAAATCTTATTTAAATGAACATAAGATATGGTAAGAATTGTTTACTTTCTATTTCAAGAACGGCTTCGCTTTGTGCTGGCACCATATCAGAAGCATTTAAACTTGTCCGATAATCTTGTAGAAGCTTTGATGGAAATTCACTTTCAGGAAACTTAAATCTATCAACAGGAAACAAACCAGTGCTAAGAAACCCAGAAATAATGTTGTCTGCGCTCATGGCTTCTTTCCAAGATTCTCGGATGAGTTGAGAAAACAATTGCTTACTTAAACGCATACAGCTTTACCCATTTGTGTCTTACCATAGGTAATCAATTTTTTTCCCAATGGGTTTTTATTGGACCAAAGACGCATTTATCTAATGGCTGCATTTTGTCTGTAAGGTCGCTTGATAGGCGCATTAATACTACATTGTTTTCCAGAGCTATTTCAATGATTTTAACACTGATGTGACTGCAATGTCCGTCATATATAAGCAAAGCTGGCTGATTAGGGGTGGATTCTTTTAAGCGAATTTCTTTTACAAACGGAATAAAACCGTTTGCAAACCAATTGAAAAATTGTGGTTCTTCCATCCAACCATTTTTTGAGGTTGCATACAACGTTCCAGGAAACCCATCTGTTGAAGTCCACCTGGCTTGTATAGCAGCACCTTTGAAAATTATCAATGGTGGCAGTACTGAACCATCCGCGGACACGCATGCCAGCACAGTTGTGGATTCACGTCCAGATCCTACAGAAACTCTGCTCAAAGCTTTGCCTTTGACGCCTATTGCACGAATACGACTAGGATCGTGATGAAAGCCATTTTCGTCTGCGTTGAAAACAAAGTGTGGTTTATCGGCTAATTGATGTTCTTCTATTACTTTCTGGAGTTTATCATAAAAATCATAAACTACAAAGGGATTCCTTGCATCCTTCCGAAGCTTTTGTAAATGTTCGGGTTTTTTTAATGAAAGTTGGGGATTGCGCTTCATAAACCCTAAGTACCAATCTTCCCCTGAAACATTATTTTTAAAAGGTGTTTTTAAGCCGCTTACTTTAATATATTCCTCGACTAATTCCCGCATTTCTTTTTTATCACAAGGAATCCCCATTTCTGAGCGTGTTATAAGACACCGAACTATTTCATCTTCAATTTCTTTAGGAATGGCAGGTGTTCTCCCAGATCCAATTATTATGAGGGGTATTTTTCGGCCTTTTATTCTGTTGAAAATAACAGTTTTTGAATATGATAATATTCCTCAGCCTGTCGGAATGTAATTTTTTTGTTGACAACGTCAAAAGCGGCCTTTTTAGGATCAGTAATGTCGTATTGGGGAGGGGATCTCTTTTTTTGATATGTGCGCGGCATTTCTTTACACTGTATCAAATAATTAAAATACAATTTCCTTAAAAGAACTGTTGTTATTTACCCAAAATTCATGTTTTCATTTACCCCTGACGTTAATTCTACTGGGGCTAATGAAAACACTTTAAATATGAGAACCTAACTACTTATTACGAGAAACTGTTTAAACAGATTAGATTATTGCTATACACTACACTTGAAAAAAATACAATATTATTCACGTATTTCTTTAAACACACTATAAAACAAAAATATTTAAAGACTTAATTAATTGACTTACACTTTTTTGAGACACATTGACTTTGAAACAGAAATTTCAACTAAAAACTGAAAGAAAGAAACCCGAGGTATAATGCACCGGTTGCACGAAAATTCAAAATGTATGGATACTATGTTTCTGAATTTAAATTATAATTTTAACGGCAGAAATAACTGCCGTTTCCATTTACCCCATGTTCCCGTTTACCCCAACCGACCCTACATGTAGGTTTACGCTTTTACTGTAGGGAAATTTATTAAAGGAATGAAACCAGAACGGAATTTCAAAACAAAATAATTTCGTTAAGAATATGTTTGCTTGTACTTAAAAAATATTTACATTCATCCATTTTTCATACCATATTGATGAACAATTTATCATGTTTAGACCAGTGAAACTTCAATAAGATCAAATACTGTACATCATTATGATGAAAACTTTAACTGATGAAACCTTGTTATTATTCAACAATATTATGCAACGAATTTCTTCTCCGTTTTAGAGGACTTGATCATCAAAATGGTGAACTCGTTCATCATATTGATGATTACATTCACTATTTCCTTCAAATTCAGAAAGAGATCAATATACTTATGATTGCATTCACCAATTTGATGAATAAATTCATCAATTTGATGATTATATTTATTTGAATAATTTTTATCAATTAGTTTAATAAATTCTACATTCTGACGATTGCATTCATCAGTATGATGAATTATTTTCATCTACTTCATGAATAAATTAATCACATTGATGATTGCATCACTATGATGCACACTTAAATTCCGATGATCGTATATACCAATTTGATGAATATAAGGTTGAATTATAGATCTGATTAATTATTTTCATCAATTTCATGAACTAATTCCATTTTCTGTACCTTGTACATAATATATGTGATGTAATTTATTCATTAAAAAATATTCATTAAATTTTTGAAAATCTTTACGAAAAAGTTGATGAAATCACATTTATCATATTGAAGAACGGTTCATCCTTCATCATTAAATTTTCATGATTTTTGTTGTCAATGTGATTAAAAGTAAATCAATATGATGAATTTCAGTTGATGAACGCCATTTATCAATATGATCAGTGTAGGAATTTTCAATTTAAAAATCGACAATCGGAATTCTTGGTTGAACAGTACCTAACAGCTTGGTTCATAAACTTATTTAACAAAACTCAATATGACCACCGTTTTTTTTAGTTCGCTGGATAATTTCTCATTGAAAACACTGCCATTTCGTCACCTTGTTACACTATTACGCTATCATACAACCATACTGTCACAATGACAAAAGTAGCACTATCACAATTTCACAGTGTCAACTTCCGAAAATTCATACAACAATATTTCTACACTAGATTACTGTCGAACTTCAGATCGAATACATATACATGACACATTTTTTACTATTTTACACTGCTCAAACTGCTACACTTCAAACTGCTGCATTGTCGAGTGCCCATTTTCGAGAAAGAAGACTTTGACATGACTTTATAAAAGTGGAGAGCAAAATGTTGATGTCTACTACTGCGAATTAAATTACTGAAAAAGCAGTGAAAACAATCTGCTACCATGCTTTTCCTTTTAAATCATATGATGATTTTATCACAAAATTATACGTAAAGGGAAGGAATTTTTTTTATGAAAATTTTCCAATGAAACGACTTTGTAAATTATTTTTAGTTCACAGTTCATAATTTTATGAAAATACACCATACATCATTTCTTCAGAAAAAAAAAATAGATGAAAAATACAGATGATTTTTTCTCATTAGATGGAAAAATAAAGACATTCATAATCATTACTGGAAATGTGTGCATCTGTGAAACATATTTATTTAGAAATGAAAAATAAGCACAACATTTTCAATATGTTTCCTTTACAGAAACCGAAATGTGAAATACGAGATTAATTTTGTCTAGTTTTATTGACAGAAGAAGGTATATGATATTTGGTAAAATTAAGCCGCAATCTATAGAAACAACCTGCTGTCTATTTATAAGATAGTAATTTTTATTACTGTTTATCAATAAACATGAATATATATTATACTGCCTGTACCCTGGGCGTGTTGCTATGCCACCAACTAAAATAAATTTGAAGGAAAGACATTAATTTAACTCACAATGAAATGCTCAAAACTATTCGAAAAACACTCCCAAATATAAAAGAATATGCACAATATTGCCTGTGTTTTTTTCTGATGTAACAGTGGAAATATTCATGCAAAATTGCACGGGATAAGTTCTAGTAAGTATAAGTTGAGTAGAGAAATTTTGAGTGAAAAAGCAATTATTATAAAACTGCCACATTTGCAAAAAAAAAAAAACACAGTCAATAATAGAGTAATTTCATAGCAACGAACTTTTGCTCGTAACAACTATAAGGAATTCATAGCAACACTCCTACGCTCATTGCAATCAGAACAATTTCATTTGTTTTTCTATATATTTTTTTGGATTGAGTCAGCTGATATTCTTTTTGACTCAATTTACACTCGATGTGCACTGCATGCAGAAAAAACAAAGACATTATCTGTTCAATGTGAGCCGGACAAGAATTTCAAAATATACATTGAAATGACAGTGTCGCTATCTGTAGAAAAATGGTGGTACCAACTAATAAAATATTTTATTTTTAATTCTAATGGACTTTGAGTTGAAAAATAAACTCTTCTTGAAATAAAATTTTTAAATTCAGAAGTTTTCCACATTTTAATTCATTGAAAACATTTAACAACTGCAACACCCCCCTAACGCCCTTGGTTGCTACGCCAACAACTAAAATTAATTTGAATGAAAGACATTACACAAAAATATTCTTTTCATTTAGAGTCATTGATTTTGATTATTACAGTGGCGTCATTTATCGAATTTTAGTCGTAACAAGTCAGAAACCTTCTTTGGTTTATACACAACAACTTTGCTAAGGATCATCACATGATCAAATGCATAGTTTACGTTTCTAAGAGGACAAACTTTCATTTTTATATACCGTCACCGTTTAAGAAAACCGCCATAATTCAAAAAACTAGATTCTTCAGAAAATCAGTTTAAAGTTTTTGAGTCGGTCAAATTTCCATAATGTTATTTTTTTTAATGTTTTTAAATTTTTTTTTCGAACTAAAATTAAAAATAGTTAGTTCCACATTTTATTTAATGGAAGCAAATTAAAAAAAAAATAAAAGAGTATACGATTAGGTTGTAGAAATGAGGATCTAAAAAGATCCGTCCACATTATGTCATTTTTCGAGAAACAATTTATGATATTCAGACAAGTTTTTTTTTTATTTCGGAGTTAGTTCATCACAGCATTGTCAAATATTATAATGACTTAAGTTTGTAGTTTAGATATAAAATCAATTTATTTCTCACCGATTTCTAAGAAATATTTTCTAGATAAATGGCATAACTCATAAAAGTTTCACTTCCAAAACAGGTTTTTTTTTCAATTTATTAAGAGAAGTGAACCATTTTGTTTTTAAACAGAAAAATGTTACAAACCAGTATTTTTTTACTTTTTAAAGAAAACTTCCCAGTTTTAAGTAAGTACACTATTCTACCTGCTATTTTTTAAATATCTTGCACACAACACAAAAAAATCCGGTTTTACGCATAAAATCACATCCGCTCCTGACGAAACGCTGGCACTTACTGAGCAGCGTTGCCGGAGAAAAACATTTGTAAGTGCCAATGCTGACAACAGAAAGGGCCATTTTAGGTCACTGGGTGCCACCAACAAAAAAGTGAAAAAATTCAGAAGATTTCATATGAAATTTTTAATTTTATTTAAAGAATTTAAATTTAAAATAAATAAATTATAAGCTGTTATAAATACAAGAACTTCATTAAACGAAACACGAAACATAAAAAATAAATAAAAGCATGAATTAACAATATAAGTCTTTAGTTGGTATGAAGTGCTAGCAATTTTCAGCCTTTATTATTTTATTAAACGACAAAAGTGATTTTATAATTTTATAATTCCGGTCGTCCACTACGTACTTCTCATTCCACTCCATCTTTGGATTCAAAAATTTACAACCTCTTACACTAGTGAACAAACTTGCGTTCACCACAACAAAACGTGTTGGCAGCTCCGTACGCATAGTTGGCAAACTTAGTGAAATGTTGAATAACCTCGAACAGCTAGTTGCTCAACTGCTTCAATTGTTGGAGAACTCTGTACACCTAGTTGATCAACGTATTCAATTGCTGAAGCTTCGTACATATTATAAATGACAAACTTACCCAAAAGTTGAATAACCTCGTACACCTGTTGATAAACTTGTTCGATTTGGAAAAGAAAAAAAGTTTTTCCAGTTTATCAACTGCGTTTTTGATATGCTTGTTCAACAAGTTGATGGACGCACTCATCTAACGCAAGGCATAACCAATATTTTCACCTCAAAGGCAACCAACACCAACCAAAATTAAAAAAGTTGATCAACGAGTTGAACAAATAATGTGCAACACATTATCTTGAAAATGTTGCTCAACGCGTTAAATCAAAATTTTCAACGATCAACACGAGCTCGTACACTAGCCGTACACTTGTTCAACAATTCGTTGAGCAACGATCTCCAACCGGATTAAACTCGTTGGTTGAATGGAATTGAGAACATCGTACATTAGAGTTGAATGTGTTGAACTCGAAATTAGTGCGTTGAACGCCTAGTGGAACCAGTGGAAGACCGGCATTAAGAAAGTCGATTTTTATTATGGATTTTAATGTTATTTAAGCGTAAAACAACCCGTTCAGCTGATGCACTACCATGTGGTAAAACTAAGTTTGATCATAAACCTGGATGTATTTGAAAAGATTTGCTCATCGATTTCTAGGGTGCCATTTGAAGCGTTTGAGTACCACAGTGCCATTTAAATTAAAAAGTGCCAAAAGTGCACGATCGTGCCACTTGGGCAACGTTGTTACTGAGTTATGTATGTGTTCTCTATTAGCGAACAACGAAGTGGGACAAAGTACAAATTGGCACAAGATCCACCTAACGGGAATATGAAGAGATACAGTTATGATGATTTTACAGAACGTTAGAACATGATTTTTTTAGTCGATTGGTATCATTAACTGAAAAATCAAGTTTTTTAAGTTATGCCGGTTTTCTTAAAAGCGACGATATAAAGAAGATTACATAAAAATATAAATTGCTTTTGAAAGTAACGTGTTTTCTGATTCATATTTTGCAATCTGGTTCTAAGAATTATGAAACTTCGGATGAATTTGTGTACTGTCTTCAATACCTAATTCTTCAATAGTACAGTGAAATCCGCTTAAGTGAAACTCGCTTAAGTGAAACTCGCTTAAGTGAAAAACCCGCTTACCTGAAAACATTCACATATCCTCGTATAGGGTAATTGCGGGAGAGATGCCTCGTCGGGATAGGGGCCGCATTCAACCAAACTCATACATCCAGTCATCCGCGCAAAAAATTTTGTCTTGCTTTTTCTTCGTTAGGCATTTAATCAAAAACGTAGGACAAAAATTTGGTTGCATCCGATATGTAACGGGATTTTTTAATATTTGTTTCATTTTATGGTCCCTTATTCACCATGGAAATTTTTCAGTTTATTACAAAAAGTTAATGCAAAAGAAATTATCGCTTATTATTCTAAGGGAAATTATTTTATATCATAAATAAGTGTTATAAGAATACATGTGTATATTTTTTTTTTGTTTAATTTTTTTCTTAAGTTTTGAAGTGCGGTGCGGAATTTCTCCTTCACTTTTGGTGAGATGTCGCAGTTTTATTTTAAAATGATGCCGCATGTTAAATTTGTTTACCTTTTTTTTAAAAGCGAATAATAAAACTACAAGTGGTAATTAGACTTAAGAGCTGATGGAAGAATCCAGCTGAACTATTTGGCGTACCAAACAGGACACGAATCGAGACGATTAAAAAATTGAAATTTTTGAAGAAACCTATTCCTTCTGAAAATAAAGTTTCATGTCATGAAACAATCTTGGAACCCGTAATTCCAACCACCAGGAATGAATCGCATGCTTGCAATCATTCCGAAAATGAAACACACCTTTCATCATCTTTCGAAAACCCAACGCCAACAAAATTACTGCAAGAAATTTCACCACTACCTAAAATTCCAATGTCGATTTTTTCAAGACATACATTTGTAGGCCGTTAGTAAAGGTTATAACTTCTCCCAGTTTCATTTAAAAAAAGACAACCTACGAGTATGCAAGCCTCCGAAAGAACAAAAAAAAAGAACAAAAATCTATACTAAAACGAAGGTTGAGCCGACTGAAGATCCCAATATTTGTGTTGAATGTTGGGAAAATTATTTTGAAACAAAACACGAGAACGCTGGATGTACAAAATGTCAAAAATGGCGACAAGAAAACTATACAACTTACAAATTACTGCAATCTACGCTTTACACAGACTGTCGACGTGAGCAAGAACGAAAGAAACATGTTTCTCAGTCAAATTAATTCTTTAAGTTCAATGAATTTATCATATCTCTTCCACATATGTAGGGAGGGTGGCACACACTTAATGTATTTTTCTTTTTTGTTATTTTTTATGAAAATTATTATTTTTTTAATTTTAATTGTTATTTTATGGTAGAACATAAATCTAGTGTTAAGTTTCGTGCATAAATAAAGTTCATTTTACTAAAATGAAAAAAATTCATTGATTTTTGAAAAAGCGCGGCATCTCTCCCGCAATTACCCTATATTTAGATACAAACTACCTCGCTTAACTGAAAACTCGCTTAAGTGAAAAACCCGCATACCTGAAAACATTCACATATACCCGTATATATTTACATACAAACTACCTCACTTTACTGAAAACTCGCTTTAGTGAAAAACCCGCAAAACTGAAAAAAAAATCCTTCAAGTTATCTCTTTTTCTGTAAAAATAAACAACTCGGTTAAGTGAAAAAAATCGGGTTCTGAATTGTTTCATTTTTGTATACGTTCACCTCTATCTTCCACCAATTCCGCATTCATGACATATTGTGTAAATGCTAAGTTTTAAAAATAAATTATTTTTTTGTTAATAAATATGTCCTCTTTTTTATTTATATAAGCCGAATTTATTTATAAAAGCAATGGTAAACATTTAACACAGGTTGTTTTTCAGCTGCTAAAATTCGATATATTGTTTCATAACACGAAGGCTGTCTTACTGAAATATTTTTTTTCAGTTTTTCGATACCCGGTTAGTAAAATATATTTTTCACTTATCCGAAATCCTCTTAACTGATTTTTTTTTCAGTTATCCCAGGGTCACTTTATTCTTAAAAATACCGACTGATCAAAATAACCAAAATTCCGAAAATCGACAAGACACATAAGGGGATGCATTCTGCCCCCTGCCACCCCTTGGTTGATCAAATATTATATTTGGGACTGGATTGAGTTTCGGTGTACGGAAAATGCTATATTTGGCCAAGCATATGTCCCCCATACGTGCAGTGTGGATTTTTTCAATTTATAATATTGAATTACAGTAATACCCGGATAAGTGCTTCGAGCTTAAGTACCTAACCCGCGTAAGTACCTTTATTTTTTTAGAACCAAAATTCTGAGGATTTTTTCATATATAACTCATCTTATAAGTACCTTCCGCTTAACAACCTTTCCCGCTTAATTGCCTTTTATTTTGTATACTTTTATTTATATTTACGTGACAAAAATTCTTTTAAGTACAAATTTGAAATTAGCTGATAAGATGCAACAGTTTGTTGTTCCTTTAGCGCTTCCTTTTGTTTTATGCTTCGAAATTCACAAATAAAAAAGTAATAATCTTTATTTACTACGAGTATAATGATTCGAGGACCAAATGCCGTTGAAATCTAATTTAAATAAATAATTCAACAAATCCGATTAAATATAATACAAAACATCTACCTAATTAACTATGTCTGTCCCAGGACAAAATCTTCCAATTTTAATGATTAAAACTTTTAATCTTGTTGGATATAGTTCACATTGGTTTCTTGCGAAAAAATCCACGTATCCAATTCAATGTTAGGTTTTATGAAGCGTTGGTCCAAAGAATTTGTTGATCCAAATGTTACCAGTCTTTATACAACTGCTTGGTCCGTCCCCATTTTGAGTATGCATCGCAGTCTTGGAGTCCTTTTTACGATATTCATATTGAGAGATTTGAATCTGTTCAAAGAAACTTTACTCGTTTCGCATTGAAAGTGCTTCAGTGGAGTGATCCTTCTAGTGCCCTCTCTTATGACCAACGTTTAACTATTCTTCAAATGCAAACACTTGCACAAAGAAGAACTAACAATGATTTGGTATTCTTCCACCAAATAATAACTGGCGTCACAGATGCACCAGACCTACTATGTTCAGTTTTTTTTAATTATCGGGGAGGAGGGTATAATCTGCGTGGCCACGACTTGATTAAAGTCCCAACACATAGGACTAACTATGGGATGCATGAGCCCTTGACACGTATGTGTAGACTTTTAAATTGGAATTCAAACATTTTTGATTTCAATATCAGTAAAATTAAATTAAAAAATATACTCAAATGTTTTTGTTTCATATTATATTCTTGTTTTGCTTTTGACGTAATATTATTTGTTTATATTTTCATTTTGTATGTTATTTGTAATAGAGTTTGCCTTCTAACAACTAACACTGAACTTAATGATGAGCCGGTGGTATAACACAGTTTTCTGTGTTGACAAACCATTGGTCGGAAGACGGAACTTGCTATAAGCTCTCTTCGGCCAATTTTGATAGTCTGAAAAAAAGATGAACCGAACTTAACAAAAAAGTGCGTATTGGTAGTAGGGATGGCAGTTATTCAAACTTAACCGGTTTTCGTTTTTTCCGGTTATTTTCCATCCCGGCTTAACCGGACGGTTTCAACCGGACAAAAAAAACGGTTTTTTCAATAACCGGTTTTCGGTTTTATATACAAAAATTGTTAGTTTTTTTTTATTTGCTTAAAAACGATCATGTCATATAAAATATATCCAAATACGACCATGTACATTTGTATTTTCCGAAAAGAAAATACTATTATTTTCGAAAAAAAACTACACTTCGTGAAATACTCCCATACAAACGAAAATTGCAGATGAGACAACATTTTTCAGTTAATAATTTTATTTTAAATAATAAATTATGTTCAAGTTCACAAACGTTAACCGGTCAACAACAACCGTATCGCAATGAGATGAAATCAGCTGACAGATAGGAAAGTAAACATACTCGTACACCGTCTGTATATCTCATTGAAGGGAAGCCAAGATGATATGATAGAATCTTTCAAATCAAAAGTTACCTAACTTAAAATATTGTAGGTTTCGACATAAAAGAGCTCATTTTTTCGGAAGTGTGTGTAGTTCAAAATGATTTCAGCACTATAATTTCTCTATCAAAGAAATGTTAGCAAGGAGAATAACGTTGCAGGTTGCACACACACAAATGCAAGCTTTATGAAACAATTTTGTTACAAGACATTTTATATTTCTGTGGTGATAAAAGTGTCAATGTAAAACCGGTTATTGGATTTCTGAAAAACAGTCAAACAGGCCGAGGCAAACAAATCTCCGGTGAAAACCGGTTAACCGAAACAAAATAACCGGTTTCGGTTTTAACCGGTCGGTTTTTCCTATCCATAATTGGTAGGGCCTGACTAGCCAACTGATGAATCGAAGTAAGATCGGCGGCACGAAACGCAAATTTTATGGACTAAAGGCCGTTAAAAGTGCTATTGTTAATTAAATGTTTTTTTTTAATAAAAAATGTTTGTGTTAATTTTTGTACATATATATATGATATAAGTACCTATGCGGACTTAACCGGGTTTTTTATAACTGTCTAACTCGCCAAAGTGCATTTTAAGTTGTGGCATTTAGAGTGAGACACAGTATTTTGGATAAAGGTGAAATTTTTACCCACAATTTTTCAATCAATAGTCTTGACTTTTCAAGTTTTTTGTTGACAAATTTTCATTGTCTTATTTTTAACAGTCGATGAAATTTATATCTGTCTAGTTGACATTTTTTGGTCAACTATTCCTACGTTGAATTCGATTCAGTGAGTGAATCACACAAGCATTAATGGTTGTTTTTCAAAAAAAAGAACAAAATGTGAAAGTAAATATTATGGCATCGGGAAGCCAGAACCTTGGGGCATATATATAATTTATTGCAAAAAATATAACTGAATTGAATTTTTGCATGGCTTTTCGCTTGGCTGGTTTGATTTGGGTTTAAAATTATGTATCAGGAATTTGTTTTAAATTAAAGTTTTTCATACAATAAAATGGAACAAATACTCCGTGTTCTGTGAACAAGGCTATATGTAACTATCCCTAGATTTACTTCTTGTAGTCAACAATATATCAGAGATGCCTCAACTGATGTGCTAGGTTTCATCAGACTACCACCGTGAAACCTCTGGTTCAATGACGAATGCAGGCAGCCCCATGCAGCCAAATAAGGGGCATATAAGGCGGTGCTGCAAAGAATGACGAGAGATGCTCGCAAGCTCTACGAGCAGAAAATACGGGAAAAATACAGGCTCCTCCAAAAGAAAAACATAGAGCATGAGATGAACGTGATAGAAGATATTGGGAGATGTTAATCCAGGAACAACGTGCGGAAGTTTTAGAAACCTGTCAAGAAAAAAAAAACACGCACAGAAGGCTGATCCACCTGACGAAAATGAAGTGAGGATAGCAATATCTAAACTAAAAAGGAACTAAGCTGCTAGTGCTGACCCCGACGCACTACCCCACGAACTTGTTAAGCCGGCCAGAGATGACCTGGTACAGTGTGCATACACCAACTCATATCTTAAGTTTATTCAGAAGAAAGTATGCCTGATGAATGGAACCTCAGCGACGTTTGCCTGAACAATAAGAAAGGAGACTCTCTAACCTGCCCCACCAAATATGTTTTATGTGAACGCCATTCGTCAGTACGTCGATTTTAGGGCCACGTACGATAGCATTTATATAGCCATATCCGACTGTGCAGGATGACGATAGAGAACTCGCGCTGCTCCGGCGAGATTTGTACTGACATTACTGAAGCTTTTGATGCCAAGAAGAATTTCGAAAAGATGATGTGCTATCGTGCGTTTTCTTCACTTGAAAAAATTATAAGAAACTCGCAAGTTAATTGTACCGTCACAATTTGTTTCTAAGTCTGTGGGATGACATAGAAATCATAGCTACAATCCAGCGAGCTGTCACAGGAACGTTTGTTTACATATAAGATGGGACTAGCACACAGTCAATGAGGCCAAATCGAAGTACCTCTTGTCCACAAAAAGGGACACACAACACCAGCGGATTAGACGGAACAAACAACAACCAAATTTAATAGTAAAGCCCTCTTTCGAAAAACACAGGGATCTTAAGACCTTGATCATCCGGCTCCCGGAAATTACGCCAGTGGAAATTGCACGAGAATTTTTTTTTTTTTAGAAAAAAGCCAGAATTTTTGTCTGGCTCAAAATTGGAAAAACGAGCAGAATTTTATTTGGAAACAGAGCCTTAAAGCAAAATGGAAATCAAGCTGCCCTCCTGGAACCCCCCTGCTTGGAACAATATATGATTCGGATTGGATACAAGTTTAGGTATATGCAATTTTTTTTGGAACTTTTTAAAAAGAAATCTACAAGTCCAAAAAAAAATGCATATACACAAACTTGTACCCACTCAAATCCCATATTTGTACAAGCAGGGGGCCAGCATACCCCCCTTACACACCGAGCTTTTTGTACGCTGTTGACCTATTTTTTCTCCAAAAATGAAAAAAAAACGCCAGAATTTTTTTTTTGGAAAAAAGGCCAGAAATTTAAGAAAAAATATCAGAAAAGTGTGGCTTTTTTTGCTATGAAAAAAGGCCAGAATTTTGTATAAAGAATTTTCTGGCGTTTTCTCCGGGAGCCCGGAAACGCTTACCACGTTTAAAATGGCTATTTCATGCAGAACGAATGAGCAACAATACTCCGGCTGGCAGCATCTTCAATTCCATTCCAGAGGGAAGGCACAGTAAAGAAAGACATCGGTGGCAGGCTCAAGTAGAAGATGACCTTAGCAAACTTGGAGGGCGAACCTGGAGTCAAAAACTGAGATATCCGGAGAGGCATGTTGGCGGAGGCCCAGGGTCGCCCCGAACTGTGGTGCACCAGAGTAAGTAGGTCACAGCGTTCATTTTCAAGACAATATTACTTCCAACTTTCGATCATTGGCTTCGATCACGGAGCAGTATTCTACCTCTAGTAGTGACCATAAAACTTACATAGGTTTTGAAATTCTAGAGAATATCTTCATTAACGTATTTCTTTAGATACAAATTAATTAGGCGGGTAAATGTTTTTTTTTTAGAACCTATATTGATTATTTCTGGTAACAATCAAATACCATCCACTATTAAGTTCCATCTGCAAATGCCTACGTCAAGAGGAACTGACCTACACACATACAAGCAAATTTAAATTATTTTTCTCTGTTAAATTTTGTAAACAAAACAAACACTCATGCGCCTACCAAAACAATTCAATGTTTGTTCTGCGATATAATGGATGCCACATTATGGCAGGAAGTTCTAGGGCAATAGGCCATCAGCACTTTCTCTTTTAGATTTTTTTTCACATCGTATTTAATTTTTCTTTTATTTTGTATTTTTAAGAGAGACATAATCTGTTGAAAGAGTATTAATTTTCCAATAGAGCAAAAAAGCTCTTGGAACAAGCTTTTACGCTCATGTGGAACGCATTTTCCGTATGAAAAACGGCAAAAAAGAGCGAAAACCTAATAGCAACTGCAACTATAGCTGCGGCAATAGTAAAACAAGTGGAAAACCTTATGGAAAATCCGTGTGTACACAACGAATAGTAATTTTTAAAAAAAATGTTCTCTGTGGATCAACACATGGATACTCAACAAAACATCAAGTATCTATATCTTTTGGGGCATGATTTTCATTTTCCAATCTTATGGATTCAGTTAAGATGTAATATTCGCCCGGTTCGAATGTTTTCCCATACGGACGTGGTAATTGTTGTTGCTTTTGAAAACTCTTCTCTCACTATACATGAGCAATCAAAATCTGATATAAAATGAAATTCTATTGTTGACCAACAAAAAAAATTTATATAAAAAAGAAACAAAAAAATATCTAAACAAATTGGTTGAATATTATAGTGTTCGTTGAATTAATCCTTGCAATATTTGTTGTCTCGTCCTATCTTCCTTCGTTATATTCGCGCGAGTTTTAAGAAAAAAGAAAATGTAAAAAATATCCTTCGAAGTGTATTAGATATAAAAGTATCTAAAAAGTTCTCAGTGCTCCATTTAGAATTGTGCGTGTGTTGCAGCAGCATCCTCGAGCAGGGAAATTTGTTTTTATTTCTTTTTGGAATTTTCATTAAAATATGCAAATAAAAGCTCATTTCGGGATGATAAATTTTACAAGAAAAATCCTTCTTCAATAAAAAGAAAATGCTGGTGAAGTTTTACAAGCGTGCGTGTATGTTGTGACCGAACTCAGCAATAACAAGAACGACAAACAATTTTTTCATAAATAATTTCATTAGAAGTTCCATTAAAATCTTAATAAACATTAATTTCGTATTCAAAGAAAGTACGATGGGCCACTGTAAGTGGCGCCCAACAGACAATGCCACCTCTGCCAGATTTAATTGCTTTGCATTAACTAAAGAAATTACATGAACAAGCAACAAAAAAAAATGCAAACAATTCATTAAAACTATCATCACATCTTTTGTTTTTTTTTGCGCTATGTCTACAAACTACATTCATTGAGATGTATATTAATTATATTAATATTATTTAAAATAATTATTGTAAAATAATGTGCCAAATTGAATTAATCTTCCAATTTATCGCTGTACTTCGTTGTCATCGTATCGTGCACAATTGTAATTGTATTTGTCGTTGTAAAATTGTTCGTAATGCACATCATCGGCGGCAACAACCTACATCATCATCCTCAATGAACCCCCAACTAGATATATAAAATTGTAAACATTTCAGTAAATTAATTGTAAATAGAACTACAAATTTAAACAACAACAAAAAAAACATGTATATAAAAGCTATTTAAAGCCATATTTTTCTTCAAAAAAAAAAAAGTGGTTTTCTAAACAGCAATCGAAAAGTCGGATAGACACGGGTAAAGATTTCAACAAAACTAAAATAGGAACAAGTCATAATTTAAAAAAAAAAATAATACATACTTATACGGATTCATTAACAAAACAAATCAAAATATTTAATCAAAAATTAAATTTTAAGAAAAAAAAATATTAAATAAGATTATATCCAATTTCGCTTTATAAACAAAAATATCTCAATGTTTTTAATATTATAACGTAAGATTTTTTTTAAATTAATTTTTTTTAATCCGAATTCGTCGGGACCAATCAGAGTTAATTAAAAATAAATAATTAAAATATCGAAGGACAGATTTACAATACTGGTCAAAATCAGAGGAGGCGTTTCGAATGAATTATATATATATGTATTTAAAGTAGAGTTCAAATCTGATAATAAAACTAATATACCTATAAGTTAACCAACAGATAAGCAATAATATTGTTGAAAGTTCCCTCCCACCTATCTGACATTGTATAGACACATACGTATGTATCTTTAAAATAGTTTCACATAAAGCAAAACAAAAAAATCAATTAAAACGTCCACCGTAAAAAGAAATAAGACGATACTATTTTGCAACAATGGATTACATGCAACAATTTGCATCGGCAAACATCAACAACAACATCAACACTGGTAACATCAGTACCGATGACTTTTTGGCAATTTTCTCGTCAAGTCCAAGTCCACCGGATAATAATAATCAATCAACAGCTTTTAATATCGCCGCCTCGACAATTTCAACAACATTCGGCCTAAGCCAATCAGGATCAGCTGATCCAGCAGCTTCAGTGTCGTCGGGTATTTATGGCACGACGACACTATCCTTCAACGATACCCTGCTATTTATCAACAACAACTTCAATACGAACAGTAATTATTTCTTCACAAACAACAATACGCCTAACGGTAATGTAACGACTACGATACAATACAATGATACCTATCCAAGTGGTTATACATTGACGCACATAATTATCGCGTCGATAATCGTTACGATACTAATGATTATTATTGTGGTGGGAAATATGTTGGTGATAATAGCGATTGCAACCGAGAAATCGTTGAAGAACATCCAGAATTGGTTTATAGCTTCGCTGGCGGTGGCTGATTTCTTTTTGGGATTGATAATAATGCCGTTTTCTTTGGCAAATGAATTAATGGGTTATTGGATATTTGGCAGTTGGTGGTGTGATATTCATTCGGCAATGGATGTCCTTTTGTGTACGGCATCGATAATGAATTTGTGTTTGATTTCGTTAGATCGGTATTGGAGTATTACGAAGGCGGTTGAGTACTTGAAGTCAAGGACGCCGGCGAGGGCCGCTCTAATGATTGCATCAGTGTGGATAATGTCGGGATTGATATGTATACCACCGTTGTTGGGTTGGAAGGTGAAGCGACCGGAGGGCAATTTGCCTCAGTGTGCGGTAAGTTGAATGTTCTTTTTTTTGTGTGTACTATTAGATTTGAGATAATATATTCTCGTACTCCTACAATTTCTTATTTATATTATTCATTTGAGAATTCATTTTGTAATAAGAAATTTTTGACAGGAAGGATTCTGTGTTTGTCCTTTTTCCATGTCAAACTGTAGGTAGGTAGCTAGGTATATCTCGAATTTTGAATAGCATATCTATGCAAATATATTTATGGGATCGGTTCTGAAGTTAAATAATTAATCCACCGGTGGAAATATTTGTTGAATTTTGGTTAAAAATCGATGTACCTTGCTATCTGTAGAACGTAACTGTGTTAAAAGTGTTCACACAGAAAATCTGCGTTGGAATTTTCAGCGTCTTTAAACTCGTGCGTCGATGAAAAATGGAAATGGAAATGAAACAGGCTTAAATTGCGGTATGTTAAGCAAATTTTTTAAAATGGTATCAAAGTTCGGGTGCTTGCAAGGATGTTGAAATATGGTTAGTTCTCCCATTGATTGTATTAGTATCAGCCTTCCAAAATTCAGCTGAACACTTTGATGTCCATATTTAAAATTGATATACTTTCTTGTTAAAATTGTTATAAATATCTATTCATGGTGAGTGACAATGAACACTGAATGAAAAATGTTTTTTTAATTTTTACAATTTTCCGACAGTTTTGTACAAATTCACAAAACGATCACAAACAAATTTATTTCAATTTGGTCTAGAGAAAATGTCGAAAGTGCTAATTCCTTATATCGAGGACTAGTATGCGCTTTATGGTTTAAATTGAAGACAACCAAATACAGACAAAAATCAAGTAAACAAATATTCACAAATTGTAGAAAACAAAATAATGATCTAAAAAAAAAACAATTACAACAAAATCAGAAGTAAAACTTAAGTGTCATTTTCCCGCAAATAATAGGTCCTTTTCACACGTTTTTCTGGAAAGAATTTGTAGCTTATAAAATTTTAAAGAGTTTATGATGAAATTCTCTCTGAGATAAATAAAATGGATAAAAATCTGAGTACAATTTTCTGGCCATTTTTAAATGCCAAAAACATAACTCTGCCAAAAGTAAAAGTTTTTGGTTGTAATTCAATTTATTTTGTTTGTTTTTTTCTAACACTTTTCATTTGTTTAACAATTAGACGCCAATTTTGTTTACTTTTTTGTCATACGTCAACCACAAATTTGTAAATTTGCTGCCTATAAGAATTTATTTTCCCTTCATCAAACTATCAGGATAGGAAAATATTCTACTTTTCAAAGAGCGCTCCCCTGTGCCCTTACCTACCAAATTATATGTCGGAATTGGTGCAATTGGTATGTCAATTGTCAGTTTTGGGCATGAGCAGGTGCTAATGCTGCCATTGGCGTTGGTGCCACAGTGGCCTAAAGATCTTGTCCACCGGATGTCTTAAGTGTTATTTTATACTTTCTGCCACTTGACCTTCAAATTGCACATCTGGTATCTTCTAGCGCGCTAAGACTCTAAGAGTTAAAATGCTAGTTTGCCAAACCTTACGACCACAGTAATACAGCAAATTTAATCCCACCAGATAACATTATCTTCCCATCCAGGAAGAATTGGAAAGATGAAGTCGTGACGTGTCGAAAGATTTCTATGTTTACCGAGGCATATACAATGGAGTGCGTAGTCGGAGCAGGAATTTTCTCAAAGTCACTAAAATCTCTAGATCTTTCCGTTTTCCCGACTTCGCTAGCGTCTTTCAAGTTGAAGTACTAGCTATAATAGAAGCATGCAAAATTCTTAAATTAAATTCAACTCAAAATCTAAATTCGGCAATAATCACAAACAGCCAAGCGGCTATCAAAACCGTAAATTCGACAAAAATGTCTTCAAAAGTGCGCTAGAAAATATCGATATTAGCTTGATATCCTGGGCATTAATCACAGAGTCACTTTAATCCGGGTTCCAGGATACAGTTGCATCGATGGTAATGAACGGACAGATGAACTGGCCCGGTAGGGAGCGGTTCTACTACATAGCTCGCTGACAGCGAGCGCATCTATCCCTCTCGCCGCTAAAATTACCTCATTTGCAGACCGAGGCGGGGCATAGCAATTTTAGTCACTACTTGCACTGGGTACTGGCTTTCGGATGAGCACGCAGCAAAGCTAGGTAACTGGTAAAAACCAGTTGGAAAAGGAAGCAGTGCTTCACTTCCTCGGCAAGTGCCCCGCTTTGGACAGTCTAAGAATGCAGCCTTTGAAAAAGCTTTCCTTTCTGATTTTGGAGCTATCTAAAAAAAAATCAAAAATCTAATCACTTTTCTCAATGGTAGGAAATGGCTTTAGCGATGCTTCACCTGAGAGGTTCTTCTCTCGTTTTGCCGAAAGAATTAAATGCACCTGCCTTGAGCCTTATTCTCTACAACACCTGTATGGGAACTGATCGGTAATATGTGTATTCCAAGACTATCTATTTAAATTTTGAATTTTTTGTATTGCTATGTTTAGGAAGGAAAAACATGGGATAATTTTTGCTTCACTCAACCGTAGAAGTTCATAGATATAATAATAGGATTTATTGGGACAGTAAATTATTTATTGGGCAAATTAAATTATTTGTTAAGCCAAAGAAATAATTTATTAAGCCGACAACATTAGTTTTCAATTTGTATCTCAGCTTTTATTTACGATATTTACTTTGAGATACCTGAGAGATATGACAATTATGTGGTTGTTTTTTCGGCAAAGTTGTTCTCTTGCACAGACACCTGGGGTAGGATAAAGTATCCTTGAAGTGATAATAATAACGGATTCATCTGTACAATCTTACTAAATTCCCTTTCTTCTATCTTCTAACCTCCTCTCCTGATTTTTTCTCGTAAATTTGAATGCAATAATATTTTTGTAAGTTCTGATATAATATAAATTAACGATTATTTGTAACTTTTATTTGATTTTAATATTAATCCCAATATTTCGTCTATAGTATGCCTTAATTTCTCCATGTACAGCATACATTTCAGAAAATAATGGTTTGAGAACTGAAATTCATTTTCATCTTTTTTATAATTCCAAAATCCAAAACATATTAAAATTTCTTTCCACATTTGAAGGCCATGAAGCTTAATTGAACTTTGAACATTTAAACAGTTTTTGCTTTTTAACATTAAAGAATAATTAAAAGTATATCTGCTTTCATAGATGTTTAATATCCAGCAAATTTTGCAGTTGTCAAGTGTTATACAAACTCATCATCGTCTCCTTTAATCTTAAGCATACAACAGAGCCAATTAAAATATGCCTATGTCATTGTTAATATGAATGCTTTTAAGCTGTTATTCTGAATGAGAGCATTAGATATGCATTTCAGTTACCATTAGGATTATTATAAACATTCTATCCCAATAATAGATAATGAATAAAATTAGAGCAACAACACTAGTTATTAGTTTTTTTTTTAAACTAATTAATTTAACTTTTGAACCTCAATAAAAAAAAAAACGTGTCGTATACATGTTTCCAGCGACATTCCCTTATTTCAATTCAATTCCCCAAATAAAATGCGGGGCTCGATCACACGAACTTGTTCCTTGCTCGTAAACAGCTCAATATTATGTTCTTAAAGTTATTTATATTATTTATCTCTTAAATTAATTTATATATACAAAATTTCTTCATTTTTTTTTAATGTTTGGCAGTTTTACGTATTTAACAATATAAATTTAAGAACATAATTTACACTTACCGTTTTCGAAATATTGAATTTTCAAAGAATTTTTTTTTCAAAAATCCAAAAAAAAACTATTTTTCGAAAATTTTGAAATGCAGTATTATTTAGAATTTGAAGTTGATCCTGTGTACATTGAAATCCGTTGAGCCTTTTATGAGAAAATCAAAAACCAACAAAATTGTTGTGTGGCAGGTACCGTTAATAGCAAAATATTAAAAAAAAAAAATTTCGGCCAAAATGTAGACCATGCTCAAGTTAGTACAAACACCAAATTTAATCAAAATAGTTAAAGCCGTTTTCGAGATAATTAAGATTTATTATTTTTGCTCCAAAAAATTGTGTATGCGTCTACGGAATTTATCCTTATTTTTGGAAATAAAAAAAAAAGATGTCAAAAAAGAATCGCGCCATTCACTTTAAGTATCAAGTTTGAAGAAAATCGATGCAGCTGTTTAATGCTTGAAGAAATGTTCAAAGACGATGGTTATCGGTTATACTAATACATTAACTTATTTTTATTATTTTTACCTTCCGAAAATATTAGTTTTTGTCACACAATTGATAATAAATTTTAAATTGAAAATGAAGTAGGTACCAATGTTATGACTTGAATTGCATTTCTGGCAGTACGAAAATAATTTTCTACTTTTAAAAGCGTCCAGTTTGAACTTTGTTGTCCTTTGCTATAAATAATTCAAGAGTTGAGAAAACCAAAATTTGAAGAAAATCTCTTAAGTATTACCGTGGAAACTTCATCTTCTAACTATTAGCCAAGGCCAGGTTAGAAAAACAGTTTTGTTCAGTGGTATTCTATTATATATACGAGTAATATGGCTCTCGTGTCACGTTGTTATTTTTTTTATAATGACGCGCCGACTAAAAGGATTTTGACTACCCTTAAAATGAACAAGAACAGTGCGAACGTTAGGAAAGTAGGAAAGCATGCAAGAGGAGATACAGATGCACATTGGTTTTGAATTTCTGAATATCAAAATGGGAGGGGAAAATAGAGCCGGGTAAAGTTTTTCACATTTGCGTTGTACGGCTAAAGAAAGATATCTGTTTTTGACAGTACATCCGAATTTGGGCTCAAGGGTAAACTGATGGGCATTGCCAGAAGCGCGAGTATTACGGTTGAAAAATTTATGGGGAGGAATGCAGCTGGCTACTGCCATTGAACATAGTTTTTCAAAATAGCGATAAAATAATGTGAGACATATAACATTTCGACGTCGTTCTAGAGATTCTATCATTCTCAGAGCTCTATTCTGAATTCTATCTAAAAGGCTCAAATGAGTTTTGGGAGCTCCTGCCCAAATGTGCGAGTTATACTCCAGCTTCGGACGAATGAAGGCCTTATAGATTACAGCCAGATCAGAAGGGCAGAAGAATTTCTTGCATCGTCGAAGAAAGCCTAAACACTTTGCAGCGTGTTTGGCTACATCAAATAAGTGTTCATTCCACAACCTATGTTCATGTTTTTGTTTTTTTTTTTAATGATTATTTTGCTGGCGTGCTTAAGATATGATATTTTGTAATACTTACTTAAAAATAACAGTACTTGCCATACAAATTTTTCTATTATCTTGAATGTTTCGAAAACGGCTCTAACGATTTTGTTGAAAAAAAGTGCGTGCACTACTTTAGGTATTATCTATACATTTTGGTCAAACTTTTTACAACAATTCTTTAATTTTCGACTTTCACATAAGCGACTGGAAGGGTTTTGATCAAAATTCATATATAGGAGGTCCTTCAAATTATAAATAATACTGCATACCAATATTTTCGAAAAATATTTTTTTGGATTTTTGAAAAAATATATTTTTTTTTGAAAATTCGATATTTCGAGAACGTGTCAATGATTTTTTTTTTTGAAATTTCGTTTTTAGCTTATAGATACTATTAAATGTTTAAAATTGCTGCACGAATTTTTTTTTTGTTTAGAAAAAATTAAAGGAATTTTGTATAGGTAAGAATTTAAGTAAAAACGGCTTTAAAAATATATTTAGATTCTTAATAGAAATATTTTGCATATGATATGATCGAACATAAGCGCAAGTACGTGCGATCAAGTCGTGCTTTTTTATTTTATATTCCATTTACAAACAAAGGGACGTCAAAACAAAAGATATGCACTATTCTTTGCGTCGTTGTTTATATAGTATATAGTTTGATAAAAATAGAATGAAACCACCTTTTTGAGTATTGGCTTTTGGTCTCAGAATAAGTATAACTAGAAATGTATTTTTGAAGCGAAATTCAGTGTTCATAGAACCAAACATGCGGATATACTCCGCGGTTGTAGTTGTTGCTGTCGTTGTTTCTGTTGAAGATCCGGTAGCTTCAAATTCCTCCAATTCTTCGCTGAAGATTAGAGATGCTTTCCTCGCTTCGTCCTTATTACTGACACTTTTTTTTAAAACACCCTGAAATCAAAGGAAAATATTAGCAAATTAACATACATAACATTGGTTGTGTGTTCTTACCATCATCGTCCTCAATTTATTGCTTTGAAATGTTTATTGCCAGGTGATTTGATGACTTTTAAGTCAAATGACAATTTTAATTTTTCGACTGAATTTCAAAATTATTTGAATATGCCACAAATAGCGCCACACAAGCTCTGTCTGAAAATTGGTTCACCGGTCATTGATTTGCGTAACTTAAGTCCTCCAAAATTATGATTGACTGTAAAGTTAAAAAGAAAAGTCCTCCTATTAACTTGAATACCTATGATTCAATCTGAATACAATAAATTTCAAAATTTCAAATTTCATATGGGTGGCAATGGCGCAGTGGATAAAGTGCTTGATTGCTAACTTAGGCGTGTGGGTTCGATCCCCACGCTAGGTGCATTCTTTTCTATACCTCCAATTTTAATTGGATGCCGCCCATGGGTTAAAATGAGACAGTCCTGGTTCTCAAATCCACAGTGCAAAACTAGTACAATTCAGGTTGCACTTAAAAGATCTTAGGTCTTACAGGCATATAGTTAAATTAAAAAAAAAAAAAAACAAAGGCTACAATTCCAGATACGTTTGGCTTTCGCGATGACCTTAAATAAGCCGCAAGGGCAGACAATGACAATTTGTGGCTTGAACTTGGAGAATCCATTATTCTCCCATGGATAGGCAGCTGTATGTTGCATGTCCACTCGTTGGAAAACCATCAAATTTATTTGTTTTAACGAAAGACAGATTAACGATTAATATCGTTCAACATTTTGTTTTTAATTAATGGAAAACACTGATTGCTATTAATTAGAATCTTTACCAATCAATTCCTTAAAAGGCAATACAATAAAATGCACGACTGGATCGCACGTACTTGCTCCTATGTTCGATCTTTTATTTGCATATAATGTCAAGAGATTCTTAATGGAATTGGCTAAAATTATTTTTAAAGCCGTTTTTCACTTAATTAATAAATAAATTTTTTTCTAAAAAAAAAATTGGTATGAATATTTTAAATATTTAGTAATATAAATTTAAATTTAAAAAAAATTCAGAAAAAATCGCTCACCCGTTTTCAAAATATTGAGTTTTCAAAAAAAAAAAATATTTGAAGGAGATCCTGTATAAAAATTTTGATCGAAATCCTTGGAGCCGTTTATGAAAAAGTCGAAAATCAAGAAAATCAATAAAGTACCTATAATCGCAAGTAATAAAGTCGCAGCAACGCAAGGTAATAAATAAAAATGATTTTCAAAAAAAGAGCTTTCCACTCCAAAACAGCCTATCGGCTTTTCATCCTCTCTTAACAGTGTCCATATATCTGTACCATACATCAGGGCCAGGATGATAAGCACCTTACAAATGGATAGTTTAATTGCTCGAGAAAGGGATTTGCTTTTCGATTGCCTTAGCCCAAAGAATAGCAATTTGTTAGGGTAATTCTTCGTTTTATATTAGAACTAGTATCGTTCGCTGATCCTAGGTAGACAAAGTCTCTGACCACCTCAAAATTATAAAGTCTTTAGCGTCGATCTGTTCCAGACGTCCTCGGTGTTGGCTATCCTTTCTTGTTGGCAGAATATATTTCGTTTTGCTTTCCTTCACCGTTAAGCACATATTCTTGCCTTCCTTCTTAATACTCACGAAAGCACCACTGACTTCACGCTTTATTCGTCCGATTATGTCATTGTCGGCAGCGTAAGCAATTGGACGAAATTTTGAAGGATTGTGCCTTTACAGTGTTGAGGAAAGAGTTTTGCACAATTATTTCAAGAACGATGTTGAAGAAGTTACATGGCAACCCGTCGCCTAACCCAAAAGCTTTTTTGACATCAAAGACGTCGGTGAGGTCTTTGCCGACCTTGATAGAGCAGCGTGCATTCTCCATCATCATCCTGAACAAATGGACCAGTTTTGTAGAGATACCAAAACCAGACATGGCCCTCTATGGATGATGTCATACGCGACCTTCAAATCGATAAAAAGGTGATGAAAATCGATTTGAAACTTTTGGTTTTTTTTTTTCCAAGATCTGCCTTAATGCAAATGAAGGCTTGGTAGATATTCATACAGCTCTATGAGTTGCACTTTGTCCGCTTTCATAAAAATACATAGAAATCTACTTCTTTTCAGAAAAAAGCAGATTTTAATTGAATGAATCTTGATGACGCCTTGCAAAAGGAATTTCAAAACATCCACAATAACTATCTAAACTGCCTATTCCTTTAAAATAACAAACTTTGACAAGCCTTATTTACAATTTTGAAATTAATCTCTTTTCGCCAACTAAGCTAGTAGAGCGAATATATTTGTCTCTCTTCAAATACAAGATAAAAGTCTACTAAACATAATTCTTTATAAGTATTAAGATTAGCTCCACCTGGCTGCATCACAAAAATAATGTTCAACCGTTTTTGCAAAGCGTTTATCACATCCCATGCAAAAAATCGTAATAAAACTGAAGATTGAGATGAAAACTGTGTGTACCCAAGCAAAGCCAACGAAGAGTGAACAGAGCGCTGGCGGCGCGGCGTGTTCCTTTTGATTCATCTAGGAGTGAATTAGACCAAAAGCCAGATTAAAACGCATTAAGTTAAAATGCTGGAAGAAACTTCTTAAAGTTCTGCATTTTTAGCGCTGCACTGTTGCTTTATGAATCCTTTTGGCTGGCACTCCGTTCTTCCTTTGCTCTGCTAACACTGGAGTTGGCTGGATTTGCTTCTTGTTGCGGCAGGGTATGTATACCTAGTATACGAGTATTGCGTGGTTGTGGCAATGCAGCGTGGCCAGTTTGCTGTCTGCTAAATGCGCATATAAACAAACAGCAAATATATTTACAAGAAACCAACAAAAAACGCAAACAGTTGGGTTGGAATTGGAATAAATGTAGCGTAGGGTGGAGTGCTGGTTGGTGCTGACATAAAAAAAAAAACACAAACAAAAAAATAAAAACAGGACACAAGGTAAGTGGCAGCATGAATATAAAAATCCAAGATAGAAACAGACTATGCGATACGGAACCGGATAATACAGATTATTAAAAGTTTTTCCTCAAGAGTGGATTTTCACATCAAAAAAGTTTTCTTCTCGTGTATTATCCTGGGACAGAAGAAGGAGAGTCTTCTTCTCTCTATTACGCCAATGCTTATGTGTAATTTATCTCCTTTTCATGAGTTTTAAGAGGAACATTTTTTTTAGAAGGTATTTTCATTTTTATTTTTTTATTATTATATATTTTTTTTTTTGTGAAATCTTTTTTAGGAATTGTATAAGGTTCTGTGTTAGTCTTTAAAAGGATGAACTGAGTTTTCCAGAAATGTAATGTTCACAAAAAAAAAACCAACCCCCTGAAGACAGAAAAATAAATTAATTTGAGGGCTTGTAAACTGGTAATCTCTGTGTGCATTATTTACATATAATTTTTAATTCAGATAGGCTTTTTTGAGGATCTTGTTAAAAAGAGATTTGTTTTTGAGTTTTTCAGGGAAAGGATACGTTTTTGGTGGTTGTAATTTCATCTGTGTGATGTATTTTACTGCAGCGTTTTTTCTATGGAATATTTCTTTTTTTATTTTTAAATGTTAACGAATGGCATTGAATTCGAAATCAATTTTCTTAATTTTTTGTTCATTACATTAATTTAAAATATATACAACAACCTCAGCAGATTTTATAAACCTTTTGGGGCTTTACATCACCATTTTTACATACACACATTTAAACTTTGAGGTATATCAGAATACGACAATTTACTGGTTTATTTCGTGCCTTGTTGAATGCATAAGCACCAACTTCCTGGACCCACATATTTATTTATTTATTGGCGCAAAATTTTAAACAACCCATTGTTAAGGGCTTAACATTTTACTAGTTTGCAACTTCCTAAGTGCTTATTGATTGAATAACTATTTCAAAATTTTTAAAACTTTTCTAAACTAGTAAATTGCTAATTAAGCAGAAAGCTGAGCATTTGAAGGGTTTGAATTTTGATGAACACAAATTAAATTAATTATATGTTGATGAAAACCCAACATGTGCTCTAAAAAGATATTAGTTGTTTCTATTTTCATCATTTTAACTTCATTATTTACAACAAAAAAAAAAAATTGTGCACCAGCAGTACTCGAACCTGGGCACCCCGCGTGCAAGTCTGATATACCATCAGATTTCATAATGGATTTAGCAAATTGCTAAAATTTAAAGTAACCATTCCGTGATTTTAACTTTAGTAAAATGTTAAAATCGTTTAAAATTTGCTAAAAGTGGCTTTAACATTTTACTAAATCGTTTAAAATTTTGGGCCAATAATTTTGTCTTAAAGCAATCTCTAATTAAGTTCATATTAAGATCGAGAACTTTACAAACGAGTTTGCCTGCCTTAAACAAAGTGTTCTAGGCTCTTTGTTCCCATAATTAACCCTATGAAAAGATGACTGAAAAAGAAGCTGAGAACGAAGTTCTTGCATAAAAACATACCAATTAATTCTAAAGTTAATGATGTCTCTAATAAACATTATCTCAAAATATGATCTTCCCGTTTCTAGAGATTGGATCCCTAATAACAAACATCTCGACTTATATGAAGGTATATCAATATTCCAACCCAAAGTTCTCATCGACATTCTAGTAAATGTTTTTTGGATCCTTTCAATACGAATAGAATGAACAGCATAGAAAGGCTTCCATATGATACAACAGTATTCCAAAACTGATTGAACATAGCAGAAATAAAGTGATCTGAGGGTAAAAGGATGCGTAAAATCTTTTGAGTTACGGTACATAAAATCAAGCATAGAACTGGCTTTAGAGACGACTGGAGGAAGTTGATTTTATGTCGAAAATTATTCCGAGATCCTTTTTTTCAATAAATCTAGCAAATGGAGTTCCACTAATGTTATATGAAAAGAGGATGGGGTAGGCTTTTCTACAAAATGACATGCTTTGACACTTAGATACATTAAGACGGAGATCGTTATCACTACACCAATCTGATAAGCTAGATAGGTGTTCCTGAAGATTTATGCAATCAAGATTATTCTTTATACAGATGTATAGTTTTTACTTATTCTGAAGTACATTACTTATATTTTTAACAATATAATTACTACTTGCGAGTATCCTGTTTCATGGAAAAAAGCAAAGATACTTCCGATACTTAAGTCCTAAAATCGACTAAAAACTGAATATCGACCTATATCTATCTTGCCGTTCTTGTCGAAAGTATTTGAAAAGGCTATTCTAAAACAGCTGCAGAGTTACCTTCTCACAAATAATCTCTTAAGCAGCGTTCAGTCTGGTGTTCGTGCTAAAAGAAGTTGTAAAACAGCGCTGTTGCTTGTTGTTGATGACATTCATAGAGCTATGGATAAGAACTGTTGTACTTTCTTAACATTGCTCGATTTTTCAAAGGCGTTTGATACCGTTAACCACTATGCACTTTGCAAGAAACTATTAATTGATTTTGGTCTCTCCCCTCTTGCAGTAAGACTATTGCACTCTTATTTAACTGGTCGTCAACAATGTGTGGCAGTGGGGAATAGAATGTCATCATTTCTAGGAATAACGGCTGGTGTTCCACAAGAATCTGTTCTTGGACCTTCACTGTTTTCCTTATATGTCAATGAGTTACCTGGATTGTTCACTTCACATGTTTGCAAATGATGTCCAGCTATATCATAGTTGTCCACTTATCGACGTTGCAAGTGCAATAGGCGATGTCAATGAGGACTTAAAAATCATTCAGCAGTGGGCACTTAGACACAATCTCTCCCTCAACCCGGGGAAGTCAAAAACCCTATGCATATACAAACAGTGTCTAGAAACATCCAGCTTCGCTCCAATTAAATTAGGGGAATCAATAATCGAATACGTCCACACTGCGAAAAATTTAGGCGTTGTTTTTAACGAAAACCTTACCTGAGGGTCAATTCCCGATCTGTGAAGATGTGAAGTGATAAATTTTATCACGCTTTCACGTCTAATTCGATTCTCGATTCGTGAAAAAGCGAAGTTAAATGCCAAACATTTTTCATATGATAATTTTTTTATCACAGTCAATTGTTTTGTGAAGAAAATGTTTCTAATCGAATATTAAGAAGAAAAACAGGATTTGGCACATGGCAAGTAAGCAACCATTATATTTATACACAAATATATTTTGGTTATAAGTTATATTTGTGTGTATTCGAGTAAATAACGAAATTGTTAAATCAACAGATTCACAACAGCCGACGCGACGACGGTGCTCATTCCCGCGACAGATCGTTGGAAACTACCCATTGCAAAAAAATGCAGAGAACTTAACCATATTAAAATGGCACTTATAAGTTGAGTGTTTTTCAAGAATGCTCTCAATTCGCGTATTAAATCCATGCATAAATGTTTTGGGAATCTATAAAGTTCAATAAAGTGCTCCTATTTGTAACTTCGAATAGATTCTGCCCATCTCGAAGGGAAAGCCTCAATATCCTCACATAAAAAAAATAATAAATCTTACTCAAAACAGAGATACTATTCAATATTATATAAAACCCACAATTGTTCAGTACGACGCCTTTTATTAATTTATTAAACGAATTATTATTCCGGACATTATTCTTAAGCAAATTTAGAAACTGAAATGAAATATTTACCTTTCCCAACAAAAAATCTAATCAGAAATGACAGAATTTATCATTTAGTACTTTTTAGTACAAATTTTATCACAATGAGTTCTAGAATCGCATTAGGTGTGTGCGTGAAGTTGGAAAATGATAAACCTCTGTGAAAACTGAAATGATATTTTTTTTATCACTTCATAATTTCACAGATCGGGAATTGACCCCCTGGACAGACCACGTAGCAACTATAATTGGTAAAGTTTATAGTGGCCTCCGAATGCTTTGGTGTACTCAAAGATTTATTCCGACTGCCACAAAAATGTTACTTATAAAAGCTTTACTCCTACCAATCCTCACGTACTGTTGTGAAGTTTACTGTAGTGTAGATAACAACACAAAAAATAAACTGAGATTAACTTATAATAATTTGGCCCGATACGTCTTCAACAAAAAATACTTCGACCATATCTCGCCCTGTTCCAAGCAAATAACAGGCCTTAAACTCGAAGATTTAATAACATTTAGATCACTTATTCTTCTCCATGGCATCATGCAATCACATCAACCTGAATATCTGTACAACAGGCTAGATTTTCCTAATTCCCAAAGAACAACTGTTATAATACAACCAAGATTTAATTGCTTGCAATCTGAACGATCATTTTTGGTCCATGTCACCCGACAGTGGAACTCATTGCCCATACAATTAAGGAGAATCATAAACGCAAAAGCTTTTAAAACCAGTCTTTTTAAGCACTTGGCTAGAAATATATAAGCTTAACAAGTAATTACAAATTCATATTATTATTTTAAATTCAATTTAAATAAATAAATAATAAATAAAGCAAAAATGTTATGTACTTCACTTTTAAATAATTAGACACTTACCTTTTATATAAAAATGTATATTATCATATCATATTTTATTAAATTGCATTATAATAATTAAGCCAATCACAAAATATAAGATAATATCTTAATGTGAAACTATAAATTATACAATAAATAAATAAATAAATAAATAAATAAATAGTTTCAGGTCATCAACGTACATTAGACACTTACAATAATTGAACAATTTAGGAATTTCATTTATAAATATTAAAAATAGAAGTGGTCCTAAATGACTTCCTTGGGGTACACCGGAAGTAACTACTAAGGGATCTGAAGTATTCTGATTTATTCTAACATGCTGAATTCTACCATATAGGTAAGATTTTAACCATTTTAGAATATTGGTTTGGCTAATAATCTTGCATGATTAACTCGATCAAAAGCTTTCGAAAAATCGGTATAGACAACATCGCATTAATTAGCATAACGGATTTAATTGTTGGCACCCTTAACTATTTTTCAATTTTAAATGCGTGTAATTTTCGCAATTAAAAAGTAAAAAATATGAAAAATATACTAATTTTTAATATAGAATTTTCTTTGTTTATTTATATTTACCGCTTACTAGCGGATCAGGCGAACTTCGTCTCGCCCCAATTTAACGCCTTCAAATGAGCTGCAGAGCTATAATAAAACACAAATAGTTCACAAATTTAAATGTGATTGGCTTGTCAACTGTGAGAAAATTCATCGCAAGGCTCAAAGCGGAATGTGTAGTTCGTCCGCCTTCAAACAGTGTGGCAGCAATGCCATAGATGGTATATGATGAAACATGCAACGAAATTTGATATCTTGGCCAAATTATTGTTAGAATCAATTAAATGGCGAATGTCTTGCATGTCCCACCAGGAGCATTAAGAAAGTAAATGCGATTGCGGAATAGTATTCAAAAGCAGCGCGATTGAAGTCTACATTCACCACTTTTCTTCTTCTAATTACTTTTTGTCGAATTTGTGGTGCTGATTGTGCAGTTCAAAACTGTCAAATACGGGCAGGTCTCCATTTATATTTTCTGAACACACCTCTTGCGTTTGATTATAACGGACATTCTGATTAATTATTGCAAGACGTGTACGTCGTCCAATGTTAGATCGAAATCAGTGTAATAATACTCAAAACTCGAATCCATTGCAGCAAGAAAAATAGCACATTTGCTGAATAGAAAATGATAATGTGAAAAGGACACCTGTCAAATTGCGCAAAGCCTATGTCAATGTATAACGCAATGTATCGGGTTTTGGAATTGATCGCAGCACAGCGTCATCTAATATATATCTCGTAAGCTTCTTTGCACAACACTATCCAAGAGTTCCATGTTTAAATTTGAATACCTTGCAATGACTGCACACAAAAGTCATTAATCCAATTGAAACCACATCAAGGGAAGCATAATACAGATGTGAATCATACGTAAATGCAACACGCACCAAATTTATTCCTTGTGCAGCTCTCACACGGACATTACGCTGCCGATTAACCGCATTAACATCAGCTCGTTCATGATCTGTTTGAGCAGCTCTGGCTACTCTTCCAGCTGCAACTTTTCGAGTTGATCGGCCCAAATTACTACGTGGACGTACCATATTATTGTATTCAAAACGTGTATTATTTAGAAATCGTTTTAATTTTGTACGCAACACAAAAGCGAAGCGTTCAAACGCAAAGTAGTTTTTGTCAAAGAAATACTCCGGCTGAACTAACAAAAGCGAAATCAGGGATTATACTTTATTGACAACATTTTTTTTATATATCTATACATTTGTTTATGTTTATGTTGATTTTTTATGCTTATGTATATTACTTCATGAGATTGAACAATTTTAGTAAGAATTTTTAAATTTTAATAGCTCACAAAACAGCCATAATTCGAAAACAAATACACATAAGCACATTGCACACAGCTTAAAACCTTCTTCTCGACCATATCTTTCATACAACAAAAATTATATTAAAAATGGTTGAATGTCAACTGAGATCATTAGCTTCATACGTTTTTGACAACATTTTCTTATATATAAAGATTATTTATTTATTAAAAAAGAGCTAAAAATGGGATATTAAAAAAAACTTGTCAAAATGTACAACTATTGGCACCCGACTACAATTATCGTCACCCCAAAAATGTACAACTATTGGCACCTATGAATTAAAGGAAAACACTTTCTTGTTTTTAATTTTTTATTTATAAAATGTGTGGTTCATTTAAATTCAGTAAAAAGAATAACGTAAACATTTACCGCTTTCTCCTTGTTATAAAGAATCGAAATAAATAATAGATATTAAGTTAAAAATAAGTTAAATATGAAAAAATTAATAAAAAGTCTACAACAAAAATAAATTATTTCATACCGATCGCAAAATATTATATAAGTTGAAATAAAAACTTAAGATCTGTGACTAATTTAATTTTTGGTAAGACATAGCGAACTGATAAAACTTCTATCTCTCTCTGTTGTAACTATTAAGGTATGTAAAAGTTTAATCCTATGGTCTAGTTGCCAGTGCTTCTGTGTCTCTACTTCGTAGATTGATCCAACTGTTTTGGTCATTGTACACTTAGGAAAAGCATATCTGTCATTATACTACCCTTTAAAATTTTCAACACAGCGCCGGCGTGAGGTTAAGGAAGAGAAAGAATGATAGGAAAAATGTGTGGCGCGATGTTCTGAGACTGTAGGTGGTTGTTGTCTCTGATTTTATCTCCAGGGATGGTGGCTGAACTAATGCGGAGAAATTTCCGTGTCTTATTTATTTATGCCCCTTATAATTCGCATTAATTTTTTTATTCTTTGACATATTTTATCTATACTGGTTTTAGGTATCCTAGTTTTACTCAATCGCATGTTGTTAGTTCTATGCCTAAACAGTAAGTAATAAGTAAACCAGCAAACTCATTGTTTGACATTTATTTTTAGAATTGGTTTGTAATGGAAATATAAGAGAACATAGACTACGGCAGGGATCGAACCTATGAGTGTTAGGTTCACAGGCGAACACACAACTATCGCGCCACGGCCACCACATTGTTGTACATTTCAAGCAACATCTGTTTTTCTAAACCATCTAAACAATCCTTTTTCTGGTGTTATTTAGCTACCGAATGGGTGCTCTCTTTTGTACTTTGATTACAAATTCCTGAACAGCATAAAGAACATCTTCTTTTCGGAAATCCTTTTTCTTGAGAAGCTTTGAGCATTGAACACTGCTTAATTCTTCTTCCTCAGTTAAAAATATTGCTGGTCATGGGCGTACTTTTTAAAACTTTGTGCTCAATCGGAACTGTAGAGTAGAACGCAGTATTTTTAGATATAATGGCAGTGCCAATAATTAAAGTTCCATTGAATCCATTATAGGCCCCCAAGTGCCAATAATTGGAGACTCCTTCTTTTTTGAAACCAATTATTGACACCTTTTTATTTTAAAAAAATTGCAACTAATTTCTTAAAAAATAGTTAAATACGAATAATTTATTATTATATGACATTAAGAAACATATTTTTTGTATGTAATATTCATATATTATTAACTAAAAGCGACTCACCAAATCTTATGTCCTTAGCAAGAACACACAAAATTTAGCAAATTTTAATTTTTTTTGAAACGTGTTAACACTTTCACTTCCACACACCGGCTGAAGAACTAATTAATCACAACAAGGACGTACAAATGTGAGGAATAAGCAGTAGTTTAATACTAAAATTAAATTGGCTTGATAGGATTGATAATTTGTGTAAGAATCGTTATTGAATGAGGGGGTGCCAATAATTGGTTAAACAAAAATGGGTGCCAATGATAGTAGTCGGTACGCTACCTTGTTCGAGAGTCCTTACAATATAGTTGTTAAAGAGAGCGAGATTAGTAGAGGTAGATCTACCATTTATAAATCCATGCTGTAATAGTGAAATAACTTCTTTTAAAAGAAAAACAAATTTGTTGTGAACAATTTTTTCAAAAAATTTGGGAATTGTATATAATTTGCAAATTAGACGGTAGTTAGTTACTTCACTTTTATATCCTGAGTTAAGTATTGGAGTTATAGAGGAATTTTTCCATACGTCCAAGAAAACACTTTCATAGGGATAACGGTTAAAAATTATAACAAGTGGAATAGCCAATGCGCTTGCACACTTTTTCAAAACTATAGGTGCAAAACCATCAACTCCTGGTTGATTATCCTTATTTAAATTTTGTAACTCTATTCGACTTCGGTAACGCTCGAAGGTAATTCACCAATGCTTATCGCGTTGAGTGAACAATCTGTGTTAAGCATATTACCCACACCTGAGGGTTTATTATACCGAGCGAAAAAAACTAGCAAAAAGGTTACAGAACTTTAAAGGATCACTAGATGTTTCGCCTTGATAGTGCACATAATTTGGAATACCAATGGTCCAAAACCATTTACTATTTTTCTTTAGTTTTGATTAAATGCTTAAAACATAATGCCGATAAAGAAATTTGTTTAAAGAAGCGAACTCTCTTTGTAATTGATAATATTTGTTATAGAGAACAACATCTTTATTTGAATTGTTTATTTTTGTGTATTATTAAAATTAATTAACCTTGTGTTATACCACTTTGGTTTAGAAGATGTTTTAGGAGAAAACTTTGGTGTAAACAAATTTTTAATGTGAGTGGAAATTGGATTTTCCGTCGGCTTATTTGGTCACTATAGGTTTTGCAATGAAACTATTAAGTTACATTAACTTTCCCAACGTTTCGGCAGGAGTTGCTCCCTTCTTCAGGAGAACTTTATTTGAACAAAAAATACAAATACATGTTAATTTTTTTTTTCCCGTGGGTAGGTGTAAAACCTTCAAAAAGCTCTATGAGGACCGAAAAACGCGTGTTCATAGGAGTGTGAGATTCTTACTGCACTAATAACACCTCCTCCTCTCGATTGCAACTAAGTTGAAATTTATCTAGCAATTTATTTTTAACGAATTTAATTAACGTATTGCAGGTAACTATCCGGTGATAGTTTCTGCTTATACCGCGATGTTAAAGCGGATTCTCGTTTAGTGCACGCTTTCTCCTTCGCAGCCGGCGTACTAAATTCGTCTCATCGATAATTTCGATTATAGTACTATTGCAGTGTTGTAATAGCCGTTTTCTATGATTTCGGGCAAAATTTTTTATTTCATCGCGAACCGTGGGAATCCCGAGATCTCTGTGGAGATCTTCGTTTCTAATGTACCAAGGTGCGCTTACAAATGATCTTAGGAGTTTATTTTCAAATGTTTGTAAGGTATTTAAATTTGAATCTCGCGCGTACAACCCCAGAGTTGTATACCGTAAGTCCAGACAGGCTTAAGCACCTGCCTGTACAAAATTAGCTTGTTTTCGATACTGAGCTTAGAATGTTTCCCGAGCAACCAGTACATATCTCTGAGTTTATTATTTAACTCTTCGCATTTCTTTTTAACATGCGGTTTCCATTTTAATTTCGCGTTTAGAGTCATTCCGAGATATTTTGCTTCCTTAGCAAACGGAACTTGAACCGTATTAACAAATACTCGTAATCTCTTAATTTTCTTATACGTAAAATCTACATGGACTGATTTTACTTCGTTGAGCGATATCCGCCATGTTTTTCTCCAATCATTGACATTATTCAGAGGTTTTTGTAATTTTGTCGTAGAATCATTTATCGTTTGGCCCACTGCTAGTATTGCAGTCTCGTCAGCAAACGTGGCTACGATAGTGTCTTCTGTTTGATGTATATCACGTGTAAATAATGGGTACAATATTGGACCAAAGGCACTTCCTTATGGTACCCCAGCCACTATATCTTTGAGATCCGTGTAATCGTTTCCATGTCTTACTCTAAAAAGTCTATTCTCTAGATATGCTTTTAGAAGCGTATAAAGTGCTTCAAGCTGAATTTGTCTTAATTTAAAATTTAGGCCTTGGTGCCACACCTTATCAAAAGCTTGCGACACGTCTAGGAAGACCGCCGAATAAATTTTCTTTTCTTCAAGAGTTTTCTCAATGACGTCAGTGATCCTATGCACTTGATAAATTTTCGAATGCTTGCTGATGTTCAGGTATTAGGCGCTTTTCTTCTATTATTGGCTGCAGGCGCAGAAGTAATATTGTTTCAGAGACCTTAGATATTACGGGCAGAAGCGAAATAGGTCTATAGGTTTTCCTGGTTTGAGAATCATTATAACTTCCGCAACCTTCCATTGGCTCGGAACGTACTTTAGCCTTAGAGTGGCATTTATTATATAAAGAAGATTAATTAACCCTTTGCAAGGAAGCATTTTGAAAACTTCGGCCGTAATTAGGTCATATCCCGGAGCTTTCTTATTCTTAAGCTTTCTTATTTCTATACTTAATTCGGCAAGGGTAACATTTCTTGTAATGTAATTTTCGCTTGAGTTAGAACTTATATTTGAATTTTCGTTGAGTACTTGCCCATCAAAAGGTTTAAATGTGTTCTCCAGGTAATCCGCGAAAACGTTTGCTTTCTCTTTGTCGCTTTTTGCCCATTCGTTGTGGTCATTCTTAATTCATGTTAATGAACGCAATAATAACAAACAAGAATATACACTCAATTAACGGCAGAAATGCTTTACGTGCTTGTTTTCTATTCATGTTGTTGTTGTTATTTAATATGTGCAATGTTTCTAACGTATGTCTTTTTGAAACATGTTTCTCGATCTGTAGAACTTCTACACCTTCAAAATCTGGAGAATGTCCGCTTTCAATACTACGATTCGCCAGGGCTGTCTTCTCCGGATTCTCAAGTCTAATATCCGATCTGTGGTTTGAAATACGTTGTCGAAGAAATTGCTTCGTTGTTCCAATATAGTAAAGGTTGCAAGATTCATTGGGTTTTCCATTGAAATTTATTTTATAGATGACATCCGTTTTCTTGTCCTTATCTGGTTTAGTTTTAAGTTTTGTGAAAAATTGTCTGGGTGTTTTATTTGATTTAAAGGCAAAGCGAACATCAGTTTGATATTTGGTGATGGCTTTTTTAAAATTATCTGTCAATCCTGGGAAGTAAACTATACTTTTATGGTAAGTATTAATTGAATCCACATCAGTATTGTTTTCTCTTGGGGTTTGAATGTTTTGCTTAAGAAGCAGACTACGAATGACTGAGGATAACCATTATCCCTCAGTATTTTTGTGATTTTTTTTTTTCGTGAGCGGAATGGAATTGTACGTCACTTATTTTGAAAACTTTCTTAATAAGATTAGAAGCAGTGTTAATAATAATGTGTCTTGCTTGGTTTGAACGGAAATTCACTAACCTACCAGATGCTGTTGGTTTTTGGTACCAATCAAATATTAAGTGACTCTCTTCACGATAGATTTTTATGTCCAAAAATGAGATCGCTTTATTATGTTCATTCTCAACCGTGAACTGAACTTTTGGGAGAAATGCGTTGAGGACCTGCAGTACCTTGTCAATATTGCTATGTTATGTATAACATAATGGCAAAAATATCATCCACAAATTTGAAATAAACGTAGGCTTCTCTTCAATACCATTAAAACATTCATCTAAAACATAATCTAGTACTAGATCTGCAATTGTGGGTAATAAAGGCAATACGCCCATAGGCATTCCTAAAATTTGTTTAAAAATATCCTTTTTGAATTGTAAATAGTTGTTTTCCTTAAGGCAGAAGTCGAGGATCTCAAGAAATTTGTTTTGGTTGATTTTTGTATTTTTACTGATTAAATCCCATTTCTTTTTTACTATGGTGACGGCTACTTGTATGGGAATGTTTGTAAAAAGTGACACTGCATCTTACGAATCTAAGACATCATTACACCTTAATTTAATATTCTTGGCTTTTTAAACAAATTCAAACGAATTTTTGACAGAGTAAACTGAATTTGTTGTCGCGCACTGTAAAATTTTTCCAACATATTTTCATAATTTCATAGATGACGTATGGGACGTAGAAACATGTTCGCTTATGAATTTTTGGTAGGCCATAAATGGATGGAAGTTGTGCCGTGTAAGTGGTCATCTTTACCATTTCTTGATCATCAATGCAGTTGTTGTGTTTAAGCCACTTAATGAAATCATTGTTGCGAGTTTGTTGGATTATTCCTCACTCGCCTATAGGTGTTGCGATCAGACAATAATTCACACATATTCTCTTCATACTCTGTACGCTCCATCTCAACTGTGACTTTACCTTTGTCAGCTAGTACAATAATGACAATATTTCTCTACAGCTTGAGAAAGTTGATTGTTTTCTTGCTTACATTTAGCATATATTTAGCAACTCGATCATTTTTTTGGTGGCGTTTGAACGAGTGTAACATGTTGCTGTATTGTGCTCTCATAACTTCTTGTTGCCTTTCGTCCTGCATGCCCCGAATTACTTCTTCCCAATCGGCTGGCTATTAATTGAAAAAGCCATTTAACCTCCAAAGGGATTGAGTTCCCGGTTCGGTTAAGAAACCATTTTTCATGCATTTCAATGTTAAATTCTTTCCATAGTGACGATTTGAGAGCGTCAATTTTGTGTGCACTTGGTTGTTGTTTTTTATTATATGTGTCTCTATAAACTTGTTTTTCTTTTTTTGAAAATTGTTTAAAAATTATTTTCTTTTTTCAAATTAAATAGAATAAACTTCATTATTCGAAGTGTTTTCGTAGTTTTGTTTAAAAATTTAACAATCATTTATTCTTTAAATGTATTATTAAAAGAACCAAATAACTTTATAATTTTGCATAAGTGAGTGTATTTACTTGTTTGTTGTTATTGCGTTCATTATCATGTATTTGTATTTTTTGTTCAAATAAAGTTCCCTTGAAGAAGGCAGCAACCCCTGCCGAAACGTTGGGAAAGTTAATGTAACTTAATAGTTTCATTGCAAAACCTACAGTGACCTACACTCACAAAATTAATCTTCAAATTGGTCAATACATCATCTTTATAAACAAATTTTAATGAATTTGTAAAACTATCATAAGCAATATCTACATTATCGTTGTTTAAAAAGACATACAGTCAGTTAAATTAATAAAATTTGACATTTCGATAAAATTACATTTTTCAAAATTATAAGAGAGGCCAATTTCAGAATAATATTTGAAATATTGACAAAAATAAAAACTCATAGAAATAACTACATGATTATCAGAATTTGGCAAAGGATGTGGGTTGGGGCTGTCAACACTCACGCTAAACTCAGTATCCACAAAAACTAAGTAAAGGACTCGGTTTAAACTTTTGCCAAATTAATTTGATTCAATCAAAATTCAGCTAAAGAGTCAACAACCACACTTTCACTCTCATTTTTTACATTAAAAGGAATTGATATATTTTCATCAGGTTCTTTTAACCAATTAATAAACGGCAAGTTAAGATTACCTAAAATTAAAATATGTTGATTACCTTTAAGATTTATTATTATTATTTATTATTGTGGCTTGTATCTCGGGTATACAAGTTTAAACTTTTTGAAAACTTACGTAATCAAAAATTACAATAGGTACTGCTACAAAATTCTAACCGACAAATACATTTAATAAAATATCTGTCTATCACTTCTTATGCGTACTTGCCCTGACAGACACAAAGTTTGAATCATATGTGATGATATGAGGTATATCTTGGGCACCAATATTATATGGGAAGTTCTCTATGAATCACTTTGACACCGCTGTCTACCATATAACAAATGCCTTCAGCAATGTAGATAGATATTCTTAACAAAACTACCTACCTCAAAATTGAATTCCGAACAAATTAAATATTAGAAGGTATAACGAGTAACAGCGAAGGATCAGTGACAGTGGAAACAGGAAGAGAGGTTTTGGTAAATTTTTGACAAATTGTCATAAAATCCAAGGATATGTTCTGATACTGATAGGATGTATGAAAAACTATTCTGTACATAAATACGTTAAACCTTTAAGCCGAAGCCCACATTTCTGAATTACTTCATATTATGTTAGATGCGTTAGGTTTTGTTAATAGGTATTTACGTAGTGTTTTATATCATTTGATGACTTTGAATGCTTAACAACAACTTGAGTGTGCTACCACCAAGTTTTTTCTTAATTATTTTTGGCTGGAATTATAGCTATTTCACGACCTGCCAAGGTCGATCATCAGATTCCTTTGCTCTAGTGGTGCTGGTCTACTTTTTCATTTTAATTGAAAAACTTCTTGTGCCTTCATCGTGTATTGAACCATGACCAGCCGCTCAGTAGATAACGCACTTCGTATCACGCCACCGAGCCCACATGATCAGATCCAACCTAATGCAGGTTTTTTCTCTTTATCAATTGCATTGAAACGACTAGTTCTTTCTTATTTTCTCCTTACTCATTTATAAGCCAACATTTTTGTTGTTCATATAAGGAGGGAGATTTTTTTTTTTTTTTTATACGAGTATAACAGTGTTTTAAGCCCGTTAAACTTGGGTTTGTAAATTTGAATGCATGCTGAAAGTAATTGTATATTTTTTTGGTTGTAAATTAGAACTTATGTTTAACTAAATTGCTACAAACTATTTTTGACAATATCACACAAAAAATGTGATATTGGATGATACGAATGCAAACAACTGCGTATAGTATGTTTTCGGTTGACTTTTTTTTTAATGTTCTACACGCGCTCAAGGTATTATACTACCCTTTAAATGTTTCAACACAGCGCGAGCGTGACGGTGAGGTTTAGGAAGAGAAAGAATGATAAGAAAAATGTGTGCCGCAATGTTCTGAGACTGAAGGTGGTTATTGTCTCAGATTTTATCTCCATGGATGGCGTCTGAACTAATGCGGAGAAATTTCCGTGTCTTATTTATCTAAGCCCCTTATAATTCGCATTAATTTTTTTATTCTTTGTCATATTTTATGGGTATACTACTTTTGCTCAATTACATGTTGTTAGTTCTATGGGTTAATAGCATGTTATGAGTAAACCAGCAACTCATTGTATGACATTTATTTTTAGAATTGGTTTTTAATGAAAAAATAAGAAGACAAAGACTACGGCAGGGATCGAACCTGTGACCATGAGGTTGACAGGCGAACAATTCGCATTTACTGTTGATGGTACATTTTCATAAAAGGAGGTATTATTTCAGAACAAAAGAATTATATTTTCCTTTGCCATTGCTATGGTTAGGGTTGCACAAAAACCACCAAAGGATAACCGCGACCGAACACCCCGAGAGCAACCTCCTCAACCAATGTTTTCTTTTTAATTTTATTAATTATTATAAAGGCCTGCTATGTGCCATAAGATTATATTTTTAAATGTGTTTATATCTCCAGTCGGGTTGTCAAAAAAAGGGCTGAAATCAAAAAAAATTAATTCGTACAATTTTCTTTCACCGTTCGTTAGGGGGAGTCATAAGAAGTACCTAATCTAAGTCTCGGTTTTCGGGAAAATCGCGCTGAAGCTTCAGCCGCCATTTTGAAAATTTTATTTTTGGCTATAACTTCGCCATTTTTGATTTTTGATTAAACTAATATAGGTAAATCTTGTAGGAAATTTAATTTTTTAAAACTTGAGTCTTAATATTTTTTTCCAAAAACGTTACCTTCGCGAGTTATTAATGAAAAACTGTGTGGGCCTGTAACCCACTTCTGGGACCATTAAATATTAATACGTACAATTTTATCTTATAGTTTGTTGGGGAAACCATTAGTAGTCTAAAAATCGATTTTCGAGAAAATACTGCTGGAGTCTTAGTCGCCATTTTGAATTTAATGAAGAACTGGTTATCTTTTTTTATTCATATACAACCCTTTATCGCAACACTATGGAGGTTGAGATGAAATAGGGGCAGTTTTTCATTAATATCTCGCGAACGGTAAATTTGTTGGAAAAATATTTTAAGACTAAAGTTGTATAAAATTAAATTTCCTACAAGTTTTACCTTTATTTTTTGTGTCAGAAATAAAAATGGCGAAATTATTGCCAAGTCAAAATTTCTATTAATTTCAAAATGGCGCCTGAAGCTCCAGCGCGAATTTTCTCGAAAACCGAGATTTAGACTACTTATGATCTCCCTTAACGAACTGTGTAAGAAAATTGTACGAAATATTTTTTTCAATTTCAAATGTGTAACCCGACTGGACTATTATAGTTGTATTTTAATCCAAATTGTAGGTATATAAATGTTCAATAAAATGGTTATTTCCTATTCAGATTTCAGAGTAATTAAAGGAAAGTTCTGTACTAAATTGTACTCGGTAGTACCAACCGACCAACTTTTTGGGCTAACGAACTCCTATACCACCCTTTACCTGTTTTCACTACTATTTATTTCTACATTCCAATTTTCTTGTATTGTGTGGACGAGGTGTAGGTCTGTCAGATTTTTCCTTTGGCTTTTTGCTTGAAGAATTGAATTCCTAGACTTTGTAAAAATTGAAAAATAAAAAAATTGATTGTAATTTGGAGGTTGGACAATTTTATGTAATGTAATTAAAAACAAATAATGAAAGCGCCAGAAAACTCTCATTTTAAGATTTAGAAGCCTCTTAAATATTTAAAAGTCCTTGTTAAAATCTGACCTTAGAGGTATACACGATAAGCATACAACATAAGACATCGGAAAACCGAAGAACTAAAACCCAAATCTCTGTTTGGTATTTTTTACTTGCGATATATTATATATTATATGGCAAGTAATGGAATCGTTGAATAAATCGAATTCGAGATTTTGATCAAACTTGACATTACGATGATAGCGAAGATAAAAAATGCGGGTCCCGTAATTCCGTCAGATGTATGTATGTATGTCCTCGAGTCCAAACCCTAATCTGTTGGATGGACTTGGCTCAAACTTGGTACATATTGTTTTTCGGTAAATGCCCACATTTTTTAAAACGAAAAATAAAGGTACATGCCATAAATTTTTTTGGTCGAAAAGAAAATTCTTATTTTTCTCAAAAATGGCTAACGGTTTTTATAATAAAAATCAGTTCACTACTGAAGGGAAAGGGACCCTCTTGTATTTTTTTTATTGGAAAAAATGGTTATTTTTGGTACCATTTGTTTAGCTTTTGATTTTCTGGACAACACGGTTCAATTGCATTTTGTTGAAATTGATTATGCAGAAGCTCCTTGAAGTTTTAAAGTAGCTTTTTTTGAAAACTCAAAATATTCAAAACGACTCATTGGATTTTTTTTTTCAAGCTTTGTATTTGGTAGTTTTTTTGAAAAATTCACGACTGGATCGCGCGTACTTGCTTCTATGTTCGGTCACATTATATGCCAACGATTCTTAATGGAAACGGCTAAAAGTATTTTTAAGGTCGTTTTTTACTTAATTTTGTATATATAAGAATTCTCCAATTTTTTTCTAAAAAAAAGATTGGTATGACATTAAAATATTTAATAATATAAATTTAAAGACAAAATTACAGAAAAAATCGCCCACCCGTTTTCAAAATATTGAATTTTCAAAAATAAATTTTTTTCTTTCAAATTTTGAAATGCAGTATTATTTATAATTTGAAGGAGATCCTGTGTAAAAATTTTGATTGAAATCCGTGGAGCCCTTTATGAAAAAGTCGAAAATCAATAAAATGGTTGTATGGCAGGTACCGTTAATAACCCGGCCCAAATGTAGACCATACTCAAGTTAGTACACACACCAATTTTTATCTAAATCTTTAGAGCCGTTTTTGAGATAATTAAGATGGCAGAAAAGTTTTTAGGGCAAGTACCGTTATTTTTGGGTACGGCACTAAATAGCTACATATATACAATTAGGTAAAAGGTTCCATCTAAGTATGTAGGTACATACATATATTACTCTCCTAACTTACATAATCAAAATACCTTTGTAACTATTCCTTATTTTACAATGCATTATATGTAGTAAGAATTATATCGGCTTTAAACCTACATTGCATAGAAGCCTACTTCTAACAGCGTCAATGTTTAGCTTCATTAGCAATGCCAGCTACAAGAGCAAGTTTACACGAGCCAGTCGTGTATTTTATTTTTTAAAAGATTTGCTTCTTTACTAGGAATTTCTATATGAACTATGCCTTTTTGTGATTTTGTCTATTAAGCAAACATAATCTAGTCAAGTTCTATTTGTAAGTTTCTAGACAGTGCATTAAAATTTCCGAAAAGTGAAGTTAGAAAGAAATATAACATCGATCTGCTAAGTGTTGGCAAGTAACGCGGGGTTAACATATATTTTAATAAGTTACGTGTAAATAATGTAATTAACGTAACTACTGTAACTAACGTAACAAATGAATATAAATGTTAGCAAAGAATATAATTGAAATCAAAAAGTCGCTGCTTTTGCGTTCTAAATTCTCATTAAAAACCATAAAACTATGTCTGAACAAATTCACAAAACAAAGCATCAGAATTGAAGGCATATGTCCACTTCACAAGACGAATTGGGACTCATACTTCAAGGCGGCTCTGAAACTTCAAGATTGGAGGTGTTGTGCAAAATTTGCCAGACAAAATTCTAAAACACTGCCTACATACACATACATACATAATATTTAGATCCACAAATGTTAATATTTGCATGCAAATTAAATAACAATTATATTTTTGAAATTAGTAATTCTCTTTTAAAAAGGGTAAATTCGTATGGGCTAAATGAGTTTAAAATCCAAAGATGTCAATTTTAATACATTATACGAACAAATGTTACGAGCACAATTTGGTTTTGAAAGACAGCCGATTTTTATGCTTCCAATTTTTTAAAACTTACTCTGAAATTGCCAAAAATTCCCAATTTATCCGCCGAACCTTTTCAAACTGGTCGTCAATTCATACGCCCTTGAGAAATTGGTTGTCCTTTGGACCGTCAAACACATATATGTTTATTTGGCTGTATAAGTTACATAAGTTACGTGAAAAATGAGACGTAACTAATATCAATTAGTTACGCGTAACTTTATGGGTAACTTATTCACAGTAACTTACGTTGCCAACACTTTTAACAAGCTCCAAATAAAACACGACTACTAACAATAAAAATTTATACTATGTACAGTACATACCGATTTAATAAAACCCTTAACCATTTTTTTTCTTTACTAATACCTACATACAAAGACATTTTTAAATATTGAAATGAATATCTCGTTGAACATAAAAAAATATATTTCCTCTTTTCAGTAGATATAATGTAATCCAAATTGCATAGCGATTGACCGAATAAAATGTAAAAATCTTCTAAATTGGAGAGCTTAACTAATATTTGAATTTTTCTGTCTATTCACTAATGGTTCTTAAAATAGGACGGACGGCAAACGACGATGACATAGCCCGTCGCCGCTCGCCGCGCCACGTCGCAGACAAGAAAAATGGTTGGGTTTGATTATATTTTATCTGCGAACAGATCAAGGACATACACATCTTCAGGACATTAATTTGCATAAGACCGCAAATACTAAGTTATATTGTTCGGGGTTCATCCTTTTTTTTTTTATTTCTTCGACTCAACTCAACTCTTGTTCTTCATTCGTTTGGAATGATTTTGTTAAGATTGAAAAATGAGCTAAAGAAAATAAATTAATTCCCTTTTGCTTTTGCGTTTTGTGCGATGAACGCTGACAATTCTTTCATTAAAAGAGTTCAAGGAGGAAATGGCGGTCATCCATTTGGTATGTTTCATCGTTTATCGTTGGTTTTTTTTTTTTTTAATTTTTTGTTTAGTACTTAATGAGAATTTTTAATGCGTCGCGTATTTCTTTTTTTCCTTATTTGTTTTTGTTTGAGGACAAAGTTATGAATATTTTTGAAGTGGTTATTACGTTCTGCTTTTTCTTTTATAGATATTGTTCACAGAGCATTTATTTTATAATCTTAATTGGCATTGTCAGAAGAAAAGTCATGAAAAATTACTTAAGTCAGTCAGGAGAAAAATAAAGGCCCACATTTTTTTTTATTCGCTTATATACTTTTAAGCAACAATTTTCAATTGCCAAGGACATTTTATGAGCTATGTTGCTTTTAGGTCTTGGGCGAAATGCCTTTTGTATTTTATGGGAGTGATTAATTTTTTTTTCATTTATCTGTCCTTAACACAATTGACTGAGAAATATAATAGTTGAATAAAACCATTGTTAGAAAATTATGAATAGGTAAGACAAAACTAAGGAGTTGATAACTGGGAGAACAATGGAGCCACTGGGATCCGACATCGGAGTAAGATGATGCGGCTTGTTGTCTAATCTAACCTAACGACTTGATGCTGATCTTAATATTTCATTTATTAAAAAAAAAAATATCTATGTTTATGAGGAAGAAGTACTATTAATTATCAGAAAAAACTAAGGGACGGTTTTAGTTTAGTAGTAGTAGTAGTAAATGTTTTTTATGTTTCAGCTTTTTCTTTCATTACATTTTTTTACAATAGGTACATTAGTAAAAGGGCAAACGTAATTGTGACACTGGGCAAAAGGGAGGATGTATCACGTATTTTGTCATCGAATTCGAAACTGCGGAACACTGGCGTATCCATGCATCGTGACTACCCAGCTGCATCCCGGGCACGTAGCAGACGTTTGCAGAATCTAAAAGCAGATATTTACAACAAAAAAAAACAGAACGATTAAAACAGAAATCCGAGGTCAAGTAGTAGTAGTAGTAGTAACTTTATTGAGATTTTTTTTTATGACTTCAGAATAACATTCAATATAATACACTTAAAATGATTACACTTATATATATATTTCATCGCCGGCTTTGAATTGGCCAAACTATACTAGGTTTTATATTATTTGCTTTTTATTTTGATTTTGACAAACAGAAAAATATTACGTGATTTAAACTTCAGGTTTATAATTTATATGCGTCCACTCAAAAAGACCATTACAATTTTTATGAAAAAAAAAAGAAAATGTAAACCTATATAAAAAATAATGAAGTAAAGAGATGGCAACAGAGACAGAGACGATATTAGTCGCCTAGTCTTAACACAAGGTGTGTGTACAGAGTGAGGCAAGTATAGTACAGCTATATTACATTTGGGTGTTTAGAAACATGTGTACTCAAAGTTTTTTTTTCCTTAATGTGTTGCCGAATACATTATAAAAAAGAGGAATTTTATTAACATAGTGTCTAAGGGATTTTACAGCAGTTATGTTTTTACTATTTAGATAATTACAGTTTGGTTCTTTTAATTTAGTATTTAGGTTAAGTATCTATCTATGTAAGAATCAAGTAACAGATGTATATTTTTGTGAAACAAGAAGAGAGAAAAGAGAAATATTGCATTATGTCATTGGATTGTTTAATTAAGCAAGCAAGTGCCATGCACAGATTTATTGATTTATTTATCTATTTTTTTTTTTTTTTTTTTTTTTTTTTTTTTTTTATTATTATTATTATTTAGTGGGTGGAAAAATTAGGAGGTAGACTGCCTAGCCTCTATAAATTTTGCGGTTGTCGAAGGGTGAGAGATGATTTTCACCCTCGACTGAAGTTATGGCTATTGTAGCTGATATTACATCGAAGTTTTCTGGAAAAATTTAAATGTGTTATTGGCTATAATGCATGTACCACGCCCTTCGTTGTTGCTTATATTATGATTGCTGAAATTAAAATTAACTTGTTTTTTAAAACACGTTTCCTGAATAAATATTGCCATACGCTTAAACACATTTAAAAGCAGATCTATGTCGATCTGCTTGTCGCGGGAAAGGGAATTTACGTTGGGGGTTAGCAGGCCTAGATTCATGTTTATGGTGAGGCAAGGAAGGCCAAATAGGCTTCCGGTTTTTGACGGTCGTCAAGCTTTAAATATTTTGGCCAAAATTCTTTTATTTTTATGAGTAGCTCATTAAATGACACTCCGAAAAGCTTCTTTGAATCATTCATGAAGTCGGTCATAAATGAGTTGGCGGTGTTTTGTGAGGCGGAGGGGACCTTCGTCTCCGCAATCTTTTGGGAACTACGAGCACCTCTGACAGCATCTGCGAAGGAGATGCCCCTTTGATGAGTGCCCTTGACTATCCCTATTACAGAATTTTTTAACTCAGCTTTGTTGTTTAAAACAGCTGTCTTTGCTGATTCCCTGTTTCTTATAAATTCTTTCCTTTTCGGGCACCTCTTATAACGGGCTGGATGACCTACCTCTCCACAGTTCACACAGGACGCTGAAATGTTAGTACTCTTATACCCGAGATCGCACTTACCTGGTTCATGTTCATTTAAGCATTTTACACATCTTACCATATATGCGCAGTATGCAGACACGTGACCAAACCTTTGGCATCTATAACATTGTTTGGTGCTGTCGCTTCTCACCGCTTCCCATCTGATTCTATGCCTCAAGACAGTTCTTATCGATTTGATTCTGGTTAAACTTTCCCTATCCTCCAGTATGCAAATAAATAGATCTAAAGGGAAATCGTTTTCCCTCGACCACTTGGTCTCGAACTTTCTTACGTCTACCTTCAACGAAGGATCCAACCCCATTAGTTCCGACCTCACTTCCGATGGAGAAAAATTCCCCGAAATTCCCTTCAAAACTAGACTAAACTTCTTTTTCTCCTTAGGGGTAAAGGAAAAAGCGTCAATATTAAGGGACTTAAATTCATTTAGTAAGAGGCTATGCAGCTCTAGCTCCTTCACAAAAATTTTTAGTTTCCCAAACCCCCTACAATTAAATTTGATATTCTCCAATTTGTAATTACTTGCCTTAATAAACTCAACAATTGTCTTAGCCGTAACCCCTTTTGCAAATATCGGGGGGCACCAGTTTTTATCATCAACTCTCCCTGTTTCACAGATCTTACTAGGAATGCTGTTGTTGCTATTGTTATTACAGTTGTAGCTACTATTGTTAATGTTGCCGTTGTTGTCATTGTGCCCGCTGTTGTCATTGCCGCTGTTGTCGTTATTGCTGCTGATGTTGTCGTTATTGCTGCTGCTGTTGTTAATGTTGCTACAATTCTGAGGCTGCTCCTTATCAACATCATTTTCATCATCCAATATTGCAAATCGGTTTGTAGAATAGTTGGCTTCGTTTAACGCCATTTTTTTTTTGGAGATTGTTCATACACTGCCTGTCGTCTTTTCCTGACTAAAACCTTAGTATATATGTCCTTGTCATTCGTCAAAAGATTCTTCATAACTAACTCCGTTGAGTTCGACGCTTGTGAGGGAGAAGGTACTATACCTCTTCTTGTTGACCATAACAACGCATTCCCAATAATGACGCTGTTGCCAACCTCCCGTCTGCTGCTGCTAGCCGAAACTGACTCCATTTTTACCCCATTGGGCTTCGTTCCTTCCACTTCCATTTCGTGGTTCTGCCTTAGGCTACTTGATAGATTCATTATATTTTCGTTATCAGCCTCCCACCAAGCCAAACTGTCTTCTGCGCTTTTAACTTTGTCGCCCTCCGACATCATTTGTGAAGGCAAGCACATAGTTGTATTTGGCCTATCCGAAACTATGTGGCCACCCTCCATCACCATCGGACGGGATTCATCCCCATCCATTTCCAGTCACACTTTCACACAGTAAAAGCACTAGTAAACTTATTTATTATTATTTTTCCACAGATTCGGAGCACTTGAAAAACACGTGTTGCTTGCACAGAAACCCAAAGACGAATCGCCATCCTAGGTCAATCATTAATTGTTTGTGAAAAGGCTTTTTACTTTCACAACAACAATAATTCACTACGATGTGGTGACGAATGCGGAATGACAGTACTGCGGCAGCTGTAAGATGACAGATCAATGGAGTGCGTTCCTGGTCTTCACATAAATGACCCAAGTAGCAGCACGTCACGTTACGTTATTGAGGATTACCAACGTTTTTATTTAACGATGCACCACTCTAAAGTAAAGTTGGAGCATTATACTTTCAAAGATGTATGCCTTTGAATCGAATATGGCGCACAATAGAATCGAAGTTGTTCCATTTTGTTTTAAAGTTGGATGATATTGATTTCACTATGATTCCACCTTAAATGAAAGGAAAACGTTTTTAAATCAAGTATGAAAACTATTCCTTCTTATATAGGCAAACACGTCGAATCAATGATGTTAAACTTTGATTCTACAATTTTCATCTTTAACCCCGAATCATTTCTAAATATTCTTATGTGTTGTTTATCTTAAGCTTAGTGACTTTTTTCTGTATTTTCGCTGTTACGAGTAATTCTGTTAAGCTGTGGGGCTTTGGTGTTGTAGGTTGTAAAATTAAGCTTTTTTTCTTCCAACTGTTCAAAGACCATTCACGAATGCTTAAGGTTTTCAAATACATCTTCTAACAAACACGATAAGTTTCATTTTTGGAGTGTTAATAGTAATAAAATGAATGACTCATCTTTGTTGTTTGTTGGTCCGATCTCCTTTGAGTAACTTCCTCCATTTTCATAGTACTTTCAACTTAAGCTTTCTTTTCATCCCAAGTCTTGCCCCAGAGTTCATTAAATATATTTTTTCGAACTTCTTCAGAAATATCTTCGCATTTTGTGTTGTGTTTTTCTTTTATTTTCAATTGTAACGATTTTTGAAAAATTTGGGCTCTTTCTGAACTTTGTATTCTCATGCCTTTCCTACTTTCTTCTTCCCAAAGTATATGATCCCCCTCTTTCCCTTGCGGAATTTTTTTTTTTTTTTTGAAACATTTTGTCGGTTCGACTTTATGTTTGTTTGCCCTATTTTTCGGAACTACCACACCAGAGTTTTAAAAGTTACCAGTTTCCTCTATTTCAGGGGAATCCTTTTCAACTTTAGTCTGTTCCAAGCTCTCAAAAACGGACATAATGTGCATCATTTTCCACTTTGAAACTTGAATAATCAATGCATAATATCGAATTTGAAATCAAAGTTTCAAAATTTTCTTCAGAAGCTCTGCAAACAATTTCGTCGGAATTTGCGGGAATCTCAATGGTATTCATTCCATTTCAAATATTTTATTCTCCTCTTCGACGATAAAGTTGGGAACTTCTTCCACCAATAAAATATTCTGCTTAAAAGCACGATTAAATCTTAATGTTTGGAAAGAAAACAGTAGAACTTTTAAATTAAGCTAGAAAAGATAAACTTTAAAATGAAAGTATAAAATTATAGATATAAATCTATTTTATATATTTTCTGAGTTAATTTCTTTTAAGCGTTATGACTAAATTTAAGAAAAATCATTAAAAAGGTTGGAGTGAAGTTAAACTATTTCTATGTAAATTTTTAAAAAATATTTGAAAACTAACAGAAACCAAAAAATTGAAGATTGGGTCGTTATGGGGGATGTATTTATGCAAGTAGGCTACTGGCCTAAAAAAAACATAATTGTGCCTTTCCAAGAAACTCCAATTCCAATTTCACTTGCATTTGTTCATGATATCTAACTGACCATGGGGCCTATAACACAATACATGAAGTGCTTGTTGAACAAGTGAAATTCAACACATTTTTAAAATTTGTGTAACACTGAACAACAAGCCTAGGATAACTATAATTTTTTTAATACTTCACCGTTTTTGTAACGGGAAACAACAAGGGTTAAGCAATATGAGAATAAACTTGTTGAATAGGTGATAAATTTCAACCGAACGTCCCGCACTAGTTCCAAGTCAACATGTTAGAAATAAACACTTGTAGTAGTGCTAATTTAGTGATTACATGGGGCGGATCTTGAGAAAAAGTTGTATTGAGTACGTAAAGCAAGTTGTATTATTAAAGGGTCCTGAAAGAGTATTAAATTTTGTAGTTTTTAAACGAAATAGAAGCTCAAAAGCACTTTTAATAAGCGCTGTTAACACTTGTGGGTGAGTCTTTTAAAAATCTGATCTTAAGAAAAGGAAGTTTAAGCTGAAAAAAAGGTTTAAAAAATTTGCATAATTCTCACTGTCCGTTATCAGACACATATATTATATGCAAAATATGCCTCCAAAATATACACCACCAAAGGTTACCGAACAGGACAACAACACAGCACAACCTTGCTTTAGTAAGAGATGCTTAGATGAAACCTCACCGGAATATTTCCCCCGCAGAAAATAACCACTGACAGGGATAACACTAACATGTACGTTGGCAATATGCAAATCCCGGATCTTTTAAACCTGGTGAAAGATACGATGGCCTCGATTTTGGATGAGAAATTGAAAGATCTACCCACCAAATCTGATATGGACATGCTTGGAACAGAAATAAAATCTCTGATACAAGATAATCTTTTGCTTCAAGCTCAGCTTGACAAAATGCAGACCAGATGCCTCTCTCTTGAGCGACAAGTGGAGTCTCTGTCAAAGAGGGTAAATGAAAAAAATATAATTTTACATTTTCCGGCTCAAATGAGTGTTCGGCCGGTGGAAAAAGCGAAAGCACTGAGTATGGATTTGCTCGAAACACAAAACCAAGGAGTAATTTCAGATACACGTCTTATTCGCTCAAGAAATGCTCAAATTGAAAACTTAATTGTGGAATTACAAAACAGAGAAGATGTGGGACGTATTCTAAGATCAGCAAAAAATTGAGAGGTACCGGTATTTCCTCCATAAAGATTATTCCGCTGCGACAAGAAAGAAGACGAAAACTATCCGAAATGAAAACAAAAATAACATCTAAGAATATAAATATAAAAACATTTATTCGACACTACAAATCGAGGGTAAAATATGTTATTATAACCTAAACAATGTTTTGACATGTGACGAAGACGGAGGAATGACGTTTCTGGATCAGCTGTTATATGAGATGTCAATAAACGAAAATCATACCAGAGCTTCTCAAACCACAAGACAAGAAGTGCTACCAAAAAGTTTTTAACGTAAATGCCGTCAGCCACGCTCACATTAATAGTCTTTTAAATGAAATATAAAAAATAATAGTATTGTTTTTAAAATTATTTCATATAATATAACAGGTTTAGGTAGTAAACTAGTTTTTAAGAATTTTTTTGATAAAATAAGAGAAGGCGACATTTTTCTACTATTTGAAACTTTCATTTATGGTGACACAACACAATATGAAAACTATTTCCCAGAATTTATATTGAAATGGACCCCAGTCACGAGAACTCATGTATACGGAAGAGCAGGAATTTCTCCGATGTTACAGATAGAACCAGAATTTACACCAGCGTCAATTAGTATAATTAGATCTGCTCGGGGCGAGAAAATATATGGAAAAGGGAGAAGATTTATAGAAATGTGTGAATCGATTGGTCTGACAATGTTGAACGGGAGAACTGAAAGTGATCGAGAAGGTCATTTTACTTTTATAAGAGGAACATCTTGTTCCACATTAGACTACTCTCTCATACATGGAAAATGGTTCGAGTATGTAGATGATTTAAAAGTAGATGAGCTGGTTTATTCTGACCATTTGCCACTGAATGTTAAATGTCGATTTGATGAAGAACCGGGTTACACCAACGAAAACATGAAGCTGATACCAAAACTTCAATGGAAGAATTCTTTTTTGGAACGGTATCAAATAATTCTTAAACAATCTCTTGATTCTGTAAGTAATGAGCAAATTGAATCGGTCCATGGTATTGAGACATTAGTTACATGCGTATATCAGGCCGCACAATCATTTCAAACAGTCCGTTTGCAAAGCTGGAAAGATCCATGGTTTGATGCAAATTGTGAGAGAGCAAGAAAAAAGTCGTTTGGTTTCTTGCGACTCCTCAGGGCAACAAAATCGAATTTCGCAAAAAGGATGTATCAAGAGGCGAATAAGGCTTTTGAACACCTTTGCAAAGAAAAACAAAAACAAAAGCAATACTCCCAATACCTCATGCAAAGATTGTCGGAAGTAAGAGACAGTCGATCCTGTTGGAAGCTGGCACGTACACTCAACGGTAAACCTTTTGCAGGAAAACAATAATAAGTACGAGTATACTTGCTCACCATTTCGAACAACTTCTATGTGCATCACCAAGACCAAGTCAAATATTATATGCTAGTCCTTTAGTAGAAAATGCAGATCTCGACCATGCTTTCTCAGTTCAAGAAGTAATGAGAGTCCTACACAGATGCAATCTTAACAAGGCTCCAGGTGATGACCGTGTTCCGTAAGAATTTCACAAATACGCTACATAAACTGTTTTGATTAAGCTTACTGAAAGCTATAATTATATTTTCAATTCTGGTGAAATTCCAGAAAGCTTTAGGAGGAATATTATCGTCCCACTGTTTAAAAAAGGCGATGTAAACGACCCTAACAATTACAGAGGCATATCCTTTATGAACTCTGTTATGAAAATGTTTACTGGTGTCATTCAAGACAGACTGTTAAACTGGATACAACAAAATAATCTTCTAAGCGAGTTTCAAGCCGGTTTCAGGAAAGAATATGCAACAGTCGATAACATATTTTCACTAACTTCCATTACTAGATCATACCTAGACAAGGGAAAAAAGTTATATGCTTTCTTCGTTGACTGCAAGGCTGCCTTCGACTCAATCGACAGAAATGCCCTTTTCTACAAACTTTGTTGTCTAGGCTTATCGTCGAAAATACTCAAAACATTACGAGGGCTGCATGGACAAAACCTCACAGCAGTATGGGATAGAAATGTTTTCATACTTCTTCCGGGGTCAAACAGGGCTGTCTTTTGAGTCCATTTCTGTTTTCGCTTTTCTTGGATGACCTTACATCGTTTTTGCCTGGAGGTATTAGTTTTACTGGTACAGTAATAAAAACTTTGATGTATGCGGACGACATTCTCATTTTTGCGGAGATTCCAAATATGATGCAAATAATGATTAATAAATTGCAATTGTACTGCCGTAATTGGGGTCTTACAGTTAACACTAACAAATCCAAAGTAATGATATTTCGAAATGGCACAGGGCGATATGCAAGGGAGGAGAAATGGATGTGGGAAAATGTGGAGCTTGAGTTGGTGAGGTAATATAAATATCTTAGAGTCATCAGATGTCGTTCAAAAAGCATCTGGAGGAAAAGCTTATAGAAGCAAAAAAAGCCATCAACTGCAACTGGAGGGGGGTCCTTGGGAAAAAATAGATAAACCCGAGTGCTAAATATAAACTTTTCGAAGCAGTTATTAGGTCAGTGATGTGCAGGCCAAGTATGGGGGTTTCTTCAATATGAGGAAGTGGAAAAATTACTGAGGTATTTTTTGAAAAAGATCTTTTGGCTCCCCGAAAACACACCTACATATATGCTACATTTGGAGACCGGAGTGTCTCCATTCTACGTCTTTTCCCTCAAGTTGCATTTGTTCTACATTGCAAAGGTTATAGCTCTCCCAAATCACCGTCTTCAATATATTATCGCAAAATATCTGCTGTCACAAAAATCACAGTTCTTCGAAGAATGGTCACGACTTAAAGTTTAGCATGACATCCAGTTGGTAGAAAGAAATACTGGTAATTGGAAAGACCTTTTTCGCAAATTGTTACTAAGTATTGAAGATTCTTTCTTGTTAAATTTAAGGAGTCAGCCCAACGAAGTTGTACCCGAAACATGTATAAGCTCCTGAGATACGACTTTGGACCTAACAATTACTTCAACGACCGATATACAATAGAAAAACCAGAGGAGAATTACTACGACTGAACTACATACCATACGGACCTGATGGAAGTACGGAATGCAGTTTATGCAATCTACGTACGACAGAAAATGTTCTCCATTTTATAGGAACATGTCCGATCCTGCAAGCAATACGGAGACAGCACTTGAAGAAAAACTATTTAGCTGTTGATGAAGCTGCAAATGTCTTGAATGGTCAAGATTGGATAATGTTATCAAGCTACGTTAAAATAGCCCTTGACTACAGAAATCAAATTTTAAATGAAGCTTTTTAATAAGAAAACAAAATATGTATTTTTATTTTTTGTTGTGATCATCTTAAAGTAGTCTAATCTTTTCAATTCCAATTTTACTTTGATCTATACTATACATAATGTTTGAATAATACTCTTTTTTCAGAATGACGGCAAAAGCCAATGCTATACTTGTGAATTTGTAAATATGTAAACTTCTGTAAATTATCAAATAAAATCACATTCTACTACTACTACTACTCTTGAGAATTTAGTTAGTGGCCTAGGTTCATGTGAAAATAAAAATGATTATCAATCGGACAGTGATAATGAGAGCTAAGGACAGGCAAAAGTGTTCAAGGAAAGAATAAACTTCGTATTAGAAATGTGATTATTCAAAAATTTCGTGTGCGTAGAAGTCGATGACTATATTACCGAAATTTTGCCCACAAATTCTCCCCACAATTACTACTAATAAAAGTAAAGCATTAGTGTAAGGCAGAATATATTGATCGTCTTGTATTAGTTTGGAACTCGATCTCAATACCATTTTATAGGAAATATTCATGGTGTTCACAAAAAGATATCATGATGTATCAAGAAAGTCACATTTGTAATAAATACTTTTTTTTGCTTCTGAAATTTTAATACTCATTTTGGTAGATATACTTGTTCAAGTGATTCAACAATAGAAGGGGATTTTTTTGCTTTTGACAATTTTTACGGTTCTTATTGTGTTACAGATATGATTTTCACTTGTTGAACAAATATAGTTGAACAAGTAATTATTGACCGGTTGTTCTGTGTTATAGGCCCCTACGTCTTACGCGTTAGACATTTTAAGGCCTACGTTTCGTAATTCGCCAAGAAATGTTAAAATGAGGAAACAGGTTTCTTTTCACCCACGAACAGAAACTGGTTGCTAAAATTTTATCCCTCTGTTGGTAGTTGTTCAAAATCGCTCATATGGGGCCTATAACACAGAACAAGTCAACTAATCAACTATTTCTTGTTCAACTATGTTTGTTCAACAAGTGAAAATCATTTCTGCAATACAATAAGAATCTTAACAATTGTCAAAAGAAAAATAATAAATAAGTATATATTGCAAATGTGACTTCTTTGATACATCAACAAACTGTCTTTTTGTGAACACCATGAACATCTCCTATAATATGGTATTGAGATTCAGATCCAAGCCAATGTAAGGCTATCAATATTTTCTGCATTACGCTTAGTGTTATTAGTGGGGAACGTAATTTGTGGGAGAGACTTTCGGTAAGATTATCAACAACTTCTACGGCAGACGAAAAAAACACATGGGGTTCTATTTCAAAGTTTATTCTTTCCTTGAACACTTTTTCCTGCCCTTGGCTCTCACTATCACTGTCCAATTCAGAATAAAAAAAAAACACATTTTTTTTACAAAGCTCTAGGCAACTAAATATATTCTAAAAATCCGTCCGATGTTATCACTTAATCAATACTATTGTAAGTGTTTATTTCTATCTTGTTGACTTTGAACTAGTCCGGAACCGTCGTCGGTTAAAATTTATCAACTTTTCAATAACTTTATTTTCATTTTTCTTAACTCTTGTTGTTTCCAGTTAAAGAAACACTGAAATTGTAAAATTTCACACTTGTTGAACGAAGCTAAAACAATTGTTATAGTTCTTCTAGACTTATTGTTCCATGTTACACAATTTGTTTAAAGTTGTTGCATTTCACTTGTTCAACAAGCACTTTATGTATTGTCTATAATTCACCAACGAGATGGAACATCCCCAAGTACTTTGATATTTTACATTTATTTTTTATTCAAAGACTTTTTTCATTTAAATAAAGAATACCTGCATTTTGTACTACAGTGGAATCCGCTTAAGTGGAACTCGCTTAAGTGAAAAACCCGCTTACCTGAAAACATTTATAAATCTCCGTATATATTAACATACAAACTACCTCGCTTAACTGAAAACTCGCTTTAGTGAAAAACCCGAATAACTGAAAAAAAAAATTCCTTCAAGTTTTCTATTTTTCTATAGAAAACAACTCGGTTAAGTGAAAAACTAAAACTCGAAAAAATCGGATGATGAATTGTTTCAACTCCATCCTCCACCATTTCCGCATTCATGATGCTAAGTTTAAAAAGGGAAAACCCCTCAATTTCCATTTAGGTACTTACATACAATGTTGTTTTTGGAACACGAAATGTATCTGTGAATAAAAGAAACTACCCGCAAAGTAGCGTTGGTTGGGTACAAATTCGGTTTGTTGAAAAATAAATTATTTGTTTGTTAATAAATAGGTCCTGAATTCTTTTTTAAATAAACCAAATTTATTTATAAAAGCAATTGGTAAACATTTAACACAGGTTGTTTTTCAGATAATAAAGTTAAATATACTCGTATGTAGTAATAATTGTAACGTGTAACGTGACATGAATTCTACCTTACTGAAATATTTTATCAGTTTTCCGAAACCCGTTTAAGTAAAATATATTTTTCACTTATTCGATATCCGCTTAACTGAATTTTTTCAGTTATCCGAGGTCCGCTTAAGTGAAAAGCCCGCTTAACTGAAAAAAAAATTCCTGATTTGTCGTCCTTTCGCTTAAGCTGGTTTCACTGTACCACGTTTTTAGCTCCAAGAACCTAATCTGTTCCACAAAAATTATAGCTCTTATTTGGAAGCTTATTCAATTTTTTTAAATTTGATAAACGGAAACCGCGATTTGATCTCAGTACTCCGTCAGAGCGGCGCGGCGTGGTACACAGATACTCAAGGATTAAACATTTATAACTTAATTTGAAAACAGTAATAAATAATATTTAATATGGCGATAAAATATAGATTTCTGTGTATTTTAAAAAAATATCAAAAATAAGTAGTACATGTTTTCGATCTCATAAATATCAAAATTAAAGTCTACGTAATGCTCAGTTTATTTTGAAGTGTAGCCATTTTATTATAACGTTCTTTTACATAATCTGTAACCTTTCCTCTAGAATGGGATTTTCCTTCGTAAGCGGTAATCGATTTCAGAAACTTTCCTCGCTCATATCATGATTTTTCAACAAGAACTTTAAAAAAAAACTCAATATATGTATGTATGTACATACCAATGTATAGTTAGAGTGGTTATATGCATATAGAGATTACAGACATATAAATATATACTTCACAGTTGAGAGACATCTAAACAAAAATGTATATACGCTTTTTTATTCTGAATATCCTAGATATCAAATTCATCATAATTTATTTCGCCTGGAGTCAGATTGTCGCACACGAAAGGGTGAAGGAAACGGGCTTATTCTTATTAGAAGGAAAAGAAGAAAAAATAAGGGTGTATCCACTTACCCACCTCGGCTTAAAATGAAACTAAAGCTTTATCCTAAATAATTGGCACCCAAAAAGAGTAGTTATATTTTTATTCTTTTATTCATGCAAATATTTTGAAAATTTCAAACATGTTCGATTTGCATTTATATAAAAATTTATTCATTCGTAGATATTATATTTTTTGATCGAGGTTGCTATTTAAAAAGAAAAAAAATTCAGATTTTCATTCTTGTTAAAAATATGCTGTTTTTTTTTAATGATTCTTAAGGACTATATGATGGTTACGAAACGTCAGTCCAAGAGTGAGTTGGGCTGAATAGAACTTTCATCATTAAAACTTTGTTGGCTTACCATATTATTTTCCGCTTGAATAGCAATGACTTTTGAGTGAAAGCTTTGTGTTTTCTTTTTTTTTCTTTTAATAGAAATTTTAATCTACAAAAAGGCTTTTGCAAATTAAAGGAAGCATAACACTTAAGTTTTTTGTACATGTTTCTCAATTGATTTTATGGTTCTATACATTATACAATCCTTGGAATATGTAGTGTATTATTTAACGTATCCGAAAATACTCAAATATTTGAAAAAAAAAATTCCATTAAAGAATTTTATTTAAATGTCTATCAACCTGTTCATTTGAACGCCCACGAATTCATGTCATAGCTTATCCAGAACTATGACTTGAATATAATGCCTATAGATACCCAACTCAAATGTGTACTTTGCCATTTAATAAAGTAAAGCTCAGACACCATTTTTGGAACATTTTTGCAAAGTATTGTAGGTACCTACTAAAACTTCCGTGAGTTTATTTCTCTTTTTTTAATTCAAATTGTTTTTAACAGGTTGAGGATTATATGAGTTGGACCATACCAAAGCATTAACAGTTCTTCAGGAGCTAATCTTAAGCTTTGTTTATGTAGCCAGCAGTTTTACACGTAGATTCAGAGCTAAAATCAAACTCCTAATTCATTGGGCTTGAGAGAAAAGTAACTTTAAGGCTTTGTAGTACATGGATTTGAAATTATTAGTACACCACTTTTGACAGATTGTTGTTTGTATTAGTTGGTGTAGTACAAATTATAAAATATGTGATAGCATGAACTTTATAATACTATTAAAGAATTAATGAATCGTTTCATAGTATGCAAAATTTAAATACCAAGGATGGCAATAACCACATTTAAAAATATCTTTGTTAAGCTAAAAAGGAAAATATTATAATATTATATAGGATATTTTAGGATATCTACATACATATATATAGATAGGAAAATAAATTAACAATTTTCGAAATTCTTACAAATGTAGTGACGCGATACTTAAAGTGATCAACAATAGTAAAAATAAAAACTAGTTATTTTACCAGAAAAATAATTATAATTTCGGTTTTTGTTTAAAATGATAAAATGTAATAATCATTTCATTAATTTTTAATATTAATAACTAGCGGTCCAGGCGAATTTGCGATCAAATGAACTGCAGAGCTATAATAAAACACAGATAGTTCAAATTTCAATTTGATTTATTTGAATAGAAAAAAAATATGGAGAGAGTGATATGATAAACAATGTTTTTCGATTTGTTTTCCGGCGCAAAAACAAGGAATAAAGACCGTTTACCAAGCTACCGACGACGTCCTTTATCTTCACTGCTAGTTTTGCCCGTTCACAAATCCAATCGAAGTTTTTTTAATTTTTTACAACTATTGTGATGAGTTTCTCCTTCGACGTTGTTAACTCGCAAAAATTTGCCGTGAATTATATCAATCCAGTCGAGACATCAACATAAATTTAGAAATGTGCAGTTCGACTGCCTTCAAACAGTGTGGCAGTATTGCCAGAGATGCCATTTAATGCAACAAGCAACGAAAGAGATCTTGGCCGAATTATTGAGAGAATAAACTCATTGACGAATTTCTTGCATGTCTCACCGGGACCATAGAGAAAGTATCTAAATGCTATTGCAAGCAGCGCGATTGAAATCTACATTTACCACTTTTCTTTTTCTAATAACTTTTTGTCGAATTTGCAGTGGTGATTATGCAGTTTGAAGCTGTGCAATACGGGCACGTCTCCATATTTTTCTTCTGCACGTAACTCTTGCGTTTAATTATCACGGACATTCTGATTAATTATTGCAAGACATATAGGTACATCGTCCAAGGTTAGATCGGAATCAGTGTAATAATACTCAAAACTCGAATCAATTTCAGAGTAAAAAATAGCACATTTTCTGAATAGAAAATTATAATCTGAAAAGGACACCTGTCAAATCAAAGTCAATGTAAAACGCAATCTATAGGGTTGTGGCATTGATCGCAGCACAGCGTCATCCAATATATATCTACTAAATTTCTCCACCCAAAAGGCACGCAAAACCTCTTCTATCACATTGAATTTCATAATTAACCGACATTTTCAAAGCCTCACAACGAATTTTTCATCTTTAATTCGTCCAAAAAATCCATGAAACATTCTAGACAACGGACAAAATAAAATATCAAAATCCATTTAATTTGGATCAAATGCTGCAGGTGTGTGCATACACTCGGCAGCAAAGAGAAACCAAAATGAAATCTGTGTATATAAAACAAAAGACATTGTTTATACTAATAAAGCAATAACAGACATATGAGTGACACTTTTGGTAATAACTCCGTCGATTTTTTATAGCTTTTTTATATTCACTCTCCAAACACATCCTAACATCTCCTGAAAATTTCATTCAAATCGATCAAGCCGAAAAAAGAAGAAAGCGCACAAACATAGTTTGGATTGTTCTTTATAACGGGTGATTTTTTTGCTACTTGGTTTTTGACGTTTATATTTTTGACAGATCACACATGACAAATTCCACGAACATTTGACATTTCGATTCAGTATTGTTTGCCATTTCCTCATGAATAGACTTACGCCTGAACAACGTTTGCAAATTATTGAAATTTATTATCAAAATTCGTGCTCTGTGAAAAATGTGTTTCGCAAGCTACGTCCGTTTTTTTTTCGCTCATTTTTGGCTAAATGGATACGTGAATAAGCAGAATTGCCGTATTTGGAGTGAAGAGCAGCCAGAGGCAATTCAGCAGCTACCAATGCATCCCGAAAAATGCACTGTTTGGTGCGGTTTATGGGCAGGCGGCATCATTGGGCCGTACTTCTTCAAGGACGATGAAGGCCGCAGGGTTACGGTCAATGGAGAAAGGTACCGTTTATTTTTTGTGGGGCTATGTTAAGTCTTTTGTCTATGGGGAAAAGCCAAACACGATTGCTGCCTTGGAAGCCAACATTGAACGCGTCATTGGTGAGATTCCGGCCGAAATGTGTGAAAAAGTTTGCCAAAATTGGACCTTCAGAATGGACCACCTGAAGCGTAGCCGCGGGCAACATTTAAGTGAAATTATTTTTAAAAAGTAAATGGCAGGAATTGATTTATCGATCCAAATAAAAATTTCATTCACTTTTTACAAGTTTCTGTGTTTTTTTGAATTTTCAAAAACCAAGCTCTTAAAAAATCACCGTTTATAAAGGGTTATCTATTTTTCGGTTTCAAAAGTATAGGGCTGGAATTCGACATCTGTCAAACTAAGTTGTTAAACCAATTTTTGTTTTCAGTTGAGAGTCTGACATTTGCGAACATGGATCGCTTAACTATCGCACAACGCATAAAAATTTTTAAGACCTACTACAAAAATGGTGATTCTGCCACAACCACAAATCGTGCTTTAAGAGGAAATTATGGTTTACATAATCATCCAACTACGCAAGCAATTGGCAAAATTGTAAAGAAATTTGATGAGACTGGATTGGTTACAGATACTATAAGGCCTGTGCATCATCGATTCGCTCGTACCACTGAAAATATCGCTGCTGTAAGTAAAAAATGTTGCCAAAGACCAGAATGTGTCGATTCCTCGTCGTCCTCAGGAATTAGGACTGTCTTACGGCACATTATGGCGTATCTTGCATTTGGGTCTACACCGACATCCATATAAAGTCCAGCTCACACAACAACTGAAGCCAGCTGACTTCTTCGAAAACGACGATGGAACGACTGTCGCCGTCAATTCGAAGCGTTATGGTCATATGATAGCCGACTTTTATTGAAGAATACGACCTGGAGAATATGTGGTTTCAACAAGAACGTGCCACATGCCACACAACTCGATCGAATATGGCTTTATTGCAAGAGACATTTCCTGGCCGCGTAATTTCTCGTCGTTTCGATATCAACTGGCCATCAAAATCATGCGATTTGACACCGGTAGACTTTGTTTTGTTGGGCTACGTGAAACACCGTGCTTATGCAGATAAACCTTTAACTCTTGATCACTTGAAAACCAACATTCGTCAAGTTATGGCTGAGATACCGCCCAATATGTGTCAGAAAGTGGTCGATAATTACCTCAAGAGAATCGATGCTTGCAACAATTCGCGTTGTGGTCATTTAAATGATGTAGTGTTTCACACATAATGTCAACGTTAAAACTTTATAATAAAAAGAAATATCATGAAAGAAAAATATTTTTTATGTGTTTTATTTACATTTACTTTTGAAACCGCAAAATGGATAACCCATTATATAAAAAAATAAGTGAAAAACGACTTTAAAAATACTCTTAGCCATTTCCATTAGGAATTTTTTTCAGTTAAGATGATCGAACATAGGAGCAAGTACGTGCAATCTAACCCAATACTGAACGAATTTGTATGCCCTTTGTTTTTTTAACACCCACTATTTTTTTTGTTTTTTTTTTTCAAACGTATTCATTTGTGTTCTTACCTATTCTAACAAGAAAGTTGATAATTCTTAGTCCAATATAACAAAGTCAAGATTTTCTCAAAATATGTGTACTAATACTAATAATATAAAATATGATTTAAGCTTATATTTTTATTTAAAATATTAAAAGCGCTGACATTGCTGACATATTGTCTACATTGTCATATCGACATTGTCTACATTTTCTATATTGTCGACTGATTGTCTACGTTGAAATGTAGACAATTAAAGTCGACACGTAGAGGAACAACACTGGGGAAAAAAGATCCTGGTAAAATATTCCACATTCGCGTTGATCAATTAAAGAAAGAATCTCTGTAATTGACAATACGTCCAAAGTTGGCTGAATTGAAAGCTGATGAGCATTCCTAGAAGCGCGAGTAGTTGGAAAGATTAATGGGATGAATGTATGGATATTTCCCTATAATATTGTTTATAAAATTAGCGATAAAATAATGAAAGTCATGAAACATTTCGACGGTGTTCAAGAAATGTAAATGTTTCTATTATAGTTCTTTCGCCTATCACTCTCAGATAGAGCTATATTTTGAATTCCATCGATAAGACTCAAATGAGTTTTGGGACATTTGAAAGTTATACTCCAGCTTTGGACGAATAGAAGTCCTTATAGATTATGGTCAGATCAGACGGGGAAATAAATTTCTTGCATCCTCGAAGAAATCCCAAACACTTTGCAGTGTTTTTGGCGACATCGAATATATGGTTATTCCACATTAGGTGGTCTGTGATGCACATACCGGGAGCCAGGGAAATCAACCACCAATCAGGGAAGAAAATAAACTTATAAAATGCTAAACCAATGAGTATTTAAACATTTTCCTGAACATAGCGATGATGCCAACAAATTTAGTCGTAAACAAAATCCACGCGGAACAAAAAAACACCGATGTGAATACCCGAGATATACATAATTGTATGTATACCTACATGTTTAATGATTAAATTGAAAATATATGAAAATAGAAGCCAGAAAACTGTTTAAATGCTCGCTTAAATGCACTCCACGAAAATTAATGAAATAGAAATGGAACCGCAACGATCCACTACCCTGAATTACTCAAACTCGTCGCATTCCCGTATCCAATACACTTCCTATTTTGTTGTAGATGGGTTTTATTTTCATTCCAAAACAAACTGTTAACAAATAAAAATTGAACAACAACAAAATAAAATAAAAAAACCAAAACCAAACAAAACAAAGCGAAACATATAAACATAATAAAAGTTTTCATTCATAAAGTTTTACAAAACGTGCTGAAAAGGACATCAATTTAAAATTTATAAATTCTTTTCAATCTCACACATCCTTGGTAAATGTATACCTACCTATTTTATTTGTCTGACGCCCATAAATATCCTTACAAAGGCAAACAAAAAAAAATGAGAAAAACTATACTAGAAAAGGTATCCTTGTAAGAATTCTTATGACTATTGATGTGGAAATTTGAGTGACACTTTTGCGTCATGTGGGCAAAAGCAATCTGTTTTAAAAGATTTTTTCCATAGAAGACATATTTTTTTTTTTATTAAGGATGACATGGAAATCTTGAACAAATGGCAATATAAGATTTGTTTAAACATATTTACATATCAATGTTATAAGCCATGCATGCATAAAGCAACAAAAAGGAAATTGTAAACATAAATATGTAAAGATTTTAGCTTAAGAAAGGATTGTGAAATTTGAATCCTTAATAAATGATATCAAGTAAAATTTATTCGGACAACGGACATTCGAGATTCTTTATAATATTTTCACACTCAAAGTGGTGGGCGTTTGTAAACCCTTATAATGTTTTGTTGCTTTGGTTTCAGGGTTTTTCGGTAGTTTGGGGAAGTAGTAGGGGATATTGATTCATATATGTATATTGATGTTTAATAATATTAGGGTGGCAAGGGTAAACTGGGCTGCTAATTTAGATATGTGGGTTGAAGTATTCTCTAGGCATATCGTTTTGGTCATATTGCCCCACCTTTTCCGCAATTTCAAGGATTTGCCGTTCTTACTAGTTATTCTGATATGGAACTACTGTCACTGTCTTTTATATTTAAAATTCTTTTATCTGTTTTTGATTTACAAGGTTACAAAGTTTTAAGTAATTTACATCTAACTAAAATCAAAACTTACTCGAATTACATCAACATTGGTATTTCAATTTTTTTTTCTTTTTTTCCAAAAATTTTTTAAGAATATTTCAAAGGGCTTATAGAAATTATGATGATGGAAAAGCTTGTCCAGAATCAGGGCCTAGGGACTTATAACTCTCAGACTAACTCTCAGCTCTAGTGAGAATCACCCTTTCTTAGGCGCCAGTTAAAGCTTTCATTGAAAATTTTGACTATAAATTCTGAGGCACTTTAACAAATAAAACTGATGTCATTTTGATACCAGAATGAAGGTAATATGATATATAATATTTTTTGTCAAGAAAATATTTTATTTGCTCTACAACTTTCTTCTAAATTCAATTTTGATTGTTCAATGATCATTGAAAACGCTTTCCATAATTGAAAAATCAAAAGTGAATTTACAAGAAAGTGGTAGAGCAACTAAAATGTTTTTCTGACAAAAAATATTATACATCTCATTACTTTCATTTTGGTACCAAAACGACATCAGTTTTATTTGTTTAAGTGCCTCAGAATTGACAGTCAAAGTTTTCAATGATGAGTTTTAAGGAAAGCTTTATAGAGGATATAGTCATGCAGGATTTTTCATTCTTTCCAAAGAACTTTGCACACTACGAAACTCCCGAAATAGTCTGTTACATAAATACTTAAAATCTAGAACAGAAACTTATTACACCCTTTACTTAAACGCATTTAGTGAATTTTCTGATCTTTCCAAATTTCTATGTGATGCCTATATCATCAAAATTCAATTCGATATTATCTCCGATCCTAAAAGATTTTGGCAACTTATCACCTTAAAAAAAAAGTCCGTTCTCCCGCTAACCTTCAGTATTTAGATCATTCTTCCAATGATTTTTTCGGAATAATATAAATAAAAGACGATTTCTCATTGGGCCCAGACGGTTTGCCTGCAATTATTTTAAAGAAATGTGCAGCCAATTTAGCTTAACTTCTTGCTACTCTTTTCCAAAAATCTCTTGGGCTAGCGATTTTCCGTTTATATGGAAGGATTCTTGTATTATTCCTATTCATAAAAAGGGCTGTAAAGCAAATTTTTCTAACTATAGATTGGTCTATATATATAATGTAGTCTTAAACTTTTCGACAGTACTATCTTTGACACAATGTTATTTCATTGCAAACCATCAATTTCCACCAAACAACATGGGTTCCTTAAGGGTAAGTCTACGACCACTAACTTAACTGAATTTGTTTCATTTGCCTTAAATTGTTTAGAGAAGAAAAACGAAGTTGATGTAATTGCCACGGACTTTAGAAAGGCAGTTGACAAAATTTCACACAAAACTATCAGTTTCAAGCTTAAAGCTCTTAGATTTCCTCCTGGTTTTGTTCAATGGATAGATTCCTACCTTTCAGATCGTAAATATCGAGTTTTGCTTAGGTCTTCTGTATCAGATCCTTTCATTGTTAAATCTGGCGTCCCACAAGGTAGCAATCTGGGTCCTATTAGTTTTATCCTGACAATAAATGACGTAGAATCAGTGTTAAAGGATTCTGAACTGTGTATGTTCGCAAACGACATGAACAATTTTAGAGTAATTTCTTATCACTTTGTGATCGTTTACATCTGCAAAATGACTTAAGAGAACATCAATAAAATTCCAAGCCAATCACATATTCTCACAAACGCTTTCGTCCGCCACCATAGGATTAGATTATAAGAGTCCATTCGGGATTTGGGCGTTATCTGTGATAGCGAGCTCAATTTCAGATCTCATTATGATTACATTATTTCTAGGGCAAACTCTGCTCTTGGTTTCGTCAAGCGTTCGTCTAAGGAGTTTTCACAGCAAGATCACACAAAAAACACTTCCCCATAGTTCTTCGTATACTCTTAATACTAATATAGATATTAAAAAACTAATTCTCCAGAAACTCAAACTGTTAACTATAAAAACTTAACAAATGCATTAGCACGCTTTCCTTTTTAATTTTTTAACTTTTACGTTTTTTGAACTTTTTTTTTTAAATAACATTTTTTTATTAATGTTTTTTCTCTATTCTTTTTTAATTTATAGATCTACTAATCCTATATTTTTTAATTTTTAGTTGTTTGTATTTTATTTTTTAACTGCTTTCATTACTTACTCGCATCGTCCATAAACAAAAGTTAGAGTGTTTCGCTTGTATTGGCAAAGCACATTTTTTTTTATAATTTTGCACGCGCTTAAGGGATTAAAACCCTTTATAGGTTTTTAACACAGCGCGGCGGGTATCCGGTGAAAGAGGAAAAGAAGGATAGAAAGATGTGTGGCGCGATGTATTGAGACGGTGGTTATTGTCTCAGATCGTATCTCCAGGGATGGCGGCTGAAGTAATGCGGAGAAAATTACTGTGTCTTATTTATTTATGTCTCTTATAATTCGCATTATTTTACTTCATTTCGTTGTCATATTTATGAGTAGTTTACTCAATTACATGTTGTTAGCGTTATGCCTGAACAGCATGTAATGATTAAGCCAGCAACTCATTTTATGACAATTTTTAGAATTGGTTTTTAGTGGAATATTAGAAGACATAGATAACGGCAGGTATCGAACATGCGACCACGAGGTTGAAAGGCGATCACACAATTATCGCGCCACGGCAACCCCCAAACAACTTCAACTTTTTTCTTTATTTTATTGTTTAGTGCCAATACGACTGTCAACCAGTGTTGTGCCATGTAGACAATATATGTAGACTACATGAATATCCTACATGTAGACAATTCGATGTAGACAATTCAAAATTGTCGACATAAATGTGTCAACAATGTATACAATTCTTATCAAATGTATCAAAAGAAAACATAAATATTAAAAAAAAGGAACAAAGTTAATCTATAATACAATAACATGTGTGTAAGAATAAGATATTAGTGAAAAAATCGTTTAATCTAAATCTAAACGTATAGCTAGTTATATGTTTATAACAGTTTTAGTTTCAAATATTTAAATTAGAAATATCGAAAAACTTGAAATTATAGGAGATATCTGTTATAATACCTACTCACTAAAATTTGCTAAGTTCACTGAATCACTACTTCATTGGTTTACTACTGGTCAAGTTTTAAAAATCTTTTGCAATTTGGGAAATTTAGTAATGAAATTAAAAAATGCCACTAAACCTGGTGGCAATGGCGCAGTGGATAAAGTGCTTGGTTGCTAACTTAGACTTGTGGGCTCGATCCCCGCGCTAGGCCCATTCTTTTGTATACCTACAATTTTAATTGGATGCCGCCCATGGGTTAACAGTCAATACCTGGTTCTCAAATCCAACTAATGCCGTGCAATTCAGGTAAGACCTTAGGTCTTACAGGCATAAAGTTAAATTAAAAAAAAAAAAAAAAAAAAAAAACTTGTCAATTTGGTTCAATTATTAAATCCTTACCTGACAAATGTCTCACGTAACTTATAGTTGTTGTCCGATTTCAATCCTTTTTGCGAATATATTGGCGCAAAACTTTAAACAGTTATCGCTTAGAGAATAAACCCAACTCTAGTTAAAGCAGTCGTCTAGTTGCCTGCCCTTGTCTAACATTGTCATAATTTCAAACACACTCAACAACTCTTCTAATTAAAGTGTGTAGATCTTCAGGGCTTCATTAATCAAACTTGTGTTGAACACACCTTATTTTGACAAATAGAGTAGTGGAACAGAATGCAAATTAAACATAAGCACAATAACTCAAAAAATATATTTATAAATTTATTAGAGCTTAGATAAGATTTTTCAAATTTCAATTAAAAATCGAACAGTTGTTTTTTTTCAAATCGGTTTCTTGAATAAAATTCAAGGTCCTCAAGTTCTTCGAACTCGACCTTTGTATATCTTTTGTTTTCTAAAAATGCTCAAAATCTTCAAAAATATTATAATCTTCTTCATTAGAAAACATTTGTCTTTCATTTTTTGTTATGAAATGTCAAACGTCAACTGGAAAATAGGTTTAAGAAAGATAAAGAAGCGTTTTGCTCGCTGTTTTAAAATTATCAAAATAGACCGAGAGCCCAAAGCAATTTTTGGGTGTGATTGATAACAAAAAATAATTATTATAATTAGATATTACTTAAGTAATTATTTAGAAATGTGGGTGTCTTGCATTCCTTAGTAGAAGCAACAGTGAGTGAGTAATACTGCATCAACAATGTCTAGATAATTGTGATAACAACTTTAGCATAACTTCAAAATGTATAGAGGTGAGCTCCCTGATTGCAAATATGGTGGTCCAAGACGTTTTGCTGGCTGCTTTCTGCTGCAAGAAGGGCTTACTTTGAGCTCGTCCACATTTCTAAATAACTACTTAAGTACTATCTAATTATAATAATTATTTTTTGTGTATTTTTATGTAAAATATTAAAACCACGTGTCTATCATTGAAGCAAAAACTTTTTGGAATGATTTTATTTGTGAGATTTAAGATGCTAATTTATTGTTAACATTGTTAACATATTGTCTACATTGTCGACCGATGGTCTACATTGAAATGTAGACAATTAAAGTCGACACGTAGAGGAACAACACTGATGTCAACCGATATACTCGGTGCAAAATGGACATCATGCGCGTGCGGTATCTAGGGGTTGATAGAGGTAGTATCATTAATGGTTTTATGTAACTTAGGCTTTCTTTCGTAATCAGTACGCCAGGGAATACTATAGTCCTCTTGCATATGTGCTTATGAGAAAAACCACAGCAATTCAGGGTATAGCTATTCCACACAATTCTAACGATTGACCTTTGCGATTTATTAATCACCATCATGGTGAATACAAAGGCACACTAGAATTAGTTTGAAACAGCAAGTCCGTAGAAATCAGTGGCATTTCTTGGAAAAAGAATAGCCTAGCCAATGAACTTTGCTATGCTTCTTAGAAGCAACGCGTGTTCCTTTGCATTTTTTTTTCGGTGAATTAAGGTTAGCATGATTTTCACATAGTCGGCCTTGAGATGTAATGCTAATCGCTACAGAACGTTATATAGAATATAAAAAAATATCGAGTGGACAAAAATTACCGTGCAGTATTTTTTTTTAACATAAACCCAAACTCGAGGCCATGTCTACAATCATTTATTGGGTACAAAATAAAATTCTAACGCATCCACATTTTGAAATGTTAAAATACGACATTAAAATAGCAACTACAAATCGGTCGTAGATAAATTAAAAAAATTATTATTTTATCAGTAAAATGAAAATGTATTATTTAATCAAATGATGGTAGACATTAAAATTTACAGAATAGGATCTGTCAAGTAAATAAGATTTGAGCCAGGCAATGAAGTTCACGCTAAGACCCAGCTTGCTCATTTTCTGAAGCAAAACTGTGTGTGAAAGTTTATCGAATGCCTTGCTAAAATCTGTAAGAACACAATCCGTTTGTTTCTTGTTTTTAATACAGAATTTCGCTAATACCATAAGAAGAGTGGCAGTCGAACGGCCCTTCGAGAAACTATGTTAGTTAGGAAGAATAATCGATTTTGTGTAATAACTTAATATTTTGCAGATCATTGCTTCAAAAAGCTTCAGAATAGCCGACAGTTTAGCTATTGGTCGATAGTTCTCAATCTGTTCCTTTTTTCCTATTTTATGCAGATGAATAATGAAAGATTGTTTCCATACATGAGGAAACTTACATGTTGACATTGAACAGTTAAAACGACCAGCAAGTGGATTCGACAAATGACTAACACATTTTTCAAGACTGAAGCTGGAACTCCATCAGGACCAGATGTGTCATTATCTTCTAAATTAGATATAAATTTCATAATATCGTCGCAAGTTATATGAAAATTTATATCTGTCAAGTAAGAGTAAGATTTCAAATGACCAAATCATTTATCATTTTCGTCAAGATTATCACAGTTTAGGTTATCACAGTTTAAATAATTATCACAGTACGGTCAAATGATATGTGTTCGTTGTAAGGATATATGGTCCTGAATTATGATAGCTCATTCACAGACTGATATTCGAAACTTCTTGTGGTGTTAGATCTTAGCGCCATCCATATCAAATGTCGTCGTACTGTATGGAATGCTTGATTCAATATCAGCCAACATAATATACAAAATATTTTAGAGTAGTTGACTTAGATAGGGAGATGTCAAAAACTATAAAGAAACGAAATTAAACAAAATTGATCTAAACAGGACTCATCATTTTATCATAACACAAAAGTATTTTTTATATATTTCATGTTTTCTTATTTCATCTTCAAGAAACAAAATATTTTATGCATTCTTAAAACCTTCTTAAAGTTTGACTTTCAACATCATTACCAATATTGTTCAACACTTTTAAATTAGTATTAAGTTTTCTTTCTGCCTGACACCATTACCATTTCCCTTTCATAGCGGCAACAATAGACAGCAAACAAAAATGAAAGAAAATGAAAATAGGAAGGAAGCCATTTGTTCTTCCTTTTTCATGGTTTTAATTTACAACACACAGAAGCTACATCAATAACGCTTCCTTTGCCTTAGGGCGCTCTGTGGCATATATACATCTTTATCCGTTAGTTTATCTGGAAAGGAATTTTCTTTGCGCGCTTCGTATTGCTAGATCCAAGCTATGTATGCCGCCACCACTTAAACTTAATGAAAGTGCAAATTAAATATGCAGTGATTTAGATTTCCGTTTGTGCTTTGTTTATTTTGCTCCTTTTTCCCTTTTTTATAGTTTAAGCTTTTGAATATAGGCGTAGATACTCGTATAAAGACCCTAGTTGTTTGTTTTCTTTATGTTGTGATTTTTTTGTTTTGCTCAACCTAACCGGGAAATTAGATCATGAAAAATATAGACAAGGACATACAAGTGAAATGCGAAACACTTTCATTGGTTCTTATATTATGTTTTGCATAAACATAAACATCTTACGAGCATTATGGAGCTTTAAAGAGTATTAAGCTTACTTTTAGATATGCGGCAGGTTTCCTTTGCTCTCCTTCAGTAGTTGGAATATCAAGTTCGACAAATTAAATTCTAGTTTTATTTTTTCCTTTGGAGTTCCTTGCACCGAATTTATAAAGTAAATTTTACATTTTTAATGTAATGAGACGATGGTAGATGATCTGGCCAAACAGAAGTCATCATTGGAACTGAGCCAATTCGAGCAATAAAAGAGTAGCATTCACCATTATTTGCTTAAAGGAGAAAAAGACACAATTAAAACTTATTCTTAGATGTCTAGTAACCTCTAGAAAAAAAAAGACATGCTATGGTGAAAGTTCTTTTTGGAGAACATCAGTGACGGTAACACTCAAGGAGGTGTGCCGTCCGAAGGCTAACAGTTTTTATTTCTTCTTATGAAATTGATATCTTGTGTTATTTCGACAGAACTCAATGTAAATACAACAATAGGAAATTTCCCCTCTCGCATACTAAATTAATTTGTTTACTGTTCCTCGAGGTTGTCGACTTAGCCAACTGCTTTTCAACGTTTTCTTGTGAAATAAATTCCATTTCTTTTTAAGAGTCCTATTCAGATATGGACGGTGTTCGTAAAGAGAGATTTTACTGTACTTACTTAAACAAAAGCGACTTCAGCTCCACATCTGAGACTTTAATTCTTCATCTTTTACTTTCTTTGGGATGTTCACTTTAGTCGAGTTGAATAAATTTGCGACAAATATTCCAATAATTCGTCACCACCAACAAATTCAGACATGGGCATAGTTCTCAAACCAGTGATGATGGGTATTTTTCAAGAAAATTCTTTATACGAATACGAAAATTTCCTTTAGTTCCATAAAACTTCTTTTTTTTTATTCAAAAATAAAATGCACGACTGGATCGCACGATCTTGCTTTATGTGCGATCTTTTGCATAGACTTGTATTAAAAATCTAAATATATGTATTTTTAAAATTTGTTTTTTACATAATTTTGTATATATGCAAAATTTCTTCAATTTTTTGTAAAAAAAAGTCGTCTAACAATCTTAAATATTTTATAATATAAACTTAAAAACAAAAGATTATATCGGCTTAATGAAAGGCAAAAAATATCAAAATACTTAAACTAATTTGAGCTCAAGAAAAGTACACCATTTTATTTCTTGGATATATTTGAATTTATGAGAAAAAAATTTTTTAAATCTGTGGAGCGGTTTGTGAGAAAAAAAGTTTTTTTTTTTAACTTTTTGAGAACAGTTTTCAAAAAAGTTTTAAAAACGGTATTTAGCAAATCATACAACTATAATTTAAAAAAAAAATGTAATAGCAGTTTTCAAAATATAAATTTTTAAAATTTGGTTTTAAATGCTTTTAAAAATAAAAAAAAAATATAAATTAAGAATACAGCTGTATACATATTTTCGAAAGAATCAGTTAAGCTATTTATGAGATAGTCGAAAGCAAAAAAAAAAACGGTCCGATGGAAAGTACCATTAATTGTTATATATTTTTTAATTTTTTTTTCAACCATATGATCGGTCGTTTCTAAACCTGCACTGATTTTTTAAATCAAAATCGTTAGAGCTCTCTAGCCGTTATTTTTTGAGCTAAAAAAAAATTCAATTTCCCCTCTGTACAATACCTACAAAATTCTATACCTATACCAAGTTTGAAGCAATTCGGCTAAGCCGTTTGTGATGCAGCCTGCACGTGTCTATACATACATACTTACGGACAGACAGACAGAGATCTCTCTGTGTGTTTTGAATGATATTTTTTTTTATCAAAAAAAAAAAAACTTTTTTTTTGAAAATTAAAACTAACTCAAAATTTCGAAAACGACTCAATGGAGTTTTGAGAAACTTCGTACTCGGTACTTTTTTGACATTATCTTTAATAGTTTAAAAAAAAAACTATATTCCTAAAAAAAAACGGTACCTCCCCTAAAAATGTTAAATAATCTGTTAAAATGAATACGTATTTCTCGAAAACTATTTCTAGATTTTTATAAAAAAAGTGTATTATAAAATAAGTACATGTGGACTTTGGAGAATTTAAAAAAAATTGATTCTCATCGGCGTTATTGGTCGTTATGATGATAAAATGAAAGCAATTTTCATTGCATTTTCCCAACGTTTCGACGGTGGTTGCCGTCTTCTTCACGGGTCTATTTATTTACAAAATTAAAAAGAGATACCTATAATGTTGTACATATAGATACAAGTAAACGAACAAAATATGACTTACATAACGTTAATTTTAAGATTGTACTAAGCTAAACAATACTTTGTTTAAAAAATATATAAAAAAAAAAAACAGATTAAAAATCAGATTTTGAACACTTCTCATTTGAAGATTAATCTATAAAAACCAACTTGGTCAAAACTTCTAAAATACTAAATTAGTACAGTTCACTTTGAACTATAAAAATATTTAATTTTGCGTACTTATTAACTGTACCTGCCATAGACCCACTTTTCGTACATATTTCAATTTCCTCAAAAAGTATGAACCAATTGAAATTATTGCTTGCGATATAGGCACTATAGGGCAAGTTTTTGAATTTGATGAAAAAAGTCGAGGACACCAAAAAAGTGGGTCCGGCAATTCCGTCTGTCTGTCTGTCTATGTGCAGAACGATCTACAGCCTAAACGGCTTAACCGATTTTGTTCAAACTTAGTGCTTAGGCGTTTTAGGTGATTGTCCAAAATAGATGTTTGAATCGTTGTTTTAACCCTAAAATAAAACGGGACTTGCCATACAAATTTTTCTACCATCTTAATTATCTCGAAAACGGCTCAAACGATATTGATCAAAATTGGTGTGAGTACTGACTTCGGTATGGTCTACATTTCGGAAGAAAAATATTTTAAAATAAACGGTGATTTTTTAAGAGCTTGGTTTTTGAAAATTCAAAAAAACACAGAAACTTGTAAAAAGTGAATGAAATTTTTATTTGGATCGATAAATCAATTTCTGCCATTTACATTTTAAAAATAATTTCACTTAAATGTTGCTCGCGGCTACGCTTCAGGTGGTCCATTCTGAAGGTCCAATTTTGGCAAACTTTTTCACACATTTCGGCCGGAATCTCACCAATGACGCGTTCAATGTTGGCTTCCAAGGCAGCAGTCGTGTTTGGCTTGTCCCAATAGACAATAGACTTAACATAGCCCCACAAAAAATAGTCTAACGGGGTCAAATCACATGATCTTGGTGGCCAATTGACTGCGCCAAAACGTGAGATCAACTGCTCACCAAATTCGCCTCTCAATTGATGCATGGTTTCGCGTAGCTTGCGAAACACATTTTTCACAGAGCACGAATTTTGATAATAAATTTCAATAATTTGCAAAAGTTGTTCAGGCGTAAGTCTATTCATGATGAAATGACAAACAATACTGAATCGAAATGTCAAATGTTCGTGGAATTTGTCATGTGTGATCTGTCAAAAATATAAATGTCAAAAACCAAGTAGCAAAAAAATCACCTGATATTTTGTTATTAAGGGTACCTGCCATAAAACCATTTTATTGATTTTCTACTTTCTCATAAAAAGGCTCAACCGATTTCGGTCACAATTTTTATACAAGATCTCATTTGAATTTTAAATAATACTGCATTTAAAAATTTTTTAAAAATATTTTTTTTTATTTTGATTTTTGAAAAAAAAATATTTTGTTTTTTTTTTTGAAAAATGAATATTTCGAAAACAGGGCGACGATTTCTTCTGAAATTTTGTTTTAAAATTTTTATTTTTAAATATTTAAAATTTTCATACCAATTTTCTTTTTTTTAGAAAAAATTTAAGAATTTTTATATATACAAAATTATAATAGGTGTTCGAGATTTAAAATGTATCTCTTTCGGTTGTTTTGGTCGTAATGTTTTTTTTAATGAAACAATTTCATTTCCTTTCCCGACGTTTCGACGGTGGTTGCCGTCTTCTTCAGAGGATCTTTTATTTACAAAAATGAATTGAATATTTTATACACATAAGAACATTTAGTGTAAAATGTTGACAAACTTACATTTAGTACGTATTACAGATAAACGTAAATAATACAATGAGAGACAAATATAAAGCAATGTTTAAAAAAAAATGTTTATGATATAAAAAAAAAACACTTCGATTGAAGTTTAGTCGGCTTTTAATTGTCACGGATTATGCTTAGTCACAAAAGAGCAGTAAACCGATGAAATGTTCTGACTGTCTTGTTTACGATCCACATTGTTTCATATTGCCGAAAGAGATATATTTTAAATCTCGAACACCTATAATAATTCAACCAATTGGTCAATAACTTAACAATATACAAAATTATAGTGAAAAATGATTTTAAAAATACATTTAGCAGTTTCGATTAAGAATCTTTTGCATATAATGTGATCCAACATAGGAGCAAGTACGTGCGATCCACTCGTGCATTTTATTTTTGGTATGCAAATACTCCATAAAAGTGTTAATAAAACTGCAAAATCGCATATATTAAATTGTTTAATTTCGCTATGTTTAATACATAAATTGTTCTAAATTGTTTAATTTAAAATGTAAATATAAAGGGATTGGAATGAATATCTCTATCTATCTATCTATCTAAATATTATAAATCTTATCTATCTCTTAATATTCGTTAATAACTGTGACTGGCCTAGAACAAAATCTTCCAACTTTAATGACCAAGAATGTCAATCTTGTTGGTTCACATTATATTTTCGTCAAAAATTCTATGTTAAATGAACTGAAAATTGCATATTAACAAGACCCTAACTAGTCAATTTATGAGGTCAAGTGAGATCGCGGGAATTCCCTCGTCTTAGTGCCTGCGTTGCCCATCACTAAAGATTCAATGCACTTAAAGTAATGCTGGATTTCAAAAGTGCTGTTTATTTAGGAGCATTCACAAATTTAACTTGAAGATTTTCCTACTCGACACAGTTCATTTTTGACAACTTTGAAAGTTTGAGTAAAGTACCGTGACATGTGCATAATACTATAAAATGCCAATAAGACACAATACGATATAATGACCAACGCACTATATCCACCCACGATACATTGCGTTTTATCGTACAGTTCTTGTAAGCTGAATATAAAAATTTCGCATGACAGCCTTAGATAAATTAACAACTATTTCCTGAAAACAAACAAATTTCCGTAATTTTATTGAAAGTTTTAATAAAAGAAGAACAACCTAAGCACGCTGTACGACAGGCTATGATGTTACAGTTATTTCACAGGTCTTTTTGTATATAATAGCGCCTTTATTTGTTCACGTGTGTGGACGGCCTAATACTGGTCAAGCTATTTAAAGCCAGCAGGAGATTATTTGGTAATGGGCATTCAAATTACCTACTGTACTTATAAAAAATAACGTTTACGTGAAAAAGCTTTTTAGAGAAAACTCGAACGGGACTTATTGTTCTAACTTTATGGCATAAATAAACGCAAACAATTTTAGCTAACAAGAAACCCGGTATTTTTCATTGGAATTTTTGCTCACAGCAATAAGAAAACTATTTCTTTTAGCCTGAGTATTTACATATAAAACCGGAATGGATTTGGAATGGAAAAAGTTGAAACTGCATTACACACAACCGATTAAAAAAAACCATGAAACATGTTATACAAACATTCTCTTGAGTAATTAAAATTGTTTAGCGTTGCGGTATAATTAAACGGGAAATACTTTTTCCAAATTCTTCTTCCTTCTTTGTTGGCTTAGCGATTCGGGTCAGATTTTTGTGGTACCGTTTAGCAGGTATCCTGTTCGTAAGCCATTTTTAAATCAATCAAAACGTGTGTGCGTAATTCATATTTTGAGTATTGTGTGACTGATAGTTAGGAAGGTAGGTAAAATGTCGGTCAGAGCGAACTCGCATCTTAGACCCAAGTCTGGTTTTAATACCAAATTTTTCAAAATTGTTGCATTCCTAGACTGGCCGAAGCGGGTCAATTGCAAAGGAAGTTTCCTTTTTCAATTATTTTTTACAGCTACGCCTACGGCAGTAGGTGTTGAAGGGAATACCCAGCTTTTCTGCGTGCTACTGGCCAATGCCCAGTGAAAGTGGAGACTACCCTTACTATGTCCCGCCTCGGTCTACAAATGACATAATTTGTGCGGAATTAATTGTAGGTAGGCCATACCATTCTGGATATCGCACGGTCGTGTCGGTTAGATTTTTCCTTATTTTGTTGGATTCCGTGAAGAAACTTGAAAGAATTTGACCTTCTTAACAGCGAGTGGGATAGAGAAACTCTCTGCAAGCGAGCTATGAAAGGCCGATCCCGTTCATTACCCTCAGTGCCACTGTCTACGGCAACCCAGAGGTTAAACTGACTCTGTGGTTAATGTCCAGGTTAGCAAGCTCATTGCGACATTGTTGAATCAGTTTGAAAGATATTTTTGTCGAATTTACAGCTTTATAGCTCCTTGTATGTCTGTGATTATTGCCCAATTTATATTTTGAGTTGGATTTACTTTATGCATTTTGCATGATTCTAATAAAGCTGGTTCTTCAGCTTAAAAGTAAAGTCGGGAAGTCGTAAAGATTTAGAGACTTAAAGCGAGAAAAGTCCTGCTCCGACAACGCACTCCAATATAGATCTGTCGGTATAAATTTTAAAGTTGAAATCTTTCGACATATCGCGTCGTCATCTTTCAAATTCTTTTTTAGTCTGGGCACGCTGCAAATATCAGATTTTAAATGTGGTGGTCAAGGAGTAAAAGATATAAGATAACAATTAAGAAGGCAGCGCTTGAATTAGATCTTAAAGTCATTGTAACAGTAATAATGGGTTATCCACTTTTTGACACATATTGGGCGGTATCTCAGCCATAACTTGACGGATGTTGATTTTCAAGTGCTCAAGAGTTAAAGGTTTATCTGCGGAAACACGGCCTTTCGCGTAGCCTCACAAAAAAAGTCCGGCGGTGTCAAATCGCATAATCTTGTTGGCCAGTTGATATCGCCACGACGAGAAATTACGCGGCCAGGAAATGTCTCTTGCAATAAAGCCATATTCGATCGAGTTGTGTGGCATGTGGCACCGTCTTGTTGAAACCACATATTCTCCAAGTCGTATTCTTCAATAGCATGCAAAAAAAGTCGGCTATCATATTACCACAACGCTCCGAATTGACGGTGACAGTCGTTCCATCGTTGTTTTCAAAGAAGTAAGGTCCAATCACACCTCCGGACGAAAGAGCGCCCCAGTGACTTCAATTACTTAAGGATTCTCAGAACCCCAAATATGACAATTTTGTTTATTTACATACCCACCGAGTGAGAAATGTGTTTCGTCGCTGAAGAAAATTTTGTTCGAAAAACCGACGTCCACCGGTTTGTCAATCACCCATTCGACGTATCTACGACGTTGTGAATGGTCCGCTGGCTTCAGTTGTTATGTCAGCTGGACTTTATATGGACGTGGGTGTAGATCCAAATGCAAGATACGCCATAATGTGCCGTAAGACAGTCCTAATTCCTGAGGACGACGAGGAATCGACACATTCTGGTCTTCTGCAACATTTTTTACTTACAGCAGCGGTATTTTCAGTGGTACGAGCGAAACGATGATGCACAGGCCTTACAATATCTGTAACAAATCCAGTCTCTTCAAATTTCTTCAAAATTTCGTCAATTGCTTGCGTAGTTGGATGATTATGTAAACCATAATTTCCTCTTAAAGCACGATTTGTGGTTGTGGCAGAATCACCATTTTTGTAGTAGGTTTTAACAATTTTTATGCGTCGTGCGATAGTTAGGCGATCCATTTTCGTAAATGTCAGACTTTCAGCTGAAAAAAAAAATTGGTTCAACAACTTAGTTTGGTAGATGTCGAATTCCAGCCCAATACTTTTGAAACCGCGAAATGGATAAACCTTTATTAATAGGAAGTAGGATTACAATTGCTTACATCCAATTGAGTAAATCCCTGATTGTTGCAAAGTCTCAATATGTATTCTCTTTTGATCCACTAATCTGATATCTAATTATTATGTCAGGTATAAAATTCAATGTAAATTTGATTGTGTAATTTTTATTGTATTTAATTCTTAATTTGTATTGAATTTTTAATAGTAATATCAATCAAAATACCATTTCATTCGAGCTTACTGACGATGAAAGCATAGCTTATACTTAATACATTTTGTGATTGGATTTATTTAATAAAATCTTTAATTTATTAAAATAAAATTAGTTACAAAATTGTATAGGTACTGTAATATAAAATTATAACGAAAAAATATAAAATAAACATTTGTTTATTCCTTTAAATTTTATTTTTGTATAATGAAGCTATTTCCAATACAGTATAATAATTTGTTCAAATGCAAAACCAAAAAACTTAACACAAAATACGAATAATTAGCTAACTACCTACCAAATATATATCGAGGTATGTACAGAAATATATTGTTATATAATTTTAAATTATAAGAAATGACGCTATTATTTGACTGCGGATGTATTTTAAAGTGACTAACTAATTAAAACATAAATCTGAAAATAAAAATGATGGTCGATATTTCGCCTTAAAACCAATAAAATATTATTTAAGTAAAATCTCTAAAACGTGTACAATTTTTTTTTGTCCGTTCACCTTTTAAAGCAGTAATACAAAATAATGTTCACGTGCCTGGTTCATGACATTATTTAGCGTGTCAATTCAACAATAAAAACAAATGTATGTCGATTCCGTGACTATATTTCCCATGTTGGAAGGATTCACCTTAATCAGTATAAAAATCAACTTTCACTAAAATAATTTAATAACTAATAATTTTATTGATATACAAAACTTTCCCAATTGAATGCCGAGCAACTAATTCCCCATTTACCGGCACACACATTCTTTCCAAGTAAATCAATAACTACAGTGTAAACAGAAAAAATACATGTATAAAACTTTTAACAACAGTCATACATACATAGCTGTATTTGTTACATTAATTCCCATTATGTTTGCTCATTAAAAGTAATATTGTAAGACCTTGCATTTTTATTTAAAAAAAAAAACAATAAAACAAAAAAACCATTGTATGTCGTTAATCCTTGCTGCTAGTCCTTTTTTTTTATCACCGTCAACAACGATGCTATTATTAATGTTTTTTTTTTCATTTTTTTTTTCAAACTTATTGTTTCTTTGTTTCCATTGCTTTCACAAGAAGTGAATAGGAGTGTGTAAAAGGCTGTTGTGGTGACGTCTATTTTTAATTGCACATGTACACGTGTTCAATTTTTGTTTTAACAGTCATTTTGATAACACGAAAGCTCAAAATATCAAGGAGGATTGAGATGTTAATATTGAAAAATTGAATTCATGATTGGTGTTGGATTTGGACAGTGTCTTGGCTCACTTCGATGACCGTAACTTTAAAAATAAACAAAATAGGTTGAAAGACGCAGCCAACACAGCATTTTCACCATGATATGTTATGATATGTCCCTAATACCAAACCTTTTATCAGGTTAATTCAGCAGTTAATTTTTTACTTGCGATTATAGGTACTATAAGGCAAGTTATGTATTCGTAAAAAAAAAATTTTTCTAACAATCAAACATGACATTACGATCATAGAGAACAGTAGCTTCCATACATTATTTTTTTGGCCAAAAACAAAAATCTTATTTTTCTCAAAAACGGCTCCAAGGATTTTTATAAAAAAAATCAGTTTATTAATGAAGGGAAAGGGTACCTTTTAATAATTTTTTTTGGAAAAAAATTGTTATTTTTGGTATCTCTAATAGAAGCATTTTTTTGGTTTTCGATTTTCTAGGAAACTGTTAATTTGATTTTTTTGAAATTTTTTACGCCGAAGGTCCCAAAGAATTTAAACGCTATTGTATACTTAAATTTTTCAAAAAAAATTCTTTTTGCATATTAATTTTTTTTTTGAAAACTCAAAATTTCGAAAACGTCTCAATTGATTTTTTTCAAAAAATCGTATTTGGTGGTTTTTTGACATTATATTGAATATTCAAAAAAACTATTTTTCTAAAATAAAAAACGACGGTTCAAATGTTAAGATACCGTTACGAAAAAAATGTATTTCGCGAAAACGGCTCCAAGAATTTTTATAAAAAATTTGTGTGTTCTTAAATTAGTACAGTTCACTTTGAAGTATAATTTTTTTTGTCGTACTTTTTAACGGTAATTCCCATAGAACCACTTTTTATATTTTCGACTTTCTCAATATTGGATGAACGAATGAGATTGTCCCCTAAAATTGTTAAAAAGACTGCGTACTCAAATTTTCAAAAAAAAAGTTTTTCGATTTTTAAAAAATAAATATATTTTTTTCTTTGAAAAATCGATTTTTCAAGAACCAGTCACAGATTTTTTTTTAAATTTGAATTTTATATGTATATTAACAATATCTTCAAAATTGCGTGTCAAATTTTTTTTCTAAAAATGTTTTCAAAATTTTATACATAAAAAATTAATTTATTAAAAAACCGCTATAAAGATTGTTGATTTTTTTTTTTTATATATTTTTATTTATCCAGGAATTCAAATGGCATCTTTAATTTCCCCCAAACTATAACGACTAAGCAATAGAAAAACATTTAATTATGTGTATTATCCATTTATTTCTACCTTTTTATTATTCCCTTTTTACAAATTTCTGGGTACGTCACTTAATACTAAATACAATGTAGACCCTATAAATATGTACGAGTATATATGTACATAATATGTGGCTTGAAAAAACACATGAATCCTTTGTATGCATATTTCACCTAAATTATGAAGTTGTATGTATATAGCTGCCTACCCACACACATCCTCCATTTTCATATGTACATGCTAACATATACTAAGGTTCCAGCAATATGTATATAAAGGGTTATCCTTTTCGCGGTTTCAAAAGTATAGGGCTGGAATTCGACATCTGTCAAAATATGTTGCTAAACCAATTTTTTTTTCAGTTGAAAGTCTGACCTTTACGAAAATGGATCGCTTAACTATCGCACAATGCATAAAAATTGTTAAAACCTACTACAAAATGGTGATTCTGCCACAGCCACATATTGTGCTTTAAGAGGAGATTATGGTTTACATAATCATCCAACTACGCAAGCAATTGACGAAATTTTGAAGAAATTTAAAGAGACTGGATTTGTTACAGATATTGTTAGGCCTGTGCATCAATCGTTTCGGTCGTACCATTGAAAATATCGCTGCTGTAAGTGAAAGTGTTGCCGAAGACCCGAATGTGTCGATTCCTAGGAGTTCTCAGGAATTAGGACTGTCTTACGGCACATTATGGCGTATTTTGCATTTGGATCTACACCTACATCCATATAAAGTCCAGCTCACACAATAACTGAAGCCAGCTGACCATTCACAACGTCGTAGGTACGTCGAATGGGTGCTTGAATAACAGGCGATGGACGTCGGTTATTCGAACAAAATTTCCTTCAGCGACGAAGCATATTTCTCAGTCGGTGGGTATGTCGTAGTTGGGGTTCCGAGAATCCTCAAGTAATTGAAGAGAGGCCATTACATCCACAAAAACGTCACTGGGGCGCTCTTTGGTCCGGAGGTGTGATTGGACCTTACTTCTTCGAAAATGACGATGGAACGGCTGACACCGTCAATTCGGAGCGTTATGCTCATATGATAACCGACTTTTTTTGTCTCCTATTGAAGAATATGACTCGGAGAATTTTTGGTTTCAGCAAGACGGTGCCAATTGCCACACAACTCGATCGAATATGGCTTTATTGCAAGAGACATTTCCTGGCCGCGTAATTTCCCGTATTGGCGATATCAACTGGCCAGCAAGATCATGGGATTTGACACCGCTGGACTTTTTTTTGTGGGGCTACCCATAAGGCCATGTTTATGCAGATAAACATTTAACTCTTGAGCACTTGAAAACCATTATTCGTCAAGTTATGGCTGAGATACCGCCCAATATGTGTCAAAAAGTGGTCGAAAATTACCTCAAAAGACTTTATAATAAAAAGAAATATGAAAAAAAAATATTTTATATGTGTTTTATTTACGTTTACTTTTGAAACCGAAAAATGAATAACCCATTACTTAGGTTTTTTGCGGTCTAATTACAAGATTTCCAGAGTTAGCAGGATTTTTGGTTATATTTAGGGCTGGCAACGAGACGAGAACAGGCGAGACTTTTGTTAGTCTCGTCTCGTTCTCGTCAAAATCGAAAAATTTCAGTCTCGTCTCGCATTCGGTCCAGGTCTCGCCTAACCAAGTCTCGTCTCGGTCTTGGTCTAGCCTTTTTCTCGAGAAAATTTTAATGTGCGGTCTCGTCTAGGTCTTGGTCTCGGTCTTGGTATCATCCTTAGTCTTGGTTTCTTTCGTGTTTTTTTGGTAGTAAAAAGATGTAAGATAAAGATAAGATGCATTGTTCGGATTGCAAATATAGAGTATGGTTGTGGTATCTCAGCAGTTCGTCGGTAAGAAAAATATGGGAAAATGTATAAAACAAACTCGTGAGTCTATTTTGTCTTTTGAGTTAAGTGGATATAACATTTTGGAAGAATTGTGTAAGTTAATATATTTCATAGCAAAAACAAATAAAATATTAAAAAAAAGAATACATAAAAGAGTAGATAATATTTTTTTCCAAATGTCAGCCAAAACGCCTTCAATCAACTTTTTCCAAAGCCAAAAATAAAATCGGAAAAATTTCGAATTTTCTGAGGTAAAATTTCCATTTGTAAAGTTTTTTAATCTATCTAAAGTAGGGTATACATTATCGAACCTGCGTGACATTCTTGTAGGATATCGTACATGCGTAAAAAGTCTCGGGTACACATTTATGAGTTTTGTTGTCCGTCCGCCAAACAAAATTTTCATTTTCAATCCAAGATTTAACTCAATAAACAAATCAAAATATTATTTTTTTATTCACTACTGACAAAGATTCAAAAATGTAATAAATAACACCAAACATACTTGTTGACTGTTGCTCAATGAATGATTTGCATACACATCATCGATCAAGAACGCTGTCTGACAGGCAATATCAAAAAATTTTGTGAGCAGGCCAACATGCCTGTCATGCCATCAGGCAAGTGTACACATTATCGAAAGTGAGCAAATCTGTCACGCAGGTTCCATAATGTGTACACTTCTTAAATCGAAGCGTTCCTTCAATGGATTCTGACAGTTCATGTCTTGACAGGTAGGCAGCTTAATACATCTTGACATTTGAGCAATATTTTGTTTTCCAAAGGTCGAATGAAAAATTTCGAATTTTTTGAGGTAAAATTTGAATTTTGTAGAGGATTTGTAATCGATCTAAATCGGAGCGATGCTTCAGTGGATTTTAACAGTTCATGACTTGAATGGTAGGCAGTTAATATATCTTGGCATTTGAGCAATATTGTGTATTCCAAATTTCACCTAAAAGGTCTAATATCAACTTTTTAGGGAGCAATAAATTAAATCGAAAAATTTCTAATTTTCTGAGATAAAATTTGAATTTTGTACAGGATTTTTAATCCATCTAAATCGGAGCGATGTTTCAATGGATTTTGACAGCTCATGGCTTGACAGGTAGGCAACGAACTATATTTTGACGTTTTCATAATATTTTTTTTCCAAATGCTATACAAGAGGCTTAAGATCAACTTCTTCCTGAGCAAACATTTTTTTGAGGTTCTTTTAATACGCTTAAATCGGAGTGATCGTTCGATGGATTTTGACACTTCATGACTTGAGAGTTAGGGAACGAACTATATTTTGACGTTTTGACAATATTTTTTACCAAATGTCACCCAAAAGTAAGCAACGCCATGCATACATAAATCGTACGTATTCTTCTCTGGATTTTCGCAATGCGCCTATCTCTGTATAGCTATGTACATACATATATGGTTTGATATGTTAACGCGCATATAATATTTCGCAAAAAAACTTATGAATATTATAAAAATTGAACATGATTAGATACTACAAAATAATGAAATAAAAACAAAATTTTCTTATAGCGAAAACCCAAACCAAACCAACGAGACCGCCGAGACCAGCGAGACTCTCGTCGAATTTCGGTACCAAAAATACGGTCTCGTCTCGCTCTCGTCTCGGTCTCGTCTTCGGTACTTTTAAAGGAGTCTCGTCTCGTTGATGAGACCGAGACCGAGACGAGACCGAGACTAGTCTCGGTCTCGTTGCCAGCCCTAGTTATATTCAGTTTTGCATGATTACATACTTGCTTTTTAAGCACTTTTTCGTATCATTTAATGGCTTTGAATGTCCAACAACAACTTGAGTGTGCTACCACCAAGTTTTTTCTCAATTATTTTTAGCTGGACTTATAGCTATTTCACGACTTGCCAAGCTCAGTTTGTTTTCTTTAAAAAAAAATTACATTTTTTAGCAGTTTTTGTAGTCAAGAAATCCTTCTAAAACCACTATTTGAAATATTTAATTGGTCACACTGACTGGCATATTAATTTTTTTTATGTAATTTTATATTGTGGCCGATTTTTTAAGAAGGCATTGAAATTCCGCTCTTTTCACTATGTTAAATTTTCTATATCTTCGTTTTTTTCTTGATTAAAAATTTGTAAGTTCATTAGTACACATTGCTCTACTGGTTATAGTCAACTTTGTTAAATTTTTATCTTGATCTATTGATGTAAAATTTGCTTAAGACTAACTTATAAGATATTGTATCTTACAGTTTTTAAGCAATCACGAATAAATAAATAAATACAATAAAATAATTTTTTTCAATACTTTTACCAGCAGCTTCTCGCATGATTGTAGAATCTTCTTTCAGAGAGATTCCAGACTTAAAGAAATTTTAGAAGCGCTGGAGACAAGCAAGGACGATAAAGCTCCCGGCTTCAACTAAATCTCTATAGAGTTCTATTAATAAAGAAACTTGAATTTAAACTGTTCTTGCAAAGGCACTCAACCATATTCACGTTACTCTAATGTAATGTTTTGTAGTTCTGTTCCTGGATCCAATATGTAAAGGCATTCTTCCATTTCGTACTCTTTTGCGTGATTTATTCGCCCATGGAACTAAAGCAACAACCGCCCTATTCCCCCAACTAACATCCTACAAACACCATCCGTGAGAGTATGTGATAAATATTTTTTAGTTCTTAGTTCCGTTTGATTGTATTCCTGATATATTTTTTTCTTCCATTTTGGATTGTTCTTTTGTGCGTAATATTTTTTTTTTTTTGCAATTAGCAACAATTTTATCAAAGCTGTGCAAGAGAAAAGTTTGATCTTTTCCAAAGAAAAATCGGCTGTCACTCAGAAGGTTGTAACCCACATTTGCCTGTATAATATTGAAGGTTTAACAAAAGAAATCTTTTTCTGCTCCTTTTCCATTTGAAGCAAAAAAGAAACTTAATACACAGAACGTATCTGGTTTGAAGCTATGTATGTACATACATATGTATATCAATATATATGTAGTACAATCCAGTCGTGACTTCTAGGCTATTACACCAAACTGGGTATAACTCAAAAGAATTTATTGGTATTTCATACTTGAAAGGAACTAGAAAATTTTCCCTTTCAGATTTTCACTGCAGAAGTAAGGAACACAAACGGATGAACAGACGCCATAGTTATTTACTATATAGGTTACCATCAGCAATATAGGAATATTTCTAAAATAACATACATATCATGTACATATTATGTACATACATATGCATATATGTAAAGGAATGCCTCCGTCTGCAAAAGAATAATAAAAGGTCCTTTTATAATGAATATATCCAACGATTTACACGGATGCGGAGCGTATTTTTGTTGTTGCTATTTAAATGTGTTGCTATGTGTGTTATACGAAGTAAATATACCCCATATACATTATGTATGTGGTTTGATAATAAGAAAACGTTCATAAACATATTATATGTCTTATGTATTTCAGGATCTGTACACATATATATATTTTTGTGCAGTGTGTTCTATACATCCGTTTATTGGCAGAAAAATTACGTTCATACAAGTTAGATATGTGAGTTATAATGATTGATGATATATTCCATGCGAACAATAAAACATATGATATGTTACAAAAAAAATTCCAAGGACTTTGCACATTAATTATTATTACAAAGAATGAGTTGGAATTTACAAAAAAATAAAATTAAACGCGTGCAGGATTTAATGATAATTGAATGTAACATTTAAAAAAAAAATACTTTTAACAATAATTATATGGAAGATGTTAGTGGGTATTGGATTTTAAGGTTTTATGTCACTCATTAGAGATTCCTGTTAAAAGCAGTACTTTTATTTAAGAGAATTTAATGTAATTGAAAGCAAAGCATTGCATGAAAGTGATGATATTGAATTTAAGTTTTTTATTTTTCCTTGATGTATTTTAATATATCGAAATATAGGAATAATTACACATATTGCACAATTCACATTTCCGAGTAGAAAAGTTAAGGGGATTTAACCAACTTACTGTAGAATCGGCACAGTTTCCACAGGGTGTCCAGTGGAGAATTTACAAATTTAAATTGTAATTGCATGTAAAATAATTGAATGTATAGACAACTACATCCCAAACCGGTGGGCCGAATTGCTTCAAACTTGGTACATAGAGCTTTTAAGGTATTGAACAAAGGGAAAATTGAATTTTTTTAGCTAAAAAAATAACGGTACCTACCATATAACCGTTACATTAAAGCCTATTTTTGTCGGAAACGGCTCTCACGATTTTGATAAAAAAAGCAGTGCAGCTTTTTAGATACGACCGATCATATGGTTGATAAAAAAAAATTAAAAACGGCACTTTCCATAGGACCGTTTTTTTTGCTTTCGACTATCCCATAAACGGCTTACCCGATTCTTTCGAAATTTCACACACATATAGCCTTATGTTACCCAATTTATACTGCGTACCAATATTTTTAATTAATATTTTGTTGTATCTTAAAAGCAAAAAATAAAAAAAAAATATATTCTGAAAACTGCTCATTAAATGTTTTTCAAAAATTATATTTATTATGTATTTGCTGAATACCTATGAATTGGCGTTTTTGAATTTAAACAAAAAAAAAATTGTCATAAATTCAAATTTATCCAAGAAATAAAATGGCGTACTTTTTTTTGAGCTCAAATTAGTTTAAGTATTTACTTCAGAATTTTGAATTATTTTTTCTTTGATTAATCCTATTTAATTTTTTGTTTTTAAGTTTATATTTCCATTTCCATTTTTTTAGAAAAAATTTAAGAAACTTTGTATATAAAAATAAAGTAAAAACCGACAAAAATATATAATTTTATATAAAAATCTTTTGCACACGATGTGATCGAACATAAGAGCAAGTTCTTCGTCCATTTTATTTCTAACGCTTAGAGAATTATTGTCATTTTTAGTGACATTAATTCAACTTTTAGGTTGTCACTAAGGTAAATCACTACAATGTTTGAAACTCGAAATTTGTCAACAATACACTTTCATCAATTTCAAAATTAATTCATGACTTGTATACTTTGTGTAGCATTCTTCATCGTCACTTGCTTGCGATATATGTAGGTACTAAGGCAATTATGCATTTGGAAAAAATCGTCTCCGAGATTGTAATCAAACTTGACATTACGATGAAAGAGAACACAATCAAATTCGGTCCCACAATTCCGTCTGTCTGTCTGTAAAACGATCTACAGCCTAAAAAGCTGAAGCGATTTTCTTAAAAATTGGTATTTAAGCGTCTTCGGTGATTGTCTCAAAAGATTTTTGAATCGTGTTTTAGCCCCAAAAATAACGGTACTTGTCGTACAATTTTTTTCTACCATCTTAATTATCTCAGAAACGGCTCTATCGATTTTGAAAAAAAATGTAGTTCAACTGGTAAAATATTTTTTTACATTTAGGTACATATATATGTTATTAACGGTACCTACCAAACAAACATTTTTTGCTTTCGACTTTCTCATAAACGCCTTGACAGATTTCGATTAATTATATCTTTATAGAGTAGGTCCTTCAAATTATAAATAATACCAACATTTTCGAAAACTATTTTTTTTTTTTGATTTTCGAAAAAAAATAATTTATTTTTTTTTATTTTGAATGCCAAACAGCAACTTGAGTGTTTTTTCAATTATTTTTGGCTGGAATTATAGCTATTTCACGGCTTGCCAAGGTCGATCATCAGATTCCTTTGTTCTAGGGGTGCTGGTCTACTTTTTTCATTTTAATTGAAAAACTTCTTGTGACTTCATCGTGTATTGAACCATGACCAGCCGCTTAGTAGCCAATGCAATCAAATTTAATAACTATTTAACAATTTTCAATTAGTACGTTAAGTTTTTCTATGTATTTAACAATGATTTGTTAAATTTTTTTACACTTGTAGCTTTGTGGTACAGATCATTCGGAAATTGTTAATTTTCCAAATGTTAAATGTTAAAGTTAAAGTAGCTTTTTGGTACACAAACCTTTGTAGTTTGTTAAAATGTGTATCTTATAAATACAATACTTGTAGTTTTGTTGTACAGGGGCTAGATGTGTTGATTCGTTAGCTTTCCGACGGCTTTTGAACCAAATTTAATATCAGACGAATTAGTGATGGACTGATTATGCAACAAATCAAGTCTTGTTTAGAAGCTTTTAGCGAATAGGGCGAATATCCTCCGGAATCATCAGCATTGTAATAAGTGGCTCAAGGTCAACTAAAAAGTTTGTGTAACTCATGTGGGTTCTTGATGTAAAAACTTCTTTTGCGGTGTTGGGGGTAAACATTTTCTATGGAGCTGTCAAAACGAACAACGCGACACGAGAAGACACGACACGCTCTCTAAAAAAAGGTGTGTGAAATTTGCGGGTGCTGTTGACATTTTGTTTTTACTCATGCTTGTTCTTTCGTTTGTATTTTTCCTTTGTATTAATATAATATGAAAAACTTAAGCTGCTGGTCTCGTTTCCAGTGCTTCTGTGTCTCTATTTCGTACATTTATTCACGGAGAAGTAGAATGTGTAATGTAGTAAAATTGCTGAACCATTAATTAAAGTTCGAACGACGCAACATTGACGGTAGCCCTTATGGGTTATGTATCATGTATACATGCAAATACGGAGCCGTTTAACTCTGTTTGTTCTTTAACCGGTTTCCATGAAATTGAATCCCTAAATTAAAATTATGGAAGTTTTACCTCTAGTGCGTGTACACACACTCTTTTTTTTTACCTTATAACAATGCATACAAATCCACAGTGAAAGTTATTTTCAAAAATTTAGATAGAATGAAGGTATATATTATAGAAAAATAAAATATAATTCCCGAAATTAACATTCTTTTTTTTTTGTAAATAGTTTTTATTTGATTTGGACAATTGCCAAGGTAAATTTCACTTGAAATTGAAAATCTCCTAGGCAACAGATATGTTAATAATAATAGTCCTATGATTTTCCAAATTAAAAAAAAAATATAATGATTTCCAAGCAATTATGTTGTAAACTAGTTGAATTAGAAGATAAGAGATTACAAGTTGATCATTGCTATATGAGAAAAAGCAGCCACCACAAATTACAATTAGGTGCCAGAATGTCTAGAACTAATGTTTGTAAAAAAGAACTACATCGATTTATTTAATGTAAGGTTATAATTTATCTCTTTGCATTTATACATAAATTATTGCTTAACAAAAATATTGCATAAAATTCAATAAAGAAAAAAACACGCATACGCCACAGTACCCCATTAAACCAGAAAAAGTTTTGATTTTAATTGTTGGTACGCTAAATGAGCGTTTGACTACCCCAGAGATTGCAGAGGACAGCTGTGCTATCCTATTATCAGAATAATAGGAAATTATTTCAAATGCGATATTATAATGATTCTGATGGCAAGTCGTTAAATATCCTTTATACGACGAAATACAGGTGGTAGCAAACTCTAATTGTTGTTGGTTTGTTCAAAGAAGAAAGTGAACATAATGTTTTCAATAAGATCACACCATCAATAAATTATACGCCACTGACTTTCTCAGATGAAGCCAAGTTTCTAGGTATTATACTAGACTAAAAGCTGAACTAGACATCCAATATACAAGATAGAGTAAGAAGGCAAAACTCTTCTCTTGCAAATAAGCCATTGGGAGGGAGGAGATTACCCACTGGTTGTAGACAGCGGTTGTCATCAGACCGATACCTACTTATGGAGTAGCAATATGGTGGACTAAATTAGATAAAGTCATAATTGTAGCGAATTAAATAAGGTCCGACGGTCAGACAGTTTATGTATCAGCGGAAGGCTCAGCTCCACATCCACGGCTGCCTTGAACATACTACTTAACCTTATACCCTTCAATATTATCAGCAAACAAGTGACCGCGAGTAATTACTGCTACTCGTATCAAAGCCATCTCTCAATAGACTAGCAATTCCAATAGCCATCTCTCATATTCTCAACATATTCGAATCAAAATTAGGACTATCCGACTACACCACCCAACTGGTAATATTCGATAGGAACTTTCAAGTTACCAACCCACTAAGGTCTGTTTGGAAAGATGAGACGTTCTTAACAGATGAAACAACTCACTTTTTTAGAGACGGCTCAAAAACTTAAGAGGTAGTGGTTGGCGGTGTGTACTCAGAGAGACTAAATCTTAGTCTCCCTTTCGGTTTCGGTCCCCCTGACGTAGCGTGTTCCAAGCGGAAATTCTAGCGATTAAAAATGTTCTATGCTGGTGTAAGGGAAAACATGATATCCACATAGGTTATCCGTATCGTATCAGGCAGTCAAGTATCCCTCAAATCACTTGGCGCTATTTCCACAATCTATATAACTGCCCGCAATTATCGATCATCTCTCACTGAGAATAGTTTAACATTCGCCTGATTTGGTAGGCGGGACATAGGGATATCTTGGCAAATTGGAAAGGCGATGATCTCGTCAGAAATGGAACCCTAATATAAGTTCTACCTTAAATGGAAGAAAATGATATGCCTTTTGCTACATGTAAACTTAGTTGTAACTATAAATCGCCTTAAAACAAATAAACATGAGATGGTCAAACATCATCACATCACTTCTTATTGCCTGGCTACTAAGCAAATCTGGCCAAAAATGAATCCATGACTCTCAAAATGTCTGGGAACTTCTTGCCTTGGTAATAAGTAGTGTCGTAACTGGACACTGCGTAATTGGCAGACACGCCAAAAGACATGGCGTATTCTTCTACACCATTTGCAGAAATTGTATGGTTGAAGAGGAAGGAGAGACTGTCCGCATTTGCTTTGCTCATGTTCTGCTTTTTTCCAAGAAAATAGATTACCCCTTCTTCGGCGTCCCCAGTGATATTAGACACATACAGTCCTATTAATAAAAAAACGCTTAGTCCATCTTTAGTCTATGCAATAACAAAACCATGGAATAAGAGTTAGAGCATGGACTAAAATTTCCTATTAATAAAAAATCGAACAAAATCGCCTGCAATAAGTATCAACTCTATCTCTTTTTATTTTATGTCCCTGTAAATTTTGTTCTTAAACGTAAATTCTTAGTCAGTCACTAAACCACCGTCTTCGATGGTCTAGCGAATGACTAAGTTGGTAAATGTCAAATAGCAGAAATTCTGCTTTATTAATAGTACTTCGCACTTAGTCCACGCAATAAGTCCTAAACATTATCTAGTCCATGTTTATTAATTTGGGTGATAGAGACCCACCAACTACATTGCTTTATTAGCAGTGGTCTAAGTGTATCAGCCGATTTCCTGACACCCACTTAAACCTAACTTAACCTAACAAACCTATGTTGAAATAAAATGCACGACTCGATCGCAAGTACTTGCTCCTATGTTCGATCATATTATATGCAAAAGATTCTTAATAGAAATGGCTATATGAATTTTTAAAGTCTTAATTTTGTATATATATAAATTCTAAATTTTTTTATAAAAAAAATTGGTATGAACATTTTAAATATTTAATAATATAAAGTTAAAAACATAATTTCAGAAAAAATCGTCCACCCATTTTCGAAATTTGAATTTTCAAAGAAATATTTTTTTTTCAAAAATTCAAAAAAAAACTTGTTTTCGAAAATTTTGAAACGCAGTATTATTATAGAATTCTATAGACATCCTGCATAAAACTTTTGATCGAAATCCGTTGAGCCGTTTCTGAGAAAGCCGAAATTCAATAAAATGTTGTATGACAGGTACCGTTAATAACAATATATTTTTAAAAAAATGTAGACTATACCGAAACTAGTACACACACCAATTTTTGCCAAAATCGTTGGAGCCGTTTTCGAGATAATTAAGATGGTAGAAACATTTTTATGGCAAGTACCATTATTTTGCGGGCTAAGACAACGATTCAAAAATCTATTTTCGACAAGCACCTAAAACACCAAGTTTGAAGAAAATCGCCTCTGCCGTTTAGGCTGTAGAGAGTTGTACAGACAGACAGACACAGAGACGGAATTGCGGGGCCCACTTTTCTGGTGTTCTCTATCACCGTAATGTCAACTTTGATTAAAATCTCGAGTTCCTTTTTTTTTCCAAATGCAATACTTGCTCTATAGTTACGGTGACCATATTTTTCTGAGCAAAACCCGGGACATAAATTTAAAAATTAAAAAACGTATTTGGTACAAAATCAAACAAATTCTCAAATACAAAAACAGCACAAAATGCAAAACCCTTACATTATTTTTAATATTTAACCTTTTTTTAGCGAGTCTTTGAAAAATAAACATTAATAACACATTAGCAACAAAATTCTTGGTACTTGGTACTTTTTTGCCTAACAAATTTCTTTGATGATTATTATAGTTTCCTATTAAATATTTTTTAATTTCTTGGCAGCTAGAATTATACTTTAATTTTGCCGTTAGCATTGCTCTGAGAGTTTCAACATTCAGTTGTGTATTTTCATTTGTCCAAATATTATTCATTATGGAAAAAAACTCTTTCGGTTGGAGCATTTGAACCTGGAAGACAGAGGCCTAACTCGAATATGTAAAATATTTTTGAAGTTTATACTTTTCAAAAATGCTAAAAAAATGCCTTTTCATTTCTCGGACACAGTTATTTTATTCTCTATCCATTTTGTTATAATTTTGTGACAAACAAATTCGTCAAACAAGGTGGAATCATTAATAGTTGTATCCCTCTGCTTTTGATTGGCAAAAGATAACGAAGATTTTATTTCTGGCCAGAAAGGAAATAGGAATGTTTCGAAGAATTACCCAACTAAAAACTTCATATTTTTAAAAGATCCAACCCAATGATTTAAGAAAAGTTGATGAATATTTGCTTTACATTAATTTTGGTCAATTAATTTTTCGAATTATTCTTTGATCAATTTGTTTGAAAACAAAATTATCAATTGTCTTAATTTTAATTTAAGGCATTGAAATGCTAGCGCAACTTTAGACAAGCAAATTTTTTGCGACTCTTCTATTAATATAATGCTTATATGAAAAATTGACGATTCGGATTGAATAAAATGGAAAAAGAAGGAGCTCAGATGAGGGGTTGTTAAACAAATTCTTTAATTTGTTAAGGCGGATTCGCACTTTGACATAAAAAATATTAAACACATAATTAAATAAAAATAAAAAATAAAATTGTTAAAATTTTTTAACGTTATTAAAATTATATAAATAACATTTAGTCGGGAAAGTCGAGCGTAAAGCCCAGTACTCAGATCGGGAAAAATATTATTTCACAGAACAAATTTTATCTGTAATTTGTCCCGACCAGTACTCACCTCGGCGCAAAATAAAAAAAAAATTGTTTCGAAATCTACATACAGAAATCTCCACATAATTTTTCCAAGACAAATAATGTCCGAATCATTATTTTACTAGACAAAATTTGATGTTTTATGTACATTGTGCCTTTTGTCACCTCACAGCGTATCCCCTGTTTAGGTTTAGCAATATTAAAAGATATTAGGGGTATATGACCAGACAAAATTATTTCAGTTAGACAGTAGCGTAGCTAAGGGGCGTTCAATATATTCTCGGAATCGATATGAAGCAAAAAGCGAATTCAATTTAAATTGTTTTTATTTTTCAATATAATCTCCCCTAACATCAATGCATTTGTTACATCTTGAGATAAGCTTTTTTAAAGCCTCAAAAAAAAAATTTTCCTCTTTCTCTGCAAAATACCCATTTATTGCCGACTTGAGTTCTTCATCATTTACCATAATCTTTTTCCACGAAGACATTTTTTCAAATCCGGAAATAGGAAATAATCACTAGGGGCAAGATCTGGACTATAGGGTTGGTGTTTGATTTCTTCGAAACCACAATCTCGCGCAGCAGGCTTGGAAACTCGCGCCGTGTGAACAGGAGCGTTGTTATGAAGAAGCAACACACCCGCTGCGAGTTTACCCAGTCTTTTCTTTTTAATTTCCTCCCGCAAATTATGCAAAGTGGAAGCGTAGGATGTGGCGTTGATGGTTTCACCTTTTTTTTGTACTCAATGAGCAAGATTCCCTTTGAGTCCCAAGAAACTGTGGCCATGAGCTTCCCGGCAGACGGAGTGACTTTGAACTTCTTCGGGTAGTCTGTTCCTTTTTTATGCCACTGCATGGACTCTTGTTTGCTTTCAGGGTCATAGTGGTGAACCCATGTTTCGTCCCCAGTAACAATTCGATCCATAACACCGTCCGCGTTCTCACTACACATCTCCAAAAGCTTTCTACACCATGCGATTCTCACTTTTTTCTGAAGCGCTGTAAGCATTCGTAGCACCGACATTGCACTGACCTTTGAAAGGTTAAGATGGTCATGAAGAATGGTGTGACTGGTACCAGTTGAAAGCTTGGTGATCTCTGCCATCATTTTAAGCTTTATTCGGGCATCCTCAAGAACAAGTTTTTCGACTTCTTTGATGCTTTCTCCCGTACAAGCAGTAACCGGGGGGCCGGAGCGGGGGTCGTCTTTAATGCTCTCTCTGCCTCTCTTGAACTCACTTGACCACTTTTGCACAGCTGATAATGAAGGTGTGGAACCCTGGGGGTCAATTCCCGATCTGTGAAAATGTGAAGTGATAAATTTTATCACGCTTTCACGTCTAATTCGATTCTTGATTCGTGAAAAAGTGAAGTTAAATGCCAAACATTTTTCATATGATAATTTTTTTATCACAGTCAATTGTTTTGTGAAGAAAATGTTTCTAATCGAATATTAAGAAGAAAGAGAGGATTTGGCACATGACAAGTAAGCAACAATTATATTTATACACAAATTTATTTTGGTAGTAAATTATATTTGTGTTAATTCGAGTAAATAACGAAATTGTTAAATCAACAGATTCACAACAGCCGACGCGACGGTGCTCACTCCCGCGACAGATCGTTGGAAACTAACCATTGCAAAAAAATTGCAGAGCACTTTACCATATTTAAATGGCTTTGAATCGCCTTTATAAGTTGAGTGTTTTTCAAGAATGCTCTCAATTCACGTATTAAATCCATGCATAAATGTTTTGGGAATCTATAAAGTTCAATTAAGTGCTCCTAGTTGTAAATTCGAATAGATTCATCCCATCTCGAAGGGAAAGCCTCAATATCCTCACATGAAAAAATAATAAATCTTACTCAAAACAGAGATACTATGAATATAATATAAAACCCACAATTGTTCAGTATGACGTCTTTTTTAATTTATTAAACGAATTATTATTCCGGACATTATTCTTAAGCAAATTTAGAAACTGAAATCAAATATTTATTTACCTTTCCCAACAAAAAATCTAATCAGAAATGACAGAATTTATCATTTAGTACTTTTTAGTACAAACTTTATCACAATGAGTTCTAGAATCGCATTAGGCGTGTGCGTGAAGTTGGAAAATGATAAACCTCTGTAAAAACTGAAATGATATTTTTTTTATCACTTCACAATTTCACAGATCGGGAATTGACCCCCTGGTAAACTCTTCATGAATAGTTTTTTGACTTTTTCCTTGCTTAGTGAGAAATTTAATTACAGCGCGATGCTCAACTTTCACCATCATTGTCTTATGATTCTGTTTAACTAGAGAAAAGACGCTAATTAATAATCACATTTATATGAAATTTTACATGAAAGCACTAAAATAATAGTATTACTTGATAAATAAGACAATTTATATATATAACCACAGCTTCACCCCGATACCGAGAATATATTGAACGGTCCTGGGAATGAGTAGGTACAATGAGGACGTATTTACTTTAAATAAAAGTATGAAAATATTTCTGAGATTTATTTGGTGTTCTATTATCCAACAATGCATTTGCATAAATTTGAATAGAAGGGAATTATAAATTAGGGAAAATCGATGAGGTTAAAGCAAAAAGCAATAAGATTGAAGCTGGAAAAATCGTGAAATGTAATAAATCAGAAAAAATTATAACGAACAGGGACAAATTAATAATTTTACATATGTAGGTATATTTAATTTACATTACATAATGTACCTATGTATAATGTATATTGAAAGCGCATAGAAACATTCCAGCGAACTTGCGTTATTTTTGTTAAATGCTGTTTAATCTTTGGCGTCTTTTTTCGTATTCATTGCAAATATGTACTTGAAAATTGATAATCCATATTAGTATCTACATTATAAGACTTCTTCTTAAACACAAAGGTAACTCAGTGAATGTTCTTATTTCCCCCTACAGAACTTTTCTTAGATACGCTACTGTTCGCATTGAAATTGTATCTCTATAACTTCAAAATTTTGCTTGGGAAAAAATATGTAGAGTTAAATTTGCGTTTGCTGGAACTGAGTACTAGGCTTAATACGGGACTGTCCCGGGAAATACGGGACGGATGATCACCTCACCTATAGTACCTATATCGCAAGTAAAAATTGCAGTAAATCAATCAATAGAGCATTTTATAATGTTTAAATATAACCAGTAGTTTATAAATACGTTTTTTTTTTTTTGTTTAAACCATTTATTTAAAATAATTCATTTGGGGTTTCTTTTTTTGTTATTTTTTTATTAACCTCCAACACGTGTTTCATGTTGTTTTCGCTCTCTCGTAAACAGGGGCATAAAAACATTATCTAATTATTTTTTTTCCCTTAAATAAAACTCCATTCATAAAGGCTACAAAGCTGATAAACTAATTATCAGAAGGTTCCTAATTTCTGTTAAAGGCAACACAAAAAAAATAAGTCTAAATTTTGAATTGTTCATGAAAATTAACCCTTGAAACAAAATACCTAAATGTAACGCAAACAAATATTTTTTTTTGTTTCTCTCACGCTTCGTAAAATACAGCAACTGTCATCAGCTATTGTACCTACTCATTTACCAAATAAAAGTTTTTTTTTTTTTTTTTGTTTCTTTCCTTAATCAAACAATTTGGCCTAATGATCTGAAGTCTTTCATTTGTTCCATTATTATCTTTTAGGATAAAGGAGATATAAAAAAAGGATACGTGTGTTTACCTTTTCATTTTCAGGTTCAAAATATATACACTACACAGAATAATCATATATAGTATCTGCTCTTTGTTTTTAGTCATTGTCGTTTGAACAAAATATATATTTGGGCAATTTCTATTAATTTTCCTTATCTGTTTTCGCATACTTACTTAGTATATACCATCATCACTATAAGAGAAGTAGGCAATAGCATAAATGTTGAGGTAAAGATATATATACGTAGACGCACCTGTTCACTTTGGCATGTACAAATAATTAAACACAATCAATTAATCCATCTCAACCAACAATATAATAGAGTATATAGACCTGCAATACATACATACAAGCATCGTAGATACATTTTGAGATATATTTCTTCTAGCAAAATGGCTTAATTGCAGAGAACTTAATTCATTGCTAAGGAATTGAACTCCAGATGTAATTGATTGCAGAGTTTGTTTTGATTTCACCTTTTGCCATCATATACGGGGAAGAACTTCAGCTAACTAGTATTTGGTATTCTTTTCTTTTGTGAAAAGTTAATAACTAATGCTTGGCCTTTCACTCATGATTTGTTTGAAAAAAATCAACGAAAATTAATTGCCTGCCCTCCGACGATAGACAGTTTCCTTTTCGCCAGCAACCTTTGCCTTTCCATCATCAAATCTCAATTTTCGTTTGCCTGACACAATATTTGCAATCACTGAGGCTGAAAATTGTCCCTAATTCCTAATGAATCTAACAACCTCAAGGATAAAAACCAGAGAAGTACAACCGAAATAGAAATAACGATAACTACCCTTAATGTTCAAGCCCCATAATACCGCCCTTCCGCCCATGGCGCTGACTGGCACAACAACACGAAAATCGCAGAAAACAAAAGACAAACATACAATTTTCCATCAACTCAAATGAAAGAAAAAAAATCAAATCCAAATAAAATAAAAAAAAGGAAAAATCAGGACATACTCAAAACCACTTTTATCAGAATCAACGATAAAATAAAGAACACCTATTCCTTCATGGGGGCAGAGTCAGATGAAGATATATTTAACCCAGATAAAGCTAGCTACTCTCATTCGGATTTATCATAACCTATTAAAATAACCAATTCTCGCGAAAGCCGTTGGAAATCGACCAACGGCGCAGCGCGGCAACTGAGATGGCGACAATATGATGGGATGGCAAATGGCATGATATAATTTCTGGAGTTTCCCCTTGGAGTAGCAATTAGTTGTTATATTGGCTATTTGGCACTATTATTACTCGAATTTTCCATTTCTGCGATCTGCGTACAAATTTGCCAGTTGTTTCCTTATAAATACATACTCTGTCGGCCTGGTAAAAGAGAATTGGGTTCTTTTCGCTAGTGTGCACATTTTGGAATGCGGATGAGTGTGGGGAAATTTCACAAGCTCTTTAACGTGAATGTTTTAAGAATAAAATCTTTGATATTTTTGAGGTTGAATGGATTAAGAAAAACTTCTATAAAATTCAAATTTTACCTCAGAACATTCGAAATTTTTCCGATTTTATTTCTCCTGCTTCGGGAAAAGTTGATTTTAAGCCCTTAAGGTGATATTTTGAAAAAAAGATTATTCAACAGTCAAAATAATTATAGTATATTGCCTACTTATCAAGCCATAAACAGTTAAAACCCATTGAGGGATGGCTCCGATTTAAATGGATTAAAAAACTTGTACAAAATTATTATTATTTGCTTCACACAACACACCACACCTGCATTTATTTGCACTCTATCTTTTCAGTCGGAACATGCGTTTTATCTTACGTCTTACACGAATAAATCCAAGTGTAAAGGATGAGACCAAGACCGAGGCCGAGACCGAGACAAGACCGTACTTTAAAATTTTCACGAGAAAAAGGCGATACTTGATTAGGCAAGAATGAGACCGAGACGAGACTGAACATTTTTCGATTTTGAGTTTTGACGATACCGAAACGAGACTAAAAAAAAGTCTATCCTGGTCTCGTCCAGTTGTCAGCCCTAATTAACTTCTATACAATAAAATGGGACGAAAGCAAATTAAGGCCGTTTTGAATATTTTATGGAAATTTCTATTTGAATAACGAACTCAAAAATTTGAAACCCTAATGTAATCTTACTAATATTATAAATGTGAAAGTTTGGATGTTTGGATTGATGTATGGATAGATGTTTGTTGCGCAATAACTCCGGAATGCCTGAACGGATCTGGTTGAAATTTGTCACAGAGTTAGACTATTGTCTGGAACAGCACACAGCATTATGTTTATCCCTTTAAAACGTATGGTTCCCGTGGGATAGATTTTTTTTGATTTTCCATAGGGCTCATAATAACATATCTGTTAATTCTACAAATAGCCGACATAGATTTTGTTCACAAGAAGCCAAAAAGCACATACACACGTGCAAACATAGACATGCACATACACACATTCACAAATACAAACTCGATTATCACATAGGTCATTTTTATCCTGATAAATGGAACCGAACGGTTCCAATAGGAGAGGCTAAAATATGAACAAAATATATATTTGGGTTTTTGTTCCGCATTCATGTCTCAACTCTCAACCATTGAATGGATTTTAATGAAATTTGGTAAGCATCTGGAAGATTAGCCATCATTTATTTTTCCCAACTTTATTTTTTAGTTCATACTTTTTTGAATCCAATATTAAATCTTCGCTTTATTCGCGAACATGACCATACACGACGAACATCGAAGCCAACGAACACGACAAAATCAAAATTTTTGGCCAACATCGAGCGGCTCACGCACCAGTCTATATACAAGAAGAGCACATCGAGCGTAAGCATCCTGGGCGAGCATGATCGTCGTTTTTACCTATATTTAACGACTGAACAGTTTTTAATGAAATTTTGTAGGTGGATAGATGATTTCATTAGATACTTGTGGGTCCATAGCATCGCACGGGTATCTGCTAGTTAATCAATAAATTGAATTCCTTAAAACAGGTGTGAGTGACCAAAAAAAGGACAGGGTCGAATTGTTCTTGCTATATATACTCGTACAAGTTTTTTATATCACAAATTTAGCATTTTTGATATAACTTACATTAGATGATAAAGAATACGTACAAAATTGTATCTCGAAATGCCAGGGTATGCCAGATGTTGATATGATTTTCTTCAAACTTGGTACTTGTAAGTATAAGTATTTAAATTTTCTTTGAAAAAATTTCATCAATAAAACAAAAAAAAAGAACATTTCATATCACATTAATGACAAAAAATAAAGCTCCACAACTCATAAAAACAACAACAACAAAATAAGTGGAAATTAATATTAACTATCGGGTCCCAAGGTAGAAATAAAGTTTTGTACTCCTATAACAAAAAATTAAAATGTGGAAAAATAATTCGTCACTTTCATTTGCGTCTTACTTCACTTTAAATTGTTTTGGACAGCTTTTTTTTAAATGTTATAAAACTAAAATGTCAGATTCATCTGCATTATTATGTATCGCCCATTCAATGAACAATGATTTTCTCAATATCACAGTATCCTTTGATGAAATATGACACAGACACAAACGCATTTGAAGAGTTTATGGTTAAAATGACCAGAAACTAAACGCTAAGACCCTATCGACAAGCTATGGACGCATTGTAGATGGGCAATTCTGAGAAAAAACTGTTCACTATATCAAGATTTTTCTTGTTCACTATTTAGAGTAACCTGTATAAAATGTTGTGTGTTCACTATATTAGTTAGTTCACTCGAACGAGATTCACTTTATCGAGCGTCTGCTGTACTTTAAAAATGATGTATCATTTTTTTAAGAAATATTTTAAAGAAACTTGGAAGGTTATAAAAATTTAAGTTAACTTTAAACAGAATCTTAAACTTGGGATGCGACTGTTCTTAAGAGCAAGTCATGCATATTATTGTTTTGCTTTTAAATCGTTTCTTACTGTGTAGCCGGCTTAACTAAATATAATATCCTCTCAAAAATTGTTTGATTAAGTTGTAAGCATCTGCTTGCTATTAAGTCTAAGGGATTCCTGTATACAAATCAGAAAATTAATTCTAGGCATAAACGTGATGTACTGTAGAGAAGAAATACATTTGGTGGTGCAACAGCTTATAAAAAATTAGGACCTAGGGCCGAAACCATTCCTACAGTTTACTGCCGAATCCGAAAGGCAAAAGTAAGGGGCACTAGTCTGTGACAAGAGATACTCTACGAGATTCAATGGGAATTGACGTTTGGCGTGCCGGTCCATAGCACTATTACGCCACGGCCACTATGTACTGTAGGGAACCATATGAAAAAGTCCAAAATTTCTATTAAAGTCATCAAGATTAAATTAATAATAATTTGCGACTAAAATTATAGAAAAAAACGCAAGTGGGGTGGCCGTACCGCGATATTTGTGTGACCACCTGTCAACCTCATGGTCACAGGTTCGATCCGTGCCATATCGTCTTATTTTTCCATTAAAAACCAATTCTAAAATAAATGTCATACGAGTTGCTGGCTTACTCATAACATGCTGTTTTGGCGTAGCACTACCAGCATGTGATTGAGTAAAAATAGTATACCGCTAAATATGACAACGCATACAAAAATAATGCGAATTATAAGGGACATTTCTCCGCATTAGTTCAGCCGCCATCCCTGGAGATACAAAATATCAGACAACAACCACCTCCAGTCTCAGAAGATCGCGCCACATATCATTCCCATTCTTCTTTCTCTTCCTTAACCTCCCTGTGGATGAAACATTTAAAGGGTAGTACAATCCCTTGTGCTTGAAAAGCTAAAAAACAAGACACACTTCGCCTAAAAGTATTTCTTTTTTACATATATAATGTGTTACTAATAATGTTTTTCAAAACTTACATATTTTTTTATAAATTCTCTCTTGGCGAAATTCTGCCAAATTCCCAATAATCAACCCCTCGTAAACAAATTATATGGTAGGTAGGTACGTTTTCATTAATTGCACCCCAACGCTTGATTTATGCTTTATGCGATTTACCTACTTTTTTAAGGATATTTATTTAACAGCCATATTTTGAGCTGATTTTTGTACCCAGAAGCACAATAGGAAATTAGGTCATTTAAGTTGTTCTGCATAGTATACATGATTTATGTTAATAAACCATGGCGGATTAAGTCAACAATTTTTATGTACATTCTTCGTATACATATAGTCCCATTCAGTTGCCACGATATCATTAATTTAATTTAATAGAAATAACAATTTTATTGTTTTTTTTTTATTTTATTATAAAATACTGTGAGCGGAATTATCATGTCTATTTTTTTTTAAAGACAAATTGACTTTTTGTAAATAATGAACACACGAGTGAATATATTTATTCATAGTATTTGTAATAAAATATTTAAATATTCATGTTGTATACAAAAATATGAACAGCATTCATATTAACCTAAAAAAAAATTGTTATATTGTTATATATGAGATTTTATATTGAAACGATAAATTAAACAGCAAAACTTTAAGTTTCTTAGCATATTTTCGATTGTATGTATGTATAAGATAATTATATATTTTAATATAGAAATTTTATTTAATATGCCAAAATAAAATGTAGGACTGTGGGTCGAAGTGCTTGCTCATATGGTGGAGCAGGAGTTTCTTTTTCTTCAACGTCTTCTTTTTCTAAAAACACTTTGGTATACCAGTTTTAGGTATTTTAATAATAAAAATGGAAAATGTCTAATCTGACTGTTGTGGCGTTGAAATTTAGAGCTCGAGTGTCTAAGGAATAGAATCTGCTGACCTCCCTAAGGAAAATATTCGATGATGGACACCTGAGTTCATTCGAAATTGCTAGGATCTACAAAGAGAAACTCTGTGATACGTACTTCCATAAACGCCGACGATCAGTGGTCCAAGTATCGCGATGTCATCAAAGAAGCGGCTATAGGCTTCAGTGAGTGAAGAACCAGTTTCACCGCCCAGTACAGCAAAAGTAAGGCCTAGCTATAAAAAAGCTTAAAAACAACAAATCCACAGGATCTGATAACTCGCCATCAGAGCTCTACAAATAAAGTGGTGATGTTTTAATAGGGTGCATGCATCAAATCATTAACCAAGTATGGATACACGGTAAGATGCCCGACAACTGGCCTTATCAGCTCCATATGTCTCATCAACAAAAAAGCTGATCATATGTTCTACAGGGTGGCGCACGAATCGTGCTACAATAAGAAATTTAAATAACTTTTATTTTAATCGATGTATTTCATTAATTTTTTTTTATTTTATTAAAAATTAAATTTTATTAAAAATAACTAATGCCTTTTAAAGATGATAGACCGCAAATGACATCCAAGCTTATCCATTCATATGCAGCACCTGATCAGAAAATCTTTCATTGCGGCCTGAAGGGTTGAAATTGGGATCGCCTCCATTATTGTCTTAATGGACTGCTTTAATTCAGTCAAATTCGTGGGTTTCGTTTTGTACACTTGCTGCTTGACAGAACCCCATAAAAAAAGTCTGGTGCAGTCGGGGCCAGTGGAAAGTGTAGTTTCTGGATATCAATTTGTTTGTGAATTTTCGTTGGAGCTCCTCTATAACTTGTGTGGCTACGTGTGCACTTGTTCCATCTTGTTGGAACCAAATCCTGCTGAAAGGGATACATCTGCGGCGAAGTTATGAGTAAAAAACTCCTTAAACATCTTTAAATAACGGTCCCCTACATTTCTTCCGAGAAGCATTCTTACGTTTTATATCATCTAGGCTTATATTATCTTACTGCATTGCCGCATTTATGTAACAAAGTACAAAACGACATTATTCTAATACGAGAAAAGTTTGGTTGTAATAAAACCTTTAAAAACTGAAGCATGGTTTTTTCGTTTATTTTTGTACTTCCACTAAGTTTTAAATTCAATTTTGTTTAAGGATCTTATTCTTCGTTTTGATCTGAAAATTCCACTGGAGACGATTTCCTAAATGCCGAGTTTAATCCAGCGACTTAGAGTGTTAAAAGATAGGAAAGTGACACTAGGTAACCAGTAAGTAAAAGGATTGCGTTTTTTTTCTTCAAAAGAATTTTGTCTTTCTGTTTCAGATACGTATGTATGGATTTTTGTACTTTGTCTTTTCTTAATTTTTGGCCTGAGTTTCATTGTGAAAGTATTTTTGTTTTATAAAAAGAAGATAAAAACTAATCATCTCATGTTTTTTTTTTTCACTTCATCCTCATTGTATTATCTTCTTGCATTTTCAAGGATAATCTCATTGAGACACTAAGGGAGTGGTACTGGCCTTATGCTATTTGAATGCTTTGTTTCTAGTACTTTCTTTTTAAATAAAGAAAAGAAATAAAATATTTGTTTTCTTTTTCTATGGACATCAACTGAAACAAGGATATTAATTAGAAGGTTAAGTGTACTGTAGATATGTATTTTACTCAGTTTATTGTTTCGCCCAAAGTTAAGGCCTGATTATCGGTAATTGAGTGCATTTGTCCATTGAAATGCGCACAAATAATTTTCAAATTTCAATATAGAAATGTAAATGAGGTAAACATTTTGTAAGAAATTGAAGGCCTTCTTCAACTTAATGCCATTTTAATTTCAATATATGTATGCAAGTAGTTAATAAAATTCAAGAATTTTTTAAATCATGCGAGGTGCTTAAATCCAAATCCACATTGAAACATATTCCAAAGGGAATTACCAACTTAACTGCAAGTTCGGTGTGTAATTTAATTTCTTGAAAGAAAACTAGGTTTAAAAAAAATTAACAAATTTCTTTTCCACATATTACGATGATAGAGAACAAAATAAAATACACGACTGGATTGCACGAACTTGCTCGTATTTTCTATCCCATCAATTACAAACGGTTTCTATTAAGGCCGTGTGTGAATTGCGTTAAAATGTTGGTTAAATTTTCTACCTGGTTTAAGTTTTGACACTAGCGTGGTGAATAAAACTGGTTAAAATATATACAGCTGTAGAACAGGCTAAATTGTGTTAAAATTTGACGTTTCTAAAGATAGAGCTAGTTGAAACTGTAAACGCTAACTTAAAAGAAAGATGAACTCCAAAAAGTCCAGATCTACTGGGAAACCATATAATAAATGTAAGTTTTAATTTATTCAATTGAAAAATAAAATTACATTCATATTTTTGTTTGTGTAGGGTCTCAAGAGGAAAACACAAATAATACAATCCGTTCGTATTTTAAAAAATATAAGATAATTAATATAAAATACTTATTGTAGTTGATTTTGCAAACTGAATACAAATAGATGGATTTGTCAGCTTGTCAAATTCTTGCCAGCTATGAAAACTAGTGTTTATATTCTGAATCAACAAACTAACCATAATGGGAATCATTTTGAAAAGATTTGGAATTGTTGTTTCAAAATATTAAACTAACGATGTAAGACCAAAACATATAAGTAAAACTGAGATTTCGTTACATTTTTTGTGCAAAATTATTAACTTTATATCTTCTAAGACGGACTTTCCGAAAGACTTGAACAACAAAAAAAATGTTTTTGGACAAATCGCTTAAATCTTGAAGGAATTTTAGCCAAAATAGTGTTTTAGTAAATCCCTTTTAACGCAACTCACACAGCAAAAAGCTAAATTTTATCCCACCGCAAACCAAATTCCAAAATTAAACCAAGGTAGAAAATTTAACCAACATTTTAACGCAATTCACACACGGCCTCAGAATCTAAATATGTTTTCATAGTCGTTCTTTTTACTTAATTTTGTATAATACAAACATATCTTTTTAATTTTTTTTCTATAAACAACTTGGTATGATAATTTTAAATATTAAATTATATAAACTTAAAAACTAATTTAAAAAAAATCATCCACCCGTTTTCGTAATATTTATATATTATACTAAAATATTATATTTTTTTTTCCAAAAATCTAAAAAATATTTTTCAAACATTTTGGTATACAGTATTATTCTCCTCTCTTACTATAAGAGTAAAATATTTTTTATCAAAATCCGTCCAGCCGTTTATGAGAAAGTTCAAAATAAAAAAAAAAAGTTTTTATGGCAGGTAACGTTAATAACAAAATACTAAAAAAAATGTTTGACGAAAATACAGGCCATACCTAAAATAGCACACATCTTTATCAAAATAGTTATTTAAAGCCGTTTTCGAGATAATTGAGATTGTAGTAAACATTGTATGGTAGTTATCGTTAGTCTTGGACCTTAAAAACGATTCGAAAATCTATTTTAGACACTAACCTAAAACGCTTAAATACCAAGTTAGAATAAAATCGGTTAAGACGCGTAGGCTGTAGATCGTTGTACAGAGAGACGGAATCGCGGGACCTACTTTTTTGATATTCTCCATCATCGTAATGTCAAGTTTAATCAAATTCTCGAGTTCGATATGTTTTCCAAGTGCAAAACTTGCCCTTAGTACCTATACCGCAATAATATATTTTTTTATTTGTATAATCTTAAAAACATTTTTAGAAAAAAATTTAAACACAATTAATATTAACATAAAATTTTAATTTAACAAAAAAATCTGTGACTGGTTTTTGAAAAAAAAAAAATGTTTTTTATAAATATTCTTGGAGCCGTTTTTGGGAAATACATTTTTTCTTAGCGGTTTTTTAACATTTGTATGGAAGGTTTACCGTTAATTCTTATTTTAGGAAAATAGTTTTTCGAACTATTCAATATAATGTGAAAAAACTACTAACTACATAGTTTCAAAAAAAGTCCATTATTTAAGTTTTCGAAATTTTGAATTTTCAAAAAAAAAAATGAAAAATTTGGACTTACATTAGTGTTTAAACTTTCTATGAGCATCTGCATAAAAAATTTCAAAAAAATCAAATGAACTGTTTCCAGAAAATCCAAAACCAAAAAAATGGTTCTACTAGACGAACCAAAAATAACAGAAATTAAATTTTTTTATAAAAACCGTTTTTGGGAAAATAAGAATTTTCGTTTTGGTAAAAAAAGAGTGTTTGTACTTATGTACACGCTCTAGAAGTAAGACTTCCCTAATTAGAAAAATGTTTTCTTTCATAATTCTATGCCAGCTAAAACATATTTCAATTGCATGGAAACCGGTCTTGTTTACCCATGTGTGAATGAAGTGCGAAAGAGAAAGAAGGAACGAAACGATGAAATAGAAATAAATCTATCGGAGCACTCGCGGGAAGGATTTTCCTTGGGTGTTTTCGACGTTTCTCTTCTACTTTTCGGATTTACTTCATTTAATTTTCGTTGTAGATGAATGAACACCAACCCAAATGGCTGACGAATTTAAATGGGGCAAAGAAAAAACTTCTAAGCTTTATTTTATGGCCTTTTCGATTGGCCGCCCAGAACTGTTTTGACCCCACAAAATGACAGTTGTTACTCTAAGCAGAACAGAAAATGATTCTGGATTTCATTTCAGAATCGAAAACAGAATTACTAATATACTCACATAATTAAAATGGCAAAATCATCGGGTTGATTTGTTGTGTAATTTCGATGTGTTTATTGAATTTAAACTACTTTTCTGGCAAAATAACATAAAAAGAAGCAAGTTATAATTATTAGTGATACAAAAAAATGCTATCTACATTGAAATCGAGTGTTTTGGAAATTCATTTCAGCCGATGTGATTTTTTTTATTTAATTTTCACAAATACAGTAATACATACAATTCAAAATCAGTCAAATTATTTCCGGATGTCTTATTGGGGGAACGTGTTCCGGACGGCCAATCGAAAAGGCCATTAAATTACCAAAAAGTGAACCAAATTATCTAAATTAATTGCCTTCCATTTTTCTTTTAAAAATTATTTTTAGTTCAATATCTGCACTGGAAAAAGAAGATAAAATGAAAGATAGGTGTCAAATAAACGCGCAGTACTGAAAATGAGAAAAAGGCTTTCTGTAATAACACGCGCGTTACTGAACAGAAGTTCAAAAGAAAATAACCAAGGCTTGCGCGTTACAGTCACGCGCTGTGTAATACCTGACATACATAGACTGGTACATATTACACGACGACTTATAAGTCTTTTCGAACATAATGAGTGCGAAAGAGAGAAAAATCGAGACGGAAGAAAATTGCCCTGTGAGTCGAGGGCCAAGATTTCGGCGACGCACTTTTGACGTCTCTCTTCAGCATCATTTATTATTCATCCATACTCTTTATGATGATTTGACAAAATGCTCAAAAACAAAATATAATTTTCTTAAATGTCTTGTGTTTTGTGTCAAACTAATTTGTGTCGTGCAAAATTAACCTTTCGTCAATTTATAAGCCTTGTGGTTAGTAAATAATTTTTTAAGGAAATATACAATTAATGTACAATAGATAATATAATACAAATTTATTCAATTTGTCTTACTCACCATCAGCCCGAAATTAATTTTTCTGATTCCATAAAAATTTTTGACAATTATTATAAAATCATATTCAAATAAAAAAAACTTTTTCCAAGAAAAAGAAAACCGTCCCATTTGAGTCTTGACTCTAAAGTCATGTGTGTAATAGCGCGTGATTCAGCGGACAAAATTTCAAAGAAGAATTCGAAGAAGAGTCGCGACGAACAAGTCGTAGTGTAATACCAATCATACATATCATGAATCAAAGAAAATAAGATTACGACACTACTTTTTTGTCTTATTGACGCCATACAAATTTAGTAGTTATATAATTTTTACACAAGTGACAATGGACAGCAAATCTCATCGGAGATTTTTCAAAAAAATGTTATTCACAATGACAAGATTCACTGAAACATTTTCACAATTTAATGGGATGAATCTTTTCACGACGAGATTAAAGAAAATAATATTGATGCTAACTGATTTTCAATTACTTTATCTATAAATTAAACATAACGTGTCGACATGAATTGTGTATCCTTCTCATAGTTTGACACTAATTTAAATGAGAACTCCGTTATCCACGTATCGTTTTCGTATCACATCCATTGTGTTTAAAGAATCAAAAATACTTACAAATGCATGTTTCGGATTTGCCAGCAGACTTAGGATTCTTTGTATTACTGGTCTACGGTTGTCAACAAGACAGTTTAATTTATTTGTTTTTTTTTTTTTGTATTGTATTTTTGGTAGATTTAATTTGCTTTTTCAATTTAATATTAGCTAATAATGAATAAGTTTAAATTAAAAAAGTTCCAAGTGATATATGGAACAATGTGTGTTTATTTAAAAAAAATATTAAGAAGTAGATTGTTTGGCTGTTTTTTTGTGTGTGTTTTAAAATATAATGACGTTTCCGTGGCATTTGCATGGAAAGTTTTTAACCCCGGTAAAGAAGTTTCTCTTCAAAAATCTATCGCAGGTTCCGTCATTTTTCCTATTAAACAAACGTGTGAGCATATTACCGAAAAACAATATGTACAATATAGTCGGTTTTTTGCGAACCTATGACTTGCCATATAGTACTTAAGTATATTACAAGTAAAAGAGTAATAAGTCAACTGAACATCATCCTATTTTCAGTGTAGGAGTATAAGTAACACTACAAGGATGTGCATATTAATTCGCCCAAATTCTAAGTACTTCTCTATATATAAGAAACAAAATGAAAGTGTTAGGTGTGAGGTACTTTCGTTTTCACGAGATAAGAACAACATTTAATAAGTAGGCGAATTTTTCAATTCAATTTATATTCAAAGCTATGAAATCATCCCACCACAAATCTAATCTGATCTAATATATTTTTTTTCGAAAATAATCCCCTTTCATTATGTATTTTTCTAATAGTATCATCAACCATGTATGTATCTGTTCATTCGATTATGCAATCCCAAAGTTTATAGTATCCGAATAATAAAGATGATAAGAGGGGCTATTCACACAAAACTCAGAACTATGCCAGCCAGGCCATCCACAACATTCTGTTCGTAACATATTACATTTTTCCCACTTTATGCTAAACACGCACAGAGATAATGTACTCCAAGGCATTCATATTCCTGACCCTTTTCCAAAACACAAAAAAAAGGAACAATAATAAAACCCGCATACAGATTTGAATTTAAAAAAGAAAAAAAAAACAAAAAAAAAATTAAACAAAATTTCAAAACCCACAAAACCACTGAAAATAATATATTCTTTGATATTACACCCAAAATGCCCGAAAGGCCCAATTGAAATGCCAAGAACACGCAACCCATATAATAAGGAAATGTGCAAGCTCACTCTAAAATAAAGGACTCGCATGAGCGTATAATCTCCTTCAAATACATGACTTTAACATATGGGATCCCATCTCAAGTCTAAACAATAATATTTGTTTATAATTCACACGCCTCATTCCCTAGCTTGGTTTACCCAAAAAAAAAAAGATATATTCATGCACGACTGGGGTCACACTCTTTTACGAGCAGCTATTGCGCTAACATGGGGCTTAAATGCGAGGATTGAATTTAAGAGGTTATTAAAAAGTTTTGGTTTATTTTTGACAACTCAAATATTAACGGTTGGGGTTAGGTCGAGGCACGCTTCATCCTTACCTAAACCAAAAACTTAACCTGCGTGGTATGCCAAAATTTAATTAAAAAAAAAACAACAAACAAAATTAAAAAGTACTTTCCAAAAATTGCTTTTTGAAGAAGACGTCTCCAGATAATATTTTTTTGAAAGAAGTTAATTAAAAATTATAAATAATCATGAAAATATACTACGTAAGGGCCATGTATTTATAGGCTTGAAACCCTGGAGTAAAAAGAAAGTTATTAACAAGCCAACTGCCAAATTCAATAAAAGCCCTAAATTCAATTAATACGCCATATCCCTTATACCTCTGCATCAAATAAAATACGTCTAATGCATGTGACGTACATTATAGGAAAGGATGATTAAGCATGGTATAGTTCGGCTTTCACTGATTATGACGGCCATGTTCTTTTTTCAAGTTGTTAGATTCCGTGCTGATTTCATAAAAACGGCTTGTAGATGTGCTGGAATGTGTTCTGGAGAGGTTGGAAATCGACCACGATTCTCATTTTTGAAGGTATATCAACATGTTGACACATCAGTATGTTTGGCGCGGTTTGTAGGCCGGTGCATCTGGTCGGCACCATCAATTCAAAATCTACGTCAACAAAATGTGAGTATTTTAGGTGTGGATTTTAGCTCACCAAAAAACGACATTACTGACGTCATCACTATCAGCGACTGGCATTACTGATCAATAGTCGTGTTTTTTTTTGGCAAAAGCTATCCGCAGTAAAGCAGAATTTACACTCATTCCAAAGAGACCCTGCGTTATGGTGCCGAGAAATAAGGTAGAAGGCCGAGGTGGAAATAAATCCGATTTTACATTTTGGGCATTATTTCATTAACCGAAGGTAATAATGTCGAATCAAAAAGTAGGCACTAAAAGGGACAGAAAGGACTGTTTTAATGGGCAATTTGTAATTGGTAATAATATAGAAAAATATTGAAATAGAACCGAAATATGTTTTAACCAAATGGTAATAATATTGAAATTGTGTGGTACGATGCATACATGTAGGTATGAAAAGATCACGGCGTATAAAAAGCTACGCGTATAAGGGGGGCCATGCTGCCCCTGCAATCAATTATAAGATTCGGGGTGGGGTCCAGTTTGGGTGTTTGCAAAATTTTGTTGGATTGAAATAGAATTTGTTTTAAATCGAAAAAAAATGTCAGTCCAAAAAAATTTTGAATACACCCAAATTGGACGCCACCCCAAATCTTATAATTGGGCCAAGCAGGGGAGTTGCAGGGGGCAGCATGGCCACCTTTACGTTCGCAGCTTTTATACACCGTGATCTTTTTATACCTGTATGTATGAACAAATTTACACAAAATAAAAATTGTATGTGTAATTAAGGTTACCTACTGACTTTATCATATTTGCTTGAATTTTTTTTTATAAAGGGTTATCCATTTTGCGGTTTCAAAAGTAAACGTAAATAAAACACATATTTTTTTCATGATATTTCTTTTTTATTATAAAGTTTGAACGTTGACATTATGTGTGAAACACTATATAATTTAAATGACCACCAGGCGAATTGTTGCAAGCATCGATTCTTTTAAGGTAATTTTCGACCACTTTCTTGACACATATTGGGCGGTATATCAGTCATAACTTGACAAATGTTGGTTTTCAAGTGCTCAAGCGTTAAAGTTTAATCTGCATAGACACGGTCTTTCGCGTAGCCCAACAAAAAAAAAGCCCAGCGGTGTCAAATCGCATGATCTTGCTGGCCAGTTCATATCGCCACGACGAGAAATTACGCAGCCAGGAAATGTCTCTTGCAATAAAGGCATATTTGCTCGAGTTGTGTGGCTTGTGGCACCGTCTTGTTGAAACTAAATATACTCCAAGTCGTATTCTTCAATAGCAGGCAAAAAAAAGTCGGTTATCGTGTGACCATCACGCTCCGCATTGACGGTGACAGTCGTTCCATCGTCGTTTTCGAAGAAGTAAGGTCCAATCACACCTCCGGACCAAAGAGCGCCCGAACAGTGACTTTTTGTGGATGTACTGGCCTCTCCTCAATTGTTTGAGGATTCTCAGAACCCCAAATAGGACAATTTTGTTTATTAACATACACACCGAATGGGAAATTTGCTTCGTCGCTGAAGAAAATTTTGTTCCAATAATCGCCGTCCACCGCCAGTTTGTCAATCACCCATTCGACGTACCTACGACGACGTTGTAAATGGTCGGGCGGCTTCAGTTGTTGTGTCAACTGCACTTTATATGGACGTAGGTGTAGATCCAAATGCAAAATACGCCATGATGTGGCGTAAGACAGTCCTAATTCCTGAGAACGACGAGGAATCGAAACATTCGGGTATTCGGTAACACTTTCACTTACAGCAGCGATATTTTCAGTGGTACGAGCAAAACGATAATGTACTGGCCTTACAATATCTGTAACCAATCCAGTCTCTTTAAATCTCTTCACAATTTTGCCAATTGTTTGCGTAGTTCGTTATGTAAACCGTAAAATAATTGTCGTATTTGGGGTTCTGAGAATCCTCAAATGATTGAAGAGGGGCCAGTACATCCACAAAAAGTTACTGTTTAGGACGCTCTTTGGTCCGAAGGTGTGATTGGACCTTATTTTTTCGAAAACGACGATGGAACGTCTGTCACCGTCAATTCGGAGCGTTATGGTCATACGATAACCGACTTTTTTTTACCTGCTATTGAGGAATACGACTTGGAAAATATGTTGTTTCAACAAGACGGTGCCACATGCCACACAACTCGAGCGAATATAGCTTTATTGCAAGAGACATTTCCTGGCCGCGTAATTTCTCGTCGTGGGGATATTAACTGGCCACCATATCAAGATCATGCGATTTGACACCGCTGGACTTTTTTTTATGGGGCTGCGCGAAAGATCGTATTTAGGCAGATAAACCTTTAACTCTTGAGCACTTGAAAACCAACATTCGTCAAGTTATGGCTGAGATACCGCCCAATATGTGTCAAAAAGTGGTCGAGAATTACCTCAAAAAAATCGATGCTTGCAACAATTCGCGTTGTGGTTATTTAAATTATATATAGTGTTTCACACATAATGGCAACGTTCAGACTTTATAATAAAAAAGAAATATCATGAAAACAAATATTTTATATGTGTTCTCGTTGTAATATCTTAAATAAATTTATTATTAAGTTAAAAATTTGCGGAAATGTTTCACGCAATATTTCCATTTTTAAATGGTTATGAAGTGGTAAAACGCAAGTTGTCGAAGAGAAGCAGTTTTATACAAAACTTTAAGTTCATTTTTTAAAGCTGTAAAATTAAAAAATCCAGGGAAAAAATTTATTAAGGAGGATCTTCACTTGGATTTGAAATTGCGAAATTATCATATCTTGATTTATTAAGTAAATCTAAAAAATAAAGTTTTACTTCTTGTATTTATTTCGGATGTAAAATTGTCTTTTATTTCTACAAAAAGATGTTTATAACGTGGAATCAATTTCGAGCAATGCTCATTTTCGTAATGGTACCGCGCAATCGCTTTTGCTTTCAAAAATGCATTTAAATTTATTAATAAGGTCAGAGCCAAGACTCAAGACTTTCGATTTTTCTTATTGCAAATTCAACACCCGTTTTCTTATTTTGAATTAAATTGAAAAGAATGTCAGTCTAAGCCAAAATTTCGGAGAGAGTATTAAGAGAAAACAAAAATCTTTTGCCTCTAAATTAATTAACAAGCTCTCGGAAATAGCAAGAGAGGCAGTGTCCCATTCGTTAAGGTTTACTAATATTCTAACAAAAGTTACTATTATATGTATATCTGATCTAAAATTTAAAATTACATTTTATCCGCGAATGATAATGCCAGCGAGTTTCGGATACCCCAGGCGTCGGTTGGGATATATTAAAAAAAACCACAATAGTATTAATACTGCCAAAAAAAATTTCAATTCAGATATAGTTTCAAGTGATCGCGATAAGACTAAATTTAAAACGTGAGCATAGCAAGGAATAAAGTTAACAATTAGACAAGCATCAATGACTTTCTTTTTAACACCACCCACTTCCCCAGACATAACTGCCGCACAATCTTATGATTGAACAATTCGTTTGTCCTTGCATAATAATGTATCAAATATATTAAAAATATGCTTTGACAGCTCATCTGCGCTGCGAGACTCACTAACGTCCAAAAAAAAATAAGAAACCTTTCTTCAATTCCACCCTCCGAAAGGTACCGCAGAACAGCACTCCAAACACGTGGAGAGTTGGAAAAGAGAAGGCTAGCAAAACAAAACATTTTATTTAATTTACAACTTCCTGTCAATCAAGTATACTTTCGTTATACAATGAAACGTTAAAATGGGAAACGAAACCATCTTTTCGTTTTTAATCTATTTTATTGGAAGAGGTAGAGCGTCCTAACTCTACAACTTTTTTTTTCTGAATAAATCTAAGCTGATTAAAATTATTTGACTTCTCTAAGAGAATATCTATTAAGCATCATTCATTCTACAACTATTAAAGCCATATTCACTAAAACTTACTATACCCAAAAACTTTTCACACTTTTAATTTGAATGTTTCAAATCTAATAGGTTCAATATTTTCAAAATACCCAAAAAACACAACATTAAGGTATTGCATTGTGTTCTCCTTGTAAACTTAATTTTTTAAATAAGCTTAAGCCTCATTGGGATTTGCTGAATTCATTTGGGCAAGTTGTGCCACATTATTGAATTGCAGTTATTTTCTGCACTTTCTGCCAAAAATAAATTAAATCTAATATCAATTTTAGTGGATAGTGGAGCGGCAACCTTAAACTTTAAGATACATGATTCAACCCAAGGGGAAGTACATATAAATTCATAAAATAAGTAAAAATGAAGTGATTTGTTTTTTTGTGCAATACCAATTTTTTTCTTTCAATGAACTATTTTTTTTGACCTACCTCAACCATTGTAAATATATAAAATCTGTGCTGTATACAATGCCTCAACATCAACCAATCTCCCCATACATGTTGGTTCATCAGCGCAGCGATTGAGAGATACACACAAATTTTCAAAAACGTCGCAGCGCTGCACACTACGCAACTTACGACTCATTTACAGAATGAATAGCATATGAGGGATACATATTCACCAAAAAAAAATCGGTGAACATCGTAGTATCAAACGCAGTGAACAGTATATGAAAGGAGAGGAAAGAAAACAAATTTGTTCTACTCAGTGAGAAACTTTATAACCGGAGACATTGCGTGTTATTTTGTTGCTGGCATTGGCGAAGCGTCATTATTTTCATTTCGTTCATGAACGCCTAACTTCTGGTCATATTCTACATATTCTTTCGTCAGCCTAACTACCGCATAATTGTTTGAATTGTCCCCTAATTTGAGTTAATTTCGCACAATCTTTCCCAGTTTTCAACTCGCACAACTCTTGTATGTCCACAATTTAAATCTAAACAAAAAAATCACTGGTAGCAACATCAATAATCTCTCTAATTTAATATCAACTCGTTCGCATCAATTGAAACGTAATGTACTCACTGGAAGTAGGTATACACACAAAAAAAGCTCAAATTCTTGTTGCATCCATTTCGTTCACGTTATTCCGCAACGAAATATATCCACTGAAAGCATTCACACAAACAAGAAAAGTATAGCCGAATCACAGCACACATAATAAGCTAATATATTAATATAACTGTTTTGATCAAACCAAACAGCGGAATATAGTTGAAAAAGTGATGAATAATTAATTTTAAAATGGTAGTGGAATATAGTTTAATAAAACTGTTATTTCACTGACAATTTTTGTTCCATAATTGTTATTTCAGTAACAGGAATTTATAACTAGCAGTTTTGCCAATATTCTGAATATGAGCATGCCAAATGTGACACGATTGTCTCTGAGTTTTGCCACATACGCGAAATTGAACGAAAATGAAAACCGGAATATAACGGGTCCGCCATCTAAAGTTTTTTTTTCAACTAGTGCTTATTTCGTGAATGGTAACACTTAGCTCATGTCTGATTTGACAGATAATTAGTTTTATCCTTCCGCTGAACGAATATGGTTGTATGTACGCTTGAACAACGCTGGGAAATATTGCGACATTACTTTGAAAATCATGGTAATGTTGCAGAATGTGTGCGAAAATTGCGTACGGATTTTGGAAGAAGAGAAGCACCGTCAGCTCAGTATGTTCGTTGTCTTGTGAAAAAAGTGAAAGAAACTGGCATCCCCTTCGATAAACCAAAGCGTGAAAGGCCATAAACAGTTCGTTTACCCCAGAATATTGCTGCTGTGGCAGAAAGTGTGCGTGAAGTGCCATCAACATCAATTCACCGTCGTTCTCAACAATTGAACATTTCGGAGACATCATTGAGACGAATTTTGCATAAAGACCTTGGAATGACACCATACAAAGTCCAATTGGTTCAGGAGTTGAAGCCATCCTGACCATCCATGCGTTTTCGCTTCGCTAAGTGGGCCTGCGATCGACTTAGAGAAGATGCCGATTTTGCCAAAAAAATCATCTTTTCAGATGAAGCTCATTTTGATCTTGGTGGGTATGTAAACAAGCAAAATTGTCGCATTTGGGGCACAGAAAACCCGCACGCATACATTGAAAAGCCGATACACCCAAAACGAGTCACTGTTTGGTGCGGATTTTGGTCCAGAGGCATAATTGGGCCATTTTTCTTCGAAAATGAGCAAGGAGTGGCCGTTACAGTCAATGGCGATCCTTATCGTGCCATGTTGAACGAATTTTTGTTCACAAAAATTGAAGAGGAGGATATTGGCAATATTTGGTTTCAACAGGACGGCACTACGTGCCACACAGCCGAAGCTATACTCGATGTTTTGCGCCCTGTTTTTGAAGCATTATCAGCCCCAGAGCTGATGTCGTTTGGCCACCTCGGAGCTGCGATTTGACACCGTTGGACTATTATTTGTGGGGTGCCGTAAAAGATAAGTGTTACGCCGACAAGCCAGAGACAATTGACGCTTTAAAGGACAATATTCGTGAAGCCATTGGTGAAATACAGCTGCACACATTCGATAATGTGCTTAAAAATTGGACCGATCGTGTAGGCTACTGCATGGCCAGCCGAGACAGCCATTTGAATGAAATTATTTTCCATTATTAACCGGAAGGATTGTACTTTCAACTAAAAAAAGAAATTTGAGAAAATATTCAGTAGTTTTTTTTATAGCATTTTCAAAAAAAAAGTTATTTGTCGGACCCTGTATTTCCTATATTATGTGTACTGTGTAGCCGATTAATATGAACCAAGTCGTACAAATTAGCTGTGAACGAATTTAAGTTGCTCAAAGTTCTTACACATGAATATGGGATGTGTAGACACAAAGTGATAATAATAATATGCCTACACATATGTATATGGGATAGTTTTTGTTTGTTGGCTCTGTTCTATTCATGGAAGATTATGAACAAAATGGCAATTTTGGTCTGAATTGAGTTCTTTTTTGAGTGGATGTAACAAAAAGATTCTCCTGTAAACTGTAAATTAAATTTTGGAATTGCGTTTCATTTGTTCAAGTAATAATTTTATAATTTGTAGCTTGGAGGTGAAATTTAAGATAAAAAATGGCATTCAGAAGTCACAGTTTTCCCACAAATATTTAAACTATGTGAACTGGTAATTACTTTTCCCCTAACAACTTCATCCGTTAAAAGATCTTTTTCAACACTTAAAAGAATAAAGACGTATTTGAGAACTACAATTGGCCAGAGTAGGTTATCAGAACTGTCAATGATTACCATATCGAAAAGAAACTTTTACGAGAAAAACGGTTGGAAGATTCTTTCTATCAAAATGCAATAAAAGTATGAAAAAAAAACAAGAAGAATTGAACTTGAGTATAAACTTGAACGACCGAATTTTTATTCACGCGTCGCCACTGGTTGCTGGTATAGTCTTATGTTTGCTTAGGAGTGAGTTGAAAAGTAAACATGTGTATAGAGAAGCACTGAAAGAAGAGTTGGTATAGTAATGTTAGCAGTGTGTGCAGGTGTAGGGTTAAATTAAATTCATGTTGTCAGAAGCTTAAGTTGTTAAGAATGAGATTTTCATAGGCTAAGATGCAGGGATTCGAATTATATGGACCCCTCGTGCCTGTTGTCCACATCTTTGTACCCAATGTGTTAAGTAAAAGCATTTTGTAGAAGTTCTTTTTGGACGTTAGGAAGGAAATTTCCTGTTAGGGCAATTGCAACAACGTCCGCATAAGCTACCACTGTGTATCTTTCCGCTTCCAGATCCATCAGCAGCTGATTTGCTATACCAGATTCTAGGGAAGAGGAGAACATCCCCTTGCGATGTACCTCTGCTGGCAAATATTTTTTCAGAAAAACCGCCCAGTTTTGAATTGATAACTCTCCTACTCAGCATTTGTTTAATCAGTTCACCAAGCGATTCATCTATTTTTAGACATGATAGTGCAAATGTGATTGCAGGTACGTCGACATGTTAAAATCTTCTTCTGTATCCAGGAAAATGATCATAGTATACTCCTTACGGTGGAGGGAGTATTCGACTAGTGTGTGTAATGCAGTATCTACCGATCTTACTTTGCGATACGCATGTTGTACCATTGAAAAAAGTCTCGTATCGATGCTAGTACTTAAGTCTATGTCAATCAATCTGTCAAGAGTTTTTAGAAGGAAAGATGATAGACTCGGGGTAGTTTGGGTGCATTTACTGGCCTAGGGTATGCTTACCTTAAAGGTGGTGCTTACCCTCCAGGATGTACTACAATCCAAACATTCTCTGTCCCCGTACATTCCAGTTCCTAGGTGAATGCCTCCAGTTAGACACGTCAAATTGGTTGATGTCCTTCTTTACTTGCATATGGGGCGAAGACGACGCCTTAATTAGTTGCAGCCTTAATTTCTCTACTATGCCGCGGTATTTTTTTTTAGCCCGAAACCCTCTCTATTGAATCTAAACACTTAACTCTGTCCATAAAGGCTATGTACCAAAAGAAAAGTAGTGATTAGTGGAAATAGAAAATTCACCCTGATCTAATGAATTTCAGAGTAGGGTTACAAGACTTTCACTAACTTGAACGTATACTTGTCTCTCATGAAGTTTCGGCCGAGTCTCTTATGCTGAAATTTTTTTCACAAAGACAGTCTATACTTAATCAGGTCCGTTTGCTGTTACGAATTATAAACATTTATGTTCAACTTAAAACGCTTAGAGGCTACTTTTTCCTCTGCATAAACTGTCACACAAGTGCTTAAGTAGAACTTAAATGCTTGAGTTGTGTATCAGCAAACGGGCCTTAGACTCCTCGTCATTTAAGCCCAGATCTAGCTTTGCCGGCACCAATACAATGTCTACAAATGCTGCACTGACTGCTCGCTTAAGTTTACCCATGATGTCAAAACTAAACAACGCAAGGTGTAAGGTTTTCAAATATTACTATCGTCAAGATTTAGGGGGATTTAGGGGCAGAAAAATAGGGGTGTATATTTTTGAAGAACCTCCATTTAATGTATTAAACCATTCTACAAATAAATTCCGATTAACCAAAAACTAAAACCCATAAAATGAATAGTAGTAATCGCTGATTGTGAGGAAATTTCAAAATTCTAACGTATTGCAAAACTTTCAAAACGCATACTCATCTGAGTCAAAATCCAGAGGAATCTTTTATGGAATTGGAAATATCCCATAGCTTAAAGATGTTCCGAATAATACTAAATAATGCATAATCTTCATATACATATTCTAAAGTACTTACATTGTATATTATTTATGATGCCCAACAATGTCTTATGACAATTGACAATACCGAATGAACATTCGCAAGCATATTTCGAATTCATGTGAATTTGGATTCTTGTCAAATATTACAGGAAACTCAAAGGAATTACTTACAACTTGTACAAAGGATGCTAGAATTTTTTTTCTTGTAGGTATCTACACATGTGTGTGTGTGTTCTACATCCCAAATGTCATTTGATCCTTGCAATCCCTTTTACAGAAAATATCAAATTGATAGAAGAATGACGTCGAAGTCAAGTGCAGTTATACATCTAGATTACTATGATTCATGATGACCTTTCCATTGCACAATAGTCATCATCTTAACTTTATCTTCGTATCCTTTAGGTGCTTCTAAAACTACTTACAGCGGCACAAGGATATCACTTTTGTGAGAGAGGACAACGTTTCTAAAATCGTTCAGCAAGAAGAATTATGTAATTCTGGCTATGGTTTCCTCTGCAATGTGCAAATATACCTAAATGTGTAAGTGTGTTAAATTTCGTGAACAATGCTTCCTATCCTAAACATATAGTACATTCATTTCTGCCGTGGTGCTGCTGATGATGATGATGATGCTTATGCTTAAGGTTGAGGTTAGAAAACCGTTGCATGCGGAATGTTCCCCTCTAGCTATTTAACGTTATTCGCTTAAAATAATTAAAAAATTGCGCTCAAAAGTTATGTTCATGTAGTCAGGAGAAGGAATTTTTAAAATGAATAATTTTAAGTATATGCTTCACAAGACATTATTGCTGTGAGTGTTATTCGTAGTATAAGAAGAATATTTTAGGATGGTATGCGGGTCTTCTTATTTGCAAGGTTTTTTTTTTGTAATTTATTTTATTGTAGAAGTGAATCTGATGCATTTTAAGAATGTTGCAAATTTTGGGGTTGTTATTGATTTTCGAAAATAAAAAAAATGTTATTAAAGTATTATTTTATTTAATTAAATGTAAATATTCTAAGAAATTGTTCAAGGGGATAACAAAGCGATCTGGAGGAGAAACAAGAGGTTGGCCATATTTTTAAGCATATAATTGCCAAAATTATCTGACGTACGGTATTAGTCATCCCCAAAGAGTTGCCGGGTCATAGAACATCGTACATGTGATAATACTGCAGCACAAACGATAAGATTTTTAATTTCTAGAGCTGGGTAAAGTATTATACATTCGCGTTGTACGGCTAAAGAAAGAATATCTGTTCTTGAGAGTACATCTAAAGTTGGAATCAAGACTATTATGATGACCATTCCTAGGAGCGCGAGTATAATGTTTGAAAAATTTCAGGAACGGAATGCAACTGGCAGAAATACAGTTGGCTATTTCCCGATAAATAATTCCCAGGATAACGATTTCCTGGATAACGATTACCCGAAAACAATTCCCCAAGTAACGATTGCCCGCAAAACGAATTCCCGTATCACGATTGCCAACTCCCCGAATTTGTTACCTTTATCTGTGAAACTAATATTGTTTTTGCCTTTTAACCCGACGCAGAAATGAATTATTGAATTTTAATTTTGGAAGAGGAATTTCTTTTGTTCATCACGGCGCTTAAGGGGGGCATGGTGCCCCTGCAGCAGTTTGGACAAATGAAGGCCTTATAGATGACATTCAGATCAGACGCGGAGAAGAATTTCTTGCATCTTGAAAGGAAGAAGGTGGACTGTGATTCCCATACGAAGGTGGATCGCCTATGGATAGCTGCATGGGGGTGGATTCTGCTTTAACGAAAGGAAGACACAATTGGGTTTTTTAAGCATTAAATTCTACGCGGTTTTCTATTCCCAATTGGACAATTCTGCAAACGAATATGAAAAGCTGAGAGTTCTGCTATTAGCAAAACGATTAGTGGATTAGAAGTTCCAGATAACAGATCATTAATGAAAATGGGAAAAAGAGATGAAGATAAAGCGGACCCCTGGGGCACATTAGCATTTATTTTAGGAAAATCACACTTTTGAAACCTTCCAATATAACTTGTATTGAGCGGTCCGAAAGGTAATTTCTAATAAAACGAAGAAAAGATTCATCGATACCAAATGGACGCATTTTCGATAAGAGAGCTTGATGCCAAACACTATCAAATGCTTTTGAAATATTAAGCGCAATAATCTTACTTCCTCCAAAACGATGTAAATATTTGTGCCACTGTTCGCTGAGATATAACATCAGATCAACAGTTTATATATTGCTACGAAATCGATACTGCCGTTCAGTGAGGAGATTTCGATCTTCAACATATTTCTTAAACTGTTAAGTAATCACCACTTCCATGATCTTGTAAAGAAGGGACATAAGTGCACTTGAACGGTATAGGCGATTCACTTTTTTTAGGGACAGGCTGGACAAATGCCGTTACGCAGTGGTTTTACCAGCGTTGAAGAACACCTCTTCAGAACAATTGAGGAGACACTATATGGACCAGCGACTTATGCATATCAGGATCTTTAAGAACTTTTGTTATAATACTTGCGCTGGAGTCTACTACCGAAAAAGCAAAGCGACTAGTTAAAGTTCTTGAAGAATTTGTTGAGACCACCCAATTGGCTTTCTCATATTGCCAAACGGATCTCTTAGGTGATTTTTCTTGCAGATATGACACAATAGTATGATGTGACATACAGTTACAGTGTATTTATCAGGGTCACAGTTAAGAAAAAAAAACTGAAGCACTCGTTAGGACTGCCGATAGAAGTGAAAACATTAATATATGGAATAACTGCAATTTTTCATATTAAAATTGCTTGTAATACCAAAAATATAAATGTACTTCATCGTTTACACCTAATCTGATTTTGTAATTTTCTTTTTATTTTCAAGTTCTCCCATTGATTCTTGTGCTTGTATCGAAAAATTAAATATCTGAACATTAAATATACAAATATAAGAAAATAATATAGAGCAACCAAAATAAATAAATAAATATTAAATAATAGGGTGATGGCATGTGAGGTCGGCCACCTCTAGTTGCACGCCACTTTGTTGTAAAGTGCAAGTTAATAGCAAAAGTTTTCATTTGATCTCAAAGAAAAAAAATGTTTTCCAAAAGGCTGACACTTTTTCTTCCACGGTGCAAAATTTCATTCAATTGTAACTACTGGTTTTCTTATAAAAAATGCATGTTTGGCTCAAGTTTTCGCTTTCGTTTGAAATGTGCCTTTTCGATAAGAAAAAATAGTGGAGGTGATTTTTAAAAAGAGCTAAGATCGCCAAACTATTGAACGTAGATGAATTTTGTGATTGTTTTTTTTTTATTTATTTATAGTTTATATTTGTTGTTCTTGGCTATTAAACTTCAAAAATATTGTTTGTTAATAATTTACAAGGGCGACCGGCTTTAAGAGGCAATTTTTTTGCAATTCTCCCGAGCTGGCAAGTAGGTCTTTTTTTTCTTATCTACACGCGCTCAAGAGATTATACTACCCTTTAAATGTTTCAATACAGTGCGGACGTGAAGTTAAGGAAGAAAAAGAATGTTTGTAAAGATGTGTGGCGCGTTTTTCTGAGACTGTAGGTGGTTGTTGCCTCAGATTTTATCTCCAGGAATGGAGGCTGAACTAAAGCGGAGAAATTTCCTTGTCTTATTTATCTATGTCCCTTATAATTCGCATACATTTTTTTGTTCTTTGTCATATTTTATTAATGGTATACTAGTTTTACTCAATTACTTGTTGTTAGTTCTACGCCTAAACAGCATGTAATGAGTAAACCAGCAACTCATTGTATGACATTTATTTTTAGAATTGGATTGGATTGGAAAAATAAGAGGAAATAGACTACGGCAGGGATCAAACCTGTGACCATGAGGTTGACAGGTGAACACACAACTATCGCGCCACGACCACTGTCAGAAAGTGGAGAGGTGCGATCGAAAATGGCTTTTATTATTAAATTAATATCAATCGGCCAATAATGTTTCGGGTCGGTGTACTCAACAAACGCATTTTCCATGGATTTCACTATTTTGTATACGAACCGTCTAAATACTGACCGCACACATTACGTAGCTAGCTGATTTAGGCGCATTCAATGGATTGGAAACTGACTATAAAAATACTATATATGCTATACGAGCATAGAAATGTCAAAACAGTTCAGAAACACGAAAACTTATTAAGAAAACCAACTTTTTCATAAGTATAAATACAAATATAAGTTGCTTTTTTGTTGTTTTATATAAAAGCAATGTTTAATAACATTTGCCTGAAATATGTAAGTATTTATTACATGTAAAACAAACTTAGTGGCTTAATATATTACTATCTTTCTATTTCTTCTAATTAGTTCCGTGCAATGCATGTAGTCAATATTATTATTATTATTATTAGTTTTCATTTTCATATAAAGTCTATGTCTTTGTACCTAATATGAAATGGCTTTCTTAGACCAAATAAAATCTTTTAATCACATTTTTTATTTAACTGAACTGTTAATATTAAATATTAAAATGGTTTCTAGATACCTACACTCTAAAATTGGAAATAGACACATATTTAGTATGAAAATATAAATTCTTATATTGAGGCCGACTACTGGAAACTCATGTGATCGACCCCTGGAGCTTAGGGGGCCGACTTCATAATATTTCGTGTTTTATTGCAAATTGACTGAAAAATACAAGAATTTCTAAATTTAGACATTCCCAAAAAATCAGAGAAACTAAATTTTATATCAAAAACTCGAACAACTGAATTTTAAGGGACAATCAAACGTAAACAAAAAGTTAGGTGGCCGACCACTGGCTCCATCACCCTATCTAATTTTCGGATGGAAATTTTAACACCAATATGAGAAAAATATCGTATAATACATACTTACTTTTATACTGCGCAGTAATTCTTGAATCGACAATTTTAAATAATTTAATCAAAATACATACAGACAATGCACAATACCTATACGTAGAGATAGATACCTACGAAGACGCCCATTTAACTACGGAATCGGAGAATTCAAATTTACTTATACACACATATAAACAGCACTTAACACTTTATATACTTTCCTTATACTTATCTACCGCTCTCGATATATAGCTTGAACCAATTCACTTAGCCATTCTACTGCGCACCTCTCTTCAAATTTCTTTCTTCATCACAATAATTTTGAAAGATAGTTACACATACACACAACTACCTTCCAGAGATGGACTTTATTTACATGAGATATGATCGAAATTTATTGTGCAGTTTTCAAAATATCTGGCATTGTGCTCATTATCTCTTACACACCATTTTTTTCTCTTGAATCCTTTCTGCACAACCGACGCACGACGTTGGCCAAGTGATTTGGTTCAAGCTTTACTTGTTTATTTTCTATTTTTTCTATATTTTTGTTGTTCTTGCTGTATATTTTCTCATCGTTTGAAAAAGATCACCTGATCAGTATAGGCAGTTTAAGAAGCACCGAACTCTTCTAAATTAAAGCATATTGATATCGATGTTTTGAATGACTTAACATCGATAAAATTACACCATATTGGTATCGATGTTCTGAATGATAGATCTGTGTTTACTCTTTTAGCATCGATATTTCATTAGCATTGATGAATATCCCACATCTTTAGCATGTCGATTTTATCATCTTGTGAATCTATACTTTTTACCCGCACCGGAGAATGCACAACGTGTATATAGAAGTTTTCACTTCAAAAAGCTTAGAGTGTTGACGGTTTGACCTGCAAAGTCACGGATTCGATTTGGCTCGTCAACAAGCTGAGTCAGTTGGTTTATATCAGCAAAGACCTTAATATACCTTCCTTGGAGTGTTGTCTGGCTCGAAAAGCGGACAGCGGAGCCAGATAGAATTGGAAGGATAATAGGAAACAATTCTTTGAATGGAGTTGGATAGAGCATCAAATTCGCTTAAGGTTGAACTTCTGTCCAAATTTGGGCTCCGATAAATAAAACATGTGAGTATCATGTGCTTGTTTACAGAATAATTTAACCACAAGCAACTTAAATTTCTGTTTGAGCACAATCCAAGAAGTTGATACGCAACGTCATTTCTTATGTGTATACTGGGAGACCATGTTGAAAAAAGAATTAGCACTAAGTTATACCCCAACATAATTCTCACCTTTTTGTGTTTCACTCAGTGTACAAAACAACCGGTCTGTTTTTCGCAGTATGGATATACACGGCACAACAAAATTATTTAGGTCCACGACTATTACAGTAGTCGATCTTTAATTCATCTATCATTTTAACATTTAAAAACAATTAAATACAAGTCAGACAAATATCTATAATGAATGTTTAACCTAAATTCCAATTTGAACTTTTCAATAACAAATTGTCACTATATTGCCAATATCTATTAATCCGCCCCCGGTTAAATAGAAAAAACAAACAGGCAACAACCCCCCTGACGTCATACTAACATAATCAAGCTCCACACATTATAGCTTAAACCAAATCACTTGGCCAACGGTCGGTTGCGCAGAAAGCTTATTGCAGAAAATAAAAATTGTGCGCGAGATCTAGTTAGCACAATGCCAGCACGTTTGCCATATTGGTCATTTGTGACCAAAGAAAATTTGGTCATTTTATTTTCACTTGGTCAGTCACTTGGCCATTTTTTCTTCATCTGTTCACTTTTTTTGAAGAAGAAATAAAAGAACTCGACTTTTAATTTTCATGTTCTCAAAAATCAAGCGCAATTTTTGTTTCATCTTCTAATTAAATTGAACGCACTGCATTATCCATCCACAACCACTGAATAGACGAAGGCTGAAAGCATTCACCTTCTTCATTTCAAAATAATTGACAGATGGAAAGCTTAAGATATGTTTGTGTTTAAAAGTTTAAGTGTCACCGTCTATTTAGCTTGTTAGTTCTTGTTAAAAATAAACCACAAAAAATATATACGTATGTAAATAATAAGATATGTATATTATTAAATCTTTTTTGTAAAATTAACATTATAAAAAGTTTATTATTGTGACTTAAAAACCTCGAAAAGATCACGGAAATCATCACAAAGGAAGATGAGTCCCAATCTTCCTTAGAGAACAGAGAAAATTATTTATCCGTTTACAATGTCCGTTGGAAAAGCTGGGGAAGTTTTTAAAAATTCGAACCTCAAAAGTTTTAATAAAAATCAAATTAAAACAAACGCTTGACATTTCTATTTAAAACTTTTAAAACAACTGCTACTAAGATTTGATCTCAATAACAATGATTTGAGAAATTTGACGTCTAAAAGTATGCTGTCGGATTCCGAGGTTTCAATTTTGTCGTTGAGTGATAAGATTTTCTTGGTTGAGGGCGATGCTAAAGATGTAGTTACATAATGAAAATTGCTTAGATTTTCAAATAATAATCTTGACCTTAAGATAGGCATATGCGAGTTAGTTACCTTAAAAATAGGTTAACTAGTATTGCCTTACAAATTTAAACAGCTTTATTTACAACAAATACAAACAAAATTCAAATAATGCATATATTTTGTCCCAAGCGCTTCGAGCTTCATGGATACTGGATATTTGTAACTATCACTTAAAAAAAATAGTTTAATCTCGAATGAATTTGTTACATCCATTATCCTTTTCCTATTTAGATGTTTCTCACTGTCTTCACTTTATTTTTCACACACGAAACAATTGCAATTGATTTTTCTTTAACTCAGCTATTTGATATTTTTCCAAATAAATTAACAATTTTATTGGCAAGCGACTTTTTTTTGTTTAGATAATTAACAAGTGTGAATATGTGTGTGTAAATCTAATAATGACCAAAACAACCGTTTTTTTGTTAAAATTTTTTAAACACAATTAAAATGAAACGAAAGTTCAATAAAATCTAGTAACGGGTTATCCATTTTGCGGTTTCAAAAGTAAAGGTAAATAAAACACATATACAATATTTTCTTCATGACACTTCTTTTTTATTATAAAGCTTGAACGTTGACATTATGTGTGAAAAACTACATCATTTAAATGACCACCACGCGAATTGTTGCAAGCATCGATTCTCTTGAAGTAGCCCACTTTTTGACACACGTTGGGCGTTAGCTCAGCCATAACTTGACGAATGTTGGTTTTCAAGTGATCAAGAGTTAAAGGTTTATCTGCATAAGCACGGTCTTTCACGTAGCCCAACAAAACAAAGTCTAGCGGTGTCAAATCGCATGATTTTGGTGGCCAGTTGATATCGCCACGACGAGAAATTACGCGGCCAGGAAATGTCTCTTGCAATAAAGCCATATTCGATCGAGTTGTGTGGCATGTGGCACGTTCTTGTTGAAACCACATATTCTCCAAGTCGTATTCTTCAACAGCAGGCAAAAAAAAGTCGGTTATAATATGACCATAACGCTCCGAATTGACTGTGACAGTCGTTCCGTCGTCGTTTTCGAAGAAGTAAGGTACAATCACACCTCAAACAGTGACTTTTGTAGATGTAATGGCCTCTCTTCAATTACTTGAGGATTCTCAGAAGCCCAAATACGACAATTTTGTTTATTAACATACCCACCGAGTGAGAAATGTGCTCCGTCACAACTTAGTTTGACAGATGTCGAATTCCAGGCCTATACTTTTGAAACCGCAAAATGGATAACGCTTTATTTTCTAATACAAAAGTTTTATACTTGTTTTGAATGCCTTAATCAATAAAATGATTAATTTTTCCTAAGAGCTTCAAAATAAAAAATAAACTTTTTATTGATTTGATTTTAAATACTTAGATTTACCAAGTAACTTTACTTTACTTCATAATTCTGTAATATTATAAGTATTTATTTTCCTACCAACTTTTTCTTAGAAAAAAATCTACAAAAAAATGTAGCGTTGCTCATACTAAATCAAATATTCATGTTAAAGGCTATTCACACCAAACCACAAACGACTATTTACTCGTTTTCCTTAAAACCAATACATTTTTCATAAACAATTTGTTTTGCAAAACGATTCGTTTTATATAAAACGACTTCAAAACGAGTTGCAATTCAAAGATGAATTAAGCGAACAGATCTTCCGTCAAGTAAAATTCATATGATTGTGAATAGACCCTAAAAAAAGATCAGCTGGTTACTTACTGTCAAAAAATTAATTTTAATATTCTTAAGCTTTTAAGGAAAGCACATTTTTGCAAATATTTATTTGTAATAAATATTTATTTTTTTAATTTTTATATATGTACATATTTTGGTTGAGGAATATGCCAAATTTTCGGGCAGATTTTTTTGGCAAATAGCACATTGACACGCCTACACCGAAGAGAACTGAGATAGTCCTATATTCGGCAGATGATCCGAGTGCAAAAATAGCTGTGGCTACCTTTTTTTAATGGAATGCACTTTCTGTAGTTAAGGTATATAATTTCGAAATTTCTCATTTGATGCGCAGGATATCAAACGTGCTTGGATACATTCGAAAATGTTGTTTGAAATATTCGCCATCATTTTCCAATTTCTTGCTTCCAGAATGTGCTAGTACGTATCTGGGTAAAATATTAAAATGCATTAGGTATATATGTACGTTCTTTGTGTAATGAATTCTCCTTAAAAGCTTGCCTTTGTCCACCTGATTCGATGGATTGCACAATTTTGAACTAAAGTTTTTTTTTTCTCTTTTTATGCAGCATTTTAGGATTTGATTGCTTAATTGTCATTCATGTTCTATCAACGTTTTGACAGCTTTTCCAGAACAATTGAAAAGTGAAACAGAAAATAGTAAATTTATTCGGTGTGAATGCTCTATTCGTTTCTGTAAACGAAAAGGGTAAACGAGTTTATTGTGAATATGACTAGTAGTCGTTTTTCATTGTTGTTCAAAACAAGATGTTAATATTAACTTGCAATACATTGTTTTATTGTAAAATTAATAATACTTTATAATACAACAAATCAATGTAAACTTCTAACATTTCGTGTTAAAATAAACAATCGACCCAACATAAGCAACGCAAAGGCGTATATGAAACCCAACATAGAGTTTTCTTTAGTAACGAGAAACTCGATGTGGTTAATAAAGTTTGCATTCAAAAATAACTCCAAGATATTTTTAAATAAATAATAAAAGATTAAATATCTTTTCGTATACGATGTCAACAACCCTACTAGCAATATTTTTTTTTTAAATCCAGAAAGTAATGAACTTCTCTTCTCAACTAACCATCTCAATCTTCATCCAGTATATGAAATGACAGAACATTAATTACAACAAATGAGCCATATATTTGCAGTGTAAAAAGTAACAATTTGTGGAAGTGGAGGAGAAGAAAAAAACATGTTTAAGTTGGTTTTACTTGTACCAGTCTGATTTGAGTATCAGACAACCAAGCTATTATACTTTTCATTAGGGGAGATATCCGGCCGCCTAATACTCGGCTATCCGGTCTAGCTGAGCGGCCGAATATCCGGTATCCGGCCAAAATCACTATTCGGTACAACTCTACTAAATTTGCTGGTATTGTCACGGTAAAAATTTCCGCAACAAAAACTATTCTTTACGTTTCCTTTTTCCTTTTTCTCCATATTATTTTTACAGGTGTTTCCTTCGTCTTACTGAGAGCAAGAGAGGACAGCCATGGTCCATCAGCCATCGGTTCTTTCTCTCGGTAAACTGAAGAAACAAAATATCGAGTTTGCCAAGGTTGACACTTAAGTGGATGGGTGAACCACTTCATCTCATTCGATTGACGGTTATTCGACTGTACAAAAGAAGCACGGATGACAGTTGGTCTCCGATGCCGAAGTTACTCGTTGCGAGAATGGCTGCTTGCCCAACCTAAATCAATCATTTATATGTTCAATGTAAAAGATGGAACGTTAACTGCTAGTCCTTATTCCCCAAATCTGCGCAAAAGCCCAACGACTTAGAGTAAATTCGCGAAATAAAATTAGTTAAACTTAAATAGTTTGGTACCATTTTTTTCCCTTACTAGTTATAAACGAAAGGGGAAAAATGTGCGTGATAAAAAAAAAGTTCAGTTTCTTTTCGGTTTTTCAAAACTTTCTTTTAAAACAGCTTAGTGTGTGAAATTAGGTGGCTGAATGCACTCTTTAAATTACAGCCCACTGTAAGTCCTGCCAGAGTTCGACAAATTCGAAGATGACTAAGCATGAAGCTGGGGTAAGTGCGAGTAGGAAGGGCTACTGGATCTTAACTGCGTTTGCTCCCTCCCGCAAATATACGGTGGGTAGCGGAATGAGAATCCAATCAAAATCCACGGTCGCTCAGTTGCCGAAAGCACTTGGGCATTGGAAAAAAGAAGAGGTCATCCAGCGAAAGTAAAAGGCTGGAAGATCACTTCTTACCCTTTAAGATAGCGAACAGGAGGTTCCTGAAAAAAAGGAAAAATACAAAAAGGAAAGGAAAGTTCTGAAAATTAAAACGTAAAGAAATTGAAACTTTGGCGAATTGAAAATAAGAAAGGAAATTTGGAAAAGGATATTGAGTGAAAAATAGTTTCCTAGGAAGAAGAAGTAGCAGCAGGAAAAGCTAAGTATAGTGTTAATTTTTCTTTAATTTTTTTCTTTGTCGAAAGATATATACATATAGATATAATTATTCGTTTTTATTCTCTTCAAATTAATTAATTCGTTTTTTTTTTAATTCAAAATTATTTATTTCGTTTGGCTTTTGTTTCGAAAATTTTCCGGTAAAGCAGAACTCGCGACCCGTAATTAACGTACCTTTGTTCTTTCGGGATCGAGCGTTAACGGTCCATCTTCATTTTAAGCCTTCAATCTTGTTCTCTTTGTTTTAAAAGATCTCGGGTTTTACTCCTACTTGCAAGGTTTGCCCAGCACCTTAAATTTGCATTAAAAATAACTTACATACTTTTAAACATAATTTCTTCGTTTGATTTTATTTTAAAATTCCAACGTCGGTTCTGCTCCGAAGGTTTGTGATTTCCTTGCTCACGAAAAAAAATCACTGGCGCCTTTTTATTTTTTTCCAGTGTACGCCGTGTGGCAATAAAAACATTTCGATCGATTTTAATTAATCTATTAATAATACATAATCCGTACAATAAATTCGACTGCAGAACCCACCCCATTAAGCTGAGCTAGTCAATTTAGAAAGCATCCGAGTGCTATCTTCGTGTTGCACTTCGAACTCGAATTCGAATTTCTTTTGACTGTCATTCATTGCTCGTGCATAAAAGCACATAAGTCGTATTTTGTTTTGTCGTCGATCATTGTCCAATTCGCGCGTTGGGATTTTAATAATAATTAAATAAATTTAAAATAGTGTTTTCGATTCGGTTCGTGACGCAAAAGTGCAACAGTATTTAATGAAATGTCATTCAGAAAACACCACTCAGATAAGATATCTAGGTTGAAGTTGCTCGAGATCTGTTAAAGATTTAATCACTTTGTATATCTTTGCATCATCTGCAAAAATTATACACGAAGTATATGAAATGATATGAAGCAAGTCGTTAATAAATAGGAAAAAAAAGCGGTCCTGAATGACTGCCTTGAGGAACTCCCGAGACATTTAAAATTATTTCTGATTTTTCTGGGCTTTGCACCATCAGGTACTTAGACAATATAGCTGCTTACAAAAATATCCAGAAGTGACCTTAAATATTAAACAAAATATTTAAACTAATCACTTTTAAAGACAATGATTGTATCACAGGATTTTTTAGGCTGATAATTTATTTCCTTCGATTTATTTTCATTTGCACTAATGTTTAATGAACAAAGAACTCCAGCTATCTTTTATTGCTTATTTCTATCACCCCTATAAGCCATTACTTGCAGCCCATGAAATTCCTTAAATTAAATAAATGTTAGTCATAAAGTCAGTTCACAGTCTCGCTAATAATTATTGTCTATTAAGCAAAATAAAAAAACACAATCCTTTTATGCAATTTAAAATCTTTCAATGGAAAAATAATGGATAAACTACGATTTATTAAGGTAGGGTCTCTCTCTATACTACGATTATATGTATGCATAATGTATTGGTAGTTAAGTATAAGGCTTATCTGGTATTCATTAAATATTATTAAGGATCAAGAAAAGTGTCCCTTAACTATCTTTAATAACTTTTTTATCGTAACTGAATTCTTGTGGGACAAAAAAAAATGCCAGGGCTTACCTTTTTCATTGTTTTATTAATTTATCTGCGACATTCCAGATATCGTGTTCATTTTGTTTCATTTTGTTTCGTGCATGTCAGTTAAAGTTTTCCGTTCCCACATGAAGTTTTTCCAACTTATGTACAATTGAAGAAAATGAGTTATAACCCATACATACACATACATTATATCCTTAATAAAAGTTTTCACATTTTTCTTTCTGTGTTAGGTTGATAGGTGAGGTACGCACGTTTTTCTCTGCTTATTAATTAAATTCTTTTATTACAATAAACAAAACAGAAATACATAACAATAAGAACTTTTCAAAAAATTCACACACAATAAATATTAAAAAAAGGAAGTACTTGTTCGAGCATTTAGTCATGATGAGAATTTTGCTATTTTCATTTATTTTTCTTGCATCGTTGCCGCATCCTGTTTCCTCTTGGTTTTTTTTTTATTATTTATTTGATGGATGTAGCATGGCGTGTAACAATCGGAGAGAAAATGTAAGATAAAAAAATATAAATACCGAATGAGTAATATATGTATATGTAGCTACCACGCAAAAGAGTTCATTCTTTTGTGAAAGATTTCCAAATGAAGAGCAATGAACATGGGTTTACCAGAACTGCATTCCAGTAACATCATGGTTAGGTAGGGGATAGAATTTGTAAGTTTCATTTAAGATAATTAAAAATAAATAACAAGAAAAAACTGTAAATGCCAAGATCCTTATGCAGATGCACATATACAGTTCATAGTGAGTAATTTTGTGTTACTCACATAATAGTTTGTGAACTTTTAACATGCAAGAAGGAGTGGTTCTGGTTTTATTATTCAGGAATTTCAAAGGGATATCCTCATTGACCGCATTAGTTCTGCTTCTGCTTCTGCTTCTGCATATGCTGACCGAACGAACTTCTAAGTTTCAAATAGAATGTGCATTATTTTGGGAAAGTGAATTAAAAGTAGGAATTTTTTTTGAAGCTTAAAATTCCAACAGGATATTAGTTTTATATGAATAAAAGGAATAAATAGATTTGTTTTTCTTAAGTCGAAATATTAGTACTTAGAATTTTTGTACTTTCTACTTGCGATTATAGGTACTATAAGGCAAGTTATGCATTCGTAAAATAAAAAATTCTAACAATTACCCTAAAAAAGTGATCGCCAAAAAATATCTGTCAGTCTGTCCGTCTGTATGTATATTGAGCTACAGCCTAAACGGTGTAAGCGATTTTCTTCAAATTTGGTATGTGTGATTATTTTGGCATTCCTCAGAGGGGAAATTGAAATTTTATTTTTAGGCCTAAAAATAACGGTACTTCCCAAATGACCTTGAATGAAAATCTTATTTTTCTCTAAAACGGCTGCAACGATTTCGATAAACATTTTTGAGAATTATTTTGTTGGTAATATCTATCATTTGATATGAACCAAGCTTACACGAAAGGTCTATTAACTGTACCTTTCATATAACGTTTTTTTTTAATTTTTGACCGAGAAAGGTACATTGTCAAATTTTATATCTGAGGAGATATATGTAGGTAAATTATTTTTGCATATCAAAATTTTGAATAACTATTTTTTTTAAATTAAAATAATTAATTAAATTTTTTTTTGAAAAATCAATAATTTAAAAACTAATCAAAAAAAATAATTTTAAATTGTATATTCACATGAACAATAATAGTCTCTAAAAAAATGCATACCAAAATTACAAGAGAATTTTATTTTCAAAAAACGAAAAATAAAAAACAGGATTTCATCAAAACCCATCCAACAATTTTCGATATACTTTTTTGTAAAATTTTCATTGATCCGTGGCATCTAATGGCGTTTTTCGGTTTTTCGAAAAACCGACTTAAGTGATGGTTTTGGCAGTTTAAATAAGTTTAAAAAACGATTTTTTCCCACATATACACCATAAGTTAATATTACCTACATGGGCTTTCAATCTACATAGGATAAGTATAATAGACTAGCTACCTGCCAACAGCGTCAGTGAGTAACACTAAAGTTGTTAGATACAAGAGCAAGTTTGTACGATCCAGTCGTGCATTTTATTTTTCTTCCATTCAAATAAATCACATTGAAATTTGAACTATCTGTGTTTGATTAATGCTCTGCAGTTCATTTGAAGGCGTTGAATTGGGGCGAGACGAAGTTCGCCGGGTCCGCTAGTATACATATAAAATTCAAATTAAAAAAAAAATCAGTCACAAAAATGAAATAATTTATTTTTGAAAAATGGAAATACTTTTTTTTTGAAAACTTGAGTATGCAATTTAAATAATACTTTAAAGGACATTTGCGTAAAAAAAATATTTTAATCGCTTCATCCAATTGTGAGAAAGACGAAAATATAAAAAGTGGTTCTATGGGAAGTTACGTTAATAAGTACGCAAAATAAAATATATTTATACTTCAAAGTGAACTGTACTAACTTAACCGATTCCCAGAAAATCGAAAACGAAAAAAAATGGTTCTACTAGACGTACCAAAAATAATGATTTTATTACAAAAAAAAAATTATTTATATAAATATAAAAAAGTACGCTTTCCCGTCATTAATGAAATTATTTTAGGATGTAGGATCGAGGACAGATAGACAGACATATAGACGGAATTGGGGGACCCACATTTTTGGTGCGTTCTCTGTGATAGTATTGTCATGTTTGATTGTTAGATTTTTTTTTTACGAATCCATAACTGACATTATAGTACCTACCTATAATCGCAAGTATAAAGGTTTTTTTGGCATCGATCGTATATATACAGGGTGGCGCACGAATCGTGCTACAATAAGAAATTTAAATAACTTTTATTTTAATCGATGTATTTCATTAATTTCTTTTTTATTGGATTAAAAATTAAATTTTATTTTAAATAACTAATGACCGTAAATGACCTCAGCGCTCATCCACGCATTTGCGGCCAGAAGGGTTGAAATTGGGATCGCCTCCATTATTGTCTTAATGGACTGCTTCAATTCAGTCAAATTCCTGGGTTTCATTTTGTACACTTGCTTCTTTACAGAACCCTATAAAAAAAGTCTGTTGCAGTCAGGTCAGGTGACCTTGGGAGCCAGCGGAAAGTGCAGTTTCTGGATATCAATTTGTTTGGGAATTTTCGTTGGACCTCCGCCACAACTTGTGTGGCTACGTGTGAACCTGCTCCATTTTGTGAAAACCAAATCCTGCGGAAAGGGATACGTCTTCGGCGAAATTCTTGGTAAACAAACTCCTTCAACATCTTTAAATAACGGTCCCTATTGACAGTTTGTGTTACACCGTTTTCTTCAAAGACGTATGGCCCGGCAAGTGACTCGTTCTGGGTTCAGTTCCGTCTCATGGAGCATTTCTGGATTAGATTCACTCCATATACGGCAATTTTGCTTGTTAACAAAATGGGCCTCATCAGACATGAACAAGCAATTTATCAATGTGTTGTCTTCTTCGGCCATTGCAATCATTTTTCGGCAAAATTCCAGGCGAACAAGCAAATCCTGAGGGCTTAACTTGCTTGTAGTTTGGACTTTGTACGGAAACAAGCTTAAGTCATCATGAAGTATCCGTTGTAATGACTGTCTGCTAACTCCAATTTTGCCCCATAAGTTTCGAGTCGAAACACTTGGTTTTGCCTGTATTGCCGATGCAACGGCCACGATTGTATCCTGAACCCGAACATTGGGATCTCGATGATACGGTCTTCGGTTGATTCTTCCAGATTTGGCAAACATGTTCACCAGCCTCATAATGGTCCATCTTCTCGGGGGAGTACCGCCAAACTCCAGCCTAAATTCCCTTTGGACGGAAATGACGGACTGCAAAGAATGGTATCGCTGCACTATCCAAATCCTTTTTTCAGTATCTCAAGCATTCATTTTGATAAATCTAAATAGTAGCCTATAAAATAAAAAAAAATAAGCCGATTACTCACACTGAAAAAAAGTTATTACGTTTTATTTTTGGCACGATTCGTGTGGCACCCTGTATGATTATGGTAAGAAATATAAATACAACTAGCTTAACTTCTATCAAAGCAATTGGAAAACTGTAAGTGTAATGTAATTTTAAGTAATGTAATTTTAAGTCAGCGAAAACACAATATCCTTACAATATTTTAGAAATATAGTTCCAAAATAGTGAGTTATTAGTTAAACTCATAGATCTCCAAATTCGTAAGACATTAACTAAAAATCTCGCCTTTTGAGGAAAAATAATATGCACAGGCTTTCAGTTTGGTATGGTCTTGGGTATTATGGAGTCATCTCATCGGACTCTAAGCAATCAATGTATTAAAGAAAAAATTCCATGAACATACATAACTTTGCGTAATTTATGTGTAAATTGGCCTCTAAGGAAGGTGCCTTGATTTTTTGCTTCTTCATTATTTACTTTAGGGATGCTAAAAGTCGATTGTCAAACCCATACTGCATGACTCATTTGGAAGCCAATTTTATTCGTTTTATTAAATACACCAAGCCGGGGCCACACATGCTTGAAAAAGTGGTCTGCCGAAAACTTTGTTTCCCAAGTGACATTTATAGGATCGCCAGTCGTAATAAGTATTTGAAGTTGTATTAAGAGCATAATTGAATAACAATCATATAATTTTACCTCCAAATTGGTTTGGGAATGTATAGGCAAACTGCACGAATTAGGCAAACTGAAATAAGGTCTCACTTCATTTGTGTCGTTGGACCATATAAGTTGGACCAGGGTATCCAGGGGGTCAATTCCCGATCTGTGAAGATGTGAAGTGATAAATTTTATCACGCTTTCACGTCTAATTCGATTCTCGATTCGTGAAAAAGTGAAGTTAAATGCCAAACATTTTTCATATGATAATTTTTTTATCACAGTCAATTGTTTTGTGAAGAAAATGTTTCTAATCGAATATTAAGAAGAAAAACAGGATTTGGCACATGACAACTAAGCAACAATTATATTTATACACAAATTTATTTTGGTAGTAAGTTATATTTGTGTTAATTCGAGTAAATAAAGAAATTGTTAAATCATTTTGTCAAATTATTGAACAGATTCACAACAGCCGAAGCGACGGTGCTCATTCCCGCGACAGATCGTTGGAAACTACCCATTGCAAAAAAATGCAGAGCACTTTACCATATTTAAATGGCTTTTGAGCGCACTTATAAGTTGAGTGTTTTTCAATAATGCTCTCAATTCACGTATTAAATCCATGCATAAATGTTTTGGGAATCTATAAAGTTCAATAAAGTGCTCCTAGTTGTAACTTCGAATAGATTCTGCCCATCTCGAAGGGAAAGCCCCAATATCCTCACATGAAAAAATAATAAATCTTACTCAAAACAGAGATACTATTGAATATAATATAAAACCCACAATTGTTCAGTACGACGTCTTTTATTAATTTATTAAACGAATTATTATTCCGGACATTATTCTTAAGCAAATTTAGAAACTGAAATGAAATATTTACCTTTCCCAACAAAAAATCTAATCAGAAATGACAGAATTTATCTTTTAGTACTTTTTAGTACAAACTTTATCACAATGAGTTCTAGAATCGCATTAGGCGTGTGCGTGAAGTTGGAAAATGATAAACCTCTGTGAAAACTGAAATGATATTTTTTTTTATCACTTCATAATTTCACAGATCGGGAATTGACCCCCAGAACCGTTTGGAAAAATGAAAAAGCCAACTGGGACGGTTTTAAAAATTTCTTCAAGAACTTTAACTTTTCACTCTGATTCCTCGGTATTGGCATACCCAACGCAGTTATATGACAACAAATATAAATCTTGGCTGAATGAGAAACCTTAGTAGGGTGTTTGGTTATTTGTAGAAAAATATTCGTAATTCAACTTCGTCTTCGGTTCCAACGCTCATCTTGAAAGCTGTCGCGAAAAAACCAATTTGCTTGCAGCGCATTTTGCTGTTAGTTCGAAGCCGCCATAAAGTGTTATGATTCCTACAGTACCTACTTGAGAGCGTAAATGATTTCATAGGAAGAATCTTCTTTCGCACTCGTGCATTTGCTAGAGTGCTTAAAGATCTTGATATACACAAATCAGCTTGCCCGGATAGTATACGTCCCATAAATTTGAAGAAGTGTTCTTCACCCTCTATATACCGTTCAATTGCACTTACACCCCTTCGTTCCAAGATCATGGAAACATTAATTAATTATCAGCTATAAAGAAATATCTCGAAGAACGAAACCTCCTTAATGACCGGCAGTATCGATGAATCCCTTTTTCGTAGGATTATAAATCACCTTTCGGACCGCACAATACATTTTGTTTCAAGTCTGATATGTACAAAATAAATGCCGGTGTGCCCCAGGGCTCCGTTTTGTCTCAAACTATTTTTCTGATTATCATAAAAATTATCTCTTTTCTGGAACTTCTAATCCACTAAATTGTTTTGCTGAAATTCACCAGATGCAGCTTCACGTCCTTGTTCTTCGAATGTGTTTAACGACATCGTATGATAAGCTAATCAGATTCTGAACGTGACAGCATTGTGCAATAAAATAAAAAATTGTTTGGGCATTCTTCGAAGATGCAAGAAATTATTCTTCCTGTCTAATCTGCCTACAATCTATAAGGCCTTCATTCGTCAAAAGATGGAGTATAGTATAACTCACAAATTTGTACAATGCGAATGTTGAATACTTTACCCTGCTCAATTTCCCCCTCCCATTTTAATATCCAGAATTTCAAAATTAATCAGAGTCTGCTCTTACATCCTTCCTTACTTTCCTAACGCTCGCACTGTGCTTGATCATTTTAAGGGTAGTCAAAATCCGTTAAGTACTCGCATCCGTAAAAAATAAAATGCAGGTTCTTAAGTTCGATCATATTGTATGCAAAAGATATTAATAGAAACGGTTAAACATATTCTTATAGTCTTGTTTCACATAATTTTGTTGTAGGTATAAAAAGTTCTTAAATTTTTTTCTAGAAAAAAATTGCTATAAAAATTTAAATATTTAATAATATAAATTTAAAAACAAAATTTCAGAAAAAATCTTCCACCCGTTTCCGAAATATTGATTTAAAAAAAAAAAAATATTTTTTCTCAAAAATCGAAAATAATTATTTTTTCGAAAATTTTAAAATAGCTACAGTATTATTTAGAATTTGAAATTTTAATCGAAATCCGTTGAGCCATTTATGAGAAGGTCGAAAACAATAAAATGGATGTATGGCAGGTACCGTTAATAAATAATATATAAAAATGAATGTTGCCCATAATTTAAGCCATATACCTAATGAAGTACGCATACTTTTTTTTTTATAAACATCGTTAGAGCCGTTTTCGAGATAATTAAGATGGTACAAAAATTTGTATGGGAAGTACCGTTATTTTTGGAACTAAAAAAGCCAATCAAAAATCTATTTGAGATAATCACCTAAAACGCTTAAGTACCATGTTTGAAGAAAATCGCTCCAGCCTGGTAGTCTGTAGATCGTCATACAGACAAATAGACAAGCAGTCGGAATTTGCGGGATCTACTTTTTATGTGGTCTCTATCATCGCAATATCAACTTTGATTAAAATCTCGAATTTGATTCTTTTCCAAATAAAAAATATTATGTATGCTAGTAAAAAGTGTGTGCACTACCTTAGGTATAGTCTACTTTGGTCGATTTTTTTTCGAAATTTTGTTTTCAACGGTACCTGCCATATAACAATTTCTTTTTACTTGCGATATAGGTACTATAGGTACGGTGACCATCCGTCCCGTATTTCGCTCGACTGTCCCGGGTAAATTTTAAGAAAACCCGGGACGTACAACTGTCCTGTATTTTATTTTTGTCGCGGGTTTGATCCATATTACCATATATTTATATTATTTGAATAACGTTAAGAAAATTCAATAATTTTATTTACAATAATTTAAATACATGTTTAATATTTTTATGTCAAAGTGCGAATCCGTCTTAACAAATGGTTCAGAGGATTTTACTTTAAATTTTAATATAATCTGTGTTCACTAAGCGCATTAATTTGTCAACTTCGCTTTTCAAACTGTATCTTCACAAACTTCAAACTGTATCTTCACAAAAAAACACAATACATTAATTTGAAATGTCAGGGTTTACTTATACAAACAAATGGAATTTGTTTCTTTTAATTATTTAAAATAAATTTAGAAATTTGTGAATTGCCTTCAAATAGAAAATGTGAATTCAACGATGATTTTTAAACAACAATGGAAAAGACAATACCATAACCTGTTTAAAATATGTTTCTTCGTTTTGGAAGAATTTGACTTTGATGCCACTTCAAGCTAAATGTACGATGCTTTTTTAATTCGACAAATATTCAAGGGCCTGCAAGCAAGAATGCAATTAATGAAGGCACCCAAGGGGGCGATATTTGTGTGCTCGCCTGTGAACCTGTGGTCGGTGGTTCGATTCCTGCCGATGTCTATGTCTTCTTTTATTCCATTAAAAAACAATTCTAAAAATTGTCATAAAATGAGTTACTCTTACAACATGTGATTGAGGAAACTAGTATACCAATAAAATGTGACAACGAAATAAATAAAATAATTCGAATTATAAGAGACATCAATAAGTAAGACACGGTGATTCTCTCCGCATTAGTTCAGCCGCCATCCCTGAATATAAATCTGAGACAACAACCAGCTCTAGTGTCAGAATATCGCACCACACATCTTTCCTATCCTTCTTTCTCTTCTATCACCGGATGTCCGCGCTGTGTTAAGAACATATAAAGGGTACTCATGATAACTTGAGCGCGTGCAAAATTATAAAAAAAAAAACTGGACTCATTCAGATCTAATTATTGCACAATGTACACCGACACTTATTAAAAGCTGTTTTGATCAAATATATTCCTGTGCACGCACAAAATGTGAAGCTATTGTGTTCAATGTTCTTGAACCAAATCATATCGAAGGAATTAGATTAAAACTTCTCTGCGCAGAGTAAGTTTTGTGACAGTTTTTTTCTTATTGTTCTAATCATGGCTGTACAAATCTGTAGGCTTATGGCTCGTTATTTTTCACCACAACTAGGTATCTTTGTCAAAACTTTGGAAGTTGAAAATCTTCCAAGGGAAACATCGGACATCACTTCAGTATACACAGATAAGACTTTGGTAAAATTTTGGCCATTTGTGCTTACAACATAAACTGTAAAATATATATAGTCGAAGATCCGCAGGAGAGAGTGGAGGCTGTGTGGGCTGCTTTCCAGCAAGTGTACAAGGTGAATGCTACCATTCGCCCGAATCATGACCTGGAGAACAGAGCTCTGCTTCATCACTTATGGCTCCGGAACGATATAACCGAATGCCGATCTGAGAACCTTGGTTTTACCGGGTTTAATGATGAAGATTTGGCAAACGCCATAATCGCCGACCGAAATGGGCCCAGTCCCTTGTTAATTTCGAAGAATGAGCTCATCTTCGATTCATTAAAGAAAAAGAAGTCAGCAGTAGTCGATGGTATATCCAACGTTGTACTACGACATTTGCCTCAAGAAGCAATTGACATTTATACCACACTGTTTAACAACGCGCTGAATAATGCATATTATCCAGTGCGGTGGAAGACAGCTGTGGTGCACCCTCTCCCAAAAAAGGGAAAGGACAACTCCAATCCGGCGAATCTCCGGTCGATAAGTCTTCTTCCGAGTATCAGCAAAGTATTTGAAAAGGTTATTAATAGAGCCCTGTTCAAATGGGCGGAGGACAAAAATATCATTCCGGATAATCAGTTCGGTTTTAAGGCGGGACATGACACAATTCATGCCGCGTCTAAACTTGTTTCTGATATCCAATGGAACAAAACTATAAAACAGTGTACGGGTGCCTGTCTGGTTGATTTGGAGAAGGCCTTCGACACCGTATGGTTAGAAGGTCTCTATCTAAAGCTAACCAGACTAGGTATAAGTAAACCTCTATTGTATATGCTTTATGACATGCTAAATGGTAGAAAGTTTGTTGTCAAGAGTGGCAATGTAACTTCTACTGCAATTTTTAATATTAATAATGGTCTTCAGCAGGGAGCGGTTAACTCGCCGATTCTATTCAACATTTACACCAGCGATCTGATAGGTAGTCTAACTCAGGCAATTGCGTACGCCGACGATCTAATTGCGTACAGAACAGCTCATACAGTTGAGGTCATCAAAAGTCTCTTGCAGAGTGACTTCGACAAGATTCAGCGATATTGTGATGACTGGAAGTTGAAAATCAACTTCCAGAAATCAGAAACTATTTTGTTTAGGACTCCGCTGTCTAGCGCCTCAAGGGATACGAGAAAGAACTGGCGCAAGCTGGTGATCGTAGGGCCACATGGACATCCACTGGCGAGTAAAAGTGTAGTAAAGTACCTTGGCATCTGGTTGGATCAGTACCTGTATTTCGACAGACATATAGGTGCTGCTTTGGCCAGGGCTAGGGGAGCCTTTGCCTTGACAAAACGACTGATTTATAGCAGCCGTCTTGACAGCAGGGTAAAGGTGATTTGCTTCATGGCCCTCATCAGGCCGATGATTGCCTACGGATGTCCGGTGTGGTTCAACGTTGCCCCATCTCAAATGGAAAAGATTCGGGTGTTTGAGAGGCAATGTCTTAGACGTTGCCTTGGATTACACAGAACACCAGAGTCGGAGTACACAAGATATTATTCCAACCAGGTTCTATACAACCGAGCCAACATAAACAGAATAGATAATTTTGTTTAAGCTGATTCGGGGTCACACTGCAAGAGCGATGTCCTCAATTAACAGCTTAATTTTTGGGGCTTATTATCCCAGTAATGAATATTTTGAGAGTGCGCGGTTAAGTGGCTACATCCCTCCCGAGGCATTCCTCTATTTAGACAGTCGAGGGCTGATACAGGATAGAATGGCGGTTCCGCTTATCTACCACGTCAGGCGTAAAACTGTAGATAGGCGACTCCTTTATGGTCGAGACGTCATCGCTCAAGGTGGAGAAGAGCGCCTTCGGTTCAGTAGGACTGTGTCCGATCGGGACCGAAGGGATAGGGCGAAACAAGAGAACCAGTTCTGGTGGCTCTCTGAACAGCAGTTTTTTGAGAGCTAAAGTCGATTAAGAATGTATGTCTTGGCCGACTTACATAGATTTAGGGAAATTAGGTATAAGGAACAGTCGGGGTGGCACCAAAAAAAAAAAAACAAAAAAAAAAAAATTAAAAATATATATGTATGTGGAGGCATATAGGTGTATGCATCTGCGCGTGAGTTTGTATAGCTTTAAGATAGTTATAAGTTAAAATGAAATAAAAATGAATAAAAAAAAAAAATATGTATGTGAGTGCGTATATAATGAACGTATATACATGTATGTGTCGGTGGCATGTGTGTGTCTGCATACGTATACAAAATATAAACAAAACAAAATTAAAACGAAAAATGCTGCTGTGGCTGTTCTAGTTTTTAAGTGGTTTTGGGTATTTTTAGGTATTTTAAGTAGCTTAAGTTATTTTTAGTTAGTATAAGTTGTATCTAGCTTTAATTATTTTTAGTCTAGCTTTAGGTAGTTCTAGGTAAAAATTTAAAATGATCTGATACTAAGTTTTTGTAGAAAAGTTTTCTTGGTTAAATAAAAATAAAATAATTAGATTTAATTAAAATAGTTTTTAGGTCGAAAGACATTAGTATTAAGAGATATAGTTTAGTTTAGAGCGCCCGTAAAGAGCCAATAAATTAGTTGTAAGTTATTGATAATTAGGCTAGTTTTAAACATTTTTGTCTAGCGTTAAGATAGTTATAAGTAAAGATTAAATAAAAATGAATTGAAAAAAAAATAAACTGTAATATTTTGGCGTTACAGCAGGGAAAAGCAAGAACAACACTTTTTTGAAAAACTTCAAGCCATTACTGGTAATAAACTCATTGGAGTTAATTATGCTGCTCACGATTTAAATAACTATTCGTTTTTTTTATCTCTACACTGGTCATGTTGAAAAATTTAGGAAAATTTCCGAAAAGTTTCAGACGAAATACTTCAAACTAGTTCGTTACAGAAAAAGTAGGTGGCTATTTATAAAACCAGATATTGAGAGAATAATACAACCTTATAATCCTTTTAAAGAATTTGTTTTACACCTAAGGTCCTTCTTTCTCCATTTTATTCAATCCGAGGCCTCAATTTTTCATGTGAGCATATTATTAGCAGAGTCGCAAAAAATTTGCATGTCTAAAGTTGCGCTAGCAATGAAATGCCTTAAATTTAAATTAAAATCTAGATTATTAGAACAATTGAAAATATTTTGTTTGAAAAGAAATTGATCAATGAATAATTCAAATAAAAATTAATTGACGAAAAGTAATGTTAAACCAATATACATCAATTTTACATAACGTGTTACGAATACTTAAATCATTGGGATGTATCTTTTAAAGAAAATGAAGTATTTAGTTGGGTAATTCTTCGAAACATTCGTTATATTTTGTCAACCAACAGCAGAGGGATACAAATATTAATGATTCCACCTTGTTTGACGAATTTGATCGTCGAACAATTATAACAAAATGGATAGAGAACAACATAACTGTGGCCGAGAAATGGAAAGACATTTTTTAGACTTTTTGCAGACAAAGTATAAACTTCAAAAATTTTTTACTTATAGTCGAGTTAGGCCTCTGCCTGCCAGGTTCAAATGCTCCAACGGAAAGAATTTTGTCCATAATAAATAATATTTTGGACAAATGAAAACATACAACTGAATGTTGAAACTCTCAGAGCTATGCTAATGGTAAAATTAAAGTATAATTTTAGCTGACAGGAAATTAAAAAATATTTAATAGGAAACTAAACGGTGATTTTTTAAGAGCTTGGTTTTTGAAAATTCAAAAAAACACAGAAACTTGTAAAAAGTGAATGAAATTTTGATTTGGATCGATTAATCAATTTCTGCCATTTACTTTTTAAAAATAATTTCACTTAAATGTTGCCCGCGGCTACGCTTCCATGAAGGTCCAATTTGGCAAACTTTTTCACACATTTCGGCCGGAATCTCACCAATGACGCGTTCAATGTTGGCTTCCAAGGCAGCAATCGTGTTTGGCTTGTCCCCATAGACAATAGACTTAACATAGCCCCACAAAAAATAGACTAACGGGGTCAAATCACAAGATCTTGGTGGCCAATTGACTGCGCCAAAACGTGAGATCAACTGCTCACCAAATTCGCCTCTCAATTGATGCATGGTTTGGACGTAGCTTGCGAAACACATTTTTCACAGAGCACGAATTTTGATAATAAATTTCAATAATTTGCAAACGTTGTTCAGGCGTAAGTCTATTCATGATGAAATGGCAAACAATACTGAATCGAAATGTCAAATGTTCGTGGAATTTGTCATGTGTGATCTGTCAAAAATATAAACGTCAAAAACCAAGTAGCAAAAAAATCACCCTTTATAATAATCATCAAAGAAATTTGTTAGGCAAAAAAGTACCAAGTACCAAGAATTTTGTTGCTAATGTGTTATTAATGTTTATTTTTCAAAGACTTGCTAAAAAAAGGTTAAATATTAAAAAAAATTTAAGGTTTTTGCATTTTGTGCTGTTTTTGTTTTTGAGAATTTTTTTGATTTTGTACCAAATACGTTTTTTAATTTTTTAATTTATGTCCCGGGTTTTGCTCAGAAAAATATGGACACCGTAACTATAGTGCAAGTTTTGCATTTGGAAAAAAAAATCGAACTCGAGATTTTAATTAAACTTGGCATTACGATGATAGAGAAACCATACAAGTGGGTCCGGCATTTCCGTCTGTCTGTCTGATTGTCCAAAATAGATTTTTGAATCGTTGTCTTAGCCCCCAAAATAACGGTACTTGCCATACAAATTTTTCTACCATCCTAATTATCTCGAAAACGGCTCTAACGATTTTGATAAAAATTGGCGTGAGTACTAAACATTTAAAATGTTCATACCATTTTTTTTGTTTAGAAAAAAATTGAGTATTTTTATATATAAAAAAATAAGTGAAAAACGACTTTAAACATTCATGTAGCCGTTTCTATTAAGAATCTTTTGCATATACTGTGATCGAACATAGGAGCAAGTACGTGCGATCCAGTCGTGCATTTTATTTTCTAAATGAACTTAATTATTATCAACCGTTTACAAAAGGTTAACATAAAAGAAAAAGAACTGGACTTTTGTAAAGATTCGGTGTTCTAATTTATTTCAAATCACTATTTTGGTTGAATAAGCAAGATAATTTATTTTGTCTCATACAAAAAATCCAAAAATTGTAAGGTCAGGGTATCTTAAAGGTCAAAAATAATGATATGAACATTGGAGATAGGCCCTTTTGTGTACCGATTTTTTCTTACACTATTCCCAAGAATCATGCACTGAAATATTATTGACGAATTAAGGGACGCCCTGTATATGAAATGCCGTATTAGTCATTTATGTACAGATTTGGTACAGAAATATCGTGTTATAGCTATTATCCTAGATAAATTCACAGTAATATCATGAATATAAAACGTTGTGATTTAATTGGATTTTCAATAACCGAAGTTTCTTGCTTTATTCACTACTACCCTGGACCTACTGATTTATATCTAAAAATCATCACAATGTATCGATTTAAATTTTGATTTTATATCAAAAACGAAATCTATCTAATGGTTATAACCATTCCTCGATTTTACAAATTAACATTTGAAGGGAATTTAGCACACGTTAAGAGCAGGCATTTCTATTCCCAATGTTTGACTAAATACCACCATCACCTCATGGGTTCCATTGTATTTGCAAAGATGAAACCCAAATTTAAATTGATTTTTTCTTGCAATTGTACAGGGTGGCACACGAATCGTGCTACAAAAATAAAACGTAATAACTTTTTTTCAGTGTGATTAATCGGCTTATTTTTTTTTATTTTATAAGCTACTATTTAGATTTATCAAAATGAATGCTTGGGATACTGAAAACAGGATTTGGATAGTGCAGCGATACCATTCTTTGCAGTCCGTCATTTCCGTCCAAAGAATATTTAGGCTGAAGTTTGGCGGTACTCCGCCGAGAAGATGGACCATTATGAGGCTGGTGAACATGTTTGCCGAATCTGGAAGCATCGAACGAAGACCGTATCATCGGCATCCCAATGTGCAGGGTACAATCGTGGCTGTTGGAGTTAGCAGACGGTCATTACAACGGATACTTCATGATGACTAAAACTTGTTTCCGTACAAAGTCCAAATTACAAGCAAGTTAAGCCCTCAGGATTTGCCTGTTCGCCTGGAATTTTGCTGAAAAATGATTGCAACATCCGAAGAAGACAACACATTGATAAATTGTTTGTTCATGTCTGATGGGGTCCATGTTGATTTAAACGGCAATGTTAACAAGCAAAATTACCGTATGTGGAGTGAGTCTAATCCAGAAATGCTCCATGAGACGGTATTGCACCTGGAACGAGTCACTGTGTATTGCGCAGTTTCATTAAGGTGTATTGTCGGGCCATACTTTTTTGAAGAAAACGGTGTAACACAAACTGTCAATGGGGACCGTTATTTAAAGATGTCGAAGGAGTTTTTTTACCTATAACTTCGCCGAAGGCGTATCCCTTTCAGCAGGATTTGGTTTCAACATAAGATGTAGTAAGTGCACACGTAGCCACACAAGTTATGGCGGAGCTCCAACGAAAATTCACAAACAAATTGATATCTAGAAACTGCACTTTCCACTGGACCCCACGGTCACCTGACCAATCTGCACAAGCCTTTTTTTATGGGCTTATGTCGAGCAGTAAGTGTACATAACGAAACCCAGGAATTTTACTGAATTGAAGTAGTCCATTAAGACAATAATTGAGGCGATCCCAATTTCAACCTTCCACGCCGCATGAACAATTTTCTGATCAGGTGCCGCATATGCGTGGATGTGCGGGGAGGTCATTTGCGGTCTATAATCTTAAAAAACCATTAGTTATTTAAAATAAAATTTAATTTTTAATCCAACAAAAAAAAATTAATGAAAAATACATCGATTAAAATAAAAGTTATTTAAATTTCTTATTATAGCACGATTCGTGAGCCACCCTGTATAAGTGAAATTTCTTGTGTGTGTCACTATGTCTCATAAAATACTTCATAACTTTGTCCTCTTTGAGAAGAAAAAGGTAATGGAGCGAAAAATTGTGAGCTCTTTACCTTGATACTTATAAAATTCTGCGAAAAATCCACTTCACTTTTAAAATATTTTCTGTCAAAAAAAAAAAAAAAAAAATAGATAAATTCACTACGAGAGAAATTTAGAGTTTGAGTGTTTAAAAAGTTGAATGTTGATTTGGTAAGAAAAAAATACAAAAAAAAAAAAATTTGTTCTACATGTAGATTAATTATTTTATATGTCGGATTAATTTTCAATCATTTGTTGATATATATTTTTGACATGATGTTTGTAGAGCAGAGTTTATATGAAAATAAATTGTATTACATCATTTGATTTTATTTTTAAAATATTTATAAAATTTAAGAAAAATGTCGTTAGGCAAAATTCTTTTGGAAACTTTTGAGACGGAAAATCAATGGCATAATAAGTAAAATATATTTAAACGTTTGTGTATATATACTATCGTTTGTACATTTTATTTATGATTTTTTTAAAATAAATTTTCTGCCTTAAGGACGTGCCATTTTAACATTTAAATCTTCAATTTACATAACCGAAAACTGAGCACGAACTTCAGCCACTTCTTTATTTAAAAATTGAATCACAATTCAGGACCAGTGATTATTTGACTGTGTGTTCGTACTGGTTGACATTTTTCATTTATTTTTGTATTTTTTTTTTAAGAAATCGCTAGTGTACTTACCTTACAATACTATCAAGCAGTACCAGCGGAAAAGACAAAAGGTACTTGTAATAGAGAAAAAAGTATTGCTCGTATTATTATTAAATTATTCCAGTCATGTTTTCAATTATTTTTGGGTACCTTTTTTGTTTGTATTTATTACACAAAACTGACAACACCTTTGTATTTACCAACAAATGCTGACATCGATTATTTAAATTTATAGCGTTTTCATCCCTATGCGGAATAAAAACAATGGAATTGGTCATTAGGGGCTTAGCTTCTTGTTTGTATAATATATAGCTATGTTTAGGTAGGTATACCTAAATTTGCACAAAATATGGAATATGCAAAAATGGTTATTAAAAGTATAAAACAGAATTATTTTTCTCATTGGAAATTCATAAAAACAAACTTTTAATTGGACATTGTAGGCTTGAAATGACAGCTCTTTGATATTTTCATTAAATTGGATTTCAGGAGGATTACATTTGTTCGTTTGGGGAGGATTGTTATATGTGGCATTTGATTTTAAAGTTAATGACATTTTTAATAAAGGAAAGATGATTCTTTTTTTTTTACATTCAAGCATTCTTAACAGTTTTCCAAAGAAGCTGATAAGCGTGCCTTATAATGGACAGAGAATGTGATGCATGTTCTTATGGAATTTACATTAAGTTACCAAAAGCTAGCTTAAACAGATGATTTAGTACTTTTAAAGCCCAATTCTCCCAAGCATCAGTTAAACCTCACAAATCACAAGCAGAGGTGAAATTAATTTTAGGACTATTTCGGAATCTCCCCCAAAGTCACAACTCTTGAGAGTCATAAAAACAATCGAAATTGTGATCTACTTCAGAGCAGGTCACAACTCACAAATAGTTTGAGTTTCGACATTTCGATGCGACATTCGATACAATAGGGGTATTCACGATCCGTTGCAACAAAAAGGTGTAAAATAGCGAAATTTAATTTTTTTCTATAAATCGTGAACGCACCTTTTCTTTTCTGTTGCAACTGTGGAGTAAAAATGCAAAATCAGTTTGAACACAACCATTTCTGACAGAAAATAACAGCTGTCAAACTTTCAACGACACCAGGCAAATTGTGCACCATTGTATTTTTATGTTGCAATAGGGTTAGGGTATAGCAAAAATGCAAAAGTGTTGTAAGATCTTAGTCAGTGTAAGTTGTTTTGGTGCAAAAAAAGTTGCACTTTTGCATTTTTACAATGATACTGGAGCAGCTGCACCGGATCGTGAATACCCGTAATATTTTGTGAAACAATTTATTTTATATCCCAAAATTGAAGTAAACAGAAATATGAAACTTTAATTTGAGATGGAAACTTCAGCAGCGACTACCAGAAAGAATGAAAAAGTGTCGGAGCTGCCTAAATAAATACTTTCTCAGTAGTCACACAATAGTGTGATTGCCTGTAGGTATTCTGTTCATTCTATACCATTCCAGATCAAATATAAATGCCTTTACATTTTCTTGTTTGAAAATAAATGAAACGGATTCTCTTTGATAGTTGTTTAATTGTTTAAACAAAAATAAATTCATTTATACATACTTGCTTATCTTTATTATTACATCTATAATAAATAATCCGCATCAATTTCAATTTTAATTTAGTTTTTAATATTGAGTTGTTCCAATAATGCCACTACGCAATTCACCTCTAGCTGTGGTGAGTTTCGTTGTGAGTTTTATTGTGACGATTGGGGGAGAATTCGATAAATGTTATCGAGTCACAATAATCCTCACAAGGAATAGTTACAAGGGCTTTGTGACTTGTGATGCGTCACAAGCGGGAGAATCGGGCTGATAGTGTCGGAAAAATTCCCAACAGTGATAAGCGAAATCACGGAGAGGGCTATGTTTTACGATAGCAGTTTGGCCAGGAGTTATGGACTAGCGCCAAACAAAGTCTAAAATTATTATTCGATTGTCTGGTGACCCTTTTTAAAGAAACAAGACAACATTAGAATTCAGAGAACTGCCACCGTTGCAACGCATTGCTGTCACAGGGGCCTTAATATTGTCCAACGGAAGCTATAATACTTTCTATAACTTGACCATAACATTAAACATCTAGTATCTTGTAGAGCGCTAAGATTTTAAAATTCAAAATCTTTGTTTGCTAAACCTTACGGTCGCATCAACACAGCAAATTTTATTTGACCAGATATTCTATCGACAAACACTGACTACTACACCCCTGCACTGAATATAAGCAAAAGTTTTAAAGTTATCTTTCCATCCTGGAAACAAAACAGAAAAGATGATGACGCGACACACGTGTCAAAAGATTTCGGCTTTGGAATTTGTACTGACGACTCTAAAATGGAGTGCGTTATCGAAATTGGAATTTTCTCAGAGTCGCAAAAAGTCTCTAGACATTTCCAACTTCCGGACCTTCATAGTGTCTTTCAAGCTGAAGTACTAGCTATATAAGAAGCATGCAACATTTTTAAATTAATTCCAAGTCAAAATATAAATTCGGCAATAATCACGGACATCCAAGCAGCACTTTCAAATCCGTAAGTTCGGCAAAAATATCTTTAAAACTGGTCCAACAATGCGGACAACTGGACTATTTATAACCTGGACATTAACCACATATACTCGTAGGCACTTTACGAGTAAGTGTATCTACCCCAATTGCTAATTTAAATTCTCTCAATTTTCATCGCGGAAACCAAAAAAAATATTCAACAATCAAGCCGACAGTACTATATCTAAAATGATATGACATTTAGGAGCTCACGCAGCAAAGCTGGGTATTTTCAATCAAAGTTACTGCTGAAGCTGTAAGAACCAGTTGGAATAGGAAACACTGCTTCACTTCCTCTGCAAGGGTCCAGCTTTGGTCAGGCTAAGATTGCAATGCTTTGTAAAAGTTTTCCTTTCTAAATCAAAAACTTTTGTCAAAGAGGTGAAATGGCTTTAGCGACTCTTCGCTTGAAGGGTCCCTCACTCATTTTTCCGCTAAAAATCGTCTTTTTATTCAGGCCACTCAGAGTTCTTGGTATTTCGGAGCTTTCCTGCACTAATTGAGTATACAAATCGAGCTCACTCTTGGCCGCCATTTGACCTACCTCCCAAAACCTTGTACACAGAATCTCTGGCATCACAAAATTCGGTAGAGTCACTACGAATGGTCGGAACTCTAACAAATGTTTGACTGATTAATATATGGATGGTATGTGGATAATTGAATGGGGGGTATGTAGGGATGATACTTATGAGTATGAGAGTGACTGGTTGGTGAATTGGATTGGGTCAGTTTTGACTGCTGATTTTTATAGATCTGTCATTACAGACTACCGCCAAGTGTCTACTGACATGCCTTGAAGCGAAATACTACAGTTCGGTTATGCTAAAACCTTATCCAGAAAGCATCCCTAATACCGTAGATAGAAATCAGGGTACCAAGTAGTCTACCTTAAAGCCTTAATCTGCTTTCATGCTTATTTTGCTTTAATGCGTTAAGTTTGGTTGATTTGTAGATGGAAAATGATTAGATCTTGACAACAATATGCCAAGGTAGACTCCATGTTGGCACCTCAGAGGCATCTATGCTTAGAACCTTAATGGTTATCGTCCATAGTCACATTATTGAATGGGACATTTCATTTTTCCTTCGTGTTTGCCTGTCCACTCTAGATGACATTAGATATCCATTTTAGGTAATCATATTCTTTTTTTTTTATAATGATGCCCGCACTAAAGGGGCTTAGACTACCCCTAAAATTAACAAGATTAGTGGAAGCGTGGAAAGTAGGGAAGAATGCAAAGCCGAGATAACGATGCACATTGGTATTGAATTTCTGAATATGAAAATGGGATGGGACAAAAGAGCCGGATAAAAACTACAGGTAGGCTTCGATTAACACGTGTCTTTTTTAAACGGCCCTCGCTCTAACACGTTTCACTTTTTGAGAAAAATATTCGTTTAACACGTTTAAAAGCCTCGTTCTAAAGCGGTATCGGCAACAAAACAATTTTGTTCTCCTTATGTTATGTGGTTATCGTTTGATAACACAAATCAATTTATTTTTGAATTTAGATCTGTCAAAAAACTGATTTTGACAATATTTGCCTTCGATTGTCCAAACAAATTAATTTATTTTTTGATTTAAATCAATTTTGCAAATCTGGATTTTACGGCAGATCTACCCCTCTTTTCATAAAACCACTATGCATTATAAATAATTGACAGCCATCAGTTTGATAAGTCAGCTAATACCGATACCTGGTTCACAGACATAAATATACACCAATAATAGCAAATAAAAATCAATCTGAAAAAGTATTCGAATCGTTACGAAAAAAATCAATTTATAGATAAAAATATAAATTTACCAAACGAAAACCCCATTACATTTACGTTGTTTGTAGAGATATTGCATATTTGTTTTCAAATTCATGCAATTTATTCATATTCATGCGTACTGTTTTTTTTTTTAAATATAAATTAAGTGAAATAGCGACGTCCCCATTTTTGATGGGGGTTTCGTTTGGTAAATTTAATTTTTGATCTATAAATTGATTTTTTTCGTAAGAAATCGAATACGTTTTCAGATTGATTTTATTTGCTATTGTATTGGTGCATATTTGTGTCTTTGAACCAGCTAGAGGTATCAGCTGACAAATATTGATTCGAACGTTGTTTTTAATTTTAAGTTTTGTAAGTCCGAAAATTAGCTTTACGAATAAATTAATTCACTTAAAACTGCTTTAATTCTTTCTTGCAACCGAAACAAATTATTATCAAACAAGACTTTGTCAAATTAATGATTGTCAAAAATCAAAAAATAAATCAATTTTTTTGGCCAATCGAAGGCAAAAATTGTCAAATTCAGTTTTTTCACAGATCTTAAATAAATTGATTTTTGTTACCAAACGAAAAACCCATAAGAGTATGTAATTACGCGGAATTACGTATATTTTCCGCAAAAAAAAAACAATATTGATGCATTGCCAAAACGGTCACGTATGGAGGCCTACCTGTATTCCACATTCGCGTTGTACGGTTGAAGAAAGAATCTCTGTACTTAATTTCTTTTTAAAATAAATATTCCTCATCACTGTATTACATTTAATTTATATATTTATATATTTTCATACATTAGTCCTTATGGAATTCACTCAATTGGAGCACTTAAACGCATACAAAACTGTTCCAAAATGTATATCAGATTTTTAACTAATACTTGAGCAAACGTTTATTCTACTGATTATTAATGCCTTTTCTATCAATAACTCTGTCGCGACATAAATTAATTCAATATTATCTCCAAAAAGACCGCACTTCTAATAATAAAATATTCAGGTTTCCTTTCACACCAAAAAATACGCTGGGGGCTGTTGACCCGCAATGTTTTAATTAAAAAAAAATGCCCAAAATTCCATCCCTTCAAAACATTTAGGCTTTAATAATTTATATCAGACCTTGCACGGACTTTTTATCAAAGTTCTTAAATTCAACATCAGCCCATACAACACTCCTTTTCCATTTTACACCATCAACATTTCAAGTAGAGGTATTCTCATTAGACTTTACGCTAAAAGGGTTGCTCCTTGTACTTTACCTTATTCATTAAATAAAATTGAATATTGAAGCAACAAAAAAAATTAAATAATAATATGGGTCAGAATGCACACAAAAAAAGAAGAAAAAAAATCAGAAATTATTTCAGTTTTCCTTGATAATTACGTACGCATGGAAGGTCCTTTATATTAATTGAAGAGACCTGAAAGAAAGCCACTTTAGGGTAGAAAACAAGAAAGAAACCCTATTTTGTGTTAGAGCTTAGAAACGTATTGTTTTATAATTAAATTAAGGGTTAGCAGAAAGCATGAATAAATTCTAATTTTTTTTTCGGCTCAAAGGATTATTTATCTTCATAAATCTGATTTTTTTTTTGTTTGGTTTTGTTTTGCTTTGTTTTGTCAACTTGTTCAAAAAAGGGTTGTTGTGGCCATTCAGATTTTTTAAAATTATTTTTGTGACAAACTCAAACGCTTGGACAAAAAACTTTAAACTTATATTTAACTGCGCTTATCTAAAAACAAAACCCATTTAGCATAATGCTTTTGTTTTCGAAATCCAAATCCCCCAGTTGGAAATTGTTCACTGCCATGTTAACTGGAACTGACGTAGGTATCTACATTTTTTTGGCATTGTGCGATTTTAGGCATTTTTAGTTTTGCATGTAAACTTTTTATTTTTTTTGCATATCTAAAGATCTTTCATTTTTCTTCAAATGTTCAAAATATTCTTTTTTTTTATTAGAAACGTTGTGTTTGTCTTAATTGACCATTTTTGCCGAATAATATACATATACATATACATATAATAACTACCTACAAAAATAAAATGCCCTATTTGATCGCATGCAATTGGTCTTATGTTCTATTATAATCTTAAGCACACGATTTTTAGTAGAAACAGCTCAATAAATTTGTAGCCTTTTTTAACTTAATATACAAATACATATAGGGTGTCTTAAGCTTGTGACAATTCTAGGTTAGGTTATAAATATTTCAAACCGTTTTAGAAATGTATTAAATTTTCCAAAAAAAAAAATATTTTTTCAAATATATTTTTCAATAATTTTGAAATGTAGTAATATTTAGAATTCGTTAAACCTCCTTCATAAAAATTTTGTTTGAAATCTGTCTAACCGTTTTTATAAGAAACTCAAAAATCAAAATAATGGTTGTATGGTAGGTACCGTTAATAACAAAATATGTAAAAAAAAAATTGGACCATAATGTAAAGGGTTATCCATTTTGTGGTTTCAAAAGTAAAATATTTTTGTTCATGATATTTCTTTTTTATTATAAAGTCTGAATGTTGACATTATGTGAGAATTGGTTTGCAAGTGCTCAAGAGTTAAAGGTTTATCTGCATAAACACGGTCTTTCGCGTAGCTCCTACAAAAAAAAGTCCAGCGGTGTCAAATAGTATGATCTTGGTGGCCAGTTGATATCACCACAATGAGAAAATATGCGGCCAGGAAATGTCTCTTGCAATAAAGCCATATTCTCTCGAGTTGTGTGCCATGTGGCACCATCTTGTTGAAATCACATATTCTCCAAGTTGTATTCTTCAATATCAAGCAAAAAAAAGTCGGTTATCATATGACCATAACGCTCCGAATTGACGGTGAAAGTCGTTCCATTGTCATTTTAGAAGAAGTAAGGTCCAATCACATCTCCGGACCAAAGACCGCCCCAAACAGTGTCTTCTTATGGATGTAATAGCCTCTCTTCAATTACTTGAGGTTTCTCAGAACCCCAAATACAACAATTTTGTTTAATAACATACCCACCGAGTGAGAAATGTGTTTCGTCGCTGAAGAAAATTTTGAAAATTCGAAAAATCGCCGTCCACCGCCTGTTGTTCACCCATTCGACGTATCTACGACGTTGTGCATGGTCAGCTGGCTTCAGTTGCTGTGTGAACTGGACTTTATATGGATGTAGGTGTAGATCCAAATGCAAAATACGCCATAATGTCATAATTCCTGAGAACGACGAGGAATCGACACATTCGGGTCTTCGGCAACACTTTCACTTACAGCAGCTATATTTTCAGTGGTACGACCGAAACGATGATGCACAGGCCTTACAATATATGTAACTAATCCAGTCTTTTAAAATTTCTTCACAATTTTGCCAATTGCTTGCGTAGTTGGACGATTATGTAAACCTTATTGTTAAGTTATTGACCAATTGGTTGAATTATTATAGGTGTTCGAGATTTAAATATATCTATTTCGGCTGTTTTGGTCATAATGTTTTTTTAATGAAACAATTTCATTTCCTTTCCCGACGTTTCGACGGTGGTTGCCGTCTTAACGTCTTCTTATACACATAAGAACATTTAGTGTACAATTTTGGCAAATTTACATTTAGTACGTATTACAGATAAACGTAAATAATACAATGAGAGACAAATATAAAGCAATGTTTAAAAAAAAAATGTATGACATAAAAAAAAACACTTCGATTGAAGCTTAGTCGGCTTTAAATTGTCACGAATTCTGCTAAGTCACCAAAGAGGAGATTATGTAAACCATACTCTCCTCTTAAAGCACGATATGTGGCTGTGGCAGAATCACCATTTTTGTAGTAGGTTTTAACAATTTGTATGCGTTGTGCGATAGATAAGCGATCTATCCATTTTCCTAAATGTCAGACTTTCAACTGACAAAAAAAAATTGGCTTAACAACTTAGTTTGACAGATGTCGAATTCCAGCCCTATAGTTCTGAAACCGCGAAATGGATAACCCTTTATATTATACCCAACGTATTGCACACAGTTCTTTTATAAATATCGATTCTGCTAATTTCGAGATAAGTAAGATGGTAGAAAAAATTGTATTTTACAGTTCTAGACAAAATTTGACCCGAAAAAAGTATTTGATACATCAACTCCCGTAATTGGTATCATAACCCTACACTACATTATTATAGGTAAGCACGCAATAGTGCTTGGCGTTTATTCGAACAATTTTTGCATAAGCTGTATTGACGAAGAAGAGGTGGAATCTATTCCTCTTCTTCTATATACATGCTCTGCTTTATCTCAGAGACGTAAGCTCTACAGATAGAGAGATAATCTCTGGCTTAATCTGGTATATATATCACAGGGGATTAACTCTGGTTCTAAGTGTGTCAGCTGCAACGCTGACAGCCAATTCAAAGTAACCTAACCACAATTTTTTGGGGCTAAAAAAATATTCAAAAATCTATTTGAGACAATCACTTAAAACACTTAAGTAACAAGATTGAAGGAAATCGCTTCCGTTTTTTCAGATCTAGATCAATCTACAGACAGACGGACAGACAGACAGACATAATTTCGGTACCCTTTTTTTTAATGTTCGCTATCATCTTAATGTCAAGTTTGAATAATAATCTCAGGTAGAAATTGCTAATTTTAGAAACAGGGCTTGGAATCAAAAATTAAGAGGGCTTCAGAAAGGTGGCAAGCTTTTCTGGATTAAAAAACATAACTATAATATACTGGCATTAAACCTTGGAAACGGTATATTAAAGATAACTGGTATAGACAAGGCGAATGCTTTATCTAAAACCATTACTGAGAGCCATACCCTAATCAACAACTTTTCAACCAATCCAATTGTGGAATCTTTAGTTTCACATTCTATGCAAATTATAAATTTGAGTAATTCTAATAACGAACAGGGGTGGCAATGGCGCAGTGGATAAAATGCTTGATTGCTAACTTAGACATGTGGGTTCGATCCCCACGCCAGGCGCATTCTTTTCTATAGCTCCTTTTAATTGGATGCCGCCCATGGTTTAATATGAGACAGTCAATACCTGGTTCTGGATTTGTGCCAACGAAAAATTCGTTCCTATCATTCTCTTTCTTCTAACTAGTGCCGTGCAATTCAGATTGCATTTAAGAGACCTTAGGTCTTACAGGCATATAGTTAAATAAAAAAAAAGAAAACAGGAATATATTAGAATAAACGAAGTTCAAAATGCTCTTCTTGGATTAAAAATTCGAAAGTCAGCTGGGTTCGATAATTTAAAAAAACCTTTATTTAAAAAACTGACCAAGGTCGGGAATAAAATTTCTTTACAAAGTGTTCAATACGTGTATTAAGCTAGGTTATTTTCCAAGTACATGGAAAAAAGCTAAAATTATTCCAATTTTAAAACCTGGAAAGAATGCTATCTTACCTGAAAGTTACCGCCCTATTAGTCTTCTTATAGTTCTGTAAGTAAGTTTCCTACTGGGGAAGTACAATGCTTTAACATATTCAGTGATTGTTAAATAAAATTAGTGGTACACTGTGGCGGATACGTGTTTTTTTTTTTTTTTTTTTTTAATCAAACTTTTTTTGATAATATTTCAGCGGTAAGATCCACCATTAAATATAACAAAAAAAAAGATAAATTAATGTGAATATAAAACTTGTATTTATTTGCATAACACTTCTAGTTGACAATAACAGCAAAGAAACGAAGTTACATCGAGTTTTCACACCTTTATACGCGTATCGGAATTGTTGTACATCGGACTATTTTCGTTGGTTATGATACTAACAACACTACAACGAAAGGTCCTCAATCGGTTCAAGGTCTGGAGATTGGCGGGCCATTACTTTACATTAATACTTTCTCCCTGGTACGCCTGTTTCAATAGTTCACTGTTATATGATTTATTTTTCGTTTTTTTCCTCCGAAGGACCTATTTAAGCGAAATTGAATATTCAGTATTTGGAAAGATGGTGCCCTTTATGATTATCACAAAGAGCTGTAGATCCCTAATGCCTTCAATTCGATTTTTTGATCCAACACTACAGCATAAAAAAAAACACCCAAACGACATCATATTGGAGTCTCCAAGCTTAAGGTATCTCGGCTGTGGAACTAAAATTTTATTCGAAGATAGTCTCCACCAAAACAAAATGTATTTTACTTCAATTTGATGCCTGCCAATATCTGTTTTTGCGAATTTTATTATTTCCAAAGTATGGTGTTTAATCACCAATGTGACCGTCAGTGATTTCTAGTTTCCTTGACCGTGTTCTTAAAAACAAATTATTTCAACACTAGTTTAAGCCGAAAATTCATATGTCACTTATTTCAGCCTCCAGCATAAAAAGATTGATTTTGGAATGGCTGGCGGTTCTTTCTATTAATCTTTGAGAAATAACCGGATTTCTCTCTCAAGATAAGTAATGGCTTTTCTTACTGTTGGAAGGTTGTATGCCGCCGAATAAATTTTGCCCTCCAAATGCGGTAGGTTTAATGTTTGCACCCATTCCCAAAGCTTAAGTAAAATATTTGTATTTTCTATTGTTACTGACAAACCAAGGATAATGGTATTTTAAGGGAATTTTGAGATTTTTAGAAGTAACTAAACGATTATAGCACAATTTTTCAATAACCATTAAGAATATCTCTTAATCATATTATATTAATATGCATGCTAACAAATATTTATTAAGATATTTTTATCAATTAATAATTAATCAAATGTTTTTTTTTTCTGTTTCAGGTAAGTTTACTTCTGGCCATATAATCATTTACGGAATTAAGGTATTAAGTACTAAAAGTAGTGAGTAAAATAAATAAAGAAAATACCTCAATCATGCAGAGCTTTGGAATTTGCAATTTATTAAAAAAAACATTCAATATTTTTTTGCAATTAATTTATTTCAGATAATTTACTTACTTACACCGTTCTAATTCTTGTTAATTTCATACACATAAGCATGTTCGGCATACGTTCAATTTTCTTTGTGGGACGAGAGCAAGTTCTGTGTATTAGCATTGTAACATTGCATATATTAATAGAATATCAAATGCTTTTCGTAAGAAAATACCCGTGTAATTTTTAAGGACAAACCATTGTTCCTGCCACTCAAGGTAGGTAGGTAAAATGGTGGTTAGAGCGATCTCGCATCTGTACCCAAGTAGCGGTGGGAAGCGCCGTTTTGATACCAAAATCTCGTACGGACCTGAATAAACGATTTTTTTTGCGGTAAAAGAAAGGGCACAACTCAAGGAAAGACAGTAAGTTTTTAACAGACAGATCTTTGCGACACTTGCAAAGGAAGTGAAACACTGTTTCCTTTTCCAACTGGTTTTTACAGCTACGGCAGTATGTGTTATGGGGAATACCCAGTTTTGCTGCATGCTCCCCCAAGGGCCAGTGCCCAGTACAGGTAGCGACTATCCTTGCTATGTCCCGCCTTGGTCTACAAATGAGATCGTTTGTGCGGTATTTATTGTACGAAATCCATATCATTCTAGATATCGCGCCGGGCTAACTCGTCTGCCCGTTCATTGCCCTCGATACCTCTGTGTCCTGGAACCCATACTAAAGTGATTCTGTGGTTAATGTTCAGGTTTTGCAGCTTATTTCGACATAGTTGGACCAGTTTTGATGATATTTTTGTTGAATGTACGGCTTTGATAGCCGTTTGGCTATCTGTGAATATTGCCGAATTTAGACTCAACTTGTAATAATATACTTCTACACCTCAAATAAACTTTTTAATAGATAAATGTTGAGTTTAACAAAGTAATATTTATTCAGAAAACATAGATATATACATATATATGGCAGCCCTATAGGCCGTTTTGTAGTAGATTCTGTACCTACACCATTCACTTAAAAACTCTGTACAAGTGAGAAAAATACACACATGATGCAATGGATCTACTGGTGACTGAAGGCTTTAGCCTTTTTCAATAACAAGTAGTTCATTTTATCCAACAGAAATTCCTATGGAGTAATAAAACATTTTATTGGCTTCCGGTTTTTCTATTACATGCCATACTTCCGATAAACATTTTTAAAAATGGCAACCAGTCCATTGCCATTGCCGCAATGATACTGCTTTATTTTTTATTGGTTTTGCAAAAAAAACAACAATACAAAAAAAAAAACGCTGTAAATCGTCATTATCATCGTTTCGCGGCTCCTTTGAGAACAAAAAATCATCCTTTTCTTTGTCACTTTAGCACTCGTGGGTTATGCTAGGTTCCAAGAATTTTGTATCAATGGCGCATCATATTTCTTTGCTTGTGTACTTTTACGTATGATGTAGGACTATGCGCTTCAGAAGAATATTTCGAAATTTAAAAGCTTTCCCTCTAACGTCCAACTCGACAATCTTTAGAACGCCTTAAGACTTTGTGCTCTCCCTCCAACCACCAACATGACACCGTACGGTTAACAAAATCAAATCATCCAAAGAATCAAGCAGAATTTAAATTTTCAATAGCGATTTTCCCTCAAGAAGATGAAGGAAAAGATTGACGATGACGATGACGGTAGAACGACACACGTTTTGGTCTTTCAAAAGAAAAAGTAAAATCCATAAAAAAAAATGATTACTCCTGAAATTGTTATTTCTTGAATCCTGACTCGGGATTGGCACTGAAATTATGGATTTAAGGTGAATTTTTTAAGTCAATTAGTTTTATTAATTTGGAAAAATTTATTATTATTATCTTTTATTAATTTTCCTTAAAAGTTTGAAATTTCTTATATAAAAAATAGTTTGTTTAGATAGTTAAAAAAAACGGGACGATTTATATTTAATATTGAGTTTTTAAATAATTTTCGTATTTCGTATTGAAAATATTAAAAATCCCTTAATCGTATATTTCATTTCTCATGTAACATTAGATTGAATTTTCTAATATCCCAGAAATTTGTACTTACTTCTATAATAACATAAAACGGCCTTATTACCCAAGTCGAGAGCCCTTCAGACCCTTCGGGCTAAATAAGCAGTAAAATTTTAAACAGAGTTTTTATAATTTTGGCATTGCTGCAGTAAATTCAAAAATAAATATTTCATGATTTCAAAATTTTCAGGAAAGTGTGATTATCAATTTTTGTGTATAAGCAGGGTTTCCCTTAATTCGTCGACAATATTTCATGGTATAATTCTTTGGCTATATTCTAATTCATTACAGTAAGCGCATTAAGCAATTGTTGCTTTAAGGCAATTATTTTAGTATCATTTAATGATTTTGAATGACCAAAAACAACTTGAGTGTGCTACCACCAAGTTTTTCTGATATATTTTTGGCTGGAATTATAGTTATTTCACGACTTGCCAAGGTCGATCATCAGATTCATTTGCTCAAGTGGTGCTGGGGCCTATAATATAAGACTAAAGTACTTGAAATTCAAGTCATTTATTGCAAGTTTAACAAATTTCTGTAACATAAAGCTACAAGTTTGCTGGCTCTTCTACAAGTGTAATGGGCGAACATTACAATGGAAATTATATGATTTCCCTCTTTCAGAAATACAAAGCTACAAGCAGTGTTGTGCCATGTAGACTATAATTGTAGACTACATGATTGTCTACATGTAGACAATTCGATGTAGACAATTCAAAATTGTCGACATAAATTTGTCGACAATATAAACATTGTAGACAATTCGTAAGACCATCATAATTCATAATTTTTTCTACTAAAATTTATCAAACCACTCAACATAAATGTTAAAAAATAGAACCAAGTTCTTCTATGATACAAAAACATGTGTGTAAGAACAAGTTGATCGTGAAAAAATCATTGGATCTAAATATAAACGTATACCTAATTCTATGTTTATAAAAGTTTTAATTTCAAATATTTAAATTTGAAAAGATATCGAAAACTATGGGAGAAATCTGTTATGATAAACCTACTGATAGCTCCACTGATTCACTTCACTGGTTTACTGCTAGTTAGTTTTTAAAAATAAAAAAAATGCCAGTAAAACTTGCAAATTTGTTTCAGTAATCAAATCGTAAGCTTACAAATTTCCCACATAATTTGGAGTTGTTTATTTTTTTTTGTCCGATTTTAATTCTTTTAGCAGAGATATTGTTTTTACTATGATAAAATAGCTGAATGACATGGCCTTTAAATATTAAATATTAAATATTAAATTTTCAATATTTCCATTTCCTATGAACAGGAACACCTCTTAAGTCTAAAGATCATCATTCTACGTGAAAGTACTTCTAATAATTGATACAAAAATCTGAGTAAAATCTGCGAATCGAAAATCTCCAGTTTTCATTTTTTACATTTATACTAAATATGAACTCAAATTATATCACTTTACAAAATTTCATTTTTATAGAGCAATCCGAAGTGCTTCAAATTGATATCGACTCTAAGAAAGTGAGTGAATACCACGCCCCGAAACGGAAGTCCCAAACTCTTCGATTTTTCTTTTGTAGGTATATGCACTTCAAGTCAAGACCTACCGATCTACAGTATTTCTTAATCCTGCATCAGTCCGAGGAGCTTTTTTTTAATTGAACCAACAATTAAAAGAAGGGAATCAGTCCCAACATTTCCAAAAATTAATGTTTGATCCAAATTCCATTTCTGTTACGTCGAAAACAGAAAGAAACAACCTTTTTTTTAACAGAAATAGCGTTAGTCAATTTCGCCTAAATCGATTTGGAAATATCACCAAAAAAATCTGAGCAAAATTGTTGTTGTATTTTTTCTCCTTCTGCCGGTATTTCCCCTTGAAAATATCGCTCAAATATGGGAATAACGTCCAAATATTAGAAAAAACGCCCAAAATTAAAATCTGATTAACAGTTGTACTCCTTTTTAAATCAAACCGCCCAATTTTTGCAATGATTTTATTTGTGAGATACGAATGGAAAATATATGTAATCATCAAAATCCGTCCTACAATTTTCGAGATACTTTTTTATAAAATTTTCGTTGATCGGTGGTATCTAATGGATTTCTTGGTTATTTCGAGAAACCGATTAAAGTGATGGTTTTTGCAGTTTTTATAAGTTTAAAAACGATTTTTACCCACCTATACAGCATTCACTTTCATTTATAAATGTATGTTTGTACATATCTACATACCTAGGTTCTTTATATATAGGTAGGTATATAATACCCTTCAAATTTTCATTATTCAAATCCCTTTAAATATACATTTGTTGGTAGTTACCTATGTAACCATTCCTTGCATCATATGTATTCCACAATTCATTATATTAACAATCAGTGTTATCTTACTTACATCGGCTTTAATCCTGCAAAGGATAACTAGACAACCTGTACCTACTAACAGCGTCAGTAGTTAGCTACACTAAAGTTATTAGTTACAAGAGCAAGTTCGTACGATCCAGTCGTGCATTTTATTTTATTAAGATGCTTCCGCGTGCTTATCTTTCTGCTCTTGTAAGCAGAATGCCTACAAGTGTAGGGAAATTTTTGTTTTCTACAACTGTAAAGTTTTTGTTTGTGTTACAGAAATAATCTACACTTGTATTGTAATATTAACATTATATTACAAGTGGCTCTTGACTTGTAGACTTGTTGCTTTGTGTTACATGCCCCAGATCCAATCCAATGCAGATTTTTCTGTTTGTCAATTGCATTGAATCGACTAGCCCTTTTATTAATCAAACAAGTTTGTTGTTGTTCATTTCCCCCCAGACATGATTCATCGGGAATTTATTCCCGGTACCATGGCCCATTTTAACGGTAAATACTTACATTTGAGAATAAAATCATTTACGTCTTTTTTTACAAGAAACGCCAGTCTTTATAATTGCATTTAAAGAAATATTGATCTAGAAAGAACCCTCTCAATATCGAGATAGAGAGGGAGAGAGAGAGATATATAGCATCACCAAGTTTATCAAATATGTATTTTGAGGAAGTTAAAATTGCTTAATTGAATGTATATTATCCAAGTGAGTATTACCTCATTAAATTGTAAATCGTACAAATTGTGACTCTTTACATTTTTATAGCTCTAATTCGAAGCACTTGAATTTAAAACCTCAATATTGTGGGTGAAATTCACCCAATAAATTTTTATCGATAGTGACTGCGGCATTTGTGCGAAATTTTTATGTAGCTAATGTGCTAAGTGATTGATATGCCTGTGTTTTATCAAATTCTTGAAGGATGCGGGTGGTGGGTGGTCTCTGGCTATATCATTCTTTTTTTTGGCTTCCCTTTCTATAAATATTAGAGTGTGTGTGAGACGATATGGTATCCCGCCACCGTTGTTTTGCTCCTGTTGACGCCCTTGAGGTGAATCAATTGCGTTTACATGAAAGAGTACTCTGGGATCTTTTTTAATACAGCACCCATGAAAGCCTCCATTCTTCCACTTCCACTTACACTTCAACTCCCTCTCCGACCTCTTCCTTCTGTCGAATAAATTTATTTGTAGATTTTTATGAATCGAATTGATGCACGAATTGTTTTTTTTTTTTTTTGTGCTAACAGGATTTGCGAAAGGAGATCACTTAAAATAAGTGAATGACTGTGTGCGAGAGCGAAGAAGGAATGGGGTTTGAAATTTAGGGTTTGATGTAGCGTAATGTTGTTTTCGTAACTCCAGTGTGTTCCACTAAATTGAGTTGAATTCGAAAATTCAATAAAAAAAAAATCACAAATGCGAAGAACCAATATTATTTGCCGTTTGTATTTAAATAGGAATTTTTTGCTTTTAATTTGAAGTATATTTCCCAAAAAAAAAATATATATAAAGTGTGACTTGAAATTTTCCATTTCCCATTCCACATCTCGAAAGAAGTCGCAGAGTAATAAAAAAAATCCTTCTTTTATTATATATACAAATATTTTTAATGGTTGATACCTCTATATAGAACGTTTGGTTGTTATGATATTAAAATTGATGAAATATTTCCCGAAGGAATGTTCAAGCATGATATGAGGTTTCATGGTCCATGAAATCATAAATCATTAATAATTGCCAAATAATAATGCCTTTGCGACAATTTACTCAATATATTTATTGAAATGTATAATTTTTTCTGTTTTCGATACACAAAATTAATTGGAATACAATAACGATGCACCAGCTGTGTTGCCAAGTAAACCGCTTTTTCAGAAAAAAAAAATAAAATATATATACATATATATCTATGGTAAGGCGAATTAGTTACTTCGTCGATAAATTTAGGAATTTCTTTTGTACTAGGACGCAGGCGGAAGTCCTTTAAGTCTTAAATTTATGTCTTCTTTTTTTTAAGGATATGATTGATTGTTATATCATTGAGTTTAGATACTTGGAAGCAATATATTTAAAATATGTATGTGGACAGTCACTCCGTTTTTTAGGGGAAGTAACTTGTCCATTAAAATTTGAATGGCTTATGTTAATATATTAGAATATTTCGGCACATGGACCATATATAATATGCGGTGCCTGATTTTTTAAAAAATATACTTAGTCCTTTGGCTGCATATATTATTACCAATAATTTAAATAATTTAACATTATATTTTTTAAGGAATACTAATAAATAAAGGTATTTCAACTGACAACGTTTTTAAATTGTTTATGGACATAGTTAAATTTAACCACATTTTTTTTCTAAAAAATTATTTTGGGGCACTAGCTGGGATCATGACTTGTACCTTTATAATTTTAAAATATAATAAATTGCCAGCGCTTAGAAAAAGTTGAGAGGATTATTTAAAGGTTATGCGAATACATAATGAGTTTTAATGAGGGGAACTAATGTAAATCAATTCATTTTCGTGTTGTGCACACAGGATATTCACTTGCGATATACGTATAGGTACTAAATGGGTGTTTTTTTAGACATATGGTTTTCAAGAAGAAATAAAACATATAACGGGTCCACCAAATAACTTTTTTTTATTTTTAAAATGCTATAAAAAAAACTACTGCATACTTTCTCAAATTTCTTTTTATATTTGAATGTACAATCCTTCCGGTTAATGGAAAATAATTTCATTCAAACGGCTGCCTCGGCTGGCCATGCAGTAGCCTACACGATCGGTCCAATTTTTAAGCACATTATCGAATGTGTGCAGCTGTATTTCACCAATGGCTTCACGAATATTGTCCTTTAAAGCGTCAATTGTCTCTGGCTTGTCGGCGTAACACTTATCTTTTACGGCACCCCACAAATAATAGTCCAACGGTGTCAAATCGCAGCTCCGAGGTGGCCAAACGACATCAGCTCTGCGGGTGATAATGCGATCTTCAAAAACAGGTCACAAAACATCGAGTGTAGCTTCGGCTGTGTGGCACGTAGCGCCGTCCTATTGAAACCAAATATTGCCAATATCCTCCTCTTCAATTTTTGTGAGCAAAAATTCGTTCAACATGGCCCGATAACGATCGCCATTGACTGTAATGGCCACTCCTTGCTCTTTTTCGAATTATATCTCTGGACCAAAATCCGCACCAAACAGTGACTCGTTTTGGGTGTATCGGCTTTTCAATGTATGCGTGCGGGTTTTCTGTGCCCCAAATGCGACAATTTAGCTTGTTTACATACCCACCAAGATCAAAATGAGCTTCATCTGAAAAGATGATTTTTTTGGCAAAATCGGCATCTTCTCTAAGTCGATCGCAGGCCCACTTAGCGAAGCGAAAACGCATTGGATGGTCAGGATGGCTTCAACTCCTGAACCAATTGGACTTTGTATGGTGTCATTCCAAGGTCTTTATGCAAAATTCGTCTCAATGATGTCTCCGAAATGTTCAATTGTTGAGAACGACGGTGAATTGATGTTGATGGCACTTCACGCACACTTTCTGCTACAGCAGCAATATTCTGGGGTGAACGAACTGTTTATGGCTTTTCACGCTTTGGTTTATCGAAGGGGATGCCAGTTTCTTTCATTTTTTACATAAGACAACGAACATACTGAGCTGACGGTGCTTCTCTTCTTCCAAAATCCGTACGCAATTTTCGCACACATTCTGCAACATTACCATGATTTTCAAAGTAATGTCGCAATTTTTCCCAGCGTTGTTCAAGCGTATACACAACCATATTCGTTCAGCGGAAGGATAAAACTAATTATCTATGAAATCAGACACGAGCTAAGTGTTACCATTCACGAAATAAGCACTAGTTGAATAAAAAACGTTAGATGTCGAACCTTTTATAATTTAATGTTATGGCCAAGAATTTAGGTTTATTATAAATTGATTGGTTAATAGAAAGTTGGACTGTCCATCTGTATACATAAGCACTTGCAAACAAAAGCTCCGCAATTGTCTCTCAGGCGATATCGTTCTGATATTGGGTCTCAGAAAACTGCACTTGCGCTCCATTGTATAGGGAAGGACCATAAGCCCGACCTAGATAATGTAAGAGTATTGGAAGTGGAAAGGCATCAAAACAAGATAATGTTGTTGGAAATGCTGCACATCAACATCTCTGAGACTGCGAGAGCAATGAATAGAAGATCTGATTGTGAAATTCTCAGTACTATATATAGTCAGCTGTTAAGGAAAAAGTGAAACACAGTCACAAATTAAAAACGACGGACAGTAGTGGAAATATATTTTTTAAACAAAGTTAGTTTAATATTTAAATGTTTTAATTGTTTCATATTTATAATCTATTCTTTACAGTATATTTTTTTCAATATCTGTGTAAATGCTGTAAAATTAATTCTAATTTTTGTTGCTGTAAGTTTAATTGACATACATCTGTATAATAACTATATACATGAACTTACTTGTGTTATTTAATTTCTTTTAACAAGATGGCCTGATGATGAGCGTATTCATTCTCGAAACGTTGTACACCATATAACACCGTGATTTTTTGACCTGGAGCCTGCTACAAATATTCTATTACAATTTATTATAAAGATGTATAGGTTTTCTGCCTTTGTGTTTTAAAAATGATTTCTAGCCAGTGGCCGCCGCGGTTGACTAGAGTAAATTCCAGCCGAGAGGCCCAATTTTTCACCAGTTTTTCCAGGATCTGGGGCCGTATGTCGCTGCAATAACATTTCTCTTCCAGGGCGTCATTAGTCTCGGACTTATCTGCGTAGACAAGCGACTTCACATAACCTCACAAGAAATAGTCCAGCGGTGTTAAATCGTACAATATTAGAAGCCATGTCACAGGCCCACGACACGAGATAATGTGCTCACCAAAAGTTTCCTTCAATAAATTGATTGTTTCGTTTGATGTATGGCATGTAGCGCCATCTTGTTTTAGCCAAGGTCGTCGACATCAACATCCTCTAACTCATCCGCGAAAAAGTCATTAACCATTGCTCTATAGTGTTCCCCTTTGACTGTAACATTATAGCCGGCTTCATTTTTGAAGAAATATGAACCAATCAGTCTATCTGCCCATAGAGCATACTAAACAGTGACTTTTTGAGGATGAAACGGCTTCTCAACAATGACTTGTGGATAATCATCACTCCAAGTAAGACAATCTTGCTTATTAACGTACCCATTTAACCAAAAGTGAGCTTCATCGCTTAACCAAATTTTCTTGTGAAAATCGGGGTCGGTGTCCATCTCGTGTAGGGCCAATTCATTCACGATTTGCAAACGATGTTCAGGAGTAAGTCTATTTATTATGAAATGGCAAACCAAGCTGAGCATAAGCCAAGTGACAGCTGTCAAAAAAAAAAAAAACTCCGAAGAAAGTATTGCCAGATTGAAAACCACGCGTCATAAAAATTCACCAGTTTTAGACAAGTTTTGCATTTGAAAAAAAAATAGAAATCCACATATTGATCAAAGTTGACATTAAGATTTTTTTTTTTTTTTTTTATAACTGCACGCGCTCAAGGGATTATGAATAACCTTCATATGTTTTTTTTCTTAACACCGCGTGGGCATCCGGTGGAAGAAGAGAAAGAAGGATAGGAAAAATGCGTGGCGCGATGTTCTGAGACAAGAGCTGGTTGTTGTCTCAGATTTATCTCCAGGGATGGCGGCTGAACTAATGCGGAGAGAATTACCGTGTCTTATTTATTTATGTCCCTTATAATTCGCAATATTTTATTTATTTCGTTGTCATATTTTATTGGTATGCTAACTTACTCAACCAAACGTTGTGTTAGCGTTATGCCTAAACAGCTTGTAATGAGCAAAGCAGCAACTTCTTTTTATGACAATTTTGAGAATTGGTTTTTAATGGATTATAAGAAGACATAGATAACGGTAGGAATCGAACCTGCAACCATGAGGTTGACAGGCGAGCACACAACTATCGCGCCACGGCCATAGAGAACACCAAAATGGGTCCCGCAAATCTCTTTGTCTGTCTGTAGAAAAAAATTCGAAAGTCGGAAATCAAAAAAAAAATTAAATGTTTGTATGGCAAAAACCGTTAATAACAAAATATGTAAAAAAAAATTTTGTAGACTCCGATAAAAGTAGTGAACACACTAATTTTTTATCAAAATCGTTAGAGCCGTTTTCGAGATAATTAAGATGGTAAACAAAATTGTATGGCAAGTACCGTTATTTTTGGGGCTAAAAAACGATTCCATAATCTATTTGAGACAATCAACTAATACGCTCACCAAATTTGAAGAAAATCCCTTCAGCCATTTAGACTACAGACAGACCTATATGCAGACAGACGAAATTGCGGGACTTACTTTTTTGGTGATTTCTATCATCGTAATGTGAAGTTTATTCAAAATCTCCAGATCCATGTTTTTACAAATGCAAAAAATTACCCTATTTTTCTATGCAACTGGCTGGTTACTTTACATACAAGAGACTTGCAATCCTTGAAACACGCACAAAAATTACCTTAACCTTAACTTTGGGGGTGGCCGTGGCGCGATAGTTGTGTGCTCGCCTGTCAACCTCGTGGTTGCAAGTTCGATTTCTACCGTCTATGTCTTCTTATATTCCATTAAGAACCAATTCTCAAAATTTTCATAAAAGAAGTTGCTGTTTTGCTCATTACATGCTGTTTAGGCATAACACTAACAACGTGTGATTGAGTAAACTAGCATACCCATTAAATATAACAACGAAATAAATAAATAATGCGAATTATAAGGGACATAAATAAATAAGACAAGGTAATTCTCTCCGCATAAGTTCAGCCGCCATCCCTGGCGATAAATCTGAGACAACAACCAGCTCTAGTCTCAGAACATCGCGCCACACATTTTTCCTATCCTTCTTTCTCTTCTTCCACCGGATGCCCGCGCTGTGTTAAGAAAATCATATAAGGGATATTCATAAACCCTTGAGCGCGTGCAAAGTTATATAAAAAAAAAACCCAAAACACAAGGCAAATTTTGCATTTTAAAAATATTTTCAGTTTAGGGTGTTATGGGTAGTATGAATTTTCTTGATTTTTGGACGCCAAGCATGATCATTCCTTAAAAGCTGGTCGTAATCTGCCATTTGGTTCCAAGCCCAGAGGACAGGGTTGGGAATATCGAAGCAAATATGAGTACGTCGACAAAAAAAAAATTAATCACAAACACAATGTACCACTTTTTAAGGGTATTGTTGTCCAAATGACTTTTTCAGTTTTCCAGTCATTCGGCAAGAAATGGGAAATCTTACGTAATAGTATTTCCAGCTTAGAAAATATCTCTTACTAAATGAGATACGAGTATAACGTTAAATATACAATAGCCGATTTGTCTGAATTTATAATATGTTAAGACTTAATGATTATGGAGTTACTCCATAAAAACATTACGGATTTCAGTTAAACATGAGATGAATCATTACACCGCATGGAAAAGTGAACAAAATGTTTCTATTACAAAAAAAAATCTTACGAAACCCCATTTCTTAGAAAACCGAATTCACTCATTTAATCAAGATGGTGGGAACCCTGCAAAGGGTTGATTGTGGAAAACTAAGACTCGATTTCCTATGAGGTAATCTATTACATGTCAATAAAATGTCTTTCCAATTCAATAATTATTAAATACTCGACAAGGAAAAAATCAAAAATTATATACTCACTCTTTTTTTCAACTTATACACAATTTTCAATGTACATATGCGTCATAGTTTCGTATGTTTCCTTTTATCATTGAAATGTCACTAGCCATAATTATAATGTAAAAATGAACTTATGACAAGGTCGATATTTTTAAGAAAATAATGTATTTTCGATTTTTTTTTGTTAAAGACATTTTTTTAACATCACTTTTTTGAATATGGTCCAAGAATAAAGGTCACGGAACACATATACTACGAGTATATATAAATAGGTATAGAGTTTAAATTAAATTTAACAAAGTGTGTGCCCTGTATAAATGTCAATTTTCATATCTAAAAATACTAAGATTGGGTATTCAAGTATTTATGTATTTTCTTATGTACACAACTACTGCTTTATAAAGGGAGGTGTGTTGGTTTCATACGAAAAAACATTGGATAATTCAATTAAAAATTGGGGCAAGAATGTAGGTAACTAAGCTTTCATATTGTTGGCTATAATGTACAGTTGAGTTCCAAGTATTAGCTAATGTTTGAACTGTCAGATTATTCTCAACTTTGTCACATATACTATTTCACAGAGTATCAAAGGGCACGGTAGTGCCCAGCCAAGTTCTGGAACTACACCCTATTTACATGAACAAACTCAGGCGATTTTCGACCCCCCAACCAATAAAGCCGCTACCAATAAAGTCAGGAACATCAAGCTTTCGGCATTTGCTAAGCTCACCAGGCTAAGGCAACTCGCCAAATTTCAATTCTTTAGCTTTAGTGGTTCCCGAGGTACAAGACTGCAAAAATCGTAACTTACTTACTCACTCACTGACAGATCATATATAGCACTTCCCGATACCGTAGATTCTTGTAATTTCGCACAACGGTGGGCCTTGTGGTATGTACAAAGGAAAAAAATCTAAAATTTAAGATTTTCCATTCCGGCGGTGTGGTACACGCCCATTTTCATAGAATTCATATACATTATTTGGAGCACTTCTTATTGTCATAGATTGATGAAATTTGCACATTGGTTGGTCTTTAAGCGCAGGCAAAGACTACATTTTAAAATTTAAGATTTTTCATTCAGGGGCGTGTTATACACCCATTTTCATAGAATTGATATACATTATTTGGAGCACTTCTGACCGCCATGGAATAATTAAATTTGACACAGGCATAGGGATCAAGGCGCAAGCAAAGGCAAAATTTTAAAATTTGGGATTTTACATTCAGGGGCGTGGCAACTGCCCATATGCACAGAATTGATACCAATTGTAAGAAGCACATCTGATTGTCGTATAATGAAGAAATTTGGTAAAACGGTAAGGCTAGATATGACAGGAAATGTAAAATTTAAAAATTTGAGATTTTTCATTCAGGGGGCGTGGCAGCCGCCCATTTTCATAGAATTGGTATAAATTATTTGGAGCTCTTCTGATTGTCAAGGAATAATAAAATTTGGTACAGAGGTAGGGCTCAAAGTGCAGGCAAAGGCAAAATTTTAAAATTTTATATTTTAAATTCAGGGGCGTGACACCCGCCCATTTACATAGAATTATTATGAAAATTGGTAGAGCGATTGGATAGCGGTAAACACCCATTTTTACAGAATTAATATTAAATATATTGAGATCACTTCCGATTGGTGCAGGATTATGTTTGTTAGAGCAGTCAGCTTTACAAAGAAAAAGTTGAAATTATGAAATTTTTCATGCAGGGGCGTTTAATTTACGCACTTCTTATCAATTATTACCGTTTCAATAGATCACTTCACAAAAGGCATAAATTAAAAACTTACGTTACATTATGAGGCATTCATTGGGCGTTTAATCCACCCACCTTTCCTGATAAAAAGAATCTTTGCAAAAAGTAGTGAAATCATACCAAAAATATAAACGTTAAAAAAGTAGCCAAGTTCTTCTATTTACAAAAACCTCTGCGTAAAAAGTCAGCCGTGAAAAGTATCGAGATCTAAAAGTACGCCAAGTTCTAAGTTTATTAATGTTTAATATCAAATATTTTAAGTACAGTTATGGAAGAATCTCAAAATTATCAGAGAAATCTGTTATTTAATGATTAAGGGCTTTAAATGTGTTCGTTTACGTGGCAAGTTTTATTTTATTAGCTAATTACTCAATTTTGAAATGAAAACTTGCCAACTAAACGAACACAATTAAAGCAAGTAATCCATAAATAACAGATTTTTCTGATACTTTTGAGGTTCTTCCATATTACTCTACTTAAAATATTTGATATTTAACATTAATAAACTTAGAACTTGGCGTACTTTTAGATCTCACTACTTTTCGGCTGACTTGTTGCGCAAAGTTTTTTGTATATAGAAGAACTTGACTACTTTTTTATCATTTATATTTTTGGTGTGATAATTATTACATTGAAGAAACATTTATTTTTTTCGGATAGAATGAAATTAAGTGATATAAAATAAATCCCATAAAATCGTCTGTTTATTTTTTAAATTTTGAAATCAAAATGTAAAATAAATATTAAAAAATTGACTTTAATATGTTTTTTTAATATTTATTTCTAAATGATTGATAAAATTATTTACTTATTACAAAATTTAAATTAATTAGCATAAGGGGATTTTCAGAAGGGATCGTCGTCAAAAGAGAGTGGGTTTAGGGGCAATTCTTGCAGGCGCTGGAATTCGTAACATTCATTTATACTTCTCAATAATCTAATGTTCAACTCGATTTTGAGTTGTTAAAAAATATTTCAACATATTTATTCGTAGCAGCGTTGCACGACGCAGGGAAAATTTCAAATAAAAGTTCTACCTTCACAAATGAAACTTTTACCGTTTTGTGAAAATTTTTCAGCAATATAGAAAAAATAAATGAAATTGAATTTCACAAATCCGAAACAAGCTTCGTTCAAAATACCAGAGTTAGCGGAATATATATTGATCTTAAAAATTATATGCAGCCAATTTCAGAAACAATTATTGAGTTTGTTGAAGGCGATTTATTCCCAGAATTTTAAGACTCTTTCAATGATTCTAACGCTCTGAGAATATCTAGCAAGGCTTCAAAATTTCGTGCGGTATTAAAAAGCAAGATTTGGTATTCTTTTTAATTGCGATATAGGTACTATAGGGCAAGTTTTGCATTTGGAAAACAAAATCGCACTCGAGTTTTTAATAAAAGCTGACATTACGATGATAGAGAACACATAAAAGTGGGTCCGGTAATGATTATCCAAAACAGATTTTTGAATCGTTGTTTTAGCCCCAAAAATAACGGTACTTGCCATACAAATTTTGTTACCATCTTAATTATCTCGAAAACGGATCAAACGATGTTGGTAAGAATATGTATGTGTAATACCTTGGATACCGTCTACATTATAGACAAGAAACATTTTAAAATATTTTGTTATTAACGGTACCTGCCATACAACCATTTCATTGATTTTCGACTTTCTCATAAGCGGCTTATTTCTATCACACAGGATCTCCTTCAAATTCTAAATAATACTGCAATTTAAAGTTTTTGAAAAATAGTTTTTTTTGGATTTTTGAAAAAAAAAATATTTTTTTGTTTTTAGAAAATTCAATATTTCGAAAACGGGTGGGCGATTTTTTCTGAAATTTTATTTTTAAGTTTATATTATTAAATATTTAAAATGATTATACCAATTTTTTTAAAGAAAAAATTTAAGAATTTTTGTATATAAAAAATTAAGTGAAAACCGACTTTAAAGATACTTTCAGCCGATTCCATCAAAAATCTTTTGCATATAATGTGATCGAACATAGGAGCAAGTACATGCGATCCAGTCGTGCATTTTATTTGTTTCAGAGTTATCTAGTTATTAAAAATTAATCCGAATTAGATCAGGTGATAATAAAACGTTGTTATTTATTAAAGCTTATTATATCACTACTAGCTTTAGGATATTAAAATGAAACTTAAAATTCGAAATAAAATGGAAAATTAGGATTTGACGTTAGAGAAATGTCACATCTTGCTATAGTCTATATAAATTAGATAAAATCTTGCTACAAATGCAAAATTTGTTTTGGCGGAATAAAATCGATATTGTTCAGAAAAATTGATGATAATATGGGAATTCCACAAAAACTGACAGTTTTAGATAACAATTTTACTTCCGATATAGGTACTATAAGGCTGCGCGTACCGTGGTCCGATAAGGCTATGCGATACGAGAAGCGATGCGATAAGCGAATCGAGAAGCGACAATTATGCGACAAAGTGCGCACAGTAAAAGCACGATTTTTTACAGTTGCAAACTTGACATTACGATGATAGAGAACAACAAAAAATTAGGTCCGGCAATTCCGTTTGTCTGTCTGTACAAGGCCTTCTAGGCTGAAACGATTTTCTTCAAACTTAGTATTTACGCGTTTTAGGTAATTGTCTAAAATAGATTTTTGAATCGTTTTTTTTAGGTCCAAAACTAACGGTACCTGCCATACAATATTTACTACCACTTTAATTATCTCGGAAAAGGCTCTAACGATTTTGATAAAAATAAATTGGGTGCACTATTTTGGGTATACTCTACATTTTGGTTTATTTTTTTTAATATTTTGTTTTTAACGTTACCTGCGATACAACCATTTTTTTTCTTTGAGTTTTCTCATAAGCAGCTCGACGGATTTCGATCACCTTTTTTATGTAGGAGGTCCTTTAAATTATAAATAATGCTGCATACCAACATTTTCGAATTTTTTTTTTTTGATTTTTGAAGAAATTTTTTTTTTTTTTTCAAAATTCAATATTTCGAAAACGGGTGGATGATTTTTTTTGAAATTTAGTTTTTAAATATTTAAAATTTTCCTACCAAGTTTTTTTTAGAAAAAAATAAAAAAAATATTTTTATATAAAAAATTAAGTAAATAATGACTTTGAAAATATATTTAAATTCTTAATAGAAACCTTTTGCATACGATGTGTTCGAACATAAGAGCAAGTTCCTGCGATCCAGTCGTGCATTTTATTGATACGGAATTTACACAGAATAATTTGCTTTTTTTTATTCAATTGAAAAAAAAAATGCTCTGGAACTAAATTTTAATTTTGAGTTGTTAGATTAAAATAAAAACACTTTTTTTATTGTATTGTATCATTTTAAGTAATTGCTAAGAATATTCGAAATGCATTTTAGATTAAAAACATTAACTTAAGTTATTGTATATTGTTTTTAGTTTCATTTATCTTCCATGCAAATCAAAATTGAAATGATATTCATTTAAGATGATGTATATTACTTAAAAATGAAGTTTATTCCATTTCCATACTTTTTGAACATACCCACCGGTTTTAACTAAAAAATATCTACCTGAATAAATTTAGGGAACGAGTTTGACAGAAGAGGATTCCCATATTGGTATTTCGCATCTGTGCGTACAACAAATAATTTTTTAAATAACATTTGAGTTTTTATATATTTCTTTGTGAAAACCAAAGCAAACATGTGCCTTTAAATTCAAAATAATTAATAATATGTACGAGTATTAATAAATCTTTTTTCTGTGACGGCTATGGTTATTTTTGTCTTTTTCACATCTGTATAGCACTAAACAAGAAATCCCAACACAAATCCAAAAAATTCAACAATCAAAGCAAATACGTTCGACCGAGACATGAATCAAACCTCAAATGATTCGTCAGCTAAATGGCCTTGTCTACTTCTATTGACCCAGACTATTTCCAGTAAAAATGATGTCTCCAAGCACCTCCGGTAAATTAAATCTGAGAACTGTATCTCTTCTTGATTTTCATGGAACACTTTTGCTTCGGGTCGAAAAAAAACATTTTCAGAAAAACAAAAAAATTGTCGTAGGTATAGAAATAGGGTGTTTTTCCCATGGTGGTCCCCCAAACATCTACGACATGTACTACTCGCTTACAAGTTGACTCGAATATCATGTGGGTAAATCTATGCCGCCATCAATGCTAATGCTTAAGGGTTTCGTTTTTCAAGCATAAAACCACAGTGAGTGGTACTATATGAGTAGCTGAAACTCAAATGTTTCTCTGGCCATGATTCATGGTTGTAGGGAGTTTTATTTTTCAAATTTAATAAGCAGGTTCAGATAAACAGGAGATAAAAAGATTAATTCAAAAAAAAAAAAAAAAATATTAGATACAAAAAAGAATTTAAGAAAACACAGTTGATAGAGAATTTGGGCACAGGGGAATAGGTTAACAGGCGAGCATAGGCATTAGACATCATCAGCTAGTAGGACTTCCTGTTCCCAACCTCAACTCATGTCAAAAATGATGATTTTCGTCCCAATAAACAGAAAAGTTAAAAAGGATTGCCCCAGGAAAATAACCGACATGAAGCCATTTGTTTAGTTGTTTCCTTGTGTAGATTCAAGGAATTCTAGAGGTTATTTGAACTAACTTGTAAGGGACATGTGCCAGAGTCTTCTTTGAATTTTGTAGAATATTTGCATGTGATATTATGCCCATGCAAAATATATACATATCAATTTTCGATACAAAAAAAACTACATACGTTTGTATATAATGGAACATTAACATTGAACATTTTTGTTTGGTAAATAAATTATTTATGTATTTATTCAGCAGCAAAATGGGATAAGCGTTCTTCAGAATACGATGAAGACGACGACGGTGGTGACATTGACGACGGACATAAATGACTGTCGAAGAGTAGGGTTAATGTTTTAAGGGGTCGGCTGAATCCTTTTCATTCTTTTGTTAAAGGAGATAAAAGAACCAGCGATTTTGTAAACATGTCTAATGGGACATTAAGGAAAAGCAAAGGATCTTAACCAAAGAGTTTTTCAGTTGAATCGGCTTGGGCAAGGCTAAACGGAGATAGCTTGGAGCGGTGTGCATGTTTTTTTTTTGTGTGAAACAGGAACAGTATGAGGATTATTGAGGCTTAAATTAGCAAATTTTCGTTTCGATAACTTTTTTTATTGCAGCTTTGTGTTAACGATTATATTTTTAGTTTTCCATACTAAAACAATGTATAGCTTGTTGAAAATTCATGCCTTTATACTGCTTTGAATGAAAGTCCAAGAGCTAATTTTTAGTCAACAGCTTGTTTTTGTGTATTGCGTCTTTCGGTTGCTTGGGTTAGCCATAATAAGAATTTGAAAGTACAAACTAAATATTCTCATGATCAAAGTAAATCGTGCATAAGGACATGCTTAAGAGTTTTCTATGGTTTTTGAAATTCAAAATAAAGATCCTGTTCGGTACGGTACTTTAATGGGGGCCGTTTTCCCAATCGAATACGTTTTTATAGCGTATCCGGAAAAGGGTTTTGTTGTTTGGGATTTGTTAAAATCTAGCCAATATGAAATTACCAAAGTTTTTCGTTGGGAAGTGTATATGTAGCGCAGCAAAATTGTATACCTTCAAAAGGAACAAATTAATAGTGGCACTTAATACAGCAGTAAAATTAGTGAATAAAAGAGTTCAGAGGAATCTTTGAAATGAAGTGTGATGCTTGTTTAGTTTATAGTTGAGGTAGCGACAGCGCTCAGTGGGGCCAAGGACTGACCGAAGAAAGAAATAAAACCCGGTGCGTGAGGAGTTCAAGACTCCGTTTAAATATAAATTTTTATTAGGTTTTTAATATTACAATAATTTCGTTCAACAACTTTAACAAGGTATTTCATATAATTTAGAAAAGATTTCCTCAAAATAAACTAACACTATAATAATTTCATATAAATTGCGATACAATCCCCGGCCATGATAGAAACCCAAAGGATGAAAGTTCGTAGTATAGAGTCCCCGGTCGAAACCGATGGCACAATGCACAAAGTTCGGTGGGATAGAGTCCCCGGTCCTGGTTGTAACCAAAGTCACTAATGCACCAATCGCTCAGTTGTATGTTTGTAGGCACTTCCCTTATGTATACTATAGATTGGTGCATATACCAACTAAGGTAAGTCCATCATTTTCCATACAAATGTTATATCCTCTTGATATATTTTCAATAACAAGCGAATGTGAATTTTAAAAGTGCAGAAAAACTCATCTCATATAAATTATATGGCATCATGTTTGACTTGATGATAATGTTCTGCTCATGAATCAAAGAAAACAAGATTACGACACTTCTTGTTTCTATTATTTGTCTGACGTCACGCGGGATTAAAAAATCTGAGAACAAAAGAAATTGTTTTGTTAGTCCGATGTGGATTATCGAATGGATTTTTCGTGCGGGAATAATATAAACATACAGTTTGTTTAAATAATTGAATATTGTTGAATTAAATTTACTTTAATTGAATTTAAATTAATGGCGAGGAAGTAAAGTTGGTAAATGGATATCGAAGATTTAACTTTAATTAAGCAAAACAACAATTTGTGAAGATTATTGTGCATTAAATAAATGGAAATTGTTTTAATTATGTTTTAATATTGTTGATTTTTTGATTTTTTTTTGCATTTGGATAAGCCTACAATTGTTCTGTTAAGTATTAGTCAATGTCTTTGGCCAATTCAAGAAGATTTGTTCAATAGCATGGTCAAAGTACTAGATGTTGTCCAAGTTCGTCAAGTCAATCCACATCACTGGTGATGGCTTTAACAAGCCGCCTTCACTTAGGTGGTCCACCCATGAATACGATGCGATATTTTCTTCCGCTGGAATTTTGTTTTTGAGCTTATGACATACGTATCCGGGCATATTTTCTAGGCCATCGTTCTCTCAAGTGGCCAAATCTTCATCATCTTTGAATGCTTTGAAATTATAGTACCTAAAAAACATTTCAGATTATTTGTTTGTATAAGCAAAAGTAATGTCTGCAAACGGCCAATGACTCTTCCAAATCTGGGGTATCGGCAAAGCACTTACATTTACTTCGTCCGCAATAACACCCTCATTGTACCCTAAACTGTGGGACCTTGATCTTAAGAAGAATTCTTTTCTATCAGGGTAACTATGGAGGGTCCCTGGGCTCAATATGTCTTGATTCAATCTGTACGATATCACATATTTGAATCCAAATCGGCTTGCGTCTAACAGGATTTCTACTATTTTTTTTTGTCCCTGGCCAAACCCCTAGTTGACCGGCAAGATAAATCAGCGTTTCCCGTTGCTTTGTACACTGTTGGTATGGAACCAGGTTTACGGCGAGGACGTTTTTTATCCGTGTAGCCTATGAAGATAGAATATATTTTTTATTTACTTATTTTAAAGCAACTCAAATGCACTTCAAATTTAAGGTTCGTTTGTATGTCATCTGCAGTGAAGTGGTCACTACAGATTCTAGCTGTTTTTACATTAAAAGCACCCTTTCTTTTACAAGAACGAATCCAATTTTTCAACAGTACATGATCTTTTGGGAAAGTGTGGAATGACACATCTTCTCTTAATTTATAGCTCTTACTTCTTTATTGTTTTTATTATTACACCTACAAACTGCACACAACATTTTTAAGATATTTCACATAAAACAAAATATACAATTTCAATAACAAAATCCAAACTTTAAAATTTTAAAATTTGTTTCGCTTTTAATTTCGTTTTCATTTAAAATCTCGCGTGACGTCACACGAGTTATAAAAAATTACAACAACAAAGTGAAAAAAAGAAGTGTCGTAATCTTTTATTATGACACTCATGTGTTCTGCTCGTATGGTCAGGCGTCTGCTTCAACATTGCAGAAGTGGCACGATCGTGCACTTATGGCACTTTTTAATTTAAACAACACTGTGGCACTCAAACGCTTCAAATGGCACTCTAGGAATCGACGAGCAAATGTTTTCAAATATATCCACGTTCATGATCAACCTAAGTTTTATAACATGGTAGTGCATCAGCTGAAACGGGTTGTTTCACGCTTAATAACATTAAAACCCATAATAAAAAACGACTTTCTTAATGCCGGTCTTCTATTAGGCGTTCAACACACTAATTTCGAGTTCAACACATTCAACTCTAATGTACGATGTCTTCAATTCCATTCAACCAACGAGGTTATTACGGTTGGAGATCTTTGCTCAACGAATTGTTGAACAAGTGTATGGATAGTGTACGAGTTTGTGTTGCTCGTTGAAAATTTTGATTTAAGTTGAGCAACGTTTTCAAGATAACGAGTTGCACATTATTTGTTCAACTAGTTGATCAACTTTTCTAATTTTGTTTGGTGTAGGTTGCCGTTGAGGTGAAAATATTTGTTATGCGTTGCGTTGGATGAGTGCGTCCATCAACTTGTTGAACAAGCATATCAAAAACGCAGATAACAAAGTTGAAAATTTTTTTTTTGTCAAAATCGAACAAGTTTATCATCTAGTGTACGAGGTTATTCAACTTTTGGGTACGTTTGTAAGCTATAATATATATGAAGCTTCAACAATTGAATACGTTGATCAATTAGGTATACGGAGTTCTCCAACAATTTAACAAGTTGATCAACTAGCCGTTCGAGGTTATTCAACATTTCACTAAGTTTGCCAACTATACGTACGGAGCTTTCAACGCGTTTTGTTGTGATAAACGCAAGATTGTGCACTAGTTTAAGAGGTTGTAAATTTTTGAATCCAAAGATTGAGTTGAATGAAAAGTACGTAGTGGACGACAGGCATTATAAAGTTATAAGATCGATGTCTTTTAATGAAATAATTAAGGCTGAAACTAGCCATCACTTCATACCACCTAAAGAGTTATATTGTTAATTGATGCTTTTATTCATTTTTTATGTTTCGTTTAATGAAGTTCTTGTATTTTATGTACTGATTTATATTTTATTAATTTTGTGTTTATTTATTCTTTAAATAAAATTAGAAATTACATATGAAATCTTCTGAATTGTTTTCTTTTATTTTTTTGGTGGCACCCAGTGGAATAAAATGACAATTTCTGTTGTCAGCATAGGCCAAATTTTTTTCTCCGGCAACGCTGGTCTGCTTACTGACGATGCTCTGCATATCCGCTCTTTGACGGTTATAGCTTTTGAATTTGAAAAGTTGAAGTGGCAGGTAGCTCGCCGTTGAATGCAATGTGTGGTGGAAATTGGAATGTCGAATGTCTGGTATAAGGTTAAATTTGTAACTTCGTTACAAGAGTAACACTTACATCGGGTTCCAGATTATTAGGTTTTGTTATTTGAGAATGTCTTCGTATATATTTTCTATTGAATACTTTGTTTATATGTAGAAGCGCAAAACGTTGTTGTTTAAAAAACTAAGGTCAAATTCGGAAAAGTAATAACAAAACCAAATTAATTAACCTTAAGCTTCCCAGAGATTTGCTTGTGCTTGCGAAAGACAAAAGAGTCAGTTTTACTGACTGAACACAATGGTGAATTAGCTGAAATGAAGCAGCTTCTGAAGTAAATGTCAACTCATTGAGTATGCACCATTTTTGACGTTTTAGAACTAAAAGAAGGAAACCATATTGATAAATATTGTAGATGTCAGCGGTTTTTAATAACTTCTTAGATGAAAGCTATACAGCTTTATTGCTGGGACACAGAAGTTATGTTAGGTAGATGGGCTGGTAGTTGATCTTGTTATCGACACACTTATATCAAAATAAATCCATTGTGGTAACCCGCAGTGCTGAGACTGATAATTGTATAACCTAAAAGTTCTATATGGATAATCATTCTGGAAGATTTTATGAAGGCTCAAGACTCGAGAGCTCTTCTAAATTGCTAAAGAAATAGCTGACCTGGTTTCTTATATGGCAAAGCGCTGAACAATGACACAAGAGGTAAGAGGTATCCTCGCGTACATTTTTATCATTACTCAGCCCCATTTTCTTTGTATGGTAGCTCAGCAGATTGTGTCGGATGAGTACGCTCACAAGCGTTCGAAGATAATTCTTTCTTAGGTGCTTAATATGCACTTTCTGTTCTTTTCTTATCGAAAATGGGTCATAGCTCTCTGGTTATAGCACAGAATGTCTAGTCAGTTCCACCTTTCGTTTTTTCTTCTTTCTTATATCCTGCTTAGTGACACAGAGTGGTATTCTTATCGACGGGTCTATCTGGGTAGGGTCAAGTGTTAAACCCTTCCTCACTCTTTGCCCGGTAAATCTTTATGATGACCCGGGAACCTGCAGCATCTAATGCAATGCTGTGTACCACTATCCCGCAGTTCTCTGCGACAGCAAGTTTAAAGATTCGACTTGATAACTGTGACAGTAATCACTTTTAATGCGGCTGTCAATAAGAAAAGGCGATACCAGCATGTGATATTGCCAGCATTGACGCGTGTTTATTAGCATTTGTCACTGCCAATACCTCAGAACTCAAAATCAGCTTGGAAGACACTACTGTGATCAGACAACCTAGCGCAACTGACTTGTTTAAGGTTTTCTGAGAAGAAATCTGCACCAACGCCAATGTCCATCTTTTAGCCGTGCGTGTCAGTGTAAACAGTTATGTTGGACTCATGCGTATATGGTTCGTTGTTCACCTATACTTATCTATCAGGGAAATAAGTTATAAAGGGTTTATTTAAATCTATCGTATTATGGTGACATGTAGTCAGTGCACACATTCTTTCCTATAAGTCTCTGCAGAATCTCAGCATGGCCAATGTGGCTAGTATCATCTGGATGATAGTTTTTTTAGCCGTAAGGAATTGCTTGCTGCTGATTCTTGTGCGTATAGGTCAATGTGCTTTAGGTTGAGTATTCCTTTCAATCGCGCTGTTGGGCTGGCTCTCATCGCTTAATATTTTATACAGGACCTCCTTCAAATTCATAATAATACTGCATTTCAAAATTTTCGAAAATAGTTTTTTGATTTTTGAAAAAAAAAAAAAAATTGAAAATTCAAAATTTCGGGTGGAGGATTTTTTCTGAAATTTTGGTTTTGAATTTATATTATTAAATATTTAAAAGGTTCATACCAATTTTTTTGAGAAAAAATTTAGGAAGTTTTATGTATAAAAATTTAACTGAAAAACGACTTTGCATTCAGCCGTTTCTATTAAGAATATTTTGCATATAATGTAATCGAACATAGGAGCAAGTACGTGCGATTAGGGTCACCATCCGTCCCCCTTTGGGGGGGACTGTCCCTCTTTTTTACCTCAAGATATTTATTGTCCCCCAAAACCAAAAATGGCAAATGAGGACACAAATGTCCCTCTTTTTCACCCATATGTAATATTTTTTGCACCTTAAAGCAAACTACCTACTTTTTCCTATTTTAAAGAAATTGGCAGGTTTCCAAATTAAAGCAGTGAATACTTCCATCACAGTAAATACAATTTTCACAACTGCATACATCCATTTATTTCATTCAAGAACAAGTCGAAAGAGTTTATAAAGCTTTCTAACCAATTAATGAATACATTTTAGGAAAAGAGATGTGTTCACCACTGCTTAAAAGGTTTTTTTGAAAAAACAGCTGAATTGTAAGCATTGATTTTGTAGTTATGTTACCCGAAAAGATCGTCATTAAAAACAAGACTATCTGAACATTCTTATGGCTCAACCGCTCAACAAAAAATTAAGTCTTCTCTTAACGAACACCAAAATAACAATTTACAACGCTTGGAGAAAGATAGAATTCATTTGGAGTCCGTTGAAAATAAATTAATGATAAAGCTAAGTTACAAGCTGAATTGTAAACAGTTGTACAAATTTAGTATTCAAAATGACAGAAAAAAAACAAGTCAACTGAAACTATAGGGGTATTCACGATCCGAGTATCTGGTCTTGTATCATTGTAAAAGTGTAAAAGTGTAGCATTTTTTTGCACTACAAACACAAAATATAATGAATGTCAAAGTCTTACCCTTTTAAAATACCCGAACCCTCCTGTAACAGAAAAATACAAGAGTGTAACATTTTTTTAACACAAACTAAGCTTTTTTTAGACTAAATGCGAAACAGATTTTGACATTTGCTTCAGTGTTGCTACAGATTAGTAAAGGTGTGTTCAGAGTTTGTTGTAAAAAAATAAAATTTTACAATTTTACAAGACTTGGTACACCAGATCGTGAATACCCCTTATGTTTAAGTCTTAGTATAATAGTTTTTAACTATTCATGTTCCTAGCTATTATGTTATGAATTTACACTTAGTGTGAAGAAACCGTTGCCTCGCTTTTTTTTATTTTTTTTTAAATGAAAAAGTAATTCATTTTTGTTGTTTTTGTTTCAATTGATTTACTCTAGCTGATTAGTTAATTTTTTATTTTTGTGAATATGTTTTAATAATAAAAAATATAAATATTATTACTTCCCTTTTTTATTCGGGTTTAGTATTTTTCAATACAATGCTTTGTCCCCCTTTTTGAACATCTGTCTTACTAGAAAACCCGCTATATCCCCCTTTTCAACATTTTCAATCTGGTAACCCTACGTGCCATCCAGTCGTGCATTTTATTTCATATGATTTTATTCCGGATGACTTTTTTTTTAACTATTAATCAGTCAAGTAATAAAAATTAAATATTAAATTAAAACTTTAAAAAGTTTTTTTTTTCACAAAAGTGAAATATTTATATATATATATATTTACACTCCCTTTGGGACTTAGTTGATACTTAAGGATATTTCTTTAATTAAAAAAAAAATAATTCTTAAAATACTTACTTAATATTTAAGTATGAAGTTTATTATTTTTGTTTTAAAATTTATTAGAGGATGCCTGAGTGAAGTTGTTACCAAGAGCAAATATTCTATATACGAGTATATGTAAACGGTGATTTTTTAAGAGCTTGGTTTTTGAAAATTCAAAAAAACACCGAAACTTGTAAAAAGTGAATGAAATTTTTATTTGTATCGATAAATCAATTTCTGCCATTTACTTTTTAAAAATAATTTCACTTGAATGTTGCCCGCGGCTACGCTTCAGGTGGTCCATTCTGAAGGTCCAATTTTGGCAAACTTTTTCACACATTTCGGCCGGAATCTCACCAATGACGCGTTCAATGTTGGCTTCCAAGGCAGCAATCGTGTTTGGCTTGTCCCCATAGACAATAAACTTAACATAGCCCCACAAAAAATAGTCTAACGGGGTCAAATCACATGATCTTGGTGGCCAATTGACTGCGCCAAAACGTGAGATCAACTGCTCACCAAATTCGCCTCTCAATTGATGCATGGTTTCGCGTGCAGTGTGGCATGTGGCACCGTCCTGTTGGAACCACATGTCGACCGAGTTCAATTCTTGCATTTTCGGCAAAAAAAAATCTGTTATCATCGAACGGTACCTTTCTCCATTGACCGTAACCCTGCGGCCTTCATCGTCCTTGAAGAAGTACGGCCCAATGATGCCGCCTGCCCATAAACCGCACCAAACAGTGCATTTTTTGGGATGCATTGGTAGCTGCTGAATTGCCTCTGGCTGCTCTTCACTCCAAATACGGCAATTCTGCATATTCACGTATCACGATTATGACGACCATAAAACGGACGTAGCTTGCGAAACATATTTTTCACAGAGCACGAATTTTGATAATAAATTTCAATGATTTGCAAAAGTTGTTCAGGCGTAAGTCTATTCATGATGAAATGGCAAACAATACTGAATCGAAATGTCAAATGTTCGTGGAATTTGTCATGTGTGATCTGTCAAAAATATAAACGTCAAAAACCAAGTTGTAAAAAAATCACCCGTTATATATGTATCTACTTCCATAATTTATATCTATCTCTGTGTTGTATTATAATATGTAGTACATTATACATGGAAGTCTAAATAAATATTTCCGGTCTTAAACTTAAGTTCGTTTCTTCTTTCATGAAGTTGAAACTTTCCAACTCGTCTTATAATAAATCTTTTCGTTTCTGTATTGGAAAGCTTGCGGACGAAGTGTTGATTTAAAGGGGCACTTTCAAAAATTGATTTTCGATCATAATACTCACAATGGACGGAAGGAAAAGATGAACGAAAAACTTTTAACGGTCATCAAGTATGAAGTATGCTATGCCAGAAAATTGAATGTGCCTGGAGTGGTGTAGAGTTTGAAATGTATCTTGTTTTTTTCTCTGCTTAACAATGGGTAGAGAAAATCAGTATTATGGGAACTAAATATTTATCTAACGGATTTATAAAAAAAAACCCTTTTTGGTAGCTATAGGCAAGTATTGGTTTCTTGTAAGAAAAACATTGAAATTTTAATCAAATTTTACATTACGATGATGGCGAATTCCCAAGTAATGTGGTTTCTTTATATCCCTTGGTCATGTCTATGCATCTACGCTCAGAGTTACAGTTTACATTATGCTATGTATTCTTAACGGGTTAAAAATTGATTTATTAACTTAAAATTATTGATAAGAGAATTTTTGTATACATTTTTTGTTCTAACAAAATTACGATTTTGTTTTTGTTTTAACTATATTCCTGTAAGACCTAAGGTTTTTAAATGCAACCTGAATTGCACGGCACTGGTTTGGCACAGTGGATTTGAGAACCAGGTATTGACTATCTCATTTTAACCCATGGGCGGCATCCAATTAAAATTGGAGGTATAGAAAAGAATTCGCCTATTGTGGGGATCGAACCCATACGCCTAAGTTAGCAATCAAGCACATAATCCACTTTATTCTTTTTACATTTTATCGAAAGCAACTCTAACGGTTTGAAATAAACTTCGTTCCTAATGTATTGAGCCCGAAATTTTAATATTATTTTTTTTTTCCATAAATTCATTATTGTTTCGTTTTATTATAGATTTAGACCAAGCAAGAGCAATCTGATGGTGTGATTTAGTGGTGTATTTTATTTCTTTTAAATTGTACGAACAATTTTTATATCTGAGAATCCAATACTAACTAAATCCAACTGTACTTTGATGATGAACTTTTTTTTGGTTTCTTTATGTTCAATAACATTGGCAAATGCTGGCGTCTAATAATTTCGAGTAGTTAAAGATAAGATAAAGCAAAAATTGTGTTTTCTGTTCCTAAATTTGGTGACGCAATAGCTCCCAGAATTCAAGGCCTAGTGGTTACATTATCAACCCATCCTGTGTGTGTCGAGAAGTAGTATCTAAGATGAAAGGCACTTTTTCATGACAAGATTTACCCTTGAGGGATTAGTAACTTTCTCGTAACAAATATTTATGAAATAGCCCGGAGTTTATACATTTAAAAAAAAACTTTCGGATACCTATAATGTATGTAGACGAATGACATTTTTTGTATACATATATCATTTTAGTATCACAATTTGTCTGCAATATTATGAGTATCACAGTAAACTACTCAGATATTATTTGAGAAGTGAAATACACTGTGTTTGTGGACCTCTGAGTCTCCGAGACGAGACTATTTAAAAGCATCAGAGATGAAACCGAGACCGTAGTTTTTGGTACCGAAATTCGCCGAGATTCTCGCTTGTCTCGGTTGTGTTATTTGATTTTGACTTTCGCTACAAGAACTATTTTTTACTTGCGATTATAGGTACTATAAGGCAAGTTGTGCATTCGTCGAAAAAAAAAGTTTTGAGATACCTAACAATCATACATGAGATTACGATGATAGCGTAGACGAAAAAAGATGGTCTAAAAATTCTGTCCGTCTGTCTGTATGTATATATAGAAAACTACAGCCCCAACGGATGGGCCGAATCGCTTCAAACTTGGTCTATGGATTTTTATGCATTGTGCAGAGGGGAAATTGAAATTTTTTTTTTGCTCAAAAAATGACGGTACCGTTACGTTAAAGTCTACTATTCTCGGAAACGGCCCTAACGATATTGATTTAAAAAAATCAGTGCAGCTTTTTAGATACGACCGATCATAATGGTTGAAAAAAAATTTAAATGTCTAAAGACGGTACTTTCCATAGGTCCGTTTTTTTTGCTTTCGACTATCTCATATACGGCTTACCCGATTCTTTCGAAATTTCACATATATATAGCCTTAGGTTGCCCAATTTATACTGCGTACCAATATTTTTAATTAATATTTTTTTGTATTCTTAAAAGCAAAAAAAAATTAAAAAATTTATCTTTTGAAAACTGCTCATTCATTTTTTTTTTTCAAAAATTATATTTATAATGTATTTCCTAAATAACTATGAATTGGCGTTTTTTAATTTTTTTAAAATTTATTTCAAAAAGTTTTAAAAAAAACTTTCTTAATCAAATACCGCTCCACAAATAATTTTTTTTTCATAAATTCAAATTTATACAAGAAATAAAATGGCGTACTTTTTTTTAGCTCAAATTAGTTTAAGTATTTATTTCAGAATTTTGCATTATTTTTTCTTTGATTAATCCGATTTAATTTTTTGTTTTTAAGTTAATATTATTAAATATTTAAGATTGTCATACCAATTTTTTTTTAGAAAAATATTAAAGAAACTTTGTGTATAAAAAAAGTAAATAAAATGCACGACTGGATCGCACGAACTTGCTCTTGTAGCTAACAACTTTAATGTAGCTAACCATTGAGGTTTAGTTAGTTAGGTGTAGTTATCCTATGCAGGTTTAAAGCCTTTGTAGGTAAGATTACCTTGATTCTTATTACAATGAATTGTCGAATGGATGATTCAAGGAATAGTTACATAGGTACCTACCTACAAATGTATATTTAAATCTAAGTTATGGATATTAATTATGTAAGTTAGGAGAGTAAAATGTATCTACATATATGGAACCTAAGTATGTAAACATGTACATATAATAATGAAAATGAAGGGCGTAGGTGGGTAGGTAGCTATATACATACATACAACTTCATAATTTAGGTGCAATATGCATACATAAGATTAATGTGATTCTTAAAGCACATATGTATATATAAATGTATAAGGCCTACATTGTACTTAGTATTCAGTGACATACGCAAAAATTCGTTAAAAGGGAATACTAATAAGGTAGACATAAATGGATAATACACATATTTAAATGTTTTTATATTGCTTAGTACGAGTAGTTATAGTTTGGGGGAAAACAAAGATCCAATTTGAATTCATAGATAAATAAGAATATATCAAAACAAAAATTTCAAAAATCGTTGGAGCGGGTTTTTAATAAATTACTTTTGTATGTATAAAATTTTTAAAACATTTTTAGAAAAAAAATTGAAAGGCCATTTTTAAGATATTATTAATATCCATATAAAATTCAATTTTCAAAAAAAATCTGTGACTGGTTTTTGAAAAACCGATTTTTCAAAAAAAAAAATTATTTATTTTCTAAAAATCGAAAAACGTTTTTTTGAAAATTTAAATTATATAATTTTGGGGAGCATTTTTATAAAAAAAATTATTTTAATCGGTTCATCCAATATTGAGAAAAAGGAAAATATGAAAAATGGTTCTGTGGGAAGTACCGTTAATAAGTACGCAAAAAAAATATTTTTATACTTGAAAATGAACTGTACTAATTTAAGACACACATTTTTTTTATAAAATTCGTTTCTTTTATTCCTAACGGTTTTTTAACATTGGTATGGGAGGTACAGTTGTTTTTTATTAAAAAAAATAGTTTTTTCAAGTATTCAAGATAATGTAAAAACACCACCAAATGCGAAGTTTTGAAAAAAATCTATTGAGTCGTTTTCGAAATTTTGAGTTTTCAAAATAAAAAAAATGTATTTCCAAAAAAAAATGTTTGAAAATTTTTGGTATACAATAGTGGTTAAACTTTCTAGGAGCTTCTGCGTAAAAAATTTCAAAAAAATCAAATTTACCGTTTCCGAGAAAATCGAAAACCAATAAAATGGTTGTAGTACCAAAAGTAACAATTTTTTTCCAAAAAAATAATATCAAAAAGTACCCTTTTCCTTCATTATTAAACTGATTTTTTTTATAAAAATCGTTGGAGCTGTTTTTGGCAAAAAAAAAAAAGTATGGGTGCTAGTGTTACTTATCGTCTTAAAAAAAAATTAGAAAAACGTGTGGGCATGCTACCGAAAAAATAATATGTACCAAGTTTGAAGCAAACGATATTAATGTCATGTTTGATTGTTAGAATTTTTTTTTTTTGCGGATACATAACTTGCCTTATAGTACATATAATCGCAAGTAAAAATGACTTTAAAAATATATTAAGATTTTAAATAGAAATCTTTTGCATACGAATATAAGATCAGGTTCGTGCGATCCAGTCGTGCATTTTATTTATGTAACTATTTCTTGAAAGATACTCATGTTCAGTTTTTAAAATAGTCACAAGTTTTTTTTGTGAAATATTCTATGCGTGCTAAAATATCAGACCATATATGTATATTTAGTTTCTCCTGCGATCAAGTAAAAGAAGATATGTAATTACGTTATAAGAAATTCTAGTTGATTTATTTGTTTTTTCAAATAATTACCAAAAGGGAAAATAAATGTATTTTTGGATTACTGAGCGTGAAGACTGAGTTAAAAACTCATATTTATGCTTCTTGTAAAGATTAACAGTTTTATTTCTCTGTCGCGTGGTTATAATACAAACTGTATTTTATTATTCTGAAAACGAAAGCTTGGTAACGGATAATTGCTGTTTTTAACTTGCAGTTTTTATCTCCTGATGTAAAATAAGCCATATTTTTTGTGTTCTTTTCTTGTTTTTGTTTTGTGTAAATTATAGTTACAGGGTGTTCACCACATATTCATAGTTAAACTCAGATAGGCGGTTTGCGATAATTTAGAAAACAATACGTACGATTTATGTATGCATGTTTTTTTTTTGAATAGAAATCGCTCATTGTCAGACTTTATTTCCCCTCCAGAAAAACTTGACTTTAAGACTTTTATGTTGAATTTCAAACAACCTTTTCAAATCGATTTTAGATCGATATTTTTGTGTTGTAAGGAATTCGAAGAAAAAAAAAATAACGTGCGTGTAAAGCTCTAGAAATAATTCGATTGCGTTCAGAAAAAAAATCGAATGTTTTGTTGTTTGAAATTCGGCATTAGGTGACGCACGGACAAATTATTATCTAAACGTCAAACAATAGTTTCTCGCTTACCTCTCAATCGAAAACCCATTGAAGGATGCCTCCGATTTAAATTTATTCAAAATCCTCTCTAAAAAATTCAAATTTTATCTCAGAACATTCGAAATTTTTCCTATTTTAATATTTGCTTTGCATTATATTGTTTAAATTTCTCAAGCTCTTAAAAAAACACCCTATATTAAGTATAGGTACCACTGTATCTAATAAAATAATCTTTTTCGGTATTCTGTATTCAATCAACTTGACCTCTCTTGAAATCCTGTATCCGCGTGTCAATATGACCTGTCCTTTTTTGCCCAATCGAAATTACCATCATAAAAAAGTTCAATTTGCAGAATCTTAAAGAACATTTTGGGATTAAGCATCTGATTTCTTTGGTCATCGCGACTAAATGGATTTCCATAAATCTTCGGTAACGTATACTCCCCCACACTCATAGGACTTATTCAGCCAGTAAGCAGATTTTGGGTGCCCTGGCAGATTTATTAGTTTAGTTCCAATATGAGTCGAAATGAAACAATTAGGCATATTAATCATGCCCCCCTTTCGTATGACTAAACATATGTATATATTATATACCAAAACACCAAAACTGCCCTATTAATCCAGAAAAAGGTTTAGACTCATGTAAGTTTGCATACCTTTATATAAAGCCCATTGAACCGGTTAATTTCCGAAGGTAATATGTTTACAAATTTAGAACTTGAACTTTCATATTTAAAAGTTTTCATTAAACGAAAACACAATTCTGCGAAAGAGACTAGTGATTGCTAGAGGGTATTTTTTAATAATGCATGATTTTAAGTTGACTGTGGTATGAAATTTCTACTTAATAAAATTTATGTAATTAAGTGTTCTTGCTTGTAGCCATCCACCAATAAAAAATTCTCAAAAAAAACAAAATTCAGTTAAACCATAACACGGAATGGCCGTAACTTTCTAATCACAAAATGATGTTGTCCAAAACTTTTGACACTGTTGCCGACGTTTAGACTTAGATTACTTAAGTGCAAGAAGAAAACTGTTGACATATAATTACAAAAATAATGTGAATCATGGATGACCTTTTATAAACACATATAATAAAACAAAACAAAAATACTAAAACTATTTTAAGCGCACTTTTTTCATTTTCTCGATATCCATTTCTGGAAAGAATTTTGATTTTTTGGGGTTTTGGGATTATTTGTTCTGAACCTAACCCTGATTTATTATTCAAATTTATTAGGTAAATCCTGGTTTAAATCGGTAAACTTAGAATTGTCATTCGAAGCGATTAATTTAAAAAACAACTTACTGTTTCGACAATATGTATACGTGAGCGTTTAAATGTGTGCATCATAGTTTTGATGATAATATGCTTAACAACTGAAGTTGTGTCAATACATGTACACGTCACGAGCCTTAATTGTAAACATACAATTACCTGCAATTTATGGATTACCGAAAATTCACAAACCAAATATGCCTCTTAGACCTATAACGTCATCAAAGAGAGTTCCTTGATATGAACTTGCAAAATACTTGGGCAGAATTTTACAGTGCGTGACAAGAGATTCGGTCTACTCAATTAAAAGTTCTTATGAATTTAAAGATAAGGTAAATAATCTGGTTCTAGAACAATCTGATGTTTTAGTTTCTTATGATGTTGTATCATAATTTACTAATGTTCCTGTACAACTGGCAGAGTAGCCATCATTAGGAAAAAATGGGAGACAATTAGTAAACATACACAATTGAGCCAAACCAAATTCATAGAGTTGTTGGATTTTTGTCTTAAAGAAAACAATTACATTCGGTATACAGATAATTTATACAGACAAATTCATGGAATGCCAATGGGAAATCCACTTTCTCCTACCATTGCCGATTTAGTTTTGGACAACCTTTTGGACAATAAATTTGCGGATAGTAACAAACCAAAGATAATCATCAAATATGTAGGTGATATATTTGCAGTTGTTAATTAGGGAGAGGTCGACAATGTTTTACGATGCCTTAATTCATATCATGAAAACTTACAATTTACCGTTGAGAGGGAACAAAACAGAGCGATAATGTTCTTAGACATCAAGATTTATTCCGTTAATGATAGACTCTCTTTTAATTGGTATCAGAAAGACACAGCATCTGGAAGACTTGTCAACTTTAGATCCAATCAAGCAAAGCATATTCTTATTAATACAGCCTCTAATCTAGTTCAAAAAGTTTGTGCGTTGAGGGACCGGGCATTTCACGCCGCAAATGAGAAAATAGTCATACAAATTCTCATAGATAAGGCTATCCAATGGAAATCATACGGAGCTTGATACTTCGCCAAAAACACAAAGCTCCTGTTGATAATCGGCAAAAAGAGAGAGGTATTTATAAGAGTATAGTTTATGTTCCCAAACTATCAGAAAACTTTAAAGAGTCGGTAAAAAATAGTACTAATGACGTCAGTTTAGCGTATAAATCCAATAGGACGCTGGCACCTCTTTTCACCAACATGAAAACAAAAACGGAAAAGGATAAGTGCACAGACGTAGTATATGAAATTAACTGTCGTGGCAATGCGGAAGAAAATTGCAATCTTTCTTATATCGGTACAACGAAACAACTTCTTCGTCAACGAATTTCCAACCACAAATCCGACATTAATTTAAAAAGCACTGGGAAGACAGCATTGGCCTTACACTCCATTGAGCGTGGACACAAACCAGATTTGACAGAGTGGAAAACCTGGAAAGGGAGAAACATGTCTCCAAGCGGTATACTCTAGAAACGCTTCATATTATTAACAACAAAAACAATATGAATCGTAAACAAGATAGTCAGAACATTTCATCGGTTTACTGCTCTTTGGTGACTAAGCAGAATCCGTGACAATTTAAAGCCGACTAAACTTAAATCGAAGTGTTTTTTTGTATCATACAATTTTTTTTTTAAACATTGCTTTATATTTGTCTTTCATTGTACTATTTATATTTATCTGTAATACTCGTACGTACTAAATGTAAGTTTGCCAAAATTTTACTCTAAATGTTCTTATGTGTATAATATGTTCATTTTATTTTTGTTAATAAAAGATCCCCTGAAGAAGACGGCAACCACCGTCGAAACGTCGAGAAAGGAAATGAAATTGTTTCATTAAAAAAACATTACGACCAAAACAGCCGAAAGAGATATATTTAAATCTCGAACACCTATAATTATAAAGCTAATTTCAAGGATATTGCAAGCATTTTTCTGAATTTCATTGCAATTTTCGATCTCTCAAAAAACACATTCATAACAAGAAATTTTATAAGAGTATTAATGTCATTAAGGTTCTTTCCCGAAATATCAAATACTGCATTCATATTTATACATAAATTAATCTGCCTTTAATTACGATTCTTTGGTTGGATTTTTCATAAATTATTTTCTTAATATTTCCTCATAACCAAAAATGTTTAGCTTTAATAAAATAAAATGCACGACTGCATCGTACGAACTTGCTCTTTTAGTAAGTTTGTATTCAGTGACGTGCGCAAAAATGCGTAAAAGGGAATAGAATTAGCTATACTCTGTTCAATTTATATTTTCAGTACAGGCCTTATAGGAAAGCTTTTTCAAACACACTGGTGCCTGCTAGTGTTTGCATGGCACATAACTTAAGAAATTGCTACTGACATATTCCATAAGCCCACGTACATTTCACCATACCATCTCTGCTCTCCGACTGAGAGGACAGGAGACTGAACGCCATTTTGACTCACGCTTAGGCATCGGCCACGCACTGAGCGACAAGCAACGCTGAGCGACGTGTTTTCTGGTGTAAATATTTACGACCAAAAAAAAGAAAGTACGGTGTTCACCCTATAATTCAAGTAAGATCACAGTTCGGTGAATTTCATCACTTATAGAAAAATTTGAAGGTGTACCCAGACCGTTTTTCCCACTATCTCCGGATGTCAATTAATTCTTTTGAAATTTTGCTTTTGGAATCCTTACAATAAAATAGAGATTTCTGGAAAAGAACATGGAAATGAAACCAACTACTGCAGTTCATGTTATTAAATGTGCTTGCAAACTGCATAACTACATTAGAAAATGTGACGGCAATAATGACCTTGATTTCATAGAAGTGACCTCTGAAATGAATAATACAGCAACTGAAACCAGGGCAAGGAATCACGAACAAGAACAATCAATCCGGTACAACAGAAGCAGTATTTCGGCTTTAAATTTAAGAAATGAGCTTACTATGTACTTTTGTGAGCTTGGAAGTTAAAAAACAATAAAATATTTGAATAAGAACTTACCTGAACAGTTACAAATTTTTGCAACCTCTTCCCCTTTTTCATCACTTATATTTTTATTTTTTAAATCTTTTTCTTTATCCTGCCATAAAACAGGTCGGCTTTGACCGGCCGAAATTAAACTTTCAATGTTTATATTGGCCATCTTTCTTTTACGTCGCTCAGCGATCAACTACAAAATTAGAACATGTTTTAATATTGAGCGACGTCGCTCTGTCACTTAGGATCGTCGCTCAGTGCGTGGGCGGGGCCTTATGGTATTTATTAAAAAAATAAATACATTAATTAAGAGTTACCATTGGTCCCTTGATGGAAATTGTAATAACTTTTTTTGGTTTTCGCTATTGAGCTTTCAGAATCGAAGCTTTCTTAGTGCTTTTGAGAGCATATGTTTTAAATTTAAGGGAAAAAGTGTTGTCGCTGCTTTCTTTTCTGCTTACATCTTTGGTTTTTTTTTTGGAAAACGGTTAAAATGCAGCTATATATTATTTGTTGGGTATTTTTTTTTAAGGAAAAATTAATATTTGAGCAAGTTTTTGATGTAGTTCGGTTCATTTATTAACTGCAACATTAAATTACCAAATAGTTTTTTTGTTCATGGAAATAAAAATAAAATGGAGATGGTTTCGTGTACAGAAATATAATATTGAAAATAGTTCGGTGCAATTTGTGGTGATATTATTATTTTGATGCTGTGTTTATTTACATTTAAAATGACTTCAAGTTCTTCGAAGGACACAAGTTCCTTATTATACCCTATTTATAGGTTTTTTTCTTCTGTGAGTTATGTTCACGTTAAAATAGATTAGGCCTTCTGGGGAACTCTTTAAAAAACGCGCCTACTTCCTTACTCCTTGGTGTTGTGGAGAAAGATAGATTTATTTGTATTTGCATTTAGTTTAATATTTTTTAGATTTAGTTTACGATGTACAAGTTTCTGTTAATGAAATCTAAATTAACAATTGGTAACCCTATCTACATTTGTGAGAGAAATATGCCAATTTATAATGCTCACTACGGCAACCATGCAAAATGGAAAAGCTTTATAGAAATAGAGATAGCTTATTGAAATCCATAAAAGTAAGGGTGAAAGGTAAATATAATATCTTTCCTGCACTGAAAATATAAATTGAACAGAGTATAGAAATAAATATAAGATGCACTAGTAAACTCTTTTTTGATTACTTAGTTGTTATAGGTTGATGGAAAACAAAGATTCCATTTGAGTTCCTGGATAAAAAAGAATATATCAAAGAAAAAATTTCAAAAATCGTTGAAGCGGTTTAAAAAAAATTATTGTTTATGTATAAAATTTAAAAAACATTTGAAACGTCATTTTGAATATATTATTAATAAAATATAAAATTCAAATTTCAAAAAAAACAAAAACTAGTTTTTGAGAAATACATTCTTTTCAGTTTTTAACATTTGTATGGGAGGTACCGTTGTTTTTTTATTTTTGGAAATTAGTTTTTCTTAACTATTCAAGATAATGTCAAAAAAAAAATACTAAATACGAAGTTTCAAAAAATCTATTGTGTCGTTTTCCAAAGTGTTCGAAAAAAAGCTTTTTTAAATTCCAAAAAAAAACAAAAAAATTGTTTGAAAAACTTTGGCTCACAATAGTGTTTGAACTTTTTAGAAATTTCTGAGGAAAAAAAATCAAAAACAGTCAAATTAGCCGTTTCTCAGAATATCGAAAACCAACCAAATGGTTCTACTAGAGGTACAAAAAATAACCTTCATTAATGAACTGATATTTTTGTATAAAAATTGTACCGTTTTTGAGAAAATTACGATTTTTTTTGGCCCAAAAACATGTATACATGTTACCAAAAAAAAAAAAAAACAATATGTACCAAGTTTGAAGCAAATCCATCTAATCGTATAGGCTGCAGAGTACAGACTCGAGGACAGACAGACAGAAACAAAAGCAAACAGATAGACAAACAAACAGATGGAATTGCGGGACTTACTATTTTGGTGCTCTCTATGATCGTAATGTCATGTTTGATTGCTAGAATTTTTACTTGCGATATAGGTACTAGGTATAGGGCAAGTTTTGCAATTGGATAAAATTCAACTCGAGATTTTAATCAAAGTTGACATTATGATGACACCAAAAAAGTGGGTCCCGCAATTCCGTCTGTCTGTCTATCTGGCTATCTGCCTGGAAAACGATCTACCCGATTTTGTTCAAACTTTGTGTTTAGATGTTTTAGGTGATTGTCAAATTAAAGATGTTTATGACCTGTAGTCCAAATGCGTTTCGTGAAAAATGACTTTCAAAATACATTTAGCTGTTTCTGTTAAGAATCTTTTGCATATAATGTATCAAGTACGTGCGATCCAGTCGTGCATTCTATTTTTTTTTTTACGAATGCATAACTTGCCTTATAGTACTTATTATCGCAGTTATAGTTTGCTGGATCACATTATATGCCAAAGATTCTTAATTGAAACAGCTACATTATTTTTAAAGTCGGTTTTCACTTAATTTTTTATACAAAAAATTCTTAATTTTTTTCTAATTAATAATATAAATCAAAAACAAAATTTCAGAAAAATTAGTCCGCCCGTTTTCGAAATATTGAATTTAAATTTTTTTTGTTTAAATCCAAAAAAAAATATTTTTGAAAATTTTGAAATGCAGTATTATTTAGAATTTGATGGAGCTCCCGTATAAAAATTTTGATCGAAATCTGTTGAGCCGTTTATGAGAAATTTGAAAATCAATAAAATAATTGTATGGCAGGCGCGCGCCGTTAATAACATAATATTTAAAAAAAAACAAAATGGCCAAAATATAGACGGTATCTAAAAGAGTGTTACACACTTTTTTTGAATCAAAATCCTTAGAGCCGTTTTCCAGATAATTATGATGGTACAAAAATTTGTATGTCAAGTAGCGTTGGTTTTGGGGTTAAATCAACGTTTTAAAAATCAATTTTGGACAATCACGTAAAATGCCTAAGCACCAAGTTTGAACAAAATCGGCTCCGCCTTAGGCTGTAGATCGTTCTACAGACATATAGACAGACATTCAGACAAAAGGACGGTATTGCGGGACCCACTTTATTGGTATTCTCTATCATCGTAATGTCAACTTTGATCAAAATCTCGAATTTGATTTTTTTTTCTATATAAAGTAAAATTAAATATGTTCTATAGTGATTAAATATAAATAATTGTTAGTTAAAGTAAAAAAAAAAATAAATTAAATATTTAATATTTCGCAAACATTTGGATTTATTTAACACCTTTTTCTTTTAAGATTTTTAAAAAAATATTTAATTTAAATAAAAATGAATAATTCAGTATTATTACGTATATCAAAAATAACCGTACACCAACTTACCTTATAAAATTCAAATAAAATTTGCGAAACTTTCATCTAGCATAACAAACACCTCCGCACTAACCTCAAAGCTATTCTCAAATTAATTTGTAGAGCAAAATTCAAATTCAATTAAAAAAAAAACTGAATCCTTCCGCTACCATATTACATGATATAATTATTATTCAACACTATAATCTGCACCCGAAAAAAAAACAAGAGTCTACAGGATGTGTGAAGAAGTGCTTCTAATTATGCGGCAAGAGAAGGTAATCTAGGATTGCAAGCAAAAATCATAAAACCCACGTAATGATCTTGTTGATTAGAAAACCTTCCTGAATTACTAATTCCCTTAAGTTACTCCTTCAATTGAAATTGGCTCCCAAATATAATGCATTATGAATGGTGGAGGGTTGTTTAGGTGTATGGTAGTAGGACGAAGTAACATGTACTATGGGGGGTGTAGTATACATTTGTGGTTTTTTGTTCACAATTAATAGGTATGCTGAATTGAATAGTTTATATACTCGTGCCTACATTACTGCGATAATAATCATTTCTCACTGGGGTGAGTTAGTTTTCCTTTTGGCGGAAGTGCCAGTATAAATATCCTTGTCACTTCCGCTTTTGAAATAAAGCAGTAGCAAGCAACACTCTTTTTTTTGGGAATCTATGTGGAGGCGGAAATGGATGTTGCTACTGGTGTTTGCATTGCAACATTTTAATAATAGCAATTTCCTGGCGCTAGTGAATATTTTGCGAATTGTAATTATATTTGCTTTAACATCTAGGCAAAATGGTGCCTGTTTCAAGTGTTGGCAAAAAGTAGGCGGTACAAGTTGCTTACGTCGAATAGTCGGTATACATACATACAAACATACAATATTTTAATCGCATCAATTAAGTGGAACGAAAGTTTGCTTCAATTTGTGCCTTTTGTCGAGTTTGAATAACAAACAAGTCGTGCAAGGAGGTAGAACGTGCCTACTTTGAATTAGCAAGGGTGTTGTGTATATATATATATTTTGTTTTAACCTTTATTTATTCGTATTTCGTATAAATAAAATGAATGTGGGCTTAGGAAATTATTTAAGTAAGTTGTTTCTAGGAAATTCTCTTATTCATCTGGTTCGGTTAGGGGTTGCCTTCGCAGAAAGGATATAATGACTAATGTACGAGTATGATATAGAACTCTTAGAAGGATATCTTTGGAAGACGATGAGAGGATTGATTAATACAATTTCCAATTATTGCCCGATAGACTAAATTGGAGTAGAGCTTAGTATTACAATTAGCCTCATTAGACGTGTTTTGGGAAGAAAGTTCAAAATTACACAACTAGAACTTCTAATATTTGACTATCTGTATACAATACGCCTAATGTTTTCGATATGCATTTCTGAGGAATTATTAAGATGTAATGAATAAGGTTGGCATTGGACAAGGCCAAACGAAATAGATATCAATAAATTTAACTTATTTCAATACAGTAGCAGCAAAAGTTTTGGAATGTACATTTAAAAAGAAATTCCGATCTTTTTGGTTAATAAATTTAAAGTAGTGCTTAGGTGAACAGTTGGCAGTAGTTAATTTATCAAGCTTTTATTATCAGATTTAAGCAGTTTGATAGTTTCTGGTTATTTTCAAGAGTTACACTCTAAAAACTGCGCTTAAATTTACCATGAAATTGTATGTAATGTTTAGTGTGAAAGTAGGCAAGTTCCGTATTTATACACATGACATTATAGGTAAAAAGAAATTCAACTCATTATGTGGGATATTTGTAAGTTATAATTTGTTTGTGTAAATTTGCAATTCGTTTGTGACAATGAAGATACGTTTGCCAGTTCATTTCATTCGTAATCACCGTTGGCGAACACAGAACATACAATCTTTTGTTCTCCAATAATAGTGTAAGAAAAAAAGTTGTACAGCAGAAAGTACAAATTAACTAATAAATAAATTGATTCTTACGAGACGAAGCTATATTTTATGAGAAATTCACGAATCACAGTTTTTTTTAAATAAATAAAATAAGAATGTAACAATGAAAACGGTGATGCCTTGTTTTGGATAAAATTATGCTTAGTATTATACTAAGGATCTTTATCAACATACATATGCATACAAGCTTAAAATTATGTTTAAATTTACATACTCGTATTTAGTAAAGAATGACTGCAAACATTTAAGATCTTAAAAAACGAAATCAGATACGTAAGTTTAGACGTTCTCATAAATAACTTTGTTGGAAGTTTGCACATTGCTTCTTAAATTTCGCTATAAATTTGAGGAGAAAAAGTTTAAATTTACACATTTTATGCTGATATTAAATATCACTCTCAATATCACTCTCATAATCAACTGAACTCTCATGAGAGCGAAATCACAATAAGATCTAATTTTATTTGTTTTCATACGTAATTTTTCGCTATAAATTTACCTATGACAAGTTTAAATTTACACATTTTATTTTTATATTAAAAAACTTTAGCTTAAATTATGTTGAATTTAGAACATAAATAATGTATATATACATTAGATTTAAACATCTTAGGTGTAGAAATACACATTTTTACTTTAAATCTGTATTCGAAATTATACATAAAAGATTTAACATTTACAGATTAAATATTTAGAATTATACATGCGTAAGAATACTGCAATTATGGTAGGCAACAAGTTTCCTCGCTTAATAATAGTAAAATAACACGATTTATTTTAAGAGAGTAATTAAAGACTAAATATGTATATGCGCATTTTAAATGTATTGAGGTACGTCGCGTCGGTTATATACATTGTTAAAAGCATTGGACCTTGTATTTTTACCTGAGGCCCATATTATATATATAATTTAGTCAATGTAAATAATATCTAACATTATCAGCTTTCACCAGCGATAAAGGTACTATAGGACAAGTTTTGCATTTCAAAAAAAAAAAAAGGAACTCGAGATTTTAATTAAACTTGACATTAAGACGTCTATCTGTCTGTCTGTCTGTCTATAGAACGATCTTCAACCTGAACCGCTGAAGCAATTTATTTCAAACTAGGTACTTAGATGATTGTTAGATGATTGTCTCAAATAGATTTTTGAATAGTTTTTTAGACCCAAAAATAAGGGTACTTGCCATACAACCAATTTTTGTTTTTGACTTTCTCATAAAGGGCATGACGCATTTCGATCAAAATGTACGATTCTCTTTAAATTCTAAATAATATTGCATACCAAAGTTATCGAAAAACACACCTATTTTTTTATGATTTTGAAATGAAAAAAAAAATATTTTTGAAAATTCAATATTTTGGAACCGGATAACTATTTTCTTTTCGAACTTATATTTTTAGACTTATATTATTAATTACATAAAATTACAATACCAAATTTTGTTCAAAAAATAAATTAAAGAAATTTAGTAAAAAAAACGTTTTGGAAAATATATTTATCCGTTTCTACTAAGAATATTGTGCATACAATATGATCGAACATAAGAGCAAGTACGTGCGATCCATTCGTGCATTTTGTTTTCTTCGCAAATGTTCGCTACATTTATGCACTTTATTTTGTTTTGGTAGCATTGCTACCGACAGGAAAATGTGGACATGAAGGGGATGATGTTCATTATTATCACGCGGAGGTCACACAAATAGACTGAAAAGAGATAGACACTAGAACTTTTTCTAAAGCCAACAAATACCCAAAATGTACTATAGAAGACATAACAAGGCCGACAATGACTAATACACAAGTTTGCTGGAAGAACAAAAAATTAACAATAAGTCCAGGGCTTATCAAAGGGGCAACAAACCTTAGTGTAGATATTTGAAGTTATTTTATTTACAATTCTGATTAATGAATTTATTACAATTTTAATACATTTGTTTTATTGGTCTTGGTCTTATAAATAGCTTTATTATAATTCAAAATTCATTCAGACATCACTAAATGTCACTAGACCACAATCTGACATAGTAGATATCTCTAAACTAAAATCAAAGATGGCAGGTGTCACTCAAATAACTACCTAAGATCTGGACTTCCACTGTACTTTCTAAAACCTTAGTCTTTCAAAATGTGAACTTTTACACACTCCGGATTGGTATTTTTAATCTATGGTAGGACTCAATTATTTAGTGTGCGTCTACGACTCCCGGAAATTACGCCAGAGGAAATTACACCCGATGTTTGTTTCGAAAAAAAAAACGTCAAAAAATTATTCATACAAAATTCTGCCCTTTTTTCCTAGGAAAAAATTATTTGCCAAATTTCTCGATTTTTTCCAAAAAAAAATTCTTGCATTTTTTCCATTTCCTAAAATGGAAAAAATGCCAGAAATTGAAGATTTCTTTTTAAAAAGTACCAACAAAAAAATTCCATATACCCAAACTTATACCCACCCCAAACCCTATATTGGACCAAGTAAAGGGGTTGCAGGCGGGCAACATTCCCCAATTAAGCGGCGAGTTTTTCGAAATGTATTCATCACATTTGTAATCTATTTTCTGTTTCGAATAAAGATTTCACAATGTGTCATGTGGCCCCACCCTGACCGGGCGCGCAACCCACCCCCTTCGTCTTGTTTGAAAATACCTTAAAACATTTTTATTGCCTTTTTTCCAAAACGTTATTTGGAAATAATTCCACAATATACAAGTTTTCTGGCTTAATTTCCATTTTGCTTTTAGGCTCATTTTTCACACTTATCTGGCATAATTTCCAATAGTTTTGGATTGGTTTCCAATTAAAATTCTACACTTTTTTCAAATTTGAGCTTGAAAAAAAGTCTGGCATTTAAAAAAAAAAAATTCTGGCGCAATTTCCTCTGGCGTAATTTCCCGCAGCATTCGTCTACGCTGCCTCATAGAAATTTCCGTAAGAACTGAGTTTGAATTTTAAGTTCACAGCACAACTTTAAGCCCCTTTTAGACGATCAGTTATTAGTACAGTTGTCAGTTCAGTTCAAAAAGGCAGTGTATTTAGACATCAGTCTGGTGTTCAGTTGACCTTTCATTTTACTTGTGAGCAGTCGAAAGTCTAAAGATAAATTTCAATGAAATCGACCATAATATCATACCGTTTCGACATATTCAGCCTTATCACGAAATCCATCGTAAGCAGAAACTTGATATGAATCTTGAAAAAATCTATAACAGAATCCATCGTAGTGGAAATGATCATACCAATTGCCATAACTAACGGATTCTGCGCTAACTTTTTTCGGGATTCGTAAGACTTTCCGATTACGATGGAACTCATGATAGGGCTAATTGATAGAAAAAAAAACAGTTGATTCACCGCCAAGAATCAAGAAATATCTTGAAGAACGAAAGCTCCTTAATGACCGGCAGTATGGCTTTCGTAGCAATAGGTCCACTGGTGATCCGATGGCATATCTCACGGAACAGTGGCACAAATTTTTACATCGTTTTAGAGAAAGTAAGATTATTGCGCTTGATATTTCGAAAGCATTTGATATAGTGTGGCACGAAGCTCCCTTATCTTATATCTCTCATTTGGTGTCGACGAATCTCTTCTTCGTGCTTGAACAGCTTGAACATATTAAGGGTAGTCAAATCCCTTTAGTGCACCCACAATTATAAACAAACAAAAAAACGGAATTGAAATGAAGACTGAACTGAGAACTGAGCTCAAACGCATTTACATATCAGTTTAACTGATGACTGAACGGCCAACTTATAGGAATTCCATCAGTCTCAGATTAAGTTTTAGTTTCAGTTAAAGGCTTCAGTTTTTGCGTTTAGACATCAGTTTAACTGAAAGCTTAACTGATAGTTGAAACTGAAATGATCGTCTAAATGGGGCATAAATAATATTCCACTCCGAACACTACCATCTTGTCTACAAAGTTAGGTATAGTGGGTATTATAGTAATATTGAACTAAACGCTGACGGTGTTTGGTAGGGTAGGGATGTACTGCTTCATTACAGAACTTAAATAGGGTTTGGAGAGAATGTCGCTAAGTTCATTGCCCTTACATTTACACCAAATGTTAAGGAGCTATGTAGGTAATAAATGTCTATTTATTAAGATAATAAACTTAAGATAATTCCTGATCCGTCTTGGAAAATGAACTAATAGCTTAAAATATTTAAAATATCTATTTAATGTGAGCTTAAATCAAAAAATTTTTTTTCATCCGAGGCTTATTACTTCGTGATGATCAAGATACCGAAAGAGTCTTACATTCTGACTTTACCAAAAAAAAAAGGCAATTTCTCGTCTAGCAAATTATGTAAAAATTCAAATCTAACAAAACCCTTGAGCACTAGATTAATATGCTATTGGCCCAGATGGTTTGTATGGATGTGCTAATTTGTTGGTTCCTTTGCGCTGGAAACCTTTCGGTTTCTGCCTGTAAAATAACACTCCGTATTACTGACCCAGACTAACTTATGAGTGTATCTATTTGAATAATAATTTTTTTAGGGATATTGTGCCCCTATGAGTTTTCTAGTGCTCTACGAAAATAAAACTATTTCAAAGTCAGCATTTATTTGGTTCTTATAAAATGGTGTTACCAAATGTATGACAGCAATATTTATTGCCAGCACAATACCCCATTTTCCAAATCTACCATGAAAACGCTGAAACTGTCTCTAAAATTTTGGTAATAAATTCCCAAAATTAAATTTTTTTTTCATAAAGAAAATATTGCTAATGTCAGATGTACAGAAAAATACATCCACAGACACACATTAAATCAATGTAAGACCTCCCTCTAAGCTTCGTCCTTTTTTGTTTGTTATTCATGAATGTATGTCTGCTATTTTATTAAAAAATATAAAGCATCCACTATTCATTCTGGCAACTGCTTCTACAATCTACATGATGGTCCGCATGCCGCATCAGCCGGTTTCCGATGTCCTTCATTTCAGATATTATTGTATAGGAGAATCGAAATTATGTATGTCCAAATATGGATACACATATACACGTTTACAAACATTTACTTGTATACCTATACGTACATTGTATTATATCTGTCAATGGTAGCTCTACTGCATGATTTTGATGATTTTGGGGTAATAGAAGCTCATATTCTCGGAAAAAGATATACGCGGAGATGTATAAAATACACATTCACGTTCATTTGAGACAACGTATCGTAATGACCGACTTGCCTATCGGAAATGAGGCCTATCCCTTTCAGTAGTCCTTGAAGCAACCGGTATGTCCTCGAGAAATTGAATAGAGAACGAACTAGAAAATTACTTTTTCAGCAAACCAGCTATGTATAGTGATGAAACCGACGTGCGCCTCAATAGATGGGAAGGATAAGGGGTGCTGAAAGAAATGTCCTTCCATTATCACCACATACATTTTCACAGGAAAACAACCCAAAGTCTACCTTATTGTAGCTTGTAGATATACATCTACCTTCACCAAAATATCCGTATTTGAGAACCTTACCTACCATTAAGTGTGTACTAGTTTTTTGTTTTTCCATTTACGTCATTGTTGCTCCTTGCTGTCTTTAACTATGTAAAGAGGAAAATCATGGACTTTAAGGTGTTCGGAAATTGAAAATGAATTGGAGCACGTATCAGTGACTTTAATATAAAGCGCCACGGGTGATTTTTTCTCGCTTAGCATGAATGCCACATAGACAAGGACGTTGTCGTCGTGCGAATTTTCGCGTAGCCATCGACAGCAGCTGATGAAGTTAGTGTACATTGGATGATAAGGTTTTTGGGTTTTAATAAGAAGCGTGAAGATTTTTTTTGTGTTTCGTAGTTGGCTCCTATATTTTTCGTCAAACGAGGACGTGATGAGAATAAAATGAAGCTGGATTACTAGCAAAATGCCAGAATTTCAATGGAGCTATACCTTATTAGCGTGATCATATTATAAGTATAGCTGGGGTGTTGTAGAATATCATCTACGAAAGAATTTACAAGAAAAAATGAAATAAATTGGAACATACTACAAGTTTATTGATTATTAAATAAAACCCAAAATCCAATAAATGAATTGTTGGGATTTGAGTGAATAATTTGGAACAGCGGAACAAGTTTACATGGGACGTGCAAATAAGTTTTCATCTGCAGCTTAAGCCAATCTGCGATGAATTTCTATTTGACAAATAAATTGAGCCACTATTGGTATATTTTTTTTTTAATATCCAGAATATCCTTCTGGTTAAAATTTAGTCTTAAATGTTGAGTTTTTTTAGTTTTAAAATCGTTCGGAACGTCAATATTTTGACCAATCTTAAAAAATAGTAGCTATAGACTTTTTTTTTGTTTTATATTTTTATATTGTCTGGTCTGGAACTTTGGAATATCACAATGAGAGGGAATCATAGATTTGATTGAGTATGTAGTTCGGTTGAAGGACCAATCTCTCTTCTTGATTGCAATTGAGTAGATGGTAAACTGATTTGCATTCTTTGAGACGCAAGTAAGACAATTGAATTGCTTATTGGGAGAAACGCAACTAGTTATGTTACAAGAGCAACAACCATGGAAATGACAGTAAAACAATGATATTTTTTGTTTCTTATTTTCGAATTTCTTATTAAAAGTTTCATCGTATTCCATCAAAAAAAAAAAAGTTAAAAATACAACTTATCTACATTTTCGAAAAATATATCTGATCGATCTGTGAAACAAAATAAAGCCAATTTAATAGATTGGAACATTAGGAACAGGGCCAACTCGGACTAAAGAAATTGCAGGTAAAAGCGGCAACACTGTATATTTATTTCTTGCCTCGGACCAGGGAAAATATATTGTAAGTGTATTATCGCATTTAGGCACATCAGACTAGTATGTCATATTTGCAAATTTTTCATGTCATATTGTCTGGGACCGTTTAGATGATTTCTTCAGGAACTTGAAATATCACTTTGCTGAATAATATCAATACTATAATTTACAATGGTACCCCTGTCTGGGGAAAATGCGCTAAGCCCATATACAAACATTGCAAGTAATGTCAAAGAAGATCCAAAAAATTATACCTGATCCTTCCGAAGAGCTTCATAGAAAGGCAAATATGGAAAAGTTCCCAGTAAGAATTTCGAAACTACAATACCGTTATATTTTATAGTGCAATAGTTGGGATAATAATTTAGTCTTAAGGTTAGATGCTTAAGGTGTTTGCAGGATTATAATTTATTTATTTGTTTTTCTCCTGTGGGTTTATATTATATTTATTTGTTAAATTGTTTAACTGTTATTTATACATTACATTACATATTATACTACTCCGTAGATAAATCTACGAAGTAGAGACACTGAAGCACTAGCCACGAGACCAATGGCTTAAATATTACATACAATATTAGAACAGGGAGAGACAGAGACAGGAAGAACATACAACAGAAGAAACACGCTCACTCAACCATCCATTATTTTTGCAGTTAGTACAAAATGGTGTTTGGGAATACTTTGTTGATAATTTCGATTAGACATAGTTGCAGACATTATGAGGAAATGAAATCAATCCGCTCGATTCGTCGACAGGAATTCCAGCATTACCGACAGTCAGCACTTGCTCAGAGTAATATTCAGCAGATTTATTATTAAGGGGTGGCCATGGCGCGATAGTTGTGTGTTCGCCTGTCAACCTCATGGTCACAGGTTCGATTCCTGCCGTAGTCTATGTCTTCTTATTTTTCCATTAAAAACCAATTCTAAAAATAAATGTCATACAATGAATTGCTGGTTTACTCATTACATGCTGTTTAGGCATAGAACTAACAACATGTGATTGAGTAAAACTAGTATACCGATAAAATATGACAAAAAGAATTAAAAAATTAATGCGAATTATAAGAGACATCTATAAATAAGACACGGAAATTTCTCCGCATTAGTTCAGCCGCCATCCCTGGAGATAAAATCTGAGACAACAACCACCTACAGTCTCCGAATATCGCGCCACACATCTTTCCTATCATTCTTTCTCTTCCTTAACCTCACCCCCACGCCCGCGCTATGTTGAAAACATTTAAAGGGTATTCATACTCCCTTGAGCGCGCGTAGATTATAAAAAAAAAAAAAAAAAAAAAGGCCATTTAATTTTTACTTAAGCACTTATGTGAGTTTACTCAGAGGAAAAAAAGTATCCCCTAAGCGTTTTAAGTTAAACATAAATATATATGATTTGTATCAGCAAACGGGCATAAGAAATGCAACTCTCATGTTTGTTGTCAGCTGAAATTTCTTCACATAGCCCCATAGATTCGATGATTGAGACTATTTCATCGGCAGTCGTTTGTCTTGGAATAACTGACAGTATTTGGCTGAAATCGGCAGACAGAAAAATCATTTCTCTTCCAAAACATATCGAGTCATTGCGTAGATCTTTTAATGTTCAGTTAAATGCTTCTAAAGCGTGTTTTTGTGCCATTTTGAATACGTCCCAGATGATGATTTTCGATGCTGATAAGGCTTTGGCCATTGCTGAGTTTTTGGCAAAAGTACATGTTGGTTCTTCAATAGTTTGAAGATTTAACGGCAATTTTAATGCTGATTGAGCAGTACGGGATCCTTCTAACAATGTGGCTGCTATTCCAGAAGAAGCAACTGCAACCGAAATGGTGGATATCGCACAGTGGCTAATACTACTGACATGAGGAATGTCTTACCAGTTGCATCATTTGCATCCAGGAAATATAAACCACCAGTTCCATTATCAATAGCCTTCATTAATGTAACACAACTTTCTTTTTTAGTGCGATCATATTCACGTTCCCGTTCCAATTCTCCGTTAAAGGTGTCATTCATTTCACGATTTGGCGCTGGCATTCAAAACCTGACTAACTAGCTACCGCACCTCAGGTAACACATGTCTTCAATCAAGAGTAAAGCTCGATTATGTAACTCCTCAGTCATCTCAATATCGTTAATTATGGAACTGACACGAATTTGATGTAAAATATATACAGGCATATTATTCTTGTATTTGTGCCACAGGTTAGATGGATTCCTTGTCAGATGCGTTTTTGTTATACCATGTTTTATAGTGACTTGTATTCTTTTTGACGTTTTATGTCACGTCACACGGGAACGCGGTCGAATTGGATAAAAAGTATCTTATGTCCGTCTCCTGGATGCTATCTCCCCACTAATTTTTCACCAAATCGGTTTAACCGTTCTTGAGTTATTAAAAGTGTAACTAATACGACTTTCTTTCATATATATACATTTATTTTTTGTAAGCATATATTTCTTTATTTATACATCTTTTCATTTATTTGTATTTAAATTTTGCATATCAAAATTTAGCTACTTAGATCTTCTCAAATATAAAATTTGACAGAAATCCAATGTAGTGTAACCAAGAAAGCCAAAAATTAAAAAAAAAAAACGTTATATAGGGTGATTTTTTTGCTACTTTGTTTTTGACGTTTATATTTTTGACAGATCACACATGACAAATTCCACGAACATTTGACATTTCGATTCAGTATTGTTTGCCATTTCATCATGAATAGACTTACGCCTGAACAACTTTTGCAAATTATTGAAATTTATTATCAAAATTCGTGCTCTGTGAAAAATATGTTTCGCAAGCTACGTCCGTTTTATGGTCGTCATAATCGTGATACGTGAATAAGCAGAATTGCCGTATTTGGAGTGAAGAGCAGCCAGAGGCAATTCAGCAGCTACCAATGCATCCCAAAAAATGCACTGTTTGGTGCGGTTTATGGGCAGGCGGCATCATTGGGCCGTACTTCTTCAAGGACGATGAAGGCCGCAGGGTTACGGTCAATGGAGAAAGGTACCGTTCGATGATAACAGATTTTTTTTGCCGAAAATGCAAGAATTGAACTCGGTCGACATGTGGTTCCAACAGGACGGTGCCACATGCCACACTGCACGCGAAACCATGCATCAATTGAGAGGCGAATTTGGTGAGCAGTTGATCTCACGTTTTGGCGCAGTCAATTGGCCACCAAGATCATGTGATTTGACACCGTTAGACTATTTTTTGTGGGGCTATGTTAAGTCTATTGTCTATAGGGACAAGCCAAACACGATTGCTGCCTTGGAAGCCAACATTGAACGCGTCATTGGTGAGATTCCGGCCGAAATGTGTGAAAAAGTTTGCCAAAATTGGACCTTCAGAATGGACCACCTGAAGCGTAGCCGCGGGCAACATTTAAGTGAAATTATTTTTAAAAAGTAAATGGCAGAAATTGATTTATTGATCCAAATAAAAATTTCATTCACGTTTTACAAGTTTCTGTGTTTTTTGAATTTTCAAAAACCAAGCTCTTAAAAAATCACCGTTTATTAAAGGTACCGTTAATAGACTTTTTTTTTGTAAATTCATTTTTTTTATTTAATATTAACTTATAACTATCTTAAAGCTAGACAAAAATGTTAATTATCAATAACTTATAACTAATTTACTAAACTAAACAATAACTCTTAGAACTAATGTCTTTCGACCTAAAAACTATTTTAATTAAATCTAATTATTTTATTTTTTTACTTATAAACATATAAATATAAAGATAGACTAAAAATAATTAAAACTAGATGCAACTAACTTATACTAACTAAAAATAACGTAAACTACTTAAAATACCTAATAATACCCAAGACCACTTAAGGCAACTTAAAAACTAGAACAGCCACAGCAGCATTTTTTTTCGTTTTTTAATTTTTTTTTGTTTATTTTTTATATGCATGCAAACACACAACAACATGCAACCCACACATACAGGTACATACGCACATACATGCACAGACACGCAGTACATGCACATATTCCCCCGCATACACACATATTTTTAAATTTTTTTGGTGCCACCCCGACTGTTCCCTATACCTAATTGCCCTAAATCTATGTAAGTCGGCCAAGACATACCATCTTCATCGACTTTAAATATCATGATGCTGTTCAGAGAGCCACCAGAACTAATTCTCCTGTTTCGCCCTATCCCTCAGGTCCCGATCGGACACAGCCCTACTGAACCGAAGGCGATCTTCTCCACCTTGAGCGATGACGTCTCGACCATACAGGAGTCGCCTATACACAGTTTTCCGGTTGACGTGGTAGATGAGCGAAACCGCCCCTCCATCCTGTATCAGCCCTCGACTGTCTAAATAGAGGAATGCTTTGGGAGGGATGTAGCCACTTAACCGCGCACTCTCAAAATATTCATTATTGGGATAATAAGCCCCAAAAATTAAGCTGTTGGTTGAGGACATCGCTCTTGCAGTGTGACCCCGAATCAGCTTAAACAAAATTATCTATTCTGTTTATGTTGGATCCGTTGTATAGAACCTGGTTGGAATAATATCTTGTGTACTCCGACTCTGGTGTTCTGTGTAATCCAAGGCAACGTCTAAGATATTGCCTCTCAAGCACCCGAATCTTTTCCATTTGAGATGGGGCAACGTTGAACCACACCGGGCATCCGTAGGCAATCATCGGCCTTATGAGGGCCATGTAGCAAATCACGTTCACCCTCCTGTCAAGGCTATAAAACAATAGTTTCGTCAGTGCAAAGGCTCCCCTAGCCTTGGCCAGAGCAGCACCTATATGTTTGTCGAAATACAAGTACTGATCCAACCAGATGCCAAGGTACATTACTACACTTTTACTCGCCAGTGGATGTCCACGTGGTCCTACGATCACCAGCTTGCGCCAGTTCTTTCTCGTATCCCTTGAGGCGCTAGACATCGAAGTCCTAAACAGAATTGTTTCTGATTTCTGGAAATTGATTTGCAACTTCCAGTCATCACAATATCGCTGAATCTTTTCGAAGTCACGCTGCAAAAGAATTTTGATGACCTAAACTGTATTAGCTGTTCTGTACGCAATTAGATCGTCGGCGTATGCAATTGCCTGAGATAGACTACCTATCAGATCGCTGGTGTAAATGCTGAATAGAATCGGCGAGTTAATCGCTCCCTGCTGCAGACCATTTTTAATATTAAAAATTTCGGTAGAAGTTACATTGCCACTCTTGACAACAAACTTTCTACCATTTAGCATGTCATAAAGCATATACAACAGAGATTTACTTATACTCAGTCTGGTAAGCTTTAGATAGAGGCCATCTTACCATACGGTGTCGAAGGCCTTCTCCAAATCCACCAGACAGGCACCCGTACACTGCTTTTTAGTTTTGTTCCATTGGATATCAGAAACTAGTTTAGACGCGGCATGAATTGTGTCATGTCCCGCCATAAAACCGAACTGATTATCCGGGATAATATTTTTGTCCTCCGCCCACTTGAACAGGGTTCTATTAGTAACCTTTTCAAATAATTTGCTGATACTTGGAAGAAGACTTATCGACCGGAGATTCGCCGGATTGGAGTTGTCCTTTCCCTTTTTTGGGAGAGGGTGCACCACAGCTGTCTTCCACCACACTGGATAATATACATTATTCAGCGCGTTGTTAAACAGTGTGGTGTAAATGTCAACTGCTTCTTGAGGCAAATGTCGTAGTACAACGTTGGATATACCATCGACTCCTGCAGACTTCTTTTTCTTTAATGAATCGAAGATGAGCTGGAGCTCATTTTTCGAAATTAACAGGGGACTGGGCCCATTTCGGTCGGCGATTATGGCGTTTGCCAAATCTTTATCATTAAACCCGGTAAAACCACATATTGTTAGTTCTATGCCTAAACAGCATGTAATGAGTAAACCGTTAATACTCTTCTCCTAAACTTGGTTCAGACTAAATGACAGTTATTACCAATAACTATATCTTTTCGTTTATTTATTTATTTCACTGCATAAGCTTTACTGTGTGATTAGTGGTCTCTTTTCATCTATCCAGCTTCTCACTAAAAAGAAAAATCTTCTTCATCATCGCTTTCGTAGCAATATGTGTCCATTGGTGATCTGCGATGTTTTATCTCACTAAAAAGTGCCACAAATCTTTACATCCTTTTGACGGAATTCAGATTACTGCGCTTAATATTTTAAGGGTATTCGTATTCAATAGAGATTAGCATCAAGGTATCTAACATACATATGTGCATTTGTTACTGAAGAATATCGTACCGCTCAATAAATATCGCATTTGATGCTTTAAGTCTGAGACCCTCAACATAAATACTGGAATTTCACAGATCTCCGGTCTTTGTTCAATGCTCTTTCACATTTTAATTAATGGTCGCTTAATGGAGAAGAACATTAAATCGTTTATCTGACGAAAGTGCTCGAGTACTCTCAGCTTTTCAAATATGTTTTCAGATTAGCACCCATTTCCTTCAAATGTGGAACATCTGCAACGCAAACATCGACATGAAAAAAAAATTCCAAAATTAAATGCTTAAAAATTCAATTCTAACTTCTGCCATTAAAGCAGAAAACACCCCTTTGCCCTTTTTAATGAGTGGCGCCGGCATCGAGAAAATGAAAGAGCTTTCAGTGCACGGTATGTGCATGGCAGACTACCTTTAATAGAAATGATAACATCAGTGAAGGTGCTCTCCAGAATCCTTATAAATTTACTCCGACTACTGTCAAGTACAGAGATTCTTTCCTTAGTCACACAACACGAATCCATTTGCTTTAGATTAACCTGACTCTATATTTTCCTTCTTCTATACTGATATTCAGAATTTCAGAGACAATATGTATCTGTATCCTCTTTCAAATCATTCGTTCTGTTCCAAAAACTCACAAAAACCCTTTAGTGCTTTTGTGCGTAATTAATAATTTAGAAGTTCTTAAATCGAATATCATAATCTTCTGCAGCAAATACTAATTTTCAGCATCAAATATAAAACCAATAAAACCAAAACACCTTATTAATGCCTATTGTTCCTTGATTTTAAATTTAACTAATACTGGGCTGGTGGTGGCACATCGTATTGAATACTTTCAAAAATCAATATTAATACATTTATCCAGGATTCCTGTCCTACTTTGTGCTAAAACTAAAACAAGAGTCAATTTATTTGGAAAACAACTCACAATACAAGAGAGACAATCCATACGTTAGATTTTCTATCTAGATATATAAATATGTATATAAAGCTCAGAACAAAACAAAATAATGAAATCCCTAAGTTCGTTATATTCAAGAGATCCTTTCCCTTGACTTTATGCTGCATCAAAGAGATGATAGAATCTAGTTTTGGATTTGGATTTTATTTTTTCACTTCCACTTCTATACTTCTTCTATTTCTACTTGGTCAACTACTTATTCGATTTGACGTTCTCTAATGACATCCGATTTTGGATGAGTGCCAAAAATAGAAGACTTTTTCCCAAATCATTGAGATGAAAATCATCAGCAACTGGGTTCATCTTTTATTATGGAAAGAGATTTGAGGTTTATCTTAAGGGAAAAAGGTGATGTAGTAAATAAACATCTGGGAATTTTATTGTTGTCTGGAATTTGGAAGTAAATTACGTCTCAATGATGAACTAATCAATGATAATGGAAAATTTTTCCTACTTTTCTTATTTTTCCTTATGAACTTGATAAAGATTGTGTATTGACTTAAAGATTAAATAACTTTTAATAAGCATAATTGAAGTTTGATATAGATAACCTATTAGGAATTTTGGAAGGACATCTTAATGTCCTTCCTAGGTTTTTCTCTTTTTTTTTGTTGTTTAAGAAAAATTGAAATTTTCACGGAAAAACTTGAAATTTTTATAAAATTAATAAAAAAGAGGCAGTTCCGCAAATCATTTTCCATACACAAGATTTCTTACCTAGCACGTTCGCTGCCACCATAGAAAATTTTTTTTCTACCCTGGGTGCCATATGTGTGTTTTTGTTCAAAAGTGTTCGTTAGTTATATATTAACTGTGCTGTGTTTTTTGTTTTGTGTTTTGTCAAATTATTAACTGTTTTTTAAGTGTGACTACCGGCGGGTCACATGGCACCTGTCGTAATTGAAACATATGAGGTGCCACGTGACCTGCCGGCGGTCACGGTTATTTTCTCCGTTATGCACTTTTTTTGTGAAAATCCCGCTTTATCATTTATGGGAATCAGTTGAAATAAACGTGTTCAGATGGCAGCCCATAATTTCGCTATAAGTTCGAATGTATTTTACGGAAATCGTAATCGTGGTGAAGATTCCGATGACGATGAATTAGACTTCGCAGCTTCTGACTCTGATGAGTATATACCTTCTGATGGAAATTCTAGTGATTCGGATCTTCCAGATTATACTGAATCATCTGGAGAAGAAAACGAGGAAGAGCCAGAACAAATACCTGGACCGTCTAATAGATCAAACACATGGACAACAGTTACTTGCAAGTCTCTAAAAGATTTTGTTTTTGAACAAAACACAGCAAGAGCAACTGATATTCCACCACTGTCACCAGCAATGCGACCAATTGATGTATTTAGTCTTATGGTTACTGAAGACGTTTTTCAGCTTATCGTTACCGAAACCAATGCAAATGCCAACGAATTCTTGCAAAATAATACTATTACACGTAACTCTCGCTCAAAACGGTGGGAAGATACGAACATACCGGAGATGAAACAATTTTTAGGACTTGTTATGTATATGGGGATTGTAAAATATCCTTCGATTGCTCACTACTGGAACACTGGCAACTTTTTCAAGAACTCTTTCGTGCCCCAAGTGATGTCACGCAATAGATTTCAGCTGCTTCTAAAGTTCATCCACTTTGCAGACAACTCGGCCATTCGACGTAACCGATTAGGAAAGGTGAGTACACTCCTTGAGCTTCTGGAAAGGAACTTTGTCAACGCGCGAACTCCGAACGAAATCTTGGCTGTTGACGAATCTATGATTCCATGGCGTGGTAGACTCCAATTTCGCCAGTATAACCCCGGCAAATCACACAAATATGGTGTGAAAGTGTACAAGCTTTGTGATCCATACGGTTACACCTACAGCAGTTCAATATATGCAGGAAAAACTGAAAGCAACATCCAAAGAGGTAGACCAACCGCAACTAGCTCACACTCGACGCAAATTGTTTTGGATCTGGCCGAGCAATATTTAGATCAAGGAAGAACTATTGCAACCGATAACTTTTACACATCAGTGTCTCTCACCAAACATCTCCTTGATCGTCGAACTCATCTTTTTGGCACACTTCGGAGTAACAGGACAGGAAATCCAAAAGAAGTTACAAATGCTAAGCTAAAAAAACATGAAGTAAAAGGCATGGAAGACTCAGGCATTGTAGTTGCAAAGTGGAAAGATAAACGGGACGTTCTCATGCTATCCACTAAACATGGCTTGGAGGAAGTAGGAACAGGAAAAAGAAATAGAGATGGTCAGGAAATAAAAAAGTTACGTATGATCGTAGACTACAATCATGCTAAGCAAGGAATCGATATTTCAGACCAAATGGCATGCTACTTTACGCCACTACGGAAAACAATTCGATGGTACCATAAGATAGCATTTGAATTTTTGCTATCAACGTCCATAGTGAACGCCTTGGTTCTTTACAAAAAACACAACAAAAAATGCACAATTTTAGAATTTAGAGAGGATGTTTGCAAGGCATTATGTGAACTCACTTCTGAGCATCATGCACATACATCTAATGTCCAACATGAACTGAAGGAAACCGAAAATAAAGACTCAAGAAACAGAAAAATTAGAAAAAGATGCAGAGATTGTTATGATGCGATGAGTAAAAATGATGGTCGAGAAGCTGCAGTAAAAAAGGTAAAGAAGGTGACCACCTTTTGTGCCACATGTGAAGGAAATCCTTCTTTATGTTTGGAGTGTTTCAGTAAGCATCAAAAGTAAAATATCTAATCATCAAAAGTAAAAAATTATATCTATTTTTCGTGTTATCTAATTTTTGTATTTATTTTTTTTTTCAATAAAGTGAACTATACTTATACTTTCATATAAATGGATTGAACTCTGGGATTTTTTTTTATATAATTTATACCTTTATCTAGGTGCCAACATTGAAAAGTAAGTGTTTCTTCAACAGGCCACTTCAGAAAAAAATATTAAAAAATGTATAGCTTGTGACCGCCGGCGGGTCACATGGCCTCTCAGAAGTTAAAAGTTGTGACCGCCGGCGGGTCACATGGCAGCGAACGTGCTAGATATCCTATTTACTTCCTCTTAGTTTGTCTTACTTCAACAAATAATATTTTTAACAACGAATCCAATAAACTTCAATTTATCTTCTTGACAGCTAAAAAAAAAACCGAATTTGTGCGAGGAGCTGTGCTTATATTTCTGAGAGCACTGTATCTTCTGGGATCTCAAATATTTATAAACTCGCTATATAATTAATAAACAGAATTTTAAATTGAAAATATATGTATGTATGTATATATTTATGTACATATGTATATTTGTACATAAAATTAATATCTAATACAGTAGACACTCGATATAGTGAATCTCGTTCGAGTGAACTATCCAATTTAGTGAAAACACAACATTTTATACACGATACCCCAAGTAAAATTTTTCCTCTCATAACATTCTCCAATAACTTAATGAGATTAATTTAACTAATTTTTTCTATCATTTAACAATATTACAATAGAGCGTGAAAAAATTTTGAGCTTTTTGTCACATTTAAAAGAGGACTATTCTATTGGACCTAATGGAATAGAACCTGCGGGAACTCTATGTTTTATCGAAAACCAGTTCACAGTGTCACGTTTCACCGCCGATTTTCTAGTACATTTATCTAATACTTTTATTTGGGAGCGACATTAGCCACTATCCTTCATACTTTGAAAAGTATTAGGGCGTACTTTTTTAAAAATATTTCATTTTTGGAATTATTTTTTAGATTTCAAATGGTGGCGGAAAGTATTTAAGCAGTTGTGATTGTAGGGGAATCTTCAGTTCTTATTAGAACTCCGAAGAGGTAACAGCTCTTAGAGAGATATAAATAGATTATGGTATTTTATTGAGTGATGGTACGTAGGAACAGCACTTGGACGACGCGACGTTTCGGACGTGGTGAATGGCCTTTGTCACGTGAACGCTTAAAGTGGCTTTTAAGCGTCTTGAAAAAATGTACTCATAAAATGCAAAATTGTGATGATATTCAATCTAAAGCTGAAAAGCGCTTACAATGGGTTTTAAGCGTTTAAAAAAAATCTTGCTTACACCATGTAAACTGACTGAAATTTAAAAAAAAAAATATTTTTTTTTCGACTAAAAACGCTTAAAATGGCTTTTATGCGCATAAACAATCCCAAAATTCCCTTAGAACGCTTAATTGGAAGCATCCTAACCAAACGCCAGGCGCAATCCATTAGCAGATTAGTAAGTGAAAACGCTTAAACGCCTAAGCGCTATCATTTCCCTACCATGAAATTCACCAACCATTTTATATCTCCTGGGAGGTCTTGCCTCCATTTAGTTCTAATAAGAAATGAATTTTATTTGGAAATTACACTTCCTTATATACTGGTCTGTTCGTTCATGTTGATTCTCACAGATTAATATGCCCCTCAACAATTATTTTGGGATTGCTTGTAAGAAATATATTTAAATCTACAAAAACTTTGTATACACGCAGACCCAACCCCACCCCAAATCTTATAATTGACCCAGGTAGGGGGGTTGCAGGGGGGCAGCATGCCCCCCCTTACGCGCCGAGCTTTCTGTACGCCGTGAACATTAAACTTAAACAAAGATCAAATACAATTTGATTTCTTTTGGTTTCCAGCTAAGCTTTATATGAAACTAAATGTTCAATTTTTGTAAACGCATCTAATATCTCTGTACAAATGTTTGGTCGTCCTGAAAAGGATGGGTTGGTAAATTAATAAAAATAATATTAATTTATGTTTAACTGATATTAATATTCGATGCCACATTTATCGATTTTAGGCTTTAAAATAGCCGTTATTTTGAAAAAAGACAAAAACCAAAAAAAGACAATCAATTTATATCTCTTATATACTTATATGTGTGTTCTTAAAAGAACAATTATCTCCTGCATCCATGACAAGATAGATCGCATCCGATCCGCCAACACAAATTGTTCTTACCAACATTCACTAAACCACACAACTTCCACTTACGAAAACTACACTTCACTTTTCACTACACCGAACAACTTAGAATAATAAGAAACGTACCTATTCATATCACTTTAACGTACCTATTTATAACTCAGAGATCCGGCCTCCACGGAGTCCTAATAAGAACTGAAGAAATTACAAAATAATCCCTTCTTTTATACTATTCTGCTGATACGTTTTCTTTAAATCAGGGAAGTCGTCTGCGTACTAGGAAAACTTCGTTCATGTTGATTCTCATGCAATCGAGTGACCAAATGTATGGGAAGCAACAATTTATACAGGGCCGGTATAAGGTATTGAATTCGTATTGAAAAAGTAGGATTGTGCGGTGAAACGTGGCCATATAAAACGTGACGCGATAAAACGTAGCCAACCCGAACCTGCTGTATTAAAAAAATGTAGGTCCATTTTAGCTCTTCCTCTGAGCAATATTTTAGAACTATCTTTGAAATTAGGTAAATTTAATTCAGTTTGGAAAAATACACTTATAACCCCAGTATTTAAAAAGGGAGTAAAAACCAATATTATCAACTATAGACCAATTTCTAAACTTTCTTGCATCCCAAGGTTGTATGTGATAGTTTGACATTTATATGTAAAAATATTATCTGCAACCAACAACATGGTTTTATGTAGAAACGTTCTACTGTTACTAATCTAGTTGTATTTTTGAATAAATGTTTAAACTCCTTGGAAAGTGGTCAAGAAGTTGATTGTGTATACACAGACTTTTCGAAAGCTTTTGATCAATTATCTCATGAGATAATCAAGTTTAAACTTAATTCATACGGGCTTCCTTCATCTTTCATCAAGTGGATATCCTCCTATCTTGAAGATAGGTTATATCAAGTCAAATTCAGAAATTCTTACCCAAGATCCTTTATTGCCAAATCAGGTGTTCCGCAGGGAAGCCATCTTGGACCATTACTCTTTACATAGGCTATTAATGATGCTTCTCTTTGTGTACGCAATAGCGAAATTCTTATCTTTGCAGACGATATGAAGATTTATAAAAATATATCATCTGCAAAGGATCGAACTCTATTGCAGGATGATATTAACCACTTTGCCTTGTGGTGTGAAAAGAACAGTTTGAATCCTAACCCGACAAAATGTCAAACAATGACATTTTCAAAAAAACCTTCTTCTTCTTCTCATGACCATGTTATCTCACGGTACATTTTAACTCATGTTATAACTCTAAGGGACCTTGGAGTTCTCTTTATGCCCAATTTAGACTTTTCTGCCCATATTAATATCATCGTTAACAAAGCCAATTCAATGGTAGATTTTATGAAGCGATGGTCCAAAGAATTTGTTGATCCAAATGTTACCCGTGCTTTATACAACTGCTTGGCTCGTCCCCTTCTTGAGTATGCATCGCAGGTTTGGACTCCTTTTTACGATATTCATATTGAGAGATTAGAATCTGTTCAAGGAAACTTTACTCGTTTCGCATTGAAAGGGCTTCAGTGGAATGATCCTTCTAATGCCCTCTCTTATGACCAACGTTTATCTATTTTATTTATATTATTATTTTATTCAAATGCAAACACTTGCACAGAGAAGAACTAACAATGATTTGATTTTTGGTTTAGACCTACTATGTTCATTTTATTTTAATTACCGGGGAGTAGGTTATAATCTCCGTGGACTCGACTTGATTAAAGTCCCAACACATAGGACTAACTATGGGATGCATGAGCCCTGGACACGTACGGGTAGACTTTTAAATTGCAATTCAAACATTTTTGATTTCAATATAAAAATATACTCAAAACCAGTGCTCCACGCTCCTAAATGTTTTTGTTTCAAATTTGTTTGAAATAAAAACAAAATTTTCTTCTAGCGAGAACCGAAACCAAACCACCGAGACCGCCGAGACCAGCGAGACTCTCGTCGAATTTCGGTACCAAAAATACGGTCTCGTCTCGCTCTCGTCTCGGTCTCGTTGCCAGCCCTACTTGTAAGTTGTTAGATGCCTGAGCTCACATAATTTAAAAAATGTTTCGAAATGAATATTATATAGCTTAAACTCATAAGACTGATCTAAAATTTATTGGTCAATTTGTGTAAAAATATAAAAAAAACTATTTTGAAGATTCCATACTATTTTTTTAGTAACTAAGAATTTCAAAGCATATAGCCCTACAAAATAAAGCATATTGTTAGTTCTTTTTTTTCAAATATTCATCTTTGTACCTGAGACTATTATCAAAATGACTATACGGAACGAATATAAAAGGAAACCTCTTAATGCATTTTAATCAATAGTGAATTTTGTAGATTCACATTTATTTGGTTTCATTTTTGTTTTGTTCTGTTGTATTCTCTAAGCTTCTTTCAAAGGAAATGGATTAACTTCAAACCCTATGAATGTAGGTAGAAGATATTATGCATAAGGTAGGTAAAATACAACTCAATCCCTAAGCATTAACTATAAATTTACTACTTTTAGAAATCTAAAAGCTATTATCAATCCCTCTGGCATAGGAGATCTGACGGGGAAATAAACTTTTTGTTTGAGAATTATACATTCATCCAGGATATGCTTTTAAATTCAATATAACTAGTTAGATGATTTATTAGAGTATGTATTGACCAAAAGCCCTTTAGCCATTAGGTACTCTTTTATAACAAAACTTTTTCTCCCTAGTCACATTTTACGTATGAAATTTTGACTTAACGTCTAAATAATTGTGTGTAACTATGTGCTAACCAAAACATATATCACTCTCTGGAAAATCCCTCTTCTACCTCTAGTTAAATGGCAACATACATTTATACAGAGTACTTTATGTTTAATAACATGAGTAAAGGAGGCTTTACATGCATCTTCTTCTTCATCTGCATTGACATCTGCAAAAAAAGAGGAAACAAAATAAAAAATTCATACTTGTGCGATAGAGAGCGAAAACCAAAATGGAGATCATCTTCATGTATGAAGATTATAGGAAGTACGAACCTGAAGGTTGCAGATTATAGTGAAGATGAACATGTTCATCTTCATTATAGCATTTTCATCTGCACCATAATTTGTTCCGTTCAGTTAACGAATTTTAAAGTTTTTTTTTACCCTTTCTCCTCAGTTTTCTTAAAAACAACGAAAATAGGGAAAATTTTCTTCTCAAAACTACGTACTTTATGTTTAATAACATGAGTAAAGGAGGCTTTACATACATCTTCTTCTTCATCTGCATTGACATCTGCAAAAAAAGAGGAAACAAAATAAAAAATTCATACTTGTGCGATAGAGAGCGAAAACCAAAATGGAGATCATCTTCATGTATGAAGATTATAGGAAGTACGAACCTGAAGATTGCAGATTATAGTGAAGATGAACATGTTCATCTTCATTATAGCATTTTCATCTGCACCATAATTTGTTCCGTTCAGATAACGAATTTTAAATTTTTTTTACCATTTAACCTCAGTTTTCTTAAAAAACAACGAAAATAGGGAAAATTTTTTTCTCAAAACTACATACCTGAAGGGTAAGAACATGTGATTGTGAGATGTATCAAGAAAGTTATAGCAGCGTTCGAGTAAGTTATTAGTGTTTACCCTGTCTTACTTTTATGTTTGTTTTATATTATTGGCCGGCTCTACTTTTCTTCAAGTCTGCAGATGCAGATCCATGTAAAGTCGCCTTAATGCACACATGGGGGGATATGGAAAAAAGGTTTTAACTTATTTTACGTACATATTTATTTAATTTTTTTTAATTGTTATTAATTTTGAGTTTTTAAATTCATGTTCTATATTATGTAGAATTAGCGAGCCATGGTCTTTTCCAAAAAAAAATTGAATTTTATTGTATTTTTTTCTTATAAAAGAATATAGTTTGAACTTTGTTATTAACAAGGGATTAAAAAATGAGGTTAATTAGGTTAGTTCCTGTGGTACAAGGAGACCAGTTATTCAATTCTATTCAATCTTTATTCTGAAGAGTCACATTTGGTTGATTACAAAAAAGTATCTGCGAAGCCTATAAGGGCTTTTCTGCAGAAGGTTATTTACATAGATATTTAATTACAATAATTCTTGAAATTTCAATAAGTTAAAATTTAACATGCTTTGAAATAATTTTTTTTTTTTTTTTTTTTTGGAATATGTTAAATTTACAAGTTGTTTAATAGATGTTCTCTAAGACGTTTCTTCCTTAGTCTTTTATAATTTATATTAAGTAGTTCTCTTGGCATTTTGTTGAAAATATGTGGAATGATCACTGATAATTGTTGTTTTCCATACGAGTTTTTAAAACGTGTTGTTTGTAGAAATCCGTGAGCTCTTTTCCTGGTGTTGTATTGGTGATCGATAGGTTGCTTGTATTGCTGGTCGTTGTAATACTCTTCTAGAATATTGAGTTCAAATAATTGGTTTATGTTCAATAGTCCAAGTGTTTTGTATGCATTTTGTGTATTCGTATCTTGTTCTCTGTTTGTTTTATTTTTGCTGTTTATTAAAATTTTTACGATTCGATTTTGTAGGCGCTGTAGTTCAACAAAGTAACTTTTGGTAGTGTTTCCCCACGCTAGTATTCCGTATCTCAGAGAGGATTCCACCAGTGAATAGTAAACTTGCTTCAATACATTATAATTCGTATGCATACTCAAGTGATAGATTGCATATACTGCTTTTCTAAGTTTTTTACCAAGTTGTGCTATATGTACATCCCATTTAAAGTAACAGTCAAGATCTACACCCAGATATTTAAAATGTGTCACGTTTTCAATGAAATTGTTACAATTATCACCTGAATCAAGACTTACTTGGTGTGCGTTTTGATGAATACACTCTGTATCATGGATCTTTATATTTATTCGTGTTTTTAATTTGTGTGAGTTTCTGATATGCATAAGTTTGGTTTTTTTTACATTTATTATTAGTCCAAAGTCATGGCACCATCTTATTACTGAGTAAAATTCGTCTTGCATTATGTTTGTTGCTGTTTCCAGGTGTCTGTGGCTAACTATTATTGCTGTGTCATCAGCGTATGCAAAACCTATACTATTCTTCAAGACATTAAATAGTTGGTTCGCATATATGATGTATAGGAGGGGACCTAAAATGGAACCCTGTGGAACTCCGAATTTAAGACCTTTTTCTTCACTTAGTGAATCGCCAATTTTCACTCGCATTTTTCTATTTGACATATAACTTTTAAACCAGTTCAAGTTAACATCTAGAATACCAATTTTTTCCATCATTTCCAGAAGTTTTTCATGTCTCAGCGTATCAAAAGCCTTTTTAAAATCTATGAAAATCACTAGATTGTGATAATTTTTGTTCAGATTGTTGTTTATTACATTAGCGAATTCTGCTAGAAGCTTGCTTGTATTTTTGTTTTTGGTAAATCCATATTGATTTTTATTTATTATGTTATATTTTTCAATATAGCTCTGTAGTCGATGCGCCATTATCTGTTCTAATACTTTATCCATTATAAATAGAATAGAAATGGGTCTATAGTTCAATATATCGGTTTTTACATCTGCTTTATATATAGGTCGTACTATAGCAACCTTAAGTTCATCTGGAACATAGGCCTCTTCAAAGCTCAAGTTGACTATACGTTCTATTATTGGCGTCCAAGTGTGAGCATTCAATTGAATATCTTTTGCTCTAAATCCATCTGAACCTGGAGACTTGTTTATATTTAATTTTATTAAAGCTCTTTTGATTTCTTCTATTGTGGTTGGTGATATGTAGATTGATTGTCTCGAGCTTGCTATCTCAGTGTGGTACGATTTTATATTGCAAGTGTGCACAACAGTTTCAACTTCGTTTATAAAGCTTGAAGCGAACCTGTTCGCAAGTTGTTCTGAATTGACTTCTCTACCAAAATTTCTTTCGATCACTCCATCTAAGTTCATTCTCTTCCTTCCAAGTATATCATTTATTAAACTCCAAGTTTTTTTCGGATCAAGGCGATACTCTGAAAATTTTTCTCGGTAAAATGTCATTTTGGTTTTTTCAATTTTTTTGTTGACGAAGTTTCTGTAATTTTTGTATTCGGTTTCGTATCTGATGCATCGTTTATTGTTTTTCCATCGTTTATATAGAATATCTCTTTGTTTGCATATCTGTCGAATTTCGAAGTCCACCCATAAATTTGTATCATTCCGCTTTCTTGTTTTTTGTTTCTGTATTGATCTCGTGTATATTGTTTTTAATGCGTGGTCAAATTCTTCATAGAGCCTTTTCGCTGTGGTAAATTGTTCAATAACATTGTTCCAATTTGTATTTTGAATTAAAGCGTTCAAAATAGTTTGGTTTATATAGTAACCTTGTTTTTGAGTATCTATGTTATCTATCACACTCCTTGAAATCCCATAGAACAATGTGTAATGATCTGATACATCGGTTTCAATGACAGAAGCATACAATTTTTCGTTCTCCATTCGAACAAGACAATGGTCTATCCTTGTTTTACTTCCTTTTTTTAAATCTACTCTTGTATATGCTTTAATTACATTTGATAGACCTTTTGAAGCAAACATACTACAATAGTTTTTCACCAGATTATTATTGCGTTTGTTTAGATCTATGTTCATATCACCTATTACAATAAGTTTACTTTTTATGTTGATTTTATTAATTTGCTCTTCTAGTTCATCTATGAAGCTTGATATGCTGAATCCAGGTGGGCGATTTAGTGCTATAATTGTGGATTTATCTCCATTGTTTTCAATTTCCACTTGAATATTTTCATAGAATTTCGTTTTTAAATTTGTTCTTTCGATGGATAACTGGTTTCTTATGAAAACCGCAATTCCGCCACCCCTTAATACTGGTCTATTTAAGAACTCTGCTGTAAATCCATTTATTTGATAAAAACTGTTTTCAAATTCATTTATATTAATCTCTACTAAAATGATAATTTGTATGTTATTAATTATGCCATGTAAGTTTGTCATAAATAGATTCCAATTTTTTTCTAACAGATCTAATATAAAGATATATGCACGAGGATATTAAATTTGTTGATAATTCATAATTTTTTAATTCATGTAAATTACTTATCACCCTGTGTTCCATATTCAATAATTGATCTATTACATTTTTATTTTCTTCGTTTATTTGTGTTGTCATTTTAATAGTAAGATTATTCAAGGAGTAGATTATACAATCAGAGATACGTCATTGACAGTGTCAATGCGTACTACACTACTTGTTTCACTCTTTCTCGCAAGAATCTTTCCATCTCTCGTCCAGACAAATTTCCATCCACGTTCTTTTGCTTGATTTTTTGACAACCACATTAAATGCCTGTTTGTGGCGGTGAGTTGTCTATTTACATATATAAACGAATTTTGTTGGTAATTAAAGTTTTCTAATTTCTTAGATAGATCATTTAAATTAAGCGGACCATGCGATTGCAATTTTTCTAACAAATTATTCTTACAGTTTTTATTTGTGAAGGAAACTATAATCTTTGAATCTTTTTTATTCTTTTTGGTGTTTGTGCGGTATATGTTATTGATGTCTGTATCGTTAATTGTGTAGCCAACCACTTCTGCTAAGCCTTTCACAAGTAACATTGTATTTTCGGTGCTTTGGATTGGGATATTTTTTATTTCGATGTTATTTTCAATTACCTGTTGTTCTAAGAGATTTATTTTCTTTTCCATTGTTGATATTAACGAGTCTCTTGTTTTAAGTTGTTGTTTGAGTTCGGAAACTTCATCGTTCAAGCTAACCAATAGTTTGTTGTTGAGTTCCAAAGTAGAGTTGAAGGTGTCGTAATTTTTTGATATAAAATCCACACTCGCGGAGTACTCTTTTAACATCTTTTTTATGTCCTTGATGTCGTTTTCCAGATCGGAGTTCGCCTTTTCATTTGTTGATGTGGATGCAGTACGGCCTCTTGTCTTAATTGGATGATTCCGGTAATTATCTCCGTTAGCCGTAAGTGATTCCGTTTGTCCTTGCATGTCCTTTGTTCCTTGACCTTCTTTGTTAGCTTTCCTGCAATATTGGCACTTCCAGGACTCTTTTTGGATCGCGGTCATGTTTTTAAACGTTTTTGCGGATACGGTTGTGCAATCAAAGTGAAGCTTCCTATGACAAGAACTACAACAGGCAAAGTCACCTTCAGAGGGAAGATTCTCTTCGCAGTGTCCACACCGCACCATTTTAAATTAAAAAATATTTCTTTATATTGTTAAAGCACAATCTTAATTATTTAATAAAAAATCACTCTTGTTTTCTGTTTTATTGAAGTGCAAACTTCGCAAATAAATGACTTTCGGAGAAAAAATTAAAAAAGGGTAAGAATATCAAAATAATTCAAATAGCTTAGGAGCTGATTAAAGACACGTCCGTTTGTTACAAGAATTTTTTGTGTTATAGAAAGATTGTTTGTCGTCTGTCGCTTTACACAAAATTAATAAATTGTATTTCTTAAAAATCATTACCTACTGAACTGACATAACTCTGTCAATCATTTAAAATGATATAATGGGTGTGTTTTTTTTAAATGAGAAGTTTATATGATTGTTGCTTAAAGTTTGTAAGTTGAGAATATCAAATTCTGCTGACATTTCTTATCAGTGAGGTTTGGGAATTCATTTTTAATCGTATTGACTGTCTCATTTTAACCCATGGGCGGCATCCAATTAAAATTGAAGGTATAGAAAAGAATGCGCCTAGCGTGTGGATCGAACCCACACGTCTAAGTTAGCAATCAAGCACTTTATCCACTGCGCCATTGCCACCCATTATTGCCAATATCTTCTTGGTGGTTTATCGTCAAGTTAATTTTTTTGCTGGATTCGAAGACTTTCGAACGTGTAGCGGGTGGACGTGCAGTTATCCTTGTCTAGTCTTACATATAAAGAACAATCCAAATTATGTTTGTGCGCTATCTTCTTTTTTTCGGCTCAATCGATTTGAATGAAATTTTCAGAATATTTTAGGACATGTTTGGAGAGTGCATATAAGAAATCTGTTTGCTCTCCGATGTCTAGAACCGGAGTTATAACTAAAAATAAAAAAATAACGATACAAAATCTATATAGAATAATTTAAATTTTTTTCCGTGAAATGAGTTTTCTTTCCCATAAAATTAATTTCAAGTGAATATTTTTTAGATTATTATTGTTCCACATTGTGTGGGATTTTGGATGCTGATTTTTAAGACAAATTTAATTGGTGCTTTCCGTTTGGAATACAACAAACACGGTAAGATTTCTCTGTTGTTGTTTTGTGTACAGTACCATGTAATTTGGACGCAATATAAAGTTGATATTATACACACATAAGGCTAAATTTGTTTACTGTACCCAGCAAACATTTATCTGAAGGTTCAGATTCTAATCACCAAAAATGAAGAATAATATTCAGGAAACCTTCAGTTTTTTGAATGAATTATGAATATATACAAAGAGAGAGAGACACAAAGAGATATGTATTCTGTGTCAAAAAAAAAAACACTCAGATTTTGTTGTTGGATCCTTCATATGGAGATCCTTTTTTGTTCGTCCTTTTATTTTTCTTTTTACCAAGGGGTAATGATGACGAGTCATTGTAATGTCAAAAGTTTCGTTTGCATAGTCAATTATCAGTTCGGAAAAGTTTTCCCAAAGATCGGTTTAGATAGGTATATAACCATCACCTTGTGTTTTAATAGTAAATGGGTACCTACTTACTTAACAAAAAATATATATAAAAAAGCAAACGATAAAATATAAAGGTATGTAAAAAATGGTGTTAAATTTTCTTAGAAATATAAAAATCATTTCTTTAATTATAGCATCGTGTAACAATTAAGAAGTCCTGGAAGCTATAAAAGCCAAAAAAGAGGCAAATCAAAAAATGTTCCAGAGGCTTACCGATGAAATATTCAATCATAAATGAATCAGAAATAATCAATTCACTTATGATGCAATTTGAATCCTTTTACCTGGGCTCTTAGACACCGATTTGAATCATTTTAATGATTCAATTATGATCTGAAAATTCTGCAATTAAATGAACGTATATAAGGGTTCCATATATTCCTTTAAATGATTAATCCCTGAACCTTTTCTGAATCGCAAAAATGATTCCTGTACAATTAATTAAAGTGAAGGTATATACTTAGAAATCCTTCACTTAATTGAATTTTATTGAAATTATTTTTATGATTTAGAAAAGATTCAGGCATTAATCATTTAAATGAATATATGGAGCTCTTATATACGTTCATTTAAATGACGAATTTTCAGATCATAAATAGATCATTAAAATGATTCAAATCGGTGTCTAAGAGCCCAGGTAAAAGGATTCAAATTGCATCAAAAGTGAATTCTTTTTCGGTCGGTTTCTTCACTTTTATGAATTAATTATCGTTCATTTCTGAATTAAAATGTTTGCTGGGTAGCTATAAAGATTACCGAGATGAGAAAGAGCAAAAGGCTTTATATATACATATGTATGTATGTATATATCTTTAAAGTAAGAAAAAAAGTTGTATTTATTTCGTCCAAGTACTGTGATTTGTATCAACTTTTCATATCCGCAATAATAAAATTGCAACAAACAACCAAGTTAATAAAAACAACTATCAAATTTCAAGTTTCCCGTTGGTACACACATTTTTTTGTGCTTAAATATTTAAAATGCTCTATTAGCTATGACTTAAAAAAAAAGTTAAAAAATGCAGTTCTTAAAATCAGGCCACTCACCACGCTCACTATTATCATTTCTTGATATCTCTCGGAAATGGCTTTTTAACACAGTGCATTCTCGATTATCGCAACTAATTAAAACAAGTGTAGTTGCAATGACCGAGGTTGTTGCAATAACCGAGTAAAGATTTGTTCAGGCTCAATTCGAGATGAAAAGCGAAAATCAGAAGACCAGCACTTATATATAATATATTTAACGCAACAAATTTAAATTCAATAACAAAAATAATAAGAAACAAAAGAAAACTAAGTTAATTCATTAAGATATAAGTGCTTAATTACATTTGTTAAGTTTTCTATATATAGCTATAATTATTTTCTTTGGAAAAAATTGGATTTTTGTTTTGATTTTTAAATTCACTTTTCACGAATATTCCGGTGCAGGTGGCGATAAACATTATAAAGAAAAAGTGGAGTATTATGAGTGAACACACAAGCCTTAGCTTAAATAAGTTCTTGGAAATGTTTGACTTCTGTTTGAAGGATAACAACCTTTTTCAATATAAAGACAATATATATAAACAAATACATGGAATCCCAATGGGGAATCCACTTTCACCTACCATCGCCGACCTTGTCTTAGATATTTTGTTAGAAGAAACGTTCAAATCAATAAATCCACTAAAATTCATCACCAAATACGTTCATGACATATTTGCAGTAATGGAAAATCGTGAGATTGACAAAGTTTTGCAAAGTCTTAACGCATTCAACTCCAAAATCCAATTCACGGTGGGAAGGGAAAAAATAAAACGATAGCATTTTTGGACGTACAAATTAATCGTGAGAGAAACAGACTCACCTTTGACTGGCATCAGAAAGAGACAGCATCCGGAAGAATCGATAATTTTCGATTCAAATCAAGCGAAACATATTAAAGTCAATACGGCTTCTAACCTTATTAAGAAAGTCCTTACGATTAGTGAAAAGAAATTCCATCCCGCCAACAAAGAGAAAATAACAAAAATCCTTATTGATAATGGGTGTCCGCTAGATATGATTCGCTAATTAATAGCACAACACCAAACCAATCACCAACAAAGCAATAAACATAAAAGACCAGGTTATTTCAAAAGTATGGTTTACATGCCGAAACTTGCTGAAAGTTTTAAGAAAACCATCGCTAGCAAAGCTAAAGATGTCAATGTTGCTTACAAATCCAACCAAACACTTAACACACTGTTTACAAAACTTAACAAGAAAAGTGAAAAGGATCAAAGTACAGACGTTGTATATAAGATCAATTGCCTAGGCAACGAAAGAGAAAATTGTGAACAATGTTACATTGGCACTACCAAGCAGCTTTTAAAACAAAGGATCTCAAATCACAAATCTGATATAAAGTCAAAAAGTTCTCAGAAAACAGCTCTTGCTAGTCACAGCTTAGAAAGAAATCATGCTCCAGACTTTAAAAATGTGCAAATTCTTCAAACGGAAAAACATACATCGAAACGATATACGTTAGAAACTTTGCACATTTTGAATAACAAAAATAACATGAACAGGAAGCAGGATACACAGTGTATCTCGTCGGTGTACTGTTCCCTAGTCTCTACATAACTGCGATACATACATACATACATCAATAGTTTTGTTGCTCCTTTAAAAAAAAAAAAAGAAATTTTATTAAACAGTTGTTGACTAAACTTCTAACTAAGAAGAAGTGCTTTAATTTAAATATTAAATAACAAAACTGTCTTTTTTTTAAATTTTATATATATGTATGTAATTTGATAATAATAGTTTCGTTCATATAATTGTAAGTGTAAAATCTTAACAACTAAATGTAAACATACAAATGTTTCTCTTATTTTGTTTCATGATTAATAAAGTGCCCCTGAAGAAGACTGAAAACTCAGTTGAAACGTTGGGAAAACTAATGAATATCTTTCATTAATAAATTATCACGACCAAATAAGCCGAAGAAGTGAAATCTTTAAATTTAAAATTTTTTTAAAATCGCCATTTCTCGACTTTGACTTAGGAACCACTTTTACAAAGCCTTTTCGATCTTAGGGTATCCACCAATCATCACCTTTTTATATAACTCCCTTTCCGGGTCCACATTCAGCAATAGAACAAACTTTCTTATTTCACCCTCTTTTCGTTTTATGTTGCCGAAAGTAGATTTATAATTCACGGGATAATTTTTTAATTTATTTTCCTAATTTTTTTTTTTGTAAAAACCAATTTTCATTAAACTAACAAATAAATGTTGCATTGTATAGATACATAATAAGATGTACATTCCCAACTGATAAATTCAGTGAAGTAAAAAATATTAATATAGGTGTTCCACAAGAATCCGTCTTAGGTCCACTTTTATTTCTTATATATATTAACAATATATTCAGTCTGAATTTAAAAGGTATATTAGTGGGATTTGCTGATGATATAGCTTGTGTTTATTCTAGCCCCAGTTTACTTGATATGGTTTCTGATATTAATCACGACTTAGAGTTATTTAGACATTGGTTTGGCATTCATAAACTCGTCATTAGTGAGAAAACTAGAATTATATTTTTCAAACTTCTGATAGTAGATCTTAATCTTCCTCTTCTTATTCAGCATAGTTATGACTGCAAAAATATCCCACTTAGTAGTAACTCATGTTGTACTTCCATAGAAGTTCAAGATAATGTTTTAGTTAATAATTGTACACCAAAATGTTTCTATATTGAAACAGTTTCTGAATATAAATATCTTGGAATACATATTGACAACAAAATGGACTGGAAAGTTCACACTAAAGCATTAAAGAAATATTTAGCTTCAACCACTTATATTATGTTTCATTTAAAAAGACTTTGTTGTAGAAAACTTATGGAAACTTTTTATTATGGTTTAGTTCAATTCAAATTACAATACGGTAAAATTTGTTGGGGTGGTTGCTGCAAAAACATATTACAGTCTCTTCTAGTAACTCAAAAGAATATTTTAAGGACCATATGAAAAAAAAAAGAAATATGAACATAGCTTTCCATTGTTTGTCAGCTCTCGTATTTTGCCTCTGAAACATCTTTATTTCTATAAAGTTTTAAAAATATATTTTTTGAGATATGGCTATCTTTTAAGTCATAATATACCAACTTACTCATCGCGCAGTAATAGTAGTAACCTTGATTTCATTCCCGTTCACAATACTAATCATTTTTTAAGCTTTTTTACTGCAACAGCACCTAGACTTTTTAACGCTTTACCCTCTGACGTACGTAGCATTCGCTCTACTCATTTATTCATCAAAAACATTAAAAAATGGCTCTTTAACTTTGATCTCAATGAAATCTATAATAACGGATGATTTTTTTGCTACTTGGTTTTTGACGTTTATATTTTTGACAGATCACACATGACAAATTCCACTGACATTTGACATTTCGATTCAGTATTGTTTGCCATTTCATCATGAATAGACTTACGCCTGAACAACGTTTGCAAATTATTGAAATTTATTATCAAAATTCGTGCTCTGTGAAAAATGTGTTTCGCAAGCTACGCCCGTTTCAGCGACGAGGCTCATTTTTGGCTAAATGGATACGTGAATAAGCAGAATTGCCGTATTTGGAGTGAAGAGCAGCCAGAGGCAATTCAGCAGCTACCAATGCATCCCGAAAAATGCACTGTTTGGTGCGGTTTATGGGCAGGCGGCATCATTGGGCCGTACTTCTTCAAGGACGATGAAGGCCGCAGGGTTACGGTCAATGGAGAAAGGTACCGTTCGATGGTAACAGATTTTTTTTGCCGAAAATGCAAGAATTGAACTCGGTCGACATGTGGTTCCAACAGGACGGTGCCACATGCCACACTGCACTTGAAACCATGCATCAATTGAGAGGCGAATTTGGTGAGCAGTTGATCTCACGTTTTGGCGCAGTCAATTGGCCACCAAGATCATGTGATTTGACCCCGTTAGACTATTTTTTGTGGGGATATGTTAAGTCTATTGTCTATGGGGATAAGCCAAACACGATTGCTGCCTTGGAAGCCAACATTGAACGCGTCATTGGTGAGATTCCGGCCGAAATTTGTGAAAAAGTTTGCCAAAATTGGACCTTCAGAATGGACCACCTGAAGCGTAGCCGCGGGCAACATTTAAGTGAAATTATTTTTAAAAAGTAAATGGCAGAAATTGATTTATCGACCCAAATAAAAATTTCATTCACTTTTTACAAGTTTCTGTGTTTTTTTGAATTTTCAAAAACCAAGCTCTTAAAAAATCACCATTTATTATCAGGATTCTTATCTAACTTCGAATTTACTCATCATTTCCCTTAAAACATTTTTCTATTAATTTTTATAAGTATATTTTGATTCTCTTCAAGTGTTTACCCCACAATGTTTTTTTTTTTTTTATAAAATATTTATGTTAAATCATTATCTTTAAATTTGATTTCTCGGTACTTTCGATTCTTGTCTTTAGGCAACAGGCTGTACCTTCTTCTTATCATGAATTGTAAAACAGTTAAATATAATATAATTAAATCATGAAATTGCTTTTTATTTTTTTTTTCTCTGTTAACTTATATTATAATTGATTTTGTTATATTTATTTTTAAATCTGTTAAATCTTTATTCTTATAATTGTTACAAAGAAGTAAAAAATACTACTCAAATGTAGTAATTAGTGGTAAAATAACTGCCGAGACAAAATGTAATGCAACAGAAAAAAACAAATATGTATAGTCAAGAACCTGTGTAAATAAAGATATGAATATAAAAAAGTTGCACTTACCGAGTCAATTTTTTTGAAGGGTTTACTGCGTTTTTTTTTTTTTTTTTTTTTTATTAATTCAGCTGTTGCGAAAATCGAGGAGTTGCGTTAATCGAGAACGTACTGTATTTGGAGGCAAATTCCAGTTTATTTTGATATGAGCAAAAAAAAAAAACTTCAAGGTGTATTTACAATGAGAGCTGCCACACTTTGAAATAATTAATCAGCATGTCCGTGATAATCAAACGTAATAGATACGTGTAGAAGAAATAAATGGAGACGTGTCCATATTGCACAGGCTTAAAACTGTACAATCACCACCACAAATTCGACAAAAAGTTATTAAAAGAAGAAAATTGTTAAATGTAGACTTCAATCGCGCTGCTTTGGAATACGATTCCGGAATCGCATGTACTTTCTCGATGATCCCGGTGGGACATGCAAGACATTCGTCATTTGACAATTGATGGCATCTATGGCAATTTCGGTTGAGGTCTCGACTGCATTGATATCCTCTTCGACAAATTTTTGCGAGTTAATAACATCGAAGAAGAAACTCATCACCAAAGTAAAGTGTTAACCGGCATTGTTAAAAATTATAAAAATCTCAATTGGATTTGCATCGGGCAATACTAGCAGCGAAGAATAAAGGACGTGTCGTTGATAACTTGAATTTCATTATTCAAAGTCGCTGGAGAACTGCATTTGTACAAATCAGTTGACAGCGTGACCGATGAGGATGAAGCGACCAACCATCCGACGAAATTTTTGAACTAACTCGCTTAATGTGCCAGGAACTCCGACGCGTTTTTAGAGTTGAAGGTATGGGATCGATCATAATCATATTGTGGAGATTTCAGCCATGACCATCAAGGGCAAATTCAAAGAGGGGAAGTCTTTATCCCACGAATTCCGCTTATTCCAACTGATCTTCCATTCCAATTCAAGGGGATTCAGTTCCATGTTCGATTGGCTTTAGCGATGACAATCAACAAACCGCAAGGCCAATCGATGTAAGTCAGTGGTATTAATTTCGATTTTCGCTGTAAGCTGCCTGATAGCGTGCTGGTAAATGATCTTTGTTGTTTGTTTTTGCACGGGAAAACAAATCGAAAAATATTGTTTATCTTATTAATCTCTATTGATTTTTATTCCATTCAAATAAATCACATTGAAATTTGAACTATCTGTGTTCTATTATAGCACTGCAGTTCATTTGAAGGTGTTAAATTGAGGAGAAACGAAGTTCGCCTGGTCCGCTAGTATTTTTATATTTTCAAAGTCAGCGATATGAATGAAAGTTTTCATTCAGGTGTTGTGAGAGTTCTTTAGCTGTTCTCTATTTCCTAATGTCAGCTTCATGCTCTCCCGGTCTTAATCCTATTTGACTATGTACATCATTTTGCATTGCTCGTTATGTTTCCCTTTGTATGTATTAGATTTCATATACTACATTGTGTTGATTTGTTTTCTCTATTTTTCGTTTTGTATTTGTAAATATTTCGTTCAGTAGCCAAAAGATCATTAAAGCCCAAAATAACCAAATAGATCAGAAGTTGAAATACATACATGATCAAATAACCTAATCATAGGTTCTTATTTCATTCCAAATAACGTAGGAGCTGCTGTTACGGTGAATGGTGAGTGTTACCGAGCCACTCTGGCTAAATTTTGGTTTCCAAAAATTAATCAGCTAAGCATCTACGACATTTGGTTCCAACAAGACGGCCAGCGCGCGGTGCAACTTGCAATACAGCGCGCTTAACCTTAATTTATTTCTAAATCAATTTGGTGACCGCAATATTTCCAGAAGTGGTCCTGTTAACTGGCCCCCTCGTTCGAGCGACTAAACACATCTTGGTGACGACTGGATCGTAAGAACTTGCTCTTGTATCTAACTCATGTCATCACATGCAGGTTTAAGGCCGAAGTTGAAAAGATTACCTTGATTTGATGAATGAATTGTTGATTCAACGAATAGTTATAGGGTACCTACTTACACGTAGGTAGGATATCTAAATATATCAACAAAAAAATGAATACATCTTTGGAGAGGTTCATTTTTTAATAGGATTTTTATATAAAAAATTTTAAAATATTTTTAGAACAAAAAATTGTGGTTCCATTTTAAAGCGATTGCTAATGTACATATAAAACTTTATTTTCAAAAAAAAATTCAGTGACTTATTTTTGGAAAACCGATCGAAAAACAAATTTTTTGAAAATTTAAGTATGAAGTTTTATTAACAATAATTTTAATTGGTCCATCTAATAGTGAGAAAGACGAAAATATAAGAAGTGGTTCTATGGGAAATACCGTTAATAAGTAAGCAAAGAAATTTTTACTTGCGATTTAGCTAGCCTTGCATTTGGAAAAAAATCGAACCCGAGATTTTAATCAAAGTTGGCATTACGATGACAGAGAACACCAAAAATTGGGTCCCGTAATTCCATATGTCTGTTTGTCTGTCTGTCTGTAGAACGATTTACAGCCTAAACGGCTATACCGATTTTGTTCAAACTTGGTGTTTAGGCGTTTTAGGTGATTGTCTAAAATAGATTTTTGAATCGTTGTTTTAGCCTCAAAAATAACGGTACCTACCATACAAAGTTGTATACCATCTTAAGTCTCTCGAAAACGGCTCTAACGATTTTGATAAAAAAAAGTATGTTTACTACTTTACGTAAGTTGTACACTTTGGCCAAAATTTTTGTTTACATATTTTATTATCAACGGTACCTGCCATGCAACAATTTTATTGATTTTCAACTTTCTTATAAACGACTAGACAGATTTCGAGCAATATTTGTATAAAGGAGGTCCTTCGAGTTCTTAATAATACTGCATTTCAAAATTTCGAAAAAAATAGTTTTTTTTTATTTTTGAACCAGTCGTGCATTTTATTCTTTCTTACTTAAAACTGAACTGCCGTTTCTGAGAAATACATTTTTTTCTTAACAGTTTTCTTTAATATTTGTACGGCAGGTACCTTTGTTTTGTTTTATTTTACGAGTATTATTTTTTTTATATATTCAAAATATTGTCAAAAAACTACCAAACACGAAGTTTCAAAAAAATTCACTGAGTCCTTTTCGAAATTTTGAGTTTTCAAAAAAAAGTTTTTCTTTTTAATTTCTAAAGAACTTTTTTGAAAAATTTTGGTTTGTATTAGTGTTTAAACATTCTAGGAGATTCTGCATAAAAGAAAATCAAAACCAAAAAATGGTACCAAAAATAACTATTTAAAAAAAAAGATTCCCTTATTTAATGAACTGATGTTTGTTTATAAAAATCGCTTGAGAAGTTAAAAAAAAAAAATGAAATTTTTCTTTTTGGCCAAAAAACAACGACAGGATACCGTTATTTTTCGTCTTAAAAAAATGATTAAAACTTATGTGTATATTATCGAAAAAGCTATACATGTACCACGTTTGGACCAAATCCTTAAACCATACGCTGAACCCTCGAGGACAGATAGACAGACGGAATTGCGGGACCTACTTCTTCGTCTTCTCTATCATCGTAATGTAGAGTTTGATCAATATGTCGATTTCGATTTTTTCCAAAATCAATAGATGCGTTTTATTATAAACGGGTGTAGGTCTGGGTTATTTTTCAACACGTATTAGAAAAACTGCACGAGATCCAGGTTTGTATCGGGCGGGTTTCTATCTGGGTTTGCAAATATTAGTAAATAAGTTTGACAACAGAGGGTACATTTATGTATATATCCCACATCGTTTTATTTGCACGAGGTGAACCATATGGGTTATGAGCGATAATAAAACACGGCTAATAACTGCACAATTTTTGAATTTAAGGAAAACTTTGTTTGTTAAATTTATATAGATGTTCTAAAAGATCTTAATCTTAATGTGTCATTGTTAAATAGATGCTTTATCAAATGAAATGAAATTAAATGAACTGAAATTAAATGAAATGAAATGAAATGAAATGAAATTTAATGAAATGAAATGAAATGAAATGAAATGAAATGAAATGAAATTTAATGAAATGAAATGAAATGAAATGAAATGAAATGAAATGATATGGAATGAAATGAAATGAAATGATATGGAATGAAATGAAATTAAGGTATTGCTATACATATATCGCAAGTAAAAATTCACTCCAACAATATTTCTGTCTTGTATTATTATTTAAAGTTCTCAAGCTTCTTAGAAAAAACATCCGTTATTTTGGTATTTACTCTTAAAACTACAAGAGTACATTAGAGACATAATTTTTTTTTAAATAATGTTACCTTTGGTATTTGTGAAATATATTCTTTTTTTATTGAATACATATTAAAAAAAAAACTAAAATTGTTTCTTTTCTTGTTATTTCAGGTAAGTCTCTGAAACGTGTGACAATGTTTGGTTTATAGAAGTTAATAAACAGATTGGTATGTTGGTAAAGAACTAACTATTACTTTACTTCATATTATTGCGTAACTTTTTTTTAATAAATTTATTATTTATATTCATTAAAATAATAATTATACAACCATCTTACAGCTGAAGTGAAAAATTCTTAATAACTCTTCAAATGTTTCGCATTTGCCACACCTCAAAATTCATACAAATTCTATTTGAATTTCCTATAAAATATATTTCAAATTCTAATCAAAAATGTGCCCCTGTTAGGTAGGCACTTTTCATTTAAAACAATCTATGTACATCAAAGCTATTTCCGTCAAAAACACTAACAATCTAAGTGAAAGCTGCTTTCAAAAACGATTACTCTTGGTTTGTGTCCTGCCATACACAACCGTACCAACCAACATCAAACGTTCGTCACGTACATATTAGTTAGACGATAAAACTGAAATTCGTGATAGTGCGCACCAGCAAATCATTGAAGAATTGGTAAATTTCTGCGTTAACCACATCACAAACCACATCATCATCTATATTATATAGTATGCGGATGAGTATACACATAGATATTTTATACAGTGATGGGACACACATATTTAGTTCAAACTCTCTAACCAGCCAACGAGTCGCACCATAACAGCTCAGCTTAGGATCATCGCCGCCATTAAATTTGTACGGAAATAAACCACATCAATGGAGAGATGTTTCATTTCCAATTCATTAGTTTCCACCATAGCCACTTTTCGAACAACACTGTATATGTTTGGTTGGAAGTAAATGTGCTACAAAACGCACAATCTGTGACAATTGGCTCACCACTAGTATCAGTTAGATTCCACTCAAGCACCAGTAACAGCACCAGTATCAGGACTAGCTCCATCGACAGGACCAGCTATACGAAACGAGCTTTTCGCGTGCAGGATCAAAATAATTCCAAATCCGAATCCATTAGTCGAAGAAACATTCTCGGTTTTGAATAGGAAGGTTCTCGTTTTTGTTGAATGTTTTTTTTTTTTCTATTTTGGGATAAACATTCGAAGGCACTAAGCGAAGTAAATAAATAAGTAGCCTATCTGCCGTATCTGAGCATCCCAGGTTAGAAAACCACCATTAGGAGGTTTTTCCTGCGAATGGGTAATGAGCGAGACCCGACGGCTCTAATTTATCATTTGAACACAACCGACTAACGATGTAACTATACAGATATAGTATATAGTACACATGGCGGCCCAGAGTATAAAGGGTAAGTTGTTATAGGTTGAATAGCAAACCCTTCTGTAAATTGGCAGCTGTGAAATGCTTATCAGTACGGAGGGAAGTTCGAGAAAGCTTAATGGCCACAACATCCGGGTGAACAGACATAAGCAAACCAAGAGAAAATCCCCCGAGATGAAAACAAAAACAATCATCAGCAACCCAGCATCCCAACATCGTTCAATAATGCGAATCACCTTTAGCATATAAACGAACAGGTGAATTTTGCCAAATGCTGCAACAATCATCATCATCTTAAGAATGGAGTCATTCGTGATATTATAAATTTTAAATAATTAAATAATTTATGAAAGTACATTATTAAAGTCAAGACCCTCAAAAATAGTTCTCTTAGATTTATCTCCAGGTGTGACGGCTGAGCTAATGCGCAGAAAATTACCGTGTCTTATTTATGTATGCCTCTTATAATTCGCATTATTTTTATTTATTTCGTTGTCATATTTTATGGCTATACTAGTTTACTCAATCACATGTTGTTAGTGTTATGCCTGAACAGCATGTACTGAGTAAATCAGCAACTCATTTTATGACAATTTTTAGAATTGGTTTTTAATGAAATATAAGAAGACAAGAATCGAACCTGCGACCACGAGGTTGACAGGCGAGCACACAAATATCGTGCTACGGCCACCCCACGAATATTTGAATGAAAAATTTGGATGATGCCCGTTGTCTTTCATACTATCATTTTCAAACCTGAAATTATTGCGGAATTTGTGCCGAATCTTCTGTAGGTAAAGCTATTTATATTTGACTTTAGACAGGAGATAAAGGCTAATATAGTTTACAAACTAATCATATTTTTGAAGATCGAAACGCAGGTCCTATCGTAGTTACATATAAATACTGGCAAGTTAAGAGTCTTTGCAGGGTACCATGTTATCTTCTATGATTCAATTCATTCTATTGCTTATTATCCAACTCAAGTGCTTTGGCATCTGAGTCTGCATCTAATTCTGCACATTTGATCTTTCTTGTTGCCTTGAAACTGGGAAACCATTGGTTTTTAGTTACAAGTTAGTCGAAAAGGATATACATAAATAAATCGACGCCCTACAATATTTAAGACTACATTATCCACATCAGAATATATCAATAAATTTGAAGTTGTTCCTTCTTCATTTTTAGCCCTTTTCCGATATACTCGTATTTATGATCAAAAAATATCCCTCGAAAAAAATTTTATTCGTCAGAATAAAATAATAATACTGCCTCTCTAATTTTCGTCCAAAAGTGTGATCCTTAAAACTGTTTACAGACAAAATCTTAAGGACTTTAATAAAACCGAATCGAAGTAGGAGCAGTTTTCTATTGTAATATTTTTCACATGATTTCCCCTAAGGTATCAATTTTTCGGTTTCAATACTGACGTTGAAAACCAAAATAAAAACCAACAAATTCTTTTTAATATTACGCCTACTAATATGCTTGCTTTTTAAGGCAGAATCCTTAACAAAGTTCGAGCACATAGAGTATACTGTGAACTTTTTCCGATCAGAGCGAGCTCTGAACACCCTGATTTTTTTAAAACATACTTGAACTACACAAACTAGAATAAATTTTCATTTCAAACATTAAAAAGCAATACAATACACATCTTATTTTGTACATAGATACACATCGCACACAAAAAATCATAAAGTGACAAACATTTTCCGTCAATTTAATTGTATCTGATTATTTATTTACTTGCCATTAAAGGTACTATAAGGCAAGTTATGCATTCGTAAGAAAATTAAATTTTCTAACAATCAAACATGGTATTACGATCATTATAGGGAACACCAAAAAAGTGGGTCACGCAAATCCGTCTGTCTGTCTGCCTATCTGTCTGTTCTCGAGTCTACATTCAAAGCGGTTGGATGGATTTGCTTCAAACTTGGTACGTATTGTTTTATCGGTAATATACCTAAGCTTTTTTTACATTTTCTTTAAAGGCGAAAAATAACGGTACCACTTGCCTAACATTTATTTTTTCTCAAAAATGGCTCCAACGATTTTTATAAAAAAAAAAAACAATTAATAAATTAGGGGATTTATTTTTGGAAAAAGTGGTTATTTTTTACATCTAGAACCGTTTTTTTGGTTTTCGGTTTTCTGGAAAACGATTCATATGTTTTTTTTTTTAGTTTTTGTATGCAGAAGCTCCTTGAAAGCTTAAAAGTTAAAGTTCGAACCATAATGGAACCAAAACTTTTCAAAAAAAAAAATATTTTTCCCCCCCAGACCTTTCTTATTTTCTGACTCATAAAATGTATATGATAGAGTAGTGTTAGTACGTACAGTTAACTTATGCCCCCTTAATAGATTGGGCAGACAGCCAATTCCCAGATAACAGGTATTAAATGTACAGGGTGTCCGCCGGGAAGGTATACTACTTTGTTTTTCCACCATTTTGGTAAACATAAGTCTTGACAGTTCATATTTGGCAGCCGTGAAGTTGACATGTGGCAAATTTATTATGGAAAAATATGCGATAAACAAACGTGTTTTAATCGTTAAACATTTTATCAAAATCAATCATCGATTACTGTGACGATGAGAAAGTTACGTGAAATTTTTGGGAGAAACAACGTGCCAACAAAACCCACTATTCGTGTAGTGAATGATTTCCAAGAAACAGGACCTGTAGGTGATAGGCCCAAGCATGGACCTCAACGTACTGCAATATCGGCTGAAAGCATTCCTGCTGTTCCAGGAAGTGTTCAAAAAAACCCATCAACCTCAATTCGACACCGTGCTCAGAAGCTTGGTCTTCAAAGAACATTTTTGGCCACAATTTTGCACAAGGATTTACATTTGTTTGCATTTAATATTCAGTTGACACAACAGCTTCTTCCACAAGACCATTTACACCGCCGTACATATACTAATAGGATGTTATAGCTAGCCCACGACAACCCCGATTTTCATGAAATAATTATAAAGAGTGACGAGGCACATTTTCATTTGAATCGACTAAACAGATTAGTCGATTCTGGGCAATGGAAAACCGTCAAATTATTCATCAGTCACCTTTTCATCCATTGAAAGTTACAGTCTGGTGTGCAATTTGGTCAGGAGGAATCATTGGGCATTACTTCTTTGAAAATGAAAACGGCGTAACGGTAACTGTGAATGGGGAGCGACATCGTGATATGATTGAACAGTTTTTAACGCCACAACTGCATGCTTTGGGCTTGATTACTGCGAGACCTCTTTCCACGCCTCCACGGTCGCCTGATTTGACTGCTCCGGACTTGTTTTTGTGCTGATATCTGAAAAGCAAGGTTTATGAAAACAAACCAGAAACGCTTCAGCAACTCAAACAAAATAAACGTCACGAAATTAATGAAATACCGCCTGAAATGTGTGAGAATGTAATGAAATATGTGCTCATAATGGATCGCATTTGTGAGACAGAGGCGGATATTTACTTGATATTGTATTCCATACATATTTGCCGACATTAAATAAGACATTTATCAATATAAGATTCATTTAATCAAAAATTACAAACAAACAAATTAGTATACCTTCCCGGCGGATACCCTGTATTACACTCCAATGCTTTCTACCATTTTTCCCCAAATCTATCAATTGTACGATAAAAAGTGTTTTAATCTTTTTTGTGTAGAATGACATGATCTACAATGTGTACCAACAACTTTTTTTTTTCAAAAAAAAACAGATTGATTTAGTAGTAATTTTGAAAAAAACTGAATTTTACCCCCTTTCCTCCCCTCTAAAATTTTTTTCTCCGCTCCAAATTTAGGATACTTTTTAGAAAATGCTTAGGGCGTAAAAATGAAGCTCTCCATCAAAATTCAGCTTCAGGGGATTTTTTTCAAGTTAATAACGGTACCTGCCACTTATTGATTTTCGACTTTCTCATAAACAGCTCAACGGATTTGTACTAAAATTTGTATACATGATCTCTTTCAAATTCTAAATAATACTGCATTTCAAAATTTTCGAAAAATAGTTTTTTTTTGGATTTTTGAAAAAAAAAAATATTTTTTTTTTGAAAATTCAATATTTCGAAAACGGGTGGGCGATTTTTTCTGAAATTTAGTTTTTCAATTTATATTAATAAATATTTAAAATGTTAATACCAATTTTTTTTTGAAAAAAATTAAGAATTTTTTTATATAAAAAATGAAGTGAAAAACGACTTTAAAAATATTTTTAGCCGTTTCTATTAAGAATATTTTGCAAATAATGTGATCGAACATAGGAGCAAGTTCGTGCGATCCAGTGGTGATCTTATTTAAAATTACCTTTAACACTTGGAATTTTTGTACAAAAAGAAAACAACGGTAGGTACAAATGTTAAAAATCCGATAAGAAAAAATGTATTTCTCAAAAAACGGCGCCAAGAAATTTGATAAAACTTTAAACACTTTTAAGTAGAAAAATATTTTATTTTGCGTACTTATTAACGGTACTTCCCATAGAACCACTTTTCATATTTCCGACTTTCTCACGATTGGATAAACCGATTAAAATAATTCCTGTATGCAAATGCTCCCTGAAAATGGATGCTAATAAAACTACTTACTCAAATTTTCAAAGAAAATTGTTTTTTCCATTTTAAAAAAATCAGGTCAAGTTTTTAGCAGGTTTTAGGATCGTACGATCTAGTCGTGCATATTATTTGCTTCACATTTTCCTTGACACACAAAATATACCGTGTTAAGAAATTTTTTCAGAATGCTCAGAAGATTATGTTCGAGCACATTGAGCGCGCTCTGAACATATTCAGAACGAAAACAGAAACACACTCGAAACTCTGAGTGCTCTGATGGAAAAAGAAAAATAAACTAATTTTTGACAACTCAGACTTGTCTGAGCTAAACTAAAAAGAAAAAGAAAATCTGCTTAAGCAGAAAGGGAGCGAAGTAAAAATTGGAGGATTTATTAGTTACTCACAGGAGACGCAGCCCACTCCATATCCCTACTGTGACATTACAGTCCAAAGCACTAAGAGTTTTTTTTAGAGTTGTTTTTGTATACGTAAATTTTTGTAAGTCAAATAATATACCAATTTGTTTTCTCTGCAAAAAGAGCAATAAGATTCGAGTTTAAATTCTGCGACACTGGATTCAGAAATAATTATTTAATAATTAATAAATATTTTAGATGAATTAGCAAATGTATCTCTATTTATCGTGCTAGTAGGTAACTTCAACAGTAACATCCTTTAGGACTCTAGGTTGGTAGATAGTTTGTGTTCAACTTGCTTGAATCCTATGAACACATCTTCACCCACACACTTGTCTTAGTCTCCCAACAGCTTTCTCGATGTTTTCATTCTGAGTCATCTTTATAAAGCTCCTTACTTCGACTAAGTCTCAGCTCCCTGTTTTTCGCACCATGATCTCATACTTTGAACTTCGATCTCATACGCTGCAACATTGGCAACTGTTAAAGTTTTCGTGATTTTAAAAATGTCAATCGAAGCCTTATACAGATGAACCTTAGTTCGATCGAATAGTTTCTTATATAGCTATGCAACGTTGTCAGTTGATGAACAGTTATCTCTAATTTAGGATAACATTTTTAATCTTTTTAACACTCACGTGCCAATTAAAACCAAATCTAACTTGCCAGTCATCATGGTTTACTTAAAATATAGATAAAGTGTTTTTTATTAATGAACGTGACCAAGCTTATAAACGCTAAAAACGATTCCACCTTGAAGTTTATAATGAAACCATATAAAGCGTTGACAAATAGAGCAACTTTCGAAATCCGTGAAGGTATGCTCCACGATCAAGCTAAATATGTATAAATTTTGAAAAAAATTGAAACAAATAGGAAGAGGTATACTCAAAAGCAATAATCTCAACAACATTGACCCCAACGAACTCAATAAAACTTTTGTCACTTTGCTTATACCCCATTTTCATTAGATCACGGAACTACGCAACTCGATCGACAACATCCCTCCTTATAGAAATTAATTCACAAACAGTTGTAGTTTCATGGCAATTGATGAGGCTGGTGTCCTTAAAAGCTGCATTTAAATCCGATCAAATGCAGATGGTTTTGATGAAGTTCGCACGGTCTTTGCTAAAGATATCCTTCCCTACATCTCTTAAACCAATAAAACAATTGTTGACCTGCATTACTATGACTGGTGTTGGTGGAAAAGGCAAAAGTTGTACGAGTACCTGTTGCTGTAATGCTCAAAATGAAAATTATTTCAACTGTGTATTAAACACGCTATTTTAGTTGTTTTCTCATCACGCACTTTTTTATCCAAGCATCAGCTAAAATCCTAACTAAAATTTGACATTACAGTAGTGGATAGATTAAAAGTTGATACTAGATTTACTGATTTTAGTAAATCATTTGACAAGTTGTGTCACAAACACAAATTTTTAAATTCTTTCGTCAAGGTTTTAACGACTTAAATTGGATTTCATCGTACTTAGAAAATAGACAATATGAAGTAATATTTCGTATTGAATGTTCGACTCCGTTTGTATTGAATTCTGATGTCCCCCAGGGCAGTCATTTAGGTCCAATATTATTCATTTTATTTATAAATGACTTGATTTCGATCATAAAAAATCGTATGTCCTTAATGCTGATGACTTTAAACTTTTCAGAAGAATTAATTCTAAATCTGACTGTCTACTCTTGCAAGATGACTTAAAATTATTTAGGGAATGGTGCAATATTAATCGTCTCATTTTAAATGTTGACAAAAATGTAAAACCATGAGTTTTACACCCAAGAAAGTTTCAATTGATTTTGATTATATGTTTGATTCTTGTTCTTTAAGAAGAGTATCTGTTTTTTTTTGACTTGGGAGTTGTTTTAGATTCGGAACTTACATTTACTGACCATATTAGTTTTGTAGTTAGAAAAGCAAATAGAATATTTGGTTTCATTAAGAGATTTGGCCGCGATTTCCGTGACCCTTATGTTCTCAAACTACTTTTTGTTTCATTTGTGAGACCAATTCTTGAGTATGCATGTGTAGTGTGGGCACCTTATTATTCTATACATATAATGAGAATTGAATCAATTCAGAGGAGTTTCTTGCGCTTTTGTCTCCGTTTTCTTCCTTGCTTCCGTGGAAACCCTCTGTCCCACTATTCTCAAGGACTTGCCTTAATTAACCTTCCTTCCTTCCTTGGCAAATCAAAGAAAATATTTACAATTTTGTTTTATCGCAGCAATAATAAATGGATCAGTATTATCACCATCGGTTCTTTATCGTCCTAACTTTAGTTTTCGTCGCTCAAGTATACGACCTCAAAGACCACTGAATCAAATTTTTAGTAGATCGTAGCCCTCTCACTCTATTAGTTGAAATATTTAATAACTTTTATTTTATAGTGGCTTCACCAAATGACAATTCAAAACATTATTTTACAATAGCTTGGAAATTTAGTGTTAAGTAGTTTTAAGTATTTATTTATAAACATATTGTTCACATTAGGATTTAACGAATTGAAATAACAATCGGAGTATTGCCTTAGAGTTCCGTGGAGAATAGAAGCTATATTTCCTGCGCTAAATTCTGACAGATAGTGGAAGTACTGTGGAAACCAAAAATTTGATTTCTTCGCTGGAGCTGCGTACCTCTCTGCTAAAATGCTTGGCTAAATCTTAAATTGGCTAAGCTTTGGAGAAAATTTGGATGGGCGCGAAATTTTAGCGCGAGCTTCTTACTATACTTAAGAAAAGAATCGGCGCTTTTAATTTCAAGAAATTATGTTTCTTTTGTGGACCACGGCTAACTTCTACAACATCGCCATCCGGTAATAATTCATTACATATAAAACATGTATCACTCATAATGAACTATTTAAGAGCAGAAAACATCTAAAATAACGTGTTTAACACTCAAGAAATAATTTTCAACTGAACTAAACACAGAAGAAGGACGACAGCTGCTCGAGAGCTCTATGAGCAGAAAAGACGGGAAGAACACCGGCTTCTCCAGATGAAAAAGAGAGAACATGACAAGCGCGCGATCGAAGATATTGAGAGCTGCTACTCCAGGACCATTGCGCAAAAGTTTTACCAAAAGGTAAAAAGAACGTGTCAAGGCAAAAAAACCCACACAGAAGCCTGTAGAGATACAGTCGGTGCTGAGTATATAGAAGGACCATTTCCGCAGACTTTTAAACGGCGATGAAGACCAAAATCCCGCTGTCAGGCAGAATGAACCATTCAACATGGAGGATGATACACTAAACTTCCGTCCACCTGAACAAAATGAAGTGAGGATAGCAATATCCAAACTAAAGAACAGCAAAGTTGCTGGCCCCGACGGACTACCCGCCGAACTCTTTAAAGCAGCCGGAGATGACCTGGTACAGTCCATACACCAACTCATCTCTAAAGTCTGGTCAGAAGAAAGAATGCCTGATGAATAGAACCTCAGCATCGTTTGCCCGATCCACAAAAAAGGAGACCCTCTAAACTGCGCCAACTATAGAGAAATAAGTCTCCTGAATATCGATCCTGGAAACTATCCAAGAACTCCAAATCGATACCCATCATCTCTTTATCGATTTTAAGAGCGCGTCCGATAGCATTTATAGAGACGAGCTATACAGAGCCATCTCAGGTAGTGGCATCCAAACAAAACTCTTTCGACTGTGTAGGATGACGATGGAGAACTCTCGCTGTTCCGTCAAGGTTGGTACTGACCTCACAGAAGCTTTTGATGTCAAGAAAGGATTCCAACAAGGTGATGCGCTATCGTGCGATTTCTTCAACTTAATACTTGAAAAAATTGTAAGAAAATCCCAAGTTAACTCTACTGGCACTTTTTTTTTCAGGTCTGTGCAATTACTAGCATACGCTGATGACATAAACATCATTGGCGGAACCCAGCGAGCTGTCATTGGAGCGTTTGCTAGCATGGAGCTAAAGCGGCTGAGATGGGACTAGTAGTCAATGAGGCCAAAACGCAGTACCTGCTGTCCACAAAAAGGGACACATAACACCGGCGGATTGGGTAAAACGTCACAATAGAAAGGTACAACTTTGAGGTAGTTAGGGACTTTGTCTACCTCGGATCCGCTATAACATCTAACAATAACATCTCGTTAGAAATAAAGCGAAGAATAACTCTTGCAAATCCCTGTTCCTATGGGCTAGGGAGGCAATTGAGTAGTAAAGCCCTCTCTAGAAAATCAAAGGAGGCTCTTTATAAGACTCTGATCATCCCAGTCCTGCTCTATAGCGCGGAGACATGGACTCTATCAAAAGCGGATAAAGATGTCCTTAGTCGTTTCGAGCGTAAAGTTCTTCGCAAGATTTTCGGCCCTATTTGCGTTATCGGGCTTTGGAGGAGAAGGTTCAACCACGAAGCATACGAGCTGTACAGCGACATTGACCTGGTACAAAAAATACGTATATCACATTTAAGATGGCTAGGTCATGTAGAGCGTATGGTCGACAATGCTCCGGGTCGCAGGATCTTCGATTCCAACCCAGAGGGAAGACGCAGTCAATGAAGGCCTTGCCTAAGGTGGCGCGCTCAAGTGTAAGATGACCTCAACCAACTTGGAGTGCGTAACTGGAGGCAGCTAGTCAAAGACCGAGCTAGCTGGAGAGGCGTGTTGGTTGAGGCCCAGGTTCGCCCCGAACTGTAGCGCCACCTAATTAAGTAAGTAAGAACTAAACACAGTCTGACAGGTAGTAGCATCTATTAAGCGATGGGTCTCGAAATCGGAACAATGAAATGTGGAACATCTGCCAGTGGAGGTCATTTGGATAAGTTATTGTAGATTTTACTAAGTTCCTAAACCTCTATACGATAAGAATATTTTTCCCGAAACGTCCAAATATCAGATAAAAGTTTTTAAGACAATAACAAACATTTATAAAAAGCAATAGAGTCTATGCGATGGTGTACGGTATACAATACCGTATGTGAATGCATTCTAGTCGCTTTCTCAGCGCTCTACTCCAAAAACGGTTAATGTTACAGAAAAATGAATGAGACATTTTTTGTAGATAATTTTACTAGGAACAATTCTTATATTGACCACTATTGATCTCCGAGCAATAGGTCGCGAGATATTTGCGAAAAACTGATTTGCTTGACCTTTTGACCTTTATAACTTTTTTAGGAAGCACGATATCGATGTCGATTTTTCACATCTTCATTGCAACATCGTAATAAAGGTGTACACAAAAATTCAGCTCACCAGGAATTTTTCAGCAGATTGGGGTTTAAAATGCCTAAAATGACTGGACTGTATGGTGTGTTCACAGGTTAATGGCTTTTGTCTATAAATCCCGCAAAATCAAAGTGCTTAGCAATTTCAAGTAAAGCCTGATACTTCTTTGTTTCCAAAATAATATCAAAACGATTCACCTATTGAATTTGTAAAATCAGCGAAAAATCTCGAAGTGGAATACTTTTTTCCACCTGGAAATATTCACCTTTTAAGAAACCAGGTCAACTTTAATCAGAGTTCTAAGGATTCAAGGAAATAGTACAAAATAAGTTCGAAGAAAACAAAAACTACCAACAGAAGGAACTGAAATTCAGGTAATGGAATAGAATAGCCTAAGTAATGGGAAACCATTTGGCATTAGGTATTTACGTGAATTAGTTTGATGCTCAAAAGATGAGTTGAGTTAAAAGAAAAATGTTCCTCTTGTTCGTTTATTTATTTTCTGTCATCATTTTACTTTTACACAAAACACAACCTACTATGTAGTATTTATGTATGAAGGTACATATACATATATAAAAGAAAAGAGATTTAGCTGCTGAATGCTGGGACAACCTACGTAATTGTGTTGTGTTGTGTAAGTGAAAATCTCGTCCTTTCATTAAGAATCTAGTAATAGGAGGAACATGGTCTTTAGAAAGATAAATTTGATTGTCGCTTTCAACGATAATTTGAAGAGACATGATGAAAATTCAGTGGTTCCTTATATTTGCGTTTTTGTATTTGTGGTCATTGGTTTTGTTTATGTATTGTGCAAATATGAATAAGAAACTTTTAATATTATGCGTACATACATCTCTACTCTCGCCAAAGAAACATTCAAGTTGTTCTTATTGTTTCATTCAAAACATTCAAGATTATAAAGCTACGTATCTTTCCAAATTTGTGCTGAGAATTTTAATATTTTGTTTGGCGTTTTATCTACACAATTCCTATACAGCTCTGAAGATCCTTTCGGAATTTCAATTAGATTAAGAATAATTGAAAATAAAAAAGTCATGTCGCAGGAATTTTTAATTTTTTTCTATAAACGTAGTTTCACAGTCTTTTGCTAAAAGTTTCCGCAAAAATATAATAGTTCAAGATAAATGAACAAACGTGGTGCATACATAAAGGAATATTCTATAAAAAGTAGAAAAATGTGGCTTTTATTTATTCGTTTTATATTTGTATGTTGTTTTATGCAAATGAAAAGGAAGTTGTTCTTTGCCAAGCGCATACCTTGAGTATAGCTGTATCGATTTTGATAATTTTTAATTGCGATATAGGTACTTAATATAGGTCGAATTTTGCATTTGAAAAAAAAAAATAATCAAAACCGAGATTTTAATCAAACTTTATTCCGTTTGTCGATTTTTTTCTATTATTTTAGCACTAAAAATAACGCTTAATTTTTTTGGTAAATCGCAATTATCAGAACACGATCCTAATATTTTGATAAGATAACTGTTTTTGCTTAAATAAAATATTACTAACACTACCCTGCCATAGAGCCGTTTGTTTTAATTCTCGACTTTCTCATTAACGGCTCAAAGTATTTTAATAACAATTTAATAAAAATGGGGTACTCCCAATGCTAAATAATATTGCATACCAATATTTTCAAAAAATATTTTTTTTTGGATGTTTGAAAAACAAAGGAGAGACACTGAAGAACTGATAACGAAACCATCTGCTTTTAAATACAGTAGACGCTCGATATAGTGAACTAATCGAAACCAGGCATGTTCAGTATATCGAGATTGTTTACTATTTCGAGAGAGAATTTTTATTAGTTTTTCAAAGCTAAATTTAATAACAACTACATAAATTGAGTAGTATGAAGTACACAGAACTTTTTTTTATTATTCTTAAGTGTAAATAACCAATTTTACAAACATTAAATAAAATACAAAGACAGAGTGAGGCTTGACAAAAAGCATATGCATTTAAATTTTCTTTGAAAAAATTTCATGAATAAAACAAGCAAATAGGAAAACTTCATATTGTAACGGATATAATTGTTGGCACACTTAAAGATTTTTCAATTTTAAATGGGCGTAATTTTCGAAATTAAATAGTTAAAAATATGAAAAATATACTAAGTTTTAATATAGAATTTTCTTTGTTTACTTATTATTTGTTTATTAAAAAAGAGCTTAAAATGGGGTATTAAAAAAAGCTTGCCAAAAACTACAATTATTGGCACCAGACGACAATTATCGTCACCCCAATAAAAAACTGGTTGGCACCTATGAATTAAAGGAAAACAATATTTTGTTTTTAGTTTTTTTTATTTATAAAATTTGTGGTTCATTTAATTTCAGTAACAAAACTAACGTAAACATTTACCGCTTCGTCCGGGTTATAAAGAATAGAAATAAATATAATAGATATAAAGTAAACAATAAGTTAAATATGAACAAATAAGTAAAAAGTCTACAATAAAAATAAATTATATCATACCGATCGCATAATATTATATAAGTTGAAATAAAAACTTAAGATCTGTGACTAATTTAATTGAATTTAATTTTTGGTAAGACATAGCGAACTAATAAAACTTGGAAGAATGTGATATTTTATTTTTTTTCAAACATTTTATATGATATTCTTTTATACATATATTGCACATCTTAAACTACAAATATCAGTTCCAACTGTCTTAGTCATTTTACAGGAAAAGCATATTTGTCAGCTACGAATTGTATTTTCTCCGATTTCTTCGACTAGATTCGCAAATAATTTCCTGATATGTTTTCCACTCCTTAGGCTTGCGTAAGAAATAATATTTTCCTGGCTGAATTCTTGGTACATTTCAAGCAACATCTTTTTTTCTAAACCATCTTATCCTTTCTCTGGTATTATTAAGCTACCTAGTGGGTGCTCTCTTTTGTAACTTTGGCTTAGAAATTCCTGGACAACATAAGGAACATCTTCTTTTCTTTTCTTTTCTTTTCTTTTCTTTTGTTATCTTTTCTTTTCTTTTCTTTTCTTTTCTTTTCTTTTCTTTTCTTTTCTTTTCTTTTCGGAATTTCTTTTTCTTGAGAAACTTTTAGCCATTCAACACTTTTTAATTCTTCTTTCTCAGTTAAATCTGTTGCTGGTCCTAGCCGTACTTTTTAAAATCTTGTGCTCAATCGGAACTGCAGAGTAGAATGCAGCATTTTTAAATATAATGATCATTTTTTATGGCTAATAGAACTTCTTGAACATCTCTTTCTTTGTAGGTTTTTCTTGCTTTCGGTATTTCTTCAAACTCAAAAAAAGTAACGGTTTAATGGTATAGTTATTAGAAGTCTTGGAAGTATGTTTATTGACAGTGCCAATAATTAAGGTTCCATAGAACCAGTTATTGGCACCCAAGTGCCAATAATTGCAGACGCCTTCTTTTTTGGAACCAATTATTGAGACCTTTTTATTTAAAAAAAATTGCAACTAATTTCTTAAAAAATAGTTAAATACGAATAATTTATTATTATTTGACATAAAAAAACTTATTTTTTTTATATAATATTCATATATTAATAACTAAAAGGGACTCACCAAATCGTATGTCCCTAGCAAAAACACACAAAACTTTGAAAAATTTTAAATTTTTTGAAACGTGTTAACACTTTCACTTCCACACACCGGCTGAAAAACTAATTAATCAAAACAAGGAAGTACAAATGTGAGGAATAAGTATTAGTTTAAGACCTAAATTAAATTGGCTTGATAAGAATGATAGTTTCTTAAATAATCATTATTGAATGAGGGGGTGCCAATAATTGGTTCAAAAAAAGGGGTGCCAATGATTGTAATCGGTACGCTATCACGTGGATAAAAAAAACGCAATAAAGCTCTGCAACTCATAAAAACAACACCAAACAAATTCATAGAAATTAATATTAACTATTAGGTATACCAACGTAGAAATAATGTCTGGTACTCGAATAACAACTAAAATGCACGACTGGATCGCACGTACTTGCTCCTATTTTCGATCACATTATAAGCGAAAAATTCTTAATAGAAACGACTAGCTAAATGTATTTTTAAAGCCGTTTTTCACTTAATTTTTTATATTAACTTTTTTCAAAACAAAACTTGGTATGGAAATTTTATATTTTTAATAATGTAAATTCAAAAACAAAATTTCAGAAAAATCGTCCACCAGTTTTTGAAATTTAAAATTTTCAAAAAAAAAATATTTTTTTTTTCAAAAATCCAAAAAAAAACTATTTTTCGAACATTTTGAAATGCAGTATTATTTAGAATTCGAATTAACTTCTGTATAAAAATTTTGATCGACATCCGTTGAGCCGTTTATGAGAAATTTAAAAATCAATAAAATGGTTGTATGGCAGGGACAGTTAATAACAAAATATTGCAAACAAAATTTTTGTCACTTTCGCTTGTGTCTTTCTTAAATTTAAATCGTTTTCGACAGCTTTTTCTTGTAAGCGTTTTAAAAAAAATGTTAGAATAATATGCATTATTATGCCACCCTTTCAATGAGATTATCAATAAAAATAAGAGCATCCTTTGATGAATATGTATATGCTAGTTGTTTCACTTCTAATTGCAAATCTTCTTCATAATTTTCCTTTTCGGCTTCTTCAATCTTTCACCTACATCAACTGTTGTATGCGTAACGTCTTTATTTATAACATCAAACAAATTTATCTTCAGAACTATTTGCAAAGTTTTGTTGCCTAAAAACACTGAGGTGGGTATCATCTGCTTCCTCAGAACTTTCGTTGGGTCCCAAATTATTTCCCTACATGATTTCTATGTCCAAGTTAAAAATTCTGAGAAAAAAATCAACGAGATTTTTCTTGTTCACTATTTAGAGTTCCCTGTATAAGATTTTGTGTGTTCACAAAATTGGATAGATCACTCGAACGAGATTCACTATATCGAGCGTCTCCTGTATTACATTAATTTAACAGAGACATACAACGAAAAAAACAAACAACAGAAGAAACATCAAAATATTGACATTATTATGCCAAGTACACGTGGTTGGTTTTGGACGGTTCTCCATCGAAGGATTATTTACGCGAAACGATGCTTTATTTCGCCGATCGATGGGATAAGCGATGTTTTCATCAGAGCCAAGGGCGTTGATTTTTTTTTGAAAATGCAATACGGTGATATGAATCTGATAAAAACTGATACACAAAACTTCCGTCCACTGAACAAAATGAACTGAGGATAGCAATATCCAAACTACAGAACAACAAAGCTGCTGGCCCCAACGGACTACCCGCCGAACTCTTTAAGGCAGCCGGAGATGCCCTGTTACAGTGCATGCACCAACTCATCTCCAAAGTCTGGTCAGAAGAAAGTATGCCTGATGAATGGAACCCCAGCATCGTTTGCCCGATCCACAAAAAAGTAGACCCTCTAAACTGCACCAACTATAGAGGAATAATTCTCTTGAATATCGCTACAAGATCCCTTCTGCTGTATTATGTGAACGTCGGAAACCATTTGTCAGCAACCTGATTGGACCCTGTCAGTGCGGTTTCAGGCCAGGAAAATCCACAATCGATCAAATGTTAACGCTATGGCAGATCGTGGAACCTACCCAAGAACTCCAAATCGATAACCACCATCGCTTTATCGATTTTAAGGCCGCGTAAGATAGCATTTATAGAGACGAGCTATGCAGAGCCATGCCTGGTTTTGGCATCCACACAAATCATCCGACTATGTAGAATGACGATGGATAACTCTCGCTGCTCCGTCAAGGTTGGTACTGACCTCACAGAAGCTTTTTATGTCAAAAAAGGATTCCGACAAGGTGATGCGCTATCGTTCGATTTCTTCAACTTAATACTTGAACAAATTGTAAGAATATCCCAAGTTAACTTAACTGGCACAATTTTTTTCAAGTCTGTGCAATTGTGATCCGCTATATCATCCGCTATAACATCTAACAATAACATCTCGTTAGAAATAAAGCGAAGAATAACTCTTGCAAATCTCTGTTCCTATGGGCTAGGGAGGCAATTGAGTAGTAAAGCCCTCTCTCGAAAAACAAAGGGACTCTTTATAAGACTCTGATCATCCCAGTCCTGCTCTATAGCGCGGAGACATGGACTCTATCAAAAGCGGATAAAGATGTCCTTAGTCGTTTCGAGCGTAAGGTTCTTCGCAAGATTTTCGGCCCTATCTGCGTTAACGGGCTTTGGAGGAGAAGGTTCAACCACGAACTATACGAGCTGTACAGCGACATCGACCTGGTATAAAAAATACGTATATCACGTTTAAAATGGGTAGGTCATATAGAGCGTATGGACAACAATGCTCCGGCTCGCAGGATCTTCGATTCCAACCCAGTCAAGGAAGACCTCGCCTAAGGTGGCGCGTTCAAGTGGAAAATGACCTCAACCAACTTGGAGTGCGTAACTGGGGGCAGCTAGACAAAGACCGAGCTAGCTGGGGAGCCATGTTGGTTGAGGCCCAGGTTCGCCCCGAACTGTAGCGCCACCTAAGTAAGTAAGTGGTGAAAACTGAGTAAAAATGAACTGTTTGTAGAATGAATTGTGATTGTGATGTTAGACATTTCAATGGCCAGTAGAGTGGGACTGTTATGAAATATGATTGTCATGTCAGCTAAATATTTTATTTAAATTATTTTGATATCCATGATCCATCCAGGGGGTCAATTCCCGATCTGTGAAATTATGAAGTGATAAAACAAATATCATTTCAGTTTTCACAGAGGTTTATCATTTTCCAACTTCACGCACACGCCTAATGCGATTCTAGAACTCATTGTGATAAAATTTGTACTAAAATGTACTAAATGATAAATTCTGTCATTTCTGGTTAGATTTTTTGTTGGAAAAGGTAAATATTTCAATTCAGTTTCTAAATTTGCTTAAGAATAATGTCCGGAATACTAATTCGTTTAATAAATTAATAAAAGACGTCGTACTGAACAATTGTGGGTTTTATATTATATTCAATAGTATCTCTGTTTTGAGTAAGATTTATTATTTTTTCATGTGAGGATATTGAGGCTTTCCCTTCGAGATGGGATGAATCTATTCGAATTTACAACTAGGAGCACTTTATTGAACTTTATAGATTCCCAAAACATTTATGCATGGATTTAATACGTGAATTGAGAGCATTCTTGAAAAACACTCAACTTATAAGTGCCATTTAAATATGGTTAAGTTCTCTGCATTTTTTTGCAATGGGTAGTTTCCAACGATCTGTCGCGGGAATGAGCACCGTCGTCGCGTCGGCTGTTGTGAATCTGTTGATTTAACAATTTCGTTATTTACTCGAATACACACAAATATAACTTATAACCAAAATATATTTGTATATAAATATAATGGTTGCTTACTTGTCATGTGCCAAATCCTGTTTTTCTTCTTAATATTCGATTAGAAACATTTTCTTCACAAAACAATTGACCGTGATAAAAAAATTATCATATGAAAAATGTTTGGCATTTAACTTCACTTTTTCACGAATCGAGAATCGAATTAGACGTGAAAGCGTGATAAAATTTATCACTTCACATTTTCACAGATCGGGAATTGACCCTCAGCATACCTCACAAGTCGCATTATGGATTTTCAAAATCGAAGCAATCATGAGTAATAGTGTGAAGGGATCTCGTCTTTCTTGTTAAATTAGTGTCAAACTGTGACGAAGATACAAGTAATAAACCATTTCTGTTTTTACGTTACGTTAAATTAATAAATTAAGTAATTAAATCTCGTCGTAAAATGTTTGGTCCCATTAAATTTTGGAATGTATTTTTTTTATCTTTAAGAACCTTATTGAATTATTAACAAAAAGTATATATAAAATATTACGTACTTATAGCTGGTGATAAATGATAACAGTATATAATAATATTAAATAAATTAGTGACATTTTGTATTAAAAAAAACACACTCAGAATTAAATGTCACATCTTTTGGAACTAAATATATAACTTCAGTGAATAACAATAAGTAAGTGTAAAGTGGCCGAACTTATATACATTTAATACTCATCAGTTTAAAATTGTTTTATTTTATTATTATGACTATTTTTTTTATAATTTTTATTTTTTATTATTACTTACTCAAAAAAAAAAAATAGGTACTATAGGACAAGTCTTGCATTTCGAAAAAAAATCCAACTCGAGATTTTAATCAAAGTTGACATTACGATGATAGAGAATACCAAAAAAGTAGGTCCGGCAATTCCGTCTGTCTGTCTATAGATCGATCTACAGCCTAAACGGCTGAACCGATTTTGTTCAAACTTGGTTGCTTAAGCGTTTTAGGTGATTGTCGCAAAAAAATTTGGAATCGTTGTCTTAGCCCCAAAAATAACGGTACGTATCATACAAATATTTCTACCATCTTAATTACCTCGAAAAAGGCTATTTTGACAATTTTGATAAATATTAGTGTGTGTACTAATTTTAGTATGGTCTACATTTTGGTCGAAAAAAAATTAAAAATATTTTATTAATAACGGTACCTCCCATACAACAATTTTATTGATTTTCGACTTTCACGGATTTCGATCAAAATTTGTATACAGGATCTCCTTAAAATTCTAAATAAAACTGCTTTTTAAAAAAGGTTATTTTGGGATTTTTGAAAAAAAAATATTTTTTTTTTGAAAATTCAATATTTCGGGCGATTTTTTCTGAAATTTTGTTTATTTAAAATTTTTTTAGAAAAAAATTACGAATTTTTATATATAAAAAATCAAGTGAAAAACAACTTAAAAAATACTTTTAGCCGTTTCCAATAAGAGTCGTTTGCATACAATGTGATCGAACATAGGAGCAAGTATCTAAAAATGTATCTAATTTTCCTAGACTGTTATGAAATTTATATTTTTTGTATGTTTTCAAAGTATTTATTTAAGTTATTAAAAAAAGGTATTATTATAAAGAGGTTTTTTATTGCGACTCATTTTTTTTCAAAAGGACACACTTTTTCAGACTCTGGAACTCATTAAAAATTAAACCTGTGTTTGTCTCAGATTTATCTCCAGAGATGGCGGCTGAACTAATGCGGAGAAAATAACCGTGTCTGATTTGTTATGTTTCGTATAATTCGCATTATTTTATTTATTTCTTTGTCATATTTATGGGTATACTATACTCTGTTCAATTTATATTTTCAGTATAGGCATTATGGGAGAGCTTTTTCGAACACACTGGTGCCGGCAGTGCTTGCTGGCACACAACTTAAGAAATTGCTACTAAAATATTCCACAAGCCCACGTACATTCCACCATAACCTGTCTGCTCCCTGGCTAAGAGGACACTGATCGCCAATTTGACTCTCACTTATAGTGTTTGTTAAAGAAATAAACATTTTTCTTTGATTTTCGCTCTGGAGCTTTCAGATTCGAAGCTTCCTTAGAGCTTTTGGGAGCAAATATTTTAAATTTAAGGAAAAAGGTGTTGTCGCTGGGTTTTTTTCTGATTACATCTTTTAGTTTTTTTTTTTTTTTTTGGAAAACGGCTAAAATGCAGCTACATATTACTTGTTGGGTATTTTATTTAAGGAAAAATTACTATTTGACCAAGTTTTTGATGTAGTTTGGTTCATTAATTAATTGCAACATTGAACTACCAAATAGTTTTTTTTCGTTCATGAAAATAAAAATAAAATGGACATGGTTTCATGTATATAAATATAATATTTAAAATAGTGCAGTGCAATTTTAGGTGATATTAATATTTGTATGCTGTGTTTATTTACATTTAAAATGGCTTCAAGTTCTTCGAAGGACACAAGTTCATTATTATACCTTATTTGTACGTTTTTTTCTGGGATTTATTTTGACGTTAAAATAGATTAGGCCTTCTGGGGAACTCTTAAGAAAACGCCCCTACTATCCTACTTCTTGGTCGTGTGGAGAGAAATAGATTTATTTTTTTTATTTGGATTTAGTTTAATTTTTTTTTTAGATTTAGTTTACGGTGTACATGTTTCTGTTCATGAAATCTAAATTAACAATTGGTAATCCTACCAACATTTGTGAGCGAAATATGCTAATTTATAATGCTCACTACGGCAACCATGGAAAATGGAAAAGCTTTATAGAAATAGAGATAGCTTATTGAAATCCATAATAGTAAGGTTGAAAGGCAAATATCCTATCTTCCCTGTACTGAAAATATAAATTGAACAGAGTATAGTTTACTCAGTCACATGTTGTTAGTGTTATGCCTGAACATCATGTAATGAGTGAGCAGCAACTAATTTTATGACAATTTTTAGAATAGGGTTTTAATGAAAAATAAGACGACAGGCGAGCACACAACTATCGCGCCACTACCACCCCAATGACAATTGGCTATCTCCATATCTAAAAAATATGATTTTTCAAATTGTTATTTATACAATTACTGAATATAATTTTTATTCATATAAATTGCGGAATAAATATAGGTACATCCCTTGTCTATTTAAAAGGCAATTAGGAAACTCACTACCCGCTTAAAGTTACGACCATTACCCTAATTTCATAACAACTGCTCCCTTTGGAAATACATAAATTCACATTAAGTGTGAGAAAAATGAAAAACCACTTTACGAAACGTTTTTTTATTCCTATCATCATCTGAAAATCGGTTTCGTAGCGTTAAAGTTAGAGAAAATGAGCTTTAAATCACTTCTCAATGACTACACACCTTTCGAAGCAATATAGTATAGGCTTCCCATAACCTAAAAATGCTTTCCAATTTTAAAAGGATATCGGCAATTGAAAGGCTATTTCCCCCCTTAAGCCATTAGTGGCATTTTTTGGAGCGTAGAAAATGGTGGACCAGCTAGTGGTCTGCATGATTATTATATTTCTATCGAGTCGAGACCCTACCACAGAAATTCCTGTTTGTGTAAACGTATTACCAGTCAGCAAACAATAATGTATTTGCTACCACAAAAAAAAACAACATAACAGTTGTTGTCAGTGCCCCAGAGACCGCAGGACCAAATAAAAGTTTTCTCTGATTGCTAAATATATGTATAGTGTGTACAGTATAGATGGAGTTATGGGCGAGTTGGGGTTTGAGATATGGAGATAGCCAATGGTCATGGTGGTTTTATGTCTGTGCTCGTAGTGGTTCATTAAAAATAGACAAATACTTTGTGATGTACTGCAATATATCTAGCGACTGGAATAAATTGTATGTTTTGTATTGCATGGCACGTTGTACTGAACCATACTCAACCAACCACACCTTTACACTCAATTTCACTTGATTAAGCTACTAGATATTTTTTTTTAAATATTTTATTGAATTATATTAAACTAATTGTAATGGTAAAATAATTTATAGGGCAATTTGCTTTGTCAAAAGTTATTTATTGTTAGGTAAGCAACTTAGTGTAAAATAATGTACCCACTCGTATTGCGATGGACTTACATAAAGTTCATTCCATTAAATGCAAATTATTTACAGAAGTATGGCTTCCCAAAAGTAACATCGTCACAGCTATTAGATGCAAAACTGTTCTTCTGCAGCTCCAAACAAGTGAAATTGAAAGCTATTATTTCACAGCTCAAGGTATTTTTATTTTAAATCATGCTCTACAGTGAAGTTTAACAGCACTGTCAGCTCGTACAACGTTTAGTTTTTCAAACTAGATCCATAATACCTTTTATGCGATCTATGAATGAGCTTAATGAATTTCCCTCATTTAAAAGGCCGTTGTACAGCTTCCAACTACACAAATGCAATAAAAGACGCGACAAGAGCTCTAAACAGTAGCTTTAGCTTTAGAAGTAAAATACTTACGCAATGCGCATTTCGAAATGTCAAAATATAGCATTAAAAGACCAACTTCATATCGGTTGTAGAGCTGAGTATTAATATCTTAACACATTCTACTCATGAACCCATATTATAATAGGGTGTTGTCCAGAATAAATCCAAAATATTTATTTTATCAAGAAAAAAAAAGTATTATTTTGCATAAAAAATAAATGAATGTATGTTGTAGATTGGAACTATAAATTTACTCTGTTAAACAATGCGGAAGAAGTTTGATATTTTCTCGTTTTGCATAGTAATGTACATAAATACAAAGGTTTTTTCATAGTATTTAAACATAAGAGCTCTATATCGCCAGTGATTAATATTGCAGCTCCAGAACAGATAGTATTGCAGCTTATTTGGAAGAAACGTCTTGCCTGACAGTAAAAGTGGCGACGAGATATAAAATTAATTCAATTATTCTTTTTTACATTTAAAAAAAGAATCATCTTCAGAGTGTAATTAAAGAAAACACGAAATTATTATTATTTTTCAAAAATAATTTTATTTCAGCTCTGAAAAATTAATTTTTAAATATTTTTATTAGCTAACTATTTTTTAAAATTATTTTTGATGGCCTAATACACAGAATTATGTAGGCGCGCTGTAATTTAACGAAGTATCGTCACAACATTTCTGAAAATATTAAACGCGCACTTGAAATTCACTATCAAACAATCGAAAATCTTAATTTCTTTTCTTATTTATTTTCATAAAGATATTTTTTAATTTTCCATCTTCGTTATTTCTATTTTAAATACTATGAACAGATTCATTCATTGTTTAATAGTATGAGAATTTCATATATTTATATTTTGTACTATACAAACCAATACAAATAATAATATGTCAAAAGTTGTGTTTTAATAATTTGAAACCCAACCTACTGCAGAGCTTCAAGTCACTTTTGTCACTGATAACAGGGTGAATAAGAACAAAAAAGAGCTCTCAAACTCAATGAATTAGCAATGGGAGCTTGATTTTTGCTCTAAATCCACATATAGAGATCCTTGCTAAATAAACAGCTTTAAGATTTAGCTCTTGAAGGACTATAAATGCTTTTATACAGCTAAAAATGTTTCCTGGGTTCAATGGACCCTAATCAAGCGATGCAGAGTATATTGGATGAGAAATTTACTCGAATACTTTCCTTTTTTGAAATTTTCATACCCAATTTTATTTTTGGGTTTTATTTTGCTTTTATTTTTGCTTGTATATTCGTTTGACAGTTTATCGATTCCACAAAAACCCCAACCAGCTATCAAACCGACCGACCGACCAAGCATCCGGGCGGGAGAGCAAAAAGCGGAACAACATTGCCAGGAGGGTGGTTGACTGAAAACGAGCGTGATAGATACTTGGAATAAATTGCTCCTTCATTTATTTTATATCCAAAGTGAAAAAGTTTTTTTTTTTTTATTCATGCATACATATATGCACACATTATACACACACTAATACATACGGATATATATTTTTTAAATAGAGCTTTTGTGAATGTTTATGGAGGAATTTCTCACACACGAGACAGTTTCAATTTCAATGCTGAATTCATATGGCCTATAGTGTGTGGGCGAGATGCTAACGGTTTATATGGTTTCAGTTTTAATGCCATCTGTAAAATGACCTTGAAAATAGAGACGACAGCGAATATATTGAAAAACGAGGTCAAAGTTAAGCATGGAAAGAAGAGCGAACATCCATAGGGAATGAATGTTGTTTTTTTTTGTACGAACATGGACTCAGAGGATTTATTTCCACAAATAGGTTTGGTTTTTCGAATAAAGCAACAAGTTTTTTTTTATTTTAATGAATTTTATTCAATATTTAAATATTTCATGCTTTAAAGAAAAAAATATAGTAACAATTTATTTCATATTTGCTTTGAATCCAATTGATAAGCTCGAAAACTTTTAATCAAATATGGAAAAAGCATATATCCATAAAAATGTATTAAGTGTTCAAAATTATAAATTGAGGCACAGTGCCTATTTACTTCGGGTAAACTATTTTACAGAATTTGCATGCACGCATAAATACTATTAAGTACATTTTTCCTTGGCAAATGCTCGTTTTTTCAGACCACACAAAATTTAATTTGTTCCCAGTAAAAAATGTCAAGACCAAAAAATTGATAAAATGCACGATGGAATCACACATTGAACGCACTATCTCTTCTGTTCGACCAGATTGTGAACACAAGATTCTTAGTAGAAACAACTTAATATATTTTTAACGTCGTTTTTTAATTATTTTTGTATCTACAAAATTTCTTTAATTTTTTTATAAAAAAAATTTAGTTTGGCCATTTTAAGTATTTTATAATAAAAACTTAAAAACACAATTTAAAAAAAAAATCCAACCGTTTTCCAAATATCCATACATATATTGAATTTTCAAAAAAAAAAAAAAAATTATCGAAAAATCAAAAAAAAATATTTATGGAAAATGTTTGTATGCATTATGATTTAGAAACTGAATTACATCTTGTTTTAAAAATTTGATCAAAATCCATTAAGCCGTTCATTAGATAGTCAAAAATAAAAAAAGTTATATGGCAGATACCGTTATAAGATAATAGATAGATAGATATAATTTTATTTCAAAAAAAAAGTTTTACAAAAAACATAGTGTATGCGGGTATAAAATTAATTTTGACAATAAGTATAATTTGCCTGTCAGGTTAAATAGCAAATTAAAAAATTAAATTTAGTGAGTAGATTTATTTACATTATTCACGAAAATTCATTTTAAATTAGGTTGCGATACTTAATTGCATATTTTAAAAAATTGTTTAGGTTTGAGTAGCAATTGCCATTCATTAAGTTGAGAATTTGAGAGCGGGAGATGATGTCACTGCCTAGAAATGTTCATCTGTATCCTTTGAAGATTGGACATGTTCCGATGAAGTGATAAGTATTTTGCGATGTATCCATGTTACAAAGTGTACATATACCATCCGTATATCTCTGGAACGCTCTTCCATTAATACTAAGAAGCCCACGACGAGCTTTGAAGATGATGGAAATCATGTCACGGGGGTTCGAATCATCAAAATAGTTTGGTACTTCCAAGTACAGCAAGTTGCAGTATTCATCATGGAATTGAGACTGTGTGGCGAAGGTAGAAAATTCAATCCAGTGTTTTTCTCTAAGTCTTACTAGAAGAATATTATGCAGTCCATGCCATTCAAGCAAACTTATGTCGAAAGAAAAATCAATCGACGTACAATGAAAAAGATCCAACCATTCCTTAGCGTAGAAGATTTTTTTTGGCAATAATGGCTTCAGATAAGATTCTGGGTGATCTACCATTGGGAAGAGATAAGGTTCTTCTTAAGAAAAGTAAAGCTTTACTAAAGCTTTCTTAACGTCTTAGAAAGATTTAGGTAAACCTGTTTCGATGTGCAAAACATAGGTCGGCGTATTTTCCGTTAACATGAAACATCTTTTTATAAAGAATCGTTGTAATTTTTTAACGTGGTAGTGTTAACGATATCACCATACCTGAGCACAGTACAGAATTATAGCTTTTGAAGCAACATCATATATTTTAAATTTCGTAGAGTGCTGGACAGATTTATCCCTCAGTAGCCTGGACCATGCTGCATTGATGGAGTTCTTAGATGAATCCAATCTTATATTTAAGTGTTCATTCCAAGACATGGTTGAAAACTACGCCTAGATATTTGTATTGATTTGACACATTTATTTCAGCATCATTAAATAACCATTTTTCACAAGCAGCTCTTCGTCCGCCATTTCGAAAGATTACAACCTCAGATTTATCAAGATAAACTTTAAGGTTCCACTTGTTGCAGTATGTAATTAAACCATTAAAAAGTTGTTGTAGATCAGCAGGAGTAACCGTAAGAGGACAATGTCATCAGCATATAAAAGGGCGTTAATTTCAAGACCAATAGGTAGTGCGTTATGAAGACCATTTAGAAAGGAGACAAAGAGAAGAGAGCTAAGTACACAGTCTTGTCTTACACCTTCGTTAGTGGAGAAGAAATCCGATAGACTCGTGCCATCCCAAACAACAGCAGCAGTGTCCTGATAAAGAGTCTTTATAATAGCGATCATTTTCGAAGAGATTAATAGAGTAAGTAATTTGTGAAATAAAGCATTTCTATCAACATTATCAAAAGCAGCACAGAGTTTTTTTTTTTTGAAATAGTTGAAGCTGTATAATAAATGAAAGATGGTAAACTTGATCCACAGTAGAGTAGTTTCTCCTGTAAGCTTGAAACTCGTTTATAATGTTTTTATTTCTAGCCAAGACGTGAGTCTATTTAAGAAAACAGTAGTAAATAACTTATAAAGCGTGCCCAGAAAAGACAGTCCTCTATAGTTAGACACTACACTAGCGTCTTCTTTCTTAAAAAGCGGGTATGTTATTGATTTTTTGAATGACGAAAGTATACTTGCTGTTTCAAAAATTTCGTTAAATAACGTATGTATTTCTATAACCAGAGACGGGTTCGCATTTTTATAGAATTCGTAAGGCATTCCGTTTTGTTATCTTTGGCGACATATATAGCAGAATATATCTCGTTAAGCTCTACGAGCGAATCCAACTCAGGAACTTGTTTTTGAGAATGAGCAAATGAAATATTAGTTATATCAGTTGACTGCGTAAGTAATTTCTTAAAATGCATTTTAGTTCACTTTTGTAACAACCCCAGTTGGTGTACTAAAATTGTTACCCCGTATCTCCTTGGCAATTTTCCACCAATCTTTGGCGGAAGAAACAAATTGTAGACTTTTTGCAATGTCTTGGAAATAAGCTTGTATTTTTATTTTACGAAAGCTCCTGTACTTTTTGTTGGCATCATTATAGTTTTTTCTGCCAACGTCAAGATTTAATTTTCGAAAAGCTTTGAGTTGTTTAAAAACAGTTTTTCGAGCTACCGTTATAATAACATTGCAATAACAATATTTTTACTAAACGTTAAAGACTTTACCTGTAATGGAGCACTGAAGTTTTTATCAAAATCGTTAGAGCCTTTTTCGAAATAATTGAGATTTACCATTTTTGCCCCAAAAAATAATTATGGCATGTACCGTATTTTTGGATCTAAAAAAAAAGATTTTAAAATATAATCTAGCATAAGTAGCAAGCCTAAAAAGAAATGAAATTTGGTGGAAATAAATTGATGATACAAATATATAAAATCTTTTTAATTTGCTTAGAGAACAATATAAAATTATATAACAAAAATTCAAAAATCGCTTGAGTGTTTTTAAAAGAAATTATTTTTTATTTATAAAATTTACAAAAAAAATTGAATCGCCATTTTGAACTTATTATTAATATGCATATAAAATTTTAATTTCAAAAAAACTTCAGTGACTAGTTTTTGAAAAATCGATTTTTCAAAAACAAATGTATTCGTTTTTTAAAAATCGAAAAACCAATATTTTTTAAATTTGAGTATGTACTTTTATTAACACCTCTCGAAAACATTTGCGAAAATAAAATAATTTTAATCGGTACATCCAATAGTGAGAAGCTCAAAAATATGAAAAGTGGGTCTATGTACTAAGTTATTAAGTACTTAAAATAATATGTATATGTTTTTACTTAAAAGTGGATTGCACTTATTTAAGAGCTCACACAATATCTTATCAAAATTCTTGGAGTTGTTTTTGAGAAATACTTTTTTTTCCTTGCCGTTTTTTTCTCTCAGGAATATAGTTTTTCTAAGTGTTCAAGATAATATTATTTCGAAGAGAAATATTGTGTTTTCTAAAAAAATGTTTTTTTTCTAAATTTCAAAAAAAAAATTGAAAAACTTTGGTTTACATTAGTGTTTAAACTTTCTGCAAGCTTCGGCATAAAAAAAGCAAATGAACCGTTTCCCAGAAACCAAAAACAAAAAATGGTTCTATTAGATGTACAAGAAATAACCATTTTTTTCCAAAAAAAAAATTACCAAAAACCCTTTCCTTTATCAATGAACTGATTTTTTTTTATAAAAAATCGTTAGAGCCGTTTTAAAGAAAAATGAGATTTTTCTTTTTGTCAAAAAACAGAATATGACAGGTACCATTAGTTTACGTCTAAAAAAAAAAAAGACGGGAATGCGGGCCCAATTTTTTCGTCACCGCGATGTCAAGTTTGACCAATATCTCAATTTCAATTTTATTACGAACCCATAACCTGAAATTATGGGCTTATAATTAAATCGCAAGTAAAAATGGCCCCTAAAGTAGGGATAAATGGATCCATTTTAATAAGGAAAATTGTACCAATTTGAGAATTCACCTCAAAGGTAGATTTTTTGTAAAATTATAATATGAAAAGTGAAATAATTCGAAATTTTGACCTCGATTAATCGAAATAATTGGTCTTATTTCGCAGTTACATCAGTTGGTCTTACTTGAATAATTTGGTATAAAACCGTCCTATACTATATTACGAGTAACTGATGTCTTGAAATAATACCAAGCGAAATAAATTTAATTTTCAAATTGTAAGCTTTTTTTCATTTCGAAAAGTGAAATAAATCCAATTTTCAACATTTTACCAAATTGAAATTTTTTAGCTTTGATATCAGTTTTTGATTTTATTAAAATCAGATTAGTGGGTTCCAAAAATGACAGTGCGCTTACCTGACAGTTGAAAAAGCGGAGTAATGATATTGCGTGAGGGGAACACAGGAGGCCCGAATTTTGTTACACTTCAAAACCTTATTAAAAGGTGTCTGGATGCCTAATAGAAATCGAAAAAGTTTTTTTTATATAACCTCTCCGTAAATTTGGGACTTACGTATGTATAATCGTGTACAACAACATTTGGCTTTCTCTTAACGAAATGTTTAAATATGGTCATACTTCAAAGAAAATAATAGTAGATTTTCTTTGCAATTACGTAGTCGAGGAATGTAAAAGTCTTCAACTTTATAGTTTGAAGCAATTAATTCTCCGTGATTTGTAAAATTTGATAGTTATTATATTTTAAACGAAATAGCAAAATTTTTATAAATTATTTCTCAAAAAGCTTATAAAAACGAAGTCTTTTCGAGGTCTTACATTTACTGCAACTCAAAGAAAAGATTTTAGACCCATGCCAGTAAGGCAACACAACTTAATTGAGTCTCCTTCTCAACCAATCTTCGCTAATTGCCTACCTAGCTTCGAATGTATATTCATTGGTAAACCTTGTGAGGTGTACTTGGCTAATTGAAAATTATTTGTTATTTCTGATTGGCAAAATGTCTGTACATAATAATCTATCCTGTAAAGGTGTTAACAAAACATAAATATTGGATTGTGATTTTAATATAATTATTGGCGCAAAATTTTAAACAACCCATTGTTAAGGGCTTAACATTTTACTAGTAAGCAATTTCCTAAGTGCTTATTGATTGAATAACTATTTCAAAACTTTTAACTTTTCCAAACAAGCTAGTAAATTGCTAATTAAGCAGAGAGCTGAGCATTTGTAGGGTTTGAATTTTGATGAACACAATTATTGTTGTTATGCGTTGTAAATTAATTATATATTTTTTTTTAATAATCTACACGCTCTCAAGGGATTATAAATACCCTTTAAATGTTTCAATAAAGCGCGGGCGTGAGGGTGAGGTTAAGGAAGAGAAAGAATGATAGGAAAGATGTGTGGCGCGATATTCGACTGTAGGGTGTTGTTGTCTCAGATTTTATCTCCAGTGATGGCGGCTGAACTAATGCGGATAAATTTCCGTGTGTTATTTATCAATGTCCCTTATAATTCGCATTCATTTTTTTATTCTTTGTCATACTCGTATTTTATCGGTATACTAGTTTTACTCAATCATATGTTGTTAGTTCTTTGCCTAAACAGCATGTGATGAGTAAACCAGCAAATCATTGTATAAAATTTGTTTTAAGAATTGGTTCTTAATGGAAAAATAAGAAGATAGACTACGGCAGGGATCGAACCTATGACCATGAGGTTGACAGGCGAACACACAACTCTCGCGCCACGGCCACCCCCGTGGGTGATGAAAACCCAACATGTGCTCTAAAAAGGTATTAGTTAATTCGATTTTCATCACTTTAACTTCATTATTTATAAAAAAAAAAAAAAAAATGTGCACCAGCCGGACTCGAACTTGGGCACCCCGCAGGCAAGGCTGATATACTATCAGATTCCATAATGCATTTAGCAAATTGCTAAAAGTTAAAGTAGCCATTCCGTGATTTTAACTTTAGTAAAATGTTAAAATCGTTTAAAATTAGCTCAGTCATCTATTTAGCTTAGTAAATTGCTAAAAGTGGCTTTAACATTTTACTAAATCGCTTAAAATTTTGCGCAATTATCTTTAGGTTTCAAAATGATAAATTTTAAATTTTTCTTTCACGACAGCCCATTGATACATTTTTTTTAACATATTTTAATCAAACACAAACAAAATTATCATAAAGCTCAGGATTCGCGCTTCGTTATTTTTTATAGATCATCATTTTTTGTTTCCACTTCTAAAACTGACGAGTGCCGCGTCATTTCGGAAATAAACGGATATGCCTGCATATAAATCTTTTTAGATACATTCAACCAAATGTTCTTTATGCGCGTAAAATATACGCTGATAACAATCATCCTGTTTATGTGCCTCCTGTATGTACAGAGTTAATCTTCCAATACCCTTCATCATATTATTACATACTATAAAAAAGGAAAGTCAAATAAAAAAAAAATAATCGGTAAAACGAATCATAAGGTATCGAATTGCCTTTTGATGTTTTCGGGGTGCAAAGGATTTTCTTCGTCTGATTTAATGACCCAACCCAATATTACTTCACAGGATATTTGTTTTCGAAAAGGATTTAAGAGTTTATCATTTCTGCAAATGCCACCGTGGTCTTTTTTTTTTTGTATCAAGCTGATTTTGAGTTTGTTGTTTCGTTTGCTTATTTAGAGTCTACAATTTATATGTTGTACCTACATTATTCATGGCATTTTCAAGTAAGTCAAATACAATTTAGATAACGAAATCTGAAAGCAAAGTATTAAAGTAGACATAAATCAAGGATTTTTGTTCGCTTTTTTTATGAGAGTGTTTCTTTTCTTTTTGTTTATTTTTCTTTTTTTTTATAAAATTCATTAGAATGGAATTTTGTGTAATTTTAATATTATTCAAATTTGATGCGTGTAAACACTGTAATGAAAGTGCGATTTGAATCTTAATATGCTTACATCATAGAAAGATATACAAAAATACATGTTAGGCAGACTCATGAAGTTAATGACACAAATTAGAATTGAAAAAAAAATTTATCTCAAGTATGTATATATTAAGCAACGAATCCCCATGAAAGGAATTTAAGAAAGTTTTGTTTACTTAATTGTTTATTTGTTTGTATTTATTTTAACTCTTCTTAGCATACATATTCAAATAATGTACATAGAATTTTTTCGTCTCACATTTTGCTCTCGATGTTCAAGATTGATTTTATTCTTTTTTTATTTAACAAAAAAAAAACAGAATAAATTAAACAATGATTTATATTTTCTCATGTAAGATTAAAGTAGACACGGATATCGATTTCATTCACGAACGAATTGACAACCAGAAATTGCAGAAAGAACTTTTCAAGTTACTTCAAACAGTTTTGAATTGCGTCGTAATTAAAAAAAATCTACTGTTTCCGTCTGTCAACTTTATTATGATAAAATTTTAAATACTGACTGACATTTGTACATTGATGGAAGATGATTCCAAAATTTCTTCCATCCGTTAAAGAAATAATGAATTTACATTACATTACATTACATTTTATACTACTCCGCAGATAAATCTAAGAAGTAGAGACACTGAAGCACTGGCAACTAGACCATTGGCTTAAACTTTTACATATATTAATACAACATAGAGAGATAGAGATAGGAAGAACACACAACAGATGAAACACATGTCAACAGCACGTGGTTGGCTTCCGACGGTCCTCCATCGAAGTACTAACCACGAGCAACAATGCTTGATTTCGCTGATCTATGGGAAGCGATGCTTTTTTTTTTTGTAAATTCATTTTTATTTCATATTAACTTATAACTATCTTCAAGCTAGACAAAAATGTTTAAAACTAGGGTTATTATCAATAACTTACAACTAATTTACTGGCCCTTTACGGGCGCTCTAAACTAAACAATAACTCTTAGAACTAATGTCTTTCGACCTAAAAACTATTTTAATTAAATCTAATTATTTTATTTTTTTTTTGCCAAAAAACTCGGTATCTTATCATATTTTTCTTTTTTACTTATAAACTAAACCTAAAAATAGACTAAAAATAATTAAAACTAGATACAACTAACTTATACTAACTAAAAATAACGTAAGCTACTTAAATTACCTAATAATACCCAAAACCACTTAAAACTACTTAAAAACTTGAACAGCCACAGCAGCATTTTTTTCGTTTTTAAAATTTTTTTTTGTTTATTTTTTATATGCATTCAGACACACAACCAACATGCAACCCGCCCATACATGTACATACGCGCATACATGTACAGACACGGAGTTACATGCACGTATGCCCCCGCATACATATATATTTTTAATTTTTTTTTGGTGCCACCCCGACTGTTCCCTATATCTAATTGCCCTAAATCTATGTAAGTCGGCCAAGATATACCATCTTCATCGACTTTAAATATTATGATGCTGTTCAGAGTGCCACCAGAACTGGTTCTCCTGTTTCGCCGTATCCCTCCGGTCCCGATCGGACACAGCCCTACTGAACCGAAGGCGCTCTTCTCCACCTTGAGCGATGACGTCTCGACCATACAGAAGTCGCCTATCCACAGTTTTCCGACTGATGTGGTAGATGAGCGGAACCGCCCCTCCATCCTGTATCAGCCCTCGACTGTCTAAATAGAGGAATGCCTCGGGAGGGATGTGACCACTTAACCGCGCACTCTCAAAATATTCGTTATTGGGGTAATAAGCCCCAAAAATTAAGCTGTTAGTTGAGGACATCGCTCTTGTAACGTGCCCCCGAATCAGCTTGAACAACAAAATTATCTATTCTGTTTATGTTGGCTCCGTTGTATGGAACCTGGTTGGAATAATATCGTTTGTACTCCGACTCTGGTGTTCTGTGTAATCCAAGGCAACGTCTAAGACATTTCCTCTCAAACACCCGAATCTTTACCATTTGAGATGGGGCAACGTTGAAACACACCGGACATCCATAGGCAATCATCATGTAGCAAATCACCTTCATCCTGCTGTCAAGACGACTGCTATAAAACAATCGTTTTGTCAGGGCAAAGGCTCCCCTAGCCCTGGCCAAAGCAGCACCTATATGTCTGTCGAAATACAGGTACTGATCCAACCAGATGCCAATGTACTTTACTACCCTTTTACTCGCCAGTGGATGTCCACGTGGTCCTACGATCACCAGCTTGCGCCAGTTCTTTCTCGTATCCCTTGAGGCGCTAGACAACGAAGTCCTAAACAGAATTGTTTCTTATTTCTGGAAATTGATTTTCAACATCCAGTCATCACAATATCGCTGAATCTTTTCGAAGTCACGCTGCAAAAGAATTTTGATGACCTCTACTGTTGGAGCTGTTTTGTACGCAATTAGATCGTCGGCGTACGCAATTGCCTGAGTTAGACTACCTATCAGATCGCTGGTGTAAATGCTGAATAGAATCGTCGACTTAACTGCTCCCTGCTGAAGACCAGTATTAATATTAAAAATTGCTGTAGAAGTAACATTGCCACTCTTGACAACAAACTTTCTACCATTTAGCATGTCATAAAGCATATACAATAGAGGTTGACTTATACCTAGTCTGGTTAGCTTTAGATAGAGACCTTCTAACCATACGGTGTCGAAGGCCTTCTCCAAATCAACCAGACAGGCATCCGTACACTGCTTTTTAGATTTGTTCCATTGGACATCAGAAACGAGTTTAGATGCGGCATGAATTGTGTCATGTCCCGTCTTAAAACCGAACTGATTATCCGGTATGATTTTTTTGTCCTCCGCCCACTTGAACAGAGCCCTATTAATAACCTTTTCAAATACTTTGCTGATACTCAGAAAAAGACTTATCGACCTGAGATTCGCCGGATTGGAATTGTCCTTTCCCTTTTTAGGGAGAGGATGCACCACTTCTGTCTTCCACCGCACTGGATAATATGCATTATTCAGCGCGTTGTTAAACAGTGTGGTATAAATGTCAACTGCTTCATAAGGCAAATGTCGTAGTACAACATTGGATATACCATCGACTCCTACTGATTTCTTTTTCTTTAGTGAATCAAAGATGAGCTGGAGCTCAATCTTCGAAATTAACAGGGAACTGGTCCCATTTCGCTCGGCGATTATGGCGTTTGCCAAATGTTCACCATTCAGCCCGGTAAAACGAAGGTTCTCAGACCGCCACTGCGGGAAGCGATGCTTTCATCGTAGCCAAGGCCGTTGAAAATAATGAATTTAAAAAAATACAATTTGATGGGTTTCCTGTGTAAACCATTTTATAGAAATATGTAAGGCCATTAATGAAAAACAAAAATTAAAATGCACGACTGGAGCGCACGTACTTGCTCCTATGTTTGATAACATTACATATATGCAAAAGATTCTTAATAGAAACGGCTAAATGTATTTTTAAAGTCGTTTTGCACTAAAATTTTTATATATAAAAATTCCTCAGCTTACCTCGAAATGTCATCGGTAACAGACGTAGTACGTTCAGTGCTCTCCCTTTTGTAAATTCAATATAAAAAAAACAGTTAAGATACCACCCGAATTGAAAAGAGCTAGAGTTTCATCGGCCCTTGAGTGCCGGACTTCCAAGCGCGTGGTGGCCCTATGGGACACCGGGAACTTTCCCGGGGCGTTTTTTCAGGAAAAAGTTGAAAGAAGCACTGCCTGGACAACGAAGGTCAAAGAACAAAATTTGTGTCGATGATGTATTAAGGAAATTTGAGATTAAAAAGTTAAATGTTATTTTTGACAAAATTGTTATGACTATTGAAAAGCGTTTTGCACGTTTTGCACAACATAAAGATTTTTATGGAAACGTCGAATATTTCGATCCACGAACGTTTAAAAAAATTGCCGAAAATGGTTTGCCAAATAACGCTTTGGACAAAATATGTTACTGCACCAATACAAAAGAAGAAGACGTACGTGATGAACTTTTGGCCTTTGCCCGTTTATTTCCTTCCATTGTTCTAAGATCACGAACGAAAGTGTACGATGTAGCTTTTAACGGCCTTTAGTCCACAAAATTTGCGTTTCATCCCGGCTATTTTGAATCACTAGTTCAACAAGTGCAATTAGATATAATGCTAAGTCTTCTACTTAGTTGAGTAATTTCAGTAGTATATAGAATTGTATTATAAAAAAAAACACCTTCTTATAAACGGTGATTTTTTAAGAGCTTGGTTTTTGAAAATTCAAAAAAACACAGAAACTTGTAAAAAGTGAATGAAACTTTTATTTGGATCGATAAATCAATTTCTGCCATTTACTTTTTAAAAATAATTTCACTTAAATGTTGCCCACGGCTACGCTTCAGGTGGTCCATTCTGAAGGTCCAATTTTGGCAAACTTTTTCACACATTTCGGCCGGAATCTCACCAATGACGCGTTCAATGTTGGCTTCCAAGGCAGCAATCGTGTTTGGCTTGTCCCCATAGACAATAGACTTAACATAGCCCCACAAAAAATAGTCTAACGGGGTCAAATCACATGATCTTGGTGGCCAATTGACTGCGCCAAAACGTGAGATCAACTGCTCACCAAATTCGCCTCTCAATTGATGCATGGTTTTGCGTGCAGTGTGGCATGTGGCACCGTCCTGTTGGAACCACATGTCGACCGAGTTCAATTCTTGCATTTTCGGCAAAAAAAAATCTGTTATCATCGAACGGTACCTTTCTCCATTGACCGTAACCCTGCGGCCTTCATCGATTTCGATCAAAATTTGTATGCAGGTCCCTCAAATTTTAAATAAAACTGCATTCCAAACTATTCGAAAAAAGTTTTTTATATTTAGTGATATTCTAAATTGTCTAACCATAGACAACAGCCATAAAAGCTTGTCATGCAGCTTAAAAAAATATCCTCTATATATACATATTACTTCACGACTACACAAAACATAAAACTCTTGGAAAACTTTGTGAGTGATAAGTTTTTCTCAAGGCCGTAATTTGAATAGTTAGTCGACATTGTACTTTCCTCTCGGACTTGGATAGGGTCTCAGTTATCGCAATTACAAATATTGCAGAATTTTTATTCTTAACCTTCTTTCGACTTTAAAATTATTTTTCTTCCTATCGTCGTTTGTTTCGGACTAAACTGGCTATATACATATTATCCTTGGTTATTATGATTTTTTTATAAACTCTATACCAACTTCCTTTATAAAAGAGACACAGTACACATATGAACTTATTTATATAGTTAAGGAAAGACTACTGAATTTTATTTAAAGGTTTTTGAATAAAGTTTTATAGCTTTGCCTCTATTTTTTTCTTATCGCACTATTAAACTTGTAAACAGAAAATATAATGTAAGACCTGAAACAAAACAGAAATATAACTTTAGCGATGTGGATTAACCGTAAAAGTGGATAATGCACAGTGATTTATCAATTACATAGTCCAGATCGAGAGAGCTTCCCGTTGGTCCCTGTGTCGCCCTAAGGGGATATTCATTGGACCCACTTATGGGATGACTGCTTCAAGCATAATGAACGTGTAAAAGAAGAATTGCCCAAGCAATAAACCATCCCCTGTGCCTCTTGTCTATAAATTGGGTAAATCTTTTTCAAACCTCTTAATAATTTATGGAGTTCGTCGGCCCGTTCTTGACATTTTCCTCTGTCTCCATAACCAAGTCCTAAAAGCAAACCATATAAAAATAAAATGCACGACTGCATCGCATATACTTGCTCTTATATGGTTCCATCATATCTTTAGTTTTGATTTAAAAAAAAATATTGTTATGACGAAGTATTTGACAATATAAATTAAAAACGTAATTTCAGCAAAAGTCGACCAACCGTTTTTGAGATTTTGAATTTTCCAAAATAAATATGTTTTTTTTTTAAGTTCCAAGAACTCAAATGACTTCCTATATAAAAATATTGATCGAAATCAGTGGAGTCGTTTATAAGAAAATCAAAAGTCGAAATCAAAAAAATTTTTGTATGGCAAGTACAATTAATACAAAATTATTAAACAGACAAAATTTTACCAAAAAGTAGATTATACCTAAAGCAATGCACAGTTTTTTTTTTATCAAAATCGATAGAGCCGTTTTTGAGATAATCAAGGTGGTACCAAACATTCAATGGCGCAAGTATGTAGGTATTGTTATTTTCGGGGCTAAAAAAAAAACAATTCAAGAATCTATTTGAGACAATCTCCTAAAACGTTTAAGTACATACCAAGTTTGAATAAAATCACTTCGGCCGTTTTGGCTGTAGATCGTTTTACAGACAGACAGACAGACGAAACTTATAATTTCCAGTTTGATTAATATCTCCAATTCGATCTTTTTTCCTAAATGCAAAACTTGCCCTATAGTTTACCCATTATATCGCAAGCAAAAATATAATCTTCAATGTATATTTATATTTCTAGAATAAGTACATACACATTTAGGCCAACGCGAAAATGTTTTTTGGACTTGGCATAGGTATCCCAAAGATCTTAATGGCATTTGGATTTTATATATATTTTGTCTGTGCTTCTGATGGTGTTAGCAGAAGCAATATTGTGTTGCGAAGCCCCAGACACAGGTAGCTATAGTATCTCACACAACTTGGCAAATGAATTTATTCCATTACTTGGTGTTGTGTTATCCTTTTGTATCCTTTTGCTCGTTGGCTGAACCTTTCTCTATTGGTCTTGTTATTTTTATTCTCTTAAGTAAAACAAAACAGAAATGTAAAAAAAAATGCGTGGAAGGGCTGCTTTAAGTGTTATGGGAGTGTACAAAGTAGGTAGATCTGTTCAAATTTACAAAACTTCTACCGTTGCTGACCCTATCTTCAGTCGGGCATTTTACTTTCGAATAGCTATAGTGGAAAAGAATGGGAAGCAGTTTTGAATTAATTTTACCCAAAAAGCAAGAAACTTGATTCAAACTCCCAATTTCATATCTTTATAATGACTCTTTAGATTTTCTAAGATGAAATCGAATCTATTTGCTGCAACGCGACGGTAGTCGGGTAATAATGAGAGTAAAACATTAATAATTTTATATAATAGTTATTACCGTTTTGTTCGTATCCACTTCAACACAGACATCAATGGATAGTACCTACTAAAAGAGCAAATGGAAATTCGATGTGTGATGTGTATTACTAAACAACACCAGCTTGTGAGGTAAATATATTAAGTCATTACTTATTTCTGCTTTCTCATAAAAAAACAAACAACATACATAAATATAAACAAATTAAGATAATATCAATATCATGAATATCTACAGTGCCCAGCCCAGTAATACTGCCAGTTAACAGTGCTTATGAAAATAATGCACCAATGGATCGCACGTACTTGCTTCTTAGTGGAAACGGCAAAATATATTTTTAAAGTCGTTTTTCACTAAATTTTGTATACACAAAATTTCTTTAATATTTTTCTGAATAAACAGTAATTTTATATAATTAATTATATAAGCTAAATATATAATTTCGAAAAAAATAGGTATCCGTTTACAAAATATTGAATTTTCAAAAATAACATTTATTTCAAAACTGCAAAAAAAAATATTTTTCGTAAATTTTGGCATGCAATATTGTTTAGAATTTGAAGAGAATACTACATAAAAATTCCTTCAAGTCAATTATGAGATAGTCGAAAATAAAAAAAATGGTTGTATGGCAGGTAGCGTTTATAACAAAATATCCCAAACAAATGTTCACCAAAATGTATACTATACCGAAAGTAGTGCACACAGTTTTTTTTTATCAAAATCGTTAGAGCCGTTTTCGAGATAATCAAAATGGTAGAAAAAATAAAATGGCAAGTAAATTCTTTTTGGGGTTAAAAAAAAAACGATTCAAAAATCTATTTGAGACAACGTTCACCTAAAATGCTTAAGTACCAAGTTGAAAGAAAATCCCTTCAGATGCTTAGGATGTAGATCGTTCTACAGACAGAAATACAGGCGGAACTGCGGGACCCACGTTTTTGGTGTTCTCTGTCATATTAATGTCAAGTTTGATTAAAATCTCGAGTTCGATTTTTATTTTCAAATACAAAACTTGCCCTAAAGTATCTATATCGCAAGTAAGAAAACAGTATTAACTACCTACATTACATTTTTGCATACAATAAAGAACAACAAAAACATAACTTACCAGCAACATTCATACTACACAGCGAGCGGTAAATATCATTTTCTCTCCGCGTCATCGTTAATCGCAGTTGCAAGGTCATTGTAATTGTGTAGGGTCATTCCATACAACGCTGAAATTGATTAAGTCTGAGAAATATCAGACAAGCTATTGTTATTTCTTCTTCGGAATCCAGGGGCGGATCAGTTCACTTTATTAATAAGACATAACACTAATAAATAGTAATTGCATTGTGAAGTTCCAGGAGCCCAAACCTAATATTAGCATAGATAACTGTCTGATTTGATTGTGTTTGTATTTGTTTTCGCATTGGGTAGTGAATTTATGGTCGGTTACAACATAAAGAATTTTTATGCTATGTATGTCCATGCTGCGAAAAACAGGGCAGCTTTTTTGGCACTAAGTGAAACCCAAGTAGGCGAAGATTTTGACCCCTCGGAATTTAGCCTACAAAGATAAAGCTTTAGTGCCATTACTCTTCCCCATAATACAACTAAACAGATAGCGCATTGCGGATCATGGGCAGTGTTGCCAATGTTAGTTACTACGACTAAGTTACCCATATAGTTACGCGTAACTAATTTCAATTAGTTACATCTCATTTTCCGAGTAACTAATGTAACTTATGTAAATATTGTAACTAATATTAATATAGGTAAAAAAATTTCGACCGACTGAACTTTCAAAAAAAATAAACAATAACATTTATAAGTAAACGGAAATGTTTATTCCATAAATAACAAATAACAAAAGAAAGATTATAAAAGAATTCAAAAATCAAATACATGTATGTAACCTAAATACATAACGTCGGTATTAATATATTTAGTTGAAATCTTCAAACTAAAAATCCTCCAAAGATAAATGTATGTCTTCCATTCTTAAAGTTCCATAAAGAAACATTAATTTATAGGTGTGAATTAAGGACCATTTCGAAAAAGTACGCACTATTTCTACGAACGATGAGCGAATCTTAGACAATTTTAGTACAAGCTTTGAAATATTGGTGGCATAGAAATCGACTGTCTTCCAAAACGAGATTTTATTTTCAATATTTTTTGCATACAAAGTTTAAAAAACTCGGTCTTTCTATTTAAAAAGATCCCATTCGTTAAGTCCTTTAGAATTTAACACATTTAAAAGAAAGTTTTTAATTTGAAATTGATAATTGTTCTCTGATTTGTCATTAGTGTGCCAAGGATGTAAATAGTGAGATACTCGTGCATAAACACTAAGCGAATTATTAAGACAAGATTTGTAGAAATTTTCGAACTGTGCTGGAACTTTCAATTTTAACTACCAAAACTTGACAACGTCAGCTTATGAAGTTGTTGATTGTTGCCAATTATTTATTAGCTAGATCGAATAGCTCAATTTTTTGTTGGGCTTCTTTTTGGTATGAATCCGATATCTTCATATGAATTGGTAACAAGCCTTTTTATTTTCTATGTTTTATCGTAATTTTGCTGTTTATATTCTCATTATTTGAAATAGATCACCTTGATCAGTAGGAAGTGGAAGAAGCATCGACCTCTTCTCAATTAAACCATATTGATATCGATGTCTTGAATGACTTAACATCGATAAAATTACACCATATTGGTATCATCGGTTTGAATGATAGATCTGTGTTTTCTCTTTTAGCACCGATATTTTATTAGCATGGATGAATATCGCGCATCTTAAGCATATCGATTTTAGCAACTTATGAATATATACTTTTTACCCGTGCCGGAGAATGCACAGCATGCCTATAGAAGTTTTCACTTTAAAAAAAAACTTAGATACGTGGGATTAAGTTAAAACTACAGTGAAATCTCCCTTTGCGGACACCTCTCTTAGAAGGACATATTTTTTGTACGGAAATTGCTCCAAAAACGTTTCATTGTTTACAGTTTCTCTCGGACGGACACTCCCGTCTGTTGTTTATTTACGCTCAGGTGAAACAACTTTTGAATTTGGAGGACTGTGAATTCGGTCCCGAAGATGATTCGCCTATAGCAAATTTGAGAGAAATTCAAGCTCTTTCATGAATGCAGATTTGATGGATAACTTGAAAGATGTGTGATGATGGATGAAAATATTGCAGTTCCTGTTGAAATCAACGAATCTGAGAGTGCATCTGAGGAACAGGATCAGGACCTGGTGGGAACATCTTATAATTCCTACGAAGAAACAAACACTTCAATTGTAAATTTAAAAAAAATTTACGGCCAAGAAAAATTACGGTATCTGTTCAACTTTTGGTTGACCTAGCCCAGATTCCAAAATAAATCGTTCTTTTCTAAAACTAATCAAGCAAATATTGAAATATTTTTATTGCAAAGTTTTTATAGGTTGATTTTTATATGAATTTACATATGTGTTAAAGCTAATAATTTTATTTGACTTCATGTGATGAAAAAGAAGTGAAGTTTATATATTTTTATTATTTTTATTTTCTGTTAATAATTGAATACTTTTTTTTTTTTTTTTAATATTAGTGTTTTTATTTAATTTCCCTTAAGCGGAGAACTCCCTTAGGCGGACAAAAATTTCTGCACAATGGCTGTCCGCCCAAGGGAGATTTCACTGTAATTAAATTTCGATTAAAGTAAATTTTTGTAGTTTCGACGTTAGAATTTAACGTATTAAAAATAAATAATAGCACTTTCTTTCTGTCTACATCTACATTGATATTTTATTGGCCATTATCCCAGGATTTCCCAAAAAGTCCTGTTTGATTCGTAGAATGTTTTCTTTACTGATTTCTTAATGCTAAGACTACAGTAGTTCAATTTCTTGGATAACGCCAAAACATTTAGCTTGACGCGGTATTTTAAGTATAGTATCTTCAATTGATGGCATGTGATAACTCTTGTCCTTAGAAGTTCAACCATCAGACCAAACTTCCTTGGCCACACATGCTTAAAACTAAATATAGTACTCCATACTATTTTCACTCCAATATGTCTAAACAAAAATTAGGATGATTACAAATATTCGAGAAGTAGCCAATGAATTTCACCCATCTGGGTGCCTCCTTTGGACGTGCTGTTATCCCCAGTTTTTATTTCTATGTCCTTGAAGTTCTCAGGTTATCCAGTGGCGCGTTAACCTTCTCGGTGCCCTGAGGCACGCTCAGTGCCTACCGGCCCCTTTTTTTAATACTATGCAGGGATCGTATTTGAATGGGTTAACATCGAAGAGTTATGGGACACGGTTGTCTTTTTGGGTGTGAGGAATTTGAATGCACCGGAATTATTTTCGAAATATGTCACATGTCATTGTTTTTAATAAATTTGATAGAATTTTTGTAAGTAAAATTGCATTACTAAGTGTTTACTATACTTGTATGGCGAAAATATATTTTCCCTTATATTTCAACGAAGAACGTTAGTTTTAAAACTGGGAACCCGTCAAATATTTTTTATACTGCAAATGGGTATTGCGTATAGACTATTGGAATTAATTTAATAATAAGATCTAGTAAGATATGTATAAGAAGTTGTTTGCTTTTGTCATTAAATTAAATGGTGTATGTCTTAATGCCTTTTATTGTTTTCTCCTAGAGCTTAGGGGGCTCATGACCTCATGACCCTCCCTCTGGAGCCGCGGTGATTACATGGTGGTTTATAAAGGGTCCGCCATCTAACTTTTTTTTTCAACTAGTGCTTATTTCGTGAATGGTAACACCTAGCCCATGTCTGATTTGACAGATAATTAGTTTTATCCTTCCGCTGAACGAATATGGTGGTGTATACGCTTGAACAACGCTGGGAAATATTGCGACATTACTTTGAAAATCATGGTAATGTTGGGGAATGTGTGCGAAAATTGAGTACGGATTTTGGAAGAAGAGAAGCACCGTCAGCTCCGTATGTTCGTTATCTTGTGAAGAAAGTGAAAGAAACTGGCATCCTCATCGATAAACCAAAGCCTGAAAAGCCGAAAACAGAAAGTGTGCGTGAAGCGCCATCAACATCAATTCACCGTCCTTCTCAACAATTGAACATTTCGGAGACATCATTGAGACGAATTTTGCATAAAGACCTTGGTATGACGCCATACAAAGTCCAATTGGTTCAGGAGTTGAAGCCAACTGACCATCCAATGCGTTTTCGCTTCGCTAAGTGGGCCTGCGATCGACTTAGAGAAGATGCCGATTTTGCCAAAAAAATCATCTTTTCAGATGAAGCTCATTTTGATCTTGGCGGATATGTAAACAAGCAAAATTATCGCATTTGGGGCACAGAAAACCCGCACGCATACATTGAAAAGCTGATACACCCAAAACGAGTCACTGTTTGGTGCGGATTTTGGTCCAGAAGCATAATTGGGCCATTTTTCTTCGAAAATGAGCTAGGAATGGCCGTTACAGTCAATGGCGATCGTTATCGGGCCATGTTGTTCAGTTCCGAACAATTTCTCTCGATTAAAAAAAAAAACAAATAATTTTTGTATATCAATTTTAAGAATTTCTTATTTTTATTTAAACATTTCAGTATAAAATATTCAGCCCAATTCTAAATATTCCCCAGAAAAATTACTCTCCGGGAGATGTGTTCTCCCGAGAGTAGTATTCTCCAATTATGAATTCGCCGGGAAACTATTTTTCCTTTCGAAAGCGGGAAAAAGAATTCTGAATGTTCGGATCAGCTGTTTGAAAGCCATGAGCGTTTAAATACTTGCTGTATGTTCTCACAACATCCTCTCTAAAGTCCTACAAATATTTGAGGAGCAGCTGTCCTGGGCACAATAGATGTGTAAAGTGTATAAAACAACTGAAGAAAAAAGAAAAGTTTCGCAGATTGGATGTTCGTTGTTTTTTATCTCAAAAATAATTAAAATTTTATTTATAATTTAGTTGCATAAAGTGAAAAACTTAAATTTTTTCTCACTTCTCCAACAAATGTGTCGGAAAAAACGAGAGAAAAATGGGAAAAACTGGGAGATTTTTTTGTTTGTAATAAGAGAGTAGGGAAAAGGAACATATTTCCCAGCCAATTGTCATTTAGAATGTACATACATACATACACCTTGGTCACTTTTTGTTTTTTTTTTAAGTCACTTTTTCTTACTATATAAAGAAATATATTGAGTATTACGCCGTTTTTTTTTGCAATTTTAAGACCCATAGGTAAGTGCAAAAATCGTGTCCTATCATATTTAAAATCTATCTATGGCGACCGCGTATTGTTCAAAACCGGTTTCTTATCCAAATATGCAGAGACGGAAAATCAGGGCAGAGATTTAAATTATATATTTCCAGATACCAAAAATTATGAGTAACCCATTTGAATGACATTAATCTTTTTCTTTGTTTTTTTTTGCGTAATATTTTTTTTAGATTAAAATAGAATATAATACAAAATTTGCCGCCCCTACAAGTTGCCGCCCTAGGCTCGAGCTTCACGAGCCTAGTGGTTAATACGCCAGTGTGTCTATCTGGCTATTTTTGAACATGTACGCGTAATCCAATTTTGGACATCTTCAATGGAATTTCTTTGCGTTATTTAGTAAGGAGTTGAAGGCCCGTTCACTAAGCTTGATGTAAACTGTCCGGTTTTCATTGTGGTATACGAATATGCATAGATGTCTAACAGCCTTTCAAATGTTTTTTTTTAAACGATGTGAGACTGCTTGGTCTGTAGTCCTTTGCATCAGTATGCGTTATAGCCAGGTAAGGATCTTCAATTTTATCCCAATCTTCCGATTTTAGTGTTTTTTTTTCGAAATACAATTTGTACTTAATTCCTTTAATTTACATATATTTCCAAAGAATTCTTAAAAAGCTACCTCTGTGAATGTTAATAGTGACCATGTTGAAAGTTTTTTTTTTTTGTTTAATTAAAGCGCAAAATGGAAAAAAAATAGTTAATCTTCAACAATCGTACATCAGTGTGTGTATGCGTTTGCGATTTTTGTTCAATATGTTCGAATATTTGTATCAAAAGCTGCAATAAGATCTGTTTTTTCTAATTTAATGACTGTCCTTTGAAGATTATTTGAATCTCCATTTTAAGTAGCTAATTAAATTCCAAAACACCTATTGCCATGGCAACTTCAATCGTCAAATAAAAATTGAAAGAAATGGAAAGATTTGTATTAATTTTTGAAATCACATTAAAGTGAATATAAGCCTAAGAAATCACATTTTGTAAGCAACCATTGCTACATGGCCATTAGTCTTTGATCCCACAGTATTATTTCCCAGCTTTGTACCTTTTTTCCTTTATCCCAATAACGAACAAAATCCTGTCAGGCTAAGGTAAAGACACTGACATTTTAGTCCATTTTTGTTGTCTGCTAAGCCTGCCTAACATTGGTACTCTTTTTCTCTTTGAAAAGACACTTCCGCTTTGCAATCAGGAAAAGCATTCCCGGTGTTGGCCTCTTTTGCAATGCTTTTATAAAAAAAAGAAGAAAAATAGTTCAAACTCAAAGGCGATTCAGAGCCTCAAAGGTAATCCGAATGGTTTCAAACAAAAGAGTTAGGTCAAGTTGTGAAATCGAGACAAACAAAAAAAAAAAACAGGACCTGGAGCACGTTGTATGGCTTGGATAGTCTTTTCGTTTGTCATCAGATTCAGTTTTTTTTTTAAAGCCCAGATTAATATTTGTTTTTGTTTTTTTTTTAAGAGTTTAGTGGAAAAGGGGTTTTAAATTGCAAAATAAATCTACGGAAATAGATATTACATAGGAACACTATTAAAAAAAAAACACGAATTATATAAATATTTGGATAAACCTCCTATTAATAAATAGATACATTCAAACCACCCATGAATTATCTCTAATAACAGAATAAAGTCCGATATATGTATTCAGAAAAAAAACATTAAATTTCCTATAAATTATAAACTATTTCAAAGAAGAAGCCACTACGATCACTAAAAGGGGTTTGGCAGTCATAAAATTATCGAGGACAGTGTCATGGCTTGCCGGGAATATCTTCGGGTTCAATTAACATTTTAAAATACAAAATAAAGATATTCATGCAACGAGATAATAATTACCGACTTTGTAGAAAGATATACATAATTCTCTGCCAGAAGTTTGCTTAAACACCCTTGTTATGGATGTGAAGAAGAACAGAGTGAAACAGTTCCGACATCGAATTCATAGCATTTTAATAAATTAAATGCACGACTGGATCGCATGTACTTGCTCTTATGTTCGATCACATCGTATGCAAACATTATTAATAGAAAAGGATTAATATACTTTTAAAATCGTTTTTACTTAATTTTTTATATAAAAAAATTCTTAATTTTTTTCTAAAAAAAATTTGTATGAAAGTTTTAAATATATAATAATATGTATAAATTAAAAAACAAAATTTTTCAGAAAAAAATCGTCCACCCGTTTTCGAAACATTGAATTTTCAAAAAAAAATATATTTTTGTCAAAAATCTAAAAAAATAACAATTTTTCGAAAATTTTGAAATTTAGTATTATTTATAATTCGAAGGAGCCCCGGTACCAAAATTTTGATCTAATTCCGTTGAGCCATTTATGAAAATGTCGAAAATCAAAAAAAAAAAAAATGGTTGTATGGCAGGTACCGGTTATAACAAAATATTATAAAAAAAAATTTTAGGCCAAAATGTAGACCATTAATAAAGTAGGTAGTACACATCCTTTTTTTATCAGAATCGTTAGAGAAGTTTTCGAGATAATTAAGATGGTAGATTCAAAAATCTATTCTGGACAGAATGGGTTTCTTGTTTAACGTATACACCTGCCGGTTACGGCTTTATTACACGGTGGGCCTACCCACATACGAACTCAACTAGGCATGAGTGTTCCTTGTTGCAAACATCTATCTATGAGCGACAACACCGCCACTCATAGTATACACGAATTGTATACAACCACAGCCACTGCGAGCTCTCCGAAGAGGCCTTTCCAAGACTTGTATTTTCGGGCATTAGCGGGAAAATATTAGGATACAAGTCCCCGCAATACCGAATTACGGTATAACTGGAGTCTTTTCATCCACCTAAGTGAAGAATGCACTACCAGGGTTATCTTTGGCGAATGACTACCCAGGAAGGATAATCCTGCCCTTTTTTATGTTTCGCAACTCAACTTAGGGACAAGGGAACCCTATGTAGAAATTATTCCTCACCATCGGGATAATGGATCATCGTATTTCTACTATAGACAAGGCCATATAGACATTACCACATGGCTAGTATCCCAAAACTAGCCATATTAAACTTTCGTTCTAATCCTCATCTTGGTAAGTAGGGGCTTAGTTTCCAGTTCCATAGAACCTTCCACTTACCGCTACCACCTCAGAGCTCGCCTTAACCAGATAGATTAGCCACCCAGTGCAGAATAGCCTCATTAAAGAGAGCTAAACATTCCTGAACGTTGCCCGTCTTTCACCTCGAGGAGGAACTATCTTGGCTCATCACGACGGACCAGGAAGAACGGCTCCATTGCAAAGCAACTTCCCGTATATTCCCTTAGGGCCCGTCGATCAGATTTCCCGAAAGACAATCTATTCTGGACAATCGCTTAAAACGCCTAAGCATCAAGTTTGAACAAAATAGGTTCAGCCGTTAAGGCTGTAGATCGTTGTAGAGACAGACAGACAGACGGCATTGCGGGACCCAAGTTTTTGGTGTTCTTTATCACCTTAATTTCAACTTTGATGAAAATCTCGAGTTCGATTCTTTCCATATGTAAAACTTGCCCTATATTACCTATATCGCAAGTAAAAAGAGAGTTTTCCTAAATTGATTGTAAGCTGGTGGGAACTAAACTCTATTGAGTGGAATAGATCAGAATTCTTTAGAAAATATTTTTGTTTAAATGAATTCTCAACAAAAAAAAACTGTATTCGCTTTTGAGGTCGAAATTCCGACAAAATGGATTTTTTCCAAAGATCCCATAATACTGGTAGATACAAACCCAGTCGATAGGATTGTTCTATCAAATGCCAACAAAACAACAATGATAAAGTCGAAACATCAATAAATGTCTAGCCGTCTCTCTCTCATTGATACCAACTGATGAGAAGCTTTTAAACTAAATATGATGTTCGGAATAATTAATTTTCCACTGCTGTGTCCTTTTAATGCAAAACTATTCGATTGGACGATATGAGTAATTTTTCTGTTCTCGATAACATAAAGGAGTAAAATAATATAAAGATACATATACATATACCTGTTCACATTAATAATATTCTGAAAATCTAATCGAAAACGAAGTGAACGTTTCTAATTCTCTAAAATCAGTTGGAATACTATTTCACTTAAGTAATTTTTATTTCTTATTTTTGTTTTTTATTTAAATGGGAGAATATTCTAGAAGAAATGCAACAAACAACGGCATTGAAATGCTAAACGTCTGCTTTTATACTTAGCAATACTTCGTGGACCTCATTGTTTTTTAAGCGGGCCTTACACCACGCAATATTATTGCTCCAGATATTGGCCAGAAATATGGCGTGAAAATGTGAGTCCATGAAAATTTGATAAAAAAAAATGATGTAACTTTGAAAAAATTACAGCAAAGCTGAATTTTGGTGGAGAGCTTCATTTTTGAGTCTTAAGCATTTCGGAAAAAGTACCCTAAATTTTTCCAAATTACTCAAAAACTATATATAGGTTCTTTTGAAATAAAGTTGTAGGTACGCATTGTAGCTCATTTTATTCGACACACAAAAGATTAACACACTTATTATCGTACAATTACATTTTTTTCAAAAAGTTATACCAAAGTATATAGATTGAATTCATTCGTAAGAGCAACCAGTCTTAAGATGGCTCCCATTTTAACGAACAATTAAAATTTGGTACACTATAACTTAAGAACGAATTGACATATAGAAGTAGTTGGTATGTCATTTTGTAGATAATTGTACTGTCTACAAGCAGTTCTTGGAAAATCTTGTGAGAAATAAATGTTTTGGGAGTTATTGGTTTTTTAATAGAACATGCTTGTCCAAACTAAAAACAAAAAATTTCCCCACTCAAAAATATAAATTTACTACATTTTTTTTGAAAAAATGTATTACACTCCAATGTTTTCGACCATTTTTCTCCAAATCTATTAATTGTACGAAGAAAAAAAGTGTGTTAATCTTTTTAATGTAGAATAACATGAGCTACAATTCGTACCTCCAACTTTTTTCAAAAAAACCTATAATTATTGAGTAATTTGAAAAAAAACTTTTGTCTCCTTTCTCCCCCCCCCCCCCCTCCCTTAAAATTTTTAAAAATTTAGGGTTCCTTCAAGGAAATGCTTAGGACATAAAAATGAAGTTCTCCACCAAAATTCAGCTTTGTCGGAATTTTTTCGAAGTGAATGTCTTATTTTCCTGGACTATTTCACTAGTTTATTTGAAGTTTGTAAAAGAGAGACTTAGAAAACATTGGTTGAAAAATTGCTGGAAATGCCAATCGTACTGATCATTTGTAGGGGAAACCGGGGCTAAAAGTAACACGTTTTACTAAAAGTCTTGTTCTTCCTAAGGTTTTGAAAATAAGTTAGGCAAAATATGTTAAGTAAAGTAATATTTTAGCTATGAAATCCAATAAAAAAGCCAAAAAAATACTGATTAAAATTTATAAAAATATAAATCTTAGACAAAAAACGTGTTGTTACGACTTACTAAGCTATCAATTTATAAACAAGATTAACAAATATAGCATATACACCAGCAGACTGATGATTAAGGTTTAAAAGTTATTATATTGATTCACAAATTTAATTAAATAATTAATTTTAACTGTTCCTAGAAAAAAACAAACTCAGTATTAATTTTTGGAAGAAAAAACTGAATTTAGTCACATAAAAATTAGGAATGTAATTAAATATTCCAAAACCTGTCTCAGATATGAATATGTATATGCTAAAGAATTTAACTAATTAGCGACCCAGGAAAATACATCGACCTCTTTTCACTTCAACCTTTTGTTGACAAGGATATACGTCAAATGGTTTTTTTTTCTTTTTATAAAAAAGAAAAAAATTAGTCAAACCGAAATATAACCATAGAACATCATTTCCATCGTCTTGGTTCCCAAAAATGTATTTGAAAATATGAACGAAGTCTGTTTTTCTTTGTTACAACTTACACCACAAAAATGTTACAACAAGTCCCACCAAGAAATTTAACACAAATCACTCAATTTAATAATAAAAACAGTAAGCCGATCGTTGCTCAAGTATTTTACGAATAACAGAAACACTCATATAAGAAAAACTCGTTTATAAGAAACTTAATGAGAAACACTGTGCCTTTTTCTTTAGATTTCTTTCGAGATTAATCGTTTATAAGAAACTCGCATATAAGAAAAAACTGTTATAAGAAAGCCTTTCTTACACACCAATATCAATTATTAGAACAAAAAAGTACGCTTACAAGAAATTTACTTTGTCAGACAAACATGTGTCAACAACTTTTGAATATGCATCTTTGTGTTAACACCGTCATTACAAGTTCACACTTCCAAAAGAATGACAGCTAAAATTGGAATGATCGCGAATATTTTGACCACAGACGAGCAATGCAAGGAAGGATGGGAAATTTCGGCAGCTGTTTGTGTTTGCCTACAAGCTATTACCTTTTTGAAACTGATATTTTTGCATATGTGTAGGATAAAACTAATATTTTTGCATTGTTGTATAGTTTCACTACAACACATTGTTGTTAGATTTCACATCTATTCGTGGAGAGAAAGTTAAATTTACAAATACAACAATGTAAACAAATTTGATAGGCTCACAATATTTTGCTTAATTTTATTCATTTGAAGAGAAGACTTATGTATTTATCATATTTTTTACTTGCGATTATAGATACTATAAGGTAAGTTATGCATTCGTCAAAAAAAAGTTTTGAGATAACAAGCAAACATCACATTACGATGAGAGCGAAGACGAAAAAAGATGGTCTACAAATTCTGTCCGTCTGTATAAACGGTTGGGCCAAATTGCTTCCAATTTGGTATATAGAGTTTTTTAGGTATGTTACTTAAATTAAATTTTTATTAGCTCAAAAAATAACGGTATTTGCCATACCATCACGTTAAAGCCTATTTTTCTCGGAAACGGCTCTAACGATTTTGATTAAAAAATTCAGTGCAGCTTTTTAGGTACGACTGATAATACGATTGAAAAAAAAAATTAAAATGTCTAAAAACGATACTTTCCACAGTACCGTTTTTTTTGGCTTTTGACTATCTCATAAATGACTTAACCGATTCAATCGAAATTTCCCATATATATAGGCTTAGGGTAGCCCAATTTATACTGCGTGCCAATATTTTTAATTAATATTTTTTTTGTATTTCAAAAAAAAAAAAAAATTTTTTAATTTATATTTTGAAAACTGCTTATTATTTTTTTTTTTCAAAAATTATTGTTATATGAATTGGCGTTTTTGATTTTTTTTTTAAAAAAGGTTTTCAAAAAGTTAAAAAAAAAAACTTTTTTTTCTCAAAAACAGAGATTTTAATTTTTTTTTCTCATATATTCAAATTTATCCAAGAAATAAAATGGCGTATTTTTTTTTACCTCAAATTAGTTTAAGTATTTATTTCAGAATTTTGAATTATTTTTTCTTTGATTAAGCCGATTTAATCTTTTGTTTTTTAGTTTATATAATTAAATATTTAAGATTGTCAAATCAATTTTTTTAGAAAAAAAAAATAAAGAAATTTTGTATATATACAAAACTAAGCAAAAAGCGACTAAAAATATATTTATATTTTTAATAGAAGTCTTTTGCATACGATGTGAACGAACATAGGGGCAAGTTCGTGCGATCCAAGCGTGCATTTTATTTTTACTTGTTGTCCAAGAGTATATTTTTATTACTTTGTTACATTAAACCGTTTTATCTTAAAAAAAAAACATTATAGATGAAGTTTTCATATGAACATACATTTGTATGGTTTACTTTGTTTTAATGAAATTTTGTAGCTAGTCACTCGTAATAAATATTTTCCTTTGCCCATTGTTTTTTTAAAAGAAATTTTCTTTTTTATATCCATGTTTCCGTTATGTTATGTATCCGATGTTTGTATATAAGAAAAACTCCGATATAAGAAATAAATTTCTGGGGTTTTCAGAGTTTCTTATATCCGTGTTGTACTGTACCAAAAATTGAAATTAAAAATAATGTTACAAACTTATAACTTTTCCTAAGAGTGTCCTATTCACAGCTAAAGTACCTATACTTAACCTTAGCTTTGAAGTAAGCGAACAATTTTCTCGTTAACGCGTTTCTTAATTTTCAAGGGAACTAAATTAATAATTTCCACGTACCAAACCAGACACGGACACCAGATGTTCACATATGTCATATTCGGTATATAAACACACTTATAAGTTATACCTACGTTTATAAGTGCCTAGTTATTTTTTATTAGCAATTTGCTTAACAACAATACATGATGATTGGTTTAAATTAAGTGGCTTCGACAGTAAAAGTTCCTTTTAAGTACTGCATTAGGAAGGTCCAGCTATTAAAAACAATATTAACATTTATCTCCTTTTGTCCATCCACACACTATAATTCGGATCCGTAAGACAGTGTATAAGCCATATAACGCATCTAAAAGCAACAGAGCAAACAAATGAATTTGTTTTCATTGCCATGTAAGAGCAGATTTCCTGCATCAAAAAACAATATTACTAACGGTTACCTTTCTATAATTTGTTAAATTTTCAAGGTTTTAAATACCCTCAAGCACCTTTGAAGAACTTCCTCACAAGTCTACCTTCTTTAGAAAAAAAAATAGATAAAATATCATAACTATTACCACGAACACAACGTCCCCTAAAACTAAATCTTCCATTTTAAATGCTTAAATTAGCCTTATTATCCCATAATATATAAGCCGTATAAAAACGGAATCTATTTGTTTTGCTCTCTAAACGCTCACTATACCATCATCATCACCATCATACCTAGCAGCCGTAACCGGTAACACAAAGCTTAAGGCCTAGTTAAGAAGGCAGTTGCTCTGTGCCATTCTGGTTTGGTACAACTGGTACAATGTTACCTTACCTTGCCACTTTAACCCTCAGCAAAATTTCAGCTCATAGTTATGCGAATGTTTTGTATACATTTTCCTGCAATTTTTAATGAAACATTTTATTGTTTTTACAACCCCAACATCCCCATGACACACATAACCCCTCTCTATGATGCTTTACGATACGAGCCGAGGATGTCATTCCTTTTACCACTCGTGAGGTTGGATGTGCTTTAACACCTTTTTCATTTCCCCTAGCTGCCGACTACCCCTACTCAAGCCGTACAAAATTCGAGCCATTACCAAACCCAAGCATCATCTCTGCCATAATTACCAACAAACATTATTTAAACGCAGGAGGAGTTGGTTTTTACTAGCATGGCTTATCATGGTGTTTTTTTTTTTTTTAAATAGAGAGTACCTATATAGGATTTAAAGAAGGTGGAAGTCTAGAATTCTTCAATGGTTGCAAAGGGAAAAAAAATACAATGGATTCCATTAGAACGATTGCGAGTAAATATTTTTTTTTTGTTTTTGTTTATATGTGTGTGTGAGTGAGTGTAATGGGGTAGGTGCTTTCATCAGCAGTTCGATTGCTCTTAACCATATGCAAATGCCCTTCCATGCCAACCACCCTCGTAGAAATATGTTATAATCAATAAAGAAATTCCAAAAGAACGTTATTAAGAAAGAAGCAACCAAAAAAAATTTGCAAGGAATAGCGTTGAAATATGCCAACTGGTATTCGTTAGCGCACAAGGACATACGGCACTCTCTCGACAAGCGGGATGAAGGGAAGGATAATAGAGTTTTTTTAACTTTGCTTTTTTCTAATGGATTCCTTTTAAAAGTTCTAATAGACAATATCGCTTGTTATGCATAATGATAATGAGGTTAAATTCCATTCGAACTCTTGGAGCGCTTTTATATATTATTTTTTTGGGAATAAAAATTGTGAAGTGAAGTCAAATTTGTACGCTTTCCACAAAAATCTGCATAACGAGGGTCATTTAGAAGTGAGCAAAATGGAGTTTTTTTTTTAACTTTGGAAAAATATTATTCTTAAAATTATAAACATGTACATAATTAAGTTTTGATAAAGGGGATACGAGTATGCCATGAAGCATAAACCTTACTTGCTCAATTAAGTTAAAACAAATGATAAGTCTTAAAAGTAAAAAAAAAAAACAATAAAACAAAATCAATAAGATGAAAAAAAAATTAAATAAAAACAGGAAAGTTCTTTATGTTGGGCTTTATTTTGAAACACCTCTTCCGAATAATGCGCATCCTTTTTTTAAACAATTCTTAAATTTTATAAACAAACTAGCTGACCAGGCGAACTTCGTCTCGTCCCAATTTAACGGCTTCAAATGAAATGCAGAGCTATAATAAAACACAGATAGTTCAAATTTCAATGTGATTTATTTGAATGGAATAAAAATCAGTAGAGAGTGATATGATAAACAATGTTTTTCAATTTGTTTTCCGGCGCAAAATCTAACAACAACAAAGACCTTTTTCCAAGCTATCGACGACGTGGATTTTTATAATTTTTTGCAATGCCGGGGAACACTTAACTTTAGTTATGAGTTTCTCCTTCGACGTTGTGAACTGGCAAAAATGTATGGGGAATGATATCCACCCAGTCGAGACATCAACAAAAATTTGGCCATTGCCAAGCGCCAGCATTTGTCTTGAGAATTCAGAAGCCGATGGGTCGTTCTGCAATACCACTCTCATATATGTGGTCAATTTCAACTTCTTGACATGCTCGCACAAAGGCGATGAATTCAAACATGCTTTAAATTCATCGGCAGCAATAGATTTCGGGATGACGGGAAGCGTTTGGCGAAAATCTCCGCTGAACAATATTATATCCTCATACCAAATCATCTCAAATCACGTTGAAAATCTTTCATTGTTAGCTCAACTGCCTCCAAAGCGTCATCGTGCATTCATCCCAAATTATGATTTTGCATTCTCGCATCAATTTCGCTGTCGCCGAATTCTCGGTCATTGTGCACGATATTGGCTTATCAACCGTGAGAAAATTCATCGCCAGCTTTAAAGCGGAATGTGCACTTCGATCGTCTTCAAACAGTATGGAAGGAATGCCATAGATGCCATGATAAATGACGAATTTCTTCCATGTCCCACCGGGAGCATCGACAAATCCGATTGCGGAATAGTATTCTAAAGCTGCGCGATTGCTACATTTACCACTTTTTTCCTCTAAAAACATTTTGTCAAATTTGTGGTGGTGATTTCACAGTTTGAAGCTGTGCAATATGGAAACGTCTCCATTTATTTCTTCTGCATGTAACTCTTGCGTTTGATTATCACGGAAATTCAGTGTAATAATACGCAAGTCTCGAATCAATTCCATAATAATATATTTTTAAGACACAAATTAAAGAATACTCGTATGTTATATAAAAAGAACAATCCAAATTATGTTTGTGCGCTACCTTCTTTTTTTCGGTTAGATAGATTTGAATGAAATTTTCAGGAGATCTTAGGACATGTTTGGAAAGTGCATATAAAAAATCTGTATACCGTCGGATGTCTAGAACCGAAGTTATGACCAAAAATGTAACTACATGTTTGTTATTGCCTTATTAGTATAAATAATGTGTTTTGTTTTGTTTACACACACTTTCATTTTGGTTTCTCTTTGTTACCGAGAGTATGCACACAACTACATTATTTGAATCCCATTAAATAGATTTTGATATTTTATTTTGTCGGTTTTGTGGAATTTTCCATGCATTTTTTGAACCACTTAAAGATTTAAAATTCGTTGTGAACTTGGAATATTTCGCATAATTGTGAAATTCAATGTGATATAACACGTTTTAAAACGTAATTCAAGAAAAAAAACTGCCCACTCGTTTTCGAAATTTCGGATTTTCAAAAAAAAAACAAAAAACAAATAAAATGCACGACTGAATGGCACGTACTCGCTCTTATGTTGAAAATTAATTTTTTTTTAATCCAAAAAAATATTTTTCGAAAATTTTGTTATGCAATATTGATTAGGATTTGAAGAGAACCCTACATTTTTTTTACCGAAATCCGTCCAGCAATTTATGAGAAAGTCGAAAATCAAAATAAAAAAAAAACGGTTGTATGATGACATGTACCGTTAATAACAAAATATGTAAAAAAAAACTTGGATTTAAATGTAGACCATACACAAACTCGTTAGAGCTCTTTTCGAGATAATCAAGATGGTAGAAAATTTTTTATGACAAATACCGTAATTTTCGGATACATAATTAATTGTTGGTAATTTTTGGGATAAAAAAAAACAATTAATAATAATAATTTTAACTATGTGTCTGTAAGACCTAAGGTCTTTTAAATGCAACTTGAATTGCACGGCACTAGTTAGAAGAAATAGAAGGATAGGAAGGATAGGAACCCATTGTTAAGGGCTTAACATTTTACTAGTTAGCAATTTCCCAAGTGCTTATTGATTGAATAACTATTTCAAAACTTTAAACCTTTTCCAAACTAGTAAATTGCTAATTAAGCAGAAAGCTGAGCATTTGTAGGGTTTGAATTTTGATGAACACAATTATTGTTGTTATGCGTTGTAAATTAATTATATGTTGATGAAAACCCAAGAAAAGGTATTAGTTATATCGATTTTCATCATTTTAACTTCATTATTTATAACAAAAAAAAACAACAACAAAATTGTGCACCAGCAAGACTCGAACCTGGGCACCCCGTGTGCAAGGCTGATATACAATCAGATTCCATAATGGATTTAGCAAATTGCTAAAAGTTAAAGTAGCCATTCCGTGATTTTAACTTAAGTAAAAATTAAAATCGTTTAGAATTAGCTCAATCATCTTTTTAGCTGATAAATTGTTAAAAGTGGTTTTAACATTTCATAAAATCGTCTAAGATTTTGCGCCAATGGACTTAAGAATTAGGTATTTATTATCTCATTATAACCCACGGTCGACATCCAATTAAAATTGGAGGTATAGAAAAGAATGCATCTAGCGTGGGGATCGAACCCACACGTCTAAGTTAGCAGTCAAGCACTTTATCCACTGCCCCATTGCCAAAAAGGTTTTTCAGACAATCACTTAAAATGCTTAAGTACGAAGTTTGAAGAAAATCGCTTTAGTAGCTTAGGCTGTAGGTCGTTCTACACACAAACAGACAGACAGACGGAATTGCAAGACCCACATTTTTGTTCACTATCATAGTAATGTCAATTTTGATTAAAAGCTCTAGTTCGATTTTTTTTTGCCAAATGCAAAACTTGCCCTATAGTACCTAATTTTTTCGCAAGTAAAAATATTTTTCGAAAATTTTGATATGCAAGATTAAAAATGTTAATCGAAATCCTCCGAGCTCTTTAAAAGAAAGTCGAAAATCCAAAAAAAAAACGATTGTATGCCAGGTACTGTAAATGACAATGGCGCAAATTTTAAACGATTAAGTTATATGATAAATCATTTTTAGTATGATACATATACATAGGTTAAAAAGAGGATTTTGCTAATTTTAAACGAGTTTAATGTTGTATTATATTCTTAACATTTTACTAAAGTTAAATCCACCGAATGCCTACTTTAAATTTTTAGTATCGTACTAAATCCACATGTCATTCTGATTGTATATCGGCTTTGCACGCGGGAAGCCCAGGTTCAAGTCTTGCTGATGTCAATTTGTACATGTTGGGGTTCTATCAATATATAATCAATTTACAACGCATAAAGACAATAATTGTGTTCATCAAAATTCAAACCCTACAAATGCTTTGATATCTGTTTAATTAACATTTTACTAGTTAACAAATTGTTTAAAATGAATGAAAAGTTAGTAGACCACTATGTATATAGTAAATTGCTAACTAGTTTCGTGTTCAGGCGGTAATAATAGGTAGATTAAAATTTTGCGCCAATCTATTTAAAAAATATTATGTCTCGCTCGAACCTCAACGATGACAGTCCCACCTTATTATTGTAATTGCTGCTAACTTCAGCATAACATATAACCGCTTTTTTTTATTTTCAACGGCTCAACGGTTTAAAAAAAAAATAATAAAGAATACCAAAATGTTTGACATACATAAAATAAAATAAAATAAAATAAAACGAAATAAATAAAATAAAATAAAATAAAATAAAATAAAATAAAATAAAATAAAATAAAATAAAATAAAATAAAATAAAATAAAATAAAAGAGAATGGAATAAAATAGTATGTGATATAATAATAATATTTATGAGTAGTAGCATTACATTTTGTTAAATTATTGCATGTATTAGATGCTCATTTTTTCTTGATATGTTAATCGAATACTGGACTACCACAGTCCTTGAATATATTCTCGGTTATGAGCCCAATTAGGTGAAGTTCATTAGACTTAATATGTAATCACAATCTTATATACGCACATAATATGTACGAAATACCAAGCTATATGGAGTAATTGATATAGAGAAAATTCTTTACAGTTATAAAGGAAATATGTTAACAAACATTTCTTTTTCAATTGACAGAGTGCGAAAATAGTAGTAGCGAAATCTCAATGTAATGCTTTCTCAATTTTCTCTTCGACACCACTCATGTTGGTTTTTTGCTTAATAGACAGATCTTTTGTTGTGTAGTAATGTGATATTTCCTGTTATTTGTTTGTGAAAACTTGGATTAATTTTACTAGTGTACCACACATTTGTCGAACGGATTCCAACTCGCAATAATTTCCATAAGTATTATTCTTCCAAATTTTCCTTTTAATATTACAGAACGAAATATTGATATTAAATTTTACATACTTGCGTTAAGTGATGATCCTATTCTTGCCGGTTCATCAGCTCTGGTCTTGCCTAGTATACCATTGTGTCCAGGAAACAAACAGAGTTTAAGATTATACCTTTTACCAAGTACTTATTATTTGCTACTTGCGATAAATTTCAATTTCATTGCTTAACTATCAATAAAAATACTGACGCCAGCTTATGTTACCGTCATCATTAAGCGTTGTTAGCAGATCTCGCTCTCACTAGGACCTCAAGCTTGGAAGATATTTCCGATGTAATTAGAAAATCAAAATATGAATATAATTTCTAACAGCAGATTTTTGTTGTACGAGAAAGTGTATTTAGTGATGAGCAAGAATATAATTTATAAAATGTAAGTAATTTTTTCCGACAAACGTAAAATTCCTTCTCTTTGTCAATACCCTCCTGATTTTTTTTTCCCTATGTCCAGTGTGACCAATAAAAAACTTCAGATCCTGCTAAAATGTGGTTTTAGCAGGATTTTTTGAATACAAGAAATGCTAAAAAAAAATGACAAAAATCCTGCCAACTTATACCTGGACCAATCGAACTTGTTTTAGGGTGACGTTTAAAATACCGAGTGTATTTTTAAAATTGCCAAAAAAGAAGTTGTTTACTTTGTTAAGTTTATTAAAAAAAGGAAATAAACTTACAAATAGTTATTAATCCATTTCGCAACATAAAGAAATAAAAAAAAACAGGTACCAGAGTATGTTAATATAATTAAGTAAAAGCTATTTATATAAATTTTTTAATAAAAACTTGTCTGCTTCATTTAAAGCACAAAAATATCACAATATTCTTGTTCTTCTTCTACGATAAAATAAAATTTTGATGAAGCAACTTGTTTGATTATATTAGGAGGAATAATAAGGGCATCACAACATTTCTCAGATAAATTACCTCGGAGAAAAAGTATACTATTTTACAAATCAATTTTCATTCAATTCCTTCTTGGATCCTTTACAAGATTTATTAAACTAAATACTCTTCCAACTGCAGCATTTGAGATAGGCAAACTGAAAACGAATTGACAAAGTTTGATAACTCTGCGTAAGGGTTTTCATTGGATGCATCGGTGAACCTATTTACATCGCACTAAAATTCAACAGTATTTTCCATATTCGCCCATTTATTTAGATTGCTATTTAATTTTGGAAATAATTTCAGAATTCATATTTTTATCTTTAAAAAAATCTTTTGATGGTTGCTTATGAATCCGCAAATATTTTTTAACACAAAAGAAATTTACAAACTGCAAAATTCGTAGGTTGAAGCTGTGTAATGAGCGATACGCATTTATGTTTAATTGAGTTTTAACTTTTTAAAGTAATATTTTATTTTAGGTTTGAGAAATGTGAAAGCCTGCTAGAGTTCCTGCTAAAAACAAATTTCCTGCAAAAAAAAACTGCGGGTAGGATTTGAAATAAAAATGCTAAAAGCAAACTTTTCGATCTTAATTTAGCAGGGAAAATGCTATATTAGCCACACTGCCTATGCCTAGTCTTATTATTATTGACGTCATTCATTTAAACCAAGTTTCAGTCTCTTTTTTCTTAACTTTTCCAAGAGCCAATAATTTTCTGGATTTTTTTTTCCTATTTATTGAACATTGTTGATCATTTATTTCAAATATTTTCATTTAAATTCTAAAGAAATTTGAACGTTAGCTTTTTTTTTACAAAATGTATATTGTAGACGAAATATACTTTGTGTTTATTAAAACCTCTACTTGATCACAAAGAAATGATCAGTAAAACTTTGTTTGTTTTATATGTCAGCTAGAAATTATATAAAAAGAGAATCTGTACTTCTGGAGTTCATATAAGTTGTTGGACTGTGAAGGAAGCAAGCCAAGGGAAAGTTGGCACAGAATCTTAAAGCTGGCACAGAAATATATTATCAGAAGTGGGATACCCGAAAAAAAATTTTAATTGAATTTTTTTACATTAAATTAAAGATCAAATGTAATAAAAATAAATTCAATCGGACAATGGAGGAAGCTAACGAATCTGGAAATATAGGATATTCTCATGACAAAGGGAATACGTATAATAGATAACATGATCATAACAGCTGATGCTTTATCAAATTTGTTTTAGATTGCTCAGCGCACAGAATGGAAAAAAATGGATCCCGATCATTCAAGGGTTGACATCCTGAAATGGTGCTCCGACATTGATGCCAGAATAGTCATACGTCATACCCCGTGTTCGATCCTCTTGATTTGGTCGATCTAAAATATTATGCTTGAAAAACAAGCGTGTTTGATAGATAACTTATGATATACCAGTGAGCCTCCGCGAAAACACAAAGATGACTGCCAACATAATGACGTTTTGTTCAAGAGGTTGAATAGTAATAGGCATAATGATGAAAAAAAGCAAACGAAGGAAGTGCCCTCCCTTGCTATCGGAAAACAACTGCTTTGAGTGTGGTAAACCGGGCATCTGAAAATAAACTGTTCTCAAATAGTTTCAACAAAGCACTACAAATATGAGAGAATTTTAAATGTGAAAATATATTCATATTGTAATAGGACTGGACAGGACATGAATCAAGAACCTGTTGGTCTGAACAAAATTCTGAGAAAAAAATTTCAATCTGTGTACTAACTCCACAGTATCTGAAAACACAACGGATGTATTTATTAATGTGAAAATATGTCACTTCTTTTTAGATAGTGGTTCAGATTGTTCATTATTAAGAACCGATATTTCAAATCAAATCGCTCAAGAAGTTGTTCCTTATTTGCTGAGTATGCAAGATATTTCCAATCACCCAATTCTACTTACAGAAAAAATAAAACTGTTGATTGAATTTGAAAAACTCAATACTTAAACTATTTTCGAATGCCCAAAATGAGAGAAATCGAGAAAGTCTGGTGGCGAAGATGCCTTCTGGAAAGAAACAGTGTGATCTACATCCCATTGAAAAAAATCTACCTTTTCACACTTTCTATATTAATTGCATGGGACCATTTTTTGGAAGGGATAAGGATAACAACCGTTACAATTTGGTAATTGTTGATGCATTAACAAAATTTATAGTTTTGTGTCCTTGCAGGACCTTCCAAGCAGCATTTGACAAATTCCGATATGTTGTTTGGTATAACCTGGTAGATCTAATGAACAAGTTTAAAAATATTATGGCACCATGGCGAACCTTTTGAGAACTAATCTGGAAGTTCATATAGACTTTACAAGCTATAAGTCGAGTCAATTTGAGCCTAAATACAACAATCAATAAGACAACCGGATTTTCACCATTGGAAATACTAACTGGAATCACTGGACGAATACCTGAGATGAGTGCTTTGTTGGCAAATCTTAAGATTGAACATGAGTATGAAGATGTCGATGCTATCCGTCAATTAGCAGCTAGCCGTATTCAAGAAAACGTTTTAAGAAAGAAAGCAAGATTCAATTAAGGTAAATGTACTCCAACAAAATTAGAAATAGGAACAACTGTTCTATGTATATAAAACCAATCAGATACGCAATTCAAAATTAGAAGTTCAATTCAGAAGGTCCTTATGAAATAATAGGATTGTTGCCTCATAACAGGTACAAGTGAAAAAATGTTGGTGCTAAGATTGTTGTTATTACCGTAAGAGAAACTATTAGGCCAATTTCAAAAGCATATTATAATCGAAGTATGTAATTAAAACTCATACCTTAACTAAATTTTATTAATCATGTCAGGTTTCGTTTGAAACAAAATTGAAGCATTATGTTGATTGTTTACTGATTTTATCCTGAAGTTAGTTGTGGGTTGAGAATAGATATTATAAGACATGTTTGAGCCAGCGAGCTAAACGTCTGAGCTTATTACTTACTTACTTAGGTGGCGCTACAGTTCGGGACGAACCAGGACCTCAACCAGCATGCCTCCCCAGCTGCCTCCAGTTACGCACTCCAAGTTGGTTGAGGTCATCTTCCACTTGAGCCCGCCACCTTAGGCGAGATCTTCCTTGACTGCGTCTTCCCTCTGGGTTGGAATCGAAGATCCTGCGAGCCGGAGCATTGTTGTCCATACGCTCTACATGATCTAGCCATCTCAAACGTGATATACGTATTTTTTGTACCAGGTCAATGTCGCTGTAAAGCTCGTATAGTTCGTGGTTGAAGCTTTTCCTCCAAAGCCCATTAATGCAGATAGGCCCGAAAATCTTGCGAAGAACCTTACGCTCGAAACGACTAAAGACATCTTCATCCACTTTCGATAGAGTCCATGTATCCGCGCCATAGAGCAGGACTGGGATGATTAGAGTCTTATAAAGAGACTCCTTTGTTTTTCGAGAGAGGGTTTTACTACTCAATTGCCGCCCTAGCCCATAGGAACAGCGATTGGCAAGAGTTATTCTTCGCTTTATTTCTAACGAGATGTTGTTTTTAGATGTTATAAAGGGTCCGAGGTAGACGAAGTCCCTAACTACCTCAAATTTGTACCTGTCTATTGTGACGCTTTGTCCAATCCGCCGGTGTTGTGTGTCCCTTTTTGTGGACAGCAGGTACTTCGTTTTGGCCTCATTGACTGCTGTCTCATCTTAGCTACTTCAGCTTCAATGTTAGCAGTGACAGCTCCAGTGACAGCTCACTGGGTTCTGCCAATGATGTATATATCATCAGCGTATGCTAACAATTGCACAGACTTACTTGACAAAAATTGTGGCAGTAGAGTTAACTTGGGAATTTCCTACAATTTTTTCAAGTATTAAGTTGCAGAAATCGCACGATAGCGCATCACCTTGTCGGAATCCTTTTTTGACATCAAAAGCTTTTGTGAGGTCAGTACCAACCTTGACGGAGCAGCGAGAGTTATCCATCGTCATTCTACACAGTCGGATGATTTGTGTGGATGCCAAAACCAGGCATGGCTCTGCATAGCCCGTCTCTATAAATGCTATCTTACGCGGCCTTAAAATCGATAAAGAGATGGTGGGTATCGATTAGGAGTCCTTGGGTAGTTTCCAGGATCTGCCAAAGCGTGAACATTTGATCGATTTTGGACTTTCCTGGCCTGAAACCGCACTGATGGGGTCCAATCAGGTTGCTGATAAATGGTTTCCGACGTTCACATAATACAGCAGAAAGGATCTTGTAGCGATATTCAGGAGACTTATTCCTCTATAGTTGGTGCAGTATAGAGGGTCTCCTTTTTTGTGGATCGGGCAAACGATGCTGAGGTTCCACTCATCAGGCATACTTTCTTCTGACCAGACTTTAGAGATGAGTTGGTGCATGCACTGTACCAGGTCATCTCGGGCTGCTTTAAAGAGTTCGGCGGGTAGTCCGTCGGAGCCAGCAGCTTTGTTGTTCTTTAGTTTGGATATTGCTATCCTCACTTCATTTCGTTCAGGTGGACGGAAGTTTTTTGTATCATTGTCCATGTTGAATGGTTCATTCTGCCTAACACCGGGATTTTGGTCTTCATCGCCGTTTAACAGTCTGCAGAAATGGTGCTACCATATGCTCAGCACCGCCGTTGACTTTAATACGAGGTTTACATTCCTATCTCTACAGGCTTCTGTGCGGGTTTTTTTGCCTTGAAACGTTCTTTTTACCTGTTGGTAAAACTTCCGCACGTTGTTCCTGGAGTAGTATCTTTCAATACCTTCTATCGCGCGCTTCTCATGCTCTCTCTTTTTCTTCTGGAAAAGCCGGTGATATTCCCGTCTTTTCTGATCGTAGAGCTCGCGAGTAACTCTCGTTCTCCTTCTTTGCAGCGCCGCTTTATATGCCTATATTTGTTTAACTGCATGTGCCTGCCTGAATTCTTCTTCGAACCAGAGGTTTCGTGGTGGAGGTCTGGTGAAACCTAGCACATCAGTTGCCGCACGTCTGATGGCTTGTTGGCAACGTTGCCACTGGTCTTCGGCACTTGATGCTGGCAGCAATGGATTTCTTGAGAGTTTACGGGATATTCGATCGGCATATGTTCTGGCGGTCTCTTCCGATTGCAGTTTTCCGACGTCATACTTCCTCACAGTATTGCTGTGTTTTTGGGACGTTCGGGTTATTCGCATTCTTACCTTGGCTGCAACAAGGTAGTGATCCGAGTCGATGTTAGCTGCTCGAAAGGTACGAACATCCAGAATACAGGAGGCGTGCCTTGCATCGATCGCAACGTGATAAATCTGATTGACGGTTATTTGATCTGGATGCCGCCAAGTCCCTTTGTGTATCTCGAGATGAGGAAACTGTGTGGTTGCGCTGGTGACGTTATGTGCCGCCGCAAAGTCAATTAGCCTAAGTCCGTTTTCAGACGTTGTGTCATATAGGCTATGTTTTCCGACATTCCTACCAAAGATTTCCTCTTTACCTATTTTGGCGTTAAAATCGCCTAGTACGATCTTGACGTCATATTTAGGGCACTGTATATTAGACTAATGTTGGCGAATTTAGCCTTGATACTGATTGTCACGAGTCGCTCACTCACGTGTCGAAAGCCCAAGACTCCTTGCTTAAGTCTGCCGCTTATGACGAATCCACACCCAAATAGATGCTGTGGTCTTCTTTCACCATCACCTTAGTATACGTCACAGTTTTTCATCTTCCTTTTGCCCGGCCCATCCTATAGCACTTCCTGGATGGCAGTAATTCCTGCTCTGTAGCAGTCTAGGGCCTCCTCTAGTTGTTCGGCTGCACGTGGTCTGTTAAGAGTTCTAACATTCCACGTGCAGATCCCAAAGTCGTTGTCCTTAATGCATTTTGCAGGGTCGTCAACAGTCAATCCTTCACTTTCCGAGGCTATTGGTCGCTTCGCAACTTATATTTGTTTACATGGCGGGGTTGTTCACCCCACGTACAACCCCCAACCAGGTCCCTTGTTGGACTCCTTGGACGAAAGGAGCCGGAATGTCCGGAGTCAGTAACCCGCTTCAGGGATATGAGCGCTGCCGTTGGCTCATTAAGGGCTCATCCGCCACCATCTCTATTTCAATGCCCTGACTTGCATTGAATTGTCCAAATGACCTTATCTCCAAATACGTCGAAGTAGCTCATTAAGGCTGGTTTGTTGACTGTTGAATCCGTCGTTGGTCCAATTATTTGGGCTCATCCGCCGTACTTCCTCTTTCTGAGGATATCATGCAAGACTTCTGCGAGTTGATCAAAACAGTTATTTAAACAGAGCATTATAGTGTTGCTTTCTATTCTGTGTTCAACACTCGCGCTTATAAGCTTAGCAGGAATGTCCGGATAGACAAGCCAGTACCAAAACTCTGAGCTTATTAGTATTTGTTAAGAACAGTCATGCTGATGGCCTGTGAACTGTTATGGTTAATGGTTAAAGATACAAGCTGAACTTCTGATAACAAAACGTTCCAATACTGAAAATTTATTTGGTTGGATGGTTTCATCGAGAACGATGAAAACTGCAGGATGGCCGTGTTATAGACGAAATATACTTTGGGTTTATTAACTCTACTTGATCAGTAAGACCTTGTTTGTTTTATATGTCAGCCAGAAATTATATAAAAAGAGAATCTGTACTTCTGGAATTCATGAGTTTTTGGACTGTGAAGGAAGCAAGCCAAGTGAAAGTTGGCACAGAATCTTAAAGCTGGCACAAAAATATACCATGTATATCTAAGTAGAATATGTACCTATATCTATTTGGCATTTGCGTGTTTCCCCTAATGAATCCTAAATTACCCACGAAGGAATAGATTCTGAAATAAATATAAACAATTCTTTAAAGTACTTTAAGTGAAAATCTTAGATACAACCACATCATATAAATATCTAAAGGACATGGATTTAGAATTCTTTTTTTTTATTCAATATCTTTTTTGTTTTTTACTACAATTTAATTTGTTATTTAGTTAATGTATTAATAATCATATTCCGATTCACTCCCCTAAATTTCATTAAAAATAATTGCATGCATATGGACTACCGAGGGCGTTGTTAAAATCTTGTCCTGGGAAACAAAATTCAACCCAACAAATGACCTTGCATCTGCTAAATTATTAACATTCCTTCCCAAGGTAAGACCTCTAAAAAAAACACTACTTATGTCTGTTTGCTTACTTCCCAATACTCCCTTACTCTAGGGAGTAACATATTCATTTAGAAATGTTCCTTTGTATCTACCAAAATTAAAGCAAATTGATACATACGTTTACGTTCTACAATATACAGTTGACGTACATACAACAGTCCCACACAGCCTCAGACACCTTCGTCATCGTTTTAGGTTTAATTTCAGTTATAGGTAACTTCGATATTTCTTATTTTGAACCAACACTAACCCTTAGATAAATCAACAATCTCTTTGAAAAAAAGCACGTTTCATTAAAAAGGAGAAACCATTGAAAAGCTAATTATCATAAATCCATTAAGCTGTCTACGGAAAATAACTTTCAGCAAACAAATTTATTTTCTTGAATACAAACATTGTAATTTAATAACGCATAATTTCCCTATGATGCAAATACCAAACGTTTGTAATATTACAGAATAAAAAAACTTAATTGCTTTCATCCATTGTTGTAAAAAAAAAATCCACTGGAAATGCATTTTGCTATACAAACAAAAATTGCAAAATTAATTAAGATTTATGTTCGCAGGAAAAGGGATTAACAGAAATGTTCTTTCAATGTTGGAAATCTGTCCTTGAAGAAAGACAAAGCACAGAAGAAAAATCTCAATTTTAACAGAATCACGTTTTCGAAATTATGTTAAATCCTTTTTGCAAAAGAACAAATGTTTCTTCCGCCCTCTCTCTCTCCTCTCTCACCCTTACCATCACTCTTTATCCATTTAAAAAGCTTTAAGATGATGCAAAGAAAAGGACTGTGCACTTCCTCTCTCTCTATCTGGATATCTTTTTCTCTTTCTCATCAAAGGCAGTAAATTGTAAATGGGAAAATTCAATTTAAAATTCCTGCCATATCCTTGGCTTTAAGTTTCCCTCTTGCCTTTCTTGTTTCGCTCACATTGAAAATGTCTTAAAATTGGAAAAACATTTCCAAATTGATTTTGAAATTTTTTGAAAAGAAAAATGAATGCCATGAAGATTACCATTGATATCCTTCATCCGTTTGATATTCCCACTATGCATTGTCATTGTCGAGAGAATGTCTTGTGCATTTTTTCAATTTGCAATTACATTTTTTTTAATTTAAAGGAAACATGTTCAGTTGGAAGTTTTGGTCATTTTGAAAAAAAAAATCGAAATAATAAAGTTCTTGAAAAGTTTTCATTTACTTCATTAGAGAAGATTTCTAAAGCAATTTTCCATCTTTTGTTGATTTACTTATGAGGCAAAAGTACACGAAAACTGAACATACAAATACTCACTCAGGGCACAAAAACTGAAAATAAAAATCTTAAGAAACTTTATCCTTGAGTTATATACATATGTACATTAGAGGGTTCGGTTGATCCGTTAGTAGAACTTAAAGTACGAGTAACCTGATACTTTTTGATTACATAAACTATGCAGAGAAAGTTTCCATCGAATTTTACACAATGCAATCAAACAAGGAGACTCATTGGAAAACACTTCAGTTGAAAAAGTATCTTGGTTGGATGGAAGATTTGACAAACTATATTTGCAAAATGAACCACCTCTCAGATCTTTCCTTCTGGCTTGTTTAACGTCCATATACCATATCCTATATGTTTTTCTAGCTTGAAGAGGTTTTCTAAGTGGTGCGCATATTATGTAAGCACACATGAGGGATGAGAATTTAATATGAGTTGTGTGAGTAAGCAAAATCTCTTTTTGAATGAAAGGTCTAGAACTAATGTCAGAGATGAGAATAAATGGCCTTATTGTTAGAGTTGATATGATTAAACAACTTCTTATTAAGTGTTGAAAAGGAGTCAATTTCTTTTCGGTTTTCTTGAAAAAAGTAAAGAAGATTATAAAAGAAGTTACAAACCCTATATTTCATATAAGATTTTGATCAATTAACCACAATGCTCAAGTAGAGCTTAGGGCTAGATTCACACAGTGCACACTTATCTATCGGAATAAGTTGCACTTAAGTTCTCCACATTGATACTTAAGCCTGAGTAAGTGGCACTTAAGAGGTGAATATGGGAGACTCAAGTGTTATTTACAGCAAGTGTGATACATATCCTCGAATTATTAAGGTATAAGGGATCTCAGCATATTCACCAAAATGCCGCCATAAGATACGAATACATCGTCTTGCAGAAATAATAAGATTGTCAATGTCCACTCAGTTATTTTGAACACATTCTGAAAAGTTGAATAGTTTAATTATTGGTCAGTATAGTTATGTACATATTTTCTGCTTTGAACCAGATTTAAAAATCGGAGTTGTGATCTACAAATTGACCAGTTTTTAGAGACTTATTGAAGATAAGGCACAAATGTAATGCAAGGGAAGTTGTATATTTTGTGAATATCTTCGAAGATATACCGGGTGTTTTTTTAAGATTGCGATTTTTGAATAATAATACAAGACCAATATATTGTTGGAATGAATTTTAGTTATTATTATCTGGTAGATAATTGCATAGTTGCATAGTTCATTCCATCATGGATAATATGGTGGGTGTGGCTTGAATATCGGCTTCCCATGCTTCAAGCGTTTGCTGGTTTGTCGGCATGAACCAATTACTTTACATATCCCCATTAAAAGTAGTTGAGATTAAATCGCACGAAAGAGGGGTCAGTTAATAGGTGCACTTCTGGGAAAAGCTGTCACCAGATTGATTTCGCAATACAAATTGTGCCATCTAATTGAAACCAAATATCGTGGATTTTTAGCTGATTAATTTTTAAAAATAAAAAAATCAGTTAGTACCGCTCGATAGCACTCTCCCATTCACCGTAACGGCAGCTCCATCCTCGTTTCGAAATAAATAATGACCGATGATGCCGATAGCGTGTAACCCCCACCAAACAGTTAATTGTATTGTTTTTAATGGTGATTAATTAATGGCTTGAGGATTGGCTTCGCTCTATATACGGCAATTTCGACTATTGAAAAATGCTCTATCCCGGCGTTAGACGATTCAATTCACAATGAATTACCTAACCTTACTGCACAGAAATGTGAACAGAGCTTGACATTCACAACAGCCAGACCATAGATAACAACTATTGAAACTTCTCATACAGCAAAAAAAACACTCGTTACAATCAGGAACTCCCTTAATATCATCAACGACATTCAATGCCTCAAAGACATCTGATGTATTCAACTGTAGAATCCTTATATACTCGAAAACGGGTGATATGGTAAAAAAATAATTTTTAAAAATCGTAGCTATGTATTTTGTGAATTATAGGCATTCGAAAAAAAAAATCGAAATCGACGGTCATTCAAATCCCGTGATTACAAATCTTAATTTTTCTCAATTTTTTTTTTTTGTGATGGAACCGAGAGTAACGCTGCTAACAACTTCATTCAAAAATTTAAACACAGCTGCATCAGTTTTAAAGAAAATATCACTTGTTTGCCCAATTAAGTACTCAGAATTTTAACATGACCCTAATTCAATAGGTAGAGTAAAAAGCTAACTAGACGTGCATATTTTTCATTTTCCGATTTTTTTAATTAGCTTATGCAGAGGCAATGCTTGTGCTGCAGGTAGACTTTACCGTGAAAAATAACCAAATGATGATCAAGGTTCCATAAGAATGAAAGTTAAATGCACGACCGAATAGCACCTATTTGCTCTTATGTTCGATCGAATTTTATGCAAAAGATTTATATTAAGAATCTAAATGCACATATTTTTAAAGTCGTTTTTTTTCTTAATTTTTTACATACATTTTTTTTTTTTTTAATCTAAAAAACCGTTTTTCGAAAATTTTGATATGCAGTATTATTTGTAATTAAAGGTACCTCGTAAAAATTTGGATTGAAATCCGTGCAACCGTTTGTGAGAAAGTCGAAAATCAAAAAAAAAAAAAATTGTTTTGTGGCAGGCAGCGTTGCCTGCCAATGGAACGTGACTTTAGATTTAATTTTAGTTCTTGTGCAATGTCGTGCCTGTGAATAGGTATAAATAGATGTCTTAATTTGTTTATTTGATAAGTGAGAAAAATATTTTAAATTGAAATATTTTAAATTATCAAAAAGAGGTAAATCTGTCGAAAAACCTGGATTTTCAAAACTGATGATAAAATAAATTAATTTATTTTCCCAATGGAAAACCGCATTAGGCACTTCAGAGCGCTCAATTTGTGTTTCTTTTTTCATTCAGAACTAGTTGCGAGAAGATGGCGTAAAATAAAATAATATGTAACTTTCTCTTAATTCATCCTTTCCTTTTGTCAAATGACTGTTTGTTTTTATTTTAAATGTATTTCATTGCTTTATTTTAAAGCATGAAGCTGATGATGGCATGTAGATCATGCCGAAATGCATTTTGTAAAATTTGTAACGTCTAATAAATAAAATATTTGAAAAGTGTTCGTAAAAAAATATATTTCGTGCCTTTTATTAATTTTAACGTTATTTAAACAAAAAAAGTTTTGTAATCAATAAGGAACTTAACATAAAAAAAAAACATACAAAAAATACGGAGTAAACTTTTTTTCGTGTGATATGACAGAAACAGACGGGAAAAAATCAAACACATAAAAATGGAGATTTACGCCAGTTATTCTTCCTCTGTGGATAATATATAATATTTATTATTTTATTATTTTTCCAGTTCAGTGCTCCAGTTTGTTTCATAAATAAATCGGAGAAATCTGATAAGAATCAGCGCAGAGCGTACTTGACATGTTCAAGCTCTGCCCAGTGCTCTGCTGAGAGCTCAAAAAGAAAAACGCTTATTGAAACCGCACTGAATTCATTCATTTAGACCGACTTGACTATTTGAAATGAATAAATATTTATGTTGCCTTATAATTGGTAAAGTGTTTTTTGAAGAAAAAAAATTCTGACGTGGGCCCCACTTTTTGGAAATGGCTCTCAGAAAGGCCCTCAAAATTCATTTATTTGTGGCAATGTTCATGGGAGGTAACGTTAATAACAAAATATTTAAAAAAAAATTGCTTACCAAAATGTAGACTATGTACTTATATCTAAAATATTGCACACACCTTATTTTAATTTTTAAAAAATGTGTATGATAAGTACCGTTATTTTTGAAGATAAAACAACGATTCAAAAATTTATTTTGGACTCTTACCTTAAACGCCTTAGCACCGAGTTTGAACAAAATCGGTTCAGCTGCTTATGCTGTAGATTACAGACAGATAGGCGAAATTGCGGGACCCACATTTTTAGTGTTCTCTATCATCGCAAAGGCAACTTTGATTACGAGTAACCATTTTTTCGATTTTTTTTCAAACGCCTATAACTTACAAAATACAGGACAATTTTTGTTAACTTATTTTTCTGAAAATTGTCAGCACCTACCCTATCACCCGTTTTTTTTCGACGTTGACTTTTGGGACACCCTGTCGCCATCAGCACGTCACTGAATAAGATGATCTTTGACTCAAGATAATTTCCAAAAAGATCAGAGATAGTTTGGACATTACTAGATGTGGATCCAGAAAGCTCCATACAGTTTGGCAAACCACTAGATTGTCTTGAGTCTATAAAATTCCAAAAGCTTTTGGTATCTTTCCATTCAGCAGTTGAATGAAATAAGATTAATATACAATGAAACCCGATTATCTGAAAACTCACTTTAGTGAAAATGCCGCATAATTAAAAAAAATTCAATTAAGTTTTCTATTTTTCTATAGAAAACAACTCGGCTAATTGAAAACATAAAAATCGAAAAAAATCGGTTGCTGAATTGTTTCATTTTTGTGTACGTTCACCTCCGTCATCCACCGTTTCCGCATTAATGAAACATGTCAATGCTAATTTCTAAATAAAAGGGAAAATCCCGCAATTTCCATTTACTTACATACATTCTTGTTTTTGTAACACGAAATGTATCTGTGAATAAGAGAAACTGAACTCACAGTAGCCTTGGTTGGGTACAAATTCGTTTTGTTTCAAAATAAATTATTTGTTTGTTAATAACTGGGTCCTGTTATTTTATTTAGATAAACTAAATTTATTTATAAAAGCAATTGGTAAACATTTAACACAGGTTTTTTCTCAGCTCAAAATATTCTTCATTTAAAATATGTGTACCTGATTCAGTTTTCCATGTACTGAACTCGGCGTCATTCTGGCCAATTGGTGTTATAATTCATGAATTTGTGAATAGGCCACCTAACCATGGAATAACTCAGAACCCTTTTCGTCAAGATCGTTCAATGCTAAATCAACGTCAAAGCAGCTTAATCAGATATTAATATATTATCAAAATGTAAACGAACTTCGAACTAAGACCAACACTGTCTACAAAAATAAAAGCAATCTTCCTCACGACGTTATTATATACTGAAACTTGGCTGAACAACTATATTCTTGACTCGGAGGATTTTGATAGCTCTTATCAAATATTTGATCGTCCAAACAGACAACTCCAATGTTGTAGGAATCGGAATTCTTTTTGCAATGAAAAACTCTTTTATATGCTGGCTGATTGACGACTTTAGTTCCACCGATGTTGAAGTCTTGTGCATAAAGATTAAATTGGAGTCAGACAATTTATTTATCATAGTGGCTTACACACCTCCGAGTTCTAATAATGAATTTTCTGAAAAAATCAATGAATGTAAAGAAAGGGTCTATACCCTACTAGAACCTGAAGATGAAATTTTGGTCGTAAGTGACTTTAACCTACCAAACATGGATTGGGTTACTATTGATGGCGATTGTTTCTGCGTTCCAATTAATGCGTCGAATCATAAAGAGCTTTCATTAATAGATGGTATGTCTTCGTGTGGCATGAGCCAATTCAACGGAGTTAAAAATCGTTTTGGAAGAACTCTGGATTTGGTATTTTTCTCCGACACCGTAGGCACCGAAATTGCAATCACAGAATCCGCTGTTAAACTAATAGATGAATCGACATCACCCCGCATTAGATATTGCGCTCAACTTAAAATTGTCTTCCCCAAATCATACCGTCTATAATAAACTTGAATTTGACTTTTCCAAGGGCCAATTTTTCAATAGTCAGTTAAGCAGTCAGTTAGTACATATTATCCAGATAGAGCAATAATCAGTTTTTCAACAGTCAGATACAACTTAATCTAGGAATAAAGTTACTTGCTCATTTTAGAACGGAATAAGGAGTTATCTGAGGAATAAAATAAATAGCTATTTTCGATGTCAAAAATACTTTGAAAAATTATTGCTTTGAAATAACAATTAAACAAAAATAAATTTCTATGAAAAGTTCCATACTCGAAATAAAAATGGCGTTCAAATTAAATTATTCTACACATTGCTTTTTCTTGATTGAAAAATAAGAAGTTGCTATCTGGTTGTCTAATAGTTATGTAAGTCTATTCCTCTGGCAACTAACTGGGTGAGATTGAAAAATCGGATCTAAGTATAATTTTGTAGAACTCTTTAATTTGTTACGTTCTAATAACTGGGTATGCCATAACTGTAATATTAATGAGAAAAATGGCATTTTTGGAGATAAATGATCGGATGTTCATTTCATTATAAAGAGGAAGGTATGCCGTTAATAATGGAACACAACATCAGCCAAATGGCCGCCAAGACCACGCTTACAGGACCATATCCTTTTCATGAAATTTTCCATAACCAAATCGCAAAGTGGCTGCCCTATGTCCTCGATAGCCTCACGAATTTCATCTTTGAGGTCTTGAATTGACGCTGGGCTGTTGGCGTAGACCTTATCTTTCACGTGGCCCCAAAGGAAGAAGTCGCAAGGTGTTAAATCACAAGATCTCGGTGGACAATTGTGATCACCTCTTCGAGAGATAACACGGTCCGGAAACTTTTCCCGTAAAAGAACGATGGTTTCATTGCTTGTGTGGTACGTAGCGCCGTCTTGTTGAAAGTAAACGTTGTCCAGATCAATACCATCCAATTCAGGCCATAAAAAATCATTAATCATCTCTCGATAGCGCAATCCATTGACCGTAACTGTTGCTCCAGCCTCATTTTCGAAAAAGTAAGGTCCAATGACCCCGCGGGACCATAAACCGCACCAAACAGTCACGCGTTGAGGATGGAGAGGCTTTTCAACAATAACTCTTGGGTTTTCCGAGCCCCAGATGCGACAGTTTTGCTTGTTGACGTAGCCTCCGAGGTGGAAATGGGCCTCATCAGTCAAGATGATTTTTCGATGAAATTCCGGTTCATTTTCATGCATTTCAAGGACCCAATCAGCAAAGACACGACGTTGTTGATGATCAGCCGGCTTGAGTTCTTGTGTTAACTGAACTTTATAAGCCTTAAGACCCAAGTCTTTATGCAAAATACGGTGTAATGACGTTTGTGGAATGCCTAATTCCAAAGAACGACGAGGAATGGACAAACCTGGGTTTTCTTCAACACTTTGGGCTACAACAGCAATATTCTCAGTTGTTCTTGAGCGACGTGCACGGGTTTTATTCTTCACATCACTAACTTGTCCCAACAGCTCGAATTTGTCCACCAATTTCTGTATTGCGGTCCGACAAGGTGCTTCACGACGACCCAAAAATGTTTTAGTTTTACGAACCGTCTCTGCCAAATTTTCACCATTTTTATAGTGAATTTTAATAATTTCAATGCGTTGTTGAAGCGTGTATCGTTCCATTTTTATTAATAGCGTAGTTTCTACTTGTCAAATGTCAAAAAATGACAGCTTCAAAAGTGACAGCTACCGAAATAGCGGGCTATTCAAAATAACACCTCTTATTGGAAAACCCGTTATATGTAACTTTTTTTTATAATAATCTTTTTTGCTGTTTTTATAAGACAAATCCACTAAAAGGCGTCATCAACTGTCATCTTAAAAACTTAAAAAATAAAAGAAACAAATATGGTTAAATTACAATAGGGCAAGAACTGACGAAGATTATAGAACTTTCTTAATTCTAAAAGAACTTTTTACAGAGCATTCAATTTCCTTATACGACAACTATATTCTTAAAATAGAACTTGATCTTAAATCTAACCCTGATAGTTTCAATTTTGAAGAAAACCCAAATAATAATTTAATATTATTTTTGTTTTTGTGGACTGTGTGGATTAAAGCCAAATTGACGATTTTTATGACCTGTAGTCCAAAATTCGTTTCGCCCAGCCACATCAGTTAGATGTTATCGTACCCTTCGAACACGCAATGTTTTTCGGTCGATGATTACAGACTCTTATAAAATTTCCAGCATTTACACTCTGCAAATTATATTATTTATATAATCCACACAGACCACAAAAACAAAAATAATATTAAATTATTATTTGCGTTTTCTTCAAAATTATTACTGACCAGACCACGGGCATAACATACATTTAGGTGCACGAATTTAACTAAATTCCCATAAATAATATAATTTGCAGTGTGTAAATGCTGCAAATTTTGTAAGAGTCGGTAATCATTGACCGAAAAACATTGCGTCTTAGAAGGGTACGATAGCATCTAACTGATGAGCCCAACTGGGCGAAACGCATTTTGAAATACCTGATAGTTTCTGGAAACTTGTTAATTGCAAAAGAAAATCAAGTACTTACCAAAACTCTATGTCAAATTCGTCGTCAACTAAGCATGAGCCTAAAATTATTGCAAATGTGTTTGCAAACTACTTTAAAGAGGCTTTCGAAGATGCAAACTATGAGAAAACTTCTTCTTTCACTACTTCTGAGCCAAGCTACCCTCACTTGAATTTAATTAGTTTTGAAATAAGCGAAGATACCGTTGCACAAAGTATCATGAAGTTGGATGAGTGTTTCAACCCAGGCCCTGATGGTGTTCCATCGTTTATTTTGAAGAAATGTGTTACTAATCTGTCATACCCGTTATGTGTTCTCTTTAATAAGTCCTTAAGTAGTTCGATTTTTCCCAATATCGGGAAAAGTGCATTCATTACACTTGTTCACAAGAAAGGTCCTAAAAATGAAGTAATGAACTACAAACCTATTACTAATATTATCTGTGATAGCAAAACTGTTTGAGTCAATCGTATGTAGTGTTCTTTCCTTTCAATGTACGTCAATTATTTGTCAAAAAAAATCTATGGTTAATAATTTGTATAAGTTAACGTCCTTTTGCTTAGATGTTTTTAAAAAACGTGAACAAGTCGATTGTGTAATTACTGATTTTAGTAAATCTTTTGACAAGTTGTGTCATCGTACTTTAATTTTAAAACTAAGCCCTCTAGGCTTTAACAGTAGTTTCCTAAACTGGATCTCATCGTACTTAAAAAATAGACTTTATAGTATTGTATTTCGCAATGAGTATTCGGACCAATTTGCTGTTAATTCTGGCATCCCTCAGGGCAGCCATTTAGGTCCAATTTTATTTGTTTTATTTATTAATGACTTGGTTTCGTTTATTATTAATTCGACTGTCCTTATTTATGCTGATGACATTAAGCTTTTCAAAAGAATTAAATCTGCCTGTGACTGTTTACTTGCACAAGAAGACTTGTTAATATTTATGGAATGGTGCAATAAAAATCGTCTTGTTTTAAATGTTGACAAGTGTAAAGTCATGATTTTTACATGCAAAAAAAATCCGTGCGTTTTCAATTATACGTTCGATTCATATCCTCTTAGTAAAGTCTCCTTATTTTTTTACTTTGACGTTATTCTTGATCCTAAGTTAACTTTCATCAATCGTTTAAATTACATAGCTAAAAAAATCTTGGGATGTATTAAAAGATTCGGTCGTGAATTCAGCGACCCGTAGGTCCTCAAGATTCTTTTTGTTACATTCGTTAGACCAATCCTAGAATATAGTTGTGTGGTGTGGGCACCTCACTACTCCACTCATTTAATAAGACTTGAAGCAGTTTAGAGAAGATTTTCGTGTTTCTGTCTTCCTTTTCTTCCATGGTCACATCAAACATATAAAAATGCTCTTCCTCCTTATTCTCAAGGACTTGCTTGAATAAGCCTTCCTTCTCTCACTAATCATAGAAAGTACTTACAGTTTTGTTTTAATGGTTCAATATCATCGCCATCGGTTCTTGGTCGGTTAAATTTCAGCTTTAGTCGTACAAGTATAAGACTACAGCAACCAGTGAGCCTTATATTTAGCAGATCAAACTATGGTGCCAATAGCCCCCTTAAACAATTGATTGCAATATTCAATAAATTTTACTATTGTATAGACTCTGTAAATGATAACGTAAAATTTACGAAAATTAAAACTTTGATCTATAACAGTTTGGAACAGTCAACTTAGATTCTTAGTATTATGTAATTAGCATAAGTTTGTTTCACGTTAGTAATTAACGAATTGGAATCATAAAAGATCAGCTGTTAAAGTTCAATATATGTAGTAGGAATGTTACGTGACACGATAAGTCTGCCTTACTGAAATATTTTTTCAGTTATCCTAAACACGTTTAAGCAAAATATGTTTATCACTTATCCGAGTTCCGCTTAACTGATTTTTTTTCAGTTATCCGAGGTCTGCTCAACTAAAATACCTGACTTTTCGTCGTTTCGCTTAAGCGGGTTTCACTGTATTTTTCACATTTTTTTTTTTTTAACTAGGAATGATTTTTGGACTTTCAGATAGTGTTGATTGTCTGCCTAAAAAGATTTTGAAATTTTAATACCGTTTTTTGTTTTATTTTTAAAAGTGTTTAATGCCTGAAATTGAACCATGGTGAATTCGAATTTGTTCCCAAATTATAAGACTTATGATTTTTTTTCATTATGAAAAATATGTATGCAATCTTCACAGAGATTCTGTGGAGAGTGACGTCTGGAAAAAAACACTTTATATAAGTTCCGGCACAGATCTCTTTCACTGATAAGAAAATACTAAGCTTTGAAGTTAGTAGTTGATGAAAGTAACGTAGCGTCAGCAGATAAAAGATGTTTTTTATGCAATTTCGTTTAGCTATAAAAAGTGTGACGGTGCGTCTTTTGGAATAATTTTTCTTTTCTTCAATAGAATTATTTGTGGGTAATGAGAAAACCATTCTAGAAGTTAATTGGTTCATTAAATAATTTGTAATAGTTTCTTAAGTTCAACGTGAAAAAATGGACTGCATTTTTTTTATTGAATTTGCAACTAGAATAAAACTTAATAGTTCCGCCGAGTTTCGACTCAAAAATTGTAAAAAGTAATTCTGCGGAGTATTTGCTTTTAGGTTAAACAAACACATTTTGCGCATTTTTGCGACGCCCATACAATTATTTTGAATTTTCAGAATGGCCTCCCTAATATGGCGAAAGCAAATTTTTAAAATTTGGCGACAAATGGATAAATCTAAAAGGGTTAATGTGGTTAGAGCAATTATTATAGATAAGTTTAAGCTTCCTCAGCTATCCGAAGATTCTATTAAAAAACTTAGTACTTCCGTCCAAAATTGGTGAGAAGAGGGTAAAAAGCATTAAGCATGTTAACCGATTTTTAGCTGCAAGCTCAGCCTAGTTAGAGGAAACTTATACGTTGGACAGAGAATTTTCAAAAAAAAAAAGATCGGAAGAACTAGAAAGTCTTTTGAGGAATGCTGTGAAGAATCTAAAAAAAAACGCAAAGTTCAAAATTAAATTACATTAACTAGCCCTAGGGAAATAATAAAAGCTAGTGAAGTTATGCTTCGGAAAATGGATAAACGGGATTTAGCAATTATCATAAAGGAAGCTTCATACGGTAAAGGTACTGAAGGAAAACCATTATTTAAATATCTCCAATACCTCTCTCTCCCGATGGAGCATTGGCTTTAATGATTGCCATAAATCTTTTTAATCAATATCAAGTCATATGCCAAAAAATCAACTCTAAATGGAAATATATTTTCTCTTCTTATAAAAAAGTTCTAAACACAAAAAAGTAATTTTATCCCGCAGAAATTGAGGTCACTGAAGCATATTCTAAGAGTAAACTTCAATCCTTGGTTGATAATACCATATAACTATTTGCTTTGGTCGGGAATTGGAAGTAAGTGAACTTCAATGTGGTGAAAAATATCTTGAAGTTTTGATCAAATGGGGATGCGATGGATTTCAGCAATACAAATGATGGCAATACTGCTAAACGTTTTTTCCGAGCTGCAGAAAAAAGTTCAGAGATAACTGGAGAAAATAGGGAACTTATAGAACGTTTTCGCAGTATTTTAGAAACACTAGGAAGTGGACATTCTATAAATGAAAATGCATTTGAAAACTATGTATCTGAAACAAAAAGCCTTTATTTAAAGGAGTATTCATGGTAGACTATTCCACTGAGTATTCACAAAGTGCTTTTTCATGGGAAAAACATAATTGCATCTTGTATTCTTTCCATAAGACAGCTGTCACAAAAGGCTAGAATTAAGGACACAAGAAAATATAACGAGAGATGTTCTCAAAGAAGAATTCAAGATTGAACACAAGCACTGATCTCTTAAGTCGTCTGTTGATTTCTTCAGATCCATATATTACGTTCCAAAACGAATACGTGGCATGATAATATAATTTTTTTTTTTTTTTGAAAATTCAATATTTCGAGAACGGACGATTTTTCCTGAAATTTTGTTTTTAAATTTAGATTATTAAATACTTAAAAAATACAAATTTTGTTTTAGAAAAAATTTAAGAATTTTTATATATAAAAAATAAAGTGAAAAACTACTTTAAAAATATATTTAGCCGTTGCTATTAAGAATATTTTGCATAATCGAACATAGGAGCAAGTACTTGCGATCCAGTCCTGCATTTTATTTTGTTTTATATTTAAAAGTTTTGAATGCCTGAAATTGAACCATGGTGAATTCGAATTTGTTCCCAAATTATAAGACTTATGACATTTTTTCATTATCCAAAATATGTATGCAATCTTCGCAGAGCTTCTATGGAGAGTGACGTCTGGAAAAAAACAACAAGTTTTTTTTTGTTTTTAACGTTTCTTTTCTTTAATTTTCAAGTTATATAAGTTATATAAATTTATATATAATACTTAATAATAAGATTTTAAATCTTGAAGTAAAGGGTTATCCATTTTGGGGTTTCAAAAGTATAGAGCTGGAATTCGACATCTGTCAAACTAAGTTGTTAAACCAATTTTTTTTTGTCAGTCTGACATTTACGAAAATGGATCGCTTATCTATTGCACATCGCATAAAAATTGGTAAAACCTACTCCAAAAATGGTGATTCTGCCACAGCCACATATCGTGCTTTAAGAGGAGATTATGGTTTACATAATCGTCCAACTACGCAAGCAATTGGTGGCAATATTGTGAATAAATTTGAAGAGAATGGATAGGTTACAGTTATTGTAAGGCCTGTGCATCATCGTTTTGCTAGTACCACTGAAAATATCGCTGCTGTAAGTGAAAGTGTTGCCGAAGACCCGAATGTGTCGATTCCCCATCGTTCTCAGGAATTAGGACTGTCTTACGGCACATTATGGCGTATTTTGCATTTGGATCTACACCTACATCCATATAAAGTCCAGCTCATACAACAACTGAAGCCAGCTGACCATTGAAAAAGTCGTAGATACATCGAATGGGTGCTTGAACAACAGGCGGTGGACGTCCATTTTTCGAACAAAATTTTCTTCAGCGACGAAGCACATTTACCAATCGGTGGGTAAGTTAATAAGCAAAATTGTCATATTTGGTGTTCTGAGAATCTTAAAGTAATTGAAGAGAGGCCATTACAGCCACAAAAGGTCACCGTTTGGGGCGCTCTTTGGTCCGGAGGTGTGATTGGACCTTACTTCTTCGAAAACGACGATGGAACGACTGTCACCGTCAATTCGGAGCTTTATGGTCATATGGTAACCGACTTTTTTTTGCCTGCTATTGAAGAATACGACTTGGAGAATATGTGGTTTCAACAAGAAGGTGCCACATGCCACACAACTCGAGCGATTATGGCTTTAGCGCAAGAGACATTTCCTGGCCGCGTAATTTCTCGTCGTGTCGATATCAACTGGCCATCAAGATAATGCGATTTGACACCGCTGGACCTTTTTTTGTGGGTCCACGCGAAAGACCGTGTTTATGTTATGCTGAGATACCGATCAATGTCACTTTGTGATACAGTGGTCGAAAATTACCTCAAAAGAATCGATGCTTGCAACAATTCGCGTGGTGGTCATTTAAATGATGTAGTGTTTCCCACATAATGTCAACGTTAAAACTTTATAATAAGAAATATCATGAAAAAAGAAATATTTTATATGTGTTTTAATTACGTTTACTTTTGAAACCGCAAAAAGGATAAATAAAGTAAATTTCTTATCTATCTTAAATAAATAAAATAAATAAATAATAAGTTCCGGCACAGACTGCCATTCTGACCCGGTGTGACAGCATTAATAATACCTACTTGCATACACAGAAGCAGAACTGTTATAATATTTTATACGAAAAAGGGAGCTATTCTACACACACATGGCAATTTATAAGAACTCCCTTTTTCGTATAAAATATTAGCAAAAGTTTTAGATAATAAGGCCGACCGACGCGACGAAACGTTAGTTAAATAAACTTTCTCTTTACATATCTACGAGTAATTTGTGTAACGACAATTTTTCTTCCACACCCTAAGAACTCTGAAGTTTTTTTTTTGGAATTTAGGTGACATCTATAATTATGTAAGTCCCAGACAAATAAGGCCGCTTAAGACCTTAACAAAAATTAGAACGCCTTCAAAACAACGTTTCCAGGCATATTAGTCGTAAGACAATCCTTAATTATCCTTAATTGCTCTGTTTTCAGATTAAAAGCAATTTATTTAATACTTAATTCTTCATTACAAAGTGTTAAACCGAAATTTAATGTAGAAAAATAATACAAAAAAAAGGGTTTCCGCCTTAATTATGTACATTTTACAAATCAGCTATGCTAATCATTTGATTATATGCCCCTTCATCGTATATTTAATTGCATTGAATAATTTAAAAAGCTAAAATTATTTTGCATGCATAATGTGAAAGGACTAAAATGTGTTTGCTCTTTTATTATAAACCAGATGTTGTCGTTCGGCTTAGTTAAGACTTTTTGACGAGTCAAACAAAAAAAAATTTGTAAAATCTTCAACGACATTAAGCTATGCCACTAAGAGTTTACGAGTAATGTTGTTATGTTTTTTCCCTAAAAATACATTAGCCAAATTAATACAAATGACACTGAAGGAAGAAAAAAAAAAACTTTTATTTTTGTAAATATTTTTAGATTCTTCCCCTAAATTCGCTTTTTACGCTTCATCTGCTGCAAATAAAAAAAAAAAACAATTTTATAGAAAAAAAGTACAACACAATTTTCATCCTTGGATAAAGTTGTGTATGTTGTACCGTATTTATTTTGTAAGCATAGATAATGTTCTGGTTAACATATTCACTACATTTTTTTTACTTTAAGCTCCTTCCCTTTTTCGGAACAAAATAGAATATAAATTATCTTACCGGAAATCTGTGTTTAATCTTATAGTATTCTATAGGATTCGTTTACTATATTCTATTGAATGACGTAGACATTTTTTTCAATTTGGTATTTTGTCCAACACAGAGCGGGCAATAATGTGTATTAGATAAATCACCCTATAAGCCTAATGACAAACGAGCGCTTTTTTCTGCATATCATTATGACAAAGCAATGGCGCAGTGGATAACGTACTTGATTGCTAACTAGAACGTGTGGGTTCGATCACCACGCTAGACGCATTCTTTTGTATACCTACAATTTTAATTGGATGCCGCCCATGAGTTAAGATGAGACAGTCAATAGGTGGTTCTCAAATCAACTGTGCCAAACTAGTGCCGTGCAATTCAGGTTGCATTTAAAAAGACCTTAGGTCTTACAGGCATATAGTTAAACGTTGTTTACACAGAAGAGTCCGCGAATTATATTTGTCCATTATGTAAAATTGAAAACAAATTATTTCGATTCGCCCAAATCAACGCAATTGCATTCCAATTTTCAAGTGTGTTCTGAGTTTACGAGATTTGTCAAAAATTCTTTACGTACCCGTATAACACATGATTTTCTGAAACAGTAAGAAACTTATAGTAGTAGTAGTAGTAAAATGTGATTATCTTGACATAAGACATAATAACAAAATTTTCTTCACAATTTTCAGAAAAGGAGTTTGGCATTTGCCGTCAGTCGAAAAAAAGAGATCTTTTACCAATTTGACATGATTGTTCTTGGTTGATATTATTACATTACAAAAAAAAAATAATTTATTAGATAAACATAAGTCTTGTATCAAAAAGCTTCGTTAATGATTTGTTTACGGTATTTTAAAGCAGATGTTAAATAATTGTAGAGGGCATTCTAATTTTCCCCATTTAATGCACGCAATATTTCGTGTAGAGTAGGTTTTCCCCAGAATGATCTTCATATTGGATTCAAGATTGGACAGACTCCAATAAAGTGGTGCATGTCTTCTTTGGCTCGCAGGTTACATAAAATGCACTCAGTGTTATTGGCGTTTCTATATGGCAAGTAGTTCCGGTTGATTAGTTCGCCCCTGGTTTAAATATTATTAATATAAATTGCACGCTGCTTCTGTCCTCGAAATAGTTGTTATCGCCGGTATTATGATTCAGGGTTTTATAAATAAACCTTGCTTGGCTTTGTTGACTCTGTTCTTCAAACCTGCTTTTGTTTTTTCTTCTATTTTTGCTACAAGAACTTGGATGGAGTCTTTTAAGGCTGTTTCATTGTTATGGAGTAGTTGGACACCATGGCCTTCGCCAGGTGTATTTTCCGGTAGTTTGAAGGTTCGCTTGGTGAAATACCTAACAAGTTTTTCTACTTCGTCAAACTCGAAAATTTCCCATATTTGTGCTGCATAGCACATTATTGATCTCACGACAGCGCCAGCGCCGAAGATTTTATACTTTGCACTATGTGCAATGTTTTGCTTGCTCAGGATGTTTTTCCAAGTGCAGTTTATTGCTCGTTATGACTCACTTAGCTTTTCTTGGAGATGTTTTCTAAAGCATAATGTTGGTGTGATCAGAACTGCCAGGTACCAGTATTCGTTTGCTGTTTCAAGATCTTCATTTTGCCATGTCCACCGTTCATTTCTTGCATGGCGTCCTGTACCATTTCGGAATATCATAACTTTAGATTTGCTTGTCTTTAATTGTAGATTCCACAGTGAACATTATCGTTGTAATTTGTTAATCATGATTTGTAGCATGTTTGGAGTTTCGGCCAATATCACAATATCATCAGGATAAAGTAAGAGTTTTATTGCCAGACCATCAAACATTATTCCTCCAGGCAGGAAGCTGGTAAAGTCATCCAAATAGATTGAGAAGAGAAGTGGGCTCAAGCGGCATCCTTGCTTTACGCCAGTTGTTGATTGGAACCAGTTGCAAAGAATATTTCCATCACAGACCGCAGCCTCGTTAGTATCATAAAGTTTTTGTAGCACATTTAGCATTTTTGTTGGGATTCCAAGGTTGCTTACCTTGTAAAATAGTGCTCTTCTGTCAATACAGTCGGAGGCTGCCTTAAAATCTACGAAGAACGCATACAGTTTCTTCCATTGTCCAGATATATCCTCGCGATGCTTGTCAGGGACAAGATGTTATAAGCTAATCACACTTCTTTTGAAACTTGTTGGTATTTCTCCTGTATCCCATATGAAATTACAAACCAGTGTTGTAGCGTTTCTAAAAAATTCGTAATACATCCGGTCTTCACCTGGGGCTTTATTTGCACCACATCGGCTTAGGCCTTTTTTGATGTCTTGAAGGTCTATGGGTCGGTAAAAGGATATATCTTGTCGATATGGGAGCGCATATTGAATTGGGTTTTGATTGGGAGGTGGGTTAAGTGGTTTTTCAAAATGCTCAGATGAAAATACTGATTCTACTTTAGTTCCCTTCGTAAAATGTGATCCATTGACCATTTTAGCCGTCTTCCAGAACGACCGACTATCTTTTATGTTTGCAAGGATTGGTGGTAAATTTTGTGTATATACCCTTTGTTTCTCTGCACATATAGATTCAAAATGGCTATTTGCTTCATACATCGTTTTTGCATAGGTTGAATTGTTTCTTCTTACAAGCCGAAGAAAAGCAAAGGATTTTTTCCTCGCTGATTCGCAATCCCAATCGTACCGGGGTTGTTTGCTCTTACTTTTAGTTCTTGGTTGAATAGGTCTGGCTGCTTTTATTATAGCTGCAGTGAGGATTTCAGATCCACTAATGGACTATAGTTCATTTTCATTTGTATGACTTGAAATATGATTTAGAGTTGCAGTGTACTTCTCTAGATCGATCTGTCTCCACCGTAGTTTTGGCAGCAGGCATTGTTGGGCAGGTGTATCATGTTGCGCTACTACATTGACCTGTACGTATATTGGAAAAAGATCTGAATGTATCATCTCGTCCACTCTGAAGTCCGATAAGTATTTCAACCACTTTTGTTTTACGAAACAATGATCGATTGTTGAGCACGCAGTGCCCTAGTAAAAGTATAATGTCCTTTATCGTCACTTAAGGTTCGGCCATTTAAAAGAAGCCCTATGGTTCGCTCGATTCGATTAGCTTCTTTCCGTTTCCGTCAATTGTTTTATCTGTTTTATCTGTTAACTTATATGAAAATAATAATAATAATAATTTTAACTGTATGCCCTTTAAATGCAACCTGAATTACACGGCAATAGTTAGAATGAATAAAAAGATAGGTGAGAATATTTTATGACACAGGGGATTTTTAGAATTAGGTATTTACTATCTCATTTAAGCCCATATTCATTCATAAAAACAATCAAACTCGAGATTTTGATCAAACTTGACATTACGATGTGAAGTCGAAAAAAATGAACAGTTGTTCACACAATGCTGTGCTTATGTCGTATCTCTGTCCTAACCTAAACGGTAATAGCTATGCGGACACATTTTTTCAGTTTTTTTTAGGAACAAAAATAACGTTACCTTTTATATATTTTTTTTGCCAAAAAGATACATTTCATTTTACTCTAAAACGGCTAAAAACGATTTTATGAAACATAAAATCCACGACTGGTTTGGACGTATACTTCCTCATATGTTTTTACATAATTTTTTATATCCAAAATTTCTTTTATATTTTTGTTAACAAAAAAATTGTATGAACATTTTAAACATTTAATATACATTTTAAAACAAAACAAATTAAAAATTATCCACACGTTTTCGAAATAATAAATTAAAAAAAATATATATATAAATATGTATACTTTCTTTTTTTAAATCCAAAAATATATTTTTCGAAAATTTTGGTAGGTACCTATGCAGTAATACAACTTGTTTTGTGCAGTCTGAAAATATTTTCTCATCCAGCGAAGAAGAGATTCATCAATGCCGAAATCGAGCATTTCGATAACAGAGCCTGATGCCAAATTTTATCATACTTCCTTACTTATCCGGCTGCGATCCATAAGGGGTCGCTGGCTGACATATTGTGGGGTTCCATCGGTTGTGGTCCCTCGCACGCTCCCTCCAGTCATCGCGACTATAATCCACATCTTGGTACAGCTCGTACAATTCTGGATTAAATCTTCTCTTCCGTTCGCCCTTTTCGCATATAGGACCAAATATCCTCCGAAGAATGTTTCCCTCGAAGGTGCCCAGTATCAATTCCCCTATATTCCTTATCGTCCAGCACTCGGCGGCGTAGAATAGAACTGGTATAATTAGCGATTTGTATAGCGTGCACTTTGTCTTTCGAGACAGGAGTTTTGAACCCATTTGTTTGGCCAAACCGAAATAGCAGCGGTTCGTTAGGGTAATTCTTCGTCGGATTTCCACAAAGGTGTCTTTCGTGGAATTGATGTTTGTTCTGAAATAGGTGAACTCCTTGTTTACCTCGAAATTACTGCTACCAACAGTCACGTTTTGTTCTAGGTGATGGACAGATGACGCTTTGTTTGTAGATAGCATATACTTGGGTTTGTCCTCACTCACTGCAAGAACAACGCATTTCGCCTGCTCATCAATAGCTGTGAATGCTTCAAGTACAGCTCGCTTGCAGCGGCCGATGATATCAAGCATAACCAAGCAGTTGTGAAGACCCGTTGAACATAGTGCCTTCAAGGTTAACACCACTCTTGCGTACTATCTGCTCTAGGACTATGTTGAAGAAGTCACATGATAGCGCATCTCCTTATCTGACCCCTGTACACGTCTGGAAAAGCTCAGATGAGCTGTTTCCCATTTCCACGTTACACCGCGTATTTTGTAACGTCATGCGGCAAAGCTGGATCAGTTTTTCCTGCATCCCGAGTTCCTACATCGCCAATAGAAGCTCTTGGCAAATTAAACTATCATATGAGGCTTTGAAGTCGATGAAAAGATGGTGCGTCTCGACTTGAAATTCGTTTGTCTTTTTCAGGATTTGCCTCAATGTGAACATTTGGTCTATCGTTGATCTCCCTGGCCGGAAAACACACTGGTACGTGCCGATGATAGTATTGCAGAAAAGTTTTAGACGCTCACATAGTACGTTGGATAGTATCTTGAAGGCAACATTAAGCCGGGATATGCCTCTGTAGTTTTTGCATGACATAGGATAGCCTTTTTTGTAGCTGGGGCATATGGAGCTATTTGACCAGTCGTCGGGCATGCTTTCTTCCTCCCAGACTTGGTTGATGTGCTGGTAAGGTGCATGCACTTGAAGACTTCCGCAGGTAGGCCACCGGAGACGGAGAATTTGTGGTTCTTAAACTTATGGATGGCTTTCTTAACCACTTCAGTACTGGGCGCTGGGATTTGATCTTCATTGACTGGTCTCATGCTTCTTTGTTCTCCTGTTGCTTCCTCTACATAATAAATATTAAGCAGTTGCTAGAAGTACTGCTTAAACACGTCAATAATTCCTTGTGCTCGGTTACTAGGTTTCCTTCGCTGTTTCGAAGAGCTTATGTGCCAATCCTATAACCAGATGCTAGTTGCTTGGCTGTTTTGTAGAACCGGCGAGTGTTGGTGGCGGTGCTAGATTCCTCGAGATACCTGAGCTGAGAGGCTGTGGATACCATTTTCTTTCTTTGCAGGGTTTTTCGCACGTTCCTTCTCTTTTCACGGTACTCCTCTCTTGCCGTTCTTGTTTTCCGTTGCAGGATTTGCATTCGTGCATTTTCCGTCTCCTGTTTCAATACGAATATAGGTCTACAGGTTGATGTGTGTATCCTTCGCCTGGGGAACTTAGTGCTACTTATCACCGTATTACGAGCTGCAGCAAAGTTGGTTAGACGGAAGCCGATATTGGCGTTTCGTGGAAGCTGTTCTTTCCAACTTCTTTCCCAAACATTTTTTCCTTCCCGACTTTAGCATTGCAGTCTCCGAGCATGACTTTGACATTGTACTCCGGACAGGCTCCGAAGCCTCCGTCCAGGAGGTCGTAAAACTCCCCCTTGTTAGACTCCTCAGCTTCATCGGATCGTTATTCCTGATCCTATCCATCGTATCTCCTGGATCGCGCTAATGTCTGCCTTGTACCGCTAGATGATTCAAGTGTTTGAGTAACACCTGGTGTATAGAATGTCCTAACATTCCAGGTGCATACTTGTAGGTCATAGTCCATTTTCGTTCCGGGTCTGGTTGCCACTTGAGGGGGGTCGTTATTCGAGCCTTCTCGCTTTACTCTCATGTCAATATTGTTTTTTAATGTGGTCGGTTCATTACCCCAACGCACTAACCTCCAATCTATAGGGCCATGGGCTTAATGTCGCAATTTTTCCTTCATAAACATTCGCACTTACAAGTTTATCAAGTCATGACATAAAGTCAAGACCAGTACCCACGGCTACAAACTTAGAGGTAATGTAAGCACTTGATGTGTAGGAAAAGATACAGCTCGAGACCCCCAGTTCCTAAAACATGCAACCACCAAAAACTCTATCATATGCCTTTGAAATATCAAGGGCCAATTATTTTACTTTCTCCAAAACGATGCAAAGATTTGTGACGCTGTTCTGTCAGATATAATACCATGAGATCTTCATTATTACTACGAAAGCCATATTAGCGGTTATAAGAAAGCTTTCATTCCTTATGATATTTCTTAACAGAATACCCGAGAACTCTCGAATCAACACTGACGACAATTTACAGTTTTTCGCTTATGAAAAAATACACTCTCTTGTTGCGAATAAAACATTCTCCCTACAGTTAAGTAGGTATCACAATCATAAAAATAAAATGATAAATAAATAATGTTGGTCCCGAAATTGTTAAACCACTAACTGCTTCTGGATTTTGTTATTCAGTTGTTATGGTGAGAACCAAAAATTTATTGGCCTAGTCCGCCAATGTGAGAAACTTTTTCTAGGCTAGAACACAAAATTTTACATTTCCACGAAAAATTCAGAACATGGCATTTTATTTTGAGACGGAATATGATCAAATTCGAACCGCAGACCTCTGTGGTGCCACAATCTAACACGCAGTAACCTCTTCGCCACAGGTTACCTACATAATTATGTATATCGCAACCATAATTAATATAATTAATACCTTTTTTCTAGGACCAACCACATTTAGCGGTAAGTAATAATTAGACTTTGAACGTATGTTCGTGTAAGTATAAAATACATACCTTACTTAGTTACGTATTAGGTGATAAGTGCATGAGAAAATAATATTGAAGGCTTTTGGCAGAATGTTGCCAAGTTTTGTTTAGCTCTCCTTTTTCTTGTTGTTAAGTAGGTATCGTAAAACAGAACAGTGAAGTTTTTTTTACCCCATTATGGTTTTATTTTGTATGTATGTAAGTCTTTTGTCGGTCGTCGGGAAAATAGACTACGAGAAGGATCTAGCTTTCTAATAATAACATAAAGACACACAGTTGATGGCCTATTGTACCCTAATAAAGATTTATTGCAAAAGTCCGGCCGCTGCTGGCCAAGCCAACAGAGGCATGGCGCGACGATGGCGGGTCATGGGAATCACGTCTCCAACTTTCTTAAAATATGGACGGCATCTATATGTATGAAATGATGACACGTGACGCGATGCGATGTGACCAAAGATTATATTATCGAGGTTGAAGCTCTTTTATAATGTTATAGTTCAGTTAGGGCAACATGATATCATCCCCTTTAGCCTCAAAGGCAGGAGCAGAAAATTTCATTAAATTTGCACATGTTTTAGGCTATGAGATAGAGGAAATGTATTGTTTATTTTTTTTTCTTACAGTTTTCCTACTATAGGCAGATAGGTATTATTTGGGACTGGAATATCCTTCTATATAAATATATAGTGAATGTGAGGTATGTGTGTGTGTGTGCCTAGTTATAATAAATACCACAAATAGCCTACATGTATGATTAGCAGTAAAGGAGAATCGATTAAAATGATAACGTAACCGCATGTCATGAAAAGTGAAATAGATTGGTATTCAACAGGCTTTGTTCCGCAGAAATTATCTATGTGTATATGGATAGGTTGTACCTATACCTATATGTAAGGAAGACTGTTTTATGTGTATTTTTGTTTTGTACCACCTGTTTCTTAGCCAGAATTGAAGATAGGAGCCAACAAAAAAAAATAAAAACAAGTGAAGCAGAAGGTTAAGATGCAATCAATGATTAGGTGGTTGAGAGCTTATATAATTCCTATTTCTTGCCAATTAATTCCGAAGTAGATTTACGATTCACACAAGAAAAAAATTGAATCTTTATTGGTTTGATTGTTTTGTTAGGTAGATAGAAATGTTGTGTCTTAAATGAAGGCCGGATAATTATTATGCACAGAAGTTAATGAAAACGGCATAATTTGTAGTGTAGGTACCTATATAACTAGTTGTTAAAAATTAATAATTATTAGGTCATTTTTATTGTTAAAGCTATTATATCCCCGTTTCACTCTTTTGCTGATACGTTTGAATTGATATTTAGCGGTTGTTTTTTTTAGCTGCATAAGAAGTTTCGATGGTTGTTGTCTATGGTTTGACAGTTGAGAATGTCAAACACTATTGCCTTTTCTGTTCAATAATGTTAGCCAATTCTTCGCGTGAATTGTTTAACGCTTGAACAACGCTTCCAAATGTGGAAAAAAAAAGAAAACAATATTAAATGTTAACTATAAATTTATTGAAAAATCAACTTGCTGGAAGCTTTATTTCCAGAAGTGGTCCTGTTAACTGGTCTCCTCGTTCGTGAGACTGTGTTAAGTAATTGGTTTATGCTGACAAAACCAGAAACACCTCTGAGGCATTGGATGTCAATATTCAAGCCACCAATGATGCCATAAGGCAAGATTTATTGGAAAAAGTAGTCAAAAATTGGACTGATCGAATGGAATATGTAACTGGTCTGGCCGCGGCGGACATATGTTGGAAGTCATATTTAAGAAATAAATGCCATTATTTTATCTACCAAATTATATTAATAAAGAATTCATCCTCATAATATTTCATTCTCAAACTCTTAAGGAAACACCCGGTGCTTATTACTTATATTTGATAGTGTTTGCTGAGTAGCATGGACCTTGCTTCTGTTAAGCAACACCTCCATTAAGATTCTGGGTAAGCCAAGCATGTTCGGGTCGAAATCAAAACTTCTAATTAGATGCCTAAAATTAAAATATTGTAAATTTTATAAATTTTTGCTTGGGTTAATTTATTAAGTGTCTTATCAATGCGAGGTGAAAAATTTAACTTTTGTTGGTGTCGCCTAGATTTCTTATGCCGGACTTATACGAATGGCAAAGTTGCTAATATTTTTGCCAAAAGAATGGAAAAATAATGGCAGAAATAATTTTTAATGATATGCATTTACACGAGTTCTGTCTGTCTGTCTGTCTGTCCTCGAGTCTGTAGCCTAAATGGTTGGGTGGATTTGCTTCAAACTTGGTACATATAACAAATGTTCGGTAATATGCCCACACGTTTTTTTTAAATTTTTTTTAAGACGACAAATAACAGTAGACCCCATACAATTTTTTTGGCCAAAAACAAAAATCTTATTTTTCTCAAAAACAGCTCCAACGATTTTTATAAAAAAAATCAATTCATTAATGAAGGGAAAGGGTACCTTTTGATAATTTTTTTTTTGGAAAAAAATTGTTATTTTTGGTACCTCTAGTACAACCATTTTTTTTTTTTGGTTTTCGATTTTCTCGGAACCGGTTAATTTGATTTTTTTGAAATTTTTTACGCAGAAGCTCCTAGAAAGTCTAAATAATATATACATACATATACCGAAATTTTTTTTTTGGAAATTAATTTTTTTTTTTTTTTGAAAACTCAAAATTTCGAAAACGACTTAATAGATTTTTTCAAAACTTCGTATTTGGTGGTTTTTTGACATTATCTTGAATAGCTAAAAAAAACTATTTTTTTTAAATAAGAAACAACGGTACCTCCCATACAAATATTAAAAAACCTTAAGAAAAAAATGTATTTCTCGAAAACGGCTTCAAGAATTTTTATAAAATAATTTGTGTGTTCTTAAATTAGTACAGTTCACTTTCAAGTATAAAAATATTTTTTTTTGCGTACTTATTAACCGTACTTCCCATAGAAACACTTTTCATATTTTCGATTTTCTCAATATTGCATGAACCGATTAAAATAATTTTTTTTTACAAAAATGGCCCCTAAAATTGTTAATAAGACTGCATACGAAATTTTTCAAAAAAAAACGTTTTTCGATTTTTAAAAAATAAATAAAAATTTTTTTTTGAAAAATCGATTTCACAGAATTTTTTTGAAATTTGAATTAAATATGTATATTAATAATAATCTTCAAAATGGAGTTTCAATTTTTTTTTCTAATAATGTTTTCAAAATTTTATATATAAAAAATTAATTTATTAAAAATTCTTATATATCCAGAAATTCAAATGGCATCTTTGTTGTCTCTCAATCTTTAACAACTTAGTAATAAAAAAACATTTATTTGTGTGTATATCCATTTACTTCTACCTTATAATTATTCCCTTTTTACGAATTTTTGCGAACATCACTGAATACTACAGAGAATGTAGTTCCTTATACATTTATATATACATATGTGTTTTTAACAAAAATAAAAATGTATGCATATTGCACCTTAATTAAAAGTTATATGCATATAGCTACCCACCTACCTACATTCTTCATTTACATTATTATATGTACAAGTTTTCATACTTAGGTTCCATCTATATGTATATGTATGCACATACATTTTACTCTCCCAACTTACATAATTAAAATCCATAAATAGATTTTATAATATATTTGTAGGTAGGTACCTATGTAACTATTCCTTGAATCATCCATTCGACAATCCATTATACTAAAAATCAAGCTAATCTTACCTACATAGGCTTTAAGCCTGCATAGGATAACTACACCTAACTAACTAAACCTCAATGGTTAGCTACATTAAAGTTGTTAGCTACAAGAGCAAGTTCGTGCGATCCAGTGCATTTTATTTTTTTGGCAAAAATATTGCCAGTATTTAGAGCGTTTACACGATAAAAAGAAATATAGCTATAATTTGACAGATAAAATGTCATTTTGCCATTCGTATAAATCTGGAATTAGACTGAAAACCCTATCGCTTTCTAATTCCCTATAACGGTCTCCGGCTTGTCTTACGTAAAATACACATTATTCAGTATTTTTGTGGCTATCAATTGCAAGTTAATATTTGATAAAAATACTGAAATTTAATACATTTTAAATAATCTGATTGATGAGTTTTGGTCACTATATTAGCAATGAATAATTGTGTAGTTTTGTTTAATAAGTTTCAAATTTCAGTATTTATCAATGATCAATGATTTATATCAGTCAAAGTATCTTGGATAGAAATTTTAACTGGAGTCAGAACACTCGGGAAAGAGCTAAAAAAGTAATGATTGCATTCTACTCCTGTAATAGAATTTTTGGGAAATCTTGGGGACCGAGTACTTGGCAATAATCAGACCAATACTAACATATCGTAATTTAGTCTGGTGGAATGCAATAGAAAAAAGAACAAATATTAAAACCCTGACAAAAGTACAGAGACTTGAGTGCATTTCAATTACGGTGGTCATGAGATCCCCGCCAACCGCAGGGCTTGAGGCAATAATCAACCTGGCAGGGAAAACAGCTGCTAGACAGGTAACGATGATTGCGCTACCAAGGGCTGTATCACCTTTTATATAGATAGCCAAGCGGCAATAAAAGCGATTTCGGCCACTGTGATAAAATCGAAACTTGTTTCTTGTTGCCGGCCGTGAAGAGCTAAAAGTTCTTGGTACGCAACACAATGTTAGACTCTGCTGGGTAAGCCGGGACACAGCGGTACACCGGGTAACGAAAATGCCGATGAGTTGGCAAGACAGGGATCATCGCTTGACGTCAGTCAAGCAGAGCTGGTAAGTATCCCTCCATGTTACATTAAACAGAACATTTCTGACAGGATCCTAAAGAAATCTAACACAAGGTGGAGCCTTATTGACACTTGTGGCACTACCAGGAAAATATGGCCATGCTTCAACAAGCAGAGGAAAAACAAAATTATACAACTCAACAAGAGATATAACCTGCTGGGATATCATAAATTCAAAATGAAACTCAGTACAAACAATCTATGCAATGGATTTGGTGACGAAGGACACTTCACACTTTCTCTGCCTCTGCCCGCACTCTTACACCAGAGAGAGAATCTGTTAGACAGCTACTTCTTCAATAATTTAGAAGAGCTCTATAATATTTCAGGAATTAACATATCGAACATCGTCAATGCCAACAAATGGCTTGACTGATTCAGAGGACACAGATTTATATGGGAAAAGAGTGACTACACTCCGAATGTAGTAAAACAGCAGACTCAATAATTGTCAATAATTGCCTATATTGCTGCTAACACCAACCTAAGTCCCTCGCTTTTCCAATGCTATAAACTATTGGCAAAACAAATGAAAGATTCTGAGTCGCATCTAAGATTTATCAACTTTAAAGTAGGCTGCCCACTGGAACTCGTTAAAACTATTTATAGTGCGGACTTTTGGCCTAGTGGGGTTAAAATTCGTAGTTTTGACTTTAAACCAAAGCTCAATGTTAATATACAGCATATACCTTTTGTTTATGTTGACACTCTTGATGATGTCGTTGTTGCCGATGTTATTGTTGCTGATGTTTTTGTTACCGATGATTATGCTTTTGTTCCTGCCAGTAAAAATTTGGCTAACAATTCCGAAATATTCGAGGGTTATAATCCTAATGTTTCAAATCAAATCGAAGTCTCTTATGCTGTTGTTGCTGATGTTCCAGTGGCTCGTTTAAATGCTGAGGGATGTGGGAGGGATAAGAACTAAACTAAACACAATATATTTTTATTTTGCTTCTCAAGATTATCAAATAGTTGTATTAACGGAAACCTGGCTGAATAATAGTCACCTTACTAGTGAGGTATTTAATGCTAAGCAATCAAATGTATTTCGTAAAGATCGTTGTTCAATCACAACTCGTCTCTAGCCAGATAAACCAGATATCTAGTGAATTGTCACTTAATTTCGATGTTGATAAAATTATTGTCAAAATATGTTTTGAGAAAAATGTTAATTTATATGTATGTGAGCTATATTCCGCCAGGGAGTCCTCTTATGTAATAGTAGGTCTTTACTATGTAACCTAGGTCCATCTGACCACGTTATTTGCTTGGAAGATTATAATATTGGCGATATTGTATGGAAGTTGGATAGTGACGAAAATTTTTTACTTCCATTTAATGTTAAGACTGATATTGAGAGTTTAGTTATTGATTCATATAGTAAATTTTACTTAGTTCAATTAAATTATATTCCTAATATGCTTAACAGAATTCTTGGTTTAGTCTTTGTGAATAAAGAACTTGAAATGTGCTTAGAAAAAATAAATTCCAGCAGTAAAGAACACTATAAGGAAGTTATTGAATCCTATGATTATAATCGTGAGGACTTTGATGCAATGAATACATACCTAAACTCCATTACTTGGGAAAATATTTTTTTTAAATTTAAGCTAAGACTTAGCTCACAAGCGTTTGAAATATTTAAGTTGAATCTAAAACAAGCTTTGGATATGTTCATTCCTGAAAAAATTTAAAAAAAACAAAATTCAAATCCACCTTGGTTTAACAAAAGATTATCTAATCTAAAAAATAGAAAAAACAAAGATTATAAGAAATACAAAAGGAACAGGGAGAATCTGATAAGTCGCCAAAATTATTTGACATTGCAAAAAGACTTTGATGTGCTAAATAAGTTTCTTTATTATCAATTTATCCAATATGCCGAATCGCAATTAAAATCAGATAGTAACTATAACTAACTTTTTTGCTGACTATTTTGAATCGGTGTACTCTCTGACGTCATCCAGTGAATTCTCAGTGCTTCTTCCTAGTAATGTTGTTGATATTGGTAGCATTCATTTGAACAAAAAGGAAGAATATGAGGCTTTGAATAGTATTGACAATAACAAAGGTTCTGGACCTGATGGTATATCTCCCAAAGTTGTAGCGTTACCACTCAGCTTATTATTTAATAAGTCTTTACAAACTGGTCAGTTCATCGACGAATTGAAAATATCCTTCATTTCTCATATTTTTAAAGCAGGGTCCAGACAAAAAGTATGTAACTATAGACCAATCTGTAATTTATCTGTCATTCCTAAAGTTTTTGAAAAGATTGCTAGTGACAAGCTTTAGTTGCAGAATCTCAGCATGGATTTGTGTCAGGCAGATTAACAACTACAAATCTTATGAATCTGTGCAATTTGGTAGTTAAAGGGTTTGAGAGTGTCTTTCAGACAGACATTGTGTTCACAGATTTCTCTAAGGCCTTTGATAGGGTTAATCATAAGGTTTTAATCCACAAACTAATCGAATTCAATTTGTTAAAATATGCAGTTTTAAATCAAAATCTATAAAAGTAACCTCAGGTGTCCCACAAGGAAGTCATATTGGACCATTACTTTTTATTCTTTTTATAAACGATACTCCGGATACTTTTAATTTCTCTGAATATTTGCTATATGCCGATGATGTAAAAATGTTCAAGGTCATCAAGTGCTCTGATGATTGTCTTCTATTGCAAAGGGACTTGGATTACTTAGCTGAATGGTGTAATAAGAACTTTTTGTTTTTGAATGTCTCTAAATGCCAAAGTTTTACGTGTTCTAGAAGAAACTCTCCAATTTCTTTTGAATATTCTATTAATAACATTGTTCTAGATAAAGTTAGTCAAAAAAAAAAAAGACTTAAGTGTTATATTTGACCATAAGCTAAGATTTAATAATCATATTGATTATATTGTAAACAAAGCATATAAAATGCTAGGTCTTGTGAGGAGAAATACGAAAGAATTTTCTGATCCTTACACGCTGAAATGTCTTTACTCTGCTTATGTAAGATCCAACCTAGAGTACTGGTGTAGTTTGGAATCCATACTACGTTACACACTCGCTAAAGATAGAAAAGGTACAGAAAAGTTTTACTCGATATACTTTTAACAAGTTAAATTGGAATATGAGTGGACCTCCGTATATTGTTAGATGCCGGCTCTTTGATATGCAAACGCTTGAGATTAGAAGAAAATACTTTTCTATAATTATCATTAGAGATATCATAAGTAATCGCGTGGACTGTTCATACTTGCTTGGGAGTATAAATTTTTATTTTCCCGGGAGAAGTCTCACATTCCAGAAAATTTTTACAGGAGCAACTATGGTAGAAATGAACCAGTGTCTCCTTGCAACAGAGAAAATAATGTTGTTCTACGAATAATTGATATTTTTAACTTATATTCTAGAGATACATTTAAAAAAACTGTCATACTGGCTTTATTACTTTTATCTACTAATATAACTTAGTTTACTCATGAATCCACTGTACATATATATTTTTATTATTTTTAATTTATTATATATTTATTATTATTATAATTATAACTATTATTATATATTTATCATATTCCTATTTTTGTAGTCTATCAGAGAATGTAAAGATCTGATTGATGTTAAAATAAATTAAAAAGAAAAACTCTAATGGACCTACATTGATCTAAGTGTGACGATAACGTCATCAAATGTCAACCCAATTAACTAACCTGCCTTTTGTATTTTCTGATAATAAATCAGTGTCAAAATTTACCTATATATGTATATCCCATCAAAAATTGAAATAAAATTGAAGAAGTCAATTTTTCCTTTGCTATCATGACTTAAACCCATTTTAAGCTTAAAGTCAGTTCCTAATAGATACAAATTTTATGTTCCAAATGATGAAACCATTAAGGAACACACAATATGTCCTTAGGAAAGTTTAATCCTCTAAAAAAAATACAGTCATTTGCAAACACAACATAGGCCTATAGCCTAGATGCCTTGTTATTTTTCGTTAATTTTGCCAGATTTTACCTAATGGCACTCAACCCCTTTGGCAAATTTCATCGACATTTTAATGACAAGAGTGTGTATATGCTCGTGTGTATACATACATATGTAATACGACAGATTCTATTTTCTAAACTTCCTACAGCATATCATTCAACAGTCATGACACAAGTATGGAGATAATTAGCGCAATAGTTATTGCTTCACACGCGTTGTGAAACTTAACACCTCAAGCAGGTGCACACAATCACATCACAAGCACCATCGCCTCTTTGTGTGCTCCCGCAGCTTTCTAAATGAGGAACTTATAGATAGACACTCAGACAAAAATATCATCATTTCTGGGAAACAAAAAGCAGAGTAAGATGAATCGCATTTGCACCATCATTTTTGAAGTGTGTCTTTTCAGTATAGGATATGTGGGATTAAAATGCCTTTCCTGGCTTATACATCGATGACATACATCTGCCATCCTTAGAAAGGATGCCATGTAGATATCATTCATTTGACAAAATCAATAATAAATTATACAAATTACGTACAGTACACACATCATACAAATATTGTGTTGTGGTTGACAAAATTAATAGGTAATACATATATGTATAATATTGCCCTCTTTGCATTAATGACCATACTTACGACTTTCGGGTAACAACAAACAAGACACACAATCGAAATACACGTTTTTTATTTGGGATTATAGGCACTATAAGGCAGGTTATGGATTCGTGAAAAAAAAAATTCTAACAATGAAACATGACATTACGTTCATAGAGAATACCAAAAAAGTGGGTAACCCAATTCCGTCTGTGTGTCTGTCCTGGAGTCTACAGCCTAAACGGTTGGATAGATTTCCCTCAAACTTGGTAGATATTGTTTTTTTTTTTGGGAATATGTCCATACGTTTTTTTCATTTTTTTTTAAGACGACAACTAACAGTAGCTCCCATAAATTTTTGTGGGCCAAAAAAAATCTAATTTATCTCAAAAACGCCTGAAACGCTTTTCATAAAAAAAAAATAAGTGCATTAAAAAGGGAAAACCAACATTTTGGTAATTTTTTTTTTGGAAAAAATTGTTATTTTTGGTATACTTCTAATAGTACCAGTTTTTGTTTTCGATTTTATGGGAGACGGTTAATAACATTTTTTTGATTTTTTTTGCGCAGACGCTTTTTTAGTAGCTAAGCTAAATTAAATTAAAAAAGAAAATTCGGAAACGCCTTAATGGATTTTGTCGTAACTTCGTATTTGGTAATTTTTTTGAAATTATCTTGTAAAGCTAAAAACTATATTGCTAAAATAAAAACAACGGTACCTACCTCCCGTACAATTGTACAGTCCACTTTCATGCATAAAAATATTTTTTTATGATTGCATACTTGCTTTAAAGCATTTGTTTAATCATTTAATGACTTTGAATGACCAACAACAACTTGAGTGTGCTACCAACCAGTTTTTCTCAATTATTTTTCGCTGGAATTATTATTTATTCTTTTTTTCGTACCTATAAACGGTATTTCCCAAAGAAACACTTTTCATATTTTCGACTTTCTCAACATTTGATGAACCGATTAAAATAACTTTGTTTATACAAATGCTCCCCAAGGTTGTTAATAAAACTGCATACCAAAATATTAAAAAAAAAAAAAAATTGAATTTTAAAAAAATAAATAAACTTTTTTTTTGAAAAATCGATTTTTCAAAAACCAGTCACAGAATTTTTATGAAATTTGAATCTTATATGTACATTAATAATAATGTTTTCAAAATTTTATACACAAAAAAATAATTTATTAATTAACCGCTCCAACGATTTTTCAATTTTTGTTTGTATAATCTTATATATCCAGAAATTCAAATGGCATCTTTGTTTTCTCTCAATCTTTAACAACTTAGTAATAAACAAACATTTATTTATGTGTATATCCATTTATTTGTACCTTATAATTATTCCCCTTTTACGAATTTTTGCGTACATCACTGAATACTACATACAATGTAGTCCCTCATACATTACATTAAAAATCACATTGAGTTTGGTAATTCACAAATACCATCTGTAAATGTGTTAAATATTCTTCGTATTATATTTGACAATAAGTTTAACTTTAAGGAACACTGTCTAGCTTTAAAAATTAAACTGGCTGCCATGCTGAATATTATAAAATATCTAGCATCTAAGAACAGCTTTATACATGTAAATACTTTTATCAATATAACTAAAGCTATTATTTTATCGCAAATAGATTATGGTCTCTTAATATACGGCAAGTGTGAAAATTCTACCCTTCAAATCTTCCATTCTACTTACCACGCATCAATCAGAAATGGTCTTAAAGCGTTCAGAACAAGCCCAATTAAAAATCTACTCACGGAATGAGGTTTTTCATCAATCGTAGAAAGAAGAAATCACCTCACATCCCGCCTTGTGCCAAAAATTTGTAAATCACGCAGATCACCGATAAATGCTGATGCAACAAAAATTTTAAATAGAAAGAAAACTCCAAGAATTCCCTCAGCTATTTACAACGCCTTGGCATCTGCCAAAGACATTGGTCTTAACCCAGTTATAAACAAAGCAAATCTTGAAAAACATCCTCCTTGGATTCTGCCCATAGACTCAATAAATACCAACTTATCCTTGAAGGTGGATAATAATATAATGATAATAATTGATCATAAATGAATCATTAAAATGATTCAAATTGGTGTCTAAGAGCCCAGGTAAAAGGATTCAAATTGCATCATAAGTGAATTCATTATTTCTGATTCATTTATGATTGAATATTTCATCGGTAAGCCTCTGGAACATTTATTGATTTGCCTCTTTTTTGACTTTTATAGCTTCCAGGACTTCTTAATTGTTACACGATGCTATAATTAAAGAAATGATTTTTATATTTCTAAGAAAATTTAACACCATTTTTTACATACCTTTATGTTTTATCGTTTGCTATTTTATATATATTTTTTGTTAAGTAAGTAGGTACACATTTACTATTAAAACACAAGCTGATGGTTATATACCTATCTAAAACGATCTTTGGGAAAACTTTTCCGAACTGATAATTGACTATGCAAACGAAACTTTTGTCATTATAATGACCCGTCATCATTACCCCTTGGTAAAAAGAAAAATAAAAGGACGAACAAAAAAGGATCTCCATATGAAGGATCCAACAACAAAATCTGAGTGTTGTTTTTTTGACACAGAATACATATCTCTTTGTGTATCTCTGGTAGGAATTTGTATGATCTTTGTATATATTCATAATTCATTCAAAAAACTGAAAGTTTCCTGAATATTATTCTTCATTTTTGGTGATTAGAATCTGAACCTTCAGATAAATGTTTGCTGGGTACCTACGTCTTCCATTTGCATTATTATATGTGCAAGTTTACATACTTAGGTTCCATCTATATGTATATGTATGTAAATACATTTTACTCTCCTAATTTACATAATTAAAATCCATAAATAGATTTAAATATACATTTGTTGGTTGGTACCTATGTAACTCTTTCTTCAATCATCCATTCGACAATTCATTATACTAAAAATCAAGCTAATCTTAGCTACATAGGCTTTAAACCTGCATAGGATAACTACATCTAACTAACTAAACCTCAATGGTTAGTTACATTACAGTTGTTAGCTTCAAGAGCAAGTTCGTACGATCCAGTTGTGTATTTTATTATTTTTTCTTTTTGAATATGCAGATAAAAGTTGGCTCTGAACCGGCTTATTACTTTGTCCAGAAATTTTCCTCCCAAATTAACATGTGTGGTTTTTTGGCCAAATCATATGATTATGATTACGGCTTCTAAGTAACATAATCCTTGTTGGTGGACGAGGGCGAGTTCTATGTGTGTGGAATATTAATTCCTTTATTACGTCGGGTATGCTAATAATTACGACTATAGGTACCTATTACAACATTGGAGCGTAACAATAGCTGCTAATAATGTATGTACATATCCTAGCACGTGTACGACGAGCCTAACAGATACATCCAACTCATTATTATTAAACAATACCATATCACATTAGACCACGCCAAACACGGCCGGGCTCCCCTTCCTTCCGGTATCCATGCTGCCGCTGGCTTACCATTAAATTTCAACAAATGTTTATTTTGTTAGACCAATACAGCTATACCAATGACGACCATATCGCCACAAGCACGATATAGTGTAATACCGCTTGCAAGTCCAAAAGCAAGCATTACACCCATTTTCACAACACACAAAACACTGTCATACTAACTCAAGCCCCACAAACCACTATCCCCGCTTTACACGAATAAATTTTAATGTTGTGTCCTTTTTTGGTCTGAGTATGATTATTTTGTTTATTTTTGTTATTTTAGAAAAGGAATTTTGAAGTTGAACCGGGTAAGTTCTTCTTATTTGTTATGCAGTTGTTTTAAGGACATGTTATTCATTTCTAGGGCCTTAGGAATACTAAAGCGGCGAATGGTATGGGCAACGATGCAAGAGTCAAGGATAATAATAAAGGATACATAAAAGTTGAGTATGAGATTGAAATTGTCATTAGAATTCTTTGATAATAACTTTGATGTCATATCATTTTTAAAAAAAGTTTACTGTATTACTTTTTTTACCATTTTTTATTTTTGTTAATCAATATAGGATGAAGTACATAAACATGCTCGAAACGTGGCATTACATAGAATCTTTATATTGACCTAGAGCCACTAGAATCTTATAGGTAAAACCAGTGTTTTTCAAAGTGAGTCGCGACCCCCTGGGGGTCGCGGTCGCAAGCCAGTAAGATTAAAAAAAAAAACAAAGGCTGTAAGTCCTGTACTAAAAAAAAAAAACACAATATTTTTTTGTGAGAAGGTTGTGCCGGTTTATTTTTTAACAAATTTTCAAATCTTTGTTTTATCTTAGAGACATTAACAATTCAATCATTTTCCAAATCGAGTCTATTTCTCTTCTTAGTTTTTGTATCAACCCTTGAAGAGAACGTTAGTTCATATAGGTATGAAGTGGCGAATGGAAAATGGAACTAACAATTTTAAAGCCTCTTTAGCCAGCTCTGGATATTCACTTCTTCTCTTTATCCAGAAATTATGAAATGGTTTTAAATTGAATTTCATTCTCAGCATACCGACTGCAGCTAAATTTACCTATTAAACTATAAGATTTTCTTTCATCTTCACAAATGGTAGATCGGCGAATTGGACTGACATATTCAAAAAAGGATTTAGTATCCATCTTTGTCAATTTCCACCTTCAGAATTCAGTTCTGGAAAGTAACTTAATAGTTTCTCCTGCAAATTATGCAAACTATGTAGGAATGTGAGAGCTTACTGATATCGACTTCTGATGAAAATAATCATATATTTTTTTGTAAAGACTCTGACCACAAACTAATTTTTGCGAGGTATCTTTTGATTTTGTCTTTTCCAGTTAATATGTTTTCTTCTCTTCCTTGGAGGCTATTATTCAAGATGCTTATGTGGCCAAAAAGATCAGCGAGAAATGATAATTTTTATAGCCAAGTGGGAACAGGAAAATTATTCGAATTTCCAGATTTTGAATCTTTTAAGTAAATCAATAATTCTGTTTTAATTCCAGAACTCGATACATAAAAAGACTGGGCATGTAAGGGGTTCAGAGTTTATCACTATTTATATGTATAACTGACACAGTATATCTTATAATTGCGAGTCACCAAAATGTTTTTACTAAAGAGGTGTCGCGTACTCGAAAAGATTGTAAACACTGGTTTAAACGAATATAGCTCAAAGGTTTTTAACAATACTTCCGGTAGAAACGTTTTTCCGCTTTTTAGTATACACGGAGTAAATAAAATGCACTACTAGATCGTACGAACTTTATCTTGTAGCTAACGCATTGTACCTGAACATTGAAGCTGTTAGTAGGTTGGTAGTCAATTTATCAATTGGTAGGCTTAAGGCCTTAGTATAATAAATTGTCGAATGGATGATTCAAGTAATAGTTACATAGGTACCTACGAGTACCTACACATGTATATTTAAATCTAAATCATGGATTAATAATATCCTTACATAAGTTAGGAGATTAATATGTACCTACCTACATACATAGATGATACCTAGTTATGTAAATATGTACATATAATAATGAAAATGAAGGATGTAGGTGGGCAGGTAGTTATATGTATATAACTTTATAATTTATGTGCAACATAGTTACATAATATTCATGTGACTTTTCAAGGTAATTATTATATATGTAAATGTATTAGTATGTGTCACAAGATGATACTCATAATAGATTAGATTTAGATTGCTTTGTTGTTAAAGTTAAAAAAGGTGTTAAAAAGAGATGCCATAACAATTGTTGGATAAATATGAATATTAAAAAAAAATTGTTTTCTAATTATAAAATTTTAAAAATATTAAAAAAAAAATTGAAACGCAATTTTAGAGTTATTATTAATGCAATATAATACATGCAAATTTTAATTTCAAAAACATTCAGTGACTGGTTTGCGAAAAATAGATTTTCAAAAAAAAGTATGCATTTTTAACGATTTTTAATGAAAAACTAATTTCTTGAAAATTTGAGTATGCAGTTTTATTAACACTCTCTTATGTAGCATTTGCATAAAGAAAATATTTTAATCGGTTTATAATGGGTGATTTTTTTGCTACTTGGTTTTTGACGTTTATATTTTTGACAGATCACACATGACAAATTCCACGAACATTTGACATTTTGATTCAGTATTGCTTGCCATTTCATCATGAATAGACTTACCCCTGAACAACGTTTGCAAATTATTGAAATTTATTATCAAAATTCGTGCACTGTGAAAAATCTGTTTCGCAAGCTACGTCCGTTTTTTTTCCGCTCATTTTTGGCTTAATGGATACGTGAATAAGCAGAATTGCAGTATTTGGAGTGAAGAGCAGCCAGAGGCAATTCAGCAGCTACCAATGCATCCCGAAAAATGCACTGTTTGGTGCGGTTTATGGGCAGGCGGCATCATTGGGCTGTACTTCTTCAAGGACGATGAAGGCCGCAGGGTTACGGTCAATGGAGAAAAGTACCGTTCGATGATAACAGATTTTTTTTTGCCGAAAATGCAAGAATTGAACTCGGTCGACATGTGGTTCCAACAGGACGGTGCCACATGCCACACTGCACGCGAAACCATGCATCAATTGAGAGGCGAATTTGGTGAGCAGTTGATCTCACGTTTTGGCGCAGTCAATTGGCCACCAAGATCATGTGATTTGACCCCGTTAGACTATTTTTTGTGGGGCTATGTTAAGTTTATTGTCTATGGGGACAAGCCAAACACGATTGCTGCCTTGGAAGCCAACATTGAACGCGTCATTGGTGAGATTCCGGCCGAAATGTGTGAAAAAGTTTGCCAAAATTGGACCATCAGAATGGTCCACCTGAAGCGTAGCCGCGGGAACATTTAAGTGAAATTATTTTTAAAAAGTAAATGGCAGAAATTGATTTATCGATCCAAATAAAAATTTCATTCACTTTTTACAAGTTTCTGTGTTTTTTTGAATTTTCAAAAACCAAGCTCTTAAAAAATCATCTCACAATAGTGAGAAAGTCGAAAAGTGGTTAATAAGTACCGTTAATAAGTACGCAAAGTAAAATATTTTTTTAACTCAACAGTGGACTACTCTAATATAAGATATTTTTTGATCAATATTTTCCGAGAGCTTTTGAGAATACCATTTTTTACTTGCGATTATAGGTACTATATAAGGCAAGTTATGCATTCGTCGAAAAAAAGTTTTGAGATAACAATCAAACATTACATTACGATGATAGCGATTTGTTGTATCAGATTGTATCTCCAGGGATGGCGGCTGAATTAATGCAGACAAATTTCCGTATCTTATTTATCTATGTCCCTTATAATTCAAGTTTTTTTTTTTTTATTCGTTGTCATATTTATTTGTTATCTAGTTTTACTCAATCACATGTTGTTATTTCTGTGCCTAAACAGCATATAATGAGTAATTGCTGGCTTACTCGTATGACATTTATTTTAGAATTTTTTTTAATGAAAAAATAATAGGACATAGACTACGGCAGGGATCGAACATGTGATCATGATGTTGACAGGCGAATACACAACTATCGCGCCACGGCCACCAAAAGTCTATAGCCAAAGTATTAAAGATAACAATTTCTCTTAATTATCAAAAAGTACATTTTCATTCTATGAACTGATTTTTTTACAAAAATCGTTGGAGCCGTTTTTGACGAAAATATGACTTAACTTTTTGGCAAACAAATTTGTGGCGGCTACCGTCATTTTTGGTCTTCAACAGACAAAAAAAAAGTGAGCACTACTCACTTTTAAGTTTGAAGTAAATCCATTCAACCGCTATGATAGACACTTTTTTCGTCTTCGTTATCATCGTAATATCAAGTTTGATCAAAATCTCCAGCTCCATTTTTTTTACGAATTCATAACTTGCCACCAAGTAACTTATAGATACAATTAAAAATTTGCGATCTGGCTGATTTATAAAGGAAAGGGTGATTGTGACCGACAGAATATCATACCGGTCTTCTGGCACAACTACATACACACAATTATTGTGTATGCGAATGGGCCCATTTATCTAAATAGCCATGGAGACAACCGAACATAATACAAACCAAGAAACCATTTTTCTCGAAATTAGTTTTTCCTTCCTAAAAAATATCTCTTTATTACAAAGCTGTGCAACGTGTGAGCAAAAATCTAAATATTTTAATATTTGGTGTGATCAATTTTTTCTTTTATTTATTACTCAATCAAACCTCTGAGATGACAAATAAAATTTACTTGAACATAGTGCATGAATCATCTTTACCATTGCTCTTAAGTAAATTCATTACTTCAGTGTTTGCATCTATCATATTCAAATTAGCTATATGCATTGTCAATCTTAAGATATTAATTATGGTTCTTGATGATGTTCACATTGAGGTAACTCAACCGATTTATTTTGACATAAGTTCAATCCGTTTGGCACAAACACAATCTGGTGTGAACATATAGGCGGCTTTACATGGATCTGCATCTGCAGACTTGAAGAAAAGTAGAGCGGGCCAATAATATAAAACAAACATAAAAGTAAGACAGGGTACACACTAATAACTTACTCGAACTCTGCTATAACTTTCTTGACACATCTCACAATCACATGTTCTTAGCGTTCAGGTATGTAATTTTGAGAAGAAAATTTTCGCTTTTTTCGTTGTTTTAAAGCAAACTGAGGTGAAATGGTAAAAAAAAACTTGAAAATTCGTTATCTGAACGGAACAAATTATGGTGCAGATGAAAATGCTATAATGAAGATGAACATGTTCATCTTCACTATAATCTGCAATCTTCAGGTTCATACTTCCTATAATCTTCATACATGAAGATGATCTCCATTTTGGTTTTCGCTCTCTATCGCTCAAGTATGATTTTTTTATTTTGTTTCCTCTTTTTTTGCAGATGTCAATGCAGATGAAGATGAAGATGCATGTAAAGCCTCCTTATATCAGGTCGACAGAGCAAATCTGTTTGAATCAACATGTGTCAAAATACCAAATGTAAAAAAAATTTGGTAAGATTTAAAAAGACATCCCTCACACTGTCATCTCTTTGGGAAGACCACATTTGTATCCACTTACTTGTTCTTATGGATTTTATCGTTTGAATTGTCCATGTCCAATGTCCAAAGCCGGCATGACATGACATCATAACTACAAGTAGTGACAATCAATTTCATGTGCTTTGGATGTAATATTGTCATTTTGTAAAAAAAAAATGGAATAAACCTGTGTAATGCAATAAGAGCAACAGAGCACCATAATGTTGATTTGAATAATAATTGATTTCAACAATTATATTTACATTAACATAATTTGTGTATATACATGTTGCGCATAAATGCATAAATTATTTTTAGCAGAACAGTTAAATGGATTATTTAAATCAACAAAGCTCGTTACGTTACACCACTAAGTTGGTAACAAAAACAGTCATTATTCCTAATCCTTTTATTACTGATGTGAAATCTTCTGCTATTGTGACTCCTTGGCGAGAAACCCATATGTTGGTACATCAGATTTACAACTTCTTAAATTTTTAGTTTTGACATGATTCGTTACTTCCGACTTATGATTTCTGTATAACATTTAGCTTAAGAAGTAATAATTACACATACTCCTTAAATCATTTTGATTTTTAATGTGATTTAAACTCACAAGGCTTTCAAAAAAATGTATTTTTTTCTTACTTTGATTTACTGGTGTTTCATTTCTTTTGCTCTTTTCGTTTTGTTTTCAATTAAGGTCAATTTTTCTTACCTTACAACTTTGGTGATTGTAACCATAACTGCTCATACCAAGGAGGGAGCTACTATTATTGACTGGTGTTCTCAGCTTGCAAGTCATCGAAATAAAAGTTAAAAGATAATAACTGATATTCTCTTCCTTCCTTCTTTCTCGAAATAATTCGCATAACCAACAGTGTTGTTCATCTACGCGTCGACTTTGATTGTCTACCTTTCTACGTAGACGATTGTGTCAACAATGTAGACAATGTCGACAATGTAGACAATGAAGTCGACAATGTAGACAATGAAGTCGATAATGTAGACAATGAGGATATTTCATTCTCATGTGTCATTCTCGATTGTTCTTTCCCAAGGTTTACTTGACTTCTATTTAGAAAAGTTGCGTGTTTGACTTCAATTAAATATCGAAAAATTGAGTTCTTTGATAATAAAGTTATGTCTGGTCGACGCAAAAATAAAGCATTTGATGAATTGGGTTTCCTTTTAATGAAATCCAACAACAAATATGTAGCATATTGCACAGTGTGCAATAAAAGTTTACATAACACTGCAGAAAGCCGTCTGCGCAGCCACAGGTAAATATAGAAACGTATTAGATAAACCATAAAATCATAGTATTTATTAACCATTGACCTATGCTTTAACATTCTATTTGGAAAGGAATGCCTGCAAACCATCCCAATCACCTGCGGCATCTGAATCCGTTGATGTTTCTATGATTGTTTTTATTGATGACAGTGATCTAAGCTCGAGCTCCGACATTCAAAACTCTGAGACGGTAATACAAAATTGTGTTTTTGTATAAAATTTATAACTCACAAATGTTAATTGTTAGATGTCTATCTCTCTTACAAACGATGTTGCCAGCAATAATGTTTATGTTTTAAATAGCTGTGCAAGTATTTTTATTTTACTAAAATCGATCAAATTGAATCTGACCCATTCTCTGTAGGAAGCAGCCATCGAACAGTTGATCAACTCATGATCCAACAACTCTTACCTATACTGATTCAAGCGAAATTCAATCACAAGTTGCGACAACAAGCTCATCATTTTCATTCGGTTCCAACAGTTGCAGTTCCTCATCTTTGTCGTTGGGCCCACCCCCACCTGTAACAAATTTCAATAAGAACATACAACGATCGAAACGTTGTCCAACCCCATCAAACTCTGTTTCCAAATTTATGGACCGATTGACGGAAAGAGAGGAAGACGAGTTGAATGAAGTTTTGGGTAAACTGGTTTTTGGATGCAACATTCCGATACAATTCATTTTAAAAATTTTATAAAAAAAAAATCGCCCTGCGTATGCAGATAAGGTTCCAGGTCGAAAAAAACTTTCAACAACGCTTTTGGATCAGGCCTATGATAAATGTGTTTCTTCAATTAAAGCATCTATCAGTTCGGATTCTGTTTTGGTGATTAACGGCTGGAAGAATAGCTCCAGGAACAGCAAGACTGTCATCTCAATGCTACATAATGCTGAAGGCGAACAAGCATTTCTTCAGGCCTGGGACCTATCTAGAGAATCAGAGACTGCAGAAAAGCTAACAAACATACTTTCAAAATATGTAAATATTGCAAAAGAAATTTACTCCACTCAAGTTTACGCTATTGTATTTGACAACGTCAGCACTATGAAGAGAATGGGGAAAATGCAGAGCATTTTATATGGCATAGCACTTGTAGTAGGCATTTTGAAAAGCTTTAGCCAAAGACTTAATCGACAAAAATATTAATGCCAAGGTTGCTTTGATTTTAAAAGAGTTCAAACAATTAGATTTTGAAAAAATGGTAGTAAATCGTGGAGGCTCCAGAATTATACTGCCCTGTGAAACCAGATGGTGTTCACACCGTGATTCATATAAATGCTTGGTAAAAAATTATGATATAATGAAAATTGTAGCAGCAGAATCAACTACCAAAAAAATAAAGCAGACTATAGCTTTGTTGATGTTTGATGAAAAGTTCATTGATGATGTTAAGAATTACATCAAACTTCTTGATCCAGTCTGCACTTTAATAAACAGGTTTCAAGCGGTTGATTGTTCTGCTGGAGAAGCAGTTCATCTTTGGTTGAGTTTAAAACTCCCAGATAGATTTAAGGCGCAACACGAAACATCTTTGAAATCGCGCGTGGATATGGCTCTAAACAAATATGCTCTCTCAGCTTATTATTTACACCCTCATTTTGACAATGGGAAGCTGACGATTAATCAAAATGAAATCGTGTGCCAGTTTTTGCTTAAGCATCTGAATAGTGAAGATTGGGACTCTTTTAATAGAAAAATCAACTTTTTTAAGATTCTTTATAAAAAAGATATTAAAAAACCAATTGTTTTTTGGAATATGGCCTCTATAAAACATCCAAATCTGGCAACTTTGGCAAAAAAACTTATTCTTATTCCAGCCTCTTCCGCTCAAATTGAAAGAGTTTTTTCAAGCATTTGATTCGTCAATTCTTACCCCCAGTTTCACAGAGGGAGTTCAAACTTCAGATCAGCTGAAGCTTAAACTGAGTTTAAATTTTTGGTTTAATTTATCCGGTTTCACACTGAAATCTCATCCTCAGACTATATTTTATGAAAAATAGTTGGCAGCATTTTTCTTGCCTCGTCCTCCCTTTCTCTCTCTGACACAAAAAAACACGCGAAACAACGAGAATAATAAATAAAATAATATTCAAAATCACTATAAAAAACTGGATACACAATTGTGTTTTGTTCGTAATATTTTCTGGAAAAAAAAAACAATACAAACGCTGAATTGAAGTTTAAACTGCAGAATAATCTCAGTTAACCTTAACTTAAACTGTGAACAGAATAAAATGTTGATCTGTAGCTTAAACCAAAAGTGTAGTTTAAACTCGCACTGTGAAATTGGGGGTTAATCTTTCTTTTGATATTTGTTATTTATATAACATTTTTGTTTACTTTTAAATGTCATTGTTTATTCTTTTTTTGTCAATGTTCAATCAAATGAAAATGATATTGTGGTAAATTTTACCACAACAAGAGTCATCAGCCTATTCATCTTCCTTTCTCCTTTTCAACCCTTCCTTTCCGATTACGGCTCTAAAATGCTGGCAGTGTACATAGTGCGAATCTGGGCCATCAGCCAGAATCACACTCTTAAAGCATCTTGGAAAAGTAACAAAAGCAGGAGGTAAACGAACAATCGTGTGACAGGTGGCCCTTCCAACCGAAAAAAATACGTGGCAGCTGCGTCACATAATACAAGAGTTGTGACAGATGGTCGAAACAGAGCTCAACGTAAGAGAACCTAAAAGAAAGACCTAAAGCCCAACATAAAATCAGTGTCTGGCAAACGAAAGGAAAATGATTTTGGATGAAGAATCCCCTAAATCTTTAAGATCTGCACGAAGGTCAACGGTGTTAATTAGTTTTAATTTTCGCGTGAAGTTGAATTTCTCCTAACCATTTAACATTGATAAATGCCAAAGTGCATCCTTCAAAGACATTTATCTCCACGGGGACCATTATTGCTTTAAATTGATTTTTCGTTTTACTTTTAACTTTAGGAGTATTGGACGGAGGTGGACTGAATGCGTTCATTAGGCGAACTCCATTGTGAATGATCCCTTTCAGTAGACATATTTTAAAATGGGAAAGTGGATTGGGTTCAACTACGGAGCGAGCTCCTAGCCGAAAAAGGTGAAGAGCTGAGCATTATAACCGTTTTCGAATACCACCACTACACGTAGATTCTAAATTGAGACAGATTTTGGAAAAAAGTTGTAGAAAAATCGAAAAATCTTTTGGCGAATTTTTAATATCGTTAACCTTGTCATTTTTGAGATCAGTTTTAAGAAATAATTTTGCGAGAGTTTCCAGGAGAGGGAAACTCGGATTAATAATTTGGCGAGGAGAACAATTCGAGGAAGGAGCAACTTCAAAGTGTTATTGCCAGCTGGACCAGAAAAACTCTAAAAGGATTAATTCAACTATGTTGAGAAAAGATGAGTATTTTGTGGTAATTTTTTTGTGGAGACCGTTTTATTCTTTTTGCCAGTTTGGGCAAAAATTTGGTATTTCTAGACCTTCCTTTACTTTGTTTCATTTTCTTTGTTGTGGATAACCGTTTGGGACTCTCATGACCATTTATCTTTCCTAGGATCACCCTTATTTCGTTTCCTTTGTGACAAATCGAAAATTGATAAATTAATTTTAACTCTATAGAAATTATTTGCTTTTGATATTTTTAAATTTGGTCTTTTGCCAAATTAACAAATTGTCACATTTTTTATGATTGAAAAAATTTAGGATTTTCCTACTATACTCGTAAAGGTTTCCCTCATAAAATTATTAATTTCCTTTTGGAATTAAATTTTTGTGTTCTTATTTCAGTTTGGGAGTTATCTTTTGGTTTATTAAGGTTTTCGTAAGTTTTCACCACGTATAAACAAAAATTCCTGGCGCCCAGAGTAAGACGGAGTACTTCCCTGTACTTCCATCGTTAGTTAGTTTATTAATCGAACGAAGATAGGCGCTCGATTAATAAAATACATAAAAATCCGAACCTACCCATCGCTGAGCGAAACCGTAGGTAGCTCTTTAATTGCTCCTCAGTTACAATTTTATACGCTGAATGCAACCCACCGATCTGACAGATCACTCTCTAAAATATTTCATTTATCGAAATTTTCCTATCGCGAGCACATCGGTTGTACATTTTATATATAAATTCGTTTCTATTATTTTGTTTGTTATTTGCTTTGTGGATACGAAAATCCAAAGTCGCTATTTATAATAATCGCCCAACATAAATAATAATTTAGTATCGGGAAATAAAATTGTAACAATTCGATGTAACTAATTGCAATTAGTTACGCGTAACTATATGGGTTACTTACTCGGAGTAACTTATGTTGCCAACACTGATTATTTTTTCGTAACACTAAAAATGTAGTAAATTTAAGTTTAAGGCAACAGATTTTTTTTCCGATGTGGCAACTCAGTGCAATTACAGCAAAGTGGCAGCATTTATGTCCTCATATAAAATAGAAGTATCTGTCTCAGAAGTTTTCGCTTAGGCTGTTAATACAATCTTTCTATACTATGAGTAAAATAGTATCTTGAAAGTTCATTCTTTTGTTCGTTACGGTTAAGTGCAATCGAAGAATAGAGTTAAAATATATTTTACTTTATTAAATATAAGAAAATGGTCGACTTTTGTCCGCTAGACGATTCTAGTTAGTCCGTAATAGATAAACAATCTGTGGTTGAAACTAAGTAAAATATTAATCCTACTAATATTATAAATGTGAAAGTTTGGATGTATGGATTTTTGTTGCTCAATAACTCTGGAACGATTGAACGGATGAAATTTGGTACAGAGATAGATTATTGTAATAGCACACAGCATTCGTTTTATCCCGGTAAATGTTTGTTTCCCGTGGGATAGATTTGTTTTAACTTTCTATATGGCTCAGAATAACATATCTACCTGTCTGCTTATTCTATAGAAATAACCAACGAAAGTTATCGTTCACAAGAAGCCAAAAAGCACATACACATACACACAAGCAGACACACACACGCACATTCGTCGTTTGTGCCTACATTCAACGACTGAACGGTTTTTAGTGAAATTTTGTAGGTGGATAGATGATTTCATTAGATTCCCGTGGGTCCGTAGCATCGCACGGGTATCTGTAAGTGTAGACATATTTCATCCCTTCATCATTTACAGTAATTTTGATTCAACGTAAAACAACTTTTGGGCGCCACTTTAATTATTTACAACACACATCAATTTGCTTTTATTTATTTTCATACTTTCTTCTTCCCATACAAATTTTATTAAACCAATTATTCATTTTGGCCAAATATTGAAAAATCAAAAAAAGAAACAAATCATTTAAAATATTTACTTATACATTCTAAAAGAAAATCCATAATACGAACAATTCCCATGTCAAAATTTGTTTAAAATAAATTCCCCACGAATATAAAAAAGAATGTTTTCATTACCTTCACCCGTTAATTATCCTAAGTGTGTATAATTTACTTACTCTCAAAACGCAAATAATATAAACTCATATATAATTTCAATTATGGCACATTTCCAATTAAAAACAGAAAAAAAAATAAATATTAGAACGAAGAAAATTAAGCAATTATTCAATTCAAAAACCTTGACAGTAAACGTGAACAACAATAACTCATTCGATATTCGGCTCAGAAGAAAAGGAAAAGTTTAAGTGTTAGGCTTTTGTTTGTAAAAGAAAATTTGTTGTATTCGTACCTGCCTGCGCCAGAAAGGTGAGAAAACAAATTTAAATAATTCCTTGTAAGAATAATAGATTGCGTCAATTTATTAAAAGGGGGGCATTATGTATTTCATGAGAGATAAACAACTCTTCGTTTGGATTTAAGATTTCAACCTAATCCATCCAATGTGGGAAAATGGGAATTTATGTCAAGTTTGATTCTATCACTCAATGTCGTTGTCATCGTGTGTACCTTAGCAGATAGGTTCTTTAGTACGAAATTACTAAGGAAGGAATAAATAGCTCAAGTCAGTAATGGTGATGGCCGTGATATTTCATGAATCATATTTTATCCAAGAAACAAAAAACAAATCGATGGCAGATTTCAATATATAAGTTTATCAATAAGTTAAGTTATCCCCTTAGGTCAATAGTGTAAAGAGTCTGTTTTGGATTTAGCCAATCAATTACTAGGAAATATGTTAAATACATACTGTGTAATCAAATTAAACGAGAGTAAATAACATTTTTAATTAAGGTCTGATAAGTTTAACTATTAATTGAAAAAACCTATTAGGACATAAAGTCAGTAATAAATATTTGACAGCAAAAAAAATCTTAAAACCTTAATTATTACGATGATCAATGAACTGGTAACTTTCTAAAAATCATATGATTTAATAAAGGATTTTCGTATACCGGAATTTGTATCCGAAAAAATTTTCTCACCCGTCCAGTCGGGTTGTTAAAAAAAGTACTGAAATAGAAAACATTAATTCGTACAATTTTCTTTCACAGTTCGTTAGGGGGGTCATAAGTAGTCTAAATCTCGGTTTTTCAGGGAAATCGCGCTATAGATTCAGCCGCCATTTTGAATTTTATGAACATTTTAATTTGGACAATAACTTCGCCATTTTTGATTTTTGACAAAAAATAATATAAATAAAACTTCTAGGAAATATCATTTTCTACAACTTTAGTCTTATACTACGTTTCCACCGAACTTTAATCTCTTGTAGACTTACTAATCCCAAAAAGTGTTTCCACCACTCCAAAAGTAGATTAATTATGACAGCACTATTCAAAATGCATATATCGTTTCATTTTCCCTTATGATGTAGAAGTGAGACAGGCAGCTTCATATGTGTCAACTGAAGAGAACAATTCACTTTCCCGATGAATGTGTTCATTTCGATATGGAAATAGGGTAGATCGATTGAATATTTAAATGAGATTTATTTTAAATCTTCATCTGAGAAGATTAAAATTTGTATGGTAAATCCTCAAGATTTGTAGGAGATTTAGATAAATCTACTTTAATCTCGGTTTAGTGGTCGGTGAAAACGTAGTATTAATGTTGTTTTTTCGAAAAAGGTCCCGTTCGCGAGATATTAATATAAAACTGTTTGAGGCTTGTGACCCCCTTCTATTTTTTTTTAGTTTACCTATATGCCTGTAAGACCTAAGGTCTTTTAAACGCAATCTGAATTGCACGGACTAGATTGGCTGGGACTATGAAATATTACTACGTACAATTTTCTCTTATAGTTTGTTGGAAGGACCATAAGTAGTATAAAAATCGATTTTCGAGAAAATACTGCTGGAGTTTAAGTTGCCATTTTGAATTAAATGAAGCATTGGTTATCTTTTTTTTTATTCATATTCAACCGTTAAGCGCAACACCGTGGAGGTTCAGTTGAAGAAGGGGCGTTTCTTTTTCTAACTCAAAACAGTTTTTCATTAATATCTCTCGAACGGTAAATTTTTTGGAAAAAAATATTAAGACTAAAGTTGTTCCTACAAGTTTTATCTTAATTTTTTGTGCGAGAAATCAAAAATGGCGAAGTTATTGCCCAAAGTAAAATTTTCATCAAATTCAAAATGGCGGCTGAAGCTCCAGCGCGATTTAATTTGCAACGATTTGTAAATGAATTATAATTTTTTTTTTTTTAATTAGCTTAGGGTAATTGCGGGAGAGATGCCGCGTTGGGAGAGATGCCCCATTCAATCAAAATCATACATCTAGTCATCCGCGCAAAATAAAATTATCTTGCTTTTTCTACCAAAAACGCACACCAAAAAATTGATTGCAGCCTACATGTAACGTATAAACTAAAGTTTCAAGTTTCTAAAATATGACAATCTTTATATTTAATTTGGTTTCTTTCTTTAGCTACTTAAAACGTGTTTTGCTTTTTTTACAATCGCCAAGACAAGATGGCCTCTTTTTCATTTCCGCCCTTTTCATTCTTTTTCTGGCATTGCCAGATTACAAATTTATTTATATAAAAACGCTACTAGATGACGTATAGAGAGCAAGAAAGAGATAAATTACATTAAGCACCAACAGAGGGCGTCATAAAAGTTATTACAAACGAGATTTTTTATATTTATATTATTTTACGCTCCCTTACTCACTATGGAAATTTTTCAGTTTTCTTACAAAAATTTAATGCGGAAAGAAGCTATCGCGTATTTTTTCTAGGGAAATTATATTCTATGATAAATAAGTGTTATTTTTTATTTTATTATCTATTTAATGATTTTATAGTGACATTCTGTCTTTAGCAAATTAAAATAATTTTAAATGACACTCTTACATATACTTTTGAAATTATTATGTTTGAAAGAAATAGTTTACAAATAAAGCGATAGAAAAATTGATAGAAAAACCCAATACCTGAATAATTTTAACGTTGAATACTAGTGGACGTATAGCTCGGCACAATCTCCATTTGAGTATGATCCAATTCAAGCAGCCAAGTTTTCACTTTTTGCAAGAATGATAGTAAGGAACGAACGAAAGAATGTAACACGAAGGGAAACGTATTAAAAAGTTTGCAGGACACAATGGAGTAGAAATTTCTGAAATGAGTGGTAGGAAAAGGTGGAACAGGTGCTCGTACAAGACATTCAAGATTGCTTCGCATAATACGGATATGACTTTGTAGATAGCCACCTCTAATAAGGAATATGTTTCTTAAAAAAGTATAAGTCTCTGACAGGTAAGATGTTTAATAATCTAAATAGCGCCGTTCTATGGCTATGTTAAGCGGTTAGCGCTGCAAATATTCCTAATAGCACATTTTTGTAATATGATAAGAGGGTAGATGTTCGATTGCTATGCTCCACACCAACAGCTTTTACCGTATTAAATTTTCGAATGAAATAAAATAAGTAGTTTTTAAAGTAGAGTTATTACAAAATTTTCTAAGGTGAAATAGACTGCGGATTGAAGAGCATAAATATTGCTTTAAGCTTCTATAGCTAAAAGCTAATACTTTGATCAAACAAGACACCAAAGTATTTGAATTCAATAACTTCTTCCACTTTGAAGCAATTAGCACTGCATTTTTTCTGAATCATAAGTCATCAGATTACCATTACATAAACAATTAGATATTTTATTCTGTTATGAGAATACGTGTGTGTATTTTTTTTCTTTAATTTGTTTCTTAAGTTTTAAAGTGTGGCTTACCTTTTTTTTAAAAGAGAATAATAAGACTTCAAGTGGCAATTGGACTTAAGAGGAAGAAGCCCGAAAAAGCATTGATAATGGGATGCCTGTCCGAAGAACAGAAAAACTATTTGGCGTACCAGGTAGAACACGAATCGAAACGAGTAAAAGATGGACATTTTTTTAAAGAATGTTCTTGCTTCTCAAAATACTGTTTCATGTCATGAAACAATCTTGTAACCAGTTATTCCAACCACCAGGAATGCCATCACATGATTGCAATCATTCCGAAAATGAAACAAACACTTTATCATTTTTCGAGGTTTCAACTTCTCCTAGTTTCATTGAAATAAAGAAAACCTCCAAGTCGCCTGAAGAAAAAAAAAGAAAAAAAGATACTAAAAGGAAGGCTGAGCTGACTGAAGAGCCCAATATTTGTGTTGAATGTTTTTGAAAATTAAAAAAAAATAAAAAAATACGAGAAGACTGGATATACAAAATGTCAAAAATGGCTACAAGAAAACTGTACAACTTACAAAATACTACAATTTACGTTTTGCATAGACTGTGGAAGTGAGCAAAAAAAACATGTTTCACAGTCAAATTATATTTTTTTTTAGTTCAATTATTTTTCATTTCATCTCCCACGCATGCAGGGACAGATGGCACACTTGATGTAATTTTCTTTTTTGTTATTTTTTATGAAAATTGTTATTTTTTTAATATATTTATTTTTTTATGGTAGAAAATAAATCCATTGCTAAGTTTTTTCCATAAATGAAGTTCATTTTACTAAAATAAAAAAAAATTAATTGATTTTTGAAAAAGCGCGGCATCTCTCCCGCAATTACCCTAAACTATTTTAATATTTGTTTTATTCTTTGATATAAAAGGCTCGCTGATATATTTACCAGTTTAACATTATATACCGCATGTCTTCTATTATAATGTGACACAGTTCGGATTTCCAGTTTTGGTAATATAAAGATCTGGAAATAATACTGATAACACCACTTGGCGATTATACTCGTAGATTACCAAAACCAAAACAATCTTCAATTTATAACAAAGATTTGCCCCAAAACGTTTGCAGATGATGAAAATCTACATCTATCTTTATCCGCACCTCCTCACAAATCGTGAAAGTATCCCTTTCTCAATGTGAATTCCCTCAGTTATAGGTACAATTACTTAATATAGGGTCCGCCAAATAACTTTTTTTTTGAAAATGGGCGCAAAACATCGAGTGTAGCTTCGGCTGTGTGGCACGTAGCGCCGCGCCGTCCTGTTGAAACCAAAAATTGCCAATATCCTCCTCTTCAATTTCTGTGAACAAAAATTCGTTCAACATGGCCCGATAACGATCGCCATTGACTGTAACGGCCACTCCTTGCTCATTTTCGAATTATGCTTCTGGACCAAAATCCACACCAAACAGTGACTCGTTTTGGGCTTTTCAATGTATGCGTGCAGGTTTTCTGTGCCCCAAATGCGAAAATTTTGCTTGTTTACATACCCGCCAAGATCAAAATGAGCTTCATCTGAAAAGATGATTTTTTTGGCAAAATAGGCATCTTCTCTAAGTCGATCGCAGGCCCACTTACGAGTGTCGTTCAAGCGTATACCTAACCATATTCGTTCAGCGGAAGGATAAAACTAATTATCTGTCAAATCAGACATGAGCTAAGTGTTACCATTCACGAAATAAGTACTAGTTGGAAAAAAAAACGTTAGATGGTGGATCCTTTATTAGTCTCTATTCACAAAAGCGTCTTCCTGAAACGATTTTAATATTCTTCGACGTCGCGTCGATGAGACCATTCAATTCAGCGAACTTGAAGCATTTATTAACTTTCTAATAATTAAATTATATTAAAGTTTCGATTAATACAGACATGTTCATAAAAAAATCTTATGACAATAATAAATTTATATCATTCACAACAAATATCAAACAATAATTAAAAAAAAAATACAACGACAAAACTTTTAAATCAATGTACAATTTCTGTTAACAGAAATTACTATGTTTTGCTCCTTTTAATCCTTCCTTGAAAATAGTTAAGTACATAACTGCATTTTTCTCATTATGACAGACTCCGTACAAAGAGTTCAAAATGGAAAAGCATTCATAGGGTAAATTATGTTAAAAAACTGACTGATGGCAAACTGAATGCAAACATTCAGATTCACCTCCGTCCTTTAACCCAGAAAAGTGCACATACGCCTCAGTGCCTCTGTTGGATACACAAAAGAGGTAAACAATTTGCAAGAAAATTCTCAACTAGAGTAAACTTGGTCCACACGAAAAAAAAAATAAAAACATAGCTCAAACCAGTCGTGCGAAATCGAGAAATAACGAGTAAAAAATAATAAAAAAAATCTGTACACGTTACTTGCAACTTTTTTTTTGTTGCTAACTATTTGGATTGGATGTAGGAGTATTAAGCTGCAGTGGGAGAAGTTGGATATGCACGCTTTGGGGGAAAAATGCATGCTGTAGCACATTCCTTCGTAGAATGTTTTTGGAATTTTATTAATAACAATAATGCTCCAAAGTGCATATGGGAAACTTAGTAAAAATTGCATTTTATAGTTGGAGGTAGCGTTGATTTTTTAATGCCACCAACTATAAGTTTTAACTTATGTACATACATATGTATACTGTGTGCTTAATGCGGCTGAGATGGGTGTTGGTGTGCTTCTGTATGGCACTTAAATTTCATTGCGCCACTTTAACAGTAAGAAGAAGTGTTTGCTTTTTAAAAAAGAAGTCACACTCACGCAAGAAATTAAATTTAGAAAAAAATTCACATTAAATTTTAATAAAATAAATTGTTTCTTTCAAGGCAGGTCCTTTGGTAAAGGTGTACACTTTGTTTGGTAATTGTGTGTGAATGTGCCTTGTTTATTTGAGGGTTTTTAGAAGAGGTTTCTTTTTAGGACATGTATGTGGGTAGACTGTTATAAGGGTTGTATTATTTTTCAAAACAAAAATTGAACTCTTGAAATTAATACTGATATACATACTTCATTGACAATAAATTAATGAACTAACTAGTTATGTTCAGTACTTTTAAAGGCCGAGACTTGTGAAATATCAATTTGTAGCAGTTATAAGACTTGTATAAGAGTTGGTCGATATTACAAGTGTAAAATAGTCATCACGGTTAGAGCGGTTGACTACACAGAACCAAAAAAGTCGTCCTATTGACTATTTTGGTAGTCAATTTGACAACTAAATAGTCGATTTTCACCCAACAACTGCGATAGTTAATAGGACAATTTTCAGTAGTCAATATGACAACCGAAATTTTTCTACAACACCGTAGTCAATATGACAACTTCGATAGTCAATATGACAATTTTTGATTGAAAGGAATTGAATCACAAGTTGTCGTATTGACAACCACTGTAGTCAATAGGACAACCGCGGTAGTCAATACGACAACTTCGGTAGTCAATAGGACAACCGCGGTAGTCAATACGACAACTTCGTTAGTCAATAGGACAACCGCGGTAGTCAATACGATAACTTCGGTAGTCAATAGGACAAACGCGGTAGTCAATACGACAACTTCAGTAGTCAATAGGACAACCGCGGTATTCAATACAACAACTTCGGTAGTCAATAGGACAACCGTGGTAGTCAATACGACAACTTCGGTAGTCAATAGGACAACCGCGGTAGTCAATACGACAACTTCGGTAGTCAATACGACAACTTCGGTAGTCAATAGGACAACCGCGGCAGTCAATTCGACAACTTCGGTAGTCAATAGGACAACCGCGGTAGTCAATACGACAACTTCGGTAGTCAATACGACAACTTCGGTAGTCAATAGGACAACCGCGGCAGTCAATTCGACAACCAAGTTGTAAAATTGTCCGCCAAGTTGACGATCAAAAAAGTTTTTATGTTGACTGTCGGAATTATTAATTTCAATTTTAATTTTGGGTTTTCATATTGACTATCAAGTAGTCATATTATGATCAAAATGTTTTTCACAGAATATAATGTTCAGTTTTAATATTGACTACCAAATTATCTTATTGACTACCGTTATCATATTGACTACCGCAGTTGTCATTTTGTATACTGCGGTTGTCCTAGTGACTACCAAAATTGACAATCGAAATTTTTCCAATTGACTATCGGACTGTCAATTTAGAATTTTGAAATTCTGTTTTTCATTTTGGTTGAATCTAAATTTGACTACCAAATTGTCATATTGACTACTGAAGTTGTCCTATTGACTATCGCAGTTGTCATATTGACTATCGCAGTTGTCATATTGACTACCGCTGTTGTCCTATTGACTAAATAAATTGACAATCGAAAATTGTCCTATTGACTATCGGGTTGTCAATGCAGAAAAATAAAAGTTGTCATATTGACTATTTTGGTAGTAAATATGACAATTTCGGGTTTTTTCAAGTTGACAACCGACGATTGTTAATATGACGACTTTATTTTTTTCTGTGTAGAAACAAGGAATAAAAACCATTATAAATTGGCATATCAACACAAGATTTTTTTTTCTTTTTTGTGGTACCTGCCATATATCCGTTAAAAACGTTAAAGTGCGTTTTCCTCAAAAACGGCTCTAACGATTTTAATTTTCAAAAATCAGTGCAGTTTTTTAGGTACGACCGATCATATGGTTGAAAAAAAATTTAACAAATGTCTTAAAACGATACTTTCCAACATACCGTTTTTTTTTGCTTCCGAGTATCTCATAATTGGCTTAACTAATTCTTTCAAAATTTCACAGCTATATAGGTATAGGTAGCCTTATTTATACTGCTTACCAATATTTGTAATTAATATTTTTTCTATTTTTTAAAAGCATTTACAAGGAATTTTAATTTATATTTTGGAAACTGCTCATTAAATTTTTTTTCAAAAATTATAGTTTTCTATATTTGCTGAATACCTATGAATAAGCGTTTTTAAAGTTTTTTCGAAAAATGTTTACAAAAAGTTAAAAGAAAAACTTTTCTCTCAAAAAACGCTACACAGAGTTTTAACATTTTTTTCTCATAAATTCAAATTTATCAAAGAAATAAAATGGTGTACTTTTTTTTACGTCAAATTAGTTTAATTATTTATTTCAGAATTTTGAATTATTTTTCTTTGATTAAGCCGATTTAATCTTTTGTTTTAAGGTTTATACTATTAAATATTTAAGATTTTCACACCAATTGAAAAAAAAAAATTTGAGAAATTTTGTATATATAAAAAATTAAATAAAAAACGACTTAAGAATATATTTAGAATTTTAATAGAAATATTTTGCATACGATGTTATCGAACATAAAGGCAAGTTCGTGCGATCTAGTCGTGCATTTTATTTTCTCTTCAAACTATTTATTTTCTATTTAAGTGTTTCTAAATTAATTTATTTGTTCATTATTTTACCACAACAACTACGAACGTTTTTTTTTTTATTTATGACAAACGTCAACGTGACAATTGTAAATTTTGTGCCCATAAATTGCTGCCTATAAAAATGTATTTCGCAGAAAATGTCAGAAAGGAGAAATATTTTACTGTCTCAAGAGCGCTTTCTTCTGGCCAAAACTACAAAATTTGTCTGGAGCAGGAATTGGCAGACATTGGTGCCAATTTGTCCCATTTGGCAGAGTGTGGATCAGATCTATCAATGGATGGAATATTACAATGTTCAAATAGCAGTAGAAGTTTCGCTGGGTTTTCAACGATAGATATTCGCATAGCCTATGCTGAATTTGAGTGACGGTGAGGGAATACGTTGTATTTTAAAGTGATTTAATGAACCCCATAAGAAAAAGTCTAACGTGTTCGAATCAAATTATCTCGATGGAATAGTTACATATAGCTGATTCATTAGCTCTTGGATAATCTAAATATATTTTAATCACTGTTGATCAGTATTTCAAAGCTTTTAGAATACGAAGGTCTTTGTCTATTTATAAATATAATTAAGAGTTTCATTAATAAGAGTTAAGCTTAGCAGCTTTAGGACTAAATTTTCTTGCGCTATTTTCACCCGCATATTTATTTCATTGTATCTATCTGCACCGTTCTGCACAAACTCAAAAATTATGTGCACTTACAAAGCTTAATAAATATGGAGAAATGATATGAGTAGAAAAGTAAATTAAATAAAAAAAAAATAAACGTAAATTTACATTATTAAATACTTAAAATTGGATTGCCAAACAAATTTTTACAAACATTTTAAAGAAATTATATAAAATCTAATCCACGAGTAGATCGCACTTACTTGCCCTTATGTTCGATAACATCGTATGCAAAATATTTCTATTAAGAATCGAAATATATTTTTAAATTCATTTTTACTTAATTTTTTATACATATAGAAAATTTCTTTATTTTTTTTTTTCTTAAAAAAAATTGGTGTTACAATTTCAAAATTTCAATGTAATGTAATATTTAAGAAGTAATTTTTACTAATTTTTTTTTTAATACAAAATTTCCTTAATTTTGTTCCAAATATAATATCGTATGGCAGTAATTAATTTAATATATTGGTGAGTATTCCAAGATATTTACAATCTAAGGAACTTGATCCTATATAAACATTTTGCTCTAAATCCGTTGAAGCGCCTATGGGATAGTACAAAATAAAAAAATGGTTGTACAGCAGGCACCGTCTGCCTGTCTTAGGGATGGAAAAAACCGGAAGGTCAATACTTATCGGAGAATTTTTGTTTCGATTAAAACCGGTGCTTTTTTTGAAATCCAATAACCGGGTGAAAAAACCGGTTATTAGCATTGACACTTTTATCACCACAAAAATATAAAATGTTATGAATCAAAGACATCTTTTATTGCAAGACATTCAATTGCAACCTGCAACGTTATTCACTACTGCCAACTTTTCTTTTAAAGCGAAATTAACTGAAGTGGTAGGAATGTGAAATCATTTTGAACTACACACACTTTCGAAAAGTTGCGTTGCTTGGTTTTTGAAAATGTTTCCATCCTATCATCTTGGCTTTTCTTCAATAAGACATGAAGCCGGTGTACGAGTATGTTTAGTTTCTTATCTGTCAGCTGATTTCATATCATTGCAACAACAACTGTGTTGTCTCGTTAACGTTTTCGAACTTGAGCACAATTTATTATCTTAAATATAGAGAACAATCGAAATTATGTTTGTGCGCTATCTTCTTATTTTTCGACTCAATCGATTTGAACGAAATTTTGAGGCGATATTAAGACATGTTTGGAAAGTGCACATAAGAAATCTGTTTGACGTCCAATGTCTAGAACGGGAGTTATGACCAAAAATGTCACTCATATTATTGTTATTGTTCTATTATTATAAATAATGGCACAAAATTTTAGTCGATTTAGTAATATATTAAATCATTTTTAGTATGATACTAGGCTAAAAAGAGGATTTTGCTAATTCTAAACCAGTTTAGTATCGTACTATTTTCTTAACATTTTACTAAAGTTAAAATCACAAAATGGCTACTTTATTTTTTTAGGATCGTACTTAATCCATATGCAACTTTGACATTTACAAATGTCAAACATTTATGTTAGCTTACTGTTTTGCACTATTTTAGGCGTGTTTAGTCAAAGTTTATTAAGAAAATAGATTAAGTTTGGTGCTAGTTAAAAAGTGTTTAAAATTAGGAATAATCAAACGCAAGACGCAAGTTATTAGAAGAAGAAAATGTAGACTTCAACCGCGCTGCTTTGCAATCGCGTTTACTTTTCTGGATGCTCACGGTGGGACATGCAAGGCATTCGTCATTTAGTTGATTCTAAAGGGTGATTTTTTTGCTACTTGGTTTTTGACGTTTATATTTTTGACAGATCACACATGACAAATTCCACGAACATTTGACATTTCGATTCAGTATTGCTTGCCATTTCATCATGAATAGACTTACGCCTGAACAACGTTTGCAAATTATTGAAATTTATTATCAAAATTCGTGCTATGTGAAAAATGTGTTTCGCAAGCTACGTCCGTTTCAGCGACGAGGCTCATTTTTGGCTAAATGGATACGTGAATAAGCAGAATTGCCGTATTTGGAGTGAAGAGCAGCCAGAGGCAATTCAGCAGCTACCAATGCATCCCGAAAAATGCACTGTTTGGTGCGGTTTATGGGCTGGCGTCATCATTGGGCCGTACTTCTTCAAGGACGATGAAGGCCGCAGGGTTACGGTCAATGGAGAAAGGTACCGTTCGATGATAACAGATTTTTTTTGCCGAGAATGCAAGAATTGAACTCGGTCGACATGTGGTTCCAACAGGACGGTGCCACATGCCACACTGCACGCGAAACCATGCATCAATTGAGAGGCGAATTTGGTGAGCAGTTGATCTCACGTTTTGGCGCAGTCAATTGGCCACCAAGATCATGTGATTTGACCCCGTTAGACTATTTTTTGTGGGGCTATGTTAAGTCTATTGTCTATGGGGACAAGCCAAACACGATTGCTGCCTTGGAAGCCAACATTGAACGCGTCATTGGTGAGATTCCGGCCGAAATGTGTGAAAAAGTTTGCCAAAATTGGACCTTCAGAATGGACCACCTGAAGCGTAGCCGCGGGCAACATTTAAGTGAAATTATTTTTAAAAAGTAAATTGCAGAAATTGATTTATCGACCCAAATAAAAATTTTATTCACTTTTTACAAGTTTCTGTGTTTTTTTGAATTTTCAAAAACCAAGCTCTTAAAAAATCACCGCTTAGTAACAATTCTGCCAAAGTCTCTTTCGTTGTCTGTTGGATCCTATGGCATCTATGACATTGCTGCCACACTGTTTGAAGGCGATCGAACTCCACATTTCGCTTTGAAGCTGGTGATGAATTTTTTCACGGTTGACAATAACGTGCACAATGACCAAGAATTCAGCGGTAACGAAATTGATGAAATTGATAATTAGGGATGGCTATGGCGCATTAACGTGCCTTAGAGGCAGTTGACATAACAATGAAGGATTGACAAGGTGATTCGAGATGAGTTGGTGGGTATGTAATATTGCCAAGCGGAGATTTTCGTCAAACGCTTCCCGTCGTCATCCCGAAATCTACTGCTGCTGATAAAATAAATACATGCTCGAAATCGTCGTCTTTGCACCGACATGTCAAGAAGTTGAAACTGACCATAAATATGAGAGTGGCGCATTGCGGAATGACCCATCGGGTGCTGAATTCTCAAGACAACTGCTTGCGCTTGGCAATGGCCAACTTTCTGTTAATGTATCGACTGGATTGATACCATTCCTGGCAAATTTTTGCGAGTTAACAACATCAAAGTAAAGTGTTCCTCGGCATTCCAAACAATTATATAAATCTCGATTGGATTTGTGAACGGTCAATAATAGCAGTGTAGGAAAAGAATGTCGTCGGTAGCATGGTACACGGTCTTTGTTGTTTGTTTTTGCCCCGGAAAACAAATCGAAAATCATTGTTTATCATATAACTCTCTCCTTATTTTTATTCCATTCAAATAACCCACATTGATATTTGAACTCTCTGTGTTTTATTATAGCTCTGCAATTCATTTGAAGGCGTTAAATTGGGGCGAAGACCGGTTTAAAAAAAAGCGTTTTTTTGTCCGGTTAAAACCGTCAGGGAGGGAAAATAACCGCTAAAACCGAAAACCGGTTCATGTTGAATAACCGCCTTCCCTTGTCTGTCTGTCTATCTGCGCAATGATCTACAGCCTAAACAGCTGACGCTATTTTCTTTAAACTTGGTATTTAAGCGTTTTAGTTGATTGCTATAATACTGCAACAATGTTTAAAGAATTTTAAAATTTTGAAATTTAAATTTTTAAAATTTTTTTTATAAAAAATTAGGTAGAAAGCGATCTTAAAAATATATTTAGCGTAAAAGCAAGTAAGTGCGATCCAGGCGTGAATTTGTTTGAGTAAGATTTTGTTACAAGTTTACAATGTTTGTATTTTGTTCTATATTTTGGTATCAGCATGTGGTGAATTGTGTATTATTTTTGTTTGTGCATGTAGGGATGAATGAAGAATTATTTTAGTTTTTGTCTTTTTGTGTGTTGTTTTGTTAAAGATAAATCAAAAATATTTATAAAATATATAATATCAATTAAATTACTCGCCCAATGACTACTTCTTGCGTTACCCCATCCTTCGATACTTTTTCAATTCAATAGTCTTGTTTGTGTTCAACTCTGCCTGTCAGGCTCTTTTTCGTCGATGTTTAGTCTGGTTGATCATGGTCCTCGCTAATTACTAACATGATCATCGTCATTGTTTGTACCATAGTTGATGTTGTTGTTGTAATTGCTAATACTGTTGAATAATTTCTATGGCTTAGTGATGATGACTAAAGTAGTTTTAGAAACTGGCTTCCTCTTAAGTTGTTCACATTATCGCGAGTGTACTGTATAATCATAAAACTCACAAAACACATCTCGGTTATATTCCTTTTTACATGGTTTTATTTATGTATAATATTTGTAGTTTCCTAACTGTATTTTATTATGCATATAATGTATCAAGAAGGTAAGCACTATAAACATAGAGAAGAAAAATAAAATAATATCGTTAGCTGCAATTTGTATGTCTATAGATATTTTATACTTATTATTATTATTATTTTTTTTTTTTTTTCGAAAAATTGGTATATGTACATTTCTGACAAAAAGACAGCGCGGTTTATTTGTCATATTTTTTTTATTTTTACGACAGAGTATACGAATATTCTCTTTTTTTTTTTTACTAGATAAATATAAAATTCTATGTATTTTTATATTAGCTCGTCCTTTAACTTTTACTACCCAAAGGGACCACACATAGCGAGAAATGCTCGTTTATCTATATCGACCTCTGTCGGATTGTGGACAGCTTTAGTGTCAGGTACTGCTTTTATAGGCACACATATTATGTATAGGAACAGTGCTTCTTTAAAAAATACAATGGAATAGCATCAGTTCAGGATTTTATACACAATAGTAAATTTCAAAAGGCTTCATAAATGCATAAATGCAAGTAGCTACTTACCTTTTCTCCTCAAGAAAATGCGACTAGGTCGAATTACGAGAAACACAGACACAGGGAAGTGTTATAGTTATAACTTATAAATATATGTATACATATTTTTTTATGGTTACGCAGTCTGAAGTGATATTCTTATCTATACTTTAAAATTTAAAATGGAAATAAAATAAAGTAAAATGAAATAAAATAAAATAAAATAAAATAAAATAAAATAAAATAAAATAAAATAAAATAAAATAAAATAAAATAAAATAAAATAAAATAAAATAAAATAAAATAAAATAAAATAAAATAAAATGAAATAAAATTAAATAATCTCAAATAAATTAAAAATATTAAATTAATTTTATATCGGTTTATAAAACAAATTGTATTTCGAACAACTGTAAATTATTTTAAAAATTGCGTCAACTCTTAAACAAAAATATACAGTATGGTATAAATAGTAGCGTATATAAGCAAATAACACATACAGAATAATTAATGTATGGAGGGAAGTGTGGTATAATTGTGTGTGTTGCTGTTATATGGATTGGTAATAATTCAATATAACTTCTTCACGAAAATTGATGTTCCCAATTTAACAGGTTTGTAACTTTCGTTTTCTTTTCCATTTTTCGTACGTCACAAGTTTTGTATAAGCTCTATTGAAAACCTACCAAGGCCCAATAATTTTATATTCACGGATAGGGTGAGAAAAAAATAAAAATATAAGTATTGTATGTAGCTTCATTTAATAGTAGAAATGTTATAATGTAGTGGAAATCATATCTTCTTCTATGATTATAAATTGCTAATTATTTATTGATTTATTCCTCCGCCGCAATGCATCATGTCCTCCATTATTATATCACTATTTGTATAAGCAATGTTCTAAGGAAATTGACATTTGCATTCCTCCAATAAGATAATTCAACCGTAATGGCATTGCTCATCAAAAAAACCTTCGAGTCCAACTTCGGTTAAGTAAAGAGATTATTCTTTTACGCCGTACAATACGAACATACTTATATGGAATGCTCTATCCGACTTTATTTATCCTTTCCATTTTGAAACTCATATGTTCAATATTATACCTAGCTCTGAGAGCAGGTTAAGTTAATTAAGCGAAAGTTTATTCTTGTCCGCTTATTATGGATGAAATTAATTGTTGTAAATATAATAAAAAACGCTTAGAGTAGAGGTCCCCTTGGCCTAATGTCTAATGCTGCAAGCATACTATATCTTATAAATCTCTTTTTTGTTCTTGTATTGATATATTCTTGCAACCACATACATAGATATTCAGATTTTTTAGCAGGGTTTAAAATTCTGTATTATAGATATTAATAGATTCCTACTTTTCCAATAGCTATTCCCCAACCACCGCTTTATGTTATTTTACTATTTTTAATTCTATGGGAAGATAACTGCAGATGACAGAACTGGGACTGCAGCTACCGTTGAACTTCTGACTTCTGTCTTTCACAAAATAACTAATAATTGTTTAAATTTGGAGAATTTTAAATAAAAGTAAAATAACAAAAAAAAAAAAGACAGACAGGTGTCAAAACAATTCTAATGTCAAACAAATACGTAACTGTACAATGTAAACATTTTGAAAACTTTTTGTCGAAAAATCTACTTTTTGGTCCGCGTTCGTTTGAAATAAAGCTTTTAGATTGACAATAGGTTTGCCACTGACAGATGTATGAGAATGATGAAATGTGTACGTACCCTCAATTCGGGTGAAGTAAAAAAATAATAAAAAATAAAAGTAGTAAATATAAATTGTACACTGAGAAAAAAAGGGCAAAGTAAGATCTAATAAATCGTATTTGATTTAACGTTGAAAATATATTGATTTAACTACGCATCGTTGTTTTAAGTACTGTAATTCTTGTTTTAAATTGAACCGTAGTCGATTCAACAGTGAAACAAATTTCATTAATAATTAAGTGCGTTCAATGTGGATTTAAAGTGGAAACTGCTAAAATGTATCCAACATTAAATTCCATGCTTATATTTCAAAGTGTAACATAGTTGATTCTACTTTGTTCAACATCATTTCGAAGTCGCAGCCACTTACAAATAACACTTATACATTAAATTATTTTTTCGCAAACATTAATGAAAGATTTTCAATATAAAATCAACTTTATTTTGAACTCATTCATAGTCAATTTTCAGTGGACCAAATGTAACATCGAAATGTTTAAAATTTAAAGTGGAAGCGATGTAGAAACAAAGTGAAACGTATTCATTTTCACATAGATGTTGCATTTCCAAACTAGATCAACTTAAAATCAAAGGGATTCATAGTTGATCTTAAGTGGAGTCCATGTAGAACCATGAAAAAAACTACCTGCAATGCAGTGTCGGGTCGGCTTCATATATTCAGTCGTGTTTTGTCTTTTTTAAAACAGTTGGAGTTTAAACAGTTTCATGTACCAAATAAAGACGTTGAACTTTTAGTTAAACTATTAATCCCCAGTTTCACTGTGGGAGTTTAAAATTGAGATGAACTGAGCCCTAAACTGAGTTTAAATTTTTGGTTTAGTTCGTCCGGTTTCACAGTGAAATCTGATCTTCAGGTCAGTTGAACTTCGCTTAACTATATTTTATGAAAATTAGTTGGTAGCATTTTTCTGGCCTCGTCCACCCCGTCTCTCTCTAACACAAAAAAACATGCGAAACACCGAGAATAATAAATAAATTAATAATCAAAATCACTATAACAACTCGATAACATTTGAATACACAATTTTGTTTTGTTCATAATATTTTCTGAAAAAAAAACAATGCAAACGCTGAACTGATGCTTAAACGGCGGAATAATCTCGGTTAACTTAAACTACAAATTGAGGTTTAAACGACACTGTGAAACCGAATAAATTGCTGATCTGAAGTTTAAACCAAAAGTGCAGTTTAAACGCGCACTGTGAAACTGGGGGTAAGAGAATTTGAAATAGAATACGTTTTCCCTACTTTGAAAAGTAAGTTTAGTTTTAGTGAAATCATAAGAAAATTAAGCCTAGTTTGATGGAAATTTATTTATTTTTTTACACATTAGATTATTTGGCGCAAGTCTTAAGCAAAACACAATTTTCTGGTGGCTTATCCCGAATCCCGAAGCGCTTAAGACATGTGGATCGTTAAGATTTTCTTGGGATATGCGGTTTGAAGCAAAGCACAAGTGTATCCCTACATTAATATCCAGTAAATTCAAATTTGTTTTAAAAAATCAAAATACAATTTTTAGATTTCAAAATAATCATTATTTTTTATTAAAAAAATTGGAAAACTTTTTTTAAATTCAGATTGACGTAAATTGTGGGTGAATCCAAGTTGTTATTTTAAAAACGTAAAGTAGTAAATTCTATTTACAACGTTTCATTGTTTCCATTTCAAAGTAATTTAATTTTTTTCATTTTCATTTTTATTGGAGACATTTATAATAAAATTAATTTTGTACAATTATTTACATTGGTCGACTTAAAGATATGTCAGACTGTATACAATAATTTTTTTATATATATCTACATAATATATTATTATTTAATTTCAAGGATTTTTGATGTAAAGGAGATAGTGGAGTATTTCGCTTGCTCCCGGCGAATAGACTCGGCTTTGCTCTATTTTGGCTTTGATTGCTTACTAAAACTTAAACTATAACTTATACACTAGGAGTTACTAAAAATAAGGTTAAGAACTAAACTAATCCGCCATCTTAAGGAGGATATCAAAATAACAAAATTCGTTGTTAATGTCATTTTTTAATTATTATTAATTTTAGTTTGCACAAGCCAAGTAGTTCTTAATAATTTATATACAATTCATATAAGTATTAAAAGAAAATCTTAGGAAATCTGCGTTCCGCTACGCTTTATGTTAGCTGCTTCATTTCTAAAAATTCAGAGATAATTTCAGGTTATATGGGCACAACATTACCCTCTATAATTTGATGGCGATGCTTTTTCATAGAACGGTACCTTTAAGCTATCGTTTGTATCTGGTCTTAATTGGGTTATAGACCCCTGATTCATTAGATTGAATGGTGACAAATAGTAATTATCCATTAAACAGTTGTTGATATTTGAGTCCCTCAAGGATCTTACCATTGGGTTTTCTTGGAAGGTTAGTCGTTCCATCTTTTTAAGGAGAAGATCTATTTGATAACTCATTATAGGCTTAACTTGAGTTGCTTCATAAATAATTTTGTTGGAAAACCATTTCTTATCTGGTCTTCTAAACAAACCACAGCAGAACCTCAAGATTTGTCTTTCAAATACTTCCATTTCTCTTGCAACGGTGGGTGATATGGTAAACCAGATACAAAACCCAAAGGTCAAAATTGGTCTTATAATTGTCTTGTACATCAGTATTTTCGTTTTTCCAAGTAGATATTTAGAGCTAAACAGTGGTTTAAGCGATGCGATAATCATTTTAGCCCTTTTAACAATTGCTCTTGCGTGTTTGTTGAAAAAATATCTGTTGTGGAAGTTATCACCAAGATACTTTGTTTCCGTTCGTAATGGAATATCAAAGTTATTTAGTTTTAAACTTAATTTCTTTGACAGCGAGATAGTGACCTTTTCTACTCGCATTCCTGAAACAAGTCAGGCCACATTTCACTGTATTAATTTTCATTCTCCATTTGTTGAAATAAATTTCAACAAGTGGAAGTCCTTGGTGATGTTAACGGAAATATTCCCAGATCAAAAGAATTTCTTTCTGAAGAAAATGTTACCAATGATTCATTAGCATGTCTCTCTTTAAATAAATCCACAGTGCTAATAATTGCATTTTGGAAAATGTCGTCCGCATGTCTTACTTCAGAGTAATTGCATGAGTATTAGCTTTTGAAAGCATTTAATTTGGACTCAATATCAATCAATTCGTGTCCTTCGTATGAGACCACGTCTTTTGAAATATCAGTCCCAACAAATTTTCGGCCAGTTATTTTATCGATTTCTTTGAAAGCTTGAGGGGAAGGTTTTATTTTTGTAAGTCTAGATTGAAACAATTTATTAAGGTCCAAATTAACATTTTTTTTTATAATTCTGCTAATGCATTGTATTTTGGCATGAAGTGCGCGATATTCTTGATTGACCCTGTTAAGGTGAAGATGGAAGATTCTCTTAAGCTGTTTTAGCCACATTCTTCGAAGCTCGATCAACTTTTTTGTCAAGTATGAAATACATTTATTTTTATGATTTTCGATATTAATAATGTTTGAATGACGATCTACATTAGAAAAAATTGACTCATTTACAGGATTTATTAGGTCATCGGTTTCTATGTTTGAAAAGTTTCTTGAAGTTGGTACATCAATGGCAGATAATGTATTATGAAGACTAAACTGAAAAGCCAATTGTATTTTTGAAAGTTCTATATTTAGGTAAAGGCTCCAATATAGGGGAAGAATCTTCAAGAAAGACCTCATAACTAATTCCAAAATGATCTGACAGTGCTGCAAACGTTTTACAAGTTTGATACATGGGGAAGTTATTGGCCCTCTATGTGGCATTAATGGATGCTGAAACTATAAAAAAGTCTAAGGAGGAATTCGATCTTGGGTAAGTACAGGTTTTCGACGGTATTAAATCAAGAGTAAGGCATGGACCAGTGTAGAACCAATTGTTCAAAAGATTTACATTATTGTTATGGACAATGTTACCCCATGCGGTTTGTCGCGCATTAAAATCGCCGCCAATTACAGCAGCATCATAATTATTAACCAGAGCATATTACTTATCCAGATCTCTACTTAAATGGTGACCAGCGTGTGATGGAATGTAACGGGTGATTTTTTTGCTACTTGGTTTTTGACGTTTATATTTTTGACAGATCACACATGACAAATTCCACTGACATTTGACATTTCGATTCAGTATTGTTTGCCATTTCATCATGAATAGACTTACGCCTGAACAACGTTTGCAAATTATTGAAATTTATTATCAAAATTCGTGCTCTGTGAAAAATGTGTTTCGCAAGCTACGCCCGTTTCAGCGACGAGGCTCATTTTTGGCTAAATGGATACGTGAATAAGCAGAATTGCCGTATTTGGAGTGAAGAGCAGCCAGAGGCAATTCAGCAGCTACCAATGCATCCCGAAAAATGCACTGTTTGGTGCGGTTTATGGGCAGGCGGCATCATTGGGCCGTACTTCTTCAAGGACGATGAAGGCCGCAGGGTTACGGTCAATGGAGAAAGGTACCGTTCGATGGTAACAGATTTTTTTTGCCGAAAATGCAAGAATTGAACTCGGTCGACATGTGGTTCCAACAGGACGGTGCCACATGCCACACTGCACTTGAAACCATGCATCAATTGAGAGGCGAATTTGGTGAGCAGTTGATCTCACGTTTTGGCGCAGTCAATTGGCCACCAAGATCATGTGATTTGACCCCGTTAGACTATTTTTTGTGGGGCTGTGTTAAGTCTATTGTCTATAGGGACAACCCAAACACGATTGCTGCCTTGGAAGACAACATTGAACGCGTCATTGGTGAGATTCCGGCCGAAATGTGTGAAAAAGTTTGCCAAAATTGGACCTTCAGAATGGACCACCTGAAGCGTAGCCGCGGGCAACATTTAAGTGAAATTATTTTTAAAAAGTAAATGGCAGAAATTGATCTATCGATCCAAATAAAAATTTCATTCACTTTTTACAAGTTTCTGTGTTTTTTTGAATTTTCAAAAACCAAGCTCTTAAAAAATCACCGTTTATATGCTTCCAATTAGTAAACGAAATTCTGTTCCATTAGGTTTTATAAAGGAAACTGAAGCAAGACAAACAGAAAAAATATTACTATCAAATACGACATAATTATACTTGTACTTATTATGAAGTACAATTGTTAATTGCAATTGTAACCTTCAAACGAAGGCCTAAATCTTCCGGATAATCTTGTTTCTGAAAGCAAACATATATTAGGTTTTTTTGGTGCAAGTCGCTTTTCATAAGAAATTATTGAATTAAAATTCATCGATATTACTCTTAGTTTAAGTTTTGTTAAAGCCATCATTATACGACAATTGAGGCAACAAACTCCAAGTAGGAAAACATTTTTTCCTCTTAGGTTTTGATCAGTTTTTGTTTAGACCAAAATTGCCTGATTTTTGTCAATAACTCTACAAAAGGTATACTCGTATTAAACAATTTTTTCGCTTCATTTAAGAAATCGTTAACTTCCCCTTTTTGTGAATTCGAGCTGTCTATAGCATTTGAAATAGTTTGTTAATCATTTTGGTTTCTGATATTTGCAGCAGAAAATACCCTAAAGGAATTGGTCGAGGTTTTCGCTTTATCCGCGAATGAAATCTTTGCGTTAGTAAAGTTTAGAATTGATTCTTCAACAAAAGATTTAGTTTTACTTACCGATTCTTTAGACTTTTGAGAATAAGAAAATTTCTTTTCTTTATATTTTAGATAAGCCGAACAACCTTGATAGCTGGCGGCGTGGCCAGTTTCATTGCAGTCAAAACACTTTGGTACGGGAACCTCTTCATTTCTTTCATGTAGGGTTTTAAATGCGTTTATGCAATCTATTAGAAATTACTTAAAACAAAATTGAAACGTAGTGAAATTAAAATTGAAAGATAGTAATTTCAAAGTTGGTTCGTAATATTTTTAAACGTATGCCTTTGAATACACAATGGTTGGAAAAAGTATTTTGACAAAACTATTTTCCTTGTTATATTGCTTGTTTTAAAGAGCTGAGAGATATAACGGAACTCGTGTGATGCTCGAAACAAAATATCTACGTGATTGTAACTGTAAATTACAAAATATTTTATTTTTCCTTACGCATTCGTTTTTAATCATGTTCAATGTATGGAGTGAGTTGAAATTAACTGGAAAAAAGTATTTTGACATCATATTCTTTTAAGTTCATTTCGTTTCGTGCGTGCGATCAAAGTTAATATTTGTTACAATTAAGCACATTTAAATACAGAAATTTTATTACATTAAAGTTTTTTTTCAATTTAATTGATTATAATGGGGAAAACGGCGGAAATACGCGAAGTTTTAAGAAATGAAATGGCGATCAAGTATGATGCTGGTGTTTCGGTTCAATACTTAAGCAAACTATACAAAGTGCCTCGTCAAACCGTGTATTACCAAATAAATAAACAAAAAAATCTCAAATGAACGTGAAACTTACCACGTTCAGGACGCCCACGCAAGACAACCAAAAGAGAAGACCGTTTAATCGTCGGAAAATTTAAAGAAAACGTGCTAAAAACGCCAAAATCTGCAACAATAGAAATGAAAAATCAGTATGATATTGAAATTTGTGAAAAAACTATAAGAAATCGTTTAAAAGAGGCTGGCTTTGACACTTACATAGCCAGAACAATACCACAAATATCACATAAAAACAAACTTAAACGTTTGGAATTCGCCAAAAAAAATTTACAAAAGCCTTCATCATTTTGGGAAAAGATATTGTGGACTGATGAAAGCTCATTTCAGTACCATGCCTCAAAAAAGAAAACTTTCTGCAGAATTCCTAAGAAAATGCGTAAAAAAGTGGCACCTGTTTGTGAACGAGTGTCCCATGGTGGAGGCTCCGTAATGTTTTGGGGATGTGTTTGTTTTAACGGCACAGGAGGCTTGGTACCAATTGAAGGAACGATGAACAAGGATAAATATTTGGATATTTTAAATAACCACGCCTTTGGTTCAGGTGACAAATTAATTGGACAGTCATTTATCTTGCAACAAGATAACGCACCTGGTCACAAAGCAAAACTGATAACCAATTTTCTGAAGGAAGTGGATGTAAATATATTAGATTGGCCACCTCAGAGCCCTGATCTAAATGTAATAGAGAATGTGTGGGCGAATATAAAGCGAAGGAGAAGAGTCCATGTTTGACAAGAACACGCGAAGAGACAATTGCTGAGGTCGAAGACCTGTGGAGAGAAGTTTATCTGCAAACTCTGCAAAATTTGGTAAAATCCATACCCGGCCGGTTACAAAAAGTCATCAACGGTAACGGAAATTTCACTTTCTATTAAGTTTTGCTTAAATTGCTGTATAAATTTACTGTCACGTCATTTTTTTTTATTAATAATGTTTTGTAAAAATACTTTTTTCCGCTTAGATAAAAAAAAAAAAACAAATTTTTAGTTTAAGAAGTATAATGTTGAATTCAACGATTTTTTTTTTTTGAAATCCTATAGCTATACAGATATTATGTAATTTTTAATTTTTTTTTCTATAAATAAAAAAAAAGATGTAAATTAAAATGTGCGATTTGATTTCTGTCAAAATACTTTTTCCGACCATTGTAATATGGCACACAGTAGAATTGTCGTTGTTCCATTTCGTTTTAAAGTTGGATGATATTGATTTTACTATAATTCCACCTTTAATCAAAGGAAAGCGTATTTAGATCAAGCATGAAAACTATTCGTTTTCATATAGGAAAAAACGTTGAATCAATGATGTTTCACTTTAATTCTAAAATTTTCATCTTTAGCCCCGAATCATTTCTAAATATACTTAAATCAAAGTGGTTTTGTTTAAGTATAGCTGCTCAAAAAGATCAAGTGCTACTAACTGACTTAAGTTTTTTAATGAGGCAATTAGGTACTAGTCTATCTGTCTACTAACGACGACAACAAGGGTCACCAGGATGAAAACATACACATTAGGGTTACACTGAAGTAAGTGATTACATTTTTTTTAATTGCTTGTTGTGTCCTCTTGTGTAAAACTAGCTTACATTTTCAAGCAAAAGGCCGGGCGCAGGAAATTATTTTTACTTTGATTCGTTTCAGCGATAAAAATATCCGAAATTAAATTTCCACTCACAGACACACATCTTAGGACACTATATTATTAAATGCAATATCTGCTGGTGTACCTACTATTATGCTGCAGATGAGAATCCTTAATATCTTTTTTCCTTGGATTTTATATCTTTTTTTGTAGCTCGTCCAGAGGTAAATTAAAATGTTGGCATTTTCAACGCGGGCTGTTGGATGCCATGCCTTCCCTATTTTTTTATGTTTTGTCCGTGTTTTCTTTTTTAATTTATTTTGTCTTTTGTAATGAATTTTGTTTTGAAAAGTCAAAGGGATGAGTTCACTGGGTTATTCCCCTATAGACATTCTGTAGGTATTTCCAGTGATAGATGTTGTATCATTTGTTTAACTTCAAACGCAGTTCGTAATAGCTTCCTGCTTTGCGGTGCTAATACTCATAAATTAAATAAATTTGGGAGCGCGATAGCTTGTGGAAAACCAGCGCCTATTGTGACTTACAACTCTCAATCATTCTTGTGTCTGTGTTGTTGGTCGAAAGGGATGGAGCGCACATTCAGGTTTCTGATAAATCGGAACAGAACAGGCAAGGATTCGATTTTCAGACCTCCTGCAGGGAGCGAGGCAGGAGCAATACAGGCTAGTACTAAATGATATTAAGAGAATCTGTCAAAACAATATTTTATCAAATTGATGTTTTCTTTTATATACCACCCGTTATTTATGTTTGGAATTTGAAAATATAAATCATCGTTCCTCAAAACAGTTGGCTGCAGATTTTGATTAAACTTGTTTTTAGGATAGAGAAAGGAAAAAGGTAAATTTCGCCATTCTGAGGTCAACTGTTAGACCGTTCAGCTTTAAACAAAGCGAGTTAATATTGAAGCTTGTATAAAATGTTAAAATAGTAAAGGGTTCTTTTCAAACGTCGGTGGATGACAGGTGGATGATAATATTAAATAACGAAAGTTGTATCTTAGATAACAGCGGCTTTAAAGTCATATTATTGTGTGTGTGTGGAGAGCCATCGAAAGCTAGGGCTGGCAACGAGACGAGAACAGGCGAGATTTTGGTTAGTATCGTCTCGGTCTCGTCAAAATTGAAATATATCAGTCTCGTCTCAGTTTCGGTTTCGGTATTGTCTTTTCTCGTGAAAATTTTAATGTGTAATCACGTCTCGGTCTCGGTCTCCTCTCATCCTTAGTCTGGAAAATTTCGAACTGTCTAAGAGATCATTTGATTTTTGTAGAGGTTTTTTAATCCTTTTAAATAGGAGCCATCCCTCAATCGATTTCGACAATTCATAAATTGACAGGTAGGCAATGTACTATATTTTGACGGCGGAAGATGAGATAATCTCCCATCTTCTTTTATCATGTCCTGCTGGTTTAATTCAAGAGATAATATCACTTCTCGTAGTATCAAAATTGGTCTGTGGTCTAAGTGTGTCAGACGTTTTCCTAACAGCAACCTCAATCTAACCTCACCTAACCTAACCTACAAACTAAAACCTTTATAATTGGACTGGTAGTGTTTTTACTTGCTATATAGGTATTTTATGACAAGTTTTGAATTTGGAAAATAAAAAGAAGTCAAGATTTTGCTAAAATGATGAAATGATGATAGAGGACACGAAAAGCGTATGTCACGCAATTCCGTCTATCTGTCTGTAGATCGATCTACAGCCTAAACGGCTAAATCGATTTTCTTCAAACTTAAGTCTTTTAATGGATTACCTTGATTAGTTTTTTAAATCTTTTTAATCCTTAAAAAGAACGGTACCTGTGCTGTACCAACAAAAGTAAATCTTATTACCTCGAAATCGGCTCTAACGATTTGATAGACAAAATCTGTGTACTTATCCAGCCAACATTTTGGATCAAAATATTTATAACATATTTTGTTATTAACATACCTAGCTGGCATAGAACCTTTTTTATTTTCGACTTTCTCATTAACGGCTCAACGGATGTCGATCAAAAATTGTAGAGGAGGTCGTTCAAATAATTCTAAATAATACACCTTATAAAAATTCTTAGAAAAATTATATTTTTTTTTGGAGTTTTGAAATAAAATAATTAACATTTTATTTTTTTTTTAAGGTGGATATGAGTATGAAAAATTCACAATCACAAAAGTTAGTCTAATTTATTCAATTCCATTTTTTTTTTATTTTTTTTAATCAATCACTTTTCTGGAGAATTCCCCTTATTGAAATTTTAAACATTATCTTTTTTTTTAAACTCAACAAAAATGTCCATTAGTGCATCAAAGAAAAAATAAAATAAAACTCCCTACGGAAAAGCAGATTATTTATGTATTTAATCCTAGATAAGTTGACTCGTCATGATGATGATGTGCAAATATATCTTTCCTTCAATACCTCAACCCAACCGCAAACGTAATCACTGGTGGAATTGTCAATGCCATTAAACCGCACACAGTATCCCATCCGTTTACCTAAATCTTAATGACTTTCCAAAACCCACATCGCACAAACTTTGCCTTCATACCGATACTTATATTCGTTTGATAAAAAAATGTTCCCTTAAATCTCCATCAATGCTAGCTATTTGAATTAGAACATTAATTCAGCTCCCTTCCTATCCCTCTCACTGATTCAATTTGGATTGATTTTTTTTTACATATTGTTTAATGCTAAACTATTTCTATAACTTACCCAAGAACCAAAACTCGCACAGAATGAAAAAAAATCGATACGAACATTTTTGTCTTACATCAAGAGATACAAAAAAAAGCAAAATGTTTTTTTTTAGTTTTAATATAAATTCTCTTTTCTGGGAGCCAATATGGTTCCTCCACAGGGCTTGTAGTTGTTGTTACCTTGAAAGGACATTTCCAGATGACAAATTCTCCAAGAAAAATTTCAAAGTCATATTACAGCAATGTCAATTACTACATCAGAATGTCCAGTTTACATTCGAGGTATCAGCTCTTTTGGATTTGAAACGAATCCTTTCAGTATTTACTATACCCTTTTGCTTTTTGTGGAAAAAAGATAATGTGTTTGTTTATGTGATCGGTTCATGGTTAGTTTTATTAAACGAATGGGTTTTTGAGATCAATTGAATTTTCTTGGCCACAATTTTTCTCAATATTGAATGTGAAGGCCCTTTCACGCCAGTGCAAAAAAATATTCTTCTCGAAATGGACTTATAAGACCGCAAGTTATAAATAATAATTAGTTTATAAATTGTTCAATTAAAGTTTATTTAGCAAGTATAAATATTTTGCTTTACGCGTCAACGAGTACAAGTTATATTGAACTGCCTTGAAGCACCTGTTTTGATTTTAACAAAAGAAATAGCAAACTACTTCCTTTTATATTTAATGACTTTGAATGCCCAACAACAACTTGAGTGTGCTACCACCAAGTTTTTTCTCAATTATTTTTGGCTGAAATTATAGCTATTTGACGACTTGCCAGGGTCGATCATCAGATTCCTTTGCTCCAGTGGTGCTGGTCTACTTTTTCATTTTAATTGAAAAACTTCTTGTGCCTTCATCGTGAACCATGACCAGCCGCTTAGTAGCCAACGCACTTCTCATCACGCCACCGAGCCCACATGATCAGATCCAACCTAATGCAGGTTTCTGTTTATCAATTGCATTGAAACGACTAGCACTTTTATTAGCCACACAAGTTTGTTGTTGGTTATACTTCCTTTTTCATATATTGTAACGAAGCATTACACTTACGCACCCCATCCCATGCCGAACCGAAATTATGTACCTGACCACCGCCAAACCAGTCAACTAACCAGTCATATTTATTTATTTTCATTATAAAAAAAAATAAATCCAGCCAGACCGCACGACCACCACATAATCACAATACAGCAGCATCGTGCGACCACTACCGATACCTAATCATTCGACAACAGTGGAGTGCCGCTACCAGCAAGAAACGCCAGCAACAACGTACGACCTTAACACCACCCTAACATTTACTTTCGTCATCCTTACAATTCGCACTGCCTTAAGGTGAGAATTATAATAAATGGATGTAAGGAATGACGATAGGAAACTTGTACACTCTAAAAGCATACCTTAATGTAAGCTATGGTGATTGCTGAGGAATAAGATTCCAGCACACTTGGTGTTCAATTCCGTTTAACTTTAATTGGTACATTGTTGTGCCATTTAAGGCGGACTTTTTGTCAAACAAAATAAATAAATTCCCTTGGGATCGCCTTGGGCTGGAATTTGATTCCTATAAGCCACCGATTTCCCTACTTTCCCCTTCAGGGTTAGTTTAGGGCAAAGTATTTTTCCCCTGGGTTAGCCTTTTGCAGGAATTATCTCCGGTTCGCTTCTTCAAAGTTCTGTTCGTTAATGGGGGTCGGGGTGGCCGTGGCGCGATAGTTGTGTGTTCGCCTGTCAACGTCATGGTCACAGGTTCCATCACTGCCGTAGTCTATGTCTTCTTATTTTTCCATTAAAAACCAATTCTAAAAATAAATGTCATACAATGAGTTACTGGTTTACTAATTACATGCTGTTTATGCATAGAACTAACAACATGTGATTGAGTAAAACTAGTATGCCGATAAAATATGAAAAAGTATAAAAAAAATAATGCGAATTATAAGGGACATCGATAAATAAGACACGGAAATTTATCCGCATTAGTTCAGCCGCTATCCATGGTTATAAAATCTGAGACAACAACTACCTACAGTCTCCGAATATTGCGCCACACATCTTTCCTATCATTCTTTCTCTTCATTAAACCTCACCCTCACGCCCGCGCTGTGTTGTAACATTTAAAGGGTATTCATAATCCCTTGAGCGCGTGTAGATTATAAAAAAAAAAAAAAAAAAATGAAGGGAAAGTGTACCTTATGATAATTTTTTTTGGAAAAATTTATTTATTAAATTTAGTTATTTTTGGTACCTCTAGTAGAACCTTTTTTTTTTTGTTTTTCGATTTTTTCGGAAACGGTTAATTTGATTTCTTAGAAATTTTTTTGCGCAGAAGGTCCTAGAAAGTTTAAACAATATTCTTTTTGAAATTGTGTTTTTTTTTTAAACTCAAAATTTCGAAAATGACTTCATAGATTTTTTCTAAACTTCATATTTGGTGCTTTTTTGAGATTATCTTGAATAGTTAGGAAACCTATTTTACTCAAATAAAAAACAACGGTACCTCCCATACAAATGTTAAAAAACGTTAAGAAACATTTTTTTTCTCGAAAACGGCTCAAAGAATTTTTATAAAAAAAAATTATGTGTTCTCAAATAAGTACAGTTCACTTTCAAGTATAAAAATATTTTTTTTCGTACCTATTAACGGTACTTCCCATAGAACCACTTTTCATATTTTCGACTTTCTCATTATTGGACAAACCGATTAAAATAATTTTTTTTATACAATTGCTCCCTAAAAGTGTTAATAAGATTGCATACGAAAATTTTCAAAAAATAAGTTTTTCGATTTTTAAAAAATAAATAATTTTTTTTTTTTCGAAAAATCGATTTTTCAAAAACCAGTGACAGAATTTTTTTGAAATTCAAATTTTATATGTATATTAATAATGTCTTCAAAATGAGGTTTCAAATTTTTTTTCCAAAAATGTTTTCAAGATTGTATACATTAAAAATTAATTTATTAAAAAATCGCTCCAGCGATTTTTGAATTTTTTTTGATATATTCTTATTTATCCATGAATTTAATTGCATCTTTGTTTTCCCCAAAACTATAACGACTAAGCAATATAAACAAATTTAATTATGTGTATTATCCATTTATTTCTACCTTATTATTATTCCCTCTTTGCGTATTTTGGTGTAAGTCACTGAACACCAAATACAGAGCAGGCCCTCATACATTTATAGTTATATACTTACCTAAATTATAAAGTTACATGCATATCATTTTCATTATTATATGTACATGTTTACATACCTAGGTATCATCTAGGTATGTAGGTAGGTACATATTACTCTCCTAACTTATGTAAGGATATACGAGTAATTAATCCCTGATTTATATTTAAATATACATTTGTAGGTACATACATATGTAACTAGTCCTTGTATCATCCATTCCACAATTCATTATACTAAGAATCAAGGTAATCTTACCTACATAGGCTTTAAACCTGCATGGGATAACTACACCTAACTAACCAAACCTCAATGGTTAGCTACAATAGCAAGTTCATACGATCGTGCATTTTATTTTGTATAAAAATCGTTAGCGCCGTTTTCGACATAATTAGGATAGTAGACAAAATTGTAGGGCAAGTACCGTTATTTTTGGGTCTAACAAAACGATTCAAAAATCTATTTGAGTCAATCACCTAATACTACGTTTTCACCTACCACTTAATCCAGATTTAAGTATATTAACCATAAATCCTCTTTGAAATCTTCTAAATCTTGAAGATTTGCCATACAAATTTTAATCTCCTTAAATGAAGATTAGAAATTAATCTCATTTAAATCTTCTTCGAAGTAGAAGATTCGCAAAAGAAACAAACCTTATTTCATAGAACGCGCCTATTCTAACGTCATATTTTCTCCATTGACATTCAATAAAAAAAAACTGTCCAACATTATTTAATTTGTTTTTGTCTGGTATAATTTTTCGTTGCCTTCAAATTCTGTTTTTGTTTATAAATAAGTATAAAAATAAAAAAATGCAATAAAGCTACAAAGACCAAAGCGGTCGGTGCCTCGAATTTGTAATGGAAAATATTTTAGCTAACCTACAGTAATACTTTGAAGTTGTTCTTTCCCAAATCGTATGTAAAAACGAAAACCGTACAAAGGCGACTACAGTATTTATGTAAATATATCTATATCTAAGATGTTGGGATAACAATATTTTAAAGTTATTACTCATTTTTATTTATTGAAATTAAATTTGTTCACTGCACCGAAATTATTATTCTTCCCAATTATTTTGTTTTTGTCTTGTTGTATTGACTTTCGAATAACAATTCATAGTGAAAACGTCAAACTAATCTTTTTATCACTGGTGAAAACACTTGAAGATTAATTTTTAATCTTTACAATTTAAACCGGATTATCTTTAGGTGAAAACGTAGCATAAGACACTTAGTACCAAGTTTAAAGAAAATCGCTTCTTCCGTTCAGACTGTAGAGTATTGTACAGACACACGGAATTATGGAATCCACTTTTTTGGTGTTCTCTATTATCGTAATGTCAAGTTTGATTAAAATCTCGAGCTTGATTTTTTTTTTCAAATGCAAAAAATGAATGTACCTATGATAAAAGGTTAATCCTTATTATCTCGAAACTGGTTCAAGCGATTTTGATAGAAAACTTGTATGTACTACTGTAGGTATATTTTGCACAAAATATTATCTTAATGGTACCCGTAATAGAAGCCTTTCTTTTGAATTTCGACATTCGATTTCGGATTTCGATAAAAAAGAAAATTGACACAGGATGTCTTTCAAATTTCAAAGAATACTGCATACAACAAAGTTTTCGAAAAATATTTTTCTTGGATTTTCAAAAAAAAAGTATATGATTTTTTTAAATTATTTAATAGTTCAAAAACGGGTGAATGATTTTTTTTTTGACATTATTTATTAAAAATTAATACTGTTAAATACTTAAAATTCCAATACCAACATTTTGTTGAAGAGAAATTTTGTAAATAATAATTAGGTAAAACACGACTTTAAGAATATATTAAGCCGTTTCTAGGAAGAAAACTTATAAACGGTGATTTTTTAAGAGCTTAGTTTTTGAAAATTCAAAAAAACACAGAAACTTGTAAAAAGTGAATGAAATTTTTATTTGGATCGATAAATCAATTTCTGCCATTTACTTTTTAAAAATAATTTCACTTAAATGTTGCCCGCGGCTACGCTTCAGGTGGTCTATTCTGAAGGTCCAATTTTGGCAAACTTTTTCACACATTTCGGCCGGAATCTCACCAATGGCGCGTTCAATGTTGGCTTCCAAGGCAGCAATCGTGTTTGGCTTGTCCCCATAGACAATAGACTTAACATAGCCCCACAAAAAATAGTCTAACGGGGTCAAATCACATGATCTTGGTGGCCAATTGACTGCGCCAAAACGTGAGATCAACTGCTCACCAAATTCGCCTCTCAATTGATGCATGGTTTCGCGTGCAGTGTGGCATGTGGCACCGTCCTGTTGGAACCACATGTCGACCGAGTTCAATTCTTGCATTTTCGGCAAAAAAAAATCTGTTATCATCGAACGGTACCTTTCTCCATTGACCGTAACCCTGCGGCCTTCATCGTCCTTGAAGAAGTACGGCCCAATGATGCCGCCTGCCCATAAACCGCACCAAACAGTGCATTTTTCGGGATGCATTGGTAGCTGCTGAATTGCCTCTGGCTGCTCTTCACTCCAAATACTGCAATTCTGCTTATTCACGTATCCATTTAGCCAAAAATGAGCTGGAAAAAAACTGATGTAGCTTGCGAAACACATTTTTCACAGAGCACGAATTTTGATAATAAATTTCAATAATTTGCAAACGTTGTTCAGGCGTAAGTCTATTCATGATGAAATGGCAAACAATACTGAATCGAAATGTCAAATGTTCGTGGAATTTGTCATGTGTGATCTGTCAAAAATATAAACGTCAAAAACCAAGTAGCAAAAAAATCACCCGTTAGTTAGGGTGTGAATGAACATGAGAGCTAGGACGTGTGAACCAGTCGATCATTTCTTGAGGTTTGGATAAAATACCATGCGGATTGCATACTTTTGTAGTTAAGGTTTATATACAGGGTGTCCGCCGGGAAGTTATGCTACTTCGTTTTGCCGCCATTTTGGAAAACATTAGTCTTGACAGTTCATATTTGGCAGTCGTGAAGTAGACACGTGGCAAATTTATTGTATAAAAATATTCGTTTTAATCGTTAAAACATTTTATCAAAATCAATAATCGATTACTGTGACGATGAGAAAGTACGTGAAACTTTTGGGAGAAACAATGTGCCAACAAAATGCACTTTTTATCGTGTAGTGAATGATTTCGAAGCAAGAGGGGATGTAAGTGATAGGCCCAAGCATGGACCACAACGTGCAAGATCGACTGAAAACATTACTACTGCTCAAGGAAGTGTTCAAAGCAATCCATAAACCTCAATTCTACGCCGTGCTAGGAGCTTGGTCTTCGGAGAACAACGTTGGCCACAATTTTGCACAAAGATTTGCATTTGTTTCCATTTAAGATTCAGTTGACACAAGATCTTCTTCCACAAGAATATTTACGCCGCCGTACATATGCCAATGAGTGACGATGCATATTTTCATTTGAATGGATAAGTGAATAAACAGAATAGTCGGTTCCGGGCAATGGAAAACCCTCAAATTATTCATCAGTCACCTTTGCATCCATTAAAAGTTACAGTCTGGTGTGCAATTTGGTCAGGAGGAATCATTGGACATTACTTCTTTGAAAATGAAAACGGCATAAATGTAAGTGTGAATGGGGAGCGATATCTTGACATGATTGAAAACTTTTTAACACCACAACTACATGATTTGGGTTTGATTAACATGTGGTATCAACAAGACGGTGCCACATCGCATACAGCCAGGATAACAGTGGAATTACTGCGTGGCCTCTTTCCACAACAAGTTATTTCAAGAAGTGGTAATGTTGATTGGCCTCCACGGTCGGCTGATTTCACAGCTTCGGACTTCTTTGTGTGGAGATATCTGAAAAGCAAGGTTTATGCAACCAAACAAAAAATGCTTGAGCAACTCAAACAAAATATTCGTGATGAAATTAATGAAATACCGCGTGAAATGTGTGGGAATGTAATGAAAAATGTGCTCAAAACTTATTGCATTTGTGAGACTAACAGAGGCGGACATTTACCTGACATTGTGTTCCATAAATAATTGCCGACATTAAATTAAACATTTATCAATTTAATATCTATTCTCTTTCATTTAATCAAAAATTATAAACAAACAAAGTAGTATACCTTACCGGCGGACACCCTGTACCTTATAAAGCCACAGCTTTCGATTTTACTTGTTTTTAGCTGCAGAAGAACAGTTTTGCAACTTAGAGATGTGACTATGTTACTTGTGTATGAAACCAGCCTATCAATTCTTGAGGATTGGACAGAATACCATGTGGATTGCATACTTTGTAGTTAAGTTGGTTTATATACTTTTAGTACAGTTTTAAGAACTCGGATCTCAACTGGAGTAGCTTGAGTGGAATTCAGTTTTGGTGACGCTAGCATCTTTACTTCCCTAAGGTTGGATGGACGTAATTATTGTTGTCCGGCAAGTTGGTTAGGATGAATGGTACAATAGTCGATTCTATATACATCTAATGCTAACTTTTTTCGGTTTCTCCTCTTGTTGAGATATTTAGTGATATGTAGTCAAAGATTGAAAATGTTCGAACATATGAGATAATGGACGAGTAACATCCATCGATTACAATGTCATCAATCTAGTTGGAGGTTCGTTTGAACTTATTGTGTATCATTAGAAGTAGGAACTATGCATACCCAGCTACTATAATATTTGGATCATTCTTCAACCAGTTTATCAAAAACAAAAAAATTAATCTAAATAACAGAGTTTCTTCAATTGCCTGTAATTAATGAAGCAGGCACACAGAGCACGAAATGTAAATTAATAAAATGGAAGAACAAAAACAATGTTTAATACAATATTTAATTTCAATCCAATTTTAATTAAAAAAAAATAGAAATTCCCATGGAAAATATGTAACTTAACGCAAGCATCCTTAAGTGCCCTAAAGACGAAGTTGATACTTAAGAAATTCACAGGAAAATAGGACCAATTATTTCATCAGATTTTATTTTACCAAGTTACGAGTATACAACACACTTATCATCTTCGAATCAATTAACAGAAAATTTAATTTCAACAAACGCGTTCGGTAATTCGACACTTTTTATGCTTAAAAGCACTTCTCTGCCGATTACCTATGTAGGCGAGCTGTAGAACATAAGACAAGAGGTGGAATTATATGGAGGAAATGCCAAATGAGAAGAAGATGGAAAAAAAATAAAAAACCATCTGTCGGTAACGCCAGCCAGACCAGCAGATTGACGTTGAAAGAAAATTAAATCAAGCCTCCTCATTACGATTATCATCACAGCCAACGCCGTATGGTGCTGTGGCTGTGGGGAAGAGTGTGGAGTGTTCCTGGGACAGCATCCCCTCAAAACAAGCCCCTATACGAATGGCACTCACCTATTTTATGTAGATGTGGTATCTGATGGGGGCTAAAAGTTCAAATATACCAAGGAATGAGGATATCGGATTTTAAAAGTTTTTTGATTCTATTTTATCCAAACAGAGTGCTCTGAAGGTGTCAAAGCCCCTTCTACTTCCATTATCATTATCATCTTGCACTGCCCCTGGTCCTGTTCCTCTTCTGCTTTAAATTCACAAGTCGAAGTGAATTTGGGCGTTCTGAGAAATGTTTTGCCTACCTGGGGATAGTTGACGATGCGAGTTGCGATTCAATGGTGATATTCAATCGAATGGCGCTCAATTTAATTGGAACATTTTCGAATCGAGTTTCCTGAAATAAGTCGATAATGATGGTGTGCGGTAGCGGAAGTGGCATTGGCGTTGGCAGCGGGTGTAGGTGGTTTCGGTTTTGCGGCTCTGGTATCTCGGAATGATGAATAAGGTGGTTTTGTTGGTCGGTAATTATTTGCAAATTATTAATTATTCCCCTTCATTAGACTTTGCGAAATGTATTTTTGTTTTGTTTGAATTTTCCAAACTTATTTTTTTTTATTTCCATTTGTGTGATTGCAAAGAACGGATGAAAGTTGATCACAAATTGAATTTTTTCAGCTGGGTGAGAAATTATTTTGAAGTCTTTTTCCCAACGTAAATATGTATATAGGTTTTAATTAGCTGTGTGTTGTCCTCTTTGAAATTTCAAAGGTCAAATTACAACTTTGCTATTCTGGAAGAGTTTTTGCTTGGTTGAAAAGTACCCAATTATGTATAGATTTAAATACATATTACCTACACCACTTTTTTTCACATTTACAGTTCAATTATGAATTGTATTTATGAAAATAGAGTAGTACCCACTTAATTGGAACTCGCTTAACTGATTTTTCAGCCTAATTGACAGAAAGAGCTTCGTTTAAGAATTTTACTAAATGAGTAGAAAAACTTTTAGATAAATGGTTAACATTGAGTCCCTTTTAATAGAATTATCCCCTTAATTAATCTTTTAAAAACGCAGCTCTAACATTTTTAAAATCTTAGTAAATTGTATTAACTTGGAATTACTAAAAAATTGCAGCTTTGCTGACTGCATTACTAATGCCAGCATAGAATGCCATTCCGAAATCGATTGTTTTTTAATTTAAAATTTATTATTCTTAATTTTTTTTTTAGAAACAAAATTAAAAAAAAATTGTATATAAAAAAATTAAGTAAAAAACCACTTTGAAAATATATTTATTTATGTAACATAAGAGCAAGTTCTTGCGATCCAGTCGTCATTTAATATCCCACTTTAGTTCATTTTTAATAAAAAAATAAAAAGAATTAAATTTAAATAAACAAACAAAATTCTATATTAAAAATTAGTATAATTAATTTACATATTTTTAACTTTTTATTTACGAAATTTACGCGGATTTAAATTTGAAAAATCCTTAAAGGTGCCCATAATTGTATTAGTTATGCTACTGTTCTACATTTGTTGGGTAGTTCATTTTACCTTTCTTTCATTTGCATTTATGTTTGAAAAAATCCACCTTTTAAATATTTAATAGCAGAGTGTTCCCAAAACTATAAAGGGTCGAAGTCTGCATTTTCTTCACTATTTCATTTGATATATATAGGTACTTATGGCACGTTATGGACTCGTAAAAAAACCGAACTCGATATTTTGATCAAACTGGACTAGAATTTTTTTGGGTAATATGCCCACACATTTTCTTAATTTTTTTAAGACGACTTAAAAACGGCGCCAATAATTTTTATAAAAAAAATCAGTTAATTAATCAAGGCAAAGGGTTTGATAATTTTTTTTCTTGGAAAAAATTGTTATTTTTAGTAGATATAATCATTTTTTTAGATTTCGATTTTCTGAGAAACGGTTAATTTGATTTTTTTGAAATTTTTTACTCAAAAGCTCTTAGAAAGTTTAAAGAAAATTTTTTTTTGGAAACTCAAATATTCAAAAACCACTCAATAGATTTTTTCGAAACTTCGTATTTGGTGGTTTTTTAATATTATCTTAAATCAGTTGGTACTAAATTTGTAATCGAAATAATCGACAAGCATGATCGCTACTACATAATCCGAATTTATTTAAATTGCAGTCAATGGAATAACGATTTTCAAGAACTTTATAATTTTTTAACTGACATTAATCTTAATAATTTAATGATTTTGGGTGATTTTAACGCACGTATTGGTAATTACCAAAATTCACATTTGCTGTTTGAACATGTTTCGACTGTTTTCGGGGAGATAAGGGGCGCTCTTGATAAGATGCTTAATGGTTGTGGTAGACGTCTAATAGAGTTATTTGAGGATTTTTGATTTTTTGTTTTAAATGGAATCACCCGTAATGATTTAAGAGGGGCATTTACTTTTATTTCTACATTAGGCTCTTCAACAATAGACTACTGCGCTGTTAAAGGGGATTGGTTAAATGTAATTGGGGATTTTGAGGTTTCATGTGCAAATTACTCGTCACATTTACCAATTGTTACTACGCTTAAGTTTATCGGTATGCCAGAAAGACCGATTGTTATTTCGGTCGAGAAAATTAAATGGGTAGAAAGTAGATCCAATCAATACAAATCAGATCTTGATAGTAATGCCTATGATTCGGAACTGGAGCAGTTGTCATGCGAACAGGAGGCTGAGAGAATCCTTCAATGAATCAAACAGTCTTCTGTCCCTGACAACATCAGAAAAAATGACTCACTTTCTGAGAAATGGTATGACTGGGAATGTCAACACCTTAGGAAAAAATCTTTTCTATTTTTAAAACTTTATAGAAGAACTAGCTCCAATTTCTTTAAAACACTTTATCACGGAAAAGCAAAAAAAATTTCTAAACACGGCTGCAAAAAGTCTGGTGTCTTGCAGAGACTCTAAATCATTTTGGCGTAAGGTTCGAGTATTGGGTGGGTGTAAACCCTTTTCTGTTTCAAGTATGAGTGTGGATACCCTTGCAGCTTATTTCAAAAACCTCCTTTGTCCAGGTGATAATCCCTCTTCCTTCCACTATGCTCTACCAGATCACTACATAGCTGAACTAGATGATCAGATAACGATGCTTGAACTTCAAATAAGCTTTAAAAAAATGAAAAACAACAAAGCAGTAGGTGTGGATGGAATTCCTATTGAATTTTTTAAATATGCCACACCTTATTTTCTTACAATTCTTCTAACATTTTTTAATAAACTTTTAAATGAAGAGGCAATTCCCCAATCTTTTTTGAAGTCTATTATTTGTGCAATATTTAAAAAAGGTGACTGTACTCTTCCAGAGAATTATAGTGGAATTTCAATTTTACCGGCTTTGAAAAAGATATTTACCAATATTCTATATCATAGGTTGGTTAACTGGGTAGAAACAAATAACCTCCTTAGTTGTTGTCAAGCAGGCTTCCGTATAGGTCTATCAACGATTGATCAGATATTTGCTCTATCTAGCATTGCTAAGCGATATGTCGACAATGACGAGCAGCTCTACACGTTTTTTGTAGATTTTAAGGCCGCGTTTGACACTATTAATAGCAGCTCCCTACTTTATAAACTTTCAAACATTGGTATTTCATCTAAGTTCCTTAGAATATACAAGCAATTGACAACCAACACTTGTTCTTCAATATATAATGGCATCACTATGTCTGAATTTTTTGACACCACAACAGGTGTTCCACAAGGATGTGTCTTAAGTCCAATTTTATTTGCCTTATTCATTGATAATGTAACTAAAATCTTAGGTGGCGGAGTGAGGGTGGGTGACGAACTTATAAGGATCCTGCTTTACGCAGACGATCTGGTCTTACTTGCTGAATCCCCTTCCTCACTTCAGCTCCTTATTAATCGACTTAAAAATTATTGCGACCAATGGGATCTACAAATTAACACCAGTAAGTCGAAAATTATGATTTTTGAATCCATAAACAGGAGGATTTTACCACAAAATAAGTGGTTTCTTGGTTCAGACCCCATAGAAGTTGTGAAACAATATAAATATCTCGGTTTTTTAATAACAAGCAACTTGGATTTACGTCCTCATATTAAAGAAAAATGTCTGGTTGCTAAAACTGCTATTAATATAATGTGGAGCAGGTTCTTTTGTAATAAAAAAGTGGATTCCTCTTCCAAATTCAGAGTTCTAGACGCAACGATAAATACCTGCCTTTGCTACGCAAATCAAGTATATGGTTTCAGGTTTGTTGAAGAATTTGAAGGAGTACAGCGCTTCTTTTTCAAACGTATTTTTAGGCTGCCATCGACAACACCTACTTATGCTTTGTATGTAGAATCAGGTATACCACAAATCTATACAAAAAACTTGAAAGCGAATGCTGACTACATAGTCAAAGTAATGCTGCGACCAAACACGAATTTGCAAAAGAAAATAATGATGCATGCCTTGAGATTTAGCCTACCTCCTTTTCGGGAATGGTTCTATATTGCGGGTAAATATGGAGTGGATCTCAGTATATCTAATCAGCCGATTGAATGCTGGCGTGATGCATTTTACAACTGCATTGCAAAAGTAGATGAGCATTTTTATCTACAATGCATTCATAGCGCACAATCCTCTTCAAGTCGGCTGATTTACAGAGAACTGAACCACTCCTTAGGTAATAGAAATTACTTTAATAACTATCTGTCCTCCTACCAAATTAGTACCATATTCAAAGCAAGAGTTGAAATCGTAGGACTTAACTTCAAACCGCACAGACCAGAAATTTCACCAATTTGTAATCTATGTAATAGAAATGAAAATGAAGACATTTATCACTTCGTAGCTATCTGTCCGATTCTGCAAGAATTGAGAAGGCTTTACTTTCAAAAGAGCTTTTTATCTTTTTCTGAAACCAAAGATATTTTAAACGGTAAAAATGGTTGGAGAGTAATTTTTAGTTTTTGCGATCATGCACTTAGATATCGAAATAGTTTTGACCTGTAATCTCTCTTTTAAATTTTATGTTAGCCATCCTTAATTATAACTTTAATACATATAATTTATAGTAAATTTGAATTTATTTAACAAAATATTAAATGAAAATTGTTATACAAATACAAATTTAGTACACAAATTTAAATTATCAAAAAAAATGTATCAATAGTTCTTTTTCAGTTTTTTTTTCATTTACAAATTAATGAATGTATGTCAAATTATTTTCGACAGACGGCACTTGTTGCCATGTTCTATTTTCTTTTGAATATTTCTTTGTCATTCATATATGTATTCTTAAATCTAAATAAAGAATTTTGTAATAATAATAATAATAATAATAATATTATCTTAAATAAATAAAACTATATTTCTAAAGTAAAAAACAACCGCACCTCCCATACAAATGTTAAAAAACCGTAAAAAATTGATTTGCTCAAAAACGGCTCCAAGAAATTTAATAAAAAATGTGAGTGTTCTTATATTAGTCCACTTATTAATATAAAAATATTATATGGTACTTTTTAACGGTACTTCCCATAGAACCACTTTTTATATTTTTGACTTTCTCTCTATTGGATGGATGGACTTAAATAATATTTCATACGAAAAATGCTTCCTAAGAGTAATAAAATTGCATACCTACTCAAATTTTCAAAAAAAAAGTTTTTCGATTTTTAAAAATAAATAATTTTTTTTTGAAAAATCGATTTTTCAACCCCAGTCAGTGATTTTTTGTAAATTTTAATTTTATGTGTATATGTATTAATAATATCTTCAAAATGGTGTCTCAGATTTTTTTTCTAAAAATGTTTTTAAGATTTTATACATAAAAAATTATTAAAAAAAAAACCGCTCCAACGATTTTAAATGCTTTTTTTTTTTATATATTCTTATTAATTTATCCAGCAATTTAAATGGCATTTGGTTTTTGGTTGCGGTTTTCTGCAACACGGTTCTTTGATATTTTTTTTTTTTTGAAATTGTTTACGTAGAAGCTCATAGAAATTTTCAACACCAACTATTTTTTTTCTTGAAAACTCAATATTTCGAAAACGACTCAATCTATTTATTCGAAACTTCGTATTTAGTAGTTCCTTGACATTATCTTGAATTATTAAATAAATAATTTTCTTTAAACAGGAAAGAATGGTACCTCACATATTTCTCAAAAACAGCTCCAAGAATTTTGATTCAAAAATGGGTGTGTTCTTAGATTATTGCATTCGACTTTAAGTAAAAAAAAATATTTTATTTTGAGTACTCATTAATGGTACTTCCCATATAACCACTTTTTATATTTTTGACTCTCTCACTATTGGATTAACCGATTAAAATTATGTTTGTATTCAAATACTTCCTAAAAGTGTTAATAAAACTGCATAATCTTATTTTCAAAAAATTAGTTTTTCGATTTAAAAAAAAATAAATACTTACCTAAATTTTTTTTTTGAAAAATCGATTTTTCAAAAACCAGTCACTGAGTTTTTTAAAAAAATGTAATTTAGGCTGTATATTCAGAATTACTTCAAAATGGCGTTTCAAATTTTTTGAAAATGTTTTTAAAATTTTATAAATAAAGGGTCCGCCATCTAACGTTTTTTTTTTTCAACTAGTGCTTATTTCGTGAAAGGTAACACTTAGCTCATGTCTGATTTGACAGATAATTAGTTTTATCCTTCCGCTGAACGAATATGGTTGTGTATACGCTTGAACAACGCTGGGAAATATTGCGATATTACTTTGAAAATCATGGTAATGTTGCAGAATGTGTGCGAAAATTGCGTACGGATTTTGGAAGAAGAGAAGCACCGTCAGCTCCGTATGTTCGTTATCTTGTGAAAAAAAGTGAAAGAAACTGGCATCCTCATCGATAAACCAAAGCGTGAAAAGCCATAAACAGTTCGTTCACCCCAGAATATTGCTGCTGTGGCAGAAAGTGTGCGTGAAGTGCCATCAACATCAATTCACCGTCGTTCTCAACAATTGAACATTTCGGAGACATCATTGAGACGAATTTTGCATAAAGACCTTGGTATGACGCCATACAAAGTCCAATTGGTTCAGGAGTTGAAGCCAACTCACCATCCAATGCGTTTTCGCTTCGCTAAGTGGGCCTGCGATCGACTTAGAGAAGATGCCGAATTTGCCAAAAAAAGCATCTTTTCAGATGAAGCTCATTTTGATCTTGGCGGGTATGTAAACAAGTAAAATTGTCGCATTTGGGGCACAGAAAACGCGCACGCATACATTGAAAATCTGATACTCCCAAAACGAGTGACTGTTTGGTGCGGGTTTTGGTCCAGAGGCATAATTTTGCCATTTTTCTTCGAAAATGAGCAAGGAGTGGCCGTTACAGTAAATGGGGATCGTTATCGGGCCATGTTGAACGAATTTTTGTTCACAAAAATTGAAGAGGAGGATATTGGCAATATTTGGTTTCAACAGGACGGCGCTACGTGCCACACAGCCGAAGCTACACTCGATGTTTTGCGCCCTGTTTTTGAAAATCGCAGTATCACCCGCAGAGCTGATGTCGTTTGGCCACTTCGGAGCTGCGATTTGACACCGTTGGACTAGTATTTGTAGGGTGCCGTTAAAGGTAAGTGTTGCGCCGACAAGGCAGAGACAATTGAGGCTTTAAAGGACAATATTCGTGAAGCCATTGGTGAAATACAGCTGCACACAATCGATAATGTGCTTAAAAATTGGACCGATCGTTTAGGCTACTGCATGGCCAGCCGAGGCAGCCATTTGAATGAAATTATTTTCCATTATTAACCGTAAGGATTGTACTTTCAAATACAAAAAGAAATTTGAGAAAATTTTCAGTACTTTTTTTATAGCATTTTCAAAAAAAAATTATTTGGCGGACCCTTTATGTGTGCATCTTTAAAAATCACATGAATATTATGCATACGCACATAAATTATCATGTGTTTCACTTTCATTATTCTAATATGTACATATTTACATACCTATAGATTCCATCCATGTATGTATGTACGTACATAGCTATTACTCTCCTAACTTATGTATTATGTAAGGATATTATTAATTAGATTTAAATAAAAATTTTAAAATTATTAATTTAGATTTAAATATACATTTGTAGTAAGGTACCTATGTAACCTTCCTTGAATCATCCATTGACGTCGCTACACTCACGATCAGTGTTGTGCCATGTAGACTATAAATGTAGACTACATGATAGTCTACATGTAGACAATTCGATGTAGACAATTCAAAATTGTCGACATAAATTTGTCGACAATGTAGACATTTATTTAATTTATCAAACCATTAAACGTAAATGTTAAAAAAGGTATCAAGTTCTTCTATAATAAAAAAAAAACATGTGTGTAAGGACAAAATAGTCGTGAAAAAAACATTTGACATAAGTCTTAACGTAAGTTTACGTAGCTCTATGTTATTTCTAATATTTCTGTTTTTTTTTTTTAAGAAAAGAACGCCCAAAATTCAAATATGAAAATTCAAATAGAAAGAACACTCACAATTGGAAATATCGCCCAAATAAGGGAATACCGTCTAAATATTAGGAAATCACGCCCAAATCAAAATCCTGTCAATAATTGTTCTCCTTTTTAAATTTTCGGAGTGATTTTATCTGTGAGATTTAGATATGAAAGTTATTGTCTACATTGTCGACCGATTGTCTACGCTGAAATGTAGACAATTAAAGTCGACACGTAGAGGAATAACACTGCTCAGGATGTGGTGGAAGTCCGTTGTACGGTAAACGTTTAAAATGGTGTTTAAGCCTAAAATAAAATTACCAAAAATTCATTTCAAGCTTTAAAAATTAGCTTACATTTTCAGTTTAAAAACTAATTAAATGTTTTTTTTATTGATTCTAATAGATTATTGTAAATTGCTATATTCGAGCACGAGTTTTTCGGGTCATTGTTTGTAGATTTTCACAAATTATTCTGCTCTCAATAAATGTTATTGCTGTTATAAAAACACTAGTGTGATAATGAACAATAAATACAAAGTTTCTTTAAGTTCAAACAATTGTTTTTAAATCCACAAAAAAATAAAAACTTCGCTTATACCCAAACCAAATCATTCGCAATTTCTCATTACATTTCCACTCCAAAAGGTCTTCACTCGTCAGAGTTCTTATATTCTCTGACAATCGAGTGAACAAATGTATGGAAACTAAACGAGAAAATGGGTGCAAAGAAACGTAATGCGAGAAACCGTTTATTCTACTAAAAGACTTCCTTATACATTTGGATACTTTCAAGTGGATATCAATGTAATATTATATCCGAGTATATCAAATGCAATAATGTTCCATTACTACAGATGTATAAGTTAACTGTAATTGAGTTTTTTTGCGACATTTAGTCCAGATTAGTATGCGCTTCGCCCATGTACTACAGTTGGACTCATCAGCTAGATGCTGTAGTACCTTTCGCAAAAAAACTCAATTAAAATTAAAATCACAGTCCACAAAATAAAGAACAAAAAGAATACCATACACACGTACATGCGTTTGTATTGTATTTGTTTTTACATTTATTTTTAAAAGGTATAATTTAACTTCATGATAATCCAATAAACCCTGGGAATACTTACTTACTTACTTAAGGTGGCGCTACAGTCCGGGGTGGACCAGGGCCTCAACCAACAAGCTTCTTCCAGTCGGCTCGGTTTCCAGCTATCTGTCTCCAGTTTCGCACTCCAAGTTGGTTGAGATCCTCTTCCACTTGCGTGCGCCACGTTTTACGCTGTCCACCTCTACTGCGCTGTCCCACGGGGCAGGATTCGAAGACTTTCCGGGCCGGAGCATTGGTGTCCATTCGCTCTAGGTGACCCAGCCATCTCAGTTGTTGGCTTTTCAATTTTGTGACTAGGTCGTTTTCGCTGTACAGCGCGTATAGTTCGTTGTTGTATCGTCTATCAAAAATCACCCGGAGAATTTTCCTCTCAAAACAACCTAACGCGTTCTGATCCACCGTTAACATTGTCCATGTCTCTGCACCATACATCAGGACTGGGATGATATGGACAGCTTAGTTGCTCGAGAGAGGGCTTTGCTTCTCAATTGCCTTCTAAGTCCAAAGAAAGAAACCCTGGGAATACATAGTTATGGAATTTCATTTATGAAAATAGTAGTGGTCCTAAATGGCTTCCTTCAGGGACACCGACAGTTTTACTATAACGCAGGTGTGAACCGATAACCAGTTTGAAATACTATTCCACTTTCTTTTTTTTAGTTTACTAATAAATTTTCTGGATGGACACTATCCTAAGCCGATTCAATTTAATTTATAGACGGGACTGAAGTAGTCACAAAGAGATACTTAAGCCCAGATTCTAGATAATACTTATTGAGTCTGATTAAGATCTTCTCATTTTTGGTTTAAAGAAAACAAACATTTTCCTACACAGCTACAATATGGGAATCATAAAACGAACCGGAATACTACATACCAAAGGAGTGGCTGACCTTTTATAAAAAGTATGTAAATCCCCTTTGGTTGGACTTATCTCAGTTTTAACTGCTTTGATAAATTCTCAAAACAACATCTGTTGTAATATCGAAAGCCAGAAACCCGTATTTACGCCCAATCTTTTTTAACGGTTTTATTGCTTTTTAATAGACCTTATGTGTTTACCTTCCTTGTAAGTTCTACAAATTTCTTCAATGAGAATCATCTTGAGATTATTTTTTTTATTGCACGAATCGTTTAAAGTTCCATAAACCACACTTTTTTATTGAAACATATTTTCTTCTTAAGAAACCCTCTTAAAAAAATGTTGTTTTTTTTATTGTGAACCTTTTTGTTCAAGCAAATTAACTTTTTTGTTTTGTTTTGTCCTTTTCCATCAGATGTCCATTTCATTGTCCTTGCTCCAATTGACAATAGACAAAACAACAACAACAACAACAAAATAACACAAAAAAAAAAATAAAAACTTAACGAATTATCTTTTATTTAGAAATTTGTTTTCAATTTTCTTTGAGAAGTTTATCTCGGCCTCGAGGACTCGTAGCTCATTCGTTTTTCGGTTGGCTTGTCTGTTTTTGAATCTTAACATGAAAATCTTATTATCCATCCAATGGTAAGTGCTGTAAGTGAAAGAGGAAGAATGAAAACGAAAAATTGTTTACACAATAAGGAAGTTTTACTCTTCATTCGGAAATTGGAGAACTTTTTTAATGGAATAAAAAAGTTAAACGTGCGGGAGGAGGCTTTCATGCTTTCTTCTTCTAGACTTGTATTTAATTTAACAAAAAAAAAAAAAAAAAACTTTTACTTCTTAAAATACCGTTCTCTGTATAACTAACTATTAAACAAGAATTGATTTACCTTGTCTAAGTGATTTACTGTAAATAATGAAATATTTTCTTACCCACTTATTGGCACTCCTGGACATTTCCATTTTCCATGCATACTCGTGTCGTATAATAAGTTAACAAAATTTCAGAAGTGAAAAAGTATTTACCTTAAAATATTGAATTGGAAAGTTATAAGAAAAATTAAGGCCAAGTTTATTCACTGTAGATAAAATTTAAAATCGATGTTAAGGAAGGGAATTACTTAAGATGTTTGTATACCTAAATGTCAAAAATATCCCAGATATTTTAAATTGGCCTTATAAGTGACTTAGTACTTATCGAAGGCAAAACTCTCTAACAAAGAAAATACACTTTTACAGGAACTTAAATTGAAATTTACCCACCTTACGTCAAATGAAAAATCGTATAGAAAATGGCAGGACAAAGACACAGGCCAAATAATTAGTTCTGCTTGAGGTTAAAAATGGCAAACTGAATAATGTCCTTCTCCATTAGAGCTGTTCATTTAGAGAAATATTAATACATATACACTAGTCGGCATAAGTATTTTGACGAAAACTTTTTGTGACTTTTGAACCTAGTCTTACTTAGTATTGTTAAATAATTGTGTGAAAATGGTGCGCAAAACAAAGAATCTGGCGAAAAATTTTAAGCAGCCTGATGTAAAGGGCTTAGCATGATACTACTTAACAGTTTGCTAATAATAAACCACTTAACTAATATATTCCTCATTTTAAACACTCTTTAACTAGCACCATACTAAATCTATTTTCTTAATAAACTACAGCTAAACACGCCTAAAATAGTGCATAAAAGAAAGCGAACATAAATTTTTGACGTTTGTAAATGTCAAAGTGGCATTCGGATTTAGTACGATACTAAAAAAATAAAGTAGCCATTTTGTGATTTTAACTTTAGTAAAATGTTAAGAAAATAGTACGATACTAAACTGGTTTAAAATTAGCAAAATCCTCATTTTAGCCTAGTGTCATACTTAAAATGATTTAACATATTACTAAATCGTTTAAGATGTTGGGCCTCTGTGTTTAGCACTATGAAATTTATATTGTTTACATCTTGGCATTCTCTTTCTGCTGATAAGAATGCATGCAGACAACGAATTTTTCCTTGGCATAAGTATTTTGACGGAATATTGGTCTATATGTTTTTACAGTAATGAGCACGGGAAAACCAAACAACTTTTGTGTTAAACTTTAATTTATATTAAACGTGGAATAGAAAAATAAAAATTGATTTAAAGTTATTAGAAATCATGGGTAAAACTGCTGATTTGAGTTTGGTTATAAGATCTTCCATGGTAGCAAAGTATAACGCTGGAAAGGCAGTAAAAGACAAAGCAGAATTTCGGCGAGCAGAGTTTTAAAAAGCAGAATTTTGTTAAAAGAATTTTGACCCCGACAGAATTTTGACCCCAACCCTTTTTTTTATAAGAATCGTTGGAGCCGTTTCTGGTAAAAAGTAAGATTTTTCTTGCTTGACCAAAAAAAGGATGGCGGGTACCGTTATTTTTCGTCTTAAAAAAAAATAATTACCGAAAAATCAATATGTACGAAGTTTGAAGCAAATCCATCCAATCGTTTATTTATTTATTTAGATTCCAGGACCGCCATACAGACAGTCGGAATTGCGGGGCCAGTCCATAGCTTGGCATTCTAGGAAAGAATTTTAGTAAAATATGAAGATAGGAAAGAATTTTTGTTGGCACAGTGGATTTCAGAATAAGGTCTATACTATCTCTTTAGGACCCACAGGCGGCAGTCAATTGAGATATAGAAAACAATTCTGTCTAGCGTGCCGCCCGAACCGATACGTCTAAATCAATCATTATAATGTCCACTGTGCCATTGCGTAATTGGTAAGTATTGCTAGTAGTATGAGTATTGCAATTGAGTTGTTTTAGGAGATGAATGCAACTGGACATTTCGCTAGAACATTTTTTAGGAAAATAGATATAGATTATAATGAAAGACATCATTAATATTCCCTTTTGAATCCTATATTCAAATCGGAAAAATTTCGAATTTTCGAAAATTCGAGGTGAAATTTAAATTTGTAGAGGTTTCTTAATCCATTTAAATTGGAGCCATCCCCCAATCGATTTTGACAACTTATAGCTTGACAGATAGAAAACGAACTATATTTTGACGTTTCGATAATATTTTTTTCCAAGTGTTACCTTAAAGTTTTAATGACACCTGACTTCTGAGTGAGTATTATAAAAATTGAACCTACTCATGTTGTATTGTTTGGTTAGTGCATTCAACAAGACAATATCAAGCCATAAGACAGGATTGGTCGTACTACCGATGTGTAAGAACATATGGGACTATTTTCGATTGAAGAACCCATTTTTAAGCCATGCTTTACTACTAGTTTAGAAAGCAATGCTAGCCTTCCTAACACTTTCTTCAAGGTTGAGTCTCCAGTTTAGCTTAGGTTCGTGGATGACTCCTAAATATCTCGGACAGGAAGATAGTTATTGACTGTGGCCATTTAATCGATGTAGGGTGAAAGTGGGTACCTTAGTCCAGGAAGCGAAGAGTAACAGTTCTGTTAAACCTTTGTTAACCCCTAGTCCTGAGGACAATTCGCAATTGTTTGTTTCGACTCAAGTCGGAGACTCTAACCCGAATAAATTACCGAATAAATATCAGAAGACAGATTTTTGCTGATTTTATCTTTATCTATGCAAATGCACCCATGAAACTTCGATGGTAGTGATTTTCTACAGTATTCAGGAAGATTGTGCCATTGATATTCGTGTTGGCCTCAGTATTTCAGACAATCTGTTTCGTTCTGTCTAAATTCTTTTTCCAATGTTTTTTTTTATAGTTAGTCTCTATAAATATGTCATATAATTTGTAATGTCCTAATATTTTTGCGTTTTGTAAAATAAAATTAAAGGCACTGATCTCTCTCAGATATAGATTTAGAAAAAAGCTGGATTTTCGGTCATAAAAAATATTTAAATCCAAAAATACTTCTTCAAGCGAAAACCGAGCCCAGACCAACGAGACTACTGAGACTCTCGGTATTTCGGTACCAAAAATACTGCCTCGTCTCGGGAGCTTTTAAAGTAGTCTCGAGTCTCGACTCGTTGCCAGCCCTACGGTCTACATAATTAATAAAAAATATCAGGTCTGATGATATCTGCGGAGAATTTTTAATCAGAACTTTCAATTATATGTATTTCGACGTCACTACTGTTACGTGTTTCTTCAATTCCATCGAGAAGAATTTTTGCTGTTTAATTTGGGCAAAATTCACGTTTCACCAAAGTTCCTTAAAAGACTTTTGCGTAAAAAATTATAACTAGTATTTCACGATGGCTTATCAGCGTGCATTCTGAATTTAATATACTTCAGAATTATTAAAACAAGTTACAGTTGTCGCCATTTACAATTAGCAACTTCCGATAAGGTTATACATTTTTTTCGCACAAGTACCTATATCCTGCAAACTGAAATATCGACAAAGAGCCGAAATAAATCTATTCCATTCAATTTAATATAGAAATTTAAATCTTTCGATGCAATTGACAAATTGGATTAAGCGGTCTGTGCTCTAACTGTTAATCGGGTATGATATGCATTCCGTTTTTTCTTAGCCCGATTCAAATCCTTTGATAGGTTACCTGCTAATGAGATATGCATGCAACATTTTCCTTTGAAACGATAACAACTTTATGATGATATTCGAAAAGGATTCTCTGTCGCCAAGGATTTCTTGAACAGGTTTTTCCTGACAAAATAGCCTTTTTTGTTTCTGTTTTTTTTTTGTGTCCTTCTTCTTTTGCGCATTTTGTTGAAAGACTTAAAATTGTCCTTGCAGTTCCTTTGCTGCCGGTGTCCTTTAACGATTATTTATTTTTTTTTGTTCGGAAAACTAAAATAAAATGTTCAATGTTCGGAAGGAAAGGCAGGTTACACGCCCGATCAGTAGATAAACACGCAAAAAAGAATTTCTATTGAACGTGGTACATTCAATTTAATGGGATTTCCGGAAGATACCTTTACGTTTGCATAAAGCCGCTAGGTAAGTACGTCATCGGTCTGTTGGTGAGAAAAAAAGGGACATCAAACGGAAAATGGGTATAAGGTAGCCAGGAAATAGAACAAGGACAGGGAAGAGTGCCAGCAGCCATTATCCGATGCGCGGGTATACCGAACCTGTGTACTCGTGGAAAATTATGTTGTCATCGACCACATCAGGATAAAAAATCGATATTGCAATGCACCTGACAAACTCTTCCATCAACTCTACACACAGATACCACCCCAAGCTTTGTTTAACGAGGTGATACAAAATTGGATCGGATTCATTCATTTGTGATTTTAAGTCTTAAAAAATAGTCAACCCGTTGGCGTTGGCGAAAGCCAGATTATCTAGATACGTTGTACCTTTTATTTTTGAAATGAAAGACACACATAGAAATTGTTATTTGAGAATGAAAGACACTACGAGATACCAAATAAATAGGGTATCTTTGGGCAAGAGCTTATATATAATAATCTTGATGTAGGTACCGTTGATTTGCAGATAACACATATGACAACCAACCAGGGTAAAGGTAGCCATTCACGATGCGATAGTCGTATGGACGGCCGCAAAATCTTGGTCGAATACGACAAGTTCTACCGTGAATGGGCTGGTCATACATCGGACTACTCGACAATAGACGGTCGCATGGTCGGTTCAAATTTTCTACGGACTTTGCGACACGACCAATGGGTTGTAGGGTAAAATGTGAATGCTTTACCACACATACATACACAACTTCACATATTTATGATATGTTTAAGTGAATGATATAATTTTTGGTAGATTTATGAATGCAACCCAGCAAACAGTTATCTAAAGGTTCAGATTCTAATCACCAAAAATGAAGAATAATATTCAGGAAACCTTCAGTTTTTTCAATGAATTATGAATATATACAAAGATCCTACAAATTCTTACCAGAGAGACACAAAGAGATATGTATTCTGTGTCAAAAAAAAAACAACACTCAGATTTTGTTGTTGGATCCTTCATATGGAGATCCTTTTTTTTCATCCTTTTATTTTTCTTTTTACCAAGGGGTAATGATGACGGGTCATTGCAATGACAAAAGTTTCGTTTGCATAATCGATTATCAGTTCGGAAAAGTTTTTCGAAAGATCGGTTTAGATAGGTATATAACCATCAGCTTGTGTCTTAATAGTAATTGGGTACCTACTTACTTAACAAAAAATATATATAAAAAAGCAAATGATAAAACATAAAGGTATGTAAAAAATGGTGTTAAATTTTCTTAGAAATATAAAAATCATTTCTTTAATTATAGCATCGTGTAACAATTAGGAAGTCCTGGAAGCTATAAAAGCCAAACAAGAGGCAAATCAAAAAATGTTCCAGAGGCCCACCGATGAAATATTCAATCATAAATGAATCAGAAAAAAATAATTCACTTATGATGCAATTTGAATCCTTTAACCTGGGCTCTTAGACACCGATTTGAACCATTTTAATGATTCATTCATGATCTGAAAATTCTGAAATTAAATGAACGTATATAACCATTCCATATATTCCTCTAAATGATTAATCCCTGAACCTTTTCTGAATCGCAAAAATGATTCCTGTACGATTAATTAAAGTGAAGGTATATACTTGGAAATCCTTCACTTAATTGAATTTTATTGGAACTATTTTTATGATTTAGAAAAGATTCAGGCATTAATCATTTAAATGAATATATGGGGCTCTTATATACGTTCATTTAAATGACGAATTTTCAGATCATAAATAGATCATTAAAATGATTCAAATCGGAGTCTAAGAGCCCAGGTAAAAGGATTCAAATTGCACCAAAAGTGAATTCTTTTTCGGCCGGTTTCTTCACTTTTATAAATTAATTATCGTTCATTTCTGAATTAAAATGTTTACTGGGATAGTGAATGGCTACCTTAAGTCATATAACTATTACCATTGTAACAATGACTATAGTACTCAGCTCTTAAGGGAGTGTGAATGTGTGGCATGTAACCTGGCAGTTTTTCTTCAGTTGGGGCCATGGTTTCTAGGAGTATGCTTTTTACTTACTTGCGATTGTAGGTACTATAGGGCAAGTTATACATTCGTCGAAAAAAAAAGTATTCAGTTAACAAACAAACATGACAATATGATGATATAGACAAGATGAAAAAGATGGTCTAAAAATTCTGTCCGCATGTATGTCTATCTTTCTTTCCGTCTGTCTGTCTGTCGGTATGTATGTATAGACACCTACAGCCCAAATGGTTGGGCCGAATTGTTCAAACTTTGTATATACAGTTTTTTAGGTTTTGTACAGAGGGGAAATTGAATTCTTTTTTAGCTCCAAAAAATAACGGTACCTACATGCCATATAACCGTTACATAAAAGACTATTTTTTTCGAAAACGTCCTACAGATTTTTAATTAAAAAAATCAGTACAGCATTTTAGGTAAATAGGTAAATTAGGTACCGATTATATGGTTGAAAAAAATGTGGCTAAAAACGGTACTTTCCATAGGACCGTTTTTTTTTTTGCTTTCGACTATCTCATAAATGGACAATTTTATGACAATTTTAGAATTAGTTTTTAATGAAAAATAAGACGACATAGACAACGGCAGGAATCGAACCTGCGACCACAAGGTTGCCAGGCGAGCACACATCTATCGCGCCACGCCCACCACTCAATTGGTTACAGTATTTTTCAAAATTTCAGCTATATTTGTTTTTTTTTTTAAATAGGCTTTAATTGTCATTCCTTTCAATTTGAAAGCAAGCATGGACATGTCTTTTTGTTATTCGGAAGAATTTCGTTGAGGTTGAAAGCCATTTTCAAATAATATGGTCAACTTTTGTGACGTGTATTTTTTGTTTTAAGTAGTTTTGTGTCCTTACGAAAGCAAAATGTTAGTTAAAATGTACACTGTCGGCTAATTTGTGAATAACCAATTCTGTTCAATAGATTTTTTGACAAGGAACTACATTGTTAACAATTTTCAAGTGGTAAGTGGTCTACAAAACTGGTGTACTCAATTGAGTACATTGGCCAAAACCGTCTTAATTTTTTGTTCTCATTGGTTTTCCAACAAATACCTGCAACAGCTTTAATGGTACACGCTAAGCAAATCTCTACATGGCTGTTTATGATATTCCGGATGATGGAAATGTAAGAAATGAAGAACATAGTGGTTATTCCACCGGATGTTGATATTCAACGAAGGATTTATGTCACGCTGACTTGCTTGATTATCCCAGGAGCAGTGGAGATCAACGTCAACAATGGATATGAAAGCGAAGATGGTATTGTAATTGCTTATCTAAGGAAATAAAGCTCAGTCATAGGTGAGTCTCAGGATAATGTTCCAAAATAGTCAAACCATATGGTTTATTCTACTGAAGTAGACGAAACTGCCCACTATTTGGAAAATTTATCCAAAATAAAAGAAAAGAGAACCGGAAAGCGATGTTCGAATATTTGAACAGTTTTTCGATGATGAGTTAATGAAATTGATTGTTGGTCAAAGTCGGATATACGCAGTGTACCAAAAGTGTCACACGCTCGTATTTACGAAAGATTTGAAATAGTTTTTTGGTATAATGCTTTTTTCAGGATGTCACCACTTTACATCAAGAGTTATTGTATTGGCGCTTAGATGGTAGCTATGATCAAATACTTTGGCTATCATTCTGCAAAGCAGTATAGCCGTGGAAAGCATGTTCAGTTTGTCTATAAGGAGTGGATGTTTTGCAGTTATGATGGATATTGCTATAACTTTGACATAATCTGATGTGCCAAAAATGTAAGCCCTAGAAATAATTGTTTATCACTTGGATCTCGAGTGATGATTGACTAAATGGAAATAGTAAAAAAAGCCAAGCAAGCACAGCGCATTTTTTGGCAGTTATTTTACCAGCCATGATCTTGCGGCTACCTTACGCAAAAAAGGATTTCCTGCAACTGGTACGGTTCATGACAATAGAAAAAAGAAATGTGCCAAATGGTTGTCCGATCCATTGTATATCAAACCAAAGAAAATCGGAATCTACTTCCATTTGTCATGGCCATAGCAAAGGCTTATATACATTTAAGTCCGTCAACAAAAACACCAAATAACACTTTCACATTGAAGACGGATATTTCAAAAAAAAAAAAAATTAATCAACTAAGATGCCGAATATGTCACAGAAGAGTTCGAAGGATATGTGGAATATCGCAAACTACAATTTGCTTCAAAAAGTGTATTGCAAAATATTTCCTAACTAGGTAATAAATGTACCCATATCTGGTCAGTGTACTCGTTTGAGTACACCCCTCTAAGTACCAAACTTAGAAAAATGTTTTTAAAAAAATTGTATCTTTAGTCATAAATATAACTTAATTAACAGGACTTTAAAGTTCATCTTTATTTTAAGGTGCTTGGTATTTAATGGGTTAAAAAAAAAATTTTTAAATATATTTTCAAAATGCTCATTATAAATTATAGTTATGTAAGTATATGTATTTGCTGAATACATATGAATTGACATTTTTGAATTTTTTTTTCAGAAATGTTTTCAAAAAGTTAAAAAAAAAACTTTTTTTCTCAAAAACCGCTCCACAGATTTTTGAAATTTTTTTCTCATAAATTCAAATTTATCCAAGAAATAAAATTGCGTACTTTTTATTGAGCTCAAATTAGTTTATGTATTTATTTCAGGGGTGGAATCCTAATTTGTGATAGTTGATATGCAGTCAGAAAAAAATAAATTTGGGCTGCGTTAGGTGATTGTCACGTATGTGATAGTCATATTTTTGTGACTTTTTCTTGTGACAGCTATTTTGTTGTCATTTTCATAAAAAATGTATTTGTTTTCAAATTTTGTAAATTAGTGAAATTGTTTTTATGATTTTCCAAATTCCGAAAATAGAAATCATATATGCACATGTACACACACATATACACTACATTCAACAAAGTATATTCGATCTACCAAAACCGAAGTACCGAAGCATTAGGTAAAAGCACTGTTTTCCTCACACATATTTATTTCAACTTCTAATTTATTTTTGTTTGTAGAAAATTGGAAATATACTAATTCAATCTAGCTTTTTGGATTCAGAGATAATTATAACATTTTTTTTATTAATAAAAAGATTAATAAACAAATAAAACAATTAGCAGCCAAACAAAATATATGGATTTATGTCAACTCTTAGTACTTCTCTTAAAGTGCTGCCAAGTTTTGGGTAATTTGACGAAAATATAAAATGATCACATGTGATTGTAGTAAATGAATAACAAATCACCTGAGCCGATTCCACCCGAGAATTTTGAATTATTTTTTCTTTGATTAGCCGAATTAATCTTTAGTTTTTTTGTTTATATAATTAAATATTTGAGATTGTCATACCAAAAAAAAATTAAAGAAATTTTGTATATAAAAAAAATTAAGTAAAATCCGACTTTAAGGATATATTGACATTTTTAATAGAAATCTTTTGCATACGATGTGATCGAACATAAGAGCAAGTTCGTGCGATCTAGTCGTGCATTTTATTTTAACAGCTTAGCTAGGAGTAATGAAGTGCAATGCGTTTTCATTACTGCTTCAACGTACATTCCCAACTCGTAACTTAATCGCTTGTTGGGGCTTTTCAGTTAGTTTCACAAATCGTTGGAGCGGTTTTTTAATAAATTAATTTTTTATGTATAAAATTTTAAAAACATTTTTTAGAAAAAAAACTTGAAACTCCATTTTGAAGATATTATTAATATACATATAAAATTAAAATTTCAAAAAATTCTGTGACTGGTTTTTGAAAAATCGATTTTTCAAAAAAAAAAATTTTTTTTTTTTTTTTTTTTTAAATCCAAATTTTTTTTTGAAAACTTGATTATGCAGTCTTATAAATAATTTTAAGGAGCATTTGTATAAAAAACATTATTTAAATCGCTTTATCCAATATTGAGAAAGTAGAAAATATGAAAAGTGGTTCTATCTGAAGTACCATAAATAATTAGGCAAAAAAAATATTTTTATATTTAAAAGTGAACTGTACTAATATGAGAACACACACATTTTTTTATAAAAATTATTGTAGCCGTTTTCGAGAAATAATTTTTTTTCTAAACGGTTTTTTAACATTTGTATGGGAGGTACCGTTGTTTTTTATTTTAGAAAAATATTTTTTTTTTACTATTCAAGGTAACTAAATAGAAGAAGAAAACGCAAATAATACCTACATATTATTTTTGTTTTTGTTTTTGGTTTAGTGGACTGTGTGGGTTTAAGTCAAATTGAAATACCTTATGACTTTTAGTCCAAAATGCGTTTCGCCCGGACACGATAGTTGGGCTCATCAGTTAGATGCTATCGTGTCGCTCTAAGACGCACTATTTTTCGGTCGATGACTACCAACTCTTAATAAAATTTTCAGCACATACATGCTGGAGCGACACGATAGCATCTAACTGATGAGCCCAACTATCGTGTCCGGGCGAAACGCATTTTGGACTAAAAGTCATAAAGTATTTCAATTTGACTTAAACCCACACAGTCCACTAAACCAAAAACAAAAATAATATGTAGGTATTATTTGCGTTTTCTTCTTCTATTTATTTACCACTAGCCAGACCACGGGCGTAACATACATATATTTCTGGGTGCATGAATTTGACCAAATTCCCCTAGAAAAATATAATTTTCAGCATGTATGTGCTGAAAATTTTATTAAGAGTTGGTAGTCATCGACCGAAAAATAGTGCGTCTTAGAGCGACACGATAGCATCTAACTGATGAGCCCAACTATCGTGTCCGGGCGAAACGCATTTTGGACTAAAAGTCATAAAGTATTTCAATTTGTCTATTCAAGGTAACGTCAAAAAATCACCAAATATGAAGTTTTGAAAAAATCTATTAAGTGGTTTTCGAAATTTTGAATTTTCAAAAAAACACTTAATTTCCAAAAATGTTGGTACACAGATGTGTTTAAATTCTCTAGGAGCTTCTGCACAAAAAATTTCAAAAAAATAAAGTAAACAGTTTTCGAGAAAATCGAAAAGCAAAAAAATGGCTCTACTAGAGGTATCAAAAATAAAATTTTTTTTCAAAAAAAAAAATTATTAATAGGTACCCTTTCCTTTCGTTAATTAACTGATTTTTTTTATGAAAATCGTTGGACTAGTTTTTGAGAAAAATAAGATTTTTGTTTTTGACCCAAAAAAAGTATGGGAGCTACTGTTATTTGTCGTCTTAAAAAAATTTAAAAAAACGTGTGGGCATATTACCGAAAAAAACATATGATTAGTTAAATAAATAAGCCAATGATTATCAGATTTTTTTTATCACTCGAATATTAATATCTCGCTTATTACAATCATTCCCACCACTAATTGGTAGTACTTAAAATAAGTTTAAAGTCCAATTTTTTTTATTTTATGGTTTTTTAAGTTATGATGATGATGGTGACATGATATATACCTAGTCCTTTAGATTAATTGACTGGTTGACGTCCATAATACACCAGTTGTAGGATTGTCGTTTATACCAACACATAAAATATTTACAAGTGTTATTCATTGATATCTACCGAAAGGACAAAAGTATCAATTTGAAAAAAAAAACTAACTCTTTATCTACACAACCTATCAATTCAAGAACCCCGTATGCACAGATGGACGAAACAAGGATAATATGCTGCAATGGATGAAAATATTATGTCATTTCAAGTGTTAACCTGATCCTTTTCCTACCTGGCACATTGCAGGTGCATATTCCAAACCACATATTTTCATACATGCACAAATACATGTATATATATCTATGCATATATGCCAGGTTTATCATTGTAAAAAGGATAATTGAAAACTGAATTGAAAATCCTTTAGAGTGCCCTGCAGTTGAATAATGGTTTTATGTTCAATTCTTGTGTTTGAATCCTCGTAACCACATTCGGTGAATGTACTCGTAGGCAAAGGGTGCTGTTCGATGACTTTTCAATTTAATTCGTATTTTAGAGATGAAAAGGGCGATGGATGAATTTAGTATTTGAATATTGAATTTATATTTCGCTTTCATTTTTAATGGGTTTATTGTGTGGGGTAATGTTTACTTTCTGATTTTTGAAATGAATTCATATCTTCATGTTGAATGTAATTGATTTCTAAAACAAAGTATTTTATTTCAGATATTTTATTTTTTAATTGAATGGTCCTTACGATTCACCTCTTAAAAATCATTGTTTCACTTTCCAGAAAACATTTAGTTCATAAGCTATTATACTCGTATTATGAAAATATATAATAAGTAATAAAATTTAAAGCCACTCAAATTATTAAACTAATTCTGAAAACATAATTTAGAAATTTCGTTAAAGAAAATTTCTCGCTAGATTTGAATCTTCTCTATTAAATACAAAGTTTCTTATGCAAAACGATTTTCTTCGACTTATTGGGGGAAAATTGTGTGCGGTTGTGGTAAAATTTAGCTATCAAGCAGATTGCGATGCTTAACTTAAAATACTTAGCACTGATTTTTTCCTTTATAGTGTTTATTTTAATATTTAAAAAAGCCAAAAATAAGCTATATCTTGGAGGACACATTTTGTATTTGTATCTAAACTAGTGAATCTAATGCTGGTTGATTTGGGATTATAAGGTCTCATTTCTAACACGAACTGAAAGATCCTTACACCATAAAGCCAAGCTGTTGTGAATATATAAATTTGAATCTGCTATGTATTTGGGCGCAATTGAATCTTGTAAAAAAATACGTTGACCGAATAGGGACAGATTTACAGTGATTAGTGGACTATGTCGGATATACAGGGTGTCCGCCGGGGAGGTATACTACTTAGTTTGTTTATAATTTTTGATCAAATGAAAGAGAATGGATCTTATATTGATGAATGTTTTATTTAATGTCGGCAATTATCTATGGAATACAATATCAGGTAAATGTCCGCCTCTGTTAGTCTCACAATTGCGAACCCTTTTGAGCACATTTTTCATTACATTCTCACACACTTTACGCAGTATTTCATTAATTTCATCACGAATATTTTATTTCAGTTGCTCAAGCGTGTCTGGTTTGCTTGCATAAACCTTGCTTTTCAGTTATCCCCACAAAAAGAAGTCCGGAGTAGGCAAATCAGGCGACCGTGGAGGCCAATCAACATCACCACTTCTTGAAATAACTTGTTGTGGAAAGAGGTCTCGCAGTAATTCGATAGTAATCCTGTATGCGGTGTGGCACCGTCTTGTTGATACCGCATGTTAATCAAGCCCAAAGCATGCAGTTGTGGCGTAAAAAGTTTTCAATCATATCACGTTACCATTTTCATTTTCAAAGAAGTAAAGTCCAATGATTCCTCCTGACCAAATTGCACACCATACTGTAACCTTTAATGGATACAAATGTGACTCATGAATAATTTAAGGGTTTTCCATTGCCCAGAAGCGAGTATTCTGCTTATTCACATATCCATTGAAATGAAAATGTGCCTCGTCACTCATTATGATTTTTTCATGAAAATCGGGGTTGTCGTGGGCTAGCTGTAATATCCAATTAGCATATGTACGACGGCGTAAATTGTCTTGTGGAAGAAGCTCTTGTGTCAACTGAATCTTAAATAGAAACAAATGCAAATCCTTCTGCAAAATTGTGGGCAAAGTTGTTCTTTGGAGACCAAGCTCCTGAGAACGGCGTCCTTGAGCAGCAGTAATATTTTCAGCCGATCTTGCAGTACGTTGTGGTCCATGCTTGGGCCTATCACCTACATACCCTGTTTCTTCGAAATCATTCACTGCACGATAAATAATGCGTTTTGTTGGCACGTTGTTTCCTCCTAAAATGTCCGTAACTTTCTCATAGCCACAGTAATCGATAATTGATTTGATAAAATGTTTTAAAGATTAAAACATGTTGGTTTATCGAATATTTTTCCATAATAAATTTGCCACGTGTCTACTTCACGATTGCCAAATATGAACTGTCAAGACTAATATTTATTTACCACAATGGCGGCAAAAGAAAGTAGTATACCTTCCCAGCGGACACCCTGTATATATTTTGCAAACTAAATTTGTTAAACGTGCTACCTAATGTGTATGTTATAACGATAGCATTAAAAAGACTATTGAATTAATTGAAATTCACTGGAATTGGGATCAACAAATATATCTGAGCTACCTAGATACTTATTCTGTTATAAGGCGAAAACGAACGAGCGATATCGTTTTGACTCCATCATACCGATAACGATAACTTCCGATAGTTATCTTTTCACAGAATAAGTACTCTAATTATCCATAAATTTTAAATTCGCTTGATACTTGATGTTTTCTTAAATGCGGGAATTATTTAAGTCAAAATAGTGAAGCAGTATAGTATTCATTATTTTTGGAACTTAAAAATTTTTTTTAAATTCTTTGTACCCTTGATTCCGAATTTACCAATTTTTAAAATACTCAAACAATTTATCATTTAAATAATATATTGTTTATTTTTTTAATTTAATTTCAGCTGAGCGAAGACATTGGTTACGTTTTATATTCAGCATTAGGATCATTCTACATTCCTAGTTGTATAATGGTATTTGTATATATTCGAATATATTTTGCGGCAAAAGCTAGAGCGAGACGAGGTATTAAGAAACAACCAAGGAAACCACCCAACGAGCAGGTAAAATATCAGGCATGTAACCAACTCATTTTGTATACTTTATACGTACCATCAAAAATTATTTAAACAAAATATCATTTATTAAACAATTTCCATTTTATTTTACATTAAAATTAGAAGTACATTTCGTAAATTATATATATAATTAAATACATATATTATAAATATATTTAGATATAATAACATCCTTTGATCGATCGACCGTGCTAGCAAAACTTGTGGAAACACACCCTTTAATACGTACAAGCTAAACACCGTCCTATTTGAACCCCATGTACTAAAATTATACAATATTCAGAACGTTAAAAATAATAGCGAACAATAATGAAGCTCTTTTAATATTTCAGCTTCTTTAGGGTTTCGCTAAGGTCTTATCGAAGCTAAGCTGACTTACGGAAACCATATCGAAGCTGAAGTATTAGTTAGGAAGTGGACCACTTTTTTATCCCGTTTAACGTATCTTCGAATATCTAGAGACCATAGATGCCGTTTCAACCAAATAGCTTGAATATCCTGGGTCGTCATACTAGTTAGTTCTACTTTATGGAAATTGAATTTTAAAAACCCAAAGATTTGCAAACGGAATAATAAAAACCTTTAAAAACATTTTTTGTTGATATAGTAATAGTTTGCCATTTAGAAGACTGAGAAAAAATACAGTACCATCCCAAAAAAATTATGCGTTGCTGTGGAAGAATATGGGCATTCCTACTTTTAATTTTATTAAACAAAAAAATCATTATATCATCAGCAAATAAGAATTTCACTAGCATGAATAGGTACCCCATTTTATATGTAAATAGAAATGGGCCAATAATTATTCCCTGAAGTACACCCGAATAAGCACATAATGTGTTTGTGGTCCTGAATTGTACATTATACCTTTTATCCAGTTTCAAGTTACAATTTTGTTAAGTGAAAACTAATAGATACATATTTAGTTACGTTGTGAATTACGTTACGGAACCTACGCCCGCCATTTTGTTTAAGATGGCTGGGGAAATTGATAACTGACTTATCACTAACTTCCTCAATTTTTAAAATCGTTGGGGAATCTGATAAGGAATTTTTTTAAAAGGTTCGGCGGAACAAGTTAGTTTAGTGTTCAGACATAACATTAAAATGTATGTTAATGTACATACAGATTCTTAAACTTTAATAAGATGACGACTTATTTTTATACGCGAAATTAAAGCCTGATCTATATAGTAATTAAAAAAAGTTTCTATTTTCCCTCAAAAAATACATAAATAGACTATTTATGGAAATACTTGCAGATACCCGTGGGATGCTACGGACCCACGGGAATCTAATGAAATCATCAATCCACCTACAAAATTTCATTCAAAACCGTTCAGTTGTTGAATTTACGCAGAAACGACGAACATGCTCGCCCAGCATGCTCGTGCTCGCTGTGCTCTTCTTGTAAAGGGGCTGGTTCCCGAGCCGCTTGCTGTTGGCGAAAGATTTAGATTTTGTCGTGTTCGTTGGCTTCGATGTGCATCGTGTATGGTCACGTTGGCGAATTAGGCGAAGATTTCATATTGGATTAAAAAAGTGAGAACTACAAAAATAAAGCTCTGAAAAAGAAATCATGGGTAATCTTCTAGCTGCTTACCAAATTTCGTTAAAATCCATTCAATGTATGAGGCATGAATGCGGAACAAAAATTCAAGCATATACTTTGTTCATATTTAAGCCTTTCCATAGGAAATGTTCGGTTCCATTTTTCGGCATAAATTTATAATATTATAGTAGGATTATCAAAAATTTTCCAAGCTTCACAACGAATTTTCCAAATTTATATTGTCCAAAATCATCAAATCATGCTATAAATATATATATGTACATAAATGTTATCATCGAGAAAAAATGCTCGCGTTTTTTTGGGAATTTTTCGAGTTTTTCTCTAGAGCTATTTGTTCATTCGAAAAGCCATTGCGGAACATTTGCATACACAATTCCATACAAAAAATCAATTTTCAATTTTTAAAATTTCCCGACTTTTATGGAGGGTTTTCCCAAAATTTTCTTTCCTAAAAACCTTCTCCTGGATATTACGAACAACTAAAAAGGAGTTCGAGCCATTGTTGCACACCATTTTTAATAGCAGATGCCTGTGCGATGCTGTACGGACTTTCTATCCCACGGACGTCTATCCACCTACAAAATTTCATTAAAAACCGTTCACTCGTTGAGGCGTGAAAGCGGAACAAACACCCAAGTATATATTTTTTCATATCTAAGCCTCTCGCATAGGAACCGTAGATAAAAATGACCTATGTCATAATCCAGTACCCCATTCATCTACCAATCAAATTTCTTACAAATCCGTGTGCCTTTAGGCGCCTTGTGAATAAAATATTTGTAGAATGAGCTCTATGAAAACTTAAAATAAACAACGGGAACCATACATTTTTTTTCAGGATAAAAAGTAGCCTGTTTTCCAGACAATAATCTATCTCTGTACCAAATTTCATCCAGATATGTTCAGCCGTTCTTAAGTTATTGAGCACCAAACATCCATACATCCAAACTTTCACATTTATAATACAGGGTGGCACACGAATCGTGCTACAAAAATAAAACGTAATAACTTTTTTTCAGTGTGAGTAATCGGCTTATTTTTTTTATTTTATAGGCTATTATTTAGGTTTATCAAGATGAATGCTTGGGATACTGAAAAAAGGATTTGGATAGTGCAGCGATGCCATTCTTTGCAGTCCGTCATTTCCGTCCAAAGGGAATTTAGGCTGGAGTTTGGCAGTACTCCCCCGAGTAGATGGACCATTATGAGTCTGGTGAACATGTTTGCCGAATCTGGAAGCATCGAGCGAAGACCGTATCATCGAGATCCCAATGTTCGGGTTCAGGATACAATCGTGGCTGTTGCATCGGCAATACAGGCAAATCCAAGTGTTTCGACTCGAAACTTATCGGGCCAAATTGGAGTTAGCAGACGGTCAGTACAACGTATACTTCATGATGACTTAAAATTGTTTTCGTGCAAAGTCCAAATTACAAGCAAGTTAAAACCTCAGGATTTGCGTGTTCGCCTGGAATTTTGCCGAAAAATTATTGCAATGGTCGAAGAAGACAACACATTGATAAATTGTTTGTTCATGTCTGATGAGGCCCATTTTGTCTTAAACGGCAATGTTAACAAGCAAAATTGCAGTTTATGGAGTGAATCTAATCCAGGAATTCTCCATGAGGCGGAACTACACCCAGAACGAGTCACTATATGGTGCGCAGTTTTATCAAGGTGTATTGTCGGGCCATACTTCTTTGAAGAAAACGGTGTAACACAAACTGTCAATGGGGACCGTTATTTAAAGATGTTGAAGGAGTTTTTTTACATAGAACTTCGCCGAAGACGTATCCCTTTCACCAGGACTGGGTTTCAACAAGATTGAGCAAGTGCACACGTAGCCACAAAAGTTATGGCGGAGCTCCAACGAAAATTCCCAAACAAATTGATATCCAGAAACTGCACTTTCCGCTGCCCCCCAAGGTCACCTGACCTGTCTGCACCAGACTTTTTTTTATGGGGTTATGTCAAGCAGGAAGTGTACAAAACGAACCCCAGGAATATGACTGAATTGAAGCAGTACATTAAGACAATAATTGAGGCGATCCCAATATCAACCCTTCAGGCCGCAATGAACAATTTTCTGATCAGGTGCCGCATATGCGTTGATGTGCGTGGGTCATTTGCGGTCTATCATCTTTAAAAACCATTATTTCGTGCGCCACCCTGTATTAGCAGGATTTGCAAATTCACTCTTCTATTTACGAAACACTGTTACTATAGAAGGACTAAGGATAAAAGTACACACTTTAGTTAAAGAAAACTTTGGCATGCGAAGCTACTAGCATTTGATATACCTATGAAATCAAGAACCCCGCCATATTTCCCTCGGACTGTACGTGTTTATTTATTTCTGTAGTAAGGAAAAAAAATAAAAATTGTGTCTTTTCAATATAGTAACATTTTTTGTCATAATAGATACACATTTCATATAAAGCTTTTTGTCTACAAATAATGCCTTAAGATACAGATAAATTCGTATCTGTAATCATTTTTTTTTTCAATTCTGGCGCAGCCACCCATATTGCAATACATTCATTATTTTCCGAAAATGGCACCCCCTGCCTTCTGGATATCAAAATACACATCGAAGTATCAAATAAATTAATACCAGTCAAGTAAATTTATCGTTACCATTGCCTCTCCTCCAGGACACAATACAGTACACAATCAATTATTTATATATTTCTCTTAAATCTATACTGGTCAATATTTCATCGCTATATAACATACAACATATTATGTGTCCAAAAAAAAAAACACAAAAAGCTTTTACCTTTATGTGTCCAGATATATTTATGAACAACAATACTCGTGGCATAATGTGGCCATACTTTTCCTAAATCTGTCCATTGGGTAAATGTAGTGAATTTCGATGTTACTTATGTTGTTCGTTTATGTAAAGAAAACATATTATCTGGTGTCCTGGGTATAATTTTCTTGCTTTTGCATCATGGGAGAACATAAGGTTGCTCGTGAAAAATAGATGGGTTAAATTCAAATGTATGTGAATTTAACTGTTTACAAAATGTAAATGCATTACTTTATTGTCAGTACCTACAATCCTTTTAAAAAAAATCCTCCCTTAAAAAGACTGAGGAATCAGAATAAAAATTATGGCGCAACATTTTAAACAGCCCGATGTTAAGGTTACCACATGATACTACTTAACAATTTGCTAATATTACATCACATATTTATGTCATTTGTATTTACTAGATATGTTGTTAAAAATATAAAATAGCGTTTTGGTTATTTTAACTTTAGTAAAATGTTAAGAGATAGTTCCATGACTAACTCAACCGTCTGTCTGTCTATCTGTCTGTCTGTACAACGATATAATGCCTGAACGAATGCAGCGATGTTTTTCGAACTTGGTGCTTAAGCGTTTTAGGTGCTTGTCTAAAATAAATGTTTGAATCGTTTTTTAGCCCTAAAAATAACGGTACGCCATGCCTACAATATTTTTTCTACCATCTTAATTATCTGGAAAACGGCTCAAACAATTTTGAAAAAAATTAGTGCGTCCACTGCTTTTAGTAGATTCTATATTCTGGTCAAAATATTTTTTACATATTTTGTTATTAACGGTACTTGCCATACAAGCATATTTTTTTGATTTTCGACTTTCTCATAAACGGCTCTACGGATTTCGATGAAATAAAAATCTTACGAGGTCCTTCGAATTATAAAGAATACAGAATACCAAATTTTCGAAAACTATTTGTTTCGGATTTAAAAAAAAAATATTTTTTTTGAAAATGCAATATTTCGAAAACGGATGGGTTATTTTTTTTTTTAATTTTGTTTTTACGTTTACATTATTATAGTTTCTATTTTTTTAGATGAAAATTAAGACATTTTCTATATAAAAAATTAAGTAAAGAACAACTTTAAAAATATTTTATAGCCTTTTTTATTAAGAATATTTTTGCATACGATGTGATCGAACATAAGAGCAGGTACGTGCGAACCATTCAAGCATTTTACTTATACGCGCGCTTAAGGGGTTATGAATACCCTTAAATAGTGTTGACACAGTGCGAGGAATTAGGAAACATAAGTTAGTTTGGAAACAATATTTTACTGTTTATTTAGACAACAATGAGGAATATGAGGAATTCCTCGAAAAAATTGAAGATCTTCTTTTCAAACAAAGGGAGGAATCTTTACCTCAAACCACCATTGAGCGATATTTTTAAAAAACCTAAATTTCATTTTTACTTGCGATTATAGGTAAGATAAGGCACGTTATGTATTCGTAAAAAAAATTTTTTTTCTATCAATCAAACATGACATTACTATCATAGAGAACACCAAAAAAGTGGGTCCCGCAAATCAGTCTGTCTGTCTGTCTGTAGAGCGATCTACAGTCTAAGCCGCTGAACCGATTTGGTTCAAACTTGGTGATTAGGCGTTTTAGGTAATTGTCCAAAATAGATTTTTGAATCGTCGTTTTAGCCCATACAATTTTTTCTACCATATTAATTATCTCGAAAACGGTTCTAACGATTTTAATAAAAATTGGGGTGTGTACTACTTCGGATATGGTCTACATTTTGGGAAAACAATTTTTTCACATATTTTGTTATTAACGGTACCTGCCATACAACCATTTTATTGATTTTCGAATTTCCCATAAACGGCTCAACGGATTTCGATCAAAATTTTTATACAGGATTAACTTCAAATTCTCCACTGGTGATCTGATGGTATATCTCACCGAGCAGTGGAACAAATCTTTATATCGTTTTGGAGAAAGTAAGATTATTGCGCTTAATATTTCAAAAGCATTTGATAGAGTTTGGCATCAAGCTCTCTTATCGAAAATGCGTGTATTTGGTATGGATGAATCTCTTTTTCGTTGGACTAGAAATTACCTTTCGGACCGATCAATACAAGTTGTATTGGACGGTTTCAAGTCTGATATTCACAAAATAAATGCTGGTGTGCCCCAGGGCTCCGTACTGTCTCCGACCCTATATCTCGTTTTTATTAATGATCTCTTATCTGGAACTTCTAATCCACTAAATTGTTTTCTGACGATAGTACTCTCAGTTTTTCATATTCATTTTCAGATGTGCCTCCTTGTTCTTCGGATGTGGAACTGCAACGGCAGCGTATGATAAGCTCATTAAATTCTGATCTCGACAGCATTGTCCAATGGGGAATAAAAAACCGCGTAGAATTTAATGCTTCAAAAACTCAGTGCTGTCTTCTATCGTTAAGGCAGAACCCACCCCCCATGCCGCTATCCATGAGCGGCACTTGCATTGAAGAAACCGGTCAGCTTTCAGTTCTTGGTATGTGCATCACAGACCACCTCTTGTGAAACGTCCGCATATTCGACGTCGTCAAAAATGCTGCAAAGTGTCTGGGCTTTCTTCGAAGGTGCAAGAAATTCTTCTCCCCGTCTAATCTGGCTGTAATCTATAAGGCCTTCATTCGACCAAAGCTGGAGTATAACTCGCACATTTGGGCAGGAGCTCCCAAAACACATTTGATCCTTTTAGATAGAATTCAAAATAGAGCTCTAAGAAAGATAGGCGACAGAAATATAGTACAGACATTTACATCTCTAGAACACCGTCGAAATGTTACATGTCTGTCATTATTTTATCGCTATTTTTATAAACATTGTTCCAGCGAAATAGCCAGTTGCATTCCTTCCCTTAAATTTTTCAACCGTAATACTCGCGCTTCTAGGAATGCTCATCAGTTTGCCCTTGAGCCCAACTTCGGACGTACTGTCAAGTACAGAGATTCTTTCTTTAGCCGTACAACGCGAATGTGCAATACTTTACCCGGCTCTATTTTCCCCTCCCATTTTGATATTCAGAAATTCAAAACCAATGTGCATCAGTATCTCTCTAATCTCCTAACGCTCGCACTGTGCTTGTTCATATTAAGGGTAGTCCAAGCCCCTTTAGTGCGCGCAAACGTTTAAAAAAAAAAAAAAAACAATACTTGGGGGTCATTCCGTCATTCGATTATCGTCAGACGATATCGTCTGAACTACAGTGATGCCTTTCATAAAAATGATATCGTTTGGATTATAGCTAAATAGTTATCGTCTTGCATTAATTTTGTAGTTCGTAGGTGACTGTAGTTGAATAGTTGAGTAGCCACTGTAGTTTGAAATCTTTGTCTACCTGTTGTATTTGCAAACCAAAGTTAAAATATTTCGGCGCAGCAATTTTCTTGTGTTAGAAAGTGGAAATGAAACCGCAAGTTGGGAGAAAATAAAATTAATACGAAGGCATCCATATATGGAGTCAAAATACCAATCTGAGTATGTGTGGCTGCCCTATATATAAGTTGATCATTTACACTTATACATATCAATTTGTAAAAAATATTACAATAAAATAACTTACATTTTTGTCTAATTATATAACTTTATTCGCACCAAATACAAAACAATACACAACTTTATTGACATTTATGGCAGTCCATTTGATAACTCAACAAAAGTTTGAGAGTTTCTGAAATGTACCAAATGTTCTCAAATTATAAACGATTGACTAGACGATAGTGGTTGAGTTACGTGAAGCAAATTAACGACGATCTCGTCGACGACCATCGTTTTGACGGTTATCGTTTTGAAAATTACGGAATGACCCTCCTGCATTTCAAAATTTTCGAAAAATAGTTTTTTTGGATTTTTGAAAAAAAAAATATTTTTTTTTTGAAAATTCAAAATTTTGAAAACGGGGGACGATTTTTTCCGAACTTTTGTCTTTGAATTTATATTATTAAATATTTAAAATATCCATACCAATTTTTTTTTTTGAAAATATTTGAGAATTCTTACATATAAAAAACTAATTGAAAAACGACTTTAAAAATACATATAGCTGTTTCTATTAAGTACCTTTAGCATATAATGCGATCGAACATAGGAGCAAGTACGTGCGATCCAGTCGTGCAATTTATTTTTAGAATGATGTGCACACTAAAGCTGCTTGGACTACCCTTAAAATGATCAAGCCCAGGAAAAGTAGGAAGGTAGGGAAGGATGTAACAGGAGATACCGATGCACAATGGTTTTGAATTTCTGAATATCAAAATGGGAGGGGAAAATAGAGCCGGGTAAAGCATTCGACATTCGAGTTATATGTCTAAAGAAAGAATCTCTTTACTTAACAGGACATCGGAAGTTGGCTTCAAGGGTAAACTGAGTGATGAGAATTCCCAGAAGCGCGAGTATTACGGTTGAATAGTTTGAGGAGACGAATGAAAATGGCCATTTTATTAGACATTACAGCATTATCTATAAAATAACGACAAAACAATGAAAGGCATTAAACAGTGCGCCGGTATTCAAGAGATGTAATTGTTTCAGTTATTGCTCTATCACCTATTGTTATTTAAATATGAAGGTACGTTTTTTTTAAACATTTTTTATAAACATTTTAGGATACAAGAAACACGAGCTTATAAGAAACAACAATTGTGGCATTTTGCAGTTTCTTATAAGCGTCATTTACTGTACGCCCGTAGTTCGATTCAAGGGTAAATTGATCAGAATTCCTTGAAGCTCGAGTATTACGGTTAAATTGTTTTACGGGAGGAATGCAACTGCCTATTTCATTAGGACATTATCTATGCAAATAGCGATAAAACAATAAATGGTATAAAGCATTGCAATGCTACGCGACGGTGTGCAGGTGGTGGTTTCCGTTATTGTTTTATCACCTATCATTTTCAAAGCTCTCTTTTAGATTCTATCCAAGAGACTTAAGTGAGTTATGGGAGCAACTTTCCATATATGACAGTTGTATTCAAGCTTTGGACGAATGTAGGCTTTATAGATTACAGTCAGATCAGAAAGGAAGAAATATTTCTGGCATCGTACAAGAAAACCCCAAAACCTTGCAGCGTTTTTGGCGACATCAAAAATGTGATAATTTCACAATATGTGGTCGGTGCGGTACATAAACTGAAAGTTTTTCGGTTCCCTCGAAGCAAGCCCCGCTCTTGGAAAACAACACTGGAAGAGGGTCCCGCTGTGACGCCATGAGATAGAATTGAGTTTAGAGCATTAAATTCTACGCGCTGTTTTATTCTATTTAGCATTGCTGTCTACATCAATCAATTTAATGAGCTTATCATACGCTGCCGTTCAAGTTCCACATCTGAAGGACATGCGTGAAAGTCTAAAACCGAAAATGAAAGCTGAGGGTAATGCTGTCAGAAAAACTATATATTAGATTAGAAGTTTCAGACAAGAGATCATTGATGAATATAAGAAAGAGAGTCGGAGACAGAACGGAGCCCAAGGGCACACCTGCATTTATTTTAAGAATAACAGACGTCAGACTTGATGTCATCCAATAGGACTTCAATTGAGCGGTCCGAAAGGTAATTTATAATTCAACGAAGAAAAACTTCATTGATACCAATTTACCCATCTTCGATAAGGGAGCTTGATACCAAACTTTATCAAATGCTTTTGAAATGTAAGTGTAATAATCTTACTTTCTCCAACACGATGTAAAGATTTGTGCCCATGTTTGGTGAAATATACCATCAGATCAACCGTGGACCTATTGCTATTAAAACCACACTGCCGGTCATTAAGGAGATTTTGTTCTTCAAGATATTTCTTAACTTACTTTACTTTAGATGGCGCTTACAATCCAGGATGGATCACGGCCTCAACCAGCAAACCTCTCCAGCTAGCCCGGTCCCTAGCTAGCTGCGACCGGTTACGCATACCAAGTTGATAGATGTCGTTCACCACTTGATCGCGCCACCTAAGATGAGGCCTTCCTCTGTCACGTTGTCCACCGGGGTTGGATACGAAGAGTCGACGGGCTGGTGCGTTGATGTGCATGCGCTCCACGTGACCTAGCCATCTCAGTCGCTGAATTTTCAGGTTTTTGACCAGGTCGATATCGCTGTAGAGCCCGTAAACTTCATCGTTAATTCTTCTTCTCCACTCACCACCGATGCACACTGGACCAAACATCACTCGAAGAATCTTTCTCTTCTCTCAAAGCAACACAGCTGGTTTTCATCCGGTTTTGTCACTGTCCATGCCTCTGCCCCATACAGCAGGACTGGGATGATTAAAGTTTTATATAGGGTATCTTTGGTTTTTTGAGAGAGGGCTTTACTACTCAAACTTCGAAGTGATAACCGCCAATCGTGACGTTTTGTCCCAGTCGATGATGTTGGGCTTCTCTTCTCGATGACAGCATATACTTAGTTTTCGTCTCGTTAACAGTAAAACCCATCTTCGCTTCCGCTTCAATACTTGCAAATGCTCTACTGACAGCTCGCTTTGTTCTGCCTACGATGTCAATGTCATCAGCATAATCAAGAATTGAACGGACTTTTGAAAAATTATTCCTCTGGTGTTGACAATTGAGTTGCGCACAATTGCTTCCAGCACGATGTTAAAGAGATTGCGCATCACCCTGTCTCAAAATTTTCTCGACATCAAAGTCGTCGGTGAAGTTCTTACCGACTCTGGCGGAGCAGTGAGATTCCTTCATTGTCATTCTGCACAAGCGGACAAGTTTGGCAGGGATGCCGAGATGTGACAAGGCTCTGTATAACTCGTTTTTATCAACGCTTTCATAGGCGGTTTTAAAGTCGATGAATAGATGGTGTGTATCGACTTGGAATTCTTGGGTTTTTTCCAGGAACTGCCGGAGTGCGAAAATCTAATCGTTAGTTGATTTTCCTCGCCTAAAGCCACACTGATAAGATCAGATCAGGTCGTTGGTAAAAGGTTACACAAAATAGCCGACATAATTTTGTACGCGATGCTGAGGAGACTTATACCTCTGTAGTCGGCGCAGTTCAGAGCATCTCCTTTTGTATGGATAGGGAATACTATGCCGACAGGCATTCATTGGCATACTTTCCGCCGACCAGATATTAGAAATGAGTTCGTATATGCTCCTGACCAAGTCATCTCCCGCTGCCTTAAACAGTTTAGCTGGCAGGCCATCTGAACCCGCGGCCTAGTGGAACTTAAGTTTGGATATCTCTCTACTTACTTCTTCTAGGTCGGGTGGACGGATATTTTGACCATCATCGTCCAAGTTGAATGGGTTGTTCTGCATAGCCACGGATGGTTGGCAGTCTTCGCCGCTTAGCAGCTTGGAAAAGTGTTCCTTCCAAATTCTCAGCACCGTCTGCTTAAATCCAACGACATTCCCATTTTATCACGGCAGGCTTCTATTCTGGGCTGGAATCCATGGGTATATCGTTTCACCCTTTGATAGAACTTTCGAGTGTTACCCCTGCTGCAGCATCCCTCAATAGACTCGACCGCTTGCTTTCCGTGCTCCCTCTGAGATGGGGGAATCGAGTGATTGCTAAGGTGATATTTCTCTCCGCCACAAAGTTTAAGACCATTTTCAGAAGTTTCCTCGTGCAGGCTGTGTCCTCCGACCGTCGAACCAAAGATACCCTCCTTTCCGATCTGTGCGTTAAAGTCGCCAGGAACAATCTTAACGTTGTACTTCGGGCACTTATCGTACGTCACTTATCTCTGATCGAGTCATCTTTCCCTTCCATTGGGGCGTGGACACAGATCAGCGAGATGTTTTTGAATTTGGCCCTGATGCGGATTGTGACAATGCGCGCACTAACGTTTTATAACGTAAAATAAATGACTTTTTGTCTAAGTTTGCCTCTTACCATAAAGCCGCACCCAAATAACTGCTGTCTCCTTTCCCTGTAGCACTTACGTAAGTAAATATCAAAGGATTTCATTTTTCGCATGCCCTCTCCATTCTATCGCATTTCCTGGAGTGCTGTTATATCAGCTTTGTACTTATCCAGGGTCTCCACTAATTGCTCGGCTGCACGTGGACTGTTTAAGGTCAGGACATTCCACATGCAGATCCGAAATTTGTCAGTATTTCGTTTGCAAGGGTCATCAACAATTGGATCATCCAAATCCAAGGCTTGTAGTTGTTTCATAACCATTCAGATACTCCAACGTCGGACAGTTACCCCAGCAGCAGGAGCCCCCAACCTGGAAGACCTGGTCCCTTAATGTGTCCAAGGACGATAGTCCGGATTTACCGCCCCTTATAAGCCTGTGCTCTAATTACTTCTTAGTAGTCTAAGGTGTTCACCAAGTAGTTCAACCTGACTGTAACAAGGGACGCTACCGTTGATTACATCGCGAGAATTCTTCCCCTACCGTCAAATTTGTTGGGAGTGCCTTGGTAGGAAATACTCTTTCGTTGGGGTTTAATTAGTAGTGACATCCTACTCCACTTCGACCTGTCGACCATGGGTGGCCCTACTGCAGAATCAAGTTCCGCGATCGCATAGCTCTGGGTTTCACTGTAGTAGTCACCGTAAGCCCCTCCACCACTTCAAGGCTTACATCCAGGAGATATTTCTTAAGCTGATACTTAATCAGCGTTTTCATGACCTTGCAAATAAGGAACGCAAGTGCAATTGGAAGGTAGTTAGACGGTGAAGAAGAAGACTCACCTTTTTTAGGGACAGGCTGGACAAATGCTATTTTCCATCCACTAGGGAAGAGACCGATAGAGTAGGAGAGATGAAAAAGCTTACGCAGTGTTCCAGTTGTACCAGCATATAAGAACACCTCTTCAGAACAATAATGGGAGATACTATCTGGACCAGCGGATTTGTGAATATTAAGATCTTTCAGAACTCTAGCAACTGCAGAACCACGAAAAAAGCTGAGCCCCATTCCCATGAAACTTTCAAAACTCTCGAGTGTAGGAGGAGTCATAACCCTTCGTAGAAGCGAAGAATTATATAGAAGCAAAGTGTGCTGCTAACAAATTAGCTTTTTATTGCGAGCTTACCACAGGAGTGTTATTGAATACGAGTTTTGGAATCGATGAGGAGGTAGAATTCTATACGTTTTTCTTACAAATGACCAAACATTAATACTTCCCTTGGGACTTTGTACTATTTTTAGCCTTAGTTTTGCTCATGTAAGAATTAGACTATTGCAGGTCTTTCTAGATTGTTTGAACTTATACCAGTTTTCCTCAGTTTGGTTGGCATCACAACCGTACCTTTTTCAACCTAACAACATCTTTACATCTCAGATCGAACCACGAGTTTTTTTTAGTTTGATGCTCTTGGTTCTGTTCGGTATTCTAATTCTTATCACTTAAAGAATTATATGTGTAATCATACCAGCACAAGAGTAAACGTTACTATCGAGGAAGCATAGCATGATCCGCTAAATAACCTGAAGAAATTATTTCCCCGTCTCAGTTGGCTTTCTCGTATTGCCATAGGGTGTTTTTATGAATGTTTTCTTTAAATGAGATGTTTGAGCATGAAAAAGTGGATGATATGTTACAATAGTCCAATGTGCCTAGAGGCGGTCTTATAACAGTTACACTAATTTTTGGGGCTAAGAAGAATATAAAAAATAAAAATCTACAAGGAATCACCTTAATTATACCAAATGTGAAGAAAATTGATTCAGTGGTTTAGGTTGAAGCTCGACCGTACAGACAGGCATTAGACAAAAATGCATATGAAAACACTCTGTCTGGATTTTAACTCTAAGAAATATTTAATTAGCAGAATTTTACTAAACTGCTGGATGCGTGTCTTGATATGCTGTGGGTAGATATATTATGATAGATCGAGTCACCTTACCACAAATTTTTATTTGTTCTTCGCCTGAGTTTACACTAGTGCGACCCCACGCTGCTAATCTCCTATATTTGCCAAAGTGAAAATTTACTTTAACACCAAGTACTAAACACTCCTTTGCAGACGTTGGACTTTAATATGCCCACGTTAAATAAGGCAAGCAACTAAAGACTGCTAAATTAAGTTTAAACTTCAACCGACTGCGGTGTATTTGATGTGCATCAACCTCTTAAGCAATATCCTTCTTTTTTACTGTCTTGGCTTGGCAGTCAAAAAAGACAGTCAATGCCGAAGCCAAGTTGTGAGAACACAAATCCAGGAAACTCAATCACCGCACCCACCATCACCCCAACTATCATACCATACCTCCAGCATGGCATCATAAAAATCTAAATTCAATCTGGAAAATGTTCGACAGAGTCGTTTCCCAATATTTCCGCAATTTCCAGAAGATTGCACCAGTGTGCATTTGAAGCAAATTGCAAAATATACTCAAGTCTCAATGAACCTACCTTCTCTCCTGCACTTCGTACTTCTGATAAATATAAAGACGAGACTTTGAGAAAATGGTTTCCGATGTTTACCCTCGGGAATTGTTGAATCATTGGTATGGGTTGAATGCGGTATGGGTGATGGGCCAAGGCAACTTACCTACATATGCACTAGTACATAGGTATCCAAGAGTTAGAGAGGTAGGTTAGCTATGAAGTTGAAATTAAAACTTAATCCCCCATTGGATTTAATTTGGTGACACAACATTGGTTGTTGATTAAATAAAAATATGGTGTCATTCTCTGTGGGAGTTTATTCGTTTAAAAGCTTGCTAACCAATTTTGCAACCGGTAATTCACTTAGATTTAAATAAACATAATTTTGATTTAAAGTAATTAGCCAGTCGAATGGATTTTATTGGTGTAGTTTATAGAAATTGCCCAGTATCTAAACGTATAAGAAAATAATCATGCCGATTAGTGAATTCGGAATTTTCTACTCACTGGAAGCTGAAGAGATTCGCGGTAGATTCGCTTTCGCGTTTATTTCAATAAGTGAACTCGTCGAATGAACTGTGCTATCGATTTATAAACTACCTTTCCCTTTTTCGAACTATGTATATTGTCCCTGCTGTCATTTGTTGACATTTTAAACGTCACAGGAGATCTTAAATTGTAGTAAAAGAAAAGAAAACAAATTAATCTGTTAAATGAATAAATTCGTGGTCGATTTTTATTTAGTTAAATATTTTTTCAAATTTAAAATCCTTATTGTCCGCAAAAGATTATAAAAAATAAAGTCAAAGTAAATTAAATAAAATAAAGATGCTTATAATTTTAAGAATAATTTATTCACAGATTAGAAAAATTAAACAAAAAGTAATACAAATAAAATTACGAGTACAAAGAGAGAGAATAACATATATAAATTGTTACCATAAAAATAAAAAACAATGCATCCGCTCTGTTCTCCCAAAATATAAATATTCTAATTTTTATTTAAATTTTTGTGCTATCCATTATGATTTTTGGACAAAAAGCACATCAACACAAAGATTCACGACACAATTGGCGCGGAAATAAAATCAGAAAGTTTGTATGGCATGCGAAAGGTTTGCGTGTTCAGTAATACCAAATAAGTTGAACAAAATGTCGGTGGTGTAGATAAAGTCTTACCGACATTCGTTCAATTTGCTTATTGTGGCTACATCACATTCGCCGAATTCACTTATAGCCATGAATATCTTTGATAGATGTTTGATTAAAAAGAAAACTAATCGAAAATTGTTGTATTATTTATTTTTGAGTGAAAAACTGCCATAGCTCTATGTTACTGAGCAACTTTGTGCGACCCAGTCGTGCATTTTAATTTTCTTCACTAAATTTACAGAATTTTAAATCCATTTCTCGTTTTAATGTGTAAAGTAAGTCATTTAATTAAATTTATATTAATTTCATTTTGGTCGGCAAAACTCCCACTTATTTAGCTTAATACAAAGCTTATTATCTTATCTTGAAAACTAAGAAGTTGTTTAACCCTAATATTGCGGTAAATGAAACGTTGATTCAAAGACGGAAATTTGAGCAAAGGAGTAGGTATTGATATAGAAGTCGAAACGGTTGGCTTTCGAATAAACCCTCCACATCATATAGAGAGAAATAGGTTGGGATGGGTATATTGTGTATTATATACTGAGATAAGACGAGGATTTTGGAGATTAAGAGGGTTATTATTTAAAAAGATATAGAGTAGTAATGCAATCTACGTAGTAAACGGAACTTGAAAGAAGTCGACGAATAGAGAAAATGTCGGATGTATCTTCGTTTTTTCAACGTATTTCATGTTAATTAATGTAAGACGGTCTTGTTAGGATTGTTGGATCAAAGGATTGTGTGCCAAGAGAGACCTCTAAAAGCAAATGGTAAAGAAATGCGAATACGCTGCATCAAGAGGAAACACTTAAATGTAGCGGTATCGAGAAATGTATTTTGAAGGATAGGGTTGTGTGATTCCTTGGACCATACCCTTATAGAGGTGAAAATTATAAAAGAAAGTCTTTTTCAGTATGCATACAACAACAATATGTATAAATCTTTATCTAAATTGGGAAAAAGTGCTGAAATACAAACTCCACGAAATTCACAGTATTATATGTTGTATCAATTATCTGATGTGAATAAGATATCTCAAGACGCTTTTATTCCTTTGTTTTTCTTCACTAGCTAAATGTATTAAAATATCCAAGATTATGATATTTGCACATAAAATTACAAAGAAATAAACATTTTATTCAAAAAACAAACATGAACACTATTGACTGGCGCAGGTAAAGTTAATTAAAATCCTTAGAATCCGTCATCAGAGACTTACTGATTTCTTCTTCGGGAATCTATTTTATGAGGATTGATCAGTCGCATTTAAAATATACATCGTTGCCCGAACTGTAGGAGCAGGTGCTCCTTCCCGCTATCTGAAGGATAGATTTTTTATCAATAAATGAGTGGTTACTTAACAACCCTACAAAACAATAACAATACTTGACCTTCCATCACCATCCGTGATGGGTTTTTCCAAGCCAGGTGTTTTTTCCATTTTCAAGGAATGCATTCACCGAAGAAAACTTTCAATATTCAGAAATCACAAACCGAACATTTAATTATCCTGCGAAAAAAGTCAAAGTGACAACTGGGTTATAAGTGGCATAGAAATTAAAGCCAAACTACCCAAACTAATTAACGATCTAGCTTCATGAGGATCATCCGCTTTGATAACTTTTGCGTTTGATTTGTCGATATCAGTTGGGTTGAACACTAAATAAATACTTTTAAGATAAGATGCTAAATTGTATGAATTCTGTTATGTATTTTTTATGAATCTTTGTTGTTTATTGTTTTGTTTAACAAATAAATGTGATATAACGGAAGTATCAAGTTCATTTTTTTTAAGTTTTTGTTTTTTTTCCGTTTTCTGTGATTATATGTGATTATATCAGGTAAATATATATTATAACCCAAGCATAAAGTTGGAGTTTGGGGTTGATTCTTTTTTTATAATAAAATTATTGGAAATACAAATTATATATAAATATTGCGTCAAATTAACCAAATATTATTCGTAAGCAAAAAGTGTTCAAATGTGCCCCACTCTCCCCTACTTTTTATTTATATTTTAAAATATGAAAATCTACTGCAATAAAAATGGATCTACCGCGTTCTTTTTTTCAAATCTACTTCGGATTTTTCCGTCCCAATCTGCAGATTCCCACAGGATGATGCTGCTGCAACTTATTCGCAACTATTGGACAGACTTCAAACATTATTATAGTACAGAAATACCACGCCGATATATATTTTGCCTTTTGTCATCTTACCTTTATTTCTAGTGAAACACAAAGCTGTATTCCTTCCCTTCAATATTAATTCAACCCTAATTCTCGATCTTGAAAGATATCAAATCAGTTATTCCACAGCTCCAATATTGGACGAACTATTAAGAAAAGATATCCTTCTTCAGAAAAACTACCTCTAATTTTGAATCTTTTAATCAGTCCTGTCTTTTCTTCTCAATATGATTTTCAAAAATTCAAGACCAATGCGCAACTATACCTCCTGTTTCATCCCCTCCATCATTTCTAACTCTCAAATTACCTTGGTTTCCAGTAGGAAATTTAATACACGAATCACCAACTTTTTCACCAATGAGTGGAAGCTACACCCCATAAATTTGGTATTAAAACATCGATTACCATGGGGCTGACGTATGCATTCACCAAGTGATTTTCTATGTGAATATTTACCTGTGAAATCACGAAGTAGGGGTAACTAGTTTATTCATAAGCCAATTATATGTGATGAAAAATAGCATGAACGTTCAGCTGTGAAATCACTATTTAACTTAGAGTTGCTTATTCAGCAGGGGAACAATGGCATGAATGCTCATTCACTAATTCACTCTGTTAATGTAACTCTCCATTGGCAAATTTTCCATTTTTCACCAAGGAATCACCACGAGATTCACCAAGGAACGAGCCTTCACCCATGAATTTTTTGGTGAATCATTTGGTGAAATTAACATTGGGATGTCATTGGAGTTCAGCAGTGAATTTCTTGGTGCATATTCATACGTGAAATCATTCAAAATGAGTATGCTGCGTTTTTATTTGTTCTGTTACTTAGGTGAAACATAAAATGAAAGGTTATTGATGAATTCGCCTCTTTTTTGGAAGTTGAATTTTCAATAGCATTTATTCATGAACGAAATATAACATGAAAACGCAGCTATGAAATCATTAATTAGCAGTTTTGGCAGTGCTCTCACCAAATGAAAATATAAAAATAAATTCATTTAAAAAAAGATTTTTATTGCAAAAAAAACCATAACTTTCAAAACAAAACCATAAAAAATTCTGTTCTTATTATTGATAAAAATTAATTCATATTTATTGAATAAACTTTCTTCCCTTTGTTCACTGATTCTAAACTTCAACTTGCATTTTCATCCGTCTTCGACAAAGATCTCGTTGGTACTGATTAAATTAAAGAACAAAACATTTCTTAACGATCGCAGAAGAAAGGACAGACAATAAAAAACCTAAACCGTGGGTTCCAATTGCGCAGTGCATAAAGTGCTTGATTGCTAACTTAGACGTGTGGGTTCAATTCCCACGCTAGTCGCATTCTTTTCTATACCTTCAATTTTAATTGGATGCCGCCCATGAGTTAAAATGAGACAGTCAATACCGGGTTCTCAAATCCACTTTGCCAAACTAGTACAATTCAGGTTGCATTTAAAAGACCTTAGGTCTTACAGCATATAGTTAAATTAAAAACAAAAAAAACAAAAAACCGTTATAAGGTAACAAAAACAGAATAATAGAGAATTCTTTTTGTATCGTTTTGTTCTTCTTCTAATGAAAGCAACACAAAGTGCTAAATGCTACTTGCGGTCTCGTGAAGCTGTGCAGGACTTTTCCTCACTGAAATCACAAGGTATTTGCATGAGAAAATTTACCGAGGGAAAAGGGCACTACTTTGCCCATAGGAAATTATTAATTTATTTTCCCCTATAAAAGTAAGGAATTAATTCATTGCTGTTATCACCAAAATTTTTCATCGAGGAAGAAATTTGCCACTGGGTGTGCAAAAAACAAACACTTTGATAAAAAAAAATTAAATTATTTTGATGTGGTAAATAATGATAATGACCGCGAACAAAACTGGAATTTCTGGTTTATATGTTTTTACACTTTCTCTAAAAAAAAAAAAACACGAATTCGTGTCATGCTCATGACTAGCGAAGACAGGTGGAAGAATCGCAATGGTCGTCGCTCTTCTCATGGCAGAAAACCTTGTTTTATTTTATTATGGCTTTTTTTGCAATTTATTTTTTTTTTCTCGGGAAGAAAACAGAACAACCACCGCAGAGAACCATACATCAATTACGAACACATGAACATATGCATTACTCTTCATCAGTGAAATCATGGCTTATGATTTTGAAACTCAAATTGTAGTGAATTGTAAGCATTCAATTCATTTGAATTTAGTTAACTGATGGAAAAATTCAAACCGTTTTCTTATGAAATTATTACATATACTGCTTATCGATAGAAATAGTCGATGAATCCATTGATGAATTCACCAAAAAATCTTATTGATGTCGAAATTTCCTACTGGGTTACATCATACGACTCAAGTTTGTTGATCAATTTTAAATGTTTAATTGCGGTGTATCCACTTAATGCAAAACCGAATAATAAAACCAAAAGCAAGTTGTTAAATTCTATTCAAGACAGGCTTTAGAAATCACTGAATAACCGTTGCCAACAAATGAGAGCTGAAATGTAATCTGAATTCTTAGTTTATTATATAATTAGGTTGGGAAAGAAACAAACAACTATTAATTTTAAAGACAATGGCGCAAAATTTTAAACAATCCATTGTTAAGGGCTTAACATTTTACTAGTTAGCAATTTCTTAAGTGCTTATTGATTGAATAACTATTTCAAAATTTTTAAACCTTTTCTAAATCAGTAAATTGCTAATTAAGCAGAAAGATGAGCATTTGTAGGGTTTGAATTTTGATGAACACAATTATTGATGTTATAATTATATAATTATAATTATATGTTGATGAAAACACAACATGTAATCTAAACAGGTATTAGTTATTTCTATTTTTATCATTTTGACTTCATTATTTACAAAAAAAAATTGTGCACTTACAGGACTCGAACCTGGGCACCCCGCGTGCAAGGCTGATGTACTATCAGATTCCATAATGGATTTAGCAAATTGCTAAAAGTTAAATTAGCCATTCCTTGATTTTAACTTAAGTAAGATGTTAAGATCGCTTATAATTAGCTCAATCATCTATTTAGCTTCGTAAATTGCTAAAAGTAGCTTTAACATTTTACTAAATCGTTCAAAATTTTGCGCCAAGATATCTCATTTTAAAACCCTGAAAATCAATTACACATTAAATTCTCTTGAAAATAATTTGTATGCATCCCAATTACTACCAGCACTTATTATTATAAATCATAAAATACTGCTCATAAAAATTCAAATGTATGCAGCCCCCATACCTACATATCTGGCAGTAATTTATTTTACTTCCTCATTCATTCATGATCTATACAAAATACACATCATAGAGACGTATGCCATCACTGTGAAATTAAAACTACGTAATAAAAATAAAAGCTGAGAAAACTAGGGCATTTTTCACAAAAAAAAACTACTAAAAAATAGTAACAAGCAACAAAACAAAAAATCAATAAAAGAAAAAGATTCAAACCATCTGGTTTGGTCTATAGTATAGTTTAGTTATATACGAGTATACCATACTCTGAATATTCGACAGAGCAATGAGGTTCCTTAAAAATGATTCGACAAAAAAAAAAAATTATCCACTTCCATCCACATCCTCTCATGGCCATGGCCGACATCCAACATCCACAAGAGTTTTAGTATCGTTCGTTAAGTTAATGAACTATAAATAGCATAACATGCATTTTGGCATAATGAGAGAGAGAGAGCCGAATACAATTTTGAAGCGAATGAATTTAATTTTATGTTGCCTGGTCCTTAGCTGTAAGATGTTTTTTGTCCTCACCGCCGAAGGACATAATGCACGAATGTTGCTTTTGTTAAGGATTCGTATAATATTTCCTCGTTTTTCATTTGAGTATGAGACTAAAATATTGTTGGTAGGCATTTTAGCCTTTTATACAAATATTCCACAGCTGGCTTTCTTTTCTACAACCTACTCAAACTCAAACAGTGTCACACAAAGGCTCTAAAGCATAAAACGCGAGAATAATGCCAGCCCAGAAGTATTCGAAGGATATTCGAATTGTGCCTCAACACTCTTTCTGTCTTATTTCTTCAGCAGTTTTAAGATGCGAAGAATAAGGTAAAGCGATGCTTTTGTTTGAGATATGATATCCTTGGCAGAAAGTACAACCATAACCATTGAAAATGGAGAAGATATTGCTAAAAAAAAAATGCCCGTCCATTGGTATTGGGGCTTTCAAGGTATTTTACATCTTTTGTTTATGTTTTTGGGCCAAATATACGAGTGTACTGCAAAATTACTCTCATATAACTTTGGATTTTAGTGTGTTGTTGCCTGTTGGTAATTTGGTATATATATAGGTTCATAACGTCTTGTGGGTTAATGGATGTTGCTGCCAAGGTAGTTATTGTTTATAGGTATTTGTTTTTATTTTTATTTTAATGTTCGATGGATTTTTGAAATGTGATGATGATTTATAAAAATTGAGAATGTTCACCTGGTGCTGGGAGTCATTCCAAAAACTTTCATTAATCCTTGTTTGTGGAAAGGTATAAATAATGACGTGCTATGGTTGGTTGAATAAAGACTGAAATGAGAATATTGATTTATGCATTTATTTAGGGTCATCAATTTTGAGGTTTGGAGGGTAATGTTTAGTAAATTACATTTATGATTTACATTTCAATGAAATTTTATTTAATTTACTAGCTGACCCAGCGAACTTCGTACCGCCTTAAATTGATTAAATTTGTCAATTTTGTTTTAGAATGTCGAGTTAGGTAGGTAAATTGTTAAATATCAGTGTAGAGTGTGCTTTGAAATGTGACAACTCATTGTTTAGGAAATATGTTTGCATGTCCATGTTGTCAATTTCAGCCAAACAAAAATCTGTAAGCTTTGGATATAGATAGGAAGTATGGACCATTGATTCCGCCATAACAAAATGACCAGTAACTTTTTGATTTTTACTAAGCAAGATTTGCATTTGGAAGAAAATAAAATGCACGACTGTATGGTACGAACTTGCTCTTATGTTCGATCACATCGTATGCAAAAGATTTCTATTAAAAATGGAAATATAATTTTTAAAGTCCTTTTTTACTTTATTTTTTATATATACAAAGTTTCTTTAATTTTTTCCTATACAAATTGGTATGACAATCTTAAATATTTAATAATACAAACTTTAAAATAAAAGATTAAATCTGCTTAATCAAAGAAAAAATAATTTAAAATTCTGAAATAAATACTTAAACTAATTTCAGCTAAAAAAAAGTACGCCATTTTATGTCTTGTAAAAATACAAATTTATGAGAAGAAAATTTTAAAAATCTGTGGAGCGGTTTTTGAGAAAAAAATTTTTTTTTTCAAAAACGCCAATTCATAGGTAATTAGCCAATATATATAAACATAATTTTTAAATTATTGAGCAGTTTTGAAAATATAAATTTTAAAATATTTTTTTTTTAAATGCTTTTAAAAATAAAAAAAAAATTAATTAAAACTATTGGTACGTAATATAAATTGAGCAACCTAAACCTATATATGTGTGAAATTTCAATAGAATCGGTCATTGCCATTTATGAGACAGTCGAAATTAAAGAAAACTGTCCTATGGAAAGTACCGTTCTTAGATATTTTAATTTTTTTTTCAATCATATGATCGGCCGTACCTAAAAAGCGTCACTGATTTTTTTTAATCAAAATCGTTAGAGGCGTGTCCGAGAAAATTAGGCTTTAACGTAATAGTTATATGGGAGGTACCGTTATTTTTTGAGCTACAAAAAATTTCAATTTCTCCTCTGTACAATACCTAAAAAACTCTATACATCAAGTTTGAAGCAATTCGGCCCTCCCGTTTGGCTGTAGGTGTCTATACATACAAACAGATAGACTGAATGACAGACGGACAGAATTTTTAGACCATCTTTTTTCGTCTTCGCTATCACCGTAATGTCATATTTGATTGTTATCTCGAAACTTTTTTTTTCGACGAATGCATAACTTGCCTTATAACTTGCCTATAATCGCAAGTAAAAATCGAAATATCGATTTTAATCAAACTTGACATTATGATGATAGAGAACACCGAAAAAGTGGATCACCCAATTCTTTCTGATTACTTATGAAATTAAATTTAAAAAAACAACTTTAAACATACATATATACGTATAGGTATACCTATAGATTGTTAATAGAAATCTTTTGCATACGATGTGGTCGAAACATAGAAGCAAGTACGTGGGATCCAGTTGTTCGATTTTTAATTTTTCACTTAGCCGAGTTGCTTTCAATAGAAAAATAGTTAACTTGAAGAGATTTGTTTATTCAGTGCGGGTTTTTCAACCGAAGCGAATTTCCGTTAAGCGGTTTTCACTGTATAATATTTTTTTTTTTTATTTTTATAATCTACACGCGCTCAAGGGATTATGAATACCCTTTAAATGTTTCAACACAGCGCGGGCGTGAGGGTGAGGTTAAGGAAGAGAAAGAATGATAGGAAAGATGTGTGGCGCAATATTCGGAGACTGTAGGTGGTTGTTGTCTCAGATTTTATCTCCAGGGATGGCGGCTGAACTAATGCGGAGAAATTTCCGTGTCTTATTTATATATGTCCCTTATAATTCGCATTAATTTTTTTATCCTTTGTCATATTTTATCGGTATACTAGTTTTATTCAATCACATGTTGTTAGTTCTATGCCTAAAGAACATGTAATGAGTAAACCAGCAACTCATTGTATGACATTTATTTTTAGAATTGGTTTTTATTGGAAAAATAAGAAGACATAAACTACGGCTTTGAATAGTTATGCATTGCAAAATTGCAATGATTCACACAAAATTTATTTTCATTTCGTCTTCCTGAGTTTTGTTTAGTGAATTATTGTTCCTTTATTTATAAAATTGGCACCAATTAAAAATAAATAAAGAACACGACATGACCGCACGTACTTGCTCTTATGTTCGATAACATCGTATGCCAAAAATTTCTATTAAAACAAAAAAAAAAAACAAAATAAATTTTTAAATGCATTTTTTTACCAAATCATTTTATATACCTACAAAATTTCTTTAATTTTTTTCAAAAAAAAAAAAAAATGTTATGACGATTTTTAACATTTATGTATAAAAACTTAAAACCAAAATTTCAAACAAAATCATCCATCCGTTTTCAAAATATTGAATTTTCAAAAAAAAATATATTTTTGTTTTATATCCAAAAAACTATTTTCGAAAATTTTGATATGGTATAATTTAAGGGACCATCTACTTAAAATTTTTGATTGAAATCCGCCTAGCCGTTTTTGAGAAAGTCGAAAATCAAAGAAAGGCTATATGGCACGTACCGGTAATCTCAAAATATGTATGTTAAAAACAAATTTTGACCAGAATGTAGACTATGTCTAAAGTAGTGTATACACACTTTTTTGTACGAATCGTTAGAGCAGTTTTCAAAATAATTAAGATGGTAGAAAAAATTGTATACCAAGTACCGTTATTTTTGGGGCTAAAAAAGAAACAATTCAAAAATATATTGCAGACAATCATCCTTAAGTACCAATTTTGAAGAAAATTGCTTCAGCCATTTAGGCTGTAGCTCGTTGTACAGACAGACGGAATTGCGGGACCCACGTTTTTGGTGTTCTCTATCATCGTTATGTCAAGTTTGATTAAAATCTCGAGATTTTATCCAATAATTAGACAATTTATTGGTAGAAAATCGGCTGCCAATTACGGACAATTTTTTCGAAGACTTAGGAAAACAAAAATTGGTAGACTCATTGGAAGACAATTTTCTTGGCAGCTGGTAGAGAATATGAAACTTTATTTTAAAAGTTAACTACTTATTTGTGAAAGTATCTAGTTGTGAAAAAGAAAAAAACATTTATAAAGTATAAAAAAAAAAATTAGAAAATATGAAGAGCGCAATAGCGACTATCTAATCATTTTCGACCTCCTTTTTATAAAACTTCTTCAATTTTTTTCGAAACCGAATAAATTAATTTTGTTGTTTCCTCACACAATTTTCAGGAAAATTTATGTGCCAATTAAAAATTGGATGTTCTTATTTGAAAATTCGAAAAATTGGGTGTGTAGACGAGTTCAAAAGACTGGAAGGAGTTTGCCAATTTTGTGACAGACAATAAAAAAATCTACCAATTTTTTGATTTTTTCTGTCAATATTTACTGATACAATTCGACGTTTACATGGTTGATAGATAATTGGAAATTTTTTTTTTGCGAAAAATCAGGCAATTTTGAAATATTTCCAATGGTGTACACAAAGCTTAGTGTAAAAGAAATATACATATGTATGCCCGAAATGAATACAATTTTCTTCCGAAGAAAGTAAAATACGTATTGTGCGAAATGTATTGATGGCACCTACATAAAATCTTAAATCCAAAAAAAAAGAAATACAACGTGCTCAATACAACCGGCGACATCACTATTTTGATCCATGAAATTCAATTTTTAACTTGTTCAATAAAACGCGTCGATAAAAAAAATTGCGATCAACATCGAGCGATCGAATTTTCGATAGTTGTCGAACGCAATCGACAACCACAATACCGATTTCTCATTTAGTCGATCATTGATCGCTTGTTATCGAATATCGAATGACGATCGACATCCGCAATAGGGCTCACTGTTAAGCCTTAGACCAGTGGTGTCCAACCCGTATTTCGAGGGCCCTTTGTAGCCTGAGGTCTGTTTTCTGTGCACCCGCCAGCACCACTGTCTCAAGTATTATTGAAGGGAACAATCGGAATTCAAAAGGCGTTTTGTGAAAATGTTCTTTATCTGCTTGTTTTTTTTCTATTTAATCCTTTTATTAATATTGATATTTCAGAATAAGGCTCATTGATGGAGACTCATTGTTGCATAAATAAAACAAAAACTGAATTAAAAATAACTACAGTTTGAAGTGATATCATGCTTAAAAGCACATGGACCTCCTTAAATACAAAAACGTACGTAACTGTGCACACATCCTTAAATCATTCTTCGGGTCAACATATCTATGTGAACAGTGAATGAGCTGTTTCTTAATCAAAAGTGATTGAAACGAAATACAGAAATATGTTAACGAATGGGCACTTTCAAAAGTGGAACCGTAGGAAAAAGGAAATTTAAGTAGGGGAGTAAATGGGAAGATTATGTTTGAGGTGCCTCCCTAAGCCATTCTGACTTTTGAATAAATTTCAGGATATAAGTGGCTTATAAGGTACAACGCATGTTCGTCGAAAGAGGCTTTCTTTCCTGGTTCAAGCTGGGCTGGAGTATTCACAAAGTAATTGATATGAGAACTCTTTCGTCACACAACCTCTACATAAGTAAGATGTATAAATGACAACAGTAAGCTAAATAAAATTCAAAAACAATAGTTATATAAGATTCAAAATTTCAAAAATTGTAATACGTTATGGGTCCAATAAAAAAAATACCCTTTGAAGAAGTTTGAAAATTACCAATGAAACGTCGGGAACAATTTTAAAAATAGATTCATTTGTTTTTATTAATTGCATAAAAAACAAAAAGATCAGAAAGCCCAATAAGATTCATCATATATAATTTTCAAGATTCGAAGGGATTCTCCACTTTTTACGGAATCTAGAATGATTTTTGTAAAAAGTGTCCTAAGGTGCCCCCCTCTCCCCTACATAGATACGAATTTTTATAACGTTAAAGACAAATTATAAACTTAAATAATTAACCTCATTTTGCAAAAATCGAATAAAAATAGTACGGCTCTTAAAGAATATCTTACCACGATCTACGAGTTTTTAGTCATGCATTTTAAATACCTCCAACAGACGGAACTATATATATGTAGATAGATTCAAAGCTTTCGTAGAGACAGGAACTCCTCAATTCCACAGACATTTAAGCAAGACAAAAATTTAATTTACTATAAAGACATTTGGAATTTACTTTCAGACTCTCTTTTGCTTAATATGTATTTTTTGTTTAATTTTATGCTAGTAAATTCTTAAGAATCGAATTCCTTATCTGACAACAGCAAGGATGCGCACAATATTCAGAATTCAGATTCTCCATATTTTGTATAATATATCTACATCCATACAATTAATGTATATCTTTCTTGGTATGCGTATGTTCTCTCTTTCATTATCCCATCGGCCTTCGTGAAGTCGGTGCCTGCTAGCCTGCTCGCCCTACACAGAAACGACTATGTAGAAATCGTCTTGAAGAAAATATGTATAGATTATATATATTTTTGAAATTTATTCTGCTCTAAGCAAGGAATCTTTATTAAATCCATGAGATAACTCAGACTCAGACTATAGTTTGGAGATGAAATTTAATCGGCTTTCAAACACTTCATGGCCAAAAACCTATATATAAGAGGGGGCTGTAGAGCAGAGTGAGCGTGAGTGAATGAGCTTTTCTGTTATTGACAGTTAGCAGCAACACTGATGGCATCCAATATGATTGCCCTTGCTGCTACCCCTTATACACAGTTTATGCCACACCTTTTTACAAGATTCATATTGCCAAAGGGAAACAGGGGGAGATGTGCGGTGTTATAAGATAGAGGAGGTAGCAGGATAATAACGATGATGATGCTGCAAAAGCCTTGATTATAATTCACAACGATGACTATTGAGGAGATGATGATTATGTTGTTGCTGAGAGTAAAGGATACTTTCTTTATTCTGGTAAAGGATGTGTATTTGTTGCCGCTGATGACGCACTGCCTGCGTGGCTGTATATGTCGCCATAATTGGTACAAACACTTTCGAGTTGTTACATTTTGTTTATGATGCTGTCTGTTTGGATTCAATAACAATGACCATGATGACTGATCGGATAAAAATTAAATATACCTTTTTTGTGTATAAACTAAAGGGTTATCCATGTTGCGGTTTCAAAAGTATAGGGCTGGAATTCGACATCTGTCAAAATAAGTTGTTAAACCAATTTTTTTTATTTCAGTTAAAAGTCTAACATTGACGAAAATGGATCGCTTAACTATAGCACAATGCATACAAATTGTTAAAATCTACTACAAAAATGGTGATTCTGCCACAGCCACATATCGTGCTTTAAGAGGAGATTATGGTTTACATAATCGTCAAACTACGCAAGCAATTGGCAAAATTGTGAAGAAATTTGAAGAGACTGGGTTGGTTACAGATATTGTAAAGCCTGTGCATCATCGTTTCGCTCGTACCACTGAAAATATCGCTGCTGTAAGTGAAAGTGTTTCCGAAGACCCGAATGTGTCGATTCCTCGTCGTTCTCAGGACATTTGGATCTACACCTACATCCATATAAAGTCCAGCTCACACACCAAGTGAATCCATCTGACCATTAACAACGTCGTAGATACGTCGAATGAGTGCTTGAACAACAGGCGGTGGACGTCGATTTTTCGAACAAAATTTTCTTCAGCGACGAAGCAAATTTCTTACTCGGTGGATATGTTAATAATCAAAATTGTCGTAGTTGGGGTTCTGAGAATCCTCGATTAATTGAAGAGAGGCCATTACATCCACAAAAAGTCACTGTTTTGGGCGCTCTTTGGTCCGGAGGTGTGATTGGACCTTACTTCTTCGAAAACGGCGATGGACCGACTGTCACCGTCAATTCAGAGCGTTATGGTCGTATGATAACCGACTTTTTTTGCCTGCTATTAAAGAATACGACTTGGAGAATATGTGGTTTCAACAAGACAACTCGAGCGAATATTGCTTTATTGCAAGAGACATTTCCTGGCCGCGTAATTTATCGGCGTGGCGATATCAACTGGCCACCAAGATCATGCGATTTGACACCGCTGTACTTTTTTTTTGTGGGGCTACGCGAAAGACCGTGTTTATGCAGATAAACCTTTAACCCTTGAGCACTTGAAAACCAATATTCGTCAAGTTATGGCTGAGATACCGCCCAATATGTGTAAAAAAATTGGGCGAAAATTATCTCAAAAGAATCGATGCTCGCGTGGTGATGTATAGTGTTTCACACATAATGCCAACGTTCAAACTTAATAATAAAAAAGAAATATCATGGAAAAAAATATTTTATATGTGTTTTATTTAACTTTTGAAACTGTAAAATGGATAACCCTTTATAATTTATGTCATTTTCGCTCAGTTGTGAGTACCTACCTACTTAAAGTAGATACATGTCATGTATTTTTAAGTTCTTTTTTGTTGAAGTCAAATGAAGTTTGTACTTAATTTCTTCTGTCTTATTATTTTCCGTCGATTATTATTAGCTTATCAGCGTAGACTACAGATTGCTTTGCCCAAATCATTTTGATGATTCAATCGGGGAAATAAAAACTCACCAAAAGATCATAATCTACTTGCCACGCACGTTGTCGTCAACACTGCGTGGACTCCTTTGCTTTGGCCAGGGTATAGGATATGGTCAATACGTTGACGAAAAGTCCGAAACCTGAAGTTGTATTCTAACAGAACGGTCAAGAACGAGGTGATTTAACGGGTACCAAAAAAGTCAACGCGCTTTATGTCGAGTCAACCGTCAATGAATTGATGATTACTTGATGAATTTGACGTTAGAGACTTAATGCATTCATTGCCTAATTGTAGGCTTAATTTGGGTTAGGTTGCAAGGGACGTGAGAAGCTCAAACGCCGCTGCACTCACTGGGGCCTTTTGGTCCATATTATTTCACGCAGAGATGTCCCTAACTAATGTTTCATTCATTAAAGAACCAGCCCGTACTCTCTACATATTTCTTCATAATATTTACCAATTGTACTTGCACTAGATCGTCCAGTTGATCAACATACTTGTTTCCAAAGTGTCGAAGGCGATTCCTTAGTAGATTTTGACAGTCGCAGGTCTGGTGTTTAATAGTTTCCGTTTCATCAACAGCTTTGGCAGCTCCTACAGAAATCGGGTCCCAATAGACCCAATCTAGAGGTTATTTCTAATGTCCTGTAAATAATCCTACCAAGGTGTTGATGTTTTTTTACTCAGTGATAACATATAAACTGGGTTTTTGTTCGTTAGCTCTAGGCTATGAGCTTCTAGAGATGACAAAGTCGCTCTTGTTATCCATCAGAAATTATTTATTTGGTCTTTCATTTTTATATGAATCTTCCTTTCAACTACGCCAATCGGAACTTCAGGACCAATAACCAATAACCTGCTGCTGTCCCTATTTGCGACTGAACCATTCCTTGAAACTTTTCCTATATCGTTCCCTTCAACATTATTTTGTCCAGGAATCCAACAGAATTTTTCTTGGTTGGAGCTACGGATGATATTCAGAAATCCTATTAATAGTTGTTTGATAGCTGCTCGGCTGTGATCACTGATGAGATCAGCTTTCTCCAATGGATCATTTCGGCTGCCTTTTCAATTGCTTAAATATCAACCTGAAAGACGCTACATTCATCTCGGAGTTTATAAGATTCCCTTATATTAAGAGCTACTGAAAGCACCCCGGCTTCAAAGTAAATAGTCGGTGGTAACATCAAGTTCCAGTTAGTACCTTTGCCAGATAGATCTATGATCTATGGTAATGTGCTTCATGGAGCGCATTTCTTTTAGTCGAAGGCTGCTGTGCAACTTATGTTCTCTTCCAGGGTTGTTGTTCTGTCACTTTCGAATCGATAAAAGTAGTCGATAAGCAAAAATAATTCTGTTTGTTTTATGGTTAAGATGCCAAAATGATTTTTCAATGTATCGCCTTCCATTGTAAAATCATAGTCAGACAAATTAAAAATTTTAGGTATCGCCTTAACTTACAGAAACTACATTTTTTCAGAGGCGTCATTTGAGGAAAAGTTATCGCCTGAGTTACAGATTTAGAATGATTTCCGGCCTTGATTGTGGCGTTGACCTACAGCGATAATTATTCCCATACAGTCTAGTCTTTGTACCTTGTTTAGGTTTTTGAGATATATGTATATTTTTCTCTACAGCCTTCCACCTCATGGGGCGAGCAATCGCTATCTACATCCAATCGATGACTTGCGGTCTGATGACCCATTGTGTTCCGAGGTTTTTTTTTTGTATCTGTAGAAAGCACAAAGTTCTGTTTTTATTCTTTCCTCTGTGTTCCCTTTTCAGGTTAGCTTTGATTCTTGGACTACACTCAGATATCTAGCTGCTGTGAAAAGTTACAGAAGGATCGCATTGAGTTTAGGAGTAGTAAAGTCATCTAGTTTTTGTTTCCTCATAAACAGAACTAGTTAAGTTTTAGCAAGGTTAGCTCCGAGGCCGTTTGGCTTTGCTCAAAAGGGTAGTTCTTTAAGCGCAGATTAGATTACATCCTTGACGGTGGGAAGACACTTACCCGATATCAACAACTATTTCATATGTATAAGTCACTGTTTTAATTCTTTTGGCGCAAAATTTTAGTCGATTTAGCATTTAACATACTAAAATCATTTTTTGTATGATGCTAGGCTAAAAAGAGGATTTTGCTAATTCTAAACCAGTTTAGTATCGTACTATTTTCTTAACATTTTACTAAAGTTAAAAACACAAAATTGCTACATCCATATGCGATTTTGACATTAACAAACGTCAAAAAGTTATGTTCGATTACATTTTTGCACTATTTAGGTGTGTTTAGTTGTAGTATATTAAGAAAATAGATTTAGTATGGTGCTAGTTATATAGTCTTTAAAATTAGGAAAATATTAGTAAAGTGTTTCAGTATTAGAGCAAATTGTTAAGTAGTATCATGCTAAGCCCTTAACATCAGGCTGTTAAAAATTTTGCGCCCTTGTTTTTAAATCTTGTAAGCATTTTGTTACAAAGAACCATAGACGAGGTGGGATTACTCATCTTTGAGGTCTGGATCTTATAGCTGTTTTCTCAACAATAGTGTCCCCAATTGTGAGATTATTGAGCATATAATATATCCGGTCCACAATGGCTGTTTCAGCTCTAACTTTCTCCAAAACAGATTTAATGGAATCCTTTTATACGTTGTTAAACTTACCTTCGATATCCAGAAAGGGTATTATATGGATCGTTCTTTGTGCTCGAGACTTTTCTCATATAATTTGCCTTTAAGGTATGCGTGTAGGTAGTTGTTTAGACCAAGAATTTTTCTATCCAGTGTCTCGAGATAGAACGAGGAGTCTTTGTGGTCTATAATCTTTGGATTCGAGTGTGTCAGGTTTTCAGCTTTTGGAATAACAAAAACTTTGACTTTTCTCCAGCTGATAGAGACGCCTCTTAGTTCAATACAACCCTTGAAAATGGACATAAGCCATGTAGTGATAATATGTAGAGCGTGTTGAAGAAATGCCTGAATTTGAATAATTGTAGGCTTAAAATCAGTTTTGGTAAGCAAAATATAATACGATAACTCCATGAGCACCATCTGAATCACACTTCGCCTTTTTTGGGATGTGACAATTGGTCCAAAAATAAGAAGCATTCCTGAACAAAATTTTGACAAAAACTATTGATAGTAGAGTTTGTATGAGCTGAATCTTGAAATCCTGCAAAGAAAAAAAGAAACGGATAGACAGTGGGGTTAAATTCAAGGGTTATGTTTTGAAAGACTGTTGACTAAGCGTTACATTGAAAGTAGATATTGGAATGGTTACACTTTTTCCGACGCGAACCGAACAAGGAAATATAAAATATATTTAATTACTTACACGACGACAATAAAACACGACCGGCCAAAATGAAACGACCACGAAATGTGATTTTTATGTCTGGCGTACTTTAGCCGAAGGACAAGAACGATATGTTCGAATTCGAAGTGCACCAGGTAGCACTTGGACTGCTATCACCACGGCTAGTTTGAATCCTAAGATCTTTTTGAGTGAAATTCAATAGAAAATTACAAAATGAATTTATGTGAATGTGAAATAAAAGTGGGCCCCTATTGCTTGTCCCGAAAGAACAAAAGAAGAAGTTAACTGGTCCCGCGTCACGCAATTTTCAACATAATTCTCTGGTGCCTCGTAGAAAGGGGTTAAGTCAGAAATAGTAGTTTTCCGCAAAATGAGATCTTAGATTGAATATTTATTTGTAAATCCAGATATAGCTTTTCAAAAAATTAATGATGCAGAATAATCATCAAAACGGTATTCTGTAATAACATTTAGCTATTGACAACAAAATATGAGTACCTACCCCAATTTCTGATGACTTATTTCCTTAGATAGAGCCATCTGTTTTTTATGTACCTGTCTTAATTCTGTTTTTTCTAGGGCCTTAAGTAATGAAAAAAAATCCTTTTTTACATAAGTAACTCAATTTAATTGACAAATATACTTTAAAACAATAAATTAATTCAAATAAATAATAAGTTATGACATTTTATTCTGGCCATCTTCTAACAAATCTGAATTATTAGCTGGCCCATCTTCAGAAGTTGCTAAATGTTTGTAAAAGTCATGAAAAACAGGTGGAACTTAGGTTAAAAGTGAGCAGAAATCCCTTTTGGAATTGAGCTCTTTTATTTTTTTAGGACATTTACGAAATTTATTATTATTATCTTTTGTTACACTTAGAAATGTGTATCCTTTCTATCGCAATCGACTATACCATAGGACTTAAGTCCATTGTATTTTAAATACAAGGGACTTAAGTCCTCAGAGACTCGCTTTATACCAAACAAATCTGAAAACTTTCTGACTTACACCCTTTGTACCGAAATATTTCTTTAGGAAGGGGTAACGCTAGGCTATAAATTCAGCGAATGATACCAGTGCGTAGAATTACTCTTGCCAATCGCTGTTTCTTTGGGCTAAGAAGGCAATTAAGAAGCAAAACCCTATCTCGAGCAACTAAACTGTCGTTATATAAAACGTTCATCATCTAGTCCTGATGTATGGTGCAGAGACATGGACACTGTTAATAGTGGATGAGAACGCGTTAGGGTGTTTTGAGAGGAAGATTCTCCGAGTGATTTTTGGTCCCATCTGCATAGATGGGGAAATGGAGAAGACGATACAACATTGAACTGTACGGGATGTACAGCGACACCGACCTAGTCACAAGATTGAAAAGCCAACGACTGAGATGGCTAGGTCATCTAGAGCGAATGAACACTAATGCTCCGGCCCGGAAGGTCTTTGAATCCAATCCCGCGGGACAGCGCAGTAGAGGTGGACAGCGTTAAATGCGGCGCACGCAAGTGGAAGGGAATCTCAACCAACTTGTAGTGCGAAACTGGAGACAGATAGCTAGAAACCGAGCCGACTGGAAGAAGCTTGTTGGTTGAGGCTCTGGTCCACCCCTGACTGTAGCGCCACAGTAAGTAAGTAAGTAAGTAACGCTAGGCTTACGCCGGTAGGACCAAATGATATAGAAAAATATATGACTTAAGTCCAATAAAATCGAAAAACCGATTTTCTTGACTTAGCCCCTTTGTTACTTTTTACTCCACTCTACTCTCTAGATTTTCCCCTTGGTTTTTTTCAAACCAAAAGGAATTTTCCACCTAGTGTTGTATCGTTCTATTTTCTCAAAACTCCGAAATGGAATTCTATGAACTCTGTCACTTCCTTTTCTCGTTTTTGCAACTTCTCAAGATAAACCTCTCTGTATGTTCTGCCGTAAACAAGTACCCTTTCAGGTTTTTCGATGCCTAGCTTCTTCTTCTTTACTTTTTCACCCTAGCTTTCAGCCAAATAGATTCGGCGGATTTCGATCACGATATAATTCAGTTTCACTCAAAATATTTGCTAAAGTGATCCGACCTTGGTGAAATCCGACGGTCCTGCTTACTCACATATAAAAACCGCCATATTGTGCATCGTCATCGATTAGCGCGCGATAGATAGTGTCACTTCCAGGAGCATCAGACACAACCGATGAACGCATTCAGCCTTTTCCACTATTTTTTTATTGAGAAAATTAAATGTAAGTGATTCGAAAATTCAACTTTGTAAACTTTCCAAATACCGAATACAAAATATAATAAAAACGAACAAGAAATCAAAACCCGTGACAGAACCAATGTTCAGTCTTGTACTAATTTGCAAATTACAAAAAAAAATACGTCGGTAGCTAGTAAAAAAAAAAATAAATAATGAAAGTTAAAGTTAGTAAGAAAATGTCAATGAAATGAAGCCTTTCTCAAAATGAGTAACCTCACCAATAATTGAAAGAGAACCATACACTTTAAATATCAGAGTTGATATTTTCGATCTTTGCTTTCTTCAAGGTACTGAGAGAGTAAATCTATGGCTGATGGGCCAATGCTATCGTTCTCCCTCAGTAAATTAAAGGCAAAACCATGTAGGGAAATAAAGAATTGGCAAAGGAGGAACAAGGAAAGGGAATGTCTGAAAGGGTAATATTTTTCCGCGGTAAATTTTACCGGATACCATATGTACGTGGAGCTTAGAAGAAATAGATCTAAGGATTATATAGTGATGCTTTAAGATATTTAGTGAACCTTGTGATTATGTGGTAAACGAAGAACTGCATCAACAACTGCATGACGTTAATCAAGGTTCTGTTGTGTAAGTTGATAAATAGCAATGAATCCTCGTCCGGGTAAGACATGCAGTTCAGGCATTACATTCAATCTCTTAAAGGGGTAAATCTAAGAGAAGCAACATTTTAAGGAATAATGCAATGGAATCATGGTCATGGAAACGATGATTAATTTTCAGCCTAAGAAATATCTTGACGAACGAAAGCTCCTCAATGCCTGGCAGTATGGCCTTCGTAGCAATAGGTCCACTGGTGATCTGATGGTATATCTAACCGAACAGTGGCAAAAATCTTTACATCGTTTTGGAGAAAGTAAGATTATTGCACTTGATATTTCAAAAGCAGCATTTGATAGAGTTTGGCATCAAGCTCTCTTATCGAAAATGCGAGCATTTGGTATCGATGCATCTCTTCTTCGTTGGATTAGAAATTACCTCTCGGACCGTTCAATATAAGTTGTATTGGACGGTTTCAAATCTGATATTCACAAAATAAATGCTGGTGTGCCACAGGGCTCCGTATTGTCTCCGACCCCTTTTCTCATTTTTATTAATGAACTCTTATTTGGAACTTCTAATCCAATTAATTGTTTTGCTGACGATTGTAATCTCAGGTTTTCATATTCGTTTTCAGATGCACCTCCTTATTCTTCAGATGTAAACGGTGATTTTTTAAGAGCTTGGTTTTTGAAAATTCAAAAAAACACAGAAATTTGTAAAAGTGAATGAAATTTTTACTTGGATCGATAAATCAATTTCTGCCATTAACTTTTTAAAAATAATTTCACTTAAATGTTGCCCGCGGCTACGCTTCAGGTGGTTCATTCTGAAGGTCCAATTTTGGCAAACTTTTTCACACATTTCGGCAGGAATCTCACCAATGACGCGTTCACTGTTGGCTTCCAAGGCAGCAATCGTGTTTGGCTTGTCCCCATAGACAATAGACTTAACATAGCCCCACAAAAAATAGTCTAACGGGGTCAAATCACATGATCTTGGTGGCCAATTGACTGCGCCAAAACGTGAGATCAACTGCTCACCAAATTCGCCTCTCAATTGATGCATGGTTTCGCGTGCAGTGTGGCAAACACATTTTTCACAGAGCACGAATTTTGATAACAAATTTCAATAATTTGCAAACGTTGTTCAGGCGTATGTCTATTCATAATGAAATGGCAAACAATACTGAATCGAAATGTCAAATGTTCGTGGAATTTGTCATGTGTGATCTGTCACAAATATAAACGTCAAAAACCAAGTAGCAAAAAAATCACCCGTTACAACTGCAACGGCAGCGTATGATAAGCTCATTAAATTCTGATCTCGACAGAATTGTCCAATAGGGAATTAAAAACCGCGTAGAATTTAATGCTTCAAAAACTCAGTGCTGTCTTCTGTCGTTGAAGCAGAACCCACCACTCATGGCGCTCTCCATGAACGGCACTTGCATTGAAGAAACCGATCAGCTTTCAGTCCTTGGCATGTGCATCACAGACCACCTCTTCTGTAATGAACAAATATTTGATGTCGCCAAAAACGCTGCAAAGTGTTTGGGCTTTCTTCGAAGATGCAAGAAATTTTTTTTCCTCGTCTGATCTGGCTGTAATCTATAAGGCTTTCATTCGTCCAAAGCTGGAGTATAACTCGCAAATTTGGGCAGGAGCTCCTAAGGCTCATTTGAGCCTTTTAGATAGAATTCGGAATAGAGGTCTAAGAATGATAGGCGATAGAACTATAATGGAAACATTTACATCTCTAAAACACCGTCGAAATGTTATATGTCTCTCATTATTTTATCGCTATTTTTATAAACAATGTTCGAGCAAAAAGACAGTTGCATTCCTCCCCTTAAACGTTTTACCCGTAATAGTCGCGCTTCTAGGAATGATCATCAGTTTACCCTTGAAACCAACTTCGGACGTACTGTCAAGTACAAAGATTCTTTCTTTAGCCGTACAACGCGAATGTGGAATACTTTACCCGGCTCTATTTTCCCCTAGCATTTTGATATTCAAAAATTCAAATCCAATGTTCAGCGGTATTTCATCTTGCATCCTTCCCTACTTTCCTAACGCTCGCACTATGCTTGTTCGTTTTAAGGATAGTCAAAACCCCTCTAGCTCGGGCATATTTATACAAAAAAAAAAAATCAGAATAGTGAGAGTATATGGCAACACGAGAAATGTATGCTGCACAGGATCATATATTCTTAGTCAGTAAGCCAGGACACGCTCACCAATTGGTGAAGAATTGGAAGAATCTTGTTGGTGGTAAGAATAATCTATACAAGCACCCCAAATATTAAGTAGGGTAAACAAAATTTATTCCGGAACTTGCAACTTCTTAGCAAAACACATATTTCTTAACCTCCTAAGCAAGTTTTATATCGCATACAATTATTTTTGGTTCTACAAAATGTGTCGGTATATTGTTCAAAGAACCCAGTAGAAAACTTAAACAAAATCGACATATTTTCGTCGAACTTAATATCTAATGAGTAAGATAAAATTTTGTGCATGTGCCTATCCAAAGTGCTTAAAAAGCATATAAGCTTAGGAACATATTTTAAAATCCTTAAACAAGAAAAAAATAAATTTACATTATGATTTTTTTAAATATTTCCATATATTTGTATACTTCCAGATGACAAGTTTCACAACATCCAGCAAGGGAACAATTCCGATGCCAAGTGCACCCGGTACATCAGCAGCAAACAGCCAAAGGCAAATAGCAACAATCGAAACCCAACCAAACGCTATAATGGCCATTCCTACAGTTACCTGTGATCTAGCCTCTGATATATCAACGAGTGAGGCTGCCGAAGTCGAGACACATCAGCCACCGCCGCCCTATACAAGCCACCCAGACAGTGGACTGAACGGCAACGATAAAGAAACTCTAAAGGTGAGCACAATAGCGACGACGCACAATGCATTCAATTCGCTACCACCACCATCTGGCCTTACACCAACTTCCAATTCTACGAAACCCGGGGCTATGAACAATAATGGCCTAACGACGACGACAACAACATCTTCACCAAATGAATTGAAAGTATCACCAGTGATAGCGGGTCGGTGTCGAGCACTATCAATGGGCATTGACACCGACATGGTTAGCGAATTTGATCCTTCCAGTTCGGACTCGGGAGTTGTTAGTCGATGTGCTGTTGTAAAACCACTAAAGTTCCGACTCTGTCAGCCAATATTTGGTCGCAAGAATCAGCGAAGAAATGAAGCGAAATCAGCTGCAGTCAAAGTTAGTAAGCCATCTGAAACAGCAGAGCTAGAACCGGCTATTCCTAAGGTGCAAAAACCCCGAGATCCAGAAAAGGAGAAGCGTCGAATAGCCCGGAAGAAAGAGAAACGTGCAACTCTGATTTTAGGACTGATCATGGGTAGTTTCATTGCTTGTTGGTTGCCCTTCTTTTTCCTATACATCCTTATGCCTGCCTGCAATACTCATTGTACGATACCAGACTCAGCATTTGCAATTGCATTCTGGCTGGGCTACATGAATTCGGCCTTGAATCCTGCCATCTATACGATATTCAATAAAGATTTTCGGAGGGCGTTTCGTCGCATATTGTTCAAGTGATGTTTGGCTTATGTGTGCTGTTATCGGTGCGTTCACGCCAGTATCGAAAAGGCGACCGAGCGTGCTATGGGCGGCACACCTATGAGCTATGGAATGTACAATTACCGGCGATAGATTGTCATCCGACTCGGAGCCATAAAGATCCGTTTTGATGTATGTGCTGTTGGTCTGTGGTAAGTGATAATTTTATTCAATTTTGTATGAGAAAACTCTATTTCAGCTATTACGTTACTCACGTTACGCATTTGTAAAACAAATCTTACTTTATAAAACTACCTTCATTTAACTTAAAGCGACTTGCCAATAGTGAGATGTTATACTGACCAATTATCGTAATTTGTATATCAGATAAGAATAATAAATAACAAAAATGTCATTTCAACAGCTGTCATTTTGACAATGATTGTAAAAGGCTTATTTATTTTGGTTATTGGTAAACACACAAATTAGCACGACTCTCAAGTAACATTTTTCCTCTCATAACATTCTCCAATAACTTAATGAGACTAATTTAAGAGAGCCAAAAGTAACCTTGAAGAATTCTTCTAGATTCTTATAACACTGCTAAAAGCGTTAAATGGCCTAGTTATGAGAGCTTTTTAATACTCCCAAACAAAGTTGTACTTAATATGTGATGACAGATGAAGAATAATGAAAAAAGGGCTCTTATATGACTCTAATTAAGCTCGTATAAGTCTTGTTGTGAGAAAGCGTTTCTTGCAATGGGAGTTGCTAAAAGAGAATAGAGAAAATGAGAAGTGAAAAGACAATAAGCCTTATCAAAATTATATCTTTGTAATTAAAGTTTTTTTTTGAAAGAAGCAAAATCTTTTAAGGTTTTTTCGTGTATAAGTCATGGCTAACAACTGATGGACTTGATATGTATGTTTGATAGTGTTTGTTTTGTAAGTCAATTATTCTTTATAATGGCGATATATTATTTTATTTTATTTAAGTTCAAGGCAGTGTTGGCAACATAAGTTACTTTGAGTTAGTTACATAAATAGTTACGAGTAACTAATTGCAATTAGTTACATCGAAACTACACCCATTCCCGCTGGGGGTAGTCGTTGCAGGAACTAGCTGGATGGTCTCACCTACCTAGTTCTTTGCAATGGAAGCCTTTACAACTACTGGGGGGAAGTTTCGAGCGTATAAGCTAGAATTTTCAAGATCAACCTAATTCGTCGCCGGTAAAAGCTTAAATGATTATATAAATAAAATTTACCATTAACTGACGACTTCAAGTGTGTTCGAATGGCGTACTTTTAGTTTGTCATTTCAGGTCCTCATATATATTTTTCAGTTAATATCGAGTGTGAACTGAAAGGATGACGAACGAAAATACTTATTATTATCGTCTTCTGATGACGCCACATGCTTTGTGGAGTGTTAATTATATTGCTACGATATTCAAAGGCAATGGTGCGGCAGTGGTGATTTATTAATTTATTAATCATTAAAATATATGTAATTAAAAAAGGGGGTATCATGTAATACTTCGTTACAAAGTACATATATTCACATAATCGAAACCGATTCAGTTTTCAGTCTGGCTCCTGTTTCGGTATATTTTAAATAATATTCTAGATATATTTAGATAGGGTTTTTTTATTATATCGTTATAAATTTGTACAAAGGGTTGATACCACATTTTACATTATAGAGATGCGATTCAATGTATCTTGCAACTAAAACATTATTTATTGGAACAATTTGGTTAGAATTAAGCTTTTACACTTTCTTTAGAGGAAAAACAATGAAAAACCTCTATTTAAACAAAAAAAAATAAATACGTTAGTTTATTTATAACTTAAGAAACTTAAAATTAATGACTAGATTAAAGAAGAACTAAAAAAAATAAGTTTAAAAATAATTAAATAGATATACAATGGCGTATTAACCACTAGGCTCGATCCTAGGGCGGCAACTTGTAGGGGGCGGCAAATTTTGTTTTATATTTTATTTTAACCTAAAAAAAATATTGCGCAAAAAAACAAAGAAAAGATTAATGTCATTCAAATGGGGTACTGATTTTCCGTCTCTGTATATTTCGATAAGAAACCGGTTTTGTACAATACGCGATCGCCATAGATGTTTGCACTTACCTATGAGCCTTAAAATTGTAAAAAAAAACTGCATAATACTCAAGATATTTTTTTATATAGTGAAAAAATTGACTTAAAAAGGCTGTATAATATGTATATGTATATGTATAATGTGTATGTATAGGTTAATTAATTAGCTCAATTCTAAGTTACAATTCCCAGGGCAATATTTTCTTTTTCCCTACTCTCTTATTACATACAAAAAAAAAACTCCCGGGATTTGTTTCCCTTTCTCTTATTCTAAGCAAACTTCGAATATGGGAAAAAATACTCGGGGGAAAAGTAGACATTCTAAATGCCAAAAAAGTACCATTTTTCCCATTTGGCGATCGTTTTTCCCGACACATTTGTTGGAGAATTGAGAAAAAATTTAAGTTCTTTACTTTATGCAACTAAAATATAAATAAAATTTTATATATTTTTGAGATAAAAAGCAACGAACATCCAATCTGCAAAACTATTCTTTTCTCTTCAGTCGATTTATACACTTTACACATCCATTGTTGACAGGAGAGCTGCTCCTCAAACATTTGCAGGACTTTAGAGAGGATCTTGTGAGAACATGCAGCAAGTATTTAAACGCTCATGGCTGTCGATATCCGTTTTTTGTTTAAACTGCTCTTCATTTAAAATTCTAAGTGCCATGCTGAACATTTTGGTTACCAATTATATTTATTTAATTTTTCACTTTATTAATTTATCTTTTAACTTTCACATTGGATAATTTTTTTCATTTAGTTTCTTTTTTTTAAATTTTAATATAATAAAATATATATTTTTAATACTAATATAATATAATATTATGTCAAACAGTTGATTCGAATATTCAGAATTCTCTTTCCCGCTTTCGAAAGGAAAATTAGTTCCCGGGAATTCAGAATTGGACAATGCTACTCTCGAGAGAACACATCTCCCGGAGAGTAATTTTCCCAGGGAATATTTAGAATTGGGCTGAATACTTTATACTGAAATGGGAAAGAATGTTAAATACCTATTGTTTAAATAAAAATAACAAATTCTTAAAACTTATATACAAAAATTATTTGGCTTTTTTTAATGGAGAGGGAGGGTCATGAGCTCATGAGCCCCCAAAGTTCTAGGAGAAAACAATAAAAGGCATTTAGTTTAAGGAAAAAACCAATCAACTTCTTATATATATGTTACTAGATCTTATTATTAAATTAATTGCAATACTCTATACGCTATACCCATTTGCAGTATAAAAAATATTTGACGGGTTCCCAGTTTTAAAACTTACGTTCTTCTTTGAAATATAAGGGAAAATATATTTTCGCAACACAAGTATAGTAAACACTTAGTAATGCAATTTTGCTTACAAAAATTCTATCAAATTTATTAAAAACAATGACATGTGACATATTTCGAAAATACTACTGCAGCATTCAAATTCCTCACACTCAAAAATACAACCGTCTCCCATAATGCTTCGATGTTAGCCCATTCAAATACGATCCTTGCATATTACTAAATAAAGGGGGGTAGGCACTGAGCGTGCGTCAGGGCGCCGAGAAGGTCAATCCGCCACTGTAGATATATATTTAGTAAATAAATACATACAAAATAAACAGAACATAAATATTGCAATACAAATAATAAATAAATAAATAAATAAATAGATAAATATATATATGTATATATTGCGCCCAATATGATATTATGTGGCGATTTTACCTGCAATTTGTTAAGCTCTAACCTTCTTGAACAAAACATGTGCACTTTTAATTTGGTTCCCGTTAACAATCGTACTCCATCTCAATATTCTGGTGGTGAACCTACGTTTTTGGACCTATTTTTTGTAAGCGACATTAGTAAAGATACTTTATATGATCAGCTTTCTGCACCTGCATTCTCAAAGCATGACATGATTTTCCTTACTCTGAATTTCAGCTTTGATCATACTAACCAAAAAATTGAATATCGCAATTTTCGTAGCATTGACTTTGAGCAGTTGGAAGATAATGTTAGAAGTACCAATTGGGAAGCTATTTACTTTTTACCTACAGCAAATGAGCAGTTAGAATTTCTTACGAATCATATTAGAACTCTGTTTGAGACTCATGTTCCTCTAATAACTAAAATCATAAAGCCCAAGGACAAACCATGGTTTGATCAAAATATACGGTTTCTAATAAAGCAGCGTGATGATGCTTATGACAGCTGGAAGCGTTACAGATTAAATGAGTTGACGCGAATTTATTGCATTCTTCGGAATAAAGTTGTTTCAGAGATACGTTTGCTTAAAACCCGAATGTTCTCAAATCAGCTTAATACATCGTTAGGTTGTTGTCAGCTATGGAAGAATCTACGTAAGATAGGCATAGATAAGTCAAGGTCAAAACAATGTTTGGATATTGATGCTAATACTTTGAACGAAACATTTCTCTCCTCACAATCGTCATCTACGTTAAGGACCTCCAGTCCTATGTCTTTCGCGGATCAAGATAGTGATAATGGTTTAGGTTTTCAGGTAGTTGACAGCGCCGATGTTGTTGAAAGTATCCTCTCCATCAAATCAAAAGCCATGGGACTTGATGGTATTCACCCCTTGTTTCTCAAAATAATTTTACCAATTGTGTTGCCATACATCACTTTTATTTTTAACACCGTTTTAACATCAAGTTATTTTTCTGATCTGTGGAAGATGGCAAAAGTATTGCCCTTGCCTAAAAATGCTTAGGGTGATGAATTCAGATTCATTTCAATCTTGCCTTTCTTATCAAAAGCATTCGAGAGTATTCTACAAAAACAAGTAGGCACATTTCTTGCTACAAATAACATGCTTACCCAGAAAAAATCAGGTTTTCGCAAAAAACACAGCTGTATAACAGCTTTATTGAATATAACAGACGATGTTAGGCAGGTTCTAGATAGGGATGAAGTGACCTTACTTGTGTTACTTGACTTTTCTATAGCGTTCGACACAGTCAACCATTTAAACCTTTGTACAAAACTTAAACAGCAATTTAATTTTTCAATTACTGCTACGAAATTGATCTTCTCGTATTTAACACGCAGAAAGCAAGCAGTTCTTGTAGGTGAAAACCTTTCGAATTTCCTCCCGAACGTTTCAGGTGTTCCCCAAGGTTCAATACTTGGCCCTCTTCTTTTTTCATTGTACGTTAACATACAGAAATTAAGAATTGCACAGTACATTTGTATGCAGACGTTGTCCAAATGTACTTAAGCTGTCCTCTTGGTCTTATAGAGCATGGTACCTCATGCGTCAATGAAGAGCTTGAAAAACTAGTACTTTGGTCTAAGTCTAATGGTCTTATATTAAACCCTAAAAAAACAAATTCTTTGGTTATATCGAGAAAGCCATTAGGTCTTTCTTACTTCCCTTCAATTTGTTTAAACAATCTTCCAATCGAATATGTCGAATCTGTCAAAAATCTCGGGACGACATTCAATAGTTTTTTAACTTGGGACAATCATATTAACGTAATAGTTGGTAAAGTCTATGGTGTACTGAGAAACCTATGGGTGGGTCTTCCATTCGTTCACACCGGTTAAAATTCGTCTGTTACTCGCAAAAACCCTGGTAATACCAATTTTGACTTATGGATGCGAGATTTTTTGTAAATGCAACTCTGTAAGCAGAAGAAAACTGAATGTCGCATTTAATAGTATTGTAAGGTATATTATATGGGTTAAGGAGATTTGACAGGTTATCTAGTTACCCAACCGCTTAATATGTCTTTTGAAAGCTATCTTCAACTCCGTAGTTTGTCTTTACTTTCTAATATTTTGCTGACTCACCAACCGATGTACTGCTTTGAAAGGATACGATTAGCTTCCTCACATAGGTCTCATCAGTTAATTCATCTTCGATTTTCATTTCAAACTTCTGAACGACAATTTTTTGTTTACGCTGTGCGTCTGTGGAATTCCTTACCACGTCATATTACAGAACTACAGAACACAGCTAGCATACAAAAAAACGTTAAAACTATAGGGGTATTCACGATCTGGTGTACCAAGTCTTGTAAAATTGTAAAATGTTATTTTTTTACAACAGACTGTGAACACCCTTTACTAATCTGTAGCGACACTGAAGCAAATGTCAAAATCTGTTTCACATTTGTTCTGAAGAAGGCTTAAGTTTGTGTAAAAAAAATCTTACACCCTTGTATTTTTCTGTTACAATAGCGTTTGGGTATTGTAAAAGTGTAAAAGTGTAAGATTTTGACATTCAGTATAATTTGTTGTTGTAGTGCAAAAAAATGTTACACATTTACACTTTTGCAATGATACAAGACCAGATACATCCGATCGTGAATACCCCTTATATTTTTCTGAAATTTTATTAATTATTTTTGAATTGCAATTAATGTATACTACTTTATAATAATTATAATATTTAAGACTTATATTAAATTTTTAGCTCTTTTGTAAATTAAGCTTAGGACTATATTATAAGATATTGTATCTTACTGTTTTAAGCATTCTCGTATGAATAAATAAAAAAAAAAAAATAAATACAAAATAAATAGCGATTAATAAATAAATAATAATCAAATTAATAAACATAAAAAAAAGAAAAAAACATTTATCACAGGTAGGGTTAATATTCGTAATAAAGTTAATTTAAATGGTCCGCCATCTAACGTTTTTTTTTCAACTAGTGCTTATTTCGTGAATGGTAGCACTTAGCTCATTTCTGATTTGACAGATAATTAGTTTTATCCTTCCGCTGAACTAATAAGGTTGTGTATACGCTTGAACAACGCCGGGAAATATTCCGGCATTACTTTGAAAATCATGGTAATGTTGCAGAATGTGTGCGAAAATTGCGTACGGATTTTGGAAGAAGAGAAACACCGTCAGCTCCGTATGTTCGTTATCTTGTGAAAAAAGTGAAAGAAACTGGCATCCTCATCGATAAACCAAAGCGAGAAAAGCCAAAAACAGTTCGTTCAGCCGAGAATATTGCTGCTGAGGCAGAAAGAATGCGTGAAGCGCCATCAACATCAATTCACCGTCGTTCTCAACAATTGAACATTTCGGAGATATCATTGAGACGAATTTTGCATAAAGACCTTAGTATGACGCCTTACAAAGTCCAATTCTTTCAGGAGTTGAAGCCAACTGACCATCCAATGCGTTTTCGCTTCGCTAAGAGGGCCTGCGATCGTCTTAGAAAAGATGCCGATTTTGACAAAAAAATCATCATTTCAGATGAAGCTCATTTTGATCTTGGCGGGTATGTAAACAAGCAAAATTGTCGCATTTGTGGCACAGAAAGCCCGCACGCATACATTGAAAAGCCGATACACCCAAAACGAGTCACTGTTTGGTGCGGATTTTGGTCCAGAGGCATAATTGGGCCATTTTTCTTCGAAAATGAGCAAGGAGTGGCCGTTACAGTCAACGGCGATCGTTATCGGGCCATGTTGACCGAATTTTTGTTCACAAAAATTGAATAGGAGGATATTGGCAATATTTGGTTTCAACAGGATGGCGCTACGTGCCACACAGCCTAAGCTACACTCGATGTTTTGCGCCCTATGTTTGAAGATCGCATTATCAGCCGCAGAGCTGATGTCGTTTGGCCACCTCGGAGCTGCGATTTGACACCGTTGGATTATTATTTGTGGGGTGCCGTAAAAGATTAGTGTTACGCCGACAAGCCAGAGACAATTGACGCTTTAAAGGACAATATTCGTGAAGAAATTGGTGAAATACAGCTGCACACAATCGATAATGTGCTTAAAAATTGGACCGATCGTGTAGGCTACTGCATGGCCAGCCGAGGCAGCCATTTGAATGATATTATTTTCCATTATTAACCGGAAGGATTGTACTTTCAAATAAAAAACGAAATTTGAGAAAATATTCGGTAGCTTTTTTTATAGCATTTTCAAAAAAAGAAGTTATTTGGCGGACCCTTTATAAGGTTATTATCAGCGACCTCAAGTCGATTTTCAAAATAATATTTTAGTACCGGCGCTATAGTTATTCAATATTTGTGGGTCGGTATTGAAATGGAATAAAAGAATCTTTGTTCGATATATTAAAGAAATTAATTTTGAATACGTGCAAGCTTCGGGTTTCAAAATTCAACTCTGCGGATTTACTTACATGATTTTGGATTTCAGAATGATGAACTTTTCCCCGCTCAAAAATTCATATAATATTTCGGTCCACTTCAATAAATGTATAAGTTTCAAAAAGTATTTAAAAACATCCTGAATACACTAGACACTTTTTATACCATAATAATGTATGTATATATTCTTAAGTTTTTTATTGCTTAACTTATTCCCGTTGCTAATGGGTTTATTGTAAAAGATTATAACTCCTTAGATTTTGAATAACCTTTGATGGGGTTTCTATAAGTAATTTCCCAATACAAGTTGGGCTCTAAAATTCATAATACCAACACCCATACTTAAAGTTTGATCTATATCCACATAGGGGATGTAACGATTATTACTTAACTTGTACAATTTTGTATCTAAGAGTATAATAGTCTATTGGGGTAGTTGGTTCATTGCTCTTGTGAAACTGTAAGCAAGACCAAGAAGCCCTTAACACATTTTATGAATATTGTTGTTTTTATTTGGATTGGACAGGATTTAGTTCTATTGGGGGAAAAGGACAATCTGCCTTGGTTGTAAGAGAGAATGCTTGACAAAACAATTATCGATAGGAAATGATTTTACGATTAAACATGTAGTGCTTTCAAAGTGCCTCTTAATATTGATAACCAAGGCAGATTTCCTATTTTTCGATATTGACACCGTATATCTACATAAAAGTATATACATATATTGCTTTGCAAATTCAAAAGTATAGATAAAGGTAATTTTATGCTTTTCTAGTGTAGCACAGTGTTGTTTTTTGACAGAATGAAAGCATATTTATTCAGAATGTGTGATTTATTCGAAATTTCTGGACAAGGGCTTATCTCATAGATTTGAATTTTGAACAAAGCCTTAAGCATTGAATTTTGTCAATAAAATACTTTTGTGTTTAGAACTATATGATTTAAAAAAAATTTAATTCTCATAGAAAAACAGACTTATCACAGTGAAAGTGCTTTACTTGCAAAAATTGATTACTTTTCTGATCTAATATATTTTATTTATAGAAAATATGCATAATAATTGTATATAGATAAAAGTTCAGAAAATGATATTTCAATAATCTCATTTATATAAACATGATTTATGTTAGCTACTGAGGAAAAGACAAATATAAAAACGTGCATTATCCTCCATTTTAAAATTATGTGACCAAAATTCTGTAACAATAATTCAATATGTGCTGAAATTCAGTTTTCAAAATTTTATAAGTTCAAAATTCAGTATAATATATAGGTACTATAGGGCAAGTTTTGCATTTGGAAAAAAATCGAACTCGAGATTTTAATCAAAGTTGACATTACGATGATAGAGAACACCAAAAATGTGGGTCCGGCAAATTCCGTCGCGGGCATCTGGAGAAAGAAGAATAGGAAAGATGTGTGGCGCGATGTTCTGAGACTAGAGCTGGTTGTTGTCTCAGATTTATATCCAGGGATGGCGGCTGAACTAATGTGGAGAAAATTTGAAGTTCAGAATATGAAAATTAGGGGGAGAAATCGAGTATGGTAAAGCATTGTACGGCTGAAGAAAGAATCTCTATACATGACAGTACGTCCGAAGTTGGGCTCAAGGGTAAACTGATGAGCATTCCTAGAAGCACGTGTATTACGGTTGAATTGTTTAAGGGGAGGAATGCAACTGGCTACTTCGATAGAACACTGTTTATAAAAATAGCGAAATACATGAAACATTACGACGATGTTGGAAAGATGTATATGTCCCCACTATAGTTCTATGGTTCTATCGCCAATCATTCTTAGAGCTCTATTTTGAATTCTATCTAAGAAACTCAAATGCCTTTTGGGAGCTCCTGCCCAAATGTGCGAGTTATACTCCAGCTTTGGACGAACGAAGACCTTATAGATTACAGCCAGATCAGACGGCGAAAAGAATTCATCTTCGAAGAAAGCCCAAACACTTTGCAGCGTTTTTGGCGACATCAAATATGTGTTCATTCCACAAGAGGTGGTCTGTGATGCACATGCCAAGGACTGAAAGCTGATCGGTTTCTTCAATGCAAGTGCCGCTTATGGATAGCGGCATGGGGGCTGGGTTCTGCTTTAACGACAGAAGACGGAACTGAGTTTTTGAAGCATTAAATTCTACGCGGTTTTTTATTCCCCATTGGACAATGCTGTCGAGATCAGAATTTAATGAGCTTATCATACGCTGCCGTTGCAGTTGTGCATCCGAAGAATATGGAGATGAATCTGAAAACGAATACGAAAAGCTGAGGGTACTATCGTCAGCAAAACAATTAATTGGATTAGAAGTTCCAGATAATAGATCGTGAATAAAATTGAGAAAACTTGTCGGAGACAATACGGAGCCCTGGGGCACACCAGCATTTATTTTGTGAATATCAGACTTGAAACCGTCCAATACAACTTGTATTGATCGGTCCGAAAGGTAATTTCTAATCCAACGAAGAAGAGATTCATCGATACCAAATGCACGCATTTTCGATAAGAGAGCTTGATGCCAAACTCTATCAAATGCTTTTGAAATATCAAGCGCAATAATCTTACTTTCTCCAAAACGATGTAAAGATTTGTGCCACTGCTCGGTGAGATATACCATCAGATCACCAGTGGACATATTGCTACAAAAGCCATACTGACGGTCATTGAGGAGCTTTCGTGGTTTTGCCAGCGTTGAAGAGCACCTCTTCAGAACGATGGGAGGGATACTATCCGGGCCATCGGATTTGTATATATCAAGGTGTTTAAGGTTTCTAGCAACTGCACGAGTGCGAAATAAGATTCGTCCCATAAAATCGTTTACGCTCTCAAGTACAGGAGGAGTCACAACACTTTCTGGCAGCGTCGAATTAACAGCGAACTGCGCTCCAAGCAAATTGGCTTTTTCACGAGAGCTGACAAAAGGGCTGTCATTAAAGACAAGCGTTGGAACCGAAGTCGAAGTTGAATTTCGAATATTTTTTACAAATGACCAAAAAAATGTACTTCCTTTTGTACATTGTAGTATTTTTTGCCTTAATTTTGGTTAAAATTTGGTTCCTTGCATGTGAACCTTGCAAGTGTTTCTAGCTTAGAAAAAATTTAAGAATTTTTATATACCTATACACAACTAAGTGAAAAACTACTTTAAAAATACATTCAGCCGTTACCATTAAGAATCTCTTGCGTATAATGTGATCGAACATAGGAGCAAGTACGTGCGGTCCAGTCGTGCGTATGGTAATATAATTTGGAAATAAAGTGTTGATACAGAACAAATAAAATGAACGACTGGATCGTACGAAACTGCTCTTGTAGCTTACAAATTTAATTTAGCTTAATATTGAGTCTAGTTATCCTATGGAGGCTTAAAGCCGATATAGTTAATATTACATTGATTCTTAGTATAATAAACTGTCGAAAAGTTATAGTTACCCACAAATGTATATTTAAATTAAGATAATTGATTTTAATTATGAAAGTTAGGAGAGTAATATGTATCTACCTAATAGATTGGACCCAGGTATGCAAATATGTATACATATATTGAAAGTGAAGTATGTAGGTGAGTATGGGTAGGTAGGTATATGCATATAACTTTATAATGTGGGTGCACATATATAAATAAATGAGGTCCTGCATAGCACATATTGTGCAGCTTTTCAGCGACTTACACAAACATGCGTAAGATGAAATATATATTTAGGTAGAAATAAATGGATGAAACACATAACAAAATCTTTTAAGATTGCTAAAGTTATTTGTTAAAGTTTGAAGGAAAAATAAAATACCATTTGAATGAATAAATACAAAAATTTTAAAATCCCTGGAGCGGTTTAAAAAAAAATGTTTTTTTATTTATAAATTTTTTTAAAAATTGAAAAAAAATTGAAACCCCTTCATTTTGAAGTAAATATTAATATGCATATAATCTTTTCATTTAGGAAAATTCAGTGATTGGTTTTTAAAAAATCGGTTAAAAATATTTATTTATTTGTTTAGGAATCGAAACACATTTTGTTTTAATTTGAGGATTCAGTTTTATTAACATTTCTAGGGTGGAAAAATAATTTTATTCTGTTTATCCAATAGTGAGAAAGTCGGATATATGAAAAGTGGGGTTATGGGAAGTAACTAACGTTAATAAATCTGCAAATATTTTTTTAATTGAAAGTGGAATCCACCAACACACAAATTGTTTTTATCAAAATTCTTGGAACCGGTTATGAGAAATTCATTTTTTTCTTAACGGTTTTTTTAAATATTTGTATGGGAGGGACCGTTGTGTTTTGTTTTGAGAAAATATATTTTAAAAGTGTTCCAGATAATGTCGAAGAACTATTAAATACCAAGTTTCTAAAAATGTAAATATATACATGTATACAGTCGAACTTCGATAACTCGAATATTTAATAACTCGAATGAAATTGGTTGGCAATAGGGCGAAGTCTGAAGTTTACATGTAATTTTTGTTTGCTAACTCGAACTTCTATAACTCGAATGTCGCGATAACTCAAATGTCTCGATAACTCGAAGAAATTATTTGGCGTCACCTTCGATAAGTCGAATTTTTTATGTAAATTATCAAATTCTGTGGATTTTTACAACTTCATTTCATAATGCATTGCGTTTGTGGGCACTATGTTTGTATGTTCTATGACTTTGTATACATATGTGTGTGTTGCAAATAGTGACTCCATTAAGTGTGATTAAAAGCTGTCATGTTCCGGTGATAGAACACATATTATTAGGTTGATATACGTATGTTATATAATACGAATTCAAAATCTTATTTTAAAAGATTGAAAAAAGGCGAAATAAAAAGTGAAAAGAAACTGACGTAGATACGAGTATTTACAGTGCAATGTCAAGTTTTTATTAAAAGTAAAGCTAACGTGGATATGTCGTTAAACAAATATTAAAAACATCGTTTCAATATAAATTTAAATTAATAGTGGATCAAGAAAAAATGGTGTGGCTATTAAATATAGCATTCCGGGAAACACATTCGTCAGTCATATATAACAGAATAGCTATTTTAATTAATCACAACAACTGTACTTTTTTATTCGCTAATAAATATTACGTAATTTATATTAATTTTCTGAAGTCTTGATAACTCGAATTATTTTTTTGGCAAATGATGGTTCGAGTTATCGAAGTTCGACTGTATTACCAAAAAGTACCTTTTTCCTTCATAACAGATTTTTACTTGCGATATACATAGGTAGGTACTATATGGCAAGTTTTGCATTTGGAAAAAAATCGACCTCGAGATTTTAATCAAACTTGTAATTACGATGATGGGGAACAAATAAAAAGTGGTTCCCGCAATTTCATCTGTCTGTCTGTCTGTCTGCCTGCCTGTCTGTCTATCTTCCTGTCTGTCTGTCTGTCTATACAACGAGCTACAGCCTAAACGCCTAAAACGATTTTCTTGAACGATTTAGGTGATTCGTCACAAATATATTTTTGAATGTTTTTTTAGCCCCAAAAATAACGGTATACAATAACAACGGGTCTAACGGTTTTTATTAAAAAAGTGTGTGTACTTCTTTAGGTATAGTCTACATTATGGTCAAAATTTTTAAAAATATTTTGTTATTAACGGTACCTGCAATACAGCCATTTTTTTTTATTTTCGACTTCCTCATAAACGGCTCCAAGGATATCAATACAAACTTGTATGCAGGAGGTCCTTTAAATAATAAATAATACTGCGTCCAAAATATTTTTGAAAAAATATATTTTGGGATTTTTAAAAAAAAATATTTTTTTTTTGAAAATTCATTATTTCGAAAAAAAATTGTAAATAAAAAATTACGTAAAAAACAACTTTGAAAATATATTTACATTCTTAGAAAAATCTTTTGCATGCGATGTGATCGAATATTAGAGCAAGTGCGATCCAGTCGTGCATTTTATTTTTATATAATTCGTTGGACCCGTTTTTGCGAAGACTTTTCTTTTTGACAATAAATATTTATATAAATGTACCTACCGTTATTTTTCATCTTTAAAAAAAAAAAGTAAAAAAAACGGGGGGCATATTACCGAAAAGAAAACAAGATGTAGGGTACCAAGCTTGAAGCAAATCCATCCAGCTACTAAGGATATAGGCTCCAAGACACACAGACAGACGGAATTACGGGACCCACTTTTTTCGTCTTCGCTATCATCGTAAAGTCAAGTTTGACCAGAACCTCGAATTCGATTTTTTTAATGAATCCATAAGTTGCCATATATGTACATATGTAATACCAATATACATACAAGACAACTAAATATAGTGCCTATATATCGCAAGTAAAAATGGGTTAAACATTCTGTTTCCAAATGAATCAAATATTTTGGCGTATTTATTATTTTTTTTAATTAGTCTAAATATGCATTTTATACAACAATTCGACTCCTTCAAAGCAAATGTATCCGAAAATATGAGCAGCATACAAAAGAACATACGTCTTCTGCAAATTTAACTATTATTATTCAATTTTGATAATACCGAAATATTAAAATTTGAACGCAATAAATTCAAGTTACATGTTCACGAGGTAAGCCAAATAGTTAAATTTGCAGAAGATGTATGTAATTTTAAAACTGACAAAAAAGATTACACAAATACATATATCAATCTTATCTCAGATGCTAATCAGAAAGATTAAGACCGAGCCACACACCGTGTAAACACTGCACACTACAATTAGTACTGACATCTACCTTTTGTTTTTTTGTCTTTTATGTTTTGAAGCATTCATTGACAGATGTCAAAGTCATTGTCAAAAATAACTTAAACTAGTGATAAGCATATACTAGGTAAACTGTATACTTTATTTATTTTATCTTTTTAATTTTTATTGTTAAATTTTATACATATTACTTATAATGTTTTCTTGCTCTTATTGTTAGATCCTAATGATGGCATTTAATGCCGAAATATATTGATCTCAGCAAGAAAAACTTATGAGTTTTATTCCCAATAATTTAGAGGCTAGGCAACACTATATGATAATCCTCTTGTTCATTTATTTAGGCTAGAGTATGGGTTTGATGCGATTGTTTTTATTTTGCTACTATTTTTCTTATTTCCTGCAACTTACTCACAACTTGTTATGTTTTCGATGAGGAGATGCTTTAAGCAATCACTTTCAACATTAATTTAATTTATTTCATGAACTCTTATTTAAACAACTTATTTGACAGTTCGACAAATGTCAATCACCCGTCATCATTTTATGAATAGGTTAAAGGTATTAAAGAATTGATCCTATAATTTATCAACTACCTAAATATAATAAATAAGCAAGAAGCGTATTTCGGACAAATTGATTGTCCTATATTTCGTCAACTAAATAAGCAATTTTCAATATACTGATATTTCTTCCGTAAAAACCTACCGAGAATTCATTGCACTTACGATTATCTCTTTATATTAGTATGTACCTATGATTAACCATTAACTTAATTCCCTCAAGTCGACATTATTTCAATACAAATACACTGAAATAATCGTGTTGCCCCTGTCGATAAGACAGGCCGTCATTTTGAAAGAAAATTGAATAGTTTGATCGCATTTAAACATCAAGGCTGCATTCCACATTATATGTACAATACACACATACATTTCAATGTTAAAAGTTTTCAATTTGTTTTAACTTTCTTATTATGTGATGATGATGTTCTACAACGGCTTAAGTAATTTGCATAGCAATTAAAATAAACTGGCGACAATCATTAATCATAAAATTCACTATAGCGATTTATGTGTCGTATTATATAGCCAAGGATTATAAAGATGTCGACAACAAAATAGATAAAACATATACCTAGTATGTAAATATTTAAATTAAAAATTCATCCACATATTTAATTATGACATTCAATGCTCTACGGAGTAATGACATTACACAAATTTCATAGTACACCTACGCTATTTTAGTTATTCTCTATTTTAATTACGCACTATTTCCAATTATGATGTAATGAAAATTTAAGATAAGAGCGGCCGATGGAGGCTGTGTTCTTGCTTAATTTGCTGTATCAATAGTAATTAATTAAATCATGTTATCTCTCAGGAAATCCTTGAGAAATCCTAGTTGGTTAAATATGATTAAGCCAATTATCCAAGGGCATACACATGTACTAAAATCTGCTATTTTCTAACCATGTCCTTATATTTTCGTTCCGTCTAAAATATTTAATTTTATTTAATATTTTATAATTATTTTAATATTTTATAATTAATATTAAATTAATATTAATTTAAGTCCAGCCTCTCTACTGATAGTCAAGGAAAATAAGACATTCACTTTGAAAAAATTCCGACAAAGCTGAATTTTGGTGGAGAGCTTCATTTGGGTTAGGAGCAAACATTTTTAGGAAGGTGGAAAGGGGGAAAAATTATTTTTTTCCAAATTACTCAACAACTATAGGTTTTTTTTTTGCAAAATAGTTGTAGGTACGCAATGTAACTCATGTTTTTCTACATAAAAAATATTAACATACTTTTTATAGTACCGTTGATGGATTTGGAGAAAATGGTCGCCAACATTGGGGTGTAATACATATTTCAAAAAAATGTAGTAAAAAATGGATATATAGTTTAAATTCATTCGTTAAAGCAACCAGATTTAATATAGCTCCCATTTTGACGAACAATTAAACTTTGACACGTTATAACTTAAGAACGAATTGACATACAGAAGGCGTTATTATGTCATTTTGTAGATAATTTTACTGTCTTAAATCCGCTCTTAGAGCTTTTTTTAGAAAAAATAAAGATTTTGAGAGTTATTAAGCAACCAAAAATTAGGATTTTTAAGATTGCAGCATTACCCTTTCGGTTGCACACTTAACGTTTGTTTTTTTTTTCTTCGAGTATGTTTTTGCAAACATAAATAAAAACAAAAAAAATCCCCACTCAAAAACATAAATTTATTAAATTTTTTTGAATTAATGCACTAGAACCCAATGTTTTCTGCCATTTTTCTCCAAATCTATCAATTGTACGATAAAAAGTATCGTATCTTTTTTGTTTAGAATAACATTAGCAACAATGCGTACCTACAACTTTTTTCAAAAGAACCTATAGTTTTCGAGTAATTTAAAAAAAACTGAATTTTCCACCCCAACAACCCCAGTAACAATCAAATATGACATTACGATCATGGAGCACACCAAAAAAGTAGGACCTCCAATTCCGTCTGTGTGTCTGTATGTCTGTCCTCGAGTCTTCAGCCTAAACGGTTCGGTGGATTTGCTTCAAACTTGATACATATTGTTTTTTCGGTAATATACCCACACGTTTTTTTCATTTTTTTAAGACGACAAATAACAGTAGCTCCCATACATTTTTTTTTGCCAAAAATTAAAATCTTTTTTTTCTCAAAAACGGCTCCAACGATTTTCGTGAGAAAAAATCTGTTCATTAATGAACATTTTAATAATTTTTTTTTGAAAAAAAAATTGTTAAATTTGATACCTCTAGTAGAACCATTTTTTTTGGTTTTCGATTTTCTCGGAAACGCTTAATCTGATTTTTTTGAAATTTATACGCAGAGGCTCCTAGTAAGTTTAAACACTATTTTATACCAAAATTTTCCCAAACAATTTTTTTTTGGAAATAATTTTTTTTTTTTTTGAAAATTCAAAATTTCGAAAACGACTCAATAGATTTTTTCGAAACTTCGTATTTAGTGGTTTTTTGACATTATCTTGAGTAGTTAAAAAAAACTATTTTTCCAAAGTTAAAACCCTTACGAAAAAAAATTATTTGCCGAAAACGGCTCCAAGAATTTTTAGAAAAAAATTTGTGTGTTCTTACATTAGTACAGTTCACTTTTAAGTATAAAAATATTTCTTTTTGCGTATTTATTAACGGTAATTCCCATAGAACCACTTTTCATATTTTCAACTTCTCAATATTGGATGAACCGATTAAATTAATTATTTTTTATGCAAATGCTCCCTAAAATTGTTAATAAATCTGCGTACTCAAATTTTCAAAAAAAAAAGTTCTTCGATTTTCAAAAAAATTTATTTTTTTTTTGATAACTCGATTTTTCAAAAACCAGTACACAGAATTTTTTTTAAATTTGATTTTTATATTTATATTAATAATATCTTCAAAATTGCGTTTTAATTTAATAAAAAATAAATTTATAAAGAAACGACTCCTACGATTTTTGAATTTTTTTTGATATATTCTTATTTATGCATTAATTCAAATTGCATCCTTGTTTTCTCTCAAACTATAACGACTAAGCAATATAAAAACATTTAAATATGTGTATTATCCATTTATTTCTACCTTATTATTATTACCTTTTTACGAATGCTGGCGTACATCACTGAATACTACATACAATATAGGCCCTCATACATTTGAATATACTATGTGCTTTAAAAATTACATGAATCTCATGTATGCATATTGCACCTAAATTATGAAGTTGTATGTATATATCATTACCTACCCACCTACATCCTTCATTTTCATCATTATATGCATATGTTTACATACTTAGGTTCCATTAATATGTCTATAAATGTAGATATATTCTACTCTCCCAACTTACATAATTATAATCCATAACTTAGATTTAAATATACATTTGTAGGTAGGTACCTATGTAACTATTCATTTAATCATTAATTCGACAATTCATTATACTAATAATCGAGGTAATCTTACCTACATATGCTTTACACCTGTATAGGATAACTACACCTAACTAACTAAACCTCAATGGTTACATAAAAGCATAAATAGCTACATAAAAGTTGTTAGCTACAAGAGCAAGTCCGTACGATCCAGTCGTGCATTTTATTTTATCTAATTTTCTTAGACTATGAAAGAAATCAAACAATTTTTTAATTAAATGGATTTCAATGGATTCCATACATTTCGAGTCAGTGTAAAGTATTTGACAACGTCAACATGCGTATATGAATCGTACAATGGTCTGATTTAGACCAGACTTGTTACAATTCAGTTTGTGATTTGTTGATTGTCTGGGCGCATTCTAGTATTTTGGAGTATAAAAGCGTTCTGGAGAAACGTGTCGCTTGCGAAAGTCGCGAAGAGACTAGTTAATATTTTTGCTAATGGCCTTTCGGCTGAATTTTATAACAACAAATATATATATAAGATTTTGCTATTTTCCTAAGTGAAACGTCAACTGTATAACGGCCGGATGTATCGCAAAAATAAAAAACAACGATTCTCCAAATAGAGTGATGCAACTCATATAACGGCCCAAGTTATACCAAGTCCCTTCGTCATTTTTATCTGGACACTCAATGGCGAAAATCGGCATGTCTCTTCCATTGTTGACGATACAATCATGAGAATCAATATTTTCTCCTTCCTCCACAAAATGTAATATTCAGATATGGCCACCATCCGTAAAAGTAAAAAAATCAGGTTTCAATGGTTTCAAAATTTCGCTTTGTGTTCCTAAGCTTATTAACCGAAAAGTTTTAAATTATGCATTATGCAATATACGTATAAATACGTATCAAAGATTTAAACGTGTGATTAACTGCATCCCAGTTAAACCGATTCAATAATTAACACATTTAAATTTTAATTTTAATAGCAGGGCTTTAATATTTTATTTTAATTGTTAATATTTTGTTTACATTAAAAAATAAAATGTTTTCCCTCAAAATGTCTGTAATTTTTATTTGGGAAATTAAATAAATTTATCCGGCCGTTAAAATTTACGGTATTTGTTTTTTGTTGCAAATAGTCGTATACATTTAAATTAAGGGTTAATTAGTGTGCATTGGGTTTTAATATGTAGCTTTTTTGTATGTTTTTTATTTTTATTTTCATTTTTCTTTTAAGCTCGAAGGATTTCCCGCTGGAGTTAATCGTGACATTGTTATTTATTGCAAAATCTGCTCAAATGAATGTTTCCTTTTTTTTAAGGATTGTGTATATATGAGTTGTTGTTAAAATCACTTCAGTCTTTTGGCAGGCCAAGAGAGTGAATTATAGTATATTTTTCTCTGCCAGAGAATATATTGCTTGACAAAATGCCACTAACGTCGAAAAATAAAAAGGTACATTAGCTATATCATATTTTTTTTGTTGAAAATCCAAATGTTGGTATACATTATGCATTTTTGCTAGATTCTTGAAATTTTTTAAATTTTATTTTGTTTTTTTTTTCTAAATTATATTGATATATAAGCGGTGATTTTTTAAGAGCTTGGTTTTTGAAAATTCAAAAAAACACAGAAACTTGTAAAAAGTGAATTAAATTTTTATTTGGATCGATAAATCAATTTCTGCCATTTACTTTTTAAAAATAATTTCACTTAAATGTTGCCCGCGGCTACGCTTCAGGTGGTCCATTCTGAAGGTACAATTTTGGCAAACTTTTTCACACATTTCGGCCGGAATCTCACCAATGACGCGTTCAATGTTGGCTTTCAAGGCAGCAATCATGTTTGGCTTGTCCCCATAGACAATAGACTTAACATAGCCCCACAAAAAATAGTCTAACGGGGTCAAATCACATGATCTTGGTGGCCAATTGACTGCGCCAAAACATGGGATCAACTGCTCACCAAATTCGCCTCTCAATTGATGCATGGTTTCGCGTGCAGTGTGGCATGTGGCACCGTCCTGTTGGAACCACATGTCGATCGAGTTCAATTCTTGCATTTTCGGCAAAAAAAAAATCTGTTATCATCGAACGGTACCTTTCTCCATTGACCGTAACCCTGCGGCCTTCATCGTCCTTGAAGAAGTACGGCCCAATGATGCCGCCTGCCCATAAACCGCACCAAACAGTGCATTTTTCGGGATGCATTGGTAGCTGCTGAATTGCCTCTGGCTGCTGTTCACTCCAAATACGGCAATTCTGCTTATTCACGTATCCATTTAGCCAAAAATGAGCCTCGTCGCTGAAGACAATTTTGCGATAATTTCATAATTTCGACATTTTTCACAGAGCACGAATTTTGATAATAAATTTCAATAATTTGCTAACGTTGTTCAGGCTCAAGTCTATTTATGATGAAATGGCAAACAATACTGAATAGAAATGTCAAATGTTCGTGGAATTTGTCATGTGCGATCTGTCAAAAATATAAACGTCAAAAACCAAGTAGCAAAAAAATCACCCGTTATATAATGCTTTAAGGAAAATACCAAATTTTAAAGTACCATTTACAATCTTGAAAAATGGAAAAATTAAATTAATATTGCTAATTAGTTTTACCCTTTTAAAATAAAAACAAAATCATTTATCGCTAAAAGGAACATTTTATAATTAAAAATATCGGTTTGCAAAAAATATAAAATATGTATAAATCTCTATACTACTTGAAAATTTGCCGCTATAAGTAGTGGTGTCCTTGCTAGTCGTGATATTCAATTCGTTTTTTATGGACAAGACTATAGATAACAGTTGCTTGTTATTAAAAGTATAAAATATTAACAGTGCCTCAGTTGTGATGTGGGGTGGAGGGTGAGGCGGAAAGCAAAAACTTAGTTCCGGAACTACTTTTGTGATACTGTGTAACCGCATTTAAGCTCGCCTTTACAAAAGTGAAATATGGAATCCTCGGACATAACCATAAGATATTCTGATTATTATTTCATTGTTTTTGAATTGAAGAGCTTTTTTGTTAATCCAATAGATCCAGTTGCTTCTACATTCTTAATAGCTGTGTAAGTCGACTTTTTGTAAAATAAGTGGTGGGAATGGATTCTGTACTAAGTGATGGAATTTGCCTTTCTTGCCGTATCATTCGCCATATACATGGTTAGCTACTTCTGGAAATGGTGCTTATATGGTGGAGTAAATCTCACCACCAACACCTTCAAGAGTTTTTGATTCGTTGGTATAAAATTGGTTCGATCCATCTTTTTGGGATATCATGGCGACTTGAAAATTTTTATCAAACCCCAAATAAGGAATTGTTAGTCAAGAATTTGATCCAAATGATGGAGTTTTAAAAACTTGATATTATTGAGCCAATATGAAAAGTACAGACTCGTTCCTGGCCGTAATTCGATTCTTTCGTGGGTTAACTCATTTCGGGAGTGTGGAAGTGTCGCTAAACCCAGAAATGGACTTCAACGGGCCATGAGAACTCCGGAAAATATCGAAAGAGTGAGGCAGTCAGTTGTGCGTTCTCCCCGGCGTTCGGCTCGCAAACACGCAGCTGCTATGGGAATTTCTGACACCACTGTTCAACGAATTCTCCATGAAGACCTTCAATTTCATCCCTATAAATTGGCTGTTGTGCAAGAATTAACTGAACGCGATTTTGTTGCCTGCGACGCCATTGTCAACATACCGATTGATATGCTGCAAAGAGTGGAGACGAATTTCAAAAATCGACTTCATCAGTGTATGCGCAATGGTGGTCGCCATTTATCCGATGTCATTTTCAAGACTGCATGAAAAAAAATTGGGATATTGTATTCTCAAATAAAATAAAAATTAAAACAATAATTGAAGTACTTTTGTTTTTATTGACCTTTCAAATAAGTAAGTTTCTCTGGCGCACCCTGTATAAATGTGCTGATTCAGTCATGTATTCTCAGCCCTTGCGAAGTAACGCGAGCACGGGTATGTTAGTTCAAAATAAATGTATAACAAAATATTGAGTTTATTTTCAATGGAAATTAAGAATCAGCAGATTTTTGTTTTTTTATCACAGGTAGACCAACTATTTTGCGTTTGGGTAATATTAATAGTATACTATTCGTCGTAGAGGGGATATAAGATTGCTAATAGTTACAAATTTCTGTAGAGCGATTTCTACCGATTTCTCTGTCTAGACTAAAGCAAACTCCTGCAGGTTTTGATATTTTTTTCGCATTGGATGTAGGTATATTCTTGATTTCGAAAGTAAATTCATAAAGTTAGGATATTTTAACTAAAACCTACTTTAATTACCAATGAATGCTACCAATAATACTTTTGACGCAAATTACCAAACGCAAACTAGTTGTTAGTTACCTAAACTATAACCAATACCATAAAGCATTCTTTATTGCAAATTATATATTTTAATGGTTCTAATTCAAAAAACTATTCCAACCGTACCACCCAGACCCATTGCCATAATGTTTTTAATTAAAGAATTTTAAATATTAAATTATGGCAAAACCAAGGAGTGACCATGGTTTAATCTACAATCACGCGTTTAACTTTTTACCAGCCATACTCATTACCCATACATATTGTTAAGTCAAAATATTATTTTCGAAATTGGAATTTGTTTTAATTAGTTATTCATGAATTTGCTGCAATATAAAAATACCTAAGTAACGTACGTATGCACAAGCACATTCATATTAGTTTGCACAACACTCTAAAACAAATTTTAAATTCAGAACCTAAAGCCTATAGTATGTAGCTAGATATATCATAAAGTAAACGTGTGCATATTTGTTTGTTATACTCTTTTGCCAATAAGTACTTAAAATAAAACTGATTGTGTTAACACACACACACATATTGAGTTTGAATTATAGATTCATTTTTGAACCCTTTTAAAATTTATTTGAAAACGGCTTTTTGCAATTAATTTCGACTACAATAAATAAAAATCGATTACCACGTATTGATTTGCATTGCATTCGGAATAGAAAATTCAATTAAAACAAACCACTGACGTACCAAGAGCTAATAATGGCCTCCTCTTATAGAGTTTTGTATTATCGTAATGCAAGCTATATTTAGATGGCCAGTTTCGAGTTGTTCAATTTGCTGCATTATCCATGCAACGTGATCCACTAAACCACAAAATTCTGCTAATTCTATTCCCTTCCTGTTGCTTGCCATTTTTATTTCTGCTTTAATAACCAATTAAGCTGGTTCAAATTTTACACAGACGTTTGGTTGCTTTTAATATTTTGGCACAATTTCATATCAGCCAGTGCTGGCGAAACCAAGAGAGACCTAAAAGATTTTATTGTTCTTACAGTGGGCAGGTTTATTGTTTTTTTTTTGTTTTTTTTTTTTTAGATGTTGTGACTTTGATGACGGGAAACCGTCGTCGACTAAGACCATATTTTTCTCATCGTTAGGAAAAATACAAAATTGAAAAAAAAAGATTAAGTTTTATGATCAATACTCAATGGAACTTGGGGTTATTCATGATTAGTTGAAACACCATACAGGGTGTTTTTATTGTTTTAATAAAAGTTTTGAAAACTGAAACTCAATAAGCAGAAAATAATAATAAATATTTTAAACTGAATTTTGAAAAACTTGCCCGATGACTTCTTGACTTCGAAAAATATTAATTTTATTGTTAACACTTTAGAAGTAAATATAACATCTGTCAGACTCGAGTCGCTATAATTTTATAGAAAGTTGAATAGCTAATTGTTTCGATTGGTATTTTTGCCATCAGTTGAAAAAGTTATAGCTTTAGCGTAAAAACTTTTGCGCCATCTTGCCTATTAAATATTTCCTTGTTTAGAAAATGCATAATTTTTGATGCAGTGTTACCATTCGACAATCCACACCTACGTGGTCTGACTTTTACGTTAACGACTAAACGACCTATCCAACTGTTATCACATTTTACCTATCAACCATTTTTATACCATTTCCCAAAAATGCAAAAGGACATGAATTCAGGCATTTGGCTATTTTGCCTTTTTTTTATCTAAAGCTTTCGAGAGGATAGTGCAGAACAATGTTGCCGAAGGGGCACGATCGTGCACTTTTGGAACTTCTTAATTTAAATGGCACTGTGGCACTCAAGAGCTTCAAATGGCACTCTAGGAATCGAGCAAATGTTTTCCAATATATCCAAGTTCATGATCAGATCAGGTAGTTCCTCAGCTGAAAAGGTTGTTTCAGATTGAATAATATAAAAACCCATAGTAAAATTCAACTTTCTCATAAAGTAATAAAATCACTTTTGTCGTTTAATGAAATAAGAAGACTGAAACTTGCCAGCACTTCATGCCACCTGAAGAGCCCTACACACGATCAATTTTTATTGTCAATTTTATGAATGAATATTGAACGTTTGTATGCTCTTCAATGTCATTGTCAATGAAGATTGAAGACATTGAAAGGAATCAAAACCGATTTGGTTTTCTTCAATGTCGTCAATGTTTATTGACAATTTTTTCATCGTGTGGTGGTAGCTTTAATTTTTATGTCAACGTTGAAGTGTCGTTTGTATATAAAAATAAAACAAAACAGTTATAAATGATTGATTTGCTTATAAAAACTTCATAACTAAAATCATAGTCGTTTGCAGCTAATTCAATTAATAAAAGATCTTCCATATTTTGGAAGATTGTAATTACTCGTATCAATGTTGAGGCTTGTGAAATGTCAAAAAAAAATGTTAAATTCATTGATACGTGTGGTGGCGATTTTTTCTTCAATGTTTATTGACAGAAATTTTTTTCTATAAAAATTGACAATAAACATTGATCGTGTGTAGGGCACTTAAAGATTTATGTTTTTAATTGATGCTTTTATATATTTTTTGTTATGTTTAGATACATACAGTTTTTTTTATTTTATCTCTTAGTTTATTATTTATTAATTTTCTGTTTATTTATTCTTATTATTCCTTAAGTTTTGAGATGCAATAAATAAAATAAAAATTACACCTGAAATCTTCGGAATTTTGTTACTTTTTTGATAGGTGGCACCCAGAGGCCTAAAATGGAACTTTCTGTTCTCAGTATTGGCACTTACAAATTTTTTGTCCGGCAAAGCTGGTTCAGAAGCAAATCAATGCTTATTTTACTGCAAACATTTTCGTAAGAAAAACACATAACTTTTGAAGGCTTTTTAGGCAAGCACTTGAGAAAGATGTGGTGACGTTTTTGTTTTACTTATGTAATTTCTCAAAGGCTTTTATGCAGTCAACCACATCAATATTTGTAAAACTTGCACATAACTTCGAGTTAAAAAAAACTTGATGGGGACCATTCTTTGGCCTCTTTTGTTTTCAGTGTATGTTAATGAACTTCGATCTTTGATGGCCAAGTGTTGTATATAGACGAGTATGTACGCAGAGGAAGTTCTTTTTTTTCTAAGAGCTTCTTGGGTACGTCCTTTGAAATATATCTTGAATTTCAATTGGTTTGCTTTCAGATAGACACTTTTATCGCCAACCACAGTACTGCTTTAATAAAATAAGAACTGCAACCTGGCGTAACATAAAATAAATTAAATAAACAAAATAAAATAAAATAAAATAAAATAAAATAAAATAAAATAAAATAAAATAAAATAAAATAAAATAAAATAAAATAAAATAAAATAAAATAAAATAAAATAAAATAAAATAAAATAAAATAAAATAAAATAAAATAAAATAAAATAAAATAAAATAAAATAAAAAATAAAATAAAATAAAATAAAAGGAAATAAAATAAAATAAAATAATATTAAATTAAATTAAATTAAATTAAATTAAATTAAATTAAATTAAAATAAATTAAATTAAATTAAATAAAGCTTTAAGCAAAATTACAAACATTATTGCTTGACAATACACTTTTTGTTTCTTGTATAAAAAAACAATAAGCTATTCTTTTGAAATTTCAATATTTTCGAAAAACGGATATTTGCTTTTTTTTGCATGCACCAGCTCATAAACCAAGTGTGGGAGGTGGAAAGCATGCCCAACGACTGGTCAAATAGCTCCATATGCCCAATCTACAGAAATGGCGATCATATGTCCTGCAAAAACTACAGAGGCATATCCCTTCTTAATGTTGCCTACAAGATCCTATCCAACGTACTATGTGAGCGTCTAAAACCTTTCTGCAACACTATCATCGGCACGTACCATGGCTTCAGGCCATGCAGTTCAACGATAGACCAAATCTTCACATTGAGGCAAATTCATTGACTTCAAAGCCGCATATGATAGCATAAGTCGGCAAGAGCTTCTATTGGCGATGTCGGAACTCGGGATCCCGAATAAACTGATCCATCTGTGCCGCATGACGTTACAAAATACGCGGTACAACGTACAAATGGGAAATTTAATAAAACAGTACAAAATAAAATTTGGCAAAGCAATAACATAATACCATATTTAACAATGAAAATAAAACAAATTACGTTAACGAGTAGATGATTCAATTAATGATCATTGGCAAAAGGTTTAACAAATTCCGTATTTTCTTACTATTTGCTCTCAATATCTCTAAATACACCCTAAAAATAAATTGTGTAATTTTACTATCATAAAGCGAGGAAACTTGTTGCCTACCATAATTGCAGTATTTTTACACACATACTAATTCTACATATTTAATGTGTAAATGTTAAATGTTTAATGTGTAATTTCAAAGAAAGATTTAAAGTAAAAATGTGTATTTCTATACACAAGATGTTTAAACTTTTGGTTTATAGTAATATATGTTTAAAATTCAACAGAATTTAAGCAAATTTTTCTTATATATAAACAGAAAATGTGCAAATTTAAACTTTTTATGTTCAAATTTACAGCGAAATTCGACAAGCAATGTGTAAACTTTCGCTTTTAAAGGTCTTAAACTTTTTGCACAGATTCATAATAATGAATTAAATATAATATGAGAAATTAAACAAAATTTTACGCTTCTTTGCCTATGAGCGTTCCTTGAAAATGTGTCCAAATTAACACAAATAAATACGTTTTGATGTTGTTGACCACCTCTGCCAAAATTACAACGTTGCGAAAAACATGCGCCGATGGCCAATTGCGATATTTTTTGACCTGTTGAAGATCACTGATATAAATGCTATTTTTTGTGCTTACAAAGTAAATAAGGCAGACAAAAAAGCAAAACAATAAAACAATATTTTTTAATAAAGATTAAATAAAGTTTTTTTAAGTAATTTTAGTTTTTTTGTACTTAAGAGGAAAAGAAAACTAAGTTCAAATTATTAAAAACAAAATATTATAAGACATGATTTATAAATACAGAACTAGGACGTTCTGTGTTCGCCAAAGGTCTGATTACGAATGAAATGAATAATGAACGTGCAAACGTATCGTCATCGTCAGAAACGAATTGCAAATTTACACATAAAATATGTAACTTACATCAAATGGTTGTAACAATAAGCATTGGTTGTTTAATTACAAACACTTTATGTGTAGTTGTCATAAGGTATTTGAATTTAAACTATACTTGTTTAATTATAAACATTGTGTGCGTAATGTTTAAGCATTATTAGTTTAATATTGAACAATGGTGATTGAAAGGTACACATAGGGTGAAAATTTGCAACAAATGTTTGTAATATCCAACATAATGTGTCCAATTTAATTTTTAACCTACTTTTACACTACAAATTACATACAATTTCGTGGTAAATTTACACGCAGTTTTTAAGGTGTACAGAACAAGAGAATTCCGAGCCTTTTTTAATGAAAATTTTCTAGGTAATCTATTGATTTTAGTTGAACAGTCTCCACAAATTTCACAAATCAGAAACACCCTGTGAAGACACCCATTTTTGAACACATCATAGCACACCTTTCCAATTGGGACCATACCTAGCATTTTTGTTTAAAGATTATTGAAATTTTAAGTGTAAATATACCTGATGCACCTAAGTGTAGACATTTGCTCTAAATATACCCACCACATGTTATAGTAAACTTATAAGAATAATTATTTAGCTTGCTCCTAAAAATACACCCAACCGTTTTCATTTCATCATATTGGGTCGCAATTTTGTATCTTTAATGAGTGATTTATTTGCAGATACAAACTGGTGGGCAGAGCCATACTGCTATAGTGCGGGCTAAGCGGGCAAAGTATAGAAAAACAAATAAATATGTCAGCAGCCACTGATGGGATTAGGTCTTCCTTCGCCTCCTTTATTCCCTCAACTTACATATTAGGTGCACAGAGGGGCCAGAAAGGAAAATTCCGATAATAATAATTTTATTCAACCACAAGATTTCGATGTAGAGTACGTACCCTTCTTAAGTTGTGTATTGCGATAAATTTCACACTTTCGAATGCACTGCAGAGTCATTATGGCAAGTGGCCAATATTTCATCGTCTATGTCTATGGTTGTGTCTGGTTCTATTTGGCAAGTAAATTGCAGCGGATTTCAGGCAGTAATAATTGACGATTATCATAATTGGATAAAATGAAATTCTTTGAATCGATGCGATGTGGAAAATGTTGTTAAGCTCGAATACGTAATCCTTTGTGCGGATGGAAATAATGTGCTATACAGTTGGTAATTATAAATATTTTGAAATATTTAATGAATGTTTCTGATTGAGTGGGGGTTGCATCATGCATGCGGAACGTTTGCATTCATAATTTTCGCAATATGACAAGCGGAAAGATGAATATGGGAAGATTTATGTTGTGACGTTTTGACAGGTTTAATTTCTTTTGATCTAACGAAATTGGAATTTGTTAAGAAAAATCTGGCAGATATCTACGCATATATAATGGCAAGATATGAATACTAAGTAAAAACAAATCGAATTCAAAACTTTGATCAATACTGACATTAAACTGATGCGTCGATCTTCAAAAATAAAGCACCAAGTGTTGCTAAAGTGTTAAGACGATACGTTTCGTTTATGATTCAGAACATCAAGTTTATTTCTATAAGCACATAATATGAAACTGTTGAGTACCCTGAAGGCAAGGCTGCGATGTGTAAGCACTTTGTTGTTTGAAGTACGGTATACAGAAAAATGTATATACATATGTTAAAAAATTATGTACTTTATTTTTGTTACAATAAAACGATTTTTATAACTTAATAATTTTTAGTTTCATGAATTTCTATATCAACGAGAAGCATGCAGTTGTCAAATCAGAAAAGTAAGAAATTCAAGCAGAAGCAGGCTCCCGTAATTCCGTATGTCTGTCTGTCTGTCTCTAGAACGATCTACAGCCTAAACGGCTGAACCGATTTTGTTCAAACTTGGTGCTTAGGCGTTTTAGGTGATTTTTCAATCGTTATTTTAGCCCCAAAAATAACGGAACTTGCCATACAAATTTTTCTACCAACTTAATTATCTCAAAAACGGCTTTAACGATTTTGATAAAAAATTGGAGTGTGTAGTAACTTTAGCATGGTCTACATTTGGATCGAAAAATGTTTTAAAATATTTTTTAATTAACGGTACCTGCCATACAACCATTTTATTGAATATCGACTTTTTTATTAACGGCTCCATGGATTTCGATCAAAATATGTGCACAGGATCTAGTTCAAATTCTGAATAATACTGCATTTCAAAATGTTCGAGAAATAGTTTTTCTTTTAATTTTTGAAAAAAAAAATATTTTTTTTTTTTTTTTGAAAATTCAATATTTTGAAAACAGGTGGGCGATTTTTTCTGAAATTTTGTTTTAAATTTATATTATTAAATATTTAAAATGTTCACCAATTTTTTTTTAGAAAAAGACTTAAAATTTTTATACATAAAAAATTAGGTGAAAAACGACCTTAAAAATACATTTAGCCGTTTCTGTTAAGAATCTTTTACATATAATGTGATCGAACATAGGAGCAAGTAGGTGCGATCCAGTCGTGCATTTTATTTTTACTTGCGATTATAGGACTATAGGTACTATAAGGCATGTTATGGATTCATGCAAAAAATTCTAACAATCAAACATTACAATCATAGAGAACACCAAAAAAGTGGGTCCCCAAATTCCGTCTGTTGGTAGATATTGTAAAATTTTTGGAAATTAAAAAAAAACTCTTTTTTTTTTGAAAATTTAATATTTCAAAATCGGTTTAATGGATTTTTTCAAAATTTCGTATTTGTTAGTTTTTTGACATTATCTTCAATAGTTAAAAAATTATTTTCCTAAAATAAAGAACAACGGTACCTCCAATACAAATGTTAAAAATAACCGTTAAGAAAAAAATGTATTTCTCGAAAACGGCTCAAAGAATTCTTATAAAAAAAAAATGTGTCTGTTCTTAAATTAGTACAGTCTACTTTCAAGTATAAAAATATTTTCTTTGCGTTCATATTAACAGCACTTCCCATCGACCCACTTTTCATATTTTCGACTTTCTTGACATTTGCTAAACTGAATAAAATAATTTTTTTTACACAAATGCTCCCTATAATTGTTAATAAAACTGCAAATCAAAATTTTCAAAAAAAAAAATATTTCAATTTTTAAAAAAATAATTAAAAATAATTTTTATAAAAATCGATTTTTCAAAAACTAGTAACAGAATTTTTTTTAAATTTGAATTTTTTATGTATATTAATAATATCTTCAAAATGACGTATCAATTTTTTTTTCTAAAAATGTTTTCAAAATTTTATACATACAAAATTAATTTATTAAAAAACCGCTCCAAGGAATTTTGAATTTTTTTTTATATAATCTCATTTATGCATTAATTCAAACTGCATCTTTGTTTTCCCTCAAACTATAACGACTAAGCAATGTTTTTTTACTTTTTCAATAGATCACTTATAACTTTTTTAATGTTTTTGCTTTAATTATTAAACCACATAACTACGTGCCATATTTTTCTAAGTTATATACAAAATTGAATTTCTTGGTCATTTTTGGTATATGTTGTTATTTTTTTTGACAACTAAATAAATCATCTCAAGGCAAGTTCTTCCCACCCTGCCAGAGAAATATAAATTGATTAGAGTGCTTGCTTAGATGACAGGAGCCTACAACACAAATCTCGCCTGGCATCCAAGCATAACTTATATGTCAACATGAAAAAGGCCAAACCACCATCATCATCATCACCATCGTCATCATCATCATCCAGACTAATGGAAATTTAATTCTGTTTTGCGACAGGAATAGGCACTAACCACTGTGTTGCCTAAACTTTAATGATTCTAAAAGCGTCCAAAAAGGTTTCTGTCCGCTTTCATTCAACAAATTCCTTCAAAACAACATAAAAACAACACTCGCATATACGTATATGACGGCCATCTCATACCTACTCTCTTTTCAACTATACGGTGCCTCCTAGCCAAAATAAAAGGACAATAAACGAAGTGCAGGACTTAAATGGTTTACCATCATCTCTATTCAGCACAATTTGCACAGGCATCAAAGCATCAGAATTAATTTTCTGCACAAAATGTCACCACTTCTGTTTCTGTATTCCATTCAAATATTGTCAGGGTGGAGAGATACAATGAATGGTTGTTGGGGACATGGGTGGGTTTTGGGCTTGGGGACTTGCGTTTATCAACGCATTGTTTTTCTAATATGCAATAGCAAAGGTTTATAGGTTGGCTGCTTGCTTGGAAAAGGAAAGGTTTTCTTAGCCTAAAGCCCATGGTCTATAGAGCGACTAGGTATGTATGTATTTCACTAATTAAATTATAAGGAGATTTTTTCTCAATTATTTCAATGTTTCTTTTCTAAGTTTAACATTAACCATTTTTCGAAAGGTGTATTGTCCAACTTGTTAAAAAAATATTTTCCAAACAAAAAATAGGTCTGTAGACGGTCCTACTGTCACACCTGCTTGCAGCCTATTCTGCTTCTGTTCCCAATGCGTTGATGTATTCACGCTTATTGCACTGCAGTGAATTTCTTTCATCTTCATGCGATACGCAGATTCTGGCTTGTTTCTCCCTACTGCTTGAGTAGCTATAATGCTAGCTTTTAGCTGTTTTCTTTCTTCAATCCTAGTCCAAGTTTCTGAGGTAAGCCCGGCACTGTTTCTTCTTTGTGAACGACCGTCTATACCTTCAGCACCATGGTTTTCGATTGAGGTGGGTTCCGTGCTACTGATTGCTCTCAATCCTTGTGAAAGGTGGTTCCAAGTTGTTGGAGGAAGATGGGATCCTTAAGCGTATCAGTATGGAACTTGGGCAGTCGGGTGTTTCCTTGAGGGATCTTCGAACTGTTATGGTAGCAACCATCAAATGGATGTCTGCCCGTCTTCTGTTTCGAACGTCCTGCAGACTGCTTCTAAATCTCTTATACTGATCGCGAAGTGATCAATTTGGTTGGAAGTTACTTGTCTGTCGAACGACACCTACCTGACTTTGTAGAAGGTCTTGTGATTAACATGGTGTCCCCTATTACAAGGCGACTAGCGTTACAGAAATCGACAAGACGTTCGTTATTATCGTAGCGGTCATCAACACTATGTTTTGGCATAACTGGCCTGATAATATATTTAATTGAGATTGCTTACCTTGGAATTCAAGTCTCTCATTGCCAATATTATACTCTACGTGGTATCCTATCATAAGCAGCACTACGAAGGTTATAAAAGGGCTGCTTCTCCTCCACAGGAGCGAGCTCAGTTGGGACGTAACACTGTGTGATATGGTGAAGATACTTACTCTAGTCCGGAACCTAGCTTTCAGGATCATGTCATCTAAAGGCTCCCAGGAAATTATTGTCGTGAGATCTGTTTTGGAAAGCAGTAAGTCAACGCCAGATTCACGAGAACTTCCAGGTGAATATCCGGAGTAGAGTAAAACAGTGTTCCGAGTTGGAGACTTAAAATTCCCCAAGGCCCACCATCTAATTTCACTGATACCTAAGATATCTATCTTGTATCACATGCATTCTTTCTCTAATTTGAAGAATCTGGAATTTTGAAGACCTTCACTTCCATTGTCTAGAAGCGTCTTCACATTCCAGAAACCAATCTTTGCCTGTTACAATAGTCAAAAGTCATCAACGTGTTATCATTTCTTATCCGAGGCGTAGTGTCGGTTTCGTTAGAGGAATTGATTTCAGTTACGAAGAATGCTAACTCCGTAACCTATATCCTCGAGAGATAGGCCTTTCGAACTTGTAATTTTAGCCTATTTACTTACATAGGGATATGCTCATAGTTGCCCGGGAACAAGCATAAGGAGGTAAAACGAGTACTTCACCGTGACTGATTGTTGCGCTTCTGGCCTAGACCATATGTTTTGGGTAATCAAAGAAAAAGCTGCTAAGCAACAAAGACACCTTCTTTAGTAATAAACTATATCTTCAGGTCAACGGCCATATAGATATCTTTTGACATTCTATTAGATGATAATATGATCAAAAAAATGAAGACGTCCAAAGTGCTAAAATACCAAAACTCAAAATGCGTCCGAAGTTCCATAATATTAATATCTCCAAAGTCCAAAATCCCCAATACCAAAAATCCCCCAAATTCGGAGAATCCGTAATCTCCATTAGCCAACATCCATTTATTCCAAAGTACCTACTGTTGTCAAAAAAAATTTTAAATAGTTTGACTCCATTGCCTAATGCATACTCTAAGAGTAGCAAAAGAGTTGCGTGTGAAACTGCAATACGAGTCATAAAATGTATGGTGTTGGCTTAAATATCGGACGACCTAAGACACAGCGCAAATGTTTTGTCTTATACAATATTTGAGATTTCAAATTCAAATAGATATTGGGCTTTCGGAATTTTGGATTTCGGGAAGCAATATTTCCTTTCCTTGACGCCCCTGCTTAAGATGCCTGCCCTGTGGTGTATAGGGGAAGAACGTTATCAAAAACAAATTTGAAAAGCACTCCCAGAACTGCGATAGGCCAAACTGCTACCTACCCTTGAATTGTTATAATACGTCCATAGAATAACTTTCCAGATTTGCAGTTTTGGCAACCAAATTCAAGGGATGCAGTTTTTTTTTCTATTTTCGTTTATTTTTTAAAAAGTTGAAGTTTCGTTTCCATTTAATGCGCTATAACTTTCCTGGCATACATTTCTTATACTTTTTTTCAAAAGACAACATTACAAAAACTTAGATACAATATACGACAATAGTCTTGTATTTTTTTTTTATTTGTATTTCGTTGCTCATGCTAATATTTTGGAAGCCTCAGATACAAAAATGGGAAAATAAAAAATATTAAAATGTTTTCAAATATTATATTTGCATAATGTGACTATGTTGTAACACGAACAGGAAACCACATTTTATTTCTGAATAAATTTTTACTTGGAAAAACGAAGTATCCATATACATAAAAAAAAACATCCACTGCCAATATACCTATGATACCTTGTAATTACAGTCGACTCCGTTTAACTGGAACACCTTGCCGAAAATATTTTTTTTCTTTCAACCTCAATACACAGGTCCAATTATTATACTTATAAATATATAAATATAAACAAGATGTAAATCTTAAAATTAAGTAATAAATAGTAAGTAAAGTACAAAATCCTATACTGACGCCAGCCTTTAATCAATAGTACATAGTTCAAATTATTGTTAAGAAAATGTAACGAAATAACTATATTTCCCCGATCCAATATCCATCAACCAACTTCCGACAATGCAGCAACCGCAATTATACTGAGGGGGCTGTCACTGCTACAAAATGACTAACTACCTGCAAAAACAAGATTGGTATACAAATCCACATTTGGCTAGTAGTATTCATGCAAACCTTAAGATATAACTTAACCGATTCACATTTACTTCACAGAATAAAGTATAAATGAAGGATTCAAGAGAACAAAAATGGTGAGCAAGAGATTTAAGATCGATCTCGCTCTATGTTTCGCTCTCGGTCGCGGTCTCGGTCCCTGGAAACGAGACTTCTTTAAAAGCACCCGAGACTAGACCGTATTTTTGGTACCGAAATTCACCAAGATTCTAGGTGGTCTCGGTGATTTGTACTAATGTTCAATTCTTATAATATTCACAATTTTTTTTCGCGAATTGTTATATGCTGGTTAAAATATCAACACTCATTATGAACATAGTTATACTCAGTTGGAGATCTGCGCCTATTCCACTAAATGGAATAGAAATCGCTCATTTTTCAGACTTTGCTTCCTCCTCTGAAATAAGGTGAAAAGGTCAAAAAATTGTTTTTTGCCTAACTATCAAGCGACGAACTGTCTTAATCCATTGAAGGATGGCTCTGATTTTAATGGATTAAAAAACCGCTATATAAAATTCAAATTTTACCTCAGAATACACGAAATTAGCAACAAACTGCTTCGTTAACATACTTTTACTTTTCAATCTGAACACGCATCTCATCTTACATTTAAAAAATACGAAAAAACCAAGACTAAGGATGAGGCCAATACCTTGACCGGGACGAGACTGCACATTCATTTTTTTAAGAGAAAAAGAAGAGACCAAGATCAAGGTTAAGTGAGGCCGAGACGAGACTGAAATTTTTCGATTTTGATGAGACCGCGGCGAGACAAACGAAAGTCTCGCCGTTTAATAAGAGAAACAGCAGTATTTAATTCTAATTTATTTTAACCATGTTGCTACAAGAATTCCAAGTAGATACGCACCATCCCTTCATCGATTTTAAAACCGGCTATGATAGCGTTGTTAGAGACGACTTATACAGAGCCTTGTCACATCTCGGCATCACTGCCAAACTTGTCCGCTTGTGCAGAATGACAATGAAGGAATCTCGCTGCTCCGTCAGAGTCGGTAAGAACTTCACCGAGTACTTTGATGTCCAGAAAGGTTTGAGACAGGGTGATGCGTTATCATGCAATCTCTTCAACATCGTGCTGGAAGCAATTGTGCGCAACTCAATTGTCAACACAAGAGGCACAATTTTTCAAAAGTCCCTTCAACTCCTTGCTTATGCTGATGACATTGACATCATAGGCAGAACAAAGCGAGTTGTCAGTGGAGCATTTGCAAGTATTGAAGCGGACGCGGCGAAGATGGGTTTGACTGTTAACGAGACGAAAACTAAGTATATGCTGTCATCGAGAAGAGAAGTCCAACACCATCGACTGGGACAAAACGTCACAATTGGCGGTTATAAATTCGAAGTAGTCAGAGAGTTTGTTTACCTGGGATCCACTATTACATCGCACTATAGTATCAGTGCGGAGATCAAACGAAGAATCACACTTGCATATCGCTATTTCTTCGTGCTTAGAAAGCATTTGAGTAGCAAATCCCTATCTCAAAGAACCAAAGAGACCCTATATAAAACTTTAATCATCCCAGTCCTGCTGTATGGGGCAGAGGCATGGACAGTGACAAAACCGGATGAAAACCAGCTGTGTTGCTTTGAGAGAAGAGAAAGATTCTTCGAGTGATGTTTGGTCCAGTGTGCATCGGTGGTGAGTGGAGAAGAAGAATTAACGATGAAGTTTACGGGCTCTACAGCGATATCGACCTGGTTAAAAACCTGAAAATACAGCGACTGAGATGGCTAGGTCACGTGGAGCGCATGCACATCGACGCACCAGCCCGACGAGTCTTCGTACCCAACTCCTGTGGACAACGCGACAGAGGAAGGCCTTATCTTAGGTGGCGCGATCAAGTGGTGAATCCTGGATTGTAAGCGCCATCTAAAATAAGTAAGTAAGTGTTGTTAAGCCTTCGGTCCCTCCTAGCCATAGGGAATTTAATCAGCTCTTATACGATATACTATACTTACGAGATAGCTTTCTTCGGAAGGACTCTGGGGACTATACCCGCTGACCTAAGTCAGCAATATCTATACATAAAAAGGTGTCACTTAGCAATAGACTACCACTAAATTAATTTCATTCTACTCACTTTTATAAATACAAAGCACACGGTTTTTTGTGTATGGGTACTTGTGTATATACAAAATTTCTATAATTTTTTTCTGCAAAAAAATGGTATGTCAATCTTTATTTAGTAATATAAACTTAAAAGCAAAACATTAAATCGGCTTAATCAAAGAAAAAATAATTCAAAATTCTGAAATAAAAACTTAATCTAATTTGAGCTGAAAAATAATACGCCATTTTATTTCTTGGATAAATTTGAATTTATGAGAAAAAAATTTTAAAAATCTGTCGAGGGGTTTTTAAGAAGAGAAGTTTTTTAAAACCTTTTAAAAAAAAATTAAAAATGCCAATTCATAGGTATTCAGCAAATACATATAATTATGATTTTTGAAAAAAACTTGATGTGCAGTTATCAAAATATAAATGTTTGTTTAAATACTTTTAAAAATACAAAAACATGTTAATTGAAAATATTGGAATGTAGAATAAATTGGGCGACCTACACTTATATATGAGTGAAATTTCGAAAGAATCGGCTAATCCATTTATGAGATAGTCGAAAGTAAAAAAAAAACGGTCCTATGGAAAGTACCGTTTCTAGACATTAAAAAAAATGTCAATCGTTTAATTGGTTATATAAAAAACTGCATTCATTTTTACTTGCGATATAGGTACTTGCTATAGGTTAAATTTTGCATTTGGAAAAAAAATCGAACTCAAAGTTGACATTACGATGATAGAGAACACCAAAAAAGTGGGTCCCGCAATTCCGTCTCTCTGTCTGTAGAACGACCTACAGCCTAAACGGCCGAACCGATTTTGTTCAAACTTAGGCGTTTTAGGTGATTTTCCAAAATTGCTTTTTGAAAATAACGGTACTTTCCATACACATTTTTATACCATCTTAACTATCTCGAAAACTGCACTAACGAATTTTATAAAAATTGGTGTGTGTACTTCTTTAAGTATGGTCTACATTTAGGGCAATTTTTTTTAAAAATAGATTGTTATTAACGGTACCTGCCACACAACCAATTTTAGTGATTTTCGACTTTCTCATAAACTGTTCAACGGATTTCGATCAAAAAATTTATACAAGAGCTACTTCGAATTATAAATAATATTGGATTTCAAAATTTTCGACAAATAGTTTTTTTTGGGTGTTTGAGAAAAAAATATTTTTTTTCTGAAAATTCAATATTTCGAAAACGAGTGGACGATTTTTTCTGAAATTTTGTTTTTAAATATATATTATTAAATATTTAAAATGTTCATACGATTTTATTTTTTAGAAAAAATTTAAGAATTTTTATATAAAAAATTAAGTGAGAGACGACTTTAAAAATACATTTAGCCGTTTATATTTAAAATCTTTTGCATATAATGTGATCGAACATAGGAGCAAGTACGTGCGATTCAGTGGTGCATTTTATCTTAGATCAAAATCTTTATAGCCGTTTTCCTTAAAAATAGGCCTTATCGCAACGGTTATAAGGCAGGTGCCGTTATTTGTTGAGCTAAAGAAAATTTAATTTCCACTCTGTACAATTCCTAAAAAACTCTATATACCAAGTTTGAAGCAATTCGGCAACCCGTTTGTGATGTAGGTACATACAGACGGACAGAATTTTTATAACATCTTTTTCGTCTTCGCTATCATCGTAATGTCATGTTTTATTGTTATCTCAAAAATTTCTTTTCGACGAATGCATAACTTGCCTTATAGTACAAGTAAAAATAATCATTCAGTTAAGCGGAGTGCAATTAAGCAGAGTTGACTGTGCATACCTACAAATCTCTATTTAAATATGAATTGCGAGCACAGGTTGGGTTGTGTCTTTATACAAGTTTCAATGTTAAGCCAAATGCTACACCTTCTGTAGATTGTTTTCAATTCCGGTATTATATCCTAGCACACACTCGAATGCTAACACAGAGATGCATTGTCCTTTTGACAGTATGTTGGACTCCTGACAAAACGCTTCAAGATATAATAAATTCAATATTTTATATTACCTTCATCATTACATGGTAACAAAAAGTTTCAAAGCTTCTCTTTTGACACAGGTTGCGGTTCTTCAACCTGAATCGAATTTTGGAAGACTTTTTAAAGTACCTTCTGCCGTAGTGGTAGCCCATAGCTAGGGGCACATCAAGGATAACACACAAAATGCAAATTAAATTCTTACCTCGACAAGCTGCCGCTCTCACACACAATTTTTTTCACAAAAAAAAACATGTACATAAATTCAATGAGAAAATCATATACTTGTAGATACATATGGTTCAATGTAATGAGCCTGGACGAAAGCAGATAGACGGTTGATGCCCAGAAAATATCGGCAATCACTTTAAACATTAGAAAAGTGTTCGCAGTATATCATTCTCTATACTAAAATGATAAAGTATGTTCGTATTGATGATGGTTCCAAGCTCGAACGAGATAAAACAGACTTAAATCAATATTTGTCAAGTTCTCTGCTGTCTGCCTTAGCTTACCTACATACATACCTATAGATCCTTGGAATGTATAATGAACCATGCGTTGAATTTGCATAGAATCATTCCGATGCAAAACTGAAGTTTATTTTAATTCAAATGCAATCTCTGAAAGTGGATCCGTCAAAATTCAAAATCACGTTTACCGTGTTTTTTTTTAAACCTAAAAAATGTACATATGTATGTATGTATTGAAGCAGGAGTCTACATAAATACATACGACTTCTGATTGACTTTATGTACATAAGGAAACTAGATTTGAAATCAAATAGATAGTAGAATATTTCCGAGCAAATACGAATTAAAAATGTTGAAGTTTAAAAAATAAGGATGATGGTGAAAATATTTCATGTCAATATTTATCTGAATTTATGAACTAGGTATCAAACTTCCCCAGAAATGCATATCTTGTGTGCAGACGTATTCAGTTTCCTGGACTTTTCAATCATTATATAATTCTGACGGAGAAATTTTCGTTTTTCTCAAAATGAATAAAAATCAAATGCACGATTGGATCGCACGAATGTACTAGGTTCCTAGTAAAAACGGATAAATATATTTTTAAAGTAAAACAAAAATCGTCCACCAGTTTTCGAAATTTTGTTAAAAAATCCAAAAAAAATATTTTTTCGAAAATTTTGTATGAAGTATTATTAAGAATTCGGAGAAGTTTCTATGTAAAATTTTTTATCGAAATTCGTCGAGTCGTTTATGAGAGTATTGAAATTAAGGAAAGGATGTATGGCAGGTACCGTAAATAACAAAATATGTAAAAAAAAAAAATGTGTGACTGGATCGTATACGAACTATCTCTTGTAGCAAACAACTTTAATGTAGCTTAACTTTTACGCTGTTACAAGGCTTAAAGCCGATGTACTTACAGCAGCGATATTTTCAGTGGTACGCGCGAAACGATGATGCACAGGCCTTACAATATTTGTAACCAATACAGTCTCTTCAAATTTATTCACAATTTTGCCAATTGCTTGCGTAGTTGGACGATGATGTTAACCATAATCTCCTCTTAAAACACGATATGTGGCTGTGGCAGAATCAAAAATTGGTTTAACATCTTAGTTTGACAGATGTCAAATTCCAGCCCTATACTTTTGAAACCACAAAATGGATAACCCTTTATTATATCGTTTTTGCATACTAATAAGACCTTATGACGCGCACATATTTGTCTCGAAATATGCTGTTCTCGTTGAACTTTCAGAAAATTTATTTTCTAAAACAACAGATTTTATAGTACAAGCTTCCTTTTTTTCATATACTCTGACCTCTTTGAGGAAACTTAAATGTTTCACTTTTGTTATCATCAATATTTCATGACTTTTGTTTCTCCCCAATTATAAGTTTATAACATATTTACATATTATTGTTTTTGCTTTAATTGGTTTTTGGACCAATTATTTAAATTTTTAGAGACTTTACATTTGGGAGGGATATCAAATAAGTCGAAAAAAGTACCTACCAATACATCTGCTGAACAGAAGTTAAACTATAACTATAAGAGCAATTAAAATGAATTTGATTGAAAACTAGTACATATTTGGGCAAGTGTTAGCAAGAAAGTTTTCTTTAATCATAGATTTTTCTTTATCAATCAAATTTCTACAAAAATACAATTGAATAAGCAAACAAGGATAAACTTTATTGAATTAACTTCTGTCTTGAAGTTTTGGTCCTCAAATAACTGCATTCTTACACATTCCCAAGCCACTCATTAATCTCACAAAAAAATCTCTCTAACTGTGCACTAACTAAACTAAATAAACTATCGAAACTATCGAAATTTGGTCTTAGATTTTTACTTGCTATAGGTATTATAAGGCAAGTTGTGCATTCGTCGAATAAAATAGTTGGGAGATAACAATCAAACATGTAATTGCGATGATAGCGAAGACGAAAAAATGGTCTAAAAATTCTGTCCGTCAGTATGTCTGTCTGTCAGTTTGTTTGTGTGTATGTATAGACACCTACAGCCCAAACGGGTAAGCCGAATCGTTTCAAACTTGGTATATATATAGTTTTTTAGGTACTGTACAGAGGAGAAATTGTTTTAGCTTAAAAAATAACGGTACCTGCCATATAAACGTTACGTTAAAGACTATATTTCTCGAAAACGACTTTTAAGATTTTGATTTTAAAAAATCAATGCAGCTTTTTAGATACGACCGATCGTAGGGTTGAAAAAATTTTTGAAGTGATAACTCTTTATGGGAGGCTAAGCCGATGCATTACGTAACGCGTTATGGTGAGCATTTGTTTCTCTGAATTATATTATGAAATAAAAATACTTGCCGAATTTGTTGGATTTGAACTGCGGTTACATCTGGAATGATAGTTGTATGCTCTAGCCACTATAACTATAAATTAAATATTACTCCAAGCAATAATTTTCGAAATTATTTTTTTTTGTGATTTTTGAAAACAAAAAAACACTTTTTTTTTTAAAAGACAATATGTATTTCGAAAACGGGTGGATCAAATTTTCTATACAAAAAAAAAATAATAAAAAATACTCTTTAAAAATATATTTAGCTCCTTCTACAAAGAATCTTGGGCATCCTATATGATTGAACATAAAGAGCAAGGGCGGAGGACAATAATATCATACCGGATAATCAGTTCGGTTTTAAGGCGGGACATGACACAGTTCATGCCGCGTCTAACTAAAAAAACAGTGTACGGGTGCCTGTCTGGTTGATTTAGAGAAAGCCTTCGACACCGTATGGTTAGAAGGTCTCTATCTAAAGCTAACCAGACTACCTCTATTATATATGATATATGACATCCTAAATGGTAGAAAGTTTGTTGTCAAGAGTGTCAATGTAACTTACCACAGTTTTTAATATTAAAAATGGTCTTCAGCAGGGAGCGGTTAACTCGCCGTTCTATCTACCACGTCAGCCGTAAAACTGTAGATAGGCGACTCCTGCATGGTCGAGACGTCATCGCTGAATGTGGAGAGGAGCGCCTTCGGTGCAGTGGGACTGTGTCCGATCGGGGCCAAAGGAATAGGGCGAAACAGGAGAACCAGTTCTGGTGGCTCTCTGAACAGCATCATAATAAAGGGTCCGCCAAATAACTTCTTTTTTTTTTTGAATATGCTAAAAAAAAAATACTGCATATTTTCTTAAATTAAAAAATTAAATTTCTTTTTTTATTTGAAAGAACAATCCTTCCGGTTCATAATGTAAAATAATTTCATTCAAATCGCCTCGGCTGGCCATGCAGTAATTTTTAAGCACATTATCGATTGTGTGCAGCTGTATTTCACCAATGCCTTTACAAATATTGTCCTTTAAAGCGTCAATTGTCTCTGGCTTGTCGGCGTAACACTTATCTTTTACGGCACCCCACAAATAATAGTCCAACGGTGTCAAATCGCAGCTCCGAGGTGGCAAAACGACATCAGCTCTGCGGCTAATAATGCGATCTTCAAAAACAGGGCGCAAAACATCGAGTGTAGCTTCGGCTGTGTAGCACGTAGCGCCGGCCGTCCTGTTGAAACCAAATATTGCCAATATCCTCCTCTTCAATTTTTGTGAACAAAAATTCGTTCAACATGCCCCGATAACGATCGCCATTAACTGTAACGGCCACTCCTTGCTCATTTTCGAAGAAAAATGGCCCAATTATGCCTCTGGACCAAAATCCGCACCAAACAGTGACTCGTTTTGGGTGTATTGACTTTTCAATGTATGCGTGTGGTTTTTCTGTGCCCCAAATGCAACAATTTTGCTTCTTTACATACCCGCCAAGATCAAAATGAGCTTCATCTGAAAAGACTTCTCTAAGTCGATCGCAGGCCCACTTAGCGAAGCGAAAACGCATTGGATGGTCAGTTGGCTTCAACTCCTGAACCAATTGGACTTTGTATGGCGTCATACCAAGGTCTTTATGCAAAATTCGTCTCAATGATGTCTCCGAAATGTTCAATTGTTGAGAACGACGGTGAATTGATGTTGATGGCGCTTCACGCACACTTTCTGTTTTCGGCTTTTCAGGCTTTGGTTTATCGATGAGGATGACAGTTTCTTTCACTTTCTTCACAAGATAACGAACATAAGGAGCTGACGGTGCTTCTCTTCTTCCAAAATCCGTACGCAATTTTCGCACACATTCTCCAACATTACCATGATTTTCAAAGTAATGTCGCAATATTTCCCAGCGTTGTTCAAGCGTATACACAATCATATTTGTTCAGCGGAAGGATAAAACTAATTATATGTCAAATCAGACATGAGCTAAGTGTTACCACTCACGAAACAAGCACTACTTGAAAAAAAAACGTTAGATGGCGGACCCTTTATTTAAAGTCGATGAAGGTGGTATGTCTTGGCCGACTTGCATAGATTTAGGGCAATTAGGTATAGGGAACAGTCGGGGTGGCACCAAAAAAAATTAAAAATATGTATGTATGCGGAGGCATATGGGCATGTACCTGCTTGTCTATACATGTATGTACGTATGTACATGTATGGGTGGGTTGCATGTTGTTATGTGTCTGCATGCATATAAAAAATAAACAAACAAAATTTAAAAAACGAAAAAAAAAATGCTGCTGTGGCTGTTCTAGTTTTTAAGTAGTATTAAGTGGTTTTGGGTATTATTAGGTATTTTAAGTAGTTTAAGTTATTTTTAGTTAGTAACTGATTTTTTTGCTACCTGGTTTTTGACGTTTATATTTTTGACAGATCACACATGACAAATTCCACGAACATTTGACATTACGATTCAGTATTGTTTGCCATTTCATCATGAATAGACTTACGCCTGAACAACGTTTGCAAATTATTGAAATTTATTGTCAAAATTCGTGCTCTGTGAAAAATGTGTTTCGCAAGCTACGTCCGTTTCAGCGACTTTGGCTAAATGGATACGTGAATAAGCAGAATTGCCGTATTTGGAGTGAAGAGCAGCCAGAGGCAATTCAGCAGCTACCAATGCATCCCGAAAAATGCACTGTTTGGCGCGGTTTATGGGCAGACGGCATCATTGGGCCGTACTTCTTCAAGGACGATGAAGGCCGCAGGGTTACGGTCAATGGAGAAAGGTACCGTTCGATGATAACAGATTTTTTTTTAGCCGAAAATGCAAGAATTGAACTCGGTCGACATGTGGTTCCAACAGGACGGTGCCACATGCCACACTGCACAAGAAACCATGCATCAATTGAGAGGCGAATTTGGTGAGCAGTTGATCTCACGTTTTGGCGCAGTCAATTGGCAGTCAATATTTTTTGTGGGGCTATGTTAAGTCTATTGTCTATGGAGACAAGCCAAACACGAATGCTGCCTTGGAAGCCAACATTGAACGCGTCATTGGTGAGATTCCGGCCGAAATGTGTGAAAAAGTTTGCCAAAATTGGACCTTCAGAATGGACCACCTGAAACGTAGCCGCGGGCAACATTTAAGTGAAATTATTTTTAAAAAGTAAATGGCAGAAATTGATTTATCGATCCAAATAAAAATTTTATTCACTTTTTACAAGTTTCTGTGTTTTTTTGAATTTTCAAAAAACAAGCTCTTAAAAAATCACCGTTTATAAGTTAGTTGTACCTAGTTTTAATTATTTTTAGTTCAGCTTTTGTAGTGTATAAGTAAAAAATTAAATATGATAAGATACCGAGTTTTTTGCGGATAACTTTTCTTGATTAAATAAAAATAAAATAATTAGATTTAATTAAAATAGTTTTTAGGTCGAAAGACATTAGTTCTTAGAGATATAGTTTAGTTTAGAGCGCCCGTAAAGGGCCAGTAAATTAGTTGTAAGTTAGTGATAATTAGGCTAGTTTTAAACTTTTTTGTCTAGCTTTAAGATACGAGTAGTTATAAGTTAATATTAAATAAAAATGAATTAAAAAAAAAAACATAAGGGGCAAGTCGTGATTTTTTTTGTGTGTAACTCTTCGTTAAGTTTAAGACAATTAAAACGAACTACGTGCAAACCAAGCCAAACACTACCAATACACATATGTACTTAAAGGTTAAGTGAATCTAAAGTGCTGAAATACATGCATCACCCTGTACTTCCATTTGCAAACAATCCTCCTCACCAACAATAACAAACTTATTCCCAAGAATATTACTTTTTTGCAAGCCACGTTCTGTTTCCTGTCAATGGAAATACAACGAGTAAAATAATGTACAAAGGACTAAAAACGTGCAAAAAATCCTTCCTCTTTTTATTCATTTCACTTTTTCAAATGCAATCAGCAGTTATCGCCTTTCAACTTACACACATTTACATATACATACCTTCATCTACCTTTAGTTTTAAGGTCCACAGCTAGCTACATCGCATTCATCTTCGTTTGCATCTCATGAACGGGACGCCATATATTCACTGGTGTTTTGAATTTCAATAGATCCTACGAAATAGGTAGATATCAGGATGAATGGGTTGGGTATGGAAGAGTAGGTATATCTGTCGTCGGCAGGGCGTTAGTCAACCCACCCACTCATATTCCCCAGTATTACAACAAAATAAAAAATAGCCATCGCAGGAAAATACACTAAAGCTCACTACAGACAATGTATGTAAATTTTATTTTACAAATACAATGTAACTGACTGTTTGGAATCACAACGTTTACCATAGGTATACCATAAGGTATTATACGGAAGCCAAAGCTATCAACTTGGTCAACAATGTTGGCACCAACCTTCAACCTAGAGTCCAGCCTGTCCTCATTTGCCTTCTTCCCCACCACATTGCAGTTACTCATAGCCATAGAATACCAGACAAATAAAAATGAAGCCAAATCGGATAGAAGAAAAAAAAAGGACGAAAAAAAATATCCCGGCATTTGTGCTATTTTAATATTTCATTCAACATTCAACGAAAAATAAAGTCCCACAGATGCTGAACTAAATAATATTCGAAATAATAGATTAGGTCAACTGTGATGGGCGTTTGGTGCAGAGAGGTCTGTTTTATGGAAGAGGTGAGGGTCGCTTATTTCTGAGTGCTGCGTCGTTCGTCGTCGTCGGTCGCCGTGCGTCGTCATCATGATGGTCGGAAACAGGGAAGAAAAAAGGCGGTGGTGACTATGTCGATGGTAAATAAGTAGGGAATGCGGTATGCTTGAAATACTGCTTATGCAATATTTCACAATAACACAACTTCTGTTAAATAAATTCAGTTTTTTTTTTTTTTTTTTTTTTTTTTTTGTTGAGGTACTCTCTCCAACAATGTAGGTATATTCGGGTGTATGTGTATAACGCAGTCATTATATTTTATGACTTGAATGCGGGCTCTTTCGGTTTTGTACAAGTTTCGGAAATAAAGCGTTCGTTGCTTGAATGTATCCTTTTTCCTTTTGCGATCATAATATTTAGAAAGGATTTTCCCTGTTCGAAAATACTTATAGATACTCAATATTCAAGAATCGGGTCAGTAAAATATGCGAAATGCAATAAAATTTAGGAAGAAATAGCGCAATGAAGAGTATCATCGTTGTAAAGGTTGTATAAGTCTTCAACCATTATGAAATGAAAGTACATTTTTTGTCTATTATGAAAGTGAACCTAATTACGACCGTTATTTTGGATTTAAATAGGGTGTGGCGAAGAAATACATTGTCCAATAGATTTAGAATTTGAATTTTTTTACAGAAAACCAACAATGTTAGATCAAAAATTTAATAAAATTAATTGACCATCAACTAAACTGGAAACTAAACATTGAAGAACGTATTTCTACGCTTGTAGTAAAAGATTCGGTAAAAAATGGGGTATGGATTATGCACAGCGGTAGTACGAGCAATCCTGTCTTATGGTTCGATTGTAGGGTTGCATGCTTTAAACAAATAGCAAAACATTAATAAGCTTAAGAAAATTCAGAGAACTGCGTCGGCTCCACACGGGTCTAGAGATCTTGTCCAACGGATCCCTTAAGAGTTATTTTAAATCTTCTATTTTTTGATCTCCACATTAAACATCTGGGGCCTGTAACACAATTCTACAAGTACTTGAAATAGAGGTAGGTCTCACAGTTCTTTGCGGAATAATGCCGTGTTAAACGAAATCGTGTTAAACGATACAAGAAAACAGTGCAAAAAGCGGAGTAACGTTCCATGATTTCAAAAAACACACACAAATATTTTTTTTTAGAATTTTATTTATCGAAATTGGAACCATATATAAAATGAACAAACAGAAACACAAAATATAAGCCATTATTGCTTTTTCCTGCAATATAAACTTCATAAAACTTGAAAAGAAAAAAAAAATACTTTTAAACAGAACAAAAGAACATCGCCAATCATTTTTTATTTCTGCTTAAATAATCCATACTTGGCCGTTTTGGCAATGCATCAAATTCAATGTTGTTTTTTTTGCTAAAAAAGTTCGTAATTCCGCGTTATTACATACACTTATGGGGTTTTCGTTTGGTAACAAAAATCAATTTATTTTTGATTTAGATCTGTCAAAAAACTGATTCTGACATTTATAAATTATTGCATGAATTTAAAAACAAATACATATGCAATATCTCTACAAACAAAATATGTATGTACATAGTATGTAACATAAGGAGAACAAACATTTTGTGTTTCCGATACCGTGTTAGAACGAGGCTTTTAAACGTGTTAAACGAAAATTGTTCGAAAAAAGTGAAACGTGTTAGAGCGAGGCGAGGTGTTAAAAAGCGCGTGTACATAACACATACTCTTTTCTTATATTAATTTTATTCAATTTTATGTAAATTGTTATTTATTTTTAATTATATTATGTTAATATAGTCACTAAAAGTTTTCTGACTTAATTGACAAAATAAATAGTTAGGCAAATAATTAAATAATCGCAGCTGAAGACAGTAACAAATCTAATGAAAAATTTTAAAACAATCCAAATTTCAATTTTCCGATAGCAAAGCCCATACAATTTATATTAGCCTGCTACTCAAAAAAAAAACCTATTGGCAGAATAGATACAATGTTTCCTCATTCGCCTCAACTAATTAAGATAAATAAGCCGCACAAAATCAACATGATATCGATTTAACAGAGAAAGAAAAATTAAACCGCAAAAATTTGTGGTTATAAGCAATAGCTATATTTTATTTATTTTTTATCTCCTATGGTCGCTGGTGGGTCAACTTTTTTTTCGATTGTATTTACGTAGAGCTAAAGCCATTTATTTAAACGATTTCCATTTTATTTCGCCTTTTATGATAGCTCACGATGGCTATTTGCAAGCATTTGCATTTTAATTAAATTGCCTCGTCATATATATGTAAAAAAGGGTTAACCAGTCTGTTAACTTTAAAAATTTTTTTTTTCATTTATTTTTGTGTCAAGGATTGAACTATACTCTTGACTGTATTGTGTATTTGTAAACATGCAAATTGAAAAGATCCATCATCTCCAATGAAGTATACGTTCACATAACGGACATTATACATACTATATGGGTAATATTTGGGAGTAGGTATATACATACATATATAGACTCTACTTTAACATTTCACATTTCATATAATCTATCTGTCAGGCTAGTCTATTATTTGTTGGTCAAAAGCTGCAGTTTTAAGTCACAAAAGGGTTTACCATTGTGAATGGACAGGCTTAAGACAGGTGACAAATTATGTTAAAGCCCTTTTCAAATGGATGAAATTAATTGCTTCCAATCGACCTAAGGGTAGATGGTGGAATAATGTTTTAAAGAAGAAAATATACATTTTACCTCCATTAATTTAAAGGTATATTTAAAGAGCTGCTGAAACGCTTTGCTAGCCATGCCGAAACTTGGAATAAATAGAACATTTTACGTTTTAATGGAAATGCTAATTTTCACAGTATCTATAGGTGAAAAGATAATGTAAAACGTTTAAATGGCCGGAAACGATGTTTTTTATATGAGCTTAAGGTAGTTTTGTCCTTAAAATAAGTTCTGCAATGTTGTTTTGAGAATTGTTAAAGGCAGTCCCGTGAAATAAAATATTGCAGAATATTTATGTAATAGTATTGAGTTCCAGAGAAAATTAAATAATAATCATACTAATTGTCAGCTTAAAGCCTTCAATTCTATAAACATTACACAGCTTCTCAAAAATTGCGGAGTTTTGGCATGCATTCTATTTTTTGCCCGAAAGGTAAGTGCTTAAAATAATAAAGAGGGCCTTAGTATATTAAAAGAATTTCTTAAAGGGTGAGATTAGAGTGTTGGAGGTGGGGATTGATTCGGTTAAAATTGGTTCGTCTGAAGTTCGTTTCAAGGGTAAGCTGATGAATGACTTTATTGGTGAAAAATACTGTAATTGGACCCAAAGACCTCTAGCTTGACAGTCCAACGCACTTTATATTACTAAAGGTTGTACATGTGCTCGACGTAGTTAAGCTGTACATTTCATACCTGTTTTTTTCCATCAATTGAATTGCAAAACGCAAGATAATTCGGCATTTTTTGTCGAAGGAGCCCAGTTTAAGCTGTTTAAGTATTTTTATTTCGTTGTTAAGCTTACCATCCTTCAGGATTTCGCCTGACGCATCAGGCCTTAAGCATCTCAATTAGGCTTTGGCCAGGCTTCGTGTTTTGTCAATCACACAAAACATATCAACTTAAGTAATTGGAAAAAAACGTTTCAAAAATCTTTCCCGAATTCGTTCAAATGAGAGCTTACAAAGTACGGTAAACGCAATCATTTTTTCTTCTTTTAGTTATCACTTTTTAGAAAGATACACAAAGGTGTGAAAAATGAATGTCGATACTATTGCCTATCTATGGTAAGTATCGATTTATGATCCTGAAAAACAAAAATCAAAAAAAATAAATTTGTATGGCTACGATAACATTTGTCAATGTTTTTTTTCTTTAAATTGTGAAAAAGAACAAAACTAATCATGTCAGGCTTTTCCTCGAAAATCAGGCTTTTTTATCGCTACCGTCAGGTTTTTAAAATTTTAGAGCTGGTAATCTTAGTTGTATGTGACGTGCATATGGAGCTGTTCTACATATTTATCGGAATGATTCGATGCAAAATTTAATTCGTAGTTGAAGGGGCATGTTGGTAGTCAGAACCGGGTATTTTGTTGTCCTGAAGGTTTTTAGAACTTAGTATACCTCTTCTTTACTAGTCGATCTTCTTGAACGAATTTACTATTTACCTTCATTTTCGGAGCTTGCAATAAAATACATAGGTAATATAGGGCAAGTCCTGGATTCTTAAAAAAAATCGAATTTGAGATTTTGATCAAAATTGACATTACGATGATGATAGCGAAGACGAAACAAGTTGGTCACGCGATTCCGTCTGTCTTCGAGTTTGCAGCCTATGGATTTGTTTCAAACTTGGTACCTACATATTGTTTTTTCGAGAATATGCAATACGTTTTTTCATTTTTTTCTTGAAGACGGCAAATAACAGTAGCCTCCATACGTTTTTTTTTTGCCAAAATCAAAAAATCCTTATTTTTTCTCAAAAACGGCTCCAACGATTTTTATAAAAAAAAATCTGTTCATCCATCAAGGGAAAAGCAACATTTTGGTATTTTTTTTTGGAAATATTTTTTTATTTTTGGTACGGCTCCTAAAAAGTCTAAACACTAATGTAAACCATAATTTTTCCAATTTTTTTTTTTAATAAAATTTTTTTTTTTTGAAAACTCAAAATTTGGAAAACGACTAAATGGATTTGTTCGCAACTTCGTACTTGAGAGTTTTTTGCAATTTTCTTGAACAGTTAAAAAAACTGTATTCTTTAAATAAAAAACAACGGTACCTCCCATACAAATTAAAAAAAAGGCGGTAAAAAAAATGTATTTCTCGAAAACAGCTCCCAAAATTTGTATGCAAAAATATATTTGGTCTTACATTAGTACAATCCACTTTTAAGTATACAGATATTTTATTTTGCGTACCTATTAACGGTACTTCCCATTGAACCACTTTACATACATATTTTCGACTTTCTCACTATTGGATGGAACGATTTAAATTAGTTTTTTTATGCAAATGCTGCCTGAAAGTGTTAAAAAACTGCATATTCAAATTTAAAAAAAAAATGTTTTCGGATTTTTAAGAAATAAATATTTTTTTTTGTTTTGGAAAATCGATTTTTCTAAAACCATTCTCTAATTGTTTTTGAGTTTTTAATTTTATATGTATATTAATAATGTATTTAAAATGGCGTTTCAATTTTTTTTCTAAAAATGTTTTTTCTTTTCATTTTATACATACAAAATTAATTTTTAACAAAACCGATTTTTGAAATTAATTTTTGATATATTCTTATTTATCCGAGAATTCAAGTGACATTTTTGTTTTCCCTCAAATTATAACCGCTAAGTAATATAAAAATATTTAATTATGTGTATTATCCATTTATTTCTACCTTATAAGGTATTTCCTTTTTACGAATTTTTGTGTACGTCACTGAATACTACATACAATGTAAGCCCTCATACATTTATATTATACTATGTGTCTTTAAAAATCACATGAATCTTACATATGCATACGTCATAGATCCTACATTTTCATTATCAAAAATACATATTTACATACCTAGGTTCCATCCATGTATGAACGTATATATTTCTCTGCTAACTTGCATAATTAAAATCCATAACCTAGATATAAATATACATTTTTTGTAGTACCTATGTAACTATTCTCTGAATCATCTATTCAACATATTAATTTTAATATAAGAATTAAGGTTATCTTAATTATATCAGCTTTAAACCTGCATAGGATAACTAGAGTACCTACCTACTAAGCAGCGTCAATGTTTAGCTTCATTAAAGTCGTTAGCTACAAGAGCAAGTTCGTAGGATCTATTCGTGCATTCTATTTAAAACTAGCGGCCAGTTCATGTGTTTTTTTACCTTCTATATAGGTACTGTGTATAAGGCAAGTTTTGTACATAGTATGTATTTGGAAAAAAATCGAGCTCGAGATTTTGATCAAACTTGACAAATCGATGATGGAGAACACCAAAAAAGTGGGTCCGGCAATTCCGGGTGTCTGTCTGTCTGTAGAACGATCTACAACCTAAAAGCGGTTTTCTTTGAACTTTGCACTTGAGCGTTTGAGGTGATTGTCTCAAAAAGATTTTTAATCGTCTTTTTAGCCCCAAAAATAACTGTAAGTGTTGCCATACAATTTTTGTACAATCTTAGTCATTTTCAAAACGGCTCTAACGATTTTGATAAAAAAAAAAGTGTTTGCACTACTTTAGATTGACTACATTTTTTCCAAAAATTTTTGTTTTACATATTTTGTTATTGACGGACCTCCCATACAACAACTTTTTTTGATCTTCGATATTCTCATAAACGTCAAAACGGATTTCGATCAAAATTTGTATGTATGATGTTGTTCGAAAAATATATTTTTTGAAAATTAAATATTTTAAAACGTATGTAATATTTTTTTGTGAAATTTTGTTTTTAAGTTTATATTATTAAATGTTTAAAATTGTCACACCAATTTTTGTTGAGAAAAAAATAAAAAAAAATTTTATGTACAAAATTAAGTAAAAACTTCTTCAAAAATATATTTAGATTCTTAATAGAAATCTTTTATATACGATGTGATCGAACATAAGAGCAAGTATCAATACCACTCTGTATAAAACAACATTTTTCTTAGCATGATCGTCTTTGCATTCGCTTTTATCGCTTTTTTCGCATGTACGACTTCTGAACGTTTTTCGTCACTGTCACCTTATCTTAATGCACGAAATTATCTGCAATTATTTTCGACGTCTTTGTTAAGTGAATGCAAAACTACTCTCTGAAGAAAGACGTTGCGTCCAATATTTTTGTTGGTTCGACATTCGAGTACGAAATTTTGCAAGACAAATAGAAATCGAATTAGTCTAAGGTCTAAACTCAGAACGGTCCCTGTCTCCAAGATATAATGTCTTCATTTTTATTGGTAGGGGCATGTTCACATATTGAGCTTTTGATGAGGATCCCAGCTAGACTATGATTTGTCGGCTTTTCTTTTATCATTTTCCAAATTGCCTAGGTGCATCCTACCATGAGAAGCCTTTTAGTCATTCTTGCATAGGCTGGGCTTCATTTCCACTGGTTAGCTGATGTAATTAGTGTTAAACATTAGCCGTGTTTTATTGTGAAATTTATCCGTCGTAAATTTATCCGTCATAGCATTTTACATACCATTCGCTACGGTCGATGAGAAGCTAAAATAGAATGTTACACTCTAAAAACTACGTGTAAATTTACCACGAAATTGTATGTAATTTTTAGTGCTGAAAGTTGCGTATTTATACACAAAAAAAAATGTAACACATTATGTTGGATATTACAAACATTTGTTGCAAATTTTCACCCTCTGTGTACCTTTCAATCACGATTGTTCAGTATTAAACTAATAATGCTTAAATATTACGCCCACAATGTTTATAATTAAACAAATATTGTTTAAATTTCAACACCTTATGAAAACTACACATAAATTGTTTGTAATTAAACAACCAATGCTTATATTTACAACTATTTGATGTAAGTTACATATTTTATGTGTAAATTTGCAATTCGTTTCTGACGATGACGATACGTTTGCACGTTCATTATTCATTTCATTCATAATCAGACCGTTGGTGAACACAGAACGTCCTAGTTCTGTATTTATAAATTATGTCTTATAATATTTTGTTTTCAATAATTAGAACTTACGAGTAGTTTTCTTTTCCTCTTAAGGAAAAAAAAAACTAAAATGATTTCAATTGTTATGTGTTTTTACTAATAAAAAAACTTTATTTAATTTTTAGCAAAAAATATTGTTTTATTGTTTTGCTTTTTTGTCTACATTATTTACTTTGTAAGCACAAATAATAGCATTTATTTCAGTGATATTCAAAAGGTCAAAAAATATCGCAATTGGCCATCGACGCGTGTTGGTTGCAACGTTGTAATTTTTTTCAGAGGTGGTCAACAACATCAAAACTTATTTATTTGTGTTAGTTTGAACACATTTTTAAGGAACGCCCATAGACATACAATCGTAAAATTTTGTTTAATTTTTCATATTAAATAATGAATCTCTGCAAAAAGTTTAAGATTGTTAAACGGAAATCATATACATAACTTCTAAGTCCAAACGTTTTCATACCTAATTTTGTTGGAAGTTTACACATTTCTTGTCGAATTTTTCTATAAATTTGAACATAAAAAGTTTAAATTTACACATTTTATGCTGATGTTTAAAAAAAATTAAGCTCTTTTTAGAACGAAATCATAACAAATGTGTAAGTTTAAGCATTTTAAGACATAATTTTGTTTGGAGTTTAAACATTGTTTGTCGAATGAATTTACAAATAAAAAGTTTATATTTACACAGTTTATGTTTATATATAAGGAAGATTTGCTTAAATTCTGTTGAACTTAAAGCATAAATTATGTATATATACATTAAGTTTAAACATCTTTGGTGTAGAAATACACAAGTAACTTTAAATCTTTATTTGAAATTACACATAAAAGATTTAATATTTACACATTACTGCAAGGTTTATGCAAGCAAACGAGAAACCCTTGAGCAACTCAAACAAAATATTGGTGATGAAAGAATTGAAATACCGCGTGAAATGTGAGAGAATGTAATGAAAAATGTGCACGAAAGGGCTCGCATTTGTGAGACTAACAGAGGCGGACATTTACCTGATATTGTATTCCATACATAATTGCCGACATTAAATAAAACATTTATCAATATAAGATCCATTCCCTTTCATTCAATCAAAAATTATAAAAAAAAAAAACAAAGTAGTATACCTTCCCGGCGGACACCCTGTATATTTAAAAGTAAATTATTGGTACTAATTTTGATATTTTCTTAATTATTCTTTGCACAAAACTCTTTCATTGCTTGTGATAACTATGCAGGGGTACCATTCTTACAAAACTAAAAGAAAACCTACGGTTGATGCGTTTTTTGGAAATTTATTGCCGTACAATGGATAGATTCCCAATAAAACACGGCTATTATAAAGAACAACATTACCATTTTTTAACAATGTCAGAACATAGTTTGACTATTTATACCATATACACATTTCCTATTTAAAAAGATAAAAATAACTTTGCAACTTTTCTGACGACATTGACATTGTATATCCTTATAAGTATGTAGTTGCGAGTCACAAATTGAATTCTGCAGCAGATATAAGATAGGATGACATTTAAACATTTATTTTTAGAGACTATGAAAAAGCATTTGGTAAAACTGAAAGAAAATATTTTAGAAATAAACTTAAAGAATGATCCTCTTTCTCCAACTACTGTTTAATATTGTGTCCAGTTTTATATGCACAGACGAAGACTGGTCACTTTAATTATGAACACAAGTTCGACTTAACACAATTAGCATATTTTATAAGTTTTCTGGGAAAATAGTCCAAAGCAAAAATTACAACAACACTCAAAGAAATTATAACTTTAGTTAAAGGAGCGTATGCATCTACATACCCGAATAGCTAACTCTAAAAATCAGAAAGTGTGGCCGAATTTACAATTCAAAGCCCGGTTTCTTCATTAATTCTACGAATGCATCGTAATTTCCATAGAGGCAAAGTTTATCCTCTTCTTGGCTGGAAAAAAATATATAATTTTCCTTTCATATACTTTCGTCTCTTTAGGGTGTCCTTTAAGGACTTTTTTAATATGCCAAACAAATATACAAATATATACATCTATGGATATGCTATGCACCCAACATCGTATGCGAGCATGACTCGAGTGAACTTTTTAGTTTGAGCAGCGAGTGTATAAAATTTGTAATTCTGAAAAAGCACAACCGAGTAAAATTAAAACTTGTGCCAAAATTGCATGAATATTTCATCTTACAGAAGGAGTTACATTAAGGAACTTTATTAGTTGAACTCTAGACCCTGTCGGTGGCGGCAGCGTTCATGTGTCAGAAATGTCAAATAAAAATAAAAGAGCCGAAAATAAAGTAATTCTCGAAATTGCAGTAGTAAATTCTTTTATACCTATATAATAATTTTATTTCATTCTCACGTAAAATAACCCACACACTCCATATGACATAAAATGTGATGTTGGATATTGTGTGCGGAGCGATTTTACTCTTCGAGGTTACTTGTGCGTCTGAACCATAAAACCGAAAACCGAAAAATTAGTTTAACATTCTCTAATAAAATATGGGACCCGAGAATGTAACTAAAGAAAACTTATCCAAAAATGCTTCCAAAGATCTAGCTGATTTAATTTAGTATTTAAATAATTTTCCCACGAATTCGCCAGGATATTTGGAAGGACATACCATTTTTTTTAGATAAGAAAATGCAAACTATATCTTTATTTGAATTTCTATTGGTTTTTAATACTACCGTTGCATATAATTCGGTATTAAAAGCGTAATCAATAATTAATTGAAACTTCTTCCAACTTTGGTCTAATAGACGGCTCGCAATATTGTTAAAAGAAATCGAAAAGTTTTTTGTTCAAGTAGTGTATACAGTATTTGAGGGTGCCAAAATAGTCACGAGATTTGCATTATGAACTCAAAATATAACTTCTATTTTTAGGTCCTTTTAGCTGTACAGTGACTCAAACGGTGAATCAGAAATGCGGTATACCTATATATATGACGTGTTATGTCCGAGCGATCTTATAATCAGGGATTATTGATATGTTGACCGATTGTTCAATATCTGATACATACAAAGTACTTATTGCTGAAAATGGTTTTACTTCATACGTTAATAATATTACAAGGCCAAGTTCTTATAGTTGTCTTGATCATGTTTTTGCGCGTTTCAAAAATATTCCTGCTGATTTTCCTTATGGGATCAATTTAGATCTGCATATAACCGATCACAATATGACAGGTTTATACTTAGAATGTTTAAAATACAGCAAACTTAGAATAGACTACATTGTTCAAAACCCGGTCTCCAAAATAAACTACCAAAGCTTAAATAACAAATTGCTTTTTGAGAACTGGGAATGTGTTTTGTCTGAAAATGATGCATCCAAAGCATATGACCTATTTCTACAAATTTTAACTGACCACATAAATTTATCTAGTGCTACAATTACTCAAAAGAAATCGGAAAAAAGTCTGAAGCCTTGGGTACAAAAATCTCTCATTAAAAAAATTAAAATTAAAAATAAAGTATGGAAAAAATGCGTCAAACATCAATCCAACTCAAATTTAAAAGTACGGTACAAGAGACTGTGTAAAAATATAAATAAAGAAATAAAAGACGCTAAGCATAATTACTATCGTTCAAAAATAAGCACAGCGAAAGGTAATGTGAAAAAAGAGTGGCAAGTAATAAATAGTATTTTAAACCGTAACAGTTCGAATAATATAAGTTCTATTGTGCTAAGTAATGGTAATGAAAAGATTTCAAATCCCATAGAAGTCGCGAACGAATTTAGTAAGTATTTTGAGTCGGTCGGACAGAATCCTTTGTCCCAGAGTTCTAACGTCGTGAGTAACTTTTCTGAAAATCAAATTTCGCAAAGCAATAGTTTCTTCTTTGATCCAATTACGGGACTTGGTGTTTTAAAAACTATTAATTCTCTTAATAACTCTTTTTCGCATGGCAGAGATAATTTATCAAATATAGTTCTAAAACGAATCGGATTGAACATAGTTGATATACTTTCACATATTTTCAACCTAAGCATTAATACAGGTATATTTCCAGATGAACTTAAGGTTGGTATAGTTATTCCCCTTTTCAAGAAAGGAAACAAAGAAGATAAATCTAACTATAGACCAATTTCCTTGCTGTCTTCAATTTCCAAGGTTTTCGAAAAACTTATTAAAACTAGAATGCTTGCTTATCTTAACAGAATCAATTTTTTTAGTGCGATGCAATTCGGTTTTAGAACTGGTCGATCTACGGAAGATGCTCTTCTAGATTTTTTTTGTATTCTGCAAAGTGGTTTAGATCGTAAATACCACTGCACTGGACTTTTCGTGGACATAACTAAGGCATTTGATATGGTTAACCATAAAATCTTGCTAGACAAGCTTGATATGGCTGGCTTTCGTGGGTTTACCTTAAAATGGTTTGAGTCCTATTTTAAAAATAGAATGCAGTTAGTGAAAATTCAAAACAGCTTCAGTGACCCTAAAACTAGTCACTTAGGAGTCCCTCAAGGTTCAGTACTCGGTCCAGTTTTATTTCTAATATACATAAATTCTCTTTTTTCGCTTCCAATAATTGGTAGAATCAAAGCCTTTGCAGATGACCTAGGAATTGCTTACTGTTCATCTAGTCCCTTAAATCAAATATGTGAAATAAATCATGATGTTCATCTGCTTAGATGCTGGTTTGCGAAACATGAGCTTATAGTCAGCAATAAAACTAAACTTATGTATTTTAGTCTTACTCGTAAAATATCGCCTGATATTCCTATAGTTTTTCATTCACATGAATGTACTAATTATCAACTTTGCAATAAAAACTGTTTTATAATTGAAAGTGTAGAAGACTTCAAATACCTAGGTATTACTTTTGACCAAAATTTAAGTTGGACCAAACACATATCGCTTTTAAAGAACTATCTGTTTTCAGCTAATCGGAATTTTTATCATTTGAGGAATCACTGCTCCTTGGAAATGTTGAAGATGGTCTACTATGGAATTTTCCATTGAAAATTAGAATATGGCATTTGCTGCTGGGGTGGAGCATATGTGAATCATCTTAATCAGCTAACTGTCTTACAGAAATCTGCGATTCGAAATGTTTGCAAAACGCATCGACTAGCTAACTCAATGCATTTATTTAGATACCAGCAAGTCCTACCTGTTCGTCATTTATTTTATTTTAAAGTCCTCAAAGTGTTTTTTAAAAGGTCAGGTTATCTGCAAAGTCCGATTTCGGACCTTAGAAATCTTCGCAGCAACTCTGCTTACTTGGTAAATATTCCCTTTTTTCGCACCACTAGTTACAGAAACTCTTACCCAATTATTTCATGTAAACTGTTTAATACACTACCGGTTAACATTCGCAATATAAGAAATATGAACGTCTTTTTGAAAAAAATAAAAATATGGCTTCTTGATTTGGATCATCATGCTATCGAAATGCTAATTCAATTTGCAATTTAACTAACCTTGTCTCTGAATTGTTTCTTAATTCTGTTTATTTTTGTATTGAATTCTGTTGATGAATAATAATGTTTAATTGTAATAACCTTTAATTGTACACCCCACACAAACAATGTATTAATTAGATGTGCCATTTACACTATTTTTTTTCTTAAATAAATTATGGCACTAACTATTCTTATTTATATACAAGCTATTAAGGATTACCATGTAGTTTTTTGTTAATAAGAATAAAGAAATTTGAAATTGAAAAAAATTGAATTGAAATTGAAAATTGGATGGGAGCTTGTGAAAAAAAACGCAGTAGATTCATTTTTATCGCAGTAGATTTTTATATTTTTAAGATAATGGGTTATCCATTTTGCGGTTTCAAAAGTAAAAATAAATAAAACACATATAAATTGTTGTTTTTCATGATATTTGTTTTTTATCATAAAGTTTGAACGTTGACATTATGTGTGAAACAGTACATTATTTAAATGACTACCTTGTGAATTATTGCAACCATCAATCTTTTGAGGTAATTTTCGACCACTTTTTGACACATATTGGGCGGTATCTCAGCCTTAACTTGACGAATGTTGATTTTCAAGTGCTCAAGAGTTAAAGGTTTACCTGCATAAACACGGTCTTTCGCGTAGCCCCACAAAAAGTACCTGCTGAAGTTCAGGCGGCTACGACCTTTTCTTGGAGTAGCTGCTGGCATTGAAGAGACTACGACTTTTCTTGAAGTAGCTGCTGGCGTTGAAGCGGCTACGACTTCTTCCTTTGCGACTTTTGCTTGGAATAGATATCCGGCTCGAAGGACCATTTCCAGGCCGCGTAATTTCTAGTCGCGGCGATATCAACTGGCCACCAGGATCAGGCGATTTGACACCGCTGTTTTAGTTGATAAAAATCCTTAGGATAGTTATCTGAATGTGTTGTTAGCGGCAGAAAAATCCTTGGGATAGTTTTGACTGTGTTGTTTGCGGCAGAAAATTCCTTGGGATAGTTCTGACCAAAATCCAGTTCTAATCCAATTAAAAGTCTTCTGTGGTTCTTGGGAAAAGTCTGCTAACAAATGCATGGTAATCTCCTCAATTTTGGAGTACTCTGCCATATAGTCTTTTCCAAGAACCACAGAATACTTTTAATTGGATTAGAACCGGATTTTGGTCAGAACTATCCCAAGGAATTTTCTGCCGCAAACAACACATTCAGATAACTACCCTAAGGATTTTTATCAACTAAAACAGCGGTGTCAAATCGCCTGATCCTGGTGGCCAGTTGATATCGCCGCGACTAGAAATTACGCGGCCTGGAAATGTCTCTTGCAATAAAGCCATATTCGATCGGGTTGTGTGGCATGTGGCAACGTCTTGTTGAAACCACATATTCTCCAAGTCGTATTCTTCAATAGCAGGCAGAAAAAGTCGGTTATCATATGACCATAATGCTCCGAATTGACAGTGCGCCCAAAACAGTGATTTTTTTGTGGATGTAATGGCCTCTCTTCAATTATTTGAGGATTCTCAGAACCCCAAATACGACAATTTTGTTAATAACCAACCCACCGAATGAGAAATGTGCTTTGTTACTGAAGAAAATTTTGTTCGAAAAATCAACGTCCACCGCCTGTTGTTCAAGCACCCATGCGACGTATCTATGACCTTGTGAATGGTCAGCTGGCTTCAGTTGTTGTGTGAGCAGGACTTTATATGGGTGTAGGTGTAGATCCAAATGCAAACTACGCCAAAATGTGCCGTAAGACAGACCTAATTCCTGAGTACGACGAGGAATCGACACATTCGGGTATTCGGCAAACTTTCAGCGGCGATATCTTTAGTCGTACGAGGGAAACCATGATGCATTGGCTTCACAATATCTGAATCTAATCCAGTCTTTTCAAATTTCTTCACAATTTGGCAATTCTTTTCTTTGCGTAGTTAGACGATTATGTAAATCATAATATCCTCTTCAAGTACTATATGTGGCTGTGGCAGAATCACCATTTTTGTAGTGGGTTTTAACAATTTTTATGCGTTGTGCGATAGTTAAGCGATCCATTTTCGTAAATGTCAGACTTTCAACTGAAAAAAAAAATTGGTTTAACCCTATACTTTTGAAACCGCAAAATGGATAACCCTTTATTATCCGGTTTCAAAACAAAAGGAATATTTCCGTTTTGAAGATGAAGACTTCGGTTGTAGTGAAGTTACTAATAGGATCTTCACATCGACAGAGCACCCTACAATAGTTTCGCAACCATCAATTACAGAAAACAATGAAAGGTAAAACCGAAGTAGACCAACGATTCCAGTTCAGATGAATGGGATGAAGAAGTTGTTTACGCTGAATCGGATTCAGATTTCGTTAACGAAGAGGACGAGGAAGAAAACTCAAATGATTTGCTATCTTCTTGTTTAAATTCAGGAGATTTTTGTTTAGTCAAATGTTCATCGGAAAATAAAAATTTGCTCCCCAATTTTGTCGCAAAAATTCTCGATAAAAATGTTACATGATTAATGTCACATTGATGAAAAAATAAGCCCGGGCTTAACAAATTTTATTTTCCTGAGAAAGAAGATAAGTTTCCAGTTCCTGCTGTTGACATCATTTCTAAGCTTCCAATACCAAATGATGTAGGTAGTACTTCCCGTACAGCTGGTATGTTCACTTTTAATTTTAATTTTTCGGCCATCAAACTAGGCTGACTGAACTTCATTTAATTGCTTATTCATTTGCATATGAATATTAATGCGATATTTACTTATTTGTTTTTTTTCTATGATAGGTATTATAGACCAAGATCCCATGGCCGGCAGACATACGTCATTTTATCCTAACTGAATTTTTTTCTGTGAGTAGATACCAAAGTAGATAAGAACTAATGGACATTCCGAATTTTCAAAGCTGGGGCTTTTCGGAGATATGCAGTTTTAACAATGCATACCCAACAACGTTAAAAATAAAAAAATCAAAGCTGATTTTTTGATATGTTTGAGGGGATAGTGTCTCAAATTTTGTCTGACACTTGACAAACACCATCCATATACTTGACGAGTTAACCATCCATGATATTCAAGTCCGGAGAGTAGGGCATCCAGCTTAATAGCTCCGCATTTTGGGTTTTAATAAACGTTTTAACTACCCGGGCTGTGTGTATTGGAGCATTATCATGTTGATAAATCCACGGCAGCGTCCCAAAAAGAGTTCGAAAGTATTTAAATGCCTCTTTCAATATACCATTTTAAAACAAGGCATTCACTGTGGTTGACACAAAATGTAGTTTGCAGGTGCCATAATAGGAAATAGCTCCCCAAACCATTCCCATTCAACTCTGCTATGCAGCCGGTCCAAATATTAAGTTTCTTTTCGGAGGTCATGGAAATAGTAGCTATAGCCAACGGGGCCTTCGTCGGAGAAGACTACTCTGTGCCACTCTAAAGTTCAGGATACATGTGCGAGACAGAAACTGAGGCGTTGCTGTTTTCGAATCGGGTTAAGGGATGGCTTCTTCTTGATTTTTAGTCTTTTTATATGTTTAGCTTTCATACCACATTTTTTCCTGATTTTTGCCAACGAATCTTGAGAATTTGACGCTTTTCTTAATTAAAGTCGCTTTTATTGAGAAAAGCACACTATGTGTGCGGCATTTCTTCTTTTTTCTATAATCGAATTCATTGCTTAAAAATTTCGTTATGACGTGTCGGTGGCGATGATATATACGGTGATTTTTTAAGAGCTTGGTTTTTGAAAATTCAAAAAAACACAGAAACTTGTAAAAAGTGAATGAAATTTTTATTTGGATCGATAAATCAATGTCTGCCATTTACTTTTTAAAAATAATTTCACTTAAATGTTGCCCGCGGCTACGCTTCAGGTGGTCCATTCTGAAGGTCCAATTTTGGCAAACTTTTTCACACATTTCGGCCGGAATCTCACCAATGACGCGTTCAATATTGGCTTCCAAGGCAGCAATCGTGTTTGGCTTGTCCCCATAGACAATAGACTTAACATAGCCCCACAAAAAATAGTCTAACGGGGTCAAATCACATGATCTTGGTGGCCAATTGACTGCGCCAAAACGTGAGATCAACTGCTCACCAAATTCGCCTCTCAATTGATGCATGGTTTCGCGTGCAGTGTGGCAAACACATTTTTCACAGAGCACGAATTTTGATAATAAATTTCAATATTTTGCAAACGTTGTTCAGGCGTAATTCTATTCATGATGAAATTGCAAACAATACTGAATCGAAATGTCAAATGTTCGTGGAATTTGTCATGTGTGATCTGTCAAAAATATAAACGTCAAAAACCAAGTAGCAAAAAAATCACCCGTTATAAACATTTGTATATCATATTAAAAGGTAAAACAACAAGCAACCATAATTTTCATGATTTTGGATTGTCCGCTTTTTAAGGAAGCCTGAGCGATTTTTGTAAAAAGTGTCCTAAGGTGCCCACCTCTCCCCTACTAATAATAATTAAATAAAAAATATTTATTCTGGCGAAAACCGAAACCAAACCACGGAGACCGCCGCCGCGCCGGCCAAGATTATCGAAAGTCTCCGCGAATTTCGGTACCATGAATACGGTCTCGTCTCGGGTGCTTTTAAAGTAGTCTCGTCTAAGTCTCATTGTCAGCCCTAACAATTATGCAATTTTTGTATAGACTATTTTCTTGCATCACCCTTTCTGACAACCATGACGTACACACGTTCTCGGGCAACCTGAGTCAGTCGTTCCTTTCCCAATATTCCAAAGTTTTACCTACGCTATTATCGCCACTATTTGTTTCATTGGCATACTAGATATGGACTGCTAGGAGCGAACTTCACGTTGGGTCTCTCCTCAGCTAGGACCAAACGAGCCCCACCCAGCTCCCAACGGAAATCACGAATATAAGTAAGTACCAGTGCTTAAGGGATTTTTTTTTTTTTATAATTTTGCACGCGTTCAAGGGATTATGAATACCCTTTATATGTTTTTAACATCCGGTGAAAGCAGAGAAAGAAGGATAGAAAGATGTGTAGCGCGATGTATTGAGATGGTGGTTGTTATCTCAGATTTTATCTCCAGGGATGGCGGCTGAACTAATGCGGAGAAAAGTACCGTGTCTTATTTATTTATGTCTCTTATAATTCGTATTATTTTATTTTATTTCGTTGTCATATTTATAAGTAGTTTACTCAATCACATGTTGTTCGTGTTATGCCTGAAGAGCATGTAATGAGTAAACCAGCAACTCATTTTATGACAATTTTTAGAATTGGTTTTTAATGGATTATAAGAAGACATAGACAACGGCAGGAATCGAACCTGTGACCACGAGGTTGACAGGAGAGCACACAACTATCGCGCCACATCCACCCCCAAATAAATCCATAAACAAATACAAAAATTACCTTTCCTCTATTTTATACAGAAAAAAATAGGCAACTATATCATAGTTTTTTGCGGATGAGCGGAATGCGATGAAAACTAGATATAATGTAAATTTTTTTTTACTTTTCGACGAGACGAACAAAATTTTATACATGCAGTTAAGTCTAAATTACATTCAAGTTTTTCTTTTAACTTTTCGACGAAGCGAATAAAATCTATAAAACTTAACACAAGATACGTAATATAAGTTAACATTTAAAATGTGCATTTAAATATTTCTTAGGCGACAAACAAATCGGCAAAAAAAAGCACTACTGAAAAGGATAAGTAACAAAAGAGAAACAATTTTTTAAATAAATTTATTTAAAATAAAGAATTTATTTAATTGGAAAACTAAAATTAGATTTCATAAAATGAAATAAAAAGGATTTTTTCTTATAGTCCCCCAGCACTACAGCATTTGTTGATTTTCTATAAATAATAGATGTCAGCACTTATCTTATACAAAATATCAATAGATGGCCCTAGTTCCTTTGCCTGTTGACTAAATATGGTGGGTATGCCAAGAGTGGCAATAGATGGCGTTTGAAAATAATATTTTTGTTTAAATGGCGTGGAAATGACAATCGACTAGCAGTCAGTATGTCAATGATTTGTTTTGCATAATTTTTTCGCACTTTTCATTTATTGTTGTTTTCTGAATAAAATTTTTATTTTTATTTTTCTAATACAGAAAATAATAACGATCGAAATTTGTTCATTGTTGATTTGAGTAAATTAAATCATTAAAAAAGGTATGATGTTTTTTTTTGCAATATGTTGAAATTCTTAAAATCTTATCTAAGATCACTATGTTGAGTCCCGTCCCATTTATGTATGCGTTCCCTTATCGTTCTTCAGGTTCTTGCACAATTTATTTTTGTTTCATAACAGGGTGCGCCAGAAAAAATGACTTATTTGAAAAAATTCCCGCGCGGTGATTTGGTTGGTTAGAGGGGCGAGAGGGGGCGCATCTGGAGGGGGAAGTTCCCAAGTTTGTTTCTCCCTTCAGTCAGTTGCCCACATGCTCTGGTCTAGAAAGCAGCGGGCCTTCGCAGTCTCGAGCTTCTTTTCTAACGGTCGCTCACTTGTTGCTACGCAACGTGCCTTCCGCGCTCGCTTTGAAATTCCTCCTCACAGAATCGTTCCTGGCCGTAATTCGATTCTGTCGTGGGTTAACTCATTTCGGGAGTGTGGAAGTGTCGCTAAACCCAGAAATGGACTTCAACGGACCATCAGAACTCCGGAAAATATCGAAAGAGTGAGGCAGTCAGTTGTGCGTTCTCCCCGGCGTTCGGCTCGCAATCACGCAGCTGCTATGGGAATTTCTGACACCACTGTTCGACGAATTCTCCATGAAGACCTTGAAGAACATCTCAAGAACAACATTCGCGACGCCATTGCCAACATAACGATTGATATGCTGCAAAGATTGGAGACGAATTTCTTCAGTGTATGCGCAATGGGGGTCGCCATTTATCCGATGTCATTTTCAAGACTGCATGAAAAAAAATTGGGATATTTTATTCTCAAATAAAAAAAAAATTAAAACAATAATTGAAGTACTTTTGTTTTTATTGACCTTTCAAATAAGTAAGTTTCTCTGGCGCACCTTATATAAGTTTAAGCAGGTATTTAAATAAAATGTGTTCATGTTCATATACATATTTTCGTGTAAGTACCTATATTTTTTTTTATTTTTAAGTTTTTTTTCCGAATGTTATTTCTGAAATGTAAAGTAATTTTCCATATAAACGGTGATTTTTTAAGAGCTTGGTTTTTGAAAATTCAAAAAAAACAAAGAAACTTGTAAAAAGTGAATGAAATTTTTATTTGAATCGATAAATCAATTTCTGCCATTTACTTTTTAAAAATAATTCACTTAAATGTTGCCCGCGGTTACGCTTCAGGTGGTCCATTCTGAAGGTCCAATTTTGGCAACCTTTTTCACACATATCGGCCGGAATCTCACCAATGACGCGTTCAATGTTGGGTTCCAAGGCAGCAATCGTGTTTGGCTTGTCCCCATACACAACAGACTTAACATAGCCCCACAAGAAATAGTCTAACGGGGTCAAATCACATGATCTTGGTGGCCAATTGACTGCGATAAAAACGTGAGATCAACTGCTCACCAAATTCGCCTCTCAATTGATGCATGTTTTCGCGTGCAGTGTGGCATGTGGCACCGTCCTGTTGGAACCACATGTCGACCGAGTTCAATTCTTGCATTTTCGGCAAAAAAAAATCTGTTATCATCGAACGGTACCTTTCTCCATTGACCGTAACCCTGCGGCCTTCATCGTCCTTGAAGAAGTACGGCCCAATGATGCCGCCTGCCCATAAACCGCACCAGATAGATAGATAGATAGATTGATTTTTTCTTTATTTCCTCAGATAAAATTACAATTTTTTTTTAGAGTAAGAATACGGACCTGACAATTTTGCCGTCTGCCGGAAATGACATTTCAGTAAGATGAAAAGAAAATAATATTATATAAAGAGAAAATGTAACTATAAATCTTGTTTACGATAATGTTTCGGTAAATTTAAATTAATAAACAATTAATAGTTATTTACATAATGTACATACGATAGTTTAAATGAATATACAAAAAAAGTTGAAAAAAAAGGGAGAAATTTTGGTATTTGAACAATTTTGATGATTTGCAACATAAAAAACTGCTAATTTTAATGATTTAAAACATAAATATAATAACAAAATTAAATGGTTATAAACATTCGAATTCACAATGAATATAGACTTGCTGTATCTCTTGACTTTTCAAAAACTATTACGATAAGTCATAGCATGGCTGCAATATTTATATAGAGCGAGCCAGCCTCGAGAACCATTTAATATTTCGTAGAGATTATTTGCAGTCAGAAAACTTTCTTGGAAGTATAAACGTCGGATTTCTTGTAAAATGGGACATACCCAAATGAAGTGGTAGACACTTTCGTCTTCTCTCCTGTTACATAAATTACAAGTTTGCTGAAGATCGGTTCTATGTGGAATGAAATTTAAATTCAATAATTCGACTCGGGCTCTGAAAATGGTGCTTATAACTTTAGATGGATATTTAACATTGAAATAATTTCCTAGGGTTAGTAATCGATGATCTAGATTGCGGTAGGTAGGTCTGGAAGCCGAAGAGGATGCTCTTGTTAAGTGTTGGTCATATATTTTGTCATCAACCTTAGCTATAATTGTTGCAAATATATCATGCCATTCGCTAACATTACCTTCAGACAAGGATATACTGATATCGTGAGATAGCGCCAGTTGGTTCCAATTACTGAAAGGTGTTGCATTGGTCTGCAGCAATCTAACTAAGATGGCTCTATGAAAACTGTTTCTGCTTCGGTTCATCAACCTTATTAAATAGTCTGCATGGGCTTTTAGATTTTGCAAATATATGGGTGGCAAACCAGACTCCACGTGAATTGCATAGGTTGGAGTTGCATTCGGTAATTTAAACAAACGTTTAAAGAAATATCTCTGAACATCTTCAAACTCCTCAAAGGGGATTGTCCCAAACGCCTGCACACCATAACACAAACAAGTGTTTACCGTAGCCTTAAATACTTGATATTTAGAAGACAGATCAATGTTTTGGTTTGCGAAAAATTTCGGCCACAACATGTTTAGTGCCAGTTTTGCTTCTCTATTTTTTTCTTTCGCATGCTTCCGGAAGATCAAATTACTTGAAAACAGCACACCAAGGTACTTAAACTCCCGAACAACTTCTATCACCTCGTTATTGAGTCGCCAAGCCTCAGCACGTAGTCTGCCTCTAAATCGGTTCTCAAAAATCATAACTTTTGTCTTCAAAACGTTTATATGGAGATCCCATGTCTTACAGAACGCCTGTAGTTTGTTTATTTGGAGTTGTAACGTAAAAGGATTGTCCGCTAACAGTACCAAGTCATCAGCGTAAAGCAGTACTTTTACGTGATTGCCCGCGAAGCTTACACCACCAGGGAGAATCTCAGTTACTGAATCAATAAATAGGGCGAAGAGAATTGGGCTTAAAATGCAACCTTGGGGGACACCTGCCGATGTGTCGAACCATTCTGACAATTTGGATCCATCCCACACTGCTGCACTTGATGCCGAGAGAAATTTAGCATAGACCAGTAGGAACTTTCTTGATACTCCGAGGGAGGCCAATTTATAAATCAATGCTTGCCTGTTGACTGTATCAAAGGCTGCTTTGAAGTCTACGAAGCAAACATATAACTTCCTCTTCATTTCAATATATTTTTTGGCAATGCTTGTCAGTGCAAAAATATGATCTAAGGTTGAAAATCCTGAACGAAACCCTGCCTGGTATATGCTAAGACGATCGTTGCTTTCTATCCACAGAGAAAATCTTCCATAAAGAATTGTAGCAAAAATCTTTCTAAGGGAATTAAGAATAGAGATTCCTCTATAATTTTCAACTCGACTTGAATCTCCCTTTTTAAATAAAGCAAATATAAGTGCTTTATTAAAAGAAGTAGAAATACACGCATTATCGAATAACAAATTGAAATATTCCACTATGTAAAGTTTGAGTTGTTCCGTTGCATTTTAAAAAAATTCGATTGGGATGCCATCACTACCCGGAGCTTTATTGTTTTTCATGACCAGTAACGATGATTCTAGTTCCCTTAGAGAGATCGGGTGGTCTAGTTCGGATACAACTTCGTTCTGTAACGCATAGCTAAAAGTTTGAAGATTCTCCTCCGCTGATAATAGAATTTTAAAATGCGCTGCTAAAGTATCAGCTTCGAGAGTAATCTTCATACTTCTGCACCGCCCTCCTAACTCACGAACATTACTCCAGAATTCTTTAGAGTTTTTAGATAGTTGTAACTTCATAGCAAAACGTTTGAGGAAAAGACTTTTTTTTTCGTAACACATTTGCTTGAAATCCTTATTGGCACGTAAGTACATAATTTTGAAGGCAACGGAGTTTGTTGATCGAAATAGTTTTAAATATTTGAAAGAAAGATTCCGAAGGATGACACAGTCTTTATCAAACCATTTATTCTTAGCTGTGAAGAAATAATTACTACTTGTTGGAGTAGCTGAAGCATATATTACACTTGTAATGCTTTCCTCAATTAAATCAACATCGCTTAATGATTGAAGTGGAAGAAGATTGCAATGGTGATTCAAGAGACTTTTGTATCGGTGGGCTTTATTCTCAAACCATCTAAGTTTTCGAGGATAATCTGTACCGCACCAAACAGTGCATTTTTCGGGATGCATTGGTAGCTGCTGAATTGCCTCTGGCTGCTCTTCACTCCAAATACGGCAATTCTGCTTATTCACGTATCCATTTAGCCAAAAATGAGCCTCGTCGCTGAAACGGACGTAGCTTGCGAAACACATTTTTCACAGAGCACGAATTTTGATAATAAATTTCAATAATTTGCAAACGTTGTTCAGGCGTAAGTCTATTCATGATGAAATGTCAAACAATACTGAATCGAAATGTCAAATGTTCGTGGAATTTGTCATGTGTGATCTGTCAAAAATATAAACGTCAAAAACCAAGTAGCAAAAAAATCACCCGTTATATATTAACTTAATATTGTAGTAGATAAACGTATCGTAAATATTGTAGTAGATAAACAAATTTTTGAATATTCTTGAGCACATTATTAAACCAAAAATAATACTAACAATTTGAAAACATAAAACTTACAGATTTCAGAATGTAAACAAGATTTTACTGGAATAACTTTCGCTCCCAATTTTTGTAATACATAATGTGATAATTTGAGCAAGATACATTCACGTGAACATTAATTAGAAATTTCAGAAAATCATCATTAATTTGCTATTGGCATTTCAATGAAACAAATGCACGAATTGATTAATATTTCTTTCTTAAAATTATTTGTATGCAAGAAAACCGCAGGTGAACCAAATGAAAAGCTTTACACATGAAATAAACATCTTGTAGAGATTTCATTTCCAACATTAATTTATTGTTTGTCATGTATTCATGTGTGAGTATTCAAGTAGTTACATGGTATTGGTATAATCAATCATTTGCAAATGATGGGTCGGGGTCAGATTCCATGTTGAGTTAAAGCAAAATCTAATTAATCGGGCTGATGATGTGAATGAAATTTTTCTTTTTTTTTTCAAAGAGGAATCAAATGAAAGGAAAGAATATAATATTTTTGCAGATAATCTTGAGGAGATTCCATAAACTCGAGTCAATATTTATATTACAGCTTTCGATAAGCAGATTAAAAATATATTCCATTTGCTTTATTTGCAGGCAGAAACTTCACACTCAGCAACACAATATCTTTTCCAACAAAATGTATCTTCCAACTACAGCGCCAACAACATTTTATTTTTTTTTTAAATAAGCAGCACCGAATCCCATCGATACAAACAGAAAATAATGAAAAAAATCACTATATACTAAAATACTTATATGTATCTAACTGACTGTTAAATAAATAAAAACAAAATCATCCACAGAAGAACTCACATCGTTTCTGAAAGTAACTTCCGTAGATAGAAAAAAAAACACAATTTAAAGAAAAAAATTAAACTCTTGTCTGACTGAAAATGATTTGAATTGAATAATATTAATAAAACGACAAATTTTCTATTTCTATAAAAAAAAAAAACTATATAATAGGCAAATTATATAAAAAAGTATAATTATGAAAAACTCGCTATGTGTAAAAATTAAATCATAGATCATAATTGTAAATGTATGAATACAGTTTTACTTTGTTTTTGTTGTTTTTCATTTGGTTTTAACAAAAATAAGAACACGAACACAAATATAAAAATATGTTTATAAATTAGTTTGTATTAATTATAAGCGGAAGTCTTCCACTATTGTTATACTGTATAATTATTAGTAAAATCTACTATAGGAAAATTAAAAGAAAACAAAACAAAAATTATGCACAACTTTCGAACGTAAAAAAAATATTATTTATTTATTAATTTAATTTAATAATTAATTTCAATATATTAAATTAGATGATTTAATGAGCAAAATTGTATATGTATAAATTTATCACTTTGTATAAAAATAGGTTTCGCTTGCTAAAATGGAAGCATAACAAATTAATTAAATACTAAATATTACAAAATAATTAATATTAAACCAAGAAAATAATTTAATAAGCGATAATAATTCCAAATACTCGTACTTTCCTAAATATATTTGTGAAAAAACGATGGTTATCTGTTTTCTATTTTTAATAATGTAATTACTAATTTTCAAATAAAGGTAAGCTAAATAAAAAATTATAACACCAAAACATTGCAGATGTAAATTAAAATTTGAGAAGCGAGGAAAATAACCTTCGATAAATCTTATGTTTATTATTTTTGTTATATAAAAAGAAATTGTTTAAGAAATCGTTGTTGTATATTGTTTTTTGTTCCTCTGTTATATCCACAATATACAAATTTTAGTATGCATAATTATATTAAATAGTGTGCTTATGTACAAATTTAAATTTGTTAAACGAATGAAAAAAATTTAAAAATAGAAAATTCTTTTGGCAGAAAGAAGAAACAAACACCAAAAATAAATGTCGCAAAATGATCATTACCCCCTTAAGATAATTTTTACTCTGTTGTATGCCACTACAAAAGCTGTTATCGTCTAGTTGATCCTATCCTCTTTTATTGTGCCTGTCCAACTAGACTACGTCGGTATCATCTGCGCATCATAGAAGAAAGAAGAAAGACAGATCTATAAGGCCGTGACTTGATTAGCAATATTTATTTCGGGCATTAGGCTAAGCTCGGACATTACGTGTCGTACCTCGAACCTAAAGTTGATCTGAAATAACTCTACTACGAATAACATTTTTTGAAAATTAAATTAGAGAAAAAAGTAACATAAATAAATTAAATAAAAATAATAATTCAAGGCATTTAACAAAAAATAAATTAATTAAAAAGTTTAAGAAAAACCATATTGCCCTCCTTGCAGGTAAAATGGCCGAGAGCTTTCATTTTTGATTTGAACACAAACATCTATTTCAGATGTTGTTAAATGCAGGACAGGAATCGGACAAAAGACTCACATCCACTTGTGCGTCTTGGTTGTAGTGGTGTTCCCCTACAAATATTCGGGCCCATCCGACTCGTCGGCTAGCTGAATCTCAACATTTTCTTCATCGGAAATGCATCACTTAACAAATATAACTTTTTAATACAAAACGCAAACAACGGGAAGAGATGAAGAGACATAAGGTAGGTATTAAACTATAATTTACATGGAAACTTCATAAAATTACCTAATTCAAAAACAGAACTATTATACTGTCCCAGAAAAAATAAGCAGTTTAGACAAGATAGGACGGTTGCCTCTCATTCTCGCTACAGGGGATTGCATAAATCTGTCGCTCGATAAAGTTCTTACAGGCTTTTCGTAGTTTTTATTTTAAATGGACCCAAATCCAAGGAAAAAAAACTAAACAATTTAAAAAAGGACACGGGTAACTATGAAAGCAAATCAATATTTAATGGGGTTGAATAGCAGCACCAGCAGTGCTGTCGAAGTGAGTACTAAGGGAGTATTCGTAATCCCCTGCCTTTCACTGTGCTCCCGTACTCCCTTCACTGGAATAGTACTCCTCTCAAAAATATCCAAAATTTTCGCAACGAAATATGGCTTTTCCGATATGATCGGATGCGTTCAACCCTGAAATAATGGGGTTTATCGTGAATAAAGATTTCCCTGGAAATTTTTTCTCAAATTCGAATCATGGGATCGTCAAAGATGCTCAAAATATTCCCTCGCAATTTATTTGTATCGGGAATAAGCTTTCCCAGGGAATTTCGCCGTCCTTCATTTATACAATTTTTTCTTCGAGGGAAGTTTATTTAGTGGGAGATTCACGATCGCAGGAAAAATTTCGAGGAAATTAAATATTCAGTGGGAAACGAAATTTCATGGGAGATTCCCGATAAGGCGCAGTCTCAAGGAATTCATTCATATTTTTTGTAAAAGAATACATTACCTCTGCTAATAAGTGCTCTGTAATTTCTGTTAGCATACAAAATAGAAAAACTACTAATATTTATATATTTTCAAAAATATGCGGGTATCTATTCACCGACACGAAGCTCTTGAACATCAAATTCGTCAATTGAGTTTGAAAGAGAGTTCTTGCAAAATCTGTTCGAAACTTAAAATGCTTTTGGTGAACCAATGCTTGGCGCATTGAAAACATTTATTGGTTTAATTACATTTAAAACAAAACATAGAACCTGCTTAAGCATTGCCTCAGTAAATGAGTGGTTAGTGGCAAAATCTCTTCTTCACAATGTGCATAATGTTTCGCAATAAGTTTTGTTTAAAAAGTAGCCAGCAAAAGAATATATTAAATTAGATGTGTATAATTATTACAAATAGTTTACAAAAAAGACTGATATTGCAGATTGTTTGATTTTTTCATATTGAATTATTATTATGTTTGTTTTACTTATTAATACTTTTAATTTCACATTTAAGTGATAAATAAAATGGGTTGAGGTACCAATTTCACAAATATTTTAATAAAGTTATATTGGTAATATCAATGGTTTATGTATTTGTTTGCGTACTCCTGACTAACACGAAATTCTCCCATCTAATCCTCTGAAATACTCCCATTCAAATTTTCAAGACGGCAGCGCTGAGAAGCAGCCACCCCACAGGACACAGCAAAAGCAATTCAGTTCACATTCAGAGGTGCGCTGAGTAAGACGTTGGGTATACGCCAGATGTAATGAAATTTTCTTTTATTATTTTATAGATTAGGGCGGGCAAAGACTTTTATGGAGAATTTCTTTCAATTTAGTATGGTGCCAAAATATGACACGCTACTGATTTTGAAAAAGCTTTTCCATAAAAAGTTTACTGCCTATTTTACTGGGACAGAGAATAGCTATCCGGATAGGTTGGTGTTGTTGTATTCCGATGTAAGCTTTTTTTTGCAGCAGTTACTTTGTCATCAGCTGCGTTCTTAGATGGGAATACAACAGCACCAACCTATCCGGATAGCTTTAGTTCGGTTATTGAATGAGGCCAATGTCTGCGCCATACTAGACAAAAGACACTTTTCTTAACACCTACAAATAACTAAGTTGTTTTTTCGTTTCAAATATTTCCCATTACACAACAACACTAAAACTATATTGTATATTCTACTCTTCAAACCGAACACGTGTTGGAAAGACTGAAGTTTTTGCATTAGTTTAATTTTAATTAGAATTTTAGAAGTGTGACATTTTCGAGGTGCGCCATAATGCCCGCTCGTCATAATGCCTACTGTGTCATAATGCCCACTGTGTCATAATGCCAACTGCGTCATTATTCCCGCATTCACTATTAATGAAATTTATCTTTCTTTGCTATAGAATAGGTATAACCTATGTTTTTTATTTTATGAAATATTGGAAACTAATATGAAAATAATTAAATTGTGAACAATATTCAATGTCTTGCGAGAAAAATGTCCGCGATGAATGTAGGATATTATAAAAAATAGACCCCTTACAAGCATTAGATGTGAAGTTCATTCTACAAAATTTCAGAAATTTTAAAGCGGATTCGACCAAATTTTAGTAAGGTCATTAGTTATTATTATTATCTATATTCAAAAGAATTATATAATTTCTTTCAACTCGATCACTTTGCTAAATCCTTTCCATATTTTTAAGTATCTATTTTAATTTTGTTTTCATTGCAAAGTTTTTTTTTCAATGGCATCCACAATTTCTGGCAATAGGTTAGGTTGAAGTGGTAGTCAGGAAAACGGCTAACACACTTAGACCACAGATAGGTACATTTTGATACCGCGTGATAAGATTATTATCTTTTTAATTAAACTATTTGGAGCCGCTAATGAAGCGATGTAGCTGATGAATCTCTATGTGGCTTAGATCACTGGAGTCGTCGGAAAAATATTCTCCAAGGTGTAAGCTACGTCCTTGGGAGAGATCACATTAGCATAGTCTTCGCTTCCTGCTCATCCATACTACTTCTGCAAAAGTCGTTAGAGAATATCCAAGTCTTCTGGCGTGTCTGCAAATTAGGCAGTGTCCAGTTATGACATCTATTACGGAGCCAAGATATTTCCTGCTCAATTCTAACAATGGTTTTCTGGATGGTAACTTAAAAGTTCTTGTCGAAGATTAACTCGTTTCTGGTGTAGTCGGATCGACACCATTTTGATCCGAATGCGTTCAGAATATTAGAATGATCTATCAAATTGCTGACCGATTGAGAGATGGCATTGAGATGAATAGTTGTACTCGCGGCTTTGCTGAAAATGTCATAATGAGTGTAAGATAGTAGATGTATTATCTGGCTGACTTTTGGGCCTTATTTAATTTTTCACAATATTTTGACTTTGTCCAATGCAGTCCACCATACTGCTACCCCATAAGTGTACAACCAGTGGTTAATGTGTGGGGATAAGGGCCATTTCATCCTAATGACATTTTGCAAGAACAAAATATGTACAAAACACATGATTTTATGAAATTTTCCGGCTGTCCGTAAATACAATACGATGTGCATCGGGTGACAAAACTAATATTTTGTTTAGAAGTACGCAATTTTTTTTCAGATATTAAAGCAGTTTATTTGGCACAAGTGAACTTTTTATTTTTTATATGGAAATTATATATTAATTAATTACAAAGTACAATATTTATTTGGTTGCCATTTTCTTTAATAAAAAAACCTCGCTTTGTTTTAAGTTTAAATTTATTATTATTATTTTTGTTATAATATTTGTAAAAAAAAAAATAGCTAGTTGATTTTTTTTATATTTTATAAGGTGAAATTTTTAATTTATATTCTAATAAATATTGTTTTTATAATGAAATAAAACAACGAATTCATGGTGCTATGTTAAAATTGTTTCATGAGAAAAAAAAATAAATTAAAAGAGGTTTCCCAATTAAAAATAAACAAATTTAAAAAAAAGAGCTTTCAATACAATGGAAGATGAACAATTATTTTGTTTTGGGTTATCTTATTTATTTTTAAATATTTTATACTATTTTTTTTTTCAATTAATTTTTCTTAAATTCGAATAAAGTTAACCACAAAAAAAGTTTCACTTAATTAAATCGATAATCCTGAGCCCGATTATCGACTTGCTTAGTGAAATTAATTGGTATGATACTAACAGTAAATGTAAATCAACCAATATTATCAAAAAGTTTTAAGGCCTCAGCTTTTTTGTTTCGAAAGAAAAATGTGGGACCTTCAAACTTCTACAAAGAATTGAAAAACATATATGTCTTTAAAAAGAAAATTAAAATTAAATTGTAAATATCAATCAAAATTTATTAATATGCATTTTACTCAAAACAATATAATATGTAAGTATGTAAATCAATTTATTTGTATATTTCAAAACAAAATATAATAAATACATTTTTATAAAATACTTAAAGAACCATATTCTAAAAAGGCAACAGCAATTTTTTCTTATACTTTAAAAAATCATTTAAGTGTTAGTTTTAAATAAGTAGTTACTTAAAAGTGTGTTGAATAAAAACGGCAAAACAAACTGCTGTTCATTGTGTAAATAACCGATTAGTTTTAAATACATCACATAAACTAAAAGTAAAAATAGTATTTGTTATCTTCTTTCTTTAAGAACAAAAAATCTACGTATAATATGACATAAGTAGGTTTTTTTATTTATTAGCTATGTATAGAATTAAATGTATATAATGTAAATTATTGTACAAAATTTTTTTAAAAGAATAATTATCACCATACTAACATACATTCTAACAAACAAAAAATAAAAAACAATTTATATATATATAAATATATTTAAGAAAAGATCATTTAAGAATTACCTAAACAATGTCAAAGGAATTAAATAAGAATTATATACATACGTGCATATAGGTACATATATGTAAAGAATAACAAAAAAAAATATTAATAATGATAAAACACTAGAAAATGTTTAAAAATTCAATTGATACTTATGAATAGTTTTCCTTATATGGTTTTAAGTATGACTTAAGTATAAAAATATCTTTAGAAATATAAAAAAGAGAATCTACGGAAATGTATAAGAGTTAAAAAAAATTAAAATTAAAAAAAAAAAAACAAGTAAACTAAAAAAAAAAGATAAAAATTATTATAATACGTTTTTAGATATTTACAATATGTTAAACAGTCTTCAAGACACCAAACAAAGAAATTAATACAAAAACATTTTAAAAATTGCTCTTATTACTAAAATAAATAAATATATAGAAATTATGTCCTATAAAATCATGTGTTTCATTTAATATTTTTTTTTTATGAAGATTTGCTTATGACTTTATAGGTAGCAATACATTAGAGTTGGCATGCAAACATTAAGTCTTCAAAAAAAATTTGCCTAATTCTAAGATCTTGCCTTGGCTGAAACCACAACATGCAGTGCTTAATATAATTTATCTTGATTGGTCTTTTGCTGAATTTTTCTTTATAAAAATATTTGTTCTGCGGCCAGGTTCTCGAATTGTTATCAGATATATTCTTTGTGGTCTTCAAGAGTCTGAGGCCTAATAACATGGAGTGTTCCTTAAAAATAATAAAACGAACAACTTTAATGTAGCTAAACGTTGACGCTATTTAGTAGGCATGTAGTCTAGTTGTTATCCTAACGGGTCCGCCATCTAACGTTTTTTTTCAACTAGTGCTTATTTCGTGAATGGTAATACTAAGCTCATGTCTGATTTGATAGATAATGAGTTTTATCCTTCCGCTGAACGAATATTGTTGTGTATATGCTTGAATAACGCTCGCTAAGTGGGCCTGCGATCGACTTAGAGAAGATGCCGATTTTGCCAAAAAAATCATCTTTTCAGATGAAGATCATTTTGATCTTGGAGGGTATGTAAACAATCAAAATTGTCGCATTTGGGGTAAAGAAAACCCGCACAAATACATTGAAAAGCCGATACACACAAAACGAGTCACTGTTTGGTGCGGATTTTGGTCCAGAGGCATAATTCGAAAATGTGCAAGGAGTGGCCGTTACAGTCAATGGCGATCGTTATCGGGCCATGCTGAACGAATTTTTGTTCACAAAAATTGAAAAGGAGGATATTGGCAATATTTGGTTTCAACAGGACGGCGCTACGTGCCACACAGCCGAAGCTACACTCGATGTTTTGCGCCCATTTAAAAAAAAAAAAGTTATTTGGCGGACCCATATGTAGGTTTAAAGCCGATGTAATTAAGATAACCTTGATTCTTAGTATAATGGATTGTCGAATGGATGATTCAAGTAATAGTTACATATGTACCTACCTGCAAATGTAATTATATTTAAATCTAGGTTATGGATTTTAATTATGTAAGTTAGCAGAGAATTATGCATCTAAGTACATGGATGGAACTTAGGTATGTAAATATGTAGTTAAGATAATGAAAATAAAGGATGAAAGTTGGTAGGTATGTAATATGCATACAAAGACACATATTTATAATATATTAATGTATGGGGGCCTACATTGTATGTAGTATTAGAGGGCCAGGCAAACTTCGTCTCGCCTCAATTTAACGCCTTCAAATGAACTGCAGATCTATGATAAAACACATATACTTCAATTTTCAAAGTGATTTATTTGAATGGAATAAAAATAAATAGAGAGTGATATGATAAACAATTTGTTTCGATTTGTTTTCCGGCACAAACACAAACAACAAAGACCGTTTACCAAGCTATCGGCAACGTCCTTTTTCTTCATTACTAGTATTACCCGTTCACAAATCCAATCGAGATTTTTATAATTTTTTGCAATGCCGGGGAACACTTTACTTTGGTGATGAGTTTCTAGTAGTTGTCTTGAAAATTCAGAAGCCGATGCGTCGTTCTGCAATGCGACTCTCATATTTGTGGTCAATTTCAACTTCTTGACATGCCGCCACAAAGACGACGATTTCAAGCATGCATTAAATTCATCGGGAAGCGTTTGATGAAAATATCCACTAAGCAATAGCATATACCCAACAAATCATCTCGAATCACCTTGTAGATTCGTTAATTGTTCGCTCAACTGCCTTCAAAGCTCGTTCATCCCAAATTATGATTTTGAATTCTCGCATCAATTTCGCTGTTTCCAAATTCTTGGTCCTTGTGCAGGTTATTGGCTTGTCAACTTTGAGAAAATTCATCGCCAGCTTCAAAGAGGAATGTGCAGTTCGACCGCCTTCAAACGGTGTGGTATCAATGCCATAGGATGCAAAAGGCAACGAAAGAAATATTGGCCGATTTGTTGCTAGAATCAACTAACTGACGAATGTCTTGCAGCTCCCACCGGGAGCATCGATCAAGTCAATTCGATTGCGGGATCGTATTCTAAAGCAGCGTGATCAAGAAAAATAGCACATTTGCTGAATAGAAAATGGTAATTTGAAAAGGACAACTGTCAAATCGCGCGCAGCCTAAGTCAATGTATAACGCAATCTATTGGGTTGTGGCATTGGTCACAGCACAGCGTCATTTAATATTTATCTCGTAAACTTCTACACCCTAAATGCACGCAAAACGTTTTCTATCACAATGAATTTCACAATTAACCGAGATTTTCCAAGCTTTCACAACGAATTTTCCACCTTTAAATCTTCCAAAAAATCCATGGAACATTCTAGACAGTTCGACAGAATAAAATATCAAAATCCATTTAATGGCAATCAAATGATGTAGCTGTGGAACGCAGCAACACACAGCTACATTTTTGGTCGTAACTCCGGTTCTAGACATCGAACGGCAAACAGATTTCCTATATGCACTCTCCAATCATGTCCTAAGATGTCCTAAAAAAATTCATTCAAATCGACTAAGCCGAAAGAAAGAAGATAGCGCACAAAGATAATTTGGATTGTTCTTTATATATTTATAAGAAGAAGATTCAGTGACGTACGCAAAAATTCGTAAAAAAAGGAATAATAATAAGGTAGAAATATAATTAAATGTTTTTATGTTGCTTAGTTGTTGTAGTTTGAGGCAAAACAATTTGAATTCGCGGAAAAATTTTTTAAAAATAATTTTTTATATATAAAATTTTAAAAACATTTTTCGAAAATAAATTTGAAACGCAATTTTGAAGGTATTATTAATATGTTATACATATAAAATTCAAATTTAAAAAAAATCACTGACTGGTTTTTAAAAAGTCGAATTTAAACAAAAAAAATATATTTCGTTTTTATAAAAATCCAAAAACTTTCGGCCATCAAATAGTGAGAAAGTCGAAAATATGAAATGTGGTTCTATGGGAAGTACCGTTAGTTACGCAAAATAAAATATTTTCTTTTTTAATGAGTTTGAATGACCAACAACAATGAGCAAAGGAATCAGATGATCGACCTTGGCAAGTCGTGAAATAGCTATAATTCCAGCCAAAAATAATATGAGAAAAACTTGGTGGTATTTGAGTGTGATATATAGCTATTTCACGACTTGTCAAGGTCCATCATCAGATTCCTTTGCTCTAGTGGTGCTGGTAAAATATGTTCACACTTAAAAGTATACTGAACTGTTCGTAAAAGTGAACTGTACTCAAATAAGAACACACACATTTTTTGATAAAAATTCTTGGAGCCGTTTATGAGAAATACATTTTGTTCTTACTGGTTTTTTAACATTTGTATGGGAGGTACCAGGTACCGTTGCTTTTATTTTAGGAAAATAGTTTTTTTTTAACTATTCATGAAACAAGTGGCAAAAAACTACCAAATACGAAGTTTCGAAAAAAATCTATTGAGTCGTTTTCGAAATTTTGAGTTTTCAAAAACAAAATTAATTCCCAAAAAAAAAAGGTTTTTTTTTGTAAAATTTTGGCTTACAACAGTGTTATAACTTTCTACGAGCTTCTGCGTTAAAAATTTCTAAAAATCAAATTAGCCATTTCCCAGAAAATCGAAAACCGAAAAGTGGTTCTATAAGATGAAATAAAATGAACGACTGGATCGCACGAACTTGCTCTCATGTTCGATCACATTGTATGCAAAAGATTTCTATTTAAAATCTAAATATATTTTTAAAGTAATTTTTTACTTTATTTTTTATACACAAAGTTTCTCTAATTTTTTTCTAAAAAAAATTGGTATGACAATCTTAAATATTTCATAATATAAACTTAAAAACAAAAAATTAAATCGGATTAATCAAAGAAAAAATAATTCAAAATTCTGAAATAAATACTTAAACTAATTTGAGCTCAAAAAAAGTACGCCATTTTATTTCTTGGATAAATTTGAATATATGAATAAAATGTTTTAAAAATCTATGCAGCGGTTTTTGAGAAAAAAAGTTTTTTTTTTAAACTTTAAAAAAATACAAACAAAATATTTATTAAAAACATTGGTACGCAGTATAAATTGGGCAACCTAAGCCTATATACGTGTGATAATTCGAAAGAATCGGTCGAGCCATTTATGAGATAGTCGAAATAAAAAAAACGGTCCTATGCAAAGTACCGTTTTTAGACATTTTAATTTTTTTTTTCAATCATATGATCGTTCGTACATAAGAAGCTGTACTAATTTTTTTAAATCAAAATCTTTAGAGCCGTTTCCGGGAAAAATAGGCTTTAACGTATTGGTTATATGGCAGGTACCGTTATTTTTTGAGCTAAAAAAAATTTCAATTTCCCCTCTGTACAATACCTAAAAAACTCTATATATCGTTTGGGCTGTAGGTGTCTATACATACATAGACAGACTGACAGACTGACAGACTGACAGACTGACAGACTGACAGACTGACAGACTGACAGACTGACAGACTGACAGACTGACAGACTGACAGACTGACAGACTGACAGACTGACAGACTGACAGACTGACAGACTGACAGACTGACAGACTGACAGACTGACAGACTGACAGACTGACAGACTGACAGACTGACAGACTGACAGACTGACAGACTGACAGACTGACAGACTGACAGACTGACAGACTGACAGACTGACAGACTGACAGACTGACAGACTGACAGACTGACAGACTGACAGACTGACAGACTGACAGACTGACAGACTGACAGACTGACAGACTGACAGACTGACAGACTGACAGACTGACAGACTGACAGACTGACAGACTGACAGACTGACAGACTGACAGACTGACAGACTGACAGACTGACAGACTGACAGACTGACAGACTGACAGACTGACAGACTGACAGACTGACAGACTGACAGACTGACAGACTGACAGACTGACAGACTGACAGACTGACAGACTGACAGACTGACAGACTGACAGACTGACAGACTGACAGACTGACAGACTGACAGACTGACAGACTGACAGACTGACAGACTGACAGACTGACAGACTGACAGACTGACAGACTGACAGACTGACAGACTGACAGACTGACAGACTGACAGACTGACAGACTGACAGACTGACAGACTGACAGACTGACAGACTGACAGACTGACAGACTGACAGACTGACAGACTGACAGACTGACAGACTGACAGACTGACAGACTGACAGACTGACAGACTGACAGACTGACAGACTGACAGACTGACAGACTGACAGACTGACAGACTGACAGACTGACAGACTGACAGACTGACAGACTGACAGACTGACAGACTGACAGACTGACAGACTGACAGACTGACAGACTGACAGACTGACAGACTGACAGACTGACAGACTGACAGACTGACAGACTGACAGACTGACAGACTGACAGACTGACAGACTGACAGACTGACAGACTGACAGACTGACAGACTGACAGACTGACAGACTGACAGACTGACAGACTGACAGACTGACAGACTGACAGACTGACAGACTGACAGACTGACAGACTGACAGACTGACAGACTGACAGACTGACAGACTGACAGACTGACAGACTGACAGACTGACAGACTGACAGACTGACAGACTGACAGACTGACAGACTGACAGACTGACAGACTGACAGACTGACAGACTGACAGACTGACAGACTGACAGACTGACAGACTGACAGACTGACAGACTGACAGACTGACAGACTGACAGACTGACAGACTGACAGACTGACAGACTGACAGACTGACAGACTGACAGACTGACAGACTGACAGACTGACAGACTGACAGACTGACAGACTGACAGACTGACAGACTGACAGACTGACAGACTGACAGACTGACAGACTGACAGACTGACAGACTGACAGACTGACAGACTGACAGACTGACAGACTGACAGACTGACAGACTGACAGACTGACAGACTGACAGACTGACAGACTGACAGACTGACAGACTGACAGACTGACAGACTGACAGACTGACAGACTGACAGACTGACAGACTGACAGACTGACAGACTGACAGACTGACAGACTGACAGACTGACAGACTGACAGACTGACAGACTGACAGACTGACAGACTGACAGACTGACAGACTGACAGACTGACAGACTGACAGACTGACAGACTGACAGACTGACAGACTGACAGACTGACAGACTGACAGACTGACAGACTGACAGACTGACAGACTGACAGACTGACAGACTGACAGACTGACAGACTGACAGACTGACAGACTGACAGACTGACAGACTGACAGACTGACAGACTGACAGACTGACAGACTGACAGACTGACAGACTGACAGACTGACAGACTGACAGACTGACAGACTGACAGACTGACAGACTGACAGACTGACAGACTGACAGACTGACAGACTGACAGACTGACAGACTGACAGACTGACAGACTGACAGACTGACAGACTGACAGACTGACAGACTGACAGACTGACAGACTGACAGACTGACAGACTGACAGACTGACAGACTGACAGACTGACAGACTGACAGACTGACAGACTGACAGACTGACAGACTGACAGACTGACAGACTGACAGACTGACAGACTGACAGACTGACAGACTGACAGGCTGACAGACTGACATACTGATATACTAACAGACAGACAGGCATACAGACGGACAGAATTTCTAGACCATCTTTTTTCGTCTTCGCTATCATCGTAATGTCATGTTTGACTGTTATCTCAAAACTTTTTTTCTCGACGAATGCATAACTTGCCTTATAAACGGTGATTTTTTAAGAGCTTGGTTTTTGAAAATTCAAAAAAACACAGAAACTTGTAAAAAGTGAATGAAATTTTTATTTGGATCGATAAATAAATTTCTGCCATTTACTTTTTAAAAATAATTTCACTTAAATGTTGCCTGCGGCTACGCTTCAGGTGGTCCATTCTGAAGGTCCAATTTTGGCAAACTTTTTCACACATTTCGGCCGGAATCTCACCAATGACGCGTTCAATGTTGGCTTCCAAGGCAGCAATCCTGTTTGGCTTGTCCCCATAGACAATAGACTTAACATAGCCCCACAAAAAATGGTCTAACGGGGTCAAATCACATGATCTTGGTGGCATTCTTGCATTTTCGGCAAAAAAAAATCTGTTATCATCGAACGGTACGTTTCTCCATTGACCGTAACCCTGCGGCCTTCATCGTCCTTGAAGAAGTACGGCCCAATGATGCCGCCTGCCCATAAACCGCACCAAACAGTGCATTTTTCGGGATGCATTGGTAGCTGCTGAATTGCCTCTGGCTGCTCTTCACTCCAAATACGGCAATTCTGCTGATTCACGTATCCATTTAGCCAAAAATGAGCCTCGTCGCTGAAGACCATAAAACGGACGTAGCTTGCGAAACACATTTTTCACAGAGCACGAATTTTGATAATAAATTTCAATAATTTGCAAACGTTGTTCAGGCTTAAGTCTATTCATGATGAAATGGCAAACAATACTGAATCGAAATGTCAAATGTTCGTGGAATTTGTCATGTGTGATCTGTCAAAAATATAAACGTCAAAAACCAAGTAGCAAAAAAATCACCCGTTAGTACCTATAATCGCAAGTAAAAACTCAACAATTAGACTGCAACCGTTAAATAGGTTGTGGCTCGCGCTGTTGGCGCCTTAACTCCATTTTTTTGGGACCATATATTATCCTGAAGTATTGTTGAATAAGAAAGTCATTAATCATGGCTATGTAACTCGTCGTCCACAGCAATCCATTTGGCCCGTGTTGTTTCCGAAAAAAAAAAGTTGCTATTGTCTCTCTAGCGTTAACAGCACCACGCAGTAACCTTGAACCTAGAAATGGGCTTAGTCGTTGATTTCTTATAAAAAAAATGTCTTTCGCGTGGTCGAGATTGAGGAAGACTTGAGCGTAGGTTACAAGCGGTTGGTGGGCATTTGGGCAACAATTATAGCTGATTTCTATTTGCACTTTGCAAGGGAACATCTTCAAGATTTTCACAAGAAATGTCATGTAAATAACCCAGATCGTTTTATTTTCACGGGGTGAACCATTTGGGTTATTGGCGATAATAAAACACGGCTAATGCCTCTCATTAACCCTGTTCTTTTGGTAAATCTATCGGCAGCAAAGCAGGATTTCCCAAAAGAACGATCCGCTGCAGCTTAAATTTTTGTATTTTTAATTTGGTATTACCGAGCTTGTGTCTAATACCTAAATGCAAAAAAATCTACAATTGATTTGTTTTTATTTCTTAAGATTACAGGAATTTAAGAATACCAAAACTTGAATTAAAAGATGCAAATAAAATGGAATATATATAAATCAGTAAGAAATAACAAAAAATTGAAGTTCCTACATCTATGTGTTCCAAAATGTTCAGTTTAAAATTATTGCATGTGTTTGACGTTTCTATTCAATACATCAGATCTTTTGGCATTGAAAGAGTATGTTTGCTTTGTGTTTCCTTGCAAAAATTATTTAACTATTAAGTATTTTTAAACTTCGATTACATGCGGCTCAAGAGTAGAGAGGTTAATTAAAAATGATTTATATGCAATATGGAAAGGAATCCCCTTTTTGAATATCATAATTGGGGTTAATAAACGTGTTTTGGTAAAAATCATATACGTCGCAACAAATAAACACTGAAAAAAGACGATTATGTCCTCTTTTATATTCACTGGTTGGTCAACGGTTAACTCGACTCCGAATTCAAAATGACTTAAGATCGTCAAAATCTGTTTTGGCACTGATTTTGGGTTCAGGTTAATTATCTACGACATCCGTTAATAAAATTTGACATTTTCTTACTAGGCAATAAGATATATTTTGAGAAACATTTAGAATGTGTTTCTTGCCAAATTTCCCCGAAAAGCTCTAAGTTATCACTCTTTTCCGCAAGTGATATTAAATATGATAATTTCCAATTGTTGATATAACCAAATTAAGATTTTTTAAAGAAATCTTAATAATCTTCACAAGCGAATTCGACAGTTTATGTCTTGCACGTGTTATAAGTTCTCAATCGATAACATACACTTACGTGCAGCTACTGGGTGCGTTTTTATTACTAAATAAAGGATATGCACTGACTTGCTTTTTAAATACTTGTTGTAGGGTAGGGAGCGCTGCTCAATTTTTAGTTAACAATTTTTTAAGCAATTTGACAGCAGCTGACACAAAGCCACTTAAACATCTTTTATTTAAGTATCATTGATCTGGCAATTTCTCGAATAAGCTAACTTTAACTTTTACTTAAATTGGAAGAACGCCCCCGACCTATGCTTATTAATATGATTTACAAAGCAAACAAAATTAATAAAACGTATTTTTGACCCAGTTTGTTGCGTTAGACATTTTCTATTTCCTGTACGTAAATAGGTGTGAAACAATTTTTTTAAGAAAAGAACACATAATTTACCAAAAATTATTAATTTTTGACTGCTTTCAGCTAACTTTTCCGAATCGTTCACAAATATATTCGAATTGTTTGGTTTCCGAGATAACTTATCTAATAAATATGTGAACGTGACCTTCGAGATTTATTAAAAACATCGGAACTACCAACTAAACAATATAATAACTTTTGATACTCGAATAAATGTCACAAATCTATCCGAAGCAGACTTCTGCTTTTAGTTTTATCGAAAGTAGGTTTTTGTATTTATAATGTGTGTAAATTCTGCTTTGCTGCCGATGTCATTTTGCCAAAAGAACAGCCCTATTGTCTTTCCTTTTTTGTCATTAATTTACTTTATTTACCCCTTTCTTACATTTTGTACAAGTTGTTTACGTTTTAACGGGATTTTTACGTTTTTTTACACTTATTTACGCATTTTTACATGAATTTGAAGATCACTGGTGTTTTTGAATTGAAGGCTTCGATGACGGTCTTACGAAAGGTACTTTTTTTGCCTTAAAACATATAAAAACACATCCTTGTTCAGTCTAATAGCAATTCATTTTCACATACATACTTACATACTCATTGAAAAATTTTGTCTTTAGGGTTCATTTTTCATTTCATGTGAAATTGAAAAGTGATTTCAATTCAATTTCGATCTAAATACAGAATATTATATATGTATGTGTGTAAATATGTAGCTTATAACTTAAATTTCCTTCCTTCATACACATCATAGATACTTAATTTACTACTTGTACGAATTGCAGTTGTGTCTTGGGACCTTGTCCCAAAGAGTATGTTCAAAACACTGAATCATGATGAAATCTGATTGGTCAATTCCTTAACATGAATAGCCCCTTAAACCTTTAGGTATGTCATTAACAAACATGAAAAGCATTTAGTTTCATATTTTCTCATCATTTTAACCAGAGAATTATTTTAACAGAAACAATTCCATAAAATTAACATATCCATGTTAAAACAACGCAACGTATGGATATGAAAACATAAGAGTTGTTTGGTTTTCATTTTATTAAAATGAAAAAAGCCTAAGGCATCATCGGCACGAATATGGAAATTTGATTGAGGATTCTACAAATTAAATAAAAATATGAGTTCAGTTCGGAAACAATGTAAGATGCACCTAACCATATTATATAGTTTATTACTACTGGCGGCGGTTAAATATTAAAACATAATATAGTTAATGGTTTTGTTGCAGTAAAATAATAAAGATGATGATAGTTTTATATGGTATATTATATTTTAACGGAAGCACACATATTAAAGCTATAATTTTGCGAATGCTTACAAAAATCGATTCTGCGATAGTCAAATGAATTGAAATTATATTCAGTGACCCTGTCAAATTAATTTTTACTTTTTGTTCAAATTACACTTGAAGATAATCTGACGCACTTTTATTAAACACAAATTTGAACAAATAACACACATTACTACATAATATTAATTCATAAGGACAAGTTATTGAATTTAATTCTCAAAATCTACCTTACGACATTTTGGCACTAACCGAAACAAACCTGTGTTCTGATTTTTTGGATAGCGAACTATTTACTACTGATTATGCTGTCTTTCGCGCGGACGGACAAATGAACAATCTGGGTCCAGCTGGTCGAGGAGTTCTTTTCGCTGTCCACAATCGCCTAAACGCATCTCTTTTTGCAATATCTAAAAATAATCTCTTCGAATTCGTTTGCATTAAGTTAACAATTTCAAAACGGTGTCTATATCTTCTTTGTTGTTATATTCGTCCATCCCAACCTTGTCCCGTCTATCAACAATTTGTGGATTGTATTAGTTCACTGGTCGAGAATGCTACTTCCAATGATGAATTTATTATCATCGGGACTTTAACTTACCGGACTTGAAATGGACTCCATCAGAAGATGAGTCCTATTTTATTCCATCTAATCCTTCTTCCGATAAAGAATGTATTTTCACAGACTGTTTCCTCGAATTAGGTCTATTCCAGATAAGTGGTATTTCTAACAACTTAGGGAGACAACTAGATCTTGCCTTTTCTTCCGACCCTTATAACTCTACCATCTCCGAAAGCCTGCATCTTCTATCTGCCTTAGATCAATATCATCCTCCTCTATCTCTCATCTTTTGTCTAGAAGATTGTGTTCCGTCTGTTGATCCTGAAAACTCTTTTTACTTCAACTTCCGCAAAGCCGACTTCAATCAACTTAATCTCCTTCTTAACAGTATTCATTTCAACAACTTTATTAACTCCTCTACTCCCATCAATATATCTCTTTCCTTCTTTTACACCTCAATCTTCGCCTGCATTGTTAAATGTGTTCCTTATTCAGCTCGAAAAAACTTTATTTCATCTCCTCCCTGGTATACAAAAGAGTTGCGCAATATCCGTAATGTGAGAAATAAATTATGGAAAACTTACTTGAAATCCCAAACGCCTATAAATCTTTTCTACTTCAAACAAGCCTCCCGCTGTTTTTCATCCCTATGTAATTCTCTCTACCAAACATATCTAAGTGAAATGCAGACTTGTCTTATCTTTGAACCTAAGCGTTTTTACCAGTTCATAAACGTGAAAAGAAAATCAGATGGTATTCCTTCAACCCTTAGTTTCCTCGACGCCTCTTCCTCTGATCCCAAAGTAATAGCTAATTTCTTCGCGACCTTCTTTAGCCTATCTTATGTCAATACTTCTAATGTTCTTGACCTTGAATACCATAGATTTTTGTCTAACTCTCCACATACATCTCTCGTTTCCCTTTCTGTCTGTTCCCGTACCGTCTATGACAAATTAATTGTGTTGAAAGATGACTTTTCAGCCGGCCCAGATGGCATCCCAGCAATTTTTCTTAAAAAGTGTGCTCATGCCCTCTGTGAACCGCTTTCTAACCTATTCCAACTGTCTCTCTCACAAGCAGTCTTCCCCTCAATTTGGAAAGAATCGTTTATTTTTCCGACCTTTAAAAAGGGCTGTAAGAATGAGATTTCGAACTATAGGCCAATAGCAAAGCTCTCCGCTATACCCAAGCTCTTTGAAAGCATAGTGTATGACTCCCTATTTTTTCATTGCAAGTCAATTGTTTCTCCATTACAGCACGGATTTTTAAAGGGCAGGTCCACCACGACTAATCTTACCCAATTTGTCTCATCGACGCTCTTAGCTCTAGAAAAAGGATTTGACGTCGATGTTATAACTACTGACTTTAGCAAAGCGTTTGACAAGATCAATCACCAAATTATTTATATCAAACTCAACGCCTTCGGCTTTCCTCCTTTGTTTATTGAATGGATCAAATCATACCTCGAGAGCCGTGTATACAGAGTTATATTTAGAAATGCGGTGTCTGATCCAATCTTCGCCTCATCAGGGGTTCCTCAGGGCAGCCATCTTGGCCCACTCCTATTTGTGCTTGCCATCAATGATGTGGGTAATATCATTTCCTTCTCCGATCTCTCAATTTATGCTGATGACATTAAGATAGTAAAAGTAATCTCATCTTCTCGTGACTCTTCCCTTCTTCAACAAGACCTAAACACCTTTTTTACCTGGTGCAATAAAAATTTTCTAGAGCTTAATGTTCAAAAATGCCAAGCTATGTCTTTCTCTCGCAAACGTTTACAATCGACTATTCGAACTTATCACTTCTGTAATGTATCTATTCCTATAGTTTCCTCTATTCGCGATCTTGGGATAATATGTGATAAGGAGCTAAATTTTCGATCTCACATTGATCATATCGTTGCCAGAGCAAATTCTTCCTTGGGCTTTATTAAACGATGGTCTAAGGAATTCTCCAATCCCATGGTTACAAAATCTCTTTACACGACATATGTTAGGCCAATCCTCGAGTATGCAAGTCAGGTATGGGCTCCTTTTCAAATAACTCATTCTCTCAGGATTGAAGCTGTACAACGAAGATTCCTTCGATTCGCTTTACGCAATTTACCATGGTCTGACCCCCTTATATTACCCCCTTATGAATACCGTTTACAATTAATTGACTTACAGACTCTTGCTCAACGTCGTCGTATCGCTGATATCCTGTTTATCCACCAACTTATCACTGGAGTCATTGACTGTCCTGAATTACTCAAATTAAGTAATTTTAATACAAATCCACGAAACTTAAGATCCGTTCCTTTCTTCCGCCTTCCAACCCACCGCACCAACTACGCCCATTTCAACCCTATTTGTAGAATGCTCCGCTCGGCTAATTCAGTACATGATATCCTTGATTTCTCCCTTAGTTCTTCATCTCTCAGAAAAATCCTATTAAACACCTCTCCCTAACCCATTAAGCTAGTTTTCTTTTTTTTTCTTTTTTAAATTAGTATTATGTTTATATCATTGGCTTTATTATTATTATTAAATTATTATTATTATTAACTTATATTGATCTAAAATGTAACTGCTTGTATTAAGCTAAATTAAAATTAAAATTAAAATTAAATACATACATGTGACAGGGTCCCTGAAATTTTTTTGTTCGATTTGTACAGATGTGCAAACTTGGACGAGTCATTTCTTTTAAAGAAGTAAGCATATGAGTATTTGTAAGGAAAATACAACACTTTGAGATGACAATCTTGACTATGTCGGAAACACCTCACAAGGAAATATTGGTCAAAAAAGTTGCTCTATGAGAAACCAGAAACAATCCCCATTAACCAGTTTATGGGAAGCTGAATCACAGTACACATAACAAAGTTAATAAATATATTCCTGTTTCCATTTTCGCTCAAGTTCGCGCATGTGGCAAAACTCAGAGATACTCGTGTCACATCTGGCATGCGCATAGGCTTAGGCATGGGCCAAACTGCTTGCTGCAATATCTATTACTGCCACTTTAAAATAACAATTATAAATTCATGTAACTGAAATAACAATTATGGAACAAAAACTGTCAGTGAAATAACAATTTTAATAAACTATTTTCCACTACCATTTTAAAATTAATTATTCGTCACTTCTTCATCTATATACCGCTGTTTAGTTTGATCAAAATACAAATTTAGAAATTTCAAATCTTACTCGTATTTTAATAATAGTTATTTTTGATCTACTGTTACCTGTTACTGAACAAGTGGACACATATTACTGAAATTTCTACCCATCCCTATTTGAATGTGAAAATGCCAAATCTCAGAGACATTTTGCCAAATATGACAATCGAATTTTTGAATCATGACAACCAAATTTTGTAAACATGCGCAGTGTAAATATTGCCTTATTATGTGTTCTGTGAAACTGAATAGCAGTAGACTGAAGAACCTTTAAAGGAATCCAAGGCTAGAAATGCAACACGTTCTACATGAGGAAATTTAAAGCGCTCAAAGATACGTGAATCACAGAGCGACAGATCGAGGACATATTCCAGTAAATTTCTATGCAGCAAGTACATTGTGTGAGCAGACGTAGACACAACAGGGGATCATGGCATAATAACGGGTTATCCATTTTGCGGTTAAAAAAAAAAAACGTAAATAAAACACATATGATGATATTTCTTTTTTATTATTAAGTTTGAACGTTGACATTATGTGTGAAACACTACATCACATAAATGACCACCACGCATGCATCGATTCTTTTGAGGTAATTTTCGACCACTTTTTGACACATATTGGGCGGTATATCAGCCATAACTTGACGAATGTTGGTTTTCAAGTGCTCAATCGTTAAAGGTTTATCTGCATGAACACGGTCTTTCGCGTAGCCCCGCAAAAAAAAGTCCAGCGGTGTCAAATCGCATGATCTTGGTGGCCAGTTGATATCGCCATGACACGACGAGAAATTACGCGGCCAGGAAATGTCTCTTGCAAAAAAGCCATATTCGCTCGAGTTATGTGGCATGTGGCACCGTCTTGTTGAAACCACATATTCTCCAAGTCGTATTCTTCAATAGAAGGCAAAAACAAGTCGGTTATCATATGACCATAACGCTCCGAATTGACGGTGACAGTCGTTCCATCGTCGTTTTCGAAGAAGTAAGGTCCAATCACACCTCCGGACCAAAGAGCACCCCAAACAGTGACTTTTTGTGGATGTAATAGCCTCTCTTCAAGTACATGAGGATTCTGAGGTCCCCAAATACCACAATTTTGTTTATTAACATACCCACCAAATGAGAAATGTGCTTCGTTGCTGAGAAAATTTTGTTCGAAAAAGCGACGTCCACCGCACCATTCGACGTATTACGAAATTGTGAATGGTCAGCTGGCATCAGTCGTTGTGTGGGCTAGACTTTATATGGATGTAGGTGTAGATCCAAAAGCAAAATACGCCATAATGTGCCGTAAGACAGTCCTAATTCCTGAGAACGACGAGGAATTGACACATTTGGGTCTTCGGCAACACTTTCACTTACAGCCACGATATTTTCAGTGGTACAAGCAAAACGTAATCTCCTCTAAAAGCACGATATGTGGCTGTGGCAGAATCACCATTTTCACAATTTTTATGCGTTGTGCGATAGCAAGCGATCCATTTTCGTAAATGTCAGACATTTAACTGAAAACAAAATGGTTTAACAACTTAGTTTGACAGATATCGAATTCCAGCCCAATACTTTCGAAACCGCAAAATGGATAACCCTTTATGCAAAATAGTCATACTTTTGGTGATTGTGTACCGAATTTCATGAAACTTTGAAAATTGAGATTTGAGAAAACTTAGGTACTACACATACAAATTTTTCTCATTACAGGGTGTTTAAAAAATGGCACAAGCCAACTTTAACTTTAATTTTATTTTATTCAATTATTTTATGGATATACTCTGCGGTTGTAGATGTTGCTACCATTGTTGCTGCTGGAAATCCGCTAGCTTCAAATTCCATTTCTTCGCTGAACATTAAAGATGCTTCCCTCGCTTCGTCTTCAGTAATGATCCTATTTTTTAGGTAACCCTTAAATCGATAAAAATTATTAGCTAAATAATATACAGTGCAACACGGATATAAGAAAGTCTGAAAATCTAAGAAATTTCTTTCGTATATCGCAGTTTTTCTTATATCCAATCATCGGATATAAGAAAACAAATTTCCTTAAAAAAAACTAGGGACAAATGAAAATATTTTGTACATGTACCTACCTAAAAAAATTTCATGAAATCAAAGTAAGACATACAAACTCTATATGCATAATGAATGTATGTTCACATAAAAACTTCATCTATAATATTTTTTAAGATAAAAAGCTTTAATATAACAAAGATACAAAAATATTCTCTTCTTCAACAAGTAAGAAAAAAAATAAAAAAAATAAGTCTTATCTTCAAATAACAAAAATTAAGCAAAATATGTTGAGCCTATGCAATTAAGGTTGATATATATCTATACACAAATGTACAGGAACTATTAAGGAGTCAAGCGCAAATGACAGAATCACATTTGTTTACAATATTGTATTTGTAAATTTGACTTTCTCTCCATGAATAGATATGAAACCTACCAACGATAAATGGTGAAGTTAAGCTACACACAGATGCAAAAATATCGGTTTCATAAAGGTAATAGCTTGTAGGTAAACATAAACAGCTGCCGAAATTTCCCATCTTTGTATTGCTCATCTGTGGTCAGAATATTCGCGGCATTTCCAATTTTCGGCTGTCATTCCTTTGGAAAGTGGAAATTTGTAATGAAGGCCTTAACACAAAGATGCATATTCAAAAGGTTTTGGTACAGGTTTAAACTGCCAAAGTAAATTTCATATAAAGCTTACTTTTTTGTTCTAAAAATTGATTTTGGTGTATAAGATAAGCTTTCTTATAACAGAATTTTGCTTATGCGCGAGTTTCTTTATAAACGATTGATTTCGAAAGAAATATAAAGAAAAAGTCACGCTCGTTTCTTATAAGCGAGTTTTTCTTATACATGGTGGCACACGAATCTTGCTACAAAAATAAAACGTAATAACTTGTTTTCAGTGCGAGAAATCGGCTTATTTTGTTTTTTATTTTATAGGCTACTGTTTAGATTTATCAAAATGAATGCTTGGGATACTGAACAAAGGATTTGGGTAGTGCAGCGATACCATTCTTTGAAGTCCGTCATTTCCGTCCAAAGGGAATTTAGGCTGGAGTTTGGCGGTACTCCCCCGAGTAGATGGACCAATATGAGGCTGGTGAACATGTTTGCCGAATTTGGAAGCATCGAACGAAGACCGCATCATCGAGATCCCAATGTTCGGGTTCAGGATACAATCGTGGGTGTTGCATCGGTAATACAGGCAAATACAAGTGTTTCGACTCGAAACTTGTCGGGCCAAATTGGAGTTAGCAGACGGTCATTACAACGGCTACTTCATGATGACTTAAGCTCACTTTCGTACAAAGTCAAAATTACAAGCACGTTAAACCCTCAGGATTTGAGTGTTCGCCTGGAATTTTGCCGAAAATGATTGCAATGGCTGAAGAAGACAACACATTGATAAATTGTTTGTTCATGTCTGATGAGGCTCCTTTTGACTTAAGCGGCAATGTTAACAAGCAAAATTGCCGTATATGGAGTGAATTTAATCCAGAAATGCTCCATGAGACGGAACTGCACCCAGAACGAGTCACTGTGTGGTGCGCAGTTTCATCAAGGCGTATTGTCCGACCATACGGTGTAACACAAACTGTCAATGGGGACCGTTATTTAAAGATGTTGAAGGAGTTTTTTTATCCAGAACTTCGCCGAAGACGTATCCCTTTCAGCAGGACTTGGTTTCAACAAGATTGAGCAAGTGCACACGTAGCCACACAAGTTATGGCGGAGCTCCAACGAAAATTCCCAAACAAATTGATATCCAGAAACTGCACTTTCAGCTGGCCCCCAAGGTAACATGACCTGACTGCACCAGACTTTTTTTATGGGGTTATGTCAAGAAGGAAGTGTACAAAACGAAACCCAGGAATTTGACTGAATTGAAGCAGAAGATAGTTGTGGCGATCCCAATTTCAACCCTTCAAGGCGCGATGAACAATTTTCTGATCAGGTGCCGCATATGCGTGGATGAGGGTGGAGGTCATTTGCGGTCTATCATCTTTAAAAACCATTAGTTATTTAAAATAAAATTTAATTTTTAATCCAATAAAACAAAAATGAATGAAATACATCGATTAAAATAAAAATTATTTAAATTTCTTATTGTAGCACGATTCGTGCGCCACCCTGTATGAGTGTTTCTTTTATCCGTAAAATACTGTAGCTATATAACATTGGAAATTGGTTGGGTGTTCTAACCAGCATCTTCCTCATCTAGTGTCAAAACGTAAATTTGAGACTTTAAATATATTCTTTTTGTATTGCCTACTAATTATTGATGAAAATGAGATCGTCAATTTTCCGACAGAATTTTTAAGTTCCCTGTGTATGCCAGGAAGTCCACCAAAATTATGCAACGCCGTACTATTAGTCACCAGAAGATACAGGAAAGGTACTTCAAACAACGATATTGACTGGATAGCTTAAAGGAAAAGTCCACCTATTATCTCGAATACCCTATGATTCCATCAGAATTAAAAATAAAAAAGGCTACAATTCGCGATATGTGTTGCTTTCGCGATGACGATAAATAAGCCAAAAGGGCAGACAATGACAAGTTGTGGCTTGGACTTGGAGAAACCGTGTTTATCCCATGGGCAGATGCATGTGTCATGTTCACGCTATGGAAAATAATCAAATTTATTTTAGAGCGAGATCCCACGGCCCCCAGACCTTTCTTATTTTCTGATGGATAAAATGTATATGATAGACTAGTGTTATTACGTACAGTTAACGTATGCGTACGTGGCTAGCTTGGGTCGACGGCCAATTCTTAGGCATCAGGTGTTAAATGCACGTCAAAATGTTGCTAACTTCACTTATATTCTGATGGTTGATTTTTACGTATGTTTCAGGGAACAATGTAACAAATGTCGAAACACTACTGCCAGACACATTCCGTGGCCGGTTTTTATAGCCAGACGATTTAGAAGTCGTAAAAAATAATCATAATGTTATCTATGAGTTCAAGAAAATAAGATATTCACTTCGAAAAAATTCGACAAAGCTGAATTTTGGTGGAGAGCTTCATTTTTACGTCCTAAGCATTTTCTAAAAAGTAACCTAAATTTGAAGTGGAGCAAAAAATTTTAGAGGTGGGGAAAGGGGGAAAAAATAATTTTTTTTTCCAAATTACGCGAAATCAATAGGTTTTTGTGAAAACAATTTTTGGTACACATTGTAGATCATGTCATTCTACACAAAAAAGATTAAGACACTTCTTATTGTACAATTCATGGATCTGGAGAAAAATGGTTTAAAACATTGTGAGTAATTCATAAAATTTAATTATTCTTCAAAATTCTTACATAGAAAAAAATTCATTCGTTAAAGCATCCAGACATAATATGGCTCCCATTTTGACGTAAAATTTATCTTTGGTACGCTATAATTTAAGAACGAATTGACACACAGAAGTCGTTAATATGTCATTTTATAGATAATTGTACTCTCTATAAAAATAAAGGTTTTGGGAGTTATTGAACAAAATAAAATAAATTATTATTTTTAAAATGGCAGCATTTTCTTTTCGGTTAAAAAGTTAAAACTTGGTTTTTTATAAAATATTTTTCCAAACATAACTAAAAACTAAAAATTTCCCTTCTCAAAAATATAAAATAATTTTTTTGAAAAAAATGTTTTACAGTCCAATGTTTTCGACCATTTTTCTCCAAATCTATCAATTGTACGATAAAAAAAAGTGTTAACCTTTTTTGCGTAGAATAGCATGAGCTACAATGCGTTCCGACAACTTTCTTCACAAGAACCTTTAGTTTTCGAGCAATATGAAATAACTGAATATTTCTTCCATCCACCCTCTAAAATTTTTTTCTCCAAGGACATAAAAATGAAGCTCTCCACCAAAATTCAGCTTTGTCGGAATTTTTTTTCAAAGTGAAGATCTTATTTTTATAATCTAAACGCGCTCAAGGGATTATAAAACCCTTTAAATGTAATACAGCGCGGGCGTTAGGTTAGGAAGAGAAAAAAGGATAGGAAAGATGTGTGGCGCGATGTTCTGAGACTGGAGGTGGTTGTTGTCTCAGATTTTATCTTCAGGGATGGCGGCTGAACTAATGCGGAGAAATTTCCGAATCTTATTTATCTATGTCCCTTATAATTCGCATTATTTTTTTCATTCGTTTTCATATTTATCGGTATACTAGTTGTACTCAATCACATGTTGTTAGTTCTATGCCTATACATCATGTAATGAGTAATCCAGCAAACTCGTATGACATTTATTTTGGAATTGGTTTTAATGGAAAAATAAGATGACCAGACTACGGCAGGGATCGAACTTGTGAACATGAGGTTGACAGGCGAACTCACAACTATCGCCCCACGGCCACCCCGCTAACTAATAAGTAAGATTTTGATTATTTTTTACGACCTTTAAAGCGTCTGGCTATAAAAACCGCCCACGGAATGTGCCTGGCAGTAGTGTTTCAACATTTCCAACAATGGTCCCTGAAACATACGTAAAAATCAACCATCAGAATATAAGTGAAGTTAGCAATATTTTTACGTGCATTTAACACCTGATGAATAAGAATTGGCAGTCGACCCAAGCTAGCAGGTACGCATACGTTACTGTACGTACTAACACTAGTCTATCATATACATTTTATCCATCAGAAAATAAGAAAGGTCTGGGGGCCCTGGGATCTTGGACTATTTTTTTAACGAGTAATGTCATTCATCATTTAGTTTTTAATTAATGGAAAGCACTGATTGCTACTAATTAGAATCTTTACCAATTACATCCTTAACAATAACAATTTTAATGTCTATATAATAATTAAACGCAATACAATAAATTTCCAGCAACGCGCGGTCAAGTATGCTAGTATATATATATATATATATATATATATATATTTTTTTTTGTTAGACAACTGTAAAAAGAAAATTTAAATAAAACTTAATCAAATAAAATAAAAAATCCAATGCATCCTATTCTTTTTTCCAGAACCAGTCATAACTCTCAATCTCAATGATTATAAGCTGACGAACAATGTAGATATAAGAAAAAGCTTTTTTTTTCTGAATACTTTGTAGTAAAATTTTTCAAATGAATATCAAACCTTAGAGCACTTTTTTTGAGTTATTGTTCAATTCGTTTTGACATAAATTGCATTTCAAAAATTATAAATTGAATAAATAAATAAGTGAGAAACTTCACAAGAATTTTTTTGTTTCCTTCAACAAACTACGTGTATTATCCAAATAATTCGCCATAAACTTGACTTTTCCCACGAGACACGCTACGCAGGGCAGAACCCCGCATCCATGCATCTGACGTGTGTAACCTAAACTTATACATTTGCCGCAAAAAAAAATATCAATAATTCCAACCGGATGTACGACGCATTCAGCAAAGTCACTTTTGGCAAATGGAAACGATTTCAAAATGCTAATTTCCTAGTTTGCTGAGCTCTTTGTGTCAAAACTTAGTTGGCAGTGTTTAATAGTCTGGGAAATAACGTTTGTACTAGGTATATACATCTTATCTTTTCTTTTTGATGATTCAAAATTTTCCTCCCACAGCAAAAATAACTGACTTGCTAGAAGCCGACACAAAACTTTTAGCCATAAGTTTCTTTTTATTAGCAATTATTTTTAATTCGTATTTTGGATTGCCAGGCTTGCCATATTATTAGTTTGGCCATTAATATAATCATGCCGATTATGGGAAAGTAGATTTTCATACTTCTTGATTTCAGACTCTTGTGTATCAAAGTTGCTAATTATTTATTTTCATCCGCAACATTTAAAGTACGGGTAGGTTGGTATGAAGCACGGAATAATTTACGGATTCACAGAATCGATACACTTGAATAAGGCAAGCCAGTCTCCTGTCACGTATTGCTTTTTTTGGTTTATATGATTTTTTAAGATTAGAAATTAAATTTAGATATTTTTATCAATACTGACTCTTGCGATGTTGAATTAAATACAAGACTGGATTGCACGTACTTGCTCTTATGTTTGATCGCATTGTATGAACGTCGTTGCTTACTTTATATTTATACAATTTTTTTTCTTTTTTTTTCTAAGAAAAAGGCTACGAGAAGCTTAAATATTTAATATTTTAAGCCTAAAAACAAGACTTCAAAAGAAATTGTCCATCCGTTCTCGAAATACCGAACTTTCAAAACAAAAATATTTTTTTTTTCAAAAATCCAAAAAACTATTTTTCGAAAATATTGGACCGTAATATAATTTAGAATTCGAAGACCTCCTATACAAAAATTTTGATGGAAATCGGTGGAGCTGCTTATGAGAAAGTCGAAAATAAAAAAAGGTTGTATGGCAGGTACTGTTAATAACAAAATATAAAAAAAAAATGACCAAAATGTAGAGTAAGAAATTAGTGCACATACTTTTTTTATCAAAATAATTAGAACCGTTTTCGAGATAATTAAGATTGAAGAAAAAAAATGTATGCAGGGTTCGCAAAGCGACGTACACAGGCGAGAATTTTGTTAGTCTCGTTTCGGTTTCGTCAAAAGCGAAACATTTCATTTTCGTTTCGGTTTTCTTATGCTTAGTTAGAAATGTTACGAATTTTCTGAGGCAAAATTTGAATGGTGAAGAGGTTTTTTAATCTATTTAAATCGGAGCCAACCCTTCATTGATTTTGTCAGTTTTTGACTTGACATTGACAGGTAGGCGACATACTATATTTTGATGTTTGGATAATATTTGTTTCAAAATGTCGCATAAAAGGCTTAAAATAATTTTTTTCCGGAGCAAAAAGAAAACAATAAAAGTTTTAAATTCACCTTTTTCGGAGCGGGAAACAAAGTCTGAAAATGATCGTTTTCTATTCCAACGACATAAATCGCCTTTCTGAGTATAAATAAGGACATAATGCCGTTTGATATTTTATTGCGCATAGAATATTTTGTTAAAAAAAGCTTATGAATATTATAAAAAAATGAACATGCGTAATAAAAAATAGTTAAATAATAAAATTTCTGTTCTAGCTAAAACCGAAACCAAACCACCGAGACCGCACGCCGAGACCAGCGAGACTTTCGGTAGCAAAAATACGGTCCCGATCTCGTCTTTAAAAATAGTCTCGTCTTGCAGCCCGGGACCAAGACTAGTCTCGGACAGAATTGCGGGACCCACTTTTTTGGCATTCTCCATCATCGTAATATTAAGTTTGATTAAAATCTCGAGTTCGATTTTTTCCCATATGCAAAACTGTACCCTATATTGTTACTGTTAAACATTTAATACAAATATTTGTTTTCCAAAAACTATTAAATTGACTATAACTTAATTGTTTTTTAATTTTAGAAGGGATGAAGAAAATTCAAGGATAATGAATAGACATGAATGTGTAGATTATAAGATACGTTTTTATTAATTCAATGTTTTAACAATAATAATTATTTTTTATTGTAATTTTAATTGCTAGAATTTTGTACAAGTAAATTTCTTCCACGAAAAATTAAATCTCATACTCTTGGTCTTCAAACAATATTAACGAGACTATAGGCAGGGCGTAACAGCATAAAATGTTCCAACAATTTTCCACTTCATTGGAATAGGATATTTTGAAATGACAGCAGGGGTAAGGCAAAAGGGACGATAAGACATAGGAGAATCATAAGAACTAAGAATTATTGGAATCTCTTGAGAAAAAGTTCACCACAATGCACTTATGGAAACGTACTCGTACCTATATCTGAACAAGAATAACGAGGTAAGTGTTTCAATTACATTTATGATGTTCATCGTCTTGGGGGGGATTATTATCTTCGATTGTATTAGTGTTTTATTTTATTTTAAGCCGAATGATAGTGATGAAGGATGTTGTAGGGCGTAAGGGTGCCTATCTGTGCTGGAGAAACGAAATACATGACTGAAGTAGACGCGTGTACTTGCCACTTGCTACTAAGTAGGTATTTTATATTAAAAAGGATTATCATTGAAGCTTATGAGCAGGAAGTTTTTTAAAAACTATAGGAATGTTGGGTACTACTAAAAATTTAATTTTTACTTGCGATATAGGTACTTTAGGGCAAGTTTTGCATTTGAAAAAAAAATAGAACTCGAGATTTTAATCAAACTTGACATTACGATGATATTGCTCGATGATTTATTGACCAATTTGAAATTAAATTAATGATTGGAAGCGATTGGAATTATTTAATACAAAAATAGTGAGTGTACACTTTATTGTTATAATTGTTATAATCCTGAATGTAATCAATGTATAATTTTTTGTCTTTTTTATCATATAAAAGTTCCGCTGAGGAAGGCAGCAACCTCTGCCGAAACGTCGGGAAAGCTAATGTAAACAGATAGTTTCATTACTAACACTACAGTGACCAAAAAAGCCGACGCACGCACGGAAGTATTGTTATATCGCTTCCACTCATTAATTACGATGATAGAGAACTCCAAAAAAAGTAGGTCGTGCAATTCCATCTGTCTCTCTTTCTGTACAACTTTCTACAGTCTAACCAGCTAAAGCGATTATCGTTAAACTTTGTATTTAACCGTTTCAGGTTATTGTCTAAAATTGATTTTTGATTCGTTTTTCTTTTTGTGGACCAAAACTATAGGTACCTACCTTACAATTTGTTCTACCATCTCAAATACATATCTCGATAATGGTTTTAACGATTTTGATAAAATAAAAGTTTGTGCACTATTCTAGATATAATCTACATTTTGGTCAAATTTTATTTTTGTATTATTTTGTTATTAACGGTACCTACAACCAATTTTTTCATTTTGAATTTTCGCATAAGTGGCTAGACAAACAAAATTTATATATTTGATGTCCTTCAAATTTTTAATAAAAATTTTGATTTTGAAAAAAAAATACTTTTTTTTGAAAATTCAATATGTATTTCGAAAACGGGTTGATGATTTTTTTTTTGAAATTCTGTTTTTAAGTTTATATAATTAAATATTTAAAATTGCCGTACCGATGGTACTTAAAAATTAAGTAAAAAACGACTTTGAAAATATGTATATTTATATTCTTAATAGAAACATTTTGCATACGATGTGATCGAACATAAGAGCAAGTTCGTGCGATCCAGTTGTGCATTTTCTATGATTTGTTTTAAATAGATTTTGATTCAGGTTTTTTGGTTGTGTTGGTTGGGTAAGCGTTTGTCATACGAACGAAATGCAGTTTGATCACAATAACAATAAATTATTTAAATATTCCCAGTAGGAAATTTCGACATCAATGATTTTTTTTTTTGGTGAATTCATTAATGGATTCATTGACTATTTCAATCGATGAGTAGTATGTTATGATTTCATAAGAAAACGGTTGCGCATTTTTTCATCAGTTAACTAAATTGAACTTAATTGAATGCTTACAATTCACTACATTTTCAGTACAAAATCATAAACGATAAGAGACTGATGAAGAGTAATGTATAGGTTCATGATTTCGCAAATGATGTTTGGTTCTCTGTGGTGCGGTGGTTGTTTTGTTTTCTTCCCGAGAACAAAAACAAAATGCAAACTAAAAAGCCTTAAAAAAAGACGTTTTATCTGCGAAGAGCGACGAACATTGCTTTTTTCTACCTGCCCCGACAAATACCCTTCAAGCACTTCATAAACGGATTCAAAAACGGATCCGAAACGATTCCAAATCGGATCAAATTAGTATGGCAATTAGAATCACTACGGAGACATTATGTGAATGTATTGTGAGAGAAAAGAGAGAGAGTCTTATACTTCACCCATACTCAGCGAAAACAGAACCTAAATGGAATCCAACATAAATGTACTAATCTAATATGAAATATGTTTTTTTACAAATATTAAACACTTCTTTGTTTATTTTACAATAATCCCGTTTTTCCATTTTAAAGTATTATTTTATAAATTCTTTACACTTATTATTATGTATTTTGGTTTTCCTTGAAGATAACAATTTCTTTGTTACTTGTTTACTCTGCAAAATTGAAAAAACAATAACAGAGTTTCTCTCCATTTGTCTTCATTTCTAGTCCATAAAAAAAACTCCCCAGTCCCCACTCGAATATCGACTACCTTACCAACTATCTATATTTCTCTGTCCATAAAAAAATCTCGATTCTCGTTGTCGTTCTTCTTTTTACATGCCTACGCATAAAATTTGTTAATGTGTGTGAGACACTCAGTTCTTTTGGATTCCAAAGTGATTCCTAAGTGAACCGAGAAATTCGGGTCCGTGATTTTGCTTGAAGGGTACGCTCAGTAGTCAGCCTTCGCTGGTCATGACATGAGTTCGTAGGTTTTTTTTTAGAAAAAGTGAAAAAAAAACATATAAACCAGAAATTCCAGTTTTCTTCCCGATCATTGGGGCGTTCGGTAGCGCACAGCTTTGCTGTGCAATACGTTCGTTGTTGTTGTAATACGCGTTAAATATCTGCCAGTCAACAGCCCTCTTTTTTCTACTCCAGTAACAGCTGCAATACGGGCCTTGAGTTTTTGCCGTTCGTTCATCCGTTTTCAGGTTTCTTCACAAAGCCAAACGTTATTGTTTCCACTCGCTCGGCCGACTATTGTTTCAGCACCTGATGAACATTATGCACAGCACTCTAGTGGTTTTCCATGGATTCAGGTTCCGTGCTGCTGATTGTCATCATTCCGTGTGAAATGTGATCTCTCATTTGTTGGCGTGTGAAGGGATCCTTTAGTCTGTCGACGTTGAGCCTGGGTACCTGGGTTATGCCATTGGATCTCCGAGCTGCAGCTGTACTAAGTTTTGCAGTAGATACCAGAAGGTGGTGGTCTCGAGCAAGTCCCATATCGGCTCCTGTTTTATTTCGAAAATCCAGGAGACTGCTTCTAAAGCGCCGGCTAACTGCAAAGTCCGTCGACACCCAATTTATTTTCTCACACGTCTTGTGCTCAAACATGGTGTCGCCAATTACGGGCCCGTTTGTATTGCAGAAGTCAATGAACCACTCACCGTTATTATAGCAATTCCCAGCTCCATGGTTTCCCATCACATGTTTGAGCACATCGTTTTTGCTGCCAACTTTAGTATTCAAATCTCCTATAACCATTTTAATATCTCCGCGCGGTGTGTTGTTTTAAGCGGCTCCTAGTCGACAAAAAGCCAAACAGAGAAGATTTAATGCACAAGCTTACAATATTGGGCGTCTTCTGGAAATTTCTGATGATATATTCTTCTATTGTATTTTCTATTTTAACTGTATGAGATGGAGGCATATTGTCAAGTTTCAACCCTATCCATTGATAAAGGATATTAACAGGAAAGTTTAATAACACAATAAAACCAAAAAAACAACATCCGTCAAAAATGCATTAATCTGAAGAAAAACAATTATTTTACTTTGTACGATTGACAGACGCCTGCAATAATTCATCTGGAAATAATAATTATAATCCAGAAGTCATATTTGTATGTTCAATTTTGATTATTTTATTGGACTCATCTCAGCAGAATGCTACAGCTATATCTATTTGAAGAGAATTTAATTAAATAATTCCACATCGATTCGTTGTATTTGGCTGTAAGACTGCATACAATCAAACTGGCTTGCCTTGCAGTCTGCAGCACTAACAAAAATCTCATTAATGCTGTTTGCACATCCACTGCCACATAAAGTTTAATATCCTGCTATATTGCAACAATAGTATAACCTTGCAGCCTCCAGCCCTTTTCAATTCATTTACCTTCATCCTGAAGCTGTATAGTATAAGTATAAGGGCATAGTATCTGTATCCTGACACTGCAACTTTATTTTACCAGAAAGAACATAGGTAGACAGATACACACAGCAACACTTGTGTTTAATTAAACCTCTTATCTGTATTAAAAAGTCGTCCTTTAACATTTTTTTTTTTTGTAATTATGTAGGTTCTATTATTTTCCTACCCTCACTGCATCTAGGAACCAAAATTTGTTTTAGTTTTACAAAACAGGAGATGAGGATGAAAAGAAGAGCTTCATAAAAAAAAACTAGTAACAAACATAAAATCTGTTAACGAGGTAATTAAAAGCGTTACAGAAAACCATAATGACGCAACATTTCTTAAAAAAGAAACAAAATATTTTGTGCAACATGACAATTTCATTTAACGTAAATTTTTAAGAAACTTAGTACAATGAAAATTTCAAACGAAAAGCACCACCAGTGGTGGGTTTCACCTTGAAGTTCTTGAAGGTGGTGAAAAGGTGTGGTTACTTTGGACCAGTTAAGGCCTCTACAAAAATGAAACATCAATAAATGATGGATGTGTGTGTAAATATAATTACCCAGCAAACATTTTAATTCAGAAATGAAAGATAATTAATTCATAAAAGTGAAGAAACCGTCCGAAAAATAATTCACTTCTGATGCAATTTGAATCATTTTACCTGTGCTCTTAGACACCGATTTGAATTATTGTAATGATTCATTTATGATCTGGAAATTCGTCATTTAAATGAACGTATATAAGGAGTCCATATATTCATTTAAATGATTAATACCTGAATCTTTTATAAATCATAAAAATATATACCTTCACATTAATTAATCATATATGAAACATTTTAACGATTCAGAAAAGATTCAGGCACAGGTGAGTGGTGGCCCTATGGGACACCGAGAACTTTCCCGGGGCGTTTCGATTTTAGGGGCGTTTTTTTCAGGAAAAAGTTCGAAAGAAGCGCTGCCTGGGCAACGAAGGTTAAAGAACAAAAGTCGATGATGTATTAAGAAAATTTGAGATTAAAAACTTTAATGTTATTTTTGACAAAATTATTATGGCTATTAAGAAGCGTTTTGCACAACATAAAGATTTTTATGGAAATGTCGAATGTTTCGATCCACGAACGTTTAAAAAAATTGCCGAAAATGGTTTGCCATATAACGCTTTGGACAAAATATGTGACTGCACCAATACAAAAGAGGAAGACGTACGTGATGAAATTTTGTCCTTTGCCCGTTTATTTCCTTCCATTGCTCTAAGATCAAGAAAGAAAGTGGACGATAATGTTGTTGGAATTTGGGATTGGGATCAATTGTCCGACGAAGAAGATTTACTTGGCAAAGTTGATGAATCAGCTCCTATTGAGAACAAACATATTGAAGCTTGCAATTTTTGCGTCAGGGGGTGGCCGTGGTGCAATAGTTGTGTGCTCGCCTTTCAACCTCGTGGTTGCAGGTTCGATTCCTGCCGTTGTCCAATTCTAAAAATTGTCATAAAATAAGTTGCTGCATTGCTCATTACATGCTGTTTAGGTATAACACTAACAATATGTGATTGAGTAAACTAGCATACCCATAAAAAAAATATGATAACGAAATAAATAAAATAATGCGAATTATAAGGGACATAAATAAATAAGACACGGTAGTCCTCTCCGCATTAGTTCAGGCGCCATCCCTGGAGATAAATCTGAGACATCAACCAGCTCTGTTCTCAGAACATCGCGGCACACATCTTTCATATCCTTATTTCTCTTCTTCCACAGGATGCCGCGCTGTGTTAAGAAAAACATATAAAGGGTATTCATAATCCCTTGAGCGCGTGCAAAGTTATAAAAAAAAAAAGCTGTGTTTATAAATTAGTTGATTATAGAACGTTTTCTTTGGAATATAAAAATTTATTCAATATTTATAAATGTCTACATACCCTACCTATGACCAGGTAAAGTGTGAAAGGAGTTTATCTAAATTAAAAATTATAAAGAATAGATTAAGATCAACCATGGGCAAAGAAAATTTTTATATATGTTAAAACTAGCTGAGCCGGAGAACTTCGTTCCGCCTAAGTTCATTTATGTCAAGAAAATAATAATTCCGAGCATGCACAATGCTGTTTCATGTAATGCAGTCGATGAAAATTATTTATTCGAAAGTTTTATTAAATACAATGAAAATAAATAAATTAACAATGTCTATGTTTTCCAATAATTGGCGTGTCGGCCAGCTTTACGCTTTTTTATTGAAGTACACAACATTTTTAGTTTTATTATCGGGTGCGTACACGTACAAAGCGGTAGGTTTGCCGGTACGTGAGCAAGACACATATAATTGACCATGTGAGAAACATGGGAATTCGAGATTGATGCCACAAACATCCAGTTACTGTCCTTGCGACTTATTGATTGTCATAGCAAAAGCAAGACGCACCGGAAATTGAAGAAACTTAAATTCGAATGGCAAATCGCTCGGAATAAGAGGAATCCGTGGAATGAGATAATCTTCGCCTTTGAATTTTCCCCGCAAAATCGTGGCTTGAATTAGATTTCATTTGATGTTCTTCACAATCAAACGCTTTCCGTTACAAAGTTTTGGTGCATTGAGGTTGCGCAGCAAAATTATACCTGAGCCAATTTTCATCTTTAAATTATGTGGCGGAAAGCCCAGAATATCCAAAGAATTCAAAAATTCCGTGGGATCTTTATTGTCTTCTTTTTCATCCATCACGGAGTCCACCGATTTGAATAAATGTAACTCACCGGCGATTTGATTTGAATGACAAAATTCAAATGATCGACATCCTTCGATTTTTCGCAGCCAAAATCGCTCGCCAACTCAGCCAATCATGGTTAATTTTTTTGATTTAGTTTTTTTTTTAAAATTATTTGACCGCACGCAAAAGCAAGTACTTACAATTCAATTTGAACAAGAATCCATCAATCTAGAAATTTTGAAAATCAAACGATGTTCCAGGGTTAACAATTTTCCTGAAAATGTTCGTTAATTTTCATCCAGAGTATCCTATATGCCCTTCCTAGGGCAAGTTCTAAATCGTGAACAGATTTTCCTCTATTATCCTCTGACCTTTCTTGAGCCAATACCAATTTATGAAGCCCTATATATTGAAAATCGAAGAAACCATATTCTAAAAAAAGAGGATGGTCCCTGATTTCCAATTTTTCTGGACTTTCCTACAGTATCCTATGTCCTTTCTTGGGTCAATATGAATTCATAAAGTCCAAAATCATGAAAATCGAAACATCCGTTCTCGAGTTATGCGTCACACGGACGACATTTCTCTTTTATGATATCCTTCAAGAAATGTACTATTGTAGAAAACCATGTGAAAGTAGTTTCGAATACAGTGCGCTTTTACAGTAATATAATATGGATTCCCATTAAGATAAATAAATAAATAATAAAAAATAAAAAAATAATTGTTTTTGTTTTTTAAAATTAATTTTTTTTTTTTTTTTTTTTTTCAAAAAAAGGAGAAGGGGCGTTTTTTGTTTTAAATCCCCCGGTAGCAAATTTGCTCCCACCACGCGCCTGTTCAGGCATTAATCATTTAAATATATTGGGCATATTCGTAGTCGCTGATAAACCTAGGTTTTACTAAACTGCAGTTTAAGACAATTTTAGCTCAATGAATTCAGACCGAACTTACTTACAAATTGTTGGTTATATATTTTTATAGGTTTACCAACTTGACTTACTACACAAATAAATAGCTTCAAATATTTTGGAATGATAAACTGAAATAAATTTCACGACTGGATCGTACGTACATGCTCTTGTAGCTAAAAACATATTGTTTGCGTTTTCTTCAATTAAAAACTTTAGTGCAGCTATAACAATTGAGGTTAAGGTAGTTAGGTGTAGTTATCCTATGCAGGTTTAAACCCTATGTGGGTTAAATTACCTTGATTCTTAGTACATATAATGAATTGTCGAATGGATGATTCAAGGAATAGTTACATAGGCACCTACCTACAAATGTATATTTAAAGTTATGGATTTTAATTATGTAAGTTAGGAGAGTAGAATTTATCTACATATATAGAAATATTGGTGGAACTTAAGTATGTAAACATGTACATAATAATGAAAATGAAGGATGTTGGTGGGTAATTATAGCTATATACACACAACTTCATAATTTAGGTGCAATATGCCTACATTGTATTTAGTATTAAGTGACGAACGCAAAAATTCGTAAAAAGGGAATAATAATAAGCTAGAAATAAATGGATAATACACATAATTAACTGTTTTCATATTGCTTAGTCGTTAAAGTTTGAGGGAAAACAAAGATGCAATTTGAATTCATGGATAGATAAGAATATATAAAAAAAAAATTCAAAAATCGTTGAAGCGGTTTTTTAATAAATTATTTTTTTATGTATAAAATTTTGAAAACATTTTTAGAAAAAAATTTCAAACGCAATTTTGAAGATATTTTTAATATACATATAAAATTCAAATTTAAAAAAAAATCTATGACTGGTTTTTGAAAAATCGATTTTCAAAAAAAAAAATATTTATTTTTTAAAAATCGAAAAACTTTTATTTTGAAAATTTTCGTATGCAGTTTTATTAACAATTTTAAGCACCATTTGTATAAAAAAAATTATTTTGATCAGTTCATCCAATATTGAGAAAGTCGAAAATATGAAAAGTGGTCGTATGGGAAGTACCGTTAAAAATAAACTACGCAAAAAAAATTATTATAATTAAAAGTGGGCTGTACTAATTTAAGAACACACACATTTTTACTTGCGATTATAGGTACTAAGGCAAGTTATGGACTCGTGCAAAAAAAAAAAATCTAGCAATCAAGCATGACATTCAAGGAATGTCTGTCTGTCTGTCTGTCCGCGAGTCTGCAGCCTAAGCGGTTGGATGAATTTGCTTCAAACTTGGTATATATTGTTTGTCCGGTAATATGCCCACACGTTTTTTCATTTTTTTAAGACGACACATAACGGTAGCTCCCATACATTTTTTTCTGTTCAAAAATAAAAAAACTTATTTTTTCTCGAAAACGGCTCCAACGATTTTTAGAAAAAAAAAATAGTTCATTAATGAAGCAAAAGGGATTTTTGTTTTGGAAAAAAATTGTTTGTTTTGGTACCTCTAGTAGTACCATTTTTTGGTTTTCGATTTTCTGTAAAACGGTTAGTTTGATTTTTTTGAAATTTTTTGCGCAGCAGGTCATGAAAAGTTTAAACACTATTGTAGGCCAAAAATTTTTCAAAAATAAACTTTTTTGGAAACTAAAAAAAAAAACTTTTTTTTTGTTGAAAACTCAAATTTCGAAAACGACTTAATGGATTTTTACGAAACTTCGTATTTGGTAGTTTTTCGACATTATCTTGAACAGTTAAAAAAACTATATTCCTTAGATAAAAAACAACGGTACCTCCCATATAAATGTTAAAAAAAAAACTGTTACGAAAAAAATTTATTTCTCGAAAACGGCTACAAGATTTTTTTAAAAACTGTGTGTATTCCTAAATTAGAACAGCCCACTTCTTTTCTCAACATTGGATGAAGCGATTAAAATATTTTTTTTTATACAAATGCTCCATAAAATTGTTAATAAAACTGAATACGAAACTTTCAAAAAAAAAAAGTTTTTCGATTTTTAAAAAATAAATACATTTTATTTTTTGAAAAATCGTTTTTTATTTTGAAATTTTAATTTTATATGTATATTAATAATATCTTAAAAATGGCGTTTCAATTTTTTGTTCTAAAAATGTTTTCAAAATTTTATACACAAAAAATTAATTTATTAAATAACCGCTCCGACGATTTTTGAAATTTTTTTTGATATATTCTAATTTATCCACGAATTCAAATTGCATCTTTGTTTTCCCTCAAACTATAACGACTAAGCAATATAAGAACATTTAAATATGTGTATTATCCATTTATTTCTTATTATTCCCTTTTTACATTTTTTTGCCTACATCACTGATTACTAAATACAATGTAGGCCCTCATACATTTACATATACATATATATGTCTAAAAATCACATGAATCTTATGTATGCATAATGCAGCTCAATTTTAAAGCTATATGCCTATAGCCTACCCACCTACATCCCTCATTTTCATTATTTACATACTTAGTTTCCATCTATATATGTATGTACATACATTTTACTCTCCTAACTGACATAATTAAAATCCATAACTAAGATTTAAATATACATTTGTAGGTAGGTGGCTATGTAAGCTATTCCTTGAATTATCCATTCGACAATTCATTATAATAAGAATCAACGTAATCGTACCTGCATAGGATAACTACACCTAACTAACTAAACCTCAATGGTTAGCCACATTAAAGTTGTTAGCTACAAGAGGAAATTCATACGATCCAGTCGTGCATTTTATTTTATAAAAATACCTGGCGCCGTTTTTGAGAAATACATTTTTTTCTTAACGGTTTTTGTTTTAATTTGTATTGGAGGTACCCTTGTTTTCTATTTTGGGAAAATAATTTGTTTAACTATTCAAGATTGTGTCAAAAAACTTACAAATACGAAGTTTCGACAAAATCTATCAAGTCGTTTTCGAAATTTTGAGTTTTCAAAAAAAAATTAATTTCCAACATAATTTTTTATTCAAAAATTTTGGTTTACAATAGTGTTTAAGCTTTCTAAGAGCTTCTGTGTAAAAAAATTCAAAAAATCAAATTAACTGTTTCCCAGAAAATCGAAAATCAAAAAAATGGTTGTACTAGAGGTACCAAAAATAACAAAAAAAAAAAATTATCGAAAGGAACCCTTTCCCTTCGTTAATGAACTGATTATTTTTTATAAAAATCGTAGGAGCCGTTGTTGAGAAAAATAAGATTTTTTTTGGCCAAGAAAAAAATGTATGGGAGCTACAGTTATTTGTTGTCTTTAAAAAAAATGAAAAAAACGTGTGGGCATATTACCAAAAAAACAATATGTACCAAGTTTGAAGCAAATACGTCCAACCGCTTAGACTGCAGACTCGAGGACAGACAGGCAGACGGAATTGGGGGACCCACTTCTTTTTTTTACGAATACATAACTTGCCTTATAGTACCTATGTATTATAGCAAGTAAAAAATAGAATCAACGTCTGAAAATTCAACTAAACCTAGGTTTAACTTCCAAATAGTTTAAAAATGACTATGAATACGCCCCATTATATGGAACCCTTATATACGTTCATTTAAATGACGAATTTTCAGATCATAAATGAATCATTAAAATGTTTCAAATCGGTGTCTAAGAGCCCAGGCTAAAGGATTCAAATTGAATCATAAGTTAATTATTTTTTTCAGATTCATTTATGATTGAAGATTTCATCGGTGAGCCGCCGGAACATTTTTTGCTTTGCCTCTTGTTTAGCTTTTATAGCTTCGATTTTTAATTGTTTCACGATGGTATAATTAAAGAAATGATTTTTATGTTTCTAAGAAAATTTAACAACAAATTTTTGTACATATATTATGTTTTATCGTTTGCTTTTTTATATATTTTTTTAATAAGTAGGTACCCATTTACTATTAAAACACAGGCTGGTTATATACCTATCTATCCCGATCTATCGAAAAACTTTTCCGAACTGATAATCGACTATGCATACGAAACTTTTGTCGCTACACTGACGCGTTATCATTACCCCTTTGTAAGAAGAAAAAATAAAAGGACGAACAATAAAGATACATATAAAGATCCACCAACAAAAAATGAGTGTTGTTTTTTTATTTTTTTTTGACATATATCTTTGCTTTTTTTTGGTAATAATTTGTAGGATCCTTGTATATAATCATAATTCATTCAAAAAACGGAAGGTTTCTTGAATATTATTCTTCATTTTTGGTGATTAGAATCTGAACATTCAGAAAAATGTTTGCTGGGTAGGGATAATGCAATGGGGTTTAAGCATCTATATTGCATATATTATATTTAATCCTGGAGCTGGACAAAAAAACTGTTACACTTTTTAATATTTTATTTAAAATTTACAATAATAAGTTTACCCTCTTTTATGGGTCCTTGTAGTAAACAACATTCTTACAAAATCAAAGGAAATAAAAAAGTGGCTTATGAAGACGACATAGTAATATTGAAAAGAAAACTGGAGGACTTTATTCTTCCTAAGCTCAATGAAATCCATATGAAGCTTTCCACAGAATCCAAATATATTTGTGCAATCCTAGACTCTAAGCTTACTTTGAAACGGAACACAGAGGAAAGAATGAAAAGAGCACTTTGTGCCTTCTAGACAAGACCGCAAAAATAGAATGGTGTATATGACCCCAAGTTATCCATTGGATGTACGTAGCAATAGTTCGTCCCATACTTTTTACGGCTCGATAGTGTGGTGGAAGGCTGTAGAGAAAGATAGCTATCTAAAAGCCCTAAACAAGGTACAGAGACTATAGCCTGTATGGAAATAACCGAGGCATGAAAATCTACGCCACAAGCAGGGCTGGATATCATTTTCAATCGTCCGGGCCTGGACGAGTACATAAGATGCACAACACCAAGAGTGCACTTCTACTAAAAGAAATGGGCTCTTGGAAGCACAGTAGCAGTACCTGGCAAAGGTTTGATAATATGGCGGAACTTAATGTGACCACTGAATATTTACCAAAGACAAGGCGAGGAATCATAAAAACTCTCAGTTGAATGTAGCGTCTTTCAGGCTGAGATATACGCTATTGAAAAGTATCCGAAATGTTCGTAGGAGAAAATATGATCTCACTAGAAATCACATTTTTCGTGGACAGTGGGCAGTGGCAATGACGCTTCAATTAATTCAATTAATTGAGCGCTCCAAGGTTGCAACAAGGATTTTCTACAAGCATCTTCCAAATTCAATCCAGCGAGCAAGGTGGTGACTTCACTTGGAGATCTGACGGCATGAGAAGACACCCTGAAACTTAACTTGTTCAGTCAACATATTGTCAAGCTTTGTCAATAGTTGTCCAAGACTGTCCACAAATTCTACATCTTAAGCCTTTTTCTGTACGTACAAATCAACCGAGTTACGATATAGAAACCTCGCGGCGGATTCCATCGACTGCGTTTCATCGAGTGCATCTAGTCACCATGCCTATCTGACCACCACCATTCGTTTTTACATCCGTTCTGGTGCGAGTAAGAGCAAAATTCATGATACGAATCTAAACTTTAATATAAACTGATTGGGCTTTCCTACATCTCCGAAATTGTTTGTACATATATCCTGGAATCTCCTCTTTATCTTACTCTTTGTTCGCAAATTATATCTTAATCAGACATTAATGGAATCTCTGGAAGAGAATCATATCTCACTTATCATCAATCTTCCCCTTTCATTATATTATTTCTATGTGAAACAGGACAGATTTAAGTTTTTTAGAACTTTCCTGCTATTAACATTATTTCCAAATTCCAAACTTTTAACATTCCTTTCTTAGCCCAGAAACCACTTTTAATTCCCCAACAAGTGATACACATGGTGTATGAAAATGAAAAGACAGTTCTTTCCGGTCCCTGATGCATGCACAGCACATTAGACTGAGCTCCACTTTATCAACGTCAAAATTTAATTACCTCCTCTTGCAGATAGTGCGCGGGAAAAATAAAGCCAACTAGCTAACTATATATTGCAGGAATCAGGATTTAAGGAAAAGGATATATTTATTCTGATAGCAGTACCCGCCTGCCCACCTCCCGCCATACCACCGGGCTACCACTGTCGCCGTCGTCGTCGTCTCTCTATACGTGATGGCATAACATGAATCCTTTAATGTCTTAGTGGCAGAATAATTGCATTTTAATTGCCCACAAAAGTGAGCTAAGTTTTGCACAGGAAAATGGTAGCTACCAGTAGTAGCTGGTGCGGAATTAACTACTTACCGCCAAACCCCACTGAAATGCCTGAGGCACAGAGAAAGGAACTATGCAAAAACAAAGCTTAAAAATTATGCAAAGTCGAATGGATATTCTCATTTCCGGTGTGCGTCTTGGTTAAGAGTTGGCCACGGTTTATAGCGCTGCACTAAGGGCACAAAAAAAAATATATAAATCTTTTGGATTCTGCGCTCAGTAGTTAGTTTATAGACACTCAGGCTACGTTTGGGATTCATTTCAATAAAAGGAACATCCCCAACTCTGCTGGAAACCAAGAATGATGCATCCTGTGCTAACCTCCGAAGTATATATTGGTACCTTTCTACTTTGGTAGCAAGCGTAGGGTTTGGATAGTCACATGTAATAGAAAAAATTAATGAAAGATATAGTAATTCATTACAATCAGATATAGCTATGTATGTATTTTGTGCATCATTAAATTATAATAAGCTGCTGGCTGATAAGAAATTAAGATTAACATAATTGGAAACGACAACTTTTTGCATTAATTCGAAATTTAAGCAACTGTTACAAATTGATCTTTCTCTGGTTTCGTTCTTTTATTACTTGCGATTATAGGTACTATTTATAAGGCAAGTTATGCATTCGTCGAAAAAAAGAGTTTTGAGATAACAATCAACAATGACATTACGATGAGAGCGAAGACGAAAAAGATGGTCTAAAAATTGTGTCCGTCTGTATGTCTGACTGTCAGTCTGTCTGTATGTATAAACACCTATAGCCCAAACTTTTGGGCCGAATTGCTTCAAACTTGGTATATAGACTTTTTTAGGTATTGTACAGAGGTGAAATTGATTTTTTTTAGCTCAAAAATAACGGTACCTGCCATATAACCGTTACGTTCAAACCTATTTTTCTCGGAAACGGCTCTAACGATTTTGTTAAAAAAAAGTCAGTCCGGCTTTTTGGCTACGACCGATCATATGGTTGAAAAAAAAAATTAGAAAAATGTTTAAAAACGGTACTTTCCATAGGACCGTTTTTTTTTGCTTTCGACTATCTCATAAACGGCTTAACCGATTCATTCGAAATTTCACACATATATAGGTTTATGTTTCCCAAATTATACCGCGTACCAATATTTTTAATTAATATTTTTTTGTATTTTTAAAATAATTTTTAAGAAAAAAAATTTTTAAATTTATATTTCGAAAACTGCTCATTAAATTTTTTTCAAAAATTATATTTATATGTATTTTCTGATTACCTATGAATTGGCGTTTTTGAAAATTTTTTTTAAAAAAAAACTTTTTGAAAATATTTAAAAAAAAAATTTTTCTCAAAAACCGCTCTACATATTTAAAAAAAAATTTTTTCGTAAATTCAAATTTATCCAAGAAATAAAATGACGTACTTTTTTTTTAGCTCAAATTATTTTAAGTATTTATATCAGAATTTTGAATTATTTTTTCTTTAATTAAACGGATTTAATCTGTTTATATTATTAAATATTTAATATTGTCATACCAATTTATTTTAGAACAAAATTTAAAAAAAATTTGTATATGAATATATAAAATTGAGTTAAAAATGGCTTTAAAAATATATTCAGATTTTTAATAGAAATCTTTTGCATACGATGTGATCGAACATAAGAGCAAGTTCGTGCGATCCAGTCGTGCATTTTATTTTATTTCGCGTCAAAATCAAAACTGTTATAAATTGGCGAGTACTTATAAAAATTCGGTGCATCAAACCGAACAAAAGACGACGCGACTTAATTACTACGACGACTACATTATTAAAAATAGACTCATAAATGTTTTACATTTATTTGTTCATAAATAGAGTGAAGTCATGCATGGAATGGATTCCATTAGACACAAAGCGAAATGTTGGAGGAATATTCAAAAGATGGAGAGATGACATCAGTTCATTTTGTTCTAACTACTGGCGAGAAGCAACAGATAGAAGAAGTTGGAAATTAAGGGATATTTAATTAAACAATAATTTAAATATAATTTGAATGAAAAATATTAAAAGTAAATAAAGCTTATATAATAATAACAGTGAAACCCGCTTAAACAAAACGACAAAAAATCACAACAAATTTTTCAGTTAAGCGGATTTTTCCCTTAAGCAGACCTCGGGTAACTGAAATAAAATGCACGATTGTATCGCACGTCCTTGCTCTTATGTTCGATCAAATCGTATGCAAAAGATTACAATTAAAAATCTCAATATATTTTTTCACTTAATTTTGTATACAAAAAATTTCTTTAATTTTTCTGAAGAAAAAAATGTTAAGACAATTTTAAATAATGTATACTTAAAACCACAATTTCAAAAAAATCATCCACCCGTTTTTGAAATATTGAAAGCGAAACTCTCGGTGAATTTCGGTACCAAAAATTCGTTCTTGTCTCGGCGAGTGTTTTAAATCATCGTATCAGTGATAAGTCCTTTCTCCCTTGGATGGAAACACAAACAATGATCGTTGTTCGCAAATTGTGCGATTAATGCACTAAAAACAACAACAAATTTATTGTCAACTCCATGAATTCTGATTAATTTATTTTGAAAAAATTCAGAACCATACTGAAATTGTTTGTTTTGATTGACACAAATTCGAGGAATATTTGGTTCGATGGAATGATGAATACCTTCTCCACGAACAGGCAGACTGAAAGCGAACAAATGAAATAAATCAGAGGGACGCCGGGCATGAACAGCTAGTTGTATATTGAAATATATCAACTTTTAATATTTTTTTTGTAAATTTACTTTTAAATGATGCTTCAAAAAATAAAAATTATTAAAAACAAAATAAGCTAATTGTATACGTTCCGTTATGAAATTGGAATCGATTTTTTTTTATACTATTGATATCCATTATTGGCATGCAAAAAAATATAAATAATTGATATGTCCACAAAAAAATGAATGCTGTCACTGAATTTTTTTTTTATTATAATGAAACAATCCAAGCTGAATGATAAATAGACCTTGTAAAGTTTTCATGCAATTTTCATTTCATTTTGCTTGAGTTTGAGCTTGAGTGAACAAATTTATTATTTTCGTTGCATATTTATTCATTTATTATTGTGTTAGCATAAACTATGTTATTTTGTCTGCAAGTACATTTTTGAGGGTGAGCATTATTGGTATTTTGTTTAAAGGTGGGAGTTCGGGCGCACTATACATTTTAAATGAATAATTTCAATGATGTCAATAGACAATTTCAAATATAAATTGTTTAAAGAAATTGTAAAAAAATATTGTGATTTTGATGTTCGCAAGAATTTAATTCGAATATAGGTACAAATGATTCGGATTAATTTTTTGTTAACACTAAATGGAACTCAATTGAATCAAAATTTATCTATAAAAACTAAAGGTACATAAAAGTAACAATACGAACCAAACCAAACCAAAAAAAAACAAAAATTTGCGAATAAAATATTTATTAACGGTATTTAGAAGCCATTTTTTCGATCAGGAAAATTATTATTTAATGATGTTTGCATTCCGTTCAAAGCATGAATGTTACACTAATCGATGACAAATTAAAAACTCAAAATTTTGAAATTTAAAATTTGTAACCTTTTTTTTTATCGTTAAAAATGCTGATTCAAATTAATTTTCGACTAAGCTGATTGCAATTTCAAACAAATCATTACATTCATTCATTCCAATTTTAGAAACTTGGTCTTATGAATGTGGACAGAATTAAAAAAAAAAAGATTCGCCCTCTTTTTTCTTTTATTCCTTCTCGAAAATGACCTTTCTTGAGAACGCCATAAATGATTTAAATAAAATTTTTAGATCTTGTCCTTTTCTAGAAAGGAAAAACTAGCACAGATATTTTAGTAAAATCGGTCCACTAAATCGCCCACTATTATTATTTATTAGTTTCTCGCCAATGCCAAAAAGATTTTGAGAAAAAATGAGGGTGTGTTCTTTTGATCCAGTAAGACAATCAAAAATAAAATTAAGTTATTATTATTTTTACTTGCGATTATAGGTACTATAGGAACATATGTACAAGGTGGCGCACGAATCGTGCTATAATAAGAAATTTAAATAACTTTTATTTTAATGGATGTATTTCATTCATTTTTTTTTATTGGATTAAAAATTAAATTTTATTTTAAATAACTAATGGTTTTTAAAGAGGATAGACCGCAAATGACCTCCACGCTCATCCACGCATATGCGGCACCTGATCAGAAAATTGTTCATTGCGGCCTGAAGGGTTGAAATTGGGATCGCCACAACTATTTTCTGCTTCAATTCAGTCAAATTCCTGGGTTTCGTTTTGTACACTTCCTTCTTGACATAACCCCATAAAAAAAGTCTAGTGCAGTCAGGTCAGGTGACCTTGGGGGGCAGCTGAAAGTGCAGTTTCTGGATATCAATTTGTTTGGGAATTTTCGTTGGAGCTCCGCCATAACTTGTGTGGCTACGTGTGCACTTGCTCAATCTTGTTGAAACCAAGTCCTGCTGAAAGGGATACGTCTTCGGCGAAGTTCTGGGTAAAAAAACTCCTTCAACATCTTTAAATAACGGTCCCCATTGACAGTTTGTGTTACACCGTTTTCTTCAAAGAAGTATGGTCGGACAATACGCCTTGATGAAACTGCGCACCAGACAGTGACTCGTTCTGGATGCAGTTCCGTCTCATGGAGCATTTTTGGGTTAGATTCACTCCATATACGGCAATTTTGCTTGTTAGCATTGCCGTTTAAATCAAAAAGGGCCTCATCAGACATGAACAAACAATTTATCAATGTGTTGTCTTCTTCGGCCATTACAATCATTTTTCTGCTATATTCCAGGCGAACAGGCAAATCCTGAGGGTTTAACTTGCTTGTAATTTGGACTTTGTACGGAAACAAGCTTAAGTCATCATAAAGTATCCGTTGTAATGACCGTCTGCTAACTCCAACTTGGCCCGATAAGTTCCGAGTCTAAACTTTTGGATTTGCCTGTATTGCCGATGCAACAGCCACAATTGTATGCTGAACCCGAACATTGGGATCTCGATGATGCGGTCGTCGTTCGATGCTTCCAAATTCGGCAAACATGTTCACCAGTCTCATATTGGTCCATCTACTCGGGGGAGTACCGCCAAACTCCAGCCTAAATTCCCTTTGGACGGAAATGACGGACTTCAAAGAATGGTATCGCTGCACTATCCAAATCCTTTTTTCAGTATCCCAAGCATTCATTTTGATAAATCTAAATAGTAGCCTATAAAATAAAAAAAAATAAGCCGATTTCTCACACTGAAAAAAAGTTATTACATTTTATATTTGTAGCACGATTCGTGTGCCACCCTGTATATACTGTATACCATATATACAGTTGTGTGCAAAATAATAGGTGAGTGCTAAAAAATCATCAAAAACGCTTGAAAATTTTTAAAAATTGGGTTGGTCTTAACAGCCCTTTTAATCTCTCGATCAGTGGTTTTAGTTATTTTTCTTTGGTATTCCTCGGGATTCTGGATGGCTGGTCCATCTTAAAGCATTTGTGGCCATGTTTTGAGAACAACCAACCTGTCCAGCGATTTCCTTCGTTTCGAAGGTTTTTGATAATTTCTGATAATAGATTAGAACAATGTGATTTACGACCCATAGTTTTTACTTCTACCAGCTTAGAAATAGCTAAATTAAATAATACAAATGTTACTACATTCATCAAAAAACTAATAACTTATTTATCTTAATTTAAAACCACGAATGAGAGTATTAGAACTATACAACAATTTGTTTGCATAAAGAAATTAAAAAAAACATTTTATTTATATTTTAGAAAGGTAATCATTAAATGACAATAAGTCAAAAGCAACGGCTTGATGCACGTAAACCAGCAACAAGAGGATACCAGAGTGTTGCGACATATTTTATAAGTCATTTTACGAGTAGTAGCACTTGTTTCACACTTTCTAACGAAAACTAAAGCTTTCAAACATTATTTTTTGCACCTATTATTTTCCACACCACTGTATTGTTTATTTTTAAAGTCGTTTTTCACTTAATTCTTACTTGCAATTATAGGTACGAGTACTATAAGGCAAGTTATGCATTCGTCAAAAAAAAAAGTTATGAGATAACAATCAGACATGACATTGCGATGATAGCGAAGACGAAAAAAGATGGTCTAAAAATTCTGTCCGTCTGTATGTCTGTCTGTCAGTCTGTCTGTGTGTATGTATAAACACCTACAGCCCAAACGGATATGCCAAATTACTTCAACAAACTTGGTATATAGAGTTTTTTAGGTATTGTACAGGGGGGAAATTGATTTTTTTTTAGCTCAAAAAATAACGGTAACCGTTACGTTAAAGCCTATTTTTCTCGGAAACGGTATAACGATTTTGATTTAAAAAAATCAGTACAGCTTTTTAGGTACGACCGATCATAGGGTTGAAAAAAAAAACAATTTAAAAATGTCTAAGAACGGTACTTTCCATATGACTGTTTTTTTATTTCGACTATCTCATAAATGGCTTAACCGATTCTTTCTAAATTTCACAGATATATAGGTTTAGGTTGTAAAATTTATACTGCGTAGCAATATTTTTAATTAATATTTTTTTATTTTTAAAAGCATTAAAAAAAAAATTAAAATATTTGCCGAACACCTATGAATATGGGTTTCTGAATTTAAAAAAAAAAATTTTTTTTAAGTTTAAAAAAAACTTTTTTTTCCTTTAACTGCTCCCCAGATTTTTGTTTTTTTTTTCTTTATATATTTTTATTCATCCAGGAATTCAAATTGGATCTTTGTTTTCCTTCAAACTATACAACCAGTTTTTTTTTATTTCTCGACTCTCTCATAAACGGCTCGACGGATCTTAATCAAAATTTTTATATAGGGGGCCCTTCGAATTACAATAGTACATACCAAAATTTTCAAAAGATATTTTTTTAGATTTTTGAAAAAAAAAATCATTACTTTTTTTGAAAATTCAATGTTTCGAAAACTTTTTGTAAATTTTTTTTGAAATACTGTTTTTAAATTTCAATTGTTTAATACTTAAAATCGCAATACCAATATTTTTGTTTTTAAATTAAAGATTTTTTTTTTAAATAAAGTAAAAACGGACATTAAGATTATATCTGGCCTTTTCTACTAAGAATCCTGTGCATACGATGTGATCGAACAAAAGAGCAGGTACGAACGATCCAGTCGTGCACTTTGTGGAAATCGGCCCTCATCCTAACGAATGTTGACTTTTACAAGTATTCAAATTTGATTTGAAATTTTATAGTTAATAACTGCCAGTTGTACTAATATTTGATCCTTGGTACAGCAATTTGAACTTACTCTGGATTAATCGAGGTTCAATTACGGGTTAAATCTCAGCATCCAGAAGGTTTCTGAAAGTAAATCTAGGGATATTAAAAGATATGTTGATGTCGTGTTGAAGCTTCTGGAGATAATGAAATTTAAAATGGTTTCCACCGAAGTAGATTTCAAGGATGAGCACCGTTCACCTTTCTTCGGAATTGCCAGTATTTTAGCAGTTATCCATTCTTGAGTAAGGTACTTTGCTGTTGTTGTAATAGTAGTTGAGAGTGAATGAAAATCACACCCTCATGTCCCACCAAAAAACAATTGAGTTGAAGCTTTCTGTGAAACACCCTGTATAACAAACAGACATACTAAAATTCTCCATAAAAAAGGTGAGCACATGACCAATAAATAATATCTGAAAGGATAACATTGAGTATATTATGGTGGGACATCCCTCTCAAGATTATGCAGCTGTTTTAAAATACAAAAGGACTTTCGCGTTAAGCAAATTTGTATGTGCTTAAACATTATACACATCGTGTGTTGAAGCTTGTTATACATTTTGTTCCTTGGATTCAATTTAGCGAAACACGGCGTTAATTTGGAATGAACAACTAGGTCAATTATTATTATGAGCACAGGTGGATGCATATAAACAGCATACTGCAGGAGCAGGAGCAGGATTCAGAATGTTTCATATACCGCGTGTGCTTATCCTGTGCCATGGCGCAGGAAAACTCTTTACAACAAAAAGTCTAGTTTTTTCATATTGTTTTATGATTTTTCTATTTTTTTTTTTTTTTTTTGGGGAAAAAATTTGAGGGCATACCTCTTGAAAAGTACCTACCTACATATATTTTAGGTGTTGTGGTTAATGTATTATCGTTGGGTTTGGAAAATTAATGTAACTAATTAAGCTAACCATTTTTCATGGAGAGCCCGTAAATTTGGAACAGACACGCTTGCCATGCTGCTTGCGGCAAAATGTAATAATAATTATTATGAACGTCAGGATAAAAGATTTTTGATTGTAGTTTCCTCCTTTTTTCTATTGTTAAGTTTAAACCTTGCTCTCGCAAATTGCCATTACGTTGGAAATATTTTGTGTTGAGTAATTTTTTATTTAATTAGTGGAAAGTCGCGGCGTATTTTAAAACACGTCTATGTTTGTAACCTTTAAATCTTATAAGTACCTAGCCTTTTTTGGTTACCTAAATGTGAGATACAAATATCTTTTGTTTCCTTTCATTAAAACAAGGAATATAGTTTTTGAGGGTTTTTTTAAAAACGTTAAATATTTCGACATGATGGAGGGTAAATACGTATACAAAAAATGTTAAAAGATAAGGGCTAAACATTAATTCATTATTTAATTTTATTTTTAAATCATGTTATTATAGTTAAAATGTTTTTGAAAAATTATTTAAAGCTTAAAGTTTTTAACCTACTGACAAAAAAAGTTTTAAAAAATATCTTCTGTGGCACACGTATAAATAATTCGTAAGCATATTGTAAGTAGGTGAAGGTATAAATGGCTTATGGGCAGAAAGAAGATCATGAAAACAAACTTTTCAGCAATTAAGTGAACCGTTATGATATCATGGCTTGCGTGGCTCTTATATATTGTAGGTTTTTGAATATTGTAACAATTATCGGTCGCATCTAAGGCCTGTGTAAGAATTATGGATTCGTCAAGCTGATATCAACTGACAGGAGAGGTTATGGAGAAGAGAAAAAAGGAAAAAAAAGAACGTGGTCACAAGAAGGGTGGACACATAGTCATTGAGTAGATTTTTTTCTTTTTTTTGTATCTTTTATTTTACAAGAATAAAGAAATAATCGAACTTGTTATTTAAAAAAGGGTTTCGTTTATTTATCAGCGTAACAATTGGTGTCAGATGTGGGGTAAATAACGATCGATATCCTAACCGAATATCTACTACGCTCCAAAAATGTCAGAAAATGAAGATATGGCGAAAAGATTGGAGGGAATTCTTGTAAGAAGGGATGCACAAATGAAATTACTTGCTGACCAATCCGCCGCAGTGGATGGTCTTCATTCCTTGCTGGACGAAATAAGTACACGGGTCGCACAATTTGAATTAACGCGACAGGAATCTCGTACTAATTCAAGTGATCCTCTGTCTAATCATTCTACTCCCATAGGTAACACTGGGCGAACCCTCACACAAGCGGAATGTAATGACTATGGTACAGCTCGACATTCAATTATTAACGGAGTACCAGCGGCCAGTTCTACGAATGTTCCAGATCAAAATTTGCAGTCGTCGAATAGGCGAACATTTTCTTCGGCAAGTTCCAATTTTGTGCCACAAAATTTGATAAGCAATGAGACCTCAGCTGATGGGCGCCTATTAACCACGTTGCCATCAGTCAATACGCTAAGTAATGTCCCTATGGATCATTCTCAGGAACAATGCACACAAGCCACCACCCCAATGCTGGGAGCAGCACAGCACCTTAAAATAACTCCACGTGAGTTTGATGGAAAAACGCCTTGGCGCTCATATCGTCTTCATTTTGATGCGGTTGCGAGGGTGAACTGTTGGACAATTGAGTTCAAAGCGCTTTACCTTACCGCCTATCTGCAAGGAACTGCGTTGGCTTACTTCGATACACTCCAACCACATATCGGAGATGATTTTTCTCGCCTGGATATAAGCTTAAGCCAGCGATTGTTAACGAATATGAGCAATCGACTGCTCATTCTGAGCTACGAGGACGGGTACAGAAACCAAAAGAATCCCTAAATGAGCTGGCAACTGACGTTCAGCGCCTTGTTTATCTCGCATTCCCAGACTGCCCTGAACAATCGAAAGATTGAATTGCTTTAGCACAGTTCATAGATGGAATTTTTGATACAGAATTGCAGCAAAGAGTGAGAGATACAGCTCCCGATTCGCTTGAAAAGGCTTTATCCTCCTCTGCAGCCACTCGACTAAGTCGCAGACATTTTCAGTCGCAGATGATTTCTCTACAGAACTGTAGTCGGGAAAAGAACATCGCGCAGCTTAAAGGAGCAGATGTTGCCGCGAATACCACCAAGAGCTCCGACAGTAAAAAACCAAACCAGAACTTCCTGTGTTGATGAAAAGCCAACAATAATAGAGCCAGGAGTGAAAGGGAAAATTAAATTCATTCATCCGACTGGTTATGGGTTTGTTCGAGGAAACGACAACAATGAGGTAATTTATGTACCACTTAGTGAGCTTCGCAAAAATCCTAAGCTCCGTCAAGAGGGAGAACCAATTTTGTTTGATGTAGAAGAAGCACGAATTGGCCCTCGTGCCATTAACCTTAAAATACCTGTAGACATAGCTCCATCCAGTTTGGTAGTTACTCGAGTATCAGAAAACCTAGCTGTTGAACCTCACCAATCGGGAAATGTCGACACCTATTTCTTCAGAGGCAGAATTAGTGGCCAAAACCAGTGCCTCTACTCCACATGTAGTATCAATCCGCTATTTAAATCGCCAAAGTAATCTTGTTGCCCGTATTAAAATCTATGAGGTTAGCTGCCTAGCTATACTGGACACAGATGCTACGCAAACAATCCTACACCCTCGTGTAATTCAAAAGTTGGTTACCCGCCCGGTGATAAAAATGTCACATGCAACCATTCAAACTGTCACTGGTTACACTGCACCAAGGAACACTACACTGGCTCAAATTGAATCAAAAGCAGAGATGTTTAAATGTGGACGGTTTACAGCTGATTCATCTACAGCCGATCTATCACCTGTTATACGAGAAATGTTAAAAAGAAGTGCTACCAATCTCACTCATGAAGAACAAACAGAATTGGAAGGATTCGTTTTCCGTAACAGTTCTATGTTTGCAGATGCTAACCTCACTAAGTGCACTTCCCGTATTTAGTACCACATCAACACCGGTACTACAAGTCCGATCAAGCTACCACCCAGGAAATTGCCAATCGCACGACGACAGCAGAAGCTGAGTCCATATTAGACGAAATGAATTTGCAGAGAGTTGTGGAGCCATCAACCAGTCCATGGTGTTCCCCCGTTGTTCTTGTACGGAAGAAAGACGGGTCGTTGAGGTTTTACGTGGACTATCGAAAGCTTAATAATGCGACGAAGAAAGACTCCTATCCCTTGCCACGCATCGACCTAACACTGGAAGCCCTCGGAGGATCATTATGGTTTGCTACTCTAGATCTTCAATCCGGCTATTGACAAGTGGAGATGGCAGCTGGCGACAGAAAAAACTGCATTTTCCATCTGAACTGGCCTTTTTGAATTTAATGTTATGCCTTTTGGACTTACCAATGCGCCCGCAACTTTCCAGCGCCTCATGGACGTTACACTTTGAGGTCTCCCGTACACGATTTGTCTTGTTTATCTAGACGATATCATCGTCCACGGCAAATCTTTTGCCGAATTGCTGCAAAACTTAGATTCCGTATTTCAGAGGCTACAAGAAGCAGGCCTTCAACTTTCCGCCAAAAAGTGTTGTCTCGGTAAAAGAGAAGTCCATTTTTTAGGGCATATTGTTTCTGATTATGGAATTTCAGCTGACCCTGAAAAAATTTCAGCTGTTCAAAACTGGCCCACACCTAAAAGCAAGACAGAAGTTCAATCATTTTTGGGAATATGTGCTTACTATCGCCGTTTCATAAGTGACTTTTCGGCCATTGCTAAAACTTTGACGGCGTTAACCGAGAAAGGAAAGCAATTCACTTGGACAGCAACCTGCGACAGTGCTTTTAGTACTCTTAAACAAAAACTTACCACAGCACCTGTTCTTGCCCAGCCGAATGAAAACGATCTATTTATCCTCGGCACAGATGCAACCCAACATGCATGTCGATCTGTTTTATCACAACTTCAAAGGGGTGCGAAAAAGGTAATCGAGTATCACAGTAAGACTTTTAGCCGGCCAGAAAGAAACTATTGTGATACTCGAAAACAGGTTCTAGCTATTGTCAAAGCTGTCACTCATTTCTAGCCGTATTTACTAGGAAGGCATTTTCTCTTGCGCACGGACCACAGCTCATTACGTTGGCTAATAAATTTTCGCTATCCATAGGGGCAGATGGCGCGGTGGATAGAACGTCTGCAGCAATTTGATTTTACGATCGAGCACCGCCCAGGGAAAAATCATCAAAATGCTGACGCTCTATCTCGTCGCCACTGTGAGCTGATGGACTGTCCATATTGCTCTCGATTAGAAGAAAAACAGTTAGCCATAGTTCGCACAACGATGTTGTCAATTGATATAGTCGACAATCAAAAAAATGATGGTGATTTATATGTGGTGCTGCAATGGATGGAAGAGCAACGGCGACCAACAACAGATGAAGTCCGGGCTTTGAATCCAATAGTTAAAGCTTATTGGGGCATGTTTGAAGCTCTCGAATATAAACATGGAGTATTGTGTAGAAAGGTAACTAGCTCTACCGGCGATTTTTATCAGGTCTTGGTTCCGATTTATTTACAGGCTGATATTATGAAAGCGATGCACGACAGTCCCATCGGTTGACACTTCGGCGTGAAGAAAACATTAGAGAAGACTAAAAAGCGGTATTATTGGGTAGTATGCTCGAACGATGTAGAAAACCATTGTAAAACTTGTGTAGCTTGCTAACAAAGGAGGGGGACCGCAACCAGAAGTCGCACACGATTACAGCCTGAGCATATAGGTGCCCCATTTGAGCGCTTCGCAATCGACATTTTGGGACTTTTGCGCGTCACCACCCAAGGTAACAAATATGTTTTAGTTTTCTGCGACTACTTTACAAAGTGGCCTGAGGCTTTACCTCTCCCAAATCAGACTGCAGAAGCCCTTGCTGTCAACGTCTTCTCTCAATTTGGCGTTCCTCTACTGCTACACTCGGACCAAGGGAGAAATTTTGAGTCCGAAGTTTTTAAGCACACACTGAAATTAATGGGTATTGACAAGACACGTACCACGGCATTACATCCACAGTCCGATGGCATGGTAGAGCGGTTTAATCGGACGCTTCTCAGTTATCTTGCTAAATATACAGCTAAGCACCAAAGGGACTGGAATACCAATATTCCGTTTTTGCTTCTAGCTTATCGAACTGCTGTTCACGAAGCAACGAAACAAACACCAGCATTCTTAACGTTCGGGCATGAGCTGCGTTTACCCACGGAACTATTTACCGGTCGTCCTCCCAGCAGGCCTACTGCAACTTCGAAATATGTAGAAGACTTAGCCTCGCGGTTGGAAACCGCCTATTCTTTCAATCGAAAACAGCTAATGGAGTATAGTCGAAGAATGAAGGACCGATACGATCTGAATGCCAGAGCTGTTCCATTTAATAATGGGGATAAAGTTTGGTTATACGCTCCGAAGAATAAAAAAGGTGTTTGCCCCAAATTGTAAAGTGACTGTTAAGGGACATACAATGTCTTGGCAAAGTTGGGTGATGTACTCTATCGTATTATAAAGCAGGGAGCAAATAAGTCATTGGTAGTTCATTCAGATCGGTTGGCACTGTCAGCTTTCCGAATAGAATTCTTTTTGGCGCAGAATTTAAAACCAAAAAAAAAGGCCTGGAGAGTTTTCACGACTGAGGACAGTCTATCTTTAAAGAGGCAGCTGTGTAACAATTATCGGTCGCATCTAAGGCCTGTGTAAAAATTATGGATGCGTCAAGCTGATATTTTATATTATTTCACCACACAAACGTGCGAGTGGTGAAACTCGTGCTCTATGCTTATGTTTTGGTAAACACAGTAGAACGTGTGCATGGTTATGTTTACCAGTACTCTGGAATATGAAATAAAGAAAGGGGGAATAATATCAAACGAACTTATGTTTTGTATCTGTGAAGTTGGAACTTTCAATAAACGGAACCGTATCCAATTTATCCGAGAGAGGATATAGTGCCTGGAACTATTTAGTTCCGGAACTACCCAAATCTAGTTTGAATCTGACCATAGACGAGTGAACCCATCAATATTAATTTCGTATTCATTAGGCAATAAGATCCCAGCAAACATTTATCTGAAGATTCAGATTCTAATCAGCAAAAATGAAAAATAATATTCAAGAAACCTTCAGTTTTTTGAATGAATTATGAATATATACAGATTGCCTACAAATTCTTACCAGAGAGAGGCAAAGAGATATGTATTCTGTGTCAAAAAAAATCAACACTCAGATTTTGTTGGTGGAACCTTCATATGGAGATCTTTTTTGTTCGTCCATTTATTTTTTATTTTTACAAAGGAGTAATGATAACAGGTCACTGTAATAACAAAAGTTTCGTTTGCATGGTCGATTATCAGTTCGGAAAAGTTTTTCGATAGATCGTTATAGATAGGTATATAACCATAGCTTTTGTTTTAATAGTAAATGGGTACCTACTTACTTAAAAAAAATATATAAAAAATCAAATGATAAAACATAAAGGTATGTACAAAAATTGTTTTAAATTTGCTTAGAAACATAAAAATCATTTCTTTAATTATAGCATCGTGTAACAATTAATAAGTCCTGGAAGCTATAAAAGCCAAACAAGAGGCAAATCAAAAAATTTTCCAGACGCTCACCGGTGAAATATTCAATAATAAATGAATCAGAAAAAAATAATTCACTTATGATGCAATTTGAATCCTTTAACCTGGGCTCTTAGACAACGATTTGAATCATTTTAATGATTCATTTATGATCTGAAAATTCGTCATTTAAATGAACGTATATTAGGGTTCCATATAATGGGGCGTATTCAAAGTCATTTTTATTGGAAGTTAAACCTAGGTTTAGCTGAATTTTCAGACGTTGATTCTATTTTTTAATTGCGATTATACACAGGTACTATAAGGCAAGTTATGTATTCGTAAAAAAAAGTGGGTCCCCCAATTCCGTCTGCCTGCCTGTCCTCGAGTCTGCAGCCTAAACGGTTGGATGGATTTGCTTCAAACTTGGTACATATTGGTTTTTCGGTAGTATGCCCATACGTTTTTTTATTTTTTTTTAAGACAACAAATAACGGTAGCTCCCATACATTTTTTTGCCAAAAAAAAATCTTATTTTTCTCAAAAACGGCTGCTTAGATTTTTACAAAAAAAAATCAGTTCATTAATGAAGGGAAAGGGTACCTTTTGATAATTTTTTTTTTAGAAAAAAATTGTTATTTTTGGTACCTCTGGTACAACAATTTTTTGATTTTCGATTTTCTGGGAAACGGTTAATTTGATTTTTTTGAATTTTTTTACACAGAAGCTCCTAGTAAGTTTATGCACTATTGTAAACCAAAATTTTTGAATAAAAAATTATTTTGGAAATTAATTTTTTTTTTGAAAACTCAAAATTTCGAAAACGACTTGATAGATTTTGTCGAAACTTCGTATTTGTAAGTTTTTTGACACAATCTTGAATAGTTAAAAAAATTATTTTCCCAAAATAGAAAACGAGGGTACCTCCAATACAAATTTAAAAAAAAAACCGTTAAGAAAAAAATGTATTTCTCAAAACCGGCTCCAGGAATTTTTATAAAATAAAATGCACGACTGGATCGTACGAACTTTCTCTTGTAGCTAACAACTTTAATGTGGCTAACCATTGAGGTTTAGTTAGTTAGGTGTAGTTATCCTATGTAGGTACAATTACGTTGATTCTTATTATAATGAATTGTCGAATGGATGATTCAAGGAGTAGTTACATAGCCACCTACTTACAAATGTATATATAAATCTCAGTTATGGATTTTAATTATGTAAGTTAGGAGAGTAAAATGTATGTACATACATATATAGATGGAAACTAAGTATGTAAATAATGAAAATGAGGGATGTAGGTGGGTAGGCTATAGGCATATAGCTTTAAAATTGAGCTGCATTATGCATACATAAGATTCATGTGATTTTTAGACATATATATGTATATGTAAATGTATGAGGGCCTACATTGTATTTAGTAATCAGTGATGTAGGCAAAAAAATGTAAAAAGGGAATAATAAGAAATAAATCGATAATACACATATTTAAATGTTCTTATATTGCTTAGTCGTTATAGTTTGAGGGAAAACAAAGATGCAATTTGAATTCGTGGAAAATTAGAATATGTATATCAAACAAAAAAATTTAAAATCGTTGGATCGCTTTTTTAATAAATAAATTTTTTGTGTATAAAATTTTGAAAACATTTTTAGAACAAAAAATTGAAACGCCATTTTTAAGATATTATTAATATACATATAAAATTAAAATTTCAAAAAAAATCGATTTTTCAAAAAATAAAATGTATTTATTTTTTAAAAATCGGAAAACTTTTTTTTTTTGAAAGTTTCGTATTCAGTTTTATTAACAATTTTATGGAGCATTTGTATAAAAAAAAATATTTTAATCGCTTTATCCAATGTTGAGAAAAGAAGTGGGCTGTTCTAATTTAGGAATACACACAGTTTTTAAAAAAATCTTGTAGCCGTTTTCGAGAAATAAATTTTTTTCGTAACGGTTTTTTTTTAACATTTATATGGGAGGTACCGTTGTTTTTTATCTAAGGAATATAGTTTTTTTTAACTGTTCAAGATAGTGTAAAAAAACTACCAAAAACAAAGTTTCGTTAAAATCCGTCGTTTTCGAAATTTTGAGTTTTCAACAAAAAAAAGTTTTTTTTTTTAATTTCCAAGAAAAATTATTTTTGAAAAATTTTGGCTTACAATATTGTTTAAACTTTTCATGAGCTTCTGCGCAATTAATTTTAAAAAAATCAAATTAACCGTTTTCCAGAAAATTGAAAACCAAAAAATGGAACTACTAGAGATACCAAAAGTAACAATTTTTTTCCAAAACAAAAATTTCTTAAATGTTCACTTTTGCTTCTTTAATGAACTGATTTTTTTTCTAAAAATCGTTGGAGCCGTTTTCGAGAAAAAATAAGTTTTTTAGTTTTGACCAGAAAAAAATGTATGGGAGCTACTGTTATGTGTCGTCTTAAAAAAATTAAAAAACGTGTGGCATATTACCGGACAAACAATATATACCAAGTTTGAAGCAAATCCAGGCTGCAGATTCGCGGACAGACAGACAGACAGACGGAATTGGGGGACCCACTTTTTTGGTGTTCTCTAGTATCGTAATGTCATGTTTGATTGTTATATTTTTTTTGCACGAATCCATAACTTGCCTTAGTACCTATAATCGCAAGTAAAAATGTGTGTTCTTTAATTAGTACAGACCACTTTTAATTATAATAATATTTTTTTTGCGTAGCTACTTCTTAACGGTTTCCTATAGGACCACTTTTCATATTTTTGACTTTCTCAATATTGGATGAACTGATTAAAATAATTTTTTTTATACAAATGCACCCTAAAATTGTTAATAAAACTGCATACGAAAATTTTCAAAAAAAAAGTTTTTCGATTCTTAAAAAATAAATAAATTTTTTTTTTTTTGAAAATCGATTTTTTATAAACCAGTCACAGATTTTTTTTTAAATTTGAATTTTATGTGTATATTAAATTTTTTGTTTTCAAAATTTTATTGATAAAAAAATAATTTATTAAAAAACCGCTTCAACGATTTTTGAATTTTTTTTGATATATTCTTATTTATCCATGAATTAAAATTACATCTTTGTTTTCACTCAAACTATAATGACCAAGCAATATAAAAACATTTAAATATGTGTATTATCCATTTATTTCTAATTTATTATTATTCCCTTTTGACGAATTTTTTCCTACATCACTGAATACTAAATACAATGTAGGCCCTCATACTTTTATGTATACATACATATATGTGTCTAAGAATCACATGAATCTTATGTATGCCTATAGCTACCTACCCACCCACATCCTTCATTTTCATTATTATGTACATGTTAACATACTTTGGTTCCATCAATATGTCTATATATGTAGATATATTCTACTCTCCTAACTTAAATAATTAAAATCTATAACTTAGATTTAAATATACATTTGCAGGTAGGTGTGTATGTAACTATTCCTTGAATCATCCATTCGACAATTCATTATATGTACTAAGAATCAAGGTAATTTAACCTACATAGGGTTTAAACCTGCATAGGATAACTACACCTAACTAACTTAACCTCAATTATTATAGCTACATTAAAGTTGTTAGCTACAAGAGCAAGTTCGTACGATCCAGTCGTGCAATTTATTTCAGTTTATTATTCCAAAATATTTGAAGCTATTTATTTGTGTAGTAAGTCAAGTATAAAAAATATATAACCAACAATTTTTAATTAAGATCGGTCTGAATTCATTGAGCTAAAATTGTCTTAAACTGTAGTAATATAAAACCTAGGTTTACCAGCGACTAAAAACATGCCCCATATCATTAAATGATTAATGCCTGAATCTTTTCTGAATCGTTAGAATGATTCATATGTGATTAATTAAGGTGAAGGTATATATTTTTATGATTTAGAAAAGATTCAGGCATTAATCATTTAAATGAATATATGGAACCCTTATATACGTTCATTTACATGATGAATTTTCAGCTCATAAATGAATCATTACAATGATTCAAATCGGTGTCTTAGAGCCCACGAAAAAGGATTCAAATTGCATCAAAAGTGAATTCTTTTTCGAACGGTTTCTTCACTTTTATGAATTAATTATCGTTCATTTCTGAATTAAAATGTTTGCTGGGATTTGTCTCTCATTTTGTAGTGGTTTCAATATTATTGTACCTACTTTCAATATTTGGCATTAAAACTTCATGAAGTATAAGAATTTTGAGTATTTTCGGACTTCACTAATCTGCAAGCCTCGCTTTTTACATATAGACGTTTTTGTATAGAAGAACTTAGATCTTTTTTAACATTTAAACATTTATGTTTTTGGTCCGATGGACCATGGGCGTAAGATGCGCGAGCGCCTTCAATGGTTTCCTGCCTCTCACCTTGAATCTTGTGTTTGGCTTAGCAATTATTACTCCGAAAATCTGAATTGAAGCATCCAGATCAAGAACCGGATAACTCCTTTTTTAAACATTTGGAGAAAAATCAAAAAAACTGTTTTAAAAATTAAAAAAAAAAATAATTTTCACAAATATTTTTTATTTTCACAAAAGGAAGCTTTAACGAAATTCATACAAAGATAAAAACAAAACAACAATTTTTCATAGAAAAAACAAAAAACAAAATTTGGTGATGTCCGTTTCCTGCACCGTATTTGTTAAAATTCAATAAGAAGCTTATATATTCTCATCTTCATAGTCCCAGATTTCACCAACAGGCTGTTTCTGTGCCTCCAAACTGTCATAAAAATGTATATCAGCAGGAGGAACAATTTCTTGGAAAATAAAATGACATCCTCGTACTTTTTTGGGTTGATGGGAAGACTGCGCGTGTACATTGTTTGGAGTGTAAATAATGGATTGCCTTGAACACTTGCCTTTGTTTCGGCTTCGAAGTTTGTTAGTGGCCCATGATGACTGATTGAAGCGGTCAAAATAGTAATATTACCTTCTTTAGCATAAACAAATTTTCGATATTTGCATACAGTCCATTTTATTTTATTTTTGTTGGTGATTGTTTTTTGAAAAAATGGACATAGGCTTGTTTTAAAATCAAATATGTTACTTTTGGTCACGGGTATTACGTTGAATCTTTTGGAACACTTTGCTACCAAGTTTTGTTAATCTTTTGGCAAATATAGGCGTTCAACTGTTCTCTTTTGTTTTTCTATTACACCAAAGGAGTGGTCGCATGGCAAAAAACTATGTCCCGGTTCTGGTAAATGATGCTCAATAATACCAATATTTCTGAACTTAAGTGCGCATAAGTATTGAACGAGAGAATTGTTCTTATTTTGAGCGCCGCAATTATCGGAAAATAAATATAATTTGGTAACTCAAAAAGTTGTCAATAAAATGGTGTAAAAAGCTGATGACTTCGTTTGGACCTTTTTTGCCGATTGTTTCATCGTACATGAACATGTGGCTTTTTTTATTACTGCATTGGAAAATGCAAAAATTGAAAACCCACAGCTGTCTTTTATAAAAAAAAAAAAACATCACCAGATGGTATAAGTGGAAGAGGCAAATTTTGCTGGAAGTCAAAAGTTAAAACTTCGACTGTGCTATACATTATGCATAATGCACTTTTTTCGAGTAGGTCATCATAAAAAGCTTTAGCTTTCCTTTTGTGTAGACTTTTTGCTAGTTCATCTGACTCTGCTGCAGCGATTTTTTTTACATTTGTGTCACACGTCTGACAAGTATCGGATCTAGGTGAACCAAATGAAAGTTTGAAATTTTTATTAAAATATTCCCTGTAAAACTCGTAGGTTACTTTGGGCTTTGGTTTTGGATTCACATTTTTCTTCCGTTTTGTAGTCGAAGATAACTCCAAAATCGTTTTTTTTGTAACTTAGAATCAAAATATTTGCCGGTTTATTACACTAAATTACGCAGGATTTTTTTTCAAATATCTGCATCAAAGAACGGGTTTCGAAAAAAAGTGGAGTTATCCGGTTCTTGATCTGGGTGCTTCAATTGGTTTGCGTACATCATGGGAATGTGATATGAATGCCTTTGTCTAGACGTCTACACTTATTTCAAATTTTTGACATATTACACATCACATACCTTTAGTGTATTTACGAAACGTTACTATCAGTAGATATCTTACTATCATCCAGTAACATTTTAAACGCACACGAAAACCAAGATTTTGGTCAAAAATAAAATTTTGAAAAGATAGGGTACGATATCAAAATAACTATCCTATTCCCGATAAAAGTTACAAGAAGTTTTTTTTAATAATACAAATTCTATATACTACTGAAATACATCAGCCAAGTAGAAGACTTAGCACTATAATATTTGGACTTGTTGAATTATTGATTCAAAATAGCTTTTAACGGCCTTTAGTCCAACAAAAATTGGCGTTTCGTCCCGGTGATCTCACATGGACTCATCAAATTTACAATCATTGTTTATGCCCACAACTTATGTACAATTGACAGAAATGTGAAAAATAAAATTAGTAGTTGTTTTTATTTCATATAATGTCTTGCAATGTAGAACCTTACCAATTACGAATCATATTTCAAAATATTGGTCAACAGCATTTTTTTTGTACAATTCCCACTTTAATTAAACATTCTATCATAAATATTTTATGCTTGCAACTTTTCCTTCTGCCCCATAAAAATTCTTATTCGTTTTTACAAAAAAAAAGCCAACAATTGGTTGGGTAAGGACTTCTCCATTTTTATGATCCAACTTAAAGATTGGAAATATCATGCGACGTTGAAGTGCGTTGGCTTTTTCCTTTGGAGTGTGGCCCCGTCTTGTTATTATACCATTATTCGGTCAACTTCTTGAATAATAAACCACAGGTAATTGGTAATGGGAGTGTTGTGTGGTAGCACCCAAAATCTACAGTGAACTTTGGTCAGACACCCAACGTTTGCTGATTGCTTAGACATTTTAAGTGGATTCCCCAACCGCAAATTTGTCACGCTTTGACTGCTCCTGCGTTCGTTGGTGCAAAAGTAGACATAACAACTTCTTAATGCCTGACAGGGTAGGGATGGTTGTTATCAGCATGTGGCTCGGCGGAGGGGGAGGGTTATTCCTTTTTTTTTTGTTCGCTGGATGCCAGGTTAGGTATACGTAAGTATTAGGTGGTATAAAAGGTTAACACAAATAGCTGTGCTCTATCACCTTTAGCCTCCTACAAACCCCTCTTTTAAAAAGAAAGGAAAAAAATCCGATGGATATATGAACATCGTTCTTTCCAAAACCCAAATCACTCAATTGATTCATTAGCTATGCGTCGCGTCACATCGTCGAGACATACTTGACGGGCCACACATCACTTCACCATAACATTGACAAAGTGAATTGATATTTTTATTTTTTTTAGGTTATATTTATCTTGTGCACATAATTTTGAGTTAATTAGATATCGATTGAATAAGTGATTTTTGATGACAGTATTAGTAACCTTCCTTGTGAATTTATTTAAATTTAAGGAAAATCAGCTTTAAATTTTTCACTAAGATCCCTGTCTCTATGTCGATTGTTCTTTAAATTTGGCATGCATTTAGTTTTTCTTGGACATTCTCCAGACTAGAATAGAAAATCAAAGCCGTCCATACAAAAATCTGGGTTGAAATGGTAAGTTGTCTTGTTTTTTTTTTTGAGGGGGAATACTTCAATATGTATGGATAGTGTTAATTTTAGAACTGAACCAATTTTTTTAGTTCAATCTCGAGGAGTGACACATGAGTTTTTTGTATTTTTCAATCCAGAATGTAATGAGAGCAAAATAAAAGCGGAAAGATGGAAACTTGGCAAAAATGTTTCATTTGCCATGAGAATGAATTTTAATGCAAGTTTTGCGTCTGGACAAAATTAAATAAAAATGAAACCAAAAAAGTGAGTTCCGCAAATCCGTTTTTCTGACGGTATATCTGTAGGTCAATTGAGCCCTTGCTCAACTGCTTGCACATTGAAAAACAAGTTGAGACACTGACGTTAGCTATTATTAAAGCTTACGATAGCTCATGTCGCATAGATAAAGGTAAACGTTTAAGGAGCTTATTATCCTTTGGAAGAATTCAAGGATGCTTTTCAATAAAGGAAAGCATAGTAGTAAACCTGCTGACTGTGATCATTAGGTAAGGTTAGGTTGAAGTCAGTGTTGCAGCTGACACACTTAGACCAGAGTTGGTCCATTTTTATACCACATGAATCCGCAGATAAGGTTCCTATTCGTTGAACCATTTGGAGCTCTTAATGAAGCGTAGGAGACTATAGATGCCTATATGGCTTAGATCGCTGAGATCATCGATGAAAAAATCTCCAAAGTGGAGCTTACGTCTTTGTGATAGAGCAGGACAGAAGATGAGGAACAGATGCCACCTCCTCCTCATCCATGCAGTTTCTACAAAAAACTGGGAACATTAAAAGATCAGCAAAAATTAATATAAGAACAGAACTACCTACGCAAAAACAGCAGCTTGGCGAAATTTTTGTTCAGACATTGAAAGTACAAAAGACGCTGTTAGGCTAAGAAACGTCATGTCAAAGGTCTACACTCCTCCGGGCATCACAAAAAGTCCGGATGAAACCTGGATAGGCTCCTCCTCTGAGACTCTTGAATCACTTTAAGTGATCATTCACTTATGAGCACTCAGTTCTAAGAGAATGTCATTGATTCACCTCCTATGAACACAGAGCCTCAGATAAAGTGAATTGTCGAACTTAAGTAACCAAATATTATACTATACTATAACGGTGAATTGAGGGCTGATGTCATAATTCCTATATTATCCAACGCTCTAAAGATATTATTGTTCCAAACATAGTGGATATTTTCAGGGGTTGTTTCAATCCTCTAGTTCATTGGTTTTCAAAGTGGGCGGCGCGCCCCACTAGGGAAGCGTGAAGACATGCGAAGGGGGCCGCGGGCGCTTTTGATTTTGACTTTGAGAAAAATATTTCATCTTACATAGTATAAAAGTATCAATATTAGGAATCGATCGAACTTCCACTATTGATGCAAATATCGATATTTGTAAGTTTCGATTTGGAATCAAACATCCCTACGCACACAACACTGCCTTAAAGCCTAGTACGCTGCTGATGCGAAACGAAAATTTTCGGTGGTCTCCACTAAAAGAGCGAAATCCTAACCAAAACATGGACTAAAAAATTCAATACGAGAAATCAAACCTAATCAGAAAAACATATGTATGAAACATTTGTGCCATAATAACAAATATAATAATTTAAGGAGGGTAAGATGGCATAGTGTGCCGTTCTACCCATTCCCATGGTATGTCATCTTGCCTTTTTTGACCTTTTATGAGGAAAAGTAATTTTGGTCACTATATTTTTTTTACACACACTTTTATAGGAAAACATAATATTCTTGTAGCAAACCACTGTTTAAATATTGTTTAAATATTCACTTTTTTAGTATTCTGTTCGAACATGGAAAATGTGAGAGTATTTTTTTGTGTACTTACTTTTTGTTCTTTGATTGTTTTTACTTAATTCAAATCACTTGAATAAACCACCGGCCACGACAGATTTCTCGCACAAACTAAACAAGCAAACTCGTGTTCAGACACTTGTAATCCATATGATAGAACCGGAGAAAAGGGCAGTGTGCCGTCTTAGGCTCTATGCCATTTTAGGCCACTTTCCCCTATTTCATACGGAAGTACGCTGGCGCTGGCTCTCGAAAGGTAATATGTTGGCTCGATTATTTGAACTTCGGGATGAAGTAATTCAGTTCTTAGGAATTCAAAAACAAAATGAATTATTCGTCGAATTCAGAAAACCAGGGGTCCAAGCTATATTTGCTTATTTGTCAGATATTTTCGATACATTTAACTCATTGAACTAAAAATTACAAGGCGGAAGCTCGAACATAATTTATCATCGGGATGCAATCACGGCATACACTGAAAAGTTACAACTTTGGAAACGCAAAATTTGGCACGCAATCATTCCTGCAAAAATGATTCTGCTGCCAAATATGATTTTGTGAAGATGGATAGGGCACTGGTTTGGGTAAAATATCTTAAAGTTTATCCCAGCATAGCAGAACAATCACTAACATTGTTTTAACCTTTTTCCAGCACGTATTTATGCGAAAAAGCTTTTTCAGCAGTTTTCGCAACAAAAACGAGGTGCAGCAGTAGAAGTAAGCTCGATATTGCTAGTGACCTACGTTGCGCACTTTCTTCTTGAAAGTTTGTTCAAACTCAAATACTCGAAAATGCTCTTACATGAACTTAGAAATAAGGACTGGTGGACTATGAAGTGGCAAAACATTGGTGTTACTTGTGAAGAAGATTTTCAATTTGATTTAAACAACCCAATTCAACTCAAAGAGCAATTGTACACCTTAATTCAAAAATACGAAGACCATATTCGGGAACAATAATAACTGAAGCTCGCCAGTCTGAGAGCAGAATAATATACTCACAGCTCAATTATAATCTAACAAATAACAACTGCTTCCAAGACACCTTAAATTATAAGGAAATTTCAATTATATTCAAATCTAGATACGAACTTCTGCCTTTAAATGGCAGTCCATACAACGGAAAATTTCATCAAGTATGTATACGTACTCTCTGCAATATTCATGTAAAAGAAGACTGCTTCCATTTTATAAGTGTTTGTCCTGTATTAAAACATCAAAGAATAAGATATTTTGGAAAAGCAAGCTTAACAATGCAAGAAACAATACAAATTTTAAATGGTTTGAATTGGAAATCACTTTACTGTTTTTTAAATTCATTTTATAATTATATAGGGTCCGCCAAATAACTTTTTTTTTTTGAAAAATGGGCGCAAAACATCGAGTGTAGCTTCGGCTATGTGGCACGTAACGCCGTCCTGATGAAGCCAACTATTGACAATATCCTCCTCTTCAATTTTTGTGAAGAAAAATTCGTTCAACATTGCCCGATAACGATCGCCATTGACTGTAACGGCCACTCTTTGCTCATTTTCGAATTATGCCTCTGGACCAAAATCCGCACCAAACAGTGACTCGTTTTGGGTGTATCGGCTTTTCAATGTATGCGTGCAGGTTTTCTGTGCCCTAAATGCGACAATTTTGCTTGTTTCCATACCCGCCAAGATCAAAATGAGCTTCATCTGAAAAGATGATTTTTTTGGAAAAATCGGCATCTTCTCTAAGTCGATCGCAGACCCACTTAGCGAGCGTTGTTCAAGCTTATGCACAACCATATTCGTTTAGCGGAAGGATAAAACTAATTATCTTTCAAATCAGACGTGAGTTAACTATTACCATTCACGAAATAAGCCATAGTTGAAAAAAACGTTAGATGGCGGACCCGTTAGAAACTTATTAGTTACTGAATTCATTTAATTCTAATTTTATAAATTTGTTATTGTAAACAGTATACATTACTTACTTTATGTCAATCGAGCTGACGGCTACACCATAACTATAAATTCATTATTACTTTAAAAAAATGTATTACTAAAATTGTAAATAAATGAATACTTACTTTCTTACTTACTTACTATATGTAACTTGTTATTTCGTTCGCTTTTTTTTTAATAATCCCATAATACAATGAATATTCCCATAAGAAGACTTTATATAAACTTAGTAAATGAGAGTCAGAGTGAGTAAAAGTAGTGGAAACCAAACTCTTATAATGGTCTTATTGTAATTATTAAAGGATTCACTCATCTCAACAGCAGCCATATTTAAGTAGGCAGAACATATTCTCTGAGTATTTTGAGGGTTACCACACACACAAAATATGGATATGTTGAAATTAATTCCCAAAATTATTTATTTGAAAAACCTTTTTTTTAAACAATTTATGTGCATTACAAATTTCACAAACATAAATGGCAAAACAATGGCATTAACTGGGAAAGATTCTTTTTGATCACGATACAAAATATTTAACAATCGAAATGTGTATTACTTTAACTTTTCGATGTTTCTCTATTGAAACCTTTTGTGAGATGAAAAATGTTACTTGGGTGTTTCTGTTTTGTGACATAAAAATATCTACCAACAATTACATTTTGTCATTTGTGTAAATGCAGCATTAAGGCTCTTAGTGTGTCATATGGATTGCTTTTCAGATTTAATTTGACTCACAAGTTAATTTTTATGCATTTAGGATTGCATATCATCCATTTTAATTTCAAAAATTAATTGATTCCCAAAAGTATCCAAGGTAATCCTATCCTGATAAAAAGTAAAAATTAAATAATTTAAATATGCATTATTTTGAAGGCACTTTGTTTTTTTTTTTCGAGGTAAAATCTATAAATTAGTAGATACTATTTCAACCACATTAATTTTTAGCTACAGTTGACTTACAAAATAAATACTATCACAAATAAATATCAAGTCCATCAGTTTCCCAGCAAACATTTTAATTCAGAAATGAACGATAATTAATTCATAAAAGTGAAGAAACCGGCCGAAAAAGAATTCACTTATGATGCAATTTCAATCATTTTACCTGGGCTCTTAGACACCGATTTGAATTATTGTAATGATTAATTTATGATCTGAAAATTCGTCATTTAAATGAAAGTATATAAGGGTTCCATATATTCATTTAAATGATTAATGTCTGAATTTTTCTAAATCATAAAAATAATTCCAATAAAATCCAATTAAGTGAAGGATTTCTAAGTATATACCTTCACTTTAATTAATCGTATAGGAATAATTTTTGCGATTCAGAAAAGGTTCAGGAATTAATCATTTAAAGGAATGTATGGAACCCATATTAATGTACATTTAATTGCAGAATGTTCAGATCATAAATGAATCATTGAAATGATTCATATATGTGTCTAAGAGCCCAGGTAAAAGGATTCAAATTACATCATAAGTGAATTCTTTTATTTCTTATTCATTTATGATTGAATACTTTATCGGTGAGCCTCTGGAACATTTTTTGATTTGCCTCTTGGTTGGCTTTTATAGGTTCCTGGGGCTTCTTAATTGTCACATGATACTATAATTAAAGAAATGATTTATGTTTTTAAGAACATTTAACACAATTTTTGTACATACTTTTATTTTTATCGTTTTCTTTTCTATAATTTTTTCCAAGTATAAGTAGCTACCTATTTACTAAGAAAACATAGGCTTATTATTTTTACTTTATTTTGAGCTATTATGTATTATTTATTATACATATTTGCTACGTCCGATTTATCGAAAAACTTTTCCTGACTGATAATCGACTATGCAAATGAAACTTTAGTCGCGACAATGACCCTTTATCATTACCCCTTTGTAAGAAGAAAAAATAAAAGGACAAAAAAGATCTCCATATAAACGATCGACCAACAAGACCTGAGTGTTGTTTTTTTTTTTTTTTTTTTTTTGACACATAGAAAATGCATATCCTTTGCGTCTCCCTGGTAAGAACTTATAGGATCTTTATATACATTCATAATTCATTCAAAAAACTGAAGGTTTCTTGAATATTATTCTTCATTTTTGGTGATTATAATCTGAACCTTCAGATAAATGTTTGCTGGGTTTTAGCCATGACATATACACGCAAAAACTTTAAAAGATTTTCCCTCTTTCAAAAAAATTTATTGAGAAAGATATAATGTTGTTAAGGTTTATTCTCTTTTCTCTTCTCATTTTCTCTATTCTTTTTTAGCAACTCCCATTCAACGTTGCCGAAGTGGCACGATCGTTAAAGTTTTTAATTCAAATGGCACTCTGGCACTCAAACGCTTCAAATGGCACCTTAAGAATCAACGAGCAAATTTTTTCAAATATATCCAAGTTCATGATCAGATCAGAGGTAGTGCAAGCTGAAAGCTTTGTTTCATGCTTAAATAACATTAAAACCCATAATAAAAATCAACTTTCTTATAAAGTAATAAAATCACTTTTGTCGTTTGATGAAATAATAAAGGCTAAAACTTGCCAGCAATTCATATCACTTAAAAATATATATCAAGATTGTTCATTGACAAAAAAGTTAGTACAGAATATAACAGAACAGGACAGAACATATGAGATTCGTGAGAAACTTCAGAACAAGATCGAACAAATTATTATTACTATTATTATTAATTATTTAATACGTTAAATGTTAACGTTAAAATTATAAAAATTTACTTAGATCTAAATTTAATCAATTATAATTATAACAAAATTTCAACTACTCAGAGCAAAACAAATGAGAAACGATGGAAATAAAATAGATCCATTCATTACTACCGTTATGAAGCAAAACTGCAAGTACTCTCTGTGACCAGAAAGAGATGGGAGGTAAATCAATTGAATTTAAATTTAAATTTACATTTAAAAAAAAAGTCTTAACGTATATATAGGTCATCTGACAGAGATTATAAAAAAAATTATTGTTGCTTACCTACAATTCATGTTCGTTTATTTTTGCAGAAACATTTATAAAAATAAATTGAAATGGAGTTGAATTTATTTAAAAAAATATTTTTCATGAAATTGAGACGATTCCGACACGGAAAATGATTATCAACTAAATCTAACACCGAAATGTTTTTTTTTTTTTTTTTGACAACAACAATTGGTTGTGACAGTTCTCACAAATCTGTTCTAATCTATTCTAACTAAAATCCTGTTCTAGTGTTCCAAACTGACTCATTGAACACTAAACCAGAATAGGCTAGACCAGAAAATTTCTCATTGAAAAGCAAGATCCTGTACTTTTTCTGTTCTAAAGTGCTCTAGTCTGTTCCGAACATCCTTATTGAACACACATATTGTTAGTTGATGCTTTTATTTATTTTTTGTGTTTCGTTTAATGAAGTTCTTTTATTTTTATTTATTTTGTGTTTATTTATTCTTATTATTCCTTAAGTTTTGAAGTGCAATAAATAAAATTAAAAATTACATAATGAAATCTTCAGAATTTTGTTACTTTTTTGTTGGCCTAAAATGGCACTTTCTGTTGTCAGAACACATAATTTTGTTTCCGGCAACGCTGCTCCCATTACAAGAAACGCTTTTTCATAACAAGATTTAGCCGAGCTTTATTAGAGTTATAAATATAAGGTCTTATTATTCTATATCTGTCATCCCATAAGAAGAATTAAACACTGTTAGGGAGTATAGAGAGCTCTCATAACTAGGCCATTTAACGCTTTTAGCAGTATTATAATAATCTAGAAGAATTCTCCAAGATTATTTCGGCTCCCTTAAATTAGTCTCATTAAGTTATTGGAGAATGTTATGAGAGGAAAAATGTTACTTGGGATCTTGGGTGTAGAAATACACATTTTTACTTTAAACATTTATTTGAAATTACACATAAAAGATTTAACATTTACACATTAAATTTGTAGAATTAATACGTGTGAAAAAATACTGCAATTATGGTAGGCAACAAGTTTCCTCGCTTTATGATAGTAAAATTATACGATTTATTCTTAGAGTGTATTTAGAGATATTGAGAGAAAATAGTAAGGAAATACGGAATTCGTTAAGCCTTTTACCAATGATCATTAATTTAATCCTTCGAGTTAACTTAATTTGTTTTATTTTCATTGTTAAATATGTTATGTTATTGCTTTGCCACTTTTCGATCCAAATTTTGTTTTGTACTGTTTTATTATATTTCTCGATTTTTCCAGCTTCAATCTTATTGTTTTTAAAGCTCATTGATTTTGCCTAATTTATAATTCCCTTCCATTTAAATTTATACAAATCGATACTTGGATAAGAAAACGCCAAATATACTTAAGACACCCATTTTCAATAGTTACGCTACTGACAAACTGAAATCAGCTTCTGAATTGATTTGATTTTCGCAATACATACACTCTTTTCAATAATTTTTTCTTGTCATAATTCGCTATGGGAATGCGGTCTTGGAAAACTTAAGTGAAGACCATTACAATTGTTGTTACTTGGTACTCTTTTGCCTAACAAATTTCTTTGATGATATTATCGTTTCCTAATAAATATTTTTTTAAATTCCTGGCAACTAAAATAAGAGTTTCAACATTCAGTTGTCTGTTTTCATTTGTCCAAATATTATTCATTATGGAAAAAAACTCTGTCGGTTGGAGCATTTGAACGTGGTAGACAGAGGCCTAACTCGACAATAAGTAAAAGATTTTTGAAGTTTATACTTTGCTTGCAAAAAGGCTAAAAAATATCTTACCATTTCTCGGCCACAATTATGTTGTTCTCTATCCATTTTGTTATAATTTTGTGACACTCAAATTCGTCAAACAAGGTGGAATCATTAATATTTGTATGTCTCTGCTTTTGGTTGACAAAAGATAACGAAGATTCAATTTCTGGCTAGTTAGGAAAAAGGAATGCTTTGAAGAATTACCCAACTAAAAATTTCATATTATTTAAAAGATACATCCCAATGATTGAAGAATTCCTAACACGTTATGTAAAATTGATAATAATTCGCTTTACATTACTTTTGGTCAATTAATTTTTGGTTGAATTATTAATTGATCAATTTCTTCGCAAACGAAATATTATCAATAGTTCTCCTAATCTAGATTTTAATTTTAATTTAAGGCATTTCATTGCTAGCGCAACTTTAGACATGCAATTTTTTTGGGACTCTGCTAATAATATGCTCACATGAAAAATTGAGGCCTCGGATTGAATGAAATGAAGACAGAAGGACCTTAAATGAAGAGTTGTTAAGCAAATTCTTTAAAATAAGAAAAATTTCTCTTCAAGGATTATAAAGTTGTATTATTCTTTCAATAGTTTGTTTTAGAAATATCCAACTAGTTTTTCTGTAACGAACTATTTTGAACTATTTAGTCTGAGACCTATTTCCTTAAATTTTTCAACATAAACAGTGTAAAGATAGAAAAACGAATAGTTATTTAAATCGTGAGCAGCACAATTAACTCCAATGAGATCATTACTGGTAATGGCTTAAAATTAATCAAAAAGAGTTGAGCTTGCCTTTCCTTGCTGACCTGCTAAAATTACAGTTTATGTTGTAGGCACAAATTGCCAAAATTTTAAAAAAGTTTTATCTATCTAACTTGAAGTGATGTTTCCCTTAGAAGATTTCCAACCTCCAAAGTCTTGACAGGGATACCTGGTTGTAGTGTAAGATAGCGAACCATGAGCGGACAAAAAAACTGTCACAAAACTTACTCTGCGCAGCGAAGTTTTAATTCGTTCGATATAATTTGGTTCAAGAACATTGAACAACGTGTGCAGAGGAATATATTTGATCAAAGCAGCTTTTAATAAGTTTCGATGTGCATTGTGCAATCATTAGACCTGAATAATTCCAGGTGACTTCATTAATTGCATTCTTCCTTGCAGGCCCTTGAAAATTTGTCGATTTAAAAAAGCATCATACATTTTGCTTGAAGTGTCATTAAAGTCAGATTGTTTGTTTTTTTTTTTTGGTTTTAAGTGCTGTTAAATATCATAGTTATATTCCACCACTGCTTATAGAAAACGTAGAAACGTGTTTTAAACAGGTAACGGTATCTGCTTTTTCATTGTTGTTTATGAAGAAAAATTCCCTCTGAAGATCATCGTTCAATGCACATTTTCTATTTGAAGGCATTTAATTTCTAAATTTATGGTAAAATTAAAAGAAAAAATTCCATTTGTTTGTACAAGCAAACACTCACATTTCAAATTTATGTAGGTATTGTATTTTTTCGTGAAAATACAGTTTGAAGTTCTTGAAAAGACATCTGACAGCTCAACGAAGGTGATAAACTAATGCGTTCAGTGAAAATGCTCTGAACCATTTGTTAAGGAGGATTCGCACTTTAACGTAAAAATATTTAACACACATTTAAATTATTGTAAATGATTTAACGTTATTCAAATAAAATAAATATATGGTAATATGGGAGAAACCCGGAACAATCCCGGGACAAAAAATAAAATACCGGACAGTTGTACGTCCCGGGTTTTCTGAAAATTTACCAAGGACAGTCGAGCGTAATACGGGACTGTCCCGGGAAATACGGGACGGATGGTCACCGTAACTATAGGGCAAGTTTTGCATTTGAAAAAAATCGAGTTCGAGATTTTAATTAAACTTGACATTTCGATAGTAGGCAAATATCAAAATGTGGGTCCCTCAATTCCGTTTGTCTGTATACAACGTTCTGTAGTAAATTCAAACTCAAAATATTGATTTTCGTTTTCAGTAGTTTAAATCTTTGGGCAATTTTAAAATTTCAAAAATTACTTTTCTTAGAAATATTAATAATAATAATAACAATTTTAGCTATATGCCTGTAAGACCAGAGGTCTTTTTTAAATGCAACCTGAATTACTTGGCACTATTGGGAAGGGATAGAAAGATAGGAAGGAATTTTGTGTTGGCACAGTGGATTTGAGAATTAGGTATTTACTATCTCATTTTAACGATAAGAAGACTAAAACACTGTTAGGGAGTATAGAGGGGCTCTCATAACTAGGCCATTTAACGCTTTTAGCAGTATTATAATAATCTAGAAGAATTCTCCAAGATTATTTTGGCTCCCTTAAATTAGTCTCATTAAGTTATTGGAGAATGTTATGAGAGGAAAAATGTTTCTTGGGTAGCTACAACTTTAAATTTGAAGTCTATTGCTATAATTATTGCTTTCGAAAAAACTATCAACAAAAAAAAATTGTAAGAATTTAAATCTTGACATTTTTTGTCTTCGCACTTTTTACCCCTGACCGATAGAAAATCGATCTTAAAAAAAGGCAAAATGGTGTGAATTCTTTATGAGTAGGAGGTATGCTAAATTTCTTGTATGTGCAAAACTTTGGGGAGCAATAAAATCCAATGTACATACATTTATGCTTCTACTAAATATTATATGAGTAATAAAGGTAAATATCTGTGTATTATTTTTGCTAGATATTATTTTACATCATACCAACTTTTCATAAAATATTCAAAATAGAAGCCAAACGCTAATCTCCTCTCTTTTACCTGAACGCTATAAATTCTAATGCTGAAACTGTATCTACAATTTATGCAGCAACAGCTTTATTTGCGTTGGCGAAACTATATGCTATAGCTTATTGGTTCGTTACCTTCATAAATCACAAAATATTTATGTGCATATATATGTATATTGCTGCACATCTGTACCTTTCATATACAATATCCTTTAACATGGGCAACATTTGTTGAATTCAGCTGAATTCTCCATTTTTGGTGGTTGTTTGTCTTTGCATTTGGGTTTTGTAAAAGGAAATCCGCTTTGGCAGCTGCAGTTTGGATGCTTATAATGCGTCGCATATTTTCTGACGATGGCGATGGCGATGGCGGCAACGATGACCACGACGAAAGAATGAAAGATGTGGGATATGGTCTATGATGGGATTCAATGCAATGGTGGCGTGGTTAGTGTCCACAAATAAGGATAAGTCATAAACAAACTGTCTGCTGTCATTCAATATCTGCAGCACCAGCATGTGGTTGTCCATCAATCATAGCATGTTTTGGCGTATAGTGTGTGTGCAGCATCAGGGCCGTTGTTCAGGGGAAAACTCGAATATGTACCTTTTTGAAGAAAGATTCCGGAGAATGGCTAATTAGTGTCTTACCGATGCAATATTTTGTGGAGATATTGGGCTAACCCATTTTGACTAAAGAAATACGATATTTCTTACCAAGGTTTTTAAGAAAATATTTTATGAAAACAATACCAATTATTTATAAGATAGGTTACTCGTTATAAATTAAAAAAACATAAAATGCACGACTGCTTTTGTAGCTAACAACTTTAATGTAATGGGTTATCCATTTTGCGGTTTCAAAAGTAAACGTAAATAAAACACATAAAATATTTTTTTTTCATGATATTTCTTTTTTATTATAAAGCTTGAACGTTGACATTATGTGTGAAACACTACATCATTTAAATGACCACCACGCGAATTGTTGCAAGCATCGATTCTTTTGAGGTAATTTTCGAACACTTTTTGACACATGTTGGGCGGTATCTCTAGGGCTGGCAACGAGACGAGACCAGGCGAGACTTTTATTAGTCTCGTCCCGGTCTCGTCAAAATCGAAAAATTTCAGTCTCGTCTCGGTTTCGGTCCAGGTCTCGCCTAACCAAGTCTCGTCTCGGCCTTGGTCTCGCCTTTTTCTCGAGAAAATTTTAATGTGCGGTCTCGTCTCGGTCTCGGTCCTGGTATCATCCTTAGTCTTGGTTTTTTTCGTGTTTTTTGGTAGTAAAAAGTTGTAAGATAAAGATAAGACGCATTGTTCGGATTGCAAATATAGAGTATGGTTGTGGTATCTCAGCAGTTCGTCGGTAAGATAAATGCGGGAAAATTAATGAAACAAACTCGTGAGTCTCTTTTGTCTTTTGAGTTTAGTGGAAATAACATTTTAGAAGAATTGTGTAAGTAAATATATTTCATAGCAAGAACAAATAAAATATTAAAAAAAGAGTACCTATATCCAACGCTCGATTTTTAAAAAAATAAATTAACCGGGTTTTTCAAGCCACGACCTGACAAAAACCATTTACGGATGTCGCCAATTTAAATGAATTAAAAAAAACTTCTACAGAATTCAAATTTTAACTCAAAAAAATAGAAATGTTTCGATCTAATTTATTGCTCCCTAAAAAAGTTTTAGACCTTTTAGGTGACATTTGGAAAACAAAATATTCCTCAAATGTCAAGATATATTAAGCTGTCTATCTGTCAGGTCATGAACTGTCAAAATCCATTGAAGCATCGCTCCGATTTAGATGGATTAAAAATCCTGTACAATTGATTTTAAGCCTCTTGTATGACATTTGGAAAAAAATATTATCAAAACGCTAAAATATAGTTCGTTGCCTATATGTCAAGGTATGAGCTGTCAAAATTCATTGAAGGATGGCTCCAAATTAAATGGATTAAAAAAACTCCACAAAATTAAAATTTTACTTTAGAAAATTCAAAATTTTTCCGATTTTATTTTTGGCTTTGGAAAAAGGTGATTTAAGGCATTTTGGCTGACATTTGGAAAAAAATATTATCCAAATGGCAAAATATAGTATGTTGTCTACCTATCAAGCCATGAGCTGTCAAAATCCATTGAAGGATTACTCCGATTTTAGTGTTTGGTAACGTGAAAAATCGTACGAATTGGTACAAATTTTCGCAATTTGCTGTCAAAACCCATAGAAAAAAAAACCCAAGTTTGGGAAACTTGGTGAAAATCACCGTACAATATTGATCTCAAGAATTCGGTCAAACTTGACATCTGCATGTCTTTTCCAACTGTATTGTGCTTGTCAATTATGAATGAATCCAATAATGATTTATCCTAGTACGTTGCTTATGCTAAACAAATCATAAACTAGTAATTTTGTGCTGCAGTACGTAGGTCCATGAAGCATAAGGCCATAGACTTCACTTGAAACGAGTAAGTTTTACTTGTGTAAATCGAAAACTATAATTTTAAGTTGAATTTTATTAGTTGCGTATGAAAGCGCTCCGAATGACTTAAATTTTGTAAGAATTTAGTTTTCAATGGTGTGTGATAACGTAATTATCAAATGCCTTCTATCTTTTGAGTCCAAAGCTTTACTAATATTTTTTTTGTTTAATTCTTAAGAAAATCTAATTGTTAAAATTTATTTTTGGTCGAAATTTATGTACATTTTGAAACAATTCGTTTTTTCCGTCGGATAGCAGAATGCAAATATTCACGTGAACGTTTAACAGAATAGGACTGTTTATTTTGACGTTTTTAAAATATTTTTTTTTTTCAAACCTTACCCAAAAGGCCTTAAATCACTTTTTTCCGAAGCCAAAAATGAAATCGGAAAAATTTCGAATTTTCCGAGGTAAAATTTTAATGTTGCAGATGTTTTTTAATCTATTTAAATTGGAGCCATCCTTCAATCGACTTTGTCAGTTTATGGCTTGGCAGGTAGGCAGCGAACTATGTTTTGAAGTTCTGATGTTATTTGTTTCCAAATGTCACCCAAAAGGAAGCAACGACATGCATACATAAATCGTACGTACTCTTCTCTGGATTTTCGCAATGCGCCTATCTCTGTTAACGCGCATATAATATTTCGCAAAAAAAACTTTTGAATATTATAAAAATTGAACATGATTAGATACTAAAAAATAATTAAATAAAAACAAAATTTTCTTCTAGCGAAAACCGAAACCAAACCACCGAGACCAGCGAGACTCTCGTCGAATTTCGGTACCAAAAATACGGTCTCGTCTCGCTCTCGTCTTCGGGACTTTTAAAGGAGTCTCGTCTCGTTGACGAGACCGAGACTAGTCTCGGTCGTAAAAATCGCCGTCCACCGCATGTTGTTCAAGCACCCATTCGACGTATCTACGACGTTGTGAATGGTCAGCTAGCTTCAGTTGTTGTGTGAGCTAGGCTTTATATGGATGTAGCTTCAAATCCAAATGTAAAATACGCCATAATGTGCCGTAAGACAGTCCTAATTCCTGAGAACAATGAGGACTCGACACATTCAGGTCTTCGGCAAACTTTCACTTACAGCATCGATATTTTCAGTGGTACGAGCGCAACGATGATGCACAGGCCTTACAATATCTGGAACCAATCCAGTCTCTTCAAATTTCTTCACAATTTTGCCAATTGTTTGCGTAGTTGGACGATTACGTAAACCATAATCTCATCTTAAAGCACGATATTTGGCTGTGGCAGAATCACCATTTTTGTAGTATGTTTTAACAATTTTTGTGCGTTGTGCGATAGTTAAGCGATCCATTTTCGTAAATGTCAGACTTTGAACTGAAAAAAAAAATGGTTTAACAACTTAGTTTGACAGATGTCGAATTCCAGCCCTATACTTTTGAAAACGCAAAATGGATAAAAAATTTTGCAGCGGTTTTTTTTTAAATAATTTTGTAAGTATGTATAAGATTTTAAAAACATTTTTAGAAAAAGACATGTGCGTCTCGCGACGCCCCACAGAAGTGATAACTTAAACTAATCAAGCCAGACAGACTGGCGCGGTAACGCGTTATGTAACAAATCGGTTTATTCCACAAGAAGTTATCACTTAAAAAAATATTTTTTTTCCAGAAAAAACTTTTTTTTTCAAATATTTTGGAATGCAGCATTATATAGAATTTGAAGGACCTCCTATATAAGATTTTTTATCGAAATGCGTTGAGCCGCTTATGAGAAAGTTGAAAATAAAAAAAAAATATAAATGGTTGCATGACATGTACCGTTAACAAAAAAAAATGTGTAAACAAATTTGTATACCAAAATGTAGAATATGCCTATAATGGTACACAGATTTTTTTTAAACAAAATGGTTAAAGCCGTTTTTGAAATAATTAAGATAGAAGAAAAACAATTGTACGGCAATTGCCAAACCAAGTTTGAAGAAAATCTCTTCAGTGGTTTAGACTGTAGACGATCTGCAGACAGACGGAATTGCGGGAAGTCCTTTTTTGGTGTTCTCCATCATCGTAATGTCAAGTTTGATTAAAATCTTGGGAACAATTTTTTTTTCCAAATGCAAAGATTGCCAGTTAATCTCAATGAAACAATTGGATATAACGTGCATAGATAAGAGAAGAGAGGTGGCCAGATTACATGCCTCCAAAAGTCTTAATCTCTTTCCTAGATATTATTATGTACACATGTGTATATACGTATATGCTAGAGACCATTAACTTGCTTTAATTTAATTGACACATTTGTAGGTACACTACTTGAAAACCTCCTTACGCCTATTCAGATGCATATATCTAGATGCTTACGCCAGCACTTTTGTAGACGATGACTGGGGCAATAACTTTGTGGAATACTGTTTTTAAAAAATATTGAATTTTTTTATCAACTTTTGCATTTATAATGTCAAAAATCGAATAAATTTGTTCTTTTAACCCATCTAAGATAAATATATATTGTAGGACATATTCCTGTTATTTTTATACCGGCATATACGAGTAGCTTCAAGTCTTACCTCAATTTTAAGACCTTAGCCTTAAACATTGGACTAATAGAACTGACGATATAAGCTCAAAACAGCCACAACATCTAGATGCTCTTCACGAAATCTATGTAAGATGAACTGAAATTCGCAAAAATTGCGTATTTTGACAAAGGTCCTCACTAGTCAACTGATGAGTCCATGTGAGATCGCCGGGACGAAACGCCAATTTTTGTTGACTAAAGGCCGTTAAAAGCTATTTTGATTCAACAGCATCTTTTATTTTTAATGAATTTTCAAACATAACTGTTCTTCTACACTGAACATCTATGATAGGGGTCGAGCTAAGCAGGCAATTTTAAATGTTTTCCTCCTGTTTTGTAATTAAGATTGCCAAGCTTGTATAGCTCATAGAGTAATGTTTGATACGTCAAAATAATTGTCATATTATTAAATTGATTTGTTTTTATTCTGTATTAAATATTAGTAACAAAATTATGTACATACAATATAGCATGGCATTTGCCGTCTGCCAGATTGACAATTATAGCTTTTCATTACAAATTTATAAACCAATTTAAGTATTAATTCAGGTTCAAAAATTTTCACTTAAAATTCTATTTCTATACACTAGTGCAAATTTACAAAATTTGTACATTTTGGGTACATTCATTTCATTTAAGTATCCTAAAATCACCTCTTCGGATAAAATATCTTCACCAAATATATGTCTTCGTGTTTCCCTTAGTATTGGACATCTACCAAGAAAATGAAAAATATCTTCTCTCTCATCCATATTACATATTTCACAAAAGATAGGTAAATCCTCACGATGCGGTACGTAATTAAGATTCAGTAATTCACCTCTCATCCTGAACATGGTTGATATTTCTTCAATGGAGTGGTCATCTCTAAAATAATTTTTTACGTTCAAATTATGGTTCAGTTTACTGTAGATCATTCTGTGCATTGATTCTGCTGCTTCCTCCGCATACCTTACTCTTATACGGTCATCTAAATCTGAGATCAGTTTGTATAGTGCTGGTTTCCATGAGTTCAAGTCATTAAGATTTAATTCTACATTAGCTTCTTGGGCCAGATCGAGCCAATCCTTAAACCATCCAGATCTGCTACGTATTGCTTGAAGACCAGCTTTTTTTGGTAGGCGAAAATCCGGCATATTCAATACCTTAATGATGTAATCAACATTCAATTTTAATGTTTTAATAAACATTGGAGAGATGCCCGACTCTAACATTACCATGTAATTTGGCGCATTTTGGGGAAGTCGAAATATGCGCTTCAAATAAAATCTAAGTAATTTTTCAACAGTTTCGTATTTTTTTGCACCCCATACTTGGGCCGCATACAACAATGTGGATTGGGACACCGATTCAAACACTTTGTATTTAACACTATGTGATATATGTCTGTTACTAAAGATATTCTTCCATGCGGTATTAATTGCAGTTTTCGCCTTCGCTAATTTTTCAGAGAGATGTTTTTCCATACTCAAGTTCTTTGTTATGTAGACTCCAAGATATTTATAATCCTTAACAACTTCGATAGATTCATTGTTGTAAGTCCATTGTTCTCTTGAGCTCAATCTACCACCGCCACCCTTGAATATCATGATCTTCGACTTTTCCAGGTTAACTACTAGTTTCCATAACGTACAATATGCGCTTAATTTGTTAATCATTAGTTGAAGTGATTCTGGCGAGTATGAGAGCATAACAATATCATCTGCAAAAAGTAGAGCTTTGATGAGGATTCCAGCATATTCAATACCTCCTGGTAGAATACCGATAATGTCCTCAATAAAGAGTGAGAATAAACATGGGCTGAGTGTGCATCCTTGTCTAACACCTGTTCTAGTTTGAAACCATTCGGATATATCTTCACCATCCCATACTGCTGCTGTGGTATCCATGTATAAGTTCTGTAGAACACGGCCAAACTTAAGTGTCATTCCCAAACCAAACAATTTGAACATTAGGGCATTTCTGTCTATCGTATCGAATGCAGCTTTAAAGTCCACAAAAAACACGTATAGTTTTTTATTTTTTGCCAAGAACGAATCAGCTTTGCTTTTTAGAAGAAAGATATGGTCTATTGTTGAGTATCCTGGTCTAAAACCCGCTTGAAATTCGCTTATTAATCTTTTTGCATCTATCCATGATCTGAGTCGATTTTGAAGAATTGATGTAAATATTTTGTATGAGGCGTTTAAGAATGAGATTCCTCTGTAATTTGCTGGATCCATTGTGTTTCCTTTTTTAAATATCGGAAAAATGAGTGCTTCTTTAAATTCTTGTGGTATGTTTCCATGTTCAAGTATATTGTTAAATACTTCTGTTAGGTTTTTGATGAGTTCTTCTGTGCCATACTTATAGAATTCCGATGGTATCCTGTCTGATCCAGCCGCTTTTCCATCTTTGAGACCGTTTACCGCTACCCAAACTTCTTCCACACAAATTGGACTATCTAGTGCGTCTTCATAAAAACCGGGTTGAGCATATTGAATAGTATGGGCACCTAGTGCATCGTGATTCAGTAGCTGTGAAAAATGTGTCATCAAGGTATTAGAACTAAGATTTCGATTTATAACGTAATGTTTCCCATTAAGTTTTTGTACTTGCTTCCAAAAATCTCTCGTGTTGGTGCAGTTTACCAAGCTTTTGGCTTTACGCTCATAAAATGTTTTTTTCTTTTCTTTACAAAGGATTTTAAACTTACGATTGTACCGAATATACAACAATTTTGCTGCATTTTCATTGGTTCTCCTAAATTGATTTAGCCAAGCATAAGATACATATCTTGCCATCATGCACTCTTTATCAAACCATGATTCTTTGAATACTCCAACTCCTTTAGAATGTTAAGAACTCGGACACGCTTTCTTTATGCAATCATCAATGCCATTCAATTGCTCATTTTCGTTCTCCATCAAATATGCATCCAGCTGCCTTCTGTACAATGAAGCCACTGATTCACTCCAATGCAGTCTAGGCATGAGCTTAAGATCAATTCTTTCTTGATTTTCAGTACCATTACATTTGAAAGACACAACAATCGGCATATGGTCTGAATAAGGAACTTGTTGTACCTCGAAATCGTTGATAATATAATTCCATTTGCCCCTTACAAGGCTGTAATCAATAACGGAGCTACCCTGTTTACCAATAAATGTATATTCGCCGAGCTCGTCACTATCGCTAGTACCGTTTTGGATTCGAAGTCCGATTGAGTCGCATAGTTGCAGTACCTTATTTCCCCTTGCGTTCTTTATTTGATCCTTGGATTTTCGAAAGTGTCCATCACGCTCATTTTCAATTCCTTCTTCGTTTCCTACTCTCGCATTAAGATCACCAATAAGCAGCAGATTCATGGTTGGATCACACGTAACAAACTCTTTTATTTTATCAAAGTCCATATCCCAGTTGTTGCAGTTTACGTATGTTGGTATAATACGAAATCTGTCTTTACAAATTTCTATGTCCACACAGGTTATGTCTCCAAAGCATTTAAATTCACAATGGTTACTATTAAAATCCTTTTTAATTCCGAAAATACACCCTCCACTCGCTCTTCCTCTCGTATGTGTTCTTATTGCCGGTATAATATTAAGTTTATAATTTTTAAATTTGTTTTCATAAAAAATTAAATTATTTTCTGATAAAAAAGTTTCATACAAAAATATTAGTTCAAATTTATTTATATAAGTATAAAAATCATTAAATAATCCCTTATTACTAAGACCGGAAACATTATATGACAAGATTTTACATTTTAAATTACAATTAATAGCATTAGTATTTTGTTTCTTAGGCCTTTTATAGCAATTAGACGGGCAGACGCCATTACAATTAAAAATATGGTTGGGTATTTACATAAACAGTTTGAGAACTTATTTGAGAAGCACTGTGTTCGATCATTTGATTGCGAGCAGGAACATGAACAGAGCTAGTAAAGCTGTCAATGTCACCAATGATATGACGTAACACTGACATTCCGCATTCCTTTCCACATTTTAATTTGTTCTCGGTGTCATAATAAAACGATTTTCCTTCTACGATTAATGTTTGATCACGGACTTGTGTCTTTATATTTTTATTTTTTGCGCGAATCTCTTTATTTAAAGCTACCAGTTTTCTTCTTCGTGCCCGTATAGCTGCCGGCAAATCTCGATGTAAATATATTCCTTTTCCGCGCAGTAAAACCGTAGATTTCAACAATCGACCCACATCCTCTCGTCGCTGCATCTTAATGATGACATTTGCAACATTATTATTTGTTTTTAAGTGTCTTGATGTTGCAATAATATTTCTGTCATCAGATTTCAGAAGATCCATGCAACATTCCTTCGCTTTCTCGTTGGCATCATCGCCTATTTGTATCGGAATATGCACCACAACATTCTTTTCATTGGCCTTCATTTCTAGGCGCTCCACTTGCCATTCCAATGAATTACAGCGAGATTCGAAATGATTCAGTTGTATTTGCAGGTCGGAGTTGTTCTTTTGCAAATTTTGGATCTCTTTATGAATTCCCTCTAGATCTGCTTTTGTTGGCATGTCCTTCAGTTTGGTGTCTAACAATTTGGACATGCTTTCTTCAATCATGCGCTTAAGATCCATAACTTCCATTGTTCCAACTTAATTTTTTTCAATTGGTACCGGGTTTGCATCTCTTGGTGATTCGATAGAAATGTCTTTGTGAGGCCTTTTTGATATTTGTGTAGCGTAATTAGTTGGCGGTGTCCTCTCCATTTTGTTAGTACTCATATATATATATATATATAATTTTACGTGCGGTATATATTACAAACCTTTTTAATCTATTTTTTGAAGTGCAACCGAACGACTCTCCAAAATATAAATAATAAGGAAGCTATTGCACACTTTTTTTAAATTAATACCCAAATTAAATCAATTAAATTGCAAAAATTTTAACAAGCGATCACAGAACTGAACTTAATACAACAAAACCAGGGTTGTCAAATCAATTAATTGTCATATTATCTACTTATTAATTAAAGAAAAACCAAATCTATTCATGGAACCAGTCAAAAGTAATTGACTAATATATGCAATCTTCTCAATATTACAGTTTTCTTGCGGTTTTGATAGTGCGTTATGCGTTACGTAACGAATCATAAAAAGTTATCACTTCAAAAATATTTATTTTTTAAAAATCGAAAACCTTTTTTTGAAAATTTGAGTATGCAGTTTAATTAATACTTCTCGAGACCATTTTCATAAAAAAAAATAAGTTAAATCAGTTCATGCAATAGTGAGAAAGTAGAAAACATGAAAAGTGGTTCTATGGGAAGTACCGTCAATAAGTACGCAAAATAAAATATTTTTACACTTAAAAGTTGAATGCAAAAGTTCTTGGAGCCGTTTTAGAGAAATACATTTTTTTCTTAACGTTTTTTTAACATCTGAATGGGAGGTACTTTTGCTTTTCATTTTGGGAAAATAGTTTTTTTTTTAACTATTCAAGAGAATTTCAAAAAACTACTAAATACGAAGTTTCGAAAAAAGTTTTCGAAATTTTAAATTTAAAAAAAAAATTATTTCCCAAAAAATTTTGTTTTGAAAAATTTTAGCTTACAATAGTATCTCAACTTTCTAGGAGCTTCTGCGTAAAAAATTTCAAAAAAATCAAATTGACCGTTTAACAGAAAATCGAAAACCAAAAAAATAAAATGCACGACTGGATCGTACAAACTTGCTATTGTAGCTAACAATTTTAGTGTTACTCAATGACGGTGTTGGTAGGAAGGAAGCTAGCTTATATAGTTATCCTATGCAGATTTGCAGTATAATGAATTGTCGAATGCATGATTCAAGGAATAGTTACATAGGTACCTTCCTACAAATGTATATTAAAATGGTTTTTAATTATGTAAATTAGGAGGGTAATAATGTAAATATGTACAAGTATATAAATTTATTTAATGAAAGTGAATGGTGTATAGGTGGAAAAAAATCGTTTTTCAAACTTATTTAAGCTACCAAAACCATCACTTTAACCGGTTTTTCGAAAAAACGAAGAACGCCACTAGATGCCATGGATCAATGAAAATTTTATAAAAAATTATCAGCAAATTGTAGTGCGGGTGTTGATGAAATCCAGTTTTTTTACTTTTCGTTTTTTGAAAACAAAATTCTTTTGAAATTTTGGTACGCAATTTTTTAGAGACTATTAATGTTCATGTGAATATAAAATTTAAAATTATTTTTTTTGATTACTCGTAGTTTTAAAAATATTGATTTTTCAAAAAAAAATTTCAATAGTTAATTTGAATTAAAAAAAAAGTTATTCAAAATTTTGATAAGCAACATTAAATTAGCTACTTAGATCTTCCCAGATATAAAATTTGCAAGAAATCCAATGTACCGTTACCGAGAAAGCTTAAAATTAAAAAACCCGTTATATTAAAGGTACCCTTAATAGACTTTTCTAGTAAACTTGGTTCATATCAAATGATAGCTATTGCCAACAAAAAACTTCTCAAAAATTTTTATCCAAATCGTTGGAGCCGCTTAGAAAAAAATAAGACACTGTTATTTTTAGGCCTAAAAATAAAATTTCAATCTGCCCTCTGAGGAATGCCAAAATAATCACACATACCAAATTTTAAGGTAATCCCTTAAGCCGTTTAAGCTGTAGCTCGTTATACATACAGTCGGACAGACTGATAGAAAGGCAGACAGACATTTTTTGGCGATCACTTTTTTAGGCTTCTCTATGAACGTCATGTTTGATTGTTAGAATACATTTTTTTTTACTAATGCATTGTTAGGAGCTAGGGTCTCTACGCTGGTTTTCGGCACAATCGAATGTGGCTTTGGCACGCTGGTAGTTGAAGAGCGGGCACTTTTCCAGGGGCCCCAGCACTTAACTTGATACAATCGATTTTTGTCGATACAATCGACAATTGGAAGCACGTATTTTAGTTCGATCGAGTTTTTTCTAACGATACAATCGAGGACACTCGATTGAACCAAAACAATTCTCGATTGTATCGACAAAACTCTATTGTATCAAGTTACGTGCTGGATCGTTCTACAGACAGACAGACAGACAGACAGACAGACAGACAGACAGACAGACAGACAGACAGACAGATAGACTGACGGAATTGCCGGACCCACTTTTTTGGTCTTCTCTATCATCGTAAAGTTACCTTTGATTAAAATCTCGAGTTCGATTTTTTTTCCAAATGCATAACTTGCCCCATAGTACGTTTATCGCAAGTACAAAGTCTATTTTATATAGAAGAACGTCGCACCAAACTGGATGTAAAAATTAAATATTGAAGACTCATCCCAGCAAACATTTATTTGAAGGTTCAGATTCTAATAACCAAAAATGAAGAATAATATTCAGGAAACCTTCCGTTTTTTTAATGAATTATGAATATATACAAAGATCCTACAAATTCTTACCAGAGAAACACAAAGAGATATGTATTCTGTGTCAAAAAAAACAACACTCAGATTTTGTTGTTGGATCCTTCATATGGAGATCCTTTTTTGTTCATCCTTTTATTTTTTTTTTACCAAGGGGTAATGATGACGGGTCATTGTAATGACAAAAGTTTCGTTTGCATAGTCGATTATTAGTTCGGAAAAGTTTTTCGAAAGATCGGTTTAGATAGGTATATAACCATCAGCTTGTGTTTTAATAGTAAATGGGTACCTACTTACTTAACAAAAAATATATATGAAAAAGCAAATGATATAACATAAAGGTATGTAAAAAATGGTGTTAAATTTTCTTAGAAATATAAAAATCATTTCTTTAATTATAGCATCGTGTAACAATTAAGAAGTCCTGGAAGCTATAAAAGCCAAACAAGAGGCAAATCAAAAAATGTTCCAGAGGCCCACCGATGAAATATTCAATCATAAATGAATCAGAAAAAAATAATTCACTTATGATGCAATTTGAATCCTTTAACCTGGGCTCTTAGACACCGATTTGAACCATTTTAATGATTCATTCATGATCTGAAAATTCTGCAATTAAATGAATGTATATAACCGTTCCATATATTCCTTTAAATGATTAATCACTGAACCTATTCTGAATCGCAAAAATGATTACTTTACGATTAATTAAAGTGAAGGTATATACTTAGAAATCCTTCACTTAATTGAATTTTATTGGAATTATTTTTAAGATTTAGAAAAGTTTCAGGCATTAATCATTTAAATGAATATAGGGAGCTCTTATATACGCTCTTTTAAATGACGAATTTTCAGATCATAAATGAATCATTACAATGATTCAAATTGGTGTCTAAGAGCCCAGGGAAAAGGATTCAAATTGCATAAAAATTGAATTCTTTTTCGGCCGGTTTCTTCACTTTTATGAATTAAATATGGTTCATTTCTGAATTAAAATGTTTGCTGGGATGCTTGTTGTGTGTAAATACAATTTCAATCTGTATTTACTAATCCACTTGGACGCGCATGTCATGCATTTGAACAGTGTATATGCGGCATTTTAAGGTTATATGCGCATGCACTAGTAGTAAATTGTCTGCCCCCTTTTCCCTTAGGCAAAATGAGACAAAGCTACCTTCGAATGCGCAGAAGAAACCGGGTAGCTAGGATTTAAAAATCAATAAAATATATAAACGGTGATTTTTTAAGAGCTTGGTTTTTGAAAATTCAAAAAAACACAGAAACTTGTAATAAGTGAATGAAATTTTTATTTGGATCGATAAATCAATTTCTGCCATTTACTTTTTAAAAATAATTGCACTTAAATGTTGCCCGCGGCTACGCTTCAGATCCATTCTGAAGGTCCAATTTTGGCAAACTTTTTCACACATTTCGGCCGGAATCTCACCAATGACGCGTTCAATGTTGGCTTCCAAGGCAGCAATCGTGTTTGGCTTGTCCCCATAGACAATAGACTTAACATAGCCCCACAAAAAATAGTCTAACGGGGTCAAATCACATGATCTTGGTGGCCAATTGACTGCGCCAAAACGTGAGCTCAACTGCTCACCAAATTCGCCTCGCAATTGATGCATGGTTTGGACGTAGCTTGCGAAACACATTTTTCACAGAGCACGAATTTTGATAATAAATTTCAATAATTTGCAAACGTTGTTCAGGCGTAAGTCTATTCATGATGAAATGGCAAACAATACTGAATCGAAATGTCAAATGTTCGTGGAATTTGTCATGTGTGATCTGTCAAAAATATAAACGTCAAAAACCAAGTAGCAAAAAAATCACCCGTTATAATGTCAATTGTAAACAAAAAAAGATGGACAGGACGGAACAAAAATTTATTAGTAAGTATTATTTATCTAAAATACCTAAATTATACTAAATTTAATTGTTATTTTTTTCTTCTTATTTTATCTTCAAGCTATTCTGAATGTAGCATGCAATAATAAGGTAAGTAGGAGTGACTGAAAGTATTAAATTTGTGATGTAAAAATTCCAATGCAAACGCATATAGAATTTTCATAACACAATATTACCTTTCAGGTTGTGTTTTATTGCCGATAATTTGTTATGATTTTCATTTATTTGTTTATTGTTCATACATACAATTATATGGCTCAAAAACAAATCCGGCAAGGAACATGTCTGTAGATTATAGAATTGGAATCTACAATAAAGTTGTTTCGAATTCGCCAAATTTCAACTTTCTGATTCTTCAGTAGAGCACTTATTAACTGAAAAGTACAGAATTAGGTTGGAAATTATGTGGCGAAGAGTCGAACGAGCAAACAGTGGATGCCTGTTTCCAATACGATGCTACTTGAAAGTAGCTTTAAAACTAACTTTCGACATTAGATGCGAAAGTGCTGCTACATAGCAGGATAGCTAAAAAAAAATTCCCAAACTAGGTACGTTGTACATTTTTATATACATGTGTTCATACATACGTTGCGAGCTGCGCTGCGCGATTTGGCAGCAGGGACCACTTGCTAACAGGCCACGTAACAGCATATAAATTGCCTTATAATAATATTATTATGGTAGTAAGCTAACTAAATTTATTTATAAAATGAACAGCTAAAAGTTATTTCTATCCATATTTTAAATTACTAACTCTTAATAATCCTCTGTACTCCAACTCGATATTTGAACCGCATATAAACTAAGTTATTAAAATACTTAAGAGTTAAAAATAATGAACGCAAAATTTCTTGCAATCAAGCTCTATGCGAACATACCCCTTGACTTGCACAACATCTGATTTATTGATAAAAAAACGTCAAAACGAAAAAATATAAGGATACTTACCACACCCTTGCGGGGAAAGAGGTGTAATTTTGCATTAATCAGGGCAGGGTTAGTCTGAATGTGTCAATAAAGCATTAATGAAGGAGTTACAACTATTTCATAAAAGATTAATTCCGTGGCTGCTGTACATATAAATTTTTCGCTGGCGAAAAATTTAAATGCACCAGATAAAGTAATCAGGGGCTGCAAAAATTAGCTCTGACCCGCTACACCACTGACTAAAAACGTCCACTATTAGTTCTCATTAGATGACAGTTCATTGATTGAAACATGCAGCTATGTCAAATCCGATCGCCGAGATAGACGAATTATGACTGCTTCAAATTAAATTCGAAAATCTAAGCATGCAGGTGTTAAAATAGGACCTATTTAGCTACTAATTTATAGCTGTAATATTACGGGGTTGGCCGTGGTGCAATAGTTGTGTGTTCGCCTGTCAACCTCATGGTCACAGGTTCGATCCCTGCCATAGTCTATGTCTTTTTACTTTTTCCATAAAAAAAATAAAATAAAAACCAATTCAAGAAATAAATGTCATACAATGAGTTGCTGGTTTACTCATAACATGCTACTAAGGCATAGAACTAACAACATGTGATTGAGTAAAACTAGCATACCGATAAAATATGACAAAGAATAAAAAAAATTAATGCGAATTATAAGGGACATAGATAAATCAGACACGGAAATTTCTCCGCATTAGTTCAGCCGACATCCCTGGAGATAAAATCTGAGACAACAACCACATACAGTCTCCGAATATCGCGCCACACATCTTTCCTATCATTCTTTCTCTTCCCTAACCTCACCCTCACGCGGTATTCATCATCCCTTAAGCGCGTGTAGATTATAAAAAAAAATAAGCTAATCTGATTCATACTGAAAACTTGGTAAATTATTGGTTTTTCCTTAAATCGCAATTGAATCAAAAGCAAACTGTTATATTTTCCGTTCGCTTACAAAATAATTTCATTTAATAATAAAAGAGGATAACTTATGTAAACATACGAATTTTACCTAAGCTTTTAATTACCCACCCCACAGAAATATTCCCAATCTTTGTTCAACTCTCTTATGCAGGAAGTTATTTTTTTTTTTGGTTTTTCTATTCGTACGTAGGTACGTTCTACTAAAATTGGTTAAATTAAATTTTAATATTTTATCATTTTTAATTGTGCAACTCATGTTTTATTCATTATTATACATACCTAGTCTCCTAGACTAAAGGATATATTTTGTTTGTGATGGTTTGTTGTATAACTAGAGCTCTGTAAAGGGTTATGCACTTTCCTTTGGCGTTCTTACTCTAATTATTCAAAACCACAAAACAACCATTAAAAACAATCGCACCTTGTTAACCTTTTTACTTGAAAAATTGTATATCTCTACATAAGATCTTCTAGAAGCAGCGTTCCCCGTTTGCATTCAAGTCATTAAATATCACGACTTAATTAGCACCCCGTGGCCTTATTCACATATTTAACTTCATTTGAATTTGAATAATTTATTTTAACTGCCAAAATATTTGACACGCACCAAAGTCACGAATACCTATATAGATACTCTTGTATTCGGTACCCACATTCTTTTCAAATAAAAAATTAAGTATTATAATTCTTGTTAAGCATTTTTTGAAACGAACCATCTAACCATCTAAGTTTTTTTTCTTTTTCTAAGTTTTATGGAAAAACTTTGCTAGAGAATGGTTTCGAAACATATTGTTATGTTCACTTTGGTAAAAGGATTAAACAAGGGTAATGTTTGGAGGAAATGGGAGTTAGTTTTTATTTAAGAATAAAGGTACACATTTACTTGTAAGATAAGAAATGCCTAATTGAGCCCCAAATTCTCCAAATTGGATTCGACCAATTAGGAAAAAAAAGTTGAAATTATACGTGCTATTCGTACACAAAAATATCAAGAATCTTTCGACCAGATAGATACTGAAACTGTTCAAAACTAGTACTCTTTATTTTCCATTCTTTAATTGGAATCGACAGTGGCGTCTACAGTTGCAGTTAAGCTTATCTATTTAGTGAAATGCAGAAATGGTCTACTACGAAATATTCGGAGCTCAGGCCTATAAAGAGTGGCTTACTCTGCACCCCAATGTTGGAGCTACATTAAGTAATTGCTCTTCTAGGTTGAGGGTTGTCCCGTCGAGGTAAGTTCCAGCCATGTTTAAAAACTAATAGATGCGGAACAACAACAAGCTTCAGATACGGACGGATTAACTGATGACGAACGTGGAATACGAAATAAGGAGAACGAACTTCGGACCTGTACGTGGAATGTTAGGTCTCTTAACAGCCCACGTGCAGCCAAATAATAAGCGGATGTCCTAAGCTGCTATAAAGCAGCCATTATTGCCATCCAAGAAAGGCGATGGGATGTTCCGGGCAAAAGAAGAAAGGAAAACAGCGACGTTTAATACGAGGCTAATAGACTTATCGTCGAGGCGAAACTTTGTAGAAGCTAGTACGCAGTTACCGCTTCTTAACATTCACAAAGCAACATGGAGATCTCCCGATTAATCAACCTTCAATTAGACTGATCATACTGCGATCTACGCAAGGCAATCTACCAGTATCATAGATGTCCGAGGGGCCAACATTGACAAATTCCTGGTCGTAACTAAGAGATCAAAATAAAGGGAGAAAGTTAGACGTCGGATGGCAACAATCGCAAAAGATCGCCATTTCATTTTCCTATCGAGTCTGTAATAAACTCTTAAGAAGTCTAATGCAGGCAGCATCAAGTATAGCAATTCAGTGGCAACAGTGCCAAAAGATGAGCTGGTTTATACACGACTACCATCACGAAACACTTTGTTTGACGATGACTGCCGGTAAGCATACTCAGCCTAACAAGAAGAAAACAATTAAGTGCTAGAAAGAAGGATAAGAGCAGCTCGTGAGCTTTACGGACAGAAGAAGAAGAAGAAGAAGGATATATGAACACAGGCTTCTCAGAAAGAAAGAGAGAATGAGAAGTGTTTGATTGAGAAAATTGAAAGATGCTATTGCAGAATTGAGGTTTGAAAATTTGAGAATAAGGTAAAAAGGACCGCACAATGTTACAAGCAGGCGAGCAGAAGCCTGTACGAATGGACAAGAGAATATACTAGTAGAAACGTTTCCGTGTTAAGAATTTGGAAAAAGCAATTCTACAGACCGTATAATGCTACGCTTTTACAATAAGTTGCTTCTAACCTTGTGCCAAGCTATTGGGCAATATCGCTACTCAAAAGATTCTTGCTTGCAGCTTCCAATAAGTTGCTCAACATTCCACCTTTAGGAGTGTCCCAATGGGACATTACTTCCAACCTCAACAATCTCTTAACACCATCAGATAAAAGCTCTATTCCAAAGTTTAATACAACTGGACGACTATACGTACCACATGAGGAGTATCAGACGTGTTGTCGATTAAGACTCAAAGATAGGACCTGTTGTCTATACAGTTTTGATGATATTCCAATGCTGATCCTTTTTGTTTTTGCCGTATTGATTTTAAACCCGACGATTTTAGGTTTTCTCTTCAATCATTTGATTGACATCTATGATCCTAAGAGAAAATAATAATATTCCGTCAGCATAGTCCATTCGACAAAGCTGCATTTAACACATCACTTATTACCAACAAGAACAGTATTGGTGACAATATACAACCCTGTCTAGTGCCAATTTGACATCCCTTTTTTAAACACAACGTGATATTTGGATCCATTATCGTAGTCCTAATAATAACAATCAATTTATTCGGGATTCCCATCCTGCGCAAAGTAACTCAGATAAATTTTCTATTTACACTATCGAACTCCTTTCGAAGTTGACGAACCGACGGTGAAGAGGTGATGGATATTCGACGCAATGTTTGACGATAATCCGTAAGGTATTGATGTGGGCGACAAATGAAGATACGGTGGGGAATCCTACTTGCCGGGCATTTGTATTTTTTTTATTTGTATTTATTTAAAGGAACTTAATATTAAGATTAACATCTTTTATATAATTAACCTTTTCCACGGAAATTAATAAATTACAATTTTTATTATATATACATATAAGATTTCTATATTAGAAAAAAATTCAATTAAACTAAAAAAAAAAAACAATTAAATTAAAAAAAAAATAATAAAACAGTTTGTGCAGCAAAAGAAAATGAAAGCGGCAAATTTACAAACGTACAAAATAAATGAACAAATCTCTCTGAAAAGTATTAACTGACACTTACCTTCTAATTTCACGTGCGGGCGCATTCCACCAACGAGCACCATTAACTAAAAATTGCCTCTCAGAAGGGAAACAATTGAATCTAGGGATCAAAATTTGACTTGTTCGACTTGAAGTGGAGAACTGGATTTGATTATAAAGTTCGATAGGGTTTTGCGTATGAATAATTTTAAATAAACTTACCAAAGTCCTAGTTTCTAAGAAGTTAGCAAACGTAACACCATATAATCTTTTTGAATATGAAGAAATATGACAGTATCTTCTAAGACCGTAAACATAAGGAGTTACGTTGTTAAACACAACATTAAGCCGGCTCTGACTCACAGAATCAGGGTTGCAGAAAATTTCACAACCATATGATAAAATAGGAACAATAAGCGATTTAGCAAGCATTTTTCTGGTCTCAAATGATGTGTATTTTTTGAAAGCCGATATATTCCTTAAGGCGCCATAAGTTTTTCCCACGATACCATTAATTTGATCGTTCCAAGTCAGGGTCTTATTGAAAAAAACCCCAGATTCTTGAATTTCTCCACATACTCCACAGTCCCATTTAACTCAATAGTAGGAAAATAGGACAAATCAAGACCCTTCTTAGAAATGACAAGACATTTTGTTTTAGAGGGGTTAAGAACAAGACCACAATTGTTTGACCATTCGAAGATTGCGCTTATGTCTTCATTTATACTATTAACACAATCTTCTATTAGACCAAGGTTAAAAGATTTAATAAGCTGAACATCATCAGCATATATTCGTGGTTCGCAATATTTAATTGTGTGGGGTAAATCATTTACATATGCAGAGAATAGAAGAGGTCCTAAGACAGGTTCTTGTGGGACCCCGTAGCTCAACGAGAGTAGTTCAGAAGTCTGATTTCCTGAAACTATGGCTTGACTTCTCCCAGAGGGGTAAGAAAAAATGAGTTTCACTGCCTCGAAAGAGAAATTAAGCAGACTCGAAAGTTTGCTGAACATAATATTATGATCGATGGTATCGAAGGCTTTAGAGTAATCGAGCAGAACTAAGAACGTTACTTTGTCATCATCTAAGGCTTTTGTTATCCGCTCAATGACTTCCAAAAGTACAGTGGTACTACTGTGGAGGGATTGAAAACCAGACTGTTTCGGAGATAAAAGATTGTTTGTGCAAAAAAATGGGAAATCTGCTTATGCATAATTCTTTCAACCACTTTAGATAAAAATGGCAATTTAAATATGGCAGAAAATCTTTTTTGCTACGATTTTTGGGGATAAGGAAACTTTTATTGCAGACAATGTTTTTATATATAAAAGAATTTATAGTGTGTGTATATATATGGTTGCTTTGAACAAACTTGATTTATCACAAAAAGTTATTTAAGAACCAATTAGAAAATTAATTTCACAATGAGATTCAAAAAATATAAAATATAAAATAAGTTAGCAAATTAAATTTAAGCCACTTTGGAAACTTTAAATGCAAAAAACTAATTTAAAAAATAAGTTTCCAATATCAAGTGTGTCTTCGAGGTGGTCTTATATTCGCTCCAGTACTATTTTTGTAGCAGCACGCAAATTCCTCCTGCTTAAGGTCTTTTTTCTTTGTGAACTTTCCTGAATCAATCAATGAATGGGTGAAGGAAGTCACTGGAGGTGCTTGTAAGAGCTTTACGGGAATACCGTTGTCATCAAGCCCAACCGCTGTGTTCTTCTTCAGTACTCTGATTGCGGGTAGGATTTTTTGCCTACTGGGGGACACAGTGTGTATTGGGGAAATCGTTAGACGGGTCATTGAGTGCTGCTTTGACTTCACTGTTTAAAACGTGGTTCAAAACCACAGATAAGTGTTCCTTCCAACTTTTGAGCTGATCCTTATCCGTGACCCATCTATGTCTTTTACCAGGTGTTCCTTAGAGCCTTGGGCATCTACCTGTAAGCTCTTTAGTAATTCTGTAGATAGTCCTACTGTTACACCTGCAGCATCTTCTGCTTTTGTTGCCAATACGTTGATATAGTTACGCTTATCACGTCGCACGCTACGGTGAACTTCTGTCCTCTTCATGCGATACGCAGGCTCTGGCTCCTTTCTTGCTTCTACTGGAGTAGCTGTAATGCGAGCCTTGAGATGTTTCCTTTCATCGATACTAGTCCAAGTTTATTCGGTAAGCCATGCACTGTTTATTCTTTGAAACCGACCGACTTTACTTTCAGCACCAGCTATTAAACAAAATTTCCACAGCACGGCAATGGTTTTCGATGGATGTGTGTTCCGTGCTTCTAATTGATCTCAATCCTTTTGAAGGTGGTTCCCTAGTTGTTCGCGGATGGCGCTATCCTTCATTCTATCAGTATTGAACTTGGACATTCGGGTGTTTCGTTGGGATCTTCGAAATTCAGCTGTGTAATCTTATGGTAGCAACCATCAAATACTGGCCCAGGGTGATTCCCATGTCTTCACCTCTTCGATTTAGAACGAACTGCAGCATGCTTATAAATATCTGAATGATCGTGAACGAATTGATCAATTTTGTTGGAAGTAACTTGCCTGTCCAAGTTGGGTGTAATTCACTTGATTTTAAGGCACATCTTGTGCTCAAACATGGTCCTTCATATTAAAAGGCAAAAAATCGACAAAACGTTCGCCATTGCTTTCCCATAACATGCGTGAGCCATCATTATCATTGCCAACCTTGGCATTCAAGTCTCTCATTACCATTATGATCTCTCCACGTGGTGTACATAATAAGCACTCAGTCGCGTTATTAAATGTATCCTTCTTCTCTATAAAAGAGAACTCCGTTGCGGAGTAACACTGTATGATGGTGAAGCGAGGTACTCTAGTCTAGAACCTAGCTTTCAAGTTCCTGTTATCTAAAGGCTCCAAGGAAATTAAGCTCTTGAGAGCTGTTTTGGAAAGCAGCAATACAACGCCAGGTTCAAGAGAATTTTAGGTGCCTTTCCTGAGTAGAGTAGTAAAGTGTTACGAGTTAGAGGACTTAAAATTCCCCAAGCCACACCATCTTACTTCACTGATCCCAAAGATGTCTCTTACCACATGCATTCTATCTCTAATTGGTGGAATCTGGCATTTTGAGGACCTTTACTTCCGATGTCAAGAAGAGTCTTCACATTCCAGAAACCAATTTTTTCCGGGTGCAAAAGCTAAAAGTCAACGTGTTATCATTCTTTACCCAAGGCGTATCGTCGAATTCGTTAGTTGAGTTCAGTTACGAAGAGTGGTAATATCCGCCCCTATCCTTAAGAGCTATGTCCTTCGCACTTGTAATTTTAGCCATTTCCTTATATAGAGATACGCAGATATTTGCCCGGGGACCACGACAAGGACCACCACCGTGACTGATTGTTGTGCAATCAATAGTTTCCCGATCAGGCCCAATATAGTCTGAACTGAAGTCTGGTAAATTATATTTTATCTTTTCTATTTCAGAACCGTTCTATTATCACCATCACCTTAAAAGTGCAAGGGTGACAAAACTCAGTTGAAGTTTGCTCTGCAAAAGAAGAAAAGATAGACTATGGTAAGAAATACAGATGAAGCCCCAATGGACCATGATACCATATCGAATCCAAGTGATGCTTACATTTTAGTAAATTTTGCATATAAAACTCGTAATGTCATAAAACTATTACATCCACTGAAAAACACAAAAAAACCTCAAGGTAAATTAAATTCTTCATTTATAACCCAAACTCTCTGATTTTAGAATTATTTAATTTTAAATTAAATTGGGTCATAATATGAAATTCCTCGTTAATTAAAATTCATTGTTTGTATACAAGGGAAAATCAAAAAAAAATGCAGCAGACCAACATTCCAACAAATGTGCAACGGTTTTAAATGTAATTTAATATTTATTTGTTTAAAATGAATACTATTCGCTTGATTGTCTATTAAGAGCGATATCGACGAAACGATTTTTTTTTTGTTTTTGTTAAAATTAAAATTATATTTTAATAATTGTCCAAGCAGAATTATTTCAAGTTGCTTAAAACTCATTATCACATAAAATGAGTTATCCAATTAGAGTGTTATTCAAACTCACGAGTTTTAATTAGTTTTTAAATTAATCAAAATATTTGCATTTGGAAAAACCCTTTTCATCATTGTAGTGTGTGGTACTTATTGTGAGGAATCAAATTACTTCCTAAATTCAACGATTGTATTTTTTTATTCATTTAAAAAATTCTGAAATGATATGTTTTTAAAAAACATTAATAAATTAAAATGAAAAAAAATTCTTTGAGATTTTTGATTAAATTAATTTGAAAGTTAATCAAAATAGGATGAAGTACTGAACAGGTTTTATTCTGATTTGGATGAAATCAAAATTGATTGATGGCCTTTTGGTAACACACTCCATGATTATCAATGTTCTATAGTATAACAGTTAGGGTTAATTTGCAACTCACAAATAGGGCTGCGAAAAACAACAAAGTTAAGGAAGAATACTGTCCTCCTGGGGGTCAATTCCCGATCTGTGAAGATGTGAAGTGATAAATTTTATCACGCTTTCACGTCTAATTCGATTCTCGATTCGTGAAAAAGTGAAGTTTAACGCCAAACATTTTTCATATGATAATTTTTTTATCACAGTCAATTGTTTTGTGAAGAAAATGTTTCTAATCGAATATTAAGAAGAAAAACAGGATTTGGCACATGACAACTAAGCAACAATTATATTTATACACAAATTTATTTTGGTAGTAAGTTATATTTGTGTTAATTCGAGTAAATAAAGAAATTGTTAAATCAACAGATTCACAATAGCCGACGCGACGGTGCTCATTCCCGCGACAGATCGTTGGAAACTACCCATTGCAAAAAAATGCAGAGCACTTTACCATATTTAAATGGCTTTGGAGCGCACTTATAAGTTGAGTGTTTTTCAAAAATGTTCTCAATTCACGTATTAAATCCATTCATAAATGTTTTGGGAATCTATAAAGTTCAATAAAGTGCTCCTAGTTGTAACTTCGAATAGATTCTGCCCATCTCGAAGGGAAGCCTCAATATCCTCACATGAAAAAATAATAAATCTTACTCAAAACAGAGATACTATTGAATATAATATAAAATCCACAATTGTTCAGTACGACGTCTTTTTTTAATTTATTAAACGAATTATTATTCCGGACATTATTCTTAAGCAAATTTATAAACTGAAATGAAATATTTACCTTTCCCAACAAAAAATCTAATCAGAAATGACAGAATTTATCATTTAGTACTTTTTAGTACAAACTTTATTACAATGAGTTCTAGAATCGCATTAGGCGTGTGCGTGAAGTTGGAAAATGATAAACCTCTGTGAAAACTGAAATGATATTTTTTGTATCACTTCATAATTTCACAGATCGGGAATTGACCCCGGTTCTGCGAGGCCTAATAAATAGTGCTTGTGCAAATAAAAGTACATGTATTATTAATTGACATGTCTAAAGTCCCCATGTTTGTTTTAATTTAAAATTCGTGTAATGTGGAAATCTGAATGTGCTATAGATTGTATTGCGCTTTGACATTTTTGTGCTCTAAACAGATAAAGAATTATAGTTGGCAATAAACCAGCATGAACTTCGTCTTCGCAAAAAAAACAATAAAATTTGGGCTAAGCGTATCGTAGGTCTCTGATCTAAAATGTGTGTCCGTCCCCTTATGACGTTTATACTTTATCGGTTTTCGTTATAACTTTATAAATAGCTAAGTGTCTATCTTAAAAGACCAAATTGATTTAAATCGGTTAATCTATAACAGAAAAAGGTGGAAAAAAGATTTCAAGATTTGCTTATTAACACGGGTTATATAAATTAAATACAATGGCAGTTTTTTTTCCTGTCTGAAAATTTCATTATTAGAAAAATATTAATCTTGGCGGCACAAGTAAAAACAAGAAAATTACATTTCTGAAGAAATATTTCTTGCAAAGTTCTAGGAAGATTATTCAGATTGAATTGGCGAATTATAAGGAAAATAGAAAACCATCATATTTGGAGGACGAAGCACTTTGATCACTATTGTTGTTGGCAACGTCTGAATGTCTACACTGGCTTAGTCTTTTCTGGTCTAGGATACTAAGTTTTTCAAAGTCGCCCTTGTCATATCTACGTACGGCCCTTCGTAAGGTTTGGCAAAAAATAAAATGCACGACTGGATCGCACGAACTTGCTCTTATGTTCGATTACATTGTATGCAAAGATTTGTATTTAAAATCTAAATATATTTTTAAAGTCATTTTTTACTTTATTTTTTATACACAAAGTTTCTTTAATTTTTTTTCTAAGAAAAATTGGTTTGACAATCTTAAATATTTAATAATATAAACTTAAAAATAAAAAATTAAATCGTATTAATCAAAGAAAAAATAATTCAAAATTCTAAAATAAATACTTAATCTAATTTGAGCTAAGAAAAAGTACGCCATTTTATTTCTTGGATAAATATGAATTTATGGAAAAAACATTTTAAAGATCTGTAGAGCGGTTTTTAAGAAAAAAAAGTTTTTTTTTTTAAACTTTTTGAAAAATTTAAAAAAAAATTTAAAAATGCCAATTCATAGGTACTGAGCAAATACATATAACTATAATTTTTGTAAAAAAATTACTGAGCAGGTTTCAAAATATAAATTTAAAATTTTTATTTTTAATTCTTTTAAAAATACAAACAAATATTTATTAAAAATATTGGTACGCAGTATAAATTGGACAAGCTAAACCTATATACGTGTGAAATTTTGAAAGAATCGGTCGAGCCATTTATGAGATAGTCGAAATAAAAAATACGGTCCTATGGAAAGTACCGTTTTTAGACATTTTATATGTTTTTTCAATAATATGATCGATCGTACCTAAAGAGCTGCACTGATTTTTTTTAATCAAAATCGTTTGAGCCGTTTGCGAGAAAAATAGGCTTTAACGTATTGGTTATATGACAGGTACCGTTATTTTTTGAGCTCAGAAAAAAAATTTCAATTTCCCCTCTGTACAATATCCAAAAAACTCTATATACCTATATAAAGCAATATACCTATAAAGCAATTCGGCCCACCCGTTTGGGCTGTAGGTGTCTATACATACATAAAGACAGACAGACTGACAGACAGACTGACAGACAGACTCACAGACAGACTGACAGACAGACTCACAGACAGACTGACAGACAGACTCACAGACAGACTGACAGACAGACTCACAGACAGACTGACAGACAGACTAACAGACAGTCTCACAGACAGACTGACAGACAGACTGACAGACTGACAGACAGACTGACAGACAGACTCACAGACAGACTGACAGACAGACTTACAGACAGACTGACAGACAGACTAACAGACAGTCTCACAGACAGACTGACAGACAGACTTACAGACAGACTGACAGACAGACTAACAGACAGTCTCACAGACAGACTGACAGACAGACTGACAGACAGACTGACAGACAGACTGACAGACAGACTGACAGACAGACTGACAGACAGACTGACATCACTTATTACCAACAAGAACAGTATTGGTGACAATATACAACCCTGTCTAGTGCCAATTTGACATCCCTTTTTTAAACACAACGTGATATTTGGATCCATTATCGTAGTCCTAATAATAACAATCAATTTATTCGGGATTCCCATCCTGCGCAAAGTAACTCAGATAAATTTTCTATTTACACTATCGAACTCCTTTCGAAGTTGACGAACCGACGGTGAAGAGGTGATGGATATTCGACGCAATGTTTGACGATAATCCGTAAGGTATTGATGTGGGCGACAAATGAAGATACGGTGGGGAATCCTACTTGCCGGGCATTTGTATTTTTTTTATTTGTATTTATTTAAAGGAACTTAATATTAAGATTAACATCTTTTATATAATTAACCTTTTCCACGGAAATTAATAAATTACAATTTTTATTATATATACATATAAGATTTCTATATTAGAAAAAAATTCAATTAAACTAAAAAAAAAAAACAATTAAATTAAAAAAAAAATAATAAAACAGTTTGTGCAGCAAAAGAAAATGAAAGCGGCAAATTTACAAACGTACAAAATAAATGAACAAATCTCTCTGAAAAGTATTAACTGACACTTACCTTCTAATTTCACGTGCGGGCGCATTCCACCAACGAGCACCATTAACTAAAAATTGCCTCTCAGAAGGGAAACAATTGAATCTAGGGATCAAAATTTGACTTGTTCGACTTGAAGTGGAGAACTGGATTTGATTATAAAGTTCGATAGGGTTTTGCGTATGAATAATTTTAAATAAACTTACCAAAGTCCTAGTTTCTAAGAAGTTAGCAAACGTAACACCATATAATCTTTTTGAATATGAAGAAATATGACAGTATCTTCTAAGACCGTAAACATAAGGAGTTACGTTGTTAAACACAACATTAAGCCGGCTCTGACTCACAGAATCAGGGTTGCAGAAAATTTCACAACCATATGATAAAATAGGAACAATAAGCGATTTAGCAAGCATTTTTCTGGTCTCAAATGATGTGTATTTTTTGAAAGCCGATATATTCCTTAAGGCGCCATAAGTTTTTCCCACGATACCATTAATTTGATCGTTCCAAGTCAGGGTCTTATTGAAAAAAACCCCAGATTCTTGAATTTCTCCACATACTCCACAGTCCCATTTAACTCAATAGTAGGAAAATAGGACAAATCAAGACCCTTCTTAGAAATGACAAGACATTTTGTTTTAGAGGGGTTAAGAACAAGACCACAATTGTTTGACCATTCGAAGATTGCGCTTATGTCTTCATTTATACTATTAACACAATCTTCTATTAGACCAAGGTTAAAAGATTTAATAAGCTGAACATCATCAGCATATATTCGTGGTTCGCAATATTTAATTGTGTGGGGTAAATCATTTACATATGCAGAGAATAGAAGAGGTCCTAAGACAGGTTCTTGTGGGACCCCGTAGCTCAACGAGAGTAGTTCAGAAGTCTGATTTCCTGAAACTATGGCTTGACTTCTCCCAGAGGGGTAAGAAAAAATGAGTTTCACTGCCTCGAAAGAGAAATTAAGCAGACTCGAAAGTTTGCTGAACATAATATTATGATCGATGGTATCGAAGGCTTTAGAGTAATCGAGCAGAACTAAGAACGTTACTTTGTCATCATCTAAGGCTTTTGTTATCCGCTCAATGACTTCCAAAAGTACAGTGGTACTACTGTGGAGGGATTGAAAACCAGACTGTTTCGGAGATAAAAGATTGTTTGTGCAAAAAAATGGGAAATCTGCTTATGCATAATTCTTTCAACCACTTTAGATAAAAATGGCAATTTAAATATGGCAGAAAATCTTTTTTGCTACGATTTTTGGGGATAAGGAAACTTTTATTGCAGACAATGTTTTTATATATAAAAGAATTTATAGTGTGTGTATATATATGGTTGCTTTGAACAAACTTGATTTATCACAAAAAGTTATTTAAGAACCAATTAGAAAATTAATTTCACAATGAGATTCAAAAAATATAAAATATAAAATAAGTTAGCAAATTAAATTTAAGCCACTTTGGAAACTTTAAATGCAAAAAACTAATTTAAAAAATAAGTTTCCAATATCAAGTGTGTCTTCGAGGTGGTCTTATATTCGCTCCAGTACTATTTTTGTAGCAGCACGCAAATTCCTCCTGCTTAAGGTCTTTTTTCTTTGTGAACTTTCCTGAATCAATCAATGAATGGGTGAAGGAAGTCACTGGAGGTGCTTGTAAGAGCTTTACGGGAATACCGTTGTCATCAAGCCCAACCGCTGTGTTCTTCTTCAGTACTCTGATTGCGGGTAGGATTTTTTGCCTACTGGGGGACACAGTGTGTATTGGGGAAATCGTTAGACGGGTCATTGAGTGCTGCTTTGACTTCACTGTTTAAAACGTGGTTCAAAACCACAGATAAGTGTTCCTTCCAACTTTTGAGCTGATCCTTATCCGTGACCCATCTATGTCTTTTACCAGGTGTTCCTTAGAGCCTTGGGCATCTACCTGTAAGCTCTTTAGTAATTCTGTAGATAGTCCTACTGTTACACCTGCAGCATCTTCTGCTTTTGTTGCCAATACGTTGATATAGTTACGCTTATCACGTCGCACGCTACGGTGAACTTCTGTCCTCTTCATGCGATACGCAGGCTCTGGCTCCTTTCTTGCTTCTACTGGAGTAGCTGTAATGCGAGCCTTGAGATGTTTCCTTTCATCGATACTAGTCCAAGTTTATTCGGTAAGCCATGCACTGTTTATTCTTTGAAACCGACCGACTTTACTTTCAGCACCAGCTATTAAACAAAATTTCCACAGCACGGCAATGGTTTTCGATGGATGTGTGTTCCGTGCTTCTAATTGATCTCAATCCTTTTGAAGGTGGTTCCCTAGTTGTTCGCGGATGGCGCTATCCTTCATTCTATCAGTATTGAACTTGGACATTCGGGTGTTTCGTTGGGATCTTCGAAATTCAGCTGTGTAATCTTATGGTAGCAACCATCAAATACTGGCCCAGGGTGATTCCCATGTCTTCACCTCTTCGATTTAGAACGAACTGCAGCATGCTTATAAATATCTGAATGATCGTGAACGAATTGATCAATTTTGTTGGAAGTAACTTGCCTGTCCAAGTTGGGTGTAATTCACTTGATTTTAAGGCACATCTTGTGCTCAAACATGGTCCTTCATATTAAAAGGCAAAAAATCGACAAAACGTTCGCCATTGCTTTCCCATAACATGCGTGAGCCATCATTATCATTGCCAACCTTGGCATTCAAGTCTCTCATTACCATTATGATCTCTCCACGTGGTGTACATAATAAGCACTCAGTCGCGTTATTAAATGTATCCTTCTTCTCTATAAAAGAGAACTCCGTTGCGGAGTAACACTGTATGATGGTGAAGCGAGGTACTCTAGTCTAGAACCTAGCTTTCAAGTTCCTGTTATCTAAAGGCTCCAAGGAAATTAAGCTCTTGAGAGCTGTTTTGGAAAGCAGCAATACAACGCCAGGTTCAAGAGAATTTTAGGTGCCTTTCCTGAGTAGAGTAGTAAAGTGTTACGAGTTAGAGGACTTAAAATTCCCCAAGCCACACCATCTTACTTCACTGATCCCAAAGATGTCTCTTACCACATGCATTCTATCTCTAATTGGTGGAATCTGGCATTTTGAGGACCTTTACTTCCGATGTCAAGAAGAGTCTTCACATTCCAGAAACCAATTTTTTCCGGGTGCAAAAGCTAAAAGTCAACGTGTTATCATTCTTTACCCAAGGCGTATCGTCGAATTCGTTAGTTGAGTTCAGTTACGAAGAGTGGTAATATCCGCCCCTATCCTTAAGAGCTATGTCCTTCGCACTTGTAATTTTAGCCATTTCCTTATATAGAGATACGCAGATATTTGCCCGGGGACCACGACAAGGACCACCACCGTGACTGATTGTTGTGCAATCAATAGTTTCCCGATCAGGCCCAATATAGTCTGAACTGAAGTCTGGTAAATTATATTTTATCTTTTCTATTTCAGAACCGTTCTATTATCACCATCACCTTAAAAGTGCAAGGGTGACAAAACTCAGTTGAAGTTTGCTCTGCAAAAGAAGAAAAGATAGACTATGGTAAGAAATACAGATGAAGCCCCAATGGACCATGATACCATATCGAATCCAAGTGATGCTTACATTTTAGTAAATTTTGCATATAAAACTCGTAATGTCATAAAACTATTACATCCACTGAAAAACACAAAAAAACCTCAAGGTAAATTAAATTCTTCATTTATAACCCAAACTCTCTGATTTTAGAATTATTTAATTTTAAATTAAATTGGGTCATAATATGAAATTCCTCGTTAATTAAAATTCATTGTTTGTATACAAGGGAAAATCAAAAAAAAATGCAGCAGACCAACATTCCAACAAATGTGCAACGGTTTTAAATGTAATTTAATATTTATTTGTTTAAAATGAATACTATTCGCTTGATTGTCTATTAAGAGCGATATCGACGAAACGATTTTTTTTTTGTTTTTGTTAAAATTAAAATTATATTTTAATAATTGTCCAAGCAGAATTATTTCAAGTTGCTTAAAACTCATTATCACATAAAATGAGTTATCCAATTAGAGTGTTATTCAAACTCACGAGTTTTAATTAGTTTTTAAATTAATCAAAATATTTGCATTTGGAAAAACCCTTTTCATCATTGTAGTGTGTGGTACTTATTGTGAGGAATCAAATTACTTCCTAAATTCAACGATTGTATTTTTTTATTCATTTAAAAAATTCTGAAATGATATGTTTTTAAAAAACATTAATAAATTAAAATGAAAAAAAATTCTTTGAGATTTTTGATTAAATTAATTTGAAAGTTAATCAAAATAGGATGAAGTACTGAACAGGTTTTATTCTGATTTGGATGAAATCAAAATTGATTGATGGCCTTTTGGTAACACACTCCATGATTATCAATGTTCTATAGTATAACAGTTAGGGTTAATTTGCAACTCACAAATAGGGCTGCGAAAAACAACAAAGTTAAGGAAGAATACTGTCCTCCTGGGGGTCAATTCCCGATCTGTGAAGATGTGAAGTGATAAATTTTATCACGCTTTCACGTCTAATTCGATTCTCGATTCGTGAAAAAGTGAAGTTTAACGCCAAACATTTTTCATATGATAATTTTTTTATCACAGTCAATTGTTTTGTGAAGAAAATGTTTCTAATCGAATATTAAGAAGAAAAACAGGATTTGGCACATGACAACTAAGCAACAATTATATTTATACACAAATTTATTTTGGTAGTAAGTTATATTTGTGTTAATTCGAGTAAATAAAGAAATTGTTAAATCAACAGATTCACAATAGCCGACGCGACGGTGCTCATTCCCGCGACAGATCGTTGGAAACTACCCATTGCAAAAAAATGCAGAGCACTTTACCATATTTAAATGGCTTTGGAGCGCACTTATAAGTTGAGTGTTTTTCAAAAATGTTCTCAATTCACGTATTAAATCCATTCATAAATGTTTTGGGAATCTATAAAGTTCAATAAAGTGCTCCTAGTTGTAACTTCGAATAGATTCTGCCCATCTCGAAGGGAAGCCTCAATATCCTCACATGAAAAAATAATAAATCTTACTCAAAACAGAGATACTATTGAATATAATATAAAATCCACAATTGTTCAGTACGACGTCTTTTTTTAATTTATTAAACGAATTATTATTCCGGACATTATTCTTAAGCAAATTTATAAACTGAAATGAAATATTTACCTTTCCCAACAAAAAATCTAATCAGAAATGACAGAATTTATCATTTAGTACTTTTTAGTACAAACTTTATTACAATGAGTTCTAGAATCGCATTAGGCGTGTGCGTGAAGTTGGAAAATGATAAACCTCTGTGAAAACTGAAATGATATTTTTTGTATCACTTCATAATTTCACAGATCGGGAATTGACCCCGGTTCTGCGAGGCCTAATAAATAGTGCTTGTGCAAATAAAAGTACATGTATTATTAATTGACATGTCTAAAGTCCCCATGTTTGTTTTAATTTAAAATTCGTGTAATGTGGAAATCTGAATGTGCTATAGATTGTATTGCGCTTTGACATTTTTGTGCTCTAAACAGATAAAGAATTATAGTTGGCAATAAACCAGCATGAACTTCGTCTTCGCAAAAAAAACAATAAAATTTGGGCTAAGCGTATCGTAGGTCTCTGATCTAAAATGTGTGTCCGTCCCCTTATGACGTTTATACTTTATCGGTTTTCGTTATAACTTTATAAATAGCTAAGTGTCTATCTTAAAAGACCAAATTGATTTAAATCGGTTAATCTATAACAGAAAAAGGTGGAAAAAAGATTTCAAGATTTGCTTATTAACACGGGTTATATAAATTAAATACAATGGCAGTTTTTTTTCCTGTCTGAAAATTTCATTATTAGAAAAATATTAATCTTGGCGGCACAAGTAAAAACAAGAAAATTACATTTCTGAAGAAATATTTCTTGCAAAGTTCTAGGAAGATTATTCAGATTGAATTGGCGAATTATAAGGAAAATAGAAAACCATCATATTTGGAGGACGAAGCACTTTGATCACTATTGTTGTTGGCAACGTCTGAATGTCTACACTGGCTTAGTCTTTTCTGGTCTAGGATACTAAGTTTTTCAAAGTCGCCCTTGTCATATCTACGTACGGCCCTTCGTAAGGTTTGGTAAAAAATAAAATGCACGACTGGATCGCACGAACTTGCTCTTATGTTCGATTACATTGTATGCAAAGATTTGTATTTAAAATCTAAATATATTTTTAAAGTCATTTTTTACTTTATTTTTTATACACAAAGTTTCTTTAATTTTTTTTCTAAGAAAAATTGGTTTGACAATCTTAAATATTTAATAATATAAACTTAAAAATAAAAAATTAAATCGTATTAATCAAAGAAAAAATAATTCAAAATTCTAAAATAAATACTTAATCTAATTTGAGCTAAGAAAAAGTACGCCATTTTATTTCTTGGATAAATATGAATTTATGGAAAAAACATTTTAAAGATCTGTAGAGCGGTTTTTAAGAAAAAAAAGTTTTTTTTTTTAAACTTTTTGAAAAATTTAAAAAAAAATTTAAAAATGCCAATTCATAGGTACTGAGCAAATACATATAACTATAATTTTTGTAAAAAAATTACTGAGCAGGTTTCAAAATATAAATTTAAAATTTTTATTTTTAATTCTTTTAAAAATACAAACAAATATTTATTAAAAATATTGGTACGCAGTATAAATTGGACAAGCTAAACCTATATACGTGTGAAATTTTGAAAGAATCGGTCGAGCCATTTATGAGATAGTCGAAATAAAAAATACGGTCCTATGGAAAGTACCGTTTTTAGACATTTTATATGTTTTTTCAATAATATGATCGATCGTACCTAAAGAGCTGCACTGATTTTTTTTAATCAAAATCGTTTGAGCCGTTTGCGAGAAAAATAGGCTTTAACGTATTGGTTATATGACAGGTACCGTTATTTTTTGAGCTCAGAAAAAAAATTTCAATTTCCCCTCTGTACAATATCCAAAAAACTCTATATACCAAGCAATTCGGCCCACCCGTTTGGGCTGTAGGTGTCTATACATACATAAAGACAGACAGACAGACTGACAGACAGACTCACAGACAGACTGACAGACAGACTCACAGACAGACTGACAGACAGACTCACAGACAGACTGACAGACAGACTCACAGACAGACTGACAGACAGACTAACAGACAGTCTCACAGACAGACTGACAGACAGACTGACAGACTGACAGACAGACTGACAGACAGACTCACAGACAGACTGACAGACAGACTTACAGACAGACTGACAGACAGACTAACAGACAGTCTCACAGACAGACTGACAGACAGACTTACAGACAGACTGACAGACAGACTAACAGACAGTCTCACAGACAGACTGACAGACAGACTGACAGACAGACTGACAGACAGACTGACAGACAGACTGACAGACAGACTGACAGACTGACAGACTGACAGACAGACTGACAGACAGACTGATAGACAGACTGACAGACAGACATACAGACGGACAGAATTTTAAGACCATCTTTTTTAGTCTTCGCTATTATCGTAATGTCATGTTTGATTGTTATCTCAAAACTTTTTTTTTTTGACGAATGCATAACTTGCTTTATATTACCTATAATCGCAAGTGAAAAATTACGTCAAATGTTGTTAACGGTACCAGCTATAGAACCTTTTTTTATTGGGACCTAATAACGGCTCAACGGATTTTGATAAAAAAAATGTATATAGGAAGTTCTTCGAATTCCAAATAGGTAATACACAATAATACGAAGATTTGAGAGAAAAATCTATCTTTTTTTTTTTTGAAAATTCATTAATATTATTATTTGTTAATCTTCACATAAATGTAAAATATTAATTCTTAAGCTCTAAACAGCACTAGCAACTATGCTTTCGGCTGGGAACTCTATAACAGTTTTGTATTAATATATTTGTTAAAATAAAGAGTCTTGGGGAGCGGTCAACAATGTCAGGCTCGGGACGGTTTAGTTGCTATCCCGCACCTGACATCCTCGATAGCTCCCCAGACAGGAAGAAATTATGAATTGAAATTATATATATGAATCAAGTTTTAGATTTTTGAGAATTTTAAATACAGTTTGTATGTTTATTTCAGTAGGCGTTGACAGCAAGCTTATAAATGTTTTATTATATAATTTGTTTATTAACTGATTGATAACAATGCACTCTACTATTAAATGTTTAATAGAAAGAGAACTATTTGTTTGACAAAAGTGGCATATTTCGATAACAGGTGGACTTTTTTTTTAAATTCTCTTTTTAAATTAACATATTTATATAATTAAAATTGCCATACTACCATTTTGGAAAAAAATTAATGAAGTTTTGTAAATGTACCTATACATACAAAATTCAGTACAAAACGACTTTAAAAATACATTTAGTTGTTTCTAATTAGAATTTTTTATTAACGATGTGCATGTGATTGAACATAAGAGCAAGTGTGTGCGATCCAGTCGTACATGTTATTAATAAAATGTACGTCCGAAAACTTCAAATTTCAAACACCAACATTTTTGAAGTGATAACTTCTTATGGGATGGTAAACCGCTTCGTTACGTAACGCGTTACGACACAAGTCTTTATGGCTTCCTTATTCTCTCACGCATAAGGAGAACTTTTGAAATTAATCAAATTAACAAAGAACTATTGAAGCTTTTCTCAAGTTAAACAATTTAATATAAAAAAGTTCAACTTAGATTAGTTTAAGTTATCACTTCTGTCGGGACATGTTTTTTTCTCAGGTGAGTGGTAGGTACTTGCTGGATTAAGACCCCTGAAACGAACGACCTGCTTTATAATCAATATTAATTTATTATTTAAAAAAAAAACCTATAAACAATTAATGGTGATGCCGTCTGTGTTTGTCAAATTCCCAAAATAACTCCTAAGTTTTACCAATTATTAAACAATTGTCCTCGCATACAATTTTATCTGTTTTGGAAAACTCAGTAAAATAGTAAAAGCACAACATCTTGAAACAAATTGAACAAAAAGGAAACCCATAAACTATTCTTTACACCTTTCTCTTTAGAATGGAATAGGAAAATACAAAGATACATTCCATACGTTTTCTACTGCGATTACCGCATCTCATTTCAAAAACAGTAACACCAAGAAAGTAGCAAGGAAACTTAAAATTTGCATACCTAATGATCTGTTGAATATGCATGTTGCCCCCACAAGCACGCAAGGCGCAAGATATCATCCTCTGAAGTTGTTTCAACTTGTGTTTAAATAAAAAGAAAAACGTTTGTTGTCAATCTTAAAATTTCCTTGTTTCTCCCCTGCCTGCGTGTTCGATTTCACTTTGAGCCATATTGCTTTTACATAACTACGCCTAAAAGGCTTTAAGCTAAACATTTTAGATAATTTTCTGTAAATTTGGGGAAAAATTATCTCAAAAACAGGATGGAATTAACAGGATTTAGAAGATGGCAGTATGAAAGGGTGATCCATAGCAACACTTTTACTAATGTCAATCCGTATGTGAAATTATTTCCAGAAATCACACTCCCCTGCGTAGAAACATAAGTTAACAACACACAATGTTCACAGTTTAGCTATATTTTCATATGCAGCCCAACAACAGTTAGGGGTGTAAGGATTGGTTTAAGTTGTTGTGCTGATGAACGAATAGTATAAAACTAGATTCCGCGTACACGGGGCGGAATCAAAAAATTATTCTTCAACATATGACTTCATAATTACATAACATGTTCCACAAAAGGGGTGAATATTGAATAATTATGTATTAGCTCACTTCAAAAAGTTATTTCATATTTATTTACACATGGTGTGTTTCGTCACGATATGAAGGCGGGGAGGTTAGCCCGAAGACGGCAGAAGTGTGAACAAAGTTTCTAACGCTAACACCCCAATCTGCCAATCTGCTGATACAACTTTAGAGGTGAATAACTTGATTTCTAACTAAGAATAACTTTACGTTATCTATATACATTATGTATGTACAGATTCAAAATACATCAATGTCATAATTATTCCTTTGAGGATGGATGCCTTTTATAATTTTAGAGTTCTGTAAATAACATCCGACATATTGTCGTCAACATGGGTTTTCAAGTAAACTGAACCATGTTTTTGTTGGAGGGAGGGTAAAGGACAAATGAAAAGCATTTTTGTTTTTTTTTGTCTTTCTTGGTTAAAAGTTGATTGTATATAATTATAATGGGAAATGTTAATAGTTTATTTTTTTATATTTCAGCCAATTTAGTTTAAAACTTCTCTAATTATTTAAATTAGTCTAATTACGATTTCCCCTTGGGACATACCGCAATTTTAAATATGACTAAATTTGGCAGGTATTTAAAAAATCACAAAAGCTTTCAAATCTTTAGCCGGTATTAAATATTTATTAATGATTCAGATCAAAAGGTACCTGGTCTTTTAGGTTATTCCTTAGATGAGACCTTTTCAATTTTAATTTGAGAAATTACTTTATGAATTGCAATCTGTAAAATAGTAGGTACCAATATGGAATAAGAAAAAAAGGTCGTCCCCATGACCCAAAAAACAAATTAACAATATGTTTGATGAAAAGTTTCAAGTAAATTGAAAAAAATGGCAATAAGTCTGATTCATAAGATAAAAAAAGTATTCGTACATCTCTCTTTTAAGAGTCAAACGGTACATTTAGCACAATTAAGATTCAGTTTCTATAATTATCGCAGGAGCACATAATTTATTTTAAAGTGTAAGGTCCTTACTTTTATTAAAAAAAATTAAGAACATAAAAAACTCAAATTGCTTCAGAAACGAAATAAAATGAACTACTGGATCGCACGAACCTGCTCTTGTAACGGGTTTTCCAATAAGAGGTGTTATTTTGAATAGCCCGCTATTTCGGTAGCTGTCACTTCTGAAGCTGTCATTTTTTGATATTTGACAAGTAGAAACTACGCTATTAATAAAAATGGAACGATACATGCTTCAATAATGCATTGAAATTATTAAAATTCACTATAAAAATGGTGAAAATTTGGCAGAGACGGTTCGTAAAACTAAAACATTTTTGGGTCGTCGTGAAGCACCTTGTCGGACCGCAATACGGAAATTGGTGGACAAATTCGAGCTGTTGGGACAAGTTAGTGATGTGAAGAATAAAACCCGTGCACGTCGCTCAAGAACAACTGAGAATATTGCTGTTGTAGCCCAAAGTGTTGAAGAAAACCCAGGTTTGTCCATTCCTCGTCGTTCTTTGGAATTAGGCATTCCACAAACGTCATTACACCGTATTTTGCATAAAGACTTGGGTCTTAAGGCTTATAAAGATCAGTTAACACAAGAACTCAAGCCGGCTGATCATCAACAACGTCGTGTCTTTGCTGATTGGGTCCTTGAAATGCATGAAAATGAACCTGAATTTCATCGAAAAATCATCTTGACTGATGAGGCCCATTTCCACCTCGGAGGCTACGTCAACAAGCAAAACTGTCGCATCTGGGGCTCGGAAAACCCAAGAGTTATTGTTGAAAAGCCTCTCCATCCTCAATGCGTGATGCGGTTTATGGTCCCGCGGGGTCATTGGACCTTACTTTTTCGAAAATGAGGCTGGAGCAACAGTTACGGTCAATGGATTGCGCTATCGAGAGATGATTAATGATTTTTTATGGCCTGAATTGGATGGAATTGATCTGGACAACGTTTACTTTCAACAAGACGGCGCTACGTGCCACACAAGCAATGAAACCATCGATCTTTTACGATAAAAGTTTCCGGACCGTGTTATCTCTCGAAGAGGTGATCACAATTGGCCACCAAGATCTTGTGATGTAACACCTTGCGACTTCTTCCTTTGGGGCCACGTGAAAGATAAGGTCTACGCCAACAGCCCAGCGTCGATTCAAGACCTCAAAGATGAAATTCGTGAGGCTATCGAGGACATAGGGCAGCCACTTTGCGATTTGGTTATGGAAAATTTCATGAAAAGGATATGGTCCTGTAAGCGTGGTCTTGGCAGCCATTTGGCTGATGTTGTATTCCATTATTAACGGCATACCTTCCTCTTTATAATGAAATAAACATCCGATCATTTATCTCCAAAAATGCCATTTTTCTTTGAATATCAAAATAACACCTCTTATTGGAAAACCCTATAGCTAACAACTTTATTGTAACTAACCATTGATGTTTAGTTAGTTAGGTGTAGTTATCCTATGAAAGTTTAAAGCCTATGTAAGTAAGATTAACTTGATTCTTAGTATAATGAATTGTGGAATGGATAATTCAAGGAATAGTTACATAGGTACCTACCTACAAATGTATCTTTAAATCTAAGTTTTGGACTTTAAATATGTAAGTTCAGAGAGTAAAATGTATCTATACATATACATATACATTTAGATGGAACCTAAGTGTTTAAGCATGTACATATTTATAATATGATGACTTTGAATGCCCAACAATAATAACTTGAGTGTGCTACCACCAAGTTTTTTTTTCAACTATTTTTGGCTGGAATTATAGCTATTTCACGACTTGCCAAGGTCGATCATCAGACTCCTTGGTGCTGGTCTACTTTTTCATTTTAATTGAAAAACTTCTTATGCCTTCATCGTGTATTGAACCATGACCAGCCGCTTAGTAGCCAATGCCCTTCGCATCACGCCACCGAGCCCACATGATCAGATCCAACCTAATGCAGGTTTTTTCTGTTTATCAATTGCATTGAAACGACTAGCGCTTTTATTAGCCACACAAGTTTGTTGTTTTTTATTCGGGTTCTTTCGTATTTTCTCCTTACTCGTTTATAAGCCAACATTCTTTTGTTGTTCATATAAGCAGGGAGATTTTGTATGTGAAAGATTTTGACACTGGTAATTTTTATTTGTATTATATTCAGTTTTTGTATGATTACATACTTGCTTTTTAAAGCCATTTTTCGTATCATTTGATGACTTTGAATGCCCAACAACAACTTGAGTGTGCTACCACCAAGTTTTTTTTTGTTGGCTTATTAACGAGTAAGGATATATATGATGGATACATGTATATATAAATGTATGATGGCCTACATTGTATTCAGTATTCAGTGACGTACGCAAAAATTCGTAAAAACCCAATATAATAAGGTAAAATAAAAATAAATCGATAAGACACATAATTAAATGTTTTTATATGGCTAAGTCGTTATAGTTTGATGGAAAACAATCACCCTTATTACGAATGGCGTTTCGTTTAAATAACGAATGTCATTTTCAAATATTTGTATTACGATTGGCGTTGTATAGTCATTTTTTTCAGCGTAACGCCTTAATTCGAGTGGAACTTAAATTTTTGTGAGAGAAACGTCACTCATCGTTATTGCAATATGCGTTACGCCTTGTTTATATGCCAACTTAAAAACATAAACGCTCTTTTTTGTCGAACAAAATTGTTTAAACGACTCGTCGCGAAATTGCCTAAAAATATAAGTTTTGTTGTTTTGTATATTCTTTTTTAACACTTTTTATTAAATTTGGGTTTATTAAAAGGTAAAAATTATAAATGCTGAACAAATGAAGCATCTCGTCGAGTTATTGGAACAAATTTTAAGAGAGGAGGAGGTAACACAAAATGTACAAACCAAAATTAAATTGGAATCATATCCTTCTTCCTTGTGGCATTTTGTACTGCTATTTATTGAAGTAGAGAAAGATTATCTTATTCAGCCTGAAGTATCTACGCATTACAAATCTGGAAAGAAGGGAATAATCTTAATTGAAAATATTAGGAATTTGATTTGTCCATCTACTTACTTCGTATCTGGCAAATCTCACGGATTTAATTTGTAATTTGGATATTTAATTATGTATATCAATTTTGTTGGTTTCTTGTTCGCACTTCTTGAGAAAATAAACGCAGCAACACTATTTGTTTAGCGACTTTTATTTTTATTATTTTAATCGGCAGAAATTATATGAATTTAAAAATTAATGACAGTTGTTTTGAAAATTATTTTTTTCAAAATCAGCTGCTTATGTGGAACGTATTTCGATCGACAACGAGTGGCGTTTAGTTTCGTAACACCGACACTAAAACGCCTAAAAAGTGACTCGACACAAATAGTGAGAACTTTCGTTTAAGATAAACGCCAATCGTAATAAGGGTGAATATCAAAAAAAGAAATCAAAAATCGTTGGAGCGCTTTTTAATAAATTAATTTTTTATGTATTAAATTTTGAAAACATTTTTAGAAAAAAAAATTGAAACCCCATTTTGAAGATATTATTAATATACATATAAAATTCAAATTTAAAAAAAAAATCTGTAACTGGTTTTTGAAAAATCGATTTTTCAAAAAAAAAAATTATTTATTTTTTAAAAATCGAAAAACTTTTTTTTTTGAAAATTTGGGTACGCAGTCTTATTAACAATTTTAGGGAGCATTTGCATAAAAAAATGTATTTTAATCGGTTTATCCAATATTGAGAAAGTCGAAAATATGAAAATTGGTTCTAAGGGAAGTACCGTTAATAAGTACGCAAAAAGAAAGTTAGCTGTACTAATTTAAGAACACGCCGATTTTTCTAAAAAAATTCTTGGAGTCGTTTTCGAGAAATACATTTTTTACTTAACGGTTTTTAAACATTTGTATGGGAAGTACCGTTGTTTTTTAATTTACAAAAAATATTTTTTTTAACTATTCAAGATAATGTTCAAGACCCACTCAATACGAAGTTTCAACAAAATCTATTGAGTCGTTTTCGAAATTTTGAATTTTCAAAAAAAAATTAATTTCCAAAAAAGTTTTGATATACAATAGTGTTTAAACTTTCTAGGAGCTTCTGCTAAAAAAATTGAGGAAAAAACGTGTGAGCATATTACCGAAAAAACAATATGTACCAAGCTTGAAGAAAATCTAATCTTTAGGCTGTAGACTCGAGGACAGACAGACAGACTGCCCAAGTAACATCGTCACAGCTATTAGATGCAAAACTGTTGTTCTGCAGCTCGAAACAAGTGAAATCGAAAGCTATAGCTTTATATGGTATAATTTCACAGCTCAATGTATTTTTATTTTAAATCATGCTCTAGAGTGAAGTTTAACAGCACTGTCAGCTCGTTCAACGTTTAGTTATTCAAACAAGCTCCATAATGCCTTTCATGCGATCTATGAACAAGCTACTTGAACTTCCTTCATCTAAGGGGCCGTTGTACAGTTTTCCACTATACAAATACAATAACAGACGCAATAAGAGCTCTTAACAGGAGCTTAAGCCTTAGAAGTAAAATTCTAACGCATGCGCATTTCGAAATGTCAAAATATATCATTAGAAGACCAACTACAAATCGGTTGTAGAGCTGAGAATTAATATCTTGACGCATTCTCCTCAGGAACCCATATTATAATAGGGTGTTTCCCAAAATAAATACAAAATATTTATTTTATCAAGCAAAAAAAAATTATTATTTTAAATAAAAAATAAATGAATGTATGTAACTCAATTTTTAGTGTAAGTTAACGATGTTCAAATTGGAACTATAAATTTTGATAATTTCTCGTTTTGCATAGTAATGTACATAAATATATAGGGTTTCTCATTGTATTAAAAATAACTTTTTTTTAGGGCTTTAATTCTAATCGTGTACGCACAAAAATATTATCCTACTTTAATTCCCTTATAGAAGATACTTGTGGTTACCCATTAAGTCCAATTAAATATAATGCTAAGTCTTCTTCTTGGCTGAGTAATATCAGTAGTATATTGAATTGTATTATAAAACAAACACCTTGTTACACATTAAGGATACAAATTTTCTATATCACAATGAAGCGAGCAGCTTTTAAAAAAAAAAAAACTTTTAAAACTTTAATCTTTAAAAATTGCAACTTAGGCTTTAAATACACTTCAGGAAATATTCTTTAAAAAAAAATTCCTGCCTATAAACTAAATTTGTTTTATTTTTGCTTTTCTTGAACTTTAATTTCTGAAGCACCCTATCTTACAACAAGAACATGAAGTTAAATAGACGAAAATGCCATCTTGTAGGAACTAGCTCTAGAAAATGTACAATGAATTTTAAACCGTCATAATAGCTCTATATCACGAGTAATTAATATTGTTGCTCCAGAACAGATAGTATTGCACCTGAATTGAAAGAAACGTCTTGCCTGACCATAAAAATGGCTACGAGATAAAAAATTAATGCAATTATTCTTTTTTTAATTTTAAAATAGAATCATCGTCGGAGTGTAGTTAAAGAAAACACGAAATTATTATTATTTTTCAAAATTAATTTTAATTCACCTCTCGAAAATTAATTTTTAAATATTTTTATTAGCTAACTATTTTTTAAAATTATTTTTGATGGGCTAATATACAGAATTATATAGGCGCGCTGTAATTTAACGAAGTAGCGTCACTACATTTGTAAAAATATTAAACGCACACTTGAAAATCACTATCATACAATCGAAAATCTTAATTTATTTTCTTATTTATTTTCATATAGACATTTTTTAATTTGGTTATTTTCATCTTCGCTATTTCTGTTTTACATACGAGTACTATGAAAAGATTCATTCATTCTTTAATAGTATGAGAATATACATATATTTTTATTTTGTACTATACAAACCAATACGAACAATAATATGTCAAAAGTGGTGTTTTAATAGTTTGAAACCCATGTACTACATAGCTTCAAGTCACTTTCGCCAGAGGTAACAGGCTGAATAAGAGCAAAAAGAGCTCTCAAACTCAATGAATTAGCTACATGGTAGTTTGATTATTGCTCTAAATCCACATATAGAGCTCCTTGCTAAATAAAGAGCTTAAAGATTTAGCTCTTGAAGGACTGTAAATGCTTTTATACAGCTAAAAATATTTCTTGGGTGATAGACTGACAGAATGACAGACAGACAGACTGAATTGGGGGACCCACTTTTATTGGTGTTCTCTATGATCGTAATGTCATGTTTGATTGTTAGAAAAAAATGTTTTTTTTACAAATATAGGGTCCGCCAAATAACTTCTTTTTTTTTGAAAATGGGCGCAAAACATCGAGTGTAGCTTCGGCTGTGTGGCATGTAGCGCCGTCCTGTTGAAACCAAATATTGCCAATATCCTCCTCTTCAATTTTTGTGAACAAAAATTCGTTCAACATGGCCCGATAACGATCGCCATTGACTGTAACGGCCACTCCTTGCTCATTTTCGAATTATGCCTCTGGACCAAAATCCGCACCAAACAGTGACTCGTTTTGGGTGTATCGGATTTTCAATGTGTGCGTGCGGGTTTTCTGTACCCCAAATGCGACAATTTTGCTTGTTTACATACCCGCCAAGATCAAAATGAGCTTCATCTGAAAAGATGATTTTTTTGGCAAATTGGCATCTTCTCTAAGTAGATCGCAGGCCCACTTAGCTAGCGTTGTTCAAGCGTACACACAACCATGTTCGTTTAGCGAAAGGATAAAACTAATTATCTGTCAAATCAGACATGGGCTAAGTATTACCGTTCACGAAATAAGCACTAGTTGAAAAAAAAACGTTAGATGGCGGACCCGTTACGTAACTTGCTTTACAGTACCTATAATCGCAAGTAAAAATTACTAATTAGCCAGAAAGCAAAAAGCAAATTTTGTAGTTTAGCTTATTAATTCATTATCCTTATTAATTTCTATATACAGTAAAACTAAAATTCTTAAAATTTAGTGAAAAGATTAATTAACTAGTAAACTGAAGAGTATGTTTTCAAATCAAATTATTCTAAACTCAATTGGAACAATAATATAATATTCATATTCTTAAAAGTAATTGGTATTATTAACTAATGGCAATTATTGATAAATGAGAAAAACGGATTTAAACAAAATAAGTTATGCTTAAGCAGTTTTATTTACATTAGGTACATCTCAACTTAAAAATTCAATGGGATGTCCTGTATTACAAATAAACAATTTGGTTGTGACAGGAGGTTCTAAGCTCTCGATGAATCTGTGTTCTATCAACGATTCTCCTAATTTGGCTTCGTATGAGATTCCACAGACGAATGGCACCTGCCAAAAATTGTCGCTTAGAGGTTAGACAGGAATAACGTGGGTGTATGAGTACACCAGATCTGTTTGAGTTGTTAAACCTAATCCTATTAAACAAACTACAGGGCTGCTGCGTGTGAATTGTTTTAAATATTAAGGCAAATGGATTTCAGAAATCTCTAAAATAGTGTAAACACCATAAAATATTTCAGGTGATCGTTTTACTTAGAAGGTATCTACTATAGGGCAAGTTTTGCATTTGGAAAAAAAATCGAACTCGAGATTTTAATCAAAGTTGACATTACAATGATAGAGAACACCAAACAAAGTGGTGGTATAAAAGCGTTTTAGGTATTGTCTCAAAAAGTTTTTTGAATCGTTTTTTTGGCCCCAAAAATAACGGTACTTGCCATACAATTTATTCCACCATCTTAATTATCTCGAAAAGGGCTATAACGATTTTGATTTAAAAAAAAGGGTACGCTACTTTAGTTATAGTCTACATATTCGTCAATTTTTTCTTTTTAATATTTTGTTATTAACGGTACCTGCCATACAACCATTTTCTATATTTTTGACTTTCTCATAAACGGCTGGACGCCTTTCAATCAAAATTCTTACGTAGGAGGTTACTTAACTTATAAATAATACTGCATACCAAAATGTTCAAAAAATATTTTTGAAAATTCAATATTTCGAAATCGGGAAAATAATTTTGCTTGAAATTTTATTTTTAAGTTTATATTATTAAATTTTTAAAATTATCATTCAAAATATTGGGGTTAGAGAAGTAAGTTTTCATAAAGGAGGCTTTAAATGCATCTTCATCTTCATCTGCATTGACATCTGCAAAAAAGGAGGAAACAAAATAAAAAATTCATACTTGTGCGATAGAGAGCGAAAACCAAAATGGAGATCATCTTCATGTATGAAGATTATAGGAAGTACGAACCTGAAGATTGCAGATTATAGTGAAGATGAACATTTTCATCTTCATTATAGCATTTTCATCTGCACCATAATTTTTTCCGTTCAGATAACGAATTTTAAAGTTTTTTTTTACCATTTCACCCCAGTTTGCTTAAAAACAACGAAAATAGCGAAAATTTTCTTCTCAAAACTACATACCTGAACGCTAAGAACATGTGATTGTAAGATGTGCCAAGAAAGTTATAGCAGAGTTCGAGTAAGTTATTAGTGTGTACCTTGTCTTACTTTTATGTTTGTTTTATATTATTGGCCCGCTCTACTTTTCTTCAAGTCTGCAGATGCAGATCCATGTAAAGCCGCCTTAAAGCTAAAAAGGCTTGTAGCGTTCATATTCAGAGAACCAAATTTTTGCATGACCAAAAATTAAGGCAAAAAATACTACAATGTCCCAAAGGTAGTAAAACTGTTTGGTCGTTTGTAAAAAATATTCGAAATTCAACTTCGTCTTCGGTGCCTAGGCTCGTCTTTAAGGCACCTCTTTTGTCAGCTATCGTGTAAAGGCCAATTGCAGCGCAGTAAATTCGACGCTGCCAGAAAGTGTTCTGAATCCTCCAGTACCTGAGAGCTTTAACGATTTCATGGGACGAAACTTCTTTAGCGCGCGTACTGTTGCTAGAGTCTTTAAAGACCTTGGCATACAAAAATCCGCTGGCCCAGTTAGTATCCCTCCGATCGTTCTGAAGGGGTGTTCTTCAACGCAGGCAACTACTGGTCTCTTTCCGAGCGGATGGAAAACAGCTATTGTTTAGCCTGTCCCTAAAAAAGGCGAATCTTCTTCACCCGCTAATTACAGTCCAATTGCACTCACGTCCCTTTTTTCCAAGGCCATGGAAACGCTGATTAATTATCAGCTTAAGAAATATCTTGAAGAACGAAAGCTCCTTAATGACCGGCAGTGTGGCTTGCGTAGCAATAGGTTCACTGTAGCTCTGATGGTATATATCTCACCAAACAGTGGCGCAAATCTTTACATCGTTTTGGAGAAAAGAAGATTATTGTATTTGATATTCAAGAGCATTTGATAGATTTTGGTATCGATGAATATCTTATTCGTTGGATTAAAAATTATATTTCGGACCGCTCAATACAAGTTGTATTAGATGGTTTCAAGTTCGACATTAACAAAATAAATACTGGTGTGTCCCAAGGTTCCGTTCTATCTCTGACTCTTTTTCTCGTTTTCATTATTGATCTTAGCTCTTCTTATGACATTGTCCATTAAATGATACACCATATTACTTGCGCCCAATTTGCTTGCAAATAAGAACGAAATCTCACCTTTTTAAATTATTTTACTCCATCCTGTCGCAACAATTGTTTAACCACAACAAAATGTACATTCAATTTTCAAACATTCGAATACTGTCTCAATTTTTTTGGACATACAAGGAATCCTTATTTAAAGTTTAACAGAATAACATATCAAACCATTAAAGAAATCTTAACTAAATATTTAAAACAATTTCTAAATTCAAACTAAACCATACATTGAACTAACTACAAAAAAAAAAGATGCGCAACCTATCCCCCAGATTACACCTGATGCAAACCATTTTAAAATACAATATTTTCTAATGTTAAATATTTAGGTATTTAGTAGATATAGATAATATGTATGTATTTTGATTATCAAGTATGAAAATAAATTAAAAACGTTTTAACAATTTACGATGTTTAAATTTACCTGAATTACAATATAGAAAATGAATCTAAATTAAGTGAAATTTATGAAAAAAAAAAATAAAAGCAATAATTAAAATCAGTAATCCTGGATCTGCCTGAGATTAATAAAATTATATTTGAATACGAAGATTTATTGTTATCTTCTTTCTTTACCCTGTTTTGACTTATTTTCTTGTAGTTCTATTTTGTGGTAGTATTCTGTTCTACCAACCACACAATACAAATTATGTCTATATGAATATGACTGTATGGTATATACAGTTAATATCCTTTTTGTTAGGAATTATTTTGTCCTGTCTTATTCACTTTATCCCAATACTTCTTGATTTTGTTCCAGCACTTCTTTTGATGCCTGATGTTTCTTATGTTGCTTGACTCAATATCCCCAAGAAATAATCCGTGGAACTTCGAGAATTTTTGTTTATAAACCAACGCAAGGACTAACACAACAAAAATAACTAAATCTTAATACGTATCTTAAATACTTGAACTATTATTTTAGTTACCTTAAGATTCTTTTCCAAATAATTATATTTTATTTCTTACACGCATAAGGCCCTTTTCCACAAATCTCAAAATTTTCGAGATTAAAAATAAGTATTTTTCTTTTATATTATTTTCCTTCTTTTCCTAGACTCACCATGAAATTGACTGAACAACTACAATACTTTCGAAACAAAACTAACAAAAAAAAACAAATAAAACGCAAAGCAACTGAAATTGATTTTTTCTTTAGATGCTACAGTACTTTTTTGATACAGTCGAAAAATTGTACTTCAAATTATCTAAATTTACATAAAGTATCTACATCTCATATAAGTACGTATCAGCTGCTACTACATTGTCCAATGGGGAATAAAAAACCGCTTAGAAAATGCTTCCAAAAATTCAGTTATGTCTTCTGTCGTTAAAGCAGAACACACCCCTAATGCCGCTATCAATGAGCGGTACTAGCATTGAAGAAACTGATAAGCTTTCAGTCCTTGGTATGTGCATCGCAGATCACCTCTTGTGCAATGAACACATATTTGATTTCGCCAAAAACGCTGCAAAGTGTTTGGGCTTTTTTCGAAGATGCAAGAAATTCTTTTCCCCGTCTGATCTGGCTGTAATCTATAAGGCCATCATTCGAAAATGGAGTTTAACTCGCACATTTGGGAAGGAGCTGTCGAAACACATTTGAGTCTCTTGGATAGAATTCAAAATAGAGCTCTAAAATTGATAGGCGATAGAACTATAATGGAAACAATTACATCTCTCTAGCAGCGTCGAAAAGTTTCATGTTTTTCATTATTTTATCGATGTTCTAACGAAATAGCCAGTTACATTCCTTTGATTATAATATTCAACGGTAATACTCGCGCTTCTAGGAATGCTCATCAGTTTACCCCTTAGCTCAACTTCGGACGTACTGTTAAGTGCAGAGATTCTTTCTTTAATCGTACAACACGATTGTGCAATGATTTACCATGCTCTATTTTTTCCACCCATTTTGATATTCTGAACTTCAAAACCAATGATACCGATGTATCTCCTTTTAAATCATTCCCTATTTTACTAAAGCTCGCACTGTGCTTGATATATTAAGGGTAGTCAAAACCCTTTTCGCCCGCTTTAACCCCTCAAATATAAAAAAAAATTGCTACGTGAGCTACAAAATTCAATTACTTCCGGTACACAGTCCGTTGTAACATGTGGCAGATATATATGTGTGTGTGAGTACAATACAGTATGCTCAGCTTACAGAATGTTACAAGACTGAGCGTAAATTAAGAAATTAACTCTTTTCGTCAGTAGCGAAAAGTTACCAATGCTGGGGCAAATTAGCTTTGCTCATTACATGCTGTTTAGGCATTACACTAACAACATGTGATTGAGTAAACTAGCATACCCATAAAATATGACAACGAAATAAATAAAATAATGCGAATTATAAGGGATATAAATAAATAAGACACGGTAATTCTCTCCGCATTAGTTCAGCCGCCATCCCTGGAGATACATTTGAGACAACAACCAGCTCTAGTCTCAGAACATCGCGCCACACATCTTTCCTATCCTTCTTTCTCTTCTTCCACCGGATGCCCGCGCTGTGTTAAGAAAAACATATAAAGGAATTCATAATCCCTTGAGGGCGTGCAAAGTTATAAAATAAAAAAAAAAAAAAAATTTATTATATCAATGTAAAGTATTTAAGAATATAAATTTGAAAACATAATTTCAAAAAAAACATCTGCAGTCAGTTTTCAAAATATTGGATTTGCAAAAAAAAATATATGAAGTGCAGTTTTATTTCGAATTTAAAGTAGCGCCGCGTCGCCCCAGTAAACATTTTGATCGAAGTCCGGTTCTATGACAGATACCTACAACTGTTAATAAACTATTTATAATCTTGTTTTTGATATTCGACTTTCTCTTTAACTGTCAACGGATTTCAATAAAAAAAAAAAACATTTTAAAGGTGGCCCTTCAAATTTAAAATTATACTGAATACTAAATTTTTTTGAAAAAATTATTGTTTTTTGTGAAAATTCAATATTTCGAAACAGGTGGACGATAATTTTTAAATAATGTTTTCCAATTTGATAAATTTATCATTTTAATAAATTATGTTTTTTTATAAAAGAAACAAATTAATAATTTATGTTCCTATATAAGAATTACTAAGTAAAAATGCCTTTAAGAATATATTTTCCATCTGACAAAGAATCTTGAACAGCTCTGAACAGAGTTCGAGCGCATAGAGTATGCTCTGAACTTGTTCCAAGCAGAGCAAGCTCTGAACACATTTCGCCATATAAAACAGAATAAATTTTCATTTTAATAATAAAAAGCAATACAACACAAAACAATCCTCAGTATGTACACAGATACACATCAGACACAGTAAATAAATAAGCGATGAACTTCTTCCGCCATTTTAATTGTATCTGATTATTTTATTCTTCACATTTTCCTTCCTGGCTTACATGACTATTCGTGTGCTCAGCAATTTACTCAGAATGCTCAGAAGATTATGTCCGAGGAAATCGAGCTAATTCTGAACATGTTCAGAACGAAAACAGCAACACACATTCGGTGCTCTGAACACTCTGAGTGTAAAAGGAACACAAACAATTTTCCTGACAACTCAGACTCTGTTCTGGTCTAAAAAAGACTTTTGTAGATTATATAGTGGCATGATTCACAAGAAACTATATGTACTATTATGCGTGTTTTATTGGGATATTTATCCACCGTAAGTTTATCCGTCGTAACATTTTACATACAATTCGTTACGGTCGATAAAAAGCAAAGTAGAAAATACGGTGGATGGCTGGTTGACGTTTATTCGAGTCTCGAATTTGATTTTGTTGGTATTGTTGGTACGATTGATAATTGGATTGAATCTCGATGGGTGTGTTCATGGAGTGTTATAATTATTAATTTCATTCGTAAGACAAATCGATCTTTTTGATTCTTTTTTTTTATAGCTGGCCAGTTTATATATATAAAATTTTTGATAACTTCATTTTTTAATAAATTATAAGCTGTTCTTCTGAAAAGTTTCTCACTTTTAGTATTAAAATATGTATTCTTTGGTCTAAAATTCCACCTATATCTGCAATTTTATCAATTTTAACTAATTTCGATTTCCATTTTGAAAAAAAAAAATCAATATCCTTTGAATGAATTCCGTTTTACCTTTATTTTTGACTAACTAAAACCAATATTCGTTTTGTGTTCAATTTTTATTGATTGTTATAAATAAGCGGAGTTTGGTGAAAAAATCATCTTTCTATTTAAATTACAAAAAAGCAATTTGAGAACACAAACCGTATTGGGTGGAACTGCGCTATAGAGGAACTGCTCGAACCTGGGCCGCAAAATTTGTATTCGTATGAAATTTTATGAGCTATAAGGATAGGCGCGCACATATATACAACTTTTAGTTTGCAACAGTTTGTTTGTTGAAGTGAATACCATGGGCTTATACGAGAGTGCGCGCACATGCAAAAACTATTCAGCCCGCGATTCGAGCAACTTAAAGGTTTGTGATTTGGCACAAATCGAACGATCATCCCAAATGAGTTCATGTAGTTTGTATCACACAGAACTATAATGTAACTGCGCGAACATTAAATCAAAATATTGTCTGTGTGGTTTGTTCGTTTCGGAAAAGTTGCATGTGCGCGCCTAGTCTAAACGGCAACTGAACTTTACAAAATGTGCTTTTTCTTCACTGTTTAATGGAAGTTTGGCAATGAACTGAATCGGCTTCACTACATGGGCATTAACTGGGCGTACATTTTTGTGATCCCATTGTTTTTTTTTTTTTGACATGTGCATGGAAATGGCAAACCAAATGCTAACTATTTGTTCCTTACTCCGCGTATGCTTAGTGCAGTCTGATGAGTGAATATGGAATTGAAAGCAAAACATACTCAGAAAATAAATTTGTAAATTGACTTGAAAAATAAAACTCTAGCTATCGATCTACTCAGAAAATAAATAAAAGCATGAAATATAAAGGGGAAATGTAAGGGTGTTATCAATTTAAACTACGTTGTAGAGTGCGTTCAGAACCAAGAAACATTAAAAGGAAACATGCAAATCTCCGGCAATTTTGTTTCTTCGTGTGAAAGTCTTAGACGATTTTTACAGCGATATAAAAATTGCCCTGTATAAAAAGGGACTTGGCCATAGTCTATGAACAAACCCATTCACCTATCATTTCATTTCTATTAGTGCAAAATGAATGTTCGAATTTAAAATTGCATATGCAGAAAAAATGAAAACAAGAAATAGGTTTGAAACATAAATTAAATATTGGTAAGTTTTTCTACTTTCTATTTTATATGAATAAAAGCTAATTATTGTTCATAATTTTTATATTTTCTTAATTTTACTTTGCACAAGACTCTTTCATTACTTGTGACTGTTGTGCAGGGGTACCATTTTTACAAAAATAAAAGAGCCACGGTCCATGCTACGGTCGATGCGTTTTTTTTGGGAATTAGTTACGGTACTATGGATAGAATCCTAATAAAACACAGCTATTGTGTCTTATCAGCATCCGTTGTTAATTGTCGATATTGTTAAGTCTTATATAAATAAAAAATAAATAATATTCAAAACAAGAACTTATAGAATCGCATTAATTTTTTACAAATCCCTTAGTTTTCTTAGAACTTAAAATTAAATTCACGTCGATATTGTATGCTAATCTGAATTAACTTAGATACTCGTATATACATGCATAAATTTTATAGGCAACTGATAACAAAATTATGTACATTAGTTTTTTAGAAATATGTAAATGGAAACAATTCTTTTGAAATCTCTAATCTCATCTCCATTATCGACTTAATTCGATCAAAATTTAAATGAATCAATTCAATTACTTATTCATTGGTTCGCATTCATTACAATAGATGCTTCAACACTTTTGCTCCCTCTTGTTCAAATCCGTTATTTCCTTTAAAACGCTTCCACTTTTTCTCATCCCCAATTTATAATATATGTATGTAGCTAAATAAAGTGATATAGTATAGTGGCTAAGAGCCACCATCAAACATCAGCTCACCAACCCAAAACAATTGTTTCGGACAGATTCAATTTGCCTCCGGGATAGTCATCTTGGCTTAAATCCAGCTTTCATGATGGTAAGTTCGTCCCTTTCTTTGGTTCTTCTTTTGGCCAGCTATTCATTCGTTATCCCTCCAGTTGGGCAATCTACGAGTATATGTACTGTCTGATTCAATTGAAAATTCAACCAGCTCTGCAGCTTCTTCGTTTACCTTTAAGTATATCAGGTTTCGATTTTATTCAATGTCTGCCCGTAGGGTGCTTGGTTTCAATGAACCAACAACAGGCTTTTGCCGTCGATATATTCAATAAGCAAGTTAGACGCCAGCATTGTTGTGGATGCAATTTATTTTTAATGCACAAACTCTTGGAAGGTTTTTCTATGAATATTCTTTGGCAGATTTTTTTCTTCCCAGGAAGCGACCGAATTTAATATACCGAGGATGGAAAATAAAATAATAACGATTAAGGTTGGTCTGCCCGATGTCTCCTCAATCCAAAAAATTACACTTCTTTCTTTTAAATGAATAGAAAACGGAGTTGAATTAATTTAAATTGAAGAAACCAAAAACCAGAAACCCTAATTCGTCCACAAAATTGTAAATAAATCAATATTGTTTCACAAAAAAAATATTTTGCATTAAATTTATAACAAATTAAGTAATAGGCGTTTTCCTTTGGAGGTGACTAAGTATTCGTGAGTAGAAGGAAACAGAAACTTACCACCAGCATCTGCACATGGATCTCATATGAAAGTCACACAATTCTGTCTTTCTGTAGGTCGATATACGGCCTAAACCTATGAAGCAGTTTTCATCCAACTTAATACTTAAGTGCTTTAGGTAATTGGCTCCAATTTTATTTTAATATTATTATTATTATTTTTTTTTTCTATTTTTGGACTTCGATAAAAAATTTCATACAACAGGTCCCTTAAATTCTAAATAATACTGAATAGCTAGGTACCAAAATTTTAGAAAAATATTTTGTTGGCTTTTTTGCAAAAAGAAAAAAATATTTTGTTTTTTCAATATTTTTAAAAAAACTGGTGGATATATATTTTTGACATAATGTTTTTAAATTTATATTATAAAATACTTAAAATTGCAATATTTTGAGAAAAAAACTAAATAAATGTTGTAATATACAAAATTAAGTAAGAAGGTATTACATTTTTTCTATTTTATTATTAATTAACTTTTAAAAAAATTATATATTCACCTAAATTATAAATTAAATTATACGATTTAAAAAAATCGTTTTTCGTGCGTCTACTGTATCTCATTTTTAAATTTATAAAGTTATAGTTGTAATATTTCACTAAGAACCATTTTATTTTTTTTTAGTCAAGGGGTACTGCACATTAACACACCCCGTAGAAATATTTTTCTTTTTAAATAAAACATATATTTTTTATGAGGTAGAGGTTATATAATTAGTAACTTATGAGCAGTGCGGGCAATGTAAGTTACTCCGAGTAAGTTAAAAAAATAGTTACGCGTAACTTATTGCAATTAGTTACATCTCATTTTCGGCGTAACTAATGTAACTTACTTAACGAATATAGCTTAAAAATGTTGACTGGCTGAACATTGAAAAAAAAACAATAACATTTATAAGTAAACAAAAATTTTAGTACCATGAATAATAAATAACAAAAGAAAGATTATAAAAGAATTCAGAGACAAAATGCATGTATGGAACCAAAATAGTAGTAATTAGTTGAAGTGTTCAAACTCAAAGTCCTCAAAAGATAAATGTATGTCTTCCATTCTTAAAGTTCTATAGGGAAATATAAATTTTTTGGAAAGTTCGAAAGACATTCGATTTCTCAAAATGGTGTGAAAAAATAATCTCTATTTTTGAATATAAAGCAATATTAGTGCAAGCTTTGAAAGATTAAGTGCATAGGATTCGGCTATTCTCCAGAACAAAATTTGATTTCCAATATTTTTTTCATATAAAGTCTTAAAAACTCCGTCTTTGGATTTACAAAAGTTCCTATTCGTTAAGTCCTTTAGAATTTAACATTTGTAAAAGAAAGTTATTAATTTGAAAATTATAATTATTCTCTAATTTGTCGTTAGTGTACCAAGGACGTAAATAGTAAGATGCTAGTGCATATACATTAAGCGAATTATTAAGACGAGATTTGTAGAGATTTTCTAACTGTGCTGGATCTTTTAATTCTAACCACCAAGACTCAGGTAATGAAGTTGTTGACTGTTGGCAATTATTTATTATACTCTGTCCGAGAGAAATAGCCAGTACACGTCTTATGAGGAAGCTTTTACAAAATCAGTAGCGTGTCATATTTTTACACCATACTAAATTGAAAGAACTTCTCCATAAAAAGTGTTTGCACGCCCGTAAATATATTTATAAAACAATAAAAATAAAAAAATAATTTCATCTGACGCAGACCCAACATCCTACGCCACCCACATCTGAGTGTTGTAGAGTTGGGTAGTTCCGGACCTAAATAGTTCCAGGAACTATATCCTCTCTCGGATACATTGGATAGGGTTCCGTTTATTAAAAGTAAACATTCACACAGTTCCAACTTTACAGATACAAACCATACGTTCGCTTGATATTATTCTCTCTGGCTTATTTTTCATTTTCCAGTATACGGGTAGATATGCACACGTCCTACAGTGTTTACCAATACATAAGAACAAAGAGCGTGTTTCACCACTCGCACGTTTGTGTGGTGAAATTGAAAGTGCAAATATTAAGTTTGTTTTGTTGTTATATTTGGTTTCATAATCAGTACATTGTATGGATCTTCCATACCATATCTTTTTGAGATGGAACTAAATAGAGAAAGGGAACTATCTTTCGTTGTTAGTTCCAAAATGGGATGGAACTAAATGGAGCAGCGGAACTATCTTTCGTTGTTAGTTAAATCTCCTTTGGTTAGTTGTATAGGCGCACCTCTAGGGAATTTCTTTGGGTTTTTGGAATATGAAATGAATGTCTGATTTCATTGCAAATTTTCTTCCCGGGTAGTGCTGTAATGATTTTGTTCGATTTTTTCAATGAAACTTTCAGGGATTGTGCATTGTGGTTTTTAAAGCCTAAATATATTATTTTTTTTATTGAACCTGTCCAGGTGACGAATGTGAGACCATTTTCGAAGTGTAACCATATGATCACGCTAGCACCACTAGGGTCCGTATATTTTTTTTCTCTAAAATTGAGTTTTTTCTATGGAAAGCAAAATACTAAAACAAAACTATTAAATTTTGACAAATAAATATTATTTTATTATATTAGGAATGAAAGGAAATACTTATGATCGAGTATGGTACTCTGAGAAACACTTAACACAAAGGCCAACATTGCATTTCATACAGCATGTGCTTATTACACTTTTGCAGTTGTCTCCTGCACAGCGCCTTCTTTTATCAAGTGGACTAATAAAATGATCGGTTCTATCAAACCGAATATTCCTCATTATACCATTTTCATTACGTTTTCTTTTTGGTCCAGGTTGGATTGGTGCTCGCCGTAGTGCGCACAGTAGTAAACTGCCATAGACCTTTTGAACTCCAATTGTGATAAGGGATTACTTCCTCTTTGCAATTGCCAGGCATTGTTTACTGCCACATCGATAAGCCATGTGAAGATGGAGCTCCACCATTTTTTCCCACGGTAAGAGATGCGATGGTTATTTACATTTTGATCTAGACGATCAACTCCACACATGAATTGATTACACTCCGTTATTGCACATGGCCGACCTATACTGATTTTTTTCCAGCTTCTCTCGAATAACGAGATGCTGATGAAGTTGGAAGAGCCCCATAACACGTCGAGGCAATGCAAACAATAGAGTTGTCAACCCATTTTATTAACCTTATGCCCGTTTCTTGCATTTTTTTATTTATATGATCCACGAGTCATTTTTTTCATTTTGTTTTTATGTTCTAAGGGGCAACTCGATGGTATTCGATTTTCCCTTATGGTTCCTGTCGCATTGTATCCTCTTGATTTCAAATAAGTAAGGAATGGAAAACCGGTAAATAAATTATCAAAGTAAAATGCAAACGGAAGACTTCTTATGTCTTCAGGAAAGAGCATTTATCAAAACGTTCTTCGTACTTCGTGTTAGAAGGAGAATTTTTATCTTGGTAGATCTCAAAATTTACCATATATCCGGATGGAGTACACAGTGCCCAAACTTTATAGCCGAATCTTATTGGCTTACCTTTTATAAATTGTTTACATCTATGTCGTCCATAATAAGCGATCATGCTCTCATCGAACGATAAGTGTTGAGTTGGGTGGAAATGCTTCATCATATTCGCCTTTAGATGGTCTGTTATGGGTCGCAACTTCCAAAGTTTGTCCTTATTTTCTTCTGGTGCAGCTAAGTTCGGTTCAAAATGAAGACAACTCAGGATTTCCTCAAATCTTGCTCGACGCATCGATTTGAAAATCAAGTCATTCCGAAGATCGTCAGAGCCACTCCAGTACCCTTTATAGCTATTGAGTTGTAACCAGTCACCATTAAAATGCCCAGGAAAGTGAGATTTTGAATCGGCTTGCCATCTTTATTTACCGCATATCTTGCGGAACAATCGCTTATGTGTTCCAATAAATCGTCATCAAAAAATCGTTCAAAAAGTTCGTGAGGCTGACAATCCCGGCAGTCATCATAATTCGGCACAGGAAACATTGGGATCCCAGCACTTGACTTATCGTTCGTCCATGTAAACTTTGTTGCTTTATTGGATGAAGGTAAAGTAACATCTGAGGGAATGGGAGTAATTCCTTGATTCAAAATAGATAGGTGTTGAAGTGGAAAAGCGTCAGTGTGCTGCCCATTTTTCATAACCAATTCACAACCAGCTCTCAATTGGTTTCCATTGAGGTCATCAATTGTCCCGCATTCATTTTCAGCGGCATCATCTTCACCGCTTATATTACCTTCTTCCTCGGGTGATTCAATGAAAATACCCTCTATCATATATTCGAAAGCATTCTCATCATCATTCATCTGCTCCACGTAGTCCATTACATCTTTCAATGATAATTTACTAAGCAAAAGTTATAAAAATACAAAAAAACCTTTTAAAAACCGAAGTATTGTAGTACCAACGTAACCGTACAGTCACATTTTTTTACAGAGCGAACACGTACCCTGGCAGTACCAGCGTGACAGTATGGTTACACCTTTAATAAATCCTTGAAAAGTATAATAAAAACTAATTTTTCACAGAAAAATTACTAAATTAGAAAAGAATAGGTTTTTGACTTTCGATTCATGCATTAATGATAGGTATAGCCATAAAAATAGTATCCACAATTCAAAACTTACTTTTGCTTATCTGCCATATTGCACTTTTTTGTAGGCTAAAAAAATCTAAATTTCAAACAATTCACTCTTTTGAAGTACATGAAGCAACTGACACAGAAGAAAAATATAATCATGGTCACGTGTATCGAGATTGAAAAACCACCTACTTTGATCATTTTTGGCAGTTACAAATTTAAAAAAACGTTTTTTTTTTCCTAACTATATTGTGTGTAACCGTATGGTCACGCTAGCATAACCCGGGTTAACACAAGAGATTCCTATTTCGTAGTGATTTCATTGTAAAAATGGGTGTCGTGACATTGTGCCAAGCGTCATTGGGCCAAATTTAAAAATTACGTTGACTACGTTGACAATTAAATAAAAATACTAAAACTTATTTTTTATTATGTTAGTTTTTTTATATTTTCCTTACGCTTAATACCAATTCAGTTACTGATGCGGAACTTAAGCTTTTAAGTTGGAAATTCTATATTTTTTTTCTATTTGAAGTTTTGTAAGACATACATATGTAGATATGTATATGGTGTTTGTTAAAGACATTAGTTTCTGTTGTTTGCTTACCTGCCAAAATAAAATTAATTTACAAAGAAACTCCAAACTACTGAACTAAAATTGTGTTCCAAATAATATGCACGACAGAATCGCACGCACATGCTCTTATGGTCCATCACATCGTATACACAAAATTCTTAGTGGAAACGGCTAAATATATTTTCAAAGTCTTTTTTTTTACTATTTTTTTATGTACCTAGCTACAAATTTTCTTAAATTTTTTTTCTAAAAAAAGGGGCTGAATTTTTGAAAAATACTACAAAATGTGTGCAATTCAACATCAAATAAGCTATTTATATTTAAATTTGAACTACAATGGTTGGAAAAATTATTTTGACAAAACTATTTTCCTTGTTATATTGCTTGTTTTATAGAGCTAAGAGATATAACGGGATGCTCGAAACAAAATATCTACGTGATTGTAACTGTAAATTACAAAATATTTTATTTTTCCTTACGCATTCGTTCTTAATCATGTTCAATGAATGGAGTGAGTTGAAATTAACTGGAAAAAAGTATTTTGACATCATATTCTCTGTAGTTCATTTCGTTTCGTGCGTTCGATCAAAGTTAATATTTGTTAAATTTAAGCACATTTAAATACAGAAATTTTATTACATTAAATTTTTTTTTCAATTTAATTGATTATAATGGGGAAAACGGCAAATACGCGAAGTTTTAAGAAATGAAATGGTGATCAAGTATGATGCTGGTATTTCGGTTGAATACTTAAGCAAACTATACAAAGTGCCTCGTCAAACCGTGTATTACCAAATAAATAAACAAAAAAATCACAAATCAACGCGAAACTTACCACGTTCAGGACGCCCACGCAAGACAACCAAAAGAGAAGACCGTTTAATCGTCGGAAAATTTAAAGAAAACGTGCTAAAAACGCCAAAATCTGCAACAATAGAAATGAAAAATCAGTATGATATTGAAATTTTTGAAAAAACTATAAGAATTCGTTTAAAAGAGGCTGGCTTTGCCACTTACATAGCCAGAACAATACCACAAATATCACATAAAAACAAACTTAAACGTTTGGAATTCGCCAAAAAATTTGTACATAAGCCTTCATCATTTTGACAATTGCTCGCTCACAATCAGGTGCCACTTTTTTACGCATTTTCTTAGGAATTCTGCAAAAAGTTTTCTTTTTTGAGGCATGGCACTGAAATGAGCTTTCATCAGTCCACAATATTTTTTCCCAAAATGATGAAGGCTTATGTAAAAATATTTTGGGGAATTCCAAACGTTTAAGTTTGTTTTTATGTGATATTTGTGGTATTGTTCTGGCTATGTAAGTGGCAAAGCCAGCCTCTTTTAAACGATTTCTTATAGTTTTTTCACAAATTTCAATATGTATAAAGAAAACTAAATCGTTCCGCGGAACTAGTTCCGAAGCAAAACTAAACGCTTCGTGTTCGTTCCGCCTGTGGAACTATTTTGCGCAACTCCAGAGTGTGGACTGAATTGCTTTTGCTGTGGCATATGACTGCTGCTGCTATTCAACCCCCATTAAAATTGTTGTGCTTTCAGAGTTACCGTGTCCATTTGTTAACTCGTTCGGTTTTTTTCCTTGGGTTTCTGTTAAGGTGCTTTTGATTTCAGAGTTTTAAAAAAAGTTTTGAACGATTAGCCTTATTGTGGAGTGTTTTCATTTCTGCACTTGTTTTAATATGTGGAAAATACGTTAAAATGGAGGAACAAAATTTTAATTAATGTGAAGTTAAGTATTTTTGTATAAAATGCATGTTGAAAAGGTGTTTGTATTTGTATTTTTAACTCGTGTATTTATTTATTTCATCAAACAAAGTTACAATACTTTAGTGAGCACTTGACACATATACACAATATAAACAATAAATACAATGTAAATATTAAATACAATATAAACATTAAATCCAATGTAAAAATTAAACATTACCACCAGAAAAGTTATTTAAAATTAACAATAATTTTGATTTAAATAAATATCTACTATCATCAAAATCAATCATGTCGCACACAGTATTTGTTTCTCTTAAACACCTGGTCAATTGTTCATTGGCATACAAGCAGGCACATTGAATCCAATTAAAGTTAAAATTTGTGAACAATCAATATGGTCTGTTAATAAGTGGCGAATGAACATAACCGCGGTGAACTTCCTTCGAATGTTAAGGACAAAATGCCAAGTAATTTACATCTTGTTTCATAACAAGGCATATCAATATTCCAGTTAAGTCTTTTCACTACAACTCTCGTAAATTTTTTTTGTTTTTTTTTTCGATTCTAAATGAATGAACTACATATGAAGGATTCCAGATAACACTGCAGTACTCTAAATTAGACCTTACAAAGGCAAAAAAATTGTCTGCGGATCGGAGTACTCTTAAGAGTTGCGCAAAATAAACCCTAACATTGAATTTCCTTTAGCCGCCAAATAATCCAGATGTCTTAAAAAGTCAAGTTTCTTATCAAAAATTTACACCAAATTCTTTTTTAAAGTTAATGATGGAAAGATCCGTATGGCAATTTCATATATAAACTTAATTGGCGACCGTTTTCTACTAAATGTTAGGCTACGGGTGGCCGTGGCGCGATAGTTGTGTGCTCGCCTGTCAACCTCGTGGTTGCGGGTTCGATTCCTGCCGTTGTCTATGTCTTCTTATATTCCATTAAAAACCAATTCTAAAAATTGTCATAAAATAAGTTGCTACTTTTCTCATTACATGCTGTTTAGGCATAACACTAACAACATGTGACTGAGTGAACTAGCATACCCATAAAATATGACAACAAAATAAATAAAATAATGCGAATTATAAGGGACATAAATAAATAAGACACGGTAATTCTCTCCGCATTAGTTCAGCCGCCATCCCTGGAGATAAATCTGTAAATCTGAGACAACAACCAGCTCTAGTTTAAGAACATCGCGCCACACATCTTTCCTATCCTTCTTTCTTTCTTCCACCGGATGTCCGCGCTGTGTAAAGAAAAACATATAAAGGGTATTCATAATCCCTTGAGCGTGTGCAAAGTTATAAAAAAAAAAAAAAAAATGTTTAGTTTAAGAGAGTTTGTAATGCACAAATTAGATAATCTATCAAGATCTTTTTGCAAGAGAGTGCAATCTTATTCAGATTGTATGGAACGAAAAACTTTTAATTCATCCTCCTACATCAAGCACTTAGAGTTTATAAATAAATCTGGGATGTCATTTACGAAAAGCAAGAAGACAAGGGGGCCGAGATGGCTACCTTGAGGGACACCTGATGTAACATGTTCCGGTGCAGGAAAAACATTGTTTATACGAACGTACTGAATTCGATCCCTAAGGTATGAATTAATCCAATTTAAGAAATTAGAGTGAAATCCTAATTGATTTATCTACACAGTAAAGCATCGTGATTAATGCGATCGATAGCTTTGACAAAGTCTGTATATACCACGTCGTATTGATAACCCTTCTCGAGCCCATTCAAAACTAAATTACAAAAGATGGTAAGATTAGTAGTTGTAGACCTACCAGCTGCAAGACCATGTTGGTACGGAGAAATTATTGTCTTAAGAAAGGGAGTTAGTTTATTATAGATCAACTTTTCAAACATTTTAGGAACTGTTGAAATTTTACAAATTGGACGGTAATTTGAGACAACTTGTCTGCTTCCCGATTTATAAATGGTTGTTATCGTTGAACTCTTCCAAGTTTGAATAAACTCACCCATAACCAAAGAACGATTCAAAATAATTTTCAAAGGAATAGCCAATGCCTTTGCACACATTTTTAAAATTATTGGGGGGATTCCATCTGCATCTGGACGTTTATCATTCATAAGCGTGGACAATTCTGATTCAATTTCGAAAGTTGAAAGACTTAAATTACCAATATTCAAAATGCTATTACCAGAATTATTATTAATATGATAATTTGAAAACGAAGTAGTTATTTAAATAAACAGATTGAAAATGTTTGGGGAACATGTTGCAAACAACTGATAGGTCAGAGGATGTAATGCCATCGTGGCGCATAAGATTAGGAATGCCATTCGATTGTTTTTTACTATTTATAAATTTCCAAAAACGTTTGCTATTAGTCTTTAGTTCATACTCCACAGAAAGCAGATATTGATTGTATAGAAATTTATTTAGAGTACCAAACTCTTTCCATAAGGCAGCATCTTTTTTTGTGAGCTTATAACATTGCATTAGTTTATTGGGATGCCAGTTTTATTTGAAATATGCTTCACAATATCACTAGGGTCAGTTTCTGTACGGAATTTGGGTATGTGGAGCCACTTAATTGAAGGCAAAACATTAAGAGAAGATGTATTATCGGAGCCAAAGACTTTTTTGGGTTTAGGCTTATGACGTATATGTGGAAAAGAACTTTGAATGTTATTATTTATTACTTACGGTGCTGATTATTCGCAAATTAATGAGAGCTTTGGAAGAGATTTACTGTTTACGATTTCACCTTTAGAATTATTAGAATTGTTTTCCTCTATATTAATATTATTCGAAGTTCCAGGTAATGAGTTCACAGATAGGTGTGTTTTTAAAAATTTTAGCTCGAAATGGCCTGGAGGATTTCAAAAAATTTAAGTTCCGATTTCCAAAAAAAAAAGAACGCGACTAAAAAAAAATTCATAAAAATTTGTAAAATAAGATAGAAGCTGTTAAGCAAGTAGCTGATATTTTTCCTGTAGGTGAACGAAAAGTTTACAGACTTCTTAACAAAAACATTTCCAAAGGCCAAAACTCGCCACCAAACAAAAACAAATCTGATAATGAATACAATTTTTATTTAAAAGGCCTTACGCCTACTGCGGATACCCTTCAAAAACGGAATATTTATCTAACCTTATAGTGGTGTGGAAAACATAAATGTGTTTTAATTTTTATACAAAAACCTATTACATAAAAATTCCTATTTAAACAAATGGCGGTAATCCTACATGCTATTCTTTCATACTTGGGTCCATTTAAAATACACACTACGAAAACCCTGTGAAAGCTTTGTCAAGTGACATATTTATGCAATCCACTGTAACAGGAATAAGAGGCAAATGTCCTATCTTGCCTACACTGCCTATTTTTCTGCGACAGATTATAGCTGGATCGAATAACTCCATTTTTTTGTTGGGCATCTTTTTGGTATGAATCCTAGATCCTCATACGAATTGGTAACAGGCCTTTCGTATTGATGCTTTGTTTCATTTTTTGACTGCGACATTTTCACTTTTAACTCAGAACTTTTATAACTTTTAAATCATAACTTATAAAACTTGACTTTTTGCTTCGAATTTTATTTTGATGTGAAGATTTTTTTTTAGAGAAATGTCAAATTAATTGGTTAGTTACATTAGTTACGTAAATAATTTAATTAATTACATTAGTTACGTTAGTTACATAAGTAACGCGTAACTAATTAACATTTTTAAAACTCGAGTAACTTACCAACACTGCTTATGAGGTAGGTCTCTATAAATATTCTTTCCACATTTAATATTGAACACATTCCGCTTTTTTGTAGTGAAATAACGGGTTATCCATTTTGCGGTTTCAAAAGTGAACGTAAATATTTTTTTTTCATGATATTTCTCTTTTATTATAAAGTTTCAACTTTGACATTATGTGTGAAACACTACATCATTTAAATGACTACCACGCGAATTGTTGCAAGCATCGATTCTTTTGAGGTAATTTTTGACCACTTTTTGACACATATTGGGCGGTATCTCAGTTATAACTTGACGAAAGTTGGTTTTCAAGTGCTAAAGAGTTAAAGGTTTATCTGAATAAAAACGGTCTTTCCCGTAGCCCCACAAAAAAAGTCCAGCGGTGTCAAATCGCATGATCTTGGTGGCCAGTTGATATTGCCATGACGTGAAATTACAAGAATAAGTCGGTTATCATATGACCATAACGCTCCGAATTGGCGCTGACAGTCGTTCCATCGTCGTTTTCGAAGAAGTAAGGTCCTATCACACCTCCGGACCAAAGAGCGCCCCAAACAGTGACTTTTTGTGGATGTAATGGCCTCTCTTCAATTACTTGAGGATTCTCAGAATCCCAAATACGATAATTTTGTTTATTAACATACCCACCGAGTGAGAAATGTGCTTCATCGCTGAAGAAAATTTTGTTCGAAAAATCGTCGTCCACCGCCTGTAGTTCAGGCATCCATTTGACGTATCCTTACTTACTTTCTTACTTACTTAAAGTGGCGCTACAGTCCGGGGTGGACCAGGGCCTTAACCAACAAGCTTCTTCCTGTCGGCTCGGTTTCTAGCTATCTGTCTCCAGTTTCGCACTCCAAGTTGGTTGAGATCCTCTTCCACTTGCGTGCGCAACCTTTTACGCTGTCCACCTCTACTGCGCTGTCTCACGGGGCAGGATTCAAAGACTTCCCGGCCCGGAGCATTGGTGTCCATTCGCTCTAGGTGACCCAGCCATCTCAGTCGTTTGCTTTTCAATTTTGTGACTAGGTTGTTATTGCTGTACAGCCCATATAGTTCGTTGTTGTATCGTCTTCTCCATTCCCCATCTATGCAGACGGGACCAAAAATCACCCGGAGAATTTTCCTCTCAAAATAACCTAACGTGTTCTCATCCACCGTTAACATTGTCCATGTCTCTGCACCATACATCAGGACTGGGATAATGAGCGTTTTATATATGGACAGTTTAGTTGCTCGAGAGAGGACTTTGCTTCTCAATTGCCTTCTTAGCCCAAAGAAACAGCGATTGGCAATAGTAATTCTGCGTCTGATCTCAGCACTGGTATCATTCGCTGAGCTTATGGCGGATCCTAGGTATACAAAGTCTCTGACCACTTCAAAAGTATAGCTGTCTATAGTGACGTTCTGTCCGAAACGCCGGTGCTGGGTGTCCTTTCTTGTTGACAACATATATTTTGTTTTGCTTCCGTTCACTGTTAAGCCAATCTTCTTGGCTTCCTTCTCAATACTCACGAAAGCACCATTGACATCACGCTTTCTTCTTCCGATTATGTCAATGTCGTCAGCGTAAGCGAGTAATTGGACGGCCTTTTGAAAGATTGTGCATCTAGTGTTGACGTGAGAGTTTGCACTATTCTTTCAAGAATGATATTAAAGAAGTCGCATGACAGCACGTCGCCCTGCCTAAAACCTATTTTGACATCAAAGGTGTCTGTGAGGTCTTTGCCGATCTTAACGGAGCAGCGTGCATTCTCCATCGTCATCCTGCATAAACGAACGAGTTTGGTAGGGATGCCAAGACTAGACATGGCTCTATATAGCTCGTCTCTGAAGATGCTGTCATACGCGGCCTTGAAATCGATAAAAAGGTGGTGAGTATCGATTTGAATTTCCTGGGTTTTTTCCAAGATATGCCGTAGTGAGAATATTTGGTCGATAGTGGACTTCCCTGGCCTAAAGGCACACTGATAAGGACCTATCAGGTTGTTGACGAAATGCTTTAGGCGCTCACAAAGTACGGCAGAGAAGATCTTGTAAGCGGTATTAAGAAGACTGATGCCTCTGTAGTTGGTGTAGGCCAAAGGATCGCCTTTCTTGAGGATCGGGCAAACAATGCTGAGGTTCCATTCATCGGGCATGCTTTCCTCCGACCATATTTTGCAGATGAGCTGGTGCATACTCCTTACCAGTTCATCGCCAGCCGCTTTGAACAACTCGGCCGCAAGACCATCAGCTCCAGCAGCTTTGTTGGACTTAAGTTTAGATATAGCTATCTTTACTTCATCGAGATCGGGTGGACGGTATTGTTGGCCTACGTCGTCCAGGTTGAATGGTACAGTCTGCACAATAGCGGGATTCGGTTCGTCGTCGCCGTTATACAATTTGCAGAAATAATTTTTCCATATCCTCAGCACCGACTGCGATTCTACCACGATGTTCCCCTGATCATCCTTGCAGGTTTCGGTTCGGGACTTGTTCCCCTGGAAGGTTCTTTTTACTTTTTGGTAAAAATTTGACGTATCCATGACGTTGTGAATGGTCAGCTGGCTTCAGTTGTTGTATGAGCTGGACTTTGTATGGATGCGCGCCATAATGTGCCGTGAGACAGTCCTAATTCCTGAGAACGACGAGGAATCGAATTCGGGTCTTCGGCAACAAGTTCACTTACAGCAGCGATATTTTCAGTGGTGCGAGCGAAACGATGGTGCACAGGCCTTACAATATCTGTAACCAACCCAGTCTCTTCAAATTTCTTCACAATGTTGCCAATTCCTCGCGTAGTTAGACGATTATGTAAATCATAATCTCCTCTTAAGGTACGATATATGGCTGTGGCAGAATCACCATTTTTGTAGTAGGTTTAACAATTTTTATGCGTTGTGCGATAGTAAACCGATCCATTTTTGTAAATGTCAAACTTTCATCTGACAAAAAAAAATTGGCTTAACTTTAACCTATACTTTTGAAACCGCGAAATGGATAACCCTTTATTTGCCCACTTCTTGTAATTGTGTATGCACTTAAAGGATTACTTGCACATGATTTTGAAATTTAAGCCAATTTTTAATTATTCAAATCTATCAAACTCTCTAGAACTGCAAACTTTAATAAGAAAGTACATAATTGTATAACGCTTAGATTGGCAACGTTATTATATCAGGCGATTATCACCAAGTATAGTAAGCAGACTACAATGACCCTTTTAAGCAAATAATGGGATAATCTGTGTATTTCCTAAAGTACATATATTCGTACTTCATTCTGCATCAAATTTTGTTCATTTTCGTAAAGTCGAATAAGACCAAATAGGTCACTGATCCTTTTAAAATAATTAATATAACAGCAACTATTATGACAAGTTATAAAAACATTGAAACGTTGAAACAAATTGGTATGAAGTTAAATTCAACGACCTACGCCAAATAGTGCATTAACAGATAAATAAATATAAGTACACCAAAAACAAAATCTGTGCAAAATTTAAGACGTGAGGGAATAAAAAGAAAAACTACACCAAAAGATTACAAAACACTTCTTACAAAAAGAACAACGTAAGAAAAAAGTTCCAGTTTTTTTTTCAAAAAATGAGGCCCTGTTTTTTTGTAATGAGTTCCCTGAGTCAACTCTAGGGCTAGCTAATTCTAAACGCTGTGTTGGCAATGCTGCCATGAATTCCAAGAACGCCACCTAGTTGCGAAAAATACAAACCACACCAAAACGAACAACGTTGTAGAGCAAGACAACGCACAAGAAAAATAAATAAAGAAGCCGAGAGCGAGAAAATACCTACTCAACCGAGACGACGAATTCAAAAAGAATTCCAACCGCTTTCTAATGAAATCTGAAATGCGTCATTTGCATTTATGAATCGACGAAACCAACACCGGGTTCAAATGCGAAATTTAAAGTTCCTCATTTAAAACAATTAAAAACAAATATAATAACAAAAATAAGTGAGATCTATTATTTTTGAAGAACGCCCATAGATTTTAACACGCTGAGTTATAACTCTTGAAGCAGTTTTATTGTGAAGACTTAACTTCATTACCAAAATGTATTACTTCAATTGGCATTAGGACTGGAAACGAGACGAGTCCAGGCGAGACTTTTGCAAGGATAGAGTACGTTATATCAGCGGTTTGTTGGTAAGAAAAAATGCGTGTTATGGAGTCTTGGGCGAAGAAAATGTATAAAACAAACTCGTGTTGATTTAATTGGAAATAACATTTTGGAATAATGGTGTAAGTTAATATGTTTCATAACAAAAACAAATAAGATATTTAAAAAAAAGAGTACATGCAAGGCTTGATTTTTTAAATTAATCCAACTTGTTTTGTCAAGCTGGAACTGTCAAAAACAATAAAAGTATTTAATCCGATTTAAATGGATTAAGAAACGTCTACAAAATTCAAATTTTACCTCAAAAAATTCGAATTTTGTTGGTAATAATAATTTCGAGCATGCACAATGCTGTTTCATGTAATGTGGTCAATTAAAATTCTTTATTCCTATTATTAAATACAACAAAAATAACTAAATTAACGATGTCTATGTTTTTCAATCAAATCACAATAATTGGCGTGTCGGCCAGCCTTATGCTTTTTGACTGAAGTGCTTTATGGTACAGAACATTTTTAGTTTTGCCGATACGTGAGCACGCCACACATAATTGACCAAGTGAGAAGTATGGGAATTCGAGATTGATGCCACAAACATCCAGCGATCGTCCCTGCGACTTTGATTGCCATAGCAAAAGCGAGACGCACCAGAAATTGAAGACGCTTAAACACGAATGGCAAATCGTTCGGAATAAGCAGAATACGTGGAATATGAACACTTTCGCCTTTGAAGTTTCCCCGCAAAATCGTGGCTTGAATTAAATTTGATTTGATGTTCTTCGCAATCAAACGCGTTCCTTTACAAAGTTTTGGTGCGTTGAGATTGCGCAGCAAAATTATAACTAAGCCGACTTTCAATTTTAAATTGTGTGGCGGAAAACCCGGAACATCCAAAGAATTCGAAAATTCCGTGGCTCCGTTTTCATCCATCACGGAGTCCACGGATTTGAATAAATGTAACTCAAAGGCGATTTGATTTCAAGTGACAAAATTTAAAGATCAACATCCTTGTTTTTCGCAGCCAAAATCGCCAATCATGGTTCAAATAATTTTGAGCTATATTCGGGAAAACATTCGTGATGAGTTCTTCCGGCGTTGTTGTAAAGTGGCAAAAATTCGGCGGAAATTCAATAAGGCCGGTGACTAAGTCCACTTGTGTCACGCCATTGGCGATCGCCAATAATTGCCTGGAGAACTCTGCAGGGAACTCGACATTTCGTACAGCGACTTGCATATTTGTTTTCAACTGCAATTTCTTCACGTATTGCCATAAGGCCGATGATTTCAGGCAAGCGTTCAATTCATTTGCAGGAGTTGATCTAGGAATTACAGGCAGAGTTAGCCGAAAATCGCCTAATAGTAAAATCATTGCACCAAAGAAACGTCGTTTATCATTTCGTAAATTTTTCAACGCTCTATTTAAAGTGATAATCTTACATTGCTGCACAACTTTCGCCATCGCAGAGTTCTTTGAGATGTTGCATGTAGAGTCTTCATTCACTTGCAGGTTCAATGGCAATTTCAATGCAGCATGAGATGCTCGACCGCCTTCCAACAACGTATCCGCTATCCCAGAATAGGTGAGTGCTAAAGCAATCTCAGATCTCAAACGAATCGTAGACAAAATCAGGAATATTTAATTTTTCCAGTTCCACCGGGTGCATCGAGGAAGAAAATGCCACCATTTCCGTTATCGACTGCCTGCATTAATTCATCGTACAATTTCTTTTGTTCTTGATTCAACATTGGCACATTTATTCGAACTGCATGACTCAATGCGACTCGGTCGAAATACTTCTCTCGCTCTATTTCTCGATTAAATGTGTCATGCATTGTGCAATTTGGTGGTGGCATTCCAAATTTGAACAACAAATTGCCACTCATAATCAGACACATGTATTCGATCAAAATCAAAGCTTCGTTGCGCATTTCATCTGACATTTCTATTTCATTATCATTAGTAACAGTGCGAATTCGATGCCGGATTTTAAATTTTTCTGGAAATTTTCTGGGATTTTCCTCCATTATATTATCTTATGACCTTTCTTGGCCCAATGCGAATTTATCAAGTCCTAAATCTTGATCATCGAAGAAACCGTTCTCGAGATATGCCGTAAAAAGTGGGTGATCTTTGATTTCCAATTTTCTTTGAAATTTTTTGGGATTTTCCTCCAATGTCCTACGTCCTTCATTGAGTCAATACGAATTCATCAAGCCCAAATTCATGAAAATCGAACTATCCGTTCTCGAGTTATGCGCGCACACACGGACGACATTTGTCTTTTATAAATATATATAGATATACGTACATATATTCATACCTACACATAAATATACAGGGTTAGCATGTTTAAGTAAAGTAAAGGGTTCGCCATCTAACGTTTTTTTTTCAACTAGTGCTTATTTCGTGAATGGTAACACTTAGCTCATGTCTGATTTGACAGATAATTAGTTTTATCCTGAACGAATATGGCTTGAACAACGCTGGAGAATGTGTGCGAAAATTGAAATCAGCAATGAAAGTAAGACAACTTTTTGTTACGAATTCGAATTTAGACGATAACTTCAAATTTAACATCTATTAGCTGCGTATGAAAGCGCACATTTATAATATGTACGAATTTAACTTTTAAAGATGTGTGATAATGTAAAAAATAGACTGCATGATATCGTTATCAGAATGAGATACCATTTAAATTTGGAGCCATCCTTCAAAGGATTCAAGATCCATGCCAAGGCAGTTCATAGCACAGCAGGCGATTTCTATTCCAACGACATTCATGCATAACGTATTCTTTTCTGGATTCTTGCAGTGCGCCTATTTCTTTATAACCATGTATATCTACATACATATGTGGTTTGATATTTTAACGCGCATATAATAGATATTTCACAAAAAAACCTGTGAATATTATAAAAATTGAACATGAGTAGGTACTAAAAAATAATTAAATAAAAAAAATGTCTTCCAGCCAAAACTTAACCACCGAGACAAGCGAGACTGTCGGCGAATTTTGGTAACAAAAATACGGTCTCGTCTCGGGTGCTTTTAAAGGAGTCTCGTCTCGTTAGCGAGACCAAGACCAAAACCGAGTCCGAGACGAGTCCGAGACTAGTCTCAGTCTCGTTCCTAGCTCTAATTGGCTTCACTGAAAATGTGTCGATTTATTTGTCAAAAACTATCGATACCTTTCAATCCGATATCTCTTTTGATTGATTATATCCATTTGTTTTTTTTTTTGCGAAATACTTGTTTTGTGTGTTTATTTTTATTACTGAAAATGTGCAAGAAAAAACAAAATTACCAAAAGAGGCTCAACATTTTTCAACAAATGAAGTTGAATGAATTTTAGAGCCCAATTATGGTTATCAAATATCAATTCGTTGATAAAAAATGATAGATTGTAATAATTGATGGAACTTTTGGTATTATGATTGTTATTTTATACCTTTAACGACAAAAAAGATTGCTGAATTAAATAAAGGGTTATCCATTTTGCGGTTTCAAAAGTATAGGGCTGGGAAATTCGACATCTGTCAAACTAAGTTGTTAAACCAATTTTTTTTTTGTCAGTTGAAAGTCTGACATTTACGAAAATGGATCACTTAACTATCGCACAACGCATAAAAATTGTTAAAACCTACTACAAAAATGGTGATTCTGCCACAGCCACATATCGTGCTTTAAGAGGAGATTATGGTTAACACAATCGTCCAACTACGCAAGCAATTGGCAAAATTGTAAATAAATTTGAAGAGACTGGATTGGTTACAGATATTGTAAGGCCTGTGCATCGTCGTTTTGCAAGTCTAGCTCACACAACAGCTGGAGCCAGCTGACCATTCACAACGTCGTAGATACGTCGAATGGGTGCTTCAACAACAGGCGGTGGACGTTGATTTTTCCAACAAAATTTTCTTCAGCGACGAAGCACAATTCCCACTCGGTGGGTATGATAATACACAAAATTGTGGTATTTGGGTTTCTGAGAATCCTCAAGTAATTGAAGAGAGGCCATTATATCCACAAAAAAGTCACTGTTTGGGGCGCTCTTTGGTCCGGAGGTGTGATTAGACCTTACTTCTTCGAAAACGACGATGGAACGACTGTCATTGTCAATTCGAAACGTTATGGTCATATGATAACCGACTTTTTTTTGGCTGAAATTGAAGAATACGACTTGGAGAATATGTGGTTTCAACAAGACGGTGCCATATGCAACACAACTCGAGCGAATATGGCTTTATTGCAAGAGGCATTTCCTGGCCGCGTAATTTCTCGTCGTGTGAGTATCAACTGGCCACCAAGATCATGCGATTTGACACCGCTGGACTTTTTTTTGTGGGGCTACGGGAAAGACCGTGTTTATGCAGATAAACCTTTAACTCTTGAGCACTTGAAAACCAACATTCATCAAGTTATGGCCGAGATACCGCCCAATATGTGTCAAAAAGTGGTCGAAAATTACCTCAAAAGAATCGATGCTTGCAACAATTCGCGTGGTGGTCATTTAAATGATGTAGTGTTTCACACATACTGCCAACGTTCAAACCTTATAATAAAAAAGAAATATCATGACAAAAAAATGTTATATGTGTTTTATCTACGTTTAGTTTTGAAACCGCAAAATGGATAACCCTTTACAATTGTGAATTGATCCTATATAATCTGACGTTTGGGTTTTACACAAAAACGTCATTGCTTTTATGTCGTATCTGCATCAATTTTAAATTACTCATTTTCATTAAAAATTTAATGAAATGTTGTCACACAACGAATACAACTATTTCAATGCATCTGTCACAAGATTTTTTTTATAATAAGTCCCAGAAGTAACGCAGATTATTTTATTAGTTAACCCCGGGACTAAATTCAACTGAAAAACTGGATTAAGGATTAACTCAGAGTTAGCTCTTACACTGGGGTGATATCGTTCTGAAAAACTGGCCCTGAGTATCGGAGGAGGTTCAGTTATTTCTTGGGGTTATGTTTCGTGAAGTGATTAGGGATACTTAGTACCCATTGATAGAACAATGGACCAGCATAATTATTTGACTGTCTTAAATGATTAAGGCATTTCCATCTGGCGACAGACTCATCGGGGAGTCGTTTATTTTTCAGCAGGACAATGCTTCATGACACAAAAGTCGTATGATGACGATCGTTTTGCGGGTCATCGGAGTCGAAACACTTAACCGTAGCACCGCAATATCCTGATTTAAATATGTGAGAGAATCTATGGGCATATCTAAGGCCGCGACTCCATTAGAAATATTTATTTCGGCCATTATTGCAGATACTACTACTAAAAATGTATACTTCTTTGCTATGTGGGCAAAAATAAATCGTGACATTTCATTATTCTGCAAGAAGCGCTGAGCGCTTTATGTACTTTAGAATAGGTATAATCTGTCTCATCTGCACGATTTATGTGGGATGTCATGAAACGTCAAATTTTATGTCTCCGTTTATTTCTTCCGAAAGGACAAGAAATAAATACACATTTGTATGTCTAAAAATAAAAAAAATCCAGACATAAGGGGCCTCCACAAGATATATTCACTACATGACACATTTCTTGCAATCATTTATTTCAGGTGGAGGCCTAGGGTAAGGTCGCGACTCCATTAGAAATATTTATTTCGGTCATTATTGCAGACACTATTGCTGAAACTTATATTTCTTTGAAATTTCATTCTTCTCCAAGGACCGCTGTTTTTTCAATTAAATGTTTGGAATTTAAAATGAAAATAAGCAATTTATGAACAATATTCAATGTCTTGTGAGACATTTGTGCATGATGAATGCAGGATGTCATGAAACGTCAAATTTCATTTCTCTATTTATTTCTTCTGAGAAGACAAGAAATACAAATTTTTATCTGAAAATAAAAAAAAAATCAAGAAAAATGCCTACACAAGAAATATTGACTACCTGACACATTTCTTGCAATCATTATTTTCAAGTGTAGGCCTAGGTGAGAGGGAAAAAAGTGTTTCTTTGACACGAACCAAAGAATCAAAAGTTCTAATTTTATTTTTATTTTGCCAAGAAAGTTTTTAGTACCTAAGCATAAAATGTTTTGTTAAAATAATTATGCCTTAAAGTGTTTTTTTTTGTCCAATATTTAAGAATTTAATAAATTATGTAATTTAAAATACTTAATTATTTTTATTCATCAGTTTAAAACAATTTCAATTCATCGATGTATATCTCAAACAATGAATATAAAAACATTTCACTTGTCAAAATAATTATGCCGGCCACTGTATATTTCATTAGTGTATCAAGTTTATCATCAATTAGGGTGTCTGTCTAGTCTATTTAAATTACCACATTTTTAAAACTTTCAACTCCATATTAAGTTGTAAAACATGGATGTATAGTGTATGACAAAACATCAACATAAATTTGCTTACCACAAGTATGGGCTGGGCATGGTGAAAAAGGATAGTTTCGTGCACGACGAAGAATTAAAAGTTATTTCTATTGGGTCTTTAAAATTACACACCATTAATTAAGTTGTCCTAGTAATTTTAATTGATGCTATTTAACCATTGCCGTAGTATTTTTAAATTCTTTTGAATATGTATGATAGAGCCAACATTTGGTGTTAGCAACATAAAGACATGTCTTCATGTGAAGCAGGTATTATTCAATTATAGGGCTTGATTATAAAATTGATATAAATTAAAAACAAAACTGGTCGCACAACTAATCCGTGAGGTGTGCCACTATTTGTTGATAGCCCATTAAGTCTAACACCATAATTCACTTTGAAAACTGAACTTGATAAGAAATAAAATGCACGACTGGATCGCACGAACTTGCTCTTATGTTCGATCACATCGTATGCAAAAGATTTCTATTAAAAATCTAAATATATTTTTAAATTCGTTTTATACTTTATTTTTTATATACAAAGATTCATTAATTGTTTTCCAAAAAAAATTGGTATGACAATTTTAAATATTTAATATAAGCTTAAAAACAAAAGATTAAATCGGCTTAATCAAAAAAAAAAAATTCAAAATTCTGAAATAAATACTTAAACTAATTTGAGCTCAAAAAAAAGTACGCCATTTTATTTCTTGTATAAATTTGAACTTATAAGAAAAAAAATTTAAAAATCTGTGGAACAGTTTTTTAAAAAAAAAAGTTTTTTTTTTAAACTTTTTGAAAAAAATTAAAAAAAAAGTTCAAAACGCCAATTGATAGGTATTCAGCAAATACTTTAACTATAATTTTTTGAAAGAAAAAATTATTGAGCAGTTTTCAAAATATAAATGTTTACGTAAAAAATTAAAAAAAATGGTTTTAAAAATACAAAAAAAATATTAATTAAAAATATTGGTACGCAGTATAAATTGGGCAACCTAAACCTACATATGTGTGAAATTTGGAAAGAATCGGTTAAGCTATTTATGAGATAGTCGAAAGCAAATAAAAAAACGGTCTTATGGAAAGTACAGTTTTTAGATATTTTTAAATTTGTTTTTTTTTAATCATATGGTCATTCCTAAAAACTGCACTGATTTTTTTAATCAAAATCGTTAGAGCCGTTTCCGATAAAAATAGGCTTTAAAGTAAGGGTTATATGGCAGGTAGCGATATATTTTTTGAGATAAAAAAAATTTCAATTTCCCCTCTGTACAATACCTAAAAAACTGTATACACCAAGTTTGAAGCAATTCGCCATACCCGTTTGGGCTGTAGGTGTCTATACATACATACAGACAGACTGACAGACTGACAGAACTGACAGACTGAAAGACTGACAGACTGACAGACTGACAGACTGACAGACTGACAGACTGACAGACTGACAGACTGACAGACTGACAGACTGACAGACTGACAGACTGACAGACTGACAGACTGACAGACTGACAGACTGACAGACTGACAGACTGACAGGCGGACAGAATTTTTAGAATTTTTTTTTCGTCTTCGATATCATCGTAGTGTCATGTTTGATTGTTATCTCAAAACTTTTTTTTCGACGAATGCATAACTTGCGTTATACAGGGTGGCGCACGAACAGTGCTACAATAAGAAATTTAAATAACTTTTATTTTAATCGATTTATTTCATTAATTTTGGTTTTATTGGATTAAAAATCAAATTTTATTTTAAATAATTAATGGTTTTTAAAGATGATAGACCGCAAATGACCTCCACGCTCATCCACGCATATGGGTCATCTGATCAGAAAATTGTTCATTGCGGCCTGAAGGGTTGAAATTGGGATCGCCTCAATTATTGTCTTAAATGGACTGCTTCAATTCAGTCAAATTCCTGGGTTTCGTTTTGTACACTTCCTGCTTGACATAACCCCATAAAAAAAGTCTGGTGCAGTCAGGTCAGGTGACCTTGGGGGCCAGCGGAAAGTGCACTTTCTGGATATCAATTTGTTTGGGAATTTTTGTTGGAGATCCGCCATAACTTCTGTGGCTACGTGCGCACTTGCTCCATCTTGATGAAACCAAATCCTGCTGAAATGGATACGTCTTCGGCGAAGTTCTGGGTAAAAAAACTCTTTCAACACCTTTAAATAACGGTCCCCATTGACAGTTTGTGTTACACCGTTTTCTTCAAAGAAGTATGGCCCGACAATAACCGTTGATGAAACTGCACACCACACAGTGACTCGTTTTGCGTGCAGTTCCGTCTCATGGAGCATTTCTGGATTAGATTCACTCCATATACGGCAATTTTGCTTGTTAACATTGCCGTTTAAGTCAAACTGGGCCTCATCAGACATGAACAAACAATTTATCAATGTGTTGTCTTCTTCGGCCATTGCAATAATTTTTCGGCAAAATTCCAGGCGAACAGGCAAATTCTGAGGGTTTAACTTGCTTGTAATTTGGACTTTGTACGGAAACAAGTTTAAGTCATCATGAAGTATCCGATGTAATGATCGTCTGCTAACTCCAATTTGGCCCGATAAGTTTCGAGTCCAAACACTTGCATTTGCCTGTATTGCCGATGCAACAGCCACGATTGTATCCTGAACCCGAACATTGGGATCTCGATGATGCGGTCTTCGTTCGATGCTTCCAAATTCGGCAAACATGTTCACCGGTCTCATATTGGTCCATCTACTCGGGGGAGTACCGCCAAACTTCAGCCTAAATTCCCTTTGGACGGAAATGACGGACTGCAAAGAATGGTACCGCTGCACTATCCAAATCCTTTTTTTCAGTATCCCAAGCATTCATTTTGATAAATCTAAACAGTAGCCTATAAAATAAAAAAAATAAGCCGATTACTCACACTGAAAAAAAGTTATTACGTTTTATTTTTGTAGCGTCACCCTGTAGTACCTATAATCGCAAGTAGTAAAAATGTATTTCATAAAATATTAAAGCAATCATATGTGTAAGAAATTGTTCAAGACATAATCACTCAAAACCGAGATACAAATTTCTCTACTGCGGTAGATATCACCTCAAATCTTGAGATGATTCCGGGTGGTTCGCAGGTGTCCCGCAAAAATTAGCTACATCCCATAGCGACTGTTAATATGCAAATTTAGTTATGTAACAGTATCATGTGCGGGAAAATAATTGCAGTAAAGTGTCTATTGAACAAAACTGTCAAGACAGATACCAACATTGGTATTTTCTAGGGGATATATTTTTTTTTACAAAATCTGGAGTTCACAAATCAATAACCTTACATTTTTTTTATAGAAGTAAAGAAATTGGAATTGGAAATTGGTTGCTGAGGCAAATCAGCTGGGAAAACATGGTTTCTTTCCAACAGCACTTTAAAAGGGTCGCACACAAGGATAAGGTGATGCTGTTGAACCTGCACAAGGGTATTGTTGGATTTATCTCGCATAGAAGTAAATGTAAAAGTGTAGGCACTGAATTTGTCAGCCATTTCGTCCACGTACATGCCTGGAAGTGTGTAGAGCTTGAACTTTCTTGCCTGTGACAACGATAAAAAAACAGCCGACTTTGTGTGTACAGTAAATATACATATGTATGTATAAGGTTGGTTAGGTAAACCTATAGGTTGTTAAAGTTGCAACCAATGGTAATCGCTTAACACCGCAGAAGGATCTCCTGGCATTTGGTTTAAATATATTTCCCCATTGTATCCAAGTGAAAATCCAACTAGATTGCCGGATTTAGCAGTTTTGGGCCCTCAGTCCCTACACAAAATGTAGAGCTTATTTATCTTCTTTTGTTTAAGAAGACGAAACAGTTCGGTTAGCACTAACAACGTGACAACCGTCATAAATTTAAAATATTTCGAAAAGTCTTCATTTGATGTGGTGAGTCCATACACTCATATGAACAGAAAATAAAATGCGCCTCTGGATCGCAGGTACTTGGTCTTTTGTTCGATCACATCTTAAGTACAAGATTTTTAGTAGAAAAAGCTCAATATGTTCTTAGTTTTTGTTAATTAATTTTTTATATCTAAGATTTCGGAAATTTTTTTCTAAAAAATTTGTTTTTATTATGATCATTTTATTTATTTTATAATAAAAATTTTTAAATTGAATTTAAGAAAAATCGTCCGCACGTTTTTGAAATATTGAATTTTCAAAAAAAAAATATTTTTTTTTTAATCAAAAATCCAAAGAATTCCAAAATTTTGGAATGCAGTCTTATTCTTATGTAGAATTCAAAGGAGCTCCCACATAAGAACTTTGATCTAAATCCATTGAGTTGCTTATGAAAAAGTGCAAAATCAAAAAAATGGTTGTATGACAGGTGCCGTTAATAACAAAATATTTTTTTTTAAAATTTAACCAAAATGTAGAATATACCTAAAGTAATGCACGCACTTTTTACTTGCGATAAAGGTACTACAGGGCAAGTTTTGCAATTGGAAAAAAATCGAACTCGAGATTTTAATCAAAGTCGACTTTACGATAATAGAGAATATAAAAAAAGTAGGTCCTGCAATTCCGCCTGTCTGTACAACGAGGTACAGCCTGAAAGGCCGAAGAGATTTTCTTCAAACTTGGAACTTAAGCGTTGTAGGTAATTGACTCAAATATATTTTTGAATCGTTTTTTTTAGCCGCAAAAATATAAAAAATTGCCATACAATTTTTTTACCATCTTAATTATCTCAAGAACGGCTCTAACGATTTTGATTTTAATAAAACTGCGTTTCGCCCAGGTACTACAGTTGGGCTCATCAGTTAGATGCTGTAGTACCTTTATCGATGTTTACCGACCTTAATCAAATTAACAGCAATTACTCACTGTAAATTATATTTTTTCATGCACCTAGAAGTTTGTTTTGGCGTGGTCTAGCCACTGAATTAATTGAAGAAAAAGCAAACAATACGTCTATATAATTTTTGTTTTGTTTTAGTGGACTGTGTGGATTAATTGCTGTAAATTTTATTAAAGTCGTTAAACATCGATAAAAAAATAATGCATCTTATAAAGATACTACAGCATCTAACTGATGAGCCCAACTGTAGTGCCTGGGCGAAACGCATTTTGGACTAAAGGTTACAAAAACATTCAATTGGCTTTAAATCCACATAGTCAACTAAAACAAAAATAATATAAACATATTGTTTGCGTTTTCTTCAATTAAAAAAGAACTTGTGTGCACTACTTTAGGTATAATCTGAATTTTGGTCAAATATTTTTTGTACATATTTTGTTATTAGCGGTAACTCCAATAAAATAATTTTCGACGGATTTTTATTAAAAATTTTATATAGGAGGTCTTTTGTGTTATAAATAATACTGCATAGCAAAATTTTCGAAAATCTTTTAGAAAAAAAATATTTCAATATTTCGAAAAGGTGTTAATGATTTTTATTTTGAAATTTAGCTTTTAGTTTATTTTATTAAATATTTAAAATAGTTGCACCAATTTTTTTTTTTTTAGAAAAATAAAGATTTTGTGTATAAGTAAAAATGACTTTTAAAATATATTCAGATTCTTAATAGAAATCTTTAGCCAGAACAAGTACGTGCGGTGAAGAAGCATTTATTAGATTGGTTTCACTTTCAGAACACTAAAGAACAACCATACTGATTTTTACACTCTAGTTTCTGTTTGGTGCCCCCTTTTGTAATGACTTAGTCCTGGGCCTAGTCAGCCCACATATAAATCCAAATCTGGGTTGGCGATATACATATTTGTTAGTGGACAAAGTTGTGGGTCGGTGCGGTGTTGTACGCTATTGAGAATACTCGTAGTGAGTTTTCTATTTGCCTTTGGGCATAGTTGAATTTGGAGCTCTGATGATGGTCGAAGTGACCAAACTGAACAGGATTGTGGCCTGTTAAACCTGTATAAAGTCGATTGGCGGTGTGTTTCTGATGGTTGGAGATAAGGCAATAATAACTCGTTGTGTGATTTTAATTGGAGAGACTACGGAGGACAGAGTTGGTTGTTGATGGTCTGGATGATATTTCTATAGACAGACAGTCATTCAGAATTTCGATTGCGGCTGGTATTGTCTGTATTTATTCAAGTTCTTACATATAGTAGCAAACTATTGTGGTTTTGGTATTAATTTTAAAAGTTACAACAATAAAGCAGTAACGTACAGAGAATTTCTTGTGGTGGAGATGGAATAGCCCAGCGAAGAGAAGTCCTGTATGTCCCTTAGAAATTATAAATTTAATGCATTTTCGGAACAGCTAAATATTTAGTTAGGTGCATCCGTTTTCTGTATTTTTTTCTCATATTTTAAAAATCAAATCCCCTTTTGCCTGTGCAAAATAAACTAAAATAAAATAAAATAAAATAAAATAAAATAAAATAAAATAAAATAAAATAAAATAAAATAAAATAAAATAAAATAAAATAAAATAAAATAAAATAAAATAAAATAAAATAAAATAAAATAAAATAAAATAAAATAAAATAAAATAAAATAGAATAAAATAAAATAAAATGTGTGTAGGTAATTTATTTTACGGCAGACTGAATATGGGGCTGCTTATGAGTTCCATCGGAGAATAGTCTATGTTTTGTTTACTGAAGCTTCAACTTTGAAGCGCATTGGTCTTAGCTTTATCTTCAAATATATATTCTTGTGTGTTCCATCGCAAAGGGGTTGGTGTTTTGATTTTCCGCACAAACAGCACCCATAGACCTTATTTGTATCTAGACTAAGTTTGAATGGTTTCTTGTCGAATATAACACCATGTTCCGGTTGTTGACTCCCGGTATGATCATCTTCTAAAACGTTTTTGGGGATACCTTTGGAGCAAAAGAACTTTTGTGATAGTTTGAATGAACGGTATATTTTTCTTAGAATTAATGACATTTTGTTAATTTAAAATCAACAAAAAATCTTCAGATTTGTAAAGAAGAAAATTTGCAAACGAATAAATTGAACACCATTAAGTCTTTTATGTGATGTCAAAATCAAATTAAAATGTATGATTTCCTACCTATTCGACGTGGAGTTTTATATGTATACTTAGTCAGTACTTGGGTCTAAGTCAATTGAAAGGAACATGTGATTCAGTTATTAAGTAAGTTCTTGTAAAAATTAAGAATGTAAGGCTTAAACGAGAAAACCTGTTTGCCGAAAGCTAGGGATTCATAACTTCGATCTAGAATAAAGTTGTTGAAACAGAAACTACAGAAGGGCAATACTGACTAAAAGATAACATGACAAAAGACCTCTGCAGACGATGTCAAGTAACCTCAGAGACAATAGATATACTATGTAGATTGACGAATTAAGCCGCATATATTTATGCAGCTAGGCTTAATCAAATTGCCAAAAGTGTCCATTCTGTTAGACCTTAAGATGACAATAGACATATAACTCTACTAAAAGTACAACCCGTTGTATTTAAATTATACTGGAACATGATAAGAGAAACATACCAAACCCTTGGAGCTAACAAGCCGCAGGCATATAATTGTGTTTGATGAAGATCATTATACCTATATGATCTTGCGATTATTTAGATAAGTCACAAAATCTGTGGCGTACTAAATGAAAGCAATATACCTATTATTGTTTGTTACATATTGTCCCAATTGTGATATCGGCGGCTAGTGTGCAGTGTTGTTACTCTACGTGTCGACTTTAATTGTCTACATTTCAACGTAGACAATCGGTCGACTATGTCGACAATGTAGACAATGTGTCACAAATAAAATCATTTCAAAATCCTTTGCTGCAACGATTTTAATATTTTCCATAAAAAAATAGGTTTCAAACAATAAATTATAATATTTTCTTTAAAAATATATTATTACTTATTATTTATTATTTATTAAATAAATTAATAATTTTATATACAATATAATATTGTGCAGCATTTACATTAAATTTAATAGAGATAATGCTACGTTTTATAAAATCAAATTAAATTTTATGTCTGGCCGAACTTAAAACAAAGCCTTTTAAAATCTAAGGTATAAGTATCTATTGGCGAAAACCGATAATAAATACTCAGTTCTTTGCACACAGTGTGTAACAAAACTCTCCGAAATACTACTGAAGACCGTCTTCGGGTATACAGGTAAAGAAAAATGTTATTATAATCTAAATATTGTTTCAAACATCCCTCAAACAAGGACATATGAATCGTATGATGTCTCAATGCTATTTTTATGATATTTAATATCTAAGGGCCATGTCATTCAACCATTTTATCAAAGGAAAACCGATAGGGCAAAATTTTAAGCTTTTAAACATTACTCTAAATGAGTTTTAAAACGGGAGTCGATTCAAAAATTGTGTTTTAAAATGATATACTTTAATGTTAAAAAGATCGTCTTAATTTAAATAGAGCAAAACACTTCCTTATCTTTCTCAAACTTAACTTTTTCCAGTTGTCGTTTGACATTTCATAGCCAAAAGTGAACGAAAATATTTTCTAAAGAAGAAGATTATAATATTTTTTCAAGATTTTTAGCTTCTTAGAAAGTTCGAGCAAACCCATTCGAAGAACTTGAAGACATTGAATTTTATTCAAGATAATTTGAAAGAAAACAACGGTCGATTTTTAATTGAAAAATATAGGTACAATTTAGCGCCAATATTTTTGAAGAAATAATTGAAATCGGACCCAAAAAAATTGAACAACTCCAAATTATGTAAGAAATTTGTCAGTTAACGATTTAATTACTGAACCAAATTTGCAAGGTTGACTGACATTTTTTAATTTTATTACTAAATTTCTCAAATTCTTAAAATTTCTTTTTTAATACTTGACCAGTAGCATACCAATAAATCAATCGTAGGAAGAAGAAATCACCTCACCTCTCACCTTATGCCAAAAATCTGTAATTCACCCAGATCACCGATAAATGCTGATGCAACAAAAATTTTAAATAGAAAGAAAACTCCAAGAATTCCCTCAGCTATTTACAACGCCTTGGCATTTGCCAAAGACATTAGTCTTAACCCAGTTATAAACAAAACAAATCTTGAAAAACATCCTCCTTGGATTCTTCCCATAGACTCAATAAATACCAACTTATCCACCTTCAAAAAAGACACAACCTCAAATGAAGTATATATCCAACTGTTTCAACTCTTTACTGATGGGTCAAAAAACGAAGACGATGTTGGTTTTGCAATAGTAAGCTCAAATGGAACCCTAATGGCCGCTGAAAAGATACCACCGTACTTCTCAATCTTCTCTACTGAAGCGCTAGCTGTATTAAATGCTACAGAATTCGCCCTAAAAAGTAAAAAGGAAACCATCATATGTACAGATAGCCTCTCAACACTTTCAGCCATCCAAAATTTAAATACCCACTCACCTTTCATCAGTAAAGTGCGTGGGAACATAATTAAACTACAAAGTAAACTGAAACTAATTTGGATATCAGGACATATTGGCGTACAAGGCAACGAGATTGGAGATCGAGAAGTTAAAGCTGCTTCCACATATACAAATTTGGCTTTTTCAAACTATCAACTTAATAAAAAAGATTTTCCTAAGCTTACTTACTCTTACTGGAAACGAAAAAACAAGAAGAGTGGAAGGCATATATTCACCACTACTCCATGATCAATCCAAATGCAACCCCTACAGTTTACCCCACAAGCACAACTTCAACAATGAATAAATACTTCCTAAGACTTAGATTTGGACACACCAAACTTACACAGAGTTACATACTCAACAAGGAATCTTCTCCGATTTGCCACTTATGCCAGTCAAACACTCCTTTATCTATTAAGCATTTAACTTTAGATTGCATTTATGTAAAAAAAATTGCAACGATTTATTAAACAAAGATCTTGTTAACCTGCTATCAATTCCTTCAGAACAAAATATAAGAAAAGTGTTCATCCTTTTGGAAAAATTAAAACTAGACAACTATATAAAGGGTGATTTTTTTGCTACTTGGTTTTTGACGTTAATATTTTTGACAGATCACACATGAGAAATTCCACGAACATTCGACATTTCGATTCAGTATTGTTTGCCATTTCATCATGAATAGACTTACGCCTGAACAACGTTTGCAAATTATTGAAATTTATTATCAAAATTCGTGCTCTGTGAAAAATGTGTTTCGCAAGCTACGTCCGGCAAAATTGTCTTCAGCGACGAGGCTCATTTTTGGCTAAATGGATACGTGAATAAGCAGAATTGCCGTATTTGGAGTGAAGAGCAGCCAGAGGCAATTCAGCAGCTACCAATGCGTCCCGAAAAATGCACTGTTCGGTGCAATTTATGGGCAGGCGGCATCATTGGGCCGTACTTCTTCAAGGACGATGAAGGCCGCAGGGTTACGGTCAATGGAGAAAGGTACCGTTCGATGATAACAGATTTTTTTTTGCCGAAAATACAAGAATTGAACTCGGTCGACATGTGGTTCCAACAGGACGGTGCGACATGCCACACTGCACGCGAAACCATACATCAATTGAGAGGCGAATTTGGTGAGCAGTTGATCTCACGTTTTGGCGCAGTCAATTGGCCACCAAGATCATGTGATTTGACCCCGTTAGACTATTTTTTGTGGGGATATGTTAAGTCTATTGTCTATGGGGACAAGCCAAACACGATTGCTGCCTTGGAAGCTAACATTGAACGCGTCATTGGTGAGATTCCGGCCGAAATGTGTGAAAAAGTTTGCCAAAATTGGACCTTCAGAATGGACCACCTGAAGCGTAGCCGCGGGCAATATTTAAGTGAAATTATTTTTAAAAAGTAAATGGCAGAAATTGATTTATCGATCCAAATAAAAATTTCATTCACTTTTTACAAGTTTCTGTGTTTTTTTGAATTTTCAAAAACCAAGCTCTTAAAAAATCACCTTTTATAATAAACTTTTCCCAGTGCTGGGGCGGTCGAGAGTGTTCCAAGCTAATGTTTGGTCTTCTTCGACCGTCCCAAAAACTGAGCTTTTATTTATTTATTTAAATTTCTTCTTATTTTATATCTCATTTGTATTTTTTATCAGCATTAAGCCCTGGTAGCTGAGCTGTTATATTTAAGTATTACTCTGTACATTTATGTAAAGTGTAATAAATTATAATAATAATAAATAATAATAATGATTCTGTGGACCTATCAAATTTTAGTTAGTAGGTTTATCATTACAGATTTCTCCCATAATTTAAGGTTTTTCGATATCTCTAATTTAAATATTTGAAATCAACTAATTTTTTCACGACTATCTTGTTCTTATACACATATTTTTGTATTAAAGAAGTACTTGGTTCTTTTTTTTAGCATTTATGTTTTGGGGTTTTATACATTTTAGTAGGAAAATGAATTATGAATTATGATGGTTTTACGCATTGTCGACAAATTTATGTCGACAATTGGGAATTGTCTACATCGATTTGTCTACATGTAGATAATCATGTTGTCTACATTCTTAGTCTACATGGCACAACACTGCTAGTGTGGTCCTAAAACTCTTGTCGTTTAGCTGGAAAAGGAAAATCTAAGCGCTGGGCTAGAACAATAGCACATGACCGTTATTGATTGATTATTATCATTTAGATTGGGATATTCAAAAATAATGTTAATTAATAAAAAGAATAATAATTTCAGCTATATATGCACTTAAGACGTAACCCAACCCTACCTTCAAACCATGAATTGATTCTAAATAGCAAAAAGGAGAAAGGTAACCCAAAAACCTTTCTCCCTTTTGCGGTAAATCATGTCTTTTGAAATTCTATATTAATATTATATATTATATAATAAGAACCACCGAACTTATTTATGACCTAAGGAAGCAAGCGTATCATGACATTTTGTGATTTAACAACACTGATTTAGCTATAGCAAGTGGAATAAAGTCTTCTCTATAATAATTATTTTGGAAATAGAAATTTAAAGATCATCTTCCTTTCTCGAACAAAAAAAAATTAGAAAGGTGTAATCATTACCCCCATTTACCTTTGCATAGGTACTTAAGTCATCTTCTCATCTTCTAAATCCATATAAAGTTCGGACTGCTGAGGCACCTTGAAAACCACACAAGCACATGCATCAACTCCTTTTTACATAATACTGCAAAAGAGAACTATGTATTTCAATCAGCACTCAGATTATTTTAGTTGTCCTTGGTCGTGTGCTCAACAGTAGTCTGTGTTTTCCTTTTTTATTCGATATATTAAACCATGATATACTCGTACATGAGAGACATACTCGCATTACAACACTGCCCCATCATTTTACTATGGATGCCGTAGGGTGCGACACTCTCGAGTATTCCTGTATCCTGTTGTAGTTTACCCTCGCAGCTGGGTTAAAGTTATACCTAGACACAAACATTCATACATATACCATACGGATACGAAGGAATGTACGAACACGCCACTTAAGGTGACAGTATTATAAGAGCAGTGCTGTCAATGACATCGACCAACCCATGTTCTTCTTCGCCCCCAGTAGCAAGATGGAGTACGGAGCAGGACTCCCTCGATGTCCTTAATCCTCAGAGCATCGCCATCACCAACCAGTTCGCCACCATCATCAGGTTTCAGCAGAACTGAGAACTTGTAACGCTATCCTTTGGCCGATCGATTTTCTGCCACTGACTGGAACACTGGTGTTGTTTCTTTTTATTGCGTTTTTTTTTTCAAATACTCGAAGTTTTTTTTTTTTACTCTTTCTCTTGGTGTTCGTATGCATGTTTGTTCTATTTTTTATCCTTGTTTCTAGGAATAGCCAATGACCAACCGATGCATAATATTCCTTTACTCGTATTAGAGTTAATTCTAGTTTTATCGGACAGGTCCTTTAAAAAAAATATGAAGATATATGTAGAGATGTTTAGAGCTTATAGTAAAATGAAGGGAATTCGCTAACACCTGGCTACTCTGAGGGGTTATAAACGGTGATTTTTTAAGAGCTTGGTTTTTTAAAATTCAAAAAAACACAGAAACTTGTAAAAAGTGAATGAAATTTTAATTTGGATCGATAAATCAAATTCTGCCATTTAGTTTTTAAAAATAATTTCACTTAAATGTTGCCCGCGGCTACGCTTCAAGTGGTCCATTCTGAAGGTCCAATTTTGGCAAACTTTTTCACACATTTCGGCCAGAATCTCACCAATGACGCGTTCAATGTTGGCTTCCAAGGCAGCAATCGTGTTTGGCTTGTCCCCATAGACAATAAACTTAACATAGCCCCACAAAAAATAGTCTAACGGGGTCAAATCACATGATCTTGGTGGCCAATTGACTGCGCCAAAACGTGAGATCAACTGCTCACCAAATTCGCCTCTCAATTGATGCATGGTTTCGCGTGCAGTGTGGCATGTGGCACCGTCCTGTTGGAACCACATGTCGACCGAGTTCAATTCTTGCATTTTCGGCAAAAAAAAATCTGTTATCATCGAACGGTACCTTTCTCCATTGACCGTAACCCTGCGGCCTTCATCGTCCTTGAAGAAGTACGGCCCAATGATGCCGCCTGCCCATAAACCTCACCAAACAGTGCATTTTTCGGGATGCATTGGTAGCTGCTGAATTTCCTCTGGCTGCTCTTCACTCCAAATACGGCAATTCTACTTATTCACGTATCCATTTAGCCAAAAATGAGCCTCGTCGCTGAAACGGACGTAGCTTGCGAAACACATTTTACACAGAGCACGAATTTTGATAATAAGTTTCAATAATTTGCAAACGTTGTTCAGGCGTAAGTCTATTCATGATGAAATGGCAAGCAATACTGAATCGAAATGTCAAATGTTCGTGGAATTTGTCATGTGTGATCTGTCAAAAATATAAACGTCAAAAACCAAGTAGCAAAAAAATCACCCGTTATATGTAATTGTGTTTGAATTGAGAACGTGTTCTCCGTATTGAATTGTTTTAGATAAGCCTCAAATTTCGCTTAGAATTTTTTAAGTACTTTTAAACATATTGGGGTTTTATTGAGTTCAACAGAATAAGACTTGGTTAGGAAGCTTTTTTTTATTTTTTTAGAACGGTAGTATGTAGGTTTAAGCAATTTTTTGTATGATCCCAAAAATTTCGGGATTTTGCACAGAAAGTGAATGTTCAAAGGAAAAGTATTAATTGCAGGTACAAACTATAATGAGAAAAATAAATCCCTTGTGTAACAAAACCCATAAAAAACTATTTTCGTTTTAACTTTTGCATTTGTATATCTGAAAAACTCTGTTTTCAGACTAGATTTTTATTGGATTACATATTAATTTAACCTAACAGTTAATACATATTTATACAAACAAAAAATCATTATGACATGGCATTTGCCGTCTGCCAGATTGACAATTAAAACAAATTCAAATACTTTAATAAGCCAACATAATTTTATGTAATTTAAAAAGAATTTAATACTACGATTTTGATATTTAAAAAAGAAAAAAAATCAGTAGTCATCATTCATAAATCTTGCTCTATATCTTAGCGCGATTTTGCAATAATCATACAGCTTGGTTACATCCATCTCATTCAGGCTGGCAAGAACTTGTTCCTCTGACAGAAAGTCATTCCCCAGAATACTTCGTGTTTCTCTGAGAGTTTGGCACCTTCCGACGAAATGAATAATGTCTTCTCTTTCCCTCAAGTTGCAAATACTACACTCCATAGGTAAATCGGGTCTGTGCGGTATGAAGTTCAGGCTGAGTAATTCGCTCCGAAGTCTGACCATTGTAGTAATCACGTTTACCTTATTTGAATCACGGAAGTAATTTCTTTCTGTGAGATTATGGTTCAATCTGCTATACATAGTTCTGAATAGGGAAGTGCAGGCTTCAACTACATATTCTTCCCTACATTTAATATCTATCTTAGATATCAAATTGTACAGGAGAGTTTTACAGCTCGATATATTTTCCAAGTTTAAATTAAATAATACATCGCATTCTTCCGCAAGACATGTCCACTCCCTGTACCAGCTATGTTGGTCTTGCATGCCTTTTATAACTATTTTCCTTACTAGTCGGAAATCAGGCATCTTGAGACTGTCAGTAAATAGTCCGCTTGCAGTTTTAAGGTTTTAACGTATGGAGGTGATAGACAAGTTTCTAACATAAGAACATAGTTTGGTGTGTTCGTTGATAGGCGAAATATTCTCTTCACGTAGTGTGTTAAAAGTTTCTCCACCTTGAGGAATTTTTTACATCCCCAAACTTGAGCGCCATACAAAAGGATACTCTCTGCAACTGCTTCAAATATTTTATATTTACTGCTATGAGCTATATTTAGGTTCATAAAAATTCTTTTAAACGAGATATTAATAGCGGTTTTGGGTTTATGCAGTTTTTCATTTAGATGTTTCTCTATACTCAAGTTTCTCGAAAAAATTAAGCCTAGATATTTGTATTCGTTGACACATTCAATATCTATTCCGTTAAACTTCCATTTTTCATTCGATGCATTTCGACCACCGCCTTTTTTAAAAATCATTACCTTAGACTTCTGAATATTGACGATAAAGTTTCGCAGACAACAGTAATGGTATACTCTATTAATCATGAGCTGTAGAGTTTCTGGGGAATACGCAAACATGACTATATCATCAGCGAATAACAATGCCTTAATACGCACCCCTGCGAAATCAACACCCCCAGGAAGGTAATCGATGAGATCACTAATGAAGAGCGAACACAGGGTGGGACTCAATGTGCAACCTTGCCTCACTCCCGAAGTGGTTGCGAACCAATCCGAAAGATCATTTCCATTCCACACTGCAGCCTGGATTCCTTTGTACAAATCTTCGAGCACACGTCCGAACTTCAGCGACAATCCAAGGCCATACAGTTTGTAAAACAAAGTGCCTCGGTTGATTGTGTCGAAAGCTGCTTTGGATTTATAAGAAACACACCGCTAGACTCCTGAGAATATGTTATCTATTGTAGAGTAGCCTGATCTAAAGCCACCTTGAAATTATTTCAGTACGTTTCGGGCTGCAACCCACGTTGTGAGTCGTTTATGTAACATTGTTGAAAAAATCTTATATGTTGAATTAAGAAAGGAAATTCCTCGGTACTTCACTGCATCCGATAAGGATCCTTTTTTATGTATGGAAAATATTATTGCATCCCGGAATTCAACTGCTGAAAGATTCCCCTCCATAACTTTATTAAATAGTATTAGCAGATGTTTTTTAAGTGAGACTGTTCCGTATTTGTAAAACTTAACTGGAATACCATTAGCACCCGCCGCTTACCCATCTTTAAGAGCCCATAACGTCCGTTCAATTTCCTGTAAAGTGAACTCAGAGTCCAAAATTTCGTCGTTGAATCGAGGTATCGCATAATACCAGTTTGTTAGTGTAGTTTCAGGATTCAGTAGCTCCTTGAAGCGGGTGAAAAGTATGCTTGAACAAAGATTTTTGTCTATAGCGAATTGTTTCCCCTTCAGTTGCCAGGCAAGTTTCCAGAAATCTGTTGCATTTTTACAAGTCACCAGTCTGGATGCTTGCTGTTCCTCATATTTCCTCTATTTGTTTTTGCATAGCTCTTTATATCTCGTATTGGCCTCCAGGTAGTTCAATCTAGATGATCCTTGAGAAGAATTCTGAAAAATTCTAAGCCGTGAAAAAGATGTCTTACGCGCTTTTTGGCAATCTTCATCAAACCACGTTTTGCATCCTTGCTTATAGTTTGAGATCAAGTTGCTGCCTATACTTCGGTGCTTAAAATTTTTCCAGTTGAGTCCTTGCAGTAAGTGCGTGCTTGCAGTTTCATCAATTGGTTGCATAAGCAGTTGGAAAGTAACAACAGCTGGAAGATGATCTGAGTACGGAAATTCTTTGATATCTAAATCCGTCACAAAAGGCGCCCATTCTTCTCCAAAAATTGCTTAGTCAATCATTGATGATCCTTGACCGCCAACGAATGTAATATTTCCCGAGGCGTGTCGCTCGAACTCGTTCCATTTAGAATTCGGATTGCAAATGAATCACACAGTTCTATCAGTTTCTTTCCTCTTCCATTACACACCATATCTTTTGATTGTCTACATATTCCGTTTACTTCGTTCATCACTCCTTTCTCCAGACCACTTTTAGCGTTTAGATCCCCAATCAGCATAGCGTTTGAAGATCTCCTGTGCTTTAGTATTTCCGTTGTTCTTTCGAAGTCATATTCCCAATTAGTACAATTCAGATATAGATGTAGTATCCAAAGGAACTTGGCGTTAATTTCCAAATAGACGTAGGTTACGTCGTTGTGAGTGCATAAGTCGCATTTTAAACATCTTAGATTTTCCTTAAAACCAAAATAACACCCTCCACTTGCTCTGCCTAGCGCATGAGTCCACACTTAAATTTAAAATCTATCAATTTCATTTCAATACTTGCAAAGTTATTTGCGGTTACAAGAGTTTCATATAAGTATATTAAATCTAAGCTATTAACAAATTTATAGAAGTCACGAAATAGACATTAATTAATCAGACCTGATACATTGTAAGATAAAATCTTGAAATATTCGTTTATATAGCTTAAGTCATTTGATAATAAGTTATTATTAATAGTATGGTAGACGGCTTTATTGCTAAACAGTACTATTTACACTCCTACCGACACCACTCGACCCAGGCAGTTGTACTGCATTGCCGACGATGTTTGCTGGTTTTACATTTTCTTTCAGTTTAGAGCTGTCAGTACAGGTTGACATATTCATATTCTTAATTTTTTTATTAAAAATAAACTCAGTTAATTAACTCTTATCTCACGTTGAGGATAGAAAAACCAGGAAGGAAAAATCTGAGTTCGGCAACAAAAAATGTTTGTTACAGTAAATGCTAGATAATTGATTTCCCTATAATTCCCACATTTTGAAAGGTACTCAGTTCTAAAAAAACTGCCAAATTTTTAGAAGCATTTATCTCTTATTTATACGTAAGGACAATAGGGTTAACTGACAACAGAAATATTTAAATACTTAGATTAATAAATAGCAGAAAGTACCCGGCGCGGCATTCCCTGGGCATCCGAGTGAAATATCTTTTTATACAAAATCTCTAAATGAAATGAAAGTTAAAGAAAAGGTAAGACAAATCATTTTTCATTTATTTTATCGTTTATATAACCAGGGCCCATGTTCAGTAACTCAGGCGATAACTTTTCCTCAATTACCGCCTGTGAAAAATGGATTTCTGTAAGCTGAGGCCAGTGTGAGCAATGAAAAATTTCAAATCCTGCTAAAATAGTGATTTCAGCAGGATTTTTTGAACACAAAAACAGCTAAGAAAAATGCTAATTTTTTTTTGGAAAAAAAACTGCCAAAAATCCAAAATGGTTTGTCTGTCGATTTGATGAAATTTCTATCAATTTAAAGAAAATCAATGAAATTGGGAGGTAAACCACTCTATAATTCGAAAACTACGTGCTTCATTGGGATGTTGTAAACGGTTCTGAGTTCTAATTTATGGTTTATTACTAATTTCGGACACCATTTTCAAGTCCAAGAATCATTTTAAAAAATTACAACTAGAAGTAATTTGGTGACAAAAAAATTCCATCTAAGAATAATTTGGTGTCAAATCTTAGGGATTTTGATTTTGTCCATACATGGGCGGCAAATGTGATTTTTCTGTTGTAGTGCTCCGCCGTATAAAAAGCAGAAATTGGAGGATGACGTGAGACATGTTCGGCAAGGATGGTTAATTGATTAAGTTTGCGCCAAGGAATAGGCCCATCTTTGACTTCCTCATTACCTCCAGTAATGTCCCAATGGCACTGGGACACTTCTCCCAGAATCGGATTGTACGGCTTTTTGGCAACAGAACTCTTTCGTCCGGCTTGATAAGCACTCAAATATCATCTTGTAACTTGAACAATTCGATCTCGCGGATCATAACTCAGCGATTTTTAAAAACAAATATATGTGAAGGGTGTGATTCTTTCCATTTTCCCATTTTCATTTTGCAGATTTAGTTTAGCCGATGTTCAAATGGACCTAATGGGACTTATGGCCGAAATTTAAAGATTCTGAACTTGCACTTTTCAGAGATAAATTGGTTTTTTTAAATGTTTTATTAGACGTATCCATTTTTAATAAGATTTTTCTTTTTAATACACTGAACACTGCACAAAGAAAATAAAAAATAAATGAAATGTCAAAATTTCGCAAGCAATTAATGTGCCGGTCAATTAAATTGAGAACGAAAAGAGTGGAGAATTGTACTTAGAAATCTAGTACAGCTATCCATTAAAATTACACATTTCATCGTTCAGCAGCGTACTGGAAAACGAAAAGTAGAGCGAAATTTTTCGTTTATAATTTCGTCGTGTCATTTTTGTATGGGATTTTTCGTTTCGCATCAGTTGCGTACTAGACTTAAGTGTAAATAAACAATTTTAAAAACATTCAATAAAATACGTAGGCAGAGTGAGGTTTGACAAAAAGCATAAGTATTTAAATTTTCCATGAAAAAATGTCATCATCGACATCAAATGAAAGAACATTTCAAATCACGTGGATTATTAAAACAAAGCCCTACAACTCATAAAACCAACAACAAACATATTGATGGAAATTAATATTAACTGTCGGGTACCAAGTTAGAAATAAAGTTTTGTACTCGTATAACAAAAAATTTAAATGTGGGAAAATAATTCGTCACTTTCGTTTGTGTCTTTCTTAATTTTAAATCGTTGTTGACACTTTTTTTGTAGGGTAATTGCGGGAGAGATGCCTCGTCGGAATAGATGCCGCATTCAACCAAACTTATACATCCAGTCATCCGCGCAAAAAAATGTATCTTGCTTTTTCTTCGTTAGGTATTCAGTCAAAAACGCAAGACAAAATATTGGTTGCAGCGGACATGTAACGGGATTTTTTTTATATTTGTTTTATTTTACGCCCCCTTACTCACTATGGAAATTTTTCAGTTTGTTACAAAAAGTTAATGCGGAAAGAAGTTATCGCCTATTTTTTCAAGTGAAATTATTTTAGATGATAAATAAGCGTTATTTTTTTTGTTTAATTTTTTTCTTAAGTTTTGAAGTGTGGTGCGGCATGTCTCCCTCACTTTTGGGAGAGATGCGGCAGTTTTTTATTGAAAAGATGCCACATGTTGAATTTGTTCCCCCTTTTTTTAAAGCGAATATTAAGACTACAATTGGTAATTAGACTTAAGAGAAGCTGAAAGAATCCCGAAAAAACCATTTATATTGGGATGTCTCTCCGAAAGGCAGACAATACTATTTGGCGTACCAGCTAGAACACGAATCGAGACGATTAAAAGATGAAAATTTTTAAGGAAACCTCTTCCTTCTGAAAATATCGTTTCATGTCATGAAACTATCTTGGAACCCATAATTCCAACCACCAGGAATGGATCGCACGCTTGTGATCATTCCAAAAATGAAACACACACTTCTAGGGCTGGCAACGAGACCGAGACTAGTCTCGGTCTCGGTCTCGTCAACGAGACGAGACTCCTTTAAAAGTACCGAAGACGAGACCGAGACGAGACCGTATTTTTGGTACCGAAATTCGACGAGAGTCTCGCTGGTCTCGGCGGTCTCGGTGGTTTGGTTTCGGTTTTCGCTGTAAGAAAATTTTGTTTTTATTTCATTATTTTTTAGTATCTAACCATCTTCAATTTTTATAATATTCACAAGTTTTTTTTGCGAAATATTATATATACATATGTACATATTTATACAGAAATAGGCGCATTGTGAAAATCCAGAGAAGAATACGTACGATTTATGTATGCATGGCGTTGCTTCATTTTGGGTGACATTTGGAAAAAAATATTGTCAAAACGTCAAAATATAGTTCGTTGCCTAACTGTCCATGAGCTGTCAAAATCCCATGAAGGATAGCTCCGATTTAAATGGATTAAAAAATGTCTACAAAAGTCAAATTTTACCTCAGGAAATTATAAATTTTTCGATTTAATTTATTGCTCCGTAAAAAAGGTGATTTAAGGCCTTTTGGGTGAGGTTTGAAAACAATATTTTAAAAACGTCAAAATATACACTCCTATTCGACGGAAAAAACGAATTGTTTTAAAAAGTACATAAATTTCGATCAAAAATAAATTTTAACAATTAGGTTCTCTTAAGCATTAAACAAAAAAAATATTAGTAAAGCTTTGGACTCAATAGATAGAAGATATTTGAAAATATCTAAATAGTGAAAAATAGAATCGGAAGACATCAGAAAAGGCCTAATAGTTTATTGCCTACCTGCCAAGCCATTAACTGTCAAATTTATTGAAGGATTGCTCCGATTAAAATGGATTAAAAAAACTGTACAAAATTCAAATTTATCTTGGAAATACGGCTCTTCAAAGGTGTCTGATAACGTTACTTCACAGCCTTCGCACAAAATGTTAGCCATTCGGAGCGCTTTCATACGCAACTAATAAAATTCAACTTAAAATCATAGTTTTCGATTTACACAAGTAAAACGTACTCGTTTCAAGTGAAGTCTATGGCCTTAGATTCATGGGCCTACGTACTGCAGAACAAAATTTCTAGTTTATGATTTGCTTAGCATAATCAACGTACAAGGATTATTAGATTCATGCATAATTGACAAGCACAATAAAGTTGGAAAAGACGTGCAGATTGTACGTTGATTTTCACCATGTTTCCCAAACTTGTTTTTTTTTCTATTGGTTTTGACAGCTAAATGTGAATATGTGTACCAATTCGTACGATTTTTCACGCTACAAAACACTAAAATCGGAGCAATCCTTCAAAGGATTTTGACAGCTCATGGCTCGACAGGTAGGCAACGAACTATGTTTTGACGTTTTGATAATATTTTTTTCCAAATGTCATACAAGATGCTTAAAATCAACTTTTGCCGGAGGAAAAAATTTCGAGGTAAAATTTGAATTTTGTAGAGCATTTGTAATCCATCTAAATCGGAGCTATGCTTCAATGAATCTTGACGGTTCATGACTTGACAGGTAGACAACTTACTATATATTGTCATTTGGATAGTATTTTTTTTACAAATGTCACCCAAAAGGTTTAAAATCACATTTTTAGGGAGCAATAAATTAAATCGAAAAATTTCCATTTTTTTTAGGTAAAATTTGAATTTTGTAGAGGTTTCTTAATCCGAAGCGATGCTTCAATGGATTTTGACAGTTCATGACTTGAAAGGTAGGCAGCTTAATATATCTTGACATTTGAGCAATATTTTGTTTTCGAAATTTCACCTAAAAGGTCTAAAATCAACTTTTTAGGGAACAATAAATTAAATCGAAAAATTTCGATTTTTTAAGTAAAATTTGAGTTTTGTAGAGGTTTTTTTTTTAATTCATTTAAATCGGAGACATTTTTAAATGGCTTTTGACAGGTCGTGGCTTGACAAAACCGGTTAATTTATTTTTTTAAAAAATCGAGCGTTGTATGTAGGTACTCTTTTTTTTTTTAATATCTTATTTGTGTTTGCTATGAAATATATTAACTTACCCAATTCTTCCAAAATGTTATTTCCACTTAACTCAAAAGACAAAACAGACTCACGAGTTTGTTTTATACATTTTCCCGCACTTTTCTTACCGACGAACTGCTGAAATACCACAACCATACTCTATATTTGCAATCCGAACAATGCGTCTAATCTTTATCTTACATCTTTTTACTACCATAAAAACACGAAAGAAACCAAGACTAAGGATGATACCAAGATCGAGACCGAGACCGAGACGAGAACGAACATCAAAATTTTCTCGAGAAAAAGGCGGGACCAAGGTCGAGACGAGACTTGGTTAGGCGAGACCTGGACCAAAACCGATACGAGACTGAAATTTTTCGATTTTGATGAGACCGAGACGAGATTAATAAAAGTCTCGCCTGGTCTCGTCTCGTTGCCAGCCCTACACTTCATCATCTGTCGAAAACCCAACGCCAACAAAATTACTGCAAGCAATTTCACCACTACCTAAAACTCCAATGCTGATTTTTTCAAGATGTATTTAGGCAGTTAGTAGAGGTTATAACTTCTCCCAGTTTCATTGGAAAAAAAGAAAACCTGCAAGTCTCCGAAAGAAAAAAAAAAGATAAAAAATCTATACTAAAAGGAAACTTGAGTCGACTGAAGATCCCAATATTTGTGTTGAATGTTGGAAAAATTATTTTGAAACAAAAAACGAGAAGACTTGATGTACAAAATGTCTAAATTGGCTACAAGAAAACTGTACAACTTACAAAACACTACAATCTACGCTTTGCACCGACTGTGTGCGTGATCAAGAACGAAAAAAAACACATTTTACAGTCATATGAATTCTTTAAGTTCAAGGGATTTATCATGGGGCATCTCTCCCACACATGCAGGGAGCGAAGGCACACTTAATGTATTTTTCTTGTTTGGTATTTTTTAAAAAAATTGTTATTTTTTTAAATTTTAATTGTTTTTTTTTTTTTGGAACATGGAACATAAATCCATTGTTAAGTTTTTTGCATAAATAAAGTTCATTTTACTAAAATAAAAAAATTTCATTGATTTTTGAAAAAGCGCGGCATCTCTCCCGCAATTACCCTAAATGTTTTAAAACTGAAATGTCAGAATAATCTGCATTATTATGTACCGCTCATTCAATGACCTTATCAATACAATTAACAGCATCATTTGATGAAATAGGACATATACACATACGCATTTCAAGAGTTTATGGTTAAAACGACATGAAACTAAAAGGTAAAACCCTATCGACAAACTACGAGTATGTACGCATTGTAGATGGAAAATTCTGAGAAAAAAAAACAATGTTCCTTATATTGAGATTTTTCTTGTTCACTGTTCAGAGTACTATGCATAACATTTTGTGTGTTCACTATATTGGATAGTTCACTCGAACGAGATTCACTATATCGAGCGTCTACTGTATTTGGATTTTTTAATTCATGATTAAGTTTTTTTATTTACCTTTAATCTGAAGAAATAAAAATAGATCAATTGTTATTTTTTTTTGAATTTAAGTATTTGACAGTAGCAACTTAAAAAAAACAGCCTTTTGGAAATAGTTCTCTTGGGAAATCCAGTTTGTTGCGGACAGATTTCGCAAAAACTTTCGGCTAATATTATTTACATTTTTTTGGATTTGTGCACGAACCACACTGCACTATGGGCTTTAATGTACATATTATTAATTTTTTTCCAACCAACTTTTATAAGTCTCTTGGGTTCATGTACTCGTAGCTCTTGGTTGCGTGAATAATTAGATTTATTTTACTTCTGATATTATTTTTCTTTTCAGACAATTAACTTACAATACTGAATTTCATTCACATGATTGCCACCAGAAACTTTTTTCCATTCCAATCTAATTTCGAAAGCTAAATATGTATCTACATGAGCATGTATGTATATTTATATGTACATGTACCAATGAGTCCCCAAATAATCACCAAAATATTATAACATCGATTAACAAAAGAGAAAAAAAAAACAGAAATACGACCCACAATAATAGATTATACAATTCGTTATAAAAGGACACGGCTATGTGGACTCGCAATTTAATTGGTACGATTATTCATTAATTTGGTCACATTGTTCATTGTTGTTGACATTACCTAACTGTATTCGCATGCCATTAAATTAAATAAAAATACTTTAGTAGAAGAAGAAGCGCATTTAAGGTAAGTTGTTAAGGATTATGGAATATCTTAATAGCCCCATTTATTCCACCAACTATTAATGGCGACATTATAAGATTTTGCTTTTGCTTAATGTGGACCACCCTTAATTTATTTGCAAAACAAAATCAGCAGAATTTGAAGGAACAATTCATATAATTTGAATTCAATAGAACAGATCGACACTTTGACCGAAACTGCCAATTGGTACAAATTGACACCAATTACTGCCAATTCATGTTCCAGATTCAGAAATTTTGTTGTTTTGGGAAAAAGAGAGAGCACTCTGGAGAGAGTAAAGGAATTTACCGTTCCTGACAATTTCTAGCCAATTTTTGGCCAATAAATTTTTGAAGGCAGCCAATTGTGGGCAGAAAATATACAATTGTCAGTTTAACGTAAGTTTAACATAAAAGAAAAAAACATCTCGGGATTGTTGTGGGTAATGATTTGTTGAACCAATATATTAATTAAAAATCACTATAATGCAAAATTATTAGTTTGAAGAGAAATAAAATGCACGACAGGATCGCACGTACTTGCTCCTATGTTCGGTCACATAATATGCAAAAGATTTTTAATAGAAACGGCTAAATGTATTTTTAGTCATTTTTCACTTAATTTTGTACTTGGTATTATTATAGGTATATTAAATTATTATATTATATTATTATAGGTAAATATAGGTATATACTACTATAAGGCAAGTTATGCATTCGTAAAAAAAAATCTAACAATCAAACATGACATTACGATCATAGAGAAGCCCTAAAAAGTGATCGCCAAAAAATGTCAGTCTGTCCGCCTGTATGTATAACGAGCTACAGCCTAAACGGCTTAAGCGATTACCTTCAAATTTGGTATGTGTGATTATTTTGGCATTCCTCAGAGGGGAAATTGAAATTTTATTCTTAGGCCTAAAAATAACGGTACCTGCCACATGACCTTGAGGGAAAATCTTCTTTTTGTCTAAAACGGCTCCAACGATTTTGATTAAAATTTTTGAGAATTTTTTTGTTGGTAATAGCTATCATTTGATATGTACCAAGTTTACAGGTGCTTGGCTTGATTAGATCGGAAATTGACAATTCTCCCAGATGCCATATCTTTCTGGTACCAGTCGAAAGAAAGTCGATCATTTTCGCGGTAAACCTTAACGTTCAAGAACGCTATCGATCTGTTTTTTTCCCTTTCTACGGTGAGATTGTAAGACATTTTCAATTTCCACTCTATCCACAATCGCCAAGATATCATCAACGTATTTTGCTTTAAATTAAGGTTTGTAGCTTAGTTTAAAACATTCCTTGAGTAAAAAACTAAGACCAAGTCCGCAATCGTCGGTGAAAGAGGTTTTCCCATTGGCATTCCGTGTACTTGTTTGTACAAATAAATTGTCGTTAAATTGCAGGTAAATTTTGTTTTCAAGAAAATAAAAATAAAAAACAGGATTTCATCAAAACCCGTCCTACAATTTTCGATATACTTTTTTATAAGTTTTTCATGATCCGTGGCATTTAATGCCGTTCTTCGTTTTTTCGAAAAACCGATAAAAGTGATGGTTTTGGCAGTTTAAATAAGTTTAAAAGACGAGTTTTGCCCACCTATACACCATTCACTTTCATTATATACATGTATGTAGTTGCACATATTTACATTATTACCCTCCTAATTTACATAATTAAAATCCATTTAAATATACATTTGTATTTACCTGTTTAACTATTCCTTAAATCATGCATTCGACAATTCATTATACTAAGAATCAAGGTAATAAAACCTACATGGGCTTTAAATCTGCATAGGATAACTATAATAGACTAGCTACCTACCAACAGCGTCAGTGAGTAACACTAAAGTTGTTACCGAAAATAGCAAGTTTGTACGATCCAGTCGTGCATTTTATTTGTATATGGAATATAAAATAAAATGGACAACTGGATCGCACGTACTCACCCCTATGTTCGATCACATCGTATGTAAATGATTTCTATTAAGAATCTAAATATAAAAATATTTTTTACTTATTTTTTTATACACAAAATTTCTTTAATTTTTTGCAAAAAAAAATTATTTGGCAATTTTAAACATTTAATAATAGTTATAAACTTAAAAATGATATTTCAAAAAAATCATTAAGACGTTTTCGAAATATTGAAACAACATTCACAGTGTTTGAAAGCTGTAAATTTTATTTGTGTCGGTAGCCATCGACTAATAGTTTGCGTCTTAGAAGAGTACTACAGCATCTAACTGATGAGCCCAGCTGTAGAACCTAGGCGGAACGCATAATTTGTACTAAAGGTCACAAAATAAACAAAAATTAAAATTAAAAGCAGAGTCCACAGAAAAAGAACAAAAGCAATACCTACGCACATGCGTTTGTATTGTTTTTACATTTATTCTTAAAAATAATAATAATAATAATAAGTAAAATGCATGCTGGTATACCCCAGGGTTCCGTTTTGTCACCAACTCTTTTCTCTTTTTCATTAATTATCTCTTTACTGGAACTTCTAATCCACTAAACAAAATTGTTTTGACACTCTCGAAATGTTATGCCTTTTATTTTTTTAGTGCTATTTTCATAAGCAATGTTGCATTCCTACTCTTAAACTTTTCATCAGTAATCATCGCGTTTTTAGGAATGCTCATCAGTTTACCATTGAGCCCAACTTTTTACATACCCTCAAATACAGAAATTTTTTCTTGAGCAGTACAACGCGAATTAGGAATACTTTACTGAGGTCTATTTTCCCCTTCCATTTTGATATTTAGTAATTCAAAACCAGTGCGCATCAGTATATCCTCTTACATCCTTCCCTATTTGCCTAACGCTCACACTGTGCTTTATCATTTTAAGGGTAGTCAAACCCCTAAAGTGCGCGCATCATAATAAAGGAAACATATAAATAAATACATACATAAACAAAAACTAAAATATAACGGGTGTTTTTTAGCAGACGTATGATTTTCAAAAAGAAATAAAACTCATATAGTTTAATGTTATGGCCAAGATTTAAGCTTTATAATAAAGATAAGGGTTTGTTACTATGTCTTAAAAATGATTTCGGGCAATTCGCCGCCGCCGATGGCTCTAATAAATTCCAGCCCAGAGACCTAATTTTCGACTACTTTTTGCGGCAATTGGGGCCAAATGTCAGCAATAACAATTATTCTCTCCCAAGGCATCAATCGTCTCGGGCTTATCTACCTAGACAAGCGACTTCACATAACCTCACAAGGAAAAGTCCAGCGGTGTGTAATTACACGATCTTGGAGGTCACGTCACAGAACCACGACGCGAGATAATGCGCTCACCAAAAGCTTCCTTCAATAAATTGATTTTTTCGTTGGCTGTATGGCATGTAACGCCATCTTGTTGGAACCAATGCAGGCATGAAAAAGTCATTAATCGTGGCTCTATGGCGTCCCCCATTGACTGTAACATTATGGCCGGCTTCATTTTTGAAGAAATATGAACCAATGATTCCCTCTGCTCATAAAGCACACCAAACAGTGACTTTTTAAGAATGTAACGGCATCTCAACAATGGCTTGTAGATTATGATCACTCCAAATACGATAATTTTGCTTATTAACGTGCCCATTTAACCAAAAGTAAGCTTCATCACTGCACAAAATTTTCTTGTAAAAATCGGTATCGCTGGGCATCTCGTTCTGGGCCCATTCACCGAATGTTCGGAGCGCTTAATTGCCGTTCGGCTTCAGTTCTTGAAATGGCAAACTAAACTGAGTAGAGGTGGAGAACTATCGATAACACTATCGATTATAATGGATAGTTTCTATTATCGAAATTAATCGATAGTATTTACCCACTATTAATTGTATTTCGATAGTCACATGAGTTGGATTCTTATAACAATGTTGTATGGAGTTAAGACTAGCTTAGTTCGAGTCAGCTACACTTGTTGTGGTGCGTTCTTTTTCTAACCAAAGATTACAATCATTCGTAAATTTGTCAAATTTGGGCACTTCAGCAGGTGATATTATGATGTATGCATGTTGTGCTTTTGTTCTGTTAACTGTTCGTGTTTAAATTTGGAATTGTTTTTATTTTTGAAGTTTTTACTTACTAAGTGTACTCTATTTTGGTATCAATTTTAATATTTGGAATTGTTTCCTGCTTAATGCAACGTTTTTGAAAACTTATTATTTCGATTTCGTTAAATTTGCAATAAGATCCGCTAGCTATTGCACATGTCAAAACAATTATCGGAACGAATTTGTTTTAACTCAGTTTGTGTGTAGTGTTCTCTGAAGCGCCATTTCTTCCATGTCAAAATTGGTCGTATTGATAGGAAATATATACCTCTTTTTTCAGTATGTCTAAGCAAATAATTTGTTTATTGTGAAATTATAGGAAATTCCAGTATACCAATATTTTGGGGATTTTATTAGGATTATGTTTTGCACTTCTCTATTAGGGACACGAAGTACGAAAAAACCACTTTTTCTACAATGACAATCTGTTATAAATGATGTTTTTAGAAGGATGGTGCAACAATATTTCTTTAAATTGTCAAATTAATTCATTAAACTATTTCCCTACAAGCGAAAAGTAATATATATGAGTAAAAGTTACCAGGTGATAGATTTTTTATCTAACAATAAAAGAATAAAAACTATCGATAAACATCGATTGTTTTTTGCAATCTGTCGATAACTATCGATGGCAGTGACTATCGATAATTCTCCACCACTAAAACTGAGCATAAATCAAGTGACAGCTGTCAGAAAGACCAACTTCGAAAAAGTACCAGATTGAAAACCACACGTCTAAATAACACCCGTTATTAAGAAATTTAGAAAAAGTCCAGTGTTTAAAAACATTTAATTTTAAAAGTTAAATAACGGAAAAAATTCCAAAAACTTATTCTAATAAGCCGTTTTTTAGAACTTTAAATTAAAAATAATTTCCTTTTTATGATTGCTCTAATCTCAATAATCAAGAATGTTGTTCTAACAAATCAACAATTAAATTTCAAAACATACTAGTTGACTTTTAATTTTCATGTTGGCGCGAACAGCAGCTTCAATTTCACTTTGATTGCAGAGCGTGTCTGTAGTTTTAATTATTTATAGCTTATTGTTAGTGCACATAACTCGAACAACACGCAATAATTACACCGCACCTTTGCCTTTGTTATTGCATCATCAATGGCATCAGTTTCCGTTTTTGTTGTGCAACAAATAACCCACTGCGCCATTGTACCCTTTCATTTTTCTCCATACTCCATATACCTACTCGTACTTCATCATGTCGGGGGATGCCATTTGAGGTCAAAATACACGTTCAGACACTGAAATTCTGATCCATTTGATTAATCCAATTAGCGATGCAGTACGTGAGGATGCAACCAAAATGCCTTACCTATGGATTGAAATCTGTAACTGTAAGCCTAAAATATTGTTAGATTCATGTACACAAACAGAATTTCCATTTTTTGTGAACTTCAAAATTACGTCTGCATTCTCTATTTTTAAATTCAAATTCTGGATACACCCATTTTTTTTTTTACGTGGCATCGATTTACATTTCTATACCTACAGCTGTTATATTCGTGTAAAAAAATACACGAAACTCTTGAAAATATCCCTAACAATCAATAACAACACTGAACTTTTTAATAGGAAATGTTTTCAAACGTCCTGAAGCGAATAGGAAAAAAATGGATGGTTGTAACGCTGTAACTAAAAATGCTTCCCTCTTGATTTAAAAATTAATTTGCAATTCCTTCTGGCAAACGATCGAATTTGTTTTTGTCCGAAAAATTGCCTGTTGCACCGTGAATCTGTAGTATGGGTTATGTTACTGATTTTTTTTTTACACAGGGAACAAATTGGATTTTGAATAGCGGCTTCCTTTTCAATTTAAGCCGGGCCAATTGTTTTGTTGTAAGAATTTATTTTTTTACTTACAGCATCAATGGGGGCGTGAGAGAGAGAAATTTTATTTTGGTTGCATCTTCCATCCCTTTTGTAGTTCGTCGAATATATTCACCCATCTGATCTGGCATGAATTAATATTGGTGGGGATGTTTTTATGCGATTGATGGTGCTTAATTTCCGGGACTTGAATTCGCAATTTAATTTTCATTTGTATTTCATTTTGCCAATAAAACCAACCCGCAACAATTAATTCATGCATTCAGGCCGAAAAAAAAGACATCAAACAAAAAATAAATTGAATGCATTTTGGGAATTCTCTCGAAATGAATAAATGGAAACACAAACATTTCCCGCTTTGTTATTTGCTCAATAAGGTTATTCACCGGTAAGTGCCCTCAATGGGACTAGGAGACAATGCATTATTCCAGGAAAAAAAAACAAGTAAAATTAAAACAAATAAAACATCGGAGATACATATTTATTGAGTGTCTGTTTTCAAAGTGTTATTCTGACAAAGGTAGGTGTTAAAATTTTAAATTTCAAAACTAAACAGAAGTTACATATTTATAATTTATGTAGTAGGAAACAACGAAGTTTTGAATAAGGCCTAATATCAACCAAAACTGGATAAGTTTACCATTTGCCAAAGTCAAAACATTTGTATGGTAAATATTGCATCGAGATTTTATTGGTTTTATATGGCAATGATAAGAAGCATCAGCTGTCAAACAGACTTGCCTTCAAGCTGCTAACGCACAAGACTATATCTACGCTTACTTACTTAGGTGGCGCTACAGTTCGGGACGAACCTCAACCAACATGCCTACCCAGCTAAATCGGTCTTTGGCTAGCTGCATCCAGTTACGCACTCCAAGTTGGTTGAGGTCATCTTCCACCTGAGCGCGCCACCTTAGGCGAGGTCTTACTTGACTACGTCTTCCCTCTGGGTTGAAATCGAAGATCCTGCGAGCCGGAGCATAGTTGTCCATACGCTCTACATGACCTAGACATCTTAAACGTGATATAGGGATCCGAGGTAGACAAAGTCCCTAACTACCTCAAAGTTGTACCTGTCTATTGTAACGTTTTGTCCAATCCGCCGGTGTTGTGTGTCCCTTTTTGTGGACAGCAGGTACTTAGTGTTGGCCTCATTGACTGCTAGTCCCATCTTAGCCGCTTCAGCTTCAATGTTAGCAAACGCTTCAGCTTCAATGTTAGCCAATGTTCAATGTTGAAAAAATTGTGCCAGTAAAGTTAACTTGGGAATTTCTTACAATTTTTTCAAGTATTAAGTTGAAGAAATCGCACGATAGCGCATCACTTTGTCGGAATCCTTATTTGACATCAAAAGCTTCTGTGAGGTCAGTACTAACCTTGGCGGAGTAGCGAGAGTTCTCCATCGTTATCCTACACAGTCGGATGAGTTTTGCGGGGATGGCAAAACCAGACTTGGCTCTATATAGCTCATCTCTATAAATGCTATCGTACGCGGCCTTAAAACCGATAAAGAGATACTGGGTATCGATTTGGAGTTCTTAGGTAGTTTCCAGGATCTGCCGTAGCGTGAACATTTGATCGATTGTGGACTTTCCTGGCATGAAACCGCACTGATAGCGTCCAGTCAGTTTGCTGACAATGGTTTTTTTGCCTCGACATGTTCTTTTTGCCTGTGGGTAAAACTTCCGCATATTGTTCCTGGAATAGCATCTCTCAATATCTTCGATCGCGGGCTTCTCATGATCTCTCTTTTTCTTCCGGAGAAGCCGGTGTTCTTCCCGACTTTTCTGGTCGTAGAGCTCGCTAGGTCTCGTCCTTCTTTCCAGCGCCGCATTATATGCCATTTGTGTAGATGCATGTGCCTGCCTGCACCCTTCATCGAACCAGCGGTTTCGTGGTGGAGGTCCGGTGAAGCCTAGCACATCAGTTGCGGCACGTCTGATGGCTTGTTGACAGCGTTGCCACTGGTCTTCGGCACTTAATGCTGGTGGCAATGGATTTCTTGAGAGGTTATGGGATATTCGATCGGCATAGGTTTTGGCGGTCTCTTCCGATTGCAGTTTTCCGACGTCATACTTCCTCACAGTATTACTCCGTTGTTAGGACGTTCGGGTTATTCGCATTCTTAACTTGGCTGCAACAAGGTAATGATCCGAGTCGATGTTAGCTGCTCGGAAGGTACGATCACCCAGAATACTGGAGCTGTGCCTTGCATCAATCTGATTGACGGTTATTTGATCTGGATGCCGCCAAGTCCCTTTGTGTATGTCAAGATGAGGAAACCGTGTGCTTGCAATGGTGACGTTACATGCCGCCGCAAAGTCAATTAGCCTAAGTCCGTTTTCAGACGTTGTGTCGTGTAGGCTATGTTTTCCGACAGTCTTACCAAAGATTTCCTCTTTACCTATTTTGGCGTTAAAATCGCCTAGTACGATCTTAACGTCATATTTAGGACACTGCTCATAGGTTTTGTCGAGGAGCTCGTAGAAGTCATCCTTGGTGGCGTCATCCTTGTCTTCTGTGGGGGCGTGAGCGCATTTACGTTTCGAAAGCCCAAGCCTTCTTGCCTAGGTCTGCTGCTTATGACGAATCCGCACCCAAATAGACGCTGTGGTCTTCTTTCACAATCACCGTAGTATACGTCACAGTTTTTCATCTTCCTTTTCCCCGGCCCATCCCATCGCACTTCCTGGATGGCAGTAATTCCTGTTCTGTAGCAGTCTAGGGCCTCCGCTAGTTGTTCGGCTGCACGTGGTCCGTTAATAGTTCTAACATTCCATGTGCAGATCCGAAGGTCGTTGTCCTTAATGCATTTTGCCGGGTCGTCAACAGTTAATCCGTCCCTTTCCGAGGCTTCGCAACTTATATTTTTTTATATGGCGGGATTGTTAACCCCACGCACAACCCCCAACCTGGAGGGCCAGGTCCTTTTTTGGACTCCTTGGACGAAAGGAGCCGGAAAGTCCGGAGTCAGTAACCCGCTTCAAGGATATGAGCGCTGCCGTTGGCCCATTAAGGGCTCATCCGCCACCATCTCTATTTCAATGCCCTGACTTGCATTGAATTGTCCCAATGACCTTACCTCCAAACACGTCGAAGTAGATCATTAGGGCATCTGCTTTGTTGACTCTTGAAGCCGTCGTTGGTCCAATTATTTGGGCTTATCCGCCATACTTCCCCTTTCTGAGGAGCTCATGCAAGACTTCTCCGAGTCGATCAAAACAGTCATTAAAACAGAGCATTATAGTGTTGCTTTCTTTTCTGTGTTCAACACTCGGACTTATAAGTTTAGCAGGAATGTCCGGATGGACAAGCCAGTACCCGGTGATTACCGCAAGGAGGTAAAATAAGCACAATTGATGTGTACGAGATAGTTACAACACTGGGCATCGCCTGGTTGACGTCGATCAGGGCCTGTCCTATTCATACACACCCAACCACCATCAAATATGATGATATATTTGCAGTTGTTAATGAGGCGGAGGTCGACAATGTTTCACGATGCCTTAATTCATATCATGAAAAAATCAATTTACCGTTGAGAGGGAACAAAACAGTGATAACGTTCTTAGACGTCAAGATTCATTGCGTTAATGATAGACTCTCTTTCAATTGCTATCAGAAAGACACAGCATCTGGAAGACTTGTCAACTTCAGATCCAATCAAACAAAGCATATTCTTATTAATACAGCCTCTAATCTAGTTCAAAAAGTCTTTGCGTTGAGTGACCGAGAATTTCACGCCGCAAATGAGAAAATCGTCACACAAATTCTCCTAGATAATGGCTATCCAATGGAAGTCATACGGAACTTAATACTTCGCCAAAAACACAAAGCTCCTGTTGATAATCGTCAAAAAGAAAGAGGTATTTATAAAAGTATAGTTTATGTTCCCAAACTGTCATAAAACCTTAAAGAGACGGTAAAAAATAGTACTAATGAAGAAAATTGCTATCTTTCCTATATCGGCACAACGAATCAATTTCTTCGTCAACGAATTTCCAACCACAAATCCGACATTAATTTAAAAAGCACTGGGAAGACAGCATTGGCCTTACACTCCATCGAGCGTGGACACAAACCAGATTTTGATATAGTGTAAATCCTGGAAAGGGAGAAACATGTCTCCAAGCGGTATTCTCTAGAATTGTTTCATATTATTAATTACAAAAACAATATGAATCGTAAACAAGACAGCCAGAAAATTTCATCGGTTTACTGCTCTTTGGTGACTAAGCAGAATCCGTGACAACGTAAAGCCGACTAAACTTCAATCGAAGTGTTTTTATATATCATAAACATTGCCTTATATTTGTCTTTCATTGTATTATTTATGTATATCTGTAATACCTACTAAAGGTAAGTTTGCCAAAATTTTACACCAAATGTTCTTATGTGTGTAACATGTTCAATTTATCTTTGTAAATAAAAGATCTCCTGAAGAAGACGGCAACCACCGTCGAAACGTCGGGAAAGGAAATGAAATTGTTTCATGAAAAAAACATTTCGACCAAAACAGCCAAAAGACTTATATTTTAAATCTCGAACACCTATAACTAAAAATAAAGTTTCAATTATCCTCTGAGGAATGCCAAAATAATCACACATACCAAAATTTGAAGGTAATCGCTTACGCCGTTTAAGCTGCAGTTCGTTATACATACATGCAGACGGACAGTGTAACAAACTGACAGACAGACATTTTATATCGATCACTTTTTTAGGCTTCTCTATGATCGTAATGTCATGTTTGATCTTAGAATTTTTTTTTAAGAATGCATAACTTGCCTTATAGTACCTACGTATAATCGCAGGTAAAAATGACGAAACTTTGAAAAAATTCCCACAAAGCTGAGTTTTGGTGGAGAGTTTCACCTAAATTTGGAGCGGAGCACACATTTTTGGGAGGTACGCATTGTAGCTCATGTTAGTCTACACGAAAAAGATTAACACACCTTTTATCGTACTATTGATAGATTTGAAGAAAGATAGTCGAAAACATTGGAGTGTAATAATTTTTTTAAAAAATGTATTTAGTAAGTACGCTATAACTTAAGAACGAACTGACATACAGAAGTCGTTTATATGTCATTTTGTAGATGATTGTAGTGTCTACAAGCAGCTTTTAGAAAATTTTCAGAAAAAATAAAAGTTTTGGGAGTTATTGAACAAAATAAAATAAATTATTATTTTTAAGATGGCAGCATTTCCCTTCCGGTTCCAAGCTTATAACTTGGTTTTTTTAATAGAGCATAATTGTCTAAACAAACTAAACAAAAAAAAATTCCCACTCAAAAACATAAATTTACTACATTTTTTGAAAAAATGTATTGGGGGTTGCCGTGGCGCGATAGTTGTGTGTTCGCCTGTCAACCTCATTGTCACTGGTTCGATTCCTGCCGTAGTCTATGTCTTCTTATTTTCCCATTAAAAACCAATTCTAAAAATAAATGTCATACAATGAGTTGCTGGTTTACTCATAACATGCTGCTAAGGCATAGAACTAACAACATGTGATTGAGTAAAACTAGCATACCGATAAAATATGACAAAGAATAAAAAAAATTAATGCGAATTATAAGGGACATAAATAAATAAGACACGGACATTTCTCCGCATTAGTTCAGCCACCATCCCTGGAGATAAAATCTGAGACAACAACCACATACAGTCTCCGAATATCGCGCCACACATCTTTCCTATCATTCTTTCTCTTCCTTAACCTCACCCTCACGCCCGCGCTGTGTTGAAACATTTAAAGGCTATTCATAATCCCTTGAGCGCGAGTAGATTATAAAAAAAAAAAACACTCCAATGTTTTCGACCATCTTTCTCCAAATCTATCAATTGTACGATAAAAAGTGTGTTAATCTTTTGTGTGTAGAATAACATGAGCTATAATGCGTACCTAAAACTTTTTCAAAAGAACCTATAGTTTTCGAGTAATTTGAAAAAAAACTGAGTTTTTCCCCACGCCCTAAAAACGTTTGCTCCGCTCCAAATTTAAGGTACTTTTTTGGAAATGCTTAGGGCATAAAATGAAGCTCTCCACCAATACTAAGCTTTGTCGGAATTTTTGGAAGTGAATGTCTTAATTTCCTGGGCTAATGTAAATTATATTCGCCTTATAACTTTAGCTTACTAGCATACTTATACTGTACACTGGGGCGTATTTGCAATTTTTTATAATCTTGTTCCGAAATGAAGGCAATCATAAATGATAAATAAATTTCTATTTTAATTTTAACTAACAACCCCTTCAGAGTGTATTTATTCGTGTTTATGTTAAAGAACATACTTATGCCTAAATAAATGTCATTATATTATACAAAGCGCACTGAATCTCCTCTTCATCAAACGCCTTACATTGACAATAACAAACCTTCTCAAGACAAACGTGAATAGCTTAGGTAATTTCTTGTACTATATGTCACTGTCACACTATTGGTTAAGAAGATTATGATAACAGCTTCGAAATAAGAGAAAGTGCTTTCATTTCGGAGCTTCGTCAGTATATACACTCGAGCAATTTAACATTACAAACCTTTCTATTCGAGGATATACGACTTCGTCTTATCCTACAAATTTTGTCCAAAAACAAAACAGGAAACAGCAATTTATTGATATACCCTAACTACATATATATATGTATATTGTATAGTAAGATGCGGAAGACAGGTAGCAAAGATAAAAGCCCTTCCTAAACATGTGCTGAGATCTTTGACAGATTGGTTGTGTGACTAATGAAAAAATGTAATGATGCTGTTTGCGTCCTCTTTATAGGCTGAGAAAAGGCAATTTGTGCAAAAATTAGTGTAATGATTGTTATCTCAGCCTAAATTGGCAGAAACAAAAATACTATTTTTTTTTGGTTGAACTTTAATGGCTGTATAGAGCCTGGTTATTTAGTAAGATGAAATGCGAAAAACAAATGTTTTAGTCACAATTTCTAAGAACGTACTATTACAATTTGCATTAATTTTAGTGAATACACACAGCACTTGTACAGAGATATGATATTTAGTTTATATCTCACAATAAAACAAAGAAAACAAAATATATTTCGGTATGTTAATAAATTTAAAGAATGAAAAACTATTGAAGGAGCAAAAGCTTCATTTCACAGTTAGTATCTTAAGCTAAAGATTTCTTTATCTTAAAAATCTGTTGACTAGATAAAATGAACTTAAAACTAATGAAATAATGAAAATCAAGAAGAAGAAAGGGCGATAAGTCTGCAATTTCTTAAACTGAGCAATCTTATGTACTCCGGCCAAAGCATACATAGGCCCCACACCAACGTGCTTAAAAAACGCAAGGTGAAATTGTATGATGTAAAAGCAGTCTATTACATGCATAACAATTGATTTGGGTTTAAGGGTCGGAACGCATTTATGTTGTTGAATTTTAATTTTTCCAAATAATATTTTATGTTAATATGAATTCCTGCTAGATTTCCTGCTAAAACCAAATTTCCTGGTAATAAAAAATGCCGGCAGGATTTGACAAAAAAATAATACTAAAAGCAAAAGCTTAAATGCACAACTGGATCCTACGAACTTGCTCTTGTAACTAACGCTGCGCTGTTTAGAAAGTAGGTAGTCTAGTTATCATATGCAGGTTTAAGGCCGATGTAATTAATTAAGATATAGACATTTTGATGGAACATAAGTATGTAAACATGTACATAATAACGAAAATGAAGAATGTAGGTGAGTAGATAGGTAGCTATATGCATAACTTTATAATTTTGGTGCAATATGCTTACATACTCGTAAGATTCATGTGATTTTTAAAGCCACATATGTATTTAGTATTCAGTGACGTAAGCAAAAATTCGTAAAAAGGCAATATAATAAGGTAAAATAAAAATAAATGGATAATACACATAATTAAATGTTCTTATATTTCTTAGTCGTTATAGTTTGAGGGAAAACAAAAATGCAATTTAAATTGAGCGGTTTTTTAATAAATTAATTTTTCATGTATAAAATTTTGAAAACACTTTTAAAAAAAAAATTGAAATGCTATTTTGAAGATATTATTAATATACAAATAAAATTCAAATTTAAAAAAAAAATTCTTTGACTGGCTTTTGAAAAATCGATTTTTCAAAAAAAAAATTATGTATTTCTTAAAAAATCGAAAAAATTATTTCTTTGAAAATTTGAGTATGCAGTCTTATTAACAATTTTAGGGAGCCTTTGTATAAGAAAATTTATTGTAATCGGTTTATCCAATATTGAGAAAGTCAAAAATATGAAAAGTGGTTCTATGGGAAGTACCATTAATAAGTACGCAAAAAGAAATACTTTTATACTTAAAATTGAACTGTACCAATTTAAAAACACACAATTTTTTTTATAAAAATTCTTGCAGCCGTTTTCGCGAAATAAATTTTTTTCTTAACGATTTCTTAACATTTGTATGGCAGGTACCGTTGTTTTTTATTTTAGAAAAAAAAGTTTTTTTTTAACTATTCAAGATAATGTCAAAAACCTACTAAATACGAAGATTTTTTCGAAACTATTGAGTCGATTTCGAAATTTTTTATTTTCAAAAAAAAATGTTTTGAAAAATGTTGGTAGTGCTTAAACTTTCTAGTAGCTTCTGCTTAAAAAATTTCAAAAAAATCAAATTAACTGTTTCCGAGAAAATCGAAAACCAAAAAAAGGTTATACTAGAGGTACCAAAAATAATAATTTTTTTTCAAAAAAAAAAAATTGTCAAAAGGTAATCTTTCCCATTAATGAACTGATTTTTTTTTATAAAAATCATTGGAACCGTTTTTGCAAAAATAATTTTTTTTGGCCCAATAAAAAAGGATGGGAGCTACTGTTATTTGTCATCTTAAAAAAAATGAAAAAAACGTGTGGGCATATTACCGAAAAAACAATATGTACCAAGTTTGAGCAAATCTATCCAAACGTTTAGGCTGTAGACTCGAGACAGATAGACAGACTGACAGAATGACAGACAGGCGGAATTGAGGATCCACTTTTTTGATGGTCTCTATGATCGCAATGTCATGTTTGATTGTTAGATTTTTTTTTTTACGAATACATAACTTGCCTTATAGTACCTATAATCGCAAATGAAAATGCTAAATTGACCACACTCTCTTCCACACACTATTTTTTGAAGATAAAGCACTTATAAATATTCTTCGTTTAATATAATCACTGTGAGCCCAGAGGGGGGGTTTCGGGTCCGGACCCATCCTTGAGCATTGAAAACATTAACTTAGTTAAGGATTATGATAATATGACGGTTAGTTTCTTTTCGATCAATGTTTGGTAATTTATTAGTTTCACCTGACCATACTTATGTTATATGTTTTTCTCCACTTTATGTTGAAATTCATTGAAATTAAAAAAACATTTTCGCGCCACTTGAATAGAATATGCATTTAGTTTGATTGTTATCTTTGACACGAGGACTCATACTTTTCGTTGATCAATTTTTTTTTTTGTTAATTTCGACAATTTGTTAAAAATAAACTTAAAATGGGTAAACGAAAAGCATTACCTGAGGCAAGAAATGACAAATCAAAGCTTACAAGGACGCTACGCTCGCTGGCTTATCTATTGCCAAAATAGCTAAACAGAAATCGACAGGAGCCGAAGACATACTCGTATATCCAGATTTTTAAGTAATGAGTTTAAGTACGGAAAAAATATGAAGGGCCGCACACAGTTTGCTTACTAATGCGAAAAAACGACTTATATTAAGAAAATCGTTAAATTCTCACCACTCTTTAGCAAAAATCAAAAAGTGTGGTATCAACCCAAGTCTCGCAACTATGCGACGTGTTATTTCAAAAGCTAAGCATATAAAAAGACTTAAAATCAAGAAAAAGCCACCACTTAACCCGGTTCGCCCTAATTTTTAACGGGAACGTGTGACCAGAATTTGGAAGGCCCCGATGGATATAGCTACTATTTTCATGACCTCCGCAAGAAAACTCATTACTTCGGCCAGCTGCATAGCAGAGTTGGACGTGTGATGGTGTTGGCCGCAATTTCCTATTATGACACCTGTAAACTTCAATTTTTGTCCACTACAATGAATCAGTCAATGCATTCAGTGGTATATTAAAAGAGGCTTTTCGATACTTTCATAAACTTTTTGGACCTTTGCCGTAGACTTATTAACATGATAACGCGCCAATATATACAGACCGGGTAGTTAAAACGTATATAGAGAGCCAAAATGTGGAACTATTAAGTTGGCCGACCTACTCACCAGATTTAAACAACCTTGAAAATGCTTGGGGATGGTTGACACGTCAATATATGGATCAGGACAACAATATTCGATTTTATCCGAACTAAGCCAAGCCATCAAATTAGCTTGGTGCTCGATTTCGTTAAACTATTTAGCCACTTTGTATGCATCCATTCCAAACCGAATGTGTGAAGTTCTGGAGCAGAAAGGTGGCTCAACACACTATTAAAAAAATTGTTGTTTAATCAAAAATATATTTAATACGTTAAATTTAAGTAACGTTTGAAATAAAAAATGACTCCGCATTATCACGGTTTTTAGTAAATAATTTTTTTAAACTTTTCTTATAACTTTAAATAACAACAATTATAAACTTTGATTAAAAAAAATTAAGTCTCTATACACTGTTCAATTTATCAATTTAAATTTTCAGTATAGGGAAGATAGGATAATGCGCTTTTCACTCTACCTGATGCCAATAAGTTCGTTCTATCTTAAAACTCTTACTGGGTTGCAGTAATAAACATACTAAGTTCCATAAATGAAGCAGTGGTAACTCTGCTTAAATTAGTTTATTTTAAAAGTGCACAACGAGTACGAGGGTTGAGTGCATGGAAAAGGTGGGATATACGATGGTTGTAACAAGATTGCAAAAATACGTTTGTATGTAACTCAGTGGTTATTTTCAGTGGGAATTTCAGCGACAGGCACCAGTGTGTTTGAAAAAGCTATCCCATAAGACCTGTACTGAAAATATAAACTGAACAGAGTATAGCATGATTGGTTTAGGAGCAATGAATGACAGAAAACAGAACTAAGGGGTGTCCTATTAAAGTGGTGAGGAGTGTATGTATACGCAACCAAACAACTATTAACGCCTAGAGTTCTCGGCTATGAGTGTGTCTGAGTGTGCTCTGATTTCTCGGTTCTCGACCTTCGGCTTCGAGTTGTCATTGCATGGCTTTGTGCCCAAGCAATGACAACTCGAAGATGAATCGTATCAAATGTCTACAATTGAAGTTGTACCTGTAGTACAAAAAAAGTTTAAGTTGCATGATATAAAGAATACTGGTATGATATTCCGCATTTCATTATCCTATCTCTCTCGCCCACGTTGTCACTGGAGTGACGTAGTTCACCTCACGTTTGTTTTTGTTACTGATTTTGTTGTGTATGCATTTTTGTCACCAAGTGACGTAGGGCAACGCTGAATATCATACCATGTATTATTTTTTATTTGTTTTATTATTTAAAAGTTGTTTCAAATATTTGTTTCTTTTGTTACACAATCGATTTTCATAGGATTGGTTTGAGACTAAATAGCACCACAGTTAACGTAATAAGTTATATTTAGTTAGCTGGGTAAAATTTTTGAAATCGTTGGAAACACCCCCCTATAATTTGCAGAAAATTTTTTTAAGTATCCAAAAACAGATTTTATTGTTAATTAATTTCAGTTTACGTTACTTTTAAATTTAAATTCTGCTATGACATCATAAATACATCTACATTCAAAGTTCAAAATTTATTAAGTAAAGAAAAAACTTCGTCTGAAGTCACAATACATCAAATATCCCTGTCATAGGCTTAACAAGGACGATACCTACAATAATGAACGTAATCAAGTGTGGAATATGCAAGCAATTTAAATTTCCCTTCCTGGATTGCATTCTGGGGACTAAAACTAAGGAAAATGGCATATTGTTTTCTGAATATATGTCTTATAAAGTATTTTGTATGAGCAAGCCTTTTGTGTTGCAGCAAATTACTCTAATTTAGGTTTGTCATATTGTGTCTGTTGAAAGTGTCCAAAACTAAAACCAAGGATATTTGTGTACCTGAAAATAATGCCTACTTAGAGTTTTGAAACAGATGTGCAATTTATACTCTTAGATTTTGTGAAAATTACTTTAACAAAAAATATCAAAATGAATCTTTTCTGTATTTTTTGCAAAAGAGAGCATCAGTCGAGTATATCATGTTTTAGTATTAAAAGCCTTTTGATCAAACACAGAACGACACTAATCTCATAATAAATTTTAAATTTCTAGAAATCATTTTCTTGTGTTTGTACTTGCGATATACATACAGGTACTGTCATTAGGATGATAGATAACACACAAAAAGTGAGCCCCGCAACTCCATCTGTCTGTGTGTATGTCCTCGAGTCTACGGCCTATCCCAACTAACATACTCTCCAGAGCTAAGCACCCAAAATCTGAAAAACAAACTTGTAAGCCTCTTTTAAGTCCTATTACTATCATTAGAGTTAATTTCTTGTTATGAAACTTAAATTATTCTCATAACGTTTTTTTTATAAGAACTTAGCTCTCTACAATTTTCAAATAATTTAAATTCTATACTTAAGACAATTTTTCCTCCTTTAACAAGATTCCAAGAACTTAGAGTTTTATAAAAATGTTGTTATGAAATTTAAACACCTATATTATCTTCAATCACATAACAACTGACTTATCGGAGTCTAAGCTATTTTAAAATTATATAACGAACCTTATAGCATTTAAGGTATTTAACATTTTATTACAGGATTCTAATAGGAGTTGCAGTTTTAGAATAGGCACATGGAATCACAAACTTTCTCTTCACATGCCAATATACAGTGACGTAGTCGAAATTATTAAATGGATATGAATTGTCTTTTTTAATTTTCCGAAAAGTGTTTATTGTTCTAAAGGTTTTCATTTGATCATTTCGAAAAAAAAATAGTTTTTGAAAACTCTAAATTTCGAAAACGACTCAATTGATTTTTTCAAAACTTTTTTTCGATTATTATCTTGAATAGTAAAAAAAAAACTATTTTCCTTTAGTAAAAAAAAACAATGGTACCTCCAATACAAATGCTAAAAAAATCCGATAAAAAAAGAATGTATTTCGCAAAAAACACTTTCCATATTTTAAACTTTCTCACTAATGGATAGGCCGATCAAAATTAACATTTTTATGTATTTACATATGATCCCTAAGAGTGCTAATCAAAATGGACATTCAAATTTCCAAAATAAGGCTTTTTCGATTTAAAAAAATTACATACAATTTTTCAAAAACCAGTTACTGAATTTTTTGAAATTAAAATTTAATACGTACATATATTGATAATTACTTTAAATTGGCGTTTTAACTTTATTCCTAAGAACATTTTCAAAATTTTGTACATAAAAAAATATTTTTTTTTCTTTATAGTAAGCAATTCGAATGGCATCTTTTTTCCTAAAACTATAACAGCTAAGCAATCTAATCAATAATATTATTATCATCCATTTAACAAACAAACCTAATTATGATTAATTATTATCATGAAATTTTCTAGCTACTGTAAAGTTGTTAGCTACAAGAGCAAGCTCGTAAGACCCAGTCGTTGATTTTATATAGTATTACGAATTCTATTATTCAAACTCATAGTTCTTATCTAAATATTTTTAGTACCCTATTATTTCAGAAGAAGAAACTTTTGAACAGGTAAAGATTAAATAGTATACGAAAAATAAGGTTCAACTTAAAAATTACCATCGAATTTTTATCGACTTAATAGTAAACTATAACAAAAAAAAAAAGAATAAACTTAGAAAGAAGTTCAACACGAACGCACAATTTCTTTATAAAATAACTAAAAGATATAAGTTCTCTCAACCTTTTCCTTCATTGATTTTCAATTTCCTTCCACAAGAATGACAGAAGCATCAGTAGCAGCAAATCTTGCTCTTCATATTACTCCCGAGGGCCAAAGAAAGCATCGGCGGAAAAACTTTTATCGATGCTTTACCTTTTAAAAGGCAAACTTTTTTATACTTTTTCATCAAAATCATTTTTTTCATCTTCGTCGATGATCAATAGAGCACGGAATCATTGCCATTATCATCGTTGTCGTTGTTTCTGTCGTCGCCATAAGCCGACCCAACATCTTCCCGCCCATCTGCAGTCATCAAAATAATAGTGCAAGCATTTAAGCAGAAGAAAGAGCACATTTTGTTTTTCATTTTTTTTTTTTTTTTTTTACTGAAATGGAACAACGTCCTTTGAACACAAGAGCGAAAAAAACGAGGTAGCAATTCAAATAAGAAGAATAGCATTCTCAAGGACATTACCTTGAAGCTTTTATTATTTCTGCCTTGATGAAATACTTACACATTCGCACACTCAAGACACACTATGATAAAAAAAAAAAACGGATAATAATCCCCTTCCCACAAAATTTCCAAACACAACAATAGCAGCATTAACTTTCCATTAGAAATGGTATGGCAGGTAGTACGAAATCCTTGCATTCTAAACATACCCATAGGTTGAAGATGTGTTTTTGTAATGTTATTGAAAATTTTATTCGAATAGTTTTTCTTTTTTAAAAGAAATGTTTTTTTTTTTAACTTGCGCCCGTTTTAGTTTTCTACAAATTTGATTGTTGTATGTCCTAAGGACTTCTTTTTAGTCTTACAATATGACAGTTGCTTCTGAAACTTCAACTGTAATTGTTACAACGAAATTTCGAAGAGCAGAATAGTAACGAGTTTATTGAATTTTCCAGAAAAATAATTGGACACAGATTTATGTATTCACTATGATCCAGACAGATTAATCACTCCCGAGAACTATTAGATTATCTCCCTACAAGCCGCATTTAATATCTAACCTAATTTAAGATGTCACTCGTGTTCAATTTGGCCTTTCTTTTCGGCTCCCGGAAATTACGCCAGAGGAAATTACGACAGATTTTTTTTTTTTAATTAGGATGACGGCATACAAAAAGCTCGATGTGCAAGGGGGGCATGCTTCCTCCCTTCAAACTCCCTGCTTGGCCCAATATAGGATTTGGTGTGGGTACAAGTTTGGGTAAATACGTATGCAATTTTTTTGGATTTGAAGATTTTTCTTTAAAAAGTTCAAAAAAAAATGTGCATATACCCAAACTTGAACCCACCTTAAATCCTATTTTGGGCCAAGCAAGGTGGTTGCAGGGGGTCAGCAAGCCACTGTTACACGCCAAGCTTTTGTACAAGGATAAGACCAAATAGCTAACAATCCACACAAAAAAAGAGTTTAAGAAAATTGTCTCTATTGTTAAAAGCAGCAATTAATTCCACAAACGTCGCCATACATATCCGAGAGTAACTGGCAGTCATCGATTTACTCTCTCAGTAACTTGAAGAAAAAAACATCGTCTCGAAGTATCTCAGCGATCGCCGATTGCGATTCACTTTAAAAGTGAACAAATGGGGATTAAATTTTGATGGAAATTTAGCAGTGGTTACCGTGGAGGATTTCGCGTTCAGGCTGGAGATGTTGCAGAAGCCAGTATGTCTGTCCTTTGGCGGAGATCCTGGGAGATTTTCACCTACTGCTCTTTGGCGCCGCACAAGAATGGTATTGGCGATTACGCTACTCACATTATCGTCCCGACTGGCAAATTTTACGGGACGTATTATTGCGTCAACTTTGTAATTCGGGCCCCACGTTGGGCGCCAATTTGTTGCGACCAAGGGTATGGGAAAGAGTTGGAAAATGGTAAGGCAAGAAAAAATAGAAAGAATAATAAAATAGGGAAGAAGGAGTTTGGAAAGGAAAGGTAAGTTCCGATGAACGTGGCCTGCTTGCTCAGCGTAGCATTTAGCTTGCCGGAATAGGGGAGAATCTCAACCTCACCAAATATGTACACGTATCAGGCCAGATTACGAACAAACTTAAAAACGGTGACATCGGGCGGACTATCACCTATCCTAAGGCACTGCTGGTGTTGTTGGAGTGTAGCCTTTACCATACCAAACTCGAAATCTGCGGCCATTCTTTGATATCCCCAATTTTGTCTGGTACGTATGTTTCGTGTACAAGGGAATTACTGTATAAAGTGACAAAAGTTCTTGATCAAAACAGATATAGACATAGACACAGAACTTGCTATGTTGATTAGGCTATATAATCCATAGATCGGGCAACGCGTTTGATGCGTTCTCCCACGCCACCTCCCAAACAACCCAGACTAAGGGAGGAACCCGCATGGAACCCCCATCAATCTTTACCAACCGTAACTAAAAACCTCTACCTTTAATTATAAGTACTTTAATTAAGACTTAATACTTGCTTTGAATTTTAAAGGGTTCGTTGTTTTGCTCCACGGTGCCTTGCTGCCAGACCGTATTAAGGGACTATGTTGCAAGACGAAACCGCTGCGCGTCCATATCGATACACCTCGCTTTCCTCGGGCTGCCATAACATCTTTCAGCACATTGCACTCTTCGAAAACTTCATTTTCTAGCAGTTTTGGTTTTGATCTTAATATGTATCAAGCTCCAATATTGATGCAACGGGTCTGCGCCTCTCACTCCACTTGCTTTCCTTCTCCTTTTTCATGGTGGAGTTAGGAAACCGCTTCATCAAAAGGGTTTAATTTTGACTTCGCGGAACGTTTGTTTTTACAGAATTTTCAGCTACATTCTCCATTGACACAAGTAGCTTCCTGTTCGTTCGATATATTCGAATGGCGCGTCTGCAATTTTGGATTTACCGGGTTTCTCAATTGGCTGGGTTTGTATTTTGACGAATCTGATATTATTTCATTGCAGATTACTTAGATCTGTAAGTATAGGAGATGTCGAAGACAAAATCAATCTGGTTCATCTACCACCAATTCATATGTACCATCGCGATCAAAACTCTTTTCGAAGTTTGTTACTGATTTTGGGTGCATAATAGATAGAGCGAGTTCTTTCATCGCTCACATAATCAGCCCAATCACAGACTCCATCGTGAAAAATGTCCGAATGGATTGTTACGCAATGAACGCCGAAAAATGTTGTTGAGAGAATACGAATGGAATCGAAAAAGCTTTTCCTGATTGAAAGCTCTCACTTTCAATTTCGAAATCAGCTGTGTTACGTCAAATCACCTCCAATTACAAGGAAACACATTTCAGTTCATATCAATTGTTAGTATTTAATATAATATATTCTTACTTATAATATTTATATTAGTGTTCATTTTTGTTATTTACGCATAAAATTGATTCCCTAGAGATTGCAATTGGTAGTTTCAAATAAAGCGGCTGTAAGGCGAAGGCACAAGCTTAAAATCCAAAGAAAACAACTGAGGGATGCTTGCAATCCATATGATATGGATAAAAACTTGTACCTACTTATGGATATGAATCAACAACTTTAAAAATAATAATAACCTCGAAACTTTTTCAGTTTTATTAGATGTTTCCGAGTGAACAAGTGTTAAAGTACCTAAGTTTCAGAGGAGCTGCAACAGGAGTTTCATAAAGTTAGATTTTCCTGATCAATAAAAACTTGTTTTGTCAGCTGGCTGCTGCGCTGAGATTTTTGGGAGAAGGTAGCTACCAGCTTGGTGCTGGTAAAGATTCCGAAGTTGACATGGCGCAGTCTACATTTGCTTTTAAATTAAGAAAATGTGCTCAATGCACTAGAGAGAAGATTTGAATTTCAATAAAAATTCATTAAAAATACCTATATTCTTAATAAGATAACCGTATTCCACTTAACTACAAGAAGAATAACTCATCGTAGAGAAAGCTAAAATATTTCCGTTTCATTCTAATTCAGAGATACGAAATTCTACGAATTCCGAAATTGGTAGCAGCTTTTCCAGTACGAATTTACTACAAATGGATTCTATGGTAGACTTTTCGGGATTCGTATCAGATTTTCGATTACGATGAATTCTGTGATAGGTCTAAATGTTGCGATCTGCCATTCCCAGTCTGAATACTCGATATTTTTTCATCTGCGACCACTTTACGTATTTATTTTTTGTAACTCTCTGATCGAACTTTTGCAGCTATTCAGCGGTCCTGTAGCAAGATGAATAAGATTGCGAATTTGGTGGTGTTTCTTCCCCAAGACACTTCTTTCTCCTTCCATGCCACTCCGTCTGCTTTTTTTTTTATTTTGTATCACAGATTTTTCATGGAAATCACATTCGAGAAGTTTTCGTTTTCCATTTGGTTCGAGATATTTGGATTTCTTCCTTTTTTGTTTCAGCCATTACTAACCCAAAATGTTTAAACAATTATTTTTTATTTCCAAAAAAATACAATTCAAAATACCGTCTTAAAATTTTCGCGGCAACATTGGCTTTTGTATGAAGGTCCGTTTGACATTAAGTGAAGTTAGATGCGTGTCAATTTAGGTGGAACTCACATTCAAACAAAAATAAATTATAGCGGTTTTTTTTTTTTTTTTTTTTTTTTAAATTCATTTTTATTTCATATTAACTTATAACTATCTTAAAGCTAGACAAAAATGTTTAAAACTAGCCTAATTATCAATAACTTACAACTAATTTACTGGCCCTTTACGGGCGCTCTAAATTAAAAAATAACTCTTACAACTAATGTCTTTCGACCTAAAAACTATTTTAATTAAATCTAAATTTTTTTTTTTTATTTATTTTATATTTCAAGAAACTTTTATACAGAAAACTTGGTATCTGATCATTTTTTTTTTTTTTTTTTTTTTTTTTACCTATAAACTAAACTTAAATATATATTAAAAATAATTAAAACTAAATAAAACTAACTTATACTAACTAAAAATAACTTAAACTACTTAAAATACCTAATAATACTTATAACTACTTAAAAACTAGAACAGCCACAGCAGCATTTTTTTCGTTTTTTAATTTTTTTTTGTTTATTTTTTATATGCATGCAGACACACACTAGCATGCAACCCACCCACACATGTACATACGCACATACATATACGTACGCACACACATGTACAGACACGCAGATACATGCACGCATGCCCCCGCATACATACATATTTTTAATTTTTTTTTTTTGGCGCCACCCTGACTGTTACCTATACCTAATGCCCTAAATCTATGTAAGTCGGCCAAGATATATCATCTTCATCGACTTTAAATATCACGATGCTGTTCAGAGAGCCACCAGAACTGGTTCTCCTGTTTCGCCCTATCCCTCCGGTCCCGATCGGACACAGTCCTACTGAACCGAAGGCGCTCTTCTCCACCTTGAGCGATGACGTCTCGACTATACAGGAGTCGCCTATCCACAGTTTTCCGGCTGACGTGGTAGATGAGCGGAACCGCCCCTCCATCCTGTATCAGCCCTCGACTGTCTAAATAGAGGAATGCCTCAGGAGGGATGTAACCACTTAACCGCGCACTCTCAAAATATTCGTTATTGGGGTAATAAGCCCCAAAAATTAAGCTGTTAGTTGAGGAAATCGCTCTTGCAACGTGACCCCGAATCAGCTTGAACAAAAAATTATCTATTCTGTTTATGTTGGCTCCGTTGTATAGAACCTGGTTGGAATAATATCTTGTGTACTCCGACTCTGGTGTTCTGTGTAATCCAAGGCAACGTCTAAGACATTGCCTCTCAAACACCCGAATCTTTTCCATTTGAGATGGGGCAACGTTGAACCACACCGGGCATCCGTAGGCAATCATCGGCCTGATGAGGGCCATGTAGCAAATCACCTTCACCCTGCTGTCAAGACGGCTGCTATAAAACAGTCGTTTTGTCAAGGCTAAGGCTCCCCTAGCCCTGGCCAAAGCAGCACCTATATGTCTGTCGAAATACAGGTACTGATCCAACCAGATGCCAAGGTACTTTACTACACTTTTACTCGCCAGTGGATGTCCATGTGGCCCTACGATCACCAGCTTGCGCCACTTCTTTCTCGTATCCCTTGAGGCGCTAGACAGCGGAGTCCTAAACAAAATAGTTTCTGATTTCTGGAAGTTGATTTTCAACTTCCAGTCATCACAATATCGCTGAATCTTGTCGAAGTCACTCTGCAAGAGACTTTTGATGACCTCAACTGTATGAGCTGTTCTGTACGCAATTAGATCGTCGGCGTACGCAATTGCCTGAGTTAGACTACCTATCAGATCGCTGGTGTAAATGTTGAATAGAATCGGCGAGTTAACCGCTCCCTGCTGAAGACCATTATTAATATTAAAAATTGCGGTAGAAGTTACATTGCCACTCTTGACAACAAACTTTCTACCATTTAGCATGTCATAAAGCATATACAATAGAGGTTTACTTATACCTAGTCTGGTTAGCTTTAGATAGAGACCTTCTAACCATACGGTGTCGAAGGCCTTCTCCAAATCAACCAGACAGGCACCCGTACACTGTTTTTTAGTTTTGTTCCATTGGATATCAGAAACAAGTTTAGACGCGGCATGAATTGTGTCATGTCCCGCCTTAAAACCGAACTGATTATCCGGGATGATATTTTTGTCCTCCGCCCATTTGAACAGGGCTCTATTAATAACCTTTTCAAATACTTTGCTGATACTCGGAAGAAGACTTATCGACCGGAGATTCGCCGGATTGGAGTTGTCCTTTCCCTTTTTTGGGAGAGGGTGCACCACAGCTGTCTTCCACCGCACTGGATAATATGCATTATTCAGCGCGTTGTTAAAAAGTGTGGTATAAATGTCAACTGCTTCTTGAGGCAAATGTCGTAGTACAACGTTGGATATACCATCGAGTCCTGCAGACTTCTTTTTCTTTAATGAATCGAAGATGAGCTGGAGCTCATTCTTCGAAATTAACAGGGGGCTGGGCCCATTTCGGTCGGCGATTATGGCGTTTGCCAAATCTTCATCATTAAACCTGGTAAAACCAAGGTTCTCAGATCGCCATTCGGTTATATCGTTCCGGAGCCATAAGTGATGAAGCAGAGCTCTGTTCTCCAGGTCATGATTCGGGCGAATGCTAGCATTCACCTTGTACACTTGCTGGAAAGCAGCCCCCACAGCCTCCACTCTCTCCTGCGGATCTTCGATTATATAGAGGTCATCGTCCAATACGGCATCCTCTGGGTCTATGCCTGCTGTCAGAAGTACGTCTCTGTTCTCTGTCGTCCTCTGGAGCTTAAGACACGGAAGATCGTTTTGATCCTTTCTTCTAAAAATCTTATTAATTTTTGGGAACATACTTGGGTCGCTGGAGTTAACGGCACGAATTTTATTGTCCCAGAACGAATTAATAGCCAATCTATAATTTTCTTTGATCAATTGGTTGATGTTTTTGATGGACGACTTCAGTGTCCTAATCTCCAGGTCTCGTGTATCAGTAAACCGCCTGTACAAGCGTTTTAGTCTTGTCAGTAGTCCACTTTTTTGTCTGTGAAGTGCGTCAATTGTCGCGTTACGGTACATGTCAGTTGCGTTACGTTCTTTGTATTTCGGTATTGTTCTGTTCATTGTTCGTAGAATCGTTTCGTCAATTTGTTCTAAGTATCTGTCGATTTCAGTATTTGTTAGGTTCCTGTCATTTGGTGGGGATATACCATTTGAACGTAATTCACTCAATAAGGCATTGGAGAAACGTGGCCAGCGCACCTTACTGTAATTGTAAGTATGCACAGGCACATACTCCTCCAACTCCATAAGCTGGTTCGGAAGTTGTATTACGGCTGCGAGTCCGCAGTGGTCACTGTCGTACTCGATCGTTCGTAAACAATTTCTTGGCCGTTGACCCACAGCGTCAGTAATTGTTAGTCTTGCGTCTTTAAGCAATAGATCCAGATAGGCACCGCTTCTTGGGAACGATGGCCTGTCTGTGGCTAGAAGATCGATGCGATACTCAAGGTTGTATCGACCCATCCAATTAAATAGATGGTTACCTCGAGGATTTTGTATTTGATTTCCCCAATCTGTGTGCTTGGCGTTTAAATCACCCGCCAATATATAGTAATTCTCTTCCGAGCTCAATCTTAAGCATTCAAAAAGCTTTTCAAGCTCTGTTATAAACTGCGTGGGCTGAGGTGTTTCCGGTGCATAGGCAGCGATCACATACATTCGCTTCCCCTGTTGGAGATGAATGCATATGATGCATGCCTCTAACGTCCGAAATTTTCGCACATCACTATTATATATTACCTTATGACTAATGCCTTTACGTATAAAGATTGCGACGCCTCCTCCTTGCGTGGAGTTGGGTCGGTCTCTTCTTACGATATTGTAATTGTTGTTAGTCAATTTATGTTTCTGGTTAAGCTTAGTTTCGCTAGCCATAAACACATCTGGACTTATGTCTTTAAGCAATTGGAATAAATTCGCTCTACGTTCGGTCCTAATCAATGAATTTACATTCACAGCTAGGATCTTAAAGGGCCTCTCCGGCAGCGCGCCCTTAACCTCTAAGTTGCTTTAAGCTCGGCAAAACAGAGTAGAGATAATCCACCCTAGTCGCCTGCTCCCTGATCTGGTTTTGGAGGCCGTTCAACTGGCCCTGGATGGCCAGTAGAACGCCCATAATATCCGCCTGTGCCGCCGGCGCCTTAGGCACGGGGGCCTGTTGGGCGACCTTTGGTGTAGGCTGTACCGTGCTTCCCCTTCCTGACGCCATTTGGGCGTAAGAATTTTGGGGGTTGACGGACGTTGTTGTAGGAGGGCGCACTGTTGGACGCTTTTCTACCACTGTTTGCTTTGCTGCTTTATTGTTTTTTATAAGCTGAAACGTCGGGCATCCCCGATAATTAGCGGGGTGTCCGGCGCCTCGGCAGAGTACACATTTAAGCTGGGTCCTATCTTCGACCCGTTCTTTTCCTAACTTGCATTCATCTGCATTGTGGTTCTCTCCACACTTAACGCAGCGTGACTGCATTTCGCAGTTTGCTGCGGCGTGGCCGAACCTTTGGCAGCGCATGCATTGAAGCATGTCGCCGCGCCTTTTTAATTTGTCCCAAGTTACAACCTGGCAGTTGAGGACGGATATACTCCTCAAACTATCCAGTTTGCTGCTGGGTGAGAGTTGAACAAGGAAGAAGGGAAGTCTCCGCTTCTCCCGCCTAGCTCTAACTGTAGTGAACGGCTTGACCCCGATAAAGTCGAGATCGTCATTCGCTTGTTGGTGGAGTTCATTTAAGAGCACCTGTGGTTCCGTGCAGGAATCTATGCCCTTCAAAAGGACCGTTTGAAATTTTTCGGTTTTAGGGGTGAAACTAAAGAATTCGGTAGTGGTTTCTTTCAGTAACTCTTTAATTTTTTTGTGTTGTTCCAGTGTGAAGCACTGGATAGCATGCCTATCGTTATTTAATCTTTTAATAGTAAAATTATGACCTATGGTCAACTTACATAGATTTATGGTATCCTGTAACTCCATTTTATAAGTATTAATGGGTGGCACCTTTTCTTTTTTCATGATCGGCGGCTGTGGCTGCTGCTGCTGAGACTGATTTTTCTGCGGCTGTTGATTCTGCTGCTTTTGAATCTGCTGCTGCTGTTTTTCTTGCGGTTGTTTCTGGACTTGTGTCTGCTGCTGTTGCTGTTGTTGTTGTTGTTTTTGCCGTTGTTGTTTTGGCTGCTGCTGTGGCTGTTGTTTTTGTAATTGTTCTTTTTTCTGTTGTTGTTCTTGTTCGCCGAGTTCTTTTAGTTGTTTTGCTCGGCGCGCTTCTTGGCTGGCCTTAACTTTACTTTTCAACTCTTGGATTTCTGCCTCCATTGTTACAATTTTAGCGATCATTTTTTGTTCCTCGTCCTCCTCAGATGACGCCTCTGATGTGGAGAGGTTCACGAAGGCAGTACTATCGCCCGTCGTGAAGTGCCCTTCTCCTTCTTCAGACATATATGCTATACCCTCTTCGGGTGAAGTGTCTAACTCGGTTTGTCTTGCTGCTTCTGACGTCTCGTCTATATCGGACGTATGCACCCCAGCTGGCAGCTTTGCTGAGGTGGCCGTGGATCTCCTTTTTACCAAATTTGGTGCGCACTTGATCCTCTTTCTGCGCTTTTGATTAGCATCGGATGATGTTGCCGTTGTTGTTATTGCTGTTGATGTTGTTGCTGCAGAATCACTGCTTGTAGTTGGAACATCTTTCGATGTTCCCTCAGCTGATGCCATCGCTGGCCTCATTGGCCCTAGGACACCTTTCGATGCCCCGGTGCTTAAACTCCTCCTCCTTTGCTCGTTTTCCCAACCAATAAAGTTAACTACTTCACGGTTGTGAAAAAAAGCTGATAAAGTTCTGATGCCCTCCTGGGAATCGAACTGGCGACCCTCGGATTCTCGGTCGGCCACTCTATCACTGTGCTACTGCACCACTTGTGAAATTTAGATTTAATTTAGAACTTAAGCTCACACACGAATTTTAATTGGAAAAACTGGGAAGCCGAAAACGTCTTAACACTTCCACAGTACGAGATCGACAAAAAAAAATTAAATTAAAAAAAATTAAATTATAGCGGTATTCAAGATCCGATGCACCAAATGCATGAACGAAAGAATACAAGATACGACACTTCTTTTTTTTTGGATTTGTTATTGTAATTTTTGACCACTTGTGTGACGTCAATAGAGATTAAAAATGAAAACGAGGTAAAAGCGAAACAAAATTTGAAATTGTAAAGTTTGGATTTTGCTATTGAAATTGTATATTTTGTTTTATGTGAAATAGCTTAAAAATGTAGTGTGTTGCTTGTAGGTGTAATAATAAAAACAATAAATTAAGAAGAGAAGATGTGTAACACCACAATTTCCCAAAATTGTCCTGAACTGCTGAAAATTTGGATTAATTTTTGTAAAAGGCAAGGAATATTCTCGGTATAACTCTGATACCAAGTGAGTAAACAAAATGGATGAACAAACATTTTTTATAATTTTATTATTGAAATAAATGTATAAATAATAGTTATATCTGCGTTTTCATTAATTTATTGTTAATAAATCAATATTTTATTTTTACAATTTCCCATAGAGATACATGTTCTGTTGGCATCATCACAACACTTTCAAACAGCTTATTGATGTCATCTTTTTCTATTCTATTCGAAATAGTATTTTTGTTTCTTTAATCAATCCATTCTGGATAAATATTTCGTCTTTTCCATCCATTCTATCCTTATCTGGAATAACTAAAGAAACACGCTTAATCGTAAATGTAAATCGTGATACGCACTTTTTCTATTCTATTGCATTTCTGAACTAAACATGACAAGCAGTTTGACAACCAACATTTCTGACAGAAAATAACAGCTGCCAAACTGTCAACGACACCAGGCAAATTTCACAGCATTGTATTTTTTTGCAATAGTGTACAGGTACGAGTATATCCACAAATAAGCCATACTAATGGCGTATTTATTTGGCAATCCGGAATTCTTCTCCGATCCGGGATCCCAACTGAACACCTTTGTGTGATTCTGACGATTCTGAATTTTAATGAGATTGTATGTGTGAAAATAATTGTGTACGTGAGAATATTCAAATTAAAAAAAAAAATGTTCTTTGGACAATTATGATGCAAAAAATGACAACGGTCGAGTTTGACGTTCAAGTATATGAATGTGTGAGTGCTTCTGGTTCTGAAAATAAAAACGACATAAGATCGGAAACCTTCGTACGTTTCACCCCCCAAAAACCCATTTGCTTACATTGTTGTATTTGTACATTTGGCACTCCATCCATGCATAAATGTGAAAGCGAAAAACAAAACGAAAACAAATTACTAGATCTGTGTTATCTATGTATGTGTCTATAGGAAGATGAACAGAAAAGATTTTTGTGTGCGTTTTTAACAATGTGTATATTGAAAGAGGAACGGAAACGTTACTTGTGTGCAGCAGAGGTTTCTGGTCTTTATGTTATTAGTTTGTGGATATCACAGCACACATAATAAGGCACTGATCTCTATAATACACTGGATAGTGTATTCACACAAAAAAATCGACCCCAATAGGAAACTGTAATAATTGTAGAGGGTCCATGTCAGTATAACAGTATAACATTTAGGTTGCCAAAGTTACATTTCAAGATTTACTTAATCAAATTTACTTAATCAACCATACCAAGGGCACCTTCTTCAAAAAAATATAAAATTTAAAGTACACGTCTATTTCCAACAAATGTAAGTACGAATTTTTCTTAGTAAAAAAGCCATACTAATGATATATTTGATTGTTTCTAGTGTGTATTAAATATTAAATATTGAATTGAAAGTTGTTTCTGTGCTAGCTTAATATTGCCAAAAGCGGCTTCTTAAGCCGTACCTTGTATCACTGATAACGGCAAATTTATCTTAGGCTGGCGTTGAGGGTCAACTCGTTGAAGTTCTCATAAACCATTGAGATTGGATAAAAATCGACCAGAAAATCGAAAAAAACAGCATAATCATTCAACTCCACCAACAAGAAAACACATTTCTTTGAAACATTCTGTTATCAGATTTTTAATATCTATTGTAAATAACCTAGAATTTTAAGACAAAAAAGACAGAGAAACCCACAATATTGACTTCCATTTGTAAAAGAACTTGAACTTGTTTTATTTTCCCAACAATTACATTGCAATAATTTCAGCTTCCATATTTAATGATAATTTTTCTGCAATATCTTTCACGTTCTTGTGACGTGGTTCATCTTCTTTGTCGTCTTCTTCTAAATCTTATCTGTATTCGGCAAACATGCAAACATGACAAATCGACATCATGTTGATCGTATTCATCACTACCAAAGTCGTCGACTTCATCTTCGTCTTCGAAATTCTTGCTTTTTGATTTTTCTTTTCAACTTTGTGCTTAGCTTTGACAATTTCCTTGAAACTTTCTTATCGAATTTATCCTCTTCACGAAGGACTTCTTTGCATTTTCAATATCAATTCCTCCCTCGTCTTTATTGATATAATCTCTTGCGAGATCCGATTGTCCAGGTTGCGTCTTCCGTCTTTCGTTTTCTGAATTGTTTGTAGTTCTTATTATCTTGATTGAAACTGAAAATAAAAATAAATTGTTTTTCAATTTTTTTTTTTTTGAAAAGGAGTGCAATCTATCTCTTTCTCTCTTTTTATAAAAAAACGAGATGGGCAATTGCAATTGTGCTACTGTCAAATTCAAATGGAGTCAAAAAAACTGTTATACTTTGTAGGGAATACACTATCCAGTGTATTACAGAGATCAGTGATAATAAGGTAATATATTGCGCATGTTGTTAAAATTCGGTTGTCATAATTCAAAAATTCGTTGTCATATTTGGTAAAATGTCTCTGAGATTTGGCACATGCACTTTCATTTTTGACATACATTTTCACATCCAAATAGGGATGAGTAAATATTATGTGTACTGTGTGGGTATAGTCAGTCTAAGTGGGTGTTGTGGTGCAAATAAAAGTTGCAGTTTAGCACTTTTACAATGATATTAGACCACTAGCCTAAGTTCCACTTAGAATTTAAGATTAACTTAGTTAGGTTACAAATCTTAAGTGATTTAAGCAAACGGGCCTAAGACTATTTATTTTATTGAATTTCAGGTCAACTAATTATGTTCCCGTACACTAAATTTCTAATTGAATTCCTGGTCCAGTTGAAACGCCTGAACCTAAATCTAAAGTCATTTCATTACCTTCCGAAATAAATCCACCAACTTGTGTTTAATCTACAAATAATATAAAAAATTGAGTCTGGAAGAAGTCTAAACAATGGACCAAAATATAATAATCTCCCCAAATGACTAACATTGTATATTTGCATGAACAAAAATTAATCATGGCCTTTGCTAAAATGTGACGCAAAAACAAGAACAAAGACAAAAATATTGTCACATAAAATGTTTAGCACAACGAAAATAGGTAGCATTAACGCACATTCCTTGAATTACATTCTGCATCCTAACCATAAGCTGGATTTATGTTCCTATATCCTGTTGTTTTCGCACGTCCTCCCAACCACCCAACAATATCTATAGAATTATATAAGGACGATGCGATGCTTTGACCAAAATTTAATCAAAGCAAAGCCTTAGAAAAGTTGCGCTTAATTATTGTTCTCTTGTTTTCATGAAGTCGTCAGGTGGTGCGTAGGTATACTGGACGAACAAAATATTAATGCCAACAGGAAGTAATTTAGCTTTGCCGCAGACAAAAGAAGAATACGTTTTTAGTGTTTCAAAAAACAATTTACTTCTAAACACACAACACAATTTCGTGCATTAGGGATAAAGTTACATAAAGTGCGAAGGCTAACAACGGCAAAGGACGAACGATTCATGAAATTTAATTAATTTTGTCATCTCGGTCATATTAATTGGCTTTTTAAGCTCGTACTGCTATCATTGGAGTTTATTTATCGTAGACTCTGAGCTCATTGACTAGTTGAATATAATGGATTTAAGTTGCCATATAAATATACATATATATATATATATATATATATATATACAAATAGCAAAGTATTAAAAGGGACATTGGTTGGGAATATAAGAAAATATTATCTAGATTTTCCCAAAGTGTATATATATATATTGATACATTGTAATAATGGGGCTCAATATTAAGTTCTAATAACCCTAATTGAATCGTAGAATATTCAATTTTTTCCAAAATATATCTTGATATTTTAATTGATAAACAAAGAAATCCATCAATCAACTCTATATAATGTTGATAAATACATATGGGTGATTCCACAAAAATTGGGTAACTTGCTGTCATCAGTTAGTAAAACCAGATTGTTATTATATTTTTTAATATTTTTTATTTTATTCTAAAACAACTTAAAGTCTTTTATTTGGTCACCCAATTTCAGTTATTTATTTTAAATATAAGTTTATAAAACTCAACAATATATTCTCAAAACATCATTTCTTTGGCATGTCACCACTCTAAAAATCCGGAATCATATGGCTGTGTATTAAATATTAACTTCAAATTAACAAATTTGGTAATTCACTACAATCTGTGATGTACTTAATAATGTATATCACAATTTTCGTAACATAATATTCTCACCGATGTTGTTAAAATAATAAGAAACTTTGTGTTCAGTTTTATTCGTCAGTCCGTTGTGTGTTGTTCGAATTTGAATTACCCGCAAAATGTCACATACTCAAATTCAAATTACAGTTAACGTTCAAAGTTGTTAGTAAAGTTAGCTGCAGACCATACTATTTGACGGTCACCATTATACTACGTTTTCACCTACCACTTAATCCAGATTTAAGTGGATTAACCATAAGTCCTCTTTGAAATCTTCTAATACTACGTTTTCACCTACCACTTAATCCAGATTTAAGTGGATTAACCATAAATCCTCTTTGAAATCTTCTAACTCTTGAAGATTTCCCATACAAATTTTAATATCCTTAAATGAAGATTAAAAATTAATCTCATTGAAATCTTCTTCGAAGTAGAAGATTCTCAAAAGAAACAAACCTTATTTCATTGAACGCGCATATTCTAATTTTTTTTTTTCTTGTATAACTTGCACGCGCTCAAGGGATTATGAATACCCTTTATATGTTTTTCTTAACACGGCGCGGTCATCCGGTGGAAGAAGAGAAAGAAGGATAGGAAAGATGTTTGGCGCGATGTTCTGAGACTAGAGCTGGTTGTTGTCTCAGATTTATCTCCAGGGATGGCGGCTGAACTAATGCGGAGAGAATTACCGTGTCTTATTTATTTATGTCCCTTATAATTCGCATTATTTTATTTATTTCGTTGTCATATTTTATGCGTATGCTAGTTTACTCAATCACATGTTGTTAGTGTTATGTCTGAACAGCATGTAATAAGTAAACCATCAACTCATTTTATGACAGTTTATAGAATAGGTTTTTAATGGAATATAAGAAGACAACGGCAGAAATCGAACCTGTGACCACGAGGTTGACAGGCGCCACAGCCACCCCCTTCTAATTCTAATGTCATATTATCTCCATTAACATTCAACAACAAAAAAAAAAAACTGTCCAACATTATTTAATTTGTTTTTGTCTGGTATAATTTGTCGTTGCCTTCAAATTCTGTTTTTATTTATAAATAAGTATAAAAAAAATGCAATAAAGCTACACAGACCATAGCGGTCGGTGCCTCTAATTTGTAATTGAAAATGTTTTAGCTATCCTACAGTAATACTTTGAAGTTGTTCTTTTCCAATACATAAAAACGAAAACCGTGCAAAGGCGATTACAGTATTAATGTAAATATATCTATTTGCTGCAAGATGTTGGGATAACAATATTTTAAAGTTATTACTCATTTTTATTTATTGAAATTAAATTTGATCACTGCACCGAAATTATTATTCTTCTTCCCAATTGTGTTGTGTTTGTCTTGTTGTATTGACTTTTGAATGACAATTCATAGTGAAAACGTCAAACTAATCTTTTTTTCACTGGTGAAAACACTTGAAGATTAATTTTTAATCTTCTCAATTTAAACCGGATTATCTTTAGGTGAAAACGTAGCATTACTGTGCCAGTGCTAGTGTTGTGTTTGGCGTGGAAACGCGTGCGTGTCCAGTCAAAATATCAGTCCTATAGCGAGTTAGTATTTTCTTATAAACATGTATTTTATTTTAATTTATGACTAGTTAACTTTTATTTATACAAACGTAGAATGTTTTTATTCGAAAATACCAAAATAAACGTTGGTTCTAATAATAACCTCAAATTCATGCCTTTTTCATCAGTCCGTTGGCGTCAGTCCTTTGCCTGATATTGCGCCAGAGGACTGATATGTTTCCAGAGTATTGTTTTTTTTTTTTGTTTAAGACAACTTTTACTTCAATTATTAGAGTGCGTAAGCTTTTTTTTACTTATTTTTATTTTTAGCATAATGTCGCCTCTTAAAAAACACAAAATATGTCATGATCTCTTCAACCCAGAACTCATAACTCATTCTTGCATCTAGTAGCATGCATTTTACCATTTCAACCAAAGAACTGTTCTTTCGTTCAGCAGTCCCGTTTTGTTGTGGTGTATACGGAACTGTGTGTTGATAAACAATGACTTCCTTTGTACACATTTTAAAACTCAACCCGCTGTGTCTTCATCACCATTGTCTGATCTTATTATCTTAGGTTTTGTTGAACATTTATTTTTTACCATTTCTGTGTATTCTACCATGCGATCGAAAACTTCAGATTTCAACTTTAGCAAATAAACAACAGTGTACTATCTACTGAAATCGTCAACAAAAGTTAGAAAATATTTTGTCCCGCTAGGTGTTTTCGTTTGCATGGGTCCGTGAATGAGGTCTAAAGGTGCAGTGCTCTTTCTGTTTGACTTTTACTTAAATGGTTGACGAGGCATTTTTGTTTCCATTCAAATCACAGTAAGGGAAAGGACAACTCCAATCCGGCGAATCTCCGGTCGATAAGCCTTCTTCCAAGTATCAGCAAAGTATTTGAAAAGGTTATTAATAGAGCCCTGTTCAAGTGGGCGGAGGACAAAAATATCATCCCGGATAATCAGTTCGGTTTTAAGGCGAGACATGACACAATTCATGCAGCGTCTAAACTAGTTTCTGATATCCAATGGAACAAAACTAAAGTGTACGGGTGGCTGTCTGGTTGATTTGGAGAAGGCCTTCGACACCGTATGGTTAGAAGGTCTCTATCTATAGCTAACCAGACTCGGTATAAGTAAACCTCTATTGTATATGCTTTATTACATGCTAAATGGTAGAAAGTTTGTTGACAAGAGTGGCAATGTAACTTCTGCCGCAATTTTTAATATTAATAATGGTCTTCAGCAGGGAGCGGTTAACTCGCCGATTATGTTCAGCATTTACACCAGCGATCTGATAGGTAGTCTAGCTCAGACAATTGCGTACGTCGACGATCTAATTGCGTACAGAACAGCTAATACAGTTCAGGTCATCAAAATCCTTTTGCAGAGTGACTTCGACAAGATTCAGCGATATAAATCAGAAACTATTTTGTTTAGGACTGCGTTGTCGAGCGCCTCAAGGGATACGAGAAAGAACTGGCGCAAGGTGGTGATCGAGTAAAAGTGTATTAAAGTACCTTGGCATCTGGTTGGATCAGTATTTGTATTTCGACAGACATTTAAGTGCTGCTCTGCCCGGGCTAGGGGACCCTTTGCCCTGACAAAACGACTCTTTTATAGCAGCTGTCTTGACAGCAGGGTGAAGGTGATTTGTTACATGACCCTCATCAGGCTGATGATTGCCTACGGATGCCCGGTGTGGTTCAAAGTTGCCCCATCTCAAATGGAAAAGATTCGGGTGTTTGTGAGGGAATGTGTTAGACGTTGCCTTGGATTACACAGAACACCAGAGTCGGAGTACACAAGATATTATTCCAACCAGGTTCTATACAACGGAGCCAACATAAACAGAATACATAATTTTTTGTTTAAGCTGATTCGGAATCACACTGCAAGAGCGATGTCCTCAACCAACAGCTTGATTTTTGGGGCTTACTACCCCAATAATGAATATTTTGAGAGTGCGCGGTTAAGTGGCTACATCCCTCCCGAGGCATTCCTCTATTTAGACAGTCGAGGGCTGATACATAATGGAGGGGCGGTTCCGCTCGTCTACCACGTCAGTCGGAAAACTGTGGATAGGCGACTCCTGTACGGTCGAGACGTCATCGCTAAAGGTGGAGAAGAGCGCCTTCGGTTCAGTAGGACTGTGTCCGATCGGGACCGAAGGGATAGGGCAAAAGAGGAGAACTGCTCTCTGAACAGCATCATATTTAAAGTCGATGAAGATGGTATATCTTGGCCGACTTACATAGATTTAGGGTAATTAGTTATAGGTAACAGTCGGGGTGGCACCAAAAAAAAAATAAAAAATAAAAATATGTATGTATGCGGAGGCATATATACATGTGCCTGCGTAACTGTACATGTATGTGCGTAGGTATACGTATGTACGTATGTACATGTATGTATGGGTTGCATACTGTGGTGTGTCTGCAGGCATATAAAAAATAAACAAAAAAATTTAAAAAACGAAAAAAATGCTTTTTAGGTATCTTAAGTAGTTTAAGTTTGTTTTAGTTAGTATATAAGTTAATTGTATCTAGTTTTAATTATTTTTAGTTTAGCTATAGGTAGTTTTTAGGTAAAAATTTAAAATGATCTGATACTAAGTTCTTGTAGTAAAGTTTTCTTGGTTAAATAAAAATAAAATAATTAGATTTAATTAAAATAGTTTTTAAGTCGAAAGATATTAGTTCTAAGAGTTATTGTTTAGTTTAGAGCGCCCGTAAAGGGCCAGTAAATTAGTTGTAAGTTATTGATAATTATGCTAGTTTTAAACATTTTTGTCTAGCTTTAAGATAGTTATAAATTAAGATTACATAAAAATGAATAATAATAAAAAAAAAATATCTTTAAAATGGCGTTTCAAATTTTTTTTCTAAAAATGTTTTCAAAATTTTATACATAAAAAATAAATTTATTAAAAAACCGCTCCAACGATTTTTGAATTTTTTTTTGATATATTCTTATTTATCCATGAATTCAAATTGCATCTTTGTTTTCCCCCCAAACTATAACGACTAAGCAATATAAAAACATTTAATTATGTGTATTATCCATTTATTTCTAGCTTATTATTATTCCCTTTTTACGTATCTTTGCGTTCGTCAATTAATACTAAATACAATGTAGGCCCTCATACATTTATATGTACATATATGCCTTTAAAAATCACATGAATCTTATGTATGCATATTGCACCTAAATGAATCCCACCTACGTCCTTCATTTTCATTATTATATGTACTGGTATAATTAATTGACAAAGCATAAACACAATAATTGTGTTCATCAAAATTCAAACCCTACAAATGCCTTGCTGTCTGGTTAATTAGCATTTTACTAGTTAACAAAAGGTTTAAAATGTATTAAAAGTTAGTAGACTACTATGTAAAGGGTCTGCCATCTAACGTTTTTTTTCAACTAGTGCTTATTTCGTGAATGGTAATACTAAGCTCATGTCTGATTTGACAGATAATTAGTTTTATCCTTCCTCTGAACAAATATGGTTGTGTATATGCTTGAACAACGCTCGCTAAGTGGGCCTGCGATCGACTTAGAGAAGATGCCGATTTTGCCAAAAAAATCATCTTTTCAGATGAAGCTCATTTTGATCTTGGCGGGTATGTAAACAAGCAAAATTGTCACATTTGGGGCACAGAAAACCCGCACGCATACATTGAAAAGCCGATACACCCAAAACGAGTCACTGTTTGGTGCGAATTTTGGTCCAGAGGCATAATTGGGCCATTTTTCTTCGAAAATGAGCAAGGAGTGGCCGTTACAGTCAATGGCGATCGTTATCGGGCCATGTGAACGAACTTTTGTTCACAAAAATTGAAGAGGAGGATATTGGCAATATTTGGTTTCAACAGGACGGCGCTACGTGCCACACAGCCCTGTTTTTGAAGATTGCATTATCAGCCGCAGAGCTGATGTCGTTTGGCCACCTCAGAGCTACGATTTGACACCGTTGGACTATTATTTGTGGGGTGCCGTAAAAGATAAGTGCTACGCCGACAAGCCAGAGACAATTGACACTTTAAAGGACAATGTTCGTGAAGCCGTTGGTGAAATACAGCTGCACACAATCGATAATGTGCTTAAAAATTGGACCCATCGTGTAGGCTACTGCATGGCCAGCCGAGGCAGCCGTTTGAATGAAGTTATTTTCCATTATTAGCCGGAAGGATTGTACTTTCAAATAAAAAAAGAAATTTGAGAAAATATTGAGTAGTTTTTTTTTATAGCATTTTCAAAAAAAAAAAAAGTTATTTGGCGGACCCTTTATATTATGTCTTCCCTATACTTTAAATTAATACAAATATGTATTAAAATTTAATACATTTGGTGTTTAATTATATTCAATGGTATATTCAAAACAAATACGAATAAGTATTAGAATAAGAAATATTGTATTATATTCTAATATTCCTTGGAATTTAAAAAATAAAAGAAATATTAAATTTGAGGTGCAAATATTAGATTTCAATGTGCAGTATATTTATTTCTACTATAAATAATATTAAGGGTTTGTTTTCAATACTTTTGGCATAAAAGCCAACCTTAACGTATGTTAAAATTGAGTATTATAGTTCCATTTTGTAATAACTAATATTATTAAATTTCAATAAAAAATTTTTTTCAATTTTGAAACTTAATATATGTAATATATTCAATTCTAATATTTTTTCATCGTTGTCATATATACAACCTCAAAAATATAAAAATATTACAATCAATGCCAGGATTTTTAACCGTGTACAAGAGCAAGTTCGTGCGATCCAGTCGTGCATTTTATTTTTCCATGGTTTCTTATTTGTTCTTTTAAAAACTAAATTGAAATTTTACACTTTAGTATATTTAGTTGTTTATTTATTTAGCTAAGCTCGCAATAAATTGCAGCTGGAGTGGAGTACTCAGCAAAAACAGTGTGCACCCGAGCGCTAAGTTCAAGGTCTTTGAAGCAGTGATGAGATCAATTATGTATGTGTTATGCGGCACTGGTTTGGGGTCTATACCAATTTGAAGAAGTGGAGAAGCTACTTAGATACTTCATCAAACGAATATCTAGACTAGCATATAACACTCCAAATTACATGCTGCACCTTGAGACTGGTCTACCGCGCGCCGTTACACATATATACAATGGGACTACACTTTTCATACATCCGGAAAGTCATGATGCAACCTACTTATCGTCTCACATACATAATCCCCAAACACCTTCAAATCAGGAATACGCAGCTCTTCAATAAATGGTCAAGACTAGGGAGGGAGCATAATGTAAGAATAATAGATGAAAATGTTACAGCTCTAAGAAGAGCACACTTGAAAATATTGGAGAAAGCTGAAGTTTCGACACCAAACAACTTCCGTATGCAAAGTAAAATGAGCCAAACAAGGAATATTTATAAAATACTCAGACGATCTCGGGCCGGAAAACTATTTCCACGACGACTTGACATGATATCTCTTATCTTTAAAGCCAGAGGTGAGCTTTTACCCCTCAACAGCTTGCCACATAGGATGGATATAAGCCCAGAATGCACCTTGTGCAAAATAAGAATAAACCAAGATACTCAGCACTTTATCGGAGTATGCCCTGTTCTCAAACCGATACGAGTATCAATCTGGGGTAAAAGAATATTATCAGTTGATGAATTGGTACGAAGACTGAATCAAACTGGAACTGCCTATACTCATACATAAAAACCGCCTTAAGTTATCGTCAACAAATATTAAATGAAGCCTTTTAAATAATTATGCTATTAAATATATATTCTAATTATAATGTGATTAATGATTATCCAAACTTTTTATTAGGAAAACATTCTCTTTCTCGGCTGACGGCAAAAGCCAATGCTTAATATTGTTAACAATGTAAAATACCTTAAGCTTAAAGAATTAATAAAATCACACATTACTACTACTACTACTACCATTTATTTATTTTAGTTATCGTTACTTTGCTTGTATAAAATGTTAAGCGATACACAAAAAATACTATTTGCTTGAACTAAATATATTCCTTGTAAGCAATTTTGACGTCACAAATTGTTGTTTTTAAAAAAGTTTAATGTTATATATATATTTTTGTATACTAATGTATCTTTGTATGACTTTTTATCTTTTGTTATAAATAAATAAAGGCCTGATGAAGAGTATAACCATACTCGAAACGTTGCGATAAATAACATTTTTTTATTTACGAACTAAAGCCCACAAAAATCAATAATATATATATCTTTAACTATAAATAGAAAAAGGTCACTAAAAATCAGATTTTATTATTTCTTTTAAAGAAAATAGCTGGCATGTTGCGTAGCGTGTTTTTCTACAATTGTCTTTTATATTTAAGTGTGCGAATTATGGTGTTAACTATGCATTTTACTATTATTGGTAAAACAAGTACTTACCTATATTTTATCGCTGTCCATACACCCTTCGTATATATTATTTAGTTTATTTTGTTTTTGTTAAAATTTAGCTGAAGCCTTATTCCTCGGTAATTTAATGACTTGGTTAGATCTGCCCTAAATTATTCTTCAATGTGATTACTCGATAAAATTAAACCGACTCCTTTGTATTTGATAACATGGCGGGCGTGGTAGGGCGTTGCTGTCGTTAGTAACTAAATAATATCTAAAAACATGCAAACAGAGTGAAAGTTCTATATATGTATGTATGAGTGTAATGTATAAATATAAAGAAAGTATCATGTTGGCCTCCTTAATTTTTATTTAGTTATTTTTTTGTATGTGTAAATGGAAATAGGGTAATTTGAAGACATAAAAAAGAATAATAGGTACAATGGCAAAAAAAGAATTTTGACTTTGTTTTGGCTCGTGTCTCAGGATATTAAATCCGTTTCAATTATTGTTACCCATTTCAGGATATTTATATAGACAAATGCAATAAATCCGAATCGAAATGCATTTTTATGAGCATACATTATTTAGGTCGTGGTATTACTTAAGTAAGTTGTTGTTGTACATACATTTATGTCATATGTCATGTCAAAAGTCAACATTGATTTTTTGTTGATTGTAGGAAATAATACGAAAGGTATATTCCACCTGCACTGACTGACTTATTCGCTGTAGCCCATGGCACTTCCGAAGTTGAGTACAGTCGTCGAAGGATACAAGAAAGTGTCATATAAGAAAATTATGTGAAATGATAAGCGACACGTGTTAATTTGTTTTTTTTATTTGCGATTATATGTAGGTATTATATATAAAGCAAGTTTTGCATTCGTCGAAAAAAAAAAGTTTTGAGATAACAATCAAACATGAAATAACGATGATAGCGAAGAAGAAAAACGATGGTCTAAATATCCTACCCGTCTGTATCTCTGTCTGTCTGTCTTGTCTGTTAGTCTGTCAGTATGTCAGCTTGTCATTCTGTCTGTATGTATGTATAGACACCTACAGCCCAAACAGGTGAGCCGTATTGCTTCAAGCTTGGTATATAGAGTTTCCTAGCTATTGTACAGAGGGGATTTTTGTTAGCTCAAAAAATAACGGTAACTGCCATACAACATAGTCCATATTTCTCGGAAACGGCTCTAACGATTTTGATGAAAAAAAATCAGTGCAGCTTTTTAGGTACGGCCGATCATATGGTTGAAAAAAAATTGATAAATGTCTAAAATCGGTACTTTCCATAGCACCGTTTTTTTGCCTTCGCCTATCTCATAAATGGCACACATATGGGTGATTCCACAAAAATTGGGTAACTTGCTGTCATCAGACAATTGAACTAATTGTTATTATATGTTTTAATATTTTTTATTTTATTCTAAAACAACTTAAAGTCTTTTATTTGGTCACCCAACTTCAACTATTTATTTTAAATATAAGTTTATAAAACACCACAATATATTCTCAAAACATCATTTCTTTGGCATGTCACCACTCTAAAAATCCGGAATCATATGGCTGTGTATTAAATATTAACTTCAAATTAACAAATTTGGTAATTCACTACAATCTGTGATGTACTTAATAATGTATATCACAACTTTCGTACCACAATATTCTCACTGCTGTTGTTAAAATAATAAGAAACTTTGTGTTCAGTTTTCTTCGTCAGTCCGCCGTGTGTTGTTCGAATTTGAATTTCCCGCGAAATGTCACATACTCAAATTCAAATTACAGTTAACGTTCAAAGTTGTTAGTAAAGTTAGCTGCAGACCACACTATTTGACGGTCGCCATTACTGTGCCAGTGCTAGTGTTGTGTTTGGCGTGGAAACGCGTGTGTGTCCAGTCAAAATATCAGTCCTAGGGCTAGTAAGTATTTTCTTCTAAACATGTGTCTTATTTTAATTTATGACTAGTTAACTTTTATTTATACAAATGTAGCTTGTTTTTATTCGAAAATACCAAAATAAACGTTGGTTCTAATAATAACCTCAAAATAATGTCCGTTGGCGTCAGTCCTTTGTCTGATATTGCGGCAGAGGACTGACGTGTTTCCAGAGTACTGAACTTTTTTGTTTTAGATAACTTTTATTTCAACTATTAGAGTTCGTAAATATTTTTTTTACTTATTTTTATTTAAAGCGTATTGTCGCCTCTTAAAAAACACAAAATATGTCATGGTCGCTTCTCCCCAGAACTCATAACTCATTCTTGCATCTAGTAGCATGCATTTTGCCATTTCAACCAAAGACCTGTTCCTTCGATCAGCAGTCCTGTTTTGTTGTGGTGTATACGGAACTGTGTGTTGATATACAATGCTTTCCTTTTGTACAAACTTTAAAACTCAACCCGCTGTGTCTTCACCGCCATTGTCTGATCTTAGTATCTTCTGTTTTGTTGAAAATTTATTTTCTGTGTACTCTACCATGCGATCGAAAACTTCGGATTCCTCCTTATCAAATAAACAACAGTGTATCTACCGTCAATAAAAGTTAGAAAATCCCGCTAGGTGTTTTCGTTTGCATGTGTCCGCAAATGTCACTGTGAATGAGGTCTAAAGGTGCAGTGCTCTTTCTGTTTGACTTTTACTTAAATGGTTGACGAGTCATTTTTGTTTCCATACAAATATCACAGTCTTGATCTTATTACATTTTATAAACTTTAAATGATCACTTACCATTTTCTTCCGATTCTAGTCGTTGAAGTGATTCGTAGTTGCGATGGGCAAATATTCGGTGCCAGTGATGTAAACAGTTATAGAATAAATGCAAAAACAAAAACAATACAAACGCATTTACAAACGTAGGTATTGTTTGTGCTCCTTATTTTGTGGACTGTTCTTAAATTTAAACAAGCCAGACCACAAGTATTATTGTCTAGGTGTCTGAATTCGACCGAATTCCCCTAGAAGAATATAATTCACAGTGCTTTAAAGCTGTAAATTTTATGTGTGTCGGTAGCCATCGACTAATATATTGCGTCTGAGAAAGGTACTACAGCATCTAACTGATGAGCACATCTGTAGTATCTGGGCGAAACGCATATTCATTTGGACTAAAGGTCGCAAAAAGCTCAATTAAAGTTGTAAACAGTTATATAATACTTTGATTTCAGTTCCTTTTTGTGTGAGCTTTAAAATATTTCCTACTAGATCTCCAACTGCTGCCTCGAATCGAACCTTAGATGGAATTTCACATAGTTTACCACAAAAGAGAACTATATATCCTTTTTCCATTAACTTTTTTATTGGTAGTAAGCTGACTCGCAGATTTGGAAGATAAAGGACGTCTTCAATAAGTATTATAACCTCTTTGCTCTTGCTGTTGGAGGTTTTTATTTTGCAGGTACCCTTTCTTTCCCAAGTGATATGCTCTCTATTTGCTGCTGTAATATGAATTTATCCAGCTTGTTTGAGATATGTACCGTGACTCCTGAATCCAAAACCCAGCTTTAGTAAAAGCCGTATTAATCTTGTTTGTTACCTTCATGACCGAATTACTTATACCATTGTTTTGATTGTGTAAGCTGCTGAGTAACATAGCGAAAGTCCATTTATCTGATAGTTGATTCTCCCTTAGAGCAGTCAATTTTTCAAAAAATGTTGTCATCTTTTGGATGTGCTCCTCCATGTTACCACCTTCCATCAGTTTTAAGTTACAAATGCTACGCATTTGTACCATATTATTAAGACTAGCTTCTGCATGGTGTTCCTTGAGCTTATCCCATGCTGCCTTGGCTGTTTTAGCCCTTCTCAAGTGATGAAGTTGACTATCTTCTACTGAGCCAATAATAGTTCTGGCCTCGCAATCCTTTTTGGTCCATTCCGAAGTGACTGGATCTAGAATTGGTTTGAGACTAATGTTCCACAAACTATCCCTCCGTAGTTGCAGTTCCAGCTTAAATTTCCATATGTGGTAATTATCCACTCCCAACATCGAAATTGTTGTTCGTAAAAAATCAGCCATTTTTTAAATTGCTTAGAGCTCGGAGCCAACACGTATTAAATCTAGTTTTGAACAAATGGATATATGTATATAGTGACTGGCCCGGTCATAAGCAATATCCTCATTAGATTAAATATCAGAATTTGTAGGAATTTGGTTTATATAATACCATTCACAAAATATTCCTAAAAGTTACCCAATTTTTGTGGAATCACCCATTTATAGGTTTAGGTAGCCAAATTTATATTGCGTACCAATATATTTTTAATTATTATTTTTTTAATTAATTAATTTAATTTAATTAACTTAAAAAAATTTATATTTTGAAAACTGCTTATTGAATTTTTTTTTCAAAAATTATAGTTATATGTATTTACTGAATACCTATGAATTGGCGTTTTTGAATATTTTTTTGAAAAATGTTTTCAAAAATCTTAAAAAAAAACTTTTTTACTCAAAAACCACTCTACAATTTTTTAAATTTTCTTTCTCTTAAATTCAAATAAAATGGCGTACTTTTCTTGAACGCAAATTAGCTTAAGTAGGTATGTTAAGTTTGTTTTTAAGTTTATATTATTAAATATTTAAGATACTTAAACCAATTTTTTTAGAAAAAAATTAAAGAAAATTTGAAAATATATTTAAATTTTTAATAGAAATCTTTTGCATACGATATGATCGAACATAAGAGCAAGTTCGTGCGCGCCTAAAGCGATTTTGACAACACATGCACTTAATATGTTGAAGCACAGTGCCAGCGAGCGTTAGGAAAATAGGAAAGGATTTAAAAGGAGATGGTCAGAATCTCAAAATGTGAGTGCAAATTAGACCCGGGTAAAGCATTTTAAATCTTTTTTTGAAACGCCCAATTCGGTAAAAGCGAAAAAAAATTGGCAATTTCTGAACCATGTCATGGCTTTTCATACCATGTGCCAACAATCAGAGCTTAAGGTCGATTGATTGCACTTCCAAAATTTTGCAAAAACTTTTTAATTCAAAATTTGGCTGCGCCCGAACCAAATGCGAGGCCATCGTAACTAATGTGTTATCCCTATTCGCCACAAATATTTTTCGATGCATCTAACACAAAAGACATCAAGCTTTTTCCCACATTGGTATGATATTTTTGTCGAAAAGAGGGTCTCAAACTACGGCTTTTGGTCTCATTACCTGGTGAAACTTCAGAAATAATAAATGAGTCCATTTTTCAAATTTTAAGAAGGGTAGAGATGTTGGTTAAGATAGTAGGATCTTGTGCAGATAATGCCAACACTAATTTTGGCAACTTATCACGACTAAATAAAGAATTACGACTATGCATAATTAGTGTAGGTTGCTCGACACATATTATTCATGTGGAAAACATTTTTGTGAAAATATACTCTCATTTTTATATTTATACGGTTAGAGTAGAAAAATTTAAAGAATCTTACTATGATGCACAGGTCGAATATAAAAGATTGCTTGGGTCTTGCAAAACAAGATATTTAGCCCTGCTGCTAAAGTCATATTTTGTATCCCTCCAAAAAATCAAAATGTTTTACAAATTTTTTTTTTGAAGATCCAAAATCTCAGTTGTGGTCAATGTTTTTATATAACCAGTCACCTTTATTCCATAATTCCATTTTGCAAGTAGAGGGGGATAAAAAAAACGAATGGAAATTCACAACCAGATTACTAGTTTAAAGTTTATTTGGAGATGTTTTTCTATATTTCTTCATGAAATCAGTTTATAGAATGAATTTTTAATTTTTGTAATACGTACTTTATCTTATTTTTTCTTGCGATTATAGGTACTATAAGGCAAGTTATGCATACATATGTATTCGTAAAAAAAAATATTTTTCTAACAATCAAACATTACGTTCATAGAGAACAGCTGAACCGATTTGGTTCAAACTTGGTGCTAAGGCGTTTTAGGTGATTGTCCAAAATAAGTTTTTAATCGTTGCCCCAAAAATAACGGTACTTGCCATACAAATTTGTCTACCATCTTTATTATCGCAAAAACGGCTTTAACGATTTTGATAAAAATTGACGTGTGTACTACTTTCGGTAGGGTCAACATTTCGGCCAAAAAGTTTTTAAAATATTTTGTTATTAACGGTACCTGCCATACAACGAGTTTATTGATTTTCGACTTTCTCAAAAACAACAAATCCGTTGATTTCGATAAAAAAAATTATACAGGAGCTCCTTCAAATTCTAAATAGTATTGCATTTGAAAATTTACGAAAAATATTTTTTTTGGATATTTGAAAAAAAAAAATATATTTTAATATTTCGAAAACGGGTAGACAATTTTTTCCTCAAATTTTGTTTTTGTATTCATATTATTAAATATTTAAAATGCTCATACCAATTTTTTTTTAGAAAAAGTTTAAGAATTTGTATATATAAAAAATTAAGTGAAAAACTTTAAAAATATATTTAGCAGTTTTATCAAGAATAGTTTGCATATAATGTGATCGAACATAGGAGCATGTACGTGCGATCCAGTCGTGCATTTTATTTTATTTACTCTTAGGTTTGATTAAAATGTTCCTATGCATTAAAATTAAATAAACCAAAGATGAAGAACACATATATTCATTATAAGTTTTCATTAAAAAATACCAAACAATGTTATTAAGAAAAAGGCTTTTAATGTGTCCCGCATATTATCCCAAAAAATTATGGTCACTATAATAATTGTAGCTTTAAGATTTTGCCAAAAAAAAATACGCGGATACTGAGAACATTGGATCTGTAGTGGCGGATTCAAGATTGGTTTTGTGGTGGCGTCAGAGATTCAACGTGATTCATTATTTCGTTGACCGTCTAATTGTAGCTAAATCGTCATGGATTTTTTTTCCGTTCTTAAAATATTTCGATTTTTATAAAGTATACATGTTAAGGTTAGATATTTCATTTTCATTCTCCTAAACTGAAAATTTATAGTTTCTACGGTTCACGATTATTTTGAAAAATATAATTGATTTTATCTTATTATTGATTTATATTTATCATTGAAGTAATTGACAGACTAAATATATTTTCTGAACCTTATAACTTGTGTACCTATAATTGCTTACAGATATTGTTTTAATGGATGTGTAGACCAAAATTCTACGATTTATTGCTTACGAACTTAAAACTTTTTGTATTTTTTTTCTGTCTATTTCAATTCTTGGTGTTTTTATATGAAACTACTGGCCAAAACTTTATGTTAAACTTTTATGGGGCTTTATGTATGGATTGGATATCAAAAATAAACACCAAATCGATAAGAAGGAAACAAAACATGAAAGATGTGTGTATGTGTTCGTCATGCATGAAGCTTCAATAAATCTAATAGATCAAGACATTTAAAGTCGTTTAATACTTAAGATTACCTAGTTTCGGACTTAAAGGCATTTTTGTATGTATAGGCATATACACTCTGTGATGTACTTCAATAAAGCAATGTTGGCATAAAAGACAAATATTATTAAAACTTTTTCTCAAAAACAAAGACATTCAAGATATTCTTTTTTTGTGGACTCCGATGATACATATCGAATTGATTTTCATTTGGGTGGAATACTTAATGTGTTTGCTAAAGATAGATGGGTAGATAATTCGATTTATTATCATTAGTTGGGATACTTTGTGAACATGAAACATCAATTGCCGTCTACCTATTTTGAAGTTTTTTTTTTTAAATTAATTATTTTGAACACAATATGTACAATAAATAAATTTGTTTTAATTTTTTGTAAAGTTTTCATTGAACATTTTGGTTACGATAAGATACCGCAGTTCCGAAAATAAATGAAGAGTTTATTAATGTTTAATATACACATCTGAAAAGAGCGATTGCTGATGAATAGTGAAAACCCCGGAATTTCAGATATGATATCTAACTACTCACGGACGTACTATTAAGTACAGAGAGTCTTTCTTTAGTCGTACAACACGAATGTGGAATACTTTACCAGGCCTTATTTTTCCCTCCTATTTCGATATTCTGAACTTCAAAACCAATGTACATCGGTATCTCCTCTTGAATCCTTCCCTATTTGCCTAAAGCTCACACTGTGATTGACATAAATCGAACCCCCTTTAGTGAGGGCTCAGTTATAAAAAAATAAAATGCACGACTAGATCGCAAGTACTTACTCCTATGTTCGATCACATTATATGCAAAAGATTCTTAATGGAAACGGCTAAAAGTATTTTCAAAATCGTTTTTCACTTAATTTTTTATATATAAAAATTCTTAAATTTTTTTCTAAAAAAAAATTGGTATGAACATTTTAAATAATTAATAACATAAATTTAAAAACGAAATTTCAGACAAAATCGGCCACACTTTTCAAAAATCTAAAAAAAACTATTTTTCGAAACTTTGAAATTTCAAAAAAAAATTAGGTCAAAATGTAGACCATACCCAAGGTAGTACAGACATCAATTTTTATCAAAATCGTTGGAGCCGTTTTTGAGATAATTAAGATGGTAGAAAAATTTGTAAGGCAAGACCGTTATTTTTGGGGCTAAAACAACTATCCAAAAATCTACTTTGGACAATCACCTAAAACGCCTAACCACCATGAGTGGGTGGCCGTGGCGCGATAGTTGTGTGCTCGCCTGTCAACCTCGTGGTTGCAGGTTCGATTCCTGCCGTTGTCTTTGTCTTCTTATATTCCATTAAAAACCTATTCTAAAAATTGTTATAAAATGAGTTGCTGGTTTACTCATTACATGATATTCAGGCATAACAGTAACAACATGTGATTAAGGAAACTACTCATTAATATGTCAACCAAATAAATAAAATAATGTGGATTATAAGAGACATAAATAAATAAGACACGGTAATTTTCTCCGCATTAGTTCAGCCGCCATTCCTGGAGATAAAATCTGAGAAAACAACCACCGTCTCAATATATCACGCCACACATCTTTATTATCCTTTTTTTTTCTTTCACCGGATGCCCGCGCTGTGTTAAAATACATATAAAGGGTATACATAATCCCTTGAGCGCGTGCAAAATTATAAAAAAAAAACCAAGCTTGATCAAAATCGGCTCAGCCGTTTATGCTGTAGATCGTTCTACAGACAGAACAACAGACGGACAATCAGACAGACATATAGACAGACGAAATTGCCGGACCCACTTTTTTGGAGTGCTCTATCATCGTAATGTCAACTTTTATTTTTATTTTCAAATGCAAAACTTTGCCTATAGTTATGGTGACCATCCGTCCCGTATTTCCCGGGACATTACCGTATACGCCCGACTGCCCCGGCTAAATTTTAAGAAAACCCGGGACGTACAACTGTCGCGTATTTTATTTTTTGTCTCGGATTTGTCCCCGGTTTGTCCGATATTACCATATATTTATATTATTTTAATAACGTTAAAAATTTTAACAATTTTATTTACATTAATTTAAGTATGTGTTTAATATTTGTATGTCAAAGTGCGAATCCGTCTTAACAAATCGTTCAGGTTGATTAAAGAATTTGTTTAACAACCCTTCATCCGAGGTTCTTCAATCTCCATTTTATTCAATCCGAGTCATCAATTTTTCATATGAGCATAATATTATTAGCTGAGTCGCAAAAAATTTGAATATCTAAAGTTGAGCTAGCAACTAAATGCCTTAAATTAAAATTAAAACAATTGATTGAGAACAATTGATAATTTAGCTTGTAAACAAATTGATCAAAAAATAATTCGAAAAATTAATTGACCAAAAGTGATGTAAAGCAAATATTCATCAATTTTACATAACGTGTTACGAACACTTAAATCATTGGAATGTATCTTTTAAAGAATATGAAGTTTTTAGTTGAGTAATTCTTCGAAGCATTCCTTTTCCTACCTGGCCAGAAATAGAATCTTCGTTATCTTTTGTCAATCAAAAGCAGAAGGATACAACTACTAACGACTCCACCTTGTTTGACGAATTTGTTTGTCACAAAATTATAACAAAATGGATAGAGAACAAAATAGCTGTGGCCGAGAAATGAAAGGCATTTTTTACCATTTTACAAACAAAGTATAAACTTCAAAAATCTTTTACTTATTGTTAAGTTAGGCCTCTGTCTGCCAGGTTCAAATGATCCAACCGCATAATATTTGGACAAGTGAAAACACACAACTGAATGTTGAATTTCTCAGAGCCATGCTAATGGTAAAATTCAACTATAATTTTAGCTGTCAGGAAAGTAAAAAATATTTAATAGGAAACTATAATAATCATCAAAGAAATATGCCAAAAAAGTACCAAAAATTTTGTTGGCAATGTGTTATTAATGTCTATTTTTCAAGGACTTGGTAAAAAAAAGGTTGAATATTAAAAAAAATGTAAAGTTTTTGAATTTTGTACAGCTTTTTTTTATTTTTGTTTTTTTTTTTTGAGAATTTTGCTGATTTTTTAAAATTTATGTTTGCTGAGAAGAATGAAGGCTCTCATATCATTTTGATAATCGATGAGATAATTTCCTGGTTATTTTCATGCCGGAAGTAGATACACTCGCATACAGTATTATTAAGATGGATGGATGGTGAGAGGGTAGATTTTTTACTTGCGATTATAAGAGAACTTACATGCATTTTCATCCTTTATCTACATCGACATCTGCAAAAAAGAGGAAACAAAATAAAAAATCATACTTGTGCGATAGAGAGCGACGATCAAAATGGAGATCATCTTCATGTATGAAGATTATAGGAAGTATGAATCTGAAGATTGCAGATTATAGTGAAGATGAACATGTTTATGTTCATTATAGCATTTTCATCTGTACCATAATTTATTCAATTCAGGTAACAAATTTCCAAGTTTTTTTTTTACAATTTCACCCCATTTTGCTTAAAAACAATGAAAAAAGCCCAAATTTTATTCACACAACTACATACCTAAACACTAAGAACATTTTATTGTGACATGTGTCAAGAAAGTTATAGCTGAGTAAAGCTAGTATTAGACGGTCCTTGTAATGTGTCATTGTTGTGACACTCTGACGTCACTATGACGTAGTTGTCTGTCCTAAAAGTGTCACGTCGTGGGATCGTCATTGTTTTGCATGTCATTGCCTCATTGCCGTGACAAAAACTATGACAGGCACCGTCACACGTCACTTTTAGGTCATTGCAATGGCAAATTGCCGTAACCGTGTGATACCCCTTTCATTGTTGATGGGACACCGTGACACGTTACCTGTCGCTGCAAGGACTGTGTCCCAACCGTGAGACGGCTGAAATTCCTGCCATGTCATTATTTGTCACGGTTGGGCATTGTTACATAGGTCGCTACCTACAAATGTATATTTAAATAGATTTTAATTATGTTAATTTGGAGGGTAAATTGTACCTTTCTACATAGATGGAACCTAGGTATGTAAATATGGGCATATATAATGAAAGTGAAGGATATAGGTGGGTAGGTAATTATATATATGTGACGTTTGCACAAATGTTATATTATAGTTTGAGGGAAAAAAAGATGCCATATGAATTCTAGGGCAAATACCGTAAATTTTGTTCTGATTGATAGCTAGTACCAATTCTCTGAAATTTTGTATCAAAATCGTTGGAGCCGTTTTCCAAAAAATAAGGTTTTCCTTAACAACTAAGACACAATGACTCGATTGGTCGACGCCGCGCGCCGTGTGATCGTCACTGCTAAACATAATAAATGTCATTGCAGTTTAGGTTCACCGCGCCAATGATCAGCTGTTTGAGCGTTGTCACGTCGTGTTGTTTTGCATGTCATTGCTGTGACACCTCGACACAAATATCACCGTGACACACTTTGACGTTCATTGTATTTTGGGACAACAAGGACAAACATGTGTCATTCGTGTGATAGTCATTGTAGCTAGCCATGACACGATTACATTTGTCACGGCAATGACGGTGGTAGGACCTATTTTGTTGTGACGTCAGAGTGTCACGGCAATGACATATTACAAGGGCCGTCTAATACTAGCTTAAGAGGAAGTTATTAGTATGTGTACCCTGTCTTACTTTTATGTTTCATTTTATATTATGGTCCCGCTCTACTTTTCTTCAAATCTCAGATGGAGATCCAGGTAAAGCCTCCTTATAGGTACTGATCAATCTAACATTAATTTATATTAGATATATTTATTTAGCAATTAATTTTTTTGCTATACGAAAGTAAAGGTTGCAACTAAAATGAGTATATTAAACTTATAATAGAATTATATATTAAAAGAAATTAGAGCAAAATTTGAGTCGATTAAGTAATATGTGAAATAATTTATTTAGTATGATACTAAGCTAAAAAGAGGATTTTTCTAATTTTAAACCAGTTTAGTATCGTACTATTTTCTTAACATTTTACTAAAGTTAAAATCATAAAACGGCTACTTTATTACTTGTGATATAGGTACGGGGTGGGGCACGAATCGTGCTACAATAAGAAATTTAAATAACTTTTATTTTAATCGATGTATTTCATTAATTTTGATTTTATTGGATTAAAAATTAAATTTTATTTTAAATAACTAATGGTTTTTAAAGATGATAGACCGCAAATGACTTCCACGCTCATCCACGCATATGCGGCACTTGATCAGAAAATTGTTCATTGCGGCCTGAAGGGCTGAAATTGGGATCGCCTCAATTATTGACTTAATGGACTGCTTCAATTCAGTCAAATTCCTGGGTTTCGTCTTGTACACTTCCTGCTTGACACAACCCCATAAAAAAAAAGTCTGGTGCAGTCAGGTGAGAAGACCTTGGGGGCCAGCGGAAAGTGCAGTTTCTGGATATCAATTTGTTTGGGAATTTTCGTTGGAGCTCCGCCATAACTTGTGTGGCTACGTGTGCACTTGCTCCATCTTGTTGAAACCAAATCCTGCTTAAATGAATACGTCTTCGGCGAAGTTCTGGGTAAAAAAAACTCCTTCAACATCTTTAAATAACGGTCCCCATTGACAGATTGTGTTACACCGTTTTCTTCAAGGAAGTATGGCCCGACAATAACCGTTGATGAAACTGCACACCAAACAGTGACTTGTTCTGGGTGCAGTTGAGTCTCATGGAGCATTTCTGGATTAAATTCACTCCACATACGGCAATTTTGCTTGTTAACATTGCATTTTAAGTCAAACTGGGCCTCATCACACATGAACAAACAATTTATCAATGTGTTGTCTTCTTCGGCCATTGCAATTATTTTTCGGCAAAATTCCAGGCGGACAGGCAAATCCTAAGGGTTTAACTTGCTTGTAATTTGGACTTTGTACGGAAACAAGTTTAACCCATCCTGAAGTATCCGTTGTAATGACCGTCTGCTAACCCAATTTGGCCCAATAATTTTCGAGTCGAAACCCTTGGATTTGCCTGTATTACCGATGCAACAGCCACCATTGTATCCTGAACCCGAACATTGGAATCTCGATGATACTCTTCGTTCGATGCTTCCAGATTCGCAAACATATTCACCAGCCTCATAATGGTTCATCTACTCGGGGGAGTACCGCCAAACTCCAGCCTAAATTCCCTTCGGACGGAAATGACGGACAGCAAAGAATGGTATCGCTGCACTATCCAAATCCTTTTTTCAGTATACCAAGCATTCTTTTTGATAAATCTAAATAGTAGCCTATAAAATAATAAAAAAAAATAAGCCGATTACTCGCACTGAAGAAAAGTTATTACGTTTTATTTTTGTAGCACGATTCGTGCGCCACCCTGTACTATTGGGCAAGTTTTGCATTCGGAAAAAATCGAACTCGAGATTTTAATCAAAGTTGACATTACGATGATAGAGAAAACCAAAAATGTGGGACCGGCAATTCCGCCTGTCTGTCTGTCAGTCTGTCTGTAGAACGGTCTACAGCTTAAACGGCTGAAGCGATTTTGTTCAAGGTAAGGCGTTTTAGGTGATTATCCAAAATAGATTTTTGAATCGTTGTACCGCACTTGCCTTACAAATTTTTCTACCATCTTAATTATATCAAAAACGGCTCCAACGATTTTGATAAAAATTGGTGTCAGTTCTACCTTGGGTATGGTCTACATTTTGACCAATTTTTTTTTACTACTTTGTTATTAACGGTTCCTTCCGTACAACAATTTTGTTGAATTTTCGACGTTCTCATAAGCGGCTCAACGGATTTCGATCAGCATTTGTACACAGGCTCTCTTCCAAATTCTAAATAATACTGCATTTCAAAATTTTCGCAAAATAGTTTTTTTGGATTTTTGTCCGAAATTTGGTTTTTAAATTTATATTATTAATTATTTAAAATGTTCATACCATTTTGTTTTTAGAAAAAGTTTAATAATTTTTACATATAAAAAATGAAGTGAAAAACTACTTTAAAAATACTTTTAGCCGTTTCAGCTAAGAATCTTCTACATATAATGTGATCGAACAAAGGAGCAAGTACGTGTGATCTAGCTGTGCATTTTATTTTTTTAGTATCGTACTAAATCCATATGCCACTTTGACATTTACAAACGTCAAAAAGTTATGTTCGCTTACTTTTTGGCACAATTTTAGGCGTGTTTAGTTGGAGTTTATTAAGAAAATAGATTTACTATGGTGCTAGTTAAAAAGTGTTTGAAATTAGGAAAATATTAGTAAAGTGCTCTAGTATTAGCAAACTGTTAAGTAGTATCATGCTAATCCCTTAACATCAGGCTGTTTAAAATTTTGCGCCATTATTATTATCGGATATTTTTAAACAAGTTCAAATGCTATCTCAAACGAAAGTAAAAGTTTATTAATTTTAAGTTCAAAAGGAAAACTAGGTTTTATTTCATTATTATCTCAATTACTAATATATCTCAATTCAGCCAAAAACAAAGTTTAACCTTAATATAGAAAATATTTATAAATTTCGAAAAGAAACATCACTTTTATGCCTAAATTCAAATAAATCATTCCTAATTTCGATTCCATTTGCTTAATTTGAGACTCGATTTCTTTTTGCGATTGATTTAATTTTTCCTCTTAAACAACTCAGAATTTTCCACTTCAATTTCTGTTGGTATTTGTCTGAACAATAAGGTCGAACTTCTCAATTTCTTTAAATTAAAGCAATGCTTTTATTCAAGTGAACTGTAGTGTATTCTTACATCAATTTTTTTTTCTTTTGATTGATTGATTGATTGCTATAGTGCTTTATGTATATAAGTATGTATATGTATGATTGTTTGTTATGATGTATTTGTTTCTTCAAACTTAAACTCTATTTCTTTAATTGACATATGATGCGAGGGAATAGATTAATCAATGTCGAAAAGGTTTTTTGGTTCCCTTTTCATTCCAGGATGTGTGATTTGAAGTTCATTAAATTTCCTACAAGGCAAAGAAAGCAATCGATTAAATTGTGCTAAAATTTATTTGAAATTGACACAAATCAGAATTTAAAAGAAAATGGTTTTTGGTATATCTACTTAAATTTGATCGAAGAGGTTGTTTCATGTCAAGGTTACACTTTATTTATATTCAGATAAAAAACACTCGATTTCTGCACCTAACTTTTATAAGTAACTAGAGGACCAGGCGAACTTCATCTCGCCCCAATTTAACGCCTTCAAATGAAATGTAGAGCTATAATAAAACACAGATTCAAAATAGTTTTTAACGGCCTTTAGTCCAACAAAAATTGGCGTTTCGTCCCGGTGATCTCACATGGACTCATCAGTTGAGTAGTGAGGACCTTTGTCAATACGCAATTTTTGCCAAGTTCAGTTCATCTAACATAGATTTCGTGAAGAACATCTAGTGTGAACTATATCCAACAAGACTAGAATTCCTAATCATTAAATTGGAAATTTTTGTTTTTGCCCATGGCCTGGCATTATTTATATAAGAAGTTTTTTTTTTTTTTTTTTTTTTTTTTTTTTAATAATACAAATTCTATATACTACTGAAATACATCAGCCAAGTAGAAGACTTAGCACTATAATATTTGGACTTGTTGAATTATTGATTCAAAATAGCTTTTAACGGCCTTTAGTCCAACAAAAATTGGCGTCCCGGTGATCTCACATATTATAGTGCTAAGTATTCTACTTGGCTGATGTATTTCAGTAATATATAGAATTTGTATTATTAAAAAAAAAAAAAAAAAAAAAAAAAAAAAATTCTTATATAAAACACAGATAGTTCAAAATTTCAATGTGATTTATTTGAATGGAATAAAAATAAGTAGATAATATGATATGATAAACAATGTTTTTCAATTTGTTTTCAACAACAACAAAGACCGTTTACCAACGACGTCCTTTTCTTCACTGCTTGTTTTCACCGTTCACATATCCAATCGATTTTTTTATAATTTTTTGCAATGCCGGGGAACACTTTACTTTGGTTATGAGTTTCTGCTTCGACGTTGTTAACTTGCAAAAATTTATCGGGAATGATATCCATCCAGTCGAGACCTCAACAAAAATTTGGCCATTGCCAAGCGCCAGGAGTTGTCTTGAGAATTCAGCAGCCGATCTCATATTTATGGTCAATTTCAACTTCTTGACATGCCGGCACAAAGGCGACGACGATTTCAAGCATGCATTAAATTCATCGGCAGCAATAGATTTCGGGATGACGGGAAGCGTTTAACGAAAATCTCCGCTGAACAATATTATATCCTCATACCAAATCATCTCGAATCACGTTGTAAATCCTTCATTGTTAGCTCAACTGCCTCCAAAATTCGTTTATGCGCCATCGTGCATTCATTCCAAATTATGATTTTGCATTCTCGCATTAATTTCGCTGTCGCCGAATTATTGGTCATTGTGCACGATATTGGCTTTTCAACCGTGAGAAAATTCATCGCCAGCTTTAAAGCGGAATATGCAGTTCGACCGCCTTCAAACAGTATGGTAGCAATGCCATAGATGTCATGATAAATGACGAATTTCTTGCATGTCCCACCTGGAGCATCGACAAAGTAAATGCGATTGCGGAATCGTATTCCAAAGCAGCGCGATGGCTACATTTACCACTTTTCTTCCTCTAATAAATTTTTGTCGAATTTCTGGTGGTGATTGCACAGCTTGAAGCTGTCCAATATTGGCACGTGTCTATTTATTTCTTCTGCATGTACCTCTTGCGTTTGATTATCACGGAAATTCTGATTAATTATTTCAAGAAGTGTACTTTACTTCGTCCAAGGTTAGATCGGAATCAGTGTAATAATATGCAAAACTCAAATCAAGCAAGAAAAATAGGACATTTGCTGAATAGAAAATTTTTATGTGAAAAGGACACCTGTCAAATTGCGCATAGCCTAAGTCCATGTATAACGTAATCTATCAGGTTGTGGCATCTTCATCTAATATATATCTCGTAAACTTCTGTACCCAAAACGTTTTATATCACATTGAATTTCACAATTAGGCGAAATTTTCCAAGCTTCACTACTAATTTTCCATCTTTAAGTCGTTCAAAAAATCCATGTAACATTCTAGACAACCGACAATAGCAAATATCAAAAATATATTTAATGGGATTCAAATGCTCTAGTTGTGTGCATACACTCGGCAGCAAAGAGAAACCAAAATGAAAGTGTGTGTATACGAGTAAGTCAACACGCCGCATTTACATGCACCCCTTTATAATTTGCCAGGTCAGCAAATCATGTTCGAGCAAGTTGTAGGTTCCCACGATTGGCGAGGATCATGTATCAGCGCATTTTGAGGTAAATGCACGGGAGCCTTCAAGGTCGCTGACGCTGCGAATCATCGTGCGGCGTAATGGAATTGCGATATGGATTATTAAGTGTGGGAAGAGTTAGTCTTAAGTTCGTCTTAAAACAGGTCGGACGTGTAAAATAAAAATTATTTGATTTTGAATAATTAACGTATTGTTTAATTTAAGTATGTCGAACCGTTGGGCCTGCCCCTAGTGGGCAGGCGTTCGCGTTTTTTTTAGGATCCCTCGGAGGGAATCCTTTTACTGAGTACAAAACAAAACACATTTTTTATAGTAATAAAGCAATAACAAACATGTAGTTACATTTTTGGTCAAGACTTCGGTTCTAGACTTCGGACGGCAAACAGATTTCTTATATGCACTCTCCAAAGATGTCCTAATATCTCCTGAAAATATTATTCAAATCGATCAAGCCGAAAAAAAGAAGATAGTGAACAAACATAATTTGGATTGTTCTTTATATATAAGAGAAGAGAGAATAGCAGAAAGTACCTACGCGGCGGCCGGCCGGCGCGGCGTTGCCTAGGCACCCGAGGCAAAAGTCTTTTCATTCAATATCTTCTTCCAAATAAAATGAAATATCAAGAAACAAATTTTGTAAGAAAGGATTTTTCATTTATGTTGTTGTTTATTTAACCAGGATTAGTTTTCATATTAAATTTAACAAAGAAGATTTATTATTTCTAATTTTTTTTTACAAACGAACTATTCTTCATTTTGGGATTCTTCGCTTTCCGGAGGTTGTTTTTTTACTTGCAATTATAGGTAAGTGCTATATAAACGGTGATTTTTTAAGAGCTTGGTTTTTGACAATTCAATAAAACACAGAAACTTGTAAAAAGTGAATGAAATTTTTATTTGGATCGATAAATCAATTTCTGCCATTTACTTTTTGAAAATAATTTCACTTAAATGTTGCCCGGGGCTACGCTTCAGGTGGTCCATTCTGAAGGTCCAATTTTGGCAAACTTTTTCACACATTTCGGCCGGAATCTCACCAATGACGCGTTCAATGTTGGCTTCCAAGGCAGCAATCGTGTTTGGCTTGTCCCCATAGACAATAGACTTAACATAGCCCCACAAAAAATAGTCTAACGGGGTCAAATCACATGATCTTGGTGGCCAATTGACTGCGCCAAAACGTGAGATCAGCTGCTCACCAAATTCGCCACTCAATTAATGCATGGTTTCGCGTGCAGTGTGGCATGTGGCACCGTCCTGTTGGAACCACATGTCGACCGAGTTCAATTCTTGCATTTTAGGCAAAAAAAAATCTGTTATCATCGAACGGTACCTTTCTCCATTGACCGTAACCCTGCGGCCTTCATCGTCCTTGAAGAAGTACGGCCCAATGATGCCGCCTGCCCATAAACCGCATCAAACAGTGCATTTTTCGGCATTCATTGGTAGCTGCTGAATTGCCTCTGGCTGCTCTTCACTCCAAATACGGCAATTCTGCTTATTCACGTATCTATTTAGCCAAAAATGAGCCTCGTCGCTGAAACGGACGTAGCTTGCGAAACACATTTTTCACAGAGCACGAATTTTGATAATAAATTTCAATAATTTGCAAACGTTGTTCAGGCGGAAGTCTATTCATGATGAAATGGCAAACAATACTGAATCGAAATGTCAAATGTTCGTGGAATTTGTCATGTGTGATCTGTCAAAAATATAAACGTCAAAAACCAAGTAGCAAAAAAATCACCTGTCAAATTTTGAGATACCAATCAAACAAACAAGGACATGCGATATAAAAATTCTGTCCTTCTGTTTCTCCGTCTTTATGTCTGTATGTATGTTAGTATAGCCACTTACAGCCCAAATGGGTGGGCCGAATTCCTTCAAACTTGGTATAATGTTTTTTGGTGAAATTGAAATGTTTTTTTTTGTTCAAAAAATAACGGAAGCTGCCATATAACCTTTAGTTGCACTACAATGATTTACAAAAAAAAATCAGTGTATTTTTTTAGGTATGAACTATTAAATGAGTGGGAAAATTTAGACTATCTAGAAAACGACTTAAGCGATTTTCAAATCTTACATATAAGTTTTTTTTTAGACGCGTGGTTTTCGAGAAGATATAAAACGCATACAATTTAATGTTATAATTAATTTAGCTTCATTATAAACATAAGGGTTTGCCATTATGTTTTTAAAATGATTTCACGCAAGTGGTTGCCGCGGGTGCTCGAATAAATTCCAGCTGAGGGCCCAATTTTCAACCCCTTTTTCAAGCAATTGGGGCCGTCCCAAGCAACATTTTTAGCTGTATAAAAGCATTTATAGTCCTTCAGGAGCTAAATCTTAAAGCTGTTTATTTAGCAAGGAGCTCTATATATGGACTTAGAGCCAAAATTAAGTTCCCATGTAGCTAATTCATTGAGTTTGAGAGCGCTCTTTTTTGCTCTTATTCAGCCTGTTATCAGTGGCAAAAGTGACTTGAAGCGCTGTAGTACAGGGGTTTCAAACTACTAAAACACCACTTTTGACATATTATTGTTTGTTTTGGTTTGTGTAGTACAAAATAAAAATAAAAGAATATTCTAATAATATTAAGAATGAATGAATCGTTTCATAGTATGTAAAATAGAAAAAGCGAAGATGAAAATAACCAAATTAAAAAATGTCTATATGAAAATAAATAAGAAAATAAATTAAGATTTTCGATTGTATGATAGTGATTTTCAAGTGAGCGCTTAATATTTTCACAAATGTAGTGACGGTACTTCATTAAATTACAGAGCGCCTATATAATTCTTTGTTTTAGAGCATGAAAAATAATTTTAAAAAATAGTTAGATAGTAAAAATATTTAAAAATTAATTTTCCAGAGGTGAAATAAAATTAATTTTGAAAAATAATAATAATATCGTGTTTTCTTTAACTACACTCCGACGATGATTCTATTTTAAAATGAAAAAAGAATAATTGTATTAATTTTTATCTCGTCGCCATTTTTATTGTCAATCAAGACGTTTCTTCCAATTAAGCTGCAATACTATCTGCTCTGGAGCAACAATATTAATTACTGGTGATATAGAGCTACTATGTCGGTTTAAAATTCATTGTACATTTTCTAGAGCTAGTTCCAACAAGATATCATTTTCGTCTTTTTAACTTCATGTTCTTGTTGTGAGATAGGGTGCTTCAGAAATTAAAATTCAAGAAAAGCAAAAATAAAACAAATTAATTTATAGGCAGGAATTTTTTTTTAAATATTTCCTGAAGTGTATTTAAAGCCTAAGTTGCAATTTTTAAAGATAAGAGTTTCAAAACTTTTTTTAATAAGGTTGCTGGATTCACTGTGATATTGAAAATTGGTACCCATAATGTGTAACCACATCTATCTTCACTAAGGGAATTAAATTAAGATTATTATTGTTTTTTGTGCATATACGACTAGAATTAAAACCCTGCAAAAAATTTTTATTTAAATACTATAAAAAACCCTATATATTTATGTGCATTGCTATGCAAAACGAGAAATTATCAAATTTCTTCCGCGTTTGACAGTGCAATTATATAGTTCCAATCTGAACATTGATAACTTACACTAAAAATTGAATACACATTCATTTATTTTTTATTTAAAATAATAATTTTGTTTTCTTGATAAAATAAATATTTTGTGTTTATTTTGGGCAACACCCTATTATAATATGGGTTCCTGAGTAGAATGTGTCAAGATATTAATACTCAGCTCTACAACCGATTTGAAGTTGGTCTTTTGATGCTATATTGTGACATTTCAAAATGCGCATGCGTTAGTATTTTACTTTTAAAGCTAAGCCACTGTTTAGAGCTCATATCGCGTCTGTTATTGCAGTTGTGTAGTTGAAAACTGTACAACGGCGCTTTGGGTGAGTGAAATTAAAGAAGCTCGTTCCAAGATCGCATAAAAGGTATTATGGAGCTAGTTTGAATAACTAAACATTGAACGAACTGACAGTGCTGTTAAACTTCACTATAGAGCATGATTTAAAACAAAAAGCCATAGCTTTCGATTTCACTTGTTTAGAGCTGCAGAAGAACAGTTTTGCATCTAATAGCTGTGACGATGGAACCAAAGTTAGTCTACATCAACATCCTCCAATTCAGGCACGAAAGAGTCATTAATCATGGCTCTATAGCGTTTCCTATTGACTGTAACATTATGGCCGGCTTCATTTTTTAAGAAATATGGACCAATGATTCCCTCTGCCCATATAACACACCAAACAATGACTTTTTGAGGATGTAACGACGTCTCAACAATGGCTTGCGAATTATGATCACTCCAAATACGACAATTTGCTTATTAACGTACCCATTTAACAAAAAGTGAGCTTCATCGCTGAACAAATTTTTTTTGTGAAAATCGAACCATTATTTTGGTAATAAATTTGCACGATTTGCAAACGTTGTTCAGGAGTAAGTCTATTCATTATGAAATGTCAAACCAAACAGCTGTCAAAAAGACAAGCTCCGAAAAAAGTATTGCCAGGTTCAAAACAACACGTCTAAAAAAAAACACCCTATATTTAGTCTTAGGTTTGTTTTAATTAATTTTAATTACATAATATTTTTTTGTATTTTCAAAAGCATGTTTTAAGACTTTTTTTAATCTCTATATTTCATCTCTACTTATATATAAAATTTGAATTTTGTTTTAGTCAACGGCCTTGGCTGCGATTAAAGCATCGTTTCCCATAGATCAGCAAAATCAAGCATCTTTGCGCGTGGTTAGTACTTCGATTGTGGACTGCATCTTCGAATGAGCAATTCAGTAATATATTTTAAGCAAAAGTTGTGAAGAGCAAACTTTTCATAAAAAAAAAAGAAACTTCTAAGAATACACCTTAAATACTGTCTGAGATTTTCAGTGTGGTTATAACAATTCATTCTAAAATCAATGATTACTTACACTCGTTCACAATTTCTAACTTAAAACATTTATTGCAACAGTTCATTGAGTCATTAAAAGTTGCAGAGGTAACCAAAGAATTATACGTGCAGTTAAAAAGCTTAAATTTTTGACACTCTGTCGAATGAAAAAAAAAATCAACATCATTAAGCTTCTGTTCAGACAAATCAAAAAAACATTAACTTGGTTTTGGGGCTTATAATCAATTTGTGATTTGCAAACCGGACTCTTAGCAAGTTGAGATCCCAATTTAAATCAAATACAAGAGTAGGAAAACTATCTGTACCATAAGTGATGCACACATCATCTTCTAAAGCAGTCAATAAACCGTTAAAGGGTAAGCTAAACAAAGAATTAATGTGGACTAAAAAGAGTATGGGTCCAAAACGGAACCTTGAGGAACTGCCATACCTATTGTCTTTTGTTCACTCATGATACCATCAAATTTCACTCTTTGGGTTCTAGCTTTTAAGTATGATCTGAAGAAATCACATGTGAAACCTCGAAACACTGCACTTTCAAACTTACTAATCAATATTTCATGATTAACCATGTCAAAGACCTTTGATATGTCAACAAATAGTTGAGAACAAAACTGTAACAGGGCATATCTTCGGTTGATTTATTGTTTTGAAACCCAAACTGAATATCGCTAAAGAAACTCGTCCCGGTTAAAAATTTCCCCATCCTATTTTTTATGTTTTTTTTTTTCAAAAATCTTACGTATTGAAGGCAAGTGTGAGGTAGACCTGTAGTTACGAAGTTAACTAGATACGCCTTTCTTAAAAAGTGGTAAGATATTGATAAATTTTAGTGCGTTCGGGAATACTCCAACAACAAAACAAAACAAGACGTCAATTATAAAGCATGCAACATTTTTTAAACAAGCATTCGATATACCGTCATGACCAGATGAAACTGATTTTTTTAATGTTCCAATTATTTTTAAAAGCTCCAAACTTGTTATAGGCTCGAACAAAAGGCTTTGTCTATGAGAAGGTTCAATAGTAAATGGACAACAAAGTGCACAATATTGTTTACTAGAGTTTGCTTGTAGATTAAGTGATATCATTGAAAAATATTCATTGAATGCATTAGCAATACCAATTTTATCTGAAAGCATACAGCCATTACTGTTCACAGCGGAAGGCTGTTTCTTATGCTGAGAATTATTGAGAATTTTATTCACAAGTAAGTTGCCATTCATTTTTTATGTTTCCTTCAGCTTGGATGAATTTATTTTTATAATAATTGTCACGGCAAATAGGAATCTCTTTCTTTAAGTCAACACATATTTGTTTATACTTAGTTTTTAAATACTGACAGTTATTGCGTTTTAAGCACTCTTTTCTCAGTTTATTTTTATACTTGAATTTTTTAAGCAAACTGTAAGTAATCCATGGCTTAAGTCGCTTGTTGCTCTTTTTCGGAACGATTGCAAAAGTGGCATCGGAAATGTATCTACAGAATATGTCATACAATTTGGAAGGATCATTTTCGGCGAAAACTTCTTCTCAAAACTCAAAGGGAAAATTAGTTTTCAGCCTATACGATAGTTTAGCTTTGTAACAACGTTTTGGGAACTAGAATTTGAGCTAATATTTTGTTGGCCAATATCAATCAGAATCGCTGTCGTGGAATGATCAGTGATTTTGGGATCAAACACACCCTTCTCACAGGAATTAATTGAAGAATCGACACGGCCGTATAAATGATCATGACAAGTTTCAGACCTCGGTCTAGTTATTTCTTTTATAAATGAAACAAGACCCTGAGAAGCTAACATATCTAAATGATTTGCAACGAATTCACTATTTTCTAAGGCATCTATGTCCATATCACACAGAATTAACAAATTCTTCAATTTCTCAATATGCAAGAAAGCTGAAAGTTTTTCCATATAAACTGCAGTATTAAACATATGAAGTCTATATATACATAGCAAAGGGTTATCCATTTTGCGGTTTCAAAAGTAAACGTAAATAAAACACATATAATATATTTTTTTTCATGATATTTCTTTTTTATTATAAAGTTTGAACGTTGACATTATATGTGAAACACTACATCATTTAAATGACCACCAAGCGAATTGTTGCAAGCATCAATTCTTTTGAGGTAATTTTCGATCACCTCAGCCATAACTTGATGAATGTTGGTTTTCAAGTGCTCAAGAGTTAAAGGTTTATCTGCATAAACACGACCTTTCGCGTAGCCCCACAAAAAAAAGCCCAGCGGTGTCAAATCGCGTGATCTCGGTGGCCAGTTGATATCGCCACGACGAGAAATTACGCGGCCAGGAAATGTCTCTTGCAATAAAGCCATATTCGCTCGAGTTGTGTGGCATGTGGCACCGTCTTGTTGAAAGCACATATTCTCCAAGTCGTATTCCTCACTAGCAAACAAAAAAAGTTCGGTTATCATATGACCATAACGCTCCGAATTGACGGTGACAGTCGTTCCATCGTGCGTCGTTTTCGAAGAAGTAAGGTCCAATCACACCTCCGGACCAAAGAGCGCCCCAAACAGTGACTTTTTGTGGATGTAATGGCCTCTTTTCAATAACTTAAGGATTCTCAGAACCCCAAATACAATAATTTTGTTTATTAACATACCCACCGAGTGAGAAATGTGCTTCGTCGCTGAAGAAATTTTTTTTCGAAAAATCGACGTCCACCGCCTGTTGTTCAAGCACCCATTCGACGTATCTACGACGTTGTGAATGGTCGGCTGGCTTCAATTGTTGTGTGATCTGGACTTTATATGGATTTAGGTTCAAATCCAAATGCAAAATACGCCATTATGTGCCGTAAGACAGTCCTAATTCCTGAGAACAATGAGGAATCGACACATTCGGGTCTTCGGCAACACTTTTACTTACAGCAGCGATATTTTCAGTGGTACGAGCGCAACGATGATGCACAGGCCTTACAATATCTGTAACCAATCCAATCTCTTCAAATTTCTTCACAATTTTGCCAATTGCTTGCGTAGTTGGACAATTATGTAAACCATAATCTCCGCTTAAAGCACGATATGTGGCTGTAGAATCACCATTTTTGTAGTATTTTTTTACAATTTTTATGCGTTGTACAATAGCTAAGCGATCCTTTTTCGTAAATGTCAGACTTTCAACTGACAAAAAAAATTGTTTTGACGACTTAGTTTGACAGATGTCGAATTCCAGCCCTATACTTTTGAAACCGCAAAATGGATAACCCTTTATAACAAAGTTTTGCTGATTAATTTTGAAGGTTATTTTCAAAGCGTCCGCACTCTAAAAACCTAATTTCAAAACATCAATAACGTCATAATGTTGATTCACGAAACATCCAACACCTCCAGCTGCATAATTCTTATTTGCATTAAGATAAAAATCAAAACCCGGAACACATAATCGCTTTTCTCAAAATCAAAAATCCGAATTTCTGATACAACAATGAAATCAGGAATACAGATAAATGAATCTAGATGTGCCCAAGTTTGATCTTAGCTCTGTAATAAATTGTTCTTTATTGTACTTACAGTATTTTATGTTTGTTTTTTGTTTTATTTATTTCGTTTTATACACTTAATGCGAACTTCTAGCGCCTCATGGTCACTTATTTTAAGCTTGTGTTGGTTTTTTGCACAGCATATGTTTTTGTTATTGGTCAATACATAATCAATAAGTGTTCGCGTAGTTTCTGTTATTCTTGTTGGTTCCGTGTTTAGAAGAGATAAGTTGTTGTCGGTTATTATTTGTTTAATGCGTCTTGTATATGTGTATGTTATATTTAGCCAGTCTATATTAAAATCACCCATTATGATGAAATCACCATTACATTGTTGCAAGAATTCAATCCATTGCTCGAGATCATCACAGAAAGCATTTATTGTTGATTGATGAGATCTGTATATTCCACTTAAGTAAATCACAGCATTGTTTTCATATTGCACTTTTATTATTAGACACCAATAGTTCATTGTCACCGTAAATTTTTTTACAAAAGAACACTTAAATATTTTTTTACATAAAAGACTAGACCTCCAGTGTGATTTGAATCATTATCACAGTAAAACATATAGTAACCATCTAATTGCACTTCATTTCTATCATGTTTTTTGGTCATATGAGTTTCGGTTAGTATGACTATATCACAGTTAAATTCACTTATTATTGATTGTAGGCTTGTGAAATTGTTAGACAGACCCTCAATATTAGAAAAGAAACATTTAATTATGTCTAGTTGCTAGTAACTACCGTTCTTCGGTTTTTTTTAATTTTCTCAAAAAGAAAGTGCAGTTATAATCAGATGCAGTGTGGCTTACATCAATCTTTTTAAATGTTTGTTCATTGTTCATTGCACAGTTTACACATTTTTTAAAGTTACTGTTACAGTCCTTTACATCGTGATTTCCGGCACACTTTAAACACGTTTTATCTTTGCTACAATCTTTTGCTATGTGATTGTAGCCACAACAATTAAAACATTTAATCACTCTTATATACTGAAAGACTCGACATTGCTCCCAACCTATATTTAATTTTCCCATATATATAAATTGACTGTTGGTCACACTATCCACTTCAATAATCGCATTATATTTTTTTGTTTTATGCGATAAATATATCTTGATACATTTAATTTCACATTCATTTTCGTTATGCTGATTTAGATCACAAATAAACCATAATAAAGATTGGAAACCTTCGTACGTTTCACCCCCCAAAACCCATTTGCTTACATTGTTGTATTTGTAGCTTTGAAACTCTATCCATGAATAGATGGGAGATCGAAAAGCAAAACAAAAACAAATTACTAGGGCTGTGTTGTCTATGTGTCTATAGGAAGAGGAACGGAAAAGATTCTTGTGTGCGTTTTTATCAATGTGTCTATTGGAAGAGGAACAGAAAAGTTACTTGTGTGCGTGTTTCAGCTTGTAGGCAAATGTCAAATGAAAGCAGAGGTTTCTGGTCTTTAAGTTATTAGTTTATGATTTAGATACTTAATTGCTGTTATCAAGTCATCCTCAGTTATTGTCTCTCTCATTCCAACAACATTAATTCGCGGCTTTCTATGCTCTTGGATCTTTGCATTGTAATCACTCATTTTTGTTTTGATTTCAGATTCCAATGTTTTCACCGATTCTTTATCAAATTTTATTGGTATAGCACCATTTTGTACGTTCTTTACTTCTTCAATTTTTAATTTCATGTTGGTTGGTTTAATCACTCTTTTTAGATCTTCTCTTGTTATAATATTAGGGGTATTCACGATCTGGTGTACCAAGTCTTGTAAAATGTGAACACACCTTTACTAATCTGTAGCAACACTCAAGCAAATGTCAAAATCTGCTTCACATTTGTTCCGAAGAAGGCTTAAGTTTTTGTTAAAAAAATGTTACACCCTTGTATTTTTGTGTTACAATAGGGTTCGGGTATTTTCTTAACACAAACTTAAGCCTTCTTCAGAACAAATGTGAAACAGATTTTGACATTTGCTTCAGTCTTGCTACAGATTAGTAAAGGTGTGTTCACAGTCTGTTGTAAAAAATAAAATTTTACACTTTTACAAGACTTGGTACACCAGATCGTGAATACCCCTATTGTTTTGGTCATTCTTTGGTTTAATTACTATTATCTCACTTTTTTCTTTCAGTGCTTGTGCATATGATATCCTGTGTTTAGTTTGCGTTGAGCGTTGGCATGATGTTGTCGGAGAATCATTATTATTATTAGTGTCATCCATTCGTTTTTTCATTTCCACATTATTTTTCGTGAAAGCCTCAATTTGTTTGCTCATTACCACTAGGACATTTGGGCAATCAGGGTACATACATTTTATTCTTGGATTTTTAGTTAGAAGGCTTACATCGAATTGGCTGAGATTGACACATTTAATGTGGAATTTTCTCCCTGCATAACACAAGCTCATCACTCCTATTTATTCTTTTTTTTCCACAGTTAACTTCACTACACTAGTCTTCCATATTTCACTCAGAATCAATTTTTTTAGTTATATACATATATGCAAACTCCAATTTATTAATTTGTTTAATTTACCATTTCACCGACTATACTTTAATGATTTAACAATTATCTGTTATCATTTAATTACTAGTTTAACTGAATAAATCGGTTGGTGTGTTTCAATTTCCGTAAAAACAGTATTTTAAACAAAATTTTTGGCAGACAAAATTTGAATACGTTCCGTTCGTTACTAATCACTCACTTATGACTGATTTTCTCGAAAACGGATCTAACAATTTTGATTAAAAAAAATCTGTGAACTACTATAGGCACATTCTTCATTTTGGCTCCAACATTTTTTTTACATATTTTGATATTAACTGTGCCTGCCAAACAACATTTTTTTTTGATAATCGACTTTCTTGTAAACGGCTTAATATATTTCGATCAAAATTTTTATATAGCACGTCCTTCGAATTATAGATAGTAAGTAAAGAATTTTTGAAAAGAAAAATGTTTTGTTTTGAAAATTCAATATTTCGAAAAAGTATTTTTCTTTTTTTTTCAAACTGTATTTTGAAATGATATGTTTAAACTTATATTATTAAATCCTTGAATTTGCATACCAAATTTTATTTTTCACAAAAAATTAAAGAAATTTTGTATATAAACAATTCATACAAAAAGACTTTAAAAATATATTTAGCCGTTTCTGCTAGGAATCTTGTGGTTACGATCTGAAAGAACATAAGAGCCATTACGTGCGCCATCCACCTCTGGAATTAGCTTTCTTCCATAAGTTTGAAGACTGAATACCGTTGGTAATTCTAAAAAGGAACTTATGCGAATTAATTTCAACTAACTCTCTTATTTAAATCCGTTTTAAATTAATTTGATTAATTAAAGCGTTAATTAGTAATTAATATCACTTAATTTTTTTAATTTTAATAATAAGTTTTCTTACGGACTAGCTTAAAATATTTGTTATTTTCTGCTTTAAGCTTTCACTATTTTTATAACATAATGAATCTTAAAATGTTAAGCTGATCTTTCAATACAATAAACACAAAAAATAAGCAAATGGTTTTTGTGAGCATTCATTTTAAAGTCAAATGAACCATTTGCCAGAAAATCGAGAACCAAAAAATGGCTCTACTAGAGGTACCAAAAAAAATTGCCCGTCATTAATGAATTAATTTTTTTTTATAAAAATCGTTAAAGGTGTTTTTGAGATAAATAAGATTAACCGTGATAAAAACAATAGTAAGGTCCACTTTTTTCGTCTGCGCTATTATCATAATGTCAAGTTTGATAAAAATCTGACGTTAGATTTTTTTACAAATTTACAAAAACTAACAAATGTCCACTCATGTGTCACATTTATAAAATGTGTACATGAAGTATCAAACAGTCAATGTGTATGTTGTAGTTTTCCTTTCAATTTATTCTTTGTTATACGAAGAGTTAAGCTTGTTCGCTTTTTTACTGATGCGTCAGATAAATCACCCACTCGATTTGATTGTTTGTTTTGATTTAATATTATATTTGGGGATTTATTTTGAAGGGGTTTTTTTATTTAAAGAATTTTTTTACTAAGAATTTTGGGTATACTGGCTTTTCTTTCTGTACTTCTGTAAAAATTGGTTTTGGAATTATAACTTTTGAAAAAACACATTCTTTGACTTTTCAATAGTCACACTCGAAATATTTAAAGAAAATTTCATATAATTCATTAATATTAAAGTTTCCTTCTGAAATGTTCTGTCATCTTCGGCGTTCTTACTACTTCGACTCTGTGTTAAAATTTCCGACTGTAATGTAAACATTTCTAAGAAAAACAAAACTCCATCCACCCCGCTGCTGATTGGAGTTTCATCAATCACATCGAGAAAAAAAATTTAAAAAAATCATACTAGCTTTTCCATCGTTCTCAATCCGTCGATGTAGTCGCTTGGTTCGTTTGAAGTTTATTTTTCTGGATTTGACTTGTTGAGAGCATTAATTAGCATTGGCACACATCCAAACGACAATTCTGAGTTTACAAAGCAGTAGTCAAATTGATCCTTGTTTTGCATGATTTGACATTCATTTGCAATGTTCACATCCTGCTAAATGATGCTATCGTCCTTCAAGCCACTCACTCTGGTCTTGTGTTAAGGTATACACCTAAAAATGTATATCTATCTGCATAGATAGGTATCTAGAATACCTGCTGGAAACGATAACTTGTAGTCATTGGAATCACTTGAATACGGTGGGTTGCATCATTTGGCAAAGATTTCAAACGATTGATAATAATCGATTCCTTGTTACAATGACTGGGTGTCCTCATTTATAAAAGAGTGTAATTGCCAGCTGTGATTAAAACGTCTCTACTATTGGAAACCTAGTTTGACTAAAAACTTTTTTTTAGATTTCCGTTTGATGCTAAGTACATACATATACAGGGTGTACCAAAAGTCAACGTCGAAACGAAAACGGGTGATAGGGTAGGTGGTGACAATTCTCAGAAAAATAACTAAAAATATCGTAGCCATGTATTTTGTGAGTTATAGCCATTCGAAAAAAAAATGGAAAAAATGGTCACCCTATGATGGTTTTTCAAGTGCCGTGATTATAAATCTTAATTTTCTCGTTTTTTGGTAATGAAACCTTGAATAAACCTTCTAACCATTGCATTCAAAAACCTGCATCAGTTTTCAAGAAAACATTATAAAGGGTTATCCATTTTGCGGTTTCAAAAGTATAGGGCTGGAATTCGAAATCTGTCAAACTAAGTTGTTAAACCAATTTCTTTTTCAGTTGAAAGTCTGACATTTACGAAAATGGAATACTTAACTATCGAACAACGCATAAAAATTGTTAAAACCTACTACAAAAACGGTAATTCTGCCACAGCCACATATCGTGCTTTAAGAGGAGATTATGGTTTACACAATCGTCCAACTACGCAAGCAATTGGCAAAAATGTGAAGAAATTTGATGAGACTAGATTGCCTAAAAATATTGTAAGGCCTGTGCATCATCGTTTCGCTCATACCACTGAAAATATCACTGCTGTAAGTGAAAGTGTTGCCGAAGACCCGAATATGTCGATTCCTCGTTGTTCTCAGGAATTTGGACTGTCTTACGGTACATTATGGACGTCGATTTTTCGAACAAAATTTTCTTCAGCGACGAAGCACATTTCTCACTCGGTGGGTGTGCTAATAAACAAAATTGTCGTATTTGGAGTTCTAAGAATCCTCAAGTAATTGAAGAGAGGCCATTACATCCACAAAAATTCACTGTTTGGGGCGCTCTTTGGTCCGGAGGTGTGATTGGACCTTACTTCTTCGAAAACGACAATGCAACGACTGTCACCGTCAATTCGGAGCGTTATGGTCATATGATAACCGACTTTTTTTGCCTGCTATTGAAGAATACGACTTGGAGAATATGTGGTTTCAATAAGACGGTGTCACATGCCACACAACTCGATCGAATATGGCTTTATTGCAAGAGACATTTCCTGGCCGCGTAATTTCTCGTCGTGGCGATATCAACTGGCCACCAATATCATGCGATTTGATCATGCTGTATTTTTTTTTTGTGGGGCTACGCGAAAGACCGTGTTTATGCAGATAAACCTTTAACTCTTGAGCACTTGAAAACCAACATTCGGGAAGTTATGGCTGAGATACAGCCCAATATGTGTCAAAAAGTGGTCGAAAAAAGTGGTCATTTAAATGATGTAGTATTTCGTACATAATGTCAACGTTCAAACTTTATAATAAAAAAGAAATATCATGAAAGAAAATAATGTTTATGTGTTTTATTTACGTTTACTTTTGAAACCGCAAAATGGATAACCCATTACTTTTGTGCCCAACTAACTACTCAAAATGTTTAGTTACATGACCCTAATTCAATGGAGTGTGTGGTGGAAAAAAATGTTCTACGAAATTTTGGCAAGTTACCTTAAAAGTTGGGGTGTTCAATTTTCATTTCAAAATGGTGTAACATTTTTGAGAATATTTCATAAATAACGGAAACAAAAATGGTTTTCTTAAGAAATCTGATTTTTTAATTAGTTAATTTTTCCATGTTATTTTTGTGTACCCTTTCAGAACTGAATTTATATTTTTCGTAGTAGTAAAGTGCTAATTTTTAATTTTTGAAAAATAAAAGTAGCTTAATGAATACTCAGAAATTTAAAACTTATTGGTGGCAAACTACATTTGGCCATAGGCTTATGAATGAAAATAGTGGAAAAACGTATCCTTTCGGTCAGTTGACCGGAAATGGCGACAATTAAAAAACACGCGCGTACCTAAAGCAGTAGGTAATAAACTTTTTTCAAAAGGGTTGAAATTGTGTTATAAAAAAAGATTATGTATTTATTGATTGTATGAACTTCTGACTTCTCGGAAGGGCGTTAGACCGATTAGTTCTTTTTTGCATTCTTTTTCCTCCTTTCCATTTTGTATGGTGTTTAGTCAATATTTTGCGTGATTTTCTAATTGTGTTGGAGACTATAAAGAGGAACACTTTCATTTTCATTCAATTGAGTTTTGCTTTCCTTGTCGTTTAGTAAAACCAATCCGATCCTTGGAATATTTTTATTGTCCTTTGGATTTAAGTATAATCTGACTACTACCATCTCCATTCAATCTTGGTACACTGCGCAGGAATATGCGAACATCCACCTTATTTATGGAGAACGCAGAGGCAATGCTTGTGCTGCAGCTAGACTTTACCGTGATGCTGAGCGTTATCCGTATTATCGTGTGTTTGTGAATTTGCACCAGCCATTGTCAGAAGGACGATTTCCATACCAAAGGACTATTGAAAGCAGGCCGCTCATGCCATACGAGAACTTCGTGCTTCAAGAAGTCGATCAAGACCCAAGTACATCAGTACGTCGAATTCGAATAAGAATAGGAGTACCCAAAAGTACAGCACAGCGAATTTTGAAGAAAAATGAGCTCCATCCATACCAGGTTCAACGGGTGCAGAGTCTACTACCCCGAGATTACCCTGAAAGAGTTGCATTTTGTCGAACGATAGTACAACGGTACAGGGAAGATCCGCGATTCTTGGACAAAATTCTGTGGTCCGATGAATCAACATTTAAAAAGATTGGAGACATGAACCTTCACAATTTGCACGAGTGGCATGTAGAAAATCCACATTTGATGCGGGAAGACAAATCGCAGTAACGCTTCAAAGTTAATATGTGGCCGGAATTCTGAATGGTAAAATTGTTGGACCATTCGACCTACCAGAGAGCTTGAACGGCGAGGTGTATTTAGATTTTTTACAAAAACACTCACCAAATTTATTGGAAGATGTGCCAATTAGCATTAATGGAAATATCTGGTTTCAACAAGACGGCTGCACAGCACATTATGTTCGCCCAGTGAGACAACTTCTTGATGAAGAATATCCAGGCAGGTGGATAGGGCGGTCTGGTTCAATTTCGTGGCCAGTCCGTTCACCTGACTTAAGCCATTTGGATTTCTTTCTGTGGGGGGCAGTAAAAGAAAAAGTCTACTCAAAACCGATTCAAAACTTAGCCGTGCTCCGCCAAAAAATCACGGAGACTGTTGCTGACATTAACTCAAGGAGATTCGCTCGTCTTATAAGCCGATCTTTTTTTAATAAGATGTAAGTCTTGCATAGCCGTTGGCAAACAAACAATTTGAACATTTGTTATAGCTAAAGTAAACTTTTTATGTAATTTTTGCTGCAAAATTGAATTTTATTTAAAACTTAAACCAAATCAATAGAAATGAATCACTATCTGATAGCCCGCGTTACTCTGGGACTGGTAGTAGTTACTTATAAATTACTGTTCACCTCCCTCGAACTCAAACTTAGACACGAGAAAGCCTAGATTGAATTCATAGTTTTGTTTAATGAATTAAATTAAAATTTTTGTTTCCGTTATTTATGAAATATTCTCAAAAATGTAATACCATTTTGAAATGAGAATTGAACACTTCAACTTCTAAGGTAACTTGTCAGAAATTCGTAGTACATTTTTTTTTTACACTACACTCCATTGAATTATGGTCAAGTAAGAATTTTGAGTAGTTAGTTGGGCAAAAAAGTAATGTTTTCTTAAAAAATGGTTCAGTTGTGCTTAAATTTGTGAATGCAATTGTTAGAAGGGTTATTCAAGGTTTCATAACAAACAAAAAATGAGAAAAATAATATATGTAATCACGGCACTTGAAAGACCGTCACAGGGTGACCATTTTTCGATTTTTTTTCGAATGCCTATAACTCACAAAATACATTGCTACGATTTTTACTTGCGATTATAGGTACTATAAGGCAAGTTATGTATTCGCAAAAAACATTTTTTTTCTAACAATCAAACATGATATTGCAATCATAGAGAACACAAAAAAAGTGTCAGTCTGTCCTCGAGTCTACAGCAAAAACGCTCTGCTAGATTTGCTTCAAACTTGGTACATATTGTTATTTCGGTAATATGCCCACACGTTTTTTCTTTTTTTTTAAGAAGACAAATAACAGTAGCTCCCATACACTTTTTTTGGCCAAAAACAAAAATCTTATTTTTCTCAAAAACGGTTCCAATGATTCTTATAAAAAAATCAGTTCATACACGAAGGGAAAGGGTAACTTTTGATAATTTTTTTTTGGAAAAAAATTGTTATTTTTGGTACCTGTAGTAGAATCCTTTTTTTTCGATTTTCTCGGAAACGAATAATTGAATTTTTTAGGCAGAAGCTCTCAGAGAACTTAAACTCTATTGCATACTAAAATTGTTCAAACAAATTTTTTTTGAAAACTCAAAATTTCGAAAACGTCTGAATAGATTTTTTCAAAACTTCGTATTTGATGGTTTTTTGAAATTATCTTGAATATTTAAAAAAAACTATTTTTGTAAATTATAAAACAAAGGTACCTCCTATAGAAATGTTAAGAAACCGTTAAGAAAAAATTTATTTCTCGAAAACGGCTCCAAGAATTTCTATGAAAAAATGTGTGTGTTCTTAAATTAGTACAGTTCACTCTTAAGTATAAAAATATTTTGTTTGTGTACTTATTAACGATACTTCCCATAGAACAACTTTTCGCATTTTCGACTTTCTCAATATTGGATAAACTGATTAAGATAATTTCTTTTACGCAAATGCTCCCTATAATTATTAATAAAACTGCTTACTCAAATTTTCAAAAAAAAAGTTTTTCGATTTTTAAAAAATAAATAATTTTTTTTTTTTTGAAAAATCGATTTTTCAATAACCAGTCACAGAATTTTTTTTTAAATTTGAATTTTGTATTTCAAAATCTTATACATAAACAATTAATTTATTAAAGAACCGCTCCCACGATTTTTGAATTTTTTGTTTTGATATATTCTTATTTATAAATGAATTTAAATTGCATTTTTGTTTTCCCCCAAATTATAACGAATAAGCAATATAAAACATTTAGTTATGTGTTTTATCCATTTATTTCTACCTTATTATTATTCCCTTTTTACGAATTTTTGCGTACGTCACTTAATACTACATACAATGTAGGCCCTCATACATTTATATGTACATATGTGTCTTTAAAAATTACATGAATCTTATGTTTGCATATTGCACCTAAATTATGAAGTTGTATGTATATAGCTACCTACCCACCTACATCCTTTATTTTAATTATTATATGTACATGTTTACATTCTTAGGTTCCATCAATTACTTCTTACTTACGTAATTAAAATCCATAACTTAGATTTAAATATACATTTGTATCATCCATTCGACAATTCATTATAATAAGAACCAAGGTAATCTTACCTGCATAGGATAACTACACCTAACTAACTAAACCTCAATGGTTAGCTGCATTAAAGTTGTTAGCTATAAGAGCAAGTTCGTGCGATCCAGTCGTGCATTTTATTTATTATGGTAACTGTCACCACCTATCCTATCACCCGTTTTCGTTTCGACCTTGACTCTTGGGACACCCTGTATACAATACAATGTTTCCTTGTCCTTTTCCATTGAATGTATACATTTAAAATAGTAATAATAGCAATTGAATTGAGATGCAAGGATATTGACAAAAGGACTTCCGGATGTTATTCATGTTATCAAAAAAAATAGAAGTGAAACAAGAAAGAGGAAGATGGTATTCAAGGAAATACTCGTACTTTTTGAAAAAAAAACGAACTCAGAAAAACTATTTTATAACAATGCATTCTTTTGCAAACTGAGAGCAATATTATTGTAGCATAAATCAAGTAAGTCAAACAATATTGAAGTTATAACCAGCTGTTGCTCAGTGAGGGAGTGGCAAAATTTGTATTTTTGAGGGAATAACTGAGCAGTTTCAGTAGTTTATTGAGTAATGGACATTTTTTGTTCTCTCTTATTTAAATTCGAACTAAAATTCTCGGACGCACAACGTGTCGGTCACTGGGTCGCTTTGTTCAAAAACTTTGTTTTAATAAACAATTTTTAAGGAGCTTGCGTGGAAGCGAAATAATAGATATTCAAGATTCTTGGTTCCGAAACAAAAAGTGTCGCCTAAGTTGATTATTGAAATCTGACAGCTAGTGGAACTCATTGCTCATTGGAATCGCCGTTATTGAAATAGTTTGCAGAACTGAATTTCAATTTCATCTGCATCGACTTAGATTCTGCTAAGATGTTCCATTTATCATCCGATAAAGGGTTCAGTTGAAGTACAATTTTTTTAGAGGAACTTTTCCTCAGCACTACTGTGCTCAACAACCTTTTTAAGGGATTGAAATCCAAACTTAAATTGCTTACGACACGGGTTGTAACTGTGCATTCCAAAATTCTGTATTAAAATATGACTTAAATTTAGATTAAGATTTATTCATTGTCTTCAAAAAATTAGTGTTATGCTAAAAAAAATACATTATCTACATAAAAGGGTGAGCAAGCTACTTGATAGATGGATTTATATAAATTTAATTATCTTATTCTTTAAATTTAATTAATTTTATTTAGATAAAATTACAGTTATTAATTTATATGTATGTACATATGAATCTACAAATTTGAATAATTCAGTACATTTTAAGATCAAATAATATAGTATTCATACACACATCTCAACTAATATGAAGAATTCTTTGAAAAATTAGGCACTTTGAAAATGACTTCGAACTTCAAATCGAAATTTAGCTTCGCTACTTATCATTTTTAAATTTCTTGGGAGAAGATTTCACAGACGAATAGTGTAAGCGAAAAATGTTGTCCAGAAATACAACAAGAATATCGAGGTTACATAAGCATTTAACCGAATCCTATTAAATAAACTAGGAGGTCGTTGCGTGTTGAAAATGTTACAGTTCAGGAAAAGTGTCCTATACTGGATAAGATAATCGATGGAAAAATTGTAAAATCGATGTCAGAATTCTGAGATACGATCAAAACGACGCAGACCAAAAATGTAGCGAGCTGTGTTATTGAAGGCCACATTCAATTTTCTTCTTCTATTGGCACCACAGTTTCAAAATACTTTGAAACCATATGTTAATATAGGAATTAGAACGTTTTGGGGTTTAATGTTGAAGGGCGTAAAATGTTGTGACGACCATAACATACTCACTCTGAGAACTCCATTGACCTTACCCACCACAGCATTAATATGGCTGCCCCAAGTAAGCTTACTTTTAAATAACATACCTAGATTTCGCGTATAAGATTTAACAATGTCTTACTAATATCGATACATTTAGACTTAATGAAAAAGGTTGAATATTTGCGCGGGGTCATGCTTAATAGTATGTGCACCATCTTTTATTAGTCCACAACTATAAACCAACTGTACATCGTCAGGAAACATTTGAATCGCACATGCCGAAATCTGGGTTGGAATTTCATTTAAGTACAAAGAGAATAGAAGGGGTCCCAAAATATAACCCTGGGCAACTGCTCTGACTTTGGGAAGGAATGTTGACGTCTTATTGTTAACCGATACAGCGTGAACAAGCAGGTATGTTTTCATTAATTTAGCCGCCAAAGGAGACAATCCAAATTTACTTGAAACGTAATGGTCCACAGTATCGAACACTTTTGAAAAGTCTAGTAATACTAAAAAAGATACAAATTTATCATTTAATGCCAATCTAATTTCTCCAACTACATTGATTATAACTGTCGTACAACTTCTCACGAAAGACGAATTGTTTGCTTGACAACAAGTCTTACGACCTGATGTAAGAATGCTAAAGAATTTTAATAAATCATTTTAAAATTTTAATAATTTTAGTAATTTTAAATAAAACATTTTTTTAAAAATATATAAGAAATAATGAAAAAAAATAATAATAATAAAACAATCTGTTGTAATAATTCACCACGAACACTTAATTTTGTATTTTAATGTCAGTGCCCTGAAGATGTCTTATAAGAAGACGAATCTCGTCGGCCATTTGGTTATATCTTTTTTTTTTGGAAACTAACTGTTCCGAAAAGTAAAGCTGAAGTTTCTAATTGTCCGGGGCGAAATCTTTTTTTTAAATTCGAAGCAGCATTTGATTTCGGTTGGATCATTGGCAGAGTTAAAAATGTTAAGATATTCTGAAATACTTGAAGATTTCTGAAAAAATGCTTTATGAATTTTGCTTTTAAATACTACATTTAAGTACTATAGTTTAACACCGTTTATGTAGTGCTTGATAACGTTGCTCGCAAATCAGATTGGCACTTAAACACAAAACATAACTTTTCATCTCACGAAATAAACAGATTGGTCCTTGCAGATTGGCCCTTTTTACTTGTTGTAAGGCGGTAAACGAAAATAGATCGGCCCTTTGCATGAAATGTACATTTTCCCTTTTTGCGCAATTCCATCGATATCAGCCTTGCACGCGGGAGGCTCGGATTCGAATCCTGCCAGTGTACATTTTCTTGTTTTTTTTTTGTAAATATAGAAGTTAAATGATTAAAATATAAAATCGAATACTTAATTAGATCACATGTTGGGTTTGCATCAACATATAATTAATTTACAAAGCATAAACACAATAATTGTATCCATCAAAATTCAAACCCTACAAATGCCTTGCTGTTTGGTTAATTAGCATTTAGGTTTAAAATTTATTAAAAGTTAGTAGACTACTACAGTAAATTGTTAACTAGTATCATCTTAAGGCCTTAATAATAGGTTGTTTAAAATTTTGCGCTATTGTCATTCCTACCTACCCATATTTTGCTTAGATTTTTCCGTAATTGGCGTTTGTTGGACGTTCCTAACTTTGTACGATACATTTCGATTTTGACAGATCTTATTTAAGCAACTGCTTGGTTAGGAAGAGTACGATAATTTCCGAGGTGAATATCATGTCTATGTTGTTTTTCCACTCTCTGTAAGCATGATCCCTTTGCGATAGAAGCATTCGAATTTCATTGGAGAACCAAGGACGTTGACAATTTTTAGCATTTTTTGTTCTGATTTAAATATGGCTATTAAACAGGTTTAAGATATTAGAGTTCAAAAATTTAACTTGATCATTTGGTGAGAGGGAAATAAAAGACTATGTCCCACTCATACTCTGCCTATTTTGTTCGAGGCTAATATAATCTAACTTATTAAAGTCGCGATACTGGTATGTAGTTGCAGTTGAATTCCTCCTAAAATCGAATCTTAAGTAAATAAGATCATGTTTTGAAAATGCTATTGCCGATAACTGATCATAATGTAGAACATCGCTTAATTGACTTACAAAGAATGCGTCTAAAAGTGTTTGTAGTGTTCCTACAAAATGATTGGCGATGGTTGTTTTAACTTGGAATAAGTTAAATGACCCAATTCACTGTGCATTCTCAACAAGGAGATTACTGTTAAAGTAACAACAAATGACAATTTTCGACGAATTTAAAGATATATTTCCTAAGAGCGGGGGGTACCCAACAGACCTAAGGAAACATGGTTATTGGGTCTACTATATACAACACCTAATGTCAAAGAATTGTCTTCTGCAATGATATTAATAAAGACATATTGAATAACACAACCTGTTTATGACTTACATTTGAATTTAAATTTCAAGTTATTCCGAACATACACCGCAACACCCCCAATTCTTTTCCTACATCTATCTCTAGGAAACAGCTTAAAATTACCTAGATTATACACTTCGTCACAATTTGCATCCCTAATTCATCAATTTTACAAAATAAACTTTGTGCATTCAGATAACCGCCAGAACCTATGCCGATCGAATATCCCGTAACCTCTCAAGAAATCCATTGCCGCCAGCATCAAGTGCCGAAGACCAGTGGCAACGCTGCCAACAAGCCATCAGACGTGCCACAACTGATGTGCTAGGTTTCACCAGACCTCCACCACGAAACCGCTTGTTCGATGAAGAATGCAGGCAGGCACATTCAGCTAAACAAATGGCATATAATGCGGCGCTGCAAAGAAGGACGAGAGCTGCTCGCGAGCTATACGAGCAGAAAAGACGGGAAGAGCACCCGATTCTCCAGAAGAAAAAGAGAGAGCATGAAAAGCGCGCGATCGAAGATATTGAGAGATGCTACTCCAGGAACAATGTGCGGAAGTTTTACCAACAGGCAAAAAGAACGTGTCAAGGCAAAAAGCCCGCACAGAAGCTTGTAGAGAAAGGAATTGAAACCTCGTAGTAGAGTCACAGTCGGTGCTGTGTATATGGAAGGACCATTTCTGCAGACTGTTAAACGGCGATGAAGACCAAAATCCCGCTGTCAGGAAGAATGAACCACTCAACATGGACGACGACACACAAAACTTCCGTCCAACTGAACAAAATGAAGTGAGGATAGCAATATCCAAACTAAAGAACAACAAAGCTGCTGGCCCCGACGGACTACCCACCAAACTCTTTAAAGCAGCCGGAGATGACCTGTTACAGTGCATACACCAACTCATCTCTAAAGTCTGGTCAGAAGAAAATATGCCTGATGAATGGAACCTCAACATCGTTTGCCCGATCCACAAAAAAGGAGACCCTCTACACTGCGCCAACTATAGAGGAATAAGTCTCCTATTGTCAGCAACCTGATTGGATCCTATCAGTGCGGTTTCTGGCCAGGAAAGTCCACAATCGATCAAATGTTCACGCTACGGTAGATCCTGGAAACTACCCAAGAACTCCAAGTCGATACCCACCATCTCTTTGTAGATTTTAAGCTCGCGTAAGATAGCACTTATAGAGACGAGCTATACAGAGCCATGTCTGGTTTTGGCATCCTCACAAAACTCATCCGACTGTGTAGGATGACGATGGAGAACTCTCGCTGCTCCATCAAGGTTGGTACTGAACTTATAGGAGCTTTTGATGTCAAGAAAGGATTCCGACAAGGTGATGCGCTATCGTGCGATTTCTTCAATTTAATACTTGAAAAAATTCTAAATAATTCCCAAGTTAACTCTACTGGCACAATTTTTTTCAAGTTTGTGCAATTGTTAGCATACGCTGATGACATAGACATCATTGGCTGAACCCAGCGAGCTGCCACTGGAGCATTTGCTAACATTGAAGCTGAAGCGCCTAAGATGGGACTAGCAGTCAATGAGACCAAAACAAAGTACCTGCTGTCCACAAAAAGGGACACACAACACCGGCGGATTGGACAAAACGTAACAATAGACAGGTACAACTTTGAGGTAGTTAGGAACTTTCTCTACCTCGGCTCCGCTATAACATCTAACAACCACATATCGTCAGAAATAAAGCGAAGAATAGCTCTTGCCAATCGCTGTTGCAGTGGGCTAGGGAGGCAATTGAGTAGTAAAGCCCTCTCGGAACGGAGACATGGACTCTATCAAAATCGGTTGAAGATATCCTTAGTTGTTTCGAGTGTAAGGTTCTTCGCAAGATTTTCGGCCCTATCTGCATTAACGGGCTTTGGAGGAGAAGGTTCAACCACGAACTATACGAGCTGTACAGCGACATTGACCTGGTACAAAAAATACGTATATCACGTTTAAGATGGCTAGGTCATGAAGTGCGTATGGACAACAATGCTCCGGCTCGCAGGATCTTCGATTCCAACCCAGAGGGAAGACACAGTCAAGGAAGACCTCTCCTAAGATGGCGCGCTCAAGCGAACGATGACCTCAACTAACTTGGAGTGCGTAACTGGAGGCAGCTAGCCAAAAACCGAGCTAGCTGGGGAGGCATGTTGGTCGAGGACCAGGTTCGCCCCGAACTGTAGCGCCACCTAAGTAAAGCCTTCAGATAGCACATTCGTAAACTTTATGTTGACTACTGACTACTGCCAATCGGCAGAATTTTGAAATACAGGGGACCCAGCACGTAACTTGATACAATCTAGTTTTGTCAATGCAATCGAGAATTATTTTGATTCAATCGAGTGTACTCGATTGTATCGTTGGAGAAAACTCGATTAAATCAAAATAGTTACGTCCAATTCTCGATTGTATCGACAAAGCTCGTGGTGTTTTAAATGTTGTAGCTAATTCTTTGTTCAATTTCAGAAATTATGTGCTCATAACCAATAATTTTAGATTTAAAAAATTGAAGCTTCATAAAATAAAATGAAAATTGACAAAACTGTCTTATTTCTTATACTATTTAAAAGTTAAAATTAAAACAAAACCTTAATTTGGAGATTTAAGATTCGAGAAAAAAATTTAAATTTATCACTTAAATTAAGACGCTTTGGACACTGTTTAGTTCCCTAATGTAAGTCATATTGTTGGGAACTTTAAGCAACTCATGCATTTCTTCTTATTCTATTTTCTATTTTATGGATTCATGCTGAGTAATTAGTCTTTCCTTTCGATAGCGTTTTCTATAATAAGAACATATGACACATGTGTTACCATTTGTCTAGCTCAATTATTTTAACATGAGAAGCATATCAACAAGATGCTGAACAATCTATTAGTGATGTTAGGATGAAAGCTATATAATTCCAAGTCCATTTGGTGATGCTCCATCACTTCAAATAAACCGCAATGTGCACCACAATTACTTCTAATGGCGCCCATGTTAACCAAGCCGTCATCAGCACTCGCTTGCCAAACAAAACAAAGCTGTCAAAGCTGCGAACATCTTACCAAAGTGTTCGCAATAAAATTTAATCGTTTGTCCATCTCAGTGAGGATTAACAACCTTAACTGAAGCTCTGAAGCCCTACGAAACATCACGACCTGACCAGAACACCACATTGCCTCGTGGGCAGTCGACAGTCATATATAGTTGTAAATTACTACTATTGTGTTTGTGCTACCCAGTCACCATACCACCACTCACGACTCACCACTGCTGGTAGTTTGGTGACGAAACAATCGAAAAGTGCATTAAATGTTATGAGGAAGGGCCGGATTCATTTAAGGGCTAATATGGGAATCACACTGTCCGAGAGCTTTAGTGGCTATATGTGTGCAGCATATTCGTTGGTCATTTGGCGGAGCCATTTGTGTGTCGTATAAAAGAGCTCAGTCATTATTGACGGTCATTGCGCAAAGTTTTTGAGTGCTCGTATAATTATTTTTCAGAAAAGACAAATTTATTCGCTTTGTTTCATGACCCAGAATAACGGTACGTCAACGTTTGTAGATCGTCTCATCCCCTACTACTCTACTAAGTGTGAATCGTTAAATTGCATTTAAGAAATTATTCGCTTTTAATATCAGTTTAAAGCATTTTTGACGCTCCATCGTTAGTATCATCTCATATAAACATAGTCCAAGAAAATTAGAGAAATAAATGATGTTACTTCGAAAAAATTCTCACAAAGCTGAATTTTGGTGGAGACCTTCATTTTTACGACCAAAGCACTTTTTACAAAGTACCATAAATTTGGAGCTAAGCAAAAAAATTTAAAGGGGTGGGGGGGGGGGGGGTTGAATGAGGGTCAAATTCAGTTTTTTTCCAAATTACTCGAAGACCATAAGTTTTTTTGAAAAAAAAGTTGTTGGTGGACATTGTAGATCATGTCATTCTACACAAAAAAGATTAAGACACTTTTTATCGTACAATTGATAGATCTCGAGAAAAATGATCTAAAATATTGGGTTGTTGGTTTGGTTGTTTTTCAAAAAAATGTAATAAATTTATGTTTTTGAATAGGGAATTTTTTAATTTTTAGTTATGTTCGGAAAAACATGTTCTATTCAAAAAAAAACCAAGTCTTAAATATGGACCGGTACGAAAATGCTGCCATCTTAAAAATAATAATTTATATTATTATGTTCAATAACTCCCAAAACATTTACTTTTCTCAAAATTTTCTAAGAACAACTTGTAGATAGTTATATGTAAAATGACATATTAACGACTTCTGTATGTTAATTTGTTCTTAAGTTATAGCGTACCAAAACTTATTTGTTCGTCAATGTGTACAAACAACTTTTTGCAAAAAAAAAAACTATGGCTCTCGAGTAATTTGGACAAAACTGAATTTTTCTACTGGAGGTACAAAAAATAACCAGCTCTTAACAAAAAGAAAATTACCAAAAGTTACCTTTTCCATTCATTAGTAAACTGAAATTTTTTTTATAAAAATCGTTGGAGCCGTTTTTGAGAAAAATACGATTTTTTTGGGACTACTGTTATTTGTCGTCTTAAAAAAAATGAAAAAAAAACATGTGGGCATATTACCGAAAAAAACAATATGTAGGTACCAAGTTTGAATCAAATCCATCGAATCGTTTAGACTGCAGACTCGAGGACAGATATACAGACAGACAGATTGAATTGCGGGACCCCCTTTTTTATTGTTCTCTATGATCGTAGTGTCATGTTTAAATTTTAAGAAAAAAACATGTGCGTCTCGGGACGAACGACAGAAGTGATAACTAAAACTAATCTAAGTTGAACTATTTATAATTGAAATTGTTTAACTTGAGAAAAGCTTCAAAAGTTCTCCGTATGCGTGAGAGAAAGGGAATCCAGACAGACTGGCGCCGTAATGATTTACAGCGTTACGTAACGAATCGGCTTACCCTCCCATAAAAATTTCAATTTTCAAACATAACTGTTTTTCTACACTGACCATCGATGATAGGAGTCGAACTATGCAGGCACTTTTGAATGTTTTTCTCCTGGTTTGAAATTAAGATTGCAAAACTTGTATAGCTCATAGAGTAATGCTTGATACATCAAACTAATCATCATATTGTTTACTTATTAAATAAAAACCAAATCTATTCATGGAACCTGTTAAAAGTAATTGATGACATTCTAGGTATCCAATTTTTTAACCAAACATTCGAGTCAATATACTCTATCATTCCTGAAAATTTTAGATTTCTACGTCCACACCTTCAAAAGATAAAATTCTTTTAGTTGATAGTGCGTTATGCGTAACGTAACGAATCAGTTTACCCTCCCATAAAAAGTTATCACTTCAAAAATGTTTACGAATCCATAATATGCCTTATAATGTAGTACAGGTAGGCCTCACTTAACGCGGCAGTTACGTTCCGCAATAATGCCGTGTTAAACGATACAAGAAACCAGTGCAAAAAGTGGGTTACGTTCCATGATTTCAAAAAACACACAACAATATTTTTGTTTCGAATTCTATTTATCGAAATTGGAACCATACATAAAATGAACAAACAAAAATACAAAATATAAACCATTATTGCTTTTTTCTGCAATACAAACTTCATAAAACGTTAAAAAAAGAAAGAAAAAAATACTTTTAAACTGACCAAAAGAACATCGCAGATATTTTTTTTTATACGTGGCCGTTTTGGCAATGCATCAAATTCAAGGTTGTTTTTTTTTCTAAAAAAGTCCGTAGTTCCGCGTTATTCATACACTTATGAGGTTTTCGTTTGGTGACAAAAATCAATTTATTTTTGATTTAGATCTGTCAAAATACTGATTTTGACATTTATTGCCTTCGATTGGCCAAAAAGAATTGATTTATTTTGTAAATTTATATAAATTTTGCAGATCTGGATTTTTCAAATCTACCCCTCTTTTATAAACACCAATATGCATCCAAACTTACAGCCATCATTTTGACAAGGACTTGTTTGATAATAATTTGTTTCGGTTGCAAGAAAGAATTTAAATAGTTTTAGTTTTATTCTTCCAGCTCATTTGCGGACTTACAAACTTGAAATTAAAAACAACGTTCGAGTCAATATTTGGGAGCTGATACCACTAGCTGTTTCACAGACAAAAATATGCACCAATACAGCAAATAAAAATCAATCTCAAAACGTTTTCGATTCCTTACGATAAAAATCAATTTATAGATCAAAATATAATAACAGTTAAGTCCCTAAGTTAAGTTAAGTTAAGTTCATTCATATTAAAAAAAAAAAAAACAGTAGGCATGAATATGAAATGAATAATTTTCATGAATTTAAAAACAAATACATAAAATATGTATGTACATAGTATTTAACATAATTTTTTTGTTGCCGATACCGCGTTAGAACGAGGCTTTTAAACGTGTTAACGAAAATTGTTCGCAAAAAGTGAAACGTGTTAGAGCGATGCCGTGTTAAAAAAAGTACGCGTTAAGTGAGGCCTACGTGTACCTATTATAATCGCAAGTAAAAAAGTAGAATATGTATTTTAAAAGTAATTTATTTAGTGATACAAGTGGGATACAAAATTAAATATAAGAAAATTCAATAAATAATTACTTAATTTTGTATTCATTATCATTAGATATAATGAGCCAAAAGTCATTGGGGCAACATTTTAAGCAGTTCAAATCCACATAAGCTCAAAAACACAATAAATATATTCATAAATTTATAAAAGCTCAGGTAAGATTTTTAAAATTTCATTAAAAGATTTTCAAATATACAGGGTGTCTGCCAGGAAAGTTTACTATTTAGTTTGTTTATAATTTTTGATTAAATGAAAGAAAATGGATCTTATATTGATAAATGTTTTATTTAATGTCGGCAATTATGTATGGAATACAATATCAGGTAAATATCTACCTCTGTTATTCTCACAAATGCGAGCCCTTTCGAGCACATATTTCATTACATTCTCACACATTTCACACGGTATTTCATTAATTTCATCACGAATATTTTGTTTGAGTTGCTCAAACGTTTCTGGTTTGTTTGTATAAGCTTTGCTTTTCAGATATCCCCACAAAAAGGAGTCCGGAGCAGTCTGTGGAGGCCAATATCAACATCACCATTTCTTGAAATAACTTATTGTGGAAAGAGGTCTCGCAGTAATTCCACTGTAATCTTGGTTGTATGCGATGTGACACCGTCTTGTTGATACCACATGTTAATCAAGCCCAAAGCATGCAGTTGTGGCGTTAACAAGTTTTCAATCATATCACGATATCGCTCACCATTCACAGTTACAGTTACGCCGTTTTCATTTTCAAAGAAGGTGCAATGATTCCTCCTGACCAAATTGCACACCAGAGTGTAACTTTTAATGGATGCAAAGGTGGTTGTCATGGGCTAGCTGTAACATCCTATTAGCATATGTACGGCACCGGCGCACGCGGCGGCGTAAATGGTCTTGTGGAAGAAGCTCTTGTGTCAACTGAATCTTAAATGGAAACAAATGTAAATCGTTGTGCAAAATTATGGCCAAAGTTGTTCTTTGAAGACCAAGCTCGTGAGCACGACGTCGAATTGAAGTTGATGGATTGTTTTGAACACTTCCTTGAGCAGCAGTAATGTTTTCAGTCGATCTTGCAGTACGTTGTGGTCCATTCTTGGGCCTATCATCTACAGACCCTCTTTCTTCGAAATCAGTCACTACAGGATAAATAGTGCGTTTTGTTTTGTCACTTAACTTTCTCATCGTCACAATAATCGATGATTGATTTTGATAAAATGTCTAAGCTACTAAAACACGTTGGCTTATCGAATATTTTTCCATAATAGATTTGCCACATGTCTACTTCAGGACGGTGGACATCCTGTACCTGTACATAATTCGTTTCAGATAGAGAAACACATTGCTCAACAAGAGGAATTGGCTGTATTACCAATCGGTTTTCAAATGATTTTTCCAATTAAACTTCGAACCGTTCTTTTTTCACATTGGTATCTTGAATAAAATTCAAAGTCTTCTAGTTCTTCAAACGGGTTTTCTCGAACATTATATATTTTTGTTTTTTGCTCTCTAAAAAGCTCAAAATCTTCAAAAATATTATAATCTTCTTCTTCAGAAAACATTTTTTTTCATTTTCTGGTTTGAAATGTCAAACGTCAACTGCCAAAAAATAGTTTAAGTAATGTAAAGAAGCGTTTTGCCCGTATAAGGTTAGATGACCTCTTTAACTTTAGAGTATACTTGTTTCCGTTTAAAATTCAACCCTCATTTTAAAACTCATTTTTAGGGTCGACTTCTATTTTAAATCTTATTTAGTTTAGAGTTTAAATGTTAAAAATTTTCCGCTATTGCTTACAGGTTTGACTTGACCATTTAGGGCCACTACTGTTTCTGCTATTTGTAAATGACATTCCAAGTATTTTTAACGATTCGGATTGCCTTCTTCTTGCAGATGATCTCAAACTATATCGTAAGATAAGCTGTGAATCGGATTGTTTTCTTCTTTTGAATGATCTAGCGAGACTAGATAATTGGTGCAAACGGAATCATCTTCTTCTAAACATTTCTAAGTGTCAAGTCTTGTCATGTTTCAGGATTTGCAATCCAATTCTGTTTGAATATAATATCAAAAACATAAATCTAGAAAGAATGAGAATTGAGAAAGACCTAGGAGTTATCTTAGATACTAATTTGTCACACTTGCCTCACTATGACTATATGATTAATAAGCCAAACCAAATGCTTGGCTTCATCAAAAGAAACACTAGAGAGTTTTCAGATCCTTATACCTTAAAATCATTATATAATTCTCTAGTAAGATCATTTCTGGAGTATTGCAGCATAATCTGGAATCCTTATTATAATAATTCAAGGGATAAAATTAAGAGAGTTCAAAAGAACTTCACTATACTCTGTCCCAGAAAAAAAGGCAGTACACGTTTTATGGGAAAGCTTTTTCAAAATCAGTAGCGTGTCATATTTTTGCACCATTCTAAATTGAAAGAACTTCTCGATAAAAAGTGTTTGCCCGTCCGTAAATATATAAAATAATAAAAAAAAATTGCATTGCATCTGACGCAGACCCAACGTCCTACACATCTGATAGTGGATGTCCACTGACTTGCGTTTGATTTGGCCTGTGCACTGTGCTGTGGCTGCTGCTGCTTTTCAACCCCCATTAAATATTAATGTGCTTTCAGAGTTGCCTGTGTCGATTTGTTAACTCGTTCGGTTTTTTTTCCTTAGGTTTCTGTTGAGGTGTTTTCGATTTGAGAGCTTTAAAAAAAGTTTTGAATGATGAGTGTTATCGTGGAGTATTTTCACTTTTTGCACTTCTTTTAATGTGTGGAAAATACGTTAAAATGCAGTTACAAAATTTGAAGCTTTTTTCTTTGAAGAAGAACATTATTTGCGTAGAATTTCCTAGCGCGCGGTTAATTAATGTGAAGTGAATTCAAAATGGCATCGGTGTGTCCGACACGTCGAGCAGGTGGTTAAGGCGAAAATGTGGTAAATATACCGTTTTTTGGAAAGCTCTGTACAAAATCTAGTTATAAACATACGCAAATATAGCAGCAGTAGTAGGAGGAGCAGCAGCAGCACCAACTTCTTTTCTGAATAAAATATTTGGAAAATATAGTTATTTAAAAGATGAATTTATATTTATTTTTGTTATTTAATTTATAATTAATCCTAATGAATAAACGTTTTATTTTTACTTGTTTTTTATTCAAAAGGGATTCGCCCTACATACTGGCACCTTTTATCTTACCTCATGGTGGTGTGAAAAAAGATACAATTTTTATAAGCAAATCGATTAAATAAAAATCCCTATCTAAAAAAGGGCGGTAACCCTACATACTATTCTTTCATATCTCAGTCCATTTAAAATGCACACTACGAAAACCCGGTGAGAGCTTTCTTGGGTGACAGATTTATGCAATTCACTCTAGCGAGAATGAGAGGCAAACGTATAACGTACCTATCTTGCCTGTACTACCTATTTTCTACGTTTTATGATATTTACTGTCAGAAACTAAGGAACACTTAATATCATAAAACATAGACCAATCTTCAAATGAGAAGTGTTCAAAATCTGTTTTTAATCTGTGTTTTTTTTATATGTCTTAAACAAATTAGTGTTCAGTAATTTAAAAAAGTAAAAATCTTAAAATTTAACGTTATACACCACTGAAGAAGACGGCAACCACCGTCGAAACGTTGGGAAAATAAAATGAAAATTACGACCAATAAGGCCGATGAGAATCACTTTTTAAAAATTCTCCAAAGTCCAAATAAAAACCAACTCGGTCAAAAACTTCTAAAAAGATTATAATCTAATCAAATTGATGAAATAAACTAAACTAAACTAATAAGTTTTATATAAGTTTTCTATTTTAATACGAATTACTTTTGTGAAACTGGAAAAATTATTGAACAAAATTTGTTTGAAACCTGTCATATCAATTAAACAAATTACGAAAAACTTTGCAATAGCAACTATTCGATTGGTTGCAAATTTCACTGAGGCCCGTTTGCTGATACACAACTTAAGCATTTAAGTTCTACTTAAGAACTTATGTGACAGTTTACGCAGAGGAAAAAGTAGCCCTTAAGCTTTTTAAGTTGAACATAAATATTTATGACTCGTATCAGTAAACGGGCCTGAAACTTTTATATCAGTTACAATTAAGTTAACAAGAACTTCATATTACTATCTCAAAAAGTTGCAATTAGTTCTAGGAACCATTTATTACGATTAACATTAATTACACAAAAGTTACGTGTAACTGTATCACAACTTAAATATAGTTGCACAAGGGACCTCCACTTACCCTTTTTCGATTGCAGTAAAGTTTGTGGTGACTGGTTTTTAGACGGTGTATTTAGTTCTGAGAATACTTTAGTTATATTTCCCGATTTATAATATTTTTTCGTTTACTAAATATGTTACAAACTTTGTGGTTTGTATGGACCGCTTCACTAATTCGAAGTTAGAGTCTGACAAGGACGTGTATCTTTCAAAAACCAAAGCACTCCTAAATATATTATTGAAATCCATAGTAACATATTTATAAAACAAATTGAAGCCCTTCCCAATATTCATTTCCTTAAATTGAAATTGAATACTCATTTTAACCTAATGATTGTAATTTTTTGTGCGCTGTTATTATTTATTTCCTTACATTTCCTTTCAGGAAGGTAACGAAAGTAAAGCAAAACATACAAATTCACAAAACCGAATTTGTAAGCTCTCTAAAACATAAGCTATATTCAAAAATCTACAGTTAAATCTCTCTTTACCAAAATCATCTCAGATAGAGCTAATTTTAAAAATATATTTTTAAAACACATGTTCCAGATTTTGAGTTGTAAAAGTTAAATTGCACACTGTACAACTAACTCTTAATTTGCTTAAACAAAACACTTGTATGGATCCTGCCAGAAGCGAGATGGATGCAATCAAATAATCGATGGGTTATCGTTATCGGATTTTCACAATGGGAGACTTGACTGTATGCATCATGTACTAACAATTAGTGAAAACGTATACTTCGTGGCTCAAGGAGAAATAAATTATTTTGCAATCTTTGCACAAAATTCCCCAAAACAATAAATTTACATTACTAAGCAATTAATTCCTATCTTGCATTTCGAAAGTAATAAAATTTGTTCTTCTAACAACCCACTACACTACCAAATAAAAAAAAAATCCTATCATCTTGTCAAGGAATGTGAGCCCTCTTGCCATTTCTGGTTCAATACTCACAATCCTCAAGAAGCCAATTCTCGCCATTAAAGAAGTACACGACTCTACTTACGCTGTTTACGTTTTGACACAATTATAAAACGAGGAATAAGCCAAATACTCTGACAGGAAGGCTCACCCATACAAAACCGCTATGCTACCCAAAAAATTCCGTATTCGTTGAACTGAACATGATTTATTGTACTGGCGACCATTAATTTCTTTCCGACTGGTGGGTTGGGTAAGCGGTTGTCGGTACCTAAATTTCTGCAGAGATACCATCGCTTTGCTATAGTACCCTCACTGCCTCACTACTCACCAGGTAATGCAGAAGTGCTATACCTTTTCTGTCGGGACAAAGTCAAACTTCGTACAGGGTTAACTTTTTTGCTGTGTCGGTTGTTAAGCACGGGTGAAAGATATTGCCCCGAAAAATACCTTCATATACATATATTTATAGTGTAGTATATATAGGTTGCACGGGAGCAGTTAATTCAAGAGTACAACCATAGAAATACATCAAGCTACTGGTAGACGAAATACACGGTCGGAAGTCGGAAGGAAGTGTTTGGGGTTCTTTCGTATGTTTTATTTTCCCCGCCTACCTCCTTTGGGATCTTGGGAAAAAAGAAAACAGTTTTTCTTTCCTATACTGAAGGTCTTTGCGATAAAGGCCATGTAAATCGTCCAGGACCACCATCATCGTTCGAATTTTTGATAATATAAATGGAAAAGGAACTTATGCTCCAACGACCTGTCTGCATTAAGAGGCTTAAGTATACGAGTAGCAATGGAAATGGCGCGGGGGATGGCAAAAAGCGATACCGGCGGCGGCGCTTGGATGTGGAATGTTTTCGTCTTTGAAAAGGTATTAACGGCCTGGCAAAGTGTCATGTCAAATGGACATGCAGTTATGTTCACATCACTGCTATTGTTGGGTAAGCATGTGAAGTCTCAGAAAATTCCTTGGCTGACAGCTATTAAGAGAATAGCAAAAGCATATGGAATTTCGGAATTCAGGGGCGATGTTATTATATTTTTTTTTTTTATTATTATTATTGTTACTTCAGGTTAAAGGAGACATACTGTTGATGGTTTGTGAATTAATTAAAATGAGACAAGCAATAAAATATTTCACTTTTCCTCTTTTGCGTGAATTATTTCATGGTAATAAGTGAATTTTATAATGCTACCATTACAACTGAAAGATTTTAGGTTCTCAATCTTCTAATGAATTCAATTTGTAACCGAAAACAACACACAATTAGGAAAAGAATCCCAATTCAATCTATAAACAACGAGTGCCAGTAAAATTGTGGTAGAGCATTCACTTACACTTTTAAGAGAGGTTTAATCCTCGTTTCTTCAAGTTGGGAACGACTAGGTAGCCGGACGGATTTGCTGAAGATAGAGTCTTAAGTGTTTAGGCCTTTACTAAATAATATCTAGGGCAGGCAACGGGACAAGATCATACGAGACTTTTGTTAGTCTCGTATCGGTTTCGCCAACATCGAAAAACTTAAGTATCGTCTCGGTCCTGGTCTCGCCTAACCAAGTCTCGTCACGGTCTTCGTCTCGCCTTTTTCTCTGGAAAATTTTCATGTGCAGTCGCATGTTGGTATTGGTCTTGGTCTCATCCGTAGTCTTAGTTTCTTTTGTGTTTTTCGGTAGTAAAAAGATGTAAGATGAGACGCATTGGTCAGATTGCAAAGATAGAGTGCGGTATCTCAGCATTTTGTTGATGAGAAAAATGGGTGACGTTTGGAAAACATTTTATCTAAACGTCTAAATATAGTTTGTTGCGTACTCCATATAATTCGGAGCACCTTCAATGCATTTTGACAGTTCATGGCTTGACAGTTAGGCAAAAAACTATATTTTGACGTCTTCATAAAATTTTTTTCCAAATGTCACCTAAAAGTCTTAAAATCAACTCTTTCCGAAGCTAAAAAATAAAATAATAGAAAATTCGAATTTTCTGAGGTAAAATTTTGAATTTTGTAGAGTTTTTTTAATCCATTTAAACCAGAGACATCCTTTAATAGACTTTGACAGTTCATGGCTTGACAGGTAGGCAGTATACTATTTTTTCACATTTGGATAACATTTTTTTCAAAACGTTGCGTGAAATGTCTTAAATCACCTTTTACCGGAGACAAAAATAAAATCGGAAAAATTATGAATTTTTTTAGGTAAAATTTGAATTTTACCGTCGAGCCCAGCGAGACTCTCGTCGGATTTCGATACCAAAAATACGGTCTCGTCTCGTTCTTGACTCGATCTCGTCTCGGGTGCTTTTAAAGGAGATTCGTCTTGTTGACGAAACCGAGACCGAGACGAGACTAGTCTCGGTCTCGTTGCCAGTCCTTAATATCTATCCCAGAATGAGGTTGAAGAATTCACATGATAGGGCAACTCCTCGCCATGTATGGAGTAGTTTAGAAGAATATTTTGGAATAGGCATTGAACCGTGAGTTTTATAGTGTAACGCGGCGCAACTGTATCATTTTTTTCCAAAATCCGGAGTTGGAAGAGATGATGTGTCTTGACTTAAAATCTTTACGGACCGACAAATTGAACTGATATTGGGTCAATTAAAGTGTTTGAAAGCAGATTAAGGAGCTCACACAGTAAACTAGTTGGGGATCCAGCATGCAACGTTATACCTCCATATGCCTCGATAGCTCTTCTTTTATACTGGGTAGTGGCACTGGTTATTGGTGCTTGGTGTTGGACTTAATTTTTGCCCCAAAAATCAATTCCATTTAGCTGCTGTTAGAAAATCTGATTGAATAAATCTACTGTTCCGTGCGTCCCGAAGTCTAGGTTCCCTTCGCTATTACATTAAATATTATAATACTCCGTAGATAAATCTACGAAGTAGAGACATTGAAGCACTGGCAACGGGAATTGGCTTTAAACATCACATACATTAATACAACAGAGAGAGACAGAGAAAGAAAGAACACACAACAGAAGAAACACATTTCAACACAGCAAGTGGTTGGTTTCCGACGGTCCCCCATCGAAGTAAAAACCACGCGCAACATGCTTGATTTTCGCACGAACTTGCTTTTATGTTCGATCACATCGTATCCAAAAGATTTCTATTATAAATCTAAATATAGTTTTAAAGTCGGTTTTTACTTTATTTTCTATATATAACACAAAGTTTCTTTGAGTTTTTTATAAAAAAAAATGGTACGACAATCTAAATATTTAATAATATAAACTTAAAAACAAAATCTTAAATCGGCTTAATCAAAGAAAAAATAATTCAAAATACCGAAATAAATACTTGAACTAATTTGAGCTACAAAAAAGTACGCCATTTTATTTCTTGTATAAATTTGAAATTATGATAACAATATTTTAAAAATCTGTGGAGCGGTTTTTCAGAAAAAAAGTTTTTTTTTATAAACTTTTTGAAAAAAAATTTAAAAAGAAATTTAAAAACGCCAATTTATAGGTATACATAGAAATATAATATTTGAAAAAAAATTATTTAGTAGTAGTAGTAAGATGTGATCTTTATTCAACATTCATAATTTACATAAATTGTTCACAATTAGAGCATGGCGTAAGCCGTCAGCCGAAAAAAACAGAGAGCATATAAAATTTTATTGATTATTGAATATAAATAATGAAAAAGTTGTTTTATAAAACATTTTAGTATCTCACAAATATTCTGAGAATTAGATTAATCAAAAACTTTCGTTAATTATTTGGGAACGATATTTCCAGGAAGTTTTAACGTAGCTAACTAGAGTAAGCCAGCAGTCGCCATTTAAAATAATTTTGAGTTCATCCATGCTTAGACTGTTTTTACCCCAGTGGGCGCGTCTTATGAAGCTAAAAATGGGGCAAGTTCCAACAAAGTGTATAACGTCCTCTGATGTATGTCGGTTACACAGTGTACATTCAGTATTTTGGTCATTTCGATGAGGGATATAGTTTAGGCGTAAAAGTTCTCCTCTTACTTTGATAATTGTGGAAATAGTGTCAATACTGTTGTTGTCGTGAAAATAGTTGTTTGATAAGTTGTGATCCAGTGCTCGATATAGATTCCTTGACTCACTTAGCCTCGCACGTTCACGGAAAAACTCAAACCTGGATTCCTTGATAGAATTTTGGAGGGAAAGCAATGGGTCTTCCCATGTTGCTGGGTTGTCGAGGTCCATTTGAACGTTATGCTCCAAGCACAGTCTTGACCACTCACCAAAAAATTGAAATTTTCGTTGAATCATATAAGATACCACAATTTTGGGAAGCCTTTGCGGGTGATATTCCATGACCTTTCTTATATAGTTGAAATGTAGTTTGAGAGTGTACAGGTAGAGAGGTGGAAGTCCAGTCTCTAAATGGAGCATGTACGTCGGCGTATTTTCTGGTAGACGAAAGATTTTCTTTAAGAAGTATCTTAAGAGTTTATCTACTTCCTCATGCTGAAACAAACCCCAGACTTGAGCAGCATAACACATTATAGTTCTTACTACTGCTTCAAATAATCTGTATTTCACACTTGTTGCGACGTCCTTTTTGCCAAGAATTCCTTTCCAGTTGCAATTGATAGCCATTTTAGAATCGTGAAGCTTTGATTTGAAATGCTTTTCAAGAGAGAGTTTGGGAGTCAGTATTACTCCTAGATACTTATACTCTTTGACATTTTCTAGCTCCTTTCCTTCCCAGGTCCATTTCTCGTTTCTAGCGTATCTACCACTGCCATTTCGGAAAACCATCATTTTCGATTTATTTGTGTTTACTTTTAAGTTCCATGTTCGGCAATATTGCTGTAATTTGTTGACCATAAGCTGCATCATATTTGGCGTATCTGCCAGCAGGACGATGTCGTCTGCATACATTAGACATTTAATGTTTATTCCATTAAAAACAATACCTCCTGGTAGGAAGGAAGTTATATCATCAAGGAATAATGAAAATAGTAAAGGGCTTAGTAAACATCCTTGTTTAACACCCATTTTTGTTGCAAACCAGCGAGACAATTGGTTCCCATCCCACACGGCCGCTTGGTTTTCCTCATACATACTTTGTATTACTTTCAGGATTTTCGTTGACACGCCTATATTGCTGAGCTTTAGAATGAGAGCATTTCTGTCTATAGAGTCAAAAGCTGCCTTAAAATCCACGAAAAAAGCATATAGTTTCCTTCCATTATCAAGGTATAACTTCGCTATGCTTGTTAACGTGAAAATGTTATCCACAGTGCAATATTCTTTACGGAAACCTGCTTGGAATTCACTCAGTAGTCCATTTTCCATAATCCAATTTGTTAAACGGTTGAGAAGTATTGCAGAGAAGATTTTCATTACTGAATTTAAGAATGATATTCCTCGGTAGTTACTAGCATCTTCTGCATTCCCTTTTTTAAAGATTGGGAATATGATGCTTCTCCTGAAGCTTTCACCTACTGTTCCTTCATCAAAGACCCGATTAAAACATTCTGCCAAGCATTTTAGAAATTTTTCCGTGGAAAACTTATAGAACTCATACGGTATACGGTCTACTCCAGGTGCTTTATTGAGCTTGCAAGCGTAGGCTACAGTTTTTATCTCTAGAGATGTTATTCTCGCATCAAGTTCCACATTCTCTATATAAGGGAGGGCAAACAAGTGATGATTTGGGCTAGTTGGGGGGTTTAACAAATTTTGAAAGTGTTCTGCTAAAACCTCTGCTTTAACTTGTATTCTTGAACGACTAACCACTTCTCTACTATTCAGTCTTCTCGCTAATTTCCAAAAGTCGCAACTGTTCCTTACTTCACTTATTTCCTTCGCGAGATTTTGCCAATACTGCCTTTGTTTTTCTCTACAGATACTTTTGTATTCTCTGTTTGCTTTTTGGTAAGCTAGTTTTGAAACAAGGGTAGGTGTCTTTTTTGCCAGATGTAGTTGAGCAAAAGATTTGTTTCTCGCACTAAGACAGTCTGCATCATACCATGGTTGTTTTTTTGACGATCTTCCCCTTCCATTTGGCTGGAGAGGTTTCGCCGCAATAGCTACACATGACGTCAAAGTGTCTATTCCTTGATTTGTTTCTGGTTCGGAGAAGCCAGCTGCATCAAGTGCATTATCTAGATCTCTTTGATAGCGATGTATAAATTTATCATTCCATACTAGTTTCGGAAGAAGTTGATTTTCTGGTTCGGTATTCATATTTTGAGTGTCAAGCTTGGCAGTGACTAAAAGCGGAAGATGATCGGAGAAAGGGTATTCGCCTATCTTGAGATCCGGCATACAGCTAAACCAATCTTCTTTTACTAGACAGTAGTCTATTGTTGAAGAAGCATTTCCTCTGAAAAAAGTAAGTGAACCTTCCTCATCGCTTTTTGTTCGGCCATTCAGAAGCGACAAACTGAGAGATTCACACATTTCAATAAATTTTTTACCATTACTATCGATTTTTTTGTCTTTTGATTTCCTGGGAGTATAAGTTGAATACCCAGCGAGTTCTGGATGAAATTCCCATAATTGTGTTTCACCGACCCTTGCATTGCAATCTCCAATTAGCATCACATTTTGTTCCTTAAATTCCAGAAAGAAGTTGTACAGGGAGGCAAGATCTTGTTGCCAAAAGCTACAATTGATGTATACTGGGATGATGAAGAGCTCTTGAGTATTATTTTTTATTTTTATAAAGGTTCTGTCAAGTTGATGAACGAAGCAACATTGAAAAGTTTTCTTGATATTCCTCCTTAGTCCGAAAAGACATCCTCCACTAGCTCTTCCATGTGTTGATGTTCTTGACGCCAAGATCCAGTGCAATTCGAAATCCTCGAAGAAGTGTGAGAAGGTATCTTCATTACATTCGATGAATGTTTCGTATAAGAAAAAGATATCATACTGATTAATTAACTCAAAAAATTCCCTAAACTGTGTTTTGCTACGTAACCCTCCAATATTATATGACATGATTTTTAAAGTGAAAGTATTTTGTATAAAATTATTACTTAAATTACTGTTTACATTTGGTTTAATTCTATATTTTTTTAAATAGCTAGTTTTATTAATAGATAAGTTATTTGATAGGCTGACGGCTTTATTATTAAAAATTTGGTTGCTGAACACTGCCAACTGTTTGAGCGCCTCTGGCATTTGCTGTCAGAATTGTGCTGTCACCAAGCAAATGTTGAACAAATGTCATTCCGTCATCGTCTTCGCATGCAAGTTTGTTTTCAGCATCCAGATAAAGAATATGTTTGTTTACCGTGATTTTTTCTCCACGAATTTGTATTTTAATTTTATTATCCTTTGCAAGGATTTCCTTTTTGATCTTAATCAGCCGTTGTCGTTTCTCGCGCGCCGCCGCTGGATAATCCCTGTGCAAGGAAATGCCTTCGTCGCGAAGTTTTGAAGTCGGAGCGTAAGATGTGCTAACAATAGTGTCTACAAAATCTTTCTTTTTCATTTCTACCAAAACGTTATTTACTTTTGGATTATTTGACCGTAATGAGCGGATTTCAGTTATTGCTGTTGAATCATTTGACTGCAGCAAATCCATGCAGATGCTTTTCGCTTTTTCTGCCGCAATTTGGCCTGTTACCACAGGAAGGTGCAGGATAATGTTTTTTTCAATTGCTTTTTTGGCTATCCAGCTCACTTGCCGTTCCAGATCAAAACATTTTGACTCCATCAGATGCAACTTCTCTTGAAGAGCTGCATTCTTCTGCTTCAGGTCATGAATTTCGGCAAATATTCCGTCTAGGTCAGACTTTGTAGCCAAATTTTTAAGCTTTTCGTCCAGAAGCGATGAGAGATCATTGAGTGACATGTTCCCAACTGCGATATTGTCCTTTGACGTTACCTTTTGGGGAGGAAAATCTGGGGATGTGGCGGATAATTTTCGTTTTGGTATAGCAGTAGAAGTACTGTCGCTTGTGGAGGGTTTTACCGGTGTCCGATGCATGACTATTCTTTCGTTTGTTGTCTTTTTTTCTTAAATATAAAGTGAATTGTGACTCACCCTGGGTGTTCTAGTGAATACTTAATCGGTTTAATAATTTTTGAATTTTTTTTTCACAAAGTTTAAGTAATATTTTCAGCAAATAATTTAAATTTTCTTAGAGCTGATCAAAAACACAACTAGTTCACACTTTCTCTCTCACTTTGTCCTCAATTATTTAGTAGTTTTCAAAATATAATTTTTTTTAAAGCTTTTAAAAATACAAAAACATATTAATTAAAAATATTGGTACGCAGTATATTTTAAAAATATTTTTTGCAATCATATGACCGGTCGTACATAACAAGCTGCACTGATTTTTTCTAATCAAAATCGTTAATGCCGTTTCCGAGAAAAATAGGCTTTAGCATAACGGTTATATGGCAGGTACCGTTATTTTTTTAGCTAAAAAAAATTCAAGACAGACTGACAGACTGACAGACTGACAGACTGACATTTTTGAAACATCAAAATATACTTTTAGGATCTACAGTAAACAGTCGACGTGTACAGATGCAATGGCCTGGGGGTCAATTCCCGATCTGTGAAGTTTTGAAGTGAAAAAAAAAATATCATTTCAGAGGTTTAAAATGATTTAACATCATATAATTAAACGGCGAACATGTTTTTGTGGTACACTTTTCGCGGCCCACAAAAACCGAAGGGACATAAATTACATATCAAACGAAAGCATTTTTTGCATAGATGTGCAGAATGCCAAAATTATTTAAATATTCTACACAGAAATTGTTTAAAACAATAAATAAAAAGGCTAAAAAATAAACACCTACACTAGCGACATCTGTTTCTGAAAAAAAGAAAATGGTTTGTGCTTTGGATAATTTAATGAAATATTTAAAAGGAATTAGAAATTGCAAACTCTTGAGTGTTCGTTGCATACTTATTTATTGAATTGGGTTAGTGCTGGGCAATACTAGGATGGTGAATAGTTGAGTACAGGAAAGTGGTTTAAAAGTGTAAATAAATATTTAATTTCTAATAAAAACGTATGTACAACTTGAACAAAGAGCGTCATAATAAATTTAGAAAATAATTAAGTTTCATTTTCGAAGTTAATATAATTGAATTTATACAAATTAAAACAATTATTATTTATTTCATATGTGGTAGCATTTCATAAGAGGTAACATGAAATAAATAATGATTGTTTTAATTTGTAGAAATTCAATTATATTAACTTCGAAAATACGAAGTGTGTGAAGCCTGCCCATCTCTAAAATCATTGTTTTGGATTATTTTGATATTTCTTGAATTGTTTTAAGGCGTTAGTATTGTTGTATGTACGTATTTTGGTTTAGCATGGAAATAATGAAAGGTGCAAAAGTAAGAACCAGGAACATTTATTGTTGTACAAAAATTGTTAATGTGTCAAAAATGTGTATAGGTTAGAAAGTTTGTGTACCATTAACTGTTTTCCTTTGGACTCCAGGACTGAATGTTTATTAGGTTCTCCTCTTTGCATTCAACAATTTAAAAAAAATCATGAATTCTCTGTCTTTTATTGAATGATAATGAATTAAATAAATAAATTGGCACTGGAATTTCGAGGCCAGCCCTCTAGTATTACTAAATCGACTAAAATTTTGCGCCAATATCTCGAAAAAAATAATAATTCGATTTTTTTTACCTATTTAGAGAGCTTAAACTTAAATAAAAGGAATAAAATATTTAGTTTATTCAACAGTTTATTCCTTTTTTGGGAAAATGAACAACAAAACAACAATATGAGGAAGACTGCTGGGACTGCTTCATCATTCACCATGCAATGCAAAGAAAAAAGATGTCGCATACTCGAAGGAACACTTCAAAAGTTCCGTCCATCAACAAAACTGTTCCCAAAATAATTAGTTTGTTTCCATCGTAATCTTTTTCAGGTAAGACACAAATATTTCCATCGATGTACCTGAAACCAGTACCAGACAAAAAACAACCAATTAACGTATCTATTATAAATAAGTTTATGCACAAAAAAATACATGTTATAGACAGACACATTTTTTTTTTGTAACTTATATCTATTTAATGTTCTACGTTAAGAAGGCCGGCTCTCCTCAAGAACGGTATAATACTCTTGTGGAAGGGTCGGCCGACTCGACTTATTCTGTTAATCTGAAGCAACTAAACAGACACGCTCACCAACCACTGATCCATTCCACCCACACGGGCCTGGATAATCTATCCAGGGGGGTAAAGGAGAGGACCACGCCCTCAAATGACAGTGGTATTGTAACCTCCCTCAACCCGGTGTCTATGTGCTGACCGAGGCTTACAAGGCACTACTTCCTTTTAAGAGCCCTTCCGATATTTCAAGCCAGTTGTCAGTTTCTGTTATTAATAATCTAAAATTAATATATTAATTTTTGAGACAATAGTTACAATTCGCTGCGAATTAGTCTCATTCATTTATTGGAAAATGTTATGGGAGGAAAAATGTTACTTGGCCTGGACAGCATTGTCCAATGGGGAATGAAAAACCGTGTAGAATTTAATACTTTAAGAACTTAGTGCTGTTTTCTGTTGTTAAGGCAGAATCCATTCCACCATATCTATGAGCGGCGATCGTATTGAAGAAACCGGTCAGCTTTCAGTCATCTATATGTGCGTCACAGACCACTTCTTGTGGAATGACCATATTCAAAACGCGACAAAATGTTTGAGCTACCTTCACAAATGCAAGAAATTCTTCTCCCCGTCTGATCTAGCTGCAATATTAATGCCATCATTCGTCCAAAACTTGAGTAGGTATATAAAATTCAAAAAAGAGCTCTAAAAATGATAGGCGATAGAACTCTAACGCAAGCATTTGCATCCCTCGAACAAGGTCGTTAAATGTTTCATGTCTCTCATTATTTTATCGCTGTTTTAAAAAACAATGTTCTAGCGAAATATACCTAATACTCGAGCTTCTAGTAATGCTCATCAGCTTACCGCTGAACCCAACTTCGGGCGTACTGCCAAGTACAGAAATTCTTACTTTAACCGTACAACACGAATGTGGAATGCTTTACCATGCTCTATTTTTTTCATCCGTTTTTATATTCTGAACTTCAAAAGCAATGTACAACGGTATCTCCTTTTAAGTCATTTCCTTTTTCCTAACGCTCGCACTGTGTTTTACCATATTAAGGATATAGTCAAAATCCCTTAAGTGCGCGCAAAAAAAAATTTCAAAGAGAATTAAATTGAATAAGTCTCTGCATCCGGACAAGGAAGTGTTCGCCTTAGGGAACTTAACACGTATACAAACTTCAACATTAAAGCTAGATAAGTAACATTTATCCGTCCAAGTGATCTCGCACCCTAAGGGAATTCGCATTAATGGGAGTTTTCACATTACTACATCCTAGCCTCGACTTCTTAAGATACGTAACATAAGTTTAATTACCTCATACCCTACGGGCACTGGGCAGCCTCTGAAAACTATAAACATAAAATGTTCTTAATATAGTGAATTTCTACAACCCCCGTGTTAGGTATTATGTTACATAGTTGCATTCATTCCTCAGAGCATTAGAGCAAAATTATATACAGAAATCCGTATCCTAGAGCCTAGATGAGCTTTTAGCTTGTGGTATTTAAATTAATGCTCTTATTTCGTAGCCACCCCTTCAAATATATTTGTTAATAAGTGCTCATTAACTAAAGTCCCTTGATTAACACTTAATTTATTTCACCCATAAGCTTCCGTTACATGTTGGCGATTCAGTTTTAATTTATCACCAATATACTCGGTTTAATGTCACCATTATTATAAAGGAGCTTATACCCTATGCCTATATGCTCTTAAAAGCCCATACCTACTTCAATATTGGTCCACAAAACATAATATAAACAGCTTGAGGTCTAGATCTATAAATATGTGGCGATGTATTCACAAACACTTCAAAAAAAATGAAGCATTTAAGATGACAATAGTATAAGGGAGAGGAATTAAAGATGAAAAGGACAAAAGCAACCATCACCATGGCCAACCAGACATGATGACATTAACAACAAGGCGTTCTTCACAATCATCTTAAAGTCCATTACTTATTAGCCTTATTTGTTTTGCAGTCAGTCAAGTTTCTTTGTTTCCACTCTTCGGCTTCTTTGTTTTTTATTTTCTTTTTTTTTTGCTTTATTTTACCTACTTTTTTCTTCTTCCATTTTTTTTTGCAGCTTTAACCGTTGTGTCGCCAGTGTGTCGCACATTTTCCTCTCCATAGATCATCAGTCACACTGTCACAACTCACAGGCCACCATCATGTCCCTCCATATCAGCAAAATTGTTTTCTCGACACATAAAAGGACACTTTCACTCACACACCAATACAGCTAAGGCGGCAAAACAAAAAAAAAATTAGATTAGAGCAATGTTAAAACAAATAACAAAAATTTCACTAAAATTTCTATATAATTTGTCAAATTTGACATTTTCAATGGTGATTTGGCTCTTGGCTGTGTTAATGCTGAGCAGACATCCACATCATGCCTAACCTTTTTTTATTAATGACACTCAATATATTGGCTGATGGGATGGGAAGTTAATTCAGTAATTTACAAAATAGTTTGACAAGGAGACGATTTAAAAAAAAAATTGGAAGCTGAAATATAATTTCTCATATTATGTGGTGTCACAAAGAGAGCATAAGACCATTATAAATATAATGAGCACAAAAATGTGTATTGCATAAAGATTTGCATAGCGGCTACTTAAATCCTTATGCACTGCATATATGTACATGCAGTTGTTTATCGAATTATATAGAATAAGAGTGTTTCTTATTGAAAACATTTAACTATAAGGTTTTCGTTTGGTAATAAAAATCCATTTATTTTTGATTTAGATCTGTCAAAAATCTGATTTTTTGCATCTCACTAATTGACGTAAGTTCCCCACCTGTCAACTGGCTTCTTATACTTATCTACAACCTTATTTATTTGCGTATGATAGCAAGTATATGAGCTTATGTTTTCTTTACTCTAAGCGCATTAATGTTATGCATTACCTTATGTAACGTTTAATAGCTGCAACCAGTGCCGAAATATTTTTTTTTTGCGTAAATAAATTTGTTATGCCAATAGGGAAATTAGTATTGAGTCACAAATAACGGGGCCTGTGACTTAAACATACAAAATTCACTTCCATATTTGCAAATACTAAAAGCCTGATCCTGAAGAATATTTTCATCGGTCTATCTATGTTCTTTTCTTGGACAATACATTCATGCAATTAAAAAAAAAATTGCCTCGATCGTCTTGGTCTGCTTATTTATAATTGCATATTTTATTAATATTTCATAGATGCATCTGTTATTTTGTGGTCCGAACACGAAAACTTTGGTACATAATCAAAAGCATCTAGTATTTAAACACTAAAAAATTAGCCGAATTTGTGGTTGAATTTTGTATATATGTAATTTAGCATCACAAAACCTTTAAGGCCGCAAAAGACGTAACTAATTTAAAAAAAAAAAAACAAATTTGTTATAAGTGTTTTTATATTTTATTGTTAGAAATGCTTTTCGGTAATATCAGAGTAACCATCTTCAGCGAGCGTCGTTTGAGCACTAAGTCAATGAAATGCACGCCTGGGTCGCACGAACTTGCTCTTATGTTAGATCACATCATATGCAAAAGTTTTCTATCTAAAATCTAAATATATTTTAAAGTCATTTTTTACTTTATTTTTTGTACACAAAGTTTCTTTAATTTTTTTCTAAAAAAATTGGTCTGACAATCTTAAATATAAATAATATAAACTTAGAAACAAAAAATTAAATCGGATTAATCACAGAAAAAATAATTCGAAATTCTGAAATAAATACTTAAACTAATTTCAGCTCAAAAAAAGTACGCCATTTTATTTCTTCGATAAATTTGAATTCATGAGAAAAATTTTTAAAAATCTGTGGGGCGGTTTTTGAGAAAAAAAAGTTTTTTTTTAACTTTTTGAAAAAAAAATTTAAAAAAAATCGAAAACGCCAATTCATAGGTATTCAGGAAATACATTATAAATATAATTTTTGAAAAAAATTTAATGAGAAGTTTTCAAAATATAAATTTTTTAAATTTTTTTCTTAAAAATGCTTTTAAAAATAAAAAAAAAATTAATTAAAAATATTGGTACGCAGTATAAATTGGGCAACCTAAGGATATATATGTGTAAAATGTCTAAAGAATCGGTTGAGCCGCTTATGAGATAGTCGAAAGCAAAAAAAAACGGTCGTATGGAGAGTACCGTTTTTAGATATTTTCTAATTTTAGAAAAAAAGCCGCACTGATTTTTTTTATCAAAATCGTTAGAGCCGTTTCCGAGAAAAATAGATTTGAACGTAAGGTTATATGGCAGGTACCGTTATTTTTTGAGCTATAAAAAAATTCAATTTCCCCTCTACACAATACCTAAAAAAACTCCATAGACCAAGTTTGAAGCAATTCGGCCCACCCGTTTGGGTTGTAGGTTTCTAAACATACATACAGACAGACTGTCAGTCTGTCAGTCTGTCAGGCTGTCAGTCTGTCAGTCTGTCAGTCTGTCAGTCTGTAAGTCTGTCAGTCTGTCAGTCTGTCAGTCTGTCAGTCTGTCAGTCTGTCAGTCTGTCAGTCTGTCAGTCTGTCAGTCTGTCAGTCTGTCAGTCTGTCAGTCTGTCAGTCTGTCAGTCTGTCAGGCTGTCAGTCTGTCAGTCTGTCAGTCTGTCAGTCTGTCAGTCTGTCAGTCTGTCAGTCTGTCAGTCTGTCAGTCTGTCAGTCTGTCAGTCTGTCAGTCTGTCAGTCTGTCAGTCTGTCAGTCTGTCAGTCTGTCAGTCTGTCAGTCTGTCAGTCTGTCAGTCTGTCAGTCTGTCAGTCTGTCAGTCTGTCAGTCTGTCAGTCTGTCAGTCTGTCAGTGAATCAAATACCCATATTAAAAAAATATCCAACAGAAAGAGAAGAGATAATTGCCAGTATTATATTATATTATGAATATTAGGTATTCAACAACATTAGGTGTGTTTTATTGGGAATCTATCCATTGTACCGTAAGTAATTCCCAAAAAAACGCATCGACCGTAGCATTTTTATTTTTGTAAAATTGCTACCCCTGCACAGCAGTCACAGGTAATGAAATAGTCTTTTGCAAAGTAAAATTAAGAAAATATCAAAGTTATGAACAATAATTAGCTTTTATTCATATAAAATAGAAAGTAGGAAAACGTACCAATATTTAATTTATGTTACAAACCTATTTCTTGTTTTCATTTTTTCTGCAATTGCAGTTTTAAATTCGAACATTCATTTTGCACCAATAGAATGGAAATGATAAGTGAATGGCTTTGTTCATAGACTATGGTCAAGTCCCTTTTTACACAGTCCAATTTTTGTATTGCTTTAAAAATGGTCTATGCATTTCACACGAGGAAACAAAAATGCCGGTGAGTTAATTGTTTCCTTTTAATGTTTCTTTGCTTGGAACGCACACTACAGCGTAGTTTAAATTGTTCACTCCTCTTATATTTCATGCTTTTATTTATTTTCTGAGCTTATCGATAGCTAGAGTTTTATTTTTCAAGTCAATTTACAAATTTATTTTCTGAGTATGTTTTGCTTTCAATTCAATATTTACTCATCAGACTGCACTTAACATACGCGGAGTAAGTAACAAAAAGTTAACATTTGGTTTGCCATTTCACCATTTTGGATCACAAAAATATATGCCCAGTCCATGTCCATGTAGTGAATCGATTACCGCCCATGGCCAACGTACATTAAACAGTGAGTTCAGTTTCCGCTTAGTACATTTAGGCTAGGCGCGCACATTCAATTTTGTCGAAATGAAATAGTTTAATCACTAGTTGAACGATGATCGCGCACATAAGCAACTTAAAAATCAATCAACGAGATAAACGAACACATAAACATCATTTTGATTTAATGTGCGCGCAGTGACATTATAGTTAACTGAAGAACTTATTTGGGGAGATCGTTTGATTTGTGCCAAAACACAAACTCTTAAGTTGCTCGAATCGCGGAGTGAATAGTTTTTGCATGTGCGCGCACTCTCATATAAGTCCAGGGTATTCACTTTAGCAACCAAACTGTTGCAAAACTGAAAGTTGCATATGTGCGCGCCTCTGGCCTTATAGCTCATAGAATTTTATACGAATAAATATTTTGCGGCGCAGTGTCAAGCAATTCCTCTATAGTGCAGTTCCACCCAATGCGGTTTGTCTTCTCAAATTCGTTTTTTGTAGATCTAAATAAAAAGATGATTTTGTTCACCAAACTCCGTTTATTTACAACTATCAATAAAAATTGAACACAAAACGAAAATTGGGCTTGGTTAGTCAAAAATAAAAGTAAAATTCATTCGATAAATATTGGTTTCTTTTTCAAAATGGATATCAAGATTTGTTAAAATTGATTAATTGACATTAGGGGTATGCAAAATTGCAGATATAGGTGCAATTTTAGACGTACTTCAGAAAATAATTGAGCAAAGAATACAGTTTTTAATAGTAAAAGTCAGAAACTTTTCAGAAGAACAGCTTATAATTTATTAAAAAATGGAGTTATCTAAGATTTGAGAAATATAAACTGGCCAACTATTAAAAAAAAAGAATCAAAAAGATCGATTTGTCTTAAATTAATAATTATAACATTCCATGAACACATCCATCGAGATTCAATTCAATTATCAATCTTACCAACAAAACTAACAAAATCAGAATCGAGACTCGGCTGAACGTCAACCAGCCATCCCCCGTAGCTTCTACTTTAGCTTTATATCGACCGTAGCGAATTGTATGTAAAATGCTACGACGGATAAACTTACGGCGGATAAATTTCCCAATAAAACACGGCAATTCAGTGCACCGTCGGCCAGCGTTGCTCACTCCACCATAGGTTTTCGGTATCGGTAGTGCAAGAGAAGTAGGATCAGTACAAAGTCGAAGAGAATTGGTATTCATTTTCATTGAGCCTAGCCTGCTGCTTTGGCTGTGCGCTTTGGTTCGGATTCATTCTCTGTACCTGTACGAAACGTGCCTTGTATAGATAGATACTACCATAAGAGAAACCAGATATGCCAGCCAATGCCATACCATGCGATACGTGAAAAACAAAATAAAGTGAAAAGAGAGTTTTAAATTCATTTTACTTTTAGTGTTTGGCTCTTATTTTGTACATTGCGCGCATGCGGTGCGGATTCATTGAGTCTACCAAGTACAAATACAAACATACTCATAAGCGACGTTCAAGGAAAAGTGTATATATAGCGACGTCGAAGGTCGAACAAAATACAAAATGATTTAATTAATGCAGTATTAAATGTTATTTCTGATTCTGATAACATTTAATGACAGTGCTAGACTTCAAATAAATAACTTGAGAACGAGTTTTCATCATATTTTGGAAGCATCTGAAAATACTATTGATCTTTTCCAAAATGAGGTCTAAAAAAATTTGAACGATATCGCAGTTCAATTATTTTTTTAGTCAATTATTTTTTTAGATAATTTTCAAACTGAAATGCGGTTCGAGTCATTGACAAAATTTAAGTTACTAGCTTTACTTTCTACGAAAAATAGTGTTGAGTATGGAAAAAAATGCCCAACTGAAGTTTTTGAATTCTTAAAATATTCATATGGTGAATTTTTTTGATTTTGCATGGCTGAAGAATGAATTGTTTTTTTTAATTTTCCTCAGCTTAAAAATATCTCCGTTAAAGACATTCCAAGAACGGTTGATGCTCTTGAATTAAAAGAAACTTTTTCGAAAACTTGTAAGCCAAATTCACTGATCTTAAAAATAGCCACATCGATTGTGTCTACGAACGTTCTTTTTCTGCTTTTAAACACGTTAAATCGTATCATAAAGGAAATCAAAGTAAAAAACAGTTTCTATGATGAAGTTTTGCAAGTTGTTTGAAGAAATCCCGACGAACTGAAATTTGATTGAAGTATTTCCTTTCTAAATTATAGTTTCCTAACAAAGAAAAGCACAAAAGGTATAAAAACAAAAACTCAAAAAAAAAAATAATATAAAAAACACAAAAAAAACATAAAACAAAATAAAATCAACAAAAACAACGTCCTCGTCGTAATCCTGAATCGTAACTAAGAATAGACAAAACTTTAAGGAGCAGTTAGTGAACGCCTTGCTTGAAGCACCACGGCACGTCACTGCATATTTCCAAACATGTTGATGATTGTGAGCCATACAGATATTTAGATTTATGTATTAGAGTCATCATATACTGTTGTGTTCAAAGGTGTCAAAAGCTTTTCTGAATTCAATAAAACAAAGGTGAAGTGGTTTTTGAAATTTCTTATATTTTCCAATTAGTTGGTTAACATTTTAGAAAGTATAATACTACGTTTTCACCTACCACTTAATCCAGATTTAAGTGGATTAACCATAAATCCTCTTTGAAATCTTCTAATTCTTGAAGATTTCCCATACAAATTTTAATCTCCTTAAATGAAGATTAGAAATTAATCTCATTGAAATCTTCTTCGAAGTAGAAGATTCGCAAAATAAACAAACCTTATTTCATAGAACGCGCCTATTCTAACGTCACATTTTCTCCATTGACATTCAACAAAAAAAAACTGTCCAACATTTTAATTTATTGAAATTAAATTTGTTCAGGGCACCGAAATGATTATTCTTCTTCCCCATTATTTTGTTTTTGTCTTGTTGTATTGACTTTTAAATGACAATTCATAGTAAAAACGTCAAACTATTTTTTTTTCACTGGTGAAAACACTTGAAGATTAATTTTTAATCTGCTCAATTTAAACCGGATTATCTTTAGGTGAAAACGTAGCATAAGCTAACTACTTAATCGGTGTTTATATGTCAATATAAAAGTTCTGTTAAATTTCAATATTTATTCATGTCATATTTGTCTCCACTCTTAAGGCAGTTTTATTACAATTCATATCTAATAACTTCGTTCGCTTTTTTTCGTCCTTTTGTGACAGATTCATTGGACAGAAATACATACATATATTGTCATTTTCAAATTGTATTCTTTGAAGTACCTTACACGCATGAATTAAATTAAAAACAATTAGAAACAGAATCCAGGTTATTTTATTACATAATTCAAGCAGTAAAAAATTAATTTCCACATATTATTACCTTCAGCGGTGATAAAGATCTTTGCATTATGAGACATGAGTGTTTATTTCTGGAATAAAGTACATTATTGTTGGCTTAAGTCTATGGTTCAAGGGTTCTTGTAATATGAAATATTATTTGAGGATGCCAATGAGCCTGAAATTTATACCGTAAATGGTTGTGATAAACATTTTTGAACATTTTTATATAGACGATTTGCTTGAACATTTAATTATTAATTTTTGTTATTTCTTCTATAATAAACTATTATTACCATTAAATTATCATGCAGAGATTCCAAATCCCTCAGGAGATTCTATGCGTCTACAATTTAACCAGTTATACGCACAAAAAGAATCGATACAAATTCTGATTTTACGATACGGTTATTTCCCGCAAATTACATATATCGCACCCTCAGTGTAAAAGAGCGTTAACTCAAAAAATGTCATTTCGAGAAAACGCAACGACAAAATACTAACTCTAAGCTTTTGCCAATAATTTAACAGTCGGTATCTTTTTCCCTAATTTTGAAACTCTATGACAAGAACAAGTAAATATATATCTAGGCTCCAACTCTTCTTCTTTTCATACTATTTCTATTTATTTATTTATTTATTTTAATACTTGCATTGTAAGATACATTATCTTATAAGATAATACAAGTTTTAATATGCATTACAATTATTCTAAGCTGGCAGCTGACTTAGGACTTTCCGTTTCATCACTTTTCAAGTTATTGAAAAATTGATGATTACATGATAGCTTATTTGATTTGCACAGCTCCATCAAGTCCTTTTTCTTAGCTGCTTAGGGATATGCAGGATTTAACTCAATGGGCTAAGCTTTATTACATACCTTCATCGATTTGTACCTGGCATCCGCAAATAAAGTATTATATTTAACAATGTTTGCATTGTTTTTCGACTATTAACACTTTTATATCAGTCCAAACAACTTTTTCTCCAGTTTCGTTTTTAGACATTTTTTTTCCAGTTTTCGAGCATAAGTCATTTAGGCCGTATATGTACCTCGTTAGTTTGAAGTTGTAAAGTGGTTTTGAAATTTTTCTTTTGCCAATTGGACCTGATTTTAAACACCCTCCCTTGCCACATGGTACCGGAATAATGGATTTAAGGTCCATACCGACAACTTTTGTGTTTTTTTTCTGATTCACATAGACAATTGTTTTTCTGTGACACAATTCTTTTATAAGAAAAACATTGAATAGGTATTAACTAACTACACAACAAAAAGATAAATTTACATTATTAACATTTTCCTTGATGCCCTCGACAAAGTTTTGCAACGATTATGTTTTCGAACATTTAAAAAAAAAATAAAATATTTTTTTTTTATCTACACGCGCTCAAGGGATTATGAATAGCCTTTAAATGTTTCAACACAGCACGGCGTGAGGGTGAGGTTAAGGAAGAGAAAGAATGATAGGAAAGATATGTGGCGCGATATTCGGAGACTGTAGGTGGTTGTTGTCTCAGATTTTATCTCCAGGGATGGCGGCTGAACTAATGCGGACAAATTTCCGTGTCTTATTTATCGATGCCCCTTATAATTCGCATTAATTTTTTTATTCTGTCATATTTTATCGGTATACTAGTTTTACTCAATCACATGTTGTTAGTTCTATGCCTAAACAGCATGTAATGAGTAAACCAGCAACCCATTGTATGACATTTATTTTTAGAATTGGTTTTTAATGGAAAAATAAGAAGACATAGACTACGGCAGGGATCGAACCTGTGACCATGAGGTTGACAGGCGAACACACAACTATCGCTCCACGTGCCACCCCCAATGGATAGATAGATAGATAGATTGTTTTTATTCTGTATTAAATATTAGTAACAAAATTATGTACATACAATATAGCATGGCATTTGCCGTCTGCCAGATTGACAATTATAGCTTTTGATTACAAATTTATAAACCAATTTAAGTATTAATACAGGTTCAAAAATTTTCACTTAAAATTCTATTTCTATACACTAGTGCAAATTTACAAAATTTGTACATTTTGGGTACATTCATTTCATTTAAGTATCCTAAAATCACCTCTTCGGATAAAATATCTTCACCAAATATATGTCTTCGTGTTTCCCTTAGTATTGGACATCTACCAAGAAAATGAAAAATATCTTCTCTCTCATCCATATTACATATTTCACAAAAGATAGGTAAATCCTCACGATGCGGTACGTAATTAAGATTCAGTAATTCACCTCTCATCCTGAACATGGTTGATATTTCTTCAATGGAGTGGTCATCTCTAAAATAATTTTTTTCGTTCAAATTATGGTTCAGTTTACTGTAGATCATTCTGTGGATTGAATCTGCTGCTTCCTCCGCATACCTTACTCTTATACGGTCATTAAAATCTGAGATCAGTTTGTATAGTGCTGGTTTCCATGAGTTTAAGTCATTAAGATTTAATTCTACATTAGCTTCTTGGGCCAGATCGAGACAATCCTTAAACCATCCAGATCTGCTACGTATTGCTTGAAGAGCAGCTTTTTTTGGTAGGCGAAAATCCGGCATATTCAATACCTTAATGATGTAATCAACATTCAATTTTAATGTTTTAATAAACATTGGAGAGATGACCGAATCTAACATTACCATGTAATTTGGCGCATTTTAGGGAAGTCGAAATATGCGCTTCAAATAAAAGCTAAGTAATTTTTCAACAGTTTCGTATTTTTTTGCACCCCATACTTGGGCCGCATACAACAATGTGGATTGGGACACCGATTCAAACACTTTGTATTTAACACTATGTGATATATGCCTGTTACTAAAGATATTCTTCCATGCGGTATTAATTGCAGTTTTCGCCTTCGCTAATTTTTCAGAGAGATGTTTTTCCATACTCAAGTTCTTTGTTATGTAGACTCCAAGATATTTATAATCCTTAACAATTTCGATAGATTCATTGTTGTAAGTCCATTGTTCTCTTGAGCTCACCCCCAATATGTTCTTAGTTTTCGCATTCATTTGTTCACTTAATAAATATACTCCTACCTTTTTTAAAATATTTAAACGGCGATTATTTTCCATTTTAGTTCTATAAAATTATTTTTTCTTATTACTTTCATGTTCTCAATTCACAAATACCTGATTTTCAGAAAAATATTCCTTAATTAACCAAAACTCCCGCCAAAATTTGAATTAGCGCTCTCTTGCATTAGAAAAATATATTTTTTGCCCCTTAACGCTGTTTTGCATGGAAACATTTAAAGTGAAAAAGAGACTTGTTTCAGTTTATCGCTGTGTTGCACTAAGCGAAATGAAATATTTTTGTTTTGTATCTGTTTTGCATTGGAATAATTTTTTTGATGTGACATTTAGTCTGTCTTGCATATATTTTTTTTTTTTTGTCAAAATGAGAAAATATGCCTGGTTAATGGGATTGTTTTGGATTATCTCTGTATTGCATTGAAATTATTTAAGTTTGTGTTAGCTCTGTTTTGCGTTTGAAATTAAGAAACAGTCTGTCAAAAAATTGTTATAAATAGTCATATCGTATTTTTTGTTTCTTGAAATGACAAGCCCCTCAAAATAAACGTCATTTAAAAAAATATTTCCTCATCAATAACTCAAAAATTAAATTTTTTGACTTATCGCTCTTTTGCACTGAGGGTGCGATATGTATGTAAGGAAAGTGTTTGCATCTAATTGGCAATTTCGTTTGACATTTTAAATTGATTTGTATTGGGTGTGTTCGTTAGGTTTTGACGTCATTTCAAATTTAATTTTGTGCAAATTTGTTTGAAATTTCCTCATTTCGAAATGTTAATATATATTGTATATGGGAGAAGAAAAAATTAAATGGAACTTGGACAGCATAATTGACCATTGAAATAAACTGCCAATGCCTATTGCCAAACGTTCAGAGGAACAAAATATCTGCTATATTCAGAGTGAAATGTCAGCTTGAAAATCTAACTTTGTGTTGAATGTACAATTAAAGAAGAACGATAGAAGATACTTGTGGATATTCCATTTCGTATTCTTATTTCAGCTAAAACGTATTGAGATATTTAGTATTGAGTTAATATTAAGCGGTAGAAATTAGCTTGGGCAGCGTATTTTTACAGTTTTTCTTCTTCTTCTTTATTTCGGCGCTATTGTGATCTTGATCCCAATTGTCCTACTTACCCGCTTTACACTAGTAGTCAACCAGTGGGGTACGCCGCTCAGAAAGTGTCGGCAAGACTCCCAGTTTTAATTTGTTCTGTGTGTGTTTTGGTCTGTCTTTCCTTTTTCTTCTTCGCGATCGTGTTGGATTCTTGTAAGATATTGCCTTTCTGACGGAGTTCTCCGGATTTCTCTTTCGAACATGTCAATACTACTCGTAAATCAGTCGGTCGTGCTCTATTTTTTTTGCAAAATGGCATTTTTGACGTGACTTCCACGGATATTAGAACTTCTTATTCGACTAAGTTTTGTTACTTCTGCTGTCATACGAAACATCTTCATCTCAGATGCCGTCAACTTACTGCCATACCTTTTATACAGTGTCCACAATTGTGAACCGTATTTAAGTACTGGACGCACAACCGTAGTCTACAGTCTTCCCTTAAGATTAGGGGGCACTTCATCCACCCTACGCCTATTCCACGATTGATATCGTCATCACAAGTTGATTTCTATTGCTCAAAAATCCCAGATATTTTTTTTTTAATTTAACGCGCACTAAAGTTGTTTTGGCTGCCCTTAATATGTTTATCCACAGTGCGAGCATTAGGAAAATAGGAACGGATTTAAAAGGAGATACCGATGTACATTGGTTTTGCAGTTCAAAATATAAAAACGGGAGGGAAAATAGAGCCGGGCAAAGCATTCCACATTCGTGTTGTTCGACTGAAGAAAGAATCTCTCTACTTGACAGTACGTCCGAAATTGGGCCCAAGGGTAAACTGATGAGCATTCCTAGAAGCGCGAGTATTAGGGTTGAACAGTTTAAGGGGAGGAATGCAACTGGCGACTTCGCTAGAACAATATTTATAAAAATAACGAAATACATGAAACATTTCGACGATGTTCGAGAGATGTGATTGCTTCCGTTATAGCTCTATCGCCTATCATTTTTAGAGCTTTTTTTGAATTCTGTCCAGAAGATTCAAGTGAGTTTTGGGAGCTCCTGCCCAAATGTGTGGATCATACTCCAGCTTTGGACAAATGAAAGCCTTATATATTACAGACAGATCAGCCGGGGAAAAGAATTTCTTAAATCTGCGAAGGAAGCCCAAACACTTTGAGGCGTTTTTGGCAAAATCAAATATGTGTTCGTTCCACAAGAGGTGGTCTGTGATGCACATGCCAAGGACTGAAAGCTGATCGGTTTCTTCAATGCAAGTACCGCTCATGGATAGCGGCATAGTGGGTGGGTGCTGCTTTAACGACAGATGGCAGCACTGAGTTTTTGAAGCATTAAATTCTACGCGGTTTTTTATTCCCCATTGGACAATTCTGTCGAGATCAGAATTTAATAAGCTATGATAAGCTGCCGTTCCAGTTCCACATCCGAAGGGCAAGGAGGTGAATCTGAAAACGAATATGAAAAGCTGAGAGTACTATCGTCAGCAAAACAATTATGTGGGTTAGAATTTCCATTTAAGAGATCATTAATAAAAATGGGGAAAAGGGTCGGAGACAATACGGAGCCCTGGGTCACACCAGCATTTATTTTGTGAATATCAGACTTGAAACCGTCTAATACAACTTGTATTGAACGGTCCGAAAGGTAATTTCTAATCCATTCTCGATAAGAGAGCTTGATGCCAAACTCTATCAAATGCTTCTGAAATATCAAGCGCAATAATCTTACTTTCTCCAAAACTATGTAAGGATTTGTGCCAATTGATGGTGAGATATACCATCAGATCACCAGTGGACCTATTGCTAGGAAAGCCATACTGCCGGTCATTAAGGAACTTTCTTTCTTCAAGATATTTCTTAAGCTGATAATTAATCAGCGTTTTCATGACCTTGGAAAGAAGGGACGTAAGTGCAATAGTACGGTAACTATAGGTTGAGGAAGATTCGCCTTTCTTAGGGACAGGCTGGACAAATGCTGTTTTCAATCTACTCGGAAAGTGACCTTTAGAATAGGACAGATGGAAAAGCTTAGGCAGTAGTTTTGCCAGCGTTGAAGAACACCTCTTCAGAACGATGGGAGGGATACTATCCGGGCCAGAGAATTTGTGTATATCAAGGTCTTTGAGCACTCTAGCAACTGCACGAGTGCGGAAGAAGATTCGTCCCATAAAATCGTTTACGCTCTCAAGTACTTGAAGAGTCATAACACTTGCTGGCAGCGTCGAATTAACAGCGAACTGCGCGGCAAGCAAATTGGCTTTTTCTCGAGAACTGCCAAAAGGGGTGTCATTATAAACGAGCGTTGGAACCGAAGACGAAATGGAATTTGAATGCTTTTCACAAATGACCAAAAATTCTTACTACCTTTGGGACAATGTAGTATTTTTTACCTTAATTTTTGGTCATGCAAAAATTTGGTTCTACGAATGTGAACGTTGCAAGTCTTTCTAGCTTGTTGAAACTTTTTCCGGTTTTATAGATATTTAAACTTTTCAGACTTGGGAAGCACATTTCCGTTCAAATAAATGCCTGGAATATCAATATACATGTCCTGGTCAGCAAATGGACAGCACTAGTATTCAGTCTTTTTCGGACTGATGCTGTACCCACTTCCCTCTAACACGTCGAGTGCTCGTTACAGGGATGTAGGATCCTTATGAAGGCTCCATCTTCAGCTAAGAATTATTGATGTACATGAGTTCGGTACTTTATCTTCGAGCAGGTAGTCAAGGACTGTAATAAAAAGCAGAGGACTTAAGACACTTCCTAGGTGTACACCTACTGTGACTTGGAATACTTCAGTAATTCCAGCTAGATATCTAACCCTCGTCACCCATAATGATGAGTCGACAATAACTTTCTACACCGACGCTACCGACACGGACACCTCAAAGATGGACACTGGGGTTGGAGCAGCTTTCATCTCAGATAACCTTAAACTAGTCACTTCTGCTACTATCATTGAGCATGGAATATATCCAATCCACAGTGGCTTTTTCAGCTCCAAATTTCTCCAAAGCAGATTTAATGGATGTTTTTTATGTTGTTAAACGAGCACCTTCGATGTGCAGACGGGAGTGATCTTTCCAATGATTTATCGTTTAGGGTATGCATGTTTGTATAGTTGTATAAGTTATTTGGACCGAGAAGGTCTCTCACATAGAGATAAATTAATATCTCCACTCTCCAGGGTCTTGAGAAGAAACGAGGAGACACTTATCGGTCTATAGTATTTTGCAGTCGAGTGTGTCGGTTTTCCAGCTTTTGGAATACAAACCACTATGACTTTTCTCCAGCTGATAGGGATGTATCTAAGATCAATACAACTTTTGAAGAATACTCTAAGCCATGGGGTGATCATCAGTAGAACATCTCGTCTGCTCCAACTGATTTATAGGGAATGAACAATTTTATTGACCATAATAATCTTCTGATCTGTGATAATTCTGGTACTGGCTGAATAGAACCTAAAGATTCTGATTGTGTATGGCCTTATTCTTCACGATATAATCCGCCGGGAAAATGTGTTCTCGTAAAGAGTTTAACTGTTTCTTGGCTTGAATTCGTCCACAGGGGCAAACGGAAACCTTGCAGCAAATAAGAGAAATTTATAAAAAGTATAGAGTCTCCCAATTTGAATTAATATTGTTATATTTTAAAAAGTACATAATTGAAATGAGTTTGTCCTTAAATATAATTGGAAATGATTTTCGAATTGCATACTATTGAGCGTACGCCACTGTACTTCTATAGCCACCATAAATATCAACAATTTTCCATTTTAAATAAAAATATCTACACATCTACTCATATCGAAATATGAACCATTATATACATATATAAATATGTACATAACACAAAGGGTTATCCATTTTGCGGTTTTAAAAGTAAACGTAAATAAAACACATATAAAATATTTTATTCATGATATTTCTTTTTTATCATAAAGTTTGAACGTTGACATTATGTGTGAAATACTACATCATTTAAATGACCACCACGCGAATTGTTGCAAGCATCGATTCTTTTGAGGTAATTTTCGACCACTTTTTGACACATATTGGGCGGTATTTCAGCCATAACTTGATGAATGTTGGTTTTCAAGTGCTCAAGAGTTAAAGGTTTATCTCCATAAACACTGCCTTTCGCGTAGCCCCACAAAAAAAAGTCCAGCGGTGTCAAAGCGCATGGTCTTAGTGGCCAGTTGATATCGCCACGACGAGAAATTACGCGGCCAGGAAATATCTCTCGCAATAAAGCCATATTCGCTCGAGTTGTGTGGCATGTGGCACCGTTTTGTTGAAAGCACATATTCTCCAAGTCGTATTCTTCAATAGCAGGCAAAAAAAAGTCGGTTATCATATGACCATAACGCTCCGAATTGACGGTGACAGTCGTTCCATCGTCGTTTTGGAAGAAGTAAGGTCCAATCACACCTCCGAACAGTGACTTTTTGTGGATGTAGTGGCTTCTCTTCAATTATTTGAGGATTTTCAGAACCCCAAATACGACAATTTTGTTTATTAACATACCCACCGAGTGAGAAATGTCCTTCGTCGCTGAAGAAAATTTTGTTCGAAAAATCGACTTCCACCGCCTGTTGTTCAAGCACCCACTCGAAGTATCTACGACGTTGTGAATGGCCAGCTGGCTTCAGTTGTTGTGTGAACTTGACTTTATATGGATGTAGGTGTAGATAAAAATGCAAAATACGCCATAATGTGCAGTAAAACAGTCCCAATTCCTGAGAACGTCGAGGAATCGACACATTCGGGTCTTCGGCAACACTTTCACTTATAGCACCGATATTTTCAGTGGTACGAGCGAAACGATGATGCACAGGCCTTACAATATCTGTAACCAATCCAGTCTCTTCAAATTTCTTCACGATTTTGCCAATTGCTTGCGTAGTTGGACGATTATGTAAACCATAATCTCTTCTTAAAGCACGATATAATAATATGTGATAATGATGATGATGATAGATTGTTTTTATTCTGTATTAAATATTAGTAACAAAATTATGTACATACAATATAGCATGGCATTTGCCATCTGCCAAAGCACGATATGTGTCTGTGGCAGAATCACCATTTTTGTAGTAGGTTTAAACAATTTGTATGCCTTGTGAAATAGTTAAGCGATACATTTTCGTAAATGTCAGGCTTTCAACTGAAAAAGAAATTGGTTTAACAACTTAGTTTGACAGATGTCGAATTCCAGTCCTATACATTGAAACCGCAAAATGGATAACCCTTTATATACCTATAAAAGATGTATGAATATAAAAAATTAACTTACCTTTTCCGGTTCTCGTTTTTAAACATAACGAATAAAAAGTAAAATTCCGATGTTCAATAACATTTTGCTCGCCACATTTTAATATAATTCTCTTCCTTGTCAATTATCCATTAACAATAATATTAAGAGCAATAAGTTATTTTTTTTTTTGTATTTCGAATTTGCCCTCAAGTAAATTCAGATGCAAACCGTCCATGATTTTTTTATCGATTACTCTTGTTAAGGATACCATTTTCAGAACCATTGGGATTGGTTTTGATTTATTTTTTCGATGAGCTTAAGGACTGAAAGGCAAATTGTAAGGATACACTTACACTTCCATTTTCATTTGCATCTGGCATTATGAAATATCTTGCCATGGTTATATGGGGTTGTAAAGTGCTTCCAATTTTGTTTGTTTCTTATGGATTAAATTTAAATTAAATTTTTTTAATATTTTCTTTTCATTTTTTATGCATTTTTCTTTCATATCAGTGGAAAAATTATTTTGTTACTTAAAAAAACATAAATCTTTGTATTTACCTACCAACTATAAAGGAAAAACACAATGGTAAAATTAAGGACTTGCGATTTTAGTAAACATATTAATAATAAATACTTAAAGCTCAACATAATTTGAAAGTTTGAATGGATGGATGGATGTTTGTTCCACTTTCACAAGCAAACTTCAAACCTGGACTCATCACTCCAAATAACGGACCGCCATTGATTTAAAGTCCAATTTTAACGTTGTTTGGTCCACTCTAGTCCATTTTGTTTTGTTTAGGTGTTAAAAGTGATTTTTCTTTGGCCTATATTTTTAACGAATTAAAAAAGCTCTAATTTAAATAAATCTAAAACAAACCTTATACAATTTGTATCCAATTTTTACTTGCGATTATAGGTACTATAAGGCAAGTTATGCATTTGTCGAAAAAAAAAGTTGTGGGATAACAATCAAACATGACATTACGATGATAGCGAAGACGAAAAAATAGGGTCTAAAAATTCTGTTCGTCTGTATGTCGGTCTGTCTGTCAGTATATCAGTCTGTCAGTCTGTCTGTATGTATGTATAGACACCTACAGCCCAAACGAATTGCTTCAAACTTGGTATATAGAGTTTTCTAGGTACTGGACAAAGGGGGAATTGAAATTGTTTTTTAGCTCAAAAAATAACGGTACCTGCCATATAACCGTTACGTTAAAACCTATTTTTCTCGGAAACGGCTCTAACGATTTTGATTTAAAAAAATCAGTGCAGCTTTTTAGGCACGACCGATCATATGGTTGAAAAAAAATGAAAAATTTCTATAAACGGTACTTTCCATAGGAACGTTTTTTTTACTTTCGCCTATTTCGTAAATGGCTTAACCGATTCCTTCGAAATTTCACACGTATGTAGGTTTAGGTTGCGTAATTTATACTGCGTACCAATATTTTTAATTAATATTTTTTTTGTATTTTTAAAAGTATTTAAAAAAATTATATTTTGAAAACTGTTCATTAAATTTTTTTCGAAAATTATATTGATTATATTTGTTGAATGTCCATCAATTGACGTTTTTGATTTTTTTTTTTTGAAAAATGTTTTCAAAAAATTTTTTTTCTCAAAAACCGCTCCTCAGATTTTTAATTTTTTTTTCTCATAATTTCAGATTTATCCAAAAAAATAAAATGGCATACCTTTATTGAGCTCAAATTAGTTTAAGTATTTATTTCAGAATTTTGAATTATTTTTTCTTAGATTAAGCTGATTTAATCTTTTGTTTTGTTTCCCCTTTTCTTACATCGATTTCTGTTTACTTCGTTTATAATAAATTCGTTTTGTATCACTTTGTTTTTCAATCATTTCGCCTACGATCACTTCGCCTTTATTTCTTTCCCTTTTTACTCGTTTTGCATTTCCGTTAAAAGTGCAATGAGTTGTTTAGGTCAATGTTATCTCGCCAAATGTTTATTTCGCATTTTGTTTGTTATTAGAATCTATTGTCAGTGGCGTCTAATATAAGACTTTATTACAATTTATGTACTTTCATTTTTTGCTTATGTTTTGTTAAGTATTTTTGTATAATGAAGGTATTATTTTGTTTAAATAAAATATTCAAAATCCCAGTTTATTATAATCTTACTTTTAAAAATCCCGGTTAATCCCTCTTAGCCCGATTTGTATTTTGATAAATGTTACACAAAAAACTTTGCATACACCCAAACTTGACCCTACCCTAAATCATATAATTGGTCCAAGCAGGGGCAACACTGTTCGAGTGAACTTTAATCCTTACATCAAAAAATAAAATAATAATAAATAAAGACGAAACACACGTTGGCGAAATAATCGAAATCGAAATGAACAAAAAATGAAATAATCGATAAACTTAATAATAAAGGGTTATCCATTTTGCAAGTATAGGGCTGGAATTCGACATCTGTCAAACTAAGTTGTTAAACCAAGTTTGTTTTTAAGTTTAAGGTCTGACATTTACGAACATGGATCGGTTAACTATCGCACAACGCATACAAATTGTTAAAACCTACTACAAAAATCGTAATTCTGCCACAGACACATATCGTGCTTTAAGAGGAGATTATGGTTTATATAATCGTCAAACTACGCAAGCAATTGGCAAAATTGTGAAGAAATTTGAAGAGACTGGATTGGTTACAGATATTGTAAGGCCTGTGCATCATCGTTTCGCTCGTACCACTGAAAATATCGCTGCTGTAAATGAAAGTGTTGCCGAGGACCCGAATGTGTCCATTCCTCGCCGTTCTCAGGAATAATGACTGTCTTACGGCACATTATGTCGTATTTTGCATTTGGATCTACACCTACATCCATATAAAGTTCAGCTCACAAAACAACTGAAGCCAGCTGACCATTCACAACGTCGTAGATACGTCGAATGGGTGCTTGAACAACAGGCGGTGGACGTCGATTTTTCGAACAAAATTTTCATCAGCGACGAAGCACATTTCTCACTCGGTGGTTATGTTAATAAACAAAATTGTCCTATTTGGGGTTCTGAGAATCCTCAAGTAATTGAAGAGAGGCCATTATATCCACAAAAAGTCACTGTTTGGGGCGCTCTTTGGTCCGGAGGTGTGATTGGAACTTACTTCTTCGAAAACGACGATGGAACGACTGTCACCGTCAATTCGGAGCGTTATGGTCATATGATAACCGACTTTTTTTTACCTGTTATTGAAGAATTCGACTTGGAGAATATGTGGTTTCAGCAAGACGGTGCCACATGCCACACAAATCGGACAAATATGGCTTTATTGCAAGAGACATTTCCTGGCCGCGTAATTTCTCGTCGTGATCATGCGATTTGACACCCCTGGAGCTTTTTTTGTTGGGCTACGCGAAAGACCGTGTTTATGCAGATAAACCTTTAACTCTTGAGCACTTGAAAACCAACATTCATCAAGTTATGGCTGAGATACCGCCCAATATGTGTCAAGAAGTGGTCGAAAATTACCTCAAAAGAATCGATGCTTGCAACAATTCGCGTGTTGGTCATTTAAATGATGTAGTGTTTCATACATAATGTCAACGCTCAATCTTTATAATTAAGAAGAAATATCATGAAAAAAATTAAATAATATGTGTCTTATTTACGTTTATTTTTGAAACCGCAAAATGGATAACCCATTAAAGGGCGGAATTAACTTAAAACGAACTAAGTAAAATACCTAATGTTTTTTTTTTGCAAAACATATGCAAACAAAGTAATTGAAAAACATTTTGATTAAAATACTGAGTAAACGAAATGCGAAACGACTAAAACGAAATAACACAAAAACGAAATGAAAAAAACGAAACAAACCATACCAAATCTCGAGGTTTCGCAGTTGGTGGGCGACTCTTTTTTTGACCAATCTCCACATTTTCACTATTTTTAGACTTTGAGATAATGTTTCGAATTGATGAGCGCGGTAAATTGAATTGTTTAGCTCGATAATTCCAGTTCAAAGACTTTAATAATTATGAATTTCCTAAGGTCTGGTGATAATAATGCAACTCCACGCACCATGGTTGACAATAAACTGTTACTGGCTTGCATAAAACAAGAGATCAATAAACAACAAAACAAGTGCCACAAAATCTATTTAAATGGTCATAGACCAACTTATTTGCAACCCAGAGAGAGTATAGTCCAACTATTATGCTCTATCCTTGGTTAAGAGAATGCAAACCGGAGCCACATGTGCTTTCTCAAATTTAGTTCTGTTTGGTCTAATTTACTTATTAAATGTAATTTATTACATTTTATATTTATATTATTATTTATTTATTTATTTATTTGAATCCAGCTAATAATATCTAAAGTACAATATGTTACTTATAATTAATATTTTCTTAAAACCAGTATTTGATACATCAGACAAATTTATTAATAAGTTATGATTTACGTTAAACAAATTAAACATGTTATTCAAATGTGAATTCTGTTCATAGTTTGGTACGATAGTGTGCTATATAAATTGGGCCAGGTAGACCTCTTAAATTTCGATTTGGAGCATTAAAATTAACGTGAGACAAAAGGTTCAAAGCATCGATATTTCCATAAATAAGGTTAACGATAAAACAGGAGCGTCTGCTCTCCAGTCTGGGTAGATCTATTAGTTTTAGACGACTACTATATGAAGGAAGATTCAATGGGTCCTGTCAGCCTAAGCTTCTAAGGGCAAATTTTAAGAATCTTTTTAGAATTTGTTCAATTCTTATTTTGTGGCAACGGTGATAGGGTGTCATTATCTGGCAAGCGTACTCTATAATGGGTCTGACAAATGAAGTAAATAGTTGTTTGATAACGTAAGGGTCAGAAAACTGACGTGTTTCCTTTTTAATCCAACCTAATATTGAATTTGCTCTATAGCAAGTCACATTTATATGCTGTCTGAATTCGAGTTTTTTTTACCAAACAATAGACCAAGGATAGATATATCACTAACATTTAACAGATTTACGCCATTGAAACTATAGTCAAAAGATAAAACAGACAATTTCCTTGTAAAATTTATAATTTTACACTTATAAATATTTAACAACAAATAATTACGTAAATACCAATTGTAGAAAGCGTTGAGATCAATTTGAGGATTTTCACAGTCAAGATTACTAGAAATGGTTTACATCGTCAGCATAGTTAAGACAGTTTCAGTGCTTTAAGACTGACGGAAGATCATTTATAAATAATATAAAACGAACTGGACCCAAATGGCTGCCCTGAGGAACCCCCGAATTTTTAACAAAACTATTTGAATGGTAGCCATTAAAATTAACTGAATAGAATCTGTCAAGTAAATAAGATTTAAGCCATACAATGAAGTTCACGCTAAGCCCCAGCCTACTCATTTTATGAAACAGAATTCTAGGAGACAGTTTGTCAAATGACTTACTGAGAAAACAGACTGTTTGTTTTTTTTTTATTTTTAAACAAGTCGATACAAAACTCCGCTAGCTCCATGAGGAGAGTGACAGTCGAACGACCTTTCGAAAATCAATGTTGTTTAGAAACAATAAATGATTTTGTGTAAAAGCTTAATGTTTTGCAAATAATTGCTTCAAAAAGCTTGGGAATAGCTGGCAATTTAGCTATCGGACGATTATAGTTATCAATTTCGCCCTTTTTTCCTTTTTTATGGATAGGAATAATGAATGATTGTTTCCATAAATTAGGAAATTTACAAATAGTCAGTGAACGATTGAAATGAACAGCAAGGGGCATCGACATTTGACTATAACATTTTTTAAGAACTACCCCATCAGGGCCAGACGCGTCATTATCTTCTAAGTTAGATATAAACTACATAATATCATCAATATTAATATGAAAATTTATATCAGTCAAGTGAGAATATGATTTCAAATGACCAAATAATTGATCATTTTCGTCAAGATTATCACAGATTAAATTATCACAGTTCCAATAGTTATCACAGTTGGAAGAATCACAGATGTATACACTTTGAATAAAAGTCTGAAAATAGTTGCGTTATGATACATGGGTCATGGTTATAGACATTGTTATTTTTAAGAACGGAGGGATATGGACTTGATTTTATTTTACTGTTAATGAAAATAATAATATAAAAAGAGTTAAGTTGTTAATTGATGAGTAGGCCTACTATTATGCGTTTGGGTCGTATATAACGTGGAGCTTTACCGAAAAATTTTAATGTGGGGGCGTAGTATAGATAGATAGATAGATATTTTTTATTATTTCATTTCATCTTAAAATTAATTAACATAATAAAGATATAAAATATAAGCTATAGAAATAATATAATGACATTATATATTTTATAATACTGAGGTATGAAAATAGTGTTTAATGCCATTTCAAATGGATTTTTACATATTATACAAAATAATTATGTGAGGGTGGGGTGACCCTATGTAAATACAAAATGTTGAAATTAAATTAGATTTTTCAAAACAATTTAGGACTAAGAAAAAAGAAAAAAGTATTTTCAGAGTCTTACTATATAAAGCATAAATGAAGAGATTAAATTATTTTTTTAGGAAATTTATTCATACATAGAAAATTCTGATTAAATAGTTTTGGAACTCAAAGTTGCATATTGATCAAACCAAAACATTAGAGAAAAGTTATTCAATGGTAACATATTCAATATTTAAAAGCCAATCTTTGACTTGCTTTAAAAATATTCCAGCAGAGGTAAGAGATCTTTTTTCTTGAGGAAGTTTATTAAAAAGGCGATATGAGAACACAGAATAAAAATTACGCAAAGCAATGGTACGGAATTGTGGAGCAGTCACAGTGTATAAAAAGTTTGAACGAATATTATGGCTGGAAATCAACCTAAAATTTAGATTCCCAGACCTCATATAAAAAGTCTTCAGTACCTTGAAAGAATATAAGTGCCTCACCGGAAGTATCTTAAGGAGGCTAAAAAGTTCAAAGCTCGGATAACTACGATGTTTACGGCAAATTTTTTGAACTACAGCCTTTTGTAGAGTAAGCAATGGTTGAACTTTATTATGATAAGCCCCTCCCAACAAACAAATGCATAATGCAACTTAGAATGGAAGATACCAAAATATATAGTAGTAAGGAGCTTAGTCGAGCAAACATTACTAAGATAGTAGAAATTCCCTAAAGTCCAGTTATATATTTTCTAAGTGACTCCGTATGGCAGGAGAAGTTGACCCTTGAGTCTATAAGAATCCCCAAATATTTGAACGCATTCACTTTTTCTATCTTAAAACAATCATTGCTACAACTTACATTGTCATTAAAAGACAAATATGACTGGTTAGGCGAACAAGATGTACACTTTTGTTTTAATTTTTTGACATTCAGGAGCATGGTAAAGAACTTCAGTTTCAATTTGAAAAACATGATTTTTGCCTTAGGGCTGATTTTCAACCTGTGTTCAGCAAACCATACTCTCAATAAATCAAGATCACAATTAATGTCAGGTCGAAAGCACTTTCAGACCCAAACGAACAACCTATATCGTCAGCAAATGCAGTTAGTGAGCTTTTAAATTGCATGCTAAATAATTAATTTATGCATATTAAAAACAAAATGGGACCTAATACCGACCCTTGGGGTACTCCTATATTAAAGAAAATCATACCAATCTTACAATTGTCAATATTTACTCTTTGAGATCTATTAAGAAGATATGATCTAAACCAGTCTAACATAAAGTGCCGAAAACCAGCGTTTTCAAGATTTCTGAACAAAATTTTGTGGTTGACCAAGTCAAAAGCTTTTGTTATATTTATAAATAAACCACAATTAATTTTTTTCTTATCAAGGTTACAGAAAATTCTAGAGCAAAATTGCAATAGAGCATCCTCGGTGGACAATCCCTTTTGAAATCCAAATTGGACGGGACTAAAGAATCTTTCCTTAGCCACTTTTTCAAAGACTTTACCAACTGTTGGAAGAAGTGATATAGGTCTATAATTCGTCATTTCGTCTGCCGAACCCTTTTTAGAAGAGGGGTATGACATCCGCAGGAATCAGTAGTAATCATTGAGAAATTTTGAAACTGATCACAGGTTCCATTTTACACAAATGTTCGCGAAGCAAAAACCAAATGACACGAGATTTTATATTCAAATGTGAGCTACAAAATAAAACCGAATACAAAATTTTAAGGGTTGGTAAATCTGGTGAGTTATTAATAGCTCAGTCTAACGTCGCTCATAGAAAAAAATTTAAATTAAAGGTGAAAAAGCAAACGAATATTTCTAAAAAATACAATACCTTTTTAAAAGAACTACCAATTCCCTCAAAATTCCTCGTTGATCAACCCTCCTAGCCAGTTGTATTTCCTCTTTTTTCCTCTCGAGATGCGTTCTTCCTCATTTCTAAGCTTTCAGTTTTTTTCTATTAAAAACTTTTCCTCCTCGAATTTTTTTTCTTATTTCTTGAAAACTTTTCCTCTCGATACAAATATTCCCTAATAACTCTGGTTTGTTCTAAAATCCAACTAGAAGTGCCCGTCCAAGTTCAGTGGCCGAGGTTTTCGGTCACAATCTCATTCAGCTGAAAACAGACACGGTGCTGCTTATTCACACTTTCTTCCAGGTTTCTGCTTTGTCATCCAGAATTCGCCGCCCGCTGGTTACGCTCTCAGCAGTGCCAAAATTCAATGAATGAATTCTACCATACTAGGTTTACCATATTGAAATTGTTGAAAAGGGGGACATGGCGAGTTTTCTAGGGGGATAAAGTTTCAAAAAGGGGGACAAATCATGTTTTTCAAAAATACAAAAGGCAGAACTTGAACTTGATTGCCCTAACCTATTCAAAAAGCTGGAGATCTTTTCTTTCTGAACCTGACCTTACATTGACTGATGTTTTATTGGTTTTTCGCGCTTTTTTAAGTCATATTGCCCTTCGTTAGAAATTCTTAAATCTGATTTGCCCACAACACATTTCGTGTATTGATTGCCCTCTGCACGCTTTGCAACCCAATTAAGGTTTTCTTCTCACATCTTGTAAAAAACCTTTCGTTTTTGTTTTTGTCTACTTCTTTTCTTCAACAATCAACTGAAGTTAAGTTGGCAACGTTTTCTAAGATAGGATAGTTTCTAATACTTAATACTTAAAAATAACGGTACTTGCCATACAAATGTTTTTACCATCTTGATTATTACGAAAACGGCTATAACGATTTTGATAAAAAAGCGTGTGCTCATCTTTAGGTATAGTCTACATTTTGGTCAAACATTTTTTTTACATATCATGGAATTAACGATACAGCCCACACAATTTTTTTTTTCGTTTTCGACTTTATCATAAACGGCTGGACGGATTTCGATCAACATTTTTATATAGAAGGTCCTTCGAATTATAAATAATACTGCATAACAAAATTTTCAAAAAATATTTTTTTGGATTTTTGAAAAAAAATAATATTTTTTTTTAAATTAAATATTTCGAAAACGTGTTATTGATTCTTTTTTCAAATTTCCTTTTTAAGTTTAAATTATTCAAAGCTTAAAACTGTCACACCAATTTTGTATAGGAAAAAATTAAAGACATTTTGTATATAAAAAATTAATTTAAAGGACTTTAAAAATAAATTTAGTGTTGTGATTAGAGCAATTACGTGCGATTCAGTAGTGCATTTTATTTTATATTCCATTTAAAAACAAAAAGGAAAACGTGAAAACAATAGATATGTACGATTCTCTGCGTCGTTATTGTTGTGAACCAATCAGGGCTCACACTTAATTAATTTTTTTTAGTACATAGTTTAATAAAAATAGAGTGAAACTACCTTTTTGAGTTTGGGTTTTTGGTCGCAGAATAAGAAAAACCAGAAATGTATTTTCCAAGGGAAATTCAGTTTTGATAGAACCAAGCAATAATTGGTAAATTTATGGAAATTGCGTGTACAGATTTCGTATCGTATAATTCACAGAAGAAAACTTCATGATTGGCAACACTGATCAGCAGCTAGGTTGATTATGTTATTTCCAGGAAATCCAAGTTGGCTGCGCCAATGAAAATAACCGCTCAAATTTGAATGTGTAAGTATTCTTATTTGCTTCTATACAAAATAATCATACTTTTGGTGAATGTGGACCGAATTTCATGAACAATTGACATTTGAGACAGTAAGTTGTCATAAAAAATACTCTCATTACAGGGTGTCTGAAAAAATGATACAAGCAAACTTTAACTATAATTTTATTTTATTCAATTATACTACGGATATACTCTGCGGTTGTATAGTTGTTGCTGAAGAATAAAGATACTTCTCTCCTCAGTACTGATACTGAAATCAAAGAAAAATATTAGAAAATTAATATACATAACATTGGTTTTTTTACCAGCGTCGTCGTCATCCAGCGTCAAAACATAAATTTGAGACATTTGGACTTGGAGAATACGTGTTTCTCCAATGGGCAGGTATATGTTGCGTGCTTACGCATTGGAAAACCATCAAATTTATTTGTTTTAACGAAAGACAGTTTAACAAGAAATATTGTACATCATATAGTTCTTAATTAATGGAAAGCAATGTTTCCTACTAATTAGATTCTTAACAATCACTTCCTTAACAATGCCAATTTTAATATATATTAATTGTACGCAATACAATAGAGTTGCAGCAACGCGTGGCCGGGTCTACTAGTATTATATAGATACAAAATTGTATATGTAGAACTAAATAGCTAATTTCTTTTAATGAGAAATTTTCTTTAACCGAGCACCATAACCAATTAAATATTTTTTAATTTCACGGAGAATTTATATCCACGTTTAAAGTCCCTGTTTTACACATTTTATTAAAGTTATTTAAATAAATATGTATTTATCTGATCATCTAACCTTGCCGAATTTGTATTTCCCCTTGGCCTTCACTAGGTGATAAATATCTTTTGAAACATTCTAGTCCCTTTTCTGATTTATAAATTTTAATTAATATTTACAGAACATTTATCTTATACAAATTGTAGTTAAGTCCATTACTCTGCCATCAGTAATCAAGCAATGTCTTAGTAATTTTAAACCATTTTTCAAAAGTGTCACTGAAATAGAACAATCAAGGACTGACGATATCAATATCAGTATTCTTTGCCAGATTAACCCACAAAGTGTATATAAATAAAATTGAAATCAACAATTTTACCCGACGACAACCTATCCCTTCCTTTCTGTAAATATTAACTACGTTTTAAGAGCCACCACCCTGCCTCCAACTAAGTATATTCATCCCAATTATGTCAGTAAATTCAATATAAAAGAAAAATAAACAAATAACTCCATCTACATCATCATCATAAACTTGATATCACATTAATCCATTTGCATATCCATCATGCTCTGGGTTCATTGTCTCCATTATTTATCTCCATTCCGCCAGTCAAGTCACACCCTTTATTTTTTTTTTCCTGATGATAACGTAAAATTCACTGCGTATTGTATATAATGCTGGTTATTTCTTCAACCAGCAGCGTAATAAAGCTAACGCATCATTGAACAACAATTTATGGCCGTCAATCTGTCATCGTAATCCTTGAATCCTCGGGCACGTCACAAGGTTATATAGAAATATCGATGTAGAAACATTCATTTCCGCGCCAATTACATTGGACATTCGCTTATGCGAACAGCAAGCACTTTCAAAGCTACGTTATTTCAGTAACTTTCCGATCGAGGATTATGTTATCATGCCAGAGACAAGTATGACCAGCACCAGTGCTAGTTATCCAATATACTACATTGGGCCATCGACTGGGCTCTTCTGTAGACAAACTGAAGTTATCAATCAAAGCCCCTCGGTGTTATTTTGATATTCAAACAGGAATTGGCACATCCATGGAATGAAATAGAAAGAGTTTAGAACTCAAATAGCCCAGGCAGCATGGGAAATTATTGAATTCGTTCCAACAGAACATGTGTGTAAGTGATTGGATGGATTCAACAAACGATATGGGAACTCATCAGAGTTTTGAATTTCTAATTTCATGTCATGGAAACGATGGAATTTCATAATCCGAAACGATATTTCCCAATTCCTAAGAAAAATAAATCCAATTGAAAACAACTAAAAATATGTATAAGCCAAACATTGTAACAATAGTTAAGCTTAAACAATTTTCGTTGAATTCAAAGTCTTGGTAAATACCTATAAAAATAATTTATTTATAAAAATTATTAAACTCCCGAGTATAATGAGTACCTCGTGCCCTTTTCCCTTTTTTGCGAGAGGCATTACCCTTTGAAAAAACATTTTTTTCTAGGCGAAATAGGCTGGGATTCGATCCACTTATTTTATTATTAATTATAATTTAAGACTTAAAATAATGCTACATTCTAAACATTTTGTTTAGCCAAAAAGGAAAATCTTATATAATCTTATTTTATCCACCCCAAGTAGAACCATTGTTTTGATTTTCGATTTTATGGAAAACAGGCCAACAAAAAAGTGTTTTGTTTTCGTTTCTGTGTTCAAATAGCGATTTTCTCAATCTTTGTATTTAAAAATATTGTATAACATTTGTTTTTTTTTCAAAGTTTATTTCTATACCTTTTAGAATGATAAATAAATATAACGTGTTGTCAACCACGATTATAAGGTTTAATTCTTCTCTTTAGTAAAAGCGCAATGAGCGGTGAGAGAATAACGAAGCTTAACGCATCACGTGGTGTCAAATCAATATTAAAAGTCACATTTCAGCGATTCATCTTAACGGTACATTAAAACTGGCCTCTAGAATATGAAAATATTGTTACATTTGCGGCGAATTAATTAAATCAAAAAAATACAAAATTAGCCTTAAGTACTAATTTAAGGCTTTGTGAAGCCTATGAAGCTCATTTTAAGCTTCCTATTCGAAGCTAAGATAAGTGCTTGGCTCCAGTTATGCCGTTTCTACTGTTACGACAGTAGACTACTCTTTTTTCACTCCAAAAACTTTAAATCTACTGTGGAAACAGGTTCCACTACGTTTTTTCCACAATTCTCCTGTTTTTTTTTCCGATTAGCCTTACTATTACAATTATATGCTTCTTAATAAAATATTTTGTTACTTCCAAAAGTTTATGCCACTTCTTAAAACATTATGCGTCATCTTCAACTCAAAGAAACAATGTTATTATAGAACATACCTGTTCAAGTTCTTCCCCGAGTTCATCCGTGTTTTGAAGTCTGTGTGACAGTTTGAAAATTATTGCACTTCACAGTTGATTTAGAATTTGGGCTTTTGGAACAAAAAATATATACAATTATTTTTAGTCTGATTAGACCAAATCGTGGTCCTAGAATTTTTTTTTTTCATTTTACCCCTTTTGGAAAACTTAAAACGTTATTCAATTCAGAAGAAAACTTGGTACAAAAATCAATTATATTTGATTTTAAGTGATTTCCAATGAGAAGATTGAAAAGACTTTGGAAGAAATTTGAGTTCAATTAATATTTTAGTTCACTTGACGTAATAGGTCGTAAACTGTCTACTCATTGAACAAGAAATCTCCTGATTTTCCAAAATCTTCGGACGGCAGCACTGGTGGGCTGCTCATTTTTCAAGCAGTTGCTGCAAAGTTATTCTCGAAGGCAAGGCACGGGATTCAGTTTTGTTTCCAATTACATTTTTCTTGTAATTGTTAATGAAAGAATGATAGGAGGCTACTCGTATATATGGGGTCTTATACGAGAAAGTTCATGCATATACAACGACACACACAAAAAATATTACCTTTTCAATATTAACATGTATTCTTTATTAAGTTTAAACTATAGAAAAATAAAAAAATAGTTATTTGAAATCATTTTAAGATTTTGTTTTTTTTTTAACATACCATTAAAACAAAACAAAATATAGGATTTCCCATAAAACCAAAATATCAAACTTCTAGCTATAAAAACAAACTTTTTCAGGTAAAACGTTTTTATAATTAGTAAGTTATATTTAGGGAACAAGAAAATCATATCAGTAACCCAGAAACAAAAATAGTGTTGACCTGTATTTTAACCAAAGACAGATTATAGGTACTTTATTTCAATTCGTTAAATCCTAACGTGAACAATATGTTTATAAATAAATACTTAAAACTCCTAAACACTAAATTTCCAAGCTATTGTAAAACAATAATGTTTTGAATTTTGAATTTTTAAAATTGTCATTTGGTGAAGCCACTTTAAAATAAAATTTATAATATATTTCAACTAATTGATGAGCACCATAGTTCGATCTCCTAAAAATTTTATACAGTGGTCTTTGAAGTCGAATACTTGAACGACTAAAACTAAAGTTAAGACGATAAAGAACCGATGGTGATGATACTGCTCCATTTATTATTGCTGCGATAAAACAAAATTGTAAATATTTTCTATAATTTGCGAAGGATGGAATGTTAATTAAAGCTAGTCTTTGTGAATATGGGGACAGAGGGTTTCCCCTGAACCAAGGAAGAAAACGGAGACAAACGCGCAAGAACCTCCTCTGAATTGCTTCAATTCTCATTATATGTACAGAATAATAAATTGCCCACACTACAAAGGCATACTCAAGAATTGGTCTCACAAATGAAACAAAAAGTAGTTTGAGAACATAAGGGTCACGGAAATCGCGGCCAAATCTCTTAATGAAACCAAGGATTCTATTTGCTTTTCTAACTACAAAACTAATATGGTCAGTAAATGTAAGTTCCGAATCTAAAACAACTCCCAGATAAAACAGATAGTCTATTTAAAAAACAAGAATCAAACATATAATAAAAAACAATTGGAACTTTAAGTCATCTTGCAAAAGTAGACAGTCAGATTTAGAATTAATTCTTTTGAAAAGTTTAATGTCATCAGCATATATAAGGACAAACGAATTTTTTATGATCGAAATCAAGTCATTTATAAATAAAATTAATAAAATTGGACCTAAATGACTGCCCTGAGGGACACTAGAATTCACTACAAACTGAGTCGAACATTCATTACGAAATATTAATTCATATTGTCTATTTTCTAAGTACGATGAAATCCAATTTAATAAATTGTCGTTAAAACCATGACGAAACAATTTAAAAATTAGTGTTTTATGACAGAACTTGTCAAATGCTTTACTAAAATCAGTAAATATACAATCTACTTGTTCATGTTTCTCAAAAACATCTAAGCAAAAGGACGTAAAATTAAACAGGTTGGTAACAGTAGAACGCTTTTTCACAAAACCATGCTGGTTATCACAAATAATTGAACTACAATGAAAGGAGAGGACACTACATACGATTGACTCAAATAGTTTAGGTATTACGGATAGCTTAGGAATAGGTCTATTATTCATTATTTCATATTTTGGACCTTTCTTGTGAATTGGTACAATAAATGAGCTTTTTCAAATTGTTTGAAAAAGCGAACTTTTTAAAGACTTGTTAAAGAGAACGATACGATAAATAAAAAACGCATATTTTAAAATAGAGGATGGCACACCATCAGGACCAGGACTGTTTTTTTGATAGAGAAATTTGTAAAAGTGTTTTTCATTCTGATGATTACAAAAATAGTTTTTTTTATTGTCCAACAAAATATTAGAAGCCTTCGAAAAAATTTTGATATGTTTTTGACTCATTTAGAGTCTTTTGTTAATAAGCCTAAGATAATTTTATTGACTGAAATTTGGATATATGAGCATGAAAAGGATTTTTTTAAGATTCCCGGTTATAATTTGTATGCAAACTGTAATAACAACTATGCGTCAGGTGGTACTGCTGTTTTTATTAATGAAAGTTTAAATTGTGATTTTGTTAGCATGAATCTTTAAAGCTCTGATATGCTTGAGATTTCTGTAGTCTTGAATACTGTGAAAATTGTATTTATGTGTTTTTATAGATTTCATAATATTAATGAAGAGGTCTTTATTGGGGAGCTCAATTCATTACTGATCAACAACAATTCTAAACACTTGTTTATAGTTGGTGATATAAATATAGATTTGTTATCTGATGCTTTAATAGTTGAGAAATACTAGTCTTTATTCTCAGCCTGTGGTCTTAAGTCTTGTATTAATGAACCAACAAGAATAACTGCAACATCCAAGACGTGTATTGATCATATATTGGCTAGAATTGATTTGAAAACTAACTTTAGCCTAACTAGTACAATATCTGATTTTAAAATTTCAGATCACTGTATGACGTGTTTATGTTTAAATTTTAAAGAAAATAGTCAAATTGTAATGAGAAACCAGGTTCTCCACAAACAAACTACCAAAACTAATTTTGAACTGCTTAACTCTCATTTGGTTTTTGAAAACTGGGCAAGAGTCTATTCCGATCATGAACCCTCAATAGCTTTTGACAATTTTGTTTTAGTTTTAAAAGGTTATGTCGATCAAAGTTCAAAAGTTTTTGCAAGCAGTAAAGAAAAATTTAAAAAACTCAAGCCATGGATGTCAAATTATTTATTAGACAAAATCCATTTAAAAAATCAATTGAGGCTTAAGTGTAAGAAACACCCAAATAACGTTTTATTCCGTGAAAACTTTAAAGTTCTATGTAAAGAGATTCGTCTTGAAATTCCAATTTGCAAGGAAAATTTTTATATGGACAAGTTCCATAAAGCCAAAGGAGATTTAAAAAAAGAATGGTCAATAGTCAATGAATTATTCAATAAAAAAACAACTTTCGATTTTCCTTCAAATCTTACTTTTGGAACTATGAACATTGTTGATCATTCTGAAATGGCTAAAATATTTAATGAGTATTTTATTCAAATGGCCTTAAATACTATTTCTAATGCAGGCATTAATTACTTTTTCTGTTATTTGTCCAGAAAATTGTTTTAATGAAAGTTTTCAATCAAATAGTTTTTTCTTTAACACGATATCTTCGTTTGAGGTCTATAAAGTTATTCAAGCTTTGGATAATTCGTTTTCTACTACGTCAAATAGTTATTCCAACAACTTTGTCAAAAAAGTTGGCCATAATGTGGTTGACATTTTAACTCATTTATTTAACAAAAGTATTGTTCAAGGTGAATTCGCACAAAGTTTGAAAGTAGCTGAAGTAATTCCTATATTTAAGAAAGGTGATAAAAAATGTATAAATAACTATAGGCCTATATCTCTATTACCAGTATTCTCAAAAATTTTCGAAAAAATCATCAAGTGTAGATTAGTCAGTTATCTTGAAAAAATAAATTTTTTCAGCTCAAATCAGTATGGATTTAGAGCTGGTAAATCAACTGAAGATGCACTTTTAGCACACTGTTGTCATATCTACGAAAGTATTAATCAGAAAAAGTACACTGCTACTCTATATATTGATATTAAGAAAGCATTTGATACAGTAGATCATGCCATATTATTGAGAAAATTAGAAAAAGCTGGCTTCAGAGGTTTTATGCTAGATTGGTTTTCTTCCTATCTTAAAAACAGGAAACAAAAGGTTAAAATAGGTAGTCATTTCAGCGAAACCAGAAGTATTAATATCGGAGTTCCTCAAGGTTCAGTGTTAGGTCCAATTTTGTTCCTTATCTATATCAATAGTGTATATAGTCTTAACTTAAAAGGAAAAGTAAGTGGCTTTGCTGATGACATAGCTTGTGTTTATTCTAGTCCCACAATGTTAGATTTGATTTCGGATATCAATTTCGACTTGGAGTTATTCAGAGATTGGTTTGGCATTCATAAGCTTGTTATTAGTGAAAAAACAAGAGTTATGTTTTTCAATTTGACTGCTTTAGATATGAATCCTCCACTTCTTATTCAGCACAGCATAGACTGTAGAAAATTCTCACTAAGTAGCTTATCTTGTTGCGTCTCTAATAGTGTCCCAACAAATGTAGTCGATGTTGTTTCTTCTCCTAAATGTTTTCGTATCGAAACTGTAGCTGAATATAAATATCTTGGTCTGATAATTGATAATAAAATTAACTGGAAAGTGTACACCTTAGCTTTAAAAAAATATTTGTTGTCAACCACTAATGTCATGTTTCACTTGAGAAACCTTTGTTGCAAGGAATTTATGGAGACCATTTATTATGGACTAGTTCAATCAAAATTACAATATGGAATAATATGTTGGGGTGGTACTTACAAAAACTATATACAACCTTTGTTAGTTACTCAAAAGCATATTCTAAGGACCATCTGGAAGAAGAAGAGATTTGAACACAGTTTTTCGTTGTTTGTCAGCTCTGGTATTCTCCCTCTTAAACACCTCTATTTTTATAAAGTATTAAAAATTTTTTTCTGTAGAAGTGGTTATCTTGTAAGCCACAATACTCCAGCTTACACGTTACGGAGTAGAGATAGGAATCTTGCTATCATTCCTGTGCACAATACTCATAGCTTTCTTAACTTTTACACCTCAGTAGCACCTAGACTATTCAATGCATTACCCCCGGAATTACGTAGCATTCGATCAACTCATTTATTCAATAAAACAATTACAAAATGGCTTTTTAATTTCGATTTTGATACAGTCTCTAACATTATCAAAATATTGGTTTAAACTTAAAGTAATTTGAATCATTTCATCCACTTACAAAAAAAAAAAAAAAAAAAAAATAAATAAAAAATTAAGATATTATTTTCTCGACATCCTACCCCACAACACTTGTTGATTAAATAACTATTTAGTATTACTGAATTAAATATTTATTTAGTACTTTCGACACTTGTCGTCAGACTTCAGATCGTGCCTTTACTTTTTCTTATTTATTTTCAAGTGAAAAACACTTTAAAAAAAATAATACAAAAAAAATGTTTATATTGTAAATACTATTATTGTTAAATTTTTAGTTGTTTTAAATTTTTTATTATATTTTTTATTTTATATAACTGTAAAAGAAGAAGAAAAATAAATTGAAATTGAAAATTGAATTGAAATTGAAATAAAACACTCATCCAGTTTCAGTATGTATTGTGTAACGGTTTGTTCACTTATTTCAAAATTAATGTCATTTAAATGCGGAAAGTTTAAAACTGAAGAAGAAGAGTTAGAAGGGTTTATAGTGTTTGAATCATCAAACGGTTCTCTGAAATAGCTTGCAAACATAATATTTGCAATAACTTTTGGTTCATGACTAGATGATGACGAATTTGACATAGAGTTAGGGTACCCACAAGTTTTTTCTTACAATTGACAAACTTCCAGAAATTATTTGGATTAGATTTAAGATCAGCTTCCATTTTATGAATATACTCATCATATAAAGAGTTTGAATAGTTATTAAATAATTGTTTAAGGATAAGGAACGTTCTATAATCATCATCAGATCCTGTGTAATATGTATAGCCGAGCAATACCTTTCCTATTGTCAATTCTTTCTTATTAGATCGTAACAAAAGAGCCGGGATAATAGATTATTTATAATAATAATGTTTGTTAAACTGATATATATACAATTGGCCCTTAATTCTATTTTACATTACTCATATTACATTGACATTTTAATTTGTTTTAGCACTTAAGGGGCTAATATTATACATTGTTTTAATTTTTTTTGTTAAAATTATTAAAAAAATTGTCCTTGAATTTCTTGCACTACTTACTTTTAGTAAGTAAGTTGTGTGGATAATCTCGGGTTGTTCATACCCGGCTGTTTTTGTGGTGATGTGGGGTTAATATGGCATCTGGTCACTATATATCGTTGAAATAAATAACTCCTTCGTCCAGGAGCGCTGTCACATCCAGATATATTGGCTTGGGGTATCTCTTTTCGATGGTTATGCTATTCACTAGGGTGTTTGGGTGGTTGATTAGATTGCTCGTCAGTCTTTTGGCAGCACTGATCATGTACTTGTCAAGGGGTGTTATTCCGGACGCCTCGAAAAGTCGTTTGTTGCTGAAGTGCTTTTGTCGTCGCTGGTCAAAGTGGAGTCCGGTGCAGATCCGGAGGATTTTCCTCTAAAACATTCCAAGCCTTCTCATGCTGGTTTTGGATGCAGTAACCCATGCAGGAAAAAAATATGTGATAATGGGCCTGAAAAGTTGCTTATCTATAAGCAGTTTCGTCTTCTCGTTGAGCCCATTCCTTATTCCCATTAGGGGTTGGATACGGTGAAAAGCGAAATTCGCCGTTTTTAGGGTGCGAAATTGCTACTCAGATATTTCACAGTTGGTTTGGATCTTAGTTGTGACCCGTCGGGCAGATTGATAATAATACTTCGGCAACTTGTGGCTGACGGAGTGTTCCGATGCCCCGCTGGTCTTCTGAAGCAAACCAACTTGGATTTGGCTGAGTTGACTTTGATGCCCCATTTCGTGTAGAATTCCCACAGGCGTCTCACATGTTCTTCTAATCTTAGGACTGCAATGTTTGGTTGGGGCTGATCCGATGTGAAAATGTTGTAGAGGTACGGTCCTAGCTTCGATTTTTGGGGCAACTTCTGCTGATGCTTTTGGTTGTTGACTTGTTGTTTTCTATTTGGACAAAGATCGATCTGGAATTAAGAAAGCTAAAAATTATTTTATATATTTACAGAGCCATGTCTGGTTTTGGTTTTGGCATCCCCACAAAATTCATCCGCCTGTGTAGGATAATGATGAAGAACTCTCGCTGCTTCGTCAAGGTTGGTACTGAACTCACAGAAGCTTTTGATGTCAAGAAAGGATTCTGACAAGGTGATGCGCTACCGTGCGATTTTTTCAACTTAATACTTGAAAAAATTGTAAGAAAATCCCAAGTTAACTCTACTGGCACAATTTTGTTCAAGTCTGTGCAATTGTTAGCATACGCTGATGACATAGACGTCATTGGCTGAACCCAGCGAGCTGTCACTGGAGCGTTTGCTAACATTGAAGCTGAAGTGGCTAAGATGGGACTAGCAGTCAATGAGGCCAAAACGAAGTACCTGCTGTCCACAAAAAGGGACACACAACACCGGCGGATTGGACAAAACGTCACAATAGGCAGGTACAACTTTGAGGTAGTTAGGGACTTTGTCCACCTCGGATCCGCTATAACATCTAACAATAACATCTCGTTAGAAATAAAGCGAAGAATAACTCTTGCCAATCGCTGTTCCTATGGGCTTGGGAGGCAATTGAGTAGTAAAGCCCTCTCACGAAAAACAAAGGAGACTCTTTATAAGACTCTGATCATCCCAGTCCTGCTCTATGGCGCGGAGACATGGACTCAAAAGCGGATAAAGATATCCTTAGTCGTTTCGAGCGTAAGTTTCTTCGCAAGATTTTCGGCCATATCTGCGTTAACGGGCTTTGGAGGAGAAGGTTCAACCACAAACTATACGAGCTGTACAGCGAAATTGACCTGGTACAAAAAATACGTATATCATGTTTAAGATGGCTAGGTCATATAGAGCGTATGGACGACAATGCTCCGGCTCGCAGGATCTTCGATTCCAACCCAGAGGGAAGACGCAGTCAAGGAAGACCTCGCCTAAGGTGGCGCGCTCAAGTGGAAGATGACCTCAACCAACTTGGAGTGCGTAACTGGAGGCAGCTAGCCAAAGACCGAGTTACCTGGAGAGGCATGTTGGTTGAGGCCCAGGTTCGCGCCACCTAAGTAAGTAAGTAAGTAAGTAAGTAAAAATTATTTTAATTAGTGTAACTGGAAAATTAAAAATGGTTAGTTTGTATATAAGCCCTCGTATCCAGATGCTTCGAATATCCAATAAGTAGCCAACAGCAACCTGGTAGTTGTTGAGGGGATTAGCAACATCCTTCTTAAGTCTCAAGAGTGGATGTAAGGTTGAATGTTGCTCCCGAAATCCGAACGGCATATCCGGAATGATCCAGTTAGTGGTGAGAATGTCTTTAACCTCCGAAGAATAACTGCCTCAAGAATTTTGCTGGTGTTGCTTAGTAGGGAAAATGAGATGATATCCTGATACCCCTATCTACTTTCTTTGGTATCGGTAATCTTCGCTGTCTTCCATCTTTTCGGAAAATAGCAGTTCTTGATGCAGTTGTTGAATAGGATCGTGAGATATAGTATCATGACATGTATTAGTAGGGGTCTTAAGGTCTATTATCCTGGCTCTTTTGTTACCGTCTAGTTTTGACATATTAACTCGAGACCGGCTAATAGATGTTATGCCTATTGTAAGAGAACAATGTGGTCGAGAATAAGAGCAAGTACGTGCCATCCAGTCGTTCATTTAATTATTTTTATTTTCGACTCTCTCGTATCGTATAACTAATAACTTCCCATATGAATCTTCATAGAGCTAGCAGTACTATATAACTATCATTTATGAATTATGGACTATTAATATTAACCATTTCATACCAAAATAAAAAAAAAATCGATTAATTATTTTGCGCATATTATATTGAAACGTTCAAATATGTTTGTAACGAAGTCACTTCATACCGTTACTTCGATAAGAAATCCTTAATAATTCTGATCAATAGGGACATATTATGTACTTGAAAAAGCATGGAGTTCATTTTTTTGACAATTTTCTTCAATACATCCATCATACTGAAAGGAATGCTATTAAATTTCTGTTCTGCCCTAGAATCAAGACAACATTTAAATCAGTAAATGGCTCTAATCGACCAGAGTGTTTCGCAGCTCCCATGCTCCATATCCCATTGTAAATGGAAATCTCTATACAAAAGTATTTTTTTTTTTGAAACCACTCGAAGCTGAAAATATCCACTTAAAAAATCGTTTGCAATTGACATCCATGAGGAAGTGAACAAAATGTATGTACGCTTACAAATTCACAAGGACAGGACCCGACCGCCAAAATGAACCATCAATCAACCAAAGGACCAATTCAAATAGAGAAGAGGCACACAGATCCACAGACCCGTTCAGAATATACTTACATACATATATACATATATTTACAGAGTAAACAATGGAAATTGCCTTCTAATGGCATGTCTTGCTTTCTATTCAATGAAAGATTGAAAGTGTATTCGAGATGATGGCTAAGGCTATAGTTCTGCTTTTTTAAAAGGAATCTGTCCTTTGTACTTGACACTATACAACTACGAGTTTTACAAGTTCTAGGCTGCTTTTAAATACACTTGTTTGATGTGACCAATCAATCTTCTAAATAAAATATTTGGCTTTGCTCAGGTAAATTATCTTAAAATTAAGGATCATCTGTTAAAAAATTGCTCAATGAACCTTAAACACTTGACAGGTCTCGAACAGGTTAATGATACATCTATTCAAACCTAAACAGAACCTCTGAGTCTCATTTAAAATAAATGATGGGATTGACTTTCCTATAATATCCTCTTCTTTTTATTGGAAGTGACACACTTTTTAGAGAGTAAATATATTTACACTTAAATATTAGATTTATTTAAGTAAAAAACAAAATATGTAGGTAGATTGGATTTCTCTTATAATAAGAAAGTTCCTTTTTTATCGGTTAGGGGTTAGCGTTGCTGAGTTAATCGGAAATTTCCTTACTCTGGTGCCAGTTTTTAAAGCTTTTACATCGACTCAGGTAAGTTCGCCCGTTTTTTTCAGGATTCTTTCCACAAAAGCAACGAAGCTTTAATTTGAAAGGTTCTTAAATTTACTATTTACATTAAATAGATATATTTCCTTTACAAAGTACATTTATTGAATTTAAATATCTAAAGAGAAAATCTTTCAAAGTTAGAAAAAAGAGGGGGAAAGCAGATAAAAATGAACCCATCTCTCAAAGACACCAAATTAATTAGTGAGCTAATGGATCGAGAACCACTGATGCACTTACACAGATATTATTGTAAACATTACCAAACTGTCCAGAACAATTCCAGCATATTCCAAATGGAAGTACCTACACAATACGCCTTTAGGGTAGTCATCTGGGACCCCTTCTTTTAAATCGTTTTTTTTTTAAATTCATTTTTATTTAATATTAACTTATTAATATCTTAAAGCTAGACCAAAATGTTTAAAACTAGCCTAATTATCAATAACTTACAACTAATTAACTGGCCCTTTACCGGCGCTCTAAACTAAACTATATCTCTTAATACTAATGTCTTTCGACCTAAAAACTCTTCTCCACCTTGAGCGATGACGTCTCGACCATACAGGAGTCCCCTATCTACAGTTTTACGCCTGTAGTGGTAGATAAGCGGAACCGCCGTTCTATCCTGTATCAGCCCTCGACTGTTTAAATAGAGGAATGCCTCGGGAGGGATGTAACCACTTAACCGCGTACTCTCAAAATATTCGTTATTGGGGTAATAAGCCCCAAAAATTAAGCTGTTAGTTGAGGACATCGCTCTTGCAACGTGACCCCGAATCAGCTTTAACAAAAAATTATCTATCCTGTTTATGTTGGCTCCGTTGTATAGAACCTGGTTGGAATAATATCTTGTGTACTCCGACTCTGGTGTTCTGTGTAATCCAAGGCAACGTCTAAGACATTGCCTCTCAAACACCCGAATCTTTTCCATTTGAGATGGGGCAACGTTGAACCACACCGGGCATCCGTAGGCAATCATCGGCCTGATGAGGGCCATGTAACAAATCACCAAATCAAAGGGTCCCCTAGGGCTGGCCAGAGCAGCACTTATATGTCTGTCGAAATACAAATACTGATCCAACCAGATGGCAAGGTACTTTAATACACTTTTATTCGATCACCAAGCTTGCGCTAGTTTTTTCTCGTATCCCTTGAGGCGCTTGACAACGGAGTCCTATACAAAATAGTTTCTTCTTATATCGCTGAATCTTGTCGAAGTCACTCTGCAAAAGGATTTTGATGACCTGAACTGTATTAGCTGTTCTGTACGCAATTAGATCGTCGGCGTACGCAATTGCCTGAGCTAGACTACCTATCAGATCGCTGGTGTAAATGCTGAATATAATCGGCGAGTTAACCGCTCCCTGCTGAAGACCATTATTAATATTAAAAATTGCGGTAGAAGTTACATTGCCACTCTTGACAACAAACTTTCTACCATTTAGCATGTCATAAAGCATATACAATAGAGGTTTACTTATACCTAGTCTGGTTTAGAAAGAGACCTTCTAACCATACGGTGTCGAAGGCCTTCTCCAAATCAACCAGACAGGCACCCGTACACTGCTTTTTAGTTTTGTTCCATTGGATATCAGAAACCAGCTTAAACACCACATGAATTGTGTCATGTCCCGCCTTAAAACCGAACTGATTATCCGGGATGATATTTTTGTCCTCCGCCCACTTGAACAGAGCCCTATTAAAAACCTTTTCAAATACTTTGGTGAAACTTGGAAGAAGACTTATCGACCGGAGATTCGCCGGATTGGAGTGGTCCTTTCCCTTTTTTGGGAGAGGGTGCACCACAGCTGTCTTCCACCGCACTGGATAATATGCATTATTCAGCGCGTTGCTTAACAGTGTGGTATAAATGTCAACTGCTTCTTGAGGTAAATGTCGTAGTACAACGTTGGATATACCATCGACTCCTGCTGACTTCTTTTTCTTTAATGAATCGAAGATGAGCTGGAGCTCATTCTTCGAAATAAACAGGGGACTGGGCCCATTTCGGTCGGCAATTATGCCTCTTATAAATCGTTTCATTAATGATATTCATGACCTTTGTACTTTAAAAATCATATAATGTTTACGGATGATTTTGTAACGAAGCGTTACAGTATCTCTTACCGCCGCGCCGGCCATACCGTACCCAATTCACCACCGTCACCATCAATAGCAGCAACATCACACGATAACTACCCATCCATGCGAGTATGGACATTTTATTTTCATTTTTACAATTCACACTGCGTCATACCAGAAAATATAATAAGAGGATGTAAGAAATAACGATGCGGGGCGAAACTTATATACACGAAGTGTACACTAGTCTCGATTGGGTTTTGCTGAGTAGTAAGCCTGACATTGATCATAAGTGGTGGCCAATTTTTGATAAATTCCTTTACTTTATTCGTGTACTCGTGTGCCGTTTGAAGCGGAAATATTTTGGGTATTAAAAGGAGTTGTTTTTCCCTCGGATTAGCGCTGGGCTGGAATTAGATTCCTATACAGCGTTTCCCTGCTTGCGTAAGATTGAGTAAGATTGTGGGCATTACAATTATATGAAATGCCGTGTTATACCTACATAGTTTAAGATTATAATAAAATTGGTATCATATGATATTTGGCTTAAGATTATAATGCAATTGTAAGATTGTAACAACCTTATTTTATTAATATTAAGATAACTGGACAATAGTTCCTGTCTTTTTAATCCGACTTTTACTTGCATTCTTCTGTATACCCTGGACACGAAGAGCTTCTAAGACATAGGAAAAAAAGCATCGCAATTTAAAACTGTACTTCCAAGTATATTTCATCAATTGAACATTTCAATTTCTCTCAATCTTAATCAGATCTATGTGGGAAATAATTTAAAAATTGAGCCTCGGTTATCCTTATCCGCTGCAGCCAACATTTAAATGGTGTAATATTGAGTGGCGTATTAACCACTTAGCTCGTGAGGCTCGAGCTTAGGGCCGCAAATTTTGTATGTTATTTTATTTTAATTTTTAAAAAAATGAAGCAAAAAAAAGATTACCTAATGCCATTCAAATGGGGTATTCCTCATTTTTGTATCCGAAAATAGGAAATTTAAATCTCTGGACTGATTTTCCGGCTATTCTTGAAAAGCCTGTTTGCGCGAACGGTTCGAAAACACGTAATGACAAATCGCCCAAAATGTCTTGGATTTTATATAAGAACAACCAATGCCATTTTTTATATAATACCAAAAACATATAACAATTTATCCTTTCAACAACAAATAAATAAACCAACATGTAACATGCTAGCGCGGATCCAGAGGAGGTCATGGGGTCATGTCCCCTCCTCTAGGAGAAAACCATAAAAGGAATTAGGATATACACATTTAGTTTAAAAACAAAGGCAACTTCTTATATATCTTACTAGGTTTTGTTGTTAAATTAATTGCCAGTCTATACGCAATACTCCTTTGCCGTAAAAAAAATATTTAACCGGTTCCCAGTTTTAAAACTCAATAGGTTGTTCGTTGGAATCTAAAGAAAAGTATATTTTCTCCACATGAGTAAACACTTAGTAATGCAATTTTGCTTACAAAAATTCTATACAATTTATCCAAAACCAATCATAAATGACCTGTGAGATATTTCAAAAATACTACCGCACCACGCATTTATATTCCTCACCCCAAAAAGACAATCGTGTCTTACTTATTCTTCGATTCTTCGATATTAGCCCATTCAAATTACGATCCTTGGATAGTATTAAAAAAACGGGCCGATTATCACTGAGCGTAACTCAGGGCGCCCAGCAGGTTAATCCGCCACTGGTAATATTTCACATATGTATAATGAAATACATAATCATTTAAAATACAATGCACGACTGGATCTTGCCCTTATGTGCGATCATATCGTATGCATAAGCTACTTATAGAAATCGTTAAATATATTTTTGAAGTCATTTTTTACTAAAATGTCTTCAATTTTTTTGCTACAGAAAAATTTGTTATGGCAATTGTATGCATTAAATAATATAAGCTTAAAAATATATCTCGAAAAAAAATCGTCTACTTAGGAAAGTGTTTTTTTTTTTTTGCTATTGTTATAATACCGTCCAATTTTATAAAATCATCCAATTTTAATCTTGTTTGATATAGTTAACATTTACTATTTTTTTCAACAAATCGATGTAAGATTAACTGAACTTTACAAAAAGTACTTATTGAGTTTTTTTTTTCAAAAATAATAATATTTTTCGAAAATTTGCGTATGCATTATTATTTACAATTTAAAGGACGTCCTATATAAAATTTTTCATCAAAATCTGCCGAACCGTTTATGAGAATGTCCAACATAAAAAAATAGTTGTATGACAGGTACAGTTAATAAGAAAATTTAACCTGCTCTTATATTCGATCACATTGTATGCACAACTAATTTGAAAAACTAATATCTGCTCAAAAAAAGGTACGCCATTTTATTTCTTTGATAAATTTGAGATTATGGGAAAAAAAATTTAAAATCTGCGGTTTTTGAGAAAAAATATTTTCTTAACCTATTTTTAAACTTTTGGAAAACATTTTTCAATAAAAATTCATAAGCACCAATTCATAGGCATTCAGCAAATACATAAACTATAATTTTTAAAAAAAAAATTAATAAGCTGCTTTCAAAATATAAATTATTTAATTTTTTTTAAATGCATTTAAAAATACATAAAAATATTAATTAAAAATTTTGGTATGCAGAATAAATTTGACTATCTACAGCTATATATGTGTGAAATTTCGAAAGAATCGGTTAAGCCATTTATGAGATAGTCGAAAGCAAAAAAAAAACGGTCCTATGGAAAGTACCGTTGTTAGACATTTTTTTTCAACCATATGATCGACCGTACTTAAAAAGCGGCACTGATTTTTTTTTATCGAAATCGTTAGAGAGGTTTTTTTGAAAAATAGGCTTTAACGTAACGGCCATATGGCAAGTACCGTTATTTTTTGAGCTAAAAGAAAATTCAATTTCCCCTTTGTACAATACCTAAAAAACTCTATATACCAAGTTTGAAACAAGGTAGGTGTCTATGCATACATACAGGAAGACAGAAAGACAGACAGACAGACAGACATACAGATGAACAGAATTTTTAGACCATCATTTTTTGTCTTCGCTATCAACGTAATGTCATGTTTGATTGTAATCTCAAAACTTTTTCAAACTTCGACGAATGCATAACTTGCCTTATAGTACCTACCTATAATCGCAAGTAAAAACTGTTGAACCAAAATGTAGACCATACCTAGAGTACTGCACATCAAATTATAATATAAGGCAAGTTATGTATTCGTAAGAAAAAAAATGTTTTCTAACAATCAAGCATGACATTACGGTCATAGAGAACGCAAAATAAGTGGGTCCCCCAATTCCATCTGTCTGTCTGTCTGTCCTCGTGTCTACAGCCTAAATGCTTTGATAGATTTTCTTCAAACTTGGTACATATTGTTTTTTCGGTTATATGCCCACACGTTTTTTTCATTTTACTTTAAGACGACAAATAACAGTAGCTCCCATACATTTTTTTTTTGCTAAAAACAAAAATCTTATTTCTCTCAAAAACGGCTCCAAGAATTCTTATAAAAAAAATTGTGTGTTCATATATTAGTACGGTTCACTTTTAAGTATAGGGTTTTCCAATAAGAGGTGTTATTTTGATATTCAAAGAAAAATGGCATTTTTGGAAATAAATGATCGGATGTTTATTTCATTATAAAGAGGAAGGTATGCCGTTAATAATGGAACACAACATCAACCAAATGGCCGCCAAGACCACGCTAACAGGACCATATCCTTTTCATGAAATTTTCCATAACCAAATCGCAAAGTGGCTGCCCTATGTCCTCGATAGCCTCACGAATTTCATCTTTGAGGTCTTGAATCGACGCTGGGCTGTTGGCGTAGACCTTATCTTTCACGTGGCCCCAAAGGAAGAAGTCGCAAGGTGTTAAATCACAAGATCTCGGTGGCCAATTGTGATCACCTCTTCGAGAGATAACACGGTCCGGAAACTTTTCCCGTAAAAGATCGATGGTTTCATTGCTTGTGTGGCACGTAGCGCCGTCTTGTTGAAAGTAAACGTTGTCCAGATCAATACCATCCAATTCAGGCCATAAAAAATCATTAATCATCTCTCGATAGCGCAATCCATTGACCGTAACTGTTGCTCCTGCCTCATTTTCGAAAAAGTAAGGTCCAATGACCCCGCGGGACCATAAACCGCACCAAACAGTCACGCGTTGAGGATGGAGAGGCTTTTCAACAATAACTCTTGGGTTTTCCGAGCCCCAGATGCGACAGTTTTGCTTGTTGACGTAGCCTCCGAGGTGGAAATGGGCCTCATCACTCAAGATGATTTTTCGATGAAATTCCGGTTCATTTTTATGCATTTCAAGGACCCAATCAGCAAAGACACGACGTTGTTGATGATCAGCCGGCTTGAGTTCTTGTGTTAACTGAACTTTATAAGCCTTAAGACCCAAGTCTTTATGCAAAATACGGTGTAATGACGTTTGTGGAATGCCTAATTCCAAAGAACGACGAGGAATGGACAAACCTGGGTTTTCTTCAACACTTTGGGCTACAACAGCAATATTCTCAGTTGTTCTTGAGCGACGTGCACGGGTTTTATTCTTCACATCACTAACTTGTCCCAACAGCTCGAATTTGTCCACCAATTTCTGTATTGCGGTCCGACAAGGTGCTTCACGACGACCCAAAAATGTTTTAGTTTTACGAACCGTCTCTGCCAAATTTTCACCATTTTTATAGTGAATTTTAATAATTTCAATGCGTTGTTGAAGCGTGTATCGTTCCATTTTTATTAATAGCGTAGTTGCTACTTGTCAAATGTCAAAAAATGACATCTTCAAAAGTGACAGCTACCGACATAGCGGGCTATTCAAAATAACACCTCTTATTGGAAAACCCGCTATAAAAATATTTATTTTTTTTTTGCGTACATATTAACGGTACTTCCCATAAAACCACTTTTCTTATTTTCGACTTTCTCAATATTGGAAAAACGGATTAGAATAAATTTTTTTATACAAATGCTCCCTAAAATTGTTAATAAAACTGCATACTCAAATTAAAAAAAAAAAAGTTTTTCGATTTTTAAAAAATAAATAAATTTTTTTTTTTGAAAAATCGATTTCGAATCAAGGTAATCTTACCTACATAGGCTTTACGCCTGCATAGGATAACTACACCTAACTAACTAAACCTCGATGGTTAGACAAAATTGTTTGGCCGGTACCGTCAATTTTGGGGTAAAAAAAAAACGATTCAAAAATCTTTTTAAAACAATCACCTAAAACGCTTAAATAGCAAGTGTGAATAAAATCGTTTCAGCCATTTGGGCAGTAGATCGTTGTACAGACAGACAGACAGACAAAGTCATTGCCTAAGCATTCGTTGAATTAGCAAAATGAATTCAGAAAATCAAGTTAAATTGTAAATTATTTGCTGAAATTTGCTTTGAAAATACCATTGACGCGCTTCAATGAATCCAATTTAAAATCATTAGCAACCAAAAATGACAACTGAAAGTGGGGGTTGTCTTCCTAAGAACGATTCCGATTAATTAAGACCGTAGTTGTGGTGTTTTGTATAGCTAAAATTTATTCAATCCTTTTTTTATTTGAGTTGAAAGGTTTTTTTAATATTTAAAATTCTTTGATCAGTTGATTCATTTTCAATTTATAACAAATATTTCTTGTGTTTTAGTAAGCATAACTTTTCCTCTAAAAATACATTAATGTAAATAATATTTTTTTTCTAATTGTGCAAGTTAGTTCTTGGAATCAGTTAATATAAAGTTTAATTAGGTTCAACTAGTATCCCTTACAGTACAAATATACTTTGATCCATAGCTTTGCCAATCACGTCAACCACGGCGTATACGCACTTTTTATTAATAAATTGCCATGGAACCTAGGTATGCAAATTTTTAATAACAACCAATTACGAATTGGTAATTATTCGCGTGCATAAAAAGGTGTTTGTATTTTGCAAATATTTTGTTTTGGGTCCTGTGGACAATCAGCGGAGGTTTGTTTTATTAAAAGTACCTACTCTTGTTACTATAGTGACATGAAAAACATGTACAAATGGAAACAAATTTCATCAAATCTGTAATTAAGCTAAGAAAAGGAAAGTAATAACTTATCAAAAGCTGTCGAAGATTAACAGATGAATGATAAAGATTTCATAAGGTGTAACGTAGTTCCAATAACGTTTCCCAAGCATCACAGATTTGCATAGTGCAACCAAAAAGCTACGGCTTTTGTTCCACAAGGGTCGCTTATAAGTATTTATTTAAACATCTTAGTGCCTCCGATGTTATTGTAAGGTTTTGCAAGTCTTTCATTTTTATTTTAAATGATTTGAGTTTCAATACCGTTACATAAGGTGACTGTTCATATAAGGTTAATATAAAATTTAATGGAACCTATTTGTTAGTAGGTAACCTTTTTTATAAACAGTATTGCAAACTGATTTGGATCTTTAAGCCTGAATCTTGTGTATTTTAATAACTGAAATGTAACTCTAAAGTCTGAAATGTAACTAAAGTCAAAATAACCATTTAATTACTTCTTAGTGACTTTGAAATGACTGAAATATTACAAACTTGAATCTAACTGCATTGCAATTTGCAACTATCATATGTCAAATTCTTCAACAAATTTCAACAGGTCGCATATAAATTTAAAAAAACATTGAATATTTTAAAAGCAATTTATTTAGTTTTACAAGAGCGAGCCCTATGAAAATTACATATTAGGAAATTCAAGAAATAATTATTTAATGATGTTTTCATTCATTATAATTATATAAAGAGTCAAATTAATTGCTTACTCATGTTTGACTTGACTTGTAATTCGTTTGTGTGAAACGTGTGTCAATTAAACTAGTAACGGAAAACTTTGCAATAGTAACTATTCGATAGGTTGCAGTTCAACCACGGAAAACTCCACCGTAACTTTTATATCAGTCACAATTAAGTTAACAAGAATTTTATTGTGGCATCTCAAATTAGCTATCTAGTTTAAAGGAACCCTTTATTAAGATTTACTCTTAAGTTCATTCTGAACCATCAGAACTATGCTTACTCATTTTTTGATGAAAACATTAATTTGAGGATAACTTATTTTGTGGCGTATATTTAAATTATTGATATTTATACTAGTATTATATACTAAGAAAAACACATTTGAGAAATAACATAAATGATTCCTCGTGCAATCTGGTCTTGACTTGTAAAATCAGTGCAGTGTCGCTTTAAGCGGCCCATAATATGTATATGTACCACCGATGAGCAATACAGTGATTGGAAATTTGGGCAGCTATTTTGGTTTGCCTACAAGCTGGTAGTGTTGTGTAACTGATATTTTTGCATCTGTGTAGGAGAAAACTTTTTTGCTTCGGAAAAAACCGACGCGTTGTTTTAATTTATAAAAAACAAAAGTAGTATGTAAGCAAAATATTGGTTTGTTATTCTTCATTTATTTGGAAACTATTTTATTTTCTGAACACTATTATTGGCCAGTTAGTATACCGCACTACATCACCACCAGTTCCTGAACTCACCAGCTATGTCATTGGTTACGTTTAACTGTATAGCATGTATAACTTTTAAGGTTTTCGCGGTGGTTGGACATAACTAATTATTTATTTTTTTGGATTAACCGCGTAATTAAAAATTAGGAGTTCACTTTGTTGTACTCACCCCGAACGTTTCGCATCAAGTTTCATTGAGCGTGGTCACCGAGAAAATGCTATTGAAAAATGTTTGTGTGTTAGATTTTCTACGCAGGTAGTAGTGGTGCGTTGGTTGTTCTATTTCACTGTGTTGTTGTTGCTGAGGTGCGAGTTATTGGGAGCAAACAATACTCACTGCATCGCAAGGTGTTTTAAGTTTTATCTAGGATGATCGCAGGGTTATTTAAGTTTTATCTAGGATTATCATGAGGTGTTGATAATTGGATCCCATTACCGAGGAAGCTTAAAACTGTCGTCCCGATTGAAATTCTTATGGCGCTTGATCACAATAGCTTCGCGTACTAACCGTGAGATGTAGTGGGTTTCTTGAACTAAAACATTTCCTTGGTGAAAATGAATCCAGTGATGTTCATTTGGATTGTCCAAGATATGCTCACAAATCGCTGACTTTTCCCGCTGTTTTTTGCTCACAGTACTAATGTGCTCTTTTCTTACCATACGTCAAAGGGTGTGTCGGATAGAATTGGATATACTACCAATAAAAATTGAAAAGCTGTGTTTTGTCATGAGAAGATCATTATCCTCTTCAAACACCGGGCGTATATGCAGTCCCTTGTAGGTGTGAGTCTTCATATGTGGGACAATCACAAATGAGTATTGCCACCAGTTTAAAAGTCTATCTCGCACCGTTTTGGCGGAAGGAGTAATTTCATTAGAAAATTAATAACAATGGAAAACAAAATATTAAAAAATAACTGTAATACTTATAAGTAAGTGTTATAACTTTTTGTAAAGCAAGTATCTGCTCTATCAACTAATTTTTAAATCAATGGAAATGTATTCTTGGTTTTTGAAAAACGGGTTTTAAACTCAAATTTTGCGAAGAAATATATAAAACAAAAGTTTAAAGTGTAATTTTTCAAAGCTGTAAAATTATATATTAATTTTTACTTCCAATATAATATAGGGCAAGTTTTGCATTTGGAAAAAAAATCGAACTCGAGATTTTAATCAAACATGACATGACGATCATGGAAAAAACGTGGGTCCCAAAATTCCGTCTGTCTGTCTGTGTCTGATTTCAGCGAATATATAGGATAAATTAAAAGTTTCTTTGAATACAGATTCATGAAATGGAGAAGAAACCTTGCATACACCCAAGCCAGCACCCACTATATAGTGTGTCCAAGCAACTATGACTCTTGGTGAGTTAGTGAGGTAAATTGTGCATTGTTGTTCACATGCGCAGAGAGGTTAACGTGGTTTAAAATTCTAATGCGCACAGTGAAGCCACATATTTCTCTCCCGACTAAATCATCAGCTGAAAACGGTAACGTTTTACGATCACAATACGAATAAAGTGCACCATTACCATCTTCTACCTAAACCCAATATCGAGTAAATTTTTTTTTCAAAATGGATGGTAAATTTTTAAGGTAGGGTAATGGATACAATTGTTGGCTACCTTAAGGATTTTTCAATTTTAAATTAGCGTACTTCTCGTAATTAAAAAGTGAAAAATATACTAAATTTTGATATAAAATTTTCTTTGTTTATTTATATGAAATTTTTATTATTTGTTTATTAAACAAGAGCTAAAAATGGGTTATTAAAAAAAACTTGCCAAAACTACAATTATTGGCATCCGACTAAAATAATCGTCACCCCAAATATGTGCAACTATTGGCACCTATGAATAAAAGGAAAACAATATTTTGTTTTTAGTTTTTTTATTTCTAAAATGTATGGTTCATTTAATTTCAATAAAAAAAATAACATAAACATTTACCGCTTCGTCCGGGTTATAAAGAATAAAAAGAAATAAAATATATTAAGTAAACACTAAGTTAAATATGAAAAAATAAATAAAAAGTCTACAACAAAACAAAAGTTAGTTCATACCGATCGCATAATGTTATATAAGTTAAAATTAGATTTAGATTAGATTAGATTAATTTTATTGATTATAAAATAATACATATATACAATTCTTATAAATATTTTAAAGCATGGCTATAAGCCGTCTGCCGATTTCTTAATTTGACTTTGAGAGTTTACAAAATGAAATTAGATAAAAATAATGAAATTAATAAATTTTTTTGAAAAACTTTTGTTAATAAAAGAAACATTTAAATAGATAAAAACACAAAATTTTATTTAAAAAAAAAAAAAGAAAAAAAATGAGCTTAAACATTGGATTTTTATTTTAAGAAACATGCGAAAGCAAGATTGTAATACGTTTTAAGCAGCAAAAGATGTGATTTCTTATTTCGTATTATTTCTGATGAAAATAAATATAGATAAAGATAATACACGCTACATAAATTAAATATTACAATTTAACAGATTTACGGAATATAAATATTTTAAATCATTTAAGTGAAAAAACTGCAACACCTTTAATATTTAGGCTTTAAGTTTAGGTAAAACAAAAAATGGGGTTCTAATTTATTTCAATTATGAAAGCGTCTCTTAGCTTAGCCAAAACAAAAATAGGGTTTTAAATAATTTCAAAAGTGAAAATGGGCTTTTAGTTTAGCTAAAACAAAATTTGTAAAGTGTGTGTATTGCTCAGGAATTCACAACAGATTCAAATATGTATTTCGGTAGTTCTTTGCGTAGGAAATAAATTGTACCAGCAGTTACCAAGCACATTCCCCATTCAGAACACTGATGCATTCTTCGAACGTCAAATAACCTTTGCTGAAGAAAAGTCTGCGGATTTCTTCCAATATAGGACAAACACCTAAAAAATGAAAGACGTCTTCGTTTTGGTTTAAATTGCACAAAGAACAAAGAGGGTTAATGTCTGTACGATATGGTCTGATATTAAGTTCAATAATTTCTGCAGTTCTGATTTTAAAGATTAGACTCATATCTAAAACATTGAGCTCATATCTGAAATAATTGTTCTCGCCCAGACTGAAATTTAAATTTCTATATATAGCCTTAGAGTTTGATCCCCTAGCCATATCAAGGTATCTCTACATTCGTTCGTCTACAACTGCGATACAGTTATACAAAATATTTTGCCAATCTGTTACATTCTCAGAACTCAAATTCAAAGCAACTTGATGGACCAGAGCTAGTTCTTGCCAGTTCTTAAAAGGAGAGTAGCCGCACTGAAGAGAAATCAGTAATATTCTTTTATGTAAGTTGCTATCAGGCCTTTTCATAATTTTAGACAAAAAATCAGCATTAGCCTTCAGATTTCTAACTTAAATTAGCGAAAATCCGGACTCAATATAAATCGCATAGTTGGGAGTGTTCGAAGGTAGTCTAAATATTCTTTTAAAAAATTATCTTTGAACTGTTTCACACTCCTCCAACCATTGGTATTCGTACACTTCATTACCATAACAAGAACAACTGTTCATCGTGGCTAGATTCCCGTGGGTCCTTAGGATCGCACCGGTATCTGCTAGTATTCATATATTATTAACTAAAAGCGGCTCACCAAATCGTTCAAATTTCAGAAAATTCAATATTTTTCAAGATAAAAGAAAACTGCAAGCTTCTAAAAGCAAAAATTAAACATCTGCGAAAGCCGATGGGAATTACAAAACAAAATGGAAAACTAATAAAAATATATTTAATTCTATATTATAGTCATTATGACTATTTCGAATAAAAGACATTCACAAATTTTAGTGCCTTTAATAATATTATTTAAAAAGCTAATAGACCAAGATCCAATGGCCGGCAGACATACTTCATTTTATCATACCCGATTTTTTTTCTGTGAATAGATAGCTAATAAGATATAAGAACGAATGGACATCCCGAATTTTCAGAGCTGGCAGTAACATCGTCACAGCTTTAAGATGCAAAACTGATCTTCTGCTGCTCCAAACAAGTGAAATCGAAAGCTATGGTTTTATAAGGTATAATTTTACAGCTGAATGTATTTTTATTTTAAATCATGATCTATAGTGAAGCTTAACAGCACTGTCAGCTCGTTCAACGTTTAGTTTTCCAAACTAGCTCCATAATACCTTTTATGCGATCTATGAATCTAAGCAGCTTGATTAAAAAAAGTTTTGAAACTCTTATCTTTAAAAATTGCAACTTAGACTTTAAATACACTTCAGGAAATATTCTTTACAAAAACTCCTTCCTATAAACTACATTTGTTTTATTATTAGCTTTCCTTGACTTTTAATTTCTGAAGTACCCTATCTTATAACAATATCATGAAGTTAAAAAGACGAAAATGCCATCTTGTTGGAACTAGCTCTAGAAAATGTAAAAGTAATTTTAAAGCGACTTAGGAGCTCTATATCGCCATTTTCATTGGGTGGCAATGGCGTAGTGGATAAAGTGCTTGATTGCTAACTAGGACGTGTGGGTTCGGTTCCCACTCTAGGCGCATTCTTTTCTATACCTCCAATTTTAATTGGATGCCGCCCATGGGTTAAAATGAGACAGTAAATACCTGATTCTTAAATCCACCGTGCCAAACTAGTGCCGTGCAATTCAGGTTGCATTTAAAAGACCTTAGGTCTTACAGGCCCATGTACTACAGAGCTTCAAGTCACTTTTGCCTTTGATAACAGGCTGAATAAGAGAAAAAAAGAGGTCTCAAACTCAATGAATTAGCTATATGGGAGCTCGATTTTTGCTCTAAATCCACATATAGAGCTCCTTGCTAAATAAACAGCTTTAAGATTTAGCTCTTGAAGGACTATAAATGCTTTTATACAGCTAAACATGTTTCTTGGGGGGGCATTTCGGAGATATGCAGTTTTAACAGTGTATACTCAACTACGTTATTTTATCAAAACGGATTTTTGATATGTTTAAGGAGATAGTGTCTCAAACTTTGATTGACAATTGTCAAACACCTATAGTGGGGCGTTTCGTCTGGCAGACATCTTTAAGATGATTTTGCTAAGGTGTCTGCCAGACGAAACGCCCCACTATAGGTGTTTGACAAGTGTCAATCAAAGTTTGAGACACTATCCCCTTAAACATATCAAAAAATTAGCTTTGATAAAATAACGTAGTTGGGTATGCACTTTTAACACTGCATATCTCCGAAAAGACCCAGCTTGGAAAATTAGGAATGTCCATTCGTTCTTATCTACTTTGGTATCTATTTACAGAAAAAATTCAGATATGATAAAATGACGTATGTCTGCCGGCCCTGGGATCTTATTCTATAGTACATTGTTTCATAGAAGTTAACAAAATCTGTAACCCCAAAAGGTTTAAATAGAGTTAATCTATTTTACTCTTCTCTTTACTACATATTTAGATAGGTACACGTACTTGTAGCTTCATTTAAGAACACAACCAGGTAAGATATCGCGAGAAAGAGCTTCAGACAAACTCAATCAACTGCGGAGAAAAAGAATCTACCTTCTTCTTATTGCTCTTTTAAAAAATAAAATCGAGACAAGCTACAAAAAAAAAGATTAAACTTTTTAAAGTTTCGAATCCATTATTTAAATTTTGTAACCCAATCGCATTTAGTAAGACAATTTGAAGTTGAAATACTTAACTGATGTAACCTTAAAAACTTAATCTAAATAATGGCATATCACCAGACTTTTATTTTTGTTTACATTATGAGTAAGAGTATGTTGTTCTTTTATCAAGGAAAAAAACTTTTATTTGCAAAATATCCACGTGCATTTTCTGCAGAATCAATCACACAACAAAGAAAGGGACATCCTCTCCTCCTAACTTGAAGAAAAAATAATGGATAATTTTTCATTGTCTTACAAAATATACAATGCACAGAGATGTCTTCTTCCTTCCTAATAAGGATTTCCCTTCCTCCGGATGGGTCGTTTTATATTGTATAGTAAGGTTTAGTACTTTAACTTGGATCTAGCCTAGGGTAAGAGTATTGTAACCCAAACCAAGATGGCAAATCAAGGAAAGGGAAAAAAGAAGTAAACCAAAGTTTCCTGTTTTAACTTTTCTCTTCTTCGTCTTATCATTTTGCGTAATATATTTTTTGTGCAATTTTAGGTATTCTAAGGGTTAAACTATGCATTTAAAAATGAAAAATAATAAATTAAATTTTAATTTGATGTCAGATTTTTGTACAGTAAAATATTTTTTTGTTGATATTGCGCGGTGCAGATTTATGCTTTTTTTTTAACTTAAAATAAATAAATTGTATAACAATCTCAATAGGGACTATTTTTAGTTCCATGTTTTATTTTTATATTATGTACATTATACATCAATTCACTAGATACATTTTGTTTTACAATTATTTTGACATCACCTATTTGTGCCAAAAAGCAGCCAAATAATCAGATCTGTGCAACAGAGGCAACCAAAATAGTTGGGTCTTTTCGGCGAGATCTTTTATCCTGTTGTTCTAATGAGTTGTAAAAACTTCGAAATTCTCAACAAGTCTTTTACGAACTGCATTTTTGGTATTCAACATTCCACAATCTGTTATGGAATCTTATATGAATCATTAGGCCTTTTTCTTTTTTAGTTCAGAGCAGAGTCTGAGTTGTCAAACAATTTGTTTGTATTTCTTTTTAACTCAGAGCATGCAGAGCTCCAAAATTGTGTTCGTTTTTTCGTTCTGAACATAATTGACTGAGCATATGAGTATATTGCTGAAAGCACCAAATGCCATGTGTGCCATGAAGGAAAATGTGAAGAAAATAATAATTAGATACATAAGTTGGCGAAAGAAGTTGATCGCTTGTTATCGTCATCAATGAAAGTTCCTTGTTACGAACTTTCAAAATACCTGGGTAAAATATTACAGTGCGTCACGAAAGAATCTCCACACTCTGTAAAAAATTCGTTGGAGTTTAAATCCAAAGCAAAAGATTTTGTACTTTTGTTTCTCTTTTTACAAATGTTCCTGTTCAGCTTGCAATCAACATTATTAAAAAGAAATGGGAAATTATAGCTGAAAATACCAAGCCGAGCGAAAACAAATTTATCGAGTTATTAAATTTTTGCCTAAAAGATAACAACTACCAGCAATTTAAGAACACGGAATGCCAATGGGAAACCCACTTTCACCGACGATTGCGGACTTGGTTTTAGATTTTTTACTCGAGGATTGTTTTAAGTTAAGCTACAAACCTAAGTTTATAGCAATATACGTTGATGATATCTTTGCGATTGTGGATAAAGAAGAAATTGAAAATGTCTTACGATGCTTTACCCAATTTAATGAAAAAATACAATTAACGGTAGAGAGGAAAAAAAAAAGATCTATAACGTTCTTGGACGTTAAGGTTTATCGCGAAAATGACCGACTTTCTTTCGACTGGTTGCAGAAAGATATGGCATCTGGGAGACTTGTCAATTTCCGATCTAATCAAGCCAAGCACATTCGTATGAATACTGCATCGAACTTAATAAACCAAGATCTTTACGTTGAGTGACCGAAATTTCACTTCGCTAACGAAGAAAAAGTTACGCAAATACTCTTAGGCAACAGCTTTCCAACAGAGGTTATAAGGAACTTGATACTTCGTCAAAAACACCAAGTATGTTCAGAAAATAAATTGGAAGAGAGGAGATGTGTTTATAAGAGTGTCGTTTATTCTTCCAAACTTTCCAGAAATTTCAAAGAAATGGTCGCGAAAAACAACCGGCAAGTCAACTTGGCATATAGGTCGAACCAGACTGTTGCATCCCTATTCACCAACCTGAAGACGAAACCCCACAAAGATCGTCGGTCAGACGTAGTTTATAAAATAAGTTTCCAGGGGAAAACGGATGCATCCTGCAATCTTTGCTACATCGGCACCACCAAACAACTCCTTCGGTTAAGAATGGCGAACCACAAGTCAGATATTCGCCTAAAAAGTTCTGAGAAGACGGCACTGGCTTCTCACATCGTTGATACCGGTCACACACCAAACTTCGAGGGAGTGGAGATCCTTGCAACAGAAAAACATACATCTAAACGTTACACACTAGAGACACTGCATATAATTAACAACAAAAATAATATGAACCGCAAACAAGGCACACAAAATATATCTGCGGTTTACTATTCATTAGTTTCTGACAATAAATATCATCAAACGTAGACTAATCTTCAAACGAGAAGTGTTCAAAATCTGTTTTCAATCTGTTTTTTTTATATGTTTCAAACGAATTATTGTTATGTATATTAAAAATCTTAAAATTTAGTTATGTAAGTCATATTTTGTTCGTTTACTTGTATCAATATGTACAAAATTAATTCTCTTTTTAATTTTGTAAATAAAGACACCCCTGAAGAAGACGGCAACCACCGTCGAAACGTTGGGAAAATAAAATGAAAATTGCTTTCATTTAATCAACATTACGACCAATAAAGCCGACGAGAAAAAATTAAAAATTCTCCAAAGTCCAAAAAAAGAAGAAAATGTGCAATTTAGGTTGCATTTAAAAGATCTTAGGTCTTACAGGCATATAGTTAAATTTAAAAAAAAAAAAAACCCTATTAAAGGATAAAATACACATTTTGGTTACTTTATCATAAGAGATTTCAAAACTTTTATTTCGTTAATGAATTGTTTTTAAAAGGAGACAGATATAACAAAAAATAATTAAAAGGCATAATAACAAACACAAATATGTAAGTAATTTTAAAACTATTTCAATACACCAAAGCACAGAACACATTTGATGGATGAAACATAAGAGAGTAGTCGCTTATATTGCCGGTGTGCGTTTCGTTGAACTTTTTATAATGGATATATGAAATTCAGGAACTGTTATGGACAAATTACATAGAACAACAATTTATCTTCGTGAAACAAAATACGATCATTCCACAGGTTAATTTATTGTCATTCGTCAGTGCTGACTGCCGAGAATTTTTTTTACTCCAGCTGATAATTTGTTAATAAATGTATAAATATTTCTTTTTCGAAGTTCAATAACAGACTTTTATAAAAGATCGAACTCCTGAATACCAATTATAAGATATCTTTTATGGTGAATATCTGTTATGCATTAACAGAAAATTCATAGCAGAATAACAGATGTGGCAGAATAGGCCTAAGTATAAACTATGAATGACAATAGTCCAGTGAGTCGGATTGTCAAAAAAGGGGCCGAAATGGAAAAAAATAATTCGTATAATTTTCTTTTACAGTTCGTAGTCTAAATTCAGGTTTTCGAGAAAATCCCATTGGAGCTTCAGCCGCCATTTTGAATTTGTTTATTATTATTCTTCATTAAATTCAAAATGGCGGCTAAAGCTCAAGTAGTATTTTCCCGAAAATCGATACTTATAACTTAGATTACTATCATGACCCCCCCCCCCCCCCCCAACAAACTATAAGAGAAAATTGTTCGAATTAATAAGTTCATGATCCCAGAAGGGGTCAAAAGCCCCAAAACAGTTTTTCATTAATACCTCGGGAACGGTAACTTTATTGAAAAATATATTAAAACTTAAGTAGTTGTTCCTACAAGTTCTACCTTTATTATTTTAAGCATTACTAAATTACCACAAAAGTAGTGGTAACTCTGATTCAATATGTGTTTATTTTAAAAGGACACAATGAGGGTTGAGTGCATGGTGAAGGCACACAAGCAGCAGTGTGCATGTGCACTTAGATGAGCTGTAGGTAGGTCTTAATAAGATAATGAAAACAATTTGTATGTAATGTAATGTATGTAATCACATTGGGATAAAGTCTCCGGCCCAGGTCGAAACCAAAAGCCCAAAGTTCATGTGATAGAGTTCCCGGTCTTGATCAAAACAAAAGGCACAAATGTCGTGCGTTAGAGTCCCCGGCTCTGGTCGAAACCAAAGGCACAAAGTTTACAGCACCAGGCCAAAAACTGCGAAACTCCTAGCTAGTGCACCACGCACTCAGCAGAATGTTTCTAGGCATTTCCTTATGTACACTAGATTGGTAGATATAACACCCAAGGTAAAAATCCAAGCTTTTTTCCATACAAATCTTGATCCTCTTGAAATATTTTCAGTAACAAGAAAGTGTGGGTTGTAAGAGTGCAGAAAAACTCATCCCATGTAAATCATGTAGCATGATACGAGTATTATGCTTTCACTACAAATCGAATGGTCACGCGTGTCTGCGTACTGACGATACTCTGCGACAGTGGCGGATCCAGGATTTGGTCAAGGGGGGGGGGGGGGTCCAACGATTGAAAAGCTAAGATTTTCATAAATTTTACCGAGCTAACTAAATAGTTCTTATTACGTTAACTGTGGAGCTATTTTGTCTCCAACCAATCCTATGAAAAATCGATTGTGCAACAACAGCAACACAAATTCGAAACAAATTTTAAGTAGTAAAAATAATAAGGAATACATGGTATGATATTCGACGTTGCCCTACGTCACTTGGTGACATAAATGCATAAAAAACAAATTCTGAAACAAAAACAAACGTGGGGTGAACTACGTCACTCAGTGACAATGTGTGGGAGAGAGATAGGATAATGAAATGCGGAATATCATACCAGTATTCTTTATACCATGCAACTTAAACTTTTTTTTGTACTACAGCTACAACTCCAATTGCAGCCATTTGATACGATTCAGCTTCACTTTTGTGCCTGAGCAATGACAACTCGAAGCCGAAGGTTGAGAACCGAGAAATCAGATAGTTTTAAATTGTTTGCTTATACATACACTCCTCGCCACTTTAATAGGACACCTCTTAGTTCTGTTTTCTGTTATTCATTGCTCCTAAACCTAGCATACTATACTCTGTTCAATTTATATTTTCAGTACAGGTCTTTTGGAGAGCTTTTTTAAATACACTAGTGCCTGTCGCTGAAAATTATTTACTAAGAACCGTCATAATGCGGGGTCATTTTAGAGAATTTTGATTCTTTTTATTTCAAACATCTCTTAAAGGTATTATTGATTAAACAGCAATTTTTTTTAATAGTGTGTTGAGCCACCTTTCTGCTCCAGAACTTCACACATTCGGTTTGGAAGCGATACATACAAATTGGCCAAATAATTTAGCGAAAGCAAGCTCCAAGATATTTCGATGGCTTGGGTTATTTCGGGTATACTCGAATATTGTTGTCCTGATCTATATATTTGACGTGTCAACCATCCCCAAGCATTTTCAAGATGAGTAGGTCGGTTAATAGTTAATAGTTCCACATTCTGGCCCTCTATATAGGTTTTAACTACCCGGTCTGTATGTATTGGCAAGTTATCATGTTGATAAGTCTACGGCAAAGGTCCAAAAAGGGTATGAAAGTATCGAAAGGCCTCTTTTAATATAGCACTCTCAGTCAATGATTCATTGTAGTGGACAAAAATTGAAGTTTGCAGGTGCCATATTAGGAAATTGCCGCCCGCATCATCACACCTCCACTCTGCTATGCAGCTGGTCCATATAATGAATTTTCTTGATGAGGTTATGAAAATAGTACCTATAGCCATCGGGGACTTCCAAATTATTTTTTTTTGTCGGAGAAGACCACGCGATGCCACTCCGAAGTCCAGGTCACATGTGCCCAACAAAAATTGAGGCGTTTCATTTTGATTTCTTCTTGATTTTAAGTATTTTTATATGCTTAGCTTTTGAAATAACACGGCGCATAGCTATGAGACTTGGCTTGATACCACACTTTTAGATTTTTGCTACAGAGTCGTAAGAATTTGACGCTTTTCTTAATATAAGTCGTCTTTCCGCATTAGTAAGCACTCTGTGTTTGCGGCCTTTCATAGTTTTTCCATACTTAAACTCATTACTTAAAAATCTGGATATAAGTGTTCGGTTCTTGTCGATTTCTTTTTAGCTATTTTAGCAATAGATATGCCAGTGTAGCGTCCTTATAAGCTTTGACTTGTCATTTTTCTGCCTAAGTTAATGCTTTTCCTCGACCCATTTTAGGTTGTTTGTTTTTACCAAATTGTCGAAATTAAATTCAAAAAAGTTTAATCAACGAAAAATATGAGTCCGCGTGTCAAAGATAACAATCAAACTAAATGCATGTTCTATTCAAGGGGTTCGAAAATGTTGTTTTAATTTCAATGGCCGTGGCGCGATAGTTGTGTGTTCGCCTGTCAACCTCATGATCATAGGTTCGATCCCTACCGTAGTCTATGTCTTCTTTTATTTTTCCGTTAAAACCAATTCTAAAAATAAATGTCATACAATAAGTTGCTGGTTTACTCATTACATGCTGTTTAGGCATAGAACTAACAACATGTGATTGAGTAAAACTAGTATACCGATAAAATATGACAAAGAATAAAAAAATTAATGCGAATTATAAGGGACATATATAAATTAGACACAGTAATTTCTCCGCATTAGTTCAGCGCCGCCATCCTGGAGATAAAATCTGAGACAACAACCACCTACAATCTCCGAATATCGCGCCACACATCTTTCTTATCATTCTTTCTCTTCCTTAACCTCACCATCATGCCCGCGCTGTGTTGAAACATTTTAAGGGTAGTCATAATCCCTTGAGCGCGGGTAGATTATAAAAAAAAAAAATCACCATAAAATGGAAAAAACATACAACATAATTATATATGGTCAGGTCAAACTAATAACTTACCAAACATTGATCGAAAATAAACTATCCGTCATATTATCATATTAATAGTTAACTAATTTTATAATTCTCAAGGGGGGAGGGGGGAAGGTCCGGGCCTGTATCTATGTAGGTATGTATGTATTGTTTATGTAGATTTAAATAATAGAGCAAGTTTGTGCAACCCAGTTGACCATTTAATTTCTCTTTCCGTACTATTTGATGTTTTCTATCATCATAAAAACTTATAAATCCTTGTTTAATCGCCGCATTGTCGTCAAGTCGGAAATAGAACAATGCAGACGACACAAAAAATACGTACAAACTATAATATAATGGCGAAAAGCGATAAAACTCAAAACGGAATAAAATAACCAACTAAACAAATGAATAGAAGAAAAATAAAATGATAGCAAATATGTATAAGTAAATCAAAATGATTTGCATAGGAAGGACTCCAGGAAATCAACTCGACAAGGGACGGCAACAAACCAAGGACATAACAACAATGTGGAGTCAGCGAGAATATTAAAGTAGTTTTTCCATTCAGATGCAGATAGAAAATGGTAAATGTTGTGAAAAGGGCCATACATATTTTGTTCTTCTTAAGTCTTTGCCTTTCTGTTATTGGTTATAAGATGACAGTGCAATAGATACCTAACTATCTGGAGTTTTTTTTTTTCAAAATTAGCTTTTTTTGCGAAGGCAAATTTATTATACACAGGTGTGGACATACCTAACATCATGGGTAGTATTCCACCTGTTGGGATGTATGCTTTTTCAGTTTGTAGAATAGAATGGGTTAGGGACATTGTCAAAAGTCGCTTCTATGTATATGTATCTTAGAAGGTGGCAATTAAAATATTCTCTAATGTATTCTCATTTGTGCGAACAATTTCGTTACTTTACCCTACATAATTACATGAGCCTAGCTCACTTGCTAGGGAGTAGGGATGTCCTTCTACGTCTCTACAACATATATGAGTGTCTAGAATTTTGGGCATGAAATAAAAATAAGTAAGACTGGCGATTTATACGAAATAAAAACGGCTAAAACATGTCACAACCATAGTTGAATAATGGGCATACATGCATATGTACATTATGTACATAACTGTGATTTGAGCAGATGAATATTTATTTGAAGATAAACTCTGTTGAAATGACAGGACAGTATTAATCGGTTCCACGATTGATGTCATCGCTAGCCGAAAAATGTACCGACATGAGCAATGGCCAAAAAGTAGATCACACCATAAACATAGGTAAATGTTAAAAAAGTAGCCATGTTCTTACACAAAAAACTTTGCGTAACAAGTCAGCCGTTAAAAGTGAGAAATCTAATAAAAGCTTGTTCTACTTGAGGGTCCTACCAAATATAATCATTTTTTCCAAAAAAAAAATGCACGACTGGATCGCACGAACTCGCTCTTTACTTCAATCGCATCGTATATGCAAAAGATTTCTATTAAATATCTAAATATATTTTTAAAGTCGTTTTTTACTTATTTTTTTTATACTACCCAAACGCAAAATAATTGGCCTATTGCATTTTTTATAAAATAATATTTTCCGGCGTTTTGTATGCTGAATTAATATGGCAATAATTTTTTTTCTTTTTAAACATGATTCATCAACATGTGTTCTTGTCAATGCAATTGACAAAAAAGCCGAATCAATAATTGTTTTCAAATGTTTAAATGAAAACGGTTATTTTTTTGTTGCAAAATACTTGGCCCTCTAGTTTTTCGCCGCAAAATAGTTTGCCTAAGCCGTTTTATGTCTCTCTCGCACTTGAAATGTACCGTATAATGATGAGTTATTGCATTAAACAGCTAGCACTAATTATTATGTCAGTCAAAGTTCACAATGGCGCGCGGCAAGTGCTTATCTGAAGACATGCGTAACAAAATAGTAAAATATTCCAAAAAAAAAACGTTTCGGCATACAATATTGCAAAAATGATGGAAATATCACGGTCTTCAGTCAGAAATATTATAAATTTATTCAAGAAGAACGGAAATGTGAAAGAAATGAAGAAAACTGGAAGGCCAACAATTGCTACAGATCGAGACAGAAGAGCTTTGAGAAAAATTCTCAAGAAAGATCGTCGAGCTACCACAGCCAATATCACATTAGAGTGGAAAAATGCCATAAAAAAAAACAGTTTCAAGAGACACCTGCATTCGTGAAATGAAAAAAATGGGATATAAATTTTATAAGGTAATTTTACCATTTTTGGTAAATTTATTAATAGCTTAGAAATCAATTTGTCTTTCAAACACGTTACTCAGGCAAAAGAAAAACCGCTTTTAACTCCTTTGCAAAAAAAGAAGCGCTTAAAGTGGGTTCAGGATCATCAAAACTGGTCGTTGGGGCAATGGAGAAGTGTGATATGGAGCGATGAATCTCGATTCGAGCTTTGTGTTGGAGACTCCCGGTCAAAGGTATTGAGAACGCCAGCTGAAGCATTTCAACCAGATTGCTTTCGTAGGAAAACAAAATTTACAGCTTCAGTAATGGTCTGGGGATGCATGTCAGCGCAAGGAGTGGGCAATCTATGCTTCATCGATGGCACTGTGAATGCCAGTAGGTATGAAGTCATCTTGGAGCATCAACTTTTGCCTTCGATTCCAAGGCTGCAGGCAGAAGATGGCTGTTTTACTTTTCAACAAGATGGCGCATCATGTCATACAGCTAAGCGAAGTATGAGCTGGCTTCGAGAACACAACATTCCAGTCTTAGCTTGGCCTGCGAACAGCCCAGATCTGTCTCCAATTGAAACTTTGTGGGGAAAAATGAAGAAAGAATTAAGGAAAAATCCGGCTAAAAACCTAAATGAGTTAAAGCGAAAAATTCAAGAAGTTTGGGATGGAAATACCCCTGAATTCTGTCAAACTCTAGTGGAAACACTCTCAAGTCGAATTACGTCCGTTATTAAAAACAAAGGTGACGCCACTCAGTGGTAAATATCAGTTTTTTCTTTTGGACCAACTTTTTTGCGTCGATAGAAGTCTGGGCTAACTATTTTGCGTAGTATTCGTTTTGATAATTTTTTGTTTTTTTCTATTAAATGAATTGTTATTGTTTTATAAGTAACCGTCTTAAAATGTTTGTGTATAACACATTCCACATATTGAAATAAAATTTTAACTACTTTGTTGAATTTGTATTATGCCAATCTTTTATTTCTACTTCGTAAAAAAAAATTCAATTGGACCAGCTATTTTGCGTTTGGGTGGTATATAAGTACAAAATTTCTTAAATTTTTTCCAAAAAAAAAAATTGGTATGACAATCTTAAATATTTAATAAAATAAACTTAAAAACAAAAGATTAAATCGGCTTAATCAAAGAAAAAATAATTCAAAATCCTGAAATAAATACCTACTTAAACTAATTTGAGCTAAAAAAAAAGTACGCCATTTTATTTCTTGGATAAATTTGAATTTATGGGAAAAAAATTTTTAAAACCGTTGAGCGGTTTTTTTGAGAAAAAAAGTTTTTTTTTTTAAGCTTTTTGAAAACATTTTTCAAAAAAAATCAAAAACACCAATTCATAGGTATTCGGCAAATAGATAACTATAATTTTTGAAAAAAAAATAATAAGCAGTTTTCGAAATATATTTCTTTTATTTTTTTTTCCTTTATATGCTTTTAAAAACACAAAAAAAATATTAATTAAAAATATTGGTACGCAATATAAATTGGGCTATCTAAACCTATATAAGTGTGAAATTTCGGTTAAGCCATTATTTTTTTTCAACCACATGATCGGTCGTACTTAAAAAGCTGTACTGCTTTTTTTGTAATCAAAATCGTTAGAGCCGTTTCCGAGAAAAATATTCTTTAACGTAACGGTTGTATGGCAGGTACCATTATTTTTTGAGCTAAAAAAAATGCAATTTCACTTCTGTACAATACCTTAAAAACGTTATATACCAAATCTGAAGCAATTCGGCCCACTTGTTTGGGCTGTAGGTATCTATAAATACATACAGACAGATGTCTGTATTTTTAGGTATCTTAAGTATAGTTTAATTTATTTTTAGTTATTATATAAGTTAGTTTTATCTAGTTTTAATTATTTTTAGTCTAAATTTTAAAATGATACGAGACCGAGTTTTTTTTAAACAAGTTTTCTTGGTAAAACAAAAATAAAATAAAATAATTAGAATTAATTAAAATAGTTTTTAGGTCGAAAGACATTAATATTAAGAGATATAAATAGTTTAGTTTAGAGCGCCTGTAAAGGGCCAGTAAATTAGTTGTAAGTTATTGATAATTAGGCTAGTTTTATGAATTTTTGTCTAACTTTAAGATAGTTAAAAGGTAATAATAAATAAAAATGAAATAAAAAAAAAAAATTTTAGACCATCTTTTTTCGTCTTCGCTATCTATCTTCGTAATGTCGTGTTTGATTGTTATCTCAAAACTTTTTTTTGTAAAGAATGCATAATTTGCCTTGTAGTACCTATAACGCAAGCAAAAAATTAAAATTTAATGTGCCCTTTCCCTTCATTAATGAACTAAGTTTTGCATTTTTTTGGGAAAAAAATCGAACTCGAGATTTTAATCAAACTTGTCATTACGATGATAGAGAACACCAACAAAGTGGGCCCCGCAATTCCGTCTGTCTTTCTGTTTGTCTGTATAACGAGCTGCAGCCTAAAAGGCTGAAGCGATTTATTTCAAACTTCGTACTGTACTGAAGCGTTTAAGGTTATTGTCTCAAATAGATGTTGGCCCCAAAAATAACGGTACTTTCCATTCATTTTTTTCTACCATCTTAATTATCTCGACAACGGCTCTAACGATTTTGATAAAAAAAAGTGTGTACTTTGGGAAGATATAGGTAGTCTACATTTTGGTCAAAAATTTATTAACATAATTTAGTTATTAACGGTACCTCCCATACAACAATTTTTTGATTTCTGACTTTAAACCGACCCAAAATTTTCGAAAAATGTTTTTTTTTGGATTTTTGAAAAAAAAAATATTTTTTTTCTTTAAAATTCAATATTTCAAAAACGTGTGGATAAACATTTGAAATTTCGTTTTTAATTTTATATTAGGTTCGTTCGTTGAACTTTGTTAGGTTCGACCCAGGTTTTTTGACAACCCCAAGAGTATGTAAAAAAAAAAACTGGGTTTTTCGGTTCTCAAAAAAACACCCGAGGGCCATTACATTTATGTTGCAGAACAGCAAGTTATGTCATTTAATATAAAACTTAAAATATGTTAAATTGAAGTTCTTAGTACATTTTATGTGGCCCTATGCACAATCCACAACTTCAAAGCTTCCCATTTTTCATGTCTGTGTCTGAAAATTAATTTGAGTATTGTTTTATTTCCATTTTAAAAATAAAAATTTGTATACAAAACAAGAATTCACAACAAAACAAATGCTTCAGATTAGAGATGATGTATAAGTCCATCTATGTCATTGAAACATCGATATTAAAACAAAAAAAATCGATGATTCAATATCGATGTTGATGGAAGAATAGGGAAAAGCCCTTCAACACATCGATGTTTTTAATTCGATAACTATTAACATCGATGATGAGTACTCGATATTCTCCTCAATATCGCCCATTCCTACATCATATCTCATGTCACTTTGACGTTTATTCATTTACCTCAACTTGCCTCTGCTAAAAACCTAGTTCTACTACAGGGCGAGTTGGGGTCAACCCAAGGTTTCAAAAAAACACAGAATTTGTTCATCAGGGTGACTTTATGTTTTTCAAAAAACGCTTTAGGTCGGCCCTAGCTCGACTTTAGTGCTCAACGAACAAACCTAATATCGCCAATCCTTACTTCAGATCTCATTAAAATAAATTTTCAAGAACCTTCCCAAACGTATGAAACATTTCCTCACAAAATAAAATGGGCCCTATCGGCAATCTCCCAGGAAATTTCGTTTCCAACGGAATATTTTATTCCATGGAAATTTGTTCTAAGATCGTGAATCTTCTTTGGAATAAACTTCCCTCGAACAAAAAATCGAATGAGCAGCAAAATTCCGGAAATCTTATTCCCTATACCATTAAATTCCGAAACTTCCCAAGTTTCGAATTGGAACAAAATTTTCAGGGAAATTTTGAGTATTGAATTCGAATTAGCATACCTAACTAATAAAAAAAGGATTTAAAAAAAAGTGTTTATTATTCTAATGCTTTACGGTATAATGTACAACATTCTTAATTTTTTTTCTTGCGCGTATATAAATAGTTTTGTTGGTATTCCAACACCTGAGCATGCGACATATAACTGGCCATGTGAAAAACATGGAATATCAAGATTGATGCCACACATACTTATCGACTGGCCTTGAGATTTATTTATCGATATTGCAAATGCTAGCCGCACTGGAAATTGCAACCGCTTAAAGTCGAATGGCATGTCGTTCGGAATCAAAGGATTACGTGGATTCAAATTCTTCGCCTTGGTACTTCCCTTTCAAAATTGAGGTTTCGATGACGTTGTTCTTTAATTTCTTCACCACAACAAACGACATTACAAAGTCGTGGCTAGTTTATATTCCGAAACATAATGACTACCGATCCGATTTTTAATTGCAGATTATGAAATGGTAATCCAGGAAATTCCAGCGAATTTAAAATCTCCATCAGACTGTATGAATAATGATACATTGAAGTAACTTTTTTGTTAGTTTCGGAACCTGTAACTGGATTTATTACATCTTCATTGAAAAATAATATCCATCTTCGCCTTGCTAAATGTTGTGATCTTATTTACAAAATCAGAATCCGGAATTTATAAGAATATATAATATATCGTTTATTACAAAAAAAACATTAATTAATTAAAATACAAATATTAGATTAAAACAACTTTTGTTACTGAGTGTATTTCTTTATTTATTCGGGATAAGGATTAGAATGGATGGAAAAGACGAAATGTTTATCTAGAATATCCAGAATGGAATGAATAAAGAAACAAAAATTCTCCGGAATAAAAAGAAATAAGATGACATCAATCAGCTCTTTTAAAGTGTTGCGATGATGACAAGAAAATAGATATCTCTATGGAAAAAAAGTAAAAATAAATTATTATTAATTTATTAATTCATGAAAAGTCACATTTAATTGTTATTTATATATTTATTTCAATAATAAAAATAAAAACAATGTTTGGTCATCCATTTTGTTTACTTGGTTTTCGTCTTTGGCTGCTGTCATTTGTTTTGCTTCCATATGAAAGGGTTATTCCGAGAATATTCTTTTCATTCCGTGTTTAACATGGAATAAAAAGAATGCATTCCAAACGTTCCGGAATGAATAAAGAAACAACAAAATATTTTATCCGGAATATTCCATGGAATAAAGAAACGCAAAACTGGTATTCCGAATATTCTGGACATACCAGAATGAATAAAGAAACACACTCACTATGTCAAAAGCCCAGAAGTTTCTCTAACCGTAAAAAGAATGCGTTGTCCCTCTAACTATCTTGTATATAGTTTCAATCTTGATGTTGGCATGATTGTTCATCATCAGGAGTGTCAGAGGTTTCGCAGGGTTGTCAACACTAAGATAAGATTAGATATTGTAACGCATCATATGATCGATGTGTTTCACACACATGCTGCAGTTAATTGCTACATATATGTAAAACAATATTTCGGTTTTCTAAATTTTCACCAACTACGACAATAGCGACTTCGTCAATTGTTGGCGCATTAAAATGTCTCGCGTGTTGTCCTGCAGGCGTCTATTAGCTTTGATAAAAAATTTGTGATTATCAGACGGCATATGGTCCAAAGTGGCCGTGAATAATGCAACCAATTCGTTATGTTGATGAAAAGACCTTTAGAGTTAAATTGTTTTGAGCACAACGCCGAATAACCTATTTGCAAAAATTTGTAGTCACTATTCGGCGTTGGCAATAAGGAACCTGTTAGACGATATATTTGACCCTGAATCTTGAAAGTTTTTGTTCCACCAAATGATGTCATTTGAAAACAATTTTTGTAATGGGTTATCCATTTTGCGGTTTCAAAAGTAAACGTAAATAAAACACATCGTCGCGTCGCTACAATGCAGAACTAGTCCAAGTCCAAATTTTCGAAATTTGATTTTTTTTCATGAGATGAAAGCCAGTTGCATTCTGCGCGTGCCTGTTTGATGATCGTGTTCCTACCCGCAGTCGTTCATTAACAGTTTTAATCGTACAAAACAATCCTATGTCCTCAGTCTTTTTTTTTCATTATGCAGAACTAAGCTATGTCTACTTTATGGACTTAGGTTTTTTGTGCTTTACAAAACAAATAGCCTAAGTCCACAATACGGACATAGTTTAGTTCTGCACAGACAAGATAAATAATGTGTGTTCCTTTTTGTATCTTATTTGAAGTGACTTAGTATAGTTTTGCGATTTAACGGTGAAGTTTGTTCTTTTTAATAAAATGTTCAACAACATGACAAGAGGTAAAAAGATGCTGAATCTGGTCTTAAAACGAAAGGGGAATACAGGTTCGTATTTTGTTTAATTAAAATTATGTACAAAATTATTTCTTTATAGCATATTTTGTAAATAATTTAATTTTTAGAATTTAAAGTAAACAATTTTAACTTACTATAGCTTGTGTTAACTGTTGAAAGAAACATTCGAAGTTCTGACAGAACCAGGATCATTAGGACAAATTTCAATTGATCAGCTACACTGTGAAAACATAACTGAAAATGGTATGTTATAGCCTATAATATTTACCTACTGTTTTATTTTAAAATCTATAATTATTCTAAACACAATAAATTGATTTAATTTCACTAACTAAAACTTTCGTTAATTTTCTAAAAATTTAATTGAAGTACAGAGAGAACCAGTTGCAGTTACAGAAACTGAAATGGATGGGACAAGTTTTGAAAACGCTGTAAATGAAAGTAATGAAATTAAAAGAATTTTATTTTGAGCTTTTGAACAATTTCTACTTGTTTAGATAATTCTCACGAGGTTTTAAGTGATGAGCACGACAACGATCCTTTTGAAACAGAAGATGGTGATTCCGATTATTGCCCTTCCAACAGCTGCTTGTCCTCGTCTAGCAACGATTCAAATCAAAATCTTTCAATCAGCAAATTTCAACAAGTTTCCGCCAATAAAGAAAACCCAGTTCAAGGTGCCAGAGAAAATGCCATAGTTTCAGGTGAGTCCAATTCAACTATTTCGAGAAAACGCGTTCGCAAAGAGGCAGAATGGATTCGCAACAAGCGAAAAGCCCTCAGAAACGGTTTGCGAACGAAAAATGAAACCTCCTTGCCAAGAAAAATGCAGACTGAAATGCAAGTCTAAAATCAGCGAAGCTTCTAGACAACACGTTTTTAAAGAATTTTGGAAACTTGGAGAAATTAACCGGCAGAGAGACTACATTTCCAAATATGTTGAAGTTCAGCAAAAAAAAGGACTACGGATAAGACCAAGTCCAACGACTTCATCTGGTAATGAAGAAAACATGGAGAGTAGACGTAATCTCTCCTACTATTACTACATGCCAATACAAAATGATACAAAAATTAAGGTGTGTCAAACATTTTTTATAAATACTCTTTGTATAAGCCATCAAATGGTCAACACGGTAGTTATAAAATCTTATAAAAAAGGACTCGTTGCAGTATGGGAAGATAAGCGTGGGCACTCAAATCTAAATTCCCTTCTTCCGAGTTCCATAAAAAAACTCAGTTCAGGATCATATAAATAGCATCCAAAGAGTAGAAAGCCATTACTGTAGGTCCAACTCACAAAGAGAGTATCTGCCACCTGGACTAAGACTGTATGCAATGTAGAAAGATATTGAAAGCATCCCTCGAAAGGCATCCTTTGCAGTGTATCGGCAAATTTTTTTAAATGAGTTTAATTTATCATTTCATGTACCCAAAAAAGATCAATGTGATATGTGTAACAAATTCACAAACTCGAATGGGCAAGAGAAAGAAAACATGGAAGAAATTATAGCGAAAACCCTAAAAGCTAAAAAGCTCGCGAGAAACGAAAAAAACAAAGACAAACTCCGATCCCAAACGTTCCCTGAATTTATTCTGCGTTGCTGCTTTTGACCTGCAAAAAGCACTTTTTTCACCAAAAGCTGAAGTCTCACCTATATTACAGTATGTTTTGATAGTGAAACGAAAATTATAAACACTATGGAGAGAAAAAGAGGAACTCTTAAAAATTTGGACACTTACAACCTAGTACAACTTAGAAACAATCAAATACCAATTCAAACATTGAAGTACAAGGATTCATGCATCTTTGCAGTGAAAAAGTTATTCCTGAAATATATCATCCATTCTACAAGCATCTTAAAGAAGGGTCCAGATCTCAAGTTGTCCTGGAGATGGACAACAGCGACTGTGACTGATTTTTATTTTCTAATTTTATTTTTTAAGAAATTGTGATTGCATAATTTTTATTTATTTTTATGAAAAGATTTTTTATTTTTTGTATTTTTTAAAAGAATCTGGTGATAAACTTGATGACCTGATTATTATAGTTACTAAACGGTGATTTTTTAAGAGCTTGGTTTTTGAAAATTCAAAAAAACACAGAAACTTGTAAAAAATGAATAAAATTTTTATTTCGATCGATAAATCAATTTCTGCCATTTACTTTTTAAAAATTATTTCACTCAAATGTTGCCCGCGGCTACACTTCAGGTGGTCCATTCTGAAGGTCCAATTTTGGCAAACTTTTTCACACATTTCGGCCGGAATCTCACCAATGACGCGTTCAATGTTGGCTTCCAAGGCAGCAATCGTGTTTGGCTTGTCCCCATAGACAATAGACTTAACATAGCCCCACAAAAAATAGTCTAACGGGGTCAAATCACATGATCTTGGTGGCCAATTGACTGCGCCAAAGCGTGAGATCAACTGCTCACCAAATTCGCTTCTCAATTGATGCATGGTTTCGCGTGCAGTGTGGCATGTGGCACCGTCCTGTTGGAACCACATGTCGACCGAGTTCAATTCTTGCATTTTCGGCAAAAAAAAATCTGTTATCATCGAACGGTACCTTTCTCCATTGACCGTAACCCTGCGGCCTTCATCGTCCTTGAAGAAGTACGGCCCAATGATGCCGCCTGCCCATAAACCGCACCAAACAGTGCATTTTTCGGGATGCATTGGTAGCTGCTCTTCACTCCAAATACGGCAATTCTGCTTATTCACGTATCCATTTAACCAAAAATGAGCCTCGTCGCTGAAGACCATAAAACGGACGTAGCTTGCGAAACACATTTTTCACAGAGCACGAATTTTGATAATAAATTTCAATAATTTGCAAACGTTGTTCAGGCGTAAGTCTATTCATGATGAAATGGCAAACAATACTGAATCGAAATGTCAAATGTTCGTGGAATTTGTCATGTGTGATCTGTCAAAAATATAAACGTCAAAAAACAAGTAGCAAAAAAATCACCCGTTAGAAACTTAAAGTTAATCCAAATAATTACTTTTAATGAATTAATAAGTGCATTTGTTGTTTAAGAATGATGATTGTGTTAATTTTTTCTATGTTCAAAACTATAATTTGGTAAGACTGAATATATGTACAACAATTTCTAGCTTCTAACATATAGTTTTATTAAAAATAAAAGTGTTTAAAACACTAAATATTTTGTATTTATTTATTATATTCGAGTTTTTTGATACTCTGTCGTCAATCCTATGTCCATTATTAAAAATAAAAGTGAGGGATGAGTTAGTCCTAAGTCCACTTTTATGAGATAAGCTTGTTCTACACTCAAAATTTACATGCACAATAATCCTATGTCCCAAATCAACTTAAATAATAACGCCTCTTAAGAGCTCAAGAGTCACCTAAATCCAACAAAAACAAATAATATATGTTTATTACGCCAAGGTGTTTCATTATATAGTTTACTAGTAAACACATTTTCAAGCTTTAAAATCGCTCTCCTGAAAAATTTCAAAATTGTGACGTCGACTAGTTCTGCATTGTAGCGACGACATATAATATATTTTTTTTCATGATATTTCTTTTTTATTATAAAGTTTGAAAGTTGACATTATGTGTGAAGTAGTGCATCATTTAAATGACCAACACGCGAATTGTTGCAAGCATCGATTCTTTTGAGGTAATTTTCGACCACTTTTTGATGCATATTGGGCGGTATCTCAGCCATAACTTGACGAATGTTGGTTTTCAAGTGCTCAAGAGTTAAAGGTTTATCTGCATAAGCACGGTCTTTCGCGTAGCCCCACAAAAAAAGTCCAGCGGTGTCAAATCGCATGATCTTTGTGGCCAGTTGATATCGTCACGACGAGAAATTACGGGGCCAGGAAATGCCTCTTGCAATAAAGCCACATTCGCTCGAGTTGTGTGGCATGTGGCACCGTCTTGTTGAAACCACATATTCTCCAATTCGAATTCTTCAATAGCAGGCAAAAAAAGTCGGTTATCATATGACCATAACGCTCCGAATTGACGGTGACAGCCGTTCCATCGTCGTTTTTGAAGAAGTAAGGTCCAATCACACCTCCGGACCAAAGGGCACCCCAAACAGTGACTTTTTGTGGATGTGATGGCTTCTGTTCAATTACTTGAGGATTCTCAGAACCCCAAATACGACAATTTTGTTTATTAACATACCCACCGAGTGAGAAATGTTCTTCGTCGCTGAAGAAAATTTTGTTCGAAAAATCGACGTCCACCGCCTGTTCAAGCACCCATTCGACTTATCCATGACGTTGTGAAAGGTCAGCTGGCTTCAGTTGTTGTGTGAGCTGGACTTTATATGTAGATTTAAATTCAAAATACGCCATAATGTGCCGTAAGACAGTCCTAATTCCTTAGAACGACGAGGAATCGACACATTCGGGTCTTCGGCAACACTTTCACTTACAGCAGCGATATTTTCAGTGGTACGAGCGAAACGATAATGCACAGGCCTTACAATATCTTTATCCAATCCAGTCTCTTCAAATTTCTTCACAATTTTGCTAATTGCGTGCGTAGTTGGACGATTATGTAAGCCATAATCTCCTCTTAAAGCACTATATGTGGCTGTGGCAGAATCACCATTTTTGTAGTAGTTTTTAACAATTTGTATGCGTTGTGCGATAGTTAAGCGATCCATTTTCGTAAATATCAGACTTTCAACTGAAAAAAAGATATTGGTTTAACAAGTTAGTTTGACATATATCGAGTCCCGGCCCTATACTTTTGAAACCGCAAAATGGATAACCCTTTATTACTGGTTATGATTGAAAAAATGTTTAAAATCGGAAACCAATGAATGTAGTGGTGGTAGGGTGGCGGTACTAATGGCGTAAATTTGACTTCACCGCTCGGGAAACACAATCCAGAAGCTTCATTTTTAAATACAAATGCCTTGCAATATTGGCACACAACGTTCATTGCTACAATAGCAACGATTTACTGTGAAGTGTAATAGATTTCCACATTATAATTGAATGCAGCTCGATAGGGGTTAAACGCAACATTTCTATGTTGATTCAAAATAGCTTTTAACGGCCTTTAAACCACAAAATTTGCGTTTCGTCCCGGCAATCTCACTTTGGCTCATCAGTTGGTTAGTGGGACTAAAGGCCGTTAAAAGTTTTTTTGAATCAATAATTCGACAATCCCAATTAAATATAATTCTAATAGCGAGTTTCATTTAAATTTCAAAGATCTCCTCTCAAAATGGAGATTTGATCTTTTCAATGAAACTTTTTGTCCAAATTTAATTGTAGTACTGGCCGTGTTCGGTGGCATACCTAAAGCAATCCGGATTGCTTCGTGTTGTTGTAACGCCTAAGGAAAAACCAGTTGATGAACTAAACATATGTTGTCAAACACAAATCTCAAGCTACTCAAAAATTGTTATTAATTTGAGGAACAACTGATTCAAAACTTCAGATTTATATGCAATACAACTGACTTAACGGAGAAAGCTACCTGGATCGTTCGAAAAAAACCCGCAACTAAGGTATCTTGGCAAGCCTATCGGCATTGCACCGAACGCGCCCAATGCTGAATGATTGACACACACATTTCTGAAAAAAAAACATATCTTCATCATCAGATGATGAGGAAGATGAAGGCAAAGCAATAAAAAACTCTACTAAATTTATAAAATTTAAATTATTAACTTCTTCGTCTGTTATTTGGTTATTTTTTAGTTAAATTTTATAGCAGGGAATTGCACAATTTCTCAATTAATTAATAACAAAATAGTTTCCATTTGATGTTTGACAGAAAAAAACGTTTTACGTGTATGCGTACATTCAGATCAAATCTGCCTACCCACCAAATATCAGATCTTTCGTGTTGAGACCTGATCTAGATTTGCTCTTTTTCTTGGAATGAAACTCTCAAAATTCAAAAAGATGAAATCTTTTGTCAGAAAGAGCAGATATTTTCTTGAATGAAACTCGCTATAAGTCTTCTACTTGGCTCAGTAATTTCAGTAGTAGAATTGTATTATAAAAAAAAACACCTTCTCATTTCTATGTTGTTGATTTCGGTTTAACTTGCTCTTATTTATATATTTCACTCGCAGCATTGCGAGTTCTGCGACTTAAGTTTGTATATCTAATTGCTGGCATTTTCAAAAACGAAAATTTTAATGTAAATTAAAAAAAACTTAGATTAGAAATAATGTTATATGGTGGTTAAGTATTCATAAATTTTCTAATATTCCGCGCAAGAATTAGCGAAATCGGTCCAGCCGTTTACGCGTGATGGCGTGACCAAGGGAAATAGGGATTCATTTTAATATATATATGTATAGATACCCCCCAATTTTTTTTAAACTTACTACAAGATGTTTTTATTTTTATTTTTGTCTCAAGAAAAAAAAACAAAACAAAGTAATATTTACATCAACATAATTTTTTGTAGAAAAAATAAACAAGAATAAAATGAAATGAAAGGAAAGGAAAAAGAAAAACAAACGATTTTATAATACAATATTAATTTAGATAGGCATACAACTTTTGGGATTCAGCAAGTTTATTTAAAAACCCAATTGTTTAATATTTAATACTTAACTAACGGTTTATGTGTCTGTGTCTTAAATTTGATTAGACATTGTTGAATTAATATTATGGAACAAAATGCTTTGTAAGCACTCGAAAAAACACAAACGAAGAGGGCGGTCTTAGTTGTCCTTCTTCATTCTGGTAGAAGTCATCCTGTAGATGATGGAATCCCTTCCGGGATCCATGGAACCAATTGCGTAACAGATTGCTAGCACAGAGAACCCTAGAACAACCATGAACCAAAGGATGATGTTGAAGATAACTGGGTAATCTTCGTTGTAGTAGGTGGCCAGGTTGAGTGACTTGGCCTAGAAGTGATGGGAATATGTTTAGTATACGCTTACTCTTACCGTAGATATATTGAGCAACTTACCGATTCTCCATCGACAGCCTCACGCTTTGCACGATTAAGATCAGCCTTCTCGGCAACAGCAATAACCAAGCTATCTGGTTTTGAATCTGAGTAAAGAGTCTCGACCAAATTGGCAATTAATTTCCGGGCCTCGGCCATAGCTGGAGATTTTTCGCCGTGGGCCTTGGAAATGGGTTCCACCGAAATGTGTATAGTGAGCAGTGTCGGCAGCTGGGTGGAGGTCAAATATTTGTTGAACACTTCTTTGGTATATGCTATTTGGGTGAGGAAATCCTTGTCCTCCGAGTGCAAATCTGGCTTCAAACTGTTGGTGGACTTCATGGGTGCAACCTGAGCAGGAATGTCGCCAAATGTTTCAGCAATCGTCTCCAAGGCATCGCTAAATTGATTAAAGTCTAAGCTGGCCGTTTGAATGTTAGATGACTCAAACTCGGAACTGACGGCATTCATAGATTCCATAGAGGAACTGCCAATTAACGGATAAGATTTGACCTTGGTGTTTAGATTTAGGTGGTTAATACCAGTGATGATAAGAACCAATGCATTCTTGGGAGTGTTGAATGGATCATTGATGTAGAGACCGCCCCACTTTGTAGCATCATCCACCCAGTTGCTCAAGCTCGCGGATACTACATCGCCTAAACTTTCACTCTCCAGCTTCTCATTGCCCTTGAAGTCTAGGGATTTCGGAGACTTCACAATATTTAGTTCGCCAGAGGCTTTAACTGTAATAATTGTGGAAATTAAAAGAAACCAACGATGAAAATCCAAAAAATGATAAAGAAAAATCGATAATCGCTCCACATTTTTCGATTTATTTAAATTTTTAAGTCAGTGGCGTTTGAATAATGAAGAATATTATATATTTAATGAAAATAAACTCACCTGCAATTAAGCATAAGGAAAAAAGTAACAAATTTTTCAACATTTTCCAAAAGTTTTAAGATTTTTTTTGATCATATGACAAACGACAGTAGTGTTCAATTCCCAACAAGACACAAGGCGACGAAAATTTACCAAATGACAGATTCAAGTTCAAATGATTCCACTGGAAGGATAATGACGTCTCTAGATATTAGAGTGCTGCCAGAATTATTTCTAATTAAGGCGCTATATACATCATTCACCATAAAAAAGCTCTAAATTTAAGAACTAATTCAAACTTTTTGCCATGCATTAAATTGTGTAAATTTGACATTTCTGGCAAATATAATTGTTGTATATTTTCTCTATGAATCACACATTCAAAAAAATAATGATTTTAATATGCTGGGGCAAATAAATGTAGGGGCAACTTTTCATTCTGGTATGTCCAGAATAATTGGAATACCAGTTTGTGTTTCTTTATTCTATGGAATATTCCGGATAAACTATTTTGTTGTTTCTTTCTTCATTCCGGAACGTTTGGAATTCATTCGTTTTATTCCATGTTAAACACGGAGAGTGTGTTTCTTTATTTATTCCGGATAAGGAATAGAATGAATGGAAAAGACGAAATGTTTATCTAGAATATTCATAATGGAATTAATTAAGAAACAAAAATTCTCTCCGGAATAGAAAAGAAAAAAGATGACATCAATCAGCTCTTTTAAAGTGTTGTAATGATGACAAGAAAACAGATATCTCTATGGAAAATGGCAAAAATAAATTATTATTAATTCATGAAAAGTCACATTTAATTGTTATTTATATATTTATTTCAATAATGAAAATATAAACAATGTTTGGTCATCCATTTTGTTTACTTATTTGGTTTTCGTCTTCGGCTGCTGTCATTTGTTTTGCTTCCATATAATAGGGTTATTCCGAGAATATTCTTTTCATTCCGTGTTTACATGGAATAAAAAGAATGCATTCCAAATGGTCCGGAATGAATAAAGAAACAACAAAATAGTTTATCCGGAATATTCCATGGAATAAAGAAACGCAAAACTGGTATTCCAAATATTCTGGACATACCAGAATGAATAAAGAAATACGCTCGGAATGAAAAGAATATTCCCGGCGTAACCCTTTCAAATGACAGCAGCCAAAGACGAAAACCAAGTAAGTAAACAAAATGGATGACCAAACATTGTTTATATTTTTATTATTGAAATAAATATATAAATAACAATTTAATGTGACTTTTCATGAATTAATAAATTAATAATAATTTATTTTTACTATTTTCCATAGATATAAACTATTTTCTTGTCATCAGCACAACACTTTAAAAGAGCTGATTGATGTCATCTTTTTTCTTTTCTATTCCGGAGAGAATTTTTGTTTCTTTATTCATTCCATTCTGGATATTCTAGATAAATATTTCGTCTTTTCCATCCATTCTATTCCTTATCCGGAATAAATATAGAAACACAATCAATATAAAAAATTCGCGGCAACCAAAAACTGTTATGACAGTTATTGTTAATACTGGTAGTGTTCTGATAAGTTTTTTTTTGTACCAAGGTACTTTTTTTGGGGAAATTTTAATGGAAACATTTTTTTGGATTAAACGTACAAGTGTAGTTTTTTTCAATAATAAAACTTACGTGAAAACATTTAACTAAATGAAATTTCATATTTTTCGAAAAGTAGTTATGCATCACTTTTAAAACACATATATATATACCCATTTATGTGCTAAACAGATGTGCAGCCTTTTTCATGCAGCGAAATTGAATTAACTCTCAGTAAAAACCAATTGCAAATAAAAAAAAAACATTAAACAAAACGTATGTATATATAAAAACCTACTTGTGTGAAGTTTTTCTGTAATTAAGTTCACAGCTCACAGGCCCCTGCCTGGGCCAATTATAAGATTTGGGTTGTCATTCAGGTTGGGCAAGGTCTAGGTTGGGTGGAGTCAAGGTTGGGTATATGCAAAGTTTTTTTCAGGATTTGACATAAAACGAAACCACAATAGTACATAGTTTGAAATCAATTTCTATTATCCCAAGAAAAATGCACACACCACAACACTTACCATACCAAAGTTGCATACAGTCATCTGTGGATTGGTAAACAACTGTCTACACAAAAAAAAAGTTGTCGGTAGTCATCATTTGCATACATTTGAATGAAAAATGAAAACTTTAAAAATTAATTAAAAATAGAAATAAAAGTTTCCTCACTTTAAATTATTTTAATATTCCCTATAGCTATCAAGCAATTTTCATTCTATCTGCCCGTAGAATAAAAATCACACACACACAACCAGCTCCTACTCAACAAAAAAATCCTCATAAAAAAAACCTATGAAATACATTGTTTTCCTATCCTCCTCTAACTTATAATAAATTTTGTATATATTTCTCTCAGCAATCTATTATCACCCTATTTCTCTTCATACGCATTTTCATAACACACTAACACTACCTCACCTCCGATTTGGTAGTGGAACTCTGATGAGTAGTGGACCTTATTGCAGGCTGGATGAATTTCGTCGTCATAATAGTACTACTAATATCTATATACAATGCTTGCACTCAAATAAAAAATAAGTTCAATTATTTGTGTAATACCTGAATAACTTATTTGGGCGATCGTTCTGTTTATTTCAAAATATAAACTCGCAAGTTGCTCAAGTATAAAATTCATGGTAGTCACTTTAGCAACCAAAGTGTACACAATACTCAAAATGTAGCTTAACGATTACATTATAAATATTTATTGCACATAAAATTGAAACATCGTTTCTTATTCGTTTGAAAAAAAAACTATTTATTTTATTAATTACGCCACTGTGAATAGATGAATACTAAGCCCTGAACGGAGATAAAGAGACAGAGACGACAGTAGATGAATAAAATATATACCATTATTGATTTAGATAAAAAGAGGCTTTACATGGATCTGCAGACTTGAAGAAAAGTAGAGCGGGGTCATACTATAAAATAAACATAAAAGTAAGGCAAGGTACACACTAATAACTTACTAGAACTCTGCTATATCTTTATTGATAACATCTCACAATCACATGTTCTTAGCGTTCAGGTATGTAGTTTTAAGAAGAACATTTTCGCTATTTTCGTTGTTTTTAAGCAAACTGGGGTAGAATGGTAAAAAAAATTGAAAATTTGGTACCTGAATGGAAAAAATTATGGTGCAGATGAAAATGCTATAATGAAGACGAACATGTTCATTTTCACTATAATCTGCCTTTTCAGGTTCGTACTTCCTATAATCTTCATACCTGAAGATGATCTCCATTTTGGTCTTCGCTCTCTATCGCACAAGTATGATTTTTTTATTTTGTTTCCTCTTTTTTTGCAGATGGCAATGCAGATAAAGGTGAAGATACATGTAAAGCATCCTATAAGGAGGATTTACATGGATCTGCATCTGCAGACTTGAAGAAAAGTAGAGCGGGACCATAATATAAAACAAACAAAAAGTAAGACAGGGTACACACTAATAACTTACTCGAACTCTGCTATAACTTTCTTGGCACATCTCATACTCACTCACTTGTTCTTAGCGTTCAGGTATTTAGTTTTGAGAAAAAAATGTTAGTTATTTTCATTGTTTTTAAGCAAACTGAGGTGAAATGGTAAAAAGAAATTGAAAATTCGTTACCTGAACGGCACAAATTATAGTGCAGATGAAAATGTTATAATGAAGATGAACATGTTCATGTATAATCTTCATACCTGAAGCTGATCTTCATTTTGATCTTCGGTCTATATCGCACAACTATGATTTTTTTATTTTGTTTCCTCTTTTTTTGCAAATAATGATGAAGATGAAGATACATCTAAAGCCTCCTATAGACAACGGCGAATTGCGAAGCGAGATTTTTTTGTAAATAAATAATAAATTTAATATAATTCATTTATTCCTTTTAAATTGTATCTATTTTTTTATTAAAGAATTTCATCGATTATATTTTAATATCTTTTTACATATTTTTACTCAATGTGCCCTGAGAAATTTAATTTGTCGTCTATTACAATAGCTAGATATTTTATTTCATTGACTTTGTCAAAACTTTCTCCATCAATTAGTATAGTCTTGTCGAATCCATCTGTTTTTTTTTTTTTTTTTTTTTTTTATAATTTTGCACGCGCTCAAGGGATTATGAATTCCATTTATATGTTGTTGTTCATTTATCTTCATTTATTTAGTTTTGTTGATGTTCAGTTTGAGCCTATTTTGATTAGGCGAATTGTCCACTTCCAATATAGTCATCTTGCATCTTACTCAGAAATTCTCCCGTACTCTTTTCAGTCAAAAACGTAACCGCCTCATCGTCAAACAGTGCTACTTTTGTATTTTTATAAACATTCTTTCATGTGGACATCTGTTTTTTCATCAGAAGTGAACGCGTTACAGCATCAGAAATTTATTACCAATTGCATCAAATAAACGAGTGAACGTTCCCATTGTGCTCATGGATTAAATTGTGATTTTAACAATTTTGCAGTGCTAACAGTCTCTTCGAATTTCCATTAATAGAACTGCGTTATGTAAACGCAGCATTGTTTGACATTTTACTTCACAACGCTGACTGAGTTGAAAAAAATTCGCGTTATCAACAAAAATAATTATTCGCCCCAATTTTTTCATCTTTTCATATAAAAATACGATTAGTAATAAAACAAAATCTCCTTCAGTGCATTCATAAAGAACTTTTAAAAGTATCCCACATAAATTTCCAATACGATCAATTAAAAAAACAATCAAATTTCAATTTTCCACTTAGCAATTGTGAGAGCATGGATTCGGATAGTGATGAAGACGGCTCCGGCAGTCAAGGTGGCTTCGACATGACCGGAATTCTCTTTGGTAACATCGATTCTGATGGTAAATTAGTTGACGATGTTGGAAATGCATTCGATCCGGAAACAAAGAAACACCTAGCATCTTTATCAAAGTATCAAAAGACAAAATTTAGGGTTTTCAGAGAGATACTAAATTTCTAGAATATCTTATAGGTTTGGCTTAAATTCCTTGCTCCATGAAGTCATCGAAAATAGTGACAAAAAGGAAGATCATACATCCGATAACGAGGATATACAAAAAGATGAAAATGCTGTCGATTATTCAGATATCACTGAAATGTCTGAAGACTGTCCTAATTCCCCGCCCAAAGTTGTTGACCTAGACGATGTTATACCCGCAAGCAAAGTCACAGCAGAAGGTAATAATACTTAAGTTTTGAAAAACCGAAATACATTCACTCTCTTCCAGGTATTAAGGTCGATGATAAAGAACTTATGCCACCACCCAGTGCCCCTGTAAGAACCACATCTGTTTCCGAAGGCTCTAAGCCCCCAGAAACAACTGAAATTGACAAGATTAACGAAAAACGTAAGTTCCCACACTAAAGAGTTTCTCTCCTTCATTGATTTGTCTCTTTGTCAATTTATGTATGTAGAAGTAGAGAAGAAGCTTGATACACCATTGGCAGCTATGTTACCATCGAAGTATGCCAATATCGATGTCAGAGAACTCTTTCCCGACTTTCGTCCAGACAAAGTTCTTCGCTTTTCAAGACTTTTCGGTCCAGGTAAGCCTTCAAGCTTACCTCAGATCTGGCGAAGCGTTAAGAAAAAAAGAAGAAAACGGAAGCATTCTAGGGATCAAAAGGTTTGATCTGAAAAATTCAATCATATTCTTGATTTTATTACTCTATTCTTCAGAATGCCAATACTGGGTCCGATTCAACAAGTGATTCGGAGGAACCGAAGAGAAAAGGCTTTGGATTTCATTATGCTCCGGCACCGAACAAAGAAATGTGTATGTCCGATGATGAGGATAAACTAATGCGAATCTCAAATAGCGAAGATATTCGTAACGAAGGAACCGATAGCGGCGATAACAATGAAAACAAGCCTAAAGTTGCTGACTGGCGATATGGCCCGGCACAAATTTGGTATGACATGCTGGAAGTTCCAGACTCCGGTGATGGCTTTAACTATGGATTTAAAGTGCGCGATAAAAACGTTAAAATCGAACCCAAAGAAGAGGAGGACATTAAGGGTGAGGCTATTGCAGAGGATGCTTTCCTTATGGTCTCTCAACTGCATTGGGAAGATGACGTAGTCTGGGATGGTAATGATATTAAAGCAAAGGTATTGCAAAAGTTAAATTCCAAGACAAATGCTGCCGGATGGTTGCCCTCGAGTGGTTCGAGGATTTTTCAACCTGGTAAAACGTTACCAGTTGCTGGAGCGACTCCGGGCAAAATGCCACTACCGAATGCGCCTATTCAAGGAAAGCAAAAGAATTCCATGTAAGTATAAACAAATGAAAATTAGTTTTAGACTGAAATGAAACAGGGTCTTATAAATAATATTGCGTAAGATTTAAAGAAGGAGATGGGTTGGCTATGATTTCCTTGAAAACAATTCCTCGGATAACGATTGCCTGGAAAACAATTCCTCGGATAATGATTTCCCGAAAAACAATTTCCCGAGTAACGACTGGCTGCAAAACGAATTCCCGGATCTCGATTGCTAATACCCCAAACCAATTTTTCAAAACCGACATATTTTTCACTTTTAACTCGATTTGCGGCCAAACCAAGCATCCTAGAAAAATAGCATAATTGTCATCTTTAGAGTCCCACCTTTCAATCGATTTAAACGGCTTTTCATAGCGACTTAAATAATAACTTCATCATCTTTCAATCGATTAATCGCACGGTACAAAAAACCAAATTTGTCAAAATCGTCATATTTTTCTCGTCCTGTATTTTCTCTTTTTAAGATCGATTTGCGGCTAATCTAAGCATCCTCCAGAGTTAAAAGTGGCATATTTGTAATCTATGGAATGCCACCATTCCATCGATATATCTCATGAAAATTGACACTTTTTTCCTTAAGCAATAATTACAATATTTGTGTGCAAAAAGCACTGCTTGGCTAAATTATAGGATTTGGGGTGGGGTCCAGTTTGGGTGAATATAAAGTTTTTTTTGGAAATAAACATTTTTTTGGACTTAAAGACAATGCATATCAATATTTTTTCACAATTTCTAAACAATAAAAAAGACTTAAAAGAGTTATTTTTTCCAAAACTTTCAAAAAAATGTTCAGTGACGAAAAAGTTAGAACAGAATAGAACAGAACAGATTCGTGAGAAACTTCAGAACAAGATCGATTGGTATTCCGGAAGAACTCTCCGATCCGGGATTCCAATCGAACAAGTTAACAATTAGAACAGTCAGTCATCTGACAGATTATCAAAAAATAAAATGCACGACTGGATCGTACGAACTTGCTCTTGGAGCTAACAACTTTAATGTAGCTAACTATTGAGGTTAAGTTAGTTAGGTATAGTTATCCTATGCAGGTTTAAACCCTATGTAGGTTAGATTACCTTGATTCTTAGTACATATAATGAATTGTCGAATGGATGATTCAAGGAATAGTTACATAGGCACTTACCTACAAATGTATATTTAAATCTAAGTTATGGGTTTTAATTATGTAAGTTAGGAGAGTAAAATGTATCTACATATATGTATAGACATAATGAAAATGGAGGATGTAGATGGGTAGGTAGCTATATAAATACAACTTCATCATTTAGGTGCAATATGCATACATAAAATTCATGTGATTTTTACAGACACATATATACATATAAATGTATGAGGACCTACATTGTAAGTAGTATTCAGTGACGTACCCAAAAATACCTAAAACGGGAATAAAAGTAAGGTAGAAATAAGTGGATAATACGCATAATTAAATGTTTTTATATTGCTTAGTCGTTATAGTTTGGGGGAAAACAAAGATGCAATTTGAATTCATGGATAAATAAGAATATATCAAAAAAAAAATTCAAAAATCGTTGGAGCGGTTTTTTAATAAATTATTTTTTTATGTATAAAATTTTGAAAACATTTTTAGAAAAAAATGTGAAACGCCATTTTGAAGATATTATTAATATACATTTTTTAAAAATCGAAAAACTTTTTTTTTTTTGAAAATTGGAGTACGCAGTCTTATTAACAATTTTAGGGAGCATTTGCATAAAAAAAATAATTTTAATCGGTTTATCCAACATCGAAAAAGTCGAAAATATGAAAAGTGGTTTTATGGGAAGTACCGTTGATAAGTACACAAAATAAAATATTATTTTACTTAAAAGTGAACTGTACTAATTTAAGAACACACACATTTTTTTTTGAAAATTCTTGGAGCCGTTTTTGAGAAATAAATTTTTTTCTTAACGGTTTTTACCATTTGTATGGGAGGTATACCGTTGTTTTTTATTTTAGGAAAATAATTTTTTTACTATTCAAGGAAGTGTCAAAAAACTTACAAATACGAAGTTTCGAAGAAATCTATTAAGTCGTTTTCGAAAATTTGAGTTTTCAAAATAAAAAATTAATTTCCAAAATTTTGGTTTACAATAGTGTTTAAAATTTCTAGGAGCGTCTGCGTAAAAAATTTAAACAAAATCTAATTAACCGTTTCCGAGAAAATTGAAAACCAAAAAAAAATGGTTCTACTAGAGGTACCAAATATAAGAATTTTTTTCCACAAGAAAAAAATTATCAAAAGGTACCTTTCCCTTCATTAATGAACTGATTTTTTAAAAATAAGATTTTTGTTTTTGGCAAAAAATGTATGGCAACTACTGTTATTTGTCGTCTTAAAAAAAATGGAAAAAACTTGTGGGCATATTACCGAAAAAACAATATGTACCTAGTTTGAGGCAAATCCACCGAACCGTTTAGGCTGCAGACTCGAGGACGGACAGAGGGAATTGGGGACCCACTTTGTTGGTGTTCTCTATGATCGTAATGTCATGTTTGATTATTAGAAAAAAAAATTTTACGAATACATAACTTGCCTTATACAGGGTGGCGCACAAATCGTGCTACAATAAGAAATTTAAATAACTGTTATTTTAATCGATGTATTTCATTTATTTTTTTTTATTGGATTAAAAATTAAATTTTACTTTAAATAACTAATGGTTTTTAAAGATGATAGACCGCAAATGACCGCCACGCTCATCCACGCATATGCGGCACCTGATCAGAAAATTGTTCATTGCGGCCTGAAGGATTGAAATTGGGATCGCCTCAATTATTGTCTTAATGGACTGCTTCAAATCAGTCAAATTCCTAGGTTTCGTTTTGTACACTTCCTGCTTGACATAACCCCATACAAAAAGTCTGGTGCAGTCAAGTCAGGTGACCTTGGGGGCCAGCGAAAGTGCAGTTTCTGGATATCAATTTGTTTGGGAATTTTCGTTGGAGCTCCACCATAACTTGGGTGGCTCCATGTTGTTGTAACCAAATCCTGCTGAAAGGGATACGTCTTCGGCAAAGTTCTGGGTAAATAAACTCCTTCAACACCTTTAAATAACGGTCCCCATTGACAGTTTGTGTTACACCTTTTTCTTCAAAGAAGTATGGCCCGACAATACACCTTGATGAAACTGCGCACCACACAGTGACTCGTTCTGGGTGCAGTTCCGTCTCATGGTGCATTTCTGAATTAGATTCACTCCATATACGGCAATTTTGCTTGTTAACATTGCCGTTTAAGTCAAAATGGGCCTAATCAAACATGATATTTTAGAATTTTTGACCAAGTTGGTTTTTATTTGGACTTTGGAATTTTTAAAGTGATTATCATCGTCTTTATTGGTCAGAATGATGATGAAATGGAAGCAATTTTCATTTTATTATGCCAACGTTTCGACGGTGGTTGCCGTTTCTTCAGGGGTGTCTTTATTTACAAATTTAAACAGAGATATAATGTTTGTACATATTGATATAAGTAAACGAACAAAATATGACTTGCATAACGTTAATTTTTAAGATTTTTACTTTTTTAAATTACTGAACAATAATTTGCTTAAGACATATAAAAAACAGATTTTGAACACATTTGAAGATTAGTCTACGTGTTATGATATTTACTGTCAGAAACTAATAAACAGTAAACGGCAGATATATTTTGTGTGTCTTGTTTGCGGTTCATATTATTTTTGTTGTTAATTATACGCAGTGTCTCTGTTTAAATTAAAAATTTTTGTATTATAATTATTATAAATATAAAAAATAGCAACTAATATTGGTAATGTATAAAATAATAAATATATTCCAGCTTGTAAACGTTCAGGTTGATAACCTCATCCTAAAATTAATAATAAAGTTGGAATTAAACTACATTCAAAAACTAAATAAAATAGAAATATATTCATACTTCTAAAAGTTAAATATAGAAATAATAATAATAATAATAAATTTATTACAAATAATTTTTCATAATTTTTATATTTATTAATCTTGCTATAATTATTAAAGCACAAATCCAAAAACTTAACATAATTATACAATAAGATAATAAATCTATACCTAAAAAATATGAGATAATTATTCAATAATTAGTAAAACAATTATTAATTATTATAATAAATAAAATTAGAAATAATATATTTTGTACCATTCAAAATATATTTCTTATAAAACAAATAGGAATTATTATAATTAATATAAATAATAATTTTAATATTGTAAAATATCAAAAGATTGAAAATAATCATTTCCATATATAGGAATTATTGATACTAAAATTGATAATCGAAGCTTGGTGTGTAAAATTGATAATCGAAGTTTGGTGTGTGACCGGTATCAACGCTGTGAGAAGCCAGTGTCGTCTTCTCAGAACTTTTTAGGCGAATATCTGACTTGTAGTTCGCCATTCTGATTCATCCGTTTTCCCCTGGCAATTTATTTAATAAACAACGTCTGAACGGCGATCTTTGTCGGGTTTCGTCTTCAGCTTGGTGAATAGGGATGTAACAGTCTGGTTCGACCTATATGCCAAGTTGAATTCCGGGTTGTTTTTCGCGACCATTTCTTTGAAATTTTCGGAAAGTTTGGGCACATAAACGACACTCTTATAAACAGATCTCCTCTCTTCCAACTTATTTTCTGAACGAACTTGGTGTTTTTGACGAAGTATCAAGTTCCTTATAACTTCTGCCCGAAAGCTGTTGTCTAAGAGTAGTTGCTTTTTCTTTTTCTTCGTTAGCGGAATGGAATTTTCGGTCTCTCAACGCAAAGACTTTGTTTATTAAGTTCGACTCAGTGTTTATACGAATGTGCTTTGGCTGATTAGATCGGAAATTAACAAGCCGACCAGATGCCATATCTTTCTGGTACCAGTCGAAAGAAAGTCGATCATTTTCGCGGTAGACTTAACCTCCAAGAACGTTATCGATCTGTTTTTTTTCCTCTCTACGGTGAATTGTATTTTTTCATTAAACTGGTTAAAGCATCGTAAGACCTTTTCAATTTCTTCTCTATCCACAATCGCAAACATATCATCAACCTATTTTGCTATAAACTTAGGTTTGTAGCTTAGTTTAAAACATTCCTCAAGTAAAAAATCTAAAACCAAGTCCGCAATCGTCGGTGAAAGAGGATTTCCTATTGGCATTCCGTGTACTTGTTTGTACAAATTGTCCTTAAATTGCAGGTTTTTGTTATCTTTGAGGCAAAAATTTAATAATTCGATAAATTCAAATCATCAGACATGAACAAACAATTTATTATTTATTATTATGTTGTCTTCTTCTGTTTTTGCAATCATTTTTCGGCAAAATTCCAAGCGAACAGGCAAATCCTGAGGGTTTAACTTGCTTGTAATTTGGACTTTGTACGGAAACAAGTTTAAGTCATCATGAAGTCTGCTAACTCCAATTTGGCCCGTTAAGTTTCGAGTCGAAACACTTGGATTTGCCTGTATTGCCGATGCAGCCACGATTGTATCCTGAACCCGAACATTGGGATCTCGATGATACGGTCTTCGTTCGATGCTTCCAGATTCGGCAAACATGTTCACCAGACTCATAATGGTCCATCTACTCGGGGGAGTACCGCCAAACTCCAGCCTAAATTCCCTTTGGACGGAAATGACGGACTGCAAAGAATGGTATCGCTGCACTCACTATTCAAATCCTTTTTTCAGTATCCCAAGCATTAATTTTAATAAATCTAAATAGTGGCCTATAAAATATAAAAAAAAATAAGCCGATTACTCACACGGAAAAAAAGTTATTACGTTTTATTTTTGTAGCACGATTCGTGTGCCACCCTGTAGTACCTATAATCGCAAGTACAAAATTATTGTTGCTTACCTAGTATTCAAGTTCGTTTATTTTTGAAGAAACGTTCTTAAAAGTAATCTGAAATGGAGTTGAATTTATTTAACAAAAAATATTTTTCATGAAATTGAGATGATTCCGACACGGAGAAAATGATTTATCAACTAAAACACCGAAATGTTTTTTTTTAACAACAACAATTGTGTTGACAGTTCTCACAAATCTGTTCTTACCTGTTCTACCTAAAAAGCAAGTGCAGAAAATCTTGGGGTGGAATCGGCTAAGGTGATTTGTGATAGTTGACAGTCACAAACAATAAATTTGCGCTGCGTAAGGTAACTGTCACATGTGATAATCACATTTTTGTGACTTTTTCTTGTGACAGCTATTTTGGTGTCATTTTCTTATAAAATTTCTTTTGTTTTCTAATTTTGTAAATTTGTTAAATTGCTTTTATGATTTCACAAATTCCGAAAATAGAAACCATATATGTACATGTGCACACCCATATATTTTACATTCAACAAAGTATATGCGATAAATCAGAAGTATGTACATGTAATTGGGTAAAGGCATTGTTTTTCTCACACATATTTATTTCAACTTTTAATTTATTTTGTTATTAATTGTCATTTAGAATAAATTAATAGTAGGTACAAATTAAAATACTTTTGGCAAGATAATTATAACATTTTTTTTAATATCAAAAGGTTAATAAGATTGGGCACTCAACATTGCATGAAAAAAAAAACAAATAAAACAATTTGCAGACAAACAAAACCAAACATAAACATATAGATTTATGTCAAATTTTAGTACTTCTCTTAAAGTGGTGCCAAGTTTTGTGTAATTTTTTGTGATCACCTTACACAGACGAAAATTTTTATATGATCACATATGATTGTCGGAAATGTGACAATCACAAATCACCTTAGCCGATTCCACCCCTGTTCTAAAGTGTTCCAAACTGACTCATTGAACACTAAGGCTACGTCCTAATTGAACAAGTTAAACCCTCAGGATTTGCCTGTTGGCCTGGAATTTTGCCGAAAAATGATTGCAATGGCCGAAGAAGACAACACATTGATAAATTGTTTGTTCACGTCTGATGAGGCCCATTTAGACTTAAACGGCAATGTTAACAAGCAAAATTGCCGTATATGGATTGAATCTAATTCAGAAGTGCTCCATGAGACGGAACTGCACCCAGAACGAGTCACTGTGTGGTTCGCAGTTTCATCAAGGTGTATTGTCGGACCATACTTCTTTGAAGAAAACGGTGTAACACAAACTGTCAATGGGGACCGTTATTTAAGATGTTGAAGGAGTTTTTTTGTACCCAGAACTTCGCCAAAGACGTATCCCTTTCAGCAGGATTTGGTTTCAACAAGATGGAGCAAGGGCACACGTAGCCACAGAAGTTATGGCGGAGCTCCAACGAAAATTCCCAAACAAATTGATATCCAGAAACTGCACTTTCCGCTGGCCCCCAAGGTCACCTGATCGGAACCATACTTTTTTTTATGGGGTTATGTCAAACAGGAAGTGCACAAAACGAAACCCAGGAATTTGACTGAATTGAAGCAGTCCATTAAGACAATAATTGATCAAGTGCCGCATATGCGTGGATGAGCGTGGAGGTCATTTGCGGTCTATCATCTTTAGTTATTTAAAATAAAATTTAGTTGTTAATCCCATAAGAACAAAATTAATGAAATACATGGATTAAAATAAAAGTTATTCAAATTTCTTATTGTAGCACGATTCGTGGGCCATCCTAAAATATCATCCTGTAGTTGATGAATAAAAGTTGGAATTCTTTTTTAAATGTGAATTTTTGGACTTAATATAAACTTTTCGCATATTCAAAATGTCCCTCAAAATATTGGCTTAAGCTTCATTTTTAAATGAAATCGGGTAAAAAAGTTTTTTATAATATTTCAAGAATCTTAAAAATATTTAATAAATAAATATAAAATATTTTGACATAAGTATAATATCATAGTACTACATATTAAAGAAATAAATAAAATATTTTTGATAAGTACGAAATAGTACTACAAAATTTCCGGGTAATCAGGAAATATTTCTTTATGCGGGACACTATTTTGAAAAATTCACAAAAAAAAGTTCCGGGCAAAGGTTACGCTCCCAAGGAGATCTTTGGATCATAATTTTTAGCTTATAATTAGTTTTAAGACTATCTTATTGACCATGTTATTATCCTGCCGAAAAAAAATAACTTGTAATGTCTCATTCTCACGTATAGTTCAATTCAAAAACAAGAAGCTATTGACGACACTTGGTACAGTATATTTCCTGTTGAAAATGAAGAACTCATCTATAGCAAATGGGAAGATGAAATAATTTGGGATGCTGAAGAAATGGGCAAGGTACCCAAACCTAAAGTTCTTACTTTAGATCCGAATGATGAGAATATAATTCTCGGAATTCCTGACGACATCGATCCATCGAAAATCAATAAAAATACTGGACCACCACCAAAAATCAAAATTCCACATCCTCATGTCAAAAAATCAAAGATTTTACTTGGCAAAGCGGGTGTTATTAATGTTTTAGCTGAAGATACACCACCACCTCCACCAAAAAGCCCCGATCGTGATCCATTTAATATATCAAATGATTCGTAAGTGAAATCTGTCAAAACATGGATAATATGATTTATCGTGATATTGAAGTCTAAATATATTTGTTTTTATTTTTAGCTACTACATGCCCAAGACTGAACCCACTTTGCGACTTAAAGTCGGTGGTGGAAATCTTATACAACACTCAACACCAGTTGTTGAATTACGTGCTCCATTTGTGCCTACTCATATGGGACCTATGAAATTGCGCGCCTTCCATAGATTAGCTTTGAAAAAATATTCTCATGGAACTTTGGCTTCATCTGGATTACACCCTGTGGCACCTTTACTAAAGCATATAGGAAAGAAAGCTAAGCAAAGAGAATTAGAACGTATCGCTTCTGGTGGTGGCGATGTGTTCTTTATGCGTAATCCCGAGGATTTAAGTGGCAAAGATGGTGATATTATACTGGCTGAGTTCTGTGAAGAACATCCACCATTAATGAATCAAGTTGGTATGTGTTCTAAAATTAAGAACTACTACAAACGTAAGGCTGCAAAAGATTCGGGGCCACAAGAATTTAAGTATGGAGAAGTCGCATATGCGCACACAAGCCCATTCTTGGGAATTCTACATCCTGGTCATTGTATTCAGGCATTGGAAAATAATATGTACAGAGCACCAATTTATCCACATAATATTAGCATTACTGACTTTCTTATCATTCGAACTCGCAACAACTATTGGATTCGAGAAATAAATGCTTTGTTTACTGTCGGGCAGGAATGCCCGTTATACGAAGTTCCAGGACCGAACTCGAAGAGAGCTAACAATTTCACAAGAGACTTTTTGCAGGTGAGTTCAATTTAAAATTATGTTCTTCGGCTTAGCAGTTGAATTTAGAATGGTTGGTTTTGCTAATTATATTATATACATAAATTAATCTACAAAATAAATTCATTATATCTGCCTTTGAGCCTTCTTATCAAAAATGTCAATTTTAAATAGGAAAAAATAAAATAAAGTATTGAAGTGATAACTTATTATGGGAGGGTAAACCGCAGTCTGTCTAGCTACCCTTTCTCTTACGCATACGGATGAAATTAATCAATCTAGATTGTTTGCCTGCAAGTGAACATGTAATATATAGTTGCCCATGCGCAAATACTGGAACCTCTAAATTAGTAGCGCATATTTCTAGAGATTGGCATTCTGACTTATTAATTATGATTGCAAAAGCAAGTCAGATATTTTTGTAGACAGCGGATAAAAAAAAAACATTTCCTCAATCGTCACAAAGTCAAAACTACTAGATCGCTGCCGCAACGAATCAAGATTGCTGAGCGAACCTAGTTAACCTAATCAAATCGTTTCCGGGATATTTGTGCCACTGGAGCCAAAGGAATTTTAGAATCCAACAAAATTTCCTCAAAATCGCAAGCATCAGATGGTCTGGTATCGACAGTTGTCGGGTTTCGGGAAATCTTTGAGCAGATATCTCCAGAGTTTTTACTAAGGACTTAATAGACCTCAACTGTCCCGCCTGATGGTCATCCTTACGGGTCACAATTCAATAGAAATCCACATGACCAGAATGGGCGTATGGACTAAGAGGCGGAAGAGGAAAGAGGACTCATCACTTCCTTACTTCCTTTGTGAATGCCCCATCCATAAACATATTCTGAAATTTATTCAATGATCAGAATGGATTACGGAGGCACCTCAAACATAATCTCCTAATTTATTTCCTAAACATCAAAACAAATCAAATTTTTACCAACTTACGTTGACACCAAATCTAAAGAAGTATGTAAGTATATTAAGCTTGTAAGTTTGTTATCTTCTGAACTTGCATCTGCTAAATAATTTTTTTAATTAAATTTTTAAATGGTTGAAGCAAAATAATGTTAATACAATTCACCTACGTTGAAACCAAATCTTAATGTTTAAAATAAATTTCAATGGAAATGAAAAACGAAAAACACTTATTGCTATCAGGTTGTAAAATTTGGTTAAAAACTTCGGATTCCGCAGGTGGGAATTCCAGGTTTTTTGTCTCTAAACCATCTATATATGATTGCCTTCTATTTAAAATTTGTATTTTTATAAAAATCGACCAAGCCGGAATATAGATATAAGGTCACAAAACTGAAACTTATTTTTATGTATAAGATTTCAGTCGAAGTTTTTTTTTTACTTTTCTATAGGTGTTTATATATCGACTATTTTGGAAGAGCTTAGACCAGCCTAGAAGAATAAGAATGGATGACATTAAAAAGGCATTTCCCGCTCATTCAGAAAGCAGTATTCGAAAGCGCTTAAAACAATGTGCTGATTTCAAACGTACTGGCATGGATTCAAATTGGTGGGTCATTAAGCCAGAATTTCGCCTACCATCTGAAGAAGAAATTCGTGCGATGGTATCCCCAGAGCAGTGTTGTGCCTACTTTAGTATGATTGCAGCGGAACAAAGATTAAAGGTTAGATTCCTCTATTATGAAGTTTTTGTTTATTCAACGTCATATAACAATTTAATTTAATTTTTTAGGACGCTGGCTATGGTGAGAAATTTATATTTGCTCCACAAGAAGATGATGACGAAGAAACGCAACTTAAAATGGATGATGAAGTTAAAGTTGCTCCATGGAACACAACAAGGTAAGAACTATTGCAATATTGTTTATTTATATATTTATTTTGGAATTCACTTGCAGAGCTTATATTCAAGCAATGCGTGGAAAATGTCTGCTTCAGTTGACTGGTCCAGCTGATCCAACAGGTTGTGGTGAAGGCTTTTCCTATGTTCGTGTTCCTAACAAACCTACTGTAAGTTTTGAATTCCCTAACCATTTAGAAACATGCAGACATATATATTTATAATATTTGATTTATTTTTCAAGCAAACAAAAGAAGAACAAGAATCTCAACCAAAACGTACCGTCACCGGTACCGATGCTGATTTGCGTCGATTACCTCTAAATAAAGCTAAAGAACTTTTGCGTAAATTTAAAGTACCAGAGGAAGAAATCAAAAAACTGTCTCGTTGGGAAGTTATAGATGTGGTGCGTACTTTGTCTACTGAAAAAGCAAAAGCCGGAGAACAAGGAATGGATAAATTCTCCCGTGGTAATCGTTTTTCGATTGCAGAACATCAAGAACGCTACAAGGAAGAATGTCAACGTATTTTTGATTTGCAAAATCGGGTTCTGGCCAGTTCAGAAGTACTCTCCACTGATGAAGATGAATCATCAGCATCTGAGGAATCAGATTTGGAAGAATTGGGTAAGAATCTGGAAAATATGTTGTCAAATAAAAAGACCTCCACTCAGTTGTCGATGGAGCGAGAAGAACAAGAACGCCAGGAGTTGCTGAAGAAAATTATGGAAGAACGTGAGGGATCCAATACGAAAAACCTCAAAGACGATAAGGACAAAAATCAAACTCAAGGTCTTGGCAACTCAAACCAAGGACGAATTCTAAAAATAACTCGAACTTTTAAAAACGCCGAAGGTAGAGAATTCACACGAGTTGAAATAGTGCGACGCCAACCGGTAATCGATGCATATGTCAAAATTCGAACTACCAAAGATGAAGCATTTATTAAACAATTCGCGACTCTGGATGAACAACAGAAAGAAGAAATGAAAAGAGAAAAACGAAGAATCCAAGAACAGTTACGTCGTATTAAACGCAATCAAGAACGCGAACGATTAGCTCAATTGGCACAAAATCAAAAACTACAACCAGGTGGAATGCCCACAAGCTTAGGCGATCCGAAGAGTTCTGGAGGTTCAGGACCGTCTGGTCACTCGAGTAATAAGGATATAAGTCCTTCACGTAAAAAATTCAAATTGAAACCGGACTTAAAGTTGAAATGTGGTGCATGCGGACAGGTTGGTCACATGAGAACGAATAAGGCATGTCCACTGTATACGGGAACACCTGGTCCAACACCCTCAATGAATGTTGCCATCACCGAGGAACAAGAAGAAGAAATCGAGAAAGAACTCAATTGTGATGACGAGGATTTGGTTAATGTCGATGGAACAAAAGTAACTTTGAGTAGTAAACTGTTAAAACGACACGAAGATGTTAAAAGGCGCACGTTGCTTCTCAAAGTTCCAAAAGAAGCTGTCGGCAAAAAACGTCGTAGAATGGGTAGTGAATTACATTGCGATTACCTGCAAAGACATAATAAAGGTGCTAATAGACGCCGAACTGATCCGTTGGTGGTGCTCTCGTCGATTTTAGAAGAAATTTTGAATGAACTTCGAGACCTACCGGATGTTCAGCCATTCATGTTTCCTGTCAATGCCAAGGTAAGTGAGAGTTTATTTGCACATTTCTAAGAGCGATAAGAATTATAGCTTGATGAATTGTTAAAAGAAGTTATTCAAACTATCTCTTATCTACATTTTTTTATTAATTATAATGTATTAATTTGTTTAAAGCTTGTGCCCGATTATTATCGAATCGTAACAAAGCCAATGGACCTACAAACTATGCGAGAATATATCCGTCAGAAACGTTATCACAGCCGAGAAGAATTCCTTGCCGATGTCAATCAAATTGTTGAAAACTCAACCCTATACAATGGCTCTAGGAGTTCGTTTACTGCTGCAGCACAGAGAATGCTCAAAACATGCTTCGAACAACTCGCTGAAAAGGAGGATAAATTGATGCGTTTAGAAAAAGCTATCAATCCACTTTTGGATGATGACGATCAAGTTGCGCTGTCATTTATATTCGAGAAGTTACTAAATGGCAAATTGAAACTCATGCCGGAAAGCTGGCCTTTCTTAAAACCCGTTAATAAGAAACAAGTAAAGGATTACTACACAATTATTAAGAAGCCCATGGACTTGGAAACAATTTCTAAAAATGTTGAAGGTAAGAACTGTAAAATGTGCGAATGTAAAAGGTTAATAAAAAATCTGTTTAGCTCACCGATACCACTCTAGACTGGAATTTACAACCGATGTTGAGTTAATAGCAACAAATTGCGAACAATACAATGGTGCTGAGTCTACATTTACGAAGAATGCCAAAATTATCTTGGACTATACCAAAAATGCTCTAGCGGAGGTAAACACCAAATATCAATACTTATTTAAATTTTGATTATTAATTAAAATGTGTGTTGGTATGTAGTTTTCTGAACACTGTGCTCAATTAGAGCAAAATATCAGTAAAGTTCAAGAACAAGCTCGTGCAGATGCAGATTTGGATGGTACTTGGGATCAAGATGATCAAGACTTTGACTTTTCTCGTATTAGCCATTCGAGCACTCCTGAAAATGAAAATGAATTTGTCGATGTCGAAGGCAATGATCGGCCCCAATCGGCTGCATCCATGTCATCACAACGTGCAATTGAACTACCACCACCATCAACAGCTGGGCTAAGTGAAGTGAAACGTGGTCGTGGTCGCCCACGAAAACATCGTGATACTACTACAATTGAAGAAGGTAAGTTTTTCTTTATCTATAAAACACGCTTTGTACATTAAAAAAAAAAAAGAGCACTGGGACTATAATACTAACATTTCTTTTGGTATATCTCTATTTCAACAATATACTTCATTTTCATGTTTTTCGGGGTTCCTTACGCTTAAAGCTTCTTGTCATTAGCTAGATAATATTAGTAAAGGTTCATTTTTGATTTGTTTTGTGTTTGGCTATTGAATTAGTGTTTGAACATTTAAGGCTTGTTTCACAATATCTGATTAAAGTTTCAATTTGGGAATGTTTTTAAAATATTGTACCAATATACGAGTGGCAATTGCGCAGTGGATATAGTGCTTGACTGCTAACTTAGACATGTGGGTTCGATCCCCATGCTTGGCAACATTTTTTCTATACCTCCAATCTTAATTGGATGCCGCCCGCGGGTTAAAATCAGATATTAAATAACAAATTCTCAAATCCACCGTGCCAACAGAAAATTCTTTCCTATCTTTCTATTCCTTCTAAATAGTGCCGTGCAATTCAGGTTGCATTTAAAAGACCTTAGGCCTTACAGGCATAAAGTTAATATTATTATTGTGAAAAAAGTGATGAACAGTAACTGATAATTTTTAAACGCAAAGTTTTTTATTGGGAGAACATCTGAGAGCTGATCAGAAACTTAACCGGGTAATATGAAACAAGCCCTCAACATCTGTTTGTTAAACTATAAATAACAGGACAGATATTAATAAAAAATGTATGTTTTGTCTTTTAATATGTGGTCTGGTAATTTTTGATGATTCTAAGCGCAGAATTTTTCGTTCAATGTGTCTCATATTTATTTGTTGTAAATAGATAGTTAAATTAAAAGTTGTATTCTTAAAAATCTTCATTAAAAAAAATATATTAAAAATATGCAAATTATTGAAATTAACTTGTTCTTTTTCCCACAAGTTTATATTTACAAAAATCATATTCATTAATATAAAAGGTGTCCAAAAGTAATAAAGTAAAAGTCCAAAATAGGAAAGTAAAATAAAAAAAATGGGAAATTTCAATGCAGTTCTTAGTCGATATAAAGTGGTTAAGTACTCCGCTGGTAAGAACAATTTCGTATGGTCGTATTATAGACTTTTTTTTAACAAAAAGTTCAATAGTACTTCATTATTTGTTCTTTTTTTATATAAATATTAAACGCGTACTCAAGGGGTTATGACTACCCTTAAAATATTTTAACGACCGATTAGGAAAATAGGAGATACCAATGTAGATTAGTTTTGAATGTTTGAACATCATAATGGGAGAAAAAAAATCGGGTCGGGTAAAGCGTTTCATATTTTGGTGGTGCGGCTAAAGAAGGAATCCCTGTAGTTGATGTTCTAAGAGGTTCCGTCATTGTTTTATCACCTATCATTTTTGAAGCTCTTTTTTGGATTATGTTCAAAAGACTTAAATGAGTTATTTGTCCTGTCCAGATATGACAATTATACTCAAGCTTGAGAGAATGTAAACCTTATAGACTACAGCCTGGTCAGATGAGAAAAAAAAACTTTTTGCATCGTCTAAGAAAACCCAGGCACTTTGCAACGTTTCTGGAGACATCGAATATATGGTCATTCCACTATATATGGTCGGTGATAAGCGCCGCTTATAGACAACGAAATTGAGGGAGGGTACCGCTTTAACGACATTAGACAGTGAAGTAATAAATTTAATGCAGTTTTTTTCCCTATTGCACAATGCTTTCAAGATCAGAATTTGATGATCATACGCTGCCGTTCAATTTCCACATCCGAAGGACGTGGGTGTGAATCTAAAGACGAATATGAAAAGCTGAGGGCACTATCGTCAGCAAAAAAAATTTAGTGGGTTAGAAGTTTCAGACAAGAGATCATTGAAACGAGAAACAGTGTCGGAGACAGAGCGGAGCCATGTGGCGCACAATCATTTATTTCATGAACTTCAGACTTGACACCGTCCAATACAACTTGTATTGAAGAACGGCGCGCGGTATAGATGAGATTTCAAAACGAAAAATGTGATCTCTGATGGGTTTGCAGATTTGATCTGAATGCACACATACATGTAAAACGTCCTTTCTGTCAAACGTCAAATGGAAAATATTTTGTTATTAAATTGTTGTGAAATTGTGCCGTGCTAAAAAATTTAAACAAATATGGGACGAAGAAGTTAATAATTTTATAAATTTAGTGTAGTTTTTTTGCTTCGTCTTCCTCATCATCTGATGATGAAGATATGTTTTTTTTTTTCTGAAATGTGTGTGTCAATCATTAACCAATACTACAAATAAATCTGGAAATAAAGTTTCATTGAAAAGATCAAATCTCGATTTTGAGAGGAGATCTTTGAAATTTGAATGAAACTCGCTATAACATAGATGAACACCGCTAATCCCTAATCTGAAGTATTTGTTTTGTATACAATTTCTTATTTTTAAAATGCAAATTAAAAGAATACTCAACTAGGCGTCTGATGAGTGTTGTCGTCATAACAGGTTTTCGTCCACTAGATTCGGTTTTAGTTGTGTATGTTATTGCATTTCGAATCATTTTGTTGGAACAGCCAACAAACCGTCAAACTTCTCCATACGTTTTACCTTCCGATATCATTTTTTTTTAATAATTTGTGTTTTTCGTTGGTACATTGCTTTCCACGACCTATTTTCTTTGAAAAAACTGTAAATTTTGTGTTTTAAATGAAGATACAAAATAAATATGAGCAAATTCTAACACTTGATGGCCTTACCTTGAAATATGCACAAGAAAAAATATTTTTTTGTAACGAAAACTGCAATCAGTGCTATTATTTTTACCGCACAAAAAATGGGATTTTCGCATTATGGCCTTGTAAGAAAAAACCGTTACTATTTTAACGCCAGAGATATACAATAGAGATAGGTGAGAGGTTCAAGCAATAACATAATATTAGTACTCGTAGAAGCTGTAAATAATTTTCAATTCACTACTCCTTTAAGAAGTTAAAATGAAACTTGTGCCAGTGGTGCTATTTTTTTACCGGCACTGTAGGTACTATAGGGCATGTTTTGCATTTGAAAACAAAATCGAACTCGAGATTTTAATCAAAGTTGACATTACGATGATAGAGAACACCAAAAAAGTGGGTCCCGAAATTCCGTCTGTCTGTCTGTCTGTCCATTTGTAAAACGATCTGCAGCCTAAACGACTGAACAAATTTTGCTCAAACTTGGTACTTAGGCGTTTTAGGCGATTGTCCAAAATAGATTGTTGAATCGTTGTTTTAGCCCCAAAAATAACGATATTGCCATACAATTTTTTCTATCATCTTAATTATCTCGATAACGGCTCTAACGATTTTGATAAAAATTGTTCTGGCATGGTCTACAATCTAAATCTAAACGGTACCTGTCATACAAATATTTTATTGATTTTCGCCTTTCTCACAAACGACTCAACGGATTTCGATCAAAATTTTTATACAGGAGCTCATTCGGATTCTTAATAATACTGCATTTGATTTTTGAAAAAAAAATTTGTTTTTTTGTTGAAAATTCAATATTTCGAAAACGGGTGGACAATTTTTTCTGAACTTTTGTTTTTGAATTTTAATTATTAAATTATTAAAATGTACATACCAATTTTTTTTTAGAAATAAATTACAAATTTACCAATTTTTTTTTTAGAAAAAATTTTTGAATTTTTATTTATAAAAAAATAAGTGAAATATTTCTATTAAGAATATTTTGCATATAATGCGATCCAATCGTGCATTTTATTTTTATTAAAATCGTTAAAACAGTTTCGAGATAATTTAACTTGTTGATAACGGTTATATGTCAGGTACGGTTATTTTTTGGGATAAAAAAAATTAAATGTCTGATTTCAGGAATCACTTAAGACGCTGAACCAAGCGTAAAAAAATCCCTTCGTCGGTTTAGGCTGTACATCGAGCTGCAGGCAGAAAGACATATTAAATTACACTACTTCATCGTTATGGTTGATTTTTTTTCAAATGCAGAAACTCAGTACCTACATATATACATTCACATACAAAATATCGAAAGTAAAAAAAAAAACTACTGAGTACATTTTAAATTCTTGTGGCTTCATGGAACTCGAGCAATATAACTGAAAAATATTTGAAAATTCAAGGACTATAATTATAGTTCCTTTACATTACAAGGAATTAAATTCTATTAAAATTTAGAACACCCAAAAAAAATTTAACCAACAAATGAATTCTATACAGTCTGTAATAAATATGAGCATTCAACAAATCGCGAAGCTTATCCTTATCATAAAACAAAACAACAACAAAATTTTTAATTATCCTAGATTATGTTTTTAAAGGCCTGAAGTAATGCTTAAGTTTTTGAAAAATCGATCCATTAAGTCGATTTTCACTCTGTATCTCTGAGCATTCTATTGGTTGATTGTTAAATTAAATATTTTCCTTACGAAATTGTATATTTATTGAGAGCATGGGTAAATTTAAATTTATTTTCTAGTCAAAGTAACGAATGCCGTAAAACGTGGGCGTGGTCGTCCTCGGAAGGACAGCCTTACTTCGAATCAAAGTAATACACAGAATTCTTTTCTGGAAGAAGGTAAGACTTTGATTATAGATTCTTCGATTGCGTGTGTTTTCTTTAAAATTATTTTTTATTTTTTTTATTTCTTGCAAAAATTCATTATCATACATAGCTATACACCTAATGATTTAATTTAGAAAACAAAAATATATTTTTATTTTATCACATACATATGCACATGCACATAATGTAACAAAAGGGCAAATCGATAATCGCATTTATCATCTAGCTTGTTTTGTTAATATCACATGTACATATATTTATAATGTTTGTTTATTTTTGTTTAATTTTGTGTTTATTTAATTTTATTTGTTTTGTTTAGTGAGTTTAAATTATTATTGGTTTTGTAATTATATAATGTTTTCTTTTTGTTTTTGTTTAATTTCACATGTAAATTAGATCTTTCTTGTCATGGAAGTTTATAACATAATGTGTTTAATTTGTCATTATTATTATAGATCTTCAATGTTCTACGGATGATGAAGAATTCGAAGAAGTTATGACAGAAGATGAAGCTGGTGCGGCTCTTCTTTTAGACCAAGGCGAAAATGGAGCTCCAGAGAGCATAATCAAAATTGAAGAAACCGAAATAGGTCTTGGTCAACCAGAAGAAGGTACTTATATTATTTCACTTATATGTATTTAAGGCTTTATATTGTTTTTTTTCCATAAAAGTGAGTCCATATGAAGTGAGCGATGAAAAATAAAAACAATTTAGATAACAAAATTAACTACTTCCTACACATGAAAATAGTCAGTTTTCAATTAGAAAACAGTTCTTTCAATTCTATACATCCAGTGATTTGTCGAAATTACAGAACTCCTAATAAAATTCGAAAGATTAAATAAAATAATTTATATTGTGCTTTGAATGTTTTGCGTTCATCGCTCACAACATATAAACTTACGAATAACATTAATTTTTAAATCATGTGATATATTTTACGTTACTTATTGTATGTGTAACTAACGAAGGACAACATGGAGAGGACGATAGTCAGCAGGCAGCTGAAGCAATGGTGCAGTTGAGTGGAGTTGGCTTCTACACTCAACAGCCTCAAGGTTCCATTTGCAATATACTTTGTCTCTACAAAACCCCTGATCCATCCAAATATTTTTTATATACATACATGCATATATATTTTTGATTTAACCAAATTAATTAAATTTATTAATATCTTCCTTCCCGTCCAAGTCCAACAAAGTTAAGCCCTTTTTCATGTTAAAGATTGGAACCAATCAGTTGTTTTCTTTTCGTCATTCGGGGTTTTGATAAAACCCCTGATTAAAATTCGTTTTTTATGATTGGATCCAATCCTAAAAGTTGCATTCTCTTAATCATATCATTTTAGACTAATGGATGAAATATGTGTGATAAATTATTTTATTTGTATTGTTTTTGTATTATTTAGATGACTCGATTGACTTGGATCCTAACTATGATCCATCAGATTTCCTTAGTATGAGCAATCGATTACCGACGTCACAATCGCAGACAGAACAGCCATTGTCACAGTTCTTACCAAACAGCGAACAACAATTCCCTGCTGAAACAGAAAGTGAACAAGTGCAACCGTCTCAGCAACTACGTGAGCCACCTATTCAACAAGTTCCGATGTTAATGCCATCTGATTTGCCAGATAATGAAAACGTTGGCATCGACGAAGATCTTGCGATTTCTGATAGTGATGAAGATGAGGAAAATAAATTCCTTATGGAGGAAATGGTTAATAATGATCCCTCGGCATCACTTCCTCTATCTTCGGCCGCCATTGAACAGCCTCAGGATGAAGCTAGTACTAATAACAACCTTCCAATACAGGTAAAACCTGCAGAGACCCAAGAAGAAAACGACGATGATGGTCTTTGGTTTTAAGTAACTTTAGTCCTCGTTTAGAATTATGTAGAAATTGTTTTTTTTTCATGTGCAAAATGTAAATACATATAGGTATTTGATAGTTTCATTGACAAATAAAAAAGTGAGTAATGTTTTCTTTCATATTTATAAAATAAATCTTAGTTTATAAAATTCAATATAAAATACTCGTGGACTATTTCTTTTATAAATTCGCGAACAAAAATGTTCGAGAAATTAGTCGATCATTCGAAAATACCGAGCGTGAATTAGGTTCACAAATATGTCCGTTTGGTATATTTTTTGTAGTAAAAAGTGTTACAACAATGTCAAGCTTCAAGAGTAGGGGAAATTTTATAAATGTTGCAACAAAGTAAACAAACGCAAATTTCTTTTCATTCAATATCTTCCAAATGAAATGAAAAATAAAGAAAACAAATTTGTAAAAAAAAAAGATTTTTCATTTATTTTGTCGTACAATACCCATGTTCTTTAACTTTCGAATCGATAATAATAGTCGAGAAACAAAATAAAATATTGTTTTTTGTTTTCGTTTTAAGATGCCAAAATGACAATTCAATTTAATGCCTTCCATTGGAAATAATAGCATAACATAGTAACATAAAGCCATTTTTTTCAGAGACTGTAAGTGAGAAAAAGTTATCGCCTGAGTTATAGAAGATGAGTACAGGATTAGTTTTCTTATTTTTTTAACAAACGAACTATTCTTCATTTTGGGACTCTTCGCTTTCCGGTGGTTGTATTTTTACTTCCGATAAGTAAATACAATTTAAGGCAAGTTATGCATTCGTCGAAAAAAAGCTTTTCGATATCAATCAAACATGGTATTACGATGATAGCGAAGACGAAAAAACATGGTCTAAAAATTCTGTTCGTCTGTATGTTAGTATAGCCACTTACAGTCCAAATGGATGGGCCGAATTCCTTCAAACTTGATATAGAGTTTTTTTTGGTGAAACTGCGATTATATTAAAGCTCATTTTTCTCGAAAATGGTTCTAACGATTTTTCGGTTGGAAAACAAATTACCAATAATAGCTAAGAACGGTACCTTCCATAGGACCTATTTGTTTGCTTTCTACTATCTGGAAAACGGCTTAGGTGATTTTTTCGTTCTTTCGAAATTTTACACATGTTATATAGGTTTTGGCACATCAACTTGTGATGCATACCAATATTTTTAATTACCTAATAGATATTTATTTGTATTTTTAAAAGCATATTTTAAAACTTTTTTTTTAATAATTTAATATTTTCAAAATAGCTCATTATTTCTTGTTTCAAATTATAAGTATACACAATATGCTTTATTCTTAGAAACCGCTCAACAGATTTTAATAATTTTTTTCTCATAAAGTGAAATTCATCTTTATAAGTTTGTTTGCTAAGACTAAACTCGGAAACCACACCTACAATTTAAAAAATTCGTTTGGTTTTGAGAGGTTGTAGTTTGGACCCACCAAATTTTGTTTTACTTTCATGCATATATCAACTTACGCGAAAGCATGAGCTTACACTTGAAAGTTAGTTTTTACGTTCGCAATAGTAGCCACTGGCGCTGGGGAATCCTTGCAGATGTAAACTCGTTTAATAGGCTAACTTCAATATTCTAAACAAACTATTCATTTCTAATATGGTGCCAAACACACGCGACCTTACGCTGAAATGCAAGGAATATTGCATGAATTCAGCGGCGCATGTAACCGTGAAAATACAAGATTTCGCGTTGGTATGTGTTTACACACGAAAATAAATTTTCCTTGCAAACTTAAAAAAATTGATAGTTCAGTGCGAAACCTTAGCAAACCTTTTTGCTTTCATGAAAATAGTCCTGGCGCGACGGTCAATTCATGTATGTGTATAAGCCCTCCATAAATTACAAAAAAGGAACACGTCTAATGTCGAATTTCTTTAACCGAAATCATCGGAATTTTTCATGCTGGGGCCCTGTTAGCGTGAAACTCAAAATGTCGGGCCTTTAAAGGTTTAAAGTAAGACCGCACTTATGCGACACTTTCCGACAATATGCATAATTTTTTTTCAAGCCGCACTTGAATAGCAGCCTTTCTCGTGTTCGCTATCATCATAATGTCATGTTTGATTATTATCTCAATTTTTTTTTCAAAGAATTCATAACTTGTCTTATATTGTACTAACTATAATCGCAAAACGAAAGCGAAGAGTCTCAAAATGAAGAATAGTTCGTTTGTAAACAAAATTACAAATAATAAATCTTCTTTGTTAAATTTAATAATAAAGCTAATCCTGGTTAAATAATCGACAAAATAAATGAGAAATACTTTTTCTTAGAAATTTTGTTTCTTATTTTTTTATTTCATTTGGAAGATTTTGCATTAAAAGACGTTTGCCTCGGGTGCCCAGGCAACACCGGGGACTTTCTGCTAGCTTACTAGCTAGTACAAAAACCAATTTGGATATAAAGTCCATGGGAAACAGCGAAACGTAAACAAAACAAAATATAAATTTGGAAGTTCTATTTCAAAATCAGGATAAATTTAAGAGGTAAGTACAAATATTTGTGTATTAAGCATATAAAACACAACTTATATATTAAATTTAATAGTGTGTGTGAGCCACTCAGTTTTTTTGGGTTCCAAAGTGATTCCCAAGTGAACCGAGAAATTCGGGTCCGTGGTTTTGCTTGAAGGTATTTGTGTGTAAAAACAAATTCCATCGTAGTGGATTCGCAGTGAAAAATTCGCTTACGATTTTCGAAGCTCGTAGAAATTGGTAACAATGAATTCGAATGGAATTAAATGAAACAGACTTTTTCTACGACAAACCATTTGTGTCGGACACTGAAAGTAATGCGTCGTTAACAGTTATTTTAAAGAAAAATGTAAGTATTTTTACAAATTCCATGATTTTATGAATTATATTTGATTTTAAATTTCAATATGAAAGTCTCTAATGATCGAGATAGGCGACCTGGTCTCCCAAAGCTGTAAGAAACTGGCACAATAAGAAATTAAAAATGTCTGGGAAAAGTAGAAGGACTTAGAAGAAGGACTCTTGGACTACAAGATTGGTTTAAATTTTGACATAAACATGTGTGTAAGCTTAATTAAAATTGAAAATACGAGTAGCACGGTATTGCTATTTATACTTTCATTTTGACATACACCGCTGATTTCGAAATCCACTCGGATTTTGTGAAAGCTGTTTGTCGTAGATCGGGGCGTAACTGTCCGTGCGGGGAATTATTACGATGGAATTTGTGATAGGGCTGATTAAAATTTTCCACATTTCTTTTATTTGTGTTTTTCCTTATTGCGTTTTTTTTCTTTTTTACTGTTGGTTCTTAAATTTCAATAGAATTATAAAAATATTTCATTCTAGTTCACAATTAATGAACTTTTCGGTCAAATTCTCATTTCTTTCGGATGTGCCCATCACTAACACACAAAAATGTCAGAACAATCTTGCCGACTTGACATTTTGACAGTTCTTACATCAGCAAAAATTCCTGTAGTAATGTCGTTCTTATTTAGCAATCCGGAAGCCTTCTGAACTCTTCTGAAATGGCCTTTTCGATTGGCCGTCCGGAACACGTTCCCCCAATAAAACAGCCGTAAGCAATTTGACTGATTCTGAATTATATGTATCAATGTAATTGTGAAAATTAAATCAAAAGAAAATCACACCGGCTAAAAAGAATTTCCAAAACACTTGATTTCAATTTAGATACACATTTTCTTGTATCAATAATAATTATTACTTGCTACTTTTTATGGTATTTTACCAGAAAATGAGTTTAAATTCAATAAACACAACGAAATTACACAACAAATCAAGCCGATTATTTTGACATTTTAATTGTGTAAGTGTATTAGTGATTCTGTTTTCGATTCTGAAATGAAATCCAGAATCGTTTTCTGTTCTGAGTAACAACTGTCATTTTGTGGGGGTCAGAACAGTTCTGGACGGCCAATCGAAAAGGCCAAAAGTGTTCACTTGGGAAAAAATGACAGTTCTGATTCTGAAAAGAATCGAACCCAGAAGCACTCACACATACATATATATACTTGAACGTCAAACTCGACTGTTAACATTTTTTTTTAACGTATGGGAAGTTTTTCTCCTCCACTTCGGCAGATTTTATTGGTAACAAACAGGATTTTGTTAAAATTTGTACAAATTGTTACGAATTCACAAGATAACAAAAAGACTTAATAGGTTTGTTTGGTATATTTTGTGTACTAATAAGTGTAACAACTGTCAAACTTCAAGAGCGTTTTTTTGAAAAACCTAAACTCAACCTGAAGTAGATCTAGGTTTTTGGCTATGGCAATTTGACGTACATGAATAAACGTCAAAGTCACATGAGAATTTGCTTTATTCCTTTTACGAATTGCGAAAAAAAAGTTAACCCAGAATCCGTTCGTAATGGCAATTTGTACGTAATTTTCCACAACGATGGATTCTGGGATAGAATTAATCGGAATTCGGAAGAAATTTCCGATTACGATGGAATTCGTGAAAAAGATGATTATTTTTAAAATAGAAATTAAAAGAATACGAAAATTTATTTTCAGACACAGAAATAGAATAAAGTAACCTTTGAAGTTGTGGATTGTGCAAATGCACAAAGAAATTAAATTTAAACATATTTCAAGGTTTGATTATTAAAGGACATAACTTGCTTTTCTGCAACATAAATTTAATGGGTCTCAGTTGTTTTTTGAGAACCGGAAACCCAGTTTTTATACAATTATTGGGGTTATTAAAAAAACCTTGGTCGACCCTGGGCCAGTATTACAAATAACGAAACGAAAGGCAAAAAAACGATACCCACGAAAACAATAGTCATGACATGGACCGATTATGGCTTACAATAATAATTATTTGCAAGATAAAATCAAAAAATCTATTTTTTTAAACGCATCCAACTTTATTCCTTCAATACTACAGCTATACGTAGTCACGTGTCAACAAATTACAATACGAGAGCCAAACGCAGTCGTAAGAGAAAACGTTTGACGTCCACTTCTACTTGATTATCTCAGCAGTTGTACTTCTTTTCCTAAAATTGACTTAAAATAAACCAATCGGCATTACCTTCTTTAATATAAAGAACCAAAATTTGTATTTCAGAAAATGATTTAATATAAATATAAACTAACCCAATTCAAAATTCAAGTGAAACATAAAAAAACAAACATTTTTGTTTTAAGTTTCATTTAATTGAAAACTATGTAAAAATGCATAGGTGTTTAACAAGTTTTTTTTTTAATTTCTAAGTACTTTAATAATAATTATTATATAATAATAAGAGAAGCCTCAAATTGTACGGACAATTTTTTTTAAATCTTTACACTGCTTGTTGTCTACTTTGACAAAAAAAAACAAATTTATAATTATGTATTTATTTAGATTTGATGAATCTCTTAATACCTTTCGTTGCTATTACACAGTTTTATTTGTATTAATTTTTTATAACATTGACGAAAAATAATCTGCAATAATCGTCAATATTTCTGATAATAATTATCATATGATAAAGAAGAGGAAGATTTTCAAATAAAACTATCAAGATTATTGCTCTTGGAGTATACATTTTAAAGCCTATTTTAAGATTTTTGTTTTGATAATCAAAAGATCACATTCTTAGAATGTCCATGAAACAAGCGATGCAACTGATGGTACAGCATAGGCCCAACGTGGAAGTTTCGCTAAGAGATTGGCAAATGCTGGTGTATGTTCTTTATGATACTCTGAGTGGAAGGTAACCAAAGATATGTCAACGAGAGGTCTTTCATGGTTTTCACCCGTTGTCTATGAAAAAATAAAGGTACTTATAGTGAGACTTTTAATTTTTTTTTACAAATCCATGATTACCTTGAAATCTAAAGTAATATTCATTGGAGCTGATTCAAGGCCATGACTAATCATTACAAAATGAGACTTTTGCTTATTGTATACTGAGGCCTCTGGAACATAATCCATTATGTTCCACTGATCGAGTGTTACAGAATCTTTTGGACGAATTTGTAAGGACAACTGGTAACTTCCGATTAACAAGAAGTTTAATCGATGTATTTTTGGAGAGATCTTCTGTCTGCTGATAAGTTTTAGGTTCGCAACTTCCCGAATCAGGGGAGATGGAGCTGGCACCCAATATCCACTATACAAATCGAAAAACTTGTTATTATAAGAGATGGATTGCTAATTTTTTTCAAACTCACCCATGTTGCAGTTGCCGTGATGTTAAAAATGGTAATCCACAAAATACTTCATTCTTACAAAGAATATTGAATTCGTGTGGTATAGGGGTTTCGGGCATTGAAAGACTTTCTACGGTTTTGCGGCAGTTTCGATCCATATCGCTCATCCAGAAACCAGAGTCAGTATAACGTATATTGCCATCCTTATCATACAATGTACGTACAGTGTGCTGAGTGTATAAAAAAAAGAAATAACAAGAAATAAATTTCATAGATCACTATACCGTTATATAATGCCTTTGCACAGCCGGAGCCCCACCTCTATCATCTCGATAAGGGAATCCGTAGTGTGTGAAAGAAATAAAATAAAATCTAGTAATAACGTAAACAGCAAACAGTGATATCAATAGACTTTTGCATCTTTTTAAAAGTATAACCAGTGGAGTGACATAACTTGTGGCGAAAAATGTAAGAGAACCACAAATCATTGCAATCATTATGTCGGGATTTTTTTGGCCACCTGAACGACCTGCTGTTGGAATAAACATACTGACCACCATATGGTAGAAATGTGTTGCCCAAATTATAACAAATATTTGACCACCAAGATGAACATAGAGCCAACTGCGAACTGAATGTAAGTATATTTAATTTATTATTATTTTTGTGTTCAATAAATAAATATACTCACTTGAATTTTGGTAACCAAGAAATCCAATCGCAAGATTCGTAAAAAGTGTTATGATTAGAGGCACAATTAACACATAAGCAGTTCTTATTCCCGCTCCTGTGAGTGCGGCAGCTAGCAAACCCCAAAACATACTTGTTCCTGTAAGCCGAGCTTGTGTTTGGAGAGCTAGACTAAGTGGAGCCTGTTTAAAAAAATTATAAAACAAATAAAATTAGTCTCACTTATTTTAATAACATTTTATTTAAAATTCGAATTAAGATATTAGTCTAGTTCAGCAAAAATGAGATTTCATAGATCTCAGCAATTTCTTTCATATCAACAGGATTCATCAGCTCGATGAGCTAGAAACTTGAAGCTTGACAAACTTGTTGGCCTTCAGATGTTCGTTTTGTTTAAAATGTTAAGCTGATCGAGTAGATTGATGCTGAACAAACAAATAGAAAAAAAGATGTTTAATAAAAACGCGTCAAAATGCATTACACCATTGCTTGAATGTATGCGCTTTCAACACACGAATTTATTAAATTCTTTATCAAGACATTATTTCACCTTTTATATATTCTGATGTTTTTTTGTGAGTTAGGTTTTTACTTTCGATTATATGTATTATAATGTAAGTTATGCATTCGTGAGAAAAAAAAATCTAATAATCAAACATGACATTACGATCATAAAAGAGTGATCTACAAAAATTGTGTCTGTAGCCTAACCGGCGTAAGCGTTTTGGCATTCCTCAGAGGGGAAATTGGGCCTGAAAATAACGGCACCTGCCATATAACCGTTAAGGAAAATCTTATTTTTATCTAAAACGTCTCCAACGATTTTGATTAAAAAAATTTGAGAATGTTTCTGTTGATACTAGCTATTATTTTATCAGAAACAAATTTACGGGAAAAGTCTATTAATAGTATCTTTCATATAACGGGTTTTTAAAATTTTTGGCATTATAGGTAACTGTACATTGGATTTTTGTCAAATTTTATATCTGAGAAGATCTAGGTAGCCAAACTATTTCTGCATATCAAAACTTTGAATAACTTTTTTCTAATTAAAATTAATTTTTGAAAAATCAATCAATATTTTTAAAACTAATCGAAAAAAATAATTTTAAATTTTATAATTACACGTATATTAATAAACTCTAAAAACTACATACCAAAATTTCCACAAAATTTTGTTTTCAAAAAACTAAAAATAATAAACAGGATTTCATTAAAATCCGTCCAACAATTTTCGAGATAATTTTTTTATAAAATTCTTATTGATCCATGGCATCTAATGGCGTTCTGGGTTTTTCCGAAAATTCGATTAAAGTGATGGTTTTGGCACGTTTTATAACTTACGATTTTTACCCACCTATACATCATTCACTTTCATTATGTGTGTACATATTTACTTTCTAGGCTCCATATATATAGGTAGGTACATATTACCCTCTAAATATACATTTGTGGGTAGGTACCTATGTGACCATTCCTTGAATCATGCATTCGACAATTCATTATACTGAGATGGCATTACCTACATGCTTTAAACCTGCATAGGATAACTAGACTACCTATACCTAATAAAAGCATCAGTGTTTAGATACACTAAAGTTGTTAGCTACAAGAGTAAGTTTGTACGATCCAGTCGTGCATATTATTTTAATTAAAAAGCCTTACCTTACTATTTCTACTCAAAACGAGGTGCACTATACATTGAAAGAAAACAGTAGCCAGGCAATAAGTTGGCACACAAAGAAAAGTATTTGAGTACCTGCAAAACAAAATAATTCAATGATGACTTGCTTTTCTATATGTTTAAAATTTCACCCTACCATGCCATCGATTTTCCCATTAAATCCAAATCATACGCAATTGCATAACAAATAGCTAAACCACCAACAAAACTTATCACATTGATTAGGAATCCCAAAAATATCTCGAATCTAAGATGCTTCTTATTGATTCCTATTAAAAAAAAATTCTCAAATGAGTTGTCTACAAAAATAATGATAAAAAATACCTCTTGTTGCTCTTGATAGAAATAAATATGGAAGCAGCACAGCCAATGTGACCACGACATAATTAAATATATTAGCAAAGTCCATCGAATAAGATACAAATGTGAATCCGAGTATATCAAAAAATACTTCAGCTCCTTGAGGAAGTTTCTGAAAAAATATTTTACTCAATTTTTATTGTCGATTAAAGAGACACGAATTTTTTCTCACATTGGCATTTCCTAATTCTTCCCAATTTACAATGAACTTTGTAAGTTCCAGAATATTATCGCCTGTATGTTGAAGAACACTTCGTGATATATAATCTATGTGATCATATTTCGTATGATATCTATAGCCATTGATGACATGTGCGAAATCCAATCCAGGAATTTTTCCAAAATCTCTAAAAATTCGAAAATCAGTATCGGATGGAATGAGGCCGGAATGAAAAACTTCTTCGGCGGCAGTTTGAGCATTTGGGTATTGAATTGCTCGACCGTACATCTTAAAACAAGGTTATACGAAATAACGTTATTTCATTAATATAATTTTTTAAAAATTTAATTACCTTGACCAACCACGGTGTATTTGGTCCAGTTTGGAAGAGAATTTCCTTACCTCCGGATCCAGCTGATTCTAGATTGATAAATGCTGTGGAAGATATTTATAAAGTAAAGAAATGTAAAGGGGTTTTTCAATACGTCAGTATATATTTAACAAGAAAATTTGCATTGAAAAATATTGAAACATGCCAAATTATGCCTAAAATCAAAAACTTGATTTTTTTAAAGAAAAATAACATTCAAGTATTATTAAACACTAATGTCCGTTTATTGATACACAACTTAAGCATTTAAGTTCTACTTAAGCACATTATGTGACAGTTTACGCAGAGGAAAAAGTAGCCCCTAAGCATTTTAAGTTGAACATAAATATTTATAGGTCCGTTCCTGTACTCCCTAAAACTGCGAAAATCTACGAATTTCTACGAAAGACAGTCAAATCCTGTTCCCGTACTCCAATTTGTCTCTATTTTTTTTTTTTCTTTTACAGAAGAGATTACTCATCGTTTTCAGTCGTTTTTTAGTTAATTTTACTTAATTTCTTTTACAGAAGAGATTACTCATCGTTTTCAGTCGTTTTTTACTTAATTTTTGTATATATACAAAATTTCTTTAATTTTTTTTTTTTTAAATTGGTATAACAAACTTAAATACATATGTATTTAATATTATAAACTTAAAAACAAAAGATTAACCTCCAGTTTCATAGTGGGAGTTTAAACTTAAGATCAACTGAACCTTAAACTGAGTTTAATTTTTTGGCTTAATTCGTCCGGTTTCACAGTGAAACTTGATCTTCAGATCAGTTGAACTTCGTTTAACTATGTATATTTTATGAAAATAGTTGACAGCATTTTTTTTGCCTCGTCCTCCCTTTCTCTCACTGACACAAAAAAAAAAACGAGCGAAACAACGAGAATAATAAATAAAATAATATTCAATATCCCTATAACAACTCGATAACACACAATTTTGTTTTGTTCATAATATTTTCAGAAAAAAAATACAATGCAAACGCTAAACTGAAGTTTAAACGGCAGAATAATCTCGGTTAACTTAAACTACAATTGAACTCAGATTAAGGTCAAACCGAATAAATTGTTGATCTGAAGTTTAAACCAAAAGTTTTGAAAATATTTTTCAAAAAAAAATTCAAAAAAGCCAATTCATAGGTACTCAGCAAATACATATACATAACTATAATTTTTGAAAAAAAAATTTAATGAGCAGTTTTCAAAATATAAATTTTTTAATCTTTTTACTTTTACTTGCGTGCGATTATATGTCTGTCTGTCTGTCAGTCTGTGTATGTACATATTTATAGAAACATACAGCCCAAACGGGTGGGCCGAATGGCTTCAAATTTCATATATATAGTTTCTTAGGTTTTTAGGTGTTGTACAGAATGGAAATTGAATTTTTTTTTTAGCTCAAAAAATAACTGTACCTGCCACATAACCGTTTTTTTTTTTTTTTATAATCTACACGCGCTCAAGGGATTATGAATACCCTTTAAATGTTTCAACACAGCGCGGGCGTGAGGGTGAGGTTAAGGAAGAGAAAGAAAGATAGGAAAGATGTGTGGCGCGATATTCGGCGACTGTAGGTGGTAGTTGTCTCAGATTTTATCTCCAGGGATGGCGGCTGAACTAATGCGGAGAAATTTCCGTTTCTTATTTATCGATGTCCTTATAATTCGCATTAATTTTTTTATTCTTTGTCATATTTTATCGGTATACTAGTTTTACTCAATCACACGTTGTTAGTTCTATGTCTAAACAGCATGTAATGAGTAAATCAGCAACTCATTGTATGACATTTATTTTTAGAATTGGTTTTTAATGGAAAAATAAGAAGACATAGACTACGGCAGGGATCGAACCTGTGACCATGAGGTTGACAGGCGAACACACAACTATCGCGCCACGGCCACCCCACCGTTACGTTAAAGTCTATTTTTCTCGGAAACGGCTCTAACGATTTTTATTTAAAGAAATCAGTACAGCTTTTTAAGTACGAGCCATTATATGGTTGAAAAAAAAATTGAAAAAATGTCTAAAAACGGTACTTTCAATAGGACCGTTTTTTGCTTTGGACTATTTCATAAATGTCTTAGCCGGTTCTTTCGAAAAAGTTGCACTGATTTTTTAAAATCAAAATCGTTAGAGCCGTTTTAGAGGAAAATAGGCTTTAACGTAACGGATATATGGCAGGTAGGTACCGTTATTTTTTGAGCTAAAAAAAATTTCAATTTCGCCTTTGTACAATACCTAAAAAAATCTATATACTAAGTTTGAAGCAAGGAATTCGGCCACCCGTTTTGGCTGCATGTGTCTATAAATACATAAATACAGACAGACAGACAGACATACAGACCGACAGAATTTTTAGACCATATTCTTTAGTCTTTGCTATCATGTTTGATTGATATCTCGAAACTTTTTTTTTGACGAAAGCATAACTTGCCTTATAGTACCCATAATCCCAAGAAAAAACTAGTGAATTATGACATTTACTTACATCGTACATCTTTGGCCCACTTATGTTGTGTTATAAATCCATGTGAAGCCCTCAGTCCCACCTCTTCAGCTCCATTAAATAGAAAAATAATCGAGTGCTTATTAAGCATGCTTCCTCTCGAAAGTACTCGAAGAATTTCCAGCATAACAACACAGCTACTGGCATCATCACTGGCACCTTATAATTATTTTTTTTTATTGAAGTCTGAAGAATATACAAAACCCATTTATCTCCAAATACCTGGACTGCCTGGAACCGAATCAAAATGACAATTAATGAGAAGCGAATGATTGCCTTTAGAAGAACTTTCGCCATGAAGTTTAACAACAACATTTTGAATATTCCTGTAAACCGTTGTCATGCCATGAGGTTTGAAATCTACCCAAAACGCTCCACTAACAACCTGCAAAAAATACCATACCAATTTGAAAAATAACCTAGAAGAACACTTGTTTGTATATAAATTACAACCTGAACATCCAACTCAATTCTCTGATTGCGATTCGCCATTTGCTTAATATAGGATATCTCTCTTCTCAAGAAATCAACAGCTAGAACTTCATTGCTATAAGCACCAGTCGGTCGTGGTCCGAAGCTTGTCAGAATCTTCAAATCCTTCCATGCGCGTTCGGCAATGAACGAGTTTGGCTGTTGCATGAGTTGCGAGTTGCCGAGACCTCTTGGCAGATTCTCCCAGTAGTTGTATCTACTGACAGAACCCAATGTTAAGATTCCGATGATGACAACAATGGCCCATATCTCCGAAATGTGGTGAACACTTCGTTTGTTATAGGCTGAAGAATTAATCAATTAATATAATCGATATAACGCCACCAAATCGAACTTAGAACAACTTACCAGCTTCAAAAATATTTACCCCTTTATCTCGGCGGCAATCCTATCATGGTTTTGTTAACAAAGAAACCCGTTAGCTTTATCTATTCTATATATTTAATGGTAATTAAAGTATTTTATTATGTGCTTACCTTATATGCTCCGTCAAGAACTCGCATATTTTCAAAGAAAAACCAGAAGAATGCAGTACTTTCTATACTAATCAATACTTTCAAAGAATAAGATTAGATTAAAGAATAATGAATTAAAAAGTATTTTTAAATCGCGTATGACTGCATTTGTTTTCGAGACACAAAGTTCATAACTTTAATTGGTTTGTCAATAGAAATATATTTTTGTTTTTAATTAATTATTATTTAAAACAAAAATTGCCGGCACCGTTTGTGAACCACCGAGCAAAAACGAAAAGCGAAATGCAATGCAAGTGACAGCCTAACGAAAAAATATTGTCATTTTGACATTTCATCAAAAAAAAAAAAATAAACGACCTCAGCGATGGTAAACAAAGCGGAATAAAATGGTATCATAATTGTGCAGGGCAGGCAACTGAATATTGAAGCGCAAATGCTGTTCAGTTAAGGTTATCGTTATAATTTGAATAAAATAAATTTTAGAATAAAATAACGTTTATATTTGCAGTTTTATTACATGAGCTGCGCAAGCAAAAGCAAATCACATCAAAAATCATTTTGTGTTATCAGCTGTACATATCAGAAATTTTAATTAATGGATACACACCACAATGCTTTGTATTCTTATTTTGTATTTATGTATTCTGTTTATTTAACTTAAAATTTAGGAATAACTGTTGAACAACGTTTCAAAACGTCAAAAGTTTAAAGCATCACAAAGCCATCGCAGCCGAAAAGTAGTGTTGCGAAGTATAATGAGCATTTTTGTTGACGTTTATGACTTCAGCAACTTTTTTGTATTTTGTTTTGTATATTCATATCAGACAGATCTGAAAGTCAAAAACTTCGATAGCTGATGTCGTTTCCTATTTGCCAATAGGGATTTTTATCAAGGATTGCGGATTTTTCTTGGCAAAAAAACGCAAAATCTTTTTTTCTTAATTGTATGTGTTTTTTTAGTTGCGTTTTACAGGTACTATTATCGATTCGCAAAAAAAATCCAACTCGAGATTTCGATCAAACTTGACATTACGATGATAACGAATACGAAAAAATGGGTCCCGCAGTTCCGCCTGTCTATCCTCGAGTCTACAGCCTAAACCAGTGGTTCCCAAAATTGTTTGTATCACGCGGTTCATTACCTAAAATGATAATGTGCGCACTTTTTTTTATTTCCTTAAGACGAAAAATAACGGTAGCCACAAACTTTTTTTCCAAACAGAAAAAACTTATTTTTCTCAAAAATGACTCCAACGATTTTTATAAGAAAAATCAGTTAATTAAAGAAGGCAAAAGGTATTTTTGGTAATTTTTTTTTTGAATTTAATAAATTCAAAAAAAAATTCTTGGTGTTCGATTTTCTGGAAAGTTCATTTGATTTTTATTTCGATTTTTTTTATGCAGAAGTTTAAATCTAAATTATAAAGTTATATATATACAGAATTTATTATTGTATGTATGTTTATATAATTACCTACCTAAAGTTCCATTCATGTATGTAGGCACCTATTACTCTCCTAACTTAATAATTAAAATCCAAAGTTGTTAGCTACAAGAGCAAGTTCGAATGATGTAATTTTAGTTTGTAGTGTGCAAGTGAGTCTTTTGTGTACGTGTATAAATCCTTCTAAAATCCAGATCTGCTATTTTGATCCCGGATAGAACAAAATCGATATGTTAAAATAATATGTCTGTTTCTCTCCTTCGGGATCCCAAATTTACCCAAAACGTGTTTCCTTACTTGTTTTCCGGCACGAACATGGCAGAGGTTTTGACATTTCTTCAATTTTTTTTTCATTTCCTCTCCGGGAAGCATCTATTCGAACATTTCCTCATTAATCCTCGTTCTTTTGGTTAACTCAAAATGATAAGTGCATGCAAATTAAAGTTTATTTGGTGAAAACATTTTCGTACATGCTGAGACCATGTGGCAAATTCCCAGAAACATCCCAAATGTGTTTCTTTACTTTTCATTTCTGGTTAAAAATTGCAAGAACAACATGAAAAAGCTCGAGCCCAAACTTTTTTCCAAACTTTACTCAAAAAGTAAAGAACCAGGGTTAACTTTACCGCAGGTACAAACAAAATAAATTAAGTTTTATAATTTTAATTCTTTATAATAATTAGGGAATGAAATATTAATAAAACAAATCTTGATATTTTCTATAACAAAATGTATTTAGGTAATCATTCTAAATTGTTTAACAATTAGGAATACTAGGTGTTTTTTTTAGCAGCATGAGAAGTTTCAATGATAGTTGTTGAAATTTCTGTTCAGTAAAGTTTAGTCCTAAATCGTTTAATGCCAGAACAACTCTTCCAAATTGTGGAAATTTTACCTACGAGTATTTTGAAAAAAAATCTGCTTACGAACTTCATAGAGCACTTGTACCTAGTGTTGAAGCACATTTCAGGTTACATGGCTTCGTCAAAAAGCTTAACTGCAGTATATGGACCGAAGGCAATCATCAAGCCAATAACGAATCACCATTACATTAATTAAAATTGACGGTTTCGTGCGGTTTACACTCTAGCGTTTCATCGGCCCTTTTTTCGAAATGAGGAAGGAGCTTCGGTCCTTTTATTTTAAATGAGGAAGGAGCTGCCATTACGGTAAATGACGCCAGCTCTATCGAGCCATGCTGACTGATTTTTTGTTTCCAAAAATTAATCAGCTAAACATCCACGACATTTCCATCAGACGACACATAACTTGCCATACAGCGCGCTTAACTATACATTTTTTGTTAAATCAATTTGGTGACATCTTTATTTCCAGAAGTAGTCTTGTTAACACGCCCCTCGTTCGTGATATTTAACGCCTCTCGATTACTTTTTTATGGGGGTATCGGCTTATGCCGACAAACCAGCAAATTGGAAGCCAATATTCACGCCACCATTGACGCCATGCAGCCAGATTTATTGGAACTTGTAGCGTATGTCGGAAATCATATTTAAAAAATGAATGCAATTCAATTACCTACCAAAGTATAATAATAAAAAATTCATCCAACAATATTTCTGTCGTGCATTATTATTTAAAGTTCTCAAGCTCATAAAAAAAACACCCATTGTATATTGAACGTCCTTATTTGTCCAACAGAATAAAATGCGAAAACTGGTCCGGGACCAATAAAACCCTTAGGTAAATTAAACCCTTTGGTTGAATATAAATCAACATGAATTTGAATTGCGGATTAAGCGTGATAATATTGTGATTAATATAACATCAACATATGCCCTTTAACCATACATGCGAATCCTTGCTATCCAATAATGGAAGTGAAAGTGACTGATTGATTTTCGAATGCAGAAAGAGAAAACACATATATTTTTCAGCTCAAACAAAATTAATTCAAACTTCGAAATTCTATTTACACGCGATTACCCTTTTCAGGATATTCACTCTAAGTTCTTTATTTTGGGTTGATTACAAAAATTTGTACATTATAATTGAATTAAATATACTTTATCTTAAAACTAAATTTGAAGCCTCTGTACACAAATTTTTATGTATATGTAGGTATTTGAAATATTTTAAATGTTTATTTATGTAGGTACATCTGTATGTAACTCCAGTCTTATATTGTATAGTTTATTATTTTTTATTTTCTTTTATTTAAATCACTTAAATTTGTAAACTAAACCAGAATATGTCCTGAAGAAAATTATAGGAAGCCGCTTATCTATTATTCATATATGTACAACATACAAAATTATAAATTTATTCATATTTAAAATGACTAAAATTTCATTTCTGTAGAAATGTATTAGATTAAAATTAGCATTAATTCGTGCATACAAATGATCCCAAAATCGATCGAAAAATAAATGCAAACATATTTTAGCACAAGGTAATATTTATAATAATCTTGAAATTGAAATTCAACGTGTTCTCGGTGTAAGACACATTGAAAACGTATCCGGCGGAACTGCAACACATGCGGGATATGTTGTTATTGAATTGACGTCTCTACATGAAATGTCATATTTTTGCAAGATGTTAGCAAGCATCACAAAACCAAAACCTTTAACTAAATTTTGTCCGATGCAAGTCCTTTTGCCGATGCTAAAGGGTAGAAAGTGTGGTATGTTCTTTCGAAGCTGATACTTTTGGATAGGATCTGAAGTTTGGTTTAACTTAGACTGTGGTTCGGGCGCTGGTGCTGGTTCTAAAAATCTTTCAGGGAGAAATTTCTCTGGTTGATTCCAGTAACGCTCACTTGTATTCAATTCATAATTATTGACAAAGACTATTGTTCCTTTTGTTACCCCATAACCAGCAATTGCGACATCTTCTGTAGCAACATGCGGTACAATCGGCGATGAACAGTACCGAAGAACTTCGAAAATTGTTGCAACTGTATATGGCATATTTTCCATGTCCATCATAGTGACTTTTCTTTTTTCATTTCCGGTTATAGAATCGACTTCATTTTGAATTTTGAATCCAACTTCAGGACTTCGGAGAATGTATGCCAAGGCAAGAGTAACCAAATTTCCAACAGCCGAATGACCACCAATAAAATCTTCTAACATAAATATAATAGTTTCTCTTTCAACATCGCCATCTTCTGCTAATACCTTGAGCAAGGCATCGGTGAAATCAACTTCCGGTTTGTCAATATCTATATGACGTTCACGTTCGTTAATAATTCGTTCTAAAATGAATTTTCGAATCATCGTCGACCAGTTGACTATTTTTTTCATATGTCCCGAATAGAATGGCAAAAGCCATGGCAGGAAATCAACAGCATATCCTTGATTGATTTCCCAAAAGATTTCATCAAATGATTTTACTATTCCTTGGAATTTCACGTCGTCATAGTCAAATCGAACTGAACACATGTACTTTATAAACAAATTTGCGCACGTCTGTTGAATTAGGGGCTTAAACTTGAATTCTTGACCGGGGACAATAATTTTTTCAAGGCGAGCCATGAATTCTTCAATTTCAAAGCCTCCAACTTCACTCATTTTTGAATAATAAGCGGAAGCGTCACGTGGTGAACAATGCTTGCGAGCCAAGTTGCGGCGTTTCTGTTGCAATTGAGACCAGTCACATAAGGCAAGAGCTGCAATTAAAAAATGTTTAAAATCTATTAATATAAAATATATTCCAAATTGGATAAGAATACTGGTAATGTCGGTTAAGTTAGGAAATAATGTTAATTTCCTTAAACTATTTAAACATTCAGAACAACAAAGGTTTTTTTTGTTGAAAAACTTACATATTTAACTTAAGCTTCTATTTGGTGGATATTGAACTCTTATAGAAAACTTTTGATACAACAAGTTTATACATTCATATAGAAGCCAAAACAAAAGGACCTACTTTTGATAAGGGTGTCGGGAATTTTGTTTTTATAAGTGCGAACGCAACTACTTTGGTATATATTATATGTATGTATGTATAGTGTAAAGATATTTTATTTATTGTTCTACTAACTGTACAGGACTATTTTTTATATTGTTTAAGTATTATAAGATGTGATTAGCCAAATCGTTCCGTAATTTATATTTTTTTTTTCGTAAGAAGACCGCAGCGCCACCTATTATATAGGGTAATTCAATAGCCCATTAAATGCCAAACGCAAATTTAACGTCAAAAATGTACTGTTAAATTTTGTTCGTTTCTTGAAATTTTTAATTAATAATTTAAATTATGTAAAATTCAAATTGTCGTAAGTGTCTCCGATTCCAATTGGGTATTGTGTTCCTTTAGTTTTCATCTAATTTTCATTAGGTTGTTCGTTGAACTTTCCTCAGGGTCGACCCTGGTTCGGTTCTCAAAAAAAAAAACACTCTAGAGCCATTCATTTTATGTTGAATAAAAGAAAATTATGTAATTTAATAACTAAAATTTAAAAAATGTAAACATCCACAACTTCAAAGGTTTATATTTTCTATTTCTGTGTCTGAAAATAAATTTAATTTCCATTTTTAAAAGAATAAATTGCATACAAAAACAACGTTAAAACAAAAAAATCGATGGTTTAATATCGATTTTGAACGAAGAATAACGGAAATTCGTTATAAACATTATTTTCGATTCGATGGTAATTAACATCGATGATGCGTCATCGATGTTCTCGCAAAATATATAGTCCTCATTTCAGATCTCATGTGATTTTGACAGTTTATTCATTTACCTCAGTTAGAATCCAAAATACGCATGTGCACCCAATTTTTTGTGTACACAGTGAAAATTCGCTCTGGCGGAATTTGGGCGACCCTATGTTGTAAAAAGCACCGAATTTAGTTCTTCAAACAAATCAAACTCCAAAAAAAAGTAATCATATGATTTGGATTGGATTTTGAAATATTTTCAAGCTACTTAACTTACAGAAGATAAGTTAGGGAAAGAGAGTACCTAATAGAATACACTAATTGTTGGATATGGTGTGCTGTCCTAGGAAGATATTTGATATCTGCGTTATCACATACCGCATGCAACAGACATCCGCAGAAATGATATGCGGTGATTTATGGCCTTGTTGATTGGTCATCCGGAATGCTTCCGAATGTTCTGAAACTGTTCGATTGGTATCAAATGACAGTTCTTCTCCTTGATAGAAGGGAGATTTCCTTCTGGATTTGAAGTCAGAATCAAAACCAGAAGCACACACACACTCACACCTACTAAATGTCAAACTCGAATTAAATGTCAACAACAATGTCGTGTAGGGATGACCGATATTCAAAAACATTATGTTAAAATCGAAAAAAAACAACATAGATGTCAGAAATTGTCGAATCAGAAATATCGATGTTTTTTAACATCGTTGTTTTTTTTTAAATGCTTTTTTGAGACATAAGAGCACATTCAAAAACCGATTAAAAATCCAATAAATTAAAAATACCTTCAGTGTTTTGAAAATTGTGGCAATACTTTTCTTTGTAATTTTCTTTTCCTTTTTGTGTAAATGAGATACATATATCGTACCACAGATGCGAGCCATATCAAGATGGGAAACTTTCATACGTTTCACCCTACAAAACCAATTTGTTTACTTTGTTGTATTTGTATATTTGACAATCTATTCATGAATAGATGTAAGATCAAAGATCACAACAAAATGTGGTGTATTGAAACTTCACACAGATGCAAAGATATCAGTTTTAACCTACACATATGCAAAAATATAAGTTTCATAACGGTACTAGTTTGAAGACAAACTAAAATAGCTCCCGAAATTTCCCATCTCGGTATGGCTTATTTGTGTATTGCACTAAGCGGCAATTGAACTTTATACAATTTCACAAAAATAGTTGTAAAGCGTAGTCTAAACTTTATAAGCATTAATCCATTGGCAAAATATTTCAGATTTTTTTACGTTGATGTTTTGAATCTTAACATCGGTGATGCGTCGTTCCACATGCTTCACATGATGTTGAAACATCGATATTTTTTTCGTCGAAAATCGATGCTTTTCCAACATGGATGAACATCGCCCATCCCTACATTAGATGTATGTCATTACACATACACCCACACTAAAATTCAGATTCAAGAATCGAGTGTAAACTTTAACTTCCGGATCGGAGAGTTCTTCCGTTTTATCTATCGAAAAGGACATACGAAACTATGGGATTTGATTTAACAAAAGCTCGGTGGTCATTTGGCCGATAAAATTTCTCATACAGCAATCCAAGAATATTTTTACTTGCGATATAGGTACTAGGGCAAGTTTTGCATTTGGAAAAAAATCGAACTCGAGATTTTAATCAAAGTTGGCATTACGTTGATAGAGAACACCAAAAAAGTGTGTCCCGCAATTCCGCCTGTCTGTCTGTCTGTAGAATAATCTACAGCCTAAACCGCTGAACCGATTTTGTTCAAACTTGGTGCTTAGGCATTTTATGTGAGTGTCCAAAATAAATTTTTGAATAGTTGTTTTAGCCCCAAAAATAACGGTACTTGCTATAAAAATTTTTCTACCATTTTAATTATCTCAAAAACGGCTCTAACGATTTTGAAAAAAATTTGTTTCTGTACTACCTTGGGTATGGTCTACATTTCGGCCAATTTTTTTTTTTTAATGTTTTGTTATTAACGGTACCTGCCATGCAACCATTTTATTGATTTTCGACTTTCTCATAAACTACTCAACAGATTTCTTATTCTTCTTATTCTAAATAATACTGCATTTCAAAATTTTCGAAAAATAGTTTTTTGGATCTTTGCAAAAAAAAAATTTTTTTGAAAATTCAATATTTCGAAAACGGATGGACGATTTTTTTCTGAAATTTTGTTTTTGAATTTATATTATTAAATATTTAAAATGTTCAACCAATTTTTTTTTTAGAAAAAATTTAATATATATAAAGATAAGATAAGATAAGATAAGATTTATAAATATAAAGAATTAAGTGTAAAACGACTTTAAAAATACATTTAGCCGTTTCTATTAAGAATCTTTTGCATATAATGTGATCGAACATAGAAGCAAGTACGTGCGATCCAGTCGTGAATTTTATTTTAAAATAAAATCGAATTAATGTATATTGTACATACATACATACAATCTGGATTAATATCAATTTAAATTTTTAGCGCCGTCTCAGGAAAATTAACTTTTATTTCTTGAAATTTTGTTCTCTGAGAGTCCAATTCCTTGTTACGATTAATTTTTCGCTATTTTATATTTAAATGCTGTACCGATTGGTAAGCTAATCTCAATCGCTATCCCAAAGTAGACCTGAACCTAGAGTCTATATATAGTACCTACATGGTAATATGACTTCGGCGAGTCACATGATCCTAGTAAGAGACTGATTAAAACCGGGACAAAAATTAACTCGTGTAAAGCTGGAATTTTAGTAGATATGTCTCGAATGTTAAAACTTGACACAAACAGCCAAAAACCAAATTGAAAATTTAACTTGAAGATAACCTATTTGTTTAATTTAGTAAAAAACGAAATTGCTAGGTAAACATCTATTTTATAGTTTTTGTAACAAATTTCTTTGATTGGGCTTTTTTGGTCAATTCTGTCTGACTATGTAAATGAAACCACGTACAAAAATTCTATCCCGACGTTTCGCTGGAGTTTCTCAGCATCTTCAGGGGTCGTATTTATTTTACATTTACGTTTCACCTATGTACCTAGGTACATTTTAAAACAATAACTTAAATTGAAACTTCAGTATCACATTTCATATTACCTACGCATCTGAAATAATTATGATCAGTTAGAAGTCTCAGTTTCATATTAATATTATAATGTAGGGACGTAAATGGATGTCGGTATTACATATTTTTATATATTCAAGGCATAAAGAAAGTGTAACAAACATGTCTTGCGTTTCGTCGTCGATATCGTTGTTATGTCGCTAGGGATGAGCTTACAGAAAACCATTCAAAATGGAACAAAAAATAAGAACACTTAACATTTAAATTCGTAAATCGTAACAAGATCCATGAATTTATTCGACCTAACTTTTGCGTCGTTTATTTGCGGACTTGTAGGTGTGAAACGAATTATTTTATTCATTTATACAAATCATTTACATAGGTACGTCAATTCCAGACAGTGCTCCATTTTAAATTCCATTGAATGATGGAGAATATGATGATCAGCTTGTATCATAGATATAGGTACATATATCCCTTTGAATTAACCAAACTCTTGAAGATTGGTACATACATATAATTAAACAAGCTATAATAAGATCACACATTCGTAAATGTCAAATAAAACCAAATTTATGTGCCGCACTTCTTATTGATACATCCGTTTCAAGTGTGAAAGAGCCCCATTCATCAAGAAGTATGGGCGCAAGTAGTGCTATTCAATTCAAGGACGAAGTCTACACAATCTGCATTACAAATTATGCCCCTTCTGCACAGAATATGGTGCTGCTTCGAACATCAAAGATGCACACTAATTGTGCATATCAAACGACAACGACGCACGGGTCCACCATTGTGTATTGCATTCAAAAAACAAACACAGTGGCCAAACTCAAAGTGCAGTTCTTCTTTTATGTTTTTTTTTTTTTTTTTTTTTTTGCATTCGAGTGTATCTCTTGCAACTTAATTTGCCCACTGCTGCAGCCATAATTGGATGAAAAAGCGGTTTTGATCTATAAACAAAAATGACCTTGAATTGTTGTTGCTGCAGGCGTAAATGAATGTAAACTCGGTTAAGTGGAACGATAAAGTCTTTCTCTGCAAACAAGTAGCTTCTTCGAGGGATTCCACGCACATTCATTCAATCATTCGTATTCTCTGAATGTAACTGACAAGACTCCATACCACCGACCGCACCGTTATGAGTTACGAATCCATGTTAACCATTCGCACGCACAATGCAGGGGTAAATGCGCATTACACTCATGCATAATAAACCTGACTGCGTGTATAATCGCGTTATCCGATTATCTATTTCCTTTCTTATAATAGTGACCCTGAACTTCAAAATTTGTGGTTGTCTCACATTTCACATTTATCATGATGGTTTATGTATGTAACTTCCGGCCATCAAGGTGGAAAAGTAACTAGCTGTAGTGGTATTTACGAAATAATAAGGAGATTGGTTCGGAATCGCAATGCAGACTCCTAGGTTAGATTAGGTTGTAGTGGCTGCTAATAACTAGCTAACACACTTAGTCTAAAAAGGAAGTACCATTGTGATACCACAGGGGTAGGGTTTTTTGCCCCCAAAAAGAACTTAAAACCATTTTGAGCTTCTTATGAAGCGGATGAGAAAATTAATGTCTAAGTGTGCTAGTTCACTAATGTCACTGAAAAAGAAGTCTTCGTCTGTTAGACAGAACGGTTTCCTCCTCCTCCTCATCTAAACAGCTTCTGCAGAAGTCATTTGCGAGCACGCCGAGTCTTGCAGGATGTCTACCTATGAGGCAGTGTCCTGTGATCACATCTATATTGGAGCTAATGTGCCGTCTGCATAGAGAGGTCAAAGCCTTAGAGCGTTTAAGATCCAGCTTTGACCAAATTTTTTTTGTCGCTAGACATGGTGTTACCACTAGTCCACCTAAGATTTGTCCTCTCCATAGCATTTAGCCTTATTATAAATTTACATGTAGCAATTGGAATACACAGGTTACTGTATCAGTTGAAATGGGTAGTGTTGTTCCTTGTTTTGCGAGTTCGTCGGCCCTGCAGTTCCCCGGAATATCTCTCTGCCCTGGTACCCAGCAAAGGTGAATGTTGAACTGTTCCGCCATCTCTTTGATAGATGATCAACAGTCGAGGACTATTTTGGAGTTAGTGGATATTGAATCTAGAGATTTCAGCGCTGCCTGGCTGTCGGAGAAAATGATCTTCCAGATTTTTGAACAGTTCATTTACCACTACGTTCCAAAGGAGAGGGGATAGAACGCCACCTTGTAGAGTGCCTCTACTAATAGATCTTCTTGAAGATGTAACACCCAGTTCTTAGTTGATCACTCTGCTTATCAGCATTTGGTTGATCAACTCGCCAAGTGAGCCATCTACCTTTACATCTGAGAGTGCATTTGTGATTGCATCTGTGTCGACATTGCTAAAAGCGCCTTCTATATCGAGGAAAGATATAAATGTGAATTCCTTGTGATGGAGGAAATATTCGATAATGCTAACAAGTGAGAATATTACAGTTTCCACAGATCTCCCTTTACAGTAGGCTTGTTGAGACGTCGACAAAAGTCTTGTGTTAATGTTGTTGCGAATATGGGTATCAATCAATCGTCTAAAGTTCTTAGAAGGAAGGAAGATAGGCTAATCGGTCTTAGATATTTGGATTTGTTTGGGAACTTTTGTCTGCTTTTGAAATTAACACCACCTTAACTTCTCTCCAATACTGAGGAATATTGACCAGTTCACAGCAGCTTCTCATTATATTTTCTAGCGACGGTGGAAGTATATCAGAAGATTTCTGAAGTTCCGCAGGTATTATGCCAGCTGGACCCGCCGACTAGTAAGGTTTAAAGCTGTTCAATGCCCAAAGTAGTTTGTCCATGTTGATTAGACCTTCCGGGATTCTATGAATATTTGAACCGTTTGAAAGCAAACTTCTAATGTCTAAGGAACTATCGGGGAAGTGAGTGTCTAGTAGTAGATCGAGCGATTCTTCGCTAGAGGTCGTCCAGGAGCCGTCTGGTTTATTTTCAGAAAGCTCGGATTGTTGAGAGAACTTTCCTCAGCATTGATGACTCGGAGACTTCCTCTATATTACTTCACAGAAAAGCCTCCAAGACAGTCTTTTTGCTTTCCTAAGTTCATGTTTTTATAACTGGAGGGACTCCTTATAGGATTCCCAGTCTATTCCTTTTCTTGAGCTTTTAGCTTTATTGAACAGTGTTCAACTGTTTTCCTAAGTGGTCCTAGTTCTGGGGTCGGCCAATGCGGCTTTCTTTTACCTCTTGGCTTGATAAGAGGACAAGAGACAACCATAGCATCGTCATAGGTCAAATCATTGACTTTCTTGTCTAGATCCAGGGTGTCACTTGGAGATTTTAAGAGAACATTGTGTACAAGAGTATTCATCGTGTCTGTATTTTATCAGATCAGTTTTTCTATGGTTTCTGAACACTTCTTGGCTTGTAGGATCATCATTTAGTTTAAATTGGATATACCTATGGTCTGAAAATGGGTGTGCGGAGATAGGGTTGACATGTCACTATTAAGCCTTGTACACTGCTGATGCGAAACGAAAAATCCCTTACAAAAATGAAAGAACGAAATCATAAACGACAATTTTCGTTCTGCAGAATGTTGTTCCATGACGAAATTTAAAAAGTCTCCACTCACTTTTTGCAGACAATTTATTACCCAGATCAATTTATTAATTGTATGCGGAAAATTAATTTCAGTTTTTAGTCCTTTTTTTTTGTTGTTTCTTCCATTCAAAGTTTGTTTATTTGTGACTTTTTTCAGATTGGCTTTGTTTTTTATTCTTCTTGAATGTTTTCATTCATGCTTTCGTTAGCATTTCGCTCTCGTAGTGGAGACCGCCGACAATTGGTTTCGCATCAGCTGCGTACTAGGCTTTATATGGCAACCAACCTGACAAGCATAATGTTGAAGAATTGTTTACAAGAAAAAATGATATTAAAAGATGCTGCTTGATAACAAGAAGATTAACGAAATTGTGTTTACTAATGAAAACCAAAAATTGAAATAGCTTTATTAGTACCTACCTATACGCTTATACGTAATATGATTTCAAGTAATGTGGAGTTGGCGAAAAAAGGAAATAATTTTAAAATTTTCCTGAAACTGGAACAGCGCCCCTATCTCAACTTTTGCAACAAACACTCCATGTTAAACATACTTAAAGCTCCCGTCAGAGCACAGATGAGAAATACCAAGATGGGAATCTTACGTACGTTTCACCCTCCAAAACCTAATTGTTTACATTGTTGGCTTTGCTAATTTGATTTATAGCGAGTTTAATTCAAATTTCAAAGATCACCTCTCAAACTCGAGATTTGATCTTTTCAATAAAACTTATTTCCAGATTTAATTGTAGTATTGTTGAATGACTGACAACATACATTTCTGATAAAAAAAACATCTTCGTTCATTATTTGTTCATAGCAGTAGTTCACAACATATTAATAACAAAATATTTTCCATTTGACCTTTGACAGAAAAGACTTTTTAGATGTAACATATGTGTACATTCAGAACAAATCTGCCAACCCATCAGAGATCAGATCTTTCGTGTTGATATTGGATCTAAATTTGATCTTTTTGTTGGAATGAAACTCAGAAAATTCAAAAAGATCCAATCTTCTGACAGAAAGAGAAGAACCAATAGGTGCGTTCCCGTACTCCCTAATACTGCGAAAATCTACGAATTGCTACGAAAAACAGTCAAATCCTGTTCCCGTACTGCAAATTTTCGTTGTTTTTCACAGAAGAGAGAGTTTTTCACTCATGAGAGAGTAAAATATTTCCCCATGCTGCGAATTTTAGTCCAAGAAATTTCTTTGGACAAAATTATGAAAACTGTCAAATGAAGGAAAAAGAAAAAAACAATACATAAGCTGTCAGTTGGCATATGTGTATCGTTACAAAAGTTGAAAATAATGGAATTTATAGATTGGTCTGGCTTATTCGTGCAATAAATTAAAATTGTGATATCAAATTGCTTATTTTAAGAAATGATTTCATGTAAATCCTTTAAAAATGTTTTCAAAAATACGCTTTTATTTTGACGTTTATAAAATTGCTAAAATTGTTGTTCAAAGCGTTCCCGTACTTTGTTAAATTTTGTTGCTTTCCGAGAGATTTTTACCCCCACTCTTGGAAAATGACAGTCTTCACATTTTTGTGCACAAAGTACGGGAACACACTTAATCTTTACTTGAATGAAACTCGCTTTTTTAGATTTGAAATCGAACAACCAACAAAAATTTACTAGGGCTGTATTAAATATTCAAATTTTGATGGCGTAGATTTATTTTATTTGTGGAAAAAAATTGCTTGCATGAAAAAATATCAGTGGTAGTCTTACCAGATTTGCCAATAGGGATTTTGATCCGGGATTGCGGATTTTTCTGTGCAAAAACAACGCAAACATTTCTTTAGCGAAACCGGGATCAACATCATTGAGGGATCGATTTTTTGGTTGAAAATAAAATGACATTATCCAAAAACAGGTAGTTTTGCCGGTTTCGAAACTAAATTTCAATCAAATTATCTAATTTTATTGATATTGTCATTAATTGATGTTCGATCTATTAACGTGGTATACAATCGTGGCTTGGTTCAATATTTGAAACCGGCTTAACTGCTTTGAAGTGTTGTGCAATTGAAGCTTAGACGTATATCACCGCTGATCTTCGATCCTCTTGCTCTCTGCTCTTGCTTTGTGCTCGTTTTATATTTTGACAGCAATACAAAGACAGCAAAATTTTTGGTTGTTCTTTATTTACGTGTTAGTTGATAAAAAATCGAAAAATCCGAATGAGATCATTTTAAAATAAAACGAAGCTATAATTTATTTATAGATTATTGTATCACTACTGTAAGATTATTAAAAGGAAACTTCAAATGGAAAATTAGAATTTGAAGTTACTGAAACCTCAAATTTTTCTAATGTAGATAAAGTGGATAAAATCTGGCTGCAAATTCTACAAATGCAAAATTTGTTTTGACGGAATAAAATCGATTTTGTCCAGAAAAATTGATGATTAAGTGGGAATTCTACAAAAAACTGAAAGTTTTAAATAGGTAACCCTTTTTAATATGGGGTGTATTTAAATCATACCTCATTTGCAGTACATATTTGATTTCTTGAATTCATTTAAAAGTGTTTGGAAAATAATTTAAGCTTAGTTCAATTAAAGTTCAGTACAAATCCGTACGAGTTTTTGGTATCAAAATGGCGCTTTCCAGCGCTACTTTGGTCCAGATGTGAGTTCGCTCTCTCTACCATTTTACGTACCTACGTCCTTAGTTCAGTTAAGGGGCCAGTTATAGCGATCAGAAAAATGAATCAGGAAAAAAGTTCTAATGGATAATTTATGATAATTTATCGCGTTTTAAAATACAATTGCTAAACTAATCGATGACGAATAACTCTTTTTTTTACAAAAAAATGTATTTAATTATTTTCGTGATGAAAATTCATTTTTCGTGTCAGCTGATTGACATTTGACACAAAATGGAACAAATCATTCCGTTGATTTGGGTCCAAATTTCTCTCGTTCCACTGACAGAATTGTGGACGCAAAACTTTTTCGTGTGTGTTTCAATCAGGAAAATTGATGGCAGACTAAAAGTGAGGCTTGCCAACCAGGTTTGCTATAAGCGACCATCAGGAAAAAATATTCACTTTCATACTGTTTCAACTTTTCCTGATGCGTTTTCCTGATCGCTATAACTGGCCCCTGAGCCCTTGAACTAAATTTTGAATTGAAATTTTTAAGTTGAATTGTATCATTTTAAGCAATTGCTATAAATATATTCGATATACATTTTGGTTTAAAAACATTGGCCCAAAATTTTAAACAACCCATTGTTAAGGGCTTAACGTTTTACTAGTTATCAATTTCCTAAGTGCTTATTGATTGAATAACTATTTTCAAAATTTGTAGGGTTTGAATTTCGATGAACACAATTATTGTTGTTATGCGTTGTAAGTTAATTATATTTTGATGAAAACCCAACATTGCTCTAAAGAGGTATTAGTTAATTCTATTTTAACTTCATTATTTACAACAAAAAAAAAACAAAAAAATTGTGCACCAGCAGGACTCGAACCTGGTCACCCCGCGTGCAAGGCTGATATACTATTAGATTCCATAATGGATTAAGCAAATTGCTAAAAGTTAAAGTAGCCATTCCGTGATTTTAACTTTAGTAAAATGTTAAAATCATTTAAAATTAGCTCAATCATCTGTTTAGCTTAGTAAATTGCTAAAAGTGGCTTTAACATTTTACCAAATCGTTTAAAATTTTGCGCTATTGATTTAAGTTAGTATAAACTGTTACTAATTTTATTTATTTTCCATGCAATTCTAAATTGAAATAATATACATTTAAAGTGAGGTTAGCACTAAAAAGGAAGTTCCTTCCGTGTTCATACTTCTTGAACATACCCGGTGGATTAAGCACAAAATGGCGAAAACCTTATTTATTTATTTATTTACTTGAAAATTTTCTGTGCCTTAAATATATAATTTTTGTAGAAGGCACAGTTTAAACCGCGGAATGCTTTTTAAATATAAATATATACACATATACAATATAAGAATAGATAAGAATATAAAAGTATATAACATAAATAGATTAAATTAAATTAAATTGCTGTATTTACATAACAAAGAAAAGTACTTAACCAGGACATGAAGAAAAATAAATTAAAATTATTTCATATTTGCCAAATAATATATTTAGGTTAAGATTTACATTTTTTACAATCAAGGAAACAAGAAATAACATCAATGACGATTACTTAAATAAGAAACGGCTAATGACGAGAACCTACTGTGCTTGATCTGAGCTCTTAGATTGATAGGAAGTTGATTATAAAGTCATCTTTAGGCATAGATGTGTGCGTAACTGGAACAATTTTAGGGATAGACGTGTGCGTTAGTAGCTTGTAGACAAACCCGTTTGCCAGCCGAGGATCCCCATCTAGGCATTTCTCATCATGTAGAGAAGAAGCTCATTTTTTTCTCTGATACGGTACCGTATTTAATGTTAATTATAAATAGATTAAGACATTTTCTCAAAATGTCGTTAAATTGATAAATTCCAAAAGAAATTAACTCATCATTTAGTTTGAATTGTCCGAATAACAATTTCTAGTTGGCAACATAGCTAACATCATTTTATTGTTGATGTATGTGGTCTCGTTATGCAGGTTTATATATAAATTTGATTAAAAGAGAATAAAACAATAATTACAATTTCTTGTTCGAGAAACACTAATCTAGTTACCTATATTATTTATACGAGTAATTACAAATTAAAATAATAACAAAATTAGACCAATTTAAACCCAGTAGGGCCTATTTTGAATTCTAGTTTGTTTAGGTAACTTTTCATCATTTATGTGATTCGAATTATAGTGAAACTTGGTTTTGGTCGAGTGTGAAACTACATTACCGTTCGACAAAACATCCACACTTTACGAAATACCTCAATATCAGAGATTATAAAGAGTTTTCCAATAAGACGTTACATTTTGAATAGCCCGCCGCTTCAAAATGTAATGTCAAAAGCTGTCATCTTTTGACATTTAATAAGTAAAAAATACGCCATTACTATAAATGGAACGATACACGCACATTGAAATGATTACAATTCCCTATAAGATGGCGCTACGTACCACACAAGCACCGAAACAATCGCAATTTAGCCACTGAAATTTTATTATGTAACAACTTTAGACTTTTTTTCTTTGGGGCCACGTAGAAGATAATATATATGCCAGGGGTTGGGGTCAAAATAATGTATGGGTCATAATACTGTATTTAAAATACTGTATCTCAAAACACTGTATTTCAAAATACTGCATGTACAAAATACTGTATGATCAAAACACTGTAAGTCAAAATTCTGTTTTTCAAAATTCTGGGTTGTCAAAGTTCTGCATTTCAAAATTCTATATCTCAAAATTCTGTAATTCAAAATGCTGTAAATAGACTGAAAAATAAAAATCTTTATTTTTTATTTCAGTCTATTTACAGCATTTTGAAATACAGAATTTTGAAAACAGTATACTTTTTTAAGAATACATACTTATATTATATTAATTTTTCATTAGAATATTATTCTGATAAACTTCCCTTGAACAATTACATGCACCTATGAGAATTCATAAGAATTTGAATTACTTAAAACCAAAATTGATGTGTTCTGGTTTTATATTTGTTTGGATTTTCAATAAATGATATATACTCGTACATAAATCGACTTCTGCTTTTGTTTTTCTTTGCAATGGAAGTTTAAGAACGGAATTATATTATAAGAATACAGTATTTTTGGATACAGACTTTTGAGATATAGCTAGTGTTTTGCTCATACAGCATTTTCAGATGAAGGATTTTGAGATACAGTATTATGGGATACAGTATTTTGCTAATACAGCAGTTTGAGGTACAGTATTTTGAAATACAGAATATTAGACATACAGTATTATGACCATACAGCATCATACAGTATCATACAGAATTTTGAATATACAGTATTTTAAAATACAGCATTTCGACCCGTTCCACTATATGCCAGTGCTCCACAAGCAACCTTAACAATTCTTAAAAATATTTTTTTTGGATTTTTGTAAAAAAAAATATTTTTTTTAAGATGGAATTCGTGAGGATATTGAGGACATAATATACAGCCTCAAATGTGCTGCAACCCTTGCCGTGGCGGACATTTTGCCGATATCATTTTTCATTGTTAATGGCATACCTTCCTCTTTACAATGAAATAAATATTTATTTATATCTCTTAAAAAAATACTCTTTATTTTCACTTGCGATTATAGATACTATAAGGTAAGTTATGCTTTCGTAAAAAAAAAATCTAACGATCAAACATGACATTTCGATTATAGAGAAGCCCAAGAAAGTGATCGACAAAAATGTCTGTCTGTTAGTCTGTTTGTCAGTCTGTCCGTCTGTATGTATAACAAGCTGCAGCCTAAACGGCTTAAGTGATTATCTTCAAATTTGGTGTGTGTGATTTTTTTGGCATTCCTCAGAGGGAAAATTAAAAATTTTATTTTTAGGCCTAAAAATAACGGTACGTGCCATATAGCCATTAAGGAAAATCTTATTTTTCTCGAAAACAGCTCCAACGATTTTGATAAAGCTTTTTGAGAATTTTTTTGTTGGTACTAGCTACGAGTATCATTTGATCAAAGCCGAATTTACAGGAAAAGTTTATTAACGGTACATTTCATATAACGTTTTTTTTTTTTTATTTTTGGCTTTCTCGTTAACCGTAAATTAGATTTCGATAAAAATTTATGTAGCCAAACTAATTCTGCATATCAAAATTTTGAAAAAAAAACTTTTTTTTTTCTAATTAAAATTAATTTTTGATTTTTTTTTTTTGAAAAATCAATATTTTTAAAACTGATCAAAAACTGCATACCAAAATTTCCAAAAAAATTTGTTTTCAAAAATCTAAAAATAAAAAAACAGGATTTCATTAAAATCCGTCCTACAATTTTCAAGATACTTTTTTATAAAATTTTGATTGATCCGTGGCATCTAATGGCGTTCTTCTTTTTTTCGAGAAACTGATTAAAGTGACCATTCACTTCATTATATACATATGTATGTACATATTAACATACCTAGGCGCCATCTATATAGGTAGGCACATATTAACCCCTCCTTATTTACATAATTAAAATCCATTTAAATATACATTTGTAGATTGGTAGCTATGTATGTAATCATTCCTTGAATCATGCATTCGATAATTCATTATACTAAGAATCAAGGAAGTCTTACCTAGTTCGGCTTTAAACCTGCATAGGATAACTAGACTACCTATCTACTAAACAGTGTCAATGCTTAGCTACATGAAAGTTGTTAGCTTCAAGAGCAAGTTCATATGATCCAGTCGTGAGTTTTATTTAATATCAAAATGAAAGTTCTTATTAGAAAACTCTTTAATTATTATAGAACGTCATTCGCGATGAATCAAAAAATTTCATGTGAATGAAATGTCACAACTCACAATAGGCGAATATTGATCAATTCATTGGTCGCTCTAATTTAAAGTAAAAATAAATTAATTTTAGTAGAAATAAATTTAATATCTAAAGAAGTGTAATATTTATTTTATTTTAGAAATTCATTTTACGAATTCATTCACTGCGCTCTTTTCGACATTTAAATACTTATAATAGTTGTAGAATTGTATTTCCGTAAAATAAGTTATAGTTTTTTTTTGTGTAAATAAACATCAATGATAATTGTTTTCTATTAAACTTAAAAACACGATTTTACATAAATCTTTAGTTTTTTTTTCTAAATAGGTATACAAATAGCTACTCGGTAGAAGGTAGTTACAATTCGTTTACGTAGAAAATTCTTCTAGAATATTTTTCTCATCATCGAAATACACGCTCTACAAAAAACTTGGCTGTTGTTTAAAACTTCTTAGACGAGTTCTTTTGCGTTTTTTTTTATATGAACTGGCCACCATAAGATATTCACTGTATATATGTATCTCGTTTTTCTTATGTTTGTTTATTTCTCATCTTTTTCTTTAACTTTTGAAAATATTTACAAAAATAAAAAGCCATCTACACGTCACATTAAGAACTAAATTTTGAATTTTTGAAATAGAACCCAATAGAAAGCATGATTAAGTGCTGGTTTTGTATTATGTGTTCCGGATCCGTATAATGAATGCCACTTAAATTTTCTACTTATTTTGAATAAACCTATTACTAAATTCCCGAGGATTAATTTTTTTCTCAGAATACGAATACATTTACATATGTTGTATGTAATCTATAAAAAAAAAACATTATCAATCCTAAATGCTCTAATAGCCTAATTTGTGTTTTAAAATCCTTCATTCTATCATAATTCAAATTTATAGCAATTTCCGGATTCTTGAACTTGAAAATTTACAATCAAAAATTATTACAGCACTCGCTTTTCGAATCTAAACTGAATATAAGGCCACCGAATCACAAACTTATCACCAAAATTATTTGTATTAGAAATAGAAAAATACCTATATCTATCAGAATACACATATAAGCCACCGATTACATCGAAGGGCAATATATTTTCGGAAACAAATAAAAAAAAAATAGCAATCTTAACTTTATCACTATGAGTTGTTAAATATTTGTGTTTAATTTCACTTACAATTATTTCGATCGCCTCCGAAAAGTTTATGGAAACGTAAAAAGTCTGGCCGTCCGCCAAAATATTTTCCATTCTGATTAAGCACCTCCCGAATTAGTTCCAAATTATTCACAACTAAACAGCGTGTTGTGCCTAATGTCAGAGTATAAACATCGCCAAATTGCTTAGCTAATTCGGTGAATCCTTGGAATGGCACTTCATATTGTCCTAACAATGCTAAATTGCCCAAAACTGGCCATGGCATAGGCCCTGGGGCTTGTTTCAATATCATTGTTGTGACGCCGCTGGGAATGTTATTTAGGTCACTTATTTTATTAGTTGATGTCAGTGTTGATTTTTTTATAGGTTGCTGGAATTTAGTTATATGAACCTTTCGAATACACTCGTAGACAATACGAAGATATAAATAGAGACAGATTAATAAAATTGTTCCTGTAAGGACAACGGTTAGTAGCTCTACCATTATTCCTGAGTCACTTTTTCACTTTGATACTTTAAACACTATTTTTGTTGCACAAAATTTAAATATCTTTTTTTTTCTCAAGTAGGTACGTATAATATTATATACTTAGGTTTATAAAAATCCTTTTTTTTTATTAATAAGGAACACAAACAAAAAATGCTTTTGTTTAAATTGAGGAAAATGTTCTTCTCTGTGGAGCAGAGTTTGGATTGGATCGTGAAGATATCGCAACATGAACTGATCACTTTTCTATACCGTCGTTTGCTTTTATATTCAACATCAACACATCCGATCCGACCACCGCAGATACGACCGACTACGGTGCTTGTCTTGTCTCTTATGTTTGTTCATTATCATTGCCTATTTGTTTTTTAGCCGCACTTTGCTGCCGATGCCGAACAACATGGACGGAATTTTCAACATAATCCAAAAGAAAGAGTATTCAGCAACAGAAGAGTTTCAGCATTTTTAGGTAGAAGTAGAGGAAAGATACATACTAACAAACATCTCCACTCCAATCCAAAGAGACTTGGGTATAGAATTTTAATTCTTATTTCACTTTAAGCTTTGGTTTCGTCTAAAGATAATTTTGGCATCTTGATAAAAAGGCAAGGGAAGATTGCGTTGAAATACGAAGATGCCGATGAGATGATCATGGCAAAATAAATGTATCTTACTCTCTAGATGCATGTTGCTAACTTGTGGTTGTAAGAAAATATTTTAAGATGCACCGCGGGTGGTTTAAAAAAGAAGTTATGTTTTCTCTGTTCTTTTGTTGCACCGAATAAATAAGAGAACAGTATATGAAATGCAATTTTAACATTGAACAAATGAAAATTGTTAAGAAGAAATTATTATAGGCCACATTTTTTTTCTAAAATCCGACTCCTAAAAATTATTACTGATTTGATTGCATTAAGTAAAGTCAATAATAGCAAACAGCATAAATTTATCTTCTTACAAGAAAGACATTTTCGTGGTAAATTTATTTTATTTATTCTTAATGATCGTCTTTGCTTACATACATTATGTATGTATTAATTCAGAAATACCGGGTGATACATCGTGGGGTTTGATTTTCAATAGGCTTTTTTGACAGATCACGTGAGACTCCTAACACCTTTCAAACTGTTTGTTATTTTTGTTCAGTATATTATCGCTTGGCAAGTATTTGCAGGGAATGGGCTCTGAAAAACTCAATGAAAATTCGGTGTTTTATTAATATATTAAAATTTTGTCCAGTGATGATGATCGTCAAGCTGGTGTTGAATTGATTTGCAGAAGAATTTTAACTGATAGCTTCTTAATTAAATGTGATATTTCTGATAACCCTTTGGTAGTTCAATTACAAATATAAGGATTCATTTATTAAATTTTTCGTTTTCATATGTTTAACGCATAATTTATTCATTTATTTATTTATTTTTGTTGATTGTACTTATATTTATTTATTTATTATTTATTTTCATGTTTGTATTCATTTATTTGCTTATATTTATTATTTATGATTTATTATTTATTATTTATGATTTATTAATTATTATTTATGGTTTATTTTCATTATTTGTTTATTTATTTATTTGTTTATTTATTTATTTAATTGTTTATTAATTTACTTGTTAATTATTAATTATTTACTTCTTGTTATATATTTATTTTTTCCGTATTTATTTATTTATTCATCTAAATGTACCTTTTTATATAACTTTACCTGTTTTATTTGTTTTGATTAAGAAATAGATTAAATTAAATTTAATCTATTTCTTAATCGAAGTAATTTTTGAACTTAAATGAAGGTTTTTGTCATATATTTTCCTTCAAAATAAAACTATTTTCTTTTTAAATTGTAATTATTTATTATTAATTGTAATCTATTAGCCCTATCTACAAAAGTGGTCTTAAACATTTAATAAACAATTGCATACCAGTATCCAAGCTCTCGGCTATTCCGAAATTATTTGAAAAATTAGTATACTTTAGGCTAAATTTTGCAGTAAAAGGAATCATTTCTTTGAAGCAGCATGGATTTTGCAGTGGTCGGTCCACTATAACTAATTTGTGTATTTTTACAAATTTTTGCCTCTACTATTTGGAGAACAAAATACAAGTTGATGTTTTATACACTGACTTCGTAAAAGAGTTTGATAGAGTTCATCACAAGCTTCTTATTAAAAAATTAGAGAAAATAGGGCTCAAGTTTAGTATTCTTAGATGGTTGTAATCTTACTTGACGAATCGGAAACAGGTTGTAAGAATTGGAAATGATAAATCCTTCTGTATTGAAGTATTGTCGGGTCTCCCTCAAGGTAGTCATCTGGGACCCCTTCTTTTCAATCTTTTTGTAAATGACATTCCTGACCTGTTAGAGTATGGAGATTGTCTAATGTTTGCTGACGATTTAAAACTATTCTATCCCATATCAAAGATTGAAGATTGCTTAAAATTTCAAAAAGACATAGATAAACTTTATCAATGGTGTAAATATAATCATCTTGATTTAAATATTTCCAAATGTAAAAGGTTTAGAGCTTTTCGTTCAAACCCTAGAAATCTATATAGTTATGAGTACAGTCTTGGCAGTGAAACTTTATCGACTGTTAGTGAAATAAAGGATCTTGGCGTTATTTTTGATACGAAGTTTTCTTTTTCATCACATATTGATTTCATCATATCGAAAGCAAATTCGCTTCTTGGTTTTTTAAAGCGTAATTCTGTCGTTTTTAAGGATAGTTGTACTTTAAAAGCCCTTTATATTTCATTAGTTTTACCTTCTTTAGAGTACTGCTGTGTTATATGGTCTCCCTATTATCAAAACTCTTCCGATATGATTGAGAATATTCAAAAAAGATTTACGTGCTTTGCGTTGAGGAATTTGTGTTGGTCAGAAGGTTTCCCATCATATGAATCTAGGTGCGCATTGATTGATTTGAAATCTTTAAAAACCCGCCGAGAAACTTTGTGTACACTTTTTTATAAAGGATATAGTAGTTGGTAGAATTAACTCACCTGAGTTATTAAATCTTATGCCCTTTTATTTTCCAGAGAGAAACCTTAGAAACAGAGACGCTCTTTTTCTTGTTCCCAGTCACAGGACAAACTATGGCTTAAATGAACATATATCACGTTCATTATCTCTTTTTAATTCTATTAATCTTGAAATCGACCTTCTAATGGATTAAAGTATTTTTAAGAATATTGTTTCTAGAATTTTTAATAATAATCAATAAATAATTGTTAAATGTAATCAAAGATAAATATCCATTGATGAATAGATAAATAAATAAATAAAAATATCTATCTACCTACCAAGAGCTACCATTACATCCATTAATAAAATGCACGACTGGATCGTACAAACTTGCTTTTGTAGCTAACAACTTTAGTTGGTAGGTAGCTAGTCTATTATAGTATTCCTATGCAGATTTAAAGCCCATGTAGGTAATATTACCTTGATTCTTAGTATAATGAATTGTCATTTGCATGATTCAAGGAATAGTTAAATAGGTAAATACAAATGTATATTTAAATGGATTTTAATTATGTAAATTAGGAGGGTAATAATGTAAATATTTACAAGTACATACATGTGAATGGTGTATAGATGGGAAAAAATCGTTTTTTAAAGTTATAAAACGTACCAAACCATCACTTCAATCAGTTTTTCGGAAAAACGAAGAACGCCATTAGATGCCACGGATCAATGAAAATTTTATAAAAAAGTATCTCGAAAATTGTAGGACTGGTTTTGATGAAATCCTGTTTTTTATTTTTCGTTTTTTGAAAACAAAATTCTTTTTGAATTTTGGTATGCAATTTTTTAGAGACTATTAATGTTCATGCGAATATAAAATTTAAAATTATTTTTTTTTTATTAGTTTTTAAATTATTGAGTTTTCAAAAAAAAAATTAATGAATTATTTTAATTTCAGAACAAAAGTTATTCAAAAATTTGATATGCAAAAATAATTTAGCTACTTAGATCTTCTCAGATATAAAATTTGACAGAAATCCAATCTACCGTTACCGAGAAAGCCAAAAATTAAAATAAAACCGTTATATGAAAGGTACCGTTAATAGACTTTTCCTGTAAACTTGGTTCATATCAAATGATAGCTATTGCCAACAAAAAAATTCTCAAAATTTTGTATCAAAACCGTTGTAGCCGTTTTAGAGAAAAATAAGATGTTCCTTCAAGGTCATATGACAGGTACCGTTATTTTTAGGCCTAAAAATAAAATTTCATTTTCACCTCTGTGGAATGCCAAAATAATCAGAAGGTGTTTTTTTTTAATACAATTCTATATACTACTGAAATTACTCAGCCAAGTAGAATAGTAGTATTATATTTAATTGGACTTGTTGAATTATTGATTCAAAATAGCTTTTAACGGCCTTTAGTCCACAAAATTTGCGTTTTATCCCGGCAATCTTACTTGGACTCATCAGTTGGTTAGTGAGCGCCTTACCAATACGCAGTTTTTGTTAAGTTCAGTTCAACTTACTTGCATTTTTTGACAAAAAAGCAATGTGAACTGTATCCAACAAGATTAAAATTTTAATCATTAAAATTGGAACATTTAGATCTGCTATAACAGCGTGAAACAATTAATTTGACATTTTGCTACGGTAAATTGGCCGCCTAGATCGTGCGATATCAGACATTTGGACTATTTTCTCTGGAGATATGTAAAGTCTCTGGTCTTCAGGAATAATCCAGACATACCATTGATGATTCGGAAGCCAACACTACTCGTGTTATTCGCGAGATACCAGTCGCATTGCTCGAACGAGTCGCTCAAAATCGGACTTTCACATTTACACTATATCATTTTCATGATAATAGGAATTATAATTTCACTTTCAAATTTATGTGTTTTATTTTATATAATAAATCAACCCTCACGATGAATCACCACCCGTTAGTTTACCCAAATCCGCCTGGTTTTGCATAGGTAAGGTTTTTAAGTTAATTTTGCATTTTAAAAAAGAAAACCTCGGCCCTGTTTCTGCAGCACGAGAAAAATGCTTAATTGCAAGTTGTTAAACGCACTATTTATGCTCCTAAGCGTTTTCGTATAATTTCAACACACATGCTAGGCATTATGAATTTCTGAATAGATACAAAGAGATCTTCCATATTGAAATTCACATGCTTCTAAAATTATCCTAAGGCATCCAAAATATCTGTACCATCAAATGGCAAAGTCAAATGTCTCTTGATGTAAAATTATACAAATATTTGGTTTTAATAACAATTTCACGTTTATATGCCAATTAGTTGAAAAACAACGAAATGTCAAATAATACATTTCATACAACAAAACAAAAATCATACAACACTTCAAATGAAATCTGTGAAACAGAAAGTTGTAAGTGTTGTGTGATGTATTATAAGAATGTATGTTGTATGAAATATATGTGTTGTATGATCTATGAAACAGGCCCCTGGAGTCAGTTTAATTTCGCAAACAATAAAGCTGTCGAAATTTCGGTTTTCGGCAAGCGTATATTTTTATTTGATTTGGAGACTATAGGTATATGTAAAGATGTGAAATACCAAGATAAGAATCTTTCGTACGTTTTGCCCTCCAAAACCCATTTGTTTACATTGTTGTATTCATAAATTTTGACTTTCAATTCATGAATAGATGTGAAATGGAACAACCAAAAAAAAATTTACTAGGGCTGTGTTAAGAAATTCAAATTCTGATGGAGTAGACTTACTTTATTTCTGCAGAAAAATTGAAAGATCTATGGTAGTGTTACCAGAATTTTTTGTTCTGTAGTAGTTTAGTGATTTGCCAATAGGGATTTTGATCCGGGATTGTGGATTTTTCCAAAATGAAAATTAGGATTTGACGTTAGATTAATGTCAAATCTTGCTAGTGTGTATATAAGATCCTGCTAAAAACTCAAAATTTGTTATAACAGAATAAAATCGAAATTGTTTAGAAAAATTGATGATAGTGGGAATTTCACAAGAACTCATTGAATCGGAGGCGGCTAAAATGGGATTGGCGGTTAATGAGGACAAGACGAAGTATATGCTGTCATCAAGAAAGGAATCTCAACATCGTCGACTCGGGTAAAATATTACAATGGACAGATATAACTTCGAAATTGTCAAGGACTTTGTCTACCTGGGCTCCACGATAACATCGCAAAATGACATCAGTGCAGAAATCAAACGAAGAATTACTCTTGCCAACCGCTGTTTCTTCGGGCTAAGAAGGCATCTAAGTAGTAAGGCCCTCTCTCAGAGAACTAAGGAGACTTTATACAAGACCCTTATCATCCCGGTCCTGCTCTATGGGACAGAAGCATGGGCATTGAACAAATCGGATGAAAGTCTGCTAGGGTGCTTTGAGAGAAAGATTCTTCGTGTGATTTTCGGTCCGGTGCGTATCGAAGGTGTGTGGAGGAGAAGATTCAACGACGAGCTATATGGGCTATACAGCGACGTTCACCGGGTCAAAAAGCTTAAAATACAACGGCTGAGATGGCTGGGGCACTTGGAGCGTATACGACGGATTCTTCTTCCGAATACTCGATATGAAAAGCAGCCAAGCGCCTAAGAAAAACAGGTATGCTCGGCTATATTCTTAGATGTTGCTCAAACCTTTGACAAGGTTTGGCACTTGGAACTTGAGTACAAACTGCATAGGGACCTTCCCAGGCAGTACTACGAAATACTGAGTACAGTACAACCAAAATTAATTGGAACTAAAGAAAATTGAAGCCGGTGTACCACAAGGAAGTGTCTTAGGACCAACCCTGTATCTGTTATAAACAAGGGATATTCCAGTGGACATCAACGCTATCATGGCCACCTTTGCTGACGATACGGCAATATTGGTGCCAGATAAATCCGTTACGAAGGCTACACAAAAATTGCAAAATGCTGTCGATAAAGTTAGTGATTGGACGCGGAAATGCCGTATCAAATTAAACGAAACAAAATCGACACATATAAACTTTAAAAACAAAAACATAAACAATGTTCCAATTAATATAAACAGTACAGCAGTACATTACTCCAATACCGCCAAATACCTTGGAATGACTTTGGAGCTTAAATGGAAAGAGCACAGCAAAAAGAAACGAGAAGAACTAAACTTGAAGTACAGAAAAATGTGCTGGTTACTAGGAAAGAACTCTGACCTATCTATCCAAAACAAACTAATGTTATATAAGCAAGTACTGAAACCCGTTTGGATATGGCATCCAACTATGGCGCTGTACAAAGAAAACAGATGCTGAACCCATCCAAAAATGGTTACAGATGTGGTTAAAAAAACTCGCTGTATCACACAATCAGCGACTGCAATGTCATACCAACTCCGAAATTGAGACCGTCTTAAATATACAAGACAATGTTCGGAGATTAAGAAAAACCAAGCCTCATGTGTTATAACATTAAACTTCCCCCATGCGATGTACGTATAAATTAAGAAAGTAAAATCATCTGTCGATGTTTCATAAATTGGTCCTGATTCACCGGGTTTAAGTGCGGTAAGAGTTCCACACTACTCGGTACCGATTCTTACCGAGTGTCTTTTGTAGATGTCCATCGGATAAAAAAAAAATATACTTTAAAAAAAATCGTACACTTTTTTGTCGTAGTTAACCAACATATTTAATTATGCTAATAAACCCGCTAGATATTTTACAAAAATAAGATCTTTTGTATAACATCATTAGTTTTATGCCAATTTTAAGTCCTTAATCATTTCTTAACTCTACTTATAAGCTGAGAAATAAATATATGTACAAATTATAAATTTTTCAAATATTTGTATAGGGTGATCCATTTTACGGTTTGAAAAGTAAACGTAAATAAAACACATATAAAATATTTTTTTTTTTCATGATATTTCTTTTTTATTATAAAGTCTGAACGTTGACATTATGTGTGAAACACTGCATAATTTAAAAGACTACCACGCGAATTGTTGCAAGGATCGATTCTTTTGAGGTAATTTTCGACCACTTTTTGACACATATTGAACGGTATCTCAGCCATAACTTGACGAATGTTGGTTTCCAAGTGCTCAAGAGTTAAAGGTTAATCTGCATAAACACGGTCTTTCGCGTAGCCCCACAAAAAAGAGTCCAGCGGTGTCAAATCACATGATCTTGGTGGCCAGTTGATTTCGCCACGACGAGAAATTACGCGGCCAGGAAATGTTTCTTGCTATAAAGGCATATTCACTCGAGTTGTGTGGCATGTGGCACCGTCTTGTTGAAAATACATATTCTCCAAGTCGTATTCTTCAATAGCAGGCAAAGAAAAAGTCGGTTATCATATGACCATAACGCTCCGAATTGACGGTGACAGTCGTTCCATCGTCGTTTTCGGAGAAGTAAGGTCCAATCACACCTCCGGACCAAAGAGCGCCCCAAACAGTGACTTTTTGTGGATATAATGGCCTCTCCTCAATTACTTGAGGATTCTCAGTACCCAAAATACGACAATTTTGTTTATTAACATACCCACCGAGCAAGAAATGTGCTTCGTCGCTGAAGAAATTTTTTTTCGAAAAATCGCCGTCCACCGCCTGTTGTTCAAGCACCCATTCGACGTATCTACGACATTGTGAATGGCCAGCTGGCTTCAGTTGTTGTGTGAGCTTGACTTTATATGGATGTAGGTGTAGATCCAAATGCAAAGTACGCCATAATGTGCCGTAAGACAGTCCTAATTCCTGAGAACGACGAGGAATCGACACATTCGGGTCTTCGGCAACACTTTCACTTACAGCAGCGATATTTTTAGTTGTACGAGCGAAACGATGATGCACAGGCCTTACAATATCTGTAACCAATCAAGTCTCTTCAAATTTCTTCACAATTTTGCCAATTGCTTGCGTAGTTGGACGATTATATAAACCACCTCTTAAAGCACTATATGTGGCTGTCGCAGAATCACCATTTTTGTAGTAGGTTTTAACAATTTTTATGCGTTGTGCGATAGTTAAGCGATCCGTTTTCGTAAATGTCAGACTTTCAACTGAAAAAAATAATTGGTTAAACAACTTAGCTTGACAGATGTCGAATTCCAGCATACTTTTGAAAACCGCGAAATGGATAACCCTTTATTTTTGCGTCTATGAATTCGATTCAATCGCAATGACTTTGTTGTTGCATTTCTTATGCATTGAACAAAATAACAAATATAGGAAAAATTAATAAAATTTGCAATATTTGCAAAGCCAAAAAAATGGTCTAAGGATTTTAATAGCATATGTTGTGCTAATGCTAAAATAAGCATTCCTTCTATAGCCGAGCCAACTGAACCTTTAAAAAGTATGCTCAATGGAGACCATCCACAATTTAGGAAATTCCTGGATAATTTGAGATCTTATAATGCACTTTTTCAAATGACATCTTTCAGTGCAAAAGGATTTTAGGGGAAGTGTTTTTTCTCATGGTCAAATTTATGCAGACGTTTAAAGAGTGGGCTCAAAAAATTATCAGTATTAACTTCTTCGTGAAAAACTGTTTCAGTGGGAGAACATACAAATCTTTATTTGGTTACGGAAAGCATATGTAAGTGTGTATATAAATTTTTTGTTAGGTAGGTAATAATACATATATTTAATAGAAATTGCGGTCAGTCTAATTGAATGTTTGATATGCTTTTAATCATATTAAAAAATATATTAAAAGCTTGCGAAGCAAAGTGAGAATGGGTCGGCTAGTACATAATGAAAAAAATTGTTCGTTTATATTTAGTTAATACATTTTTTAAACCCCACGCCCTCCGACATTTTTTCGGCGTTCGCCACTGACTCAGATGCTTAAATACTACGTAAGTTTGAAGAACATCGCTTCAACTGTTAAATCGAGTTACAGATATACATAGATTGTCGGACCCATTTATTTTGTTCGTGATTTCTATATCATCGGAATGTCAATCTCGAGTTCAATTTCCTACATTAGGCGTTTTTCTTTTTTCGTTCAGAGCAGAGCACTGAACAGAGTTCAAACACATAGATTATGCACTGAACTTGTTTCAAACAGAGTGAGCTCTGAAGACTAATATGTTTTTTAAACACACTTGAACCACACAAATCAGAATACATTTTCATTTTTAACCATAAAAAGCAATACCTACTCTTTTTGTACACTGATACACACCAGATACAGAAAATCAACAAGCGATCAGCTTTTTTCGCCAACTTATGTATCCAATAATATTTTTCTTCACATTTTCCTTCTTGGGACACATGACATTTGGAGCGTTCAGCAATTTACTCACATGCTCGATCTACACACATGTTCAGAACGAAAAAAGAAACACGCATTTTGAGCTCTGCATGATCTGAGCTAAAAAGAGACACAAACAATTTTTTTTTGTATATTATAGCTATAGCAATTAAAACACTCAGTTTTTTCTCTAATGACTAAGGAAATTATTTAAAGTAGAAGAAAGAGTTTAAAACTTTAAAATCTGAGCACGTTTAACAAAGTGTATGTTCGATCATAAAACTGGCAATATAGTCTTAAAATCAGCGTATTGAATTAGCGTATCGAATCGTGACAACAAATATGGTTAAAAGAGCTACCAAACTATTTTGAGCAATTAATTTTGTGAACAAAATATCGACCAAAATAAATTGCCCTGGAAAATCGTTATTTGCATAGACACAAGTTGAAGGGCAAAATATACCTGAATACAATGGTGATTTTACTTTGGCACCTTTCATATATAAAAAATAAAATGCACGACTGGATCGCACGAACTTGCTCTTATGTTCGATCACATCGTTTGCTAAAGATTTTTATTAAAAATCTAAATAAATTTTTAAAGTCGATTTTTATTTAATTTTTTTTAAATGCAAAATTTCTTTAATTTATTTCTAAAAAAAATTGGTAAGAGAATCTTAAATATTTTATAATATAAACTTGAAAACAAAAGATTAATCGGCTTAATTCTTTTAAAAAGAAAAAATTATTCAAATTTATGAGAAAAACAATTTAAAAATCTGTGGAGCGGTTTTTGAGAAAAAATGTTTTTTTTTGAAAAACTTTTTGAAAACATTTTTCAAAAAAAATTCAAAAACGGCAATTCATAGGCATTTAGCAAATAAATATAAGTGTAATTTTTGAAAAAAATTTAATGAGCAGTTTTCAAAATAATAAATTAATTTTTTTAAATGCTTTTAAAAATACAAAAAAATATTAATAATTAAAAATATTGCTACGCCACCTACATATGTGTTGATCAAAAGCAAAATCCATTATAGATAGAGATAGATAGATAGATTTTTTCTTTATTTCCTCAGATAAAATTACAATTTTTTTAGGGACCTGACAATTTTGCCGTCTGCCGGAAATGACATTTCAGTAAGATGAAAAGAAAATAATATTATATAAAGAGAAAATGTAACCATAAATCTTGTTTACGATAATGTTTCGGTAAATTTAAATTAATAAACAATTAATAGTTATTTACATAAAGTACATACGATCGTTTAAATGAATATACAAAAAATGTTTAAAAAAAAGACAGACATTTTGGTATTTGAACAATTTTGATGATTTGCAACATAAAAAACTGCTAATTTTAATGATTTCAAACATAAAAAGAGTAACAGATTTAAATTCTTGTTAACATAATTTTTATGAAAAATTAACATAATGGAATACTCAATGAGAACTTAAATACATTTACATGAATATTCAAACTTAGTTGATAGGAAAGTGAGAAACCTGGAGCCCGTCGACAATTTTGATGATTTGCCACATAAAAAAAAAAGAAAACTTCTAATTTTGATGATTTAAAACATATGTTTATAACAAAATTAAATGGTTATAAACATTCGAATTCGCAATGAATATAGATTTGCTGTATTTCTTGACTTTTCAAAAACTATTTATTATGATAAGTCATAGCATGGCTGCAATATTTATATAGAGCGAGTCAGCCCCGAGAACCATTTAATATTTGGTAGAGATTATTTACAGTCAGAAAACTTTCTTGGAAGTATAAACGTCGGATTTCTTGTAAAATGGGACACACCCCAATGAAGTGGTACACACTTTCGTCTTCTCTCCTGTTACATAAATTACAAGTTTGCTGAAGATCGGTTCTATGTGGAATAAAATTTAAATTCAATAATTCGACTCGGACTCTGAAAATGGTGCTTATAACTTTAGATGGATATTTAACATTGAAATAATTTCCTAGGGCTAGTAATCGATGATCTAGATTGCGGTAGATTAGTCTGGAAGCCGAAGAGGATGCTCTTGTTAAGTGTTGGTCATATATTTTGTCATCAACCTTAGCTATAATTGTTGCAAATATATCATGCCATTCGCTAACATTACCTTCAGACAAGGATATACTGATATCGTGAGATAGCGCCAGTTGGTTCCAATTACTGAAAGGTGTTGCATTGGTCTGCAGCAATCTAACTAAGATGGCTCTATGAAAACTGTTTCTGCTTCGGTTCATCAACCTTATTAAATAGTCTGCATGGGCTTTTAGATTTTGCAAATATATGGGTGGCAAACCAGACACCACGGGAATTGCATAGGTTGGAGTTGCATTCGGTAATCTAAACAAACGCTTAAAGAAATATCTCTGAATATCTTCAAACTCCTCAAAGGGGATTGTCGCAAAAGCCTGCACACCATAACACAAACAAGTGTTTACCGTAGCCTTAAATACTTGACATTTAGAAGACAGATCAATGTTTTTGTTTGCGAAAAATTTCGGCCACAACATGTTTAGTGCCAGATTTGCTTCTCTGTTTTTTCTTTCGCATGCTTCCGGAAGATCAAATTACTTGAAAACAGCACACCAAGGTACTTAAACTCCCGAACTACTTCTATCACCTCGTTATTGAGTCGCCAAGCCTCTGCACGTAGTCTGCCTCTAAATCGGTTCTCAAAAATCATAACTTTTGTCTCCAAAACGTTTATTTTATCTATTTGGATCTATCCCACACTGCTGTACTTGATGCCGAGAGAAATTTAGCATAGACTCGTAGGAACTTTCTTGATACTCCGAAGGAGGCCAATTTATAAAACAATGCTTGCCTGTTGACTGTATCAAAGGCTGCTTTGAAGTCTACGAAGCAAACATATAACTTACTCTTCATTTCAATATATTTTCTGGCAATGCTTGTCAGTGCAAAAATATGATCTAAGGTTGAAAATCCTGAACGAAACCCTGCCTGGTTTCTATCCAAAGAGAAAATCTTCCATAAAGAATTGTAGCAAAAATCTTTCTAAGGGAATTAAGATTAGAGATTACTCTATAATTTTCAACTCGACTTGAATCTCCCTTTTTAAATAAAGCAAATATAAGTGCTTTATTAAAAGAAGTAGGAATACACGCATTATCGAATAACAAATTGAAATATTCCACTATGTAAAGTTTGAGTTGTTCCGTTGCATTATTAAAAAATTCGATTGGGATGCCATCACTACCCGGAGCTTTATTGTTTTTCATGACCACTAACGATGATTCTAGTTCCCTTAAAGAGATCGGGGGTCTAGTTCGGTTACAACTTCGTTCTGTAACGCATAGCTAAAAGTTTGAAGATTCTCCAAATCCATTATATCCACTTTTGATAGTTTCGAGATAATCGAGAAAAGCTTGTATCTTTAAACATAACAGTTTGTTGAACTTTTTTTTTGCAGAAATGATTGAATTAACGTTCTATATAGCTTAAGCAATGAAACCATGATCTTAGGTTAAAAGTTTTGAAGTTAAGGCAAAAACAAATATGAATATAATAGGTTTTGAAATTTACCTCTGAATTTCATACTAAAAATACAAAGTTTAGCTATTTAAAACAGAAAAACATTATTTTTAAATTAAGCTTTATTCATTTTGATGCATTTTAATCCTTTGCATGGTAATATTAGTACAGCAATTATGTATTAGCATTTTTTTTTTAATTCGAATGTCTCTGATATGATCATTCCCATCTTCTAGCATGTGCCTTGAATGATTGACTTCTTAAATTTCTTTGTAGAACTGAAGTTCTTCTAGGATCTACAATCTTCTCCATAATGTTGATGGATCAAGTTGAAGACATCTCTTAGCTTTTCGTCCTTAAGCTGAACCCCCATTTCTATTTTTGATGGATCCATCCTCGAAATTTGTATGTTTTTTAATAACAGATTTTGGAGCTCCTATATCAGATAAATAGTATGGCTCAGCACGCACCAAAATAGCCCCACTGTTGTCTTTAGTTAAGATGAATCTCTTAGTTTCATTAAATTTAAAATGCTAGGCACCGGTTGGGCGAACAAATTCAGCTGTGGAACTTTTCCAGTCGAACACAGTACAACAGTCATCTCCTAAATGAATAACAGTGGCAACCTTTTGGTGAATTTCTTGATACTCGGTTGGCGTTATTATAGTCTGCTTTTGTTTGACTTTAAAAAATTATCACATTGAAAAATAATATTGTAAAAACATTCCCTGAAATGTAAAATTACCTGCTTTCCGACAAGCGCAAAAATCGGTCAGGTGGAATGTAAGAATGCCCAGGTACGGGAAAAATTATTTCAAGGGTTTTTACATTATGTTGAGCTTTATTTCAAAGCCAATATGAGCACATACCGATCATGGTTGAATTTTTGTTTTGACCACTGCATAGACGGTTGAAAACAGCGGAAGCAATCTGATTGGAGCCTTTTAAAAATTGGTTTTCAGTCCATGTTATGAAAAAAACATTTTCTTTGTTCAGGGAGGCTTTAACTCCCCACACCAACTCCAAAGTTATAGATGTAGAACTGTCGGGAATAATAAGCCGCTTGGTCTGATACCTTAGGCAAAATCATGTTTTTTCTGGCAGTCAAATGAAATTGTCACAAGATCGTCCCTCTCTTCTTTTAAAATGTTAAAGAAAGCCTTAGCTCTTCTCTTATGAAGGACCTTTTCAATCATGATTTTCCGTTTTTGAGCTTCATTCTTTTCGTATTTTAAACGTTCAGTAAGCTCAATACATTTTGAACAAAGATCGGTTGATGGAGCTTTGAAGCCAATGTTAAACTTGTTATTAAATATGTTGCGAAAAAAACTGAGGCTATTTTGTGTGACCTAGGCCTCATACATCTGGTGCATCTTAGCAATGGAAAGGTCGCTGGGTAGATATTGACGCTTAGCAACAGTATTTCTACAGGAGTGCAGCTCAAGGGTTTTGAATTTGTGTATGAATTCAATAACTGCGTGTTTCTTAGAAACATGAAGCAGAGAACACCTGTCACCTCCTCTTGTTTCTAAGGGGGCAGCACCAGATTGCAAATGCCTCTTAGAAACCCCAATTACCCTGTCTCGATTAATGCCCAGAATTCCGCAAAAAGCATTTTGGCAAACACGAACCATTTTTTCCCGAGTGTTTCTTATGTGTATTTAACAATAATGTTTTTTTTTCCTAGACGTTGCTCTTCTGCGTTTAGGAACTGAAGCGCAGCCATGCATTAAGATGAATGCATCCTGCGATAATTTGGTTGGAGTTATATAAAAAAAATTTTGTAAATCTCATCGCATCAAAATTTTTTACTGTATTGCACTTGTAAACGCTGTTGTTTGCTTGGTGTTTGCATGTTGGAATTTTTGGTGGTTGCTTTTGTCGGTATCTGACAACAACAACGAATTAGTTTAATTCACTATCTATCTATAAAACTTAAACTTTTCTAACTTACCGTTGTGTTTTTTCTTTTTCTGATATCCAATTACATTTTGTCACTTGCCTTTTTTTGGCCATACCATTTTCGCCGACCAGAATTGGGACACCTATACTTTCCATAACGTTTTAGTTATTTTAAACTGTTAACACAATCAGATTAAATTTTTAATTAACAAATGAAATTTCAATGAAATACAATACACAAATTTAAAAAAAAATTATTAAAACAACCACCTGCTGCAAATTATTAAATCAAACTGAAAGTATGATGAAATATTTCCTACTTGCCAAGCTAATTTAGGGGGTTTCCCTCATAAAAACTAATAGTAACATTGTTCGCAACGCCTACTATGTTTAAAAATCTAACAGAAACTTTAATGTTGGCAAAAATTTCTCAGCACTATTCAAGAATTCCCGTCTAATCTCCTTACATGGATATAAGGGATTTTGAATTGAAATTGAAAATTTTTTAATTGGATGTAATGGATTTTGTGGATAAAAGAGGTTTTGAAACTAACTACTGATTTTGGGGACTGATTTCTATAGGATAAAATGTGATTTCGGATCCAAGCTAAAGTCCAACGTATGCGTTTGAACGATACGAACAAAACCTCATACCTAAGTCTTATTTTTTCAAAAGTGGATATAATGGCTTTTGCTTTTGATCAACACATATGTGTGAAATTTTGAAAGAATCGGTTAACCCATTTACGAGATAGTCGAAAGCAAAAAAACGGTCCTATGGAAACTACCGCTTTTAGACATTTTTTCAATTTTTTTTTCAACCATATGATTGGTCGTACTTAAAAAGCTGCACTGTTTTTTTAAAATCAAAATCGTTAGAGCCGTTTCCGACAAAAATAGGCTTTAAGGTAACGGTTATATGACAGGTGCCGTTATTTTTTGAGCTAAGAAAAATTTCAATTTGCCTTCTGTATAATACCTAAAAAAACTCTATATATCAAATTTGAAGCAATTCGGCCCACCCGTTTGGGCTGTACGAATTGCTTCAAACATGGTATATAGAGTTTTTTAGGTATTGTACAGAGGGGAAATTGAATTTTTTAGCTCAAAAAATAACGGCACCTGTCATATAACCGTTACGTTGAAAACTATTTTTCTCGGAAACGGCTCTAACGATTTTGATAAAAAAAAATCAGTGCGGCTTTTTAGCTACGACCGATCATATGGTTGAAATAAAAATTAGAAAAATGTCTAAAAACGGTACTTTCCATAGGACCGTTTTTTTTTGCTTTCGTCTATCTCATAAACGGCTCAGCCGATTCTTTCGAAATTTCACACATATATAGGTTTAGGTTGCCCAAATTATAGCGCGTACCAATATTTTTAATTAGTATTTTTTTGTATTCTTAAAATCATTTAAAAAAAAAAAAATTTTAATTTATATTTCGAAAACTGCTCATTAATTTTTTTTCAAATATTATATTTATGTGTATTTATTGAATATCTATGAATTGGCGTTTTTTAATTTTTTTTGAAAAATGTTTTCAAAAAGTTAAAAAAAAAACTTTTTTTCTCAAATTTATCTAAGAAATAAAATGGCGTACTTTTTTTGAGCTTAAATTAGTTTTAATTTAATATTTTGTTTTAAGTTTATATTATAATATTTAAGACTGTCATACAAATTTTATTAGAAAAAAATTAAAGATATTTTGCAAATATAAAAAATGAAGTAAAAAACTGCTTTAAATATATATTTAGATTTTTAACAGAAATCTTTTGCATTCGATGTGATCGAACATAAGAGCAAGTTCGTGCGATTCAGTCGTGCATTTTATTTCGTCTTTGATTAAGCCGATTTAATATTTTGTGTTTAAGTTTATATAATTAAATACATAGCTATATGTATTTAAGATTTTCATACCATTTTTTTTTTAGAAAAAAACAGAAAAAACAGAAAAAAATTCAGCTTGATAAAATGACGTATGTATGTCTGCCGGCCATGGGATCTCTGTCTATTATAGTACCTATAATCGCAAGTAAAAATGACTTAGCTACATAAAATGATTTTCGTTATTTTAATTAAAACAAAACAGTTCAGCATTTATTGGTCGAATTTATATCAATATCTCAATAATATTACGCAAAAAAAAAGAAAACAATTGAATTCGCAACAGTTTATACTGATTTAAAGATTTTTTTGAGATTCAAGGCCCTCATCATAATGTATCAGAAGATTTAGATTGGAAATTAGATAAGAATAGAAATAATTTATCACGAAACCATTGACTAAACAAAACCAAAGATGTAGAAAAAACACATCGAACTATACAAGTATAAATGTCCTTAAGCTTAAATAGCAACTTGAACACCGGAGAGGCATGGGGATGTAGCTCAGTGGTAGAGCGCTCGCTTCGCATGTGAGAAGTCCCGGGTTCAAACCCCGGCATCTCCAGTGGTTACAATTTGGGCCAATAGGTTTTTTTTTTTTTTTTTTTTAATTCATTGATTTTTACCAATTTTAATTGTGCATGAAAATTTGTTAAATAATGAGTTCTGTGGAATAAATTTGAACAATTATGATTTTATTATGTATGAGAGTCCAGGTTGGTACCAATAATGAAATCTTTAAATTTATGTTAGTTTGTTTTTGATGCTGTCATTTTTTCGAGGTTAGCGAACCACATGTATACTAAATATTGATATATATACATATATATATTTATATAAATACTTCTTTATATATATATACATACATAGGTAGGTATGTATATACATATAAATTGTAAAGAGAAACTGAAAAATGCTTGCTGTGGCTGGTCTAGTTTTTTAAAAAATTGTCTGCCTTTAGGTAAATAGTTTAAGGTAATCTTAAGTATGTACAGAACTTTACATACACATATGTTTATTTAGGTATGCAATTTGTAAGTTTTTTATAAAATTTAAAAAATGTTAAATGTACCAAGTTTTCAAGTAAACAAAGCGAATCAAATTGAATTTAAAATAGTTTTTAGGCAGAAGGGAGCTAGAATTAAGTAGGCTTTAATAGCCTAGGAAAATAAGATATTCACTTCGAAAAAATTCAAAAAATGCTGAATATTGGTGGAGCTTCATTTTTCCGTCCTAAGCACCTTCTAAGGAGTACCCGACATTTGGAGTGGAGCAAACAATTTTAGAGAGGGAAAGGGGTAAGAATTCAGTTTTTTTCGAAATTAATCGAAAACCATAGGTTATTTTGAAAAAAGTTGTAGGTAGATACACATTGTAGCTCATGTTATTCTACATAAAACAGACTGAGACATTTTTTATCGTACGATTGATTGATCTGAATTGATTGATTTGAAAAGGTGTAGTACATTTTGTCAAAAAGTGTAACAAATTTATGTCTTTGAATGGGTATTTTTTTTTTTTTTGAAGTAAAACTTCTTTTGCGGCGTTGCGTTGGGGGCAAACAAATTTGTGAGTTCGTTGGGGATTCGGATAGATTTTTTTTTTTTAATTAATTTTTATTTCATATTAACTTATAACTATCTTAAAGCTAGACAAAAATGTTTAAAACTGGACTAATTATCAATAACTTACAACTAATTTACTGGACCTTTACGGGCGCTCTAAATTAAACTATATCTCTTAATATTAATGTCTTTCGACCTAAAAACTATTTTAATTAATTCTAATTATTTTATTTTTATGACCAAGAAAACTTTTTTAACAAAAAACTTAGTAACATGTGCTTTTTTTAATTTTTACTTATAGACTACCTAGAGCTAAACTAAAAATACTTAAATCTAGATACAACTAACTTATACTAACTATAAATACCTAAAACTACTTAAATCTACTTAAAAACTAGAACAGCCACAGAAGCTTTCTTAGGTTGTTTTTATATTTTGTATACGCATGCAGACACAGAGCCAGAGACATGCAACCTACACAGCCATGTACATACGTACATACATATTCGTATGTACATATGTTATTGATAATTAGGCTAGTTTTAAACTTTTTTGTCTAGCTTTAAGATAGTTATAAGTTAATATGAAATAAAAATGAATTTAAAAAAAAAAAATTCGTATGTACATACAAACACACTCACGCAGCTGCATGCACATATGCCCCCGCTTTTTGTGCTACCCCGACTGTTCCTTATACATAATTTACCTAAATCTACGTGAGTCGGACAAGATATACCATCCTATTCGACTTTATGTAACATAATGCTGTTCAGAGAGCCACCAGAACTGGTTCTCTTGTTTCGCCCTATCCCTTCGGTCCCGATCGGACACAGTCCTACTAAACCGAAGGCGCTACACTCCACCTTGAGCGATGACGTCTCGACCAAACAGGAGTCGCCTATCCACAGTTTTCCGGCTGACGTGGTAGATGAGCGGAACCGCCCCTCCATCCTGTATCAGCCCTCGACTGTCTAAATAGAGGAATGCCTCGGTAGGGATGTAACCACTTAACCGCGCACTCTCGAAATATTCGTTATTGGGGTAATAAGCCCAAAAAATCAAGCTGTTAGTTGAGGACATCGCTCTTGCAACGTGACCCCGAATCAGCTTAAACAAAAAATTATCTATTCGGTTTATGTTGGCTCCGTTGTATAGAACATGGTTGGAATAATATCTTGTGTATTCCGACTCTGGTGTTCTGTGTAATCCAAGGCAACGTCTAAGACACTGCCTCTCAAGCCCCCGAATCTTTTCCATTTGAGATGGGGCAACGTTGAACCACACCGGGCATCCGTAGGCAATCATCGTCCTGATGAGGGCCATGTAACAAATCACCTTCACCCTGCTGTCAAGACGGCTGCTACAAAAGAGTCGTTTTGTCAGGGCAAAGGCTCCCTTAGCCCTGGCCAGAGCTGCACTTATATGTCTGTCGAAATACAAATACTGATCCAACCAGATGCCAAGGCACTTTACTACACTTTTACTCGCCAGTGGATTTCCATGTGGCCCTACGATCACCAGCTTGCGCCAGTTGTTTCTCGTATCCCTTGAGGCGCTAGACAACGGAGTCCTAAACAAAATAGTTTCTGATTTCTGGAAGTTGATTTTCAACTTATTGAGGCAAATGTCGTAGTACAACGTTGGATATACCATCGACTCCTGTTGACTTCTTTTTCTTTAATGAATCGAAGATGAGCTGGAGCTCATTCTTCGAAATTAACAGGGTACTGGGCCCATTTCGGTCGGCAAGTCGGATAGATTAATGCAGTAGGTATACGCATTGTGTGTATTCGTCGAGGCATTTTTTGTTGGTTCGTTTTGTTGATAAAATTATGGAGTTTTCTTTTCGTAATTTGAGATTTTGATCGGAAATTTCGTCGCGAGGCAAATGTCGTAGTACAACGTTGGATATACCATCGACTCCTGCTGACTTCTTTTTCTTTAATGAATCGAAGATGAGCTGGAGCTCATTCTTCGAAATTAACAGGGTACTGGGCCCATTTCGGTCGGCAAGTCGGATAGATTAATGCAGTAGGTATACGCATTGTGTGTATTCGACGAGGCATTTTTTGTTGGTTCGTTTTGTTGATAAAATTATGGAGTTTTCTTTTCGTAATTTCAGATTTTGATCGGAAATTTCGTCGCGAATAGTATACGAATTTCAGATTGATTTTTTTGATCATGGTATTGGTGTATATTCGTGGATGTGGAACCATTCCATTCGGGATCGGATGGCAAATGACTTGAAATTTTGTTCTTCTTTCGAGTTTTTTTGGCTTTTGTAACACGAAGCGATTTCAATGATTAAAATGAATACCGAAATTAATTTGGAGGAATACACAATTGTTATTACACAATTGCTATTTTTTTTTTTTTAATTTATGTAGGTATTTTTCACAACTTTATTTTACTATTCACGTACTTACTAAAAACAAAATATGTATTGTATAAAGTGACGGCTGTCAATTGTTTTTGTGGTGTAATGGTATTAGTAAAAGAGGGGTAAATCTGCCAAAAAATCCAGATCAGCAAAAATGATTTCCGATAAAGAAAAGTTGATTTGTGTGACCATTGGAAGGCTTTAATTGTAAAAATCTGTGTTTTTTACAGATCTGAAGGGAAAAAATTCAATTGTTGTTACCAAAAGGAAACCCCATTAGATAAGTGCGTATTGTGTGTATTTGACAGCGATTTTTTTGTTTGTTTTGTTGATGCTCATACATTAGTGTATATTGTGTTGTATTAATGTGTGTAATGTTTAAGTCGATGGTCTCGTAGCCAGTGCTTTAGTGTATCCACTTCGTAGGTTTATATATATATGGAGGAGTATAATGAGTGTAATGTAAAATTGCTGAACCATGACTTAAAGTTCTAACGACGTGACGGGGAAGTTTGTACAATTGGAATATAGAGTCGTTATGGGGTATGTATTTATGCAATTACGGGGCTGGTACCAATCCAAAAAAGTCAACTTCGTTGTTCTTTTACGGGTTTCCATAAAATTTAAATACATATACATACATGTTGTAGTGGACTTAGCAAAAATTGATTTTAAATTAGGTAGGTTTTACTTCTGGCGCGTGTCCATTACATACACTTTTTTTTGGAAAAACATATTCTACTAAAAAAAAACAAGTTTTAAGATTGGTGCCGGAAGCAAAATGCTGCCATCTTAAAAGAAATAATTAATGTTATTTTGTTTAATAACTTGCAAGAAGCAATAACATTGTATCCACACGAGAGTCTATACATAAATAGAAAAAGATACACTTATTTTTAAAAATCGTTTCTTACTTAATTTCTTATAAACAAAAATTATTTAATTTTTTTCTTAAAAAATCAAATATTGGTATTTATGGCAATCTTAAATATTTTACAATATAAACTTAAAAAAATAAATTTAAAAAAAATCGCCTGTCCGTTTTTGAAACACCTACTGAATTTTGAAAAAAAAAATATTTTCTTAAACCCAAAAAAGTATTTTTTTCGAAAATTTTGATATGCGGTATTATTTACAATTTGAAGGATGTCCTGTATAAAATTTTTGATCAAGATCCGTGCAGCCGCTTATGAAAAAGTCGAAAAAAAAAAATCGCTGTATAGTAGGAATGTACCATTAATAACAAAATATGTAAAAAAATTTAAAGCAAAATATCGACTATGTCTACATCAGTGCACAGATTTGTTTCAATCAAAATCGTTAGTACCTAACTACATAAATATCGCAAATTAAAATAATCCCTTTGCATTAAAATTAATTGTGCGATCACGTCAAAGACCTACCAGCTGACAACCGGCAAACTTGTTGATTCATTCAATATAAATAGATAAATACATAATACAAGTTAAAAACTTGTTCGTTTATGCAATAAGTGCCGCCGCAGCGGTACACACTTTTCGGCTGCTTCATATAGTCACGTTTGTTGTATACCTATTAATAAAATGATTATTTAATTGTTGATTTAATACACCAGGCACATTTTTTTTATCAACATTTGCATAAAGTGGTAGTTAAAATAATTAATTGTTTACCATTGTGCGTTCCCATAGTTTTGGAGTTTTTTTTTCGTAAAAAAGTTGATAAACAAAAAAAAAATAAATGAAGAAATTATTTTTGTAAGCTAGCCTAATTATTAAAACATTTTTGGTAGATTTCATTCATTAGAACAGATTTAATTACTTTTGGAGACTATGAATCATTTTAATGCATCCAAACGAACTCATATACATAAGTTTCAATAGGCATATTTTTCTAAATGAGATATTAAGGGTATTCATGCAAACAGCGGAAAATCCGGATAAACCTAAAAAAACCAGATAATTTTATTTCCGCAGAAATGAACTGTCAAAGTTTGTATGAGAAAAAATATTCTGCAAAGCAGATAAATTAATCTCATACGAATTTGATGTAGAAAGAGAAGAAAGACTCCTCATAAAGTTAGTTTAAGGAACAGCTGATTATTTCCCACACTTACGCATGGATTCTCAAGGGTGTTTATGCAAACGTCTATCGGAAAATTATATCTATCTACAAAACGGAAAATTATTTCGTTGCATGAATGCCCTTATTGATTACCTAATATACACAATTTACGTGTTAAATGCAACAAGAACTAAGTAATTGCCTTCGAACGTTCCGTTCAATAACAGTCACTCGCATTTTATTGTACCTAGTGCATATTTGTATTTGAACATTGTCATCCAGTTTGTTATTGTGACCCTAACGAATTACTCGTATTTGTTGTTGCATTTAAGATAATTTTTTTTTGTTTACCAAATTTTTGAATTCCCAAAAACTAAGACAAAAATACTACAATATCCCAAAGTAGCAAAACTTTTGGTCATTTGTAAAAAACATTCGAAATTCAACTTCGTCTTCGGTTCCAACCAGCGTTGCCCGCCTACTACAATTGCTGTGTTTTTACTACACTTTCTTGTCACAAACACGCAATTACATCAGATATTTTTTTTAATCTTAAAAATTAATAGTGTGTTTGTAGTCTTAAATCTTTACCAATACATTTTGTGTAAGCCCAGAACAGAACACAATATCGTCAATTCCACAATCCACTTCCAGAATGTCATCCACAGTTTGACAGATCATATTGTATATTCTTCAATTTGATTTTCAATTTCAATTTTTCAAAGCGAAAACACCAAAGTACATTTTGATATTCAAATCTACAAAAGAGTTTTTGTTAGACTTTATGAAAAATGTTTGCAAACTTGATCTTATATCAATTAATTTAGATTTCAATAACAAAGCTTTTCACCTTGCGTATACGTCTATGCATTTTTGATTTAAATTCGAAGAATTTTGCTGTACAAACCACATTGAAAATAATATTTTAGAAAAAGTTAAAACGAAGTCATGCCAATTTTATGTAGCTTTATGTGAACAAATTTTAGATAGATTTCATTTAATTTATAATGACAAAACAACGTCATTTAACTCTTCTTGACCCTATCGAAACTTCAAAAGGAGACATTCCGAATATAATACCCATTTTGAAAAATTTTCCATTTCATATTCATATTCAAAAAAATGAAACCATGTTAAATGACGAATTTGGTTCTATTATAAGTTAACAACAGACGTTAAAAGAATATTTTAATGAAGAAATTAGCTGTGTTTTATTGGGAATCCATCCATTGTACCGTAAGTAATTCCGAAAAAAACGCATCGACCGTAGCATGGGCTGCAGCCTTTTATTTTTATAAAAATGGTAGACCTGCGCAGAAGTCACAAGTAATGAAAGAGTCTTTTGCAAAGTAAAATTAAGAAAATATCAAAATTATGAACAATAATTACCTTTTATTCATATAAAGTAGAAAAACGTACCGATTTTTTAAGTTTAATTTATGTTTCAAACCTATTTCTTGTTTTCATTTTTTCTGCATTTGCAGTTTTAAATTCGAACATTCATTTTGTACCAACAGAAATGAAATGATAAGTGAATGGGTTTATTCATAGACTATGGTCAAGTCCCTTTTTACACAAGGCAATTTTTGTATTGCTTTCAAAATCGTCTTTGCCATTCACACGAGGAAACAAAAGTGCCGGTGATTTGCTTGTTTCCTTTTAATGTTTCTTGGTTTTGAAACCACACTACAACATAGCTTAAATTGTTTACTCCCTTTACATTTCCCCTTTATATTTCAGTATGTTTTGCTTCAATTCAATATTTACTCATCAGACTGCACTTAGCATATCGCGGAGTAAGGAATAAGTAGTTAACATTTGGTTTGCCATCTCCATGCACATGTCCAGAAAAAAAAAACAATGGGATCACAAAAATGTACGCCCAGTCCATGTCCATGTGGTGAAGCGAATACCGCCCATGGCCAACGTGCATTAAACAGTGAAGAAAAAGCACATTTGGTGAATTTCAGTCGCCACTTAGTGCGCTTAGGCTAGGCGCGCACATGCAATTTTTGCGAAACGAAATAGTTTAATCACTAGTTGAACGATGATCACGCACATAAGCAACTTAAAAATCAATCAACGAGATAAACCAACCCAGACAATATTTTCGGTGTGATACAAACTGAAGAACTTATTTGGGGCGACCGTTCGATTTGTGCCAAAACACAAACTTTTAAGTTGCTCGAATCGCGGACTGAATAGCTTTTGCATTTGCCCGCATTCTCATATAAGTATTCACTTTAGCAACCAAACTGTTGCAAAACTGAAACTTGCAGATGGGCGCGCCTAGAGTCATAGCTCATAGAATTTCATACGAATAAATATTTTGCGGCCCAGTGTCGAGCAGTTCCTCTATAATGCAGTTCCACCCAATGCGGTTTGTCTTCTCAAATTGCTTTTTTGTAGTTCTAAATAAAAAGATGATTTTTTTCACGACACTCCGTTTATTTATAGCTATCAATAAAAATTGACCACTAAACGAATATTGGTCTTAGTTAGTCAAAAATAAAAGTAAAACGGAATTCATTCAATATATATTGAATTTTTTTTCAAAATGAAAATCGAATTTTTTTTAAATTGATTAATTGACATTTGGGGTATGCAAAATTGCATATATATGTGGAATTTTAGACATACTTCAGAAAATAATTGAGCAAAGAATATAGTTTTTAATAGTAAAAGTCAGAAACTTTTCAAAAGAACAGCTTATAATTTATTAAAAAATGGAGTTATCTAAGATTTTAGAAATATAAACTGGCCAACTATAAAAAAAGAAAAAAAAATCAAAAAGATCGATTTGCCTTTCGAATGAAATTAATAATTATAACACTCCATGAACACATCCATCGCGATTCAATTCAATTACCAATCGTACCAACAAAACTAACAAAATCAGATTCGAGACTCGAATTAACGTCAACCAGCCATCCACCGTAGCTTCTACTTTAGCTTTTTATCGACAGTGGCATAAATCTTTACATCGTTTTGGAGAAAGTATGATTATTGGACTTGATATTTCTTAAGCATTTGATAGAGTTTGGCATCGATGAATCTCTTATTCGTTGAATTAGAAATAACATTTCGGACCTCTCAATACAAGTTGTATTGGACGCTTACAAGCCTGAAGTTCACAAAATAAATGCTGGTGTGCGCCAGGGCTCCGACTTGTCTCCAACTTTTTTTTTCATTTTCATTGGTGATCGATAATGAACTTATCATATTCGTTTTCAGATTCAACTCCTTGTTTTTCGGATGTGCTACTGCAATGCGTATGATAAGCACATTAAAGGGAAATAAAAGACCTCCACTTGTGGAATGACCACATATTTGATGTCGGCAAAAAATGCTGCAAAAATGCTTGGGCTTTCATTGAATATGGAAGAAATTCTTCTCCCCTCTTGATCTAGCTATAAACTGTAAAGCCTTAATCAAAGACCAAAGCTGGAGTATAACTCTCATATTTAGGTACGATCTCTCAAAACGCATTAGGCGATAAAATTATAGTGGAAACATTTATATCTATCATTATTTTAACGCTTTTTTATAAATGATGTTCTAGCGAAATAGCCAGTTGCATTCCTCCTCCGTTAACTAATCAAACTTAATACTCGCGCTTCCAGGAATTCTCATCAGCTTACCCTTGAGTCGAACTTCGGACGTACTATCAAGTCAAGTAGAGAGATTCTTTCTTTAGCAGTACAATACTTTTTACCCAGTGGAATACTTTATACCCAGCTCTATTTCCCCTCCTATTTTGATATTCCTAAATTTAAACTAATATGCATTTGAATAATAACCTCTTATATCATTCCCTACTTTCCTAACGTTCGCACTGTGCTTATGATCATTTTAATACTTCCTTTCCTCCGAACGTTAATCTAGATTTAGATTTACTAATCTCAAATAGTGTTTTCACCGCTCCAAGAGTAGTTTAATTTTGGCAGCACTATTCAAAATGCATATATCTTTCCATTTTCTCTTATGATGTAGAAGTGAGATAGGCAGCTTCATCTGTGTCAACCGAAGAGAAAAATTCACTTTCCCGATGAATGTGTTCATTTCGATATGGAAATAGGGTAGTTAGATTGAAGATTTAAATGAGATTTATTTTAAATCTTCATCTGAGAAGATTAAAATTTGTATGGTAAATCCTCAAGATTTGAACGAGATTTAGCTAAATCTACCTAAATCTCGGTTTAGTGGTCAGTGGAAACGTAGTATAAAACTTGTATGGTAAATCCTCAAGATTTGTAGGAGACTTAGCTAAATCTAGTCAAATCTCGGTTTTGAGGTCGGTGGTAACGTAGTATAAGGGTAGTCAAAATCCCATTAGGGCGCGCATCATTATAAAAAAAAACTGTGTAGTCAATTTGCATTGGGCTTAGAAAAATCCCGGACATTATATTATATAGACAATATATTTTCTTTCCTTATTTAGGGCGATATCATCATTCTTTCGAGTTAACCCAAGAAATTTGTGTAAATTGACGTGGAAAGGGCGACTTCAATAGTGCGTCACATTCATTTAGATTTTTGATCATTGAAAGTTAAAGTTAATCCCCAATTGAAAAACGTCTTACTACATTTTATTATCAAGATTTACTTAATATCTGGCTTAACTTATATAGCGGTAGTTAACCCATTCACTGAAACACACGAAATTTTGACATTTCAATCAAAGCTACCATTACGATCCTAAAAATTGTGTTCGTAATATCTACCATCGCGTGTATGCCTTGTCTCTATTATGACAAAACCGGCCCCTCTTATTACAAATTCGCTCCTGAGCTATTAACTACTCAAAAAAGGTTTCTAAAAATGTTACATTCATTGATTTAAAATGAATGAAATGTCAACAATAAACTTGTCTTGTTCTCATTCCTTTCGAGTGATTCATTCACCAAAATTATTATATGTAGGTATGTGTAAATAAAGAATTATGTAGAATGTAAATACATTGATACATTGACAAAGTAGTTCTTCATGTTTACCTGTTTCGAACTAAATAAACAAGTTTGTTGATCAAAATATATTTGAATCGATTGACCGCACAACACCTTTTTCCAAGAATTGAAACTAGGACACATGCGGGACGAGACACCTTACTATATTCTTGGTGCTGCTGATAGGTAAAACGTAAAACTAAGTAAACAAACATGATGGAACTAATCGTATCTGACATTTTGATAAAAAAAACGAGTGCACCTAAATATGCATTTTTTTTTTTCATTTTATTAGGTCACACACCTAATTTGATGTATTCGAATGATTAAAAGTAAACATTCCTAAAGATAGATAGGTATTATATTTAGGCAAACACAAGGCCGACAAAATTCAACTGTTAAAAGATCTTATTTTTGGATAATGATGCGTTTCCGGTCAAGCAGCCAAACCATAATGTCTTAGGTTTGTTTACATTTTGATTAAAATAAGTACTGTTACCTCCATATCTATCTATTTATTATTAAGTAGGTACCTATATACGAGTATATGTATTACCCATACAACAAAAATGTCGAGGCTATAAATATATTGAAATCTATAGAATTTTCCATTTTATAGTAGGTGTAATTTTGTGTGTCCTTCTTTGTGAAATGAATATATGTATGTAGGTACATACGAAATATGACTGTACATTCATGTATCTTAGAAATTATAATGCAGATATTTTAAAAATATATTTGTATATACATATATACATATATCCAAACGTAAAATAGTTGGTCTAATCCCGTGTTATTCAGTTGTGGGGTCGCGATTCCTTACTGCAATAAAAAAATAAATAAAATGCACGACTGGATCGCACGTACTTGCTCCTATGTTCGATCACATTATACGCAAAAGATTCTTAATAGAAACGGCTAAATGTATTTTTAAAGTCGTTTTTCACTTAATTTTTTATACAGGGTGGCGCACGAATCGTGCTACAATAAGAAATTTAAATAACTTTTATTTTAATCGATGTATTTCATTAATTTTTTTTTTATTGGATTCAAAATTAAATTTTATTTTAAATAACTAATGGTTTGTAAAGATTATAGATCGCCAATGACCTCCACGCTCATCCACGCATGTGCGGCACCTGATCAGAAAATTGTTCATTGCGGCCCGAAGGTTTGAAATTGAGATCGCCTCAATTATTGTCTTAATGGACTGCTTCAATTCAGTCAAATTCCTGGGTTTCGTTTTGTACACTTCCTGCTTGACATAATCCCATAGAAAAAAGTCTGGTCTGGGCTTATTACCCCAATAACGAATATTTTGAGAGTGCGCGGTTAAGTGGTTACATCCCTCCTGAGGCATTCCTCTATTTAGACAGTCGAGGGCTGATACAGGATGGATGGGCGGTTCCGCTCATCTACCACGTCAGCCGGAAAACTGTGGATAGGCGACTCCTGTATAGTCGAGACGTCATCGCTCAAGGTGGAGAGGAGCGCCTTCGGTTCAGTAGGACTGTGTCCGATCGGGACCGGAGGGATAGGGCGAAACAGGAGAACCAGTTCTGGTGGCTCTCTGAACAGCATCGTGATATTTAAAGTCGATGAAGATGATATATCTTGGCCGACTTACATAGATTTAGGGCATTAGGTATAGGGAACAGTCAGGGTGGCACCAAAAAAAATTAAAAATATGTATGTATGCGGGGGCATACGTGCATGTATCTGCATGTCTGTACATGTATGTGCGTACGTATATGTATGTGCGCATGTACATGTGTGGGTGGGTTGCATGCTGGTGGGTGTCTGCATGCATATAAAAAATAAACAAAAAAAAAATTAAAAAACGAAAAAAATGCTGCTGTGGCTGTTCTAGTTTTTAAGTAGTTATAAGTATTATTAGGTATTTTAAGTAGTTTAAGTTATTTTTAGTTAGTATAAGTTAGTTTTATTTAGTTTTAATTATTTTTAATATATATTTAGGTTTAATTTATAGGTAAAAAAAAAAAAAAAAAAAAAAAAAAAAAAAAAAAAAAAATGATCAGATACCAAGTTTTTTGTATAAAAGTTTCTTGAAATATAAAATAAATAAAAAAAAAAAAAATTAGATTTAATTAAAATAGTTTTTAGGTCGAAAGACATTAGTTGTAAGAGTTATTGTTTAATTTAGAGCGCCCGTAAAGGGCCAGTAAATTAGTTGTAAGTTATTGATAATTATGCTAGTTTTAAACATTTTTGTCTAGCTTTAAGATAGTTATAAGTTAATATGAAATAAAAATGAATTAAAAAAAAAAAAAAAAAAAATAACCCCATAAAAAAAAGTCTGGTTCAGTCGGGTCAGGTGACCTTGGGGGCCAGCGGAGAATGCAGTTTCTGGGTATCAATTTGTTTGGGAATTTTCGTTGGAGCTACGCCATAACTTGTGTGGCTACGTGTGCACTTGCTCCATGTTGTTGAAACCAAATCCTGCTGAAAGGGATACGTCTTCGCCGTAAAAAAACTCCTTCAACATCTTTAAATAACGGTCTCCATTGACAGTTTGTGTTACACCATTTTCTTCAAAGAAGTATGGCCCGACAATACACCTTGATGAAACTGCGCACCACACAGTGTCTCGTTCTGGGTGCAGTTCCGTCTCATGGAGCACTTCTGGATTAGATTCAATCCATATACGGCAATTTTGCTTGTTAACATTGCGGTTTAAGTCAAAATGGGCCTCATCAGACATGGACAAACAATTTATCAATGTGTTGTCTTCTTCAGCCATTGCAATCATTTTTCGGCAAAATTCCAGGCGAACAGGCAAATCCGGAGGGTTTAACTTGCTTGTAATTTTTTTTTTAATTTTAACCATATGCCCGTAAGACCTAAGGTCTTTTAAATGCAACCTGAAAACCCAGATAAGCCTCAGAAACCAGATGATTTTATCTCCGCAGAAATGAACTGTAAAAGTTTGTAATTGAAATATATTCTGCAAATCAGATAAAATTACCTATCTCACGAATTTGATGTAGAAAGCGTAGAACTAAACCTCATAAAGTTAATTCAATGAAGAACTGATTGTTTCCTACATTTGAGCAAGTATTTTTAAGGGGGCGTTCATGCAACGTACAGCGGAAATATATTTTTTCCTGCAAAGCGGAAAATTATCTCGTTGCATGAATACCCTTATTAATTCTTTAATCCTAGTACGCTGCTGATGCGAAAGGAAAATGTTTGGTGGTCTCCACTAGGGGAGCGAAATGCTAACGAAAATATGAACGAACAAATTCAAGAAGAAAGAAGCCCCCCAATTACAAAAAAAAACACAATTAAACAAGTTTTGATGGAAGAAACAATAAAAAACACGACTAAAAATTGAAATGAAATTTTCCGCACACAATTAATAGGTCTGGGTAATAAATTCTCTACGAAAAGTGAGTGGAGACTTTTTAAATTTCGTCATCGAACAGCGTATACTGCAGAACGAAAATTTTCGTTTATGATTTCGTTCTGTCATTTTTGTATGGGAGGGAGTTTTCGTTTGGCTTTTGGCATCAGCAGCGTACTAGGCTTAAATCAATTAGAACATCACCACCAACCGATTTTTCACTCATTTGGACAATAGGCTGTGATTAACATGGCAGAACGGAAAATCTTTGATTCAACACCAAAACGTATTTTGATGGCTATGGTTAGAGGAAATGGTGGATCCACAAAATATTGAACTAAATATAAAATTCAGATTTTTTTCCACCCATAAATCCGCATATAGCGTGATGAATATTTGATAGTTTTAATGGCGAAAAACGGAAATAAACTTGCACTTCATTAGTCTCAACCATTGACCAATTTGTTGCCTCTTTATTACCAAGCCAACCAACTATGTAAATTACATAAATAAATCGGTTGACAAGATACGCATTGCTAAAATGTCGTTCAATGCGATCACCGCTAAACACATCCATTAAATTGCTTTCCTTATTTCTTAGTTTTTTTTTGGATCGATCAAAAAATTTACTTTGCTACCGTACAATTCGGGCATAAATTAACCAAACAAATCATACAATTTATTATCTTACCCTAAACTAAGGCCTATACAAAGGCGTCACACTAATCATAAAATCCACAGACATAAAGCGGAAAAAAATTTAAAAATAATCACGTTACTGGGTCAAGTTTAATACGAAAATAACTGGCAGTTAGCATGCCAATTGAATAAATAAAGCAAGAAAAAAAAATGAATATGAAGATCCTTTAATTTTGGCGCAAAGTTCGTCTTCTTCGGCTTCGTTTTCTTTGCAATTGTTTCTTTGTTAATTTCATTCGGCAACGGTAAGTAGTGTTCCATCAAGCAGAAGAAGCAAAGCAACAGCTTAAGAATTTTAAGCATCGCAAATGCGAAACCGGAAAGGACAGACAAATAAATTACACCCATTGTGATGGTGGCATGTCGTTGTCGTCGCAAATTTTTAATTTTCAGTGTTTTTGTTTTTTTAACGCACATGACGCGACTCCGTAACTACACAAGTATTTATATAAATTTGCACAAGAATTTAAAGTGGTATCAAGGATCATCGGTAATGGGTATGTAATTTTGAAGCGTAATAATAATTCGACCTTAAAATGAAATTATTATTTTCAACTTCTAGTACTAGTTTGTTAGAAACAATAATAATTGAAATTCTTTATGTAGACATGTACCTACCTAAAAAAACATGTACAAAATGTGGGTAGGTACCTACATAAATACATAGTCAAACGAATTAATTTGTCATTCACATAGGTGTTTTTTATTTAATGTCGTTTTTATTTGCGATATAGGTAGGTACTATAGGGCAAGTTTTGCATTTGGAAAAAAAATCGAACTCGAGATCTTAATCAAATTTGACATTACGATGATAGAGAACACCAAAAAGTGGCACCCGCAATTCCGTCTGTTTGTCTGTCTGTCTGGTTCAAACTTAGCTCTTAGGCGTTTTGTGATGTGATTGTCCAAAATAGATTTTTGAATCATTGTTTTAGCCCCAAAAATAACGGTACTTGCCATACAAATTTTTCTACCATCTTAATTATCTAGAAAACGGCTCTAACGATTTTGATAAGAATTGGCGTGTGTACTACTTTGGGCATGGTCTGCATTTCTGCTAAAAAAATTGTAAATATTTTGTTATTGACGGTACCTGCCATACAACCATTTTATTGATTTCCGACTTTCTCATAAACGGCTAAACGGATTTCGATAAAACTTTTTCTACAGGAGCTCCTTCAAATTCTAAATAGTATTGCATTTCAAGATTTTCGAACAATAGTTTTTTTGGATTTTTGAAAAAAAATATATTTTTTTTTTTGAAAATTCAATATTTCGAAAACGGGAAGAGTAAACAAAACCTTTTGACGTTTAAGCAAATTTAGCTTCACTTTGGTGTGTGTGTGTCTTCATGTACGTCTTCAGTACGTGTAAGTCCCTCTCTGTGATCCAGATCTGTGATTTTGATCCCAGAACAAAAAAAATTGATAATTTTGGTAGAATAGAACGCGAAAGCTAAAATGTAGTTTAGTATGAAAATGTTATGTATTTAATAATATAAATTTAAAAACTGAATTTCAAAAACAAAATCGTCCACCCATTTTCGAAATATTGAATTTTCCAAAAAAAAAAAATATATATATCTTTTTTTTCAAAAATCCAAACAAATATTTTTCGAAAATGTTGGTATGCAGTATTATTTAGAATTCAAATGAGCTCCCACACAAAGATTTTGATCGAAATCCGTTAGGCCGTTTATGAGAAAGTCCAAAATCAAAAATTTTACCAAAATGTAGACTAATGTCGTTATTATTTGGCAATCCGAAAGCCTTCTGGGCTCTTCTGAAAATGTTCACTTGGGAAAAAATGACAGTTCTAATTCTGACAAGAAGAGAATTTTGCTTCTGGATTTGAAATCAGAATCGGAACCCAGAAGCACTCACACCTTCATATACTTGAACGTCAAACTCGACTATTGTCATTTTTCGTATCATAATTGTGCAACAAACATTTTTTTTTTTTTGAATTTGAATATTTCCACGTGCACAATTATTTTTACACTTACAATCTCATTAAAACTCAGAATCTTCAGCATCACACAAAATTGTTCAGTTGGGATCCTGAATCGGAGAGAGATTCCGGATTGCCAAATAAAACGCCATAAGTACATGGGTATGTTCCTTAGTGCACATATTTTTTCTTTATCAAAATGGTTAGAGCCGTTTTCGAGATAAATAAGATGGTAGAACAAATTGTATGGCAGGTACCGTTAGTCTTGGGTCTAAAAAACGATTCAAAAATATATTTTATACAATCGCATAAAACGCTTAAATACCAAGCTTGAAAAAAATCACTTCAGCCGTTTATGCTGTACCTATATCGCAAGTAAAAACGATTCAATCCAATGAATCTTAGAAATGAAGACTTCACAAGAAAATATAGGACTTCCCAGGCAAATATACTTAAAATTATTGTATTGGACCTCAGCAGCGACAATAGGCGAGGCTATGTACATCCCTCTGACAAACAGCTGATTTGAGCATGACAGCCAAATGGAATAGATTTCACGTTTTTGGTACTTTTTGGACCTAAGCGCTGCATAACTTTAATTTATGGGAAATGTTTTATAAATAAGAATCTATAAAAGATAACATAGAGGCTACATAAACCCTTATGCACTGCATAACTCTTCATCTATTTAGAGCATTCTATTGAATAAGAGCGTGAATGTTCACTACGGATACGTATGAGTTCAATGATTATGTAAACATGACGTCAGAATGGCAAATATTTGCGAGTTTCTTACACAGTCTCTTCGTAATTATGGAGCAACAAATTTACGCTGAGGAAAATTAATTAATAACATTAATTTATTAATGCATGTTTTTAAATACCTGCAATGTACGGGTATGTACATATATTTACTTATATAGTGACACTGGTAGCATATATTTAAAAAAAACTCATACCTCCCATTTCAAAAATAAGTCCAGTAATAATTTCTTATTTAGATTTTCCAAATTATTTTATATTAGCATGACATATTATCATCGAAGTTTCGAGTTGTTATTACAGGGTGTTTACTATTTAAATTAGTTTTTATTATATGTATATGCTCATATCTGTTGAAAAATATATATTAATTCAATAAATAGTGTGAAATCTTAAACAAATAAGCTTACGTTATTGTTTGCGTTTAAAACCTAAGATCTTTTAAATGCAATTGAACTGCAAAGCACTACTAGGAAGAGAATAAAATGCGATGCAATATATTTTTAAAGTATTTTTTTAAATTTTATTTCTGGAATAATTTGGTATGGCATTTTATATAGATATGTAATAACCTCAAAAATATTATTCATAATTTGAAGGACGTAAGAATGTTGATCAAAATCCGTCGAGTTATTTATGAGAAAGCCGAAAATAAGATTGTTTTGATTGATTGATTGTCGTATGGCAGGTATTACCGATAATAACAAAATATGCAAAAAAAATATTGAATTAGAATTTATAGTAGTGCACACATTTTTTTATCAAAATCTTTGGAGCCGTTTTCGAGAAAATTAATATGGTAGAAAAAATTGCATGGCGCGTACAGCGAGTTTTGGGCTAATGATTCAAAAATCTATTTGAGAAAATCAAATCAAACGCTTAAGTACCAAGTTTGAAGGTATTCGCTTCAGACCTTTAAGCTCTAGATCGATGTACAGGCAGACAAACGGAATTACGGGACCCACTTCTTTGGTGTTCTCTATTATCGTAATGTCAAGTTTCATTAAAATCACGAGTTCGATTTCTTTTCAAATGCAAAATTTGCCCTATATACTATACTAGCGGACCAGGCGAACTTCGTCTCGCCCCAATTTAACGATTTCAAATCAACTGCCGAGCTATAATAAAACACAGATAGTTCAAATTTCAATGTGATTTATTTTGAATGGAATAAAAATAAGGAGAGGGTGATATTATAAACAATGTTTTTCTATTTGCTTTGCGGCGCAAAAACAAACTACACAGACCGTTTACCAAGCTATCGACAACGTCCTTTTTATTCGCTGCAAGTATTGACCGTTCACAAATCCAAACGAATTTTGTATAATTTTTTACAATGCCGGGAAAAACTTTACTTTGGTGATGAGTTTCTCCTTCGACGTTGTTAACTCGCAAAAATTTGCCGGAAATGATATCAATCCAGCCGAGACATCAACAGAAATTTGGCCATTGCCAAACGCCAGCAGTTGTCTTCAGAATTCAGCAACCGATGGGTCGTTCTGCAAGAAGCCACTCATATTTGTGGAGAATTTCAACTTATTGACGTGCCGGCAAAGACGACGTTTTCAAGCATGCGTTAAATTCATCGGCAGCAGCAGATTTTGGGATGACGGGAAGCGTTTGACGAAAATCTCCGCTGACCACCAAATCATTTCGAATCAACTTGTAAATCATTCATTGTTAGGTCAACTGCCTCCAATCCTCGTTTATGTGCCATCTTGTATTCATCCGAAATTATGATTTTGCATTTTCGCATCATTTTCGCGTTCGTCGAATTCTTGGTCATTGTGCACGTTATTGGCTTGTCAACCGTCAGAAAATTCATCGCCAGCTTCAGATCGGAATGTGCAGTTCGGCGGCATTCAAAGAGTGTGGCAGCAATGCCATAGATACAAAGGATGCAACAGGCAATGAAAGAGATCTTGGCCGAATTGTTGCTATAATTAACTAAATGACGAGTGTCGCACCGGGAGCGTCGAGAAAGTAAATGCGATTGCGGAATCGTATTCCAAAGCAGCGCGATTGGTGTCTCATTTACCAATTTTCTTCTTTTAATAACTTTATGTCAAATTTGTGGTGGTGATAGTGCAGTTTGAAGCTGTGCAATATGGGTACATTCATTTCTTTTGCACGTACTTCTTGCGTTTTATTATCATAGACATTCGTGTAGGTTAGATCGGAAGGTTAGATCGGAATCAGTGTAATAATACGCAAAACTGAGTCTTAGCAAGAAAAATAGCACATTTTCTGAATAGAAAATTATAATGTGAAAAAGACACCTGTCAAATCGCGCACAGCCTAAGTCAATGTATAACGCAATCTATCGGGTTATAGCATTGATTGCAGCACAGTGTCATCTAATATATATCCCGTAAGCTTCTCACCCAAATATCTTCTATAACGATGAGTTTCACAATTAACCGACATTTTCCAAGCTTCACAACGAATTAACAAAGATGAACCAAAATGAAAGTGTGTATACAAAGCAAAACACATTATTTATACTAATAAAGCAATAATAAATATTTAGTTACATTTTTGGTCATAACTTCGGTTCTAGACATCGGACGTCAAACAGATTTCTTTTATGCACTCTTCAAACATGTCGTAAGATCTCCCAAAAATTTCATTCAAATCGATCAAGCCGAAAAAAAGAAGATAGCGCACAAACATAATTTGGATTGTTCTTTATATATTAGAATTACATAAGTACAGGGTGGCGCATTTTTTATTTTATAGGCTACTATTTAGATTTATCAAAATGAATGCTTGGGATACTGAAAAATTCTTTGCATTCCGTCATTTCCGCAGAAAGGGAATTTAGGCTGGAGTTTGGCGGTACTCCCCCAAGTAGATGGACCATTGTGAGGCTGGTGAACATGCTTGAAAATCTGGAAGCATCGAACGAAGACCGTATCATAGAGATCCAGATGTTCGGGTTCAGGATGCAATCGTGGCTGTTGCATCGGCAATACAGGCAAATCCAAGTGTTTCGACTCGAAACTTATCGACCCAAAATGGAGTTAGCAGACGGTCATTACAACGGATACTTCATGATGACTTAAACTTGTTTCCGTACAAAGTCCAAATTACAATTCGCCTGGAATTTTGCCGAAAAATGATTGCGATGGCCAAAGAAGAGAACACATTGATAAATTGTTTGTTCATGTCTGATGAGGCCCATTTTGACTTAAACGGCAATGTTAACTAGCAAAATTGCCGTATATGGAGTGAATCTAATCCATAAACGCTCCATGAGACGGAACTGCATCCAAAACGAGTCACTGTGTGGTGCAAGTCAAGGTGTATTGTCGGGCCATACTTCCTTGAAGAAAACGGTGTAACACAAACTGTCAATGGGGACCATTATTTAAAGATGTTGAAGGAGTTTTTTTTACCCAGAACCTCGCCGCAGACGTATCCCTTTCAGCAGGATTTGGTTTCAACAAGATGGAGCATGTGAACACGAAGCCACACAAGTTATGGCGGAGCTCCAACGAAAATTCTCAAACAAATTGATATCCAGAAACTGCACTTTCCGCTGGCCCCCAAGGTCACCTGACCTGACTGCACCAGACTTTTTTTTATGGGGTTATGTCAAGCAGGAAGTATACAAACCCAGGAATTTGACTGAATTGAAGCAGTCCATTAAGACAATAAGTGAGGCGATCCTAATTTCAACCCGTCAGCCCGCAATGAACAATTTTCTGATCAGGTGCCGCATATGCGTGGGTGAGCGGTCTATCATCTTTAAAAACCATAAGTTCTTTAAAGTAAAATTTAATTTTTAATCCAATAAAAAAAATTAATGAAATACATCGATTAAAATAAAAGTTATTTAAATTTCTTATTGTAGCACGATTCGAAAAAAATGCCAGCCTGAATTTTCGTTAAGTTGTGGCATTATACTGCCATCGTGTAAATTCAGTACTGACAAGAATTTTCAAATAATGACAATTTGCAATAAAGAATGAACTTGCTCATTCTTTACTGCCAATTTGGGCAGTATTTTTATATGTCATTATTTTAGCTTCGTGTAAACGAATGTCGTTAACGAAATTAGTAGTCGTGTAAATCCGGCATAAAAATCATCCATATCAATTGGCGTTTTTCTTTTTTAGCTCCGAGTAAAGAACTCAGCTGTCAAGAAAAGATCTGTGTTTCTTTTTTAGCTCAGACACATTTAATCTCTCAACTCATATTTCTTTTTTAATCAGAGCTAAATCGGGGCATGAACCATTAGCTCAGAATAAAATGACCGATCGAACGGAGAAAAGTGCTGGGCGCGGCTAACTTTACTTATAATCTTAACAATAACCACTTAAGTAAAACCAATTAAAAACAAAAATGAATTCGGAAAACGAAAGCTTTGGATTTGCTGGTAAATAAGTTTTAATAAAAACAATTATAATAATATATGACAGTTCTGCGTTTAAGTTTATTTCAAAATTAAATCGGAGATATCTGACCATGTCCTACTCAGATTTAACTCGGTTTACTCAGGCTCTGCTCAGAGATCTGCTCGGAGATAAAAAAGAAAAACACCAAATGTCACCAGAACCAGAACTTCGTTTAGTTATCTAAGAAAATATCAAGCAAGCAACCTCACATGATTTGACATTTGTATGTTTATACATCCAATTATAAGGTTTGTTCGTATTGAGCCTAGAAGTCGCCCTAAAGCGTTTTTTTGAAAAACTTGAAGTCACCCTGATAAACAAATTCTGCGTCTCTCAACTCGACCCTCAACTCGTGCTGAAGTAGATCTAGGTGTTTAGCTGGGGCAAGTTGAGGTAAATAAATAAACGTCAAAGTCACATAAGTCATAAGGCTAAAGCAAATGCAATAAGAAATTAAATTTAACTTATATTAAATTTTAATTATTAAATAACATAACTTGGTTTTCTGCAACATAAAATGAAAGGCCCTCGGGTGTTTCTTGAGAACCGAAAAACACCGGTTTTTTTAATAACTCTTGGGGTTCTGTTTCTTGAAAGAAGAGAAATTTGATTATGGATTTGAAATCAGAATCAAAAGCAGAAGCACTCATATACGCATTCATGAACTTAAACGTCAAACTCGACAGTTGTACATTTTTGTATACTATTTGTGCAACAAACATTATTGTCGATTTTGATTTTTCTTACATATACATACATAGGGACATCATTTTTTTTCACGTATACAATCACACCAACCTTCAGAATCGTCAGAATAAAAAGTGTTCCATTGGGATTTCGGATCGGATAGATTCCTTATTGCCAAATAAAAAATTCATTTATTGTGTACCTACCTATACTCGTACATGTTTGAGGTTAAAAATGAAAATGATTTCTTAGATGGTGGTATGAAAACAAATTTTCTCGGCTCGCAGAACTTACCGCAGAGGAGGTTTTTTTGGAAATAACGCCAGAATTTTTTTCTGACTTAAAACTGAAAAAAATAGTAGAATTTTATTTGGAAAATAAGCCAAAAAATATTGGAAATTATGCCAGGTAGGTGAGGAAAAAAAGACTGAAAGCAAAATGGAAATTAAGCCAGAAAATTTTCAAATGTAAACAATAAATTTTTAAAAGGGGTTGCAGGTGGGCAGCATGCCTCCCTTACGCGCCGAGCTTTTTGTACGCGCCATGAACATAATTGCAAAAAAAAAAACACTCTACACAAGCCCGAATTTTTTTCTGGCTTTTCCTTCATTTTTTTCTGGCATTTTTTCCATTTTAGGAAATGGAAAAAACGCCAATTCTGGCGTTTTGGAAAAAAATGCCACAAAATTTAAGAAAAATATTAGAAAACTTTTGCTTTTTTCCTAGGAAACATTCTGGCGTAATTTCCGGGAGCCATTTTCTCTTATGTCGTATGCAATTCTTTCCTACTGAAATTAGACATAAATTAACTGGAAGTGAGTTTCATTCAAACGTTTCATCTTCTCTTTAGTTGCACATCGTACATTGAATGTTACTTCCAGGTTCAGCTGGAAAAACGTTCCATTTAAAAATATTAGCCCAACCCTTGTTTTAAACATCCAGCTTATTTTGGAAAGGTTTCTTTCTTCCTGTGGGTATGTGGTTCCCTCATTGTAGTTAATTCTGTTATAAGATCCATGCATTGTTGTTGCCTGTGGTTTATGTAAAGTTGTTTCCCACAAAATAACGTTGCACTTTTCCACTTCATCATACTGCTGGTGCCCCAGACTTGTGCTCCATATCCTACGATTGCCCTTACCCGGCATGAAAAGTTCTGATTTGGCAGATATATCGATATCTTTGTTTCGTAAAAAAGGTATGCCAAGCTAAATTCACACTCATTTTTCCTTGCTGAGACCTGTTTTTAAAATGCTCTTTCATACATAAACCGGGTGTAACACACAGCCCCAGATATTTGTATTTATTGACTACCACTATTTCATCTCCTCCAAATCTCCATTTTTCTAATCTGCTTCTTCGGCCACCATTTTTTATAAACATAATTATTTTAGACTTTCCAAAGTTTATAAATAGGTTCCACATTCGACAAACATTGATTGCAAGTCTCAAGATGAATCAGCAAATATCACCATATCATCTGCATACAGCAGCAGTCGAATGATAAGTTCCTCAATCATTATTCCACCACCAATGTGGTCATGTATGTCACTGACGAATAGTGCAAAAAACAATGGGCTTAAGATGCATCCCCCGTTTCATTATTGCACCAATCTGACAGTTTTGTGTTTGCATAAAGATCCTTGATTATATTTAAAAATTTTGACAATTTTTTTGAACATAAAGAACAGAGCGCTGCTGCTAATGCTGTCAAAAGCTGCTTTGGAATCTACAAAAAACCAGTGTTTTTTCTTTCATCCATTCTGAGCTTTAAAATATTAAATAGATTAAAAAGATTATCTACAGTACTATATCTTTCTCTGAATCCTGCTTTTTATTCATTTAGGATATTGTTTTGCTTTTCCCAATTCTGCAACCTTTTGAGCAATATTCCCGTGAATATCTTAGTAATAGCATTTATAAAAGATATCCGTCTATAATTCTCTACAAGAGTAACATCACCTTTTTAATAAAATGGGAAGATTAAACTTTTTTTTGATTGCTGATCCCAATAAACAGGTGCTAAGGATTGTATTGTAAAGAGTGCGTAGTCGATCGACGAGAGCCTGGATGAAAAATTCATATGGAACGCGGTCAAATCCAGCAGTCTTATTTGTTTTTGCTTTTCTTAGTACTTCGAAAACTTCAAGGCTTGTTATTTCTCCGTCATGGTACACATTAATAGAGTCTTCCAATGTGTCTTCGATTGGTATCAGTACCTTAATTGGAGGTTTTAAGTTGTGTAAAATAATTTCTTAATATACTGCTATTTATATTTGTCCCTTTCCCTTTTGCGCAGATCATTTGCTAGATTCCACCAGTCTTTTGAGTTTCGCCACACTTCTAAGCCTTTCCTCAAATTGCTGAAAATACGATTTTCGAATCTGTGCACAAACTTTCTTGAATTTTTTATTTTCTTCCAAGTAAATAGCTCTAATTTCTTACTTGCTATTATAGGTACTATAAGGCAAGTTATGTATTCGTAAAAAAAATTTTTTTTTCTCACAATCAAACATGACATTACGATCATAGAGAAGAACAAAAAGTGGGTCCCGCAATTCCGTCTATCTGATTATTATTTTTTCCCTTTCTGTCTGTCTGTCTGTAGAACGATCTACAGCCTAAACGGCTGAAACGATTTCGTTCAAACTTGGTGGTTAGGCGTTTTAAGTGATTGCCCAAAATAGATTTTTGAATCATCGTTTTAGCCCCAAAAATAAGGGTACTTGCCATACAAATTTTTCTACCATCTTAATTATCTCAAAAACTGCTTTAACGATTTTGATAAAAATTGGTTTGGGTACTAACTTGAGTATGGTCTAAATTTTGGCCGAAAATTTGTTTTTAAATATTTTGTTATTAACGGTACCTGCCATACAACCATTTTATTGATTTTCGACTTTTTCATAAACGGCTCCACGGCTTTCGATCAAAATTTGTATACAGGATCTCCTTTAAATTCTAAATAATACTGCATTTCAAAATTTTCGAAAAATAGTTTTTTTTTTATTTTTGAAAAAAAAATATTGGTGGGCGATTTTTTCTGAAATTTTGTTTTTAAATTTATACTATTAAATATTTAAAATATTCATACCAATTTTTTTTAGAAAAAATTTAAGAATTTTTATGTATAATAAATTAAGTGAGAAACGACTTTGAAAATACTTTTAGCCGTTTCCATTAAGAATCTTTTGCATATAATGTGATCGAACATAGGAGCAAGTACGTGCGATCCAGTCGTGCATTTTATTAATTTATTTAATTGGAGTATTGGTGAATGACTGACATACACATTTCTGAAAAATTATATCTTCATCATCAGATGACGAGTAAGACGAAGCAATTATTAAAAATTGTACTAAATTCTTAATCTAAACTATTAACTTCTTCGTCCATTATTTTTTTTTAGCAGGAACTGGCACAAGTTCGCAAGCTCACAACAAATTAATAACAAAAAAAAATCCATTTGACGTTTAACAGAAAAGACTTTTTACATATATGTATGTGTGCATTCAGATCAAATCTGAAAATCCATCAGAGATCAAATCTTTCGTGTTGAGATTTGATCTAGAGTTGCTCTTTTTGTTGCAATGAAACACTCAAAATACAAAAGGAGTAAATCGTTTGACAGAAAGAGCGAATCTTTTCTTGAATGAAACTAGCTATGAATTTACCGTTTAGCCAATTCTACTAATTTAATTTGGTAATAATTCTAAATAGCAAATAAATATACCTAATTACAAAAATGCATTCAAAAACAATTACATATAACAAAATTAAATTAATGAAGTAATAAATAAAATAAGAAAATGCACCAACCACCAGCAACACCCTGTACCAATAAATGCTGTGGGCATTATTATTATCGAAATCAAAACAAAATCACGCACTATAAAAATCGAACTCGAACTTCGCTCCTATTACATAGCCCTACCAACGAAAAGCCAAATCACGGTCGGGTATGTTGGAGCCACCTAAACCGGCACCACACCATTATCATTAAATGTGATTATTGCTATTGCCGTATGCCGCAGCGAAACCAAACAGGACCGGGGAGTCATGCAGCTTTACCATAATCTTGTTGCTGAGTTTAAACCTTCATTAGTTTCTACTTTTGCAGCCACCACTAGGTATATAGATAGTGATAGCCATACATACTTCATCACCATCACTACCACACTGGTTACATCGCTTCCGCATTGCAATGTCAGTGAAGCAAGGCAAAGGAATAGCATAGAAAAGAAAATTTTCCCTAGAGACCACTCTGGCTATGTTACCCACTGAATGGAAAACTTGGTCTTATGAACGAAGCAGAGCAGCCTGTACCACTAAACTAGTCCTACCTATACCTCCTAGACTCTTCTCTAAGTGGTACCTTTCCCTCCCCTCTGGTGAACGCATTTTTTTCTTGATAAATCTCTGCTGAGGGTCCGAGTCGAACAGGTTTTTCTCTGTGGTGCGCGGAGCAGCGGCCGACACGGCGAGGAGGCGTTTTAGATCAAATTTGCACCTTCGTGATCCATTAACCGTACCGTTCGCAGGAAAGCGCAATTGCATCTTGAGTGAAGTAGGCAACCGATACGGTGATCGCTAAGCGTGCTTGCGGCTGCTGCAGCTAATGATGAATCCGTTTCGATTTTCTGTGGTAGGCAATTCAAACATTGTTGCCAAATGAGCGATACTCAGATTGTTTGACATTTTGAAAAGGTGAAAACCAACCGGACTGGGTCGCTTTGTCTTGCAGCCGGGATGGTTCGTAAAACTGGATTTTTGTTAAATAAATTCCAGCTTATGTTTTTTTTTGTTTGTTGGCCGTTGTTGTAGAGTAAAGTTGTTTTGGGGAATCATATTCACGACTTACCTAAGTTTATTAGAAATTGTTAAGCTGTCAAACTATAGCTAAAAAGTAAGTTCGGTTTCATTATGAACTTGTTCGTATGCGGAATTTTTAAATTAATAACTAGTTGTGCATTTGTGGTAAGCAATCAAATTTTAAGTTGTTAACACAAATTCAATATAGATAATACTCGTATAGAGTTTGTGAAAACGAAAGTGGAAAATATTTTACCACGTTTAAATTTACTTATGGATGCTTGCTCAATTTTGTGCTAAAATAAAGGTTTTACATAGTTTGGGTCTGGCGACAAGAACTAAATTGTCAGAAGATGAAAACTATGACACACTCGACACTGTAATATGGACCATAAGCCCTGATTTTCCATTCAGGAGACGTTTAACTCGCCAATTTTTATTGAACTGATATAAATTATTTGGAGCACTTCTTATTATCGTAGAATGATGAAATTTAATACAGTGGTAGAGTTTAAAGTGCCAGCAAAGGCAAAGGGCCTTAGGCCCTGATTTTACATAGAGGGGGCTTATAGTGCAGGCAAAGGCCACATTTTAGAATTTGAGATCTTACATTCAGGCGTGGCACCCGCCCATTTGCTTATAATTGATATCAGTTACAAGGAGCACTTTGTAGTGTGCCGTAGAATGATGAAATTTGGTAGAACGGTAGGGATAGAAGTGCAAGCTAATGCAACATTTTAAAATTTGAGATTTTGCATTCAGAGGGCGTGGCTTCCACCCATTTTCGCAGAATTGTAATTAATTATATGAAACGCTTCGTATAGTTGCAGAATAATAAGATTTGGTAGACTGGTAGATCATATGGTCAATACTAAGGAGATATTGGAAAACTTAAAATGATACATTCAGGGGCGTTGCACCCACCCATTTTCTCAGAATTTATGTCAAATATGTAGAGAACTTCTGATTGCCGTAGAATTAGGAAATTTATTAGAGCGATATGACATGACATCCAAACCAAGGTAAAATTAAACCTTTGAGATTTTGCATTGATTGGGCGTGGCAACCACCCATTTTCACTTAATTAATATTAAATATATTGAGAGCACTTCCGATTAGTGCATGATTATGAAAGTTGGTGGAGCGGTCAGCTTTTAAGTATATACAAAGAAAAAGTTGAAATTATAAAATATTTCATACAGGGGCGTTTCATACACCCAGTTCTTATCAGGGGTAGGACTTGTAGTACATACAAAAGGCATGCATTAAAATCCTACTTAAAATCTTATGAGGCTCTCATTGGGCGTTTATTCCACACACTTTTCCTGATAAATACAAATCTTTGCAAAAGTAGTGAAATCACACCAAAAACATAAATATTAAAAAAGTAGCCAGGTTCTTTATATACAAACACAAAGAAATCTGTTATTTAATGATTACTGACTAATATTGTTGGATTTTTTGGCAGGTTTTCATTTCAAAATTGAGTAATTAGGTAAAACAAGAAAACTTGCCAAGTAAATCCACACAGATGGCGCCACTGCTATCCATGAGGTAGACATAGACCCCCACACCATAATGTAAACCCCACCGTACTTTATAGTACCATGCACATTTTTGGGCACTTCTTCCATAAAAATCGGAGTCTCTCAGCATTCCGCGTATTGTCTCGCGTCTCGCCATTGCTCTTTTTATTTAAATATTGTTCAGCCCAGCTTGCTATACTTAAGGTTGTATCTTTCTTCACTCTCTTAAAATTCATCATTAAATTAACTATATGCCTGTAAGACCTAAAGTCTTTTAAATGCAACCTGAATTGCACGGCACTAGTTTGGCACAGTGGATTTGAGAACCAGGTATTGAATGTCTCATTTTAACCCATGGGCGGCATCCAATTAAACTTGGAGATAGAAAAGAATGCGCCTAGAGCGTGGGGAACATCCCACACGTCCTAGTTAGCAATCAAGCACTTTATCCACTGCGCCATTACCAGCCACAAAGTGTGTAGAGTGTTGTAGTGTAAACACACACAAACTTTGAATTTTATATAAATACGTACATAGATTATTATTTACTACATTTTAAGAATATTATATTATACGAGTAGGTACATAGAGAATTGCTTGAAGTCTTTAGATTGTGTGAATCCTTTTGTATTAAATAAAAAAAATAGAAATCCCCTACCTGATAATTTCTGCCTAATAAATTTTAACTATTACCTGTTACACTTGTGTTATATTTTGTGTGAGTTTTGCATTAATAAGTTTCGATTGATTGATTGAACTATGAAGGTATGTATAATATATATTACGTCCAACTCAATTAAAAATAAAAGAATGTGTGTTTCGGACTTGGCTGTTTTTACGTACAAGAATGAATTCATTAGTTATGTTAGTTCCCTTTCTTTATTAAAATAAATATGGCGAACCTTGGTATTAGGCGGCAAATTCAAATTAAATAAAAAAAAATAGTTAATTGCTTAAGGCCCGTTTGCTGATACACACCTTAGCATTCAAGTTCTACCTCAGCACGTATGTGACAGTTTACGTAGATGGAAAAAGTAGCCCATAAGCGTTTTAAGTTGAACATTAATATTTATAATTCGTATCAGCAAACGGTCCTAAGTTCGCAATAGTAAGTTAATTTTACCCTAGAAAGCTAACATGTGTGAAAAGCTAATCATTCAACTTTTTGACGAACATTTAAAAAATTTTGTTTTTATAGATATTACTTTTTATTATTCGTAAGTTCTCCGAAAATGAGGGGATCTCTCAATAGCTCTGTTGAGGTAGGTGTCACCCATTTTGAATAATAACCACTTTGTGAGTCAAGACTACGCATATTTCTTTTATGTGACTTTTAAGATGTTGAACTTTCTTATGGATTCTAAAAAATATTTTTAAAATATTTTTTTTATCATCCTATAAGTATGCATGCATCTATAAATGGACTTAATAATACTAAAAGTATTTTTTTGTGATTAAAACTTAAGCATTGTTAAAATATTTTTTTTTGTTAATTTATTTGTTTTTGCTTATTTTATCGTTTATTTAATTGAATAAATAGCAGTGATGCCATACAATGTATATACATTAAATCATTTAATCACAAGACCCATTAAACTTCTTCAAACCATGATAGCTTAAAAAATAAAGCGTCAATTTGACGCATACTTATCTATAGTGTATTGTAAAATATGATCATGTTTAAAGGGTTAAAAATTATGAGTAAACTGTACATATAAAATAAACAATAACACTTATACAAGAAAAACGCATCCACCACGCGAGACAAGCCATTGGCTGCTGAGTTGGCGTGAAAGATCGATTATGTAAGTCAAACAATAACGAAGGGAAAGAGAAATATTTGATCGATGTGTGCCATTTTGATGAAGGTTAGCTTTCTAGGCTTAATTTTTTTCTAAATTTATTTTTAAGATTTGAATTAGAATTTAAATTTTATAGATTTTTATATTATGTCTTGAGATTTAGCCTAACTCCTTTTCGGGAATGGTTCTATATTGCGGGTAAATATGGAGTGGATCTCAGTATATCTAATCAGCCGATTGAGTGCTGGCGTGATGCATTTTACAACTGCATTGCAAAAGTAGATGAGCATTTTTATCTACAATGCATTCAAAGCGCACTCTTCAAGTCGGCTAATTCACAGAGAGCTGAACCACTCCTTAGATAATAGAAATTCCTTTAATAACTATCTGTCCACCTACCAAATTAGTACCATATTCAAGGCAAGAGTTGAAATCGTAGGACTTAACTTCAATCCGTTCAGGCCAGAAATTTCACCAATTTGTAATCTATGTAATAGAAATCAAAATGAAGACATTTATTACTTCTTAGCTATCTGTCCGATTCTGTAAGTATTGAAAAGGCTTTACTTTCAAAAGATGCTTTTTATCATTTTCTGAAACCAAAGATATTTTAAACGGTAATAATGGTTGGAGAGTAATTTTTAGTTTTTGCGATCATGCACTTAGATTATTAGTTTTGACTTGTAATCTCACTTTAAAATTTTTTTGTTAGCCATCCTTAATTATAACTTTAATACCTATAATTTATATTAAATTTGAATTTATTTAACAAAATATTCAATGCAAATTGATATACAAATAAAAATTTAATACAAAAATTAAAATTATCAAAAAAAAAAAATGTATCAAGAGTTTTTTTTTCATTTACAAATTAATGAATATACCTATGTCAAATTATTTTCGACAGACGGCACTTGTTGCCATGTTCTATTTTCTTTTGAATATTGCTTTGTAATTCATATATGTATTCTTAAATCTAAATAAAGAATTTGTAATAATAATAATAATATATTCTTTTAAATTCAAATAATTTAGGTAGATATTCTTTTATTATGATTGAAGTTAGAAATTCAATACCCATGATATCTCCATTTGTTGGTTATGATCCAACAAAACTGTCACTTTGATTCCATTTTAATTCAATCTTTCGAACCCGCGAGGTTATATGTATATGTACCTAGATCGACATCTCAATTCGGATTCAATTCTCCAAACCACTCATATAACCGGAGTATGTAAACATTAATTTAAGATGTATACATACCAAGGAACCTCTATATTTTGATCATACATATCTTACAAATTCATTCCATCTTATAACTGTATGTTAACACTTCTATGAATTTAAATATCAACACAGGTATAATGTAGGTACCTACTTAGTTATAGGTCTAAACATTCAACAGAAGCAAAACTCTTCCTTTTAATATGCTCACTGCCCACCAATGGCATCCGAAAACAAAAAGTGTTTAAAGGCTAACGAAAATCAAATGCGCAATAACCCACTTAAATCTTTGACTACAATTTTGGCATACGTAATTAAATTACGGTACTTTCGCTTATTTCTTCACTAAAATGTCCCTATACATTCTTTTTGTTTACATAATTTCTAACCATGTCGTGTCGCTGCCTGTCAGAAGCGGTCACAACTATAAACTGTCAAAATACCGTTAAATCACCATGCTTTATTATTCAAGCTCATTAAACCAGATACCTAGGTAATATAATAAAAATACCTATACCCAAAGTCACACATACCTCTACTACTCGTATTGTTCTGATTTTCTTCTTCCTTATCAGTCTCAGTTCACACAAGCTAAATATTTCTGTAGACTCATATGACTTTTTTTTTCATTTTGTGTGGGAACTGATTGATTGGATTCCAATCAAGTGAATAAAATCAAAATTGGTTTAAAGTTCTATTCTAGGCCGCGGTTATACGCATTTGCGTCATAACAATGTAAGATGTGCATACAATTAGCTTGTAATCATCTTCAACGTCGTCATGGTTCGTAGGTGTTAATTTCCATGCGTCAGATTCCAGTTTGACTGGCTCTCTTCATTCAGTTTTCGGCAACGGCAGATCGCTGATTTTTGCTTTGACAGGCGTCAAAACATTTACCATTTCGGTACAGCTGCACCGGCATGCGTCTGCTGCTTCATAAGGAAGTGAGAGCACGTACACATATGTACATATATGTACATCTTTAAAACGGTAATATCTCCACTCTATACCTATCAGCCAGTACGTAGCCGAACGTGTTGTTTAGTGTGGTGGTATCTATCTTCCTTTCTTTGCAGCGTGTTCTTGCGATTCGCATAATTTGTTGTGCATCACTTAATCAAATAACGAACACGAAAACAACTCTGGAATGTGGTCTCTTGGCTTGGTTAGTATTTTCATTTATTCGGTTGTTTTGGATTCTCTTTCACACGTTTATAAATGGAAAACTCTAGAACGAACAGCAATACGATACGCATCGTTGTAACGGTAATCCTAAAAAAAATTATTTACAAAACAAAAAGGGGCAAGAGTGGTGCTTCAAGTTAACGGTCGTTAACGTGCCCAAGAGAATTTTGTCCAAATTTGGGTTGTTTGTTACGTGCTTTAGCGAGCATTCACGTTTGTACGTCAGGAGATTTGGTGGTTTGTGGTGACATCTGGGGAACTGGCCAATAAGCGAAAACGATTTCATCATCAAATGAAATCAAAAGAATTTTCTTTTCATTATGGAAAGTATTTTTATATTTTTCTTATGCACTGTTTTTTTTTATTCATTCATTGCACTGCACTAAACTGTTGTAAGTTGAACGTGCTAAGGTGCATGAGTAGATTAGGTATCCACAACGCTGAGTCATAGATTTGTTTTTTTTTTTCTTTTTTTTGAAACCGAAACGAACGGGACGCGTTAATTCCAACTTATGGAGAATTAATTTTATGGGAAAGTTTTTTTTTTGGCTATACATGCCTACCTCTATGGCTGTACCTACACATACATATCTACTATGGATAGAAGATAATAATATTTGTTTTGATAAATACCTATAGGAACCCATGGAAATTACGTATACTGCGTTGCATGTGTGGCGATCATCTTAATCCGATGTTGTCTACTTATGTACCTTGGTATTGTGTTAAGAAAAAACTACTGTGAGTTAGTAAAGTGATTTAGTAAGTAGGTAGAACAATTAGAATTTAGAAGATAGATCCTAACAATAAGATAGATCCTACATTGATATTAGATTGCGCATACGCCCGAGTGACCTTATTAAATGTATATGTGTTCTGGGGGTCAATTCCCGATCTGTGAAGTTTTGAAGTGAAAAAAATTATCATTTCAGTTTTCACAGAGGTTTATCATTTTCCAACTTCACGCACACGCCTAATGCGATTCTAGAACTCATTGTGATAAGGTTTGTACTAAAAAGTACTAAATGATAAATTCTGTCATTTCTTATTAGATTTTTTATTGGGAAAGGTAAATATTTCATTTCAGTTTCTAAATTTGCTTAAGAATAATGTCCGGAATAATAATTCGTTTAATAAATTAATAAAAGACGTCGTACTAAACAATTGTGGGTTTTATATTATATTCAATAGTATCTCTGTTTTGAGTAAGATTTATTATTTTTTCATGTGAGGATATTCAGGCTTTCCCTTCGAGATGGGCAGAATCTATTCGAAGTTACAACTAGGAGCACTTTATTGAACTTTATAGATTCCAAAAAACATTTATGCATGGATTTAATACGTGAATTGAGAGCATTTTTGAAAAACACTCAACTTATAAGTGCGCTTCAAAGCCATTTAAATATAGTAAAGTGCTCTGCATTTTTTTTGCAATGGCTAGTTTCCAACGATCTGTCGCGGGAATGAGAACCCTCGCGTCGGCTGTTGTGAATCTGTTGATTTAACAATTTCGTTATTTACTCGAATTAACACAAATATAACTTACTACCAAAATAAATTTGTGTATAAATATAATTGTTGCTTACTTGTCATGTGCCAAATCCTGTTTTTCTTCTTAATATTCGATTAGAAACATTTTATTCACAAAACAATTGACTGTGATAAAAAAATTATCATATGAAAAATGTTTGGCATTTAATTTCACTTTTTCACGAATCGAGAATCGATTCACTTCGGGAATTGACCCCTGGTATGTATAGTTGAAATGGTGTAAATGAAATTTTGTTTCAATACATTAATCAAATTTAAGAAAATTTTAATATTACTAGCGGACCTGGTGAACTTCGTCTCGCCCCAATTTAACGCCTTCAAATCAACTGCAGAGCTATAATAAAACACAGATAGTTCAAATTTCAATGTCACTTATTTGAATGGAATCAAAATAAGGAGAGAGTGATATGATAAACAATGTTTTGCGATTTGTTTTCCGGAGCAAAAACAAACAACAAAGACCGTTTACCAAGTTATCAACGACGCCTTTTTTCCTCGCTGCTAGTATTGCCCATTCACAAATGCAATCGAGATTTTTATTATTTTTTGCAATGCCGGGGAACACTTTACTTTGATGATGAGTTTCTCATTCGACGTTGTTAATTCCCAAAAATTTGCCGGGAATGATATCAAACCAGACGAGACATCAACAGAAATTTTGCATTGCCAAGCGCCAATAGTAGTCGTGAGAATTCAGAAGCCGATGGGTCGTTCTGCAATGACACTCACATTTGTGGTCAATTTCAACTTCTTGACATGCCGGCACAGATACGATGATTTAAAGAATGCATTAAATTCATCAGCAGCAGTAGATTTCGGGATGGCGGAATCACCTTGTAAGTCCTTCAGTGCCGTGCAATTCAGGTTGCATTTAAAAGACCTTAGGTCTTACAGGCATATAGTTAAATTAAAAAAAAAAAAATTGTTCGGTCAACTGCCTCCAATGCTCGTTTATGTGCCATCTAGTATTCATCCCAAATTATGATTTTGCATTCTCGAATCAATTTCGATGTCGCCGAATTCTTGGTCATTTTGCACGTTATTGGCTTGTCAACCGTGAGACAATTCATCGCCAGCTTCAGATCGGAATGTGCAGTTCAGTCGCCTTTAAAGAGTGTGGCAGCAGTGCCAAAGATGCCAAAGGATTCAACAGGCAACGAAAGAGATGTTGGCCCAATTGTTGTTAGAATTAACTAAATAACGAATCTCTCACCGGGAGCATCGAGGAAGTGAATGCGATTATGGAATCGTATTCCAAAGCAGCGTGATTGAAGTCTACGCTTTACACTTTTCTTCTTGTAATAACTTTTTATCGAATTTGTGGTGGTGATTATGCAGTTTGAAGCTGTGCATTATAGGCACGTCTCCATTTATTTCTTCTGCACGTAACTCTTGCATTTGCTTATCACGGACATTCAGTTAATTATTGCAAGACGTGTACGTCATCTAAGGTTAGATCGGAAGCAGTATAATAATACGCAAAACTCGAATCAATTTTCTGAATAGAAAATTATAATGTGAAAAGGACACCTGTCAAATCGCGCCCAGCCTACGTCAATGTGTAACGCAATCTATCGGGTTGTGGCATTTATCGCAGCACAGCGTCATCTAATATATATCTCATAAACCTCTCCCACAAAATGAACGCAAAACGTCTTCTATCAGAATAAATTTAACAGTTAACCGAAATTTTCCAAGCTTCACAACGAATTTCCCACCACTAAGTCATCCAAAAATCCATGGAACATTCTAGACAACCGACAAAATAAAATATCGAAATACATTTAATGGGAATCAAATGCTGTAGTTGTGTGCATACACGCGGCAAACAAAGAGAAACCAAAATGAACAAACATATGAGCGACATTTTTGGTTATAACTCCGGTTCTAGGCAAACAGATTTCTTATATGCACTCTACAAATACGTCCTAACATCTCCTGAAAATTTCATTCAAATCGATCGAGCCAAAAAAATGAAGATAGCGCACAAACATAATTTAGATTGTTCTTTATAAAGGGTTATCCATTTTGCGGTCTCAAAAGTATAGGGCTGGAATTCGACATCTGTCAAGCAAAGTTGTCGCACAACGCATAAAAATTGTTAAAAGCTACTACAAAAATGGTGATTCTGCCACAGCCACACATCGTGCTTTAAGAGGAGATTATGGTTTACATAATCGTCGAACTACGCAAGCAATTGGCAAAATTGTGAAGAAATTTGAAGAGACTGGATTGGTTACAGATATTGTAAGGCCTGTGCGTTATCGTTTCGCTAGTACAACTGAAAATATCGCTGCTGTAAGTGAAAGTGTTGCCGAAGACCCGACTGTGTCGATTCCTCGTCGTTCTCAGGAATTAGGACTGTCTACGGCACATTATGGCGTATTTTGCATTTGGATCTACACCTACATCCATATAGAGTCCAGCTCACACAACAACTTCAGCCTGGTCAGTTGGCACAACGTCGAATATACGTCGAATGGGTGCTTGAACAACAGGCGGTGGACGGCGATTTTTCGAACAAAATTTTCTTCAGCGACGAAGCACAATTCTCAGTCGGTGGGTATGTTACAAACAAAATTGTCGTATTTGGGGTTCTGAGAATCCTCAATTAATTGAACAGACGCCATTACATCCACAAAAAGTCACTGTTTGGAGTGCCCTTTGGTCCGGAGGTGTGATTGGACCTTACTTCTTCAAAAACGACGATGGAACGGCTGTCACCGTCAATTCGGAGCGTTATGATCATGTGATAACCGACTTTTTTTGCCTGTTATTGAAGAATTCGACTTGGAGAATATGTGGTTTCAACAAGACGGTGCCACATGCCGCACAACTCGAGCGAATGTGGCTTTATTGCAAGAGACATTTCCTGGCCCCGTAATTTCTCGTCGTGACGATATCAACTGGCCACCGAGATCATGCGATTTGACACCGCTGGACTTTTTTTGTGGGGCTACGTGATATACCGCGTTTATGGAGATAAACCTTTAACTCTTGAGCACTTGAAAACCAACATTCGTCAAGTTATAGCTGAGATACCGCCCAATATGTGTCAAAAAGTGGTCGAAAATTACCTCAAAAGAATCGATGCTTGCAACAATTCGCGTGGTGGTCATTTAAATGATGTAGTGTTTCACACATAATGTCAACGTTCAAACTTTATAATAAAAAATAAATATCGTGAAAAAAATATTAAATTTTTTTTTGGAAAAAATGGTAGAACAATTTTGTTGCTTTTCGATTTTCGGCAAACGGTTATTTATTTTTTTTTTATTTTTTATTCAGAAGCTCCTTCAAAGTTTAAATACACTAATGTAAGCAAAACATTTTCGTAAACTCAAAATTTCGAAAACGACTCAATGGATTTGTTTTGAAACTTCTTATTTGGTAGTTTTTTGACATTATCATGAATAGTTGAAAAAAAAACTATTTGCCTAAAATAAAAACAACAGTATCTACCATAAAAATGGTAAAAAAAACCGTTAAGAAAAAAATGTATTTCTCAAAAACGGCTACAAGAATTTTGATAAAAACATGTGTGTGTTTTTAAATTAGTACAGTCCACTTTCAAGTACAATAATATTATTTTATTTTGTGCACTTATTAAAGGTACTTCCGATAGAACCAATTTTTATATTTTTGACTTTCTCACTATTGGCTGAAACAATTGAAATAATTTTTTTATGGAAATGCACCTTAAAAGTGTGAAGAAGACTGCATACTCATATTTTCCAAAAATTGGTTTTCCGATAAAAAAAAAAAATAAATACAATTTTTTTTTTGGAAATTCGATTTTTCAAAAACCAGTCACTGAATTTTTTAAATTAAAATGTTATATGCACATTAACAATTACTTGAAGATTTTTATGACCTGTAGTCCAAAATGCGTTTCGCCCAGTTACGATAGTTGGGCTCATCAGTTAGATGCTATCGCCTATCTTTAGGCCAAATTCCTAAACGCAACATATGCAAAGCAAGTCTTATGCCAAGCAAATGCTCGAACCCGATAAAAATTGAAAAGCAAGTGAAGTGCGCAACACAAGTTTAAAACTTGCACAATTGCAATGAAGTTTGCGCAAGAAAAAAGAATGAACTGCATTTTGGGAAAGTGTGCTTAGAAGAGATTTTTCTGTTTGCGTTTAGGGACAGTTTGCTTAGCATATTATGGGCAATATTTGCGTTTAGGAATTTTCCCATATATTTAGGTGCACGAATTTAACCAAATTCCCCTAAATAATATAATTTGCAGTGTGTAAATGGTAAGAACTTCACCGACGACTTTGATGTCGAGGAAGGTTTGAGACAGGGTGATGCGCTATCATGCAATCTCTTTAACATCGTGCTGGAAGCAATTGTGCGCAACTCAAATGTCAACACCAGAGGCATAATTTTTCAAAATTCCGTTCAACTCCTTGCTTATGCTGATGACATTGACATCACAGGCAGAACAAAGCGAGCTGTCAGTGGAGCATTTGCAAGTATTGAAGCGGAAGCGGCGAAGATGGGTTTGACTGTTAGTGAGACGAAAACTGAGTATATGCTGTCATCGAGAAGAGAAGTCCAACACCATCGACTGGGACAAAACGTCACGATTGGCGGTTATAACTTCGAAGTTGTCAGAGACTTTGTTTACCTGGGATCCACTATTACATCGCACAACAATATCAGTGCGGAGATCAAACGAAGAATCACACTTGCAAATCGCTGTTTCTTCGGGCTTAGAAAGCATTTGAGTAGTAAAGCCCTCTCTCAAAGAACCAAAGAGACTATAAAACTTTAATCATCCCAGTCCTGCTGTATGGGGCAGAGGCTTGGACACTGACAAAATCGGATGAAAACCAGCTGGGTTGCTTTGAGAGAAAGATTTTTCGAGTTATGTTTGGCCCAATGTGCATCGGTGGTGAGTGGAGAAGAAGATTTAACGACGAACTTTACGGGCTCTACAGCGATATCAACCTGGTCAAAAAGCTAAAAACACAGCGACTGAGATGGCTAGGTCACGTGGAGCGCATGCACATCGACGCACCAGCCCGACGAGTCTCCGTATCCAACCACGGTGGACAACGCGACAGAGGAAGGCCTTACCTTAGGTGGCGCGATCAAGTGGTGAACGACCTCAATCAACTTGTTGTGCGTAACTGGTGGCAGCTAGCTAGGGACCGGGCTAGCTGGAGAGGTTTGCTGGTTGAGGCCGTGATCCATCCTGGATTGTAAGCGCCATCTAAAGTAAAGTAAAGTGTGTAAATGCTGCAAATTTTATATGAGTCGGTAACCATTGACCGAAAAACATTGCGTCTTAGGAGGGTACGATATCATCTAACTGATGAGCCCAACTATCGTACCTGGGCGAAACTCATTTTTGGCTTTATTCCCCACAGTCCACAAAAAATATATTATTATTTGCGTTCTGTTCATTCCATTAATAATTACTTCAAAATGGCGTTTCAAGTTTTTTTTTCTCAAAATGTTTTCAAAATTTTATAAATAAAAGATTATTTTCTTTTTTTAAAAGCGCTCCAACGATTTTACAATTTTTTTTTATTACATTCATATTGGTCCAACAATTCAAATGGCATCTTTTTTTGCCTCAGACTTTAACAACCAAGCAATCTAAATTCTAAAAATATTTTATAATGCGTATCATCCATTTATTTAATCGAAAAAATTCAGTTAAAGCTAAATTTTGGTGGAGAGCTTCATTTTTACGTCGTAAACATTTTCTATTTGGAGCGGTGAAAAATATTTTATAGAGGGGGAGGGTGGGGAAAATTAAGTTTTTTTTCCAAATTACTCGAAAACTATAGTTTTTTTTAAATAAAGTTGTAGGTACACATTGTAGATCATGTCATTCTACACAAAAAAGTTTAAGACACTTTTAATCGTATAATTGATAGATTTAAAAAAAAGGAACAAAAACATTGGGGTGTAGTACATTTTTTTCAAAAAAATGTAATAAATTTATGTTTCTAAGGGGGGAAATTTATTGTTTTTAGTTATGTTTGGAAAAACATTCTATTAAAAAAAATCAAGTTTTAAGTGTGGAACCGGAAGGGAAATGTTGCCATCTTAAAAATAAGAATTTATTTTATTTTGTCCAATAACTCCCCAAACCTTTATTTTTCGTTATGTGAACGCCTGAAACCGTTTACCAACAACCTGATTGGCCCTTATCAGTGTGGGTTTAGGCCAGGAAAGTCCACAACCGATCAAATTTTCACACTCCGGCAGATCCTGGAAAAAACTCAAGAAGTCCAAATCGATACCCACCACCTATTCATCGATTTCAAAGCCGCATATGACAGCATTTATAGAGACGAACTGTACTGAGCCATGTCTAGTTTTGGTATACCGCCCAAACTCGTCCGTTTGTGTAGGATGACGATAGAAAATTCTCGCTGCTCCATCAGGGTCGGAAACGACCTCACCGACACATTCGATACCAAAAAAGGATTTAGGCAAGGCGATGCGCTGTCATGTGACTTCTTTAATCTGATTCTTGAGAGGATTGTGCAAAACTCCAAAGCCAACACCAGAGGCACAATTTTCCAAAAGTCGGTGCAACTACTAGCATACGCTGACGATATTGACATCATTGGTAGGACTCAACGTGATGTCATAGCCACGTTTGCTAGAATAGAGAAGGAAGCGGCGAAAATGGGTTTAGCAGTTAATGAGGGTAAGACTAAGTATATGCTGTCATCACGAAAGACTCACAACATCGACGAATTGGGCAGAACGTCACCATTGACAGATATAACTTTGAGGTAGTGCGGGACTTTGTCTACCTCGGCTCCGGTATTAACTCTGACAACAACATCTCGTCAGAAATTAAACGAAGAATTACTCTTGCCAACCGCTGTTTCTTCGGGATAAGAAGGCAATTTAGTAGTAAAGCCCTCACTCGAACTACTAAGGAGATCCTATATAAGACCATGATCATCCCAGTCCTGCTCTACGACGCTGAAACCTGGACCGTATCAAAAGCGGATGAGGAAATCCTTGGTAGATTCGAGAGGAAAATTCTTCGAAAAATCTTCGGTCCCGTTTGCGTTGACGGGCTATGGAGACGAAGATTCAACCAAGAACTATACGAGCTGTACAGCGACATGCCCCTGGTCAAAAAACTCCGCATTGGACGTTTAAGATGGCTAGGACATGTAGAACGAATGGACACCAATACTCCGGCTCGCAGAGTATTCGATCACCGGCCAGACGTCGGACGCAGTAGAGGAAGACCTCGCCTTAAGTGGCGCGCACAAGTAGAAACCGACCTCAACCAATTTGGAGTGCGCAACTGGAGGCAGTTAGCTAAGGACCGGGCTAATTGGAGAGGCATGTTGGTTGAGGCCCAGGTTCATTCCGGACTGTAGCGCCACTTAAGTAAGTAAGTAAATGATATATTGACTTCTGTATGTCAAAACGTTCTTAAGTTATAGAGTACCAAAGTTTAATTGTTCGTCAAAATTGGAGCTATATTAAGTCTGGTTGCTTTAACGAATGAATTTAAAAGGGTTTTCTAATAGTAACGGGTTGATTTTGACAGATCGTAGAGGCCATATTGTTTCTTTTACTTTCTGTCACATTATCATCTTTTATGGGGTTTTCTTTTGGTAACAAAAATTAATTTTTCCCCTTTAGATCTGTAAAAATACAGATTTTTACAATTAAAGCCTTTCAAGGGCAACAAAATCAATTTATTTTTTGACCGGAAATCAATTTTGCAGATCTGGATTTTTCGGGAGATTTACTCCTCTTTTACTAATACCATAACACCATCAGAATAATTGACAGCCGTCATTTTGACAAGATTTTGCTTTCAGTAATTATGTGAATAGTGAAATAACATATGAGGCCGTGAGTGCAATAGTGGCCTAACTGCAATTTTCATTATTTTCAGTAGAGCAAAAATAAGAAACAGGTTATTTTAAAACTCTAGTAGTTTGAAAATAAATAAACATAGATTTGATTTTTTATAAGGAATATGTTTAAACAATAAAAGATTTTTTATTTTGTATATATAATCCTTCAAAATACCGTTATAACTGATTTTAAGGTAAGATAGATCACTATTGCACAAGGAAAAAATTTAAGAACCTGTAAATATAGGCCAAGAATTTGTAAATAAAACAGCTTTATATGATTTTTTAACTTATTTTTTTAATTCAGTTAAACCTTCAGTCCTTCTGTATAGGTATCTTTGTATTTGAAATATTTTTTTCGAGTTTCAGAGTAGAGAAAAAGTGCTCGCTGGTCATTTTTATGAAGTGGAAAGGTTTTTTTTTTCTTGCTGAACCTATTACTTCTATCCAATCATCGGGGATGTAAATATTAGGAAAATATTTCTTTTCTTCTCAATCAACCCAAAATATTGTAAATACGAATGACCACGAACAAAAAACTTTTTGATAATTTGTTTAACTCTGAAGTTAGGATGAGATGTTAAATACTGACATAATGTAGCCATTTTTATATTTTTATTCTGGCCTCCACATTGATCTGAATATATTATCAAATGCTTAGATTTCACATTTTCTTTTATAAATCTTAGCAAGCACGATCCAATTTCCTGTGGCCCCCTTGAGGCCACGCTTTTATCCCAATCGTACATAAAAACATCATCATTGCTTGTATTATGAATACCAAAGCAGGAGGTCTAAAGTTGACGCTTATAATAGCAAACACCTGTTGATGGAATATGAAATGGAAGAGTTTTCATAAGGTCGAAGACTATAATAACTGTTACATCATTATTTTGATCTTTAGTTATTAATGCATCATTTTTTAAAGCTATTTCTTGAAGCTTTCGATTTCCAGCTCTTTTATTTTATTTGATTTTGGAGTATCTATTGCAAGCGCGTATTTTTATGTTGAGGCTGTCACAGTTATTGCAAGAATGTGATTAGTGCGTGAAAAGATAATTAAAATCTTCCTTAAATATTTTCGGAAACATAAACGCTGAAACCGGATCATCACAAGTTTCACGATATAATTTGTACATTAAGCTAAGGTTTAAATTATTGGCTAAAAACATCCTATTCGGTTAATTTCTTACAATTTTTTTAAACTAAGGTTTATAAGTTTTAAATATTATCATTACTCTAATGACTTACCAGGGCTTAAATTTCTTCTGGTGACTGTATTGTGGGCAATTCTTTCATTTTGATTTTCTTTACTTGGCACATATTCTGATTCCGATCCTTCATCTGAACAAAAATGTCTTCAAAATTGAAAAACATATAGATATTTAAATATTTACACATTTAATAAACTTTATAAGATTCACCTGGACTCGAAGTTCTATAGGCCATTTCAAAACACAGATAAAACAATATAACTTGCGGTAATTTATTTTATATTATTACTTAGCGTACACGAAGTTTTAAAACTGTTTAGAAAAATACCCTTTAAATTGTTCAGCGCAAGCGATGTATGCACTCACTTCCATTTGCTTTTGTTAAATGGCAGCCACAGCTGTAGAAGTAGCCTTAGTATCAAACTCTTTAACTTCATGGCTTACCGAGGGAGATTATCGGGGCAATCATGTTTAGTCTATTGTATTGATATCACCTGTGAGCAAATTGTCTAATGGCCTAACTTAAATCTTCTAACAATAAAATCAAAAATGCGAGCGCAATAGTGGCCTAAGTGAAGAGGGGCCACTCTTGCACTCATGGTTTTAATTTTTGTATGGTTGGCCTAAGTACATAAGGTCCCGTAAATCTGGAAAAAGCTGTCAATTTAAATAATTTAAATGCAGAAATGTTGTTTAACATGTACAGATTCAGTTTTCGTAAAAAATCAATTTCGATGAAATTGCAGTTCACTATTGCTCTCAAGGCCTGATATGTAAATTAAAAAAAAAATAATAGCAATTGTGTATTAACAATTCTGTAATCCTCCAAATTAATTTCGGCATTCATTTTTTAAACATTGAAATCGCTTCGTGTTACAAAACAAAAAAAAAACTAAAAACTTGAATGAATAAACAATTTTCGAGTCATTTGCCAACCGATACCTTTACTGTTTCCAAAAACACAAAGGTATACCATTCGCGACGAAAAAAATCAAATTTCCGATCAAGATCTTAAATTACCAAAAGAAAACACTATTAAATCAAAAATGGATTCATAGCCATTGCAATTTTTGAAGTATATGAGTAAAATACCCATAGAAAACGAAAAAGCCTTTTATATTGAATGCGGTTTGTAATTACTTTGTTTGCCCTTTGAAAATTAAAAGTTAATACATAAATTTTTACATTTAATTTCGTAATAAAACTTACATTTCTTTTTTAGTTAAATATTTTTGCGCATTGCCTATTCGTCTGCAAGTAATTTTTTTCAACTTCAACAGGCTACTATGAAAATAACGTTTCGTTAAAAAAAATATTCAAAATTCCTATACATTCGGGACTAATGATCCCAATTTTGCCGAAATCCGAAAGGCAAACAAGTAAATTATACAGTCTAATAAATAAATACAATAATAAACTGTATATCGAAACACCCACCACTGACTGGAGCAGAAAACCTCATTTTTCAAAAATTCGTCCAATTTTTTTACAAGTGACTACTTTTATTATTTTTTTAAACATCTATAAAATGTTAATTCTAAAAAGATAAAGCAAGCGATGAATAGTTAGCATGCTATCTATCGCCTGCTATGAAAAATATAGCTGCGATTTCGGTCTCCATATGCGATACTAAATGCATACTTCAAAGCTTGCTCTAGACTTATCGGTAATGGAGACCGCATGTAACGCGGCCACTTTTCAATCGAAAATTAAAAAAAAAATTATATTTATTATCATGTATTTTCTGAAAGAAATATGCATTTGAATATAATCCAAAAGTACTTTCTCATATAACGTTTTGTAAGAATCCCCAAAATTGTAGCGAAAATAATTTCGCGGGATTATATGATACGGGATTTCGTTACTATCCCATTTCATTTACCTCGGTTATATGAGTGAATTGAGGAATCGAATCGATTCCGAATTGAGATTTAGATTCAAGATATGGCCTCGCGGGATCGAAAGATTAAATTAAATCGGAATCGAAGGGACATTATGAGTTTACAGAATAAACAACATAAACATGCAACAGAAAAAAAATACAAAGTTGACGGAAACAAACTGAACCCCAAGAAAAACACGATTGGTGCACACACACACACCAAGAATCAGATGTGAATTCGATTCTTCAATTCCTCGATTTAGGTATACAAATATATTTTCAATTCGATCTAGCTCGTCTAGTGCGATTGGATCGAGTTATCCGATTGTAATCCGATTCAAGTATACAACGATCTAAATCCTGATTCAATACCGATTCAATTATCCATATAAAAGTAGTAATTCACTACATACAATTTATTCCGTTCCTTCATTTGTTTCTAATAAAACACGAAAAATTGGTCTTCAAATATATGCATCTATATATTTTGTTTATTATTTTAACACTTTTAGAAATACTGATTAATATAGTGATATAATGAATTATTACAATAATTAAAACATATCTCCTCTTACTCAAACACTCAAAATAAAGAAATAAAAAAAAAAACAAAAAAATATTAAAATAAAAAAGTCTTATTATAATTTTCTAACATGTTATAATTTGAATAAATAAAAAATATAATGAAATCGTTTTTTATCTACTTTTCCTTTATAGTTTTTAATCTTAAAGAAAATTAATAAAATGTGAAAGCCAACGAAATAGAAAGGAAATTATGTAAGTTCATTTAAAATTTCGTAACATTTTAAAGTTTACGTGAATTGATTTTTTTTAACTATGTTTTCTGTGAGTTGGTTTTTCATTGTTATCAATTCGTTATTTAAATATTGTTTCCAGTTTCTTAAATCAAATATGAGATATTCGACAAATTTTAATTTTTTATGACTGTGTCAGAATAACACACTATATGACGATGTCTTTTATTAATTTTGCTTTAATGGAATTGTACATTTTTCCTTTTTTTTTTACCACGTGCGTATTTTATATTCGCTTAAACAATTTTTGTTTTTGTAATAAGAATGATATTTTAATATAAATATATTAATTTTAGTTTTATTTTTTTCTTTGAAAATATCATTTCTGCAAATTTGTTTAAAGTAAAATGTCATTTTATTGCATTTTTCTTGATCGTTAATATTATGTGCCGCCGGCCGTTGCTTACACTACTTTAGACAGCATCCGCCGGACTTTGGAATTCAGAGAGTGCATGAATTGGATTCTGAACCTTCTTCTGTGATCCCTTTCGTACTTTAGCTCGTACCTCCTCGGGTTTTTCTGGTCGAACAAGGGGTTTCTTTTCAGGAGCTTTCATCTTCCAAACAACAATAGGGCACTGAAATTGACAATTTAAATGAAGTTAGTTAAAATAAAACCAAAAGTTTGTTCTCTATTATTTCAAATTTGATTCTATGAGAAAAAAACGTATGAATCTATTTTATAATACAAACATTGTGGTAATGAACTGAAGAGCAGTGAATATAGTGTAAGTACGAATATATTTTGAAATTAATTGTGTTACTTATTTTACAATTTTAAAGAGAACACAATTGTTACAGAAACATTAGCAACTAAGAAATACATCTAATTATAACAGCGTGCTTGAATTATAATTATAATTTAACACTATATTTTGTAATTTTGAATAAAATTTATTAAACCCATTTGGTGTAAGATATAAAGGAGAATGGATTTTATTCGTGAAAAAGTGTATATTTTATTAGAAGACAAAACATATTTTTCTTTCTGACATTTTGTTCGATCTAAAGTTGTGCTGGTGAAGGCATGTGTAGATGTGTATTTGCGTTATATGAACACAATGGTTTAGAAGCAATAATATCATAATTAAATTTCTTAACTTCCTAACAAATGAATAGCAGTTTTACACAATCAAGACACGGAGAGGGCTCTGATTAAGGTTAGCTAGGGATTAACCAAGGCAAAACAGAACTGGTACTCTTCACTACCAGGACTAAGGTACCCACTATCACCCTACCTCGATTAAATGGCCACAATCTATCACTTTCTTTCAGTGCGAGATATTTAGGAGTCATATCCTTGACCATAAGCTAAATTGGAAACTCAAGATTGAAGAACACGTTATGAAGGTTAGCATTGCTTTCTACGTCGGTATTAAAACATTCCGTAAAAATTTGGGTCTTCAATCAAAATAATCCTATGGACATATACTCGTACAGCAGTAGTACGACCAATTCTGGCTTATGGTTCGATTGTCTGGTGGCCCATTTTGAACAAACAATACAACATTACTTAAGAAAATTCAGAGAATAGCTACCTTTGGCGCCATGGGGTCCTTAAGATCCTGTCCAACGGATGCATTAAGTGTTATTTTGAATCTTCTGCCTCCTCACCTCCACATTAAACATCTGTTATCTTGCAGCGCGCTAAGACTTAAAGAGTCAAAGCCAAAATGCTGATCTGCCAAACCGTACGGGAACAGTAATACAGCAAATTTGATTCCACCAGATATTCTGTCGACAAACACTGATTACTGCACCCCTACTCTCAGGAAACTTAGAAAAAAACAATTTAAAGTTATCTTCCTATGCAGGAAGATTGGGAAAGATGACGGTGGTGATGTGTCGAAAGATTTCGACGTTAAAATTTTTACCGACGGATCTAAAATGAAGTGCGGTTTCGGAGCAGGAATTTTCTCAAATTGTTTTCCAAACTTTTTGAGTACGCGATCTCCAATTATTAAAAATACTCAGTTATTGAAAAAGCCACATACGCTGCCCTTTAATATCCAGTCTAATTATATGTATGAGATTTTACTTATTCGCGATGAAATTTGCCGTGTTGCCAAAAGTTAAAGACAAAAAAAATATGGAGCAAGCCTGCAGAAATTTTAATTTTTTTAAAATTCTTATGGGCCACTTTAGAATTGTCAATTATTTTTTTTTTCAAGTGGGAGTACTTATTGATCAAAAGATTAATGTCTTACTTATATGTTTTTATTTTGTAAACCGGAATCCCGGATCCCAACTGAAAGACAAGAGTTGAGTGTAACGTTTAGGATATGAATGCGTGAGTGCTTTTCCTTTCAAAATTCTCTTCTTTTCAGAACCAGAAGTGTAATTTTTTGCCAAATGAACACTTTCAGAAGAGTCCAGAAAGCTTCCGGATTGTCAAATAAATACGACGAAAGTGTTGTGATGTTTTGTTTACGAATGAGCATAATGAATAATTTGGTTTTCCATTGGATATCCAGAACCATTCCGAAGCAAAATGATCTTCTGACGATTCTGAGTAGAGAAAATCTCTTCACGATTTGAAACCAGAATCAACTCAACAAGCACAAATACATTCATACTATAATGTCAAACCAATATTTTCTATTTGGTTTTTCGTCTTATCAGATTTTAAAAGAAATTCGCAGCGTGGTACATCCGTGCATCACTCCGTTCAGAAGATTTTCGAAGATATTTAATCAGATTTAGGCCGTCATTATGAATAGCGAATCGAACTTAAGATCTGTAGCGAATTTGATTACCGAGGGATTACAAATAGAGAATATTCGCTAATCTAACCCATGTAAGTGTGATATACTATCGAATCAAAATATTTAGTGATAACGTTAGCGATTTGTTGTGCCGGAAACATTTTCTATTTATTGTTGATAAAAGTTTAAAATTTACTTGTATTAACCTGTAGCAATTCTGTTCTGTGCAAATTGTGAATATTGTTAAATAAATAAAAATAATAACTTATCATTATAAGGACCAATGCAAATCAATTTGCAAAACTAGTTATTTTGATGGTATCGAATATGGACGTTTGTCATCACCGACACAGTTTTGTTAGCAACTACTTCCAAGAAATCTCAATGTAAAAGCCAGTTTTATAAGAGATGGAACTGCATAGACGTTATTAGCTTTAATACATGCTTTATTTGGTTGGGGAAAAAACATCCTTGTTCAATGGGAAGTACAAAATTAATCTAATGGAAGACAAAACATTGTTTTTTTTTGTAATAATTAATTAAATTTTGAAGGGGAGTTCTAAGAGATTAGACTATAACGAATGGTTTTTCTCAACCGGCTCATGCTATTTTTTTCTTGCCTTTTCGTTTCAAACATAATCACGTCAAAAAATAAAACGTTGTTTAACATAAATTGTCTTTTTTTTAAATTAAATCGTTGAAAAATACAAAATTAAGAACACAAAACAAAAATTCACAAACAATTTAACGCAACCCAAACAGCATTTGACGTTTAACATGTTTTCTTTAGAATTAATATTTGGCACCATTTATTTTTAAGCGAACGTTGAGGGTCGCTATTAATAATACTGTGATAATCGAAGTTCGCTTAATTATTCGCAATTTATCGAATGTTCGATTCGCTATTCATAATGAGGGCCTAACTGATATAATCGTATCAGTAAGCTACCAAATTTCTCTCATGATACTGAGTTTGCATAATTTGGAGAAGATGCTATCAATTTACTTTCCAAAACTGGATTCTAGAAATGGATAAAGGTGGATAATAAATCCTTTTTTGAATATATCAGCCTAACTCGCCGATAAAGATAAAATCTTATAGATATAGCTGCTGAGAATATAGTTCAATTTAACAACTACTGATAATTTCGAGACAAAGAGAAAATTAGAATAGAATCGAGAGCTGGCAAAAGAGGCTTTTATATTGTTAGTGACATTCGCCACTTTATATCTATGTAAACTCACGTTCTCTTAAATAAAATAAGAAGAGAAATAAGTTAAATTTGGAAAATGATTTAATTGTTAACTTGAAGCTTTTTGTGACCTTAAGTCCAAAATGCGTGTCGCCCAGGTACTACAGTTGGGCGTAAACATCGATAAAAAATAATGCGCCTTAGAAAGGTACTACAGCATCTAACTGATGAGCCCAACTGTAGTACCTGGGCGAAACGCATTTTGGACTAAAGGTCACAAAAACATTCAATTAGCTTTAAAACCACAGTCCACTAAAACAAAAAGAATATAAACATATTGTTTGCGTTTTCTTCAATTAATTTAATTGTTTAGGTCTTAATGATAAAACCAAAGTGTAAACATTCCTTAAAAAATAAGCAGACACACCCGTCTCAATAAACAAACAATTCTGTTTTATTTTTGTTTTTACTACAGGACTGACAACGGCCAAATTCCTAAACGCAAATCTTGCGCAAAAAATGCTAAGCAAACGGGCCCTGAATGCAAACATAAAAATCTTTGTAATGCATTCTGTCTCAAAACACAGTTTATTCTTTTTTCTCGCGCAAAAGCCAGTAAGTTTTAAAGTTATTTTGCGCAATTAACTTGCTTTTCAATTTTAACCGGGTTCGTGCGTTTGCTTAACTTGAGACTTGCCTTGAAAATCTTCCGTTTAGGAATTAGGCGAACAATTGTTTTTTAATCTTACCGACTTGCGACTGCGACCCGTAAGTCTTGACGACCCCCAAGGGGGCCACGATCAACACTTTCAAAAACACTGCTCTAGATCTTTCCGACTTCTTGACTTTGCAAGCGTCTTTCAAGCTAAAGTACTAGCTATAATAGAAGCATGTAAAATTGTTAAATTAAATCCAACTCAAAATCGAAATTCGGCAATAATCACTAGCAGCCAAACAACTATCAATGCCGTAAATTCGATGGACATTAACCATAAAATCACCATATCCTGGGTTCCAGGACACAATGGCATTGAGGGTATTGAACGGGCAGGTGAGCTGGCCCGAAAGGGATCGGCTTCATAGGTCGCTTGCACAGAGCGTCTTTATTACAATCGCTGATATGAAGGGCGAGATTCTTTAAATTTTCCTCACTGAATCCAACAAAATATGCAGCCATCTAACCGACTGTACGATATCTACTATAAATCCCGCACAAGCAATCTTATTTTTAGACCAAAGTGGGACATAGCAAGGGTAGTCGCTACTTGCACTGGGCACTATCCCTTGGATGAGCAGGCAGCAAAAATGAGTATTCCTCACAACACCTTTTGCCGATGCTGTAAAAACCAGTTGAAAAAGGAAACAGTGCTTCACTTCCAGCTTTGGCCAGACTGAGAATGCAGTCTTTTGGAAAAGCTTTCCTTTCTAATCTAAAAGAACTATCTGATACAAAAATTAAAAACCTAATCTCTTTCATCAATGATACGAAATGGTTATAGCGACGATTCGCTTGAGTGTTTTCTCTCACGTTTTTCCGCTAAAAATCATCATTTTATTCAGGTCCGTTAGAGTTCTTGGTATCAAAACGGCGCTCTACAGCACTAATTGGGTGTAAGATGTGAGCTCGCTCCTGAACGCCATTTTACCAACCTACATATCTGGTTCTATTTTAATTAACAAATTGATACTTTTTGATCGGTGAGCAATTTAAAAAAAAAACTTATATACAATTGCACATGATTATTTCTGTAGTAAGTCTTTTTTTAGTGTTGACAAAAAGAAAAAATTAAATTAAGGATTGATATATTGAAATCGTTTACAAAACATTATATTGGAAAATAAATGTTTGTATAATCCATTAATTTTACATAAAATCTTCTTTGATGAAGTAAAATAAAGGGTTATCCATTTTGCGGTTTCAAAAGTATAGGACTGGAATTCGACATCTGTCAAACTAAGTTGTTAAAGCAATTTTTCTTTTTCAGTTGAAAGTCTGACATTTACGAAAATGGATGGCTTAACTATCGCACAACGCATAAAAATTGTTAAAACCTACTACAAAAATGGTGATTCTGCCACAGCCATGGTTTACATAATCGTCCAACTACGCAAGCAATTGGCAAAATTGTGATGAAATTTGAAGAGACTGGATTGGTTACAGATATTGTAAGGCCTGTGCATCATCGTCGTACCACAAAAATATGGTTGCTGCAAGTGAAAGTGTTGCCGAAGACCTAAATGTGTCATTTCCTCGTCGTTCTCAAGAATTAGGTCTCTCTTACGGCACATTATAGCGTATTTTGCATTTGGATCTACACCTACATCCATATAAAGTCCAGCTCACACAAAAACTGAAGCCAGCTGACCATTGACAACGTCGTTGATACGTCGAATGGGTGCTTGAACAACAGGCGGTGGACGTCGATTTTTCGAACAAAATTTTCTTTAGCGACGAAGCACATTTCTCACTCGGTGGGTAAGTTAATAAACAAAATTGTCGTATTTGGGGTTCTGAGAATCCTAAGTAATTGAAGAGAGGCCATTACAGAGACAAAAAGTCACTGTTTGGTCCGGAGGTTTGATTGGACCTTACTTCTTCGAAAACGACGAAGGAACGACTGTCACCGTCGATTCGGAGCGTTATGGTCATATGATAACCAGACTTTTTTTTGCCTGCTATTGAAGAATACGATTTGGAGAATATGTAGTTTCAACAAAACGGTGCCACATGCCACACAACTCGAGCGAATATGGCTTTATTGCAAGAGACATTTCCTGGCCGCGTAATTTCTCGTCTTGGCGATATCAACTAGCCACCAAGATCATGCGATTTGACACCGCTGGACTTTTTTTTGTAGGGCTACGCGAGAGACCGTGCTTATACTTATCCAGATAAACCTTTAACTCTTGAGCACTTGAAAACCAACATTTGTCAGTCAAGTTATGGCTGAGATACCGCCCAATATGTGTGAAAAAGTGGTAGAAAATTTCCTCAAAAGAATCGATGCTTGCAACAATTCGCGTGGTGGTCATTTAAATGATGTAGTGTTTCACACATAATGTCAACGTTCAAACTTTATAATAAAAAAAGAAATATCATTATATTTTTATATGTGTTTTATTTACGTTTACTTTTGAAACCGCAAAATGGATAACCCATTATATCTATATGTGTTTCTATTAAACAAATATTTAACTGTGAGTATAGTACGTATTATTGTAACGTGAACACTCAAAAATTGTATTTAAAATTTAATTCTAAGAAAAAAATCATGCATATTATTTAAATACATTGTAGCTAAGTTACACTTGAGATATTTTGCTTGAAAAAATTGCCAAATTGATAAATATAGATATATAATTAGTTTTTTGTGGCCAAAATATCCCAGAAGAGGTTAAGAAAAAAATAAACAAGATACAAATTTCACACCAAATTCGCCGATGACGAAAGATACTCACGTAATTCTGTTAAGATTTTTGAAATAAATTTCAACAAATAAGAATACAAGATAAGAAGTTACTTTATAAATTTCTATTTAGAGCTGTCAGTTTTTTTTTTCTTTATTGCAATAAGAAAACAAAATATATATAACCAAAGAAAATCAAAATAAAGCAATATTTTAAATTAAACAAAATAATAATAATATTTAAACAGAACTTACCGGAACAGTTCCTTGTCGAGTGTATTTCGTTGAAGCCACATACGAGTATTTTACAGTTAGGACAACAGCATTCATGAGATTTTTGGCCGCCTGTATGAGAGACGTGGCACTGTCCAACTGAAAGGAAAGACAAGAAAAAATAATTCTCCAGTGTTCAAACCATTTATTCTCAATTGCTTACCCCAGAGACAATTAGTTCGCCACTTATATTCTGTACATCGGCTTTGACCTTTGATGTAATTTGAATTTGGTGACAATAGAGAGCAATACGTTGTAAATAGGCAAGCAGATCTTTCTTGGTACTGCTCTCCGGGCATTGCTCAGCAATTTCTCGTGTTAGTTTATCTAATTTGGTACCTGCTTCGGAGATTTTCTTAGCCGCATTTATTACATCCATTGTTGTCTTCAATGGACCACGACCACTGTATTTTAATGTGTTAATAAAATAAATCGCCTTAAGAAGAAAATGCTAAACAAAAATTTTTACCGTGTAAAGTCTGTCATTTCCATCATAATCATGCACATATGTTTGGCTAAGAAGATTATATCGTTGCCAGTGTCGTCCCATTTTGCTACTTCAGAATCAAATGTGAGTTTTTCTCTTCGGAAAAGTTCAACTTGTTGGGCAATTTTTTGCTTATCTTCCTCTGTCATCTTACGCATTGCTTCCTATTTAATCAAGCAACATGGGAATTCGTATTTATTATTTTGTTTATTGCAATAATTATGATAAGGAGATAAGTATGTATGTAAATACATAAAATTTTTAATTATTAAGGACTTACTCTGGCTGTACAAATTCCACTTATGTCTGGGTACTCATCTACCGTCTGATCACCGGTGTGGGCACTCGCTACAAAAAGTATTCAATTAATTATTTAAGCATTATTAACAATTATTAGAAGAACAATTAAAACATACACCTCGTCCCAATTACATACATACACTAATATATACAAAAAATATTGTTTAAATGAAAACAAAAAAACAACAAAACAAATGTGCAATAAGAAACAGGTTAAAGGGTAAACTTAATTTTTATTTTAAAACAAAATAGAATTAATTTTCAAGCTCTATAATGAATTGTTGCGGTTAATGAAAAGTCATAACAATAGCAAAGTACCAAAGAAGAGGAGGAAATAATGACGCTAAACCATATTTACAAAGGCTGAGTAAACTGAAAAATTTCGTTCACACACTGTGCGAACGGCATTGATAAGCTCAGTAATTGGGCCATTAGTTTCGGACTAAATGTAAACCCATTAAGGGCCGAACTAGTTTTGTTCACGAACACACGTAGCATTCTAAATATAAGCCACACCACACATTAATTTGGAGAGTAGATCTAAATTTATTTTTTGTCAAATACAAATCATAATCTTAATTTTAAGGCCCAATAAATGAATGTGATCAATCAGGAAAAACACAAAATATTTCAATATATCGTGAAATCTTTACTATAGATTTAAAGAACCATTCTTGACATTCACTTTTTAAAGATAATCCCTTTCAAATGTTGGCCGCAGCATTATTGTAACTTGTCCATGCGGAGGTTCCAATTTTCGATGACGAGTATATTCGTCGGTATCTCGCCAATAACACGGGTAATGTTGGCCTCCAATGCTTCAATCGTAACTGGCTTATCCACAAACATATTAGACTTTACGTAGCCCAAAATTAAAAAGTCTAACGGTGAGATATCGTGTGATCTTACTGGTCACTGGTCTGAAGCGTTAAAGTAATTTTAAATCGATTATGGACACCATAAGTTCGCCTAAGTGCACGAAAAACATTCTTTACAGAATGTGAATTTTTGTAATATAATTGATGGATTTGCAAAACACATGCCAACTTGACACGACTCACGCAGCTTCTGTCAGAAAAACCCCTTTGGAAAAAAAACCTCTTGATAGATCACTTGTATTTCTTTTTTAGTTCAGAGCAGAGTCTTAGTTGTCAAAAAATATGTATGTTTCTTGTTAACTCAGATCATTCAGAGCTACAAATGTGTGTTTCTTTTTTCGTTCTGAACATGTGAGGATCGCACATTAAAAAATGAATGCCGAAAATAGTTTGTAGGATTACACATTATTGTTGATAAACAATTGCTATTTTTGTTAAAATATGTATGTAGGTTTTCACAACCTTATTTCACTATTCACATAATTACTCAAAACGAAATCTTGTCAAATTGACGGCTAACAATTGTTCTGATGGTGTTATGGTCAGATCTGCAATATTGATTACCGATCAAAAAATAAATCGATTTTTTTGCGCATTGGAAGGCTTTAATTGTAAAAATCTGTGTTTTGACAAATCTAATGGGAAAAAAAAACAATTTTTACCCCATAACCGCCATAAAAAATATTAAACCCCATAACTTGGCGAAAGAAGTTGATCGCTTGTTGATTTTTTATATCTTGTGTGTACAGAAAAGGGTAGTTTTCTTTTATATTGTTTTTTATGGTTAAGCCTAGTACGCTGCTGATACGAAACTAAAAATCCCATAAAAATGCCAAAACGAAATCATAAACGAAAATTTTCGTTCCTCTTTTCGTTCTGCAGTACGCTGTTCCATGACTAAATTTAAAAGTCTCCACTTACTTTTCGCAGACAATTTGTTACCCAGACTAATTAATTGTATGCGGAAAATTACATTTCAGTTTTTAGTCGTGATTTTTGTTGTTGTTTCTTTTATCAAAGCTTGTCTATTTGTGGTTTTTTTGTGATTGGGTTTGTTTTTCTTCTTGAATGTTTTCGTTAGCATTTTGCTCTGCTAGTGGAGGCCACCTAAAATTTTTGTTTAGCATCAGCAGTGTACTAGGCTTTAAAATGAAAATGTATTTTGATTTGTGTGGTTCAAGTGTGTTTAAAAAACATATCAGTGTTCAGAGCTCGCTCTGTTTCGAACAAGTTCAGAGCATAACCTAAGTGCTTGAACTCTGTTCAGTGCTCTGCTCTGAACGAAAAAAGAAAAACGCCTTATGTGTTCAATGAGGCTAGACAAGTACAGCATTTTGCTGTTCAGTGACAAATTTTCTGTTCTGAACTGTTCTAGATTGGTCTGCAATGAGTCAGCTTGAAACAGTTTGGAACACTTTAGAACAAAATTTTCTGCACTTGCTCTTTAGGTAGAACAGATTTGTGAGAGCTGCTAAAACCACCTGTTGTTGTTAAAAAAAATTTCGGTGTTACATTTAGATTCAGTTGATAAATCTCTTTCGGAATCACTCTCAATTTAATCAAAAATTGTTTTTTTTGTTAATTAAATTCAACTCCAGTTCTTCCATTTAAGAACTTTTCTGTAAGAACAAACGAACTCGAATTGTATCTTGTTCGGAAGTTTTTCACGAATCTGTTCTGCTCGGTTCTGTTCTAACTTTTTCGTCACTGAACAAACTAACTGCCATACAAGGGTGTCGACAAGGCTTTTTAAGAGACCGACATTCGTTGGATACGACTTTTTAACTTTAAAAATATTCTTTGCAGTCCAAATACTCGTACATATGAAGCAAACTCAACTCAACTTTTGTTTAATTTTTTCAAACGTTGGAAGAAAACTAAACTATGTATATAATATATTATATTGAATGTTAAAATGCTATAAAGAGATGAGCTTTTTTTAACTGGTGGGGTAAAATGTAGAAGTTTCTAAGATAATTTTTAACGAAGTAAAAACTGTGGATTCGATTGAAATTATGAGGTTGGGTTGGATCTTGGGCAGCTGTCAGTAGGCCAATTCCAAAAACCGCTTCGGATCCCTTTTGGATGCGCTTTTCTATTTTCGTATTCTTAAAAGCGATTCGCTTTTATTCCGAAATTTAATGGAAACGAAAGGACTTTCCAAATGTTCTGAAGCATTTGGTGTTTGAGTGGGAATTGGGGCATTTCACTCATAATCTTCGAGACGTAGGTTAAGCAATAGCAAACCTTGCCAACGCTCTTTGGGTATGATCCATCCGTTAAAAATCGAGCAATGGCAGCAAAATTTAATAAGAAAAGGCGCATAGCTATCGCTTGAACTCGTTTTTTTATTTATTCAAATATATTTACATATGACTCTTTCCAAAACCTACATGCGTAAGTATTTTAGTAAATTAATTTGAAATTCTAAAATAATGATAGTAGGTATTCGACTATTCTTTTTACGAGAGTCATCAAGCGCAGCAGAGAAGACTCACTTCTAATTAAGAGCTGCGTTTTATTATGTACGGGCCTGGGTCTGGGTTATTTTTTAACACGTATTACAAAAACAATACGATATCCAGGTTTCTATCTGGGTTTGCAAATATTAGTATTAAATTCGGCGAACAGAAGGTACATTTACTTGTAAGTACATAACCCAGATCGTTTTATTTTTACGGGTGAACCATATGGGTTATTGGCGATAATAAAACACGGCTAATATTCCTTTGGATCTTCAGGTCATTGAATAACTTTTTTCCCTTCCTTTCATCCTATTTGGCATGCAGGCTCTAATGTTTTTTTTGTCTTATTTAATATTAAAACAGAAAACCTTTTATGAACATGATTTTTCACTTAGAAAAATTGACTCGTTTGGAAATCACTGCCACAATTTTTGAAATTTCTGGATTTCCGATGGGAAAATTGGAAATGAAAATGGAAACAACTTCCAAATAGCTGACATTTAAATGGAAAACTGGTATTTTCGCTTTTGAGAATGACACAATGCGAAAATGGTCGAAATTAAGGTATCGCTTTGAATGCGATCCATCGTTTTTTTTTTTTTTTTTAATTTTAACTATATGCCAGTAAGACCTAAGATCTTTTAAATGCAACCTGAGTTGGTACCAGTTGGAAGAAATATAAAGATAGAAAAGATTTTTTTTGGCACAGTGGATTTGAGTATTTAACCCGCGGGCGGCATCCAATTAAGATTGGAGGTATAGAAAAGAAAAAAGAATGCTAACTAGCATTGGGATCGAACCCACACATCTAAGCTAGCAATCAAGCACTATATCCACCGCGCCATTGTCACCCGCTTTTTGGAATCGCCCTACAGATTTTCAGAAGTTAAATTATAGCGAACTTAACACATATAATCCTGAGACGAAATTGTACCCAGTTAGGTTCACAGCGGTGCAAAGCTGCAATACATCGTTATTGCACTGACTATTGCCCAATAAGCTGATCGTGCATTTGGCCCTTAAGGACTCTGAGCATGACTTCTCAACTTATTATGTCTTGAGGGGATATTTCAAACAGAAGGTTTTTAAAGCAAAACCAGAACTGATTTAAAAAGATGCGTGTATGGTTTTAATATTGACATTATCATCAGTTCAGTTGGGGTTTCTTTTTGTCATTGAAAAAGAGTTCTCAACAATTTCGACTTTCGAACAAATTACCGTTTTATTCTAAAGTTTATTTAAAAGCTAAAAATGGATTCGTGTTCTTAAATTCGAAGCAAATCAAAAATTGTTGGATTGTTTGAAAAAAAAAATTGGTTTTCTACTGTTTTCGGGAAAATTCATTTAACACATAAGTTAAATGTTTATGGGTTTAAATGTGTGCATTTATAATAAGAAACACTATATAAAATGGACATTTTAAAAATATTTAGATTTAAATATTTGTGTCAATTCTACAGAAAGAAAAGTACATGCACTAAATATATATTAAATAGGTGTGTTTTTGCATTTTTTTCTTCAAAGTTTTGTTTAGCTCTGCTCAGAAAATTTTTACCCGCAAACAATACAAAATTATTCATACCAGTTTTGAAATTCATAATAATGGATTCGCAGCACTGCGCGCTCTCCTTCACTTAACTTATTTGCCGTGAAAAGAAAAGAGTACACTGCACTGCGATTCACAGCGAATATCCAGTATTGCGAATTCCATAATCGACATGATTTACACCAACTGTTTTTTGTGTTTGTTGCGTGGCAAAATTTACTGAGCTGGGCTACACACATTTGAAGAAAACTACTACATACATATATACACTATACAGAAGGCATTGAAAAAGCATAAATATATATAATCTCATACATCGACTACGAGTTTCCAATGTCATATCTTCGACTGGTTCAAATTCAGTATCTGTATCTAAATCTTCTGAGCTCTGTAAAATAAAAAAAATGGAAAACACCAAGCAAGATGCAAAACAGAAAATAATTATAAGTTAAAATGGATAAGTATTGTTAAAAGAAATAATACAAAAAATATATAAACAAACAATGTGTTGAAAAATAAATTATGTGAGACAAAATGTTAAAAAGGAAAACATTTAAGCAATGTGGGCACAAGATTACAAGATGACAAAATGTATGTTCGAACCCTGCGATTAATCGAGTTGCTTACATTTGCTTCTAGTTTCAGTTGTATAATGTTCATCGAATTCCACATCTTCTGGGTCAAGGTCATCTTCATCCTTTTGTTCGAACATTGATAATTTTTTGATTAAAATGCAATTGAATTTAAATGAAACACATAGCAGACGGACAATAAATTAAACACACGCAAGCAAAACTTACTCTATTCATTAGGACAGCGCGACGAATCTCTCTCACTCCATCGTACACCAATCGAGAAGCATCAATAAAATCATTTTCATCAACATCTTTATTAGAATTAGTTGCGAGAGCCTCAACAGCAACATCAACTCTCTGATCAAATTTAGACATAACTACAAAAAAAAATGTTGATTGCCGATCTCTTAATTGAATGTAATAAATTATATCATTTACCTTGTTCTCGCAAAACTTTTACCGCCTCCAGAACTCTCTTGGTATAGATGCACGGCTCATAGTTATCCATTTCAGCCTCAACAACATTACATACTCTAGCCGATCGTCCTTGAATAGCTCCAGCAGTGCTTCGTAGATCCTGTGCATCACCCACTTGCAATGCCATTACACATTTATTCACATCTTCTAGGATATGATTCTCGGAAACGGCCAAAAAATCATCAATAGTTGTAATATCATCAACAGCTTCAGTCAGAATTCTGACTTGAACTTCCCATGCCTGACGATACGCTGCCATATTTTCTTGAGCGACCTTTGAATTTGGTCGCACAGTCAGTATTGAAGCTGCATTGATGACTTGTGGACAAAGGCTCTCAATTTGTGAAGCAGCAAAACGTACCATTTTAACGCCATCTTCGTTATTCGACATGCTGCATACAAGATTGGCAACTTCTACCAATTTCTCAGCGTGCTTGGTAAAGATGTCGGCTTTTTCGCGGACTTTTTTCTCGTTACCAGTTTTGGCTGCTTCGATTAAATCGATGAGCGGTGTAGTGGTTTCCAAGAAAGAATCAGAAACATGATCAACAACAGCTTTACGTAATTGACGACGTAGATCGCGTGTTTTGCGACACATTTGATCGATGGCTCTATCCAGACCAGCGCTGTTGTCTTTCTGACCCATCTGAAATTAGTAAAAATTGTGAAATAATATAATGTTATCTTAAGTTTTGAGGGTGGTCAAGCTAACGTGATTGTGATTTAAATGGGGGATAATTATGTGTTAATATTATTAGCAACATTTCCTTAAATGGAAAGTTTATATAAATAGAATTTGGCTATGAATTTCTAATGTTTGTACTTGGATTTGTTTCATTATTAGTTTCGGTAAAAAGTCTATTTGCAGCACTTGAACATTTGTGAAAATATACCTGGCATATAATGACGCAAATCTTAATTACACAGGGCAAACAATTTTTACAACTCAGAAGTCACCATCATCAATGCACATACATTCCTTTTTTTTATAATGAGCTCAAGCGGATTTTTGTTACCTTTATTATGCCAAGACTCAGTGTGAACATTAGGAAAGGGAAAGAGGTTTTGAAAGGAAGTGTCGGTGCACATTGGTTTTAGGGTGCCTGTTGTTTCGTTTTTTTCACTTCATATTTCGTTGTTTGCCCCTTTCTTACATCGATTTTGGGCCCAATTTCGCAATCGTGAGTTTTCTCTGTGTACACAGAAAATTGTGTACACATACATTTTTCCGATTCCGCAAGGGTGCGATGCATATTTTTTTGCCAGATAACGTGTGCACAGATAGGCAATTTTTTCACGCATATTTTGAGGGTGAATAATTTTTTTGCACGGAAAAGCATTCACAGTTGCGGAATTGGGTACCTGTTTACTTCGTTTATAATACCTTCATTTTTGTATCACTTTGTTTTTCAATCATTTCTCCATACGATCACTTCGCATTTCTTTCTATTGCTTTTTACTCGTTTTGCATATCCATTAAAAGTGCAATGAGTTATTTAAAGTCAAGGTTATTTCGCCAAAGGCTTATTTCGCATTTTGTTTGTTATAAGAATCTAATATAAGACTTTATTAGAATTATGTAAATTTAATTTTTGTTTATGTTTTGTTAAGTGTTTTTGTATAATGAAGGAATTATTTTATTTAAAATCCGGTTTTTTATAATCCCGGTAAATCCCGCTTAGCCCTATTTGTATTTTGATAAATGTTACACAAGAAACTTTGCATACACCCAAGCTCGACCCTACCCCAAATCCTATAATTGTCCCAAGCAGGGGGGCAGCATGTTCCCCCATACGAACTGTTCATGTGAACTTTAATCCTTACATAAAAAAAATAAATAAAGACGAAACACACGTTGGCGAAGTAATCGAAGTGAACAACAAATGAAATAATCGAACAACTAAATAATAAAAGGCGGGATGAACTTAAAACGTACTAAATAAAATACATAATGATTTTTTTTTTTCAAAACAAATGTAAACAAAGTAATTGATTTAAATACTTAATAAGCGAAATGCGAAAAGAATAAAACGAAATAATACAAAAACGAGATGATAAAAACGAAACAAACCATACCCTTGGTTTTGAATTAGTGAAAATTGCAATGACCGGGAAGGACGGAGTGTGGTAAAGCATTCCACATTCGCGTAGTGCGGCTAAAGAAGGATTCTCTGAACTTAACAGTAAGACCGAAGTTGGACTCAAGGATATAGTGATGAGCATTCCTGGAGGCGCGAGTAATACGGTTAAATTGTTTGAGGGAAGGAATGTAACTGACTATTTCGCAAGAGCATAATCCGTTAAAATAAAGGTAGAAAAGGGTGAAACAAGAAACTTCGCGACTGTGTTTAAGCGACGTAAATGATTCAACGATGATATTATCACCAATCAATTTAAATGCTCTGCGTTCAATACTGTACGCTACAGAAGCACCATCCCAGAAATGGGAATTATAGTCTAGCTTTGGACGTATATAAGAGTCTTATAGATAACGCCCAGATCAGAGGGGAAAAAAAACTTCTTGCATTTGTCTCAGGAAACCTAAATATCAAGCGGCATTTTTGGCGACTTGCGTATGTGATCCTTCCACAAGAGGTGGTTGGAGATGCACATACAAAAAAATTCGAGATATTCAGTTTCCTTGCTGCAAGTGCCACTCATGGGTGGCAAAGGTGGTAAATTATGGTCTTACGACAAAGGCAGCATTGAGTTTTTGACGCATTTAATTCTACTCGATTCTTGATTCCCCATTTAACAATCTAGGTCAGAATTTATTGAGCTTATCTTACATTGCCGTTGAAGATCCACATCCGAAGAGCAGGGTTGTGAAGCTTAAAAGGAGCATGAAAAGCTGAGGGTACTATCGTCAGCGAAGCAGGTAAGTGGACTAGAAGTTTCAGACAGGAGATTATTAATAAAAATGATAAAGCGTGTCGGAGACAGGATACAATCCTGGGGCACACCAGCATTTATTTTGGGGTTTTCAGAGTTGAACCCATCCAATACTACTTGTATTGAACGATCCGAAAGGTGATTTCTAACCCAACGAAGGAGAAATTCGTCAAAACCGAGGGCACGCATTTTCTATAAGTGAGCCTGTTGCCAAACTCTATCAAATGCTTCTGAAATATCAAGCGCAATAATCTTACTTTCTCGAAAAGGAAGTAAAGATTTGTGCCACTGTTCGGTGAGATATAGTGTTTTTAAAAACGCAGAAAATCTGCGCTAGTGCAATCACATTTGTTTTCGTATGTATTATTGAACGAAATTATGACTTTATGAACACGTCTAACGCAGGTCTTCGTTAGACAGACGTTTATGAAAACACCCATACCATCAGATCAACAGTGGACCTAATGCTGCGAAAGACGTACTGCCGCTCATTAAAAAGCATTCGGTATTCGAGAATTTCTTGAGCTGATAATTAAACAGCGTTTACATGAAATTGGAAAGAAGTGACGTAAGAGCGTTCGGTTGATAACTAGAGGGGGAGGCGGATTCGCATTTTTTGGGTATGGGTTGGAAAAATGCCGTTTTTTATCTACTCGGAACGAGACCTGAAGAAAAAAGATTACGCAATAGTTTTGCCAGCGTTGAAGATCACCTCTTCAGAACAGTAGCTGGGATAACATCCGGGCCGGACATTTGTTCGTGTCCGGATCTTTCAGGACTCTAACTATTGAATCAGTGGGAAGGAAGACTGGTCCCATAAAGTCGTTCATGCTCTCAAGTACAGGGGCCCAACTATGTAATTCGATTCTACAATAAAGTTGTTCGAATTCGCAAAATTTCAACTTGTTAATTCTATAATTAACTAAAGCACTTATTAATTGAAAAGAACCGAGTTAATTTGAGATTATGTGGAGAAGAGTAGAATACGCCAACAGTGGATGCTACTTTCCAATACAGGTACCATTAAAAAATAAAATTGAAAACAACTTTCGAATAGATGCGAAAGTAGAATAAAGTTACATTGTACGGCCCCAGGCGGAATCATCACTCTCTGGAAACCTCACGTACCTCGGTTTCTCTTATTGATAAAACAGCTGGTATGTTTTAAACAGTATTCTGTTCTTTTCAATCATCCATTGATGAACGACTTAGCTTGTGCATTTATTTCAATCATAATGAAACTCAATGTAATTTATGCAAAAAAATGCTAAGCCGTGCAACTGTGAGGCAAAGGGAAAGTAGAAGAAAGATGTAACTGTGCTTGGCTTATCATTTTTTTTATGTTGTACATCTTTCGAATTTTTAAAACTTGACTAGCCAGTTCAAGCTTGAGCTAAAAACCTGAATTTCTTTGTCAATTTGGCTTAGCCGAAAGAGAAACTTGAAACGATTTTCCCAAAGAAGTCAAAACCAATTATTGAGCTAGCAAATCTAAAAAAAATCCAGATTATACATTGTTGAGAATCAATAAAAGCGAACTAGCTAGATGTGAAAAATGGAGTTATAATGCTCAATTCATTCAATTCGTTCCTTAAAATCTGTCAGTTGGCTCATTTCCGTGAATTTAGGTAAAATAATATTATTTTAGGGTACTTTTAGTAAAAGGCACAAATATTTTATGATTATATAAGCTCTAGCTATACACAATATTGTAAGTAACAAAATATATCACACAAAACACAGAGGAAAGTGGCTCTGCGTACATACCAACTTTTTTGTTTTCGCTGCAATTAACTGAGATTTTGTTTAAACAAATTAAAAAAAATTAAATTATTCATTTAAATAAGAAAGCAGGCTTAACACTTCAAATACTTACATTAGCCATATATTCAGATAGTAAATCCTGTAGAGCTTGCCGAACAGCATTACATTCAGCGACAATTCTCTCACGACGTTCATCTCGCGTGCAATCAGCATCGGCCATTAGAGCTGCTGCACTAATGATACTCTCCAATCGTTCTTCCAATAGCTGCCGGGAACGTTTTTCACTATAGGTCAATGGATCCATGATGATGCCTTCATCAAAATCATCCAATGCAGCTGCCAATTCACCAGCTCCGCTATATATATCAGTTGGTTGGGAAGATTTTCCCTGTGCAACATCACTAATAGTATTGACGGCATCACAAACTTGTTTGAGAATAAAATCCCTGTTAACCTTGGCCAAATCAAGCTCAGGATGACGCACATAGACTTTTGAAGCTGTCAAAAGCATCGTTGAGTGCTTCTTAAGCATTGCTCTAGCAGCTGCCAAATCGTCACGCAGTTGGGGGTCTTTAAGTTCTTGTTGACGCTTTGCAGCTTGTTTAATCAATTCACCAGCATTTCTTCCAAATTGCTGAAATTACACATATTTTAAAGAAAATAATATAACATGGGTATGTTTCGTATATGAACTTACTCTCATATTATTCATCAGTTCATCTTGACTGGATGCGTTTTTAAGCTTGTTCAAATCATCCTCCACTACATGCAGTGACTTGAGCAATAAATGCACATCAACCATATCGGCTAAGATCAATAGTCGAGTAACAGCTGAAAGTAAATTACGAGCTGCACGAACCATATTGCCACGTTTCAATGAACTGCATGGATCTTCTGAGAATTCTCGTGCTGCAATGCTCATAGCATCGCCAGTTTTGCGAACTTCATCAACAGCCGCCAACATTTCTTGTGTTATGTCGGGATTTTCATAGGCTATTTGTTCCCCTTTCTGAATGAAGTTTTCAGTTGCTTTTTCAACAGCTGCAACCAAGGCGCTGGCACGCTTGGATTTACCTTGAAATAATAAAAAAAAATAATAAATTAATATCGTTTACATTATAAATTTTCTGAGAATTAAAAATGGGTTGCAAGAAAAACTAACTGCATACAAAATAGTGGGTTATGAGGTTTTCATCAACCATTAATTGAACTAGATAGTTATACCTAAATAAGCTGATAACACTCCTGTTTTAAATGACTGAAGGCATATAAAGCTGTTTGATCTTGAAAAAGAAAAAATATTTGTGTATGGTATAGGAAATCATGTAGAAACCATCGGAGCGTGTGTGCGGGACTCGATGCAGTAATTTGAGATGATGCAGCTTTGGGGTGATATCCTGCTGCTTTCTAGTAAAAAAAATGTTTGAATGAAGGCTCGTTGCGTCAAAACATAATTAAAGTAGGACATCAAAGACTGCAGGTTTAATTGCTTGGAATGTTAAATACTTGTAGTATCTTACACATAAATGTACATTGTACATACCTACATATGTAAAAAAAAAAAAACACCATCTAAGGGCTCATATTATATCAGCTAAATTATTAGAGTTCAAAGATGTGCAGGGCAACCGACAGAAACAGATAGATGTGAAATTTGATATAAATCAGCCAACAGTGCCGCTTTGGTTTTGACAGCAAGGCCTTGGTAATATCATGTGCTATTTATATATGAATTTCAAAACAAAATGGATCGCATGTACTTGCTCTTAGGTTTGACCACATCACAAGCACAAGATTCTTAGTAGAAAAGGCTAAATAAATTCTTAAAATCGTTTTTTAATCGTTCATTATTTGTTAATTTTTGTCTAAAAAAAATTCAAAAATCGAAATCTAACTCAAAATCGATACACACCACCTCTTTATCGATTTAAAGGCCGTGTACGATAGCATTTATAGAGACGAGCTATACAGATCCATGTCTGGTTTCGGCATCCCCACAAAACTCGTCCGACTGTTTAGGATGACGATGCGATGGAGAACTCTCGCTGATCCGTCAAGGTTGGTACTGACCTTACAGGAACTTTTGATGTCAAAAAAGAATTCCGACAAGGTGATGCGCAATCGTGCGATTTCTTTAACTTAATAATTGAAAAAAATTGTAAGAAATTCCCAAGTTAACTTTACTGGTACCATTTTTTTCAAGTCTGTGCAATTGTTAGCATACGCTGATGACATAGACATTATTGGCAGAACCCAGCGAACTGTCACTAGAGCGTTTGCTAACATTGAAGCTGAAACAGCTAAGGTGGGACTAGCAGTCAATGAGACCAAAACGAAGTACCTGGTGTCCACAAAAATGGACCCCATAGCGGAGGATTGGTCAAAACGTCACAATAGACGGGTACAACTTTGAGGTAGTTAGGGACCTTGTCTACCTCGGATCCGCTATAACATCTATCAACAACATCTCGTTAGAAATAAAGCGAAGAATAACTCTTACCAATCGCTGTTCCTATGGGCTAGGTATACAATTGAGTAGTAAAGCCCCCTCTGTAAAAATTGGAACATCCCAGTCCTGCTCTATGGCGCGGAGACATGCACTCTATCGAAAGCGGATGAAGATATCCTTGGTCGTTTCGAGCGTAAGGTTTTTTCGCAAGATTTTGGACACTATCTGCGTTAACGGGTTTTGGAGGAGAAAGTTCAACCACGAACTATACGAGCTGTAAAGCGACATTGACCTGGTACAAAAAAAAAACGTATATCACGTTTAACATGCCATGAAGTCATGTAGATCATATGGACAACAATGCTCCGGCTCGCATGATCTTCGATTCCAACCCAGTGGGAAGACGCAGTCAAGGAAGACCTCGCCTAAGCTGTAAAAATTTTATATACCTACACAAAAATTCATTATTACGAGCAGCACAACGCAGTTGCAGAGACAGAGCTGGGGGCCTAATCCTGAATACGAGTCGAGTAAGGTGTCACTTGAGAACTCACAGTCGAGTTGAGCGGGATTTTTTTGACAGCTATTGCAGTTGCAGAACAAGTTCTAGTCCCAGTACTCTATTAGGAATTTCCACCATAAGTCAATCAGCATTATTTTCAAATTCATTTACATTCCATTTCATGAAATCTTGTTTTACTTTTGATAAACATTGAATTTTCAATACCGCATGGATTTGATGCATCCATTATCCTTCTCCTTCTTATCTTTTCCTCGCCGTCTTCACTTTTCATAAGCAAAACAATTGTCATCCGTTTTTCTTCAAAGTGTTTAATGTCGATTTCGTTTCAACAAAAACATCGATCTGCCGTCGATGCGCCGTCAATTTTTTTCTGAAAATCAAATTCGTTTCAAATTAAAACCAATTTTTTTCTGGAAAAACAGATCCGTATTGAGTCTCTTTTGGAGACGGATTCAAAACGGATTTGTGCACAGATTCTTACACACACACTACAATATTTGTTTTGAAGTCTCTCAATTGTTGTGTTGTGAATTAATTTTTATTTTGTGGCAGTGTACAGAAAAAGTAAATTAATATATTAAAAAATAAAAAAAAATTGTTAAAAACTTCTTGGAAATAAATATTAAAAAAGTGCAAGTGGGTTTAGGGACTCCCCCGCGTCGGAATCGGGGAATTAAAACGAAATAATGATGTATTAACGAATTGAAGATTTGTTTTTTTTTTTAGAGGTGCCAAGCAACACACACAGTCCCAAAAAGAGATTCGGTCCGTAATCGTTCGTTTCAAAGCAAAAAAGTATTGGTTTTAGTAGCGAATCATATTTATTAAAACGAAATCGACATATTTTTTTCAAAGAAATAACAATTGTGTTGGCAAGTTTGACATTACTTTTTGTTTTGACAATTAATAAGTGTGACCATGTGTATGTAAAGTTATTAAGGACTGAAGTTGGTTATTGAACAAATGTGTGTTTTTTTTTAATGTTTAAACACAATTAAAGTGAAACGAAAGTTCAGCAAAAATCAGTATTTTATTATACAAAAGTTTAATAGTTCTTTTGACTATTTTTATCAATAAACTGACCATTATTAAAAAAAAAAATACTTTTTATTTTTTTTTTTTAAATAATTAGGTATACCAAGCAAAAACATAACTTTACTTAATAATAAGTAATAATAAGGATTTATTTTCCGAACAACGTTTTAGTAAAACAAAAATCTTAGCAAATTTCAAACAGCTGACTTTGAAAATTAGATATTAAAGTTCATTTTGAGCAATAGTTTGAACATGAATATTATTCGTTCGAATGTCAAAATACATAATGCTGAATATCTGGGATGTTAAAAAAATTAGTATAGGATAAATACTAGATTGTAGAAAAATGCGATTCCGTAGTTGTTGTAGGTAGGTTTCGCGAATTAGGACCAGAGTATGATCCACATAACTTCACTCGGAGACTGCCTTACAAAACAAAATCGTCAAGGTGAAAATCCACACGTAACTGTCGAAAATCAATTATATCCACAAACATGCACTGATCACTTGTTTGGTGGGGCCATTAGTCCATACGAGTACTTCTTCGAAAATGAAGTGTTAACCGATAGTGCAAGAGAAAAAATACTGAACAAGCTATTTCGCGTTTTTGTCATCAAGATAGTGTTATTTGTCGCATGCAGTTGGATTTATTTTTATGTGGGTCTATGTAAACGATCGTGTTTATCGACACAGTCCACAAGTTTTCGACACTTTGAAAACGAATATTCGTCAAGTTATGGCCCAGATATTGATGTTAAATTCAATACACATTTTACCAAAAAACCTAAATCATAAATGTGATTTATTGAAATTTACTTTTGGAACTCGTTAAAAGAAAGAAGATAGAATACACACGCGAGATACGCGAACAACACTCAACTATTAAATTAAGTTTTTCGAATAGAACTTTTGAAAAACCAAAAAAGTTAAATGTATCAATATTTTCAACAAATTTAAATCACGTTCATTAATATAATTTAATTAAATCGCCTAAGCTAAATCTACAATATCTTTCGAAATAATAATAAAAGGCACCTGACATGACACGCTGGCAAAATAGTATAATGAATTTAAGAAAAAAACCTGTACTGGATTTATTGACGAATTAAATAAGTTCATTTAATAAGATATAACATTTCCATATTCATTTGCTGATTAGGTAATGGCACAAATAAGGCAAAGCATTAAAAATGGAATTTCTTTTTAAGGTGCACTCTATAATGAAAATGCCATTATTATTCCCCCTAGCAGGTACTACAAAAATAACCGATTTTATTTATTTGTAACCCTTGGGAATCTTTTGTATTACCTTTTTACTTGCGATTATAGGTACTATTAAGCAAGTTAAATTTGAGAATAAATTCAAAAACAAAAACAATACAAGCGCATTTACATACGTATGTATTGTTTTTGTTCCTTATTTTGTGGACTGCAATAATGATTTTAATTGAGTTTTTTTGCTACCGAATTCCCCTAGAAGAATATAATTCGCAGTGCTTTAGAGCTGTAAATTTTATTTGTGTCGGTACCCATCGACTAAAATATATTGCGTCTTAGAAATGTACTATAGCATCTAACTGATGAGCCCTACTGTAGTACCTGGGCGAAACGCATATTAATTTGGACTAAAGGTCGCAAAAAAACTTAATTAAAATTAAGCAAGTTAGGCACCCGTAAAAAAAAAATGTAACGATCAAACATGACATTGCGATCATAGCGAAGCCTAAAAAAGTGAACGACAAAAAATGTATGTCTGTCTGTCAGTCTGTATTACCTTCAAATTTGGTATGTTTTTTTTTTTTTTTTTTGTATAACTTTGCACGCGCTCAAGGGATTATGAATTATGTTTTTCTTAACACAGCGCGGGCATCCGGTGGAAGAAGAGAAAGAAGGATAGGAAAGATGTGTGGCGCGATGTTCTGAGACTAGAGCTGGTTGATGTCTCAGATTTATCTCCAGGGATGGCGGCTGAACTAATACGGAGAGAATTACCGTGTCTAATTTATTTATGTCCCTTATAATTCGCATTATTTTGTTTATTTCGCTGTCATATTTTATGGGTATTCTAGTTCACTCAATCACATGTTGTTAGTGTTATGCCTAAACAGCACGTAATGAGCAAAGCTGCAACTTATTTTTATGACAATTTTTAGAACTGGTTTTTAATGGAATATAAGAAGACATAGACAACGGCAGGAATCGAACAGGCGAGCACACAACTCTCGCACCACGGCCACCCCCAAATTGTGATTCGGTTGGCATTCCTCAGAGGGGAAATTGAAATTTTATTTTTAGGCCTAAAAATAACGGTACCTGCCATATGACCTTGAAGGAAAATCTTATTTTTCTCGAAAACGGCTTCAACGATTTTGATAACAATTTTCGAGAAATTTTTTGTTTGTAATAGCTATCATTTGATATGAATCAAGTTTACGGGAAAAGTCTACTAACGGTACCTGTCATATAACGCTTTTTTTAAATTTTGGCTTTCTTGTAATTCTACATTGGATTTCTGTCAAATTTTATATCTAAGAAGATCTAGGTAGCCAGACTAATTCTGCATATTAAAATTTTAAATAACTTTTTTTTATAATTAAAATTAATTTTTGATTTTTTTTTTGAAAAATCAATATTTTTAAAACTAATCGAAAAAAATAATTTTAAATTTAATAGTCACATGTATAATAATAAACTCTAAAAAACCGCATACCAAAATTAATGTTTTCAAGAAACTAAAAATAACAAACCGGATTTCATCAAAATCCGTCCCTCCATTTTCGAGATACTTTTTTTATACAATTTTCATTGATCCGTTGCATCAAATGGTGTTCTTCGTTTTTTCGAAAAACCGATTGAAATTATCGTTTTGGCAGTTTTAATAAGTTTAAAAAACGATTTTTTTTCACTTATACACAATATTTATATTATTAACCCCTAATTTCCATAATTAAAATCCATTTAAGTATACATTTGTGGATAGGTACCTATGTTACTTGAATCGTGCATTCGACTATTCATTATACTAAGAATCAAGGCAATCTTACCTACATCGGCTTTAAATATGGATAATTATAGGCTAGCTACCTACCAACAGTGTCAGTGAATAACACTAAAGTTGTTAGCTACAAGAGCAAGTTTGTTAGATCCAGTTGTGCATTTTATTTTATTTGAAATAATATAGCATTACAATAGGTTGTTTTTTTAACGGTTATGTCACCAGGAAAAAATGTATTATTTAGACTTTTAGAGCACATACGGTTAAAGCTCCATTAGATAACATCGATATTCAGATCTTCTGTTTTTTGATACGAGTTCGTAGAGTGAGAGCAATTTCCATTTGGCTTAATTAAATGCACAGTTAGCAATTAAATTCAATAACTATTTTCTAGAGGTAAAATAATGAATGTTTTCTTATGTCATTATTAAAATGGCTTCCCGGTCAATTAAATTTGAAATGAAACATCCGGGGTGAGTATAATTGAACTCGCTAAATATGTATCATTTTTAATGCGGTTAATCCTTAAAAAAATTAATAATGGCATTTATAGAGTGGGACGAATTTTTTTTTCGAATTCCAAATCCTAACACCGCGGAGAACTTGCGAATTGGGAAGAATGTGAAAAGCAATCAAAATCGTCATATCTTCCAAACTCGCATGCGCTCTCTGAAGTTTGGAAAAGTTTTGAAAAAAAAAATGGTATTTAAAAAAAATATTTGAACTACCCTAACGTCTTAATTTTTGAATATATTTATATGGTTTAAGGCGACTCGTTTATGAACCAAATATTAAGTAGACAAAATAAAATGCACTACTGGATCGTACGTTAGCTCTTGTAGCTAACAACTTTTAGATAGCTAAACATTGACGCTGTTAGTAGGTAGGTAGTCTAGTTATCGATAGTTGATATAGGTAATATTACTTTTTTAAATTTATTTATTAAAGTAGCAATATAGATTACAGTAGACTCTCGCTAACTTGAGCACAGGATAACTTAAACAATCCAATAACTTGAACATGTTGTTTTCCCATGTATGTATTCTGTAGCTTGAACAGGCAATTTTTAAGACTCTTTACCTAGAACTTTTTTGTTGCTGACTCTACAAGTTGAATAACTACTATATTTGATACTCTTTAGGTTGAACAAATAAATTTTATATCAACAAAAGTTTTAAGTTCCTCATTGTAGGATGCTAGGTTTGTAAACTGTTTTTTTATTCAAGGGAAATTCCCAGAATTTGTTATTGTGTATGTAACTAAGTCTTTATTTGTTTTAAAGTTCAAGCAAGAACGTGTTAATAAAATTCTCCAGTAAATTTTTTGCAAGACTTTGAAGTGAGTCTTTGGAAGTTAAGTTTAAGGTTGAAGTTTTAAAGTTCAAAATGGGACTAAAAAAAGGACAAAAAATTAGAATGTTGACATTTAAACAAAAGGCAGTCATTTTTGGACAAACTAACAAATGAAAAACCCTTACGTTGTTCAAATTGAATCTGACCCGTGTGATGTTATTATGGTACAAGTATTGTAACTGATACCGAAGATATCTAAGCAATTGATAAATAGATCAACCGTGCCAGCCAACACAATAGGACATCCTAGGAATTCACAGTTCTCCAAAACCTCAGAGAAATTGCGCTGAAAAATCTTTTGCAAAATAACATATTTTTCCAAAGTTGGTTTAAATACAATTGTGTTTTGTGTCATTTACATAAATTTATAATAATAAATTGAATTCAAGTTAGCGAGATTCCACTGTATTTCTTTTAACAACTATAAATTAAGCTAACATATAATATTAATATGTTGTATAAAGAATTTTAGTATTTATTATTCAAGGAAAAACTACAAATAAAACCGTTATTCAAGTATAATATTACTTTGATTCTTAGTATTATGAATTGTTGAATGGATTATTGAAGGAATAGTTACACCCTATTACTATTTACATGAAAAACTCAGGCGATTTTCGACCCCCCTCTAACTTCACTGCCAATAAAGTCAGGAACTTCAAACTCTTTGCATTTGCTAAGCTTAGGCAACTCACCAAATTTCAATTATTTAGCTTTAGTGGTTCCCGAGATTCAAGACTGCAAAAATCGTAACTGACTGACTTACTCACTCACTCACTGACAGATCATCAAAATTATGGTGCACTTCCCGACATCGTAGAATCTTGTAATTTCGCACAACGGTAGGCCTTTTGGTATATACAAAGGAAAAAATTGAAAATTTAAGATTTTTCATTCAGGGGCGTGGTACCCGCCCATTTGCACAGAATTGGTATCAAATATGTAGAGAACTACTGATTGTCGTAGAATGATGAAAATTGGTAGAGCGATAAGATAGCGATAAACACCCATTTTTACAGAACTAATATTAAATATATTGAGAGCACTTCCGATTTGTGCAGGATTATGTTTGTTAGAGCAGTCAGCTTTACAAAGAAAAAGTTGAAATTATGGAATTTTTAATGCAGGTGCGTTTCATCCACGCACTTATTATCAATTATTACCGATTCAATAGATCACTTCACAAAAGGCATAAATTAAAACTTACGTTACCTTTCGTGATAAAAAGAATCTTTGCAAAACGTAGTGAAATCACCACACCAAAAACATAAATGTTAAAAAAGTAGCCAAGTTCTTCTATATACAAAAAAACCTTTGCGTAACAAGTCAGCCGTGAAAAGTAGTGAGATCTAAAAGTACGCCAAGTTCTAAGTTTATTAATGTAAAATAGCAAATATTTTAAGTAGAGTAATATGGAAGAACCTCAAAATTATCAGAGAAATCTGTTATTCAATGATTACTGGCTTTAATTGTGTTCGTTTAATTGGCAAGTTTTCTTTTATTACATAATTACTCAATTTTGAAATGAAAACTTGCCAACTAAACGAACGCAATTAAAACCAGTAATCATTAAATACCAGATTTCTCTGATAATTTTGAGGTTCTTCCATATTAATCTACTTAAAATATTTGATCAAAAAAACAACTGATTTGTTAAATATAATTCAGGCTTACAGATCCTTGGTTTCCGAATGCAAATAAAACACTTATTTCATTCTTTTCCCGACGTTTCGTTGGTATCTTCCAACTTCTTCAGGGTTATTTGAATTTATTGTAGTGAAAATTTACATTAAATTATCACAAAGTATTAATATTTACGTTAAATTATAAAATGGTGCTATTTTTAAACAAAAGTTACAAATAAATATATAAATAAATACAACATTAAAACATTAACACAATTAATGACGACAGGAACCTTAAAGCTATATCACAGACTCTTCAGAAGAGTCACTACAATAAATTCAAATAACCCTGAAGAAGTTGGAAGATACCAACGAAACGTCGGGAAAAGAATGAAATAAGTGTTTTATTTGCATTCGGAAACCAAGGATCTGTAAGCCTGAATTATATTTAACAAATCATATTAAATTACATCCAGATCACCATTATCATATATCAAAAAAACAATTTTTAAAAAATTGAGTTCGCAGTTTTGTTAACACTTTTATGAAGCATTTGCGTAAAAAATATAATTTTAATCGGTTCATCCAATTGTGAGAAAGTCGAAAATATGAAAAGGGGTTCTGAACTACCTTTAATAAGTACGTACATATTTTTTACTTGAAAGTGGACTGGACTAATTTAAGAACACACACATTTTTTATCAAAATTCTTGGAACCGTTTTTGAGGAAAACATTTTTTCTAAACGTTTTATTTTTAAACATTTTAAATGGGAGGCACCGTCGTTTTTTGTTTTAGAAAAATAATTTTAAGTCTTCGAAAAAACATGAACTTTCGACAAAAATCGATCGAGTCGTTTATGTATATTAATATTTTAGTAAATGGTCATATTGTTTTGTCCATTTAACAAAAAAACTATTTTTCATATTTGTTAATTTTTTACTTGCAATTATAGCTACTTTAAGGCAAGTTATGCATTCGTCGAAAAAAAAAAAATGTTTTGAGATAACAATCAAACATGACATTACGATGATAGCGAAGACGAAGAAAGATGGTCTAAGAATTCTGTCAGTCTGTCTGTATGTATGTATATATAGACACCTACAGCCCAAACGGGTGGACCTAATTGCTTCAAACTTGGCATATAGAGTTTTTTAGGTATTGTACAGAGGGGAAATGTTTGAATTTTTTTAGTTTAAAAAATAACGGTACCTGCCATATAACCGATACGTTAAAGCCTATTTTTCATGAAAACGGCTCTAACGATTTTGATTAAAAAAAATCTGAGCAGCTTTTTAGGTACGACCGATCATATGGTTGAAAAAAAAATAAAAAAAGTCTAAAAACGTAATTTTCCATAGGACGGTTTTTTTTTTTTGCTTTCGACTATTTCATAGATGTCTTAACCGATTCTTTCGAAATTTCACACATATACATGTGTAGGTATTCTAATTTATACTGCGTAACAATATTTTTAATTAATATTTTTTTGTATTTTTAAAATCATTTTTAAGAAAAAAATTAAAAAAAATTATATTTCGAAAACTGCTCATTGAATTTTTTTCAAAAATTATATTTATGTATATGTATTTTCTGAATACCTATGAAACCTTTTTCTCAAAAACCGCTCCACAGATGTTTAACAATTTTTTTCTCATAAATTCAAATTTATCTAAGAAATAAAATGGCGTACTTTTATTTAGCTCAAATTAGTTTAAGTATTTATTTCAGAATTTTGAATTATTTTTTCTTTGATTAAGCCGATTTAATCTTTTGTTTTTAAATTTATATTATAATATTAAAGATTGTCATACCAATTTTTTTTAGAAAATAATTAAAGAAACTTTGTATATATAAATAATAAAGTAAAAAACGACTTTAAAAATATATTCAGATTTTTAATAGAAATCGTTTGCATACGATGTGATCGAACATAAGAGCAATTTCGTGCGATTTGTCTTTATCTTAATAAAATAAAATGCACGACTGGATCGCACGTACTTGCTCCTATGTTCGATTACATTTTATGCAAAATATTTTTAATAGAAACGGCTAAATGTATTTTTAAAATCGTTTTTCACTTAAAATCGTTTTACACTTATATATACTTTAAATTTTTCTAAAAAAAATGGTATGATAATTTTAAGTATTTAATAATATAAACTCAAAATCAAAATGTCAGAAGAAATCGTCCACCCATTTTCGATATATAGAATTTTCAATAAAAAAATATTTTTTTTTCAAAAATCCTAAAAAACTATTTTTCGAAAATTTTGAAATGCAGTATCATTTAGAATTTAAAGGATCTCCATATAAAAACTTTGATCGAAATTCGTTGAGCCGTTTATGAGAATGCCGAAAATCAATAAAATGGATTCATGGCAGGTACCTCGTTAATATAAAAATATTTTTAAAAAAATTTCCCAAAATGTAGACCATACCCAAACGCTTAAATACCAAGTTTGAAGAAAATCCCTTCAGCCTTTTAGGATGGAGAGCATTGTACAGACAGACAGACGGAATTGCGGGACCCACTTTTTTGGTGTTATCTATCATCGTAATGTCAACTTTGATTAAAATCTCGAGTTCGATTTTTTCCAAATGAAAAACTTGCCCTATAGTACCTATATCGCAAGTAAAAATTATTTGTTGAAAAAATATAAAACATTCGGTTTTTTACATGCAACTGAAAACTATAACCATATTCCTATTGTGTTTGTTCCATAACATAATAAAGGGTTATTCATTTTGTGGTTTCAAAAGTATAGGGTTGGAATTCGACATCTGTCAAACTAAGTTGCTAAACCAATTTTTTTTCAGTTTTCTTCATCGACGAAGCACATTTCTCACTTGGTGGGCATGTTAATAAACAAAATTGTCGTATTTGGGGTTCTGAGAATCCTCAAGTAATTGAATAGAGGCCATTACATCCACAAAAAGTCACTGTTTGGGGTGCCCTTTGGTCCGGAGGTGTGATTGGACCTTACTTCTTCAAAAACGACGATGGAACGGCTGTCACCGTCAATTCGGAGCGTTATGGTCATATGATAACCGACTTTTTTGCCTGCTATTGAAGAATACGACTTCGAGAGTATGTGGTTTCAACAAGACGGTGCCACATGCCACACAACTCGAGCGAATATGGCTTTATTGCAAGAGACATTTCCTGGCCGCGTAATTTCTCGTCGTGACGATATCAACTGGCCACCAAGATCATTTAACTCTTGAGCACTTGAAAACTAACATTCTTCGATACCGCCCAATATGTGTCAAAAAGTGGTGGAAAATTACCTCAAAAGAATCGATGCTTGCAACAATTTGCGTGGTGGTCATTTAAATGTTGTAGTATTTCACACATAATGTCAACGTTCAAGCTTTATAATATAAAATATCATGAAAAAAAATATTTTATATGTGTTTTATTTACGTTTACTTTTGAAACCGCAAAATGGGTAACCCTTTATTATCTATAATACAGATGTTAAGGCAACACTAGGTACTTGCATTTTTTTGTATGAATATATTGTCGAATTTCAAACAATTCAATTAAACAAACAGAACACAACGACATTGATTTAATTTTCATGATTTTATATCTTTAAAATGCAACCACAATTTGAGAAAAAAAAATTAAAGTTAATATTTTCTCTTTGAAATGATTAATTCTGTAGCAAGCACAGTATTCAACAGTTGTTTATATTGATTGGAATGTGGAAGTTTAAGGATATCAAGTTGATGCTTTACGAACATGAAATCAAAGTTAAAATTTGCATATCAAACAAAACACTGATTAGTATAATAATCTCGAATCTCGAGTAAGAGGTTTTTGACTGACAATTAGAATAACATTGTGAAACCACTTTAAAAGCTTTTGAATTTTAGCAAACTTACATACATACATACATACATATATACATATATTTAAATCTATTCAAAGTTAAAAGGGATAATTAAAAAAGTTTTACTTTTAAATGGAAAATGCTTTGAAAGGATTTTTGATCTTTTTTCATGAATTAAAATAACACAAAACAAAGCAAAATATCTAATTATTATTATTTTATTTTAAATGAAGGGTATACTTTTTTGGTAAGATTAAATCTTTTAGAAAAAAGAACTTTAAGTTGAATGATTAAATGAAAATTAATATTGTAAATATGTAGAAAGCTTGACTTTGAACTCTTATGAGTGCAGAACAATTTTTTCTTTTTAATTTAAAAGCAAAAACTGAAAGATAGAAATAATTCAGTATCAATACCTAGTTGTTTCCAGAGCTGTCGCTTCCGTCTTAAATACAAAAGCTGAACAAGTCATATCAATAAGTTAATACATTTGGATTTATTGTAGTACCTACCTACAGGCATGGAGTTGAAAATGGGATATCCTAACATTTTTGGAAGGGATTTCAATTTCATATTTTATTCGGACCAGGGACATAGTGGTGTCCAAAATAACACAAATGCACAAAATTAAACTTTTTTGTTGTTGTATGGAATTTTATGGCTGTTGTTTACTAATTCGAGGTCGTTGATTTCAAATCTAACCTCAATTTTTCTCTTACAGCTCAATTTTTTAAGGTACATCTATTGCCCATATTTTTGTTCCAGTTTCACTTAAGTTTCATAAAAACGAGCTTTTTTTTCAAAAGTATTTTTTTTTACAATGTCTACGTCGAGAAATACCTGGAAAAATAATCCCAACTATTTTTGTAACATCTGTGGTGAATATACATTGAAAAAAAAAATTGTAGACTCAGTGTGTCGGAGTTCGTAAAACGGGTGTATTTCGATTACTTTGGATTTTCTTTGGACACCCGTGACAAGTACTGGTTGCCGACCCGTGACAAGTACTGGTTGCCTTATATGGTATGTAAAACATGCGTCGAGTCTTTGAGGTTATGGACAAATAAGAAAAGACCACATTTCAAGTATCGAACACCTATGATATGGCGGGAACCTTCAAATCATGAGAATGATTGTTATTTTTGCGTGGTAAATATAAACGGGATTAACAAAAAAAACCGGTCCAAATGGTTTTATCCTAACTTTTTATCTGTTACTCGACCAGTCCTGTACTCCGGCGATGTACCAGTACCGCAAGCATTTTCATCTGCACAAAATAATCACGACTTAGAAGAAAAAACTCTTCTTCAAGTGATGAAAGTGGTGCGACTGTTTTTAATCCAGATATTTCTTCTTGAGCCACAGCCCATTAATCAGGAAGACCTCAGCGGATTAGTCAGAGACCTTGGCCTTTCTAAAAAAGCATCGGAGGTTGTAGCTTCTCGATTAAAGCAAAGAAATCTTTTAACCCAAGAAACAAGAATTTCGTACTATCGTAAGAGAGAGACAGAATTACTTCCATTCTTTTCTGATGATGATAACTTTGTTTATTGTTCAGATATTCCCGGTTTATTGAAAGCAATGGAAGTACAAAAATATGATCCAAAAAAATGGCGTTTATTTATTGATTACTCAAAACGTAGCCTGAAATGTGTACTTATGCATAACGGCAATAAGCTGGGTTCGTTACCGAGTTCAATTCAGTGTGGTGACAGTATACACAGTATACACAGTATACACAGGCATCACTGGTTTAAAAAAAGCTCGCCCAGAAGCTTTTTTTACATACTATCTATTATATAAAATTCTCGTGTCACGTTGATGTGTTCGATGAACTTCGAAACTATCTAACCGATTTTCATGTTTTTTTTTTGAAATGTTTATTTTGCTGGTGTGCCTAAGATAGGATAGTTTGTAATACTCTATACTTAAAAACAAAGGTACTTCCCATACAATTTTTTCTACCATCTTGATTATTTCAAAAACGGCTGTTCAGTTTTTGACAAAAATACAATGCAAGACTGGATCGCACGAACTTGCTCTTGTAGCTAATAACTTTAATGTAGCTATTACCATGGAGGTTTAGTTAGTTAGGTGTAGTTATCCTATGCAGGTTTAAGCCCTATGTAGGTTAGATTACCTTGATTCTTAGTACATATTGTTATAAATTTTAGGATGAGATTCCGAAATAAATAGGAAAAATAAAATGCAAAATAACTTCTTGGGTATAATCCAACACGTGACTACTTTTATTCTCGATTTTTTTTTTAAATCAATTTCTTGCTTTTCTGTTGGCAGACGTTGCTGTCATTTTGGTGACCGCATCTAGCTAGCATTGCCGATGACTGCATTCAACCATGGGCAATATTCGTAACATTCTCCCCACCTTGAACTAGAACACCTCCACTAACAACCTTCTCTAATGGCCAATCCTCGCCCCGCTTTCCTCGATACTCTGCTAAACGATCAATGTGAACAATTCTCGGCTTCGCTCTAGGCTTTCTCTGAATTTTTATCGTGACGTCAGTGATCAACTCCATGACGCGATATGGGCCCTCCCACTCAGATTGGAGTTTGGGAGATACGCGAACTTTTCTTCTGGGGTTGTGAAACCAAACGAAGCTTCCTACCTGGAAACGTGGATTATGAGAACTTAAATCGTTCCTGTTTTTCATCCTGGCGGCAGTCCTATACATTTCTTGTCGTGCTCGTTCATGTACCTCTTGTAATTGCTCCTGAAGCTGTTTTGCTTAACCAGCTATTGTTACCTCTCCTGGTGAAACTCCAAATAATAGATCAGGTGGCAGTCGCATCTCCCTGCCAAACAGCATCATAAAAGGAGATTGTTTTATTGATTCTTGCTGTGCTGCTCTGTACGCCATTGCAAAAAGAGGAAGAAAATCATCCCAGTCGTCTTGCTTCTCGTTAACGAATTTGGATAGATAATGCAAAACCGTCCTGTTCATTCTCTCGACTAAACCGTCAGACTGGGGATGAAGAGGTGTTGTCCTGGTTTTGTGGATACCCAGAATTTCCATAACATTTTGGAACACATCCGCTTCAAAAATTTCTACCCTGATCGGAATGTAGCTCAACTGGGATTCCAAATCTGCTGAAAACATCTCGTACCAGCGTTCGTGCCACGGTGTCTGCAGTCTGATCTGGAAGTGGGAAGATCTCGACCCATTTATAAAATCAAGTATAACGAACACAAATGGCTGATATGTCTAAAAATGGTGAATTTTCTTTTTGGACAACAAGGATGCTATGCAAAATATGCTTGTTTTATTTGGCTGTGGGACAGCAGAACTAAGTCTGAACACTGGATTAGAAAAGAATGGCCTTCCAGGCAAGCTATGGTTCCGGTACAACTGAATGTGATAAATGAACCACTAGTACCTAGGGATCGCAAAATAGTGCCACCTTTGCATATCAAACTAGGGCTGATGAAACAATTTGTCAAAGCTCTGAACAAGGATGGTGATTGTTTTAAATACATTTCCAAAAAATTTCATAATTTGAGTACAGAGAAACTGAAAGCCGGAATTTTTAATGGTCCCCAAATAAGAAGTTTGATAAAGGATGAAAACTTTATTAGTTATATGACTGATATTGAAAAAAAATGCTTGGAAAGAATTCGCTTGGATTGTACAAAATTTTCTGGGAAACAAAAATGATGAATGCTATGCGGAGCACATTGCAGAGATGTTGCCGCACTTCCAGCAGCTTGGCTGTAATGAGCATTAAGGTACACTTCCTCCACAGTCATTTGGACCGTTTCCCTGAAAACCTTGGTGATCTGAGTGAAGAACAAGGAGAACGGAGGAGCGGTAACAGGGGCACTGGAATTCCCACATAATGGCGGACTATTGTTGGAGCATTAAAAACAGCCCTTGTGAGCCAAGTCAAGCAAGCAAGGAAATCATAACGGGTCCGCCATCTAACTTTTTTTTTCAACTAGTGCTTATTTCGTGAATGGTAACACTTAGCTCATCTCTGATTTGACACATAATTAGTTTTATCCTTCCGCTGAACAAATATGGTTGTGTGTACGCTTGAACAACGCTGGGAAATATTGCGACATTACTTTGAAAATCATGGTAATGTTGCAGAATGTGTGCGAAAATTGCGTACGGATTTTGGAAGAAGAGAAGCACCGTCAGCTCCGTATGTTCGTTATCTAGTGAAAAAAGTGAAAGAAACTGGCATCCTCATCGATAAACCAAAGCGTGAAAAACCAAAAACAGTTCGTTCACCCGAGAATATTGCTGCTGTGGCAGAAGGTGTGCGTGAAGCGCCATCAACATTAATTCACCGTCGTTCTCAACAATTGAACATTTCGGAGACATCATTGAGACGAATTTTGCATGAAGACCTTGGTATTACGCCATACAAAGTCCAATTGGTTCAGGAGTTGACCATCCAATGCGTTTTTGCTTCCCTAAGTGGGCCTGCGATCGACTTAGAGAAGATGCCGATTTTGCCAAAACAATGATCTTTTCAGATGAAGCTCATTTTGATCTTGGTGGGTATGTAAACAGGCAAAATTGTCGCATTTGGCCGATACACCCAAAACGAGTCACTGTTTGGTGCGGATTTTGGTCCAGAGCCATAATTGGGCCATTTTTCTTCGAAAATGAGCAAGGAGTGGCCGTTACAGTAAATGGCGATCGTTATCGTGCCATGTTGAACGAATTTTTGTTCACAAAAATTGAAGAGGAGGATATTGGCAATATTTGGTTTCAACAGGACGGCGCTACGTGCCACACAGCCGAAGCTACACTCGATGTTTTGCGCCCTGTTTTTGAAGATCGAATTATCAGCCGCAGAGCTGATTGACATTGGCCACTTCGGAGCTGCGATTTGACACCGTTGGACTATTATTTGCCAGAGACAATTGACGCTTTAAAGGACAATAATCGTGAAACCATTGGTGAAATGCAGCTGCACACAATCGATAATGTGCTTAAAAATTGGACAGATCGTGTAGGCTACTGCATGGCCAGCCGAGGCAGCCATTTGAATGAAATTATTTTCCATTATTAACCGGAAGGATTGTACTTTCAAATAAAAAAAGAAATTTGAGAAAATATTCAGTAGTTTTTTTTCATAGCATTTCAAAAAAAAAGAAGTTATTTGGCGGACCCTTTATAAGGCAAGTTATGTATTCGTAAAAATTTTTTTTTTCTAACAATCAAACATGACATTACGATCATAGAGAACACCAAAAAAGTGGGTCCCCCAATTCCGTCTGTGTTGTCTGTCCTCGAGTCTGCAGCATAAACAGTTCGGTGGATTTGATTCAAACTTGGTACATATTGTTTTTTCGGTATTATGCCCACACGTTTTTTTCATTTTTTTTAAGACGACAAATAACAGTAGCTCCCATAATTTTTTTGCCCAAAAACAAAAATATTATTTTTTCTCAAAAACGGCTCCAACGATTTTTATTTAAAAAAATCAGTTTATTAACGAAGGGAAAGGGTACCTTTTGATAATTTTTTTTGGAAAAAAATTGTTAGTTTTGGTACTTATAGTAGAACCATTTTATTGGTTTTCGATTTTCTCGGACACGGTTAATTTGATTTTTTTAAAATTTTTTCCGCAGAAGCTCCTAGAGATTTTAAACACTATTGTTCAAAAAAGTTTTTTTTTTGGAAATAAGTTTTTTTTTTGAAAACTCAAAATTTCGAAAACGAATAAATAGATTTTTTCGAAACTTCGTATTTGGTGGTTTTTTGACATTATCTTGAATATTTGAATCGATTAGTGGGCTAAAGGTCGGAAAGAATAATGCTGTTGTTAGATTGCGTGCGACGTTTCAAGCATGGTTATGCTCATCATCATGCAAAAAAAAAAAAAAACAAATATATCAAAAAATACTGCGCATTCTAACACTTTTTGGTTTATAAACTAAAAATAATAATATTGAATTAAATAACTGTCAGTATTTTGAATATAAAAAAAAATACAAATGTTAAAAAACCGTTAAGAAAAAAATGTCTCGAAAACGGCTCCAAGAATTTTTATAAAAAAATGTGTGTTCTTAACTTTGAAGTATACAAATATTTTTTTTTGCGTACTTATTAACGGTACTTCCCATAGAACCACTTTTCATACTTTCGACTTTCTCAATATTGGCTGAACCGATTAAAATAATTTTTTTTTGTGCAAATATTCACTAAAATTGTTAATAAGACTGCGTACTCAAATTTTCAAAAAAAAAAAATTTGAAGTGCCAGAAGTTGGTAGACTACCAAATCGAATGGATGCACTGTTTAAAAATAAAAGTTTTTCAACGAAAAATTAAATATTCTTTACTAATAAATAAAAAAAAAAATAAATTGGTTATTAAAATGACTTGTTTTTTTTTATTAAATTAATCAAGTGTTTCTATTTTTATGACCAGCTTGTTGGGAAGCCTAAATCAAAGGGACTAAGATATTTTGCAAACCACTTATAAAGTTTTCAAAAAAATGTATATAAAATAGATTAACAACATACTTACCACTAATATATAACACTAATATTTTTTTTATTATTTGCCTGGTATAAGTACTACACACAATATTACAAGAAATGAGGGATGATACGATTTTTGAAGTTCTGTTATTTGAATTCTATAAGAATCTTTTTTATAAAATTTGCAAAAAAAAAATTGTAAAATCAGAAACTATTAAAGATTTTGATCTAAGATGTTTGGGATTAAAAGTTCACATCTATAGAAATATTTTCTGACAGAATCAAGGACAAAGAAAAGCCTTTCATGTATTCGTCTTATTGTTGCAATTAATTTTTAGACTATAGATCTACCAACAATATTTTTCTCTAATCTCTAACCTAGGTATAAAAACTGTGCAAAATAATAGGCTACTTCTTGCACAAGACGACATCCCTGGTTATGTTGTAATAATCTTCAATAAAAAAAAAGACTATACCTAATAAAAAAGCTTGATGATATATTAAAAAAAATCCATTGTTTCACAATGACTTAATTTACTGCAATTAAAACTGATTTCAAATCAAGCTAAGGTGATTAGTTACGTTCAACTCAAAAAGGGCAAATTAGTTAAATCTACGGCGCGCCGCAGGAAGGTCAATGAAATCGTAATGACATTGGAAAATTTGTTATTAGCTTCAATTTCAATTTTGTTTCTATCTTATTTGTGAAAGTGTGAAAATTAAAATAATAATAAGAATAAAGAAGTCAACATTTAATTATGTGCATAGTGAAATATGTAGGTATATGTTAAAAGAGAATTTTTGAATATCAAACAGATTCCTTTGATGTGTTTGAAGGTAAATGTTAAATATTAATTTTTGTATCTTTTATGATTGGTATCTACTTAGTCAAAGTACCACCTACATACTGCTTTTGTTACCAACATACAAAAAAAAACAACAACTTGGAATTGTTGCTGTTTAAATCTGAAGTCACGTATTCACATATCGTAAAATTAATCATTTTTCTCAACTGAAACATATGTACATATCTAATATCTATATTTGATGAAGAATATTTAATTTTTGAAATACACCGAAATATCTAGATGAAAAATGTTTTAATATTTAGTATGACATTGAGCCTACCCCAACTTATTATATCAATTTTCATACAAAGTTGATGTGAAAACTGAAGTTGAGTGGGATCGGAATTAAATTATATATAATTAATTATGTATTGATTTTTCAATAAAAAAGTGCACTTTTAATTTTTAATTACGCGAGTGATCCGAAATATCTATAACTAATTAACTATGTCCAACCACCGCGAAATCCTTAAAAGTAATAATAAATTATATAGTTCAAATATTTATTAAACTGTTGCTTTGGTCAGAAGATGGCCAGTTCCGGTTGCTTTATTAATATAGAAAACACCAAATGTGGGTACCGCAATTCCGTCTGTCTGTCTGTACAACGTTCTACAGCCTAAGCGGCTGAAGCAATTTTCTTCAAACTTGGTACTTAAGTGTTTTAGGTGATTATCTCAAATAGATTTTTGAATCGTTTTTTTTAGTCCCAAAAATAACGATACCTGCCATACAATTTTGACTACCATCATTACTATCTCGAAAACGGCTCTTACGATTTTGATTAAAAAATAAAGTGTGTGTATACTTACTTTGGGTTTATTCTACATTTTGGTTTTCGACTTTCTCTAGGAGAACTTTCAAATTCTAGACAATAGTGCGTACCAAAATTTTGGAAAAATTTTTTTTTTTGGATATTTAAAAAAAGAAATATTTTTTTTATTTTTGATGACGATTTTTTGTTCGAAATTATTTTTTTAAGCTTATATTATTAATTACATAAAATTTCTTATTAAGAAAAAAACAAGGAAATTTTTTTATATTAAAAATTTAGTGAAAAACGACTTTTCTATTAAGAATCTTGTGCATACGATGTGATCGAACATAAGATCAAGTTCGTGCTATCCAGTCGAGCTTTTATTTTGTTCAAATTGGTAGCGAAATGAGAGATAAATTGGACTCTTAATAGTTGTTACCAAGATTACGCCTGAAAATGTATTTGAAAATCAACCAGTTCCGCCCGGTTTTCAATCTTATGTGAAAGTGGAAGTTACATATTTTACAACCTTTTTTCTAGTTAGACGATAGTTCATGATTTCGAATCTCTGCGAATATTTGCTTTCAAAATCGACTTTAAAGTCGGTCAATTGATGAACAATCACTTTCGTTAAACATTCATAGCATTAGTTCTTATTTAATTTGCTTAAGCAAATGCGTAATTGACCCAACTGATGCGAGAACTGCAAACAGTGATCGAGTGAATTTTTTAAGTGGGACAATAAATTTAAACTGTAGAAGTCACTTGATATTATTACTTACGATTGTAGGTACTATAGGGTAAGTTTTGAATTAGAAAATAAATCGAACTCGAGATTTTAATGAAACTTAACATAACGATGATAGAGAAACCCAAAAAAGTGGGTCACGAAATTCTGCCTAAACGGCGTAAGCGATTTCCTTCATTCAAACTTGGTACTTAAGCCATCTATAGGTGCCTGGCTCGATTTTTTTTTTTAATCTTTTGTTTAGCCCCAAAACTGCCATAAAATTTTTGGTACAAAAAATGGTTAGTGTCAATTATCTCGAAAACGGTTCAAACGATTTTAATATATGTATTCTATATTTTGTGTAAAAATTTTTTTGTATATAAAATGTTATTACCGGTGCGGAACAATTTTTACTTGCGATTATAGGTACTATAAGTACGGTGACTATATTTCTTTGAGCAAATGTCCCGGGTATAAATTTGAAAATTGAAAAACGTGTGTGGTACAAGATCAACAAAATTGTCAAAAGAAAAAAGGGGGTGGCCGTGGCGCGATAGTTGTGTGCTCGCCTGCCAACCTCGTGGTTGCAGGTTCGATTCCTGCCGTTGACTATGTCTTCTTATATTCCATTAAAAACCAATTCTAAAAATTGTCATAAAATAAGTTGCTGCTTTGCTCAGTACATGCTGTGTAGGCATAACACTAACAACATGTGATTAGGTAAACTTGCATAGCCATTAAATATGACAAAGAAACAAATAAAATAATGCGAATTATAAGGGACATAAATAAATAAGACTCGGTAATTCTCTCCGCATTAGTTCAACCGCCATCCCTGGAGATAAATCTGAGAAAACAACCAGCTCTAGTCTCAGAACATCGCGCCACACATCTTTCCTATCCTTCTTTCTCTTCCTTAACCTCATGTCCGCGCTGTGTTTATAACATATGAAGGGTATTCATAATCCCTTGAGCGCGTGCAGTTATAAAAAAAAAAAAAAAAAAAAACACAAAATGCAAAAACTTTACATTTTTTTTAATATTCAACCTTTTTTTTTACCAAGTTTTGAAAACTATACATTAATAACACATTACCAAAAAAATTTTGGTAATTGGTACTTTTTTGCCTAACAAATTTCTTTGATCATATTATCGTTTCCTATTAGTTATTTTTTAAATTCCTGACAGCTAAAAAGTTTTACCATTAACATGGCTCAGAGAGTTTTAACATTCAGTTGTGTGTTTTCATTTGTCCAAATATTATTCATTATGGTAAAAAACTCTTTCGGTTGGAGCATTTAAACCTGGCTGACAGAGGCCTAACTCGACAATAAGCAAAAGATTTTTGAAGTTTATACTTTGCAAAAAAGCTAAAGGGCAAAAAAGGCAAAATTATCAATTGTTCTCCTAATCTAGATTTTAATTTTAATTTAATTTTTGCCACTCTGCTAATAATATGCTCACATGAAAAATTGAGGACTCTGATTCAATAAAATGGAGAAAGAATGACGTCAGATGAAGGGTTGTTAAACAAATTCATTAAAATAAAAAAATCTCTCTTAAAGGATGTATTATTCTCTCAATAGCTCGTTTTAAGGATAGCCAACTAGTTTTGATGCAACCAACTAGATTTAAGTATTTATTCTTTTATTTTGTTGATCTGTTCTTGGTGGAGATACATTTTATTTAAATTATAAAAAACAAAAAAAAATGGTTTATTTAGTTTAATGGTGTTCGGCACACAACCTTCTTTAGATTAAATTTCAAACTAGCTGGCTAGTAGTGTGTGTCGAAATTATTTTAATTATTGTTGTTATCGTACATAAAATTGTTGCTTAAATTTTTTAATGTTATTATATATTGTAAATAATAATAAATATATTGTAATATGGCACAAACCCGGGAGAGTAGTACGTCCCAGGTTTTCTTAAAGTTTACCCGGGAAAGACGAGCGTAATACGGGACTGTCCCGGGAAATACGGGACGGATGGTCACCGTAACTATGACATTACGAACGTAGAGAACACCAAAAAAGTGGGTCCCCCAATTCCGTCTGTCTGTTTGTCCGCGAGTCTGCAGCCTAAACGGTTGAATGGATTTGGTTCAAACTTGGTAGATAATGTTTTTTCGGTAATAGCTATGTCCACACGTTTTTTTCATTGTTTTTTTTTGGTAAATCACAAATGACAGTAGCTCCCATACATTTTTTTTTTGGGCCAAAAACAAAAATCTGATTTTTCTCAAAAACGGCTCAAAATCTGATTTTTCTCAAAAACGGCTCAAACGATTTTTATAAAAAAAAATAGTTCATTAATGAAAGGAAAAGGAACATTTGGGTAATTTTTTTTGTTGAAAAAAATAGTCATTTTTGGTACCTCTAGTAGTACCATTTTTTTTTGGTTTTCGATTTTCTGGGAAAGGGTTAATTTGATTTTTATGAAATTTTTTGCGCAGAATCTTCTAAAAAGTTTAAATACTAATGTAAGACAAAATTTTTCAAACAATTTTTTTTTGAAAATTAAAAAAAAAACTTTTTTTTTTGAAAAGTCAAAATTGTGAAAACGACTTAATGGATTTTTTCGGTACTTCGTATTTGGCAGTTTTTTGACATTATCTTAAATAGTTTAAAAAAATTATATTAATAAAATAAAAAAACAACGCTACCTCCCATACAAATGTTAAAAACAAACCGTTAAGAAAAAAATGTATTTCTCAAGTGGCTCCAAGAATTTTTATAAAAAAAGGTGTGTGTTCTTATATTAGTGCATTCCACTTTTAAGTATAAAAACATTTTTGTTTGCGTACTTATTAACGGCACTTCCCATAGAACTACTTTTCATATTTTCGACTTTCTTAACATTGGATGAACTGATTAAAATATTTTTTTTACACAAATGCTCCCTATTTTGTTTAAATAAAACTGCATAATTAAATTTTCAAAAAAAGTTTTTCGATTTTTAAAAAATAAATACATTTTTTTCGATTTTTCAAAAACCAATCAAAGAAATTTTTTGGAATTTCAATTTTATATGTATATTAAAAATATCTTCAAAATGGCGTTTCATTTTTTTTACATACAAAATTAATTTATTAAAAAAACGCTCCAACGATTTTTGAATTTTTTTTATTTTCCCTCAAACTATAACGACTAAGCAATATAAAAACATTTAATTATGTGTATTATAAATATATGTCTACCTTATTAATATTCCCTTTTTACGAATTTTTGCGAACGTCACTGAATACTAAATACAATGTAGGACCTCATATATTTATATATACATATGTGTCCTTAAAAATTGCATGAATCTTATGTATGCATACTGCACCTAAATTATAAAGTTATATGCAATGCATATAGCTACCAACCCACCTACATCCTTCATTTTCATTATTATATGTACAAGTTTACATACTAAGCTTCCACCTATATGTATATGTATGTACATACATTTTACTCTCCTAACTTACATAATTAACACCCATATCTTAGATGTAAATCTATATTTGTAGGTAGGTACCTACATATGCAACTATTCCTCGAATCATACATTCGACAATTCATTATATGTACTAAGAATCAAGGTTATATTAATTACATCGGCTTTAAACCTTCATAGGATAACTAGACTACCTATACCTTCTAAACAGCGTCAATGTTTAGCTACATTAAAGTTGTTAGCTACAAGAGCAAGTTCGTACGATCCAGTCGTGCATTTTTTTTTTTTTGGATCTTCGACTTCTCATAAACGGCTCGAAGGATTTCGATGATTTTTTTAATAATTATAAATAAGTTTATAAATTTTCGAAAAAATATTTTGTTTGTATTTTTGAAAAAAAAACATTAAGATTCAATATTTCAAAAACGGTTTTGAAATATTGAATTTTAATGTTTTTTTTTTTTCAAAAATACAAACAAAAATTTTTTTCGAAAATTTATAAACTTATTTATAATTAATAAAAAAATAATCAAATTCCTTCGAGCCGTTTATGAGAAGTCGAAAATCCAATTATCTACTCGTGAGAAAAAATTTTTTTTTTTAATTTCATTTATATTAATAAATATTTAAAATTGCCATATAGGACCAATTTTTTTTTAAGAAAAAAAAATTAATAAATTTTGTATAGAAAAAATTAAGTAAAAAACTAATTTAAAAATTAACAATCTTTTGCATACGAGGTGATCGAAAATAAGAGCCAATACATGCGATCCAGTCGTGCATTTTTTTAACGTTTTCGCATTAGTTTAGTGAAAAGGTGGAAGAAATATTTTCTTTAGTTGGAGGACAATCAGCCACAGAACTGGAAACAACCTTGAATTGTCCTAAAAAACAGCAACTACTCACTGTCTTGTGCAACATTGTCAAAGGGGTCAGTATCATAGATTTACAGACTTCAATTGGCTCAGTATGCAGGTGCGTGTTGATCGGGTTTGCACGGCGATCGTGGATTTCATGTTTGAAGTTGCTGTACGATAGTCCGAACGCAATTCCGGGAAGTTTTCAGGTAGTTTTCTAATTTAAGCATTAGTACGTTATATTAACTAAGTCCAAATCTAACAAACTCTACAATTTTTGAGAATGACTTACAATTTACAAGCAAAAAAAAACATGGTAAGGTACCTGTGGGTAGTTTGGGAAACGTGTTGCTTTCAAAAACTTGTAATTTTCTTTAAATAATCACACAGCTATTTGAACATTGTGAAACCGAATTCTTTATTTACTAATTTGTATTTCCAAGTCACAAGACACAAATTGTGGCTGTTATCTTTAGTTGGTAAGTTGCAGTTACAAGAAGACATACAAAAATTCAGAAGCACATTTTACCTAGGAATCTATGTACAAATTCTAAATGAAAATTCAATATCTGAATTTTTCCCACCCTACTGGTTTTAAATATGTATGTAGATAGGTATCTACCTATATATATTTCCACAACATTTTCTGTGTCAATGAATGCAGCAGCATCAACTCAAAAGCTTCTTACAATTAAATAACATCAATGACACAGCGACGACAACGAGACACTCTGTCTAGAGATTTTGCCTTTAGAGTCATCGCATATAGTACCTACCTATACCTACCTACTCAAGAAAAAAAAAAAAAAAAAAAAAAAAAGTGGTGGCCGCCACCCGCTAATCGTTTATCTCTTACCTTTTGTCTCTCAACAAAATATAAAGTACACACTTCCTGCGCTCAGCGAGATCAAGTTAAGTCATGCTTTTGTCTCGTCATAGTCGCTAGTCTTTGATCTTAAGACATTCTAGCGATATGTACTGTACATACGAGTACAAATGTAGGTACACATACAGTGGCGAACAAAAAAATAGCACCAAATTCACAAACAATCTTTTTAAGTTCATTGTAATTTTCTATTTGTTAGTTTTAAAAACTTAAAAAGACATTTTTAAAATTAAAAAGGTTTTATAACTGTTGTGTAGTAAAAATACTGAAGGTACTATTTACCAACTTAAAACTATTTAAAAAAAATCAAAAACAAAAAATAAAATAAAATGCACGACTGGATCCCACGTACTTGTTCTTATGTTCGATCACATCGTATGCACAATATTCTAGTAGAAACGGCTAAATATATTTTTAAAGCCGTTTTTCAGAAAATTTGTAAAGTAAAACTTCTTTTGCGGCGTTGTTGGTGGTAAACAAAAATGTCTATTGAGGTGTCAAACTGACCGAAATCTGACGTGACCATACATCTGACGTGACCCGACATAGAAGATTTTTATTCGTTTTGTAGATGTTCATAGATGAGCGCAGATATGTATGTATCTGCAATGTGTATATTCGCTGAGGATTTTTTTGTTGGTATGTGTTGTGGATTCTTATGCTGAATGTACCTACATGAATTGTGTGTATTCAAGGAGAAATTTCATTTTTCGTTGCTTTGTTTATTTTTGGTTCAATATTTTTTGTAGGTTCGTTGCGGATTCGCATAGATTAATGTAGTAGGTATAAGCATTGTGTGTATTCGACTAGGATTTTTTTGTTTGTTCGTTTTGTTGACAAGATTAGATTAGTGCGTATTGTGTGTATTTGACGGCGTTTTTTTTTGTTTGTTTTGTTGATGTTCATTCATTAGTTTATATTGTGTTGTATTAATGTGTTATATTTAAGTCGATGATCTCGTTGCCAGTGATTCAGTGTATCTTCTTCGTAGATTTATACATACTGAGTAGTAAAGTTGGAACGACGCTAAGGTGACGTTTGCACAATTGGAAGATGGGGTCGTAATGGGCTGGTATCAAGAAATATAAACTTGGTTGTTCTTTGACTGGTTTCCATAAAATTGAAATACATACATATGTATATGTTGTAGCTGACTTAGAATTAAGATTTTTTTTTTAAATTAGGGAAGTTTTATTTCTGGCGCGTGTACATAATTTTTAATTTTTTTCTGAATAAGATGTGGTATGGAAATTTTATGTAAGTAATAATATAATCTTAAAAATATGATTTCCAAAAAATTGTCATTCGTTTTCGAAATATTGAATTTTCAAAAATAAAAAAAATATTTTGATATGTAGTATTGTTTAGAGTTTGAAGGATCGAAATCCGTCAAGCCGTTTATGAGAAAGTCTATAGTAAAAAAAATGGTGGTATGACAGGTAACGTTAATAGCAAAATATGTAAAAAAAAAAATTGACCAAAATGTAGACCAAATACCCTGGGTTGTGCAAACAATTTTTTTTATCAAAATCGTTAGAGCTGTTTTCGAGATAATTAAGATGGTAGAAAAAACTGTATGGCTAAAAAACGATTCAAAAATCTATTCGAGCGATTCACTTAAAACGCTTAAGTACCACGTTTGTGAAAATCGCTTCAGCCGTTTGGGGTGTAGAACGTTCTACAGACAGACAGACAGGCTCGCGGAATTGCGGCCCCCACTATTTTGGTGTTCTCTATTAACGTAATGTCAAGTTTGATTAAAATCTCGAGTTCGATTTTTTTTCAAATGCAAAATTTGCCCTACAATACCTACATATGTATATCGCAAGTTAAAATAGCACCACAATTCCAAAGAGCACTTACGGTTCAAGTAGGTGTTTTGGGTCGTTGTCTTGTTGAAAGACCTCAATAAAGATATTTCGTATTCTGCGTAAGAAAGCATAATTTTGCCAATTAATTCAACGTAAATGTTTTGGTCCATAATCGTTTTTATCCAATATGTATTGGACCTACACCATAACCCAGTGTACAAAAATGTTCAAAAATTCACTACTAAAAAAGTAGCTTTTTCCTCAAGGAAAAGAAGCATCACCAATGAATTTTCTGGGGAGTCCTACAATGACTTAAACATGCACTTGGCCTAGGAGGTAAGAAGGTACGCCCATTCTCGATGAAGATTTTGTAATGAAATCACCGGTTACATGGAATCATGAAATTCATAAGTTTATATTTTTGGTGAAAAACTGATTCCTGAAATATAAATGATTTAGTCGCAGAAAAAGAATACAAATCAACAAAATATAAATGAAAGCATTCTAGAAAAAATGAAATCACGCGCAACAAAAAAACAGTAGGCGCGAAACGAACGATAGGAAAATCCCAAATAATAAAATGCACAACTGGATCGTACGAACTTGCTCTTGTAGCTAACAACTTAAATGTAGCTAACCGTTGATGTTTAGTTAGTTAGGTGTAGTTATCCTAAGCAGTTTTAAAGCCTATGTAAGTAAGATTAACTTGATTCTTAGTATAATGAATTGTCGAATGAATGATTCAAGGAATAGTTACATACAGGGTGGCACACGAATCGTGCTACAAAAATAAAACGTAATAACTTTTTTTCAGTGTGAGTAATCGGCTTATTTTTTTTTATTTTATAGGCTACTATTTAGATTTATCAAAATGAATGCTTGGGATACTGAAAAAACGATTTGGATAGTGCAGCGATATCATTCTTTGCAGTCCGTCATTTTCGCCCAAAAGGAATTTAGGCTGGAGTTTGGCGGTACTCCCCCGAGTCGATGGACCATTATGAGGCTGGTGAACTTATTTGCCGAATCTGGAAGCATCGAACGAAGACCGTATCATCGAGATCCCAATGTTCGGGTTCAGGATACAATCGTGGCTGTTGCATCGGCAATACAGGTAAATCCAAGTGTTTCGACTCGAAACTTATCGGGCCAAATTGGAATTAGCAGACGGGCATTACAACGGATACTTCATGATGACTTAAACTTGTTTCCGTACAAAGTCCAAATTACAAGCAAGTTAAACCCTCAGGATTTGCCTGTTCGCCTGGAATTTTGCCGAAAAATGATTGCAATGGCCGAAGAAGACAACACATTGTTAAATTGTTTGTTCATGTCTGATAAGGCCCACTTTGACTTAAAAGGCAATGTTAACAAGCAAAATTGCCTTATATGGAGTGAATCTAATCTAGAAATGCTCCATGAGACGGAACTGCACCCAGAACGAGTCACTGTGTGGTGCGCAGTTTCATCAAGGTGTATTGTCGGGCCATACTTCTTTGAAGAAAACGGTGTAACAAAAATTGTCAATGGGGACCGTTATTTAAAGATGTTGAAGGAGTTTTTTTACCCAGAACTTCGCCGAAGACGTATCCCTTTCAGCAGGATTTGGTTTCAACAAGATGGAGCAAGTGCACACGTAAACACACAAGTTATGGCGGAGCTCCAACGAAAATTCCCCCAAGGTCAACTGACCTGACTGCACCAGACTTTATTTTAAGGGGTTATGTCAAGCAGGAAATGTACAAAACGAAACCCAGGAATTTGACTGAATTGAAGCAGGTGATTTTTAGAGACACATACATATGTATATATAAATGTATGAGGACCTACATTGTATGTAGTATTCAGTGACGTACGCAAAAATTCCTAAAATGGGAATAATAATAAAGTAGAAATAAGTGGATAATACACATAATTAAATGTTTTTATATTGCTTAGTTGTATAGTTCGAGGGAAAACCAAAGATGATATTTGAATTCCTTGATAAATAATATATCAAAAACAAATTTCAAAAATCGTTGGAGCGGCTTTTTAAAAAATATAAAATTAGTATAAAATTTTAGAAACATTTTTAGAGACAAAATTTGAAACGCCATTTTGAAGATATGAATAATATACATATAAAGTTCAAATTTCAAAAACCTTCAGTGACTGATTTTTGAAAAATCAATTTTTCAAAAAAAAATTATTTATTTTTTAAAAATCGAAAAACTTTTTTTTCTTGAAAACTTGAGTATGCAGTTTTATTAAAAATTTTAAGGAGCATTTGTGTAAAAAAAATTATTTTAATCGGTTAATACAATGTTGAGAAAGTCGAAAATATGAAAAGTGGTTCTATGGGAAGTACCGTTAATAAGTACACAAAAAAAATATTATTATACCTGAAATGGACTGTACTAATTTAAGAACACACACGTTTTTTTATAAAAATTCTTGGAGCCGTTTTCGAGAAATACATTTTTTTCTTAACGGTTTTTTAACATTTGTATGGGAGGTACCGTTGTTTTTTATTTTAGAAAAATAATTTTTTTACCTATCCAAGATAATGTTAGAAACACCAAATACGAAGTTTCGAAAAAATCTATTGAGTGGTTTTCGAAATTTTGAGTTTTCAAAAAAAAAATTAATTTCCAAAAAATTTTTTTTTTTTGAAAAATTTTAGTTGTAAAATTGTCTAAACTTTCTAGGAGCTTCTGCGTAAAAAAATCAAATTAACCGTTTACCAGAATATCGAAAACCAAAAAAATGTTTCTACTAGAGGTACCAAAAATAAAAAAGAATCCAAAACAAAAAATTATCAAAACGTACCCTTACCCTTCATTAGGATCAGTTCATTAATGAACTGATTTTTTTTTTTTATAAAAATCGTTGGAGCCGTTTTTGAGAAAAATAAGATTTTTGTTTTTGGCAAAAAAAAGTATAGGAGCTACTGTTATTTGTAGTCTTAAAAAAAAAACGAAAAAAAAGTGTGGGCATATTACCGAAAAAACAATATGTACCAAGTTCGAAGCAAGTCCACCGAACCGTATAGGCTTTTTTTACGACGAATACATAACTTGCCTTAAAGTAGCTATACCTAAATATAATCGCAAGTAAAAAAGGTTTCATTTTCGCAAGACCACTGATGGGATGCTTTACTTTTTATGGAAGACATCTTCGCGTCCGGTTTTGCATTGAATTCATAGATAAATGAAAAAGGATTGTAATAATGTCTTCGTTGGCAAAAAATACACAATGCTATGTAAATTACCCATTCAGCTGAAAAGATGCAGGAACAAGTTATTGCGTTCATTTGTGTATTCATTAAAGATTTTTTGGTTGTTGTCTATTCTCTGCCTTTTTACGTACTTGAGCTATGCACAACATGCTACTTAAATGGCAAACTGGTGACCGGCTGCATTACGTTTTATCAGTGAAATTAATGCGTAATCTCTCCTATATATGACTGTGTCTATACCTATATGATTTCACCAAGGAATTTTTCATTGAGGAGTGAATTTCCTACTGGCATTTTGCATTTGAGTGGCGTCTGACATATGAACGAGACCTTTTTCCGCCATACAAAACAATTTTGCTCTCGTGTGACCATAAGATTTGCGACACAAAATGTCTCTTTTTTATTTTAACAAATTTAAAAAAAAGTGGTGCAATTTTATTTTACGGCACTGTATGTGTAAAGATGAAAAAAAAAATTGCAAAAAAAAAACATAAGAGCACTTGAGTTTTTCGTTATTCAACTCGTTTAATCACTTGCTTATAAGTGAAACACCTTTATATGAATAAGAGCGCTCAGACCCTTGCTCACATACCTACCTACATACATACAATCCATTAGATAGGTGGGTGGTACAAATTATGGCGGTATGGAGAAAATTCTTAATTCCAACCTCTTTCCTCCTCCCAGTAGAAGTGTTTTTTTTTTCTTTAAATAAAAGTAAAAATAAATCAAAAACCACTGACACAAAGGAACATAGAACCACACAATAATCAGCTAAACTTTTGACGACACAACTTTTTTTCTCATTAGCTTTTTGTATCACAAAAACAAAAAAAAAAACTTATATTAGGTACCTAGTGTCTCTTTACTCGTATCTATCTTTCTATCTTCACATCAAAGGAACAGCACTAAAACCACTTACAAAAAAAAAAAAAAACATTTATGCACAGGTAGGTAGGTATACCTTTGTGTATTCCGTTATACAAAACATTTCAACGAAATAGTTTTTTTTTTTTATTTATCTGACGATAGTTCAGACAGAGTTCTCATTATTACCTTCATCGTCAGCTGAATCTGCATACTGCAGATAATGCTCCATGCTAATTATCAAACAACGAGACATCGAAAATCGAATAGGTGCACTATACACTGACGTTCCCGTAAAGTACTAAACAGCACGAGCACCGTTAGTTGCGTTGTCACTTGCCACTAACCGACAGCACTAAATTATGATTTAATTCAATTGTTGTTAGTATAAGTACTCGCACTCGCACTCGTCCTTGTCGATGTTTATTGTTTACCGAAATTCAAAATTTCAAAAACTATCTATAAATAGGTAGATATGTTTTATTCTAACATTACAAAGCTTAATTCATTTCCCCAGAAACCTCTACTCTATTATTGTGTGTACTTTGGTAGCTTCCAGTTACCAATGCACCACGTAGCTAAATCAAGCTGTATTCCTGTCGTATTTATCTTGCCAGCAGAGCTCAGTTACGTTACAAAACGCGCGTTACCCAGTTTTTTTTTTTAATTTTAAATAACAAACTGTGGTATACAACCAACAGGATTGAAAAGATGTCTAATACTGGTGCTGCTCTCTATTTGTCTACGGTGGTGACATCCTCCGATTGAGGGATTCATGATTCATCATCATTGACAACATCATCATCATCATCATCAGCTGCAGAAAAGCGGCATCAGTATCACATCTTTCATGTGCGTACAAACACAAATACACAACTCAATTGCGATAGAGAAGAAGATTTCAAAGGTATATATCTTTTTGTGTGTTATTTTTGTTATTATTTTATGTGTATGTGTGTTAATATTTAAAACTTTTCCTTTCATCCTTGTGCCACCCAACGAACCAAACCCAATATTAACCCTCAGCTTGAAATGGAACCCTCTACGTCTCTTTCTCTTTTTCTGTTGCTCTCGCTCTTCTTTTGGTTTGCTCACGCGTTTGTTGTTCACAAAAGAAACCTCTTAAAAGCCACTTTCCGAAAGATCAAAGCAGATCAAAGGAAGCTCCCATTCATGTCTGACTGGTGGATGGTGAGATGCTGGTGGTGGTATGGTACTGGTACTACATGGCATGGTATGGTGTTGTCGACATAGGAGAGCAGATGGAACTTAGGAAGGACGACAACAATGGTTAGGTAGTGTTGTGAGGGCGACGACGACGAGTACGATAACGAAGAAGCCGGTAAAGGGAGGGTGATGGTAGAAACAAAATAATTAAATTAAAAACATCAATGGACCATTTTCCATCAAAGAAAAACGGCGAGATATTATTCTCTTTTCTCTCGTCTTGCTTCTAACTTAAGTCAGAGGCATCAGGATATCATCATCATCATCATCATCGACTAGCTCTTAACTAGGAATAGGTAGGTACCTACCCCCCTTTAACACACGCGATGAATCCTTTTTGTTAACTTGTTACAACTATACAACTACCTATGTATGTATATGTAGGTACATTCTATAGAGTTTTAGAAAATTTTACTTTTAGTTTTTTTTTTTTTTTTTTTAATTCGGCATAGGTATAAAGGTTATCATGTTACGATGGTGAATAACATACTTAGACGTTCAGTTATACAGTTATTATATTCCATACCATACGTCATACCTAACCTACCGTGCTCACACAGGATATTCTAAAATCTAGAAAGGAAAATCATTCGTTTTGTTTGTGTTGTTGTTTGATCTATACATACAAATGTTAGTGGTGGGTGGACTTTGGTTGGTTGGTTTTCAAATAATTCACATGGTAACCATTTGGATGGTGTTCTAGTGTTCGTTCACAAAATGAATTTGGTTTTGTCTTTGAAGAGTTGTGTAATGAACGCTTTTTTGTTATTTTTTATTTTTTTTTTAATTTGATTTTTGAAAAAAGGTTTGGTTGTCATGGTCAAAGAGTTCATTTGAATTATCTAACTATATAGAAATAAGTACATATTATAAAGCCACAAAAAAAGTTATAATAATATTCGGATAGTCAAACAATTTATCTTTGACTTAAAATACTCTTCAATTAGCAAGTCTTTTTTTATTGCAAGGATATACATACATACATATTGGTTTTGTTTAATTTTTGGGTCTTTGACAGAGCGACTGTTTTGAAACTTTGGATGAGAACACCTATTTTTGGATTGTTTTCTGTTTGATGGGAGTACTCACAAAAAAAAAGACAATTAATATTAGCAATAAATTTATTAAAATACATAAATTAATTTAATAAATAAAAACCCAACAAAATTAACAGCAACTACGAAAATCAGAAAATTCAAAACAATAGGTTTTTAATAAGAAACACTAACAGCCGTATTATTAAATAAAATGCACGACACTGGATCGTACGAACTTGCTCTTGTAGCTCACAACTTTAATGTAGCTAACCAGTGGGGTTTAGTTAGTTAGGTGTAGTTATACTATGCAGGTTTAAAGCCTATTTAGGTAAGATTACCTTGATTCTTAGTATTATGAATTGTGGAATGGATGATTCAAGGAATAGTTACATAGGTACCTGCCTACAAATGTAAATCTAAATCAAAGTTATGTATTTTAATTATGTGAGTTAGGAAATGTATGTACATACATATGTATGTATGTAAACATGTACTTATAATAATGAAAATGAAGGATGTAGGTGGGTAGGTAGCTATATGCATTGCATATAACTTTATAATTTAGGTGCAGTGTGCATACATAAGATTCATGTAATTTTTAAAGAAACATGTACATTTAAATGTATGATGACCTACATTATATGTAGTATTCAGTGACGTACGCAAAAATTCCTAAAAAGGGAATAATAATAAGGTAGACATAAATTGATAATACACATAATTAAATGTTTTTATATTTCTTAGTTGTTGTAGTATGAGGGAAAACCCGAAGAGGCCATTTGAATTCCTTGATAAATAAGAATATACCAAAAAAAATTTCAACAATCGTTGGAGCGGTTTTTTTAAAAATTATTTTTTTATGTATAAAATTTTAAAAACATTTTTAGAGAAAAAATTTGAACCGCCATTTTGAAAATATTAATAATATACATATAAAATTCAAATTTCAAAAAACTTCAGTGACTGATTTTTAAAAAATCGATTTTTCAAAAAGAAAATTATTTATATTTTAAAAAATTTATTAAAAGTTTAAGGATCATTTGTGTAAAAAAAATATTTTAATCGGTTCATACAATGTTGAGAAAATCGAAAATATGCAGTGTTTCTATGGGAAGTACCGTTAATAAGTAAGCAAAAAAAATATTTTCATATTTGAAAATGGACTGTACTAATTTAAGCACACACACATTTTTTTATAAAAATTCTTGGAGCCGTTTTCGAGAAATAAATTATTTTCTTTACGGTTTTTAACATTTGTATGGAAGGTACCATTGTTTTTTATTTTAGAAAAATAGTAAAAAAAGATACAGTGGACGTCAAGTTTAACGAATGCGCGATATAACGAATTTCCAATATAACGAATCAATTTTTCGTTTCCATTAATGGTTCTATATAACGAATGGTTTAAAAATTGTACGCTCTGTATAACGAATGTCTAGAAAATTTGTGTAGGCGCAAGTTAACTCCGATATTGTCATTTCTTGTATGTATCCTTACTTCTTCTAGTAACAACAATTGTTGTTGAGTGTATCTTTTTTTGTTATTTCCTGGTTCTTATTATCAGTTATACATATATTGATGTAATTTTAAAGGAAAATTAACAGTTTTAGTTTATCAGGTTTTTTTAGGTTTTATTTTCACGCCTTTCATTTAGCGAAGTATTTCTAGTGATCGACTGTGTTTGCAGTTTATTAAAAAATAAAGTAAATAATTGTTATAGGTAATTGATTCGTTTACCAACAATTTACTATTTAATTTCTATTTTCTTATAAATAAATACATTCATTTCACTGTAAAAATCACTTGGTTTTTATATTCTAGCATTATTAAGCAAAGAAAAAAGACAATCGTTATAACGAATGAATCTGCATTATGTATCTAATTCGTTATACTGGACGTTCACTGTAATTTTAAAAACACCAAATACGAAATTTCGAAAAAATCTATTGAGTCGTTTTCGAAATTTTGAGTTTTCAAAAATGAACAATTTTTTTTACAATAACAATTTTGGTTTACAATAATGTTTAAACTTTCTAGGAGCTTATGTGTAAAAATTTTTTAAAAAAATCAAAAAACTTAAAATGGTTCTACCAGAGGTACAATAAATAAATAAAATTTTTTTCAAAAAAAAATTATCAAAGGGTACCCTTTCCCTTCATTAATGAACTGATTTTTTTTTTTTTACAAAAATCGCTGGAGCCGTTTTTTGAGAAAAATAAAATTTTTGTTTTTGACCAAAAAAAAATGTATGGGAGCTTTTGTTATTTGTCGTCTTGAAAAAAATGAAAAAAACTTGTGGGCATATTACCGACAAAACAATATGTACCTAGTTTGAAGCAAATCCACCGAAGCGTTTAGGCTGCAGACTCGAGGACAGACAGACAGAGGGAATTGGGGACCCACTTTTTTGGTGTTCTTCTCTATGAACGTAATGTCATGTTTAATTGTTAGAAAAAAAACAATTTTTACGAATACATATTTTGCCTTATAGTACCTATAATCGCAAGTAAAAACGCTTAGTCCACCCTTAGTGCATGGACTTACAAAACCATGGAATAAGAGTTAGACCATGGACTAAAATTTCATATTAATAAAAAATCGAACAAAATCTACTACAATAAGTATCAACACTATCTCTTTTTATTCTATGTCCCTGTAAATTTTGTTCTTAAAAGTGTTTGTCAGATGAATTTGAAACGACCATGGGAGTGAAGCAAGGGTGTGTCCTGATTACACTACTTTTCATCATATATAATAATGATATAACATATGCAGTTAGGGAGAGAATTGAGCTTCGTCGAATAAGGATTCCTGGTTTACTATTCGATACTGATGATATAGTCTTCCTTGCTGAGAAAGTTGAAGGCATGAAGCTTATGAGCAATAGATTGGAAACTTACTGCAATGAAACGGAAATATCTACAAACCTGGACAAATCTAAGATAATGATTTTAAGGAATGGTGGAGGCAGGTATTCAAGAATGGAAAAATGGAAGTTTCAGGGAGAAAAAATAGAAATTGTAAAAGAACACAAATATCTTGGGGTTTAATTATATGGAACCTAAACATGAAAAAACACTTAACGAGTGGTCCGTTTGGGGAAGCTGTACAAATAGGAAAGCTATTTCGTGCAACCGAAACTGCCATACTACTGTATGGATCGCAAGCTTGGGGATACAGATCATTCGAAGATGTAGAGAAGTTCCTTCACCAAACTATATGTTGCACTTAAAGACTGGAATGCCTCCTATGTTTTTAGATACTCTAAAGCTTCATTTTAACTACGTTGAAAGAATATTGCAGATGAATGAAAAACGAATCCCAAAACTAGTATTGATGCATTTGTTGTCGACAGAAGGAGGTTGTGTCCTAGAATGGAAGAAACTGGGAGTTGACAGTAGAGTTGACTTTCAGATACCAAATCAAGAACAACAGCTGGAGTCATTAAACCTGAAACTCGAAGAGTTGCTCAGGAAAACGGGAAGCAGAATGTATGACAATTACATGGAGAAAGCGCAGTCATGGCAGTATAGGCTATACTACAGTAAATTGAACCACTACCTAAATGAAAATACTAACTTTCTATCCAAACATTCAACGGATGATTTTTCGTTTAAAGGGAGAAATATTAAATCTTAACTTTACACCACTCCGCCCAGAGTTACCTATTATATGCACATTATGTAATCTTAAGGAAAGAGATAATGTCTTACACTTTTTAGCTGTTTGCCCCATTTTGAAGGAATTTCAAGTCAAATTTTTTGGAGCTCAGTCAATAAGCTTGGAGGAAATATTAAATATTTTAAATGGAGAACGAGGCTGGGATGTTCTATATCAGTTTACTGTTATTACTTTAAGGTATCGAAATTGCATTAGAAAAGAAATATTTTAAACAAAAAGCACGTTAAACTTTAGCAGTAACAATCATATGTTTTTTCTGTATTATAAAATTTATATCAGTCTGGTAGACAGCTTCGGCCAAACCAAAATGTAAAATAATATATATAATCAATTAATGTTCTAAAATGTCAATTCTTAGACCTTCACTAGACCACCGTCTTCGATGGTCTAGCGAAGACCTAAGTTTGTAAACATCAAATAGCAGAAATTCTGTTTTATTAATAGGTTTCATACTTAGTCCACGGAATAGGTCCTAAGCCTTCCATAGTCCATGTTTACTAATTTGGGTGTAATAGACCATAAATATATTATTTTTCGTCAATATCAACTTCGGCATTCCCATTATGATACTCTATATTTCAAAAAAATCGAGAAGCCAAATAGGAAAAGTTGGTATAACAATGGGCGACTTTATATAATATTTGAGAAGTTTTGACCAAGTTGGTTTTTATGTGGACTTTGGAGAATTTTTAAAAAGTGATTCTCATAGGCTTTATTGGTCTTTATGATGATTAAATAAATGAAAGCGATTTTCATTTTATTTTCCCAACGTTTCGACGGTGGTTGCCGTCTTCTTCAGGGGTGTCTTTATTTACAAAATAAAACAGAGATATAATGTTTTTACATATTGATATAAGTAAGCGAACAAAACATGACTTACATAACGTTAAATTTTAAGATTGCACTAAGCTAAACAATAGTTTCTTTAAAATATTTGAAAAACAGATTAAAAAACAGATTTTGAACACTTCTTATATGAAGATTAGTCTATGTTTAATGATATTTAGTGTCAGAAACTAAGGAACAGTAAACGGCTGATATATTTTGTGTGCCTTGTTTGCGGTTCATATTATTTTTGTTGTTAATTATATGCAGTGTCTCTAGTGTGTAACGTTTAGATGTATGTTTTTCTGTTGCAAGGATCTGCACTCCCTCGAAGTTTGGTGTGTGACCGATATCAACGCTGTGAGAAGCCAGTGTCGTTTTCTCAGAACTTTTTAGGCGAATATCTGAATTGTGGTTCGCCATTCTTTACCGAAGGAGTTGTTTGGTGGTGCCGATGTAGCAAAGATTGCAAGATTCATCAGATTTCCCTTGGCAATTTATTTTGTAAACTACGTCTAAACGGCGATCTTTGTTGGTTTTCGTCATCAGGTTGTTGAATAGAGATGCAACGGTCTGGTTTGACTTATACGCCAAGTTGACTTCCGGGTTGTTTTTCACGACCATTTCTTTGAAATTTTCGGAAAGTTTGGGCACATAAACGACACTTTTATAAACACATCTCCACTCTTCCAACTTATTTTCTGAATGAACTTGCTGTTTTTGACGAACTATCAAGTTCCTTATAACTTCTGTCGGAAAGCTGTTGTCTAGGAGGATTTGCGTAACATTTTCTTCGTTAGCGGAGTGGAATTTTTGGTCACTCAACGCAAAGACTTTGCTTATTAAGTTCGATGCAGTGTTCATACGAATGTGCTTGGCTTGATTAGATCGGAAATTGACAAGTCTCCCAGATGCCATACCTTTCTGGTACCAGTCGAAAGAAAGTCGGTCATTTTCGCGATAAACCTTAACGTCCAAGAACGTTATCGTACCAAGCACATTCGTAGGAACACTGCATTGAAATATTTGAAACGTGATTCAGCAATTTTAACTCACGATTTCGGCAGATTAACTGGAGTTCAACGATAATTCAAGTTAAAAGTATAAATTTAAAGTGTCATACATGCTTAACCCATCGTTGAACCTCAGTTAATCTGCCAAAATCGGCAGTTAAATTATAATTAGCTATTTGTGTTTGTTGAATTTTTGATTTTTTTTTTGAAATGTTTTTTTTTTTTAAACTTTTTTTCTCAAAAACCGGTCCAGTTTTATAAATTTTTTTCCTCATATATTCAAATTTTTCCAAGAAATAAAATGACGTACTTTTTTTTGAGCTTAACTTAGTTTAAGTATTTATTTCGGAATTTTGAATTATTTTTTATTTGATTAAGCCGATTTAATCTTTTGTTTTTTAGTTTATATAATTAAATATTTAAGATTGCCACACCAATTTTTTTTAGAAAAAGAAGAAATATTGTAGGTACACAATTAAGTAAAAGACGACTTAAAAAATATATTTAGATTTTTAATAGTCATCTTTTGCATACAAATATGATCGAACATAAGAGCAAGTTCGTGCGATCCAGTCGTGCATTTTATTTTTCGATACATATGTATATTCATATTGGTCCAACAATTCAAATGGCATCTTTTTTTCCTCTTAAACTTCAATCTAAATCTAAGAAGATTGTATTATGTGTATTACTCTCCTAACTTATGTCGATACTATTTATCTATAATTTAGATTTAAATATAAATTTGAATGTATAGGTACCTATGTAACTATTGAATTAAGGTAATATTTGCTCGACTTTAAACCAACATAGGATAACTAGACTACCTAAATACTACAATGCTTAGCTACGTTGAAGTTGTTAGCTACAAGAGCAAGTTCGTACGATCCAGTCGTGCATTTTATTTATTTTTTATCAAAATCGTTGGAGTCGTTTTCGAGAAAATTAAGATTTACCATTTTTTGCAACAAAATATTGTATGGCAGTTTATTTATGGGGCTAAACAAAAAATAGAAAAGAATCCAACCAACCACACAGAGACGTAATGTAATCGTAATGTCGAGTTTGATCAAAATCCGAGTTTGAGTTTTTTCCAAATACAAAACTTCCCATATAGTACCTACACATGTACATATATTGCAAGTAAAAACTGGTATTGTTTCGGCAAGTTTCGATAAGTCCATTCGACATGTGTGTCGTTGAATCATCCCCTCGGTCTTTACGTTGTGCTCAACAACGCTTTCTGAGTTGGAAAAACGGGAATTTTATCATATTTTATTCAATAAGGCAGTAAAAAAAAAGCAATAACATGTATCAGTCAATAAAGGATAATTATTTTAAGTGTTGCAGTTGTAGCAGTTAGTATTGAATCTCTCTTATACAACTTGTAGGTATATACCTACTAACTCCTTTATTGTTGGTCATGATCTAATTAAAGCTTGATGACAAACATTTTATCTATATATTTACTTTACTACTTACATTCACTTCATTATTTACAAAACCGATTAAAAGCCAACTCCATTGCAACTTCTTTTATCTCTCTTTCATGTTCTTATAAGTATGATGCATTTTTCACATCCAAGCATCTATCATCCCTTAGGGGTTGCTTGGGAGTTAAAAAGATACAAACAAAAAAAAAAAAAAAAACAAAAAAAAAAGTAAATCAAAGACATCCTTTTCTCCCTCGTGTGGAACAAAAATCCGTGTGTTTGTAGTTTCAAAAGGATGCAGATCAAAGAGTTATTAGATGAACTGGATTAGTTTCTTTTTTTTTGCATAAAATATTATACGACATTATTCACGCTGAGAAGTTTCGTTTTACATGTCTGGAAAATATTTGGGATATTTATTATGTCCTTTGGGCATAAGTCTCTCTGATTTTTGTTTGTTTTTTAATAAAATAAAAAAAAGGACTTACCTTTCATGATTTGTGAAGAGAATTTTATTGTTTACCTTCAAAGGGAACAAATTTACTCAGCGTGGAAGGTTAAACGTTTAATTGAAAAGTATTGATTATATAAAGGGTGGTAGATTTGAGATAGAAATAAAGCCAAATAAATCGGTGACAAAGGGTAAATACACATGAAAAAAGATTATATCTTTGTGACAATGATTAAAAGAACCGGAAATAAGTAAGTCAAAGTTCAAAACCTGTACTTTAGTTGTTGATTTTTTTATTCATTCCTACAGCAAGCTCATAAAGACGGGGATTATGAAGAGGGTGTGAATAATAAAACAGTGAATTATGTGTATACATAAGTATTATAGACAGATTCATGGTAAAGTTTGAGTATGCTATGCGAAATGCTTAGAAGAATGGGCAGATAGATTTATAAGCAATATTACAATTAGAATGAATGAGCTTCTAAAGGTTAGGTTAGGTTGAAGTGGCTGTCAGCGTTGCAGCTGACACACTTAGGCCACAGTTAATCTATTGTGATACTACATGAATCCTAAGATAATCTCCCTATTCGGTGAACTATTTGGAGCTCCTAATGAAGCGTAAGATACTGTAGATGTCTATTTTGTTTAGATCACTAATATCATCGAAGAAAAAGTCTCCAAGATGGAGCTTACGTCTCTGCGATAGATTAGGGCATGTACCTACAGAGAAAATAGATTCCACTTCTTCTTCGTCCATGCAGCTTCTGCAAAAATCAGCTTATAAAAGATCACATTCAATTGATTGCTGTAAAAATAATAGCGCAACAATGATTGCCGAAAAAATAAAATGCACGACAGGATCGCACGAACTTGCTCCTATGTTCGATCACATCGTATGCAAAAGATTTCTATTAAATTCATTTTTAACTCAATTTTGTATATACATATATATATTTTTTTAAATTTTGTTCTAAAATAAATTGGTATGACAATATTAAATATTTACTAATATAAACTTTAAAACAAACGATTAAATCGGTTTAATTCAAAAAAAATTATTCAAAATTCTGAAGTAAATACTTAAACTAATTTGACCTCAAAAAAAAAGTACGTCATTTTATTTCTTGGATAAATTTGAATTTACGAAAACAAAAATTTTAAAATCTGTGGAGCGGTTTTTGAGAAAAAAAAATTTTTTTTTAAAGCTTTTTGAAAATATTTTAAAAACAATTCAAAAACGCCAATTCATAGGTATTCAAAAAATACATATAAATATAATTTTTGAAACAAAATTTAATGAGCAGTTTTCGAAATATAATTTTTTTAAATTTTTTTCTTAAAAATGATTTTAAAATACAAAAAAATATTAATTAAAAATATTGGTACGCGGAAAAATTTGGGCAACCTAAACCCATATATGTGTGAACTTTCGAAATAATCGGTTGAGCCGTTTATGAGATAATCGAAAGCAAAAAAAAACGGTCCTATGGAAAGTACCGTTTTTAGACATTTTTCTAATTTTTTTTTCAACCATATGATCGGTCGTAGCTAAAAAGCCGCACTGATTTTTTTTACCAAAATCGTTGGAGCCGTTTCCGAGAAAAATAGGTTTGAACGTAACGGTTATATGGCAGGTACCGTTATTTTTTGAGCTAAAAATTTTTTTCAATTTCCCCTCTGTACAATACCTAAAAAACTCTATATACCAAGTTTGAAGCTATTTTGCCCACCCGTTTGGGATGTTGGTGTCTATACATACATACAGACAGACATACAGACGGACAGAATTTTTAGACCATCTTTTTTCGTCTTCGCTATCATCGAAATGTCATGTTTGATTTTTATCTCAAAACTTTTTTTTTTCGATGAATGCATAACTTGCCTTCTATACCTATAATCGCAAGTAACAAAAAATTGGTATGAACATTTCAAATATTTAATAATATAAATTTAAAAACAAAATTTCAGAAGAAATCGCCCACCCGTTTTCGAAATATTGAATTTTCAAACAAAAAAAAAATATTTTTTTTTTCAAAAATCCAAAAAAAAAACAATTTTTTGAAAATCTTGAAATGCAGTATTATTTAGAATTCGAAGAAGATCATATGGACAAATTTTGATCGAAATCCGTTGAGCCGTTTATGAGAAAGTCCAAAATAAATAAAATGGTTGTATAGCAGGTACCGTTAATAACAAAATATTTTGGATGTAAATGTAGACCATGGTGAGTACACACGCCAATTTTTATTAAAATCGTTTGAGCAGTTTTGAAGACAATTAAGATGGTAAAAAAATTTGTATGGCAAGTACCGTTATTTTTGGGGATAAAACAACGATTCAAAAATCTATTTTGCACAATCACCTAAAACGCGTAACCACCAAGTTTGAACAAAATCGGTTCAGCCGTTTAGGCTGTAGATCGTTCTGCAGACAGACGGACTTGCCGGATCCATTTTTTTGGTGTTCTCTATCATCGTAATGTCAACTTTGATTAAAATCTCGAGTTCGATTTTTTTCCAAATGCAAAACTTGCCCTATAGTACTACATATATCGCAAGTAAAAAGTGATTGAAAATTTTGGATTTGAGGCGTCAAGACTTAAAGGATTATGTTAAATTAGACGCATGTTCTAAATTTGAAAATAGAAGCCATAGTGCCCTACACACAATCATTTTTTATTGTTAATTTTAATTGATAGAAGTTTTGTCAATAAACATTGCGGAAAAATCGCCACCACACGTATCAATGAATATTGACATTTTTTTTTTGACATATCAGAAGCCTCAACATTAATAGCTTCATTTATCCAAAATATAGATGAACGTTTATTAATTAAATTACCCAAAAACACCTATGATTTGAAGCTGCCATTTGTTCTTATAAACAAGTCAGTCATTTTTAATTGTTTGTTTTATTTTTTTTATATAAATGAAACTTCAACGTTGACATAAAAATTGAAGGTACCACCACAGGATCAAAAAAAAAAATGTCAATAATTATTCACGACATTAGGCGTTTTACTTTTTTAGTTCAGAGCAGAGCCTGAGTTGTCAAAAAATATGTTTGTATATATTTCTTTTTTCGTTCTGAACATGTGGAGATCGCACTCGATGTGCTCGGACAAAATAGACTTAGCATGCATGTGAGAAAATTGCTGAACACACCAAATGCCATGTGTGTCAAGAAGGAAAAGGTGATCAGATACTATTAGGTTCATCGCTTCTTCATTTTCTGTATTTGTGTACAAAAAACCTAATTTTGTTTTATATTGCAACAAGTTCAGAGCATAATCTATGAGTTCGAACTCTGTTCAGTCCTCTACTCTTAACGAAAAAAGAATAATGCCTATTGAATTTGCCTACGGATGCAGTCAAGCTAATTCACTCTTATCTAGATAAAAGAATGCAAGCGGTTGAACATAACGGAATCATCTCAAATTTCTTATTCAATAACAGCGGCGCCCCTCAGGAATCTATACTTGGGCCTCTGTTTTGTTCTCCGTATATTAATGAGCTTCCAACAATCTTAAAACATTATTTAGTTGTCACTTGCAAAAATAAAGACTTAGAAGAAGTTGTATGCAGGTCACACCAAAATAGTTTAATGTTGAATCCGAAAAAATCTAAATGCTTAGTAATATCAAAGAGTAAAATTGATATCTCTTATTTCCCGATAATCTTGTTAGATGTCTCCGCTATTGAATATGCAGAATCTCCGAAAAACTTAGGTCTTACCTTCAATCGCAGTCTAACCTTGAATTACCACGTCAATCATTTAGTCGACAAGACATATGTACGGGGTCGTTCGCAAACTCTGGTCGAAAAGTGCTTCACCCCTTAAAAAATCCGAATTGTACTTGTTAAAAACGTGTACAGGGCTCTTATAATGTAAGATTACATTCATAAATGATTTATCTGACTTTATCTATAAATGGATACTGAAAGAAACGAGGTACTGATTAATCAATTCACATGTTTAATGTAACTTCCACTAATATATTTTTAGCTTAACTCTAAGCCGGCTTAGTAGCTCGTAGTGCGGAGTGAAAACAAAGTGAAAACCTTTGGTTTCCATAGGAATGTCCGATTAAGACATTTTAGAATTACATCTGACAGACGGAGTAAAAATGTCTTTCCTAAATTAGAAGAAGCAGCAAATATAAATCCCACCACAACCAGAAGGCATTTCTAAACCTTTTTATTTTATTTTGAATTTAAAACAAACCCCCCTATCGATTACATCCACAGCACAGGTTCAAATAGCACTTAGCACTAATTAGGCCAATAAGGTATATTTTTCGTGGCCGTCATCTCTACATACATTGAATGAAAAAGGGTATTCAAGACAAAGTAATAGCTATAGGTTAATACAAAAAAAGGTTTAACCTTAGACATTTTTTTCTTTTATTACACAGAGCAGGATATTGGGCTGTGAAGGAAAAGTCAAGGAACATCAGAGTGTTCAACTTGAGTTTCTTTATGTGCTGTTGCTTTGTCCATCAGGAATGAAGGTTTTTGTTAATAGTTTTCCTTCAAATTAAATTAATATTATTTCCCTGCACTGCAAATTCCATTCTCCATAAGGTTTTCCAGTAGTAAGATATAAAGTGTATCATGGGGGTGGCCGTGGCGCGATGGTTGTGTGCTCGCCTGTCAACCTCGTGGTTGCAGGTTCGAATCCTGCCGTTGTCTATGTCTTCTTATATTCCATTAAAAACCAATTCTCAAAATTGTCATAAAATAAGTTGCTGCTTTGCTCATTACATGTTGTTTAGGCATAACACTAACAACATGTGATTGAGTAAACTAGCATACCCACTAAGTATGACATCGAAATAAATAAAATAATGCGAATTATAAGGGACTTACATAAATAAGACACGGTAATTCTCTCCGCATTAGTTCAGCCGCCATCCCTGGAGGTAAATCTGAGACAACAACCACCTCTAGTCTCAGAACATCGCGTCACACATCTTTCCTATCCTTCTTTCTCTTCTTCACCAGATGCCGCGCTGTGTTAAGAAAAACATATAAAGGGTATTCATAACCCCTTGAGCGCGTGCAAAGTTATAAAAAAAAAAAAAAAAAAAAAAAAATATCTCTGTACACGCTGTGCTAAAAATCGCAATATGTAAACCAAAACTTGTATATCTATTCAAAAAAAATATATATCTCAATATAAACTAAATGTTTGAATGTATTTCTAAGAATTTTAATTTTTTGGTGATGCAATCCATATATAGCCTATATACAGTGTTGCACAGAACTAAAGCAACTAAAGGGTCCGTCAAATAACTTTTTTTTTTGAAAATTCTATAAAAAAAAAACTACTGAATATTTTCTCAAATTTCTTTTTTTATTTGAAAGTACAATTCTTCCGGTTAATAATGGAAAATAATTTCATTCAAATGGCTGCCTCGGCTGGGCATGCAGTAGCCTACACGATCGGTCCAATTTTTAAGCACATTATCGATTGTGTGCAGCTGTATTTCACCAATGGTTTCACGAATATTGTCCTTTAAAGCGTCAATTGTCTCTGGCTTGTCGGCGTATCACTTATCTTTTACGGCACCCCACAGATAATAGTCCAATGGTGTCAAATCGCAGCTCCGAGACGGCCAAACGACATCAGCTCTGCGGCTGATAATGCGATCTTCAAAAACAGGGCGCAAAACATCGAGTGTAGCTTCGGCTGTGTGGCACGAAGCGCCGTCCTGTTGAAACCAAATATTGCCAATATCCTCCTCTTCAATTTTTGTGAACAGAAATTCGTTCAACATGGCCCGATAACGATCGCCATTGGCTGTAACGGCCACTCCTTGCTCATTTTCGAAGAAAAATGGCCCAATTATGCCTCTGGACCAAAATCCGCTCGTTTTGGGTGTATCGGCTTTTCAATGTATGCGTGCGGGTTTTCTGTGCCCCAAATGCGAAAATTTTGCTTGTTTACATACCCGCCAATATCAAAATGAGCTTCATCTGAAAAGATGATTTTTTTGGCAAAATCGGCATCTTCTCTAAGTCGATCGCAGGCCCACTTAGAGAAGCGAAAACGCATTGGATGGTCAGTTGGCTTCAACTCCTGAACCAATTGGACTTTGTATGGCGTCATACCAAGGTCTTTATGCAAAATTCGTCTCAATGATGTCTCCGAAATGTTCAATTGTTGAGAACGACGCACGGTGAATTGATGTTGATGGCGCTTCACGCACACTTTCTGCCACAGCAGCAATATTATCGGGTGAACGAACTGTGTTTGGCTTTTCACGCTTTGGTTTATCGATGAGGATGCCAGTTTCTTTCACTTTTTTCACAAGATAACGAACATACGGAGCTGACGGTGCTTCTCTTCTTCCAAAATCCGTACGCAATTTTCGCACACATTCTGCAACATTACCATGATTTTCAAAGTAATGTCGCAATATTTCCCAGCGTTGTTCAAGGGTATACACAACCATATTCGTTCAGCGGAAGGATAAAAGTAATTATCTGTCAAATCAGACATGAGCTAAGTGTTGCCATTCACGAAATAAGCACTAGTTGAAAAAAAAAAAACGTTAGATGGCGGACCCTTTATATGCTCCATAAAATGTTTAACGATTTATTTCATACTAATGAGACAGAAATCTAAAATATATTTATTTTTCCAATGGCTATGAATATTGTTAATTATTCTACAAAATCCAGAAGCTCTTATCAACAGTTTAGTTGAAAATTTAAAAAAAAATAAAATGCATGACTGTATCACACGTACTTGCTCCTATGTTCGATTACATTATATGCAAAAAATATTCTTAATAGTAACAGCTAAATGTATTTTTAAAGTCGTGTTTGACTTAATTTTTTAAATATAAAAATTCTTAAATTTTTTCTAAAAAAAAAAATGGTATGAACGTTTTAAATATTTAATAATACAGTAAGACATCGGTAATTCGAACACCTATTTTTTTACATTAATTATCTTGTAATTCGAAGACGTGCTAAGATAGTACTCTGTAATTCGAATTTGTCCCTTGTTTTTCTGCTGAGTGCTTTTGGTCAAAAGTATTTTCCCAGATACGTATGCTTGTTGCAATGGACCAGGAAAGCACAAAATTCGACCACTAGTCATTGGGAATCACCAAAAAGCACTGTTATTGCTGGACAATGTATCATGCCATTCAAAAGACTTGCAAAGTACGGATGGTGCTTTTGCCTGCATGTATTTCCTCCCAAATGTAACAGACTTATTCAGCCGATGGATCAAAATGTGATTCATTTGCTCAAAATATCTTACAAAGTCTCTACTTGAAGCTATGATTGCTTCAGAAGAAACCGACATTGCAAATTGTATCAAGTCTTTCACCCTAAGAGATATTATGTTTGGGATCAAATCGCATCGAGGAGTATTATAAAATGTTGGACAAACATAATGCCAGGAGTGTCTGAATGGGAAGAGGATGATATAACTCTATCAACTTTTAGTCGACAGCTTCGTGAACCGGACGCTTATGAATATGCATTGGCAAATCTCTTAGTACAAATCACGCCCGGAAATGAATTTATTGGCAATGAAGAAATACGAGACTGTGTGAAGGATACGCCTGCTAAAAACCTTGGCAATGAAAATGTCCTAACTGATTGTAATAGCGAAATAGAAGAAATTCCTGAACCACAAAAAACTGTCAGTAGCGGCGACGCTCTTCGAAATGTGAATGAATTACTGGACTATCTTGTGGAACAAGACTTTCCAACAATTCATATCGAAGGAGTCAATATATTAGAAAATTAAATTATTAAAAAAATTGTTAAAAAAAATTAAGCAAACAAAAATGTCAAATTTCTTCAACAACTTTGAAACTTATTTTATATTTTATTGAACTTCCAATAAATATTTTCATGTTTCGACTAAACAAAATTATTTAGTTATACTTAAAACCACTTAACACTGCATTCCCATTCAACTTATTGAATACACAAAAAGTATCCAGTAATTCGGACACCTCCGTGTTCAAATTAAGATCAGTTTTAATAGTTCGAATTACCGAGGTCCTACTGTATAAACTCAAAAACAAAATTTCAGAAAAAAATCGACCACCCGTTTTCGAAATATAGAATTTTCAAAACAATTTTTTTTTCAAAAATCCAAAAAAAAACTGTTTTTCCAAAATTTTGAAATGCAGTATTATTGTATAAAATTTTTGATTGAAATCCGTTCTGCCGTTTATGAGAAAGTCAAAAATCAATAAAATGGTTGTATGGCAGGTACCGTTAATAACAAAATATTTTAAAAATTTTGTTGGTCAATATGTAGACCATACTCACTTATTTTTTTCAAAATCGTTAGAGCCGTTTTCGAGATAATTAAGATGGTAGAACAATTTGTAATGCAAGTACCGTTATTTTTGGGTCTAAAACAACGATTCAAAAATCTATTTTGAATCACCTAAGCACAAAGATTGAACAAAATACAAGCTATAGCTTGTATAAGATAGCTTTATGCAAGCTACCTTGTTATAGCTTGCATAAGATGGCTGTAAGCTATAGCTTGTACTATATGGCAATATACAAGCTAAAGCTTGTAAAAGATGGCAAGCTACTCTGCTATACTTTTCATAAGATGGCTATAAACGAGCTATAGATTGTATAAGATGGATATACGCAAGCTACTTTGCTTACATAAGATTGCTATATACAACTTATAGCTTGTATTAGATGGCTTTATACAAGCTATTGATTTTAGCGCTCTAACTAATAAATTTGGAAGGCCTGTAGAGGGCCTTATAAAAGTAGTTTTGAAATGATATCAATAAAATATTTAATTTGCATAAGGAATCCATATGCAAGCTGTATACAAGCCATAGCCTGCGAAATTTAAAAATCGGACCCACTGCAAACTAAATTTTTAGTAGGGAAGGACCCATCCGCTTAAGCCTATATGAAATTTAGCCATATTAATCCTATCATGAATCTCCAAACATGGTACTAGACAGGCTTCTCTATATGTTTGATATTTTCGCCTCGTTGTGTCTGAACGAAGTTTTAGTTTTCTAATTTAAGACAAGAAAGGATAAAATAAGAAGAAGAAAGAAGTTGATCTTCTTCGTAAGGAAAATGAGGTGCTGAAGATTAAACACCACAATGACTCGAATGCTGGTACATCACCAGCGAAAGATGTCATTTATGAGACTGATGAAGAAGAGCTAGCCCGCGAAACAGATATGTCCTCAAACAAAAGGCCGAGTAAAAAACGCAAGGTTGGATCCTTACCTGATGGCGCCTGTTTTCCTGAAAAAATTGCATCACCAAAAGATGCCAATATTAAAGAAAAACCTATTAAAATTAGGCCTCCGCCACCAATTAATGTTGTCGGTATTGCCGAGTATAACCGGCTGCAAGCTATCCTAAAGACGTTAACACCATCAGACTTTAAAGTTATTCCACTTAATAACAACAAATGGAAAAGATGCGTGAAAGATCCTGAAAGTTATCGTCTCCTGTCGCGAAAACTAAACGAAGAAAATGTGGAATAGTACACTTATGAGAATAAGTCGGAAAGACCGTTACGTATTATAGCGAGAGGTTTGCACCCATCATGTCCAAAAGACGATATTATTAACGATCTAAAGAGGAACTATAAGATCTTAGATGCTGTGAACATCGTCAAAAGAGAAACACAAAAAAAAAGATAGCGAAACAAATGTGGTACAGCGTGGTCTTCCACTATTTATTCTTACTTTTGATAAGGCAGAGAAAATAGAAGATATTTATAAAATTAAAACAATCCTCAATATTGTTGTTAAGATCAAACCTTTAAGAAAGGGTTCAAGACTGATTCCGCAGTGTAAACGCTGTCAAGAATTCAATCACACGCAAACTTATTGCCAAAAAAAACCTATGTGTGTAAAGTGCGCCGGAAATCATCTTTCTAAAGACTGCACCTCAGATAGCAAAAAAGCAGCAACGTGCATAAATTGTAATAAAAGTCATCCGGGCAACTATAGAGGATGTGAAGTAGCAAAAGAATTGCAAAAACGGAGATCAAAATCTACGCAGTCACAAAGAAAACCGCCAAGCCAAGTAGAAAAGCAAGTTCTTAAGACCCCTAAGAGGTTAAATACCCAAAGCAAAAGATCTATCAACACAACCACACCAAAGAAAGGTGGTGTAAACACATATGCCCAAAGAACGGCTAAGAACATACCTTTACAAAAAGATAGTGCTAGTGATCCACTCACGAACGTCTTAAACATAATCCTTTCGAAAATTGAGGAGCAATGTGGTACAAATAAACTTATATTTGATAGGCTAACTAAACTCGAAAACAGTTTTCCGCCAAAACGCTCTACAAAAAGAAAAACATGATAAAAAAGCTCAAAATAATTACTTGGAATGCCAACGGATTATGGCAAAAACTTGGAGAACTAGAAATGTTTATGCATGAGAAAGATATTGATATTTGTTTGATATCGGAAACGCATGTCAAGAAACAATCAAATAGTAAGATCAATGGATATTTAGAATACCACGCAACTCATCCGTCGAACAAAGCAAGACGTGGGGCATCTTTATTAAAGGAATGCATCAAACACACGATTGGCCCGAAAATAGAGGCTGAATCAATGCAATTAATCGGTGTACAGGTTAGAACTCAGAATGTTGTACTGAATGTATCTTCCATATACTGTCCTCCACAATATAAAATTGAAAAGAATGAAATTATGAACGTGCTAAAGTTACTTAAACAAAATTTTATTCTTGGTGGTGACTTTAATGCGAAGCACAGCTTTTGGGGATCTAGAGTTATTTCTCAAAAGGGTCGAATGCTGTACGAAACGGTAATGGAAAATAATTGCGATTTTCATTCGACTGGCTACCCGACTTACTGACCATAAAAAATACCTGACCTTATTGATTTTTTTGTGGTCAAAGGAATACCCTCAAATAAAATTAGCATAACAGAAATCATTGATCTTTTCTCAGATCATTCTGCTGTTATTCTCACTATGAGCGAAAATCTTGTTAAAAATGAAAAACCACCCACGCTAACCAATGGGAAAACCAACTGGGAAGGTTTTAAGAAAGATATAGAGGATAACGTTGAATTAAGGGTTTCACTACAAACGCCTCTCGAACTTGAAGACGCAGTAGATAACTTCGTCAACATCGTACAACAAGTCGCATGGAAAAACACCCCGTACCAAAGAGAAATGCCGCGCTTTGAAAATCTAAATATCCGCAGGAAATAAAAGATTTAGTAAAAGAGAAACGAAAAGCTCGTAAGAAATGGCAGCAAACTCGAGCTCCTCAACACAAGGTAAATTTAAATCGCTTGTGTAATTTACTAAAAAAGACGATAGCGGAATTCAAAAATTCTGAAGTTGGAAATTATCTTGAAAGCTTGACAGCATGGAAAGAATCCAACTACTCACTCTGGAAAGCTGTTAAAGTAAAGAAGAAACCAAAACTCCCAGCGCCTCCGATTAAGAATGATCAAAACGAAAGGGCAAAGAGCGACAAGGAGAAAGTAAATGTTTTCGCGGATTACCTGGAGAACACATTTAAACCTTTTGATGGGCAAGTACTCAACGAAAATTTAAATATACGTTCTAACTCAAGCGAAAATTACATTACAAGAAATGTTACCCTTGCCGAATTAAGTAGAGAAATAAGAAAGCTTAAGAAAAGAAAGCTCCGGGATATGACCTAATTACGGCCGAAATTCTCAAAATGCTTCCTCGCAAAGGGTTAATTAATCTTCTTTATATAATAAATGCCACTCTAAGGCTAAAGTACGTTCCGAGCCAATGGAAGGATGCGGAAGTTATAATGATTCTCAAACCAGGAAAACCATCACATGATAAGAAATCTTATAGACCTATTTCGCTTCTGCCCGTAATATCTAAGGTCTTTGAAAGAATATTACTTCTGCGCCTGCAGCCAATAATAGAAGAAAAGCGCCTAATACCTTAACATCAGTCCGGATTTAGAAGCAAGCATTGGACAATTGACCAAGTGAATAGGATCACTGACCTCATTGAGAAAACTATTGAAGAAAAGAAAATTTGTTCGGCGGCCTTCCTAGACGTGTCGCAAGCTTTTGATAAGGTGTGACACGAAGGCCTAAATTTTAAATTAAGACAAATTCTGCCTGACGCTTCTAAAGGCATATCTAGAAAATAGACTTTTTAGAGTAAGACATGGAAACGATTACTCGGATCTCAAAGAAATGGTGGGTGGGGTACCACAGGGAAGTGTTTTAGGTCCAATATTGTACCTATTATTTACACGTGATATACCTCAAACAGAAGACACTATCGTAGTCACGTTTGCTGACGACACTGCAATACTAGCAGTGGGCCAAACGATAAATGATTCTACGACAAAATTACAAAAAACTCTGAATAATGTCAATGATTGGACAAACACATGGCGGATATCGCTCAACGATGTAAAATCAGTCAATGTAGATTTTACGTATAAGAAAATGAATAGATTTGTTAATACGGTTCAAGTTCCGTTTGCTAACGAAGCAAAATATTTCGGAATGACTCTAGACGCGAAATTAAAATGGAAACCGCATGTTAAAAAGAAATGCAGAGTTAAATAATAAACTCAGAGATATGTACTGGTTGCTCGGGAAACACTCTAAGCTCAGTATCGAAAACAAGCTAATTTTGTACAGGCAGGTCCTTAAGCATCTCTGGACTTACGGTATACAACTCTGGGGTTGTACGCGAGATTCTAATTTAAATACCTTACAAACATTTGAAAATAAACTCCTAAGATCATTTGTAAGCGTATCTCCACAGAGATCTCGGGATTCCCATGGTTCGCGATGAAATAAAAAAATTTGACCGAAATCATAGAAAACGGCTATTACAACACTGCAATAGTATTATATTCGAAATTATCGATGAGACGAATTTAGTACGCCGCCTGCGAAGGACAAAGCCTTCCGATCTGGTGCACTAAACGAGAATCCCCTTTAAAATAGCAGTATAAGCAGGAACTATCACCGGATAGTTACCTGCAACACGTTAATTAAATTCGTTAAAAATAAATTGCTAGATAAGTTTTAACTTAGTTGCAGTCGGGAGGAGGAGGTTTTTTAGTGCAGTAAGAATCTCACACTCCTATGAGCACGCGTTTTTCGGTCCTCATAGAGCCTTTTGAAGGTTTTACACCTACCCACGGAAAAAAAAACCTTTAAAATATTTGTATTTACCCCAATTTTCACACAATACACACAGTTTGCCACAACATTCGCAACAGTTTTTTTTTCTACAAACCCCGTAAAATACCGGACTTTCTGAAGTCCCAACACAAACAACCATTTTTATAAATGTTGACATTTAATTGTACTACTTAAATATGTCGCAATGTTAAGTGTAGTATCACATTTGGCATTTCGCATTTCGTCAGCCTCATAAGCAGACCTCGTAACTCCACCTTTTAGTGAAAATGAGTTTTGAATGCTATTTTATAGAAAATTCGTCAGCGCAGCAACCTAGAAAATTTCGTATCCCTCTCTAAACTCTAAATATTTTTAAATTTAAATTTAGCATAGCACGTAACTGCACTACTACTCTGTTGTCTGGCAGACCTCGTAACTTCAACAAAAAAAAATTCTAAGAAAACCTCGTATCTTTTATTTGTGGATAGCAAAACTCGTAACTCCATTAAATTCAGTTGAATTTGCACCACCTAGAAAACCGCTAAAACACAATTAGGAAAATAGGTAAAAACTGGTACAAACTCGTCGGGGAATCACAAACTTTTTCAATTTCTACTTATTCCTGATGTTTTTTCATATTATCTAAATTACATCACATTAGTTTTGGCCGCGGAGAAGGTTGTATCGAAGTGAGTTTTTTAAAAGTAAGAAACGTACAGAATAATGAATTTAAGGGGAAAGCAGCTTGTTCAACTGGCTCTAAATAAGTCATCTAAAACTTTAAGAGATATTAATATATTGTAAGTATTATGATGGTATAATGCTTTTTTTAAATTTTGATAGACAAATAAACTACCAGATTGGAAGAAAATTCATTAATTTCAACACTCACCGTTGGACAAACCGTCAATATCGATGATTGTGAAATAGTATTTATGGATATCCAACAAATTCAAAAAGAAGACTTAACACATGTTACAGAGGTAAGTTTAAGTACCGGGCAGATAACATAACGGCCGAACAGATTTTACCTTTGAGGGCTAAAAACGAAAACAGTGATGATCCTGATCCTACGGTTAATAACAATCGTGATGACCCTGATTTCATTCCTGATGATGCAGATGCAGACACTGACCCTGACCCTGATTTCATTCCTGATGATGAAGATGCAGAAGATCATTTACCAGCACCAAAAAAGAAAAGGTCAAAAAGGCAGCATGTAAAGGAAGATAATTGGCATAATAAAGTGGGTATATAGGAATGACAAGGCCAGTCGCGTTATTAAACCCCGGTGCAAATGCGTTTTTAATAAGAAGGAAACAAACTGCTTTTTGTTCACGGAGATCCCGAGACTTGACATTTTTAAAGACTTTTGGGAAAGACAATGGCCTGAGAAACAGTTGCTTATTAAATTACTTATTGATATAAAACCCACAAAAAGACACCGTGACAGAAAACAAGAAGAGGTAAGTAGAAGAAAATCGACAGCTTGTTATCATTTATGGCTTAACAATGAGAAGGTGAGAGTATGCAAGCAAATGTTTTTGAACACATTATCAATTGGAGAATGGTCAGCATTGAACTGGGCAAAAGATGATGCTAAACATGATGCAACTTTAGATGTCACAGAAGACAATAATGCCTTAAAAGAAAATGTTGTCGAACAAACGTCAGCAGGAAAAAGAAGTTTTTCTGCGGAAAGAAGACAATCTTTGCTTGACTTTTTTAACTCTCTTCCGAAGATGGAATCCCATTATTGTAGGTCAAGTTCTGCAAAAAATTACCTGGAATCAAATTGGCTTTCCAAGGCTGATTTGTTTAACTTTTATACCGAAGAAGAACGCTTACCACGTTTCGGTTAGAGTTTGAAAACCAAAACCTTGTTTTTACCAAAAAAAGATAGGTGTGAGACTTGTGGAGTCTTTGAAACCAAAAACCTTTCGGAAAATGTGTACAACCTTCACCGACAAAAGGTGGATGAGGCACGAAAAGAAAAAGAGACAGATAAAGGTGTTGACGAATGTGTTATGGTTGTGACGATGGATCTGCAATCGGTTCTCTTAAGCCCTAAATCTAAAATCTCCACCATGTACTACAAAACGAAGTTAGTCATCCACAATTTCACGATCTTCGACATTCAGTCCAAAAAAGGGTTATTGCTTCTTGTGGAATGAAACGGAAGGAAGAGTAACAGCCCAGGAGTTTGCTACCATTTTAAGTAAGTTTTTATCGGCGCAGATAGAAAAGACTTCTGTAAGGCGAATCATTTTATACAGCGATGCACTGCTCAAAATAGAAACTCTACATTGGCTAATGCGATGCTTAACATTTCAATCTCCCATAGCATAACCATTGAACAAAAATTCTTATGCAAAGGCCATACGCAAATGGAAGCTGACTCGATGCATTCCTGTATTGAACGGATCTATAGAAAAACCGATATAAACGTTCCAGCTGATTACATTGATATCTACAAAAAAGCAAGAAAGAGCAACCCATACGAGGTACAATATTTGGATCACACCTATTTCCTCAGTTTCACTTCCGTTGGTTTCTTCAAGTCTATTAGGCCAGGTAAAAATAAGGGGGATGCATGTGTTACTGACATAGTAGCACTTAAATATTCAGATTCCGCTATTTTATATAAACTAAAATTCAGTGACTCTTGGAATCTCTTACCATCAAGACCGGAAATTCCAATAAAATGCGTTCCTGTGAGGAATCTTCCTCAACTTTACCAAGAAAGATTAAAAATCACTAAAAGAAAGTACAACGATTTGCAAGACTTGAAAACCTCGTAACCAAGGGATTTTCATGATTTTTATGATAATATTCCTTACCATAATGAATAAAACTAAACGGTGATTTTTTAAGAGCTTGGTTTTTGAAAATTCAAAAAAACACAGAAACTTGTAAAAAGTGAATGAAATTTTTATTTGGATCGATAAATCAATTTCTGCCATTTACTTTTTAAAAATAATTTCACTTAAATGTTGCCCGCGGCTACGCTTCAGGTGGTCCATTCTGAAGGTCCAATTTTGGCAAACTTTTTCACACATTTCGGCCGCAATCTCACCAATGACGCGTTCAATGTTGGCTTCCAAGGCAGCAATCGTGTTTGGCTTGTCCCCATAGACAATAGACTTAACATAGCCCCACAAAAAATAGTCTAACGGGGTCAAATCACATGATCTTGGTGGCCAATTGACTGCGCCAAAACGTGAGATCAACTCCTCACCAAATTCGCCTCTCAATTGATGCATGGTTTCGCGTGCAGTGTGGCATGTGGCACCGTCCTGTTGGAACCACATGTCGACCGAGTTCAATTCTTGCATTTTCGGCAAAAAAAAATCTGTTATAATCGAACGGTACCTTTCTCCATTGACCGTAACCCTGCGGCCTTCATCGTCCTTGAAGAAGTACGGCCCAATGATGCCGCCTGCCCATAAACCGCACCAAACAGTGCATTTTTCGGGATGCATTGGTAGCTGCTGAATTGCCTCTGGCTGCTCTTCACTCCAAATACGGCAATTCTGCTTATTCACGTATCCATTTAGCCAAAAATGAGCGGAAAAAAAAACGGACGTAGCTTGCGAAACACATTTTTCACAGAGCACGGATTTTGATAATAAATTTCAATAATTTGCAAACGTTGTTCAGGCGTCAGTCTATTCATGATGAAATGGCAAACAATACTGAATCGAAATGTCAAATGTTCGTGGAATTTGTCATGTGTGATCTGTCAAAAATATAAACGTCAAAAACCAAGTAGCAAAAAAATCACCCGTTATGTATTTGTGCATTAAATCTCTGTTTTCTTTTTTGTTTATGTTTAAAACAATAAAAACCTATTAAAAAGATAACTTAGTGTTAATTTATTTACGAAGACTGACTATTAATTTTTTCAGAAAACCTCGTAACATGAGATGAAACTAATGAGAAAACCTCGTAACTCCACTAAAATCAAAAGTTTTGCTATTTTCGTTTTAACAATGGTCTTAGATTAAACACACTATTTTTTTTAAATATATTATTCAACGAAAAATTAATATTATGCTACATATAAGCTCCGTGAGACATTTTCGTCTCTCCTGAAAAATTTTAAGTTTGTGAGTTACGAGTTTTGCTTATGAGGCCGACGATTTACAGAAGTTAAAAAGCTGAAAAATTACACAGTTTAAACGGATTTTTCCAAAAAGTGTTCGAATTTAGGCGACTCTACCCTACCTACCTACCACAAATTTGAAAAATGCACGAAAGCCAGACGACTTTTAATTTAATTTACCATCGCGTGAATCGGGTAGGTATGTTTTCCCAGTTGACTTTCGCTCTATCAAAACCTTTACGTGACTATTTTGCAATTTGAATTTTCCCAAGCCTCAGTAAATCTACAAAATGTGCATGGGTACACACTCTACAATCTACATTTTCTTTACATGGATATCAATCACATTCACCAGTGTCTACTATTGACTAATTAATGGACACCTAAGTGGCGGGTTTGGTGTTCATACAATCCCTTCAAAATTGGGACATGTATCTGATTGTATTTGCAATTATGTATTGGTCTGCAATGAATCCTTGATTTTCCAATAAATCCATTAAAGAGAATGCAATGACAGACAGAGAAAACTTTTATATTTTTTTGTTTTTTCTCATCGAGGGCATGACTAATAGAAAAATCAAGGTAGACAAGACAAAAACGGACAGCAAGAGCCGATCAAGTCAATGTAAAAAAAAAAAACTACATACACCCGCAGCGACTGTAACAGAAACAGCCACCATAAACTTCATCGTCGAAGTGGAAGAACTGCGCTGGATTCACACTTACCTTTCTTCTTTTTGCTTGGCCCCTTTGTGTTAACTAAAGTGGTGACCTGCAGCACCAGGGGCTCGAGTGTCTTTTCCACCGACATTGTACGAATTTCCAGATTCTTTGGATCCCATTTCATGGCGATTTGTCCGAAATCAGCTAATGTTCCCATTGTTAACACTTTTTTATTTTTCTCTTTTTTTATGGACTTTATTATATTTTTTCACAAGTTTTCTTCACTTTTTTCTTTTTTTTTTTGCTTTGCTTGCTTCTAGGAAGAAGTATCAACGCCTTTTGACAATTGAGCAAGAGTTCACTTTTTAATTTGCTAATTTTCACATAAATAAACTATAGGTAGGAGATTTTATATAGGAAATCGTTAAATAGATATAATTCTTATGAATTTCTTTATGATTGAGACTGGGAAGTGTTTTAATTTTTTTGGAAATTGAGAAATTTTCGCGGAGTGAAAAAATCGCAACACGACAAAATGTGAATAGCAAGCAGTATGTTTTTTTTGTTGTATTTTCAACAAATATGGCGTCTTCGATGATTATGAAGCTGTCTCTCTCGGACGTATTGGTTACGGTGGGAACGATAAGGAATTGAAGGTTAATATAAAGTTATAATAGTTTTCCTAGGGCCTGATAGATGGCACTTTAATATAATCTTTAAGAATTTGAAAACCAAAAAAGAATAAATAATGGCCTTTTCGATTGGCCGTCCAGAACTGTTCTGCCCCCACAAAATGACAGTTGTTACTCTAAACAGAATATAATATGATTCTGGATTTCATATAAGAATCGAAAACAGAATCATTAATACAGTCACATAATTATATTGAATTTAAACTACTTTTCTGGTAAAATAATGGGGTTTTCCTTTGGTAAATTCTTATTTTGATCTATAAATTGATTTTTTTCGTAACAATTCGAATACGTTTTCAGATTGATTTTAATTTGCTATAGTATTGGTGTATATTTGTGTCAATTGTAATGCACAGTGGTATTAGTAAAAGATGGGTAGGTCTGCCGAAAAATCCAGATCTGAAAAATTGATTTGAAATCAAAAAAATAAATCAATTTATTTGGCCAATCGAAGGCAAAAATTGTCAAAATCAGTTTTTTGACAGATCTAAATCAAAAATAAATTGATTTGTGTTACCAAATGGTAACCACATAACATAAGCAGAAGCAATTTAATTATTATTGATACAAAGAAAATGTGTATCTAAATTAAAATCAAGTGTTTTGGAAAATCTTTTCAGCCGATGTGATTTTTTTTAAATTTATATACAATCGAGAATCAGTCAAATTGTTTCCGTGTGTTTTATTGCGGGAACGTGTTCCGGACGGCCAATCGAAAAGGCCATAAATAATCGAAGAAATTGAATAAATTTTTAATAATTGAATAAAAACCATTAAAAAAAGTATCATAATTGTGGATTCGAACTATATATTTTTAACGGACACTAAATTGGGCGAGATCTCAGTGGTTTTCAAATGGTAAAATAAATCTATTTATTTTGGATTTCGCCGAATAAGTGCATAAGTGTCCCATGGACTTATGTCCATTTGGATTGATAATAATCTGGAAGAAATCTCCGATCCGAGATTCCAACCGAACATGTTAACACTCGATTCTTGATTCTGAATTTTAATTTGAGTATACCTATGTATGTGTAATGCAAAAAAAACTAAAACAATGGGGGCGTTCACTCATTAATCAGATATGTTGTCTCGGATATACCAAACTATCCGAATATATTTGTGAACGAATCAGATAGGTAGCTGAAAGCTGTCAAACCAGAATAAAACTCGTACCAAATGAAGTTTGCAGTTAGCTGTTAATATACATTTGTTCTCGGATAGCTAGTAATTTCAAAATTTTAGGGATAACTCAAGATAGCTTTCATGAGAACAGCTGTTTTTTTCGTCGGATGTGCTTTAGTACCCGTTACAACAATAGAAAGTTATTCCAGATTGCTCCGTATTAATGTGCCCTCAATAACATGAAAATATATAGGGATGGGCGATGTTCATCGGTCTTAGCGAAACGTCGATGTTAGACGAAAGAAATATCGATGTTCAAGCATATGAAACATCGCAGCATTGATGTTAAGATTCAAATCATCGACTTTAAATAAGCTGAAATATTTCGTTAATGACCTCCTGATTATTAAGGTTAGACATTACTCGACGGAGCTCCACTTGAGCGGAAGTACGCTTTACGACTATTTATGTGAATTTGTATGAAGTTCAATTGCCTCTTATTGCGATATAATATGTAGCTCATACACACGAGAAGGGAAAATTAAGATAAAAAACATTGCTACAATTTTCAAGACAATGAAGATATTTAGAATTTATAATATATTAAATTTTTAATCGATTTTTGAACGTGTTGTTTTTTTTTCAAAAATATGCATTAAAAAAACATCGATGCTAAAAAATATCGATATATCTGATTTAATAATTTCTGACATCGCATCGATAAGTTATTTGTTTTAACATCGAAGTTTCGTTAACATTAGAGAATATCACTCATCCCTTATGTGAAATATTTGTTTTGTTGTGAATTCTGATTTTGTACGCAATTTGTTATTTTTAAAATGGAAATTAAAAGAACACTCAAATTTATTTTCGGACGCATACATGCAATATAGAAACAATAGCCAAATTAGATAAGGACCCGAAACCTCTGACGTCATTCGAATTTGCCTACAAGCTGAAACACGCACCCAAGTAACTTTGCGGTTCATCTTCCAATAGACACATTGATAAAAAAACGCACACAAGAATCTTTTCTGTCCATATTTCTATAGGCACATAGATAACATAGCTCTATAGTAATTTTTTTTTGCTTTGTTTTTCGATTTTCTATTCATGCACATAGTGTCAAAGTTACAAATACAACAATATAAACAAATGGTTTTTGGGGGTGAAACGTACGAAAGTTTCCAATCTGTGGCTTATTTGTTTTTTTCACATCATGGTATCGCCGTATATGTGCGAAAAGATGTTGATTATCAGCTTCAACCACAATATGGCCATTGTTTGAATACAAATTTTAACTTCATGTGGTTCAAATTCACAGTCCATAAACACATCATTCACACATGATTTATTTATCATAGCTCAAGTTCTGGAGAGTAATTGGACTTTTAACGAATTCGATGCTCTGTCAGACTCTATCCAAAGAATTGTTTCCCAATATCCGCACAGTGAAATCGTTGTTACGGGCGATTCCAATGTACACAATTCCAAGTGGCTACGCTGGTGACTCAGCTGGTTACTGAGCCAACAAGAATACCTGACATTGCAGGTCACTCCGCCAACACCCTAGACTTGTGTTTTACCTCTCTACCTGGTAAATATACTATTATTGTGTTATCGCCTTTAGGCACCATCGGACCATTGTGTCATATCAGCCAATTTCTCGTGCTCAAAGTTCTCAGTTAAAGAAAGCATTCCTAAGAGGACCGTATGGAAATACGAGGAAGCTAACTGGGACGGTCTGAATAATTTCTTCAGGATCTTTAACTGGTTATTATGCTTCCTCGATAGTGACGTTGACTCCGGCGCTGATATAATTACAAATATAATTCTTAAGGGGATGAAAGCTTTTATACCGAACAAAACCAAAAGCATCAAACCAAAAGAAAACTCATGGTTCGATTTGACCTACAAAGAGGTTATCAGGTTGAGAGAGGTAAGTTTCCGATGTTATAAAGCCAACCCGGCTGATTAAAACGGGAATAAGTTCAAACAAGCTAGAAAGACCTGTAATAGTCATATTCAAAGAACCAAATTTCTACATGAGCAAAAATTAAGGCAAAAATACTACAATGTCCCAAAGACAGTAAACATTTTTGGCCATTTGCAGTAAACGTACGAAATACCATCTCCTCGTCGGTTCAAACGCTCGTTTCTCATAAAAAACACTCCTGTGGTAGGTGCACAAGAAAAAACAAATTTGCTAGCAGCTCAGTTTGCTGCTAATTCTACGCTTCCACAGAGTGTCATGACTCCTCGTGTACTTGAGAGCATAAACAGTTTCGTGGGACGTATCTTCTTTCGCACTCGTACAGTTGTTAGAGTTCTTAAAGATCTTGACATACACAAATATGCTGGTTCAGATAGTATCTCCCCTATTGTTCTGAAGAGGTGTTCTTCTACGTTGGCAAAACCGCTGCGTAAGCTTTTCCATCTGCCCTACTCTACTGGTCTCTTTCCGAGTGGATGGAAAACATCATTTGTCCCGCCTGTCCCTAAAAAAAGCGAATCTTCTTCACCGTCTAACTACCGTCCAATTGCACTTACGTCCCTTCTTTCCAAGGTCATGGAAACGCTGATTAACTATCAGCTCAAGAAATATCTTGAAGAACGAAAGCTCGTTAATGACCGGCAGTATGGCTTTCATAGCAAAACGTCCACTGGTGATCTGCTGGTATATCTCACCGAACAGTGGCACAAATCTTTACATCGTTTTGGAGAAAGTAAGATTATTGTGCTTGATATTTCAAAAGCAGTTGATAGAGTTTGGCATCAGGCCCTCTTATCGAAAATGCGTGCATTTCGTATCGAAGAATATCTTGGATTAGTAATTACCTTTCGGACGCTCAATACAAGTTGTATTGGACGGTTTCAAGTCTAATATTCATAAAATAAATGCTGGTGTGTCCCAGGGATCCGTTCTGTCTCCGACTCTCTTTCTCATTTTCATCAATGATCTCTTGTCTGAAACTTCTAATCCAATATACTGTTTTGCTGACGACAGCTTTTCTTACTCGCTCTTAGATTCTCATCTATGTCCTTCGGACGTGGAACTTGAACGCAGCATATGTTTAGCTCATTAAAATCTGATCTAGACAGCATTGTCCAATGGGGAATAAAAAACTGCGTAGAATTTAATGCTTCAAAAACCCAATGCTGTCTTTTGTCGTTAAAGCCGGACCCTCCCCGAATGTCGTTTCCATTAGCGGCGCTTGCATCGAGGAAACCTAACAACTTTCAGTTCTCGGTATGTTCATCACCGACCACCTTTTGTGGAATGAAGACATATTCGACGTCGCCAAAAACGCTGCAAGATGGTAGGGTTTTCTGAGACGATGCAAGAAATATTTCTCCCCTTCTGATCTGGCTGTAATCTATAAAGCATTCATTCGTCCAAAGCTTAAATACAGTTGTCATATTTGTGCAGGTGCTCCCGTAATGTACTTAAGTCTCCTGGACAGAATCCAAAAAAGAGCTTTAAAAATGATAGGTGATGAAACAATAACTAAAACAATTGAGCCTCTCGCGCACCGTTGCAATGTTTGTCTTTCATTATTCTATCGGTATTATTAAAGACAATGTTCTAGTGAAATAGCCAGTTGCATTCCTTCCTTAAACTATTCAACCGTAACTCTCGCGCTTCTAGGAATGCACATCATTTTACCCTTGAGCCCAACTTCGGACGTACTGTTAAGTATAGAGATTATTTCTTTAGCCACACAACACGAATGTGCAATGTTTTACACGACCGAATTTTCCCTCCCATAGCGATAATCAGGCATTTAAAACCAATGTACATCGGTATCTCCTGTCTAATCCTATCACATTTTCCTTATCGCTCGAACTGTGTATAAACATTTTAAGGGTATTCATAACCCCTTGAGTGCGCGCTTAATTAAAAAAAAACCTTTGAAGTTCTGGCATAGGGCCAACATAAATGCACTAAGAACTTAAATTTAACATATTTTAATTTTTAATTATTACATGAGATAACTTGCTTTTCTGCAACATAAAATAAATGTATTCAGTTCTTGTATGATTACATGCTTGCTTTTAAAGCACTTTTTCGTATCATTTAATGACTTTGAATGCCCAACAACAACTTGAGTGTGTTACCACCAAGTTTTTTTCTCCATTATTTGTGGCTGGAATTATAGCTATTTCACGACTTGCCAAGGTCGATCATCAGATTCCTTTGCTCTAGTGGTGCTGGTCTACTTTTTCATTTTAATTGAAAAAATTCTGGTGCCTTCATCGTGTATTGAGCCATGACCAGCCGCTTAGTAGCCAACGCACTTCGCATCACGCCACCGAGAGTAGCGTTGGCTACTAAGCGGCTGGTCATGGTTCAATACACGATGAAGGCACCAGAAGTTTTTCAATTAAAATGAAAAAGTAGACCAGCACCACTAGAGCAAAGGAATCTAATGATCGACCTTGGCAAGTTGTGAAATAGCTATAATTCCAGCCAAAAATAATTGAGAAAAAACTTGGTGGTAACACACTCAAGTTGTTGTTGGGCATTCAAAGTCATTACATAAAATGAATGGCCCTCGGGTGTTTTTTGAGAACCCAAATTTCTTGACAGCGCTTGGGGTTGTTAAAAAAAACCTGGATTGACCCTGGGTAGAGTTCAACAAACGAACCTACAGTTGACTATGAAAGTCCCAAACCGAAATCATTACCGATACAATTTTGGTAGCAACCACTTCCAAGAAATCTCAATCTGCAAGCCAATTTTATATTACCGCTTTCACACGCCACGAACTACTTCGTCGATCTATAGTGTCGGCACGGTTTCTTGGTCGTGTGAAAAGAAACTGTGTCGACACAGCAGTTCGATTTCTGGAGATCGAAGTGGTATGTCGACATGGCGTGTAAAAAGGATCGAACTAGTACACCGGCACAGTATCCGTTTTTTTGTTGTTGGCTGCTCATATGTACATAATTTGAAGATATCTGATTGCGATTTTTCTTTCATATAAAATTAATCCGTTTAATTACTTCTTGAAAATAATATGGCGTACAGACATTTTCACTTCAATCATTTATTTTTTTTAAAGTAAATTTGACAACTTTTCTATTTGGCAGCTGGTTTTAACATAAAATTATACATCGGTGTATGTGCGTGTGAATGCTCATCTCACAGCGAACTACTTCGTCGATATGATAGATCGATGTGGCGTGTGAAAGCGGTATATGAGACGAAACTACATAAGAAGTATTTGGCTTTAATAAATGCTTTATGTTTCGTTGAGGACTTACAAGAAAGCCTTGTTCAATCGGAAGTTCAAAATAAATCAAATGGAAGACAAAATATTCTTTTTTTTTTTTTTTGGAAAATTAATTAAATTTTGAACGTTTACAAATTGTTCGGGAGTTCTAAGGGATTCGAAATATCGCCAATGTTTTTTCTCAAATTAAATTAATGTTGCTTAACATAACTGTTTTTTTTTAATGGTCTAAAAATACAAAATTGCACACAAAAGAAAAATTTATCGCAACACAAAGAGGATATAACGTTTAACATATGTTTTCTTATTGGAATTCAGCTTTGGCAGCATTTATTCTTAAGCGAAAGTTTAAGTTCGCTATTAACAATAATATGATAATCGAAGTTCGATACATTATTCGCAACAATTTATATTGTTTAATAATTTAAATTGCATATGATTTTTTTTTTAAATGCCATTCACAAAATCAGAGGTAGGGTTCGATATCCCTCTTTTTAAAAATCGTTTTTTTACCCCGCTTTTTATAATCCTGATTTTTATAATCACACTTTTTTTAAATCTCGTTTTTACCATCCCGTTGAATAAATTCCCGGAATCAACACAAGGTGCAAAGAGAACGGCGCGTAAGGGGGGCATGCTATACACTGTCCACTACAACCCCCTGCTTGACCCAATATAGGATTGGGGTGTTGTCGAGTTTGGGTTAAAGAAGAGAAAGAAGGATAGGAAAGGTGTGTGGCCCGATGTTCTGAGACTGGAGGTGGTTGTTGTCTCAGATTTTATCTCCAGGGATGGCGGCTGAACTAATGCGGAGAAATTTCCGTATCTTATTTATCTATGTTCCGTATAATTCGCATTATTTTTCTTAATTTTTTTTGATGGAAAAATAAGAGGACATAGACTACGGCAGGGATCGAACCTGTGACCATGATGTTGACAGACGAACACACAACTATCGCGCCACGGCCACCCCAAGTTTTTTTTTGTTTAAAATTAATCAAGATACAAGCGGGGTTAAGCGGTATTATAATTGATCTCGATTTTGAATAATACGGATTTTAAAAGGCGGGATTTACAAAAAAGCAGTAGTTTTGAAGAACGGGGTTTTAAAAAGCGAGATTCCGATACGCTCCCTAAAATAAGATCTAACTCAAGTGGGAGAAAAAGAAATCAAATTTCAATAAAAAAAATAATTTATTCGTCTGTATAAAAATGTTGACTTTTTTTAATTAAATTTCTTTTCAACAATATAAAATATATTTAACACAACTACCACAAAATACAATATAGTTTTATTTCTAATATTCATTTTACCATTATAATATAAATAAACTGGAACTGGTTTTAATTAGTTTTTTTCTTAATGTTTTTTGTTTTTGTTAAAATTTCGAACTGGAATATTTGTATTTGAATTTTTCAATATTTTAAGGAATTTCCATTTAAGTATTTGCGTTTTGTGTTTATTATAATTTTTTGCATATATTATTGCTAATATTATTCAGTCTTATAAAGATAATAGTTAATAATAATTAAAAGAAAACTATAAACTAAAAAAATTTAAAAAAATATAATATAGTATTTTATAGCCTTTTTATAATGTGAAAAGATCTACTAAAATATAAATTTAAAAAAAATTGTATCTATTACTTTTTTTTTCTTTTTACAAAAAAATAAAATAACCTACTTATCAACAAATAATAGTATTTTAAAGTTCAAAAAAATTTAATAATAATTATAAAAAAAAAATATTAATAACAATAATTATTCTATGAGATAAAACGCATTTAAGTCAAAATATTAATTAATTAATCTATGAGATTTTTATGTTTTAAAATTTTTGAGAAATAATTTCCAAGACCCGTAGCCGTAAACCATAGTTTTTCTTAGTTAATTTATATTTATATTGTGTGTTCCATCTTTTATCGATATTGGGTTTGAAAATTAAATTAATTGTGCATGTTTTGAGATACTTAGAAATTTTTTACATCTAAAATTGAGATTGATAATTTAAATGTTTGCCTTGTTTTCTCTTAATGTAAATGCGAGCGGGAAACCCTTGCAGGGAAGCGCTACACAGGCTGGTATGGTTTTAATTTGACTCAGATCATTTGAGTGGAGGTTATAACGTTGCAAAATATTCGCCAATAATATGAAACCAAATCCTCGAACAAGATTTTGTCCAATGCATGTCCTCTTACCGATGCTAAATGGCAAGAAGTGTGGGATGTTCTTTTTAAGGCGGGTCTGTTGTTGTGGAATTTCTGTTTTGATTTCACTGTCGTTGTTTGTTGTCCTCGAATCCTTTTCGATATCAACTCCGGAATCTGAAGATTCTGAGCTTTTTCGTTTGGTAACAACTGTTGGTGTCGGGATGTTTTCTACGAATCTTTCTGGATTGAACTTCTCTGGCTGGTCCCAGTACTTTGCACTTGTATTAAGCTCGTAGTTGTTAATGAATACTACTGTTCCCGCAGTAACTCCAAAGCCGGATACAACTAAATCTTCTGTAGCAACATGCGGCACAATTGGAGATGAAGAGTAACGTAGAGTTTCATAGATTGTACCCATTGTGTAAGGCATTATTTCCATGTCCATAAAGTTTACACGACGCTTTCCGCCCTCAGTTATCCTATCAACCTCCTCCTGAATTCTTACTCCAACCTCAGGATTTCTTACAACATAAGCGATCGCCAGCATTACTAAATTGCCCACAGCCGAATGCCCACCTAGAAAGTCCTCCAACATAAAGATAATGGTATCTCTTGATACGTTCTTATCTTCGGCCAAACTCTTTAACAGGGCATCAGTGAAATCACGTTCCGGCTCATCCAGATCGATGTTCCTCTCACGATCATTGATTACACGTTCAAGAATAAATTTTCTAATTCCAGTTGACCAATTGATGATTTTCTGAAGATGTTTCTTATAAAATGGGGCTAACCAGGGTAAAAAGTCGACTGCATAACCTTGATTGATTTCCCAGAAGATCTCATCGAACCACCAAACTATCTTTTGAAATTCAACATCGCTATAATCAAAACGAACCGAACACATGTACTGGCTGAACATATTGGCGCAAGTTTGTTGAATAAGTGGTTTAATTTCGATTTCTTGACCGGGGATAAGGCGTTTGTCCAAAGTGTCCATGAATTCTTGCATCTCAATGCAACCAACATCGTTCATTTTGGAAAAGTATGATGAAGCGTCTCGGGGTGAGCAATGGCGGCGGGCTAGATTACGGCGTTTCTGTTGCAATTGAGACCAATCACATAAAGCGAGAGCTGCAATAAAAAAAAAAACAACAAATATGTTTAGTCAATACTACTATGTACATATATGTATATTATATACATACAAAGTCAAAGTCTAACGAAAAACAAAAATATGTTATCCCAGTTTTTTCTTGCTGATATGACAGGTGGAGTACGAGTATAATATCTAATAATATGCCTGTTTGGTAATTAGAAATTTTCACCAAGTTTCCTAAACTTGTTTTTTTTCCTATGGGTTAGGCAACAAAATGTGAAAATTTGTACAAATTCGTACGTATTTTCACGTTAACAAACACCAAATTTGTACAAATTTTCATAAAATGCTGTTTATTCGAAAAATAACTACAAATACTGTCAAAGTGGTGGAGAAAAACTTCCCCTACATTGAAAAACATGTGAATTCTTACTACATGCATTTCTTTGTGTAACTGGTGTAAAAAATGTCAAAACACCAAGCAGTCAAGTTTTTTTCTGCTATTTTTTTAGTAATGGGAAAATTCGAGTGAACTGAAGTTCCTTACTTGTGTAGAAGAATGAAGTCTTCGCATTGAAAATTAAAGGAAAATACAAATAATGGAGAAATGGAAAATTTCATCATTTTTTCATTGGAATTTTCGATGGTATTTTAATTTTATATTTTTTTTTTGTGGACTGTTGTGTTGCTTGTAGCTTTTCTCTTTTTTTTTAGTTTGGTTGTGTTAATTTCTTGAGTGATCATTCAATTCCCCAATTTACGTTTGTTTACTTTGTTGCAAGACTAACAAAATTTCTCCCACTCTTGAAGTTTGACAGATGTTACACTTCTCTCTACAAAAAAGATACTAAACAAACGTAATATGCCCGTAAAGTATAAAGTCTCCCAAATGCATTCTGCGTTAGGTACTTAATAAGGGTATTCACGATTCAGTAAAAGTGCGAAGGTGCAACTTTTTTTACATTGAAAACATCAACTTACACTGATTAAAAGTTTAAAAAAAAGTTTGCCTCCAAATCGACATTATTTGACAACCCTGTTTCAGTCACGTACCTCAAACTGAATTGTCACAAAATATTATTGCAAAATGGGTAGAAATTCTTTCATACGTCAATGTGGTGGGATGTAGAAAATTTTAAAATAGTTGGAATTTAGAAAAGTGAACCTGTTTTCACTATGTCGTTGTTCTCTAAATGACAACATTAGAAAAACAAAGCACAAAAATAATCTAATTGGCTGTTTGAACATCAGCTTTTCGACGATGAGTCTTACAGCAAATTTCATTCAAGAAAATAGGTCTGATGCACGCTCTGCCAATTGGCACAAATTGGCACCAATTTCTGCCAAAACCTGTTCCAGACTTACAAATTTGGTAGTTTTTGGCAGAAGAGAGCGCTCTTGAGAGAGTAAAATATTTTCCCTTCTTGACAATTTCTTGCCAATTCCTGCCCAATAAATTTTTGTAGGCAGCAATTTGTGGGCGGAAAACTTACAATTGTCAGACTGACGTTTGTCATAAACGAAAAAAAAAACGGTTCGTAGTTGGTGTGGAAAATATTTGTTGAACAAATAAATTAATTTAGAAACACTAAAATACAAAATAATTAGTTTGAAGAGAAAAAAAATGTGAATTCACAGCAAATAAAGAAATAAAAAAAAAAGAAATGTATTGACGTTTAAAAATTGGCAGAAAATTGTGCTCAAGCTTTTCCAGACTTTTTCGGACTTTATTTCGCAATGAGAGAATTTTATCCCCACTCTTTTAGTTTTGACAATCTACCAATTTCTGCCCAAAAAAAGTCTGGATCAGACCCAATATTTGCTCTTTCAGACAATAGATTAAATCTTATTGAATTTTAAGAGTGTCATTGCAACAAAAAGAGCAAATCTAAATCAAATCTCAATACGCAGTTTGATCGGAATACGAACATACATGTAATAAGTGTTTTGTGTCAAACGTCAAATGGAAAATATTTTGTTATTAATTTGTTGTGAACTTGTGCCAGTTCGTTCTAAAAAATTTTAAAAAAATTAGCAAATAATGGACGAAGAAGTTAATAATTTAGTAGAGTTTTTGATTGCTTCGTCTTCGCCTTTCTTGTCATCTGATGATGAAGATTATGTTTTTTTCAAGAAATGTATGGAGCGAGAACCGCACAAAACAAAGGATAAAGAATTTTGATTCTAATATCGTGGAAAATTATTTGGAATTGGATATCTATTAGATAAAGTTGAATTACCTTATTCAATAACTAGATGTGTTATGTGTATCAGCCATTCGACGATTCACCAATCCTACAATATAATGAAAGTCGCTATTAGGTGTAACTGTCAATGTCAATAATATCCGAGTAAGTAACTGAATCATTTCACATTGAAATGGATGTTATTATGTTTTTTTTTTTGAGTTTAAACTACTATCTATGTACATATCAATTACAAAAAAAAAACCGTTAACATAAAATTCACAATGGTTTGCACGAAATTACTCCTGTATTTTAAATTATAATTTCTAATTTTATGTAGTATGAATACAATTTTTAAAATATGAATAAAAGCAAAAATTGTGATGTCAATATTTAATTAATTATAAAATAGAAACAGTTTTCAAAATATCAGATTTAAAAAGAAATCCGAAGCACATACAGTGCATTCTCGATTATCGCAACTAATTAAAACAAAATGAAGAGCGAAAATCAGAAGACCAGCACTTATATAATATATTTAATGCAACAAATTTTTATTCAATAAAAAACATAATAAGAAACAAAACAAAACTAAGTTAATTCATTAAGATATAAGTGCATAATTACATATGTTTAGTTCTCTATATATATCTATAATTATTTTCTTTGGAAAAAATTGGATATTTTTGTTTTAGTTTTTTAAATTGCCATTTCTCGACTTTGATTTAGGAACTGCTTATACAAAGCCTTTTCGAGCTTAGGGTATTCACCACCCTTTTATGTAACTCCCTTTCCAGGTCCATATTATAGAAACAAATTATCTTATTGCACCCTCTTTTCGTTTTATTTAGCTGACTGTAGATTTATAATTCGTGGCATTTATTTATTTTCCTAATTTTTTTTTTAGTAAAAACCATTTTGTTTAAAAATTAAAACACACAAGCGACTGATCACTGAACAAAATTCATTAAACTAACAAGAAAATCTTGCATTGTATAGATACATAATATGATGTGCATTCACAACTTCGTCGTAACAACACTCAAAAGTAGTAACTAGCGGTAAAATATCTGTCAAGACAAAATGTAGCCAAGCAAAAGTTGCACTTATCGAGTCAATTTTTTTGAAAGGTTGCGATTACTGCGTCAACAATGATATTAATTCAGCTATTGCGAAAATCGAGGAGTTGCGTGAATCGAGAGTTGCGTTAATCGAGAGGGTACTGTATTTATTTTTTGAAAACTTTAATAAGCAATATTATTATTTATATAGGGTAAATTAAGTTCTGAGCGATTTCTTGTAGAATTATAAAAGGTCTTATGTTTTTAGCACATTAAATTTAAAAAAAAAAACAGGTAAGACGGGTAGAAAAAACGAGTTTTCTTAGCTTCATCGTTTTCAAAAAATGCAGTTTGAAAAAAAACCAAGATAAAAAAATAAAAATATAGTTTTTAAAACATTGGCACAAAATATTATTTTTGAAAATGTTTAGGTATAAAGAAAATGGATAAATCTGAAGTAATACCGATATTTTTAATTATACACAAATTACAACCGCCAGAAAGGCTTATAAATTAAATCTATTTAAGGCACAGTTAAGGCATACAAAATGAACATAAACGTGTGTAAGGTATGTCCCAAAAACCACCATTCATCAAAAAAATAAATATAACTAAACGAGACTTAAAAAGTTAAATTAACAATGCAATTTCCAAAAATCTTTACCTTACTATTTACATATTGTTTTTTTTTTTTTGAAATTTAATATGAAGAAATTAATTTTAAATTATTGGTTTTATAATTACATATATTGTTTTCATTTCCGCAGTTCGCTACCTTCCTTCTAGATTTGGACACCTCAATCAAAACGATAAGCGAACAAACTGTTCAATCACATTTTAATTAATTAGCCAAGCTAATGAATTCTTAAAATTCGTGCCCATGGGAACATTATTACTATCTCTGTTAATACGAAATTCATAAAGTAGCAAATTTTCAATTCAAATTGAAGTTCTAAATAATATTACCCAGCCACCCTCTCCTTCCAAATGAAAAAAAATTGATAAGGTATTCCGATTTTCCAAAGTTAAATAAATATTTACGCAAGAATTCAAATAAACGTATGTATGTATTACTAAATTTTTTTTTTCAATCTTTAAAACGTGTTTTTTTTTAAACCCCTTTAGAAATTTTCAATCAAAAATAAAATAATCACTCCTGAACTATTGCAAATAAATCAAATTAAACCAAAAAAAAAAAAGAAATGGGATCACTTTATCTACTCAAATTACTGTTCGCATTTTAATTATTATACATTTTGCATAGTTAGCAAATTTTCACTCACGCATTTATTTTCAAATAAGGTTTAAGCAAAACGAGCCAAAACTACGCAAATTCAAAATGCGCCAAATCAAACAAAACTTACGCAGCAATTTATAAAACAGCGAACAAAAAATTTGAAAAAAAAAACTGATTTCAAGAATTTAATTTTTATTGCTACTTACAATTATTACGATCTCCGCCAAATAGTTTGTGGTATCTCAGAAAGTCGGGACGTCCTCCGAAAAACTTCCCATTCTGATTGAGCACTTCCCGAATGAGGTCTAAATTATTGACCACAAAACACCGTGTTGTTCCAAGAGTCAATGTATAAGCATCACCATATTCTTTCGCAATAGCCGTGAATGCTTCGAACGGTACTTCGTATTTGCCCAACATTGCCAAGTTGCCTAGTATTGGCCATGGTATAGGTCCTGGTGCTTGTTTGTACTCTTTGGTTGTGATTTCGCTATTCCTTTGAAGGGTATGTCCTTTACCAAATTGTGTTGTTGTAACTCGGGCCTTCCGGAAACATTCATAAATCACTTTTAAGTAAGAACCGAAAGATATGATAATAATGATAAGAATTAAGATGTCGAAAACGGCCACATCCATCATGATAATGGTTTGAGATTCTTCACAGATCGAACAAGTATATATGTGTATTATTATGGAGCAGTGATTCAAAAAAAAAATTATTTGATAAAACTTGACACTTTTTCGTTTTCCTACAAAGCGCACTTAACAACAGATTCTTAATGTTCTTATAAGAATGCTGGTTCCAACTCGGAGCGCAGCCAACACCAAACTATTTATCGTCTGAAGCAGAATGGTAGACAGGCAGACAGATAGACTGGTGGGGCTTGAAGGTTTGCCGTGTGCCTTTTTCAAGTTACCAAAAATTCTTAACTGAGCACTTTTGATTCTATGCGATGGCTTTTATAGGTGGGAGCAGAAGCAGGCACACTTTACCTCATTATTCTCGATGTACACTGTACAACCAGGCACTATACCACGATAAAAAAAAATTAAAATATATATAGGTAGGTATACATACTATATAAAAAAAAAACAAATGATGATGATGACGACAACATTGTGAGGCCTGGCTGGTGGCCCAGAATCAGAATCGGAGTCAGAGTCAGAATCAGAACCTTAGAAAACAGAAGCTAAGAGAACCAGTGACGAATGCATATAGTGTGTTGTATAGAGTGTATAGGTATAGGGGGGCAAAAGAAAAACAGCAAAAACGTATTTTCTTAATCGACAACAACAATTATTGGGAGCGAGCAATCCAATCCAATCCGAATAACGAATCCCTCATTGACCACTGACCAGTTTTACGGCAGGCGGCAGGCAAAGGCGGCATTATGCTGCTATCACTGTCTATCGAATCACAGTTCTGGATATTTTTTTATTTGATTCTATTCCTCGCTTCCTTTACTTCCAGATTGAGTACCTAGGTATGCGGTGTAAATAGGTTTTTTGATAGTAAGTAGGTACACACGTTCTGCAGTGTATTATTACACAACATAACACAATACGCGTTCGTTACTGCGCGGCCGGCCGGCATGGCAGCGCGTAGTATACCTGGTCACGGAATGTATCTCAAAGATACATTTACATTTCCCTGATGTTGCTTGTGGACGATAGATGGTTGGTAGTTAGGTGCTTCTGCTTCAAATTATTTTGAATTGAATCTTAAAATCTTATTCTAGATATAGGCAGCATGATCTAAGTCTAGGTCCGTTGAGCTTTGGAATTCATCATTCGTAGGTATGTAGTTCGTATAGGTAAAAGAAGAAAAAGATGCATAGATACTTAGAAAAATGCTTAGATTCCTCTTTCTTTGGATACCTACAGCCTTTTTTGTTTGTAATTCTGTGTTTTCCTTTTGATACAGCTTGTTGTGTGATGTCTGGATAGGGATGGGTGGTTTTTTGATTATGGAATAGAAAAAAATATATGATTATCATTCAGAAAGAAAATAATCGCCTTTGTAGAACTTATGCTTAAGGTGACCATATTTTTCAAAGAAACAAAAAATGTGGTAAACTAAAATATAGGTACTCATGCCAATATAAAGTAAAAATGTGTTTTTGTTTTTACTTGCGATTATAGGTACTATATAAGGCAAGTTATGCATTCGTAAAAAAAATAAAATTCTAACAATCAAACATGACATTACGATAATAGATAATCCTAAAAAAGTGATCGGCAAAAAATGTCTGTCTGTCAGTCTGTCCGTCTGTATGTATAACGAGCTACAGCCTAAGCGGCTTAAGCGATTACCTTCAAATTCGGTATTTGTGATTATTTTGGCATTCCTCAGAGGGGAAATTGAAATTTTATTTTTAGGCCTAAAAATAACGGTACCTGCCATATGACCTTGAAGTAAAAACGTATTTTTCTCGAAAAAGGCTCCAACGATTTTGATCAAATATTTTGAGATTTTTTTTGTTGGTAAAAGCTATCATTTGATATTAATCAAGTTTACGGGAAAAGTCTATTAACGGTACTTTTCATATTACGGTGTTTAAAATTTTTCTCGGTAACTGTTCATTGGATTTCTGTTAAATTTTATACCTGAGAAGATCTAGGTAGCCAAACTATTTCTGCATATTAAAATTTTAAATAACATTCTTTATATAATTAAAATTAATTTAAATTTTTTTTTTTTGAAAAATCAATATTTTTAAAACTAATCAAAAAAAAAAATAATTTTAAATTTTATAATCATATGTATATTAATAAGCTCTACAAAACTGCATACAAAAAAATTCCAAAAAAAGATTGTTTTCAAAAAAATTAAAAATGAAAAACCGGATTTCATCAAAATCCGTCCTACAATTTTCGAGATACTTTTTTGTAAAATTTTCATTGATCCGTGGCATCTAATGGCGTTCTTTGTTTTTTCAAGAAACTGATTGAAGTGATCGTTTTAGCACTTCTTATCAGTTTAAAACACGATTTTTACCCACCTATACACCATTCACTTTCATTATTATAAACGGTGATTTTTTAAGAGCTTGGTTTTTGAAAATTCAAAAAAACACAGAAACTTGTAAAAAGTGAATGAAATTTTTATTTGGATCGATAAATCACTTTTTATTAATAATTTCACTTAAATGTTGCCCGCGGCTACGCTTCAGGTGGTCCATTCTGAAGGTCCAATTTTGGCAAACTTTTTCACACATTTCGGCCGGAATCTCACCAATGACGCGTTCAATGTTGGCTTCCAAGGTAGCAATCGTGTTTGGCTTGTCCCCATAGACAATAGACTTAACATAGCCCCACAAAAAATAGTCTAACGGGGTCAAATCACATGATCTTGGTGGCCAATTGACTGCGCCAAAACGTGAGATCAACTGCTCACCAAATTCGCCTCTCAATTTATGCATGGTTTCGCGTGCAGTGTGGCATGTGGCACCGTCCTGTTGGAACCACATGTCGACCGAGTTCAATTCTTGTATTTTCGGCAAAAAAAAATCTGTTATCATCGAACGGTACCTTTCTCCATTGACCGTAACCCTGCGGCCTTCATCGTCCTTGAAGAAGTACGGTCCAATGATGCCGCCTGCCCATAAACCGCACCAAACAGTGCATTTTTCGGGATGCATTGGTAGCTGCTGAATTGCCTCTGGCTGCTCTTCACTCCAAATACGGCAATTCTGCTTATTCACGTATCCATTTAGCCAAAAATGAGCCTCGTCGCTGAAACGGACGTAGCTTGAGAAACACATTTTTCACAGAGCACGAATTTTGATAATAAATTTCAATAATTTGCAAACGTTGTTCAGGCGTAAGTCTATTCATGATGAAATGGCAAACAATACTGAATCGAAATGTCAAATGTTTGTGGAATTTGTCATGTGTGATCTGTCAAAAATATAAACGTCAAAAACCAAGTAGCAAAAAAATCACCCGTTACATTAACTAAAGTTAATTAGTTACAAGAGCAAGTTCGTACGATCCAGTCGTGCATTTTTTTGATTTAATAAACGTAAGAGTAGGTACAATAACTTAGGCGCCAAGAAATAATAACGGTTTTTCAGAGAACAGTATTTTTATACTACGTTTCCACCAACCACTAAACCAAGATTTAAGTTGATTTAGCTAATGCTACGTTTTCACCTAAAGATAATCCGGTTTAAATTGAGAAGATTAAAAATTAATCTTCAAGTGTTTTCACCAGTGAAAAAAAGATTAGTTTGACGTTTTCACTATGAATTGTCATTCAAAAGTCAATACAACAAGACAAAAACAAAACAAAATAATTGGGAAGAAGAATAATAATTTCGGTGCAGTGAACAAATTTAATTTCAATAAATAAAAATGAGTAATAACTTTAAAATATTGTTATCCCAACATCTTGCAGCATATACTCGTAGATATATTTACATTAATACTGTAATCGCCTTTGCTCGATTTTTGTTTTTATATATTTGCGAAAGAACAACTTTAAGGTATTACTGTAGGATAGCTAAAACATTTTCCATTACAAATTCGAGGCACCGACCGCTTTGGTCTTTGTAGCTTTATGGCATTTTTTTTATTTTTATACTTATTTATAAACAAAAACAGAATTTGAAGGCAACGACAAATTATACCAGACAAAAACAAATTAAATAATGTTGGACAATTTTTTTTTTTTGTTGAATGTCAATGGAGAAAATATGACGTTAGATTAGGCGCGTTCTATGAAATAAGGTTTTTTTCTTTTGCGAATTTTCTACTTCGAAGAAGATTTCAATGAGATTAATTTCTAATATTCATTTAAGGAGATTAAAATTATATGGGAAATCTTCAAGATTTAGAAGATTTCAAAGAGGATTTATGACTAATCCACTTAAATCTGGATTAAGTGGTAGGTGAAAACGTAGTATAAATCTCCTACAAATCTTGAAGATTTACCATACAAATTTTAATCTTCTCAGTTAAAGATTTAAAATAAATATCATTTAAATCTTCAATCGAACTACCCTAATTCCATATCGAAATGAACACATTCATCGGGAAAGTGAATTTTACTCTTCATTTGACACAGATGAAGCTGCTTGTCTCACTTCTATATTATAAGAGAAAATGAAACGATGCATTTGAATAATGCATTTTGAATAATGCTTTCAAAATTAATCTACTTTTGGAACCGTGGAAACACTTTTTGAGATTAGTAAATCTACAAGAGAATAATGTTCGGTGGAAACGTAGTACCAGTATGGAAGTAGGGGCTGCGGTCAATCTCTCCAGTGCTGCATTCCGATAATTTTGGAAAAACAGGAGATTTTCTGTTGAATGAGTAGAAAAAACAGGAGATTACAGTTTACATAAAACAACATAGCGTCGCCTGGATAAAATTTTGTCGTATGTGAAAAATTGAAGTTTTGAGATTTAAAGGCAGTTTTGTTATTTAAATTTTTCTCTACAACCTGGTGAAATCCAGTTTTCGATATCGGCCATAGTTTCCAAGATAATATCGTTTAAATTTGTCGTATGTGCACGATCGCCAACATTTAAGTATAACTTTGTCGTATGTGTATACAAATTCTACATATACGACAAAATAAAAACATACGACATTTTTTTCATACAAAATCTGTGCAGCGAACGTTTGGTAAATAATTGTGGTACCTATGTGTTATTTTTAATACACATACGACAATATCTTACTGAACTTCCGGTAAGCGTTTGTCGTATGTCTCATAACACACAGACTGGTGTAATTTAAGTCGCATATTGAGAAAAATTAACCATTATTCCTTTCTTTATTAGAATATTATATTTATTTTAACGTTTTTGAGCTGCCAGATGTTTTCTGTATCTGCCATTAAATTCTTAAACAAATTCACCGCACAATTTTTGAGAAGCAAATTGTAACTTACGACAATATTTTATCCAGGCAACACGATAAGTAAATTCCTTAGTGAACCTTCCACCAGTATTATCAATAACGCCCTTGCAATCTTCTTATTGGAAATTACTTACAATCAAATATCATTGAGTTTTGTACCAAATTTTCTTCTGAATTGAATAAATTCTAAGTTTTGCAAAAATTCGAATGTTGGATTCACCAACATTATGTCGGATTTACACGACTGCAAAATTGGCAGTACCTACTACTGTCAAAATCTTGTCATTATTTTGTTTGTCGTGTAAATGGTCGAAAATGTGGCAGTATATTTTGTCATTAAGAAACTGCCAGAAACTGCCAGTTTTCGTTAAGTTGTGGCATTATACTGATATCGTGTGAATTCAGTACTGAAAACAATTATTAGTATTTAGTATAGTAGTAGTATTTTTATCTGTCATTATTTTAGCTTCGTGTAAACGAATGTCCTAAATTAAATTAATGACAGCAGTATTTTGGTAGTAAATACTGCAAACTTGGCAGTCGTCTAAATCCGGCATTAACAAGGGGTAAAATGAGAAAAAAATTAAGATCTAGATTTGATCTAATCAGACTAAAAATAATTTTATAAATTTTTTTAGTTCAAATTCAAAATCAGCTGTGACCTGCAATAATTTTCAAACTGTAAATGTACACCTCAAAACAGGGATGAACTTGAGGAAGAACTTGAACAGGTATGTTCTATAGTAACACTGTTTCTTGGAGTTTCTATGAGATTTAAGAAGTTACTTTAGGAATATAAGTAATAATTGTTTTATTAAGAAGCTTATGATTGTAATAGTAAAACGAATAGGAAAAAACAGGAGAATTAAGGAAACAAATGTCGTTGAAACAGGAGACAGTAGATTAGAATTTTTTGAGTGAAAAAACAGTAGTCTATTGTCGTAAGTTGGAACCTTGCGTTTGGAACCTTGATGGTAATCTAGAAAAGTCTGAAATACTTATTCTTAGGAATGGTGGTAGAAGAGCAGCAACTGAAAAATGGTATTTTAATAATGGCGAGATAAAGATAACCTGGTCATTCCACTTATCAAAAAGACTTACATTATCGAAAAACTCGATCAACTCGACATGGTCAAAATTTGTAAGGAACACATTTGTTACTCACTCTGCTAAATATAGAGTGCATGAGGCAGCAACAAAGTCAATAATGCACTACTGTGCGCAAGTGTGGGGATACAAAGAACACGTACAAACCGGATAATGCGCCTAACTATGCAATACACATCGAAACGGGACGTCTAAAGGCTTTCCTAAGTACATTAAAGATACATCTGTCATATGCATATGTCGAGTGATGTCTATGCAAGTTAATCGCTTACCACGTATCCTCTCTGAAACAGTCTTCAAGAAAAATATTTATTGGGCACATTAATGGTCAGGCCTTTTCCAGGAGACCGAAACTCTTGTTTCAGATTGGAATCAAATACACAAATTGCTGCTGATAAAGTTAGGAGAAAAGCATTGCGGCGATTTTACAAGCAAAATGCACTACAGTCACAGTTTCACGATGAATATTTTATCCTTTTATATGCCGAAGTCCCGAATTACTTTGAAGATAATAATGCCCGTAACATAATCAGCTTAATCTTCAAAGCAAGGTGCGGGCTTTTGAATTTAAATGCCAAAGCCTTTCGCAATGACTCTGTTTGCTTATGCACTCTATGCAATCAGGATGCGACAGAAAATACTTACCACTTCATTGGTGTGTGTTCCATCTTTAGAGGATACCGACAAAAATATCTTGGAAACGTTAGTTTAGACCGGCCAACATTCCTCAACATTTTAAATGGATCTTGCTCCCCAAAACTCTACAAATTTTTAAAAGACTCGATAAAATATCGTAGTTTAATAACAAACGAATTTGGCTAAAACCTGCTTAGTTTGCTTGAATATAATTAATTAACTTTTTTGAACCTGACAGATGACTTAAAAATAAGTTATTGTCATACTTAATTTTCAATACCAGCTTAGTCATGTTTTTGTTAAAATTTTTAATGCAAAATAAAATTATATTAGGTATCTATTTATCTATCTATCTTATCTGTCGTAAAAGTAGAAATGGAAGCACTGAATCACCCCCGTTTGGGCGGAAGGGTCAAATTCATAAAAATAGTACTAAGCATGGAAACAAATTAATTAAAAATAACGGTAATATTTCCCAATAAATGTTTTACCTATTTTTAAAGCCAATACCTTATTTTATTAGCTAAATTTTAAATGAGTGAAGAAGAAAAACTAAAAATTTGGGAACAAAATATGTAAAAAAAGTATAAAGTGTAATTTTTCAACGCTCTAAAATTATATTTTGTTTTTTTCTGAAATTCGTTGCCTTAATTAATTCTTAATCAAATGTAGGTACCTACTATATCCAGGTTCTCGAAGCCAAGGAGTTTCCTTATAAATTCAAGTCAGATGGTCACCTTTTTTTATAATATACTATAACCTGTTAATTGTTTCGGAAAATATGTTTTTTTAGTTTAATTTTCTTTTTTTTTTATTATTATTGTTGCACGAAACTTATGTTTCGCATAGGGATTTTCATTTTCACTGTCCATAATAATAAGTGAAGCTGATTTTCTTTTTTGCAACAAAAGAATACTTAATCTTAATTAAAAAAAATAAAATACAAAGAAAATAATAATAATACAAAAATGTGGAAGTTAGGTTAGGAGCAGCAAGCAAAAAAAAAAAGTGTTTTTCTATTTGTAAATATGGCTTGCATCTTTCAACATGGTTGGTTGAGTTTTATATTTTTCTATTCCTACTTCTAATTCTGGAAAAGTGGAAAATCTTGAATCTTGTTTAGCTGGATGTGGAAGGAAGATAATGAATGACATTGTGTGATATGTTGTGATTCCTGATGCGCGATTTTATGTTTTCTGTTGTGTACGTACATACTATTCTGGATAATTGGTTTGTGTTCGTAATAGAAAATATGTATACCTAATTAAATTACATTCGTATACATATTCAGGAAACATAATTTTTTTTTAATGATTTATTGTTGTTTTTTTTTATAATTTATTCGTATTATAGTTTTCGACTTTCAGATATTGAACTTATTTTGTGTACTTAGGCCCATTTGCTGATACGAATCATAAATATCTATGTTCAACTTAAAACGCTTAAGGGCTACATTTTCCTCTGCGTAAACTGTCAACATATGTTCTTAAGTAGAACTTAAATGCTTAAGTTGTGTATCAGCAAACGGGCCTTTAAGATTTAATTTAAATCTAAATTTACAATTTTGAATGAGCAGAAATCGGCCAAAATAAAGCTATGTATTTTTATTTATTTTTTTGGGGATAAGTCTGAAGCTCCTATATAACTTAAATGTGTAGGTACATGTGTCGTTAAAAGTGACAAAAAAAAGACTCTCTTATAATTTTTCGCCTAAAGATTTACATAATATACATAATTGTTTTACAGTGAAACCTGCTTAAGCGACACGACGAAAAATCAGGAATTTTTGTTCAGTTAAGTGGGTTTTTCACTGAAGCGGACCTCGGATAACTGAAAAAATTATTCAGTAAGATAGTTTTCGTGTTACGTAACACGTTACAATTTTTACTAAAGGGTTATCCATTTTGCGGTTTCAAAAGTATAGAACTGGAATTTGACATCTGTCAAACTAAGTTAATAAACCAATTTTTTTCAGTTGAAAGTCTGACATTTACGAAAATGGATCGCTTAACTATCGCACAACGCATACAAATTGTTAAAATCTACTACAAAAATGGTGATTCTGCCACAGCCACATATCGTGCTTTAAGAGGAGATTATGGTTTACATAATCGTCCAACTACGCAAGCAATTGGCAAAATTGTGAAGAAATTTGAAGGGTCTGGATTGGTTACAGATATTGTAAGCCTGTACATCATCGTTTCGCTCGTACCACTGAAAATATTGCTGCTGTAAGTGAAAAGGTCGAACAAAATTTTCTTTAGCGACAAAGCACATTTCTCACTCGGTGGTGTGTTAACAAACAAAATTGTCGTATTTGGGGTTCTGAGAGTCCTCAAGTAATTAGCGAGAGGCCATTACATAAACAAAAAGTCACTGTTTAGGGATCTCTTTGGTCCGGAGGTTTGATTGGACCTTACTTCTTCGAAAACGACCATGGAACGACTGTCACCGTCAATTCGGAGCGTTATGGTCATATGATAACCGACTTTTTTTGCCTGCTATTGAAGAATACGACTTGGAGTATATGTGGTTTCAACAAGACGGTGCCACATGCCACACAACTCGAACGAATATGGCTTTATTGCAAGAAATTTCCTGGCCGCGTAAGTTCTCGTAGTGGCGATATAAACTGGCCACCAAGATCATGTGATTTGACACCGCTGGATTTTTTTTGTAGGGCTACGCGAAAGACCGTGTTTATGCAGATAAACCTTCAACTCTTGAGCACTTGAAAACCAACATTCGTCAAGTTATGGCTGAGATACCGCCCAATATGTGTCAAAAAGTGGTCGAAAATTACCTCAAAAGAATCGATGCTGGCAACAAATCGCGTGGTGGTCATTTAAATGATGTAGTGTTCCACACATAATTTCAGCGTTCAAACTTTATAATAAAAAAGAAATATCATGAAAAAAAATATATTATATTTGCTTTATTTACGTTTACTTTTGAAACCGCAAAATGGATAACCCTTTACATATATTGAACTATAACAGCTGAAAAACAACCTATGTTAAATGTTTAACAATTGCTTTTATAAATAAATTTGGTTTATCTAAATAAAACTAACAGGACCTAATTATTAATAAGCAAATAATTTAAACAAACGAATTTGTACCCAACCAACGCTACTTTGAGTTGAGTTTCTTTTATTCACAGATACATTTCGTGTTACAAAAACAACAATGTATTTAATTAAATGGAAATTGCATTTTAAAACTTAGCATTTCATTTACATGTGTCATGAATGCGGAAGTGGTGGAGGATGAAGGTGAGCGTACACAAAAATGAAACAATTCAGCACCCGATTTTTTTCGATTTTTAGTTTTTCACTTAACCGAGTTGTTTTCTATAGAAAAATAGAAAACTTGAAAGATTTTTTTTTCAGTTATTTAACGTTTTTTACTAAGGGAGGTTTCAGTTAAGCGGGTTCCACTGTACCTAAATTTTTTGTCATGATCTGACATTCGACAGATATTATGAAAGAGTAGTATGAAGTTGCTCTTGCGGTTCAAAGGCGCATACAACCGATGTTTTTTAAGAGCTTGAGAACTTTTAAAAATAATACACGACAGAAATATTATTGGAATGAATTTTGTATTATTATAATTTTGTAGAGTTTCACGGCATTCATTTTTACTTGCGATATATGTAGGTACTATAGGGCAAGTTTTGCATTTGGAAAAAAATTGAACTCGAGATTTTAATCAAAGTTGTTATTACGATGATAGAGAACACCAACAAAGTGGGTCCGGCAATTCCGTCTGTCTGTCTCTCTGTAGAACGATCTAACGGCTGAACCGACTTTGCTCAAACTTAGTGGATAGGCGTTTTAGAGGTGATTGTCCACAATAGATTTATGAATGGTTTTTTTAACCCCTAAAAATAACGGCACTTGCCATACAAATTTTTCTACCATCTTAATTATCTTAAAAACGGCTATAACGATATTAATAAAAATTGGCGTGTGTACTAACTTGCGCATGGTCTACATTTTGGCCTAAATAATTTTGAAAATATTTTGTTATTAACGGTAGCTGCCATAAGCCCATTTTATTTATTTTCAACTTTCTCATAAACGGCTCAACGGATTTCAATAAAAATTTGTACACAGGATCTCATTCGAATTCGAAATTTCGCATTTCAATATTTTCAAAAAAATTTTTTTGGATTTTTGAAAAAAATATTCTTTTTTTTTGAAAATTCTATATTTCGAAAACGAGTGGGGGATTTTTTCTGAAATTTTGTTTTTAAATTTATATTATTAAATACTTAAAATGTTCATACCAATTTTTTTTTTTAGAAAAAATTTGAGAATTTTTATATATAAAAAATTAAGTGAAAAACGACTTTAAAAATAATCTTTTGCATATAAAGTGATCGAAAATAGGGGCAAGTATGTGCGACTCATTCGTGCATTTTATTTAAATATGATTTTCGGAATATAACCGCCCGCAGCTACGAGTTACATAGCCCATTCGACCAGTCCAAATTTTGACTAATTTTTCCCAATAAATCTGGCCGTGTCGCATCAATGGTGGCTTGAATATTGGATTCTAATTCTTTAAAATTTGCTAGTTTGTCGGAATATACCAATGACTTAACATAGCCTCATACAAAATAGTCGAGAGGCGTTAAGTAACAGTAACAAGATCACTTTTAGAAATAAAGCAGTCACCAAATTGATTTTGCAATAAATTTATGGTAAAGCGCGCTATAATATGGCAAGTTGCGCCGTCTTGTTGGAACTTAGATGCTTAGCTGATTTATTTTTGGAACTAAAAAAATCTGTCAGCATGGCTCCATAGCGCTCGCAATTCATCGTAACGGCAGCTCCTTTGTCATTTCGAAAGAAATAAAGACCGTTGCTGCCAGCATGTAAGCCTCACCAAACATTCAATTTTAATGGATGTAATGGTGATTCGTTAATGGCTTGGGATTGTCTTCGCTCCAAATACGGCAATTTTACTTATTGGCGAATCCATTTAACCAGAAATGAGCTTCTTCATCACAACAAATTCGCAAGAATAACACAATTCTTCGGTCAAAATGCTCTATGGACTTCGCGAACAGTTTTTTTTTTCAAAGTAAATTTCCTCAACTTGGAACCTTATAAAGGGAAATGTCAAAAGTTTCAAATTCTTCTTATGGTGTCAAACCATAAACAACAATCATCGAAACATCGATAATATTGCTAATAACCATCACAAAAAAAAAAACAGAAATAAACAAGCTTTCATGAGAGAAACATCTAGAAAAACACGACTAAAAACTGAAATGTGTTTTTCCGCATACAATTAATAGGTCTGGGTTATAAATTGTCTGCGAGAAGTGAGTGTAGAGTTCTTAAATTTCGGCATGAAACAGCGTATTGTAAAAGCAGAACGAACATTTTCGTTTATTATTTCGTTGAGTCAATTTTGTATGGGATTTTTTGTTTCGCATCAGCAGCGTACCCATTAGGCTAAAAACATAGATTTAGTGTAATATATATATACATATATATTAACAAAATAAAATATCTGCTAATTGACGTTTATATAATACACAAAACTTCCGTCCACCTGAACAAAATGAAGTGGGGATAGCAATATCCAAACTAAAGAACAACAAAGCTGCTGGCCCCGAGGGACTACCCGCCGAACTATTTAAAGCAGCCGGAGATGACCTGGTACAGTGCATACACCAACTCATCTCTAAAGTCTGTTCAGAAGAAAGTATGCCTGATGAATGGAACCTCAGCTAGGTTTGCCCGATCCACAAAAAAGGAGACCCTCTGAACTGCGCCAACTATAGAGAAATAAGTCTCCTGAATATCGCGTACAAGATCATTTCTGCTGTATTATGTGAACGTCTGAAACCATTTGTCAGCAACCTGATTGGACCCTATCAGTGCGGTTTCAGGCCAGGAAAGTCCACAATCTACTACCCAAGAACTCCAAATCGATACCCACCATCTCTTTATCGATTTTAAGGCCGCGTACGATTGCATTTATAGAGACGAGCTATACAGAGCCTTGTCTGGTCTTGGCATCCCCACAAAACTCATCCGACTGTGTAGGATGACGATGGAGAACTCTCGCTGCTCCGTCAAGGTTGGTACTGACCTTGATGTCAAGAAAGGATTCCGACAAGGTGATGCGCTATCGTGCGATTTCTTCAACTTAATACTTGAAAAAATTTTAAGAAATTCCCAAGTTAACTCTACTGGCACAATTTTTTTCAAGTCTGTTCAATTGTTAGTATACGCTGATGACATAGACATCATTCGCAGAACCCAGCGAACTGTCACTGGAGCGTTTGCTAACATTGAAGTTGAAGCAGCTAAGATGGGACTAGCAGTCAATGAGGCCAAAACGAAGTACCTGCTGTCCGCAAAAAGGGACACACAACACCGGCGGATTGGACAACACGTCACAATAGACAGGTACAACTTTGAGGTAGTTAGCGACTTTTTCTACGTCGGATCCGCTATAACATCTAACAACAACATCTCGTTAGAAATGAAGCGAAAAATAACTCTTGCCAATCGCTGTTCCTATGGGCTAGGGAGGCAATTGAGTAGTAAAGCCCTCTCTCGAAAAACAAAGGAGACTCTTTATAAGACTCTGATCATCCCAGTCCTGCTCTATGGCGCGGAGACATGGATTCTATCAAACGCGGATGAAGATATCCTTAGTCTTTTCGAGCGTAAGGTTCTTCGCAAGATTTTCGGCCCTATCTGCGTTAACGGGCTTGGGAGGAGAAGATTCAACCACGAACTATACGAGGTGTACAGTGACATTGACCTGGTACAAAAATTACGTATATCACGATTAAGATGGCTAGCTCATGTAGAGCGTATGGACAACAATGCTCCCTGCTCGCAGGATCTTGGATCTTCGATTCCAACCCAGAGGGAAGACGCAGTCAAGGAAGACCTCACCTGAGGTGGCGCGCTCAAGTGAAAGATGAACCAACTTGGAGTGCGTAACTGGAGGCAGCTAGCCAAAGACCGAGCTAGCTGGGGAGCAATGCTGGTTGAAGCCCAGGTTCGCCCCGAACTGTAGCGCCACCTGAGTAAGTAAGTTAGTAAGTAAGTAATTGACGTTTATAAACTTATTTTTTCGCTAACCCAACGAAGAAAATAATTTAAGGAAGAAATAAGAATTCACATTTGAATATTTTTGCAGAGCTTTAAAACAAAACCAAATATATGACTCACAAATATTGTAGTAGATTTTTTTTTTTTTATTAATTTCAAGAATTATGTAGACCTTACTCGCTCGAGGAGTGTTCTGACTCGCCAAGGAACGAAACATATTTCTAATTTTTTACAATATTTCTGAACAAAATTGATTTTAATGCTGTTAAAACAAATATTGTGTTTTCCTTAATACAAAAAAAATTGATCTGAAATCGTTGTTAGGAATGCGACATAATTTAAAACGATGAAATTATACAGGTCAAACTGTTACAATATATAACATATAAGCAGATTAAAACTAACATAAAATTGATCTAAATATAATTACATACATTTATAACGATTGGGAATCGAAAACGATTATCAATATGTAATGTTTTTTATTTGATACTTTCCATTTATATGATTAACTATAACTTAAATTTAGGCCGTCACTTTTACGGGAATGTTGATACCATGCTAATGTTAATGTTCATTTAAATTGGTTTTAATGTACATTTTCGAGTTTTCTTTAAAATAAAGATTTTATATGCATGTATATGTTCTGTTTAACTTCAAAACGCTAACTTGAGGAAGCAAGTATTTAAAAGCACGAACTGCAGAAATTTCATAGAAATATAAGCTGGCCAATTGAATGGAAAATCAATCAATCATTCAGCTGATGTGACATTTTAATAATTTTTTGTGTAAGAAGGTATGCACATTATATTGTTTGTTCATACAAAAAACTGCATTATAAAAACATTGAAAATCACTGTAAATTCTGCTGTATATTAATTGTCACAAATTATAAATGACAAAAAACCATTGGTGAAGAATTGGAAGCCAATTTGTGAAACAGACTGCGTTCGTTATTAAATGAGTTTGTGAATAAATTGTGAAATTAAACTTAGGATCTAAAACGCGCCACCAAAGATGCACTCGATGAACCAATAATAGAACAAAAAATGGTTTTGAAGTTATTCTCTATGAAACTTGAATTATTCTATATAATATAAAATAATTGCATAAAATGTATAGGGTAATGGCATGTGCGGTTGGCCACCTCTAGTAGTCGGCTACTTCGTTGTAAAGTGCAAGGTAATAGCTAAAGTTTTGGTATAACCTCCCGGCAAAATATATTTTCCAAAAGGCTAACAATTTTTCTTCCACGGTGGAAAATTTCATTCCATTGTAGCTACTGGTTTTTTTGTAAAAAATGCATGTTTGGCTCTAATTTTCGGCATAAAAGGAGCTAAAATCGCCAAACTATTGAATGTAAATGAATTTTTGGATTGTTTTTTATTTATTCATAGCTAATATTTGTTGTTTTTGGCTATTAAGCTTAAAAAATATTGTTTGTTAATAATTTACATGGGGGGCCGGCTTTAAGAGGCATTTTTTTTAATTCTCCCTAGCTCGGTCCCCGCGGCCGACTACTTTATTTTTATTTTTTTTTTTAATCTGAGTATGCAAAGTTAAAGGAAATTTTATTTTCTATTTATTTATACCGAAATAATCAAAAAATATTCCATGATTTCAGTAGTCGACGGCCTGTTAACGTTAAGAGATATTGGGGGCCTAATTTTTTAAGAAATATTACTGTAAATAGATCTATAAGTGAGTTACAGTAAAATTTACTAACTTCCGTACGTTGTTTTAACTCATGTAGAACTTGCAACATACTCCACTGGTATTGAGAAGTTTTTTCTTTTCGTAAGAATTCACTGCACTCGCCATTGGTGTACCTAATTGCTCTTGTAAGACACTTACAAAAGAATTTCCCAATTTTTAAATAAAACGTATACATGTACAATGTCTAAAAAAATGATCATGGATATGTTATACAAATTTCGACATTTTGTTTAATATGTTGTGATAAAGAACTTGAAAAATGGAAACAACTAAACAAAATTAGAAAAACATTTTAAATTGAAATAGGTAATTCGGGAGTTCGGGTTTCCTAGAAGCAATCTGCAAGCCCGAAATAATAATAATAAATTACAATAAGAATTTATTCTAATACAGACCTTAGTGGGACAAAGGAATACAAATTTTGTAAAGTGGTCCATAGACAAATTTGAACTCTCACAAACACTATCAGGTTTATTGGAAACGGTCCAAACATTTTAAAAAAGAATTTCAATAACCCATTCTAAGATGGAAGACTTCGTACTATGAGTTTTTCAAATATCTTCGAAGTTGTCAATACAAACGACAGTAACGAAGTAGTTCCTGGAGCTAAAATAGTATTTAAGAAAAATAGATGCCTCGAAGACGTTTTGGGAGGCGCTTCATGTATTTTGATAATGTCAACGAAACATCCTTCTGCCTGTTTTCGAAATCAGGTATTGTCTAAGTTCCCAAATGATACAACAAATTGCATAATGAATTATTAGGAAACCATAAGGAGGCTAACTACTCAGTATTCATTGCAAATAAAAGCAATTTGGTATTACTAGTGTTCCTTCCTCTGGCGACCTCGTCACTTCTCGGCATGTTAAAACTATTCCCGGCAAGTAGGTTTTAGGTAAGTCAGAAAGTGCTTTTATTATTAAATTAATATCAAACGGCCAATAATGTTTCGGGTTGGTGTACTCAACAAACGCATTTACCATGGACTAAAGTGATTTTAGCAGTAATAATTTCATTATTTTGTATACGCACCGTCCAACCACTGACCGCCCACATTATATTACTATATGCAATACCATAGAAATGGCAACACATTTCAGAAACAAGAAAACATATTAAGAAAACCAAACTTTTTCATAAGTATAAATACAAATATAAGTTGCTTTTTTGTTGTTTTATCTAAAGCATTGTTTAATAACATTTGCCTGAAATACGTAAATATTTATTACATGTAAAACAAACTTAGTGGCTTCATATATTCCTATCTCCCTACTCATTCTAATAAGTGCCGCGCAATTCACATTGCATTGAAAAAGACCATAGGTCTTAAAGGAATGTAGTTAATATTATTATTATTAGTTTTCATTATCATATAAATTAAATGTATTTTTTTCCTATTATTTAATTTTGGAAAAAAAAGTCTGTCTTTGTACCTAATATGAAATGGCGTTTTAGATAAAATAAAATCTTGCCATCACATTTTTTTATTTAACTGAACTGTGTATATTAAATATTAAAATCATTTCTGGATAGTAAAGACACATATTTAGTATGAAAATATAAATTTTTATATTGAGGCCGACTACTGGAAACTCATGTGGCCGACCTCTGGAGTTTAGGGGGCCGACTTCATAAGAATAACACTTTCATTTCATGTTCTTGAAATAATTCATTTTTTATGCCAAATTGACAGAAAAAAAGAAGAATGTCGAAATTTGTCGAAAAAATCAGATAAACTAAATTTTATATCAAAAACTCGAACAACTGAATTTTAAGGGACAGTCAAGCGTAAAAAAAAGTTAAGTGGCCAACCACCGGCTCCACCACCCTATACAGATTTCTTTAAAGGATGAAAGGCCTGGAAGCCTATTGCCCTAGCTAGACAATCAGCTGAACTAAGTAATTTTTACTTGAGATAAACATTGTAGGTATAGGGCAATTTTTACATTTGGGAACAAAAATTAAACCTGAGATTTTGTTCGAACTTGAAATTACGATGATAGAGAAAGAGAATACGAAAAAGTGTGTCCCGCAATTCAGTTAAGAAAATGACATACAAGGGAACATTTCCGCAAGCGTGGTGGGTTTTCCTTACAAAAAAAAAACGGAATCAGCTTCAAAATATGCGTAAATAAAGTTGCCTATCTGTCCACGTTATCTGTCAAAAAAATTAATCGCAAACACGAGTTTCTGTTATACAGAGAAATAACACGCTTGCGGAAGTTGCACCCAGAACGCAAATCCACAACAAAACAAGGCTCAGGCTTATCAAAAAAACGCTTTAAAACGACCCTAGGGTCAGTTACAGAAATCAAGAAAGCGAATATACCAAAAGAGTTCTAATGGATAATTTATAAATGTTTTCACGCGTTTTAAAATGCAAAATGCTATACATTAATCGATGACAAAAAATCACCTAGAGAATTCATTTTGATAAAAAAATTTGCAACAGCACATTTATTTTTTGTTAAAAATGTATTTAATTATTTTCCTGTGATTTGTGTTCCCCAATTTCAGTCGTTGCACTGACAGATTTGTGGACGAAAAATGTTTCGTGTGTGATTTAATTAGGAAAACTTAACCGCCAGTAATAGCTTTCATTGAAATTCATCATTTAAAAAAACAAATCAGTGAATTTTGTTGGCAAGTCGGTTATACTCGTAGCTTTCATTGATACTTGGTTGTCATTGAAAAGATCTTTTATAGCCAAATGTAATTTTCTGTTGTTGTAATGCGTGCAAAAGAATATCTAATGAAAAACAGCTGTTCTCATGAAAGCGATTTTGAGTTATACCAAAAAATTTGGAATAACTAGTTATCGGAGTACAAATGTATGGAACAGCTGATTGCAAAATTCATTTGGTATGAGTTTTGCTCTGATTTTTTGACAGCTTTCAGCTAACCTATCTGATTCGTTCACAGATATACTGCTATAACTTGGTATTCGAGATAACATATCTAATAAGTGAGTAAACGCCCGCATTGAAAGAAAAAGTGCCGTGTGAGAATAGGAAAAAAGATACACAAATTATTGGAACGATTCTTTTCCACTATTGGGAACAATGTGGAAACATTGCTGTTCATTGAAAATGATTCCCATGATTGAAAAATCAAAAGTGATTTTACAAGAAAATGGTAAAGCAAATAAAATATTTTTTGATAAAAAATATTATATATCTTATTAGCTTCATTTTATTACCAAAAGAAATCAGTTTTATTTGCTTAAGTACCTTAGAATTGATAGACAAAGTTTTCAATGATGAGTTTCAATAAAAGCTATAACTGGCGCATATTTCAATCCGAAAAATTTGGTTGCAGACTAGTAGTGAGGCTTTGCCAACTGACATAATTCTCCTGTTTGCTATAAACGACCATAAAAATATTCAATTTCATACTGTTTCAACTTATTCTGATCGTTATAAATGACCCTTAACTTGAGGGCTCAAAGAACAAACCTATTGTTATGATAGGTTCATAAAAAAAACTGGTTTATTAAATAGAGGTTTTCGAAATGTAAAAAAAAAGATAGAAATAAAATAATTTCACATTTAAACAAATATTTGACAACGCACTGCAATTATTTCAATATAATTGACGCAACAGCCAGTAACAAACAATATGAACTTATTCTTTGTTAACTACACAAATTAGTAGTTAATTTCAAAACCTGTTAAATTAATAGTGGTACCAATGTAATTTGTTTTTGTTTTTATTTCTTGTCGTTTGTTTTATTTGTTAGTCCGCATTTTAAAATTCATGTGTGCGCAAATTTCCCAGTAACATCTAATTTTGCATTTTATTAGATTAATGGTGTAATAAATTTGAAATGATTGGACTAAAAATTCATAATCACGATATAGGGATCTTTGATTAACCAGAATTCTGGTTAATCTAAAATAAGGATCTTAAAAAATGTAAAAAAACGGTAATTTGCAAATGTTACAATTGGACGAGACTAGAGAAATGGCATATTATAATAATTATAACAGTTTTATAACAGTTGTTCCCACTTCAGGGTATTAAATATTCCTTGCGCTTCCCATCACGGTCGCACAACTAATTTCCGAAAGTCGAATGCCCTTTGAGCCCTACGGCACCGCATAAACTCTACTTTTCTGTCCAAAAACCAAATGGTCCTTACCTCCCTGGTTGGCAACCGTGTTTTAACATTTTTTATGTAAGTTTTTTAGAGGGGTCTGATGTAAGTAGAGTTTTTTTTTTTACTGCCATTCTCTCTATAAGTTCATTGGGATTTTGGTGCTGTTCTTAAAAAATACAATTTGCATAACTTAATACCTATACGTTAGGTATACCTATACCTATTGAAATTTCAGTGTATACAAATTGGCAAACCTGTATCCCATATTTATTCCCATGGGATACCGAAATTAAATTAAACCTTACTATTTTTATTATGATGTAATAAATTTTCGAGATACAGGAACGTGTAGGACTTTCCCGATTTATTTAGCATAATTTAATTTTTTTGTAAAGACGTATTATATTAATGCCAAAGACGCATTTTTATTTAGGCATACATATCTGCAAGAAAACAAATAAAAATTTTAAGCAATAATAAAATTTGGCAATAAAAAATAATGTTAAAAAAACATGCATACACTAATGATATGTCTACCTTAATTGAAAGTCAGTTTTGAGAAGTCGAAAAAGCAAAATCAGTATGCATTCAATTGTATTTGATAATGTTTGTTTTATTTTAGTAAAAGCAATAAAACTACAAATTTACTTTATAAGCGCATACATTTCAAGGATGCTTTTCAATAAGTAAATTGTTCATATTAATCCAATTCAAACCAAGTGACAGTATGTCAAAAAATGGATTGCTTTTACTTCTTCAACATTAGTGTCAAGTTTCATACTTTGCCATTTATACAGCAATTAAAAATAAGTATCACTCGAAACCGAAAAAAAAATCTAGATCATCAAAAATGATACTAGATTCAAAAATAAATTATTTTATTTTGCCCAATCGAAAATAAATTGATTTATTTTACCAATGGAAAACTACACATGAATAGTCTTGGAGAAACGTCTATTCCAAAAGATAATACATTCATCAATTAGCCTAAAAAGTAAAAAAAAAAGTAAACTCAAATTTACTTGTATGGAAAGAATCTAGTTTGTAGCAAAAAAGGTGGATGGATGCTGTGAAGTTAGGTGTCATCCTACATATTCTGGAGAATCTGTTCCACAGCTGCTTAGATCTTTTCCACATGCCTCTGCTATGGAGAGATGTTAGTGTTGTGTTCATACCCAAGGCGGGTAAATGCACCCAAGTTATCCAGACAGACCTCAGACCTTAGTCTATCATATTTCCTTCTAAAAACTCTTGTAAGTTTGATTGATTTCCGCTTACGTACTAACATCGGTACAAGACATTTATCAACGGCACGACTTGCGTCCTGCAAAGGAAGATCGGTAGATACTGCCGTACATACACTTAGTATGAACTATCGAATACTCCCTCCACCATAAGGAGTATACTATGGTCGCCATCCTGGACGATATTTAGAAGGCGATTTATGTAGATGTATCTGCAATCGCATCCGCACTGTCATGTCTAAAATTAGATGGATCGTTTGATGAACTGATTAATCAAATGCTGACTAGCAGGGTTATCAGTTCAAAACTGGCTGGTTTCTCTGCAAGAAAATTTTTCAGTAAAAGGTAGAGGTACGCCGCAAGGCGGAGCTCTTTTGTATCTTCTCTGGAATATGATAGCAAATGGGCTGCCGATAGATCTGGAAGCGGAGATCTACAGATTGGTTGCTTATGCGGACGATGTTGCCATTGCCGTATCAGGAAAGTATCCCAATGTCTTAAAAGAATTCCTACAAAATGCTTTAAATAAGGTAACAAATTGGGTAAAAACTTGTGATCTACGAGTCAACCCTCAGAAAATGGAACTTGTAATATTTTCAAGGAAATACAAAATTCCTCACATCCTCCTCTTTCTACTGTCAAAGGTACTCCACTAGCTGTCTCAGATGAAGCAAAATACTTGGGTCTTATCTTAGATATAAAATTAAGTTGGAAACCTAATATAGAAGAAAGAGTTAAAAGAGCCACCGTGGCACTCTTCTCATGCAAAAAAGCTCTAGGAAATAAATGGGGTCTTCAACCCCGTATTACTCACTGGATATATATTTCGGTAATCAGGCAGATTCTTACCTATGGCGTAACATCTTCGTCTTTTTCATTTTAAATTAATGATCCTCATATCTCGAAAATCCTCTATTGTGCACTAGTCCTTCTTATCCTGGAATAATTGCAGCTCGTATGGTGTCCTGTCTATTTTGTTTCCGTAAATAAATTATAGAAAGTGCATAAATACAGTTTTTGTTAGTCGTCCTTGATCATCTGCCATGGCACTCAAATGAACATCTTACACCTTATGAATATTTTAATACAAGTTGTATGCGACGGCTGCAAGTCTGATATTTATAAAATACATGCTGGTGTGTCCCAGGGTTCCATTCTGCTTCCGACTCGTTATCCATGAGCGGTGCTTGCATTGAGGAAGCCGAACAACGCATCGCCGACCACCTTTTGTGGAATGACTAGGGATGGGAAAAAGCGGCCGGTTAAAATCGAAACCGGTTATTTTGTTTCGGTTAACCGGTTTTCACCGCAGATTTTTTTGACTCGGTTATAACCGGTGTTTTTTTCCGAAATATAATAACCGGGTGAAAAAAACGGTTATTTACATTAACACTTTTATCACCCCAGAAATATAAAATGTCTTTCTAAAAAGTTGTCTTCATTTCATAAGACTTGCATTTGGGTGTGTGGAACCTGCAACGTTATTTACCATTGCCAACTTTTCTTTTATAGAGTGGCTTTCCGTCAACGCGACATACAAACGGGTACGTTTACTTTTCTATCTGTCATTAATTTTAAACTTGAACACAATTTATTATTTAAAATAAAATAACTAACTCAAATATGTCCATCTGAAATTATCGTAAGTAATTCACGAAGTGTAGCTTATCTATATACATGTTCGCAAGCAGATATATTTTATTTGACATGATCGTATTTTAAAATTTGTATATATAAAACCGAAAACCGGTTATTAACAAAACCAGTTTTTCTGTCCGGTTATTAACAAAACCGGTTTTTTTGTCCGGTTAAAACCGTCAGGTTAAAGCGGGAGGGAAAGTAACCGGAAAAACCGGTTAGTTTTGAATAACCGTCATCCCTAGGATTGACTATGACAAAGCTTAAGTACAGCTGTCATATATGAGCAGATACTCCCATAACTCACTTCAGTCTCTTGGACAGAATCCAAAACAAAGCTTTAAAAATGATAGGTGATTGAGCAATAACTGAAGCAATTGCATCTCGTCTCTCTAACACCATCGCAATGCTTCATGCCTTTCATTATTTTATCGTTATTTTGATAGACATAGCCAGTTGCATTCCTATCATATTCAACGGTAATACTCGCGGATCTAGGAATGTCCATCAGGTAACCCTTCGAACTTCGACTGTAAAGTATAGTGATTCCTTCCTTAGCAGCACCACACCACACGAATGTGGAACGCTTTAAAAGACCCTATTTTTCCCTCCCATTATGATATTCAAACATTCAAAACTAATGTGCATAGGTATCTCCATTAAATCCTCATCTATTTTCCTAACCGTTCGCACTGGATTAAAACATTTTAATGGTAGTCATAACCACAGATGAGTCATATCAAGATGGGAAACTTTCGTACGTTCCAATCTCCAAAACGCATTTGTTTTCATTGTTGTATTTCTAAATTTGACTTTCTATCCATGAATAGATGTGAAATCCAACAACAAAATCAAAATGTGGTGTAAATAGTGAAACTACATACAGATGCAAAAATATCAGTTTTATCATATACTGATGCAAAAATATGAGTTTCATAAACGCTGCCGAAATTTCCCATTTAAAAACATTACATGAACCAGCTTTTTACGACGAAAAAACTCGCAGATATGAAATTAACTAAATGAATGATGTTATAAATTATAAGAAGAAATATCCGTCAATAGTGACACCATCATGGCCATGTTAGGGTTAGAAACTTGTACATATCTTTTAAATATTGATGCGTGTCAAAAAAAAGTCTAAATATATCGCCTTCAAATTAGTTCAATGGATTTTTTTTACGACTTCAGAATTTTATTATTCACCACCTGGAGTAGGACATAATGTAGAAATGTATATATCAACATAATACCTTGCTTCTAGACCACTTAAACAAATCCTAAAAGAAAAGACGTGAATTGGTTTTAAATGTATGGGTGTTATAATACCTTGATTGGTGCGTAAATTTATTTCGTCACTCCTGTGTGGGTCGCTATAATTTGAATAATTTTACTTACCGTTTTCTTTTCAATTTCATTTCTTCAAAAAGTAAAAGGAAGAGAGTGGAGAGACAAAATAAAGAATGGCTTGGGGAAGACTATAACATTGGGCGCAGATTTGATTTTATGTCGCTTAGTTTAAAATCGGGTGAAACGGTTTTTGTTGTTAATCGATAGATCTTTTCGCACAGTTTGACTAACAGAAACGGCAGCCATATTTTTTAAATCGTATTTTTCCGATGGATTGGCATTTTTTACAGTTTTGAGTGTAGGTCGCTCAGATGGATAATTATGGCGACCATAATCTGCTTGAAAATACGCGGAACTTAAATCTAGCTATCTAGTACGAATCAGTTTCGCAATAATTGTTCACAAATTTATTATGTATTGTAAAATGGCATAACCTTAAACTACACTTATACAATTATAACAGATATTTGTTTAAGAGCTTGAGAAATTTAAATAAAAATACAAGACAGAAATATTGTTGGAATTTTTTCCGTAGATCTCGTAGATAATCTTAAGTCACTTATTTTTTAAGTATGATTTCCGGCATCAGTCCAATTTTTTACTACTTTTCCATGGTGGCTTGAATAATTCCTTTTAGTGACTTAAGAGTTGCTTGCTTGTCGGCAGAAACCAATGAATTAACATAGCCCCATAAGAAGTAGTCGAGAGGCGTTAAGTCGACCGAACGAGAGGCAATTAACAGGACCACTTATAGAAATAAAGCTGTCACCAAATTGATTTTGAAATAACTGTACGGTTAACCTTAAATGTCGTGACCGATGATGCCGCCAGCGTGTAAACCGCATCAAACAGTCAATTTTAATTGATGTAATGGTGATTCGTTAATGGTTTGAGGATTGTCATCGCTCTATATACGGCAATGTTGGTTATCGACGAAGCCATTTAACCAGAAATGAGCTTCATCATCACACCATTCTTCGGTAAAAGTGCCTTATGAACTTCGCGAACAGATTCATTTTTTTTTCAAAGTAAATTTTCACAATTTGGAAGCGTGGTTCCGGCGTTAAGCGATTTACGATGAATTGTCAAACCTTACTAAACCGGAGATACAACTTGCCGTTAAGGTGAATGGAGAGCACTATCGAGCCATATTGACTTATGTTTTGTTTCCAGGGCGCTTAACCATATCTACATTTATTGCAAAATTAATTTGCTGACAGCTTTATTTTCAGAAATGGTCCTTTTTACTGGCCCCCTCCTTCGTGCGACTTAAGGCCTTTCGACTATTTTTTATGGTGTCAAGTTAAGTCACTGCTTTTGCCGACAAACCAGCAGCTCTTGAAGCATTTGATATGAAGTCAATATTCAAGCCACTATAGACGTCACACGGCCAAATTTATTGGGAATATGGCTGGCAACGAGACGAGACCAGGCGATACTTTTGTTAGTCTCGTCAAAATGTAAAAATTACGGTCTCGTCTCGGTTTCGGTCTTGGTCTCGCTTAACCATATCTCGTATCGGTCTTGCTCTCATCCTAGTCTTAGTCTTGGTTTCTTTCGTTTTTCTTGGTAGTAAAAAGAAATAAGACGCGTCTTCAGATTGAAAAGATAGAGTACGTTATCTAAGCAGTTTGTTGTTAAGAAAAATACGGGGTGAAGAGTCCTATGTGAAGCACGAAGAAAATGTATAAAACAGAGTTGTATTTTTTCTTTCAATGTATTTTGATGCGAATCAAAGTTTTTAATGTAAACACGATTAAGCTTGCCAGTCAGCACTCATGTTTCCCATTATCTAAACAGGGCCTAATTCATGCAATAAAAGCCGTTGTTTATTATCAGAATTGAACCAAATGGATCATCGAAAGACATGCAATACAACAACACGTCAAAATATAGTTCTTTGCCTACCTGCCAAACCATGAACTGTCAAAATCCATTGAAAGATGGCTTATAAAACCTCTACAAAATTCAAATTTTACAATTAAAAATTTTTCCGATTTTATTTGTTGCTCCAGAAAAAGTTGATTTTAGAACTTTCGGGTGATATTTAGAAATAAATATTATCCAAAAGTCAAAATATATAGTATGTTGCCTACCTGTCAAGTCATGAACTGTCAAAAACCATTGAAGGAAGGCTCCGATTTATGTGGATTAAAAACCCCTACTAAATTCAAATATTTTTTTTCCAATTTTCGCCTCCTAAACGTCTTAAATTCACATTTTTCCGGAGGGTGAAACAAAGTCTAAGAAATGAGCGATTTCTATTCCAACGCCGCATACATAAATCGTACGTATTTTTCTCTGAATTTTCGCAGCACGCTTATCTCTGAATAACTATGTACATATTATGTGGTTTGATATTTTAACGTGCATAGAATATTTCGCAAAAAAAAGCTTTTGAAAAAACATGAGAACCTACTAAACTTCTAGCGAAAAGCTAAACCATAAACTCAGATTGCCGAGACCAGCGAGACTCTCGGCGGATTTCGATTCCAAAAATAAGGTCTCGTATCGGTTTCGTCTAGGGTGCTTTTAAAGAAGTCCCGTCTCATCACAAGACCGAGACTAGTCTAGGTGTTATTTACCGAGACTAGTCTCGGTGTTATTTACCGAGACTAGTCTCGGTCTCATTGCGAGTCCTAATTAGGAAAAGTAGTCATAAATTGGACTGATCGAATGGACTTTGTAATTCGTAGCCGCTTCAGACATATGCCGGAAATCATATTAAAAAAATAAATATCATGAAATTATCTGATGTCAAGTACCTTCGTCAAATCCGACGATCTTGCTGTAGAGCTGAAATCGTATAAGCGGTATATAATACAGGTGGGACAGAGAAATCGGTTTTCCAGTTTCAGACTCCTGTCGAAAAAACTCTCTCGTCTCGTCGATCTCGATGTGGATTAGTAATATTTTCGTCGACCGGACAGAGCAATTCGTATCCGGCCAGTTCTTGCTACATACATACTGAACACAGTTTGAACCAGACGATGATCAGCGAAACTACGAAGACGTGATGTTAAACCAACAGATAACCGAAAATTGGTCAAATAAGCCGTTACAGCTACAAAAACTATCTGAACCCAATAATTAATGTATACTCGTAGCTGCATACTATTTTCGTACGATTGGACTTTGCCATTGGCTACAGCTATTCATATGATATTTTATTATTCCTTTCAATAAGTCCATTATTTATTGATTCAATTGTTAATGTTAATGTAACTTGTAATTGTATTCCATTTCATTCATAAACAATGGCATTATTTTTGTAGACCGTTTGAATGAAATTTTATAAATACGTTATAAATTAAATACACTACAGCGTCGCAAGGACTTGCGCTCTTGCACCTTCTTCAACGATATGACGTGGCAATTGAAAGACATTAGAAATATGATTTTGCAAATTACTAGCTGATGTACGAGTAGTATAGCATATTTTTTAAGGTTAAATTCACATAACATATTTTGTGTTTTCAGGGCTAGTTCCTCTAATATGATATCCTATCGATTTTCGCGAATTACCTAATTGAACTTCAACTATTTTTAAACACTTTTATAACATAACTGAAGCCTGAATAATTTTTCAACCTCTACAATTTTACCCTAGTTACCTACGCCACCGCAAACGTCCCTTACACAAGTGCTTAAAAATCGAAAGGTGAATTAATTTTAATTTGTTTTAACGTAAGTACAGTGCTCTAAGTGGGAGATAGCCATATAGAAGTCGAGCGAGGAGATATCCATATAGAAGTCGAAATAAATTGGTGGCGAATATCCAATGTGAACACCATCTTCTGAATCAACAAGTGTCAGAATTCCAAATGTCTCACAATCAAGTGAGTTTTAAGAATTCTAAAAAATCCTGCCTCATTTTGGCATCTGTATCTATTTATATATGGAGTGAAAGGGCTCGTAGATGTCAAAGTAACTCGTCTGACTGATGTCATGATACTTTTGGAGAATAGTTTTCTTAGTGAGTGAATTGCAACGTATAAATTTGCCCAAGCCGACAGCTGCAAATTGTATGGTATATTTTTAGATCTGCAAAAAATGTTCTAGATTAAAAAATAAATCAATTTACTATGTGCAATGAAACGAAAGAAAGGGAAAAGTTGGTATTTTGACAAATGTAGATCCAAAATAAATTGATTTATTTTACCAATGGGAAACCACAATATTACATATATTTTATCGCACGTAGGTCATTGTTTTAGGTATGTTCTAGATTGTTTTTTTATTTATACGAAACCAATATAGGGTCTTGGCCTCAAGAAAAATCTCATAGATAGATAGACACTATATATGCACATTATAATCATAAAATACACAAATGTAAGTTCGAGGGCCTGGTACTACTTGATTATTCTTACCTCTGCCTGGAGTTAATGATCTTCAATTCATCAGTTCTCATGGTCAGCCAAGCCGTCAATTCAAATCCTAACTTCATTATCAATGCAGTACCTGTAAATTTTGGTAAAAATCCAATTACATGCCCCGTGTCCTCACTCTACAATTTGTCCTAATATTTTACATATGTTTGTATATACAGTAGAGATCAAAAAAAAAGTGCAAAGGAAATAGTAAAGTCTTGTCTTGAGTTTGAACTAATATAATTTACATAGCAATGTTTTCAAATTTTGTGCAAACTCTTGAAATTGATTCTTTTTTATTTTTACGGAATCTCACTCCAAATCATTTAATATTATTTATTAAAAAGCTACTAAATTTGGGTTTGGAATACATGAGAAAATTGAAAAAATACCGGATTTATTCAACTATTTTCAACAAAACATTGTACCTATTGAACATTTTAATATCATGTTGCAAACTCTTTGTTGGCAATAACAGCGCCCAACCTTTTCGGCATTAGGCGTTTTTCTGTTTTCGTTCGGGGCAGAGCACTGAACAGAGTTCAAACACATAGATTATGCACTAAACTTGTTCCAAAAAGAGCGAGCTCTGAACACTGATATGTTTTTTAAACACACTTGAACGACACAAATCAGAACACATTTTAATTTTAACCATAAGAAGCAATATAACACAAAACCTACCCTTTTTTGTACACTGATTCGCTCCCAGATACAGAAAATCAACAAGCGATCAACTTCTTTCGCCAACTTATGTATGGATCTAATAATTTTTTTCTTCACATTTTCCTTCGTGACACACAGCATTTGGTGCGTTCAGCAATTTACTCACATATTCAGTCAATTATGTCCGAGAAAGTCGAGTGCGATCTACACATGTTCAGGACGAAAAAAAGAAACACATTTGGAGTTCTGCATGCTCTGAGTTAAAAAGAAACACAAGCAAATTTTATAACAACTCAGACTCTGCTCTGAACTAAAAAGAAAAACGACTATTGAGTCAATCAACACCAATAGGTTTGGTGAGAGTTGTTCCAATTCTAAAAAGATTCTTACTAACCGGTTGGATTCATTATAGTGTTGGAATAATCTGTTTTCAGAAATATGTGACCTCAAATAAGGAAGCATATATTTTTCCAGAATTTCCTTATATAATGGGCATTCATCCGTCCACTAACACTAAACCTGAAGAAAATCTTCAGTTCAAATTTTATTTAAAGAATATATTATCCCACACCATAACTGATCTCCCGCCTGATCGTCGGAGCTTGATATCTGGGATTGTACAGTTGCCCAGGGGACCTTCGAACATAGAAGACCCGAGCAAAAATTTCGCACATTCAATAAGGTTTTGCAATTAAATTTTCAAATAGAATGTTTGAACAAAACAAATAAATTCCTTCTTGATATGAACATATTAGTTTTGCAAAGTCTCTAATTGCAAACTCGATCAAATCAGCTACAATTTTGAAAAGTGATACCTAATTTACTGCATCCGTTTTCTAAATGAGAAAGAAAGATATGCAAACAACAGAAGTGACAAATACACATGTTTCTCCTCCACTCACTCAGTGTGCAAGCGAAAAAAAGACAATTTTAAATTACAGAATACATATTTTTTCTCTTTCACTCATTTAATGTGTCAAAGTGAGGCATTCTTTATGTCAAATTATTCATTTATTGAATTATTTAAAATTGCTGAAATTTATACAAAATAAGGTGGTAGGTATAAAGTTCTTGTGCAATGTCATCTTTATGTGTAAATTCCTATCCAGTGATGCCTAATTTAGTGGATTTGACTATTTTATAAATGAGAAAAAGGAAATAATATATATGCTGATTAATTAATAACACAATGGGAATGGGCACAAATATCCCAAAAATAAAAACAACATTTTAACATTTTACCGTTACGAAAAATAAAGCAATAGTAATTGATTTTGGTGTGGCCGTTTGTATGTTTTTGCTCGCTACTGTATGTAATTTATATGTACATATCTATCAAAACTCTCTATATTACAATTTCTTCATTCTACTATGTAGGTTTGAACTTATGTAAAACGAATTTAAAATTCACAAAATAAAAAGATGAGTAAAAACAAGAATTGAATAGTTGAGCATAAACTTCTAATATTTTAATAAAAGCTAGACAATTGCGTACTAAGACCCCACCTAGAACCCCACATTCAGCTCAAAACCTCCTTTAAAAATACACACCTTGTATTCGTGTTGGTAAATAAGATTGACGTCATCGACGAAGTCTCAATATTATCGTTTTTGGGACATAAGACAGTGAAATAAATTTAGACAAATTTGTGAATTAATTGAGGATTCACTGCCACGATCTAATAAATTATCTCATAGGCGTGAAACAAGCAAATAGTAAAATAAAAGTAACATGAAATCACTTCAAGAAAAATATATTAGTTTGATTTTATGTTGGGATGTAGATATCAGACACTATATTAACTGTAGTCAGTGCCGATTTTGATTGGTCAGTCGGATGTCTTGAAGTTTGGATTAAAATGAGAAAAAATTATGCGTGCAACAGATTGAACTAGCACAGGCACCCACATTGTCAACAGCAAACAACATGCTGGTAAAACAAAATTTTACAAACGCATTGTCACCAGCACTGTCATTTCCAATTGTTTTGACATTGCGTATACAAATAAACACGACTACACGTTCGTTATTTTTGAAGGCTTCTGGATAATGACGTTTATGAAACAGCGTAAATTATGTGAGTTGATAAGACAAATATGTCTTCACAACCAGTCTGCCATTAAATAACCTTATCGACATACGCACGAAAACATTTCTTTACGGAAATTCTATGAGTGGAAAAAGGGAAAATGCAACTCAAATCATTGAAATTTTCATCTAGGAAAGCGTTTGTATATCAGAGCGAATATAGGAAGTCTTTAATTAGTTGGTAAATCTACGAGACGATGTTGCGACATTATGGCAACTATCTACTTCTTGTTTGCGCATCCACCTCTTAAGGTATACTAATCAATAATGCCGGACATGTACTACATGCGCAACAAACTCAAACAACTTCGTTCAATTTTTCCATCAACTCCATCGTTGCATGAACAAAATACAACCTCTTAGTGCAGAAAAATATGTACGTTCTTGCCACGTACATATAGTGAAATTTTGAAATGTTGATCAACTCTTTCAATTTTTGGACAACTCCGTACACTTAGTTGATCAACTTATTCAATTGTTGAATAGCTTCGTACACATAGTTGACAAACTTACTCAAATGTTGAATAACCTCGTACACTAGTTGATAAACTTCGATTTTGACAAAAAAAGTTTATCAAGTTGATCAACTGCGTTTTTGATACTATTGCTCAACAAATAGTTGGGTGAGTTGATATACATACCTTCGTATACCTAACTAAATACTCACAGGTACTCAGATATTGATATGACTTCTTTTTTTTTACTTTAGTTTGGTACGAATTTTAAATGTCAGTGTCATACACTGTTGTTTTAAGCATTGTCTGGATTAATCATGATTTCCTCTTAAAAAAAAGTAGCTGCCGCATTAATATTATTGGAAGAAGAACTTAAAAAAAAGAAAAATAAAAGACAAACAATCAAAACAGAATAAACAGGAAAACAACATCAATTTACAAGTTGGTGTCAACAAAATGCTTCAACTCATGCACGCATACAAATTTTGACTCATCCAACGCAACGCACAACAAATATTTTCACGTCAACGGCAATCAACACCAGACAACATTAAAAAAGTTGATCAACACGTTGAACCAGAGTTTTCAATGAGTAACACGAACAATTCATAGATCACCGATCCCCAACCGGATCAAACTCCTTGGTTGAATAGAATTGGACATCGTACATTAGAGTTGAGTGTGTTGAACTGGAAATATGTGCGTTCATCGCACAATCGATTACTGAAGATAATTTCACTCTTTGTAAAAAGTCTCCTCTGAACAAGATGATAAAAGACGCAAAATTAATAATTGACCGTCTAAAATTGGTTTTCAATATTAATACATATAAATACTTTGAAAGAATCTAATCCACCAGTGCCTTTTTGGTACGGATTACCCAAAGTTCACAAACCCGGCGAAAAAATGAGAAAAATCGTATCCTGCGTAAATTCACCTTTCGCAAGAGTAGCTAAGTGGACCGTGTCAAAATTAAAAGCTTTCGGCAATTTCGAAGGGTTTTCAGTCAAAAACACATTTGACCTTATAGAAAAGGTAAAAGATATCGAAATACAAGACGACGAAATTATGATATCGTTTGATGTTGCCGCTCTTTTTCCAAGTGTACCGGTAGATGTAGCCATTGCTTAGCTTAAGGAACACCTACAAAAGTTTAGTAAACCACCTGAAGAAATAGATGGATTTATTTTTACTATTGAAAATTGTATGAATTTTAATTGTTTTCAATTCAGGGATGAGTTTTATTCCAACGATTTCGGATGCAGTATGGAAAACAGCCTATCTCCATTAGTAGCGGAAGCTTTTATGTTGAAATTCGAGAGGGAATTAAAAAATGAAGGCTTACTTCCAAAAATTTGGTGGCGCTATGTTGACGACACTTTCGCGATCGTTAAAATATCCGAAGTAAATACAATTTTAAACACCACAAACACTCAAAACAAGAGCATAAAATTCACTTACAAAATTGAAAACGAATACGACTTTATTGATCAAACGAATCGGACAAAAAGTTCAATTTTCTTTGTATAGAAAGTCAACAACTACAGATCGTTACATTATAGCCGACTCTTTTTGTACACATCAAAATAAAATTGCATCTTTTAACCTTCATGATCTACCGAATGTGCCTTTCGGTATAGATTTCAAGAATGAATATCAACATATAGTTCATATAGCACAAACAAATGGATTTAAAAAATCGCTAATCGATGACATGGTAAAGAAATTTTCAGATAGGGTGAGGAGAGAAAACGTTTCAACTCTTTTCTCTCAATTAAAAAACACAAACGGATGTCGAGTTCCCATGCCCTATGTACCTTGTACTACAAGTCGACTCAATCATGCATTTAAACGAGATGATTTGAACATTGTACACACGAGAAACAATAAGTTACGAACATTGTTAAGTTCAACCAAAGGTAAGAAGCCCATATCCGAGAAGAGTGGCATATATCAAATTACCTGTCCAGATTGTCAGCATAAATATATTGCACAAACGCGGCGCGTGGTAAGAAGCAGCGTTCCCGGACAAGAAATTTTGTAAGTGCCAATATACTGACAACAGAAGGTGCCATTTTAGGCCACTGGGCGCCACCAACAAAGATGCAACAAAATTCCGACGATTTCATGTGTAATTTTTAGTTTTGTTTATTGCACCTCAAAACTTAAGGAATAATAAGAATAAATAAACACAAAATTAATAAATAATAAATTAATAGATAAGATAAAAAAACTTTATTAAACGAAACATAACAAAAAATAAATAAAAGTATCAATTAACAATATAAGCCTTTAAGTGCCCTACACACGATCAATATTTTTGGTCAATTTTTATTGAAAGAATTTTCTGTCAATAAACATTGCGAAAAATCGCCACCACACGTATCAATGAATATTGACATTTTTTTGACATTTAACATGCCTCAACATTGATAGTTACATTCTTCCAAAATATGGAATAACTTTTATTAATTGAATTAGCTGGAAACAACTATAGCGCAAATTTTAAACAGCCTGATGTTAAGGGGTTATCATGATACTACTTAACAGTTTGCTAATACTAAAGCACTTTACTAATATTTTCCTAATTTTAAAGGCGCAAAATTTTAAACGATTTAGTAATATGTTAAATCATTTTCAGTATGATACTAGGCTAAAAAGAGGATTTTGCTAATTTTAAACCAGTTTAGTATCGTATTATTTTCTTGACATTTTACTAAAGTTAAAATCAGAAAATCGCTACTTTATTTGTTTAGTATAGCACTAAATCCATATTCCACTTTGACATTTACAAACGTCAAAAAGTTACGTTCGCTTACTTTTTGCACTATTTTAGGCGTGTTTAGTTGTATCTTATTAAGAAAATAGATTTAGTATGGTGCTTGTTAAAAAGTGTGTAAAATTAGGAAAATATTAATAAAGTGCTTTAGTATAGGCAAACTTTTAAATAGTATCATAAAAAAATAGTAGCTAAGCCCTTAACATTAGGTTGTTTAAAATTGTGTGCCAAACACTTTTTAACTAGCATCATACTAAATCTTCTTTCTTAATAAACAACAACAAAACACGCCTAAAATAGTGCAAAAAAGTAAGCGAACATAACTTTTTGACGTTTGTAAATGTCAAAATTGGCATACGGATTTAGTACTAAAACAATAAAGTAGCCATTTTGTGATTTTAACTTTAGTAAATTGTTACGAAAATAGTACGATACTAAACTGGTTTAAGATTAGCAAAATCCTCTTTTTAGCCTACTATCATACTAAAAATGATTTAACATATTACTAAATCGACTAAAATTTTGCGCCTATGATTTTAGTTATGAAGTTTTTATTAGCAAATCAATCATTTATAATTGTTTTCTTTTATTTTTGTATACAAACGACACTTCAACGTTGACATAAAAACTGAAGCTACCACCACACGATTAAAAAATTGTCAATAAACATTGACGACATTAAAGAAAAACAAATCGATTTTGAAGAGCATACAAGCGATCAAAATTCATTGAACAATGACTTGCAATAAAAATTGACAATAAAAATTGATCGTGTGTAGGGCTCTTTAGGTGGCATGAAGTGCTGGCTAGTTTCAGCCTTTTTATCTCATTAAACGCCAAAAGTGATGTTATTACTTTATAAGAAAGTTGATTTTTATTATGGGTTTAATATAATTCAAGCCTGAAACAACCTTTTCAGCTGGATATATTGGAAAACATTTGCTCGATTCCTAGAGAGGCATTTGAAGAGTTTGAGTGCAACAGTGCCATTTAAATTAAAAAGTGCCAGAAGTGCACGATCGTGCCACCTCGGCAAGGTTGGTAAGAAAGAAGTCGCATCGAACAACATCGTCATTATATAGATAAGAGAGATGTAAGCAAAGCAGTAGCCGCTCATGCATTTCATTTGGACCATGATAAACCACATTTAATGAAACCAATTGAAAACAACTATAAATTATTGAAAACAATTCAAAATCCATTTAAATTAGATGCTTATGTATCAATTTACATTTCAATCACAGAAAACTTAATGATAATAGACAATATCCCTATTGAATCTTTCTTATTTTCTAATTTCTATTGCCAAATAAGATTTTTTTTTTCTTTCCTAATTTTTCTTTTTATTTGTATTCTTTTTCATTTTGTTTATATCGTAAATTTTGTAATTGTCAAAAAATGTTGTAATTTTCTTTTTGGATAGCTATTTTGTTATTTTTTCTTTCTTTTGTAGTGTATTTGCGTATTTCGCTGAAGATGGTCTGCAAACAAGACCGAAATGCATTCAAATATTTTAATAAGTTTTGACGTTTTTAATTGTGTTGATTTTTATTTAATTTTTTATTGCGGTCAATAAGCAAGTGCCATTCAAAAAAATAATATCGACTTATTTAGATCACATGTTGGGTTTTCATCAGAATATAGGGTAAATTCACAAACGCATCACTGCAGTAATGATGCTCGATAATTTGCGTCAAACATTCACAAACGCAAACTTTTCGCATCACTTTGAACGTCAACTGTTCATTATTACAATGTTGTATATGCTGATGCGCAAACATTAAACAAACAAGCATCAAGAAATATCATGATTATTTGTTGATGCCGGTGATCGATTTGTATAAATATGGCGAATGAAAATGAAATTAATTCATTTGAATGATATATCATTTCTCTTTAAAGCTTATTTTCTTCGCTTTGCGCGGGTTTTCCAATAAGAGGTGTTATTTTGAATAGCCCGCTAATTCGGTAGCTGTCACTTTTGAAGCTGTCATTTTTTGACATTTGACAAGTAGAAACTACGCTATTAATAAAAATGGACCGATACACGCTTCAACAACGCAGTTCTTTTTTTTTTTGAATATCAAAATAACTCCTCTTATTGGAAAACTCAAGGGTTTTCCAGGGGTTTTCCAATAAGAGGTGTTATTTTGAATAGCCCGCTATTTCGGTAGCTGTCACTTTTGAAGCTGTCATTTTTTGACATTTGACAAGTAGAAACTACGCTATTAATAAAAATGGAACGATACACGCTTCAACAACGCATTTCTTTTTTTTGAATATCAAAATAACACCTCTTATTGGAAAACCCCTGGAAAACCCTTGGGTTTTCCAATAAGAAAATTCAACTTTTTTAATCAATTAAAGCTTTTAAAATTATTATTTCCGTCGTTCGAAACACTCAACTGTTTTTCATCGTCAAACAAATAAACGATCAGCATCGCATCCGCAACAGATATGTAATCATTAGCATCATAAACAAGCGGTGATGGCGAATCCTTGCGCCTTACCCCTTACCCATAATTATAATTTACAACGCATAAAAGCAAATAATTGTGTTCATCAAAATTCAAACCCTAAAAATGTTCTTCGGCTTTCTGCTTAATTAGCAATTTACTAGTAAAAAAAGGTTTACAAATTTTAGAATAGTTATATTAGTAAATTGCTAGATACTTAGGAAATTGCTAACTAGTAAAATGCTAAGCCCTTAACAATAGGTTGTTTTAAATTTTGTCGCCACTCGCCAGCCCACAATTAAAAGTTTCAGAACAAATAGTGACTTTTAACACATGAACTGTGATTAAAATTGTGCCAAACCAAGCCTGTTGAAAGTTGAAGTACCCGTTCAACTACAAGTGGGGCGCGTCATCGAAAATGTTTTTTAAACGTGTGTGTTTTTTTTTTAAGTAATTTGTTATTATCTTACTTTTCTTTCAAAAATTCAAATAGATTTACAAATGCCAGTTTCATCTAAGTAAAAATTTTGACGTTTGGGAATTAAACCTCTATAAATTTAGTTCCAACGGATTTTGCGAATTACTTCCCAGTAGACTCTATAATTTTCAAGCAAAAACATTTCCGAAGATATTTTTCTGGTTGAATAAAAGTCAAATCAAATATTCTCTCAGGTAATTCTTTTTACTGATAGTGTCGCCGTCTGGCGTGGTTACTATGTGCAAAAATATTTGACTGTAGTCAGAAGCAGAAGTACTTGGCAGCGCATTTACACTGATCTTAAGCCCTAATTAGATGTGCAGCTTTTTCACATGCAGCGAAAATAAATTACACAGGTTCTTATGATGATTGATACATTCCAAAGGCTACTTGCAGCCCTCTGCACGATTTCTCTATTTCTAAATTGGCTGCCAAGTTTCATTGCAACCACAACAGCAAAGAAACAAATCTGAAATAATTTGCCTTTGGCATTACTTATACTGACTTAAAAAATTAATATTTTTTGTCTTAAGATTTAAAAAATAGGAGAAAATCTATGAATTGGTTAAGAAAAATACACTCTTATATGATAAAGTTCGTGTTATAATAATCGTCATGAGGGACAAAATGATAATACGAATTTGTTTTCTCTTTTTATTACATTTAACATCCATTTTCAGTAAATTGAAAATCTTTTACCGCACAATGACTGTTCTTACAGGGCGCGTTCAGATGTTGATACGATAGCCTATCTAAGAAAGGTTACTATCTATCTAAGTTCCTGAATATCAAAAACCAGATAGATTAAATTTGTATATTTTCGTGCAAATGTTATGACATTTCTCATGGGATATAAGAGTTTACCAAAGTTTTTCGAATAGCTTGATATTTCCTTTTTTTAGCAGCTGTTTTGTCAGCAGCTGTGTTTTAAGACGGATTACAACAACACCTATCCGCATTACTATAGATCGATTTCTGAATGTGGAAATAATTTTGGCACAACTATGTATCATAAATGTCAGAGAGTATGCACATGTGTTTCGGACGCAGCGTTGTATGCAGCGATGCGTGCAGACATGCTGCACATCTGTTTTATCCATTAGGATCGAATCCTGGCATATGTCATCTAAAAAAAATTATTTTTCTAATGGCCACTGATACTTGTAAGGAATATTTTTGTCTTGAAATATAGCCAATCGGATTTGGCAAAAAAAAAACTGCATGCCCGACCCTACAATTCCTACCCTAAACTATTCTATTAACACGCACATAGCGCAATGTCTGAGAGCTATAATACTGTAAGTCCTGGTTCTCTAACAAATTTATTTTATTTTTATTTATCAACAACATTAAAACTATACTTCAATTCGCACAAGTATTTGCGACACAGTCGTAGATATTATTTTCTCTCGCATTCAATGGTTGTAACTTTTATATGGGGTTTTCTAATTTTGCAGAGCATTAAATTAAAAACCATTTTTTTTTTGGTTGCGGTGAGCTTCGTGATATCATTAAGAATTCGGAAGGTATATTCTCAACTCCAGGCATTTTGCTACTTTTTTTATAATTATTTTGTTGTTCAAATTGTGTGCTGCTATTCTATTTCAACAAAAAAACTACCAAACTCCCGTTGGTTTTGGATTGGAAAAAAGATGCGTCTGTCATGTATTCGGATACTTCACGTAAAGTGAAGCTGATCTGATTGTGATAGGTGTGATTTAAATTCACTGCGTTCATTAATTTATTATTGTTCTAGACTGGAAGACGGAGGAAGAGGATCGAAATCGAATCTGAGATGGACGAATACCTATTTAATTTATTTATTTACATATTTGATCGTAAATATCACGGATTGGTATTCTGTTCAAAAAAAAAAAAAACTAAACAAAATTAGGGTAACACAGCAAAAAAAACATGCTTTAAATAATAATAATCTTAGAAGTTTATCATTATTTAAATTAGTTGATTTTCCAAAATTGTTTTTAGAATGAACTTACACCTGCAAGTGTTTATATAACATAATAAACTTAATGTAATAAATTTATATTTTTATTTAAATTTTATTTGCTGTGTGAAAAAACGTCAAATATTGAAATATTTCTTTAAGTATGATTCTTTTTAATTGTTATTTAACAATATTCCAAAAACAGCAAGAAGGACTTGAGACATAACACATATGATATGAAAACATCACCAAAACCACTGTAGACATGTGTAAGAGATTATTGAACATAAGCTTAGTTAAGGGGCCAGTTATAGCGATCAGGAAAACGCATCAGGAAAAGTTGAAACAGTATGAAAGTGAATATTTTTTCCTGATGGTCGTTTATAGCAAACAGGGAAATTATGTCATTTTGTCTGATTGAAACACACACGAACAAGTTTTTCGTCCACAATTCTGTCAGTGGAACGATAGAAATTGGTGGAATGATTTGTTCCATTTTGTGTCAAATGGCAATCAGCTGGCACAAAAAATGAATTTTCATCAGTAAAATAATTAAATACATTTTTCACAAAAAATAATTGCAAATATTTTTTCCAAAAAAAAAATTCTGAGTTATTCATCATCGATTAGTATAGCATTTATATTTTAAAACGCGTTAAATTATCATAAATTATCCATTAGAACTTTTTTCTGATTCGTTTTCCTGATCATTATATCTGGCCTCTTAGTGCGTTTGAAGTACAGGGTGGATCAAATAAGACCTACAAATGTTAAGCACGTAATGTTTATATATTCAATATTTTTTTCAGGATTTTTAACTGATAACTATGCTTCCTCGATGGTGAGGTAAACTCCAGCGCAGATATGATATCAAATTTAATTCTTACGAAATAGAAATTTCATCCCGAATAGGATAAAATCCTTCAAATTGAAAGAAAATATATGGTTTGGTCTGAGCTGTAAAGAGGTTATTAGGGTTAGAGAATAAATTTCCGGAATTATAAAGCCAACCCCCATTCTTTCGCACTCGTGCAGTAGCTATTGTCCTTAAAAACCTCGATATATACCCAAGCTTTCAGTCTTTAGTTAATGCGTTACAGACCACATCTTGCGGAATAACCCACGTATTCGATGTCTCTGCAAAGTGTTTGGGCTTTCTTCGACCTACCAAAACTCATTTGAATTTTTTAGACATATTATTCAAAATAGCGCTCTTATTCCATGATATTCCATTCCAATTCAAGCGGATTCAGTTACCCGTTCGATTGGCTTTTACGATGACAATCAATAAATTGCAAGGGCAATCGTTGGAAGTCTGTGAGATTAATCTCGAACTTCCCTATTTTTCACACGGTCAGCTATACGTTGCCTGTTCACGTCGCCGTCGTCGTTGTTTGTTTTTTGCGACGGAAAAAAATCGATTTTACACGCCAGTATCGAAACACCTTACCGGCAAAGCAATCCGATTCTGTATGGACATTTACACATCATGTATGCCGGGTCTGTCAAAAATCAATTGTCAAAAACTAAAAAAAAATTGTTGAAGTGAAAGTGGACGATGATTTAAAATTGTTTCTGTCCTACACAACTCATTGGATACTATTTTGAATAGATTTTCACGTTATGATCTTTAATCATTTCCAGCAGAATAGTTACTTCTGTTTGAAACCAGATACATTTATCGTTTTCAGCCATCATGTATTCACTCTCTCAGTTCAAAACAATCAGCAACAGGCAAATTACAAAAACAAAATATCAAACCGCATCGGTAAACCGAACCTTTTTACATGCAATATCGGCACAATATACCGGAACAATATTTATTGAAATACTGAGTCGGTATATCTCTTTCCACACGACAATAAAACCTTATCGACACTATGTATCGGTACGGTATTTCGCGGCGTGTAAAAAGGTTAATTGCTCATCATATCGCTCTCTACTGATTTCTTATTCCATCTGTGTTTGACGTTATCTGTCAAAAAAATTGAATTTCACCCATGCGGAGTCCCAAATATGTATGTGTACACGTTTTTTTTTGTGTACACAGAGAACACTCAGGTTTGCGGAGTTTGGTCCCAAATTGTTTTGACAATAGAAAAAAAAAAAAATTTAAATGTGTGGCCTCTTTGGTTCGATGTTGCTTGGTATACTTTATAATAAACTGCAAAATAGAAAAAAAATAAACATAATTTAATGAGTTGTCAAAAAAGGGAAACGCTGAATGACACTTCCCAAGAGCGCGAACTTGTATTTTTCAAGGAAAAAAAGGACAAATCAAATGATTTATTTTGGGGTAATTTTACTTTGTTAGATGTTTTACTGTTCATGCATGAGACATAAGACCCTGTTGATAATGGGAAGATTGTGATTTGGGATTTTCTGAAGTAGTTACTGAGAATTCTTCAAAAACATTGAAATATTAACTAATCGTTCCTCAAGATTAGGAGACTTTTTTTCTTACCCAGAAACTGCAGTGATAAAAAGTTCAATCTTTTCTAATTTAAATAGCCAGCTTTTTAGGTTAAGTCCGTTGGCACTAATTCAAAGTTTCTGATCAAATGATTGAGTTAGGTTTCAAGAAAATTCCACCCCTCAACCCCTCAAAAGTGTTAAATATTCTGTCGAATCAAGCCACTAATTTCCGAATGTCGAACCCTACCGGATCGCATAAACTCTACTTTTTGTCACACTGTTGGCATGTCCCGAGGTACGTCCTAACATTTTATACTCAATAATATATTAGTACCTTTTATAGTAGTAATAGTATATTTTTTAATTGAATTCTTGATCTATACTTGATGTCGGTTTCGTAGTCAGACAATACAAACGTATATTTGTTTTCTTATCATCGTTACTACTTTTCTTCAATTGAAGTAGATTTACTTCAATTTCAGAAAAAAAAAATTATAATCTGGTTCCTACTTCGCACTATTGTTAAATTCTTCATATCTACTTCACTTTTAGAATTCCATTTTTCATCCACTTCAATTTAAACAAAAAACTTAAATCTGCTTCAAAAAAAATTATTTAACTAATTTTGAACACTCTTTCATGTAAGCCCAGATTCACATTTCAAAATAATAAATTGCATCTAACTTCACTTAAAACAAAAAATTATTACAATTTTCTGACGTTTATTATTGTTTTCCCTTTAATTTTCTTTCAAACAAGGAAACAAGTAATGGGGTTTGGGCTTACCTTCCTTCCTGTAAGTCTGTGCTGAAAATTGAATGTGATTAATAGCCAAATACTCCATGAAAAGATATTTCGAAGTAAACAATTTTGTAAAAATATCGTTGTGCACCATTTATATATATTTTTTTAAAAAAGCTCTGGACAATTATAAGATACCCAAAAGTAGTAAAAATGAAGTTTCTGTGCCTGTGGTGATTTCATTGGACTTTGAAGAAGTAGATGTACATATTTCGGCAAGGTTATTCTTATTACTATTTCAAAATGTTCTCTGTCTGTTGGTAAATACGTAGAACTAATTTGGAATTAAATATATTATTAAAATTATGAATTTGAAATCTACTTTCCTTTTCTTGAACCTATTTCACTGTATGGGTCAAATATAATTAGCTTTTATTCTTTGAAGTGGTAACGCTGCCCAGATAAACCTGTTGCTTGATTTGGGAATACTAAACGAATCGTTTTAGGTGGCGAAAATGAGATTTGATATTACTGTTTTCGCTTTCGTCTCTTTTGTTTTACATTCACCCTATTTTAGAAATCGTAAACAGATTTGATTTGACATTTCAATTTTTAGCGCGTGAATTACCGATAGGTTTCCTTTGGCGGATTGGTTATCAACACGGTCTAAAGTGATATTTTGCACCGATTTTTTTTTTCAATTAAATAAATAAAAATGTAAGTATAACTATTATTTTTTTTCATAAGCACAAACTAAAGAGATAAACAATCATTTTTATAATAAATGTGTAGGAACATAAGATAGCAACATATCAACCAGCAACAATTGTCAGCCCTCATAGAACTTATGAGGGAAAAGAAGCGATATCCAAAGGACTGTATCCTGTCCAAGTCCTTTCTGGTATGATCCTTCTGCAAGGAATGTCATTGTTGCGGCTAATTTTATAATTGGTGGTATGCCATTGTTGTTTTGTTGTATATATTTGTCATTAATACTTTCAAGACAAATATAAATGCTTCTTTTGAAAGGCAAAATAACTTATTGAACATATAGTTTTTATAAAATAAAGTAAATTTAACAAATAATAATCACGCAGGAAGTTCAAAAGGGTAAGCCCTTGTTAATAATTTTCTTGAAATTATCAAGTTTGAATTTGAGGAAGCATAAGAATATAAATATTTTTTTTAACGGTTGCACGCACTAAATGGGGTTTTGACTACCCTTAGTATGAACAAGCACAGTGTGAGCGTTAGGAAAGTAGGGAAGGATGCAAGAGGAGATACCGATGCAAATTGGTTTTGAATTTCTGAATATCAAAATGGGAGGGGAAAATAGAGCCGGGTAAAGTATTCCACATTGGCGTTGAACGGCTAAAGAAAGAATCTCCGTACTTGAGAGTACGTCCGAAGTTGGGCTCAAGGGTAAACTGATGAGCATTCCTTAGAAAAATTTAAGGGAGGAATGCAACTGGCTATTTCGCTGGAACAGTGTTTATAAAAATAGCGATAAAATAATGCCAGACATCTAACATTTCGACGAAAATCATATCATTAAAGAGTCCAATTTTAATTTAAATAAATATTTTATTTCAAAGTGAATGCAACTCGCGCAAAACATGGTTTTGATTAAAAACTAAATATTCACTGGAAATCAGCTATCAATTATCTGGAAATCTTGCAAGTAGAATTTTCCATTCGCTTCGAATTCGTTCATTGATCAAAACGAAGCGAGTCGATAATGAGATATCGAATTAAAATTGATTCGGTTCGTAATCCCTAATCAGCCGCCTGATTAAATCTTTGCCAAAGAACAACAACAAACAACTTTCGATTTCAGGTATTTTTCTTAATTAGGCTTTTATTAAACTACCTTTTAAGTAGTCTATAAGTTGAACTTATATTAAAAATATGCCAGCAGTGCAGTTCGTTTACAACTCGCACCTGCTTTAACAATACTTTTTCATTCATGCCATACTAAATAACCATTGATAAAAAAATTATACGATGCACTCTCAAACGTATTACCAACGTAAAAAACACTTCATTCGGAACCGGAATTCATTGATTTTCAATGATGTGCACTTAAATTATACGATGCACATCAATAAAACACCAACGCACTTCCTTTGATAATGAACTTAAACGTGAATCTGCCCCATAATGTTCGTTTGAACGCCTTTTTCGGAAGCAAAAACACTTCTTGTCTTTTTCTTCTATAAGTAACAAAAAAACAAAAAAAAAAAAAAAAAAAAAAAACGTGATTCTTCTGCCTTAGGTCAGAGAAGTTGCATAAGCTAAAACTCATTGCGAGATTACCATTTAGAACCAATTGCATACAATTGACACAAGTATAAAATATGCACCAAGTCTCGGTACCCAAGACATCTATAACATTTTCTACTGGATTGAGCATGCGTTAGATATACTTCTGTTTAGAATTCAAATATTTCCTGGTTTAGACATTTCTACGGACCGACGGATGCAGCCGTTAATCAAATATGCCTACGTGACATACAGTTCCGGATCAGTCTACTTATAAGGCGAACTCAGCAACGAGGATATTTTGATTTGTCGGGCGCGGCGCATAGTACGTTGACCAGTGGACAAAAATAAATAAAAAAATTCTATTATAGAGTAGGATCCCAGGGCCGGCGGACAAACGTCATTTTATCATAGCTGAATTTTTTTCTGTGAATAGATACCAAAGTAGATAAGAACAAATGGGCATTCCGAATTTTCAAAGCTGGGGCTTTTCGGAAATATATGCAGTTTAAACAGTGCATACCCAACTACGTTATTTTATCAAAGCTGATTTTTTTATATGTTTAAGGGGATAGTGTCTCACAATTTGTTTGACACTTGTTAAACACCTACAATAGGGAATTTCGTCTGACAGACACCCTCAAATGTCATCTTAAAGGTGTAAAATTAATGAAAAATCGGTTATTTAAGAAAACTACTGATTTGGTTTATTCACCCTTCATTCTTGGATAAAATGTTTCGAGTGTTTGTTACATATTTCGTCAGACGGCTTTTAAATCGTGGCGGGTAGGAAAAGACTCCGAAAATAAGAGAGTGTTTGATATAAAAAAAAAGAAATTCCAACGATGTTTAAAACTCGATTTGATTCAAGGATGCGGAGCTAACAGAGGAGATAACGGGTCTTGATGAAAGGCTTATTTACAAATTCTTAATAATTTTGAGAGTAGTTTCTCGATATTACTGGCCGAAGTAAGAGAATTATATTTGGAGATTTACAGTTGGTACTACATGCCAATAAGTTTGCATAAGCTTTTAATTCATGGCCCATATGTAATATCATCTATCGAAATTCCAATTGGTCTATTGTCTGAAGAGGCGCTTAAAGCAACCTATAAGGAATTTCGAAAGCATCGACAATGTCACACAAGAAAATCATCTCGTGTTTTTACTAATGAAGGTATTTTGTCAGTCCAGCTTCTCAGATCTGATCCTTTAATTTCAAATTTAAGAAAAAAAGAACTAAAATTAGCGGAAGCGGATCAAGAAGAAATTGCACAATATATACAAATTACTGAATGTGTTGATACACATCTTCGGCTTCGCTTACTTCTTCTATCAGTGAAGATTTTGAAAATTCGGACTCCGATTAATCTTGTAAGGAAGAATTGTTCATTTTTAATTTTTAATTTTATAAAGAAGATTTTTAATTTTTTAAAGAAGTATTGTTGATTTTTGTACACAAATTTCTATTTTTTTCCTTAAAATAAATAATATGCTTAAAATATTTATATAAGTGCTTTGGTTTTGTTTATTTGTGTTGTCAGAGTTTATTTTTAAAAAATTATAAGAAGTAAACAATATAAAAAGTGGTCGTGGCAGTGGGTGGAGAGGGTAGATACAATTTTGTGTTTTTGAACTCACTTAGAAAATCAAATTCTCCAAATTTTATTCAAATCGTGCAAGCCGTTTTAAAGATATAAGTGATATACAAAAGTGGGCGTGGCAAAATTTATTTTTTATTACATTTACAACAAATTATTTTACAAAGTCAACTTAGTTTTGGAAAATTGATTTATGTCCGCCATTTCCATACAACCGACGCGACGCACTGTGAGGTGGCGCTTAAAATTAATGTCCGTGTAAAATACAAAAACAAATTCGCTTAATTCGCTGCGATAAGTATTTTCGCTAATAATATATACAGATTTTCTAAAAGAATTACAATCTGGAATGCGTAAATGATAAGCGGTGATTGCGTTTTTGTGTTGCCATTATATTTTTAAGCTAATACAGGGTGGCCCACGAATCGTGCTACAAACATAAAACGTAATAACTTTTTTTCAGTGTGAGTAATCGACTTATTTTTTTTTAATTTTATAGGCTACTATTTAGATTTATCAAAATGAATGCTTGGGATACTGAAAAAAGGATTTGGATAGTGTAGCGATACCATTATTTGCAGTCCGTCATTTCCGTCTAAAGGGAATTTAGGCTGGATTTTGGCGGTACTCCCCCGAGTAGATGGACCATTATGAGGCTGGTGAACATGTTTGCTGAATCTGGAAGCATCGAACGAAGACCGTATCACCGAGATCCCAATGTTCGGTTTCAGGATACAATCGTGGCTGTTGCATCTTCAATACAGGCAAATCCAAGTGTTACGGCGCGAAACTAATCGGGCCAAATTGGAGTTAGCAGACGGTCATTACAAGGGATACTTCATGATGACTTAAACTTGTTTCCGCACAAAGTCCAAATTACAAGCAAGTTAAGCCCTCAGGATTTGCCTGCTCGCCTGGAATTTTGCCGAAAAATGATTATTGCAATGGTCGAAGAAGTCAACATATTGATAAATTGTTTGTTCATGTCTGATGAGGCCCATTTTGATTTAAACGGCAATTATAATAAGCAAAATTGCCGTATATGGAGTAAATCTAATCCAGAAATGCTCCATGAGACGAAACTGCACCCAGAACGTGTCACTGTGTGGTGCGCAGTTTCATCAAGGTGTATTGTCGGGCCATACTTCTTTGAAGAAAACGTGTAACACAAACTGTCAATGGGGACCATTATTTAAAGATGTTGGAGGAGTTTTTTTACCCAGAACTACGCCAAAGACGTATCCCTTTCAGCAGGATTTAGTTTTAACAAGATGGAGCAAGTGCACACGTAGCCACACAAGTTATGGTGGAGCTCCAACGAAAATTCCCAAGCAAATTGATATCCAGAAACTGCACTTTCCGCTGGCCCCCAAGGTCACCTGACCTGACTGCACCAGACTTTTTTTATGGGGTTATGTCAAGCAAGAAGTGTACAAAACGAAACCCTGGAATTTGACTGAATTGAGGCAGTCCATTAAGACAATAATTGAGGCGATCCCAATTTCAACCCTTCAGGCCGCAATGAACAATTTTCTGATCAGATGCTGCATATGCGAAGATGAGCGTGTAGGTCATTTGCGGTCTATCGTCTTTAAAAACCATTAGTTATTTACAATAAAATTTAATTTTTAATGCAATAAAAAAAAATTAATGAATACATCGATTAAAATAAAAGTTATTTAAATTTCTTATTGTAGCACGATTCGTGCGCCACCCTGTAGGTGTACGATTTCAAAAGAATCACCTAAGCCGTTTAACAGATAGTAGAAAGCAAAAAATCCTATGCAAGGTACCGATCTTATAGCTATTGTTGGTAATTTGTTTTCCAGCCGTATAATATTTCATAGCGAAAAAATACTCCGATTTTTTTAATCAAAATCGTTGGAGCCATTTTCGAGAAAAATAAGCCTTAAAATAATGTCAATTTCATCAAAAACAATCTATACAACCTCCGGAAAGCGAAGAGCCAGTTCAGAAGAAAAGTTCGTTTGTAAAATAAATAGAAATAATAAACCTTCTTTGTTAAATTTATTACGGAAACTAATCCTGGTTAAATAAATGAAAAAATCCTTTTTCTTGCAAACATTTTTTTGTTTGATTTTTCATTTCATTAGAAAGATATTGCATGAAAAGACTTTACTCAAGTGCCCGGCAACGCAAGGGATTTTCTGCTAGTATTCAAATAAAATCGAACGTACATACTAGTTCTTATGTTTGATCGTTTGGAATATACAAGATTCGTAGTAGAATAGAACCATTAAATATATTTTTATTTTCTATATACAAAATTTATTTATTTTGTTCTAAAAAAAATTGTACGGCAATTTTAATTATTTAATAATAGTTATAAACTTAAAACAAAAAAATTAAAAAAAAAATCTTCCATCCGATTTCGATATATGTATTGATTTTTCAGGTAAAAAACTTTTTTTTCCAAAAAAATCCAACAAAATATTTTTCGAAAATTTTGGTATTCAAAATTTAAATTGTCAGGTCCTCCTGTATAAAATAAATGATCGAAATGCCTTGAGCCGCTTATGATATTTTTACTTGCCAAAATATAGGTAGACTATAATACGCATAATGATGCATTGAATTTAGTTTTTATCAAAATTGTAAGAGCCGTTTTGGAGATAATTAAGATTTATCATTTTTGCATATATGATCCCCACTCTTCCGAAGGCAAAAGTTGTATCTTCTCCTTATGGCTGCAGAGAAATTTAATTCCGCCAAATTCTCCTGCAATTTGACTCCAGGGGCTTCAATACATTGTTTAAGTTGCTCTAAAGAAAAAATTACAACTTCATATACAGAGTTCTTCATGAATCTCCAAGCGTAAAAATCCAATGGAGTTACATCTGGTGATCGAGGTGGCCATTCTGTGGGACCTCTTCTTCCTATCCAGCGGTCACTAAAATGGTCATCAAGCCAGTTCATTACAGTGCGGCTGTAGTGTGCTGGTGCTCCATCTTGTTGGTATATTAAACTGTCTATTATAGCCAAAGGGACATTATCTAATAAATCTGGAAAAAGGGTTCTTAGGAATTGCATTTAAAACCGTTTTCAAAAAACGTTGTCCCGTTACCGTTCGTCCAACAATGCCAAGCCAGACATTGCAGCTAAAGTGGTTCTCGAATTATTTTGTTTTTTTTACATGTGGATTGTGACTCCAGTAATGCAAGTTGTGGAAATTAGCAACTCCATCTCTGGTAAACTGCGCTTCATCTGTCCAGAATATCCTTTTAAAGTAGCTAGGTTCTGTCTCTTCCGTCAGCAATAGCGTTCTACAGAATTCAGTCCTCAAAACCTTATCATTTGATGTTAACTCTTGCACTGGGGTAAATTGATATGGGTGAAGGCTTTCGCTATGAATCACTCTCCAAACTCTACTCTGGGGTAATCCAAGCATAATTGCTATGTTTCTTTTCTGGTGCTAAGGGTGGGATTACGTCGTACCATAACCAAAATCCGTTCCTCTATGTGTGTTGATCCACCAGATGAACATTCTCTCCTTCGAGTCTCCAGCACTCCATGTTCCCGAAGACGAATGTGAAGTCTTGCAAAAAGTGAATGGTAAGGACATCTTCTATTGGGGAGCCTTTCAGCGTACAATCTCTTTGCTTCCCGACTGGAACCATCTGCTAAACCGTAGCAATAGTGCATATCTGTTTCTATTATTCCCGAGAGAAGCTTGCCATCGTTTTGTGCAGACTATTTGATACGCAAATTAGAAATGAGTTTTAAACATAATGTCCTTCCATATTTATTTGTGGTTAGGTAAAATATATTTATTTATTTTTTTTTGTAGTATAAGTAATCCTTTTTATTAGTGTAACAGGTAGGAATGCTAGTCATTTTTTTTTAAATTGAACATGCCCCACTTAAAAAAGGGAAATCCAGTTAAACCAAAGTTTTGTATTATTCGCAAAAAACCGGATGGTAGGCAATACAAAATTATTATTAAAATAGTCTAAAATGTAACAGATATTAAGAATATTAATAGTTAATTCAGGCTTTTTTTATTACTTGCTAACTAAACTAATGGTACGAGTATTTATGCAAAACTAGAACAAACAAAAAGTGTTTTTCTTGGAAGAAAGTACTTTAAATTTTTTTTAATTTCTCTAAAACTAAGATACATCTTAGCATGCGGTTTTCTGTTTTTTATTAAAAAGTAATAAAAGCATTGAATTTTGAAAACAAAAATTACACTTAATTATATAAAATTTTGAAAAAAATTAGTTTGAAAATTAAAAAATTCAAAGTTTCTAGTTTGAAAATTAATTTTTCAAAAGCCATTGCCTAGCTCAATTTAGTTTAAAATGCAAATTAAAGAAGAGATTTCTGGCTTTCCAAAAAGGTATAGCAGGTCATTGTAGGTTATACCGTTGTTTTTAACTAATTTTTTTTCTGTGTTAAGCCAATTTTTTAGAAAATTGCCCCTCCCGGCTAAGCGGGGGGAAATAGAACCCCCTCCTATACGATTTTTTTCTTGTCTAGGTCCAACCTACACGCCTTAGCTTTTTGTCGCATCTTATACGAATCACCCTATATCGGAAGTAAAAATGAGTTGAATTTGAAAACTTGCTCAGATTTTTAGCCCCATTTAACCCGTAAACCCGTAAAGGTACCGCTTTATCACAATTTGGGGTAGCCTTTGGGAAATTATTCTGACATTATTTAGAATAAGTAGAAATTTTAGTTCTTACATATTTCCCCTCACTTATTATAAAACTAGTTTAAAGGCCCATTTGCTGATACACATCATAAATATTTATGTTCAACATAAAACGCTTATGGGCTACTTTTTCCTCTGCCTAAACTGTCCCATAAGTCCTTATGTTGAACTTAATTGGTTAAGTTGAGTACCAGCAAACGGGCCTAAAAAACTTAAACATATACTAGCAAATCGAATAGCCTTAATCCGTCAATGGGCAAATGGCCGGTCATGGGCGCCACCAAATGCATCCAAGCCAAGATGTTTACCAATTTATTGAGTGTTATTCAATTCTGGTATAATCTCTATTGAATCTGCATTTAGGAAAGCGCTGTCTATTGCATTATTATAATCTATGTTCATGACGTTATGGGCCCAGCCTGGATGCGATAGAGAATAACGATGTGCACTTTTGTTAGCCTAATTTCGCAATACTAAATTGCATACTGATTTTATTTGCGTCGGCTTTTTGGATGATGAATAATATAAAATTCAGCGAAGATACTTTAGATTCAATTAATGCTTTGATTTGACTTTGTTTCTTTGATTTTTTTTTTGTGTACCTACTTCTATGACAAATTGTGATATTACAATATATATGTATCACAATGCTGCTAAAAGGATTTTTTTTCTTTAATTTTAAATGACCTGCAATGCTAGGATTGATTATATTTTCGAAGTTCTTACGTCAATATCATATATGTACCACACCTCAGAATTATAGACATTTTATAAACTTATTGTTATTGTGTAACGAATAATCGTGTTATAGGTATAGTCAGATCGATGTAGAACGAACGTGATATAATACGTTTTGCGTCATATAAATCGATTTGGGTTACTTACAAATTTGTCTCTTAATATTCAGAAATGATCTTTGTGTGCGTCATTTTGTTACATAACTTGAAAAGGATTAACAAAACAACCTAAACCTAAATTCTGGGGCCGAATTACCGCATCAGTTATCGAGTCATACGTGATTGAATTATGTAAATTTGGCATTACCGCTCACGTTATCGAGCAGTCTAGTACAATAATTTGACATTCTCTCATCAGTTATGGAACTGAATTTTATTCGTCAGATGAGAAGCCGACTGATAGAACGTATTTGATTTGAATTCCGGATTAAAATGTAAGAATTATTGTATTTATTGTTTTTCATTTTATTTATTTTTGGATACTTACGCAGAATTTGACAAAGACAGAGGATTGCTTTTGTCCCTTAGGAGTCTGCGCTCCATAGCTTCGTACATCTCATCTTCTGGTTGATGTGAATGAATTAAATGTTACTTATTATGTACATATGTATGTACGTATAAAAATATTTTTTAAATCCTCACCATCTGAATCGCTTGCTAAAAAGAAATAATCCATTTTTAGTGGATATTTAGAAATATCCTAAAACCCTTGTAATAAAAACTGGAAACTCGCGAAAAATTAGTTGTTTTTTACAAAAAAATTAAATTTGTTTGTCCAAAAATAAATTAAATGAATACAAATTTCATCTGTCAAACAAGAAAGACTCGATAAAAATCAATAGAGACTCGATGTAATAGAATAGAATTACTACAATTTAAAATAGTTACTCGATACGTTAGTCTACGAATACCATCATGCCAAAGTGATCTTTAGGTCATTCGATAACTGATGGGACTCACTCACTCGATCACTGATGCGGTAATTCGGCCCCTGCATTACGAATCAAATCAATAATAAAAATATCACAGCATTTACTGTGAAATATCAATAAAGATTTTAATTAGCAAAATTTTGATCAATACGGAACACGAAATTTACATTTAAGTACCTAATACTAATGACAGGCTGAAATGTTTATAACGGTGTCGATGTTTTGTTGACCAAAGTATTCAGCCTAATTTGAAAATGTTTCATGCGAAAATAAGTCGAATCCGAATGATATGTATTTTGATTTTCGAACGATTCGAAAGTTCACTTAACAATCGAAACTTCATTTTTCCCTCAATTAAGCAAATTTTGACTTTCGAATTATTCGAATCAAATGTCATTTAGTTCTCGTTCAGTTTTTTCTGGCGTATAGATTCTGGAAGCTTATACTATGTTCCCACCGAAGCGAAATATCAGATTTCGTAGATTTCAGTCCAAATCTTCGGATTTCACCATATAGTTTTGGGATTTCGAAATGCGAGATTTCGTTGAAATCTCATTGAGATCACATTACCGATGCGCATTCAAAGTGAACGAGTTCATTTAAAAATTCACCATACATAGTTATAGGGTTTTCGTTTGGTAAATTTATATTTTGATCTATTAATTGATTGCGTAATGAATCGAATACGTTTTCAGATTGATTTTTATTTGATATAGTGTAGTATATTGGTGCATATCTGTATTTGTGAACCAGCTGGCGGTATCAGCTGTCTTGCCAAACTGATGGCTATCAATTATGATGCATAGTGGTGTTATGTCTGCCGACAAATCTTGATCTACAAAATTGATTTAAAATCAAAAAATAAATCAATTTTTTTTGCTAATCGAAAGCGAAATCTGAGATTTCAGCAGAAAGCTTTCGAGATTTCAAATTGGTGTTCACACCGCTATGTATATGTTGAAGTTTAAAATAGACTAGTTCACTTTGAATGGCCCGCATCCATTGTGATTTCAACGAAATTTCTGATTTCGAAATCCCAAAACTATATGCTGAAATGTGAAGATTTGGACTGAAATCTAGGAAATCCAAGATTTCGCTTCGGTGGGAACACAGTCTTAGATATTTTTATTGAAAAATAATTAAAATAAATTACTTTTATGAGTTATTTGTTGACTTTTTTAATAAAGGTCCATTCCAATTGGACAAACCGGGAGCAGAAAGAAGTTCAGAGATTCATCAGATTGATGGCAGACAATCCTGAGATAACCAAAGGATTTTATACCGAGTGCTTCGTCCTTCATGGATTAACTATCACTTCACTTAATAAAAATAAACTCACTTTGGAATAGATTTATTGCAACTCCAACTATTATCCTTTTCCTACTTAGATGCTCATCGGGCTCTTCACTTTTCATATACCAACAAATTGCAATGGGCTTATCTTCAACTTATTTAATATTTTTCAAAGAATTAACATTTGTGACGACTTTTGTTTTAAAAAGTATGACGAGGCTTGTGTAAAGTTATTAACCATTGAAATTGATTGTTTTAACACAATTTTGCTTTTCTTTAACATTTTTAAACACAATTAAAGTGAAACGAAAATTCAGCAAAAATCTATTATTTTATTATAGAAAAGTTTTATAGTTGTTTTGATTCTTTTTCGTATCAATAAACTGAACAATATTTCCTAAATACTTCTACTTTTAAATACTTAGATTTACCAAGCATATCACAAAACTTTAATTTACTTTATGTTTCTGTAATAATAAGGATTTATTTTCAGGCCACTTTTTGGTTTATAAAAAAATCCACTTTGGTCATACTAAATCAAATAGAAATGTCAGTAAATTTCAAACAGCTGCCTTTGAAAATAAGTTAAGTTCAAGTTAATTTTGTGCAATCGTTTGAAAATGAACATTTTCGTTTGAATGTCAAAATATATAAAGTTCATTCGAATGAATGGATATATTCTATCGAATAGCTATTCGTTCGAATTTCAAAACAATGCTGATTATGAATGTACTAATACCCATGAGACGTAGAACTAATAACTTTAAGATTTTGAAAAGTATTTAATGAAAAAATAAAACGAATTCTTAACAGATTTCTAAGGGAATATTAAAAAAAAAACTTAAAAATAAAATTTCAAAAAATAACGTATAGGGTAAGTTCGGGCAATATGGTGGACCTAACGTCAATCTGAAATAACTTCACTACGAACAACATTTTATAATTCAAAAACTTTTTTTTTGGTATTAAATTAGTTATACTCCATTAGACATTAGAACATATTTATAGGACAAGGTTTGCATTTGAAAAAAAAAATCAAACTCGAGATTTTAATCAAACTTAACATTACGATGATAGAGAAAAACGATTTTGATAAAAAAAATTGCATGCCCTATTTTAATTATAATCTACATTTTGGTAAACATTTTTTTACATATTTTATTATTAACGGTACCTACTTCCCATACAACAATTTTTTTGATTTTCGACTTTCTTATAAACGGTTCGACGAATTTCGATCAAAATTTAAATATAGAAGGTCCTTCAAATTATAAATAAAACTGCATTCCAAAATGTACGACAAATATGTTTTTGGATTTTTGAAAAAAAATATTTTTTTTAAATATGGGTTCTTAAGTTTACATTATTAAATGTAAAAATTGTCCCACAAATACTTTTTGTATAAGTATAAAAAACTATAAAGTATACAAGATCAAGGAAAAACGGCATTTAAAAATATATTTACATTCGAAATAGAAATCTTTTGTGTACGATGTGATCGAACATAAGAGCAAGATCATGCGATCCAGCCGTGCATTTTTTTTTTACAAAAAGCAACATTAGACAATTTTCCTAAAGATAAAATTAAATATTTTTAAATAATTTAAATTTATCTTAGACCTTTTTAAACTAATTCTAGAGGCAAAATAAAAATGGCAAGTTTTTTAGATAACCTTCAAAGCTAATAAGTTTTAACAGTATTAAGAGCCGAAAAACACGATTTGCACACGTACTGCTATTGAGTAAACTTAAAATATTAATCGAAAAAGAGGGATTATGTGTCTTGTCTTTAAGACGCGAAAAATTATGTTGTGCAAAATGTATTACTTTCGTTGAATTTTACGATTTTGGCATTGGGCTAAAATAAAAATTTCGGGACAAAACTACGAAAACCCTGTGAGAACTTTATTGAGCGACAGATTTATGTAATCCACTGTAGCGAGATTGAGAGGCAAACGTTCTATCTTGCCTACGCTACCTATTTTTCTATTAGAAAAAGTCATATCGCTAGAAAAAAATAAAATGCACGACTGGATTGCACGGCCTTATGTTCGATCACATTCTATGCAAAAGACTTTGAGTAGAAAACGCTAAATATATTTTTAAAGCCATTTATAACTTAATTTTTTTCTAAAACAAATATTGGTATACCAATTTTAAATATTTAACAATATAAATTTAAAAACATAAAATCAAAAAAAAATCGTCCACCCGTTTTTCAAATACCGAATTTAAAAGAAATGATTTTTTTTTAAATATAAGAAAATATTTTTCGAAAATTTTCGTATTTTTTTTAATCAAAATTTCTTTAATTTGTTTTCTAAACAAAACTTTGTGTGACAATATTACCTTTTGAATTTTATTTAATAATAATAATTTTATTTTTTTTTTTTTTGCAAAATCCAAAAAATATTTTTCGAAAATTTTGTAATATGCAGTATTATTTATAATTGAAAGGACCACTTATAGAGAAGTGTTTAAACCCAAATATAGACTATACCTAAAGTAGTGAACAATTTTTTTTATCAAAATCGTTAGAGCCGTTTTCGAGATATTAAGATTATTAAAAAAATTGTGTTTTGAGTATCTACCGTTATTTTTAGGGATAAAAAAAGATTCGAACATCTATTTGAGACAATCACCTAGGCCGCTTAAGTACCAAGTTTGAAGAAAATCACTTCAGCCGTTTAGGCTGATTGGTATACAGACAGAGAGACAGACAGACAGAATTGTGGGACCCACTTTTTGGTGTTATTCATCATCGTAATGTTAAGTTTGATTAAAATATCGATTTCGATTTTTGTTTCTAAGAGTGAAACTGGCCTTATAGTACTTTCACTCAACACTATTCAACTTTTCTTTTAATCCTCTAGCAATGATAATTCAAAAGATGTGTAGCTATACCCAAGCTTGGCAGAGTAGACATATACAGTCATATTCAATAAAATACGCCAAGCACATGCATACTTATACTGTGCATTAGGATTTATGTAGCCGCTTTGTAAATCCTTATACAATACACATTTGTGTATCTATTATAGTTGTAAAATAGGATTTTGTCAAAATAAATCATTCATATATTCTCTTGGTGATACATAAGAGACTTTTGTAACAAAAATACAAATATACCCCCGCGTTGGAGAATGTCAAAAATACACATACACCCTTACTTATCACAGGCTCTATACAACCTTACTGCTGACGTTTAAGATTGATGCAGGGTATGGCAGACTAAAGTCAAAATAATTTAGAAAAAACCCTAATAGTGTATATATAAATATGTAATTAATAGTCATATCAGCAAACTTAAGCAAACATTTATTTAGTCTTTCCTGAATGACAGGAACCATTGTTTTCGGATAAAAAAACAAACACCCCTTTGGAGCAAACTATACCAACCTACCTGCTTATAAAAATTGTCTCTCCTATATACCTATGAATATGTTTACTTCCTTGGACCTTGAAATTTCATGGTAGTACCTTACCTATACACGTTTTACATGTTTAAATAATCGTAGGTACTTGTTTTCTTGTTTCCATTCAGTAATTTCTAAAGAACTTTTATTGGTTTCTTGAAAAAATTGATCTGTCAGTTTCACTATAATTTTGTGTAAAATGCCAAAAAAAAAATATGGAATACTTATTTTCACAACCTTAACTTCAGGAAAAAATGTAAGGCGCCACTTAGGGAATACCCTACTAACAATTTAGCTTGCAGTAGGTCTGATTTTGAGAATTTCGCAGGTTATAGCTTCTTTATAGCTTGCATATGGCTTTCTTATGCAAATTAAACATTTTATTGATATAACTTTTCAAAAAAAGCCTTTTGCAGACCTGCCAAAGTTGTTAGTTAGAGCGGAAAAAAATCAATAGCTTGTATATAACATAACCATCTTATAGAAGCTATGGCTTGTAAAATAAAGCACTTGCATTTGTAGGTGCCTTGTATATAGCCATGTTATGCAATCTAAAGCGCTTGTATATAGCAATCTTATACAAGCTATAACTTGTATATAGCCATCTTATACAAGTTACAGCCTGCATATAGCCATCTTATACAAGCTATATACACAACTCATGAAAACTTCAGAAAAAGAAGGCGATAGGTGTAAACCAACATCAGTTTGTCGGATAATTCCTATAATGTGCATTTTCAGATATTGTTCCATTCGATTCCAATCGACTATCACAGATTTATACACACAAACATTTAAAAGTCACCATTTTCAAAATAGCTTTTAACATTTTTAACTTTTGACAACTAAATATGTCTACTCTATTATAAAATCGTGGACAGAAAAAATACTCCACAAAACTTAATCGAAACAGCCAATCAGAAGTTTTTTGGGGTTAGGAGTGAAAATGGAACATCCGAAGGAAAATGGCATTTTTATTTTCCAGAAGATTTACTGCTTCATTTTGAATTATTTTTATTGCTTTTAAACGTGCTTGTTTTTATTATTTTCATAAGAAAAGCACTCTTATCCAACTCATCCCGAAACATTAAGTACCTATACTCTACAATAAAATAGCAAATGATAAATAAAATGAATTAAATCTTTATTTTCGTTATTCCAAGATGAAGACAAATTGATTTATTTATTAGACAAGAAGCAAACAAAAAAAAAACATTGACGCTCCACCATCTTCATTGAGAGAATACGTAACACAAAAATGCAAAAATAAAACACAAGGTAAGGTATCAATAAAATTTAAGTTTTTTTCTTTTTCGGTAACATCCTGTTGGCTTTTAAATCATATTCATATAAAATTGGCCGTCACTCGTTTTCAGAATGGTAGGTACCTATTTGTTTTAGATAAAAGATATTTTAATAAATCTACCCACCAAAATAGCAAAGTGATGGATGACGTGTGATTAAATTAGATCAAGAAAATGTGGCCTAAAAAATTAAGTAAATTCCGCGGGCATGAATGAGTGGCCGAGATGTATAGATTTGTACGTATAGATTTCTATTTAAATTAAAAATTGTGTAAAAAAAAGTTGTCATACGTCATTAGTCTCTGAAGAATAGTTCCTCCCTGTTGCTGAATATCGGAATATTTATACGTTTCCTGTGTACACAGGCAAACATTAAGCTTGCGGAGTTATGTACTCCTGATCTTATTAAGGGCGGGCTTAATCGTGTCGTCTATCGTAAGACGTTTCGCTTAAATGACAAAATTCATTTTCAAATATTTGTATTACAATTGGCGTTTAATAGTTGTTTTTCTCAGCGTAGCGCCTCAATTCGAGTGGAACTTAAATTTTAGTAAGAGAAACGCACTTATCGTTATTACAACAGGCATTACAATTACAAGTCAAATGCTCCTTTATGTCGATCAAAAATGTTTAAACGACTCGTATCGAATTTTCCTAAAAACGTAAGCTTTATTGTTTTGTCTATTTTTTAACAGTTTTTATTAAATTACAATTGCTGGACAAATGGAGTCATTTCAAAGAAATCCGTCTCTTGAAACATTTTAAGAGAGGATGAGGTATCACACAATAGCCGTGTTATAGGCTTTTCCCCGTGATCCAGATCAGATCATCTATTTATTTGCGTTACAACAACAAAACTAAATCATTTTGTTTTTGTAAGCAAATAAATAGATGATCTGATCTGGATCACGGGGAAAATAAGACACGGCTTATTTTCAAAACGAAACCAAATGGGATTCAATAGCCACAACAATGAACTCTTCAGGACCAAGTTTTAAAGTTGTTGGGACACAAAATACCCTTCTTGCTTGTGGCATTTTGTCCTGCTATTCTTTTTTTTTAAGAAAAGAAAGGCCACCTTATTCCATCACATATTAAAGGTAATATATTAAAAGTTTTCATTTTCGTTAAAGTTCGTGCATGTGTCAAAACTCATAAAATGTCACATGTGGATATAGGCATGGGCCAAACTGCTTTGCATCTGTTACGATTACTTTTAAATAACAGTTATAAATACCTGTTACTGAAGTAATTAATTATTGATCTAAAATTGTCTGTAAAATATAAATTTTAATAAACTGTTTTCCACATCTGGTCTAAAATTAATTATTCATCACTTTATCATCTATTCGCATTCAGATCAAAATTTTAGATTGACCTAATTGCTATATCCATTTTCACATTAGTTTTTGTTTAAAAATAAAAGTTTAAAGCCTTACTGCCTTTTGTCAGAAGTAATAGTCAATTTTAAGTTGTTCCTGATTCAATTCAATTTCCAGCAATTTTATCAATGTATTTAAATAGGGAATATCTTAAAGGTAATTAAAGGTATAACCAAATCACGATTACGACTGAAATCAATAATAAACCAGAATCTGACTTACGCAAAATCAGAAAACAAAGTTAAAGAACTTTTTGTTAATGTGGAAAAGACTTTCAAAATAAAAATTAAGAAATTTTAAATTTGAACTCAATAATCAATGATCATCGAATCATTAATATCGATGTTTTTTAACATCGATATTTTTTTCTGTGCAAAATACGACCTTTCACTCAAACGATAAGGAGATAAAAAGAGAGAGTATGAATTTTTATTTGATATTAGTCGGTGTGAACACCAATTTAAGATCTCGAAAGCTTCTTGCTGAATTCTATGATTTCGTTTTGCATTTTTTTTCAAAAATAATAGCACATTCAAAATCGATTAAAAATTCAATATATTATAAATTCGAAATACCTTCGATGGCTTGAAAATTGAAGCAATATTTTTTTCCTAATTTTCTTTTCTGCAAATGAACTTCATACAATTTCACATAAATAGTTGTGAAGCGTAGTTCGGCTGAAATGCAGTTCCTTCGAGTGCGATCCCACCTTGATGCATGAGTTCATTGACCTAAGATTTAAGCTTATTTTAACTCGATATTTTTCAAATCTTATCTTCGATGTTTCACAAGCTGATGCTGAAACATCGATATTTTTTTCTAACATCGATGTTTTGCCAAAATCGATGAACTTCACCCATCCCTACATTTTAAAGTCATTGTTTTGTTTTTCCCCACCTTATGTCGGACTTACACGATTGCCCAATTGCCATTATTTCTTCTTTTTATTGACATTAATAACAAAATCGTGTAAATGGCTTAAAAATTTGTAATTATTTTCGTCATTAAAAAAATGGCACGAAAATATTGGCATTAATTTGAATTTGCAGAGGTATACAAGGTGATAGCTTCTGTCAATGATGTTGCCATGGGTAAGCACGCTTCAAACTTAACAGACTTAATGCAAAATTCTCTCAATAGATATATGGATATAAAACCGACCAAACCAGGACTTCTTTTTCAATAGGAAATACAAGAATCCGCAACTTAAACCCCCATCAATAAATGACGCCACAGACTTTCTTAGATGAAGCCAAGTATCGTGCTACAATACGAAATTTAAATAGCTTTTATTTTAATCGATATGTATTTCATTAATTTTTTTTATTGGATTAAAAATTAAATTTTATTTTAAGTAACTAATGGTTTTTAAAGATGATAAACCATAAATGACCTCCACGCTCATCCACGCATATGTGGCACCTGATCAGAAAATTGTTCATTGCGGGATTTGTTTGGGAATTTTCCTTGGAGCTCCGCCATAACTTGTGTGGCTACGTGTGCACTTGCTCCATCTTGTTGAAACCAAATCCTGCTGAAAGGGATACGTCTTCGGCGAAATTCTGGGTAAAAAAAACTCCTCCAACCTCTTTAAATAATGGTCCCCATTGACAGTTTGTGTTACACCGTTTTCTTCAAAGAAGTATGGACCGACAATACACCTTGATGCAACTGCGCACCACACAGTGACATGTTCTGGGTGCAGTTTCGTCTCATGGAGCATTTCTGGATTAGATTCAATCCATATACGGCAATCTTGCTTATTATAATTGCCGTTTAAATCAAAATGGGCCTCATCAGACATGAACAAACAATTTATCAATGTGTTGTCTTCTTCGGCCATTGCAATCATTTTTTGGAAAGATTCCAGGTGAACAGGCAAATCCTGAGGGTTTTACTTGCTTGTAATTTTGACTTTGTACGGAAACATGTTTAAGTTATCATGAACTATCCGTTGTAATGACCGTCTGCTAACTCCAATTTGGCCCGATAAGTTTCGAGTCGAAACACTTGGATTTGCCTGTATTGCCCTGTATTGCCGATGCAACAGCCACGATTATATCCTGAACCCAAACATTGGGATCTCTATGATACGGTCTTCATTCGATGCTTCCAGATTCGGCAAACATGTTCACCAGCCTCATAATAGTCTATACACTCGGAGGAGTACCGCCAGGCTCCAGCGTAAATTTCATTTGGACGGAAATGACGGACTGCAAAGAATGGTATCGCTGCACTATCCAAATACTTTTTTTAGTATCCCAAGCATTCATTTTGATAAGCCTATAAAATAAAAAAAAATAAGCCGATTAATCACACTGAAAAAAGTTATTACCTTTTATTTTTGTAGCACGATTCGTGTGCCACCCTGTATGTATCTAGTTCTAACAGTAGACAAAAACCTAAACTGAGAATCCAATATACAAGAAAGAATAAGAAAAGCAATAGTTGCATTCTTCTGTTGACAAAAAGTCATTGGTAATAAATGGGGCTTTTCCCCACGAATTACTCACTGGTTGTACCGAACGGTTGTCCCACCGATACTTATTTATAGTGTAGCAGTATGGTGGAGTGCATTTGGACAAAGTAACATATTGCGACAACTTAAATAACGTCCAAAGATCAGTCGGCTTATATATCAGTGGAGCACTCTGCTCTAAGCCCTCGCTTGCCCTAAACTAAACACTACTACTTAACCTAACATCCCACAATAAGTAAATTTAAAAAAGCTCGGCACATAAGGGAGGGATCTCGCCCCCCTCCCCAAACCCCCTTACTTTGGCCCAATATAGGAGTTGGGGTGGGTACAAGTTTGAGTATATTTTTTTTGAAATTTTTAAAAAAGTCTTCAAATCCGAAAATAAATGTGCACATACCCAAGCTTGTACTCACCCGAAATCCTATATTGGGCCAAGTAACTGGTTTGCAGGGGGCAGCGTAAGTGTACGACTTGAACTTAATTGCAAAAAACACTTCACACAATTACCAAATCAAAAGAAATCTAATAGTGGGACAAAAGTCCCAAATATTTTTTGTGGGGCTTATGTCCCACCTAAGTGTGATATAGATCCCAAATTAAGTTTTGGGACCTATGTCTCATCTATGTGGGATATACGTCCGAAAAAGCAAAATTGGGACTTATGTTCCTGCGCCAACAAGTAGTAGCGAGAAGAGCTGTTCGTCTCAAAGCCATCTTTCAATGGACCAGCAACTCGATAGGTCATTCTAACATCCGGAATAGATACAATCCGATTTAAATTTATACGATCCGACTACCCCACTTACCTACCAGTTAATCTTTGACGAGTACTCCCTTGTAGTCGATTTAGATACCTAACATTTCTTAGTTTAGTCTTAGATAGTTACTTTCATCACTTCCAGGCCAGATTGGTATGCCGAGGTAGCTATGTATGTATAATGTTTCACTATGCAATTCATTGATTTTTATTTCCATGACATACCTATCTAAACAATTAAAATATCATTTGCATTTAATAACTTCGCAGTAACACTTCCTTCTAATTACCTACATATATGTATAGTTACAGTAGGTATATATGTAGTTATACACATGTTTATTCCGTATAGGCAAACTATAAAAACAACCTCGCACTAAAAGTATCTCGACCATCACAAATTTATTCAGCTTAATGTAAATATTGAGTTAAAATCAAAATTAAATCTCCAACTTCTGTCTATCATTTTCAGTATGTATGTAAGTATATCATCCACGATCCACCTATATACCTTCACTTAACTTCCCTCTCCTTGCCACATCACATGTCTAAGAAATGTACGAAGAAAGATACAAAAAAAAATGTAGATAGATAGAAAGATACAAAAGGAATAAAACGACGACCTAGTACTCTGCTGCCAATCCTATGTCCCGAGAGCTGACAAGAATAAGTTATAGGTATCTTTCAGTATTCATTTCCTCCAGGTAGGAAAAATCTATACCATCAAGAATATATCTTGCCTTAATGTTTACTTTTCATCTACACGTGGCCAATTGGGTTCTAATATAAAAATACGATCTTCAAGCTATATCATATCTAAAAGAACAACAAGAAGGTTCTGCTCTCAGGCTCAACTCACTCACACTATAGGTACTATAGGTATATATAGACAGGTACGACTCGGGCTTGTATCTTATCACCTTCTCCTTCGTTCGTTCTAGTTAGATACAATAGGTATCTGCAAAAAAGGTCTCTCCGATCCGTGCGTTCGTATCAGAGTTTGAAATCCAAATCCAACAAATACGAAGTTCCAACTCCACAACTCCGTGGGCATCCGCACATTTAAAATTAAATTGTAAATTGAAACCGAAATAATAAAAAAAAAAAATAAAAAAAACAACAAATAATTTTGAAATGGTTGCGCCCCTTTTGTGGATCTTTTTTTTCGCTTTTTAGTCTTTAACTGAAATTGATCTGAACAGAAGTAGCTGGAAACAGTGTGCCATAACAAGTGAGTCCTAACCTAGTTGAAAATGTTTTATTTTTTTTTTCATCCATCGATACTATTTGAAAGAGCAAATCGATCTTGAGAGTGCATTTTTTTTTAAAGAGAGGGAGGTGGCAAATATTGAAAGAGAACTTAATATATTTACAAAGAGAAACTTTAAAACAACAGTTATTCAGTGAAAGTGAATAATAGCTATTTTTGAATTGTTTTTGAAGAAAGTTATACCTATCTACATTATGTATGTATCTACAGTCCTAAGTATATATCTTATCTACTAAGTAAAGTGACATTTAATGGACAGTTCTTAATATTTTGACGATATTAAGAGAACACTTGGTAAGTACAAAACTGTAATGTAACCGTACTAAAGTGTGAAGAATGTGTGACGTTTGTGATTACGTATTGCAAAGGCTTATTTACCAGGTGACAAATTTTGCTGAATGATGAAAAGTTCTTAAATGTTTCATCAAAGTGATGACACTTACATAATTATAATTTTAACACACTGAAATTCGAAACCGATTTCAATCGTATCTACATAATGTAGGTACATTGTTGAAGAAAAAAAATCGAATCGAAATCGAGTCCGAAACTAGGTTAACCATTAAATGGATAAATGTAATTCTGAGCAGGAATTGATAAACTATAATTTTTCAAACAATTTATTTAAATAAGTAGGTATGTATATGTATGTATGTATGTGTGTATAATTATTGCAAAATATTTGGTTTACTTTTTTATTAAAAATTGACAATGAAAATAACTTCGACAATGATCGACAGTTAATTTTTTTTGACCATGAATTAGGGCGCTAGCGCCATTAACATTTAAGTTGTGCAATATTGTGGCGCGTTAAATTTTATTTTATTAAATACAACAAAAAAAATGGAACTATTGCGCCTCTTTGATTGTTTTCTTTGACTATTTCCTATGCGAATTTTCATTAACTAAACAATTTTGGCGGTAAAATGTTTGTAAGAAGGTTTAGTAGAAAATGAATCAGGGCATATTTTGTTTACTTAGTTATGACTTACATTATATGACATGGCGTGACAATAATTATAATTTTAGCGTCTCAATATTTAGCAGTAGGTCATTCACCATTCATAATTGCCTATAGTGGAAACAAACTTTGCATATATCTAAATATTAATAAACTATTCCTTTAATAGAATCTCTATTAAATTTGAAATCTCTGAAAAATATTGTAAACATTACGATATTTTAATGAAATTTTATGGGAATTTTTTAAGAACGACTTTAAATTTAATTAAGACTTAATTAAGTAGCCCTTTATTAATTTATTCTTATTAAGAATATATTTTTTTTAAATTTGACACCTATGAAAACTTCCCGAAAAAAAACATAGGGTTTGATTGGTCAATTAACCCGTTTATGAGTGGATTGGGGAATTGAGATTTCGATACATGTACCTATATGTCCTCGCGGGATCAAGAGATTGAATTAAAATGGAATCGAAGTCACAATCTGAGCTTACATAAAAAACAACAAAAAAAATGCAACAGAAAAAATTCAAAGAAAACGGAAAGCCTGTGAACAGAAAAAATACACTTTTGATGCAGACACACACCAAGAATCAGCTGTGAATTCCAATCTTCATTCACTGCATTCAGATTCAGGTACCTATGTATACATATAAATTTTCAATTCGATCCACCTCGTCTAATGGGATCTGATCGAGTAATCTGATTTTAATCCGCTTCAAGTATACAACGACCAATATCCTGATTCAATACCGATTCAAGTCTCCATATAAACGTAGTAAATGTGCACTCAATGCTAGCACCGAACATACATCGAACCACAGATGAGTAATACCAAGATAGGAATATTTCTCACGTTTCACCCTTCAAAACCTAGCGTGAACATTGTTAAATATTTACATTTGACTTTCTATCCATGAATAGATGTGAAAGCGAACCACCATAAAAAAATGTACTAGGGATGTGTTAAGAAATTCAAATTATATTGGTGTAGGCATACTTTATTTATGGGAAAAATTTGTTTGCATAAAATAAGAGATCTGTGGTAGTGTTATTAGAATTTTTTGTTCTGTGGTAGATTACAGATTTTCCAATAGGGATTTTGATCCGGGATTGCGGAATTTTCTGTGCAACAACAACACAAACATTCCATTTTAATAATATATGTGTGTATGTATTCTGTAGAGTAAACAAAACTTTTTAGAAAATCCAATTTAAGGAATTGCTAAGCATTCGATATGAATTTTAGTTTCAAAACATTGGTGCAAAATTATAGTCAGCGCCTATTAAGCAGGTGCAGTACGTACTAACTAAAAGCCCTTTTAATTTTAAAAGCATCTACTAGTTTTACATCAATTATAAACATTTCATAGTGTGCTTACAGCTAGTATTACCCTTAAGTCGAGTCCACAATTAATTTTCTTCGAACAAACCCAAAACTAGATTTTGGTAAATCAAGTACAGTTTGAGCAGTATATTTTTTTTTTAAATAAAACTTTTTCAAAATAAACGAACAAAATTTTCCAGTAGACGAGAGTAAAGAACAAAATACAACAAGATACAAAAAACTATTTAAAATAAAATGCACGACTGGATCGCACATCCTATGTTCGATCATATTATATGCAAAATATTCCTAATAGAAACTGCTAAATATATTTTTAAAATAAATGGTATGACCATTTTAAATGTTTAATAATATAAAATCAAAAACAACATTTCAGAAAAAATTGTCCACCCGTTTTCGAAATATTGAGTTATCAAAAAAAAAAAGATGGTAGACAAATTTGTATGGCAAGTACCGTTATTTTTGGGGCTAAAACAACGATTCAAAAATATATTTTGGACAATCACCTAAAACGTCTAAGCACCAAGTTTGAACCAAATCGATTCAGCCGTTTAGGCTGTATATCGTTCTACAGACAGGCGGAATTGCGGCCCCACTTTTTTGGTGTTCCCTATGATCATAATTTCATGTTTGATTGTTATAAAAAAAAAATTGTTTTTTACGAATACATAACTTGCCTTATAGTACCTATAATCGCAAGTAAAAAATGTTAAGCGAGAGAGTAGGGAGAGGATGGACGAGGAGTAAAATTCGCTTTCAACCAGTTCTTCAAAGGAATTTGCCCGGTTTTTGTATATTTTGGGTTTTCGGAAAAGCTCATTATCATAAAAAATATATAAATCTTGAAAAAAGTTACTTGAAGACATTTTTCACGCGAGTGGCAGATATTTTGGCTCAATGAAAGTCCATATCAAAAAGATAAAATGAACTTTAGTCGGTATTAAATTTATTACGAGCCGCTAACGATAAAGCGGGTTTTATTTCGTCGATAATTTTCAAAAAACTAATTTCAACTTAAGTATTTACCCAAAAAATCTTAAAGTGTACTTTATGTGACAATAATTTTGCGCCATTGATTTAAGTTATTATATACTGTAACTAATTTTATTTATCCTCAATGTAATTTCAAATTGAAATGATATACATTTGAGGTGAGGTTAGCACTAAATAAGAAGTGCATTACGTTTTCATAGTTTCTGAACATACCCAACAATTTCAACATATTTAATGCATGAGGTTTATAAGGAAAATGGCTGGCGGATGGATGAAATTATAAGAGAAATGGCTGGAGGATGGATGACAGCCTCTATCTGTGCATTCTATAGGGAAAAATGTGTGAGTTAGAAGCTTGGAGGCAAACCCGTTTGACAGCCGAGGATTCCCATCTTGGTATTTCTCATCTGTGGTTCCACCCTCCAAAACCCATTTGTTAACATTGTTGTATTTGTAGTTTGTGTTAATCAAAAAAACAATTTAATTTAAGGGTATTCCATACCCTTTTGACAGCCGAGGATTCGTAATGTGGAATAATTGGGTACATTGAAATGTCGGTAGGATAGCCTATCTAAGATAGGTTAGTATCCACTTAAGTTCATGAACAACCAACATCCGGATAGGTTAAAATAGGATACAAAAGTATTCAAAAGTTTTTCGTATAGCTTGAGATTTTTTTTGGCAGCAGCTGTTTTGTCATCAGCTTGTGTTCTTAGATGTGATTAAAACAATACTAACATATCCAGATAGTTATGGTTCAATTTTTGAAAGTGTGTATCGAAAAATTTATTTGTCAAAAAGTGTGACATTGAACATTTCGTGCAAATCCAGCGCACTTCAGTGTGAACGTCTAACAAACTTCTTGAAGAAATAAAAAAAATTGGGGTCTATTTTTACGCAAAGTTTATTTAAAGTATAAATTTGTTGTCATTAAAAAGAAGATTTACGGTGGCACCATGTGAATCTTATTCCCGCATGAAAAAAAGCAAGTAGGTACGTTATTTAAGGTGTTCCAGTCGAGGTTAATTAGAATTTTACGACCAAATAACAATAAAGAATTAGTTAGATTCTCTCGAAATTGAATTGAAATTGAGCCCACTACAATACAAACTAATTCTTATTAAAAGCATGATGTTAAGGTACTAGTATGATAAATCGTCTACAATATTTCGCCATTTATTATTACGATATAATTGAACGTGGTTTAATTAAAATCAACGAACTTCGCATGAACTATAAAATTGTGCTTATAAAGTTCGTAAGATTGGATTATAGAAGAACACCAGCCTTAACAAAATCAAACTGGTCATAAGTAGATTTGAAACAAACAGAAAATCTTTACTTTTCAGAAAAATTTCTTTTTATTTTATTTAAGTATACCTTAACTCCTATAGAATTCACGCAAATATAATGATAATTAAACACGAAGAAGACGAATAACAAAATCAAAAATTGCAATCCAGGCTTGTCCGAAAAATTTGGAGTGTGTCGGAGCAGATTTGTTTTCCTCAAACCTGGAGCAAATTTGCTCCGATAGCTGGTTACGGCTGATGCCCTGCATTGTCAGATTAAAAATGAATGTTCTTGCTCCGGTTATCGCTAAATTTTAGAAATGTCGAAAGCATTACTTCTTAATTTGACAAAGATTCTCCTCATAAATGGAACATACAAAATAATTATGGCTCAAAAGCAAAACCTGGTTTTAATGATCAAACGAGAGCGAATACCTGCTCATCATATTAAGGACGCTGCGATGTCGATGAGTGCAAGTGCATCTAATAAAGTGAACACTCGTTCAGAGAAACAAAAAGCAAAAAAAAATTGATTTATTTGATTTAACTAAGTCCCCTTTCACACAAAGAAACTGAGTTGCCGGCAACTGGTAGTTTGTCGGCGAGAAGGGCAAGAAGTAAGGGGAATGAAAAAAATCGCCCAACAAAATCTTCCCAGTTTCCTCCTCAGTTTCTTGGTGCCAGTTTCTTCGTGTGAAAGCTACATTGCAATTAAAGGAAAACGTCAAAAAAATCTCCAGCAACTGGTTTTCCTGTGTGAAAAGGGACTAACAATGTAGCTATTTATTTTCTCCAGACGAAATCTTATGTATCTAGCAAAAAATGTTATGTTTAAATTATCATGCCCTACTACTAAAGCTGAGCAATTTAATGTTATTACCTCTATCTCTCCCTTGCAGAAAAGTAATCGTTTATTGTATGTGGAGCTGTATGACACTTCACTGAACAGTTTTTCCACTAGAACAGAAAATTCAAAATAAACGTCAGCTGTCAAAATAAAAATAAACAAAGAAATTATACAATTCGTACGAGTTTATTTCTTGTTCGTCTGGTATCTAAATTTTAGATTTTATTATTATTAATAAAAAAATAATAAAAATAAGAAACCACCCATTAACTTTAGCCACAACCTAAACGATTTTGACAGCTCTATTTTAATATTCAGAACTTAAAATGTGCATCAGTACCTCTTTTTGAATCATTGCATGAAATTTCACATTCAAATCCTACATAATATACTGTGTGCCCGGGTGGGCACAAAATGAAAGCACAATACTTTTTGGAAAGAATATTTTTGATGACGTTAACGAAATTTGAAAAATGAAAGAAATAAAGAATAAACACGTTATCTGCTTTTTTAAAGCAATGAAATGGCTCTATACTCTGTTCAATTTATATTTTCAGTAAGCTATCTCTATTTTTATAAAGCTTTTCCATTTTCCATGGTTGCCATAGTGAGCATTATAAATTTGCATATTTCTCTCACAAATGTCGGTAGGGTTACCAATTATTAATGTAGATCTCATGAACAGAAACATGTACTTACATCGTAGGCTAAATCTAAAACAAATTAAACTAAATCCAAATAAAATTAAATCTATATTTCTCCACGCCACGAAGAAGTAAGATAGAAGGCGTTTTTTAGGAGTTCCCGGAAAGCCTAATCTATTTTAGTGTTAAAATAAATCACAGAAAAAAACGGAGGAATAAGGTATAATAGGGAACTTGTGTCCTTCGGAGAACTTTAAGCCATTTTAAATGTAAATAAACACAGCACAAAAATAATAGTATCGATTAAAATTGCACCGCACTATTTAAAATATTATAGGGGTATTCACGATCCGGTGCAACTGGTCTAGTATCATTGTAAAAATGCAAAAGTGAAACTTTTTTTTGCACCACAACAACAACTTACACTGACTAAGATTTTACAACAATTTTGCACTTTTGCTATACCCTAACCCCATTGCAACAGAAAAATACAATGGTGTAAAATTTGTCTGGTGTCGTTGACAGTTTGGCAGCTGTTATTTTCTGTCAGAAATGTTTGTGTTCAAACTGATTTTGCATTTTAACTCCAGAGTTGCAATAGAATAGAAAAGGTGCGTTCACGATTTACAGAAAAAAAAATAAAATTTCGCAATTTTACACCTTTTCGTTGCATCGGATAGTGAATACCCCTTATGTTTATATACACGAAACCTTCTTCATTTTATTTCTATTTTCAGGAGCAAAAAAACTCTTTGGTAATTAAAAATTTCAATTAATTAATAAACCGAACTCCATCAAAAACTTGCTCAAATAGTAATTCTTTTCTTTAAAAAATACCCACCAAATAATATATAAATGCATTTTAACCGTTTTCCAAAAAACAAACAAAATATGTAAGCAGAAAACCACGCACCGACAACCCCTTTCTCCTTAAACTGAAAATATATGCCCTCAAAAGCTCTAAAAAAGCGTCGATTCTGAAAGCTCCATAGCGAAAACCAAGAAAGAGGTATTAGAATTTCCATCAATGGACCAATGGTAACTCTTAATCAATGTGTTTATTTTTTAATAAACAATTAAACAGACACTATTAGTGTGTTCAATGAGGCTGTTCGGAACAGTTTGACACACTTTAGAACAGGATTTTCTGCACTTGCTTTTTAGGTTTTAGATTTGTGAGAACTGTCAAAACCAATTGTTGCTGTTAAAAAAAAATCGGTTTTAAAATTAGTTGATAAATCATTTTCCGTGTCGGAATCATCTCAATTTCACGAAAAATATTTTTTAAAATAAATTCAATTCCATTCAGATTATTTTTAAGAACGTTTCTGCAAAAATAAGCGAATTTGAATTGTAGGTAAACAACAATATTTTTTTTTTGACAGATGACTGACTGTTCTAAGTTGTTCTATCTTGTTCTGAAGTTTCTCACGAATCTGTCCTGTCCTGTCCTGTTCTGTTCTATTCTGTTCTAACCTTTTCGTCACTGAACAATCTTTATAAGCGGGAGTCAAATTGGCGATCAGTCTCCTCTCCTCAGCCGGGGAGTAGACAGGTCATGGTAGAATGTGTGTGGGCTTATGGAATATTTTAGTAGCAATTTCTTAAGTTGTGTGCCATGCGAACACCAGCCTGCACTAATGTGTTTGAAAAAGTTCTCCTTGTACTGAAAATATAAATGGAACAGAGTATAGGATAAACTACTCTGGTAGCTTCTGTACAGTTTTAGCATGTCAATTACACAAGAAAGCTAAACTAACAACAAGTTTCTATAGGTATTAATGGGATACACAGTTTTTCCGTTGCTGGTGAATCACTTAATTGGTTTGGAATTTCGCTTCAGTACTAGTCAACCTGGTCAACGTCACATCTGGAGATGTAACCATTCCGTGTGTCAATTGGACATATCTAAAGCATATCCATGCACTTAAAAACGTGGCTATTATCTTTGAATCGTCGCATGTGTTTATTTCGTTTAACATATATTACAATATTAAAATTACAAAATTATTTGTTTTTATTAGAAATGCTTATCCATCACATTGTGCGTAAAATATGACATCGGTTAAATAGCTGCCAAATGGTTTCTCTGGCACATGCCAAATCTAATGATATCTGGGGGCTTTGGTTAGTTCTAAATCGTCAAGTTGCTCGTGTAAAATGTCAGCTGTGTGAAACTTAGCTCCGCCCTGGATGGAGGCATTATTCGTTCAAATCAATACTCTCCAACTTGATTTTGAAGAAGTATGGATCGATGATGCATAGCCGAAGAAGTTAGTGAGGCAGTTAAGAACTCCAAAAAAGTCAAAGGTGCTGGGCCTGACGAGATACCATATTAGTTTTGAAGAAAGATGGGAGACATTGGATTTAGATGGCTCACGATTCTCATCTCCAAGCTTATAGGAGGTGATCGTCTGCCTAAGCAATGGAGCGAGAGTTACCTTCTACCTATTTTCAAAGGAAAGGGAGGTGCGCAACGCTGTGATAATTACCATTCGAATAAGCTGATGTCTCAAACTTTGAAGATCGTTGAGCGTGTATTTGGTAACCGACTGCATAAAATAATAAGCCTATCTATGCGGGCTTGTCGCGGGTAAGTCAACAACAGATACAATCCAAAGTATTAAGATCATAATGGAAAAGCATCGTGATTCCGTATCACCATTGGTTGTCTTCGAAAAAGCATTCGATCGGCAACCACGAAATCTGATATGGGTTGCCCTTAGACAACGAGCATTACCGCAAGCCTACATAATATGTCTCCGGCCACTGCAGTCTTTGCAGCAACACTTTAACTCCTCCGGGGCACATTGCAGCAACAGATTTCCTCCATCTATCCCAGTTCAAGGCACGGTGCCTTAGTTGTGCCAAAGTATGGAAGTTAAGGGACTGATGTTCATTAAGTATACAGTTGACCTCCATGTTGTTCTCGGTCTACCAACTCTTCTAACACCTTGAGAATTCCACCCGAAAGAAGCAGTGACGAGGGTTCGATGTCTCAGCTGGAGTCACCGCAGAATTCCAAGTCACAGTTGGTGTACACCAAGGAAGCGTCTTAAGTTCTCTGCTTCTGATTACAATCCTTACAATGTACACTGTGTCTCCCCAGTGCGAAAAGTTTAAATATCTGATATCAGTGATCAATAATAAAGCAACTTGTGATGACGACATCAATCATCGAATAAGCGTAAGGTGGATGAAATGGCTTGAAAATTCCGCTATATTCTGTGATCGAAAACTGCCGCCTAAGATGAAGGGAAGATTCTACGCTGCGGTTGTGCGTCCAGCAAATTGTATGTTATAAAGGGTGTTTTTTTTACACGTTTGGTTTCCATTCTGACAATACTTTTTTTTGAGTTGATATTTTTGACAGCCGTCATATGATTTATGGATCTTGGCTTGCGGGCTTCCAAAATCCAACTCCTGCAAGAATTGAAGCCGAGCGACCATCAAGCGTATAGCACGTTCGGTAAAAAAGGAATGATATAGAGCAATGATTAATGACATTTCCGTGCCTAAATTGGAGGATGATGATGTGGACGACATTTGGTTCCAACAAGACCGGCGCTACATGCCATACATCCAACGAAACAATAAATTTATTGAAGGAAAGTTTTGGCAAGCGCATTATCTCGCGCCGAAGGCCTGTGGCTTGGATCCAAGATCCTGCGATTTAACACTGCTGGACAATTTTTTGCACACGTTTAAAAAAAACACCTACAATGGTCGGAAAAAGTATTTTGACAGAAATCAAATCGCACATTTTAATATACATCTTGTTTTCTTATACAAAAAAAATTAAAAATTACATAATAAAGGTATTGATATGGGACTTCAAAAAAAATTTCGTTGAATTCTGTATACTACATACTTCTTAAAAATTATTTTTCAAAAAATCTAAAAAAGGATGTGATTCCCTTATGGTTGTCTTGCATGGGGGTAATGAACGTAGGAAGTTTCGCGTTGATTTGTGTTTATCTATTTGGTAATACAAGGTTTGACGAGGCACTTTTGAATTTAACTATATGCCTGTAAGACCTAAGGTCTTTTAAATGCAACCTGAATTGCACGTCACTAGTTTGGCACAGTGGATTTGAGAACCAGGTATTGACTGACTCATTTTAACCCATGGGCGGCATCCAATTAAAATTGGAGGTATAGAAAAGAATGCGCCTAGCGTGGGGATCGAAAACCATCCAAGTTAGCAACCAAGCACTTTATCCACTGCGACATTGCCATTGCTTAAGTATGCAACCGAAATACCAGCATCATATACTTGATCACCATCTCAATTCTTAAAACTTCGAGTATTTCCGCCGTTTCCCCCATTAAAATCAATAAAATTGAAAAAAAAAAATTGAATTTAATAAAATGGCTGTATTAAAATGTGCTTAATATTTAACAAATATGAACTTTGATTGCACGCACGAAACGAAATTAACTAAAAAGAATATTATGTCAAAATACTTTTTTCCAGTTAATTTCAGCTCACTCCATACATTGAACATAATTAAGAATGAATGCGTAACCAGAAATATATTATTTTGTGATTTACACTTACAATCACTAACTTAGATATTTTATTTGGAACATCACACGAGTTCCGTTATATCTCTCAGCTCTTTAAAACAAGCGATATAATAACAAGGCAAATAGTTTTGTCAAAATACTTTTTCCAACCATTGTATGCTATATGTACATATTTAGGTCAGCTGCATCATATGTTCATTTTTATCAGAACCGAAATTAACGGTTTTAAAAATTTGAGAAAACCCCGTTGTTTTCATGAAGAGTTTGCTACTTTATAGTTAGATTAAGATAACTTAAAGAAATTAGCCAATTTTGCCCTAAATAAACCATCTTATAACACCTATATATATAAAAGAAAGTCGTGTTAGTTACACTTCTAATAACTCAAGAATGGCTCAACCGATTCGCTGAAAATTGGTGAGGAGGTAGCTTAGAACTAGGAGACGGATATACGATACTTTTTATCCCATTTTACCGCGTTCCCGTGTGAAGTGGCATTAAACGTCAAAAAAACGTGGTATAACAAAAACGCATCTGACATTGAATAACAAAACGCAAATGACAGCTAAACGTAATTTTGCCTATGGTCAAGTATGGCTAAAAAATTTGATAATCATAATTTTTTTCAGAAATCAATAAATCAGTAATAATCAGGGAATGCTTCCATTTGCTGATTGATGCTGGCAAATGTGGGTGGGCCAACGTCATTTGACACACTACGAATTGTTAATGGTATAATATTTCCAACATATCATACTGGATGTGAATAACTCAATTTACTAGAAAACGATACCCATTGGGATTCGACAAACATTGAAGCCATTATCTGCATCTCCATGTCAGATACGCACATTATTTGCTATCATCATTTTGACATGCTTTCTATCGAATCCATCTAACCTGTGGCACAAATACAAGGATAATATCTCTGGTGTCTGGTAGAAAGGGGTTAAGTCAAAAAAATAGGTTTTTCGGTTTTTACTGGACTTAAGTCATATTTTTTTCTATATCATTTGGTCCTACCGGCCGGCGCGGCGTAAGCCTAGCGTTACTCCTTCCTATAGAAATATTTCGGTTCAAAGGGTGTAACTCAGAAAGTTGTGAGATTTGTTTGGTATAAAGGGTGTAAGTGGACTTAAGTCCCTTGTATTTAATTATTTTAAAGGCATAAGTTATCTTATAATTCAAAAATTTTGTTGCTCCTAAGGGCTTAAGTCATCTAGTAAAGTCGGTTGCGATAGAAAGGATACGCATGTCTAAGTTGAACTAAAGGTAATAATAATAAATTTCGTAAATGTCCTAAAAAATACAAGAGTTCAATTCCAAAAAGGATTTGTGCTCACTATTAACCTTAGCTCCACCTCTTTTTTATCACTTTTACAAAAATTTTGGAAACTACAGAAGAGGTACCAGATAATAATTCAGATTTGTTAGAAGATGACCAGAATAAAATGTCAATAATTATTATTTATTTGAATTAATTTATTATTTTAAAGTATATTTTTCAATTAAATTTGGATATTTATGTACAAAAACGATTTTTTTTCTGGACATAAGCCCCTAGAAGAAACGTAAATTAAACAGGTACACAAACAACATGTGGCTCTAAGGAGATAAGTCATTAGAAAATCGGGTAGGTACTCATATTTTGTTGTCACTTGCTTAATGTTATTACAGAATACCGCTTTGATGATTATACTGCATTATTAATTTTTTGAAAAAGCAATATCTGGAGTTACAAATAAATATTCAATCTTAGATCTCATTTTGCGGAAAAATACTATTTCTGACTTAATACCTTTCTACCACACACCAAAGATATGTCAGAAGATATTTTACATCAAATTCGTTCCACCTCCAGAAATCACGATATGAAATGAATGAGGAGATACATAATCGGGCCTTACTCTTGATCGAAGACATGTGTTACCTCAATGCCAGCGCCAAATCGTGAGATGAATGACACATTTAATCGTGAATTGGAACGGGAACGTGAATATGAACACACAAAAAAGGAAGTTTGTGTTACATTAATGAAGGCTATTGATGATGGAAATGGTGGTTTATATTTCCTGGATGCTCATGGTGGAACTGGTAAGACATTCCTCATGTCAGTAGTTTTAGCCAATGTGCGATATCCAACATTTCGGTTGCAGTTGCTTCTCCTGGAAAGTGGAAATGACCATTTTTCCTTCGACTGGTACCAGAAAGATATGGCATCTGGGAGACTTGTCAATTTCCGACCTAATCAAGCCGAGCACATTCGTATGAACACTGCATCGAAATTAATAAACAAAGTCTTTGCGTCGAGTGACCGAAAATTCTATTCCGCTAATGAAGAACAATTTACGCAAATACTCCTAGATAACAGCTTTCCGACAGAAGTTATAAGGAACTTGATACTTCGTCAAAAACACAAAGTTCGTTCAGAAAAGAGAGGAGATGTGTTTATAAAAGTGCCGTTTATGTGCCCAAACTCCGAAAATTTCAAAGAAATGGTTGTGCAAAACAATCCGGAAGTCAACTTGGCATATAAGTCAAACCAGACTGTTGCATCTCTATTCAACAACCTGAAGACAAAAACCGACAAAGATCGCCGTTCAGACGGAGTTTACAAAATAAATTGCCAAGGGAAATCGGATGAATCTTGCAATCTTTGCTAAATCGGCGCCACCAAACAACTCCTTCGGCAAAGAATGGCGAACCACAAGTCAGATATTCGCCTAAAAAGTTCTGAGAAGACGGAACTGGCCTCTCACAGCGTTGATACCGGTCACACACCAAACTTCGAGGGAGTGGAGATCCTTGCAACAGAAAAACATACATCTTAACGGTACACACTAGAGACAAATAAAGACACCCCTGAAGAAGACGGCAACCACCGTCGGTCGTAACGTTGGGAAAATAAAATGAAAATTGCTTTCATTTAATCATCATAAAGACCAATAAAGCCGATGAGAATCACTTTTTAAAAATTCTCCAAAGTCCACATAAAAACCAACTTGGTCAAAACTTCTAAAATATTCTTCTGGAATAGCAGCTACAATGTTAGAAGGATCCCGTACTGCTCAATCAGCATTAAAATTGCGTTTAGATCTTCAAACTATTAAAGAACCAACATGTACTATTGCCAACAACTCAGCAATGGCAACAGTTTTATCAGCATCAAAAATCAACATCTGGGACGAATGCACAATGGCGCAAAACCGTGCATTAGAAGCGTTTAACCGAACATTACAAGATCTACGCAATGACGCGATTTCCGCCAAACACTGTCAGTTATTCCAAGACCAACGGCTGCCGAAAAAATAGCCTCAAATCATCGAATCTATGGGGCTATGTGGAGAAACTTAAGCTGACAACAAACATGAGAGTTGCATTTTTTAGGCCAGTTTGCTGATACGAATCATAAATATTTATGTTCAACTTAAAACGCTTAGAGGATACTTTTTCCTCTGCGTAAGCTGTCACATAAGTTCTTAAGTAGAACTTAAATGCTTAAGTTATGTATCAGAAAACCGGCTTTAATGATACATCTGCTGAAGATTTCTCTGAGCAATTGTTGACTATCGGTAATGGTCGAGTTCCTGTCGACGAATCGAGTGGATTGATTACATTTCCTCATAATTTCTGTAACTTTGTCTCATCGAAAAACGAACTTATCCCTAACATCATTATATACTAACTGCAAAAATAATGAATTGTTGAGTGAGCGAGCAATTTTAGCGGCTAAGAATAAAGATGTAAATGACCTAGACTATATAATTCAGAATGAGATCATTGCAACAATGCATTAATTCAATTCATGAAGATGAAACCACCAACTATCCAATTCAATTTTTAAACTCCTTGGTTGTGCCTGGCTTACCATCGCACAATTCAAGCATAAAGGTTGGATCAATTGTAATCATGTTTCGAAACATAAACTAAAAAAAAATGTGCAACGGTACGCGTTTGGTGTTAGTAAATTGATGAACAATGTGATTTACGCGACGCGACGATACTCAAAGGAAAATGCAAAGGAAAGGAAGTTCTCATTCCAAAGATCCCGATTATTTCAACCAATATGCCGCTTGAGCTTAAAAGACTTTAAAAGACCGATCCGTCTTCCATTCGCCATGACCATTAACAAATCACAAGGCCAATCGTTGAAAGCTTGGTTTGAATCTGGATTATCCATATTTTTCCCATGGTCAATTATATGTATAATGGGTCGGAAGATCATCTGAGTTGTTTGTTCTAGCGCCTGATAATAAAACAAAAAATGTCGTGTATTACAAGGTACTTAACTGAAGAGGGCAACTTATTCACCAAAATACATAAACAATAAAAAATCATCAAATGACTATTTATAATGAATATTTCCTAATACAAAATTGAACTTACTAAAATCTTAAATCTACTTATTTATTGAATCTAAGGCGGAACAGAGTTCGCCGGGTCAGCTAGTATTATTATTAAATACCTATTCTTCCAATATCTTTCACTATCATGCCTATGCAATGCTTCGAATTAGTATTTAATTTACCATTTTTTTTTAAAGATCCAACTTGTGAGTTCTGTTGTATTTCCTGAAATACTTGCGTACGCGTACATTTAGAAAAACAAATCCCAATTAGTTTCAGGTTTCTCCCAAAATGGACTTTGAGTTCAGTTGTTTTTACATACAGCTTAAATTTGCTTATCGTTCCTTTCTTAAATTATATAATCATTTATTTTACACATTGCATTTTTTTTATTCAAAAACGAGCCCCCTTGCAATCAAACAAAAAAAAATGGAACAAAATTGCATCTTCTTATGTCAATTTTTTTTTATTTATGACACAAACATTAATTTCCTAAATGCAGAAATTTGTAACTTGATATCTAAAATGTTTCCACTATCATTTCCTTATGATAAAATTCACAGTTTTTTTGTTTATTTCGAATTGTCGTTGAGGGAACTGATTGCGTTCTTCTCAAGTTCAACATAGGTGAATGCAATTTATTCTGGCAAATACTAATTATGCACATAGGTTTGAAAAAAAAATATTTGGAATCTTAAATCACATAAACATGGTCACACGTACTTGCTGAGATTGATGAGAAACTAATGAAACAGTTTAAAATGCATTTAATTTATTTCTTTAAAACGATTTTTTTGCTCTACGCATATAAAACTTAAAACACCGTCATAGTTTTTTTTTTTTCTTAAAAAGCATTCTTAAGTGTTTTTTGTTGCCTTGTTCTTTTTTCAAAAACGACTAAAAAAAAGTATACGTTTTTCATAGCAGCTCTCCAATTTTTCGTGTAGAAATTAGACAAAACCAAATTAAAACAGGCTGATTCGAAATTTAATTTTTGTTTATCTTGGAGATAAAAAAAACATAACGAAATGATTACGGTAACGCATCAGAAAAACAGTAATTTCGATGGTATCATAAATCGATTTCTAAGATAAAAACCAGGTAATTATGTACCGAAATTATAACCGAAGTTGTATTTTCTCATTAATAAAGTTTCATTGAAGAAAACGCAAGTAATGTTCTTACATTATTTTTGTTTTTGTGAACTGTGTGGATTTAAAGCAAATTATAATTTTCTAGGGGAATTTGGTTAAATTCATTCTCCTAGAGGTATGTTATGCCCGTGGTCTGGACAGTAATTTAACTGACAACATTACATAAGTGCTTGTTGGACAAGTGAAATTCAACAACTTCTTATGCTATAACAATTGTTGGCTTTATTTAACAAGACGGAAATTTTACTATTTCACCGTTTCTGTAACTGGAAACAACAAGAGTTAAAAAAAAGAGAATACACTTTTTAAACAGTTGATAAATTTCAACCTCCAGTTCCGGACTTGTTCAAAGTCAACAAGTTAGAAATAAACACTTGAAGGAGTGCTAATTAAGTGATAACATCGGACGGATCGTGAGAATTTTTTTAGTGGCCTAGTTTTGTGAAAAAAAAAATGTTTCTTTGATTCTGAATCGGAAGTGATAGTGCGAGCCAAGGACAGGGCAAAGTGTTCAAGGAAAAAATAAGCTTTGATATAAAACCCTATGAGTTTATTGAAAAATTTCGTGTACCGTAGAAGTTATTGACTATCTGACGGAAAGTCTCTCCCACAAATTACGTTCTTCCACTAATAACAGTAAAGCACTAAGTGTAAGGCAGAAAATATTGATCGCCTTACATTGATTTGAAATGGATCTCAATGTCATGTTATAGGAGATGTTCTTGGTGTTCACAAAAAGACAGTTTGTCGATGTATCAAAGAAGTCACATTTGCAATGAATACTTACTTTTATTTCTTCGGAAATTTTATTATATATCTTGGTAGATTTACTTGTTCACCTGATTCAACAAGTGAAGGGAAATTTTTTCTATTGACAATTGTTACGGTTTTTATTGTGTTACAGAAAAGATTTTCACTTGTTAAACAAGTACTTGTTGTTCTGTGTTATAGGCCCCAGGGGCTGTCAACACTTGTCAATAGAAAAATTTATCAACAAGTTTATTTTCTTTTTTTTTCTACTCTTGTTGTTTCCAGTTACAGAAACGGTGAAGTTGCGAAATTTCCCACATGTTGATTGAAGCCAAGACAATTGTAAAACTTCTTCTAGACTTGTTGTTACGTGTTACACAAATTTTAAAAAGTTGTTGAATTTTACTTGTTCAACAAGCTCTTTATGTATTGTATTATAGGCCCCCGGGCTAATAATTTGTCAATAAAAATACCATATTAGTATTTTCGTGTGGTTATGTTGTCGTTTTTTTTTACTACCTGTCAATTAAAGAAACTTTCCATTAATATTGTGTTGATAGTATTTTCATAAGCATTTATCTGTCATATTGGAAAGAAATGAAAAACTGCTCGAATGTGGATACAATGTTTTTTTCTTCGTGTCTCCACCAAATAATTTCGTAATGGTCGTAATTGGCGTTTCGTCCCGGCGATCTCACATGGACTCATCAGTTGACTAGTGAGGCCCTTTTTTTGTTGGACTAAAGGCCGTTAAAAGCTATTTTGAATCAATAATTCAACAAGTCCAAATATTATAGTGCTAAGTCTTCTACTTGGCTGATGTATTTCAGTAGTATATAGAATTTGTATTATTAAAAAAAAACTTCTTATATAAATAATGCCAGGCCATGGGCAAAAAACAAAAATTTCCAATTTAATGATTAGGAATTCTAGTCTTGTTGGATATAGTTCACACTAGATGTTCTTCATGAAATCTACGTAAGATGAACTGAACTTGGCAAAAATTGCGTATTGACAAAGGTCCTCACTAGTCAACTGATGAGTCCATGTGAGATCGCCGGGACGAAACGCCAATTTTTGTTGGACTAAAGGCCGTTAAAAGCTATTTTGATTTTCTTATTATTTTAATCTGATAGATAATTTCATGGCATTTATTTTTTAAATATGATTTCCGGCATATGTCCGCCGTGGCTACGAATTACATACTCCAATCGATCAGTACATTTTTTGACTACTTTTTTCAAAAAATCAGCATGACTCGATAAAACACAATTCTTCATTAAAAATGATCAATGAACTTCGCGAACAGATTTTTTTTTTTTTAAATAAATTTCCACAATTTTGAATCGTTATTCCGGCGGTAAACGATTCATGATGAATTGCCAAACCTTACTGAACAGAAATATCAACAGAGTTTGACATTCTCAACTGTCAAACCATAGACAACAACCATCGAAACTTCTCATGCAGTTAAAAAAAAACACCCTATATATGAAACCAATACTTAGCCTTAATGATAAGGCATTTTCGAACCTACAAATATCAAGAGCACGTTAAAATCACTTGGTTAGAATTTTCTTTGGGTTAATTGGAATTTTTTTTGAATCGTTAATGTTTGTGATCTTGCAAGCACTTTTTTTTTATATTATATAAAGCATGCGTAAATATTTTTATAAATAGCTGAGCTTAGCTAGGTTTCAAATATCCTTGTTGACATATTCTTGCAGATGAGCTCGTGTTCCATTATGGGAGTTAAATTTCTTCCACTTGCTGTTTTTCGATACCAAGGTCACCATATGGATTTGTGTATACATATATTTAGCTGGACTTGAGTACTTATAGCAGATAGATGTGAGGCTAAAATATTGCTAGGTATAGGTAGGCATGTGTGAATACTAGTAAAAAATCCAGGGTCGGGTTTTATACAAAAATGGAAGGAGTGGAAAATATTGTCTTTCAACTTAAATTTCCGACAAACATTTCAAGTACCTACTTGTGGTCGTATCTTCTTAATAATAGAAATAATGCGTGGATTTATTTTTTATTTGTCAGCGTTGACTTGCGATTTTTGGTACCTTTCCCAGAAGAACATTCAAGAAGCCCCTAATCACAATTATCTTGAATAAAAAATTTACAGAATTAATTGGTTTGTTGAATAAAGCACCTAGCGCCATCTCTTCTATATTTGGGGCACTAAAATCATTAAAAGCGATTGAATCATTCTGAGTCAATCAGAAAAATTCGGATCATCATCAAAATGGTATGCAAACGAAATGCCACCAATGTAAAATGAAAATGGAATTGATTAATACAAAAATTCTATTTTTTTACATAAGTGTACTTATTTACAAATTTGCAACACTATGTTATAACGACGCTATTGGCTTGTATAATATTTTTTCTTTACTTTCTATTGACGTTCGTACAAATTAATCGTACGTTGTAATCGAAAAAGTATAAATACCCAACAAACAAAAATTTAGTGGTTTTATAGCTGGGATTGAAGTATGCGGTGTGAACTCACAAGTAGGATCCGCTAAGGCATCTATATACTTGTATAGAATCTAATCCAACTGATCTGCTGTCATCGTTAAGTTGTAGTAAATATCGTGTAAAATAAAATAAAATGCCCGACTGGATCGTACGAACTTGCTCCTGTAGCTAACAACTTTAATGTAGCTAAACAATGAGGTTTATTCAGTTAGGTGTAGTTATCCTATGCAGGTTTAAAGCCTATTTAAGTAAGATTAGCTTGATTCTTAGTATATATAATGAATTGTCGAATGGATGATTCAAGGAATAGTTACATAGGTACCTGGATTGTAATTATGTAAATTAGGAGATTAAAATGTATCTTCATCAAAATACATATAGATGGAATATATATACATATGTAAACATGTACATACATATAAACATGTAGGTAGCTATATGCATATAACTTTATAATTTATAGGTGCAATATACCTACATAAGATTCATGTGATAAATATATGAAGGCCCATATTGTATTTAATATTCAGTGACGTATGCGAAAATTTGTAAAAAGGGATTAAAAGTAAGGTAAAAAAATGGATAATACACATAATTAAATGTTTTTATATTGCCTTTTCGTTATAGTTTGAGGGAAAACAAAGATGTCATTTGAATTCCTTGAAAAACTTTCAGAAATCGTTGGAGTGGTTTAAAAAAATTAATTTTTATGTATATAAAACTTTAAAAACATTTTTAGAAAAAAAATTTTGAAACGCCTTTTGAATATATTGTTAATGTAGGTACATACAAAACTAAAATTTCAAAAAAATTAAGTGACCGCTTTTTGAAAAATCGATTTTTCAAAAGAAAATTTTTATTTATTTTTTAAAAACCGAAAAAATTTTTTTTTTGAATTTTAGTATGCAGTCTTATTAAAAATTTTAGGGAGCATTTGTATAAAATAAATAATTTTAATCGGTTCATCCAAAGTTGAGAAAGTCGAAAATATGTAAAGTGGTTCTATGGGAAGTACCGTTAAAAGTACACAAACAAAAATATTTTTATGCTTGAAAGTATAATGTACTAATTTAACACACATTTTTTTATAAAAATTCTTGGAGCTGTTTTCGAGAAATACATTTTTTTCTCAACGGTTTCTTAACATTTGTATGGGAGTCACCGTTGTTCTTATTTTAGGAATATAGTTTTTTTAACTATTCAAGATAATGTCATAAAACTGCCAAATACGAAGTTTTGAAAAAATCCATTAAGTCCTTTTCGAAATTTTGAGTTTTCAAAAAACAAAGTTTTTTTAACGGTACCTGCCATATAACCGATTTTCGATTTTCTACTATCTCATACAGCTAAACGGATTTCGATTAATGTTTTTCTACAGAAGGTCTTTCATACTCCAAGTCTAAATGATTCTACATAGCAAAATGTTCCAAAAAATATTTTGTTGTATTTTTTAATAAAAAAAAACCATATTTCGAAAATGGATGGTAGATTTGTTTTGAAATTATGTTTTCAAGTTTATATTACTAGGGACCGTTTGCTGATACGAGTCATAAATATTTATGTTCAACCTAAAACGCTCAAGGGCTACTTTTTCCTCTGCATAAAATGTCAATAAGTGCTTAAGTAGAACTTAAATGATTAAGTTCTATATCAGCAAACGGACCTTAATACTTAAATTGGAATTTGAATTTTTTTTTTAGAAAAATAGCATACCAGATTCTTTTATAAACGAAATTGTGCATATAAAAAATTAAATAACAAACGACTTTAAGAATATATATACCCGTTTCTACTAAAAATCTTGTGCTTACGATTTGATCGCACAAAAGACCAAGTACCTATATGTGATTCAGTCGTGCATTTTATTTCACATGACATCCATTACTGTAATCTTCATCGATGGTAAAGCTGTCGCGAGAAAGTCGTCGGTCCACATCAGCTATTGGTTTTTGTACATTAGACACACACGCCAAACCTTTATTGGGATTATAGAAAAAGAGAGTGTGTGTACTTATGTATACGCGCCAGAAGTAAAACTTCCTTAAATTTTTCTTTCGTAATTCTAAAGTACTACATGTGCATGAGAGCGACCAACGAATTAACTAATATTCGCGACGACCAATTTTGTTTTCTCAAATTTATCTTATTTTGGCGATTAAAAAGTAAATTTTTCTGTCGTAAACATTAATATAAATTATATTTCTACAATTTTGTTTAGAATTTGTGAAGAATTTAAGTTAGTAAATTGGTTAAAATAGAATTTATTCGTTTATTCGCAGGTCGTTGGTCGCTCTCATGTGAATAGTCCTTAAGTCAGCTACAACATATACGTACTTCGATTTTATGTAAACCGGTCAAAGAACAACGAAGTTGAAATTTTTTTGATACCAGCCCCGTACTTGCATAAATATATTGCTCTGAAGCACTGCCAACACACACAATACACACATTAAAACAACTCAATAGGTATACATTAATGTATGAGTATCAACAAAACAAACAAACAAAACATCTTATTAAATACACACAATAGGGATTTCTACCAAGCTATCTCTCTCTAAAGTGTCCCATCCCTTTCTCTATACATCTAGTGACACTTTGAGGGGAAACAGGACAATTTGATATAGAGAATCCAACAATGTTTTCTCTCACAGTGATTTATCTGCCATTTTTTTTGCCATTGACGTATTCCGCCAGTATCCTATACGCACTAGTCTAATCTTATCAAGAAAACTAACCAACAAAAAAATTCCTCGTCGAATACACACAATACATTCATCTATGCGAATCCACACCGAACCCACAAAAAAAATTAATAAAAAATAAAAACAAACCAACAAAAAAAAAATCGTTGAATACATACAAATTCATGTAGATACAACACGTACCAACAAAACAAATCCTCAGCGAATGCACACAATACTGAAACATACATATCTGCACTCGTCTATGAAAATCCACAAAACGAACAAACGTCTCATTAGATGTCGGTCGGTTTGACAGCTACATTGAAATTATTTTACTCCCAACGCCGCAAAAGAAGTTTTACTTCAAAAATTAATAAACAACAGTTCATAAAAAAATATTTTATTTACATTCTGGAAATTTAAAAAAAAATTAAAGCAACTACTGTATTTTTTTTTATCCGGATCGAGCCAATGTCGTTTTCCTTTGGTCGCCCAACTCCTCTGGTTTTTATTTTAAATGAGATTCAGGAGTATGTTCAGTAGAAGAACTTTCGTAGAAATGTTATTATTGACACCACCAATGGAAGACGGAATAAATAAAGTATGCAGAGATATATGCCAGACTTTTCACAATTAACATTATTTTAGACAGCTCAATATTAACTTAATTTTCAACAACTTCAACTGTGTTAGTTCTCTACAAAATTATTATACCAATAAAACACCTAAAATAAAAAAAAAATATAGAACCTGATGCATGTCTATCTTGTCCAGAAAAAAAAGAATTTCTGCCCTGTTAACCCTTTGAGATCTCATACTCTTAAGAATTTTAATTTTGTGTGATTTTAAAATAAGAAAAAGTGTTTTGTTTGTCAATTAAGATTTAAAAAAAATCTTTTCCTGGTCCCATGTCACTCTCCTAATGGAATGCACTCAATCACTTGTGCATTAACTTTCCTTTCACTTACATGGTTAATGGGTATCTTCTTCCTTATTCATATCAGTTCTTCAAATACGAAGAAAAAATAAACAGAATGCACATTCAGCCCCGCAGCAGTATAAGAGCAGAAAAGTTCTTAAAAGTCAATTCCGAACCTAAATTAAAAATTCAATTTAAGTACCTATGTACGTAGATATAATGCTCGGTACGTGTAAAGGCATACACCCGAACCATCATATGCAATGTATCTGCAGCACAAACAAAATTCAAAGCACATCCACTTCCATTGCCGAGTTCACTTAATCATGTTACAAAATCATTGAGTGAAAAAAATTAATCACGTTACTCTCGTAACATGAATCTAACCGCCTTTGGTAGTCCGTCCTTCCGAGCATCGAGCGTGTCGCCCCGTTTGTCTTCAAACATCCATTTATATCTTAGCACGCAATCCCCCACGAAAAGGGAAATCTGCATCATCAACATCATCGTCACGATCATGCATCAATTAAATGTTGTAAAGCCTTCGCCTTTGCCTCTGGTTCTTCGCTTCTCTTCTTCTAACCATCAAAGAACCAAAACCAAAACACAAACAATCCAATTATTGACCGACCGGTCTTCACTTTTCCTTTTTGACGTCCTTCCTTCTTATTCCACATCGAAGCATTCGAGCTGGAGCACGAATCCAAGCCAGAAGTTCACTTCACTTTTTAATTCACTATCTATTCCGGGATGTAGAATATTGTTTAACCGGTGTGCTCCAGCGGCCTCGTAGCATCATCAGTTAGCAAGGAAACGGAGAGCTCCTACCTTCAGTGAACAGTGTGGCCAACTCCCCCTGTCTCTTCTCGGCTCATTACGTTAGAAGTGTAATCTCTGATGTAATGGCAACATACCTCGAGGACACGTCTTCAATCTTTCTTCTTCGGTATCGGTGGTGATGACGGGTGTACCAGTGCCATGTTCTCCTGACGTAACCGGTTACAAAAAAATTCTTATCCGACTTGGTGATCATATACCCAGCTGAAAAACAACTATTTGGACTTTCTTGTCCAATCAATTGCATCTTCATATCAAAAAATGCTACAAACGAAAGGATGCGTGCCCTGCTTTCATGATGCCATGCGTGCGACAAATAAAAACAACAAAAATGTCCGTTTTTGCGAAAATTCATCCTCGAATGGATTTTAAGAGGTCAAACGTCTTGCTTCCTACCTACCGACTCGTATATGATATGAAATTGTTCTGGAGAAGCAACAAGCCATCAGGCAGGGCAGCAAGTTCTTTGACCTAAAACCAAAGAGGAATCCACATGTTAATCGCCTGAAAGGAGATGGCGCGTGTTGTAAACAAATGCGAGAAGGCAAGAGGGATGAAGTTGTGCTCATGGCTCAAGAACGAAAACAAAATCAGGTCTTCAGTGCAATTTCCTTAATAGTAAGGTAAAGAGATGTGTGTACAGCACACATTTGCAACATTGCATTTTTTTTATGTAGGTAACACAATTGGCTCTTGCATTGAGCTTTATGTAATACTTCCTCTATATCATACACTGAAAAAAATTTTATCGAACTATTCGTATACACAACAGAGCGTTGTAAATTTTAAACAGCCTGATGTTAGGGCTTAGCATGATACTACTTAACAGTTTGCTAATACTAAAGCACTCTACTAATATTTTCCTAATTTTAGACACTTTTTAACTAGCACTATACTAAATCTATTTTCTTAATAAACTACAACTAAACACGCCTAAAATATTCCAAAAAAGTAAGCGAACATAACTTTTTGACGTTTTTAAATGTCAAAGTGGCATATGGATTTAGTACGATACCAAAAAAATAAAGTAGCCATTTTGTGATTTTAACTTTAGTAAAATGTTACGAAAATAGTACGATACTAAACTGGTTTAAAATTAGCAAAATCTTCTTTTTAGCATAGTATCATACTAAAAATGATTTAACATATTTGCAAGGCCCATTTGCTGATACACAACTTAAGCATTTAAGTACTAATTAAGCACTTATGTGAGAGTTTACGCAGAGGAAAAAGTAGCCCCTAAGCGTTTTAAGTTGAACATAAATATTTATAATTCGTATCAGCAAGCGGGAATAAGGCCCGTTTGCTGATTGAAATCATAAATCCTATTAATAACTTTAAAGTTATACCTTTGTATATGAAACCTAAACCTATAATACTACTATGAGACTGAATTTTTTAGCTAGTAGTTCCGTCGATGAGGGCGCTAGTTTCTCTTTTCTTGATATTGAATTGTTGATGTGGAAGAAGTAAAGGTAGAGGCAAATACGAAAAAAAGCAAGGGAGACGGTCGAAACTTACTAGTTCTGATAACAATATAGAGGGTAAGGGAGAAAACCGAATAAGCTGTTTTTGTCATGGCAACCTTCAAAATATGGTGGGTTTAAATAAATTATATCAAGGCTATTGGCGTATACATGAATTTGAAGTAAGAATGTATATGGATATACATGCATGTATAGGTTATTATAGAATTTATTTTAAATTTTTCTTTCAAATTTTAGATATTTGGTGGATTTTAGGATTTTGAATTGTAGCAACGTTGTTACTTTTCACTTTTTCCATGCGAAAATAGCAAAGCAATGTTGAGATATTTCAATATGTTTTGTTTAGGTAGGTACATGTATACCCAGATACCTATATACATACAATATGTGTATACATAGGTACTTTTTGTTCCTTTTCAAATATAATATCTATTGAGAATAATTTAATTTTTTCTCCAGACAGTTTTATTAGGAAATAAAGTAGATTACAAGTTAAGGATTCGAAAAAAATCGAACTCGAGATTTTGATCAAACTTGAATGTCAATGTCGTAATGACAATGATAGAAAGACGAAAAAATGGGTCTGCAATTCCGTCTCTCTGTCTGTCTGTCCTCGAGTTTACAACCTAAACGTTTTTTTCATAAACAGTTTTTCTTTCAGCTTTTTTAAGACGAAAAATGACAGTACCTACTACCTACCTGCCATACTTTCTTTTTGACCAAAAAGGTAAATATTATTTTTCTCAAACAATTTTTTTTCCTAACAATCAAACATGAAATTACGATCATAGAGAACACCAAAAAAGTGGGTCACATAATTCCGTATGTCTGTCATTCTGTCTGTCTGTCCTCGAGTCTACAGCCTAAATGCTTTGATAGATTTGCTCCAAACTTGGTACATATTGTTTTTTCGGTAAAATGTCCACGTTTTTTTTTAAATTCTTTTTAAGACGACAAATAACAGTAACTCCCATAAATTTTTTTTGGCCAAAAACAAAAATCTTATTTTTCTCAAAAACGGCTCCATCGATTTTTATTTAAAAAAAATGAGTTCATTAATGAAGGGAAAGGGTGCCTTTTAATAATTTTTTTTTCGAAAAAATTGTTTTTTTGGTACCTCTAGTAGAACCATTTTTTTGGTTTTCGATTTTTCGGAAACGGTTAATCTGATTTTTTTAAATTTTTTACCCAGAATCTCCTAGAAAGTTTAAACACTATTGTGTACCAAAATTTTCAAAAAAAAAATTTTTGGAAATTAATTTTTTTTGAAAATTCAAAATTTTGAAAACGACTTAATAGATTTTTTCGAAACTTCGTATTTAGTAGTTTTTTGACATTATCTTGAATAGTTAAAAAAAAACTATTTTTCTTAAATAAAAAACAACGGCACCTCCCATACAAATGTTAAAAACCGTTAAGAAAAAAATGTATTTCTCAAAAACGGCTCCAAGAATTTTCAAAAAAAAATTAGTTATTATTTTTTGGATTTTGAAAAAAAAAACAATATTTTGCAAAATTAAAAATTTTGAAGATTATTTTAAATAATATTTTGAAATGTATATATATATTATTGAATACTCATTTAAAAAAAAAATAAGTAAAAAACGAATTAAAATAGTATATAATACCTACTAATAAACAATTCTTATTTGAAAATTCGTCAAATCGATTTTTAACGAAATTACTTATCAAATCTGAATTTTCAAAAAAAATTATTTTTTTTTCAAAATCCAAAAAAAATATTGATTTAAAATAAAAAAAATTTTGTCACAAGAACAAATTTTTTTTGCACAACGATTAACAGAAATCTCAAATTTTAACTGTTAAATTATTATCATGTTTGTTCATTTGGTAAAAAAGTTTATTTTATTGAGTAGTGACCGTTGCACACAAGTGTATACCTGAATATTTTAATATTCCCTACAGCCATCAAACAATTTTCATTATCTGCCCGTAGAATAAAAGACACACACACACAACAAGCTCCTACTCAACAAAAAAATCCTCATAAAAAAAACAAAAAAAACCTATGAAATAAATTGTTTTCCTTTTCTCCTCTAACTTACAATAAATTTTGTATATAGTTCTCTCATAAATTTATTATCACACTATTTCTCTTCATACGTATTTTCATAACACACCAACACTACCTAACCTCCGATTTGGTAGTGGAACCCATGATGAGTAGTAGAACTTATTGCAGGCTGGATGAATTTCGTCGTCATGAAAGTACAGGGTGCGCCAGAGAAACTTACTTATTTGAAAAAATTCCCGCGCGGTGATTTGGGCGGTTATAGGGGCGAGAGGGGGCGCATCTGGAGGGGGAAGTTCCCAAGTTTGTTTCTCCCTCCAGTCAGTTGCCATCATGCTTTGATCTAGAGAGCAGCGGGCCTTCGCAGTCGAGAGCTTCTTTTCTAACGGTCGCTCACTTGTTGCTACGCAACGTGCCTTCTGCGCTCGCTTTGAAATTCCTTCTCACAGACTCGTTCCTAGCCGTAATTCGATTCTGTCGTGGGTTAACTCATTTCGGGAGTGTGGAAGTGTCGCTAAACCCAGAAATAGACTTCAACGGACCATCAGAACTCCGGAAAATATCGAAAGAGTGAGGCAGTCAGTTGTGCGTTCTCCCCGGCGTTCGGCTCGTAAACACGCAGCTGCTATGGGAATTTCTGACACCACTGTTCGACAAATTCTCCATGAAGACCTTCAATTTCATCCCAATAAATTGGCTGTTGTGCAAGAATTAACTGAACGCGATTTTGTTGCCCGCGACGCCATTGCCAACATACCGATTGATATGCTGCAAAGAGTGGAGACGAATTTCAAAAATCGACTTCATCAGTGTATGCGCAATGGGGGTCGCCATTTATCCGATGTCATTTTCAAGACTGCATGAAAAAAAAATTGGGATATTGTATTCTCAAATAAAAAAAAAATTAAAACAATAATTGAAGCACTTTTGTTTTTATTGACCTTTCAAATAAGTAAGTTTCTCTGGCGCACCCTGTACTATTAATATCTATATACAATGCTTATACCCACCATATTTTGAAGGTTGTCATGGCAAAAACAGCTTATTCGGTTTTCCCCCTTACCCTCTATATTGTTGTCAGAACTAATAAGATTCGACCGTCTCCCTTGCTTTTTGTTCGTATTTGCCTCTACCTTTACTTCTTCCACATCAACAATTCAATATCAAGAAAAGAGAAACTAGCGCCCTCATCGACGGAACTACTAGCTAAAAAATTCAGTCTCATAGTAGTACTATAGGTTTCATATACAAAGATTCAAATTTAAAATTGAAATTGTGTTATTGTGTATTTTTGTTCATAAAATACAAAAATGTCAGGATTTGAGCGATACACTATCTCATGGTTCCATCCGCACTGAAATGATTTTTTGTAGAAGTCGGCTGTTGGCAATTGCGATTTAAGCCTAGTACGCTGCTGATGCGAAACGAAAAATCCCATACAAAAATGACACGACGAAATCATGAACGAAAAATTTCGTTCTACTTTTCGTTTTCCAGTACGCTGCTGAACGACGAAATGTGTAATTTTAGTGGATAGCTGTAGTAGATTTCTTAGTACAATTCTCCACTCTTTTCGTTCTCAATTTAATTGACCTGCACATTAATTGCTTGCGAAATTTTGACATTTCATTTTTTTTATAAAAAAAAAGTCAGCTCTTGTAATGCTTATTTGATTTTTCTTTGGCTTTGTGCTTTCTCTGGTTTTTCTGTGCATTTCCTGTATTAAATTATTCAAAATACATTCAATTCTAATTTTGTATCAAAACCAATTTCAAAATCGACTAAACTAAATCTGCAAAATGAAAATGGGAAGTTGGAAAGAAGAACACCCTTCACATATCTTATCGGCGAACAAAATATAGCTGATCTTTATTTGGAGTGCTGATTATAACTAACTATCGACTTTTCTCATACCTAGTGCTAGTGCTTAGATTAAAAATAACCTATGTCCTTTTAAAATTAATTTATTTTAAGTGACTACTAAATAAAAATATTATTATCAAGATTCAGTAGTTTGTTCTGCAATTAACTGTCCATGTCATGATTTTTAAAATACATTTGTTACTCCAACTTTTAAATTCTATGCCACCTTTGACACCATATAAATATAAAAAAAACACTCACCATTTCTAACTACATACTTTCAACACATAAATTAACTCAATTGCCACAAAGAAAAAATCAAATCGACCGCCCGCTACTGGCAGTACGAATATGAATTTCCGACTGGTCGGGACAAGGAAGCTAAAGGTAAGCGGCCTTCCGCTGCCGTTACCACAATAATGTTTGGTTGCAAAAAGGCCATCTTAAACGATACCCACCTGTATTTAGAAAGCCTGTTTCCGATCTCATTGATTGGCGATTTTATACCATACCCCAGAACTTATTTTTGAAGTTAAGAAGTTTTTTTTTTTTAATGTATATTGAACCATCGTATGGCAGATGCCCTGCTCGTGAATTTGATAGCAAATCAAGCTGCTTGCAAGCTGGTCACTTGTCAATGGGATTTGACATATAAGGCCATGCATTTTTACTATTCATTCGATGTTAGTATTAATTGAGGAAGCAAGACCTATAGTTAAAATGGGAATCGATCAAAGAGCATTCGCAGCGTAGCAGAGTGGTCAAGTACAAACCCACTAAGAAAACTCACTGATGAACAAGTGAAAATGCAACCCGTTCCAAAAATATATTCTAAAAGCTATTCACTGTTCTCTTGGAATATATAATCTGAAAATACTTTGAAGTGTATCTTTGGAACGGGTTATCCTAAAAACTTGGTTGATACCTTTTTGTAATCTACTCTTGATGCTCTCAAAATCAGCATCAAAAGTATTTATGTAGAAGCCTTATTGCAAAAAATCACTCTTGAAATACGCATATTTAGAATGATGTATGCGTATTCCTGGAGCTATTTTTTTTAATACAACTTCTTTGCAAAAACTATTGATGCTTCCTTTGAAAGTATGAAGTGCTGATTCTAAAAAGATATCGCTCACCTTTATTGGACAACCCGTTCCAAAGATATAGTTCAAAACCTATTCACTGTTCACCTTGAAATACATAATCTGAAAATACTTTGAAGTGTATCTTTGGAACGGGTTATCCTAAAAACTTGGTTGATACCTTTTTGTAATCTACTCTTGATGCTCTCAAAATCAGCATCAAAAGTATTTATGTAGAAGCCTTATTGCAAAAAATCACTCTTGAAATACGCATATTTAGAATGATGTATGCGTATTCCTGGAGCTATTTTTTTTAATACAACTTCTTTGCAAAAACTATTGATGCTTCCTTTGAAAGTATGAAGTGCTGATTCTAAAAAGATATCGCTCGCCTTTATTGGACAACCCGTTCCAAAGATATAGTTCAAAACCTATTCACTGTTCACCTTGAAATACATAATCTGAAAATACTTTGAAGTGTATCTTTGGAACGGGTTATCCTAAAAACTTGGTTGATACCTTTTTGTAATCTACTCTTGATGCTCTCAAAATCAGCATCAAAAGTTTTTATGTAGAAGCCTTATTGCAAAAAATCACTCTTGAAATACGCATATTTAGAATGATGTATGCGTATTCCTGGAGCTATTTTTTTTAATACAACTTCTTTACAAAAAATGTTGATGCTTTCTTTGAAAGTATGAAGTGCTGATTCTAAAAAGATATCGCTCACCTTTATTGGACAACCCGTTCCAAAGATATAGTTCAAAACCTATTCACTGTTCACCTTGAAATACATAATCTGAAAATACTTTGAAGTGTATCTTTGGAACGGGTTATCCTAAAAACTTGGTTGATACCTTTTTGTAATCTACTCTTGATGCTCTCAAAATCAGCATCAAAAGTATTTATGTAGAAGCCTTATTGCAAAAAATCACTCTTGAAATACGCATATTTAGAATGATGTATTTGCAACAAGTTGTCCAATAAAGGTGAGCGATATCTTTTTAGAATCAGCACTTCATACTTTCAAAGGAAGCATCAATAGTTTTTGCAAAGAAGTTGTATTAAAAAAAATAGCTCCAGGAATACGCATACATCATTCTAAATATGCGTATTTCAAGAGTGATTTTTTGCAATAAGGCTTCTACATAAAAACTTTTGATGCTGATTTTGAGAGCATCAAGAGTAGATTACAAAAAGGTATCAACCAAGTTTTTAGGATAACCCGTTCCAAAGATACACTTCAAAGTATTTTCAGATTATGTATTTCAAGGTGAACAGTGAATAGGTTTTGAACTATATCTTTGGAACGGGTTGTCCAATAAAGGCGAGCGATATCTTTTTAGAATCAGCACTTCATACTTTCAAAGGAAGCATCAATAGTTTTTGCAAAGAAGTTGTATTAAAAAAAATAGCTCCAGGAATACGCATACATCATTCTAAATATGCGTATTTCAAGAGTGATTTTTTGCAATAAGGCTTCTACATAAAAACTTTTGATGCTGATTTTGAGAGCATCAAGAGTAGATTACAAAAAGGTATCAACCAAGTTTTTAGGATAACCCGTTCCAAAGATACACTTCAAAGTATTTTCAGATTATGTATTTCAAGGTGAACAGTGAATAGGTTTTGAACTATATCTTTGGAACGGGTTGTCCAATAAAGGCGAGCGATATCTTTTTAGAATCAGCACTTCATACTTTCAAAGGAAGCATCAATAGTTTTTGCAAAGAAGTTGTATTAAAAAAAATAGCTCCAGGAATACGCATACATCATTCTAAATATGCGTATTTCAAGAGTGATTTTTTGCAATAAGGCTTCTACATAAAAACTTTTGATGCTGATTTTGAGAGCATCAAGAGTAGATTACAAAAAGGTATCAACCAAGTTTTTAGGATAACCCGTTCCAAAGATACACTTCAAAGTATTTTCAGATTATGTATTTCAAGGTGAACAGTGAATAGGTTTTGAACTATATCTCTGGAACGGGTTGTCCAATAAAGGCGAGCGATATCTTTTTTGAATCAAAACTTCATACTTTCAAAGGAAGCATTAACAAAACCAAAAGTAGTTTTGTCACCAAATTACTTTTAGATTTAATTTTTGTCACCAAGTTTCCTTTATATATATTTTTTTTGAAATAATTCTTGGACTTGAAAATGGTATCCGGAATTAGTAAGAAACCATAAATTAGAACTCATAACCGTTTACACCATTCCAATGAAGGACGTAGTTTTCGAATTATAGAGTGGTTTACCTCCCTATTTAATTGATTTTCTTAAAATTGATAGAAATTTCATCAAATCGGCAGATAAACCAGTTAATAAGTCCCAAAGTATTTGCTTAATTTCCATCATTTAAACGGTTCTGAGTTTTATTTTAAATCCTCTATGTGTAACAAGAACAATTTTTAAATCCAAGATTTATTTCAAGAAAATTACATCTAAAAGTAATTTGGCGACAAAAAATTTTCCATCTAAAAATAATTTGGTGACAAAATTACTTTTTTTTTACAACTTGTCATTTGTTTTTGACAGCTTACAGAACTCTCCGCAAATATTTTTCCGCTGTGGTTTTCGTTAGCATTTCGCTCTCCTAGTGGAGACCACCGAAAAATTTCGTTTCGCATCAGCAGCGTACTAGGCTTTATTGGTGATGACCTCCTGTGTTGGTGGCGGAGCAGCCGGTACCACTGCGTCAGTTGGAACAACCACAACTTGAAAGGCTTCTTGAGTGACAACTATCGTTGAAGTCGAGGTAGATGTTGTAGGCGATGGCGACGAACTCGCAATTTCTCAGACTTTAGTAACATTTTCTTCTCAAGCCGATTTCTTCGGGTACTTCGGGAATTTCTTCACCATCCAACGTCCCTTTTGTGCCAGTTTCCTCATCAAAGCCGAAGAGGTCGTAGGTATCTGGCATATCCAGCAGCAAATCGCAACATAATTTGGGCTTGTTGCTGCTACTGCTACCCCCGCCAGCAGCTTCAGAGCCATCGTATTCATAATATGTCTTGAGCGTATTGTTAGTGGTAGTGTTAGCAGCATCTTTAGAATTATCCCCACCATCATCGGCAGTTGTCTCATCACCACCACCCCCACCGATATCCTCGTTTTTCGATACACACAGTAGCACGGCGGCAATGTAGTAGTAGGAATTGTGGCGTCCACTTCCATACGAATATACGATTGAAACTTTGTTTCGTTTGGGAGAAATGATTCTAGATTTGTTTGCTAACGTCGGGTTTTGTTTAATGGCAAACTCCTTCGCGAAGCTAGGTTGGAAAAAATTGAAATTTGTGCAACCACCAGAGCACAAGAGAACAAGTTTAAAACGTCGTAAATTGAAGTTCTTCTGGAATTTTAAGACTGTCTCTGGATTCAGATTCGGACCCGCTGTTCGTAGAGAGAAGTTTTATAAAATCAAAGTTTAAATCAGTTATTTATTATTCACTTTTTTTTTGCTAACCGAAATCTTTTGTGATAAGAAAGGGCATCAAGTGAAGAAAAACATATTTATCTATCTCGTATATTTGATGAGGAATTCCAACTTCTAAAATTTTTAGGATTTCAACGTCATCTTTAAGCAAATCCAGAGTTTCAAAATCAATTTTTATTTATTTTTTATACTAAATGCGTTGAAATCTTAAAAAACCAAATATCCAAACATTATTTTTAAGAGTGCTTCAGTCCCGTATGTTATACTTAAATATTTTATGTAGTACTTTTTTCTAAAACATAAACTATGTTTCACTTAACGACTTTTATGTTTAGGTTTGCAGCGCATGTAACTCAGTACTCGTGATTGAAGTGAAATCACAATCCCTGCAATATCAACAATTTGTATATGACAAATAATATTTGCTTTCATTTATTTCTCAACCATATAATTATTCAAATCCTCTCCTGACCCAAAAAGTATCTCTTCAAAATGTTAACATTTCATGACCAGAAACCGAATAAAAAACTGTTCAAGTATAATATCGGTGTACAATTGGGTACCACTCTTAGTTCAAAAGGATATTGTTTCGTGTTCGTCCTTTAGAAACAATATACATATTCAGTTTCACTATTTTCGTCAAAGTATGTAGTTGTGTTCATTCTCATTAGATATAATATTTAACTTCTTCAAACAAATGTTAAGTTTTATGTTTCTTTCTTAAACATTTTAATTTTAAATTGAAATTCCTTCAGTGTTCTTGACAACTCTTGGTGTTATCAAGAATAACTAATACAACTCTTGTTAAAGCCAACGAAGTCTGCCGCTTTCGACGGGATCGCATTTAGATACTTTATGTTATATTCGATTACATCGTAAGCACAAGATTCTTAGTAGAAACAGCGAAAAATATTCTTCAAAGTCCTTTTTAACTTAATATTTTATACAAAAAATGTCTTTGTTTTATTAAAAAATATGTTTGGTATGGCATTTTTAAGTTTTTTATAATATAAAAACATAATTTCAAAAAAAAAATGTCCACCCGTATTCGACATATTGGCGCAAAATTTTAAACGATTTAGTAAAATGTTAAAGCCACTTTTAGCAATTTATTAAGCTAAAAAGATGATTTAGCTAATTTTAAACGATTTTAACATTTTGCTAAACTCAAATCACGGAATGGCTACTTTAACTTTTAGCAATTGGCTAAATCCATTATGGCATCTGCAAGTATATCGCTGATGGATTCGAGGGTCCCAGGTTCGAGTCCTGCTGGTGAACAAATTTTTTTTTGTGAATAATGAAGTTAAAATGGTGAAAATAGAAATATCTAATATCTTTTTAGAGCACGTGTTGGGTTTTCAACAACATATAATTAACTAGCAGATACCCGTGCGATGCTACGGACCTACGGGAATCTTATGAAAAATCTATCCACCTACAAAATTTCATTCAAAACCGTTGAGTCGTTGATTGTGGTATGCTCGCGCTCGCTGTGCTCTTCTTGTATGTGGGCTGCTTCGCGAGCCGCTTGCTGTTGGCCAAAAATTTTGATTTTGTCTTGTTCATTGACATTGATGTTCGTCGTGTATGGTCATGTTAGCGAACAAAGCGAAGATTTTATATTGGATTCAAAAAGTGAGAGCTACAAAAATAAAGTTGGGAAAAATAAATCATGGCTAATCTTCCAGCTGCTTCCCAAATTTAATTAAAATCCATTCAATGGATGAAGCATGAATGCGGAACAAACACCCATAAGTATATATTTTGTTCATATTTAAGCCTCCCCCATAAGAACCGTTTGGTTCCATTTTTCGGGATAAAAATGACCTATGTGATAATCTAGTGTGTTTTTGTGAATGTATGTGTGTGTGTGTGTATCTGCATGTGTGTATGTATCTGTGCTTTTTGGCTTTTTGTGAATGAAAGCTATGTTGGCTATTTCTAGAATGAGCAGATAGGTACATATGTTATTATGTGCCCTATAGAAAATTAAAACAAATCTATCCCACGGGAACCATACATTTACCGCGATGAAAAGAATGATGTGTGATATTCCAGACTATAATCTATCGCTGCACCAAATTTTATCCAGATCCGTACAGCCGTTCTGGCGTTATTGAGCAAAAAACATCCATTCATCCATCCATCCAAAGTTTTACATTTATAACATTGGTAGGATAAGTACGAGAATAACATGTATACACAATTCCATACAAGAAATCAATTTTCGATTTTTAAAATTTTCCGACTTTTCTGGAGGATTTTCCCAAAATTTTCTTTCTTAAACACCTTTTCCTGGATACTACGAACAACTAAAAAAGAGTTCGAGCCAACTCGGCCCATTCGTTCGCAATTGATGAATTACAATACATTTTTGCACACCATTTTTAATAGCAGATGCCCGTGCGATGTTATACGGACTTTCTATCCCACGGGAATCTAATGACATCTATCCACCTACAAAATTTCATTAAAAACCGTTCAGTCGTTGAGGCGTAAAAGCGAAACAAACACCCAACTATATATATTTTCATATTTAAGCCTCTCCCATAGGAACCGTTAATTTTTTCGGGATAAAAATTACCTATGTGATAATCCAGTACCCCATCCATCTACCAATCAAATTTCATGCAAATCCGTGTGCGTTTAGGTGCCTTGTGAATAAAAACTATGTTGGCTATTTGTAGAATGAGCTCTATGAAAAATTTAAACAAACCTATCCCACGGGAACAATATATTTTTCCGGGATAAAAAGTAGCCTGTTCCCTATTCCAGACAATAATATATCTCTGTACCAAATTTTATCCAGGTCCGCTCAGCCGTTCCGGAGTTATTGAGCAACAAACATCCATACATCCATCCAAACTTTCACATTTATAATATTAGTAGGATTTACAACGCATAACAACAATAATTGTGTTTATCAAAATTCGAAATCCTACAAATGCTCAGCTTTCTACTTAATTAACAATTTACTAGTTTAGAAAAGGTTTAAAAAATTTGAAATAGTTATTCAATCAATAAGCACTTAGGAAATTGCTAACTAGTAAAATGCTAAGCCCTTAACAACGGGTTGTTTAAAATTTTGCGCCATTGGATTTTAAAAATAATTGATTTCGTTTTTTTTTTTAATTGTTAAAAAATTATTTTTAAAACATTATTATTTAGAATTTGAAGGATAAGTATTGTATAAGCATTTTGATGGAAATTCGGTGATACGTTAATAAATGAAATGCACGACTGGATCGCAAGTACTTGCTCTTGAAACTAACAACTTTAGTGTAACTACCCACTGACTGACCCTGTTAGTAGGTCGATAAAGTCGATATTGATTCTTAATATAATGAATTGTGGAATACATATGATTCAAGGAGTGGTTACATAGGTACCTACCTACAAATGTATATTTAAATGGACTTGGATTATGAAAATTAAAATTAACACATGTATAAATGAAAGTGAATGCTGTATATGTGGGTAAAAATCGTTTCTTAAACTTATAAAAACAGCCAAAACCATCACTTTAACCGGTTTCTCGAAAAAAACAAAGAATGCCATTAGATGCCACGGATCAATGAAAATTTTATAAAAAAGTTTCTCGAAGATTGTAGGACGGATTTTTATGAAATCCGGTTTTTTTATTTTTAGTTTTTTGAAAACAATTGGTTTTTGAAAGTTTGGTATGCAGTTTTTTAGAGTTTATTAATATACATGTTTTAAAGTCACATTTAAAATTATTTTTTTTGATTAGTTTTAAAAATATTGATTTTTCAAAAAAAAAAAAAATCAAAAATTAATTTCAATTATAAATAAAAAGTTATTTGCAATTTTAACATGCAGAATTAGTTTGGCTACCTAGATATTCTCAGATATAAAATTTGGCAGAAATCCAATGTACAGTTACCGAGAAAGTCAAACATTTTCAAAATCGTTACATAAAAAAAATAAAAAATTCTCAAGAATTTTTATCAAAATCGTTGGAGCAGTTTTCGGGAAAAATAAGATTTTCCTTCAAGGTCATATAACACGTACCGTTATTTTTAAGCCTAAAAATAAAATTATAATTTACCATTTGAGGAATGCCAAAATAATCACTCACACCAAATTTGAAGGTAATCGCTTACGCCGCTTAGGCTGCAACTCGTTCAAACGGAGAGACAGACATTTTTCGTCGATCAATTTTTTAGGCTTCTCTATGATAATGTTAAGTTTGATCGTAAGAAATTTTTTTACGAATGCATAACTTGCCTTATAGTACCTATAATCGCAAGTAAAAAGTCGAACATAAAAAAAAAACAATTCTATGGTAAATACTGTTATAGCTTGAGCCACTTTCCTTGGCCTTTTTACTGCGTAGCTTTCTTTTCTTTCTGATCTCATTAATTTTAGAAAGATAAGCCCAATAACCTTGCAGGGATGGACTTTATGGACAAAAAAGTATTTCATCATTGTCATTGTAGTCATTCAATTGCTTGCTCACCATTTTTGTTCTCCTGAATCCTCTCTTTTCGCAACCGACCATTGATCAAGTGATTTGGTTCAAGCTGTAATAACATTTTTATGTAAAATTTTTGTTGAGCCAATGCAAACATCTACTTACAATTCGTATCCAAATCGTAGTCTTACATTTTTTAATACACAAAATTGTATGTCAGGTAACGTTAAAAAAGATTTTAAAAAAAGAATCTAGGAAAGTACCAAGTTTGAAGAAAAACGCTTCAGCGGTTTAGTTTAGAAGAACGGAATAGAAGGAACCACTTTTTTGGTGCTCTATATCATCGTAATGTCAAGTTTTATTAAAATCTCAATTTTTGTTTTCCAAATGTAAAACACTCCTTATAAATAGTTATAAACTATACGATGCGCGCGTTGCGTCTCTTTAGTGATGAGGACCGTTTTTGGATGAATGGGTAAGTGAATAAGCAAAATTGCCTGATTTGGGTTGACACCAATCCACGCAAGATTCACCAGGTGCTAATGCATCCAAATAAAGTTAATGTTTGGTGTGGATTTGTCATTGGTCCGTACTTCTTCGGTCCCTAAATCTTCTAAAATCCACCGTCAACAGCGATCGCTATACGCCGATGATCACCAACTTCTTGTGGCCTGAATTGGATGATATGGACACCGAATACAAATGGTATGGTGCCACACAGCTAGATATTCTGCACGAGCGGTATCATTGCATGGTTAGGTCGCGCCGAGGCGACGTGAACTAGAGCCACCAAGATCTTTTGATTTGACCCCTGTAGTCTTTTTCTTGTGGGTCTTCCTTAAGCCGCAGGTCTATGCGAATAAGCCGCGCAAACCACCGTGTCCCTCAAATACAATATAATCGATGCATCGGTCAAATTCAGCCTGATTTATGTACCAAAGTCATCGAAAACTGGACCTTTCGAATGCGCGTTTTATTTCACACATAGCTAATGTCTCTTTCTTTTCTTTCCCCTAAACCTATCACAGTTGCACTAGCTTGATCGCTGTGGGTATTGTGTGGAGATTACACAGCGCATGCATCCATTAGGCTAGCCTAGTGTAGAGTCGGATGGATAATTGTTTGATTTTTACTAGTTAACCAGGGGCGGCTCAATACAATTTTGTTACTAAGGCGTAACACTAGTGACAAATTGTTGTTGAAAAGTTCAAATTGGGAACTAGTTTCATCATTCATTTTAGAAAATTGTCCGGTTTGCGTTTTAGCTAGTTTTTTTTTTTTAATATTTTAAATGGTAGAGTGGACTAACATTCGTGGGTTTAGGAAAAATCTAGGTTCCGCATACGTTCATACTGAGAAACAGAGGCCAGCTGTTTTGGCATTGAGTGAAACTCGAATGGTCTCGCCGTATATATAAGAAATAACGTTGTGTACCAACTTCAACCACAATATGGTTTGTGCTCAAACACAAATTTCAATTTCATGTGGTTAAAATTGCTAAGCAAGCACATCATACGCACATGTTTCATCTATCGGAGCCCAAATTTGGACAGAAATTCAACTTTTAACGAATTTGATGCTCTGTCCCACTCCATTCAAAGCATTGTTTCGCATTATCCTCGCACTGAAATTGTCGTTACGGGCGATTTCAATGTACACAATTCTAGCTGGCTCCGCTATTCGAGCCAGACAACACTCGAAGGAAGGTATGTCGAGGTCTTTGCTGAGTTAAACCAACTGCCTCAGCTTGTTGACGAGCCGACACGAATCCCAGACGTTGCAGGTCAAACCGCCAACACTCTAGACTTGTTTCTTACCTCTGACCCTTACTGTAAGTGTATTATCGCCTCAAGGCATATCAGACCATTGTGTCATATCTGCAAATTTCTCATGCCAACAACATTCTGTTAAAGAAAAATCACCTAAGAGAACCGTATGGCAATATGAGAAAGCCAGCTGGGACGGTCTCAATAATTTTTTCATTAACTTTAACTGGTCACTATGCTTACTCGATAGTGACGTAGACTCCAGCGCAGATATGATAACAAATTTAATTCTTCACGGAATTAGAAATTTTATCCCGCATACGGTAGAATCTACCAAAAGAAAATGCATGATTTGATTCGAGCTGTAAAGAGGTTATTAGGGTTAGAGAAGTAAGCTTCCGGAATTATAAAGCCAACCCCACTGAGGAAAGCCGGAAAAAGTTTCAATAAGCTAGAAAGACTTGCAACGTTCACATTCGTAGAACCAAATTTTTGCATGACCAAAAACTAAGGCAAAAAATACTACAACATCCCAAAGGTAGTAAGAATTTTTGGCCATTTGTAAAAAATATTTGAAATTCAACTTCGTCTTCGGTTCCAACGCTCGTCTTTAATGAATGTTTGCAGCGCAGTTCGCTGTTAATTCGACGCTGCCAGAAAGTGTTATGACTTCTCCGAATATTTTTCGCACTCGTGCAGTTGAAGTCCTCAAAGACCTTGATATACACAAATCCGCTGGCCCGCATAGTATACATCCCATCGTTCTGAAGAGGTGTTCTTCAATGCTGGCAAAACCACTGCATAAGCTTTTCCATTTGTCCTATTCTACAGGTCTCTTTCCGAGTGGATGGAAAACAGCAGTTGCCCAGCCTGTCCCAAAAAAGGCGAATCTTCTTCACCCTCAAACTACCGTCCAATTAAACTTACGTCCTTAATGACTGGCAGTATGGCATACAAAAATTTGGGTGCAGTAGTTTAAATGTTTAAGCTCAATCTGTCAAGTACAGATATTCTTTCTTCAGCCGTACAACACGAATGTGGAATGCTTTACAATGCTCGATTTTCCCTTCCTTTTGATATTCTGAACTTCAAAATTAATGATCATTGGTATCTCCTTTTAAATCCTTCCCTATTTTTCTAACGCTCGCACTGTGCTCGAACATATTAAAGGTAGTCAAAATCCCATTAGTGCGCGCACAAGTTAAAAAAAATGATAATGATAGGGCTCTCAAATAAAGATATGTAAAACCTTATTGATATCTCATATACAACTTGTTTTATTCAATTTTAAAATCGACCCGCACTTCATAGAAAACCCTTTAGTATTCACACATCACAATTTCTGCTTAAGAACTTATAGCATAACGTACCTATGCCCTCAATTGAAAACAAATAAATGGTTATGGTACAATATCAAATTAAAAAAAAATCAAAACAAACACTGTATTCCACACGAAGAAAAATTAATTATATTATAGTCCTTAATTTAGTTTTTGTTTCTGGTGAATTACACTGCATTAAATTTGTATCCAATGCACAATATTGCACAAGAAAAACCAATCTACAAATTAAAAAGTACCAACAAAAACTTTTAGTTTCCTTTTTGTCGAAAATTCATTTAGTTTCCATGAATGAAAACAATTGCACCATGCAAAAATATAAAAATCCACATTTAGGCCTTTAGATTAAACCAAGCATTTTAGAATGAATCAACAATGTTCGTTATCGCTCTATATCTATTCTTCTTAAACGACAAATTTATGTCAGTATTCCATGCTTTTGTGCATCTCCTTTATTTAAGCCGGAAGTCGAAGAACACTTTACGAAAATATAGTCATACCTACTATGTAGATTGAGATAAAAAGTTATTCGAAAGTGAAGTTATTAATTTAATTTGCAATGCAGAAGAAAATAAGTTCCATTCTATATTGATTAAAGTTGTGCGCATCGTTTGAACTTAAACCAAATTGCAGTATAATGCGAATTTGCGAATTGCAACTTTAGTGCGGCGTGGCGTACGTAAATAGCACAAATTTGCTCCAGTTAGCAAATATGTATAAACTTACCTAAGTCTAGGTAAGGAAAATATTTAAAATTGAGTCAATGAATATCAAGCAACACAAAAAACAGATAGCTATTCCACGAGGACCAACCCGAACATCAGATATCTCAGAGGTATTTGAAATAGAAATCCAAGAAAACAAATTATTTATTTTAATTTCCAACTGATATTTCCACAAAATTAATTCCTTTTGGAATTAAACCTCTAAAAATATAAGATTTTTCTAAGAGCGTTCCAATCTAGTATGTTAATTTTTTAATTAAAAAATTATTGCCGCAACTATAGCCCACTGAAAACAAAATGGCCCAAAATTTTAAACAGCCTGATGTTAAGGACTAAGCATGATACTACTTAACAGTTTGCTAATACTTAAGCATTTTACTAATATTTTCCTAATTTTAAACACTAGCACCATACTAAATCTATTTTTTTAATAAACTACAACTAAACACGCCTAAAATAGTGCAAAAAAGTAAGCGAACATAACTTTTTGACCTTTGTAAATGTCAAAGTGGCATATGGATTTAGTACGATACTAAAAAAATAAAGTAGCCATTTTGTGATTTTAAATTTAGTAAAACGTTTAGAAAATAGTACGGTGCTAAACTGGTTTAAAATTAGTAAAATCCTCTTTTTAGCCTAGTATCATACAAAAAATAATTTAACATAATACTAAATCAATTAACATTTTGCGCCAATATGATAATTGCGTAAGGTACAACTTTGTCTTTTATAAGAGCCAGAGCAGTTCCATTACCGTATAAGTACGCAAGCGTCGAAAAAAAGGGCTCCCGGAAATTACGCCAGAGAAAATTGAGCCAGAATTTTTTTTTTTTGGAAAAAATGCCAGAATTTTTTTCTGGCTTAAAATTGGAAAAAAGAACAGGTCTTTTTTTGGAAAATAAGCCAGAAATTTTGGAAATTATGCTACATATGTAGGTGTGGAAAGAAATTGTATATTCTGACCTAATTTCCAAATAACGTTTTGGAAAAAGGCTATAAAATGTTTTAAGGTAGGGGGTGGGTTGCGCGTTCGGTCGTGTCGGGGCCACGTGACATATTTGAAATCTTTATCATTTTAGGAAAGAGAAAAAACGCCCAAATTTTGTTTGGAAAAAATGTCAGAAATATTTTTGAAAGATCAGAAAACTTTGGCTTTTTTTCCTTGGAAAAAGGCCAGAATTTTGTATAAAGAATTTTTTGGCGTTTTTTTTCCAAAAAAAAAATTCTGGCGCCATTTCCGGTAGCTGAAATAAAGTTCATTTGTGTTTTTCGAACTTCTTAAATAGTAGGTAAGTGAGGTAAGAACAGTTAAAATTGTTCAAGAGGTGAGGTAGATAAGATGTTGTAATAAAGAGTTATCATTTTAAATAGTCCTGATGATGTCTTGATGAGACATATCCAATATTTACTAGACTAATTTCACCGTATTTACTTACGATACTAACACAATTTTTTAAAACGATTATTCTGATCAAGAATTTACTTCCGACTTGAAAGTTTGTCAAAATAATTCCCATTTATAAAAAAGAAACAACCTTCAGCCCTGAGCTTAGAACAATTTCTATTCTAAAGAGTTATCCATTTTGCGGTTTCAAAAGTATAGGGCTGGAATTCGACATCTGTCAAACTAAGTTGTTAAACCATTTTTTTGTTCAGTTGAAAGGCTGGCATTTACGAAAATGGATTGATTTACTATCGCACAACGCATACAAATTGTTAAAACCCACATATCGTGCTTTAAGAGGAGATTATGGTTTACATAATCGTCCAACTACGCAAGAAATTGGCAAAATTGTGAAGAAATTTGAAGAGACTGGATTGGTTACAGATATTGTGAGGCCTGTGCATCATCGTTTCGCTCGTACCACTGAAAATATCGCTGCTGTAAGTGAAAGTGTTGCCGAAGACCCGAATGTGTCGATTCCTCGTCGTTCTCAGGAATTAGGACTGTCTTACGGCACATTATGGCGTATTTCGCTTGCATTTGGATCTACACCTACATCCATATAAAGTCCAGCTGACACAACGTCGAATGGGTGCTTGAACGACAGGCGGTGGACGGCGATTTTTCGAAAAAAATTGTTTTCAGCGACGAAGCACATTTCTCACTCGGTGGGTTGTTAATAAACAAAATTGTCGTATTTGCGGTTCTGAGAATCCTCAAGTAATTGAAGAGAGGACATTACATCCACAAAAAGTCACTGTTTGGGTCGCTCTTTGGTCCGGAGATGTGATTGGACCATACTTCTTCGAAAACAACGATGGAACGACTGTCACCGTCAATTCTGAGCGTTATGGTCATATGATAACCGGCTTTTTGTTGCTTGCTATTTAAGAATACGACTTTGAGAATATGTGGTTTCAAGAAGACGGTGCGTAATTTCTCGTCGGTCGTGGCGATATCAACTGGCCACCAAGATCATGTGATTTGACAACGCTAGACTTTTTTTTGTAAGGCTACGCAAAACACCGTGTTTATGCAGATAAACCTTTAACTCTTGAGCACTTGAAAACCAATATTCGTCAAGTTATGGCTGAGATACCGCCCAATATGTGTCAAAAAGTGGTCGAAAATTACCTCAAAAGAATCGATGCTTGCAACAATTCGCGTTTCGTATATGTGTTTCGCACATAATGTCAACGTTCAAACTTTATAATAAAAAAGAAATATCATGAAAAAAAATATTTTATATGTGTTTTATTTACGAGTATGTTTACTTTTGAAACCGCAAAATGGATAACCCGTTATTAAGAATGATCTATCCTTGGAACTTTACTTCACATCTTGTTTATTATTGATCATCCATCTCTTCCTTGAATATGTATACTGATCCAGTTGAGCTATGGGTGCTTTCAATGCATGGTTGCTTTGTTTACATGCGATCAGTTGCGATCATGTTAACGTCAGTAAAACTATTTGCGCATGCATTTTAATATGCATTTATATGAATACTTTCTTTGATTTGCTTCATTTTCCTGTCGACCAGAAACAATTCTGATGTGTACTTATAATTTTGAGTTCAGCTTTGAATTTTCTAGCAAAAATTTGGACAGATGTGAACAGTAAGGGAAGGTGTACAACCGTTTACATCATATTGTATCTTTCTTTAAGAAAAAAATGGGAATGCATGTGAAATTTTATAAATATTTGCGCAAATATTTCCGTTTTACATTTATGAAACTCTGACATTCATCATTTGCATTTATTAATGCTATGCATTCGTCAGACTTTCGCAACCATGCATTAATGTAAGCACCCAATACACACTAAGCTAAGAATGATCGAGAATGACGCTCTTAAATGAGCAATGGCTTGAAGCGAATATAAAATGAAGTAGATTAAAAAAAATAATAATCTACTAGTAAATATAAGCTGGACTCAAGCTACTTTCCTAAAATCGTTCTTAACAGAAATGATATTTTGGATTAGGTACCTACTGACAAAAATTTAGATTTTCAGTTAGATACCATATTAAGTATGGATGTTTACAAAATCCGTCCATGAATAAAGTTTTTACAGCCAGAAAAGTGGACATAGATTAGGCACTTTGACAATGTGTCCGGTTTTGCGAACAATCTTCTGGGTTGTAGTTTACAAAAGTATTTAGAAATAAAATGCGCGACAGAATCGTGCGAACTTGTTCTTGTAGCTAACAATTTTAATGTAGCTGTTAGTAAGTATGAAGTCTAGTTATCCTATGCAGGTTTAAAGCCGATGTAGGTAAGATACCTTGATTCTCGGTATAATGAATAGTGGTCGAATGGATGATTGAAGGAACATTGTTACTACCCACAAACATATATTTAAATCTATATTATGGGTTTTAATTATATAAGTTAGGAGTGTAATAGGTAACTAGAGAGGCGTAGATGGAACTTTGGCATGTAAATAATGTACATACGAGTATAATAATGAAAGTGAATGATGTATATAGGTGTAGGTAGCTATATGCACACAACTTTATAAATATGCACACAACTTTATAAATTCTTGTGATTTTTGAACCTACGTACATATATATAAATGTATGAGAGCCTACATATATGTAGGTATTCAGTGACGTACGCAAAAATTCGTAAAAATGAAATATAATTAGGGAGAAATAAATGGATGATACAAATAATAAAATCTTTTTAGATTGCTAAGTTGTTATAGTTTGAGGGAAAACAAAGCAGCTATTTGAATTCATGGAAAAATAAGAATACGAGTATATTAAAAAAATCAAAAATGGTTGGAGCCGTTTTTTAGAAAAAATATTTTGTATGTATAAAATTTTAAAAAACATTTTTAGAATACAAATTTGAAACGCAATTCTTAATATACATATAGAAGTTTAATTTCAGGAAAAAAAACAGTGACTGGTTTTGGAAAAATCGATTTTTCAAAAAAAAAAATTTTGTATTTATTTTTTTTTGAAAATTTTAGTATGTGGTCTTATTAACACTTTTAGGAAGCATTTTCGTAAAAAAAAAATTTGAATCGGTCCATCCAATAGTGAGAAAGTCGAAAATATTAAAAGTGGGTCTATGGGAAGCCGTTTTTTTGAGAAATACATTTTTTTCTTAACGGTTTTTTAACATTTTTGTGGGAGGTACCGTTGTTTTATATTTTAGGAATATAGTTTTTTTAACTGTTCAAGATATTGTCAAAAAACCATCAAATACGGCGTTTCGAAAAAATCTATTGAGTCGTTTTCGAAATTTTGAATTTAAAACAAACTTAACTTCCAAAAAAAATTTGTTTTCAAACATTTTGGTTTACAATAGTGTTTAGACTTTTTAGGACCTTCTGCGTAAGAAAAATAAAAAAAATCGAATAAACCGTTACCCAGAAAATCGAAAACCAAAAAAAAGGTTCTACTAGAGTTACCAAAAATAACAATTTTTGTCAAAAAAAAAATTATCTAAAGGTACCCTTTCCCTTCATTAATGAACTGTTTTTTTTTTATAAAAATCGTTGGAGCCGTTTTAGAAAAAAATAAGGGCATATTACCGAAAAAACAATATGCACTAAATAAACAAATCCATCGAACCGTTTAGGCTGTAGACTCGAGGAAAGACAGACAGACTGACAGACGGAATTGGGGGACCGACTTTTTGGTGTTTGATTGTTAGAATTTTTTTTTGCACGAATCCATAACTTGGTATATAGTAGGTACCTATATCGGAAGTAGAAATATTGATTAGTGCATTCGCTAAATTTCTTGATAATATCTGTAGTGGTTTAGACAGTGCTTTATATGTCAAAGTAAAGTAAAGTATGTCAAAGCTATTTTGTATGTGTTTCGTCTCTTGTTGTGCAGTTTTTAACTAATATTATTTTAATTAAAAGAAAAAGAAATAAATACAAATTTTAATTACTAAATATATTTTAATTAAAATTTTTAAAACACACATTTTACACAACTTTAATTTTAATTATACTTAGCAACGCGTTTCGGAATAAATTCCATCATCAGGCGAAAGCTTGGGATGTATAAATGTATTATTTTATTATTGTTCTGTTGTATTGTGATGTGCAATATGGTGTTGTTGTTGTTGTTATTACTGGCTTTCATTTGTTGTTGTCTCTTATTATTTGGATGTGCCGTATTGCAGTGTCGTATAGTGGGTTTATTTTTGGGATTAGTTTGTCGTTTAATGTGTTGTCTTCTTCTAACTTGTGTGATTTGTAAATTTAATATTCTTCCAAGGCGTCAAGTAATTTTCTTTTCTTACAATGATGAAGTGGGATTAGTTTATGGTCGAAGTCAAATTAATTAGTTTTGTCTCGATAAGATGCATAGCAAAATTGGTTTTGGTGTTTTTGTTTAGTTTATGTTCTTTAAACCTGTTCTTTCATTGTATTAGAACAATAACAACCAATGAATCAGTTCGTATATAAGAGATTCATAAAACCAATATGTTCTTTGAACTTGTGTGAATTGACATAACATCATTTCAGTGATCGTGAATGCATTCAAATTAAATAAATCGGAATTCATTGTTTTAACTATTTTGTTTTTATGTATTAGGTTATTTGATCATGTATTTTAACTTCTGAGCTATTTGATTATTTTGGGCTTTAATGATCTTTTTGGTTGGATGCAAGTAATAAAAAACTAATTCATCTTAGTGTACCCTACGTTTCGCTAGTTATTTTCCAGCTTCTTGAGGGGATTTTTTTATTTAGCAAAATATTATAATAGGTTTTTTATATAATGAATATTTAATTTTGTGTTTCACAGTTACTTTTTGAAAATTTTACTATTTTATGTTTTGCATTACAATATTTGACATTATTAACTTAAACAAAATTTAATTACAATTTTACAGTGTTGTTACTTTAATAAATTAATAAAATAAGCACAACAAAAATCTAAAACTAATATCACAGCTTATCACTGGTTATTTGCTAATGTCAACACTATATAAAGAGCTTATGTTGTCAATGTCTTCTTGGTGGTTGATCGTCAAGCTCATTTTTTGCTGGATTCGAAGACTTTCCAACCTGTAGCGGGTGGACGTGCGGTTCTCCTTGTCTAGTATTCTTACATTTTCAAAGTCAGCCATATGATCGTTGTCATTCATGTGCTATGAGAGTGCTGTAGATGCTCTCTTTTTCCTAATGTCAGCTTCATGTTCTGACAGTCTCACTCCTAGTTTTCTTTTTATTGTGCCTATGAAGAAGCTGGAAAATAACTGGCGAAACGTAGGGTACATTAAGATGAACTAGTTTTTTTTATTAATTGCATCCAACCAAAAAGATCATTAAAGCCCAAAATAATCAAATATTTTGTTTTTGTTTTTAACGCGATGATAGCAAGGCTAGATGATGAGTGATATTTTTTGTTTTTCATCTCTGGGTGTAAATACCCCCAGTAGCTTATGGAGGACAATCAAGATAAATCCTTTTGAGAAGAAAAACTTGGTCGGTTCTACATTGTAAATCATTCAGCGAAGAGATGGATGGGAATAATATAAGAGTGTCTGTGTCATTCAAATTTCGATGAATGATACCAGTTAACATTCGTTATAATTCGTTAAATAATTGAGTCCGCTTAACTGTGAACAAATGTTTACCACAAGATCCCATTGGTATTGAATTGTACCATTCCTAGTGCATTAATGCCAGACGACATTACATTGGAAAAATTGGAACCACTGAATCAGTAGTTTGACGGCCACTATGTTGAAAATAACACATGTCCGATGCTTAGCTTAACCAATGAAATTCCATTTTGCCATCATCGCACAACCAGTTAATATTCTACACAAGTTATATCGGACTGCTTCAAATTTGAAACCTATACAACATAAATTCTGGTGTGCCACAGGGCTCCGTTTTTTCTCTTACTCATTTTCATAATAGGCCTTTTGTCTGAAAATTATAATCCATGAAATAGTTTTGTTAACGACAGATTATTATCTCTAACTTCGGAAGTTAAACTCCAACGGCAAAATATGATTAGCACATTTATTTCTCACCTGGGCACATGTTCTGTAACATGGGCTCTGGACTTTATTAGGGATACAAAATAGCTTAGAATTTAATGTTTCGAAAACTAAATGCTGCCTTTTGAGTACAAATTGAGACCACCCTCTGCTTTTATTCATGAGCGGCATTGAGGAATCCGAACAGGTTTTTGCTCTTGTTTTGTGCACCTGTATTTAAATAAGAGCATTTGTAATGAAAACAGATTGAAACAATATAGAAACAATTACATCTCTTGAAAACCGACGGAAAATTTTGTGTCTTTCCCTATTTCTTTAACTGTGTTAACCTGTTCTGTAACTTCTTCAACCGAACAACACAAATGCTTAATAATTTACCCAACTCTGTCTTTGCATATCATTGTGATATTTAAAAATTCAAGACGAATGTGCACTGACACCTCTTTTTTAACATGTTAAGGGTATACCTAGTAGTAAAATAAAATTGTACATACTAAGTTGAAAGTATTTAAAAAATGTTGATAACTGCTAACATATCGTTGTATCGAATATAACGGGTTATCCATTTTGCGGTTTCAAAAGTAAACGTAAATAAAACACATATAAAATATTTTTTTTCATGATATTTCTTTTTTATTATAAAGTTTGAACGTTGACATTATGTGCGAAACACTACATCATTTAAATGAGCATCGATTCTTTTGAGGTAATTTTCGACCACTTTTTGACACATATTGGGCGGTATCTCAGCCATAACTTGACGAATGTTGGTTTTCAAGTGCTCAAGAGTTGAGGGTTTATCTGCATAAAAACGGCTTCTCGCGTAGCCCCACAAAAAAAAGTATAGTGGTGTCAAATCGCATGATCTTGGTGGCCAGTTGATATCGCCAAGACGAGAAAATACGCGGCCAGGAAATGTATCTGGCAATAAAGTCATATTCGCTCGAGTTGTGTGGCATATGGCACCGTCTTGTTGAAACCACATATTCTCCAAGTCATATTCTTCATTAGCAGGCAAAAAAAGTCGGTTATCATATGACCATAACGCTCCGAATTGACGGTGACAGTCGTTCCATCGTCGTTTTTGAAGAAGTAAGGTCCAATCACATCTCCGGACCAAAGAGCGCCCCAAAAAGTGACTTTTTGTGGATGTAATGGCCCCTCTTCAATTATTTGAGGATTCTCAGAACCCCAAATACGACAATTTTGTTTATTAACAACCCACCGAGTGAGAAATGTGCTTCGTCGCTGAAGAAAATGTTGTTCGAAAAATCGACGTCCACCGCCTGTTGTTCAAGCACCCATTCGACGTATCTACGACGTTCTGAATGGTCAGATGGCTTCAGTTGTTGTGTCAGCTGGACTTTATATGGATGTAGGTGTAGATCCGAATGCAAAATACGCCATAATGTGCCGTAAGACAGTCCTAATTCCTGAGAACGACGAGGAATCGATACATTCGGGTCTTCGGCAACACGTTCACTTACAGCAGCGATATTTTCAGTAGTACGAGCGAAACGATGATGCACAGGCCTTACAATATCTGCAACCAATCTAGTCTCTTCAAATTTCTTTACAATTTTACCAATTGCTTGCGTAGTTGGACGATTATGTAAACCATAATCTCCTCTTAAAGCAAGATATGTGGCTGTGGCAAAATTACCATTTTTGTAGTAGTTTTTAACATTTTTTATGCGTTCTGCGATAGTTAAGCGATTCATTTTCGTAAATGTCAGACTATCAACTGAAAAATAAATGGTTTTACAACTGAGTTTGACAAATGTCGAGTTCCAGCCCTATACTTTTGAAGCCGCAAAATGGATAACCCTTTATTATTGTCATATTAATTGACATGTAAGTGTTATCATAGGGGAGTTTTTTCTAAACATTTTCCCATTTTCAGAAACTATTTTTTTCAAAGAATTTATTTCTTAAGAATTGCCATTTCCTTATTGCGTACCAAGACTAAAAGGTCAACATTAAACTCGCGTGCCTACAATATTATTTCCCAGTGTTAACTTTTTTTCGCCAAATAATAGACAATGTGGAAAACTGTGCACGCACTGTCACTGTCTGTTTAACGCATGCAAGAATTAGGTATGCAAGTTCAAGTTCAAAATGGACAAGCCGAGAAATTGGAACTTTTTGTAGAAATAGGAAAAAGTGAAGAAATGGAAAAAGAAATAAAAAGTCTGACAACAGAAATTACCTTACTTAAAGCAAAACCTACATAGTATCTGCATAATGTACGTGATTGTTTTTTCTTATTTATATTGTTAACAAGTAAAAGATAATAACTGGTTAACTAAAAGTGTATAATACGATTTATTGAATTCAAGAATATGCTAGGACTATCGAAGTGGTGCTTTGAATTTTAACTTCCTAGACTTCTTAATTTTTTTAAAAGGTTTACTTATACCATCGATTTGATTGTATACAAACAAAAAAAGCGAATTTCAGATTTGTATTTCGATTAAAAATGAGACTACAAAAATGAAAACAAAGACGATTAATTTAAGCCATTCAATTTAGTCTTTTTTCGTGAAACGTGTTACATAAAATGTTAGTAGGTTAGTCAAAATCACAGTACACATATTATGTTAAGGTAATATATTGCGCATTCGGTTGTCATTATTCAAAAATTCGATAGGTTTATTTGACAAAAGTTGAAATTAAGTATAGGAATCATTTTTATTAAACTCTTTTTTTTTTGTTTAAACAATTTATAATGTGCATTGTAAATAACACAAAAATAAATGCAAAGCCAATATGAATTAATTGTGAAAGCTTCTTTCTGATCTCGATACAAAATATTTAACAATATAAATGGCATTACCTTTCGAAGTTTCTCTCTTGAAATCTTTTATGAGATGAAAAATTTTACTTGGGTAATGCTGTTTTGTGATACAAATACCAACAATTACATTTTGTCACTTGTGTAAATGCAGCATAACTATTTTAGTATGTCATATGGATAACTTTTTAGATTTAATTTGACCCAACAATTACATTTTTTGCAATTAATGTTTCATAATCATTTTCTATATCAAAAATTTAACTAGACATCAAACTTAATGTGAGTTAAAACCAATTACTCATGACCTAAATAAAAAAAAACAAAAAACATAAATTTGCATCTTATTTGATTCCCAAAAATATCCATGGTAACCTTATTTTTGATGGAAAGTAAAAATAAAATAATTTTCTTCTTGAAGCCGATTTATATAAAATAATGTATAGGTAGCCATTATAAGATAATAAATAATTGACTTAAAAAATATACACGCAAAAACGTGAAGAAAAAAATTTAAATGAGGAATATATATAATTTTGTTAAGGATTATAAATACTCTATTGTCTTTTAGCAACTCCCATTGGAAGAAACGCATTCTCACAACAAGACTTAGCCGAGCTTTATTAGATCCAGATAAGAGGCCTATTTTCTATATTCTACATCGAAGAATAAAACTCGTTTAAGGAGTATTAAGAGACTCTCATAAATAGGCCATTTAACGCTTTTAGGAGTGATATAATAATCTAGAAGAATTCTTCAAAATTAAATTTAGTTCCCTTAAATTATTCTCTTTAAGTTATTGGAGACTCTTATAAGACGAAAAATGTTACTGGGGCTGTCAAATATAGTGATTCTTCCGTTAGCCGTACAACCTGAATGTGGAATTCTTTTCTAAATTTTCACTCCTAATGAATCAAACATTTAAACCCAGTGTGCATCGGTATCTCATATTAAATCATCTCCCATTTTCCCAATCGCTGACACTGTGTTAAAACATTTTAAAGGCCATTATCGTATGTAAGTGTTATACACTGTGTTGGCAACGTAAGTTACTCCGAGTAAGTTACCCATATAGTTACCCGTAACTAATTGCAATTAGTCACATCTCATTTTCCGCGTAACTAATGTAACAAATGTAACTAATGTAACTACGAGTAATATACCTAAACAAATTGTTGACTGACTGAACATTGAAAAAAAATAAGCAATAACATATAAACGGTGATTTTTTAAGAGCTTGGTTTTTGAAAATTCAAAAAAACGCAGAAACTTGTAAAGAGTGAATGAAATTTTTATTTGGATCGATAAATCAATTTCTGCCATTTACTTTTTAAAAATAATTTCACTTAAATGTTGCCCGCGGCTACGCTTCAGGTGGTCCATTCTGAAGGTCCAATTTTGGCAAACTTTTTCACACATTTCGGCCGGAATCTCACCAATGACGCGTTCAATGTTGGCTTCCAAGGCAGCAATCGTGTTTGGCTTGTCCCCATAGACAATAGACTTAACATAGCCCCACAAAAAATAGTCTAACGGGGTCAAATCACATGATCTTGGTGGCCAATTGACTGCGCCAAAACGTGAGATCAACTGCTCACCAAATTCGCCTCTCAATTGATGCATGGTTTCGCGTGCAGTGTGGCATGTGGCACCGTCCTGTTGGAACCACATGTCGACCGAGTTCAATTCTTGCATTTTCGGCAAAAAAAAATCTGTTATCATCGAACGGTACCTTTCTCCATAGACCGTAACGCTGCGGCCTTCATCGTCCTTGAAGAAGTACGGCCCAATGATGCCGCCTGCCCATAAACCGCACCAAACAGTGCATTTTTCGGGATGCATTGGTAGCTGCTGAATTGCCTCTGGCTGCTCTTCACTCCAAATACGGCAATTCTGCTTATTCACGTACCCATTTAGCCAAAAATGAGCCTCGTCGCTGAAGACAATCTTGCGATAAAAAAACGGATCCTCATCCAACTTTTCTAAGGCCCATTCACCGAAAATTCTACGTTGTGGTAGGTCGCCTGGCTTCAATTCTTGCACCAGCTGTATTTTGTATGGCTTTAAACCAAGATCTTTGCGTAAAATCTTCCAGGTGGTCGAATAACACAAACCCAATTGCTGCGATCGGCGCCGAATGGACATATCGCGATCTTCAGCAACACTGGCGGATGCAGCAGCAATATTCTCTTCGGTACGCAATCTACGGATACGATTTGGTGGATTAATGTCCAATAAAGTGAAACTGGTGCGAAATTTGGTCACAATGAGCTGAATAGCCTGCTCGGTGGGTCGATTATGACGACCATAAAACGGACGTAGCTTGCGAAACACATTTTTCACAGAGCACGAATTTTGATAATAAATTTCAATAATTTGCAAACGTTGTTCAGGCGTAAGTCTATTCATGATGAAATGGCAAACAATACTGAATCGAAATGTCAAATGTTCGTGGAATTCGTCATGTGTGATCTGTCAAAAATATAAACGTCAAAAACCAAGTAGCAAAAAAATCACCCGTTATAACTATACAAACAATTTTAATCCATAAATAACAAATAACAAAAGAAAGATTATAAAAGAATTCAGAGATCAAATGCATGTATGTAACCCAAATACATATGTAGGTATTGAATTAGTTGAACTTGTCAAACTCAAAGTCCTCCAGAGATAAATGTATGTCTTCCATTCTTAATGTTCTATGAACAAATTTTAATTTTTTGGAACGTTCGAAAGACATTCAATTTCTCAAAGGGGTGTGAATAAAAGACCATTTCAAAAAGTACGCTCTATTTCTGCGGACGATGCGCCAAACTTAATCAATTTTAGTGCGAGTCGTTAAGTCATTTTTAAAAGAAAGTTATTATTTTAAAAAGGAAATAATTGTTCTCTAATTTGTCATTAGTATACCAAGGATGTTAATAGTAACATGCCAGTGCATAAACATTAAGCGAATTATTAAGACGAGATTTGTAGCGATTTTCGAAATGTGCTGGAACTTTTAATTATTCTAACCATCACAACTTCACAGCGTCAGTTAGTGAAGTAGGCAATTACTTATTAACTGGATCGAATAATTTAATTTTTTGTTGGGCATCTTTTTGGTATGAATCCGAGATCCTCATACGAATTTGTAACAGATCTTCCGGATTGACGATTTGGGTGGTATGCAGAAGCCATTTACTCAGTCTCAAATCTCACTTTTTTGAGCAATTGCTAGCTTTTGTATGCAGATCAATCTTGAGACAAATCTCATTTAAGAGATCTATCTCATTTCAGAGATTTCCGTATGCAGAAAAAGAAACAAATCTCAGTCCAATGAGATATAGCTACCAAAATGTTGAGCCTGTAAATTAGTTATCTCAGGAAGTACAATGGCTGAATACCTTAACATTTTTGATCCCTTTGAGCCTACATGGAACTATAAAACTTCTTATACGTTTACCCCATCACATTCATGAAGCATTAAGGAATTTCGGGCAAGTCGATTATGTAATATAACCAGAAGTATGGTTTTCTTACGGTTCGTTGGAGAACCTGGTTTCCAATGTGGGGTCTCCGAAGAAGATCGACTTCAATCAGAGTTCCGTTTCAAGAGCAATCGTAGAAGTTGCGGACAAAATTGTGAATAAAAACGGGGATTGGATTAAATTTCCAAATATAATGCAAAAAAACTTTGAAAAATCGATTTGGTTAAAAAAATATTCCTTTTCGACATGTATTGGCGCAAAAGATCATACTCACGTGCGTATTATAAGCAAATACGACATAGTGATGGATGAATATATAAATCGGAAATATATGTCCGTTTGTCCAATCTATAGCCTGTTTTGTTGTTTTAAAAAGTAATTTCAAAATATCTACATGTTATTATTCAATAAATATAAAAAAAAGTTATATAACAAATGTGCTATAAAAAATATTATTTAGTATAGTATAAGATTTGGATTTGAGGCTCCATCTACATTAAACAAGTTCCATGTCTTGTTTCCATAATTTTATTTTTATTTTTCTGTTACCTGTCTTATTTTTATCACACCTTTTCAATCTGCATAAATATTATTTATTGAAGTGATAACTTCTTATGGGAGGGTAAACCGCTTCGTTACGTAACGCGTCACGGCGCCAGTCTGTGTGGCTTCCCTTTCTCTCACGCATACGGAGAATTTTTGAAATTAATCAAATTAACGAAGAAGTTTTAAAGCTTTTCTTAAGTTAAAAAAATTCAATATTAAATAGTTCAACTTAGATTAGTTTAAGTTACGAGTATCACTTCTGTCGGGCGTCCCGAGTATATGTTTTTATTTTAGCAATTTGTTGGACGACTATTATTTTTTTCCAATTTTTTGTTTATATTCACATTTAAAAGCTAAAAAGGAAAAGACTGTCTTTTTTTACTTCCGGAATCTGAATTTTTGTTATAAGCATAATATTTTTATTTAAAATTTCACAAAAAAACGATTGTTATCCTCAGTTTAGTTTTTTTGGAGGGGCTATTATTGTCACTTTCACTTGAAGAAGACATTTTTCAAATGAATGTTTTTTTTTAGACTAAGATTGTGAGATGAGACAAGCCTCTTGCATACCAAATTAACATTTGTGTCATTGCAAATGCTCAATCACACTATATGGAGCTCAGTCTCAGAGCTCAATCTCATGAGACTGAGTAAATGGCTTCTGCATACCACCCAATGTTTCATTTTTTGACTGCGACATTTTAACTTTTAAATAATAACTTATAAGATGTGACTTTTTGCTTCGAATTTTATTTTTATGTGAAGATTTTTCTGGAGAAATGTCAAAATAATTTAGTATGTTACATTAGTTACGTAACTAATTCAATTAGTTACATTAGTTACGCGTAACTAATTAAAATTTGTAAAACTCGCGTAACTTACCAACACTGGTTATTCAATTTTTTTACGAATAATGGCTCTAAGCACTTTTAAACATATTTAAAAAAAACGCGAAAATTTTAAATTTGCACATGATGATCATCAGAGTTTTATTAGAAGACTAGCTGACCCGACAGTCGTTATCCTGTCTTAATTTTAAATATTGAATTCGAAAAAAAAAAATAAAAAAAAGTGTTTATTATTCTAATATTTTAAATATACAACATTCTTAGTTTTTTTTCTTGCGCGTATATAAATAGTTTTGTTGGTATTCCAACACGTGAGCAGGCGACATAATACTGGCCATGTGAAAGACATGGATTTTCAAGATTGATGCCACACATATTTAGCGACTGGCCTTGAGATTTATTTATCGACATTGCAAATGATATAGCCCCACTGGCAACCGTTTAAAGTCGAAATGCATGTCATTCGGAATCAAAGGAATCTATGGAATCAAAAAGTCTTCGGTTTTGTACTTCCCTTTCAAAATTGTGGCTTCGATGAGGTTGTTCATTAATTTCTTCACCACAATTCGGGTGCCATTGCAAAGACCTACATACATTACGCAACAAATTGATTAGCGATCCGATTTTTAATTGCAGATTATGAGGTGGAAATCCAGGCAATTCCAGCGAATTTAAAAACTCCATCAGTCTGTGTGAATAATAATTCATTGAACTAACTTTTTTGTTAGTTTCGGAATCTGTAACTGGATTTATTATCTCCATGGAAAAATCATATCCATCTTCACCTTGCTAATAAGATAATATTTTAACGCATCATAATGATCGATGTGTTTCAGATACACGCTGCAATTGATTGCTACGAGCGCCGATGTAAAACAATCAGCCCTATCACCAATTCCATCGTAACAAATCCCCGCACGGAGAGCTACGCCCCGATCTACGATAAATTGTCTTCACAAAATCCATGTGGAATCAAAAAAAGTATTGCCTACGGAACGCTTTCATTTTTGTTTTCGAAATCAGCTGTTTTATGTCAAATCATTTTGAAAATTTTGATCCAATCCTGTTGGTTTATTTGAAAAGATAGTTTATTTACAAAAAATTTAGTTTATATTCCAAAAAAAATGGTGTTGTTCAATAAAAATTCGTACAAGCAAATACATATATGGATTCATTCGCCCACGCAATTATTGCCAGCCAAGAGGAAGCTGCCGCGAGAAAGAAGAAACTGAAACTACACCGAAAAATACTGAGGAATGAAAGTGACCCATTTCTGTTAAATGACCATATGTATGTAACAAATTAAATAAATGTGTATATTTTTTTAAAGTGCTAAAGACGTTAACATCTTCCTTTGTTGACTTGGTATATCCTTGTGCTAAATCTGGTCTTCCACTCATCAGCTCATATAGCCTTTTATATTGGGCCTTATTAGTTGCTTTTGCCCTTTTAAATAATAAATAAATAATTAATAAATTATTTTACGCCATACAATTTATAAAATACTCACATTTTTGCAAAATAAAACTGTTTTTGTTTAGAGTCCGACACAAATGACTTGTCGTAGAAAAATATAGTTCCATTCCATTCCATTCGAAATCAGTGAAGCCAATTTTTGAGAATTTCGAAATTCGTAGTAAGATTTTCCACTCCGAATCTACTACGATGGAATTTGTGATACTTTTATCGGGAAACGTAGCAGATTTTTCACTACGATGGAATTTGTGCTAGGGCTGAATATCTCGGTTTTTTAAATTTTCACCCACGACGACAATAGCGACTTCGTCAATTGTTGGCGCATTAAAACATTTCGCGTGTTGTCCTGCAGGCGTCTATCAGCTTTGATGACAATTTCGTGATTAACAGACGGAATGCGGTCCAAAGCGGTCGTAAATAATGCAACCAATTCGTTATGTTGATGGAAAAAACCTTTAGAGTTGTTCCACAATTATTGGTCTTTTCACCAAAATTTGTAGTCACTATTCGGCGTCGGCAATAAGGCACCTGTTAGATGATATATTTGACCCCGAATCTTGAAAGTTGTCATAAAATTTTCTTGAATAACTTTTGTTACGCCAAATGACGTCATTTGATATCAATTTTTGTATTGCTGGATATGAGTCAAAAAATTTTTGGAATCGGAAACCACTGAATGTAGTGGTGGTAGGGTGGGGCGTACTACCCGAGTAGCACAGACGGGTTTATTTGGTAGATATATCTCCAGTAAAACAATCAAGTTGTTAACCATTTATTTCAGAAACATATTTTGATACAACTGTGTAGCCCAAATACCCGCATTTCCCCTCTCATTTGCAACAAACTTGTAGTAATTGGGTTTTATATTTACAAGTTAAATTTTATCGTTTCTCAGTTCTATAAGTGTTATTTGAACTAAGAAATGTTGCATGTAAGATAATGTTACAATTGTGCAACTTTAATTAAATTCGAAGATAGTCTTATTTATATTGCAGAAATGCTTATGCAAATATGAACAATTGAGAAACTGAGCTACAATAAATGATGTTGCAGATTACTTCAACAAAACACAAATACAACCGAATTCTTGTTATAAATCGAATTCTGTGCTACTCGGGTAATGACGTAAATTTGACTTCAGCACTCGCGAAACACATTCCAGGAGCTTCATTTTTAAACATTAAATGCCTTGAAATATTGGCACACATCGTTCATTGGTCCAATAGCAACGATTGCTGATGTGAAATGTAATAGATTTCCACATTTTAATTGAATCCAGCTCGATAGGGGTTAAACGTAATATTTCTATGCTGTTGATTTCGGTTTAACTTGCTCTTATATATCTTTGACTCGCACCATTGCGAGATCTGCGACTTAAGTTTGTACGTCTAATTGCTGGCATTTTCAAAAGCGAAAACTCAAATGTAAATTAAAGAAAACTTAGATTAGAAATAATTTTAAATGGTGGTTAAGTTTCATAAATTTTCTAATTTTCCGCGCAATTTTCTTATTTTTTTTATTCATAAGAACCTTCTCCTGACAATAATAAACATAACAAAGAAAGAATTAGCGAAATCGGTCTAGCCGTTCACGAGCGATGGCGTGACCAAACGAAATAGGGATTCATTTATATATATATAGACTAGCGGCGCAGGCGAACTTCGTCTCGCCCCAATTTAACGTCTTCAAATCAATTGCAGAGCTATAATAAAACACTGATAGTTCAAATTTCAATGTGATTTATTTGAGTGGAATAAAAATAAGGAGAGAGTGATATGATAAACAATGTTTTTCGATTTGTTTTCCGGCAGGAAAATAAATAACAAAGACGGTTTACCAAGATATCGACGACGTCCTTTTTCGTCTCTGCTAGTATTGCCCGTTCACAATTTAATCGAGATTTTTATAATTTTTTGCAATGCCGGGGATCACTTTACTTTGGTGATGAGATTTAACTTCGACGTTGTTAACTCGCAAAATTTTCAGGGAATGATATCAATCCAGTCGAGATATCAACTGAAATTTGGCCATTGCCAAGCTTGTCTTGACCATTCAGAAGCCGATGGGACGTTCTGCAATATCACTCTCATATTTGAGGTCATATTCAACTTCTTGACATGCCGGCACAAAGACGACGATTTCAAGCATGCATTACATTCATCGACAGCAGTAGATTTTAGGATGACGGGAATCGAATTTGACGAAAATCTCCGCTCAGTTATATCATATCTTGTAAATCCTTCATTGTTAGATCAACTGCATCTAAAGCTCGTTTATGCGCCAGCGTGCATTCATTCCAAATTATGATTTTGCATTTTCGCATCAACTTCGCTTTCGCCGAATTCTTGGTCATTGTTCATGTTATTGGTTTGTCAACCGTGAAAAAATTCATCGCCAGTTTCAAAGCGGAATGTGCTGTTCGACCGCCTTCAAACGGTGCGGTATCAATGTCATAGATCCCATAGGATGGAACAGGCAACGAAAGAAATCTTGGCCGAATTGTTGCTAGAATCAACTAAATGACGAATGTCTTGCATCTCCCACCAGGAGCATCGAGAAAGTAAATGTGATTGCGGAGTGGTATTCCATACACTTACCACTTTTCTTCTTCTAATAACTTTTAGTCGAATTTTTGGTGCAGTTTGAAGCTGTGCAATATAGGCACGTCTCCATTTATTTTCTCTGCACGTACCTCTCGCATTTGATTATCACGGACATTCTGATTAATTATTGCAAGACGTGTACGTCGTCCAAGGTTAGATCGGAATCAGTGTAAACGTATATTATTTAAAAATCGTTTTAATTTTTTACGCGAAACAAACACAAATTTTCACTCAGCGGTCAAACGATATGTATTGAACAAACGCAAAGTAGTTTATGTCAAAGAAGAACCGGCTGATCTAACAAAAGCGAAATCAGGTATTATACGTTTTTGACAACTTTTTTTTTACATAAAAGAAAGAGATGATTTATACGATATTTGGATGAAAATGAAGAACGAAAACTGTCTACCCTAGTCCACAATCTGAAAAGAGCTGCAATGCAATGTTTTAAGGTTGTGCATACAAACATTGCATAATAGATGAAAGAGACGAAGAGTTCTCGAAAGGGTAATTGAATGAACTTCTATGCCAAAAATATTTTAATGGTATTTATTTAACCTCATATCAGCAATCAACATGACATAAATACAAAATTAAATTTGTTATCGCGCAATTTTTATTTCTTGAATAAATACATTCGTATTGTTTCAAATACACATGTAGGTACCCAACGAATTTCTTAGAAAACAAAAACATCAAACGCATTTAAACATAAAAAAGTGTATTGGCTTTGTTTAATAATTTTTTTTGGGGTATGTTGACCCGATTTTGATGGTAAATCTATTCCATTGGGTTCTTCTTTTTATCTAAATTGAAGAAAAAAAAATTATGCATTTAGGTAGGGTAGCATATAGCGAGTATGGTTATTGTATCTTTTTTGGCTGAGATGTCGTCTTATTTATGTATGTACATGAGTTTCGGCAGAAAATCTTATAACAGACATAATGTGATTCAAATAAAAACAAGTTCAAAAATGTTTTGAGAAGTATTTGTTTATGCATGCGAGAATGGGCTATAGGCGACTCGATGATGATATGAAAATATTGACCTTTTTTTCTGAAGTTTAATTGAGTTCAAGAATTTAGAACTGCTACTGGCCGACGCGTGGTCTGACCGTGGGCGAAGTTTGAGGGCACACTTACTGCTTTAACCATACATCAGTGGTGCTCTGATTTTTGATTTAACTTTAAAAAAAATACAAAATAAAACGAACAAAAATTAAGTATTTTCAATGGAGACGGGCATAGATGTTGAATTCAATAATACAAGTTATGTTTGTTTTATTTAAAGGGCCTATTAGGCGGTCCCTAGACGCTCAATATTATTGCGCAATATTCGGTATTGCACAATATTATTGTTCGTCTCTAGATAAATTTGCAAGGTTGCGCAATGTATTGTGTAAAATCAAAACAGTTCTGATATTTATTGCGCAACCTAAAAATATTGTATCGTCTGTCTGTACTATTGCACTATATTTGCTTAGTTATTTTTTAATTGTCGAGAAGTGAACTTTTCCGCGAGTGATTTAATTAATAATTATTGGAAAAAATATTGCACGGTGTAGGGCCAATTCGCCAATAATATTGTGTAATATTGTGCAATATTTTGCACAATATTACTGAGCGTCAAGGGACCGCTTTAAGGACATTACATATATGTATGTATAATACTACGGCATATGAGTGGTAAAGTCTTCGACCAATCTGGGGCATGGATAGGGCTAAATTTGAACGATAGCTGCGGTTATGTTAACTACAGGGTGGCCCACGAATCGTGCTACAATAAGAAATTTAAATAACTTATTTTAATCGATATATTTCATTAATTTTTTTAAAATAACTAAAGGTTTTTAAAGATGATAGACCGCAAATGACCTCCACGCTCATCCACGCATATGCGGCACCTGATCAGAAAATTGTTCATTGCGGCATGAAGGGTTGAAATTGGGATTGCATCAATTATTGTCTTAGTAGACTGCTTCAATTCAGTCAAATTCCTGGGTTTCGTTTTGTACACTTCCTGCTTGACATAACCCCATAAAAAGAAGTCTGGTGCAGTCAGGTCAGGTGACCTTGCGGGCCAGCGGAAAGTGCAGTTTCTGGATATCAATTTGTTTGGGAATTTTCGTTGGATCTGCGACATAACTTGTGGGGCTATGTGTGCACTTGCTCCTTGTTGAAACCAAATCCTGCTGAAAGGGATACGTCTTCGGCAAAGTTCTGGGTAAAAAAAACTCCTTCAACATCTTTAAATAACGGTCCCCATTGACAGTTTGTGTTACCCCGTTTTCTTCAAAGAAGTATGGCCCGACAATACACCTTGATGAAACTGCGCACCACATAGTGACTCGTTCTGGGGGCAGTTCTGTCTCATGGAGCATTTCTGGATTAGATTCACTCCATATACTGCAATTTTGCTTGTTAACATTGCCGTTTAAGTCAAAATGGGCCTCATCAGACATGAACAAACAATTTATGAATGTGTTGTCTTCTTCGGCCATTGCAATCATTTTTCGGCAAAATTCCAGGCGAATTGTAATTTGGACTTTGTACGGAAACAAGTTTAAGTCATTATGAAGTATCCGTTGTAATAACCGACGCTTGGGGTACGGGGTACGGCAGAGAGTTTCCCGGTCAATTGCTCACTGTAGTCTCTGGCTTTCTCAGATGTGCTAAAGTAAGCGATGTTGAATTTCTTCCTTTGGTCTGTCTTCGTTTTCTTTTCGTTTGACAGTCGGGCTCTGAACTTTGTCACAACAAGAAAGTGGTCAGAGTCCACGTTTGCACCTCGGAAGGTTCGCACGTCCAAGATGTTTGATGCGTGCCTTGCGCCAATTAGCACGTGGTTGATTTGGTTGGCGGTTCGACCATCTGGAGATCGCCAGATTACTGTGTGTATTCTTCCCTGGGAAACATAGTGCTACTTATCACCGTTTTACGAGCTGCAGCCAAGTCGATTAGTCGGAAGCCGTTATCTGTTGTCGTTTTGTGGAGGCTGTGCTTTCCAAATAATCTCCGAAAGAGATTATCTTTCCCAACTTTAGCATTGAAGTCTCCGAGCACGACTTTGACATCGTACTCTGGACAGGGTTCGTCCAGGAGGTCGTAAAACTCCTCACTGTTAGACTCTTCAACTTCATCGGTACAGGCGTGTGAACATATTAGGCTGATGTCTTGGAAGGTAGCTTTGATGCGGATCACAGCCAGGCGATCGCTAATCGGCTTAAAATTGATGACTTTCGACCTGAGTCGATTTCCCACGACCAATCCGCATCACAACATGTGCATTCTTTGATGACAGCTGTAATAAATGTCGCAATCTTTTCTTTTAGTTATTCCTGATCCTATCCATCGTATCTCCTGGATGGCGGTAATGTCTGCCTTGTACCGCGAGAGGATAGATTCAAGTTTTTGAGTAGCACCTGGCGTATAGAGTGTCCTTACATTTCAGGTGCATACTCGTAGGTCGTAGTTCATTTTCGTTCCGGGTCTGGTTGCCATTTGATGGGGTCGTTTTCCGAGGCTTCTCGCGTGTCTCTCATAACAATATTGTTTTTTACTGTGGTCGAGTCGTTAGCCCAACGCACTAACCTCCAATCTGTAGGGCCATGGGTTTAATGTTGCAATTTTTCGTGATCAACATTCGCACTTACAAGTTTAGCAAGTCATGACATAAAGTCATGATCAGTATCCGGCGGCTACCAACTTGGAGGTAATGTAAGCACTTGATGTGTAGGAAAACATACAACTCGAGGCGCCCAGTTCCTACAACATCCAACCGTATAACTTATAAGTAGAATTTAATTGAATGATTATGGGAAGGATATCAAACCTAGCGAAAAAATTAAAATCATTTCAATATCTGATGACCTAAAAACTTAAATGAAGTTAACCTCATTTTGTAAAATAAAATTTCACATTAATAATGCATTATCCATTTTTTATAAATAAAAATCAAAATCAGTTGTTCACTTTCAAGTTATTGTTGTTTGGGATATCTATGAACTTACGAGTATCTGTTCTCTTTGGGTGCCTATGTGTGTACATACTTGAAATAGAAATTCACTTGCTCTATCCACTTTGTGAGTTAACTGTTTTATTGGCTATATAGCGGTTTTGAAGCTCAAGTTTATATGCATTCGAAATGCGCACCTTACATTAATATACGCAATACCGAATACTTATTGAGAATTTTGAATAATTCAAACGACAAATTGTCATCAACAGAAAGCTGGTGGTGTATTATGAGCCTAAGATTATAGGTTTTGGGATACTCTTACCGCATTTCATAAAATTCAAATTCGCCTTGGTCTGCTTTGACCATGAAAGTTGGAAGTTGGAAATAAAACCACAGATATAACTTTTCTATAGCTCAACGGTTTTATTTAAAAGACATGAAATTGAAACCGGAAATACTCGCCTAGAACCAGCCAAGTGTATATTTTGTTTGTTTTATATATTTGTTTTTTTATTTTTTTGAAATCTGGGAGTTGACGATTTGCGTATAAAATTATACATTTTTTGCGGTAAATTTTGGAATTATTTCAATTCAATTAGGCACAAGCTCTTTTTTGTTTTGAAAAATAAAGCACTTAGTACGGCGAGTAGAGGCGCGAGGTTGGAGATGGAGTAAATTTATTTGGCACAGTCGAATGCATCTCTGATTCATTTATTCAAAATTCAAGATTCCACTTCACGCAGGCTTATTCTTATTTATTTATTTCTCATGGATGTTTGAACTTGGGATAATAATTTGACGAAGAAGGTTCTTTTTTCATCGTTTTATTTGAATAGTTTAAATTGTTATTGTCAATCGTAAGGGTATAATGTAGCTTAGCTGACGTTTTCGACCGTTTTATTTTATGACTGATTGGGGTCAGCAAAAAAGGGGATATTAGGAACAATCTTAAAATATATCCTTTAAATTTAACAACTTTGTTTTTTTTTTTAAATTTCTTTCTTTACAGATCTCACAGAAAATGCTTTTTGAAGGAACAAACTCAACCAAATGTATTAACAGTTTAATAGAACCAATTGAAATATCAACGGAGTCATTAAGTTTTACTGACATGTTATCACTGATAGCATTGTTTTCAGTTTGTGCGCTCTATTATTGGATATTTCACATACCAATCAATTGGAAAAGGGTATGTTTATAGAGAAAAGCAACTTTTTAAAACAGAAAAATCGTAAGGTTCGTTCGATAAATTTTACCCAGGGTCGACCCAGGATTTTGTGACAACCCCAGGAGTTGCTCATAAACCTGAGATTTTTAAGGATTCAAAAAAAAAACCCGATAGCTATTAATTTTATTTTGCTACAAATCAATAATTAAAACTTAAAATATATTCAAATTTAATTCCTTAAATTCTCAAAATCGAGAATTGATCTTTTCAATTTTAGGTAATTGTATTTTTGGTGAATGACCGACACACACATTTCTGAAAAAAAAAAACATATTTTCATCATCAGTTGACGAGGAAGGCGAAGCAATCAAAAACTCCGCTTAATTTATAAAATTAAAATTTTTTAAATGCAAATGATGAATGCCAGAGTTTCATAAATGTAAAACGCAGATATTTGCAGAATTCCGATTTTTTTCTTACACGGTGTTTCCACCTTCTATATTGTATAGTATACTCACACATGTTCTGCATTCCGAGTGATGATGAATTCAAAACGAATTTCAATTTCACTTAAAATGAAATAACATGTTCTGTATTTCGAGTGGATTCATCTCCTTCCAATACCCTTCGAATTCATTTTCGAACTGTCAAAATCACTTCTTACAAACAATTTGTATAAAAAAGGTTCATATTAGGAATGTAGAACACGAATTTTCATATTCAGAACCCTAAAATTCCACATTCGGAATGAGCTATTTACAAACTTTATTTTATGTGGAATACAGAACAACTAAAATGTGGAATACAGAACAACTAAAATGTGGAATACAGAACATCGAAATTCACTTTCGTTGCTGAAATTCACAAGAAGTGAAATACAGAACATGTGCGACCATCTGTCATTTTGATAGAAAGAAAGAAAAATAGAATGTTAGAAAATTTCGCATTCGGCCTTTAAAGCATACTATTTCAATTGCACAAATGTCGGAATTATAACAATACACACACCACAAACGTTCACCAGCCACAAACGCTAACCTCAAAGTGAAAACGACATCCAAATAGTATACTAGCGATAGAATGATATGAGCTGTGCAATTTTTTATAGAATGCTATTTGTGGTCTCCATGATCAATTTTCATAGAATGCGACCTAGCTTGATAGAAAATCTAGATCGTGGAGACCCTATGTTAAGGAAAGAAACAGAAGGTTCGTTCGTTGAACTTTACCTTAGGCCGACCCAGTTTTTTTTGACAACCCCAGGAGTTGTCAAAAAAACATGGGTTTTTCGGTTCTCAAAAAACACCCGAGGGCCATTAAATTTATGTTGCAGAAAAGCAAGTTATGTCATTTAATAATTAAGTCTTGAAATATGTTAAATTTAGTATCTTAGCACCTACATTTTGTTTGGCCCTATGCACAATCCACAACTTCAAAGGTTTCTATCTTCAAACCTAGTTCTACTTCAGGGCGAGTTGAGGGCGACCCTAGGTTTCAAAAAACACAGAATTTGTTTATCAAGGTGACTTTAGGTTTTTCAAAAAACGCTTTAGGTCGACTCTAGGGCGACTTCAGTGCTCAACGAACAAACCTGGTATGATGTAAACGGTGGTACAATTTCATTTATTGTTCACATCTGTCAAAATTTCCACTTCTAGCAAATGCCGTTTTCGATAGGTAATCCGGAAGAACTCTTCGATCCGGGATACCAATCGAACAAGTTAACACTAGATTCTCTATTCTGAAGTTTAATGTGAATGCATGTGTATCCCTATAAAGCGACCCAACATTGAATTCAAGTTTGACATTTAGGCGGTTTTCATTTGCTAAATTTTTATTTTGACCTATAAATTGATTTTTTTTCGTAACGAATCGAATACGTTTTCAGATTGATTTTTTTTTTGATATAGTATTGGTGTATATATGTGACTGTGAAATAGCTACCGTTATCAGTTGTCTTGTAAAACTGATGGTTGTCAATTATGAAGTATAGTGGTGTTAGTAAAAGAGGGATAGATCTGCCGAAAAATCCAGATCTGCAAAATTGATTTAAAATCAAAAAATAATCAATTTTAGTTGTCCAATCGAAAGCAGACATGTTCAAAAACAGTTTTTTGAAAGATCTGAAACAAAAATAAATGTATTATTGCTACCAAACGAAAACCCAATTAATAGATTTGAGTTTGTTCGTAATTCTGATTTCAAAACCAGTATCGAATTTCTCTTCTATCCAGCAGAAGAACTGTCATTGGGTATGTCAATCAATTATACCTATGTTCTTACTTGCAGAAGCATTGGGATACCTTCCTGACGACCAATCAAAAACAACATATGTATGTAAATACCTAACCCTTTTTTAAATTCGCATGAACACAAAAGGCATATCACAAATCAAAGTAAATTTGATCGTGAAATGCTCATCAAATATAGAATCATCCCGCTTCCACAAGTTCTTTTCGATTGGTAATCCGGAAAAACTCTCCGATCCGGGATTCCAATCGAACAAGCAAACACTTAATTCTAAATTCTGAGAATTTATGTGAGTGAACGTGTTAGACGGGAAATGTCAAACGCACATTTGTGATTATTTTATTTTATTAACATGGCTGACGCAAATGTAGAAGATCTCGAAGTTATTCCTCATAAAAATGCGAAATTACAGTTATTGAAGAGAAAATTTGATATCCATAATTTCAATTATCTAAAGATTGAAATTGAAATTACAAAACAAAACAATGACATGAATAAATTAATTTGAATTTGACATTAATGGAGTTTTTATTTGGCAATCTTGTCTGATCCGGGAACCCAACTGAATACTTTTGTATGATTCTGACGATTCTAAATTTTAATGAGATTGTATGTGTGAAAATAAAAGTGGAAATATTCAAATTCAAAAAAAAAGTTTGTTGCACAATTATGATACAAAAAATGACAACAGTCGAGTTTGACGTTCAAGTATATGAATGGGTGATTGCTTCTGGTTCTGATTTTAAATCTAGAAGCCAACTTTCTTTTCAGAATTAGAACCCTCATTTTTCCCAAGTGAACGCTTTCAGATTAGTCGAACAGTCCGGAAGGCTTCCGGATTGCCAAATAAAAACGAATTAAGTGGGTGAGTGTGTGCGTGCTTCTGGTTTTGATTCTGACTTCAAATCCAGAAGGAAATTTCTTTTCTATCCAGGAGAAGAACTGTCATATGATACCAATCGAACAGTTTCAGAAGCATTCGGAAGCCTTCCGGACAACCAATCGAAAATGCCATAAGTTTTTCGCAAAAAATCTAATCGAACATCATTTTGGACGTTCAACAACAATGGGCGCTATCGGGAATCTCCCAGGGAATTACATTTTCCAAGGAATACTTAATTCCCTTGAAATTTTTCGTGCGAACTTGAATCTCCCACGGAATAAAATTTCACTCGAACAAGAAACCGTATGAAATGACAGCAAAATTCCCTGGAAAAGCTTATTCCCGATACCAATAAATTCCAAGGGAAAGTTTTGAGCATAATTCACGTTCACAAGCTTCGAATTAGAGAAAAATGTCCAGGGAATGTTTTATTAACGATAACCCCCAATGTAAAAGAAAAACAATTTTTGTGGAGAAAAAAATAATTGTGTTATTGAAGTGAAAGTGGGAAGTGGGGTGATGAACTAAATTATAGCGAGTTTCATTCAAGAAAAGATCTGCTCTTTCCGACAAAAGATTTCATCTTTTTGAATTTTGAGAGTTTCATTCCAACAAAAAGAGCAAATCTATATCAAATCTTGACACAAATGTAGAAGATTTCGAAGTTTTTCCTGATGAAAATGCGAAATTAAAGTTATTGAAGCGAAAATTTCTCAAAACAAAACAATGACGTGAATAAATTAATTTGAAATTTAGTGGGTGTGTGTGTGCGTGCTTCTGGTTTTGATTCTGACTTCAAATCCAGAAGGAAATTTCTCTTCTATCCAGGAGAAGAACTGTCATATGATACCAATCGAACAGTTTCAGAAGCATTCGGAAGACTTCGGAAGCCTTTCGGACGACCAATCGAAAAGGCCATTAGATTGCTTTGTCTTCGTCTTCCTCTCGTCATCTGATGATGAAGATGTGTTTTTTTTTCAGAAATGTGTGTTAGCCATTCACCAATCCTACAGCTATATTTGGATAAAAGTTTCATTGAAAAGATCAAATCTCGATTTTGAGATGAGATCTTTGAAATTTGAATGAATTATTAGTGTCTACTTTTTCAACTTGCGCTTAACAACATTTTACAAATGCAGTTTTGGCTTATATGACGCTTCCAAAAACGGCAATAGGTTTGTTCGTAGAGCCCTGAAGTCGCCCTAAAGCGTTTTTTGAAAAACCTGAAGTCACCATGATTAACAAATTCTGTGTTTTTTAAAACATAGGGTCGCCCTCAACTCGCCCTGAAGTAGATCTAGGTTTTTAGCTGGGGCAAGTTGAGGTAAATGAATAAACGTCAAAGTCACATGAGATCTCATTTGATTTGTCATTTTTAAAATGGAAATAAAAGAATACTCAAACTAATTTTCAGACACAGACATGCAAAATGGAAACCTTTGAAGTTGTGGATTGTGCATAGGGCCAAACAAAATGTAGGTACTAAGATACTAAATTTAACATATTTCAAGATTTAATTATTAAATGACTTAACTTGCTTTTCTGCAACATAAAATTAATGGCCCTCGGGTGTTTCTTGAGAACCGAAAAACCCAAGTTTTTTGACAACTCTTGGGGTTCTCAAAAAAACCTAGGTCTACCCTGGGTAAAGTCCAACGATTAACGATATTCTCAACTTTGGGACATAACAATTCAATTAACATTACGTAGTCGTTACTGACCTTTTCGTGTCCTATAATGCTTACATACACCACACATAAGAATTTGAATGTAACCGTTTCGTTCGCTCCCTATTGTAATGCTTTTTTTGTTACCCAAAAAAATTACCTCATTATTTACAATAATTCCTAAAACTTAATTTGAATTTAATAAAAAAAAACATTTACAATTTCAGCGCCTAGAAGACGTTAGTTATGATCTCGCACTTGGCCGCAATCGCAATATGAAAGCCAAACAAAAGCGAGACACAATCAACCGTATGCGTCGTCTTCGCAAAATCGGCATTAACGATCTACCACCACCCTACCCAAATGGCTGGTATAACATTGCAGAATCTTCGGCAGTAAGAAAAGAAGAAGCTATTAGTGTGGCCTGCTTGGGTGAACAATTTGTCGTTTTTCGAACAGCAACAAACAAAGTGCACGTCCTCGATGCTTATTGTCCACATTTAGGTGCAAATCTTGGAATTGGTGGCAAGGTGATTGGTGACAGTATTGAATGCCCTTTCCATCAATGGGCATTCCGTGGCAGTGATGGTAAATGCATAAACGTTCCTTACAGCTCTTGTGGTGCTCCAGCATCTTCTAAAGTCCGTCGTTGGATATCGAAGGAAATTCATGAAATTATATTTGTTTGGTATCACATCGAAGGTGAAGAACCTTGGGAATTACCTGAGATAAAAGAAGTTGAAAGCAAGCAATTTGCATATCAAGGACGCAATGAGTTCATCGTCAGTTGTCACATTCAAGAAATTCCAGAAAATGGTGCCGATTTGGCCCACTTTACAGCCATACACAATCCAAGTGTTTTGGCTGGAAGTAGTCCGAAAGATAATCCTTTGGCTGGGCTTGGGACTCATCGATGGGATGCAACGTGAGTACAAATGCGACTATGTTCTAAATTCATAACTTAACATTCGCTTTATTAATATTTTTAGTTGGGAAGGGACACAATCTGAAAGCAAACATATCTCCACTCTCTCCCTAAATCATGTTTTGGAAATTCATCCGAAACTGCAATTTTGCCAAGTAGATGTTGTCGGAGTTCAGGTAAGATTCTTTTTTTTGTAGATTGTAGTTGGAATTGATAATTTATTTGTGTGTCCACATTTAAACAGATCGGTCCCGGCTATGTTCAGCTTCATATGAAAAACATATTTGGACGCTTTGTTGCTGTTCAGACAGTTACACCAATAGAGCCACTCGTCCAGAGGGTCATTCATCGGTTTTACGGCCCAAGACTATTATCACCATTTATGAAATTCATGGTGGTGGCAGAGAGTATCATGGTAATTAATTATTTTATTCGGAGAGCATCAAAATTGTAATTTGTTGTAAAATTGTTTCACTTCAATTTAAGGTGGAACGTGATATAAACATGTGGAACCACAAGACATACCGCAGTAAACCACAATTGGTAAAGGAGGATCATTCAATCAAATCATTCCGCAACTGGTATAGCCAATTTTACTCGACCAATAGTAAAACCTTTGCACACGCTCAGGAGAATTTAGATTGGTAAAAGCTAAACCAGTCAATCTCTCCATTGCGGTCGCTTATCCCACATTAATCTTTTGATTTAAACTTAAATTTGTAGACTGTTAGTTACTAATTATTTGATAAGGATAAAGGATAAGGTATTAAGTAGGTTCATAAAAAAATATATATAAAAAACTTTATTTTGACGATTTAGATGTTACGACCACTAATAAATTAATTGAAAAAAAAAATTAAATTGGCTGTGTTTCTCTTTTCAACCATTCCAATGCCAAGTAGTTGTCTTCGTCTTTTTCCAAAATTGGAGAAAGTGTCTCCAAGACCTGTTTGTGATAGTCATTTAGGAGTTTCACTTCAGCCGAAGTCAAAAGATCTTTTTTAATCATTTTGGTTTGTTTTGGACACATTGTAATTGTCTTGAATGTAAGAGCACCACGTCCAGCAAAATCATATTTAGCCTCGACAGCAGGAACTATTTGAACAATGTCTTCGATTCGAATCCCAAATTCACCATCTTTATAAAAGCCAGGTTCTATAATTAGACAAAAGGATTTGTAATTTATACTAAGTTCGTTAGATGTCAAAAACAAAATTCACCATTAGATATGAACATATTTTCTTGAAGGCCAGTATCATCGGCCATTATACGAATACCAACACCCATGGGACCTTCGTGTACATTAAGAAAATGACCAACTCCGTGACCCGTTCCATGGCCATAATCTAAGCCAACGTCCCATAATGCCTTTCTTGCTAAAGTGTCCAGGACTTGACCCTATACATAAAGAAAAAAGAGTTTATGTATTTTTAATAAGGTGTTTTTTTAATATAATACAATTCTATATCCTACTGTATCTTTAATATTAAATTTTAAGTTAAACAATGCTTAAATCTACATTTTTCATAGAAGATTAACTTAGATTCAACCTGACTAGAGTTAATTCAGATGGAACAATTTCTACAGTATATTTGCGAGTATTAACAGATTCCAACAAGGAACAAGCTGTATTTTTAAATTCTATCTTTAAAACGGTTTCGCATCATTAGCTAAAATGGCGGTCAGTGCGAACTCGCATCCGTTTTGATACCAAAATTTAGTTCGTCGATGATAGAACTCCATCCTGTGGTGTTTCTCTATTTACATAGTTGGTATCGGTCGAGTTGCCTAACGAAGCTATAATCATCCAGTCACTAAGCATAGATATAATCCAGTCTTGAATATAGTCAGCTTTGCCATGGTTTTTAAGTGAGTCTTGAATAAATTCGATAAGGACATTATTTAAAGGTAGCGAGAGTATATACTCTTTCGATATCATTATTTTAATTGTAACATTCATAGAAAAAGGAAAGGAAGTAGACTTTAACAAATATTTTAACGAATTTATATTTAAATGGATACCAGCAAAAAGAATGCATACTTTTGGAAGAGCCAGTGGTGGAATCTTTTGTGGAATTAAAAGTAAAACCTGTGGACACCTTGCCAGAATATGTGAAACTCAAAATACTCTTTTATTGGAAATAGTATTGCATGGAAAAGAGCTCATTATATATCCCATCTTCTTGAACTGCAATAACTGGTCCAACGATTATGACGAATTATGCGAAATATTAAATTATTCACAGTCAGATAATGTTATGCTCGTGAGGGACTTTACTGCAAGAATAGGTGATTTCCAAAACATAGACTCACCAACACAAGTATTCCAGAAACATTTTAGTACAACCAGAAAATCAAAAGACACGTTAAACAATAGACAAAGCGTCTAATAGAAATATTAGAAAATTTTGGTTTTACAATGGAATATCAAAAAGCGATCCAAATGGTTATTTAACGTTTATAGGTGGTGAAGGTAGATCAACAATCAACAATTAATTATGCTTTTATAAAAAGCGAATGGTAAGGTGGAAAGATGAGTGGCGTGATGTTCTGAGGCTAGAGCTGGTTGTTGTCTCAGATTTATCTCCAGGGATGGCGGCTGAACTAATGCGGGGAGAATTACCGTGTCTAATTTATTTAAGTCCCTTATAATTCGCATTATTTTATTCAGTTCTTTGTCATATTTTATGGGTATGCTAGTTTACTCAATCATATGTTGTTAGTGTTATGCCTAAACAGCATGTAATGAGCAAAGCAGTAACTTATTTTATGACAATTTTTGAGAATTGGTTTTTAATGGAATATAAGAAGACATAGACAACGGCAGGAATCGAACCTGCAACCACGAGGTTGACAGGCGAGCACACAACTATCGCGCCACGGCCACGGTTAAATTATGTAAGAGATTTCGAAATTCAGTCTGCGACTTATTCTGCTCATTTTCCAAGTTAAACAACTGTGGACGCTGCTATTCAAATTACAGAAACTCCTATTGAAGGTATGGTAAAGATAAAGTGGAAAGATTCTCTAATTTCTAGTTTCATTCAAGTAGAGATCTGCTCTTTCTGACAAAGGATTTCATCTTTTTGAATTTTGAGAGTTTCATTCCAACAAACAGAGCAAATCTAGATCAGATCTCAACACGAAAGATCTGATCTTTGGTGGGTAGGCAGATTTAATTTGAATGCACGCATACACGTAAAACGTTTTTTCTGTCAAACATAAAATGGAAATTATTTTGTTATTAATCTATTGTGAAATTGTGCCAGTCCCTGCTAAAAAATTAAAATAAAAAATAAACAAATAATAAACGAAGTTAATAATTTAAATTTTATAAATTTAGTGGAGTTTTTTATTGCTTTGTCTTCATCTTCCTTATCATCTGATGATGAAGATGTTTTTTTCAGAAATGTGTGTGGACGCGTTCGGTGCAATGCCGATAGGCTAGCCAAAATGACTTAGTAGCGGGTTTGTTTTGGAACGATCCAGGTAACTTTCTCTGTTAAGTCAGTTGTATTGCATACAAATCTGAATTTTTCAATCAGCATTTCCTCAAGTTAATAATAATTTTTGGGCAGCTTGAGATTTGTGTTTGACAACATATGTTTAGTTCATCAGCTGGTTTTTCCTTAGGCGTTACAACAACACAAAGCAATCCGGATTGCTTTAAGTATGCCACCGAACGCGCCCAATACTACAATTAAATTTGGACACAGAGTTTCATTTAAAAGATCAAATCTCCATTTTGAGAGGAGTTCTTAGAAATTTAAATGAAACTCGCTATAACTAACACGCAGCTAAAAACCAAATTCCAATACATAAAGGGTTATCCGTTTTGCGGTTTCAAAAGTATAGGCCTGGAATTCGATATCTGTCAAACTAAGTTATTAAACCAATTTTTTTTTGTCAGTTGAAAGTCTGACATTTACGAAAATGGATCACTTAACTATCGCACAACGCATACAAATTGTTAAAACCTACTACAAAAATGGTGATTCTACCACAGCCACATAACGTGTTTTAAGAGGAGATTATGGTTTACATAATCGTCCAACTACGCAAGCAATTGGCAAAATTGTGAAGAAATTTGAAGAGACTGGATTGGTTACACATATTGTAAGGCTTGTGCATCATCGCTTCGCTCGTACCACTGAAAATATTGTTGCTGTAAGTGAAAGTGATGCCGAACATTCAAATGTGTCGATTCCTCGTCGTTCTCAGGAATTATGACTGTCTTACGGCACATTATGGCGTATTTTGCATTTGGATCTACACCTACATTCATATAAAGTCCAGCTCACACAACAACTGAAGCCACCTGACCATTCACGTCGTCGTAGACACGTCGAATGGGTGCTTGAACAACAGGCGGTTGACGACGATTTTTGGAACAAAATTTTCTTCACCGACGAAGCACATTTCTCACTCGTATTTGGGGTTCTGAAAATCCTCAAGTAATTGAAGAGAGGCCATTACATTACATCACTCTTTGGGGCGCTCTTTGGTCCGGAGGCGTGATTGAACCTTAGTTCTTCGAAAACGACGATGGACCGACTGTCACCGTTAATTCGGAGCGTTAGGGTCATATGATAACCGACTGTTTTTTACCTGCTATTGAAGAATACGACTTGGAGAATATGTGGTTTCAACAAGACGGTGCCACATCCCACACAACTCGAGCGAATATGGCTTTATTGCAAGAGACATTTCCTGGCCGCGTATAATTTCTCGTCGTGGCGATATCAACTGGCCACCAAAATCATGCGATTTGACACCGCTTGGCTTTTTTTGTGGGGCTACGCGAAAGACCGTGTTTATGTAGCTAAACCTTTAACTCTTGAGCACTTGAAAACCAACATTCGTCAAGTTATGGCTGAGATACCGCCCAATATGTGTCAAAAAATGGTCGAAAATTACCTCAAAAGAATCGATGCTTGCAACAATTCGCGTGGTGGTTATTTAAATGATGTAGTGTTTCACACATAATGTCAACTTTCAAACTTTATAATATAAAATATCATGAACAAAAATATTTTATGTGTTTTATTAACGTTTACTTTTGAAACCGCAAAATGGATAAATATATTTATTTTCAATCATAGTAACACGGCTTTCAGACCCTTAACCAGAGAGTTCTTCACCCTGAATTCCCTGATGATGTCCTAATAAGACGAAACGCGTTGGCCAATAAGAAATTACAAATTTGTGGAATAAAAACAAGTGTTTTATTTATTTTATATTTTTTTTTTTTAAATGTTTCCTATATATATTGAATCTAGGTATGTAAATATGTACATACATATGTGAATGGTGTATAGGTTAATCAAAATCTTTTTTTAAACTTATAAAAACTGCCAAAACCATCAATTTTCGAAAAAAAAACCAAGAACACCATTAGGTGCCACGGATCAATGAAAATTTCATAAAAACGTACAGCTCTATTCTGCTATTCACGTGAATCGTATATTCGATCCATCCATTCGATTCCATTTCACACCGCCTCTTATACTGCCATCCCTCAGGTGAACTGCACTATCCCAAGTTCATATTACCATTTATAACAGATGCTCATGCGAAAATCGTCTGAAGTTTGGATAAAAATATGTATGTATGTATGTATCGGACTTTTTTTCTGTTTCACAAACATAAATAAGTTAATTACAAATTTGATAAAGAAAAACTTAATAAAACGTGGTATGATGTTTGTTTTTAATGTTTAAATAGAAAATTTGTTATTTGAAGCTTAAGACGTATTTATAAACAACTCCTTCAGAGTTATCTAGCACATTTATTACATTTCAAGACCCGCTAACATTTAAACAATCAACCAGACATAAACAAATACCAAATCCGCAGCAATTGATATGCGGGTTTGAATTGTATGGAGTGATTGGGTTCACGTGAATAGCAGAATACCGCACAATATTATCGACTTTACCAATGTATACAAGATTCACTTTGAATGAATAGCAGAATAGTGATGAGTGAAAATTCAATAAAAATTCCCCCCGATGAATAGCAGAATAGGGCTGGTACATATCTCGAAAATTGTAGGACAGATATTGATGAAACCCTGTTTTTTATTTTTATTTTTTTGAAAAAAAAAAAATTTTTTTTGTGAAATTTTGTTATGCAGTTATTTAGAGTTTATTAATATACATGTAATTATAAAATTTAAAATTAATTTTTTTGATTAGTTTTAAAAATATCTATTTAAAAAAAAATCAAAAATTAATTTTAATTAGAAAAAAAAGTTATTCAAAATTTTGATATATCTTTTCAGATATAAAATTTGACAGAAATCCAATGTACCGTTACTGAGAAAGCCAAAAATTAAAAAACCGTTATATGAAAGACTTAATAATACACTTTTTCTATAAACTTGCTACGGATTAAATGATATCTAGTACAGTTAAAGCTCCCTTAGGCGGACAGCGACGGTCGAGACACTTTTGTCCGTCTAAAGCATTTGTCCGTCCAAGGGAAAAAATGAAAAAAAACTATTAAAAATATTATGCATATAAGTAAATATTATATATATTGATACAAATAACAAACATTAAATTCTTAAAAAAAAAAAAAAAACGAAAAAGATTTTTTTCATAAACATAGAAACAGGAAATACATATTTTATCTTTTTGATAAAATGTAACAAACTAAATTATTCCCATTGCACTTAATAGCAAAAACAAAAAAAAAAGGTATGCCACATCAATTTTTTTCTTTTAAACTGAACACTTTCCGTTTTGGTGGCATCATGAAATTTTGTTTATCAAAATAACATAAAGATACATACAAGACACAAGATACACGTTATGCATTCGTTCACATCTCACAGACATTGGTATGGTGGCGTATAAACCACTACATTGCAATTTCATTGTTTTCCTTGTTAAGTTACACTCTAAAAACTGCGTGTAAGTTTACCATGAAATTGTATGTAATTTTTAGTGTAAAAGTAGGCAAGTTGCGTATTTATACACAGGCAAACAAATTTGAACACATTATGTTAGTTATCACAAAAATTTGTTGCAAAATTTTCACCCTCTGTGTACATTTCAATCACTGCTGTTCAGTATTAAACTAATAATGCTTAAACATTACGCCCACAATGTTTATAATTAAACAAATATTGTTTAAATTCAAACACCTTATGAAAACTACACATAAAGTGTTTGTACTTAAACAATCAATGGTTGTATTAACTACCATTTGATCTAAGTTACACATTTTATGTGTACATTTTGCAGTTCGTTTGTAACGATTATTTTTACTTTATTTGAAATTACACACAAGAACCATTTACACATTAAATATTTAGAATTAATACGTGCGTAAAAGTACTGCAATTATGGTAGGCAACAAGTTTCCTCGCTCTATGATAGTAAAATTACACGATTTTTTTTAGAGTGTATTTAAATTGGCTTTATCATTCGTAGAGTATGTAAAAAAAAGCTATGGGAAAGTGTAGCTGAAAAAGTTTTTGTCCGCCTAAGAGAATTAAATTTACCAAATTGTGGCTGATGTGCCTGTCCGCGTCCGGTAAGGGATGCACTGTACGCTCAAGGGGATTGTTCGCCTAATGGAGGTGTCCGCAATGGGAGCTTTGACCGTAGCAACAAAAAAATTCTCAAAAGTTTTTATCAAAATCGTTGGAGCCGTTTTCAGGAAAAATAAGATTTTACTTCATAGTTATATGGCAGGTACCGTTATTTTTAGGCCTAAAAATAAAATTTAAATTTCCCCTCCAAAAGAATCACACATACCAAATTTGAAGATAATCGCTTAAGCAGTTTAGGCTGCAGCTCGTTATACATACATACGGACAGATAAACAGACATTTTTTGTAGATCACTTTGTTAGGCTTCTCTATGATCGTAATAGCCATGTTTTATTATCGCCAATAACCCATATGGTTCACCCCGTCACGAATTAGCAACTTGCCTTATAGTACCTACATATAATCGCAAGTAAAATCATCTTACAGCTATCACAAAGTTCTATGAAAAATGGGGCATTGAAAGTCGCAAAAAACGCTGCAAAATGTTTGGACTTTCTTCGCAGATGCAAGAAATTCTTCTCCCCGTTTGATCTGGCTGTAATCTATACGGCCTTCATTCGTTGAAAGTTGGAGTATAACTTTTACATTTGGGCAGGAACTCCCAAAATTCATTTAAATCTTTTAGCTTGCAGAATAGATTCTAAGAATGATAGGCGATAGAACTATGATGGAAAAATTTACATCATCGAAATGTTATATGTCTCTCATTATCATATCGCTATTTTTATAAACAATGTTCTGGCGAAATAGCCAGTTGAATTCCTCATCCTCCCCCTTACTACAGCCGCTTCTTTGAATGCTCATCAGTTTACCCTTAAGCCCAACTTCGGACATACTGTTAAGTACAGATACATTTTTTAGCCGTATTCAAAACCAATGTGCATTGGTATCTCCTCTTACATAATATGGTTCCCTACTTTCCTAACGCTCGAACTGTGTTTGATTATTTTAAGGGTTGCCAAGATCATTTAGTGCACACATCATTATAAAAAATAAAATACAGGACTGGATCGCACGAACTTGCTCATGTAGCTAACAACTTTAATGTAGCTAACCATTGAGGTTCAGTTAGTTAGGTGTAATTATCCTATGCAGGTTTAAAGCCTATGTAGGTAACATTACCTTGATTCTTATTATAATGAATTGTCGAACGGATGATTCAAGGAATAGTTACATAGGTGCCTACTTACACTTAAGGTGGCGCTACAGTCCGGGGTGGACCAGTACCTACTTACAAATGTATATTTAAATCTTAGTTATGGATTTTAATTATGTAATATACGTATTGATGGAACCTAAGTATGCAATATAGATATAAAATTCAAATTTCAAAAAAAATCTGTGACTGGTTTTTGAAAAATCGGATTTTCAAAAAAAATTTTTATTTATTTTTTAAAAATCGAAAAACGTTTTTTCTTTGAAAATTTTCGTATGCACTTTTATCAACAATTTTAGGGAGCATTTTTATAAAAAAAAATTATTTTAATCGATTCATTCAATATTGATAAAATCGAATATATGAAAAGTGGTTCTATGGGAAGTACCGTTAATAAGTAACCCAAAAAAATATTTTTATAGTACATTTGTATGGGAGGTACCGTTGTTTTTTATTAAAAAAAATAGTTTTTTTTAAACTATTTAAGATAATGTCAAAAAACCACCATATACGAAGTTTTGAAAAAATCTATGGAGTCGTTTTCGAAATTTTGAGTTTTCAAAAAAAAAATGTTTGAAAAATTTTGGTATACAATAGTGTTTAAACTTTCTAGGAGCTTCTGCGTAAAAAATGTCAAAAAAAATGAAATTAACCGTTTCCGAGAAAATAGAAAAAATGGTTATACCATTTGGTTTGGTACCTCTAGTACCAAAAATAACAATTTTTTTCCAAAAAAAAAATTATCAAAAGTTACCCTTTCCCTTCATTAATTAACTGATTTAAAAATGGTTGGAGCCGTTTTTGAGAAAAATAAGATTTTTGTTTTTGGCCAAAAAAATGTATGGGGGCTACTGTTATTTGTCGTCTTAAAAAAAATTAAAAAAACGTGTGGACATATTACCGAAAAAATAATATGTACCAAGTTTGAAGCAAATCCACCGAACCATTTAGGCTGCAGACTCGAGGACAGACAGACTGACAGACACACAGACGGAATTCCGGGACCCCCTTTTTTGGTGTTCTCTATGATCGTAATGTCATGTTTAGTTGTTAGAAAACATTTTTTTTTTACGAATACATAACTTGCCTTATAGTACCTATAATCGCAAGTAAAAATTACCTTCACTTTTTTTGGAAATATAGTTGAAGCCAGTGTTAGTTGACCTTTTAGAACCCTTGTGTAAGCCTCTTTTTGGAATTCGGTTGGTTCTCCAAAGTGTATTGTGCGGGTGACATCAGTTGTTCCATCCCTGGAAGATCAGTTAATTAAAATTTGCTACCTTACATCAAGAAAATTCCGTTATCATGCCTATATTGTGCTCCAGAATCACACAAATAAATTTCTTTATCATTTAACACCCTATTTGTTTCTTTTGCGGGATGATAGTGTATAATGGAACCATTTGGACCCGATGAACTGATAGTTGGAAAGCTCAAGCCCATAAAATGTTCATTTTTCCTGAAAAAAATATAATAATAAATTTATGTAACTTGGTAACGATAATTGAAAAGAAAAATCCAACTAACGATCGGAATTGCTCAAGCTTATCTGCTCCTGAAATTTCATCAACCGCCAATCCATCCTGGATCATTTTCTCAAGCCAAGCAAAGTACTGACACAATGCAACTCCATCTCGAACATGACTGTTTATAAAGCCTTCAATTTCGGTTGGATTTTTGATTGCTTTCATAATAGCAATTGGAGTAATCTAGTGAGTGAAGTGAGAGAAGTAATCTAAACATAATATCTTTGTTGCTTATTTTGTTTTTTACCTCTTGATGTCTCCTAGCTTTTGGAATTAAGGCAGTCAAAAAGTAGCTTGAACTCATAGCTATCCATATCTTTTCAGTTGACTTTTCAATCTAAAAATATAAATCTTTGATAAGATCATGTACATGTACACACTCAAGCGATTCAAAACAAACATACAACTTCAAGTAATCGATCTTTAATTGATTCATAAGGTTCAATATAAATTTCCACTTTATTGTTAGTCAAATGTTCACCAAAATTGCTGGGTAATTTTGATTCATCAATGAATAGATGAAGTCTGTCGTGTAAAATGATTAGATACGAAAAGAATACCGGATTATATCCAATATCTGAGCCACGTAAATTAAGGAACCCTGTTCAAAAATTTATAATATTTAGTCGATCGATCGATTTAATTTGCTAAAATGGAACACATTACTTACATGCTATCTCATCCAAGGCACTCACAACTATAGCATCTGATTTTTTATCTATCATTTGTTGCTTAACTTCATCCCATTTGGATGCTATGCTCGCACCCGCAAATTTTAAATCTAAAGCGAACACTGGATTGGTTGGAACACATGGCTGATTCTCCCAGATTGCATCGATCAGGTTATTTTCAATTGGAACCAATACACATTCTAAAAAAAGGAAGAAATGTATTTAATTTTTGACGCTAAAAGTAATTTTCAGAAGTTTTACTGAAGGTGCAGAAAAATTTTTTTGGACAGAAGTACTTAGTACTGAGCTCCCTAGATTCTAGGCCCTAGAATGTCTTGGGGATAGTGAACAAATAATTAAAGTTCAAGGAAATTACTTAAAATTAGTAGGTGTTTTATTTCAATTAACATCAGAAGGACGTTGTCGGCTTGAAAGCTAGTCAAGTTTCTGGTTTTTGATTGGCCTGTTGCCGAACAATAAGGCATTTGACTAGCCTTCAAGGTGATTAACGTTGTTTTGAACGTTCTATCGTAATTGGGTTATAAATCCGGTCAGTTGGAATCTCAAAAGAGCTTGCAACGCAGTTCGCTGTTAATTCGACGCCGCCGGAAAGTGTAATGACTCCTACAGTACTTGAGAGCGTAAACGATTTTATGGGATGAATCTTCTTTCGCACTCGTGCAGTTGCTAAAGTCCTCAAAGAACTTGATATTCACAAATCCGCTTGCATGGATATTATCCCTCCCATCGTTCTGAAGGGGTGATCTTCAACGCTGTCAAAGCCCCTGGGTAAGCTTTTCCATTTGTCCTACACTACTAGTCTCTTCCTGAGTGGATGGAAAACAGCATTTGCCCAGCCTAGTCCCTAAAAAGTACAAATTTTCTTCACCCGCTAATTACCGTCCAATTGCATTTTATCAGCTTAAGAAATAGATTTGTTCGTTGAACACTGAAGTCGCCCTAGGGTCGACCTAAAGCGTTTTTTGAAAAACCTAGTCACCCTGATAAACAAATTCTGTGTTTTTGAAACCTAGGGTCGCCCTCAACTCGTCCTGAAGTAGAACTAGGTTTTTAGCAGGGGCAACTTAAAGTAAATGAATAAACGTCAAAGTCACATGAAATCTGAGGTAGGAATGGGCTATATTGAGGAGAATATCGAGTACTCATCATCGATGTTAATAATTATCGAATGTTTTCCCTTATACTTTCTTCAACATCGATATTGAATCATCGATTTTCCGTTTTAATATCGATGTTTCTATAACATAGATGGACTTATCCATCATCCCTAATGTGAAGCATTTGTTTTGTTGTGAATTCTCGTTTTGTATGCAAATTGTTATTTTTAAAATGGAAATAAAACAATACTCAAATTAATTTTCAGACACAGACATGAAAAATGGGAAGCTTTGAAGTTGTGGATTGTGCATAGGCCCCAAAAAATGTACTAAGAACTTCAATTTAACATATTTTTAGTTTTATTTATTGAATGACATAACTTGCTTTTCTGCAACATAAATTTATTGGCCCTCGGTTGTTTTTTGAGAACCGAAAAACACAGGTTTTTTTGACAACTCTTGGGGTTGTCAAAAAAACCTGGGTCGATCCTAGGTAAAGTTCGACGAACGAACATATAATCTTGAAGAACGAATGCTCCTTAATGACCGACAATATGGCTTTCGTAGCAATAGGTCCACTGGTGATCTGATGGTATATCTCACCGAACAGTGGCACAAATCTTTACATCGTTTTGGAGAAAGTAAGATTATTGCACTTGATATTTCAAAAGCTTTTGATAGAGTTTGACACCAATCTCTCTTATCGATGAATCTCTTCTTCGTTGGATTAGTAATTACCTTTCGGACCATTCAATACAAGTTGTATTGGACAGTTTCAAGTCTGATATTCACAAAATAAATGCTGTGTGCCCCAGGGCTCCGTATTGTCTCCGACTCTTTTTCTCATTTTTATTAATGATCTCTTGTCTGGAACTTCTAAACCACTTAATTGTTTTGTTGACGATACTACTCTCAGCTTTTCATATTCGTTTTCAGATTCACCTCCTTGTTCTTTGGATGTGCAATTGGAACGGCAGCGTATGATAAGCTCATTAAATTCTGATCTCAACAGCATTGACAAATGGGGAATAAAAAACCGTGTAAGATTTAATGCTTCAAAAACTTAGTGCTGTCTTCTGTCGTTAGAGGAGAACCCACCCCTTATGTCGCTATCCATGAGCGGTACTTACATTTAAGAAACCGATCAGCTTTCAGTACTTAGTATGTGCGTCACAGACCATCACTTGTGGAATGACCACATATATTCGATGTCGGCAAAAACGCTGCAAAGTATTTGGGTTTTCTTCGAGAATGCAAGAAATTTTGTTCCCCGTTTGCGCTTAATCTATAAGGCCTTGGTAAGGCGCTCACTAACCAACTGATCAGTCCAAGTGAGATTGCCGGGACGAAACGCAAATTTTGTGGACTAAAGGCCGTTAAAAGCTATTTTGAATCAATAATTCGACAAGTCCAATTAAATATAATGTTAAGTCTTCTACTTGGCTGAGTAATTTCAGTAGTATATAGAATTGTATTATAAAAAAAAAACACCTTCTTATAAGGCCTTCATTCGCACAAAGCTGGATTATAACTTGCACATTTTGGCAGGAGCTCCCTAAACTCATTTGAGTCTCTTAGATAGAATTCAAAATAGAGCTCTAAGAATGATTGGTGATAGAACAATAATGGAAACATTTACATATCTGGAACACCGTCGAAATGTATCATGTCTTGCATTATTTTATCGCTATTTTTATAAGCAATGTTCTAGCTAAATAGCCAGTTGCATTCCTCCCATTAAACTATTCAACTCGCGATTCTAGGAATGCTCATCAGTTTTTTTTTCATTATTCTTATTATAACAATATACTTATGTAAGTAACAGAATATAATTATACAATTTTTAAAAGAAATATAATAAAGAATAGTTATAGTGACATTTAATATTCAACAATTTAAATAGTGGTAAATGCCCCTTATATATTAATGACTTATGCGGGGTGAACGCTATTAAGGAAAGACTGACATAACGAAGGCACAAACATCAAAAAATATTATTTTTGTTATAACAAAATTTAGGCAATTGAATAAATTTAAAACTAATTGATGTAGGTCAACAAAACTTCGATTTGGATGATCAATTTCAAGAAGCCATATTTTAACTTTTTGTAAGTATAAATTTAAGATTCGAATACAACGAATATTTGTTGGAAACGGGTTGGCTATTTAATCTCGAGCCAAATAATCCCGCGTAACTAAGTCCCGCGCCACAAAATCCCGCGCAACGAAATCCTGCCGATTTACTACCTTTCTTGATATAAAGCGACAGCGCTGTATTAAATTTTCATTCTCCATACGATTTTGTTATTTTGGCCAATCAAATCAAAACTAATCCTCTTTTGCATTTTTAGAAGACGGCTCTTTTTCCGAATTTTACTACTTTTAGTTTTATTCACTCGAAAGAGTGAGAATCCCGGAGATCAAAGGAAAAAAAAAGTATAAAATGAGGATTGATCCCGGAAATTCTTCAGTTCTTTTTAGAACTCGGTAGAGGCAAGACCTCAATAAGAGATAAAAAATAGATTTCAAATGGCCGATGGGTGGTTGGTTGCCTGGTAGGTAAGTAGGTAGGTATGGTGGGTGGTTGGTAGGGAGGTATGGTTTATGGGCGGTAGGTGGGCGGATTACGTCCACTGCTGCAAAGTTACTTTTGCTAAAATTTTTTTAATGGACGGAGAATTTTATTGTTTCTGTAAAAAAATTCGTCGTCTATTCAATTAGCCGATTTTTTTACCCTAGATGGAGCTCTAGGGCAACTTTTCTTATAAAGTTCTTTTCAAAACTTTAAATTTATTTCGAAAAAAATGTTTATCTTTAAACTCAATTTGCGGGCAAACTAAGCGTCATAAAGCCTTGAAAATTAACACTTTTTTCTCTTTAAGCTCGAAATATTTTTTTTTCTGCAAAAAGCACAACGCGTAAGGGGGGCATGCTGCCCCCCTGCAACCCCCCTGCCTAGGCCAATTATAATATTTGGGGTGGGTTCATTTTGGGTGTATGCAAAGCTTTTTGGAATTAAACATTTTTTTGGACTTAAAGAAACTACATGAGTGTTCACCGATCAGTTTTTAAAATCGACATATTTTTTTTAAACTCGATTTGCGGCTAACTAAGCACCCTAGTTAATTAGAACCGTCTGAAATCATTTTATACCTCTTTGTGATTATTTGGTCGTCCTAAAAAGGATGGATTGAGATAAAAAAGTACTTTTTTCCATAACTTTACGAAAAATATTTTTTCGTAGCCCAACAATAATACACAACAATTATTGATAATTCACAAAAAAAAATCACGGCACAATTACTTTTGCTTAAATACTTCTGTATTCGCCGAGGAATTTCATTCGCTCTGTAAAAAAATTCGTCGTCTAATAAAAGTACTTAAGCAGGTCAATTCGCCGATTTTTTTTGCCCTAGATGGAAGTCTAGGGTAACTTTTCTTATAAAGTTCTTTTCAAAACTTTAAATTTATTTCGAAAAAAATGTTTATCTTTAAACTCAATTTGCGGGCAAACTAAGCGTCATAAAGCCTTGAAAATTAACACTTTTTTCTCTTTAAGCTCGAAATAATTTTTTTTCTGCAAAAAGCACAACGCGTAAGGGGGGCATGCTGCCCCCCTGCACCCCCCCTGTCTGGGCCAATTATAATATTTGCGGTGGGTTCATTTTGGGTGTATGCAAAGCTTTTTGGAATGAAACATTTTTTTTGACTTAAAGAAACTACATGAGTGTTCACCGATCAGTTTTTAAAATCGACATATTGTTTTTTAAACTCGATTTGCGGCTAACTAAGCATCCTAGTTAGTTAGAACTGTCTGAAATCATTTTATACCTCTTTGTGATTATTTGGTCGTCCTAAAAAGGATGGATTGAGATAAAAATTTACTTTTTTCCATAACTTTACGAAACAACAATAATACACAACAATTATTGATAATTCACAAAAAAAAAACACGGCACAATTACCTTTGCTTAAATACTTCTGTATTTGACGAGGAATTTCATTCGCTCTGTAAAAAAATTCATCGTCTAATAAAAGTACTTAAGCAGGCCAATTGGCAGATTTTTTGCCCTAGATGAAGGTCTAGGGCACCTTTTCATAAAAAGTTCTTTTCAGAACTTAAAATTTTCTTCAAAGAGATATAATTATTTAAAAGAAATCGAAAAAAAAGTTGGTTTTCCAAAACTTTAAAAAAAAAATATTTTTCTGAAACTTAAAATATATACTTATTTTTCAAAAGTACCAAATAGTATTTTCCAAAAAGTATTGGAAATCCCGTCTAATAGCAGTGAAAAATCTCAATATATATCTGTACGTGTGTAATTAAAAAAAATCAATTTAAATCGGCGGGATTTAATTACGCGAGATTTCGTGGCGCGGGATTAAGTTACGTTCCCGTAGGAAACATGTTAAAGAGCTTGCAGGACACAATGGAGTAGAAGTTTGTAAAGTGAGTCGTTCAAAATAGGGGGACAGATACATTGTTTTCAAGGTTGCTTCGCAAATTACGAACATCAGAGTTTGGACTCTGTAGATAGCAACAACTTATAAAGAATATTTTAGATAATCTAAAATAATATAAATGTCTCACAGGTAGAATGTAAATTGATCTAAAAAGCACCATAGAAGGATACAACCGGCTGACCCCGCATATTTTTCTGATAGCACACTTTTGCAAAATGTCTAGAGGCTCTATTTTAGTTTGTTAACCACCACCCCAGCAACTAATTCCATACTGAGGTTTAGAATGGAATATTCCAAAATAAGCTGTTTTTAAAGTTCGGTGATCACAAATTTTGTTGGGATGGTAAAGACTACGGATCGAAAAACGTAGATATCGCTTCAAATATGAAATATGATTTGTCCAACTCATATTTTGATCAAATGAAATACCCAAGTATTTAAAATCATTAAACTAACTTGAAAACAATTTCCACAACAGACTTCACCTTCATCGAATGGCAGTAAATTGACTCCACCATTACATGTACAATTTAACATTCTATAACGTTGCCAGTTACGAGCAAGGAATAATATATTTATATCAGGAATCGCTTGTTTTTTTAGACTGAAATACATCAATTTAGTTTTGTTGCTTTCAGTTAATTTGTGTTTTCAAACCAGATACGCAGTAGGTGGATATCAAAGTTTAAGTCAACCACAAGGCTAAGAGGGCTAGGCGAGGTATAAGCTATACCAAGATCGTCAGCAAAAGCCGTTACTTTACCTACGAATGGAAGGCTGAACAGAGTTTATATAGACGAGAAACAGAATAGGTCCAAGGACAGAACCTTGTGGAACACCAAGGTTTGAAACCCTAGTGTTACTCAAAAAATCTCCAATTTTCACTCTTTGGGTCCTGTCTTTTAAGTATGATACAAGCCAGTTTATCCTTGAGAAGAACTTCGGACGTACTGTCAAGAGCAGACATTCTTTCTTTAGTCGGGGCTCTATTTTTCCCCCCATTTTGATATTCTGAACTTCAAAACCAATGTACATCGGTGTCTCCTTTTAAATCCTTCCCTATTTTCCTAAGGCTCGCACTGTGCTTGTCTTATTAAGGCTAGTCAAAACTCCTTTAGTGCGAGCTCAATTATAAAAAAAAAATAGTTTTGAAAATGCTTTTTCCTTACCATTCCCGTTCAGTTCTTTCTGAATTGGTTTCCATAATCGGTAGGAGAGTAGTTTCGGATCAACACCCACAGTACATCTTTTGGCTAAGTTCTTAGCCAACCAAGCACCAATTGTTGGTGTTGCTGGAAGACCTGGAATATGAATACAAAAAATTGTTATTTTAGCTATTCATAATGTTATCCCTACTTACCATCTTTCATAAGCGTCCAATTAGAATCCAACTGCTTGCCAGCTTGCTGGTAGTACCTGCCGTCAGTCCACAATAGGGCTTTGTCAGTAGTTATGATGGCTGTTCCAGCGGAGCCATCAAATCCACTCACAAATGCACGGCGTTCATCTCTTTCACAAATGTATTCGCTCTGGCAAAAAGATTAAACCATTGGAAATTTATTTTCGATATGAAAGTATATAAAATTGATTCTTTACCTGATGGGCATCATCTGACGGTACAATGTAGGCACTTATAGCTTGAGCTTCCTCAGCTGGATGTTGCATTAACTTCCTTAGCCTGGCGAGAATATGAGTGGTGTCTTTCATGTTTCTACCAAATAGACGATTTGCTGACGCCAGCTTTTAGAATTAACTGATTTAAACTAAAAATCGAAATCAACAAAAGGCGCTGATTCAACCTATCACAGAAATAGAATTCAGATATACCTATACAAACATATGAAGGTATATCAAGACTGAAAGTCTATTATTTATGAAGCGATTAAAATTGATAGCTAGATATTTAATATAAACTACCTACCTGTTGTTCAGATTAAAGGTTTATGTTGACGCAAAAATTGAGTTTATTTTGCGATAGTGTTGTTGAATAGTTCTTTAATCTTTTATCTTTTATTTCTATGGAATCATAAACTTTGCGACTTTGTGTGCCCCTGCATTTTTTTTAATTCCTAATCATGAAATGAAAATAGTGCCTGAGTTGCCACTTGCCAAAACAAAACTTCAACATCGGCTGTTTTGGTATGCCACTTACTGATGCCTGCGTCATCTGGCGATAAATGGAATAAGCTACGTAAGGTAATGAAATTGTTAATAGGTTATAAATTAAAATTTAAAAGAAACAATCGTTATATTTTGAATTTATTAAATTTCCAATTACATACAAACATATTTGATTTGATTTGATTTATTTTCGTAATTGCTTTTTCGATTGGTCGTCTGGAACACTTCCCCCCATAAAATACCCGGGCACAATTTAACTCTGAATTGTTTATGTATCACTGTATTTGTGAAAATTAAATAAAAAATATCACAGCCAAAGAGAGTTTCCAAAGCACTTGATTTCAATTTATATATACATATTTTTGACTTGCGATTATAGGTACTATATAAGGCAAGTTATGCATTCGTCGAAAAAAAAGTTTTGAGATAACAATCAAACATGACATTACGACGATAGCGAACACGGAAAAAGATTTTTTAAAAATTCTTTCCGTCTGTCAGTCTGTCAGTCTGTCAGTCTGTCGGTCTGTCAGTCTGTCAGTCTGTCAGTCTGTCAGTCTGTCAGTCTGTCAGTCTGTCAGTCTGTCAGTCTGTCAGTCTGTCAGTCTGTCAGTCTGTCAGTCTGTCAGTCTGTCAGTCTGTCAGTCTGTCAGTCTGTCAGTCTGTCAGTCTGTCAGTCTGTCAGTCTGTCAGTCTGTCAGTCTGTCAGTCTGTCAGTCTGTCAGTCTGTCAGTCTGTCAGTCTGTCAGTCTGTCAGTCTGTCAGTCTGTCAGTCTGTCAGTCTGTCAGTCTGTCAGTCTGTCAGTCTGTCAGTCTGTCAGTCTGTCAGTCTGTCAGTCTGTCAGTCTGTCAGTCTGTCAGTCTGTCAGTCTGTCAGTCTGTCAGTCTGTCAGTCTGTCAGTCTGTCAGTCTGTCAGTCTGTCAGTCTGTCAGTCTGTCAGTCTGTCAGTCTGTCAGTCTGTCAGTCTGTCAGTCTGTCAGTCTGTCAGTCTGTCAGTCTGTCAGTCTGTCAGTCTGTCAGTCTGTCAGTCTGTCAGTCTGTCAGTCTGTCAGTCTGTCAGTCTGTCAGTCTGTCAGTCTGTCAGTCTGTCAGTCTGTCAGTCTCTCAGTCTGTCAGTCTGTCAGTCTGTCAGTCTGTCAGTCTGTCAGTCTGTCAGTCTGTCAGTCTGTCAGTCTGTCAGTCTGTCAGTCTGTCAGTCTGTCAGTCTGTCAGTCTGTCAGTCTGTCAGTCTGTCAGTCTGTCAGTCTGTCAGTCTGTCAGTCTGTGAGTCTGTGAGTCTGTGAATCTGTGAGTCTGTGAGTCTGTGAGTCTGTGAGTCTGTGAGTCTGTGAGTCTGTGAGTCTGTGAGTCTGTGAGTCTGTGAGTCTGTGAGTCTGTGAGTCTGTCAGTCTGTGAGTCTGTCAGTCTGTGAGTCTGTGACTCTGTCAGTCTGTCAGTCTGTCAGTCTGTCAGTCTGTCAGTCTGTCAGTCTGTCAGTCTATCAGTCTGTCAGTCTGTCAGTCTGTCAGTCTGTCAGTCTGTCAGTCTGTCAGTCTGTCAGTCTGTCAGTCTGTCAGTCTGTCAGTCTGGCAGTCTGTCAGTCTGTCAGTCTGTCAGTCTGTCAGTCTGTCAGTCTGTCAGTCTGTCAGTCTGTCAGTCTGTCAGTCTGTCAGTCTGTCAGTCTGTCAGTCTGTCAGTCTGTCAGTCTGTCAGTCTGTCAGTCTGTCAGTCTGTCAGTCTGTCAGTCTGTCAGGCTGTCAGTCTGTCAGTCTGTCAGTCTGTCAGTCTGTCAGTCTGTCAGTCTGTCAGTCTGTCAGTCTGTCAGTCTGTCAGTCTGTCAGTCTGTCAGTCTGTCAGTCTGTCAGTCTGTCAGTCTGTCAGTCTGTCAGTCTGTCAGTCTGTCAGTCTGTCAGTCTGTCAGTCTGTCAGTCTGTCAGTCTGTCAGTCTGTCAGTCTGTCAGTCTGTCAGTCTGTCAGTCTGTCAGTCTGTCAGTCTGTCAGTCTGTCAGTCTGTCAGTCTGTCAGTCTGTCAGTCTGTCAGTCTGTCAGTCTGTCAGTCTGTCAGTCTGTCAGTCTGTCAGTCTGTCAGTCTGTCAGTCTGTCAGTCTGTCAGTCTGTCAGTCTGTCAGTCTGTCAGTCTGTCAGTCTGTCAGTCTGTCAGTCTGTCAGTCCGTCAGTCTGTCAGTCTGTCAGTCTGTCAGTCTATCAGTCTGTCAGTCTGTCAGTCTGTCAGTCTGTCAGTCTGTCAGTCTGTCAGTCTGTCAGTCTGTGAGTCTGTGAGTCTGTCAGTCTGTCAGTCTGTCAGTCTGTCAGTCTGTCAGTCTGTCAGTCTGTCAGTCTGTCAGTCTGTCAGTCTGTCAGTCTGTCAGTCTGTCAGTCTGTCAGTCTGTCAGTCTCTCAGTCTGTCAGTCTGTCAGTCTGTCAGTCTGTCAGTCTGTCAGTCTGTCAGTCTGTCAGTCTGTCAGTCTGTCAGTCTGTCAGTCTGTCAGTCTGTCAGTCTGTCAGTCTGTCAGTCTGTCAGTCTGTCAGTCTGTCAGTCTGTCAGTCTGTCAGTCTGTCAGTCTGTCAGTCTGTCAGTCTGTCAGTCTGTCAGTCTGTCAGTCTGTCAGTCTGTCAGTCTGTCAGTCTGTCAGTCTGTCAGTCTGTCAGTCTGTCAGTCTGTCAGTCTGTCAGTCTGTCAGTCTGTCAGTCTGTCAGTCTGTCAGTCTGTCAGTCTGTCAGTCTGTCAGTCTGTCAGTCTGTCAGTCTGTCAGTCTGTCAGTCTGTCAGTCTGTCAGTCTGTCAGTCTGTCAGTCTGTCAGTCTGTCAGTCTGTCAGTCTGTCAGTCTGTCAGTCTGTCAGTCTGTCAGTCTGTCAGTCTGTCAGTCTGTCAGTCTGTCAGTCTGTCAGTCTGTCAGTCTGTCAGTCTGTCAGTCTGTCAGTCTGTCAGTCTGTCAGTCTGTCAGTCTGTCAGTCTAGCAGTCTGTCAGTCTGTCAGTCTGTCAGTCTGTCAGTCTGTCAGTCTGTCAGTCTGTCAGTCTGTCAGTCTGTCAGTCTGTCAGTCTGTCAGTCTGTCAGTCTGTCAGTCTGTCAGTCTGTCAGTCTGTCAGTCTGTCAGTCTGTCAGTCTGTCAGTCTGTCAGTCTGTCAGTCTGTCTGTATGTATGTATAGACACCTACAGCCCAAACGCGTGGGCCGAATTGCTTCAAAATTGGTATACAGAGTTGTTTAGGTATTGTACAGAGGGGAAATTGAAATTTATTTTTTAACTCAGAAAATAACGGTATCTGCCATATAACCGTTACATTCAAACCTATTTTTCTCGAAACGGCTCTAACGATTTTGATAAAAAAAATCAGTGCGGCTTTTTAGCTACGACCGATTATATGGTTTGAAAAAAAAATTAGAAAAATGTCTAAAAACCGTACTTTCCATAGGACCGTTTTTTTGTTTTCCACTATCTAATAAACGGCTCAACCGATTCTTTCGAAATTTCAAACATATATTGGTTTAGGTTGCCCAAATTATACCGCGTACCAATATTTTTAATTTGTATTTTTAGAATCATTAAAAAAAAAAATAAAAAATTATATTTCGAAAACTGCTCATTATTTTTTTCAAAAATTATATTTATATGCATTTATTGAATACCTATGAATTGGCGTTTTTTGAATTTTTGTTGAAAAATGTTTTCAAAATTAAAAACAAAAAAAAAAAACCATTTTTTCTCAAAAACCGCTCAACAGATTTTTAAAATTTTTTTCTCATAAATTCAAATTTATATGACAAATGAAATGGCGTACTTTTTTTTGAGCTAAAACTATAGTTCAAGTATTTATTTCAGAATTTTGAATTATTTTTTCTTTGATTAAGCCGATTTAATATTTTGTTTTTAAGTTTTTATTTAAGACTGTCATACCAATTTTATTTTAGAAAAAAATGAAAGATATTTTGTATATATAAAAAATGAAGTAAAAAACTGTGCTTTAAATATATATTTAGATTTTTAACAGAAATCTTTTGCATTCGATGTGATCGAACCTAAGAGCAAGTTCGTGCGAACCAGTCGTGCATTTTATTTTCAATAATAATTAACTTGCTTCTTTCTATATTATTTTTACCAGAAAAGTAGCTAGCTTAAGTTCAATATCACATCAAAATATACAGAAAATTATTATTTTTCTTATTAATTGTGTGAGTGGATTAGTTGGTTCGTTCGTTGAACTTTACCTAGGGTCGACCTAAGTTTTTTGACAACCCCAAGAGTTGTTAAAAAAAACTGGGTTTTTGGGCTCTCAAAAAACATTAGTTTATGTCATCAAATAATTAAAATTTAAAATAAGTTAAATTTAAGTTCTTAGTATATTTTAATCCAAAACTTCATGTCTGTGTCTGAAAATTAATTTCAGTATTCTTTTAATTCCCATTTTAAAAATAACAAATTGCATACAAAACGAGAATTCGCAACAAATCAAATGCGATGTTATTGAAACATCGATACTAAAATAAGAATTCGATGATTCAATATCGATGTTGAAGGAAAATTAAAGGAAAAGCCTTCAAAACATCGATGTTTTCGGTTCGATAATTATTAACATCGATGATGAGTATTCAATATTTTTCTCAATATTGCCCATCCTAACTTGAGATCTCATGTGACTTTGACGTTTATTCATTTACCTCAACTTGCCCCAGCTAAAAACCTAGATCTACTCCAGGGCGAGTTGAGGACGACCCTAGATTTAAAAAACACAGGTTTTTCAGGGTGACTTCAGGTTTTCCAAAAAAACGCTTTAGGGCGACCCTAGGTCGACTTCAGGACTCAACGAACAAACGTAGTGATTCTGTTTTCGTTTCTGAATTGAAATCCAGAATGCTTTTCTGTTTTGTTCAGAGGAATAGCTGTCATTTTGTGGGGGTCAGAACATTTCCGGACGACCAATCGAAAAGGCTATAAGTTACTCCCAAGTAGATTTTGATAAAACTATATAGTAATAATGCTAGGAAAGCTGGGTCGCGATTTTCTTTGAGCTTGGAAAAATGATACCTTATTGTTTTTAATAGTTATATCGTTTAAATTCGAGTAATATGGGCATTTAGTTAGTCATTCCGAAGGCTTCCGAAATTGTTTGATGACATTCAATTACAGTTCTTCTCTTTTATAGAAGAGAAATTTCCTTATGGATTTGAAGTCAGAATCAAAACCATAAGCATCGCATTCGCCCACACTCACTAAATGTCAATATCGAATTAAATGTCAACAACAATTTCGTATAGAGATGAGCGATATTGAAAAACATCTATGTTAAAATTGAAAAAAAAAACGACATCGATGTTATAAATTATGTTTTCTAACACCAATGTTTTTTAATAAAGTTTTTTTTTTTAAATAATAGCACGTTCAAAAATCGATTAAAATTTCCATATATCATAAATTTATTCAAAGTATCATAATTGTTTTGAAAATTGCATGACATTTTTTAACGTAATTTTCTTTTCCTTTTTCGTGTGTGTATCAGCGGCAATTAAACATAAAATTTCACAAAAATAGTTTTGAAGCGTAGTTCCACTTATTTTTCTCAAAAACGGCTCCAACGATTTTATAAAAAATAAAATGCACGGCCAGATCGCCCATACGTGCTCTTATATTCGATCACATCGTATGCATCCTATGCAAAAACATTCCTAATAGAAACGGCTAAATATATTTTTAAAGTCTTACTTAATTTTTTATATACAAAACATATTTATTTTTTCTTTCTAAAAAAAAAAATGGTGTAGCAATTTTAAATATTAAATAATATAAATTAAAAAAAAATTGAAACAAAATCGTCCACCTGTTTTAGAAATATTCAATTTTCATTTTTTTTTCAGAAATCCAAAAAAAATATTTTTTTGAAAATTTTGGTATGCAGTGTTATTTATAATTCGAAGGACCTCTTATATAAAATTTTGATCAAAATCAGTAAAGCCACTTATGAGAACGTCGAAAATCACAAAAATTGTTGTATGGCAGATACCGTTAATAAACAAAAAATATCTAAAAAATTGTTTAACAAAACCTTGACTACCTAAGACTTTTTTTTTATCAAAATCGTTAGAGCCGTTTTCGACATAATTAATATGGTAGAAAACATTGTATGGCAAGTTCTGTTTGAGAGAATCACCTAAAACGCTTAAGTATCAAGTTTGAAGAAAATCGCTTCATCCGTTTAGGCTGTAGATCGTTCTAAGGACAGATAGATAGACAGATATACGAAATTGCGCGACCGACTTTTTTTGATGTTCTCCACATCGTAATGTGAAGTTTGATTAAAATCACTACTATGGGTATAATCTACATTTCGGTTAACATATTTTTTTCTAGTGTTATTACATTTACCTGCCATATTAACTGCCGCTCAACGGATTTCAATCAAACCAAAATTTTCAAAAAATATTTTTTTTGGGATTTTTGAAAAAAAAAGAAAAATATTTTTTTTGAAAATTCAATATTTCGAAAATGGGTGGACGATTTTTTTCAATATTAAGTTTTTAAATTTATAATACTAAATACATAAAATTGTCATACCAAACATTTCTTAAGAAAATTTTGTAATTAAAAAATTAAGTAAAAATACTAAAAACATATTGAGCTGCTTCTACTAAAAACCTTGTGCTTAAGATGTTATAGAATGATAATAGCCTTTTCACACCAAACCCAAAACGCGGTTTCGTGGTTTTCGCGAAATTATCGATTTCGGCTGAAAACCTAAAGCGAAAACACAAGTTTTCCCATACATTTTTGATTAACCACTCGTTTTGATAAACTACAAGTTTTAAATAAAACCTGTCGAAAACATGTTGGATTTGCAAGATGAACTAAGCAAACACACCTTGTGAAACATTCAGTGCTCAATTAATCGTCACATAAATAGCTGACGGGTTGCTGCCATGAAAAAGGAAAAAAAAAAACAGCCATCTGGGGTAATTTCAATTTCAATTCACAACGTCAAAATAATTGAAATGTCAAACGAAAACTTTTGAATGTTCAGTGTGAACGGTTTCCGAGTTTTCGTAAACTTTTAGCTGAAAACTCGGTTTTGGGTTTGGTAGTGAAAAGCCTTTAAGAGCAAGTAAGGGGTTTTCCAATAAGAGGTGTTATTTTGAATAGCCCGCTAATTCGGTAGCTGTCACTTTTGAAGCTGTCATTTTTTGACATTTGACAAGTAGAAACTACGCTATTAATAAAAATAGAACGATCTTCAACAACGCATTTCTTTTTTTTGAATATCAAAATAACACCTCTTATTGGAAAACCCTTTACATACGTGTGATCCAGTTGTGCATTATTTTTTTTAGAAACTGTGTTTAAATTTAAATTTTAATTATCTTGAAAACGATTTTAAATATTTTGATAAAAAAAAAAAATCAGTGCACTATTTTAAGTATAACTAGTCCACATTTTGGTTAAAATAAAAATTTACATAAAATGTCATTAACGGTACCTGCCATATAAATATTTTTTTTATATTCGACTCTCTATTAACTGCTGAACGATTTCGATCAAAATATTTATATAGGAGGTGCCTGAAAGTCTACATAATACAGTACGCACTGGGAATCACTATTCAACAACTTATGAGTACAAGTGAGATCATTTCTGACATTATTTATCTAATGTCAAATCCTAATTTTCCATTTTAACTTTTTTTTAAATGCGAATTTAAAGTTTCGTTTTAATATTTTATTGTAAATTTAGAATAAACTAGAAGCAAGTAGCTTTTTCACTTTATCTAAATTTGATAAATTTCTAACAACTTATATGTTAATAAATAAAATGCACGAGTGGATCGTACGAACTTGTAGCTAAGAACTTTAATGAATCTAAACATTGACGCTGTTTAGTAGGTAAGTAGTCTAGTTATCATATGCAGGTTTAAAGCCAAAGTAATTAAGATAACTTTGATTCTTATTATAATGAATTCAAGGAATAGTTGTTGTAGGTACCTACCTACAAATGTATATTTAAATCTAGGTTATTGATTTTAATTATGTAAGTTAGCAGAGAATTATGTGCATACCTACATAATATATGGATGGAACCTAGGTTTGTAAATATGTACTAATAGTAGTGAAAATGAAGGATGTAGGTTGGTAGGTATGCAATGTCCATACATAAGATTCATGTCATTTTTAAGGACACATGTATATATAAATGTATGAGGGCCTACATTGTATGTAATAATCAGTTACGTACGCAAAAATACGTAAAAAGGATTTTTTTTTAAATTTAACTATATGCTCTAGTTTTTGGCACAGTGGATTTGAGAACCGTGTATTGACTGTCTCATCTTAACCCATGGGCGGCATCCAATTAAAATTGGAGTTTTGGAAAAGAATGCGCCTAGCGTGGGGATCGAACCCACACGTCCTAGTTAGCAATCAAGCACTTTATCCACTGCGCCATTGCCACCCGCCAAATACCTATAATACGGTAGACTGACAGACTGACAGACTGACAGACTGACAGACTGACAGACTGACAGACTGACAGCCTGACAGACTGACAGACTGACAGACTGACAGACTGACAGACTGACAGACTGACAGACTGACAGACTGACAGAATGACAGACTGACAGACTGACAGACTGACAGACTGACAGACTGACAGACTGACAGACTGACAGACTGACAGACTGACAGACTGACAGACTGACAGACTGACAGACTGACAGACTGACAGACTGACAGACTGACAGACTGACAGAATGACAGACTGACAGACTGACAGACTGACAGACAGACATACAGACGAACAGAATTTTTAGACCATCTTTTTTCGTCTCCGCTATCGTCGTAATGTCATGTTTGATTGTTATCTCAAAACTTTTTTTTTCGACGAATGCATAACTTGCCTTATATAGTACCCATGATCGCAAGTAAACAATGTATACAAAATAAAATCCAAGACCTGGTCGCACAAACCTATACTACTAAAGAAATTTGATAAATAAATACACAGTTATCCCATAAAATTGCAGTTCGAGTTAACAGTTTCTGTTTTGAGAATACTATAATCTGCATTTGAAAGATTTATAAAAATAATAATACTAATTATAACTTCTTTCTTCTTTAAAGGTGTCGTCTTTCGATATGTCCACTCGGTTTCTGGTTTCTGTTTAACAGCGACTCGTACGTCGTAGGTGATGTAACCCGACGAAAGCGATGCATAACATTAAATTTTTATGAAAAATTCGCAATATAAAATGAAATTATAAAAATTTTCATAGTTTTTTATTGCTCCGTTAAAAGGCAATTTTAGAGCAAATGTTTTATATTTGGAACGAAATACACTACTCTGCCTAAAATATGGTCCGTCCTCCATCTGTCAAGCTAGGAAGTTTCAAATTCCATTCAAGGATGGCAACGATATCGATGGATTAAAAAACATCTAAAATATCAAAAAATATCATTTTTAACCGGAAAGAGGCATAATAATCCTAACGAGCCTACTCAAAGCAAAGCGAACTACCAAATCACACTTCCAAACCGAACCGAGTTACTCCAAAACAACGCATGAAAAGTATTCACCGATTTTGCTTCAAACCGAGTTGTCAAATTAAAATTTTTTTTGTTTGCTATTTTGAGGTTATTTTCTTTACATAATACCTACATCTTTTTATAGTGCCTTGTTTGAGTTTTGTTGGTAAATTTTTTTTCTGAGTGTGCTTAATTATAAAATGTTGCCAAGCCTAATTGTGATCATTATTCATCATGACCATTATAAGTAACACAAAAACTTCTTTGTAATCTATCAGCAACTAATAATATAAGATACATAAATATTTTCTATCGCCATCCTAGTCAGTCGTTAGAGAATATCTTAGCAAATGAAGTAAGTAGAATATCTAGATTCCATTTAAATGTTACCTCTCAGTAACCCGTCAGAAACTGAAAAATAAAATGAAATTTCAAGAAAAGGTGTTTTGTTATCGTTTAGAAACTGAAAAAAATGAAACCAATCTGTCAGCTTTTAGGAACTTAATAGTGACAAGAGATGCCTGTTTTGAAATTTTGTATCCCTTTTATTTCTTCTATTTCCGTCTTGCTCTGTGAATTTCTCAGTGACCGTTTAGTTACCAAAGAGATAGAATAGATGTCACACAAATGTTATTTATGAAGCGTTTTGTAACTGAAATAACTGGAACTACTCTACGATCGCTCTGTAACTTAATAGTAACTACATCGATTTTGAGAAACTTTCTATCCTTATCCTTCATCGACTCATCGTACCATCTTCTTGCTTACACATAAAATATCACTCACGAATAGATCTCGTTTCTGAGTATTCTCTCAGTCACCGTTCAGTAACTAAAATGAGAAGAACACAATAGAGATAGTTTTACGACACAGTTAGCTACAGCCCGTGGCCGAAATATGTCATTCTGTGTAGTGCAAATTAAAAAATCTGTCAATTCGAGGCCAACAATTGAAGTTTTGCAAAATAAGTGGGTGTTGGGCCACCAAATAAATGGGTCCCGCTGTCAAAAGATCCCGAATCCGTTCCCGACGTTACGACCTGGAAAGCTTATACATGCAAAGTTATAAGTTCTGGCCGCTCATACGAGATAGCTGAATCCATCGCAAATGACCAGCAGTATATTACAGATTTAGACGACTGCATGACTCGTGGGACCCGGAAAATACCAGGTGTTAAGGGTGGAAAGTTCAATAGCCCAACATTTGTACTTTCGCAACCATCAGCAGCACACTATTCAGCGGTAAGTAACGAAAAAGTTATATATTATACAAATTCATCAGCCTTCCTTTTAAAGCATCAATTTACAAACACTTTCGCAAAATATGAAGAATCGATCTCACCAGAGATATGTAGGTTCAACGCAAGACCTCGTCAATGATGAATCAATTATCGTGTATTTGGATGAAAATGGCCAGAACCGCCAGCCAGGAATCAACCAAAACACAGATAAAACTCTCCAGACGAAGAAACAGCGACAGCAATGCAACGACTGGAAGCTAAAATTGAAGTTTTGAAAAAATGTATGAACTTTTTAATGAATATCGAAAAGTTTATGAGAGCGCAACCAATAAACGAGAGGTGAACAAAAAGGTAATTAAAGATTTTTTTGTAATTTACATAACAATTAATCACCTTTTATTCTCTGAAGAAATTTTGTTACAAAAAGAGTTTATTTAGAATTGTGTTATTTTTTTTTGTTATAATCTACACGCGCTCAAGGGATTATGAATACCCTTGAAATGTTTCAAAATAGCGCATGCGTGAGGGTGAGGTTAAGGAAGAGAAAGAATGATAGGAAAGATGTGTGGCACGATATTCGGAGACTGTAGGTGGTTGTTGTCTCAGATTTTATCTCCAGGGATGGCGGCTGAACTAATGCGGAGAAATTTCCGTGTCTTATTTATCGATATCCCTATAATTCGCATTAATTTTTTTAATATTTTTTGTCATATTTTATGGGTATACTAGTTTTACTCAATCACATGTTGTTAGTTCTATGCCTAAGCAGCATGTAATGAGTAATACAGCAACTCGTTGTATGAAATTTATTTTTAGAATTGATTTTTAATGGAAAAATAAGAAGGCATAGACTACGACAGGGATCGAACCTGTGACCATGAGGTTGACAGGTGAACACACAACTATCGCGCCACGGCCACCCGTTGAAACTTAAGTCGAACAGGTTAGTAACTTGTTTCATATGAGTTGCATTTCAGTTTTCTGAAACATTATATATTACGTTACAAAAGAGGCATACAGAAGTTGCAGAACGGTTTCAATTTTGGTTACAAAAACAAATTTTTAAGAAATGAGTTGCATTGAAACTAATGTATACCTGGTTAGTAACATGTAGGTCATATGGCCACAGTGACCTTAATGTAACAGATGTGCAACTTAAATAATTTATAAATTTTTGAAATAATTAAGAAACCTCTGAGGAACATTTGAGGAACTACGGTGATTCGGAAAAACTTTTGAGCAACGCGTGAGCAACCAATTTTTTTAAGTCTCTGGTTGCACAATTCAAATGTGTGCAACTCGAGTAGTCTCCAAATAAAAATATTTGTCCAAAACCGAAATTTTGACAGCTTTACAATTCAAATTTTAAACATTCAAACTCTACTCTAAATGCTTTTTAAACAATACATACAACTGTTACAATATAACTCTTATAAATTGGTATTTCTCTATAAATTTCCTTAAACAAAGATACAAACACATAAGGGTTATTCACGATCTGGTGTACCAAGTCTTGTAAAATTGTAAAGTTTTATTTTTTTACAACAGACTGTGAACACACCTTAACTAATCTGTAGCAACACTGAAGCAAATGTCAAAATCTGTTTCCCATTTGTTCTGAAGAAGGCTTAGTCTGTGTTAAAAAATACACCCTTGTATTTTTCTCTTACAATAGGGATCGGCTATTGTAAAAGTGTAAGACTTTGACATTCAGTAGGTTTTGTTGTTATAGTGCAAAAAAATGCTACACTTTTACACTTTTACAATAATACAAGACCTGACACATCGGATCGTGAATACCCCTTATATATTACGTTAAAAAAGATGCACACAGAAGTTGCAGAAGGCAAAAGTTGCAGAGCGGTTTTAATTTTGGTTACAAAAACAATTTTTGTATAGAAACTAATGTATACCTGGTTAGTAACATGTAGGCCATATGGCCATTATTTTTGAGTAGCAGGTTATTCACACAGTAACAGATGTACAACTTAAATAATTTATAAATTTTTGAAATAATTAAGAAACCTCTGAGGAACTACGGTGATTCGGAAAAACTTTTGAGCAACGCGTTAGCAACCATTTTTTTAAATCTCTGGTTGCACAATTCAAATGTGTGCAACTCGGGTAGTCTCCAAATAAAAATATTTGTCCAAAACCGAAATTTTGACAGCTTTACAATTTGTGAGAATAAACACTTAACTCGCTTGACGTTTTAAAATTTTAAACATTTAAGCTCTACTCTAAATGCGTTTTAAACAATACTTACAACTGTTACAATATAACTCTTATAAATTGGTATTTCTCTATAAGTTTCCTTAAACAAACATAAAAACACATACATTTATGTACCTGCTCAGTTAGAAGTTACCCTTGTTATAAATGATGAACTTGTCGCCATCCAATTTAACAGTGCACCCCATATATTAATTAATTTGTATAAAAAGCGTGCTATCACTCATTGAATACAAATTCAATTTGCCTCCGATTCTTGATCTTGACCGAGCGTACGGCCGGCCGGCGTGCATGAAATAGTTTTACGAGTATTAGCCTCTGTCCAGTCAATAGACGACCTCCAGCCAATTTATTCTCGCTAAAGAGCGTGAAAAAAAAAAGAATTTCTCAAGCAATATACTTTATTCCATTTGTCATAACAAATCAAAGCAATGAAATAGATAGCAAGTGCTTCGGAATGAATAGGTATATACGACGAGACGACCAACACGGAATACAATTTTTGATGGAACACCACTGCGTGTCGTCGGTCGTTTAAGTCCCTCAAGTGTGTAGTATAGTTGAATAGAGGAGCTATATAATAATTGAATCTAGGCCACATGTGGAGATCTGAAGACGTGAGTCCGAACCAAATAGCTTCCGTAAACCGCAGACAACCTAAATGGGTTATTAAATATACCTGTTGGAGTGATTTATTATCGCGATGCTTTCGAGCTGTGGAGATTATGATTTGCGATTGTGTTGCTCCTTTTTATTGTTGAGGCTTCTCTTTATTATTTGGTATTTTTTTTTCGTTATCAATTCTTATTTTATTGGCAGTAATTCGGAAAGATATTCTAAGTTCATTTGTAACAGTATAACCTATCTACTTAATTCGTTGTATTTTCATTAAGTTGTATGCTAGTTTATTTTTACTGTGTTTACGATTCTTGGTATATCTACGATGGACTTAATGGACATATGGGCTGGGAAGTTGGATTTTAGTTTTAGTTCTAGTTCGAACGTTGAGTGAATAACAACTTTTTTTTTATAGTACCTATACCTACCTATTTACATACTTTGACGAAATGAAATGTTTGGTTCCAATTTGTTTTATTTTTATTGTTTTTCAAAGAATTTCATTTGAAAGGTGATTTCTGATTTTATAATAATTTATTATCTAGTTGTTTAAACGAAAGTCTAAAAAAATCGTAATCAAAAGTGATAAGATCGAAAATGTTGTTAACCCAAATAAATTCACGAAAGATTAAAAAAAAAATATCCAAAATCAATTTTAATAATTATTTTGGAGAAATTTGTTATTGTTGATTCGAATCTGTTAAAAAGATTATGGTGTTAAGAAGTGTTTTATCGTGAATCAGTATGTCGATAAAGAATAAACTTAATAGACGGAGAGCCAGTGATAAAAATGGTAACGTCATTTCGTTAAGAAATGAAGTGAATTGTCTGCCACTTATCCGTTGGTGCGGAAGGAGGCTGTCGGCAAAAATTTTAGAAATAAAATGCACGACCGGATCGCACGTACTTGCTCCTATGTTCGATCACATTATATGAAAAAGATTCTTAATGGAAACGGCTAAAAGTATTTTTAAAGTCGTTATTCACTTAATTTTGTATATACAGTCGAGCTTCGTTATGTCGAACTTCGATAACTCGAATGAAATTGGTTGGCAATAGCGCGAAGCCTGAAGTTTACATGTAATTTTTGTTTGAAAACTCGAACTTCTATAGCTCGAATGTCTCGATAACTCGAAGATATTTTTTGGCGTCACCTTTGATAAGTCGAATTTTTTAGAAAAATTTTGTATATTTTTACAAGTTCATTAAATAATGCAGTGCGTTTGTGGGCACTGTGTTTGTATGTTCTATGACTTTGTATGCACATGTTTGTGGTGTTAAAACACACATTATACACAAAAGACGAAATAAAAAGTGTTAAACTGACGTACATAGTTATTAACAGTGCAGTGTGAAGTTTTTATTAAAAGTAAGGCTAAGGTGGATATGTCGTTAAACGAGCATTAAAAAACATCATTTGAAGATAAATTTAAATTAATAAATAAAAGAGGTGGAGAGTGACTCAAGAAAAAGGGATTTGGCTATTAAATATAGCATTCCGGCAAATGCATTCGTCAGTCAAGTATAACAGTAACAGAATATTTTAAATAATCGCAACTATACTTTTTCTTATTCGCAAATAAATATTACGTAATTTACATTAGTTTTCTGTTTTACTTGATAGATCGAAGTCTTGATAAATCGAATTATTGTTTTGGCAAGTGATAGTTCGAGTTATCGAAGTTCGACTGTATGTATACAAATTGTTAATTTTTTTATAAAAAAAAGCTGGTATCAACATTTTAAATATTTAATAATTTAAATTCAAAAACAAAATTTCAGAAAAAATAGCCCACCATTTTTCAAAATATCGAATTTTCAAAAAAAAAAAAATATTTCTTTTACAAAAACCCAAAAAAACTATTTTTCGAAAATTTTGAAATGCAGTATTATTTGGAATTTTAAGGAGCTCCTGTATAAAAATTTTGATCGAAATCTGTTTAGCCGTCGAAATCAATAAAATGGTTGTATGACAGGTACCTTCAATAACAAAATATTTAAACAAAATTTTTCGGCCAAAATGTAGACCATACTCAAGTTAGTACCCACACCAATTTTTATTAAAATCATTGGAGCCGTTTTCGAGATAATTAAAATGGTAGGAATATTTGTATGGCAAGTACCGTTATTTTTGTGGCTAAAACAACAATTCAAAAATCTATTTTGGACAATCACCTAAAACGCTAAACCACCAAGTTTGAACAAAATCGGTTCAGCCGTTTAGGCTGTAGATCGTTCTACAGACAGGCAGACAGACAGACAGGCGGAATTGCCGGACTCACTTTTTTGGGTGTTCTTTATCATTGTAATGTCAACTTTGATTAAAATCTCGAGTTCCATGGTAACTTATAAAAAAACAGACAGTTTGGGTGGTACTACCATGGTGATAGACTGCGCCGAAGGTCGAGAAAGGGTTAATTACCCTAAGACAAAGAGTAGATTTTAGATTTATTAAAAATACAATATTTACAAAGTTTACCTTTTAGGTTTTTACAAATCTTATATGACATGACAAAAGCCGTCTGCCAGATTGACAAATTGATCTAGTAAGATAAGATAATGATAATAGATTAGATTAGATTAAGATTGATTTTTATTTACATTTCGCAATTTTTTACAAAAATATCATAGGTATAATCAATTAAATGCATGGCTTTGCCGTCTGCCTGATTGACAATGAATTTAAATAATTACTTTATATTTTTAATATTCAATATGTTACAGTATTCATTTAAAGACATTCATTTATAATTCTGTTTCTATAATTAATGATAATATTTTACAGGATATATTAATATTAATTTAATTCTACATATTAATTTGTGAAATGAGCATTAAGTTTAAAAGTCACCTCTTAAAATTTGGTTTCTATATCGGAGTGCAGCCTTGACGAATTTATGAAGAGCTGCCCAGGATTCTCCATTTAAAAGGCTAAGAACTTATTCGGCTGAGAAAATAGCTTTACCCAGTTTTCTAAGCTCGATAATTATCGGGCAAACCCCTACAAAATGCGAAGTATCTTCTCTGGTGTTCATATTGCAAATGCTGCACTCTATATCTATAGGTAGATCTGGGCGATGAGGTATGTAGTTAAGGTGTAGTAATTCCCCGTGTGTTTTGAAGATGGTAGATATTTTATCCACTCCAGCATTAGTTTCAAAGTAGCTTTTCGTTCCCATGTCGTAATCTAGTTGGGGGTTATAAGTTCTATGCACAGCTTTTCATCGAGAATTTTAATAATGTTATATAAATCTGTTTTTATCTGATTGGATCTTATAGTCTCTAGCTGTAAAGTACTCTCAGTTCTTTCCTCTAGCTCTGTCCACTTTTCAAAAACAGGAAGTTTTCATGTAGAGGGCAGGCTTTGCTACAACTTTGGGTATTCGAATTTCATTCATTTTAAGCACTTTAAGTACATAAGCCGTGTTTTATTATCGCCAATAACCCATATGGTTTACTCCGTAATAATAAAACGATCTGGGTTACGTACTGTACCCTCTGTTCGCCGAACTTAATACTAATATTTGCAAACCCAGATAGAAACCTGGATCTCGTGTTGTTCTTGTCATACTTGTTAAAAAATAACACAGCCCAGACCCAAGGGCGGATCTAAGATTATTTCGAGGGCGCACAAGTGGCAGATGAGAAAAAAAAATCAGCAATAACAGTTATAAATTAACTTGAGGTATCATACTTCAAGTCAAGTCTATTTCTACAAGTTCAAGTATATAATCTGTATAGTAATATTACTCGTTACTCTTAGCGAGTAATTACAGTTTTTTTTATATAATGATAAAGATATCACGACTAACTAACAATGACTGACTGACAAACAGTGAATTTTAACGACTCTTTATTTAAGTTTTCATTTCTTAGCAAAAAAAAAACATTATACATATTTCTCTTGGATGTGGTTATGGTTACGAGAGTACACGAATGGATGAGATTTAGATTGTTTTCCTTATTTTGGTCTTATTGTTGTTGTCTCATTCGTGATCATGACGGCTGTTTTTTTTATTTTGTTGTTAGACAAGACATATATGAACACAGTCGATCTCGTACTGTAGAGGTGTTAACACGTTTTCGGCTTCCAGTTTTTTGCAAATTAAATTTCGTGTGTGAGTTTAAGTGTAACGATAAATCAACATTTCTCAAGTGGTGCAGTAGCACAGAGGTAGAGTGGACGCAAGCTTTTTTTCACAACCGTGAAGTGGAAAACTTTATTGTTTGGGAAAACGAGCAAAGGGGGAGGAGTTTCAGCACCGGGCCATCGAAAAGTGTCCTAGGGCCAATGAGGCCAGCGATGGCATCAGCTGAAGGAACATCGAAAGATGTTCCACTTACAAGCAGTGATTCTGCAGCAACAACATCAACAGCAATAACAACAACGGCAACATCATCCGATGCTAACCAGAAGCGCAGAAAGAGGATCAAGTGCGCACCAAATATGGAGAAGAGGAGATCGACGGCCACCTCAGCAAAGCTGCCAGCTGGGGTGAATACGTTCGATATAGTCGAGATGTCAGAGGCAGCAAGACAAACCCAGCTAGACACTTCACCCGAAGAGGGTATTGAATATATGTCTGAGGAAAGAGAAGGGCACTTCACGACGGGCGATAGTACTGCCTTCGTGAACCTCTCCACATCAGAGGCGTCATCTGAGGAGGACGAGGAACAAAGAAAGGTCGCTCAAATTGAAACAATAGAGGCAGAAATCCAAAGTTTGAAAAGCCAACTTAAGGCCAAGCTAGAAGCGCGCAGAGCGAAACAACTGAAAGAACTCGAGGAACAAGAACAACAACAGCAAAAAGAACAATTACAAAAACAACAGACACAGCAGCAGCCAAAACAACAACGGCAAAAACAACAGCAATAGCAGTAGACACAAGCCCAGAAACAACCGCAACAAAAACAGCAGCAGCAGAATCAAAAGCAGCCGAATCAACAGCAGCAGAAAAGTCAGTCTCAGCAGCAGCAGCCACAGCCGCCGATTACGAAAAAAGAAAAGGTGCCACCCATAAATACTCATAAAATGGAGCCACAGGATACCATAAATCTGTGTAAGTTGGCCATAGGTCAAAACTTTACTATGAAAAGATTAAATAATGATATGCATGGTTTCCATTGCTTCACACTGGAACAGCACAAAAAATTAAAGCGTTGCTGAAAGAATCAACGTTTAATAGTTTCACCCCTAAGACCGAAAAGTTTCAAACGGTCCTTTTGAAGGGCATAGATTCCTGCACGGAACCACAGGTGCTCTTAAGTGAACTCCGCCAAAAAGCGAATGCGACGATCTCGACTTTATCGGGGTCAAGCCGTTCGCTACAGTTAGAGCTAGGCGGGAGAAGCGGAGTCTTCCCTTCTTCCTTATTCAACTCTCACCTGGATACAACTGGATAGTTTGAGGAGTATCTCCGTCCTCAACTACCAGGTTGTAAATTGGGACAAATTAAAAAGGCGCGGCGACATGCTTCACTGCATGCGCTGCCAAAGGTTCGGCCACGCCGCAGCAAACTGCGAAATGCAGTCACGCTACATTAAGTGTGAAGAAAACCACAATGCAGATGAATGCAAGTTAGGAAAGGAACGGGTCGAAGATAGGACCCAGCTTAAATGTGTACTCTGCCGAGACGTTTCAACTTATAAAGGACAATAAAGCAGCAAAGCAAACAGTGGTAGAAAAGAGTCCAACAGTGCGCCCTCCTACAACAACGCCCGTCAACCCCCAGATTTCTTACGCTCAAATGACGTCAGGAAGGGGAAGCACAGTTCAGCCTACACCAGTGGTCGCCCAACAGGCCCCCATGTCCAAGGCGCCAGCGGCACAGGCGGATATTATGGGCATTTTGCTGGCCATCCAGGGCCAGTTGACTGGCCTCCAAAACCAGATCAGGGAGCAGCCGACTAGGGTGGATTATCTCTACTCTGCTTTGCCGAGCTTAACGCAACTTAGAAGTTAAGGGCGCGCTGCCGGAGAGGCCCTTTAAGATCCCAGCTGTGAATGTAAATTCACTGATTAGGACCGAACGTAGAGCGAATTTATTCCAATTGCTGAAAAACGTAAGTCCAGATGTGTTTATGGCTAGCGCAACTAAGCTTAACCAGACACATAAATTGACTAACAACAATTGCAATATCGTAAGAAGAGACCGACCCAACTCCACTCAAGGAGGAGGCGTCGCAATCTTTATACGTATAGGCATTAGCCATAAGGTAATATATAATAGTAGGTAATGGTAATAGTGCGAAAATTTCGGACGTTAGAGGCATGCATCATATGCATTCATCTCCAACAGGGGAAGAGAATGTATGTGATCGCTGCCTATACACCGGAAACACCTCAGCCCACCCAGTTTATAACAGAGCTTGATAAGCTTTTTGAATGCTTAAGATTGAGCTCGGAAGAAAACTTTTACATATTAGCCGGTGATTTTAACGCCAAACACATAGATTGGGGAAATCAAATACAAAATTCGCGAGGTAATCATTTGTATAGTTGGATGAGTAGATACAACATTGAGTATCGCCTCGATCTTCTAGCCACAGTGAGGCCATCGTTTTCAAGAAGCGGTGCCTATCTGCATCTATTGCTGAAATACGCAAGACTAATAATGACACTGTGGGTCAACGACCAAAAAATTGTTTACGAAAGATCGAGTACGCCGCCCTTATACAACTTCCGAACGAGCTTATGGAGTTGGATGAGTATGTGCCTGTGCATACTCACAATTACAGTAAGGTGCGCTGGCCACGCTTCTCCATTGCCTTATTGAGTGAATTACGTTCAAATGGTATATCCCCACCAAATGACAGTAACCTAACAAATACTGAAATCGACAGATACTTAGAACAAATTGACGAAACGATTCTACGAACAATGAACAGGACAATACCGAAATACAAACAACGTAACGCAACTGACATGTACCGTAACGCGACAATTTATGCACTACACAGACAAAAAAGTGGCTTACTGACAAGACTAAAACGCTTGTACAGACGGTTTACTGACACACGAGATCTGGAGATAAGGACACTGAAGTCGTCCATCAAAAACATCAACCAATTAATCAAAGAAAATTATAGGTTGTCTATTAATTTGTTTTGGGACAATAAAATTCGTGCTGTTAACTCTAGCGACCCAAGTATGTTTCCAAAAATGTATACGATTTTTAAAAGGAATGATCAAAACGATCTTCCGTATCTTAAGCTCCAGAGGACGACAGTGAACAGAGACGTACTCCTGATAGCAGGCCTAGACCCAGAGGATGCCGTATTGGACGATGACCTCTATATAACCGAAGATCCGCTGCAGAAAGTGGAGGCTGTGGTGGCTGCTTTCCAGCAAGTGTACAAGGTGAATGCTAGCATTCGCCCGAATCATGATCTGGAGAACAGAGCTCTGCATCATCAATTATGGCTCCGGAACGATATAACCGAATGGCGATCTAAGAACCTTGGTTTTACCGGGTTTAATGATGAAGATTTGGCAAACGCCATAGTCGCCGACCGAAATGGGCCCAGTCCCCTGTTAATTTCGAAGAAGGAGCTTCAGCTCATCTTCGATTCATTAAAGAAAAAGAAACCAGCAGGAGTCAATGATATATCCAACGTTGTACTACGACATTTACCTCAGGAAGCAGTTGACATTTACACCACAACAACGCGCTGAATAATGGATATTATTCAGTGCGGTGGAAGACAGCTGTGGTGCACCCTCTCCCAAGAAAGGGAAAGGACAACTCCAATCCGGGGAATCTACGGTCGATAAGTCTTCTTCCCAGTATCAGCAAAGTATTTGAAAAGATTATTGATAGGGCTCTGTTCAAGTGGGCGGAGGACAACAATATCATCCCGGATTATCAGTTCGGTTTTAAGGCGGGACATGACACCATTCATGCCCCGTCTAAACTTGTTTCTAATATCCAATGGAACAAAACTAAAAAGCAGTGTACGGGTGCCTGTCTGGTTGATTTGGAGAAGGCCTTCGACACCGTATGGTTAGAAGGCCTCTATCTAAAGCTAACCAGACTAGGTATAAGTAAACCTCTATTGTATATGCTTTATGACATGCTAAATGGTAGAAAGTTTGTTGTCAAGAGTGGCAAAGTAACTTCTACCGCAATTTTTAATATTAATAATGGTCTTCAGCAGGGAGCGGTTAACTCGCCGATTCTATTCAGCATTTACACCAGCGATCTGATAGGTAGTCTAACTCAGGCAATTGCGCACGCCGACGATCTAATTGCGTACAGAACAGCTAATACAGTTGAGGTCATCAATAGTCTCTTGCAGAGTGACTTCGACAAGATTCAGCGATATTGTGATGACTGGAAGTTAAAAATCAACTTCCAGAAATCAGAAACTATTTCGTTTAGGACTCCGTTGTCTAGCGCCTCAAGGGATACGAGAAAGAACTGGTGATCGTAGGGCCACATGGACATCCACTGGCGAGTAAAAGTGTAGTAAAGTACCTTGGCATCTGGTTGGATCAGTACCTGTATTTCGACAGACATATAGGTGCTGCTTTGGCCAGGGCTAGGGGAGCCTTTACCTTGACAAAACGACTGTTTTATAGCAGCCGTCTTGACAGCAGGGTGAAGGTGATTTGCTACATGGCCCTCATCAGGTCGATGATTGCCTACGGATGCCCGGTGTGGTTCAACGTTACCCCATCTCAAATGGAAAAGATTCGGGTGTTTGAGAGGCAATGTCTTAGACGTTGCCTTGGATTACACAGAACACCAGAGTCGGAGTACGCAAGATATTATTCCAACCAGGTTCTATACAACGGAGCCAACATAAACAGAATAAATAATTTTTTGTTTAAGCTGATTCGGGGTCACACTGCAAGAGCGATGTCCTCAACCAACAACTTAATTTTTGGGGCTTACTACCCCAATAATGAATTTGAGAGTGCGCGGTTAAGTGGCTATATCCCTCCCGAGGCATTCCTCTTTTTAGACAGTCGAGGATACAGGATGGAATGGCGGTTCCGCTCATCTAACACGTCAGCCGGAAAACTGTAGATAGGCGACTCCTGTATGGTCGAGACGTCATCGATCAAGGTGGAGAGGAGCGCCTTCGGTTTAGTAGGACTGTGTCCGATCGGGACCGAAGCGATAGGGCGAAACAGGAGAACCAGTTCTGGTGGCTCTCTGAACAGCATCGTGATATTTAAAGTCGATTAAGATATGTCTTGATCGACTTACATACATTTAGGGTTAGGTATAGGGAACAGTGCGGGTGGCACCAAAAAAAAAAAATTAAAAATATTTATAAAAATATTTATGTATGCGGGGGCATACGTGCATGTATCTGCGTAACTGTACATGTATGTGCGTACGTATATGTATGTGCGTATGTACATGTATGGGTGGATTGCATGTAGTTGTGCGTCTGCATGCATATAAAAAATAAAGAAAAAAAAATTGAAAAACGAAAAAAATGCTGCTGTGGCTGTTCTAGTTTTAAGGTAGTTTTAAGTGGTTTCGGGTATTATTAGGTATTTTAAGTAGTTTAAGTTATTTTTAGTTAGTATAAGTTAGATATATCTAGTTTAAATTATTTTTAGTTTATCTTTAGGTAGTTTTTAAGTACAAAAAAAAAAGAAAAAAAAATACTGATACTGAGTTTTTTGTAAAAAAAATGTTCTTGGTTTAAAAAAAAAAACAAAATAATTAGATTTAATTAAAATAGTTTTTAAGTCGAAAGACATTAGTTCTAAGAGTTATTGTTTAGTTAAGAGCGCCCGTAAAGGGGCAGTAAATTAGTTGTAAGTTATTGATAAGTAGGCTAGTTTTAAACATTTTTGTATAGCTTTAAGATAGTTATAAGTGAATATGAAATAATAATGAATTTACAAAAAAAAAAAAAAAAAGACTTTCTAATTATCGGAACTCAATTATACTTCGGATGAAAAGGAAAAGTAATTCCCAGGAAGTTCTTATTGTTGTTTTCTTTGTAAAATGTTTTCTTTGCTGTACTTGATAGTCACGAGAACACGGCTATTGTTATATTTTATATTCATATATCTAACCAGCAGACGGCTAATAGCCATGCTTGTAAACCTCCTTATTATAACTCTAAGTTTGTATACTTTTATTGAAAAAAGAATAGAGAAGAATAAAGATTCGTGGGTGGCAATGGCGCAGTGGATAAAGTGCTTGATTGCTAACTTAGACGTGTGTGTTCGATCCCCACGCTAGGCGCATTCTTTTCTATAAATCCAATTTTAATTGGATGCCGCCCATGGGTTAAAAATGAGACAGTCAATACCTGGTTCTTAAATCCACTGTGCCAAACTAGTGCCGTGCAATTCAGGTTGCATTTAAAAGACCTTAGGTCTTACAGGCATATAGTTAAATTAAAAAAAAAAATAATAATAATAATAATATTTAGTTCGCGTGCATATTTATCAAGATGTGAAAGCTTTATTTGGGTCACCTATACTTTAAATATTATTATTACTTTTCTAAAATTTGTAATATGCTGTTTTAAAAATTTCGTAAATTTATAAATTTTTTTTTATATCTTTTATAATATTTCTTATAGGTATATCCTTTTTATGTTATTTCTTTAGATACAATCAAATGTCGCATCAGGCAGACGGAAGTATGTCCTTATTCTTAAGAACACAATTTTTAATATTTTTTGAAGAAATTAAGATTGTAGCCCTTTTTTAAATGAATAAATTAAATGGCATTTTTTTTAAAATAGCTATCACCAATTTTTAACGCTTGAGCACACTAAATTGATTTGCATTGCAAATTAAAAACATTAGGTTTTATGTTTTAGATAAATATTTAATTACTTCTTGGTTATAATTTGTTTAACTTTCGAAAAAGTATAACTTATAAACTTATACTTGTAAATTTACCGTCAAACAAAAACCAAATTTTCATTAGCTAACTTTATTTTTTTTTATTTTTGCCAATGGCCTGCTTTAGACAGAGGTGCTTAAGACCAGTTGGTGATTTTCAATTAATTAATTAATTTTAAAAATAAAGTTGAATTAAACTAAGAACTTTAAAGAGCATTAATTAAAAAAAAAAATTTACTCTTGCTTCTAACTAACGATAATAATCAATAACACTTGCAGGTCATTAGGTGCAGTGCAGGCAAAAAATAAATGCACAAATGAAGTAGGAGAGATACTCGACTCATTTCGAGTCCTAATGAAGGATTCGAGTATACTAGAAGGAACCACTACCAACGCTATTCAGGCATACATCGTTCTGATGAACGATGCCCACCAGGTCCGTAAGTTGTGTCATCAGCAACACCATCACTGCATTTTATCTGCATGTGCTCTGGACATTCACTGCTGTTCTTCCATCCGATATCGAAATAATACCAAAACCTTCTCTCTTCCAATTTTCCTGGGGCATTAACAACTTCCCGTTGCCATCTTTATCCTTTTCCTCATATCGGTTGGTCATATCATTTGTGCATGTGTGTATATGTATTATGTCCTTGCAGAGCGAATACATTGCCGACCATGACAAACGTTTGCAATACATTAGCAAATTCACTGGATCTGCCGGCGAAGCTGTTGTTACTGCAGCTGAGGCTATTCTCTGGACTGATTCAAGATACCATCTCCAAGCTGAACAGCAACTGGATTCCAACTGCTGGACGCTAATGAAGACAGGTGTGTATGTATATTTATATAGAATGTAGATATAGTATAGATAGACGTGGACGTTGGGAAAATTGTGGGAAGCATGAAGTATATGTATTATACTTTTGCCATACTCAAGTTAGTTTAAGATTAGACAAAATGTACGTACCTAAGTAGGTATTTTGTTCTATGAAGGTGCATATATTGGTCCCAAAGCGGACAAGCAAAGCTGGCACTGGCAATCGCATGAATGTACATAGTATACATACAATGGATGATGGCGAACAAAGGAAAATTGTACCAGAAATATTTGAGAGTGATGTTCTGATGTACCTACCTACTGATTAGGAGATGGTAATTATTACTAAACCTTATAATCCTAATGGGATTATAACAAGACTCCTTTTGCTCCGAGTCAATTTGCTCGAAATTTCTTATTCCAAAAGAGAAATTATGATGCATTTGGGAAATGAAAGCTTTATTGCGACAGACAATCAAAAGATAAAGTTATGATTATGTCCTTAGCCTTGAATGAGCATAGAGAATACAATGGTGTAGTAAGCTGTATTGATTTAAGGTGACATTTTGATACTTAAATCTTAGACTTGTGGCACACAAATATTCTTTATACTAAGTTATGAAATTCCTTAAATGAATGAACTTTTCGTTCAATTAGTGAACAATTTGTTGTTCCGATGAATTATGTAAAGTCTAACGTAACCTAGTGAAGTAAATGATTTGGCTTAACTAAATAAGTTCGTTGAACAAATGAATGACTTCGTAGAATTTATAAATATAAATCCCTAACCAGAGAATGTGTTTTATGCATGATAAAAAAAATTATATTAAAAGTTCAGTTAACACCTTGCTGTTCGATAAAATTCACCTATTGGTGTTATTTGGATATTTGGATAAAAACACCATTGGCTTAGGCTGAGGTTCATGTTTAGAAATCAGTGATGATAGATTCGGGTTCAGATTTGGTTAATTAGACCTTCCACACGCCCTGTCCTGCTAGCATTGCAATATTAACTTACAGTGCTCGCGTTGTTTTGATATATGCATCATCTATCTAATGGATCGGGATGGACTCGAGTTTTTATTTGCGGGAAATTTTTGCATTTGGAAAAAAATCGACCTCAACATTTTAATCAAACTTGACATTACGTTGATAGAGAACATAAAAAAAGTGGGTACCGCTGTTCCATCTGTCTATTTGTTTTTCTGTCTGTCTATACAACGATCTACAGCCAAAACGGCTGAACCGATTTGGTTCAAACTTGGCAATTAGGCGTTTTAGGTGATTGTCCAAAATAGATTTTTGAATCGTTGTTTTAGGCCCAAAAATAACGGTACTTGCCATACAAATTTTTCTACCATCTTAATTATTTCAAAAAGAGCTCTAACAATTTTGATTAAAGTTAATGTGTGCTACTTTGGGTATGGTCTACATTTCGGCCAAACAAATTTTTAAAATATTTTGTTATTAACGGTACCTGCCATACAACCATTTTATTGATTTTCGAATTTCTCATAAACGGCTCCACGGATTTCGATCAAAATTTGTAAACACGACTTCCTTCAAATTCTATATAATACTGCATTTCAAAATTTTCGAAAAATGTTTTTTTTTAATTTTGAAAAAAAAAAATATTTTTTATTTTTTTTTTGAAAATTCAATATTTTGAAAACGGGTGGGCGATTTTTTCTGAAATCTTGTTTATAAATTTATATTTTTAAATATTTAAAATGTTCTTTATTTAGCCGTTTTATTAAGAATCTTTTGCATATATAATATGTACGTGCGATCGAGTCGTGCATTTTATTTTACTTGCGATTATAGGTACTATAAGGCAAGTTATGTATTCGTAAAACAATTTTTTTTCTACCAATCAATCATGACATTACGATCATATAGAACACCAAAAAGTGGGTCCCACAATTCCGTCTGTCTGTCCTCGAGTCTGCAGCCTAAACGGTTCGGTGGATTTGATTCAAATTTGGTACATATTGTTTTTTTCGGTAATATGCCCAAATCTTATTTTTCTCAAAAAACGGCTCCAACGATTTTCATAAAAAAATCAGCTCATTAACGAAAGTAATTTTAATAATTTTTTTTTGGTTTTCGATTTTCTCGGAAACGGTTAATTTGATTTTTTTGAAATTTTTTACGCAGACGTTCCTAGAGAATTTAAAGACTACTGTGTACCAAAATTTGTCAAAACATTTTTTTTTTGGGAATTAATTTTTTTTTTTGAAAACTCAAAATTTCGAAAACGACTCAATAGATTTTTTGAAAACTTCGTATTTGGTGATTTTTGGACATTATCTTGAATAATTAAAAAAACTACTTTTCTAAAATAAAAAACAACGGTACCTCCCATATAAATGTTAAAAAACCGTTTGGAAAAAAAATTATTTCTCGAAAACGGCTTCAAGAATTCTTATAAGAAAATGTGTGTGTTCTTAGATTAATACAGTTTACATTTTAATTATAGAAATATTTTTTTTGCGTACCTACTTAATAACGGTACTTCCCATAGAATTTCTCAATATTGGATAAACCGATTAAAATTTTTTTTTTTATACAAATATTCAAGTTTTCAAAAAAATAGTTTTTCGATTTTTAAAAAATAAATAAATTTTTTTTTGAAAAATCGAGTTTTCAAACACCAGTCACAATTTTTTTTTTAAATTTGAATTTTATATGTATATTAATAATATCTTCAAAATTGCGTTTCAAATTTTTTTCTAAAAATGTTTTCAAAATTTTATAAATAAAAAATTAATTTATTAAAAAACCGCTCCAAACGTTTGTTTAAATTTTTGTTTGATATATTCTTATTTATCCATGAATTCAACTGGGATCTTTGTTTTTCTCAAACTATAACGACTAAGCAATATAAAAACATTTAATTATGTGTATTATTCATTTATTTCTATACCTTATTATTATTCCCCTTTTACGTCTCTAAAAACCACACGAATCTTATGTATGCATATTGCACCAAATATATATAAAATCCATAACTTAGATTTAAAGATAAATTTGTAGCTGAGGTAGGTACCTATGTAAGTATTTCTTGAATCACCCATTCGGCAATTCATTATACTAAGAATCAAGATAATCTTACTACATAGGCTTTAAAACTGCATATTATAACTACACATAACTAACTAAACCTCAATGGTTAGCTACATTAAAGTTGTTAGCTACAAGAGCAAGTTCGTGCGACCCAGTCGTACATTTTATTTTATTTTGTACTCTCTCTTAAACAGCACCACGGATTTCCATCAAATTTGTATATACTAGGTCCTTCAAATTCTAAATAGTACGGCATACTTAAATTTTCGAAAATATTTGGACTTTTGAAAAAAAAAAATATTTCGAAAACGGATGACGATTTCTTGTCAAAATTTTTATATTTTTAAGCTTATGTTATTAAATAAAGAAATTTTGTAAATAAAATATTTAGTAAAAAAACATCTTTAAAAATATATTTAGCCGTTTCTACTTAGACTCTTACGATGTGATGGAACATAAGAGCAAGTACGTGTATTTTATTTACTTTAATGTCGACTGACTGTATTAATTACACATACACATTTTTTTATTAAAATTCTTGGAGCCGACTTTGAGAAAAACATTTTTTTAATCGATTTTAAGAATTTGTATGGATGGCACCGTTTGTTTTTGTTTTAGTAAAATAGTTATTTAAGTATGCGAGATAACGTCAAAAGTAGTAAGTTCAAAGTTTCTGAAAAATCGATTAAGTCGTTTTCGAAATATGTATTGAGTTTTCAAGAAAAAGAGTCCTATTTTTATTTAAAGAAAACATTTTTTAAATTCATGTTAAATACTGTTTAATCTTTTAAAATCTTCCCCATACCAAACTTAAATAAAAATAAAATGAACGACTAGATAACACGTCCTTGCTCTTATGCTCGATCCAAACAAATATTTTTAGAAAATTTTGGTATGCTGTATTATTTAGAATTGAAAGGACCTCCTACATACAAATTTTGGCTGAAATCGGTTTAGTCGTTTATAAGAAAGTCCAAAATCAAAAAATATGGTTGAACGTATGGCAGGTACCGTTAATAACAAAATATGTAAAAAAAATTAACAGAAATATGGACTATACGACCTATCGTAGTTCACATATTTTTGCTTATCAAAATCGTTAGAGACGTTTTCTAGATAATTAAGATGGTAGAAAAAACTGAATGGCAGGTACCGTTAGTTTTGGGCCTAAAAAACGATTCAAAAATTTATTTTAGAGAATCACTTAAAAAGCTTAATTTCGAAGAAAATCTCTTTTGACTGTAGAGCGTTGTACAGACAGACTGACAGACAAACGGAACTGCGGACCCTCTTTTTGGAGTTCCCTATCATCGTGATGTCAAGCTTGATTAAAATACCGAGTTATATTTTTCTCCAAATGCAAAACTTGCAATATAGTAACATATATCGCAAGTAAAAATTACCAAAAAAAAATTCAAAGTTTGGAAAAAAGTGTATGTACCTTACCGACCATTATTTTTGGTCATAAAAAATTTAAAAGAATGCCCACTGTATATTACCGAAAAAACAATATGTACCAAAAAAATGCAAAAAAATCCATACAATCGTTGTTCTGGCAGACAGACTGTCAGACAGACAGATTTGTGAGACGCACTTCTTTCGTATTCGCTATCATCGTAATGTCAAGTTTGATCAAAATCTTGAGTTCGATTTGCTTATTACGAATCCAAAACTTACAGTATAGTACCTACAGTTGCGACAAAATAAATAGCACCTGTATCTTATGATTAATGTAACTAAAGTTTTTAAGACTTTCTTATACTTTAAAGAACTGTTTGACTTATGAAGTAGTAAGAACGACGAAATGTTGGATTTATTAAGAAATAAAATGCACGACTGGATCGTACGAACTTGCTCTTGTAGCTAACAACTTTAAAGTGGCTAACCATTGAGGTTTAGTTAGTTCGGTGTAATTATCCTATGCAGGTTTAAAGCCTACATATATAGGCAAGATTACCTTGATTCATATTATAATGAATTGTCGAATGGATGATTCAAGGAATAGTTACATAGGTACCTACCTACAAATGTATATTTAAATCTAAGTTATGGATTTAAACTATGTGAGTTAGGAGAGTAAAATGTATGTACTTACATATATAGATGGAAACTAAGTATGTAAACATGTATATATAATAATGAAAATGAGGGATGTAGGTGGCTGGGAAGCTATATGCATATAACTTTATAATTTAGTTGCACTATGCATACATAAGATTCATGTGATTTTTAGACATATATATGTATATAAATGTATGAGGGCATTGTATTTAGTAATCAGTGATGTAGGCAAAAATTCGTAAAAAGGGAATAATAATAAGGTATATAAATAAATGGATAATACACATAATTAAATGTTTTTATATTGCTTAGTCTTTATAGTTTAAGAGAAAACAAAGATGCAGTTTGAATTCGTTGATTAATAAGAATATGTCCAAAAAAAATTTCAAAAATCGTTGGAGCTGTTTTTTAATAAATTAATTTTTAATGTATAAGATTTTGAAAACATTTTTAGAAAAAAAACTTGAAACGCTATTTTGAAAATATTATTAATAAATTTTGAAAATATTATTAATAAAATTAAAATTTCAAAAAAATTCTGTGACTGGTTTTTGAAAAAATCGATTTTTCAAAAAACAAAAAATTTATTTATTTTTTTAAAATCGAAAAAACTTTTTTTTTTAAATGTTCGTATGCAGTCCTATTAAAAATTTTAGGCACCATTTGTATAAAAAATCTATTTTAATCGGTTCAACCAATGTTGAGAAAGTCGAAAATATGAAAAGTGGTTCTATGGGAAGTACCATTTATAAGTACGCAAACAAAACATATTTTTGTATTTAAAAGTGGACTGTACTAATTTAGGAACACACACATTAAAAAAAAAATTCTTGGAGCCGTTTTCGAGAAATACATTTTTTTCTTAACGGTTTTTGTTTAACATTTATATGAGAGGTACCGTTGTTTTTTATCTTAGAAATATAGTTTTTTTTTAACTTTTCAAGATAATCTCAAAAAACAACCAAATACGAAGTTGCGCAAAAATCCATTGAGTCGTTTTCGAAATTTTAAGTTTTCAACAAAAAAAAAGTTTTTTTTTAATTTCCAAAAAAATAAATTTTTGAAAAATTTTGGCTTACAATAGTGTTTAAACTTTTCATGAGCTTCTGCGCAAAAAAATTCAAAAAAATCAAATTAACCGTTTTCCAGAAAATCGAAAACCAAAAAAATGGTACTACTAGAGGTACCAAAAGTAACAATTTTTTTCCAAAACAAAATATCATAAAATGTTCATTTTTGCTGCATTAATGAACAGATTTTTTTTCATAAAAAGAAAAAAAAAAGTTTTTTTATTTTTTGGCCAGAAAAAAATGTATGGGAGCTACTGTTATTTGTCGTCTTAAAAGAATGAAAAAAACGTTTGGGCATATTACCAAACAAACAAGATATAACAAAATTGAAGCAAATCCATCCAACCGTTTAGGCTGCAGACTCGCGGACAGACAGACAGACGGAATTGGGGGACCCGCTTTTTTGGTGTTCTCTATGATCGTAATGTCATATTTGATTGTTAGTTTTTTTTTGGGGCAAATCCATAACTTGCCTTCTAACGGGGTGATTTTTTTGCTACTTGGTTTTTGAGGTTTATATTTTTGACAGATCACACATGACAAATTCCACGAACATTTGACATTTCGATTCAGTATTGTTTGCCATTTCATCATGAATAGACTTACGCCTGAACAACGTTTGCAAATTATTGAAATTTATTATCAAAATTCGTGCTCTGTGAAAAATGTGTTTCGCAAGCTTTTATCGCAAAATTGTCTTCAGGGACGAGGCTCATTTTTGGCTAAATGGATACGTGAATAAGCAGAATTGCCGTATTTGGAGTGAAGAGCAGCCAGAGGCAATTCAGCAGCTACCAATGCATCCCGAAAAATGCACTGTTTGGTGCGGTTTATGGGCAGGCGGCATCATTGGGCCGGACTTCTTCAAGGACGATGAAGGCCGCAGGGTTACGGTCAATGGAGAAAGGTACCGTTCGATGATAACAGATTTTTTTTTGCCGAAAATGCAAGAATTGAACTCGGTCGACATGTGATTCCAACAGGACGGTGCCACATGCCACACTGCATGCGAAACCATGCATCAATTGAGAGGCGAATTTGGTGAGCAGTTGATCTCACGTTTTGGCGCAGTCAATTGGCCACCAAGATCATGTGATTTGACCCCGTTAGACTATTTTTTATGGGGTTATGTTAAGTCTATTGTCTATGGGGACAAGCCAAACACGATTGCTGCCTTGGAAGCCAACATTGAACGCGTCATTGGTGAGATTCCGGCCGAAATGTGTGAAAAAGTTTGCCAAAATTGGACCTTCAGAATGGACCACCTGAAGCGTAGCCGCGGGCAACATTTAAGTGAAATTATTTTTAAAAAGTAAATAGCAGAAATTGATTTATCGATCCAAATAAAAATTTCATTCAGTTTTTACAAGTTTCTGTGTTTTTTTGAATTTTCAAAAACCAAGCTCTTAAAAAATCACCGTTTAGTACCTATAATCGCAAGTAAAAAATCATGAATATTGAATTGAAACAAAGAAAAAAAAACGAAATTATGGAAACAAGTGAAGTTATTCTAGGACAAAACAAATGGAACACTTCATTAGAAAAGAAAAACAATTAAGTTAACATAACATTTGATCGTGATACAAAGAAAATTATGTGTTAATATTTAGTGAGTTATCCTTTATTTTTAATCACATGGACACACAACGTTTAATAGTTAAAACGAAAGTCTCAAATCGTACAACAGGTACCGAATACCAGGCTAGCTAATCTACCTGCCAAGTTTTGTCCAAATTTGAACTAGCGAATGTATTAATTGCTTTATCCACATCATTCCACAAGTTTTCAATATAATTGAGATCTGGAGATTGAGCTGTGGCCTATTTCATAAACATTGACAAGTGACAATTCTACAAATTTGTCGCTCCTGTCTGACAAGTTTTCATTTCATATCGTATTGACAGATGACATAATTGTCAGTTAACGAGAATGACAATTTTGTCACTGCCAGACTATGACAAATTTGTGGTCACAATTTTATCATTTTTATCTTTTGACAAATTTTTGTAACGTAATCAAGAGGCTGAATTGATCTAAAATATTATTTATATATGTACATATGTATGTATGGATATACATATCTGCCATGTATGTACGTACATGCATATGCATCATGTATGTATATATATAAGTAAATGTCCATTACCAACTACATGATACTGAGCTCCACTTCCAAGCCAGTTTATCGCCGTAAAAGTTGGTCCTTAGCATCAATTTCTTTTTGTGGGATGATGGAGCTGTCGACCGACTTTTAACAAAATTTATTCCGCCGTACTTTTTCAGACTCGAATTTTTTCATTAAATTGAGAATCACTTAATGCAGCGAAATTATTTCATTGCTTTCTTTCTTTAAAAATTCGAGGATGGCCTACTTCGCTAAAATGGCACATAAAATTTTCCATAACTTTCATTAATATTAGAAATTTCTTACCGAAATTGTCACTTCACGACCGAGATTTAATTGCCTGTCACAATTGTCACTTACATACTGAAAAATTTGTAATTTGTATTTTTTTTTTTGTTCCATAAACAAATTGTCACGGCAAATTTGTCGGGGAATTTGGTACAATTTTCACAAAGTCCCTGACAATTTATTGTCAATACAATTTTTTTTATGATCCGAAATTTTGACAATTGTCGCAAATTCCCTGACAATTCTGCAAAATTGTCAATTTTTTATCTGACTGAACTTAGACAATTGTCAAGTTGTCATTTACAAATTGTCACCTGTCACCTTTCGCGCCTGTCAATGCTTAATAGGGCCCTAGTCACTTCATTACCGCGATTTTTTTGGGTAAATAACCCTTGCTTAACAAACCAAGCGGTATGGTTTGAATTTTTGGCCTGTTTAAATTTCCACTTCAAGGGTATAAATTCATCAGCATACGGTAGCATTGTATTCTCCAGGATTGCTTTATCTTCTATACTATGAAGTGAGCCCACGCAATACCAAGAAATAAATCCCCAAATAAGAATGCTACTTCCGCCATGTTTAACACTTTGGATGGTATACTTTGGATAATATTCCTGATTTTTTCAGCATCGCACATATTTCTTGCCATCCGATCTAAAGCGACTAAACTTAACTTATACGTCCACAAGATATTTTTCCACCAATTTTGATAATTTGAAATATGCTCCTTTGCGTGTTTAATTTTTAGAACAGTCATGAACGGATCTGGTTTTATCATGCGGGCGATAGAAACATCAGTTCGGTTCTTGCGTATTTTGTTTTAAACACTTCCTGCTTTTTGACAATGTTGAAGAGTATTAACAACCTTCTTCCTCGAACATGTTAATTTTCGATTTATTGAAGAATTTGGGAGACCTTCATTTTTTTAAATTGAGAACTCGTGTAGCATAAATGCTTCTGTGGAATGCTTGACCGCATGCACGACCCATACTACATATTTACAATTAAAATTTTACCAATTCTATTAAAAAAAACTAATAAAAAACTCAAAGCTTTCCCACTTACCTTTAAAAGATTTAAAATATTTACCAAAAATGCATTTTGTTTTCAGCGAAAACACTATGTGCTAATTAAATTGTCTTCACTTGAATGTACCTTGCTTACCTTCTAAACTTACACTTGACTTTATTTATTAAAAAAATTGAAAAGAATTAATATCCCGTTACTTTACACTCAAAAGCCACAACAAAAAAGTTCTTAAATTATTGGCATTGGAAATTAACTTATGATTTAAGGCTTCTTCAAATTTCTTAACAAAGCTGTGATATTTATTTTGTCGCCACTGTATGCATAATATCGCAAGTAAAAAATATAACATTGTGATATATGATTGTGAATTGAAAATTTGTCTTCTATTCTATTCAACCTCTTTGTACGTTTAGCTTAAAAGGCCTCTATTCAATGTTACATAACTCTTATGAACAACATTTCCGTGTCTCCGGTTAAAAGCATTGTAACTTTAGGCAGCCTCTAAAATGCGTTTATGAATAAGGCTGAATATGTAAATATCACCATTACAAACGCACTGAATTGTATGAGCGCTCTAAAAATATTAACCAACTTACTCAGATGCCATAAACAACACAATTTTTGGATTTGTTCTTCCTTAAGGGATTGTCTTATAAGCGGTTTCCTTATCCATTCGCTTTTAAAGGCATTATACTGTAGATAATTTCAATTTTCAAAATGTCTTCATTAATCCTTTTAGAAAAAAAATGGTTATGCTCCATTTGAAAGATCCCTGCAACGACCAACTTGTTAAAAGCTGATTTTGCAGATATTCCTTGGTTATATCCAAAATGTTTTCATTTTTATTGATGACAAAGTTTCTATTATGCTGACATAACGGTTGTGCTTGTGCTTGTGCCTGTGTCATTGCTCATCATTTAAACTAAGGTATATTCTGAATTTGTCCGCACTCGATTTCTCTTAATCCCGTCCTTAAGCCCCGTGAATTTGTTGTCATAAAGCTTAATTAGCCCAATAAAATTAAATATCATATTTTGCAGCGACAACAGGAGTCGAGTTGACTCAAGTAGAATATAGAGTCGAGTCGAGTCCATTCATCTTAACTTAAAGCTTCCTAAATTGCTTTCAGCAAAGCATAAATATCTTACATTAATCGCATCTTTCGAGTAGATATCCCTACTAAGCAAGTATTAATTGTGTCTATCTTTGGTCCTGATAGCCAACAACACTGACAAACACTTGCCTTCGCCTTGATAAAGTTTTCCTTTTTCCTGTTGCCAGCTATCCGTGTATAGCTTTGCGTCCTTATATACATTTTATAAATATTTATAAAGATGTCTATCATAAAAAATGCATGGTTTTCCTTCAAGCGATAGTGATGAATGAATATTTCTGTTTCCTTAAGGGAATACTTCTACACATAATACATAAATATATATGTACCTATTATACCTAACTACCCTGCACTATAATACATACATACATATATTTTCAGGACAAAGTAATGTGTTCAACATGACGGAGTGGATCCTTAACAACTTGCCATCAAACTCAACTGTAGGTGTGGATCCTTTTCTTATGAAGGCGTCAAATTTTCGACAAATTGCCAACGAGCTAAATGTAAAGGGACACAAATTAATTAGCATTTCAAGGAATCTTATTGACGAGATTTGGATGAGTCGGCCGCCGCCGCCAGCTCGAAATAATATTATTCCACTTGATATAGAATTTACAGGTGAGTCTAATGTTTTGAGTGTATTTTTTTCTTGTCAAGATTCATTAATTTTTCTGCCTGTTTATTTGTTTTTATTGTTGGTCGTTTGTTAAATTTTAATTACCATCTTTGTAAAGTCCACTTGTTGTTGATATTTTGCAAGTGTGGGTGGATATTAGGAAGTTTTCGGGAGGTGCACTTTTATATCCTGTGAAAATGGAATGTTTTATTGAGCTTTTAAAACGTATCCTGTACATTTTGTTTTTATTTTGCTTTAAAAGGAAATGTCATTCGAAATTTTCTGGAAGGGAAAATAAGTGTTTTTTTACTGAGATTTCCGTAGAATAAAAAAATGAATCCAATTTTAAGAAATTTGTTGATTAGTAACCACAAAGTCTAAAAAAGTCATTTCTTTCTATATTTTAAACTCAAGAATTTAATAGAACCAATTATATAATTACCTATAAGTCCCTTCTTAAGCTTTTGCGAATTTTGCCGCTCAGTATTCTTTTGGTATAAATTACAGACAACAATAACATTTTGATATGTAAACATCTAAGATCTGGGCAAGGGTAACATTGAATATTACGTTACGGAAGTAACGCACTCCATTTTGTTTAAAATGGTTGTGGAATTTGATAAGGGAATTTTTTTTTACAAAGCTTCGTGAATTTGGAAGGGACTTTATAATTTTTAAGACATCTCTTACCAAATTCATCAACCATTAAAAAATAAATAACGAAGTGAATGCACGAAATATTAAGATGAGACCCAACCCGATTAGACTGCTAATCAGTGTTAACTCAGGTTAATTTTTAAGAAGTCCCAGAGGCTGAGAAATGAGTAATTTTGAAAATAAATGAGTCCCAATAAAAAATCTCTTTTAAGTTCACAATAATACCTTTTATTTAATAACTAAAATAAATACTTTAAAAACATACGAAAGATATCAAATTCACAATAGTTCAGGAAAATTAGATAAAAAATGATGATACTTCGAAAAAATTCCGAAAAAAGGTTTTTAAGTCCTAAGCATTTTCAAAAATTACCCTAAATTTTGGGCAAAATAAAATAAATTAGAGGGTAGGTCGGGGAAAAGGGGGTAAAATTAGATTTTTTCTAAATTACTCGAAACCCATAGTTTTTTTTTTTGAAATAAGTTCTTGGTACACATTGTAGATCATGTCATTCTAGACAAATAAGATCTATATTAAGTCATGTCTGGTTACTTTAACGAATGAATTTAATCTATATATCCCATTTGACGAACAATTTAACTTTGGTACGCTATAACTTAAGAACGAATTGATATACAGAAGTCGTTAATATGAAATTTTGTAGATAATTCTACAAGTTGTTCTTAGAACATTTTGAGAAAATAAAGGCTTTGGGAGTTATTGAACAAAATAAAATAGATGACAGCATTTCCTTTCCGGTTACACACTCAAATTTTTGTTGTTTTAATAGAACATGTTTTTCCAAAAATAACTAAGAACAAAAAATTTCCTTCTCAAAAATTTATTATTTTTTTTTTTGAATAAATTTACTACTCCAAAATGTTTTCCACCTTTTTCTCCAAATCTATCAATTGTACGATAAAAAGTGTCTTAATCTTTTTTGTGTATGTGCACCATCAACTTTTTTCAAAAAAAAAAACTATGGTTTTCTAGTAATTTGAAAATAAATTGAATGTTACCCCCTTGCCCCCCTCTAACATTTTTTGCTGCCCTCCAAATTTAGGGTACTTTTTAGAAAAAGTAGGACGTAAAAATGAAGCTCTCCATCATAATTTAACTTTGTCCGAGTTTTTTCGAAGTCAATATCTTATTTTCCTAAACTAACGGGTCCGCCATCTAACGTTTTTTTTTTTCAACTAGTGCTTATTTCGGGAATGGTAATACTAAGATCATATCTGATTTGACAGATAATTAGTTTTATCCTTCCGCTGAACGATTATGGTTGTGTATACGCTTGAACAACGCTCGCTAATTGGGACTGCTTAGAGAAGATGTCGATTTTGCCCAAAAAATCATCTTTTCAGATGAAGCTCATTTCGATCTTGGCGGGTATGTAAACAAGCAAAATTGTCACATTTGGGGCACAGAAAACCCGCACGCATATATTGAAAAGCCGATTCACCCAAAACGAGTCACTGTTTGTTGCGGATTTTGGTCCAGAGGCATAATTCGAAAATGAGCAAGGAGTGGCCGTTACTGTCAATGGCGATCGTTATCGGGCCATGTTGAACGAATTTTTGTTCACAAAAATTGAAGAGGAGGATATTAGCAATATTTGGTTTCAACAGGACGGCACTACGTGCCACACAGCTGAAGCCACACTCGATGTTTTCCGCCCATTTTCAAAAAAAAGTTATTTGGCGGACCCTGTATAAATACCAGGCATGTACATATTTCATATATTACAAAAAAACGATGTACTTTCGATAACAAGAATATTATGATTAAAAATTTTAAAAAGTCTTAAGAACACATTTTTTAAAAAGTAAAGACTTAAGAAAACAAATAAAAAAAACATAGTTTTTAATCTGGAGTCCAAACTTTATCGTTTGAGGCACATAACTCCTTTGCAAACATAATTGCTTCAACAGTTTCTAATTTAAATCTATTAAACTTTTTTTGTTTTGATTAGCTGAGATCTGAAAATTTTCTTTCTGCGGCTGCAGAACTTTGAGGAAACGTTATAAATTTCACAATAAAATTAGAAATGATCTCAAAAATAGGTTCTTCATACGCATATCTTAATCTTGAAACATCAGTCCAGACTACTCAATCTTTTTAAAATATTTTCTGCAAAATGAAATAAAAGTGCTTTAAACTATTGACTCGTTCTTAAAAAAATGAGTCAAATCTAAAAAAGATGAGTTACTGAGCCAAACTTAAAAAAATGAGGCCCTTACTCAAATGAGTCCCAGTGGTAACAGTGCTGCTAATTACACATTGAAATTTGTGTCTGTGATTTTTAAGCACGTGATCAGGGGCTAAATTCCGCAAGCGTGTACACAAAAAATCGGGTACACATGCATATTTGGGATTCCGCATGGGTGAAATAAAGTTTTTTTTGACAGATAACGTGTACACAGATAGGCATATTTTGAGGGCGAATCATTTTTTTAAACGAAAAGCATTCACGCTTGCGGAATTTAGCGCCAGATTATAGTTTCTTCTTCTTTGCGTTTTCCTTATTGTTAAGTGAACTCACCTACGTTTAAGTGGAATAAAGAAAGCTCGTTGTGCTGCGATAAATGCCGCAAGCATGATAGATGCCTTTATATGTTGACTTATGATTTGCACAATTTGACCGGTGTCCGTTTCGAATTGTCATTTTTCATTTCGCAAATGTGCTATATTTCTTGCTGCAGTTGATTTGAATTTTGCATATTATTACACTGCAAACAGTACAAGCATTACGATCAATTGAAATTCAATGCGATATTTTACAATTCGATATTTTTTTCAGAAAATAAGTATAAATAAGTATTAGTTAAAATTTGAAAGTGAGGTTGTCCAATTGGTTTGCTGATTCTGCAAAAATTCCTTCCTGCGTCGCCTGAAGCATCCTTTGGCAATGGCATTGCTGCAACATTCTCTGAAGGCGGTCGAACTGCACATTCCGCTTTGAAGCTGGTGATGAATCTTCTCACGGTTGATAAGTCAATAACGTACACAAGGACCAAGAATTCGGCGACAGCGAAATTGATACGAGAATGCAAAATCATCATTTCGGATGAATGCGCGCACAATTGCGCATAAACGAGCTTTGGAGACAGTTGACCGAACCATGAAGGATTTACAAGTGATTCGAGATGATTTGGTGGGGCTATGATATTACTCTCCGGTGATTTTGGTCAAACTCTTCCCGTCATCCCGAAATCAACTGCTGCTGATGAACTTAATACATGTCTGATATCGTCATCTTTGTGGCGGCATGTCAAGAAGTTGAAATTGACCACGAACATAAGAGTCACATTGCAGAACTACCCATCGACTGCTGAATTCTCGATACAACTGCTGGTACTTTACAATGATCAAAATTCCTTTTTAACAACAACGCCGAAGGAAGAACTCATTACCAAGGTAAAGTGTTCCGCGGCATTGCACATAATTGTAAAAAAAATCTCGATTGGATTAGAGAATGGACAATACTAGCAGCGAAGAAAGAGGACGTCGCGTCGCGTCGATAAATTGAATTTCATTATTCCAAGTCAAATCGCTGAAAAACTGCATTTGTGCAAATGCTTTGATAGCGTAACTGACGAGGAAGAAGAGGTAATGTTGCAGTGATTCAAGCGACGATCATCAAGGGCAAATTAAAAGGAGACGAAGTAATTTCATTATCCCACGAATTCCGATTATTTCAACTGATCTTCCATTTTAATTCAAACGGATTCAGTTCCCCGTTCGATTGACTTTTGCGAGAACAGTCAAGAAATTGCAAGGCCAATCGTCGGAAGCCTGGGGGATTTATCTCGAATTTCCCTGTTTTTCGCACGGTCAGTTGTACGTTGCCGTCTTTGTTTTTTTTTTGCGCTCTCTACTGATTTCGATATCCGTGTTTTATTCTGCCCTATCGAGGTAACCGTCGGAGCGGAGTTTTCTCCGCAACGCATCTTCCTCGGAAATTCAATTTCAGTTCGAAGTAGATGTCATCGGAAGAAATTTTAAACAAATACGACGACGCATTGCGATGGATATAAACTTCAGGCAGAGATGAGCAACTTAACTGATATATCGAAAATGCGATATATTTTCGATAGTTTTTTAATTAATAAATACTATAAACTTCTTAAACCATGAAAAATTGGCGAGAGAGTGTAATTTACTGTTTATAGAAAGAATTTTTTTCAATTATAATGCGCTAGAATTTTTAAGAAATGTAATTAGATGCACCGATTTTAAAATCAAAACTATCGAATAAAGACCATTCCCTATTTCCAAACAGATGTTTTGTTTCCTTTTGAACTGTCAACAAAAGAATAATTTGAAAAAAAAACTTGAAATTCAATATTATTTATTTAGAAAATAAGAGAACAGTGCAAGAACGAAACAATATAAGGTGACTACCTGACACAGCTCTAATTCTATAATTATCATCAAGATTGAAGAAAAACTTTCGCCTAAATAAAAATGCGTTTGCTTTTGTTTTGGAGCAGATTCAACAATACAAAAGAAATTATCGGTCTGATGGTGTCACTCCAAACCTTAAAAAAATATATGATGTATTCAAAACTTAAACACAGCTACAACTTCTGGTGTCATTCTTGTGTAATTTTAGGTATGCAATATCGGATATTCGCTGGTCAGATTTATCATCCGCTCATATTGCTGTCAACTTGTTTATTTGTTCTGCCTAAAAACAAAAAGCCCACAAGTTAACGTATATAAAGGCGTGTCCATATTATGCCGAACGATGCCATTCGGCCTATGCCGAGCGGCCTTTGGTCCATGTCGAAACCGAACTAAATTCAAACCGAAAGAAAAGGATCCATGAAAGAAACCCGAACGTCACGACCAGAATGAGTGGCGCGGCATAGGCCGATCGGCATCGTTCGGCATAATATGGACGCACCTTAAGGTTTATTTCTTCATTACTTACATTTTAATAAACAATTTCTTTAAAAAGAAAACACTTTCCGCAACGAGAACTTTTCGGAGGACTTCGGAGAATAATTTGTTTGAATCTGTCATAAATAAAACCATTCAAAGTACTTCATCGCATACAAATGGTATGCGTTGAATTTCGTCGAACAGAATTTCCGATCAGCCGATCGGAGAATTACCTCGAAGCAAAATGTCTCCGATTCGTAGTAAATCGGAGAGAATTCCGCTCCGACGCGACGGTTACCTCGATAGGACAGATTATCCCTGGAGTTTATCTGAAGTCGTTAAATTGCGGCGACACAAAGTTCGCCGGGTCCGGTAGTAACATCTATGTAGGTATGTTGAGATTGATAAAAAATCACAAAGTGCATAACACTAACGGTAGGTACCTTTATTACCTGAATGTAAATGGACGCATTATGTAAACATTAAACATTCCGTTACAAGACTGCCAATATATTTAATAATGCTTAACGGTACTAACATTTTAATTAAAATTGTAACTTAATGTCATTCGCAGAATAACATAATGTACAAGCCTGTTTAGATATTTCAAAAAACCGTCAATCTTTATTGAATTGTTATTGTAATGAAATGACCCTTCATAAGCGGGCAATATGTCGGTATATAATTTGGTAGTATCCATATACAAACGAGCCCTACTTTTAATTCAGCAAAAGCTGCGAGTCAATCAGAACATACATATATACATATATGTACCACTTACTACGCCATCACCTCCCGCTTAATAGCACTTTTGTTTCTATTTGTTAACCATGAGCATAAAACCCTGATGGTTTCTGCTCCATGTCCTCCGGCAAGCACCGGTGTCGACGCCGACGTCGCGTCGGTAGCTTCATACATATCTGTCGGTCGGTCAGAAGATACCTACTCCCTGAAAATCCAACAAAAACCCAACACTATACCTACCGAAACCATAAATATGCAAATAACCACTTATTCAAATCAACAACAATTCCATATAGCATAACGAACCGTTTGCTACCTTCCTACTTCCTGCATTTTCATTTCCTGATTCCTTTTAATTTTATTTGTTTGTATGTGCATGATGCTGGTATCACAACCTTATTTTTGCTTTTGTTTTGTTTTCTTTTTTTTTTGCTACAAAATGGACGATTATGCTGGGCTGGGTAAAAACAAAAAAAAAAATACGAATAAAGGTAAAGTGGCGGGCTTAAAAGTATCCGAGATGATGGACCAAATCAAAAAAGAGGATGATGCCGAATCCATTGTTGTAACAACTTTAGACGATATCGCATGTAAGTAGCTTAACATGAACATTTTTAAATAAACAATTTTCAAAATGTATGTAAGGGTAGGTATAGTACCAATTTTACGAATGCTATCTATACATACAAATATATTATATATTATATAGTAATATCTACTGATATATCTCTTAGAGATAGTGTAAAAAATTTCAAAGCATTTTTTCATTAAATAAACAGCGGGAAGATGAAATAGCTTAAGAAGCTTAGAATGGTTATCATTTCGAAATAAAAAGAAAATGTTGTTACCATCAGCACCAGATTAGGATTTTCGCAAGGCCTTGAGGGCACTCGTGCTGATGGTAAATTCTTTGCCGCTGCGCTGATGGGGGCCAAATAACAAACCGCGAGTGGAAAATAAAAGAGAGTTCAAGGTTATTTAATGTCTTTATGGTAAGAAAATAAAATGTCTTGCTCACCAAGCATATTCTCTACTTAAAGCGCCCCCATTTGGACGGGAGGTACAATTTTCAAAAAAAAAAAAATGCATCTTACAATTAACTTTTCGTCGCTGCTTAAGAAAACCGAAATAACTCAAAAAAATCAGTTTTTGAGTTAATGACACCAATCGACCACAAAAATCTTTCTCTATCGTTGTGTAAAATCGGCATAGCTGTATCTTTTCAGAATCCCCCTATACTCTGTCTCAGAAAAATAGGCAGTACAGGCAAGATAGGACGTTTGCCTCTCATTCTCGCTACAGTGAATTGCATAAATCTGTCACCCAAGAAAGCTCTCACAGGGTTTTCGTAGTGTGTATTTTAAATTGACTCAGATATGCAAGCAGAGTATGTAGGGTTACCGCCCCCTTTTTTTAGATAGGAATTTTTATTTAATCGTTTTGCTTATAAAAATGTTATCTTTTTCCACACCACCATAAGGTAAGATAAAAAGTGGCCAGTAGGCCAAATCCCTTTAAAATAAAAACAAGTAAAAATAAAACATTTATTCATTAGGATTAATTATAAATTAAATAACAAAACTAAATATAAAATTATCTTTTAAATAACTACATTTAAGAAATATTTTATTCAGAAAAGGAGTTGGTGCTACTGCTGCTGCTATCTTCAGAGCGTTCCGAAAAAAACGTCAATTTCCCACATTTTTGGCTCAACCAGCTGCTCGAATTGTCGGACGCACCGATGCCATTTTTACTTCACTTCCCTTCAAGAAAAAACACTGACCCGAATTTCTCGGTTCACTTGGGAATCACTTTGGAATCCAAAAAAAACTGAGCGCGTCTCACACAAATTAACAAATTTTCTGTATACGCATGTAAATAGGAACGAGAATCGATATTATTTTTGTATGAGCCGGAAAATAGAGAGAGTAGTCGATATTCGAGTGGGGAGTATTTTGTATGGACTAGAAATGAAGACAAATGGAGAGAAACAGTAATTTTTTTTTTAATTTTGCAGAATAAGCAAGCAACAAAGAAATTTGTATCTTCAAGGAAACCTTAAAATACATAAGTAAAAAATTATAAAATAATACTTCAAAATAAAAAAACGGGATTATTGCAACAAAATGGGATTATTGCAACAAAGAAGTGTTTAATATTTCTAAAAGAGCATATTTCTTATTAGATTAGTTCATTTGTGTTGGATTCCATGAAGGTTCCGTTTTCGCTGAGTATGGTGAAGTAGAAAACTCTCTCTCTCACAATACATTCACATAATGGCTCCGTGTCCCGTGGTGATTATAATTTCAATACTAATTTGATTCGATTTGGAATCGTTTTCGATCCGTTTTTTGGTCCGTTTATGAAGAGGTTTCGGATCCAAAACGCAGTCGCTTGCTTGAAGGATCCACATTAATTAACTTCACAATAATTAACCACGCGCTTCGAAAATTTACACAAATAATGTTCTTCTTCAGAACAGCTTGAAGTTTTGTAACTGCATTTGAACGTATTTTCTACACATTGAAAGTAGTGCAAGAAATGAAAATACTCCACGATAACACTCATCATTCAAAACTTTTTTTAAAGCTCTCAAATCAAAAGCACCTCAACAGAAACCCAAGGAAAAAAACCGATCGAGTTGAGAAATGGACACGGGTAACTCTGAAAGCACATCAATATTTAATGAGGGTTGAATAGAAGCAGCAGCCACACACGCCACAGCAAACGCAATTCAGTCCACACTAGAGATGTGTCAATCGTTCATTTTTAAAGATTCAATCGTTCAAATGTCGTTCATTTCAAAGATTCGGTCTTTTCAATCGTTCATTTTTTCAATCAATCATTTCAGTTGCGAGTTGCGACCCATATGGAAACATTTATGAATTGAAACAATCACATGGTTGCGTGTGTGAAGTCAATCAAGTTTTTACTTTCATTCAACATTTATACATATATATGTGCATATGTAAAGTGCTTGAGGAGAATGTATTTGAAATTTAACTGATGCTTTAAAAAAAAATCAAGAACCATATTGGTAAAAACATACCTACATTTTTTATAGGTATTTCTTTAGTTTCGAGTAAACAAACCATTAACCCATAAACATTATAAGAAAATAAAGAGAATATCTACTACATACATATTTCATTTCCATTCTGTTTCATGCGTTCTTTAGAACGATAGAATGTAGTGAAAAGTGAAACCAATCAATGCAATTTATTTTGATTGTAAATAAGCGGAATGAACGAAATATGATTGCCTTGCGTTCAATCCACAAATAAGCCATAATAAAGATTGGAAACCTTCGTACGTTTCGCCCCCCGAAACCCATTTGTTGTATTTGTAGCTTTGAAACTCTATCCATGAATAGATGGGAAATCGAAAAGCAAAACAAAAACAAATTACTAGGGCTGTGTTGTCTATGTGTCTATAGGAAGAGGAACAGAAAAGATTCATGTGTGCGTTTTTATCAATGTGTCTATTGGAAGATGAACAGAAATGTTAGTTGTGTGCGTGTTTCAGCTTGTAGGCAAATGTCAAATGAAAGCAGAGGTTTCTGGTCCTTAAGTTATTAGTTTATGGTTCAATCATTTGATTGAAATTGTAGTATAGTGTAGAACGATTGGTATTGAAATAGATTGATTCGATTTACTTACTTTTATTGCAATCAATCAATCTTTTTAATGATCGAGTCATAAAGACCGAATCAATCACGATTGACACAGCTGTAGTCCACACTTAGATGTGCGCTGAGTAGGACGTTGGGTCTGCGTCACATGCAATGCATTTTTTTAAAATTAATTTTATATATTTACGGAAACGGGCAAATAGCTTTTATGGAGAAGTTCTTCCAATTTAGTATGGTGCAAAAATATGACACACTAATGATTTTGAAAAGGATTTGCCATAAGACGTGTATTACCTATTTTTCTGGGACAGAGTATAGATGGATCTTGTGCCAAATTGTACCTTGTGCCATTTCTTTATTTGCCAATGGAGAACACAGCCAAAACTCAGCAAGTGCTATATTGTCCGAGAAAAATAGGCAGTACACGTCTCATGGGAAAGCTTTTTCAAAATCAGTAGCGTGTCATTTTTGCACCATACAAAATTGCAAGAACTTCTCCATAAAAAGATTGCATGCCCGTAAATATATAAAATAATGAAAAAAAAATTCCTTGCATCGTACGCAGATCCACCGTCCTACTCAGCGCAAGCGCACATCAAGTGTCGACTGAATTGCTTTTGCTTTGGCCTGTGGATGCTGCTACCATTCAACCTCAATTAAATATTGATGTGCTTTCAGAGTTACCTGTGTCCATTTCTTAACTCGATTTTTACTTGGGTTTCTGTTGAGGTGTTTTTGATTTGAGAGCCTTAAAAAAAATTTGTTTGATGAGTGTTATCGTGGAGTGTTTTCATTTTTTGCACTTCTTTTAATGTGTGGAAAATATGTTAAAATGCAGGAACAAAATTTTAAGCTGTTTTCTTTGAAGATCAACATTATTTGCGTAGATTTTAATTAATGTGGAGTAAAGTATTTTTGTATAAAATGTATGTTTAAAAGGTGTGTTTTTTTAAGTTTTGTACAATTAGTTCGAAATAGCTTCGAGGATTTCTAAAGATTCAAGTTCCGAAAAAAAAAGAAATTGTTGACGCGACAAAAAAATTCATAAAAATTTGCAAAATAAGACAGAAGCTGTGAAGCAGGTAGCTAATATTTTTCCTGTATGTGAACGAACAGTTTGCAGACTTCTTAATGAAAACCGTGCCAAAATTCGCCACCAAAGAAAAACAAATGTGATAATGAATAATTTTTTTTGTTTGCTTGTTTTTTTTTTTATTAAAAGGGATTAGGTCTACTGGGCATACCCTTCAAAAACGCACATTTTATCTTACCTCATAGTGGTGTTTTAATTTTTATAAACAAAGCGATTAAAAAACAATCCTATCGAAGAAAAAACGGCAACCCTACATACTATTCTTTCATATTTGGGTCCATTTAAAATACACACTATGAAAACCCTGTGAGAGCTTTATTGAGTGACAGATTTGTGCAATCCACTGTAGCGAGAATGAGAGGCAAACGTCCTATCTTGCATACACTGCCTATTTTTCTGGGACAGAGTATAGGTGTATTTTCGCCAACAGATGTGATTTTATGTGGAAACCGGATTTGTTTGTGTTGTGTGCAAGATAATTAAGGAAATATATATTATTTTATTTTATTTTCTAGGTGTCTGAATTCGACCGAATTCCCCTAGAAAAATATAATTCACACAAACACAGCTGTAAATTTTATTTGTGTCGGTAGTCATCGACTAATATTTTGCGCCTTAGAAGGAAGGGTACTACAGCATCTAACTGATGAGCCCAACTGTAGTCCCTGGGCGAAACGCATAATTTGGACTAAAGGTTACAAAAAAATTAAAATTATAAGCAGAGTCCACAAAAAAAGAACAAACGCAATATTTGCGTACATGTGTTTGTATTGTTTTTACATTTCTTCTTAAAATATATATAGAATAGTTCACTTACTAAAAATTGAACAGTGTTCTTAAAAAAGTAAGTATTGTTTTGTAATATTTTTATGTTTTAAAACAAAATTTGTTTTGGAAATTACACTTTTATGAGTTTTGCCATTTTTCTAGAAAATATTTTTCAGAAATCATTAAGAAATAAATTGATTTTTATATCTAAGCTACAATCTTACGTCATTATAATTTTGACAAAGCTGTGATGAACTAACTCCGAAATAAAATTTTTTTTTTCCTGAATATCATAAATTGTTTCTTGAAAAGTGACCTAATTTTGAAGTATCCTCATTCTTACAAACTAATCGTATCCTTTTCTATTTTTTAAGATTTGTTTTCATTTAATAAAATGCGGAACTAACTAAAATTTAAAACATACTTCGAACAATAAAAATAATTTAAAACATCAACATAACATTATGAAAATTTGTCCGACTCAAAAACTTTAAACTGATTTTCTGAAGAATCAAGTTTTTTGAGTTGTGCCCGGTTTTCTTAAGGGCGACGTTTGCAACCTTTTCAAAGCCAGAAGTCATACTGTTCTTAAATCAAGTTCTCCGAGCAGTTATTGAAAAACTAATTCCAAACTCAAAATTTCGGAAAAAAATTAAGAAAAAAAGTTTGTTTTATATTAATTTAAAATTGTGAGATCCTGCAGGGTGATGTGAATAAGTGGTGTGGTGTGACAAAAAGATATGGCGTCTAGGTTTGACTTAGACAAGAAAAAAATCATATGGGAGGGGGCGGGATTTATTTTCCGCCTTTTAGGCGGGAGGGGCAATTTTCAAAAAAATGTTGGGTCACATCGTATGCACAGGATTTCTATTTAGTATCTAAGTAATTAATTTTTTATACTGCTTTCAAAATTTCTTTAATTTTTTTTCTAAAAAAAAGTTATTGTGCCAATTGTAAATATATTCTTAATTTAAATACTAGTCCTATATTTAATAAAATAAAATTAAAATTTAAATTTCAAAAAAAAATCATCCACACATTTTCGAAATATTGAATCTTCAAAAAATAAAAAAAAATATTATTTCTTGCTAAAATCCAAATAATAGTTTTCCAAAATTTTGGTATGTAGTATTATTTTTAATTCGGAGGGCCTCACATATAAAAAATTTGATCGAAATCCGTCGTGCCGCTTATGGGACAGTCGAAAATCGATAAAATGTTGTATGGGAGGTACCATTAATAACAAAATATATAAGAAAACTATTTCCATAAAGTAGTACACACCTTTTTTGTTAGCTAAATCCATAGAGCCGTTTCGAGATAATTAAGGTGGTAGAAAAAATTGTATGGCACGTATACTGTTATTTTTGGGGCTGAAAAACCAATTTTAAATCGAATTACCTAAAACTCTTAAGTAGCAAGTTTAAAAAAAATCGCTTCTGAAGTTTAGGCTGTAGCTCGTTGTACAAACAGAGAGATAGACAGATAAACGGAATTGCGAGACCCACTTTTTTTTATTGTTATGTCATCGTAATGTCAAGTTTGATAAAAATCTCGAGTTGTTGCCTGATAGTAGATATCTAGCTATATCGCAAGTAAAAATCACTTAAAACAGAATAAAATGTCGCAAAATTTTAAACGATTTAGGAAAATGTTAAAGCCACTTTTAGCAATTTACTAAGGTGATAAGAAGATGATTGAGCTAATTTTAAACGATTTTAACGTTTTACTAACGTTAAAATCACGGAATGGCTACTTTAACTTTTAGCAATTTGCTAAATCCATTATGGAATCTGATAGTATATCAGCCTTGCACGCGGGGTGCCCAGGTTCGAGTCCTGCTGGTGCATAATTTTTTTATTGTTAATAGTGAAGTTAAAATGATGAAAATAGATATAACTAATATCTTTTTAGAGCACACATTGGGTTTTCATCAACATATAATTAATTTACAACGCATAACAACAATAATTGTGTTAATCCAAATTCAAACCCTACAAATGCTCAGCTTTCTGCTTAATTAGCAATTTACTAGTTTAGAAAAGGTTTAAAAAATTTGAAATAGTTATTCAATCAATAAGCACTAAGAAATTGCTAACTAGTAAAATGTTAAGCGCTTAACAATGGGTTGTTTAAAATTTTGCGCCATTGTTTTTCAAAATTTTACGTAATTAATTTTTTTTTGGGTCTATAAAAGAACTTGGAAAACAACAACTGCACACGATTATATTTACTTCTCATTACACAACTGCTCAAAACAAAACTATACTAAATACAACTACTACTCACGACACAACTACCTACTATAAAACTGGCGGACGCTATATTATCGTTTAGGTTTTGATCTGGCAACAATAATAAGTACAGTAGAAGCTCGATATAGTGAATCTCGCTCGAGTGAGCTACCCAATATAGTGAACACACAAAATCTTATTACTCTAAATAGCGAACACAAAACAGTGATTTTTTATCAGAATTTTCTCTCTATAATGCGTCCACAGCTTATCGATAGGGTTTTACCGTTTAGTTTAATGTCATTTTAACCATAAACTATTCAAATGCCTATGTGTCTGTTGCGTAGGAATCATGTAAGTAAGCAGTCATTTGCTAATGCCCATTAGTGTTTTAATTTTTTTAACTTAGCTTGACAAAAGTGAAATACGCAGCCATGAGAAGGTAAGTAAACTTGTTATCATTCATTTATTAAACATTTAAAATGTCAAAATATTAATCTTAATTAAGGTTCTTCGGCAACGTTTTTGTCAAGCTTCATTTTGCGTATGTATTTTATTTAATTGCTTATTTACCATTAAGAATAATTAAAAAAAGTTGTGTATGTAAGTAGCTTAATAAATTTTAGCTTTGGAAAACTAATTAAATTTCTCTCTCGAAATAGTGAAGAATCTCGAAATACTGAGCATTACTGGTTTTAATTACTTGAATATATCGAGCGTCTACTGTATAATGTTGGGGCATATGGATTACTATTGCTCACTACATAACTCATGGGCTGATGTAGTTAAATTTGGAGGGGCTCATTTCTGTCGTGTCTGATAATTCGCTTATATTTTAGTCTGGCAACATTAGATAGCGTTAATCTGCTATATCGGAGAATCTTGGTACATCTTGGTACGTTTTTAACGTAATATGCCGATTTTTTCCTTTTTTTGAAGCCGAAAAATAACGGTGCTGAAGATCCTAGAAAGTGTAAATTCTAATGTAAGCTAAAATTTTTGAATTAAGAAAAAAACAAAACTTTTATTTGAAAACTCAAAATGTACCGTTAAGGAAAAATGTAAGTAATAAAAACAAAAAACGGCTCCAAGAATTTTGATAAAAAATGAGTGTGTTCTTAAATTAGTACCTTCCACTTTAAAGTACAAAAAATATTTTATTTGTAGTACTTATTAACGGTACTTCGCATTGAACCACTTTCTCACTATTGGATAAATCTATCAAAATTATTTTTGTTTAATCAAATGTTCCCTGAATAAAACTGCATACTCAAAGTTTCAAAAAATTAGTTTTTCGATTTCGAAAGCCGAGTTTCGAAAAAATCGATTTTTCTTAACCCAGTCGCTGATTTTTTTTTAAATTAAAATTTTATATATGTATTAATAATTATTACTTTAAGTTCGTGGAATTCCCCTTTTTTATTTGCGATTTATAGGTACTATAGGCAAGTTATGCATTCGTCGAAAAAAAAAGTGTTGAGATAATAATCAAGCATGATACATTTCGATGGGTGGGCCGAATTGCTTCAAGCTTTGGTATATATAGCTTCGTAGGTATTGTACAGAGGGAAAATTGATTTTTTTTTAGATCAAACACCCTATTTTTCTCGAAAACGATTCTAAAGATATTGATTTTAAAAAAATTAGTGCAGCTTTTTAGGTACGACCTATCATATGTTTGAAGAAAAAAATTTTAAAAATGTCTAAAAACGGTACTGAAAGTTTTTGTGACCTTTATTTCAAAATGCGTTTCGCCCAGGTTGGGCTCCTTGGGTACCTTTCTAAGACGCATTATTTTTTTATCGATGTTTAACGACTTTAATAAGAACATCAATCAAAAAATAATGCGTCCTAGAAAGGTACTACAGCATCTAATTTTGGTGGGGGCAATACCCCCATTTATTTGGCTTAATAGGGTTTTCCAATAAGAGGTGTTATTTTGATATTCAAAAAAAAAGAACTGCGTTGTTGAAGCGTGTATCGTTCCATTTTTATTAATAGCGTAGTTTCTACTTGTCAAATGTCAAAAAATGACAGCTTCAAAAGTGACAGCTACCGAAATAGCGGGCTATTGAAAATAACACCTCTTATTGGAAAACCCCTGGAAAACCCTTGGGTTTTCCAATAAGAGGTGTTATTTTGATATTCAAAAAAAAGAACTGCGTTGTTGAAGCGTGTATCGTTCCATTTTTATTAATAGCGTAGTTTCTACTTATCAAATGTCAAAAAATGACAGCTTCAAAAGTGACTTACAAGCTTCATAACTTAACCTAACTTAAGACTATGAAACTTAGGGCTATGATTGGGTTGAATTGGGTGGACGATTTAACAGGAGGATTTTAAGGCTGGGAGTGCTGAGATTGAAGTCGAAACACTTTTAGTTTAAATCAACCTTTCGCAGCATTCGGCTAATAGGTTCATTGAAGCCATAAGAGGTACGATAAGTAGACAGGTAGAAGAGGCGAGGGTTTCTTAGGTTACGGGGTTAGTGTTGAGAAAGATAGAGTTGTAGAGGGTTTCAGAGTCAACGGATCCTGAAAGAAGTCGATGAATGAAGAGGATTTCTGTTATTTCTCTTCGCTCTTGCAGGGTATTGAGGTTAATTAGTTGGAGACGATTTTGATAGGGGGGCAAAATCAAAGAATTATTCCAAGGCAGGCCACGAAGGTCGAATCTTAAAAAACGGCGTTGAATGCTCTCGATTCTAGAAATATGAATTTTTTGATATGGGGACCATAATTGGCAGGCGTATTCAAGTAACGGGCGGACAAAGGTTATGTAGAGTGATTTGGTGACGTAGGGGTTGGAGAATTCTTTGGACCATCGTTTCACAAAACCAAGCGTTGAATTGGCTTTTGAGATGATATTATCGATGTGCGTTATGAAATTGAGCTCTCGGTCACATAGTATGCCGAGGTCTCGAATCGATTCAACAATGGCTAAGGGTTGATTGTAAAGAAAGTAGCTCAACTGTAGTACCTGGGCGAAACGCATTTTGGACTAAAGGTCACAAAAACATTCAATTGGCTTTAAGTCCACACAGTCCACAAAAACAAAAACAAAAACAAAAATAATATAAACATATTGTTTGCGTTATCTTTAATAAAAACGGTACTTTCCATAGGATCCTTTGTTTGCATTCGACTATTTCATAAATGGCTTAACCGATTCTTTCGAAATTTCACACATATATAGGTGTAGCCCAATTTAAACTGTATACCAATATTTTTTTTAGTATTTTTAAAAGCATTTAAAAAATTTATATTTTGAAATCTTCTCATTAAATTTTTTTTTTTTTTAAATTACAGTCAAAATTTCAGTATTTGCTGAATACCTATGAATTGGCGTTTTTAATTTTTTTTTGAAAAATGTCCTTAAGAAGTTTAAAAAATAAACTTTTTTTTTATCAAAAACCGCTCCACAGATTTTTAAAATATTTTGCTCATAAATTCAAATATATCCAAGAAATAAAATGGCGTAGTTTTTTTAGCTCAAATTAGTTTAAGTATTTATTTCAGAATTTTGAATTATTTGTTCTTTGATTAAGCCGATTTTATCTTTTGTTTTTAACGTTAAATTAGTAAATATTTATATATTAAATTATATTAATATAATTATATTAAATATTTAGAGTGAGTGCTGCACATATGACCCATGTATGCAATATAGCCCGCCTTAATATCGCATAACGGGAAAAGTATACATATGTCACTATGCATTCATTTCATTCCTTTTGGAGTCAGTTATCATTCATTCTAAACGCATTTAGTCTGGCGAGACACATGTATTAAATAGACCACTTTCCGAATTTTTAAGTGTTCCTTTATAATTTAAGCCTGAGTTTGGCTAAGTGTTTTTGTATAAAATTTTCTCAACTTTAATTAATATTTTTATAAAAATATGTAGTGTTCGTATTTTTATATAATTATGTGAAATCAAAATTATTTAAAAGTTTATAATTGTGTGGAAATTAAGAAAAATATTGGAAAATCCCGATGTTGGTAATATAGTCCACCATAGATGTTGCTATATATAGTGGCGTTTGGCTGCACAGACACAAAATACAATAGAATTTATGGTACTTACGAGTACTTAATTGAGCAGAGATCCCATCTTTCCTCTAAAGCTCGAAGACACTCTAGCCTAGTGGAATATTATATAGGCAACGAAGGCAAATATTTTATATGTAAATTTTGCGGTGCGTATAGATAGGTGTGATAAGTTATAGTAATTATGGAACACCCTGATCCATATTTAAAATAAGGTGGTCCATATTAGCAGCACTTTTTTAAAAAGTGTTAAAATGAGTTATTTATTTTTGTATTTATTTATTTTTTGTTAAGTTTGTTTTTATGTTTTTTTGTTATAAACCCTAATTGTAAAATATTTTCTTTACATATTAAGAAAAAAGCCCAGTTAATTAACGAAAAACTGTCTTTTTTATTTACAAAAAAGTTAATTATGGGCCATATTTCGGACACTTACCTTAAAGGGTCCGCCATCTAACGTTTTTTTTTTTTCATCTAGTGCTTATTTCGTGAATGGTAACACTTAGCTCATGTCTGATTTGACAGATAATTAGTTTTATCCTTCCGCTGAACGAATATGGTTGTGTATACGCTTGAACAACGCAGGGAAATATTGCGACATTACTTTGAAAATCATGGTAATGTTGCAGAATGTGTGCGAAAATTGCGCACGGATTTTGGAAGAAGAGAAGCACCGTCAGCTCCGTATGTTCGTTATCTTGTGAAAAAAGTGAAAGAAATTGGCATCTTCATCGATAAACCAAAGCGTGAAAAGCCAAAAACAGTTCGTTCACCCGAGAATATTGTTGCTGTTGTAGAAAGTGTGCGTTAAGCGCCATCAACATCACTTCACCGTCGTTCTCAACAATTGAACATTTCCGAGACATCATTGAGACGAATTTTGCATAAAGACCTTTGTATGACGCCATACAAAGTCCAATTGGTTCTGGAGTTGAAGCCAACTGACCATCCAATGCGTTTTCGCTTCGATAAGTGGGCGTGCGATCGACTTAGAGAAGATGCCGATTTTGCCAAAAAAATCATCTTTTCAGATGAAGCTCATTTTGATCTTGGCGGGTATTTAAACAAGTAAAATTGTCGCATTTGGGGCACAGAAAACCCGCACGCAAACTATACATTGAAAATCCTATACACCCAAAACGAGTCACTGTTTGGTGCGGATTTTGGTCCAGAGCCATTTTTTTTCGAAAATGAGCAAGGAGTGGCCGTCACTGTCAATGGCGATCGTTATCAGGCCATGTTGAACGAATTTTTGTTCACAAGAATTGAAGAGGAGGATATTGGCAATATTTGGTTTCAACAGGACGGCGCTACGTGCCACACAGCCGAAGCTACACTCGATGTTTTGCGCCCTGTTTTTGTAAATCGCATTATCAGCCGCAGAGTTGATGTCGTTTGGCCACCTCGGAGCTGCGATTTGACACCGTTGGACTATTATTTTTAGGGTTCCGTAAAAGATAAGTGTTACGCCGACAAGCCAGAGACAATTGACGCTTTAAAGGACAATATTCGTGAAGCCATTGGTAAAATACGGCTGCACACAATCGATAATGTGCTTAAGAATTGGACCGATCGTGTAGGCTACTGCATAGCCAGCCGAGGCAGCCATTTGAATGAAATTATTTTCCATTATTAACCGGAAGGATTGTACTTTCAAGTTGAAAAAAAATGGGAGAAAATATTCAGTAGTTTTTTTTTTATAGTATTTTCAAAAAAAAAAAGTTATTTGGCGAACCCTTTATATATTATATAATGTCATACCAATTTTTTTTAGAAAAAATGAAAGAAATTTTGTATTGGTATAGATATAAAAAATTAAATAAAAAACGACTTTAAAAATATATTTAGATTTTTAATAGAAATCTTTTGCATACGATTTGATCGAACATAAGACCCAGTTCGGGCAAGCCAGTCGTGCATTTTATTTAACCCCGTTTTCAAATCAACACAAGGTACAAAAAGAACAGCACGTAACCTCTTGCTTGGCCGAATATAGAATTTGGGGTGAGGTCGGGTTTGGGTATATGCAAAGTTTTTTTGTGTAACATTTATCTTCTGGTCTAAATTCAAATTAAAATTTCATGGAAATCGGTCAATGAACAAGAAAGTTGTCATATTTTGACCCACCCTGTTTTGAAACTATTTGTTTTCTCTCATAATTCCTGCTCAGCTACATATTTAAATTTCATTATTTTTTGATTGTTTCATCCATTTATATCCACCTTAGTACCTAATTATGTTTCACTTTTACGCATGATATGTAGGTATGCATACAAAATTAACTAATTTAGATAACTACGTCACTAAATAGACATACTAGAATTCTACAGCGTGCGCCAGAGAAACTTACTCATTTGAAAAAATTCCCGCGCGGTGATTTTGGCGATTAGAAGGACGAGAGGGGGCGTATCTGAAGGGGGAAATTCCCAAGTTTGTTTCTCCCTCCAGTCAGTTGCCATCATGCTCTGGTCTAGAGAGCAGCGGGCCTTCGCAGTCGAGAGCTTCTTTTCTAACGGTCGCTCACTTGTTGCTACGCAACGTGCCTTCCGCGCTCGCTTTGAAATTCCTCCTCACAGACTCGTACCTGGCCGTAATTCGATTCTGTCGTGGGTTAACTCATTTCGGGAGTGTGGAAGTGTCGCTAAACCCAGAAATGGTCTTCGACGGACCATCAGAACTCCGGAAAATATCGAAAAAGTGAGGCAGTCAGTTGTGCGTTCTCCCCGGCGTTCGGCTCGCAAACACGCAGCTGCTATGGGAATTTCTGACACCACTGTTCGACGAATTCTCCATGAAGACCTTCAATTTCATCCCTATAAATTGGCTGTTGTGCAAGAATTAACTGAACGCGATTTTGTTGCCCACGACGCCATTGCCAACATACCGATTGATATGCTGCAAAGAGTGGAGACGAATTTAAAAAATCGAGTTCATCAGTGTATGCGCAATGGGGTCGCCATTTATCCGATGTCATTTTCAGGACTGCATGAAAAAAAAATTGGGATATTGTATTCTCAAATAAAAAAAAATTAAAACAATAATTGAAGTACTTTTGTTTTTATTGACCTTTCAAATAAGTAAGTTTCTCTGGCGCACCCTGTACAATCGAACGACAGACAGCACAGACGGAATAATAGGACTCACTTTTTCGTGTTCTCTTATGAAATCTCATCCACCGTATGCAGGAACTAGGATATAACACATAAAAAAAAACACTTTATGTACATAGCCTTCGCTTACCCTCCCTTCATTCTTTGAACTCTAGTGTAGAGTATTTACCTTTAAAAAAAAATATTAAAACAGCTTAAGACCAAAAGCTGCGTTTTGACGCCAAGTCTTAGCAACAAACAACAAAGAATTAAAACGTTAAACATCGTTTTTATTTTATATACATATATGTATGTACAGTTAAACATCAAAAGATATTTCTTTTTCTTTTTGTTATGATTAAAAGACTCATTCCGGTGCAGAAATAAGGGTCCATTGATATACATAAGTGGCATTTCTCACAAGCACAGCATTTTCTATGAATCCGGTACTAAAGCCTGTGTTGTTGCCAAGGGTTAATGGTTTGGAACTTGAAGGATTTTAATGCCGACGCGTGCCATCATGATTTTCACAACTGGAGATCTAGCAGTTGGCAGTTTGTTTGTGTTTGTTACAGCAAACAGAAAATAAAATAACAGCAAAAATAAAAAAGCAAAGAAAAAAACTGAAAATCTAATTATAAATATGTATCTTTTGCAGGGCTTCTAAATTTGAGAGGATCAGACATCAAATACAATCCCGTATTTTTTAGCTACCTCATTCTATCGCCAAGGAGTTTTGTGTTGTTTATTGAAAAGGATAAACTCTCGAATGAAACTGTAAAGCAATTGATAAAGGAGGATTTAAATATCACTGTGAAGGATTATGGCAGGATTCTTGAAGGAGTCATGGAGCTTGTGAGTTCTTCTTTTTAAAATTATTCAAATTGGTTTCAGGGAGATTTTTTTTTCTATCAAATTTAAACTGGTATTTAATATTAAGTCCTAAGACCATAACTTATCATAAGCTTCATTTATGCAGACCGTAATATGAACATCCTGAGGAATCCACAGTTTGTTTAATTATGTACTAAGTTATTAAGTTTATGGCTTTATTTTTTGTTTTGCATTTTTTATTAAGTAACAGGACCTTGTTTCACAGATCATACAACATATACAAATACAATGTATGATTTTAAAGACTTTGCAGCATGATTTTTCTGTTTTACAGAATCGCTGTGTGTATGATGTGATATCATACAAAATTTATGAACGGAGACTTGCTTATGTGTTGTAAGATGTAATGTATGTATCTTATATAAAATGTGTGTGTTGAATGGTCTGTGAAATAGAGGCCCTCCCATGCTTGTTAAATTTTGTAGTGAAACATAGTTTATCACACGCAAGATGTTAGCATTGGGTTGGCTTTTGCTGTACTTTATTAACTTAATATTGAGTCTATCGATTAAATCTCCACATATTGACTAAATTAATTTTCTAATTTTTAAAGGTTAACACAACAACAGGAAAAATTATAGCTTCAACCAGTGTTAGCCAAGCCATTGCTGAACTCATACCAGAAAATCGGCTTATATCTAAAAATGTCGTAGCTGAGATAAAATCTGTAAAGAACTTGGTGGAAGCTGCAAATCTGGAGAAGGCTCACATTCGAGATGGATTGGCACTTATACAATACTTGCATTGGCTGAATATGACAATTGATAGCGATAATGTCACAGAGTTATCTGGTGCTAAGAAGTTGGAACAATTCAGAGAGTGAGTATTTAATAAATTTAACTAAATTTTATTTAAAGAAACATTTTGTTAGAAACATATTTCATGTTAATCTTTGAAATAAAATGTTGGTGCTTTGGAATGTGAAGCATCAGATAGGGTCGTTGTCCCAGATATAATTTATTTGGGGTTGAAAAATATATTGCCCTATCATCAATGACGTGCCGTGGTGCTTCAAGCAAGGCGTTTACTAGCTTCTTCTTCAAATTTTGTCTATTTTTAGGTACGATTCAGGATTACGACGAGGACGTTGTTTTTATTTTGTTGGATTTTTTGTTTGTGTTTTTTTGTATTATTTTTTTGAGTTTTTGTTTTTATCCTTTTTTACGTTTTTCTTTGTAAGGAAACTATAATTTGGAAAGGAAATACTTCAATAAAAGTTCAATTTGTTGGGATTTCTTCAAAAACCTTGCAAAACTTCATCATAGAAACAGTTTTTTACTTTGATTTCCTGTAAAAATTATTTTTCTATTGACAAAATTGCAAGTTGCGATAATCTTTGTTCCTGCATTTTATTTCTATTATACAATTTAAAGTGTTTAAGATTAGAAAAGGAACGTTCGATAGATTCACTCGATGTGGCTATTTTTAAGATAAGTCAATTTATTTTAAATGTTTTCGAATAAGTTTCTTTTAATTCAAGAGCATCAGCCGTTCTTGGAATGTCTTTAACGGAGATATTTTTAAGCTGAGGAAAGTTAAAAAACAATTAATTCATTCTTCAACACAAGTTGCCAAGATTTCTTGTCAACTCTGCTACCAACTCGTTTTTTTTTTGTTTTTTTTTAAATTTTTTTTTGTAAATTCATTTTTATTTAATATTAACTTATAACTATCTTAAAGCTAGACAAAAATGTTTAAAACTAGCCTAATTATCATTAACTTACAACTAATTTACTGGCCCTTTACGGGCGCTCTAAACTAAACAATATCTCTTAATACTAATGTCTTTCGACCTTAAATCTATTTTAATTAAATCCAATTATATTATTTGTATTTAACCAAGAAAATCTTACTACAAAAACTTAGTATCAGATCATTTTAAATTTTTAGCTAAAAACTACCTAAAGCTAGCCTAAATATAATTAAAACTAGATACAACTAACTTATACTAACTAAAAGTAACGTAAACTACTTAAAATTAATATTAATTAATTTAACTGTTAATACCCAAAACCACTTAAAACTACTTAAAAACTAGAACAGCCACAGCAGCATTTTTTTTCGTTTTATTTATATTTTTGGTTTATTTTTTATATGCATGCAGACACACAACAACATGCAACCCACGCACACATGTACATACGCATAACAATACGTACGCACAGACACGCAGATACACGCACATACGCCTCCGCATACACACATATTTTTAATTTTTTTTGGTGCCACCCCGACTGTTCCCTATACCTAATTACCCTAAATATATGTAAGTCGGCCAAGACATATCACCTTAATCGACTTTAAATATCACGATGCTGTTCAGATAGCCCCCAGAACTGGTTCTCCTGTTTCGCTCTATCCCTGTGGTCCCGATCGGACACAGTCCTACTAAGCCGAAGGCACTCCTCTCCACCTTGAGCGATGACGTCTCGACCATACAGGAGTCGCCTATCTACAGTTTTACGGCTGACGTGGTAGATAAGCGGAACCGCCATTCTATCCTGTATCAGCCCTCGACTGTCTAAACAGAGGAATGCCTCGGGAGGGATGTAACCACTTAACCGCGCACTCTCAAAATATTCGTTATTTTAGCTGTTAGTTGAGGACATCGCTCTTGCATTGTAACCCCGAATCAGCTTAAACAAAAAATTATCTATCCTGTTTATGTTGGCTCCGTTGTATGGAACCTGGTTGGAATAATATCTTGTGTACTCCGAATCTGGTGTTCTGTGTAATCGAAGGCAACGTCTAAGACATTGCCTCTCAAACACCCGAATCTTTTCCATTTGAGATGGGGCAACGTTGAACCACACCGGGCATCCATAGGCAATCATCGGCCTGATGAGGGCCATGAAGCAAATCACCTTCACCCTGCTGTCAAGACGGCTGCTATAAAACAGTCGTTTTGTCAAGGCAAAGGCTCCTCTAGCCCTGGCCAGAGCAGCACCTATATGTCTGTCGAATTACAAGTACTAATCCAACCAGATGCCAAGGTACTCTACTACACTTTTACTTGCCAGTGGATGTTCATGTGGCCCTGTGATCACCAGCTTGCGCCAGTTCTTTCTAGTATCCCTTGAGGCGCGCCAGACAACGCAGTCCTAAACAAAATAGTTCCTGATTTCCGGAAGTTGATTTTCAACTTCCAGTCATCACAATATCGCTGAATCTTGTCGAAGTCACTCTGCAAAAGATTTTTAATGACCTCAATTGTATTAACTGTTCTGTACGCAATTAGATCGTCGGCGTACGCAATTGCCTGAGTTAGACTACCTATCAGATCGCTGGTGTAAATGCTGAATAGAATCGGCGAGTTAACCGCTCCCTGCTGAAGACCATTTTTAATATTAAAAATTGCGGTAGAAGTTACATTGCCACTTTTGACAACAAACTTTCTACCATTTAGCATGTCATAAAGCATATAAACGGTGATTTTTTAAGAGCTTGGTTTTTGAAAATTCAAAAAAACACAGAAACTTGTAAAAAGTGAATGAAATTTTTGTTTGGATCGATAAATCAATTTCTGCCATTTACTTTTTAAAAATAATTTCACTTAAATGTTGCCCGCGACTACGCTTCAGGTGGTCCATTCTGAAGGTCCAATTTTGGCAAACTTTTTCACACATTTCGGCCGGAATCTCACCAATGACGCGTTCAATGTTGGCTTCCAAGGCAGCAATCGTGTTTGGCTTGTCCCCATAGACAATAGACTTAACATAGCCGCACAAAAAATAGTCTAACGGGGTCAAATCACATGATCTTGGTGGCCAATTGACTGCGCCAAAACGTGAGATCAACTGCTCACCAAATTCGCCTCTCAATTGATGCATGGTTTCGCGTGCAGTGTGGCACCGTCCTGTTGGAACCACATGTCGACCGAGTTCAATTCTTGCATTTTCGGCATCTGTTATCATCGAACGGTACCTTTCTCCATTGACCGTAACCCTGCGGCCTTCATCGTCCTTGAAGAAGTACGGCCCAATGATGCCGCCTGCCCATAAACCGCATCAAACAGTGCATTTTTCGGGATGCATTGGTAGCTGCTGAATTGCCTCTGGCTGCTCTTCACTCCAAATACGGCAATTCTGCTTATTCACGTATCCATTTAGCCAAAAATGAGCCTCGTCGCTGAAGACGATTATGACGACCATAAAACGGACGTAGCTTGCGAAACACATTTTCCACAGAGCACGAATTTTGATAATAAATTTCAATAATTTGCAAACGTTGTTCAGGCGTAAGTCTATTCATGATGAAATGGCAAACAATACTGAATCGAAATGTCAAATGTTCGTGGAATTTGTCATGTGTGATCTGTCAAAAATATAAACGTCAAAAACCAAGTAGCAAAAAACTCACCCGTTACATAAATAAACTCATAGCTTTGAAATTGATTGATTTGATTTCCAAATCAAACACATATTTAGTACTTGTTTAATGTTTTATTTACTTAACGGATCATGGTTTTCTGCATCTAGGGTTACCAACACCCAGCAATGGCGTTTTCTTAATAATCTCAATTATTTCTTAGTAAGCTATTTCATTGAAACATTAAAAATATAGATTCGAAATAGCTCTTAACGGCCTTTAGTCCACAAAATTTGCGTTTCATCCCGGCAATCTCACTTGGCCTCATCAGTTGGTTAGTGAGCGCCTTACTAATATGCAATTTTTGTTAGGTTCAGTTCAACTTACTTGCATTTTTTGATAAAAAAGCAATGTGAACTATATCCAACAAGATTCAAATTTTAATCATTAAAATTGGAAGATTTTGTCCTTGGCCAGACAAAGTTAATAAGAAGGTGTTTTTTTATAATACAAAAGTTGGTTAGTGAGCGCAAACATTGCGTATTGGTAAGGCGCTCACTAACCAACTGATGAGTCCAAGTGAGATTGCCGATCACATCGTATGCACAAGATTCTTAGTAAAAACAGCTAAATATATTTTTAAAGTCGTTTTTTTATTTAATTTTTAACGAACACAAATTCTGAAATTTTTTTCTAAAAAAGTAATGGTATTTCAATTAAAGTATTTAATGTATTAAATTTAAAAATATAATTTCAAAAAAATTGTCCATCCGTTTTCGAAACATTGAATTAAATTTTTTTTTTTTTTTCAAAAATATGAACAATTATTTTTCATAAGTTTTAGTAATCAGTAATATTTAAAATTTTAAGTACCTACTATATAAAAAATGTAGCTCGAAATCCATGGAGCCGTTTATGAGAAAGTCGGAAATCAACAAAATGGTTGTATGGTACCGTTAATAGAAAATATTTAAAAAAAAACTTTAGTGTAGAATATGTGCACAGATTTGCTTCAATCAAAATCTATAGAGCCGTTTTCGAGATATTTATGTATAATTAAGCTGGTAGACAAAATTAGTTAGTTGGGCAAAAAAGTATTATTTTCTTATTTTCTTGAAAACTTATGCAGGTGTGTTTAAATTTTTGAATGAAATTGTTAGAAGGGTTACTTAAAGTTTCATAACAAAAAAAAAATGAGAAAAACTAAGATTTCTAATCAGGGCACTTGAAAGACCGTCACAGGGTGACCATTTTTTCGATTTTTTTTTCGAATGCCTATAGAATTTTTAGAATTAGAAAAATTTATTTATTCATTCTTTTTTCATTTCCAACTTAAAACTAGTACAAGAGTAATAAAAAATAAATAATAGTTATCATTCTTTAACTTGCAAGTTAGTGATGAATGATACATTGGTGAATTAATTTTACAATAATTAGAAACTGTTGTGGGGTAACAATCAGCAATATAATAATAATAAGATTCGAAAGTTAAGGAGGATGAATAAATATTTCAGAGATAGTTAAGACTGATATCGAAAAATAAATACAAATTCATCAAAAAATTCAGAAGAAAATAACAGCAAATGATACATTTTATGATTTAATAAATTATGATACATATTTCAACAATAGTTTTCAATAGAATTTATGTCAATTGTGAAAAGCCAGTCTTTTACTTTTTTTAAGAAAGAGTTTAAGTTTTGAGTTGTTCTGATAGACAGAGGTAATTTATTAAATGACTTTGGTGCTGCGGCAGTATAAAAGTTAGAGAAATGAGTTTTGTAGGCAGTGGGTTCATTTGCAAGGTGCATGTAGTTTATTCTTAAATTATATAGCTGCGAGTTTCTACTACTAAAAATTCTTTAAGAACTTTAAAAATATAAAGATGTCTCATAGGTAGAATTCGCAATTCCTTGTATAAAGACCAACTTTCAGTATAACGATTTTTGTTGCAAATAATTCGAATAAGATGTTTTTGAGCAATCAATAAAGGTCTAAAAGTATTTGCATACGAACCACCCCAGCTAGATAGCCCGTATTGTAGTTTAGAGTGCGCAAGACCATAATATATTGAAGTTAGAATCCTTTTAAAGCAGAATGGTTTTAAAAGATACATTTTTCGCGTTATGAGCATCAGACTATTTTTGATGTTGTTGCTATGGTCTTTCCAATTAAGATTAGAATCAATTGTAACACCCAAATATTTAAAATTATTTACTGAATCAATTGTGAAACAAGAATTGGAACAAGAATATTCATGTTGGAAATTAGGTTTGCCACAATTGTGAATTGGAAAGCAGAATTGCCTACAACTTGAAGAATGAAAAAATAAATTATAATTACAAACTCGATGACCAGATATTTTGAAAGTCATGAACTTAGTTTTTTCACTTACTATTAGCTTATGGTTATGAAACCAAGTCCTTAGAACTTCAATGTCCTCTTCAATTTGCAAGACACAATTAAGATCCGAATTTGACTGGTAGGTAAATGATATATCATCAGCAAATGCTGTTGAAAGTCCATTTAAACGGAGCTTAAAAATTGAGTTTATATAAACAAGAAAAAATAAAGGGCCGAGTACAGATCCCTGAGGTACTCCATTTTTTATTTTTTAAAAATCGAGCTTCACTATGTGTACCGTTTACAATGACTTTTTGAACTCTTCCTTTTAAGTATGATTGCAACCATTGAAAAATTACTCCCCTAAATCCTGCATTATACAACTTACCTAATAGTAAATCATGGTCAACCATGTCAAATGCTTTAGTCATATCGATGAAGAGAGCCATTGTAGATTTATTATTATTTAAGCTGCCATAAAGTTGACTACATAGCCTAAGAATTGCATCTTCGGTTGATTTTCCCGAATGAAAACCAAATTGATTTTCGCTAAAAAATCTGTTTTTATTTAGGAAAGAAGTAATTCTCTTTATTATAAGTTTTTCAACTATTTTTGAAAAAGTAGGAAGGATAGAGATAGGTCGATAGTTAAGCATATTTTTCTTATCTCCCTTTTTAAAGAGGGGGATAACCTCAGCACACTTAAATTGTTCTGGAAAACAACCTTGTTCAACACTTAAGTTAAATATATAACTCAACACATCTGAAACATAAAACGCAATTTTTTTAAGTAGGTTACTTGATATTCCATCTGAAGTGCAAGAATTTTTATTTTTCAGAGATAAAATAGTTTTTTAGGTTTCAAAAGAGGTGATTGGACTAAAACCAAAGCTATTTGGTTGTATGTAGTCAAATATAACTCACGAAATACATGGCTACGATTTTTTTATCACCCAATTTCGTTTCCACGTTGACTTTTGGGACACCCTGTGTATCGCAAGTAAAATGTATGATTTATGCATCAATTACAATTTTGAATTTCATAAACATTCGCCTGAGCCAAAAGCGAATTCTTTTTCGCTGGCACGAATAGTATTAATCTCATCTAAAAAGTTGTTTTTCTTACCTCTAACTACCATATTATAGTACTTACGTTCCTTCTTCCCAAATCATTGAAATGCTGATTAATAACAGGCAGTATGGCTTTCGTAACAATAGGTACACTCGAGATCTGGGGCCTATAACGCAAAATTACAAGTAGACAAGTCAAAATTTACTTATCGAACTATGTTTATCATATGAGTACTAGAGTGTACAAGTTAGTTTATTCTGTAACACAACGCAAAACCTTTGCTCTTTTCAAAATAATAAATTTCCTTGACCTGTCCACATTGTGTGACAAGCTTACAAGACCAATAAAAGTTCGAAAAATTTCTGGAAAGACAAAATTGCTGTTTTATCAAAAATAAGACAAGAAAAAATACTCGTTTCAGAACAAAATTGCACAGAGACACGTATTTACTTCAAACACTGTAAATGCATACAAAGATTCATTGTTTTCATTCTCATTGTCTCATTGTCACTATCAAAATCAGAATCAAAAAAATACATTTCTTGATTGGATAAAAAAAAATCTTACGAATCGGAAGTCGTTTAGCAAAGATAAGGACAGTTTAAAGAAAAGAAAGACAAAACCCGTAATAACTCCAAAACGAAGCGAAAACGAGAAAATTACCTCATCAGTTGTTCGACTTAGAATTACCTCAGGAACCCATGGTTTTCATCTGCGGCGGTGACTGTCGGACACCCTGTATATCTCACCGAACAGTGGCACACAATGAGCAAAGTAAATTGTTTTGTTTTCAAATCTTTTTCTTGTTTACATTAAAGATTTCTTATCTGGAACTTCTATTCTACAAATTGTTTTTCTAAACGACAAACTTCCAGTTTTTCATATTTATTTTCAGATTCAAGGACTTCTTCTTCGGATGGGGGACTGCAACGAGAGCGTATGATAAACTCATATAATTCTGATCTCGAAGTAAATTTCAATGCTTGGCCCTGTCATTAAAATAATATTCCTACTCACATAACTACCACTTCGGCTACTCTAAGTGATGCAATTTTCACTGCAAATTTAAATAAAGTTGGTTTTCAAAGCCAAATATCACTTCCTGGTCTCACAAAACATGATTTAATTCTGTTGACCTATGACCTTCAAATTCATGTTGATTCATCTCCTACCACTTTTTCCTACTATGACTACAATGCAGTTAACTTTGAGTCTCTGAGACTTGGAGCTAGTCATATAAATTGGAACAACATTCTCCTCCTGCACAATATAGATGACCAGGTTAACCTCTTAAATTTATGGTTACTGCTTATACGTGATACACACATATGATATATCCCATTGAAAACTAAAACTGTGCGTACCCATGAAGTCGCATGGCTAAACAATCATATTCGGGCTATGATGTTAGCCCGCAATGCAGCCTATCTAAAATAGAAGCGCTACAAGATCAGTCTATTTTGGAATGAATTCCGTCTCTTGCGTAATCGGGTTTCAACAGCTATTAGTTAGGAAAAGGCAAATTTATATTCAAGAAAACTGGATGCTTCATTGCCAACTAAGGTGCTATGGGAAAATCTCAAAGCTGCAGCGATTGTAAGCCAACACTTTTCGGAATGTGATCTTGACCCAAACGAACTGAATTCTAAATTTTTATCTCAATCCAACACCACCTTAAACCGTATCCCTATTTTTGGAATAAATGAAGTTCTGAATGACTCATCACCATCTTTTTCTTTGTCAATAGTTTCTGAAATCGATGTTGCATTTACCATTAATAAAATTAAATCGAATGCAACTGGTTTTGATGAAATAAGTCCGAAACTTGTTAAAATGTTACTTCCGTTTATTATCTCACCTCTTACATACATAATTAATACATGCTTCATGACCGCTAGCTTCCCAACAGTATGGAAATACTCTAAAGTAATCCCTGTACTTAAAAAGTCATTTGCAGGTTGTACTAAATATCGCCCCATAAGTATATTATCTTTTGTATCTAAAGTTTTTGAAAAAATTGTGCATTTCCAGATTTACAACCACATATCAAGTAATAATCTACTTCACTGCCACCAATCTGGTTTTAGGCCTGCAAAAAGTTGTGTTACAGCGCTCTTAAAACTGTCAAATGAACTTCAAATAGCTATGGATGTTTATAAGCTAACGATATTAACCTTAATTGATTTCTCGAAAGCATTTGACTCCATTAATCATAAAATTCTCTGTAAAAAATTACGTTATCATTTTAACTTTACTAATGAAGCTTCTACGCTGATACATAACTATGTGTCTGCGAGATTCCAAGGGCCTCTACCAATGGAACCACTTCCAGTTTTCTTGCGCTAATACACGGAGTACCTCAAGGTTCAATCATTGGGCCTCTGTTATTCATTATTTTCATTAACGATATTTTCTCATGTGTTCACCACTCAAAGCATCTTATTTATGCTGATGACGTTCAGCTGTTCCTTTCAAGGCCATTGGGTTTGATTGTAGATGATGTATTTGTTTTGAATGAGGACCTGAAATGGGTTATGCATAATGGCCCCCAACTTAATCCACCAAAGTTTAAATGTAAAGGGTTATTCATTTTGCGGTTTCAAAAGTATAAGGCTCGAATTCGACATCTGTCAAACTAAGTTGTTAAAGCAATTTTTTTTTCAGTTGAAAGTCTGACTTACGGAAATGGATCGCTTAACTATCGCACAACGCATACAAATTGTTAAAACCTACTACAAAAATGGTGATTCTGACACAGCCACATATCGTGCTTTAAGAGGAGATTATGGTTTACATAATCGTCCAACTACGCAAGCAATTGGCAAAATTGTGCAGAAATTTGAAGAGACTGGATTGGTTACAGATATTGTAAGGCCTGTGCATCATTGTTTCGCTCTTACCAATGAAAACATCGCTGCTGTAAGTGAAAGTGTTGCCGAAGACACGAATGTGTCGATTCCTCGTCCTTCTCAGGAATTGGGACTGTCTTACGGCACATTATGGCGTATTTTGCATTTGGATCTACACCTACATCCATATAAAGTCCACCTCACACAACAACTGAAGCCAGCTGACCATTCACAAGGTCGTAGATACGTCGAATAGGTGCTTGAACAACAGACGGTGGACGGCGGTTTTTCGAACAAAATTTCTTCAGCGACGAAGCACATTTCTCACTCTGTGGGTATGTTAATAAACAAAGTTGTCGTATTTGGGGTTCTGAGAATGCTCAAGTAATTGAAGAGAGGACATTACATACACAAAAAGTCACTGTTTGGGGCGATCTTTGGTCCGGAGGTGCGATTGGACCTTAATTCTTCGAAACAACAATGGAACGACTGTCACAGTCAATTCGGAGCGATATTGTCATATGGTAACCGACTTTTTTTTGCCTGCTATTGAAGAATACGACTTAGAGAATATGTGGTTTCAACAAGACGGTGACATATGTCACATAACTCGAGCGAATATGTCTTTATTGCAAGACATTTCCTGGCCGCGTAATTTCTCGTCGTGGCGACATCAACTGGCCACTAAGATCATGCGATTTGACACCGCTGGACTTATTTTTGTGTGGCTACGCGAAACACCGTGTTTATGCAGATAAACCTTTAACTCTTGAGCACTTCAAAAACAACATTCGTCAAGTTATGGCTGAGATACCGATCAATATGTGTCAAAAAGTGGTCGAAAATTATCTCAAAAGAATCGATGCTTGCAACAATTCGCGTGGTGGTCATTTAAATGATGTAGTTTTTCACACATAATGTCAACGTCCAATATTTATAATAAAAAAGAAATATCATGAAAAAAAAATATTTTATGTGTTTTATTTACATTTGCTTTTGAAACCGTAAAATGGATAACCCATTATATATTTTTTTTTCTCGGTTTAGTTTTTAATCTTTGTAATCGCATTTAAATTATGTATATAAAATATTTGTTTTCCTTTTTTTAATAACTCAAATCTCAATTTGAATAATTAACTTGTTTTAGTTTCTTCAAACGTTTCTTATTTTTCTCTTTTTTTACAATTATATCTTTTTCAATTATTTTGTTGTAATATTACCTGATCATGTACTATTAAAAGAATTATTTTCTTATTGTACTTTGCCTTATAAATAAAATAAATACAAATACAAATACATACTAACTTTTGAAAAATGATCATAATATTCGGTGTTGCCAAAAATTTTTCTTGTCACATCTATCCAAGATCTGCTATAACCAGTTTCAATATAGTAGATAGCTTTGAAAATAAAGCTATAAAAATGAAAGATGATAGAAACACTGCTTGCATCTCTCGAACACTTCGCATTTTAACATGTCTTCTTATTTGATCGTTATTTCTAAAAATCAATTTTCTAGATAAATAGTCGCTTACATATATCTGATGGTAACCCCAGATTCATTCTCAAAGATAAGCGAATAATAAACAGATTCCTGACTGGCGTTCCACACCTTTAGTAAAATTTAATTAATTAACAACTTATATGTATGCACAGTCCACAACATGTATGTATGTACAAATAGTGAGGAACATACACAACAGACCATTCTATGCTTTATGTTAAAATATGTTATCTGGTTTTTCTTTCAATAACTATGCTCCAGTAAAATACACAGTCTCGGGCTTATATTTGCCAATACATCATCATGAGAACTGTGTTGCAGGATATCACTTCGTTTGTCGCATTATTAAGACTTTCCCATTTCGTGTAATCCTTCATATTGTCAAGTTTTAAAAAATTCATCAGCACTGGAACTCCGTCTACGAAACTTCTCATCCTCACCCAACACGGAACTCTCTATGGGTGGGCTTTAAAAAATGTTTCTTGCTCCCATCACTATAAAAGAAAATACTGTGGATACTCTTATTGTATAGATATCAATTCTAGAGTATAATAAACTATTTCGCAAACAGCAAACCTTTCGTGTTCCATTTTATGAGTTTATTTCCGTTTTGAACATCTTCACTCTTTATAGTTTCCACCATGAGTTGGAATTTTAGATTTATTTTATGTAACTGTTCATTTCATTGCTGTCGTCGTTCTCGTTACAGACAACAGGAGCACTTCCGTGGTTTAAGTTTCGAAACTATCAGTGCTGTTGGGGAGCATGCTGCCATGGCTCACTATACGCCATCTGTGGAAACGGACAAACAAATAACTAGAAATGAAATTTATCTAGTGGATTCGGGTGGTCAATATTGGTATGTATGTAAGTTTGTTCTTGTACTCTATTTGCCCATGTATCTATAAATAGCACAGTCCGCTTCGCTGGATTGAGCTCTATCCTTTAAACATTTTTTTTCGATGGCACTTTGTTAATTTTCGTTAAATATTTTATTATATTGTAAATGTAATTAAGACAACGCTAATTTTATATAAAAGATCGGTTTAAACAGCTTTACTGTTTATAGGCAACGAATACTGGCTGCACATCGTGTGTGAGAAAGTGCGCGAGGAAGTCGGAATAAATATTAGGTATCATTACTCTTATATTTATTCTAAAAAAATATACCACTACCCAAAAATAAATTAAACAACAAAGACCCAATTATTCCTTTGAAAAAATCAATGCATTTATACGTTTAATCAAAAAAAAAATCCAATCAACGCACAATACCAATATTTTTGTTAAGAAGATGAGAAGCAGAAATTACTCATTCTATACTCTACTAACCTGACAAATACCAAATAACCTAGCAAATGTCGGATTTACACGACTGCCAAGTTCTCAGTATTTTTGTCATTAATTGAATTAATGACATGTGTTTACACGAAGCTAAAATAATGTCAGATAAAAATACTGGCAACTGGCAGTAAATAATGAGCAAATTCATTCTTTATCGCAAATTGTCATTATTTGAAAATTGTTGTCAGCACTGAATTTACACGATGTCAGTATAATGCCCCAATTTAATGACAATTCTGGCTGGCAGTTTTTTAATGACAATTATGCTGCAACATTTTTGACCATTTAACACGACAAAAAAAAAATAATGCCAAGATTTTGACAGCAATACTGCTAATATTGCAGTCGTGTAAATCTGACATTAGCGTGCTTATTTACCATCTTCAATGTTTTTAATTTTAATTTTTTAATAATTTTTTTAAAATTGCTTAATGAGCACTATTTAAAAAATATAAGAATCAGCCACAACGAACAGTTAACCCGCTATTATTCATCAAGGTGACAAAGGAATATTAACAAGCACAGCGAGCGGTAAGTCCCCCTTGATTCCTTTCACTTCTCGCAGTTACATTAGCTTGATCAATGTAGGTACTCTGTGGCGCTTATGGGATAGTGCATGCATTGGCTATGTCCATGTCCAAACTATACAAAACAGGCCATCTGTTTGGGTACTGAATGAGACCAAAATATGTGAAAATTCTGATCAATCGGAATTTCATCTGTTTGGGTATAACTTAGTGCCATTATTATTTGCCCAACATGGTCTCGCAACCTGACGTTGCATGCCAAAACGCCAATAATCAAGACTTTTTCTTACCTCTGACCATAATAAATATACCATTCCGACCGCTCAATACAAGTCGTATTGGACGGTTTCAAGTTTGAAATTCACAAACTAAATGCTGGCGTGCCCCAGGGCTCCGATCTGTCTCCAACTCTTTTTTCATTTTCATTAATGATCTGTTATCGTGAACTTCTAATCCACTAAATTCTGTTGCTGATGATAGTTCTCTCAGCTTTTCATATTCGTTTTCAGATTCACGCCCTTATTTTCCGGATATTGAACTGCAACAGCAGCGTATGACAAGCTTATTAAATTCTGATCTTGACAGCATTGTCCAATGGGTAATAAAAACCCGCTTAGAATTTAGTGCTGTCTTCTGTCGTTAAAGCAGACGTTATCCATGAGCACCACTTGCATAGAAGAAACTTATCAGCTTTTAGTCCATGGTATGTGTGATGAACGTCACAGACCACCACTTGCTGAATGGCCACATATTCGATATTGCCAAAAACGCTCTAAAGTGTTTGGACTTTCTTCGAAGATGCAAGAAATTCTTCTCCCACGTCAGATATGGCTATAATCTAAAAGGCATTCATTCGTCCAAACCAGAGTATAATTCTCGCATTTGGCCAGGAGCTCCCAAAACTAACTGTCAAATACAGAGAATTTTTCTTTAGCCGGACAACACGAATGTGTTGTCGCAGTCTATATTTTTCCCTCCCATTTTGATATTCAGAAATTCAAAACACATGTGCATGGGTATATCCTATTACATTCTTCCTTCTCTCCTAACGCTCGCGCTATGCTTGACCATTTTAAGGGTAGTCAAACCCCGTATAAAAACATCCGCTGTGCTGACCAGCATACCCTACGAACGCCGCGCCGCTGGCCGCTAATTGACATATTTCGGCACACACCGGTTTTTTTCTCAAGTTTGTAATGGCGACCAACTGATGTAGATTTAATAAATATTATAAATTGGCATTTCTAAAGTATCATGTTTTTGTTGTTTTTTTTTACAGGGAAGAGGGGAACGTATTACAAAGCCGAATGAAGAAAATCCAAAAAATTTCCGCACTTTTATTTATATTAATTTTTCGGTACCTTTTATAATTATTTATACTGTTTGAGAAATATTTTTCGTTCTGAAAAGAAATTATTTGCCAATTTGATATCTATTTATTTACTTATCTACATGCTTAAGCTAACAGATTATTCGGGATAACATAAATATATATAACTAAAAGAGAAAACAATTAACATAAAAGTGAAAAACCTCTAAGCGATTTTTTAAATATTACTCTTGAAAAACTTAAGTCTATTAAGTTACAGACTGAGTTAAAATTTAAAAAAGCTCGAGTTAAGAGTTAATTGATTCCATAATTAGTTCTATGATAGGTATAAAAAGAAAGTTCCGTTGCCTGAGAGGTCTTTCAGGAGCATAGAACTAAAGCCAACAAATTAGGGCATTTTATATGATGATACAAAATGTCTCTCACAAGAACTATATCGTGCGTTTTTCGTTGTACCTCTAGCCTATAAATGTCTAAGAGTAGGCATCTTGCTACATAACTTGGTGTGATGTACCACCTTATTTTAGCAAAGATAAATTTTGTAAATCTTCTTTAGATTTTTTCAATGCAATTAGATTGCAACTGAGAAGCAGGGCACCACACAGTATAACAGTATTTACGGATTGATCTTACCAAACCAAAATATAGGGATAAGAAGGCATGAGGATCTGAGAAATCTCTAGTATTTCTCATAATAAAGCCGACCATAGAGTTTGGTTTTGACGTTATAATATTTTTTTTTTTTTTATAACTTTGCACGCGCTCAAGGGATTATGAATACCCTTTATATGTTTTTTCTTAACACAGCGCGGGCAGCCTGTGGAAGAAGAGAAAGAAGGATAGGAAAGATGTGTGGCGCGATGTTCTGAGACAAGAGCTGGTTGATGTATCAGATTTATCTCCAGGGATGGCATCTGAACTAATGCGGAGAGAATTACCGTGTCTTATTTATTTATGTCCCTTATAATTCGCATTATTTTATTTATTTGCTTGTCATGTTTTATGGGTATGCTAATTTACTCAATCACATATTGTTAGTGTTATGCCTAAACAGCATGTAAATTGCAAAGCAGCAACTTATTTTATGACAATTTTTAGAATTGGTTTTTAATGGAATATAAGAAGACATAGACAACGCCGTTGCAACGGCAGGAATCGAACCTGCAACCACGAGGTTGACAGACGAGCACACAACTATCGCGCCACGGCCACCCCCACTGAAAGATAAAGGCCTATCGAAAATGACACCAATATCTTTAGCTTCTTCCAGCCTGTTCAGAAGGACGGGCCCAATAGAATAGTTATATAGTGTTGGCATAGAGCATCTATAAAATGGGAGGTTATTGCCTTTTTTTTACATTGAGAAGGAGACGATATGTCTTATACTATACCAATAACACATTTAAATCATTCTGCATATTGTAACAATCACTTATGTTTGAAATGCTTGAGAACATTTTTAAATCATTTGCATAAAGAAGAACCTGAACAAATTTAAAAATAGATGTAATATCATTTATAAAAATAATAAATAGCAGCGGTCCCAGAAGACTGCCTTGAGGAACTCCAGATGTATAGTGAATTACTCTAGAGAAATAACTTCCAAATTTTACTAATTGCACGCGGTTCATCAAAAATGATGCAATCCAGTTCAAAAGCATGGAAAGAAATCCGAAGCGTCTTAAATGTTCAATAAGTATATTATGATTTAGTGAATCAAAGGGCTTACTGAAGACGGTGTATGTGACATCAATTTGTTTCCATTTTTCCATAATGTTATTGGCGAGAGAAGAAAAATATAAGAGGTTCGTTGATATGGACCTACCACCTACAAATCCGCGCTGAAGTTCAGAAATATGTTCTTTTACTACGAAATCAAGGTTATTTTTGACTATACTTTCGAACAACTTTGGAATAGCTGAAAGTTTACTTGTACCTCTTTAGCTCTCCACATTATTCTTAGTACCAGCTTTGTGTATTGGGACCAAATGAGATATTTTCCATTTGCTAAGAAAAATACCCTCACGTAATGAAGTATTAAAAATAATGAGTAGAGCAGAACTAAAATTTTCGGCGAAATTTGTTATCAGCCAAGCTGGTATACCGTCGGCCCCAGGAACTGTATTTCGCTTGAGTTGTTTAATCGCAAATGAAATATCATTAATATCTACTACCATCGATTCCAAGTTTATGGGTGTATTACAAAGAGTTTCTTGTTCCATATTAACGTCATTTGATTTACCCAACATGTTTGTTGAAATATTTAAAACGTGCTAAAGGGAACGGTTCCTATGACCCTAACAGCACAAACAATTAATAATTCTATGGTGATGAAATAATTCTTTCGTTCATCATTTGAGCATTTTGCATTCGGAGTTTTGTCTTTCGATATTTAGTTTTTGTTGATTTCGACTTTAACATGGTGAGAAATTTCCACCTCGTCCTTAAAAAAATGTCACAATTTGTGATTTTCTCTGCATTGGATAGTAGAACGTTAAGTAAAATATTAGTTTGCCAAATTTTTGTCAAAGTTGAAAGAATTCGAATTATACTCTAACAACTTTTTCTTCATTAAAACTTCAGCATAATTTTCTTGAATACAGACTTCGATATAAGTATTCCATCATAATCTTATAACAGAGAGTGTGAAGTACAAGTTAGTGTATCTCTGTTGTGATTCTGACCAGGTTTAACTACTGAATACGATATGTTTGTGTATCAAAGGAGTAACTCTGGTAATGTTGAGTGGTGCTGATGGGTGGCTTTGCAATAAATTCTAAACCGAACCTTTCGTTTTTTTTTTGGATATTACTGGGATGTTTATGTTTATCTTAAAATTGAATGAGAATATTTGTCATGGGTGGATTTGTGTAGTTTTATATTGACACATTTGGCGTGTGTGTAAATCTGTGAGTCAAATCTTTGAATAAAACGTATACATTATTTAGATTTGTCTTTAAGGAAAAACGTTAAAATATAAGGTAAATCTGCAATAGCTGTAATAATCTGCAAGAAGCAAGACACACAAAAAAGAATTCCTCCGTTCACCGAATGTTATTTGAGAGGACAGTTATAAGCAAAACTATCTTTTTCCCCAAAATAATAGTAGGCGCGCCTTTTTAAGAGTTCCCCAGAAGTCCTAAGCTCTTTTACCGTAAACAAAAATCAAAGAAAAAGACGTATAAATAATTCGCAAACAAAAATAAATAAATAAACACAGCTCTCTCATATCACCTCAAATTGCACCGCACTATTTCAAATAATATTATTATATTATTATATATACACACGAAATTTTTATTTTCATGAAAAAAAGAAGTATTTATTAATTTAAAAATGCAATTAATTAATTAACCGAACTTCACCACAAAACTTGCTCAAATAGTCCTTTTCCCTTTAAAAAAAGCTGCATTTTAGTGGTTTTCTAACCAAAAAAAAAAACGAAAAGATGTATGCAGAAAAGCACGCAGCGGCAACACTTTTTTCCTTAAACTTAAAATATATGCTCTCAATTGCTCTAAGAAAGCTTCAATTCAGAAAGCTCCATTGCAAAAAAAAAGAAAAAAAAATTGGTGATCAGTCACAGCCGCGGAATGTACGTGGGCTATTCGAATATTTCAGTATACCTGGTCAATTAATATTTTCAGTACATGCCTTGTGGGAGATCTTTTTCAAACACATTAGTGCCGGCTGGTGTTTGCATGGCACACCGAATTTTTTTTTTTTTTTTTTTTTTATAATCTACACGCGCTCAAGGGATTATGAATACCCTTTAAATGTTTTAACACAGCGCGGACGTGAGGGTGAGGTTAAGGAAGAGAAAGAATGATAGAAAAGATGTGTGGCGCGATATTCGGAGACTGTAGGTGGTTGTTGTCTCAGATATTATCTCCAGTGATGGCGGCTGAACTAATGCGGAGAAATTTCCGTGTCTTATTTATCGATGTCCCTTATAATTCGCATTAATTTTTTTATTCTTTGTCATATTTTATCGGTATACTAGTTTTACTCAATCACGTGATGTTAGTTCTATGCCTAAACAGCATGTAATGAGTAAACCAGCAACTCATTGTATGACATTTATTTTTAGAATTGATTTTTAATGGAAAAATAAGAAGACATAGACTACGGCAGAGATCGAACCTGTGACCATGAGGTTGACAGGCGAATACACAACTACTATATTCCATAAGCCCACGTACATTCCACAATAACCTGTCTGTTCCCTGATTGCGAGGAGAAGGAGACTGAACTAATCGCCAATTTGACTCTCGCTTATTAAAAGAATAAACACCTTTAGAGTTACCATTGGTCAGTTGATGGAAATTCTAATAACTTTTTCTTTAGTTTTCAAAGCTTTCTTAGAGTTTTTTGAGAGAATATATTTTAAGTTTAAGGAAAAAAGTGTTGTCGCTGCGTGCTTTTCTGCTTACATCTTTTGGTTTTTTTGGGGGGAATTAGTTAAAATGCAGCTATACTTTATAATTATTTGTTGGGTATATTTTTTAAGGAAAAATTACTATTTGAGCACGTTTTTGATGGAGTTCGGTTCATTAATTAATTGCAACTTTAAATTCGCAAATAGTTTTTTTGTTCATTAAAATAAAAATAAAATGAACAAGGTTTCGTGTGTATAAAAATATAATATTTAAAATAGTACTGCAATTTGAGGTGATATTATTACTTTCGTGCTGTGTTTATTAACATTTAAAATTGCTTCAATTTAGTTTATGAAGCACATGCTTCTGTTCATGAAATCTAAATTAAGAATTGGTAACCCTAACGATAATTGTGAGGAAATATGCTAATTTATTTTGCTCACTTCGGTAATCATGGAAAATGGAAAAGCTTTATAGAAATTGAGATAGCTTATTGAAATCCATAATAGAAAGTGTGAAAGGCAAATATACTACTCGTATCTTCCATGTACTGAAAATATAAATTGAACAGAGTGTATACTCTGTCCTAGAAAAATAGGCAGTGTAGGCAAGATAGGACGTTTGCCTCTTATTCTCGCTATAGTGGATTGCATAAATCTGTCTGCTCAATAAAGTTCTCAAAGGGTATTCGTGGGTTGTATTTTAAATGGACCCAAATATGAAGGCTCTCAAATCAAAAGCACAACAAGAGGAACCCATGCAAAAAAATCCGAACAAGTTGAATAATGATAGCACCTAGCTCCTATGTTCGAATACATTATATGCAAAATATTCTTAATAGAAACGGCTAAATGTATTTTGAAAGTCGTTTTTAATTTAATTTTTTATATATATAAAAATTCTTAAATTTTTTTTAAAAACCAAATTGGTATGGACATTTTAAGTATTTAATTATCTTAATTCAAAAACAAAATTTTAGAAAAAATCGTCCACCCGTTTTCGAAATATTGAATTTTCAAAAAAAATATATTTTTTTTTCAAAAATAAAAAAAAATTATATTTCAAAAAATTTGAAATGGAGTATTATTTAGAATTTGAAGCAGCTCCTGTATAAAAATTTTGATCAAAATCCGTTCAGCCGCTTATGAGAAAGTCGAAAATCAATAAAATGGTTGTATGGTAGCTACCGTAAATAACAAAATATTAAAAAAATTGTTTGGCCAAAATGTAGACCATACCTAAAGTAGTACACACACCAATTTTGATCAAAATCCTTAGAGCCGTTTTCGAGATATTTAAGATGGTAGAAAAATTTGTATGACAAGTACCGTTATTTTTGGGGCTAAAACAACAATTCAAAAATCTATTTTGGACAATCACCTTAAACACTTAAATACCAAGTTTAAAGAAAATTGCTTCAGTCGTTTAAGCTGTAGAGAGTTGTACAGACAGACAGACGGAATTGCGGGACCCACTTTTTTGGTATTCTCTATCATCGTAATGTCAACTTTGATTAAAATCTCGAGTTTGAATTTTTTCCAAATGCAAAACTTGCCCTATAGTACGTAAATATATCGCAAGTAAAAATGGACACGGGTAACTCTGAAAGCACATCAATATTTAATGGGGTTGAATAGCAGCAGCAGCCACAGGCCACAGCAAAAGCAATTCAGTACACAAGCACATTCAGATGTGCGATGAGTAGGACTTTGTAGCTTCGCCAGATGCAATGAAATTTTCTTTTATTATTTTATAACGGGTCCGCCATCTAACGTTTTTTTTTTCAACTAGTGCTTATTTCGTGAATGGTAACACTAAGCACATGTCTGATTTGACAGATAATTAGTTTAATCCTTCCGCTGAACGAATATGGTTGTGTATACGCTTGAACAACGCTGGGAAATATTGCTTTGAAAATCATTACTTTGAAAATCATGGTAATGTTGCAGAATGTGTGCGAAAATTGCGTACGGATTTTGGAAGAAGAGAAGAACCGTCAGCTCCGTATATTCATTATCTTGTGAAAAAAGTGAAAGAAACTGGCATCCTCATCGATAAGCCAAAGCGTGAAAAGCCAAAAACAGTTCGTTCACCCGAGAATATTGCTGCTGTGGCAGAAAGTGTGCGTGAAGCGCCGCGCCGTCAACATCAATTCACCGTCGTTCTCAACAATTGAACATTTCGGAGACATCATTGAGACCAATTTTGCATAAAGACCTTGGTATGACGCCATACAAAGTCCAATTGGTTCAGGAGTTGAAGCCAACTGATCATCCAACGCGTTTTCGCTTCGTGTGGGCCTGCGATCGACTTAGAGAAGATGCCGATTTTGCCAAAAAAAATCATCTTTTCAGATGAAGCTCATTTTGATCTTGGCGGGTATGTAACAAGCAAAATTGTGGCATTTGGGGCACAGAAAACCCGCACGCATGCATTGAAAATCCGATACACCCAAAACGAGTTTCTGTTTGGTGCGGATTTTGGTCCAGAGGCATAATTTGAAAATGAGCAAGGAGTGGCCGTTACAGTCAATGGCGATCGTTATAGGGCCATGTTGAACGAATTTTTGTTCACAAAAATTGAAGGGAAGGATATTGGCAATATTTGGTTTCAACAGGACGGCGCTAGGTGCCACACAACCGAAGCTACACTCGTTGTTTTGCGCCCATTTAAAAAAAAAAAAGAAGTTATTTGGCGGACCCTATATATTAGGGGCGGGCAAAGACTTTCATGGAGAAGTTCTTTCAATTTAGTATTGTGCCAAAACATGACACGCTACTGATTTTGAAAAAGCTTTCCCATAAGACGTGTACTGCATAGTTTCTTGGGACAGAGTATAGTAATTTCTTAAGTTGAGTGCCACATAAACACCAGCTGGCACCAGTGTGTTTGAAAAAGCTCATTCATAAGGTCTGTCATCTGTACTGAAAATATAAATTGAACAGAGAATAATTTGAAATCCCAAAAGATTCCTAATGAAGTATCAGATTTCGCTTTGGTGGTAATATAGTATTAAATATTATACGCGCTAGTGCAACACGTAAAAATTTATAATCAGGCTTTTTCGATTTTAGCGGGTTACTAAAGGCACAATGCTCTCCGCCTACAAAATTCAAACTTCGAAAATCCTGTACGAGAACTTTAAATAGAGAAAAGTTTATACAAGCAGAACCAACCTGTTTGCGAAATGTGAATGCGATACTATCTTCCCTGAGCTACATAGGAAGCGAAATTCTCTGCGCCATGAATACATAAGATAATTAACGAAAAACAGCAGTGGTATGCTAATTAAAATAAATCAACTGCTTCGGGCAGTTGCAACTAAAATACCTTAAATCTTTAGAATGCCACTCCAATTCACTGAACGGTAGTACACCATACAGCTTAGGCTGGAATTCGAAACCACAACATTATGAATACCCTCCAATGTATTATTTTTTACAAAGTTTTATTTTAACTATAAATTACGTTATCCAAACCGCATTATAGCAAACCTTCCAGGTGAATATTCTGCAGATATTCTTCTTGGAATTATACCACGTAGAACTACTATAAGGTGAAGTTCATTTCATGGAAACTTCTTTTCGTATGTTAAAATACGGTTGGTACTTGTAATGCATATATGCATATACAATTTTCAGCAACTCAGCTAGGAGTTACTGTTTTTTTTTTGGTGAGGAAAACCCTTATTGTTTCATTATTATTAACATTTGAAAAAAATGCACCATTCTGAAAATTTCCTGCAATTGACTTAACATAATTTCGAATTTTAAACTCTACGGGTTAAACTTTTAGTTTGCTATAATAATATCGCGGTTTATGTGGCCCGAAGTAATCGTGCACAAGATAATTAAAAGTAAATGACTGTTACTCGAATTTTGATTTCGCAAAATTTTAAGTGTACGATTTGGCTTTACTGACAAAATGCATTTTATTTAAATTGTATAGGGTGTATTTATTAGACGTGTGGTTTTCAATCTGGCAATACTTTTTCGCAGTTGGTTTTTTTGACAGCTTTCACTTGATTTATGCTGACTTTGGTTTGCCATTTCTTAATGAATAGACTTAATTCTGAATTACGTTTTGCCCTCGCGCCGTTGTCCTGTGGCGTGGCCTCCAAGATCGTGCGATTTAACACCGCTGGACTATTTTTTGTGGGGTTATGTGAAGTCGCTTGTCTATGCAGATAAGCCCGAGACGATTGACGCCTTGGAAAAGAATATTCAGCGCGTTATTGCTGACATACGGCCCCAATTCTTGCAACAAGTGGAAGTGGTCGAAAATTGGGCCTCTCACTTAGAACAATTTTAGCAAATGGTGAAACGTACGAAAGATTCTAATCTTGGTATTACTCATCTATGGCCAGAACCATTCAATAAACAACCACTTTTAACTCCAACCACTTGGAGTTGAAAGTCTTAGGTATATACGCTTCACGAGCTTTTGCGTAGGACAAAATACTGATGTAATAATGTTTAAAAAAAATTTGCCTACAGTAGGCGTGACTGTAAGCGGTTCTTAATAAACCAAAGTTTTTAATTTTTTTTGTAGTTTATAAAAATAAACCATGAAAAATTCAATTAAATCATTTTAGTCGTTTTCAAAAAGTACACAAAAATAAGAAAATTTGTTGTTGAAGTGCGGACCTCACTTAAAATATTTAGTATTTTTCGCTCATAAAAACCAACTCTGAAATGTCCATCCAAATGGATAAGAGAAGTTTCAGGGAATCCCATAAATTATAAAAGTGGGTGAATTTTTCTAAATCTATTTTTTTTCCCGTTCATAAAAGCAAATTATAAATAAAATGCACGACAGGATCGTACGAACTTGCTCTTGTAGCTAACACCCAGTGTTGTGGCGTGTATACTTAAAAATGTAGACTTCATGATTGTCTACATAAAAACAATTCAATGTAGACATTTTCCAATTGTCGACATAAATTTGTCGACAATGTAGACATTGTAGACAGTTCGCAAAACCATTATAATTCATAATTTCCCCTACTAAAATTTACTAAACCTCAAAACATATATATGTTCAAAAAAAAAAAGAACCAAGTTCTTCAATAACAAAAAAACAGGTGTGTAAGAAGATAGTCGTGAAAAAATTATCAAATACACGGTGTCACACGAATCGTGCTACAATAAGAAATGTAAATCACTTTTATTTTAATCGATGTATTTCATAAATTTTTTTTATTGGACTAAGAATTAGATTTTATTTTAAATAACTAATGGTCTTTAAAGACCAAATGACCTCCACGCTCATCCACGCATATGCGGCACCTAATCATGAAATTGTTCATTGCGGCCTGAAGTGTTGAAATTGGGATCGCCTCGATTATTGTCTTAATGGACTGCTTCAATTCAGTCAAATTCCTGGGTTTCGTTTTGTACACTTCCTGCTTGACATAACCCCATAAAAGAAAGTCTGGTGCAGTCAGTTCATGTGACCTTCGGGGCCAGCAGAAAGTACAGGTTCTGGATATCAATTTGTTTGTGAATTTTCGTTGGAGCTACGCCATAACTTGTTTGGTTACGTCTGCACTTGCTCTATCTTGTTGAAACTAAATCGGCGAAGTTCTGGGTAAAAAAACTCCTTCAACATCTTTGAATAACGGTCCCCATTGACAGTTTGTGTTACACCGTTTTTTCAAAGAAGTATGGCCCGACAATACACCTTGATGAAACTGCGCACCACACAGTGTCGTTCTGGGTACAGTTCCGTCTCATGGAGCATTTCTGGATAAGATTCACTCCATATACGGCAATTTTGCTTGTTAACATTGCCGTTTGAGTCAAAATGGGCCTCATCAGACATGAACAAACAATTTATCAATGTGTTGTCTTCTTCGGCCATTGCAATCATTTTTCGGCAAAATTCCAGGCGAACAGGCAAATCCTAAGGGTTTAACTTGCTTGTAGCTTGGACTTTGTACGGAAACAAGTTTAAGTCATCATGAAGTATCCGTTGTAATGACAGTCTGCTAACTCCAATTTGGCCCGATATGTTTCGAGTCGAAACACTTGGATTTGCCTGTATTGCCGATGCAACAGCCACAATTGTATCCTGAACCCGAACATTGGGATCTCGATGATACGGTCTTCGTTCGATACTTCCAGATTCGGCAAACATGTTCACCAGCCTCATAATGGTCCATCTACTAGGGGGAGTACCGCCAAACTCCAGCCTAAATTCCCTTTGGACGGAAATGGCGGACTGCAAAGAATGGTATCGCTGTACTATCCAAATTATTTTTTCAGTATCCCAATCATTTGGATAAATCTAAATAGTAGCCTATAAAATAATAAAAAATAAGCCGATTACTCACACTGATAAAAAGTTATTACGTTTTATTTTTGTAGCACGATTCGTGTGCCACCCTGTATTTAAATTAGAGATATCGAAAGACTTTCAAATATGTGCGAATATGGTAAACCTCCTTACTGAAATTTGATAGGTCGACTGAATCACTTCATTTGTTTGCTACTGGTCAAGTTTCAAAAGCACTTTTAATATTTGAGAAATTTAGTAATAAAATTAAAAAATTGAGTAAACTTAGTTAAAACTTTGATTAAGTAATTAAAACGTTAACTGACAAATTTCTCACATTATTTGGAGTTGCTTAAGTTCTATGGTTACATAGTCACTTTTATTATTATTACAATTTGCCGACTTAGAATTAGCCTGGCTAAACAACTTATTACACTATTAAATATTTTGTATGTTCTTGAAACTAATTTATATTTTTAAGACTTTATCGATTTATTAATTTAATACGTCCACTCAACAAGACCCTTTTCAACCATCCTCGTTTATGTTGAACACAATTTATTTTGACATAATGGAACAGAACGAAAATTAAACATAAGCACAAGAACACAAAAAATATACTCATACATTGTTAAAAGCTCATGTAAGATTTTTAAAATTTCAGAAAAAGATTTTCATATATAATTCGTTTCAGATAAAGAAACAAATTGTTCACCATTTGGAATTTACCAATCGGTTTTCACGTACCTACATTTTTCAATTAAAAATCGACCTTCTTGAATAAAATTGTCCTCAAGTTATTCGAACGGTTTTGTTCGAAATTTTTATATTTTAGGCTTTCTAAAAAGCTCAAAATCTTGAAAAATATTATAATCTTCTTCTTCAGAAAACATTTTCGTTCACTTTTTGCTATGAAATGTAAAACGTCAGCTGGAAAAGGTTTAGTTTAAGAAAGATAAGGAAGTGTTTTGTTCTGTTTAAATTTAGACGACCCCTTTGACGTTAAAATATATCATTTCAAAATTCAAAGTCGACTCCCATTTTAAAACGCATTTAGAGTAGGGTTGAAATGTTTAAAATTTTGCCCTATTGGTTTCCTTCTGATAAAATGGTTGCGAATGACATTGCCTTTATATATTAAATATCATAAAAATACAATTGAGACATCATCCGATTCAGATGTCCTGGTTTGAGGTAGTTTTGAAATCAATATTTAGATTATAAAAACATTTTCCTTTACCGGTTTTCAGCAGTTTTTGCAGAGTTTTGTTTTCACCAAGAGATAGCTTAGCTATTCAAAGGCTTTGTTTTAAGTTCGGCCAGACATAAAATAAAATTTGATCTTATAAAACGTAGCAATATCTCTTTTAAATTTAATATAAATGCTACACTCTATTAATTTGTAAAGGGTCCGATAACATTTATTTTTTGAAAATGCTATAAAAAAAAACTACTGAATATTTTCCCAAATTTCTTCTTTTATTTGAAAGTACAATCCTTCCGGTTAATAATGGAAAATAATTTCATTCAAATGGCTGCATCGGCTGGCCACGCAGTAGCCTATACGATCGGTCCAATTTTTAAGCACATTATCGATTGTGTGCAGCTGTATTTCACCAATGGCTTCACGAATATTGTCCATTAAAGCGTCAATTGTCTCTGGCTTGTCGGCGTAACACTTATCTTTTACGGCACCCTACAAATAATAGTCCAACGGTGTTAAATAGCAGCTCCGATGTGGCCAAACGACATCAGCTCTGCGGCTGATAATGCGATCTTCAAAAACAGGGCGCAAAACATTGAGTGTAGCTTCGGCTGTGTGGCACGTAGCGCCGTCCTGTTGAAACCAAATATTGCCAATATCCTGATCTTCAATTTTTGTGAACAAAAATTCGTTCAACATGGCCCGATAACGATCGCCATTGACTCTAACGGCCACTCCTTGCTCATTTTCGAAGAAAAATGGCCCAATTATGCCTCTGGACCAAAATCCGCACCAAACAGTGACTCGTTTTGGGTGTATCGGCTTTTCAATGTATGCGTGCGGGTTTTCTGTGCCCCAACTGCGACAATTTTGCTTGTTTACATACCCGCCAAGATCGAAATGAGCTTCATCTGAAAAGATGATTTTTTTGGCAAAATCGGCATCTTCTCTAAGTCGATCGCACGCCCACTTATCGAAGTGAAAACGCATTGGTTGGTCAGTTGGCTTCAACTCCTGAACCAATTGGACTTCGTATGGCGTCATACCAAGGTTTTTATGCAAAATTCGTCTCAATGATTTCTCCGAAATGTTCAATTGTTGAGAACGACGGTGAATTGATGTTGATGGCGCTTCACGCACACTTTCTGCCATAGCAGCAATATTCTCGGGTGAACGAACTCTTTTTGGCTTTTCACGCTTTGGTTTATCGATGAGGATGCCAGTTTTTTTCACTTTTTTCACAAGATAACGAACATACGGAGCTGACGGTGCTTCTCTTCTTCCAAAATCCGTACGCAATTTTCGCACACATTCTGCAACATTACCATGATTTTCAAAGTAATGTCGCAATATTTCCCATCGTTTTTCAAGCATATTCGTTCAGCGGAAGGATAAAACTAATTATCTGTCAAATCAGACATGAGCTAAGTGTTACCATGCACTAGTTGAAAAAAAAACGTCAGATGGCGGAGCCTTTATAATAAATTATTAATTTATTTAGAGCCGATTATTCAATCTCCAAATAAAGATACAATTAGTTGACAGAGGAATAAACTTATTTGACTGTTAAACAACCGGATAACAACATCTAATTTTTCAATCAAGAAAAAACAACCTATGGAATAATTTAATTTGAACGTCACTTTTTTTTCGAGTATCGAACTTTTCATAGAAATTAATTTTTGCTTAACGTCTATTTCAAAGCAATAATTTTTTAAAATAGTTTTTTACCTCGAAAATAGCTATTTATTTTATTCCTCAGATAACTCCTTATTCTGTTCTAAAATGAGCAGATAACTTTATTCCTAGATTAAGTTGTATCTGACTGTTTGCAAACTGATGTTTGCTCTATCTGGAGAATATGTACTAACTGACTGTTTAACTGACTATTGACAAATTGGCCCTTAATGAATAATTAAAAATATATTTTGTTTAAAAAGTTTTAAAGCTTTATTTTTAAAGAAAATAATTACATAATAACCTATTGCTTGAAACTTATTTTTTAACGGAAAATATTAAAATCGTTGCAGCAAAGATTTTTTGAAATGATTTTATTTGTGAGATTTAAGATATCAAAGTTATTGTTTACATTTTCGATATATTGTCTACATTGTCGACACATTCTCGACATAATCGACCGATTGTCTACGTTGAAATGTAGACAATTAAAGTCGACACGTAGAGGAACAACATTGCTAACAACTTTAATTTAGCTAACCATTGATGTTTAGTTAGATAGGTGTAGTTACCCTATGCAGGTTTAAAGCCTATGTAGGTAAGATTACCTTGATTCTTAGTATGTATAATGAATTGGCGAATGGTTGATTCAAGGAATATAGTTACATAGGTACTTACCTACAAATGTATATTTAAATCTAACTTATGGATTGTAATTATGTAAGTAAGGAGAGTTAAATGTATCTACATACATATACATATAGATGGAACCCAAGTATGTAAACAAGTACATAATGAAATGAAGGGTGTAGATGGGTAGGCAGCTATATGCCCATAACTTTATAATTTATGTGCAATATGCATACATAATATTCATGGTGATTCTTAGAGACAAATATGTATATATAAATGTATGAGGGCCTACATTGTATTTAGTATTCAGTGAATAATAAGGAGGTAGAAATAAATTGATAATTCTTACTTACTTTACTTATCCGACTCCCGATCCATTCAGGGTCGCTGCCTGACATATTGCGGTCTTCCATCGATTGCGGTCCCTCGCACGCCCCCTCCAGTCGTCGAGACCAAGCGCTCATGCGTTTGTAACCGCCTGGTCCCAGTAGGGGAGGTTCGGTCTTCCTGGTCGTCTCGAACCTGCGGGGTGGGACTCGAAGATTTTCTTGGCTGGAGCGTTGTTGTCCATTCGCTCGATGTGGACGAGCCAGTGTAGTCGAAGCGCTTTGGCTCTTTGGACTACATCCACATCTTGGTACAGCTCGTACAATTCTCGATTGACTCTTCACCTCCATTCGCCCTCTTCGCATATAGGACCAAATATCCTCCGAAGAATTTTTCTCTCGAAAGTGCCCAGTATCAATTCTGCTTTTTTACTTATAGTCCAACACTCGGCGCCGTAGAGTAGAACTGGTAAAATTAGCGATTTGTATAGCGTGCACTTTGTCTTTCGAGACAAGAGTTTTGAACCCATTTGTTTGGCCAAAGTGAAGTACCTGCGTTAGCTAGGGTAATTCTTCGTCGGATTTCCACTAAGGTGTCGTTCGTGGAATTGATGTATGTTCCGAGGTAGGTGAACCCCTTGACTACCTCGAAATTACTACTACCAACAGTGACGTTTTGTCCTAGGCGATGGACAGATAAGGCTTTGTTTGTTGATAGCATATAATTGGTTTTGTCCTCATTCACTTCAAGACCAACGCATTTCGCCTGTTCATCAATACCTGTGAATGCTTTAAATACAGTTCGCTTGGAGCGGCCGATGATATTGATGTCGCCCGCATAACCAAGCAGTTGGGAAGACCTGATCAATGTGAAGATTTGATCTGTCGTTGATCTGCCTGGCCTGAAGCCACACTGGTACGTGCCGATGATAGTGTTGCAGAAAGGTTTTGGACGCTCACATAGTATGTTGGATAGGATCTTGTAGGCAACATTAAGCAGGGATTTGCCTCTGTAGATTTTGCAGGACATAAGATCGCCTTTTTGGGTATATGGAGCTATTTGACCAGTCGCCGGGCATGCTTTCCTCCTCCCACAGTTGGTTGATGAGCTGGAGCATGCTCCCTACCAGGACATCTCCTCCATAACTGAAGAGTACCACAGGTAGGCCATCCGAGCGGGCGGATTTGTTGTTCTTAAGCTTGTGGATGGCTTTTTTAACCTCTTCAGTCCTGGGCGCTGGGACTGGATCTTCATTGACTGGCCTCATGCTTCTCTGTTCTCCCGTTGCTTCCTCTACATAATGCCCATCAAGCATTTGCTGGAAGTGCTGCTTAAACACGTCTACAATTCCCTGTACTTCGGTGACTAGGTTCCTTTTGTTGTTTCAAAGAGCTTGCCTGCCAGTCCTATAACCAGATGCCAGTTGCTTGGCTGTTTTGTAGAACCGGCGGGTGTTGGTGGCGGTGCAAGATTCCTCGAGATACCTGAGCTGAGAGGCTGCGGATGTTCTTTTCTTTCTTCGCAGAGTTTTTTTCTCGTCCCTCCTATTTTCACGGTACTCCTCCCTTGCTGCTCTTGTTTAACGTTGCAGCATTTGCATTCGTGCATTTTCCGTCTCCTGCTTTAATACCCCGCATTCATCATCATACCACGGGTTCTTTTTCGTGGGTGGTTGGTAGCCTATGATGGTCTTGGCTGTCTCCTTAATGATGTCGGGATACTGGTTCCACTGGTCGTTGACTCTTGTGGCTGGGGGTACGGCAGAGAGTTTCCCGGTCAATTGCTCACTGTAGTCTCTAGTCTTTTCAGATGTGCTAAGGCAGGCGATGTTGAATTTCTTCATTTGGGCGGTCTTCGTTTTCTTTTGGTTTGACAGTCGGGCTCTGAACTTTGTCACAACAAGAAAATGGTCAGATTCCACGTTTGCACCTCGGAAGTTTCGGACGTCCAAGATGTTTGATGCGTGCCTTGCCCCAATTAGCACGTGGTCGGTTCGGTAGGCGGTTCGACCATCTGGAGATCGCCAGGTTGCTGTGTGTATCCTTCGCCTGGGGAAACTAGTGCTACTTATCACGTTATTACGAGCTGCAGCATAGTAGATTAGTCGGAAGCCGTTATCTGTTGTTGTTTCATGGAGGCTGTGCTTTCCAACTAATCCCCCAAAGAGATTTTTTTCCCGACTTTAGCAATGAAGTGGATAAAACACATAATTAAATATTTTTATATTGCTTAGTCGTTTTAGTTTCAGATAAAACAAAGATGCGATTTGAATTCATGGATAAATAAGAATAAATAAAAAAAATGTCAAAAATTGTTGGAGCGGTTTTTTAATAAATTAATTTTTTATGTATACAATTTTGAAAAAAATTTTAGTAAAAAAAATTGAAACGCCATTTTGAAGATATTACTAATATACATATAAAATTCAAATTTCAAAAAAATTCTGTGGCTGGTTTTTGAAAAATCGACTTTCAAAAAAAAAATTTATTTATTTTTTTAAAAATCGAAAAAGGTTTTTTTTTTTTTGAAAATTTTCATCTGCAGTTTTATTAACAATTTTAGGGAGCATTTTTATAAAAAAAAATATTTTAATCGGTTAATCCAATATTGAGAAAATCGAAAATATGAAAAGTGGTTCTATTGGAAGTACCGTTAATAAGTATAAGTTAACTGTACTAATTTAAGAACACACAATTTTTTTTATAAAAATTCATGGAGCCGTTTTCGAGAAATACATTTTTTTCTTAACGGTTTTTTAACATCTGTATGGGAGGTACAGTTGTTTTTTATTTAAAAAAAATAGTTTTTTTTTAACTATTGAAGATAATGTCAAAAAACCACCAAAAACGAAGTTTTGAAAAAATCTATTGAGTCGTTTTCGAAATTTTGAGTTTTCAAAAAAAAAAAAATTAATTTCCAAAAAATTTTTTTTTGCCAAATTTTGGTTACAATAGTGTTTAAAATTACTAGGAGCTTCTGCGTAAAAAATTTCAAAAAAATCAAATTAACCTTTTCCCAGAAAATCGAAAACCAAAAAATGGTTCTACTAGAGGTACCAAAAGTAAAAATTTTTTTCAAAAAAAAAAAATTATCAAAAGGCACCCTTTCCCTTCATTAATGAACTGATTTTTACTTGCGATTACAGGTACTATATATAAGGTAAGTTACGCATTTGTCGAAAAAAAAAGTTTTGAGATAACAACCAAACATGACATTACGATGATAGCGAAGGCGAAAAAAAATGGTCTAAAAACTCCGTCCGTCTGTATGTCTGTCTGTCAGTCTGTCTGTCTGTATGTATGTATAGACACCTACAGCCCAAACGGGTGGCCGAATTGCTTCAAACTTGGTATATAGAGTTTCTTAGGTATTGTACAGGGAAGAAATTGAATTTTTTTAGCTCAAAAAATAACGGTACCTGCCACATAACCGTTATGTTAAAGCCTATTTTTCTCGGAAGCGGCTCTAACGATTTTGATTAAAAAAATTCAGTGCAGGTTTTTCGGCATGACCGATGATATGATTAAAAAAAATTTTAAAATGGCTAAAACCGGTACTTTCCATAGGACCGTTTTTTTTGCTTTCGACTATCTCATAAACGACTCAACCGATTCTTTCGAAATTTCAGACATATATAGGCTTGGGTTGCCCAATTTATACTGGGTACCAATTTTAATTATTATTTTTTTGTATTTTTAAAAGCATTAAAAGAAAATTTTTATATTTATATTTTGAAAACTGTTCATTAATTTTTTTTTGCGTTTTTGATTTTTTTTGGAAGAATGTTTTCAAAAAGTTAAAAAAATAACTTTTTTTCTCAAAAACCGCTCCACAGATTTTTAAAATTTTTTTCTCATAAATTCAAATTTATCTAACAAATAAAATGACGTACTTTTTTTGATCTGAAATTAGTTTAAGTATTTATTTCAGAATTTTGAATTATTTTTCTTTGACTAGTCGATTTAATCTTTTGTTTTTATGTTTATATTATTAAACAGGCTGACAGACTGACGGACTGACGGACTGACAGACTGACAGACTGACAGACAGACATACAGACGGAAAGAATTTTTGACCATCTTTTTTCGTCTTCGCTATTATCGTAATGTCATGTTTGATTGTTATCTCACAACTTTTTTTTTCGACGAATGCATAACTTCCCTTATAGTACCTATAATCGCAAGTAAAAATGAATGGGAGCTACTGTTATTTGTCGTCTTAAAATAATGAAAAAAACTTGTGGGCATATTACCAAAAAAACAGTATGTACAAAGTTTGAACAAAGTTTGAAGTAAATCCACAAGGACAGAGAGACAGATAGGCAGATATACAGACGGAATTGGGGGACCCACTTGTGTGGTGTTCTCTATGATCGTAATGTCAAGTTTGATTGTTAGAAATTATTTTTTTCTCTACTTTACGAATACATACCTTGCCTTATAATCGCAAGTAAAAATGTAAGAATCTACTTAAAACCCTCCTCTTAAATTCATATTGATATTTATTTATCCTTTAATTGATTATGGCAACCCTAACCAATCTACCATTATTGTAAACCAAAATTGTCCCTAATCCCTGGTCTAGTTGCTTTATTTTACCCATTTCATAATCTAAACAAGAAGTTCCTTTAACCTTTTCTAATTTGGCAAACGTGTGTTGTGTACGATCGCGGACAAGATAGTAAAGGTAAGACATACATTTATGGCTACATATTTCAGACTCACTGACACTGCACCGCGTATGCACAGCACAACACACAATAGAATGCAAGCAACGATGCACGATGTTGCACCATGCAAAACTCTTTACTCGGCTTACTCTGCTATATTTTGTGTCATTTTAAAACCACACACAAATGTATGTCGTTTGTGTTCTCTTGTTTTCAGGGACGGAACAACCGATGTCACCCGAACAGTACACTTTGGTGTACCAAAGGACGAAGAAAAAGTCAGTTATACCCGAGTTTTGAAAGGATTCATCGCATTGGCAACTTCAGTATTTCCACAGAGTACACCGGTAAGTCCACTAAATGGGTTTATTATACAAAAGAACATAGAAAAGGTGAATTTCACGAGTATGGTAAAAAAACTTTGAAAATTTAACTTGGTAGCTTGATGAAAAATTTTAAAAAATCTATTATTGAACTTCTTATGACACTGATAAAAAAATGTTCTGTACATGGACGATATGACATTTGAATCTCATTTTGGTTGCATTAAAGGCTTGCATAAACATGTCCCTAAAGTTTTCACATGGTTTCTGCTAATCGGTCCGTATGGTGACCATTTGTTGGTTAAAAAAATTATTGAAATTTAAATTTATATTTTTTTCACGACCATGCCGTAGGTGTGTATTTCTAAGGGCCTAATGTTTTTTTAAAAGTTCAGCAGCTTTCTCTGCGCATTACGAGATGGTTTTTTGCTGTCAGAGTTATCACCATTTGCAATGACGTACACTGGCAAATTGTCTACGTTCCGTTTGTATGCATACTTTTTGCAGTTCGCTTTCACTTTCTCTAAAAAATATAGCTGGTTTTTTTAAGAGCTTCAGAACTTTAAATAGTAATAAAAGACAAAACTATTGTTGGAATAATTTTTTTTTGTTATAATAATCTAGTATACAAAATTGCATGGCATTTATTTTTTGGAAATATGATTTCTGGCATATGCAAGCAACGGCTACGAGTTATATAGTCCATTCGATCAGTCCAATTATTGACTACTTTTCCAATAAATCTCTCCGTATGCCGCCAATGGTGGCTTGAACATTGGCTTCCAAATTTTGAAGTTGTCGGCGGAAAGCAAAATTGTTCTAAATACACTTCTTATCGAAAGCGAGATGATGCAGTTTTAATAATTTGAGAGTGCTCTTTTAGAATTTCAAAACCGTTTTTGTGTAAAAAAATCCATTGAGCAGATACTTGGTAGCCACTTTAGTCTAAGCGCCAAATTTTTGACGTGAAATTCATTCTAAATTGTTGAAAGAGACATTTTTGTATAGGATATAACAATTTTGCAGAATTTCAATGAAGAACATTTAAAATTGTTCTATATCCATTGATTTGATGCTATATTCTCCAATTTTTATATTTCTCAATTGATTGATTGAGTGTAAATATCTCCAATGATAGTTTGAAACAATTTTGAGAAAAAAAAAATAAAATTATAAGAAATATATAAAAATAAGAAATGTTCACTACATATGTAATGTAATCTTATGTGAAATATTTATTCTTTGGGAATACTTTCTATTATGTTTCAAGTTTGATTGTATTTATGTATTTCTTTAAAAAAAAATGGTTTTGGTTTTCTGGAAAAAAAAAACTAATATTTAGTGTTTTATCGAAATAATTGTACATTATGCCAATATAAGTGCACTTAAATCCAAAACCTAGAATACAGGAACTTGATGCTGTTCACAGCGTAATTGTTCGCCATTTAAAAAATATTATATACTTTTCAGCCCTATTTCTGTTGTGCGTAAGCTATGGAAGTAAGGAAATCAGACTTTTTATATATAAAGTCTTGCTATAGAAGGGTTATATTTCATTCCTTACTCAAAATGTAAGGAATAGTTTATGAAAAAACAAATTTTCATCAATTACGGTACCTTGAAAATTATTATGAACGAATAATTTCACAGGCGGTTTCCTTATACAAAAGAAATTAAATGCACGACTGGATCGCACGTACTTGTGCTTATGTTCTATAACATCTTAAGCACAAGATTTTTAGTAGAAACAGCTCAATATATTTTTAGTCTTTTTTACTTAATTTTTTTATATACAAAATTCATATTTTTCCAAAAAAAAAATGTTGGTATGACAATTTTATGTATTTAATAATATAAATTTAAAAACAGAATGTAAAAAAAATTGTCTATCCATTTTCAAAAAAAATCGGCAGGTACCGATAATAACAAAATATGCAAAAAAGCTATGTATCAAAATAGTTAGACCCGTTTTCGAGATAATTTATACGGTAGAAAAAATTGTTTTGCAAATACCGTTATTTTTGGGGCTAAAAAAACGATTAACAAATCTATTTGAGACAAACTTCTGAAACGCTTAAATACCAAGCCTGAACAAAATCGCTTCAGCCGTTTAGGTTCTCTTTTATTGGACATCCTTAAATGAGACCTCAGCATTCTTAATAATTCTTCTAAATCTCATATTTTGTTCTAAGTCCACGTTTTGTTTTAGGAGAGTATGGGAACTGTTCTATGTCCAATTTTGAGTTTTTATTTTAAACAAAAAACATTAATTATTGACTAAAAGAATTAAACTCATTTTATAAAAAATATAAATCGAATGTTTGATTAACAAACAAAACTGACTATAATTAAGTTTGAAACTTAAAAATAGTTCCCTGTAAAATTTGCTTTTTGGGACTTAGAACAATTTTGCTTTCCGCCTACGAAGTGTTGATGTGCTGCTGGTTTGTTGGCAGAAACCAATGACTTAACATAGCCCCATATAGTTAAGCCGTCTTGTTATAAGCAATGTCGTGGATGTTTAGCTCGATAGCGCTCGCCATTTGCCGTAACACCAGCTCCTTCCTCATTTTTAATGAAATAATAACGGAGGAGTCCGTAATGGTGATTCGTTAATGGCTTGGGGGGTTATTTCGCTATCCATATATGCCAATTTTGTTTATTGACAAAGTCATTTAACCAGAAATGAGCTTCATCACTAAACACAATTCTTCGGTTAAAAAGCTCTATGGATCGCAAACAGATTTATTCAAAGTAAATTTCCACAATTTGGAAGATTTGTTCTTGTTCCTGTGTTAAACGATTCATGGTGGTTTGCCAAACCTTATGTAAAATACTAAACAACCAAATATTCAATTTTTTACTTGGGATTATATGCAGGTACTATAGTGCAAGTTTTGCATTTGGAAAACAAATCAAACTTGAGATTTTAATCAAAGTTGACATAACGATGATAGAGAACACCAAAGCAGTGGGTCCCGCATTTCCGTCTGTCTATCTGTCTGTCTGTAGAACGTAGATTTTCGAATCGTTGTATTAGCCAGACAAATAACGGTACTTGCCATACAAATTTTTCTACCATCTTAACTATCTCGAAAACGGGTCTAACGATTTTGATAAAAATTGGTGTTTGTACTACTTAAGTATGGTCTACATTTTGGCCGATTTTTTTAAATATTTTTTAATATTTTGTTATTGATGGTACCTGCCATACAACTTTTTTATTGATTTTCGACTTTCCCATAAACGGCTTAACGGATTTCGATCAAAATATTTATACCGGAGCTCCTTCGAATTCTAAATAATACTGCATTTCAGAATTTCCCAAAAATAGTTTTTTTGGATTTTTGATAAGCAAAAACAAATATTTTTTTTTTTTTGAAAATTCAATATTTCGAAAACGAATGGACGATTTTTCCTGAAATTTTGTTTTTAAATTTATAGTATTTAAAATGTTCATACGAACTTTTTTTTTCAGAAAAAAATAATGAATTTTTATATATACAAAATTAAGTGAAAAACGACTTTAAAATACATACATTTAGCCGTTTTTATGAAAAATCTTTTTTTTTTTGGACCGAAGAGATAGGGCGAAACAAGAGAACCAGTTCTGGTGGCTCTCTGAACAGCATTATGATACATAAAGTCGATTAGGATGGTATGTCTTGGCCGACTTACGTAGATTTAGGTAAATTAGGTATAAGGAACAGTCGGGGTGGCACAAAAAAAAAAATTAAGAAATATGTATGTTTGCGGGGGCATTTGTGGATGCAGCTGCGTGTCTGTGTATGTATGTACATACGAATATGTATGTACGTATGTACTTGGCTGTGTGGGTTGCATGTCTCTGTGTGTCTGCATGCGTATACAAAATATACAAAAAAAAAAATTAAAAAAACGAAAAAAAATGCTGCTGTGGCTGTTCTAGTTTTTAAGTAGTTTTAAGTGGTTTTGGGTATTTTTAGGTATCTTAAGTAGTTAAAGTTAGTTTTAGTTAGTATATAAGTTAATTGTATCTAGTTTCAATTATTTTTAGTCTAGATTTAGGTAGTTTGTAAGAAAAAAATTAAAAATGATACGAGACCAAGTTTTTAAAAAAAAAGTTTTCTTGGTAAAACAAAAATAAAATAAAATTTAGAATTAATTAAAATAGATTTAAGGTCGAAAGACATTAGTATTAAGAGATATAGTTTAGTTTAGAGCGCCCGTAAAGGGCCAGTAAATTAGTTGTAAGTTATTGATAAGTAGGCTAGTTTTAAACATTTTTGTCTAGCTTTAAGATAGTTATAAGTTAAGATTAAATAAAAATGAATAAAAAAAAAAAAAAATGAAAAATCTTTTGCATATAATGTGATTGAACATGGGAGCAAGTACTGCATTTTCTATTTATTTAAATTACATTTTAGTTGGATTTTTTTACAACTGTTTTTTTTTATTTTCGACTATCTCATAAACTGCTCTACGGATTTCGATAAAATTTTTGATACCGGAGCTTCTTTGAATTCTTAATAATACCGCATACCAAAATTTTAGAAACATTTTTTTTTATTTTTCATTTGTTTTGAAAATTCAATCATTCGAAAATGGTGATGATGATGATGATGATGATGATTTTTTTTTAATTCAGTTTTTAAATTTATATTATTAAATACATTAAATTGGCATACTAAGCCTTTTTTTTGAGGAACAAATTTTTCGAAATTTTGTATATAAAAAATTAATACAAAAAGACTAAAAATATTAAGCTGTTTTTACTAAAAAATCTTGTGCTTAAGATGTGATTGAACAAAGGAGCAAGTACGTGCGATCCAGTCATTCATTTTATTTCTAAACAAAATCTGTCAAAAAGATCTTGCGTTTTTAGCAAGATTGCATTGACTTTACACGCTTATTATTATTCGTAAGTTCCTTATAACAAACAAAAAAATCGATCAAAAATCGATTTGAAATGGTTGTTTGGAAGGCGAAATTACTGAACAGAAATGTCAACACAGTTTGAAAATCTCAACTGTCAAGCCATAAACAACAACCATCCCAACTTCTCATTCAGCTAAAAGAAAAACACCCCATATTTACTCTGATTAACAAGCCGTAACTTTATTTCTTTTACCCTTACCAATTTTTCATTCAAAAGAGCACTCACACTTCTGTCAAAATAATAATGTCGATGACTGTATGTACAAAAGGCAACCAAATGAAGTGCTTATACCCAAAACCTGAGAAAGGCTTACATTTTTGATGTGATTATTTTTAAATATGTGACTAATTTATTTATTAGGCGAATGCCACAATAACTGGACAGTTTACTATATATTCTGCCGTTGTATACCAATTGTTTATCATAGGATAGGATTATAGCAATTTATGACAAATGATTTGTATAAAAAGCCGAGTAAATGCTTATATGCAATTAATACTTTGCATAGTAGATTGCGCTCCCTACCTGCAAAAACAAACAACACGTGTTTAAAAATCCTATACGCACCTGTCCGTATTAAATAGTACGGAAGCGTCAGTAAATTCGATTGGTACGAAATAAAATCTTAGTGAACGCATGCATGCATTAAATATATATTAGTTCATATTATGTTTTAAAATTGTATACTCTTGAAATTCACCTTTTTTCAATGTTAGTGGTGATGGCGGTTGTAAAGTCCTATCAATATTTTACCAATAATATATATGTACATATACCGCCGCATATCGGTCCTATAAGTACGAGACATATAGAGCGATTTTGCGTCTGCATTCCGCCATTACTTCACTTCGCCATTCGCCTTCCGAAAAGTATCTCAAACGAAATAAATTTTGCAGTTAAGTTACTTGGACCATGTCGCACGAAGACCACTTTGGCAAGCTGGCTTGGATTATGGTCATGGAACTGGACACGGTGTTGGTGCATACTTGTTTGTCCATGAATATCCACCATTGATTAGTTCAAAAGCGACGACCAAAGCCCTGGAGAATATGTTCACGTCCAATGGTAAATTAGTATAGTCTTTCCTCTTCGTGCCTGTCTCTTGAGTTGAAATTCATTGACAGAATGGAATTGCCCGAAGCTCCCTAAGAAAATCACCCAGAGATAAAAATACTAATCCGTTGACAATTTGTAGTTTTTGTATTTTTTATGTTTATTTTTTTTTTTTTTTCAGAACCAGCATACTACAAGGACGGACAATATGGCATCCGGATCGAGGATGTCATTCAGGTGATTAAATCGGATATTGAAAATGCGTTCAGTGGAATGGGTGGACTCACATTCAAATCAATTACGTACGCTCCACTTCAGACGAAGCTTATCGATACAAATCTCCTCACTAAAGAAGAGGTAAGTAACACTTAAGGATGACTTTGAGCTTTTTAGAGTAGGACAGAGCTGGGCGCTGAGTGGAGCGCATATATAACATACAGAGCATTTCCTCAAAGCCGATAGCTCTTCCACGATAGTGGCTCCTGCTCTAGGCTAGGTCATCAGAAAGCGGGCTTAGTGGTTGAGAATTTCGAAATCCCTATTCAATGCAACATTCGTTTCAGGCAAACTATGTTAATGCTCACAACAAGAGGGTGATGGACACAATCGGACCGATACTACTTAAGCACAGATTTATGGACACCTATCAGTGGTTGATGTCGGAAACAAGACAGATTTGCTCCTGGGCATAGTGTTCCTGTTTTTTTTTTTCTTATACATATTTTGTGTTTTTGTTTCGAATAATGATTGATTTGGGTTATGTGATTTATTTTGTACAGATTTAATGAGAATTATAGAACTTACTGAAGACGGAGTTCAATTTGTTTCATTGCTGGGGGTTTTGCGATTCTTGATTAATTAGGGCCTTGGGGTTTTTGCCTTTAATTGACAAGAAAGCTGAGGGTTTGAGGGTGAAGAAAATGTATGTGTGCGTAAGTAAAATGATAAAGTTGGCGAATAGTTTCGAATGTATGCCTACAAGGTAGTAAGTAGTTAGTACATAGTAGTTAATTCCACAAGAGTAGCTTCATATATAAAAAATAAAGTGCCTTTACTCGCACAAGACTTAAGCAAATGTATCAAAGTACACACAGAATGCTATACATTAATCATAGTGCTAACCTTGAATTAAAAAAAAAACGCATCTATATAAGAAATGTCATCAACATTAGTTCAACTATACATTGATCTGTAGAAGCAAATTAAATGCACGAATGGATTGCACGTTATGGTTCTATGTTCGATCACATCGTAAGTACAAAATTCATAATAGAATAACAGTAAAATAATATTTTGAAAACATTTGTTTTTACTTAATAAGAAATTAAATTTATCTAAACATTTTATATATCTATTTGAAAATATAAATTTAAAAACATTAATGTATGTTTTTAAATTTATATTTTCAAATATATCAATTTTTTAAATTTAAATTTTTTTAAAAACCTTCAACTTGTTTTGAAAACATTAAATTAAAAAAATGATTTTTTTTTTTCAAAAACTAACAAATTATTTTTCCAAAAATTTTGGAATGCGGTACAGATTTATTTATAGCACTTGAATTACGCAAAATAAAATATTTTAATACTTAAAACTGCACGGCACTAATTTAGAACACACGCATTTTTTTATCAAAATTGTTGGAGCAGTTTTTGCGAATTACATTTTTTCATGATGTTTTTTTTTTAATTTTTTTTATTTATTTATTAATTTATTTATTTCTATCTATGATAATTAAATCCACAGATTTGCTTAATGCTAAATTTACAAGTAATAGTAAAAAAAAACAATAAAGATTTAAAATGGATATCTTGATAAATATACATCGAAATCATTGTAATACTTATTAAAAAAATTACAACAATTAGAAATAGGCCCCCACTGTCCATAGTTTGTGGAATTGGGAATTTCCAAGAGAGTCCAAGTTCCCAGACCCCCAGACCGTTCTTATTTTCTTATGGATAAAATGTATATGATAGAGTAGTGTTAGTACGGACAGTTAACGTATGCATACCTGGTAGCTTCTCAGGTGCCAGGTATTAAATGCACTTAAAAATGTTTCTAACCTTACTTATATTCTGATGGCTGATTTTTACGTATGTTTCACACAACATTGTTATAGTCTGTTAAATTTATATTTTCAGTACAGGGAAGATAGGAAAATTGCCTTTCACCCTTACTATCATTGATTTCAGTAAGGTGTCTCTATTTTTTATAAAGCTTTTCCATTTTCCATGGTTGCCGTAGTGAGCATTGTAAATTGGCATATTTATCTCACACATGTGGGTAGGGTAAGCAATTGTTAATGTAGATTTCGTGAACAGAAACATGTAGGTACATACATCGTAAGCTAAATCTTAAAAAAAAAATAAACTAAATTCAACTAAAAATAAATCTATCTTTCTCCACACCACCAAGCAGTAAGATATTAGGCGTTTTTTAAGAGTTCTCCAGAAAGCCTAATCTATTTTAACGTGAAAATAAATCACAGAAAAAACGTAAAAATAACGTATAATAAGGAACTTGTGTCCTTCGAAGGACTTGAACCCATTTTAAATGTAAATAAACACAGCACAAAAATTATAATATCACCTCAAATTGCACCGCACTATTTTGAATATTGTATACACGAAACCTTCTTCTTTTTATTTTCATGAACAAAAAAATTATTGGGTAATTTAAAGTTGCAATTAATTTGGGGGTGGCCGTGGCGCGATAGATGTGTGTTCGCCTGTTAACCTCATGGTCACAGATTCGATCCATCCCTGCCGTAGTCTAAGTCTTCTTATTTTTCCATTAAAAACCAATTCTAAAACCAAATGCCATACAATGAGTTGCTGGTTTACTCATTACATGCTGTTCAGGCATAGAACTAACAACATGTGATTGAATAAAACTAGAATACCGATAAAATATGATAAAGAATAAAAAACTTAATGCGAATTATAAGCGACATTGATAAATAAGACACGGAAATTTCTCTTAATTCAGCCGCCATCCCTGGAGATAAAATCTGAGACAACAACCACCTACAGTCTCCGAATATCGCGCCACACATCTTTCCTATCATTCTTTCTCTTCCTTAACCTCACCATCGTGCCCGCGCTGTGTTGAAACATTTAAAAGGTATTCATAATCCCTTGAGGGCGCGGGCGTGTAGATTATAAAAAAAAAATGATCCGAACTCCATCAAAAACTTGCTCAAATAGTAATGTTTTCTTAAAAAAATACCCAACAAATAATATATAGCTGCATTTTAACCGTTTTCCAAAAAAAAGCACGCACCGACAACAACTTTCTCTTTAAACTGAAAATATATGCTCTCAAAAGCTCTAAGAAATCTTCGATTCTGAAAGCTCCATGGCGAAAACCAAAGAAAAGGGTATTAGAATTTACACCAACGGACCAATAGTAGCTCTTGATCAATGTGTTTATTTTTTTAATAAACACTATAAGCGAGGGTCAAATTGGCGATCAGTGTGGCCAATTTAGCGTTTTTCCTGCTAAATTCAGCAGGAAAAATTTGCTTTTAGCATTTATTTGATTTGAAAAAAATCTTGCCGGCCGTTTTTTTAAGCAGGAAATTTGGTTTTAGCAGGAAATCTAGCAGGTTTTCATATTTCTCAAACATAAGATAATATATTACTTTAAAAAATTAACTCTCAATCAAACATAAATGCGTATTGCTCATTACAGAGCTTCAATCGTGAACTCCACAAAATCTACGAATTTTGCAGCAAGTACACTTCTTTTCTATAAAAAAAAATTTTCGGATTTATAAGCAATCAATAAAAGATTTTTTTGAAGAAAAAAACATGAATTCTGAACTTATTTCCAAAATTGAATCGCAATGGAATAACATAAATCTATATCGCTTTTGTGCTTATGTGCAATATTAGTTTTAAGTATTATATAAGTGTTTTTTTCTTGAAGATTTTCCCTTAAAAAATGTATTATCTTCATTTCATTTCTATTCATTTTAGCAATAATTATATTGAAGTTGTAAAGAATTTAATTTTTTATTTCTCTTAAATACCAAATACGTGAATGTAAGAACTATCAAACTGCAATAAATAAATAAATAAGTAAATAATTCTAAATAAATGGGAGAATATTGAAAATACTGTTGAATTTTGGTGCGAGTAAATAGGTTCACCGATGCATCCAAGGAAACCTTTAAAAAGGATTGTCAAACTTTGTTAATTCGTTTTTAGTTTTGCTGCAGTTGAAAGCGTGTTTAGTTCTATGAATCTTGTAAACGATCAACGTATACTTTTTATCCGAGATAATTTATCTGAGAAAACTGGTAATGTCTTCATTATTCCTCCGAATATAATCAAACAAGTTGCTTCATCAATATATTATTTTACCGCGAAAGAAGAACAAGTAACTTGTGATATTTTAGAAGATGCTTTAAATGAAGCAGAAAACTTTTGCAGCACAACATGTATATAAATAATAACTTTTGTTTGATTAGATTAACAAACTATGATACCTGATTTTTTCGTTTCTTTTGTTGCGAAATTAATTAATTAATTTTTTGGGTTTGATTAGTTATTCAAAATCCAACATACTAAAGTAAAACAAGAAATTTAAAAAAAATATATACTCGATATCTTAAACGTCACCCTAAGACAGGTTCGATTGGTTCATCAAATATTTACGTATTTTGCGTTCTAATTACAAGATTTTCAGAGTTGGCAGGATTTTTGGCAGTTTTTTTCGTTAAAAAAATTAGCATTTTTTAAGCAGCTTTTGTAGTAAAAAAATCCTGCTAAAACCTCTATTTTAACAGAATTTTAAATTTTTCATTGGCCACACTGGTCTGCTGTCTTCTCTCAGCCGTGGAGCAGACAGGTTATGGTGGGATGTACGTGGGTTTATGGAATATTTTAGTAGCAATTTCTTAAGTTGTGTGCCATGCAATCACCAGCCGGCACCAGTGTGTTTGAAACAGCTCTCCCATAAGACCTGTACTGAAAATATAAATTGAACAGAATATAGAAATGTTGAAACACTACTGCCAGACACCTTTCGTCGGCGGTTTTTATTCTAAGTTTTTTTCTAAAAAGTGCCCTAAATTTGGAACGGAGCTAAACATTTTGGAAAAATAAAGGTTTTGGGAGCTATTGAACAAAATAAAATAAATTATTATTTTTAAGATGGTAGCATTTTCGTCCCGGTTCCACACTTAAAACTTGATTTTTTTTTAATAGAACATGTTTTTCCAAACAACGAAAAATAAAAAATTTCCCCACGCAAAAACATAAATTTATTACATTTTTTAAAAAAATGTTCTACACCCCAATGTTTTCGACTATTTTTCTCCATAATGACACCCCTTTTGTCAGCTATCGTGAAAAAGTCAATTTGCTTGCAGCGCAGTTCGCTGTTAATTCGACGCTGCCAGAAAGTGTTATGACTTCCCCAGTACTTGAGAGCGTAAACGCTTATATGGGACGAATCTTCTTTCGCACTCGTGCCATTGCTAGAGTCCTCAAAGACTTTGATATACACAAATCCGCTGGCCCGGATAGTATACCTCCCATCGTTCTGAAGAGGTGTGCTTCAACGATGGCACAACCTCTGCGAAAGCTTTTCTATCTGTCCTATTCTACAGGTCCCTTTCTGAGTGGATGGAAAACAGCATTTGTCTAGCCTGTCCCTAAAAAAGGCGAATTTTCCTCACCCTCTAGTTACCGTCCAATTGCACTTACGTCCCTTATTTCCAAGGTCATGGAGACGCTGATTAACTATCAGCTTAAGAAATATCTTGAAGAACGAAAGCTCCTTATTGACCGGCAGTATGGCTTTCGTAGCAATAGGTCCACTGGTGATCTGATGGTATATCTCACCGAACAGTGGCACAAATCTTTACATCGTTTTAGAGAAAGTGAGATTATTGCACTTGATATTTCAAAAGCATTTGATAGAATTTGGCATCAAGCTCTCTTATCGAAAATGCGTGCATTTAGTATCGATGAATCTCTTCTTCGTTGGATTAGAAATTACCTTTCGGACAGTTCAATACAAGTTGTATTGGACGGTTTCAAGCCTAATATCCACAAAATAAATGCTGGTGTGCCCCAGGGCTCCGTATTGTCTCCGACCCTTTTTCTCATTTTCATTAATGATCTCTTATCTGGAACTTGTAATGCACTTAATTGTTTTGCTGACGATAGTACTCTCAGCTTTTCATATTCGTTTTCAGATTCACCTCCTTGTTCTTCGGATGTGGAACTGCAACGGCAGTGTATGATAAGCTCATTAAATTCTGATCTCGACAGCATTGTCTAATGAGGAATAAAAAACCGCGTAGAATTTAATGCTTCAAAAACTCAGTGCTGTCTTCTGTCATTAAAGCCGAACCCAACCCCCAACTTGCATCGAAGAAACCGATCAGCTTTCAATCCTAGGTATGTGCGTCACAGACCACCTCTTGTGGAATGAACACATATTCTATGGCGCCAAAAACGCTGCAAAGTGCTTAAGTTTTCTGCGAAGATGCAACAAATTCTTCTCACCGTTTGATCTGGCTGTAATCTATAAGGCCTTCATCCGACCAAAACTTGAGTATAACTCTCACATTTGGGCAGGAGTTCCTAAAACTCATTTGAATATTTTGGATAGAATTCAAAATAGAGCTCTAAGAATGATTGGCAATAGAACTATAGTAGAAACATTTACATCTCTCAAACATCGTCGAATTGTTACATATCTTTCGCTATTTTATCGGTATTTTTATAAACAGTGTTCTAGCGAAGTAGCCAGTTGCATTCCTCCCCTTAAAATATTCAACCGAAATACTCGCGCTTCTAGCAATGCTCATCAGTTAACCCTTGAGCCCAATTTCGGACGTACTGTGAAGTACAGAGATTCTTTCTTTAGCCGTACAACACGAATGTGGAATGCTTTACCATGCTGGATTTTTCAATCCCATTTTGATATTCTAAGCTTCAAAACTAATGTACATCGGTATCTCCCTTCAAATCCTTCCCTATTTTCCTAACGCTCGCACTGTGCTCGATCATATTAAAGGTAGTCAAAATCCCTTTAGTGCGTGTAAAATATTAAAAAATTTTAAATATGTGGAGCGGTTTTTGAGAAAAAAAGTTTTTTTTTCAAAGTTTTTGAAAACATTTAAAAAAAATTCAAAAACGCCAATTCATAGCTATTCAGAAAATACAAATAAATATAATTTTTGAAAAAAAATTTAATGAGCAGTTTTCGAATAATAATAAATTTTTTCTTAAAAAATGATTTTAAAAATACAAAAAAATATTAATTAAAAATATTGGTACGCGGTATAATTTGGGCAACCTAAGCCTATATTTCTGTGAAATTTCGAAAGAATCAGTTAAGCAATTTATGAGATAGTCGAAAGCAAACTATATGATCGGTCGTAGCTAAAAACCCACACTAAATTTTTTTTAGCAAAATCGTTAGAGCCTTTTCCGAGAAAAATAGGTTTGAACGTAACGTTTATATGGCAGGTACAGCTATTTTTTGAGCTAAAAAAATTTCAATTTCCACTCTGTACAATACCTAAAAAACTCTATATATCAAGTTTGAAGCTATTCGGCAAACCCGTTTGGGCTGTAGGTGTCATACATACAGACAGGCCGACAGACTGATAGACTGATAGACTGCCAGACTGACAGACTGACAGACTGACAGACTGACAGACTGACAGACTGACAGACTGACAGACTGACAGACTGACAGACCGACAGACTGACAGACTGACAGACTGACAGACTGACAGACTGACAGACTGCCAGACTGACAGACTGACAGACTGACAGACTGACAGACTGACAGACTGACAGACTGACAGACTGACAGACTGACAGACTGACAGACTGACAGACTGACAGACTGACAGACTGACAGACTGACAGACTGACAGACCGACAGACTGACAGACTGACAGACTGACAGACTGACAGACTGACAGACTGACAGACTGACAGACTGACAGACTGACAGTCTGACAGACTGACAGACTCCATAATTTAGTTCAATGAAATTGTTATATCTAGATTATGTCAAAAATACCTATAGATTTGGGTCTTTGAAACTTTTCCAAGTTTTAATTTAAGTGTCTTGAATGGTTCTTAAAAAAAAAACATTTAAAATTAATTAAGAAACTCCATCACTTTTTGACGCCAATATCTTATGGAATCAAAATTTATCAGACAGAAAAGTGATAATTATTATTGAAAAGATTCAATTATTTAAGAGTGTCCAGCACACAAGTGTGCCAGATTTTATTTGTTAATTTATTTTTCTTTTATTCCAAACCTCAACATTACCATCACACTATGTGACATGAAACTAACCAAAGAAATCTTTAAATCAATACTTCCTAATCAATGGTTACCAACATTGTTTAAAATTGGATTTCAAAAGAAACTCTCATCCATATAATCCGATCGGATGACAGGAAGTTTGTTTCAAAGCCAAATCATCCATAAAGTAGTGTTCGATTTAGATACGAGTACGAGTACCCACTCAAAAGCTACATATCTGTCTTATTTCTAAACCCGCAAGCAAACCACAAACAATTCAACAGCCTGAAGATGAAATATGTAGCAGCTATACGATGCATGATACAAAGCAATGTCACCTGACTAAAAGATACACTATATGAGCTGCACTCTCTCTCTATTCCTCTACACAAGCTTTATGGTAAATAGCTCAAGAAGGTGCATGAGATCATTCATTTAGAATGCTAAACCACATTTCTCTTGAATATTTGCTATGATGTCCATGTCGATGTTTCGTCAAACCATTTACCTTAAAGGACCTTTCTAACAATTTTCCTTTTGAGCACAAAGGCCTATATCTAATTCAATGGTTTTCTCCTTGGTTTGCCTATAACTGGACACAGAGTTGAATATGGTAGAACTACCTTATGAGATGAAATTCTTATGTGGGTGTCGTGTTGACCACTTTTAAGGTGCATTTATGCAAAAGCATATATTTAGATACGAATGCTGTTTTAAAATTCCTTTCAAAAGGATTCTTGAATTAAATTTTGAAGGAAAAGTGTGAAATTCAAAGTTTCCTGGATTTTGTTATTTCCTATTGCATATATGAAAATTGACTAATTAATTTTATATGATGGTGAAACCAAGAAGGCAATATAAGTGAACTAAATTGCATGCCCCTATTTCCCCGTACTGAAAACAAACTAAGGGCCAAACGAATATTGTTCCATCTATAGATGCCAATTTGTTCTCAAGTATTGGGTTATCGATAAGTACTAAAGCATGAGGGTTGAACCCCCCCCCCCCCCCCCCCGAAATATTTCCTTAGTGGAAGTAAATTTGATATGTCAATGGGGAAATTAGTGTTGGGTCACAAATAACTGGGCCTACGACTGAAATATACAAAAACTTACTTCCCTATTTGCAAATACAGCGGAACCTAGATAATTACGAAGGTGATCCTGAAGAATATTTTAGTCGGTAATCTATGTTCATTTCTTGGCCCATAAATGTTTGCGATTCGTCCTTATATAAAACAGTTCACAGCTTTATGCAGATCGGTGCAATACTTCCGGTATCTGTGGCGTCAAGCGATCGAACATTTTCATGCTTGCGCTGAACGGTTTGATATTGCTAAACGTCTGTGGGGATATTGAGGTTGACTATTAGGACGTTATAAATACATTGGCAAAAGTTACAAGGCACATGGATTTTATTTTATAAAATATTGTACCTAACTTAAAAGGTATTTATTTATTTTGTTCATATATGCACGTGTATCCAAAAAACATATTATTATTATTATATAAAGACTAGGGCTGAGACGAGTCTTCTTTAAATACACCCGATACGAGACTGTAATTTTGGCACCGGAATTCGCCGAGAGTCTCAGTGGTCTCTGTGGTTTGGTTTCGATTTCCGCTAGAAGAAATATTTGTTGATTTTACTATAAAAAATAAAAAAAAAACATCACTTAAATCGGTTTTTCGAAAAAAAAAACGAAGAACGCCATTACATGCCACGGATCAATGAAAATTTTATAAAAAAGTATCTCGAACATTGTAGGACGGGTTTTGATGAAATCCTGTTTTTTAATTTTCGTTTTTTGGAAACAAATTTTTTTTCGAAATTTTGGTATGCAATTTTTTAGAGACTATTAATGTACATGTGAATATAAAATTTAAAATTATTTTTTTTGATTAGTTTTAAAAATATTGATTTCTAATTATTTGATAATTAATTATTTTCATAGAAATCCAATGTACCGTTACCGAGAAATCCAAAAATTAAAAAAACCGTTATATAAAAGGTAGCGTTAATAGACTTTTCCCGTAAACTTGGTTCATATCCGGTGTTGTTCCTCTACGTGTCAACCTTAAATGTCTACATTTCAACGTAGACAATCGGTCGACAATGTAGAAAATGTAGACAATATGTCGACAACATAAACAACATATTCTAAATCTCACAAATAAAATCATTCCAAAAATTGGCAATTAGATTTAAAAAGGAGTACAACTATTGACAAGATTTTGCTTTGGGCGTTTTTTCCTAATATTTGGAGGTTATTCACTTATTTGGGCGATAATTCCAATTTAGGGTATTCTTTTCATTTGAATTTTAGGCGTTCTTTCCTTAAAAAAATAGAAATATGAGAAATAACGCCCAAAAGGAAAAAAATACAACAACAATTTGCTCAGACTTTTTTTTTTGGTAATATTTCCAAATCGATTTCGGCAAAATATCCTAACGCCATTTCTGTTAAAAAAGTGTTTTTTTTCTCTCTTTTCGACGTAACAGAAATAGAATTTGGATCAAAATTTAAGTTTTGGAAACTTTGGGACTAATTCACCTCTTCCAACTGTTGGTTCAATAAAAAAAGCTCTGCGGACTGATGTATGCTTATAAAATACGGTAGATCGGTAGTTCTTGACATAAGAAAAATCGAAAAGCTTAGGACTTCCGCTTTGGAAGTGGTGGTATCCGCCCACTCTCTTAGAATCGATATCAATTATGAAGCACTCCGGATTGCTGTAAAAAAATGAAATTTGGTTAAATTATATGATTTGAGTTCATATTTAATATAAAGGTAAAAAATGAAAACTGGAGATTTTCGATTCTCAGTTTTTTTTTATCAATTATTAAAAGTACTTTCACGTAGAATGATGATCTTTATCTTTTAGAGGTGTTCCAAGTGAGATTGCCGGAATGAAACGCAAATTTTGTGAACTAAAGGCCGTTAAAAGCTATTTTGAATCAGTTGAACTTTAAAAAGCATAGAACTAGGTATACTGACGTTTAGATTTAGATCAAATGATTTTTTAACGACTATCTTGTTCTTACACACATGTTTTTGTATTATAGGAGATCTTGGTTCTTTTTTTAACTCTTATGTTTATTGGTTTGATAAATTTGAGTAGAAACAATTATGAATTATGATGGTTTTACTAACTGTCTACATTGTCAACAAATTTATGTCGACAATTTTGAATTGTCTACATCGAATTCTCTACATGTAGACAATCATGTAGTCTACATTTATAGTCTACATGGCACAACACTGTTCATATCAAATGATAGCTATTACCAACAAAAAAATTCTCAAAAATTTGTATCAAATTCGTTTGAGCCGTTTTAGAGAAAAATAAGATTTTCCCTCAAGTTCATATGGCAGGTACCATTATTTTTAGGCCCAAAAATAAAATTTCGATTTCCCCTCTGAGGAATGCTCAAATAATCACACATAATAAACTTGAATGTAATCGTTTAAGCCGTTTAGGCTGTAACTCGTTATACCTACAAAGAGGGATTTACATATGTCATTGAGTTGGAATAGAAGTCGCTCATTTTTCAGACTTTGTTCCCCCTTCGGAAAACGGTGACTTTAAGACTTTTAAGGGGCACTTGGTAAAAAATATTATCGAAACGTTAACCTGTAGTTTGTTGCCTGTTTGTCAAGCCATAAACTTTTAAAGTCCATTGAGGGATGGCTCCGATTTAAATGGATTAAAAAAATCTACAACATTGTAATTTTACCTCAGAGTCAGAAAATTCGAAATATTTCCAAATTTATTTTTTGCCCGGGAAGCATTTTAATGGACATTTGAAAACGATACTAAACGTCAAAATATTGTGTGTGGCATTACATTTCAAGCCATAAACTGTCAAAATCAATTTCGGAGTGGCTCCGATTTTAATGGATTAATGGATCCACACGCCGCAATTTTCTTACGAACAAAGTGCTGAGATACCGTACTCTATCTTTTCAATATGAAATCGAGGCTTATCTTACATCTTTTTTCTACCAAAAACACGAAAGAAAAAAAGGCTAAAGATGAGAACAAGACCAGACAAAATTTTCTGAAAGGCGAGAATTAGACAGAGACGAGACTTTGTTAAGCAAGACCAGACCGAAACCGAGACGAGACTGAAATTTTTCGATTTTGTCGAGACCGAGACGTCTCGACATTTGCTTCAGTGTTGCTACATTTTAGTAAAGGTGTGTTCACAGTCTGTTGTAAAAAAATAAAATTTTACAATTTTACTAGACTTGTTACATCAGATCGTGAATACTAGGGGCTCGGGTATAGTAAAAGTGTAAAAGTGTGGGACTTTGACATTGTGTATATTTTGTTGTTGTGGTAAATAATCAGATGTTCATTGGAATAAATTTATGAGGTTTATTTATTCTCTTTCTACATCATATTCGTGAAATAATTTTATCTGATTTGTAGAATATTTTTCCCATGTCTACAAACTTTGACAGTTCATTTCTGCGGAGATAATATTATCTGGTTTCTGAGGTTTATCTGGGTTTTCCGTTGGTGCATGAATAATCTTAATGTGTAAGTTAGATGTAATTGCATAAATATGTGTACTTAGAATAAATACATCTTTTGGATTTAATTTCTTGGACATTTTCTTGTTTTGATTTTTTGTTTGTTTATTACTTCATTGCTTAGGTATGCAGCATTTGCCTACCTTTATTTTATTGTCGCTAAACTAAATTAAACTGAAGTTCAAATATGTGATAGAAGCACAGCCCAATGTATCGTTCAACCTCAGTTAATCCGCTGAAATCGGTGAATTAGAATTCCCGAACAACGGATCAAATACTGCACCATGTTTGTGCAACTGGCTTTAGATCATTTTTAGGAGTAAAATGAGATAGAGCTCATTCGTTTATTTTATGCGCTGAAATATGAATGGAGTGCTTATTTCTATACTAAATGGATTGTGGTGCCTAAAACTTAGATAGGGGGTGCTCTTCCATACTTTCAGTAAAAGTTAAAGTTCGCTTATTCCTGCGAAACTGTCCGATTAAAGATACTTTAATAAAATATGTTTGAGTGGCCTTGTGTTAGCTCCTGTCAATTCGTCTAACAAATGAACTAACTAAAATTTGAGAAGGCCACCCTGCCAAAGCTCTACAATTGGAATAGCAAACAGTACTTCAGTGCATAATATTTAATATTTAGCAATCGATAATAGAGTTTGGCAATTTAGTTCATTTTAGTGATAGATCAATTTAGTGAAAATATTTAACACTTTTCAGGGCGAAAAACTGTTATAACTGTTATAAATTGGCATTTAGCTAGACTCGAGATTTTGAATTCAGAGTCGATTTGACAATTGACCGACCGATGAGTTTAAAAGTTAACATATTCGTTTCTTTCAGTGTATGTTTGTTGCGACGCAAGCGACGTTTATAATTTTTACCAAAACACGGCTATTCGCCTCGATTACGAGATTCGTGTCAAAACCTTTTGCTGTCGTATGTTGATCTTTTGGTATAATGTCCCATTTTATGGCAGCAATTTTTCAAAATATTAAAAACTTATTATGGTGCGATTTAAGCAAATTAAATCTATTTAAAAAAAATAGTAGCTGAAAAGACTTTCCGTCCATATTTTATGTAACGCATTCTAAATTAAGTTCTCTACTCCAAATCAACCTTTCAAACACATATAAACGAAGTTCATAAAATTCTTAATTATTAAGTAATTAATACGTGTAAGCACTAAACGAACATACCCCTTTACTTGCAGAACATCTGATTTATTGAGAAAAAAAATCGTAAAACACATAAGATAAAATATTTTAGAATCAACATTTAGGACCACACAGATGTGAAGAAATTGACTTTTTGTGATTTATTACTGCTTCCTTATAAATATTCCATTTTATTTGGATATTTTAAATTCAAATTTTAATTTTCTTTTTTGTCTTTAATCTGAAAAAATATACACAAATCGATTGTTGATTTTTTGATTTAATTATTTGACAGGTGTCAGGTTTTTATAAAAGCTGTTTCCCAAATAAAAGTGCATAAGATGTTGACAGATTTACACGCGGTTGTGGGACGGTTATAAAAAACAACAAAAGCGCGAAACAGATTTAAAAATGCATTTCAATTATTCAGCACACACCTTACCAGGTCCAGTGACACCAACAGCATCGCTAAGCCAAATAAACAAAATTGCTCTAGCACACAATACTTTTATAAATAGAACTCTTTTAAATTTATATGTCTGGAGTCACTTCCTACGGACATATAACGGTGTTTTTTTAGACGAGTGTTTTTCAATCTGGCAATACTTTTTTTCAGAGTTGGGCTTTTTGACACCTGTCACTTGATTTATGTTATTTGGTTTACATTTTAAGAATTGAAGCCGAACGACCATCGAGCGCCAAAAAAAAAAATAAAATGCACGACTGGATGGCACGTACTTGCTCCTATGTTCGATCATTATATGCATATTGTAGTCGCAATAGATTCAACCTTGCATTATATACTTACTTAACGATGTCTCGCCATCAAAAAGGCAAATTACCCGAAATGTCACCAAATAAATATATATAAATGATATATGATGAGAAAATAAATGAGTCGATTGATAATCTTTAACCAAAGCAGGTCGATGTTGCTTTGTGAACTTTTGATTTTCTACTTCAATTTGTTGCATATATTGAGGCTTTATTTGAACCGAAATGATTGAATGGTTATGAATTATTTGGGAGAAAAAAAAAGTTTTATTAATTTAACTTTGTCATTAAAGTGTTCATGTTAACACCTTTTATCAATCGGAAATTCTGGCGATTAAAGAAGTGTTATCCTGGCTAATGGAAACCGTGATTTCCACATCGGATATTCGCATATTTTTTGACAGTCAGCAGCCCTCAAATCACTTGGCGCTGGCTGTTTCCACATACTCTATAACTGCCCGCAACTATCGATCATCTCTCAGGGAGATGGCAGAACAGTTTAACATTCAGCCGATGAACTCGCCAGAAAAGGAACCCAAATACCTATTCTACCGAAAATGGAAGAAATCGGTATGCCTATCGCTACATGCAAACTCGTGTTACATCAAAACTCCATAAAACAAATAAATTTTAGATGGTCAAACATCACAACTTGTTTGGCTACTAGACAAATCTGGCCAGCAATAGACCCAAGACGCTCAAAAGGTCTACGCTCTTTGAGCATAAAACATCTTGGCTCCGTAATTAGTGTCGTAACTGGACACTGTTTAATTGCCAGACACGCCAAAAGACTTGGCGTTTTCTACAATGACTTTTGTAGGTTGCTGTATGGATGAGGAGGAAGAGGAGATTATCTGCCATCTTCTTCGCTCATGTCCTGCTCTTTCCCGAGGACGTAGATTGCACCTGGGGGAATAATTTTTCGACGACACCAGTGATCCCAAACACAGAGATGCACCGGCTACACCGCTTCATTAGAGGAGGCTCCAATTAGTTTAATTAAAGAGCAAATATCTCTTCAGGTATCACTAAGGTCTAAGTGTGTCAGTTGTTTTCCTGACGGACACGTCAACCTAACCTAACCTATAATGCAACAATAAGACATATTAAGGAAATGATTGAAAAAACTGGTTGCATATATTTTCAGAAAAAAATTATTCTACAGTAAGGCCCTATCTCCAATTTTGATATCTCTTATCGGGGATTTATAAAAGTCTTACTTTGGTCTACCCTGGCCCATGTTAACGGTAATTTCGCTGTAAGTTCTAATGATAGAAACTTTGTTTAGGACTTTATTTTTAAAAGAAATACCAGCCTTTGTAAATGCTTTTAAATAAATTTGATATCGCATTGAAAACAGTGTTATGGCGTCTGCCGATTATCTTACTATTTTTTAACTTCACTTTTCGTACCCATTTTAAGTTATTATGTTTAAAAATTTTAAGCAAGCACTTTTCGGTAGAAATTAGCTCAACAAAATACACTGATCAACAAGTGGTGAGTTAGAAAGTAAAAAAAAAATAGATTTAACGGTTATCTTACATATCTTGACAAAGTGTACCCTTTTGACTGGCAATTATGGGTACTACCTATAAGGCAAGTTATGCATTCGTCGAAAAAAAAAGTTTTGAGATAACAATCAAACACGACATTACGATGATAGCGAAGGCGAAAAAAGATGGTCTAAGAATTCTGTCCGCCTATATGTCTAGCTCAAAAAATAACTGTCCTGCTATATAACCTGTACTATAGAGAGCCTATTTTTCTCCAAAGTAGCTGTAACGATTTTCATTTAAAACAATCAGTGCAGCTTCTTAGGTACGACCGATCGACCGATTGAAAAAAAATGTTTAAATGTCTAAAAACGTAACTTTCCATAGGACCGTTTTTTTTGCTTTCTCATAAATGGCTCATCCGATTCTTTCGAAATTTCTAACAGATATGGGTGTCGGTAATCCAATTTATACTGCATACCAATATTCTTATTAATATTTTTTTGTATTTTGAAAAGTAAAAATTTATATTTTGAAAACTGCTCATTAAATTGCTTGCAAAAATTAGAGTTTATTTATTTGCTGAATACCTGCGTTGGAATTTTTGAATTTTATGTTGAAAAATGGGGAATGGATCAAAACTCTGGCTTCAAAATACTGCTTTTAAAATAAAAATTCTGCTTTTCAAAATACGGCTTTTTTAATTTTTTTTTGTTTTTCTAAATTCTGCTTCTCAAAATTCTGTCCGTAAACAAAAAAGAAAGAAATTCTGCTTATTTTTTTAAATTTTAAATCAACTTTTTTATTCACACAAACAAGCAAAAACCAAAGAGAGTTTTATGAAATGAGACTAAGAACCTAACATAGCCAATGTGACTTAGATCTGTTCTCTCTTTTTTTTTTTTACTTAACTATAACGATGCCTTATAAGGTTGACCGACAGAAAAAATATTTTTGTTATTAAACTCTTAAGTAAGAAAAACTATGGTCTGCTTATGAAAACTCTGCAAACAATAAAGAAAACAAAGGTTTGGAAAATGTTAAAAAGCGGGCGCCGTATTAACATTTTCCAAACCTTTGTTTTCTTTATTATTTGCATAATTTTGTTGAGCAGAATTTTGAAATGGATAATTTTGAAACGCACAATTTCAACGAGCAGAATTTTAAAAGTAGAATTTTGAAAGCGGAATTTTGTTAAAAGAATTTTGACCCCGGCAGAATTTTGACCACAAAAACTGAAAAATGTTTTCAAAAAGTTTTAAGAGAAAAACTTTTTTTCTCCAAAACCGATCCACAGATTTAAAAAAAAAATTTTCATCATAAATTAAAATTTATCCAAGAAATGAAATGTCGTACTTTTTTTCAGCTCAAATTATGTAGTGTAAGTATTTATTTCAAATTTTTAAATTATTTTTTCAATAACTAAGCCGATTTAATCTTTTGTTTTTAAGTTTATGTTATTAGATAAAAGTTTTTTTTAGAAAAATATTTTTAAAAAATTGTATAATAAAAAATTAAGTAAAAACGAATTTAAAAATATATTTAGATTTTTAATAGAAATCTTTTGCATACGATGCGATTGAACATAAGAATGAAGTATTTTTGTTTTTGTTATTTATTGAATTTTTTGTATTAGTCATTAGTTTTGTTAATTTTTATATGCCAATGCATTAAAAATAAATCCTCAGCAAAGAAAAAAAACATTTAAGCTTCCTTAGTTTAACTCAAGGATTAAACATTTAAAAAATGCCAAGAATAAGGCAATTAAGCGTTATAAATCACCAAACATTCTAGAAGACCGTGGAAGATTTTTTCGGTTAAGGAAAGAATTTGATTTTTTAAATAAGTTTTTGCATAGGCAATATATAAATAATACTGAATCAAACATAAAAATTAATTCCAAATCTTTCTGGGCGTTTTTAAACTCCAAGAGAAAGGTTTCATCGTTTCCCCAAAATATGGAATATTATGGTCAAAAATCGGACGATATTTAATCTTCATGTAATCTAGTAGTGACCTTATCGTGGATACTAGTGAGCTATATCTAGATATAAATCCCTTAACCGACTTTTCGTTGGTAAGCTTCTCCGTACAGGATGTTCTGGAAAGCTTAAGCGATATTGATACTACAAGAAAAGCTGGTTTTGATTTGATTCCTCCTATTTTACTATCAAAATGTTCAACTTCTTTATGTTATGTTTTATGCCGGATTTTTAATACATCTCTTTCAACTGGTGTTTTCCTGGACGAATGGAAAATTTCCTTCATTGATCTTGTATACAAAAGTGGTCTTAAGCACTTAGTAAAAAATTATAGACCTATTTCCAAGCTTGGTGGTTGGGTGTGTATGAATAGGGCAGGCCCTTATCGGCGTCAACCAGGCGATGTCCAGTGTTGTAACTATCTCGTATAGCTTTTTGCTTTTTGAAAAAATTATTACTCAAAGACTCTACTTTTCTGTTAAGGAATTATTATCCCCATACCAACATGGCTTTTTAAAAGTTAGATCGACTTGCACAAACTTAAGCCATCTTACAAATTTTTGTAGCGATCAAATGGAAAATGGTTAACCAGTTGATGTCCTCTGTACCGACTTTGTTAAGGCATTTGACCGCATTCATCATGGTCTTCTCTTACAAAAAATTAATAAGGTTGGTATTTAATAAAGCTTTCATCAAATGGTTAAAATCATATCTAACTAATAGAAAGCAGATTGTAAAAATCGATGCCTGCACCTCAAACACTATGGAAGTTTCATCGGGTCTTCCACAAGGGAGTCATTTGGGTCCTTTACTTTTCATTATTTTCACTAATGACCTACCTGCTGTCTTACGATATTGTAACTGTTTGATGTACGCAGATGATGTGAAAATTTATATTTCAACGTCTTCTCTAACATATTGTCTATTTCTGCAGTTAGACATAACTTTTAAATTTATTTACATCAATGGATTTACAATCTTCTGATTACAATCGTTTACTTAAAACTATATAACATTTTTTTAGCTCAACCTAGAGTTAAGTACATTAAGAACAATGTTTTTAAAACTATCCCTACTTATTGAAAGATCGACTTCACATGCAATAGAGTTATGCAACGTAAGAAAACGAGTTCCTCGGTTGTTAACACCATAATTTGTTTGGTGATTGGGAACATAGAAGATGTTATTTCTATTTCGTAAGTTTCTCTCCGGAACGTAAAAACAAACTAACATTAGAAGTTCTTCAGACTTAATATTGAGGCTAAGAATATCTTTGATAAAAAGAACGCATTGAGCTTGTCTACGGCTCTCTAGAGTTTTCAAATCTACTAATGCACATCTAGAAAAATAATTAGGTAAATCGGCGGACCATCTCAGATTCCTCAACGCAAAACGCGTGAACCTTCTTTGTATTTTTCCTATTCTATTAATAGCATTTTCATAAAATGGTGACCAGACGACACAGCAATACTCTAAGATGGGTAGTACTAGGGACATGTAAATTACTTTTAAAGTATGCACATCTTTAAATACGAAGTTCGTTTAAGGAAACCCAACATAGAATTTGCCTTAGATACGATAAAATCAATGTGAGCTGAAAAAGAAAGCTTGGAGTCAAATATAACACCAAGATCTTTGACTTCAGTGACTCTATTGAGTGGTTCATTATCGAATTTATAAATAAAAGTTACTAGCGACAAAGTTCTATGGGCGCTAAAAATCTTACATTTTGCAAAATTAAGTTCCAGGTGATTGTACTTGCACCAGTTCAAAAACAAATCAATATCGTTTTGGAAATTTATACAGTCGCAATCCGAAGATATTTCACTGTATAATTCAACGTCGTCCGCAAACATCAAACAGTTTGAAAAATTAAGAATATGAGGGATGTCATTTATGAATAAATTGAACAAAAGTGGTCCAAGGTGACTACCTTGAGGAAGACCTGAATCAACATGAATAAAATTTGATGTAAAACCATCTATCTGAACCACCTGCTTCCGATTCGACAAGTAGGAACTCAACCAATTCAGAAAATTTGTGTTCAGACCCAGATTCCCAGTTTTTGGAGTAATAGTCCATGGTGAACTCTGCCAAAAGCTTTAACAAAATCAGTGTATAGAACATCCACTTGCTTTCTCTTTTAAATTGATCTTAAACAGAATTGAGAAAACAGACACAAATTAGTCGTAGTTGAGCGACCACTCACAAACCCATGTTGTTTTGGCGTTATTTTATGCTTGACTGAAAAAAATAGCCTCTGAGTAACCATCTTTTCAAATAACTTAGATACCGCAGAGAGTTTTGATATTGGTCTGTAGTTTTTAACCAGGTGTTTGAAACCACTTTTAAAAATTGGATTTACATTAGATATTTGCCAATCATCAATAAAAACACCAGTTGCTAAAGACTTATTAAAAATGAGTTTTAACAAAGTGACTGGGCACAATTAAATAATAATGCTGGCGGGATATTATCCACTCCCGCTTTTTTGGTTGAATCGAGTTCAATTAAACCATCAAAAACATCTTGGACTGAAAAACACTTTAAATCAAAATCCATTATGTGAGAAATAGATGGATAGAAAAGGTCAATATTTGAAATAACGTCTTTATTATAGTTAGATTGAAAGTATTTTGCAAATAAAATGCAAAATGATTTTGTATCGTAGGACTTTTCATTACCAAGTTCTATTGCTAACGGCAAAAACGAACTTTTTCTTTTAGAATTTAAAAAGACCCAAAATGATTTGCTGTTCGTTTTAATATTGCTTTCAATAGTACTTATATGTTGATCATATAAAAATTTATTTAAAAAATCAAATTCTCTCCGAAGCTGAATAAAGCGAACATGATCCACAGATTTGCCTGATTTCTTCGAAAGTTTAAATGCCTTATTTTTAACATTTTCTAAATTTTTTAATCTTTTATTAAACAATGGGAGTTTAAAACAAGATATTTTTCTTGAAACCGGAACAAATTGGTCAATGCCATTAAATATATTAAGTCTTTAAAAATATTATACATATCATTAACAGATTTATTGCGAAGTCTAAATTCCCAAACGATTGAACTATAGAAATTGTTTAATCCTGTGAAGTCGGCTTTTTTTAAATTAAAGTTAAAGCAATTAATAGTTTCACAGTCTTGCTTAAATTCATAAAATTCAAAAATTACATAAACTACTTTATGATGAAGTTGATTATTAACTAAGAGAAAATCTGTAAGGCCATTTTTCGTATCATTTGATGACTTTGAATGTCCAACAACAACTTGAGTGTGCTACCACTTGTTGATGGGCATTCAAAGTCATCAAATGATACGAAAAAATGGCTTTAAAAAGCAAGTATGTAATCATACAAAAACTGACAAATAAAAATGACCAGTGTCAAAATCTTTCACATAAAAAATCTCCCTCCTTATATGAACAACAAAAAATGTTGGCTTATAAACGAATAAGGAGAAAATAAGAAAGAACCCGATTAAACAACAACAAACTTGTGTGGCTAATAAAAGCGCTAGTCGTTTCAATGCAAATACTAAGCGGCTGGTCATGGTTCAATACACGATGAAGGCACAATAAGTTTTTCAATTAAAATGAAAAGTAGACCAGCACCACTAGATCGACCTCGGCAAGTCGTGAAATAGCTATAATTCCAGCCAAAAATAATTGAGAATAAACTTGGTGGTAGCACACTCATGTTGTTGTTGGGCATTCAAAGTCATCTTGTAAAATAAAATCTTATACATTTTGAGTACAAAATCCACGATTTTAGCCTTTAAGAGTCAATACTATAAACGGTCTTGGAGTTCATTTTGATTCAAAGTTAGACTGTAGAACGCACATTGAGTATGTTGTCTCTAGAGGCAATTCTTTATTAGGGTTTTTAAAACGAAATTCAAAAAAATTTAAAGGTGCGTATACGCTTAAGACCTTATTTATGTCTTTAGTTTTACCAGTTTTAGAGTATTGTTGTGTTGTTTGGTCGCCATTTTACGAAAATAATATTTTGAGAATAGAAAGGATTCAAAAAATATTCACCACCTATGCCCTGAGAAAACTTAGTTTGGTTGGATCCTTACCGAAAATCAAGGTGCTCTCTCATTGATTTAAAAAAGGTTAAGTGTCGCAGGCAAGTGCAATGTATATTATTTGTAAAAGATATTTTAGACAATCGATTACCTTCTATGGAATTGCGCTCCTTAATTCCTTTCTACACCCCTATACGAATATTTCGAAATAGAAGTGAATTATTTCGTTCTTTAAAACTTTTTAACGGAGTATGCAATGGAATCGACCTCTGTATGAACAGGGATATTTTAAAGAAAATGATTCTTCAGTTATGTTATTGATTTCTCTGGTATGTAAATAATTTTGTCTTAAATTTATTTTTATTATTATTATTATTATTTATTAACATGTAATTTAAATTACATGTTAATATAAAAGAATATAGAGCCTAGCTGCGGAGACTATTGGCTCTTATGTAATAGAACATTTATAAAGTTAATTTAAGAGTTTCAATAAATTTGTTTACATTTTCGATATTTCTAGGATTTGGATTTTTTAACACTTCATAGATTGATATAAGTCCGTGACTTTTGGAATAAAACACAGATTTTTTGATAAAAAAATAATTTTATTTTTCAACGTAGTCTCCCTTGGGCTCTATACACTTTGTCCAACGCTTCTCGAATTTTTGTATCCCTTCCAAAAAAATGATTTGTCGAGGTCCTCAAAATAGGCCTTTGTTTGCGAGATGACTTCATCATTGGAGTCAAATCATTTTCCACCAAGCCATTTCTTCAGGTTTGGGAACAAGAAGTAGGCTCTCGGAGCCAAATTTGGAGAATAGGGTGGATGAGGGAGCAATTCATAGCCCAATTCATGGATTTTTGCCATGGCAACTGCACATGTGTGCACCCTTGCATTGTCTTGGTGGAAAAGAACTTTTTTCTTGGCCAAATGAGGTCGGTTTTTTTTGTCCAATAAGTTGGCATAATATTCCCCATTGATTGTTCTTCCCTTTTGAAGGTAGTCAGGATTATCCCGCGTGCATCCCAAAAAACAGTCGCCATAACTTTATTGGCTGACAAACCCACCTTGGCCTTCTTTGGCGCCGATTCATCCTTATAGACCAGGAGCCCACAGCAAATTTTGTGCGTGAAGATATAACCAAAAGTGGTTTATATGAGTATGAAGCCCTCAAATAACTAACGACAAATATGGAAGTCTGGCAGCATTTTTTTGCAGCTAAGATTAATAATAGTATGCCAAAGGTACATATTTTTCTAAAATGTAGATCATAAGTATTACCACTTGAAACTGGCATTAAATTAAAGGGCAGAATGCACTGAATACAAATAGATAGGTGCCAGACGTTTTAGGTGCAGCTTTCCCCTTGCCAGACGTGCTAATAGTACGCAAAAAATCATTTTTTAAAACAATTGGTATAACCATATGTGTGATACATCAAAAAATTTGTAAAATTGTCCTTATCACAAATAAATAGGTGCCAGACGTTTTATATGCAGCTTTCCCCTTGCCAGACGTACTAATAGTACGCAAAAAATCATTTTTTAAACAATTGGTATAACCATATGTATGATACATCAAAAAATTTGTAAAATTGTCCTTATCACAAATAAATAGGTGCCAGACGTTTTAGATGCAGCTTTCCCCTTGCCAGACGTACTAATAGAGTCCTAAAAATTAAATTATTTTATAGATATAATAAATTGATTTTTATTTTATAATAGGTACGAGTAGGTAATAGTAAGCAATATTCCTGTCAAATGAATTAATAAGTACTTTTTCCACGTGTATTATAATAATATATAATATAAGCTACCTGACCATGGATTTTAAATTTAGTTTTGCCAACTTATCGGTTAGCAAACTTTCTTCGTATTCGTTCATATCAGCATTCAAAATAACTAATTGTTTTTGAATTTTTATCACGACGATTCTTTCCTTGTATATGGTTAGCAGCTTCCTTTTTAAGTATAGTTAGGAATAGGTGATTGAAGGATTAATTTCACACAATTTTTGTTGGCACAAATTAGCAATATCATCAAATGAATGCATTTCTTTTAATTCCAAAATGCGTTCTTCAACAAAGGTGCAGATAGTAGAAAGAGCGCATTTGTGTGAATGTCTGCATCCCGAATTGATGTTCACAACTCTTTTTTCTAAATTATTAGCTTCCTGAAGAAATCTAGCAAGACATATTTTATGATACTTCAGTTCATCGTCTCCGACACTATTTATCAATACTTGGTACACTGCATCATTCCCAAGAAGTATTGCTTCGCACACAATGTGTTCTAAAGTAGATCTTCGGACACATATAACCTTTTCTTTTTTTTTCATATGAGTATTTCGAAATACAATTACAAAAAAAACATTTGTTATTCGGATCCACCGTGATATTGGATATAGTCCGAGTATTTTTAATTGCAACACTTGGACTGCATCTATTATTTTTGGTAGTTTCAGGCACTATATAACATACATATACGCGATTATGAGTAATATGGGATTATATAAACTACAAAAAACAAGAATATAACTTACATTCCACGTGAATTGTATCTATCGGAGATGTTATCAATTTTTTGGAAATTGCAGTAAAGAGCCGGTAGCACGCACTATGGTACCCAGTTAAAGTATCAACCTCAACTGGAGGGTTTATATCAGAAAACTTAAACTTGCGATTTGTCGTAATTTTCAAAACTTCAGAGCATTTCTGCAATGTTTTTTCAGTAAACAAAATTATTTTTCCGCATTGTTTTGGGCTATCACTTGAATGGAGAACACATTTCTTATTTAGTTCGTCAGACATATTCACTTTGCGGTCAACAAAACTACTACTGCAACTAAGTTCTCTTATCAGCAAGGTTGTTTATTGTGTCATGCATTTTTTTTTGTCAAAGTATAGCGGTACAAAACAGATTGCTGTTTCGCATAATCAAAGTAGAGAAATCAGAATATCATTTGGTGTAATAACGACTTTTGATTTTACCAATTGTTTAAAAAATGATTTTTTGCGTACTATTAGTACGTCTGGCAAGGGGAAAGCTGCATATAAAACGTCTGGCACCTATTTATTTGTGATAAGGACAATTTTACAAATTTTTTGATGTATCACACATATGGTTATACCAATTGTTTAAAAAAATGATTTTTTGCGTACTATTAGTACGTCTGGCAAGGGGAAAGCTGCATATAAAACGTCTGGCACCTATTTATTTGTGATAAGGACAATTTTACAAATTTTTTGATGTATCACACATATGGTTATACCAATTGTTTAAAAAAATGATTTTTTGCGTACTATTAGCACGTCTGGCAAGGGGAAAGCTGCACCTAAAACGTCTGGCACCTATCTATTTGTATTCAGTGCATTCTGCCCTTTAATTTAATGCCAGTTTCAAGTGGTTATACTTATGATCCACATTTTAGAAAAATATGTACCTTTGGCATACTATTATTAATCTTAGCTGCAAAAAAATGCTGCTAGACTTCCATGTTTGTCGTTAGTTATTTGAGGGCTTTATACTCATATAAATCACTTTTGGTTATATCTTCACGCACAAAATTTGCTGTGGGCTCTTAGACTATTAGAAACCCACTGTTTTGACTGTTGTTTGGTCTCTGGTGTGTTGTGATGGATCCATGTTTCGTTCACGGTTACAAAACGGCGCAAAAACTCCTCCATATTGCGATTAAACAACGCCAAACCTTCCTGTGAAGTTGTTACACGATTGCGTTTGTGGTCGACTGTGAGCAAACGCGGCACCCATCATGCGTAAAACTTTCTCATGCCCAAGTGATCATTCAAAATTGAAACCAAAGAGCCATGCGAGATCCCTACGGCTTCCACAATCTCTCGCACTTTCAATCTTCGGTCGGCCAACACCATGTCGTGAATTTTTTCGATTGTTTCGGGTGTAGAGACCTCAACTGGGCGTCCAGGACGTTCGACACCTTCAGTGCTTGTACGGCCACAACGAAATTCAGTAAACCACTTTTTTACCATTGAAATCGATGGTGCAGAGTCCCCATAGTATTTATCAAGCTTAGCCTTGGTCTCGGTAATGGTTTTTTTTTCGCAAGAAATAATGCACACGAAATTCACTTTTTTCCATTTTCTCCTCAAATTAGTGAGTAGTCTGATAAAAATAGCTGTCAAACACAAACTAACTGACGCAGTAAGTTTAAATTTTGACAGGAGTCAACTGACAGATGCCTGTTGACAGGAGCAGTGTTGCTGTTTCAGTAAAGAGGTCAGAAATTCAAAAAGTCACGGACTTATTGACACTTTGAAAAACAGATTTCCTAATAGGTTTCGAAATTTGGCAGTTATCAAGGAGATGTGGTATAGTTAATGTTGTATTGCAGGAGGAGCATATCGACTGATCGTCTTTGGTGAGAAGGTGTTGGTGAGTTGACGTACGAAATTTGTGATTTTATGTTTAGTTTGGTTTGTAGGGTATATTGGTTGAGATTTTTCTTCGTTAACTTTTTTATAATGATGGTGATAGAGCCTGTATTCGGTTTCTGGCATGATTCTTAGGTTTTTACGAATACATGTATGAAGATCTTGTTTGGTAAATGCATTGAATTGGTATACTGGTGCGTCTTTTGCAGTTCTTGCTGCTTTATCAGCTTCCTTATTACCACGAATATTTACGTGTCCGGGGGTCCATATAAGTTTCATTTTATTTAGCATCATAGCAATCTTGTTTCTTATTGCAGAAACTAAGTCAGTGTTATTATTTTTCTTTTTTTATAATCTACACCCGCTCAAGGGATTATGAATACCCTTTAAATGTATCAACACAGCGCGGGCGTGAGAGTAAGGTTAAAGAAGAGAAAGAATGATAGGAAAGATGTGTGGCGCGATATTCGGAGACTGTAGGTGGTTGTTGTCTCGAGTTTTATCTCCAGGGATGGCGGCTGAACTAATACGGAGAGAATTACCTTATTTATCGATGTCACTTATAATTCGCATACATTTTTTTGTTCTTTGTCATATTCTATCGGTATACTAGTTTTTTACTCAATCACATGTTATTAGTTCTATGCCTAAACAGCATGTAATGAGTAAACCAGCAACTCATTGTATGACATTTAATTTTAGAATTGGTTTTTAATGGAAAAATAAGAAAATACTACGGCAGGGATCGAACCTGTGACCATGAGGTTGACTGGCGAACACACAAGTATCACGCCACGGCCACCCCCAAATTTGTGTTATTTTTAGCTTTTAAAACTGATATACTATTGGAGCATATAACAAATTTTCCACTGTGGATCATAGCTGCCTTTGTGGCTTGAAGGATTGCAAAAGCTTCTGCCGAGAAAATTGATATGAATTCCGGAAGGATAACAATGCTTAGAAGAGAACCATCTTCTAATGTAACGGCAAACGATGTATTGTACTGTGATTTTGATCCGTCAGTGAACATGAATTTCCGAACTTTATTTTTAAGTTCAGATGAGATATCCGAAGATTGTTTATTATGTAAGTACCAATAATAATTGTATATATTTTCTGTATCTTACCCAAACTACTGTAAATATATTTTAAAATGTTTACAATCAGCAGATTTTTGAAATCGATTGATGAAATAAATAAATAAAATATTCACTTCAAAAGTTTTCACTTCAAAAACATCAATTTTAATCTTAGATGTTCTAAAAAATAAGCCCTGGGAAGTTTTTTTTGCACGTTCTTGTGCAAGACGACTTTCAACAATATTTTTTTTTTTTTTGAAAATAAAACAGACATCTCGTTGTTCTCTGAATTGTTTTAAATAGAATGTTACTCTTTCTTCAATTTATCTAGTCCCTTTCATTTACTTAGGTATCTACCTATCTAAATTCTAAAGTGTAAGCTTTTCCTACAAAATACTCAAATATACAATCTGTTTTTAATTGCAAAGCATTACTTCAGCTTTGTCGAAAGAAATGCAAACCTTTCATAAATCTCATTACCACAAAAGTCTACTGCCGTAGGTGTTTCCTCCCTTAATGGCGCAATCTTTTGCATTTGAATTTCAAACTAAGACAATTATTCGTCCTGCAACAAATATATATAAAGGATTTCATTTTATTTTGTTCATATCCATAGCAAAGGATAATTCTCATCTCACAATTACAATCCCAAACCACCGAAAATAAATTTAATGCCTGCATATAAAATAAAACCACCGAACAAATGCACTGTGAACACACAGCAATCAGCCCACTAATCCCACTAAATGGCTAAAGGGCGTTCGGGGGGTCGTGCTTTGTGCATTTGGAAATCCATTGTCCCACAATATAGACTTTGACTCCCTGGAAAACAATAAAAATTACTTCATCTAAATGAATGGAAGGGAAAAATGGGATTTCCACTGCAGTCGTTGCCTTGCAGCAAAGTCTCATCCCTGCAAAATGATAGGTATGTATGTACGTTGCTGGACTGAACCGGAAATCCTTTAACGTATTAAATCTAAAACGAAATGAGCTCCAACTCGACTTCCGACTACATATACATGTATGTATGTCTATCTATACAATGTCGACGATGACGACGGACGGCTATACGATGACGACGACGATGACGACGGAAGCATCTGTAGTTTAACCCCTATCGAAGTGGGCTCTCATAGTCATAACTGCATTTCACTTCTGCAACATCCACTATACTTAGTCGACAGCCGACACAGGACCAAAATGAATTTGAAGCAGTAACTACTTTAATTTCATTACGCTTGGCTCTAGACAATGGAATTAAATGTATTGCTACAACTTGCAGCTATTCGCTGACGAAAATTAATCCCGAATAAAAAGCTTTTAAACATCAAAGAGTATAAGCTAGATAGATATACATATAACTACCTACCCTTAGACAGCTGTACTTTGTAGATGTATATATAACTATAGGTAGTAGATAGTATACCACCAAGTGCGGAAAGGGTTGTTTGTTGGGAAGATAAAACAAAATTAATATAAATTGCTGAATAGGGGCTACGAAAAAGCAATTAACAAACAATGAGCGGACGATAAATTAAATGGAAACTTCAATGGCTAACTGAAAAGATCAGGCAATTGATGGCAATGGCTGGCTTGGCTATCTACTCCATAACTGCGCGCTCGGGACGCGCTATTTCATATAGGTAGGTATCATGACCATCAATAATGGGATCCTGATGTAATTAAGTACCTGATGGCCAGCACCAGACGGCCAGGTGTTTCCTTTAAAATCATTCATGCGGTTAGTTGGGATCTTTTGTTAAACGGATTTGTTTTTCAAATTGTAGTTGTCGCGTCGTCCACGTTCCGGTTTAGCCGGGTCAAAAAGCACCATATATTAATTTGGTAATTTTTTTGGCAAGGAACTAAAGATTGTAAAAGGTGATTTTTTAAAAGCTTGGTTTTTGAAAATTCAAAAAAACACAGAAACTTGGCACCGTCCTGTTGGAACCACATGTCGACCGAGTTCAATTCTTGCATTTTCGGCAAAAAAAAATCTGTTGTCATCGAACGGTACCTTTCTCCATTGACCGTAACCCTGTGGCCTTCATCGTCCTTGAAGAAGTACGGCCCAATGATGCCGCCTGCCCATAAACCGCACCAAACAGTGCATTTTTCGGGATGCATTGGTAGCTGCTGAATTGCCTCTGGCTGCTCTTCACTCCAAATACGGCAATTCTGCTTATTCACGTATCCATTTAGCCAAAAATGAGCGGAAAAAAAAAACGGACGTAGCTTGCGAAACACATTTTTCACAGAGCACGAATTTTGATAATAAATTTCAATAATTTGCAAACGTTGTTCAGGCGTAAGTCTATTCATGATGAAATGGCAAACAATACTGAATCGAAATGTCAAATATTCGTGGAATTTGTCATGTGTTATCTGTCAAAAATATAAACGTCAAAAACCAAGTAGCAAAAAAATCACCCGTTAGAAGTAGTAGTAGTAGTAGTATTAGTACGAGTAGTAGTAGTAGTAATAGTAGTAAGTATTGAATTTTATTGTTTAATCATGTTTACAATTTGACAATACACATATAGCATTGGATTTTGCCGTCAACCGGATAAAAAGAGTATTTATACAAATGATTACAATTTAATTTGTTATATAAATATTTCGATATTGAAAGTTTAATATTTTAAAATGTTTTTAAATTGCTTCATATAAAATTTGATTAAGATATCGGCGACATTCACATAACTATATAACTCAGACCATTGTTGACAATTTAGGATCTATACAGCTTCACTCCAAGTGAGAGAAGTTCTGCCCCAATGGACATACCTGTTTGCATTTAGAACGGGGCAAATTGCTAAGAGATGATACCTATGCATTTTTTGATGATCTGAGGTTGCAAAGTGAACACTCTGTATTTATTTCTGGTCCATACGGTTGGTAATTTAGACGGAGTAGCTCCAAGTGGCGAAGGATCAATATAACTCGATTATTTCCGTCTTAAGCCTAGTACGCTGCTAATGAGAAACGAAAAATTTCTCAGTCTCCAATAGGAGAAACGAAACCAGTTTCAAAAAAAAAAACAAACCCAATCAGAAAAAAATCTAAAATAAATAAGCTGTGATGAACAATAAAAAACCACGACTAAGAACTGAAATGTGATTTTCCGCACACAATTATAATTATAAAATATAATTCTGGGTAATATATTGTCTGCGAAAAGTGAGTGGAGACTTTCTAAATGTCGTCATGAAACAGAGTACTGCAGAACGAAAATGTTCGTTTATGATTTGGTTATGTCATTTTTGTATAGGATTTTTCGTTTTATATCAGCAGCGCAATAGGCTTAAAAATCTGATAATTAACAACTTAATTTTCTGGCAATATGAATTTTGTTTAACAGCTTTGTTTTCACTTCTTCTCTATACACATTCATGTCTGCTTTTCAGCTCTCTCCTAAGCAAAAATAAAACTATACCAGAAGTAAAATAACCCGAAACATGTCGGGTTATAAAATTTCTCGCTGGATGGAACAAAATTTGTTTTGTTTCCTCTCCTTTCATATATCTACTGCTTATTGCGTTTTACACGCGCTTTCTTATGGAATAAAATAACCCGATTGGTGAATTTGTATGTATCGCTCATGCTTTTCGGTCTGACACTGAGTCTGAGCTAATGAATCATATGTATTGCGTAGTGCGCTACGCATGTGTATGTTGGTTGATGTAGGTTTCATAGAAAGAAAAATAACTCGGTTTTCTCCGATTTATTTGAAAATTTATGTGTATCTCTATGGAGCAGGTTGGTTTACGTTGAGTTAAGTTTCTGCATTCTGCTTGCAAAAAAAAATTAGTTCATTCAAAGAAAATAATTGGTATAAAACAAAAAAAAAACAACCCGCTTATTTCCTACTTATTTAATAAATTTATATGTATCTCCCCTTTGGGCTGAATCCTGTATCTCAAAGGTTAAGAAGAATTGATATAAGATTTAATTTATTTTTGGCAGAATGTGCGGAAAATAACTGTACTTTCAATAAAGGGGCACAATTATTTGATTTTGTGTTGCTTGTGAATATTGCAAATATTGATAATTTAGATTTGAAACATTGAAATTAAAAGTGCATAAAGTGCGAACAGGTTTGGGTAATAAGTTTTAGTGATTATGGCCTTAATAGTTGTAGAATGTTACTTAGCAGATTTACTCTCAGAGGACTCAAATAATTTTAATCAGCTTAGTTTTATGAAGAAAAAAAACTTATAGAGTTGAGACGCTCTAACACTTCCATGAAAATAGATTTCAAACGAAAAGATGGCTTCTTATCCCATTTTAACTTTTCATTGTAACAAAGGTATACTTGGTTGACAGAGAGTTGTAAATTAAGTAAAAGGTTTTGTTTTACTTGCCCTCTTTATTCAAACTCTCCTAGTGTTTGTTGTGGTGCAGGTTACGCCGAAATTAATAATTTAATTAACTCTGCAAAAAAAACATGTCAAAACGGAAAAAAACATAATTATTCGCAGTTCTTTATTCTGCATGAATTTGGTATTAAAAGAATTGAAACCTCTTTAGAAAACTCCGATATAGCCGACAACAATAAAGTTGAAAAACATCGAAAGTTAATGGAGCGGCTTATAGATACAGTAGTTCTTTTAGGGAAACAAGAGCATGTATTCCGAACTCGCAATTAAAAATCAGATTGCAATAATCGTGGCAATTATATTGAATATTATACTTATCTAAGTAAACACGTTAATGGTGCTGAGAGGTCATATCACAACTTATCAGCAACTCAGCGTGGCACTTGGGTAGCTGTCTCCAGTTTTGCACACGAAGTTGGTTGAGGTCCTCTTCCACTTTCGTGCGCCTACTTTTATGCTGTCCACCTCTACAGCGGTGTTCAACGGGGTTCGATTCAAAGACTTTCCGGTCCTGGTTCTCGATACTTGCAATTGGTGGCCAAGGATTGCTAAAGAGGGCACGAGATACTAGATCGAAAAAATACCTGGTCGACATCGAAATTCCTCACAGTATTTTGCCCTTGGTCTGTATATCCGTAGCATTACCTTGGCTACAATGAGGTATGACCTATGAGGCAGTGGTCCGAGTCTACGTTGATTCCTCGGAACGCCTTGATACTGGAGGAGGTCCTGAGGACTGATGTGTTCAATCTGGTTGGCGGTTGATTGACCAGGAATTCGCCATGTCCCCTTGTATTTATAGAGATGAGGGAACTGCATACCAGGCACCAGAGCGTTTCGCCCTGCAGCAAAGTCGATTAACCTTAGTCCGTTATCGGAATAATTGGCGGCAGGCTATATCTTCTGATTGTGCCCACAGTACACATATTAAGGTAATATATTACTCATGTTTACAAAATTCTGTTGTCATAATTCAAAAATTCGGTTGTCATATTTGGCAAACTATCTCTGAGATTTGGCATTTTCACATTCAAATAGAGATGTGTCAATATTTCAGTAAGATGTGTCCAGTAAGAGGTAATAGTAGATCAAAAATAACAGTTATTAAAATAACATTAGAAATTTCTTAATTTGTATTTTGATCAAAACTAAACAGCGGGATATAGATAAAAAAGTAATGAATAATTAATAAGTAGGCAGTACTTTAGATTTTTTTCCCGTGGATAGGTATAAAACCTTCAAAAGGCTCTATGAGGACGGAAAAACGCGCGCTCATTGGAGTTTGAGACTCTTACTGCACTAAAAACACCTCCACCCGATTGCAACTAGCAATTTATTTTTAACGAATTTAATTAAAGTGTTGCAGGTAACTATCCGGTGATAGTTCCTGCTTATACAGCGATTTTAAGTATAGTACTATTACAGTGTTCTAATAGCCGTTTTCTATGATTTCGTGCAAATCCCGAGATCTCTGTGGAGATATTCGTTTCTAATACCAAGGTGCACTTACAAACGATATTAGGAGTTTATTTTTAAAAGTTTGTAAACTATTTAAATTATAATCCCAGAGATGTCTACCGTAAGTCCAGACATGCTAAAACACCTGCCTGTACAAAATTAGCTTGTTTTCGATACTGAGCTTAGAGTGTTTCCCGAGCCACCAGTACATATCTCTGAGTTTATTATTTAACTCTTCGCATTTCGTTTTAACATGCGGTTTCCAGTTTAATTTCGCATCTAGAGTCATTCCGAGATATTTTGCTTCATTAGCAAACGGAACTTGAACCTTATTAACAAATATCGGTTATTTATTAATTTTTTTTTGTTTGGCCCACTGCTAGTATTGCACTGTCGTCAGCTAACGTGGTAACGATAGCCACTCCTGTTTGAGGTATATTACGTGTAAATAATAATTACAATAGTGGACCTAAGACACTTCCTTGTGGTACCCCAGCCACTATATCTTTGAGATCCGAGTATTCGTTTCCATGTCTTACTCTAAAAAGTCTATTATCTAGATATGCTTTTAGAAGCGTATAACGTGCTTCAGGCAGAATTTGTCTCGATTTAAAATTTAGGCCTTCGTGCCACAGCTTATCAAAAGCTTGCGACACGTCTAGGAAGACCGCCGAACAAATTTTCTTTTCTTCAAGAGTTTTCTCAATGACGTCAGTGATCCTATGCACTTGGTCAATTGTCGAATGCTTGCTTCTAAATCCGAACTGATGTTAAGGTATTAGGCGCCTTTCTTCTATTATTGGCTGCAGGCGCAGAAGTAATATTCTTTCAAAGTCCTTAGATATTACGGGCAGAATCGAAGTGGGTCTTTAAGATTTCTTATCATGGGATGGTTTTTCTGATTTGAGAACCATTATAACTTCCGCAACCTTCCATTGGCTCGGAATGTACTTAGCTCCTATTTATTATATAAGGAAGATTAATTAACACTTTGCTAGGAAGCATTTTGAGAACTTCGGCCGTAATTAGGTCATACCCCGGAGCTTTCTTATACTTAAGCTTATTTTATTTTCTTATTTCTCTACTTAATTCGGCAAGGGTAACATTTCTTGTGATGTAATTTTCGCTTGAGTTGGAACGTATATTTAAATTTTTGTTGAGTCCTTGCCCATCAAAAAGTTTAAATGTGCTCTCCAAGTAATCCGCGAAAACTTTTGCTTTCTCCATGTCGCTTTGATCATTCTTAATCGGAGGCGTTGCGAGCTTTGGTTTCTTCGTTACTTTGACAGCTTTCCAGAGTGAGTAGTTGGATTGTTTTCCTTCTGTCAAGCTTTTAGGATAATTTCTAACTTCAGAATTTTTGAATTCTGCTATCGTCTTTTTTAGTAAATTACACAAGCGGCTTAAATTTAGCTTCTGTTGAGGAGCTTTTATTTCCTGCGGATATTTTAGGTTTTTAAAGCGCGGCATTTCTCTTTGGTACGGGGTGTTGTTCCATGTGGCTTGTTGCACTTTAGATGGTTGATTGGTAGCCGTCCTGGGCCTCCGCTTTCCGCTAAGTGTTCGACAGCGGCTGCACGTAGTGTATAGAGAGACAGAACAATCCGCGTGCAGTTCCAAAGTTCGTTGTCCTAATTTCGTTTGATGGGTTCGTCAACTGGAAATCCTTGTTGTTGCTTCGCAACTAAAGTCACTCTACGTGGCCGGGAAGTTACCCCGACGGACCCATACAATAGAAATCCAAACGGGGGGGGGGGGGGGTATATTTATAGGCCTAAGTTCCAAATATTTGGTATTATCCCGGATAAGGTGTTCACTCTTGACTGGAACTGTATATCCCACCATTGATTCCATCTGCGGGATTCTTCCGTAGTGGCCTTGATAAAAGAAGGAAGCCTTACCTTAGTGGGAACGCTCCTCTCATTTTCTGTCCTCAATACGTTGATTCATCTGAACTGAGTTCATACGCTTCACACCGTCCTTCTGATATGCTCGCCCAAGACTTCAGCCGAATTATACAGCCAGTGATTTCCTACACAAGATTATAGTGTTGCTATTTGCTCTATGTCTTTTGTTCAACACTCGCGCTTATAGTTTAGCAAGTCAAGTCCGGATGAACTAGACCAGTATCGGATGGTTACCACTTGGATGTAAAATAAGCACACTGCGTCCTACAACGCTCAGCAATAAAATAGATATATTTCTTTGCTGTATGATTTTCATTTCCTCATGTTTTTCTCTCACTGCCTTATTATTATCCTTAATTTTTCGCTCTCAAACACAGATTTTTTTTCCAAAATTGTTATTTTGCGAAATCAAGTTCTCCACATTTCATTTTCGGATTTTTGCAGAAATTTTATGAAAACACTTTTGATTGCAATTTTCTACATATTTTGGTGAAATAAGTTGCAATGACATCGGATTTCGCAAATCCGCTGATTTCGGTCATGTCATTCAGCTCGTTTTGCTAAAGTGCTCCATATTTTCCGAAATCCTGCGGCTCTACCACTCCCACACCCATGACAGCTTTATGCCTCATCATCATGGGATTCCTCAATCCTCGGCCATGGAATACAACATGTTCGGTATTTAAAATTGGAATATCGTTTTAATTCACCTCATGCATAACTATGTAAGGGTGTAAAAGTATTCTTTTATTAAAATTTATTTTAAAACAATAAAACAACTCTCTAAAGGGCTGTGTTTTTAGTTTGATAGGTTTATTTAATCCGACATTCAGTTAAACATAAAATATTCAAACCCCTTACAAAACCTCGTCGTCATCACCTACCATCGGCCACACTACTAAAGGCAGGCAAAGCACCTATACATAATGGAATTCGTTCGACTAAGTGGGTCGGATTTGTACTTAAGCTTTTCAATTAATCTCTTTCAATTGCATTTATCTGTTTTACTCCAAACAAACCCGTTCTCGAACTCGTACAGCTAACTGATCAATAAAAAAATATATAGCTAATACCAATTGAAACCTTAATCTAAGCCTCCAACCAAATCCACGTGTTGGAATTCGATTTTCCTGAGTCCTTAACAGCCCTTATGGAACTCATAAAAGCAACACACACACATACACAAACACATAACGACGAGTAGGTGAAAACTAAATTAAGGAAAATCGAAAGGAATGAGGGTAAAAAAAAATATCATAATTCTACCGCGGCCACAAATTGTTTTAAATAAAATAAATTGAAACTTAATGGAGGTTTTTATCGCTTGAAATACCGTTAGTCTTTTGGAGTATAAATATGTATATGCCCTCTCCTGATATCCTGCTCCTGCTATCACCGCTACCAGTTCATCTGAAAGAGGTATAGGCTAGGCTCATATACAAAATTTCACCTGGCACCCCGGATTGAGGGAGCCTTTGGGAGACATGGTGGTACCATTAAATTGGACCTCTGCCAATATCAAACCAGCAGAACCGAATATCCGAATCTGTTCATTGAAAACAACCCCCAAGCTATGTGGTGGGTTAATTCGTAACTTACATTATATCCGATGGTGCTTCAACACTTGAGTAGTTTTGAATCATGCAGCGGAATGGCCAACGGTAACGGTTAAGATTCGTTCTGGTGCAATGATAGCGTACATTCACATTGTACATACATACATACACAGCCCACACGACACACATCTCGTCCTATATTGATTTTTATGTTGGTTCCTTCTGTAGGTAGGATATGTACCTACCTACAGCCGGCGTACAGGATATTCGACAGTTTCAAAAATCTTGCCAGGAGATATGAGCGAACTCATCTGTGGATTTTGTAGGACGATTTCATTCTTGATTAGCAAGAAATTGAGGTTCGCGAAATATCGCTTAAGCTCTGGCTATTGCTGTTGGCTATTATTCTCATCATCACTCTTGGCGAAACGGTAAATTCAAACGAGCATGAATTTAATTGAGGAGAATCCTTGAAATTTAAGTTATTGAAATTGAAATGGAACACAGAAAGTAATAGTGTTGAAGTGAATTGCAGATCCTGATCCTTTTTGAAGGTAGAAAGAAGACTTACATTTCCAAACAGGCTTATGGGATTCAGTGTGGAAAAAACTACTAATTGGCTAAAAGCTGGGTTAAGTGGTCATCGGTATTGTTTTTGCTTATTGAATCATTTGAAAAGACTTAACATGCAATTGAATATACATACCTAAAAAATTTTAATTAGTTGGAAATGAACATAATTGTAATTAATTAAATGGAATGAAATGCTTCATCGATATTGAATCATAACTACAAAACCATAGGAATAAGGGTTAACGCCCTGTCAATTGGTACTTTTACGATTCTTAAAAAGTAGCTATTTACTTTAGGTAAAATAAATTCATGGAATTAAGCAAAATAAGGTTTCATGGGTCTTTGCAAGAGAGTTTTTGTAATTAGATGATTTCTTTGTCCAAAGAAGCAGCAATTAGGAAGTGTAATTCACCTTTAGATCGGTCGACTTGGACTGGTATCACGAATGAATAAATGCAAGATTACGCCAATTCTATTATTTCGCTTTGTTATTTTAATTTTTGACAACTCGTGTGACGTCAATAGTGATTAATATTGAAAACGAGATAAAAGCGAAGACAAATTTTAAATTGTAAAGTTTAGGTTTTGTTATTGAAATTGTATATTTTGTTTTATGTGAAATAGCTTAAAAATGTTGTGTACTGTTTGTAGGTGTAAAAACAATAAATTAAGAAGAGAAGATGATCAACTGCTGAAAATTTGAATTCATTTTTGTAAGAGATAGGATGCCTTTAATGTAAAAACACCTAGAATCTGTAGTGACCACTTTATTGCAGATGACATAGAAACGAACCTTCAATTTGAATTGGGTAAGTGCATTTGAGTTCCTTTAAAATAAATAAATAAAAAATATATTCTGGCTTCATAGGCTGCACGGATAAAATGTGTTGTCGTACAGATTGAATGAGGATGTATTAGAAAATATATTTGGTGTGTTACGTGGCAAGGGAAGGCCTCCATTATCATCCTAATGGAGAAGAATTCCTCTTTAGATTACGGTCGCACATTTTAGGACATAACCAGGGTGTTATTTCGGATGCAGCAAATTAAAGAACTTTGACGATACCCCAGATTTGGAAGCGCCATTGAACGGTTTGCAGACATTGCTTTTGCTTAGACAAACATATAATCTGAAATGTCGTTTTAGGTACCTACTATATTTCAAGGCATTGCTTGGGAACCAGAAGAGGATAATACTGATGGCAACAAAGATGATCAAGATTTGGCTATTTTAGAGAGCGATGGGCTAGAAAATATGGCCGGATACATATGCCATAAGCTAAAAAAAAAACAAAATTCCAGCGCACCGAATTCATAGATGGACCACTTAATCGAAGGCGGCTTGTCAAAGCCATCACCAAGGATGCTGAATGACTCGACGAACTTGGACAACATCTTCAAATCCTTCAACGGAGAATACGTAGTAATTTGTCCAGGCTACTAGGCTTTCCGGGCGAGGATGTATTTTAGAATAAGAACAATTAACAGAACAATTGTACTCTTATCCAAATGCAAAAAAAAAAAAAAATGCACGACTGGATCGTACGAACTTGCTCTTGTAGCTAACAACTTTTATGTGGCTAATCATTGAGGTTTAGTTAGTTAGGTTTAGTTATCCTATGCTGGTTTAAGGCATATGTAGGTAAGATTACCTTAATTCTTATTATAATGAATTGTCGAATGGATGGTCCAAGGAATAGTTACATAGGTACCTACCTACAAATGTATAAATACATTGTATTTAGTATTAAGTGACGTACGCAAAAATTCGTAAAAAGGGAATAATAATAAGGTAGAAATAAATGGATAATACACATAATTAAATGTTTTTATATTGCTTAGTCGTTATAGTTTGAGGGAAAACAAAGATGCAATTTGAATTCGTGGATAAATAAGAATATATCAAACAAAATGTCAAAAATCGTTAGAGCGGTTTTTTAATAGATTAATTTTTTATGTATAAAATTTAGAAAACATTTAAAAAAAAATTGAAATGCAATTTTGAAGATATTATTAATATACATCTAAAATTTAAATTTGGATAAATGTAATTGACTGGATTTTGAAAAATCGATTTTTCAAAAAAAAAATGTATTTATTTTTTAAAAATCGAAAAACTTCTTTTTGAAAATTAAAGTATGCAGTTTTTTTAATAATCTTAGGGAGCATTTGTGTAAAAAAAAATTGTGTCAATCGGTCTATCTAATATTGAGAAAGTCGAAAATATGAAAAGTGGTTCTATGGGAAGCACCGTTAATGAGTACATAACAAAAATATTTGTATACGTAAAAGTGGACTGTACTAATTTAAGAACACACATATTTTTTTATAAAAATTCTTGGAGCCGTTTTTTTTAACATCTGTATGGGAGGTTCCGTTGTTTTTTATCCTAGGAATATAGTTTTTTTAAACTGTTCAAGGTAATGTTAAAAAACTACCAAATACGAAGTTTCGGAAAAATCCATTACGTCGTTTTCGAAATTAATTTAATTTCCAAAAAAAAAAAAATTGAAAAATTTTGGCTTACAATAGTGTTTATATTTTTCAGGAGCTTCTGCGCAAAAAATTTCAAAAAAATCTAATCAACCGTTTTCTAAAACCAAAAAAATGGTACTACTAGAGGTACAATATTTTTCCAAAAACAAAAATTACTTAAATGTTCCATTTTGCATCATTAATGAACTGATTTTTTTTATTTAAATCGTTGAAGCCGTTTTTGAGCAAAATAATATTTTTGTTTTTGGCAAATAAAATATATCGGAGCTATTGTTATTTGTCGTCTTAAGAAAAAATGAAAAATCGTGTGGTCATATTACCGAAAAAACAGTATGTACCAAGGTTGAAGCAAATCCATCCAACCGTTTAGGCTTGATTTATAGATTTTTTTTTTTGCACGAATCCATAACTTGCCTTACAGTACATATAATCGCAAGTAAAAACAAAAATACAACAAAATTAAAACATTTTCCATTTATTTAATGCATAAATCTTCACAAATAATTGTTTTGCTTAATTTAAGTTAAATCTTCGATATCCATTTAGCACACCGACTTTCTTTTATTCCTGATTTTTTTTCGCAATTAATTTAAATTCAATTGAAGTAAATTTAATTCAACAATATTCAATTATTTAAGCATATTATATGTTTATATTAATAAAAAACACTTTCTTTTGGTGTAGATTTTTTTTCTCTGATGACGTCTGCAAAATAAGACAAAAAAAGAAGTGCCGTAATCTTGTTTTCTGTGATTCATGGACTGGTATCATATTATGACTTTCTATAGTGGAGTATACCTTGAGGAATAGATAAAATACTCATTGAAAACTAGATGCGTATGTACTTATTGAACTATTGAAGTTTACCCGAAACTCATTGTAATAAAAGTTCTCAGTGACTGTTTTTTTATTTTCAGCCATTTTTTGCATTCGCTATGAAATTTTGATGTCGTTTTTAATTTTGACTTTGAATTCGGCTTAAACTTTGCTGGACAATAAGCATAAAGGGAGCGCTGTTGGTGCTTTTTGGAGAAGTTAGATTGTGTGGTGGAAAGGAAGTAGGGGAGAGCGGGACAAAAAGTAATAGTTTTTACTAAAATTGATGATGTTCCTAAGATTTTGAAAATGATTTAACCTTTTTTATGTCGAAAGAACAATAAAAAAACAAAAAAAAAAAAATGATCAGAATTTGTAAAAATGTAACTTTTATACAAAAAAAAACTAATTGTTACTACTTACTCCATATGCGGGGAATGTTGTAACATAGACCGGGTAAATTTTAACAAAAACTGTAATCTTCTTTTAAGAAAACTATTAATTTATAAACAAGATTAACAACAAAAAATAAGTATAACACATGGGTACCAGTAAAATTTATGAAATTAATATTAAAATGTATTATATTAATCTAAATTTCATGAATTAATTAATGTTTAACGTTCCTACCATGAAATTCAATAAAAATAACTCAATTTAAAAATAAAATTAAATGTAAGACTTGATCGTACAAACTTGTTCTTGTAGCTAACAACTTTATTTAACCAGTGACGCTGTTACTGTAGCTAGGTAGCCTAGTTATCCTATTCAGATTTTAAGCCGATGTAGGTAAGTTTACCTTGATTTTTAGTATAAATGAATTATCGAATGGATGATTCAAGGAACAGTTACATACCTACCTATATGTATATGTAAATGGATTTTAATTATGTAAATTAGGAGTGTAATATGTACATATGTATGTATATGTATAGAATGAAAGTGAATGGTGTATAGCAGGCTAAAAATCGTTTTTTAAACTTATAAAAACTGCTAATACAATCACTTGAAAATTTTATAAGAAATGTATCTGGAAACTGTAGTACGGATTTTAGGGGTGGCCGTGGCGCGATAGTTGTGTGTTCGCCTGTCAACCTCATGGCCACAGGTTCGATCCCTGCCGTAGTCTATGTCTTCTTATTTTTCCATTAAAAACCAATTATAAAAATAAATGTCATACTATGAGTTGCTGGTTTACTCATTACATGCTGTTTAGGCATAGAACTAACAACATGTGATTGAGTAAGACTAGTATACCGATAAAATAATTAATTCGAATTATAAGGGACATCGATAAATAAGACACGGAAATTTCTCCGCATTAGTTCAGCCGCCATCCCTGGAGATAAAATCGGAGACAACAACCACCTACAGTCTCCAAATATCGCGCCACACATCTTTCCTATCATTCTTTCTCTTCCTTAACCTCACCCTCACGCCCGCGCTGTGTTGAAACATTTAAAGGGTATTCATAATCCCTTGAGCGCGTGTAGATTATAAAAAAAAAAAAAAAAAAAAAAAAACTGTAGTACGGATTTTGATGAAATCCTCTTTCTTATTTTTTGAAAAAAAAAAATTGTTTGTAATGAATTTATTAATATACGTACATGTGATTGTAGCATTTAAAATTGTTTTATTTGATTTGTTTTAAAAATATTGATTTTTCAAGAAAAACCTCAAAAATTAATTTTAATTAGAAAAAAAAGTTATTCAAAATTTTGATATTCAGAACTAGTTTGGCTACCTAAATATTCTCAGACATAAAATTTGACAGAAAGCCAATATACCGTTACTGAGAAAGCCAAAAATTAAAAAACCGTTATATGAAAGTTACCGTTAAAAGACTTTTCCGGTAAACATTGTTCGGATTAAATAATTGAAATTTTTATCAAAATCGTTGGAGCCGTTTTCCAGAAATAATTTGATTTTCATTAACGGTTATATGGCCCTAAAAATAAAATTTCAATTTCCCTTCTGAGGAATGTCAAAAGAATCAAACATACCAAATTTAAAGGTAATCGCTTAAGCCGTTTAGGTTGCAGGTCGATATACATTGTGATGCTTTTTTCGCAAATGCTGAGGTGAGCTCGTTGGTGTCCAGGGTATCCCGAAGAAAGCACAATAAGACTCGGGTTTTAAGAAGGTTAGAACTCGGTTTAATTATCTTTTATTGCTTACGATATTTTCTTTACAATTTTTTTTTCAAACTCTGTAGCTTACAATAAATAACACGGTATTTCATATAATTGGCAGGCCGACGTTCTGCTCAGAAGGAGTGGACATGGAATAGCGAATAGACTCGCCCGCAACTTACTCAGAAGCAGCAAGAGGGAAAGAACGGCTAGGAATCTAATTCCTGCCCAAGGCTAGTCCAAGGGAAAATCGAGTAAGCCCACAACTTACTCAGGAGCACTAAGAGTGGAAGAACGACTAGAAATCTAATTCCTGCCCAAGGCTAGTCCAAGGGAAAGTCGGGTAAGCCCACAACTTACTCAGGAGCAGTAAGAGGGGAAGAACGGCTAGGAATCTAATTCCTGCCCAAGGCTAGTCCAAGGGAAAATCGAGTAAGCCCACAACTTACTCAGGAGCACTAAGAGGGGAAGAACGGTTAGGAATCTAATTCCTGCCCAACGCTAGTCCAAAGGAAAATCGGGTAAGCCCACAACTTACTCAGGAGTAATAAGGGGGGAAGAACGATTAGGAATCTAATTCCTGCCCAACGCTAGTCCAAAGGAAAATCGGGTAAGCCCACAACTTACTCAGGAGTAGTAATATGGGAAAAACGGTTAGGAATCTAATTCCTGCCCAAGGGCTAATCCAAGGGTAAATCTTTCTTTAATAACCAAAAAGTCCGCCTTAAATGGCACACAAATGTACCAATTAAAGTTATACGGAATTGATCGTCCAGCTGGCTGCTCGAGATCAACGAAAAACTTATTCCTCAGCAAAATCAGAATCGCAATCAAGGCTTGCTGTTGAGTGTACAAGTTTCTTCTCCTTGTCGTCGTTCATTACCTCTACTTGATATATTCGAGGCTTTGAGGAGGTGTGAACTGTAACAATGAAGAACGCAAATGTTAGGTTGGTGTTCAGGTCGATTGATGTTGCTCGAGTGTGTTGCTGGTAAGTGCGCATGACTAAGAGTCGGTCGTGGGCGTACGCTGTTGCTGTATTATGCTTTCGTGTTGGTTGTATGGAATTGCTGTCGGCGGTCGTTTGGAAGTGGAAACTGTAACGCACTGAAATTGTAACGCTTCGTTACATTCCCCCCTTTCTTTGGGAGACGAAAACCTTCTCGTCTTAAATATCTATGGGGTAGCTAGTGTTCCTGTAGCTGCTTACTTGCCGATCTCCAGGCGCTTGCGATACGTCTTGTACCTCAGTAATGCTCGCGACCGGCTTCTGTTCATAAAGACCATAACTGAGCCACATGGCCGGTGGATAATAAACTGCCGCTGGTGTACGCGTCCTCGTAGTTTGATGCCTTCAAATGGAACGAATGCGCCACCTAGTCTTTCGTACCCCTTTGGCTTCTCCAAGCTAGCCGACGCGACTCCCGGGGGTTTGGCATGATCGGTCATTGCGACGTGGGGCACCTGGATTTCCCGTATGGCATACCAGCCATACTGTGAGGCGTCGCGTCGTTGGCCGGCGCTAAATTCTGGGGTACCGGAACGACGCTCGATCCTGCTGGCTGGTAGTCGTTAACCTCCTTCGGTCTGGATAGGCGGGTTTCGCTTAATCCATTTGTCCGACGCATCCTTGAATTGCACTCTTACTCCCCACGGCACTAGCTGGCTTCGCCGTAATTCGCTGGGCGGCCCCTAAATATTGAGTCTGTGGTTTCATCTTGACACGCAGTTCTCCTGCTCCGGGCTTGGAAGCTGGGACCTTAGCTGGTGCGGTCCTTCGGCGGGCGCAAGCGTTCGTGGTAATCTGGTCTCCCATGTATTTCGGACTGGTTCCGGCCAGGCTCGGGTGGAGCTGGAGTTCTTCGGGCGGAAACAGTGGAGGCGTGTGTCGCCTTTGAAACGTTGGGTTGCGCTGGTGCAGATGGATTGTGTGTTGGCAGGGCTGATCTTCGTTCTGGCGACGACAGATAGTGGAATCGGTCTGAAAGCCATTGCTAAACTACTTACATAAGCTTTACCAAAAAATAGATACATATTTAAAAAAAAACTAAAATTTTATTTCTTCAGAGTGAAGGGAAATACCAAAAATACAAGCAAATAAAATGTATGACTGGATCACAAGTACTTGCTCATATGTTCGATCATATCGTACTCAAAAGATTTTTAATAGAAACGGTTAAAAATATTCTTAAACTCGTTTTTCACTTAATTTTTTATATAAAAAAATTCTTAAATATTTTCTTAAAAAAAATTGATATAACAATTTTAAATATATAATAATATAAATTCAAAACCAAAATAACAGAAAAAATTGTCCTCCCGTATTCGAAATTTTTGAAATGCACTATTATTTAGAATTTGAAGGACATCCTCTATACATTATTTTAATCGAAATTTGTTAAGCAATTTTTGAGAAAATCGAATCCATAAAATGGTTGTACGACAGGTACCGTTAATAACAAGATATTTAAAAGCAAAATGTTTGGCCAAAATGTAGACCATACCTAAAGTAGTATACATTCTTTGTTTACAAAGTCGTTAGAGCCGTTTTCCAGATATAGTTATAATGGAGATAGTAGAAAAATTTATATTGCAAGTACCGTTATTTTTTAGACTAAAACAACGACTCAAAAATCTATTTTAGACAATCGCCTAAAACACCTAAGAACAAAGTTTGAACAAAATCGGTACAGCAGCCTAGGCTGTATGTAGCTCTACAGACAGACAAACAGAGAGACAGATGGAATTGCGGGCCCCACTTTTGCAAAGCTTTATAGTACCTATGTATATCCCAAATAAAAATAATGTTACAAACGTATCAATTTTGGGGACTACCCTTATAACTTTTCCTTATATGAAGTAATTTTCACAGCTACAGCACACTTAACGTTAGCTTTGAAGTAGACGAACAATTTTCTCGTTCACGCGTATCAATATTTTCAGGGGAACTTTTTCATGTTAAGATGTTACTTTTTACCCCTGTTACTTCTAGCTCCGGCCACCCCTAGTATATGCTACATTATGTACAGTGCCGAGCAAAAAAATAGCAGTGCAATCTGTTTTTTTACTATTATTTTTCCTATCTTTAAATACAGTCACTTTTTCTAACCTCTACTGTAGTTATGTAATGAAGGTAACTAAGTTAACCGTTTGAAGTTATAATTTAACGGTTCATTCCTACTGCTTGGTTTAAACGTCACTTTGTGTGGTGTCATTGAATATTTTAGGCGAGCAAAATAATAGGAGCAATCGGCAAGTTGTATTTAAAACAAAAACTGTTTTTCCTTCAACTTTGATTTGCATATAATAAAAAGTAAGTCTTATTCTTCTATTTTATATTTCCAATTCTTTTTAAGACTAATTAATTTGTTCTTATGAAGTGGGTCGTGGTAAATATTGCACACCAGAAAGACGCCAACTTATTAAAAATCTTATAATGGACGCAAAACCTATAAAGAAGTTCAGGAACTCATTGGATGTTCACCGAAAATGGTGAGAAACGCCATCATATTTGAGGAAAAAGCGGAAACACGAGTGCGTAAACAAGTTTTTACGCCGTCTTACGTAAAACGTGTTGTGCGATTTTCCAAAATATAAACAACTGCAGCTGTTTCACAAATTAAGGATGAACTTGACTTACCATGCGGTGTACATACAGTGAGAAGACGATTGAGGGATAATAACCTAAATGCTCGCAGTCCAAGAAAAGTACCATTTCTGAAAAAAAACGTAACCAAACAAATAAAATTTGCGAGAGAGCATTTGGGTAAAGTTGTGCTTTATGGTGGTAAAGGATATCGGCAATATGTCAACTGACCACCAAACACATCATATGATCCTAGGTACACCACAAACCATAAAACATACTATGGAGTTGGTCCAATATATTGGATCAAAAGTATAATGAACCAGTACTCGTCCGAGGAAATTTTGCAAAACGTCATGCTACCTAACGCCGACTTCGAAATGCCGCTTAAATGGGTCTTTCAGCAGGATAACGACCCAAAACACACCAGTAAGAAAGCTAAGCAATGGTTTCAGGACAACAATATTGAGGTCATGGAGTGGCCTGCTCAGTCTCCTGACCTCAATCCTATTGAGAATCTTTGGGCGGACATAAAAAAGCAGTCTGGAAAGCCAAACCAAAAAATAACAAAGAGTTATCAATAACACCGCAAAGATGTGAGGGGCTTGTCGACTCAATAAAACGTCGCCGTTGTGAGCTGTTATTAAAAATAAAGGTCATGCTACCAAATACTAGCTTTCTAGAAATAAAATGGCTTTTAATTGAAGTTTTTATACCGTTGTTTTATTTAAACTATAAACAAATAGACATTTTATTTATATCTATATAGTACTACCATGGAACATGAAAATCTGTTCATCAGCGTTACTGTGCAGATGGCGTTTGTGTCGAGAAATTTGCCTTTGCTGGTAATTGTTTGATAGCGAGGCAGAGAAATAAAAGAGGGAAAAGAAGAGATGAGGTAGTTTCATTTCTGTTCTTATAGCAATACTGAATAAAAGCGAGAAAACCAAATGTGGTATATTTTTTGACATCACATTTGTAGTTTACTATTTTATATGAGAATAAGGCGAAGAGGAATATAAATACAATCAATTTATGAATGGGTTTTATTTTTCGTTTTGCCTTAATGTAGCAAAGTAAGTAATTTTGTTCTTCCATCGCTTATTGATTCTTCATACGTGAATACGTACCTACAATGATACATACGTACTATAAGTTTGGTACTGAATTGTTGGGCCAGTTTGGATTTGTACCTACATACATTCAAATGTTTGGATTTTAGTTATTTTATGATTTGGTGAAAAAAAGAAATTATTCTAACAAATTTTAAGTAACCTAGGTATTATTTTATTTAGCTTTTTTGAGTTGATGTCTTCTGATATATGGTAGCCACTTTACCAAGAGCGGCTCAGACGCGCTTAAAACAATCGTAGGTAGGTAAATTAACATTTATAATGTATAAGACAAATGTACTTACATACACACCTAACTATTCTTACTTACGATTATAGGTAGGTACTAGGCAAGTTATGCATTCGTAAAAAACAAGAAAAAAAATTCTAACAATCAAACATGACATTACGATCTTAGAGAAGCCTCGGCAAAAAATGTCATTCTGTATGTAACGGGTGATTTTTTTGCTACTTGGTTTTTGACGTTTATATTTTTGACAGATCACACATGACAAATTCCATGAACATTTGACATTTCGATTCAGTATTGTTTGCCATTTCATCGTGAATAGACTTACGCCTGAACAACGTTTGCAAATTATTGAAATTTATTATCAAAATTCGTGCTCTGTGAAAAATGTGTTTCGCAAGCTACGTCCGTTTCAGCGACGAGGCTCATTTTTGGCTAAATGGATACGTCAATAAGCAGAATTGCCGTATTTGGAGTGAAGAGCAGCCAGAGGCAATTCAGCAGCTACCAATGCATCCCGAAAAATGCACTGTTTGGTGCGGTTTATGGGCAGGCGGCATCATTGGGCCGTACTTCTTCAAGGACGATGAAGGCCACAGGGTTACGGTCAATGGAGAAAGGTACCGTTCGATGATAACAGATTTTTTTTTGCCGAAAATGCAAGAATTGAACTCGGTCGACATGTGGTTCCAACAGGACGGTGCCACATGCCACACTGCACGCGAAACCATGCATCAATTGAGAGGCGAATTTGGTGAGCAGTTGATCTCACGTTTTGGCGCAGTCAATTGGCCACCAAGATCATGTGATTTGACCCCGTTAGACTATTTTTTGTGGGGCTATGTTAAGTCTATTGTCTATGGGGACAAGCCAAACACGATTGCTGCCTTGGAAGCCAACATTGAACGCGTCATTGGTGAGATTCCGGCCGAAATGTGTGAAAAAGTTTGCCAAAATTGGAGCTTCAGAATGGACCACCTGAAGCGTAGCCGCGGGCAACATTTAAGTGAAATTATTTTTAAAAAGTAAATGGCAGAAATTGATTTATCGATCCAAATAAAAATTTCATTCACTTTTTACAAGTTTCTGTGTTTTTTTGAATTTTCAAAAACCAAGCTCTTAAAAAATCACCGTTTATAACGAGCTGCAGCCTTAACGGCTTGAGCGATTACCTTTAAATTTGGTACGTGGGTATTTGTTTGGCATTCCTCAGAGGGGAAATTGAAATTTTATTTTTAGGCCTAAAAATAAAGGTATCTGATACACAACCGTTAAGGAAAAGCTTATTTTTCTCGAAAACGGCTCCAACGATTCCGATAAAAATGTTTGAGAATTTTTTTGTTAGATATCATTTAGTAAGAAATCTACTCAAAACCAGTGTTCCACGCTCCTAAATGTTTTTTTGTTTATTGTTATGTTCTTGTTTTGTATTGACGTAATATTATATCCCAGCAAACATTTTAATTCAGAAATGAACGATAATTAATTTATAAAAGTGAAGAAACCGGCCGAAAAAGAATTCACTTTTGATGCAATTTGAATCCTTTTACATGGGCTCTTAGACACCGATTTGAATCATTGTAATGATTCATTTATGACCTGCAAATTCGTCATTTAAATGAACGTATATAAAGGCTCCATATATTCATTTAAATGATTAATGCCTGAATCTTTTCTAAATCATAAAAATAATTCCAATAAAATTCAATTAAGTGAAGGATTCTAAGTATATTTGTATTGTATTTATATTTGTATTTATTTATTCAAAAATCACTTACAAAGTAAGACATTCGTCTTATAAGTTGTTGCAAGCCTTTATATTAATATAAGAATTAAGAGTAAGTTTAATTGGATTTATGAATTCAATTGGATTCTATTTAAGTTTAATAAATTTAAGTTAAGAGATAATATATTTATGCATATATGTGTAGCTATATGTTGAACCGAATTAAGAAACAAAAAATAAGAAAAAAACAAAAATTTCAATGGTTTGCCAAATACGTGAACAGAAAACATTTAAATCTTCCTGTGGCTCTGATTCCTCTCAATGCGATTGGCAGGGAGTTCCAGAGGCGTATAACATGAATAAAAAACTGACGTTGAGTATTAAGATATTTATAACGAGACGGTATTAGAACGAGAGACCTTGTTGAATGAGGGAAATTCAGTCTGCTGTGAAGATAATCGGGTTCTTGAGTTTGAATGATTTGATGCAAGTAGCTCAGTTGACGATGTTTCAATAAATTATCCAGACTGCAATTGCAAAGTTGTGTTGAAAAGGCAGATACATGGTCGTATCGGCGTAGGTTAAATACATAGCGGGCAATATTATTGTATACAACATTAAGTTTGCGCTTCGTCGCATAGTCCAAGTCACAGAAAACTTCACATCCATACAGTAAAACAGGGAGTAACAGAGTTTTGGCTAGCAACATTTTAGTTTGAGTGGAATGAACCTTTGAGTGATCTAAAGAGCACGAAGACTAGCATAAACCTTCCCGATCGCGCTGTTTATGTGATCGTTCCATGTGAGACTACGATTGAAAACCATTCCTAGATTTCTCACCGAGCCGACATAATCAATGTTTTCGTCATCCAGCTTCAACGGGTTTAAAACTGATAAATCAAATGCCTTTCGGTAGATGGGTAGGGTTTTCGACTTTACAGGATTTAAGCAAAGATTATTTTGCTTGGACCAATTGGAGATACGAAGCAAGTCCTCGTTCATTAAAGAAACCATGTCGTTTTTAGCAAGGAATGGGCGACTTATCAAAAGTTGTACATCATCGGCGTATAGGTGAATTACACAATTTTTAACAACTAGAGGAAGCTCGTTGATGTATAGCGAAAAAAGGATCGGTCCAAGTTTAGATCCTTGTGGCACACTATTTAGTACACTCATTAAGCTGGATGACCGGTCATTTATGACAACGCGTTGTTGTCTTCCACTAAGATACGAGAGCATTAATTTGCAAGACTCGAAAGAAAATCCATAGATATTTCTTAATTTTCTACATAATATTGAGTGGTTGACCGTGTCGAAAGCCTTAGAGAAGTCTAAGAGGGTTAGGAGTGTTAAGTGGTCACTATCCATTCTACTTCTTATTTCGTCTGTCACTAGAAGCAATGCAGATTTACAACTTCGATGTGGCCGAAAACCTGACTGGCATGAGCTCAAAAGATTATTCAAAGATAAATAAGGCTGTATCTGCTTGAAAATTGCTTTTTCAAAAACCTTCACTTTAGAATCATTTTTGCGAAAAGGTCCAGGGATTAATCATTTAAAGGAATAAATGGAACCCTTTAATACGTTCATTTAATTGTAGAATTTTCATTAAAATGATTCAAATCGGTGTCTAAGAGCCCAAGTAAAAGGATTCAAATTGCATCATAAGTGAATTCATTATTTCTGATAAATTTATGATTGAATATTTTATCGGTGAGCCTCTGGAACATTTTTTGATTTTCCTCTTGTTTGGCTTTTATAGCTTCCAGGACTTCTTAATTGTTACACGATGCTATAATTAAAGAAATGATTTCTATGTTTCTAACAAAATTTAACACCATTTTTTACATACCTTTATGTTTTATCATTTGCTTTTTTATATATATTTTTTTAAGTAAGTAGGTACCCATTTGCTATTAAAACACAAGCTGGTTATATACCTATCTAAACCGATCTTTCGAAAAACTTTTCCGAACTGATAATCGACTATGCAAACGAAACTTTTCTCATTACAATGACCCGTCATCATTACCAATTTGTAAAAATAAAAATAAAAGGACGAACAAAAAAGGATCTCCATTCTCCATATGAAGGATCCAACAACAAAATCTGAGTGTTGTTTTTTTTACACAGAATACATATCTCTTTGTGTCTCTCTGGTAAGAATTTGTAGGATCTTTGTATATATTCATAATTCATTAAAAAAACTGAAGGTTTCCTGAATATTATTCTTCATTTTTGGTGATTAAAATCTGAACCTTCAGATAATTGTTTGCTGGGATGTTATATTTTCATGTTGTACTTGTGTTAGTGTTTTTTGTAATAGAGTTTGTCTACTAATAACTAACACTGCACTAAATGATGAGCCGGTGGTATAACACAGTTTTCTGTGTTGGCAAACCATTGGTCGCAAGACGGAGCTTGCTATAAGCTCTCTTCGACCAATTCTGATGTGAAAAAAAACAAGTTTACGGGAAAAGTCTATTAACGGCACCTTTCATATAACGGTTTTTTAATTTTTTGGGTTTTTCGGTAACGGTATACATTGGATTTATCTCAAATTTTATATCTGAGAAGATCTAGATAGCTAAACTAATTCTGCATATCAAAATTTGAATAAGTTTTTTTTCTAATTAAAATTAATTTTTGAATGGATTTTATTTTTTATTTAAAAAGGCTGCATGTGGGTGATGTATGTCCTAGAAACTAGGTCACGTATCATATTATATCTATTATCTACTATAAGTGCTTTCCTGTTATGTTAAATTATTTTATGTTTTTTTAACATATTTAAGGTTGTTAAGTATAGGTAGGTATTAAAACTTTAAAATAAGAAAAACTTAAAAAAAAACATATTATTAAAATGCAGTACCTATATTAAAGAAACAGGAAAGGAATGAATAAGGAAGTCTTAATAAACGTTTAGGACTTATTCCATATGGTGTGTGCAATAATACAACAGAATTTCTGATATTTCACATTTAAAAACTTAGTCTTTCGCTAAACCATCGAAGATGGTGGTTTAGTGAAGGAATAAGTATTGAAATTAAGATAAAAATGTACATGGACAGATTAAAATCAGGACTGGATCGTACGAACTTGCTCTTGTAGCTAACAACTTTAATGTTGCTAAACATTGACGCTGTTAGTAGGTAGGTATAGCATATGCAGGTTCAAATAGAATAATAAATTGTTGAATGGTACCTACCTACAAATGTATATTTAAATGGATTTATTTTTAATTATTAGGAACGTAAAGCTATATTTTATGTAAGGAACATATGTATGTAAATATGTACAGATAATAGTGAAAGTGAAATATATATGTAGGTGGGTATGTATCAGTGGCGAGGCGTGAATAATTTCCAAAATTAGGTCGAAGAAAATTAGTCACCAAAATCTAAATTTCGGAAGTTTACTTGAAATTATTTCGTTCAATGCATAAGTTAGTATGAAACCATAAGGTTCAGCAATTTAAACCAAATTTGTTATACCTTAAGTCATTTAAGTTAAATGTAACAATGAGCTTAATGCAAAATAAAAGCGGTTTCGCAAGAAAACTTTTTGGCGGATGCAAATACAATATTTTAAATAAATTTATTGTTAAGTTAAAAATTTGAGGGAATGTATCACGCAATATTTCGTTTTCTAAATGGTTATGAAGTGCTAAAACGTCAAGTTGTCGAAGAGAAGAAATTGTATACAAAACTTTAAGTTCATTTTTTAAAGCTGTAAATCAAAAAGCCCAGGGCGAACATTTATTAAAGAAGATATTTTTTAATTTTGTTGGAAACGTCGAAATTATCATATTATAATTTACTAAGGTAAATCTAAAAAAATAAATTCGTGAAAGTTTTATATCTTGTATTTATTTGGGATATAATATTGTCTTTTATTTCTACAAAACGACGTTTGTAACGTGTTTTGCAATCAATTTCGAGCAATTCTCGTTTTTGTGGTGTTTCCGCGCAATCGCTTATGCTTTCCAAAATGGATTTAAATTTTTTAAAAGAGTCAGAGCTATACCAAGACTCGAAACTTTCGATTTCTCTTTTTGCAAATTCAACATCCGTTTGCTAATTTTGAACCAATTGTAAAGAAAGTCAGTCTTAGCAAAAATTTCAGAAAGACTATTAATAAAAAAACAAAAATCTAGTGTCTCTAATATAATTAACAAGCTCTCGGCAATAGAAATCGAGTCAGTGTCCCATTCACTAGGGTTGTCTAATATTCTAATAAAAGTTAGAATTGTATCTAATCTACAGTTTAAAATGGCGTTAATTACTCGCGAATGATAATACCAGCGAGTTTCCGATAACTGTAAGTGTAACTTTGTCTTACCTTATTTTTTATTTGTCAATCCTTCAAATTTCTTTTTATATTTTTTTTTCTGACTAAAATTATTTTTAATTCCACTGCTATTATTTTGCTCGCAGATGTATGTACATATTGCAAGTAAAAATTACACTGGTAGCTTGAATTCTGGCAGTTGCTTTGACATATATGTACAACTCTCAGAATTTAACACTGGTAGTGGTAACACCCTGTACCGGCGCTTATGATACAGAAAAAAATGTAACTGTTAACCTGAGTATATAAAAAACATGTTACCCTATAATACGTCAATTATGTACGTGTTATAACGTATTGTGAAAAGCATTAAAATGAAATTGAAATCGATTTACATACGCTCGCGCTCGTTCAATTGGCACCCTTAACATTATATCACAGATAAACCTCTGAAATTGCAATATCTTTTTTCTTTTTTGAAAAATACAAAAGTTGCTATTGGCTTTCCCGTATAATGTAGACAAGAACAAGACACCAAGCCAAAGACAGTCGATTAATCTAGAAAAGTTTATACTGGCATAGTAGGCATGGCAAGACTTGTTACTTTCGGTAAACTGCTTCTCGTTCTGGGTTTCCATCAGGAGTCAAGGCGGTTGCAAGACAAAAATAAAAAAAAAAAACAATAACAAAATGGATAACTCTATTACCGTTATTCATAGCATGGCCTTGGTGTGGCGCCATAAATCTTAAACTCTCTGCGTCTATTTGACTTTTCCCAACTATTCTCATTTTATGTTGACTCGACGTGTAAGGCAGTAAAATTTGTGTCGTCCTTCGTCTGTTACAAGTGCCGACGATGATGACGGCGGCGGTGGCAACGGGCGATGACGACGAACGACGAAGCATGGTTATTTATACCTACCTACTGTAAGAAAATTGAAACTTTCCAACAAGCCTTGCGATTTTCCGAAGGCCATATTCAAGATCGAGAGGGTGACATGAAAGATGGAAGCATGCTGAAGCAAGAATATCCAATTGCCATCGTTTAAATTTGTCACGCTTTGGTGACGATTTTTACGCTGAGGATTTTCTAAATTACAACTTTGCAGCAGCATTTTCAGCAAAACCACACGGAAGAACGATGACTTTATAATTTCACTTCTTAGTAAAAACATTTCACAGCTAAAGGCGTTTCATGTTTTTTTTTTTTGTATTTAGGTTTTTGCAGGGGAAAGAATGCTGGAAATGAATTGTGCTGGTTGGAGTTTGAAGGTACCTGCAACGAGTAAATTGGAAAAGTCTACCTTGAAGTAACTTTTTGTGTGTTCTTTTTTTTTTAAATAATATTTTCAGCCAAATTCTTGCGGCGCATCGTAATTTGCGATTCTGGAAGAAAGGCACGTTTATGATTAAAAACGTCTCGTTAGGCTTAAATTTTGTGCCACCCACGTGCACCGTTGAACAAAATCAATGTGCTGATTTGGCAATTGGGTTCAAATTTTAATTTCTGAATGGCATAGTAATCATAATCCCAATAACGTGTGTTTATCACGTAATGCAGGGTTGCTGCCAAATGGCATTAGCCAGTTATCGTATATGACTTTGTGAATGTGTGTGGTTTCTTCCCGACCTACGTTTTGTTTTTGTTCACAGAATTTATGGATTTAATTCAAAAAGTTGAACCATATAATTATATTTATATTTTTCAACGCACATCGTGGAACAATATATTGCCAACTTTGTGTTTAGTGTTTTGTTAATAAACATTTTCCAAAAGACTGTGCAGCGTTGTTGCAATTTCTACCCAAGGTATTGTTGGAATTCGTATCGCCGAGTGTAATATCGAATTATTAGCGAGGTTTTACGACCACAACTTATAAAGAGATAAGGTTAGGTACCTACCTACCCCCAGTGTTGTTCCATGTAGACAAAAAATGTAGACTACGTGTAGGAAATTCAACGTAGACAATTCATCATTGTCTACATGTCAATGTAGACAATGTAGACAATCAATTTTATTTAAATTTTTTAACTTTTTGTTGTCTTCTTAATCATATAAACAAAACAAATTTGTATTATTTGAGCCTTAAAAGAGTCCCAATCTTCAATTCCATCACTATTCAGATGCTTAAACAAAAACTGGCACACGATTTCATTTTGACTAACCGTCAGCTTCCCATTGTCAAAATGAGGGTGTAAATAATAAGCTGAGAGAGCATATTTGTTTAGAGCCATATCAAAGATATTTCGTGTTGCCGCCTTAAATCTATCTGGGAGTTTTAAACTCAACCAAAGATGAACTGCTTCTCCAGCAGAACAATCAACCGCTTGACACCTGTTTATTAATATGCAGACTGGATCAAGAAGCTCGATGTAATTCTTAACATCATCAATAAACTTTTCATCAAACATCAAAAAAGCTACAGTCTGCTTTATTTTTTTGGTAGTTGATTCTGCTGCTACAATTTTCATTATATCATAATTTTTTACCAAGTATTTATATGAATCACGGTATGAACACCATCTGGTTTCACAGGGCAGTATAATTCTGGAACCTCCACGATTTACTACCATTTTTTCAAAATCTATTTGTTTGAACTCTTTTAAAATCAAAGCAACCTTGGCATTAATATTTTAGTCGATTAAGTCTTTGGCTAAGAGATTTCCAATATGACTACTACAAGTGCTATGCCATATAAAATGCTCTGCATTTTTCCCATTCTCTTCATAGTGCTGGCGTTGTCAGATACAACAGCGTAAACTTGAGTGGAGTAAATTTCCTTTGCAATATCTACAGATTCTGAAAGTATGTTTGTTAGCTTTTCTGCAGTCTCTGATTCTCCAGATAGGTCCCAGGCCTGAAGAAATGCTTGTTCGCCTTCAGCATTATGTAGCATTGAGACGACAGTCTTGCTGTTGCTGGAGCTATTTTTCCAGCCGTCAATCAGCAATGATGATCCAAAATCGTTGTTGAAAGTTTTTTTCGACCTGGAACCTTATCCGCTTACGCAGGGCGAATTTTTTTTATAAAATTTTTAAAATGCATTGAATCAACAATTCTTAACTGAATGTTGCATCCAAAAACCAGTTTATCCAAAGCTTCATTCAACTCGTCTTCCTCTCTTTCCGTCAATCGGTCCATAAATTTAGAAACAGAGTTTGATGGGGTTGGACAACGTTTCGATCGTTGTATGTTCTTTTTGAAAATTGTTACAGGTGGGGGTGGGCCCAACGACAATGATGAGGAACTGCAACTGTTGGAACTCAATGAAAATGATGAGCTTGTTGTGCCAACTTGTGAATGAATTTCGCTTGAATCAGTATAGGTAAGAGTTGTTGGATCATGAGTTAAACAACTCATGGGTCGGTTTTGTTAGCTGCTTCCTACAGAGAATGCGTCAGATTCAATTTGATCGATTTTAGTAAATTAAAAATACTTACACAGTTATTTAAAACATAAACATTATTGCTGTCAACATCGTTTGTAAGAGAGATAGATATCTAACAATTACCATTTCTGAGTTATAAATTTTATACAAAAACACAATTTTTTACTACCGTCTCAGAGTTTTAAATGCCGGAGCTCGAGCTTAGATCACTGTCATCAATAAAAACAATCATAGAAACATCACCGGATTCTGTTGCCGCAGGTGATTGGGATGGTTTGCAGGCATTCCTTTCCAAATAGAATGTTAAAGCATATGGTCAATGGTCAATAAATAATATGATTTTATGGTTTATCTAATACGTTTCTATATTAACCTGCAGTGTTATGTAAATTTTTATTGCACACTGTGCAATATGCTACATATTTGTTGTTGGATTTCATTTAAAGGAAACCCAATTCATCAAATGCTTTATTTTTGCGTCGACCAGACATAATTTTGTTATCAAAGAACTCAATTTTTCGATATTTAATTGAAGTCAAACACGCACCTTTTCTAAATAGAAGTCAAGTAAACCTTGCGAAAGAACAATCGAGAATGACAGATGAGAATGAAATATCCTCATTGTCTACATTGTCGACATTGTCTACATAGAAAGGTAGACAATCAAAGTCGACGCGTAGAGGAACAACACTGCCTACCCCACATTTCAAACGGATGCTCAATACGTCAAGCCATAATAGTACGGGATGTAGCGCTAATTTGAAAAAGTGATAATTACACCGGCTAAACCTAATAGCATTGACAGTTTTCCACTAATACATAATGCATCTGGCCGTCAGCCCCCGTTCCAGCGATGGATCTGGGTGTATCGGCGGATCAAAGTGGTACGAATTTTTTTTTTCAAAAAGTCATTTTACACCGCTCCAAAATTTGACGGATGGTTATTGATGTTCTAATTAATATAAAAATTGCCGTCAGCCGCATGGATGGCGGAGGAAAGGCCGTCAGCCACGCCCCTAAACTTGTAAAAAAAAAAAATGAAAAAAAAGAATGATTTTTTTTACAGATGAATCTTTAGCCTTTCAAGATAATAAAACAAACTGTCTGCCGCCCGTATAGCGGTGGAAAGACATCAGCCGACGTCATCAACATGACGCGCGACCAGTAGATCTGAATGTTACTCAGTCACTTTAAATGATAAACTGACACCTTTTAACCACACAAACAACCTGAAAATTACAATTTTCATCGGTATAATATTAGTTTCATATTTATTTCGTCACTTCTTGTCGGAGATAACTGAATTAGTTAAGTAAATGGAACTCTAAAAAGAAGATAGTTACCTTAAAAAATGCTGGATAGTCCTAAATTTTTTACTGGTTGTTAGGTATTACTGGTAGCTAAAAAATAACGCCTCTTAATTATCCACCAAAAACCAATCGCATATAACACTAAGAATTATCGACCTTTGTCAAGATTTTGCCAAAACCTCAAAAACTGTACATTTTTGGAATTTTGTAGGAAATTAAGTGTGCTTTATTTTTGTATCAGATGATTGACGCTAAAAATATTTGGCTGCTAGAGCCAGCTGAAAAAAAGGAAAAAAATTGCCTGTTTTCTCGACTTTCTTCAGTCATAATTCAAAACCTATGCTCGTAATTACAAATATGTCTAAATTTACTAAAACTCCTTAAATTCTCTATGAAATGAATACCTTAACCACTTTGACCAAACCGTGATGCCGATAGAGCTCTTTGAAATTTTATATGTCAAAGCTAGAAAACAAAGTTTTATTAGCTACCCACTCTCATTCAGGAAAATAAAGTATGTAAATAATAAAAAAGTAAATATGTATGTAAATTGTATACATATATATATATATATATATCATTTACAGTTATCACAAGCATTGAGTTTGCCCTTCAGAACAGCCCTATGTTTTATAAATTCCTTACGTTGAGAAATCACATTTAATCAACAAATTTTTTTAAACACAAATTATAAAAATACTTCCTTAAATTATGTATATTTTCAAATACAGGGTACATACATAAATACTTTGTTGGATTTTTTAAAATAACTTTAATTCTTTTATTAATATTTTAATACTTTGAAAAAAAAAAAATGTTTCTAGAATTTTTTCAATATATACTTACTTTTCTTTCAACTAACACTTACAGCCATATTAATAAAAAAAATGCTAAGTCTACCGCTGGCTGGTTAATGGCTTTACTATACCAATGAATAAAAGATAGTCTGCAGACAAAAATGTTCAATTAATGAAAAATCAAAAATCCACAAAAAAAAATCTATAACAATAACTAGCAACTATATCTCTTTTTATTCTATGACCCTGTAAATTTTGTTCTTAATTTCAATTCTTATTCCTTCACTAAACCACCGCCGTTTATTGATAGTTTAACCAAGGACTAAGTGTGTAAATGTCAAATACTAGAAATTCTATTTTATTAATAGCATTTCGCACTTAGTCCCCGGAATTAGTCCTAAACCTTCCCTAGTCCATATTTATTAAATTAGATGTTAGAATTAATATAAATACCATTTATTTTATGTTTAAAAAATGGTAGGTGGTATAATATTATTCATTTTTGTTTGTACATAGCTATAGAAAAATTATTTTATGTTATACATATAGATATATATGTATATATATGCTTGGTGCGATATATACTTTAACGATTGGCTCTACCTAGTAGGAAATTCCCTTTTTTTTGTAAATTCATTTTGTATTTAATATTAACTTATAACTATCTTAAAGCTAGACAAAAATGTTTAAGACTAGCCTAATTATCAATAACTTACAACTAATTTACTGGCCCTTTACGGGCGCTCTAAACTAAACAGTAAACCTTAGAACTAATGTCTTTCGACCTAAAAACTATTTTAATTAAATCTAATTATTTTATTTTTATTTAACCAAGAAAACTTTTTAAAAAACTCAGTATCAAATAATTTTTAAATTTTTACTTAAGAACTACCTAAAGATAAACTAAAAATAATTAAAACTAACTACAACTAACTTATACTAACTAAAAATAACTTAAACTACTTAAAATACCTTCTAATAGCCAAAACCACTTAAAACTACTTAAAAACTAGAACAGCCGCAGCAGCATTTTTTTCGTTTTTTAAATTTGTTTTTGTTTATTTTTTATATGCATGCAGACACCCAACAATATGCAACCCACCCATACATGTACATACGCACATACATATATGTACGTACACACATACATGCACGGACACGCAGATACATGGGCATATGCCCCCGCATACATACTTATTTTAATTTTTTTTTTGGTGCCACCCCGACTGTTCCCTATACCTAATTGCCCTAAATCTATGTAAGTCGGCCAAGACATACCATCTTCATCGACTTTAAATATTATGATGCTGTTCAGAGAGCCACCAGAATTGGTTCTCCTTTTTCGCCCTATCCCTCCGGTCCCGATCGGACACATTCCTACTGAACCGAAGGCGCTCTTCTCCACCTTGAGCGATGACGTCTCAACCATACAGGAGTCGGCTATCCACAGTTTTCCGGCTGACCTGGTAGATGAGCGGAACCGCCCCTCCATCCTGTATCAGCCCTGGACTGTCTAAATAGAGGAATGCCTCGGGAGGGATGTAGCCACTTAACCGCGCACTCTCAAAATATTGATTATTGGGGTAGTAAGCCCCAAAAATTAAGCTGTTGGTTGAGGACATCGTTCTTGCAGTGTGACCCCGAATCCGCTTAAACAAAAAATTATCTATTCTGATTATGTTGGCTGCGTTGTATAGAACCTGGTTGGAATAATATCTTGTGTACTCCGACTCTGGTGTTCTGTGTAATCCAAGGCAACGTCTAAGACACTGCCTCTCGAACACCCGAATCTTTTCCATTTGAGATGGGGCAACGTTGAACCACACCGGGCATCCATAGGCAATCATCGGCCTGATGAGGGCCATGTAACAAATCACCTTCACCCTGCTGTCGAGACGGCTGCTATAAAACAGTTGTTTTGTCAAGGCAAAGGCTCCCCTAGCCCTGGCCAAGGCAGCACCTATATGTCTGTCGAAATACAGGTACTGATCCAACCAGATGTCAAGATACTTTACTGCACTTTTACTCGCCAATGGATGTCCATGTGACCCTACGATCACCAGCTTGCGCCAGTTCTTTCTCGTATCCCTTGAGGCGCTAGCCAACGGAGTCCTAAACAGAATAGTTTCTGATTTGTAGTGTTGATTTTCAACTTCCAGTCATCACAATATCGCTGAATCTTGTCGAAGTCACTCTGCAAGAGACTTTTGATGACCTTAACTGTATTAGCTGTTCTGTACGTTATACGTCGGCGTACGCAATTGCCTGAGTTAGACTACCTATCAGATCGCTGGTGTAAATGCTGAATAGAATCGGCGAATTAACCGCTCCCTTCTGAAGACCATTATTAATATTAAAAATTGCGGTAGAAGTTACATTGCCACTTTTGAAAACAAACTTTTTACCATTTAGCATGTCATAAAGCATATACTATAGAGGTTTACTTATACCTGGTTAGCTTTAGATAGAGACCTTCTAACCATACGTTGTCGAAGGCCTTCTCCAAATCAACCAGACAGGCACCCGTACACTGCTTTTTAGTTTTGTTCCATTGGATGTCAGAAACTAGTTTAGACGCGCCATGAATTGTGTCATGTCCCGCCTTAAAACCGAACTGATTATCCGGGACAATATTTTTGTCCTCCGCCCACTTGAACAGGGCTCTATTAATAACCTTTTCAAATACTTTGCCATGCTAATCTTCTCTGTATCGTTCCAATTTTAGTATATTTTCTGCCGAAGCAAGAACATATGAAATTCACTCCTCAATGAAAAATGCATTTGTGAAATCCTATATGAGAGCGGTCATATAGGAGAGATTACCATTGATTTCACTCATGAAAAGGTAATACAGCCGGTCACCAGTTATCCATTTAAGTACGAGTAACATGTTCTGCTTAGCTCCAGTAAGAAGGTAGAGAACAGACAACAAAAGAACTTTAATGAATCCACAATCCTTTTTAAAATGCTTGAATTAAATGCAAAACCGGAGACTAGGATTTCCTCCATAAAAGATTTTTGACCTGCTACAAAAAAATAAATGATGAGAAAATGAAAACTTTTTTTTCGTTGGGTTCGCGCCACTAACTACTCGTACCTACTGTTTTTTGTCGGGCGTGATTTCTTTGTTCTAGAATGATTTCATTTATATTTTGTGATCGTAGAAAACATTCGTCAAGAAATGTCCTTAGTGTTTTGTTCTGAAAAATAAAATAAAATATAATTGTAGGTATATGAACTAACAAATGAATGAATGCTTCATTTAAAATACGTTGGATGTATATAGTAGGTACAGTACCCGACAGACATGTAATCTTTTTTCTGTGACTAATTTATTTTATCTCAAGCATCAGTTTTTTCACCAAGAAAATGAACTCATGAATATCATGATTCCGTGTAACCGGTGATTTCTTTATAAAATCTTCATGGAGAATGTGTGTGTGCACCTACTTATCTCCCAGGCCAAGCCCATGTTAGATTCATTATAGGATTCCCCAGAAAATTCATTGGTGATACTTCTTTTCCTTGAGGAAAAAGCTACTTTTTCAGTTTTAAATTTTTTTAAGATTTTTAGATTTTTTTAACCACAAAAACGAAAAAGAAAAAAATCCAAATCTATAGACAGCCATAAGTACGATGCAATTAAACTACCTACAATATTTTTTCAGGATATTAGGCGTTTTTTTTTTCTAAGCCCCATGGAAATTGGACGAAAAAAACGATGAGTGGGATTAACAATTTACATGTTAAATCCAACAACAACTAATCCCCGGGGGTGCTTAGCTTAAGCCCAGAGAATTCTCAGGGATTAGCTATTGGAGATGATAAAAACTGTGCTACCAATACCTTTTTCATAAAGTTATCGATAAAATGTCAGTTAATTATCAATTTTGTGAATTGCAAAATCCGAAGGTAATTCTGGGTTCGAAATATTCTTTTGACTATTACAATTTATTTTAAATTTTTTAGCGTATTGGAAGGGTATTCGACCTATTCTGCCATATGATGCTCTTGTGGATTTAACTGATGAACATCTTCGCACTTGTCAGGAAATAAGAAATAAGCCGTACTAGTAAATTGGCAAAAGTTCTGCGTGGTTCATGAGGATGTTACTCCGCGCTTGTTCAGATTGTCTGTTTCCAACTAGATGATGGCGTCTGACCAATAATTCAAAAAGTATTGCAAGCTGCCTTCTGTAGTAACATCCAAGAAAAACATGATCTAACAAACAATCTGTGTCCTCGTCCAAGACGTGTCAAGATGGTGTTAAATCCGAGGAGAATGAAAACACATCTGACTCTAAATTCCATCCAACACATTGTAGTACATTTGTGTACAGCTTCATAAAAAATTTCCCTCTAGAGACCAGACTTCAATTCGCTGACAAACACATTAGCTTCTTTTTGCTATTTTTGAGAACAGTAACAAAAAGGAAAAACTTATAAATTTGTTGTGAAATATGTGGCAGTTTTTATGAGCTTATGGACGTAGGTCAGCTCAGTTTTTAGATATCCTCGGATATCTGTTAACTAGCACAAAGTCTATATCGGAGAAGCTGCCTGAGTACATAGAAAATGTGGTAGAACTCTGCTACAACGACAAAATGACGATAAAATGAGGATGTTTTTCAAATGTATCCTACTGATTACCCTGAATTGTTTAAAAATTAAAGTTTTCTCTGTTAAGTCAGTTGTATTGCATACAAACCTGAAGTTTTGAATCAGCTGTTCCTGAAATTAATAATAATTTTCGGGTAGCTTGAGATTTGTGTTTGATAACATAATGTTTAGTTCATCATCTGGTTTTTCGTTAGGCGTTACAACAATACAAATCAATCCGGAATGCTTAGGATTTGCCACCGAACGCTTCCAATACTACAATTAAATTTGGACACAAAGTTTCATTGAAAATATCAAATCTCCATTTTTCCATTTTGACAGGAGATCTTTGAAATTTGAATGAAACTCGCTATTAGATTAACAGCAATCATTCAATTGTGACTCCAACCGTTTCATAAAGATTTTAAAGAATACAAAAACGCAATTATTTTCCACTTTATGCTTTTATTTTTATATAATATTATTTATCTTTTGACATAAACAAACTCTTATTCAGAAATGAATAAGACACCTTTTAGAAAAATGGGATCGGAAAATTAAATGCAAATGCAAGCAAATCACTCAACTTCACCACCCTGACCTTCGAACCGAGAAAAACACCTGCAAATAGAGAATCAATTTCAATAATTTCCAAAATAATCAGCCCTATCACCATATTCCCGCACGGAGAGCTACGCCCCGATCTACGATAAATTGTCTTCACAAAATCCATGTGGAATCAAAAAAAGTATTGCCTACGGAATGCTTTCATTTTTGTTTTCGAAATCAGCTGTTATATGTCAAATCGTTGTGAAAATTTTGATCCAATCCTGTTGGTTTATTTAGAAAGATAGTTTATTTTTAAAAAAATTAGTTTATATTCCAAAAAAAAATAGTATAGTTCAGTAAAAATTCGTGCAAGCAAATACATATGTATATGGATTCATTCGCCTACGCAATTATTGCCAGCCAAGAGGAAGCTGCCGCGAGAAAGAAAAAACTGAAACTACACCGAAAAATTCTGAGGGATGAAAGTGACCCATTTCTGTTAAATGACCATATGTATGTAACAAATTAAATAAATGTATATATTTTTTTAAAGTGCTAATAAAATTACTTATAGATTTCAAAGAAATTTTCGCCTGAATAAAGCTGCATTTAGGTATGTTTTAGAGGACCTGAAACATGACTACGATCCGGGAGTTTTTTCTTCTTCTATACCCTTGATATGTCGACTCGCAGCTGTCTTAAGGTTCTTGGGTGAAGGTGGGTACCAACTTGGTGTTGGTAATGACTACGAAGTTGGTATGGCACAGTCAACGTTTTCCTCAACCTTGAAAAACTTTTTAAACGTACTTGAGAGACGTTTATGTCCTTTGTGGATCAAAGTTGAGATGACCGAGTCAGAAAAGAGAGAAGCAAAAAGGGAATTCTATTCCAGGGCGAGTTTGCCAGGTGTTGTTATGTGCGTTGATGGGACTCACATTAATATTGTTGCTCCATCGATTGAAAAAGGCTTGTATTTTAACCGTAAAGGCCACTTTAGTATAAATACTATGCTGGTAAGCTATTTTAACACATTAAACTACACATAGTCATTTAGCCCAGTAGCGCACATTCAATTTTTAGTTGGAAACTGTTTGGTTTATTGATTTGTAGCTCAGTTTGTTACAGTTCATTAAACCAAACAGTTTCCAAATTAAAAATTTATTGTGCGCGTTTGACCTTAATCTATTTTATGATAGATATGTGACAACAATCTTAAAATAAGGTGCGTTGATGCTCGATATCCGGGATCAAACCACGATGCTCACGTATGGAATTTGATTACCGCTAGAACATACTTCCAAAGGAAATACCAGGAAGGCGATAGAAATTCTTTTATCCTGGGTACATCATATATAAAATTATTTCAATTTTATTGTCTGGCTAAAGTTTTCAGTGTAATTTACTTAGGTGATGCTGGCTATCCATTGGAACCGTGGCTCATGACGCCATATAGATCTGGTGAACCCGGAAGTCCGAAAAGCATTTACAACATAAGACACAGCAAAACGCGCAACGTTGTAGAGAGGACTATCGGAGTTTTAAAAAATAGATTTCGGTGTACCCTGGGTGCAAGACAGCTGCATTATAATCCCCGAAAAGTTGCACAGATTATAAATGTTGTTTGTGCGTTGCATAATATTTGCATTCATTATCGGGTTGAAGATTATACAAACATTAATCTCACTGTGATGGAAGAGCCAGAAGAAGCTAATATAGACCTCGAAGAAATAAATACTTACCGAAATGCAGCAGAGATTATGAGGGAGAACATTATACGAACATATTTATAGTTATAATCATACAAATAAAAGATATAAAAACAAAATATTGTAACTTGAATTTATTTTTAAGTAAAAACAAAACTAATTCTAATTTAAACATCATTTATATAAAGAAATATGTAAATAGATTTGAGGTGATTGCTTTTCTCCGTCGATTTTATTCAATCCAGTTCCTAATGATTCAGCCTGGCCTCTTCAATCTGGAGCATTTTCATTTTGATTTCCACTTTTTTCTCGAGGAGCTGTTCTTGAATTTTATTGTGCCGGTGTGTTTCTTCAATTTGTTTGGTTTTTAAATCGCCCAGCTTATCAAGCGTTCTATATATTCTTTTTGTATTAAATACAAGATCTTCTAGGAGCTTTGATTGATCTTCATAGAACATTTCAGTGTTTGTATAGATGTTTTTTTGCAAATCTATTTGCTGCCTCAGAAGATTTGCCGTATCCTCAACTTTTCGAGGGATGTTTTGCCGATGATTCCCGCGATCAGAGGACATAGACACATCTAAAAGCTCGGAATTCTGTTCAGGAGGCACAACGCTTTGACTTTTATTTGGTGTTGGAATTTTTTCAACGCCAGGAGGAATTCCACATTCCGTTGAAGTTTGAAGTCCTGTCAGTTGTATAACTCCTTCTTCTAATTTGGAGAAGGAATGTTGCCTAACTTCTCCTCCCCCAGTAGCTTTCACTTCTTTTTTGATTTCTACTAGTTTTCTCTTAATATACGATTTCCAATCGAACCACACCTAGTAAAATAGAAAACCATTCTACGTGACTAATTCACAAATAAATGTTCCACTTACTTTCTTGCAAATAGAAGCATCTTTCGAAGGTGGTCCAAGAATGTTAAGCTCTGTTTTTACCGTTTCCCAAAAAACGTTAACATCTTCCTTTGTTGACTTGGTATATCCTTGTGCTAAATCTGGACTTCCACTCATCAGCTCATATAACCTTTCATATTGCGCCTTATTAGTCGTTTTTGCCCTTTTAAATAATAAATAAATAATGAATAAATTATTTTACGCCATACAATTTATAAAATACTCACATTTTTGCAAAATAAAACTGTTTTTGTTCAGAGTCCGACACAAATGTTTTGTCGTAGAAAAATATAGTTCCATTCCATTCCATTCGAAATCAGTGAAGCCAATTTTTACGAATTTCGAAATTCGTAGTAAGATTTTCCACCCCGAATCCATTACGATGGAATTTGGGATACTTTTATCGGGAAACGTAGCAGATTTTTCATTACGATGGAATTTGTGATAGGGCTGAATAATAAAGTACTTTCTAGTTAATAAAAACTAAATTTAAATATAATTCAGTTTGCTATGATAAATCAACATTAATTTCAGATGTCCCTATCGAAGTTTTCATCAAATAATGGGTACATGCACACAAAAGCATACTTTTCATATACAGATTTCTTTCATATCCAAATTGAACTTACCTATAAAATTAACTTTTAACAAGATTTGCTAAGCCCACAGTCCTTGAACTTTGCGTCGTCGTCATTCGCAATGCGAATATATACGGCTTCACGAGGATCTTGATTGTCGTCCACTCTCGCTAGACAAATTCCTAATGACATAGGAACTGAGCGTCCTGCCCGAAGAAGCAGCTAGACCACTAATTTAATGTCACCAGCGACCGAGTATAGGAGAGTACGAATGGGGTAGTTTTCACAAGGTTGAATAATGCGAAAGATTCTCATCGAGGATTATCACTGTATTTGTGAAAATTAAATTAAAAGAAAATCGCATCGGCTAAAAAGAATTTCAAAAACACTTGATTTCAATTTAGATACACATTTTCTTGTATAAATAATAATCAACTTGCTTTTTATGTTATTTTACCAGAAAAGTAGTTTATATTCAATAAACACATCAGGGGTATTCACGATCCGGTGTATCTGGTCTTGTATCATTGTAAAAGTGTAAAAGTGTAGCATTTTTTTGCACTACAACAACAAAATATACTGAATGTCAAAAACTTACACTTTTACAATACCCGAACCCTATTGTAACAGAAAAATACAAGGGTGTAAGATTTTTTTAACACAAACTTAAGCCTTCTTCAGAACAAATGTGAAACAGATTTTGACATTTGCTTCAGTGTTGCTACAGATTAGTAAAGGTGTGTTCAGAGTCTGTTGTAAAAAAATAAAATATTACACTTTTACACGACTTGGTACACCAGATCGTGAATACCCCTATCGAAATTACACAAAAAAAAAATCAATCCGATGATTTAAGGATGACGACAAACGGTGTCATTTGGTTTTTACTTGCATTACAGCTGTTTTCTAAAATGTCAATTTGCAAATTAACAGTGCTGCCTGCCAATTTTTTCCATTAAGCGCCTTGGTCGTTTTTTTCAACCAATTCCCCGGGGATTAGAAAAAAACGCACCTATTATTGATGTATATTTCAGTTTGTTTATACTTTTACTTATATATATATTTATTAGATATTTAGATATTTTTTTTAGATATTTTAATCTAAATAAAATAAATGAAAATATTTCTTTTAATATAATTCCATTTATTTGTGAAGAATTTTAGCAGGAAAACAGGAAGAAAAAAATTAAGGGATTACGTAGGTACACCTCATTATCGTTCATGTAACTTTTTTATTTGCGATTATAGGTACTAGGTCCAAGTTATGGATTCGTGAAAAAAAATTTAAATAATCAAACATTACAGTAGGGTCAAAGAGAACAACAAAAGAGTGGGTCAGGCAATTCCGTCTGTCTGTCCGTCTGTCCTCGAGTCTGCAGCCTAAGCGGTTGGATAGATTTGCTTTAAGCTTGGTACATATTGTTTTTTCATTAATATGCCGACATGTTTTTTCATTCTTTTTTCAAGACGACTAATAACAGTAGCTCCCATACATTTTTTTCTTGCCAAAAATAAACAATCTTATTTTGCTCAAAATCGGCTCCAACTATTTTTAAAGAAAAAAAATCGGTTCATTAATGAAGGGAAAAGGAACATTTTGCAATTTTTTTGTTGAAAAAATTGTTATTTTTGGCACCTCTAGATCATTTCTTTTAGTTTTCGATTGTCTGAAAAACGGTTGATTTGATTTTTATCAAATTTTCGATGCAGACGCCCCTAAGAGGTCTTAACACTAAACTAAACCAATTTTTTTTCAAAAAAATTTCTTTTTTATAATTTTTTTTGAAAGCTCAAAATTTCGAAACGAATTAATTAATGGATTTTTTCGAAACTTCGTATTTAAGCTGCGAGTACAGTGGTGCGACAAAGCGATGCGATGCGAAAAGGAAAGGATTAACATAAAAAACAACATAAGCACTGAAATTAAATAGTTTGATTTTTTTGACGTTCAAGTCAAAACAAACAATTATCGCACAAATTCGCTGAAAAGTGGTCCGAAGTGTTTGTGAGCGAGATGCTTGCGATATGTATGTGAGAAACCTGCATCAAATATCGCCTCACTGTGCGTACGTATATAGGAAAAAATGTATATATTTTTCTGTACGCAAACGCTCATCACATCGCATCGCTTTTTCGCATCACTGTACACGCAGCCTTAGAAGTTTTTTGACATTTTCTGAACAGATAAAAAAAAACTATATTCGTAAAATAAGACACGGTGCCTCCCATACAAATGTAAAAAAAAACGTTAAGAAAAGAATGCATTTCTCAAAAACGGCTCCATGAATTTTTATAAAAAAATGTGTGTGTTCTTATATTAGTAAAGTCCACTTTGAAAAATAAAATTACTTTCCACAGAACGAAATTTAATATTTTCGACTTTCTCACTATTGGGTCGACTGATTAAAATTAATTTTTTTATCCAAATGCCTCATAAGAGTGTTAATAAAACTGCATACTCATATTTTCCAAAAAAAAAGTTTTTAGAATTTTGAAAAATAAAAACATTTTTTTTGAAAAATTGGTTTTTCAAAAAACCAGTTCCCGAATTTTTTTGAAATTTGAATTTTATATGTATATTATTAATATCTTCAAAATGGCGTTTCAAATTTTTGTTTCTAAAAATGTTTTAAAAATTTTATACATAAAAAATTAATTTATTAAAAAACCGCTCCAACGATTTTTGATTTTTTTTTTGATATATTCTTATTTATCCATGAATTCAAATGGCATCTTTGTTTTCCTTCAAACTATAATGACTTAGCAATATAAAAACATTTAGGTATGTGTATTATCCACTTATTTCTACCTGATTGTTATTCTCTTTTACGAAGTTTTGCGCATGTCATTGAATACTAAATACAGAATTTGTAGATAAGTACCTTTGTAACTATTCCTTGTATCATCCATTCCACAATTCATTATGCTAAGGATCAAGGTAATCTTAAGGCTTTAACCTGCATAGGATAACTACACCTAACTAACTAACCCTCAATGGTTAGCTACATTAAAATTGTTAGCTACAAGAGCAAGTTCGTACGATCCAGTCGTGAATTTTATTTCTGTCCGTAGAGGTTAATTTTCGAACTCCGCAAACTGATGCTCCTTAAGCGATTATAGAGTATTGGGTGGTTGATATTGTTTCCGGCACATTTAGATCAAGGTAGGTCCATTGTGATACCCCGAAGTGTTGTAATTTCGAATTGTATAACCTATGAGTACTATGGATAATAATTATAGAGCCATTTAGAGGCTTTTATGAATTTCAACAGGCTTTTGCCTGAACCATTCGAGAGCCCTTCTAAATTTCTTCGTTGAAGAAATAGCTGCTCGAGAATTTTTTTCCTAATATGACAAAGTGCTGGACAATGACATAGGAAGTGAGTGGTGTCATCGTTACTAATCCCCATTTTATTTTTATAGGTAATAGCCCAGCAGATTATGGGTGAGTATATGCTTACAAGAGTTCGAAGGGAATTCTTGTTTATGTGGGTAATTCTTTCTGTTCTTTTCTTTTTAAAGTTGGGCCATAGTTTCCTGGTTGTAGCACACGTGTCGAGTCCGTTCCATCTTTTATTGCTTTTTAAAAGAATCTTCTTTCCAATGTTCTGTTTAGGATTTTAATCGACAGGTATATTTGGGTAGCGCAAAGTGTTGAACCCGGGACCCAGCAGATTCTTATGAAGTGTTTTGTGCCAAGCACATTCAGCTCTTAGCGACGGCTGGTTATAAGCTTTGACTTGATAACTGCGGCAGAAATAGCTTTTATTGCTTCTTGGCTGTCGATAAAAAAATGTGATATCAGTATGTGGTATCTAGAGCATTGCCACGTGTTTGGCAGCATTTTTCACTGCCAAGACGTCATCGCGGAAGATACTTCTGAGATCAGGGAGCCTAGCGTTCTTGTACGTATATGCCAATGGGTTTTAAATTGAGTATTGCTTCCAATCCCGTTGTTGGGGTACTTTTCATCGGTCCAGTTATACCTCAAGCCATTCTTTGTACTTTTGTTAGGGTTTTTAGGTTCGCGGTTTATTCCAGTGCGTTCCGCCTTAATAATTAATATAAATGTATCCTGTTCGTCAAATCTCAGCCAACAAAATGCACTATAAAATATTTGCATTAAAAAAAGTGCGATAGTAATGTTCGCTTTAGAACTATGAACTATTAAGCAGGACAAAGCAAACATTTACAATTGAATTAAGAATGTCAAAAAGGATAATAAAACTAAATTGTAAAAAAATCTACAGTAACTCGAACTAACATAATTTAATTTGGCATAAAGAATCTTCCAACAATTTTCATTTGACATTGTCATCAAATCTTAACAAATTCCCATGTTGGTGGCGTTGGCTTGAATTGAAATAAAAAAACTTCAAATACAAACAACAACCAGCATCCCAGAAGACCTTTCCACTGAAACTATACATGCATAAAAAATAACCTGCACATTACAGAAAATATCCTCTTTCCTTTTACACAATTTTCTTATTTTTTGTTTGCGCTTTCACGTGTGGCTGGGTTGGTAGAGAAGTCACCCGGAAAAGCATCCATTTGCATGAAAGGCAAGGTTTTAGTTTCGACTTATTCACCATCAAGCATCACAATCCATAGGGAAAAGTCTCCACCAGCATTATGGTGGAGCGAGAATAGGGAACAAATGAATCGGGAACGTGCGCTTTAGATTTCCACAGTAATGCACAATGCACTAATATATATATAAGCAAAGTTGGTATCTAGTTTAATACCTGTTGTGGGATGACAGAAGCGGGGGACAATGCAGATATACGAGAAAAAAAAACAAACGCCAGCGAATAAGGGCTTGCCCTGCAAAGGATTAGGGAGCAGGTATATGGCATAAATATATTTATGCTAATTACACGATACTCCAGCATGCAGTAACTCCCCCTGAAGGTTGCAAACTTTTCAATTTTCCTGCAGCTCCAGTTTTGTATAAGAGCAAGGACTATGTGAACCAAGCAGAATGTTTTCTGCATTAGTCCTCAACTTTTTTGTCAGCTTCCCAGGAGAACGATCTATCTGGATCGGGATGTGCTTAGCATTTTTTTTGTTTACTTACTATAATATTTCCTATAAGCAATAGGCTGTTGGCTTCATGGCTTGTGAGTCTTCTAAGATATAACTAAAAAAATGAAAGCATTCTATTTTATAAGCAGGTACCTGGTACATACTCATGATGTGACTAGTCAGCAACTGCTACTTTATTGGAGCTTTGTCGTTAATTCAGTGTTCGCACAAGGATAACCAGTAAGTAAACACACGAGTGTTTCGGTTGGATTTCGTATTACATATTTATATTAAAAAATTAGATGGTATGAAAATGACAATTGAAAATTTTAATAATATTAATTGATTGAACATTGTTAGGGATTAAAGACAGTGTGCAAAGGACTTAAGCCAACGAGCATTCACAACGAGCATAAACTTACAACCTGTGGTCACCTTTAATTAGTCATGAGCAACACGGCAGCTGCGACATCAAATGCCAGAAGAAAAAAAGCCCTACTTACTTAGCAGTTGGTAAACGGATCGACGTCACTGAAAAATCAACCCTCGACCAACAGATGGTTTTGGGAGCGAGCGCAACAACAAAATCTTCATCAATTTTCGAAACAGATCGTTCGTCAACGCTGACGATAACCTAATTTTAGTGCATGTGCATAAGACACACCCCTTTTCATATTGTGTCGATAAGCGGAACTTGCGAACAGGACGAAGCAACCAGCCAGGCAACGGCAAAGAATGGAAAAATAAAACTAGCAACGGCCACGATGATGTCTTGCCTGACAATCGTCGTTATTTTTGGAGAGTAATTAAATTATAAATATATTATTTTAGTTATGGGCATTGAGCAGACGAGACGTGCGTTGGAGCATCGATCTATTTTTCAGTCCATTAAAATAAATATTTCATTTAGTGTCGTTTTATTTTTGAGAAAAAAAAATAAAATAAAAAATATTAATTTTTTTAAAAATAGGTAAACTCTTTTTTTTTGTGGTTGGATTTTTGATCTCAACAAACATTTTTAACTGTAAAAATTCTTTTATCTTTTTGTTTAAAATTCATGGAAATTAATATGTATTTGGAAATTTATTTCTCACGTTTAGGGCGCCAGTTATAGCTTTCATTGAAACCCATCATTGAAAACTTTGACTATGAATTCTGAGAAACTTAAACAAATAAAACTGATGTCGTTTTGGCACCAAAATGAAGGTAATAAGATATACATATAATATGTTTTATTTATTTATTTTATTGTATTTTTTTCAAGTGTAGTGTATAGCAATAATCTAATCTGTTTAAACAGTTTCTCGTAATAAGTAGTTAGGTTCTCATATTTAAAGTGTTTTCATTTGCCCCAGTAGAATTAACGTCGCGGGTAAATATAAAAATGAATTTGGGGTAAATGAGAACAGTTCTTTTAATGAAATTGTATTTTAATTATTTGATACAGTATAAAGAAATGCCGCGCGCATATCAAAAAAAGAGATCCACTCCCCAATACGACATTACTGCTCTTAAAAAGGCCGTTTTTGACGTTGTCAACAAACAAATGACATTCCGACAGGCTGAGGAATATTATCATATTCCAAAAACTGTTATTTTCAACAGAATAAAAGGACGAAAAACACCCCTCATAATAATTGGATCTGGGAGAACACCTGCAATTCCTTAAGAAATTGAAGATGAAATAGTTCGGTGTCTTATAACACGCTCAGAAATGGGGATTCCTTGTGATAAAAAAAAAATGCGGGAATTAGTCGGGGAATATATTAAAGTAAGCGGCTTAAAAACACCTTTTAAAAACAAAGTTCCAGGGGAAGATTGGTACTTAGGGTTTATGAAGCGCAATCCCCAACTTTCATTAAAAAAACCCGAACATTTACAAAAGCTTCGGAAGGATGCAAGGAATCCCTTTGCAGTTTATGATTTTTATGATAAACTCCAGAAAGTAATAGAAGAACATCAATGAGCCGATAAACCGCACTTTGTTTTCAACGCAGACGAAAGTGGCTTTCATCACGATCCTAGTCGTATTCGTGCAATAGGCATCAAATGCAAAGCTTTGAGCAGAGTTTATGGAGGATCTGGACGTGAATCCACAACTGTGCTGGCATGCGTGTCCACGGATGGTTCAGTACTGCCACCATTGATAATTTTCAAAGGTGCTGCTGTACAGGCCAGGTGGACTTCAACAGATGGGTTGCCTGGAACGTTGTATGCAACCTCAAAAAATGGTTGGATGGAAGAACCACAATTTTTCAATTGATTTGCAAACGGTTTTATTCCGTTTGTAAAAGAAATTCGCTTAAAAGAATCCACCCTTAATCAGCCAGCTTTGCTTATATATGACATTGCAGTCACATCTGTGTTAAAATCATTGAAATAGCTCTGCATAACAATATAGTATTAATGCCCCTACCAAGCCACCTTACAGACAAAATGCAGCCTTTAGATAAATGCGTCTTTGGTCCAATAAAAACCCATTGGGAAAAAAAAATTGATTACCTATGGTAAGACACAAATGGGTAAATGCTGTATGCGTTTAAGTAAGCAATTGTTTTCTCAACTGATCGGAGAAACTTGGAAAGAAGCCATGAGCGCAGACAACATTATTTCTGAGTTTCTTAGCACTGGTTTGTTTCCTGTTGATAGATTTAAGTTTCCTGAAAGTGAATTTCCATCAAAGCTTCTAGAAGATTATCGCACAAGTTTAAATGCTTCTAATATGGTGCCAGCACAAAGCGAAGCCGTTCTTGAAATAGAAAGTAAACAATTCTTACCATATTTTATGTTTATTTAAATAAGATTTGAAATTTTGTTCCAACACCATAGGCAGTGAACAAGTTTCAGATGCAGAACACATCTCTCCTTTGGGTTTCTGTCCAAACGACAATAACATTAATTCGACTCACTTTTCCGATGACGTTTTGGATGAAACACAAATTCAATATCCGCCACCTCTAGAATTTGAACAAAGCATGGTTACAAACCCTTTTGAACTAGATGCGTCCCATAGAGAAGAACACCAAAATGTACAAGGTACGATTCGTAAGACTAATAACGACATTTTTGTATTTATATACGTGGATTTGAACAGATTTGTTAGTAAGTTATATACGTTTTATTTATATCGGTAGTTTTTTTCTCTACAATAGATACTATCACCGATTTATTTTGTAACGCAAGTCCTTCAACATCAAACATTTTTCTAGCCGAACCGAAATAGCCAACACCAAGACTGAAACAATGACATACGGGGAAATTTTGACAACAGAAGAAGTACTTAAATGACTGAGAGACGCCGAAGAAAAATACAAGCAAAAAAACTTCCTAAGACTATGGTAAAAGAAGTTCGCCAAATCAGTCAACCCATTGAGAAAAAGCGATCCTCGAGTTCGAGTTCAGATGACTGCGATGGGGAAAAAAATATCGTTTATGATGAAGATAGTCCATGGAACGAAGAATTCGAAGAATATGACGAAATTGAAAACTTAAACCCTGTGGATCATTCTACTATTAAAAAAGGTCAAATTGCTTTGACCTAGTTCAAAGGTGGAAGCAGACTTACATCCATATTCAAATATGTGTGCGTAGTTAAAACATGTCAGCAAATTGATAAAATTGAAATAACTCTTCTTAAAAGCTTGGACACCACCCCAAAGACCTTTGCATTGGTTCCATCCGAAAAAAAAACAATTCATATTAAAGAAATTATTGGTGTTCTCCCAAATCCAACTATGGTTATGATGGGAAGCAGAGTTCACTATAAATTTCAAAAAAGTGTTAGTATAAAAGAAAACTAACCATTCTTTGTAAAATACACTTAATTGATCTCCAAATAAATAAGTTTTACTTTTATAAATGTACAAATATTGTTTTCATTGTCTTTTTCACAGTTTTCCAACTATAAAAACACTTTTCATAAGCCTTTAAACTGAAATAATTTTTAACTATGGGGGGGTAAATGGAAACATCGATTGAAATGAACAAGACTGCTTGTATTCTATAGAAGAGTCATTTATGTTCACATTTGCCCCATTCCGAAGTCTATATCAAGCAAGAGAAATCAGAAAGACGTTTTCATTTACCCCTGATTTTAAAATAAAATGGGGTAAATGGGAACGCTGCGGGGGGAAATGAAAACACCAAAGTATTGCACTTATTATTCACCATAACGTTTTTTAGCTATTAGATTATTAACTCTTCTCATTATTTTATAAGTTTAACACTTTTAGAAGTCCAAAATTGCTTGTATTTATTTTGTTTTTTAATTTTAAATTTTTATCTCTCTGCAATTGCAAAAACTGTTCCCAATTACCCCAACTGACCCTATGTTATTACCTTCATTTTGGAACCCAAAACGACATCAGTTTTAGTTGATTAAGTGCCTCAGAATTCATAGTCAAAGTCTTAAATGATGAGTTTCAATGAAAGCTATAACTGCCGCCTAAGATTGCTAGGTCATGTAGAGCGTATGGACAGCAATGATCCGGCTCGCAGGATCCAACCCAGAGGAAAAACGCAGTCAAGGAAGACCTCGCCTCAGGTGGCGCGCTCAAGTAGTAACCTTAACAAACTTGGAATGCGGAATTGGAGGCAGCTAGCCAAAAACCGACCTGGCTGGAGAGGTATGCTGGTTGAGGCCCAGGTTCGCCTCGAACCTACATAAGTAAGCAAGTAAGTAAGTCTTGAGTTCATTTAAATATTATTAGGGGTATTCACGATCCGATGTAACTGATATTGTATCATTGCAAAAGTGTAACAGTGTTGCATTTTTTTGCACTACAACAACAAAATATACTAAAGTCTTACACTTTTACTATACCCGAACCCTATTGTAATAGGATAAATAAAAAAGAGTGTACATTTTTTTAAACACAATCTAAGATATTTCAAAAGAAATGTGAAACAGATTTTGACATTTGCTTCAGTGTTTCTACAGATTAGTAAAGATTTGTTCACAGTCATTTGTAAAAAAAATAAAATTTTACAATTTTAGAAGACCTGTTACACCAGATCGTGAATACCCCTATTAATCAATAATCGAAACATAATATTTTAAAGCTTAATAAAATATTTGGACTTTGGAGAATTTTTAAAAAGTGATCTTCATCGGCTTTATTGGTCGTAATGATGATTAAATGAAAGCAATTTTCATTTTATTTTCCCAACGTTTCGAATGGGCAAGCACAGTCTTCTTCAGGGGTGTTTTTATTTACAAAATTAAAAAGAGATATAATGTTGTACATATTGATACAAGTAAACGAACAAAATATGACTTACTTCAAATTTTAAGATTTTAAATATACCAAACAATAATTTGTTTGAAGCATATAAAATAAACAGATTAAAAACAGATTTTGAACACTTCTCATTTGAAGATTAGTCTACATTTTATGATATTTACTGTCAGAAACTAATGCGTTTGTGCCGGGATGAAACGCAAATTTTGTGGACTAAAGGTCGGTAAAAGCTATTTTGAATCAATAATTCAACAAGTCCAATTAAATATAATGCTAAGTCTTCTATTTGGCTGAGTAATTTCAGTAGTATATAGAATTGTATTATACAAAAAAAAACACCTTCTTATTAACTATGCCTGGCCAAGGACAAAATCTTCCAATTTTAATGATTAAAATTTTAATCTTGTTGGATGTAGTTCACATTGCTTTTTTGTCAAAAAATGCAAGTAAGTTGAACTGAACTTAACAAAAATTGCGTATTGGTAAGGCGCTCACTAAATAACTAATGAGTCCAAGTGAGATTGCCGGGATGAAACGCAAATATTGTGGACTAAAGGCCGTTAAAAGCCATTTTGAATGAATTGATTACATTTTTTTGATTTAATGTACTACACCACAATGATTTCGACCATTTTTCTCCAAATCTATCAATTATACGATAAAAAGTGTCCTAATCTTTTTTGTGTAGAATAACATTAGCCACAAGGCGTACCTACAACTTTTTTTTCAAAAGAACCTATAGTTTTCGAGTCATTTGGAAAAAACTGAATTTTTAACCCTCCCCCTGAAAAATGTTTGTTCCGTACCAAATTTAGGGTACTTTTTAGAAAATGCTTAGGACATTAAAATGAAGGTCTCCACCAAAATTCAGCTTTGTCGGAATTTTTTCGAAGTTTCATCATTTTTTTTGTCTAATTTTTCTGGACTAATAACTATCGGACATTTTTTCAGTTTAACGAATTTTCCACGCGATGAAATGCAAAATGTCGTCGAAAAAAAAAATTTTTTTCACGTTTTTTTTCCGGAAATTTCCGAGTTTTTCATGAAGTTTTTATTTTTCCATTCGTTAAGCCATTCCGGAAAAATTGCACACGAAATTCCATTACAAGAAATCATTTTGCGATTTTTCCAATTTCCCGACTTGAGCGAAAACGGCCCAGCCGTTCTCAATCGATGAATTACTATACATTTTTTTACACCACGTTTACTTATACATTTGTATTTGGATATTGAAAGAAGGAAGTAAATTGTTTTTTACATTTTTATACATCGGCTTTAACATTTTTGTTTATGATTAGAAAAACTGCCATGTGTCGGACGAGTAATTGATCCACTTGCCATGACATGTGTCGGTTTCGTCGTGTCATTGCAATTAAATTTTATTTTTTTATTCCAAAATTTGAATTGTTATCAAATTATTTCTGAACGATTATTTTTTATTTATTAACTGAGATTCATATATATGAATTTTCGCCGGACAGTAAGTTACTTATATAGATAGTTTTGGTATATATATGAATTTTCCGTTTTTTATGTAATGTCCTGATAACAGATTAAGAGCTTGACGGAATTTGTTTTAGCCCTGCAGTCCGGGATGCGGGATATCTATGTTCTTTAAATATCTAATATTACATTTTTAATATTTTTTAAATGGATTTTTAATTCTAAACAAAAATGAAAAGTTTCCTGGGATATTTTACTGACCTTAACCGTAATTTTTTATACAAGCGTTAAGTAGAATTGTTGTGAAATTTGTTTGGACTTTTCGGGGGATTTGTAAAAAACCACAATTAAACATAATTAAAAACCAATACATAAAATATTATTTTTCCCGGGCTCCAGACAAACCAAAATTATCCACTGGAAAGCAAAACTGTTGAGTTCAATGTTTGGACCTCATAGTACTCTTATGTCTATATTTTATATTCTAATGGATTAGTTCAGCTCAAAGCTTTTTTTTCCCTTGCCCAAAGTTCGTTTATGAAAAGTTTGTTGAGTTGCAGTTGTGTCGGTTTTTCATCTGGACAGACAAATACAGCAACGGCCGGCGCTCTTGTCGCATGTGGACTGTTTTTTTCCCTATTGTTTATTTTTCAAACAGAAAACTGACCGACTGCATACTTTTTGGAGAGTAGTTTTGTGGATTGTTAATTTTAAATTTTATTCCCATAAATATTCAAATTTAAACGCTATTTTTACTCTTCTTGAATTCCATAGCTACCTTCATGCAGATGCAACTTTTTTGCTGTGAACAGTTCATCTTTCCACGGATGCAAGTAATTTTTTTTTACACTTACCTACACCATATAATGTAAATTCAACGAAGTGTAGCGGTGTGTTTGTGTAGTGTGTTAACAGTATCTGTTTACATTTTTGCATAAACTCTAAAAATGCGAGAATGGATGTGTGATTTTTGTTTGTGTAACAACCTACATTACACTGCAATATATTTCATCGCAGGAAGAATTCTGGGAATTACATCATATGTTGTAGGAGGTGTTTTTTGTTAGCTCGCGGCTTCAGTTTATTTGAAGCTATATGGTATAGATGAAAATGTAAGTAGACAGTAATTATGGTAATAAATTAATTTACCACGGAAAAGAATCTAAAATCTAAAGTTACTCGTATTGTTGAAGAAACTCATTTTTGAGTGGAGTTTTGAAATTATGTTAAGACCTAATTTTTTAGTAAAGTTAGATCACATTAAATAAAAAACATATACCTAAAATATCTAAACTACTTCAATTAATTAATCCATTTTCGTCATAGTGCTTTGGGCGTGACTGACGAAGAATACAAATATTTCCCATAAAATTATAAAACCCAAATTCAATTATATTCAAGACCCTAAGTGTCTGGCAGACACCTTTAAAATGACATAGATTGATTTTGTCTTTCCAGCATTCAATTTTATTTTCCATCTGTGAAAATACCTCTTAAGGCTTTCAATTGCATTTTGAAGATTGGTCTCAATATTGCGAAGCTTCGATAAAATAACGTAGTTGGGTATCAACTGTTAAAACTGCATATCTCCGAAAAGCCCCAGCTTTGAAAATTCCGAATATCCATTCGTTCTTATCAACTATGGTATCTATTCACAGAAAAAAATTCAGCTATGATAATATGATATATGTCTGCCGGCCATGGGATATGGGTCTATTACATTTCGTTTGAAAACAAATTATTAGGTATTTTACTTACTTAGCTTTAAGTTCATTCCGCCTTTTATTATTTAGTTTTTTGATTATTTCATTTTTTGTTCATTCGATTCCGATTACTTTGCCAACGTGTGTTTCGTCCTTATTAATTTTTTTTATGTAAGGAATAAAATGTACGCGAACATTGCGTAAGGGTGTGCATGCTGCCGCCCTGCAACCCCCCTGCATGGGCGAATTATAGGATTTGGGGTGGGGTCAAGTTTGGGCGCATGCAAAGTTTCTTGTGTAACATTTATCAAAATCCAAATCCAAATCAAGCGGGATTTTTATAAGTGGGATTATATTAAACCGGGATTTTGAAAATTTTATTTAAATAAAATAATTCTTTTATTATACAAAAATTCTAATAAAGTTTTATATTAGACGACAATGACAATAGATTCTAATAACACAGAAAATGCGAAATAAACCTTTGGCGAGATAACTTTGACTTTTAACTTTTAAGTAACTCATTCCACTTTTAACGGAAATGCAAAACTAGTAAAAAGGGAAAGAAAGAAATGCTATAAGTGATCGTAGGGCTAAGTGATAGAAAAACAAAGTGATACAAGAAACGAAGTAAATATACACGAAGTAAACATAAATTGATGTAAGAAAGGGGGAAACAACGAAAGGCGAATAGAAAAAGCGAAACAAAAGGTACCCGCTCAAGAAAAGTAATTGTTTCAGTTATTGCCCTGTCATCCTATCATTGTTAATAAATAAAGTAGGTATGTGTTTTTTTTTCAAAGAACACTTTTTTATAAGAAACTTCTGTTTCGTTTCTTTTATGTTATAAATCCCAAATTGTGGCATTTTGCAGTTTCTTATAAGCGTCATTTACTGTATTAAGTTCTCAAAAAAAAAAGAAAAATGAAAAATATTGGTTTACATTACTGCATTGGCGGTTCCAGGTGAGAGGGTCATGGGGTCATGACCCCCCCCCCCCCAAACCCCACAACAATGATAAGCAATCTTCTCTTATAAACAAAAAATAATATATTTTGAAACTAAACAGAGATGGGACTTCTTATACAAAAATAATCGGTGCACAGAAACGTTAAGCCTCTGAGCCGACACGCGTTAGGTTTTTTGTTGAAAGGTACATAGTATTTGTAGTATTTTAAACGCGAGTGCAATGTTTTATAATACATACATAGGTATACATATATTTACAGCATGTTAAACTTAATTATAGCAATTCTTTATTGATATTGATATTGAAATTGTATACAGTTAGCAACTTGCCATCAACGAATTGCAATTTCATCGAAACATTTAACAATTTTATATTTTACTCTCGATTGCAAATTACAAAAAAACTAATCACAAAATACCGATTTGCAACAAATAATATTTGATTTGTAGAGTTGTGGAATAAGTTTGGTATTTTCTGGTCGTAAATTAAGATTTTTTTTTTTTTACTAAATTTCTACTTTCTGTTGACAATATCGTACAATGTGACTGGAATTTTTAAGAACCTTAGAAAGGGGGATTTGTTTGTACTTCGTCGGTAGAGCGTAGCCGATTTTCTTTATTCCGGATGTATGTATATTAATGTATCTTATTTTAAAAAAAAGTGAGTAACTTACTTGAACTTGCAAGCTACTGCTTACTGATCGAAGGTGCAGCATCTGTGCCAAATGCTCGTGACAGAAATAAATAAGATAATGCTTTTGAATTCAGATTTTTGAAGTATTTTAAGGTTTTTCTGTTATTGCTTCTGATTTTTATATCTAGATCATCTGATGAAAATAGGCTTATCTCACGTAAAAAAAATCTATACGAAAAAAAAATTAAAATTGTTGTTCTTTTTGATTCAATTGAATAAGTTTCATGCTTAAGCAATTAAATATTTTAGCGAAGTTGTAATTTTATTTCAAGAAGTTATTTTGAATAATTTATATAATTATAAAATATGTGTTATTCTTAATTCTGCGAGAAATCTTGGGTCATTAAGGGATCCATGGGGGCGAATTCCTTAAGCATGAATGAATTTTCCTGAACATAAATTATTCAAGCTCAAAATATGGGTAAATAATTTTTTTAAAAATCCTATGAAATGACAGTAAAATTCCCTGTTAAAGTTTATTCCCAATACCAATACATTCCTAGGAAACCTTCTGAGCATCATTCACGTTCCCAATGTTCGAATTTTAGAAAAATTTCCAGGGAAATTTTTACTCACGATCACTGTTACCACTGGGACTCATTTGAGTCAAAAGGGACTCATTTTTTTAGGTTGGCTCAGGCACTCATTTTTTTTCGATTTGACTCATTTTTTTTAAGAACGAGTCAATTTATAGTTTACAGCACTTTTATTTCATTTGGCAGAAAATATTTTAAAAAGATTGAATAGTCTGAACTACGTTTCTATTTTCTTTCCGTCCTTTGTATAAGACATATAAGAATTTTGGATGGACGTTTTAAAATTGAGATATGCGTGTGAAGTGAAGAACATTTTTCGAAAATATTTCCAACTTTATTATGAAAGTGTTGACGTTTCCTCAAAGTTCCGCAGCCGCAAAAAGAAAATTTTCAGATCTCAGTTAACCAAAACGAAAAGGTTTAATAGATATAAATTAGAAACTGTTGAAGCAATTATTTTTTTTTTATATATGGAGTACGATAAAGTTTGGACTCCAGATTAAAAACTATGCTTTAGTTTATTTGCTTTCTTACTTTTGCCTTATTATTGAATTGTTCGTTTTTGTTTAACTTTTTAAAAAATGTGTTCTTAAGACTTTTTAAATTTTTAGTCATAATTTTCTTGTATATTATCGAAAGTACATGATATATGCAATACATGTATGCGATTTATTTAAATTCAGTTAAAAATAAAATATTCACTTCGAAAAAATTCCGACAAAGCTGAATTTTGTGGAGAACTTTATTTTTACGTCGTAAGCTATTTCTAAAAATTACCCTAAATTTGGAGGGGATCAAAAAATTGTTGGTAAGTTGTTGGTACACATTGTAGATCATGTCCTTTTACACAAAAAAAGTTAAGACAATTTTTATCGTACAATTGATAGATTTGGAGAAAAATGGTGGAAAACATTTTGGTGTAGTACATTTGTTTCAAATAATATGTAATAAATGTAGGTTTTTGAGTTGCGAAATTTTTTGTTTTTATTTATGTTTGGAAAAACACGTTCTATTAAAAAAAAACAAGTCTTAAGTTTGGAACCGGAAGGTAAATGCTGCCATCAATAATTCCCAAAACCTTTATTTTTTTTCAAAACTTTGTACAATTATCTACAAAATGACATATTAACGGCTTCCGTGTGTCAATTCGTTCTAAGGTTATAGCGTTCCAAAGGTAAATTGCATGTCAAAACGGATATATAGATTAAATTCAATCGTTTTGGCAACCAGACTTGACTTAATATAGCTCCAATTTGTGTAGAAATGACATGATCTACAATGTGTACCAACAACTTTTTTCAAAAAAACCTATGGCTTTCGAGCAATTTGAAAAAAAGCTGAATTTTACCCCCTTTCCCCCTGTAAATATTATTGCTTTTAAAAAAAAGGTATTACTATAAAGAGATTTTTTATTGGGACTAATATATTTTAAAAATGGCTCATTTTTCCAGTCTCTTTGACTCATTAAAAATTAAACCTGTGGTAACACTGCTCACGATAACCCCAAATAAAATAGTACCGTGTTTTATGCTCACCTCTTTTTAGGTGTTTATCATAGAGATACAAATTTCTAATAAGAATCCTCTACAATCCTTCACATGGAAACTATATACTGACTGAAAAAATAAATTTTAGATCCTTAAAATAGGACGTTCTGTTTTCGTATTCAGCGTTGATAGTCTGCATGCCGAGAAGTATTTTCAAAGGGCCGTTTATAATTCCCGACTTGATTCTATCGTCACAGACTTGAAAGATCGTCTTTCTTCAGATGTATTGGCAATATTTCAGCTAGGAGTATTTGTGCGAAAAATGGCAAAAACCATACAACCAACTTTAAAATAATCAACCTCTTTCTATGGTTATCTTAGAAAATATGAGAGATGATCGCCTCACCGTTATTGAATTAATGAACGTTCATCGCTTTATCGCAATCGATGTTGATGAAATTATAACAAGATTTGCTGAGAAAAAACAAAAAATACTAGACTTAATAATATACACTTCTTAAGGATACCTACAAGCAATCCTAAGGGAAGGAAGTAACACAATCTTTACATAAAGGTTTTTGTATTAAACTCTTTGTGGATTTATTTTGGGTAGGGGTTCAATAAATCCTTTTTTTTTACCAACTATTTCCAAGACTTTTGATGTGTTCGATGAACTCCGCAACAACCGATCAGATAGTTTTTAATATTTAATACCTGAAAATAAATGTATGCATTTTTTATACAAAAAAACTGCATACCAAAATTTACGAAAAATATTTTTTAATTTAATTTTTTGAAAAAATATAGCCAAATTTGAGACATTAAATTTATTCTTTTCAAAATAAGTCAATTGACACAATTAATGATGAAAATCACATCTCAATTTTACCACTGAAATTTTAAATTCTCTGGATATGCGCCACACAAGCTCTGTCTACAAATTTGTTCACCGGTCATTCTTTTGCCTAAGTTAAATCTACGAAAATTATGCAACGACGTACCTGAATCAACGATATTGACTGGAAAGTATGAAGAAAAAGTCTTCGCTTACATCGAATACCTATGACTCCATCAGAATCAACAATACCTTTCAAAATTCCACAATTCTTGATACGTTTGGCTTTCGCGATGACGATAAATAAGCAGGAAGAGCGCAAGGGCAGACAATGACAATTTGTGGCTTGGACTTGGAGAAACCGTGTTTCTGCCATGCATGGGCATCTGTATGTTGCATGCCCTTGCCTTGGAAAACCATCAAATTTATTTGTTTTAATAGAAGATAAATTAACAATTAATAACGTTAATCATTTAGTTCTTAATTAAAGGAAAGAACTGATTTCTAATAAGAATCCTCTACAATTACTACCTTAACAATACCAATTTTAATATTTTATAATTGAACGCAATACAATTAAGTCGCAGCAACGTGCGGCCAGGTCTGCTAGAATATTATATGATTATATTAAGTATAGGTACCTGTATCTATTAAATCAATCTTTTTTCGTATTCTGTCTTCGATCAACCCAAAAAAAAACTGAAATCTTGGATCTGCCCCTGCAATAGTGCTTAAATTTTCTAGGAGCTTCTACACCAAAAATTTCCAAAAAAAAAAACTGAAGGAAACCAGAAAAATGGTTCTACTAGAGGCACGAAAAATAAAAAAAATTTTCCAACCAAAAAAAATACCAAAACGTACCTCTTCCCTTCATTAATGAACTTATTTTTTTTTTCATAACAATCGTTGGAGCAGTTATTGAGGAAACTAAAATTTCATCCAGCTGTTAAGGCTGTTGACTCGAGGACAGACTTGCACTACCCACTTTTTTGGTGTTCTCTATCATCCTTATGTCAAGATTGATCAAAATCTCCAGTTCGTTTTTTTAAGAATCCATAAATTGCCATTAGTATCTACCGATTTTTTTTTTAAATCCATTTTTATTTAATATTAACTTATAACTATCTTAAAGCTAGACAAAAAATTTTTAAAACTAGCCTAATTATCAATAACTTACAACTAATTAACTGGCCCTTTACGGGCGCTCTAAATTAAACAATAACTCTTAAAACTAATGTCTTTCGACCTAAAAACAAAAAACTTGGTATCTTATCATTTCTTTTTTACTTATAAACTAAACCAAAATATAGATTAAAAATAATTAAAACTAACTACAACTAACTAATACCCAAAACCACTTAAAACTACTTAAAAACTAGAACTATACCTAATGGCCTAAATCTATGTAAGTCGGCCAAGACATACCATCTTCATCGACTTTATATATCATGATGCTGTTCAGAGAGCCACCAGAACTGGTTCTCCTGTTTCGCCCTATCCCTCCGGTCCCGATCGGACACAGTCCTACTGAACCGAAGGCGCTCTTCTCCACCTTGAGCGATGACGTCTCGACCGTACAGGAGTCGCCTATCCACAGTTTTCGGGCTGACGTGGTAGATGAGCGGAACCGCCCCTCCATCCTGTATCAGCCCTTGACTGTCTAAATAGAGGAGTGCTTCGGGAGGGATGTCGCCACTTAACCGCGCACTCTCAAGATATTCATTATGGGGCTAGTAAGCCCTACCGATATATCGCAATCAATATAATATTACCTATTATATGATGACTTTGAATGCCCAACAACAACTTGAGTGTGCTACCACCAAGTTTTTTCTCAATTATTTTTGGCTGGAATTATAGCTATTTCACGATCTGCCAAGGTCGATCATCAGATTCTTTTGCTCTAGTCGTGCTGGTCTACTTTTCCTTTTAATTGAAAAACTTATTGTGCCTTCATCGTGTATTGAACCATGACCAGCCGCTTAGTAGCCAACGCACTTCGCATCACGCCACCGAGCCCACATGATCAGATCCAACCTAATGCAGGTTTTTTTTCTATTTTTTATAAATTGCATTGAAACGAATAGCGCTCTTATTAGCGACAAGTTTATTGTTGTTTATTCGGGTTCTTTCTTATTTTCTTCGTACTCGTTTATAAGACAACATTTTTGTTGTTTATAATGGGTGATTTTTTTGCTACTTGGTTTTTGACGTTTATATTTTTGACAGATCACACATGACAAATTCCATGAACATTTGACATTTCGATTCAGTATTGTTTGCCATTTGATCGTGAATAGACTTACGCCTGAACAACGTTTGCAAATTATTGAAATTTATTATCAAAATTCGTGCTCTGTGAAAAATGTGTTTCGCAAGCTACGTCCGTTTTATGGTCGTCATAATCGACGCACCGAGCAGGCTATTCAGCTCATTGTGACCAAATTTCGCACCAGTTTCACTTTATTGGACATTAATCCACTAAATCGTATCCGTAGAGTGCGTATCGAAGAGAATATTGCTGCTGCATCCGCCAGTGTTGCTGAAGATCGCGATATGTCCATTCGGCGCCGATCGCAGCAATTGGGTTTGTGTTATTCCACCACCTGGAAGATTTTACGCAAAGATCTTGGTTTAAAGCCATACAAAATACAGCTGGTGCAAGAATTGAAGCCAGGCGACCTACCACAACGTAGAATTTTCGGTGAATGGGCCTTAGAAAAGTTGGATGAGGATCTGTTTTTTTATCGCAAAATTGTCTTCAGCGACGAGGCTCATTTTTGGCTAAATGGATACGTGAATAAGCAGAATTGGTACCGTTCGATGATAACAGATTTTTTTTTGCCGAAAATGCAAGAATTGAACTCGGTCGACATGTGGTTCCAACAGGACGGTGCCACATGCCACACTGCACGCGAAACCATGCATCAATTGAGAGGCGAATTTGGTGAGCAGTTGATCTCACGTTTTGGCGCAGTCAATTGACCACCAAGATCATGTGATCTGACCCCGTTAGACTATTTTTTGTGGGGCTATGTTAAGTCTATTGTCTATGGGGACAAGCCAAACACGATTGCTGCCTTGGAACCCAACATTGAACGCGTAATTGGTGAGATTGCGGCCGAAATGTGTGAAAAAGTTTGCCAAAATTGGACCTTCAGAATGGACCACCTGAAGCGTAGCCGCGGGCAACACTTAAGTGAAACTATTTTTAAAAAGTAAATGGCAGAAATTGATTTATCGATCCAAATATAAATTTCATTCACTTTTTACAAGTTTCTGTGTTTTTTTGAATTTTCAAAAACCAAGCTCTTAAAAAATCACCGTTTATAAGGAGGGAGATTTTTTATGTGAAAAATTTTGACATTAGTCATTTTTATTCAATACACGATGAAGGCACAAGAAGTTTTTCAATTAAAATGAAAAAGTAGACCAGCACCACTAGAGCAAAAGAATCTGATGATCGACCTTGGCAGATCGTGAAATAGCCATAATTCCAGCCAAAAATAATTGAGAAAAAACTTGGTGGTAGCACATTCAAGTTGTTGTTGGGCATTCAAAGTCATCAAGTGATACGAAAAATGGCTTTAAGAAGCAAGTATGTAATCATACAAAAACTGAATTACCTATTATATCGCAATAATAAAAATATATATATTTTAATCTACACAATCCTCTCAACAAACGAATAAAGCCAGAAATCGGATTTCCTGACCAATTTTCAAGGCGGACTAATTCAATTAGGGAAATACGTTCTATGTCCACCAGTAGCGCAGCTAGACCATTATATCCAAGGGGCAGGTTGTAATATAGGCCACCAATTAAAAAAACTTCTAAAAAAAAATTGTGTGTATCCTTACCTATATGATTTCATTATAAAAAAAACAATATGTGCTTATTTTGTCCTTCTTGTGAGTTTGCTTTATTTGTGTTGGCATAATTGAAAATTGGTTTCGCCGCTTATCAAAATTTTGTATACAGTATTATGTTATTTTTTCACCAGAATTTAGAACTTCGATACAATGTTTTGTCAAAAGAAGAATTACTTGCCGAATCCATATCGAAGCTCCAATTATAGTTGTGAAGTTTTATCATCAAGTAATTGCCGCTTAACAGACAGCATTGGATTAATGGCGCTTTGCCCTTATTTATGTGAAAATCATGCATTTGACACTAATTTCAACCACTATGTCACTTTTACATGATGACTTTACTCTTTGTGAGGAGGACGACGAATATGATGCCCCCATTATTACGATCTGCTTTCTAGCTACGTCACTGGTGTTCACTTTTCTGCTTAATTAGTCAGTTATGCACATTGAATTGTGTACAATATTAGCCGGTCAGTACCTGTTTCCATCTCTTGAAGCGACAAGCGAGTAGAGGTTACTTTGACGTGCATCATCCATATGATAGGATATTGGCATCCGAATAATGTACTGAATATACATACATTTGCTTCCAGACCAGACCGGAGGCGGCGAGAACTACGCGACTTTATGATGATTACGAGTACCATACACATATTTAAGGAGGTCCGTTTGCAATTTCAAATTTAATTACGAAGCTTGCTTTTTAACTATTTGCTTGAAAATTCATTGTAAAATGTCGATTGGGTATTGCGTGCTGTATAGTAATTATTACGAATTACACATGCTTATGGCGTTCAATGGGTGAATCCGACAACAACCGCTCATAAGATACATACTATTATACACCTTTTGTGAGATTTTGAGTTTTGAGTGTTTATCTGCTTGGTGTTGGGCTGTCAATGTTGATAGTTTATCCCTAAAAATCGTATGAAAGCAGTGCTTGATTTTGTAAGTGTAAAAATAATATATATACAGGGTGTCCCGTAAATCAACGCCAAGAGGGTACAGAATGATAGAGTAGTGTATACTTGTATTGGAAAAGTAATAAAAAAAACCATCTGTCTTGGTTATGTAATACAGTACGATTTCGGTAATCGCCTTACTAGAAATCGATTTTTTTTTTAAATTTAACTATACGTCTGTAAGACCTATGGTCTTTGTTGTTGTTGCATTTAATGAGGTCAATGCACCAACCGAGGAAAAATGTATACAGAGGGAACAATGTGAAAATTTAGCACATTTTGCCTTAACATTTAAGGATACACCACATTTTAGTTTGTTCAAAATTTCATTTTTTTTTGTTAATTGTTAGCTTTTCGTACGAATGCATACAAAAAGTAAGTATTAATATATTGCACGAAAAAATGATCAGCTGATTTTTGTTTAATTAAATAAACTCAGAAAAGTGCACATCCTGAGTGTACTATAATGTCTTTTTTTTGTTTTTAGGTTAAAAAAATGGGCAGTAATAATGTCTTAGAGAACGTACTCAGACCTAAATGAAGGAAATAAAATAAAATATGAAAAAAAAACACGCATACGCCCTAGTGTCCCACTTTGTTATTATATAAGTCAATTCTTACAACTGAAGGACATTATACTATGACGTGAAAATATGTACATTGGACATGTGCCTGATTTTACAGGTGAAGTATCGAAAGATAAAGGTTCTACAAAACAAAATGTGGGTAGGTATATACACACAAGTTCATAATTTAGGTGAAATGTGCATTACATAAGATTCATTTAATTTTTAAAGACACATATGTATATATAAATGTGAAGTACACAAAAACTCGTAAAAAGGGAATATTAATAAGGTAGAAAGAAATTCATAATACACATAATTATATGTTTTTATATTGCTTAGTCATTATAGTTTGAGGGAAAACAAAGATGCAATTTGAGCTCATGGACTATATCGAAAAAAAAAAATTCAAAAATCGTTGGAGCGGTTTTTTAATAAATTAATTTGAAAACATTTTTAAAAAAATAAATTTGAAACGCCATTTTGAAGATATTGTTAATATACATATAAAATTCAAATTAAAAAAAAAATTCTGTGACTAGTTTTTGAAAAATCGATTTTTCAAAAAAAAAAAATTTATTTATTTTTTAAAAATCGAAAACTTTTTTTTTTTGTTGAAAATTTGAGTATGCAGTTTTATTAACAATTTTATGGGGCATTTGTATAAACAAAAATATTTTAATCGGCTTATCTAATATTGAGAAAGTCGAAAATATTAAAAGTGGTTCTTTAGGAAGTACCGTTAATAAGTATGCAAAAAAAAATATTTTTATACTTGGAAGTGAACTATACTAATTTAAGAACACAATTTTTTTTATAAAAATTCCTAGAGCCGTTTTCGAGAAATAAATTTTTTTCTTAACGATTTTTTAACATTTGTGTGGGAGGTACCATTTTCTTTTATTTTAGAAAAATATTTTTTTTGACTGTTCAAAATAATCTCAAAAAACCACCAAATACGTAGTTTCGAAAAAATCTATTGCGTCGTTTTCGAAATTTTGAGTTTTCAAAAAAAAAAAATTATTTAAAAAAAAAACGGAAATCGACGGAAAAGATGTTTGACATGAAATGAATGTAGATGGTGTTGTTGATGATGCTGATGGCGATGCGGATGCAGATGATGATGATGTAGATGGCTTTGTTAATGAAGTCATAGATGGAGTTGACGATGAAGCTAATGTTGTTTTTGATGATTGAAATGATGTTTTTTTTTTGAAAAATTTAGGTTTACAATAGTCTATAAGCTTTCTAGGAGCTTCTGCGTAAAAAAATTAAAAAAAAAATCAAATTAACCGTTTCCGAGAAAATCAAAACCCAAAAAATGGTTGTAATATTATGTAGGTAATCCAAAAAAAAAAAAAAAAACTAAAAGTAACCCTTACCCTTCATTAATGAACTGATTTTTTTTTATAAAAATCGTTGGAGCCGTTTTTGAGAAAAATAATATTTTTGTTCTTGGCCAAAAAAATGTATGTGAGCTATTGTTATGTGTCGTCTTAAAAAAAAAACGAACAAAACGTGTGGGCATATTACCGAGAACACAATAGGTACTTTGAAGCTAATCCACCGAACCGTTTAGGCTGCATACTCCGGGACAGGCAGACAGACATACAGACATTCAGATAGACAGACGGAATTTGGGGACCCATTTTTTTTGGTATTCTCTGTGATCGTAATGTCATGTTTGATTGTTAGAAAAAAAAATTTTTTTACGAAAACATAACTTGCCTTATGGTACCTATAATCGACAGGAAAAAAGTATGTGTACTAAATTAGGTATGGTCTACAATTTGGCCAAACATTTTCTTTACATATTTTGTTATTAACTGTACCTGCCATACAACCATTTTTTGATTTTCGATTATCTCATAAACGGTTCAACGGATTTCGATGAAAAAAAATTATACATCAGGTTCTGCAAATTATTACTGCATTTGAAAATTTTCGAAAAATAGTTTTTTTTGGATTTTTTTTTTGAAAATTTAATATTTCGAAAACGGATGGCCCAGTTCTGCTGAAATTTTGTGTTTAGGTTTATATTATTTAATATTATATTTTGTCATGCCAATTTTTTTTTGAAAAAAAAATTAAGAATTTTTTATATAGAAAATTAAGTAAAATACGACTTTAAAAATATATTAAGCCATTTCTGTTAAGAATATTTTGCATACAATGCAATCGAACATAAAAGCAAGTACGTGCGATCTAGTCGTGCATTCTATTTTTTAATTTGTTGATTATTTTTCTCAGACGATTTGTTTTACATCACTTTTTATAAAAATCATCCCAAAGCGCCTAAATTTAATTTTAATATGTCCAGGAGCGACAAAAAAACAAATGTGTTTGATTTCAAGCGATCAAAGCGTGCGTCGCGTCGGCGTCGTCGGTTGGTAGAAGAAGCATAATGTTTGATTATTTAAAGCTTGTGTGATGCAGCTTGAGTGATATAGAAACAAACATGTGCGACTGTGCTACCTTATTGTGCAATGGCCGTTGTTTGTGTTTGAATAAGGACACACAGTAGGATTACTGCAGTTTGATTGATATTTTTATCATCCTATGCAGCGAACATTGTTCGTTGCTCGGTCGTGCGAAAGCTGCCAATTAGGACGTAGGTTAAGCATCAGCATCCCAGTAAAGCAGTGACATTGAATTAATGCGCAAATATTTGACCTAGGTAAACAATAATTACACATTATTCGAAAAATTTGGGAAAAAATAATGCGACATCTGTACCTGCGTTTAATTTGAAAAGGGAAATATTTGTTTGAAGAAAATCAATTCTTAACTCGTCACATTTTTAACACTAGATTATTTTCTTGCGCCTAGGCAGTAAAACTCCAAGTGATGTATACGTAACATAAGATGGCCGCACAAAAAAAAACATTCATATTGCGCCTTCGACACTCCATAATACATCATCAAAATTGTATCTAAAAACATTACTATTTTGTTTGCTTTCATTTTAATGTGAATAATTTTGCAATAAAATCTATTGCGAAAAATTTCATTTTACATTTCACATTTAACCCATAAAGACAACACTGAATGATGGTTTATTAAATTCATTCCATATTCTCCTTCTCTCATTAAGTTCACGATATTATGGTCATGTCGCATGAGTCGTAGTCGTCGAGGGCAATTTAAAAAAAAAAAAAATGGGCCTTATCACTTATAAGAAATCAGGAAAATAAAAAAAAATATTCTTAAATTAACGATGGCATGGCGTTGCGTTGCAAACCAAAAGAAATGTTAGACTTTACCAGAATATGAATATACATGTGTTCAAGTACAGTAAAAGCTCCCATTAGGGGAACTCATATCCGGATACTGGTTAGTAGTGCAGAAAAAAAAACATGGCGGCAGCAAAGTTCAAAACTTTGGTAATAGCTTCGATGCTTACATTTATTATAACTAATACCATTAAACAACTTTTCAGAAATATCCCCATCCGTGCATGATAAGTAAAAAATGAATGGGATTTTCGTCTGACTTTTATTTTTAATTTATGTGAATTTTTTTGTTCCCCTAAAATGCATTGCCAAAATGCTTTGATGGAACGTTCTTGCTCTCAATTCCGATCACATCGTATGCATAAGATTCTAATGGTTAAATTTATTTTTAAAGTCGGATTTTACTTAATTTTTTATATACAAGATTTTATAAATTTTTTTCAAAACAAAAAATATATATAGCTAATATAAGAAAGTCAAAAATAAATAAAAATTGTTTTATGGCAGCTAGGTATTGTAAATAACAGGATATGCAAAAGAATGGTTGAACCAAAATGTAGACTATACTTAACATAACATAACATGAAATGGAAGACACAATTGTATGGCAAATACCGTTATTTTTAGGGCTAAAAAAAGATTCAAAAATATATTTAAGACAATTGCCTAAAACGCTTAATTACATCACTTCAGTCGTTTAGGCTTTAGATCGATCTACAGACAGACATACAGACAGAATTGCGGAACCCCTTTTTTTGTCATTCTATACTTAGGCAAGTTATTCATTCGTCAAAAAAAAATTTGAGATAACAATCAAACATGACAATACGATGATAGCGAAGACAAAGAAAGATGGTCCAAACATTCTGTCCGTCTCTATGTCTGTCTGTCAGTCTGTATGTGTGTATGTATGGACACCTACACCTCGAACGGGTGGGCCGAATTGCTTCAAACTTGGTATATATATAGTTTTTAAGGTATTGTAATTTTTTTAACTCAAAAAATAACAGTACCTGCCGTATAACCGTTACGTGAAATCCTATTTGTATCGAAAACGGTCTTAACGATTTTGACTAAAAAAATCAGTTCAGCTTTTTAGGTACAACCAATCATATGGTTGACATTTTTTTTTTTTAATTTTCTAAACTCGGTTCCATAGGAACCGAAAAAAAAAAAATTTATATTTAAAAAACTGCTCTATCAATTTTTTTAAAAATTTAGTCATATCTACATATGTGCTGAAAACCTATGTATGTATTGGCGTTTTTGAATTTTTTTTTGAAATTTTTTTTCAAAAAGTTAAAAAAAAAACTTTTTTTCTCAAAAACCATTCCACAGATTTTTTAAATTTTTTTCTCATAAATTCAAATTTACCCAAGAAATAAAATGGCGTACTTTTATTTTGAGCTCAAATTAGTTTCAGTATTTATTTCAGAATTTTGAATAATTTTTCTTATTTATTTTGCCGATTTAATCTTTTGTTTTTAAGTTTATATTATTAAATATTAAATATGACATTTTTTTAGAAAACAACTAAAGAAATTTTGTATATATAAAAAATTAAGTTAAAAACGCCTGTAACATATATTCAGATTTTTAATAGTTATCGCAATTCCTCAACAGCTAGAGGTATGGATAATTCGTCAAATAATCTTTGTAAATAGCTATACATCACTGCAAAATTCTAAATTTATTTCCAAAATTTAGAAGTTTTACTGAGTTGGACTGACATACAGGTAGAGGTAAGTTTTACAAATCCCACATAGGGCTGGCAACGAAACCGCGACCAGTCTTGGTCTCGTCGACGAGACGAGACTTCTATAATTCCACCCGTGACGACACCGAGACTAGACCGTATTTTTGGTACTGAAAATCGTCGTGAATCTCGCTGGCTCGGTGGTTAGGTGCCGGTTTTCGCTAGAAGAAATATATTTTTATTTAATTAATTTTGGGTACACATGTTCAATTTTTTACCAAATATGCTATGCACCTTAAAATATCAAACCACATATGTATGTACATTATTATATTATGTATATATTATCATAGTCGCACTTCGAAAATCCAGAGAAGAATACGTACGATTTATGTATGCATGTCTTTGGAAGGTGACTTTAAGACTTTTAGGTGACACTGGGAAAAAAATATTATCGAAACGTCAAAATATAGTTCGTTCCGTACATGTCAAGTTGTGAACTGTGAACATCCATTGAAGGATAGCTCCAAACTAAATGGATTTAAAATCCTCTACAAAATTCAAACCTTAGCTCAGAAAATTCGAAACTTTTCCGATTTTATTTGTTGGTTTGGAAAAAATTGATTTTAGACCTTTTGAGTGACATTTTGGAAAAAAATCTCTATACCGTACTCTATCTTTTCAATCTGAACACGAGTATAATCTTCCATCTTTTTACTACCAATACCATCAGAGAAGCCAAGACTTAGGATGAGACTAAGACGAGACCGAGAAAAAACTGCACATTAAAATTTTCTCGAGATATCGAATTTATTTAAACGCAATTACTAAGGCTGGTATTTCTTCTAATTAACTAAGGCCAAACAAAGCTTCTATCTTAAGAACTTACAGAGCAATTACCGTTAACATGGGTCAGGGTACACCAAATTAAGACTTCTTAAGCCACCGATAAGAGATATCAAAATTGGAGATAGGGCCTTAGTTTTAATTGATTTTGTTTGGGATCTTTAGTCCAAATTATGCGTTTCGGCTGTCAAGACGGCTGTTATAAAAGAGTCGTTTTGTCAGGGCAAAGGCAACTAGCCCTAGCCAAGACAGCACTTATATGTCTGTCGAAATACAAATTCTGATCCAACCAGATGCCAATGTACTTTACTACACTTTTACTCGCCAGTGGATGTCCAAGTGGCGCTACGATCACCACCTTGCGCCAGTTCTTTCTCGTATCCCTTGAGGCGCTAGACAAAGGAGTCCTAAATAAAATAGTTCTGATTTCTGGAAGTTGATTTTTAACTTCCAATCATCACAATATCGCTGAATCTTGTCGAAGTCACTCTGCAAAAGAATTTTGATGACCCCAACTGTATTATCTGTTCTCTACGCAATTAGATCGTCGGTGTACGCAATTGCCTGAGTTAGACTACGTATCAGATCGCTTGTGTAAATGCTGCATAGAATCGGCGAGTTAACTGCTCCCTGCTGAAGACCATTATTAATATTAAAAATTGCGGTAGAAGTTACATTGCCACTCTTGGAAACAAACTTTTTACCATTTAGCATGGCATAAAGCATATACAATAGAGGTTTACTTATACCTAGTCTGGAAAGCTTTAGATAGAGACCCACTTACCATACGGTGTCAAAGGCCTTCTCCAAATCAACCAGACAGGCACCCGTACACTGCTTTTTAGATTTGTTCCATTGGATATCAGAAACCAGTTTAGACGGGGCATGAATTGTGTCATGTCCCGCCTTAAAACCGAACTGATGATCCGGTATGATATTTTTGTCCTCCGCCCACTTGAACAGGGATCTATTAACAACCTTTTCAAATACTTTGCTGATACTTGGAAGACGACTTATCGACCATAGATTAGCCAGATTGGAGTTGTCCTTTCCCTTTTTTGGGAGAGGGTGCGCCACAGCTGTCTTCCACCACACTGGATAATACACATTATTCAGCGCGTTGTTAAACATTGTGATATAAATGTCAACTGCTTCTTGAGGCAAATGTCGTAGTACAACGTTGGATATACCATTGACTCCTGCTAACTTCTTTTTCTTTAATGAATCGAAGATGAGTTAGAGGTCGATCTTCGAAATTAACAGGGGACTGGGCCCATTTCGGTAGCCGATTATGGCGCTTGCCAAATCTTCATCATTAAACCCGGTTTTTCCTCACTTTGTTCGGTTAGAATTCCCAACAAATTGTTTGGTCCCCTCAATTCCAGTGGAATATCAACATGCAACATCAATAGTATGTGAGTCAGAAAAGGACTCAACAGCAATATTATGTAAGTCAGAAATGGACTAGTTCTTGACGAGCTGCTGCGCCACCTACTGTGTTTCTTTTAATTTAATTTATAAGACTACACATTTAAGACTTGAATAAAACACAAATTGTGCCAAGGCGAAGAGAGGTTTTACTGTTTTCTACCTCCCTAAAGCTAGCTACCTAAAGAATAACACAAATGTTCCTCAACATAGCGCTTGTTCAAAAATAAACAAAAAATCTCAACATCACATAGAAATAGAATCTAAATGCCAAACCAAGGCCAGGATCTCTCCTTCTTATATTATTTGTTCAAGCTCGGACGCTAATGGCCCCAAAAACGCCTTATTTATGTTTTAATAAATTTGACGACAGAAATAGTGAAATATATTTACAATGTATATACGTCAACTATAATATGTACAACAACAATAACAACGAGTTTTCTTATCTTTGGAGAGAGATTGTGTGCGTGTTTGACGGGGATCTAATAACGGTTTTTCTACATCCTTTGTCTGTCGTTTATTTAGCGATGTAACGGTATTAGGGCGCGCCAAATAAAGTCCTTCCATTCTGCTATTGCTAAGTATTTGGAACGAGACGAGTTCAGCTTTATCTCAGTTCACAGATCTCGATCTGTTTGGCAGTGTTGTGTTGTGCTGCTGTATGATGTTTATCCCTTAGCTGAATAATTTGAATTAAGGACATACAGACGACAGTTTGCGCCCTCTTATCAAGTCTTTTGCGTTCGGATATTCATAGTTAGAATAAATCTGCCGCCATGTCAAATGCCATAAGGGTATTTCATTTGTTCCATTATCTATTTCCTTCTATTGGTAGCTTCTTGATGTGTTGTGCTTTGTGCAAGATAAAAAGTTTGTCTCATATTTTGGAATGTGAGCCATAAATTGCTTTTAACGCATTATCACCGTCGCGTCTGTTCAGCCGTCGCGTCGTCGTCGTCGGAATTTGAATCAACAATAGGAGTCGGAGAACTGTCTTCTATGTTAAAACATAGCTTTTGTTTTGGTTCCTCGAAGAGAAAACCGAACGCTTCGATGGAAACGAATAAATTTTGTTAAGGATATTTGAGTGCAAAACAGCAAAGCTTTTGGTTGGCCATTCATTCGCACATACCTACTTTCTTTTGTAATTGTTTTTTGATAGGAAAGAAGAAACGGAGGTAGTAGTTGATTGTCCTACCATCCCACCGCAGCTGATGATGAAAAAGACAAGTCAAAACATTGCCAGGGACGACGCCGGCCTTACCAAAGACGTTGAGAAGTTTTCTTTGTTTATGGATTAATTGCCATTAAGATAGCCAACTTATAGATATCTATTGATTGCGGTTGATTGTAAGCCAAGCGCACAGGACACCAACTAACCAAGCAAAATCAACCAACCATAATATAAGTCAGTTGTGGCTGGCCGGCCGGTGTGGTGGCGGTTTGATATTGGTTTTTCGGATTGCGGCAAACAGATAAAGGTTCCACAGATTGATTTCATTATGATTATTGGCCGGATGCTAAGAGAAACTTTTCCATTCTTAATCGTAATAATTGGGTTGTGATTTTGCTAATCACTGTGGGTTTTGTAACTGATTTTATTGTTTATTTTCATTTTTGTTTGTTTCCTTCGAAGCGAAATAATTTAGAAACTTATTATTGATTATGAAATATTTGTAGAAGTTATACATATGTAGGTATAGGGGCTTATATATATGTATATATGTAGGTAGGTTTATTAAATAAATGTATAAATGGAATATGTTTTTTACTGCAGATTCTCATTTTATTCCTGTTTCATTAAGCTACAAGTATTTTCTCAGGTGTTTTAGTACTAATCTGGACTCACGCATTTGAGTCTTATTACTTCTATTTATTAGTCGGGCGTTGTACGAATTGGGAAAAAGTTGATTGGTGTGCACAACTGTACACGGTGATGTTAAGCGCCCTAACAGTAATTATTGCACACTAAACATTATTATTTTATGTTGGTAGGTAAGTACATCCAAGTGATAACCAGCGTGTTCGGGCCTCGTTAATCCGGACTTGGCTTCCTTCTGAAACATATCTACACTAAGAAAGCTATATGAGAAATTAATGCATAAAAGGAGCTTTTAAGCTTGGACTAGCCCGTTAATCAGAAGATTGCTGCTGTCGCGCGGTTGATTGAATAATTTTATCATAACCATTGAACACATACCTTACAGAAGGAAAGATAGGGCATTTGCGTCTCACTTTTTTTGCATTGGCTTCCATAAATCTATATCCAGTCCAAGCACTCATAGGGTTTCCGCACTCATCATTATAAATGGCAGCAAATATGAGCTAAATGTGTGTATCTAACCCATCTGATTATTTAAAAAAAATTTTAAATAAATTAAAAAAAAAATATTTTACCTTTTCCACACCACCATGCGAGCAGTAAGCCAATAGGATTGTTTTTTTTTAAGGGTATCCGCGAAAACCTTAAAAGTTATATAAAATATTTTGCATGAAATTACACAACAATTTGTGTAAGTTGGTCAGTTTGTAGAATAATTTCAGTTGTAGATTTTTTCCAATTCAGTGTGGTGACATACACAGGCACCACTGGTTTGAAAAAAGTTAGCTCATAAGCCCTGTATTTACTATTTTTGTTGTACAGAGTATAGTTAAGTGTATATGGGTGAATTTTTTCTAAAACAAAGGTGTCTAATATGCGTATATTATTAAGATACCTAAAGACCAAATCACCGACCAATATTTTATCAAAGGGCACGGTAGTGCCCAGCCAAATGCTGGTACTACATCCCTTATAACAGGATCAAACTCAGGCGTTTTTCGACCCCCCTCTAACTTCAGTGCTAATAAAGTCAGAAATTTCAAACTCTCACCGTTTGTTAAGCTAACCAGGCATAGGTAAGTCACTAATTTTCAATTCTTTAGCATTAGTAATCCCTGAGGTATAAGACTGCAAAAATCGCAAAAACAGTAACTGACTCACCCACTGACAGATTATCAAAATTATGGAGCACTTCCCGACATGGTAAATTCAGGATTTTCCAATCAGGGGGCGTTTTACCCACCCATTTTCATTGAATTGATTTAAATTATTTGGAGCACTTCTGATTGTCGTAGATTAATAAAATTTAGTACAGCGGTAGGGTGTTAAGTGCAAGCAAAGGCAATATTTTAAAATTTGAGATTTTAAGTTCAGGGGCGTGGTACCCGCCCATTTGAATAAAACTGATGTCAATTATGAGGAGCAATTCTTTTTGTCGTGGAATAATGAAACTTGGTACACCGGTAGGGCTATAAGTTCAGGCAAAGGCCAAATTTTAAAATTTGAGATTGAGGGGAGTGGTAACCGCCCATTTACATAAAATTTCATCCAATTATAAGAACCACATCTGATTATTATAGAATTATGAAATTTGGTACAGCGATAGAATAGCGATAAACACCTATTTTCACAGAAATAATATAAAATATATCGAGAGCACTTCCGATTAGTGCACGATTACGAGTATGATTGTTAGATCAGTCAGCTTTCAGGTGTATACAGAGAAAAAGTTGAAATTATGAAATTTTGCATGCGTTTCATCCAACCACTTCTTATCAATTATTACAATTTCAATAGATCACTTTTAACTAATGAAAATTGGTAAAGTGGTAGGACTTGTAGTAAATACAAAAGGCTTAAATTAAAAACTTACGTTACCTTATGAGCCATTCATCGGGCTACTTTCCTGATAAAAAGAATCTTTGCAAAAAGTAATGAAATCACACCAAAATCATAAATGTTAAAAAAGTAGCCAAGTTTTTCTATATACAAAAACCTTTGCGTAACAAGTCAGCCGTGAAAAGTGGTGAGATCTAAAAGTACGCCAAGTTCCAAGTTTATTAATGTTAAATATCAAATATTTTGAGTAGAGTTATATGGAAGAACCTCAAAATTATCAGAGAAATCTGTTATCTAATGATTACTGACTTAAATTGTCTTGGCTTACTTGGCAAATTTTCATTTCAAAATTAAGTATAAATAAATAAGACACGGTAATTTTTTCCGCATTAATTCAGCTGCCATCTCTGGAGATAAAATCTGAGACAACAACCACCGTCTCAATACATCGCGCCACACATCATTCTATCCTTCTTTCTCTTATTTCACCGGATGCCCGCGCTGTGTTAAAAATATATAAAGGGTATTCATAATCCCTTCAGCGCATGCTCAAGTAATTATGTAATTTGTTTTAATAAAAGAAAATTTGCCAAGTTAACACAATTTAAGTTAGTAATCATTAAATAAAAGATTTCTCTGATAATTTTGAGGTTCTTCCATATTAATCTACTTAAAATATTTGATATTTAACATTAATAAACTTGGAACTTGGCGTACTTTTAGATCTATCTACTTTTTACAGCTGACTTGTTACGTAAAGGTTTTTGTATATAGAAGAACTTCGCTACTTTATTAACATTTATGTTTTTGGTGTGATACATTTAACTCACTTGTCTGCAGAACATCTGAAGAAGGCTATAAAGCTAAAAATATGAAAAATATACTAAATTTTATATATAGAATTTTCTTTGTTTATTTATATTTAATTAGTATTATTTGTTTATTAAAAAAGAACAAAAATGGGATATTAAAAAAAGCTTGCCAAAAATTACAATTATTGGCATCCGACTACAATTATCGGTACCCCAAAAATGTACAATTATTGGCACCTATGAATTAAAGGAAATCAATATTTTGTTTTTAGTTTTTTTATTTATAAAATTTGTGGTTCATTTAATTTCAGTTAAAACAATAAAATAAACATTTACCGCTTTTTCCGGTTTATAAAAAATAAATAGAAATAATAGATATTTAGTAAACAATAAGTTAAATATGAAAAAATAAACCAAAAGTCTACAATAAAAATAAATTAGTATGTAGTATTTTGTGGTATCTAAAAGCTGCTTTTTTAGATTTATGTCCATTTTTTATGGCCAATAGAGCTTCTTGAACATACATTTCTTTGTATCTTTTCTTGTTTTCGGCATTTTTTCAAACTTAAAAATAGTATCGGTTTAATGGTATAGTTATAGACAGTCTTGAAAGTATATTTATTGGCAGTGCCAATAATTAAAATTCCATAGAACCAGTTATTGGCACCCGAGTGCCAATAATTGGAACCCCTTTTTTATTGGAACCAATTATTGACACCATTTTAATTTTAAAAAAATAGCAATTAATTTCTTAAAAAATAGTTAAATACGAATAATTTATTATTATCTGATATTAAAAAACATATTTTTTGTATATAATATTCATATATTAACAACTAAAAACGGCTCACCAAATCTTATGTTCTTAACAAAAACACACAAAATCTTGCAAATTGTTTACCTTTTTTATAACGTGTTAACACTTTCACTTCCACACACCGACTGAAGGACTAATTAATCAAAACAAAGACGTACAAATGTGAGGAATGATTTATTCTAATATTAGGACTAAAATTAAATTGGCTTGATAAGATTGATAGTTCTTGTAAGAAACCTTATTAAATGATGGGGTGCCAATAATTGGGTAAAAAAAGGGGTGCCAATGATTGTAGTCGGTACGCTATATGATCATTTTGAGCAAATCGTTATGGGTTACGGCGCTTAAAAAAAAAACGGAATTAGTGATTTTTTGAAAGTTTTGAGAACAGACTTACAAAATTGAAGTAGATATTTGTTTGAAGGGTTAATAGCAAACTACGGGAATCCTTGCTACGTCCATAAAGCGGAACAGTTTAATGTATGCCACATTTTCTTTGTTATAATGATGTTAAATAGGCTTTGACTACCCTAAGAGCGTTGAGAAAACGCCGTATTTTATTCTCCATTGGACAAAAAGTTCAAAAATTAGTGAGCTTTTACACTGGACATTGCAATTCAGCATCCGATTAGAAGTTCCAGATGGAGATCATTAATAAAAAGAATACAAAAAAGAGTCGGAGACAAAACGGAGCCCTGGGGCAGACCAACATTTAATTTATGGATATCAGGCTTTAAACCGTCCAGTACAACTTGTGTTGAGCGGTCTGAAAGGCAATTTCTATTTAAACGAAAAAGAGATTCATCGATACCAAATGCGCGCATTTTCTATAAAGAGCTTGATACCACACTCCATCAAATGCCTTTGAAATATAAGCGCAATAATATTACTTTCTCCAAAACTATGTAAAAATATGTGCCACTGTTCGCTGATATATACAATCAGATCCACAGTGAACCTATTGCTATGAAATCCATACTGGCGGTCATTAAGGAGCTTTTGTTCTTCAAGATATTTCTAAAGCATTTCTATGACCTTGAAAAGAAGGGACGTAAATGCAATTGGACGATAGTTAGATGTGTGGTACCAAGCACGGCGGTTGTAGGGCGGCAACATGCTCCCCACCCTTACGCACCGATCTTTTTCTACGCCGTGAACATAATTGCAAAAAACACGTCACACAAGCCCGAATTTTTTTTTTCCAGCGTTTTTCCAATTTTTTCCTTCTGGAGTTTTAGGAAATGAAAAAAACGCCAGAATTTTTTTTGGGAAAAAGGCCAGACATTTTGGAAATATTGTCAGAAAATTTTTTCGAATACATAACTTGCCTATAATCGCAGGTTAAATTTGAATGCAATCTTTTAATTGTAATCAATGAATTATTTCTAAAGAATGCATTTTCCACAACTGTAATACCTTTCAGTTATAAATTGACAGTTCTCTTTTCACCCAAATAATATAAGAAACAATTTAGTAATTTATTTCAACATTCTCTTTCTCCTCTTTCTCTGTAATTTGAATGTTTCATTCCTCCTTGTCATTCCGCTCAAACTTATTTTCCCAAAAAAAGCAATAGTCAATATTTATTTGAGAAATTTCTTTTATCTTTAACTAATCAGCAACAACTTTATTTAATCCCATTTCACAAACCGTATTTTATTCTTAAACACAAAATTCATAAAAATATATCCGAAACTGAAATATCACGTACCTTAAGTCAGCTAAAGTTACTAAAGTTATATATAATATATATCTATGTCTGGAAAACTTGGCTCTGAAAGATTTATTTCTTCACCCTTGAGTCAGTTAAAAGAGTCGAACAAATTTGATTTACGAGTTCATATCCCATCACTTCGAACAACAAACCTATATGCATTAATCGATTGAAAAATAGTGTCCATGGGGTAAAGTACTTACCTTCCAACAATATAAAATTTTTCGTCTTTTCTGACTCTTTTCTAACACAAACAAACAAAGGTCAAATAGCATCACAACCTTCCAATCCCACTCTACAACTTGAGATAACTGGAAATTCTAAATAATAAACAAGCAAAAGAAAACCCATTCGCATCTTCAAACTCAACCCGTGCGGTTTGTAAGTAGATATCACTTAAAAAAAAGTGAAATGTGCTGCTGAAAGTTTTTCAAGGACAATCAAATTCCCCCCCCCCCCCCTTTTCGGACCTTCTCTATATTTGGCCAAAAAGCATGGTTGCCACTCGTGATTATAGTAGTTTAGCACCTCATTTAAAGAAATGCCCTGAGAGTTCGGGAAAGACTCGTCATGAAAGGTCAGTTAACATGTAGTTTCAGTATATGAGTACGAGATAGGTATGATCATCCGTAGATGATTTTTGAGTCAGTTTTATTTTAGCAGGTTATTAAAATAGATTCCACCTTCTTTAGGTGAACGAGGATTATTAGCAATTCAATTGGGGAATTCAATAAAATCATAAGTCTAACCCATTTTTGAAAACGCAAACGAAAAATTCATTCAACATATTCACGGCTGGCCAATGTCTGCAGATGCGAATATTTCACCTTTAACAACACCAACTATTTTTAGTAATCCTTTACGTTGAAATCTAATTTTTTGGCAGTCATATTCAGCTTATGAACCTGAAACTCCCAAGGCAATACCGGAAAGTGGGAACGTTCGAAGGTAATGAGATTGGCTGGAAAATGAGAAAGGTGAGAAGGACTTTTTTGACTAAGTAATCGTGTACTTTTTTGCAGTGTCATGGAAACGCTGATTAGTCACCAACGAAAGCTCCTATATGACTGGTGGTGTATCCTTTATAGCAAAATGTGATCTGTCGAAATATCTCACCAATCAGTGGAACCAATTTCTAAGTGGTTTTTGAGAAAGTAAACAAAATTGCATTTGATATTTCAAAGGATTGATAGATTTTTTGGAATCAAGGATCAAGTTCTCCTATCGAAAATACGTCCGTTTTTTAACGACGAATCTCTGCCTTCCTAGATTAGAAATTAAATTTCAGTCCGATCAATGGTCTGTCTTCCCAAATAGTGGTAAGGTTCCATTAATCAAGCATGTACTCTTGTGACCATTTTGTAGAAACGTTGTGATTTATGGTCTTTAACAGCAGCAGTAAACAGTTAGGCTAGTAAGCTCACAGCACTAGCTGCTTTCTGATATTCTCAATTTATGTTGGTCATATGGACCGAAGTTTTCTCTAACATTGTCCTCATTGAATGAATCATTTTGAGAGCGGTGTGTAAGTATGCGTCAGCCCGTTAGAAAATCTTAATTTCATCAACTATTATGCTGTGCTTTTTGTTTTTCAGTCGAAGTTAAGACCGCCCCGTCTTGCCAAGGTGTTGCTAAAGAAACCACAAGACTTCAGTATGAATGGGTCCATAATCCATAGTAATTATGGATTTGTTGCACTGCGACCTTGAAATCTATTGTGCCCCGGCCTAGAGCTAGGTGAGGATAACTTATTTTACAGCTCTTCCTCCAAATTTATTTCCCTCATGAATTTGAGTATTTGAAGTATTTTTAAAGATGGTAAGTCACTCTTTTCCACCTGGTACCGTCCAAGGTGTTTTTTCCTTTGATGTGCATCCCAATTGGCCAGAATATGGTCTGGCTTCTCCTCTTCCTCTTTTTGTATCACAGGACCTGCATGTGGAACTACTTACTAAGCTAAAGATGTTGAGGTGCCTTTTTAAATTTACAGTGTCCTGTAAGGACGTTATTATTCTGATGTTGTTTTTGCTTAAGGTTATACAGTCTGTGAAACTTTGTTCGTTATAATTCCCAAGTAGTAGTTTGGACAGTCTCAGTTTGGGGAGTTTTATCCAATTGTTGTATCTTATGGCCTCCTATTCTTTTTTGATTTTATTTCTAATCACATTTTCTCCTATTCCGCAGTATAGTTCAGACTCCACTAAGAGAGTCGACGCAAATATTTTTGCAAAGGAGGCTGCCTCCTCATTGCCTGGACACCTACGTGGACAGGTACCCAATGAAGTTTGACATTATTATTTTTGCCAAACTCATATAACCTGCCTACATATTCCCATACCAGTTTAGAACTGATACAGTGTGGCTTGGCTATCTGACATGATGGCAATATTTTGTTTATTGTAATTTCTTTCGAGGTTACGATCTGCACATTTTCCTATAGCTTGTACTTCTGTTTGGAAAATACTAGTAGACGTGTCCCATCGGACATGTTTCCTCGCATCCACCTTACTCCGGGCTTCCTGCGGGGACATCCCCTCGGCAAGGAACCGGTGATACCATTTTGGCGGGCTCCACTTAGCCGTTTCCTATACGGGTAGTCCAGGGCACCTGGTGCAACCAATTCCGGAAGCGGGTAAGTTCGTCGGTGCCATGGTTTCTTTGGTGGAATTGCGATCTTTCATGATGCTAACTTCCCATCATTTGCGCCTTCTGTGGCACTTGTAGGCACAGTATTCACTTGCACGGGAGGCATTCTCCCTTGCTAGTAGAAGCTGTGGTTGCAGTTGCGTTTTCCTGTTGCCTAGGAGATGTTCTCCCTTAACCAGAGGTCGACGTTTCTTCTACTGCCCGGTTTCGTGAGCTCACGTTAGTCATCCTCTTCAGGTACTTTCTACTTTCCGGTCTCAGATCGTCTCTACGAAGATCTCCCTCCAATCGATCACTTGCGGTAAGATCCCGCAGGGTGTTGAACATTTTGCTATTTTTTTTTGTTTTTGTTGTTTTGGCATACATTTTGTTCCCACGAGTAGCCAGAGATATAATGGCGCCCGCCATATCAGAGCTCCGCATGATATGGTAAGGTCTAGTTAGTCTTTGATTCAACCTGGTTTCAAAGAGGCACCGTTGTAATACAGTCGTTATACCCCCTGACTGCAAACAATCCAATGGACACGGTCCACTTTACAGAATGGATTAGGTGGGGGGGGGGGGCAGATCTTTGTTCGTTTATTTCTCCTCAAACCACCTTTCTGGGGGTTGTCCCCAAGCCAGGAGGTCAGAGGAGTCTTTTCAACTGAAGCATTCGCACCTCGACAATGTGTCTGCCGCGCGAAGGAAGACTTCAGTAACAAAACCCACAATTTGTGGGGACAGACGTCTATAAGTTGCCTGACTTATTCCAACGACAAAATGATTAATCTCAAATACTTTTCAGACGAACTGCTGCGTTTCATATATTGCCCGATAAAAAGCTTCTTTTGATGATCACACGTACTAATATGCGTCCTTTAATGCTGATGTCGAACCATGTTCTTAACCGGTTAATTTGCGTCTTCATATTCTAACGGGTGTTTTTTTTCAGCTGCATCAAAAATTTCGATTGTTGTTGTCTATGTTTTTACAGTTGATGATGTCAAACTCTGTTGACATTTCTGTTCAGTAAGATTTGAAAATTTATCACGAATCGTTTCACGTCGGAACAACGCTTCTAAGCTGTGGAAATTACTTGGAAAAATAAGTCTGTCGATATTGCTTAGAGCACACCGCCCATTTCACTTTTAAAATAGTCGGATTAGTGAGCAAGCAATTCGTGCAGTTTTTCTCGTTTCAAAACACACTAACGATGCACCACTACATCCATTAAAATTGACAGTTTGGCGCGGTTTACACGCAGGTGGCATTATCGGCCATTATTTCTTTCGAAATGAGGAATGAGCTGTAGTTACGGTGAATGGAGAGCGTTAGCCATCCAAGCTGACTGATTTATTGCTTCCAGAAATTAATCAGCTAACCATCTACGACCTTTTGTTTCAACAGAACGGCGCAACTTGCCATACAGCACCCTTAACCATAAATTTATTGCAAATATCAATTTCCTGACAGGTTTATTTCCAGAAGTGGTTCATGAGATTTAACGGCTCTCGATCTTCAAAACTGATCCAGCAATGCCGAAATGAGCTTGATAGCCTAGATATTAGCCAAAGAATAACTTTAATTTGGGTTCCAGCTTCCAGGATACAGTGGTATCGAGGGTAATGAACGGGCAGACGAGCTGGTCCGACAGTGATCGGCCCTTAATAGCTCACTTGCAGAGAACGTCTCTATCCCACTCGCTGCTATAAAGGGCAACATCTTTCCGTTTACCCCACGGAATCCACCAAAAGATGGAACAATCTAACGATATCTAGAATAATATAGGACCACCTACGATTAATTACTCACAAGAGATCTCATTTGAAGACCGAAGAGAGACATATTAAGGACAGTCGCTACTTGCACTGGGCACTGGCCTTTAGTGACCATGCAGAAAAGCTGGGTATTGCCCATTACACCTACTGCCGTAGCTGGAAAAATAAACAGTGCTTCACTTGCCCTGCAAGTGCCCCGTTTTTGTCAGGCTAAGAATGCAATCCTTTGGAATAGTTTTCCTTTCCGATCTAAAAAAAACCGTCTGATACAAAAGTCAAAAGCTTAATCTTTTTCATCAACGTGTAGAAATGACTCTCCGTTCGAGTAGTTTCCTTGTCGTTGTTCGCTCAAGATCTTTTTTTGAAGTGATAACTTATTGTGTTAGGGTAAACCCATTCATTACGTAACGCGTTACATTCGATAAGTATTCTCATACATATCAACTAAAAGACTTTTATCTTTTTAAGGAGTGGATTTAGAAATCTGAAACGAGGGATTATATTGAGTTGAATGGAGGGCGTTACGGCGCCAGTCTCTCTGGCTTCTCTTTCTCTCACGGAAACGGAGAACTTTTGAAATTAATCAAATTAACGAAGAACTTTTAGATTAGTTTAAGTTATCACTTCTGTCGGGCGGGCATCCCGAGACGCACATGTTTTTTTTATTCAGGTCCGTACTAGTTCATTGGTATCAAAATGGGGTTTTCCAGCGCGCTACTTGGGTCTAAGATGTGAATTCGCTCTGACCGCCATTTTACTTACCTAACGCCTCTCGACTACTTATTACGACACTATCTTAAATCAAATTGGCTTATGCCGACAAACCAACAACGCTTTAAGCATTGGGGGCCAATATTCAAGCCAACCATCATTGACGCCATACGGCCAGATTTATTGGAAAAAATTTGTCAAAATTCGACTGATCGAGTGGACTTTGTAGCTCTAAGACCCTGCGGACATTATACCGGAAACCACATTTAAGAAATAAATGCCACCAAATAATCTACCAGATTTTAATAATACAAAAATTAATTTTAACAATATTATTCTGCCTTGTACAGGGTGGCACACGAATCGTGCTACAATAAGAAATTTAAATAACTTTTTATAAGTTGTTGTTGGGCATTTAAAGTCATTAGATGATACGAAAAAGTGCTTTAAAAGTAAGTATGTAATCACACAAAACTGAATATAACTTTTATTTTAATCGATAACTAATGGTTTTTAAAGATGATAGACCGCAAATGACCTCCACGCTCATCCACGCATATGCGGCACCTGATCAGAGAATTGTTCATTGCGGCCTGAAGGGTTGAAATTGGGATCGCCTCAATTATTGTCTTAATGGACTGCTTCAATACAATCAAATTCCTGGGTTTCGTTTTGAACACTTCATGCTTGACATAACCCCATAAAAGAAAGTCTGGAGACCTTGGGGGCCAGCGGAAAGAGCAGTTTCTGGATATCAATTTGCTTGGGATTTTTCGTTGGAGCTCCGCCATAACCTATGTGGCTACGAGTGCAATTGCTCCATCTTGTTGAAACTAAATCCTGCTGAAATGGATACGTCTTCGGCGAAGTTCTGGGTAAAAAGACTCCATCAACATCCTTAAATAACGGTCCCCATTGACAGTTTGTGTTACACCGTTTTTATCAAAGAAGTATGACCCGACAATACACTTTGATGAAACTGCGCACCACACAGTGACTCGTTTTGGGTGCAGTTCCGTCTCATGTTCCGTTTAAGTCAAAATGGGCCTCATCAGACATGAACAAACAATTCATTAATGTGTTGTTTCTTCGGCCATTTCAATAATTTTTCGGCAAAATTCCAGGCGAACAGGCAAATCCTGAGGGCTTAACTTGCTTGTAATTTGGACTTTGTACTGAAACAAGTTTAAGTCATCATGAAGTATCCGTTGTAATGACCGTCTGGTAACTCCAATTTGGCCCGATAAGTTTCGAGTCGAACCACTTGGATTTGCCTGTATTGCCGATGCAACAGCCACGATTCTATCATAAACCCGAACATTGGGATCTCGATGATACGGTCTTCGTTCGATGCTACAAGATTCGGCAAACCTGTTCACCAACCTCATAATGGGCCATCTACTCGGGGGAGTACCGCCAAACTCCAGCATAAATTCCCTTTGGGCGGAAATGACGGACTGCAAAGAATAGTTTCGCTGCACTATCCAAATCCTTTTTTCAGTATCCCAAGCATTCATTTTGATAAATCTAAATAGTAGCCTATAAAATAAAAAATAAAATAAGCCGATGAGCAGTGTTCGTCATTGCAAATGGTATCAAATCTGACGATGATATTTCCATTGCTTCCTTCAGTACTTTCCAGCGCTGTCCGGCCTACAAATTAATGAAAAATAGTATGGATCGTTTCAGATCGAACTTTCGTACCATGCAATATTTATCTTATCTTTTGTTGACACTTCCGATCATATTTCCCGGAATAGAGTCTTACTATATCCCCTATCAATCGTTTCTAATGTTCTTTGTTGTCCTATCTTCTCTCTCTTCAATTTCTTCGTTTTTCTTTTTCATGCTTTTGTAAAGTTAACAGTTAACTATCAAAGCTAGACAAATCTTGCATCGTGAAAACTAGAGTTAATCCAAATAGTGGTAACCGTGCCCAAGTGGCCAAAGAGGCCTTAGCTTAAGTAAAAATACATTTTACCCCTTTTTTATTATGTTTTGTGACAATTCTCAATTCATACAGATATTTCTTTTTATGTCACTTAATTTTCGACAAAGTTATTGTACCCTTGTCTTCGAAACTTAATATGGAATAAAATGTGTTATGACAGTTACATATAATATTCCTTTGTTTTCTTATTCTTCTATTCACCATTTTTTTGCTTTTTTTTATAAACAGTCTCAAGCATTCAGGGAACACGATACCTACATTTTTACTTAAATCAACCCAGCCTCCTGCCCCTCCCTCCAAAAGTTCTACAACAGATATTACTTTCCTTGATATTGGATAGGATTTTTTTATATTTTTCTTCTCGTATTCGAAGGCCGACTTTGGATGTTTTGGCAAATACAAATAACCAATAACCAATACTTCTTCACTTCTCCGTATTTGATATTGTTGATAAAGCAACCATCATGGCGGGAGTTTTAAAGCAAACAGCGACTTGTGTATATTTTGACTTTTTAATGGGATCAGAATGGTTGGACAAGCTTATGCTGAAAATGATTTAGGTTTCCCGAGTGGTAATCGTTTCCAATATACTTTTTTTTTATCGTTTCTATGACATGTTGTGTACATATACACATTTCGAGCTTTTTGTCTGATACTTTTCGAACACAGTTTTATTGTGTGTCAGAATTTGTTTATGTGGGTTGTTGGTTTTATTTTTTTTTGTCTAAAAGCCCAGATGGAACGTTTGGGGCCAATTGTTTAAAATTGTTTGGTCCTTATGTTCAGCTAAGGCAAATGGGCTGGAATGACTGATGGAAATTGTTTTCTTTTTTTTGTTGTTGCTGCTGTGTCGGTCGCGGTCAGGGGCTTCAATTCGACATCGAAGGGATAATTGGGGTGGCAATTGAAACGGAAGTCTGAATATATAATAAACACAGCACAGTCATGATGATGTGAAGAGAAGTCAGGCGTTAATTTTTTGTTTGTTTTTATTTTGTTAGTCTTTTGTTCACAATTTAACATTGCCCGTATCGAAGGTGCCAAGCATGTGGGTTTGAATATAAGAAGAAAGGTTACCTCTGAGGCGGACGTACTGGCACTTTATGTTCGACGGAAAATTGATATGAAGTGGCTTAAAATATTGATGAATTAAAATATTAATTATTGGCTAGGTTAATTTATATTAAACACTTATACCATTTGTAGGCCACAATAAGATTACATTCGAACGTTGAACTATTTGGAGTTCTTTGTATAGTGTGCAAGATAAGGTGGCTATGTCTGTATTTGCCATCATTAATCTTGTAACGAAGCGTTACATTCTACCCACTATATCACGAATAAAATCATTTTCGATCCTGATAATTCAGCCGACCACACCACACAACATCTTACGACACCACTCCACAGCCATCGAACACGAACACACCAAACAATCAGCGAGGTATGGCATTTGACACACTTCGCAAATGAAATACACAGTTGAATACATTTGTCATTTGGATTCGAGCCCTTATATAGTTCACACTCAGTCATACCACAAAATATAGTATGAGGACCTGCTTTTATGGAGGAAAGTCACTTATTTGCCTCGGTTTAAGTTGACGAGCTCCAATTTAGCCTATAAGGTAGCTGAAATTGGCACACCATTAGTGCGTTGGTACCTACTAATCTGAGGGTGCGTATGCATTGGACGCGTCCACCAGGGGCCTTAAATGTGGTAATCAAGTGCCCCACTAGGGTGTACAAGGACCCTGCTGATCTTTATAATCGCCAAGGGCGTTGTTTGAATTAGTTATAAAGGGAACCCGACACCGAATACCAGTTAATAAGGAAAACCAGCTACCAGAATAAACCGCTTAAGAGATAAAGTGAATGTTACCAGATGCACGAATTAGGGAGAAAATTTGTTTTTTCCCCGTGGGTAGGTGTAAAGCCTATGAGGACCACCGTTGCCTGAAATAAAATTATGTAAGTGCCAATTCTCAACAGAAAATGCCATTTTGGCCACTGGGTGCCACCAACAAAAAAGTAACAAAATTCCGAAGATCTCATATATATGTAATTTTTAGTTTTATTTATTGCGGCTCAAAACTTAAGGAATAATAAGAAAAAATTAACACAAAATTAATAAAAACAAATTAATAGATAAAATAAAAGAACTTCATATAACGAAACATACAAAAATAAATAAAAGCATCAACTAACAATATGTGTGTTCAATGAGGATGTTCGGAACAGATTAGAGCACCTTAGAACAGTAAAGTACAGAATTTTGCTGTTCAATGAGAAATTTTTTGTTCTTAATTGTTCTGGTTTGGTGTTCAATGAGTCAGTTTGGAACATTTTAGAACAGGATTTTCTGCACTTAATTTTTGGTAGAACAGGTTAGAACAGATTTGTGAGAACTGTCAAAACCAATTAATGTTGTTAAAAAACATTTTCGTGTTAGATTTAGTTGAAAAATCATTTTCCGTGTCGAAATCATCTCAATTTCATGAAAAATGTTTTTTTTTAAAATAAATTCAACTCCATTTCAATTTATTTTTAAGAATGTTTCTGCAAAAATAAACGATCTAGAATTGTAGGTAAACAACAATAATTTTTTGTTATAATCTCTGTCAGATGACTGACTGTTCTAATTACCCCCATATACTTTAGGACTTCAACTGATTAACCTCCTATCTCTTTCTGGTCACAGAGAGTACTTGCAGTTCTGCTTCATAACTGGAGTAATGAATGGATCTATTTAATATCCATTGTTTCTCGTTCGAATAGGTTTCAATATGAGTCAGACTAGCCTAAGAAGGAATTTACCACTTCGAACCATTTTCAGCAGATCAAACTATGGCGCTAATAGTCCTCTTAATCAGTTAATCAAAAATTTCAATAAATTCTCTATTCTAATTTGTGCTGCAAATGATAATTTTTAATCTGAAAGCTTTAAATGTAATTTGTTTGCTCTGAGTAGATGAATTTTGATATAATCATAATTAGGGTAATTGCGGGAGAGATGCCGCGCCTTTTCAAAAATCAGTTAATTTTTTTTATTTTAGTAAAATGAACCTTATTTATGCAAAAAAAAACTTAACAATAGATTTATGTTTTACCATAAAAAAACAATTAAAATTAAAAAAATATCAATTTTCATAAAAAATAACAAAAAAGAAAAATACATTAAGTGTGCCATCCCTCCCTGCATGAGTGGGAGAGATACCGCATGATAAATTCATTGAACTTAATGAATTAATATGACTGTAAAACATGTTTCTTTCGTTTTTGCTCACGCCCACAGTCTGTGCAAAGCGTAGATTGTAGTGTTTTGTAAGTTGTACAGTTTTCTTGTAGCCATTTTTGACATTTCGTACATCCAGCCTTCTCGTTTTTTGTTTCAAAATAATTTTTTCAATATTAAACACAAATATTGGGATCTTCAGTCGGCTCAACTTTTCTTTTAGTATTAATTGATTTTCTTTTCTTTTATTTCCTTTTCTTTTATTTTCTTTTCTTTCGGAGACTTGCAGGTTTTTTTTTCCCAATGAAACTGGGAGAAGTTATAACCTCTACTAACTTACTACATACGTCATGAAATTGCTTGCAGTAATTTTGTTGGCGTTGGGTTTTCGACAGATGATGAAGTGTGTGTCTCATTTTTTGAATGATTGCAAGCATGCGATCCATTCCTGGTGGTCGGAATTACGGGTTCCAAGATTGTTTTTTGACATGAAACGGAATTTTGAGAAGGAAGAGGTTTCTTTAAAAATTTCCATCTTTTAATCGTCTCGATTCCTGTTCTAGCTGATACGCCAAATAGTTTTGTCTGCCTTTCAGAGAGACAGCTTCTCTTAAGTCTAATTACCAATTGTAGTTTTAATATTAGCTTTCAAAAAAGGGGGAAAACAAATTCAACATGCGGCTGCTTTTCAATAAGAAACTGCGTTATCTCTCCCCAAGGTAAGAGAGAGATGCCGCACCAAACTTCAAAACTTAAGAAAAAAATTAAACAAAAAAATACACACGTATTCTTATAACACTTATTTATCATATTAAATAATTTCCCTTGATAAAATTTCCATAGTGAGTAAGGGGGCGTAAAATTAAACAAATATAAAAAAATCCCGTTACATGTCGGCTGCAACCAATATTTTGTCCTACGTTCTTGATTGAATACCTAACGAAGAAAAAACAAGATACATTTTTTTGCGCGGATGACTGGATGTATAAGTTTGGTTGAATGCGGCATCTATCCCGACGCGGCATCTCTCTCGCAATTACACTAATTAAATTTAGATTTAAGTAAATTTTTGTAATTTTAACGTTAGCATTTAACGTATTATCTTGTGCCGAAGTTTCTCACGAATCTGTTCTGTTCTGGCCTGATCTGTTCTAACTTTTTCGTCACTGAACAATCTTATGTCGTTTTTATTTGGCATTCCGGAAGCCTTCCGGTATCTTCTGAAAGCGTTCACTTGGGAAAAAATGACAGTCCTAATTCTGAAAAAAAAAAAGAATTTTGCTTCTGGATTTGAAACCAGAATCAGAACCAGAACTACTCACACATTCATATACGTGAACGTCAACTCGACTGTTGTCATTTTTTGTATCGCAATTGTGCAACAAACATTTTTTTTTGAATTTGAATATTCTCACGTACACAATTATTTTCACACATACAATCGCATTAAAATTCAGAATCACACAAAAGTGTTCAGTTGAGATCCCGGATCTGAGAACAATTCCGGATTGCCAAATAAAAACCATTAATATAAATTTTTAGGTGATATGAATTGCTGGCAATTTTTAGTCTTTATTATTTCATTAAACGACAAAAATGATTTTATTACTTTATAAGAAAGTCGATTTTTACTATGGGCTTTAATGTTATCTAAGCGTGAAACAACCCTTTCAACCGATGCACTACCTGATCTGATCATGAACTTGGATATAATTTGAAAACATTTGCTCGTTGATTCCTAGGAGTGCCATTTGAAGCGTTTGAGTGCCAGGTTGCCATTTAAAAAGTGCCAAAAGTGAATGATCGGGCCACTTTGGCAACGTTGATGAGGATCGAAAAATGCGTGCTCATAGGAGTGTGAGATTCTTACTGCACTAAAAACACCTCCTCCTACCAATTGCAACTAAGTTGAAACTTATCTAGCAATTTGTTTTTAACGAATTTAATTAACGTGTTGCAGGTAACTATCTGGTGATAGTTCCTGCTTATACCGCGCTTTTAAAACGGATTCTCGTTTAGTGCACCAGATCGGAAGGCTTTGTCCTTCGCAGTCGGCGTACTAAATTCGTCTCATCGATAATTTCGGTTATAGTACTATTACAGTGTTGTAATAGCCGTTTTCTATGATTTCGTGCAAAATTGTTTACTTCATCACGAACCGTGGGAATCCCGAGATCTCTGTGGAGATCTTCGTTTCTAATACCAAGGTGCACTTACAAACGATCTTAGGAGTTTATTTTCGAAAGTTTGTAAAGTATTTAAATTAGAATCTCGCGTGCAACCCCAGAGTTGTATACCGTAAGTCCAGACAGGCTTAAGCACCTGCCTGTACAAAATTAGCTTGTTTTCGATACTGAGCTTAGAGTGTTTCCCGAGCAACCAGTACATATCTCTGAGTTTATTATTTAACTCTTCGCATTTCTTTATAACATGCGGTTTCCATTTTAATTTCGCGTCTACAGTCATTCCGAGATATTTTGCTTCATTAGCAAATGGTACTGGAACCGTATTAACAAATACCGGTAATCTATTCATTAATTAAAATTAGGGAGGAAATGAAATGAAGTCCAGACTATTTGTTTCAAAGATTATTTGTTATGTACAGGGTGGTGCACGAATCGTGCTACAAAAATAAAACGTAATAACTTTTTTTCAGTGTGAGTAATCGGCTCATTTTTTTTTTATTTTATAGGCTACTATTTATATTTATTAATATAAATGCTTGGAATACTGAAAAATTGATTTGGATAGTGCAGCGATACCATTCTTTGCAGTCCGTCATTTCCGTCCAAATGGAATTTAGGCTGGAGTTTGGCGGTACTTCACCGATTAGATGGGCCATTATGAGGCTGGTGAACATGTTTGCCGATTCTGGAAGCATCGAACGAAGACCGTATCATCGAGATCCCAATGTTCGGGTTCAGGATACAACCGTGGCTGTTACATCGGTAATATAGGCAAATCCAAGTTTTTCTACTCGAAACTTATCGAGCCAAATTGGAGTTAGCAGACGGTCATTAAAACGGATACTTCATGACGACTTAAACTTGTTTCCGTACAAAGCCCAAATTACAAGCAAGTTAAACCCTCAAGATTTGCCTGTTTGCCTGGAATTTTGCCGAAAATGATTGCAATGGCCGAAGAAGAAAACACATTGAGAAATTGAGAAATTTGTTCGTGTCTGATGAGGCCCATTTTGACTTAAACGGCAATGTTAACATGCAAAATTGCCGTCGTATATGGCCTGAATCTAATCCAAAAATGCTCCATGAGACGGAAATGCACCCAGAACGAGTCACTGTGTGGTCCGCAGTTTCATCAAAGTGTATTGTTCGGGTCATACTTCTTTGAAGAAAACGGTGTAACACAAACTGTCAATGGGGACCGTTATTTAAAGATGTTGAAGGAGTTTTTTTTACCAAGAACTTCGCCGAACACGTATCCCTTTCATCAGGATTTGGTTTCAACAAGATGGAGCAAGTGCACACGTAGCCACACACGTTATGGCGCAGCTCCAACGAAAATTCCCAAACAAATTGATACCCAGAAACTGCACTTTCCGCTGGCCACCAAGGTCAAAACGAAACCCAGGAATTTGGCTGTATTGAAGCAGTCCATTAAGACAATAATTGGGGCGGTCCCAATTTCAATCCTTCAGGCCGCAATGAATAACTTTTTGATCAGGTGCCGCATATGCGTGGATGAGCGTGGAGGTCATTTGCGGTCTATCATCTTTAAAAACCTTTAGTTATTTAAAATAAAATTTAATTTTTAATCCAATAAAAAAAAATTAATGAAATACATCGATTAAAATAAAAGTTATTTAAACTTCTTATTGTAGCACGACTCGTGGGCCACCCTGTATGATAATTTGGAGACACAGCAGCATCCGGTTTTCGTTGCATTCTTTCAAAGACCATAATTTTAATTTTACGGATATATATTTGCTGATCTTATAACACAATATTCCAGAAGTCGGTTGATTTAAAGTTGTAATGTGAATGGGTTATTTGTTAGTAGCACTGAATCGTCAACGCAGAGCAAAACCTTAACAAGGGTGTCTGCAAAAACTACAACTCCATACAAAAAACATCACAAACCTCGTCAATAAACAGGACGAATAAAATTGGAAGGCGAATGCATCCCTGAGGTACTCCAGCTGACAAGACGTTTCGAACCATTGCGACAGATTATATACATCCCAGACGGCTACAGTAGAGAGGTACCGAGAAATAGCATCTTATAAATCAAAGCTTGCCTAGAAGTTTTTAATTTTTCAATTATGTATTTTTTACTTGCGATATAGGTACTATTTGGCAAGTTTTGCATTTGGTAAAAAAATAGAACTGGAGATTTTAATCAAAGTTGACATTACGATGATTGAAAACACTAAAGAAGTGGGTCCGGCAATTTCGTCGGTCTGTTCGTCTGTCGTGTATAGAACGATCTACAGCCAAAACGACTGAACCGATTTTGTTCAAACTTGGTGGTTAAACGTTTTAGGTGATAGGCCAAAATAGGTTCTTGAACGATTTTGACAAAAATTGGTGTGTGTTCTAACTTGAGTATGGTCTACATTTTGGCAAAAAAAATTTTAAATATTTTGTTATTAACTGTACCTGAAAAATTCACAAACCAAATATGCCTCTCCGGCCGATAACGCCATCGATGAAAGTTCCTTGTTACGAAATTTCAAAGTACCTGGGTAAAATATTACAGTGTGTCACAAAAAATCTCCTCACTCTGTAAAAAAATTCGTTGGAGTTTAAATCCAAAGCAAAAGATTTTGTACTTGACACAAACGATATTTTGGTTTCTTATGATGCTGTGTTTCTTTTTCCTAATGTTCCTGTTCAGCTTGCAATCAACATTATTAAAAAAAATGGGAAATTATAGCTGAAAATACCAAGCTGAGCCAAAACAAAATTATCGAATTATTAAATTTTTTCCTCAAAGATAACAACTACCTGCAATTTAAGGACAATTTGTATAAACAAGTACATGGAATTCCAATGGGAAATTCTCTTTCACCGACGATTGCGGACTTGGTTTTAGATTTTTTACTCGAGGAACGTTTTAAGCTAAGCTACAAACCTAAGTTTACAGCAAAATACGTTGATGATATCTTTGCGATTGTGGATAGAGAAGAAATTGAAAATGTCTTACGATGCTTTAACCAGTTTAATGAAATAATACAATTCACCGTAGAGAGGGAAAAAACAGATCGATAGCGTTCTTGGACGTTAAGGTCTACCGCGAAAATGATCGACTTTCTTTCGACTGGTACCAAAAAGATATGGCACCTGGGCGACTTGTCAATTTCCGATCTAATCAAGCCAAGCACATTCGTATAAACATTGCGTCGAACTTAATAAACAAAGTTTTGTGTTGAGTGACCGAAAATTCCATTCCGCTAACGAAGAAAAAGTTACGCAAATACTCTTAGACAACAGCTTTCCGACAGAAGTTATAATGAACTTGATACTTCGTCAAAAACACCAAGTTCGTTCAGAAAATAAGTTAGAAGAGAGGAGATGTGTTTATAAGAGTGTCGTTTATGTGCCCAAACTTTCCCAAAATTTCAAAGAAATGGTCGCAAAATACAACCCGGAAGTCAACTTGCCATATAAGTCAAACCAAACTGTTGCATCTCTATTCACCAACCTGAAGACGAAAACCAACAAAGATCGCCGTTCAGTACAAAATAAATTGCCAGGGGAAAACGGATGAATCCTGCAATCTTTCCTACATCGGCACGACCAAACAACTCCTTCGGCAAAGAATGTCGAACCACAAGTCAGATATTCGCCTAAAAAGTTCTGAGAAGACGGCACTGGCTTCTCACATCATTGATACCGGACACACACCAAACTTCGAGGGAGTGGAGATCCTTTCAACAGAAAAACATACATCTGATTAACAACAAAAATAATATGAACCGCAAACAAGACACACAAAATATATCTGCCGTTTACTGTTCATTAGTTTCTGACAGTAAATATCATAAAACGTAGACTAATCTTCAAATGAGAAGTGTTCAAAATCTGTTTTTAATCTGTTTATTTTATATGTTTCAAACAAATTATTGTTTGGTATATTAAAAATCTTAAAATTTAACGTAAGTCATATTTTCTTCGTTTACTTGTATCAATATGTACAACATTATATCTCTTTTTAATTTTGTAAATAAAGACACCCCTGAAGAAGACCGCAACCACCGTCGAAGCGTTCGGAAAATAAAATGAAAATTGCTTTCATTTAATCACCATTACAGCCAATAAAGCCGACGAGAAAAAAAAAATTTTAAATTCTACAAAGTCCAAACAATATAAATTTATTAAAAAAATTGTAAAATTGGTAGTTTAACTATTTTATTTATCACTTAAAGGTGAAAAAAACCCGCTGAAAATAAAAAAAATCAAAAAAAGTCAGACTTTTTTGTTACGCAATCAGCAAGACTTTACGAGTCTATTTGTAATAATTATACACAAGAGCTCGTTTGATGGTCACTTATTGTGATGCATGTGCATTTTGAAGAATAGTACGTATTTACTATGGCGATGCTTAAGCAGGAAACATTTTTATAAGATGAACTAAAGAACGACTCCCACAACGTCTGATCCATATCACTCAACCCAAAACTGCCAAATGGCACAAATTGACACCAATTTCTACCAATTCATGTTAAAGACTTACAAATTTGATAGTTTTGAGCAGAAGAAAGAGCTCCAGATAGATTAAAATATTTCCCCTTTCTGACAATTACTTTTCAATTTCTGTCTAATAAATTTTTGTAGGCAGCAATTTTTGGGCAGAAAATTTACAATCGTCAGGTTGACGTTAAAAAAAACGTTTCGTAGTTATTGTGGAAAAATATTTGTTGAACAAATAAATTAATTTAGAAGCACACAATTACAAAGCAATTATTTTGAAGAGAAAATCAACTTTAACATAAATATGAAGAGAAAAAAAAATGTGCTCAAGCCGTCCCAGACTTTTTCGGACTTAATTTCTTTATGAGAGAATTTCATTACCACTTTTTAAAATTTTATAAGCTTCCAATTTCTGCCCAAAAAAACGTCTGGCTCAGACCTACGATTTTCGGTTGTTATTGTCGTTGAATAGATTTCCGGTATACTTTTGTAAAAATATAAATATTAGTAGTTTTTATATTTTGTATGATATCAGAAATGGTAGCCGAGCACTCAGAATCCGAGGTAACTGATTCTTTACAAAAAATATGAATGAATACCTTCAGACTATTTCAGGGTTGAACATATCCCATTAAATCGGAAATGCCATCTTTAATAAATGCTTGCGAACGTTTTGGATATTTTCGAAGAGAGTAAAATTGCAATGAAGGGAGTACAGTAAACCTCAGGGAAGTACAAATACTCCCTTAGTACTCACTTCGGCAGCGCTGTTCTGGATATGTGTGTGGTTGCCGGGAGCAACTCCTGACAACAACCAGCTGTTGCAAACAAATGTATCCAACTTCAAACTAATGGTCGACAAAAATATTTAATTTTTCCAAAATTTTACTAACCATAATGGCTATTACAAATTACAATTTTGATAGATAAACATATGAAATTCAAACTAATACTTGTAAATGATTTTGTTTCAACCCAATGTGAATTTTAAGAAAGAAATGAAATGAATATGCTTTTTCCGAAAGTAAAATAAAACGGTTACAATTTGAATCTGATAGATAGGTTTTATAATGAATGCGAACTCTAGGAAATACATGAAAGAATGAAATAAATTTAACGTTACTATTTAAATTTGAAAATAGATGTAATGATGCGAATGCATTATGAAGGAATGTTGAATGTTGTTCTGTTACAATACAGGTTGAAAATATTTCTAAATTTACAATTACATTACCACTTTCCGATTCGATGATTATTTTAATTTTTGGTGTTTTTGCTCGAAACCAATAATTAGACCATAAGATAAAGTAGGTGTTCGAAAAAAAAATTTAAAGTTCTATTTTATACTGATCCTTTTGAAGGTCCATTTGCATTGGGGATACTGATTATTTATTGCATGAACAAAGCTATACGAGTGAAGTAGCTTTTTCAGAAAAGGGTTCTAGATACTTGTTGTTTTTTTCCTTTTTCTTTTTATTAGAATGCAAACAAAGCAATTTCGGATAAATTTTTTTCCAATGGTTGATGATGGTGAGAAAAGCCTTGTTAAAGTTCGTTTTTGGTCAAATGCAAAAACAAAAAAAAATTGACAAAAGGTCTTATATGTTGAAGAGGATGCGGATTGTGGGTATCAAAGGTTAATTCAGTTGGGGAATGAAAAGTGGTTCGATATTTTTCATACTAATTCTACAATATGCAAAATTAGATATAGATGGGAGACTTAAGGCAGAAATAGTGATTTGCCATGTCCGACATTTTACAAGCCGCTGGGGATGAGATTCAAAAAAAAAAAAAAAAACCAATGGAATTGTTGCCTATCTTGATGGATGGACTTTTGTATACCAAAAACAACAAAACAACTAAAGAATATGGTTTTGTTGTGCTAATTTTTGCCCATGACCTTACTGATTGGATTTTTTTTTGTTGGCCAAGGGTTGTTTATGGCCGTTGCTACATTATAAATTATTCTAGCAGACCGCCTTCTTTAAAATTCCAAGCAGTATATTTGGTTGATTGACTATTGGCTTGGCTTTAAACAAAATAAACCCTACGTCGTCGTAGCATTCGTATATGATTTGATGGTTTAGAGTTAAGTTAAATATGTGCGGAACCATTTTTGTTTGTATTCTATCCCAACGGCTTGTAAGATGTCAGTTCCATTCAATAGAAAGCTATCTGAATGTGTTCGGGTCATTAACTAATAACTTTTGTAAGGACACAATTTAAAAACTTCCTTTAAGAAAAGATGGTGCTTATTAAATTCATGGGAAAAATATAATGGCGCAAAATTTTAAACGATTTAGTAATAGGTCAAATCATTTTTAGTATGTTACTAGGCTTGGTAATTTTAAACCAGTTTAGTATCGTACTGTTTTCTTAACATTTAACTAAAGTTAAAATTAAAAAATGGCTACTTTATCTTCTTAGTATCGTACAAAGTTAATATACCACTGTGACATTTGCAAACGTCAAAAAGTTATGTTCGCTTACTTTTTTGCACTATTTTAGGTGTGTTTAGTTGTAGTTTATTATGAAAATAGATTTAGTATAGTGCTAGCTATAAATTGTTAAAAATTAGGAAACTATTAGTAAAGTGCTTTAGTATTAGCAAACTGTTAAGTAGTATCATGCTAAGCCCTTAACATCAGGCTGTTTAAAATTTTTCGCCAATTACCTTAACCAAAATTTGAGGGCGCCCAATTAACAATTCTGATTCGTTTTTAAAATTTTCAGGCGCTTAAAAAAACTAAAATGTTTGTCTATATTAAATCCTTTATACTTATAGGCAGGCGCCAATAAAGCTTTAGGAAGATTTATTCGCAGATTTTTTTGTTCACTTTTGGGAAATGACATAAGTTTCAATTTGTTTCTAGCATAGCGGTTCGAATGACATTTTCAGGAGATCTTACTACATGTTTGGAGAGTGAGTGTTTGTTTGCCGCCCGATGTCTAGAACCGGAGTTATGACTAAAAATATCACTTACATGTTTGTTCTTGCTTTATTAGTATAAATGGTGTGTTTTGTTTTGTATACTGTAAGCAAAATAATATCCCATTTCAGGATATTGGATAGAAAAAGAATTTTCTTAAATTGATGAATAAAATGTCACGTCCGTTGTCGTTGAGTTCAAAAAGATACTTTATTTTATTCAGCTATATACCAACTTAAGAATAATACATGGTAAGTGTTGCCATTCTTCATTATTTTGATTAAAGAGTAAATTTCTCTTCATGTTGTATCATAACGGACCTATCTAAGGTCTAAGTGTGTCAGTTGTTTTTCTGACGGCCACTTCAACCTTACTTAAATTGTTGCCATTAAGGCGAACTAAAATTTAATACATTTAGATGTCGTGCTTCATATACACACACTTCATTTGGTTTCTCTTTGTTGCCGCGTGTATGCACACAACTATACAACATTTGATTCCCATTAAATGGATTTTGATATTTAATTTTGTGGGATGTCTAGAATGTTCCATGTATTTTTTTGGACAACTTAAAGATGGAAAATTCGTTTAATTGTGAAATTCTTTGTGATAGAAGACGTTTTGCGTGCATTTTTGGTGGAGAACTTGACGAGATATTTAAAGTTATTAGAGGAAGAAAAGTGGTAAATGTAGGTTTGGAATACGATTCGGCAATCGCATTTACTTTCTCGATGCTCAAGGTGGGACATGCGCATGACATTCATCATTAAGTTGATTCTAGCAACAATTCCGCCAAGATTGCCTGTTGCACCCTATATGACATATTTGGCATTGCTGCCAGACTGTTTGAAGGCGGTCGAACTGCACATTCAGATTTAAAGCTGGCGATGAATTTTTTCACGATTGACAATGACCAAGAATTCGGCGACAGCGAATTTGATGCAAGCATATAAAAACTAAATTTGGGATGAATACACGATGGCGCATAAACGAGCTTTGGTGGCAGTTCAGCTAACAATGAAGGATTTACAATTCGATTCGAGATGATTTGGTATGGGGATATGATATTGTTCAGCGCAGAGTTTCGTCAAACGCTTCCCGCCATCGGTTATCCCGAAATCTACTGTTGCCGATGAATTTAATGCATGCTTGAAATCGTCGTATTTGTGCCGGCATGTCAAGAAGTTGAAATTGACCATAAATATGAGAGTGGCACTGCAGAACGACCCATCGGCTGCTGAATTTGAAGAAGAAACTCATTACCAAAGTAAAGTGTTCCCCTGCATTGCAAAAAATTATAAAAAAAATTCGATTGGATTTGTGAAATGGCAATACTAAAAGCGAAGAAAAAGGACGTCATCGATAGTTTGGTAAATGGTCTTTGTTGTTTGTTTTTGCGCCGGAAAACAAATCGAAAAACATTGTTTATCATATCCCTCTCAACTGATTTTTATTCCATTCAAATAAATCACATTGAAATTTGAACTATCTGTGTTTTATTCTAGCTTTGCATTGCACTTGAAGGCGTTAAATTCGGGAAGGAAGAAGTTCGCCTGGTCTGCTAGTTGGATGTAAATTCAACAAAAATAAAATTCACACTGGATCGTACGAACTTCATTACTTCGGTCTTACTAGATTTCATTGTCGACTTACATGCTGGGCAATACCACTTTAATGGATTGTCCTTCAACATCTCAAGCCATTTCTTGAAAAAGAGAGATCAAACCAATAGACTTGATATATTTTTGAGGATGAAAAAACCTATAATTTTATTCTTGGATTACTCATTATTTGCAATTAATTATTTAAGTGTTGCTTAATATTGGTATGTAATTTGTAAAACATATCAAAAACTAATTTTTACTTGCGATTATAGGTACTATAAGGCAAGTTACAATGTGTAAATTTTTTTTTTCTAACAATCAAACATGACATTACGGTCATAGAGAACACCGAAAAAGTGGGTCCCGAAATTCTTTCTGTCTGTCCGTCTGTCTGTCTGTCTGTAGAACGATCTAAACCCCCTAAACGGCTGGACCGATTAATCTTGGTGATTTGGAGTTTTAGGTGATTGTCTAAAATAGGCTTTTGAATGGTTGTTTTAGGCCCAAAAATAACCGTACTTGCCATACAAATTTTTCTACCATCTTAATTATTTCAAAAACCGCTCTAACGATTTTGATAAAAATAAGTATGTGTACCATTGAGTATGATCTACATTTTGGCCAACAATTTTTTTTACATATTTTGTTATTAACGGTACCTGCGATACAACCATTTTATTTTGATTTTCGACTTTCTTATACACGCCTCAACGGATTTCGATTAAAATGTTTATACAGGATCTCCTTTTAATTCTAAATAATACTGCTTATCAAATTTTTTTCGTTTCAAAATTAAATATTTCGAAAACAGGGGGACGATTTTTCCTGAAATTTTGTATTTAAATTTATATTATTAAATATTTAAAATGTTCATACCAATTTTTTTTTTTTGGAAAAATTTAAGACTTTTTATATATAAAAAATTAAATGAAAAACGACTTTAAAAATATATTTAGCCGTTTCTATTAAGAATATTTTCCTTACAATGTGATCAAACATAAGAGCAAGTACATGCGATCCAGCCGTGCATTTTATTATAAATCAAACTGGAGTAAAGCTAGTATTCGACGGTCCTTGTAATGTGTCATTGCCGTGACACTCTGACGTCACTATGACGTAGTTGTCTGTCCTAAAAGTGTCACGTCGTGTGATCGTCATTGTTTTGCATGTCATTGCCGTGACAAAAACAATGACAGGCACCATGACACGTCACTTTTAGGTCATAGCAATGACAAATTGCAGTGGTCGTGTGATAACCCTTTCATTGTTGATGGGACACCGTGACACGTAGCCTGTCGCTGCAAGGACTGTGTCTCAACCGTGACACGGCGGGAATTTCTGCCATGTCATTATTTGTCACGGTTGGAAATAGTTACATAGGTACCTACCTACGAATGTATATTTAAATAGATTTAAATTATGTAAATTAGGAGAGTAATTTGTACCTACCTACATAGATGGAACCTAGGTATGTAAACATGGACATATATAATGAAAGGGAATGATATAGGTGGGTAGGTAATTATATATATGTGACGTTTGCACAAATGTTATATAATAGTTTGAGGGAAAAAAAGATGCCATTTGAATTCTAGGGCAAATACCGTAAATCTTGTTCTGATTGATAGCTAGTACCAATTCTCGGAAATTTTGTATCAAAATCGTTGGAGGCGTTTTCCAAAAAATAAGCTTTTCCTTAACAACCAAGACACAATGACTCAATTGATCGACGCCGTGTGATCGTCACTGCTAAAAATAATAAATGTAATTGCAGTTTAGGCTCATCTCCAATGATCAGCTGTTTGAGAGTTGTCAAGTCGTGTGATAGTCATTGTTTTGCATGTCATTACGGTGACACCGTGACACAAATATCACCGTGACACACTTTGACATTCATTGTATTTTGGGACAACAATGACAGACATGTGTTAATCGTGTGATAGTCATTGTAGCTAGCTATGACACGATTACCTTTGTCACGGCAATGACGGTGTTAGGGCCTATTTTGTTGTGACGTCAGTGTGTCACGGCAATGACACATTACAACGACCGTCTAATACTAGCTTAAGTTAGATTCTGATTTTTCCCCATATTTTGTTGTAGAAGGCCGTGGATTCCTTTTTCACCAATTTGTTGGCTTGATTTCCCCACGAAAAGGGAATTCCCAACGATGTGGAATCACTGGCTTACATATAGTACATTATGTAGATATTCAGTGACGCAGTTAGCAAAATTATAAGTATACACAATTTAGACATTTAGTTAAGGCAAGGCTTACATAAATGTGGACTTATCTAATTTAAGAACACACAAATTTTGTAAAAGAATTCTTAAAACGGAGGAGTAGTCACAGACCGCACATAAGCTGTGCTTAGTGAAGTTATTCCTAACTGTTCACAATAGAAAAGTACACATTTCTGAAGTTCGGCGACGAATTTCCTGATATAAATTGTTCTGATAGAAATTGTTCGGTGGTGAATTACAGTATTGCCTGCTATTTTTACTTGCGATTATATATTACATTACGATCATAGAACACCAAAAAACTGGGTCCCCCAATTCCGTCCGTCTGTCTGTCTGTCTGTCCACGAGTCTGCATCCTAAACGGTTGGAAGGATTTGCCTCAAACTTGGTATATATTGTTTGCTCGGTAATATGCCCGCACGTTTTTTTCATTTTTTTTAAGACGACAAATAACAGTAGCTCCCATACATTTTTTTCTGGCCAAAAATAAAAAAAAACTTATTTTTCTCGAAAACGGCTCAAACGATTTTTATAAAAAAAATCAGTTCATTAATGAAGCAAAAGGAAACATTTTAGTAATTTTTGTTTTGGAAAAAATTGTTAATTTTGGTACCTCTAGTAGTACCATTTTTTTGGTTTTCGATTTTCTGGAAGTTTGATTTTTTGAATTTTTTTGCGCAGAAGCTCATGAAAAGTTTAAACACTATTGTAAGCCAAAATTTTTCAAAAATAATTTTTTTTGGAAATAAAAAAAAAAAACTTTTTTTTTGTTGAAAACTCAAAATTTCGAAAATGGATTTTTGCGAAAATTCGTGTTTGGTAGTTTTTTGACACTATCTTGAATAGTTATAAAAAACTATGTTCCTAAAGTAAAAAACAGCGGTACCTCCCATACAAATGTGAAAAGAAATGTTAAGAAAAAAATGTATTTCTCAAAAACGGCTACAAGAATTTTTTTAAAACAATGTATGTGTTCCTAAATTAGTACAGTCCACTTTTAAGTATAAACAAATTTTTTTTTGCGTACTTATAAACGGTACTTCCCATAGAACCACTTTTCATATTTTCCACTTTCTCAACATTGGATGAACCGATTAAAATAATTTTTTTTATACAAATGGTGCCTAAAATTGTTAATAAAAGTGCATACGAAAATTTTCCAAAAAAAAAGTTTTGCGATTATTAAAAAATAAATAATGTTTTTTTTTTTTGAAAAATCAAGTTTTCAAAAACCAGTCACAGAATTTTTTTGAAATTTGAATTTTATATGTATATTAATAATATCTTCAAAATGGCGTTTCAAGATTTTTTTTCTAAAAATGTTTTCAAAAATTATTAAAAATTAATTCATTAAAAAACCGCTCCAACGATTTTTGAATTTTTTTTTGACATATTCATATTTATCCATGAATTCAAATTGCATCTTTGTTTTCCCTCAAACTATAAAGACTAAGCAATATAAGAACATTTAATTATGTGTTTTATCCATTTATTTCTTCCTTATTATTATTCCCTTTTTACGTATTTTTGCGTACGTCACTGAATACTAAATACAATGTAGGCTTTAAGAATCATATGAATCTTATGTATGCATATTGCACCTAAATTATGAAGTTGTATGTATGGCTATATACCTACCCACCTACATCCTTCATTTTCATTATTACATGTACATCTTTACATACTTAGTTTCAATCTATATATGTATGTACATACATTTTACTCTCCTAACTCACATAGTTAAAATCCAAGACTTATATTTAAATATGCAACTGTAGGTAGGTACCTATGTAACTATTCCTTGAATCATCCATACGACATTATAAATATTATACTAAGAATCAATGTAATCTTACCTACATAGGCTTTACACGTGCATAGGATAACTACACCTAACTAAATAAACCACAATGGTTAGCCACATTAAAGTTGTTAGCTACAAGAGCAAGTTCGTACCATCCAGTCTTGTATTTTATTTCTTAATGTAATTTAAAAACATAATATAAAAAATAATCGGCCACTAGTTTTCGAAATATTGTTGTTGCAAAAAATTTTATTTTCAAAAACCCAAAAAATCGTTTTTCAAAAGTGTTGGTACCTATTTAGAGTTTAATGGACCTCCTGTATAAAAACTTTAATCAAAATGACAATGAAGGTACCCTTAATAACATTTTAAGTTAACATTTTAGAAACCAATATGTAGACTATACTTAAAATAAATTAAATTTTATTCAAACTAGCTAAACGAGCTATTTTCGAAATAATTAATTTTTATTTAAATTCGATTTAAACAAAAAAAAAATAATCCAAGATTGCTCCAAAATTCAAATTTTAATTTTTACGTGGTTGTATTCCCAAAATTTTCAATAGTTTTTTTTTTCTGTCATCAAGCAAATTCTTTTTTCTCTTGAAAAATTGAAAACTGTGGTCTCCACACTATTGCTGCGTTTTATGGCAAAGCTCTTTTTTCTAAGCGTTTTTGTTTGTTTGGTTTTTATTTCTTAGTTTAAATTTAAGTTTAAGTTATTTTCTAAATTTTTTGATTGTTCTATTCCAATTCGGTTTGAATAACAATATTATACATATAGAGCCGTCTCTTTTTTGTTTATTTTGAAGACCCATCAGGATATAGCGACTTGATTCTAATCATTCCCATTAAGACATCTTTATTTGATTTACTTTGAATATAGAGATTTCTTTAACTGAATCACAGAGCAAAGTAAACAGCTACTATATAACTGTCGTATAATATTTTGGAAGGACTTCAACTCAAATCCTGAATATCCGCGCGAATAGTCCCAATACAAATATAAAATTCATCGAAATTCCATTAAATCCGTATCCGTTGGACTTAATTCATTCAATTCTGCGTCCATCAATCGAATCAATCAAAATAGCTAACTTCGCACAGCTTAACATTCATGACCAGAAGCTCTCATGCATCAATACTCTTAAGCCGGCGGCCGGCGCGGCGTTGTCGGCGACGGCAAAAGCGACCGGCTAGTCACGAAAAAATATCCATCCAGCCAAATATTGATATACCTACTCTTCATCATCTATCTGCTATCTCATCAATTCGAAATCCCTACTGCTACATGACCTAACTAATCAACATACCAGCATCTTCAATCTCCACCACTCCGAGGGAATCCCATCGATTTTAACATGCCTTGGATATCATCTGTGAAATATTTAACCCTTGATTGATGTTGCAGGCAGTATAATCTACATTGCCCACCCCTACCCTACCCAACACATCTTCACCGGCTGTTCACTATCTGGTTCGTTCGTCACCTTAATAGGCAAATATTTTTGCGCGCCAGCAGCAGAGTTTCTGAAATACGGACAGAAAAAATAAATAATTCACTGCGTGCGTTATGATGATGGCCATGACTTTTATTACGCTCCCCACGACATTTTGGCAGAGAAAATGTCTCTGCTCTACATAGAATGGCTGGATGGATATTGGTTTGGTCCAGATATATCCTTGATATTTCGCAAGGAATAGCTAAAGACTTTGCAACTATAGGTCGTAAAGCAGCAACAAAATGGCATCCTACGTTGGTTGTGCTTGTTTGCTGTTTTTGTCTAGTTAGAGTGCCTCTGCCTACTGCCTTCTATGCGTCCAAGGATAATCAATCAAAAAAGTTTAAAAATGTTTACTTTGTGCGAGTATTGTGGGGATGTGTTTTTGGAAGTTTAGAATGGAATGGAAGTCAAAACGCTTTGGTGAGCAGTTATGCCAAGTTTTTTTTTTGTTGTTGTTGTTTTGTTGGTCTGTTTATTCCGCTCCGCCAGTATTTTAGCAGGAGTTCTGCCCATAGAGGTAAAACAAAAAAGAATTCTAAAATTAACTAAAGCAGAACAACAATCTGAATTGTTCCGATATGGGTTCCAGGAATAAATGGGAAGAATTCCAAGTTAAAATTGATTTCGGGGATAAACAAGATGAAATAAAGTTATTTTATTTTCGGTCCAAACTCTGGGGAAAATAAATTGCAGAGCGCCAACCAAGTGTCCAATAGGTATCTTATTCAGCTGTTAGTTATATGACAAATATATACATAAAAGGACTTTGGGAAATAGGGAGACAATTATAAAAAATGTCAAGAAATTATTTTTGGCGGAAGTGATATTATTTTTAAAAGGACTCGCAAGTTGATCTTTGTCTTCTAACTTTTAGCTCACAGGTAAAAAATAGAACTAGTGTCCATTTTGATAATAATAACTCTAACAACTGTGAGTTACCGCGCAGTGAAAGAGTTACTCTACTCTGTCACAGAAATATAGGCAGTACCGGCAAGATAGGACGTTTGCCTCTCATTCTCGCTACAGTGAATTGCATAAATCTGTCACCCAATAAAGCTCTCCCAGGGTTTCCGCAGTGTGTTTTTTAAATGGACTCGGATATGAAAAGAAATTGTATGTAGGGTTACCGCCCTTTTTTTAGATAAGAATTTTTATTTAATAGTTTTGTTATAAAAATGTTATCTTTTTTCACATCACCATGAGGTAAGATGAAAGGTGCCAGTAAGCCTAATACCTTCTGAATAAAAAAAACAATTAAAAATAAAACATTTATTCATTAGGATTAATTATAAATTAAATAAGAAAAATAAATCTAAATTCATTTTTTAAATAACTATATTTACAAAATATTTTATTTAGAAAAGGAGTTGGTGCTGCTACTGCTCCTGCTTTCTTCACCTAGGTTTATAACATGATTTTCTACGGAGCGTTTCGAAAATAACGTCCATTTCCCACATTTTCGGCTCAACCACCTGGGGGTCAATCCCCGATCTGTGAAATTATTTTATTATTTATTATTATAAAAAAAATATCATTTCAGTTTTCACAGAGGTTTATCATTTTCCAACTTCACGCACACTATGCGATTCTAGAACTCATTGTGATAAAATTTGTACTAAATAGTACCAAATGATAAATTCTGTCATTTCTGATTAGATTTTTTGTTGGGAAATGTAAATATTTCATTTCAGTTTCTAAATTTGCTTAAGAATAATGTCCGGAATAATAATTCGTTTAATAAATTAATTAAAGACTTCTTACTGAACAATTGTGGGTTTTATATTATATTCAATAGTATCTCTGTTTTAAGTACGATTTATTATTTTTTCATGTGACGATATTGCGGCTTCGAGATGGGCAGAATCTATTCGAAGTTACAACTAGGAGCAATTTACTGAACTTTATAGATTCCCAAAACATTTATGCATGGATTTAATACTTGAATTGAAAGCATTCTTGAAAAACACTCAACTTATAAGTGCGATTCAAAACCATTTAAATATGGTAAAGTGCTCTGCATTTTTTTGCAATGGGTAGTTTCCAACAATCAGTCGCAGGAATGAGCACCGTCGCGTCGGCTTTTGTGAATCTGTTGATTTAACAATTTCGTTATTTACTCAAATTAACACAAATATAACTTACTACCAAAATAAATTTGTGTATAATTATAATTGTTGCTTAGTTGTCATGTGCCAAATCCTGTTGTTCTTCTTAATATTCGATTAGAAACATTTTCTTCACAAAACAATTGACTGTGATAAAAAAATTATCATATGAAAAATGTTTGGCGTTTAACTTCACTTTTTCACGAATCGAGAATCGAATTAGACGTGAAAGCGTGATAAAATTTATCACTTCACATCCTCACAGATCGGCAATTGACCCCCTGGTAAACTTGTCGGAAACACCGATGTCATTTTTACTTCACTTCACATTATTTACTTTACATTATTTAGGCTAGGAAAATCTACGCAAATAATGTTCTTCTTCAAAGAAAACAGCTTAAAATTGTGTAACTGCATTTTAACGTATTTTACACACATTAAAAGAAGTGCAAAAAGTGAAAATACTCCACGATAACAATCATCATCCAGAACTTGTTTTTAAGTTCTCAAATCAAAAGCACCTCAACAGAAACTTAAGGGAAAAAAACCGAACGTGCTTACAAATCGACACGGGTAATTCTGAAAGTACATCAATATTTAATGGGGGTTGAATAGCAGAAACGGCCACAACAGGCCACAGCAAAAGCAATTCAGTCCACATCCTAACTCAAATGTTGATCGCGTATACGTATTTTGTTTATTTGTTTGTATTTTATTATTTTAAATCCATATTCATTTAGTTCGGCCGAAGAAGGAATGTCTGTAGGAAATTGGTCTATACTCTGACGGTACAGGCCATATACGATACCATACAGGCCTTGCACTCATCCTTAGCCTTGGTTTTTTGTCTGTTTTTTTTTTTTTGGTAATAAAAAGATGTAAGGTAAGACGCATGTTCCGATTGAAAAGATAGAGCACGGTATCTCTGCTATTTGTTAGTAAGAAAATGCGCTGTGTGGATCCATTAATCCATTTAAGTGGTGGCCATTCGTCAATAAATTTTGACAGTTCATCGCTATTCATCTACGTGTAGGCAACAAACCATATTTTGACGTTTGGATAATAATTTTTTCCAAATGTCACTGAAAATGTTTAAAATCAACTTTTTCCGGAGCTAAAAATAAAATCGGAAAAATTTCGAATTTTATGAGATAAAATTTCAATTTTGTAGAGATTTCTTAATCTATTTAAATCGGAGCCATCCCTCAGTCAATTTTGACAGTTAGTATGCAGACAGACAAGTAGGCAAAAATCTATATTTTGACGTTTCGATAATATTTTTTTCCAACCGACCCTTAAAAGTCTTTAAGTCACCTTTTTCCGAAGGGGGAAAAAAAGTCTGAAAAATGATCGATTTCTATTCCAACGAATTGCATACTTAAATTCTTCTCTGTATTTTCGTAGTGCATCTATCTGAGTATAACTATACATTTTGTGGTTTGATATTTTAACGCCCATAGAATATTTCGCAAACAAAAAAAAAAATTGTGAATAGGCTAAGTTAGATCATTGTGGCACAGCAAACGTCAAGCTGAAATAACTTTACTACGAACAACATTTTATAAATCAAATTTTGTGTGTACATATAGAAAAAAAATAATAATTCAAGGCCTTTAACAAAAAATAAATTAATTTAAAAAGAGTTAAAAAACACATTTCCCTACCTACGTGCAATATGGCGCACCCCTGAGTTCAATATGCCGGGGAGGTTTATTATTGATTTGAACGCCCATATCCATCGCAAGTGTTCCTAAATGTAGTACAGAAATTGTGGGACCACTGTCCACAAAGGGCGTACTGCATTCACTCGTCGTATTTAATTGTGGTGTAATCTAGTGTAATCTTCACCACATCCAGCACAAATGCTGATGTTCTCTCCGAAATCTTCGAGTACATCCGACTGGTCGCGTCGGCTAGCTAGATTTCAAAATGTTCTTCATCGGAAATGCATCACATAACATACATAACTACGATTACGACAACAAGAAAAACAACTTTTCACAAAACATTAAAACAAGTGAAGTTCTCTTTTCGTTTCAAATATTTTTCGTTACTCAACACACTTAAACCTTATTATACATTCTACTCTTCACACGGAACACCAGCGATGTATACTCACCGAGAAAAACGAATCCGAACACAAAGTAAAGTTATAAAAAAACACAACCAACCTGTAAATTTTTTTTATAATCCGTTTCTTGTTCAGCGAAACTGGTCATAACGAATAATGATCTTTATGATCTTTACTGGACACGTGTTCGGCAGAGACTGAAGTTTTTCCATTGTTTTTATTTTAATTGGAGTTTTGGAAGTATGACATTTTCGAGGTGCAATATCTGCCCGCTGCACCATAGCTTACCATATTATAAAAATTGGACATGAGTACTAAAAAATAATTAAATCAACAATTCTGTTGATGTTTTAAACATCGATGTTTCTGGTCCGATATGTTGTTGACATCGATGTTGACATCGATGTTAACATTGATGTTTTCTCAAATTTGATCATCCCTAGAGTCAACCCCAATAAAACTGCTCAGTTGAGCCGGCAGAGCTCTTCGAAGCAGCAGTCGATGATTCGGTTAGAAGTATGCAACAACTATGGTCAAGATATGGTCGGAAGTCGGAAGAAAGCATGCCGGGCAAATATAATCTTACCACTGATTGACTGATATTCAACATCCAATATAGGGAAGACCCTATAAACCACGCCAAATACACAGGTATCAGTCTTTTTAATACCTCACATAATATTTTCTCTACTGCCAATGCCTTCAGCCATTTTTCAACAAACTGATAGGTCCATATCAGTGTGGCATTAGTCCATGAAAGTCCACCGTCGACCAAATATTACTACAACGGCAGATCTTGGGAGAAACACAGGAGCTTCAAATCGATACCCACCACCTTTTGATCGATTTTAAGGCCGCGTATGACAGCATCTTTAGGTACGAACTATATAGAGCAATGTCTATTTTTGGAATCCATGACAATAACTCGTCCGTTTGTGAAGGATGACGATTGGAAAATTCACGCTGTTCCATCAACGTCAGAAAACCTCACCGATGTCAAGGATTAAGAGTAGGCGACGCGACGCATGACAGCGATTTTTTAAATATCATATTGAAAGAATAGTATACAGAATTCTCAAGCCAACGATAGTGGAACTATCTTTCAGAAGACCGTATATAATTGGAAGATGCGTGAAATCAATGAGCCTTTCGTGGATATTGAGACCGAAGAGGCGAAGAGGCTCTGCTTTAAATTCATCCAACAATATCAGCGTTGAAATCAAACCTGCTGTATGGTTCAAAGACATTTTTTTTCTAATCTACCCGCAATGCATTATGAAATGAACTTGTAAAAATCCACAGAATTTGAAAATTTCCGTAATAAATTCGACTTATCGAAGGTGACGCCAAATAATATCTTCGAGTTAACGAGACATTCGAGTTATAGAAGTCCGAGTTATCAACCAAAATTACATGTAAACTTCAGGCTTCGAGTTATCAAATATTCGAGTTATCGAAGTTCGACTGTAGTTTAATAAAAATATAATGAAACCACCTTTTTGGGTATTGGTTTTTTTCTCAGAATAAGAATAACCAGAAATGTATTTTATAAGGGAAATTCAGTTTTCATAGAACCAAAATATTATTGGTACATTTATTGGAAATTCGTGAACAGATTTCGTATCGTATAATTCACAGAAGAAAATTAAATGTTTGGCAACAATGTGTATGTGCATGTTTCATCATATGGCATCTATGGCATTGCTGCCACACTGTTTGAAGGCGGTCGAGCAATACACTCCGTTTTTTTAATTTTCCATTTAATTTAACAAGAACCTAATCTCCCACATTCAAAGTGTCGTCGTAAGAAACATTATTTTTTGAAACGTGCGTTTCTTCATTTAATTGAACCAAATGCACCATCTGACTGGTCTGACTCGGCGTATGGTACCTCGGTATAACTTTCATCGGAAGATTCAGGGTCCTTCCGTTTTTTCTTTTGATTACGGCATTTCTCATTTTTATTATGCTGCTTTTGTACCACACGTTTCATTTTGATTTGCACAACTCTTTTCACAGCTTGGATTTGTTTTTTTTTAACTTTGCAGCGTGCAATCGTTGGATTGGACGTATCATTTCAGATGATTGCATACTCGAAGTGACACTCACTGGTTCGATTTGTTTGAAAGTTTGAGTAGTGGTTATGTTGTCATCGATTTGATTTGCTGTCACCATTTCCAATGCAAATTCTTCCTCTTGAAAAACTTGAGAGTCAAAGGGATACAATCCAGTTGCTCTAAATCGGCTACATATATTCTCCGCTGAAAACACTCTTAGAAACGGCTGCCTAGTTAGCTTGGCAATGTCATATATAGTTATTTGTCCCTTTATTCGCACATACAAGATAGTTAGTTAAATGATGATTCTCTCTGGTTTTCTTATAGCAAGGGTATTATTTCTTTTTAAAAATCCAAATAGCCAGTATTCAGAAGCTTCCTTGCGGTCATCCCATTTTGTCGGATAAGATATTTTATTCAGTACGACGAACTCATAAGCAAACTTTTTAAATGTATGGTATGTTAGTCCATGTTGGTAAAACGCACATTTTTTACATACTCCGCCAATTGTTTTTCTTGGTCTTTATTCAAGACTTGGTGAGATGTATATTTGGATTGATATGTTCGATCTTCAGTCTCTAAATCTGAACTATTCCATAAGGGGTCACGATTCTTTATTTGTGACTGTAGGGTTGTGCGCTTAATGACATGCTCGAAGGAGGCCGAAGTATTTGTTTCTCGCCCATTTTTCACATATGGCTTTTCGTACAGCAATTTTACATATTTTTGGTCTGTCGGTCTTTTTTTTATAATTTCGAACCATGTCTACGATAAAAGAAACAAAAAGAAAAGATGTCTAGACAAAGTATTTAAAAATTTTGCTTCGGGGTACATTCGGCAGATGACAAATGTGCCCCTAGACAGCGACGAAAGTGCCCCTTTCACAAATGACGAATGCACCCCGATGTTTCAAAATTTATTTTATAAATTTTATAAATAAACGATTAAAATTCTGAACACATTTAGGTAGTTATGCTTTAAGCTTAATATTGGATAAGACAACTCACAAAATATCACTTTTATTTTCATCAAAACAATATAAAAAATGCTTACTTACCAAAAACATTAAAATTACTGAGAGGCACCACAAAACAAACAATCACTTTCAACTTTCTTTGCCGACTAACTAGAACTGTCAAATTATAATGCATCGCTTACATTTGCAAATGGAATTGATCGACATTTAAATAATTGGTTTACACAGAAGCGTTCATAGTATGAACGCCAATGGCGAATGTACCCCAAAGACGAATGTACCACAGTTTACCATACACACTAATAACTTACTCGAACTCTGCTATAACTTTCTTGACACATCTCAAAATCATATATGCTTAGCGTTCAGTAATGTTGTTTTGAAATGCAATAATGAAGATGAACATGTTCATCTTCACCATAATCTGCAATCTTCAGATTTATACTTCCTATAATCTTCATAGGTGAAGATGATCTCCATTTTTGTCTTCGCTCTCTTTCGCACAAGTATGATTTTATTATTTTGTTTCCTCTTTTTTTGCAGATGAACTCGGATCTCAAAGAAATAGTGGGTGGGGTACCACAGGGAAGTGTTTTAGGTCCAATATTGTACCTATTATATACACGTGATATACCTCAAACAGAAGACACTATCGTAGCCACGTTTGCTGACGACACTGCAATACTAGCAGTGGGCCAAACGATAAATGATTCTAATTACAAAATGCTCTGAATAATGTCAGTGAATGGAGAAAAACATGGCGGATATCGCTTAACGAAGTAAAATCAGTCCATGTAGATTTTACGTATAAAAAAATTAATAGATTACCGGTATTTGTTAATACGGTTCAAGTTCCGTTTGCTAACGAAGCAAAATATCTCGGAATGACTATAGACGCGAAATTAAAATGGAAACCGCATGTTAAAAAGAAATGCGAAGAGTTAAATAATAAACTCAGAGATATGTACTGGTTGCTCGGGAACACTCTAAGCTCAGTATCGAAAACAAGCAAATTTTTTACAGGCAGGTGCTTAAGCCTGTCTGTATTTACCGTATACAACTCTGGGGTTGTACGCGATATTCTAATTAAAATACCTTACAAACATTTGAAAATAAACTCCTAAGATCGTGTTTTGCCCGAAATCATAGAAAACGGCTATTACAGCACTGCAATAATACTATAATCGAAATTATCGTTGAGATGAATTTAGTACGCCGCCTGCGAAGGACAAAGCCTTCCGATCTGGTGCACTAAACGAGAATCCGCTTTAAAAGCGCGGTGTAAGCAGGAACTATCACCGGATAGTTACCTGCAACACGTTAATTAAATTCGTTAAAAATAAATTGCTAGATAAGTTTCAACTTAGTTGCAATCGGAGGAGGTGTTTTTAGTGCAGTAAGAATCTCACACTCCTATCAGCACACGTTTTTCGGTCCTCATAAAGCCTTTTGAAGGTTTTACACCTACCCACGGGGAAAAAAAATGTAAAGCCTCCTTAAAGCTCAAGGTCTGCGATGTGAATTTGGAGTACCCAGTTTTTTCACATGGGCAATTGTATGTTGCCTGTTCGCGTGTAGGAAAACCTTCGGTTTTGTATATCTACACCGAGAATGTTAATAGCAAAACAAAAAACGTTGTTTACCACGGAGCATTACAATAAACAAATCTTAGGTTTGATTGAATTATAAATTGTAAATTGTTTTATTTTATTTCTATCTTATGCACTACGAAGTATGCAATACTAGCAGCGAAGAAAAAAGGAAGTCCTTGTTGTTTGTTTTCGCGCCGGAAAACAAATTGAAAAACATTGTTTATCATATCACTCTCTACTGATTTTTATTCCATTCATCCATTTGAACTAGTTTTTTTTTTTATAGATCTACCGTTCATTTGAAGGCGTTAAATCGGGACAAGACGAAGTTCGACTGGTCCGCTAGTATTTATATAAAAATTAAATTATGAATGACTTTAGATTGGCACAAATTTGTTAAATCAAACTCTCTTACTATTGTTGCACTTCTCCGTCACGAACCGAATCGAAAACAATATTTTAAATTTATTAAATTTTTATTAAAATCCCGACGCGCGAATTGCACAACGATCGACGACAAAACAAAATACGACTTATGTGCTTTTATGCACGAGCAATGAATGACAGTCAAAGGAAATTCGAATTCGAGTTCGAAGTGCAACACGTAGATAGCACTTGGATGCTTTCTAAATTGACTCAGCTTAATGGGGTGGGTTCACCAGTCGAATTTATTGTACGGATTATGTTTTATAAATTTTTTTTTTTTTTTTATAACTTGGCACGCGCTCAAGGGATTATGAATACCCTTTATATGTTTTTTCTTAACACAGCGCGGCATCCGGTGGAAGAAGAGAAACAAGGATAGGAACGATGTGTGGCGCGATGTTCTGAGACAAGTGCTGGTTGATGTCTCAGATTTATCTCCAGGGATGGCGGCTGAACTAATGCAGAGAGAACTACCGTGTCTTATTTATTTATGTCCCTTACAATTCGCCTTATTTTATTTATTTCGTTGTCATATTTTATGGGTATGCTAGTTTACTCAATCACATGTTGTTAGTGTTATGCCTAAACAGCATGTAATGAGCGAAGCAGCAACTTATTTTATGACAATTTTTAGAATTGGTTTTTTTAATGGAATATAAGAAGACATAGACAACGGCAGGAATCGAACCTGCAACTACGAGGTTGACAGGCGAGCACACAACTATCGCGCCAAGGCCACCCCCAAGATTAATAGATTAATTAAAATCGATCGAAATGTTTTTATTGCCGCACGGCGTACACTGAAAAAAAAATAAAAGGGCGCCAGTGATTTTTTTTTGTGAGTAAGGAAATCACAAACCTTCGCAGCGGAACCAACGGTGGTATTTTAAAATAAAAACAAACGAAGAAATTATGTTCAAAAGTATGTAAGTTATATGAAGATGGACCGTTAACGCTCGGTCCCGAAAGAACAAAGGTACGTTAATTAAGGGTCGCGAGTTCCGCTTTACCGGAAAATTTTCGAAACAAAAGCCAAACGAAATAAATAATTTTGAATTAAAAAAAAAACGAATTAATTAATTTGAAGAGAATAAAATCGAATAATTATATCGAATAATTATGTATCTTTCGACAAAGAAAAAAATTATAGAAAAATTAACACTATACTTAGCTTTTCCTGCTGCTACCTCTCCTTCCTAGAAAACTATTTTTCCACCTTAGCTTGCTCGACTCAATATCCTTTTCCAAATTTCCTTTCTTATTTTCAATTTGCCAAAGTTTCAATTTCTTTAAGTTTTAATTTTCAGAACATTCCTTTTCTTTTTGTATTTTTCCTTTTTTTTCAAGAACCTCCTGTTCGCTATCTAAACGTGTAAGAAGTGATTTTCCAGCCTTTTACTTTCACTGGATGACTTCTTCTTTTTCCCAATACCCAAGTGCTTTCGGTAACTCAGGGAGCGTGGATTTCGATTGCATTCTCATTCAGCTACCCTCCTTATATTTGCGGGAGGGAGCAAACGCAGTTGAGATCCAGTAGCACTTCCTACTCGCACTTTAAACCCCACTAAGCATGAAGTTAGTCATCTTCGAACTTGTCGAACTCTGGCAGGACTTCCAGTGGGCGGCAATTCAAAGAGTGCATTCAGCCACCTAATTTTACCGACTAAGCTGTTTTAAAAAAAAGTTTTGAAAAACCGGAAAGAAACTGAACTTTTTTTTTATCACGCACATTTTTCCCTTTTCGTTTATAACTAGTAAGGAAAAAAAATGGTATCAAACTATTTCATTTATACGTTTTAAAGGAAGGAGAGTTTAACTAATTTTATTTCGCGAATTTTCTCTAAATCGTTGGGCTCTTGCGCAGATTTGGGGAATAAGGACTAGCAGTTAACGTTCCATCTTTTACATTGAACATACAAATGATTGATTTAGGTTGGGCAAGCAGCCATTCTCGCAACAAGTAACTTCGGCATCGGAGACCCAATGTCATCCGTGATTCTTTTGTACAGTCGAACAACCGTCAATCGAATGAGATGAAGTGGATACCCCATCCACTTAAGTGCCAACCTTGGCAGTCTCGATATTTTGTTTCTCAACTTTACCGAGAGAAAGAACCGATGGCTGATGGACCATGGCTGCCCTCTCTTGCTCTCAGTAAGACGAAAGAAACACCTGTAAAAATAATATGGAGAAAAAAGGAAAAAGGGAACGTAAAGAAAAGTTTTTGTTGCGGTAATTTTTACCGTGACATTATATAGTTTAAAATTTTTATTGTAACAGTAATTTTTTATACGGCAGACGTCATAATTTCAATGCTTTGTAATTATCTCTTAAATATATAAAATTGTATTCTATGATTTGAAAAAATAAAGAAGAATTAAACTAAATTAACAAATATTTCCCGACCCTTACGTGTTTTTCCCCTCTACTATAACTATTTGTTGCCAACTAAAAACTATTCTATCTGTCCATAACAAAAATGTCAAAGCGCAATCAGATTTGAAGCCAATTGCAAAAATAATGCCACACTCACTTTTGGCCCATCTTGTCTAACTTAAGACCCCTTTATGTACCAACGTTATATCTCACCCTCCATTTAAAGAAAGTTATAATAATGATGATATTCTAGATTTTGAAACATCTTTGACAAAAGAATAGAATTGCTGCATTCTCCAATTAGAATTTCTCCTTGATCAGCTTTTATGTTTATTTTTATTGTTAAATTACAAGAAGCCAATACAATAGTAGTTATAAATCAGAATTACAATTAGACAATGGACACACATTATTCCATTTTATCTTAATTGATAGGTATCTATTTTATTACTTTTAACAATACATCAGTCAATATCAATCGTAACCAAAAACTACTCGAAACTTTATTCGATTATTATCCCTTCTCATGACGACTGTATCCTGATAGTCCTTCACCCTCCACATACGGTAACCTAAGGAAGATAAAAAAAATTCTTTTATATAAAATGTTAGTAATAAATCGTATTCCTAATTATTTGAAGAGACTCCATCAAATAAAATTCATCCCAGGCAATTTGGGCAAAACATATTATAAGGTGTAAGTATAGGTAAGAAAATCATCTAACATGCGCATCATCACTCGTACGGACGAACTCACGAAAAACAAAAACAGTTTAATTGAATAATACATAAGGGTAAGGACCTTACCCAAATTATAACCGTAAAACAGACTCAGTTTAGTTCCGAAGTTAGCCACGTCAAAGGACGAGAACGATAGTCGTTATAGATAGACCTTGGCTTTCATTTCCTTTTTTTTTTTGGGTAGAGAATAGTCATGAACTTAATGATGCGTCTTTAGGGGTGTTTCTTTTTTGCAATGAACGCTAACTATATTATACACATAGAATCTAGGGCTCTGTTTATTCGTCATAGTTCTGAACTTGAATTTAATGTGAAAATAATAAACCCGTATCCAATATATATGAGAGATAGAAACAATGAGCGCAAACCATTCACCCAGGACGAATCTTACGAGAAGGTAAGGGACAGACAAGCAAAAAAAAAATATAAAACTTTTTCATTGTAGTTACGTGCGCTCCTTGGAAGGTCCTTCGTATAGTCCTTTTGGGTTAGTTAATGGGTAATGAAGATGGTCATCCACTTTCACCCAGAGAGTGAATACAGATAGATATAAAGTCCATCAGAAGCATCAAGACCGTCAGACAGAAGTAGGTACCTGGCACTCATAATCACATAATCGTGACGGAAACAAGCACATCTCGAGCCATTTTATATGGATTTCTTTATGTATCCTGCAGAAGCGTTTAATAAAATTTATTACAATAAAAGTGAAGCCCAAATGGACCTGGAGCTGGACCTGGACTAAGATAAAAATGGTATCTTCTCCATCCGTACAGAGAGCGTGTTTTTTTTTTTGTTTAGACTATAGTAATCATACATCTCAGTAGCGTATTCCATAGTTAGATAAGCTATCTTGTTTTCGAGGTAGCAATTTGGCTGGGTAATGGGATTTTCCCTTTGGGAAATGTTGAAATTTGATTTTTAATCACAGCCAGCTAACGCACAATGAGGTGAGTGCTTGGGTGATGCCTTAAGATTTTCTCATCACAGGGTATATGACTCTAAGCGTTTTTTATTTCTTTGTGAATTGCTGAATAATGTGCCCCTGGAAGAGAAAGCAATTATTTTGGTTTATAAGCCTTGAAGCAAATATATCCTATCCACCTTTTGCAATGATAATTTGTTCAAATATTAAATGGGAGGTAAACTTCTGCGCAGCGTTTTCCAGTTCTGATAAGTTTTAATTTTTTGTATTTTTTTTTTTATAAAGATGAAAGAGGCATTTTGGAAAACATGTCCTCGAAAAAGAGACGAAGAAAATGAAATAAGACGATGTTTAAATGTAAACCAAATTTTATAAAGCCTTGACATGTGATCTGATACTTAAAAATTCACGGGTAATGTAGATAATATGTTTACTGGGAATTATATGAATTATGTTCGAACCACGTCCTCTCTCCTGCATATATGCATGTGAGATGGTTAAATACTTACAGGCTGTGATTACTAGATGCAGGCGATAGTGCTGCTTCATTTCTTCTGTTGAAGGTTGAAAATGTAAATGCAATAATTATATCTGAGAAACCAACGTTAAATATTATTACGTTTGCCTGAGATGTCAAATCTTCTATGACACAGGCGCACAGCCACCTGTTAAAGTGTTAAAGTTTAAATATTCCCAAATAGGATATAGCGACACAATGGTTAGCTAAATAGCTGCAGCTTACTATTTCAATAACTGCCAATTTGGATTTCGCTCTAGTAGATCTACAGAAGATGCCGTCCTGAAGTTTTGAACTGAAACTTATGATTTAATTAATAATAATCTTTTTACTGCTGGGCTTTTTATTGATCTAGCTAAAGTATTTGATTTAGTTGATCATAATATTCTGCTAGGTAAGCTCTATAAAGCAGGAATGCGTGGTTTTATTTATAAATGGTTAGAGTCTTACTTAACAAACCGAAAAATTAATGGCTGTTATAGTAAACTCTGCCACATAACTATTGGCGTTCCTCAAGGTTCGGTTTTGGGTCCCTTGCTTTTTCTGATTTTTATAAATTCCTTCTTTGATCAAAACTTTAGTGGTAAACCTACAGCTTTTGCTGATGATATTGCCTTTTCCTATGGTTGTAAATCTCCCCTTGACCTCATTGCTAACATCAACACTAATATGGAAATCTTAAGGCGTTGGGTTTCTGTTCACAAAATGGTTCTAAGCAATAAGACAAAATCGATGTACTTTAATTTGTCGGGTTCTCTACTAGATTGCGATATTTTCTACCATTCTTTCGAGTGCCGTAAATTTAGTTTGAGAATAAATTCTTGCGATTCTGAAAACAGTGATCTATCAGTTATTTCAAATGTTCCTTGCTCCAAATTTTGCATTCAGATTGAATTTGTAAAGTCTTTTAAGTATTTGGGAGTAATATTGGATAGCAAACTTAATTGGACAGACCATACTGACTCATTAAAAAAGTACCTAAAGTGTTGTTCTAGGCATTATTATAACTTAAGTTCATACTGTTCTAAACAAGTGTTGGTTATGGTCTATTATGGTATTGTACATTCGAAAATTCAATATGACTTAACCTGTTGGGGTGGTGCATATTCTAATAAATTAAATCCACTAATTATTTTGCAAAAGCATATTGTGTGAATTATTTGTATAAAAAATCGCTTACAAGCTAGTTTTGATTTATTTCAGGATCTGAAAATCCTTCCATTAAGGCACCCTTACTATTATAAGGTTCTTAGGATATTTTTTAGTGGACATCTATCTATAAGAAGAAATGATTTACATAATTTACGAATTAATTTTGCTAACTACGTCAATGTTCCTCCGTATAATAAAGTTCATTTCAAAAGATTATTCACAGTAGCGGCTCCTACAATTTATAACAAATTACCTGATTCCATCCGACGTTTAAGACAGTTACAAGTTTTTCTAGTAAAAATAAATTCTTGGCTTTTTAATTATAACATCTACCAAATAGAAAGTATATAAAATCATTACAAATATGCATATTAAAATATTAAAAAATTAAATATAATTTTGTGGTCTCATTCACACACACGAATAAACTAATAACATTGTGGTTTTATTTTTGTTATCTGGTGCATTCGATACTAGCGTTAGCTTTATGCTTCGCTATAGAAGTTATAACCAACTTATTTATTTATATGGGTAGCATAATGTATTCGGAGTTTTGTTTTTTTTCGAAGAACACTTTATGAGTCATATTACTTTAATTTTTATCTTTGTACCTCTACCTATTTAAATGAATGAATAAATAAACAATTCAATTCAAATTCAAATTCTTACTTACAGTCCGGCGTGGACTTGAGCCTAAGCCACCAAACTTCGTCAGCCAGATCGGTCCTTAACTAGCTGCCTCCAGTAGTTACGCACGCGAAGGTGGTTGAAGTATCCTTCCACTTGCGCGCGCCACTTGAACTTTGGTCTTTTCCTACTGCGTGTCGTCCGTCCGTTTTGGATTCGAAGAACTTCCGGGCCGGAGCATTGATGTCCGTCCGCTCTATACATGACCCAGCCATCTAAGTCGTTGTATTTTAACTCCTCTTGGTAGGCAAGTGTCACCGTACATCCCTACATTTTTCTTTCCATCGCAGCGCAAGCTTTATATTTATAATTTTACAAATTAATAAAGATAAATTTATTGATAAAAAAAAATTGATCCTTTAAGTTTATTAGGAAGTTACGCTTTGAATATTATTTAAAAAATATTTTTTAAATATATCTCTCGAAACATCAAGATTGAAAGCAATCCTATTGCAAATTAAATTCACTACTCTCTAAAATTTAAACCGATGGCGTGTAATTCTAGAGGGTGCTTTAACACAATTAACTAATATTTATTAATAAATTAGGATAATGAATATGAAAAGTTACTATGTCACTTAAAAACATAACTGAAAAATAAGCCCGACGATCATAAAGAGAATGCATACCAAACAATAAACCTCTACTATAATAGGAAGGCCTTGCAATCCTCCAATTAAGCTTATTAAATGCATATCTTGTAAAATGCTTCCGCACCTTTTCAATTCTATCTATTGAGTTATTATAATAAGGGTTCCAGACAATGCTACAATATTCAAGAACTGACCTTACCAGAGAATTGTATAGAGATATTAAAGTATATGGATCGGAGAATTTTTTCGTGTTTCTTTTTAGAAAACCAAGCATTTAATTTGCTTTGTTAATAATAAAATCAAAGTGCGGTAAAAAAAGGTTTGTATTTAAGATTACCTCTTATAGAAATTACAAGTATACTAACTGGGATCTCTTTAATAGGGAATTAGAGAAAAGAATGAAAAATATCAATAACACTGTGATTCAAGAACCCAAGCATATTGATCAGGCATTCGAAAAACTCAGGGTGATTCTAAATAACGCATTTGAGAAAGGTTGTCCGCTGAAACATATAGGAAAGGGTAAAAAGAAACCACCCTGGTGGACTGTAGAATTCGGTAACTTGAGAAAAGCACGAGGAGTCTTCAATGTTGCCAAAAGCACTAGAAACGATAATGACTGGGAGGTATATAAAACTAGTCAACGAAAATTTAATGCAGAAACGCAATGAACGAAACGAAGCTCATGAAGAACTTTTTGCAGTGATATCGAAGGTGCAAACGAATTGGCCAGGCTAAGAAAAATTCTTTCCAAGGATTCAATTCCTCTGGGATCTCTTAAAACACCCACTGGCTGATGGACCGAATCCTGCAATGAAACTCTTGAGCGCCTGATAAATACTCACTTTCGGGATGCGGGTCACATGACAGCAACCCGGAAACGGAGTAATACATGGAACACACTGTACCATTGGATATTATAACGGATGAAAAGATCAGATGAGCAATCCATTCGTTTTCTCCCTATAAATCCCCTGACCTAGACGGCATCTTCCCAGTGATGTTACAGAAGAGCAAAATGCAAATAATACCGCTCCTGAAAAACATATTTCTTAACATTTTAAAATGGGGATATGTTTCTTTAACATGGCGGGAAGTAAAAGTGGTTTTCATTCCAAAAGCTGCAAGCCCAGCCATACAGAAGCAAAAGATTTCAGGCCTATCAGTTTGACATCGTTTATTCTTAAACGTTTGAAAGACTTATAGACCTACATACTCGCGGCACTCTGAAACTGACTGATTTATCTTCAGCCCAGCATGCCTATACAAAGGGAAAGAGTGTAGAAACGGTACTTCACAGCGTGTCGTCGGCACGATTGAGAGACCCTGAGTGACAAAGAATATACCCTTGCTGCGTTTCTTGATATTGAAGGAGCTTTTAATAATGTGAATAATGAAGCAGTAAGAGAAGCTCTTGTAGGCAATAAGGTCGATAATTCAATAACAGATTGGGTTATGTGAATTCTGAAGAACAGGCAGATTAACTCCGAATTGCAGGGGTACAGATGACATATCCACATTCAGGGGGTGTTCTCTCACCACTTCTCTGGGTGCTGGTTATGAACACAATCGTCTTTACTCTCAAATACTGTGGAGTAAAGGTAGTAGGTTATGCTGACGACCCTGCGTTATTAGCGACATTCTTATCCACTATCAGCGAACAGATAGAATATGCTCTTTCTAAAGTTAGTAGATGGACTAGAAAGTATGGTCTGATGGTTAACCCGTCAAAAACTGAATTGGTCCGTTTTACAAACAAAAGGAAAATACCAAGTTTCAGAATGCCTTCAACTGAGGGTACCCCGTTGAAAATTTCAGATCAGGCAAAGTATCTTGGTGTGATTCTAGATAGAAAATTAAACTGGAGTCAAAACACTCGGGAAAAAGCTAAAAAAGATATGATTGCATTCTATTCTGTGGTAATGGCGCAGTAGATAAAGTGCTTGATTGCTAACTTAGACGTGTGGGTTCGAACCCCACGCTAGGCGTATTCTTTCAATACCCCCAATATTAATTGGATGCCGCCCATGGGTTAAAATAAGACAGTCAATACCTGGTTCTCAAATCCACTATGCCAAACTTGTGCCATGCAATTCAGGTTGCATTTAAAAGACTTTAGGTCTTGCAGGCATATAATTAAAAATTAAAACAAAAATTAATAGAATTTTTGAGAAATCTTTGGGACTGAGTCCAAAAATTAGAATGTGGATGTACTTGGCAATAATCATACCAATATTAACATATGGCTATTTGGTCTGGTGGAATGCATTTGAAAGAACAAATCTTGAAATCCTAATAAAAGTAAAGATACTTGGGTGCATTGGAATTACGGGGATCATGAGATCTACGCCAACCGCAGGGCTTGAGGCAATACTCAACCTGAATCCACAGCATATAGCGCGTTAATGCTAAGCAAGACTAATACCTGGAAAAATAGTACAATAGGTCATGCACGGATTCTTCATAAACATCTGGGTGATTATTACAGACTACAAAACACACGAACTGGACTTTCATAAACATTTCCAAACTGCCATTCCAAGCAGAGAAGTATGGACGAACAACCAACCCTACACCAATAAATCAGCGATAGCAATTTATACAGATGGCTACAAAATGGACACTGGTGTTGGTGCAGGCTTTTTCTCGACATCCCTTGAGTTAAACAACTCAATTAGGCTGCCAGATTATAGGAGTTTCTTCCAAGCGGAGGTCCTGGCAGTGAAAACAGCTGCTAGACAGGTGATGATGATGGAATATCAGGTAACGAAAATGCCGATGAGTTGGCAAGACAGCGATCAACGCTTGACGTAAGTCAAGCAGGGCTGGTAAGTATCCCACCCTGTTAAATTAAACAGCAAATTTCTGACAGGATCCAAAGCAAACCCAACACAAGGTTGATCCTACCTGACACTTGTGACACAACCAGGAAAATATTACCATGCTTCAACAAGCAAAGGACACACAAAATTATGCAACTCAACAAGAGATCCCTTCGCTCTCTGATAAGCATAATCACTGGACATAACCTGCTGGGATATCATTAATTCAAAACGAAACTCAGTACAAACGATCTATGCAGGGTATGTGGTATTTCAGGAATTAACATATCGAAATTCTTCAATGCCTCCAAATGGCTTGACTGATTCAGAAGGCACATTTTTATATTGGAAATGAGTGACTACACTCCGGGTAACACAATGGATCTACATTGATCTAAGTGTGACAATAACGTCATCAATTGTCAGCCCAATTTCCTAACGTAACCTAACCATCTAAGATTTCTCCTAGATCGTTCTTCTTAGTTGCACGTTCTAAGTTTGTGTGGTTGAAATTATAATCAAACACTATGGGATTTGAATTTCGGAAACGCGACATTTCGAAACATTTAACAGAAGGTGATTTTGCTTGCACCAATTATAAAGCTTTGACAGATTTTCCAAAAGCAGAAAACAGTCAGTTTGACAAGAGATCTTACGATAAAGTTTGAGGTCGTCCGCGAAAAGAAAGCAGTTTGAATTTTGAAAAACATCCGGTAGATATATCGTTTACAAATAACAAGAATAATAATGGACCCAAATGACTTCCTTGCGGAACACCAGATGGGACCGAACCAAATTTTTAAAGAGAACTATCAACTTTAACTATTTGAACTCTACCAATTAAATATGAGTCAATCCATTTTAATAGGGAAGAGTGAATGCCTAGAGAAGTTAGTTTATTTAATAAGATTTGGTGGTTAACTCCATCAAATGCCTTTGCAAAATCTGTAAAAATAACATCAGCTTGGAGATTATTTTCCATATTTGTTATTATGAAATTGTTTATTAAAGCCAAATTTGTTGGCTGCAATAAACCCATTTTAAGAAACTGAAATATTATTCTGAAATAACTCAGTTAGTCTAGCTTTTCAAACACTTTTGGAATTCTAGAAATTTTACAAAAGTGTCTATAATTAGTTATATCCTGTTTTGAACCCGATTTAAAAATTGGTGATATTTAAGAAACCTTCCAGCAATCCACGAATTGCCCTTTGGCTTAAGAAAGATTAAAAATCAATGAAAGTGGTTGAGCTAATGCAATACCGCATTTCCTTAACAAAATAGCAGGAATCACATCAAGCCCTTAACTCTTATTAACATCCAATTTAGATAAAATCTCTTCTATTTCAAATGGGTTAAAAACTAAAGAACCGATTGACAACTATACTCATATAAGGTGTCTTCTGGATAGGGATAGTATCTAGAGAAAAAACTGATTGAAAATAGTCAGCGAATAAATTACAATTTGTAGGTACATCACTAGTAATTGTGATACTTCATATGTACTACTAGGAAATCCACTTGATTTCCGCATTTAACAATTCCAAAAGCGCTCTGTGTTTAATTTGAGGTCACTTTCGATAGAGAACAAGTAATGTCGATATAAGAATTTATTGAGAAATTTAATACTAGCGGACCAGCTAGATCTTCGTCTCGCCCAAATTTAACGCATTCAAATGAACTACAGAGCTATAATAAAACACATAGTTCAAATTTCAATGTGATTTATTAGAGTGAAATAAAAATAAGGAGATAGTGATATGATAAACAATGTTTTTCGATTTGTTTTTCGGCGTAAAACCAAACAACAAAGACCGTTTACCTATCTATTAACGACGTCCTTTATCTTCTCTGCTAGTATTGCCCGTTCACAAATCCTTTGAGATTTTAAAAATGCAATGCTGGTGAACCTTTTACTTTTGTGATGAGTTTCTCCTTCGACGTTGTTAACGCGCAAAAATTTGCCGGGAATGATATCAATCCAGTCGAGACATTAACAGAAATTTGGCAATGCCAAGCGCCAGCATTTGTCTGGAGAATATAGCAGCCAATGGTTCGATCTGCAATGCCACTCTCATACTTGTGGTCAAGTTTAACTTCATAACATGCCGGCACAACAAAGGCAACGAATTTCAAGCATGCATTAAATTCATGGGCAGCAGTAGATTTCGGGATGATGGGAAGCGTTTGACGAAAATCTCCACTGAGCAATATCATAGCCATACCAAGTCTTCTCGAATCACCTCGTAAATCCATCATAGTTCGGTCAACTGTGTTTATTTCAATTCGTTAAATCCTAACGTGAAATTTATAAATAAATACTTAAAATTACTTAACACTTAATTTTCAAGCTAAGGTAAAATAATGTTTTGAATTTTTAATTTTTAAAATTGTCATTTTGGTGAAGCCACTATAAATAACATTTATTAAATATTTGAACTAATTGATTGAGAGGGCTATGAGCACCATAGTTCGATCTACTAAAAATTTGATTCAGTGGTCTTTGAAGTCGTATACTTGAGTGACTAAAACTAAAGCAAAGGTGATGATACTGCTCCATTTATTATTGCTGTGATAAAACAAAATTATAAATATTTTCTATGATTTGCCAAGGAAGGAAGGTTAATTAAAGCAAGTATTTGAGAATAAGGGGACAGAGGGTTTCCACGGAACCAAGGAAGCATGAAAATCCTCTGAATTGCTTCAATTCTCATTATATGTACAGATTAATAAGCTGCCCACACTACACAGGCATACTTAAGAATTGGTCTCACAAATGAAACAAAAAGTAGTCAGAAAAAACAGATACTCTACTTAAAGAACAAGAATCAAACATATAATCAAAAACAATTGGAACTTTCTTGCGTGTAAAACTCATGATTTTGCATTTGTCAACATTTAAAACGAGACGATTAATATTGCACCGTTTCCTAAATAATTTTAAGTTATCTTGCAAAAGTAGACAGTCAGATTTAGAATTAATTCTTTTGAAAAGTTTAATGTCATCAGCATATATAAGGACAGACGAATTTTTTATGATCGAAATCAAGTCATTTATAAAAAAATGAATAAAATTGGACCTAAATGACTGCCCTGGGGGACACCAGAATTCACTACAAACGGAATCGAACATTCATTACGAAATATTACTTCATATTGTCTATTTTCTAAGTACGATGAAATCCAGTTTAAGAAATTGTAGTTAAAACCTTGACGAAACAATTTAAAAATTAGTGTTTTATGAAACAACTTGTCAAATGCTTTACTAAAATCACTAAATATACAATCTACTTGTTCACGTTTCTCAAAAACATTTAAACAAAAGGACGTACAATTAAACAGTAGAACGCTTACAAAACCATGCTGGTTTTCACAAATAATTGAACTAGAATGAAAGGAAAGGACACTACATAAGATTGACTCAAACAGTTTAGGTATTCAGATAGTTTAGCAATAGGTATATAGTTCATTATTTCAGTTTTAGGACTTTTTTGTGGAAAAAGCGAACTTTTCAAAGACTTGTTAAAGAGAATACTTAAAAGGTACGACAAATAAGAAACGCATTTTTTTAAAATAAAGGATGGCACACCATCAGGACCAGAACTAAAACACTCATCCAGTTTCAGTATGTACAATGTAATGGTTTGTTCACTTATTTCAAAATTAATATCATTTAAATGCGGAAAGTTAAAAACTGAAGAAGAAGAGTAAGAAGGGCTCATAGTGCGTGAATCATCAAAAGCAATAATTTTTTTTTTTTTTTTTTTTTGTTATTCATTTTTATTTATTATTTACCTTATAACTATCTTAAAGTTAGACAAAAATTCATAAAACTAGCCTAATTATCATTAACTTACAACTAATTTACTGGACCTTTACAGGCGCTCTAAACAAACTATAACTCTTAGAACTAATATCTTTCGACCTAAAATATCTTTGGTTCTAGATGATGACGAATTTGACATAGAGTAGGTAAGTTTTTTTCTTACAATTGACAAACTTCCAGAAATTATTTGGATTAGATTTAAGATCAGCTTCCATTTAATGAATATACTCATCATATAAAGAGTTTGAATAGTCATTAAAAAATTGTTTAAGGATAAGGAACATGGTGGCACATGGGAGTTTTTACGAGATTTTTTTTAACGGAATTGTTTTACTGAAACAGTCAAATAGGGTATTATGCAAAATATTACACACATCATCAATATTCAAATTTAAAAATAATTGGTTCCAGTCTTTTGTACATAATAAATCAAAGAAATTTATAAAATTACACATACTAAAGTTAAATTCAAGTTTGTCAGAAGAATAATTATTAATTGGAGAAGCCATACTTAAATTAAGTGCAATAACAAAAATTGTTAATAAAACTGCATACGAAAATTTTCAAGATAAACGTTTTTCAATTTTTAAAAAATAAATCAACTTTTTTTTTTGAAAAATCGATTTTTCAAAAACCATTCACAGAATTTTTTATGTTTATTAATAATATCTTCAAAATGGAGTTTCAATTTTTGTTTCTAAAAATGTTTTCAAAATTTTATACATACAAAATTATTTTATTAAAAAATCGCTCCAACGATTTTTGATTTTTTTAAAAAATATATTCTTAATTATCCATGAATTCAAATTGTATCTTTGTTTTCCCCGAAGCTATAACGACTAAGCAATATAAAAACATTTAATTTTGTGTATTATAAATTTATTTCTACCTTATTATTATGCCCTTTTTACGAATTTTTGCGTACGTCACTTAATACTAAATACAATTAAGGCCCTCATACATTTATATGTACATATGTGTCTTTAAAAATCACAGGAATCTTATGTATGCATATTGCACCTAAATGATGAAGTTGTATGTATATGGCTACCTACCCACCCACGTCCTTAACTTTCATTATTTTATGTACATGTTTACATACTTAGGTTCCATATATGTAGATATATTTTACTCTCCTAACTTACATAATTAAAATCCATAACTTAGATTTAAATATACATTTGTAGGTAGGTGCCTATGTAACTATTCCTTGAACCATCCATTCGACAATTCATTATAATAAGAATCAAGGTAATCTTACCTTCATAAGATTTAAACCTGCATAGGATAACTACACCTAACTAACTAAACCTCGATGGTTAGCTATATTAAAGTTGTTAACTACAAGAGCAAGTTCGTACGATCCAGTCGTTCAATTTATTTTATGTTTAATAAGAAACCAGATTTCCCTCTCTCATACCTAATGTTAGCTGGATGAAATATACGAGGAGCTGTAACGTAATAAAATTTTGAAAAATGTATTTTATTTATTCTTGGTACATTTGCGAAGTTACTGGTGTTGATACCTAAGTGAAAATTGTCAACAAATATCACATCCAAATAACTGGAATTTTCAAAAAATATTTTCAAAACTTTGTAGCAATACAAATGTTTTAAAGGTAAAATTCCAAGATTTTTATGTTAGCTGTATTGTAAATGTAAATAGTTGTATTGGTAACTGCAACCACAATCAGAAATGCAACCGCAATTATTAATGCAACTACAATAGTAAATGCAACCGAAATGGTCAATGCAACCACATTGGTAAATGCAACCACAATGGTAAATGCAACCGCAATGGGAAATGCAGCTACAATGGTAAATGCAACCGCAATGGTAAATGCAACCGCAATGGTAAACGCAACCGCAATGGTAAATGCAGCCGAAATGGTAAATGCAACCGCAATTATAAATGCAACCGCAACAGTAAATGCAACCGAAATGGTCAATGCAATCAAAATGGTAAATGCAACTGAAATTGTAAATGCAACCACAATTGTAAATGCAACGGCAATGGTAAATGCAACCGCAATGGTAAATGCAAGAACAATTGTAAATGCAACCGCAATGGTAAATGCAACTGAAGTGGTAAATTCAACCACAATCGGAAATGCAACCACAATGGTAAATGCAACCGAAATGGTCAATGCAACCACATTGGTAAATGCAACCACAATGGTAAATGCAACCGCAATGGGAAATGCAGCTACAATGGTAAATGCAACCGCAATGGTAAATGCAAGAAGAATTGTAAATGCAACCGCAATGGTAAATGCAACTGAAGTGGTAAATTCAACCACAATCGGAAATGCAACCGCAATGGTAAATGCAGCCGAAATGGTAAATGCAACCAAAATTGTAACTGCAACGGCAATGGTAAATGCAACCGCAATGGTAAATGCAAGAACAATTGTAAATGCAACCGCAATTGTAAATGCAACTGAAGTGGTAAATTCAACCACAATCGGAAATGCAACCACAATAGTAAATGCAACCGCAATGGTTAATGCAACCACAATGGTAAATGCAACCGCAATGGTTAATGCAACCGAAATTGTAAATGCAACCACAAAAGTAAATGCAACCGCAATAGTAAATGCAACCGCAATGGTAAATGCAACCGCAATGGTAAATGCAATCGCAATGGTAAATGCAACCGCAATTGTAAATGCAAGCTCAATAGTAATTGCAACCGCAATTGTAAATGAAACCACAATGAGAAATGCAACCGAAATGGTAAATGGAACCGCAATGGTGAATGCAACCACAATGGTAAATGCAACCGCAATGGTAAATGCAGCTACAATGATAAATGCAAGCGCAATGGTAAATGGGATCTCAATGGGAAATACAACGCTCAAAGTCAAGGTACTTGGCAAATCTTTCGAAATGTACTCGAACAACCAGAATGGTTAATGCAACCAATACGGTAAATGCAACGGCAATGGTAAATGCAACCACAATGGTAAATGCAACCACAATGCTAAATGCAACCGCAATGGTAAATGCAACCACAATGGTAAATGCAACCGCAATGATTAACGCAACCGCAATGGTAAATGCAACCGCAATTGTAAATGCAACCAAAATAGTAAATGCAGCCGAAATGGTGAATGCAACCAAATGGTAAATGCAACCAGAATGGTTAGTGCAACCAATACGATAAATGCAACCGCAATGGTAAATGTAACCAAAATGGTAAATGCAACCACAATGGTAAATGCAACCGCAATGGTAAATGCAACCGCAATGGTAAATGCAACCGCAATTGGAAATGCAACAACAATGATAAATGCAACCAAATGGTCAATGCAACCAAAATGGTAAATGCAACCGCAATGGTAAATGCAACCGAAATGGTAAATGCAACCGCAATGGTAAATGCAACCGCAACTGGAAATGCAACCACAATAATAAATGCAACCAAATGGTCAATGCAACCAAAATGGTAAATGCAACCGCAATGGTAAATGCAACCGAAATGGTGAATGCAACCAAAATGGTAAATACAACCGAAATAGTAAATGCAACCGCAATGGCAAATGCAACCACAATGGTAAATGCAACCACAATGGTAAATGCAACCACAATGGTAAATGCAACCGCAATGGTTAATGCAACCGCATTTGTAAATGCAACCACAATAGTAAATGCAACCGCAATGGTAAATGCAACCAAAATGGTCAATGCAACCAAAATGGTTTTTTTTTATAACTTTGCACGCGCTCAAGGGATTATGAATACCATTTTATATGTTTTTCTTAACACAGCGCGGGCATCCAGTGGAAGAAGAGAAAGAAGGATAGGAAAGATGTGTGGCGCGATATTCTGAGACTAGAGCTGGTTGTTGTCTCAGATTTATCTCCAGGTAAATAAATACTGGTAAATAAATACTGATTTTTTTTATAAATGCAATTGCAATTGTAAATGCAAGCGCAATGGTTAATGGGATCTCAATGGGAAATACAACGCTCATAGTCAAGGCACTTGGCAAATCTTTCGAAATGTACTCGAACATAGTAAGCAATAAAAATTCTCAAATTCACTGCCGAAAGTAATAATTTTTTTTTTATAAGTATCCCATATACATTCGTTCTTGTTGATTCTCATGATTTCAACTACATAGAACGAAAAAATCAAAAATTAATTCTGCTGAATTAAAAAATATTTTATTTCATTCTGAAAAAAATATGTCAAACGAGAAAATGTTTCAAGAAAGAACTGAATCAAGAGTAACTGGTATGTTTTTTGCTGGATTTTCAAGCGCTGCTGCATCTTTTATTGTGTATCCATTTATTTTTGTAAAGCAGAGGGCTGAAATCCATCAATTAACGGCGATACATGTCATTAAAGAACATTTCAAAACTAAAGGTTTTGTATTTTTTTTATTTATGTATATTAATTGAATTTTTTGTTTTAGAATTTGTATTGTTTTAAATCAAATTATTTACTTTTAATTAATTTTCAGGCTTTAGAAATATGTATAGAGGTGTAATGGGCTTTACGGCCCGTTCATTGGTACAGTCAAGCCTCAGGTTCGAGCTCTACGAAGAGGCGAATCGTCAAAATTTATTGACATCTTTAGATCGAAAGATTGCCTTAGCCGGATTAAGTGGAGCTGCTGTGGGTACTTTGATGACTCCATTGGCTAGGATGCAAATTCTGGCCCAAAGTAAAACCGGAATAAGAAGTTTTCTTCGCGAGAGAGGAAGCTATTGGAAAATGTTTTCTGGTGCAGAACTAGGTGCTGCCCGTGGGATGTTATATTCCATTGGACAATTTGTTCTGTATGATGAGGTAAGTAAAGTTACGGATGTCTAGAAGCATTTTAGCAAATTAAGTCAATTTTTTATTTATTTTTCAGACAAAAACACATCTTCTGAAGTACCAGAACATTTTTCAAGACAACATATATACTTCTATTTTGGCAGCAATAACGGCAGGCTCCGTTGCAACTGTACTTCAACAACCGCTGGATGTTGTACAACTCAAATTTATGAAGGCCCCACCAGGAGTGTTTCGCAACTCTGCGGACGTTTTTAAGAAAATTGCGCGGGAGTATGGAGTGACAGGTTTTTACCGAGGACTTTCTCCAGCATTTCTTAGAATTATTCCTCACACCATACTAACGTATATATTTTTAGAAAATATGCGTTCAAATTATGGCGAGGTGAAAAAAACATACCACAAAATGGAGAGCAGTGATGTTACTGGGGCCAAAATAGCTTAGGTATACTTAGGCATACATTTATTTAACTCAATCTTAGGTTTACTAGATGTTCGAACTAAAGTATTTTGGATGTCATACATTATAATTGGCGGCAGGAAATGGTAAAATATTTTGTAATTTTTAAAATTTTATTATATAAATATATATTTTAGTTTTTTCAGTTTCAGTTTATTAAAAGGCATTCATTGACATTCTGCAGTAAGACCTGGTGATATGACATGTAGCAAGGTTTTTTTAAATATCTTATGTAATATACTTCTTAATACTATTTTGTATATAGAATTTATTGGCTATATAGTGTATTATGTATGTTATTATAATAAATTTAATATTATATTTTATTAATATATTTTATTGTACTTGTTAATGTTATTACAATAAATTTAAAAAAATATTTTTTTTCATAAATATATTTCAAATATTAATAAATATTGACTTTCTTTTTAAAAAAAAATATAAATATAAGTTTTTTTTTCATAAATGAAAGTTGGAATTTCAGATGCGGAAAACCCAGATTTTTGGTCTAGGTATGTATAACAAAAGTTACAAAAAAAAAAAAAACAGTATTAGAGTCAGGGTGTATAAGTGATGTAAATTTTATACTTCATATGTATAGCCTCACATTTCACAACTCGATTCACACTTCGCATTTCATAATACGAACAAAAAAGCAAAAGCCATTTGGTCTTAAAGCTTTGACTAAGACCTTAGCCAATACACGTTGTTTCCAGATTGGGGGCGTTAGCACTATAGCATCCGAGATGTTTGGCTCTATGGACAATGCCTTTGATGAATTTGATATTGTTTAAAAATCCTGAACAGATTGGCAGCACTGTTGGTATTTTTGAATTTATTTATCCTTATTTACATAAGCGTAAATTTCAACGTTTTTTTAAAATGGCGATTAAATAATATTTTATAATACAAATTTTTTTATAAATTTTGAACTACGTATAAATTTTATATGTAGTTCAAAATTATTCTTATCTGATTTCTACAATTTGTATACCTCATTTTTTCTGTTTTTGAGATTGGTCAACCTCCTATTATACCAGATAGGACAAGAATTTTTTTAGGACGCTTTTTAGGTACAAAACTGTCTATTGACCCTATCAAGACGCTTACAAAACTAGAATACACGCTTTCTAATTCAGATGAACAAAAAGTGTTATCCCACGTAAAAGACCAAAGATAAATCAACCATACCGTCATAATTAGCTTTTCGAAAATCATTAAAAATAATTCGCTAGTTAGTTACTTTATAATGATGAATTGAATTTGCAATAACTGGAAAAATACATTTATCATGACAAATAAGAAAACCATTTGTCAACAAAAATCAAATCAAGAATTCGTTTAAGACTATTGTACTGAAAATTGATTTGGATTAAATTATATTATATTGACCTAAAGTCTATAACTGCACATTCTACTTCAGTTGAAACGTTAATGACGATTTCGTTTCAAAGAATAGGATGCACTACTAAAACCAATACCTTTTACTTGCGATTACAGGTACTATTAGGCAAGCTATGCATTCGTCAAAAACAAGGTTTGAGATAATAACCAACCATGACATCACGATGATAGCGAAAACGGCAAAAGATGGTCTAAAAATTGTATGTCTATCTGTCATCCTGTATGTATGTATGTATAGACAGCTACAGCCCAAACGGGAGGGCCGAATTGCTTCAAACTTGGGAAATTGAAAAAAAAATTTAGCTCAAAAAATAACGGTACCTGCCATATAACCGTAACCTTAAAGCATATTTTTCTCGAAAACGGCTCTAACGATTTTGATTAGAAAATCAGTGGAGCTTTTTGCGTACGACGATCATATAGTTGAAATTAAAAAAAAGTCTAAAAACCGTACTTTCCATGAGAGCATTTTTTTTTGCTTTCGACTACCTCGAAAATGGCCTAACAGATTCTTTCGAAATTTCACACATGCATATATAGGTGTAGTTAGTCCAATATATATTGCATACCAATATATTTAATTGTTACATTTATAATTGTTTTATTGAGTGAGAAACTTATTTGGTAATAATGACATATTAGATACTTATATTTTAGAGATTAGAATGTTGAACATATTGGGAAGGAAGATTTAATTTAATAGGTTGGTTTTGTGAAAAATTAAAAAAAAAACTCAATAGTTTTTAAACAAAACTTAAAAAATACTATATAAAAAGTTTTGCATTGCCAAGTGCCAGCAGTTGTCTTGAGAATACAGCAGCCAATGGGTCGTTCTGCAATGCCACTCTCATATTTGTGGTCAATTTTAACTTCTTGACATGCCGGTACAACAAAGACGACAATTTGCAAGCATGCATTAAATTCAACTTCAGCAGTAGTCGGGATGATGGGAAGCGTTTGACGAAAATCTCCGCTGAGCAATAGCATAGCCATACCAAGTCTTCTCGAATCACCTCGTAAATCCATCATTGTTCGGTCAACTGTGTTTATTTCAATTCGTTAAATCCTAACGTGAACTTTATAAATAAATCCTTAAAACTACTTAACACTTAATTTCCAAGCTATCGTAAAACAATGTTTTGAATTTTGAATTTTTAAAATTGTCATTTGGTGAAGCCACTATAAATAAAATTTATTAAATATTTCAACTACTTGATTGAGAGGGCTATGAGCACCATAGTTCGATCTACTAAAAATTTGATTCAGTGGTCTTTGAAGTCGTATACTTGAGTGACTAAAACTAAAGCTAAGGTGATGATACTGCTCCATTTATTATTGCTGTGATAAAACAAAATTATAAATATTTTCTATGATTTGCCAAGGAAGGAAGGTTTATTAAAGCAAGTCTTTGTGAATAAGGGGACAGAGGGTTTCCACGGAACCAAGGAAGTAAACGGAGAAAAAAGCGCAAGAACCTCCTCTGAATTGCTTCAATTCTCATTATATGTACAGATTAATAAGGTGCCCACACTACACAGGCATACTTAAGAATTGGTCTCACAAATGAAACAAAAAGTAGTTTGAGAACATAAGGGTCGCGGAAATTGCGGCCATATCTATTAATGAAAACAAGGATTCTATTTGCTTTTCTAACTACAAAAATAATATGGTCAGTAAATGTAAGTTCCGAGTCTAAAACAACTCCCAAGTCAGAAAAAACAGATACTCTACTTAAAGAACAAGAATCAAACATATAGGGTCAAGGGGGTAATTGTAAACGATTTTGCAACAGGCGATCTCGTACTGTTGAGGTGTTAACACGTTTTCGGCTTCCCAGTTTTTTTCAAATTTAATTTCGGGTGTGAGCTTAAGTGTAACGTTAAATCAACATTTCTCAAGTGGTGCAGTAGCACAAAGGTAGAGTGCAGGACCGATAATCCGAGGGTCGCCAGTTCGATTCCTAGCCATCAGAACTTTGCAAGCTTTTTTTTCACAACCGTGAAGTGGAAAACTTTATTGGTTGGGAAAACGAGCAAAGGAGGAGGAGTTTAAGCACGGGGCATCGAAAGGTCTAAGGAGGACGACAACGGGGAACAGAGAATGGTCGCGCGAATTGAAGCAATGGATACTCAAAGGGATCTTATAGTTCTCGCCGCTAAGGTCAAGCAAGAAGCGCGCCGAGGGAAAGAACTGAAAGAATTCGAGGAACAACAACAATAACAGCAAAAAGAACAATTACAAAAACAACAGCCACAGCAGCAGCCAAAAAAACAATGGCAAAAACAACAGCAGCAGAATCAGAAGCAGCAGAAGAGTCAGTCTCAGCAGCAGCAGCCACAGCCGTCGATTACGAAAAAAGAAAAGGTGCCACCCAGAAATACTTATAAAATTGAATTACAGGATACCACAAATCTGTGTAAGTTGGCCATAGGTCAAAATTTTACTGTAAAAAGATTAAATAACGATAGGCATACTATCCACTGCTTCACACTGGAACAGCACAAAAAAATTAAAGCGTTGCTAAAAGAAACCACTACTGAATTCTTTAGTTTCACCCCTAAGACCGAAAAATTTCAAACGGTCCTTTTGAAGGGCATAGATTCCTGCACGGAAACACAGGTGCTCTTAAGGGAACTCCGCCAAACAGCGAATGACGATCTCGACTTTATCGCGGTCAAGACGTTCGCTACAGTTAGAGCTTGGCGGGAGAATCGGAGTGTTCCCTTCTTCCTTGTTCAACTCTCACCCAGCAGCAAACTGGAAAGTTTGAGGAGTATCTCTGTCCTCAACTACCATGTTGTAACTTGGGAGAAATTAAAAAGGCGCGCCGACATGCTTCAATGCATGCGCTGCCAAAGGTTCGGCCACGCCGCAGCAAACTGCGAAATGCAGTTACGCTTCGTTAAGTGTGGAGATAACCGCAATGCAGATGAATGCAAGTTAGGGAAGGAACGGATCGAAGATAGGACCCAGCTTAAATGTGTACTCTGCCGAGGCGGCGCACACCTCACTTATTATAGGGGATGCCCGACGTTTCAGCTTATAAAGAACAATAAATCAGCAAAGCAGTCAATGGTAGAAAAGCGTCCAACAGTGCGTTCACCTACAAAAACGCCCGTCAACCAAATGGCGTCAGCAAGGGGAAGCACGTTACAGCCTACACCAAAGTTCGCCCAACAGACCCCTGTGCCTAATGCCCCGGCAGCACAGGCGATATTATTGGCATTCTGCTGGCCATCCAGGGCCAGTTGACTGGCCTCCAAAACCAGATCAGGGAGCAGGTGACTAGAGTGGATTATCTCTACTCTGTTTTGCCGAGCTTAACGCCCCTTAGAGGATAAGGGCGCATACCGGAGAGGCCCTTTAAGACCCTAGCTGTGAATGTAAATTCACTGATTAGGACCAAAGTAGAGCGAATTTATTCCAATTGCTTAAAGACATAAGTGCAGATGTGCTTATGGCTGGCGAAACTAAGCTTAACCAGAAACATAAATTGACTAACCATAATTACAATATCGTAAGAAGAGACTGACCCAACTCCACTCAAGGAGGAGACGTGACAATTTTTATACGTAAAGGCATTAGTCATAAGGTAATATATAATAGTGATGTGCGAAAATTTCGGACGTTAGAGGCATGCATCATATGCATTCATCTCCAAGAGGGGAAGCGATTGTATGTGATCGCTGCCCATGCACCGGAAACACCTCAGCCCACACAGTTTATATCAGAGCTTGAAAAGCTTTTTGAATGCTTAAGATTGAGCTCGGAAGAAACCTTTTGCATATTAGCCGGTGATTTAAACGCCAAACACATATATTGGGGATATCAAATACAAAATCCTCGAATTAACCATTTGTATAATTTGATGGGTCGATACAACCATGAGTATCGCCTCGATCTTCTTGCCACAGTGAGGCCATTGTTTCCAAGAAGCGGTGCCTATCTGGATCTATTGTTAAAAGACGCAAGACTAACAGTTACTGACACTGTGGGCCTTCGGCCTAAAAATTGTTTAAGAACGATCGAGTACGACAGTGACCACTGCGGAGTCGCCGCCGTAATACAACTTCCGAATCAGCTTATGGAGTTAGAGGAGTATGTGCCTGTGCATACTTACAGTTACATCTTATCGAGCGAATTACGTTCAAATCGTATATCCCCAGCAAATGACAGGAAGCTGAGAAATACTGAAATTGACAGATACTTAGAACAAACGGACGAAACAATTCAACGAACAATGAAAAGGACAATATCGAAATACAAAGAACGTAACGCAACTGACATGTACCGTAACGCGATAATTGATGCACTATACAGACAAAAAAGTGGCAAGACTAAAACACTTGTACAGACGGTTTACTGACACACGAGATCTGGAGATAAGGACACTGAAATCGTCCATCAAAAACATCAACAAATTGATCAAAGAAAATTATAGGTTGTCCATTAATTTGTTTTGGGACAACAAAATTCGGGCCGTGAACGCCACTGACCCGAGTATGTTCCCACAAATTAATAAGATATTCAGAAGAAAAGATCAAAACGACCTTCCGTGTCTTAAGCTCCAGAGGACGACACAAAACCGAGACGTACTTCTCACAGCAGGCATAGACCCAGATGCTCCGTCTTGGACGATGAAATCTTCATAATCGAAGATCCGCAGGAGAAAGTGGAGGCTGTAGGGGCTGCTTTCCAGCATGTGTACAAGGTGAATGCTAGCATTCGCCCGAACCATGACCTGGAGAGCAGAGCTCTGGTTCACCACTTTTACCTCCGGAACGATATAATGCAGTGGCGATCTGAGAACCTTGGTTTTACCGGGTTTAATGATAAAGATTTGGTAAACGCCATAATCGCCGACCGAAATGGGCCCAGTCCCCTGTTAATTTCGAAGAATGAGCTCCAGCTCATCTTCGATTCATTAAAGAAAAAGAAGTCAGCAGGAGTCGATGGTATATCCAACGTTGTACTACGACATTTGCCTCAAGAAGCAGTTGACATTTATACCACACTGTTTAACAACGCGCTGAATAATGTATATTATCCAGTGCGGTGGGAGACAGCAGTGGTGTATCATCTCCCTAAAAAGGGAAAGGACAATTCCAATCCGGCGAATATCAGGTCGATAAGTCTTCTTCCGAGTATCAGCAAAATATTTGAAAAGGTTATTAATAGGGCTCTGTTCAAGTGGGCGGAGGACAACAAAATCATACCGTATACTCAGTTCGGTCTTAAGACGGGACATGACATAATTCATGCCGCGCTAAACTCGTTTCTGATGTCCAATAGAACAAATCTAAAAAGCAGTGTACGTTTGCCTGTCGGGTTGATCTGGAGAAGGCCTTCGACACCGTATGGTTAGAGGGTCTCTATCTAAAGCTTGCCAGACTTGGTATAAGTAAACCGCTATTGTACATGCTTTATGACATGCTAAATGGTAGAAAGTTTGTTGTCAAGAGTGGCAATGTAACTTCTACCACAGTTTTTAATATTAACAATGGTCTTCAGCAGGGAGCGGTTAACTCGCCGATTCTCTTCAGCATTTACACCAGCGATCTGATAGGTAGTCTAACTCAGGCAATTGCGTACGCCGACGATCTAATTCCGTACAGAACAGCTAATACAATTGAGGTCATTAAAAATCTTTTGCAGAGTGACTTCGACAAGATTCCGCGATATTGTGATGACTGGAAGTTGAAAATCAACTTCCAGAAATCAGAAACTATTCTGTTTAGGACTCCGTTGTCTAGCGCCTCAAGGGATACGAGAAAGAACTGGCGCAAGCTGGTGATCGTAGGCCCACGTGGACATCCACTGGCGAGTACAAGTGTAGTAAAGTACCTTGGCATCTTGTTGGATCAGTACTTGTATTTCGACAGACATATAGGTGCTGCTCTGGCCAAGGCTAGGGGAGCCTTTGCCCTGACAAAACGATTGTTTTATAGCAGTCGTCTTGACAACAGGGTGAAGGTGATTTGCTACATGGCCCTCATCAGGCCGATGATTGCCTATGGATGCCCGGTGTGGTTCAACGTTGCCCCATCTCAAATGGAAAAGATTCGGGTGTTTGAGAGGCAGTGTCTTCGACGTTGCCTTGGATTACACAGAACACCAGAGTCGGAGTACAAACGATATTATTCCAACCAGGTTCTATACAACGGAGCCAACATAAACAGAATAGATAATTTGTTGTTTAAGCTGATTCGGGGGCACGTTGCAAAAGCGATGTCCGCAACTAACAACTTAATTTTTGGGGATTATTACCCCAATAACGAGAGTGTGCGTTTAAGTGGCTACATACCTCCCGAGGCATTCCTCTATTTAGATAGTTGAGGGCTGATACAGAATAGAATGGCGGTTCGGCTAATGTACCACGTCAGCCGACGAACTGTAGATAGGCGACGCCTATATGGTCGAGACGTCATCGCTCAAGGTGGACAAGAGTGCATTCGGTTCAGTAGGACTGTGTCCGATCGGGACCGAATGGATAGGGTGAAACAGGAGAACCAGTTCTGGTGGCTTTCTGAACAACATACTGATATATAAAGTCGGATAAGAGTTTGTAAAAAAAATATGTAGGTATGCGGGAACATATGAGCATGTATGTGCGCGTCTGTATATGAATGTGTGGATTCAAAGTCTCTGTGTTTCTGCATGCATATTTCGTGCAAAAAAAAAAACAAATATAAAAAAAAGCCAAAAATGCTGCTGCGGCTGTTCCAGTTTTTAAGTAGACTTATGTAGTTTTAGGTATTTTAAGTAGTTTAATTTATTTTTAGTTAGTATAAGTTAGGATAAATTAGTTGTAAATGAATAGAAGAAAACGCAAATAATACCTACATATTATTTTTGTTTTTGGTTTAGTGGACTGTGTGGGTTTAAGTCAAATTGAAATACTTTATGACTTTTAGTCCAAAATGCGTTTCGCCCGGACACGATAGTTGGGCTCATCAGTTAGATGCTATCGTGTCGCTCTAAGACGCACTATTTTTTGGTCGATGACTACCAACTCTTAATAAAATTTTCAGCACATACATGCTGAAAATTATATTTTTCTAGGGGAATTTGGTCAAATTCATGCACCCAGAAATATATGTATGTTACGCCCGTGGTCTGGCTAGTGGTAAATGAATAGAAGAAAACGCAAATAATACCTACATATTATTTTTGTATGTGCTGAAAATTTTATTAAGAGTTGGTAGTCATCGACCAAAAAAATAGTGCGTCTTAGAGCGACACGATAGCATCTAACCCATGAGCCCAACTATCGTGTCCGGGCGAAACGCATTTTGGACTAAAAGTCATAAAGTATTTCAATTTGACTTAAATTAGTTGTATATAGTTTTAATTATTTTTAGTCTAGCTTTATTTAGTTTATAAGAAAAAAATAAAAATATGATGTGATGCCGAGTTTTGTTTTTAAATATGTTTTCTTGGTAAAATAAAATAAAATAATTAGGATTAATTAAAATAGTTTTTAGCTCGAAAGACATTAGTATTAAAAGGTATAGTTTAGTTTAGAGCGCCCGTAAAGGGCCAGTAAATTAGTTGTAAGTTATTGATAAGTAGGCTAGTTTTAACCATTTTTGTCTAGCTTTAAGATAGTTATAAGTTAATATGAAATAAAAATGAAGTTACAAAAAAAAGCATCGCTTCCCACAGATAAGCGAAATCAAGCTTCTTTGCGCGTGGTTAGTACTTCGATGGGGAACCGTCGGAAACCAACCATGTGCTGTTGACATGTGTTTCTTCTGTTGTGTGTTCTTCCTGTCTCTGTCTGTCTCTGTTGTATTAATGTATGTAAAAGTTTAAGCCAATGATCTAGTTGCCAGTGCTTCAGTGTGTTCTACTTCGTAGATTTATCTGCGGAGTAGTATAAAATGTAATGTAATGTAATGTAGATGCTTAGGTTATTTTTCGTATCAAAAACAGATCATTATTTCCTAAATGCTTCAAAATAAGAAATAATTTTTAGGGATGCGTTTCTTAAATAGGTACTTAGATTTACCAAGAATAAGACTTAACTTAAATTTATTTTATGTTTCTGTAATGATAATGATTTATTTTCCGATCAAGCTTTTTATACGAAAACTATCACTTTGGTCATACTACTCGTAACTCAAATAGAAATGTCAGTAAATTTCAAACATTTTACTTTGAAAATAAGATTCATTCAAGTTCATCTTGTGCAATCGTTTAAGAATGAATATTATTCGTTCGAATGTCAGTATATACAATATTCATCAAAATTTGTATAAAACCAAACTATTCTGAACTTTATTTATTATCGGAAAATATGACTCCAAGAATTTCTTAAACCTATTTCTAGCTCGAAAAAGCAAAGTATCGTTTCCAAAAGAAAATGAAAGCTTTTCAATTTTTTTTTTAATTTCCTTCTTTTTAAAAATCGTGAAACTTTTCAGTTGTATTTCCTTTAAGGACATCAAGTCTTACGAGCCTCTTATTTTAACCAAAATTAATGTAATTGCATAGCATTACTCTCTGACGTCACTACATTTGTCATGGCGTTGACCAACACATTTGATTTATTTTTAATCTTTATATTTATTTCTTACAAAACTTAAGTAGCTACCTATTATAACAATATAAATTAAAGTACTTAACAATGGCTGGTGTTTGAATACATAGCTAAGTACTTTCTATTGTTCGAAAACAAGTGACAAAAGTACTTTTTAGTAAACAAAATGTATATATCTACTATTGATGGGGAATCATTCAATATTTGAAAATAACTTATTCTAAGACAGATATAGATATATGGATAGTTTGTGACAAATTAGAATATATTTTGAATGTTAAGCTTATAGAATCTCAATTTCAGGATATTTGAAAGATAATAGCCATTTTTACTTGCGATTATAGGTACCATAAGTTAAGTTATGTATTCGTAAAAAAAAATGTTTGTGTAACAATCAAACATGACATTACGATCATAGAGAATACCAAAAAAGTGTCTATCTGTCTGTCTACCTGTCTATCTGTCCTCGAGTCTGCAGCCTAAACGGTTCGGTGGATTTGCTTCAAACTTGGTACATATTATTTTTTCGGTAATATGCCCACACGTTTTTTTCATTTATTTTAAGACGACAAATAACCGTAGCCCCCATACATTTTTTTTGGCCAAAAACAAAAATCTTAGTTTTCTCAAAAACGGCTCCAACAATTTTTATAAAAAAAATCAGTTCATTAACGATGGAAAAGGGTACCTTATGATAATTTTTTTTGGAAAACAATTGTTATTTTTGGTACCTCTTGTACAACCATTTTTTTGGTTTACGATTTTATCGGTAACGGTTAATTTGATTTTTTTGAAAGTTTTGACGCGAAGCTACTAGAAAGTTTAAAAACAGAAACATTTTTTTTGGAAATTATTTTTTTTTTGAAAACTCAAAATTTCGAAAACGACTCAAAAGGTTTTTTCAAAACTTCGTATTCGGTGGTTTTTTGACATTATCTTGAATAGCTAAAAAAATATTTTTTTTAAAATAAAAAACAACGGTACCTCCCATACAAATGTTAAAAAACCGTTAAGAAAAATATTAATTTCTCGAAAACGGCTCCAAAATTTTTTATAAAAAAATTGTGTGTTCTTAAATTAGTACAGTTCACTTTCAAGTATAAAAATGTTTTTTTGCGTACTTATTAACGGTACTTCCCATAAAACCACTTTTCATATTTTCGACTTTCTCAACATTGGAGGAACCGATTAAAATATTTTTTTTTTATAAAAATGCTCACTGAAATTGTTAATAAAACTGCATACCAACTGTTTTGAAAAAAAAACGTTTTTCGATTTTTAAAAAATAAATAATTTTTTTTTTGAAAAATCGATTTTTCAAAAACCAGTCACAGAATATTTTGTATATGTATATAATTAATATCTTCAAAATGGAGTTTCAATTTTTTTTTTTTAAAATGTTCTAAAAAATGTATACATAAAAAATTAATTTATTAAAAAACCGCTCCAACGATTTTTGAAATTTTTTTTTGATATATTTTTATTTAACCATGAGTTCAAATTGCATCTTTGTTTTCCCTCAAACTATAACGACTAAGCAATATAAAAACATTTAATTATATGTATTATCCAATTATTTCTACCTTATTATTATTCCCTTTTTACGAATTTTTGCGTACGTCACTTAATACTAAATACAATGTATTTATACATTTGTAGGTAGGTACCTATGTAACTATTCCTTGGACCATCCATTCGACAATTCATTATAATAAGAATCAAGGTAATCTTACCTACATAGGCTTTAAACCTGCATAGGATAACTGCACCTAACTAACTAAACCTCAATTGTTAGCTACATTAAAGTTGTTAGCTACAAGAGCAAGTTCGTGCGATCCAGTCGTTCATTTTATTTTATGTTTAATAAGAAAACAGATTTCCCTCTCTCATAGCTAAGGTTAGTTGGCAGATGGTTAAATATACGAGGAGCTGTAACGTAATAAACTTTTGAAAAATGTATTGTATTAATTCTTGGTACATTTGCGAAGTTACTGGTGTTGATACCTAAGTGAATATTGTCAACAAATCTTACATCCAAATAACCGGAATTTTAGAAAAATAATTTCAAAACTTTGTAGCAATACAAATGTTTTAAAGGTAAAATTCCAAGATTTTTATGTTAGCCGTATCATAAATATAAATGGTTGCAATGGTAGATGCAACCGCAATGGCAAATGCAACCGCAATTGTAAATGCAACCGCAATGGTAAATGCATCCGGAATTGTAAATGCAACCACAATAGTAAATGCAACCGAAATGGTCAATAGAACCGAAATGGTTAATGAAACCAAATTGGTAAGTGCACCCACAATGGTAAATTCAAACGCAATGGTAAATGCAACCGCAATGGTAAATGCAACCACAATGGTAAATGCAACCGCAATGATAAATGCAACCGCAATGGTAAATGCAACCGCAATTGTAAATGCAACCACAATGGCGAATGCAACCAAATGGTAAATGCAACCAGAATGGTTAATGCAACCAATACGATAAATGCAACCGCAATGGTAAATGCAACCGCAATGGTAAATGCAACCACAATGGTAAATGCAACCAAAATAGTAAATGCAACCGCAATGATTAATGCAACAGCAATGGTAAATGCAACCGCAATTGTAAATGCAACCGCAATGGTAAATGCAACCACAATGGCGAATGCAACCAAATGGTAAATGCAACCAGAATGGTTAATGCAACCAATACGATAAATGCAACCGCAATGGTAAATGCAACCACAATGGTAAATGCAACCACAATGGTAAATGCAGCCGCAATGGTAAATGCAACCGCAATGGTAAATGCAACCGCAATTGGAAATGCAACAACAATAATAAATGCAACCAAATGGTCAATGCAACCAAAATGGTAAATGCAACCGCAATGGTAAATGCAACCGAAATGGTAAATGCAACCGCAATGGTAAATGCAACCGCAACTGGAAATGCAACCACAATAATAAATGCAACCAAATGGTCAATGCAACCAAAATGGTAAATGCAACCGCAATGGTAAATGCAACCGAAATGGTGAATGCAACCAAAATGGTAAATACAACCGAAATGGTGAATGCAACCAAATGGTAAATGCAACCAGAAAGGTTAATGCAACCAATACGGTAAATGCAACGGCAATGGTAAATGCAACCACAATGGTAAATGCAACCACAATGCTAAATGCAACCGCAATGGTAAATGCAACCACAATGGTAAATGCAACCGCAATGATTAACGCAACCGCAATGGTAAATGCAACCGCAATTGTAAATGCAACCAAAATAGTAAATGCAGCCGAAATGGTGAATGCAACCAAATGGTAAATGCAACCAGAATGGTTAGTGCAACCAATACGGTAAATGCAACCGCAATGGTAAATGCAACCACAATAGTAAATGTAACCGAAATGGTCAATGCAACCAAATGGTAAATGCAACCGCAATGGTTAATGCAACAGCAATGGTAAATACAACCGAAATGGTAAATGAAACCAAAATGGTAAATGCACCCACAATGGTAAATGCTACCGCAATGGTAAATGCAGCTACAATGGTAAATGCAAGCGCAATGGTAAATGGGATCTCAATGGGAAATACAACGCTCAAAGTCAAGGTACTTGGCAAATCTTTCGAAATGTACTCGAACAACCAGAATGGTTAATGCAACCAATACGGTAAATGCAACGGCAATGGTAAATGCAACCACAATGGTAAATGCAACCACAATGCTAAATGCAACCGCAATGGTAAATGCAACCACAATGGTAAATGCAACCGCAATGATTAACGCAACCGCAATGGTAAATGCAACCGCAATTGTAAATGCAGCCGAAATGGTGAATGCAACCAAATGGTAAATGCAACCAGAATGGTTAGTGCAACCAATACGGTAAATGCAACCGCAATGGTAAATGCAACCACAATAGTAAATGTAACCGAAATGGTCAATGCAACCAAATGGTAAATGCAACCGCAATGGTTAATGCAACAGCAATGGTAAATACAACCGAAATGGTAAATGAAACCAAAATGGTAAATGCACCCACAATGGTAAATGCTACCGCAATGGTAAATGCAGCTACAATGGTAAATGCAAGCGCAATGGTAAATGGGATCTCAATGGGAAATACAACGCTCAAAGTCAAGGTACTTGGCAAATCTTTCGAAATGTACTCGAACATAGTAAGCAATAAAAATTCTCAAATTCACTGCCGAAAGTAATAATTTTTTTTTTATAAGTATCCCATATACATTCGTTCTTGTTGATTCTCATGATTTCAACTACATAGAACGAAAAAATCAAAAATTAATTCTGCTGAATTAAAAAATATTTTATTTCATTCTGAAAAAAATATGTCAAACGAGAAAATGTTTCAAGAAAGAACTGAATCAAGAGTAACTGGTATGTTTTTTGCTGGATTTTCAAGCGCTGCTGCATCTTTTATTGTGTATCCATTTATTTTTGTAAAGCAGAGGGCTGAAATCCATCAATTAACGGCGATACATGTCATTAAAGAACATTTCAAAACTAAAGGTTTTGTATTTTTTTTATTTATGTATATTAATTGAATTTTTTGTTTTAGAATTTGTATTGTTTTAAATCAAATTATTTACTTTTAATTAATTTTCAGGCTTTAGAAATATGTATAGAGGTGTAATGGGCTTTACGGCCCGTTCATTGGTACAGTCAAGCCTCAGGTTCGAGCTCTACGAAGAGGCGAATCGTCAAAATTTATTGACATCTTTAGATCGAAAGATTGCCTTAGCCGGATTAAGTGGAGCTGCTGTGGGTACTTTGATGACTCCATTGGCTAGGATGCAAATTCTGGCCCAAAGTAAAACCGGAATAAGAAGTTTTCTTCGCGAGAGAGGAAGCTATTGGAAAATGTTTTCTGGTGCAGAACTAGGTGCTGCCCGTGGGATGTTATATTCCATTGGACAATTTGTTCTGTATGATGAGGTAAGTAAAGTTACGGATGTCTAGAAGCATTTTAGCAAATTAAGTCAATTTTTTATTTATTTTTCAGACAAAAACACATCTTCTGAAGTACCAGAACATTTTTCAAGACAACATATATACTTCTATTTTGGCAGCAATAACGGCAGGCTCCGTTGCAACTGTACTTCAACAACCGCTGGATGTTGTACAACTCAAATTTATGAAGGCCCCACCAGGAGTGTTTCGCAACTCTGCGGACGTTTTTAAGAAAATTGCGCGGGAGTATGGAGTGACAGGTTTTTACCGAGGACTTTCTCCAGCATTTCTTAGAATTATTCCTCACACCATACTAACGTATATATTTTTAGAAAATATGCGTTCAAATTATGGCGAGGTGAAAAAAACATACCACAAAATGGAGAGCAGTGATGTTACTGGGGCCAAAATAGCTTAGGTATACTTAGGCATACATTTATTTAACTCAATCTTAGGTTTACTAGATGTTCGAACTAAAGTATTTTGGATGTCATACATTATAATTGGCGGCAGGAAATGGTAAAATATTTTGTAATTTTTAAAATTTTATTATATAAATATATATTTTAGTTTTTTCAGTTTCAGTTTATTAAAAGGCATTCATTGACATTCTGCAGTAAGACCTGGTGATATGACATGTAGCAAGGTTTTTTTAAATATCTTATGTAATATACTTCTTAATACTATTTTGTATATAGAATTTATTGGCTATATAGTGTATTATGTATGTTATTATAATAAATTTAATATTATATTTTATTAATATATTTTATTGTACTTGTTAATGTTATTACAATAAATTTAAAAAAATATTTTTTTTCATAAATATATTTCAAATATTAATAAATATTGACTTTCTTTTTAAAAAAAAATATAAATATAAGTTTTTTTTTCATAAATGAAAGTTGGAATTTCAGATGCGGAAAACCCAGATTTTTGGTCTAGGTATGTATAACAAAAGTTACAAAAAAAAAAAAAACAGTATTAGAGTCAGGGTGTATAAGTGATGTAAATTTTATACTTCATATGTATAGCCTCACATTTCACAACTCGATTCACACTTCGCATTTCATAATACGAACAAAAAAGCAAAAGCCATTTGGTCTTAAAGCTTTGACTAAGACCTTAGCCAATACACGTTGTTTCCAGATTGGGGGCGTTAGCACTATAGCATCCGAGATGTTTGGCTCTATGGACAATGCCTTTGATGAATTTGATATTGTTTAAAAATCCTGAACAGATTGGCAGCACTGTTGGTATTTTTGAATTTATTTATCCTTATTTACATAAGCGTAAATTTCAACGTTTTTTTAAAATGGCGATTAAATAATATTTTATAATACAAATTTTTTTATAAATTTTGAACTACGTATAAATTTTATATGTAGTTCAAAATTATTCTTATCTGATTTCTACAATTTGTATACCTCATTTTTTCTGTTTTTGAGATTGGTCAACCTCCTATTATACCAGATAGGACAAGAATTTTTTTAGGACGCTTTTTAGGTACAAAACTGTCTATTGACCCTATCAAGACGCTTACAAAACTAGAATACACGCTTTCTAATTCAGATGAACAAAAAGTGTTATCCCACGTAAAAGACCAAAGATAAATCAACCATACCGTCATAATTAGCTTTTCGAAAATCATTAAAAATAATTCGCTAGTTAGTTACTTTATAATGATGAATTGAATTTGCAATAACTGGAAAAATACATTTATCATGACAAATAAGAAAACCATTTGTCAACAAAAATCAAATCAAGAATTCGTTTAAGACTATTGTACTGAAAATTGATTTGGATTAAATTATATTATATTGACCTAAAGTCTATAACTGCACATTCTACTTCAGTTGAAACGTTAATGACGATTTCGTTTCAAAGAATAGGATGCACTACTAAAACCAATACCTTTTACTTGCGATTACAGGTACTATTAGGCAAGCTATGCATTCGTCAAAAACAAGGTTTGAGATAATAACCAACCATGACATCACGATGATAGCGAAAACGGCAAAAGATGGTCTAAAAATTGTATGTCTATCTGTCATCCTGTATGTATGTATGTATAGACAGCTACAGCCCAAACGGGAGGGCCGAATTGCTTCAAACTTGGGAAATTGAAAAAAAAATTTAGCTCAAAAAATAACGGTACCTGCCATATAACCGTAACCTTAAAGCATATTTTTCTCGAAAACGGCTCTAACGATTTTGATTAGAAAATCAGTGGAGCTTTTTGCGTACGACGATCATATAGTTGAAATTAAAAAAAAGTCTAAAAACCGTACTTTCCATGAGAGCATTTTTTTTTGCTTTCGACTACCTCGAAAATGGCCTAACAGATTCTTTCGAAATTTCACACATGCATATATAGGTGTAGTTAGTCCAATATATATTGCATACCAATATATTTAATTGTTACATTTATAATTGTTTTATTGAGTGAGAAACTTATTTGGTAATAATGACATATTAGATACTTATATTTTAGAGATTAGAATGTTGAACATATTGGGAAGGAAGATTTAATTTAATAGGTTGGTTTTGTGAAAAATTAAAAAAAAAACTCAATAGTTTTTAAACAAAACTTAAAAAATACTATATAAAAAGTTTTGCATTGCCAAGTGCCAGCAGTTGTCTTGAGAATACAGCAGCCAATGGGTCGTTCTGCAATGCCACTCTCATATTTGTGGTCAATTTTAACTTCTTGACATGCCGGTACAACAAAGACGACAATTTGCAAGCATGCATTAAATTCAACTTCAGCAGTAGTCGGGATGATGGGAAGCGTTTGACGAAAATCTCCGCTGAGCAATAGCATAGCCATACCAAGTCTTCTCGAATCACCTCGTAAATCCATCATTGTTCGGTCAATGTGTTTATTTCAATTCGTTAAATCCTAACGTGAACTTTATAAATAAATCCTTAAAACTACTTAACACTTAATTTCCAAGCTATCGTAAAACAATGTTTTGAATTTTGAATTTTTAAAATTGTCATTTGGTGAAGCCACTATAAATAAAATTTATTAAATATTTCAACTACTTGATTGAGAGGGCTATGAGCACCATAGTTCGATCTACTAAAAATTTGATTCAGTGGTCTTTGAAGTCGTATACTTGAGTGACTAAAACTAAAGCTAAGGTGATGATACTGCTCCATTTATTATTGCTGTGATAAAACAAAATTATAAATATTTTCTATGATTTGCCAAGGAAGGAAGGTTTATTAAAGCAAGTCTTTGTGAATAAGGGGACAGAGGGTTTCCACGGAACCAAGGAAGTAAACGGAGAAAAAAGCGCAAGAACCTCCTCTGAATTGCTTCAATTCTCATTATATGTACAGATTAATAAGGTGCCCACACTACACAGGCATACTTAAGAATTGGTCTCACAAATGAAACAAAAAGTAGTTTGAGAACATAAGGGTCGCGGAAATTGCGGCCATATCTATTAATGAAAACAAGGATTCTATTTGCTTTTCTAACTACAAAAATAATATGGTCAGTAAATGTAAGTTCCGAGTCTAAAACAACTCCCAAGTCAGAAAAAACAGATACTCTACTTAAAGAACAAGAATCAAACATATAGGGTCAAGGGGGTAATTGTAAACGATTTTGCAACAGGCGATCTCGTACTGTTGAGGTGTTAACACGTTTTCGGCTTCCCAGTTTTTTTCAAATTTAATTTCGGGTGTGAGCTTAAGTGTAACGTTAAATCAACATTTCTCAAGTGGTGCAGTAGCACAAAGGTAGAGTGCAGGACCGATAATCCGAGGGTCGCCAGTTCGATTCCTAGCCATCAGAACTTTGCAAGCTTTTTTTTCACAACCGTGCAGTGGAAAACTTTATTGGTTGGGAAAACGAGCAAAGGAGGAGGAGTTTAAGCACGGGGCATCGAAAGGTCTAAGGAGGACGACAACGGGGAACAGAGAATGGTCGCGCGAATTGAAGCAATGGATACTCAAAGGGATCTTATAGTTCTCGCCGCTAAGGTCAAGCAAGAAGCGCGCCGAGGGAAAGAACTGAAAGAATTCGAGGAACAACAACAATAACAGCAAAAAGAACAATTACAAAAACAACAGCCACAGCAGCAGCCAAAAAAACAATGGCAAAAACAACAGCAGCAGAATCAGAAGCAGCAGAAGAGTCAGTCTCAGCAGCAGCAGCCACAGCCGTCGATTACGAAAAAAGAAAAGGTGCCACCCAGAAATACTTATAAAATTGAATTACAGGATACCACAAATCTGTGTAAGTTGGCCATAGGTCAAAATTTTACTGTAAAAAGATTAAATAACGATAGGCATACTATCCACTGCTTCACACTGGAACAGCACAAAAAAATTAAAGCGTTGCTAAAAGAAACCACTACTGAATTCTTTAGTTTCACCCCTAAGACCGAAAAATTTCAAACGGTCCTTTTGAAGGGCATAGATTCCTGCACGGAACCACAGGTGCTCTTAAGTGAACTCCGCCAAAAAGCGAAAGACGATCTCGACTTTATCGGGGTTAAGCCGTTCACTACAGCTAGAGCTAGGCGGGGGAAGCGGAGTCTTCCCTTCTTCCTTGTTCAACTCTCACCCAGCAGCAAACTGGATAGTTTGAGGAGTATCTCCGTCCTTCACTACCAGGTTGTAATTTGGGACAAATTAAAAAGGCGTGGCGACATGCTTCAATGCATTCGCTGCCAAAGGTTCGGCCACGCCGCAGCAAACTGCAAAATGCAGTCACGCTGCGTTAAGTGTGGAGAGAACCACAATGCAGATGAATGCAAGTTAGGAAGGCAACGGGTCGAAGATAGGACCCAGCTTAAATGTGTACTCTGCCGAGGCGGCGGACACCCCGCTAATTATCGGGGATGTCCGACGTTTCAGCATATAAAGAACAATAAAGCAGCAAAGCAAACAAAATCAGAAAAGCGTCCAACAGTGTGCCCTCCTACAACAACGCCCGTCAACCACCAAATTTCTTACGCCCAAATGGCGTCAGGAAGGGGAAGCACGGTACAGCCTGCACCAAACGTTTCCCAACAGGCCCCCGTGCCTAAGGCGCCGGCAGCACAGGCGATATTATGGGCATTCTGCTGGCCATCCAGGGCCAGTTGACTGGCCTCCAAAACCAGATCAGGGAGCAGGCGACTAGGGTGGATTATCTCTAGTCTGTTTTGCCGAGCTTAACGCAACTTAGAGGTTAAGGGCGCGCTGCTGGAGAGGCCTTTAAAGACCCTAGCTGTGAATGTAAATTCACTGATTAGGACCGAACGTAGAGCGAATTTATTCCAATTGCTTAAAGACATAAGTCCAGATGTGTTCATAGCTAGCAAAACTAAGCTTAACCAGAAACATAAATTGACTAACAACAATTACAATATCGTAAGAAGAGACCGACCCAACTCCACTCAAGGAGGAGGCGTCGCAATCTTTTTACGTAAAGGCATTAGTCGGACGTTAGAGGCATGCATCATATGCATTCATCTCCATCAAGGGAAGCGAATGTATGTTATCGCTGCCTATGCACCGGAAAGACCTCAGCCAACAGAATTTATAGCAGAACTTGAAAAGCTTTTTGAATGCTTAAGATTGAGCTCGGAAGAAAACTACTATTGGCTGGTGATTTGAATGGCAAACATATATATTGGGGAAATCAAATACAAAATCCTCGTGGTAACCATCTGTAAAATTGGATGGGTCGATACAACTTGGAGTATCGCATTGAACTTCTACAGACAGCCCATCGTTTCCAAGAAGCGGTGCCTATCTGGATCTATTGTTAAAAGACGCAAGACTAACAGTTACTGACACTGTGGGCCTTCGGCCTAAAAATTGTTTAAGAACGATCGAGTACGACAGTGACCACTGCGGAGTCGCCGCCGTAATACAACTTCCGAATCAGCTTATGGAGTTAGAGGAGTATGTGCCTGTGCATACTTACAGTTACATCTTATCGAGCGAATTACGTTCAAATCGTATATCCCCAGCAAATGACAGGAAGCTGACAAATACTGAAATTGACAGATACTTAGAACAAACGGATGAAACAATTCAACGAACAATGAAAAGGACAATATCGAAATACAAAGAACGTAACGCAACTGACATGTACCGTAACGCGATAATTGATGCACTATACAGACAAAAAAGTGGCAAGACTAAAACACTTGTACAGACGGTTTACTGACACACGAGATCTGGAGATAAGGACACTGAAATCGTCCATCAAAAACATCAACAAATTGATCAAAGAAAATTATAGGTTGTCCATTAATTTGTTTTGGGACAACAAAATTCGGGCCGTGAACGCCACTGACCCGTGTATGTTCCCACAAATTAATAAGATATTCAGAAGAAAAGATCAAAACGACCTTCCGTGTCTTAAGCTCCAGAGGACGACACAAAACCGAGACGTACTTCTCACAGCAGGCATAGACCCAGATGCTCCGTCTTGGACGATGAAATCTTCATAATCGAAGATCCGCAGGAGAAAGTGGAGGCTGTAGGGGCTGCTTTCCAGCATGTGTACAAGGTGAATGCTAGCATTCGCCCGAACCATGACCTGGAGAGCAGAGCTCTGGTTCACCACTTTTACCTCCGGAACGATATAATGCAGTGGCGATCTGAGAACCTTGGTTTTACCGGGTTTAATGATAAAGATTTGGTAAACGCCATAATCGCCGACCGAAATGGGCCCAGTCCCCTGTTAATTTCGAAGAATGAGCTCCAGCTCATCTTCGATTCATTAAAGAAAAAGAAGTCAGCAGGAGTCGATGGTATATCCAACGTTGTACTACGACATTTGCCTCAAGAAGCACTTGACATTTATACCACACTGTTTAACAACGCGCTGAATAATGTATATTATCCAGTGCGGTGGGAGACAGCAGTGGTGTATCATCTCCCTAAAAAGGGAAAGGATAATTCCAATCCGGCGAATCTCAGGTCGATAAGTCTTCTTCCGAGTATCAGCAAAGTATTTGAAAAGGTTATTAATAGGGCTCTGTTCAAGTGGGCGGAGGACAACAAAATCATACCGTATACTCAGTTCGGTCTTAAGACGGGACATGACATAATTCATGCCGCGCTAAACTCGTTTCTGATGTCCAATGGAACAAATCTAAAAAGCAGTGTACGAGTGCTGTCTGATTGATCTGGAGAAGGCCTTCGACACCGTATGGTTAGAAGGTCTCTATCTAAAGCTTGCCAGACTTGGTATAAGTAAACCGCTATTGTACATGCTTTATGACATGCTAAATGGTAGAAAGTTTGTTGTCAAGAGTGGCAATGTAACTTCTACCACAGTTTTTAATATTTACATTGGTCTTCAGCAGGGAGCGGTTAACTCGCTGATTCTATTCAACATTTACACCAGCGATCTGATAGGTAGTCTAACTCAGGCAATTGCGTACGCCGACGATCTAATTCCGTACAGAACAGCTAATACAATTGAGGTCATTAAAAATCTTTTGCAGAGTGACTTCGACAAGATTCCGCGATATTGTGATGACTGGAAGTTGAAAATCAACTTCCAGAAATCAGAAACTATTCTGTTTAGGACTCCGTTGTCTAGCGCCTCAAGGGATACGAGAAAGAACTGGCGCAAGCTGGTGATCGTAGGCCCACGTGGACATCCACGGCAGTGGATGGCAGAGGCAGTGTCTTCGACGTTGCCTTGGATTACACAGAACACCAGAGTCGGAGTACAAACGATATTATTCCAACCAGGTTCTATACAACGGAGCCAACATAAACAGAATAGATAATTTGTTGTTTAAGCTGATTCGGGGGCACGTTGCAAAAGCGATGTCCGCAACTAACAACTTAATTTTTGGGGATTATTACCCCAATAACGAGAGTGTGCGTTTAAGTGGCTACATACCTCCCGAGGCATTCCTCTATTTAGATAGTTGAGGGCTGATACAGAATAGAATGGCGGTTCGGCTAATGTACCACGTCAGCCGACGAACTGTAGATAGGCGACGCCTATATGGTCGAGACGTCATCGCTCAAGGTGGACAAGAGTGCATTCGGTTCAGTAGGACTGTGTCCGATCGGGACCGAATGGATAGGGTGAAACAGGAGAACCAGTTCTGGTGGCTTTCTGAACAACATACTGATATATAAAGTCGGATAAGAGTTTGTAAAAAAAATATGTAGGTATGCGGGAACATATGAGCATGTATGTGCGCGTCTGTATATGAATGTGTGGATTCAAAGTCTCTGTGTTTCTGCATGCATATTTCGTGCAAAAAAAAAAACAAATATAAAAAAAAGCCAAAAATGCTGCTGCGGCTGTTCCAGTTTTTAAGTAGACTTATGTAGTTTTAGGTATTTTAAGTAGTTTAATTTATTTTTAGTTAGTATAAGTTAGGATAAATTAGTTGTAAATGAATAGAAGAAAACGCAAATAATACCTACATATTATTTTTGTTTTTGGTTTAGTGGACTGTGTGGGTTTAAGTCAAATTGAAATACTTTATGACTTTTAGTCCAAAATGCGTTTCGCCCGGACACGATAGTTGGGCTCATCAGTTAGATGCTATCGTGTCGCTCTAAGACGCACTATTTTTTGGTCGATGACTACCAACTCTTAATAAAATTTTCAGCACATACATGCTGAAAATTATATTTTTCTAGGGGAATTTGGTCAAATTCATGCACCCAGAAATATATGTATGTTACGCCCGTGGTCTGGCTAGTGGTAAATGAATAGAAGAAAACGCAAATAATACCTACATATTATTTTTGTATGTGCTGAAAATTTTATTAAGAGTTGGTAGTCATCGACCAAAAAAATAGTGCGTCTTAGAGCGACACGATAGCATCTAACCCATGAGCCCAACTATCGTGTCCGGGCGAAACGCATTTTGGACTAAAAGTCATAAAGTATTTCAATTTGACTTAAATTAGTTGTATATAGTTTTAATTATTTTTAGTCTAGCTTTATTTAGTTTATAAGAAAAAAATAAAAATATGATGTGATGCCGAGTTTTGTTTTTAAATATGTTTTCTTGGTAAAATAAAATAAAATAATTAGGATTAATTAAAATAGTTTTTAGCTCGAAAGACATTAGTATTAAAAGGTATAGTTTAGTTTAGAGCGCCCGTAAAGGGCCAGTAAATTAGTTGTAAGTTATTGATAAGTAGGCTAGTTTTAACCATTTTTGTCTAGCTTTAAGATAGTTATAAGTTAATATGAAATAAAAATGAAGTTACAAAAAAAAGCATCGCTTCCCACAGATAAGCGAAATCAAGCTTCTTTGCGCGTGGTTAGTACTTCGATGGGGAACCGTCGGAAACCAACCATGTGCTGTTGACATGTGTTTCTTCTGTTGTGTGTTCTTCCTGTCTCTGTCTGTCTCTGTTGTATTAATGTATGTAAAAGTTTAAGCCAATGATCTAGTTGCCAGTGCTTCAGTGTGTTCTACTTCGTAGATTTATCTGCGGAGTAGTATAAAATGTAATGTAATGTAATGTAGATGCTTAGGTTATTTTTCGTATCAAAAACAGATCATTATTTCCTAAATGCTTCAAAATAAGAAATAGTTTTTAGGGATGCGATTCTTAAATAGGTACTTAGATTTACCAAGAATAAGACTTAACTTAAATTTATTTTATGTTTCTGTAATGATAATGATTTATTTTCCGATCAAGCTTTTTATACGAAAACTATCACTTTGGTCATACTACTCGTAACTCAAATAGAAATGTCAGTAAATTTCAAACATTTTACTTTGAAAATAAGATTCATTCAAGTTCATCTTGTGCAATCGTTTAAGAATGAATATTATTCGTTCGAATGTCAGTATATACAATATTCATCAAAATTTGTATAAAACCAAACTATTCTGAACTTTATTTATTATCGGAAAATATGACTCCAAGAATTTCTTAAACCTATTTCTAGCTCGAAAAAGCAAAGTATCGTTTCCAAAAGAAAATGAAAGCTTTTCAATTTTTTTTTTAATTTCCTTCTTTTTAAAAATCGTGAAACTTTTCAGTTGTATTTCCTTTAAGGACATCAAGTCTTACGAGCCTCTTATTTTAACCAAAATTAATGTAATTGCATAGCATTACTCTCTGACGTCACTACATTTGTCATGGCGTTGACCAACACATTTGATTTATTTTTAATCTTTATATTTATTTCTTACAAAACTTAAGTAGCTACCTATTATAACAATATAAATTAAAGTACTTAACAATGGCTGGTGTTTGAATACATAGCTAAGTACTTTCTATTGTTCGAAAACAAGTGACAAAAGTACTTTTTAGTAAACAAAATGTATATATCTACTATTGATGGGGAATCATTCAATATTTGAAAATAACTTATTCTAAGACAGATATAGATATATGGATAGTTTGTGACAAATTAGAATATATTTTGAATGTTAAGCTTATAGAATCTCAATTTCAGGATATTTGAAAGATAAGAGCCATTTTTACTTGCGATTATAGGTACCATAAGTTAAGTTATGTATTCGTAAAAAAAAATGTTTGTGTAACAATCAAACATGACATTACGATCATAGAGAATACCAAAAAAGTGGGTCCCGCAATCCCGTCTGTCTATCTGTCTGTCTACCTGTCTATCTGTCCTCGAGTCTGCAGCCTAAACGGTTCGGTGGATTTGCTTCAAACTTGGTACATATTATTTTTTCGGTAATATGCCCACACGTTTTTTTCATTTATTTTAAGACGACAAATAACCGTAGCCCCCATACATTTTTTTGGCCAAAACCAAAAATCCTATATTTCTCAAAAATGGCTCCAACGATTTTTATAAAAAAAATCAGTTCATTAACGAAGGGAAAGGGTAACTTTTGATAATTTTTTTTGGAAAACAATTGTTGTTTTTCGTACCTCTTGTACAACCATTTCTTGGTTTTCGATTTTCTTGGTAAGGGTTAATTTGAGAAGCTCCTAGAAAGTTTAAAAACTATTGTTTAACAAAATTTTTCAAAAAAAAAATTTCTTGGAAATTATTTTTTTTTGAAAACTCAAAATTTGGAAAACGACTCAATAGATTTTTCAAAACTTCGTAATTGGTGGTTTTTTGACATTATCTTGAATAGTTAAAAAAATACTTTTTTTTAAATAAAAAACAACGGTACCTCCCATACAAATGTTAAAAAACCGTTAAGAAAAAAATTAATTTCTCGAAAACGGCTCCAAAAATTTTTATAAAAAAATTGTGTGTTCTTAAATTAGTACAGTTCACTTTCAAGTATAAAAATGTTTTTTTGCGTACTTATTAACGGTACTTCCCATAAAACCACTTTTCATATTTTCGACTTTCTCAACATTGGAGGAACCGATTAAAATATTTTTTTTTATAAAAATGCTCCCTGAAATTGATAATAAAACTGCATACCAACATTTTCAAAAAAAACGTTTTTCGATTTTTAAAAAATAAATAATTTTTTTTTTTTGAAAAAATCGATTTTTCAAAAACCAGTCACAGAATATTTTGTATATGTATATAATTAATATCTTCAAAATGGAGTTTCAATTTTTTTTCTAAAAATGTTTTCAAAAATTTATACAGAAAAAATTAATTTATTAAAAAACCGCTCCAACGAATTTTGAATTATTTTTTTGATATATTTTTATTTATCCATGAGTTCAAATTGCATCTTTGTTTTCCCTCAAACTATAACGACTAAGCAATATAAAAACATTTCATTATGTGTATTATCCATTTATTTCTATCTTATTATTATTGCCTTCTAACGAATTTTTGCGTACGTCACTTAATATTAAATACAATGTAGGCCCTTATACATTTATATGTATACCTACAAATGTATAATATACCTATGTAACTGTACCTTGAACCATCCATTCGACAATTCATTATAATAAGAATCAAGGTAATCTTATCTACATAGACTTTAAACCTGCATAGGATGACTACACCTAACTAAACCTCAATGGTTAGCTACATTAAATTTGTTGGCTACAAGAGCAAGTTCGTGCGATCCAGTCGTGCATTTTATTTTATGTTTAATAAGAAAACAGATTTCCCTCTCTCATAGCTAAGGTTAGCTGGAAGATGGTTAAATATACGAGGAGCTGTAACATAATACAATTTTGAAAAATTTATTGTATTAATTCTTGGTACATTTGCGAAGTTACTGGTGTTGATACCTAAGTGAATATTGTCAACAAATCTTACATCCAAATAACCGGAATTTTAGAAAAATAATTTCAAAACTTTGTAGCAATACAAATGTTTTAAAGGTAAAATTCCAAGATTTTTATGTTAGCCGTATCATAAATGTAAATGGTTGCAATGGTAGATGCAACCGCAATGGCAAATGCAACCGCAATGGTAAATGCAACCACAATGGGTAATGCAACCACAATGGTGAATGCAACCGCAATGGTAAATGCAACCGCAATTGTAAATGCAACCAGAATATTAAATGCAACCGAAATGGTCAATCTAACCACAATAGTAAATGCAACCGAAATGGTCAATGCAACCAAATGGTAAATGGAACTAGAATGGTTAATGCAACCACAATAGTAAATGCAACCAAAATGGTCAATGCAACCAAATGGTAAATGCAACTAGAATGGTTAATGCAACCACGATGGTAAATGCAACCGCAGTGGTAAATGCAACCACAATGGTAATTGCAACCACAATGGTAAATGCAACCGCAATGGTAAATGCAACCGAAATGGTCAATGCAACCAAAATGGTAAATGCAACCGAAATGGTAAATGCAACCACAATAGCAAATGCAATCACAATGGTAAATGCAACCGCAATCGTAAATGCAACCACAATGGTAAATGCAACCAAAATGATAAATGCAACCCCAATGGTAAATGCAACCACAATGGTAAATGCAACCACATTGGTAAACGCTATTACAATGGTAAATGCAACCGCAGTGGAAAATGCAACCGCAATGGTAAATTTAGCCGCAATGGTAGATGCAACCGCAATGGTAAATGCAAGCCCAATGGTAAATGCAACCGAAGTGGTCAATGAAACCGAAATGGTAAATGCAACCGCAATTGTAAATGCAACCACAATAGTAAATGCAACCGAAATCGTCAATGTAACCAAATGGTAAATGCAACCGCAATGGTAAATGCAACCGCAATGGTAAATGCAGCCGCAATTGTAAATGCAACCACAATAGTAAATGCAACCGAAATGGTCAATGCAACCTAATGGTAAATGCAAGTAGAATAGTTAATGCAACCACGATGGTAAATGCAACCGAAGTTGTAAATGCAACCACAATGGTAAATGCAACCACAACTGTAAATGTAACCGCAATGGTAAAGGCAACCATAATTGTAAATGCAACCAAAATAGTAAATGCAACCGAAATGGTCAATGCAACCAAAATGGTAAATGCAACCGCAATGGTAAATGCAACCCCAATCAGAAATGCTACCGCAATGGTAAATGCAACCACAATGGTAAATGCAACCGAAATGGTCAATGCAACCAAATGGTAAATGCAAGTAGAATAGTTAATGCAACCACGATGGTAAATGCAACCGGAGTGGTAAATGCAACCACAATGGTAAATGCAACCAAAATGATAAATGCAACCGAATTTGTAAATGCAACCACAAAAGTAAATGCAACCGCAATAGTAAATGCAACCGCAATGGTAATGCAACCGCAATGGTAAATGCAACCGCAATTGTAGATGAAACCACAATGAGAAATGCAACCGCAATGGTAAATGCAACCGAAATGGTAAATGCAACCGCAATGGTAATGCAACCGCAATGGTTAATGCAACCGCAATTGTAAATGCAACCACAAGAGTAAATGCAACCGCAATGGTAAATGCAACCGAAATGGTAAATGCAACCACAATGGTAAATGCAACCAAAATGATAAATGCAACCGCAATGGTAAATGCAACCGAAATGGTCAATGCAACCAAAATGGTAAATGCAACCGCAATGGTAATGCAACCGCAATGGTTAATGCAACCGCAATTGTAAATGCAACCACAAGAGTAAATGCAACCGCAATGGTAAATGCAACCGAAATTGTAAATGCAACCACAATAGTAAATGCAACTGCAATGGTAAATGCAATCGCAATAGTAAATGCAACCACAAAGTTAAATGCAACTAAAATGGTAAATGCAACCGCATTGGTAAATGCAACTGCAATGGTAAATGCAACCACAATGGTAAATGCAACCGCAATAGTAAATGCAACCACAATGGTAAATGCAACCAAAATGGTAAATGCAACCGAAATGGTAAATGCAACCACAATAGCAAATGCAATCACAATGATAAATGCAACCGCAATAGTAAATGCAACCACAATGGTAAATGCAACCAAAATGATACCAAAATTACCACATGGAAATGCAAGCGCAATGGTAAATGGGATCTCAATGGGAAATACAACGCTCAAAGTCAAAGTACTTGGCAAATCTTTCGAAATGTACTCGAACATAGTAAGCAATAAAAATTCTCAAATTCACTGCCGAAAGTAATAATTTTTTTTTTATAAGTATCCATATACATTCGTTCTTGTTGATTCTCATGATTTCAACTACATAGAACGAAAAAATCAAAAATTAATTCTGCTGAATTAAAAAATATTTTATTTCATTCTGAAAAAAATATGTCAAACGAGAAAATGTTTCAAGAAAGAACTGAATCAAGAGTAACTGGTATGTTTTTTGCTGGATTTTCAAGCGCTGCTGCATCTTTTATTGTATATCCGTTTATTTTTGTAAAGCAGAGGGCTGAAATCCATCAATTAACGGCGATACATGTCATTAAAGAACATTTCAAAACTAAAGGTTTTGTATTTTTTTTATTTATGTATATTAATTGAATTTTTTGTTTTAGAATTTGTATTGTTTTAAATCAAATTATTTACTTTTAATTAATTTTCAGGCTTTAGAAATATGTACAGAGGAGTAATGGGCTTTACGGCCCGTTCATTGGTACAGTCAAGCCTCAGGTTCGAGCTCTACGAAGAGGCGAATCGTCAAAATTTATTGACATCTTTAGATCGAAAGATTGCCTTAGCCGGATTAAGTGGAGCTGCTGTGGGTACTTTGATTACTCCATTGGCTAGGATGCAAATTCTGGCCCAAAGTAAAACCGGAATAAGAAGTTTTCTTCGCGAAAGCGGAAGCTATTGGAAAATGTTTTCTGGTGCAGAACTAGGTGCTGCCCGTGGGATGTTATATTCCATTGGACAATTTGTTCTTTATGATGAGGTAAGTAAAACTAAGGATGTCTAGAAGCATTTTAGCAAATTAAGTCAAATTTTTATTTATTTTTCAGACAAAAACACATCTTCTGAAGTACCAGAACATTTTTCAAGACAACATATATACTTCAATTTTGGCAGCAATAACGGCAGGCTCCGTTGCAACTGTACTTCAACAACCGCTGGACGTTGTGCAACTTAAATTTATGAAGGCCCCACCAGGAGTGTTTCGAAACTCTGCAGACGTTTTTAAGAAAATTGCACGGGAGTACGGAGTGACAGGTTTTTACCGAGGACTTTCTCCAGCATTTCTTAGAATTATTCCTCACACCATATTAACGTATATATTTTTAGAAAATATGCGTTCAAATTATGGCGAGGTGAAAAAAACATACCACAAAATGGAGAGCAGTGATGTTACTGGGGCCAAAATAGCTTAGGTATACTTAGGCATACATTTTTTTAACTCAATCTTAGGTTTACTAGATGTTCGAACTAAAGTATTTTGGATGTCAGACATTATAATTGGCGGCAGGAAATGGTAAAATATTTTGTTATTTTTAAAATTTTATTGTGTAAATATATATTTTAGTTTTTTTTAGTTTCAGTTTATTAAAAGGCATACATTGACATTCTGCAGTAAGACCTGGTGATATGACATGTAGCAAGGTTTTTTTTAATATCTTATGTAATATACTTCTTAATACTATTTTGTATATAGAATTTATTGGCTATATAGTGTATTATGTATGTTATTATAATAAATTTAATATTATATTTTATTATATATATTTTATTGTACTTGTTAATGTTATTCCAATAAATTAAAAAAAAATAATTTTTTTTCATTAATATATTTCAAATATTAATAAATATTGACTTTCTTTTTTAAAAAAAAATATAAATATAAGTTTTTTTTTTCATAAATTAAAGTTGGATTTCAGATGCGGAAAATCCTGATTTTTGGTCTAGGTATGTATAACAAAAGTAACAAAAAAAAAACAGTATTTATATGATGATCTTAGAGTCAGGGTGTATAAGTGGTGTAAATTTTATACTTCATCAGTCTTATTTAATAGAATGCTCTAAACAGATGAATAGTTATACAGTGAATAAGGTCTTATGTAGCCCTTCCATAAATTCCTATTTATAAAACATTTTCCCAAAAATTATAGTTATGCGGGGTCGTAAGTAGTAAAAACGGGTAATCTATTCCATTTGGCTGTCATGATCAAATGAAAACGCAACTAGAACTTTTTTTGGTGTCATGATTGCGATTTAATGAAAACAAAATAAATAGTAATACAAAATAATAATAAATATCATAGTTTTTCATCCGTAAGATCCAGTTTAGATTGGTAGTACCGCCCCTATATCATATGTCGAGTATTATGTGTATGAGTAGGGTAACGGTGGTTTCAGCTCTCTTACTGTCAGGTTCTGAGTAGCAAAACGCACTTTTTTGGTTCTTGTATTTATTCTAGAAGTTTTGAATTTGTTTTTCTTTACGCACAACAATTTATGGTTTAGCTTTACTTTATGCAGGTTGGCCACGGGTTTCGCCGTGGACGCCGCACCGTCACACAACCAAAAAAGGTCCAAGCGAACAATTTCAATAATTGAAGCATGCTTTGGAAAACCCGTATTTTTTGTTTAAGTCTCCATCTCCATTTGATTTATTGGATTGAATCGTTTTTTATACAGTTTTCTTCTTCTTGGCGTTGGAAGTTTTGCATTTAAATTATTGAAATCATTTAAAAAGGATACAAAATTTAAACTCATTTTGTTTTTTTTTTGTCTTATGTCCAAACTCAAAATAACATTTCGACACTATAATTTCCTTATGTGGGCTCTATTCAACCTATAAGCGCGTTTAGCTTATAATGAATCTGTTCAACGTTGCTTCAGTTTTAGAAATGAGATTTTCGAGTTCGGAGGCATTATAAGGAGTGCATAGCACTATATACTCGCTGTAATGCAATTATAAATTAGGCTGCATATGTATAGCCTCACATTTCACAACTCGATTCACAATTCGCATTTCATTATACGAACTTTATACTTCGGACCTTAAAATTCACACTTCCCAAAAGCCATTTGCTCTTAAAGTTTTGACTAAGACCTTAGCCTATGCACATTGTTTCCAGATTGGGGGCGTTAGCACTATAGCATCTGAGATGTTTCGCTCTATGGACAATGCCTTTGATGAATTTGATATTGTTTAAAAATCCCGAACAGATTGGCAGCACTGTTGGTATTTTTGAATTTATTTATCCTTATTTACATAAGCGTAAATTTCAACGTTTTTTTAAAATGGCGATTAAATAATATTTTATAATACAAATTTTTTTATAAATTTTGAACTACGTATAAATTTTATATGTAGTTCAAAATTATTCTTATCTGATTTCTACAATTTGTATACCTCATTTTTTCTGTTTTTGAGATTGGTCAACCTCCTATTATACCAGATAGGACAAGAATTTTTTTAGGACGCTTTTTAGGTACAAAACTGTCTATTGACCCTATCAAGACGCTTACAAAACTAGAATACACGCTTTCTAATTCAGATGAACAAAAAGTGTTATCAAACGTAAAAGACCAAAGATAAATCAACCATACCGTCATAATTAGCTTTTCGGAAGTCATTAAAAATAATTCGCTCGTTAGTTACTTTATAATGATGAATTGAATTTGCAATAACTGGAAAAATACATTTATCATGACAAATAAGAAAATCATTTGTCAACAAAAATCAAATCAAGAATTCGTTTAAGACTATTGTACTGAAAATTGATTTGGATTAAATTATATTGACTAAAAAAGCTGAAACGTTAATGACGATTTCGTTTCAAAGCATAGGATTCACTACTAAAACCAATACTTTTTACTTGCGATTATAGGTACTATTAGGCAAGCTATGCATTCGTCAAAAACAAGGTTTGAGATAATAACCAACCATGACATTACGATGATAGCGAAAACGGCAAAAGATGGTCTAAAAATTGTATGTCTATCTGTCAGTCTGTATGTATGTATGTATAGACAGCTTCAGCCCAAACGGGAGGGCCGAATTGCTTCAAACTTGGGAAATTGAAAAAAAAATTGTTTAGCTCAAAAAATAAAAGTACCTGCCATACAACCATAACCTTAAAGCATATTTTTATCGAAAACGGCTCTAACGATTTTGATTAGAAAATCAGTGCAGCTTTTTGCGTACGACGATCACATAGTTGAAATTAAAAAACATTTCTAAAAACGGTACTTTCCATGAGAGCATTTCTTTTGCTTTCGACTTCCTCGTGGTTTAACAGATTCCTTCGAAATTTCACACATGCATATATAGGTGTAGTTAGCCCGATTTTATATTGCATACCAATATTTTTAATAAATATTTGTTTGTATTCTTAAAACCATTCAAAAAAAAAATTATTAAATTTAAATTTTGAAAACGGCTAATTTAATTTTTTTCAAAAATTATAGTTATATGTATTTATGGATTTGCGTTTTTGATTTTTTTTTGAAAAATGTTTTCAAAAAGTTTTTTAAAAAATAATGCACGAGTCATTTAAAATTTATTTTGTAAGGATATCTTGTTCGGTTTAGAAATTACAGGTTTTTGCCCATTTTCAAGGTTGCATATTTCCGGCAGATAGCCCCGTTTTAAAATTAATGTCACATATCTTGGTCTATTATTGAACATAATCTAAACTTGAAATAACAACGGAATTCAATAAAATTCTAAAAATGGTAAGCGATGACTTGGCCAATAATTATAATACATGTCGAGTTGGCCGAATCTTTCAAGGAAAAAACGAAGTATATAATCCATCTAAGGAGATAGCAGGCCTTCACTGAACCTCTTGATTGGAATTCTAACGGGCCACAACTCAGAAGAGCCCAATGGATGAAATTTTGAAACAGTGGTCATTTCATTTCCTTTGTCAGAACCTATAAGATCAGTCCTTGGAGAATTCTCCTTCTATTGAGAAACGTCCTGAAATACATTCATAATTCAGGTAGGTTCAAGGAAACACCTCACACATAGGTTTCCACCTACTTTTTCCATTACATCTTGTTATAACTATTTTGTCTATATTCTGGGGAGCGCGCTGAATCCACTGAGACTCGAGGTGGTCCGCTGATGTGGCTTGTCGTATCTTCACACCTATATTTTTGGATTTTTATCTTCTGCTCCGCAAATTCAACGTTTATGTACATAGCTCCGCTCAAGTAGCTATATGAAGCTAATATCAAGAAATATGTAGGTCATTCCTGAGGAATTGACGCTAAATTACTGACAAATTCCCCAAACGTCACACCAACCAGATTGAAAATCCCACCATCAATCCGTCCTTGATTACTCGACTGACTTCATTAAAATTCTACACACAACTTTGACACAATTAAACACTTTTTGTCACCCTCGTCATCACTCAAGCCGCACCAATCCCAACCCTTAACCTCTCCCATGGCCATCCGTCAAACCCTAAATTGAGCTAACACTCATCGTCATCAAGAAACCCTTACGGCCGGCGGCGCCGAGGACGTGTCCCTGTCCAGTGCCCATGTCCTTGAGGGTGAGAGGAATAAAGAAATATAAAAAAAAATACGAAGATGAAGAAGAAGAAAAAGGAATTTATGGGTTAAGCCTCTTTAATAAAAATCATATTCGAAGGATGTTTTATTTGCGATTAATTATCTTTAAATAAATATATAAACTTTCTTCTATACATACACGTTTAAGGAATAAGAAAATGAATCTTCCATGAAGTGCCCGCTTAACAAACAGCAAGACAATTAATTCATCCCTGATTTAAGGCCAGTGCTTTTGGAAATGCTTATGGAGATTTATTCAGTTGACTCTATAGTGTGCAACCCTTTTTTGGATATACCACCTGCTTTCTGCCAAAAATGGACAACAACTCAATTAGTGATGGGGTTTTGGTTCTTTTAATCACCAAAGTATCGTCCCTTCGGTATCTGTAATTGTGTTAAGAAGGATAAAGAACAATGTCCTAGCAGAAGAAGGAAGTTCACCATTTACCATATAAAACAAATTAAAGTTTTCCAACTTAAGATCAATGGATTCCATATTATCTTTAAATATACATTTAGGTAGGAAGGTATGTATATAATAATAATTGTATACGAGTCCGTAAGGACATTCGTTAAACATACTATGGAATGGGAATGGCCGAATGGGGATGTCCAAAGTAGACTTCGCACTTCAAAAAGATGCCCCATACCAGTTTGCTGTATCCATATATTTCATTCTTGTTTTCTGCTTGGACTTTCTTCCTTGCGAGGCGATGTTTATTCAAGCCTAAAGACAATTTAAGAAAGGCAGCTTAAGAAAAGGTCCTTGCTTCGTCCCTTAAAGTAGGTATGTATGTAAGTGGATATAAATACATATCTAGATGTATGTACTTTGTGCATGCTCAATTCACAGAAGAACCTAAATAAACACTCGCTGGCCAGCCCATGTAAGTGAATTCTGTGAGAGTAGGTATGTGTGTGTAAGGTATTGGTTGTTGGTTTGGTGAACATGTCCTTCAAATTATTACGTGCGTCTTAAGAGCATGATGGCCAAAGACGACATAGAATGTAACAATTCATTAATCTTTCCTATTGACCAAGGAAGGACATTACCTACAACAAAGGATATAATGTATTTGTGTTTGTATATGAACCACATGCGGTATACTTACAAATAAAAGGTGGATTTCACAAGAAAACATATATTAATATATTGAAATGTTCAAGTCTTATAAAACTCGACTTTTCGGGTTTTTTTGGTTTGGTTTGGTTCTTTTCTCGCCCATTACATCAAATATTAATTTAGGGACCCTTTATTTCAAGGCCTCGGGTCCTTTAATCCAAAATCAAATTCTTAGACCGAAGTTCAGTCAGATGCTGTCTAATTAGATTAATTTTATGTTCCCCATAAACAACAAGCTTACGATACGCTTTGATTTTTTCGTCGTTAATATGATATTATTAATTGATTTATTTACCGTTTGTGCAAAATCCTTTACACAAGATTACAGCACTTGAAGCATCAGCTGTAGAATTAATATCAAGATTTGTTTTGCTCGAAAACAAAATATTCTGACACCATTTTACTGAATCACCGAAAAGCAGCTTACCGAAACAATTTTATTGCACTACTGTTTCTATTTTTCGAGTAAAGAATACCTTGATCTCCTTTTATGTAAGTAGCCTACAATAGTCGACTGAAAAGATAAAGTATCTAAAGTCAATTTTGATGATTTTTCAGCAGAGCACAAAAACACTTCAAAGCTGACAAAGTATTTAGTTGTCAAATTTTATGATCTGTTTTTTTTTTTTTTAATTTATTTCAAAAGGATATTTATAATATTTAGCCCGTTTAGGCTTTTCTTTAAATTACATTTTATATTAATTTCCAAAATCTCAAGTTGAAATGCGATATTTTGACTTGTCAGTGGCGGATTAAACTTCTTGGCGCCCTGAGGCACGCTCAGTGCCTACCGCCCCTTTTTTTAATACTATCCACGGATCGCATTTGAATGGGCTAACATCGAAGAGTTATGGTAGAAGGTTGTCTTTTTGGCGGTGAGGAATTTGAATGCGGTGGTAGTATTTTCGAAATATTTATGTCACAGGTCATTGTTTTTAATAAATTGGATAGAATTTTTGTGAACAAAATTACATTACTAATTTTTTGCTTGTATGGCGAAAATATATTTCCCTTATATTTCAACGGAGAACGTTATTTTTAAAACTGGGAACCCGTCAAATATTTTTTATACTGCAAAGGGGTATTGCGTATAGACTATTGCAATTAATTTAATAATAAGATCTTGTAAGTTATATATAAGAAGTTCATTGCTTTTGCCCTTAAATTAAATGGTGTATGTCCTAATACCTTTTAGTGATTTCTCCTTAGAGCTTTTGGGGCTCATGACCTCATAACCCTCCCTCTGGAGCCGCGCTTGCGCATTACATGGAGGTTTATATATTTGTTGTTGAAAAGACAAATAGTGATAGGTCTTTGGTAGTATTATAGTAGAAATGGCATTGGTATACACATTTTCTTATAAAAAAACCAACAACTTGTTGAGTGGAACATGTACTTGGTGTGAGAGTAGATAATTTATTTTAGTTAGTCACAAAAGTAAGTGTAGGAATAAATTTCATTTCCGAACAATTTCCCTCCATTAAAAAGGACAAATAAATTTTGTGCATAAATTTTAATTAATTAATTAATTTTAATTTTTATTTAAACAATAGGTACTTAACATTTGTACCCATTTTAGTATAAAATATTCTGCCCAATTTTAAATATTCCCCGGGAGATGTGCGTTCTCCCGAGAGTAGGATTCTCCAATTATGAATTCCCCGGGAAACTATTTTTTATTTTGAAAGCGGGAAAGAGATTTCTGAATGTTCGATTCAGCTGTTTGATATAATATTATATTTTATTAAAATTAAAAAAAAAATTAAATGAAAAAAAAATAATTCATTATCCAATGTGAAAGTTAAAAGTTAAATAAATAAAGTGAAAAATTGAATAAATATAATAGGTATCCAAAATGTTCAGAATCGCACTTAGAATTTTGAATGAAGAGTAGTTTGAAGAAAACCGATATCGACAGCCATGAGCGTTTAAATACTTGCTGCATGTTCTCATAAGATCCTCTCTAAAGTCCTTCAAATGTTTGAGCAGCGGCTGTCCTGGCCACAATGGATGTATAAAGTGTATAAAACGACTGAAGAAAAAAGAAAAGTTTTGCAGATGGGATGTTCGTAGTTTTTTTTTTCTCAAAAATAATTAAAATTTAATTTATATTTTAGTTTGACACCTAAAGTAAAAAAGTTAAATTTTTTCTCAATTCTCCAACAAAAGTGTCGGGAAAAAACGAGCTCCAAATGGGAAAAACGGTCTCTTTTTTGACATTTAGAATGTCTACCTTTTCCCGAGTATTCTTTCCCATATTCGGAGTTTGTTTAGAATAGGAGAAAAGGAAAAGGGAAACAAATCCAAGGGGTTTTTTGTTTGTAATAAGAGAGTAGGGAAAAGGAAAATATTTCCCTGTGAATTGTCATTTAGAATTGGGCTGATTAATTTACCTAATACACATTAATATTACATTCTGAAAAAAACCTTGGTCACTTTTTTTTTTAACTATATGTAAAGTCTTTTTAAGTCACTTTTTTCACTATTTAAACAAAATATCTTGAGTATTACGCATTTTTTTTTGCAATTTTAAGGCCCATAGGTAAGTGCTAAAATTGTGTCCGATCATATTTGAAATCTATCTATGGCTTCTTTCCCATCATTTTGAACGACTTATTTGCCTTTAGCGACCGCGTATTGTTCTACACCGGTTTCTTATTGAAATATGCAGAGCCGAAAAATCAGGCCAGAAATTTAAATTTCGTATTTTCAGATACCAAAAGTGATGAGTACCCCATTTGAATGATATTATCCTTTTTCTTTGTTTTTTGCTTAATATTTTTTTTTGACATTAAAATAAAATATTATACAAAATTTGCCGCCCCCTAGAAGTTGCCGGCCTAGGCTCGAGCCTAGTTGTTAATACGCCATTGTGCCTCGTGTTTTTGAATGATTTGCTGTGCAAAAGTGAAAAAAAAGAGATGTAAGATGATATTTTCCGGTTTTTATTTGTAAAACCTTAAGTCATTAAAATGAAAAAAAAATCAAGTTTGTTCTATAGCGATCACCTTTAATAATGAAAGAAAGAACTTAGAAAAAAAAGACTTGAATTTCTTTAAAAAAAAACTGTGTGATCACATTTAGTTCACACACACAAATTAATTACAAAAAGCTAAAAAGTTCACTTTAATTAACTTTATTTTTAAAATAAAGACAAGCTTAAAATTAATAAAAAGGAAATAAACCAAATTATAAATTCATTAGAAAAAACTTAAATCGATTTCATTTAAATTATCGATTTTTTCCGTGTGATCAATATCATATAGATCTGGATGATATGAGAGGGACTTACACGTACATGAAACACACACTTGCACACATATCAAAACATCAAACGCCTTTGCTTACTTTGCGTAATACAAAAAAAGTAAAAACACACGCATACAATCAAAAATAAAATGCACGAATGGCTCGTACTAACTTGCTCTTGTATGTAGCTAACAACCATTGAGGTTTGGTTAGTTAGGTATAGTTATCCTATGCAGGTTTAAAGCCTATGTAGGTAAAATTACCTTGATTGTTAGTATAATGCATTGTCTATGCATATAACTTTGTAATTAAGGCGCAGTATGCATGCATAAGATTCCTGTGATTTTTAAAGACACATATGTATATATAAATGTATGAGGGCCGACATTGTATTTAGTATTCAGTGACGTACGTAAAAATACGAAAAAAGGGAGTACTAATAAAGGTATATAAATTTATGGATAATACACATAATTAAATGTTTTTATATTCCTTAGTCATTGTAGTTTGAGGGAACACAAATATGCGATTTGAATTCATGGATAAATAAGAATGTATCAAAAAAAGTTTTCTAAAATCGTTCGGGGGGTTTTTTAATAAATTAATTTTTTATGTATAAAATTTCAAAACATTTTTAGAAAAAAAAAGTTTGAAGCGCCATTTTAAAGATATTATTAATATACAAGCAAAATACTTAATTTGATAGTGGAGATTTTTTAACGGTTTTTTATTATAAATTAAAGATTTTATTTTTTAACAACTTAAAACACAAATTATTTATTTTTGCTTAAATGTACATTTCGGAAGCTATGCTTCCATCGTCAGTAAGCTCTATTTAAATAATAATGACATTTTGATATTAATATTAAAATTCAATACAAACGACAAATTCAATACAAACAAAAACATTAATTTCACTTTAAATTTATTTGTGTAATTTTTTGTTTGTATTGAATTTGTTGTTTCTATTGAATTTTATATTCGAAGAAAACGCAAACAATATTTACATATTATTTTTGTTTTTGTGGACTGTGTGTATTAAAGCCAATTGAAATATTTTGTGACCTATAGAGTCGGTAGACATCGACCAAAAATATTGCGTCTTAGAAAGGTACGATAGCATCTAACTGATGAGCCCAACTATCGTGACCGGGCGAAACGCATTTTGGACTATAGGTCACTAAATATTTCAATTGTATTGAATTTTAATATTAATATCAAAATGTCATTATTATTTAAATAGAGCTTACAGACGATGGAAGCATAGCTTCCGAAATGTACATTTAAGCAAAAATAAATAATTTGTGTTTTAAGTTGTTAAAAAATAAAATCTTTAATTTAAGTAGAATACAAATTTCAAATAAATTTTGAGACTGGTTTTTGAAAAATCGATTTTTCAAAAATAAGTTTTTATTTATTTTTTAAAAATCGAAACATTTTTTTTTAACATGTTAGGCAGTTTTATTAACAATCTTAGTGAGCATTTGCACAAAAAAAATTATTTTAATTCATCCAATGTTGAGAAAGTCGCAAATATAAAAAGTGGTTCTATGGGAAGTGCCGTTAATAAGTACGAAAAAATATATGTTTGTACTTGAAAGTGGACTGTACTAATCTAAGAACACACACATTTTCTTATAAAAATTCCTGGGGCCGTTTTCGAGAAATAAAATTTTTTCTTAACGTTATTTTTTTAAAATTTGTATGGGAGGTACCGTTGTTTTTTATATTAGGAATATATTTTTCATAACATTCCAAGATAATATCAAAAAACTACCAAATACGAACTTTCGACAAAATCCATCAAGTCGTCTTACAGACTGACAGACTGACAGACTGACTGAATTGCGGGACCCACTTTTTTGGTGTTCTTAATGATTGTAGTGTCAGGTTTGATTTTTAGAAGTATTTTTATAGTACCTATAATCGCAAGTAAAAAACGTAATAGTGGGCTAAAGTCCCAAATATTTGTTGTGAAATTTATGGACCGAGGTGGGACCTAGGTGAGTCTTATGTCTCTCTTATGTTGCACATCAGATAAGTGCCCAAAAGAAAAATTGTTGTTTATGTACCGGGAACTTATGTCACTGCGCGTCTTCCTTCGCTCAGTGTGTCGCTCCTATTTTGATATTCTGAATTTCAAAACCAAAATACATCGGTATCTCCTTTTAAATATTTCCTTTTTTTACTTATGCTCGCACTGTCATCCTGATCATATTAAGGGAAGTCAAAATACCTTTAGTGTTACACAATCATAAAGAAATTGACATTATCCTGCCGAAAAATATACGATTCCCCGATTAGAAATATATAATCGTAAAAGACAGTCATATCCTGGTTCATTATTCTATCATCAATTGGCTGGTTTAAGTTTCCCTGACCACTTGCGGATACACAACATCAAAGCATAATTTAACCATTTCCTTGGCTCATTGTTTATAAAACTGTTACTTTTTTTTAAGTTGTTCTTTTGGCAATTGAACTTATTGTTTTTAATGGGATTTCATCAGTCCATAAAATTTGGTTCCAGGAGCTCAGAGGCTTGTACCAAAGAATTGTAAAATTCGTTCAGATTTTATTGAAATCTCATTCTTCAAGAATTTAACCAAAACGGTGATCGACACCACCATCCACCAATTTGAAATTTGAAGCCGTTATCATTAAAAGGCTCTCGATATTCAGAAAGCCATCGAATATATCGCAAGACTTAAATTTGCCACACTCTTTTGTTCTGCCAAATATCTATCAGGTGAAAGAACTAACATCCATTTCTCACCATCAACTTTGCAGATTTTCAAAAAACTTTGTAAAATTTCAAAATCAAGTAACTTGGCGACTGTTGAAATTCCCCGTAAGAATTTTCCAAAAATACATAGATTTAAGAGGACAGCCTTGGACATTATCCTTATGTACTCAAAAAAGATCTTCGAGCTGAGAATTCGACCGGAAAATGTCCAACATCGTTCTTTAATTATTGTTATTTTCGTCTTGCTATTCCTGTGCCACCACTCTTCTCAAACTCGCAAGTCATGTTAAGAGAAATCCATGCTCAACTCATCCGATTTCTTATCATCCTTTTGCTAAATTGAGTGAAACGAGAGTAATGCATGTGTGAGTCTGTGCTGCTTCATTTCCTTTTTTGGACTTTGGTCAAACCCTTTTTCTGCCATTGAAATTATTAAAGGGCCACCAAAAAATAACCACCTTTTTTTTTTGTTGCTTCGGAAAATGAACTCCCAAGCTTTATAAACCCTTTCCTCCTTATCAAGGAAAAAAACTGTGAGTATAGAACGTTATTAAAGGAGCAATGTGGTCAGCTCTGAGCAATGTGGCTTTAAGTTACTCGTAAAATATATAAAAATAAATATACCTTTCAAATAGAAAAAAAAAATCAAACGAAAACCAGAATAATATAGGAAGGCGTTCTTTTCACTGCGAGATTCATTCCAGGAGTCGTATTTCTAGTTTTTCACTTTAGCCCTTATCGTGTCCGCAAAAACCCCGAATTCCCTAATGTGGCGTGTTTGTTTGCGTTTCAAATACGCGGTTTTGAAGTATATTTACTTTGGAGATTTCTACAAAAAAATAAAAGAAGAATTTTGCGAGCAATGAGAAGGCAAATCCTGAGATGAAATATAGACCAGATCCTGGTTGTGGCCATGTAGATGTTGCTATAGGTATATAAGTGGTCGGTCATTGGGTGGGAGAGTTGGGTGTTGGCTGCTGGGATTCTTTACAGGAATTTAATATTAAAGATAGTTTTCAAGTTCTGTTTGAATTTTTTTCTTTTTTGTTGTTATACTTTTGTCCTTTTGTTCCTTGTATCTGTCCCTTTTGTTGTAAAATTTATTAGAATAAATGAAAAAGGAGAAGGAGAAGTTATTCGTATTTGTATACGTATTCGTAAATATAAAATATTGTTTGAAAGTTGAAGCCATTCAGCCACCCTCTCAAAGGTCTACTTTTGTGACATTCAGGCGGTCTCGGTTTTAATCATTGTTGACATTCAAATTAGTCGCTGGGGAGGTTTTGTGGTCTAGAACTATTTTAAAATTAAATTGCTTTGCTTTGTGTATGTGAGTAAGTATATGTGTGCGGCTTTCTCGCAGGGAATAAAGTTTGTTAATAAAATTATGTTTACGAGTGCGGAGAACTAACTAAATGTCAAAGTTCGTCATATTTGTTTAGGTTTTCTCCTTAATATCGATATTGAAGGCTTGAGGGATGTCCTCACATATATATCCTTTTTCATTTCAACAAAGGATTGAATAAGTATGTAAATAAAACGCAGTCCGATTCTAAGAAGGGGTAAGAACATTAAAAATTGTTGAGTTTGACAGCTCCATGAAGTACCCATCTCGTGGACAGAGACAACTTCAGATCGGTATAAATTCCGGCCACATGAATTGAAGTTATTTTTCCCTCTGGATTTATCAGCCAACGTGATCGTTCGCTTGCCAACAGATAATATTAACTTTTACTTTTCTGTAAATTATAATTGAGTTCTTGAATTAATAAATTGAATTGTTTGAAACCCACTAAAATTATACATAAAAATCGAATACGAAATTTGTGTCAAATCTGAAAGTAGACGATGACACAGACTACGAAAGAGGTAAGAGTATCTCTAACATCTGTATATGTTTTGTAACGAAGCGGCGCACAGTGGGTACGTTTGTATGGGAGAGCGGAAAAAACTCTAAAAAAAACTAAAACACTGTACCGATTTTGTTGAAATTTTCAGGAATAATAATCAATGGCAAGAGAAGTTTTGTCTATGCATTTCCGCCCACTGAAACGCCTACATTTTGCTCGTTTTAATAAAAACTAAAGCACTAATCCAATTTTAATCCAATTTTTAGAAATAATACACTCTAAGAACTGCGTGTAAATTTACCATGAAATTGTATGTAATTTTTAGTATAAAATTAGGCAAGTTGCGTAATTATACACATGACAATAGGCAAAAAAAAATTGAACACATTATGTTGGATATTACAAACATTTGTTGCAAATTTTCAACTTCTGTGTACCTTTCAATCACAATTGTTTAGTATTAAACTAATAATGCTAAAGCGTTACACAAACATTGATTAAATTCAAACCCCTTATGGAAACTAAACATAAATGACATTTTAAACGATTTAGTAATATGTTAAATCATTTTTAATATGACACTAGGTTAACAAGAGGATTTGGCTAATTTTAATCTTCTTAACATTTTACTAAAGTTAAAACCACCGAAAGGCTACTTTAAATTTTTAGTATCCCACTAAATCCTACATGTCATTCTGATAGTACAATTCTAATTCGACATCTGTCAAACTAAGTTGTTAAACCAATTTTTTTTTCCGTTGAAAGTTTGACATTTACGAAATTGGATAGCTTAACTATCGCACGGCTCATACAAATTGTTAAAACCTACTACAAAAATGATGATTCTGTCACAGATATTGTAAGGCCTGTGCATCATCGTTCCGCTCGTGCCACTGAAAATATCGCTGCTGTATGTGAAAGTGTTGCCGAAGACTCGAATGTGTCGATTCCTCGTCGTTCTCAGGAATTAGGACTGTCCTGCGGCACACTATGGCGTATTTTGCATTTGGATCTACACCTACATCCATACAAAGTCCTGCTCACACAACAAGTGAATCCAGCTGACCATTCACAACGTCGTAGATACGTCGAATGGGTGCTTGAACAACAGGCGATGGACGTCGATTTTTCTAACAAAATTTTCTTCAACGACGAAGCACATTTCTCACTCGGTGGCTATATTTATAAACAAAATTGTCATATTTGGGGTTCTGAGAAACCTCAAGAATTTGCAGAGAGGCCATTACATCCTTAAAAAGTCACTCTTTGGGGCGCTCTTTGGTCCGGAGGTATGATTGGACCTTACTTCTTCGAAAACGACGATAAAACGACTGTCACCGTCAATTCGGAGCGTTATGGTCATATGATAACCGACATTTGTTTGCCTGCTATTGAAGGACAGGACTTGGAGAATATGTAATTTCTCGTCGTGGCGATATCAACTGGCCACCAAGATCATGCGATTTGACACCACTGGACTTTTTTTTGTGGGGCTACACGAAATACCGTGTTTATGCAGATAAACCTATAACTCTTGAGCATTTGAAAACCAACATTCGTCAAGTTATGGCTTAGATACCGCCCAATATGTGTCAAAAAGTGGTTGAAAATTATCTCAAAAGAATCGATGCTTGAAACAATTCGCGTGGTGGTCATTTAAATGAGGTAGTCTTTCGCACATAATAGCCGTGTTTTATTGGGAAATTTATCCGTGGTAAGTTTATCGGTCGTAGCATTTTACATACAATTCGCTACGGTCGATAAAAAGCTAAAGTAGAAGCTACGGTGGATGGCTGATTCTGATTTTGTTAGTTTTGTTGGTACGATTGATAATTGAATTGAATCTCGATGGATGTGTTCATGGAGTGTTATAATTATTAATTTCATTCGTAAGACAAATCGATTCTTTTTATTAATAGTTGGCCAGTTTATATTTCTCAAATCTTAGATAACTCCATTTTTTAAGAAATTATAAGCTGTTCTGAAAAGTTTCTGACTTTTACTATTAAAAACTGTATTCTTGGCTCAATTATTTTCTGAAGTACGTCTAAGCCTATATCTACAATTTTGCATACCCCTAATGTCAATTAATCAATTTTAACAAATTTTGATATCCATTTAGAAAAAGAACCCATTATTTATCGAATGAATTCCGTTTTACTTTTATTTTTGACTAACCGGGCTTAATTTTCGTTTAGTGTTCAATTTTTATTGATAATTCTAAATAAACGGAGTTTGGTGAAAAAAATCATCTTTTCATTTAGATCTACAAAAAAGCAATTTGAGAAGACAAACCGCATTGGGTGGAACTGCACTATAGAGGAATTGCTTGACACTGCGCCGCAAAATATTTATTCGTATAAAATTCTATGAGCTATAAGGCCAGAGGCGCTCACATATGCAACTTTTAGTTTTGCAACAGTTTGGTTGCTAAAGTGAATACCCTGGACTTATATGAGAGTGCGCGATATGCAAAAACTATTCACTCCGCGATTCGAGCAACTTAAGAGTTTCTGTTTTGGCACAAATCAAACGATCGCCTCAAATAAGTTCTTCAGTAACTGCGCGCACATTAAATCAAAATGATGTTTGTGTGTTCGTTTATCTCGTTGATTGATTTTTAAATTGCTTATGTGCGCGATCATCGTTCAACTAGTGATAAACTATTTCGTTTCGGCAAAATTGCCTGTGCGCGCCTAGCCTAAACCCACTAAGCGGAAACTGAACTCACAAAGTGTGCTTTTTCTTCACTGTTTAATGGACGTTGGCCATGGGCGGTATTCGATTCACTACATGGACATGGCCTGGGCATACATTTTTGTGATCCAAAATGGTGAAATGGCAAACCAAATGTTAACTTTTTGTTACTTACTCCGCATATGTTAAGTGCAGTCTGATGAGTAAATATTGAAGTGAAAGCAAAACATACTCAGAAAATAAATTTGTAAATTGACTTGAAAAAAAAACTCTAGCTATCGATAAGCTCAGAAAATAAATAAAAGCTTATGAACAATTTAAACTACGTTGTAGTGTGCGTTCCAAACCAAGAAACATTAAAAGGAAACAAGTAAATTACCGGCACTTTTGTTTCCTCGTGTGAAATGCATAGACCATTTTTAAGCAATACAAAAATTGCACTGTGTAAAAAGGGACTTGACCATAGTCTATGAACAAAGCCATTCACTTATCATTTCCGTTCTGTTGGTGCAAAATGAATGTTCGGATGTAAAACTGCAATTGCAGACAAAATTAAAACTAGAAAGAGGTTTGTAACATAAATTCAATATTGGTACGTTTTTCTACTTTCTATTTTATATGAATAAAAGCTAATTATTGTTCATAACTTTGATAGTTTCTTAATTTTACTTTGCAAAAGACTATTTCATTACTTGTGACTGATGTCCAGGGGTACCAATTTTACAAAAATAAAAAAGGTACGGTCCATGCTACGATCGATGTGTTTTTTTAGGAATTACTTACGGTACAATGGATAGATTCCCAATAAAACACACCTAATGTCAACGTTCAGACTTTATAATAAAAAAAAATATCATGAAAAAAAAATTCAATATGTATTTTATTTACGTTTACTTTTGAAACCGCAAAATGGATATCCCTATATATAATGAAAGTGAATGGTGTATAGATGGGAAAAAACGTTTTTAAACTTATTTAAGCTGCCAAACCCATCACTTTAATCGGTTTTTCGAAAAAACGAAGAAGGCCATTAGATGCCACGGATCAATGAAAATTTTATAAAAAAGTATCTCGAAAATTGTAGGACGGGTTTTGATAAAATCCTGTTTTATTTTTTCGTTTTTTGAAAACAATTTTTTTTTTGAAATTTTGGTATGCAATTTTTTATAGACTATTAATCTACATGTGAATATAAAATTTAAAATTATTTTTTTACTTGCGATTATAGGTGCTATAAGGCAAGTTATGCATTCGTCGAAAAAAAAAGTTTTGAGATAATATTCAAACATGACATTACGATGATAGCGAAGACGAAACATTCTGTCCGTCTGTATATCTGCCTGTCGGTCTGTCTGTCAGTCTGTCTGTATGTATGTATAGACACCTACAGCACAAACGGGTGGGCCGAATTACTTCAAACTTGGTATATAGAGGTTTTAAGTATTGTACAGAGGGAAAATTGAATTTTTTTAGCTAAAAAAATAGCGGTACCTGCCATATAACCCTTACGTTCAAACCTATTTTTCTCGGAAACGGCTCTAACGGTTTTGATAAAAGAAATCAGTGTGGGTTTTTAGCTATGACCGATCATATAGTAGAAAAAAAATTTAGAAAAATGTCTTAAAACGGTACTTTCCATAGGACCGTTTTTTTTTTGCTTTCGACTATCTCATAAATGGCTAAACCAATTCTTTCGAAACTTCACAAAAATATAGGCTTAGGTTGCCCAAATTATACCGCGTACCAATATTTTTAATTAATATTTTTTTGTATTCTTAAATTCTTTTTTAAGAAAAAAATTTAAAAAATTTAATATTCGAAAACTGCTCATTAATTTTTTTCAAAAATTATATTTTTTGTATTTTCTGAATACCTATGAATTGGCGTTTCTGAATTTTTTCTTAAATATTTTCAAAAAGTTTTAAAAAAAAGCTTTCTTTCTCAAAAACCGCTCCACAGATTTTAGATTTTTTTTTCATAAATTCAAATTTATCCAAGAAATAAAATGGCGTACTTTTTTTTGAGCTCAAATTAGTTTCAGTACTTATTTTAGAATTTTGAATTATTTTTTCTTTGATTAATCCGATTTGATTTTTTGTTTTTAAGTTTATATTATTAAATATTTAAGATTGTCATACCAATTTTTTTTTAGAAAAAAATTAAAGAAACTGTGTATAAAAAATAAAATAAAACATGAGTTTAAAAATATATTTAGATCTTAAATAGAAATCTTTTGCATACAATGTGATCGAACATAAGAACAATTTCGTGCGATCAAGTCGTGCATTTTATTTGATTAATTTTTAAAATATTAATTTCAATTTTAATTTAAAAAAAAAACAGTTATTCAAAATTTTGATATGCAAAATTAATTTAGCTACTTAGATCTTCTCAGATGTAAAATTTAAAAGAAATCGAATGTACCTGTACCCAGAAAGCCAAACATTAAAAAAAACGTTATATGAAAGGTACCGTTAATAGACTTTTCCCGTAAACTTGGTTTATATCAAATGGTATCAATTACCAACAAAAAATTCTCAAAAATTTTTATCAAAATCGTTGGAGCCGTTTTAGAGGAAAATAAGATTTTCCTTCAAGGTCATATGGCAGGTAAAGGTATTTTTAGGCTTAAGAATAAAATTTCAATTTCCCCTCTGAGGAATGCCAAAATAATCACACATACAAAATTTGAAGGTAATCTCTTAAGCCGTTTAGGCTGTAGCTGGTTATACATACAGACTGACAGACAAACAGTTTTTGGTGATCACTTTTCTATGATCGTAAATTCATGTTTGATTGTTAATTTTTTTTTACGCATAACTTGCCTTATAGTATCTATAATCGCCAGTAAAAAGGACGTCGTTGATAGCTTGGTAAACGATCTTTGTAGTTTGTTCCTGCACCGGAAAACAAATTGAAAAACATATCATATCACTCTCTACTGATTTTTATTCCATTCAAATAAATCACATTGCTAAATTTGAAATATTTGTGTTTGATTATTGTACGATAAACTCGTATTTGTTAATCAAAGCGATACACCTTGATAACAATGGATAGTTCTTGGTAGAAACACCAGAATATCCGAGTAAGCGTATTTGGGTAGCGTACCAAGATTTCAGTGGCTTGAATTATAAATTAAAATGACCCCTTACCGCTGGTGGGGGGAAGTCAAGATAATTAAAGAATGGTTGTTCGATGGTAACCAAAATGGTAATAAATTTATTAAAGAACTTAAACTTCCTTATATACTAAATAACATAGTGCGTATTCAATTAAAAGGTACAAAATAATCAATAAATATTGCTGAATATATCTTTGAATAATAATAATAAAAAGTGCATACTAAGTAATCGTGAAATGTGGAATAGAATTGCAAGATGGGCAATTATTAATTGTAAGCGGTGAATGTACGTTAAATGTAGAACAAAATCAAAATGTGCTTAGAGGTGCAAATAATTGTAAGAGGTGAATGTGTTTATGATATTAAATGTGGAAAAAAAAATGAAATGAAATGTGACCTACTTAAAGTAGGTAAAAAGAGTTAGTGTGGATTTGTTTATGTATGTATGTATGTATGATTGTTTTTAGTGTAAGCGTAAACATAGTCCCCGCCTTGAACAATTGTTCAAACGTGAAGGGTGAAGGCTTCGTCGTGATGATTTCGAGGAGCTGGAATTGGAGTGCTCTTGGCGTGATAACTGCGGCGACGGCGTAGGGTTCCATATATGACATATCCAATGATCATTAAAGCGCACCCAAATGCGCAATAGCTGACTATAAACTGATGGGTGTCCGTATTCTTTACTTGAATTAATGTTTCTTCAAGTTTTTGATGCTCGATTTCCTTTTGTAGTAATTGTAGCTCGGAAGATCGTCTTCGGTATTCAATCGAATGGTGAATTATCTGCATTGATTGTGGGGAATTTTGTATGAACTCTGATAAGTTACTTGTCGGGATATAGGATGCTCGTGTAGCACTTGTGAGAACGTTATGTCCGTGGATGGTAAAGAGATCTTGTTTTACAATACACCCTGCTGGAACTGTTAAGATGCCAGAGTTGTTTAGTCGGATTTGGTTACGGTTCTCTTCACAGACGACATTTATTACAGTTGGACTTCGAAGCGAGTATATCCAATGATTCGATTGGTGTAGTTGTATCCAAAACTGCTCATCCACAAAGTTTTCGAGTTGACAGGATGCATGATCGAAGATTTGATTCATAAGATTGAACTCACAACGACTGATATTAGAGCCTTTCTGGTACAGTGGATGCCTTTGCCGGCACATAGTGTCATCTTTGAGAATTGTTGTACATGTATTAAATTCTGCCTCATTTAGTGTGTAGTATTGTGTTCGATGTAGGTTTATAATAATGTAACCAGAAGATGGTCTTATTGCAATGAAGGAATTGTTGATCTTGACTGGAACTAGAGTCATACTGTAGAGCTCATAGACTTCATTTGTGACCAATGGAAGTGATAATCTAAAAATGATGTTTGATCCAACGATTCTACCCTTGGCCGTCATCAACTTGTAAAATATGGCTATATTACCGTTTGTTTCTGGAAGACGTAGCGTTGGTGGTAGGTGGCCCTTTATGTTGCGTATTTCCTGTTGTAATTGGTTGGGGTGTATTAAATTGGCACTGATTTTTCCATGATGAACGTCTGTGATTAAGTCCACAAGTAGTGTTTGCACCTTTTGAAGGTTTGTGGCCTCTATGAATACTTGAACACAATGCGCAAGCATGAGTTGGGAGAGTTGTAACTGCTGTTCTTGATTGGTTGTCTTATTCAACTGATCGATGATGGAATTGAGTTCCTTATCTAGCATCTGGAATTGCCCTTCTAGTCTTCCTTCGTTGGTGCGAATTATGTTTGCTGTTGAATCAATAAGGGATGTCTGGTTCTTTATCAGCTCTAGCAAGTGGTTCTCGTTGACACGTAGAGTTGATATGACATGGGACATGTGTTGGGCGTAATTCGAATCTAATACTCCAAAAAGGGAGTTTGCTAGATTTCCAACGATGTCGACGGCACCACGTTTTGAGCGAACCACATTTTCTTCTAAAAGTCCATCCTTGTCATTTATATCTTGTAGAAGGTGTTGAAATTGTTGCAATAACGTAAAGCAGGGTTCAGCCGGTTTCATTTGGTTGCAAAATTCCTTTAATCTGTTGTGACCGATGTTGAGCCATTTTATTTCCTTCCAGTAAGGCCTTAGTTCATAGTACACCACTATGTCCCATTGATCTGAGATAATGTGTGCTTTACCTTGGTTTTCAAAGTGAATTCCGGGGGTGGCCTTGAATGGTGACACCTTCACCTGGTTGCCCATTACCATCGGTAATAATAGCTGGGATATGAGTACCGTACTGAAAATGTTGAATGGATTGTATCTCTTTTTCTTTGGGGGTGGTGCTATATCTTCTTCTTGTCCAATCTCACCGTCCTCAAGTTCCTGGGTTGTTGCAAGCATAGCTGATGCTTGTTGATCTGAGGCTTCTAGCGATGGGCTCGCGTTGTCGGCTTCTGCGTTGACTGGCAGTGGAGCTAACCGGTGAATTGGTCTTCGCAGTACACTTGTAGCTGTCTGAACTTCGGCTACTCTTACCACCCCGTCCGTGCCAGGATAGGTTTGGATGACTCTTCCTAGTGGCCATTTCATTACTGGGCAATTGTCTTCTTTGATGATGACTAGCGTTCCAGGAAGCAAGTTTTCGCATTTTCGCTGCCATTTGTGCCTCTGTTGAAGTTCATTGAGGTATTCAACGTGCCACCTTTTCCAAAATTCTTCCTTTATCTTGGAAATTGCCTTAAATTGCCTTGATGGATTGACCTCCAGTGTGGTTGCAGTTGGATCAGTTGCATTAGTCAATGGTTCTCCAATGATGAAGTGACCCGGAGTGAGTGCCATTAAGTCGTTAGGATTGTCTGACATCGAAGTGATTGGTCTGGAATTCAAAACCGCTTCGATTTCAATTGTAACTGTCTTAAGTTCCTCGTATGTAAGTGAGGCTCCGCCAAGACAACGACACAGCAAATGCTTTGCTGACTTTACAGCAGCTTCCCATAATCCTCCAAAGTGGGGTGCTCGAGGGGGTATGAAATGGAACTCTATTCCCTTTGGGCAGAAAACATTTTGAATTTTTTCCCTTGCCACTTCAGTATGTATATGCTGTGTCAAATCTTGAAGTTGGTTATTCGCACCAACAAAGTTTGTTGCGTTATCACAGTATAAGTGACGACAGTTACCTCGTCTCCCAATAAACCTCTTCATGGCAGCAATGAATCCGTTCGTTGACAGATCGGTCACTAACTCTAAATGAACCGCCTTTGTTGCAAAACAACAAAATACTGCGATATAAGTTTTTTGAGGGTGTTTTCCTCTTAACTTGTAGTGCGTTTTGATTGGTCCACAGAAGTCAACCCCGGCATTGAGGAATGGGCGCGCTGGCTGGACTCTATGAGCAGGAAGATTTCCCATTATTTGTGTTAACAGTTTTGGCTTGGCTCTTGTACATCTAACACACTGCTGAACAACTGATCTGGCTAGTGCCTTTCCCTTTATAGGCCAGAATTTTTGTTTTATTGTGGCTAACAGCGCTTGAGGTCCGCAGTGGAGGTTTTCTTTGTGGTAAGAGACCATCAGCATCTTTGTGAAATGTTGAGAAGAGGGAAGAAGCAGTGGGTGTTTGGTCTCATATGGCAATGAGGCTGCTTCCAGACGTCCACCGACTCTTAGTGCTCCTTCCTCGTCCAGAAATGGAGTCAAGCTGGTGATTGGACTTCCCTTTGGTGTTTCCGAAAAGCGTTCGAGATGTCTTATGTCTTCTTCAAACTCTTCTCTTTGCACATTTTTCACAATATGAATTAGCGATTTGTAGAGCTCAGTTGGTCTGAGAGGACCTGATTTTATGATGAGCTCTTCCCTCTTTGAGGCTCGTAGATTGTGGCAATATCGTAAGATGTATGCTACAACTCTCTGCAATCTTCTAAAGTTGTTCTGGTGGTCAATCGAATAGATGAAGTTGGCTGGCTGCTCTATAGCTGATAAGGTATGGGGTTTGGTAATTTTTCTCTCAAGCTCACATTCTTGTTTGTTGTTGTAAGAGGGGGGCCATGATGATTCTGCTCCGTGTAAGAAGCGAGGTCCATAAAACCATGAATTACAAGCTGCCAGTTTGTTGGCTGGGATTCCTCGGGACAGGAGGTCGGCAGGATTATCCCTTGACCGGACGTGTCGCCATTGTGGAATTAAGGTGATTGCTTGTATTGCAGATATCCGATTGGCGACAAAGGTATGAAATGATGATGACGGCGAGTTGACCCATGCAAGTACTATCTCAGAATCTGTCCATAAGTATGTCGGACACGATTCTAAGTGTAAATCTGTCTTGATTCGATTTACTAATTCGGCTGCCATGGTTGCAGCACACAATTCCAAACGTGGAATGGATAGATTTTTAACTGGTGCCACTCTTGATTTAGCGCACAGCAGTCTGACTGTGATAATTTTGTCCTTGTTGACAGCTCTTATGTAGACAGCTGCTCCATAAGCCTTTTCGGATGCGTCTGCGAATGCATGCACTTGTACTGAGTTTGGAATCCTGTGCGCAAATATATGTCGATCAATCTTAACGTCTCGTAAATAGCTTAGATTCTCTCTATATTTGGTCCATTCCAACTGCAAATCTTTGGGTAGAGACGTATCCCAATCGTAGCCACCTGTCCAGAGCCTTTGTAGAAAGATCTTTGCCGTGATGACGACTGGTGCCAGGAATCCAAGAGGATCAAATAACTGCGATATGTCGGATAAAGCGGTCCGCTTGGTGATTTTTTCAGTCTTGATAGGCTGAATGTTTATGATGAACGTGTCTGATTTTAGTAGCCATTCTTGACCGAGAGTTTTTATGTGTGTGGTATTGTCGATGTCCAGGTCCAATTGAAGGGCTATGTCTTCGCTAGGGATGTTCTTCAAGAGGGCTGGATCGTTACTGCACCATTTCCGTAGAGTGAGGCCGGCGGTTTTCAATAAGGAATTTAGCTGGTCTCGCATCTCCAAGGTTTGGGGTAAGCTATCGGACCCAGTCATTACATCGTCGACGTAAAAGTTTGTGCTTAGGACCTTAGCACCTAGAGGATAGTCGTTTGTCCCTTCTAAAGCCAGTTTTTGTAGACACTTTGTGGCCAAATATGGTGCTGATGTGGTCCCGTACGTAACTGTGTTCAACTGATATACTTGCAGTTCCTCTGCTGGATGATTTCGCCAAAGGATGAGCTGGAATCGTCGATCTTTTGGGTGAATAAGTATCTGTCGATACATTTTCTCAATATCAGCAGTGAATACATAACGATGAAGCCGAAAGCGAAGAAGTGGTGTGAATAACTCACCTTGGATGGTTGGTCCGGTTGACAGTATATCATTCAACGAGACATTGCTTGAAGTTTTTGCAGAAGCATCAAACACTACTCGTAATTTTGTTGTTGTGCTCTCTGGTTTGAGCACACAATGATGTGGGAGGAAGTAGTGAATTCCATGAACTTCACTAAAGTCAATTTTCTGCATGTGTCCCAATCCAATGTATTCCTCAATAAACTTGCTGTATTGTTCCTTTAGGTTTTCTTGCCTTGCTAATTTTTTTTCTAGAGCATTAAACCTTTGGAGGGCAAGATTTTTTGAGGCACCCAAGGTATTATTATTGGCCTTAAATGGAAGTCGCACAATGAATCGTCCTTCTTTATTTCTGATGGTGTTGTCCGCGAAGTGAGTTTCGCATCTGCGTTCTTCAATTGTGAAAGAGTTCTTTGTTGTTTGAACTTCCTCCACCTTCCAGAATTTTTCGAGGCTATCTTGAAGTTCGTTTTCGATAGAGATTCCACAGATAGATGACTGTGTTGACGTACCTTTCATTTTGCCTGCCACTACCCAACCGAGACGAGTGTTTTGAAGAATTGGCAAGCCTATTCCTATGTTGATCTGTCCTACCGTTAGAAATTGATGGTATATTTCTGCTCCCAGTAGGAGGTCAATTTGTCCAGGTTCGTTAAAGTGCGGATCTGCCAATTTTATGTCGTATGGAATTTGCCAAGAGGACGTGTTGATTCTTCGAGTTGGTTGACTTGGAGTAATCTGGCGTAAAACAAAGGCTTCTAAATTGGTGTCTGAGGTTCTGGATCTTAATGTGAGATTTACCCTCTTATTGGCTTGTCTGGTTCCTTCTCCAATACCGAGAATTCGCATTGTTTCGGCAAATTCAGGAATGTTCAATCTTCCTGACAACTTTTCTGTAATGAAATTAAGTTGTGATCCCGAATCAAGCAGTGCTCTGCAGTTCACTGTGGTACCTTCACTGTCCTTTATGCAAACAACAACAGTGCTGAGAAAAACGTAACTTTTCTCCCTTGCAGCGGAGGTGATTGGAGCCACTGCTGTAACTGATGTTGCTGGTCTCTCCTTCTCTGGTTTCTGTGAAGTTCGTTGACTCTTGAGGTCGAGCCCCTTTTCAGTGTTATTTGCTGATGAGCTGTCTGTGTGTAAGAGGGTGTTGTGCCTTTCGTTGCACTTCGTGCAGCTTCGGGCTGAGCACTGGTGTGACATGTGTCCTGGACTGAGGCAATTTATGCACAGTCGGAATTTTTTGACTGTTGATAATCGAGATTCCGGAGAAGTTCGCAAGAATTTCGTACAGGCGTATAGTTTGTGGTCCTTACTGTTGCAGGACGGGCAGAGTGGTTTATTTGTTCTAGCTGCTGCAACTGTCGCGAAGGATCTTGCTGCTGGTTTACGCACATGCTCTTCCGCATGACGTCCCTTGTTGCCAAGAGTCTCTAAGGATTGGAAACGTGTTTCCAAAAAGTTGAGGAATTCATTGACCGACGGTAATGCTCTCGGCTCTTTAAGCGATTGCTCGTATAAGCCATGAGTGATTCGGTCCAGTTTTTTGATCAGTAGGTGGACGATGAGTGGGTCCCAACCTTTGGTGTCCACTCCGAGGTTGTTTAGGCCTTGCAGACATTCCTTGGTGGTATCATGGAGTGCCTTAACACAATTGGCTGACTCAGATGTGTTGACAGGCTGCTGCAACAACCGATTGAAGAGTGCCGTTGTTAAAAGCCTTATGTTGTTGTATCTGTCTTGGAGTATTTGCCACGCTGATGCATAGCTATCTTCTGTAAGAGGTAGATGTCGGATTAACTTCTCTGCTTCTCCAGTTAGGTTAGTCTTCAGATACCACATCTTTTGACACTTCGGCATATCTTGCTTGTCGACCATTTGAGTGAACAGGTCAAAAAATTGCCTCCATGTCAAGTAGTCGCCATCGAATTTGGGTAACGATATTTTTGGCAACTTGAAATGAGTTTGAACGTCTAAGTTTCTTGTGTGTTGATGTGAGCTGACAAGAGTTTCAATTTCGGCAGCGCACCTTATCATAACTCTTCGAACCGCGTCCTCCATTTGCCTGTACGCGGAGGTGTTTTCATCAGTTGTGGTGGAATTGCTTAATTCCGCTAAGTCTAATTGGGTTGATTCAACTTGGGCCCAATATTGACTGATTGTGTTTCTGCTAATTTCCCAAAAGTGTTTTGACCCAGTTGTTGCTGTTTCAACCTGGGCAAGGTTGCGTTGCAGCGTATCCATCAGGTACTGCTGACGCCTTTGTAATCGTGAAGTTTTGTTAAGACCTTCTTGTGTGTCGGAGCGTCTTCTGGTGAGACTACCGTGGTCCTCTAGTTGATGATGCTTATCCTCATTGCTGTCTTTTGCTGACATTGACTCTGTTGATTCAAGATGCTGTATCTGCCCTTGAAACAGATTTTTATATTCTGTATAGGCCGTTTTTACGTTATCAAAATAACCCTTCGTGAAATAAGGGTGATCTTGTTGGTGGGGGGACGAGTTTCGAATTTCACTGTCTGTGGCCTCGAATTGACTCCAATGTACCTCCAACCTTCGCAATCTTTCCCTGTAGTATTCAAGTGACTTTCGGTCAGCTGAATCCTTCTTGAAATTGCTGATGAGTCTCTCAATTTCAGACCCAATTGTCCGCTGGAGTGACGCTTGTTTCTCCATGACTTAAGTTGCCACTGATGACTGAATGTATCTGATGACGTTTGATGCCGTCTCTGTTGACTGAATGTATCTGATGACGTTTGATGCCGTCTCTGTTGACTGATGTCTGAGATGATGTCTGATGCCACTGATGACTGTATGTCCCTACTTTTGGACGAGTGGGTAATGCTGCACCGAAATCTTGAATCGACTGATTCCCAAATCACGTCGGGGTCACCAAAATGTACGATAAACTCGTATTTGTTAATCAAAGCGATACACCTTGATAACAATGGATAGTTCTTGGTAGAAACACCAGAATATCCGAGTAAGCGTATTTGGGTAGCGTACCAAGATTTCAGTGGCTTGAATTATAAATTAAAATGACCCCTTACCGCTGGTGGGGGGAAGTCAAGATAATTAAAGAATGGTTGTTCGATGGTAACCAAAATGGTAATAAATTTATTAAAGAACTTAAACTTCCTTATATACTAAATAACATAGTGCGTATTCAATTAAAAGGTACAAAATAATCAATAAATATTGCTGAATATATCTTTGAATAATAATAATAAAAAGTGCATACTAAGTAATCGTGAAATGTGGAATAGAATTGCAAGATGGGCAATTATTAATTGTAAGCGGTGAATGTACGTTAAATGTAGAACAAAATCAAAATGTGCTTAGAGGTGCAAATAATTGTAAGAGGTGAATGTGTTTATGATATTAAATGTGGAAAAAAAAATGAAATGAAATGTGACCTACTTAAAGTAGGTAAAAAGAGTTAGTGTGGATTTGCTTATGTATGTATGTATGTATGATTGTTTTTAGTGTAAGCGTAAACAATTATAACTCTGCAATTCATTTGAAGGCGTTTAATTGTGGCGAGACGAAGTTCGCCTGGTCCGCTAGTATATTCATATATTTAAGTCCGAATGTAAGAACACAGCTCGATATATAGCAGACATGCTGATAAATACAACTAAGGCAATGTATGTATATTTTACACTCATTCTCCATTGTGTAATGCCATATTATGCGGAATATAGAATATGGATTTTTTCAACAAAAGCAAATGCTATATTGAACAAGTTCAAATGTCAGTTTTATGTTGACGGTTAAAATATTATGTTATCCTTATCTACATCGAAAATATTAACTCATAGTTTGTTTTTTGATAGAGCACTAAAATAATATTGAAATAAAAATAAAAACAGTTCAATAATTTTTATACGTATTTAACTTGCTATCTATTGACACATAAGCCACATTTCAACTTCTATGACAACGTTCCAGCTGTATAGTTTTGTACGAAACACACACATGTACATTGCTTAAAGTTTTTATTTTTTATTCAAGTTAAATTCATAAAAAGAAATCGATTTTATTTTGTTGTGTTGTTTTACTCTGGCGCCCAACGCGGAATCTCATTCCTGCATTCCCGTTTTCAATGAATGCTTCGTGCGTTCTTTCTTATATCATCCTCATTTGCCGCCTTCTTTTTTGATCAATTGCATCTTTCACCGCACCCGTACGTTTTATTTTTTTTTTAAACAAAAATCCACCATCGAAAATAAACCTCTGTCGGAAATTTAATTTTTCAAAATTGCCATTCAATTTGTGCGCCAATTCACTCGAACGCATCCTGCTGCTGCTCGTAAAATTTGTACAGTTTCGTCCTTTCGCCAAGGACAAGAACAAGTATGGTAGTTGTAGCTACTGCCACAGTGCCACTGCCACAACCGGACGTGAACCACACTCCTATGTTACAACGAAATCATAACATACATTTTTGTGTTAAAGTTGTTCGTCATATATGTATGTAGGTAGGTAGCCTCGCGACTGAAAACTGAAAGCAGAATCCATAGAGGCAATAGCATTCATCCTTGGTCCTTGTTAGAGTCTAGTAGTTACAATTGAGTTTAGTTATATTCCTTCTGTTTTTTTACCCCGTGCGCTATTCTCATTACTGAATCCTGACGCATCGCCACCAGTTTTACTACTTATTTGGTTCGAAAGACTACGTGATTCGCATTGCTTTGCAGTTCCCCCACAATACCGCTGGATCTGAATGGTTAAATGAGAGAACATGAACGGAGGCGAGGCAGACGTTAGGATTCATAAAGGCAAAAACCGGGAATTTTTAACTATAATTTAATAATTTCTACCGTCGTCGTCGGGTCGGTCGTCGACAAGGATTCAAATCGAGATTGGCTAAATTAAACGGGTGTTGCTGCAGAACCACTTCCCAATAGTCCTTTCGACTAGCTAGTATGGTGTCTATTTATAAAAGAAAAGGCGTGATGGGCATTCGTTGTTATAACGTCGGTCGAAGCGGGTGGGAAATAGTGTCCTAGTATGAATGTTCATTGGAGACAGTGTAAAGCGAATGAACATTTTAATGGACTTCACCATGAAAACACAATCAACGGAACAGCATTCCAAACTTGAACTCCTTATATTTTATCTATAAAATAAATATGTTTTAATTGTGGAAAAACGTAAACAAGCACGAAGTTCATTGTTTAAATTAATTAATGTTTATAGTCGGTCGTTATTTGTTAGAGCCAAATATAAAAAAAAAAGACATCTTTCTGTACGGCAGGTATTGCTTACCTAGTTAATAATTTTTTGTTTACCATTTTTTAAAAATATAATTGGGTCTTGCCTTTACCCAATTTTGTCTTTACTTTTATAAAAAACAACAGTTAAAAAAATAATAACGAATTTAGTTTTAAGGGTACAAATTTTTCAGTGATTTTGTAACCACATTTACATATTTTTTCCATACTTCGGAAAATGTCAAAACGCAAAGAAGTGTTATCTAACACAATTCGAATGTGGGAAGACCCTGCATACAACGACGAAACAATTGCAATTCAGTCAGCTTAATTCGAATTCGAATTTAAAAAAATTGGCGGCCATGAATTTTGTTCGGCATTTTTATAATTCCAACTGACTTTTAAGCGCATATAAAGATAAGGAAGTTTTCGATTGCATGGAAAGGGGCCTTATACCTTGCCTACTACTTCGAGTACAAAATAAATAGGTACCAGGGAAACACATTGCGGGTAGTGGTGCCTAGATATGACTTTCACTTGGGTTGGTGCTGTTTTTCTATTGGACTTTCATTTGTGCCTAAAGCTTGCTTGTGCCCGGATCTTATCAAGCCTTATACACCTAAAATAAAATGCACGACTGGATCGCACTTACTTGCTGCTATGTTCGATCATATTATATGCAAACGATTCTTAATAGAAACGGCTAAATGTATTTTAAAGTCGTTTTCACTTAATTTTTTTACATTTTAAATTGTAAATTTTTTTCTAAAAATAAATTGGTGTGAACATTTTAAATATTTAATAATACAAATTTAAAAACAAAATTTCAGAAAAAATCGACCGCCCATTTTCGAAATATTGAATTTTCGCACAAAAAAAATAATATTTTTTTCCAAAAATCTAAAAAAAAAAAACAGTTTTCGAAAATTTTGAAATGCAGTATTATTTAGAATTCGATAGACATCCTGGATAAAAATTTTGATCGAAATCAATTGAGCCGTTTCTGAGAGCATCTAAATCAATTAAATGGTTGTATGGCAGGTATAGGGCTGGCAACGAGACGAGACCAGCGAGACTTTTGTTAATCTCGTCTCGTTCTCGTCAAAATCGAAAAATTTCAGTCTCGTCTTGGTTTCGGTCCAGGTCTCGCCTAACCAAGTCTCGTCTTGAAACCAAACCACCGAGACCGCCGAGACCAGCGAGACTCTCGTCGAATTTCGGTACCAAAAATACGGTCTCGTCTCGCTCTCGTCTCGGTCTGTCTTCGGTACTTTTAAAGGAGTCTGGTCTCGTTGACGAAACCGAGACCGAGCCAGCCCTAGGCAGGTACCGTTAATAACAACATATTTAAAAAAAATTTTTGGCCAAAATGTAGACCATAGCCCAACTAGTATACACACCAATTTTTATCAAAATCTTTGGGCCGCATTCGAGACAATTAAGATGGTATAAAAATTTGTATGGCATGTACCGTTATTTTTGGGCTAAAACAACGATTCAAAAATCTATTTTGGACAATCACTTAAAACACTTAAGTACCAAGTTTGAAGAAAATCGCTTCAGCCGTTTAGGCTGTAGAGAGTTGTACAGACAGACAGACAGACGGAATTGCGGGACCCACTTTTTTGTTGTTCTCTTTCACCTTAATGTCAACTTTGATTAAAATCTCGAGTTTGATTTTTTTTTTCCAAATGCAAAACTTGCCCTATAGTACCTACGTATATCGCAAATAAAAAAATTGTGTAATTTTACTATCAAAAAGTGAGGAAACTTGTTCCCTACCATAATTGCAGTATTTTTACACACGTCGCCGCCCTAGTATTGAAGTGCCGTATACGACAAATTGCATTTTTTGAACTGGGTATGCAGCCTTATGTTTTCGGAGTCGCTCTTTTTAAATCTGTTATCCGATTTATTCTATCTCTTTTCGTTGCTGAGATATTCAGAATGGTTTTGACATATATCCATCAAAATCATCAAGTTCACGTATTGTTTTGACGTAAACACATATTTTTGGCATTTACGTCAAAATTTTCATGCAATTTACGAAAAAAATAGTTTGAGAATTGGTTTTGACGTACATTTTATTGTCTTCCAACGTAAGTCCTGAAAAATCAAATGGTCGTTCACTATTGACTTGACGTGTATACACGCAAATTGGAGTAGAAAGCTTTGAAATCGTAGATACATACGCCATAAGCACTAAAAATATTATATTTTTCATTTGCCGTATGTGAATACAAGTCTAGCTGTGTCGATAAAAAAGTATAAATATCACAGCCGATCACAGTCTGCTAAGCTTTGTGAAGGAAGTGCTAAAACTGAATTCTCCAGTGCCCGATATGAATCCGGAATTTCTTTCGTAAGGATTTATAATTCAAATTGAATAAAGCTTTATTCAAATGTTTCACATGTTATAGATTAATCGACGGGGTGGTCCCAAATGAAAGGATTTTCGGGATGATTTAAATTAGGCTTCGAGTTCAAGTGGCTGAAACTTTTTTTATAAAAAAATAAAAATAACACCAATTTTTTTGGAAACTTATTGTTCTCAGAATAATATTTTAATACGAAGCGATGATACTATTAAAGATCATGACTTTGTTATAGAATCTAGCTTGCCACCGACTTTACTGAACATTTTGAGAATTATTCCGTCTGAATATGACACTTCTGGTAAAAAGTTTGTTAACATAATTTTAGTTCTTAATATATTTAACCAATATTATTCTAAACAGAAAGAAGTGTTTCTTCAAAAAATTATGCAGCTATACATTTTAACTAAAACAAACTATTATACGAAAAGCTAGGTTTGTTTCAAATTTCATTCAAGAAAAATGCGAGGGATTTGAGACATGAAATGAGCTCAATTATTTTAAAAACAAAATACTAAAAGAAAATTTTTGAACGCCGAAAAATATATATAATCAAGAGCTACAAGTTATTCAGAAACGAAAGAAAAATATATCTAAAGAAAAAATTGAAGATATAAAAAAGTCTTTTCTCTTTTATGTCTTCGGAAGATAGTACAGATAATTATATAAACAGATTGGGGCATATCCTTACTCGCTGATAAACCCAGGTTTTACTAAACTATAGCTTAGGACAATTTTGGCCAAATGTATACACATCGTTGTTACTCACAAATTGTTGGTTTTATATTTTTTATAAGATTATTAACTTGTTTTATTACTAATCAAATATTTTGGAATGATAAACTAAAAAAATAGAATCAAATTGCGAAAATTCAAATAAACCTAGGTTTAACTTAGACACAGTAGACAAAATAACTATGAATTATAATTATAATTAATTATTTATTCATTGAAAATTTTATCTTTTTGTTAATTTTCAATTACAAAAGTGCTATTTTTCCTCTTCCCTTCAAGAAAACAAATTACAAAAATGTATGAAGTCACTAAGTTTAAGGTTATTTTTCATTTTTTCTATGAAGGTATCATAACTTTAAGTGTTATATACTTTTTGAAACACTGTATGATAGTTTTAGATTAAAAAATAGACTGAAGTAACTTTAAGAATTTTGAAATAATTTTTATTATATTTTATTTTTCCTTTTTAAACTGTGTGTTGCTGCGCCGATCCAAATAATAAAGATTTCAAACTCGCAATATTAGAATTTAATTCAATTTTATTTCTAAAAAAAATGTAAACTTATGATTATAATTTTGCTTTGAGCCTAACCATTATTACTACTTACAATTTGGTATACAATTTACAGCGCCCAACAAATGTATTATAACATGAACCAATTAATCTTGCATTTATTAACAATATAATAATATTCAATAAATTATTTCAAAAAGAATAAATTCTTTAATTACCTTGAAATTAATTTAGGTCTTTTTCCACAGAAGTTAATTTTTGATTTCTTTTCACAAGAAAAGGACTAATGGTAATGACTTTTCAAATCCAAAAATGACAGACACGTACCCTTTCTAATAAAAAGAGACGGCAGTATTTTATTATGTATTTAAATGAATTTATGAAAGATGTGTTCAATTCCCTGAATACACCATAAACTGGACTGATTGACTCGATGACACTGTGTCTTTTATTAAGAAGAAGTGAGAATACAGAATCTTAATTTAGTTCATTACTTTAATGTCGTATACGTTTTTTTTGACGTACGTGTATGAAGAAAAGAAACTTATGATTTTTATGGCGTATACGGCAAACTCATTTTGGACAAAAATTTAAATATTTTGAAAACTAAAAGAGTTTCAGATGTCCAATAACATTTGTATATTCGATTTTCCAAAAATGTAAAAATGGCGTATACGGCACTTCAATACTAGCATCCCACTAACATCTATAGTTAAGACATTTCAAGCACGAAACAAGAAAATCTACACTTTGTTTGTCGATTTTAAGGCAGCGTTTGATCTGGTGAATAGAAGTGCTTTGCTATATAAACTCTCACAACTGGTTGTTTCAACAAAATTCCTCCGTGTAATACGAAACATGTATATGAACACAAAGGCAACGGTCTGGGATGGGTCAATGTTTTCAGAATGGTTTAAAACAGACACTGGTGTTAAACAAGGGTGCCTTCTCAGCGCCCTACTGTTTTCACTTTTTAATAATGACATTGGTTCACATCTTCCTGGAGGTATTCGAATCGCAGGTGACCTAATTAATGTATTGTTGTATGTCGATGACCTAGTAATATTATCAGAATCACCAGAAAACTTACAACTGATGATTAGTCGTCTAGCGGCATTCTGTGACAAATGGGGACTTGTTATAAATGCTGAAAAGTCGAAAATAATTATTTTCTCGCGATCCAATCGAGGTGAAGTACGATATAAGTGGAGTCTTAATGGGAGCCGTTTGGTTATAACGGATGAATATAAGTATCTTGGAGTTAAGTTCAACCCAAAGTTGGATTTCAGAAAACACCTTGCACAAAAATCTAAAGCATCATAAAGTCTCATGAATTTGACATGGAGCAATGTGTTCTCAAGCGAACATATAAATCTCTCCATAAAATATAAAATCTTCGATTCAGTTGTCAAATCTACACTTTGCTATGCAGCACAGGTTTGGGGGTTTAAGGAATATGAAGAAATTGAAAAAGCACTGAGAAACTTCATTAAAAAACTGTTTTATCTTCTAATGAAAACCCCAAACTACGCAATTTATTTAGAAACTGGGTTACCAAAACTTTTTACTTACACACTTAAGCTTCAAGCAAACTTTATCATTAACGTATTGGGATACCAGAACTCTCGGTTGAGTAAAAAGATGTTACTTTACGAAACAAGAAATAAAAATTGGTTGATGGGTGAGTGGAAAAATATTGGCTCTAAGCAGGGAGTGGAAGTTAATTTAGATCCAAATAACACGCAACATTTAAAGGATCAACTTTATGAGATCATACAAAAACAGAAACAAGAAGACTCGGTTCGAAATCTTATGATGGAAAAGGCCTGTAAATCGCAAAGCAGAATATTATACAGCCAATTAGAATTTAACCTTTGTGATAAAAACTATTTTAGAGATTCTTTCAGTATTAAACAAATCTCTTTGATATTCAAAACTAGATGCGAACTTCTAGGTCTCAACGGAAGCCCGTACAATGGAAGTTTTGATCAGTTCTGTAACTTATGTAACATGAAATCAAAAGAAGACGCTTTTCATTTGATAAGCATATGTCCAATCTTCAAACAATATTGAATATCATATTTCGGAAAAGGTATTCTAACAATGAGAGAGAGACTATCAACATTCTAAATGGATCTGACTGGAGAGGACTTGCTCATTTTCTGAGAGACCCCTTACTTTCCGAAGACTACTTTTAACAGAATACGCATAGCTTTATCTATTTAATATAAAAGTAATAGAAATAAATAACAAATTTTTATTTAAATTTTCTACTGTTTTAAAATATTGCCAGTCGAGCTGACGGCAAAGCCAAAGCTTAAAAAATTCTTTAAAATATGTTCAAATGTAAAAATGCAAATTGTAAATACATGAATTTTCTTACTTACTTATTTACTAGGGCGACGACGCACGTATTAATCCTACATATTTATTGTGTAAATGTTAAATCTTTTATGTGTAATTTCAAATAAGGATTGAAAGTAAAAATATGTATTTCTACCTAAGATGTTTAAACTTAATGTAAATGTACATAATTTATGTTTTAAATTCAAAAGAATTTAAGCAAAATTTCTTAGTATATAAACATAAAATGTGTAAATTTAAACTTTTTTGTTCAATTTTTTTTAGCGCAATTCAACACTTAATGTTTAAGCACCCAACAAAATTTAGTATGAACACGCTTTAAATTAGACCTTACTTAAGTGATTTCGCTATAAAAAGAGCTCATAGTAAATATCAGCATAAAATGTATACTACTACCTACTTGGGTTGGAGATGCTTGCTCCAAAAACGCAATTCTAAAAAAATAACCCCTAAGAAAAAGTTCCCAAGTCCCCATTTTAACCTTTCATTATGACAAAAGTATACTTGATTGACAGCGGGTTGTAAATTAAATAAAATGTTTTGTTTTCCTAGCCTTCTTTTTTCCAACTTTCCACGTGTTTGGAGTGCTTTTGGGTACCTTTCGGAGGGTGGAATTAAAGAAAGGTTTCTTGGTTTTTTTGACGTTAGTGAGTCTCGCAACGCAGATGAGCTGACAAAGCATATCTATACTATTTTATAAAACAAGACATTTGTTTGATTGTCGGTTTGTATGGCTGTTACCACTAATCTGACAAACAAACAAAAGTACAGGGTGCACCAGAGAAACCTACTTATTTGAAAGGTCAATAAAAACAAAAGTACTTCAATTATTGTTTTAATTTTTTTTTTTATTTGAGAATACAATATCCCAATTTTTTTTTTCATGCAGTCTTGAAAATGACATCGGATAAATGGCGACCCCCATTGTGCATACACTGATGAAGTCGATTTTTGAAATTCGTCTCCACTCTTTGCAGCATATCAATCGGTATGTTGGCAATGGCGTCGCGGGCAACAAAATCGCGTTCAGTTAATTCTTGCACAACAGCCAATTTATAGCGATGAAATTGAAGGTCTTCATGGAGAATTCGTCGAACAGTGGTGTCAGAAATTCCCATAGCAGCTGCTTGTTTGCGAGCCGAACGCCGGGGAGAACGCACAACTGACTGCCTCACTCTTTCGATATTTTCCGGAGTTCTGATGGTCCGTTGAAGTCCATTTCTGGGTTTAGCGACACTTCCACACTCCCGAAATGAGTTAACCCACGACAGAATCGAATTACGGCTAGGAATGAGTCTGTGAGGAGGAATTTCAAAGCGAGCGCGGAAGGCACGTTGCGTAGCAACAAGTGAGCGACCGCTAGAAAAGAAGCTCTCGAATGCGAAGGCCAGCTGCTCTCTAGACCAGTGCATGATGGCAACTGACTGGAGGGAGAAACAAACATGGGAACTTCCCCCTCCAGATGCGATCCCTCTCGCCCCTCTAACCACCCAAATCACCGCGCGGGAATTTTTTCAAATAAGTAAGTTTCTCTGGCGCACCCTGTATTACCATATAATACCGTAGCGACTTGCACTGATTGTGCAGTAGGAGCTTGTGTAAATAAAATAAATAAATATTAATAGTAAAAAAAACATTAAATTTTACTTCATTACACCTACCTAGAAAAATTTCTTGCAAAAATTGAAGAAACTGACAGCCAACTAAAAGCTGTCTGTTTCTTTCTATTTTGCATTTCATTCCTCTATATTTGTATCCTCTACATTATATTATACTGCTTTTACATCATTCAATTTCTGCTTGCGATCATAACACTGTGGCTCCACTTACAATAGGTGCGTTTTTTGCAATCCCCGGGGAATTGGTTGAAAAAAATGACCAAGCCGCTTAGTGAAATACTTGGCAGCACTATTAGTTTGCAAGATGACATTTGAAGAACAGCTGTAATGCAAGAAAAAAAACAAACATCACTGTTTGCTTCATCATCATCCTTCTAAAAATCATAGGGTTGATTTGTTTTTGTAATTTCGATATATTTATTGAATTTAAACTACTTTTCTATTAAAATAACATAAAAAGAACCAAGATAATTATTATTTATACAAGAAAATGTGAATCAAGTAATTTGAAAATTCAAATCAAGTATTTTGGAAATTGTTTTTAGCCGATGTGATTTTCTTTTAATTTTAGTTTTCACAAATACAGTGGTTCATAGAATTCAACTACTGGAAAACTACCCCATTCGACGGTCACTGGTGACATGATATTAGTGAACGAGTTGCTTATTCGGGACGGGACGCTCAGTTCCTATGTCATTAGGAATATAGGTCTGAGCAAGAGCGGACGACGATTAAGAAGATGAAAGTATGCCTAGGATGTAGCACAGAATCTGTATTGGGTTGCTCCCGTGTACAACAAAACGCAGCCGAAAACAATTTTCTCAGAGAAACCTTTGTTTTGTAGTTCATTCAAATCTTGTTAATTGAACGAATATCAACTTCAGGAAATACTTTTTTATTTAATAATAATTTCACAATCAAGTTTTTTAATATACATATAATAAAAACAAACGCAAAAATGAAAATCGCTGTAGAAGGTTGTTCTGATGGCGAGGTGGATAAAATCTACGACACCATAGATTCAATACAAAAGCGGAAAATGTTAAAATTGATTTGGCGTTGTGTTGCGGAATGTATATTAAAAGGTAGGTTAGGTTAGGTTGACATGGTCGTCAGGAAAACAACTGATACACTTAGACCAAAAGCTCAACCAAACCAAACAAAATTGATAATTATTTGACATGTCAAAATGTCAGTTTTGAAGTTTCTATACATTTTATCGATAACTTAGTGAAAAAGATTTTGGTAGCACAGTTTTTATCCTCTCCAATAGCTAAGCCCCGAGAATTCTCTGGGTTTAAGCTAAGCACCCCCGGGGATTAGTTGTTGTTGGATTTTGTATGCAAATTGTTAATCCTACTCATCGTTTTTTTCGGGGCTTAGAAAAAAACACGCCTAATATTTCAGACAATGGCAATAGCAATGGCAATACAAATATTGGGTGGGCATTTCATTGCTGGCAATTTAAATTTCAAAATACCTTATTGTTTCTATTTTTGTTAATTTCACCTCACTCATTTTTTATTTATATTAGGGGTATATTCACGATCCGATGGAACAAAAAGGTGTAAAATTACGAAATTTAATTTTTTTCTTTAAGTCTATTGCAACTCTGGAGTAAAAATGCAAAATCAGTTTGACCACAAACAATTCTGACAGAAAATAACAGCTGCCAAAATGTCAACGACACCAGAAAAATTTTGCACCATTGTATTTTTCTGTTGAAATAGGGTTAGGGTATAGCAAAAGTGTTGTAAAATCTTTGTCAGTGTAAGTTGTTGTTGTGGTGCAAAAAAAAGTTGCACTTTTGAAATTTTACAATGATACTAGACCAGTTGCACCGGATCGTGAATACCCCTATTGTTTTTTGTATTTTTTTGGGCAGATTTATTTATTTGTCTAAAATTATCTTAGCAACCAAATGAAGTCCAAAAGAGAAACATGGGTCAAATTCCGCAAGCATGAGTTCTTTCTGTGTGCACAGAAGTTTGTGTACACATACATTTTTCCGATTCGGCAAGCGTGCGATGCATATTTTTTTTGACAGATAACGTGTACACAGATAATTTATTCACGCATATTTTGATGGTGAACAATTTTTTTGCACGGAAAAGCATTCACGCTTGCGGAATTGGCCCATGGATTAAAAATCGTATTGGTTTAAGACCAGTCTTATGCTTGATTTACACGACTGCCAAAATACTGCTGTCATTAACTTAATTAATGACATGCGTTTACACGAAGCTAAAATAATGACAGCTAAAAATACTGCCAACTGGCAGTAAAGAAGTAGCAATTTTATTCTTTATTGCAAATTGTCATTATTTGTAAATTGTTGTTAGTACTGAATTTACACGATGTCAGTATAATGCAACAATTTTGCGAAAATTCTGGCAGGCAATTTTTTAATGACAAATATACTGCCACATTTTCGACCATTTACGCGACAAAGAAATAATGCCAAGATTTTGACAGTAATACTGCCAATTCGGCAGTCGTGTAAATCCAGCAATAGCTGTGTTTGGTAACGTGAAAATTTGTACGAATTTGTACAAATTCATACAAATTTTCAACATATAAAATGCCTTGCAAAACTCTTTTCATTAATTATATTTGATGTTCATTTGTGCAAAAGTCATGTTTTAACATCGAAGAAGTAAGAAAATCATTGATTCTAAGAAAGATTCCGTTTACACATGCAAGCAGATGTACCTAGCTACTAAACATGCAAAACTATTTACAACGGCATAAAACGATGTGTGTAAGAGAGCATTGATCAATTTGTGCAATTGACATAAGGTCAAACAAAATTTGCTTAATGTTCGGATTAAATAAGTAAATAATATGGAATTGCATTCAAATTTTAGTTTAATCGACCGAATAAAGGCTTAACTGCATTTAATTACTTTTTTTTTAACGAAATTTCAAAGTACCTGGGTAAAATATTACAGTGCGTCACAAAAAAATTTCCTCACTCTGTAAAAAATTCGTTGGAGTTTATATCCAAAGCAAAAGTTTTTGTACTTGACACAAACGATATTTTGGTTTCTTATGACGCTGCTTCTCTTTTTACTAATGTTCCTGTTCAGCTTGCAATCAACATTATTAAAAAGAAATGGGAAATTATAGCTGAAAATACCAAGCTGATCCAAAACAAATTTATCGAATTATTAAATTTTTGCCTCAAAGATAACAACTACCTGCAATTTAAGGACAATTTGTACAAACAAGTACACGGAATGCCAATGGGAAATCCTCTTTCACCGACGATTGCGGACTTGGTTTTAGATTTCTTACTCGAGGAATGTCTTAAACTAAGCTACAAACCTAAGCTTATAGCAAAATACGTTGATGATATCTTTGCGATTGTGGATAGAGAAGAAGTTGAAAATGTCTTACGATGCTTAAACCAGTTTAATGAAAAAATACAATTCACCGTAGAGAGGGAAAAAAACAGATCGATAGCGTTTTTGGACGTTAAGTTCTACCGCGAAAATGATCGACTTTCTTTCGACTGGTACCAAAAAGATATGGCATCTGGGCGACTTGTCAATTTCCGACCTAATCAAGCCAAGCACATTCGTATAAACACTGCGTCGAACTTCATAAAAAAAGTTTTTGCGTTGAGTGACCAAAAATTCCACTCCGTTAACGAAGAAAAATTACGCAAATACTCTTAGACAACAGCTTTCCCACATAAGTTATAAGAAACTTGATACTTCGTCAAAAACACCAAGTATGTTCAGAAAATAAGTTGGAAGAGAGGAGATGTGTTTACAAGAGTGTCGTTTATGTGCCCAAACTTTCCCAAAATTTCAAAGAAATGGTCGCGAAACACAACCTGGAAGTCAACTTGGCATAAAGGTCGAACCAGACTGTTGATCCCTATTCATCACCTTTCAGACGTGGTTTATAAAATAAATTGCCAGGGGAAAACGGATGAATCCTGCAATCTTTGCAACATCGCCACCACCAAACAACTCCTTCGGCAAGGAATGGCGAACTACAAGTGAGATATTCGCCTATAAAGTTCTGAGAAGACGGCACTGGCCTCTCACATCGTTGATACCGGTCACACACCAAACTTCGAGGGAGTGGAGATCCTTGCAACAGAAAAACATACATCTAAACGTTACACACTAGAGACACTGCATATAATTAATAACAAAAATAATATGAACCGCAAACAAGACACACAAAATATATCTGCCGTTTACTGTTCATTAGTTTCCGACAGTAAATATCATAAAACGTAGACTAATCTTCAAATGAGAAGTGTTCAAAATCTGTTTTTAATCTGTTTATTTTATATGTTTCAAACAAATTTTTGTTTGGTATATTAAAAATCTTAAAATTTGACGTAAGTAATATTTTGTTCGTTTATTTGTATCAATATGTACAACATTATATCTCTTTTTAATTTTGTAAATAAAAACACCCCTGAAGAAGACCGCAACCACCGACGAAACGTTGGGAAAATAAAATGAAAATTGCTTTCATTTAATCACAATTACGACCAATAAAGCCGAGGAGAAAAAAAAACTAAAAATTCTCCAAAGTCCAAATAAAAAGCAACTTGGTCAAAAAACTTCTAAAATATTAATTACTTTTTGTGAAAAATGGCAAAAAGTGGAAAAGTGAAAAATTGAATATATTATAGATGTCTGTGAGCCAAAATTTATAGGAAAGTTATGTTTAATTCGTCATTTCAGGTTGACTTGATAGGTTAAACAGATTTTATTGTGTACCCTGTAAACTCTAGCGGAATTATTACTTTTTTACTTTTTACACTTTTTGCTACTTTCCACAAAAAGGAGTTGCATGTAGTTAAGCCTTAATATGTGTTTTTTTTTAAATAAAAATTTAACAAATAAAAAATCAATTGTTTAACATATTTGTTCACTTTTACCACCATATTATTCAGTGTTCTGTCATTTCGAACTCATTTTTTGTCATTTTATATACATATTTGTTATAACTAATAAGTGGAAGCGATATGAAAATACTTCCGTGCGTCGGCTTTTTTGGTCACTGTAGTTTTAGTAATGAAACTATTTGTTTACATTAGCTTTCCCGACATTTCGGCAGGTGTTGCTGCCTTCCTCAGGGGAACTTTATTACGACAAAAAAGACAAAAAATTATACATTGATTACATTCATAACAATTATAACAATAATGTTTTGGTTTACACTCACTATTTTTGTATTAAATAATTTTAATGTTATATGATTAGAAAATCATTTACGAAAGAGGATAAGCACTTCAAATGAAGTTTAGTCTATTTTTTAATACAAAGAAACTAATGTTTATGAAGATGAGACAAGAGAGCAATATACCGCAGAAATAATTTGTGTGTCTTGTTTTCTATTCATGTTGTTGGTGTTGTTTATTATGTGTAATGTCTCCAGAGTATATAGTTTCGATACATGTTTCTCCGTCTGCAGAATTTTGACAACATCAAAATCTGGACCGCCTTCGATGCAATGTCTTGCCAGGGCTGTCTTCGCAGGATTATTAAATTTAATGTCAAACCTGTGATTTGACATACGTTTTCGAAGGAATTGTTTTGTAGTGCCGATGTAGAACAAGTTACAAGTTTCTTCCGGCTTCCTATTACAATTTATATTGTATATGCCATCTGTTTGCTTGTCTTTGAAAGGTTTTGGTTTAAGTTTTGTGTAGAGGTGAGCCAAGGTTTTATTAAATTTGAAGGCTAAGCGGACGTCCGTATTTTTTTGCTGATGGCTTCTTTAAAATTCTCGCTTAGGCTTGTTACATAAACCATACTTTTGAAGTAACCATCCATCTGATCCTTATTTTGTGTGAGGCGAATTTTGTGCCTATGTTTTAAAAGCAATCCACGAATTATGACGGAGGGGTAGCCATTATCGGTGAGAATTTTTATTATTTTATTTTCATTTACATAATGGAATCGTTCATCACTAAGTGTAAAAACTTTACTTATCAAGTAGGAGGCAGTGTTTATTATTATGTGTCTGGCTTGGTTGGACCGGAAGTTGATTAATCTGCCCGATGTTGTATTTTTTTGGTACCAGTCGAATATTAATCGGTCATTTCCTCGGTGAATCTTCACGTCAAGAAAAGTTATCGCTCTATTTTGTTCCATTTCAATAGTGAACTGGATTTTCGGGTGGTATCCACTGAGAAAACATAGAATTTTGTTGATGTTCCGTTTGTTCATCACTGCAAATATATCGTCGACATATTTTGCACCAAACGTGGGCTTCTCATCAATTTCCTTGAAGCATTCATCTTATACGTGGTCTAGCACTAATTCTGTAATGGTGGGTGACAGCGGGTTTCCAATAGGCATTCCAAAATTTTGTTTGAAAATGTCATCTTTAAATTGTATATAATTATTCTCTTTCAAGCAAAAGTCTAGAATCTCTAGAAACTTGTTTTGATTAATGTTAGTGCTTTTACTAATTAATTCCCATTTCTTTTTAACTATGGTAATAGCTAGCTGTATGGGAATATTAGTAAAAGGAGATACCGCATCAAACGAAACTAAAACATCATTGTCTGTTAATTTAATATTTTTAGCTTTGTCAACAAATTCATATGAATTTTTAATTGAGTGGGTTAAATTTGTCGACGCGCACTGTAGGATTTTACCAACAAACTTTGAAAGTTTGTAGCATGGTAATTTCTTTGATGACGTGATGGGGCGAAGGGGCATGCTTGCCTTATGAATAGATGGAAGCTCCGCTGTGTACGTTGTCATCTTCACCTTTTCTCCGTCATCAATAACATTGTTGTTGTTTAACCATTTAATAAGATCGTTGTTGTGAGTTTGTAGTGTTTTTGTTGGGTTATTCCTCACCCGGCTATAGGTATTACGATCAGACAACAGTATGCTCATCTTCTCATCGTACTCTGCACGTTCCATTGCTACTGTTATAACAGCAAGGACTTTATGCCGGGCTTATTCAAAGGCAAATTGTTATTTATTTTGAGAATAATTCCAGTCCAAGAAAAGGCGATAACTGCAATTTTTAAACATGCGCAATTTTGTCTACCCCTGCCAGCACATTCGTCCCTCAACAAGTGCTTAAAAATCGTTCAAATTGCATGATGTAAAAGTAGTATTTGTGAACTAGCCTAATAACTTTTACATGTTTGTGAACCTCCCTAAAATATCACATTTTTTTAGAAATGAGAAAAATTCTATGTGTGAAAGAAAAGGAATTCCATTTATGCGAAATAATTTCGTTTTACTTGATGGCGATTGCTGAAATCAAAAAGTTTATGTTTTGTAGTTTTACCTAGTGCGAACGCGATTTAGTATATTGACTAGATAATCTTATTAATTATTAATTTAATAATTTAATTGAATAGTAATAAGTAAAAATATAGGCATCCAAATTATTTAAGGGAAAAAAATCAAAAATATAATTTTTCTTAGCTAAGAATTGATTGAAAAATTTTCGATTCTTTTTTCTCCATATTTTTTTTTTACCATAATTTGTATAAAATGAAATATAAAATACCACCATACATTATCTACATACACATAACTTTGACTCGCAGCATTGCGAGATCTTGCTGGCATTTTCAAAAACGAAAATTCAAATGTAAATTAAACAAAACTTAAATTAGAAACATTTTATATAAATACTTATTCTTAAATTTTCTAATTTCCGCGCAATTTTCTTATTTTTTTCTTTCATAAGAACCTTCTCTTGACAATAACAAACACAACAAAGAAAATATTTGCGGAATCGGTCCAGCCGATCACGCTTGAGGGCATGACCAAGGGAAATAGGGATTCATTTTTATATATGTAGTTGTATAGGTTTTTTGGATACAAGTGACGTAGGTACCTAAATATGTGAAAAAATAAATAAAACTATTTTTAGTTGGGTACAATAAAATTAAAATCAAAACATATAAATAATATGTAATCCAACAATTTAAATAAAATCCATGTGCCTTGGAACTTTTGCCATTATATTTATAACGTCCTCATAGTCAACCTCAATATCCATATAGATGTTCAGCAATATCAGACCCCCCAGTCGCTCCTCGCCGGTTTTACCATGCAGATAAATTTTTAATCGGCGTAATCATGAAAAAGATCGGTCGCTTGACACAACAGATACTGGAAGTATTGCATGAATCTGCATAAAGCAGTGAACTGTTTTATATAAGGACAAATCGCAAGCATTTAATGAGTGTATAAAGTTTTTTGGCCGTTTTTTTCATTTGGCATTCTCAAAAAATGATTGTAATCATAGTTATTTTAATATTGACATATATCAAGAAAATAAATGAATCTTCAATTCGCTAGAAAATCTTCTAAGGATACGTTTACATCATCTGGCGAGCAGGCCAACGGAGTTGCATTAGCAGATCTCCCAACTAACATTTAAGCTTCGATAATGAATTACCGAAACTTTATACAATCTGAAATGTTAGAAGAAGCCCGGGAAGCCAGTCCGCCACGTACGAATTTACATAAATTTCATTAATACATACAAACTTTAAAATTTTCTGGTCAGCCAACTTTTGGGATTGTTTCTTGGCGATTGTTTTTTAAGGAAATTTTCAATACTGTTTTGAGAGTGTTTTTCAGTCGTTCGACGTTGACATGACACTGTCTAATGCTCTATGACCTATGACGTCCCAAATGATGAAATGAACCTATATAAAGTCCAATATTTTCAATACTTAGAAACAGTAATATCATCTAATAAATGAGTCTTAAAGTCCACTATTTATTTATACCTGCAAAGTGAGCCAGATAGGCCTGCCCTATGGATTAATCTCTATAAAAAATATTTTCGGAAAAACAACCAACACTATTTTGTGCTATTTTAGAATTCAGCATTTTTTCCTACCATCTCTGTGGAAATAAATGAAGAAATAATTTGACGTTTATGTTAGTTCGACTGACATTTGTGTACTTTTTACCTTTATATGTGTATATTGATGGGTTGAGTTGGAACTCCAGGTCGAAAATGTAAATATAATAGGTGTTGCTTGCTTGTCACTCTGATTGACAAGAACATTTCATGAAATAATTTGCCCACTGAACGAAGGAATAAAAATGTCTGCAATAATTGATGAAGTAAAAACAAAAATAAAAACTGCTTTTAGAATCCCAGGGTTAAGATATTATATTGGAATTTTAACAATATCTCCCATGGTTCGCGAAGTGATGGTAATACTTTCAAAAATTATTCCTCCATAAATTCCGAAAGACTTACCTCAATGGCAAAATTTCCAAGAATCAGCAATGGATTTCGTTGAGTATCAATTCTCGAATACCAACACATCATATACAAAAGCAACACCGATCAAATCCAAAGCAATCTCCATAGATGACAGCTGAGCCCATCTCTTCTCTTCCCAAAAGCCTTTGAAAAGATTGAAAAAAAAAAGAAACCATCATACCAAACGCCATTCTAAGTCTTTCGAGTATCGCATCATTTAGGTTTGGTGTTGCTTTTTTTCTCAATTTACCTAAATTTGAATACTCGTAAAGCCCCCATAACTAGCATAGTCGCCGACTCCTGCTTCAATTAAAATCAAAAGACCATGAAATTGATTTTCGCACGCAATTCACTCGAGGACAAGAAAATAAGAAACAACATCCAACTCGAATAATTGTTACCAACATCTCATCTAAGCGCACCGTGTCATCCTGAACGAAATGGAAATTAGAATTTTCAGGTAGCTAGCTACCTACCTGCTAGATATAGAAACTCGACACGAAAACTTTTAATCCCTTCTATTTCACCTGAATGAAGCTAAAGTAATCCCTTTTTAATGAAATTTTTACCACCTAGAAAAAAGTATAGGTATATATCTAACACAACAACAAACCAGAATAAATCAAAAAGAAAAAAATCAGTGTGAGCGGCGCCAACAGGATTTTTTCATTTAGCTTGTCAAAAAGTGTCTGCCAGCCAGAAAATATCAAAAAGCGGCACAAACAATTACGTTTTCACACCGAAGCGCCTCTCACTTCAGACTCAAGTCAACTCAACTCCCACGTCCCCCAATTTAAAAGTGTTGAATTTTTATCACCACCCTTCAGATGGTAAAGTCAGAACTCACAACAAATCTAGGGAAATAAAGTTCGACACTCGAAAATTAAAATGAAAATAAATTTTTTATTCAGTTTTGTAATTTTGTATTCCGGGCGGCCCAGCCGGGTTCGGGGTCCTGGTCCTGGTCCTGGAGCAGTATAACGGTGAGGTCTTCTATATTTGGCCAAAGGCCAATTTAGTTGGATCGCCAGTTTTTGGCACGTTCAAATCGGCTCGTATATTTTCTCCAACTAGGTACCTAGTATGTATATTCTCCCGAAGCCCTGTCGGTGTAGTAAAAATGTAATTCATTTCGGTATTAGGCCATTTCCTTGTCTAGTGTAACTGTTCCACGTAAAACAATTGCTGAAGTAGATTTGCGAAAGTGTGTCGACTTGACTTCCTTTTTCCGTCCACCATTTTATTATAACTTTTTGCAATACATACATACTATCAATATACGAATACCAATCTGGGCCATTCTTTCGAAGCCAATTTTAGATTTACTTTGTTGTTTTATTTATTGTCCTTTGTGCCGTTATCATTGTTGTTACGCTGTACCTTTTTAGAAAATAGCTTTTCGCGGCGTCCTCCGCCGTCGCGTCGCGTCGTTGTCTATATTGTGGGGATACAGATGGATTTGTTTTGTTGTGAGACACCCCAATCGATTTCCCACGGCCGAATTTATTAAAATTATAAATAATTCAATTTTGGGAACATGTATTTGGTGAATACTTAACCCATGACGTCTAAGTCAGGGCCGGAGTAGTCCATGCGTACTACATAGAAAAAACTTCAATGATGGTTCATGACGGTTCCGATAGAAATACAAAAATGCAAGTTAATTTATTAATTTTATTAAAAGGTTAATGGAAAAGAAACATGTTGATAAAGATGCCCAGAACACGACACGAATTGTTTCACAGTTTTTCTCTGGCTGATTCTCCCATTGCCACACGCTCGGGTGGGCATTTGCTCCCCCTGGATCTGGCCGAACAATCATACTAGTTCTATTTTTATTATTAACTAGGACATTTTCACAAAAACGACTGCTTAAATGAACTTTTTTTGTCAGAGTCCATGGTTTGCCAAGTGGATCTCGCGGTGTTTAGACACCAATGGCTAGATGATTATTCTTTTATATCCTATTCTGTCAAACTGAGATGTGTTCTTTGTCGGAATTGTGTTCTCTCTAAATCCAAAGTTCAATGCGGGCTTCAAGGACGATTCATTCTAAATGAATTTACAAAGTACAAAGACTTGCATAAATTTGTCAAAGAACATTTAAATCCAAGAAAAGTAAATGATTTCTGCAAAATTTTAGAAATCAAAGCCAAAAGTCTTGACCAGCTTATACATTCTTCAATAGAAAAACTTAATTCAAACGAACAGAAACAAAATCCTTCCTATAGTCAAATCGATTGTGTTTTGTGACACAAACAATATTCCTTTGAGAGACAAGACGGATGAAACTGTAGTTTTCAACAAATTGTTGCATTTCAGAGAAGATGCCGGAGATTTAATTTTAAAAGATCATCTACTTCATTCACCTGCAAATGCAACATATATTTATGACTGTACACAAAATGAACTGATTGAAATCTGTAATGCAATTTTAAGGGAGAAACTAATTGAAGACGCCAACAAAAGCTTATTTTTTTAGGTTCTTACGTAAATAAAACACATATAAAATATTTCTTTTTTATTATAAAGTTTGAACGTTGGCATTATGTGTGAAACACTACATCATTTAAATGACCACCACGCGAATTGTTACAAGCATCGATTCTTTTGAGCTAATTTTCGACCACTTTTTGACTCATATTGGGCAGTATCTCAGCCATAACTTGACGAATGTTGGTTTTCAAGTGCTCAAGAGTTAAAGGTTTATCTGCATAAACACGGTCCTTTGTGTAGCCCCACAAAAAAAGTCCAGTGGTGTCAAAACACATGATCTTTAGTTGATGTCGCTACTACGAGAAATTACGCGGCCAGGAAATGTCTCTTGCAATAAAGCCATATTCGCTCGAGTTGTGTGGCATGTGGCACCGTCTTGTTGAAACCACATATTCTCCAAGTCGTATTCTTCAATAGCAGGCAAAAAAGTCGGTTATCATATGACCATAACGCTCCGAATTGACGGTGACAGTCGTTCCATCGTCGTTTTCGAAGAAGTAAGGTCCAACCACACCTCCGGACCAAAGAGCGCCCCAACCAGCGACGATGTAATGGCCACTCTTATGGTAAATGCAATCGCAATAATAAATGCAACCGCAATGGTAAATGCAACCGCAATGCTAAATGCAAAGGAAATTGTAAGTGCAACCACAATAGTAAATGCAACCGCAATGGTAAATTCAACCGAAATGGTCAATGCAACTAAAATGGTAAATGCAACCGAAATGATAAATGCAACCGCAATGGCAAATGCAACCGCAATGGTAAATGCAACCGCAATGGTAAATGCAACCGCTATGTTAAATGCAACCACAATCAGAAATGCAACCGCAATGGTAAATGCAACCGCAATGGTAAATGCAACCGCAATGGTAAATGCAACCGCAATGGTAAATGCAACCGCAATGGTAAATGCAACCATAATAGTAAATGCAACCGAAATGTTCAATGCAACAAAAATGGTTCATGCAACCGAAATGGTCAATGCAACCAAAATGGTAAATGCAACCGCCATGGTAAGGGCAACCGCAATGATAAATGCAACCGCAATGGTAACTGCGACTGCAATTGTAAATGCAACCGAAATGGTAAATGCAACCGCTATGGTAAATGGAACCACAATCAGAAATGCAACCGCAATGGTAAATGCAACCGCAATTGTAAATGCAACCACAATAGTAAATGCAACCGAAATGGTCAATGCAACCAAAATGGTAAATGCAACCGCAATGGTAAATGCAACCACAATGGTAAATGCAACCGTAATGGTAAATGCAACTACAATCAGAAATGCAACCGCAATGGTAAATGCAACCACAATGGTAAATGCAACCATAATAGTAAATGCAACCAAAATGTTCAATGCAACAAAAATGGTAAATCCAACCGCCACGGTAAAGGCAAACGCAATAGTAAATGCAACCACAATGGTAAATGCAACCGGAATGGTAAATGCAACCGAAATTGTCAATGCAACCAAAATGGTAAATGCAACTGAAATGGTAAATGCAACCGCAATGGTTAATGCAACCGCAATGGTAAATGCAACCGCAATGGTAACTGCAACCGCAATTGTAAATGCAATCACAATAGCTAATGCAACCGCATTAGCAAATGCAACCGAATGGTAAATGCAACCACAATGGTAAATGCAACCGCAATGGTAAATGCAACTAAAATGGTAAATGCAACCGCTATGGTAAAGGCAACCGCAATGGTAAATGCAACCACAATGGTAATGGTAAATGCAAACGCAATAGTAAATGCAACCGAAATGGTCAATGCAACCAAAATGGTAAATGCAACCGCAATGGTAAATGCAACCGCAATGGTAAATGCAACCACAATCAGAAATGCAACCGCAATGGTAAATGCAACCGCAATGGTAAATGCAACCGCATGGGTAAATGCGACCGAAATTGTCAATGCAACCAAAATTGTAAATGCAACTGAAATGGTAAATGCAACCGCAATGGTTAATACAACCGCATTAGTAAATGCAACCGCAATGGTAAATTTAGCCGCAATGGTAGATGCAACCGCAATGGTAAATGCAACCGCAATGGGAAATACTATTACAATGGTAAATGCAACCGCAGTGGAAAATACAACCACAATGGTAAATGCAACCGCAATGGTAAATGCAACCAAAATGGTAAATGCAACCGCCATGGTAAAAGCAACCGCAATTGTAAATGCTACCGCAATAGTAAATGCAACCGAAATGGTCAATGCAACCAAAATGGTAAATGCAACCGCAATGGTAAATGCAACCACAATGGTAAATGCAACCGCAATGGGAAATACCATTACAATGGTAAATGCAACCGCAGTGGAAAATACAACCACAATGGTAAATGCAACCGCAATGGTAAATGCAACCGCTATGGTAAATGGAACCACAATCAGAAATGCAACCGCAATGGTAAATGCAACCGCAATTGTAAATGCAACCACAATAGTAAATGCAACCGAAATGGTCAATGCAACCAAAATGGTAAATGCAACCGCAATGGTAAATGCAACCACAATGGTAAATGCAACCGTAATGGTAAATGCAACCACAATCAGAAATGCAACCGCAATGGTAAATGCAACCACAATTGTAAATGCAACCGCAATGGTAAATGCAACCGAAATTATCAATGCAACCAAAATGGTAAATGCAACTGAAATGGTAAATGCAACCGCCATGGTAAAAGCAACCGCAATTGTAAATGCTACCGCAATAGTAAATGCAACCGAAATGGTCAATGCAACCAAAATGGTAAATGCAACCGCAATGGTAAATGCAACCGCTATGGTAAATGCAACCACAATCAGAAATGCAACCGCAATGGTCAATGCAACCGCATGGGTAAATGCGACCGAAATGGTAAATGCAACCACAATTGTAAATGCAACCGCAATGGTAAATGCAACCGAAATTATCAATGCAACCAAAATGGTAAATGCAACTGAAATGGTAAATGCAACCGCAATGGTTAATGCAACGGCATTAGTAAATGCAACCCCAATGGTAAATTTAGCCGCAATGGTAGATGTAACCGCAATGGTAAATGCAACCGCAATGGGAAATGCCATTTGAATGGTAAAGGCAACCGCAGTGGAAAATGCAACTGCAATGGTAAATGCAACCGAAATAGTCAATGAAACCGAAATGGTAAATGCAGCTACAATGGCAAATGCAACCGCAGTGGAAAATGCAACCTCAATGGTAAATGGGATCTCTTTTTTTATTTATGTATATTAATTGAATTTTTTGTTTTAGAATTTGTATTGTTTTAAGTCAAATTATTTACTTTTAATTAATTTTCAGGCTTTAGAAATATGTACAGAGGAGTAATGGGCTTTACGGCCCGTTCATTGGTACAGTCAAGCCTCAGGTTCGAGCTCTACGAAGAGGCGAATCGTCAAAATTTATTGACATCTTTAGATCGAAAGATTGCCTTAGCCGGATTAAGTGGAGCTGCTGTGGGTACTTTGATGACTCCATTGGCTAGGATGCAAATTCAGGCCCAAAGTAAAACCGGAATAAGAAGTTTTCTTCGCGAGAGAGGAAGCTATTGGAAAATGTTTTCTGGTGCAGAACTAGGTGCTGCCCGTGGGATGTTATATTCCATTGGACAATTTGTTCTGTATGATGAGGTAAGTAAAACTACGGATGTCTAGAAGCATTTTAGCAAATTAAGTCAAATTTTTATTTATTTTTCAGACAAAAACACATCTTCTGAAGTACCAGAACATTTTTCAAGACAACATATATACTTCTATTTTGGCAGCAATAACGGCAGGCTCCGTTGCAACTGTACTTCAACAACCGCTGGACGTTGTGCAACTTAAATTTATGAAGAGTCAACCAGGAGTGTTTCGAAACTCTGCAGACGTTTTTAAGACAATTGCACGGGAGTACGGAGTGACAGGTTTTTACAGAGGACTTTCTCCAGCATTTCTTAGAATTATTCCTCACACCATACTAACGTATATATTTTTAGAAAATATGCGTTCAAATTATGGCGAGGTGAAAAAAACATACCACAAAATGGAGAGCAGTAATGTTACTGGGGCCAAAATAGCTTAGGTATACTTAGGCATACATTTATTTAACTCGCAATCTTAAGCATACTAGATGTTCGAACTAAAGTATTTTGCATGTCATACATTATAATTGGCGGCAGGAAATGGTAAAATATTTTGTAATTTTTAAAATTTTATTATATAAATATATATTTTAGTTTTTTCAGTTTTAGTTTTTTAAAAGGCATTCATTGACATTCTGCAGTAAGCCCTGGTGATAGGACATGTAGCAAGGTTTTTTTTAATATCTTATGTAATATACTTCTTAATACTATTTTTTATACAGAATTTATTGGCTATATAGTGTATTATGTATGTTATTATTTTAAATTTAAAATTATATTTTATTATATATATTTTATTGTACTTGTTAATGTTATTACAATAAATTAATAAAAATAATTTTGTTTCATAAATATATTTCAAATATTAATAAATATTTACTTTCTTTAAAAAAAAAATATAAATATAAGTTTTTTTTTTATAAATTAAAGTTGGAATTTCAGATGCAGAAAGCCCTGCTTTTTGGTCTAGGTATGTATAACAAAAGTTCCAAAAAAAAACAATATTTATATGATGATCTTAGAGTCGGTGTATAAGTGGTGTAAATATTATACTTCACATGTATAGCCTCACATTTCACAACTCGATTCAAAATCGCCGTCCACCGCCTGTTGTTTAAGCTACCATTCGACGTATCTACATTCGGGTCTTCGGCAACACTTTCACTTACAGCAGTGATATTTTCAGTGGTATGAGCGGAACGGTGATGCACAGGCCTTACAATATCTGTAACCAATTCAGTCTCTTCAAATTTTCTTCACAATTTTGCCAATTGCTTGCGTAGTTGGACGATTATATAAACCATAATCTCCTCTTAAAGCACGATATGTGGCTGTGGCGGAATCACGATTTTTGTAGTAGATTTTAACAATTTTTATGCGTTGTGCGATAGTTAAGCGATCCATTTTCGTAAATGTCAGGCTTTCAACTGAAAAAAAAAATTGGTTTAACAACATAGTTTGACAGATGTCGAATTCCAGCCCTATACCTTTGAAACCGCGAAATGGATAACCCCTACTATATGGCAAGTTATGCCATTTAATACAAAAAATATCAAACTTGAGATTTCAACTACGAATTTTCTATTTTTCCATTCGAATAGCCAGCCATCAGCCATTTCGGAATAATTGCGATTTTAGATGTTTCCAATTTCCCGAATTTGCCGACGGGTTTTCCCAAAATTTGAAATTACACAAAACTAAAAACAATTTGAGCCAAAATGGCCCAGCCGTTATCAATTGATGAATTACCATACATTTTTCACACCAGTTTCGATAACTCCAATATTTGATAACTCGAATGAAATTGGTTGGCCATAGCGTGAAGCCTGAAGTTTACATGTAATTTTTTTTGTTTGATAACTCGAACTCTTATAACTCGAATGTCTCGATAACTCAAATGTCTATATAACACGAAGATATTATTTGGAGTCACCTTCGACAATTCGAATTTTTAAGGGGAATTCCCGAATTCCGTGGATTTTTACAAATTAATTTCATAACCCATTGCGTTTGTGAGCACTGTTTTTTATGTATTCTGAGCTTATACATTATGATTGTGTTGAAAATTGTGATTCCGTTAAGTGTGAGTTAAAGCTGAAGGATGGTACGATAACTCAGGCGTCAAAAATAAAAATGGATTCTTGTAGAACAGTTAGTTACAAGTATTTTTTAATATGGGAGGTTGGGGGGTGGTCTATCTCCTCCGTATGGCCGGGAGGGGCAATTTCATAAAAAAAACGTACTAAAAATGGAAAAAAAAGTATTTAAAAATAACAGTAATACTTACAAATAAGTGTTATAACTTTTTTTAAAGCCAATACTTTAATCTATTAGCTAATTTTTAAAAGTGGAAACTTTGTATAGTTTTTGAAAAAAAACAACGAATTTTTGAATCAAACTTTGGCTAGCAAAAGATTTAAAAAAGTTTCAAAGTGTAATTTTTTCAAAACTGTAAAATTATATAATTTTTTTTTTGAGAAACACGTTGCTCTGAATAATTCTCAAACTATATAATTTTATGTGTTCTAGTTTTTGATAAAATTGAAAATTACTAAAACCACTTTTTTATGAGATATTATATTTGTATTTACGGTGACTTCACTTTGAGGGTAGAGTGCCATAACAACGGTGCGGAAAAATAAAGACAGATTTTTGTAGAGGGACTTAATACAATCATTTAATCATTTTATCTTGCGAAAGATGGTGTCCATCTCCCTCCTTTTAGACGGGAGGGGCAATTTTCTAAAAAATACTTAAAATTAAAAAAAAAAATTATGTTAGAAAAATATTTTTTTTAACCATTCAAGATAATGTCAAAAAACCACCAAATATGAAGTTTCGAAAAAATCTATTGATTTGTTTTCGAAATTTTGAGTTTTTTATTGAAATCGTTGGAGCCGTTTCTAAGAAAAATAACATTTTTGTTTTTGGCCAAAAAAGAAATGTATGGGACCTACTGTTATTTGTCGCTTTAAAGAAAAATGAAAAAAATGTGTTACCGAAAAAACAATATGTAACAAGTTTGAAGCAAATCTCTCCAACTAGGCTGTAGACTCCAGGACAGGCGTACAGATATCCTTACAGAATGACAGATAGACAGTCAGACACAATTGGGGGACCCACTTTTTTAGTGGTATATATGATTGTAATGTCATGTTTTATTGTTAGAGTTTTTTTTTACGAATACTAAACTTGCCCTATAGTACAGTCTAAAAATAAATCGTGTAATTTTACTATCATATAGCTTGGAAACTTTTTGCCTACAATAATTGCAGTATTTTTTCACACGTATTAATTCTTCATAAAATCTGTAAAATCTTTTATGTGTAATTTTAAACAAAGATTTAAAGTAAAAATGTGTGTTTCTACACCAAAGATGTTTAAACCTTACATATATATACATAATTTATTTTTAAAATTCAACAGAATTTAAGTAAATGTTTCTTATATATAAACATAAAATGTGTAAATTTAAACTTTTTATGTTTAAATTTATGGCGAAATCCGACAAGCAATATGTAAGCTTCCAACAAAATTAAGTACGAAAACATTAAGGCTTAGAACTTATTTATCTGATTTCGCTTTTAAAGATCTTAAGCTTTTAGCGATTCATTATACTTAATATGAAAAATAAATCATACGCATACATATACGCTTGTATGCCTATGTGAGTTCCTTAAAAATGTCTCCCAATCAGCACAAATAAATACGTGTTGATGTTGTTGACCACCTCTGTAAAAATTACAACGTTGCTAGAAACACGCGTCGATCTTTTGACCTGTTGAATATCACTGGAATAAACGCAATTGTGCTTACAAAGAAATTCAGACAAAAAAGCAAAACAATAATACAATATTTTTTGCTAAAAATTAAATAAAGTTTTATTATTATTGAAAAAAAAAATTTAAATTCAGTTTGAGTAAAAAAACATAACAAATCGAGTCATTTTAGTTTTTTTTTACTTAAAAAAAAAGGAAAGTTAGTTGAAATTATTTAATACAAAAGAGTTTAAGACATTATTTATAAAAAAAAGAAACTATAAGTACGTTATGTGTTCGCCAATGGTCTGATTACGAATGAATAATGAATAATGAACGTGCAAACGTATCATCATCGTCACAAACGAATTACAAATTCACACATAAAATACGTAACTTACATCAAATGGTTGTAAATATAAGCTTTGATTGTTTAATAACAAACACTTTATGTGCAGTTTTCATAATATGTTTGAATTTAAGCAATATTTGTTTAATTCTAAACATTGTCTGCATGTTTAAACATTATTAGTTTAATACTGAACAATGGTGATTGAAAGGTACACAGAGGGTGAAAATTTGAAAAAAAATGATTGTAATATCCAACATAATGCATTCAATTTTTGTACCTAATGTCGTGTGTATAAATACGCAACTTGCCTACTTTTACACTAAAAATTACATAATATTTTGTGGTAAATTTGCACATAGTTTTAGGAGTGTACCTATAATCGCAAGTAAAAACGTAAATTTCTTGAAGCAACATGCAGAGCGACAAGTTTATGTACAAGATTCAGCAGTTGCAGTTGACAGTAATAGCAATTTCGATTGGTAATCCGGAAGAACTCTCCGATCCGGGATTCCAATCAAACAAGTTAACACTCCATTCTGTATTTTGAAATTGAATGTGAGTGGATGTGTAAGTTGGAAAAAACAAAACAATGACATAAAAATGTAGGGATGGGCGATGCTCATGTTTGTTGGCAAAAATCAATGTTAGTCGAAAAAATATCAATGTTTCAAAATCGATGTTGAAGCATGTAAAACATCGCAGCATCGATGTTAAGATTCAAAATATCGATTAAAAATAAGCTGAAATCTGTTGCCAATGAACCCATGCTTATAAAAGGTAGACCGCACTCGACGTAACTGCAGTTCAGCGGAACTACGTTTCACATCTGTTAAATAAATCTCAGACCCACTGATTGCTAACATTAAGAAATTTTAATTTGGTAATATTGTTTTAGAAAAAATGACATTTGAAGTTTAAAAATGAAATTTAGTCTTCATGATACTTTTAGACTAGACCGGAAAGTTATTTCAATAAAATATATTATATTCTAAACGTTTATGTAAATTTACATTTCTATAAGGAAAAAAATATTACAACATCTATTTATGTGAAATTGTATGAGTTCAATTGGCACTAAGTGGAATTTAATATAGCTAATACACGAAAAGGGAAAAGAAAATTGCGATAAAAATCATTGCAACAATTTTCAAAACACTGAAATTATTTTAAACTTATAATTGTATTTTTAATTGATTTTTGAACGTGCTATTATTTTTCAAAAAAAAAACATCGATGTTACAAAACATCGATATTCTGATATCGATAGTGTATTTTCGATGTAAACATCCATGTATTACAATATCGCACATCCCTACACCACATTCTTGTTGACATTTAATTCGCGTTTGAATTTATTAGTTGAGTGTGTGCGTGCTTCTGGTTTTGATTCTGACTTCAAATCCAGAAGGAAATTTCTCTTCTATTCAGGAAAAGAACTGTCATTTCATACCAATCGAACAGTTTAAGAAGCATTCGGAAGACTTCGGAAGCCTTCCGGACGACCAATCGAAAAGGCCACAAATGTAAAGAGTGGGCAGAGCAAGGAAAGAATTTTGAATATTAGATTGTAAGTTATTGTACATTACAGACATGTTCGTGGCATTACCGTATGATTGTCCACGACACTCTTCAATATTTATTCCCAATTCCCAGGGATTTTGTTCCGAAGTAATGTCAAAAAACATGTCTTCAGCCTTATGTCTTTTCGACTTCTGTAAGACGGCTAAAAAAAATCGGTTTTCAAATTTGCCGCCCCTAAGATCTGCCACCCTAGGCTCAAGCATACTTAGCTGAAATTTCTAAATTACTCTTTAAGTGAACAATACTACAATTTTACTGTGCGTGAATAGAATTAATTTGGTTCGTCATCAACATGTTAGTAAATAAATTGGCAATTACATTACATTATATCAAACGTGTTTGTAGGTGATATTCCTACAAGTTGTATAATTTTAATTCACTAAACTGCCTGTTTGGTTGTTTGTTTGCAAACTGCTATCAATCACCAACGCAGGAAAGTTCTACTATATTACGAAAAAGGTCAGAAAATAATATCAATTGTTCCTTTATGAAGCTTATAACTCAGGTTTTAATGACCGGACCTTAAAAGTTAAGATCTTTAAATGATGGGAAAATTATGACTGTATGCCTTTTTTTATTCTGAAGTGAACAGCAGTGAACTTTTATACGTATAAAAAAACAATAAATGAGGAGTGTCGATTAATAAGGCAGAGTAAGAAATGTGGGTGGAAGAAGGTTATTAAAGCCTTGGAATAGAAGGACACTCGGATGTGCTGCAGGTTGGTAGGCTTTGATTTATTTTTGTATGTGTTCGTAAATATGTTTTTTTAATTGCTGTGATGTTTTATTTTTTTGAATGTTTAGGTAAGCCCGTCGAATGCCACGATTTTTTCCAAGAATGTCAAGTTGAACATGGGTAAAGAAGAAAACTATCTCCAATTATTAATTTCAATAATTTATACCGAGGTTAGCAGTGTATTAAAATCTTTAAAAAAAGTGTATCGAATTGTACTTTTTGATTTTTTTAACAACTTAGGCTCAAAATTTTAAACAGCCTGATGTTAAGAGCTTAGCATGATATTACTTAACAGTTTGCTAATACTGAAGCACCTTACTAATATTTTCCTAATTTTAAAAAACTTTTTAACTAGTACCATACTAAATCTATTTTCTAAATAAACTACAACTAAACACGCCTAAAATAGTGCAAAAAAGTAAGCGAACGTAACTTTTTCGACGTTTGTAAATGTCAAAGTGGCATATGGATTTTCGATACTGAAAAGATAAAGTAGCCATTTTGTAATTTTAACTTTAGTAAGATATTAAGAAAATATTACGATACTAAACTGGTTTTAAAATCGACTAAAATTTTGCGACTTAGTCTTTATTAAAGAATACTTCAAAAATAACATTTTTTAAATAAAAGAAAAAGATAACATTAACGATTATATATTATTATGTTAATTATAAATAATATAGGCGATAAATAAACTTATTCAAAATTTGTAGATAAGCAAATAAAAATTATGAATACTATTAAAAATTTGTTTTACTCCAGAAGTTCTTTTGGCTTAAAAGAATCATCTTGCACATTTGTTGTCAATAGGTGACCTTAAAATTGTGACAAGAATTATTTTTCATTAAATTTTTAGTTTCTATTAACGCAGAACAAGTTTCCAGTTGTAACTGATTTCTACATTCGGTTTTTATAATATTTTGGTACGAAAAAATTCTTTACACATTAGCTGATGAATGTGCGATTGATAAAACACATTGTGCATTCTATATATGTTACCAAACATATATTTATTATATTGGTTTTTAATCTGGCAGAATTCAGATATATTATATTTTTTAAATTTGTTTACTTCTTCACAATCTGCTTGTCCTCAAAATTCATTATTAATCCGTTCAACGTTTTTTTTTTGTTCTTTCAGTAAATATTTTACAATAAATGAAATGATGGAAGCAGAAACTACTAAGCTCGGCAAAAAAATATTTTAAACAATTTAGCAAATCATTTTCAAAATCAGTCCTTTTTCTTAGATCTTCTAGAAATGATGTAAAATGCGTATTCTCGCGCCTTAAAATCTGGTATATCTGTACCATTTAGTTTTTTTTTTTTTTTTTTTTTTGATATATAAAAAAGTTCAGCCTGTGGATCTACGCAGTATATATTTTGTAAGGGCATATCGTTTTCTTTCAAATTAATACAAAAGCTTCTTTTATTATAAAGTTTCGACAAAAACTTTTAAATAAAAACGTCATTGTTGGAAGTAACACATGAAGTCTTACCTTTTCTGATTGCATTTCAATATTAATGTCGTTGATAATTTTCAGTACGTATGATAAGATTATGAAACTAAATTTTACGAGATCATCATTTAAATTTCTTGAAATAAAGTTGAGGTTTTCTAATCCGTAAAAAGCTTCAAAATTACCTAAGCCAAAATAGTATTTTAATGTGTCCCACTGTTCAATTTTCCGGTCAATAGCAGCCTATTTTAGTTCTACATAAAATTGTACAGGTTTGATCAGAAAAAATAAATGAATCAGAACGCGGAAGAAGAAAACAGTTGGTAAATTATAAATGCTTTAATAGTTTTCGAAATTGTTTATAGTTTAGGAAAATTAAATAAAAAAATGATGTTACTTCCAAAAAATTCCGACAAAGCTGAATTTTGGTGGAGAGCTTCATTTCTACGTCCTTAGCATTTCCTGAAAAGTACCCTAAATTTGGAGTGGAGCAAACAATTTTAGAGAGAGGAAAGGGGGTGAAATAAAGGTTGTGGGTAGCTTTGTAGATCATGTCATTCTACACAAAAAAGATTCAGACACTTTTTATAGTACAATTGATGGATTCGGAGAAAAATGTTCGAAAACATTGCGTGGAGTACACATTTTTGTTTTTTTCAAAAAAATGTAATAAATGTATGTTTTTGGTGTGGGGATTTTTTTTTCATTTTTAGTTATGTTTAGAAAAACATTTTCTATTAAAAAACCAAGTTTTAAGAGTAGCACCGGAAACGAAATGCTGCAATCTTAAAAATATTAATTTATTTTATTTGGTTCAATAACTCACAAAACCTTAATTTTTTTCTCAAAATGTCCTAAGAACAGCTACAATTATCTACAAATTAAGCACTTCTGTATGTCAATTCGTTCTTGAGTTATAGCGTACCAAAGTAAACTTGATTGTCAATATCATTTCGTAGATAATTGTACTATCTACAAGTTGTTCTTAGGACATTTTGAGAAAAAAATAAAGGTTTTGGGAGTTGTTGAATAAATATTAATGTACACGATTGGTAGATCTTACAGTATTGTCAGATCTATCAGAGAAAAACATGCTTACAATGTCTTACAACTGTGTAAACTTACAATAAATTGTCAGAAAATTTATGTTCCATTTAAGTGTAAGATCTGACAATTAATTGTAAGAAATCCTACAATTAACTATACGCCAGCTGGCAATCGTATATTCTTACAATTAATTGTCAGAAATTCTATCTGACAATTAATTGTATGACGTAAAATTGTAATGTATCTGATAATCGTGTACACACATAATTTTTAGCGAGGCCTCACAATTTTTATCGTTGTCTGACCTTTCGGACAGCGAAAATATTGTAAGATGTAGTTTTTTTCATCATAAATTCCATTTTTTTTATTGTCAGACAATTTAAAGTAATTTTGGACGTCGCGCAGTGTTGCTAACAGATAGAAAAATGTTTATCAAAAATACTCGCAATCAAAGTAATTGAATTATTTTTTTTTTTATTAAAATTCATTTTTATAGAAAAATGATTCTGATAATACAAAAATATACATATGTTTACAGTTAAATGAAACAAAAAACGTTCTAAAGTTTTGTTTTTTTAGTTTTGATAAATATATATATATTTCATTAGGATTTATATATTAATTTCTATTATTATAATCTAATTTCGGATTTTACTTTCTGAAAATTCAACTGGGAATAGTTTGGGACTTTTGACAATTAATTATGTGTACCACCCGTGTGTAGAAAATCTACCAATCCAATTTATTTTTAGGTATTCAGCCAACTATCTGACAAATAAATTCTCATCCAACTTCTGACAATAAATTGTAAGAGATTGGTAAATTTTCTACCAACCGTGTACACACATAAATAATTGTCAGCTCAATGGTATATGATTTTCAGACTTTTTTGAGTCTGACAATATTGTAAGATCTACCAATCGTGTGCACTAGGCTTTAGTAATCCATTGGTATAAAAAAACTTTAACAAATAAACAAATAGAATAGAAATTAATAAAGCAAACAGTAAGCAACATCAAATCAAATACCTTACGAAATAAACTTATTCGACGACAAATGGCCACCGGTTCAAGGCTCAAGCAATCACTCCATTGACATACTAGATATGGACTGCTAGGAGCCAACTTCGCAATGGATCTCTCCTCAGTTAGGCCCACAAGAGCGCCACCCAGCTCCCAGCGGAAATCACGAATATTAGCTAGTACCAGTGCTTAAGAGATTTTTTTTTCAAATAAATCCATACACAAATCAAAAATTACCTTTTCTCTATTTTATACCGAAAAAAATAGGCAACTATAGTATATTATAGTTCTTTGCGGATGATGAGCGGAATACAATTAAGGCTAGATCAAAAATCAATTTATTTTTTATTTACTTTTCGACGCGACTAATAAGATTTAGCACACGCTTTTAACTTCAAACTACATTTTAGTTTTTGTTTTAACTTTGCTGCGACGAAATGAATAAAATCTATAAGATTTAATACAACTGCGAGTTAAAGTGGTAAAATGGAATGAACTGTCAAAATTAAAAAAGTTTACCAAAAAATGGTGAACTTTTCCGCAAAATTTTGTGTGGGAAACCTTACCATCTGAATTTGTTAAATGTGGAAAACTTTTGACATTTAATTTTGACGTTTTATGTGTCATAGTCTTGGTATAACTATCTCTCTTCTTCGTATTATTTTTGGCCGACATTTTAAATGAGAGTAATACAAGCCGTTACTAGTTAAGTTAACATATAGGAAGAAAAAAAAATTATTAACCACGTTTAAGTTGATTTTTAGGTGCGTTCATGAAACGTGTGTGTTAAACTTTTCCATTTTCCGATGTGGGAAGGCTTGCACGATTTCATGAATACTCTTAATGTATAAAGCAGATACTGAACTCACATATATCTACTATTTTCATCAACCATCAGAAGTGATTTCTATCCGCAAACCTCAATAGTTAGTAAGTTCTTCCATACAAGTATGTATGTGTATATAGAAAGTACATTTTATTTTTTTTTTAACAATTTTCTGGCCGATTCAAATAAAACAAAAAAGTACGGTAATACGAAATTATTATTTAATTGATTATATAAAATTTTGCATTTTTTAAGAACAACAAAAATCGCAGCCCTTAAAAGCACTACTGAAACGGAAAACTAACAAAAGAGAAACAATTTTCTAAATAAATTGATTAAAAATAAAGAATTGATTTAATTTGAAAATCACTTTTTTTTATTTGTTTTATTTCGAATTTCGAATTCAACTCTAAAAGCAATCTCTTTCATAAAATGAAAAAAAAATTGGAATTTTTCTTAGAGTCCCCCAGCACTACAGCATTGCCTACTTTCTATAAACAATAGATGTCAGCACTTATCTTACACAAAATAACAATAGATGGCCCTAGTTTGTTTGCATGTTGACTAAGTATGGTGCATATGCCAAGAGTGACAATAGATGGCTTTTAAACGTAATATTTTTGGTTGCTAGTTTGCACCGAGGGGCGTAAAGATCGTTCTCCCCATTTTCAATAGAGCTTTTGTATGGAACTGACAATGGACTAGCAGTCCATGTATAGTATGTCAATGAATCAGTCACTTTGACATTTTGCAGTGATACCAAAATCGAATAGTATTAAATTCAGACGATCAGATTCAGAGAAATTTAACGAACAACTTGAATTTATTTCGGATTTTTCTAGAAAGTGAGGTTTGTAATTTTTAAATTTCTCAACACATATTTTATGTGAATAAAATACCTTTTATCTTAAGCGGCAGAGCAAAAGTGTATCGAATTTTATAAAAGTGTATTTGTGTACTTCAAAAAAGTCGTGTGTATCGAAAAAAGTACAATTCGATCGACTTTTGCAACCGTGATCTTGTTTGAAAAGCTTCGATTTCCTATGGCAGTATTTCATAATCTTACCCATTCATATCACTCTCGGGTGGCAGCAAGTGGGAACTATAAGCGATTCAAGTTTAATGTACTAAAATATACTCATGTATTATAGTGATGTCACTCTGGGTCGGTGGATGATTTTCAACTTTTGTTTCCCCTTCCAGACACTTGGAAAAATATTATCGAAAAGTCAAAATACAGTCTGTTGCCTACGTATCAAGCAATGAATTGTCAAAATCCATTGAACATAGCTTTGATTTAAATGGATTAAGAAACCTCTACAAAATTCTCATTTTACCTCAGAAAATTAGAATTTTTTTCCGATTTTCTTGACTGGAAAAGTTGATTTTAAACATTTTAGGTGAAACTTAGAAAAAAATAGTATGTATCCAAATGTCAAAATATAAAATATTGCTAACCTGTCAAGCCATGAACTGTTGAATTCTTTTAGGGATGGCTTGAATTTAAATGGATTAACAAGCCTCTACAAAATTAAAATTGTACGTCAGAAAAATAGATTTTTTTCCCATTTTATTATTTGCTTCACACAAGACTCCACACCCCACATACATTTTTTTAGTAGAAAATATATATTTTGCCGTGCCTACTAACTAAGAATGTTGTGCTTAAGATGTGATCGAACACCAAGAGAGAAAATACAGTCATGCATATAATTTATCTTCGTGCGCATTTCTATAAGAATTTATTTTGTTCGTTAGTTTGACATTTCTTTGAAAGAAATTCTGACTAAATTTAGCATTAATCGAAAACCTCTGTTTAAATTTTGAGCAAATGTAATCTTACAACAATCACAACTTTAAGGTTAGAGTTGATAATAATTAAAGGAAATAATGACAGAGGACACTGGAGACAGAACTCAAATCATGGAAAGATATAGCGCCAAGCCCAAGTTTAATTCTGAAATTCTCGACTTCCAATTAACTCAATAAATTTGTTGTGTTAATTTCGGTATTTAGTTTTATTGGACTTTGGACACTTTGAAAACGAATATTGGTCAAATCAAAGTAAAGTTATTTTCGTTGATCAGTCAAAGTGGGATTCATTACTTCTGTATCACGGGGTGCTGTGCTCCATTCGTAGACATCACATTTGGGGGCGGACCCTCGGGAGTTGTTTTCAAGCCGGTGGTTAAGTTCAAACTGGTGAATAACGACTGAAATTGTGTTTTAACAGTTAGACATGGAAGCGCAGACCTAAACCAACACTGAGATTGGTACACTGAACCAAATTTGGTAGTGATACTGGTAAAAATGTAGACAGAATTGAAGAAAGGTTGATCAATATACTATGTATTAATTTGACGACTAAATCGTTAATTTTCTAGAATTTTTGTTAAATTGTTAAAACCACATAATTTTGTCAAATTGAATCATCAATCTTAAAATTTAATGATAAACGATTCTTCAAATTAAATAAACGCATTTTGCATTTTAAGAACATTTTCTTCAACTTGACTAAATTTTGTCTTCATTTTCAGATTAAATCTTCTTCGAATTGAAAAAAAAAATCTTCACAATTGATAAAATATTTTTCAAATTGATAAGTTATTTTCATTTTCACATCAAATTTTCTTCAAATTGAAATAAATTCTTCAAACTTACACACCTACATTTTTAAATTGATAAAGTTTTCTTTATCAGCGGTTCAACTCCTCCTCACAAACCTCTATGGTCGATCCAACTAAAAGGAATCTCCCTTAAAGAAAATCGAGTATGTGATTTGTTTCCACGGCTGCCACTCACCAATTTAGCCGTTGGTACTGAAGAGCTATGTAGAAAGTAGAAAATTGCATACGATCAACCATCTGAAATACAGTAAAAGAACGGCTGAGTTCATAATTGTAAAGATACAGCAACACTACCAGTATCTTGTTCCTTAAAGTATAAAACCAGTAATATTTCTGTAGAAACTTGGTATCACTTGTGTCCATTAATGTAGTTATACTGCAATACTACAGTAAAAGTATCTCAAATTTGTATCTTTCAATTTTCTGTTACAAAAAAGTATACAACGAAAAAAAATAATAAATAAAATGCTTCCCATAATTCTGCCTTATATCACTCATATTTTTAACTCGATCGTAAGTACGAGTGAGTTTCCTACACAATGGCAGGGGGCGAAAATAGTACCTTTCCCAAAGACTTTAAAAGATGACGAGTTCAGACCAATTTCTATACTGCCGTTTTTGTCGAAGGCTTTTGAAAAAAGTAATTCAAAAACAAATTAATACGTTTCTTGCGCGTTTCAGCTTGCTGACATCAAAACAATCTGGATTTCGAAAGAAAAATAGCTGCTTGACAGCCTTATTGAGTGTATCTGGAGATATTAGAAAAGCAATCGATATAGGTAATGTCACATTTCTTGTATTACTAGATTTCCCTAAAGCCTTTGATATGGTGAATTAGTGCCTTTTTGCGAAAAACTATCCCGGCTATTCAATTTCTCCTATTCAGCAGTCAAGCTTTTGTCCTCATATTTAACAAATCGAATGCAGACAGTCGAGCTAATTAATATTTTATCAGACTTTCTGCCTGCCACTAGTGGTGTTCCGCAAGGTTCTATACTTGGTCCGATGCTTTTTTTAATATATGTTAATGAACTTCCTAACGTCGTAACACAATGTTCAATTCGCATGTACGCTGACGATACACAGTTGTTTTTAAGCTGTCCACTTGGGATGATTGAGCATTATGCAGCCTGCATAAATGAAGACTTTAAACTTATTGACCGTTGGTCTTCTGAAAATGGTTTACTGCTTAACCGAATGAAATCATAGTGTCTCGTTGTGTCTAGGAGCAAAATTTATCTGTCTTACTTCCCACAACTACTTCTCAAGGAGAGCCCTATTGCTTACGTTGATTCTGCTAAGAACTTGGGTGTAGTGTTCAATCGGAATCTTACGTGGGACCTTCATGTTAACAGCACCGTCGCTAAAGCTTATGGCGTATTACGGATGCTTTGGCCTATTCACCACATAATCCCTTTTAAAACTAGAGTGCTCTTAGTAAAAACTCTATTCTTGCCGCTGTTAACCTATGGTTGCGAAATTTTCCGCAACGTGGACTCTGTAAGTAAAAGGAAACTAAATGTCGTTTTCAATAGTGGTGTACGTTATGTTTATGGGCTACGGCGTTATGATAGAGTTTCACAACCACTCCTTACCCGAGAACCAGAGGATCTTTACAATCAAATTTGTTTTTTAAATTCAAATCGATCACATCATCTTTTGATTCCGCGTTTTAGTTGTTTGACCTCCTAACGCCAATTTTTCGTCAGCTCTGTAAGAATTTGGAATTCATTGCCTAGAGAAATTAGAAGTATAAATTGCGAGAAAGAAATGCGAAAAGAGATGGAACTATTCTTTAGAAACTTATAAAAGTAAATATATGAAATTATTTTTTGTATCTTTCTTTGTTTAATATATTTGTAAAAACTTGCTTTATAATTTAATGTTAGAAGCTATTGTACATCTTAAGAGCTGCACTATAAATAAGATATTATTTGTCTTTCTGTGTAAGCTAATCATAAATAAAATAAACACTAAAATAATGCGAATTATAAGGGACATAAATAAATAAGACACGGTAATTTTCTCCGCATTTGTTCAGCCCAATCCCTGGAGATAAATCTGAGACAACCACCAGCTCTAGTCTCTGAACATCGCGCCACGCATCTTTCCTATCCTTCTTTCCTTTCTTCCACTGGATGCCCGCGCTGTGTTAGGAAAAAACATATAAAGGGTATTCATAATCCCTTGCGCGAGTTATAGAATTGCTTCCCAATCATAACAACCAAACCATACCAAGCGTATTTCATATCGCTTAAAATATTAAATGCCCACCAAGCATATTTGCCTGAATATAATAAAATTACTTCCAAACATAAATATTAATTAAAGCATACCAAGCATATTTGCTTGAGTATAATAAAATTTATCCAATAAAGTATCTCCATTAAATTAGTATAAACAAAGATCGTCAACGATCGAAAACGAATCTAAACAAATAAAATTTATCCAAACAAAGATTGTAAATGATTCAACCCTTTTGAATCATCATAAAATAAACTAATTTATATTTGTATCATTTGCAGCATCACTGCATAGACAAAATATAATACACAAAAAGGGCTTGTATAAAGAGACTGGAGTTCAGTTCAATTTAGTAGTTCTCATCTCAACGTTCAGCCAACGATTTCCCCCCACCAGTGGTAAGGGATCTGAGGCTTTAAGAATGATTAATAAAAGATTTAAAAGTTTGAATAAAAATTGTGTTTGAGTTTTATTTTTTTTAATCTTTTTAAAAAGTGATCCCGGAGGATCAAATATAAAATTGGCGCAGTCGGTAGGATCTCACTAAGAAGTTAAACGAAAATTAATGAATAGATGAGATTCAGGGATCGGACCGAAAAGAAAATACATTTTTTTTTAACCGGTAGAATTTTGGTGCGGATTAAAGTACAACGTACATTATCTAAAACATTATTCAACGATCGAAATTAAATTGTTTTGTGAAAATTAATAACGCTGAAGTGTTTTAGTGAACAAAACAATCTCGTACCAGGAGAACAAAATTATTGTATACTTAAGTGTTCATAAAAAAAATTTTTTTTTAATACACGCATCCTCACAGAGAGATAAGTAAACAAAACAATAATTAAGTGTCAACGGAAAATATAGTGTCTACGAAAAAGACAAAGTGTCTATGCAAAAGACAAGCAGGTGAAAAAAAAAAAAAATAATAATAACTTTTAAATAAAAATATAAGTGAATGAAAAACTTGCGGAAACTAAGAGAAAGAATTTTTAAAATACAAGAGGAAAATATAAATAAAATGAACGCCGCAGAACATCAAGCTCAACAGGCTGCACTTGCAAATCAGCAAGCGCAATTAGCCGAAGTTCAAGCTCAAGCAAGAGCACAAGCTCCGATGGACCCAGTTCAACATGCAGTTTGGGCAGAACAGCAAAAATTCTATCTAAAAGAATTAAGGATGATTAACCCATTTAAAGGATCATCAGACAACCTGGCTCTTTTTATATCATCGATGGAGTATTTACTTGAGAGAATCCAGGATCCAATCTACATGGAACAGGCAGTTTTTGTGGTGCACCAAAAAATTCAAGGCGAGGCTTTGAGAGCAATAAATAGTCTACAACATCTTGCACCTTGGACAGACATAAAAGTACAGCTGGTAAGACAATTTGGTGTTAAAAAATCATATCTTAAGTTAGTGACAGAAATAAATAGTGTCAATGAAAACGACACAATTAGGAATTATAATAAAATTGATAATTTGTTGCAAGAGTTACAAACAAAAACTCAACTTGAGCCCGATAATGTCTATACTCAAAAAAATAATGAAAGAATAGCTTTAGAATCATTTAAAAACACATTGTCACCTAGCCAAAAGGCAATAGTGATTGCAAGCCAACCAAATAATATGATGGAGGCTTTTGACCTGTTAGAAAGTAATAATATGATAAGAAAAATCCCTGAACAAATTAAATATCAAAATATACCAAAACGAAATCAAAATAATTTTAATCAAAATCTAAATCGGAATCCTTTTAGAAATAATTTGTATCCCAACAACTTATTTGGACAAAATAATGTCAATAACAATTTTAGGCCGCAACAGGATAGAATATCTTCAGAACAAGTTAGACAAAATAATCACAGAATATTTGGAAACGCAAATCCAAATAATTTTCGATTCGGATTTAATAGAAATAACCATCAAGCAAATTTTAATCATAATAATCAAAGACCCCAAAATTCAGGACAGTATAGGAATAACAATTATGACAATAATAGGAATCCCATACAAGAAGATATGGACGTAAACAATACAGAGATTAGACATGAAGAGGTAAATTTTACCATAACCGGGAAGAAGAAACACTTCCCATAGTAAAAATAACAATGCATAATAAACAATTTAAAATTCTAATAGACAGTGGTTCAACAACAAGTATACTTGATGAGTCACAACTATTAGAAATTCCTAGAATTTTAATGAAGGTTCCAATAAGAATAAAATCCTTGAATTATGAAAATATTATAAAAAATTAAATTATAACTGAATTGCCAGTAGAGTTCAACGAAGATGAGGCTACAATGGCATGGAAGTTGATGAAAATACGAAATAATAAATTTGTGGGAATAATAGGCCAAAACTTATTAAAACCTATAGGAGCAAAATTAAATTTAGAAGAAGGATTTATGGAAATAAACGAAAGGAAAATATTTTTTGAAAATTACTTTAAAGAAAGTACAGAAATAGCATGTTTATATGAATATGAAGAAATTCAAAATCTAGAATATTGTAACTCAACGCATATGAGCCAATTAGTAGACGAGAGTTTAAACTTTGAGGAAAAGCAGGAATTAAAAAAATTTATTGACGAATATAAATATGTATTTTACAAAGAAGGTGATAAACTTAGTTCAACAACACAAACCATGCATAGTATTAGGACTGAGTATGATAGCCCAATATTTAGTAAGATATATAGATATCCTAAAATTCACGAACAAGAGATTGAACGTCAAGTTAAAGATTTATTAAAACAAGGTATAATAAGAAAAAGTGTTTCACCTTACAATGCACCCATTTGGATAGTGCCAAAGAAAATAGACAATTCTGGTGAGCAAAAATGGCGAATGGTGGTCGATTATAGAAAATTAAATGAAAAAACAATTGAATTTAAGCATCCTTTACCTAATATCGATGAAATATTAGATACATTAGGACGAGCTCAATATTTTTCAACCCTTGACCTTGCAAAAGGTTTTCACCAAATTAAAATGAATCCCGTTGATTCTGAAAAAACAGCTTTTTCAACCCCATATGGTCACTACGAATGGCTACGAATGCCATTTGGTCTAAAAAATGCACCAGCCACATTCCAACGAATGATGAATGAGGTTTTAGATGGACTCATAAATAAAATTTGTGTAGTATACCTTGATGATATACTGATTTTTAGCACCTCATTGCAAGAGCACATGATTAATCTTCGATTAGTCTTTCAACAATTAAAAAAATATAACCTTAAAGTACAGGTAGACAAATGTAATTTTCTTAAGAGAGAAACGAAATTTTTAGGACACACAATTACAGACAAAGGTGTGAAACCTAATTCAGACAAAATAGAAGCTATAGACAAAATACAACTTCCTACTACAGCTAAAGAAATTAAATCATTTTTGGGTATAACAGGCTATTATAGAAAATTTATTAAAGATTATGCGAAAATTGCACAACCAATAACTAAATATTTAAAAAAAGATGCAAAAATTAACAAAAATGATATAGATTATATCAAAGCGTATCAAGAACTAAAAAATGCACTTCAAACGGAGCCAGTACTTGCATATCCTGATTTCAATGAAAAATTTGTCTTAACGACAGATGCATCCAATTATGCAATTGGAGCAGTGCTCATGCAAAAAGGTCACCCAATTACATTTATAAGTAGAACTCTCAACGAACATGAAAGGAATTATAGTACAACAGAAAAAGAGTTACTAGCTATAGTTTGGTCAGTTAAATATTTACGACCGTATTTATATGGGAGACGGTTTGACCTTAAAACAGATCATCAGCCTTTAAAATGGCTTCAGACAAAAAATTTAGGCAGAGATATCTCACCTAGATTACAAAGATGGGTACTCCAATTAGGAGAATACGATATGCAAATCGAATATTTAAAAGGTACATGTAATACTGTAGCAGATTTTTTGAGTAGAGAAATTAAAGTCACGCAAGAAATTAACATGTTAGAACAGGATTCAGTCAGACCTACAGTACATTCACAACATGAAGAAATGAATGATCACTTTCCAATAAAAGATAGTGCGGTGAATATTTTTAAGCAACAAATCATATTAAAAGCAGGTAATGGATTGAACAAAATCCCTAAATATAAAAGAATACATATTGGAATAAATGAATTATATAAAGATAATTTTAATGATTTAATAATACCATTAATAGAAAAAGTTAGTACAGGAATTTATACTGAATTAACAGACAGTGAATATAATATTCTTCAACAAAAATTAATAGAGTTATTTGGAACAAGAATAAAATTTTATAAATGTGAACATTTTGCTAAAGACTTAGAAACAGAAGAAGAAGCCATTAAACAAATAAAACTGTATCATGAAAAAGAAACAGGTCACTCTGGAATTGAAGAAAATTATAGAGGACTTAGAACAAAAATCTATTTTAAAAAATTAAAAGAATTAATTAATGATGTAATCAATAGTTGCAACATATGCAAACAATCAAAGTATGATAGACGACCAGTTAAAGAAAAATTTCATTTAACAGAAACCCCAAACGATATTAATGAGATAGTTCACTTAGATATTTATTGTATTAATAAAACAAAATACTTAACTTCAGTAGATAAATTTAGTAAGCTAACTACCGCTACATATGTTCCAAATGTTTCTCATGAAACTTTAGAAGAAACTATCTTACAATTATTAGCAACCAACGGTAAACCAAAAAGACTTGTAATGGACAATGAATTTAACTTTCCAAGAATAATAAAATTATTAGAAGACCTTGATATAGAAATACATTTTACTAAACCTAATAGTCATACAGGTAATTCAGACATTGAAGTCTTTCATAGAACATTAGCTGAAAAAGTAAGAGCACTCTTGAACGGAAAAACTAACCCAAATATACATGAAATTCGAGTAGCTGTTCACAAAGCGAATCTATTTTATAATACTTCGATACATTCTACTACTAAACAAAAACCATATGATATACAGAAAGGTAGTATAGATAAAAATAAACTTCATGATCTTATGATCAAAAATAAAGAAAAAGTAATCGGTAAACTAAATACAAATAGAGAGGAATATAATGAAAAGAGAACGGAAGGATTTGTTAAAAATTCCAGAACAGACCGTCATAAGACAGCACCAAGATATAAGTATGATAAACTCGAAAATCAGCATACAAGAAATATTCAGAAAGAAAGAAAGAGTAGGCATATAAACCAAGACAATCTAATCAAAGCAAGCCAAGTCAAGAGAAAATCTCAGAGTAGAATTTAGTTTAGATTCATATATAATTCAAACAAGTCGCAAAAAAATGAAAAGTCTCGTGGTATTATTCACCATTATTGGCTTAATAAGCAGCAAATTAATTATTGAAGAAGTCATAAACAATAATGGTTACGCGGTAATCAAATATGACGAAGTAAACATAGTAAATGAATTTAATTTTATAATACATATAATTAATTTAACGGAAATAAAAGTGTTATTAACAAAAACAAATAAACAGTGGTTAGAACAAAAGAATTTTATAGTGAAATCTCCAGAAGATATTAGAATTGCAACATACATAGACAGTGAACTAAATTTAATTGAAGAAGAATTAAGAAGTATTAAGGGACATAAGCCTATTACAAGAAAAACTAGAAGTCTCATAAATATAGGAGGTAGAGCATTAAATTTCCTTTTCGGAACAATGGATGACGAAGACAAATCGGACATAGAAAATCGATTAAAAACACTAACCGTAAATAATCATGAGTTAATAATTAATAATAATAAACAGGTAAATATAAATAATCAACTTCAACAGGAAATAAAAACATTAAAAAATTTGATTGATACAAAAATAAAAAAATATTCCGGTTCTGAAGAGAAATTTAAGCAATTGAAAAAAAGAATTATAATTCTAGAATATACTAAAAGAGTTGACAAATTAAAAGAAATCATTGAAAAAATACAAAATATCATTTTAGCAAGTAGATTACAAATAATGACAAATAGCTTATTAACGGCGGAAGAAATAGAATATTACGATATTGATTTGTTCAAACTAAAAAACATTAAACTCTCTATAAGTGAATACGATAATGATCTTTTAATTTTTATAATTCAAATACCAGATCGAATTTATAGTTTTGATAAATATCTTATAACTTCTATTCCCAACGAGGAAAATATCGAATTAGAAATAGATGATGAAAATATTATAGAAATAAATGATACTTTTTATAAATATCTTGAAAATAAAGAATTAAAATATCTTAAAACCTATACTAATTGTATAATTAAAAATAACTGTCTTAAAAGGAAGAATGAAAAAACAAACATTGTAAAAGAACTTCAAAATGGAATACTAATTGTTAAAAATAGCAACTCTAAAATACAAAGTTCTTGTGATGAAAGAAAAGTTATTCCAATCAAAAGAAATGTATTAATACATTTTGAAAATTGTGAAATCAAGATAAACGAAAAAGAATATGTTAACAAACATTCAATTTTAAAACAACCAATAAATATTTATGTGGAAGATAATTATAATTTAACAGACATTGACTTAAAAATTGAAGATTATAATCTAACAAACATTGAAAATATTAAAGAAATAGTAGAAAAAGTTTCTGACCAATCCTTTATTCAATTTGGTGTAAATATATTTATAATTGTTATAATTTGTATTATACTTATAATTTTATACAAAAAATTGTTCCAGGAGAAACAAAAATCAAAGGGGGGAGGAGTTATAGAATTGCTTCCCAATCATAACAACCAAACCATACCAAGCGTATTTCATATCGCTTAAAATATTAAATGCCCACCAAGCATATTTGCCTGAATATAATAAAATTACTTCCAAACATAAATATTAATTAAAGCATACCAAGCATATTTGCTTGAGTATAATAAAATTTATCCAATAAAGTATCTCCATTAAATTAGTATAAACAAAGATCGTCAACGATCGAAAACGAATCTAAACAAATAAAATTTATCCAAACAAAGATTGTAAATGATTCAACCCTTTTGAATCATCATAAAATAAACTAATTTATATTTGTATCATTTGCAGCATCACTGCATAGACAAAATATAATACACAAAAAGGGCTTGTATAAAGAGACTGGAGTTCAGTTCAATTTAGTAGTTCTCATCTCAACGTTCAGCCAACGATTTCCCCCCACCAGTGGTAAGGGATCTGAGGCTTTAAGAATGATTAATAAAAGATTTAAAAGTTTGAATAAAAATTGTGTTTGAGTTTTATTTTTTTTAATCTTTTTAAAAAGTGATCCCGGAGGATCAAATATAAAATTCGCGCGTGCAAAGTTATATAAAACAAAAAACAAGCAGCATGTGAGTAATGCTTGTGTTTTTTCTTTCATCTTTTACAATATTTTATTAAGTGTTGTTCCTCTACGTGTTGACTTTAATTGTCTACATTTCAACGTAGACAATCGGTCGACAATGTAGACAATATGTCGACAAGGTAGACAATATGTCGACAATGTAGACAATATGTCGACAATGTAAGCAATAACATAGGACATCTTAAATCTCACAAATAAAATCATTTCAAAAAGGCTTTGCTACAACGACAGACACGTGGTTTTAATATTTTCCATAAAAATATAAGTTTGAAGAAATAAATTATAATTATTTTCCTTAAAAATTAAAGATTAAAACGCGTGGGTGCTATTAAGAAGTCTGACCGACCTAAAAACAAATCCTTTGAAGAGCTAGGCTATCTCTTGGTGAAAACCAATAATAAATACGCAATTCTTTGCACAGTGTGCAACAAAACTGGAAAATACTGCTGAAAATAGTCTTAGCAAAATTTTAAACATTTAAACACTACTCTAAATGAATTTTAAAATGGGAGCCGACCCTGAGGCTGACTTTTAAAATTAGGGTCGACTTTTTGATAATTTTAAACAATAAAAAGTATACGTTAAGGAAGTCGTCTAACTTTAAACAAAACAAAACTGTTCTTAATCTTTCTTAAACTATACTTTTTCCAGTTGACGTTTGTCATTTCGTAAGAGAAAATGAAAAAAAAAATGTTTTCTCAAGAAAATTATAATATTTTTGAAAATTTGTTAGAAAGCCAAAAATATTTAAAGCTCGAGCAGATCCGTTCGAAGAACTTGAGGACCTTAAATTTTATTTAAGAAACCGACTTGAAAAAAAAAACGGTTCGATTTTTGATTAAAAAATGTACGTGAAAACCGATTGGTAATACAGCGAATTGCTCTTGTTGAACAATTTGAATCTTTATCTGAAAAGAAGTTTTGTGTTGGGCCAATATCTTTGAAAAAAGAATTGAAATCGGACCAAAAAAAAATAAGCAACTCCAAGTAATGTGAGAAATTTGTCAATTAACGGAACCAAATTTGAAACATTTACTATTTACCATTTTTAAATTGTTTTACTGAATTCCTCAAGTTTTCAAAGTTTTCAAAGCTTGTGACCAGTAGTAAGCCAGTGAAGTGATTAAGTGGACCTATCACATTTTAGTGAGGAGCTTTATCATAACAGATTTCTCCAATAATTTAAAGTTTATCGACATCTCTAATTTAAATATTTCAAACTAAAACTTTTATTCACATATTTAGAACTAATTATACGTTTAGCTTTAGATCAAATGATTTTTTCACGACTATCTTGTTCTTAGACGCATGTTTTTGTATTATAGAAGAACTTAGTTCTGTTTTTTAACATTATGTTTGTTGTTTGATGAATATTAGTAGGACAAATTATGATTTATGATGGATTTTATGAATTGTCTACAATCTCTATATTGTCTACAAATTTATGTTGACAATTGTGAATTGTCTACATCGGATTGCCTACACGTAGACAATCATGTAGTCTACATTTATAGTCTACATGGCACAACACTGATTTTACAATAAAAAGAACAACTTTTTATTAAATAATGATAAATAAATATAATTAAAATATTTCAGCTTGGTTCCAAAAATTGGATCAATTTGAAGATTTCTTTGAAGTCATAGAAAAATTACTTGTCTTCGGGATATTCATGTATTGTTCTTAGAAAATCTGTATACTTCAGAATCTGCCTTGTAATGCTACTAGAGCAACGACGTAACGGTTTTTTTTATAATCTACACGCGCTCAAGGGATTATCTACCCTTTAATTGTTTCAACACAGCGCGGGCGGGACATGGGGTCTCCACGACCTTATGGAGCCAACAATATATTTTCATAGAATGCTATATAGCTAACTAGAAAACCTTGCTCATGAAGACCCATGTAACGTTGGTTTATAATATATCTTAGAAATCAAAAGCACTCTTCTTCCTCGATTAATAGTTTGTTTTTCTTTGTATCATTGAAAAGAGATTCAAATTTTCTAAATGGAATCCGTTTAAACATTAACAAAAAACACAAAATAAAATAAGAATTATTGTTTTTCCTCTCCATTTCAAATGAAACTAACGATGACGTTAGACCTATCCGAAAAAAAATCTCAATGAATTTCAATGGGAATAATTGCTGTATACTTTGATGAACAGAGTTTATACCAGTTTGCATACTGCAATGATACTGTATATTTTGTGTTCATAAAAGTTTTAGAATAACGTTACGAATAAATGCAAAAACAAAATAAATAAATTTAAACAAGATAGGCCACGTGTATTATTTTCAAGGTGTCTAAATTCGACCGAATTCCCCTAGAAGAATATAATTCACAGTGCTTTAAAGCTGTAAGTTTTATTTGTGTCGGTAGCCATCGACTGAAATATATTGCGTCTTTGAAAGGTACTACAGCATCTTACTGATGAGCCCATCTGTAGTACCTGGGCGAAACGCATATTAATTTGGACTAAAGGTCGCAAAAAAACTCAATTAAAAAATAACGTTACGGTAGAGTTACCGAAAATATTTTACAATTATGAACTCAGCCAAGTTTGTATAAGCTTTATTTCAATATCACTTTTGTTCTTTGGTTAAAGTGAAAACTAAGCATAAAATGATTAAGCACTAATGACGATTTACAAATTATTATTGATATTTTCTCATTTCAAAAATGTGTTAGACTTACATACTTTCCATTAAGATTTCTGTAGAAATCATCCCATCAAAAAGCACCCGGTTGCTCGTATCTTTAATTCGTTCGTCAAAAATTGGATTTTTTTTTTGAAAAATACTTAAAGCTCAGTAGCAAGCTGTGAGCGTTTGATATCAATCTCTAATGATGTACAAAATTGTATGAGTTGTTAAAATTTGTGGAGTGTTATTTAATAATTGAATTGATTTTTAAAATTTAATGTAGGTTCTTTTTCACAATATAATTCACTTTTAAACTTAAAATTAATGCTTACCCTTTAAACACTTCTTTACGGATTATGAACAAATAATTATTTTTCAACCGAAACGCTAATTCTTCAATTTGAAGAAAAATTGTCAAACTGATGAAATACTTTCCTGTATTTAACCAAATTTTCAGATGAGATTTCATCAAATTGAGGAAAATTTGTTTAAAAAGAAAGTTTTTAATTCATAAACACTTCTGAAGAACACCAGGAGGCTTTTAGTTTTAATGAAGATTTTTTTTTAATTTGAAGAAATTATACATTTGGACAATGCGTTAGTATAGAATTTTGATAAAAAGAATGGACTTTTTTAAGTGATTATTTTTCATTTACAAAAATATTTTTTTCTTAAATTATCCTCCTATTCAAATAACGTACTAATCTAGACGAAAACGGAAGATATTTTACCGATTTCGAAGAATAAATCTTCAAAAATAAGAAAAATTTTGCAAACAATTTTCAACTTGTATCGTCAAAGATTAACAAAATATTTTCGCCAATACTACCTACCCCATTTGGTTCAGTGTAACCTATGATTTTCTTTGACATTTGTCATTAAGTAAAATTGTATCTAATTGAGGAAGTGGTATATACAGACATTCCCGCTACAAAGAAGATTTGAAATAAATGTTAAAAGGTAATTGTACACTTACACGGGGTACGATATTTGAGTAAGGCCACTGTGAAATTAGGCCTAACGGCTTTCTAATGTTTCGAAAAATCATCAAAAAGTTATTATGTTAGGAAAGAGTCCCTTGGAGGACCTTTCTATGATATTTTATTGAAAATTGAAAACATAAATATGTATAATGTACACAGGTATGAGGTTATATAAAAATAAAAAAATATAGTAAAACCACCAACGACTACTCTCTCAAATGAGAAAAATGGTTTTAAATAAAACATCACTGCCCTCATTGAATTTTTTGAAAGGTATTGACTTTATGTGTATTTTTTTATTCATTTTTTCTAAACAAAAAATCGCCCCGATAATGGAAATCAAAACCCGAAACCTAATACCGGATTAGAATATTGATAAAAAAAAAAATACAAAACCTTTTTAACTTCCAACCGCAAATCCATCCCCATTATAGTCCATTTCACTCGAGTCCGAAATCTGCCAGAGGCAAACACACGCCTGTTACACCAAAACCGTGTAGGAGAGCAAAATCTAGTTGATTTAGTGCATCCCCATCGACACTCCACTCCCCCACCTCCCTCGCACCCTCATGATGCCATTCAACCGTATCACACTACAGACCGCAAAGAATAATGCATCCACCACATATAGTTTTATCCCTGTAAATGGACAGAGAACACCACACTGCTGACCCTTCAAGGGAAAGCACGATGAAAAAAAACATGTAAAAAATGACCTGAAAATGGCGGCGAAAGCTCTCAGCAAATTTCTATGGCAAATTGCAGTTTTACGCCTTCAGCAAAATTGAGCTCCAACAGCGGCCCCTTCTCCAATGGTTCTATAGCCATCCTTCTAGCCTTTAACGGTTTGAAACGTTTGCCAGTGACGAGGATATGCAATCGAACAGTAGGTTCGTTGTAATTCCTAATGGCGTTCGCCAGCACAGTTCGGGTACTGGTGTGTGCGTTCCTTTGGCAAATAAAGACCGAATGAAAAATTATTTATGGATTTCTGGATGCCCCTTCTTAGTTTTGGAGTGTCATTTTGCTGTGTCGGGCATTAGAGTCATGTGCGCAGTTTAATGCTGTGAAAAATATCCATTTGCCCGGATATGAAATGCCAGGATAAAGCTAAGTGCTGGAGAAGTAGAATGAAACAACATCACTCAGGAGAGGACTAATGGAATACGGATCATGTAGGAGCCTAAGCTGTATTCTCAACAAAATAATGGAAAAATTGGTCCTCCCGTGTATATTTTACCACACTGATCTTAAATAGGATGATTGGCGAAGGAATTTGCTTGCAGTTTTATCTCTTGCAAGTCCTTTTTTCGAGATAATTTATTGAGGAACAACAGTGAATTTTCTACCAAAATGAAATGGTAAGTCCGCTGTTGTCATCACTGTCGTTTTGATATTGCTGACGCAGTACTTTCTGTGGACGGATATTTGAATCGGGAGTGAAAGTTAATAATACCGAATTGATGCAAGAGGGTTCACTTCCTTTGTCATCTACGTTGGGAAACTACGCATTAGCTGATAAGAGAATTCCTTGGGTCAACCACCATCTTTCACAGAACGATATCATTCACCCGTTATTATGCAAAATCCTCACAGCACAGAGTATATCTAAAGAATGCTTGATGGAAGTAATGGTGATGGAATATATTTAGTTACAATCTATGGGGAATCTATATGCAATGAATGTAATTTTACCGATTTTTTGTTTGTCCTTTTTGATGCTGAATTTAACCTCTAGGAATTTCCCCTAAGGAGATAATTTTTGTTTGCTTCTTTTCGAACCTGACCTGAAAACGCACTTTGACCCTTCTTCTTCTATATCTGTAAGAGTCTTGAAAAATTAATAAACTTATATTTCCGTATAGAGGCATTAGTTCTCGTTTGTTCAACGAATTTTATTTTATCAAAATCAGAATAAGAGACTCTTTTGACAACAACATTTTGAGAATAACTAGCTATTCGGATGTATATGACTTGAAGTGATGTCACCATGCAGTTTTTTGGTTCTTACTTCTGAAGATGTGAATCTAAGTCATGTCTTACTATGAAATTCAATACAAAGTTTAGTTAAAAGCCTTTAATCGAAATTGTCATCAAAAGTTCACATTTACTCAAGAACATGGGTGAGGTAATTGACAGTAAGTAATTCTAACTGGTCCAGTTTTACAATGGCTTAGGTAATTGTCAAAAATCTATCCAAATCAATTTGAGCCATTATGAAAAATGTAGCATATTCATACTTCAAAAAATATTAACTACCACAAAAATTTAAATTTCCCGCTTCGATTGACGTTCCACAAATGTTCGCCTAACTGCACTTGTTAAGAAAAGACAGATGAAAATAAAAGCCAAGGTTAAGGTGTTGGTCACGCGGGTTTATAAGAATGGTGAATAATTAAAATAAAGTTAAAAATTAATGCTTAAGTAGAATTAAGGAATTTAAAATAGGGTGAATTAAATTATGGCTCAAAGAAAAAGAACATAAGTTTCACTTAATACCTAGAATTTGTGACCTAGAACAAAAAAATAATTTTACCATACATACCGCCATAAAAATCAGTACGTGCGATAATGTATTTTCTTGTTAAAAATAATAAAATAACTATTTCGTAAAAAGACAATTAAGATAACAAAAATAAAACCCTTGTGAACAATCAAATAAATTAGGTACCTACCGCATATACCAAATAAATAAAATGCACGACTGGATCGCACGTACAATTGCTCTTATGTTCGATCACATCGTATGAAAAAAATTTCTATGTATTACTTGATTTTGTGTGTACAAAAGTTCTTCAATTTTTTTCTGAAAACAAATTGGTATGACAATTTTAAATATTTAATAATATAAGCTTAAAAACAAAATTTCAAAAAAAAAATCATCCACCCGTTTTCGAACTATTGGATTTTCAAAAAAGATTTTTTTTTTGAAAAATCCACAAAAATATTATTTGAACATTTTGGTATGCAGTATTATTTATAATTTAAAGGACCTCCTACATAAAATTTTGATCGGAATCCGTCAAGCAATTTATGAGAAAGTTGAAAATCGAAAAAAAATTCTTGTGTGGCAGATACCGTTAATAACAAAATATTAAATTTTTTTTACCAAAATGTAAGGACTATGCCTTAAGTAGTGCACTCACATTTTACTTGCGATTATAGGTACTACATATAAAACAAGTTATGCATTCGTAAAAAAAAAAAAATTCTAACGATCAAACATGACATTACCATCATAGAGAAGCCTAAAAAAGTTACGGAAACAAAATGTCTGTCTGTCAGTATGTCTCACAGTGTGCCTGTCAGTCTGTCAGTCTGGCAGTCTGTCAGTCTGTCAGTCTGTCAGTCTGTCAGTCTGTCAGTCTGTCAGTCTGTCAGTCTGTCAGTCTGTCAGTCTGTCAGTCTGTCAGTCTGTCAGTCTGTCAGTCTGTCAGTCTGTCAGTCTGTCAGTCTGTCAGTCTGTCAGTCTGTCAGTCTGTCAGTCTGTCAGTCTGTCAGTCTGTCAGTCTGTCAGTCTGTCAGTCTGTCAGTCTGTCAGTCTGTCAGTCTGTCAGTCTGTCAGTCTGTCAGTCTGTCAGTCTGTCAGTCTGTCAGTCTGTCAGTCTGTCAGTCTGTCAGTCTGTCAGTCTGTCAGTCTGTCAGTCTGTCAGTCTGTCAGTCTGTCAGTCTGTCAGTCTGTCAGTCTATCAGTCTGTCAGTCTGTCAGTCTGTCAGTCTGTCAGTCTGTCAGTCTGTCAGTCTGTCAGTCTGTCAGTCTGTCAGTCTGTCAGTCTGTCAGTCTGTCAGTCTGTCAGTCTGTCAGTCTGTCAGTCTGTCAGTCTGTCAGTCTGTCAGTCTGTCAGTCTGTCAGTCTGTCAGTCTGTCAGTCTGTCAGTCTGTCAGTCTGTCAGTCTGTCAGTCTGTCAGTCTGTCAGTCTGTCAGTCTGTCAGTCTGTCAGTCTGTCAGTCTGTCAGTCTGTCAGTCTGTCAGTCTGTCAGTCTGTCAGTCTGTCAGTCTGTCAGTCTGTCAGTCTGTCAGTCTGTCAGTCTGTCAGTCTGTCAGTCTGTCAGTCTGTCAGTCTGTCAGTCTGTCAGTCTGTCAGTCTGTCAGTCTGTCAGTCTGTCAGTCTGTCAGTCTGTCAGTCTGTCAGTCTGTCAGTCTGTCAGTCTGTCAGTCTGTCAGTCTGTCAGTCTGTCAGTCTGTCAGTCTGTCAGTCTGTCAGTCTGTCAGTCTGTCAGTCTGTCAGTCTGTCAGTCTGTCAGTCTGTCAGTCTGTCAGTCTGTCAGTCTGTCAGTCTGTCAGTCTGTCAGTCTGTCAGTCTGTCAGTCTGTCAGTCTGTCAGTCTGTCAGTCTGTCAGTCTGTCAGTCTGTCAGTCTGTCAGTCTGTCAGTCTGTCAGTCTGTCAGTCTGTCAGTCTGTCAGTCTGTCAGTCTGTCAGTCTGTCAGTCTGTCAGTCTGTCAGTCTGTCAGTCTGTCAGTCTGTCAGTCTGTCAGTCTGTCAGTCTGTCAGTCTGTCAGTCTGTCAGTCTGTCAGTCTGTCAGTCTGTCAGTCTGTCAGTCTGTCAGTCTGTCAGTCTGTCAGTCTGTCAGTCTGTCAGTCTGTCAGTCTGTCAGTCTGTCAGTCTGTCAGTCTGTCAGTCTGTCAGTCTGTCAGTCTGTCAGTCTGTCAGTCTGTCAGTCTGTCAGTCTGTCAGTCTGTCAGTCTGTCAGTCTGTCAGTCTGTCAGTCTGTCAGTCTGTCAGTCTGTCAGTCTGTCAGTCTGTCAGTCTGTCAGTCTGTCAGTCTGTCAGTCTGTCAGTCTGTCAGTCTGTCAGTCTGTCAGTCTCTCAGTCTGTCAGTCTGTCAGTCTGTCAGTCTGTCAGTCTGTCAGTCTGTCAGTCTGTCAGTCTGTCAGTCTGTCAGTCTGTCAGTCTGTCAGTCTGTCAGTCTGTCAGTCTGTCAGTCTGTCAGTCTGTCAGTCTATCAGTCTGTCAGTCTGTCAGTCTGTCAGTCTGTCAGTCTGTCAGTCTGTCAGTCTGTCAGTCTGTCAGTCTGTCAGTCTGTCAGTCTGTCAGTCTGTCAGTCTGTCAGTCTGTCAGTCTGTCAGTCTGTCAGTCTGTCAGTCTGTCAGTCTGTCAGTCTGTCAGTCTGTCAGTCTGTCAGTCTGTCAGTCTGTCAGTCTGTCAGTCTGTCAGTCTGTCAGTCTGTCAGTCTGTCAGTCTGTCAGTCTGTCAGTCTGTCAGTCTGTCAGTCTGTCAGTCTGTCAGTCTGTCAGTCTGTCAGTCTGTCAGTCTGTCAGTCTGTCAGTCTGTCAGTCTGTCAGTCTGTCAGTCTGTCAGTCTGTCAGTCTGTCCGTCTGTAGTGATTCTTTTGGCATTCCACAGAGGGAAAATTAAAATTTTATTCTTAGGCCTAAAACTAACGGTAACTGTAACCATACAACCATTACTGAAAATCTTATTTTTTCGAAAACGGCTCCAACGATTTTACTGCAAATTTTTGAGAATTTTTTTTTTACTTTGTTCAGATCAAATGCCACCTAGTCCCAGGTGGCATTTGATCTGAACCAAGTTTTCGGGAAAAGTCTATTAAAGGTAACTTTCATAAAACGGTTTTTTTAATTTTAGGTTTTCTCGGTAACAGAACATTGTGTTTCTGTCAAATTTTATATCTGAGAAGATATAGGTAGCTTAACTAATTCTGCATATCAAAATTTTGAAAAACTTTTTGTTTATAATTAAAATCATTTTTGAATTTTTTTTTTGAAAAATCATAATTTTTAAAACTAATCAAAGAAAAAATAATTTTAAATTTTATAAGAACATGTATATTAATAACTCTAAAAAAACTGCATACCGCAATTTAAAAAAAAAATTGTTTTCAAAAAACTAAAAATAAAATACAAGATTTCATCAAAATCAGTCCTAGATACTTTTTTTATAAAATGTTCATTGATCCAAGGCATCTAATGGTGTTCTTAGTTATTTTCGAGAAACTGATTAAAGTGATGGTTTTGGCAGTTTTTATAAGTTTAAAAAAGGATTTTACCAACCTATGCACCATTCACTTTCATTATAAACATTATCTATGTACATATTTATATACTTAGGCGCCATCTATATAGGTAGGTACACATTACCCACCTAATTTATATAAATAAAATCCATTTAAATATACATTTGTAGGATGGTACATATGTAACCATTCATTGAATCATGCATTCGACAATTCATTATACTAAGACTCAAGGTAATCTTATCTACTTAGGCTGTAAACCTGCACAGGATAATTAAACTAGACTACCTATACCTACTAACAGCGTCAGTGGTTAGATACTGCCTTACACTAGAGTTGATGGCTATAGGAGCAAGTTCGTATGATCTAGTCGTGAATTTTATTTTAATGACATTCGTTAGATCCGTTTTCGAGGTAATTAATTTGGTAGAAAAAATGTACGGGAAGTACCGATATATTTGAGTGAATTCAAAAATCTATTTGAGTGAACTGCATATACCGCTCAAGTATTAAGTTTGAAGAGAATCGCCCCAGCCTTTTAGCCTGTAGATCGTTCTACAAACAGACAGAAAGGCAGACATACACGGAATTGCGGGACCCACTTTTATGGTGTACTCTATCATCATCGAAATGTCAAGTTTGATTAAGATCTCGAGTTCGATTTTTTCCAAATTAAAAAATTGCCCTATAGTACGTCTATCGCTAGTAAAAATTCTGAACCAACATAACAACTACACAACGATTGACAAGAAGCTGCCTTGGGCAAGAAATAATGCTGAGGACATCAGAGGAAACTTATGGTAAGTTTAGGTTATGTTAGGAGGGGCGTGCGTAGCTCAAAGGCTGCTGCGTACACGGGTCCATTGTCTATTGGTCCATTGTGACCCCCTTTCACACAGATATATTCCTAACTATTGTTTCATGAAGATTGGTTCATTTACAAAATGGCCCGTACTCTCTATATAGTTTTTCATATTTACCATTGGTATATGCACTAGGTCGTCTAGCTCGTCAACAAACCTGTTTCCGAAGTGTCGGAGGCGATTAGTTTGTCGATTTGGACAGTCGCAGAGCATGTGCTTAATGGTTTCTGTTTCATCAGCGTCTTGACAGCTCCTACAGATGACGGGTGCCAATACACGCAGTCAAGTGGCCATTGTAGCTATCGTACAGTGTCCTGTTAGTATCAAGGTTCTGATGCTCTTCTTACTCAGTGATAAAATATACTGGGTTTTCTTTTCATTGATTCTAGCCCATAAACTTTTAGAGATAACACAGTCGCTCCTGGATATCCAGGAGTTGTTTATTTGCTATATCATTTTTATATCTATTTTCTTTTCACTGCGCCAAACGGGACTTCAGGACTTGTACCCAATAAATTTCAGCTGTCCCTATTTGGCATTGATCCCTTCCTTGCCATTTCATCTGCTATATCATTTCCCTCTGCATTGATGTGTCCGAGAACACAACAAAGTTTGACTCGGTTAGAGTTACCAATGACATTCAGTACGCTTCGGCACTTTGCCACTGCCTTGGATTGTATTGTCTCGCTGCATAGTGCTTTGATAGCTACCAGTCTACGAAAAATATGATCTCTGATGAGATCAGTTTTCTCCTATGAATCATTTCAGCTGCTTTTTCAATCGCATATATCTCAGCCTGAAAGACGCTGCATTCATCTGGGAGCTTATAAGATTCCTTAATATTAAGGGCTTCACAAAATACCCCGGCTCCTGTTCCTTCTTCCATTTTAGACCCATCAGTGTAGATGGGAATACTCTGTTCTGTTAATGGTTAGCTAGGTTCCCATCCATGTCTTTCGGGTATTATCATTGTGAAATTCCTGTTGAAGTCAAGTCTCGGTGGTAAGTAGTCAGTTGTCACATCAAGTTCAGCCATATTTCCGTACCTTTGCCAGATAAATCCATGACCTTTTGTACTGTGCTTCCAAGAGCCCGTTTGTTTTAAGTCGAATTGCACTCTTGGCCGCTGTGCACCTTATATACTCGTTAAGACCTGGAAGATTTAAAATGATTTCCAGGCCTGCCTGTGGCGTAGACCTCAATGCCCCCGTTATTCCCATACAGGTTAATCTCTGTACCTTGTTTAGGATTTTGAGATAGCTATCTTTCTCAACAGCTTTCCACCACACAATCGACCCGTAGGTAAGTATGGGGCTAACGATCGCTTGGTACATCCAATGGATGACATGCGGTCGCATGTGTAGAAGGCGCAGAATGCTCTTTTCATTCTATCCTCTGTGTTCCTTTTCCAAGTTAGCTTAGAGTCTAGGATTACTCCCAGATATTTGGCTTCTCTGGAAAGTTTCAGAGGGATCTCATTCAGCTTAGGAGATATGAAGTCCTCCAGTTTTGTTTTCCTCGTGAACAGAACTAGTTCAGTTAAAATATGATTGAATATCGATAAGAAAACAGCATCAGCAATCGAAGAAGCTGCAATGGCCACAAAAAGAGGGCATATTCCTGAATACGAGTCCAGTAAGTTGGCACTCGAGAGCTCACAGTCTTATCGAGCGGCATTAGGTATTCTACAACTCTAGGGAGAGTCAAAAACATAACATGACTTTAAATGCCTGAACGCATCCTTTCTATTGTAGCTAACTTCGCTAAAAGTTGAGTTGCGTTTCACAGAAAAATATTTCCATTTTGAAACACAATATTTGCAGTAGTACATTTATTTCAGATTAAAGTGATTACAAAATTTAATAAGCAACAATTAAAAAATAATTCTAGGAGGTACAGTTATTTTATAATACTCATAGTGTTAAGTGGTGGATGATAAGGTGATGACGAAGGCAGGAGGAGCATTTTGAAAAAAAAAATAGAGATGAAACAAATCCCTTAGGGCTTCCTAGCAATGTCCAAGAAAAAATTATCAAATAAAAGCAATAATCAAAATATAAATTAATTGTTTTTTAAATTTGTACAACTGTTCCGGGTAAAAATAATTTCATTGTAATAACTTGATTCATTTAATTTTATTCTTACGTTTCCAAGGTCGGAATGGCTTGTAAAAAACACTAAAATTTCATACTGCCTAGCAGTCGTAACTTTTAATTTTTAATATTTAAAATTTCATATTCTATTATGAATGTTTGTTACTATGTATTTGATTTTTATTTTTTTGCTTATTGGTACTTACATTTGGGATACATGTCTGAACTCGATTGCTTTGTAAACATGAATAATTTGTCACATAAAAATACTCACTTTAGCGTTCAGGAATACGTATTTTTCATTCGAGTGGCATTTAGCATTTGAGGTTCGAGTTGAGGAATACCAATTATTAGTAAGTAGTATTCGGGAATATCATTTTATGTGAAATCTCTCGATTTCACATGAAACTCGCTTGCCTCGTGTTCATGAATAGGGCCCCAGGACTGCCAGAGAGCAAAAATCAATAACTGTGAGCCCACCAGCAGCGAAAACTGGTAAATCTCAATCTGCACTGCATGGAAGTGCCACGTAAAGGCTCAAGGACAACATCACCCGATTAATATAAACTCAAATTCAGGGAGCATCTTAAAAATTTATTATTTTAAATTTCTAATTTGTTTCATTAATATTTAATCACCCTTTCCAATATGCTATTGTTTGAAATAATTATTTTTATTAATTTAAATTTCTAATTTGTTTCATTAATATTTAATCACCCTTTCCAATATGCTATTGTTTGAAATAATTATTTTTTTATTTTTTTTTATAGAAAACTTTACTGACTTACTTACTTATCCAGCTCCCGATCGCCTGGTCCCTGTAGCGGATGTTGGGTCTTCCTGGTCGTCTCGAACCTGCAGGCTGGGTTTCGAAGGCTTTCTTGGCTGGAACGTTGTTGTCCATTCGCTCGATGTGGCCGAGCCAATCTTGGTACAGCTCGCACAATTCTCAATTGAATCTTCTACTCCATTCGCCCTCTTCACATATAGGACCAAATATCCTCCGAAGAATTTTTCTCTCGAAAGTGCCCAGTATCAATTGCGCTTTTTTACTTAACGTCCAGCACTCGGCGCCGTAGAGTAGAACTGGTAAAATTAGCGTTTTGTATAGTGTGCACTTTGTCTTTCGAGACAGGAGTTTTGAACCCATTTGTTTGGTCAAACCGAAGTAGCAGCGTTTCGCTAGGGTAATTCTTCGTCGGATTTCCACTAAGGTGTCGTTCGTGGAATTGATGTTTGTTCAGAAGTAGGTAAATACCTTGACTACCTCGAAATTACTTTTGTCCTAAGCGATAGACAGAAGAGGCTTTGTTTGTTGATAGCATATACTTGGTTTTGTCCTCATTCACTTCAAGACCAACGGATGTGGCCTGTTCATCAATAGCTGTGAATGCTTTAAGTACAGCTCACATGGAGCGGCCGATGATATCGATGTCGTCCGCATAACCAAGCAGTTGGGAAGACCTGTTGAAGATAGTGCCTTCCAGGTTAACACCACTCTTGCGTACTATCTGCTCCAGGACTATGTTGAAGAAGTCAGATGATAGCGCATCTCTTGGTCTGAACCCTGTACACGTCTGGAAAAGCTCAGATGAGCTGTTTCCCATTTGCACGTTTCACCGCGTATTTTGTAACGTCATGCGGCATAGCTGGATCAGTTTTTTCGGGATGCCGAGTTCCGACATCGCCAATAGAAGCTCTTGGCGACTTATGCTAGCATATGCGGCTTTGAAGTCGATAAAATGATTGTGCGTCTCAACTTGAAATTCGTTGGTCTTTTCCAGAATTTGCCTCAATGTGAAGATTTGGTCTATCGTTGATCTGCCTGGCCTGAAGGCACACACACTAGTACGTGCCGATGACAGTGTTGCAGAAAGGTTATTGACGCTCACATAGTACGTTGAATCGGATCTTGTAGGCAAAATTAAGAAAGTATATACCTTTGTAGTTTTTGCAGGACATAGGATCGTCTTTTTTATAGATTGGGCATATGGAGCTATTTGACCAGTCGTCGGGCATGCTTTTCCCCTCCCACACTTGGCTGATGAGCTGGTGCATGCACCCTACCAGGACATCTCCTCCATACTTGAAGAGTTCCGCAGGTAGGCCATCCGAGCCGGCGGATTTGTTGTTCTTAAGCTTGTGGATGGCTTTCTTAACCTCTTGAGTACTGGGCGCTGGATCTTCATTGACTGGCCTCATGCTTCTTTGTTCTCCTGTTGCTTCCTCTACATAATGTGCATTAAGCAGTTGCTGGAAGTGCTGCTTAAAGACTTCTACAATTCCCTGTGCTTCAGTGACTAGGTTCCATTCGCTGTTTCGAAGAGCTTGCGTTATAGTCCTATAACCAGATGCCAGTTGCTTGGCTGTTTTGTAAAACCGGCGGGTGTTGGTGGCGGTGCAAGATTCCTCGAGATACCTGAGCTGAGAGGCTGCGGATGCTCTTTTCTTTCTTCGCAGGGTTTTCTTCTCGTTCATTCTCTTTTCACGGTACTCTTCCCTTCCTGCTCTTGTTTTCCGTTGCAGCATTTGAATTCGTCTCCTGCTTCAAAACCACGCATTTATCATCATACCACGGTTTCTTTTTCGTGGGTGGTTGGTTACCTATGGTGGTCTTGGCTGTCTCTTAAATGATGTCGTGATACTGGTTCCACTGGTCGTCGATGCTTGTGACTCGGGGTACGGCAGAGAGTTTCCTGGTCAATTTTCTTACTTTAGTCTCTGGCTTTCGCAGATGTGCTAAGGCAGGCGATGTAGAATTTCTTACTTTGGGCGGTCTACGTTTTCTTTTCGTTTGACAGTCGGTCTGTGAACTTTGTCACAACAAGAAAGTGATCAGAGTCCAAGCTTGCACTTTGGAAGTTTCGCACGTCCAAGAAGTTTGATGCGTACCTTGCGCCAATTACCACGTGGTTGATTTGGTTGGCGGTTTGACCATCTGCATATTGCCAGGTTGCTGTGTGTATCCTTCGCCTGGGGAAACTAGTGCTACTTATCACCCTATTACGAGCTGCAGCAAAGTCGATTAATCGGAAGCCGTTATCTGTTGTGGTTTCGTGGAGGGTGTGCTTTCCAACTAATCCCCCAAAGGGATTTTCTTTCCCGACTTTAGCATTGAAGTCTCCGAGTACGACTTTGACATCGTACTCCGGACTGGCTCCGTCCAGGAGGTCGTAAAACTCCTTCTTGTTAGACTCATTAGCTTCATCGGTAGGGGCGTGTGCTCATATTAGGCTGATGTTTTGGAAGGTAGTTTTGATGAGGATCACAGCCAGGTGATAGCTAATCGGCTCAAAGTCGATGACTTTCGTCCTGAGTCGATTTCCCACGACGAATCCGCATCCCAACATGTGCATTCTTTGATGACAGCTTTCATAAATGTCGCAATCTTTTCATTCGTTATTCCTGATCCTATCCATCGTATCTCCTGGATCGGAGTAATGTCTGCCTTGTACCGCGAGAGGACAGATTCAAGATTTTGAGTAGCACCTGGCATATAGAGTGTCCTTACATTCCAGGTGCATACTCGTAGGCCGTAGTCCATTTTCCTGCCGGGTCTGGTTGCCATTTGAGGGGGGTCGTTATCCGAGGCTTCTCGCCTGTTTCTCATAACAATAGTGTTTTTTACTGTGGTCGTGTCGTTAGCCCAACGCACTAACCTCCAATGTGTATAGCAGGTCATGGCATAAGGTCCAGACCAGTATCCGGTGGCTACCAACTTTGAGTTAATGTAAGCATTTGATGTGTAGGAAAAGATACATCTCGAGTGAATTGAATTTAGAAAAAGACGGGATTTATTTTTCATGAAAAATTATTTTTTTCTTAACAAAAAATATTCACGACACTTTTGAATGAATACCAAAATCATATTCAATATATGGAAATGTTTTTTTATTTCACACTAAAAACAAATTGAGAAGTTATTCAAATTTAGTAATTTCAAAACTCTTCAGATTATATGATATTAATTTCACTTAAGAAACAGCAAAGAACATTTTTCGATAAAGACTTTAATTGATCTATCTAAGAGATTGAGAAGTTAATTAATGAATAGGATTATAATAGGGCAACGGCCTAGTCAGTGCTTAGCAACGGTACCCATCGATCACCGAGATCAGGAAGCATTTAGCGCGGTTAGTACACGGATGGGTGACCGTCTCAAAACCCACCGTGTGCTGTTGCCACGTGTGTTCTTTCTGTTGATTGTTCTTTCCCCTCTGTCCGTCTGTCATGAATTAATGTGTGTGTTATGGCCTTTTCGATTGGTCGCCCGGAAGGCTTCCGAAGTCTTCCGAATGCTTCTGAAACTGTTCGATTGGCATCAAATGACAGTTCTTCTCCTGGATAGAAGAGAAATTTCCTTCTCGATTTGAAGTCAGAATCAAAACCAGAAGCACGCACACACTCACACCCACTAAATTTCAAATTCAAATTAATTTATTCACGTCATTGTTTTCTTTTGGTTTCTCTTTAATTTTGTAGCTTCAATTTCTTCTCTTTAGAGAATTGAAATTATGGATATCTGTTCCGAAGACAAATTTTCCCTTCAATAACTGTAATTTCGCATTTTCATCAGGAATAACTTTGAAATCATCTACATTTGTGCCAGCCATGTTTACAAAATAAAATAATCACAAATGTGCGTTTGACACTTCCCGTCTTACACATACACTCAAATAAATTTTCAGAATCTAGAATCTAGTATTTACTTGTTTGATTGGAATCCCGGATCGGAGATTACCAATCGAAAAGGACATTATTAAAACGCCTACATAGCCTAAGTAGCACTGGTGATTGTGTTCCTACTCTGTACACTTATGTGCCTAGTAGTATAAAATTTATAATAATGGGTTATCCATTTTGCGGTTTCAAAAGTAAACGTAAATAAAACACATATAAAATATTTTTGTTCATGATATGGCTTTTTTATTATAAAGCTTGAACATTGACATTATGTGTGAAACCCTAAATCATTTAAATGGCCACCACTCGAATTATTGCAAGCATCGATTCTTTTGATGTAATTTTCGACAACTTTTTGACACATATTGGGCGGTATCTCAGCCATAACTTGACGAATGTTGGTTTTCAAGTGCTCAGGAGTTAAAAGTTTATCTGCCTAAATACGATCTTTCGCATAGCCCCATAAACAAAAGGCCAGCGGTGTCAAATCGCATGATCTTGGTGGCCAGTTAATATCGCCACGACGAAAAATTACGCGGCCAGGAAATGTCTCTTACAATAAAGCTATATTCGCTCGAGTTTTGTGGCATATGGCACCGTCTTGTTGAAACCACATATTCTCCCAAACCTATCCTTCATTAGCAGGTAAAAAAAAACCGGTTATCATATGACCAGAATAGAATAGAATAGAATGTGGGCTTTATTTATAACATAATATCATTTACATACAAGTAATTATTATTATAAGTCTTGTTTTGACCTGGTTTTGTAACCGTCGGCCAGATTGACAAAAATAATGAAAATTCGAGAAAGCCTGATTTATAATTTATGAACAAAGTATTTGAAAAAGTATTAATTGAACAATTTAAAGACAATCATATAAGCATAACGCTCCGAATTGACGGTGACAGTAGTTCCATCGTCGTTTTCGAAAAAGTAAGGCCCAACCACACCTCCGGACCAAAGAGCGCCAAAAACAGCGACCTTTTATGGATCTAATGGCCACTCTTATGGTAAATGCAATCGCAATAATAAATGCAACCGCAATTGTAAATGCAACCGCAATGCTAAATGCAAAGGAAATTGTAAGTGCAACCACAATAGTAAATGCAACCGCAATGGGAAATTCAACGGAAATGGTCAATGCAACCACAATGGTAAATGCAACCGCAATGGTAAATGCAACCGCAATGGCAAACGCAACCGCAATGGTAAATGCAACCACAAATGTAAATGCAACCGCAATGGTAAATGCAACCGAAATGGTCAATGTAACCAAAATGGTAAATGCAACCGCAATGGTAAATGCAACTGCAATGGTAAATGCAACCACAAATGTAAATGCAACCGCAATGGTAAATGCAACCGCAATGGTAAATGCAACCGCAATGGCAAACGCAACCGCAATGGTAAATGCAACCACAAATGTAAATGCAACCGCAATGGTAAATGCAACCGAAATGGTCAATGTAACCAAAATGGTAAATGCAACCACAATGGTAAATGCAACCGCAATGGTAAATGCAACCGCAATGGCAAACGCAACCGCAATGGTAAATGCAACCACAAATGTAAATGCAACCGCAATGGTAAATGCAACCGAAATTGTCAATGTAACCAAAATGGTAAATGCAACCGCAATGGTAAATGCAACTGCAATGGTAAATGCAACCCCAGTCAGAAATGCAATCGCAATGGTAAATGCAACCCCAGTCAGAAATGCAATCGCAATGGTAAATGCAACCACAATAATAAATGCAACCACAATGGTAAATGCAACCGAAATGGTAAATGCAACCGCAATTGTAAATGCAACCACAATAGTAAATGCAACCAAAATGGTCAATGCAACCGCAATGGTAAATGCAACCACAAATGTAAATGCAACCGCAATGGTAAATGCAACCGAAATGGTCAATGTAACCAAAATGGTAAATGCAACCACAATGGTAAATGCAACCGCAATGGTAAATGCAACCGCAATGGCAAACGCAACCGCAATGGTAAATGCAACCACAAATGTAAATGCAACCGCAATGGTAAATGCAACCGAAATGGTCAATGTAACCAAAATGGTAAATGCAACCGCAATGGTAAATGCAACTGCAATGGTAAATGCAACCCCAGCCAGAAATGCAATCGCAATGGTAAATGCAACCCCAGTCAGAAATGCAATCGCAATGGTAAATGCAACCACAATAATAAATGCAACCACAATGGTAAATGCAACCGAAATGGTAAATGCAACCGCAATTGTAAATGCAACCACAATAGTAAATGCAACCAAAATGGTCAACGCAACCGCAATGGTAAATGCAACCACAAATGTAAATGCAACCGCAATGGTAAATGTAACAGAAATGGTAAATGCAACCACAAATGTAAATGCAACCAAAATGGTCAATGCAACTGCAATTGTAAATGCAACCGCAATGGTAAATGCAAATGCAATGGTAAATGCAACCCCAGTCAGAAATACAACCGCAATTGTAAATGCAACCGCAATGGTAAATGCAACCGCAATGGCGAATGTAACCACAATGGCAAATGCAACCGCAATGGTAAATGTAACCGAAATGGTCAATGCAACCGCAATGGTAAATGCAACCATAATAGTAAACGCAACCAAAATAGTAAATGCAACCGCAATGGTAAATGCAACTGCAATGGTAAATGCAACCCCAGTCAGAAATGCAACGGCAATGGTAAATGCAACCACAATAGTAAATGCAACCAAAATGGTTAATGCAACCAAAATGGTAAATGCAACCACAATAATAAATGCAACCACAATGGTAAATGCAACCGGAATGGTAAATGCAACCGCAATTGTAAATGCAACCACAATAGTAAATGCAACCAAAATGGTCAATGCAACCAAAATGGTAAATGCAACCGCAATGGTAAATGCATCTGCAATGGTAAATGTAATACGAGTCAGAAATGCAACCGCAATGGTAAATGCAACCACAATAGTAAATGCAACCAAAATGGTCAATGCAACCAAAATGGTAAATGCAACCGCAATGGTAAATGCAACCAAAATGGTCAATGCAACCAAAATGGTAAATGCAACCGCAATTGTAAATACAACCACAATAGTAAATGCAACCGCAATGGTAAATGCAACCGCAATGGTTAACGCAATCACAATGGTAAATGCAATCACAATGGTTAATGCAACCGAAATAGTAAATGCAACCAAAATGGTCAATGCAACCAAAATGGTAAATGCAACCGCAATGGTAAATGCAACTGCAATGGTAAATGCAATCCGAGTCAGAAATGCAACCGCAATGGTAAATGCAACCACAATAATAAATGCAACAACAATGGTAAATGCAACCGCAATGGTAAATGCAACCGCAATGGTAAACGCAACCGCAATGGTAAATGCAACCACAATAATAAATGCAACCACAATGGTAAATGCAACCGGAATGGTAAATGCAACCGCAATTGTAAATGCAACCACAATAGTAAATGCAACCAAAATGGTCTATGCAACCAAAGTGTTAAATGCAACCGCAATGGTAAATGCAACCACAATAATAAATGCAACCGCAATGGTAAATGCAACCGCAATGGTAAATGGAACCGCAATGGTAAATGCAACCGTAATTGTAAATGAAACCACAATGGTGAATGCAACCGAAATGGTCAATAAAACCAAAATGGTAAATGCAACCACAATGGTAAATGCAACCGCAACGGTCAATGCAACCATAATGGTTAACGCAACCAAAATGGTAAATTCAACCGCAATGGTAAATGGAACCGCAATGGTAAATGCAACCGTAATTGTAAATGAAACCACAATGGTGAATGCAACCGCAATGGTAAATGCAACCGCAATGCTAAATTCACCCGCAATGGTAAATACAACCGCAATGGTAAATGCACCCACAATGGTTAATGCAACAACAATGGTAAATGCAACCGCAATTGTAAATGCAACCGCAATGCTAAATTCACCCGCAATGGTAAATACAACCGCAATGGTAAATGCACCCACAATGGTTAATGCAACAACAATGGTAAATGCAACCGCAATTGTAAATGCAACCGCAATGGTAAATGCAACCGAAATGGTCAATAAAACCAAAATGGTAAATGCAACCACAATGGTAAATGCAACCGCAACGGTCAATGCAACCGCAATGGTTAATGGGATCTCAATGGGAAATATAACCCTCATAGTCAAGGAACTTGGCAAATCTTTCGAAATGTACTGGAACATAGTGAGCAATAAAAATTCTCAAATTCACTGCCGAAAGTAATAATTTTTTTTTTTTATAAGTATCCCATATACATTCGTTCTTGTTGATTCTCATGATTTCAACTACATAGAACGAACAAATCAAAAATTAATTCTGCTGAATTAAAAAATATTTTATTTCATTCTGAAAAAAATATGTCAAACGAGAAAATGTTTCAAGAAAGAACTGAATCAAGAGTAACTGGTATGTTTTTTGCTGGATTTTCAAGCGCTGCTGCATCTTTTATTGTGTATCCATTTATTTTTGTAAAGCAGAGGGCTGAAATCCATCAATTAACGGCGATACATGTCATTAAAGAACATTTCAAAACTAAAGGTTTTGTATTTTTTTTATTTATGTATATTAATTGAATTTTTTGTTTTAGAATTTGTATTGTTTTAAATCAAATTATTTACTTTTAATTAATTTTCAGGCTTTAGAAATATGTACAGAGGAGTAATGGGCTTTACGGCCCGTTCATTGGTACAGTCAAGCCTCAGGTTCGAGCTCTACGAAGAGGCGAATCGTCAAAATTTATTGACATCTTTAGATCGAAAGATTGCCTTAGCCGGATTAAGTGGAGCTGCTGTGGGTACTTTGATTACTCCATTGGCTAGGATGCAAATTCTGGCCCAAAGTAAAACCGGAATAAGAAGTTTTCTTCGCGAAAGCGGAAGCTATTGGAAAATGTTTTCTGGTGCAGAACTAGGTGCTGCCCGTGGGATGTTATATTCCATTGGACAATTTGTTCTTTATGATGAGGTAAGTAAAACTAAGGATGTCTAGAAGCATTTTAGCAAATTAAGTCAATTTTTTATTTATTTTTCAGACAAAAACACATCTTCTGAAGTACCAGAACATTTTTCAAGACAACATATATACTTCAATTTTGGCAGCAATAACGGCAGGCTCCGTTGCAACTGTACTTCAACAACCGCTGGACGTTGTGCAACTTAAATTTATGAAGGCCCCACCAGGAGTGTTTCGAAACTCTGCAGACGTTTTTAAGAAAATTGCACGGGAGTACGGAGTGACAGGTTTTTACCGAGGACTTTCTCCAGCATTTCTTAGAATTATTCCTCACACCATATTAACGTATATATTTTTAGAAAATATGCGTTCAAATTATGGCGAGGTGAAAAAAACATACCACAAAATGGATAGCAGTGATGTTACTGGGGCCAAAATAGCTTAGGTATACTTACGCATACAATTATTTAACTCAATCTTAGGTTTGCTAGACTACGAACTGAAGTATTTTGGAATTCATATATTATAATTGGCGGCAGGAAATGGTAAAATATTTTGTAAGTTTTAAAATTTTATTATATAAATATATATTTTAGTTTTTTCAGTTTCAGTTTATTAAAAGGCATACATTGACATTGACATTCTGCAGTAAGACCTGGTGATAGGACATGTAGCAAGGTTTGTTTTATATCTTATGTAATATACTTCTTAATACTATTTTTTATATAGAATTTATTGGCTATATAGTGTATTATGTATGTTATTATAATAAATTTAAAATTATATTTTATTATATATATTTTATTGTACATTTTAATGTTATTATAATAAATTTAAAAATATAATTTTGTTTCATAAATATATTTCAAATATTAATAAATATTTACTTTCTTTTTTAAAAAAAAATAATAAGTTTTTTTTTTCATAAATTAAAGTTGGAATTTCAGATGCAGATGATTTTTGGTCTAGGTATGTATAACAAAAGTTAAAAAAAAACAATATGTATATGATGATCGTAGAGTCAGGGTGTATAAGTGGTGTAAATTGTATTCTTCACATGTATAGCCTCACATTTCACAACTCGATTCACAATTCGCATTTCACAATACGAACTTTATACTTCGGACCTTAAAATTCACACTTCGCAAAAGCCATTTGCTCTTAAAGTTTTGACTAAGACCATAGCCAATACGCGTTGTTTCAAGATTGGGGGCGTTAGCACTATAGCATCCGAGATTTTTCGCTCTATGAACAATGGCTTTAATGAATTTGATATTTTTTAAAAATCCTGAACAGATTGGCAGCACTGTTGGTATTTTTGAATTTATTTATCCTTATTTACATAAGTGTAAATTTCACCATTTTAGTATTTTATAATTTGTTTGGTGACATTTATATAATTATCTACCACAATAGTGTTTTGCCAAAAAAAAAATTGAGGATTCTCGCAAAACCCCAAATACGACAATTTTGTTTATTAACATACCCACCGAGTGAGACATATGCTTCGTCGCTGAAGAAAATTTTGTTCGAAAAATCGACGTCCATTGCCTGGAGTTGAAGCCCCCAATCGACGTATCTACGACGTTGTGAATGGTCAGCTGGCTTCAGTTGTTGTGTGAGCTGAACTTTATATGGATGTAAGTGTAGATCCAAATGCTAAATATGCCATAATGTGCCGTAAGACAGTCCTAATTCCTGAGAACGACGAGGAATCGACACATTCGGGTCTTCGGCAACACTTTCACTTACGGCAGCGATATTTTCAGTGGTACGATCGAAACGATGATGCACAGGCCCTACAATATCTATAACCAATCCAGTCTCTTCAAATTTTCTTCACAATTTTGCTAATTGCTTTCGTAGGTGGACGATTATGTAAGCGATAATCTCCCCTTTTTGTAGTAGCTTTTAAAAATTCTTATGCGTGGTGCGATAGTTAGCAATCCATTTTCGTAAATTTAAGACTTTCAACTGAAAAAATTGGTTTAACAACTTAGTTTGACAGATGTCGAATTCCAGCCCTATACTTTTGAAACCGCAAAATGGATAACCCTTTCTATTCTATACAAAATATTTTTATAAAAACAGCAATTTTTGAAATTAATTGTCCTTAGATTTTGCCGCCCTTTAATTCAGCCTAGCTGATCAATGGAATTTTATGAACTTCTTATATTTTGCAGTTAAAGTTCTATATCAGAAGAGCAAGAATGTGAATCTGGAAACAAATACGAAAAGCTGAGTGTAGCATGTCATCAAAAAAAAACAATTTATTGGACTACGAGTTGCATATACGAATTTTATGACAAAACGTGTCGGTGACAAAACGGAATCCTCTGGTATGCCAAAGTTTAAATTTATGGGTTTCAGCTTTCAAAATTAAAGCCATAGAATAGAAAGGATCGAATAGATAGTATTTTCATAAAACGATACTAAAAACATTCCAATGTTAAAAAATATAAACAAAAACTCCTTGACAGCTAACCTGTATTACATATGTTAAAGCAAAAGATTGGAATTCTACCGTTTAGGGTATCACGCACAACTAATGCTCTTTAGTAAATCGACTGCCCAGTGCCCACTCCCTTTGGATTACGCTCGATATAGAATATTCAGTTATTACTTTCCACATCACATGAAATATTGATCATCATTATAATGTACGAAGAGAATAAGGTATAAGTGCAATTCTTATCGAAAAACTCTTTGAAGTACATAATGCTTTGAAAGTATCTTCTTGATATAACCATACATATTTTGCATTGACGTAAGTACTTATACCTATTTTAGGTATCTTAAGATTCAGATTTACTAGTCGAATTGAATGGCACTAAGTACATTTTCGAATTAATAAAGTCGACAATGTATTCTTGGGAAAACGTAAGTAGATGTGTTGTCATTCTTCATTGTCATAAATTTTCTTATCATTTACCCCTGCAAGACCAAGTATTGATAGTGGTCTCATGGTAATTATTTTATTTTTAACTTGAATGTTTATTGGGTTAAATGCAATGGGGTGACCTATTGTTGTTAGATTGGGACTAAAAGTAAATCGGATCAATACAAAATCTGACTAATAAGATAATAAGAACTCAGAGATTGAATATAACCTATAACAAAGACTTTCATAAAAACCCAGATACTGAACTCATGAGTGATGCACTGCATATGATGGGAAACAGAGTAAAGGAAGAAACATAATGAAACCATTCAGGTTTTGGTTTCACTTCCTGATCAGAAGTTTTGTATCTAGGATTAGGTAGGTATATTATTTTCTAAGCGGTGAAACCCGCTTAAGCAAAACGATATAAATTCAGAAAAAAAATTCCAGTCAAGCAGGCTTATCACTTGCAGACCTCGGATAACTTAAAACAATATTTCAGTAAAGCAGACCTCATCTTATTTATTTAAATTCCGATATACGTATGTATGTACTGCAAGTCTTGCATTTGAAAAAAAAGTGGAAACGAGATTTTAATCAAATTTGAAATTGCGATGGTAGTGAACACCAAAAAAGTGGGCCCCTCAATTCCATTTGTATATCTGTTTGTCTGAACAACGATTTACAGCTTATATGGCTGAAGCTATTTTCTTCACACTTGGTCTAAATAATATTTTTTTGAATCGATTTAGGCACAAAACTGACGGAACCTGCCCTACAATTTTTTTACCATATTAATTATCTCGAAAACAGATGTAACGATTTTGATTTAAAAATAAAATGTACGACTGGATCTCACGTACTTGCTCCTATATTTGATCACATTATATGCAAAGATTCCAAATAGAAACGGCTAAATGTATGTTTAAAGTCATTTTTCACTTAATTTTTAATATATAAAAATTCTTAATTTTTTTCTAAAAAAAAATGGTATAAACATTTTTAATGTTTAATAATATAAATTCAAAATCAAAATTTCAAAAAAAATTGTCCACCCGTTTTCGAAATATTGAATTTTCAAAAAAATATTTTTTTTTCAAAAATACAAACAAACTATTTTTCGAAAATTTTGAAATGCAATACTATTTAGAATTTGAGTGAGCTCCTGTATAAAATGTTTTATCGAAATCCGTTGAGCCGCTTATGATAAAATCGGAAATCAATGAAATGGTTGTATGACAGGTACCGTTATTTTTGGGGCTAAAACTACGATTCAAAAATCTGTTTTGGACAATCATCTAAAACGCCTAAGCACCAAGTTTGAACCAAATCGGTTCAGGCGTTTAGGCTGTAGATCGTTCTACAGACGGACAGACAGACCGACAGACGGAGTTACGGGACCCACTCATTTTGTATTCTCTATTATCGTAATGTCATATGTGATTTGTGAAAAAAAAAATTTTACGAATACATAACTTGCCTTATAGTACCTATAATCGCAAGTAAAATTATGTGCACCAAAGGTATAGCCCCCATTTTATTTAAATTTTTTTGTTACATATTTTGTTATTAACAATACTTGGCTGTGCAACTATTTTTACTTGCGATTATGTTTATGCATTCGTCGAAAAAAAAAGTTTTGAGATAACAATCAAACATGACATTACGATGATAGCGAAGACGAAAAAAGATGGTCTAAAAATTCTGTCAGTCTGTATGTATGTATGTATAGACACCTACAGCCCAAACGGGTGGACCGAATTGCTTCAAACTTGGTATATAGAGTTTTTTAGGTATTGTACAGAGGGGAAATTGAATTTTTTTTTAGCTCAAAAAATAACGGTACCTGCCATATAACCGTTACGTTTAAACCTATTTTTCTCGGAAAGGGCTCTATCAGTTTTGATAAAAAAAAGCAGTGTGGCTTTTTAGTTACGACCGATCATATGGTTGAAAAAAAATTTGAAAAATGTCTAAAAACGGTACTTTCTATAGGACCGTTTTTTTTGCTTTCGACTATCTCATAAACGGCTCGACCGATTATTTCGAAATTTCACAAAAATATAGGTTTAGGTTGCCCAAATTATCCCGCTTACCAATATTTTTAATTAATATTTTTTTTTATTTTTAAAATCATTTTTAAGAAAAAAATAAAAAAAAAATATTATTCGAAAACTGCTCTTTAAATTTCTTTTTTAAATTATATTTATTTTTATTTTCTGAATACCTTGCGTTTTTGATTTTTTTAAAAATATTTTCAAAAAGTTTAAAAAAAAAAAACTTTTTTTCTCAAAACCGCTCCACAGATTTTTAAAATTTTTTTCATAAATTCAAATCTATCCAAGAAACAAAATGGCGTACTTTTGTTTTGAGCTCAAATTAGTTTAAGTATTTATTTCAGAATTTTGAATTATTTTTTCTTTAATTAAACAGATTTAATCTTTTTTTATTAAGTTTATATTATTAAATATTTAATATTGTCATACCAATTTATTTTAGAACAAAATTAATGAAATTTTGTATATGCACATACAAAATTGAGTTAAAAATGACTTTAAAAATGTATTTAGATTTTTAATAGAAATCTTTTGCATACGATGTGATCGAACATAAGAGCAAATTCGTGCGATCCAGTTGTGCATTTTATTTTCTTTGAATGAAGAAATAATAATTCATTGTTATCGCCCCTCGAAAGTAACATGCATACCTACATTCATTCTTTCATCCTTTTCTTCATGTCAATCAATTTTAAATGAAAGAATATGACAATCAATTTCACCTACATAAGTATAGAAATCATAAAAGTCCAAAGGCACCCAATACAATATACATACATTACATACACATGTATACAATATTATATTTTCAATTTTACTGCAGCTGTACCTTTTTCATTTTTCATCAAATAAATGGGAACTTTGTCAAATCAATTTCATTTCATTCTTCCATTTTTTTTTTCAATACTTCACTTCAATCCTTCATTTTATAGTTGACAAATATTTTTTTGTTTATCTCCTTTAATATAATAAATGACGTTTTCCATATTCTCTTTTTTTTATACTTGTTTTCGGGCCGCATTTTTTTGGCATCAGATTCGAATCATGTCAGCCAAGAAATGACACTACGTACGTAACATCCCCCATCGAAATTGTTTCTCTGTAAAAGTTATGTAATTTTTCACTCAATTGTTTTTCACATAAAAATCATAAAAATATTTAAAGCAACATATCCATATATATTTATGTTCATATGTACTTATAAAGACATACCTTTCTTTTTTTTACGATATATGTATAGGTAATATATATGACAAGTTTTATTTTCTAAAAATAATTGAATTCGAGATTTTGATCAAATTTCCTATTACGATGACAATAAAAATGAAAAGGTTTCACTATTCTGTCCGTCTGTCAGCGTGTCCGCGAGCCTGGATCCTAAAGATTTTCTTCAAACTTGGTAGATATATTTTTTGCTGTAACATTCCCACACGCTTTTTTTTTATTTTTTAGAAACATTAACGGTAGAATTAATAATATTATCACAGATCAGAAGTTTATGTGAGCAATAAACTCGTTCAAACCCTATAAATCTGCTGGACCAGACGGGATTATTCCGGCACTTCTGCAACATAGTTTACAGATAATCTAATCACCCATACCTTAGGTTTATTTTCGAAAGTTGTAGTGAACTTAGATACGTCCATATCAGCTGGAGGAAAGTCAAAGTCGTTTGTATACCAAAAGCTCTAAAACCGACACTATCGACTGTCAAAGTTTAAAGACCGATAAATCTCTCCTTGTTTCTTCTCAAGACATTGAAAAAATCGTGTATCTTTATATAAGACATCTCTCGGACAAACAACTTATGCAACAACTAACATGCATACTTTAGAGATAAATCAGTGTAGACTGCGTTGTACGAAGTCGTTTGAAAAGTCTCGAGCACAAATAGCACACCCTAGGAGTATTTTTTGGATATCGAAGGTGCGTTTAACAACGTAAAAATGGATTCCATTAAAACTGCCGTGGTTGGCTGTGGCGCGATAGTTGTGTGCTCGCCTATCAAACTCTAGGTTGCAGGTTCGATTCCTGCCGTTGTCTATGTCTTCTTATATTGCATTAAAAAACCAATGCTAAAAATTGTCATAAAATAAGTCGCTGGTTTACTCATTACATGCTGTTTAGCCATAACACCAACAACATGTTATTGAGTAAACTAGCATACCCATAAATATCACAACTAAATAAATAAAATAATGCGAATTAAAAGGGACATAAACTAATAAGACACGGTAATTCTCTCCGCATTAGTTCAGCAGCCATCCCTAGAGATAACTCTGAGACAACAACCAACTTTAGTCTCAGAACATTGCGCCACACATCTTTTCTATCCTACTTTCTCTTCTTGCACCTGATGCCCGCGCTGTGTTAAAAACATATAAAGGGTATTTATTATCCCTGGAGCGCGTGCAAAATTATAAATGGAGGATCATAAGCTCACTACTTGGGGACAGTATTGACGAGAAAACTATGACTTTTTTAATTTGTTGGTAATGCAGAATTTTCCATAAAACATTCTCTCTACAGAGATTACCCTGTACGAGAATAACGGTGACATGGATGTCTATGCCAGATGCAGGGCGGGTAATAATTTTAAATCTTCCAGCCGGGACGAGTATATAAGGTGCACAGCGGCCAAAAGTGCACTTTGACTAAAAGAAAAGGGATCTTGGAAGCACAGTTCCAAAGGTGATGGATCTATCTGGGAAAGGTATAATAACATGGCCAAACTTGTTTTGACTATTGACTTTACTTACCACCGAACTTCACGATTTTAATACCCGAAATACCATGGATGGGAACCTAGCTTAGTATTAAGAGAACAGGGTATTCCCATCTACACTAATGGGTCTAAAATACAAGAAGGACCAGAAGCCGGTCCTTTAAGAAGGTCTTAATATCAATGAATCATATTAACTTCCTTATGAATTTAGCATCTTTCAAATGAGACTTACGCTATTGAAAAAGCAGCCAAAATGATCCATAGGGTAAAATTGATCTCTTCACAGTCGCATGTTTATTGGACACTCAAGCCGCTATCAAAGCAAATTCCAGTGAGACAATACTATTGAAGGCAGTGGCAAAGTGCAGAAGCATACTGAATATCATCGATAACTCTAACCAAGTACAGAGGAACGATATAGCATAAGGGACAGCAGCGCAGCTTATAGGGCATGAGTCCCGTAGTCCCGATTGTCGTAGTGAAAAGAAGATAGACATAAAATTGAAATACAGTGAAACCCACTTAAGCGAAACGACGAAAAATTAGGAATTTTTTTTTCAAAAGCAAGTTTTTCACTTAAGCAGACCTGAAAAAATAAAATACACGACTGGGTCGCACGCACTTGCTCTTATTTTCGATCACTTTACATGCAAAAGATTCCTATTTAAAATCTAAATATATTTTTAAAGTCATTTTTTTACTTTATTTCTTATAGAGTTTCTTTAATTTTTTTCCAAAAAAAATGGTATGACAATCTTAAATATTTAAAAATATAAAGAAAAAATAATTCAAAATTCTGAAATAAATACTTAAACTAATTTGACCTCAAAAAAGAGTACTCCATTTAATTTCTTGGATAAATTTGAATTTATGAGAAAAAAAAATTAAAAATCTGTGGAGCGGTTCTTGAGAAAAAAACTTTTTGAAAAAATACATGTAACTATATTTTTTGAAAAAAAAAATTATTGAGCAGCTTTCAAAATATTAAAAAAAAAATTCTTTTAAAAATACAAAAAAATATTTATTAAAAATATTGGTACGCAGTATAAATTGGGCATTCTAAACCTATATACGTGTGAAATTTCGAAAGAATCGGTCGATCCATTTATGAGATAGTCGAAATAAAAAAACGGTCCTATGGAAAGTACCGTTTTTATACATTTTTTCAATTTGTTTTCAATCATATGATCGGTCATACCTAAAAGATTTTTTTAATCAAAATCGTTAGAGCCGTTTCCGAGAAAAATAGGCTTTAACATATTAGTTATATGGCAGGTAATGTTTTTTTTTTTTAAGCTAAAAAATTTCAATTTCCCCTTTGTACAATACCTAAAAATCTCTATATACCAAGTTTGAAGCAATTCGGCCCACCCGTTTGGACTGTAGGTGTCAATATATATATATAGATAGACTGACAGACAAACATACCGACGGACAGAATTTTTAGACCATCTTTTTCCGTTTTCGCTATCATCGTAATTTCATGTTTGATTGTTATCTCAAAACTCTTTTTTTTTGACGAATGCATAACTTGCCTTATAGTACCTATAATCGCAAGTAAAAAATTCAATTAAGCGGCTTAAACGGCTTTCGGATAACTGAAAAAATATTTTAGTAAGGCAGACTTTGTGTCACGTAACACGTTACAATTTTTACTAAATATATTAAACTTTAACAGCTGAAAAACAACCTGTGGTTAATGTTTACCAATTGCTTTTATAAATAAATTTGGTTTATCTAAATAAAAAAACAGGACCTAGTTATTAAAAAAACAAATAATTTATTTTTAATCAATAAGAATTTGTACACAACCAACGCTACTTTGAGCTCAGTTTCTTTTATTCACAGATACATTTCGTGTTACAAAATCAACAATTTATGTAAGTGGGGTTACACTTTTATTTAAAACTTAGCATTTACATGTGTCATGAAGTGGTGGAGAATGGAGTGAACGTATACAAAAATGAAACAATTTAGTACCCGATTTTGTTCGATTTTTAGTTTTTTACTTAACAGAGTTGTTGTCTATAGAAAAATAGAAAACTTGAAGGAATTTTTTTCGGTTATGCGGGTTTTTCACTAAAGCGAGTTTTCAGTTAAGCGAGGTAGTTTGTATGTAAATTTATAAGGCGATCTGTGAATGTTTTCAGGTAAGCGGGTTTTTCGCTTAAGCGAGTTTCACTTAAGCGGGTTTCACTGTAGCAAATAAATAACTGCTGGATGTCCAGGAGCGACTGTCTCATCTCTAGAAGGTTATGACCTGAAATATTCGAAAACAAATACCCTGTATCATCCACATATTGTACTCATGGTATTAAACCGAAGCTTTCACTAATTTATAAGATATTGTATCTTACAGTGTTAAGACTATTTCAGAAATAAAAATAAGATATTGGCAAATATATGATGATGGGTAAAAAGGACTGCTGATACTAAGCCTTCTTTCTCACAAACAATTCTTTGACGAATACTCGATTATGTGTGGAAGGTGCAAGAATGGAGAAATTCATCCGAACGCTAACATGCCACGGTAGCTAAACAGAATATTGCAGTAAATTCCAACGAAATCGATGAACACGAATATGCACCACTCAGCATTTGGAATTTCCCAAACGAAATACATGTAGTTTCTAAGTTTTCTTCCTTCAAATCTTTCGCCGAATTTGCCGCAAATTTGTTTTGCAAAAAAAACTTAGTACCACCATCGTGTTTTTTTATCACATTATTTATGCAAACTTCAAATTGAATAATGTATTTTCTATTTATCACTCAGCAGTGAAAATAAAAATCTAAAGCACATCAACATTTTGCACTCAAACGGATTCGCATTCGATTCAAAAGTCATTGGGTCTTTCTCTGCGTTTAGAAAAAAAAAATGCAGGAAACGACTTCTTCTTTCGATTCTTAAAAAAAAAGAAGATTTTTTTTCCTCAATTCTTTTTCTTTTTGTTATATGTTACCTAGCCAAGCCAGAGATATCGGCTATGGATAAATGTGTAGTACGCCCGTTCCACGTCCGTTGCGCCCCCACTTCCTGTAAATATCAATGCATTGATCCATTTAGTCCGCTCTGAAGTTCTGGAGGCGGAAGGATTCAATAGGGAGTCGAAAAAAAAAAGTTTTCCTTGAAGTTATCAGGATATTTATGGAGTGCGATGAATAAAATTCGTTCTATTGGAGACAGAAAAGTTAGTTGCACTTGTTCCACACGTTTAAAGCGAAATGCATATGCCATTGCTTTGGTCCTTTTTTCGTTCGTTATACCTATCTGTCTGTTCAGGATCCTTTTGCATTTGTTTAGGGAAGGGAAGCCACAGCGTCGCGCAAATAAATATGTAGTATAAAAAAAAACGTTCTCTCCAGAGTTGGGCCAAAAACTTTAAACAACAACTAAGTGGGTGGGTAAAAAACAGCAAGTTGCGCCCTCTAATGGATGACACACTTCACGAGCTAGCGAAAGTATTTTTATATAAAATCGTAGTAGATATGAATATGTTTGCCCTTTGTCGGTGCTTGTTCCTGCATAAATCACAGTTCAGCTTTTGATTTGTTGAGATCGTTGTGATGGTGTTTTTTTTCGTTGTATCCTTTCTCGTTGTTTTCACCCCTTACTTTTAGCATTTTGTGTTATGAAGTTGCTTTATGACTGCAAAAATATTGGAAAAATTATTCATCCATTCACGAGGATGCTTCGAATTGAGTAGGGTAGGGGGTGGTTGCTGGCGGTGGGTGTTGGTGGACAGAATATGCAAGGCCGTATACACAAAAGGGGGTTCGAGCCCTCCAGAAATGCATTTTTTTATTTGATTCATAATAAACTATGTCAAAATTGTGAAAGCCAAATATGGTATAGGTACCTACTCCTCCTCCGTTGGAGATATATGAAAATTTAATTTTCGATTTTTTTATATGTTATATCTCCTCTCCTCTGGAATCTGGTATATCAAATGAGCTGCTGATAGATCTGGAAGTGGAGAGCTACAGAGTGGTTGATTATGCGGACGATGTTGTCGTTGCAGTATCAGGCAAGTATCCCAATGTCCTAAAAGAACTCTTAAAAAACGCTTTAAATAATCTAAAAAAAAATTGGGGGAAAGGTATGGCGAGTCAACCCTCATAAAATGGAACTTGTCCTATTTTCAACGAAATACGAAAATCGCCACATAGATCCTCCTACTATCAACTGTATTCCATTACCTTTCTCAGATGAAGCAAGATACTTGGGTCATATTTTAGATAAACTAAAATATACGACTGGATCGTACGAACTTGCTCTTGTAGCTAACAACTTTTATGTAGCTATTTATGCTTTTATGTAACCATTGAGGCTTAGTTAATTAGTTGTAGTTATCCTATGCAGGCGTAAAGCCTATGTAGGTAAGATTACCTCGATTCTTAGTATAATGAATTTTCGAATTAATGATTAAATGAATAGCTACATAGGTACCTACTTACAAATGCATACTTAAATCTAAGTTATGGATATTAATTATGTAAGTTAGGAGAGTAAAATATATATACTTGATGGAACCTAAGTATGTAAACATGTACACATAATAATGAAAATGAAAGATGTAGGTGGGTAGGTAGATAGCTGTATGCATATAACTTTATAATTAAGGTACACATACATAAGATTCATGTGATTGTTAGACACATATATGTATGTATACATAAATGTATGAGGGCCTACCGTGTATTTAGTATTCAGTGATGTAGGCAAAGATTCGTAAAAAGGGAATAATAATAAGGTAGAAATAAATGGATAATAAACATAATTAAATGTTTTTATATTGGTTAGTCGTGATAGTTTGAGGGAAAAAAGATGCAGTTTGAATTCGTTGATAAATAAGAATATATAAAAAAAAAATTCAAAAATCGTTGGAGCCATTTTTTAATAAATTAATTTTTTATGTATAAAATTTTGAAAACAGTTTTAGAAAAAAAATTTGAAACGCTATTTTGAAGATATTATTCATATAAACATAAAATTCAAATTTAAAATTAAAAAAAAATTCTGTGACTGGTTTTTGAAAAATATCGATTTTTCAACAAAAAAATTGTATTTATTTTTTAAAAATCGAAAAACTTTTTTTTTGAAAATTTGGGTATGCAGTTTTCTTAACAATTTTATGGATCATTTGTCTGAAAAAAATTATTTTAATCGGTTAATCCAATATTGAGAAAATCGAAAACATGAAAAGTGGTTCTATGGGAAGTACCGTTAATAAGTACACAAAAAGAAATATTTTTATACTTAAAAGTGAACAGTACGAATTTAAGAACACACAATTTTTTTCCGTTTTCGAGAAATAAATTGTTTTCTTAACGGTTTTTTAACATTTGTATGGGAGGTACCGTATTGTTTTATTTTAGAAAAATAGTTTTTTTTTAACTTACCTACATGACAAATCTGAATCTGTTTGCATTGATGGCAAAACAAAAAACAAATATCAGTGTTCAAATACAAAAAGGAGGACTCCCGCCTTACCCCGTAGCGCTGAAAAAAATTACACACGTTCTCATGAAAACTACAACATTTCTCCAACAACAGTAAACAAAGACCTTAAAACTTACGCCTCTCACATCAGCTCCAAACGTACGTCGTACCTTCAAAGTACACGCACCAATCTTAAAAACTACTTTCGCTCCTAACTCGAACCCAGCCATACACATTACTCCTAATGTCCCATCTAAAACAATGCCTTGCACCCTCCCAGCTGGTCAAATCCTCACTCTTACCTTCAACTATCAAAACTTTCGAGGTCTTCGTTCAAAAACTCATACTGTTTTACAACAATCCTACGCTCTATCCTTTGATATCTACGCCCTGACGGAAACAAATCTGGTCTCTAGTATAAACAACCAAGAACTATTTCGTTCTTCTTTTAACGTTTATCGCTACGATGAATTTACCGGATCTTCTGAGGTGTCCTACTAGCTATCAAAAGCCGCAAGGCTCATCCCTCATTGCACTCTCTTCTTCCCCTATCTCGATTATATCTCAATTAAGATAAGACTACCCCGTAAGTCGCTTTATGTGATATATTGCTATATTTTGCCGTCGCTGCCTATTGAATCTTATAAGCTCGCCATTGAAATGATTGACCACATAATAGCTTTATGTGACCCCAACGATGACATCCTCCTTTTCGGCGACTTTAACCTACCCCATCTTAAATGGACTTCATCCGAAGATCAATCTTATTATACTGCTTCAAATCCCACTTCTGCAAAGGAATGCCTTTTAATAGATCGCCCAGCAGATTCAAGCCTCTGTCAAGTTAGTGGTATCCCAAACTGTATGGACAGGCAAATAGATCTTATTTTCACAACCGATCCCATTAACTCTTCAGTATCACTCTCACCTCTATCCTTATCTACTATCGACAATTATCATCCTCCCCTAATTCTCTCATTCTATCATGATTGTCCACTACCAACTAATCTCCCTACAAATCAGCACTCCTTTGATTTTCATAAAGCAAATTTCCGTCATATTAATGAATATCCCAACAGAGTTTCCTTTAATTTTGATAGTCTTATTGTGAAAGATGCCACAGAAAATTTTTAAAGAGAAATATTTAATTCTATTTTTCTCCATGTACCCTTTAGTCGACAAGAAACATCGGCTGCCTCCCCACCTTGGTAAAACCGCAAGCTTCGCTCTTTGCATAATAAAAGAAACAAATTGTGGTCAATTTTCCTTCGAAACCTATCGCCCACTGACTATTCCAACTATTTTGGTTCTTATCGTCACCATATATCAACGCTACTTAATAGAAACACAAACCAACCTTATAAATGATCCCAAGTCGTTCTTTCAGATCGTCAATTTTAAAAGAAAATCCGATGGTTACCCTTCCTCTCTTTCCTACAATACCGAAACTTCGAATAATCCGCAAGATATTGCCAATTTTTTTGCCACATTTTTCAAGCAATCTTTCACCGACGATTCCTTCATACCTGATTCAGATTATTTCGATTATTTGCCAAATTTCGCACTAGGTCCTCTTCTTCCTCCTACCGTCGACCCATATATCATCGAAAATAAGCTGAATCAACTTAACGATGAATATCTTCCTGGCCCTGATGGCCTCCCGCAATATTCCTTAAAAAAATGTTCTTCAGCTCTCTCTTTCCCGCTCTCCAAATTGTTCAGTCTATCATTATCTCAAGGAGAATTTCCTCAGGTATGGAAAACCTCTTGCATAACGCCAATATACAAAAAGGGGTAAGGGGTTAAAAAACTATAGTACCATTGCCAAACTTTCACATATCCCTAAAATATTTGAAAGTATTTTGTACGAAACTTTAAGTTTCCGTTGTAAGTCGCTTATTTCCCCTAGACAACACGGCTTTCTCAAATGTAGGTCTGCAACAACTAATCTAGTTGAATTTGTATCGTATACAGTCTCAGCTCTAGAAAGCGGAAGGAAAGTAGATGTTATCTCTGCTGACTTTAGTAAGGCTTTAGTAAGGCTTTTCACATAGACTTATACTTTTCAAATTGTCCACCCTCGGCTATGAACCTATTTTCTTAAAATGGATTTCTTCTTATCTGGAAAACAGGTATTACGGTGTACGTTTCAGATCTGCCTTCTCCAATTCACTTTCAGCTACCCCCGGGGTCCCCCAAGGAAGTCACTTAGGCCCTCTTCTTTTTATTTTTACAATTAACGATATTGAATTGGTCATTAAACATTCCCATATCGTATTATACGCTGACGATACCAAGTTTTTCAAGACAATTTCTTCCTCACACGACTCTTCCCTTATCCAACTAGATCTCGACAGTTTCTCAGTCTGGTGTATCAAAAACTGCTTAGAGATTAATATTGATAAGTGTCAATCAATCACTTTTTCACGCAAACGCAAAAATCTTTTCTCGGAAGCTACTTTCTTTACAATCAACCCTAAGCCATAGTTGAATCGATTCGAAACCTCGGCATATTACGTGACCGAGAGCTCAATTTCATAACACACATCGATAATATTATTTCAAAAGCCAATTCAACGCTTGGTTTTGTGAAACGATGGTCCAAAGAATTCTCCGACCCCTACGTCACCAGATCACTCTACATAACCTTTGTCCGCCCGTTACTTGAATTCGCTGGCCAATTATGGTCCCCATATCAAAAAATTCATATCTCTAGAATCGAGAGCATTCAACGCCGTTTCTTAAGATTCACCCTTTGTGGCCTGTCTTGGAATAATTCTTTGATTCTGCCCCCTATCAAAATCGCCTTCAACTAATTAACCTCAATACCCTGCAAGAGCGAAGAGAAATGACCGAAATCCTCTTCATTCATCGAATTCTCTCAGGTTCCTTTGACTCTGAAACCCTGTACAACTATATCTTTCTCAACACTAACCCCCGTAACCCCCGTAATCTAAGAAACCCTCGTCTCTTCTACCTGCCTACTCATCGTACCTCTTATGGTTTCAATGAAGGGTTGATTTAAACGAAAACTGTTTCGACTTCAACCTCAGCACTCCCAGTCTAAAACTCCTCATGTTAAATCGTCCGCCGAATTCAACCCAATCATAGCCCTAAGTTTCATAGTTTTAAGTTTGGTTAAGTTATGAAGCTTGTATTAAGCCAAATAAATGTGGTATTGCCCCACCAAAATTTATCTTATGGTTTTAATAATCGCTTGAACTTAGTATCCAACATTAATTGTGATTTCGATCTACTGAGGGTTTGGTTTGCTGAACATAATTTAATTATAAGCTCTAAAACGAAGCTTATGTTTTTCAGTTTAACATTGAATTCAGTCAATAATTTCAATGTTGATTTCTTTTTCCACGCTCTTGAATGTGAACGATTTAAACTGCCTGTTCCGAATTGTCACGAGACTTTTATAAGAAACTTTAATTGTTGTGCTAATTTTATTATTGAGTTTCAATGAACACCAACAAGTTTTTCTCATATTATTTTTGGCTGGAATTATAGCTATTTCACGACTTGCGAAGGTCGATCATCAGACTGCTTTGCTCTATTGTTGCTGGTCTATTTTTTCATTTTAATCGAAAAACTTCTTGTGCCTTTATTGTGTATGGAACCATGACCAAGCTGCTTAGAAGCCAACGCACTACGCATCACGCCACCGAGCCCACATGATCAGATCCAACCCAATGCAGGTTTGTCTGTTTATCAATTGCATTGAAACGACTAGCGCTTTTTTTAGCTACACAAGTTTGATGTTGTTCCTTCGGGTTCTTTCTTATTTTCTCCTTAATCGTTTATAAGCCAACCTTTTTTGTTGTTCTTATAAGGAGGGAAATTTTTTTATGAACGATTTTGACACAGGTCATCTTTATTTGTATTATATTCAATTTTTGTATGCTCACATACTTGCTTTTAAACTTGATAAAAAAGAGTGATACAATTCATTCTCAAGAAAATGTCACAAGTGTAATTGTTCAAATTTAATTAGATTTTTTTTTTCATTATCTTATACTTCTTCTTACTTTATCTGACAATGTCTAACAATCCATCGAACAATCGTTACCAAATATCCGAAAAAAAAACGTGTAATTTGACAGTTTTCAACCTCCATTTTCAAAAGTTACCTGAAAAGTCATACAGTCACGCCAACCAGCAAGTGCTTCCAAGACACACAGTTGAATATTGTCAGCTCATTATCAGCGCATTGACATTTCTAACAATATTGGAATATCTGGCAACCGTATTTGCTTAGCTTAGGGCCAATTTTTCAATAGTCAGTTAAGCAGTCAGCAAAAATCAGTTTTTCAATAGTCAGATACAACTTAATTTAGGAATAAAATTATCTGCTCATTTTAGAACGGAATAAGGAATTATCTGAGGAATACAATAAATAGCTATTTTCGATGTCAAAAACACTTTGAAAAAATATTGCTTTGAAATAAGCGTTAAACAAAAATTAATTTCTATGAACAGTTCGATACTCGAAATAAAAGTGACGTTCAAATTAAATTATTCTATAGATTGTTTTTTCTTGATTGAAAAATTCGATGTTGTTATCCGGTTGTTTAACAGTCGAGTAAGTTTATTCCTCTGGCAACTAACTGGATGTTTATCTGGAGATTGAAAAATCGGCTCTTAGTAAATAATAAATGATTTTTTTTAATTAATTTTTTTTTGATAAATCCTATCCCCTTGAATATTTGCCTGGCTACGGTCTTGAACATTTGCAGTGAATATACATATGCATATTAACAGTTATAATATTATTGTTTATTCTATGTCGAATAGATACTCGGAAATATTATTAAATTTTAGTGAAGTTTTATTGGTTATTCTACTTTTTTCTTTTTTTTTTTTTAATTTAAAACACATTTGGTATTACTTATGATAGGGACAAAATTTGTGTGCTCACATTGACATTTTTTAAATTAAAACTGCAGTTTGTGAGGAGAGGAAATAGGAGATTATTTTAGATATTTTCTGTATAACTGTTGGTTTTCTGGCGAATATCAATTTATTTGATGTTTGCTGAACGACCATCGATAACGTTAGGAGTCACGGCTATAGAAGTTATCTAAAGTAGTCCTACTTGCAAACGATGAATGCTGAAATAGATTTTAATATCACTTCGAATTTTTATTGATATAATATATGCTTCATTGATTTTCTAACGTTTTTCATTTTGAAATGTTCCTACACATCTGTGTTATATATTTTATAGAAGCTATTGAATTGCTGTTCTGTATTTTACTTTTGAAAAAGTTTTCTATTGGTGCAGTTGCATTTAGAAAAAATATATAATTGAGAAATATTTGACTATAACTAATATTGAGGCAATATTGAGTACGAGTCTGTTATTATTAAAATAGATATTTTAATTACTTATAGGTACATTCTCTAAATTTTATTGGGCTGCTGAATTCAGATCGGAGGTTATCAAACCAAAAAAAATATGCAAAACTGTTTTTTATTTGTTGGCGGAATTTTTTTAATATCAGCAAAACAATGTAAGACTTGAAATAAAACTAAGTTCTCCAATATTATATGCAACAAATTTGTAATCAGGAAGAAGTTATACTAAGTTTTGCTTTCCAAGTATCTACATGTTTGTTAAATCGCATATGGATTATTATGGCTTTCTTCGAGCTCATCGACAGAACATACGAGTAGTAATTCCCCATGTATAACGTAAAATGTGAGAGTTTTTTTTAACTTCAACTAAGCCACTATAACCGTTTAACCGTGTCTGGTTGGATCAGTACTTGTATTTCGACAGACATATAAGTGCTGCTCTGGCCAGGGCTAGGGGAGCCTTTGCACTGACAAAACGATTGTTTTATAGCAGCCGTCTTGACAGCAGGGTAAAAGTGATTTGCTACATGGCCCTCATCAGGCCGATGATTGCCTACGAATGATCGGTGTGGTTCAACGTTGCCCCATCTCAAATGGAAAAGATTCGGGTGTTTGAGAGGCAATGTTTTAGACGTTGCCTTGGATTACACAGAACACCAGAGTCGGAGTACGCATGATATTATTCAGATCAGGTTCTATATAACGAAGCCAACATAAACAGATTAGACAATTTTTTTATTTAACGTGATTCGGGTTCGCATTGCAAAAGCAACCAACAGCTTAATTTTTGGAGCTTATTATTCCAACCATGAATACCACTAGAGTGCGCGGTTAAGTGGCTGTATCCCACCCTCGGCTTTCCTCTATTTAGACAGTCGAGGGCTGATACAGGATGGAATGGCGGCACCGCTAATCTACCACGTCAGCCGAAAGACTGTAGATCGGCGACTCCTATATGATCGAGACGTCATCGCTCAAGGTGGAGAAGAGCGCTTTCGGTCCAGTAGGTCTGTGTCCGATGCGGACCGAAGGGATAGGGCAAAGCAGGAGAAACAGTTCTCGTGGTTGCAATGCGAATAAACAGATAACTAAAGTCGATTAAGATGGTTTGTCTTGGCCGACTTACACAGATTTAGGGAAACTAGGTATAAAGGAACAGTCGGGGTGGCTGAAACGTATTCATTTTCACATTGATATTGCATTTTCAAACTACGATCGACGTAAAATCAAAGGGATTCATAGTTGATCTTAAGTGGATTCCATGTTGAATCATGAAAACAGCGACAAAAAAAACCACCTGTAACCTAGTGTCGGGTCAGCGCCGGCGTCGTCGATCTCGAAGCTTTGGCTTCATATATTCAGTCGTGTTTTTTCTTTTTTCAAAACAGTCGGAGCTTAAACAATTTAATGTACCAATTAAATACGTTGAACTTTTAGTAAAACAATTAAGAGAATTTGAAATGGAATACATTTTCCCTACGTTCAAAACTAAGTTTTGTTTTAGTGAAATCATAAGAAAATTAATCCTAGTATGATTTAAATTTGTTTATTTTTTATGCATTCGATTATTTGGAGCAAGTTTTAAGCCAAAACACCATTTTCTGTAGGCTTATCCCGAATACCGGTGCAATTAAGAAATATGGTTAAGAAATATACGGTTTAAAGCAAAGCACAAGTGTATCCCTACATTAATATCCAGTAAATTCAAATTCGTATTAAAAAATAAAAATACAATTTTTATATTTCAAAATGATCGTTTTTTATTAAAAAAATGGGAAAACTTTTATTAAATTCACATTGAAGTAAATCTATTTTAAAAATGTAAAGTACTAAATTCTACAACGTTTCATGGTTGGTAAGATTAAAACTAAAAAGTTTACATTTCAAAGTAATTTCTATTTATTAGTATTTACTTAAAACAACATTGAAACGTAGTGAAATTAAAATTGAAAGATAGTAAAGTTGGTTCGTAATATTTTTAAGCTCGAATGCATTTAATTTAACGATTCGTCATTTTATAAGTAAAGTTGTATCATTATACTTTCAAAGACGTATATCCCTTTGAATCTAATATGACGCAAAGTATAATCGAAATTGTTCCATTTCATTTTTAAGTTGAATGATATTGGTTTTACTATGATTCCACCTTAAAACCAAGGAAAACTTATTTAAATCAAGCATGAAAATTATTCGTTATCATATAGGAAAAAATGTTGAATCAATGATGTTCCACTTTGATTTTACAATTTTCATCTTTAACCCCGAATCATTCCTAAATATACTTAAATCAAAATCGTTTTCTTTGATTTTACGTTGATTTTTATCTGGGCGTATGTAGTCAATTTATTCTATGCAGGTTTAAAGCCGATGTAGGAAATATTACCTTGATTCTAAATATAATGAATTGTCGAACGGATGATTCAAGGAATAGTTACATAGGTTCCTATACCTACATACCTACATATGTATATTTAAATGGATTTTAGTTTTGTAAATTAGGAGCGTAATGTGTATCTGTCTATGTATATAGATGGAACCTAGATGTGTTGTACATATGTATGTGTATACTGAAAGTGAATTGTGTATAGATAGGTAGTTAAAAATCGTTTTTTAAACTTATAAAAACTGCCAAAACCTTCACTTTAATCGTTTTTTTCGAAAAAATTAAGAACACAATTGGATGCACGGATCAAAGAAAACTTTATAATAAAGTATATAGAAAATTGTCGGACAGATTTTGATGAAATCCTGTTTTTTTATTTTTATTTTTTTTAAATAAATTTTTTTGAAATTTTGTTATGCAGTTTTTTTTAAAAGTTTATTAATATGCATGTGATTATAAAATTTAAAACTATTTTTGCTGATTAATTTTAAGAATTTTGATTTTCAAAAAAAAAAAAAATTAAAACTTAATTTTAATTATAAAAAAAAATTATTAAAAATTTTGATATGCAAAATTAGCTTAGCTACCTACATCTATTTAGATGTAAAATTTGGGAGCTGGTCCAAATTTTGCTTTCAATTTTTTTAAAATTCAGCTTTTTTTATAATTCTGCTAAAATTTCCCAGACCTTTGTTTTCTTTATGATTTGCAGAATTTTGATGAACAGAATTTTGAAAAGCAGAATTTATAGGAAAGCAGAATTTTAAAAGCAGAATTTTGAAAGCAGAATTTTGTTCAAAGAATTTTGATCCCGTCAGAATTTTGACCCCAACCCGTAAAATTGGAAAGAAATCCAATGTAACGCTACCGAGAAATCCAAAAAATTAAAAAAAAACCCTTATATGAAAGGTACCGTTAATAGACTTTTCCCCCTATACCTACTGGTTCGGATTAAATGATAGCTAGTAGTAACAAACAAATTCTTTAAATAAATTAAAAAAATTCAAAATCGTTGGAGCAGTTTCCTTCCTTCCGCCAAATTGTTTCCTATGATCGTTTAAAATAAGATGATAAACAATGGTTAGATGACTTTGACTTACAAAAAAGTAGATATAATTCAGAATCTATCAAGAAGTGCTGATGGTATATTTTAAAGAGAATCCTTCCACATGCAATGAATTCTTCAGATAATGTTAATGGTGAATAGGCTACCATGCTTTTAAAACATTCCGTCTGCTTAGTGTCCTTTTAGCTTGACATATTAAGTAAATAAATTCAAATCCCGTATTATAAGGAACTGGTCGCACTTCAATTAGAATTCTGTTCGCTCCGATAAGCCCAAGCATGTAATTTAATATGTATGTATATATACACAATGTATGTGCAAGGTCCAAAAAGCTTTAGAAACCCGAATTCGTATGATAACAAGCATATCCGTACAGACATCTCACAAGATGAATATGCCCACCATCTCGATTTGCATCATTTGAAATTCCAAATATTTGCTTTTATATGAAATCTACATACACATTTGCTGCTACAATGTATTATGTGATGAATTCCAAGATTTATCATCGTCTTCTTGTAGCCTCCCAAATGTTTGTCGACCACTAGCTATCCCAATCTAACATATCAAAATTCTCATCATTCTGGTTCCCATCACAAAGAAAGATACATCTTTCAATATGGGTAAATTGCTTTGCGACAACTATGAACAGAAGGATGACGACAACGACGAACAAAGTGACACACACTTTGAGGATGTGCGGTTCCATTGCCCTGTTGCCGAAATCGATTTCATTTCAATACACAGTCGGCAATGCTATTATCCTTTTCGGCTTACCAAAGCAAATATTAATGTTTATATTCGAAAATTTCAAATAAATAATATCAATATTTTTCAATACATCCACATATTCGGGTATAAAAATAAATTCGCCTCAAAACTGCACCAAGGCAATCAAACTTACGTCTGAGGTTGATTTTGTTTTTTTCAAAGTAGCTAGGACGATTTGAGATTCACAAAAAATGTTTACCTAATGTTAGTATCCTTTGACTAACATATATATGCAATTTATGAGAACCAGTGTCTCTGTGTGATCAAAAGTTTCCAAAAGTTGTATGACCTTTATTACAAATTCAATATGTGGTATCGATATGGGGCACTATCTTTTTATAATACTTATTTACAAAATAAGCGCACGACTGGATCGTACGAACTTACTCTTGTAGCTAACAACTTTTAGGTATCAGAAGGCAAGCTTAAAGAAAGGACGATTCAAGAAATAGTTGCACCTACCTACATAATGTACATATAAAGGGTTATCCAATTTGAGATTTCAAAAGTATATGGCTGGAATTCGACATCTGTCAAACTAAATTGTTAAACCAATTTTTTTTTTCAGTTGAAAGTCTGACATTTACGAAAATGGATCGCTTAACTATCGCACAATGCATACAAATTGTTAAAACCTACTACAAAAATGGTGATTCTGCCACAGCCACATATCGTGCTTTAAGAGGAGATTATGGTTTATATAATCGTCCAACTGCGCAAGCAATTGGCAAAATTGTGAAGAAATTTGAAGAGACAGGATTGGTTACAGATATTGTAAGGCCTGTCCATCATCATTTGGCTTGTACCACTGAGAATATCGCTGCTGTAAGTGAAAGTGTTGCCGAAGACCCGAATTTGTCGGTTACTCGTCGTTCTCAGGAATTAGGACTGTCTTACGGCACATTATGGCGTATTTTGCATTTGGATCTACACCCAAAACCATATAAAGTCCAGCTCTCACAACAACTGAAGCCAGCTGACCATTCACAACGTCGTAGATACGTCGAATGGGTGCTTGAACAACAGACGGTGGACCTCGATTTTTCGAACAAAATTTTCTTCAGCGACGAAGCACATTTTTCACTCGGTGGGTATGTTAATAAACAAAATTGTCGTATTTGGGGCTCTGAGAATCCTCAAGTAATTGAAGAGAGGTCATTACATCCACAAAAAGTCACTGTTTGGGGCGCTCTTTGGTCCGGAGGTGTAATTGGACCTTACTTCTTCGAAAACGACGATGGAATGAATGTCACCCTCAATTCGGAGCGTGACCATGTGACCATACATGATAACCGTCTTTTTTTTGCCTGCTATTGAAGAAAACGACATAGAGAATATGTGGTTTCAGCAAGACGGTGCCACATGCCACACAACTCGGGCAAATATGGCTTTATTGCAAGAGACATTTCCTGGCCGCGTAATTTCTCGTCGTGGCAATATTAACTGGTCACCAATATCATGCGGTTTGACCGCTGACCTTTATACCTTTACATATGCAAGTTTAAGTCTATATTATGGATTTTAATAATGTTACTAGGGAAGGTAATACCGGGATTAAAAACATATTTTTTTGTATGTTGAAATACTTGATGTCACATACTTGCGATCAAAATTATTACTGTATTTAATCTTTGATATTGTTGTTTTTTGAAAATATTTGTTAAAAAATTTTTATTACATATTTTATTCTCAATCGAATAAGCTGTTATTATTTTTACTCTGCTAAAAGGTTATGGGCCCAGAACATAACAGATTGTAAAAATATTTATAGACAGAACAATTCAGTCTTTAAAATATAAATATGTTAATCCATCTGAATCAATCAGGAGTACTTCATGTGGAGAAGCTGACTGGTTCTGAAAATTGGTCAACATGGAGCTTCGCGATAAAGACGCAATTACATCTGGAAGATGCTTGGAAATGTAATGAGCCTGTGGATGTTACTATGGACAATATTACTCGATGTAAAATGATTTTAGCTATCGACAAGAATTTACATGTCCATCTAAAGGATGCTACAATATCCAAGGAGGTATGGACATAGCTAAAAATCCTTTTCCAAGACTCAGGGTCAGACAGACGCATTCGGTTGATACAAAAATTGTGCTCTATAGTATTGGTTGCATGCTCATCCATAGAAGATTATGTAACTTTAATCATTTTCTACTTCTTCGGGTAGGGGAACAAAAAAGAATATACCCGAGGTAAGGCATGCCTTTCGTAAGAGGCGACTAAAATCCGACATAGTGAGAGTGAACGTATACATAAATATGCAATGAGTAAGACAATTTGATATATTAGCCCAGGTGGCAATCCAGGTTCACTGGAAAATCCACCCTCTTCGGAGGTAGGCTGAAGAAATTCTTGAGAAAGATAATAATGAACTTCGTCAAAAACTTGACGAAGTTGAAAACTTTAGCACGAGTTAAAGAAAGAAGTTGATCTTCGTCGTAAAGAAAATGAGGTGCTGAAGAACAAACACCATAATGACTCGAATGCTGGTTCTTCCTAAGCGTAAAATTTCATTTATGACACTAATGAAGAAAAACTAGCTCGCGAAACAGATAAGTCCTCAAACAAAAGGCAGAGTAAAAAACGCAAGGTTGGATCCTTACCTGATTGCGCCTATTTTTCTTAAAAAAATTCATTACCAAAAGATGCCAATAATAAAGAAAAACCTATTAAAATTAGGCCTCCGCCACCAATTCATGTTGTCGGCATTGAGGAGTATAACCGGCTGCAAACTATTTTAAAGACGTTAACACCATGAGACTTTAAAGTAATTTGGCTTAATAACAACAAATAGAAACTTTTCGTGAAACTAAACGAAGAAAAAGAAAAGAATGGTACACTTATGAGAATAAGTCGGAAAGACTTTTACGTGTTGCACCCATCATGTCCTAAAGACGATATTATTAACGATCTAAAGAGAAACTATAAAATCTTAGATGCTGTGAACATCGTCAAAAGAGAAACCCAAAAAAGAGATAGCGAAACAAATGTAGTACAGCGTGACCTTCCACTATTTATTCTTTCTTTTGATAAGGCAGAGAAAATAGACAATATTTACAATATTAAAACAATCCTAAATATTGTTGTTAAGATCGAACCTTTAAGATAGAGTTCAAGACTGATTCCGCAGTGTAAACACTGTCAATAACGCAATCACACGCAAACTTATTGCAAAAAAGAACCTAGGTGTGTAAAATGCGCCGGAAATCATTTTATTAAAGACTGCACCTCAGATAGCAAAAGTGCAGCAACGTGCATCAATTGTAATAAAAGTTATCCTGCCAACTATGGAGACTGCGAAGTAGCAAAAGAATTACAAGAAGGGCGATCAGAATTTAGGCAGTCACAAAGGAAACCACCATGCCAAGTAGAAAATCAAGGTCTTAAGACCCCTAAGAGGTTAAATGCCCAAATACCCAAAGGAAAAGAGATTCAAGATCAATCAACACAACCAGAGCAAACATCAAAGAAAGGTGGTGTAAACACATATGCCCAAATAATGGCTAAAAACATACCTTTACAAAAAGATACTGCTGGTGATCCTCTCACGAACGTCTTAAACATAATCCTTTTGAAAATTTAGGAACAATGTGGTACAAATAAACTTATATTTGATAGAATAACTAAACTCGAAAACAGTTTTCGGCCAAAACGCCCTACAAAAAAAAACATGATGGAAAAGCTCAAAATAATTACTTGGAATGCCAACGGACTATGGCAAAAACTTGGAGAACTAGAAATGTTTATTCATGAGAAAGATATTGACATTTGTTTGATATCGGAAACGCATGTCAAGAAACAATCAAATAGTAAGATCAATGGATATTTAGAATACCACGCAACTCATCCGTCGAACAAAGCAAGAGGTGGGGCATCTTTATTTATAAAAGAATGGATCGAACACACGATAGGCCCAAAAATAGAGGCTGAATCAATGCAATTAATCGGTGTACAGGTTAGAATTCAGAATGTTGTACTGAATGTATCTTCCATATACTGTCCTCCATGATATAAAATTAAAAAAGAATGAATTTATGAACGTGCTAAAGTTACTTAAACAACATTTTATTCTTGTCACCACTTTAATGCGAAGCACAGCTTTTGGGGATCTAGAGTTATTTCTCAAAAGGGTCGAATGCTCTACGAAGCGGTAATGGAAAATAATTGCGATTTTCATTCGACAGGCAACCCGACTTACTGGCCGACTGATCCATCGACAATACCCGACCTTATTGATTTTTTTGTGGTCAAAGGAATACCCTCAAATAAAATTAGCATAACTGAAAGCTTTGATCTTTTCGCAGCTCATTCCGTTGTTATTCTCACTATGAGCGAAAATCTTGTTCAAAATGAAAAACCACCAACATTAACCAACTGGGAAGATTTTAAGAAAGACATAGAGCATAACGTTGAATTAAAGGTATCACTACAAACGCCTCTCGAACTTGAAGACGCAGTAGATAACTTCGGCAGTATCGTACAACAAGCCGCATAGAACAACACCCCATACCAAAGAGAAATGGCGCGCTTTAAAAATCTAAAATATTCCCAGGAAATAAAACATTTAGTCAAATAGAAACGAAAAGCACGTAAGAAATGGCAGCAAACTCGAGCTCCTCAACACAAGGTAAATTTAAGATAGATATTTTTATTTCATTCTTAAAATAGTATTTGGTTGCTAACGCTCAGTTTACACAGAGAATTGATATTTAAAATATATCTTTCTACTGAATACGTTATTTTTACAACATTATAATTACAATAAGAAATAGATTAAATTAAATTAAAACAAATAAAACAGGTAAAGTAATATATAAAGGTACATTTAGATGAATGAATTAACAAATAAGTACAAAATAAATATATAACAAGAAGTAAATAATTAATAATTAACAAGTAAATTAATAAACAATTAAATAAATAAACAAATAAGCAAATAAACAAATAATGAAAATAGATCATAAATAATAAATAATAAATAACAAATAATAAATAATAAATAATAACTAATAAATAATAAATAATAAATAATAAATAATAAATAATAAATAATAAATAATAAATAATAAATAATAAATAATAAATAATAAATAATAAATAATAAATAATAAATAATAAATAATAAATAATAAATAATAAATAATAAATAATAAATAATAAATAATAAATAATAAATAATAAATCATAAATAATAAATATAAACAAATAAATGAATACAAACATGAAATTAAATAATAAATAAATAAATATAAGTACAATCAACAAAAATAAATAAATAAATTAATAAATTATGGGTTAAACATATATTTAACTGAAAATAAACGAAAAAATTAAATAAATAAATGAATCCTTATATTTGTAATTGAACTACCAAAGGCTTATCAGAAATATCACATTTAATTAAAAAGCTATCAGTTAATTTTCGAATTCTTCTGCAAATCAATTCAACACCTGCTTGACTATGAAGATCATTAGTTGAATGATGCCGGGGTAGATTAAACATCATTTTTAAATTTTTTGTTTAGCATACTTGGAATTTTAATATAGGGAAAATTGCACAATTCCCCCACACCTGACATCCATATAACAAAATTGCTTGAAAAACAACCTTGTATATAATAATCTTGTTTTCAATACTTAAATGCGATTTTCTATTTATTAGCGGATATAGCATTTTAATTGCAATATTGACTTTTTTAACTGTTTTATTAATATGCTCATTAAAGATAAGCCGCTTGTCAAGGTTTATTCCTAGATATTGCACATTAGACTCCCATTTTATAGAAGTTCCATTGACTTTCAGCTCGTTACCTGGTAGAAACAATCGCTTTCTTTTTCTGGTGAAAAAGATTGATTTTATCTTTCCAGCATTTAGCTTAATTTTCCATTTGTGATAATATCGCATTAAAATTTCAAGCGCATGTTGAAGATTGGTCTCAATATTAAGACCAAACTCATGCGAAGGGAGTATGCAGGTGTCATCTGCATTAATCCCTGTTTCACAAAATGGTAGCTGTGGAAAATCAGACGTGTAGACATTATATAAAACAGGACCAATAACTGAACCTTGAGGGACACCATGCTGTATTTTGACTAAGACAGATTTACTTTTATTAACATACACTTGAAAACATCGACCAGATAAGAAACTTTGGACTATTTTTATAAGAAAATTTGGAATCCCGAATCTTTCCATTTTGTAAATAAGCGCATTATACCAAACAGAGTCGAAAGCTTTTTCGATATCTAATAGGACCATACCTGTAGATCTACCTTCAGTACGATTACTTTTGATTATATTACAAATCCTAAGAACTTGATGGGAAGTACTGTGGTGACTCCTAAATCCAAACTGTTGGTCAGGAAAAATATGTTTTAGGTAAATTTAAATCGCTTGTGTAATTTACTAAAAAAACGATAGCAGAATTCAAAAATTCTCGGAAATTATCTTGAAAGCTTGACAGCAGGAAAACAATCCAACTACTCTTTGTGGAAAGATGTCAAGGTAACGAAGAAACCAAAGCTCCCAGCGTCTCCGATTAAGAATGATCAAAACGAATGGGCAAAAAGCGACAAAGAGAAAGCAAACTTTTTCGCGGATTACCTGGAGAACACATTTAAACCTTTTGATGGGCAAGTACTAAACGAAAATTTAAATATAAGTTCTAACTCAAGCGAAAATTACATTACAAGAAATGTTACCCTTGCCGAATTAAGTAGAGAAATAGGAAAGCTCCGAGATATGACCTAATTACGGCCGAGGTTCTCAAAATGCTTCCTCGCAAAGGGTTAATTAATCTTCTTTATATAATAAATGCCACTCTTAGGCTAAAGTACGTTCCGAGCCAATGGAAGGTTGCGGAAGTTATAATGATTCTCAAACCAGGAAAAACATCACATGATAAGAAATCTTATAGACCTATTTCGCTTCTGTCCGTAATATCTTAGGTCTTTGAAAGAATATTACTTCTGCGCGTGCAGCCAATAATAAAAAAAGCCCCTAATACCTGAACATCAGTTCGGATTTAGAAGCAAGCATTCGACAATTGACCAAGTGCATAGGATCACTGACGTCATTGAGAAAACTCTTGAAGAAAAGAAAATTTGTTCGGCAGTCTTCCTAGACATGTCGCAAGCTTTTGATAATGTGTGGAACGAAGGCCTAAATCTTAAATTAAGACAAATTCTGCCTGAAGCACTTTATACGCTTCTAAAAGCATATCTAGAAAATAGACTTTTTAGAGTAAGACATGGAAACGAATACTCGGATCTCAAAGAAATAGTGGGTGGGATACCACATGGAAGTGTTTTAGGTCCAATATTGTACCTATTATTTACACGTGATATACCTCAAACAGAAGACACTATCGTAGCCACGTTTGCTGACGCCACTGCAATACTAGCATTGGACCAAACGATAAATGATGCTACGACTAGATTACAAAAAGCTCTGAATAATGTCAGTGAATGGACAAAAACATGGCGGATATCGCTTAACGACTTAAAATCAGTCCATTAGATTTTAGTAGATTTTACGTATACAAAAATTAATAGATTACCGATATTTGTTAATACGGTTCAAGTTCCGTTTGCTTATGAAGCAAAATATCTCGGAAACCGAATGTTAAGAAAAAATGCGAAGAGTTAAATATTAAACTCAGAGATATGTACTGGCTGCTCGGGAAACACTCTAGGCAGGTGCTTAAGCCTGTCTGGACTTACGGTATACAACTCTGAGGTTGATCGCGAGATTCTAATTTAAATACCTTACAAACATTTGAAAATAAACTCCTAAGATTATTTGTAAGCGCACCTTGGTACATTAGAAACGAAGATCTCCACAGAGATTTCGGGATTCCCACGGTTCGCGATGAAATAAAAAAATTTTGCACGAAATCAAAGAAATCGGCTATTACAACAGTGTAATTGTACTATAATCGAAATTATCCATTAGACGAATTTAGAACGCCGCCTGTGAACGACTTAGCCTTCCGATCTGGTGCACTAAACAAGAATCCACTTTAAAATCGCGGTATAAGCAGGAACTATCACAGGATAGTTAGCTGAAACACGTTAATTAAATTCTTTTAAAATAAATTGATAGATAAGTTTCAACTTAGTTGCAATCGGGATGAGGATGTGTTTTTAGTGCAGTAAGAATCTCACACTCCTATGAGCACGCGTTTTTCGGTCCTCATAGAGCGTTTTGAAGGTTTGACACCTATCCACGGAAAAAAAGTTTTCTTACTTGCGATATACGTACTATAGGGCAAGTTTGGCATTAAAAAAAATCGAACTCTAGATTTTAATCAAATTTAATATTACGATGATAGAGAATAGTAAAAAAGTGGGTCCCGCAATTCCGTCTGTCTGTCTGTCAGTCTATACGACGCTCAACAGCCTTATCGGCTGAAACGATTTTCTTCAACATTGGTATTTAAGTGTTTTAGGTGATTGTCTAAAATAGATATTTGATTTTTTTTTAGGCCAAAAACTAACGGTACCTGCCATACAATTTTGTTTACCATCTTAATTATCTCGAAAGCGGCTCTAACAATTTAATAAAAAAAATACATGTGTACCTACTACTATAGGTATAGTCTACATTTGTTTAAAAAAAATTTAAAATATTTTGTTATAAACGGTATACCTGTCTTATAAACTTTTTCTTGATTTTCTAACTTACTCATAAGCGGCTTAACGGATTTCGATGAAAAAAAATTATATAGGAGCTCCTTCTAATTCTATAAATATAACTGCATACTAAATTTTTTTTTTGAAAATTCACGACGAAGTTTTTTTTTAAATTCTGTTTTTGAATTTATATTGTTTAATACTTGAAATTTCCGAACAATTTTTTTTAGTGAAAAAAACTGATAGAATTTTTGTTTAGAAAAAGTTAGTTAAAAACGAATTTTTAAAATATATTAACTGCTTATACTAAAAATCTTGTGCTTACGATTATAAGAATCGTTGGAGCCATTTGTATGTCAGGTATCGTTATTTTGGGTCTTAAAAAATATGAACGAAAAATGTGTGGGCACATTACACATAAAAATAATATCCTTGTAGGTTACAGAAAATCCATCCACACGCTTAGGCTGCTGACAGACAGGCAGACGAAATTGCGAAACTCATTTTTTCTGTGTTGTCATCTGTGTATCATCGTACTATTAATATTTTGATCATAATATCGAATTCGATTTTTTTACGAATCCAAAACTTGCAGGTAAAAACGAATTTTTTTGGTTGTTACTTTGGTCTGCCGCAATCAAAATCTAATTGGAAAATATGCGTATGGATCTGACTTTTTTTTTTAAAGAAGTCTTACCGTCCATTAACAATAGAGCAATATACTAACTGGTGATAAGATACCGAGTTTTTTGGCAATAAGTTTTCTTGGTTAAAAAAAAATAAAATAATTAGATTTAATTACAATAGTTTTTAGGTCGAAAGACATTAGTTCTAAGAGTTATTGTTTAGTTTAGAGCGCCCCTAAAGGGCCAGCAAATTAGTTATAAGTTATTGATAATTAGGCTAGTTTAAAATATTTTTGTCTAGCTTTAAGGTAGTGATAAGTTAATATTGAATAAAAATGAATTTAAAAAACAAAAAAATATATATACTAACTGGTAATGCAATCACTATGCTACGCGGGCAGTTAGAATCATAAAAATAAGTCAAATCTCTTTTAATAAAGGACATAAGCAACGAACTTGCTCAGCTCACCGAACTTGCTTGCTGTATTTTTCTCGTGTATGGGCTGGTTACCTCTCGCTTTTGGCGAAAAATTTCGGTTTTGTCGTGTTCGTTGGCTTCGATGTTCATGGACATGTTCGAGTGCAAAGCGAAGAATTTTTATGGGATTCTACAAGTGAAAACTACAAAAAATTGGGAAAAGTAAATCATGGAAAATCGCACATGTTAATTAATAAGTGCGAAATGAATGTTCGCCAAATGTGTTCGCCGTTTAGGGGATAACGCAAACGAACAAGTTCGGCGAGCATGTTCGTCGTTTATGGCCTTCCTTAACTGATTCCGATACGCTCCCATATAGAATATTATAATTGTTGAATATTGAATTTTGTTATTGTTGCCGACCACAGATAACTTTGGCATATTAGGCTTTATTCACTTCGCAAAGGTAACAGTGGTAATTTTGGAATCGGAATATTCTCGCATGCATTTCATAAATTCGATGCCTTAAATCATTTATTTTATCACAGGCTATTGATCTTGGAAATCGAAGTGTTTGGCAAAAATCGACGGCTAGCAGAATTATCGAGCAAAATTTTCTTTAGCTTTACGTAAATCTGTATACGGCGAGTTTGGCGGCAGCATTTTGTACTTATAATTTAACAACGCGACTAAACGCGCTAAGTTCTCATTCCTTTCATTCTCACAAAAAAAAAAATAGCACTCTTAATAATACTTAAATACCTCTCCCTTGGAGCTTGGTGCCTGACGTCCAATCACATTGATAAAACATCTCCAGCAAAATAATACTTAAATTGATTTAAGGTTATAATTTTAAAGCTATCCATTAAGCATCTATCATATTCTATTTAATAGAAGTTCAGTAAATTGAGTGGAACTAAAGAGATTAATAAATATTCTTTCCCATTTTCGAGATTCTTTCCATTAATGGTTTGAGTATGACAACTTGTTTGAACTTTTCCATCACGTTGAAATTAATCGCACGACTGAATAGCACGAACTTGGGAAAATATGAATTTACATTTAAAAATTACAATAATTATTATTACCTACTATTCAAATTTCGCGCCCTAAAATGAGGTTATTTCCCATGAGAAAGTTTGTTTTAAACTTCCACAGTCCACACCCATTTTGGACTATGGAGTGTAGATATAGTTATGGTGTTGTTTTTCTCCGAGATGTCAAAGATAGTTTTTGGAAGAGACCAATGACAGAACTTTTTGTTTTTTTTTTTTTTTTTTCATTTCAAAGCCGTGAAGTGAATATTGAATTCTTCAGAAAAAAGCCATTTGCCACTTCAGAGGTCTGACGAGGATTCCGGTTGCCAAAATAAAAGGAAAATATTTTTTCTTTGTCATGTAGGTACTGCCTCTTGGGAGGCAACATGCACAGAAGAATGATCCAGAGCTGTAAGCCCCCCAGGATATGGTTCTACACGAACTTTTGCGCTGCAGAATTTATAATTGGTTTCTTGTAAGAAAACAGATTTTGATTTTTTTAAATAAAACTTGACATAAAGATGGTGATGAAGATAGAGAATATAGTTTTTGTCATAATGTAGATAGGTATGTCTTCGTTGGAATATTCGCATCACAGCATAAACGAGTGGACGGATTGAACTTTTTGGTGTATTTGATTTTCAGATGAAAAAATTAAACTATCAATATCATCCTTCCAACAACGCACACACAAATGCTGTAATCCATTCCCGTGCCATTTTTTTGGTTTCAGTCTGTGGGTATGTTCAAAAAGTATAGAAACGAATTTGAAAATTTAAAATTTATACAAAGTGCACGCCTTAATGACTTCACCAGTTTAAAAACGTACTTTAATTCATTAAATATAAAATAAAACACAATGATTTAATTTGAATGCATTTCGGCATATTTATATGCCATATTCAGCAAATTATTTTATTTTTGTTGACTTTAAAATTTTACTTTAATTGTACTTGCACTTGTGATTACATTTGTTTTAACTTTTAAGATAGAGTGAGACATATATGTTGTACATGTGTTAATAATTTTTTAATTTAACAATAATACATTTAACATTTAAATAACAACATTGAATAAATTGAAAAGAGAAGATTTAATCGGCGCTTCCATCGTATTCATCATTATATTTTGCTTTCAGTGCATGTAAATACTCTCATAAGCATCGAAGAATCTTTCTTCACACACATGTTTAACAAGTTTCAAGTTATCTTTTGTTATACGTGGTCATTCTCTAGCATATTTAAGGCTACGGCTGATTTATTAGGTCGATTGAATTTCACATTGGTTAGGTGGTCCCCGAATCTAGTTTCTATGTTTCTTTTTGTTTGTCCATAATATTTCTGTTCGCAGTCATTGCATTTTATTTCATAAATCCCTGTTTTTTTCAAGTTGTCTGTTTTATTTTTTATAGACACTGGTTTGTTTTTAAATTTTCTATCTGATGAGAAGACCAATTCCATATTTTGTTGTTTGAAAACTTTTTTTAAATTGTCGGTTATAGTGGGTGCAAAGTGTATTTTAATTCGAATTTGTTTTTTTTTTCGTTTTAATATCTTTTATTACCATAGGATCTGACTTGTATTAATTTTAACACGTAAAAAAATAAAATGCACGACTGGATTGCACGAACTTGCTCTTGTAGCTAACAACTTTAATGTAGCTAACTATTGAGGTTTAGATAGTTAGGTGTAGTTATCTTATGCAGGTTTAGAGCCTATATAGGCAAGATTACCTTGATTATTATTATAATGAATTGTCGAATGGATGGTTCAAGGAATAGTTACATAGGTACCTACCTACAAATGTATATTATACATTTGTAGGTATACATATGTACATATAAATGTATGAGGGCCTACATTGTATTTAGTATTAAGTGACGTACGCAAAAATTCGTAAAAAGGGAATAATAATAAGGTAGAAATAAATGGATAATACACTAAATTAAATGTTTTTATATTGCTTAGTCGTTATAGCTTGGGGGAAAACAAAGATACAATTTGAATTAATGGATAATTAAGAATATATTTAAAAAAAATCAAAAATCGTTGGAGCGGTTTTTTAATAAATTAATTTGTTATGTATAAAATTTTGAAAACATTTTTAGAAACAAATTTGATATGCCATTTTGAAGATATTATTAATATACATATAAAATTCTGTGAGGTACCAAAAATAACAAATTTTTTTCCAAAAAGAAATTATCAAAAGGTAACCTTTCCCTTCATTAATGAACTGATTTTTTTTTTTATAAAAAGCGGTGGAGCCGTTTTTGAGAAAAATAAGATTTTTGTTTTTGGCCAAAAAAAATGTATGGGGGCTACTGTTATTTGTCGTCTTAAAAAAAATGAAATAAACGTGTGGTCATATTACCGAAAAAATAATATGTACTAAGTTTGAATCAAATCTACCGACCGGTTAGGCTGCAGACTCGAGGACAGACAGACAGACAGACGGAATTGCGGGACCCACTTTTTGGTGTTCTCTATGATCGTAATGTCATGTTTGATTTTTAGAAATTTTTTTTTTTTTACGAATACATAACTTTCCTTATATAGTACCTATAATCGCAAGTAAAAATAATACACAATCTTGCTGTCTAAGAAATTGAAGTCTTGGTGACAGAGTATAAATCGAGCACATAAAGGAACACAAGAATCTAAAATTCAGCGGTGAGTTAAGTCTAAACTTCGAGTGAACAAAACTCCATAGGAGTAAAACCCAGCTCAAACATTGAACCAAGGCTAAACCACGATTTTATTATTGTTAGTGAAGTTAATTGATCATCATAGAAAATTTCAGATTTACTATAAATCTTACGATCAAAAACTCTTTAAACATTGATTTTATTATCTTGAATAACGAGAAAATGATGGCACTTAGTGCATCATGCATGTATATCAGATACTAGCAGTTTCTTGCTTTTCATTAATGCCCAGTGTTGGCAAGTTACCCGAGCTTAACACATTTTATTAAGTTAAGCGTAACGTAGATAACTAATGTAACTAACGTAAGAAATGTAACGAGTTTACATTTTTGGTATTTCCTCACGGAAATATTCACATCCGAACTTATTTGAAAGCAAAAAGTCGCTTCTCTTAATTTCTAAATTCTCAATAAAGCTATAAAAGTCTGAACAAATTCACATAAGAAAGCGTGAGTATTGAAGGCCTATGTTCACTTGCCTCGACAATCTGGGATTGATTCCCCAAAGATGCACTGAAACTTTAAGATTGGAGGAGTTGTGCAAAATTTGGCAAACAAAATTGTAAACCCCTGCCTTTTACCGATTAAAAGCACATTAAGTAAATTTAGGTCCAAAAATATGTAATTTGATTTAAATAGTTATTTATGCTCTATATGAACACTTTCCAAGATGATATAATGAGTTCTAAACGCTTATAATTGCGTTAATTGGAGTTAATCGAAAGTGCCAAAAGAAATTTTTAGTTGTTTGATCCAATTTGTGATTTGATAAATAATTGCCAACATTCACTGCTTCACTAACTAACGCTGTCAAGTTACGATTAGAATTAAAGAATTAAAAGACAAATTAAATAACAATTATCTTTATGAAATTAATAACTTTCTTTTAAAAATGTTAAATTCGTATGTGCTTAATGAATGGGATCAGTTTAAAAATCTAAAGATGTAATTTTTAAAACATTGTACGAACAAATGTTACGAGGCCAATTTAATTTTGGAAGACTGCCGATGTATTGTATGCTTCCAATCTTTCAAAACTTGCTCTGAAATTGCAAAAAATTCCAACTTCATCCGCCGAAATTGAGCGAATCTTTTCAAAATGGTCGTTAATTCATACGCTCTTTTAAAAAATCGGTTGTTCTTCGGACCAACAAAAAAATCTAGGTTTATTAGCTGTATAAGTTACGTGCACAAAGAGGCGTAACTAATTACAATTAGTTACGCGTAACTATATAGGTATAACTTACTCAGCGTAACTTACGTTGCCAACACTGCTCATGCCTACCAACCATACCTACAATTTTACTCGTTTGCCACCACCACTTTCGTAAAATTTTACTCGTACATACTACTGACAATTTTCCACTATTGATAAGCATCCACAGAAAGGGACTGTTCTATTAGAATAATCAGTTTTGATTTTCTTCATTAACAACAACGGCCAGATAGCGCTCACGATAACCTTAATAAAAAAACGCTTAGTCTTCCTTTAGTCTATGGACTTACAATACCATGGAATAAGAGTTAGACCATGGACTAAAATTTCCTATTTATAAAAAAATCGAACAAAATCTCTTTTTATTCTATGTCCCTTTAAATTTTGTTCTTAAATGTCAATTCTTAGTACTTGATTAGACCACCGTCTTAGATGATCTAGCTAAGGACTATGTTGGTAAACGTCAAATAACAGAAATTGTGTCTTATTAATAATATTTCGCCCTTAGTATACGGAATATGTCATAAGCCTTCCCTAGTACATGTTTATTAATTTGGATGTTTTAATTTTAATTTTCCAGTCGAGGTTTTGCTAGTCGGATTTCCAGAGTCGATCTGCACACATCATCAGTAAGGAAGGTGTTTTAAACCTTATACAAATCTTTATTGAAAACAAATCTTTTTATTATATATAACAAATAAACTTTCAAAGAAATAGTCTTGATGACTTCATTTCATTTACTCCCTATGTCGTACATCTTTTAACATTAGTTATCTCTACTTAAGGTTTTATTCTGGCAGCTGGTTTTACTTATTTACTTTTATTCGGTAGCGGGTTCACATTATAACTATAATTCTGACCACGGGCCTGGCCTTTTCAAAGATCAGTTTGTTAATCAGCAGGTTTAAGGCCCCTGGTGGCACTTCATCAGTAGGCATGAGCAACGAGCGATCCGACAGATCAGCAGGTACCAAATCCCCTGGTGGCATGGCAATTAGGACCTTTTATGCTTCGAAGTAAAGATTGCTTACCCGGGAAAATCTGAGGAACAAAATGGCGGGACAGTTTCAGCTGCCTTGTAAGGTAAATTCGAGCTCATTAGCTTCAGCTGTGGCAAACAAGTGACTTATTGACTTTCTCCAAAAAAGTAGGTGCTCACACTAAATTTTTTGATATGACTGAGTGTGAATTATATAAGGGTCGAATCCAAATAACAAATGTGTTCAACTCAGTTGTAAGTCACATGTTGATAGCGACTGTATTTTATATTTGCGAAGTGTATTTAATGACATAGCTCGCTGATTGTTTGATATGCTCGATGGATGTGGTGACGTATGGTGTTTGGGTGTTGTGTCGTCGGCTGCGGTATTACGAACGAAAATGGTTTAATCCGTGATATAGTCGGTAGCATGTAGTGTTTCATAATGTTCACTTCAATTATACCAAACATCTAAACTGATTTAAAAATGTCTCATAGTGTACTTGTGTAGTTTCCTTTCTCATTTTAGGAATAAGATTGAAATGTGTAAAAGCCATTTGACCAGATGTCACTTGCAGACACATCCTTCAAAAAGGCTGAATCCTTGAAATAGTAAGAAGAATCACAAGCATTTCTCATAAATGTATAGTAGGTCAGAGAGTGCGTTGTGTTTGTGGCCTTTATTCAAGGGATAGGGCTAATATAAGAAAGAATTACTCCTGTCAGTCGTGAAAAAAGATAAAATGTCATTCAATCATTTTGGAAAGGTCAACTAAGAAGCATTTGGTAGAATAAAAAATACATATAAAATGACAACAACAAAAAAATACAACGAGCTCTATATAGTGGGATATTCATGTCATAGTTTTTAACTTATGGTTGAAAAGCATTCCAAGAACTCACATACACTACGATAAACTAAAATTTTGATATTTTAATACAAAGTTTCTTTTAGGCGCATTGCCAATAGAGTTATAACACTAAGTCACTAACAGTACAGAACCAAATTGGTACTTATTACTTACCGACGAGTAATCTACACAAATTTCAAACCAACTTGTTCCTCAGTGACTACAAATGTACATATGTGTTAGTTTAAGGCTAGGATACACTTTAACAATTAGTAAGCCTGTTGTAATAACACAAGGATCTCCGAAAATTCTTTTATTTCTTTTTCTGGAAAATGTCACTTTTGGTCTTCTTACAGCCAGTTTTTGTTTTATTGAAAGCAACTGCCTCTGGCGTAGCCCCCTTTGTGGGTTTCAAGAATTTTAACTTCGTATATTACAATACAGTCTGTGGAATCCATTTTAAACAGAATTTTGAATTTACAGAATTTTCAAATGCAGAATTTTAGACTTACACACAGAACGTTATTTTGGAATAATATGACTTATCTATAGAATTCGATAGTGGTTGACTGTTAATTTAGATGTGTGGGTTGGAGAAACACTTTAGGCAGCTTATGTGATGCGCTTCAATCCTTGAATACAAATGATATAATGCTTGTTGGAGATTTTAACGGTAGAATTGGATTTCCGCAAAATAATTTTGTAAATTGTTATAATGGTAATTGCTTGACCAAAAATCGCAAATCTAAGGATCCCGTTCGTGATAGCAAAGGGACCAAAATATTACAACTTGCTGACGCTTATAACCTTATTGTACTAAATGGAAATTCTCACGGTGAATCTGAAGGTAAACTTACTTTCATTCGTGGATCATCTGGGTCAATCATAGATTATTTTTTTGTAACAGGTAAATGGCATAAACTTTTGGATAGCCTTAAAGTCGGAACGAAATTTTTTTCGAATCATATGCCTTTGGAAGTTATATTTGCTGTGTCCAAAACTGAACACGAGGATACCATGAAGCAACTAAGTCTTTTAACAAAACTTAATTGGAACGATAAAATGCGGTATAATTATCAACATAACTTAAATGGGAAACTTGAAGATTTGGAAGAACATCTCGTCGCTAGAATTGAAACCTAAACGCAAACTATTAAGGCAGTTGTTCCATCAAGTAAAAATACAAAAGCTAAATTTGTACTTAAGCAAAAATGGTTTGATGCAGAGTGCTTGAAAGCTAGAGATAAAGCATTTAAGTTCCTACGGATTTTGAGATCAAACAATGATAATATTTTTAAAGTGTTCTATAGTGACGCAAACAAGGAATTTAAACAGACTTGTTTAATAAAAAAGGTTTCTTATAAACAACAAAAAACTTGCTGTAATTAATAATACAAGATCTGCAGCTGAGTTTTGGAAAGCAGTTAAATACATAAATGGTCGCTCCAACAATATAGCAATGACATTAAAAGCTCCTCAACTGAGATCTCATTTTAAGATAGTACTCAACGCCCCACTGAGCTCGCCTTTATTTCAATATGCAGCCCCTCTGGTCATTGATGATAAGTTGGACACCCCTTTTACATTGCAAGAAGTTCAGCTAGCAATAAACGATGCAAAACCAAACAAAGCCCCGGGATATGATCGTATCCCTTTTGAGTTCTATAAAAATGCTACAGATAAGTTCATTAACTCATTAACAATGGAATTTAACCGAATCTTCGAAACTGCTGATGTACCTGACAATTTCAAAAAATCCTTTATATTTCCTCTCCATAAATTATAGAGGAATTTCCTTTTTGAATACTTCAGGCAAGTTGTTTACTGCGATTATATACAAAAGACTTATTCAATGGGTTCAAGAAAAGAATATCATTTCAGAATTATTTCAAGCTGGATTCAGACAACGTTACTCCACAGTAGACCAAATATTTGCGCTCACTAATATCGCAGCAGCATACTAGAGTAAACATAAAAAGCTCTACGCATTTTTTGTGGATTTACGTGCAGCGTTTGATACAATACCACGAGAAGCACTCTTTTATAAGCTTTCACAACTTGGACTATCAACCAAAACTATTCGCATTCTGAGAGCATTGTACGAAAACAATGTTGCACTTGTATGGGACGGTGATATAATCTCCAAAGAATTCTAAACTTCGATGGGTGTCAAACAGGGGTGCATACTCAGTGCGTTACTTTTCATTTTATATGTTAATGATATAACGGATGAAGTAAAGGGAGGAATAAAGTTCTGCGGAGTAACAATCCCAGCATTGATGTACGCGGACAATATCGTCTTGCTATGTGACACTGTGGAGGGTATGCAGCTTATGATAACTAGGCTAAACGTGTATTGTAAATGTTGAAACTTATCAATTAACTAAGAAAAATCAAAAATGATGGTGTTTAGAGATGGTGGTGGCCGTTTTTCTCGCTTGGAAAAGTCGAAGTTATGATGAGAAGAAATAGAGTAGTAGGCAAATAAAAAATCTTGGTATACTGATATCGGCAAATCTTAATGTAAACATCCATCTAGAGGAAAAATTATCTGATGCCAAAAGAGCCATCGCATCGATTTGGGAGCGCTGGCTGTATACAAAACAAGGGAGTAGCCGTGGCGCGATAGTTGTGTGCTCGTCTGTCAACCTCGTGGTTCGATTCCTGCCGTTGTCTATATCTTCTTATATTCCATTAAAAACCAATTCTCAAAATTGTCATAAAATAAGTTGCTGCTTTGTTTATTACATGCTGTTTAGACATAACACTAACAACATGTGATTGAATAAAACTAGTATACCGGTAAAATATGACAAAGAATATAAAAATTAATCCGCATTAGTTCAGCCGTCATCCTTGGAGAAAAAATCTGAGACAACAACCAGCTACAGACTCCTAATATCGCGCCACACATCTTTCCTATCATTCTTTCTCTTCCTTAACCTCACCCTCACGCCCGCGCTGTGTTGAAACATTTAAAGGGTATTCATATTCCCTTGATCGCATGTAGATTATAAAAAAAAAAGTCAAATTCCAGGGTTTCGGTTTGTACATTTCCTGCTTGACATAACCCCAGCGGAAAGTGCAGTTTCTGGATATCAATTTGTTTGGGTATTTTCGCTGCGGCTTCACCATAACTTGTGTGGCTACGTGTGCACTCGCTCCATCTTGTTGAAACCAAATCCTGCTGAAAGGAAAACGTCTTGGGCGAAGTTCTGGGTTAAAAAAACTCCTTCAACATCCTTAAATGACGGTCCCTATTGACAGTTTGTGTTACATCGTTTTCTTCAAAGAAGTATGACCCGACAATACACCTTGATGAAACTGCGCAGCACACAGTGACTCGTTGTTGGTGCAGTTCCGTCTCATGGAGCATTTCTGGATTAGATTCACTCCATGAACGGCAATTTTGCTTGTTAACATTGCCGTTTAAGTCAGAATGGGCCTCATCAGACATGAACAAACAATTTATCAATGTGTTGCCTTCTTCGGTCATTGCAATCATTTTTTGGCAAAATTCCAGGCGAACAGGCAAATTCTGAGGGTTTAAATTGCTTGTAATTTGGACTTTGTACGGAAACAAGCTTAAGTCATCATGAAGTATCCGTTGTAATGACCGTCTGCTAACTCCAATTTGGCCCGAGAAGTTTCGAGTCGTAACACTTGGATTTGCCTGTATTGTCGATGCAACAGCCACGATTGTATCCTGAACCCGAACATTGGGATCTCGATGATACGGTCTTAGTTCGATGCTACCAGATTCGGCAAACATGTTCACCAGCCTCATAATGGTCCATCTACTCGGAGGAGTACCGCCAAACTCCAGCCTAAATTCCATTTGGAAGGAAAGGACGGACTGCAAAGAATGGCATCGCTGCACTTTCCAAATACTTTTTTTCAGTATCCCAAGCATTCATTTTGATAAGTCTAAATAGTAGCCTATAAAATAAAAAAAATAAGCCGATTACTCACACTGAAAAAAAGTTATTACGTTTTATTTTCGTAGAACGATTCGTTGGTTGGATAGTGCAGCGATACCATTCCTTGCAGTCCGTCATTTCCGTCCAAAGGGAATTTAGGCTGGAGTTTGACGGTACTCCCCCGAGTAGATGGACCATTACGAGGCTGGTGAACATGTTTGCCGAATCTGGAATCATCGAACGAAGACCGTATCATCGAGATCCCAATGTTCGGGTTCAGGATACAATCGTGTCTGTTGCATTGGTAATACAGGCAAATCCAAGTGTTTCGACTCGAAACTTATCGGGCCAAATTGGAGTTAGCAGACGGTCATTACAACAGATACTTCATGTTGATATAAACTTGTTTTCGTACAAAGTCCAAATTACAAGCAAGTTAAACCCTCAGAATTTGCCTGTTCGCCTGGAATTTTGCGTAATCCTGGAATTTGACTGAATTGAAGCAGTCTTTTAAGACAATAATTGAGGCGATCCCAATTTCAACCCTTTAGGCCGAAATGAACAATTTTCTGGTCAGGTGCCGCATATGCGTGGATAAGCGTGGAGTTCATTGCGGTCTATCATCTTTAAGAACCATTAGCTATTTAAAAAAAAATCTTAATTTTTAATCCAATACAAAAAAATTAATGAAATACATCGATTAAAATAAAAGTTATTTAAATTTCTTATTGTGAGCCATCCTGTAGATACTTTTGCAGAACATAAAGCTCGAAGAAGAGAATTTTATTAATAAAAAAAATCTTATTGAAAGTAAATTCATATTTTATTATAAATATTTGTATAAACCTAAATGCTCTTGAAAATAAAACTTATTAGATATTTAACTAAAATGCACATAATATTAATAATAGTATTGGGCAATTACTTGCATCAGTGGCTTATTAAAGTAAAATTCTAACTTGACTATTTTTACTGGGACGCCGAAAAGCGCCATCCAAAAATTTGCCACGGGCCTCAGATGGTATATTTACGCACAGATAACTATTTCAAAATTTTTAAACCTTCTCTAAGCTAGTAAATTGCAAATTAAGCAGAAAGCTGAGCATTTGTAGGGTTTGAATTTTGATGAGCACAATTGTTGTTGTTATGCGTTGTAAATTAATTAGCTATATGTTGATGAAAACCCAACAGGTGCTCTAAGAAGGTATTATATAATTTTCTATTTTCATCATTTTAACTTCATTATTAAAAAAAAAAATGTGTACCAGCAGGACTCGAACCTGGGACCCTCGGGTCCTCCAGATGCTATAATGGATTTACCAAATTGCTAAAAGTTAAATTAGCCATTCCGTGATTTTAACTTTAGCAAAATGTTAAAATAGTCTAAAATTAGCTTAATCATCGTGTTAGTTTAGTAAATTACTAAAAGTGGCTTTAGCATTTTACTAAATCATTAAAATGTTGCGCCAATATTTTTATGGCATTTTCTTATGTCGCCAACTTTGAATGTTAAAAAAAAGAAATTAAGTTTAGTTTGAACCACTCTATTGTACCTGAATAATAATATTCTACCTGAATATATACTTACCTATTGTGTAGATTAGTAGCCCATTGTCATAGTAAATGTATATTGAGTTCTTCAAGGCATTTTACGCCATTAAGCTTTATTTATATCTTTTATTCGAAAATAAGATTACACAACAAAACCTTCCTCAAAGATATCGCCATGACCGACCCACGGCCCCAAAATACCAGCCCACTACCTACCACCGCGCCATCTATTAATGCGTTTCTTCTAAAATGTGTCCAACCCATATGGCCATTACTTTATTCTGTACTAAACGAATACAAATACTTAAAAATTTAATGCATACCTACCACATATTTATACACATTTTTTAGAAGTAATCACCAGGGAAGTATAAGTGCCTCTCCTGCGCACCGCCCGCTTAAAAAAAACATTTTTATTATATTAGTGATAAAAGACGACCTTCCGCCAATCCCTTCCAAAGGTAAATTAGAAAAAAAAAACGAACGAAAAAAGACGTTTCAAAAATAAAACCTTCTACATATTTTTTGTACCTTTCACATTTTCTTCCTGACAAAAAAATAAATATATATATAAATAAGAGATAAATCTTCGCCAAAATACAAAAAAGTGAAAAAAAAAATCTTTTCAGAAGTAAAAGAGAAATAATTAAAGCAAAACATTTGCCATCTACTTGAATGGTGTGCAATCTTTCAAACCCTCCTACTGCTTCCCGCCTTAACGCCCATTCATATATTCCTCCTGCTGCTCCATATCACTGTATCCTTTTTACATTTTTATCCTAAAATTATTTTTTGCCCCAACAACCGTTACTATATTTTGTTTCGTTTTTTTTCCTAGCAGCTAGTGATTATAAGAAAACGTAGAAAGGAAAGGAAGCACAAAAAAAAAGTAAAAAAGAAAAAAAAAACGATTCTTGAAAATAGAGTCCTTTTACTCCTTTTAAAAGGTGCAATATTCTCTTATCAATTTATCCCTGAAGGGATATTTTCATCAGGACATAGGAAAATTCAATTTCAAATGAATAGCTCAAGAAAAAAAAGTAAAGCTTCCCATACACATACAAAAAAAATAACAACAACAACAAACACTCTATACTATAGCTGCCTATGCTGTCAGAATTGTTGGGTAAGAATATGTGTGTTGATGACGATGGCAGCGAGCGACAATGACGACGGAAAGATGATCCATTCATACTCTAAAGGACGAAAAGAGCAATTGAGTTTTCACCCCCCACCCCCCGACGAATCCCAGCAAACGATGAAAGAGGATAAAAAGTCGCTTAACTAACTAAATCAAATATAAACACTATTTTGTTTGGGCCAGGCCCGCCTTCTTCGTCACTCCGTATTATCATCACATTGAAATTAAATTTCTTGTTAAAGCTCGGCGGGTTTTGGGCTAAAGGAAGAGGGTATACGATGGGTTCATTCGCATGCCCATTCAACGGACAATATTATTATGCAAATCAGTAAGGACATTGTTGATACCGGTAGCATGTTGTTTGTATATTATAGCTCGTGTGTGATAGATACATTGCATTTAGGTTATAGGGGGTTCAAGGTTTCTTTAAAGCATTTTGAGTACGATTTCCGATTTTGTTCTAAAATTTAGTTTTTCCAACTCACACAATATTGGCCGAACACTGAAGACTTAGAAATCCATGATTTTTAATTGTAAATTGATAACCATCTATACGTAGCTAGTTTTCATCTTAAAACTGCAATCGCAGATATAAAAACCTGACATCCTAACCCAAGTGGCACACATTTGAATATTGTGACAAGAAATCAACAAAACTTGTTACATTCGCGTTACTTTGAAGTTTTTCCAAAACTTAGATGTTTCTGAAAAGTTTTTCAACTTTTCCCGAAAAACCAAAATAATATGAGTTCCATGTATGTTACGTAAGGTTTTTTGCGCCTAAAACTTGCGACTGAAAAGTGATGGTTCTGAATATAAGTTACTATGAAGTTACACCACGATTTCAGTACAATCTAACTTACAATTGATTTTGATTGTAACTGAAATTGAAACAATTCAGTAACTTTCATCTTTTGCAACATTGGAGTTACTCAACTGTAACCGAATGTTGACATGTTATTGAAAACTGAATTGCAACTCATATGGAACTTAAAAAACTTAAACCTTAAATACTTTACAGGAACTGAATAGAGATAAAGTAAAATTAATACCTTGAATGTAACACCACAATAAATACTTTTGTCGTAAGTCAAAGTGTCAAATATTGTTATTTATTATTTTCCATCACAAAATGGCACCAATTAAATTAAATAACAATTATATAAATTTATGGAAAAGTTTAAAAAGAAATGGTAGTTTCGGGAAATAAAAGAGATTTATTCTTGCGAAATATAAAATTTTTCCACATCCAAGTATAAACATTGAAGTAAATATAGTTCAAAAGTGTGATTCAAATGATCGTAAAATTCGTATGGCTAGTGTCGAAATTTATAGGAAAATTTAATTCCTCCGGCTATGCCAATTCAAATTAATGATAATGACGAGCGAAATTACGAAAGTGTTCCTGTGTCGACTGTAGAATTTCAATCGGTCTTGGCGAATTTGTCAATTGAACCCCAGGGGTTCAATTCCCGATCTGTGAAGATGTGAAGTGATAAATTTTATCACGCGTTCACGTCTAATTCGATTCTTGATTCGTGAAAAAGTTAAGTTAAATGCCAAACATTTTTGATATGATAATTTTTTTATCACAGTCAATTATTGTTTTGTGAAGAAAATGTTTCTAATCGAATATTAAGAAGAAAAGTAAGCAACAATTATATTTATACACAAATTTATTTTGGTAGTAAGTTATATTTGTGTTAATTCGAGTAAATAACGAAATTGTGAAATCAACAGATTCACAACAGCCGACGCGACGGTGCTCATTCTCGCGACAGATCGTTGGAAACTACCCATTGCAAAAAAATGCAGAGCACTTTACCATATTTAAATGGCTTTGAAGCGCACTTATAAGTTGAGTGTTTTTCAAGAATGCTCTCAATTCACGTATTAAATCCATGCATAAATGTTTTGGGAATCTATAAAGTTCAATTAAGTGCTCCTAGTTGTAACTTCGAATAGATTCTGCCCATCTCGAAGGGAAAGCCTCAATATCCTCACATGAAAAAATAATAAATCTTACTCAAAGCAGAGATACTATTGAATATAATATAAAACCCACAATTGTTGTCTTTTATTAATTTATTTAACGAATTATTATTCCGGACATTATTCTTAAGCAAATTTAGAAACTGAAATGAAATATTTAACTTTGACAAAAAAAAATCTCATCAGAAATGACAGAATTTGTCATTTAGTACTTTTCAGTACAAACTTTATCACAATGAGTTCTAGAATCGCATTAGGCGTGTGCGTGAAGTTGGGAAATGATAAGTCTCTGTGAAAACTGAAATGATATTTTTTTTTCACTTCAAAACTTCACAGATCGGGAATTGACCCCCAGATTACTCGTGCTGCCATGAATTCACTACTGGAATTATTGAAAAGTTATGTCGCAGCTTTTTTAAATTTGCCAAAAGAACACTTATTCACACTCCGCGTCGAACCAGAATAATAGATCATGAAGTCAACAATAATAAGTTTTGGCACTACGGATTAAAAAAATGCCTTGAAAGGCGCTGATTGGTGATCCCAATATAAATAACAAGTGCTATTCATTGAATATTAACATCGATGGCCTTCCTATGTTCAACAGTTCATTGGTCAATTTTTGGCCAATATTGGTGTCAATTCATGAATTGAGAACTAAAATATTTATTTATTTATTCAATTCTAACAAGTACAAAAGACTTTCATAGAAAAGCTTACAAACTGAGCTTAAAACTAATTCTTAAATATTAAACGCAAGTAAAGCTTTACATTCGTTACGATTTAAATGGAATTCTAAAAAATCTTCGTATTGATTGAAAAAGTAAGCAGCATTGCAAATGGGATTATTTGAACCGTAGGTAGTATTGTGTCTAGGGATATAAAAGAAGTCGTTCTCTCTAGGTCGTGGTGGACGACCCGGAGCATAAATATTAAATAACGATAGCAACCTAGGGCTATCGATGTGGCTACAAATTATATCCCTAGCAAACATTGCATAATAATAAACTCGCCTGCTATGAAGGGGTTTGAAGTCAATTAAAAGACATCTAACATTGTAAGTTGGCATGTTTGAATACAAATAAGTTCTACGCAAAGCAAATTTTATGAACTTTTTCTGAATTCGTTCAACTCGTAATGAACCTTTGTTATAGTACGGTGACCATATTATACAGCAATATTCAAGATTTTCCCTAACCAGAGCGACGAACAGACATTTCAACGTGTAAGGGTCACTGAATTCCTTAGAATTTCTAAAAAGAAAACCTAGCATAGCATTTTCTTTCGAGATCAAAAAGTCTAAATGCAAGGCAAAGCTTAGTTGAGAATTAAAAATAACCCCCAAATCCCTTTGAATCATAAATCTTGTTAGATCACTTATAGAGATTTTATATTCAAACTTAATTGGATTTTTTTTTGACCGAGAAAATGTCATAACAGAACATTTCAGAGTATTTAAATGCAAACAATTTAATTCACACCAGTTCATTAGCTTGTTAATATCATGTTGAAGTTTGATACAACCGGACTCAATTTTAATTTGTCTAAATAGCTTAAAATCATCGGCAAAAAGTAATCCATTGGAGTTTAAAATAAAATCAGGTAAATCCTTTATAAACAAAAGAAAAAATAGAGGACCTAAATGGCTTCCTTGTGGAACACCCGAATAATTCAAAATACCTTTAGAAAGATGCGAACCTAATTTAACATACTGTTTCCTGTTCCTTAAGTAACTCATTATCCAGCTTAGTAAAGCAGAGTTAAAACCTAAATTCACCGGCTTACGCTCTAAAATATGAAACTGAACACGATCAAAAGCTTGAGCGGAATCTGTCTAGATAGCATCAACTTGAAAGTGTTGTTCCATATTGCGAAGAAAAAAGTTGGTGAAAATCGCCAAATTAGTTGTCGTTGATCTACGACTGACAAACCTATGTTCATCCTCAGTTATAAAAGGCCGAGTGACCATATAGAGCTTTCGTTTGACAATGGCTTCAAATACTTTAGGAACTAATTGTAATTTCGCAATAGGTCTATAGTTTTCAATATCCTGCTTAGACCCTGATTTGTGAATTGGAGTGACAAAAGAGTACTTCCAGCAATCCAGAAATAAACCTTTACACAACGAGTGATTAAAAATGACATTAAACGGGGTTAATAAATTATATCTACAATTTTTAGCAAAAATAGCTTGAATGTTATCTGGAGGCAAATTATAAGCGCAATCCAGAGATGATAGTTCAATTAAAATATCATCCTGAGAGGTATAAAGACTTCCCAAATTAAAAAAAGGAGTCTTTGGAAGTTGCTTCGAAATAAGATTGAGATTCATTTACAGTTTTATTGAAAGAAATTAGCAAACATATTACAAATAATTTTCAAATCGCTACTAACATCCGTCTTGCATTTCATAGTAAGTGGAATCCCAATTGATTTTCTTTTTGTATTCAAAAAGGTCCAAAAAGTTTCAGGGTTGCTTTTTATTTTATATTCAAAAATACGACCATTAGTTATTGGTATATTCTGTGGAAAAAGTAAGTGTAAATTAATTTCTCAACAAAATCTAAGTCGATTGAAATTCGTCTTTTATTTGCTAGGTAAGCCAGTTATTTTTTTATTCATTTTATTTATTCATACGAGAATGCTTAAAACAGTAAGATACAATATCTTATAATATAGTCCTAAGCTTAATTTACAAAAGAGCCAAAAATTTAATTTAAGTCTTAAATATTATTATTATTATAAAGAAGTGTACATTTATTGCAATTCAAAAATAATTTATAAAATTTCAGAAAAATATAGTTTTAACGCTTTTTTTATGCTAGCGGTGTTCTGTAGTTCTGTAATATGACGTGGTAAGGAATTCCACAGACGCACAACGTAAACAAAAAATTGTCGTTCAGAAGTTTAAAATGAAAATCGAGGATGAATTAACTGATGAGACCTATGTGAGGAAGCTAATCGTATCCTTTCAAAGCAGTACATCGGTTGGTGAGTCAGCAACATATTAGAAAGTAAAGACAAACTACGGAGTTGAAGAAAGCTTTCAAAAGACATATTAAGCGGTTGTGTACCAAAACTAGATAATCTGTCAAATCTCCTTAACCCATATATATACCTTACAATACTTTTAAATGCGGCATTAAGTTTTCTTCTGCTTACAGAGTTGCATTTACAAAAAAATCTCACATTCATAAGTCAAAATTGGTATTACCAGGGTTTTTGCGAGTAACAGACAAATTTTAACCGGTGTGAACGAATGGAAGACCCATAGGTTTCTCAGTACACCATAGACTTTACCAACTATTACGTTTATATGATTGTCCCAAGTTAAAAAACTATTGAATGTCATCCCGACATTTTTGACAGTTTCGACATATTCGATTGGAAGATTGTTTAAACGAATTGAAGGGAAGTAAGAAAGATATGATGGCTTTCTCGATATAACCAAGGATTTTGTTTTTTTAGGTTTTAATATAAGACCATTAGACTTAGACCAAAGTACTAGCTTTTCAAGGTCTTCATTGACGCACGAGACACCATGCTCTATAAGACCAAGAGGACAGCTTAAGTACATTTGGACATCGTCTGCATGCATTTGTACTGTGCAATTTTTAATTTCTGTAGGTATGTCATTAACGTATAATGAAAAAAGAAGAGGGCCAAGTATTGAACCTTGAGGAACGCCTGAAACGTTCGGGAGGAAATTCGAAAGATTTTCACCTACAAGAACTGCTTGCTTTCTGCTTGTTAAATACGAGAAGATCAATTTCGTAGCAGTAATTGAAAAATTAAATTGCTGTTTAAGTTTTGTACAAAGGTTTAAATGGTTGAATGTGTCGAACGCCTTAGAAAAGTCAAGTAACACAAGGAAGGTCACTTTATCCCTATCAAGAGCCTGCCTAACATCGTCTGTTATATTTAATAATGCTGTTATACAGCTGTGTTTTTTACGAAAACCTGATTCTTTCTGGGTAAGCATGTTATTTGTAGCAATAAATGTGCCTACTTGTTTTTGTAGAATCCTCTCGAATGCTTTTGATACAAAAGGCAAGATTGAAATGGGTCTGAATTCATCACCCTTAGCATTTTTAGGCAAGGGCAATTCTTTTGCCATCTTCCACAGATCAGGAAAATGACTTGATGTTAAAACGGTGTTAAAAATAAAAGTGATGTATGGCAACACAATTGGTAAGATTATTTTGAGAAACAAGGGGTGAATACCATCAAGTCCCATGGCTTTTGATTTTATGGAGAGGATACTTTCAACAACATCGACGCTGTCAACTACCCTGAAAACCGAAACCATTATCACTATCTTGATCCGCGAAAGACAAAGGTGAGGAGAGAAATGTTTTGTTCAAAGTATTAGCATCAATATCCAAACATTGTTTTGACCTTGACTTACTAATGCCTATCTTACGTAGATTCTTCCATAGCTGACAACTACCTAACGATGTATTAAGCTGATTTGAGTACATTCATTCGGGTTTTAAGCAAACGTATCTCTGAAACAACTTTATCTCGAAGAACGCAATAAATTCGCCTCAACTCATTTAATCTGTAACGCTTCCAGCTGTCATAAGACTCATCACGCTGGTTTATTAGAAACCGTATATTTTGATTAAACCATGCTTTGTTCTTGGGCTTTATGATCTTAGTTCTTAGAGGAACATGAGTCTCAAACAGAGTACTAATATGATTTCTAAGAAATTCTAACTGCTCATTTGCTGTAGGTAAAAAGTAAATAGCTTCCCAATTGGTACTTCTAACATTATCTTCCAACTGCTGAAAGTCAATGCTACGAAAATTGCGATATTCAATTTTTTGGTTAGTATGATCAAAGCTGAAATCCAGAGTAAGGAAAATCGTGTCATGCTTTGAAAATGCAGGTGCAGAAAGCTGATCATATAAAGTAACTTTACTAATGTCGATTACAAAAAACAGGTCCAAAAGCGTAGGTTAACCACCAGAATAATGAGTTGGAGTACGATTGTTAACAGGAACCAAAAGAGAAGGTTAGAGCTTAGCAAATTGCAGTTAAAATCGCCACATAATGTTATATTGGGCGCAAAGAGCGAAATATATTCTAAAAGTGTATAAAGAGGTAACATATCGATGTCCCCATTAGGTCGGTATATTACACCTAAAAGAATTCCGCCCTCATTACTCGTGAGTTCCAAAAACAAATATTCAATGAGCTATCTGCATCAGAGGAAAACTTAAATTTGCATTTGATCTCTCGTCTAACGTATACCGCTACCCCACCGCCCATACGTTCTTTCCTATTTAATCCTATTAAAATTCGACAGCCCTCTAAGCATTATCATTTAGTTCTTCCTTCAACCATGTTTCCGTAATACATATTACGTCAACAACAGAATCAATAAACAAATCACGAATCTCGTCAATTTTGTGGCAAGTCCGAAGACCGCTTTTCTGTCTGCACAAAACCTAAACCATTGAACGTAAAGTGTTATTCTAGACCATATTGAATAGAAAAAAGCACAATTTTAATTAAAAAAAAAAAAAAAGTAGATGTTAATTTAACGTTAATACGTAATAAAAAAATATTTTTAAATTATTAATATTCAGTTTAAATTAATGAATTTATAATAATACTAATAACGTTAACGTAAGCGAATTCCTTCAAAAATTTGTAAATGAGCTAAATAGCTTTTTATCCGATGGACTGAGCTTAGGATATGGAAAAACTATTTATTTTCAAATACGATTTAAAAACTTTTTTGTTTCTATTTAGTAAGTTTGACAGATGTTTTTACGACATCTGTTGTTACTATATTGTTACTAAGCAGTCACAGAGAGGTTTCAATTTTTTTAGTTACTGAACGATTACTAAGACATACCGTTTGTAACTTCACTAATGAACAGAATTAAGTTTTTTTTTAATTTTTTTGTTTCAGAAAACTTTTATGAAACTCCTCAGTAACTCAAACGGTATCAAAAACTAAATGAGTCACTAAAGTGTTTCAATAAAGTTTTTTTTTTTTAAAAGTTAGTAACAATATGTTTTCGAGAATAATGAGTGGAAAAATTATATCATGATGAACACAATCCAGAGCTGGCGACAAAAGAAGCAAATATTTATTGCTACTGAAGGCAGCGTTGCATATTGGTGAGTGACTGTGTAGCCATTGATTTTTACTTTTTGAATAGATTATATATTGTATGTAGATACATCAAAAGTATTTTTGTTAAAGAAATAACGTGGCCGCCACCTTGCTTTTTGGCAGTATAGAACTGGCTATAAATAATTAAAAACAAATTTTGGGTAGAAGTTAATAAAACAAAATTTGTATTTATTATTTTAAGGCATAACAATCACTACTATTTAATACAATTTTCTATTAGTCTTACATTTTCGTTTTCCATTTGCAATTGAGGGTAGAAAAATATCCAGGAAATACATTTTTTTAACGTATCAATCGTAATTTTTCTATATTAAAAACCTTCGCAGAACTAAACAATAACAAGCGTTGAGATATGTACATAAGTGTGAATATAAGTAAGTATGCAAATAGGTCTAAATTTAGCTAAAAACCCGTCTGGAGTAGGGAATTTGAAAAAAAGCTTAAATATTACGTTTTGCCGCATTTTAGTCTTTAGTCGCTGGAAATGTAGTAGTGCAAATTCTGGAGTTTTAAGGTAATACATTTTTATTTTTGCAGTGATAACTTTTTATGGGATGGTAAACTAAAGCGTTACGTAACGCGTTACGGTGAGCATTCTTTTCTCTGAGTTAAATTATGAAATAAAATTATTTGGCGAACTTGTTGGATTTGAACTGGGTACATCTGGATTGATAGTTATATGCTAAAGCCACTAGGCTATTTGCAATTGAATGACGTGTAGTAATAATTTGTTAACTATTGAGTTAATGAGAAATATAATAATAAATTTGTGCTGAGATACCTATAAACCTTTGAATTTGGAGCAAGATTATACGTTTGTACATTTGTTGATTTTCAAACATATAATTAAATGCCCAATGTTGATAAACAAAACAATTTGTTACATATCGGAGAACATGAAATTGAAATTCCAGTAGGGATGAAATTGTTGATATTGCACTATACTAATTATATTGCTAAGGAATTATTAATTCGCAATTCTACCATATCTCTAAGAATTGAAGCCAATAATAATGCAATGGAGATTAAAATTTACAGCAGAGAGAAAATATATTTCGATAGGAATCGTACGATTAAAACATTATTGGGTTTCAGTAACCCATTCTTAAAGCTGGTGTCATAAACTTATCTGATTTATCTGTTCACATAAACAAAATTAATGTAATTCTAATTGAATGCAATATTACAACTACAAAGTTCTTATTGAAGTTTCTGCCTGGTTTTATTTTATCTACTTAAATGAATGCAAATTTACTATACAAAACGTATAAAACTTGTTTTCGGCAGCCATCTTTCAAAAGTCAGATTGGCCGAGCGTTCTAAGGTGCTAGAATTTTTTCACATTGCAAGAGCGATGTCCTCAACCAACAGCTTACTTTTTGGGGCTTACTACCTCCTTATTGAGAGTGCGCTGTTAAGTGGTTACATCCCTCCCAATGCATTCCTCTTTTTAGACAGGGCTGATACAGGATAGAATGGCGGTTCCGCTCATCTACTACGTCAGCCGGAAAACTTGCGTCTCTCTGTCTGTCCTCGAGTCAGCAGCTTAAAGGGTTCGATGGATTTGCTTGGAATTTGGGACATATTGTTTTTTTCGCTAATATTCCCACGCGTTTTTTATTTTTTTTTAAACGACAAATAACAGTAGCTCCAATACATTTTTTTTGGCAAAATACAAAAATCTTATTTTTCTCAAAAACGGCTCTAATGATTCTTATAAACAAAAATCAGTTCATTAATGAATTTGATAATTTTTTTTTTGGAAAAAAATTGTTATTTTGGTACCTCTAGTATAACCATTTTTTTGGTTTTCGATTTTCTTGGAAACGGTTACTTTAATTTTTTTGAAATTTCTTACGCAGACGCTCTTGGAAAGTATAAACACTATCTTAAACCAAAATTTTTCAAAAAAAGTTTTTTTGGAAATTATTTTTTTTTTTGAAAACTTAAAATTCCAAAAAATTTCCAAATATTTAAAAAAAACTACTTCTTTTAAATAAAAAAAATAAGGGTACCCCCATACAAATGTTAAAAAATCGTTAAGAATTAATACAGTCCATTCTTAAATATAAAAATATTTTATCTTGCTTACTTTCTAACTGTACATCCCATAGAACGTCATTACCCAATTTAAATAATTTTTCTTATGCAAATGCTTCTTAAAATTGTTAATAAAACTGCATTCTTAAATTTTCAAAAAAATGCTTTTCGACTATTAAAAATTAAATAATTTTTTTTTCTGAAAAATCGATTTTTCAAAAACAAGTCAGTGAATTTTTTTTTAAATTGAGATTTATATGTATATTAATTATATCTTCAAAATGGCGTTTCAATTTTTTTTCTAAAAATGTTTTTAAAATTTTATACATAAAAAATTATATTTTAAAAAAACCGCTCCAACGATTTTTGAATTAGTTTTTTTTGATATATTCTTATTTATCCAGTAATTCAAATGGCATCTTTGTTTTCCCTCAATTTATAACAATAAACAATATGAAAACATTTAATTGTATTTATTATCCGTTTACTTCTTACTTATTATATTTTCTTTTTACGAATTTTTCGTGCGTCACTGAATGCTAAATACAATGTAGGTAGGCACTCGCACATTTATATATCTGCACTTATGTAGAATCTTCATTATTATATGTACCTACATATTTACATACTTAGGATCTATCTATGTAAGTAGCTACATATATTACTCTCCTAACTTACAAGTAAAATCCATAATTGAAATTTAAATATGCATTTGTAGGTAGGTACCTGTGTAACTATTCCTTGAAGCATCCATTTGAAAAGTCATTATACTAAAAATCAATTTAATCTTACTTACATCGGTTTTAAACCGGATAGCTAGACTACCTATACCTACTAAACAGCGTCAATGCTTAGCTACATTAAAGTTTTAAGCTCCAAGAGCTAGTTCGTATGATCCAGTCGTGCATTTAATTTTTTTACAATTTCAATAAAAATGTCCTTCCAGTTTGAAAAAATTGCAAAGTACTATTTTAAAATGTTGATATAGAGCGATTGACGATATTTTAGTTTGATAATATATCATGTAAAATATACAAATGAACATTGTTAAATCTACATGTTGCCATGTTAATTTATTCTGACTTGCTTGCAATAGCTCAGCAAAGCTTCTAGACAAAATCCACATTGAGTAACAAATGTAAGTATTTTGATGTTAATTTTTCTACATTAACATGTTAGTTCAAAAAGATTGCTTTTTTTGCAGCCTGGGCTTAAACAAAATTTTAAAATAAACTCTGTGTGTCAGCTTAGCACGTTGTTACGTTTTCTGTTTAATTTAACACGATACCTTGTAGACATAAGTAGATGAGGGATTTGTGAATAGAAGCTCTTTGCTCAAAAATTATGTAATGTTTATATACGCAAAATGCTACATTAAACAATGAAACCTATATTTTATGCCCATCTCCTGGAAATTGTCAGTCTTTTAATATCGTCGAGTCGTTTACTTGGATTTTCATAGATTCTTATATCCGTATTCTACTGTACACAAAGATAACGACCTATACCTACCAGTTTTAATAAAAAACAAAATACATTTCCAATTGGCTTCCTATTCAAAAACAAAAAGTTGGCATCCACAAACAAAAGTTTTATGTTGAACAATATTTACTTAGGTACATTATGAACATTTTTTAGTGAAAAACAAACTTCCTAAACCATTCCTAATGATGAAGCCATACAAAAAATTTTAACATCTAAATAAAAACACATCGAATGAGGAAGTAATGCAGGCTTCCAGAAAATGTAATTGAAATGAAAATAAATCTTTTTTTTTTACTCTTTCTCGAAGAACCCAAAAATACAAAAAAGCCAAGTAAACATAAACAATCTCTAAAGTATAAATAAACAAAACTTTTGACCGCAATTTTGTAACATGTTTCAAAAGTCTTGTAAAACTTAACGAACGAATGAAGAACGAACTTTAAAGCAAACACCAAGAATAAAAAGGAAAAAAAAGGAAACAACCAGAACCAATATTTCCATACTGCTAGCCAAAATATTTCCATTTCAGATTGCTTATCGCTTTGGCCAAAAACGGACTGTTTTCAGAGAACTTTTGCAAACATAATGATCCCCCTAGCGTAGATAATAAATATCAGTGCAATCGCGCAGCGCGAATATTTTCCACTGAATTTCGCAATTTTGTTTCGCTTTCGAAATGGTCCTAGTCCTGGTACTGGTCGACGGCGGCGGCCTTGTTAGTCCTTCTTCTATTTGCCATCAGTGCCACCTATTACTGAACGAGTTGTATTACAGCTGGTTAGCAGTTAAAACGTCCTTCTACCATCACAACCCTCGGGGGGTGAGTTCGCGTGATTGCCGTCGAAAGTTTTGCTTATCGCGAAAAACCGTTTCAATTTATGTTTATGAGAGTGAATGGCACGATGCGGCCACCGCATTGCCCGGAAGGAACAGGGACTCGATTATGAGTTCTGTTGGTCTATGTTGGAGATGCTCCACAGCCATAGCATGGCAAATACAGAAATGAGCCACAATAACCAGACAACGCGCCATATAGCTAGCTAGCGATTCTTTTTTTTTCCTTTCTGTCTTTGCCAATGACTTGGTTTTTGCTTGTTGGTGAAACAAATCCTCAATTTCGTTATTAATCGATTCGATTTGGAGAATAGTTCTCTGCCGTTTCGGGGTCAAAAGAGTGGAAAATAATGGCGGATGTTTTATGGAGCAGATCTTTGGAGAAAATATTTCTTAATAATTTCGAAAGATTGCACTGCTTGCTTGGATGGTTGGTTGGATGAAAAGTTTTCGTGTAACAATTAAGTGACAGCTGATTTGCTGGTTTCTTTTCACTTTGAATCGGGACAAATAAAATTATTTAGATTAATGGAACTGCATTATAGCTAAAGTGAAATTTTATTTATGGTTTAAAAAAAAGACCTGGGATGAGTTGAGTTTTAAGGCATTATGAGCAGGTGCTGAATTCTCGAACAAGTATTGGATATGGTTAGTCATTGGTAAATCGTCAATTCGTTACAAATTGTATGAGGTACTAGCTGTCATCTCAGCAGTTTAACAGTCCTGTCAGTTACATACTGCCATACGGAAGAATTCGCTAAAAATTTAATGACCATTAATTTGAAAATGCTTGCCCTCAGATGGGGGTTTTAGCGAAGATTCAACTTTAATTTCTGAATAATAAAATAAGAGACAAATAAGGAGTTGGATAAATCATCCACGTTCGTTTAGTTCGACTAAAGAAGAACACTTTTGGCTTGACAGTTGCTGCAAAATTGGACTTGGTGGTAATATGCAACTAAATAGATAGAAACATTCTTTATCCCATCAACAAGGTTTAAAAAGCTTTCCTAAGAATAAAGGTATGGCAACTCTGAAATCTGCCTAATATAGCATTTCATTTGAGTTAAAGAAATAAATAGACAGTATACAAATTTATAATTTATTTGATAGTGGAAATTTTTTAACGTTTTTTTATAATAAATTAAAGATTTTATTTTGCACAACTTAAAACACAAATTATTTATTTTTGCTTAAATGTACATTTCGGAAGCTATGCTTCCATCATCAGTAAGCTCTATTTAAATAATAATGACATTTTGATTTTAATATTAAAATTCAATACAAACAACAAATTCAATACAAACAAAAAATTACACAAACAAATTTACAGTGAATTTAAGGTCTAATATAAACTTTTTTGAAAATTTTTAAATATATAAAGAAATTCGAAAGCATCTAGCTCATAAGGATCATTTACATTACGTATTAATTTTAAGTTTTGTAAGCAAAAATTATGGTTATTATCTAGCATGTGTTGTGATACACTTGATTTTTCTGGTTCATTGTATCTTAGATGCGCAAAATGTTCTTTAAATCTTTTGAGAATTGGTCTTCTTGTCTGCCCTGTATATTCTTTATTACAATTCAATTCAATACTTCTTTGAAAATTTTCTTTTGTTTTAAGTTTACTGTTCTTCCTGTTAAAATATTAAATTTATTTGTTAAAATTTGTTTTTTCTTACCAAATTTAATTTCAACAGTATCCTCAATATGTTTTATAAAAATAGTCCATTCGCTTGATTGTTCCATTATTTCAATTTGAGTTCCTTCGTGGTTTAATTTGTTGCTTAGATATAAATGTAACGAATATGTTTCTCTTTCTGTTGTAGACAACTATTTTTTTTCAAAGAAGTAGAACTAGTGCAGGACTTTGTCAAAAATTTATCAAGTGTTCAATTTACACCAAATGAACTAGAACTACTCAACCGAGGATTAGATTTCGCACTACAACCTCCAGAAAAACAATCCGTAGAAAGTGCTTTAGTTAACATTGAAACAGCTCTTAAAAATTTCAATGATGAAGATAAAAAAGCAAGACCAACAATAACAGCACCTGTCACATATTGTTTTTATTTTAGCCAAAAAGATAAATGTTATTTTTCTCAAAAATGGCTCCAACGATTTTTACAAGAAATAATAATTAAGGGAAAGAGAAAAGGTATTTTGTGGTAATTTTTCTTTGAAAAAAAAAATTATTTTGGTACCTCTAAGGCATTTTGTTGGTTTTCAATTTTCTGAAAAAATGGTTCAATTGTTTTTTTTTTATTATGTTTCTTATGAAGAAACTCCGTAAAAAAGTTGACCAAAATTTTTCCAAATAATTTTTTTTTTTTGAAAACTCAATACTTCAAAAACCATCTAACATTGCAGTTAGTAGTTTTTTTACATTATTATTCTGAATACTTAAAAATAAACTATTTTCCTAAAATTACAATCAACGGTACCTCCCATATAAGTGTTAAAACACCGCTATGAAAGAAGTTGATTCAAATTAGCTCTTGACGGCCTTTAGTCCATAAAATTTGCGTTTCGCCCAGGCGATATTACTTCGATTCAACAGTTGGCTAGTGAGCGCCTTACCAACACGCACTTTTTCTTAAGTTCAGTTCACTTACATGGATGTTTTGACAAAAAAAAATATCCAACAGGTGAGATCGCCCGGACGAAACGAAAATTTTGTAGACTAAATGCCGTTAAGACCCGTTTGTGGACTAAAGGCCGTTAAGAGCCGTTTGTGGACTAAAGGCCGTTTTTCTTCAAACTTGGTACTCAGCCGTCTTAGGTGATTGTATGTACAAGAGGTTTTTCAAATTCTAAATAATAAAGCATTTCAAAATTTTTGGAAAAATATTTTTGAAAATTTTTCTTTTTCGAAATTTCAATATTTCGAAAACTGGTGAACGATTTTTTCTGAAAGCTTGTTTTTAAGCTTACATATATTATTAAATGGTAGGTATATAAAATTGTAATCCAAATTTTTGTTTAGAAAAAATGTAAGAAATTGTTTATATAAAAAAAATTAAGAAAAACCGACTTTAAAAATATATTTAGCCGTTTTTATTAAGAATACTATGTGTTCGAACTTAAAAGCAAGTACGTGCGATCCAGTCGTGCATTTTAGTAAATTTTGTAACGAATGGAATTCAAGAAGTAGCATTCTTGGAACAGAAAGGGGATTAAAACAGAATAAACGCTTAAAATGGCAATCGTGTAAATGCAGACTTACACGATTCCTTTTTTGGTTGTTTCGTCATTTTCACAATTTGAATGAGGGATTAGAAATTAATAGGGAATGAAGTAACGATCACACAAATAAAAGTTTAAGGTCCTTTTCCGATTGAGCTTTGTCGTTTCTGGTTTGCCAACTGCATGATTCTCGTATTTTAAAAAAAATAGATTTAAAAATGAAAATTATTGATTTATAAAAATTGTTGTTCATTATTTAATATGGAATACATAATGGGTTATCCATTTTGCGATTTCAAAAGTAAGCGTAAATAAAACACATATAAAATATTTTTTTTTCATGATATTTCTTTTTTATTATAAAGTTTGAATGTTGACATTATGTGTGAAATACTACATCATTTAAATGACCACCACGCGAATTGCTGCAAGCATCGATTCTTTGAGGTAATTTTCGACCACTTTTTGACACATATTGGGCGGTATCTCAGCCATAACTTGACGAATGCTGGTTTTAAAGTGCTCAAGAGTTTAAGGTTTATCTGAATAAACACGGTCTTTTGCGTAGCCCCACAAAAAAGAAGTCCAGCGGTGTCAAATCGCATGATCTTGGTGGCCAGTTGATAACGCCACGACGAGAAATTACGCGGCCAGGAAATGTCTCTTGTAATACAGCCATATTCGCTCGATTTGTTTGGCATGTGGCACCGTCTTGTTCAAACCACATATTCTCCAATTCGTATTCTTCAATAGCAGGCAAAAAAAAGTCGGTTATCATATAACCATAACGCTCCGAATTGACGGTGACAGTCGTTCCATCGTCGTTTTCGAAGAAGTAAGGTCAAATCACACCTCCAAATAGCGCCCCCAACAGTGACTTTTTGTGGATGTAATGGCCTCTCTTCAATTACTTGAGGATTCTCAGAACCCCAAATACGACAATTTTGTTTATTAACATAGCCACCGAGTGAGAAATGTGCTTAGTCGTTGAAGAAAAGTTGGACGATTATGTAAACCATAATCTCCTCTTAAAGCACGATATGTTGCTGTGGCAGAATCACCATTTTTGTAGTATGTTTTACCAATTTTTATGCATTGTGCGATAGTTAAGCGATCCATTTTCGTAAATGGCAGACTTTCAACTGAAAAAAAAAATTGGTTTAACAACTTAGTTTGACAGATGTCGAATTCCAGCCCTATAGTTTTGAAACCGCAAAATGGATAACCCTATATGAAAACAGTAAAGTGAATAACTTATGTAATGCATACTCATTTTTCTTCTCGTATATATCGTACTTTATACCACACAAGTTGTTTACACTTCGCAGCCTTTAGTGCTAGGTAAAATAAGACAGTTACGGCAAGACTAGAGCGTTTGAGAATTAGTGTAACCAACAAGAAATTTGGATATAAGAAAATTGACAAAAAAAAGTATAGTAATTTATGTCGTAATTCGGTTGACAGAATTTTATAGTTTATTTGACAATAAAATGAAATTTGACTCATAACTGCAAGCCAATCATAAACACCCACAAACACACTGAATTATGTCTGCAGAATATACACAGTAAAAAAAAATAAAACAAAACAAAAAAAAAAAACAATGAAACCGTATTATTATAGCAAGACAAGAGCTCTCAAGGATCTGAACTCGCCTTTAAATCGCTTTGTTAGACGAATTTTATTCTTCTAATAAAATGCACGCTATCCAAACTCAGTCATTGAGAAGCCATCAAATTACCAGAATAAAAGCAATTCACATCCTTGAACGCATAACGTAAAAGCCAATCCAACAACTCCAAAAATCGCAAAGCAAGTCAAAAAAAACGAACAATCTCCCGCATCCATGAAGAAAAAAAAAAGACGAACTAATTCCACGATGCTGTCTCACTGTCAAAGAAAGAAAAAAAAAAAACAGAATTATTGGTAAATGTTGCTCCTTAAGAGGAAACGAAAATTGTTTTATTTCTTTCATTCTTGATGCTTGTTGGCTTCGATGGAATACAAACTCTTGGAAATTTTTAAATTCGTACACATCTCAGTAAATTATTATAGTCCATTTTGGCTACAAGGACATTTTTGATAGTTCCATTAATTACGTAATTGCATTTATGTTTTCATCGCAAGGAGCAGAGAAAGGGATATTTATAAGGTATTTAAAAATAAAATGTTACTTTTGTGACTGCAGTATTTGTTTATGGTATTGATGACGTCATTGTACATGTAAGTCATTCATTGCAAGATTATGCTTTTGTGAAAATCCTCTGGGAGTTTCCTGGTGACTGGATTCTATAGAAGTTACAATGTCAGTGTATGGTGGTGTACAAATGGTAAAACAGAAAAACTATTAAAAATAACTGTCGAAAAAAGCACGCCTTGAAAGTGGGTGCATACACAAAAATCATTTTACTGAGAAGGACCCTTTTCTTGGCTGTTCACAGGGTGAAACTATTCTAATGGAATACATACTAGAGTAAGATCGGGTAGTGTGGAACACGCTAACTATTTTCGGCTATATTTTTTTTTTAAATAAAGCCTTTTTGAAGAGATGAAAAAGCGTTATCATTCATTGAAACATTGATAACAGCATTTACTAACATTTGTGCTTGATTTATCTCAAATGCATTAAATATTTGCAAAAGTTTGACAGTAGTGCAAATCTGACCCTTTGGAAAAGAGGCGGGTAATGTGGGCCCCATAGTGCGGGTAATGTGGAGTAGTGCTCCACATTACGAGAAATAGAAATTGATATATGTATTTCCCATTTTATGAATGAAATGCTTACCTTTTATGATTTATTCGGCATTTACGTACCTATTTAAATAAATACAAAACCAAAATTCAATAAATTTAGCATTTTATTTCTAGAAATAAAATAAAATAAAATGCATGACTGGATCCCACGGACTTGCTCTTGTAGCTAAGAACTTAAATGTAGATCACCATTTAAGTTTAGTTAGTTAGGTGTTGTTATCCAATGCAGGTTTAAAGCATATGTAGGTAATATTACCTTGATTCTTATTATAATAAATTGTGGAATGGATGATTCATGGAATAGTCACAAATGTATATTTAAATCTGAGTTATGGATTTTAATTATGTAAGTTAGGAGAGTAAAATGTATCTACATAAATAATAGATGGAACCTTAGTATGTAAACATGTACATAATAATGAAAATGAGGGATGTAGGTTGGTAGGTAGCTAATTTAAGTGCAATATGCATTACATAAGATTCATGTGATTTTTAGAGACACATATGTATATATAAATGTATGAGGGCCGATATTGTATTTAGTATTCAGTGACGTACGCAAAAATTTGTAAAAAGGGAATAATAATAAGGTAGAAATAAATGGATAATACACATAATTAAATGTTCTTATATTGCTTTGTCATTATAGTTTGATGGAAAACAAAGACGCCATTTGAATTCATGGATAAATAAGAATATATAAAAAAAATTCAAAAATCGTTGGAGCGGTTTTTTAATAAATTAATTTTTAATGTATAAAATTTTGAACACAATTTTAGAAACAAAAATTTAAACGTCATTTTGGAGAAAATCGATTTTTCAAAAAAACAAAATATGACACGTCACTGACTTTAAAAAAAGCTTTCCCATAATACGTGTACTGCTTATTTTTGTGGGACAGAGTAAAGTGAAGTATTTATATATACTCTGTCCAATAAAAATAGTCAGTACAGGCCTAATGTGAAAGCTTTTTGAAATACATTTGTGCCTGTTGCTGAAATTGCCACTGAAAATAACCACTGAGTCACATAAAAATTATTTCTGTAATCTTGTTAAAACAAGCGTAAGTACTGCACGTCCAAGCCTTCACCATGCACTCAACCCTCGTTGTGAGCTTTTAAAATAATCACATTGAATCAGAGTTACCACTGCCACGCTTGTGGTAATTTAGTATACTTACTACTGCAACACTGTAAGTTACAGGGTACCCGTAAGAGCTTTAAAATAGTACGTACTTATTGGCATCTATTACAGTCAGAGTGAGAGGCAAGCATCCTATCTTCTTGTACTGTACTATTTTTGTTGGACAGAGTATATTGAAATTGGCACTATCTTTTGGACATTTTTGTACATGGTCAGTTATAAGAATCAACTTCGATCATCAGCATACATTCTTCAGAAAAAAAAATGCACGACTGGATCGCACGTACTTGCTCCTATGTTCGATCACATTATATATGCAAAAGATTCTTAATAAAATTACTACATATATTTTTAAAGTCGTTTTTCACATATTTTTTTATATATACAAATTCCTAATTTTTTTCTAAAAAAAAATTGATATGAACATTTTAAATATTTAATAATATAATATTAACTTATATAAAAAAAAATATTTTTTTTTAAATTCAAAAAAACTATTTTACGAAAATTTTGAAATGCAGTATAATTTAGAATTTGAAGGAGATCCTGTATACAAATTTTGATCCAAATCCGTTGAGCCGTTTATAAGAAAGACGAAAATCAATAAAATGGTTGTATGGCAGGTACCGTTAATAACAAAGTATTTTAATTTTTGGTTAAAATGTACACCATACTCAAATTAGTACACACACCAATTTTTATCAAAATCGTTTAATTAAGATGGTAGAAAAATGTTTATGGCAAGTACCGTTATTTTTGGGCCTAAAACAACAATTCAAAAATCTATCCTAAATGGCCTAAGTACCAAGTTTTAGCCGTTTAGGCTGTAGATCGTTCTGCAGACAGACAGACAGACAGAAAGACGGAATTGCGGCACCCACTTTTTTGGTGTTCTCTATGATAACAATGTTATGTTTTTTTTTACGAATACATTACTTGCCTCATAGTACCTATAACCGCAAGTAAAAAGCAGGACAGGTTAACCAAGAGGAAAGGATGGATGAATGGAAATCGACCAGGAGTCTTCATTGGATTTAAAATAAACAAAGTATCAAGTTCTATCTGACCGAATATTAACTTGCACATTAACAATTTTACACATTTTTTCTTCGCCTGATTTTTTGTTTATTAATTTCATTCACTAAACTCCCTAGCCAAACAAAACTGATGAGAGGATTGAATCTATGTAACGATACGTGTTTTTTGTCGATGAAACCCGTCTGTTCGCACTGGATAAGTAGGTATCCTTACAATTCCAAACTTACATCCCAAACCCACCAAAAAAAAACCCAACCTCGACGATTCCTGACAGGCAGGCATCTACGAAGGGAAAAGACAAACATTATGATGTTTATCATACATATTTTTCACATATTTTCTTCGTCCTTATAATTTATGTTTTCGTATAAAATAAAAAGCAATTTTATTTTCCATGTCATAAATATGCCACGTTTGCGTTTTTTTTTCGTTGTTATCCTTGGGTGAAATTTGGGTGGCAACGACCAGTACCCGGCAGGTGCGTTTTCCCTTTGTCGCGTCGCCACTGAGCGCCACCGTTTCGGTTGCCTACAACTTACGATGCCACAGCTACAGTTATTACAAACTCAGATCCAGGACTATAGGTCCTGAGGGGGAGTCTTTTTTCAGTGGAAAAAAAAAATAAACTTTCAGAAAGGTTTCTCCGGAGACAAGATAAATAAAGTCAATTTAATGATTTATGTTAGCTGGAGTTTTTCGGTGTTTTTCCTCTTTCGTTCGTTTTATTTTTTTTTTTTTTGCTTTTTTTTGAACAAACCTTTTTTAAATGAACAAAAAAGAAGCAAGGCAGTCATTCAGATCCTGCAGAAAGAAGGAAAAAATCATCGAGCAAGCATGACTTTATGTTTTATCAAATGGTTATGCTCACAATTCGATGGAAATGTGTGTGTGATTTGTGGTGGGGGGAGGGGGGGGGGGGGGAGGTAACTTCGTGAGGAAGATGATATGTAAGATTCACGTAGTTATTATTGAAATAATTCGACGTAAGCTGTTTCGTGTGTGAGTTATTTAATAAAATATATCAAATGAAAGTTGCTGTTTTTTTTTATTAAAATAATTTCTTAAAAAGGCAAGAGTGAGATTAAACTTCTAGTTTTCGAATCAGAGGCGGCTGCAGCCTTTTTAGCGCCCTGGGGGAATATTTCTGCGGTGCGTGGGGCCCTCTTATTTAAACATCAATTTAAACAACGGCACACTCCAGCGCTAATTGGGTCACCATCTAGGCTACTACTGAATTCCAATTAACAAGAACTCTGCAAAATAGCAGTTTTGTCTCAATTTGAGTTTTTTGCACTCTTTCTCATATGATTGAAATTATTTGTCATTTGCACTTCTAAGCAACACATTCTTGTAAAAAATTAACATTGCGGTCTGGTCAACATTTTTGATTTACTTGAACCTTATATTGATATAACATGACATCTTCTTAAATCAACTACAATATTAGCATAGGCGTTCGTCGTCTGGTTAATTTACTGTAATCTATGTAATGCTACTCAACATGTTAGCTGCTCAAATTTCAAAAAACTCATATTAGAATGAAAATCTTGTTATTTTTAAATTGTAAAGGATTTGATCTGGTGGTTTCATCAGAGTGAAGGGAAATATTGTTGATTCTTTTCATAAGAAAGCTATGAAAGCGTATGGACGCTAATATTCCGCATTGTCAATTCTTCATGGTATTAGTGCATCAATTTGGAGGACGATGCAGCAAATTCGAAGACTTCAATAGCCAGCCGCCTGACTGTTTATAAACATAACGGTATTTCGTTTCTGACTGTATGTTTCCATTTGAGTGTCTTGCATTCTTGCCTAGTTGCAAATAATTTTTTCTGGAAGAGCATAACCAAAAGTTGAAAAGCCGGAAATACACAACAAACTCCAAATGACACAAATACTTTCAAAGAACTTCTTAATAGAAGTTCGTGGCTGTGTTAAATTTTTTTATATGCCTAAACTTTATTCATAGATGTAAAAGCTTCAATAAATTCAAAGCTTGAACCTTAAGGAAGAAACAAATTTGTATTAAGTACTTAGCTATAGTCCAGCAAAATTAGACAATTTAGATTTTTTATTTTTAACTAGATTTTTTGGTGGAGAGCTTCATTTTTACGCCATAAGCATTTTCGTAAAAGTACCGTAAATTTGGAGCGGAGCAAGAAATTATAGAGGAGGGGAAAAGGGGTAAGATTCGAAAAGCATAACTTGAAAAATGTTGTAGGTACATATTCAACACAAAATAAAATGCACGAGTGGATCGTACGAACTTGATCTTGTAGCTAGCAACTTTAATGTAGGTAAGCATTGAGGTTTAGTTAGTTAGGTGTAGTTAACATATGCAGGTTTAAAACCTATGTAGGTAAGATAACCTTGATTCTTATCTTAGTATAATGAGTTGTCGAATGGATGATTCACGGAATAGTCACAAATGTAAGTTTAAGTCTAAGTTATGGATTTTAATTATGTAAGTTAGGAGAGTAAAATGTATCTACATACGTAATAGATGGAACCTTAGTATATAAATAAACATGTACATAATAATGAAAATTAGGGATGTAGGTTGGTAGGTAGCTATATACATACAACTTCATAATTTAAGTGCAATATGCATTACATAAGATTCATGTGATTTTTAAAGACACATATGTATATATAAAGGTATGAGGGCCAATATTGTATTTAGTATTCAGTGACGTACGCAAAAATATGAAAAGAATGAATAATAATAAGGTAGAAATAAATGTGTAAAACACATAATTAAATGTTCTTATATTGCTTAGTCGTTATAGTTTGAGGGAAAACAAATATGCAGTTTGCATTCTTTGATATATAAGAATATATAAAAAAAAATTCAAAATCGTTGGAGCGGTTTTTTAATAAATTAATTTTGTGTGTATAAAATTTTGAAAACATTTTGAGAGAAAAATTGGAAACGCCATTTTGAAGATATTATTAATATATATATAAAATTCTGCGATTTTTTTCCAAACATCGATTTTTCAAAAAAAAATTTGGGTATGCAGTTTTGTTAACAATTTTAGGGAGCCGTCTAAAAAAAAATTATTTTAATCGGTTAATCGAATATTGAGAAATATGAAAAGTTGTTCTATGGGAAGTACCGTTAATAAGTACGCAAAAAGAAATATTCTTATACTTAAAAGTGAACTGTACTAATGTAAGAACACATACATTTTTTTATAAAAATCGTTGGAGCCGATTTTTAGAGTTTTGTTTTTGGCCAAAAAAAAGTATGGTTGCTACTGCTATTTTTCGTCTTAAAAAAAAATATAAAAAAAAAAGTGTGGGCATATTACCGAAAAAACAATATGTATCAAGTTTGAAGCAAATCTATCAAAGTGTTTAGGTTTTAGACCCGAGGACAGACAGACAGACTGGCAGACTGACAGAATGACAGACAGACAGACGGAATTGGGGGACCCACTTTTTTGGTGTTCTCTATGATCGAGTGTCATGTTTGATTGTTAGAAACAAAATTTTTTTTTTTACGAATACATCTTGCCTTATAGTACCTATAATCGCAAGCAAAAATGTTAAGGCACTTTTTATCGTACAATTGATGGATTTGGAGAAAAATTTAGATGTAGTATATTTATTGAAAAAAAGTAATAAATGTATGTTTTTGAGTGGGGAAATTTTTTGTTCTTAGTTATATTTTGAAGAAAATGTTGTATTAAAAAAAACAAGTTTTAAGAGTGGCACCTGAAAAAGGATTTTTAAGATGGCAGCATTTCCCTGCCGGTGCCACTGTTAAAACTTGTTTTTTTTAATAGACCATTTTATTCAAAACGTAACTAAAAACACTTATCATCACAGGCCTGCTCAATGGTGCGGAGACATGGACCCTGTCGAAAGCAGATGAAGATAATATCCTTAGTCGTTTCGAGCATAAGGTTCTTCGCAAGATTTTCGGCCGTATCTGCGTTAACTGGCTTCGGAGGAGAACTATACCAGCTGTACAGCGACATTGAAATGGTACAAAAAAAACGTATTTCACGTTTAAAGTGGCTCGGCCATGAAGAGCGTATGGACAACAATACCCTGGCTCATAGGATCTCCGATTCTAAGCAAGAGGGAAGACCACAGTCAAGGTAGACCTCGCCTTAGGTGGCGCGCTCAATTAGAAGATGACCTCAACAAACTTGGAGTACGCAGCTGGAGGCAGCTAGCCAAAGACCGGACTGGCAGGAGACGAATGTTGGTTGAGGCCCAGGTTCGCCACGAACTGTAGCGCCACCTAAGTGAGAAGTAAGTACGTAAGTAAAAACAAAAATATTCCCATCTCAAAACATAAATTTATTAATTTTTTTTTGAATAAATTGCCTACACCCCATTGTTTGCGACCATTTTTTACAAATTTATCAATTGTATGATAAAAAGTGTCTTAACATTTTTTATGTAGAATCTGTACCTACAAATTAAAAAAAAAAAAAACATGTGTGTCTTGGGACGCCCGACCGTAGTGATAACCTAAGTTAATCTAAGTATTAGTATTAAAATTGAATAAACTTAAAAAAAGATTTAAAAGTCATTCGTTAATTTGATTAGTTTCAAAAGTTCTCCGTATGCTTCGAAATAACTTTGTGGAATACTGTTTTTAAAAATATTGAAATTATAATCAACTATTGCATTTAGACCCGTTTGCTGATACGAACCATGAATATTTATGTTCAACTTAAAACTTTTATGGGCTACTTTTCCTCTGCATAAACTGTCACATAAGTGCTTAAGTACAACTTAAATGCTTAAGGTGTGTATCAGCAAATGGGCCTTAGAATGTCAAAAAACCCTATAAAGATATATAGCATTCTTATTAATAAGATATAAGATACATTCTTATTATTTTAGTTTTACTCCACTTTTAAGACCTTAACCTTAAAGATTGAACTACTTGAACAGATGATATAATCTCAAAAAAAACCGCATCTTTTCTTTTTAACTAATTTTCAAACATAACTGTTCTTCTACACTGAACATCGATGATCCGAGTAGGCAGTCAATTTTGAATGTTTTTCTACTGTTTAAAAAAAAAGATTGCAAAGCTTGTTGTTGTAGCTCATAGAGTAATGATTTCATACATGAAAATAATCGTCATATTGTTATATGGAACGAGTCAAATGTAAATGACTGATATGTGTAATCTTCTTAATATTACAGTTTTCTTACGGTTAATTGCATTCTAGGAATCCAACATGCTTACCAAACATTCAAGTCAATATACTGTGTAGTTTCCAAAAATTTCAGATTTCTAGGTCCACTCCTTAAAATGATAAAATTATTTTCTTTTCATAACTAAGCGGTTTACCCGCCCATAAGAAGTTATCACTTCAAAAAAATATATATATATATGTTCAAATTTGTGATTCGAACCCACGCCCAGCTCCCTCTCGGGAACCAGAGCTTATATCTAGCGCCTTTTGTTTTAAATTCATTATTATTTAATATTAACTTATTACTATCTTAAAGCTAGACAAAAATGTTTAAACCAGCCTAATTATCGATAGCTTACATCTTATTTTCTGGCCCTTTACGGGCGCTCTTAACTAAACTATAACTCTTAAAACTAATGTCTTTCGACTTAAATCTATCGCCTTAGACCGCTCGGCCAATCTGACTTATGAACGATGGTTGGCAAAAAGTGGTCTTATACTTTTTGTATAGTAAATTTGCATTCATTTAAGTAGTAAAAATAAGACCAGGCAGACACTTCAATAAGAACTATGGAGTTGTAATATTGCATTCAATTAGAATTACATTAACTTTGTCTATGTCAACAGGTAAATCAGATTAGCTTATGATACCAGTTTAAGAATGTGTTTACTGAAACCCAATAATGTTTCACTCGTACGATTCATATCGAAATATATTTTCTCTCTGCCGTAAATTTCATTCTCCATTGCATTGTTCCGCCATTCTTAGAGATATGTTATAATTGCGCATTAATAATTCCTTAGCAACATAGTATAATGCAATATCAACAATTTCATATGACCCTACTGGAATTTCAATTTCATGTTGAAACAAATTGTTTTGTTTATCAACATTGGGCATTTAATTATATGTTTGAATATCAACTAATGTGCAAGCGTATAATCTTGCTCCAGATTCAAGGGTTTCTAGATACCTCAGCTCAAATTTATTATTATATTTCTCATTAACTCAATAGATAACAAATTATTACTACACGTCATTCAATTGCAAATAGGCTAGTTGCTTGAGCATATAACTATCAATCCAGATGTACCCAGTTCAAATCCAACAAATTCTACAAATAATTTTATTTCATAATTTAATTCAGAGAAAGGAATGCTCACCGTAACGCGTTACGTAACGCATTGGTTTACCCTCCCATAAAAACTTATCAATTCAAAAAAAATGGTTTTCGAGTAATTTAAAAAAAAAACAGAATTTTATCCCCTTTCCACAATCTAAAAAATGAAACTTTAAACCAAAGTTCAGCCTTGTCGGAATTTTTTGAAGTGAATATCTTATTTTCATAAACTATGGGTTATCCATTTTGCGGTTTCAAATATATAGGGCTGGAATTCGACATTCTGTCACAGTAAGTTGTTAAATAATTTTTTTTTTTGCAGATGAAAGTCAGACATTTACGAAAATGGATCGCTTAACTATCGCACAACGCATACAAATTGTTATAAATTGTCCTACAAAAATGGTGATTCTGCCACAACTACATATCGTGCTTTAAGAGGACATTATGGTTTACATAATCGTCCAACTACGCAAGCAATTGGGAAAATTGTGAAGAAATTTGAAGAGACTGGATTGGTTACAGATATTGTAAAGCCTGTGCATCATCGTTTCGCTCGTACCACTGAAAATATCGCTGTTCTAAGTGAAAGTGTTGCCGAAGACCCGAATGTGTCGATTCCTCGTCGTTCTCAGGAATTATGACTGTCTTACGGTACATTATGGCGTATTTTGCATTTGGATTACCTACATCCATATAAAGTCCGGCTCACACAACAACTGAAGCCAGCTGACCATTCACAACGTCGTAGATACGTCGAATGGGTGCTTGAACAACAGGCGGTGGATGTCGATTTTTGGAACAAAATTCTTCAGCGACGGAGCACATTTCTCAATCGGTGGGTATGTTCAAAATCAAAATTGTCGTATTTGGGGTTCTAAGAATCCTCGAGTAATTGAAGAGAGGCCATTACATCCACAAAAAGTCACGGCTTGGGCGCTCTTTGGTCCGGGGGTGTGCTTGAACCTTACTTCTTCGAAAACGACGATGGAACGACTATCAGCGTATATTCGTAGCGTTATGGTCATATGATAACCGACTTTTTTTTTGCCTGCTATTGAAGAATACGACTTGTAGAATATTGGTTTCAACAAGACGGTGCCACATGCCACACATTTTGAGCGAATATGGCTTTATTGCAAGAGACATTTCCAGGCCGATTAATTTCTCGCCGTGGCGACATCAACTGGCCACCAAGACCATGCGATCTGACACCGCTGCACTTTTTTTTGTGGGGCTACGCGAAAGACCGTGCTTATGCAGATAAACATTTAACTCTTGAGCGCTTGAAAACCAACATTCGTCAAGTTATGGCTGAGATACCGCATAACATGTGTCAAAAAGTGGTCGAAAATTACCTCAAAAGAATCGATGCTTGCAACAATTCGCGTTGTGGTCATTAAAATGATGTAGCCACGGTTGCCACGATGGTCATTTATGACCATATTTTGTCATTTTGTTTTCACTTGTCACTTGGCTATTTTCTTACCCATCTGGTCACTTTTTTTGCAGCAGAAATAAAAAAACTCGACACATAATTTTTATGTTCTCTAAAAAAAAAAAAGTCAACGGCCTTCGTTGCGCGTGGTTAGAACTAAGATGGAGGACAGTCGAAAACCAACCACGTGCTGTTGACATATGTTTCTTCTGTTGTGTGTTCTTCCTTTCTCTGTCTCTCTTTGTTGTATTAATGTATATGATGTTTAAAGCCAATGGTCTTCGTTGCCAGTGCTTCAGTGTCTCTACTTCGTAGATTTATCTACGGAGTAGTAAAATATGTAATGTAATGTAATGTAATGTTCTCTTAAATCAAGCGCATTTTTTTTCATCGCCTAATATACCGATTCTTGTGTTAAATTTAACGCATTGCATTAGCCATCCATAACCACTAAATAGACAAGGGCTGAATGCATTAATTTTCTTCATTTGAAAATTATTGACAAATGGAAAGCTTAAACTATTTTTGTGTTTAAAAGTTTAAGTGTATCCGTCAATTTCGCTTGTTGGCTTTTGTTAAAAACAAATCAAATAGATAGGTAAGTAATAAGATATATTATTAAACCTTCCTTGTAAAATTAAAACAACATTATTAAAAGCATATTATTATGACTTAAAAACCTCGTAAAAGTAACGGAAATCCTCACAGAAGAAGATGAATCCCAATCTTCCTTGGAGAACAGAGAAAATTATTTATCCGTTACATTGGAAATAAAGCTGAGGATTTTCTTAAAAAATCAAACCTCACAAGTTTTAACAAAAATCATATTAAAACAAATGCTTGACATTTTTTATTTATAACTTTATAACTCAATAGCAATGATTTTAGAAATTTTGTCTATAATAACATCTAAGTATCCTGTCGGATTCCAAAGTTTCAATTTCGACGCTAAGTGATTGTTTTCCATACTTCGTTGAGGGCGATCCTGAAGATGTAGTAACGCAATGGAAATTGGATCACATTATAATTTTACCGATAAAATGGGTAGATGCGAATTTTGGGAAAAAGTCAGTTTCCTTAGAAATGGGTTAAACGATTATTGCTTTACAAATTTAAATAACTTTATTTACAAAAAATACAAACAACAACACTTTTAAAAAAAATCAATATCGAATGGATTTGTTGCAACACTATCCTTTTCTTATTTAGATTCTGCTCGCTGTCTTCATACTTTACTTTTAACACTTAAAACAATTGCAATCGGCGTTTCTTAAACTTATTTAATAAGTTAATAACGACAGGAGTGGCTTCCAAAACAACATTTTTTTGTTAACATTTTTTAAACACAATTAAAGTGAAACGAAAGTTCAGCAAAAATCTAGTATTTTATTATAAAAAAGTTTTATAGTTATTTTGATTCTTTTTCGTATCAATAAACTGGCCATTATTTCCTACATGCTTCTAAATAAAAAAATGAACTTTTATTAATTTGTTTTTTAAATACTTAGATTTACTAAGCAACTTTAGGTACGTTACTTTGTGTTTTTGTAATAATAAGGATTTATTTTCCGATCAATTTTATGTAAAAAAAATTTTTCGAAAAAAAGTCACTTTGGTCATACTAAATCAAATATAAATGTCACTAAATTTCAAACAGCTGACTTTGAAAATAAGATTCATTTAAGTTAATTTTGTGCAATTGACTGTAAATGAATATTATTCGCTCGGATGTCAAAATATACAATATTCACTCGAGTTAATAGGTATATTCTATCGAATTAGCTATTCATTCGAAATTCAAAATTATTATGAAGAAGGGGCGATCACATTACCCTTAAAGTTTAAAGTAATTTAGTGAATTATTTGGTAACTTTTTATTTATTTAACTATTGAAGTTATTTTCTAATTAATTATTTATGATAATAAATGAAAAAAATATGGCTTACCTTAATTTTCTGTGTATTATACAGTTTTCAGATTTTAAATATTTTGGTGACTTTTAACTGGTTTTGGTCCTTTTTATTTTCAATTTTGGTCACAAGTTTTATTTCCAGGTGGTAACCGTGGATGTAGTATTTCACCCATAATGTCAACGTTCAAACTTTATAATAAAAAAGAAATATCATGAAAAAAAAATATTTTATATGTATTTTATTTACGATTACTTTTGAAACTGCAAAATGGATAACCCCTTATTATAGTATTGTATATCGTCATCATCGAAAGTATCCTTTTCTACTTGAATCCCCATTTTTAACAAAAGTATATAATGGCTCTGGCGCTTTGGTCACTTGTCACTGCCGAAACCAAAATATGTATAGTATTGTTTTTTTAACCCTGGAAAGATATTCATATTTGGCAATACACTAAAGATAATTATGCGTCAAATTGACGCATAAACTTCTAATAGCTTTATTTTTAAAGCTATTATGATTTGAAAAAGTTTAATGTGTGTTAAATGGGTCTTTTGATTAAAGAAATTAACGTATATCATGTTATGGCATTTCTGCTATTTATTCAATTAAATAAACGATGAAATAAACAAAAACAAATAAACTAACAAAAAAAAGATTATTTTAACACTGCTTTAGTTTTAATCACAAAAAATACTTTTAGTATTATTAAGTCCATTTATAGCTGCATGCATACTTATAGGATGATAAAAAAATAAATATTTTTTTAAAATACTTTTTAGAACCCATAAAAAAGTTCAACATCTTAAAAGTCACACAAAAGATAAACATGCGTAATTTTAACTCACAAGGTGGTTATTATTCAAAATGGGTGACACCTACCGCACCAGCACATCCCCCATCGATAAACCCCCTTATTGTTGGAGAACTTACGAAAGCGCAATGCACTGTTCAAAATATTAAAAGACAGAAAGCTATATTTCGTTTTCAGATGAGTCAATTTGACACAGATGTTCAGGCCAAACAATTATGGTCACTTTGAAAAGCCTGGAACTCCCAATCCATTAGATCACCTGTGGCTTCAATTCTTCAATTTCCATCACTCGAACATTGTTGTGAACTTGGATTCTCTGATTGTTCTTTAACCTGAATTCTTAACATTCAAGCCCGGGTTAAATTCTCCGAGAAACGCATTTAGGAACCATCTCTATAATGTTCACTAGGACTCGATTTAATTATTTCTTCAGTGTTGAACCCCATTTTGTCTTTATTGGATGCGTCAACAAACACATGCATGCACTCCTGGGCTGACACCAAATCTCTTTGAGTTATACAGATTGTGGTGTGGAATTTATTCGTTGGGATTGAAGGATTTTTTGTCGCGACTTAATAAATTCTAATTAGGGGACATTTAGTTGCTCACACTTAAGGGATATCGATGTCTGCTGTGAGAAAATACGCCTCAACGCTATAAGTGTGATTTTTTACCCGATTGGACCCCAATCATTTTTACTTGCGATATAGGTAGATACTATAGGGCAAGTTTTGCATTTGGAAAAAGACGAACTCAAGATTTTAATCAAACTTGATATTACGATGATAGAGAGCGCCAAAAAGTGGGTCCCGCAAGTCCGTCTGTCTGTCAGTCTATACAACGCTCTACAGCCTTATCGGCTGAAACGATTTTCTTCAACATTGGTATTTAAGTGTTATAGGTGATTGTCTAAATAGGTTTTACAATCGTTTATTTTAAGTTCATTATGGTGCTTTCATTGTGTGGGTATCTATAAAAATATAAAATAAGAGATTTTTAAATTTTAATTTATTATTTAGTTAATAAATAAATAGAACTTAGGTTTTAGTTTTATATTCCCATGATGGAATGATAATTTGGAAACGCGTAGCGAAATAATATAAAAAGTTGTGATTAAAAACCATGTTCTATTTATAAAAAAAATAACAATTTTTTTTTGGGTTTTTGAAAAATAAAATATTTTTTTTTTGAAAATTCAATATTTCAAAAACCGGGTAGATGTTTTTTTTAAATTTGGTTTTTAAGTTAATATTATTACATATTGAAAATTGTCATACCAAGTTTTTTTTTTTTGGAAATAAATTTTTAAAAAATTGTAACGGGTGTTTTTTTTAGACGTGTAGTTTGCAAGAAAAAATAAACCCATATACTTTAATGTTATGGCCAAGAATTTAGCTGTATTATCAAAATAAGGGTTTATGTTTAAAAAAATATTTCTGACTAGTGGCCGCGGCTGGCTCGAATAAAATCCAGCCGAGATGCACAATTTTCGACTACTTTTTGCAACATTGAGGCCAAAATAACGTGCCAAATATTCTCTTTCAAGGCGACAATCGTCTCAGGCTTACCTGCGTAGACAAGCGACTTCACATAACCATACAAAAATTAGTCCAGCTGTGTTAAATAGTTGGAGGCCACGCCACAGGACCACGACGCGAAATTATTCGCTCACCAAAAATTTCCTTCAATAAATTGATTGCTCCGTTGGCTGTATAGCATTTAGCGCCGACTTGTTGTAACCAAAGGTCGTCCACATCAACATAGTCCAATTCAGGCATGAATAAGTCATTAATCATTGACTGTATCATTATGGTCGGCTTCATTTTTGAAGAAATATGGACCAATGATTCCATCTGCATATAGAGCACACCAAACATGTATTTTCGAGAATGTAACGGCGTCTCAACAATGGCTTGTGGATTATGATTTATGATCACTCCAAATACAACAATTATGCTTATTAACGTACCCATTTATCCATCGCTGAACAAAATTTTATTTTGAAAATCGGGATCGGTGAACATCTCGTTTGGGGCCCAATCATTTACTCAAACGTTGTTTATGAGAAGGTCTATTCATAATGAAACAGCAAACCAAACTGAGCATACATCAAGTGACAGCTGTCAAAGAGACCAAATCCGAAAAAAGTATTGCCAGATTGAAACCAAACGTCAAAAAAAAAAAACACGTGTTATATAAAAAATTAAGTAAAGAACGACTTTGAAAATATATTTAGATTCTTAATAGAAACCTTTTTCATACGATGTGATCGAACATAAGAGCAAGTTCTTACGATCCAGTCGTGCACTTTATTTGTTTGCGTTTATATCAACTACAAGCCATGAATGCACACGTCCGGTCGTGAAAAAACTGAAACCATTTCTGGTAATGATATACGGCTCACCTACATGATGTAAGCCACATTATTCGTTGGTATAAGCTTCAACATAATTATGGCATGTAACAGCAATTGGTCTAATATCGTCAGATAAGTCATCAAACATGAATAATCGAGTTTCGCTAATCCCGGAGGAGGTCACTCAAGCCAATATTATGTTTGGTTAGAAAATTCCGAAACTATTAACAGTTATAAATAAATCACAAAATTTTACCTTGGCACTATTTGACTTGAGGTACAAATACAAAGCGTATTAGTTGCCATTGGGTCTGATGTATTGGATTTGGTCAAAGCCTTAAATAGTCTCATGTCTTGTAGCGTTAACACCAAGTGCCATAAAATAACAATATTCAAATGCATAGCATACTTATACCCGAGAATGATTTGCCCCTTTGTTCTCATATGTCACTTCACTCAGGCTAAGATTACGTTATGCATTTAAGGTCTCCATATATGTAGCACAGCAGTACGATAGGCCAGCTTTGGTACACAATCTAGCATCAAAAGTATTGTCTAACACTCCCAAAAGCAAGCATATACCTGCCACCACCATCTTGTTTGTGGTGGTGTGGTTGTGTTTCGCAAATTGCGAAAGCATCAGGACCAAAAACATCATCATTTATAAATGTCTCTTTTGCCATGTCCTGTTTGGATTCCTGAATATTTTCGGCTATATGAAGGTATGTACTAAAGTACGTCACTCTTCCGTTTCTATGCATTATCATTTAAGGCAACAGAACAAACCACGTGTAGGTACGTATGTGAGCTATAGAATACAAATGAAAGGAAAAACTAGATAGAATTTAGACATAAATGCCTGAAATTGAAACGACACGGCGACAACAAGGAACGATGACAGACAACGCACAAAATAATATTTTCTTCAAGCTGGATTTGAAACCTTAGACGAGGACTGAGTACTAGGAGAAAGGCTGTGGCGATGACGTGGCATTTTAGAACAATGAGTATATTTAACAATGACGAGAAGATGGTATGACGACGATGAAGAAGCATGCTAGTTTAGATGACTATGTTGGCTGGTAACCAACTTTGCTGAAAGTGAATCCGAGTGCTTGTTTTCCTTCCTTGCCATCCCAATAAGTAGGGGATAGTTGTTTAAGCGCCATAACTCGGACTATGAATTTTCCAAATAAATATCTGGAATTTAAGGAAAAAAATAAGACGACCAATCCTAGAGGAATTTGTCTACTTTTACAGGTTGCGGATTTATTTTATAGAGGTTCAGTTCGTTTTTTGAATAAAATCATTAACACTCAATTGGTAATTTTATTTATTTTAAATGTGTTTGAAAGCTTTTTGCATTCGAAATGACAAAAAAAACTATAATCGCATTTAATGTAAATACATCTAAGTATATTTTGTAAAACTTATACCTAAATTCTTAGAGGCTAAGTGCCTTTTGCTGATACGAACATAAATATTTATGTTTAACTTAAAACGTACGTAAGTAGAAATCAAATACTTAAGTTGTGTATCAGCAACCAGGCCTAAGTTACCTATATTGGTAACTTATTATTATAGTGCAAGTTGATTCTAAAAAAAAAATAAAATGCCCGACTGGATCGCACGTACCTGCTCTTATGTTCGTTCACATTATATGCAAAAGATTCTTAATAGAAATGCAAAATGTATTTTTAAATGGGTTTTCACCTAATTCTTAAATTGTTTCTTAAAAAAAAATTGTATGAACATTTTAATATTTAATAATATAAACTTAAAAACAAAATTTCAGAAAAAATCGTTCACCCGTTTTCGAAATATTGATTTTTTCAAAAATCCAAAAAAAACTCTTTTTCGAAAATTCTGATATCCAGTATTATTAAGAATTTAGAGGAGCTCCTGTATACAAATTTTGATCGAAATCCGTTTATCAGAGAGTCTAAAATTAATAAAACGGTTATATGGCAGGTACCGTTAATAACAAAATATTTAAAAAAAATGTTTGGTCATAATGTAGACCATGCCACAAGTTGTACACACACCAATTTTTATCATAATAGTTTGAGCCGTTTTTGAGATAATTAAGATGGTAGAAGAATTTGTATAACCAGTACCGTTATTTTTGGAGCTAGAACAACCAATCAAAAATGTATTTTGGATAATCACCTAAAACGCTTAAGCACCAAGTTTGAACAAAATCGGTTCAGCGGCTTAGGCTGTAGATCATTCTAGAGACAGACAGACAGACAGAAAGACAGACGGAATTGCCGGACCCACTTTGTTGGTGTTCTCTATCATCGTAATGTCAACTTTGATTAAAATCTTCGATTTTTTTCCAAATGCAAAGCTTGCCCTATATTACCTATATCGCAAGTAAAAACTATTAACGCAACTTAACTCGGAAGCAGTTTTAAGATTATAACCATCAAAACTCTTCCTGCCCTTTCCAAGTTTAACATAGTTATTTGGTAATATGTATAACTGGCGCAACATTCAAAGGGCATGGTATTTACAGGATAAAACTCAGTCAATTTTCTACCCCCCTCTATCTACAGTACTAATAAAATCGCACAATTTCTAATTCTAAGCATTAGTGGCTCCGAGATATAACACTGCAAATTTCGCAAAAACCGTAACAGACTCTCAAAATTATGCAGGACTTCGTAGATTCTTATAATTTCGTACAACTGTGGGCCTTGTGGTTTATACAAAGGAAAAAATCGAAAATATAAGATTTTCCATTTAGGGGGCGTGTTACTCGCCCATTTAAATGGAAATGGCACAAATTATTTGGAGCATTACTGATTGTATAGTAATAAAATGTTATGCAGCGCTAGGCCTAAAATTTCAAACAAATGCAATATTTTAAGAAATTAAAATTTTACATTCAAGGGGCGTGACACCCCCCATTTTCTCAGAATTTTTTTTTAATCATATGGATCACTTCGGATTATTGCAGAAGAATAAGATTTGACAGACTGGTAGATCATGTGATCAATACAATGGAGATATTGAAAAATTTTAATTTATCCATTGTGGGGCGTAGCACCCACCCATACTTTCTCAGCGTTGATATTAACCAAGTATAAAACTTCTGGTTGGCGTAGAATAATGAAATTTGGTAGAGCGATAAGACTTGACAAGCAAACAAAGGGAAATTTTAAAATTTAAGGTCTTATATTAAGCGGGCGTGGCAACCACCCATTTTCACAGAATTAATATTAAATATATTAAGAGCCGATTTTTCAATCATCAGATAGAGACGCAGTTAGTTGCCCAAGGAATAAACTTACTTGACTGCTAAACAACCGGATAACAACATCGAATTTTTCAATCAAGAAAAAACAACTATAGAATAATTAAATTTCAACGTCACTTTTAATTTTTGTTTAACGTTTATTTCAAAGAAATATTTTTTCAAAGTGTTTTTGACCTCGAAAAAAGCTATTTATTTTATTCCTCAGATAAATACTTATTCCGGTCTAAAATGAACAGATAACTTTATTCCTAGATTAAGTTGCATCTGACTGTTGAAAAACTCATTTTTGCTCTATCTGGAGAAAATGTACTAACCGACAGCTTAACTGACTATTGAAAAATTGACCGTAAGAGCACTTCCGATTGGTGCAGGATTATGAAATTTGGCTTTCAGGTGTATACAAAAAAAGTTGAAATTATGAAATTGTTCATACAGGGGCAAATTCATACACCCAGTTCTTATCAATTATTATCATTCAAATTAGCACTTAAAACTTGTGAAAATTGGTAGAGGGGGAGGATAATATTACATACAAAAGGGATACATTAAGAACTTACGTTTCCTTATGAGACTCTCAGTGGACGTTTATTCCACCAGCTTTCCCTGATTAAAAGAATCTTTGCAATAAAAACGAGTAAAATCAAACCACAAACATAAATGTAAAAAAAGTAGCCAAATTGTTGTATATAGAAAAACATTTGCCTTACAAGTCAGCCGTCAGAAGTAAATGAGATCTAAAAGTACGCCGAGTACTAAGTTAATCTTACTAATATTTTAAATGTGAAAGTTTCGGTGGATGAATAGATGTATGGTTGTATGGATGTTTGAATAACTCCAGAACGGCTGAAAGGATCTGGAAGAAATTTGGTACAGAGATAGATTATTGTCTGGAATAGGACACATGCTACTTTATATCCTGGAAAAATGTAAATGCTGTTTAAATTTTTCATAGAGCTCATTCTACAAATAGCCAACATTGCTTTTGTTCACAAGATGCCTAAAAGCACAAGGATTTGCATGAAATTTCATCGGTAGATGGATGGGGTACTGGAGGATTATCACATAGGTCATTTTAACCCGGAAAAAAAGCGGTTGCTATTGCAGAGGCTTAAACATATTAAAAAATAAATACATACTTGGGTGTTTGTTCCACATCCACACCTAAACGACTGAACGATTTTTAATTGTAGGTATATAGATGCTATTAAATTGCCCTGGGATGAAAAGTCCATATAGCATCGCACGGGTATATCTGCTTTTAAAATTGTTGTGAAAAAATATATTGTAATTCATCAATTGAGATTGATTTAAGGTAAAATTAATTTCTTAGTACTGTTAGATTTTTCGAAGGCATTCGATATGGTCGACTATTCAGTTTTATGTGAAAAACTTTTTCGTCAGTTTAGTTTTTTATTTTGTGCTGTGAAGATTTTGCGTTCCTACTTAACAGATCGAATGCAAGCAGTTAAATTGAACAATAGTCTGTCCGACCTCCTCCTAATCCATCTCGGTACTCCACAAGGTTCGATTCTAGGTCCTCTGTTATTCTTACTCTATGTAAACGAATTATCATCAGTGGCAAAATATAGTTCAATCCACATGTATGCTGATGATGTACAAATGCATTTGAGTTTCTCGTTAGGGCTTATAGAAGACGGCTTAAGCTGTCTTAATGAAGATCTTGACAAAATCGCATGTTGGTCACAGAAAAATGGTATTTTATTAAATCCTAAGGAATCTGTAAGTCTTGTGATTTCAAAGAAAGTTGTTGACCTTTCTTGCTTTCCTCCAGTGCTTTTACAGAACTCTTCAATTGAATATGTTGAAACTGCTAAAAATTTAGGTATGGTGCTTAACCGTATATTAACTTGGAATAATCACATAAATATTGCTGTGGGTAAATGGCATCCTTCGAACCATGTGTGCCATACAATCCTTTACGCCTTTAAGAGTGCGGATGTTATTAGCGAGAACGTTATTCTTATCTACACTCATTTATGGTTGCGAGATTTATTCACACTGCGATTTCGTCAGCAAAAGAAAACTAAACGTAGCCTTTAACAGCCTGGTACGTTATATTAGCGGCTTAAGAAGATATGACGGTGTATCCAGTTTTTCCAAAATTCTTTTAAATATGACTTTTGAAAATTTCCTAAAGTACCGAGCATTAAACTTACTCTCAAAGATACTCCTCAATCGTTAACCCCAATTTCTCAGTGATATGATAACTAGATCATCCTCAAAGGACGCGAATGCTTATCTACCCTCGCTATGCCTCTCTCACATCCGAGCGTCAGTTTTTATATATACAATTCGATTATGGAATTCTCTTCCACAAAACATAAGAGAAATAGACGATGTTTTGAAGCTTCAGACCAGAATTAAGCTTCAATTTTCACAACGATGATTACTTTTTGATAATAACAACTTTATTGTTTTTCCCTCTTTTCCTTCTTTCTCATTTGTTTTTTTTTTCTTGTTTTAATTTTTGTTTGTATAAATTTTCTTTTTCTTTAAAGGTATCTTAGTAACAAAAATTGTCAAATCCTAGCTTTCATAAAATGTTTAACTGTAGCCTGTGCCTAAGTTATAAGACAATGTGTATAGGTTTTTCACGAAATAAATAAATTAAAATAAAAAAAATTATGGCTCGAACTCTTTTTTAGTTGTTCGCTATATCCAGGAGAAGGTTTTTACGAAAGAACATTTTGGGAAAACCCTCAAAAAAAGTCGGGAAATTTTAAAAATCGAAAATTGATATGCAAATGTTCCGGAATAGCTTTTCGAATAAAAAAATAGAACATTCTTAGTGGAAAACTCGAACAATTCTTGAAAATTGCGAACATTTTTTTCTCGATGATATACATATAGATACATTTATAGCATGATTTGATGATTTTGGACAATATAAGGGTGGACAATTTCAGATAATCCTAATAATCCTACTAATATTATAAATGTAAAAGGTGGTTGGATGGATGGATGTTTGAATTTTTTTTGCTCAATAACGCCGGAACGGATCTGGATTAATTTTGGAACAGAGATAGATTATAGTCTAGAATAGCACACGCCATTCTTTTTATCCCGGTAAAATGTATGGTTCCCGTGGGATAGATTTGTTTTAATTTTCTATAGGGCTCATAATAACATATCTGCTCATTCTAAAAAAAAGCCAAAATAGCTTTTGTTCACAAGAAGTCAAAATAAAGCACATTCACATATGCAGACACACATTCACAAGTACACACTCGATTTTCACATAGGTCATTTTTATCACGAAAAAATTGGAACCGAACGGTTACTTTGGGAGAAATATAAACTTGGGTGTTTGTTCCGGATTCATGCCTCAACCATTGAATGGATTTTAATGAAATTTGGTAAGCAGCTGGAAGATTACCAATGATTTATTTTTCCCAACTTTATTTCTTTAGTTCTCATTTTTTGAATCCAATATAAAATCTTCGCTTTGTTCGCGAACATGACCATACATGACGAACATCAAAGCCAACGAACACGGTAAAATCTTAATTTTTCGCCAACAATAAGCGGCTCGCAAACCAGCCCATATGCAAGAAGAGCACAGCGAGCGCGAGCATGCTGGGCGAGCATGTTCGTTGTTTGTACCTTCATTCAACGACTGAACGATTTTTAATGAAATTTTGTAGGTGGGAAGATGATTTCATTAGATTCCCGTGGGTCCGTATCTATAGCATTGCACGGTTATCTGCTATTTAATGTTATATATAAAATATTTTAAGTAGAGTAATATGGAAAAACCTCAAAATTATCGGAGAAATATGTTTATTAATGATTACTCATTAAAATTGTGTTGGATTACTTGGTAAGTTTTCATTTAAAAATTAAGTAATTAGGTGATAAAAGAAAACTTGCCAATTAAACCAACACAATTAATGTCAGTAATCATTAAATAACAAATTTATCTAAACGATTAAAGTGATTTAATTCAAATTTGTTATTAAGAGTGCGTTTTCGGCGCCTGACTCGATAATTTTTTTAAATCTTTTTTTTTTTACCTACAAATACACGATACTTGCAACGCATATATTTAGGACGAAAAATGTAAATTTCAAAAACTAGAAACCAACTCTAACGATTTTGATTAAAAAAATTTAGTGCACCATTATTTGTATAATCTTCATTTTAGTAAAATAAATTAACTGGTATGTAACGGTACCTGCCATATTATAACTATTTTTTCGATTTTCAGCTATCTCATTAACGGCTGCACGGATTTTGAAATTTCATTATCGTTCAAAATTTTTATACAAGAGATCCTTCAAATTCAATACCAAAATGTTCGAAAGACAGATATTTTTTTTTGAAAAAAAAAATCAATTCTTTTCTTGAAAATTCAATACACATATAAAAATCGCCATACGAAATTTTTTTCAGAAAAATATTATATTTTGTACTTAAAAAAAATAATTAAAAAACGGCTCTTAAGATATATTTAAACTTTTCTACTAATAATCTTGTGCCTACAATGTAATCAAATATAACATCAAGTATGTTCGATGCAGACGTGCATTTTATTTATTCAAATACTTGGACCCGTTTTTGATTTTTTTTGGAACGGTTTTTAAAATTTATTTGTAGAATATGTAGGTACCATTGTTTTTACTTGCGATATATGTAGGTACTATAGGGCAAGTTTTGTATTTGGAAAAAAATCGAAATCGATATTTTGATCAAAATTGACATTACGATGATAGAGAACACCAAAAAAGTTGGTCAGAAAATTCCGTCTGACTGTCTGTCTGTAGAACGGCATAAACCGCGGAACCAATTTTGTTCAAACTTGGTGGTTAGTCGTTTTAGGTGATTTTCCAAATTAGAGCTTTGAATGGTTGTTTTAGCCCAAAAAATAACGGTACTTGCAATATAAATTTTTCTACCATCTTAATTATTTCGAAAACGGCTCTAACGATTGGTGTGTGTACTAATTTGAGTATGGTGTACATTTTAACCGAAATTTTTTAAAAAATATTTTGTTATTAACGGTACCTGCCATACAACCATTTTATTGATTTTCGACTTTCTCATAAATGGGGCTCAACGGATTTCGATCAAAATCTGTACACAGGATCTCCTTCAAACTCGAAATAATAGTGCATTGCGACATTTTCGAAAAATAGTTGTTTTGGATTTTTGAAAAAAAATATTTTTTTTTTTTTGAAAATTCAATATTTCGGGTGGGTGATTTTTTCTGAAATTTTGTTTTTAAGTTTATATTATTAAATATTTAAAATGTTCGTACCAATTTTTTGTTAGAAAAAATTTAAGAATTTGTATGTATAAAAAATTAATTGAAAAACGACTTTAAAAATACTTTTAGCCGTTTCCATTAAGAATCTTTTGCATATAATGTGATCGAACATAGGGGCAAGTACGTGCGACCCAGTCGTGCATTTAATTTATTTTAGGAATACAATTATTTGGAGTACTTAATAAAAAGCAAACAAAAAAAATACTCAATATAAATTTTCGAAAAAAGACCATTAAAGCCATTTTCCAAATATAAAATTTTCAAAAAAAAAAGAAAAAAAATTGTTAGTCGATATAATTTATTTGTTGGATTTATTAATATTATTATAATTCAGCAATACATAGACTTGGTAGAACTTTTCAGAACTTTACAAATTGCTTGAGAAAATACAACAGTTTTCCGAAATATTATGAAGATGTCAACAGTTCTGAATAGAAGAAATGCTTATCGTCGAAATTGTATCATTTCCATCTTATTATGTTAGACAGTTCTGTTTGATCTGTTAGAAAGATATGTTATTTTGGATTTGAGTAAACATTGGTTAATATTCTGTTGGCAAATTTTCCGGAGCTATTTTCCATTATTTTTCCAGAGCACCTACGTAAGCTGCATAAAATTTTCCATTGAATCATTATTACACCGAATAATTCCGAATAAAATCAATTTTTTTCATTTTGCTCACCTTAAAGTTGACTATAAAGAACTTTACAATTTTAAAATAAATTAGAAGACAAAGTCAACGATATGGGCTTATGGTGCACCAAGCAAGAATCAAAGTAATCTGTATCCATTAATAATTATCTATTATTACGCTATGAACAATGCGAGCTAAAACCTATGGTCAATGCGAGAATCGTATTCCTCAGTAATTACACGTTGACATTAGGTCTAGCATTCACTACTTGGTAAAGTATCTGTTGCAACACAGATGGAATAGTATAAGCATGACGAATGATATGCTGTTCCTGGTGCTTTGGTGGGTGGAGGGTGGCTAGACAGATGACTATTATATATATTAATGAAAGGGTCTGATCAACGCATACAACAAACAATTATTAAAACAAAAAAAATACGTATACGCCACAGTATCCACTTAATTCGATTTTGAATTATGCAAACCTTTTCATAAGGTAATATTAATTTGTTGAATTTAAATGAATCAAATGTTTTCGTATGTCTTTGCCAGCAATACACCATTACGGAATTTCCATAAAAGGTCTGGCCAGCAGAGACAACTGCAAATCCCCAGAATATGTACAATTTTCCCAGGCCAAGAAATGCAAGTCGAAAACAAATTGCAAAACAATACCGTTGCCCTTTTAATTTCTCTGCCAACAGAGTTTTAGAAGTAGGCGATTGTTGAATCCACGTGAATCCATAGGACATTCCTTGCAATGGCAAGATTCCAGTCTTTGGAATTAAAAAAAAAAAAAAAAAAAAAAAAAATACACGAACCCAAGAAGAAAAAAAATGAACCCTTGTCGTTTCATTGTAGCAATTCGAAAAGAACTTAAACAAAAATCTTCGTCTTCTTATTCTTTTTCCAGTTTTATTTTTGTCTTCTATGGGAACCGTTTATCTTTTAACGGAGCTTTCAGCATCCTTGTATGGCTTATCTGGAATCGTTGTAATGGATTTCCAAATAAATACCCTCTGGGAGATTTCAGTTTTCCAATTTAAATCCTTTTCATGGCGATTTCAGTAAAATATGTAGTTTAAGTTTGTTGCTCTGTTGCTATTGCTATTGCTATTACAGATGGCGGAGTTGGCGGCGATCCTCTGGTTTGTTCGAGACACCAGTGACATGACAGGATGGGGAGGTGTATATGTTTATAAGGGCGGAAGGAATATCTCATTGAATTAATGGGCCATGATGGTATACACCAGTGATAGTTAGAGCCCAGGAATGATTTTGAAAGGGTGGATTTCCTTCCAAATAGCTACTATAATAGAGTTGTGATGGTTATCGGAACAGGATTGAAAATTTGAGATGAGTGCATTCAGAGAAAATTATTCGCCAACGATTGAGTGGGTGTTATATTGGAATTGAAATTGAAATATATACCATTGTGTGGTTGATGTTGTCTGTTTGTTATTTTGGTTTACTTGAAAGGATATAACTAAATGGATTTAGAAATAGACAAGGACATTCATCCAATTGTTGAATAAAAATATTTGTACTTTGACTTATAGTTGGGAGGGAATTGTCTATAGAAAAAAGTATGCAGACATTTTGATATTTTAATATTATGAATTTCTTAGTTGGTTTGGTTTGAATTTAAGTAGGTAGATATCGATGGGGGTTATGGGCGGACTATCATTGTGGTCAAAATAATGTGTTTGATACCATAACTGTAATTTTGAACCTGTATATGAAATTAAAAAGGTGGATTGTGGACACATCCTCAGGGAATCCTCAAGATTGTGTTTTGATGGATCTTATGGTTGCAATATGATGTGTGTTTTGTGAAGTAAGGTCATCAGAAATGGGGTCACTCACTTACACTGTCGGACATCGGCATAAAAACCATATACTCTACGTTGTACAGTGTCATACTAGGCAGCTTGTTGATTGATTGGTGCTGAAGTGACATCTGATCCGATAAATTGTGCATACGGCCACTGGGCACCATAAACCCCCGCCAAAATCTACAGTCCGCTAGCTCATGGTCGTTGGAAAATGCTGAACAATAAGGTGCGAAAGTGACCAAAATTCGTTCTGGTGATCATTCCGCTTTTGACTAGCGTCTGGTACTGATAGCAACGACCAAGGCTATGTCTTGCTTGGGTCAAATCTTTCGAGATAAAATCTAATTATCATTTTGTATGTGTTTTGTCTCCTGTTGTGCGGTTTTTAACCAATATTATTTTAATTAAATTAAAAAGAAATCAATAATTTTTATTTTTACTGGCGATATAGATACTATAGGGCAAGTTTTGCATTTGGAAAAAAAATCAAACTCGAGATTTTAATCAAAGTTGACATTACGATGATAGAGAACACCAAAAAAGTGGGTCCGGTAATTCCGTCTGTCTGTCTGTCTGTAGAATGATCTACAGCCTAAACGGCTGAACCGGTTTTGTTCAAACTTGGTGGTTAGGCGTTTTAGGTGATTCTCCAAAATAGATTTTTGAATCGTTGTTTTAGCCCCACAAATAAAGGTACTTGCCATACAATTTTTTTTACCATCATAATCATCTAAAACGGCTCTAACAATTTTGATAAAAATTGGTGTGTGCACTAACTTCAGTTCGGTCTACCGTTTGTCCAAAAAAAATTTATAATATTTTGTTATTAATAGTACCTCCAATACAACCATTTTATTGATTTTCGACTTTCTCATAAACGGCTCAACGGATTTCGATCAAAAGTAGTATACAGGATCTCCTTCAAATTCTAATTAATACTGCATTTCAAAATTTTCGAAAAATAGTATTTTTTTAATTTAAAAAAAAAATAATATTTTTTTTTTGAAAATTCAATATTTTGAAAATGGGTGGGAGATTTTTCTGAATTTTTGTTTTTAAATTTATATTATTAAATATTTAAAATGTAATTGTCAAACAAAATTTAAGAATTTTTATATATAAAAAATTAAGTGAAAAAGTGCCGTTTTCATTAACAATCTTTTCATAATGTGATCGAAAATATGAGCAAGTAAGTGCGATCCAATCGTGCATTTTATTTTTTTTTTTATTACTAAATATGTTTTAATTAAAATTTTTAAAATACAATAGCTAATACAACTTAAATTTTAATTATTTAGCAACGCGTTCCGGACGGATGATGGAATTTATACCGAAACGCGTTGCTAAATAATTAAAATTTGAGTTGTGTAAATTTTGTATTTTAAAAATTTTAATAAAAATATATTCAGTTATTGAAAAAAAATTACATTGATTTCTTTTTACTTTAATTAAAATAATAAATATTGACTAACTTAATGCTTTTCAGTAAATACCTTTTCGATTCCGTTGAATTAGGTTATCACGTTGATGTCGTGTTTACAGATTTTGTGAAAGCCTTCGACACTCTATGTCACATGTCACAATGTTCTCATCGAAAAATTAAGATCATTTGGCATTAATTCGAGCCTCATGAAATGGATCTATAGTTACCTTACAAAAAGGAAGCAAATTGTTAAAATTGTTTCTTCTCAATCGAGGCTTATTGAGGTTTTATCGGATGTTCCTCAAGGCAGTGACTTAGTACCTTTACTCTTTAATATTTTTATCAACGATATTCCAACCTTGCTACGGTATGCTCATTGTCTTATGTATGCTGATGATTTGAAAATATTTTTGGGTATTAAAAGCATTTTCGATTGCAATAGGTTTCAATCTGATTTGAACACAATCGTCAATTGGTGCAAGCTAAAGCGGCTTTCCTTGAATATTACTAAATGTCATTTCTTATCTGTTTATCGTACTTTCAATATAAGATTTCAAAAAGTTTTTTTTCTAATGTAACTGAAGTTAAAGATCTTGATGTGATTTTTGACACCAAACTTTCATTTTCACTTCACATTGACTATGTTGTTGCTAAAGCTAGTGCTATGCTTGAATTCCTCAAACGATCGTGTGCCGTATTTTCTAGTCCTTATGCTCTTAACTCTGCTTATGTGTTCCTTGTTCGTCCTTTTCTGGAATATTGTTCCATTATTTGGTGTCCTAAATATATAACTTCCATAAATCGGTTGGAAAGAGCGCAGTCATTTACAAGATTTGTCATTGCTCAATTGAAATAGAACCTTGATGAAAGACCCTCTTATTCTACTAGATGTGCAATAATAAGGTAAGATACCCTTGAGAAAAGACGTAATGTTCAAGGTTTATTGTTTGTTCATGATGTGTTTTCTTATCGTATAAAGTGCCCTGATATTCTAAAGAATTTTTTGATTTGCGCACCTGAAAAACTTAGCCCCAGAAATGTATTATTTAATCCTAGGCATATTTACAATTGTGGTCTTAACGAGCTTACTACTAAATGTATTAATTTATTCAATTCAGTTTGTACAGAAATTGATTTGATTTGAGAGAAAGTTAAATCAGTAATTTTAAATATTCAAGCATTTTAATATAATTTTGCTTCTTGTTAATTTATTAATTCTTAAAGTTATTTGAAATTAATTTTACTATATTATATACTTATAATTATTATATTTTGGTATTTCTATTATATCTAAAATCTGTTAGAGTTAAGCTCGGTAGATGAATAAAGCAAATACTTGAATACTTAATATTGTTTAAATCAAATTAGTTTAACTGTTCAAGCCGCAGTTTGATTCGCTAAAAAAAATTAAGAAAAGATTGCCCTTCATAACTTGAGCTACATATTTTGGAACAATTGATTAGTTCTGCAAGTGAGCCAACAACACTCTGTCTGGCTAGCGCATCGGCCCGTTAATTGCCCTTAATACCAATACGAACTGAAACCAAGATAAGAGTGACACCTCTATGCCAATATTATCAAGTTTGCAAGCTAATTTGCTATGAACGGATTGGGAGGATAAATAAATCCAATCTTTTTACTATGCATGTTCGTGGGTTGGTGTCTATACTACAATTATCCTGTCCGGTTGGGGCTTGTTCTTATCGAGAAGAGCAGATTGAGTTTAAAACTAAATTTTCAAATAACAACGGCCGACATTTAATTAATGGAGGCTGGAATGACGGACCTATGCTAAAGACAAGTCTATACCTTCATTGCAGGTTATCTTAGACACATCATATTATATAATATTGAAGTAGTTTCCTTCAGTCCACGCGTAATTTGTCGGGCATTGTATTAAGCTATGCGCCCATTTAATTAGCAAATCGGCCCTCTGGAGGGGCCATGATACTACGTATGGATTATCTGTTATCATTTCGAGGAGGCTTTAACCAATTAATTTGCCGAAAACGTTTTTCTATTCAACCTTAGAACTAGAGAAAACTCCGATTACACCATTGACATAATTTATATTAACCAAGTTTTTATTCCAGTGGCCATTACCAATTTTTAGTAACCTAAGTACATATAGATTTTTTAGGGCCAAAAGTTCGATGTATTCATGATGCTGATGTGAATTTGGTGTGTGAAAAATATAAATAGCAGATAAAACAAAATGGCCAACATCTTTTTGAAATCTATTTGCGTGATCGGTAGATTAGTGATATATTTTTTTTTCAATTTAACTATATGCCCGTAAGACCTAAGGTCTTATAAATGCAACCTGAATTGCACGGCACTAGTTAGGAGAAAGTGAATGATTTTTTGTTGTCACAGTGGATTTGAGAACCAGGTGTTGACTATCTCACTGCAACCCATGGGCGGCATCCAATTTAAATTGCAGGTATAGAAAAGAATGCCCCTAACGTGGGGATCGAACCCGCATGTCTAAGTTAGCAATCAAGTGCCTTATCCACTTCGCCTTTGCGACACACTTTTAGCTTTTAAGGTGAACATGTTGTAACGAAGTGATGATGACTACCAGCTGCCTCTTTTATAAAGAACACCCAGATACCCGAACCCCAAATACCCTTTCCATGACCCCCTCCTCACCTACGCACCTATCCCAGTACCAAACTCTATGCCAGACCTATTCAACTATAATGTTAAAATTAATAGTCACCAAAGCGACAGCATGCTCCTATAGCATGTTCACACAGTAATCAGCAGTTATCAGCATTCAACAACTGATCAACAAGCAGCATAGCAGATCGACCACCGGATTACACTTCTTTTCCCAAAGCAATAATAAGCAGTGCTGGTTATGGTGAAACTATATATGTAATAGGATATGCAGATATGTTGGATGGTGACCAAAAACCTTGATAATGAGTTTCTAAACAAATAGTATACTATCCCCACCCCCGTGGACGCCATCGCTTTACTTAGCATGATAGCAAATATAAATGAATGGAGAGAGAAAAATATTGTGAATTATTGTTGACGTGTAAAACCACAGGCCACTCCATGCACCTCGCAGTCTTACAACTTACATTTGGTTTGGCAAGAAGGTAGCATAGAGGAGTCTTTGTAAGCAACATAGCATACAAAAATTCAGTCGTAATCCAGACCTCGAAGGCATCACTTGTCGACCAGCGTAAAAACTAGGCTCAGGTAATTGATAATAACAGACTTCCCCCCTCCAATGTTAAGGGGTCTAATAAATATCCGTATAAATATTTCACAGGTTTTGGCCATAGATTTTGCCGGTTAAACCCGTTGATCTTACCTGTTACGACCGTAAATTTTACCGGGTTCACCCCTTGTTATGTCCTGTTATACCAGACATTTCCGAGCAGTAACCAGAAGCCGTGCCGACCCAGATCACACCCCAACGAGCCTATCAGTGGACTACAGATCAAGATAGAGGGACTCTGTTAATGTAGCATATTACTACGAACGAAGGATGGTGATAAATTAAGCATTAAGTTAAGATTTTGGAGTAATGAAAAATAAAGACATATTGTTAAGAAATAAGTTTTTAGAATAAAAGAAAATAAAGTCATATTTGTAAGAATAAACAAATCGAAGACTTTTGATTACAGATTAAAGTTTCGTGCTATTTAGAAAGAAGCTTGGTAGGCCGGCGGGCAAAACCAGTTCGGCCTTTGACAAAAAGCACATAATACTGTTTATGCGTAGGGGATGTATCAATAATGTTTGTTCAAGTTACAATGATAGAAAATTGTTTGCGCTCCTATAATAAGTAAATTAGTTTAATTAAGTCTATTAATACCGAAAATGATTTTAAACCATAAAATGGATCTGTGCATCCTTAAACTACATACTTAACAAATGTTAATATTTCTTTTAAAAAAAACATTGTACTTAAAATATTGATAAATGTTGAGAAAGTCAAAATAAAAAAAAAGTCCATTGGTAATATTTTATGTTAAAATTTTGTGTCACCGAAAATAATTAATTTTTATCAAAATTTATAGAGGTTTTCGAGTTAATCTATCCTGTATTAAATTCCACAAAATAACATAACAAAAAAATATTTTATTATAGAACTGTTAATTTTTGGCCAGTTAAATTCAAAGAATTTTAACAGAATTTTACCCATTTTCTTTTTGAGTAATGTCCAAATTAAATTTTAACACAAATAATACACACATACACGTCCTTGTGAATAAAACCCAGCTTTGAAGAATAATGTTGGCTTCTTTTTAGCTATCCATCTAAACACAATTCATTGAAATTTGTAAAATATTGCAAACACTATATATAGATAGATAGATAGATAGATAGATACTTTCAATTGAAGGAAACTAATATCAAGAAAAGTCCTTTTGACGAGTTTATTTTGAATATATTTCTAAAAACTATTCTATCTAACCGAAAACTAAACATGCGTACATGTATGTGTATACTATGCACTCAAAGCTCCCCCAAGCAATATTAAACTTTAAATTGCATACAAATACTTTTGCAACAATTTGTTGAATCGTATACTGGATTTCTATGGTGACCATCTACTAAAATGTAAATAAGTGAAATTAATTTTTTTTGTAAATAAAAACAAACTTACCTGCCCTGAATATAATATTACATTACATTACATATTATACTACTCCGTAGATAAATCTACGAAGTAGAGACACTGAAGCACTGGCAACGAGACAATTGGCCTTAAACATCACATACATTAATACAACAGAGAGAGACAGAGATAGAAAGAACACACAACAGAAGAAACACATGTCAACAGCACGGTGATGCTTTTCGACGGTCCCTCATCGAAGTACTAACCACGCGCAACGATGCTTGATTTCGCTGATCTATGGGAAGTGATGCTTTAATCGGAGCCAAGGCAGTTGACTTGCTTTTAATAAAAATTTCACACTGCACTATTAGTATCTACGTCAGTTTCGCTTCACTTTTTATTTCGTCTATTTTTAATTTTTTAAATAATTACTTTAAATTGGTATTATATAACATACAGGCTGGCACACGAATCTTGGCTGGCTACAAAAATAAAACCTAATAACTTTTTTTCAGTGTGAGTAATCGGCTTATTTTTTTTAAATTTTATAGGCTACTATTTACATTTATCAAAATTAATGCTTGGGATACTGAAAAATGGATTTGGATAGTGCAGCGATACCATTCTTTGCAGTCCGTCATTTCCGTCCAAAAGGAATTTAGGCTGGGGTTTGGCGGTACTCCCCCGAGTAGATGGACCATTATGAGGCTTGTGAACATGTTTGCCGAATCTGGAATCATCGAACGAAGACCGTATCATCGAGATCCCAATGTTCGGGTTCAGGATACAATCGTGTCTGTTGCATTGGTAATACAGGCAAATCCAAGTGTTTCGACTCGAAACTTCTCGGGCCAAATTGGAGTTAGCAGACGGTCATTACAACAGATACTTCATGATGACTTAAACTTGTTTCCGTACAAAGTCCAAATTACAAGCAAGTTAAACCCTCAGGATTTGCCTGTTCGCCTGGAATTTTGGCGAAAAATGATTGCAATGGCCGAAGAAGACAACACATTGATAAATTGTTTGTCCATGTCTGATGAGGCCCATTTTGACTTAAACTGCAATGTTAACAAGCAAAATTGCCGCATATATATAGTGAATCTAATCCAGAAATGCTCCATGAGACGGAACTGCACCCAGAACTAGTCACTGTGTGGTGTGCAGTTTCATTAAGGTGTATTGTCGGTCTATACTTCTTTGAAGAAAACGGTGTAACACAAACTGTCAATGTGGACCGTTATTTAAAGGTGTTAAAGGAGTTTTTTTTACCCAGAACTTCGCCGAAGACGTATTCCTTTCAGCAGGATTTGGTTTCAATAAGATGGAGGAAGTGCACACCTAAAAATAAGATCCATAATCCCTATTTTTGACGACAAATTGATTTACTAATATGTATATCTGGCTAAACTTTAATTATAATTCGATTTTCGAGTGAAGTTTTTGTATTTAACAATTCTTTTTCTATGAATAAAGTTACCCATTTTTTTTTGGAAAAAAAAAATCGAACTCAGATTTTGATCAAACTTAATATTACGATGATGGAGAACACCAAAAAGGTGGGTCCCGCAATTACGTCTGTCTACTATCTGTACGTAGAAAGATCTACAGCCTAAACGGCTGAAGAGATTTTCTTCATACATTTTTTTCTACCACCTTAATTATCTCGACAACGGCTATAACGATTTTGATAAGAAGTAGTGTGTGTACTCCATTTGGTAGAATCTACATACAGGTCAAAATTTGTTTTTACAAATTTTGTTATTAACGGTACCTGCCATACAAGCATTTTTTTTTTTTTTATTTTCGACTTTCTCATAAACGGCTCTACGGATTTCGATCAAAACTTACATATAGGAGGTTCTTCGAATTATTAAGAATACAACATACCAAAATTTTCGAAAAAAAAAATTTTGTTGGTTTTAAAAAAAAAATATATTTTTTTTGTTGAAAATTCAATATTTCGAAAACGTTTGGATGATTTTTTTTTTGAAATTTTCTTTTTGGGTTTATGTTATTAAATATTATATATATAAAAAAAACTTAAGTAAAAATAAAAAATGACTTTTAAATGTATTTAGTCATTTCTATTAAGAATTTTTGCATTCGATGTAATCGAACGTAAGAGGAAGTACGTGCGATCCAGTCGGGCATTTTATTTCTTATTGGGTATATGGTCACTATAATTTATTATACTTCACTGATTAAGCTTTCCTCTTGCCGAGCATGTTGTAGGAAAGAGCGACCTTATATGCACAAGGCCATATGCATACTAATCGGCAGTTTGATATGTCGTATATACTTGCATATGTGTAATGGAACTAACACAACAAAAAAGAAAAGAAAACAACAAAATGACATTTTACCATCTTCGCATGACATAATAAGTGCTTAGCCAGGTTTTCTTCGACATCATTGTCATCAGTCGATCCCACCTGAATGGCATCCCTAATGCAAACATCTTTAGCAATGCAAGCATAAAATGTCCCTCGTTCGTCTTCTTTCTTTTCCTTGGGGTTGTTGCCCATAAGACTTTCTCTATAACTTTGTGTGCACCTTAGTTTCTATAAATAATCCCAGGGATTTCAATACGCTACAAGGATTTGCATTTAACAATTTACGTGTCTCTCGATGTGAAACTTCAAACGGACAACGTGACACTCATACCCAATTCAATCAGGAATGCAGGTCCTTTCTAGGAAAAATTCGCCGCTGGTGTTTTTTTTTTTAAACTCGAATGTTACATAGATGAATTTTACCAACACCTAAGATTGATGAAAATTTAATTTAAAAAAGAAATACATTATTCAACAATAAAACATAAATAAATTTCTCCGCTCCTTTAATTTTAATAAATTTTAATTTATATATTTCAAATCAATTTTTTTGGTACGTGTATCTGTGAAAGGTAAATATTTCATTAGTCAGATTTGATGTTATTTTAGATGACTTTTTGACACCGTTGAATTATTAAAAATAAAATCCACGATTGGATCGTACTTGATACAAGATACCTGCCAAATACCCGTTAAGGAACAGCCTATTTTTCTCGAAAACGGCTTCAACGATTTTGAAAAAAAATTTTGAGAACTTTTCTGTTCGCACTAGCTATCATTTGATCAGAAGCAAATTTTCGAGAAAAGTCTATTAAAGGTACCTTTCATATAATGTTTTTTTTTTTAATTTTTTTTGCTTTCTCGGTAACGGCTCATTGGATTTATGACAAGATCTAGGTAGCCAAACTAATTATGTATATTATAGGATAACAGTACAACACGGATATAAGAAACTCTGAAGATCCAAGAAATTTTCTTATGTCGGAGTTTTTCTTATATCCAATCATCGGATATAAGAAAGCAAATTTCTTTATAAAAAACTATGGGCAAGGGAAAATATTCGATACGTGTACATACTACCTACAAAATTTCATGAAAACTTAGTAGGCCATACAAACTTTATATGCATAATGAATGTATGTTCATATAAAAACTTCATGCATAGTATTTTTTAAGATTAAAAGTTTTAATGTAACAATGTAACAAAAATAACAATTAGAGTTCTCTTCAAATAAATAAAATTAATCAAAATATTGTTAATTGTTACAGTTAAGTTTGATACAAATCTAGATATGTTTTAATGTACTTGAACTACTTTGTATTACAGGTAGTAATCTTTAAACATTTTTCGTCCAAACACAACAAGCAAAAAGAAGTCAAGCGCAAATGTTAGAATCACATTTGTTAACATTGTTGTATTTATTTTCTTTCTCTCCATGAATAAATGTGAAATCTAACAACAATATGTGGTGTAGTTGAAGTGAAACTACATTTCCAATCTTTGTATTGCTCATCTGTGGTCAGAATATACGCGGCCTTTCCAATTTTCAGCTGTCATTTCCTTGGAAAGTGGGAACTTGTACTTAATGTTTTAACATAAAGATGCACATTCAAAAGTTTTTGGCATAATCTTGTCTGACAAAGTAATTTTTTTATGAGTGTACATTGTTCTAAAAATTGATTTTGGTGTGTAAGAAAGGCTTTCTTATAACAGTGTTTTTCTCATATGCGAATTTCTTATAAACGTTTAATTTCGAAATAAATAGACACGGTGTTTCTCATGACATTTCTTATAAGCGAGTTTTTCTTATATAAGTGTTTCTTTTATCCGTAAAATACTCTACCTTTTTTTCTAATTAAAATTAATTTTGAAAACTATATTGATTTAAAAAAAATTATTTTAGATTTTATGATCACATGTGTATTAACAAACTCTAAAAAACTGCATACCAAAATTTCAAAAAATTGTTTTCAACTAAAAATAAAAACCAGTGTTTCATCAAAAACTTCTCAGGAACTAGGAGGAATAGAAAAGATCAGCTGTGAAGATCCAACGCAAATATGGTTTATATTCTCATTCACAGCCTTCTTCGTACAAGAACTCGTTGTGATGAAAACTAATAGCCTCAGATGAACTAATCAATAGTGTTAACGACAAAATATTGCATACCAATATTTTTTTTTTAGTCGTTTCAACTAACAATCTTGTGCATACGATATCATCGTACATAAGAGCATATACGTTCGTTCCAGAGGTGCATTTTATTTTTTTAAAGTTTACTTAAATTAGAACGAACTTAAAGTTATAATATATGTAAATTGGAAAAATGTTATTCATTTTAATTTAATTTAAGATCGTGTTGTTTTTTAAATCTATCATAATTTTTTAATGGGATATATCTTTATATTTAAAAAAAATTGTCAAAAACGAATAATTTCTGATTTCGCCTTTGTTAGTTCAGCCTGTGTATTTCTTTGACATAAACTACTTTTCGTTTGGTCAATACACATCGTTTGACCGCTGAGTGAAAATTCGTTTGTGTGTTGCGTAAACAATTAAAACGATTTCTAAATAATATGTTTACACTGATTCCAATCTAACCTTGGATGACGTACACGTCTTGCAATAATTAATCAGAATGTCCGTAATAATTAAATGCAAGATGTACGTGCAGAGGAAATAAATGGAGACGTGCCCATATTGCAAAGCTTCAAACTGCACCACAAATTCGACAAATAGTTATTAGAAGAAGAAAAGTGGTAAATGTAGACTTCAATCGCGCTGCTTTGGAATACGATTCCGCAATCGTATTTTATTTCTCGATGCTCCTGGTCGGTGGGAGATGCAAGACATGCGTCATTTAGTTGATTCCAGCTACAATTCGGCCAAGATCTCTTTCTATGCCTGTTGCATCCTAAATGACATCTATGGCATTGCTGCCACAATGTTTGAAGGCGGTCGAACTGCACATTCCGCTTTGAAACTGGCGATGATTTTTTTCACGGTTGACAAACCAATAACGTGCTCAATGACCAAGAATTCGGCGAGAATGAAAAATAATAATTTGGGATGAATGCACGATGGCGCATAAATGAGCTTTGGAGGCAGTTGACGGAACAATGAAGTATTTAGAAGGTGGTTCGAGATGATTTGGCGGGGTTATGATTTTGCTCAGTTGAGATTTTCGTCGAAGGCTTTTCGTCATCCTGAAATCTACTGCTGCCGATGAACTTATTGGAGGCTTAAATAGTCGTCTTTATGCCGGCATGTCAAGAAATTGAAATTGATGACAAATATGAGTGGCATTGCAGAACGATCTATTGGCTGCTGAATTCTCAAGGCAACTGCTGGCGTTTTGCAATGGCCAAATTTCTGTTGATGTCTCGACTGGATTGATATCGCCCCGGCAAATTTTTGCGCGTTAACAACGTCGAAGGAGAAGCTCATCACCAAAGTAAAGTGTTAACCGGCATTTCTAAAAATTATAAAAATCCCAATTGGATTTGCGAACGGGCAATACTACCAGCGAAAAAAAAGAACGCCATAGATAACTTGGTAAACGGTCTTTCTTGTTTGTTCTTGCGCCGGAAAACAAATCGAAAAACATGTTTTATCATATCACTCTCTCCTTGCTTTTATTCCATTCAAATAAATCACATTGAAATTTCAACTATCTGTGATTTATTAAAGCCTGCAGTTGATTTGAAGACATTAGATTGGGGCGAAACGAAGTTCGCCTGGTCCGCTAGTTTTTTTTATAATTATAAAAATTTTCACTTAACCAAATAGAGAGACATATGTATGCTTATACAAATTAATGCAATATAGGTATGGTATTCCACAAGGTTCAACTTAGTGTATTATTTGAGCCAATGGTTTTTTTAGAAACCCTACAAGTGTAAATATCTATTCAATCTTTCTTCTTTTTTTCTCCCAGTTTAGTTTACTACCGATCCCTACTCTAACTTTATCCTACAAAAATTAACAGTACATACCTCATAGAGAATCTTTTTTTAACTCTGTGGGTTTAACAAACAACTAACAAAAATTACTCTTAAGCCCACCCTACAGCTATCCGCGGCATTGTTTTTGTAATTTATTGTCCACTGTTTTTAAGAGAAATAAATCTCACATGTATAATCTGCCACATTAAAGTATTCAGATTCACACAAAATTAGAGTTACCATTGCTTACAAATCTTATTCTCATCAACTCCTATTTTGATAGTTTGCGTCGAAAAGCTTACAATGCTTAAAAAAAAAACTCTTACACACCTGAATTATTGTTTTTTTTTATTTCAAAACTTGTTTCGCTTTAACTGGTTTCTAAAAAACAAAACAAAAAATAAAGATTTTTAAAATTTAAATCAGAAATGATAGTTTGTCAGTCAGTCAGCAGGAAATTCTGCATACCTACTCGTTGCTTGCAACCTACATATTGCATAAAAAACAGTCCTTCTATTGATTTTTTAATTCAATGTCATCTATTTTGTTATCGTGACCGCCGCTGCAATTTGCCCAAGATCCTTTATTTAGTTTTCTACATTGTGCCGTCCCGCTCGTACGCGTTTCTCTCACATAAAAACTACTTGTACACCAGGAAGAATAAGGTAGTCTTAATACAAGATACAACCTTTGTTTATCATTTTTGAAGCGGCGCGGCGTTGGGGTTAATTAAATTTGTATGGAGCTGTCAAACCGACCGACATGACATCTACAGGTACCTACATGAATTGTGTGTATTCAAAGAGAAATTCTTTTTTTTTTGTTGCTTTGTTTTTATGTTTTGATCCAATATTTATTGTGTGTTCACTGTTCATTGTGGATTAGCATATATTAATTTAGTAAGTACACACATTGTATATATTCGCCGAGGAATTATTTATTGGTTGGTTTTGTTGATAAGATAAGATTAGTGCGTATTGTGTGTATTTGACGGCAATTTTGTTTTGTTTGTTTTGTTGATGCTCATAAATTAGTGTATATTGTGTTGTATTAATGTGTGTAATGTTTAAGTCGACGGTCTCCCCAGTAGGAAATTTCAAAAAATTCATGCATCAACCACCAACTTTTTCATCAATGAGTGGAAGCTACACCCCATGAATTTGGTATGGAAACATCGATGAATTTAACATGGGGCTATGATAGGTGTTCACCAAGTGATTTTCGAGGTGAATATTTAACAGTGAAATCACGAAGTAGGGGTAACTAGTTTATTCATAAGCAAATTATATGTGATGAAAAATGGCATGAACGTTCAGCTATGAAATCACTAGTTTACTTCGAGTTGATTATTCAGCAGGTGAAAATGACATGAATGCTTATCCATTAATTCACTCTGTATATGTAACTCGTTAATTCCCATATGATTTTATATATGATGAAAAATGCCGTGAAGGTTCAATTATGAAATCACTAGGTAAAGTCCGTATGACACCTACTTTTTTGGTCCTCATTTTGTATGCATTAAATAACATGAAATTGTCAGTTTTATGTGAAAGAGGAAATATGTTGTTTTTTTAATGAAACCGAAACATTTTATATGTATGATATACCCGCAACCATAATTTTACTAATTTAATTTTTTTAATTCGACGATAATTCAATATTATAAACATTCAATTAAGAAGAAAATTACGCTTAGATAATAATAATTAAAATGTAGTCTTGGTAAAGTCTTAATGCGAAAGTAAAGCTTATCATTATTTGATTCTTTTAAATTTGATCTGATGTCGGGTTTTAGCAGTTAATTTTGCGAAGGTTTTGCACTTTCAGATGCCAGCTTTACGTATTGAGTATGTACTTAAAAAAATATAAGCATTTTTAAATTTTGACAATAAATAATTGTAACCTTTCAGCTGGCTCAATACAATTTCTGAACAAAAAAAACACTGATAAAAAAATAAACTACTTTTGATAACAAAACTGGAAATTCTGGTTTATATGTTTTTTTCACTTTCTCTAAAAGAAACCCACGAACTCTTCAGGTAGAAAAAAGGCAGTGTTCGTCGCTCTTCTCATGGCATATAAGACCTCTTTTTTGTTTGCCTTTTTTTTTTGTTTTCGGGAAGAAAATTCCAGAGAACCAAACATAATTTGCTAACTACTGAACCTATACATTACTCTTCATCAGTGGAATCATCGTTTATGATTTTGTAACTGAAAATGTAGTGAATTGTAAGCATTCAATTCATTTGATGAAAAAACCGTTTTGTTATGAAATCATAACATATTACTCATCGATGGAAATAGTCGATGAATTCATTGATGTCGAAATTTCCTACAGGGCCGTCTATGTATCTACTTCGAAGATTTATACATACTGAGTAGTTTCTAATAAAGGGTTAACCATTTTGCGGTTTCAAAAGTATAGGGCTGTAATTCGACATCTGTCAAACTAAGTTGTTAAACCAATTTTTTTTTCAGTTGAAAGTCTGACATTTACGAAAATGGATCGCTTATCTATCGCACAACGCATAAAAATTGTTAAAACTTACTACAAAAATGGTGATTCTGCCACAGCCAAATATCGTGCTTTAAGAGGAGATTATAGTTTACAAGCACTTCATAAAATTGTGAAGAAATTTGAAGAGGCTAAACTACTGAAAATATTGCTATTGTAAGTGAAAGTGTTGCCGAAGACCCGAATGTGTCGATTCCTCGTCGTTTTCAGGAATTGGGACTGTTTTACGGCACATTATGGCGTCTTTTGCATTTGGATCTCCACCTACATACATATTAAGTCCAGCTCACACAATAACTGAGGCCAGCTGACCATTCACAACGTCGTAGATACGTCGAATGTATGCTTGAACAACAGGCGGTGGACGGCGATTTTTGGAACATTTACGAAGCACATTTCTGACTCGGTGGGTATGTTAATAAATAAAATTGTCGTATTTGGGATTCTGAGAATCCTCATGTAATTGAAGAGAGGCCATTACATCCACAAAAAGTCATTGTTTGGGGAGCTCTTTGTTCCGGAGGTGTGATTGGACCTTACTTCTTCGAAAACGACGATGGAACCACTGTCACCGTCAATTCGGAGCGTTATGGTCGATAACAAACTTTTTTTTGCCTGCTTTGAAGAATACGACGTGGAGAATATGTGGTTTCAACAAGACAGTGCCACATGCCACACAACTCGAGCGAATATGGCTTTATTGCAAGACATTTCCTGGCCGCGTAATTTCTCGTCGTGGCGATATCAACTGGCCACCAAGATCATGCGATTTGACTGGACTTTTTTTTTGTGGGGCTACGCGAAAGACTGTGTTTAAGCAGATAAACCTTTAACTCTTGAGCACTTGAAAACCAACAAACGTCAAGTTATGGCTGAGATATGTGTCAAAAAGCGATCGAAAATTACCGCAAAAGAATCGATGCTTTCAACAATTCGCGTAGTGGTCATTTAAATGATGTAGTATTTCACACATAATGTCAACGTTCAAACTATATAATAAGAAAGAAATATCATGAAAAAAATATTTTATAGGTTTTATTTACATTTACTTTTGAAACCGCAAAATGGATAATATTTTATCTACTTCCAAGATTTATACATACTGAGTAGTTTATAATAAATATATGTAATGTAGAATTGCTGAACGATGAATCAAAGTTCCAACGACTCGCCGGTGACGTTTGTATAATTAGAATGGTGTCGTTATTAGCGATGTAATGTATTTATGCAATTACGGGGCTGGCATCAAAAAATGTCAACTTTGTTGTTCTTTGACCGGTTTCGATAAAATTGAAATACATAGATAGGTATATGTTGTAGCTGACTTTGAATTACGAAATAAAAAATTGTTTCAAATTAGGGAAGTATTACTTCTGGTGCGTGTACATAAGTACACTCTTTTTTTTCTGTAAGAGATGCCGTCAACGCGTGATATTCTCCTTAAATTACATTTTGAGAGATAAAATACACCTCATCAGAGACGTTTCGGATTAATGTTTGTCCTAACTATTCATCTAACGCCTCCAATATTCTTGAAAATAAAATCAGTTCAATTAGGTCTAGTGAAGAATTTTCAAAAAAAAAGAAAAAATGTTACAAGAAGATTTGCCAAAGAAAATATTTCCTAACATGGCAAAATCCACCCTGAGTTAAAACGTTTGTTGTTCAGTTTAGTCGGATAAGGTCCTGCCCTCCATATTGAATTTGAATGATGTGGTGAACTTACCATTGTCGTCGTTGGAGGCTAACATAATATCACCAACAACAGTGACGCGGCAGGACAACAATGACAGCATACAACATTCTACATAAGGATAACAAAGGAGTAAAGTTTTTTTTTCTGATCCGCACGAAGAACAGCTAGCTCGTAGGACGCGGACGACGACGTCGCCGCGCGCCGTATGAAAATACAAGAAAATATAAAAAAGAAAAAAAAAGGAAACTGAAAAAAAGAATTCGAATTTTATTTCTTGGTGGTCTCGTTACTTGTTACACCACAAAAGTTTTTTCCTTCCTCATTTTTCTTTTCTTTTTTTTTTTTTTGAAGAGTCAGCGGAGGATTGAAAAGGGTTGACGGTTGATGGTGATGGTTGGACTGGATAGGGTAGAGTATAGGATGATAGTGGTAAAAAGTTTTTCTTTCACGGTTTTCCTTTTTGCATTGTCATTCTAATTTTACTTGCCCCAGCAGCCACTCGGTAACACTGTCGTCATTTGGCTGTGACAAGAGGAAGCATTGTAAGTAGTAGTTCTTGGAATGGAATTTTCTGCCTCTGGCTAGGGAATAACGCTAACAATTACTGTAAGTTAACCGCTAACACACCATTAATCTTCCTGCACGGCGGCGTCGTCGTCGGTCGGCTACCATCGCTATGTGGGTTGATGGTGGATTGGACGGGAATTGTGGGGGCTTTCATGAGCATGGAGTTTTATTTTCTAACAATCTCTCCCTCTCTCTTAAACCTTCCCGTTGTAGTTTACAACTCTTTTAGATTTGCCTTTCAATGCAGATGAAAGGAGTGAATACTTTTTTCTTAAACACATTATATTAAGTGGCAGTGGTTAATGGTTTTCGACACACAAAAATGGTTGGGGTATAATTAAGTCGTAGATGGTACCTAATAGCTCTCGGAATATTGTGTTGGTGTACACATACTTAGTTTATACAAACCCTTAACTGAGTTTGTAGAAACAAATCAATTTAACTAATGTTATGAGTAATTATATATGTTAAACTGCTATATGTACTTACCTACTGTTACATTATTATAACTCCAGCACCAGAATTATATTACATCACACATTATGCTGAGTGTGGCAGCAGAAATTGTTGTAAGTCGTTCATGAGGTTTGTAAAAGAGATGAATACGACGCTTATGAGTTGTGTATTTTTCCCCCTGTACACAATATTTATGAATGTAGTATGTACCTACCAAATGTGTCAGTACTATACGTACGATTTAAGCAATTTTAATTTGTTTAATGTAAAAAAGTTATCGTGTACTTATTTAGAGTTAGACGGTGAAGAGCTGGGACAACCAGGCGGGTGTGATTTAATTTAATTTATTGTATGAAACAAGCTTTGGTACCTAAATCTCAAATAAAATTAAAACAAAAACAACTGAGATCGTGAAACAAAGTTACAAATAAATGTCCTTAAATAATCAGGCTAAGGGGAGGATTACCTCTAAAGGAAGAATATGTTTGAGACAAGTTAGTTAATGAATTAAATAATGGAATTAAAGTGAAATCTCGCCTTGAGGACACGTCCCTTAGGCGGAAACCTCTCTTACGCGGGCACATTTTTTTTGTACGGAAATTGCTCTATAAACGTTTCATTAATTTCAGTTTCTCTTGGACGGACACTCCCTTGGACGGACACGGACAGGAATTTCACATATGATTCCGTCCCTTAGGCGGAAACCTCTCTTACGCGGGCACATTTTTTTTGTACGGAAATTGCTCTATAAACGTTTCATTAATTTCAGTTTCTCTTGGACGGACACTCCCTTGGACGGACACGGACAGGAATTTCACATATGATTTTTTTTTCCGTGGGTAGGTGTAAAACCTTCAAAAGGCTCTATGAGGACCGAAAAACGCGTGCTCATAGGAGTGTGAGATTCTTACTGCACTAAAAACACCTCCTCCTCCCGATTGCAACTAAGTTGAAACTTATCTAGCAATTTATTTTTAACGAATTTAATTAACGTTTTGCAGGTAACTATCCGGTGATAGTTCCTGCTTTTACCGCGATTTTAAAGCGGATTCTCGTTTAGTGCACCAGATCGGAAGGCTTTGTCATGATCTTAGGAGTTTATTTTCAAATGTTTGTAAGGTATTTAAATTAGAATCTCGCGTACAACCCCAGAGTTGTATACCGTAAGTCCAGACAGGCTTAAGCACCTGCCTGTACAAAATTAGCTTATTTTCAATAAGCTCAGGAGTTTTTCTCGAGCAACTAGTACATATCTCTGAGTTTATTAATTAACTGTTCGCATTTCTTTTAAACAGGCGGCTTCCATTTTAATTTCTCGTCTAGAGTCATTCCGAGGTATTTTGCTTCGTTAGCAAATGGAACTTGAACCGTATTAACAAATACCGGTAATCTATTAATTTTCTTATACCTACAATCTACATGGACTGATTTTACTTCGTTGAGCGATATCCGCCATGTTTTTGTCCAATCATTGACATTATTCAGAGCTTTTTGTAATTTTGTCGTAGAATCATTTGTAGTTTGGCCCATTGCAAGTATTGCAGTGTCGTCAGGAAACGTGGCTACGATAGCGTCTTCTGTTTGAGGTATATCACGTGAAAATTATAAAACACTTCCCTGTGGTAACCCACCCACTATTTCTTTGAGATCCGAGTAATCGTTTCCATGTCTTACTCTAAAAAGTCTATTTTCTAGATATGCTTTTAGAAGCGTATAAAGTGCTTTAGGCAGAATTTGTCTTAATTTAAAATTTAGGCCTTCGTGCCACACCTTATCAAAAGCTTGCGACACGTCTAGGAAGACCGCCGAACAAATTTTCTTTTCTTCAAGAGTTTTCTCAATGACGTAAGTGATCCTATGCACTTGGTCGGTTGTCGAATGCTTGCTTCTAAATCCGAACTGATGTTCAGGTATTAGGCGCTTTTCTTCTATTATTGGCTGCAGGCGCAGAAGTAATATTCTTCCAAAGACCTTAGATATTACGGGCAGAAGCGAAATAGGTCTATAAGATTTCTAATCATGTGATGGTTTTCCTGGTTTGAGAATCATTATAAATTCCGCAACCTTCCATTGGTTCGGAACGTACTTTAGCCTTAGAGTGGCATTTATTATATAAAGAAGATTAATTAACCCTTTGCGAGGAAGCATTTTGAGAACTTCGGCCGTAATTAGGTCATATCCCGGAGCTTTCTTATACTTAAGCTTTCTTATTTCCCTACTTAATTCGGCAAGGCTAATATTTCTTGTAATGTAATTTTCGCTCGAGTTAGAACTTATATTTAAATTTTCGTTGAGTACTTGCCCATCAAAAGGTTTAAATGTGTTCTCCAGGTAATCCGCGAAAACGTTTGCTTTCTCTTTGTCGCTTTTTGCCCATTGGTTTTGATCATTCTTAATCGGAGGCGCTGTGAGCTTTGGTTTCTTCGTTAATTTGACAGCTTTACAGAGTGAGTAGTTGTATTCTTTTCCTGCTGTCAAGCTTTCAAGATAATTTCCAACGTCAGAATTTTTGAATTCTACTTTCGTCTTTTTTAGTAAATTACACAAGCGATTTAAATTTACCTTGTGTTGAGGAGCTCCAGTTTGCTGCCATTTCTTGCTTTTCGTTTCTCTTTTACTAAATCTTTTATTTCCTGCGGATATTTTAGGTTTTTAAAGCGCGGCATTTCTCTTCGGTACGGGGTGTTTTTGCACATATGAATGACAAAATATTTTCTCTTAGACGGACACCAGAGCAGGGTTGTTATCACGCCGATAATTTTGACAACGGTATTTTTTCTTAAGTTGCAATCTTTTACAGCGAGCATCAAATTCTACCCGGAAGATGATTTGCTTATAGCAAATTTATTAGAAATTTCCAAGCTCCTTCATGAATGCAGATTGGATGAATAGCTTGAAAGATTTATGTTGATAGATGAAAATGTAAATGTTGATGAAAATATTGTAGTTGCTGTTGAAATCAACGAGTCTGGCAGTGATACCGATTCAGACGATCAGGACCTGGTGGAAACATCTACCTATTAATTCCTACGAAGAAGCAAATACTTCAATTGAAAATTTAAAACATTTTTACGACCAAGAAAAATGACGGTACTGTAGTAATTAAAGACACGACAACTCTAACTTGAATAGTAAGGAGAATATAAGAATCATGTAATATTTACACTAATACTAATGTACCTTTATATGATTATGTTCTTGATTAGAATAAAGCCTAGTATGCTGCTGATGCGAAACGAAAAATCCCATACAAAAATGACACGACGAAATCATGAACGAAAAATTTTGCTCTACTTTTCGTTTTCCAATACGTTGCTGAACGACGAAATGTGTAATTTTAGTGTATAGCTGTACTAGATTTCTTAGTACAATTCTTCCCTCTTTTCGTTCTCAATTTAATTGACCTGCACATTAATTGCTTGCGAATTTTCGACATTTAATTTTTTTTATAAAAAAAAGTCAAGTTCTGGTATTGTTTATTTGATATTTCTTTGGCTTTGGGTTTTCTCTAGTGTCTGGTTTTTCTGTGCATTTTCTATATTAAATTATTCGAAATAAGTTCAATTTTAATTTTTGTATCAAAACCAATTTCAAAGTCGACTAAACTTAATCTGCAAAATGGAAATGGGAAGTTGAAAAGAAGCACACCCTTCACATATCTTATCGGCGAACAAGATATAGCGGATCATTATTTGGAGTGCTTATTATAACCAACTATCGACTTTTCTCATACCTAGTGCTAGTGCTTAGATTAAAAATAACCTATGTTCTTTTAAAATTAATTTATTTTAAGTGACTACTAAATAAAAGTGATTTATTGTGCAATTAACTGTCCATGTCACGATTTTTAAAATACATTTGTTACTCCGACTTTTAAATTCTATGCGACCTTTGACACCATATAAATATAAAAAAACACTTAACATTTCTAACGACATACTTTCAACACATAAATTAAGTCAATTGCCACAAAGAAAAAATCAAATCGACCGCCCACTACTGGCAGTACGAATATGAATTTCTGACCTGGTCGGGACAAGATGTATCCAGGCCGGAAGCCAAAGGTAAGCGGCCGGCGTTCCGCTGCACCAACGACAATTAAGGAAATCATCTTTACCACAATAATGTTTGTTTGTTAAAAGGCCATCTTAAACAATACCCACCCCTATTTGGGAAGCCTGTTTCCGATCTTATTGATTGACGATCTTATACCATACCCCGGAACTTATTTCTCAAGTTCAGACAATCTGTTTAATGCTTACTTCGTGAAAATCGGCACAGGATGGACATTGTTATTTAGTCTACAATTTCTGGTGATGACCTCGATAGTCCTTTGTTGTGGTGATAGAAAGAAGATGATGACAAATCACTTAGCTCGCATTGACATCGCTACCTTCTTTTTCTTTTCTGGACGAAGTTTTTTTTAATGTAATTGAACCATCGTATGGCAGATGCACTGCTCCAAAAGCTATTCACTGTTCACTTTGAAATATATAATCTGATAAATATAATCAGACTATATAATATAAATATAATGGACTATATCATCGAACGGGTTGTCCAATAAACCGAGCGATATCTTTTTAGAATCAAAACTTCATACTTTCAAAGGTAGCATTAACAAAACCCAAAGTAGTTTTGTCACCAAATTACTTTTAGATGTATTTGTTTTTGTCACCAAATTTCCTTTATATATAATTTTTTTCAAATAATTCTTGGACTTGAAAATGGTATCCGGAATTAGTAAGAAACCACAAATCAGAACTCATAACCGTTTACACCATCCCAATGAAGGACGTAGTTTTCGAATTATAGAGCGGTTTACCTCCCTATTTCATTGATTTTCTTAAAATTGATAGAAATTTCATCAAATCGGCAGATAAACCAGTTAACCCTAGAAAGCTAACCTTCGTCAAAATGGCACACATCGATTAAATATTTCCCTCTCCCTTCCTTTCTGTTTGACTTACATAATCGTATTTTCATGCCAATTAAGCCCCGGTGGCTTGTCTCGCGTGGTGGATTAGTTTTTCTTGTAAAAGTTTTTGTTTATTGTAAACGGTGATTTTTTAAAAGCTTGGTTTTTGAAAATTCAAAAAAACACAGAAACTTGTAAAACGTGAATGAAATTTTTATTTGGATCGATAAATCAATTTCTGCCATTTACTTTTTAAAAATAATTTCACTTAAATGTTGCCCGCGGCTACGCTTCAGGTGGTCCATTCTGAAGGTCCAATTTGGGCAAACTTTTTCACACATTTCGGCCGGAATCTCACCAATGACGCGTTCAATGTTGGCTTCCAAGGCAGCAATCATGTTTGGCTTGTCCCCATAGACAATAGACTTAACATAGCCCCACAAAAAATAGTCTAACGGGGTCAAATCACATGATCTTGGTGGCCAATTGACTGCGCCAAAACGTGAGATCAACTGCTCACCAAATTCGCCTCTCAATTGATGTATGGTTTCGCGTGCAGTGTGGCATGTGGCACCGTCCTGTTGGAACCAAATGTCGACCGAGTTCAATTCTTGCATTTTCGGCAAAAAAAAAATCTGTTATCATCGAACGGTACCTTTCTCCATTGACCGTAACTCTGCGGCCTTCATCGTCCTTGAAGAAGTACGGCCCAATGATGCCGCCTGCCCATAAACCGCACCAAACAGTGCATTTTTCGGGATGCATTGGTAGCTGCTGAATTGCCTCTGGCTGCTCTTCACTCCAAATACGGCAATTCTGCTTATTCACGTATCCATTTAGCCAAAAATGAGCCTCGTCGCTGAAGACAATTTTGCGATAAAAAAACGGATCCTCATCCAACTTTTCTAAGGCCCATTCACCGAAAATTCTACGTTGTGGTAGGTCGCCTGGCTTCAATTCTTGCACCAGCTGTATTTTGTATGGCTTTAAACCAAGATCTTTGCGTAAAATCTTCCAGGTGGTCGAATAACACAAACCCAATTGCTGCGATCGGCGCCAAATGGACATATCGCGATCTTCAGCAACACTGGCAGATGCAGCAGCAATATTCTCTTCGGTACGCACTCTACGGATACGATTTGGTGGATTAATGTCCAATAAAGTGAAGCTGGTGCGAAATTTGGTCACAATGAGCTGAATAGCCTGCTCGGTGGGTCGATTACGACGACCATATAACGGACGTAGCTTGCGAAACACATTTTTCACAGAGCACGAATTTTGATAATAAATTTCAATAATTTGCAAACGTTGTTCAGGCGTAAGTCTATTCATGATGAAATGGCAAACAATACTGCATCGAAATGTCAAATGTTCGTGGAATTTGTCATGTGTGGTCTGTCAAATATATAAACGTCAAAAACCAAGTAGCAAAAAAATCACCCTATATATGTACAATTTACTCGTCATTTTTAATAATATTTCTTAACAAAATCTTAGTATGACAGTAACTTTTGATCTAAATAAAAAACCATGTGCTATGCAAAATGTAATTTTAGTATTAAGAACTAAAGTAAATATTTAATTTAACTTTAATTTCCTTTTATTTAAAACTCATTTTTATATAAATATCATTACCTTCAATAAAAAGTAATAACATATTAAAAAAAAAACAAATTTTAAATGTTCATCAAAAAGTCGAATGATTAGCTTTTCATTGCAGTCCAGACACGTTAGCTTTCTAGGGTTAATACTCGTAAGTCCCAAAATATTTGCTCAATTTCCATCATTTAAACGGTTCTGAGTTTTATTTTAAATCCTCTATGTGTAACCAGAACCATTTTTAAATCCAAGGATTATTTCAAAAAAAATTACATCTAAAAGTAATTTGGCGACAAAAAGTTTTCCATCTAAAAATAATTTGGTGACAAAATTACTTTATTTTTACAACTTGTCAATTGTTTTTGACAGCTTACAGAACTCTCCGCAAATATTTTTCCGCTGTGGTTTTCGTTAGCATTTCGCTCTCCTAGTGGAGACCATCGAAACATTTCGTTTCGCATCAGCAGCGTACTAGGCTTAAGTAAGATGTAAAAAAAGACGAAATAAAACGATTCATTCTGTATTGTGAACTCGAGCCAGTCGGTCATAATTTATTTATTCGTTTGCGAAACTGTGTCTAAAGTACCTAGCTGTTCAACTTTTGATTGACCTACAGCCCATATTCCAAATTAAATCGGTCTTTTCTTAAACTAAACAAGCAAATATTGAAATATTCTTTTTTTTTTTAAATACATTAATACAAATCTTCTTATATTATTGCAAAGTTCTTAGAGGCATATTTTTATATCTACTTACGTATTTGTTAAATCTAATAAATTTATTCCACTTCATGTGATAAAAAAAGTGAAGTTTTTTTGTTATTTTTATTTCTGTTAATAAATGAATAGGTAGGTACTCTTTATTTTGAAAATTAGTGTTTATTTGATTTCGGTTAAAAGGGAAAACTCCCTTAGGCGGACAAAAATGTCTGCCCCATGGCTGTCCGCCCAAGGGAGATTTTACTGTACTTACTTTTCGAAGCTTTCATTAGGTTAATTAAGGGTGTTTTTTTGTTTACTTGCCATTATAGGTAGGTATGTACTACAATGAAAGCTCTAATAAGCGGACACTCACGGTAGCCCAATTTTTGTCCGGTTATGAGAACTGTCTGGCTAAGGGAAAGAATAAGAAGGCAAAAGACTGTAAAAATTAATAGCAGACGGAAAGGAAATGACATGTACAATAATGAAATATGCCACCAGCAAATATAGATAAACGCTTTCAAAATTACACCAATTTAATTCCCCGGAAGTCCAATAATAAATTTTCAACAAAACCTCGCTCTGTCCGATTAGTAGAGCTTCGCGTCCGGTTATCGGAGATTTTCTATGGATTTTCTTACGTATTAAGACCCTCTACTTCACAAACAGCCATATATGGCTTTTCATTTTTAAGCGCCGACTACAAGGATTACGCAACTGCCATTTGAAAAGTAGCGTTCTTAACTTTATAAAAGTTCTTTGTGTATGTGTTTCCAATTTTTATTTTGCTTTTTCTTTGCCCAATCGCCAAAAACCGTATTCAAAATTTAACAGTGCGCCCGTCGGAGTACAGTGCAAAAACATAGAAATAAAAGTTTATTTATTATTAGCTGGAAAATCATTTAAAGGTTGCTATATTTTTGTTTAGTAAGATTAAAAATCTGTAAGTAAGATTTAAGTGTTAAATGTTCTCGTCAAATCTTTCTATGGAAAAAGATTTTGTGTTGATCCTGGTGATGAATATCAAAGTGAGGATGAATTTTTCTAATTGGAGGATGAGCCGTATATAGGGATGGACTGTAGAGAACCTAGAGGTGCCTGAATCCGTGGAAAGCGAGTACGATTCTGATGATGAAAAACCATTGTCCACTTTGATATCGAAAGGTAATAATAGAGGAACAAGTCTCGTTCATTACTCATAGACAGTGATTATCCCTTCTTAGGGACAAAAGAGCTTGTATAGGAAGTATACTCTCTAAAGACCCCCTAACTTCTTTTCCTTTCACTTGAGAACTGTTTGAAATGATTGTTGAGGAAACCAATAGAAAAGCATTGCAAGATAATAAAACAAGCCGGTCAACATTACTCGAAGTTAAATGGAACAATTTGTCGGTATACCCTTATTCATGTCCCTCATCAAGTTGCCTTCTACTAGACGCCTTTTGAGCTCTCAATTAGGGCAGACTTTTGGTTATGAGACCATGCTATGTAGGCGGAGCCAGGAAATATTTTTGTTATTTTGAAAAATGCGTAACTGCACAAGCAGCCATATATGGGAAATATTATAAATTTTGAATAAGATTTGTTTAAATTATTTTTTGTTGTTTTAGTCTCTTAATTGAACAAAATGAAAGAGAAAAATTATATTTTTTTGTTGGATATATGTGCGTGCAGTAGAGGGTTAAAAATAAAAGACAAAATATACTGAGGAAGGTCCTTTCGTTTTTACGGTTATTTGATTTGTTTATAAAAACATAATCTCTCAATAGAATTATGTGTCGGCGTATGGGAGATTTTCTATAGAAAATGAGGTTGAAAAAGTATGCGCGTCCGTTTATAGGAAAGTAATTTGTATGATAAATTCGAAAAAGAAGTTTGTTCTCGAAAATGTGTCCGTTTAAGAGAATTGTTTGTTGCTCATTGAAGCTATCCGCAAGTAGAGCTTTCACTGTATGAATAAGGCAAGTTTTGCATTCATAAAAAAAAAGTTCCAACAATCAAACATGACATTACGATCACAGAGAACCCCAAAAAAGTGGGTCCCGCAATTCCGTCTGCTTGTCTGTCTATCTGTCTTCGAGCCTACAGCCTAAACGGTTGACCGGATTTGCTTCAAAATTGGTACATATTTTGTGTTCGGTAATATTATACCGACAGGTTTTTTTTTCATTGTTTTTTAAGATGACAAATAAAACAAATAACAGTAGATCCCATACTTTTTTTTCCAAAAACAGAAATCTTGTTTTTCTCAAAATCGGCTCCAACGATTTTTATTAAAAAATCAGTTCATTAATGAAGAGAAAAGGTAGCACATGGACATAACTCCGCGGGACATAAGTCCAAAATACCATTTTTTCGGCCTATGTACCGTTTTGGTGGGACATAAGCACAAAATCATATTTTAGAATTATATCCTAGTGGGAAATTCGATTTTCCAAAAAATCAAAAGAATTTTGGTCTTATGTCCCGCGGATTTATGTTCCGGCACATAAAATGATAACTTTTTGAATATTTTTTTTTTTGAAAAAAATGATTATTTTTGGTAGCCATTTTTGAAGTAATTTTTTTGGTTTTCGATTTTCTGGAAAACATTTAATTTGATTTTTTTTACGCAGAAGCTCCTAGAAAATTCAAACTCTAAGCCAAAAATTTTCACAACAAATTTTTTTTGAAAATTAATTGAAAACTCAAAATTTCGAGAACGACTTAATAGATTTTTTCGAAACTTCGTATTTGGTAATTTTTTGACATTATCTTGAATACTTAAAATTGATATTGATATATCACTTATCACTTTTAAAGCTTTTTTTGGATTCTGTCCAAGAGATTTAAATGAGTTATATGATCACCAGCCGCAGATATGACAACTGTACTCGTCATGACAATTGTAGATCGTCATCATTTCCTAATATTACGTGTAATAACAACGAAAAAGTTTCACAAAAGAAGAAAAATAGCTCTGAAGTTATTGTTGTTGTGAATAAAGGTGATAGCCTTATTGATAATGACGAAGTTACAAATGTTTTTACCGTTGCTGTTGACACTGTACCTGCAGTGCCTGCTGCCTTGGAAGTTGTTGTTTGACCTTGTGCCAATGACGTGATTGATGCCGTTGCTGTTGATGTTGTTCCTAATACAAATGTAGCTGATGATGTTGTTGTTGTTAATGAGAATGCGGTTGCTATAGAAAATAGTTCTTGCAATTTTAATTCCTTCATTTGATGATGTGTTACTTTCTATCTCACATGTGAATATAAATGCTGATACTATTGTTGCTACTGATATAAAAAGTAAAATAATATATGGTTCTAAGCTCCAGTGCAAGGATCTTAAAATTGCGAAAAGACTTAAATGGTTCCACCTAGGAAGTTTTCAGAATTCAACATCTGTGGATGATATCGTCAACTACATTTTGACTAATCTTCAATTTCACCCGGGAGATATGCAATGTTATAAGCTAATTAAGAACGAAGCATCCAATAGTAATCTAAGATTCGTTAATTTTAAAATTGGCGTGTCTGTAGAATGCGCAAAAAATATTTATGATGACTCTGAAAATAAGACCTTTTGTGTTTAAGCCAAAAAACTTGGAAAATTAGAGGGTTGTTCGGTACCCCCTAGTTCTAGTTCTAATCAACGGCATTCTTCATCGCTTAGGGCATATTTTCACAATGGAGGTGGTATTCGGACAAAAATATCACTATTGTTCAACAACTCAAGTCACTTTGATTATGATTTTATCTTAATCGTTGAAACTTGGCTATACCCGGATACATCTTCGGCCGAACTCTTTGATTCAAAGCATTTTGTGGTATATCGTCGTGACAGATGTAATCTTATCTCTGAACGAGGAGGAGGAATCCTGATTGCCGTGAGCACTAATTTTTGTAGTAAAGAAGTTATTTCACTTAACTTAGATATTGAACAATTATGTATTTCTATAAGCTTATTTTCAACATATAATACTTCGTTATTTTTTATAGTAAGTTATATTCCACCTAATAGTACTTTTGGTGTTTATGAAAAACACTTTTTGAATATCGATTATATTAATAACAGTTGCTCTAATTTCGATAATGTATGTTGCTTTTGAGATTATAATTTATTTAATATTACATGGACTTGGTCAGAAATTGATAATATGTTATTAGCTTCCAATATGAATAGAGATTTTGAATATTATTTTATTGATTCTCTTTATTCACTAAATCTAAACCCAATTTACCTAGTAAGGTTAATATTGGTGAGTTAAATTTAAGTATAAATGAAATTCTCTTAGAACTTATGTCCCTTAAGCCCAATGCTAAGCCTGGTATAGACGGTATACCAGCTTTATTCCTAAAAAAATCTGCTGATTCGCTTAGCCTTCCTCTGTTCTGTATTTTTAACAAATCTCTCTCTGAAGGGATCTTCCTAAAAGAATGGAAAACCTCGTATATTATTCCAATTCATAAGTCAGGTTCTAAGAACTTAATTGATAACTACAGAGGAATTTCTAAACTATCGGCTATCCCTAAAGTATTCGAAAGCATTGTGAAAACAAAATTAGAGTTTTTAACTCGCGAATCCATTTCTGAATTACAGCATGGTTTTATGTCTGGGCGATCTACAACTACAAATTTGGCCCTGTTTTCTTCGTATGTTATTGAGAATATTGAGAGGAAAAATCAAGTTGATGCAATCTACACTGATTTCAATAAGGCTTTTGATTCTGTAAACTATTTTAGTTTAATACAAAAACTTAAATTATATGGTTTCCATTCTTCATTCTTAAGTTGGATATATTCCTATTTAATTGGTAGGTCGCAAAAGATTCTCATCAATAATTCTTTTTCAAAATCGCTGAATTATATGTCTGGTGTTCCTCAAGGAAGCCATCTTGGCCCCCTTTTGTTCAATATCTTTATAAACGATATTACATCAGTTATAAAATATTCACATTGCCTTCTCAATGCTGATGACCTGAAATTGTTTATAAAAATTAACGGTGTCGATGACTGTCCTCTTTTGCAATGTGATATGGATCAAATCTCTGAATGGTGTAAATTGAATTGTCTGAAATTAAACATAAAAAACGTAATGTCATTTCATTCTTCAAAATACAATCAAACATAAGCTTTGTCTATCATATTGATTCAATTCCCCTCTCGCGGGTGGAAAAAATAAAGGACCTTGGCATTATGTTAGATTCATCTTTTTCATTTAAAGTTCATATTGATTATATGATTGCAAAAGCTAATCTTCTTGTTGCTTTTATCAAACGAAATTGTAATGATTTTTGCGATCCTTATGCCTTGCTTTCGCTCTATACATCTTTAGTTAGATCGATACTTGAATACTCAGATATTGTCTGGAATCCTGATTTGGAAACCTATTCTGATCGTATAGAAAAAGTTCAAAGACGTTTTTCAAAATTTATATTTTATACAATGAAATGGCCTTTTATTCCGGATTATAAGTCCCGTTGTTTACTATTGGGAATTAAATCACTTGAATCTAGAAGATGTATGCATGATATTGTGTTTGTAAGGGATATTTGGAATAATCGAATTAAATGCCCATCCTTGCTCTCTAAAATATCATTTTATGTTCCTTCAAGAGCTTTACGTCCCAGAGATTTGCTTTTCGATCAATACCACAGAACAAACTACGGTAGAAATGAAACAATTTGTAGATGTATAAGGCATTTCAATGAAGTTTGCCAGAGTGTTAAGCTAACTTGGACAAAAGATTTGTTCAAAACAAAATTATTGTTAAAATTGAAATTTTAATATAATTCATTTATGTATTTTCTTTTTGTTTTTCATTGTAATTTATTTTGTATATAATTATATATTTTAATTTGTAAATATTATTTCTAATATCTGTTAGCATAAGCGTGTAGATCAATAAATAAATAAATGTACTCAAGCTGCTTTGGACGAAAGTAGGCTTTATAGATTACAACCAGATCAGAAGGAAGAAATATTTCTTGCATCGTCTAAAAAGACTGTTTTTGGCGACATTAAAAATGTGTTGATTCCAAAAAAGGTGTTTGGTGATGCACTCATTGAGAACTGAAAATTTTTCGGTTTCCTCGATGCAATCGCCGCTCATGGACAACGGAATTTGGGAAGGGTCTCCCTTAGAAGACAAGAGACAACATTGAGTTTTTGAAGCATTTAACACCGCGGTTTTTTATTCCAATTTGGGGAATGCTGTCGAGATCAGAATTTAATATATCAACTTATCAGACGCTACCGCAGGGGTTCCACATTCGATGGACATAGTTCTGAATCTAAAACCGAATATGAAATGCTGAGTATACTGTCGTCAAGAAAACTATATACTGCACTAAAAGTTTTAGAAAAGATATCAGTGATGAATATTTGAAACAGAACGGAGCCCTGGGGCACAAGACCATTTATTTTATGAACTTCAGACTTGAAACCGTCCAATAGAATTTGTATTAAGCGGTCCAAAAGGTAATTTCAAATCCAGCGAATAAGAGATTTATCGATACCAAATGCACGCATGTCCGATGATAGAGCATGATCCCAAAGAGGAGGATGTTAGGCCAAGAAATAACGTTACTTGCTATAAAATATATTCTACAATCTTAATTATATCGAAGGTGGTTCTAACGATTTTGATTACAATTGCACATTTCGGTGCAAAGTTTTGTTTTAAATAAATCATTTTTGGCTTTATTCTAAACGGCGGCGCCACTTATTTCGATCAAAATTTTTGTGTAAATTTTACATTATATTACATTACATTACATGACGTAACATATTATACAACTCCGTAGATAAATCTAGGAAGTAGAGATACTGATGCACTGGTGCACTGGTAAAGGGGCCATCGGCTGAAGCAAAACATATACATCAATACAAAAGAGAGAGACTTAGAAGTTAGAAGAAAGAAAAAACAACAAAAGAAAACACATGTCAACAACACACGGTTCGTTTTGAATGATCCATCCACGTGCTAACCACCAAGCACCAACGTTACCACTTCAAATAAAATGCACGACTGGATCGTACGAACTTGCTCTTGTAGCTAACAATTTTGGTGTATAGTTGTAGCTAACCAGTTACGCTGTTAGTAGGTAATCTAGTTTAGTTATCCTGTGCCGGTTTAAAGCCGAAGTAGGTAAGCTTACCTTCATTCTTAGTATAATGAATTTTCCAATGCATGATTCAAGGAATGGTTACATAGGTACCATCCTACAAATGTATATTTAAATGAATTTTTATTATGTAAATTAGGAGCGTAATAAGTACCGATCTATATAGATGGAACCTAGGTATGTAAATATGTACATACATATGTATATAATGAATGGTGTAAAAGTGAGTAAAAATAGTTGTTTTAAAGTGATAAAAACTGCCAAAACCATCACATTAATCAGATGCCACGGATCAATGAAAATTTACTGAAAAACGATCTCGAAAATTGTAGGACGGATTTTGATGAAATCCTGTGTTTTATATTTAGTTTTTTGAAAACAAATTTTTTTGAAATTTGGTATGCAGTTTTTTAGAGTTTATTAATGTACATGTCATTATAAAATTTTAAATATTTTTTTGATTCGTTTAGAAAATATTGATTTTCGAAAAAAAGAAAGTTTTAAAAATTAATTTTAATTAGGTAAAAAAAGATATTAAACAATTTGATATGCTAAATTAGTTTGGGTACTTAGATCTTCTCAGATATAAAATTTGAAAGAAATCCAGTGTACCATTACTGAGAAAGCCAAACATTAAAAAACCGTTATATGAAAGGTACAGGTTAATAGACTTTTCATAAAAAATTGGTTCTAATCAAATGATAGCTAGTAGGCACCAACAAAAAAATATCAAAAATTTTTTATCAAGGAGCCGTTTTCGAGAAAATAAGATTTCCCTTGGGTACCGTTATTTTTAGGCGTAAAAATAAATTTTCAATTTTCCCTCCTAGGAATGCAAAAAGAATCGTACATCCCAAATTTGAAGGTAATAATTAAAGCCGTATAGGCTGCAGCTCGTTATACATACAGACGGACAGACTGACAGACATACATTTTTTGTCGATCACTTTTTTAGGCCTCTCTATGATCGTAATGTCATGTTTGATCGTTAGAATTTTTTTTACGAATGCATAACTTGCGAAGTAGATTTGACCCAAAAAGTAAAGTAAAGGGTTATCCATTTTGCGGTTTCAAAAGTAAAAGTAAATAAAACACATATAAAATATTTTTTTTTCATGATATTTCTATTTATTATAAAGTTTGAACGTTGACATTATGTGTGAAACACTACATCATTTAAATGAATACCGCGCCAATTGTTGCAAGCATCGATTCTTTTGAGGCAATTTTCGATCTTTTTTGACACATATTGGGCGGCATCTCAGCCATAACTTGACGAATGTTGGTTTTCAAGTGCTCAAGAGTTAAAGGTAGCCCCACAAAAAAAGTCCAGCGGTATCAAATCGCATGATCTTAGTGGCCTCTCTTGCAATAAATTCATATTCGCTCGAGTTGTGTGGCATGTGGCACCGTCTTGTTGAAACCACATATTCTCCAAGTCGTAGTCTTCAATAACATACAAAAAAAAGTTATCATAGGTTATCATAGACCATAACGCTCCGAATTGACGTGACAGTCGTTCCATCGTCGTTTTCGAAGAAGTAAGGTCCAATCACACCTCCGGACCAAAGAGCGCCACAAACAGTGACTTTTTGTGGGTGTAATGGCCTCTCTTCAATTACTTGATTCTCAGAACCCCAAATACGACAATTTTGTTTATTAACATACCCACCGAGTGAGAAATGTGCTTCGTCTTTGTTTGTAAGATCGATGTCAACCGCCTGTATCTACGATGTTATGAATGGTCAGCTGGCTTCAGTTGTAGTGTTAGCTGGACCTTATATGGATGTAGGTGTAGATCCAAATGCAAAATACGCCATAATGTGCGGTAAGACAGTCTTAATTCCTGAGAACGACGATGAATCGACACATTCGGGTCTTCGGCAACACTTTCACTTACAGCAGCTATATTTTCAATGGTACGAGCGGAACGATGATGTACAGGCCTTACAATATATGTATCCAATCCAGTCTCTTCAAATTTCTTCACAATTTTGCCAATTGCTTGCGTAGTTGGACGATTATGTAAACCATAATCTCCTCTTAAAGAACGATATGTGGCTGTGGCATAATCACCATTTTTGTAGGAGGTTTTAAAAATTTGTATGCGATATGCGCTAGTTAAACGATACATTTTCGAAAATGTCAGACTTTCAACTAAAAAAAAAATTGGTTTAACAACTTAGTTTGACAGATGTCGAATTCCAGCCCTATAATTTTGAAACCGCAAAATGGATAATCCTTTAGTTTCAAGAAAAGGGAAGTATATTTCAAAATCATAATTTTAATAATATATTTAATTTCAAATTAGCTATTTATCAACAGCAACAGAAAATTTTAAAGGCGAATGAAAATAGTAATAAGAATAACCTTGCCGAAATAAGTATGTACTTATGTGCGTCTTCTTCTTCAATGTTTACCGAAGTCACCAGAGACACTTCGTTTTTACAACTTTTGGGAAATCTTGATTGCCAGAGATTTTTTCGGAAAAAAAATGAAAATGTGGCACAAAGATATTTAAAAAAAAATTATATTTTTGCCTACGAATTTGTATCCATAATCTTAATAACTTCAAAATATCTTTCCATCGCGTATTTGGCTACAAATCAAATATTCAATTTTCAGCGCACTCTTACTTGTTTCAAAGAAAATTAAAACGAAAAAAATAAACGTCAGAATATTGTAATAATTTTTTTTTTTTTTTGAAGTGAAGTTAGATACAATTTATTCTTTTGAAATGAAAATCTGGGCTTACATGAAAGAGCGCAAAACATTTTTTAAGTATTTTTTTTTTTGTGAAGTAGATTCAAGTTTTTTTTATTAAATTGAAGTACATTAAAAATGGATGTCTAAAAGTGTAGTAGATTTAAATAATTTAACAATAGTGCGAGGTAGAGAGCAGATTTTAATTTTTTTTTTCTGAAATTTAAGTAAATCTACTTCAATTGCAGCTAAGTGGTATCGCTGTTAACCACGCGCAACGATGCTTCATTTCGCTGATCGATATGAGAAGCGATGCTTTCATCGCAGCCAAGGACGTTGACCCTTCAAATTTTCACATGTTTGCTCATATAAATAAGTCAAATTTTAAATAATGCTGCATACCAACTGTAATGAGAACTACTGTATTCCTTGAAAAACTTCTTTTTTCAACTCTAACTTAACAACTAATTCATGGCTTACAAGCTCGTTTTCAACAGAGCTTGATATATAACATTATCTTTATCATTATAGATGCATTATAGATGTGGCCGTGGCGCGATAGTTGTGTGTTTGCCTGTCAACCGCATGGTCATAGGTTCGATCCCTCCCGTAATCTATGTCCTCTTATTTTTCCATTAAAACCAATTCTAAAATAAATGTCATACAATGGTTGCTGGTTTACTCATAACATGCTGTTTAAGCATAGCACTAACAACATGTGATTGAGTAAAACTAGTATACCGATAAAATATGACAACGAATAAAAAATTAATGCGAATTATAAGGGACATACGTAAATAAGACACGGACATTTCTCCGCATGAGTTCAGCCGCCATCCCTGGAGATAAAATCTGAGACAACAACCACCTAAAGTCTCAGAACATCCGCCGCACATCTATCCTATCTTTCTTTCTCTTCCTTAACCACATGCAAACACTGTGTTGAAACATTTAAAGGTTAGTATAATTCCTTGAGCGCGTGTAGATTATAAAAAAAAATTACACCCACATTTTCAATTTTTTTTTATGTGATCGAATAAAAGAGCAAGTAAGTGCCGTTGTGTATTTTATTTTAAATAAATTTGAAAAAACCGTTTAGTTAATTTCCAAACTAAATTTAAACTAACCTCAAAACAACCTAGAACTGTCAAACAAACTTTCACAGTAAACTGTGTTGCCGATTTTAAATTATTCGCCTCTAAAAAAAACACCCTTTACATATAGAAGTGACACAAAAATTTGAAATTATATTATTTTTGCAACCATTCTCTTTAAATTAAGTTTCCTTTCCAAAGTATGGGGTTAATTGGCAAACATTTCGTATTATCACTTTTATAATTTAGATTCGCTCTTCTTGCGAATTTCCAACTTGCCATTAGATCGTCAAAGTCACGCGACAAAAACTCATCTTTTATTATGAGCCTCGAACAATTATAATTCCCGTCACATCTTCTCCCTGCTCATCAACCTATACCCGCTCAGTTCCCTCAGCGATGAGACACGCGTCTTACAGCACCTCAATTAAAATTAGACCCTTAAAAAAAAAGTTATGTTTAAGGCATTTTTGAATAAATTATATCTTTTATCTTTGACAAGTATAAATATAAAGACCAAAATACAATCACAATTAAAATAATCACTTTAGTATGAGAAAGAAAAACAAACAAAAAAACGAAGGTTCACCATTTTATCCTTCAACCATTGTTTGTCTATTTTTTTTTCTTCCTTGCATCTGTCTGCATATTTCTGTGAATCATTATCAAAATTGATAAAAAAAATTGCGTTTTTCTAAAAGGGTTTCCGATGGGTATTTCACATAATTTCCTTTAACGCTAACTACAAATTACATATTCATTGGACAGTCTTGAGTTTTTGTCCAGCTATCATTCGAGCCATCGCTGTCGGTCATTTAAGGAAAGGGATTTACAAAAGATTCATCAGGACGAAACTTTATGACAGCCGGAGATCCGTAACCCTTTCCGATGACGACGACCGACGACGACGACATTCAATGACCTTTTTTATGTTTTTTTTTATTCGCTTCATGAATTTTTTTTTTTAGTACTTTGTTTGTATTTTTCGTTTTCTTTTTTTTGTAAATTTTGTTTTGTTCGTTAATTTAATTTAATTATCCAACTAATTGGCACTTAACGCCAGGCCAAGTGCTTGCCTGCCGTTTTGGAATGAAGAACCGTGAAAAGTGTCGTCGAGTAGATTTGATGACGGTGTGATGGTTTTATAGGCACTATATGAAATTCGTTTACATTTATATTTTACTTAATACCAATTATTATAGTATAGCATGAAAAGTTGCATTTTATTTCTTCATAAGGAATTTTAGTCCGGAAACTTAAATCCGTATTTGCAACCATAAACTACATCCGTATTTTTGAAATTTTATCGAGAGAACAATTCACATTTATGACAAAAAGAATGCAAAGTAATATAGGGTGTTTTTTTTCAAGGCTGCCAGAGTTTACTTTTATTTTAAGTTTATATCATGCGGGAACAGTCAACAGGGAGTGTACCGAAAAGCTGTTGCGATTGATTTTGACAGATGTTATGTAATGATGACTCAATCACAAAACTATTAAACAGTACCAACAGTTTGCTTGACATTTGGTTTGTCAGAAATAACTGCTTTAAAAAAAAAAAAATTGAGCAACTATTCTGTTCAGATATTCCAGTAAAATGTTTTCTTAATTGGAAGGGGTCAACGCTTGCGGTCTGTGGCGTGGCGGTCAACTTTGTTTCGGTCGAGCGCTTTATGCTATTTTTTGGAACCACTAAGTTTTCAAAGTCGACTTTCCGACGTTTCATTGACAAATTCGAGGCGACAAATTCGCAATGAATCAGCCAATACAAGAACATTAAAAAAAATAAAATACACGACCTGATCGTACGAACTTGCTCTTGTAGCTAACATTCTTGTAGCAAAAATTCGTACAAATTCGTAGGTGGTAATGGCGCTGTGGATAAAGTGCTTGATTTCTAACTGGGACGTGTGGGTTCGATCCCCACGCTAGGCGCATTCTTATATATAGCTCCAATTTTAATTGGATGTCGCTCATGAGTTAAAATGAGACAGTCAATACCTGGTTCTCAAATCCACTGTGCCAAAAAAAAAACTAGTGCCGTGCAATTCAGGTTGCGTTTAAAAGACCTTAGGTCTTATAGGCATATAGTTAAATTAAAAAAAAAAAAGGAATAATATTATTATAATATTAATTATTTTTATATTGCTTAGTTGTTATAGTTTGAGGGAAAATAAGAATGCCATTTGAATTCGGAATTAAATAAGAATATATCAAAAACAAATTTCGAAAATCGTTGGAGCGAGTTTTTTAAAAATTAATTTTGTATGTATGTATAAAATTTAAAAAACATTTTTAGAAAAAAAATTTAAATTTAAAAAAATTAAAAAAGATATTATTCAGTGACTGGTTTTTGCAAAGGCGATTTTTCAAAAACACAATTTTTATATATTTTTTAAAAATCAAAAAAATTTCAGTATGCAGTTTTATTAAAACTAGGGAGCATTTGCATAAACAAAATAATTTAAATCGGTTCATGCAATAGCGAGGAAGTCGATAATATGAAATGTGGTTCTATGGAAAGTACCGTTAATAATTACGCAAAATAAAATAATTTTATGCTCAAAGGTGGGCAGTACTTATTTAAGAATACACTAATTATTTTTATCAAAATTCTTGGAGTCGTTTTTGAGAAATACGTTTTTTGATTTATGGTTTTTTGTAACATTTGTATGGGTCAATCGTTTTTTTTTTAAGTATTCAAGATAATATCCAAAACCTACCAAATACGAACTTTCGAAAAAATCTATTAATTCGCTTTCGAAATTTTGAGTTTTCAACAAAAAAAAAATAATTTCCAAGATATTTTTACTTGCGATTATAGGTACTAAGGCAAGTTATGCATTCGTCGAAAAAAAAAGGTTTGAGATAACAATCAAACATGACAGTACGATGATAGCGTGTACCAAAAAAGATGGTCTAAGAATTGTGTCCGTCTGTATGTCCGTCAGTCTGTCTGAATGTATGTATAGACACCTACAGCCCAAACGGATGGAATGAGTTTCTTCAAACTTGTTATATGGAGTTTCTTAAGTATTGTACAGGAGGGAAATTGAAATTATTTGTTTAGCTCAAAAAATAACGGTACTTACCATATAACCGTTACGTAAAAGCCTATTTTTCTCGGAAAGGCTCTAATGTTTTGATTAAAAAAAATCAGTAGAGCTTTTTAGGTACGACCGATCATATGATTGAAAAAAAAATAAAAAAATATCTAAAAAGGTACTTTCCATAGGACCTTTTTTTGCTTTCGACTATCTCATAAACGGCTTACCCGATTCTTTCGAAGTTTCACACGTATATAGGTTTAGATTGCCCAATTTATACTGCGTACCAATATTTTTAATACATATTTTTTGTATTTTTAAAAGCATTTAAAATTTATATTTAAATTTATATTTTGAAAACTGCTCAATCATTTTTTTTTTAATTTTAATTATATGTATTTGCTGAATACCTATGAATTGGCGTTTTGAATTTTTTTTTAATTTTTTCAAAAAGTTTAAAAAAAAACCTTTTTTCTCAAAAACCGCTCCACAGAATTTTAAACCTTTTTTCTCATTAATTCAAATTTTTACAAGAAATAAAATGGCGTACATTTTTTTGAAGTCAAATTAGTTTAAGTATTTATTTTAGAATTTCGAATTATTTTTTTCATTTTGTTTGTATTGTTAAATATTTAAGATTGTCGACCAATTTTTTTTTGAAAAAAATTAAAGAATACTTGTATATATAAAAAATAAATAATATTTAGGTTTTTAATAGAAATCTTTTGCATACAATGTGATCGAACATAAGAGAAAGTTCGTGCGATCCAGTCGCGCATTTTATTTTTTTTTTAATTTTGGTTTACAATAGTGTTAAAACCTTCTAGGAGCTTCTGCTTAAGAAAATTAAAAAAAATCTAATAAACTGTTTCCAAGAAAATCGAAAACCAACAAAAAAAATCTACTACAGGTACCAAAAATACACATTTAAAAAACAAAAACAAAATATCAAAAGTTAACCTTTCCCTTCATTAACGAACTGATTTTTACATGCGATATGTGTAGGTACAAGTTTTGTAGGCAAGTTTTGCATTTAGAAAAACATCCAAATCGAAATTTGAATCAAAGTTGACATTCCGTCTGTAGAACGATCTACAAACACGGCTGAGCCGTGTGTGTACTACTTTGGGTATGATCTACATTATGGCCACGGTACCTACCTGCCATACAACCATTTTATTGATTTATGAATTTATCAAAAACGGCTCAATGGATTTCTATTTTTATACCGGAGCTCCTTTGAATTCTAAATAATACTACACTTCAAAATTGTTGAAAAATAGTATTTTTGGATTTGTGAAAAAAAAAAACATTTTTTTTCGAAAATTCAATATTTTGAAAACGGATAGACGATTTTTTCTGAAATTTTGTTTTCAAATTTATATTAATAAATATTTAAAATATTCATACCATTTTTTTTTTAGAAACAATTTTTTTTAGAAAAAAGTATTTTTATATATACAAAATTAAGTGAAAAACGACGAAAAATGAGCAAGTACGTGCCATCCAGTCGTGCATTTTATTTTTTATAAAAATCGTTTGGGCCGATTTTGAGAAAAATAAGATTTTTATTTTTGGCCAAAAAAAGTGTATGGGAGCTAATGTTATTTGTCGTCTTAAAAGGGACTGCATTGGATATTTTTGATAATAACTCGCCACATTAAAAAATAGCATAATTTTATAAATACGAGTATTTTCCACCCATTTTGTAGCGCTATTTCCCAGACTGTTAAAGTACTGATTTACCGTAAGCCAGCATCAGTTTGCCACCATCTATAGCTCCTAGCTTGTTGCCTACTTCTGTATATTAATTAAATTACAATATATGTACATAAATTGTGTTTCAATAAAATCTACTCAGGGATTTTTATCTCAACAAAATATTGTTTACTTTATGATTTTTTTCCTGGTGGAAATAACTTTCAAAAGCGTATTTATATTGCTTTGAATTTGTTTAGGGTGCTAAAACATCTGTAGGTTTTTCTTAGAAAAAGTTCTTAAATTTGTTTACAGTATTTTATCCAAGAACACTCTTATGATTTCACGGAATTTAATCTTTTGATCATCGGGGATTCAGAATGTAGATAAAGAAGCTTTTAGTTTATAATTTAAATACCACAAACTGAATTTAGAAAAATCAGGATTATTTAAAATTGCTTAAAGCTTCTCATCTGGTGTCTCAACATAAATACAAGTCTACCGCTTAAGCGGTTTTTCAATGCAGCGAGGTAGTTTTTATGTAAATATATACAGGTATTTGTGAATGTTTTCAGGTAAGCGGGTTTTTCACTTAAGCGTGTTTCACTTAAGCGGGTTTAACTGTAAATGGATAAACATTTTTCTTGAAAAACTATTTAAGGTATATTATTCCGTAATTTTTTGGCATTACTGCTGAATTTTTCCATCCTTCCAGTCATAAAAATGTAATATTATGTAAAACTAACTACTTTTTGTTATGCAACAATTTGGAAAATTGACAACTTTCAGATGATAAACAGCTATTGTCAGTTGTAAAATAAAAAAATTAATTAATAAAATAAAACTAAATTCAGACTGATTCAACCATTTTGCTTACCAAAATTTACACGACTGAAGAATTAAAAATAAGTTTTAGAATGAAAAATTAAAATCGAACTAAAAATAAATTAGTCATTAATAATTTCTGGGAGTTTACATGAATGAATTTGGAATATTTCATATATTGCTGAGCAACATCATCAATCACGATAGGTTAGGTTAGATTTCGTTAGAAGGTGGGTGCACAGCTGAAGACTGATGGACACATGGGGGTATATAGGTCTATTGTGTTGTGATCCCATTTCACACAAAGATATAAAGATAGGATTATAATAAAAATTGGTGCGTGTACTATTTTGGGTATGTTCTACATTTTGGACACAATTTTTTTTGTTAAATATTTTGGTATTAACGGTACCTGATATACAATCAATTTATTGATTTTCGACTTTCTCATAAATGGCTCAACTGATTTCGATCAAAATTTTGATACAGGGGCTCCTTCAAATTCTAAATAATACTACATTTCAAAATTTTCCAAAAATAGTTTTTTTCGGATTTTGTGACTCGAAGAAGAGTTGAAGCCGAACCGCCAAAGTTCAAAACGTTTTGTATATTAAATGAGAACAATCAAGCATGACATTACGATCATATAGAGAACACCAAAAAAAGTGGGTCCCCCATCTCTCTGTCTTTCTGTCCTCGAGTCTGCAGCCTAAACTGTTTGGTGGATTTGTTTCAAACTAAGTACATATTGCTTTTTAAGGTAATATGCCCACACGTTTTTTTTTAATTTTTTTAAGACGACAAATAGCACTAGCTCCCATACATTTTTTTTTGGCCAAAAACAAAAATCTTATTTTTCTCAAAAGCGGCTCCAACGATTTTTATTAAAAAAATCCATTCAAATGAAGGGGAAGGGTACATTTGTAATGTTATTTTTGGTACTTATAGTAGAAAAATTTTTTAGGTTTTCGATTTTGTGGGAAACGGTTAATTTTATTGTTTTTGAAATTTTTTACCCAGAAACTCCTAGAAAGTTTAAACACTATTGTAAACCATAATTTTTCCTAAAAAATGTTTGGAAATGATTTTTTTTTTTTTTTTTTTGAAAACTCAAAATTTCGAAAATTAATTTATATGAAATATATTTTTTTCGAAACTTCGTATTTTATAGTTTTTGGACATTATCTTGAATACTTCAGAAAACTATTTTCTTAAAATAAAAAACAACGGCACCTACCATACGAATGTTTAAAAACCGTTAAGAAAAAAATGTATTTCTAAAATTATCTCCAAGAATTTTTTGGAAAAATTGTGGGTGTTTTTATATTAGTACAATCCACTTTTAAGGTACAAGGTATTTTAATTGGCGTACCTATTAACGGTACTTCCCATAGAACCACTTTTCATATTTTCGACTTTCTCACTATTGGATGGCCCAATTAAAATTATTTTTCTTGTGCAAATACCTGCTAAAAGTTTTAATAAAACTACACACTCAAATTTACAAAAATAAAGTTTTTCGATTTTTAAAAAATACATAATTTTTTTTTGAAAAATTGATTTTTCAAAAACCAGTCTTTTGAAATTTAAATTTTTCTTATGTATGTTAATAATATCTTCAAAATGGCGTTTCAATTTTTTTTCGAAAAATGTTTACAAAATTAATTTTTTAAAAAACCGATCCAACAATTTTTGATTTTTTTATATATTCTTAGGTATCCATGAATTCAAAAAGTTCTTTAAAAGCAAGAATGTTATTATACAAAACTTAATATATTACAAAGAAAAAATGACCAGTGTCAAAATCTTTCACATAAAAAATCTCCCTCCTTAAATGAACAACAAAAATGTTGGCTTATAACCGAGTAAGGAGAAAATAAGAAAAAAACCCGAATGAACAACAACAAACTTGTATGGGAAAGGAATCTGATGATCCACCAGTGGTAGCACACTCAAGTTGTTGTTGGGCATTCAAAGTCATCAAATGGCATCTTTGTTTTCCCTCAATCTGTAACCTCTAAGCAATATAAAAATATTTAATTATGTGTATTACCCATTTTTATATGTATTTCTAGGTATTTCTTTTTACGAATTTTTGCATACGTCACTGAATAGTACATACAATGTAGGCCCTTATACATGTATATATACATATGTGTCCTTAAACACACAAGAATCTTATATATGAATCTTATTATATAACTAGGTTATATCCATGTACATATGTAGGTACATACTCCTAAGTTACATAATAAAAATCCATAACATAGATTTAAATATACATTTGTAGGTTAGGCACCATATAACTATTCCTTGAATCATCCATTCGACAATTCATTATACTAAGAATCAAGGTTAACTAACTACTTTAACTCACTTTTAAACCTGCATAAGTTGACTAGACTACGTACCTACTAAACAGCTTCAATGTTTAGCTTCATTAAAGTTCGGTTAGCTACAAGAGCAAGTTCGTGCGAACCAGTCGTGCATTTTATTTCTTAAATGCGGCATTGATCAAAAATATCAAAGTGTCAAATACCCCAGTTTACCCTACGCGGGACACAGTCGTGCGATTTATTATTAATATATTTTAAAAAAATTTTTTTAAGTTGCATTTTTATTTGCATATTTAAAAATAAATAAAAATAGATTGTAAAATTGTAGTTCTGACGTTTTCGAGTATATAGTTAAATGACTTGTCAAAATGCAGCTCAGGTGAGTTGGAATACAAAAATCTTATAATTTTTCTTCAATACATTTGCCAACGGTCAAATTCATCAAATGATAACTCGACAATAGGATTGATTTGATCAAGAGCCAACTCAACTTTAAGCAATTCATTTGAAAATTCGATTTCCCCTTTAAAATAATATACATTCATTTAGATATCATTTTTATTTTTTTTTTGTTTTATGATTAAACTAACATTTATTTGTTCAAAAAAATAAAAAAAAAAATATTACATAATATAGATAGAAAAATATTAAATGATATTTGGAATTGTCCAATTTTGACCGTTTCGGGATAAAATTTATATTTCAATATTTAGTACATAATCCTTTGTTTTTTATCACTTGTGAAAAATGCCTTGGCATTCTCTATAATAGTAAATTGTGAAGAAATTGCTCAGTAATTTGGCTCTATTCCAGTTGAGTTCGACCCCAAAGCTCATAGATAGATAGATAATTTTCATATTGCCCTAACCGTCGCTTTATAGTTGACCACAAATTCTTAATTGAGTTGAGGTTAGGCCTGGCCATGTCATCGTTTGAAATTCTTGATTTCCGAGACATTCTTTGACTATTTTAGATGTATGCTTTGGGTCGCCATCTTGTTGAAAAGTTATTTTAGACTCTGTAGCCTGTTGTTGACAAGAATCTGAGTAAATTATACCTAAGGATGTCAAGATATTTGTTCTAATTCATTATTCCCTCAATTTTTTCTAAATGCCCGATCACAGATGAGGAAATACATAGATGGGAATCTTTCGTACGTTTCACCCTCCAAAACCCTCTTGTTTACATTTTTTTCATAAGTTTCACAATCTATTCATGAATAGATCTGAGTTTTTTTCAATTTGACAGTTCGTTTTTTTTAATAAAACATCTTTGGGGAGAATTTTATTTCACTTCCTTTTCGGTGCGCGATGTTTTCATTATAAGATTCATCTCTTTTTGCCACTAAAAAAAAACAATTCTAAAAATAAAATGTCATACAATGAGTTGCTGGTTTACTCATCACATGATCTTAAGGCATAGAACTAACAACATCTGATTGAGTAAAACTACGAGTAGTATACCGATAAAATATGACAAAGAATAAAAAAAATTAATGCGAATTATAAGGGAAATAGATAAATAAGACAAGGAAATTTGGCGCGCACATGCAACTTTCAGTTTTGCAACAGTTTGGTTGCTAAAGTAAATACCATGGACTTATATGAGAGTGCGCGCACATGCAGAAACTATTATTTCCGCGATTCGAGCAATTTAAAAGTTTGCGTTTTGCCACAAATCGAACGATTGCTCCAAATAAGTTCTTCAGTTTGTATCATGACGAACTATATGTAACTGTTAGCACATTAAATCAAAATATTGTCTGTGTGTTGGTTTATCTCGTTGATTGATTTTTAAGTTGCTTATGTTGATTAAACTATTTCGTTTCGGAAAATTGCATGTGCATTGCATAAAAATCTTTATCTGCGCTTTTGATCCGGGGTAAAGAAAATTGATAATTTTGGTCTAAAAGAACGCGAAAACTGGTCCGGAATCAACAAATCCATGAGGGATCGATTTTTGGTTGAAATGAAAACGACATTAATCAAAATTAGGTAATTTTGCTGATTTCGAAAAAAAAAAAATCAGTCTAAAATTTTCTAATTTTATTGACACTGACATTGATTGAAACTGAATAAAGTAGTAAAATCATGGTTCAGCCTTTGTTCAATATTTGAACTCGGTCTAACTCCTATGGTGTGTTGGTCAATCGAAGCTTAGGCTTAACTAACCGCTGAATTTTCGATTCTCGTGTTAAATTTTGTGCACGTTCTAAAATTTGTCAGTAAGACTTCGATATTTTGTGCGCTAGTAGGAAGCAAGATTTGGTGTTGTTTTTTTTATTTACATGTTAGTTGTTAAAAATTAATCCGAATAAGATCATATGATAATAAAACGCAGCAAAATATTAATACTTTATTATATAACTACTGTAAAATATAAAAACCATACTTAAATTTTATTTTTATAAATATAAAATGAAAATTAGGATTTGGATATGCATAAAGGAGATAAAATCTTTTTAAAAATAAATTGTTTGTTTGAGGGAATAAAATAGATTTTTTTCAGATAATTTTCGAGTTTGTCCAGAAAAATTGATGCTCAAGTGGGAATTCCACAAAAACTGAAAATTTTAAATGACCCTTTTTGATATCTGGCGTATTTAAATCATACCTAATTCGCACGGGATTTGCTTTTTTGTATTCACTTAAAGACGTTAAAATGAAAAAAAAATTAATCTTAATGTATTTAAAACACTCTCTTGAACTAAATTTTGAATTGTTAAAAATTTATTGCATCATTTTAATATGTACTCTATCATTTTTAGCAATCGCTAAGCTTATTTGATATGTATTTTAATTTAAAAACATTCGCTTAAATTATTATATATCTACTGTAACTAATTTTATTTATATTTAATGCAATTCTGAATAGAAATGATATACATTTAAGTTAGGGTTAACACTAAAAAAAGAAGTGTATTAGGTTTTAATAGTTTCTGAACATACCCGAACGGATGAGGTGGAAAAGAAAGAAAAATGGCTGGCGGACGGAAGAGTTGAATATGATTATAAGAAAAATGGCTGGCGGACGGATGAGAATTTATGTGTGCGTTCTATATGGAAAGTTGTGTGCGTGAGCAGCTTGTAGGCAACCTCATTTGACATCCGATGATTCCCATCTTCTTGTCTTATCTGTGGGCCCGACAGAACTCCACGTAAGACACCGCCAAGCCATTACCGAACCTCCACCATGTTTCACTGTTTTATGAACCCGATATTGCTGAAGTGGTTCTCCACGATATGACAAATAATACGATCTGCCATCTGTTCCCACTCGATTGACATTTGTCTCGTCAGACCAAACTACTTTTTTCCATTGGTCAATGGTCCAGTTTTTAAGACTTTAGGCAAAAGCTTACCTTGCGTTCAAATTTTTCGCTGAAAGTAGTGGCTTGTTGAGTTTCTCTTTCGCGGTTAGCACAATTCTCTTGAGAGCCCGGCGCGGCGTGTCCATTCACCTACTGGCTTTCCTATGTTTTGTTCTGCTGTCGTCGATTGTGACCCTCATCTTCTCAGTTCTCTTTCCATCCTTGCATCCAAGTAAGAGAGTAATCGCTTTCTTTCTTTTTTTTATAGCGGGAACTTCAATGTTTTTTTTTAATATTAAACACGGAAGTTTTAGAAATATTTAAAATTTGTGATATTTCCCGCGATGATTCACCACTTTTTAATTAAAAAAAAGACATGTTCCAAAGCTGTTTTACAATTTTTTTTATTTTAATAATGATCAACTCAAAGAGCTTCAAAAACAATGAATCATCGACAATAACTAACCTACAAATGCCAAAGTTGTTTTCTCTTGCTTACTCTAAAACGTACAAAATTGGTCAAGTCCAAAAAATTTATTTAATTTGTCTTACTGTAAAATGTATTATATTTTTCAAATTTTTTATTGAAGTAATAAATGTGAGTTTAATATACAAAATAAAAAAAAATGATTTCCTCTCTGTTCGCAATGCTAAGTTCTAATCAAATTTTCAAATGATTGAAAACATTTGTTCACTATTACTCGTCACTGTACCTGCGCCTATGTATTATTTATTTTTAAAAGGCAGGAAATAGTCTCTAAAATTTTATTTTTTGTTCACACCCGGACTGCGTTAAAACGATAAGCAATAAATTTCAAATTCCATTTTAATAATACTTTAAACAAATTTTATGGAAAATTGCGAACGAGTCAGTGGAAAGGTTCCTACATTCCTTAAAGTACGTTTGTAGCCATATCTTCAACCCTAACGCTGTTTTATCTTTATCAGCACAATAAATCAAGACGGCATTCATTGTATGTACATACTTACAGACTTACACACTCGTAACTCAAACTCAAAATTTAATATTTTGGTTAAATAATTCAGGGAGGAAATACCAATAATTTGTTTTCTGTTTATTTTACTTGTGTTTTGTCCTAGACGCACTTTCAGCCTCTTCATAAGTTAAGCGTAGATAAGTGTATCTTTACTGAATTGTGGCTCTTATCTCTCTCTAGAAAGTTAAAATAAAATGCTCGATTGGATCGCATGTACTTGCTCATATGTTAAATCACACCTTAAGACAACACTCTAAGTAGATACTAGCAGGTAGATAGCAGTGTCTGGAACTTAAATCAATTCTTGCAAACAAGAATTAAAAATCGTTAAGCCAGTATCTAAAAAAAATCACTTCTATGGCAGATTCTGTTAATAATATTTTATTGTATTTTTTTAAACCAAAATGTAGACTTAACCTCCAATAGTGCACAGCAACTAGTTACAATTATTTGGAAAACGGTTCTAATGATTTTATAAAAATAAAGGCGCCTCTTCTTTACAATCTACTGAAAAAATTCTTATGCCAAAGGAGGAGAAGACAGTGTGGAAAATCAAACAGCATTTAATATGTAGGTGAACATAATTATATAAAGTTTTGCTTAAACTCGGAAACAATTTGCCATATTCATAGTCGCTGGATAAGCCTAGGTTTTACTAAACTACAGTTTAAGACAATTTTGGTGAAATTAGTATAGACCTGTTTTACTTACAAATTTTTGGTTTTATATTTTAATAAGATTACTAGCAGACCCGGCAGTGCGTTGCTGCGACTTAATTGCATTGCGCTCATAATTATTAGATATTAAAATTGGTATTGTTAAGGCAGTGATTGGTAAAGATTCTAGTTAGTAGCAATCCGTGATTGCCATTAATTAAGAACTAAAGGATGAACAATATTACTCGTTAATCTGTCTTTCGTAGGGCTGGCAACGAGACGAGACCAGGCGAGACTTTTGTTAATATCGTCTTGGTCTCGTCAAAATCGAAAAATTTCAGTCTCGTCTCGGTTTCGATGCAGGTCTCGCCTAACCAAGTCTCGTCTCGGCCTTGGTCTCGCCTTTTTCTCGAGAAAATTTTAATGTGCGGTCTCGTCTCGGTCTCGGTCTGGGTCTTGGTATCATACTTAGTCTTGGTTTCTTTCGTGTTTTTTTGGTAGTAAAAAGATGTAAGATAAAGATAAGACGCAATATTCGGATTGCAAATATAGAGTATGGTTGTGGTATCTCAGCAGTTTGTCGGTAAGAAAAATGCGGAAAATGTATAAAACAAACTCGTGAGCCAGTTTTGTCTTTTGAGTTAAGTGGAAATAACATTTTTGGAAGAATCATGTAAGTTTATATATTTCATAGCAAAAACAAATAAGATATTAAAAAAAAGAGTACCTACATACAACGCTCGATTTAAAAAAAAAAATTAACCGGTTTTGTCAAGCCACGACCTGTCAAAAACCATTTAAGGATGTCTCCGATTTAAATGAATTAAAAAAAACCTCTACAAAAAATCGAGGAATCCTTCAACGGATTTTGACAGCTCATGGCTTGACAGGTATCCAACGAACTATATTTTGACGTTTTCATAATATTTTTTTCCAAATTCCATACAAGAGCCTTAAAATCAACTTCTTCCGGAGCAAAGCATTTTTTTGAGGCAAAATTTGAATTTTATAGAAGTTCTGATCGTTCGATGGATTTTGACAGTTCATGACTTGACAGGTATGTAACTTACTATACCTTGACATTTGGATACTATTTTTTTTCCAAAATGTCACCCAAAATGTCTAAACTCAACTTATTCCGGAGCAATAAATTAAATCGAAAAATTTCTAATTTGCTCAGGTAAAATTTTACTTTGTAGAGGTTTTTTAATCCATTTAAATCGGAGCCATCATTCATTGGATTTTGACAGCTCATTGCTTGACAGTTAGGCAATGAACTATATTTTGACGTTTTGACAATATTTTTTACCAAATGTCACCAAAAAGGAAGCAACGCCATGCATACATAAATCGTACTTATTCCTCTCTGGATTTTCGCCATGCGCCCATCTCTATATAACTATGTACATACATATATGGTTTTATATGTTTACGCGCATATAATATTTCGCAAAAAAAACTTGGGAATATTCTAAAAATTGAACATGATTAGATACTACAAAATAATGAAATGAAAACAAAATTTTCTTATATTGAAAACCGAAACCAAACCAACGAGACCGCCGAGACCAGCGGGACTCTCGTCGAATTTCGGTACCAAAAATACGGTCTCGTCTCGCTCTCGTCTCGGTCTCGTCTTCGGTACTTTTAAAAGAGTCTGGTCTCGTTGACAAGACCGAGACCGAGACGAGACCGAGACTAGTCTCGGTCTCGTTGTTAGCCCTAGCTTTCGTCAAAACAAATAAATTTGATGGTGAGCATGCAACATACAGATGACCATGGGCGAAATACGGATTCTCCAGGTCCAAGCCTCAAATTGTCATTGTCTGGCCTTGCGACTTATTTATATCGTCATTGAGAAAACCAAACGTATTGGGAATGGTAGCCTTTTGACAGGTATTGTTGATTCTGAATCATATATGTACGCGAGGGAATAGAAAGACTTCTCCCTTAAACTGTCCAGTCAATATCATTGCTTCAGTAAGTTTCCGGTCATTCTTCTGATGAGTAATCGTACACCGTTGCATAATTTTGGCGGATTTAAGTTCCGCAAAAGAATGAGCGGTTAACCAATTTTCAGACAGAACTTGTGTGGCGGCATTCCTGCCATATGTAGAGAATTTATATTATTCAGTCGAAAAATTGACGATCTCATATTCATCAAAAATAGTGTCAGTTGACTTTAAAGTCATCAAATCAACTGGCAACTGTCCTAGAAAAAGTATCAGTACTGAGGTCGAGGCTGGGGAAGCATATTTAATCTTCAGCGAAGTATTGGAGAAATTTGAAGCTACCAAATGTTCAACAGTAACAACGACGGCAAAACTACAACCGCGGTTTCATGTTGTCTCAAATCACAATTTTCAAAGTTTCATGAAATTCGGCCCACAACTACCCAAAATATGACTATTTTGTATAGAAGCAAATAAACATTAAAGTTTGAGTATGGTTGTTTTATTAGCGCAGCCATCTTGGACTTACTAGAAATAACATAATCAACATCGCTGGTGATCAGTGTTGCCAATTATTAAATTTTCTTCCGTGAATTAAACTTATACGTGACGAAATCTGTACACTGTTCTCATGAATGTACCAATAATTGTTTGGTTCTATGAAAACTGAATTTCCTTTCTAAAAAACATTTCTTGCTATTCTTATTCTGAGGCCAAAAACCAATACTTATAAAGTTGGTTTCATTCTTTTTTTATTAAACTATATACTAAATAAAATTAATGAAGTGTGAGGCCTTATTGGCTTACAAGAAGGACGCAGAAAATAGTGTATATCTTTGCGCTGATGATTTCTTTTTTTTTCTTTTAATTGAATATAAAATAAAATGCACGACTGGATCGCATGTACTTGCGCTTATGTTTGATCACATGGTAGCCAGTATGTATGCAAATCATTATTAATCTAAATATTATGTTTTTAAAGTCGTTTTTACTTAATTTTTTTCTTTAAAAAAAATTGGTGGATGAATTTTAAACATTTAATAATATAAATTAAAAACGAAAATTAAAAAAAAATCATTGACACGTTTTCGAAATATGTATTAAATTTTCAAGAAAAAATATTTTTTTCAAAAATCCAAAATATTATTTTTTAAACATTTTGGTATGCAGTATTATTTATAATTAGAAGGACCTTCTATATAAAAAATTTGATCGAAATTAGTCTAGCCGCTTATTATAAAGTCGAAAATCAAAAAAAAAAAAATTATGGGAGGCACCGATAATAACAAAATATGTACAAAGAATGTTTGACCTAAAATAGTGCACACAGTTTTTACTTGCGATATATGTACTATAGGACAAGTTTTGCATTTGAAAAAAAATCGATGCCAAGATTTTAATCAAAGTTGACATTACGATGATAGAGAACACCAAAAAAGTGGGTCCGGCAATTCCGTCTGTCTGTCTGTCTGTAGAACGATGTACAGCCTAAACCGCTGAACTGATTTTGTTCAAACTTGATGTTTAGGTGTTTTAGCTGATTGTCCAAAATAGATTTTTGAATCATTGTTTTAGCCGGAAAAATAACGGTACTGGCCACATAAATTTTTCTACCATCTTAATTAGCTAGAAAACGGCTTTAACGATTTTGATAAGAATTGGTGTGTGTACTACCTTGAGTACGGTCTACATTTTGGCCAAAAAAAATTAAAAATATTTTGTTATTAACGGTACCTGCCATACCACAATTTTATTTATTTTCGACTTTCTCGTAAACGGCTAAACGGATTTCGATCAAAAGTTGTAAACAGGATCTCTTTCATATTCTAAATAATACTGCATTTCAAAATTTTCGAAAAATAGTTTTTTTTTTAATTTTTGAAAAAAAAAAATTTTTTTTTTTGAAAATTCAATATTTTGAAAATGGGTGGAAAATTTTTTCTGAATTTTTGTTTTTAAATTTATATTATTAAATATTTAAAATGTTAGTATCAAACAAAATTTAAGAATTTTTATATATACAAAATTAAGTGAAAATCGACTTTCAAAATACTTCTATCCGTTTTCATTAAGAATCTTTTGCATATAATGTGATTGAACATAGGAGCAAGTACGTGCGATCCATTTTATTTTTATAAAAATCGTTAAAGCCGTTTTTGAAATAATCAAGATGGTAGAAAAAATTGTGGGTTGGGGACAAAATTCTGTTCATCAAAATTCTGCAAATAATAAAGAAAACAAAGGTTTGAAAAAGCTCGCGCTTTTAAGCATTTGCCAAGCCTTCGTTTTCTTCATTATTAGCAGAGTTATGATAAGCAGAGCATAGTCTTACTTTCTTAAGAGCTTAATAAAAAAAAAATTGTTTTTTGTCGTTCTACTCCTTAAGGCAATTATTCAGTTCGTGTCTTTTAAATAAAAAAAGAAAAAGTGTTTCGAAAAACAAACAAATAAAAAGAATATTTAAAAAGAGAACCGATCTTAGTCTTATTGGCTACCTTAGGTTCTTAAGCGCATTGCAAAAAACATTGTTCTCTTTGGACCTTTGGTTTTTCCTTGTTTGCTTGTTTTTTTTCTGTAACTTTTTTCATACTTAAGTTTACCGTCATGCCAGTACAGGGTGATAGCGTAGTTAATACCTGTTTTGGAAAAAGTCGTAAAAAAATCCATCTCGCTTGGTTATGTAATAATTGCAATATTTAGGAAAGTAGTGAAGATCAATAAGACCCTAGGTCACAGTTTTTATCAAAATCGTCAAACCCGTTTTCGAGATAATTAAGATGTTAGAAAAATTTGTATGACAATCGATTTCGCTTTTTTTTCCAAATGCAAAACTTGCCCTATATTACCTAGATCACAAGTAAAAAATAGAATCAATTTCCTAAAATTAATTCAACCAAAAATAGGTTTAACTTAGATACAGTTCAAAAATGACTATGAATACCCCCAATATCTTAAAAATCCTGAGCAAGAATAGAATTGATGCCACAATTTATACAAAACCGCTAAACAATCCAACATCTTCTTGTTCCTTTCGCAACAAACAGTCGAGAACTTTAAAAAAATAACTACCATTCTGCAACAAAAAAGCAGTTTAAAATGGAAGATGACCATCAAGGTACATATTTCCCTCATTTTAACCCAAGAACCCGCAGTATCATGGACTCGTACATGTGAATCTAAAAAAACAAGCAATATCACAAATCATCTGCACTTCTGCAGTATTGGAACTAAACACACTGCTTGTTTTTGTTACCATTCGTTGGTATGGTATAGAAGGTTGAAAGCTCAATTCCTGTTTGCTACCACTCATCGCCACCCATTCCCATACTTTAACCAACCCATCGGTCCACCATTTGGTCACAGAAACGGGACAAGGGTATAGTCATGCTATACCATTGCGTGCAAGGATAACATAAATTGCTTACATTGGTGAGATTTGTTTTATGAACCATTCGACACGCGTTTTGCGGTACTTTTGCAAATGGTGGAGGTGGAGATTTAAATACTGTGGGGAATACTGCGCGGGCCGGTAGGTAATAATTTTTTTACGGTCCATAAAAAGTCGCACCGCCAGCCATGCAGAATCGAATGGATCTGGATGATGCTTTTAAAAAAGGATAAGCGGCAGTATCCCTATCCGTGGGGCAATCATTTTAGGTCGGTGCGTGTGTTGACGTCCGGTGCGGCGCCGCGTCACTTCAGTGTGGGAATGTATAAAAAAGGTTAAATGACGACAGAAATAACAACGGCTATGATGATAATCGTAATGTTGGAAAGAAGGAAGTACAGTGGTGTCGCTGAAGTGAGGTTGATAATGGTGTGAATTTTGCGATTTAATCGCTTGATGGAGGGGACTCGACTTAAAGTGTTTTCTCATCCCTTTATCTCAGTCGGCAGTGATATAGGCTATATTATATTGGGAAGGAATGGACTGCACAAATCGATTAATGTGTTTATTGCCACGTAATTATTTCCTCATTACCGCGCGGCATGGAAGAGCCAGTGTGTTGCGTAATGTTTGCCGCATGGGGGTGTTAATTGATTTATGCACACTTAATGTGTGTACATATACGTGCCGCTTGACGGCCTCCATAGCAGATGTTGGATTTATGTCCGTTATGATGTTTACACTTTGCGTTCCAGTTATGCCAATCTTATACATTGGTATATGGGTAAACTGGCTTCAGAAATGGCTTGCATATTTTTTTGTTTCATAGAGAACAAGATGACGTATGTGAGAAAAGATGAATTTAGGTTAATGTTTTTTTTTTGACAGATACAGATTTGATTTGCTGATAAACTTTCAGGTGGATAGGTTCTTGTAGAGACCGGAAAAGCTCTGATTACATTGGCAAGACGACATGGACCGAGGCTTAAGTAACAGGGGTAATAAGTAACTGCTAAAAATGAAAGGGTTCCCCTGAAAATTAAGAAACGCGTGACCGAGAAAATTGTTCGTCTACTTCAAAGCTAACGTTAAGTATACTTTAGCTGTGAATAGGACAACTTTAGAAAAGTTATAAGCGTAGTGACCAAAATTGATACGTTTGTAACATTATTTTTTTTGCATTTTTGGTATTCCTCTTTACTCGAAAGAGATATAGTCCTGGTTGTTTTTTTTTTTCGTCTTTTTTTTTAATTGAGTGAATTGTGTTAAATTTCATGGTGTGGCTAATTGAACATTTTTCTGGTTTACGTTGTAAAAAATAAAAACGGTCTTCGTTCATATTTTCAAACACATTTTTGAGAACCAAGATGATAAAAATGTTGTTTTATACCTATAATTCGATTTGTTTAATTTAATTTTATTTTTTATTTTTATTTTTTTTTATTTTTTGTAAAAAGAAAAAAGTCTATTTGACGTATATCGTTGCCTCAATAAAAGTTTGAGGAGAAAAGAGGTCGCTCATGTGTTTTCCTAGCTTACTAATTAGCTACATTCATATGCATATAATACTGGTTTTGGAATATTTAATTACATTCCTAATTTTTAAGTCACTAGATTCAGTTTTTTTTTCAAATAATTAATATTGATTTTGTTTTTTTTCTACGAACATTAAAAATTGATTAATTAATTAAATTTGTGATTTAACATATAAACTTTAAAATTTTAATATTAATATCATAAGCTTTGCTGGTGTATGTGCTTTCTTTTATTTTTTGTTGTTAATCTTATTTATAAACTAATATAGTTTTTTTTCTAAGATGACAGGTTTTGTAACAATTTACCCCAAACTATGTTACAACTTTCCCCGCATACGGGGTAAGTCGTTTCAACACGTTTTTTCGTCTAAAAGTTATATTTTTTACAAATTCTTAACTGTTTTTTTTTAGCTTTTTTATTGGATTTCGTAGCTGAAATATTGCTCTTTAAACAGAAAAATTTTGGCTAACTTCTTTTCAAAACCTTAGGAACAGCATCAATTTTAGTAAAAAGTTTTACTTTTACCCCCGGTCTCCCCTACCTACGCAACCTTTCACAAAAAGGCTATCCTGTGTCGTTCAAAAACTATGGATGTGGCTCCTAGGTACACTGAACTTCGAATACTGTGCTAGCGTCTTACTATGTAACTCCTGTAATGCCTAAATCAGCAATTTTCCCTGTCGGGTCTGGCTCGGCTGATCGATAATAGACCAAATGTCCACACTAATACAAATTCTGAAAAATACCAACTTTAAATCTGCATTTATGCTCCATGAAATTACGCCAGAATTTTTTTTTGGAAAAACCGCAATTTTCTTAAATGCAAAAACGCCGAAAAAAAAAGGTGGACAAAAATCCGGAAAAAATAGTAGAAAACTCTATTTTGTTTGTATTGATGTAAAAAATTAACATTTATGTTAGGCATTCTTTTTGTGACACAAGGACATAAGTCCTTATTTAACCGAGGTGAGACATTAGTCCCAAAAACTACACATAAGCTTAATAGTTTAAATAAACAAAAACTCGAAGATGGAATGAATTTCCGAAAGGCGTCGTTTTATTAAAATAAGAAAAATGAATGTTTGTAAACTTTAAATTAAATTCAAAATAAAATTTTTAATTAGTAAACATAATTCTTAAAAAAAATTGTATTTACATTTCAATGCAAAAACTAATTTGGGACTTACCTATGTCCCACATTGGGACGTTTGTCCCACTATTACTTGTTTTTTTTTTGGTTTGGTATACTTGTGTGAAGTGAAGCAAAATTCCCAATTATGCGAAGAGCTTTTTAAAATTTGATATCTGTTTTATGTTTTGAATAAACTTTTCCAAATGTGTCATGTGGCAACGCCCCACCCTCACCGGAGGCACAACCCACCCCATTCGTTTTGTTTGAAAATACCTTAAAACATTTTATAGCCTTTTTTTCCAAAACATTATTTGGAAATTAGGCCAGAATATACAAAATTCCATTTTGCTTTTAGGCTCTTTTTCCACACATACCTGTCATATTTGCTAATATTTCAGGCTTACTTTCTAAATAAAATTCTGCTCTTTTTTTTTAATTTTTAGCAATAAAAAAATTCTGGTGTTTTTTCCATAAATTTTTTTTGTGGAGCCTCTGCATAAGATAGCATTCACGGGCAAAGGCTCTATACATACAGTATTGACTAAAATCGGTGTTTTGGGTTTCATAGTGTCAAGTGAAACCGTCAAGTGAAACTTCATGAACTATAAGTACAGTGTTTCTGCAAAGAAATCAGTGTTGGTAAGTTACGCGAGTTATACAAATTTTTATTTTTATTTAACATTTTGATTGATAGGTTACATTAGTTACGCAGAAATGAGATATTATTATAATTGCAATAAGTTACGCGTAACTATATGGGTAACTTACTCGGAGTTACTTACGTTGCCAACACTGAAGGATATGCTCTATCATGTGATTTCCTTAATTTCGTTCTGTAAGAGCTAGTGCGTAAAATACAGCATGCATAGACTGGGAAGGTAGTATTATCAGCAAATTCGTCTAGTCACTAGGTTTTGCGGACAATATTACCAACGATTGAAAAAGAGTCGAAATGCATGTTTCCACATCGGTTATAACAAAACGTTAATATTAGTGGTATCAATTTTGAAGTATTTAAGGAGTTCACCTTCCTCTGATTGAACATTAACATCACGAATGACACCATATTGGAAATTCTGCAAATTGTATCATAATAATTTAGCATAATATTCAACGGCGAACTATATGTATACAAAATGTGTATGAAGTTCATAAGTCAAACCACGCCGACCCATTCCGAGAACCTGAATTCCGGCTTAAGGACCAATTATTTATGACGGATGATATGGTGATTTGGCTCGAGTTCAGAAGCATGATTTGTCAGATTCGATTAACCAGATCTTTATTGATAAGATTCCATTAGTTCCAACAGCGTGGTATAGCGCTTTGTCGGAGAAAAATTACCACTTAAGTGGGCTTCTGATTTCAAGCCAACAATAATGATTCAAAAGCCTGGTTCTGGTTCTCCACCAAAATTTATTTATATTTAAATTGGTTTTAACTTTTTAACAAATAATAATTTCATTTTCTAAAAAGTGTCTTCAACATTCATAAATACTTATTTTATAATGTTCATATATTATTGTAATGAATTGCTAATTGCGAGTATAGATAAATAAGGCAAGTTATGAATTCGTAAAAAAATTTTGACGACAAATAACAGTAGATCCCGTACATTTTTTTTTTGCCAAAAACAAAAATCTTATTTTTCTCAAAACGGCTCCAACGATACTTATAAAAAAACATCAGTTCATTAATTAGGGCGAAGGGTAATTTTTTTGGGAAAAAATTGTTATTTTTGGGTACCACTAGAAGAACCATTTTTTTTTTTTTTGGGTTTTCGATTTTTTGGGAAACGGTTAATTTGACTTTTTTGATTTTTTTTTACGTAGAATCTCCTAGAAAGTTTAAAGACTATTGTAAGCTAAAATTTTTGAATACATTTTTTTTGGAAATTAATTTTTTTTTGAAAACTCAAAATTTCGAAAATGACTCAATAGATTTTTTCCAGACCTCGTATTTGGTGGTTTTTCACATTATCTTGAATAGGTGAAAAAAAACTATTTTTCTAAAATAAAAAACAACGGTACCTCCCATACAAATGTTAAAAAACCGTTAAGGAAAAAATTATTTATCGAAAACGGCTCCAAGAATTTTTATTAAAAAATGTGTATGTTCCTAAATTAAGAATTTCAAGCATAAAAATATTTTTTTTGGCGTACTACCCATACAAACACTTTACATATATTCGACTTTCTCAACAATGGATGAACCGAATAAAATAATTATTTTATACAAATGCTCCCCAAAATTGTTAATAAAAATGAATATTAAAATTTTCAAAAAAACAATTTTTCGATTTTTAAAATAAAATACAATTTTTTTTTGAAAACTCGATTTTTCAAAAACCAAATTTTTTTTAAATTTGAATTTTTATGTATAATAAATTTATCTTCAAAATGGCGTTTCAATTTTTTATTCTAAAAATGTTTTCAAAATTTTATACATAAAAAATTAATTTACTAAAAAACGCTCCAACGATTTTTGAATTTTTTTTGATATATTCTTATTTACCCATGAATTCAAATTGCATCTTTGTTTTCCTCAAACTATAACAACTAAGCAATACAAAAACATTTAGGTATGTGTATTATCCATTAATTTCTACCTTATTATTACTCCCTTTTTACGAATTTGCGTACGTCACTGAATAGTAAATACAATGTAGGTGCTCATACATTTATATATACATATAACGTGTCTTTAAAAATCAGATGAATCTAATTTAGGCATATTGCACTTTAATTACAAAGTTATATTCATATAGCTACCTACTAAAAGTTTTTTTTTATTTTGTCCGCACTCAAGGGGTTATGACTACCCTTAAAATATTTATACACAGAGCGAACGATTAGGAAAATGGGATAGGATAAGACAGGAGATACCGATTTACATTGGTTTTAAATGTCTGAATATCGCAATGGGAGGCAAAAATTCGGTCGGGTGTAAAGCATTCCACTTTCGTGTGGTGCGGCTAAAGAAGGAATCCTATACTTGACAGTTCGTCCGAAGTTCGGCTCAAGGGTAAACTGATGAGCATTTCTGGAAGATAATTTAAGGGGAGGAATGCAACTGGCTATTTCACAAGAACACTGTCTATAGAAATACCGATTGAATAATGAAAGGCATGAAACATTGCATCGGTGTTCAAGAGGTGCAATTGTTTTCGTTGTTTCATTACCTACCATTTTTAAAGCTCTTTTTGGATTCTGTCCAGAAGGCTTAAATACTTTGGTTCCATCTATATGTATTGTATATGTATGTACATACATTTAACACTCACAGCTTATATAATTAATACCCATAACCTATGTAACTCTTCCTTGAATCAACCATTCGACAATTCAATAAACTAAAAATCGAGGTAATCTTAGATACATAGGCTTTAAACCTGCATAGGATAACTACACCTAACTAACTAAATCTCAATAGTTAGCTATATTAAAGTTGTTAGCAACAAGAGCAAGTTCGTACGATCCAGTCGTGCATTTTATTAACTATTAAAATCTAGTAAATAATCGTGTGGCATTTTTTTTTTAAATATGATTTCTGGATGCGTTAAGTCGCATGGACGAGGGGGAGAGTTAACATAACAGGACTACTTGTTAAAATAAAGCTGCCACAAAACTGATTTTCCAATATATTTATATCTAAGCGCTTTCAAGTTGCGCCTTCTTATTGAAACCAAATGTCGTGGATGATTGCTGATGATGATGAGTGGATGACCAGCTGATCCATCAGTAAACATGGCTTGATAGCGCTCGCTATTCAGCGTGACAATGCTCCTTCCTCATTTCGAAAGGTGTAAGGGCCGATGATGCCGCCAGGGTGCAAACCACACCAAGCTGTCAGTCTTAATATAGATGTAATGGTGATTCCTTAATGACACATCATATATGGCAATTTTGCTTATTGAGGAAGCAATTTAACCAGAACTAAGCTTCATCAGTAGGCTAATTACGTTGGCCGTAAAATGGACGAAGTGCTCGCTAATAGATCTATTTTTCTCTTTAAAGTACCTAAATTTTTACAATTTAGAAGCGTTGTTTCGGCGGCGGGTTACGCAATTCATGATGAATTGCTAGACCTTAATCAACATAAATGGCAGCAGAGTTTGACATTCTCAACTTTCAAATCATAGACAACAACCTTCGCCACTTCTCATGCAGCTAAATAAAATATACTCGTTATCTTCTTTTTTTTTTAAACAGAAACATGGAAATATACCTACTATATTATGCCAACGGAAAGGCATACATCTTGAACTGTCACAAAATTAAACTGAAGTTAGGTACTTAATCTATTTTTTGTATAAAACATTAGAAAAATCTTAAGCCCAGATAGCATAATTTCACAGAGGACCTGAATTTATCTTAAAATAAGCAGATTCTGCTATACTATATGTATCTGCTGTCACATAAAACCTTTTTAACACGACTATTGATCCAAGAACCTATTATAAGGAAAATACATATACACACACAAACACTACCATTTTTAAAGGAAGAAATTATCAACTCTTTCATATCCACTTTAAGCTTTGATTAACCCAAACATCCCGACATATTATACAAAATAACATCAACAACACAGACACACAGAAAAAAGAATAACCTTGGGACCAGCGACTTAATGTCTATGCCTCTCCGTCGACAACGACGACGTTTATTTCGGAAGGCTGACTTATCTAAAATTTATTTTAAGATTAACCACAAATGGTGTGGCTGTGATCTTAAAATTCGGTCATTAATTTCTAACAGAACAACTCGTATCCTTTTTATCATTTTATCAAAATGGGGATGTGTTGAAAGCTAAACCTATTTACTGTAAAACCAATTCTATTAAACCACAATACTTAATCTTTTTTTTTTTTTTGTGTTAAGGATGAAGTAAATGTCCTTGATAGAACGTCGCGTCGGCAACCAAGAATGATTTTACTTTTATATAGGTAGGTACCTGGGACCTGAGAGGACACCTTCCATCTGTCTAAAGGAATAATCTGGGAAAATCAAATTCGGCTATTAAGCCAGTTTATGATTATCAAAATCCTTCCAGTAGTTTATATTCTTATTTTTCTCAAGTCCTTTTTGTCAGCATGGCTTTTTGGGGTTTTACGATGAAAAACAAATTTATGTCTGCATAAAATTTATTGCAAATGAAAGAAGATACGAAAATTTCTTTAGAAAAATTAAATGTATTTATTTATTTTTAGAAATGGACATGACTATTTTTCACAGTTTCCATTTGTTACTCCAATATTTATCGACTATCAAAATGAACAACATTGTTTAATGTATATTTTTCCAGTTAATTATATCGACATTATGCTAATGTGAATATAGTTGTTATTGACTCCCATACCATTGCCATTGTTAGGACACACAAGGTCTTGTGAACCTACACAAATTTCACCAATATATGTACGTATACCAATTTTTTTAATAGCAAAAATTTACACAAAATCATAAACAAATTTACAAAGCATAATACGCACACAAACTTAATAAAACATTTTCTTTAAAAAAAGTGTTGCATAAAATGTACCATTTGTTTTTATTTTCGAATCTCTCACACATTTACAAAAACGTCCTTAGAAAAACTGCTTACCAAAATTTTCGAAAATAGTTTTTTTTTTTTAGGTTTAAATGAAAAATCCATTTTTTTTGGAAAATTTAATATTTCGAAAACGGGTAGATAATTTTTTTTTAAATTAAATTTTTAAATTCATATTGTGAAGTACTTAAAATTCCTTTAGGGAAAGATGTTGGTTAAAAAAAAAACATGTGCGCCTCGGGACGCCCAACAGAAGGGATAACTTAATCTAAGTTGCGCAATTTATAATTGAAATTGTTTAACTTGAGAAAAGCTTCAAAAGTTCTCTGTTAATTTGTCTAATTTCAAAAGTTCTCCGTACGCGTGAGAAAAAGGGAAGTCAGACAGACTGGGCCGTTAACGCGTTACGCAACGAATCGGTTTACCCTTCCATAAGAAATTATCACTTCAAAAAATATTTTTTTCCAAAAACCTTTTTTCAAATATTTTGGAATACAGTATTATTTAGAATTTGAAGGACCTCCTATATAAACATTTTGATCGAAATCCGTGGAGCCGTTTATGAGAAAGTTGAAAATAAAAAAAAAATGGTTTCATGGCAGTTACCGTTAATTACAGTAGAAACAATTTTTTATACCAAAATATAGAATATGCCTATAATAGTACACAGATTTATCAAAATGGTTAAAGCCGGTTTTGAGATAATTAAGATAGAAGAAACAATCGTACGGCAATTACCGTTATTTTGGGGGTTAAAAAAAACGATTCAAAAATAAATTTGAGACAATCATCTAAAACGTTTAAGTACCAAATTTGAAGAAAATCTCTTCATTGGTTTAGACTATAGACGACAGACAGACAGACTTTATTGCAGGACCAACTTTGTTGGTGTTCTCCATTATCTTAATGTCAAGTTTGATTAAAATCTCGAATTCGATTCTCTTTCCAAATGCAAAACTTGCCCTCAAGTTAATCTCAACGGTACATTTGGATATAACGTGCATAGATAAGAGATGGCTATAGATGCGTCCAAAAATCTCAATCTCTTTCCTACACATTATTATGTACACATGTGTATATGACATTCAACAACTTAATTTTGCTTTAATTGACACATTTGTAGGTATATTACTTGAAAACCTCTTTACGCCTTTTCTGATGCATTTATCGCTATACTTGCGTTGGAAGTTTTGTAGACGATGGCTGCGGCAACAACTTTGTACAACACCATTCTTAAAAACATTGAAATTTTTCATCAACTTTTTGCATTAAGAATGTCAAAAAACGAATAAAAATCGAATTAATTTGGTCTCTTAAGCTTAACCCATCTAATTATCAACTTATATTGTAAGACACATTCTTATTATATTTATACCGGCATAAAGCCCTAAGTTTTACCTCAATATAAAGACCTTAACGTTAAAGATTGAATTACTAGAACAACCGATATAAGCTCAAAACAGCCACCACAAAAATAAAATTCTCTTAGTTGATAGTGCGTTACGCGTTACGTAACGGATCAGTTTACCCTCCCATAAAAATTTAATACTTCAAAAAGGAAAGAACTTTCAGTATACAAATTTATACCGCATCAGTGGGGAGAGCCGTCAATGAAGAGTCGAAAATCAAGAAAACGGTTCAACGGAAGCTACCTTTTATATAACATTTTATGAAATATTTTTTTAGACAAAAATGTAAACTTTACATAGTAGTGCACTGAATTTTTGTTATCAAAATCGTTCGAACCGTTTTCGAGATAATTAAAATTAACCATTTTAGCAGGAGCTTAGACGGGGCAGGTAAGTTTCGGATGATGTTTTCTGTTTAGCTACTTAGTTTTTGTATTCAAATTCTAATGAAAAGTAAAATGGCAGACACACATTTAAAAATTATAACTTGGAATGCTAAAAGAATACGAAATACATTTATTGAATTTTTAAATTTTCTGAATAGCAACAATGTAGATGTTGCTCTAGTGACGGAAACTTGGCTTCAGCCTGAAAGTAGTCTTCCATCATTTGTCTTCAAATGCTATCGAATGGATAGAATTTATTGGTCAAATTAGAGGTGGTGTTGCGATTTTTGCTAGGAGGTCGATTCAACATTCGCTTTTACCTGTTTTTCCAACAAAAATTGTGGAGAACATAGGGATTGAAATATTGTTACGTAATCAGAAAACGGTGAAGATTTATTCTGTTTATTTCCAGGTGGTTCTACATCAGATAACAAAAGAAAATGGCTCAAACAAGATTTAAGAACGCTTTTAGCAATGAACGGTGAATATTTGTTAGGTTGTGATTTCAACTGTCGTCATAAAGATTGGGATTGTTTAAGAGCGAATGCCTGGGCAATATGTATATTGGCAAACTTTGCACTCACATTTCCTATCAGTATCTTGTACCCTCCTTGTCCAACATATTTCCTTGCTAGTTCTCGTGGTAGTCCTTCTGTTCTTGATATATTTGTATCAAATGTCCCTAGTCTTATAACACAACCGACTTATTTTAATGCTCTGAGCTTAGATCATAATCCTGTTTTTTGTGATCTTTTATGGTCGGGTGAGAAAAAAGTGCAATATTTTCGAGATTTGAAAAATGCTATTTGGAAAACCTTTAGAACGAAGATAAACACAAGATTTCACAATGTTTCCACAGACCTTGAAAGCATTTCATGTAAAGAGGATGTGGACTCCATTGTTCAAGACTTCTCCCATTAATCTATCTTCCATAGACGAAAGCGTCCCTAAACGAGTTAAGAATCAAACGACTAAAAGATTACCACCTCAAATTTTGGAACTAATTAAAGTGAGAAATTTGCATAAAAAAAACTGGCAACGATTTTGTGAACTTTTTTCTCGAATTATGGTTTTTCACTTTAATAAACTTATTTCAAACCATTTAATTATTAATCGAAACGAAGAATGGAATGAAAGGCTCAGTGTACTCGATAATAATGGGAGACCCTTCTGGAACATCTTAAAAATAGTTAAAAATTAAATTAGGAAAATTCCATTTTTAAAGAAGTCGACAGCAATTTTTTTCAAAGATGTTGAAAAGGCAGAAGAACTTGACATAAACTTCGAAAGAAACCATTTAGTTTCACAAGACTTGGGTTTTGTGGAAACCAATGATGCAGTGAAAAATTCAATCCAAGTTTTCGATTCCTCAATCGAACTGACACCATTCAATGCATTCGTTACGGAAGAAAGCATAAAAAGTATAATTCAAAGTCTTCAAAACATCTTCCATGCGTTGGAGTAAAATTTTTGACATTTATAATTAATGGGTGCCTTAAGCTTCAGTATTTTCCTATTGCCTGGAAAAAAGCAAAAGTCGTTCCTATACTTAAAGCAGGAAAATCACCAGAATTAGCAGCAAGTTATAGGCCTATAAATTTGCTTAGCAGTATTAGCTAAATCTACGAAAAAATAATAAAGTTACAAATTTTAAAAACTGTTTCGAATAATAATATTTTTCCTGATGAGGAATTCGAATTTAGACTTTTTCACAGCACATCTCATCACATAAAAAGAATTTGTAACCACGTAGAACAGAATCGTGCTGAAGGACACTCAACTGGAAAGATACTTTTAGATACAGAAAAAGCTTTTGATTCTCTTTGGCACAATGGTATACAAAGTGATACAATTTAACTTCCCACTTTATTTGTGTAAAATTGTTCGAAGTTTCTTGTCTGGTATATGTTTTCAGGTTAACGTTGATAGTAGAGTTTCAAATATTTTTTGTTTTGACCAAGGTTCAGTTCTTGGTCCAACTTTGTATAACGTCTATACATCAGATTTCCCAAATCTTCCGCATTGTGATACCGCAATATTTTCATCGCATGAGTTTGGTCTCAACATTGAGACAAATTTAAAAAATGCAATTGAAATATTAAAAAAATATTTTAACAAATGGAAAATTAAGCTGAATGCTGGAAAGATGCAAGCCATCTTTTTCTCACGAAAAACAAAACCTTGTTATCTTCCCAGTACTCAGCTTCAATTCAATGGAAATTTAATAGCATAGGAACAGTCAGTGAAATATTTAGGAGTTCATCTTGACACCAAATTAACTTTAAGTCAACACATTAGTAATACTATAAAGAAAATCAATATTGCTATTAAGATGCTTTACACATTTATAAGCAGAAAATCTTCACTTACAAATGATAATATGGGGGTGGCCGTGGCGCGATAGTTGTGTGGTCGCCTGTCAACCTTATGGTCACAGGTTCGATCCTGCCGTAGTCTATGTCTTCTTATTTTTCCATTAAAAAACCAATTCTAAAAATAAATGTCATAAAATGAGTTGCTGGTTTACTCATTACATGCTGTTTAGGCATAGAACTAACAACATGTGATTGAGTAAAACTAGTATAACGATAAAATATAACAGAGAATACAAAAATTAATGCGAATTATAAGGAACATAGATAAACAAGACACGGAAATTTCTGCGCGTTAGTTCAACCGCCATCCTTGGAGATAAAATCTGAGACAACAACCACCTACAGACTCCTAATATCGCGCCACACATCTTTCCTATCATTCTTTCTCTTCCTTAACCTCACCCTAACGCCCGCGCTGTGTTGAAACATTTAAAGGGTATTCATAAACCCTTGAGCGCGTGTGGATTATAAAAATGGGTGCCCAGCATGATGGAAAGCTGCTAAAAGTCACATAAAAAGGTTACAAATTTCGCAAAATAAAGTGTTAAAAATGATGCTCAATTTTCCTTGATACCATTCAACCTTGGATCTGCACAGTGAAGCGGATGTCGAGTTGATTCCTTACATGATTTGGAAACTTACTACCAATTTTAATAATAGTTGTGATATGGCTGACAATCCTCTCATAAGCCAGCTTTACATTTCTGGAGTAACTTAATATTCACGTACATTTATTTCGTTTGCTTGTTATTTATTTATTTTTTCAGTTCTATTTCATGTTAACTTTTTATATTCATTAGTTAAGTGTTATTTATCAATTCATGTATTTATTTCTTACTAACACATGTTGCCGTTCACTAATATTATGTAATTAAATTCGTATATACCTATCTTTTTGTTTATTTTCAATATTATTTATTTATTTTATTTACCCATTTATTTATTTATTATTTATTTATTTATCCCAATTTATTTAATTTATTATTGCTTATTCTAGTCAATTTATTTGTGTATAAAAAGCATTCCTCGAACCATAAAAATGTTTTTAAAACAATTATTCCTTTTTTTTTACTTTAGTAAATGTTATTTTTCGTATTTTCCTTTAAATAATACTTGTAACTATAAAATTGTTCACTAAATCAAAGATAATGTCTCAGTTGTAAGAAAATAACTTTCAAATCTCTGAATGTAAAACGTGCAGTCATCGGCTTTGTATAAAAAATTATTACGAAATATCTATCTGTGTTATCAAAATCGTTGGAACCGTTTTCGAGATAATTAAGATTAACCATTTTAGTAGGAGCTTTCGCGGGGCAGGTAAGTTTCGGATGATGTTTTCTGTCTTAGGTAGTAGTTATATTCATGTAAGTACTTAAAGAAAAACAGTTAGTTGGTATTGGAGGGTGGGGGTGACAAGTAGGAAAAAGGAGTATTTTTGATTTCTTTAACATTTTAATTTCTAATATAGTTGAGTTGGTAAATTGTAAATACTTATTTATTACCATTTTTTTTCAAATGCAAAACATGCGGTAGGTAATATTGCAAGTAAAATAGTAAAGCCGAGATCAAATCACACGTTTGTGGCGGAGATAACCATGTTCTCAAATCGATCGTAAGAAATGTCCAATGTATGTAACCTATTGCCATCTTGTCATCCACGTCCACATTGTTTCTATTCGGGACAAAAATTAAATGCACGACTGGATCGTACGAACTTGCTCTTGTAGCTAACAACAATGAAGATTACCTTGATTCTTAGTATGTATATATTGAATTGTTGAACGGATGATTCAAGGAATAGTAACATAGGTTCATACCTACAAATGTATTTTTAAATGAATATTATGGATTTTATATGTATGAGGCCTACATTGTATGTATATTCAGTGACGTACGCAAAAATTGGTAAAAAGGAAAACACACAATTAAGGCCAACGTTTCAATAGTCAGTTTAGCAGTCAGTTAGAACATATTCTCCTGATAGAGCAAAAATCATGTTTTCAACAGTCAGATACAACTTAATCTAGAAATAATGCTATCTTCTTATTTTAGAATGGAATAAGGAGTTATCTGAGGAATAAAATAAATAGATATTTTCGATGTCAAAAACACCTTGAAAAAATATTTCTTTGAAATAAACGTTAAACAAAAATTAATATCTATGAAAAGTGACGTTCAAATTAAAATATTCTAAAGATTGTTTTTTCTTGATTGAAAAATTCTATGTTGTTATCAGATTGCTTAACAGTCAAGTAAGGTTATTCCTCTGGTAACTAACTGGTTGTTTATCTGGAGATTGAAAAATCGGCTTAAAATGTGTTTATATTGCTTAGTTGTTATACTCGTAGTTTGAGGGAGAACAAATATGTATGCTGTTTGACTTCCTGGGAAAATAAAAATTAGATCAGACAAAAATTTCAATAATCGTTGGAGCGGTTTTTAAGAAAAAAATATTTTTTTATGTATAAAATTTTTGGAAAAAAATTGAAACGCCATTTTGAAGCTATCATTAATATATATACCTAAAAAAAATCAGTAACTGGTCTTAGAAAAATCCATTTAAAAAAAAATGTTTGATTTTTTGTTTTTAAATCGAAAAACTTTTTTTTTTGAAAATTTGAGTATGCAATTATATTAACACTTTTGGAATAATTTGCTTTAAAAAATAACATCCACTAGTGAAAAAGGCGAAGATATTAAAAATGGTTATATGGTAAGTACCATTAAAATGTACTCAAAAATAATATATTTTTATATTTAAGAGTGGACTGTAGTAATTTAAGAGCACGCACATTTTTTTGTAATCAAAATTCTTAAAGCTGTTTTTGAGAAAAACATTTCTTCTTAATGGTTTTTTAAAATTTGTATATGAGGTACCTACCGTTGTTTTTTATTTTAGGTAAATAGTTTTTTTTAACTATTCAAGATAATGCCAAAAAAACTACCAAATACGAAGTTTCGAAAAAATCTATTGAGTCGTCTTAGAACTTTTTTAGTTTTCGAAAAAAAAATAATTTAAAAAAAAAATGTTTGGTTAACAATATAGTATTAAAATTTTCTTGGAGCTTCTGCGTAAGAAATTTCAAAAAAATAAAATTAACTGTTTCCCAGAAAATCGAAAACTAAAAAAAAAAGCTTTTACTAGAGGTAGGTACCAAATAAATCCATTTTTTTTTAATATCAAAAGGTACTCTTTCCTTTCATTAATGACCTGATTTTTTTTACATTAAAATCATTGGAGCCGATTTTGAGAAAAAAAAAATACTCTTAGGTATGTGTCGTCTTAAACAAAAATTTAAAAAACGTGTCGGCATATTACCGAAAAAAGCAATATGTAGGTACCAAGTTTGAAGCAAATCTATCCAACAGTTTAGGCTGCAGACAGTCAGACGGAATTGAGGGACCCAATTTCTTGTTTGATTGTTCGATTTTTTTTTTCACGAATCCATAACTTATCATATATAGTAATTACCTATAATCGCAAGTAAAATAAAATGCACGACTGGATCGCACGTACTTGCTCCTATGTTCGATCACATTATGTGCAAAAGATTCTTAATGGAAACGGCTAAAAGTATTTTTAAACTCGTTTTTCACTTATTTTTTATATATAAAAAAATTTTAATTTTTTCTAAAAAAAATTGGTATGAACATTGTAAATATTTAATAATATAAACTTAAATACAAAATTTCAGAAAAAAATTGCCCACCCGTTTTCGAAATATTGAATTTTCAAAAAAAAAAAAAAAAAAATATTTTTTTTTGTCAAAAATCTAAAAAAAAAATATTTTTCGAAAATTTTGAAATGCAATATCATTTAGAATTTGAAGGAGATCCTGTATATAAGTTGTGATTGGCCGCTTATGAAAAAGTCGAAAATCAATAAAATGGTTGTATAGCAGTTACCGTTAATAACAAAATATTTTAAAATTTTGTAATATTTAATATTAAATTTTCGGCCATAATGTAGGCCATACTCGGCTCAGCCGCTTAGGCTGTACATCGTTCTTAAGACAGACAGACAGACACACAGACGGAATTGCAGGACCCACTTTTTTCGTGCTCACTTTCATCTTAATGTCAACTTTGATTAAAATCTCGATTTCGATATTTTTTTCCAAATGCAGAACATGCCCTATAGTACCTATATCGCAGGTAAAATGGTTACATGTATTGATTTGTAGGGATCGTTGTGACGTTGATGCCGTAATGGCCTCACGCGCACCGACCTTGTTTTAGAAGAATAACAGATCAATTTCGTCACCACGCACAGGATAAGGTTCGCAGCAAACATAGTACTTTTTGGAAAATCTACCTATGTGCATTACTGCCTGGCGAATTTCGTATGAATTGCCGTCGGGCCGCGCATAGGGCAATTCTGCTTTTTCACAAAGCCGCAATCATCCAAACAAATGGGCACCGTCTCTAAAAATTAATAAAAAATATTGTCCATTGCGATATTAAAATCTTATCATGTGGGTATCCTTTTCAACCATGTTCAAGTACTTACCTTGTTGATTTCGCAAAAGTCCAGTGAATGATATATAAACAACAGACCTTGAAACACCACTTTTTGGAAAATCTCTCCTCTCCTTAAACCCGTAATAATGCATGACAAGTCACTAAAGTTATTTTTTTTTTAATTTTTATCAGCAAGAAAAATCACACACCTTTCCTTCTGTCATTTGCTCTAAAACGCAATAAAATATTGTATCAAGTCGTGTGATTGTCAAAGTTTGCCGTCAGAGGACTTTTCCACGTTAAAAGAACAAAAATCAAGTTGATGTACAAGACACGTCCAGGAATTTTCGGACAACATTGACCGATTTCCGTTTTGAAGACCCGGTGACGTCAGACGGTCAGAGAGACAACGCAAGGGCCTATTAAATTGACCTTCTAATTTTACCTTAATTAATGTTTTGCTATTAGTTAGATGATTTTTTTTTAAATTTATTACAATGTTACTGTTTTTTTAATGTGTTTCAATTTTGTGAAGGACTCTGCCTCAACGTAAGTTATCTCAACCAGATGTGTAGTTGGCATTTATTCCAAATATTTCATATTTTTATTTAACTTTAACGATATAATATGTAGTGTCTAACGGAAAAAAGTATTACAAGAAGTAGGTTAAATGAATGTTATGAACCCAAGCATAAAATACGACCATCCATACCTATACCACCCCTGTCCGTGTCGGTGTGCATGATGTTGAATAGTTTGCTTTATAAAATTTGTTATTCAAACAAAATCCATATACCCACCTATGAAAGATTGCAGGTACATACATACATACATATTTTAAACCTAGCTACCTTATATGCATAATGAAACCGGCCTATTAATTGTAAAAGCCTCAGCGACCGTTTCTGTGAGCTTTTTTTACCTCAAAGGGTAGTCCCGCATGCCAAGGTATAGGTATCTACTTTAAGCTAGGTATGTACAGTCTGACAAAAAGATAATTTTTTTACATCTGACACACAAGAGGCATTATCCATTGGATAAAAAGAACGATTAAGCCGCCCACAGAAGGGCACTGCACACATACCTACTTATCTACGGTACGCACTCCACCAGCTAGAGTAAATAGCATTTTCATGTTGTCTCGACTCTCGACCCCATACGGGCTTCCCCTTCCAAGCTCCATATCCAAGTCCGAAGCTTCCTCCATATAATGTATGTAGACACATAACTACATAGCAAAGCCATATAGTCCTGATCCTGGAACGTGTTCTCAGCGTCAACTTCAATCATTCAAGTGTCATATTAAAAGAAATCCGTATTCTGATGGCAAACACACAACACATACAATACATATACTTCCGTTTGTGAGCCCCAATTAATGGGGCGGTATAAGTGCTCCGACCGTAAAAATGCAGGACGAACAAAAAAATACAAACAAAAAAATGCGGGAATAACAAAGAACAAAAAAAACGTATAGTAGGTAGGTAAGCATATGAATATAAACTTACTGACAATGAACGCTTTTAATTAAGTCGGCTGCAAAATTTTCGGAAATGTACCTCGAATGGTTAATTCGACTGTAGGCCCGGCTGAGAACAATGCCAACCGCTATATGGCGGTGCTGCTGCCATCGTTGCGTATCCTTTTGCGTCCGGTGCGCTTCGTTTCATTATTATATACCGGTGCGGTGCGGCAGTATGTGGCTTGGTTTGGTTTTATGGTGCAAGCGAATGCAATGCATCCTTCAAACATCATCACCACTCCCATTCCATCGCAGGATCATCATCAGGCTGTGTCTTCTAAAGGGGATTAATGTCGGTCCGGGGCTTCATCCGTATGTGAGCTCATGTGTTATGTGACTTTTATCTTTATACCTTTTATCCCAGTTATGAAATGACTTTTATATGGATGAAAATTGCAAAGAATAATATGGCAGATCAACCAATGCCTATATACATATTTTGTATAAGGATATTATAGTATAGGTATATAATACTGGACAAGGACAAAAGATACAAGCAAATTAAATTCCAATTTATATAGTACGAGTACAAATCTATGTGGCTACAAATAACTGATTTTCTTGCTACTTGGTTTTTGACGTTTATATTTTTGACAGATCACACATGACAAATTCCACGAACATTTGACATTTCGATTCAGTATTGTTTGCCATTTCATCATAAATAGACTTACGCCTGAACAACGTTTGCAAATTATTGAAATTTATTATCAAAATTCGTGCTCTGTGAAAAATGTGTTTCGCAAGCTACGTCCGTTTTTTTTCCCGCTCATTTTTGGCTAAATGGATACGTGAATAAGCAGAATTGCCGTATTTGGAGTGAAGAGCAGCCAGAGGCAATTCAGCAGCTACCAATGCATCCCGAAAAATGCACTGTTTGGTGCGGTTTATGGGCAGGCGGCATCATTGGGCCGTACTTCTTCAAGGACGATGAAGGCCGCAGGGTTACGGTCAATGGAGAAAGGTACCGTTCGATGATAACAGATTTTTTTTTGCCGAAAATGCAAGAATTGAACTCGGTCGACATGTGGTTCCAACAGGACGGTGCCACATGCCACACTGCACGCGAAACCATGCATCAATTGAGAGGCGAATTTGGTGAGCAGTTGATCTCACGTTTTGGCGCAGTCAATTGGCCACCAAGATCATGTGATTTGACCCCGTTAGACTATTTTTTGTGGGGCTATGTTAAGTCTATTGTCTATGGGGACAAGCCAAACACGATTGCTGCCTTGGAAGCCAACATTGAACGCGTCATTGGTGAGATTCCGGCCGAAATGTGTGAAAAAGTTTGCCAAAATTGGACCTTCAGAATGGACCACCTGAAGCGTAGCCGCGGGCAACATTTAAGTGAAATTATTTTTAAAAAGTAAATGGCAGAAATTGATTTATCGATCCAAATAAAAATTCCATTCACTTTTTACAAGTTTCTGTGTTTTTTTGAATTTTCAAAAACCAAGCTCTTAAAAAATCACCGTTATATGGAATTTAAAAAAATGAAAAATATTGTGTTATTGATTTCGGAATGCTTAATTTCATTTCGCAATTGACCGACAATTTTTTTATGTGCAGGTTTTGTGTGAAATTCTTTTCAATTGTTTCTCAAATTCGTTTACTAATTTAGTGAATGCAGTTTTTACTTGCGATATCATTACTGGCAAGTTTTGCATTTGGAAAAAAACTCGAATTCGAGTTACGAACACCAAAAAGTGGATCCTGCAATTACGTCCGTCTGTCTGTAAAACGAGCTACAGCCTACGCGGTTGAACCGATTTTCTTCAAACTTGGTATTTTTAAGAGTAGGTATAAGGTGATTATCTAAAATAGATTTTTGAATCGGGTTTTTAGGCCCGAAGCTAATTTTTCCTACCATCTAAAATAATCTCTAAGACAGCTCTAATGATTTGAGTAAAAGAAATATGTAATCTATATACAGGGTGTCCGCCGGAAAACCATACTGCTTTTTTTGTTTATAATTTTTGATTAAATGAAAGAGAATGGATCTTATATTGATAAATGTTTTATTTAATGTCGAGAATTATGCATGGAATACCATATGATGTAAATGACCGCTTCTGTTAGTCTCACAAATGCCAGCCCTTTTGGGCACATTTTTTACTACTTTCTCACACCTTTCACGAGGTATTTCATTAATTTCATCACGAATATTTTGTTTGAGTTGCTCAAGCGTTTCCGGTTTGTTTGCATACATTTTGCTTTTCAGATATTCCCACAAAAAGAAGTACGGAGCAGTCAAATCAGGTGACTGTGGAGGCCAATCAACATCACCATTTCTTGAAATAACTTCTTGTGGAAAGAGTTCTCGCAGTAATTCCATTGTAATCCTGGCTGTATGCGATGTGGCACCGTCTTGTTACCACATGTTAATTAAGCCCAAAGCATGCAGTTGTGGCGGTAAAAAGTGTTCAATCATATCACGATATCGCGCTCCCAATTCACAGTTGCCCTTACGCCGTTATCATTTTAAAGGACGTAAAATGCAATGATTCCTCCTGATCAAATTGCACAGAAGACTGTAACTTTTAATGGATGCAAAGGTGACTGATGACTAATTTGAGGGTTTTCCATTGCCCAGAACCGATTATTCTGTTTATTCACATATCCATTCAAATGAAAATGTGCCCCGTCACTCATTATGATTTTTTCATGCAAATCGGGGTTGTTATGGACTAGCTGTAACATCCTATTGGCATACGTACGGCGGCGTAAATGTGGAAGAAGCTCTTGTATGAACTGAATCTTAAATGGAAATAAATGTAAATCCTTGTGCAAAATTGTGGCCATAATTGTTCTTTAAAGATCTTGCATTACGCTGTAGTTAATGCTTGGGCCTATCACCCACAGACTCTCTTTTTTCGAAATCATTCGCTACACGATAAATAGTGCGTTTTGTTGGCACGTATTTTGTGCCGAAAATTTCACGTAACTTTTCCTTCGTCACAGTAATCGATGATTGACTTTGATAAAATGTTTTAACGATTAAAATACGTTGGTTTATCGAATATATTTCCACAATAAATTTGCCACGTTTCTACTTCATGACTGCCAAATATGAACTGTCAAGACTAATATTTACCAAAATGGCGGGAAAACAAAGTAGTATACCTTCCCGGCGGACACCCTGTACAATACATTCTGAGTAAATTTTGTTTTTTATATTATATTTGTTACTAACCGGTACCTGCCATCAGCGTTGCCGGAAAAACACGTTGTCGTACTGACTGACAACACAAAGTGCCACTGGGTGCCACCAACAAAAAAAGTAAAAAAAATCCGAAGATTTCATATGTAATTTTGAATTTTTAAAAAAATTCTAACAATCAAACATAACATTACGATCATAGAGAACACCAAAAAAGTGGGTCCCGCAATTCCGTCTGTCTGTCTGACTGTCCTCGAGTCTGCAGCCTAAATATTCCGGTGTATTTGCTTCAAACTTGGTACATATTATTTTTTCGGTAATATGCCCAAACGTTTTTCATTTTTTTAAGACGACAAATAACAGTAGCCCCCATATATTATATTTTGGCCAAGCACAAGAATCTTATTTTGCGCAAAAACGGCTCCAACGGTTTTTATTTAAAAAAAATCAGTTCACTAATGAAGGGAAAGGGTACTTTTTGATAATTTTTTTTTGGAAAAAAATTGTTATTTTTGGTTTCTCTAGTACAACCATTTTTTTGGTTTTCGATTTTCTCAGAAACGGTTAATTTGATTTTTTTGAAATTCCTTACGTAGAATCTCCTAGAAAGTGTAAAAACACTATTGTATACCAAAATTTTTCATAAAAATTTTTTTTTTTGGAAATTAATTTCTTTTTTTTTTTTGGAAACTCAAAATTTCGAAAACGACTCAATAGATTTTTTCAAAACTTCCTATTTGATGGTTTTTTTGATATTTTCTTGAATAGTTAAAAAACAATTTTTTTAAATAAAAAACAACGGTACCTCAAATGTTTAAAAACCGTTTGTATACAAAAAATTGTGTGTTCTTAAATTAGTACAGTTCACTTTCAAGTATAAAAATATATTTTTTGGCGTACTTATTAACGGTACGTCCCATAGAACCAATTTTCATATTTTCGATTTTCTCAATATTGGATGAACCGATTAAAATATTTTCTTTTATAAAAATGCTCCCTAAAATTGTTAATAAAACTGCATAGGAAAATTTTCAAAAAAAAAACCTTTTTTGATTTTTAAAAAATAAATACATTTTTTTTTTGAAAAATCGATTTTTCAAAAACCAGTCACAGAATTTTTTTGAAATTTGAATTTTATATGTGTATTAATAATATCTTTAAAATGGCGTTTCAATTTTTTTTTTCTGAAAATGTTTTAAAAATTTTATAAATAAAAAAATTAATTTAATAAAAAAGCGCTCCAACGATTTTGATTTTTTTTTTTATATATTCTTATTTATCCATGAATTCAAATTGCATCTTTGATTTCCCCCAAACTATAACGACTAAGCAATATAAAAACATTTAATTTTGTTATTATCCATTTATTTCTACCTTAATATTATTACCTTTTACCGAATTTTTGCGTACATCACTCAATACTAAATACAATATATGCTCTCATTCTTTATACATATGTACATATCTGTCTTTAAAAATCACATGAATCTTATGTATATCGTTTGCAAGCCTTTCTTAACTCATATCGCACTCTGCGAAATAAGCAGTGTTGTTCCTCTACGCGTCGACTTTAATTGTCTACATTTGAACGTAGACAATCGGTTGACAATGTCGACAATGTAGACAATATGTCGAAAATGTAGATAATATGTCGACAATGTAGGCAATATGTCGACAATGTAGACAATATGTCGACAATGTAGACAATATGTCGACAATGTAGACAATATGTCGACAATGTAGACAATATATGGACAATGTAAACAATTAATTTTCACATCTCAATCTCACAAGTAAAATCATTCCAAAAATTGCGCGGTTTGATTTAAAAAGGAGTGCAACTATTAAAAAGATTTTGATTTGGGCGTTTCTTTCAAATATTTGGACGTTATTCCCTTATTTGAATTTTAGGTGCTCTTTCCTTAAAAAAATAGAAAGATGAGAAATAATGCCCAAAAGGAGCAAAAAAGTACTAAAACAGTTTGCTCAGATATTTTTGTTGTATTTCAAAATTTATTTGGGCGTAATTGCCTAACGCCATTTCTGTTAAAAAAAAGGGTTTTTTCTTTATTTTTTCGACGTTACAGAAATGGAACTTGGATCAAAATTTAATTTTTGGAAACTTTGGACTTATTCCCTTCTTCCAACTGGTTCAAGTAAAATAAGTTCTTCGGATTGCTGTAGGATTATAAAATAGGGTATATCGGTAGGTCTTGACGTTAAGTTCATATACCTACAAAAGAAAAATCGGAAAGCTTAAGACTTCCGTTTCGGTGCATGGTATCCACCCACTCTCTTAGAATCGAAGCACTTCGGATTGCTGTAGAAAAATGAAATTTGTTAAATTTATTTATAAATATGATTTCACTTCATATTTAGTATAAAGGTAAAAAATGAAAACTAGAGATTCGCGATTCTCAGATTTTTGCATCATACTCATACTTTCACGTAAACATCATCATCTGTAGGTTTTAGAGGTGTTCCTCTTCATAGGGAATCGAAACATAAAAAAATTGACTAGTAGTCAACCAGCGAAGTGATTCAGTGGACCTATCAGTAGGTTTATCATAAAAGAATTCTCCCATAATTTAAAGTTTTTCGATATCTTGTCTAATTTAAATATTTGAAACTACAACTTTTTTAAACATAGAACTAGGTATACCTACTTAGATTAAGATTAAGATCAAATGATTTTGCACGACTACCTTGTTCTTACACACATGTTCTTGTATTATAGAAGAACTTGGTTCTTTTTTTAACATTGATGTTTAGTGGTTTGATAAACTTCAGTAGAAAAAATTATGAATTATGAGGTTTTACTAATTGCCTACAATGTCTACATTGTCGACAAATTTATGTCGACAATTTTGAATTGTCTACATCGAATTATCTACATGTAGACAATAATGTAGTCTACATTTATAGTCTAAATGGCACAACACTGGTAATAAAGTAACGATGAAGATTAGGTCCGCTAAATCTTCTTACTATCAAACTAAACTTGAACAAACCGGTTTAGGATAAGAACTATAGAAACAATTTCGATAAATTGGCATTGGTTAACAGAAACACAACATCCCAGTACATATTGATTGTGATAAACTGAACTCAGAATTTGTCGCCGTCTCTCGTGGTTTAACAAATCAGCTAAATTTCTCAGGGCAATATTTTGAAGGTAACGCTGAAAATCTTTTTCATTTTCAAATAGTATCTGCAGAAGATGTTGTGGTCTTGATGACATATGTCCTAAATTTGTCAAGCTCCTTCTTCCTTATATACTTCGGTATAGAACGTATATTTTTAACAAAGTGCTGACCACATCTGAGTTTCCGTCGGAGTGAAAAAAGGCAAAGATTATTCCGGTCCTAAAAAACAGACAGAATTCAGAAAAGCTTATATTTATTCAAATACAAACATATCTAAAAGCAGACAAATTATACTTCCAAAACCAGTCGGGTTTTCAGGCAAAAAAAAGTTATTAAACAGACATTACGATAGTCGTACAACAAATAAGAAATGCTATTGATAAAAACCAAGCCGTTATTCTAACGCTTCTCGACTTTTCAAAGGCCTTCGACACAGTCGATCACTCGATTCTGTGTAGAAAACTAAAAAAACGACCTTAAGTTATCCATGACTGCCACTAAACTCATTTTTTCATATTTGAATGGAAGACGGCAATGTGTGACTAATGAACAAAAACGATCTCAGCTTCTAACATTACAAAATGGCGTCCCACAAGGTTCTATACTTGGTCTTCTCCTTGTATATCAACAAATTGAATCGAGTAATAAAACATTCCTTGATCCACCTGTATGCGGACGACGTCCAACTTTTTCAAAGCAACCCCCAGTGAACTATTAATCGAAGTATTAATCTGTTAAATGGAGACCTCAGCAGTATTCGTAATTGGGCTATAGAATATAACTTGTATTTGAACCCAGGGAATCTAAAGCTATGGCAATTTATCGGAATGAAATTGATACTTCAACATTGACACCAGTTCTGCTTGCACAAAGCCCGATAGAGTGGGTTGCATCCTCCAAAAAGCTTGGCATAATCTTTAACAGTACCCTCACCTGGGACACACATATTACTAGTACTATTGGTAAGTTTTATGGTGGACTACGTACTCTATGGGCATTTTATTCCTGTTAAAATGAAGTTGCTTTCAGCTAAACTCTTCTTCTCCCAATCTTCCTTTATTGTTGGGAAATTTTTATGAGCCCCGATTACCAAAGTACGAAAAAATTAAATGTAATTTTTAATAACATTACCCGCTATATTTTCAATTTAAGAAAACGCGATGATATCTCAGAATATTCTAGAAAAATAACTGGACTTTCCTTTGATTGAATTTTGAAATATAGAGCCTGATAATCTTTTTGAGTGCCTTAACTTTTTGCCATCAAGTAGATCTGAGATGCTATTGCAACCAAGATTTTCTTGTTTAGCATCTGAGCGCCAGTTTTTTGTTCAAGTTGTCAGACTTTGGAACTCCCTTCCTGTTGGTCTCAGAAAAATTGGAAATATGGATAGATTTGAAAACACCCTTTACTCACATTTGGCCCTTGAAAGAAACTAATCATTCTTACTCAATAGTTCTACCTTATTTTGTTTTGCTTATTATTAATTATCATTTGCACTTACTTTATTTTATTTGCTTTAATAATTCAAAACTAAACTTAAATATTCTCTTTATCCTCTAAAATTTTTTGTTAGCCTTTCAAAATTTAAAAGATAATTGTTATCTTACTTGTAAGTTGACTTGTCAAAAAAATCACTCTAAATCTAAAAAAAAAATCTAAATAATGATGCGCATACTAAAGGGCTTTTGACTACCCTTAAAATGATCAAGCTCAGGAAAAGTAGGGAAGGATGTAACAGGAGATACCTATGCACAATGGTTTTGAATTTCTGAATATCATACCGGGAGCGAAAAATAGAGCCGGGTTAATCATTCCACATTCGAGTTGTACGGCTAGCGAAAGAATATCTGTACTTAACAGGACGTCCGAACTTGGACTCAAGGGTAAACTAAGTGATGAGCATTCCCAGAAGCGAGAGTATTACGGTTGAATAGCTTGAGGAGAGGAATGCGACTGGCTATTTCATTAGACATTAGAGCATTATCTAGAAAATAACGATAAAACATAATGAAAGGCATGAAACCGTGAGACGGAATTCAAGAGATTTAATTGTTTCAGTTATTGCTCTATCACCTATCATTATTATTTAAAAATAAAGGTAAGCATTTTTTTAAATATTTTTATAAGAAACTTCTGTTTCTTCAATCCGTGTTTTTTTTATAAGAAACTTGTTTCTTATATCCGTGGTTAGGATATAAGAAACACACGCTTATAAGAAACAAAAATTGTGGCATTTTGCAGTTTCTTATAAGGGTCATTTACTGTAAAAAAATATTTTTTTTTTTATTTCGATTGGCCCAACTCTAGCAACGCCACTGGTCGCACCCAACCAACCACTTACATAAAAAAAAATATATTTCCAATGGAAAACTTTTTCGCACGCAGTAGAACCAAAACGACAAATCAGCCACCCAATACCTGCCTTGTTAACGATGCTAAAATCTGTTTTACTAAAAGTCCCGCTCTCCAAATACATATTCGTATAATTTAAAAATATGACAAACTTGACTTGTTTATGATTTAGAAGTTACACATTCATATCCTGTCATACTTCCACCGAGCTTGTGCTTTTCCATATAAAGTCGTACCAGCTAAACATAAGAGCACCATGAGAATAGCTCTTCACAAAAAAAAAGGAAACAAATTTGTTCAAAATTACAAAAAAAAAAAAAATAACCAAAGAGCGAAAACAACGTAAAAATCTGAATAAAAAAATATAAACTACTAGGACGTTGGATATTTTAACCATTTACCATATTTGATGGAACGGGACTATACCATCATGCCTTTAGCTAGTTTTTTTTTTGGCGCACTTAGTTGGCTTTTGCCTCCCTAGGAGAGTGAACTAGAAGACCGTTGATCCGGATAACTGAAGAATCGCAGGACCAGAGTGACGTAGTAGGTAGTTCCAATATGGCTCTGCATTATTCTCTGACCGCACTATTTATATAAAAGTTTTGCCGAGAGTTAGATTAGTCAGAACAGTTTTTTTTCCTGCTGCATCTAACTTAGCCTATTCCCACGGTACACCATATTGCTGGCTAAAAGCTATTATCCTGTTTTGAGGACTTTTCGAACCTCGAGCTCTGCCGGCTTGTGTAGGGGAGTGTGTATTTTATTTGTCATCCTTTGCCGAAGCCTTTTATATGAACTATGTCCTTAGGAGGTTTTTTTTACTATTCAAAGTTTTTCATGTGTGGCTTGGAATGGAGTAAAGGGGAGAGGCGGAAATTCTGTCGATATATAGGCGAGTACCGTTGGGTAAACATTTTCAAAGCGTTGGGATATAAGGGGGAGATATTGCCACCGGAGAGATGGTTTATATCCCGACTCAAGTTAGAAAAAGGGAGTTTTAAGAGCTTTGCACATATTCGATTGGGGATATTGTGCTATCCTTTTTTTATGTGTGTGTGTGTGTGTTAGTGTGTAATGTGCGGTGATGGGTTTTGTTGTGAGCTGATATTGTATGTACGTTTATACGAGTGTGTGGTATGTTTTTGTGTAAAGTTGGAAATTGGTAACAGCGTGATGTTTTATGGCCTTGATTTTATTTTCTAATACATACGCAACTAATGGATCTTTTATGCGACTACAGGCGGATGTTAGTTTAACGCCTTTGGTCTATTAGTTTCGTTTTTCAAATTGACTTGAGGGCAATGCTAGCATATTTTCATGCTTGTATCTACGAGGATATGTTTGTGTATGTATGTATGTAGAACACATTTGCATGTAAGGTTTACGACTATAGCTGTTAGGGCACTATAATGTTGTAAAATTTGATTTAAATAAAGGAATGAGATTTTAAGGATTTTATTTTGTTTTGTTGTTAAATGAAATGGAAATTCGGTATAATCGCAAATGATGTAGATTTATTATCATAGAGTGGCAAATATATTGTGATTGTTGATTTGGCTTCCAAAATTAGGGCGAAAGACATTTTGCTCGAAATAACTTCTTACCTACCCTATTTTATGCAGGCACAAGAGGTCTATAGATGTAGGTACTCACTATATTTGATGATAGTTTGTTAGAGGTATTCTGCAAATACGATTCTGTATTCAAAATCTCTGCAAAAACACATTTTTTTGTCAAGATTCTGGAAAAATAAAGGTTGGTCCACTACTAAGTAAGCTTTTCCATGGTCCTACTCTCCTAGTATGTTCCCGAGTGAATGGAAAACAAAAAATACATTCACTGAATTGTCTCATTTTATGAATTTAACTAGTTGGGCGTTAGTTTTAAGCAGCATTAGTTAAGATAGTGCATTTTACACGTTTGCTAATTTATTAAAAGAGGCAGTTGATTTATTTACAGCCAAGGTTTTACCGAAATCTTCATCTAAACCTCATTGGTTTAATTATAAAATGCACGACTGAATCGCACGAACTTGCTCTTGTAGCTAACAACTTTAATGTAGCTAACCATTATTAAGGTTTAGTTATCCTATGCAGGTTTAAAGCCTATGTAGGTAAGATTTCCTTGATTCATAGTATATTGATTTGTCGAATGGATGATTCAAGTAATAGCTACATAGGTACCTACCTACAAATGTATACATAAATCCGTCATATGTATATATAAATGTATGAGGGCATGCATTGTATTTAGTATTCAATGACGTACGCAAAAAATTAAAAAGGGAAGAATAATAAGGTAGAAATAAATGGATAATACACATACTTAAATGTTTTTTTATTGCTTAGTTGGTATAGTTTGAGGGAAAACAAAGATGCAATTTGAAATCATGGATAAATAAGAATATATCAAAAAAAAAATTTCAAAAATCGTTGGAGCGGTTTTTTTTGGAAACGACATTTTGAAAATATTATTAATATATATATAAAATTCAAATTTAAAACCAAGATGCGCTCAGTGTACAGACCACCATGGCATAAATTACATTTTAACGTCCATAAGAAAAGGAAAAACAAAGATTGGAGATTGGGAAGCTTTAAAGAATGATTTTTGTCGCGGAAAATTCCGGGACAATATAGCTAACCCAAGTGATTTGTGGTAGGTCTTGTGAGATTTTCTTTATAAAGAGTATTATGGCAATCCCTTCTCTGTATTTGCTTAGAATATCAAATCCGTTTTAAAAGGCTCCTAGGCGTTCATACATTGTAGTTGAAAACGGAATGCACATACGCAATATTCACTAAAGTTAAAGCATCCCAAACTTTAGGGCTTTAGCAGTATTGTTTAATTATTAATTAATTTAAAGAAGTTATGATAATATCTTAAGTGCTTACTGTACTTTAACTAGTATCATAGCCCCACCCATGTCGTAAAGACTTTTCATCCTTTATCTATCATCTATATTATCATTACAGACTAAACCACATGCACCCTTCTCGGATTCTTCTATATACAAGCCAAGAACCAAATGTCATGGATTACCTGATTAATTTTTGGAAACAAAAAATAACCCAGCATAGCTCGATAGCGGCCACCACTCACTGTAACGGCAGTTCCTTTCACATTCATTTCGAAAAGAAATAAGGACCAATGATGCCCGGCTGCATAAGTCGCACCAAACAGTCAATTTGAATGGATGTCATTGTGATTCGCTAACGGTTATACGATTGTCTTCGCTCCATGTATTTATATAGCAAGCCGTTAGGCCGATTTTGACAGTAAAATGGTCAAATAGTTCAGTAAAACTAGACAAAAAAAAATGATGAAACTTCGGAAAAATTCCGACAAAGCCCAATTTTGGTAGAGAGCTTCATTTTAATGTCCTAAGCATTTCCTAAAAAGTATTCTAAATTTGGCCTGGAGCCAACATTTTTAAGGGGGGGGGGGGGGGTTGTTTTCTACACAAAAAAGGTGCAGACACTTTGAATTTTACACAATTTTATTCAAAAAAATGTAATAAATTTATGTTTTTGAGTGGGAATTTTTTTTTGTTTTAATTTATGTTTGCAAAAACATATTCGATGAAAAAAACCCCAAAAAAAATCTTTTTTTTTAAATTTTTTTTTTATATAATATTGCACGCGCTCAAGGGATTATGAATACCTTTTATATGTTTTTAACACAGCGCGGGCATCCGGTGAAAGAAGAGAAAGAAGGATAGAAAATATGTGTGGCGCGATGTTCTGAGACTAAAGTTGGTTGTTGTCTCAGATGTATCTCCAGGAATGGCGGCTGAACTAACGCAGAGAAAATTACCGTGTCTTATTTCTTTATGTCTCTTATAATTCGCATTATTATATTTGTTTCGTTGTCATATTTGTGAGTATACTAGTTTACTCAATCACTTGTTTTTAGTGTTATTCCTGAACACAATTTTTAGGATTGGGTCTTAATCAGTGACGTGCCGTGGTGCTTCAAGCTAGGCGTTCACCAAATTCTCCTTCGAATTTTGTCTATTCTTTGATACGATTCCGGAAATCGACGAGGACGTTGTTTTTATTTTGTTTTATTTTTTTGTGTTTTTATTTTTATTTTTTCTAGTTTTTGTTTTTATACTTTTTTGTGTTTTTTTTTAAAGGAAACTATAATTTAGAAAAGAAATAAAAGTTCAATTCGTCGGGATTTCAAAAAACTTGCGAAACCTCATCACAGAGACTGTTCCTTACTTTGATTTCCTTTAAAAATAATTTTTCTATGGACATAATTGCAAGTTGCAATAATCTTTGGTCCTGCATTTTATTTCTATCATACGATTTAACGTGTTTAAGATCAGAAAAGGAACGTTCACTCGATGTGGCTATTTTTAAGATCAGTCAATTTAGTTTAAATGTTTTCGAAAAAGTATCTTTTAATTCAAGAGCATCAACCGTTCTTGGAATGTCTAACGGAGATATTTTTTTTTGCTGAGGAAACTTAAAAAAAAAACAATCAATTCAATCGTCAGCCTTGCAAAATCGAAAAAATGCACCATATGAACACTTTAGGCATTCAAAAATTTCAGTAGTGCATATGTTTCCATACTCAATAATGTTTTTCGTAGAAAGTAAAGCTAGTAACTTAAATTTTGTCAATGATTTGAACCGCATTTCAATTTGAAGATTATCTAAAAAAAATAATTGGCGATATCGCAGTTCAAACTGGTTTTGAAAAAGATCAATAGCATTTCTACATGCTTCCTAAATATGATGAAAATCCGTTCTAAAGTTATTTATTTGAAATCTAGCACTGTCATTAAATGTTATCAGAATCAGAAATAACTTTTAATACTGCATTAATTAAAACATTTTGTATTTTAAGAAGTTTTTTTTTAATAATACAAATTCTATATACTACTGAAATACATCAGCCAAGTAGAAGACTTAGCACTATAATATTTGGACTTGTTGAATTATTGATTCAAAATAGCTTTTAACGGCCTTTAGTCCAACAAAAATTGGCGTTTCGTCCCGGTGATCTCACATGGACTCATCAGTTGACTAGTGAGGACCTTTGTCAATACGCAATTTTTGCCAAGTTTAGTTCATCTAACATAGATTTCGTGAAGAACATCTAGTGTGAACTATATCCAACAAGACTAGAATTCCTAATCATTAAATTGGAAATTTTTGTTTTTGCCCATGGCCTGGCATTATTTATATAAGAAGTTTTTTTTTTTAATAATACAAATTCTATATACTACTGAAATACATCAGCCAAGTAGAAGACTTAGCACTATAATATTTGGACTTGTTGAATTATTGATTCAAAAAAAATATTATAGTGCTAAGTCTTCTACTTGGCTGATGTATTTCAGTAGTATATAGAATTTGTATTATTAAAAAAAAAAACTTCTTATATAAATAATGCCAGGCCATGGGCAAAAACAAAAATTTCCAATTTAATGATTAGGAATTCTAGTCTTGTTGGATATAGTTCACACTAGATGTTCTTCACGAAATCTATGTTAGATGAACTAAACTTGGCAAAAATTGCGTATTGACAAAGGTCCTCACTAGTCAACTGATGAGTCCATGTGAGATCACCGGGACGAAACGCCAATTTTTGTTGGACTAAAGGCCGTTAAAAGCTATTTTGTATTTTGTTCGACCTTCCACGTCGCCTTATCAGTGCTGCCACTAAGAAATTAAAAAAAACCATAGTTTTAAAACATGATTTGGGATAACAGAACATGACGGACCTAGCTCGTAGTTCGAAAGGCGTTACATGACAAACAAAAGAAAGAATTCAAATAGACAATTTGGAAACCATATCATAAGTAAAACAAATATATTAAATTAACAATTCATTTATGCAATTGCTGAAGCTGAACTCAATGTTCAAAACAAAATGGTATCAGGAAAATAAAAAGGATTGAAAAAGGAGAGAACGATTGACGCTTTTAATAATTGAAAAATGAAAAAAAAACAGTTTCATCCTTCTATCTCTTTTACTCATCATCATTGCGTTACTCCAGGTGATAGGTAAGCTGTCAAAAATATTGCAAGGCCCGAGGCGGGAGAGAGAGTGCGTAGATAAAGTGTAATATTGAAAAATAATATGTGTTCCCTCATTATTTTGTTCGTGCATTTTCACACACAAGAAAATAAAAAAAAGAGTAGGTATACTTACAAATGAAGTGCTCTTTGCTCTTAGTTTTGTGTTTATGTGGGGTAGGTTTTGACATTTTGGGTTTTGCGATTATAGGGACAAAATTTGTGTCAGAAAAAAAATATGATTTTGGACTCAAAAACATGAAAACATGATTTGGGTCTAAAAAAAACATGAAAATCATTATAAATCATGACAGTTGGCAGTTCTGCGCCTTATATACACTTGTACGTGAACGTCGCTTATGAGTATGTTTGTATTTGTACTTGGTACACGCAATGAATCCGCACCGAAAGCACGCAATGAACAAAATAAGAGCCAAACAATAAAAGTAAAACGAAATTAAAGCTCTCTTTTCTCTTTATCCTGTTTTTCACGTGTCGCATGCCATGGCATTGGCTGGCATATCTGGTTTCTCTGATGGAAGTATTCATCTAACGGGTGATTTTTTTGCTACTTGTTTTTTGACGTTTATATTTTTGACAGATCACACATGACAAATTCCACGAACATTTGACATTTCGATTCAGTATTGTTTGCCATTTCATCATGAATAGACTTACGCCTGAACAACGTTTGCAAATTATTGAAATTTATTATCAAAATTCGTGCTCTGTGAAAAATATTTTTCGCAAGCTACGTCCGTTTTTTTTCCGCTCATTTTTGGCTAAATGGATACGTGAATAAGCACAATTGCCGTATTTGGAGTGAAGAGCAGCCAGAGGCAATTCAGCAGCTACCAATGCATCCCGAAAAATGCACTGTTTGGTGCGGTTTATGGGCAGGCGGCATCATTGGGCCGTACTTCTTCAAGGACGATGAAGGCCGCAGGGTTACGGTCAATAGAGAAAGGTACCGTTCGATGATAACAGATTTTTTTTTGCCGAAAATGCAAGAATTGAACTCGGTCGACATGTGGTTCCAACAAGACGGTGCCACATGCCACACTACACGGGAAACCATGCATCAATTGAGAGGCGAATTTGGTGAGCAGTTGATCTCACGTTTTGGCGCAGTCAATTGGCCACCAAGATCATGTGATTTGACCCCGTTAGACTATTTTTTGTGGGGCTTTGTTAAGTCTATTGTCTATGGGGACAAGCCAAACACAATTGCTGCCTTGGACGCCAACATTAAACGCGTCATTGGTGAGATTCTGGCCGAAATGTGTGAAAAAGTTTGCCAAAATTGGACCTTCAGAATGGACCACCTGAAGCGTAGCCGCGAGCAACATTTAAGTGAAATTATTTTTAAAAAGTAAATGGCAGGAATTGATTTATCGATCCAAATAAAAATTTCATTCACTTTTTACAAGTTTCTGTGTTTTTTTGAATTTTCAAAAACCAAGCTCTTAAAAAATCACCGTTTATAAGGTACGTTTTCGTCCAGGTACAGAGAAATGAATCCGCAGCACAGCGCTCATCCACAGCAGGCTCAATGAAAAATTACCAATTCTCTTCGAACTTTGTACTGATCCTGCTTCTCTTGTACTAACAAACCGAAAACCTGTGGTGGAATGAACGGCGCTGGCCGACGGTGCACTGAATGTTGTTGAGCACCTAACCATATAGGCTTGTGCTGGCAATTATCTCTTCTCTTTCTGTTGGATATTTTTTTTTAATATGGGGATTTATATCACTTGGGTGCGCTGATGTTGGGAGAACACCCAAATGTGTGCATTATACTACGTTTCCACCGACCACTAAACCGAGATTTAAGTAGATTTAGCTAAATCACCTACAAAACTTGAGGATTTACCATACAAATTTTAATCTTCTCAGATGAAGATTTAAAATAAATCTCATTTAAATCTTCAATCGAACTACCCTACTTCCATATCGAAATGAACACATTCATCGGGAAAGTGAATTTTTCTCTTCGCCTGCCTCACTTCTACATCATAGGAGAAAATGAAAAGATATATGCATTTTGAATAGTGCTGTCAAAATTAATCTGCTTTTGGAGCGGTGGAACCACTTTTTGAGATTAGTAAATCTACAAGAGATTAAAGTTCGGTGGAAACGTAGTATTAGCATTTGTGTTTTTTGATTGAGAATGAATTCTCTTGTTGTCCGAAAAAGGAAAAGGAAAACCGTGCGGTTGATGAGGGTGAACACCCAGGGCTGTAGAAAGATTTATAAGAGAGCATGAATTTCGTGTCTTGTTTTTTAATTTTGAACGTGGAATCGCTGCGTTGAAGTTATCAGACAATCTTTGAATAAGGCAGGTAGTTTAAAAAAAAATTAAAATGAAAACATTTAGGGATTTTAGTAACACATGCAAAATACAGATGATTTTGGTAGGGTGTGCGGTGAACCCCTGCGCCATTATAAATAAACGTCACTGGTTTTAATGGAATATTAGAAGATAAAGACAATGGCAGGAATCGAATCTGCGACCACGAGGTCGACAGACGAGAACAAAACTATCGCGCCACGGCCACCCCCAAGATCTCTAAGAGCAGATTTAAGAAAATTACAAAAAAATTGAGAAAAATAACGGTTTTGGGAGTTATTGAATAAAATGTAACGTTTTATGTTTTTGCAAACATAAATAAAAACAAAAAAATCCCCACAGAAACATAAATTTATTACATCTTTTTGAATAAATGTACTACACCCCAATGTTTTCGACCATTTTTCTCCACATCTGTCAATAATACGATTAAAAGTGTCTGCATCTTTTTTGTGTAGAATAACATTGGCTACGTTGCATACCCACAACTTTTTTCAAAAGATCATGCAGTTTTCGAGTAATTTGGAAAAAAGTGAATTTTCCCCCTTCCCCCACCACTAAACATTTTTCGGGAGCACCAAATTTAATGTACTTTTTAGGAAATGCTAAGGACATTAAAATGAAGCTCTGCACCAAAATTCAGCTTTGTCGGAATTTTTTTGAAGTGAATGTCTAATTTTCCTGGACTAAAAGTAGGGGAGACCGGGGCTTGTAGACTCAAAATTTACCTTTCTTTTTATATACAAAAAACTAAGATAGGTATCAATAAAATTTAAACTACCATAAATAAAGCATCCTTTTGGTATTCTAAATTAAATGCTCCCATTAAAATATGTTATAGATGAGTATTGTTTTTTTTTAATTCTGCCAGATGACCTCTAGTGAGTCAACTAGCCCCAGCACCGGGGAAAGATGACCGACGCTATGAGGTAAGTTGACTATGCTATAATTTTGAGCGCTTAGAGTATGAAACTAAATTTTTCAAAACAAAAAAATGCTGCTCAGAAATAAATTGATTGCTAGGTATTTTGTAATACCTGTTAGATGCCAAATAGCCCATAAGCTCTGAATAAGGATACATTTTTCATTCACGGGATTTCGTAAGTAAATCCACTATTTTCATGAGCAATATATGGTACCTATACTCTTTCCTCCATTAGTATACATGATCTTTGACGCACGGTCCATAAGAGTGTGCTCCATATAGTGCCTCTGGGTATTTTTCTCAGAAAAGTTCTGTTTTTTTGTAAATCACACGAGAAAATCATGAATCAACTTACCCCAAAAAAAAATGAGTTAACTAACCCCCGACTGATCTTGTAACATTGAACGTCAATTTTTCGGTAACTCAGAACTAATATATAGAAATAAAAGAACAAACACGCAAAGCCAGACACACATATTGTATGTATGCAACAAAAGCCTCCATCAGACACATAAAACGCACCGAAAAAAGCAAAATAAATGAAAACAAAAAATTTTTAAAATAGTTTTTTCCCAATAAATCTCGAACTACATACACTCCTGATGAAAGAAAATGTGAGGACAGGTAGCTGTTGTTAATGCAAGGGCAACAAAAAACATTCACTAGTGCCGTGCAATTCAGGTTGCATTTAAAAGACCTTAGGTCTTACAGGCATAAAGTTAAATTAAAAAAAAAAATTGTGTAGGTTTGAAGTAATTTTTGTAGTTAGTCTGCATGCCCCTCAGGACAACTAGCCCCGGTTACCCCTAGTCTATATTTCGCAAGAGATCTCTATGTATTTTTCAGTGTAAATTTCCACAATTTGTAAGCGTTATTCCGTCAAGGGTCCCTTAAACTGATTTACCCAAGCATAAGATACATTGCTTCCCATCATACACGCTACCTGTACGCCTGTACATTAGTTCCCCTTGCGTTCTTAATTGGATCCTTGGGTTTTTGAAAGTGTCCTTAAAGCTCATTTTCAATTTCTTCTTCGTTTTCTAATCTCACATTATAATCACCGTAAATCACACGTAATAAACTCTTTTAATTTATCAAAGTCAATATCCCAATGGTTGCAGTTTACATAAGCAATACGAAATCTGTCCTTACTTATATACATTAACACATAAGCCTCTATAGTATTTAAATTCACAACGGTTATTATTGAAATCCTTTTTAATCCCGAAAATACAACCTGAATTCGCTCCTTTATTTGATTTATGGGAACAAGACCAGAAGATTTTAAATTATACCAGAAATTGTCAAAGTCCTAAGAAGACATTTCTTTTTCAAAATGGTAGATTATTTGCGATACATACATATGTATGTATATGTAATTTGAAATGCTCATCATCTGATTTCCAATCGAAATTTCAATTCTCATTTCTATGCAAATTTTTATATCAAAGGACTGAGAAGCACGCATATACATATGTATGAAGATATATGTAGGTACTAGGACCAATAGAGAGAGATTTGTATGTGGCATAAACGTATTGTCCTACCGAGGCTATGCGATGTGTCGCCACAAAACAAGCATCTACTATAGATGCCAATTTGCATGCCTTACCGGATCAATGAATCAATTCTCTGGACGGCAGGTACCTAAGCCCACGTCATCACCATCATTTGTGTTTGCTTGGGATTCCGACGGACGCACGTGTATGTAGCTATAGCTATAGACTTATTGGCGCATCGGCTTTGTTTTTTTTCCCAAGAATTCAATTGGCCAAATGTAGGCATTTTCAAACGGAGTTTTTAATGGCTTGACGATCGAAAACATCTCACAATGAAAAACCAACAGCTCCACTCACTTTTATCCATAATGCGATCACACCGACAAAAACCCGCATACCTATAACGATAGATTGCAATCGAACGGTCCTAAAATAATAGGGGAACGTCCATATAAGGCCTAATGGATTCGCATAAAATATTCAAATTTGCACATCAAAATGCTAAATTCCTTAACACTCTATGGGGCCAACTACACAGTACATATTCGTTTATACCCAATATTGCCGGCAGTCGAAGCGCGGGTGCAAGTGAGGGTGTGGTGCAATTGATGGTTACGCATCCTTACAAGAGCAGCAGTCCGGGTCTGCTTGTTAACACCCAAATCATTCAGATTTAGCTCGAACAGTAGTTTGCATTGAAATAAATGTTCCCTTTTATGTGACAAACGAGACCAACTCTTGGACATGTCGATGGCGCTAACGCCCACCAATATAGTAAGTACAAAGAGTTTACTGGTTTTAATGACTACAGAGATTTGCCAGAGATAGCTCGAAGCCCAGGCTAGGCTTTGGGAGGAAGTTATGGGGCAAAACTCCAGACTCAAACCCAGGGTCTTTTTCGTTTCCATTTTAATCGTAAAATTTGTGGCTCTTGATTCATTTCCAAGACCAGCATATTACAAGAACGCACTCCTCTGTGGTCCAATGATTTATGTAATTCTCGAACTCGTTCACGCATTGATATTTGTATGTTTGTCAGGTTTGACTACCATCAAGCTCTATGGATGGATTATTGTGATGGTGGCTGAAGCAGAAATGGAAGGCAAATAAGTGCAATTTTCAAATTCGCTAAATCGCTTCTCTACCGCCCTTGAGACCGCCAACTATATTAATCCAAAAACTCGTATCAATGAGAGGTTTGAGGAGCTTATGGTCAGAATTTCGATATTTTTTCACAGGTTGTATTGCTTCCAGTTGATCTCACGTTTTGGCGCAGTCAATTGGCCACCAAGATCATGTGATTTGTCCCCGTTAGACTATTTTTTGTGGGGCTATGTTAAGTCTATTGTCTATGGGGACAAGCCAAACACGATTGCTGCCTTGGAAGCCAACATTGAACGCGTCATTGGTGAGATTCCGGCCGAAATGTGTGAAAAAGTTTGAATAAATTGGACCTTCAGAATGGACCACCTGAAGCGTAGCCATGGGCAATATTTAAGTGAAATTATTTTTAAAAAGTAAATGGCAGAAATTGATTTATCGATCCAAATAAAAATTTCATTCACTTTTTACAAGTTTCTGTGTTTTTTTGAATTTTCAAAAACCAAGCTCTTAAAAAATCACCGTACCAATACGTACCACCGTATCAATACCCATCTCAAAGTATGTCAGAATCTGTGGACACTTTTTACGAAAAATATCATGGACAAACAACATATATTGAACAGAATGCCTTTTTTGTAAGGAATCAAGTCCAATCAAAGCACGCCTTGTTGGATATGAAGGAGTATCTTTACTTCATTTCAGTTGCCTGACCACAAATCTAGTAAAAGCCTTTTGAACTCTTTCAATGCGAGTTATCCCAACAGAAGAAGAAGGAAACCATACAATTGAACAATATTCAAGAAAAAATTTTATGTCATCAGCATTCATCAAATAAAAGGCATGTTTAAGAAGAAATGGAATATCATTTACAAAAATATTGAAAAGAAGTGGTCCAAGGTGATTACATTGAGGAACTACAGACGAAACATATATGGCATTAGAGATAAGATTCCCAATTTTTACACATTGCGTTCTGCTATTAAGGTCACTGTATACCAATTTCAGAAGCAATCCATGAATACCAAAAATTTGAAGATTAGTTATAAGATTTTGTCAATTGAAATATTTTGTGACCTATAGTCCAAAAAGCGTTTCGCCCGGGCACGATAGTTGAGCTCATCAGTTAGATACTATCGTACCTTTCTAAGACGCAATATTTTTGGTCGATGTCTACCGACTCTAATAGAATTTGCAGCATATATATACTGCAAATTATATTTTTCTAGGGGAATTTGGTTAAATTCATGCACCTAGAAATATGTATTGAATTTTCTGACAAATTGTATCGAATGCTTTAACAAAATCTGTATAGATAGTATCGACCTGGTAGCCAGATTCAAATGAATCGGTGACATATTTGCAATTAAGCATGAGATTTTTAGGGAGATTTACCTGACAGAAATCCATGCTGCTCAAAACAGATATGTTCCTTTATATTAAAATAAAGATGGTCTTTTACTAACGGGTGATTTTTTTGCTACTTGGTTTTTGACGTTTATATTTTTGACAGATCACACATGACAAATTCCACGAACATTTGACATTTCGATTCAGTATTGTTTGCCATTTCATCATAAATAGACTTACGCCTGAACAACGTTTGCAAATTATTGAAATTTATTATCAAAATTCGTGCTCTGTGAAAAATGTGTTTCGCAAGCTACGTCCGTTTTTTTTCCCGCTCATTTTTGGCTAAATGGATACGTGAATAAGCAGAATTGCCGTATTTGGAGTGAAGAGCAGCCAGAGGCAATTCAGCAGCTACCAATGCATCCCGAAAAATGCACTGTTTGGTGCGGTTTATGGGCAGGCGGCATCATTGGGCCGTACTTCTTCAAGGACGATGAAGGCCGCAGGGTTACGGTCAATGGAGAAAGGTACCGTTCGATGATAACAGATTTTTTTTTGCCGAAAATGCAAGAATTGAACTCGGTCGACATGTGGTTCCAACAGGACGGTGCCACATGCCACACTGCACGCGAAACCATGCATCAATTGAGAGGCGAATTTGGTGAGCAGTTGATCTCACGTTTTGGCGCAGTCAATTGGCCACCAAGATCATGTGATTTGACCCCGTTAGACTATTTTTTGTGGGGCTATGTTAAGTCTATTGTCTATGGGGACAAGCCAAACACGATTGCTGCCTTGGAAGCCAACATTGAACGCGTCATTGGTGAGATTCCGGCCGAAATGTGTGAAAAAGTTTGCCAAAATTGGACCTTCAGAATGGACCACCTGAAGCGTAGCCGCGGGCAACATTTAAGTGAAATTATTTTTAAAAAGTAAATGGCAGAAATTGATTTATCGATCCAAATAAAAATTCCATTCACTTTTTACAAGTTTCTGTGTTTTTTTGAATTTTCAAAAACCAAGCTCTTAAAAAATCACCGTTTATAAGTTCAAATAGTTTAGAGATTGCAGAAATCTTAGAAATCGCACGTAGCTTACAACCAAATATTTTGGGCCAGCTTTGTAAATCGGACATACATATGAAAACTTCCACTGATTCAGAAAGAGTCCAGTAGAAAGGGATTTATTAAAAATAATCAGAAGCGGGATCGATAATGAGAACTTGCTTCAGAACAAAAGATGAAATTCCAACAGGACCAGGATTCCAGCTAAAGTTTAACTTTGAGATACCATTTAAGATATCGGATTCAAGAAAATTAAGCGTTGAAATATTAGCATTACTGATGGAATAGCTTTCTGTTTGATAATTGTTTAATGCGGAATGGTCAACATAAACCGATTTAAAGAATTCCGAAAAAAGTTCACATGAACTCTGTAAATCATTTGATGTTTGACCATTGAACTCCATATTCTCCTCAAGCCAACATATAGATTTTTGCTATTTAAAAAAGTCCAAAAACGCTTTTGGATCACATACGGGTTTTATGCAAAATATTCTTAATGGAAACGGCTAAAAGTATATTTAAAGTCGTTTTTCACTTAATTTTTTATATATAATAATTCTTAAATTTTTTCTAAAAAAAAAATTGGTATGAACATTTTAAATATTTAATAATATAAATTTAAAAAACAAAATTTCAGGAAAAATCGTCCACCCGTTTTCGAAATATTGAATTTAAAAAAAAAATATTTTTTTTTTAATCCAAAACAACTATTTTGCGAAAATTTTGGAATCAATGATACTGAGAATTTGAAGGATATTCTGTAAAATAAATTTGATCGAAATCCGTTGAGCGGTTTATGAGAAAGGCGAACGATAATAAAATACCGTTAATAACAAAATATTTTTTCAATTTTTTTTGCGAAAATGTAGACCATACTCAAGGTAGTATCGAAATCGATAGAGCCGTTTTTAAGATAAGTAAAATGGTAGAAAAATTTTTATGGCAAGTACCGTTATTGTTGGGGCTAAAACAACGATTCAAAAATTTATTTTGGACAATCGCCTAGGCACCAATTTTGAACCAAATCGGTTCAGCCGCTTAGGCTGTAGATCGTCTTACAGACAGACAGACGGAATTGCCGGACCCAATTTTTTGGTGTTCTCTATCATCGTAATGTCACCTTTGATTAAAATCTCGAGTTCGATTTTTTTTTCTTAATGCAAAACTATAGCCTATATTCCCTATATCGCAAGTTAAAATATTAAATTTACGTTAGTTTTTAACCATAATATTGTTTTTAAAATATTTAAATAAATACAAAAATGAATACTTCTTCATTAAAAGTTGAAAGTTTTGTTTGCGATTGTTTTTGCCAACATTTTGTCCGCACAATGAACGAACCATCTCTGCTTTTTCTTGACCGAAAAGAAAAATCTTATTGTTCTCAAAAACGGCTCACACAATTTTTATAAAAAACAATCAGTTAATTAGTGAAGGGAAAGGGTACTTTGTAGTAATTTTTTTTTTATGAAAAATATGTTATTTCTAGTTCTGACATACTAAGTGTTTTTTTGGTTTTCGATTTTCTGGAAAACAGGTCATTTAATTTTATGGAAATTTCGTATGCAGAAAATCCTAGAAAGTTTAAATTCTAATTTAAACCACTGGGCAGTGCCCAGCCAAGTTCTGGCTCTACACCCTTTTTACAGGATCCAATTTAGGCGATTTTCGACCACCTCTAACTTCAGTACCAGTAAAGTCAGAAACTTGAGACTCGTAACTTTTACTAATCTCACCAGGTTGAGGCAACTCACCAAATTTCAATTTTTTTAGCATTAGTTGATCCAGATATATAAGACTTCAAAAGTCGCGAAAACCGTAACTGACTGACTCACTCAATCACTGATATATTATCAAAAGTATGGAGTACTTTTCGACTTCGTAGTCTTGTAATTTCGCAAAACGGTAGACCTTGTGGTTTATACAAGGAAACAAATTAAAAATTTAAGATTTTCCATTCAGGGGGCGTGTTACCCGCCCATTTTCATAGAATTGATACAAATTATTTGGAGCACTTTTGATTGTCGTAGAATGATGAAATTTGGTAGAGGGGTATGAGTTGAACTGCAAATAAAGGCAACATTTTAAATTTGATATTTAACTTTCAGGGGGTGTGGTAGCCACTTATTTTCTCAGCATTGTTATTAAGACTGGTAGATCGTGCGGTTGTTGAACGTACTCTATGCAAAATGTCCTGAGGCATATTTCTCTTTGTATTTTTTCCATAAATTATGTGGGTTTAATGGAGAGCACGTTAAAATTAGGATGGCAATATGATTGAATTTGATGCGAAGTAGACGAAATAACAGCATCAGCGAGAGTGAAGATGGTGTTTGTTCGATTTTTTTTATAATTTCCTTTAATAGAAACCTTATCCTTATCCTTGCAATAAAGAATTTTCGAATTTGGTGCAGTCGTTCAGAAGTTATGCGGGCACATATTTTTCCAAGATTCATTTTTATTCATATAGATAAAATCAGAACTTTGCATTATTTTCGCACGATTTTTATAAGAAAAAAAGTTAATTAATGAAGGGAAAGGGTAATTTTTGATAATTTCTTTTTTGTAAAAATATGTTATCTTTGGTACCTCTAGGTACAATTTTTGTGGTTTTCGATTTTCTGGAAAACGGTTCATTTGATTTTTTTTTAAATGTCTTATGCAGAAGCTCCTAGAAAGCTTAAACGCTAGACAATGTAAACCAAAATTTTCAAAACGGCTCAATAGATTTTTTTCAAAACTTCGCATTTGCTATTTTTTTGACATTATCTTGAATATTTAAATAAAAAAAACCGACATCTCATACAAATTAAAAAAAAAAAAAGATTTAATAAAAAGTTTTTCACAAAAACGGCTCCAAGAATTTTGATAAGAAAGTATGTCTGTTCTTTAATTAGTGCAGTCCACTTTTTTAAGTAAAGAAATATTTTATTTTGCGTACTTATTAAAAAGTTTAACCTTTTTCCATATTTTCGGCTTTCTCGCTTTTGGATGGACCGATTAAAATTATTTTTGTTTTATTATTCATAAAAGTTTTTTTTCTTAAAGTGCATATAACTAAATTTGGAGCTTACAAAAATATATAGTGGTTTTTTTTTTGAAAAATCGATTTTTCAAAAACCAGTCATTGAATTTTTGACTTGCGATTATAGGTAATATAAGGCAAGTTAGGCATTCGTCGAAAAAACAAGTTTTGAGATAACAATCAAACATGATATTACGATGATAGTAAAGACGAAAAAAGGTAGTCTAAGAATTCTGTCCGTCTGTCTGTCTGTATGAATGTATTTATAGACACATACAGCCCCAACGGCTGGGCCGAATTGCTTCAAACTTGGTATATAGAGTTTTTTGGGTATTGTATACACAGCGGAAATTGAAATTTTTTTTGTAGCTAAAAAAACAACGGTAGCTGCCATATAACCGTCACGTTAAGGCCTATTTTTCTCGGAAACGGCTCACACTATTTTGATTAGAAAAATTGATCATATGGCTGAAAAAAATTTAAGAACTTTACTTTCCATAGGACCGTTGTTTTGCTTTCGACTATCTCATAAATGGCTCAGCCGATTCTTTCGAAATTTCGAAAATATGTATATAACCTAAGCCTGCCCAATTTATACTGCGTAAGAATATTTTTAATCAATATTTTTTTGTATTTTTAAAAGCATTAAAAAAATTAAAAAATGAATATTTTGAAAACTGCTCATTAATTTTTTTTCAAAAATCATAGTTGTATGTAGTTGCTGAATACATATAAATTGGCGTTTTTGATTTTTTTTTTGAAAAATGTTTTCAAAAAGTTTTTAAAAAAAATTTTTTACTTAAAAACCCTTCCACAGGTTTTTAAATTTTTTTTCTCATGAATTCAAATTTATCCAAGAAATAAAATTGCGTCCTTTTTTTTGAGCACAAATTAGTTTAGATAAGTATTTATGTCAGAATTTTTAATTATTTTTTCTTTGATTAAGCCGATTTAATCAATTTTAATTAATGTTTTTAAGTTTATATTATTAAATATTTAAAATTGGTAATTTGCTTTAGAAAAAAAATTTAAAAAATTTTATATATATAAAAACTTAAGTAAAAAACAACTTTAAAAATATATTTACGTTTTTAATAGAAATCTTTTGCATACGATATTATCGAACATAAGAGCAAGTACGTCCGATCCAGTTGTGCATTTTATTTTTGAAAAGAAAAATCTTACGTTTATTAAAAATTACGTTTCAATTTCTTTTTCAAGAAATTTTAAACATAGAAAAACAATTTTATTAAAAAACCGATTCAACGATTTTTGATCTTACTTGCAGAGTACCTGCACTCTATAGGTCAAGTTTTGTATATGGAAACAAAAAATTGAACCCGAGACTTTGATCCAACTTGACACTACGATGATGGAGAATACCAAAAAAGTAGGTCCCGTAATTCTGTCTGTCTGATCCAAACCTAAACTAAACTGGGGAAACGAATAAAACAAAACTAAAAAACTTACTCGGGTCAACAAAAGATAAAATAGGTGATATGAAAAAGTCAGGCATATATGCAATAAAATGTGGTGATTGTGATGGTTTTTACTATGGTCAAACCAAAAGAACCGTTAAAAAAAGATTCAAAGAACACAGTTCATATACATAGAAGACAAAATAAAATCCAAAGTTCTGCCATCGCAAACCACGCCTTGAAGCTTAACCACTTCAATATATAAATGCTAACTGTGTGAGTTTAATGAAACAAGTAACAGATGAGAGAAATTTAAATTTTTAAATTTATTATTATTATATTTATATTTAAAATTGCCATGCGAATTTTTTTAGTAGGAATTTTAGAAGGAAATTAAAGAAATTTTGAAAGTAAAAAATTAAGTAAAAAACAGACTTTAAAAATATATTAACCTTTCTATTAAGAATCTATTGCATACGATGTGCATATGTGATCGAACATAAAAGCAAATATGTGCGATCCAGTCCTGCATTTTATTTTTTCATTTATTAACATTCTTCCAACAATTCTAATGACAACTAAGCAACATAAAACGATTTAATTATGTGTACCATCCGTATATTTCTACCTAAATAAATGTACATATTTCATATGCACGAATTGTTGCGTACGTCACTGAAAACCTACATACCCACATCTTCTCTTATATATAAAAAAAATGTTGTCAAAAACGTATGACGCTAATGATCTCAGTTGGCATCGAAAGATATAGTCGAGAAGAAAGTTTTAAGCTATGTGCTATGTGCTTATGTGTATTGGTTTTCGATTTATGGCTGTTTTTGTGAGCCATTAAAATTTAAAAATGCTTACTAAAATTGTTAAGTCTCATGAACTAATAAACATAAACATAAACAAATATATATAAAACAGAAATGTTGTCAAAAACGTATAATTCCTGATTTCGGTTTTGTTAGTTCAGTCGGTGAATTTCTTTAACATAAACTACCTTGCGTTTGTTCAATACACATCGTTTGACCGCTGAGTGAAAATTTGTTTTTGTGTTGCGCAATGGGGGTGGCAATGGTGCAGTGGATAAAGTGCTTGATTGCAAACTAGGACGTGTGGGTTCGATCCCCACGCTGGGCGCATTCTTTTCTATACCTCCAATTTTAATTAGATGCCGCCCATGGGCTAAAATGAGACAGTCAATACCTGGTTCTCAAAACCACGGTGACAAACTAGTGCCGTGCAATTCAGGTTGCATTTAAAAGACCTTAGTCCTTACAGGCATATAGATAAATAAAAAAATAAAAAAAATTGAAACGTTTTCTAAATAATGCGTTTACACTGATACCGATCTAACCTTGAACGACGTACACGTCTCGCAATAATTAATCAGAATGTCTGCGATAATTAAACGCAAGATGTACGTGCAGAGGAAATAAATGGAGACGTGCCCATATTGCACAGCTTCAAACTATACCTCAAAATCGACAAAAAGTTATTAGAATAAGAAAAGTGGTAAATGTAGAATCGCATTTACTTTCTCGATGCTCTCGGTGCTACATGCAAGCTGGACCAGGCGAACTTCGTATCGCACCAATTTAAGGCCTTCAAATGAATTGCAGAGCTATAATAAAACACAAATAGTTCAAATTTACCAATGTGATTTATTTGAATGGAATAGAGTGATATGATAAACAATGTTTTTTAATTTGTTTTGCGGCGCAAACACAAACAACAAATACCGTTTACCAAGCTATGAACGACGTCCTTTATCTTCGCTGCTAGTATTGCCTGTTCGCAAATCCAATTGAGATTTTTATAATTTTTAAGAATGCCGGTTAACACTTTACTTTGTGGATGAGTTTCTCCTTCGATGTTGTTAACGCGCAAAAATTTGTCAGGAATGATATCAATCCAGTCGAGACATCAACAGAAATTTCGCCATTGCCAAGCGCCAGCAGTTGTCTTGAGAATTCAGCAGCCGATGGGTCGTTCTGCAATATCACTTTCATGTTTGTGGTCAATTTCAACTTCTTGACATGCCGGCACAAAGACGACGATTTCAAGCATGCATTAAATTCATCGGCAGCAGTAGATTTTGGGATGATGGGAAGTGTTTGACGAAAATCTCCACTAAGCAATATCATAACCCCACCAAATCATCTCGAATCACCATGTAAATCCATCATTGTTCGGTCAACTGCCTCCAAAGCTCGTTTATGCGCTATCATTCGCATTCATCCCAAATTCTGATTTTGCATTTTCGCATCAATTTCGCTGTCGCCGTATTATTGGTCATTGTGCACGTTATTGGCTTGTCAACCGTGAGAAAATTCATGGCCAGCTTCAAAGCGCAATCAATGTGCAGTTCGACCGCCTTCAAACAGTGTGGCAGCAAAGCCATAGACGTCGTATAGGATGGAACATGCAACGAAAGAGATCTTGGCCGAATTGTTGCTAGAATCAACTAAATGACGAATGTCTTGCATCTTCCACCGACCGGGAGCATCGAGAAAGTAAATGCGATTGCGGAATCGTAGTCCAAAACAGCGCTATTGAAGTCTGCATTTACTACTTTTCTTCTTCTAATAACTTTTTGTCGAATTTGTGATGCAGTTTTAAGCTGTGCAATATGGGCACGTCTCCATTTATTTCCTCTGCACGTACATCTTGCGTTTAATTATCACAGACATTCTGATTAATTATTGCAAGACGTGTACGTCGTTCAAGGTTAGATCGGTATCAGTGTAAACGTATTATTTAGTTTGTCACTGTGGTTTTGAGAACCAGGTATTGACTGTCTCATTTTAACCTATGGGCGGCATCCAATTAAAATTGGAGGTATAGAAAAGAATGCGCTCAGCGTGGGGATCGAACCCACACGTCCTAGTTAGCAATCAAGCACTTTATCCACAGCACTATTGGCACCTCCATTACGCAACACAAACACGAATTCAATACGATGTGTATTGAACAAACGCAAGGTATGTTAAAGAAATTCATCGACTGAACTAACAAAAGCGAAATCAGGAATTATACGTTTTTGACAACATTTTTTATATATAAAGAAGATGTAGATCTTCACACATTTGTTTATATACTTATAATATTCATTATACTAAGATTTAAGGTAATAATACCTGCATCGGCCTACTATTAGCATCAATGTTTATCTAAGTTGTGGAGGGGGAATCCACTACGTCTCTTGAATATCGAGTAAAGAAATGGTCAACAGCTTTTAAGATCCTGATTTAAAATATTTATATTTAATATCCTACAAAATCAAGCAAAAGCTAAGACCCAATGATTTGGGCAAGATGCTTTTAAGTAACATTAATCTAAAGCCAACAGTTCCTATCATTAAGCAACAAGTTCCTAAATATAGTCAAAATCAGACTTAATAACTTCAATTCTGCCTAACTCCTGATGACACATCAATGCTCTCAAGCTTCAATAAAAATGGAATTTAATTATATTTGTTGTTCGTTTCAAAATTTAAATTTACCCAAATATTACCTTTCTTTCTCATTACGCTGATGCTTATTAAGTTTGGAAATCTTATTTGACAAGCTCATTCCATAGTTGGAAGACAAAAAAGCAAACACAAGAAAATGAATTTAAAAAAATCAATTTTACACGAGAAAGGCGTTCTATCCTTTTCCGTGGGAGCACACGGTCTTTGTTAACGCTTTGGTAAAAACTAATTAGGCAATTCACCGAGGATCCAGACTTAATTTCATGGATTATTGTTTCCCTATTGTCCTGGAGTAAATTGAAATCCTTGTGCAGTAAACAATTAGAAAAGACGAAGGACAATTGAAAAAAAAATAAGGGCAAATAACAAAAGGACAAAAGAAAACGACGAAGAAATGAAATATATAAATGAAAACGCAATTCGACAGTATAAAGTGGTGTTCTGTAATTTTTGTTTTTATATATTTCTGTGCAGGAATCAAGGCACAAAGGATATCACATTCAGCCATTTGTGTAAGAATCGTCAGTGTTGTTCAACTCCCTTTATTGTTCTTACCTACTACCCAGTCTCGCTGTACCTTGTTGGGGGGTTAGGGGGTCGTCCGGCTGCAGCCCGCACAATTATTGGCACTCAGTGTATAGCTTAGTTAGGTATCAAACTTCCCCATCAGTTGTTTCATTGTTTCCAATAATGAGAATCTAAACAGGTACATCGTACATCCGGGATCCGGGGACACGAAAAAGATGTCCTCCCTCAGTGGAACATATATGCAGGCAGGCGAACAGTTGAACATTTGAGCATTTGAGCAGTCGACAAGGGAAAAACAGAGCATAAAACTAATAAACAGGGATTCTTGTGTTGTGTTTTGCTGTGTCATCTGCAGGTGAGCAAGGACTAACCTGCTTCGAAAGAAACAACATCATATAGAGAGACAGGGACAATTCTGCCATATCATACATGCTGCCAAGCCAAGCCAAGCCAAGCTAGGCCATGACAGCGGATGCTTTTGGATTGCCTCTTGGATTCCTGCCGAGAATTTGAGGGCGGTGATGGCAAATTATCAGGTAAGCCACCATATTGGCTCAACTTGTCGTGGAAAACTGAAGTTTTTGGTAGGCTGAACGTCATAATTTTGTGCTGACATAAACATTGTCATTATGCCCCACAGATAATTAAAAATCAATGTCTGTGTGGGTTTTGTGTGGGCTTATAGTGAGAGGTGCAAAATATTGATCCTTTTGTGCATCACAATATTGTTCGTTTATATTGCTTTTCCCTTTTGATAACGACACGACAGGAACAGGGCTAAGACTTCAAGAGTTGCAATTTGTGTTTAGACTTGAAATATGGACGAGGAACAAAGTTTGTAGTTTCATTTCAGCGGAATTTATTTAATTCCCATGTCGAACTTAGGAACCAAATATTATGTGTTCATTAAAAAAACGGAAAGCTGAAAGTTGAAGTAATGTTATATTTACTTCGGGGAGTGTTGCAAGGATCAGCCAATGCGGTTTGAAGGATATAGCTTTGAAGAAAGGTATAGAAATGAAGGCAAAATTTCTTTGTGGTTCCATAATTTAAGCGAGCTCCTTCGCAATCAATATCGTGAAGAACTTTAAGAAAATAAATTTATCTGGCCCTACAACCCTGCACGGACCGGAAGGATGGTTTACGCAAGGAAGCTTTGTACAGTTACTTTTTGACTAACTGACTAAACACAATAGAGTGCTAATATGGAACTGGAACTTCAATTGCAATAATTGCCACAAAGCGGGATGCGTGATATTTTGTATGTGAGCATAGTGAAATTTTTAAGATTTCTGACAAGAAACTATAAACCTGTCAAAGTGTTAATAGGAGTAATGATGATGATCAAGGAAAGCGAATGGATTTTTCGTATCAATAAAGCATAAGCTGAAAGTTCAAGAGCCCTAACTAGAGTGAGTCTTACCATATGTCTTGGAAATAGGTTATGCGAATTAGCATATTTATGAAGCAACATTGCTCGATACAGGATATTATGCAAAATTTGAATGCTAGAAGCTTCTATCACAAAGCATCTGTGCTACCCACGTTTCTCTTTGATTTATTTTTATCGAACCTGCCTAACAGCTATCCCACAGAGAGTTGAGAATAATGATGAATCCCTATACACCCAAAAGCACACATTTAGTAGGGTGCAGTGTTTAGCGGAAGAAAAGTGAACGAGAAATATAGAGCCAGGTAAACATTTTAACAAAAAAAAAAAACCTACGAGAGGCACGCAGTCTATACAATTGGTAAGCCAAGAAGGCGACTGATGGTCTTAAAACTAGAAAGCTGACCTAGTCAATGATCTGTAGGAGATAGTAAATATTTTCAAGACTCATTTCCACATGTTGATAATGAGTTATCATATAGAGCAAGTAGATGTGAAGGAAGATGCACAACTTCAAGGCACCAACCATTAATAATACAAATGGAAATAAATTAAGTTTGGATTGTACTCTTAAACAAACACTTTGAAATAGCAATCAGGGAAGCCGAAAGGCCATCGCAAATGATATAAAAAAATATGCTTTGCTGGCATGCCATGGTTCATATTGGTAATACCTTTCATAACCTCGTTGGAAAATGAATCTATCAAATGGAATTATAGAAACTCAATATACTCACATTATCACAGAAATAAATTTGGAAGAAAATTTTAAGCCATTTTTAACCCAATACTACCACGTAGTATGGTTGCTTGAGCAATGCCATAATGATTGAAAGGCCAAGCAGTTATTAAAAAGCGGTTATATAGGTTCCCAGGACGGGGATGACTAAGCTTATCAGGCAAGAAGCAGTCCTTGAGGGCTCACTTGCGGAACGATTTCACTTTCAGTTCGTAGTTATGAAGAGCAATATTTTCACATTTTTATATGCGCTATATATGCATAGGTACTATTGCATTTGGAACAAAAATCGAACTCTAGATTTTTATCAAAGTTGACATTACGATGATAGAGATCACCAAAAAAGTGGGTCCCGCAATTTCGCCTGTCTGTCTGTCTATCTGTAGAACGATCTTCAACCTAAGCGGGTGAACCGATTTTGTTCAAACTTGGTCCTTAGTAGTTTTAGGTGAATGTCCAAAATATATTTTTGAATCATTGTTTTAGCCCCAAATATAACAATACTTGCCATGCAAATTTGATTACCATCTGAATTATCTCGAAAACGGCTCTAACGATTTAAAAAAAAAATAGTGGTATATGTTGTAGCGGTAAATTTTACCACAACAAGTGTCATCAACCTATTCATCTTCCTTTCTCCAACACTTCCCTTCCGATTACGGCTCTAAAATGCTGGCAGAGTACATAGTGCGAATCTGGGCCATCAGCCATAAGCACACTCTTAAAGCATCTTGGAAAAGTAACAAAAGCAGGAGGTAAACGAACAATCGTGTGACAGATGGCCCATCCAACGGAAAAAAATGCGTGGCACCTGCGTCACATAATACAAGAGTTGTGGCAGATGGTCGCAACAGAGTTCAATGTAAGAGAACGGCCAAGAGCCCAACATAAAAGAAAGGCCTAAAGCCCAACATAAAATCAGTGTCTGTCAAACGAAATGAAACTGATTTCGGATGAAGAATCCCTTAACTCCCTAAAATCTACCCGAAGGTCTACGGTGTTAATTAGTTTAAATTTTCGCGTGAAGTTGAATTTCTCCTAACCATTTACCATTGATAAATGGCAAAGTGCATCCTTCTAAGATATTTATTTCCATCTTAGTTTGGGTCGGCTCGGGACGGGGACCATTATGGTGTTAAATTGATTTTTCGTTTTACTTTAAACTTTAGGAGTATTGGACGGGGGTGGGCTGAACGCGTTCATTAGGCCAACTCCACTGTGAATGCTCCCTTTCTGTAGGGATATTTTAAGATGGGAAAGTGGATTGGGATCAACTACGGAGCGAGTTCCTAGCCGAAAAAGGTGAAGAGCTGCGCATTATAACCATGTCTGAATACGACCAGTACACCTGGTGTGCAAGAAAAACATGGACACAATAAATGGAGCTAGATTGAACGGGAGGAGTCCACCAAGAATTCACTTTTTTGGAGATTCTGAACTGTCTCAACAGATTGTTGGAAAAAATCCCTAGAAAAATCAAAAAATCTTTCGGTGAATTTTTGTAATCGTTAACCTTTGTCATTTTTTAGATCAGTCTTAAGAAATAAATTTGCGGGAGTTTCCCGGAGGGAAAAATTCAGATTAATAATTTGGCGAGGAGAAAAATTCGAAGAAGGAGCAACTTCAAAGAGTTAGGGCCAACTGGACTAGAAAAACTCTAAAGGATTAATTCAACTTCGTTGAGAAAAGATAAGTATTTTGTGGTAAGTTTTTGTGGACACCGTTTTATTCTTTCCGCCAGTTTGGGCAAAAATTTGGTATCTCTAGACCTTCGTTTCCCTTGCTTCATTTTCTTTGTTATGGAAAACCGTTTCTTGAAAATTCGGGACTTTTATAACCCCATCTTAATTCCGTTGTTCTTTCGGGAATCTTTCCCAATATTACCTTCATTTCGTTTCCTTTGTAACACATAGAAAATTGCTAAATTAATTTTAACTCTATGTTAATTGTTTGCTTTTGATATTTTCACCTTTGGTCTTTTGCCAAATTAACAAATTGTCACATTTTTATGATTGAAAAAATTTAGGGTTTTTCTTCTATACTCGTAAAGGTTTCCCTAATAAAATTATTAACTTCCTTTTGAAATTAAATTTTTGTTTTCTTAATTCAGTTTGGGAGTCATCTTTTGGTTAACGTATAAAAAGAAAACTTCCTGGCGCCCAGAGTAAGTCGGAGTACATCCCTGTACTTCCATCATTGGTCGATTAATACTTTGTATTGATACCATTTTTTTATAATAGTAATAGTATAATAGTTTATTAATCGAACGCAGATAGGCGCTCGATTAATAAAATACATAAAAACCCGAACCCACCCATGGCTGAGCGAAACCGGACGTAGCTCTCTAATTGATACTCAGTTACAATTTTATATGCTGAATGCATCCCACCGATCTGACAAATCACCCTCTCAAATATTTCCTTTATCGAAATTTTCCGCGAGCACATCGTTTGTGCATTTTATATATAAATTCGTTTCTATTAGTTTGTTGGTTATTTGCATTGTGGAAACGAAAATCCAAAGTTGCGATTTATAATAATTGCCCAACATAAATAATAATTTAGTATCGGGAAATAAAATTATAACAATGTGTACTACTTTAGGTAAGGTCTAAATTTTGGCCAAACAAATTTTCTTACATAGGTATTTTGTTATTAACAAATGATTTTCGACGGGTTGGTGTCAAAATTCTTTGAACAAAATTCTGCTTTTAAAATTCTGATTTCAAAATTCTGCTTTTTAAAATTTTGCAAATAATAAAGAAAGCAAAGGTTTGTATAATGTTAAAAAGCGCGCGGGACCAAAGAAGTGTTTCATTTGCTCGCAAAATTTTATAGTTTGACTTTGGCGAAATGGTGCATTTAATTTTATTAATGAAAGCAAATAAGGAGAGCGTATGTATATCTCTGTTCAAAAGTGTAAATGTGAATGTATATGATTGCTCAGCAAAAGTCGCGAACGATACGGTGGAAGATGGAGATGATTATCACAGTTTAGATGACGAAGAGCGAATAATAGAAACTGTTTTTGAATGGATTTAATGCTGGCAATGTGACAGGAGTAATATGGGCACCAAACTTGGCAACCATATTCCAAGATCGAACGAACCAGCCCAACAAATAGGCTTTTAGTCAGATAAGGATCGTTGGATTCTTTGGACCATCGCTTAATCATTCCTAGACGAACAGAAGCTTTAGCAATAATAGAATCGATGTGCATTCTGAAGTCTAATTATTTTTATGAGAAAATGAAAATTTTCAGCATAGAGATGCATATCACAGTATTTTATCACAGATGGTAAATCATTTATAAAAATCACAAATAACAGTGGCTCTCCCAACATATTTGAACTGCAAAAATTGGGAAAACGATTTTAATAAAATGAAAGAATGTACTCGTATGATAGAAAAACAAAATATGAACGTGATAATTGCAGGGGATCTAAATGCCAGAATTGGACAGGAGGAAGGTGTGGAAAACAGAAGAGAAGGAAAACAACGAAAATCAAAATATATTGTTCTAAGTTCTAGAGGAAGACAGCTATTGGATTTTTGTAACTCATATGGATTGAGGATTCAAAACGGCACAAGCGAAGGCGATTCGGATGGAGATTTCACTTTTGTTGGACGTCAAGGCACATCGGACAACGACCAGGGCCTTTTGGGAGGAGACTGGAAACAATATGTTAAGAACTTTGAGGATAAACATGTTCCATTCTCAGACCAATTAATAATATTGGATGGAAACAAAGTACATTTAAGGAGCCATGGTTCGATGAGGAGTGTAGGAAAGCGAGACATGCTTCTTTTTCAGTGCTTAAGATGTTTCGGAAATCAAGTGATATGCTTCTTAAAAATAGCTATATTCAAGCCAATTATGTATACAGAGCCGATTTTTGGCGTGGAAAATAAATGGCAAAAAATATACTATAAGTACGAAAGTACTATAAACCCGAACCTTCTGGGAACACATTTTGAGAACTTGCACAACTCTCCCGTTCGATTAGTGACCCCTTTATATGCTGCGCCAAGATGCGAAAATACAGTTTTAGACATTGCTATATCGGTCATAGAGGTTGCAACAGATGTCAAAAGTCTGACAAATGGGAAAGTTGCAGGGTTGGACAGAATACCGGTAGAATTCTACAAATATGCAACTATTGATTGAATCAGTACTTTAACAGGGTTTTTTAATGGGGTTTTGGAGAGTGGCGTGGTTCCAGAAAAGTTCAGCGAGGATTTAATTTTCCCGATTCATAAAAAGGGCTCGCGCAATGATCCCAACAACTACCGCGGCATATCGTTTCTCAACACCTCGTATAAAATATTTACAGCAGTCCTTTAAAAGAGACTCACGTTATGGGTTGAGCAAAATAAATTGCTTAAGGAGTTTCAAGCGGGCTTTCGCAGAGGCTATTCAACAATCGATCATATGTTTGTGCTGAGAAGTATAGTGGAAAACTTTCAAATGTGGAACAAAAACCTTAATGCCATGTTTGTCGACTTTAAAGCTGCGTTTGATACTGTAGACCGAAACGCCTTATTCTACAAATTGTATGGGCTGGGTATCTCTTTTAAATTTGGCTGTGTCATCGAAAACCCCTATAAGGCTACAAGGGCAGCAGTATGGAATGGCGAAGAGCAGTCGAATTGGTTTCATACTAGCTCGGGAATACGACAGGGATGTACACTTAGCCCAATACTCTTTGCACTTTTCATAGAAGACATAGTGAACATTCTTCCAGGAGGTATTGAATATGCTGGTATTTTGATTCAAGGCCCTGCTCTTTGCAGATGATATAGTCATGCTTGCAAGCACACCCGAATTACTTCAACTGATGATAAATAGATTAAACGAGTACTGCAAATTATGGAACCTCTGGACAAGTCAAAAATCCTTATATTTAAGAAAGGTGGAGGACGATATGCAAGCAACGAAAAGTGGTCATTTGATGGAGAAAGTATTGAAATTGTTAAGCAGTATAGCTATCTTGGTGTATATTTTAGCAATAATCTGAATATGGAAACACATCTAAAGGAAAAACTCACGAAAACTAAAACAGCTATAAATGTGACCTGGAAGACATGCTTTATGAAAAAAATTTTGGCTCATAGTTGCTTATTTAAAGTGTTTGAAGCAGTTGCTGAGTCCATCTTATTTTACGCGGCACAAACATAGGTCACAGAAGCTATGATACCGTAGAAAAACTGCTCTGATTTTATATTAAAAGGTTGTTTAGATTGCCACAAACTGCACCAAACTACTTAATTATGCTGGAAACCGGATTGCCACCTTTGTTCATCAAAACGTTAAAACTGCAGATAGATTTTATTTTAAGAGTTTGGAGTTTACCGAATAGACGTTTAACGAAAAAAGCTGTACTTCAAGCAATAAACAGTCGGACTGGCGGGTATGGTGAGTTGTTGGAACTAGGAAATAGCTGTGGATTAAATATTAATCTAGATCATCCTGAACTGGATAATCCAAAGAAAATATTATGCAAATTAGTGTTAAAAATAGATGAGCAGTATAGAAGTAAATTTGAAGCAGAAGCAGCCAACTCACTACACAGGGGTTAAACCACAACCTAGGACTACATAACTAATTTCGGGATGAGAACAATATTGAAGAAATATCTATGGTGACAAAACTACGAGGAGAGCTCCTTAGCTTGAATTTTATCCCACACAGAGAAAATCTCTCAATACTATGTGAAATTTGCAACATGAAAGAGAGAGAAGACATATTTCATTTTCTAGGAAAATACCCAGTGCTACGACAGACAAGGCGATATGTATTCGGAAGTGACTTCCTATCAAGAGAAATTGTAATAAACTTAATAAACAAAGCTGATATATCAAGTTTGTTCAGGTATTGCAAGATTTCGCTGGCTTACAGAGAACAAATATTAAACGAAAAATTTAAATAACCATTGTTATATTTAATTTGCAGAAAAATTGTTCACTCTATATTATTTATATTTTTTGTATGTCAATGTAAAAACTATCTGTATATATGGAAAAATTATTTCTGCAAATTGTATAACGGCGATGTCGAACCGAATCCCGCTATTGTGCAGACTGTACCATTCAACCTGGACGACGTAGGCCAACAATACCGTCCACCCGATCTCGACGAAGTAAAGATAGCTAAATCTAAACTTAAGTCCAACAAAGCTGCTGGAGCTGATGGTCTTGCGGCCGAGTTGTTCAAAGCGGCTGGCGATGAACTGGTAAGGAGTATGCACCAGCTCATCTGCAAAATATGGTCGGAGGAAAGCATGCCCGATGAATGGAACCTCAGCATTGTTTGCCCGATCCTCAAGAAAGGCGATCCTTTGGCCTGCACCAACTACAGAGGCATCAGTCTTCTTAATACCGCCTACAAGATCTTCTCTGCCGTACTTTGTGAGCGCCTAAAGCCTTTCGTCAATAACCTGATAGGTCCTTATAAGTGTGGCTTTAGGCCAGGGAAGTCCACTATCGACCAAATATTCTCACTACGGCAGATCTTGGAAAAAACCCAGGAATTTCAAATCGATACTCACCACCTTTTTATCGATTTCAAGGCCGCGTATGACAGCATCTACAGAGACAAGCTATATAGAGCCATGTCTAGTTTTGGCATCCCTACCAAACTCGTTCGTTTATGCAGGATGACGATGGAGAATGCACGCTGCTCCGCCAAGATCGGCACAGACCTCACAGACACCTTTGATGTCAAAAAAGGTTTTAGACAGGGCGACGTGCTGTCATGCGACTTCTTTAACATCATTCTTGAAAGAATAGTGCAAAACTCTCACGTCAACACTAGAGGCACAATCTTTCAAAAGTCCGTCCAATTACTCGCTTACGCTGACGACATTGACATAATCGGACGAACAAAGTGTGATGTCAATGGTGCTTTCGTGAGTATTGAGAAGGAAGCCAAGAAGATGGGTTTAACAGTGAACGGGAGCAAAACAAAATATATGCTGTCAACAAGAAAGGACACCCAGCACCGGCGTCTCGGACAGAACGTCACTATAGACAGCTATAATTTTGAAGTGGTCAGAGACTTTGTATACCTAGGATCCGCTATAAACTCAGCGAATGATACCAGTGCTGAGATCAAACGCAGAATTACTCTTGCCAACCGCTGTTTCTTTGGACTAAGAAGGCAATTGAGAAGCAAAGCCCTCTCTCGAGCAACTAAGCTGTCCATATATAAAACGCTCATCATCCCAGTCCTGATGTATGGTGCAGAGACATGGACAATGTTAACGGTGGATCAGAACGCGTTAGGTTGTTTCGAGAGGAAAATTCTCCGGGTGATTTTTGGTCACGTCTGCATAGATGGGGAATGGAGAAGACGATACAACAACGAACTATATGGGCTGTACAGCGATAACGACCTAGTCACAAAATTGAAAAGCCAACCACTGAGATGGCTGGGTCACCTAGAGCGAATGGACACCAATGCTCCGGCCCGGAAAGTCTTCGAATCCTGCCCCGTGGGACAGCGCAGTAGAGGTGGACAGCGTAAAAGGTGGCGCACGCAAGTGGAAGAGGATCTCAACCAACTTGGAGTGCGAAACTGGAGACAGATAGCTGGAAACCGAGCCGACTGGAAGAAGCTTGTTGGTTGAGGCCCTGGTCCACCCCGGACTGTAGCGCCACCTTAAGTAAGTAAGTAAGTAAAAACTATCTATGTAAAAACAAACTTAGAGTGTATAAGATTATTGTCAATAAGGCAGACGGCACAACCATGCTTTATGAGTTTAGTAAATAGTAAATTGTATTGTTTTGTATCTAAGATGAAACTTAATAAAACTTTAAAACTAAAAAACAGTGGACCTAGGTGGTTTTCTTGAGACACCCCAAACTTGACATCAATTGCGTTGGATAAGTGAGACTTAAATTTAAAATATTGGATGCGAAATGATAAATAACTCGCAATCCATTGAACAAGTTTTGGGGACCAACCGCAAAGTGAAAGTTTTCTTATGAGCAGCTGGTGATTAAGTTGGTCGAAAGCTTTGGAGAAATCAATGTATACCACATCCGATTGATGACCGTTCATGAATCCCTTTGTTATAGAAGACGAATTTTCTAAAAGATTTGTAGTGGTAGATTTACCCTTAACGAATCCATCTTGTCTGTCCGATAGATGTGATTTTACTCCACGAATCAACTCAGCGACAATTATGGATTCTATTTATTATCTTAGGAATAACGCTGATTTTTACAATACCTCTATAGTCACGCATATTGCATCGGGTTCCTGATTTAAAACATGGAATTATAAGTGAAGACTTCCACGCTCTTCGGAAAACAGAAGATGATAAAGAGAGGTTAAATAAATAACATAACGCACTGGGCAAGGAATAACAGCAGTTTATTAATTAACAGGTCGGGGCATTATCAGGTTCAGCAGAAAGTGAGTAATTAAGTTTCTTTATTTTACTTGTCACATCATTTTATTGAATAAATGGCAAGTAATTTGTAATGCTCATATCAGAAGTAATTCGATGCTGCCAAATCAACCCATTATTATATTTGCAGATGCCTTTAAACATTTCTGCAAACATATTACAGATCTCTACGCTATCATGATGGAAAGATGATGGAGTTAAGAGTAGATTATATTTCATAGATCTGATGTAGTTACTGTATGTTTCCCTTGATTTTGCTTGGAATTCTCTTCTTAATCTGCTGAACTCTTGAGCAGTGGAAACTGTTAACTTGAATTTATGCTTGTTGTGGAGTTTGCTTTTTTATTTTTAAGTCTTTTTAGGAAGGGTGTGAGCCAAGGAACACAACTATCCTTCTGGTTAACCATCAGACCACATTTTCTAGTATGATAGATAGATTTATTATTTCATTTAAGTTTACAATTTACATAATAGTTTTTACAAATATCGTTTGCCGTCATGTCTTTGCCGTCTGCCCGATTGAAGTTGATTTGAAAATAGTAGAATAATATAAATGTACATAGTTTGCTTTAAAAAAATGGAACAATTTGTTGAAGATAATAATTTTTTTTCATTTTTATTAGGTTTAAAAGGCTTCATTTAAGATTTGATTGCGATAAGACATTGCTGTTTGGTAGTATCTGAAGAGGTTGTTAATATTACATTGACAGTTTAGTAGTGCCATTACTTCATCTTCTGATTTAAAGCTGCTGTTCAAGAAATCTCTTCTCATTTCGCATAAAACAGGGCATTTTACAATGAAATGTACGACATCCTCCCGTTCTCTAAGGTTACATAAGCTGCATTTAATAGGCAGATCCTCTCGATGTGGTATATAGTGTAGGTTTATAAGCGATGCAATAAGGGCCTGACTGTTGTCGCTGTGAAAATAATTGTATTCACATAAATTGTGCTTCAGGCGGCTGTAGATTGATCTATGGGTCGAAGACACAGCCTTGTTCAAGCAGTCAGTTCTATACTGTTCGTCAACCTTCGAAATAAGATCCAAGGGGTTGTCCTTAGACCATCTTCCATTTTCATCCAGAAATCTGAAATCGGATCCGCAGTAACTACCAAGTTCTTCCAGCCTATTGTACCATGCATTTTTTTTAACAATTGTTTCCAATGCTAAAATTTTAGGCAGCCTTTCATCCGGCATCTCAAGTACTTTTGTAATGTAGTCGAAATGACACTTTAGAGATTTTATGAATAGGCGTGACAATCCTGTGTCAATTGTGAGCATGTAGTTAGGGGTGGTTTTAGGCAAGCGGAAACATTTTCTTCTAAGAAATCTAAGAAGTTTTTCGACATCTTCATATTTTTCATATCCCCATGTTTGTGCTGCATAAAGCATTACGGATTCAGCCACTGCAACAAATACCTTGTATTTAACACTATGCGATATTGTTTTGTTCGAAAAGCATTTCTTCCACGTTGCACTTATTGCACTTTTAGCTAAAACTAGTTTTTCTTTGAGGTGGTGTATCATACTAAGATTGTAAGCAATAGTTACACCCAAATACTTATAGATTTTGACAACTTCGATTGGATCCCTGTCGAAGTACCATTTTTCGCTCCTTGCAGTTCTGCCCGACACCTTTCGGAAAATCATCACCTTTGATTTGCTCAGATTCACTCTCAAATTCCATAATCGACAATACTTTTCAAGTTTGTTAATCATGAGCTGCAGAGTTTGAGGGGAATACGCAAACAGTATCATATCATTGGCAAATAAAAGTGTTTTGATGTTTCTCCTTGCCACTTCTATACCCCCTGGAAAAAAATATATTAAGTCATTAATGAAAAGTCTTGGACTTAAAGCGGACCCTTGTTTGACTCCCATCTTACACTCGAACCATTGTGAGATATCAGAACCGTTCCAAGCCGCTGAATGATTGCCATGATACATATTTTCTAGTACTCTCCCAAATTTTGCTGATATACTAGCGTTGTACAGTTTGACATTTTCTAGTCGATCTACTAACCTTAGAAATCATGGTTAGTCTAAGAGTGTTCTTAGACGCCAAACCAACAAAGTTGGAGCCTAATAATATCATCAGAACGGAAAGGCACAATCCTGCTAAAGATTCAGTTGCATCTCGTGATCCGAATAAGAATATGTAGCCTCTTCCAATTATTTCATGACCCCAAACCCTGTTATATTTACATAGCTTCCCTTAGATTCTTGTCAAAACCGGTAATTTACAATAAATGCTTACGACAGAAATAACCGCACCAGATACCAGACGACACCTACCAATACAAAGTTCTCAAACTTTAAACTCATTTTCTGAAAAACTATAATTCCTGGCCTAAGTCCTTATTACCTAACCAGAATTACATCAGTGGAGTTGCCGGCTCCCAGGCTATTCGTATGCATACACACATAATGTATGACCCGCAATAAAAAAGTTTGCATTTGCTTAGCAACAATAAAAGTATCTAACTATAAATATTATACAAAAATGTTGGTAACAAAAAAAAACCTACTTATAAATATTATAGGTGTTGTTTTTGTTTGCACAACAATAAACTGTATGTCTATGTCAAATGTCCCTGGGGGATATTCTTCATTATTAATAAATCCATCGTGTTACATACCCTGGGAGTCTACTAAGCCACCAAACATACTTAATTGCTGATATATGATACCAGGGCCTATTGAAGAAGAAGCCGTTAAAATAAATATAAAACATGTTCGTTCTGTGGATGCTCGGAGGTGTTCAAATCCTTGCGTTAAGCCAATTCAGTGGAGCTACATCCAACACCGCCGCCAGGACTTACACTCTTTAGGTCGGTTTTGCCAGATTATCAATGAAATACGATCCAAGGCTTTTCAATGGCTAAACAGAAACAGCATCCCGTATCTATAGACAAAGTGGGCATATGAAAGAAAATCCTAGCAACAAAAACCCAATGTTGGTGTGTTAGTTGTGCGGTATGGTGAGTTGTTGTTGTTGTGCTGACTTTTCAAAAAGAAACACAAGAAATTCTTATCACGGATGACCCCATTAAGGGAACTTACTTAGCCGCAGCAACGAAAATGTGTGTATTAAATGCGCCACCGTTCCCTGACCAGCTATACATCGTCATTGCCATTCACCATCGCCACCATCATGGTTGTCGTCCGTTTTGAAGATATGTCTTGATGTATTTGTTGTGGTTGGTTTTTGGTTGCCTAGCACTTTAACTATGACAACGTAGCATAATATTCAAATACTTTGAAGCAGTGGTGGCGAACCTATTTCACAATACGTGCCACAATCTAGTTTTTGAGTTTATAATTTTATTACTTACGACATAATAATGTATAATGTATGTATGTATTTAGGTACATGTTTTGCATTTTGAAACAAGAAAATCAAACTTGAGATTTTAATCAAACTTGGCATTACGTTGGCAGAAAACGTCAAAAAGTGGGTCCCGTCTGTCTGTAGATCGATCTAAATGGCTGAAGCGATTTTATTCAAACTTTGTACTTAAGCGTTTTAGGTGATTGTCTCAAATAGACTTTGAATTATTTTTTAGTCCCAAAAATAGCGGGAGGTAATTGTCTTACACATTTTTCCTACCATCTTAATTATATCGAAAATGGCTCTAACTATTTTGACAAAAAAAAACAACCAGTGCTCTACTATAGGTATATTCATCATTTTGGTTCAATTTTAATTTTTTATATTTTGTTATTAACGGTACTTTCCATACCACCAATTTTTTTTTCATTTTAGATTTTCTAATAAATGGATCGACGGATTTCCATCAAAATGTGTATAAGAGGTCCTTTGAATTATAAATAATATTGCATACCAAAATTTTCGTAAAATATTTTTTTGAATTTTTGAAAATAGAAATATATTTTCATTTTTCAGAATTAAATATTGCGAAAACCTATGACCTTTTTTGTCGAAATTATATCTTTAGGCGCCAGTAATAGCTTTCGTTGAAACTCACCATTGAAAACTTTGACTATCAATTCTTTCTGAGGCACTGATGTCGTTTTGGTACGAAAATGAAGGTAATAAGGTATATAATACTTTTCGTAAAAAAAAAATATTTATTTGCTCTACTACTTTCTTGTAAATTCACTTTTGATTTTTCAATGATCATTGAAATTGCTTTCCATCATCCATAATTGAAAAATCGAAAGTGAAACTTTACTAAAATATCAGGCCGTGAGAGCAATAGTGGCTTAACTGCAATTTCATCAAAATTGAGTTTTTGTACGAAAATCGAATCTGCATATAAATTTTTTAAATTGACAGTTTTTTTCCAGAGTTACGGGACTTTATGTTCTTAAGGCAACCATACAAAAATTAAAACCATGAGTGCAAGAGTGGGCTAATAATTGATGAAAACGCAAACAATATGTTTATATTATTTTTGTTTTTGTTTTAGTGGACTGTGTGGACTTAAAGCCAATTGAATGTTTTTGTGACCTTTAGTCCAAAATGCGTTTCGCCCAGGTACTACAGCTGGGGGTCAATTCCAGATCTGTGAAATTATGAAGTGATAAAAAAACTATCATTTCAGTTTTCACAGAAGTTTATCATTTTCCAACTTCACGCACACGCCTAATGCGATTCTAGAACTCATTGTGATAAAGTTTGTACTAAATAGTACTAAATGATAAATTCTGTCTTTCTGATTAGATTTTTTGTTGGGAAAGGTAAATATTTCATTTCAGTTTCTAAATTTGCTTAAGAATAATGTTCGGAATGATAATTCGTTTAATAAATTAAAAAAAGACGTCGTACTGAACAAATGTGGGTTTTATATTATATTGAATAGTATTTCTGTTTTGAGTAAGATTTATTATTTTTTCATGTGAGGATATTGAGGCTTTCCCTTCGAGATGGGCAGAATCTATTTGAAGTTACAACTAGGAGCACTTTATTGAACTTTATAGATTCCCAAAACATTTATGCATGGACTTAATACGTGAATTGAGAGCCTTCTTTAAAAACACTCATCTTATAAGTGCGCTTCAAAGCCATTTAAATATGGTAAAGTGCCCTGCATTTGTTTGCAATGGGTAGTTTCCAACGATCTGTCGCGGGAATGAGCGTTACATACTTCTAGGTGCACGAATCTAACCAAATTCCCCTAGAAAAATATAATTTGCAGTGAGTAATCGCTGTAAACTTTATTAAAGTCGGTAAAAATTGATCAAAAAATAATGCGTCTTAGAAAGGAACTACAGCATCTAACTGATGAGCCCAGCTGTAGTACCTGGGCGAAACGCATTCTGGAATAGAGTGGCCTATCTTCACTTAGGCCACTATTGCGCTCGCATATTTGATTTTATTGTTTGAAGATTAAAGTTTGGCCATTAGGCAATTTGCACACAGGTGATATCAATACAATAAACTAAACGTAAGTGAGTACCCTGATAATCTCCATCGGTAAGCAATGAAGTTAAAGAGTTTCATACTAAGGATACTTCTAGAGCTGTGTCTGCCATTTTACAAAAACAAGTGGAAGTGATTATATCGCTTGCGCTGAACAATTTAAAGGGTATTTTTCTAAACAGTTTTAAAACTTCGTGCCTGCTTAGTAATAATATTAAATTGATTACCGCAAGTTATATTGTTTTATCTGTGTTTTACAATGGCCTATAGAACTTCGAGTCCCTTTAAATTTTATAAGGTTTATTAAATGTGTAAATATTTAAATATCTACGAGTATATGTGTTTCAATTTTGAAGACATCTTTGGTTCAGATGGAGGGTCGGAATCAGAATATGTGCCAAGTAAAGAAAATCAAAATGAAAGAATTGCCCACAATACAGTCACCAGAAGAAATTTAAGCCCTGGTTAGTTATTTGAGTAATGAAAATATTTAAAACTTATAAACCTTAGTTTAAAAAAATGTTAGGAAAGTAAGAATTTTTTTTTAAATTTTAGATCTCTTTGTTTTTAACAATGAGATGATTCCAGGTACACTATCACAGTTGACACTAGAGAATGTTCATAACGAAGGCACTGTTCCAGAAAGTAGTACCGATGCGGTGATTAACCCAGAAGGGGAGCGAGAGAGCAGAAAGCGTGTCCGCCATTTTGATGACTGGAAACGCAACATACGGAAGCTGAAGAGGAACATGGCTAAGATATACGTCAATGTAACAGGAACAATTGTCCAAGCCAAAAGTTTCAATCATACTTCTCTTGGTTCAAAGACAGATTTTCAAAAAAATTTATGATTTAGAATCTTTTGATCTACAAACATCCTACATATTTACCTGTGTAAGAATTGAAAGAAAAAAGAGATTGACGTGTGGTGCACAGTCCAGAAGATCAAACTCAAGGGAATATTTTATTCCTAATGGTGAAAATAGTGAAATAAAGGTGTGTAAAGATTTTTTTTAGAAAAGTATTAAAAGTAAGTGATAGTAGAATCTCCCGCGTTGTGAAAGACAAAAACAAAGTTCCAACACCACCAACCGATAAAAGAGGAAAACAAGTTTCGAAAAACAAAACAAGCCGAGAAGAGTGCGATGGCGTTTGGAATTTCCTAAATAGCTTTCCGAAATATCAATCCCATTTTACCCTGCACAAAAGCTCAAATAGGATGTTTTTAGCCCCTAATTTAAATCATAGCATAATGTACTAATTATATCGTCAAAGTTGTGATGATCCGGTTTCAGCGTTTATGTTTCGGAAAATATTTAACGAAGATTTTCATTTATCTTTTTACGCACCAATCATCGATTCCAGCAAAAAATGTGACAGCCTCGACATAAAAATACGCGCTTATAATACTTCAGAATCAGATAAAATAAAAGAGTTGGAAATCGAAAAAAAACCATCTTATTAAGGCTCAAGCTTCAAGAAATAGCCTTAAAAATGATGCATTAATATCTAAAGATCAAAATAATGATGCAAAAGTTATTGTCTTCGACCTTATGAAGACTCTACCATGTCCTGTTGTATCAACAGGTGTTTTGCTATTATAAGCGTCAACTTTGGACCTACTGCTTTGGCATTCATAAAACAAGCAATGATGATGTTTTTATGTACGTTTTGGATGAAAGCGTGGCCTCAAGAGACCCACAGTAAATTGGATCCTTTTTGCTAAGATTTATAAAAGAAAATGTGAAATCTAAGCATTTGATAATGTATTCAGATCAATGTGGAGGCCAGAATAAAAATATAAAAATGGCTAAATTATGTCAGTATTTAACATCTATAGTCCAAAATGCGTTTCGCCCGGGCACGATAGTTGGGCTCATCAGTTAGATGCTATCGTACCTTTCTAAGACGCAATATTTTTGGTCGATGTCTACCGACTCTAATAGAATTTGCAGCAGGACTATAGTTCACAAAATATTTCAATTGGCTTTAATACACACAGTCCACAAAAACAAAAACAAAAATAATATGTAAATATTGTTTGCGTTTTCTTCGAATAGTATTTAACATCTCATCCTGACTTCAGAGTTGAACAAATTTACCATAAGTTTTTTGTTAGTGGTCATTCGTATTTAAAATGCGACCAAGATTTTAGGTTGATTGAGAAGAAAAAAAAATATTTTCCTAATATTAACATCCCCGATGATTGGATAGAAATACTAAGTTCAGCAAGAAAAATAAAACTAATCCCAACTATTCTACTCTAAAACTCGAAAAAAATATTACAAATAGAAAGATATCTACAGAAAAACTGAAGGTTAACTGGCTCAAGATTCTAGAGCTTGAATATTTAAAGACCGACTCGTTTTTAATATTTTTTTAAATATTCTCTGGAGGAAAATGTTTCCATACAAAGTATTTGTATTTCAAAAAGAATAAGTATACGCCATTAAAAATGATAAAATTTAACTCAATTAAAAAAAATAAGTAAAAAAAATCATATAGAGCTGTTTTATTTACAAATCCTTGGGGTATCTGTAGAGGTTTTTAATTTGTTTCTTTGTGCAATAGTGACATATCTGGCTTTAAAGTCAGTCATATCGGTATTTTGAAGGGTTATATATAAAAAATAAAAAAAAACAAATATACGTTTATTTATTTTCAAACTACTAGAGTTTTAAAATAACCTGTTTCTTATTTTTGCTCTACTAAAAATAATGAAAATTGCAGTTAGGCCACTATTGCACTCACGGCCTCATATAAAAGTGTAATTTTGTTTCGATGTCAGTTTGTCTTTATATGACAGGTAATAAAATAATTTCTGTATTTTCTTCTGTTGTCCTTTGGGCAACTTATAGGCTATTAAAGTTAATATATAAGTTATGTTGTTTTGTTTACATTTTGTCAATTTTTTTCTTTATTTTTTCATTTCATTTGGAAGATATTGCATAAAAAGCGACTTTTGCCTCGGGTATCCGGGCAACGCCGGTTACATTCTGGTAGTTTCCAATAAGGTAGTAGAGCAAATAAAATATTTTTTTGACAAAAAAATATATAAATTATAATATCTTATTACCTTCATTTTCGTACCAAAACGACATCAGTTTTATTTGTTTAATGCCCGTTTGCTGATACACAACTTAAGCATTTAAGTTCTACTTAAGCGCTCATGTGACAGTTTACGCAGAGTAAAAAGTAGCCCATAAGCGTTTTAAGTTAAACCTAGATATTTATGATTCATATCAGCAAACAGCCCTTAGTGCCTCACAATTGATAATAAAAGTTTTTCAAAGTCTTATGTGGCAACGAATTGATAGTAAATAATAAACATCTCGTTGATATACATGACTACGGCAATGCAATTAAGGACACCACAGACTAACTTGCGACATTTCTGAGATTGTCAACATGCTATGCCGACTGTAACGTATATAAAGTTTGCGAAAAATGCTTTGTCAATAGCGAAAGTAGGTGTGGTGGCGTAGCTGCCAAGGCAAATTGGTGGACGCATCGTCCTGTGGCGCCGCTTGCGCCGACTCCCCTTTGATAAATGTATGGCGTGGATGCCGTTGGAATTGAAGCGCACAACTCGTCCTTGTGGCGCCGAATCCCCTTTTTTCATTAATTTTTCGAATTTAAAGATTTTACTTCCTCCAAAGTTAATTCAGGTCTTGAGATGATCTGAACTACGTCGGTATAATTCTGTCCACAACTTGGACATAACACTGAGTGTTCTGTGGAAGGTCAATTTCCCTTTTTGTTTAACTCCTTATTTTATTTTGGTTTTGTTGTTTCGTGCTTTTTTTTTATAATTTACACGCGCTCAAGGGATTATGATGTTACCCTTTACATGCATTTTCACACAGCGCGGGCGTGATAGAAAAGAGATAGAAGGATATGAAAGATGTGTGGCGCGATGTTCTGAGACTAGAGCTGGTTGTTGTCTCAAATTTATCTCCAGTGATGGCGGTTGTACTAATGCGGATAACTTACCGTGTAATATTTATATATGTCTCTTAATTCCCATTATTTTATTTATTACGTTGTCATATTGTATGGGTGTATGTTTACTCAATCAAATGCTGTTAGTGTTATGCCTAAACAGCATGGATGAGCAAACTAGTAATTCATTTGTGACAATTTTTAGAATAAGATTTTAATGAAAAATAAGACGACATAGACAACGGCAGGAATCGAACCTGCGACCAGGAGGTTGACACACATCTATTGCTCCACGGCCACCCCCAACAAGCTTTGTAAACACTTCTTAAATAAAATAACTATAGATGCTATTCGTTTTAAATATTTTTCTTTATATCCCCTTTTTTGTATAGATTAAAACAAAAATGGACTACTGCCTGGTGGTAAGACGAAAAAATACAATCGTTTTGCCACATGAGCAGATATACCCCAAAACCAAAAAAAATTCTTTTTTTTCGTTGGCTGCTATCCTCGATTGTAGTAGATCATGGGTGCTGCCAAATTATCATATGTACGGTAGCACAATTTTAAATTAACCTAACTACATTCGAGGATGGTACGATTAAGGTGTTTTAACTATATTACGATGGATATTCTACTGGTGCATTATACGATAAAATGTCTCCCTCTTTGCCCAGATACATATTATAACCGATTCAGCATAATAAACAATTTCCTGGCCAAAACTTTGCATATATTTCGAAAGTTTCGCAGAAAGTTTGTTACATATTATAACGGGTCAGCTATCTAACGTTTTTTTTTCAACTAGTGCTTAATTCGTGAATGGTAACACTTAGCTCATGTCTGATTTGACAGATAATGTTTTATCCTTCCGCTGAACGAATATAGTTGTGTATACGCTTGAACAACGCTCGTTTAGTGGGCCTGCGATCGACTTAGAGAAGATGCCGATTTTGCCAAAAAAAATCATCTCTTCAGATGAAGCTCATTTTGATCTTGGCGGTTATGTAAATAAGCAAAATTGTCGCATTTGGGGCACAGAAAACCCGCACGCATACATTGAAAAGCCGATACACCCAAAACGAGTCACTGTTTGGTGCGGATTTTGGTCCAGAGGCATAATTCGAAAATGAGCAAGGAGTGGCCGTTACAGTCAATGGCGATCATTATAGGGCCATGTGGAACGAATTTTTGTTCACAAAAATTGAAGAGGAGGATATTGGCAATATTTGATTTCAACAGGACGGCGCTATGTGCCACACAGCCGAAGCTACACTCGATGTTTTGCGCCCATTTTCAAAAAAAAAAGAAGTTATTTGGCGGACCCATTACCATGTGACAATCTTTCTCTCTCTATCCCTCTCAATCTCTGCCTTTGTCACTCTATCTCTCTCTTTGCCCTCTCTCTCTATTTATATCTTTCTCCCTCTCTCTCTACCTATCTATATCTCTCTTACCTGTCTTCGTTTCGTGAGAGCTGTGGTAATAACGAACTCACTCATCCCCGAAAGTTGTTCATTACCCATTACCTGCCATTGTACTCAATTGAGTACAGTATTTTTAAAAATGTCAGTTATATTGTTTTTTTTTTAAAATAAGCTATAATTTTAATGTTTTTCGAATAGAAAGGAAGCATGGACATGTCTTTTTGTTATTCGGAAGAATTTCGTCTTTCAACCTAAAGCATTGTAGTGCATTTTTTGTTACAAACAGTTTTGTGTCCTTGCGAAAGTAAAATGTTAGTTTAAATGTACACTGTCCGCTAATTTGTGAATAACCAATTCTGTTCAATAGATTTTTTGCCAAAGAACTACATTGTTAACAATGTAGCTCTACATGGCTGTTAATGATATTCCGAATGACTGAAATGAAAGAAATGAAGGATATAGTGGTTATTCCACCGGATGTTGATATTCAAACGGTCGGGGAGGATTTATATGACGATGACTTGCTTCAGCATCCCAGGAGCAGTTGAAATCAAAGCCAATGAAGTGTATGAAAGCAAAGACGATATCCCACTTGCTTAACTAAAGAAATAAACCTCAGCCAGAAGTTTGTCTCAGGATAATGCTCCAAAATGGTCAAAGCATGTGGTTTATTCTACTGAAGTAGACAAAACTGTACACTATTTGAAAAATTTATCCAAAGTAAATGAAAAGATATAATCGGAACGCGAAGTTCTAATATTTGAACAGTTTTACACGCAGTGGACCAAAACGGTCACACGTTCGTATTGCACCAGCCATGATCTTACGGCTACTTTACGCAAAAAAAAAAGATTTCATGTAACTGGTACGGTTCATGACAATCTAACAAAGAAATATGGTAAATGCTTGGCCTATCCATTGTTAGCAAACCAAAGAAAATCGCAAACTACTCCCATTTGTCAGGGCCATAGCAAAGACTTATATACATTCAGGTCCGTCAACAAAAGCACCAAATAATACTTTCGCATTGATGACGGATATTTCCAAAAAGTACCAAATTAAAAAAAATATTTTTTAAAAAAATTGTATTTTTAGTAATAAATTAAACTCATTAAACAGGATTTTAAAGGTTTTGTATTTATCTTTATTTTAAAAGGTGCTTGGTATTTAATTGGTTAATTTGATCAAAATAATTTACAATATACATATAATCTATAATTTCCGATTTTAGAATTGAAGTCTGTGAGCACAACTAAGACAATCACGAAATCACTAGCTTTAGTTCGAAAACCTTGCTTGTTATCTTTTATCGCTTATGTTTATTTAACGTGTTGCATTTTCATCACATCTAATTATTATCTTCCATTGTATCTCTTGGATCGCATTGACAGACTGCAGCAAACTCTAGAATTTTAGTAACAAGATACACAGAGTTCAGGACCATGGCCGACAGTCAACTATATAGACTATAGGTACGCGTGCGATGGGTCTCTCATTACTGCCATACTATAAGATTATGCGGAATCTGATTCAGATTCAGCTTCTGATTTGGATTATAAATGTGACGGTATCCTTGAAAAATTTCAGGCTTTGGACCCACTTTGAATATGATTATCTTGAATATCAAATGTATGGATATGGAATGGATACATTCAAGTTGCTGCTGGTATGTATTTGTATGAATTGGCCTGATGGCCTCTACTTCGTCCCCACAACTCACGTATTATCTACTTGCAATCTTTTTTGTATATCTGAGCTCAATGTGGCCGACTGGTATAGGTATATTATTTGCACATTATTTGCACATAAATATTGCGCAGGAAATTTTATGAGCTCATGAGGGATGCCAAAGATACTTCCGATATAATATTCTTTAGGTTGTTTAGGTATAAAAGCTATAGGTACTTATTGTATCTTTATGCTCGATGCCTATATGGTGAATTCTTCGCTTGATGCTTAAATAAATAAAACAAGATTATTTGACATGAGGGTGCGCCAATACCGGAACGATTATGGGTTTTACTATTCTGTGGATTGTGTTGCGAAATCTATAAGATATTAATAATAAATCGATTCTCTAATGGGATTTACCTACATTGAAGGCCTTAACTTGTTTTTCTTTGCTCAATTTGATGCGTTTGATCAAAATTGTGAGGGTTGTAATGTAATTGAAAGTGGAATAAGATATGGGAGTTATCATTTACCGAATACTTTTTCCAGTAAGCGAGCATACAACAATTGATAATAGTAAATTTGGACTGTAATGGGTCTTCAAGCTTACACTGCGAATGCCTAAGACAAAGAAAACCATAAATTCGATTTTAAAGTAGGGTAGACTGGGTACGGTTGAGACAATTTCGCTTATATCGTGAATAATATTGATTTCTGTAAGCCGAGCGATGTAGAAGGCATGATCAATGAATTCACATGAAGGCACACCCTAAGCCTTTTTAGTGCTCTGTGCATTATTTTTTGTAAAACATGCAATTAGAAAAAAATCGCCTTTGTTTCAACCCTACCCATACCAGGGTCGGTTGAAACAGCGATTGGGGTCAGTTGAAACACATGGTACACTCAAAAATGTTCATGTGTAAATAGTACTAATAACTGCGTACATTGTACGAATTTTATTCATTATTTTCTGCCACTAATGGTATTCGTATATTGTAAATTTATTAGTATATATTACCAGTGGTCTTGTTTTTCATTTGTGCATTCTACGACTTCATTCGTATATTGTACGAATAGCTTCGTAGTATTTACTAATGCTTTTACTTTTCATTAGTTCATGATTTAGATTATTTATAATCTACACGCGCTCAATGGATTATGAATACCCTTTAAATGTTTCAACACAGCGCGGGCGTGACTGTGAGGTTAAGGAAGAGAAAGAATGATGTGAAAGGTGTGTGGCGCGATATTCGGAGACTGTAGGTGGTTGTTGTCTCAGATTTTATCTCCAGGGATGGCGGCTGAACTAATGCGGAGAAATTTCCGTGTCTTATTTATCGATGTCCCTTATAACTCGCATTAATTTTTTTTATTCTTTGTCATATTTTATCGGTATACTAGTTTTACTCAATCACATGTTGTTAGTTCTATGCCTAAACAGTATGTAATGAGTAAACCAGCAACTCATTGTATGACATTTATTCTTAGATTTGGTTTTTAATGGAAAAATAAGAAGACATAGACTACGGCACGGATCGAACCTGTGACCACGAGGTTGACAGGCGAACACACAACTATCGCGCCACGGTCACCCACAAAATGGTACAAAATTCCCTGGAATTAAATTTAGATGTAAATAATAACAAGAGTAATAAAGGGTCCGCCAAATAACTTTTTTTTTGAAAATGCTACAAAAAAAACTACTGAATATTTTCTCAATTTTTTTTTTCTTTGAAAGTACAATCCTTCCGGTTAATAACGGAAAATAATTTCAGTCAAATGGCCGCCTCGGCTGGCCATACAGTAGCCTACACGATCGGTCCAATTTTTAAGCACATTATCGATTGTGTGCAGCTGCATTTCACCAATGGCTTCACGAATATTGTCCTTTAAAGCGTCAATTGTCTCTGGCTTATCGGCGTTACACTTATCTTTTACGGCACCCCACAAATGATAGTCCAAATCGCAGCTCCGTGGTGGCCAAACGACATCAGCTCTGCGGCTGATAATGCGATCTTCAAAAACAGGGCGCAAAACATCGAGTGTAGCTTCGGCTGTGTGGCACGTAGCGCCGTCCTGTTGAAACCAAATATTGCCAATATCCTCCTCTTCAATTTTTGTGAACAAAAATTCGTTCAACATGGCCCGATAACGATCGCCATTGACTGTAACGGCCACTCCTTGCTCATTTTCGAAAAAAAATGGCCCAATTATGCCTCTGGCACAAAATCCGCATCAAACAGTGACTCGTTTTGGGTGTATCGGCTTTTCAATGTATGCGTGCGGGTTTTCTGTGCCCCAAATGCGACAATTTTGCTTGTCTACATACCCGCCAAGATCAAAATGCGCCTCATCTGAAAAGATGATTTTTTTTTGGCAAAATCGGCATCTTCTCTAAGTCGATCACAAGCCCACTTAGCGAAGCGAAAACGCATTGGATGGTCAGTTGGCTTCAACTCCTGAACCAATTGGACTTTGAATGGCGTCATACCAAGGTCTTTATGCAAAATTCGTCTCAATGATGTCTCCGAAATGTTCAATTGTTGAGAACGACGGTGAATTTGATGTTGATGGCGCTTCACGCACACTTTCTGCCACAGCAGCAATATTCTCGGGTGAAGGAACTGTTTTTGGATCTTCACGCTTTGGTTTATCGATGGGGATGCCAGTTTCTTTCACTTTTTGCACAAGATAACGAACATACGGAGCTGACGGTGCTTCTCTTCTTCCAAAATCCGTACGCCATTTTCGCACACATTCTGCAACATTACAATGATTTTCAAAGTAATGTCGCAATATTTCCCAGCGTTGTTCAAGCGTATACACAACCATATTCGTTTAGTGGAAGGATAAAACTAATTATCTGTCAAATCAGACATGAGCTAAGTGTTACCATTCACGAAATAAGCACTAGTTGAAAAAGAAAAACGTTAGATGGCGGACCCTTTATTATGAAATTTTAGGTTATTATTTTCGCGGATGATATTCATATTACATAAAGTTTAAGTTTTTCGGAACTTACCGTGTTAAATGTTAGAAATATTTTCAATTTATTTTTCCCGACGTTTCGAAGAAGTTTCAAACTTCGTGGTCACGGGATGAGACTGGTGATTGATGGATATTGTTTTAGTTATTGTTTTTTAGCTCTCGCTCTCAAACAGTACCGGTGCTTAGATGTTGTTGCACTTGGATTGCTTATGGGTGGTGTACTCGTTCTAGGTTGTTGTTGCGTTGAGTCGATATATTCTTGTACACATGCATAGCTTACGATATCGGCTACAGGGTTTTTGATTGGCTTTACTTTTGTTTTACTTATCCCACGTTGGCGATAATTTAAAGCTAGAATCTCTATTGAAATTTGTATGTTTCTTAATTTCAATTGCTTCTCTGACAATTCTTGGTACATAAAATCTTTCATTTGCGATTGATCTGGCTTGATCAAAACGGATAAAATGATCTACGTTGTAGGCCAAATGTCCCCATATTGCCGATTTTGTGACAGCGTTGTTTTGGATAGCTTTAATATGTTCGTTTAATCACGTTTTTATACCTCGTTTCGTTACACCAATATAAGAAGACCCACAACTGCAGGGAACAGAGTACACACCAGGATTTTGAAGTGGAATTTTGTCCTTAGGCGATCTTAAAAATTGGCGAACCTTGGTTGGCGGTTCAAATATGGTTTTTATTTCATATTTTTGTAAGATTCGCCCAATTCCATCCGTTATGCCCTTGATATAGGGCAAAAAGGCCCTTTTTTCCAATGCTGGAGGTAGCGAATGTTTCTGTGAGCTGGGTTTGGGTCTCAATGTTCTTTGTTTGTAGCTGTAGCCATTCTTTTCAAGTGCAATATCTATATGCTTCAACACTTGTTTAAGGTGTTCGGGGTCACAAATTTTGTGAGCGGGGTTCACAAGAGCAGATACAACCGATGTTAAGTTGGCTGGGTGATGGTGCGATGTAGCATGTAAATATCTGTCCGTATGAGTTTCTTTTCGGAACACTGTGTGGCCGATCGAAAGATCCTGCTTTCTTATGACGTCCAGGAAAGCTAAAGAGTTTTCTTGTTCTCTTTCCAATGTAAATTTGACTCTTTCGTGGATGGAATTAAGATGTACCAGAAAACTTTCTGCCTGATCCTTCTTGAGTACGCAGAAGGTGTCATCTACGTATCTTTTCCAAATAGTTGGTTTTAATAAAGATGTTTCCAATGCCAATTCCTCAAAGTGTTGCATCCAAGCGTCTGCAATTATTGGTGCAATAGGTGAGCCCATTGCAAAACCATCAATTTGTAAATAATATTTACCACTATATAAGAAATATCCTGATGTAAGGCATATGTCAATTAACTCTATTAACTTAGAGTTATTTTGAGAATGAGACAATTTCGATTTTATAACATTCAGGGTTTCTTCGATTGGAACATTGGTAAATAAGGAAGTAACATCAAAACTAATCATTATTTCATCTGGTTAAATGTGGAAGTCCTCTATCATAGACACGAAATGTTCCGAGTTTTTTACCATAGATTTTGAGTTTTCAATTAGTTGCTTAACAAACTTTTTAATTATTTTAAAGTTAATTTTCACGTATGCATAACTATATGTAAAAATACTTATATAACAAGTTAAAAAAATGAATTGTAGTGATGTTGTTTTACTGTGACTGTTTTTCAGGTATCTTTGCTACCATGGCGGCTAAAAAAATAATATGTTTAAGATTCACTAAGTTTGAAAATAAAATATCGGCTTACATTGGATCTCATGTAAAAAAAGCATCAGTAGTGGACTTTGTCTTTGTCGTTGTTTCGTGGGGCATTTAGTAAAACTGCTTATCAACAAATTCACAGATGTTATCGGCGGCGCGACGCGCGTTAGGGTTTTTATATTAAAAACGTAATATGAAAACTAATGCTGAAGAAATTATTTTGACAAAAACAAAAATCACAAAAAAATATAAGGCACTCACCTCGGAATTTTCGCAAGGAGCAGATACTGTATTTAGCCAATCATTTTATTTAACTCGTAGTAATTTCACAAAATTTTAATTGCTCACTGATTTGTTTATCTACAGTAAGAATTTAAAGAAATAATTAGTCGAGTTTTATTATCCCTCTGTGTCTCGGTTTTGGTCTAGGTTCATACTATTATTATTCTTAATTTTAGTTTGTATTTAAAACTTTTAATTAAATTGGGCGCACTTCGAAAAACATTACCAAACACGTTGAAAAACTAAAACCACTGACATAAATAACGGCTTCCGACTATGCTGCATTTTTTTTAATTTTTTACTAATACTTCGTGTATCTTACGAATAATGCTTATTTTTACTAATAATTAATACATTTAACTAATGATTCGTACCGTTAACCACAAATAAAGTTATTTTTACGAATTATTTGTAAATAGTACTAAAACCGTGTATGAACATCCGAATGTATTCGTAAGTAAAATAACAAAAAAAATAGCTCTACTAATAATTCATATATTCTACAAATAATGCGTACGGTCATCTCACGAATGAAATTTGTCTACTAATATTAGTTTTTCTTCGTGAATAGAACTAATTTATTAGTAAATAGTACGAATTATTTGTAAAAAAAATACGAATTATTCATGAGAGGAATTTACTAATGTTATTAGTAATATGTACACCTTAATTCGTACAATGCACCAACCAAAATAGTCTAATTCTGGTTTACGAATAGTATTAGTACATACCGTGAATGTATTCGTGCATATTACTACTTTTATTAGTACAATTTCACAAATGGATTCGTAAAAATTTCATAGCATTAATACTTCGTACAATGCACGAATATTTTTACTACGAATATCATTCGTAGCCATTCTACTAATAAATTTGGTGTAATAATAAACATAAGCTACTCTTAAATACGTTAAATTCATTCTTTTTTCATTTTTAAGTATTAATACGACAATACTTATCACATATTGCAGTCTTCGAATTTATATTTAATTTATATTTAATAATAATTCATGTAAAAAATTGGAAAAAAAATCTACAGTATTTTAAAACAAACCAAAACGAAAATAAATATAAAATCCAACTCTTTACGAAACAAAACAAACTAAACGAAAATAATTTGAAAATAGACCAAAAGAAAACCATTTTTCAAACAATACTTTTCACAAAAAATAATACACTTATCGGAATATTCCGAGTCGCAGTTGCGGCAAACATATGAGTTTCCACTTTATGTGGACTCTTCGTGAGTCCACAGTTTACAGACAGTGCATTCCCAAGTAACATCGTCAGAACTATTAGATGCAAAACTGTTCTTCTGCAGCTCCAAACGAGTGAAATCGGAAGCTATGGCTTCATAAGGTATACTTTTACAGCTGAATGTATTTTTATTTTAAATCATGCTCTATAGTGAAATTTAACATCACTGTCAGCTCAAACCAGCTCCATAATACCTTTTATGCGATCTATGAACAAGCTTCTTGAATTACCCTCGTCTAAAGGGCCGTTGTACAGCTTTCAACTACATAAATGCAATAGAAGACACGATAAGAACTCTAAATAGTAGTTTTAGCTTTAGAAGTTAAATACTAACGCATGCGCATTACGAAATGTCAAAATATAGCATTAGAATACCAACTAGAAATCGTTTGTAGAGCTGAGAATTAATATCTTGACGCATTCTCCTCAGGAACCCATATTATAATAGGGTGTTGCCCAAAATAAATACAAAATATTTATTTTATCAAGAAAATAAAATTATTATTTTAAATAAGAAATAAATGAATGTATGTAACTCAATTTTTAGTGTAAGTCAGCCATGTTCAAATTGGAACTACAAATTTTGATAATTTCTCGTTTTGCATAGTAATGTACATAAATATATAGGGTTTCTCATAGTATTAAAAAAAAAACTTTTTCAGGGCTTTAATTCTAATCGTGTACGCACAAAAAAAATAATCCTACTTTAATTCCCTTACAGAAGATAGTTGTGGTTACCCATTAAGTCCAATTAAATATGATGCTAAGTCTTCTTCTTGCCTGAGTGATATCAGTAGTATATTGAATTGTATTATAAAAAAAACACCTTGTTACACATTAAGGATACAAATTTTCTATATCACAATGAAGCGAGCAGCTTTATTAAAAAAAAACTTTTGAAACTCTAATCTTTAAAAATTGCAGCTTAGGCTTTAAATACACTTCAGGAAATATTCTTTAAAAAAATCCTTCCTATAAACTACATTTGTTTTATTATTGGCTTTCCTTGACTTTTAATTTCTGAAGCACCCTATCTTATAACAATAACATGAAGTTAAAAAGACGAAAATGCCATCTTATTGGAACTAGCTCTAGAAAATGTGCAATGAATTTTAAGCCGAAATAAGAGTTCTATATCAGCAGTAATTAATATTGCAGCTCCAGAACAGATATGTTGAGCAGAATTCAGAAGTTCTTGTGAACTAAAAAGTTAAATTTAAAAAAATCAAGGCGTGGATATCAAATTTTTTATTAAATAAAATAAATGACAAAAATAAACTAAGAATTAAGCTTAAGAAGCATCCTTACTTACTTACTTAAGTGGCGCTACAGTCCGGAATGAACCTGGGTCTCAACCAACATGCCTCTCCAATTAGCCCGGTCCTTAGCTAACTGCCTCCAGTTGCGCACTCCAAGTTGGTTGAGGTCGGTTTCTACTTGTGCGCGCCACTTAAGGCGAGGTCTTCCTCTACTGTGTCCGACGTCTGGCCGGTGATCGAAGACTCTGCGAGCCGGGGTATTTGTGTCCATTCGTTCTACATGTCCTAGCCATCTTAAGCGTCCAATGCGGAGTTTTTTGACCAGGGGCATGTCGCTGTACAGCTCGTAGAGTTCTTGGTTGAATCTTCGTCTCCATAGCCCGTCAACGCAAACGGGACCGAAGATTTTTCGAAGAATTTTCCTCTCGAATCTACCAAGGATTTCTTCATCCGCTTTTGATACGGTCCAGGTTTCAGCGCCGTAGAGCAGGACTTTGATGATCAGGGTCTTATATAGGATCTCCTTAGTAGTTCGAGTGAGGGCTTTACTACTAAATTGCCTTCTTAGCCCGAAGAAACAGCGGTTGGCAAGAGTAATTCTTCGTTTAATTTCTGACGAGAAGTTGTTGTCAGAGTTAATAGCGGAGCCGAGGTAGACAAAGTCCCGCACTACCTCAAAGTTATATCTGTCAATGGTGACGTTCTGTCCAATTCGTCGATGTTGTGAGTCCTTCCGTGATGACAGCATATACTTAGTCTTACCCTCATTTACTGCTAAACCCATTTTCGCCGCTTCCTTCTCTATTCTAGCAAACGTGGCTATGACATCACGTTGAGTCCTACCAATGATGTCAATATCGTCAGCGTATGCTAGTAGTTGCACCGACTTTTGGAAAATTGTGCCTCTGGTGTTGGCTTTGGAGTTTTGCACAATCCTCTCAAGAATCAGATTAAAGAAGTCACATGACAACGCATCGCCTTGCCTAAATCCTTTTTTGGTATCGAATGTGTCGGTGAGGTCGTTTCCGACCCTGATGGAGCAGCGAGAATTTTCTATCGTCATCCTACACAAACGGACGAGTTTGGGCGGTATACCAAAACTAGACATGGCTCTGTACAGTTCGTCTCTATAAATGCTGTCATATGCGGCTTTGAAATCGATGAATAGGTAGGTGGTGGGTATCGATTTGGACTTCTTGAGTTTTTTCCAGGATCTGCCGGAGTGTGAAAATTTGATCGGTTGTGGACTTTCCTGGCCTAAAACCACACTGATAAGGCGTTCACATATTACGGCAGATAGGATCTTGTAGGCGATGTTGAGGAGACTTATGCCTCTGTAGTTGGCGCAGTTCAGAGGGTCTCCTTTTTTGTGGATCGGGCAAACGATGCTGAGGTTCCATTCTTCAGGCATATTTTCATCTGACCAGATTTGGTTTATGAGTTGGTGGATGTTACTTACCAAGTCATCTCCGCCGGCCTTATAAAGCTCAGCGGGAAGGCTGTCATTTCCGGCAGCCTTATTAAGCTTGAGTTTAGATATAGCTATCCTCACTTCACTCCGGTCGGGTGGTTGGCAGTTTTCACTGTCGTTGCCAATATTGAATGGTTCGTTCTGCCTGACAGCGGAATGTTGTTCGTCATCGCCGTTTAACAGTCTGCAGAAGTGGTTTTTCCATATCCTCAGCATCGACTGTGTATAGAAGCATCCGAATAACATTATTTACAGCGAAAAATATCATAATTTATTTTATTAATTTATATGGATAAGTTTCATAAAGCGAAAGGTGATCTAAGAAAGCAATGGGGCATAGTTAATGATTTATTTGGCAGCCAAAACTATTCTGATATTACTCCTTTTTTGACTCGCCAATCTCAAAACATTTTTGATCATGCTGACATGCATGACCTTTAATGATTACTTTTTTAAAATAGCTGAAGATACAATTGTTAATGCAGGCATTATTAACTCCACCTTTAATTGTTCTGAAGCTTGTTTCAAAGATAATGTTCAGCCTTGCAGTTTCTTTTTCGAACCTATTTCCTCTATTGAAATTTTTAGAGTTATTCAACATCTGGATAGTTCCTATTCATCTACATCTAACGGTTTTTCAAATACATTAATTAAAAAAATATGTCTAAATATAGTTGATACCTTGCCGCACTTATTTAACAAAAAGTATTTATCAAGGTATTTTCCCAGATAGTTTAAAACTAGCTGAAATTACTCCAATTTTTAAAAAAGGGGACAAAAAATGTGTCTCTAATTATAGACCCATTTCTATTCTACCTGTTTTTTTGGAAAATTTTTGAAAAAGTTGTTAAGTCTAGAGTTGTGAACTATTTAGATAGTATTTCTTTTTTCAACGATCGAAAGTTCGGTTTCAGAGCTGGAAACTCCACAGAAGATGCACTCTTAGCTCACTGTAGCTTAGTTTATGACAGTTTGAACCAAAAGAAATTTACAGCAGCTTTATATATCGACATAAAAATAGCATATGACATATAAGTTAGAAAATTAGAAAAAGCCGGTTTCAGAGACTTTATGTTAAATTGGTTTTGTTCTTACCTTAAAAACAGAAAACAAATGGTCAAAATAGGTGATAAATTCAGTGAAGTAAAAATATTAATATAGGCGTTCCACAAGGTTCCGTCTTAGGTCCACTTTTATTTCTTATATATATTAACAATATATTCAGTCTGAATTTAAAAGGTAAATTAGTGGGATTTGCTGATGATTTAGCTTGTGTTTATTCTAGCCCCAGTTTACTTGATATGGTTTCTGATATTAATCATGACTTAGAGTTATTTAGACATTGGTTTGGCATTCATAAACTCGTCATTAGTGAGAAAACTAGAATTATGTTTTTCAAACCTCTGATAGTAGATCTTAATCTTCCTCTTCTTATTCAGCATAGTTATGACTGCAAAAAAATCTCACTTAGTAGTAACTCATGTTGTACTTCCATAGAAGTTCTAGATAATGTTTTAGTTAATAATTGTACACCAAAATGTTTCTATATTGAAAAAAAGTTCACACTAAGGCATTAAAGAAATATTTAGCTTCAACCAATTATATTATGTTTCATTTAAAAAAACTTTTCTGTAGAAAACTTATGGAAACTTTTTATTATGGTTTAGTTCAATCGAAATTACAATACGGTATAATTTGTTGGGGTGGTTGCTGCAAAAACCTATTACAGCCTCTTCTAGTAACTCAAAAGAATATTTTAAGGACCATATGGAAAAAAAAGGAAATATGAACATAGCTTTCCATTGTTTGTCAGCTATCGTATTTTGCCTCTAAAACATCTTTATTTCTATAAAGTTTTAAAAATATATTTCTTGAGATGTGGCTATCTTTTAAGTCACAATATACCAACTTACTCATTGCGCTGTAATAGTAGATACTTCATTCCAGCTCACAATACTAATCATTTTTTAAGCTTTTTTCCTGCAACAGCACCTAGACTTTTTTAACGCTTTACCCTCTGACGTACGTAGCATTCGCTCTACTCATTTATTCATCAAAAACATTAAAAAAAATGGCTCTTTAACTTTGATCTCAATGAAATCTATAATATTATCAGGATTCTTATCTAACTTCGAATTTACTCATCATTTCCCTTAAAAAAAAATTTATATTAAATTTTATAAGTATATTTTGATTCTCTTCAAGTGTTTACCCCACAATGTTTTTTTTTTTTTTTATAAAATAGTTATGTTAAATCATTATCTTTAAATTTGATTTCTTGGTACTTTCGATTCTTGTCCTTAGGCAACAGACTGTACCTTCTTCTTATCATGAATTGGAAAGCATTTAAATATAATGGCGCAAAATTTTAAACGATTTAGTAAAATGTTAAAGCCACTTTTAGCAATTTACTAAGCTAAAAAGATGATTGAGCTAATTTTAATCGATTTTAACATTTTACTAAAGTTAAAATCGCGGAATGGCTACTTTAACTTTTAGCAATTTGCTAAATCCATTATGGAATCTGACAGTATATCAGCTTTGCACGCGGGGTGCCCAGGTTCGAGTCCTGCTGGTGCACATTTTTTTGGTTTTTTTTTTTTTTTGTAAATAATGAAGTTAAAATGATGAAAAAAGAAATAACTAATACCTTGTTAGAGCACATGTTGGGTTTTCATCAACATATAATTAATTTACAATGCATAACAACAATAATTGTGTTCATCAAAATTCAAACCCTACAAATGCTCAGCTTTCTGTCTAATTAACAATTTACTAGTTTAGAAAAGGTTTAAAAAATTTGAAATAGTTATTCAATCAAAAAGCACTTAGGAAATTGCTAACTAGTAAAATGTTAAGCCCTTAAGAATGGGTTGTTTAAAATTTTGCGCCAAAATAATTAAATCATAAACTTGCTTTTTATTTTTTTTCTCTCTTTTAACTTATATTACAATTGATTTTGTTATATTTATTTTTAAATCTGTTAAATCTTTATTCTTATAATTGTTACAAAGAAGTAAAAACTAAACGAAACTAAAAAAAAAAGATAGTATTGCAGCTTAATTGGAAGAAACGTCTTGCCTGACAATAAAAATGGCGACGAGATAAAAAATTAATGCAATTATTCTTTTTTTCATTTTAAAATAGAACCATCTTCGGAGTGTAGTTAAAGAAAACACGAAATTATTGTTATTTTTCAAAAATGATTTTATTTCAGCTCTGGAAAATTAATTTGAAAATATTTTTACTATCTAACTATTTTTTAAAATTATTTTTCATGATCTAAAACACACAATTATATAGGCGCGCTGTAATTTAACGAAGTAGCGTCACTACATTTGTGAAAATATTAAACGCGCACTTGAAAATCACTATCATACAATCGAAAATCTTAATATATTTTCTTATATATTTTCATAAAGACATTTTTTAATTTGGTTATTTTCATCTTTGCTATTTCTATTTTACATACTATGAAACGATACATTCATTCTTAATAGTATTAGTATATTCATATATTTTTATTTTGTACTACACAAGCCAATACAAACAATAATATGTCAAAAGTGGTGTTTTAATAGTTTAAAACCCATGTACCAAAGAGCTTCATGTCACTTTTGCCACTGATAACAGACTGAATAAGAGAAAAATAGAGCTCTCAAGCTCAATGAATTAGCTACATGGGAGCTTGATAATTGCTCTAAATCCACATATAGAGCTCATTACTAAATAAACAGCTTTAAGATTTAGCTCTTAAAGGACTATAAATGCTTTTATACAGCTAAAAATGTTTCTCGGGTTGTATCCACTTTCCTCCAAATCTGCTTTTTGAATAGGCTCTACTCTTCTTCAGCCGATGATGAATCATGCTGTCTTTGTTTTCTTCATTTTGCGGTATTTCTTTTCTTTTTCTCACCATCCAATCTTTTTTTTACTTGCTTAGCTTTTGTTTAAATAATATCAGCACATCGAAGATAAGAGCGGCCGCTCTTGCTTGGCCGTGAAATCTCTGTTGCGTGCTATACAGGGTGTCCCGTAAGTTAACGTCAAGCGGGTACAGGGTAGTTTATACCTGTATTGGAAAAGTAATAAAAAAATTAATCGCGCTTGGTTATGCAATAATTGAAATATTTAGATAAGTAATGAAAATCAATACCCTAGGAAGGCAATATTTGTAAGTACTGTGGTCACAAATTTCAAAATTTTGGAGTACTTTTACTTTTTACTTAATTCTAAATAAGCATGTTATTAATTCTAATCACAAATCCAAAAATAGATATTGACAGTTTCCTTAGAAAAATAAAGTTTTACTAAGTCATGGTTCAAAAAAAAAATTCTAACCTAAAAATATAAACAAGGTGTTTTTTTTTTTATTGTATAATACAATTCTATATACTACTAAAATTACTCAGCCAAGTAGAAGACTTAGCATTATATTTAACTGGACTTGTTGAATTATTGATTCAAAATAGCTTTTAACGGCCTTTAGTCCACAAAATTTGCGTTTCATCCCGGGAATCTCACTTGGACTCATCAGTTGGTTAGTGATCTTCCAATTTTAATGATTAAAATTTTAATCTTGTTGGATATAGTTCACGTTGCTTTTTTGTAAAAAAATGAAAGTGAGTTGAACTGAACTTAACAAAAATTGCGTATTGGTAAGGCGTTCACTAACCAACTGATGAGTCCAAGTGAGATTGCCGGGATGAAACGCAAATTTTGTGGACTAAAGGTCGTTAAAAGTTATTTTGAATTGAAAATATAAACACCCCAAAATTTTTAAATTTGTGACCAAGGACCAAAAAATTTGGCCTAGGGTATTGATTTTCATCATTTTTCTAAATACTGCAATTATTAATTAACCAAGCGAGGTGGATTTATTTCATTACTTTGTCCAACACAGGTATAAACTACCCTATCAATCTGTACCCACTTGACGTTGACTAACAGGACAGCCTGTATATCCCTTGGTTTGATTTTCTCCGTCATGAGAAGCATCTTGCTTGCGTATGATGAAGCGAACAGTGATTTACACCATGCTTCTCGGCCATATTTCGCAACGAATCGCCTGCTTTGACATCAGCATAGGTATCTGAAAAGCAAGAAAACTAAATAAAGAGTTTGTTTCAACTGTACCGCGACGCAATTGTACTGCGATGCATTATACACTCTTCTTTTCAAACACAAACACATACTCAATACTCTAAATTGAATAGAAACATAGTTATAGAAAATATAGTTATCTACGGACGGGTCAATAAGTCCCTGACTTTTGGAATAAAACACAGATTTTTTGATAAAATAAATAATTTTATTTTTCAACGTAGTCTCCCTTGAGCTCTATACACTTTGTCCATCGCTTCTCCAATTTTTTTATCCCTTCCAAAAAAAATGATTTGTCGAGGTCCTCAAAATATGCCTTTGTTTGCGAGATGACTTCATCATTGGAGTCAAATCTTTTTCCACCAAGCCATTTCTTCAGGTTTGGGAACAAGAAGTAGTCGCTCGGAGCCAAATCTGGAGAATAGGGTGGATGAGGGAGCAATTCATAGCCCAATTCATGGATTTTTGCCATGGCAACTGCACATGTGTGCACCCTTGCATTGTCTTGGTGGAAAAGAACTTTTTTCTTGGCCAAATGAGGTCGGTTTTTTTTCAAATCGTCATTTAATCGGTCCAATAAGTTGGCATAATATACCCCATTGATTGTTCTTCCCTTTTGAAGGTAGTCAATGTGGATTATCCCGCGTGCATCCCAAAAAACAGTCGCCATAACTTTATTGGCTGACAAACCCACCTTGGCCTTCTTTGGCGCCGATTCACCCTTAGAAACCCACTGTTTTGACTGTTGTTTGGTCTCTGGTGTGTTGTGATGGATCCATGTTTCGTCCACGGTTACAAAACGGCGCAAAAACTCCTCCATATTACGATTAAACAACGCCAAACCTTCCTGTGAAATTGTTACACGATTACGTTTGTGGTCGACTGTGAGCAAACGCGGCACCCATCTTGCGGAAAGCTTTCTCATGCCCAAGTGATCATTCAAAATTGAGACCACTGAGCCATGCGAGATCCCTACGGCTTCCACAATCTCTCGCACTTTCAATCTTCGGTCGGCCAACACCATATCGTGAATTTTTTCGATTGTTTCGGGTGTAGAGACCTCAACTGGGCGTCCATTACGTTCGGCATCTTCAGTGCTTGTACGGCCACAACGAAATTCAGTAAACCACTTTTTTACCATTGAAATCGATGGTGCAGAGTCCCCACAGTATTTATCAAGCTTAGCCTTGGTCTCGGTAATGGTTTTTTTTGCAAGAAATTATGCTTAATAAGCACACGAAATTCACTTTTTTTCCATTTTCTCCTCAAATTAGTGAGTAGTCTGATAAAAATAGCTGTCAAACACAAACTAACTGACGCAGCAACTTTAAATTTTGACAGGAGTCAATTGACAGATGCCTGTTGACAGGAGCAGTGTTGTTGTTTCAGTAAAGAGGTCAGAAATTCAAAAAGTCACGGACTTATTGACCCGCCCTATATACAAAAAGTGCTCCCTTAGACAACTGCAACTTTCCACGTGCTAAGCAAGATTGACGATTGTTCGAATATGTTTTCTTTTCGTTTGCCCATTAGAAGCATTCGCGTACCATCCTGGAATATTTGTGCTATTTCAACCGTCCTTTGTTTCAACCGGACCCAGTCTACCCTATGTATATGTTCATATATATTTCAGTTATATATAATATTATGCTGATCCCTGAAATATATGCAAAGCAGCTGGAAATTGATTAAAAATTCAAAGATTTTTTATACAAATGGGAGTGAATGGTGGGGACTGGCGGTTTGAAAATCCACGTGTGAAAACGAAATGATAGTAAAGTTTTTCAGGTTTATGACGAACAGCTTCATTTTATTTTTCAATTCTGCGAAAATGATCTTGTATCGGGTGTTACACGAATTAAATTATTGTCAATCGTGCAGCTGCCGACAACTCCACACTGCAACATCATTCGACGCTAAAGCTGTCGAGCACACCATACAATCAAAGAGATATGGCATTTAATATACACTTCGCAAATACAATACATAGTTACTATCAACATGTGACATTACAGTTGATTCGAACACAGTTGCCATTTGCTTTCGACCCTAATATAGTTCACACCCACTCATACCAGAAAATATAGTACGAGGACCTACTTTTGTGAGGGAAAATCACTTGGTTTGTTTGCCACGGTGCAAGCTGACGAGCTCGAATTAAGCTTACAAGACAGCTGAAATTGTCCGTCTATTTCGTTCCACAGCGAGAGCCCCAACTCCGGTAAGGACTATTTAGTTCGAACTTCGAAGCATACGCGTTGAAACTGCCACCAGGAGTTTTGGTACCTGCTAATCTGTTGGTGCATATGCATTAGCTACTGTTCTAGCTTATGGATAGGTTTGCTTCTTAATGCAAAAACATTAAATATTGTTCGGGCTATATTATACTATCAGTTAATTACACAACAAAGATTAAATAATTTATGTGGTGTGATGGACAGCGAAAAGCGGATGACGGGTTGTAGAGAGAGAGTGCAGATATGCATAATTCCAAATGATCGGTTGTATAGCAGGCAAGGCTATTTTTGGGGCTAAGCAAATAATTTCAATTTTGCCGCTGGGGAATTCTAGTACGAGGTTTAGTTCCGAGTTTGAAAAAAACTGATTTAACGGTGACAGACATACGTCATTTTATCATGGCTGATTTTGTTCCTGCGTATAGATACCAAAGTAAATAGGAACGAAGGGACATTCCGAATTTTCAAAGCTGGGGTATTTCGGAGATATGCAGTTTTAACAGTGCATTCTCAACTACGTTATTTTATCAAAGCTGATTTTTGGATATGTTTAAGGGTATAGTGTCTCACCTTAAAGCTTTGAGAAATTCGGAATGTCCATTCGTTTTTATCTACTTTGGTATACACAAAAAAAAAATCAGCTACGATAAAATGACGTATTTCTACATTCTGTTGATGTAGATATCAAATGATTTGCAGTAAGCTTATAAGCGGTTTATTTGAAGTTGGAACGTTTAAGAATTCCCGGCTAGTAAAACCAAATCATCGGCGTAAAGAATGACTTGGATAAGATGGCCGCTGTATCACACAGTTGAACACAGTTATAGTCATGCTATATAACTGTGTGATAGAGGAAATTTTGATCGAGTGACGAGATAAATCAAGCGATGCTAGCTTATAGGTCAATGTTTGCCTATTGCCTACATCGAAAACAGCGTTGAAGTCAAGATTTTTATATTTATGTTTAAATATTTTCTGACGGACCCAGTCAGAGCAAAAATATGGTCGGTGGTTATGGTTACCAGATTGAATATGTGGAAAAGTGGGATATAGCAAGTTTTCTAGGGGGACAAATGTTAAAAAAGAGGGACAAAACATGTATTTGAAAAATAGAAAACCCGAACAAAAAAAAAAGTACGAGTAAAGCAACAACATTTTTATATGTCTCTGACGTTTCACCCGACAAATCATAAACTCTATATAATTTCGTTTCCCTTTTCTTTAAATTTTCTGCATTTAAATGTCTCCAAATGCCAAGTGATGTCCTGTGTCCGTAATATTTCACCAATTTACTGCAACTACTCTATTAATGGTTCAGAATTGGAACGTGTGGTACAGAAAAAAGATCTAGGGGTCATACTGGACACAAAACTTACCTTCCTACCGCGCATAGATTACATAATCAATAAATCCAATCAAATGCAAGGGTTCATCAAGAGGAACACGAAAGAATTTACTGACCCATACACACTGAAGTCTCTTTTCAACTCTCTGGTTAGATCGGTGCTTGAGTACTGCAGTACAGTATGGAACCCGTATTATAAAAACTCGTGTGACAGAATCGAAAAAATCCAAAGAAAATTTACAAGGCTTATATTTTTTAAATTAAATTGGAGAGTTGATACTCCATCTTATAAAACAAGGTGTCAGTTATTTGGAATGCTAAGTCTGGAAAGTCGTCGTACATACTTTGGGATAATGTTCATCAGAGATTTACTTACATTTCATATTAAATGTCCGTCATTACTTACATTAATCAATATACATGTTCCTAGAAGCAATTCCCGTGATATAATTTTGTTTCATGAACAATTCCATAGAACTAATTACGGTCGAAATGAGCCCATATCACGTTGCATCAGGGAAGCTAATTTGGTTTGCAATAGATTAGACTTTTTTGATAGTTGCGCTAGAGAAACTTTTAAGCTGTACGTATTTAACTTGTTAAATCTACCACAATTGTAATTAATTAATCCTTTGTAATATATCATGGGATATTAACATACCCAGTACAATTATTTTATTTTATTGTTAATTTAATTTTTAAGAATCGATGTATTAGTCTGTAAGAGAAGATGTTCTCTGATTGATGAAATGAAATAAATAAATAAAATAAAAAAATAAAATTTAATATAATATTGAATAATGTCAGGAAACATTTTTATATTTTTTGTTGGATGCGTCCGCGGCGATTGAAATAGGATGACCCTGTGACAACAATTCGGCGATTGACTGTTGAGTTTCTTTTGCAAGAATTTTGCTAATTTTTTGGCATTTCGTGGGACCCCAAATAAATTGGCCTTAAAAAATAAACTATCAGAAAAACTAATTTGTAAAATATTCTGCAATTTCCGAGTCCGTGAATATGGCCGGAAACAGGAAACTTGTACAAGTGGCAGAATTATAACTATGTCAATGAATTATTGAATGAATACGTAGTGATGGTGGCAGATACAGAACAACTGAATTGAAATTGACAACGTTTCTTGAATGAAGTAAATGGATGTATCCAGGTCTGAAAATTGTATTTATTATGATGGAAGTGTTCACAACTCTAATTTGGAAACCAGCTAAGAGTTTTTTTTTAAATAGGAAAGAGTAGGTAGTATACAAATATTGCCTTAAGGTGCAAAAAATATTACATATGTGTACAAATGAGGGACATTTGTGTCGCCTTTTGTCCTTTTTCATTTTGGGGGACAATAAATATCTTGAGGTAAAAAAGAGGAACAGTCCCTCCAAAAGGAGGACGAATGGTAACCATATCGGTGATTGGAAAATATGAGCGAAACCATGGGCAATAATTAAATGACGGTGTGCTTGTGTTTTTAGCAAGAACGTTTTTCGCCTGGTTATTAATGTCTGATATTCAAGTTAAGTCCTTGACCCGTGAGAGGGTTAAGCATAGGTATATTTCTACTGGTGTTAAATGAAATAAAGATAAATGTCCGGACCTTATTCCTGCTAAAATTTTTTATGATCATTCTCTTTTCATATGATTCTTCTGAGTAGCTGGTCTTCAACTAGCTCTGAAAACTAGATGTGGGCTCGTTTAAAAAGGGGCTTAACGAGTACAGTGAGATCTCTAATACACAGGTACTATCGTTTTCTCAATTCTTGTCGGGTATGAGAACAAAATGACGGCAAAAATGGATATCAGAAGGAAAGAAAATCACATAAACAATAACGAAACGCGACAGAAAAGAGAACCATACACTTCCAAAATTACTTACCGGGAAGTCCCCTAACAAGTTTAAAAAAAAAACATCGCTCTCTCCGGTTATTAGAGCTTCGCGTCCGTTTGTCAGAGATTTTCTATAGATTTTCTTACATATTCCAAATAAAACAGAAACTATTCTGAGAACGATCCTTGCGTTTTTTTTTGGTTGTTTGATTTCTTGATAAAAATAGATCCGTTTATTAGTGTCCATTCATAAGAAAGTAATTTGTATTTATAGGAATTTGTTTGTGACCTCCAATATTTAATTAATAAAATATTTGTAGCAGGCTCCAGGTCAACAGAACACGGTGTTATATGGTGTACAACGTTTCGAGCATGAATACGGTCTTCATCAGGCCTTTTTATTAAAAGAAATAAAATAACAAACATAAGTTCATGTAAAAGGTTATTCTACAGATACCAAATTAAACTAACAGCAACAAAAATTTTGAATTAATTATACAGCATTTACACAGATATTGAAAAAATATACTATAAAGAATAAATTATAAAGTATAGAAATGAAAAAATTAATACATTTAAATATTAAACTAATTTAAAAAAAAATATATATATTTTCCCTACTGTCCGTCATTTTTAATTTGCGACTGTGTTTCACTTTTTCCTTAACGGCTGGCTATTTATAGTACTGAAGTTATCACAATCAGATCTCCTATTCATTGCTCTCTCAGAGTTGTTGATGTGCAGCATTTCAAATAGCATTCCCTTATTTTAATGCCTTTCCACTTCCAATACTTTTACATTATCTAGGTCAGACTTGTGGTCCTTCTCTATACAATGGAGCGCAAGTGCAGTTTTCTGAGACCCACCGTTGTTAATATCAGAACGATGGCCTGATAGACAATTGCGGAGCTTTTGCTTGGAATAATGCACATGGACAGTCCACCTCTCTACTACCCAAACAATTAATGCTGTATACAACGTAAGACTTATCCAGTTTGTTTATTTTTCCCTTTGTGTAGGTAAATAAAGCCTTGAGGGTTTTGCAAGATCTAAACGCTATTCTCGTCATATCTTTTTTTCGCATAATGTCAATAATGCAAAACATTTCATTGAAGTTATTTCACCACTGAGCATAGAGGGTGATGAAGTATTAGTATCATTTGATGTTGTTTCCTTGCTCACTAATGTTCCGGTTCATATGATACTTGAAATGGTGGAGAAAAAGTGGAACTATATTAAACAACATACTAAAGTAAGGAAGTAAGGAAGTCTTTGTTCATTGAAATGTTGCATTTTTGCACAATTACATTTATCTAAAGTTTGAAACCAACATATACCAACAGAAACACCTATGAAGAGGACCTATGGGTAGACCTATATCACCAATATTGGCGGATATAGCTATGGAAGCCTTGTTAGAAGATGATATTGTCAAATTAACACCAAATCCAAAAATTGTCACTAAATACGTCGATGACTTATTTGCAATAGTGAAATCTAATTGATACCACCCTTATTGCTTGTAGTTCATTTCAGAGACGGATCCTATTCACTGTTGAAGTTGAGAATGAAGGAGGATTGCCTTACCTTGATTTGAAGGCCATCATGAATAATGGGAAAATAATTTTGGACCTACTACCTCTGTATGAGACGTCCATAAACTTCCACTCGAAACAACCAAGACATGTTAAATTTAACACCGCTCGAAATTTCATTGAAGAAGTGCTTGACAACAGTCATATTAATTTTCGGCAAAAAAATATAAATATTATTAAGAACACCTTGTGTTCCAACTCTTTGCCTACGCATGTCATCAACAAACTAATAACCAATTACAAAAGCGACTGCAATGATCTCCCCACACACGATCAACAGCCTTTAATTTACCGGAGTGCGTTATACATACCATCTCTTTCAACCCGCATGATAGCTGGCCCCTATTCGATCAATTCAATTGTTTGGGTAATAGAGAGGTGGACTGTCCATTTGTATACATAGGCACTTCCAAACAAAAGCTCCGCAATCGTCTCTCTGGCCAGCGTTCTGATATTAAAACCGGTGGGTCCACAAGCTGACCTAGATAATGTAAGAGTATTGGAAGTGAAAAGGCATTAAAATAAGAGAATGCTGTTGGAAATGCTGCACATCAACAACTCTGAGAGAGCAATGAATAGGAGATCTGATTGTGATAACCTCATATATAGCCAGCTGTTAAGGAAAAAGTGAAACACAGTCACAAATTAAAAACGACGGACAGTAGGGAAAATATATATATATATTTTTTTTAATTAGTTTAATATTTAAATGTATTAATTGTTTCATTTCTATAATTTATAATTTATCCTTTATAGTATACGTATATTTTTAATATCTGTGTAAATGCTGTATAATTAATTCAATTTTTTGTTGCTGTAAGTTTAATTTGACATCTGTAAAATAACCTTTTACATGAACTTATGTGTGTTATTTAATTTCTTTTAATAAAAAGTCCTGATGAAGAGTGTATTCATGCTCGAAACGTTGTACACCATATAACACCGTGCTTAATTGACCTGGAGCCTGCTACAAATATTTTATCAATGAGAGTAATTTGTATGAGAAAGAGATTTGTTTCCGAAAATGTATGCTTTTAAATGAATTGCCCACATATTGGAGCTCTCCGCAAGTAGAGCTCTCACTGTATTTCGTTGTTTTGGATTTGGTCCGATCCGAAATAATATACTGACCTCTAAGACATCCACGATATTAGTAGAATATCTTATGTGGATCGTAATTACATTCGGACTAGTATACTACTGTAAATATGTCAACCCTTCTTAATTTCACCCTATTTCGTCATGTGTCTTGCACATGCCTTTGCTGTCATTAACTTTATTCTCGAAAAGTTCGCCTTTGTTTATTCATGTGAATATCCTTAAAATTCCGATTCTCAAAAACCGCTTGCCCAAATCTGTTTTATACAAATTTCAGCGATATAAGTCACAGTTTTCTTTTATCCGGCTTCTTCCTTCGTATTTTATCGATCTATGTTATGGGTCTTCTTCATTGTTCGGCAGAATATTGCATATTAACGGAGCTGTCTATAACTTTACATGGCCGTGAAGTTTCCTTTAGAAGAATGGTCAATGACATTAAGGACGGAGAGCAAGATTAACTGCTCCCTTTAGATTTTAAATCACGAATATGCCGCAGGAGACAATATAAGCATTTCAACTTGAATGAAAATCAAAACACCCCCATTTAGTCTATCTGCTGAAGTTTTACCTTTGCCGCCTGTATCCTTGGAGAAACGCTTCCCAACGAGCTTTCAAAGGGATTACATTTTCAGATGATGTATCTAATAGGCCCTGGAGGTTGGAGAACTATGCTATCGATATATAGAGATACATTATTGGAACCCACACAGAAAACGCTAGTGCGTTTAAACTTCTTGCCTCTTGTCTAACTTTTCGATTTTGCAAGAAAAATTACGTAAAGGTCCAAGGTATCATAAATGTACACACACCACACAATTGTATTTAGAGATAGTAGATGGACATGAAGAAGCTCCTTCGAAGTTTGTTTAAGTATAATTCATACAAATACCTTTTCTGCAACAGAAGTTCTATGTACACCATCGAAGCCAGTGCCAATCCTGTGGGTTATTTTATAACGAACATATAATTTGGTGAATAAACTGGCAACTTTTAAAACCTGGTTCGACTCTTAATCAAAATTTATTAAAGCCTTATAGCTTAAATATTAAATCATGAAGGTGATAATAATGCGAATGAAAGAAAAGAACCAAGGAAACAAATTTTAACGGAAATTGCCCTCAATGCCAGGAATCGATAGATCGATGAATTCACAAATCCTCAGTGGAACCGAAACAACATCAACCTGGCAAATTCAATTATTTCCGCTTTTAAACACTCAGTCATTACCATAACCACCGCCATATGGCTGTATACATATCGCATAGTCACATAGCTTGCCGCCACCCTGCCGCTGCCACAGCCACCCGTCGCTAGCCAGCGTCAACACCGACAAACGACGCCGCGCCGCGCCGTCATCGTGTCGTCGTGAATTGTCCTTGTCGCTCCATCTCTCTGCATCGCTTACCTCTATTCCTCCCATCATCATATTGTCATCCTTGATGCCTCACTTTCTATACATCAGCTTCATCATCACCATCATCATCGACATCATTATGCCGGCAATCATTTTGTGCCACCATAACTCGATGGCATAGTAATGGTGGATTGAAAATGGAGGGCTCACCAACCCGCATCCTTTCTCCGCATATCCGTCTACACCCGCTCACTTATTTCGCCACTTCCTCTTTTCATTTTAAAATGTTTTACATTCAAAACTCTCCGCCCTAGCCACACAGTCTCACAATGAAAACAACAACAACGACAACAACAACAAAAAAAAACGAAAAATTCCATCTATCGATGCTGACGGTGGCGGGTGACATCGTTTTAGCCACATTTAACACAGCGGAAATATTCAATGGCTGCCACCGCACTCCCATCTAGTTACCCCATGGGGTTGCGTTGGAAAAAAATGTTCCCGAATCCGAGCGTCGCACCCGCACTTCGTCAACAAATTGGTTAAAGGAAAAATTTCACAGTCGTGTGAGTTTATTGAGAGATCAAAAGGCCGCACCGCGCTCTGTGTGCTGATGCTGGTAGCTGGTGGCTGGTCTGATGTCGAAGAGCTGGAATGGGCAACACCATGGAATAAATGTTACCAGTGTGTTTGCCCTTGGTTTGGTCTCTCTAATAATGATGATGTATACGATGCGAAAAGAAATATTCAGGAAGCCGACGACGTGGTAGCGCCCGCATTTAATGAAAGGTGGAAGAAAAGGTAGCTGGCTGGCACGCGAAAAATATCTCTACATTATATGCACCAGGGTTGGTGATTTGTTTCACGTTTTAAATACCAGAGGCGAATTAAATGAGCGTCGAGCTGGTCAAGGCTCCAGAAGTACCATATATTCCCATAGATTAAAAAAAAACACCCGGTTATGGGCTGCTCATTTTATAAAGCGCCAAGATAGCTGGAAGATCCTAACAATGTTTTGAGTTCTGTTTTGACATTGGTCAAATTAACAGAATTAAGAATCTCGATTCACGACACGTAAATGGGACTCTACTATCGAAAAAAATGACCAGTAAATTTGGCAAAATGTTCTTTTCGGCAACTGTGACAACGCTCGACTCAAAACGGATAGAACGCTCCTCCTCATGAGAATTATCAGCGGACTTCTCATCAAGCACAAACTGCTTGTACTTTTTATGATATCTCTCTCCAGTTTGCACTGGCAGGCAAAATCTGTATGTTTGAAACGGGTTTTTTTTTAAGAGCTTAATAATTTTAAATAATCAACACGGAAATATTGTTGGAACGAATTTTTCATTATTATAATCTGTTTAGTTAACAGTACCGTGCAACAAGGATATAAGAAAGTCTAAAAATCCAAGAAATTTCTTTCTTATATCCGGGTTTTTTCTATAATGGGTTATCCATTTTGCGGTTTCAAAAGTATAGGGCTGGAATTCGACATCTGTCAAACTAAGTTGTTATGACAATTTTTTTTGTCAGCTGAAAGATCGCTTAACTATCGCACGACGCATAAAAATTGTTTAAACCTACTACAAAAATGGTGATGCTGCCACAGCCACATATCGTGCTTTAAGAGGAGATTATGGTTTACATAATCGTCCGACTACGCAAGCAATAGGCAAAATTGTGAAGAAATTTGAAGAGACTGGATTGGTTGCAGATATTGTAAGGCCTGTGCATCATCATTTCGCTCGTACCATTGAGAATATCGCTGCTGTAAGTGAAAGTGTTGCCGAAGACCCGAATGTGTCGAATCCTCGTCGTTCTCAGGAATTAGGACTATCTTACGGCACAATTAGGCGTGTTTTGCATTTGGATCTACACCTACATCATAAAGTCCAGCTCACATAACAATTGAAGCCAGCTGACCATTCACAACGTCGTAGTTACGTCGAATGGGTGCTTGAACAACAGGTGGTGGACGTCGATTTTTCGAACAAAATTTTCTTCAGAGACGAAGTACATTTCTTAGGCGGTGGGTATGTTAATAAACAAAATTGTCATATTTGGGGTTCTGAGAATCCTCAAGTAATTGAACAGAGGCCACTACATCCACAAAAAGTCACTGTTTGTGGCGCTCTTTGATCCGGAGGTGTGATTGGACCTTACTTCTTCGAAAACGACGATGGAACGACTTTCTCCGTCAATTCGGAGCGTTATGGTCACATGATAACCGACCTTTTTTTGACTGCTATTGAAGAATCCGACTTGGAGAATATGTGGTTTTTCAAGAGACTATGGCTTTATTGCAAGAGACATTTCCTGGCCGCGTAATTTCTCGTCGTGGCGATATCAACTGGCCACCAAGATCATGCTGGACTTACGCGAAAGACCGTGCTTATGCAAATAATCCTTTAACTCTTGAGCACTTAAAAACCAACATTCGTCAAGTTATAGCTGAGATACCACCCAAAATTTGTAAAAAAGTGGTCGAAAATTACCTCAAAAGAATCGATGCTTGCAACAATTCGCGTAGTGGTCATTTAAATGAGGTAGTGTTTCACACATAAGTCAACGTTCAAATTTTATAATAAAAATGAAATATCATGAAAAAAAAATATTTTATGTGTTTTATTTACGTTTACTTTTGAAACCGCAAAATGGATTACCCGTTACAATGAAACCCGCTTAAGCGAAACGACGAAAAATTAGGAATTTTCTTTCAGTTAAGCGGGTTTTTCACTTAAGCGGACCTCGGATAACTGAAAAAATATTTCAGTGAGGCAGACTTCATGTCACGTAACACGTTACAATTTTTACTACATATATCGAATTTTAACAGCTTAAAAACAACCTGTGCTAAATGTTTACCAGTTGCTCTTATAAATAAATTTGGTTTATCTAAATAAAGTACCTAGTAATGAACAAACAAATAATTTATTTTTAAACAAAACGAATTTGTACCCAACCAGTGCTACTTTAAGTTCAGTTTCTTTTATTCGCAGATACATTTCGTGTTACAAAAACAACAATGTATGTAAGTAAATGGAAATTGCTTGGTTTTTTCTTTTATTTAAAACTTACCATTTACATGTGTCATGAATGCGGAAAATATATTTGAAAAAGTATGGAAAAGCCAAAAGTGCAAGTGAATGAAATAATAGATATTTTTGATAAAATATACTTAAATATATTATGTTATAAGATTAATTAATTAAAAGATCTCATCTCTGTCGTTTCTGATAATTCCTTTATATTTATTCTGGCAACTTTAGTTGGCGTTAAACTATCGCGGGGAGTCCCCGGTCAGTGGCAGTTACAGGGCCTAGCTCGGGACTTCCCCTTATTAGAAAGCGAATCAAAGTACCTATATAGCAAGACGACTAACCTTTACTTCTCTTGCCACGCAAGAAATTGTGAAGTTGTGTGTGTATGTGTGTCGTAAGCAATCACGTTTTACCATACAACCCATTGGTCGTGTCGCAAGGTCCGTAGTAAATTTCAACGGAACATGCGACCGTCTATTGTCGCGTAGTCATATGTACGACCAGCCTGATCTAATAATACGTTCAATGCAATTAAGTGGTCCCAGGCCATACGAGTAAAAAATCCCCAAACAAGAATGCTACCTCCGCCTTGCTTTTGGTGGTATGCTTTGAATAATATTCCTGATTTTTTCCGCTTTGCTTATATTTTTACTTGCGATATAGGTACTATAGGGCAAGTTTTGCATTTGAAAAAAAAATTGAACTAGAGATTTTAATCAAAGTTGACATTACGATGATAGAGAACACCAAAAAAGTGGGTTCCGCAATTCCGTCTGTCTGTATATACAACTCTCTACAGCATAAACGGCTGAAGCGATTTTCTTCAAACTTGGGATTTAAGTGTTTTAGGTGTTCGTCCAAAATATATTTTTGAATCGTTGTTTTAGCCCCAAAAATAACGGTACTTGCCATACAAATTTGTCTACCATCTTAATTATCTCGACAACGGCTATAACGATTTTGATAAATTGGTGTGTGTTTTTGTTTTATTCATTTTTATTTAATCTTAACTTATAACTATCTTAAAGCTAGACAAAAATGTTTAAAACTAGCCTAATTGTCAATAACTTACAACTAATTTACTGGCCCTTTACGGGCGCTCTAAACTAAACTATATATCTTAATTCTAATGTCTTTCGACCTAAAAACTATTTTAATTAAATCTAATTATTTTATTTTTATTCAACCAAGAAAACTTTACTACAAAAACTTAGTATCAGATCATTTTAAATTTACCTAAAAACTACCTAAAGCTAGACTTAAAATAATTAAAACTAGATGCAACTTATACTAACTAAAAATAACTTAAACTACTTAAAATACCTAAAAATACACAAAACCACTTAAAAACTAGAACAGTATTTTTCGTTTTAAAATTTTTGTTTTGTTTATATTTTGTATACGTATGCAGACACACAACAGCATGCCACCTACACACACATGTATATACGTAAATACATATAGCACGCACATACATATACAGCCGCGCAGATGCATGCATCTATGCATCCACATACAAACATATTTTTTATTTTTTTTTGGTGCCACCCCGACTGTTCCTTATACCTAATTTCCCTAAATCTATGTAAGTCGACCAAGACATACATTCTTATCGACTTTAGCTATCAAACTGCTGTTCAGAGAAGCACCAGAACTGGTTCTCTTGCTTCGCCCTATCCCTTCGGTCCCGATCGGACACAGTCCTACTGAACCGAAGGCGCTCTTCTCCACCTTGAGCGATGACGTCTGGACCATACAGGAGTCGCCTATCTACAGTTTTCCGGCTGACGTGGTAGATGAGCGGAACCTCCATTCTATCCTGTATCAGCCCTCGACTGTCTAAAAAGACATGCCTCGTGAGGGATGTAGCCACTTAACCGCGCACTCTCAAAATATTCATTATTGGGGTAGTAAGCCCTAAAAATTAAGCTGTTGGTTGAGGACATTGCTCTTGCAGTGTGACCCCGAATCAGGTTAAACCAAAAATTATCAATTCTGTTTATATTGGGTTCGTTGTATAGAACCTGGTTGGAATAATATCTTGTGTACTCCGACTCTGGTGTTCTGTGTAATCCAAGGCAACGTCTAAGACATTGCCTCTCAAACACCCGAATCTTTTCCATTTGAGATGGGGCAACGTTGAACCACACCGGGCATCCGTAGGCAATCATCGGCCTGATGAGGGCCATGTAGCAAATCACCTTTACCCTGCTGTCAAGACGGCTGCTATAAAACAGTCGTTTTGTCAAGGCAAAGGCTCCCCTAGCCCTGGCCAAAGCAGCACCTATATATCTGTCGAAATACAGGTACTGATCCAACCAAATGCCAAGGTACTTTACTACACTTTTACTCGCCAGTGGATGGCCATGTGGCCCTACGATCACCAGCTTAAGCCAGTTCTTTCTCCTATTCCTTGAGGCGCTAGACAACGGAGTCCTAAACAAAATAGTTTCTGATTTCTGGAAGTTGATTTTCAACTTCCAGTCATCACAATATCGCTGAATCTTGTCGAAGTCACTCTGCAAGAGATTTTTGATGACCTCAACTGTATGAGCTGTTCTGTACGCAATTAGATCGTCGGCGTACGCAATTGCCTGAGTTAGACTATCTATCAGATCGCTGGTGTAAATGCTGAACAGAATCGGCGAGTTAACCGCTCCCTGCTGAAGACCATTATTAATATTAAAAATTGCGGTGGAAGTTACATTGCCACTCTTGACAACAAATTTTCTACCATTTATCATGTCATAAAGCATATACAATAGAGGTTTACTTATACCCAGTCTGGTTAGCTTTAGATAGAGACCTTCTAACCATACGGTGTCGAAGGCCTTCTCCAAATCAAACAGACAGGCCCCGTACACTGCTTTTTCGTTTTGTTCCATTGGATATCAGAAACCAGTTTAGACGCGGCATAAATTGTGTCATGTCCCGCCTTAGAACCGAACTGATTATCCGGGATGATATTTTTGTCCTCCGCCCACTTGAACAGGGACATATTAATAACCTTTTCAAATACTTTGCTGATACTTGGAAGAAGACTTATCGATCGGAGATTCGCCGGATTGGAGTTTTCCTTTCCCTTTTTTGGGCGAGGGTGCATCACAGCTGTCTTCCACCGCACTGGATAATATGCATTATTCAGCGCGTTGTTAAACAGTGTCGTATAAATGTGAACTGATTCTTGAGGCAAATGTCGTAGTACAACGTTGGATATATCATCGACTCCTGCTGACTTCTTTTTCTTTAATGAATCGAAGATTAACTGGAGCTCATTCTTTGAAATTAACAGGGGACTGGGCCCATTTCGGTCGGCGACTATGGCGTTTGCCAAATCTTCATCATTTAACCCTGTAAAACTAAGGTTCTCAGATCGCTTTTCAGTTATATCGTTCCGGAGCCATAATTGATGAAGCAGAGGTTTGTTCTGCAGGTCATGATTCGGGCGAATGCTAGCATTTACCTTGTACACTTGCTGGAAGGCAGCCCCCACAGCCTCCACTCTCTCCTGCGGATCTTCGATTACATAGAGGTCATCGCCCAATACGTCATCCTCTGGGTCTATGCCTGCTGTCAAAAGTACGTCTCTGATCTCTGTCGTCCTCTGGAGCTTAAGACACGGAAGATCGTTTTGATCCTTTCTTCTAAAAATCTTATTAATTTTTGGGAACATACTTGGGCTGCTAGAGTTAACGGCACGAATTTTATTGTCCCAAAACAAATTAATAGACAGCCTATAATTTTCTTTGTACAATCGCTTGATGTTTTTGATGGACGACTTCAGTGTCCTAATCTCCAGAATCTCGTGTATCAGTAAACCGTCTGTACAATCGTTTCAGTCATGTCAGTAGTCCACCTTTTTGTCTGTGTAGTGCGTCAATTGTCGCGTTAAGGTACATGTCGGTTGCACTACGCTCTTTGTATTTCGGTATTGTTCTGTTCATTGTTCGTTGAATTGTTTCGTCCATTTGTTCTATGTATCTGCCGATTTCCGTATTTGTCAGATTCATGTCATTTGGTGGGTATATACCATTTGAACGTAATTCACTCAATAAGGCATTGGAGAAGCGTGGCCATCGCACCTTACTGCAATTGTAAGTATGCACAGGCACATACTCATCCCACTCCATAAGCTCTCTCGGAAGTTGTATTACGGCGGCGAGTCCGCAGTGGTCACTTTCGTACTCGATCGTTCGTAAACAATTTCTTAGCCATTGACCCACAGCGTCAGTAATTGTTAGTCTTGCGTCTTTAAACAATAGATCCAGATAGGCACCGCTTCTTGGGAACGATGGCCTATCTGTGGCTAGAAGATCGATGCGATACTCCAGGTTGTATCGAACCATCCAATTAAATAGATGGTTACCTCGAGGATTTTGTATTTGATTTCCCCAATCTGTGTGCTTGGCGTTTAAATCACCCGCCAAGTAATTCTCTTCCGAGCTCAATCTTAAGCATTCAAAAAGCTTTTCAAGCTCTGTTATAAACTGTGTGGGCTGAGGTGTTTCCGGTGCATAGGCAGCGATCACATACATTCGCTTCCCCTGTTGGAGATGAATGCATATGATGCATGCCTCTAACGTCCGAAATTTTCGCACAACACTATTATATATTACCTTATGATTAATGCCGTTACGTATAAAGATTGCGACGCCTCCTCCTTGAGAGGAGTTGGGTCGGTCTCTTCTTACGATATTGTAATAGTTGTTAGTCAATTTATGTTTCTGGTTAAGCTTAGTTCGCTAGCCATAAACACCTCTGGACTTATGTCTTTCATCAATTGGAGTAAATTCGCTCTACCTTCGGTCCTAATCAGTGAATTTACATTCACAGCTAGGATCTTAAAGGGCCTCTCCGGGAGCGCGTCCTTAACCTCTAAGTTGCGTTAAGCTCGGCAAAACAGAGTAGAGATAATCCACCCTAGTCACCTGCTCCCTGATCTGGTTTTGGAGGCCAGTCAACTGGCCCTGGATTGCCAGCAAAATGCCCATAATATCCGCCTGTGCCGCCGGCGCCTTAGGCACGGGGGCCTGTTGGCCAACCTTTGGTGTAGGCTGTACCATGCTTCCCCTACCTGACACCATTTGGGCGTAAGAAATTTGGTGGTTGACGGGCGTTGTTGTAGGAGGGCGCACTGTTTGCTTTGCTGCTTTATTGTTTTTTATAAGCTGAAACGTCGGGCATCCCCGATAATTAGCGGGGTGTCCGTCGCCTCGCAGAGTGCACATTTTAGCTGGGTCCTATCTTCGACCCGTTCCTTCCCTAACTTGCATTCATCTGCATTGTGGTTCTCTCCACACTTAACGCAGCGCGACTGCATTTCGCAGTTTGCTGCGGCGTGGCCGAACCTTTGCAAAGCATGCATTGAAGCATTTTAATTTATCCCAAGTTACAACCTGGTAGTTGAGGACGGAGATACTCCTCATCCCGTTTGATGCTGGGTGAAAGCTGCACAAGGAAGAAGGGAAGATTCCGCTTCTCCCGCCTAGCTCTAACTGTAGCGAATGGCTTGACCCCGATGAAGTCGAGATCGTCATTCGCTTTTTTGCGGAGTTCATTTAAGAGCACCTGTGGTTCCATGCAGGAATCTATGCCCTTTAATAGGCACGTTTGAAAATTTTCAGTTTTAGGTGTGAAGCTAAAGAATTCAGTGGTGGTTTCTTTTAACAACGCTTTAATTTTTTTGTGCTGTTCCACTGTGAAGCAGTGGATAGCATGCCTATCATTACTTAATCTTTTGATTGTGAAATTTGGAAATTTGACCGACTTCCATAATTTAATGGTGTCTTCTAGTTCCATTTTGTAGGGGTTAGTTGGTGGCACCTATTATTTTCTGTTTTTCTGCGGTTGTGGCTGCTGTTTAATTTGCTGCTGCTGCTGTTGTTGAGTCTGTTGCTCTTGTTGGGCCCGCTGATGTTGTTGTTTCTGCTGTTTATTTATTTGTTGTTGCTGGTGATTTGTATTTTGTTTTTTGGCCGTTGTTATTTTGGCTGCTGATGTGGCTGTTGTTTTTGCTGCTATTGTTGATGCTGCGCTACGTTCTGCTGCCCCTGTAGCGAGTTTTTGTCTTCGAGCTCTTTATTTTCCTTTGCTCAGCGCATCTCTTATTTGGCCTTAGCGGCGAGTGTTAGAGACTCCCTTTGGCTTTCGAGGCTTTGGATTTCCGCATCTATTGTTGCGATTTTATTGAGCATTATCTGCTCCTCAATCTCTTCCTCTGACGACGCCTCTGAGGTTGAGGAATTCGCAAACATATTGCTATCTCCAGTATAATGCCCTTCTCCTTCGTCGGACATATATTCAATTTCCTCGTCAGATAGCGAGGTATTTAATTGTTTGTTGCCGCTGTTGTTTTTGTAATGCGCGACTCCTCCACCCCATCTGGCAGCTGAAGTGGTGGTGGAGCGGCGCTTGACGAGGTTCGGTGCACAGCGAATCTTCTTCCTTCTTTTAAATGGCATATCGGCTGTGGTTACCGTTGCCTGTTGTTGCACCTCATCGAGGGCATCTTTCGATGATCCGGTTTTTGGTGCCGTTGATGTTGTTTTTGCTGGAATATCTTTCGATGACCCCGCAATGTTTTAATCCGACATATGGCGATTCTCCCGCTGAATAAAATTTACAACTTCCCTTTTGTGAAAAAAAGCTTCTAAAAGTTTTGTGCCCGGTTGGGAATCGAACCAGCGACCCTTGGATTCTCGGTCCGCCACTTCCTCTACTATGCTACTGCTCTACTTGATAAATGTTTGAATAAACTTGAATTTGTTCACACACGAAACTATTTAAAAACACTGGGAAAGCCGATACGTGCACTTGCTTTCACAGTTCAAGATCGACCGAAAAAATTGATGTGTGTTCTACTTTGGGTATTGTCTACATTTTGGCCAATTTTTAATAATTAATAATTAATTTTAATTATAAACGGCTCAACGGATTTCGATCAAAACCTTAATACAGGAGCTCCATAAAGTTCCAAATAATAATGCATTTCAAAATTTTCGAAAAACAGTTTTTTTGGATTTTTGAAAAAAAAAAAAATTTTTTGAAAATTTAATATTTCGAAAACGGGTGGAAGATTTTTTCTAAGATTTTGTTTTTGAATTTATATTATTAAATGTTTAAATTGTTCATACCAGTTTTTTTTAGAAAAAATTTAAGAATTCTTATGTATAAAAATTTAACTGAAAAACGACTCTAAAATACATTTAGCCGTTTCTATTGAACGACTCGTCGCGAAATTGCCTAAAAATATAAGGTTTGTTGTTTTTTATATTCTTTTTTAACACTATTTATTAAATTTGGGTTTATTAAATTGTAAAAATTGTAAATACCAAACAAATAAAGCATATTGTGGACTCATTGGAACTTATTTTAAGAGAGGAGGAGGTGTCACAAAATACAAAAAGCAAAACCAAATTGGAATCATAGCACAACATTGAATTCTTTAAAACCAAGTTTTAAAATTGACGCACAATATCATTCTTCCTTGTGGCATTTTGTACTGCTATTTATTGAAGTAAAGAAAGGCTACCTTATTCAGCCTGAAGTATCTACGGAATACAAATCTGGAAAGAAGAGAATAATCTTAATTGAAAATATTAGGAATTTGATCTGTCCATCGACTTACTTCGTATCTGTAAAATCTCACGGATTTGATTTGGAATTTGGATCTTTAATTATGTATATTAATTTTGTTGGTTTCTTGTTCTCATTTCTTGCGAAAATAAATGCAGCAACCATATTTGTTTAGCGACTTTTATTAATTTAATCGGCAGAAATTATATGAATTTAAAAATTAGTGGCAGTTGCATTGAAAATTATGTGGAACGTATTTCGATCGACAACGAGTGGCGTTTTAGTTTCCTAACACCTAAAAAGTGACTCGACACAAAAAGTGAGAGCTGTCGTTCAAGATAAACGCCAATCGTAATCAGAGTGATTAACAATTAAAATTTTACCCATTTTATTAAAAAAAACTTATAAAAACCTCTAAGCTTTCCCACTTACCTTTAAAATGTTTAATATATTTACCAAAAATGCATTTACAACGTGCTATATAAATTGTCTTCACTTGAATACACCTTGCTTACCCTCTGACTTACATTTTTTTTTTTTTTATAACTTTGCACGGGTTCAAGGGATTATGAATACCCTTAATATGTTTTTCCTAACACAGCGCGGGCATCTAGTGGAAGAAGAGAAAAAAGGATAGGAAAGAAGTGTGGCGCGATGTTTTGAGGCTAGAGCTGGTTGTTGTCTCAGAGTTATCCCCAGGGATGGCGGCTGAACTAATGCGGAGAGAATTACCGTGTCTTATTTATTTATGTCCCTTATAATTCGCATTATTTTATTTATTTCGTTGTCATATTTTATGGGTATGCAAGTTTATTCAATCACATGTTGTTAGTGTTATGGCTAAACAGCATGTAATGGGCAAAGCAGCAACGTATTAATTGACAATTTTTAGAATTGGTTTTTAATGGAATATAAGAAGACATAGACAACGGCAGGAATCGAACCTGCACCACGAGGTTGACAGGCGATCACACAACTATAGCGCCCCGGCCACCCCCAAACTTTGTTTATTAAATAAATTGAAGAGAAGTAATATACTGTTACCTTACACGCAAAAGCCACAATAAAAAAGTTCTTACAGTATTGGAAATTTAAAACGAACTTATGATTTAAGCCTTAGTCAAATTTCTTAACAAAGCTGTGCTATTTATTTTGTTACCACTGTATATTGTATGAAACGTATTACGTTAGTGAAATATTAAATTATGCACAAAGTAGTTACGTAATATGCATTATATTCATCCGATTTTTATTGGAATGAATAAGTCCACTTCTGATATGTTAATTACCTTCCTATGTATGTTACAGATTACAGATACAATATTAGCATATTCTTCAAAATTGATCAATCATGTCAGTTTTATATTCCCTTCTTCATGCACCATCAGAGGGCCTCGCAATATGTACATGGCCCACATACATTTTATTTCTTGCGCCGTCCGCTTGTGCAGAATGACAATGAAGGAATCTCGCTGATCCGTCAGAGTCGGTAAGAACTTCACCGACGACTTTGATGTCGAGAAAGGTTTGAGACAGGTGATGCGCTATCATGCAATCTCTTTAATATCGTGCTGGAAGCAATTGTGCGCAACTCAAATGTCAACACCAGAGGCAAAATTTTTCAAAAGCCCGTTCAACTCCTTGCTTATGCTGATGACATTGACATCATAGGCAGAACAAAGCGAGCTGTCAGTGGAGCATTTGCAAGTATTGAAGCGGAAGCGGCGAAGATGGGTTGGACTGTTAACGAGACGAAAACTAAGTATATGCTGTCATCGAGAAGAGAAGTCCAGCACCATCGACTGGGACAAAACGTCACGATTGGCGGTTATAACTTCGAAGTAGTCAGAGACTTAGTTTATCTGGGATCCACTATTACATCGCACAACAATATCAGTGCGGAGATCAAACGAAGAATCACACTTGCAAATCGCTGTTTCTTCGGGCTTATAAAGCATTTGAGTAGTAAAGCCCTCTCTCAAAGAACCAAAGAGACCCTATATAAAACTTTAATCATCCCAGTATTGCTGTATGGGGCAGAGGCATGGACACTGACAAAGTCGGATGAAAACCAGATGAGTTGCTTTGAGAGAAAGATTCTTCGAGTTATGTTTGGCCCAGTGTGCATCGGTGGTGAGTGGAGAAGAAGATTTAACGACGAACTTTACGGGCTCTACAGCGATATCAACCTGGTCAAAAAGCTAAAAATACGGCGACTGAGATGGCTAGGTCACGTGGAGCGCATGCACATCGACCCACCAGCCCGACGAGTCTTCGTATCGAACCCCGGTAGACAATCCAACAGAGGAAGGCCTTATCTTAGGTGGCGCGATCAAGTGGTGAACGACCTCAACCAACTTGGTGTGCGTAACTGGTAGCAGCTAACTATAGACCGTGCTAGCTGGAGAGGTTTGCTGGTTGAGGCCGTGATCCATCCTGGATTGTAAGCGCCATCTAAAGTAAAGTTAATAAGGTATATATATCGCAAAAAACATTCTGCAAAACATATGTTAGCAAAACAAAGATGTTCTGATATAAAAAGTAGCGATTGAAAGCGCAAAAAGAGGTCTGATTTCCTAATTCTGGAAAATTTAATGCATTCACAAATGGAGTGATTTGACCTCTCATCCATGCACATTTATATAAATCCAAATAAAAAGGAGCCAAGAATTGAATCTTAAGTGATGCCAACCACATTTATAAAGCAATCTGAAAAGTAAGATTGCTTTCTTTATGTTTATTCACTAGAAATATATTAGAGTTAGCATCAGCTGATGTAAAGTTGTATTTCTGTATACCTCAGTATCTTAAGGTACGTTTTTTTGCAATCCCTGGGGAAATTGGTTGAAAAAATTGACAAAGGCGCTTAGTGCAATACTTGGCAGCATTATTAATTTGCTAGATGACATTTGAAGAACAGCTGTAATGCAAGAAAAAAAACAAACATCACTGTTTGCTTCATCATCATCCTTCTAAAAATCATCGGGTTGATTTGTTTTGTGTAATTTCGATATATTTATTGAATTTAAACTACTTTTCTATTAAAATAACATAAAAAGAACCAAGTTAATTATTATTTATATAAGAAAATGTGAATCAAGCAATTTGAAAATTGAAATCAAGTATTTTGGAAATTGTTTTTAGCCGATGTGATTTTCTTTTAATTTTAGTTTTCACAAATACAGTGGTTCATAGAATTCAACTACTTGAAAACTACCCCATTCGTCGGTCACTGGTGACATGATATTAGTGGACGAGTTGCTTATTCTGGACGGGACACTCAGTTCCTATGTCATTAGGAATATTGGTCTGAGCAAGAGCGGACGACGATTAAGAAGATTAAAGTATGCCTAGGATGTAGCAGAGAATCTGTATTGGGTTGCTCCCGTGTACAACAAAACGTAGCCGAAAACAATTTACTCAGAGAAACCTTTGTTTTGTAGTTCAATCAAATCTTGTTAATTAAACGAATATCAACTTCAGGAAATACTTTTTTATTTAATAATACTTTCACAGTCAAGTTTTAATATACATATAATAAAAACAAACGCAAAAATGAAAATCGCTGTAGAAGGTTATGCTCATGGCGAAGTGGAAAAAATCTACGACACCATAGAGGCAATACAAAAGCGGAAATGTTAAAATTGATTTGGTGTTGTGTTGCGGAATGTATATTAAAAGGTAGGTTAGGTTAGGTTGACATGGCCGTCAGGAAAACAACTGACACACTTAGACCAAATGCTCAACCAAACCAAACAAAATTGATAATTATTTGACATGTCAAAATGTCAGTTTAGACGTTTCTATACATTTTATCGATAACTTAGTGGAAAAGTTTTTGGTAGCACAGTTTTTATCCTCTCCAATAGCTAAGCCCCGAGAGTTCTCTGGGATTAAGCTAAGCACCCTCGGTGATTAGTTGTTGTTGGATTTAGTATGCAAATTGTTAATCCTTCTCATCGTTTTTTTCGTCCAATTTCCCTGGGGCTTAGAAAAAAACACGCCTTTACACACATAAGAGTTAGATAATTAAATTTACACAACCAGAAGCACTATGCGATAGTGACAGTAATTTGATAAACTTTCTCATTATCACTACCCAAATTAATATCTTCTTCAGGGAAAAGGTATTAAGTAAGTTTTCATAAAGAAATATCCATTGTGTTATTGTATGAACTTTTTTTTACATGGAAGTATGTCTGGCCCTGAACTATACTTAAGCATCCTCCACGTTAGTCCAAACTCTTCTATCATAATCAGACCCTTGATCGTCGTTATGTTCATGATGTCCCTGTCGCGGTCTATAGCGATGTGTAGTTCGTTCTGAAATCAATTTTCTCTATAAAAACAGGAAATAATTTTCCTTTAGCTATTGGTGCTGGGTTGTAAGTGTGAACTCAACACTCAGTTACCCCACGCCATTTCTCTAAACTAACTGAAACGAGTTCCACCGTTTTCTGTTTATTTATTCTTTCTTCATATTTTTGTTGTTCGTCTTACTTTTTCTAAGTAGGGACTTTCCTTCGGATAAGTTGAAGCAAAAAAAAAAAAAAAAAATTCGATTACCACAACATCAAACTGGGAACGGAACTGGAAACTTCGAATTGGGGATGAGAGTGAGAGATGCACTCTTTCTTCGTTGGCTGTCATGTCCTTGGTATTGCTTTGCTTGTAAGAGGATTTAACAAAAATGGAAGAGTGCTGGATGCTTGCTGGCTCTAAGTTATTTCCAATCGGATTACGACAATGGAAAAAGTCAATAACAGGATAATAGTAACATTAATTTAAAAAAAAAAGAAGAAAAACGCTCACACCGAAACCAAGAAATAAAACAGCAATCTCTAAACAGGAGTTTGGAATTCAAAACAGATAAGTTTCTTGTTTTGCATTTTATTTTCATATTAAATTATTTGCCTCTTGTGGGAAGAAACAGATAAAAAATTAATCTTTTAAGTTTTCAAGTTGAATTCTGAAGCCGATTTTTTTTGAGACAGATTAGAAGGATAAGACTTTTGACACATTACCAAAATCATAAATTAAAAGAAAACTTTGTAATAAATCTTTATCTTTTGTGATAAACGTTCTTTTTCAGAATTATTATGAGGTCTTTGGGGAAAAGTTAAGGAACGATATGCTAAAGAGGATTCCCTTCTATCTTGATCGCATCCTTGTAGGTATCTGAAACGTAAAGTCTAGTCTATGTAATTGGAAAACCTTTAAGTCAATGTGATAATGGTTAAATTTATGACAAATATGTTTTCATAATTCTTAGCAAAATTTATAAATTACGAAAAAACATAAATGTAACTAATACTAATTGCATCAAATGGTTTTTTTTGTATAATCTACACGCGCTCAAGGGATTATGAATGCCCTTTAAATGTTTCAACACAGCGCGGGCGTGAGGGTGAGGTTAAGGAATGTGTTAAGCGATGTTCTGAGAATGTAGGTGGTTGTTGTCTCAGATTTTATCTCCAGGGATGGCGGCTGAACTAATGCGGCTGAAAGAAATTTCCCTGTCTTATTTATCTATGTCCCTTATAACTCGCATTCATTTTTTTATTCTTTTGTCATATTTTATCGGTATACTAGTTTTACTCAATCACATGTTGTTAGTTCTATGCCTAAACAGTATGTAATGAGTAAACCAGCAACTCATTGTATGACATTTATTTTTAGAATTGGTTTTTAATGGGAAAACAAGAAGACATAGACTATGGCAGGGATCCAACATGTGACCATGAGGTTGACAGCCGAACACCTAACTATCGCGCCACGGCCACCCCCAAAGTGAAGGAGATTTTATTGTAGATTTTTACTTGCGATATAAGTACTATAGGGCACGTTTTGCATTTGAAAAAAAAATCGAACTCGAGATTTGAATCAAAGTTGACATTACGATGATAGAGAACACCAAGAACGTGGGTTCCGAAATTCCGACTGTCTGTAAAACGATCTACACCCTAAGCCACTGAACCGATTATGTTCAAACTTTATGCTTAGGCGTTTTAGGCGATTGTCCAAAACATATTTTTGAATCGTTGTTTTAATCATAAATATTGAGTTGCCATACAAATGTTTCTACCATCTTAACGATTTTAATAAAAAATCATGTTTGTACTACCTTGGGTATGATCTACGTTTTGGCAGTTTTTTTTTAGTTTTTTTTATTAACGGTAGATACCTGCCATACAACAATTTTATTGATTAAGACTTTCTCATAAAATGCTCAACGAATTTCGATAAAAAATTTTATACAGGAGCTCCTTCAAATTCTAAATAATACAGTCGAAAATTTTTTTTTTTGATTTTAGAAAAAAAATATTTTTTTTTGACAGTTACTATTTCGAAAACGGGCTTACGATTTTTGCTGAATTTTTTTTTTGAGCTTATAAAGGGTCATCCATTTTCGAATTTCAAAAGTATAGAGGGCTGGAGTTCGACATCTGTAAACTAAGTTGTTAAGCCAATTTTTTTTCCAGTTGAAACTCTAACATTTACGAAAATAGATCGCCTAACTATCCCACAGCGCATTAAAATTGTTAAAACCTCATACAAAAATGGTGATTCTGCCACAGCCACATATCGTTCTTTAAGAGGAGATTATGACTTACATAATCGTCCAACTACGCAAGCAATTGGCAAAATTGTGAAGAAATTTGAAGAAACTGGATTGGTTACAGATATTGTAAAGCCTCTCCATCATCGTTTCGCTCGTACCACTAAAAATATCGCTGCTGTAAGTGAAAGTGTTGCCGAAGACCCGAATGTGTCGATTCCTCATCGTTCTCAAGAATTAGGACTGTCTTACGGCACATTATGGCGTATTTTACATTTGGATCTACACCTACATCCATATAAAGTCCAGCTCACACAACAACTGAAGCCAGCTGACCATTCACAACGTCGTAGATACGTTGAATGGGTGCACATTTCTCAACCGGTGGTTTAATAAACAAAATTGTTGTATTTGGGGTTCTGCGGGAATCCTCAAGTAATTGAAGAGAGGCCATTACATCCACAAAAAGTCACTGTTTGGGGCGCTCTTTGGTCCGGAGGTGTGATTGGACCTTATTTCTTCGAAAACGACGATGGAACGACTGTCACCGTCGAATCGGAGCGTTATGGTCATCTGATAACCGACTTCTTTTTGCCTGCTATTGAAGAATACGACTTGGAGAATATGTGGTTTGAACAAGACGATACCACATGCCACACAACTCGAGCGAATATGGCTTTATTGCAAGAGACATTTCCTGGCCACCAAGATCATGCGTTTTGACGCCGCTGGACTTTTTTTGTGGGGCTACGCGAAAGACCGTGTTTATGCAGATAAACCTTTAACTCTTGAGCATTTGAAAACCAACATTCGTCAAGTTATGGCTGTGATACCGCCCAATATGTGTCAAGAAGTGGGCGAAAATTATCTCAAAATAATCGATGCTTGGAGCAATTCGCGTGGTGGTCATTTAAATGATGTAGTGTTTCACACATAGTGTCAGCGTTCAAACATTATAATACAAAATAAATATCATGAAAAAATATGTTTTATATGTGTTTTATTTACGTTTACTTTTGAAACCGCAAAATGGATAACCCATTATCTACATTAGAGTACATATTTTTTTTAATTAAAATCGTTAGAGCCGTTTTAGAGATTATTTTAGATGGTAAAAAAAATTGTATGGCAAGCACCGTTACCTTTGGGCCTAAAAAAAACGATACAAGAATCTACTTTAGATAATCACCTAATAGCTACTCTTAAAAATATCAAGTTTGAAAAAAATCGGTTCAGCCACGTAGGCTGTAGCTTGTTCTACAGACAGACGGACGTATTTGCAGGACCCACTTTTTGGTATTCTCTATCATCGTAACTCGAGTTCGATTTTTTTTTTCAAATGCAAAACTTGCCCTATACTACCTATATCACAAGTAAAAACAGTCACATTTAGCGACCTAAAAAATAATGAAATGTTCTGCTAAATTTGACTAATCTTGTACTTCACAACGTTAATACTTGACTGCAATGCATCTTCTTTCATATGCGAAATATCACGGAATACACAAAATCTGCCGGTTCAGTAAGTATCTGTACGCTGAAGTGGTACTCTTGCGCCCTGACGCTGACAAAAGCATTGCCTAAAATTTTTCGTCTATCCTATTCTAGAGACCAATCTTTTCGAGTGAATGGAAAACAAAATTTTGTGCCGGCCATCACTAAAAAAAAGTGTATCTAAAATATCATTCAATTTCCGTGTTCGGAACTATGACAATCCACCCAAGAGCCGTAGAAATTTACTGTTTGGAGTAATGTACTCTATCGTTATGTACTCTATCAAAAACTATGATGGACTATGATGATCGTCATCAACGATCAGCATCAACGATCGATGGCTTAATAACCAATTTTTTTTTGATCAAAATTCGATTGTATAAAATGAAAGAATATCTTTGTACTACAGCCCATGACAAAATGGACATTTGGTTTTTTAAAAGTAAAAACTTCTATAAGCACGCTGTGCATTCTCCGGTACGGGGAAAAGTATAGATTCATAAGATGATAAATCATCATCGCGTCGGTTGCGCTGAGAGAAGATTCAAGAGAACAAAAATGGTGCCCAAGAGGTAATGAGTACAATGCCAGAGATGTTACAATATATTCTAAAAGCTGCACAAAATAAATAACGACCATATCTCATATAAATAAAGTTCGTCTCTGGAAGGTGAATGTGTGCATGTATGTATGTATATATCTTTCAAAATTAACACTGGAGTACCCGCGCCCTATTTTTTTTACATCGATACTCGCATGGCCTACTATGGTAGACCATTTAAAAATGCTCTTATCTTTTTAGTTTATAAACATTTAAATGAAACAAGTATTTAAAGATTATATTTATTTATTGTCTTAACCATTTAAAAGTTTGAATTTATAAATATTAGTTGGCAAATTTAAATTTAGTAAAAAATCCTTTTTCAGTACCAAAAAAAGACCAAAATGGTTGTTCAAAAATCGATTATTCATATTTTTTTAAATAATTTATGTATACAGTAAAGCCCGGATAAGTGCTTCACGCTAAATGCCCCACTTTAATATGCACTTATGCGGGTTAGGCAGTTATAAAAACCCGCTTAAGTGCACTTATGTACTCATCTCTATTTTTACATATGCAAAAATTAAAACAAACATTTTTGGTAAAAAAAAAACATTTAATTCAAAAATGCTTTCCCCGGCATTTTGTCCACCAAATTTCCGTTTCGTCCCATCGATCTCACTTGGACTAATCAGTTGGCTACTGATAGGCTTACAAATATGCATTTTTTGTTAAATTCTGTTCACCATACATGGATTTTTTGACAAGTAACTAATGTGAACTATGTCCAACGAAACTAAAATTTTTAATAATTAATATTGGAAGGTTTTGTCCTGGCGCAGACATAGTTAATTAGGAATTTGTTTTGTATTATATTTAATTGGACGTGTTGAATTATTGATTCAAAATAGATTTTAGGGGCCTTTGGTCCACGAATCATTATAGTAGATTAAGATTATTACTTTTGTATTTATGAACTTTGAAGCATAAAACAAAAGGAAGCGCTAAAGGAAAATAAACTGTTGTGTTTTATCAGCTAATTTCAAATGCGTACTAAAAAAAATTTTTGTCAGGTAAATTTCAATAAAAGTATACAAAACAAAAGCCAGTTAAGCGGGAAAGTTGGGTAAGGGGAAGGTACTTATACGATGAATTTTAAATATATGAAAAAAATCCTCATAATATTGGTTCTAAAAAAAAGGCACTTAAGCGGGTAAGGCACTTACGCGAGATGCACTTATCGGGGTATTACTTAATATAACAAAATCAATTTTCATAGCATTGAAGACACACTACAGCATGGTGATAGGGACAAATAAATTTTTTGTTGAACTTTTATGGCCACCGGTGCAATAATTTAATCTTACACAAACGCTCGCGCGGACTACTATGGTAGACAATTGATTTTGACACTAAACTATAAAACTATGCGTTCGCGAACATATCAAGAGAGGCGTTATATCAAAGATATAGTGGCTGGAGTACCACAAGGAAGTGTCCTTGGTCCATTATTGCACATATTATTTACACGTGATATACCTCAAACAGAAGACACTATCGTAGCCACGTTTGCTGACGACACTACAATACTAGCAGTGGGCCAACGAGAAATGATGCTACGACTAAATTACAAAAAGCTCTGAATAATGTCAGTGAATAGACAAAACCTTGGCGCATATCGATTAACGAAGTAAAATCATTCCATGTAGATTTTACGTATAAGAAAATTAATGGATTATCGGTATTTGTTAATGCGCTTCAAGTTCCGTTTGCTAATGAAGCAAGATATCTCAGAATAACTCTAGACGCGAAATTAAAACGCAAACCGCAAACCGTAAAAAGAAATGCAAAGAGTTAAATAATAAACTCATAGATATGTACTGGTTGCTCGGGAAACACTCTAAGATCGTTTGTAACCGCACCTTGGTACATTATAGAAACGAAGGACTCCACATAGATCTCGAGATTCCGAAGGTTAGCGATGAAAAATGAAAGACTAAGCCTTCCGATTTGGTGCACTAAACGAGAATCTGCTTTAAAATCGCGGTATTAGCAGGAACTATCACTGGATAGTTACCTGCAACACGTTAATTAAATTCTTTAAAAATAAGTTGCTAGATAAGTTTCAACTTACTAGCAATCGGGAGGAGGATGTGTTTTTAGTGCAATAAGAATCTTACACTCCTATGAGCAAGCGCTTTTCGGTCCTAATAGAGACTTTTGAACATTTTACACCTATCCACTGGGGATAAAAAAAGGAATTTAGATACACATTTTCTTGTATCAATAATAATTAACCTGCTTCTTTTTATGTTATTTGTCCACAAAAGTAGTTTAAATTCAATAAACAAAATTACACAAAACAAACCAAGGCGATGATTTTGACATTTTAATTATGTGAGTGTACCTGTGATTCTAGCCGTGTTTTATTATCGCCAATAACCCATATGGTTCACCCCGTAAAAATAAAACGATCTGGCTTGTGATGCTTTCCTCCCAAAGCTGAGGTGAGCTCGTTTGTGTGCAGGGTATCCCGAAGAAAGCACAATAAAACTCGGGTTTTAAGAAGGTTAAAGCTCGGTTTAATTATCTTTTATTGCTTACGATATTTTCTTTACAATTTTTCTTACAAACTCTTTAACTTACGATAAATAACACGGAATTTCATATAATTGGCAGGCCCACGTTTTGCTCAGAAGGATCAGACAGGAAATAGCGAATAGACACGCCAGCAACTTACTCTGAAGGAGCAAGAGGGGAAGATCGGTTAGGAATCTAGTTCCTGCCAATGCTAGTTACTCGGGAGCAGTAAGAGGGGAAGAACGGTTAGGAATCTAATTCCTGCCCAAAGCTTGTCCAAGGGAAAATCGGGTAAGTCCACAACTTACTCAGGAGCAGTAAGAAGGGAAGAACGGTTAGGAATCTAATTCCTGCCCAAGGCTAGTCCAAGGGAAAATCGGGTAGGCCCACAACTTACTCAGGACCAGTGACCAGTAAGAGGGGAAGAACGGTTAGGAATCTAATTCCTGCCCAAGGGCTAATCCAAGGGAAAATCTTTCTTTAATAACCAAAATGTCCGCCTTGGCACACCAGTGTGCCAATTAAAGTTAAACGTAATTGATCGTCCAGCTGGCTGCCGCTCGAGATTAACGAGAAACTTATTCCTCAGCAAAACCACAATCGCAATCAAGGCTTGCAGTTGAGTGTACAAGTTTTTTCTCCATCTCGTCGTCGTTCATTACCTTTATTTGGTATGTTCGAGGCTTTGAGTCGGTGTGAACTGTAACAATGACGAACGCAAATGTTGGGTTGGTGTTCAGGTCGATTGATGTTGCTCGAGTGTAATGCTGGTAAGTGCGCAAGACGTTGCTGTGTTATGGTTCCGTGTTGGTCGTATGGAATTGCTTTCGACGGTCGTTTGGAAATGAAAATTGAAACGCTTCGTTACAGGGTTATGTACTGATAATGAACCCTCTGTTCGCCGAATTTAATAATTATATTTGCAAACCCAGATAGAAACTCCGATAGAAACCTGGATCTCGTGTTGTTTTTGTAATACGTGTTAAAAAATAATCCAGACCCAGACCCGTAGATAATAAAACGCAGCTTCTGTTATCGATTCTGAATTGGAATCCAGAATTGTTTTCTGTTCTGTTTAGAGTAAAAACTGTCATTTTGTGGGGGTCAGAACAGTTCTGGACGGCCAATCGAAAAGGCCATTAGTGTGATCAAATATAGAAGGCCACGCGTGTACTCCAGTGTTAATGAGATGTCAGATGAGCAAATAAATTTGAAGAGAATTGCGGAGTAGAATAGCCAACTGAATTGGTTCAAGCTGTATATGTATATCAAAAGTGCTAGATAAGTATGACGTATTTATATAAAGTGTTCAGTGCTGTTTATATGTGTGTATAATTTTCCGATTCCTCATAGTTAAATGTGCGCATAAGTATTGTACATTTGTCTGTGTTTTTATTAATGTATTTACAATTGTCGATTCAAGATTTAATGTGCAGTATAAATGTAAGTATTTAATAGAGACGGGACGGATATCCTGTAGGTATTCGGTATCCGGCTTATCCGGCTTCTTTTTTAATATCCGGCCGGAGCCGATTAATCTTTTTGTATCCGGCCGAATACCGGATAGTCATTTTTTCAGTAAGAAAAATAACAAAATATTAAGTTTTATAATCTGATTGATTTTATTTCATGTAATAACGATAGGCTATCAGCAATTTAATATTGTACGTTTTCTACACCCACAATATGGTGAATGAAAATTAGAATTTCTGCATTCATGGGTACTCTTATTTATTTATATTTTTATTTTATGTACTTTCATCAATTAATTAGAGTTTGTAATAATACTCATATTAGACTAATTAATAATACATTTAAAACAGAAAAAAACCTAATATACAATAAATATTAATTATTAACATTAGTACATAACTATTAGCTTATTAATTTATTTTAATTTATTAACTCGACAATTATTTGTATAATTTTTCTCAGGCTATTTTGGTCACTTTCTTCTGTATGCAAATAAAAGACTTTACTTCATATTTTTACCCTACGTTTCGGTGGATTTTCCCAACTTCTTCAGGGGTTGTTTATTTAAACATAAAATATTAAAAGATTACAATAATTTTTTTTTAAATTAATTAAATTAAGTATTAATTTTTTTTATTTATACGCGCTCAATGTATTATACTATCCTTTAAATGTTTCAAAACAGCGCGGGCGTGAGGGTGATGTTAAGGAAGAGAAAGACTGATAGGAAAGATGTGTGGCGCGATGTTCTGAGACTGTAGGTGGTTGTTGTCTCAGATTTTATCTCCAAGGATGACGGCTGAACTAATGCAGAGAAATTTCCGTGTCTTATTTATCTTTGTCTCTTATAATTCGCATTATAATATTTGTCATATTTTTCGGTATACTAGTTTTACTCAAACACATGTTGTTAGTTCTATGCCTAAACAGCATGTAATGAGTAAGCCAGCAAATCATTGTATGACATTTTATTTATAGAATTGGTTTTTAAAGGAAAAATAAGAGGACATAGACTACGGCAGGGATCGAACCTGTGACCACGAGGTTGACAGGCGAACACACAACTATCGCGCCTACCCCACCTCCATTGGATTAATTGGTACGACAAAAAGTCGCTTTTCATCGTTATTCAAAACAAGTTGTTAATATTGTCTTGAAATCCATTATATTTTATTGTAAAATTAATAATAATTAAAATCAATTAAAACATATAAAATTTCGTGTCAAATTAAACAATCGACCCAACATAAGCAACGCAAAGGGATTTTAATGTATAAGGATCATCTAAATCAAAAGCGGGTATGAAACCTAACATGGAGTTTGCTTTACTAACGTTAATATAGTTTGTATTCAAAAATAACTCCAAGATAAACGATTACGTTTGATTTCGTATACGATGGCAATATTTTTTAAAAATCCAGAAAGTAATGAACTTCTCTTCTCAACTAGCAATCTCTATCTTTATCCAGTATATGAAATGACAGAACATTAATTACAACAAATGCGCTATATATTTGCAGTGTAAAAAGTAAGAATATCTTGTGGAATTGGAGGAAAAAAAAACATGCTTAAGTTGGGTTCGAATATCAGACCACCAAATTATTATACTTTTCATAATGGCAGACATCCGGCCGCCGAATATCCGGTATTCGGCTAAAATCACTATTCGGTACAACTCCAGTATTAAATATGATAATTTGTCATATTGGAAAAAGAATAAAATAAAAAAACATGTTTTATAAAATATATCTAATAATTGTGTTAATATTTCCTGCCGAAAATTAGATATTATTTAGTATTTATTTATTCATTTATTTTTGTTGCTTTATATTATTTTCTTATATATGTAAATTGCATTTTCAGATATTTAAATATTCGATATATCAGCACAAAAATTAATGGGGGAATTTGAAAAAAAAAACAAAATTACAAAATCAGATAAGGTACATCGATATATAAATGAAGTTCATTTAAATGTTTGATATTACAATAAGTAATTTTAATAGGAAAAATTGCTGTTATTTTATAGCTTAACGTGTCCACTTCTATCAGCAGTCCTAACGACTGCTGCGGCTATTTTTATATTAAAAACCTATTTGATTCTATAATCCAAGAGTGTGAATCCGAAAATTTTATTTTTTGATTGTTCGACGTCTTCTTTCTGAAAAAAAAAACTTAAAACTTTCCAATTTCAAGGGATAAAAGGCTCAACATTTTTATATTTTCCTTAAGTAAGATTACCAGATTATTGGTAGTAGGAGGGACTGCTGATAAAGAGGCTGCAGTGCTGTGATTTCTTCTTCTCCTTTCAATTTGTCTTGGAAAGAAAGAGAAGCTTATAGTGGGAATTCTTTACCACGATTATTATATACCTTCTAATACGCGCAGAAAGACATTCCTCTTATATGTTTTATGCCCGTTTCCTGATACACAACTTAAACATTTAAGGTCTACTTAGGCACTTACGTGACAGCATACGCAAAGGAAAAAGTAACCCTTAAGCATTTTAAGTTGAACATAAATATTTATGATTCTTATCAGCAAACGGGCCTTAGACCTTCACCAACAATGAAAAGTGCTGCTATTTTTCTGCTGTAGGTGCTATTTTCAAAAAAAAAATTAATTAATTTTGGACTGCTTGTAATTAGAAAACAATTTGCTGTAATTTCAAATCATAGAAACTTGTTCTTCAAAAAAAAAAAAAAAATAAAACATCTGTGCACTGCTAAATTCTCCTCAGGTGGTCATATAAATGATTATGATACTGGTAGAGGTACAGAATATCTAAAGTACATTCTTTTACCTTGTTCAGCTATGCTTTGCTTCATTTTGTTAACAATGCGCTCACAGAGCTCTCAGCGCAGTCCTGTTGATTTTGGACTGGCAGCAAAAATAATTGTTTCGGACTAAAAATAAATAAATAAAAACATTGAACACAATAAAAAAGACATAAGGGAGGAAAAATAGCACACAGAGTAAAACAAAAAAACGAAAAAAAAATCAAACAAGAGTAAACAATATAAAAAGTACAAATGTTGAGGATGTTTCTGTAAGACTTTTCCCTCAGCTGGAAAGGATGATTCCACCTTGAGGACTATAGAAAACATTACATCAGCTATGGGAAGTAAAGGCTATTCTCGTCTACACAACACTATAGTGTATCTACATTCCAGGTACATTCAAGTGTGTACCCAGTTCTTCTACTTCAACACAATTTGAAGTGAGAGTTCTTCTAAAAACAAAACAAAAAAAATTAAAAAACAAAACCAAAGTGAAGGAGTAGTAACGCCTGAAAAACAATTACGTAAGACAAAAAAATAAACTTTTCAATAGCAACTGCAACAACCAACACACCATCAACAAAAAGGTGAAGAGGAATTTTCTGCACGCTTCAAAAAACTCGGACGAAGAAATATCCTGATGTTGTATGAAGTAAAAGTGTTCGCTGCACTTCTCTAACTATTTTTTTTTTGTACTGGTCATCAAACAGGGAGTAAACTTTTACTTCAAAATGTTAGGGCTGCTACACACGAACTTCAGAGTCTATGAGGCAAATGCATAAATTAAATCCGTTGTCATCATTGAAAAATAAAATGAAATAACTAAAAAAACAGATTTAGTTAGAATCGATGGATTTGTCTGTGTCATATCAGAGAGGATAGCCGTCTCACACAATATAAGCCATAAATATTATAGTAAAGCGATATCACCAAAGAAGGAAACGAACTTAACTTACCTTAATGTAAGCTTTAAATTGCCCCAGAGAAGTTTCAGAAGTTAGTCAGCAAAACGCTCGGAATAGTAGAACTATTTGACAATCTCTTAAGCATGCTACAGAATACAACTTCTAGAGAGAACCAATGATGAAGAGAGAGACTTAGCTATTAGAAACCGCAGGACCCAGAATGATTTATAGTTCACCAGCATAATTTTTTAAATACAAAGGTAATCGTACCATCTCGTATCAGTGGCGTGAGTTCTAGGATAGAACTATCAGCCCTGTATAATGTACTAGCGGACAAGGCGAACTTTGTCTCGCCCAAATTTAATGCATTCAAATGAACTGCAGAGCTATAATAAAACACATATAATTCAAATTTCAATGTGATTTAATTGAGTGGAATAAAAATAAGGAGATAGTGATGTAATAAGCAATGTTTTTCGATTTGTTTCCCGGCGCAAAACCAAGCAACAAAGACCGGGAATGATATCAATTCAGTCGAGACATCAACAGAAATTTGGCATTGCGAAGCGCCAGTAATTGTCTTGAGAATTCAGTAGCCCATGGGTCGTTCTGCAATGCCACTCTCATATTTGTGGTCAACTTCAACTTCTTGACATGCCGGCACAAAACCGACGATTTCAAGCATGCATTCAATTCAACGGCAGCAGTAGATTTTGGGATGATGGGAAGCGTTTGACGAAAATCTCCGCTAAGCAATATCATAACCCCAACAAATCATATCGAATCACCTTGTAAATCGATCATTGTTCGGTCAACTGCCTCCATAGCTCGTTTATCCGCTATCATTCGCATTCATCCCAAATTCTGATTTTGCATTTTCGCATCAATTTCGCTGTCGCCGTATTCTTGGTCATTGTGCACGTTATTTGCTTGTCAACCGTGAGAAAATTCATGGCCAGCTTCAAAGCGGAATGTGCAGTTCGACCGCCTTCAAACAGTGTGGCATCAATGCCATAGATGTCATATAGGATGCAACAGGCAACGAAAGAGATCTTCGCCGATTCATCCATAATGAATTTCACATTCAACCGAAATTTTTCAAGCTGCACAACGAATTTTTCACCTTTAAGTAGTCCATCCATGGAACATTGTACACAACCGACAAAATAAAATATATCAAAATCCATTTAATGGGAATCAATTGTCGTAGATGTGTTCATACACGCGCCAACAAAGAGAAACCAAATTAAGTGTGTGTATACAAAACAAAACACATTAATAATACTAATAAAGTAATAACAAACATGAGAGTGACATTTTTGGTCATAACTCCGTTCTAGACATCGGGCGGCAAACAGATCTCTTACATTCACTATGCAAACATGTCATAAGATCTCCCCAAAATTTCATTCAAATCGATCGAGCCGAAAAAAAGAAGATAGCACACAAACATAATTTGGATTGTTCTTTTTTAATTAATTAAAATTAAATTAATTAAATTTATGACATAACGTTGTAAATTTCACTACACTACACCGGTATTGCCATTTACCTGGCTTAGTGATGAATTTTATTGCATTCGTAGTAGATATGAGAATTTATAATGTCTTCTCTGATATTAAATTTTACTGCTCCGTTAGATAATTAAAAAAGTATTAAATTTGTGTTTTATAAATAATATGGAATGTATTTCAGGCACGTATACCTTAAATCGGGAAATTTTGCGACACATCAGGGTCACATGTAATTGATCATGTGAGAAACATATGGAAATTCAAAACTGATGCTGCAAATATTCAACTATTGTCCTTGCAATTTCCATTAATTATCATAACGAAAGCGCGACGCACGTTAAATTAAAGCATCATTCCTATGAATGGTATCTCCTTTGATATATCGGCGGAATCCGCGGAAAGAGACCATCTTGAATTGTCCCCTCAAACTGTCGTTGGCGGCGAGTCCATTATCCTTTTCCGGCTTAGATGATGCTCCTCGCCGTCTTCACTTTTCATACACAAAACAGTTGTCAAAGCTTATCTTAAAATGATTTAATATTTTTTAAAACAAAGAATTAATTGTGTCGGGAAGCAACTTATTTTACGTTTGGTTTTGCCAATTAAAAAGTGTGATCAGGTGTGCCCAAATATATAATAACCCACTGAAGTTGTTTGTTGAACAACTGTTTTTGTTTTTTGCTAAAATTTTGTAAACTTAATTATGTTTAGTGAAACGAAAGTTCAGAAAAAATCTAGTATTTTATTATACAAAAGTTTTATAGATGTTTTGATTATTTTTCGTATCAAAAACGGACCATTATTTCCTAAATGCTTCAAAATAAGAAATAATTTTTTTAAGGATGCGTCCGTTTATATTAAAAGTTCATTAAAATTTGTATAAAATCAAAATATTCTGAACTTTATTTATTCTCAGAAAATATGACTCCAAGAATTTCTTAAACCTATTTCTAGTTTAAAAAAGCAAAGTATAGTTTTCAAAAAAAAAAATTAAAGCTTTTTCCAATTTTTTTTTTAACTTCCTTCTTTTCAAAAATCGTGAAACTTTTCAGTTGTATTTCCTCTAAGGACTTAAAGTCTTACGAGCAAAATTAATGTAAGTTCATAGCATTACTCTCTGACGTCACTACATTTGTCATGGCGTTGACCAACACATTTTATTTATTTTTTTTCTTATCCTTATCTTTATTTCTTACAAAACTTAAGTAGTTAGCTATTATAACAATAAAAATTAAAGTAATTTACAATGGCTAGTGTTTGAAGAAATAGCTAAGTACTTTCTATTGTTCGAAAACAAGTGGCAAAAGTACTTTTTAGTAAACAAAATGTATATATTGTTGATTGGGAATCATTCAATATTTGAAAATAAGTTATTCTAAGACAGATGTAGACATATGGAAAGTCTGTGACAAACTAGAATATATTTTGAATGTTAAGCTAATAGAATCTCAATTTCAGGATATTTGAAATATAAGAGCCATTTTTGTATGTTTAATAAGAAAATAGATTTCCCTCTCTCACACCTTCGGTTAGCTGGAAGATGATTAAATATACGAGGAGCTGTAACGTAATAACATTTTGAAAAATGAGCTTTATTAATTCTTGGTACGTTTGCGAAGTTACTGGTGTTGATACGTGAGTGAAAATTGTCAACAAACCTCACATTATAATAACCGGAATTTTCAAAAAATAATTCCAATATTTTGTAGCAATACAGATGTCTTAAAAGTAAAATTCCAAGATTTTTATGTTAGCCGTATCGTAAATGCAACCGCAATGGTAAATGCAACCGAAATTGTAAATGCAACCGCAATGGTAAATTCAACCGCAATAGTAAATGCAACCTCAATAGTAAATGCAACCGCAATGGTGAATGCAACCGCAATGCTAAACACAACAGCAATGGTAAATCCAACAACAATGGTAAATGCAAAAACAATGGTAAATGCAACCACAATGGTAAATGCAACCGCAATGGTAAATGCAGCTGCAATGGTAAATGCAACCGCAATGGTAAATGCAACCGCATTAGTAAATTCAACTGAAATGGTAAATGCAACCGCAATAGTAAATGCAACCTCAATAGTAATTGCAATCGCAATGGTAAGTGCAACCACAATGGTAAATGCAACCGCAATGGTGAATACAACCGCAATGCTAAACGCAACCACAATGGTAAATGCAACAACTATGGTAAATGCAACAACTATGGTAAATGCAACAACTATGGTAAATGCAACCACAATGGTAAGTGCAACCAAATGTTAAATGCAACCGCAATGGTAAATGCAGCTGCAATTTTAAATGCCACCGCAATGGTAAATGCAACCGCAATGGTAAATGAAACCACAATGGTAAATGCAACCAAAATGGTAAACGCAACCGCAAAGGTAAATGCAACCGAAATGGTCAATTAAACCAAAATGGTAAATGCATCCACAATGGTAAATGCAACTGCAATGGTAAATGCAACAACAATGGTAAATGCAATCGCAGTAGTAAATGCAACCGCAATGGTAAATAATGCTACAATGGTAAATTGCAACGGCAACGGTAGATGCAACCGCAATGGTAAATGCAACCACAATTATAAATGCAACCAAATGGCAAATGCAACCGCAATGGTAAATGCAAATGTAATGGTAAATGCAACCGCAATGGTAAATGCAACCGCAATGGTAAATACAAATGTTATGGTAAATGCAACCGCAATAGTAAATGCAACCGCAAAGGTAAATGCAACCGAAATGGTCAATTAAACCAAAATGGTAAATGCATCCACAATGGTAAATGCAACTGCAATGGTAAATGCAACAACAATGGTAAATGCAATCGCAGTAGTAAATGCAACCGCAATGGTAAATGATGCTACAATGGTAAATTGCAACGGCAACGGTAGATGCAACCGCAATGGTAAATGCAACCACAATTATAAATGCAACCAAATGGCAAATGCAACCGCAATGGTAAATGCAAATGTAATGGTAAATGCAACCGAAATGGTCAATTAAACCAAAATGGTAAATGCATCCAAAATGGTAAATGCAACTGCAATGGTAAATGCAACAACAATGGTAAATGCAATCGCAGTAGTAAATGCAACCGCAATGGTAAATGATGCTACAATGGTAAATTGCAACGGCAACGGTAGATGCAACCGCAATGGTAAATGCAACCACAATTATAAATGCAACCAAATGGTAAATGCAACCGCAATGGTAAATGCAACTGCAATGGTAAATGCAACGACAATGGTAAATGCAACCGCAGTAGTAAATGACACCGCAATGGTAAATGCAGCTACAATAGTAAATGCAATCGCAATGGTAAATGCAACCGCAATAGTAAATGCAACAACAATGGTAAATGCAACCGCAATGGCAAATGCAACCGCAATGGTAAATGCAACCACAATCAGAAATGCAAGCGCAATGGTAAATGCAACTCCAACGGTAAGTGCAACCGCAATGGTAAATGCAACAACAATGGTAAATGCAACCGCAGTGGTAAATACAACCGCAGTTGTAAATGCAACAACAATTGTAAAAGCAGCCGCAGTGGTAAATGCAACCGCAATGGAAAATGCAGCTACAATGGTAAATGCAACCGCAATGGAAAATGCAACTGCAAAAGTAAATGCAAAAGAAATGGTCAATTAAACCAAAATGGTAAATGCATCCACAATGGTAAATGCAATTGCAATGGTAAATGCAACAACAGTGGTAAATGCAACCAAAGTAGTAAATGCATTCACAATGGTAAATGCAACCGCAATAGTAAATGCAACAACAATGGTAAATGCAACCGCAGTGGTAAATACAACGGCTGTTGTAAATGCAACCGCAATATTAAATGCAACCGCAATGGTAAATGGAACCACAATGGTAAATACATCCACAATGGTAAATTCAACCGCAATGGTAAATGCAGCTACAATAGTAAATTCAACCGCAATGGTAAATGCAGCTACAATAGTAAATGCAACCGCAATACTAAATGCATCCGCAATGGTAAATACAACAACAATGGTAAATGCAACCGCAATGGCAAATGCAACCGCAAAGGTAAATGCAACCACCGCAAACGCAATGGTAAATGCAACCGCAATGGTAAAGCCTACTCCAATGGTAAATGCAACCACAATGGTAACTGCAACCGCAGTAATAAATGCAACCACAATGATAAATACAACCGCCATAGTAAATGCAACCGCAATGGGAAATGCGATCGGAATGGGAAATACAACGCTCATAGTAAAGGCACTTGACAAATCTTTCGAAATGTACCCGAACATAGTAAGCAATGTTTTGTCTATCGAATTCACAAATTCACTGCCCAAAGTAATAATTTTTTTTTTATAAGTATCCCATATAAATTCGTTCTTGTTGATTCTCATGATTTCAACTACATAGAACGAAAAAATCTAAAATTAATTCTGCTGAATTAAAAAATATTTTATTTCATTTGAAAAAATATGTCAAGCGAGAAAATGGTTCAAGAAAGAACAGACTCAAGAGTTACTGGTATGTTTTTTGCTGGACTTTCAAGCGCTGCTGCATCTTTTATTGTATATCCATTTATTTTTGTAAAGCAGAGGGCTGAAATCCATCAATTAACGGCGACACAGGTCATAAAAGAACATTTCAAAACTAAAGGTTTTGTATTTTTTTAATTTATGTCTATTAATTGAATTTTTTGTTTTAGAATTTGTATTGTTTTAAGTCAAATTATTTACTTTTAATTTATTTTCAGGCTTTAGAAATATGTACAGAGGAGTAATGGGCTTTACGGCCCGTTCATTGGTACAGTCAAGCCTCAGGTTCGAGCTCTACGAAGAGGCGAATCGTCGAAATTTGTTGACATCTTTAGATCGAAAGATTGCCTTAGCCGGATTGAGTGGAGCTGCTGTGGGTATTTTGATTACTCCGTTGGCTAGAATGCAAATTCTGGCCCAAAGTAAAACCGGAATAAGAAGTTTTCTTCGCGAGAGAGGAAGCTATTGGAAAATGTTTTCTGGTGCAGAACTAGGTGCTGCCCGTGGGATGTTATATTCCATTGGACAATTTGTTCTGTATGATGAGGTAAGTAAAGCTACGGATGTCTAGAAGCATTTAAGCAAATTATGTCAAATTTGTATTTATTTTTCAGACAAAAACACATCTTCTGAAGTACCAGAACATTTTCCAAGATAATATATATACTTCTATTTTGGCAGCAATAACGGCAGGCTCCGTTGCAACTGTACTTCAACAACCGCTGGACGTTGTGCAACTTAAATTTATGAAGAGCCCACCAGGAGTGTTTCGAAACTCTGCAGACGTTTTTAGGACAATTGCACGGGAGTACGGAGTAACAGGCTTTTACAGAGGACTTTCTCCAGCATTTCTTAGAATTATTCCTCACACCATATTAACGTATATATTTTTAGAAAATATGCGTTCCAATTATGGTGAGGGGAAAAAAACATACCACAAAATGGAGAGCAGTGATGTTACTGGGGCCAAAATAGCTTAGGTATACTTATGAATAAATTTATTTAACTCAATCTTGGGTTTGCTAGACTACGAACTGAAGTATTTTGGAATTCATATATTATAATTGGCGGCAGGAAATGGTAAAATATTTTGTAAATTTTTAAGTTTTATTATATAAATATATATTTTAATTTTAACAGTTTATTAAAAGGCATTCATTCACATTCTGCAGTAAGACCTGGTGATAGAACACTTCCTTATACTATTTTTTATATGGAACTTATTGGCTCTATAGTGTATTCTGTATGTTATTATAATAAATTTAATATTATATTATATATATTTTATTGTACATGTTAATGTTATTATAATAAATTTAAAAAAAAATAATTTTGTTTCATAAATATATTTCAAATATAAATAAATATTGACTTTCTTTTTTAAAAAAAAATATACATAAAGTTTTTTTTTCATAAATTAAAATTGGAATTTCAGATGCGGAAAACCCTGATTTTTGGGCTAGGTATGTATAACAAAAGTTAAAAAAAAAAAACAATATTTATATGATGATCTTAGAGTCAGGGTGTATAAGTGGTGTAAATTTTATACTTCACATGTATAGCCTCACATTTCACAACTCGATTCACGCTTCGCATTTCATAATACGAATTTTATACTTCGGACTTTACACTTCACATTTCGCAAAAGCCATTTGCTCTTAAAGTTTTGACTAAGACCTTAGCCAATGCATGTTGTTTCCAGATTAAAAATCCTGAACAGAATGGCAACATTGTCTGTATTTTTTGAATGTATTTACTTTAGTGTAAATTTCAACATTTTAGTATTGCATAATTTGTTTGGTGACATTTATATAATTATCTACCACAATAGTGTTTGGCAAAAAAAATGGCGATTAAATAATATTTTATATAATACTAGCGGACCAGACGAACAAATTTAACGTATACAAATGAACTGCAGAGCTATAATAAAACACAGATAGTGTTTGAGAATAATTTTGTATTTTTAAACACATTTTTTTAAATTTAAATAACACATAAAAACACCTTGAACTTTTTTTCTTTTTAAACACATAATCGTTGATATTATTATTTTTTTGTTTTTATTTGTTTTCTTTTGTAATTAAATGTATTTATATTCTATCGTTTTTCATTTTTCTCATTGGATTAACTTCTCTTTCTTAAGCAAAATAAAATTGTTAAGCTTTAAAAAGAAATTGTTGAGAGTTGTTTTTCATAGGCAATAATTGCTGGTCCTTCGATTCCTAAACAGCTAGTTCAAATTTCAATGTGATTTAATTGATTGGAATAAAAATAAAAAGATAGTGATGTGATAACCAATGTTTTTCTATCTGTTTTCCTTTTTAAATTTTATTTTAAATATATGCCTGTAAGACCTAAGGTCTTTTAAATGCAACCTGAATTGCACAGCACAAGTTTGGTACAGTGGATTTGAGGATCAGGTATTGACTCATTTTAACCCATGGGCGGCATCCAATTTAAATTGGAAGTATAGAAGAGAATGCGCCTAGCGTGGGGATCGAACCCACACGTCTTAGATTGCAATCAAGCACTCTATCCACTGCGCTATTGCCACCCATATTTTCCGGCGCAAAATAAAACATCAAGGACCGTTTACCTAGCTATCAACGACGTCCTTAATCTTCGCTGCTAGTATTGCCCGTTCACAAATCCTTGGAGATTTTTAGGATTTTTTGCAATGTCGGCGAACTTTTACTTTGGTCATGAGTTTCTCCTTCAACGTTGTTAACTCCCAAAAATTTGTCGGGAATAATATCAATTATTTCTTGGCATTGCCAAGCGCCAGCAGTTGTCTTGAGAATTCAGCAGCCGATGGGTCGTTCTGCAATGCCACTCTCATATTTGTGGTCAATTTCAACTTCTTGACATGTCGGCACAAAGAAGACAATATCAAGCATGCAATAAATTCATCGGCAGCAGTAGAATTCGGTATGATGGGAAGCTTTTGACGAAAATCTTCGCTAAGCAATATCATAGCCCCACCAAATCAGCTCGAATCACCTTGTAAATCCATCATTGTTCGGTTAACTGCCTCCAAAGCTCGTTTATGCGCTATCATTCGCATTCATCCCAAATTTCAATTTTGCATTTTCGCATCATTTTCCCTGTTGCCGTATTCTAAGTCGTTGTGCACATTATTGGCTTGTCAACCGTGAGAAAATTCATGGCCAGCTTCAAAGCGGAATGTGCAGTTCGACCGCCTTCAAACAGTGTGGCAGCAATGCCATAGACGTCATATAGGATGCAACAGGCAACGAAAGAGATCTTGGCCGAATTGTTGCTAGAATCCACTAAATGACGAATGTCTTGCATGTCCCACGAACCGGAAGCATCGAGATAGTAAATACGATTGCGGAATCGTATTCCAAAGCAGCGCGATTGAATCCAACATTTACCACTTTTCTTCTTCTAATTTATTTTTGTCGAATTGTGGTGGTGATTGTGCAGTTTGAAGCTGTGCATTATGGGTACGTCTCCATTTATTTCTTCTGCACGTATCTCTTGGGTTTCATTATCATGGACATTCTGAAGGCGGGTAGCTCATCCAAAGTAAGATCGGAATTAGTTTAATAATACACAAAACTTGAATCAATTTCAGTAAGAAAAATAGTACATTTTCTGAGTAGAAAATTATAATGTTAAAAGGACACCTGTCAACTCGCTCACAATCTAAGTCAACGCGTTTACCGCAATCTATCGGTATGTGGCATTGATCACAGCACAGCGTCATCTAATATATATCCCATAAGCTTCTCAGACCGGCAGACCGAGAACAGAGAACATTATTATACTAAGAAAAATCTTAGAAACGTAATCATTCAATTTAAAGAAGACTCACAATTCTCACATCTTTTCATTGACTTCGAATTTCAGTTTGATATCATTCGTAATTCCTAGTCAGGGGCACTTATTGGCGTTGTGTTACGTGATACAAGAAAACAAACAATATGTGCAAAAAAGTTACCGATGTACATTGCTTGTGAGGTTCAGAATATCAAAATAGGAGGGAAAAATAAAGCTGTATAAAGCATTCCACATTCGTGTTGTACGAATAAAGAAAGAATCTCTGTAATAAACAGTAAGTTCGAAGTTGGGCTCATGGGGAATCTGAATTCATTCCTAGAAGCACCAGTATTACGGTTGAATAATTATACATAGTATCATAGTTTATCATCAGCCATACGTATCAATACCTCATTCATATGAAATTCCAGTGCCAGTTTTTAAGGAACCACCTTCTTTGTTACAAGAATACGAGTGTGGTTGAGATGACGAGTGCCACCAACGATGAAGATTTTGAAATGAAAGATCACTTCGTTCCTAAAGGATTTGATCAGACCGAGTTTAATGATTGCGGAGCTCTTAGCATTAAGGCTTGGGAGAAAAACTTGCTTGAAAAAGGAGCGAAGATATCCTATTTTCGTTCAAGAGAAATTACATTTTTACAATTATTTATTTGAATCAAGTTAATTATATCTAGCATATATGTTACTGATAATTAATATGTTATGAAATATTACAAAATATTTTTTTAAAACCAGTATTTGATACATCAAACAAATTCATTATGATTTACGTTAAACACATTAAACATGTTATTCAAAGGTGTTTTCCGATAATAGTTGGTATGATAGTGTGCTATATAAATTGGGTCAGAAAGACCTCTTAAATTTCGATTTGGAACATAAAAATTAACGTGAGACAAAAGGTTCAAAGCATCGATATTTCCATTAATAAGGTTAACAATAAAAACAAAACATAAATAGGAGCGTCTGCTCTCCAGACTGGGTAAATCTATTAGTTTTAGACGGTTACTATATGAAGGAAGATTAAAAGGGTCCTGACAGCCTAAACATCTAAGGGCAAATTTTAAGAATCTTTTTCGAATTTGTTCAATTCTTATTTTGTGGCAACGGTAATAGGGGGTCCGGTCCTTATCTGGCAAGCATACCCTATAATGGGTCTGACAAATGAGGTAAATAGCTATTTGATAACGTAAGGGTCTGAAAGCTGACCTGATTCTATTTTAATCCAACCTAATATTGAATTGGCCTTATTGCAAGTCACATTTATATGCTGTGTGAATTTGAGTTTTTTATCAAACAATACACCAAGGATAGATACTTCACTAACATTTAACAGATTTACGCCATTGAAAATATAGTCAAATATAAAACAGACAATTTCCTTGCAAACTTTATAATTTTACACATATAAATATTTAACAACAAATAATTAAGTAAACACCAATTACAGAAAGCGTTGAGATCAGTTCGAAGATTTTCACAGTCTAGATGACTAGAAATGGTTTTAAAAATATAAACATCGTCAGCATTGATAAGACAGTTTGAGTGTTTTAAGACTAAAGGAAGATCATTTATAAATAATATAAAAAGAACTGGACCCAAATGGCTGCCCTGAGGAACCCCCGAATTTACAACAAATCTATGTGAATGGTAGCCATTAAAATTAACTGAATATGATGTGTCAAGTAAATAAGGTTTAAGCCATGCATTGAAGTTCACGCTAAGCCCCAGCCTACTTATTTTATGAAGCAGAATTCTGTGAGACAGTTTGTCACATGCCTTACTAAAATCTGTGAGATCACAGTCTGTTTGTTTTTTTATTTTTAAACGAGTCGATACAAGACTATGCTAGCTCCATGAGGAGAGTGACATTCGAACGGCCTTTCAAAAAACCATGTTGGTTAGAAATAATAAATTTTTTAGGGTAAAAGCTTAATGTTTTGCAAATAATTGCTTCAAAAAGCTTGGGAATAGCTGACAATTTAGCTATTGCACGATAGTTCTCAATTGCGTCCTTTTTTCCTATCTTATGGATAGGAATAATGAATGATTGCTTCCATAAATTAAGACATTTACAAATAGTCAGTTAATGATTAAAAAGAACAGCAAGGGGCATCAACAAATGATTATAACATTTTTTAAGAAATGAAGCTTGTACTCCATCAGGGCCAGGAGCATCATTGTCTTCTAAGTTAGATATAAACTTCATAATATCATCAATTGTAATATGAAAATTTATATCAGTCAAATGAGACTATGATTTCAAATGACCAAATAATTTATCATTTTCGTCAGGATTATCACAGATTAAATTATCACAGTTCGAATAGTTATCACAGTAGGAAGAATCACAGACGTATGCACTGAAAATAGTTGCTATGATCTTGGGTCTTGGTTAGAGAATTGATTATGTTTAAGAACGGACAGATATGACAGCAAATTTGTGTATTGTCATAATATATATTGTTTAATGTAGGAGTTCGGGATTGAAGCCTATAACGCAACTGAATGGCGACTATTTATTGATAGATAAAAGCGGAGCGCAAAGTGTGTCCTCCTCCACAATGGAAACTGTTTTAGTGCAGTTGCAATAGGCCACTCAGTTTGTTTGCGTGATGAATATGAAGACATTAAGAGAGTTGTTATTGATTTGGTGCAATATCAATTGTACAAATGGATCATAATGTGTTGACCTTAAAATTGTATGCTTCGTTCTTTGCCCGCAACGTGGATATACCAAGTATGCCTGTTTTTTGTGTATGTGGGACAGCAGAGCTCGTGAGAAGCATTCTATACAGTTGAATTGGTCGCTAAGGTCTGAACTCAAGCCTGGTAATCCAAATATTCTACATCAGCCGCTTGTGGACAGAAAGAATATTATATTTCCACCTCTGCATGTAAAACTGGGCCTCATTTCAGCATTTCCTCACCTGTTATTTGAAAAGATAAAGGCCGGTGTGTTTGATGATCCACAGATTAGGAAGTTCTTTAAAGATGGACATTTTATTGGGACAATGACAGAATTCCAAAAGATTGCTGTAGTTGGCATTCAAAAACTTTGTCAAAAACTTTCTTTGGAACAAACGAGCAGCGAAACAGACAGAAGTTTTTCAGCAACTTTTAGAGACCTTCGAAATTCTTGGTTGCAACATGAACATCAAGGTTCATTTTCTGCATAGCCATCTTGCTGATTTCCCGCAAAATCTAGGTGCAGTCAGTGATGAGCAGGGTTAGCGATTCTACCAAGATATAAAGATCATGGAGGCTCTCTATCACGGTAAATGGGATGAACACATGATGCCTGACTACTTTTGGAGCATAAGGCGAGATTGTCCACGGAATGAACACGCTATAAGCGAACATTTTCACCTTGATATATATCTGTCACTTGGTTAAAGTAGTTTAATACTTTTATGAATAAGATAATTTTATTTCAACATCTTGTTTGGTAATTGTTTCCTCAATTTTTTTATTTTATCGACATTTTGTATGTTATTTAGAATGAAACGATGATACCCTGTAGCTTAAGAATGTGCCGTGATAGACAAAAACTGTTATCATTCGGACGCCAAATAAGTTAAAAACAAGTATAAGATCATAGTCAACGAAATGATGGTTCCCCAGTGTAATTTAAGGGAAGGAATACAACTGGCTATTTCGTTAAAAAAATGTTTGTAAAAATACCGCTAAAATAATGAAATACCATTAGATGTTTCGACGGTGTTCTAGAGATCTAAATGTTTCCATTATAGTTATATGATCTATCATTCTTATAGCCCTATTTGGAATTCTATCTTTCCTATCATTCTTTCTCTTCCTTAACCTCACCCTCACGCCCGCGCTGTGTTGAAACATTTCAAGGGTAGTATAATCCCTTGAGCGCGTGCAGAATATACAAAAAAGGCTCGAAAGTTCTAGCCCAAATGTGTGAGTTATACTCCAATTTTGGACGAATGAAGGCGATATAGATTACAGCCATTTAAGAAGGGAAGAAGAATATCTTGCCTCTTCGAAGAAAGCCCAAACACTGCAGCAATCTTGGCGACATCGAATTAGTGGCCATTCTACAAGAGGTGGTCTGGGATGCACATAAGAAGGACTGAAAGCTAATCGGTTTCTTCAAATGCCGCTAATTAATAGCAGTATAGGGGTGGGTTTTACTTTAAAGACAGAAGACACTGAGTTGTTAAAGCATTAAATTCTACGCTGTTTTTATTCCCCATTGGAAATTGCTGTCGAGATGAGAATTAAATGAGCTGATCATACGCTGCCGTAGCAGTTCCTACATCCGAATATAAAGGAGGTGATTTTGAAAACGGATATAAAAAGCTGAGAGTATTATCGGCAGCAAGACAATTTAGTGGATTAGAATTTCCGATAACAGATCATTAATGAAAATGAGAAACAGTGGTAGAGATAGAACGGATCCCTGTGGCATCACACCCACCCCAGCATTTATTTTGTGAATTTCGAGATCGCCAATACGACTTGTATTAAGTGGTCTGAATGGTAATTTCTTGTCCAACGAAGAATAGATTCATCGATAACAAATATACAAATTTTCCATAAGATGCCTTGATGCCGAAGTCTATCAAATGCTTTTAAAATATCGAGCGTAATATAAATACTTATTCCAAAACTATGAAAGCTGATATGTTATCAGCGTTTTCATTACCATCAGCAGAAGAGACGTAAGTGCCATTGGATGGTAATTATATTCCGATAAATGAACCTAAACTAGGATATAATATCAGTAGGATCATCCGAAATGTTACAAGCTTCACAACGAATTTTCCACCTTTACATTGTCCAAAATCATCAAATCATGCATTAAATTTATCTATATATCATCGAGAAAAAAATCTTCGCGTAATTCTAGAATTTATCGAGTTTTCCACTAAGAATTTTCTATTTTTTCATTCGAAAAGCCATTCCGGAACATTTGCATACACAACTAAATACAAAAAATCAATTTTCGATTTTTAAAATTTCCCGATTTTTCTGGAGGGTTTACTCCAAATTTTATTTCGCAAAAACCTTCTCCTGGATTTTACGAACAACTAAAAAGAGTTCGTTCTCAACTGATGAATTACAATACATTTTTCACACCATTTTTAATGGCAGATGCCCGTACGATGGTATACGGACTTTCTATCCCACGGGAATCTAATGACATCTATAGACCTACAATTAAAAACGGTTCAGTCGTTGAGGCGTGAAAGCGGAACAATCACCCAAGTATATATATATATTTTTTCAGTACCCCGTCCATCTACCAATCAAATTCAAAAATCCGTGGCCTTCTATGCGCCTTGTATATGAAAGCTATGTTGGTTATTTGTAGAATGAGCTCTATGAAAATTTAAAACACACCTATTCCACGGGAACCATACATTTTTGCGGGATAAAAAGTAGCATGTGGTCTATTCCAGACAATAATCTATCTCTGTAACAAATTTCATCCAGATCCCTGTAGCCGTTCCGGAGTTATTGAGCAACAAACATCCAACATCCCTCCATCCATCCATCCATCCATCCATCCAAACTTTCACATTTATAATATTAGTAATATTACATCCTTAGTAACTTTTTTTTCACTACTAAGCCTTTTTTTAGCCACTTTTTTCACTAAATAAAAAAATATCTTGAGTATCCCCCTGAATATTTTCGGCGGTCAGTCAAAACGCGTTAATAATGGCTCGACGATATAGTCTAAAATGCAATTTTTTTTTTTGCAATTTTAAGGCCCCATGTAAGTAAGCAAAAATCGTGACCGACCGACGATTCTTAAAATCTATCTATGACTTTTTTCCGATCATTTTAAGGTTTTATTGCCTTCAGCGACCGCGTATTGTTAAAAACCAGTTTCTTATCGAAATTTACAGAAACGAGCGATCGGCCTAACAAATTTGTATTCTTTTTTACCAGCCGCGTATTTCTCATGCGTTACGCGTATTGCGTAATAATGCAATTTGCAAGTTATAACAAGAAACAAGTAGCCAATAATTTTTAGCGGGCGATTTGTTACCGAACCGTTCGTGCTAATAGACGTTTCTATAGAAGGCGTCAAATCAGGCCAGAGATTTAAATTTCGTATTTTCAGATACCAAAAATGATGAGTACCCCATTTAAATGTCATTAATCTTTTTCTTCTTTTTTTTGCTTAATTTTTTTTTAGATTAAAATAAGAGTTCTACAAGTTGCCGCCCTAGGCTCGAGCCTCAGAGCCTAGTGGTAGTGGTTAATGTGCCACTGGGACAGTGTTCTGTAAGACCACCTCCTATCCAATTTTTTTGAATTATTGTAAGAAAATATAAATAAGAAAAAAGTACTTAAGTAGTTTGAAACTCTTTTCTTACGTGAGCAGTCTGCCTTAAGCCTGAATAAAGATTTATATTCTGGCAGGCGGAGTTGTATTTACATAAGTAATTGAAAAATTCCATATTATTAAAACTGATTTTTTCTGTTGAATGTCTGAAAAAATGGAATTACTGCAGAGCTCAGCTAAAAAATAATTGTCTGCTGCAATTTCAATAAGATATAATATGGCGGAATTAACTGTATCCCGATATATGACATGGACGACATAATATTTATTACCATAACTTCTTAAGTACTGCAATTCCAGTAAAGTATGTTATCAGCAAAAAAATTGGACATACTGTTTTAAGCATATTATGTATTTGAAACACAACTTCGCGAACTATGTATTTATGCGTGCGTTCTATGGCAATGGCTATCATCTTCTATAGAATGAAGATATTCCAAGTGCAACAGAAAAATGAGTTTTTAAGCTGATTGTTCAAGATGTTCCACAATGAATGTTTCCTAATTTAAAGATATTCATCCCTTTAGAAGGAGATACAAAGAAGGTTTATGCATTGGTAAATAGAAAGTGTGCAAGGAATATTAAAGGTAATTTTATTAAAATTATTGTTAAGCATTTGAAAAGAGCTAAGTAATTTATTGCGGCTAGTTAAATGGAATATGGTTGAAAGATATTAAAAGCAAATTAAGTAAAGGGAATCTTTTGTTCGATTTATTGTTCGAAAAGTTTCCTTTTCTTGTGCTCGTTTAATAATGATTTGTTAAAGTTTTTACTTTGGCATTTGAAATAAAACAAAATAATCTTAATGCAAAGTTTGGTAACTTACAGTTAAAACCATGAGTAAATAAATAACCAAATACTCCGAAGTAACGAATTTCGATTTTTGAAGTTCAAGTGTTGATTAACCCGAATAACACTGTAGGAATTTTTTTTTTGAGAACACCAAATCAGTTAAATTTATCTCATGAAAGAGAAGAAGTAAACCTCATAAAGTTAGAAAAGCTATTTGTGACATTTCCTTAGAGCCAAGAAGCGATACAAAATAAATAAAATGCACGACTGGATCGTACAAACTTGCTCTTGTAGCTAACAACTTTAATGTAGCTGAGGTTAAGTTAGTTAGGTGTAGTTATCCTATGCATGTTTAAACCCTGTGTAGGTTAGATTACCTGGATTCTTAGTACATATAATCAATTGTCAAGGAATAGTTACATAGGCAGCTTCCTACAAATGTATATTAAAATCTAAGTTATGGATTTTAATAATGTAAGTTAGGAGTGTAAAATGTATCTACATACATAATATAGATGCAACCTAAGTATGTAAACATACATATAATAATGAAAATGACGAAGGTAGGTGGATAGGTATAGCTATATGCATATAACTTAATAATTTAGGTGCAATATACAATATTGTGCATACGTAAGATTCATGTGATTTTTAAAGAAGCATATGTATAAATAAATGCATGAGGGCCTAAATTGTAATTAGTATTCAGTGACGTACGCAAAAATTCATAAAAGTGGAATAATAATAACGTAGAAATAAATGGATAATACGTATAATTAAATGTTTTTATGTTGCTTAGTCGTTATAGTTTGAGGGAAAAGAAAGATGCAATTTGAATTAATGGAATAATATGAATATACCAAAAAAAATTTTTAAAATCGTTGGAGCGGTTTTTTAATACATTATTTTTTTATTTTTTTTTGTATAAAATTTTGAAAACATTTTTACATATAAAATTTGGAACGCCATTTTTAAGATATTATTAATATACATATAAAATTCAAATTTAAAAAAAAAATCTGTAACTGGTTTTTGAAAAACCGATTTTGCAAAAAAAAATGTTTTTTTCAAAAATTTTGGTTTACAAGAGTGTTTAACCTTTCTAGGAGCCTCTGCGTAAAAAAATTCAAAATAATCAAATTAACCGGTTCCCAAAAAATCGAAAACCAAAAAAAAATGGTTGTACTAGAGGAATCAAAAATAACAATTTTTTTCAAAAACAAAATTATCAAAAAGTACCCTTTCCCTTCATTAATGGACTGATTTTTTTTATAAAAATCGTAGGAGCCGTTTTTGAGAAAAGTAAGATTTTTTTTTGGCCAAAAAAAATTTATGGGAGCTACTGTTATTTGTTGTCTTAAAAAAATGAAAAAAACGTGTGGGCATATTACCGAACACCAATATGTACCAAGTTTGAAGCAAGCCCATCCAACCGTTTAGGCTACAGACTCGAGGACAGACAGACAGACAGACGGAATTGGGCGACCAACTTTTTTGGTGTTCTCTTTTTTTTACGAATACATAACTTGCCCTATAGTACCTATAATCGCAAGTAAAAATTAAGTTATAACGATGATCGAGGGGAAAACAAAAGAGACATAAAGAGACATACGTTTAAGAGTAAGGAGGAGAAGTATAATTCACTCAACGCCTAACAGATAAGATAGGAGTATTTTGGCATTCTTGTTAGATCGTTTGTATTAATCGAATGTGATTTCAAGTGTTAACGAGTTATTTTCCTAAGATAAATGTCCGTAAAAAAATCATTTTAAAATACAGGTCTTAAACAAAAGAAAAATGATTCTTATCACTAGAACTCATATGGGGTGCCATCGCACACCATTTCAGAATTCAAACTGTTATATTTGTGAAATTAAAGTCCTTATTTTTAAAAAGTGCCATAACTTATTTATTTCGTTATGACTTTATATCTGAATTATATTTAGTCCATTTCGGACCCCAGTTGCCAGGGTGTTCTCGAACCCCATACCTCTCTGCGTTATATTCTTATTCAAAGGTAAGTGAATGAATTTTTTTAAATTTTTGAATTATTGACAAGGTATCGCCAAATGCACTTTGCACAGACCAAAACAGAGAGGTATGCAATAGCTGTCATTATGTGTTAAAAAATCAAGATTAAAAGTATAATGGTAAGACTTACAAAATCTAAACTTTTTTTATACAATACTTATGTTGCCTTATTTGTCTCCTTTCAGGAGCAAGAACAAAATTGGAACTGTTGAGCTTGAAAAAATATGTTTCTGCTACGGTTATGATGATCTGGTGACCTAAGGGCCTTACTTGGCATGATTGCTTACGCACGGCTATGTGACGTCGGATTGGGGATGGTAGTCCTTGCCAGTAACCAGTCGTACCAAAGGAAAAATCTTACTTCATGCCAAGGTTTTCTTATTCGTGACTGCGGACGGACATCTTCTTCTATTAAGCCAATCTTACAGGTTACAGGTGCTTGTGTAGCTCCAGGTCTGTGACTCCCTCCCTGCCTGCTTACGCAGACGCCTTGACAACTCATGTACGTGATAAAATTCTCTTGAACTGTCGCTTATTTAACTTGCTAGTTTGTACACAACAACACTTAACACAAGGAAGACAAGCAGACCGGCGAACTTGTCAAAGGCTGATAATTCTGTGCTCCACACAGAAGCGTCTAAGTAATTGACACATAAGCATGCTTTAGTTTTATTGTGGGACACATATAAGTCTTATTTTATATATATTTATATAAAAAAAAATAATTTAACTCGTGAAATTCGGTTAATGGGTGGATGGTTTATGTCTAGTCAGTTAAGGTTAATTGCCGCCTTAGGAAATTTTTCTTTGCTGACCACTGTAAATTTTCCGGTTATTTCTTTTTTCCGAAAGAAAACTTAATTTTATATAAAAATGATTCTAAAGGAAATTCCTTAAAAGAATATGCAAGTACCTGGGGTAAACATCCTGCTCGCTTTGTGGTCAAAAGGAAAAAGACCTACCCAAATTTTTGGAGGCGAGATACCCACTTCGACACACTGTTTCCTGAGTGTATTCAGTGACATTGCCAAAACTTATTCGAAGATCAAATTCCATGTGCGGAAGTACAGGGTGCGACGAAATATTTTGTTTGCTTTTTTTTCAGATTGTGGTTTAGATTCGTAACATTTCCTTGTATTTTTTGAAAGACCATATGGTCACACCACTGAAGTTAACTCCTTATTTTTTTTATTTTTTACTACAAAAGCTGTGAATGAAATGCAATATTTTTTGTTAATTAAGTTAGTGAAAACAATATTTTTAAATAAAATAAATACATTTTATATGTAAGTTGCTGGAATTTTCAACCCAAATTTCTGGGGTGCTCAGGAACCACATATGTGGAAACGTTATTCAAAAACCCTTATGCATCCTAGGACAAATCACCAATCATACCGCTGGCGCTGGAGAGTGTTGTGTTGGAAACACAATCGATGCTGGAACTAATAATGGAGACGGTTAAGGACAAAACCAAAAAATTTCGAAGCATTTTTAAATATATTACTTATTTTTTAGCTCATTTATTTCTGAAAAAAACTTTTGCTTCCAGAAGCCAACACCCCAAATGTTTTGTCAAAAAGTAGCGACTATGTCTTCACTGCTGGCCTCCATCGATTGGTTATGCATTAGAAGTAAAATACGGCATTTAAAAGCACTACATGCCAGGGGAAGAATGGCTGGGTAAAATAAGCACCGACCATCCTCCTCGAAACTGGCGAAGAAAAAAGATCTAGAAGGCGTTAGCTTTTGGTTCATAAAAAGATGTTCATTCTATAGGTAGTTGTTGTTTATTGTTGTAGATTTGGTTTTTTTTTTGTTCCGAGCCGAAATCCCAAATAATTGTATAAAATGAAAAAAAAAATGTCCGCTAAGTCTTAGCTTAGGTTAAAGTAATTTTATCTTAAGTGTTTACTTCGACTGGACCTAACTTTCTCTCCCGTCTTGCGAGTTTCTAAGATTTCAGCTACATTTCTGTATTGTCTGTTCCACTCACGAAACCTCTTTGCAACTTCTATGGTGTGTAAATAAAGGGTTATCCATTCTGCGGTATTAAAAGTAAACGTAAATAAAACACATATAAAATATTTTTTTTCATGATATTTCTCTTTTATAATAAAGTTTGAACGTTGTCATTATGTGTGAAATACTACACCATTTAAATGACCACCACGCGAATTGTTGCAAGCATCGATTCTTTTGAGGTAATTTTCGACCACTTTTTGACACATATTGGGTGGTATCTCAGCCATAACTTGAGTTAAAGGTTTATCTGCATAAACACGGTCTTTCGCGTAGTCCCACAAAAAAAGTCCAGCGGCGTCAAATCGCATGATCTTGGTGGCCAGTTGATATCGCCACGACGAGAAATTACGCGGCCAGGAAATGTCTCTTGCAATAAACCCATATTCGCTCGAGTTGTGTGGCATGTGGCATCGTCTTGTTGAAATCACATATTCTCCAACTCGTATTCTTCAATAGCAGACAAAAACAAGTCGCTTATCATATGACCATAACACTCCGCATTGACGGTAACAGTCGTTCCAACGTTGTTTGCGAAGAAGTCCAATCACACCTCCGGACTAAAGAGCGCCCCAAACAGTGACTTTTTGTGGATGAAATGGCCTCTCTTCACTAACTTGAGGATTCTCAGAACCCCAAATACGACAATTTTGTTTATTAACATACCCACCGAGTGAGAAATGTGCTTCGTCGCTGAAGAAAATTTTGTTCGAAAAATCGACGTTCACCGCCTGTTGTAGAAGCACCCATTCGACGTATCTACGGCGCGGCGTTGTGAATAGTCAGCTGGCTTCAGTGTGTGAGCTGGACTTTATATGGATGTAGGTGTAGATCCAAATGCATAATACGCCATAATGTGCCGTAAGACAGTCCTAATTCCTGAGAACGACGAGGAATCGACACATACGGGTCTTCGGCAACACTTTCACTTACAGCAGCGATATTTTCAGTGGGCGAAACGGTGATGCACAGGCCTTACAATATCTGCGTTTTATTATCTACGGGTATGGGTCTAGGTTATATGTATTTTAACACGTATTACAAAAACAACACGAGATCCAGGTTTTTATCGGGGTTTCTATCTGGGTTTGCAAATATTAGTATTAAGTTCGGCGAACAGAGGGTACATATCAATACATAACCCAAATCGTTTTATTTTTAAGGGGCAAACCAAATGGGTTATTGGCGATAATAAAACACGGCTTATATCTGTAACCAATCCAGTCGCTTCAAATTTCTTCACAATTTTGCCAATTGCTTGTAAGCCATAATCTCCTCTTAAAGCCCGATATGTGGCTGTGTCAGAATCACCATTTTTGTAGTAGGTTTTAACAATTTTTCTGCGTTGTGCCATTTTCGTAAATGTCAGACCTTCAACTGAAAAAAAAATTGGTTTAACAACTTAGTTTGACAGATGTCGAATGCCAGCCCTATACTTTCGAAACCGCATAATGAATAACCCTTTATAAAGCCTTCAGATGGCACCTGTCTGCTTTACATAATGTCTTTTTTTAAATGCCATCTTTGGTATTATCTATTAACTATTTTTTTTTTGATTTAGGGAGTGTGTCCACTATACACATTGCCGCTAACGTAGCACCCTTCAACAGTCCTAACTGCTCGATTTTCGTAATATAATCTCTTTCCTTTTGAGAAGTTGGTATTCCTCCTTTATTTTTCGCCGGAGAACTAAAGTGGAGAACTAATCTGGACAGCTCTGGTTCTCATTACTATACGATAGGAAATTAGAATTCGAACCAGGTGTTCCACTGTGATCACCAACTAAAACCCAATACGTCAGGATGGCACTTATAATAGCACATTGTCAGTTCGGCAACTGGTCCTCCCAACTTAATACCAATGGCAAGCTTTCTGAGACGTTTAAAAAGTTGCTTCTAAATATCTGTTCCGTGTTGTGGAGTAATTGTTATCTTCATACTTATCTTGTTTCCCAATATCTAAAATAATGTGAAAGCCTACAGAAATTATGGGAATGCATCCAATACTTCAACTAAAAAGTATACTGATAACATCACCGGTGTGACCCTCCTACCGTTCGTCAAGTCTATAGGTACAATAAGTGAAATTAGAACCTGCCCTACTTTTCCGGCAAACTAAATTATATAAAACTTTTTTCAAGGGCTTTCCTTTTCATTTTGCTTTTTTAGAATGCAATTTTGGACATACCACTGACTGAGTACTTTAGGGGAACTAAATAAATCTTTAAATTATTCTTTTCAAAGAATTTAACATTATATTATAAAGAAGCAAATAAGTAGGTTCGTACTCTGGGAAGGCAAAATTATGTTTAAAAAAAACACATTATTTTATAAAGCTTTTCTTTAAAATGGATGCTTTTAATGAAACTGCATCAGCAACTTAATCATCATCACAAATTGAAGGTTTCTTGCCCTCAAACCTCAATGGTAAATTGTGCAGCTATAGCCTTTATTGAAACTTTGCCTTCGTCCTTCACCGCAATACAAATATATTATATATGTATAAAATCTGTGTTGTGGACTGTGCCGCATTGCATTTCTTACGAAAAATAAATAAAAAGAAATATTCGCCATTCGCCCAACAAAAACAATCTTAAAAAAAAAAACAAAAAAATAATAATTACTGGTTGAAGAAAGAATCACATAATAAAAATCTAGATATCCCTATAATTATACTGCAGCAGCTCTTAGGAGAAGTCATTAAGGTCTGAAAAACAAGATCGTGCCTAACGACTTGGAAAATTCAAGTACAAAATGCACTGGGCTAATTTATATTCCTGTTCTTGTCCTTTCCTGCCATTGCCGCGCGCTGCCGCCACCCTGCACACGATGCGTCGCAGCCAAACAGACCCTTTGCATTCTGGAGAAAGGCTCTTAAAAGACGTCCACCCGCCAAGAAGCAAACCAACATTGCCGCTGTTGCTGTTCCCAATGGCTTTCTGCCTTCCTAAAACCGTTTGTAAAAGGATACTGATGAGGACGACGACTACTACTAATAAATATACACGACTACGACGACGATGATGATAATGATGATAAGTTTTGGCTAGAATACGAAGGTGGCTGTTGGTTGGGATGGTTGAGAGCAATATGGTTATTTTCATTCAGGAATGCCTGCTTGCGACAGGAAATTTTCAAAGCTGTTTTCGAGTTCGTAGCGTTTTTTTTTTTTGGGTGCCTTTTGCATTTTATTCAAATATTTTTCATAATGTATCTACTTCACTTACATACCTATATAGATATTTTTGTTTTTTTTTTGTTGAGAAAAATGCGTCTTGCGCGAAATGCATTCTGTTGGGAAATTACATTTTAATTCAATCTCCAGATTACTGGTTTGGTTTTGCGAGATTATAATTCACTTGACCGCTTATCAGTTTTTTGTTTAGCATTTTGAATTACTAGTTGAAAAAAAAATCAACTCACCACTTTTAGTGTAGAGATATTTACTTGCGATAAATAATGTATGTATTTATGTGCTATATGTACGGTGACCATTTTTTCAATTGCAAAAAAGAGGACAACCTTTTTTTTATAATCTACAAGCGCTCAAGGGATTATTCTACCCTTTAAATGTTTCAACAGAGCGCGGGCGTAAGGTTAAGGAAGAGAAAGAATGACTGTAGGTGGTTGTTGTCTCCGATTTTATCTGCAGGGATGCCGGCTGAACTAATGCGGAGAAATTTCCGTGTCTTATTTATCTATGTCCTTTATAATTCACATTAATTTTTTTATTCTTTTTGTCACATTTTATCTAAACTAGTTTTACTCAATCACATGTTGTTAGTTCTATGCCTAAACAGCATGTTATGAGTAATCCAGCAACTCATCTTATCACATTTATTTTTAGAATTGGTTCTTAATGGAAAAATAAGAGGACATAGACTACGGGAGGGATCAAACGTGTGACCATGAGGTTGTCAGGCGAACAAACAACTATCGCGCCACGGCCACCCCCAGAATTATAATACATAATTATTAATTATAACTAAAACAAGTTTAGGAAAAAATTTCCTAATTTATTTTTGAAGTATTTTTTTTCTTGCTTAAAATTTGAAAAAAGATCAGATTTTTTTTTGGAAAATAAGCCAGAAATATTAGAACTTATGTCAGATAGGTGAGGAAAAAGAGCCTGAAAGCAAAATGGAAATTCAGCCAGAAAATTTGTATACCTATTCTGGCTTAATTTCCAAATAACGTTGTGGAAGAAAGGCTATACAATGTTTTGAGTTATTTGCAAACAAGTCGAAGGAGTGGGTTGCGCGTCCGGTACGGGCGGGGCACATGACATATTGTGAATTTTTTATTCAAAACACCAAATGGATTTCAAATGAAAAAAATTCGGGCTTGTGTGAAGTGTTTTTCGCAATTATAGGTCCGTGGCGGACAAAAAGCTTGGTGCGTAAGGGGCGAGGGGGGTGCATGCTTCCCCCTGCAACCCCCCTGCTTGGCCCAATATAGTATTAGGGGTGGGTACAAGTTTGGGTATAAAAAAGAAAACAAAATAAAAAATATACCCAAACTTGTACCCACCCCAAAATCTATATTGGGCTAAGCTAGGGCGAACTTTTTGTACGCGCGCCGTCAACCTAATTGCAAAAAACACTTCACACACAATCCCGATTTTTTTTCTGGCTATTTTCCATTTTGTTCGGTTTTTTTTCCCGCTTTAGGAAATGGAAAAGCGCCAGAATTTTTTGTAGAAAAAAAAGGCCAGAATTTTTCTGACGTAATTTAAGGGGACACATATTGTTTGTACTTAAGATCACATACATCAGTTCAGTTTTAAAAACAAAAATAAAAATCCTTTTCACATAAAAAAAAAATAATACTTAAGTACTTAATTTACGAGTGCAGCTCAAACAAATTTTTAGTTTTTGTATTTTCCTTCGCATTGTATTTTTACTTGCGATTATAGGTACTATAAATCTGTCAGTCTGTCTGTATGTATGTATAGACACCTACAGCCCAAAGGGGTGGGCCGAATCGCTTTAAGCTTGGTATATAGAATTTTTTAGGTATTGTAGAGAGGGGAAATTGATTTTTTTTAGCTCAAAAAATAACGGTACCTGCCATATGACCGTTACGTTAAAACCTATTTTTCTCGGAAACGGTTCTAACTATTTTGATTTAAAAAAATCAGTGCAGCTTTTTCGGTACGACCGATCATATGGTTGAAAAAAAAATTAACAATGTCTAAAAACAATACTTTCCATAGGACCGTTTGTTTTGCTTTCGACTATCTCATAAATGGCTCAACCGATTCTGTCGAAATTTCGCACATACATATATAGTTTTAGGTTTCCCAATTTATACTGCGTACCAATATTTTTAATATATGTATATATTTTTTTGTATTTTTGAAAGCAAAAAATTTATATTTTGAAAACTGCTCATTAATTTTTTATCAAAAATTATATGTTATTGCTCAATACCTATGAATTGTCGTTTTTGAGTTTTTTCTCCATATTTTTTAGCTCAAATTAGCTTAGGTATTTATTTTAGAATTTTGAATATTTTTTTTTTGTTTAATTCGATTTAATCTTTTGTTTTTAAGTTTATATTATTAAATATTTAAGATTCTCATACAATTTTTTGTAGAAAAAACTAAAGAAATTTGTATATATAATAAATTAAGTAATAAACGACTTTAAAATTATATATAGATTTTTATTAATAAAACTCTTTTGAATACGATGTGATCGAACATAGGAGCAAGTTCGTGCAATCCAGTCGTGCATTGTAGTTTTTAAGATGTCATCCGGACTTCTTCAAATAGTCTTAAAATCTCCACAATCATAATAGTCATAGCAATTATTGCACATTTTTATCAACACTCTATTTAGTGAATCAATTTTTAAATGCCATTTTTCAGGTGTCCAAATGTTATTAGGGATTGAAAATATTCTTTTCGTAAGGGCATTTAAAGCTGGAGGCGACAGTGAAAACTCTACGAGTCAGTAAATTTTCGTACTTTACATTTTCTACATCAAAATATTTGAAAATTTCAAGCTATTTCTGACTTGGTGACAAATTGTCGTCCGCTTTCCATTTTTCACTTTTTTTCTTACGCAGAAACCTCAAAAACCGCAAAAACTGAACTATTCAAACCAGTGCTGTCTTCATTTTGTGTTTAAGTCATTTGTCCTGAAGAAAGGAATTTACTCTTTAGAAAAAAATATTTAAAAAAGGACATACGAAGACAATTTAGTAAAAAGAGGACAAATTGCTGTCCTCTTTCAGAAAAAATATGACTGTCTTCTAAAAAAGAGAACGGATGGTCACCGAAACTATAGGGCAAGTTTTTCAATTGAAAAAATAATCGAACTTGAGATTTTATTCAAACTTGACGTTACGATGGTAGAAAAGACTAAAAACGTTAGTCCCGCAATTCCGAATGTCTATTTGTCTGTCCGTCTGTCTTTCTGTAGATCGATCTACAGACATACCTAGTCGTACGATCTACTGCAGCTGTAATATAATATGGCATGACATCACACGTTGGATTACAACCACACCGTTGGCTATACATTAGCTTATTAGACTTTGCATACTTTATTCATTGGATAAATAAAATATGCAAATTATTGGATATTCTTCATTTTGGTACAGAATTTTCTTTACATACTTTGTTAAAACGGTATCTGTCATACAAACAATTTATTCATTTTTGACTTTCTCATAAGCGGCTCCACGGATTTTAATCAAAATTGTTATATATAGAAAGGTTTTCTAGAACTAAATAATACGGCATTCGAAAATGTTCTAAAAATATTTGTTTTGGATTTTTAATAAAAAAAAACATTTTTGTTTTTAAATTTATATTCCTAAATATTTTAAATTCTTAAACCATTTTACAAAAATACTGAGGAAATTTCGTATATGAAAATTTAATTAAAAACGACTTAAATTATATCTAGCGGCCTATACTAAGAATCGAGTGCTTACGATGTGATCGAACATAATAGCAAGTACGTGCGATTGAATCGTGCATTTTATTTCTTAATAAGTTAAAAATGTCAGTGTTATTCGTGTGCTCGTTAATTTTGTGTGGCGGCAAACCTGCCTGGATATTAATAAATACATTCTCTGTTATTACGCATCTAGTTTTTGAGCTTTGTATAACTATGTGCAAATTCTTTTTTTTTATAACTTTTGCACGCGCTCAAGGGATTATGAATACCCTTTATATGTTTTTCTTAACACAGCGGCTGAACAAATGCGGAGAGAATTACCGTTTCTTATTTATTTATGTCCCTTATAATTCGCATTATTTTATTTATTTCGTTGTCATATTTTATGGGTATGCTAGTTTACTCAATCACATGTTGTTAGTGTTATGCCTAAAGAGCATGTAATGAGCAAAGCAGCTTATTTTAGCAACTTATTTTATGACAATTTTAGAATTGGTTTTTAATGGAATATAAGAAGACATAGGCAACGACAGGAATCGAACCTGCAACACGAGGTTGACAGGCAAGCACACAACTATCGCGCCACGGCCACCCCCTAATTATTAAGTTCATCTACATACTTTTAAAATTATTTAAAAAAATATCGGTTGACTTATACCGGGTGTTTTTTTTTAGACATTTTAGGCGTCTGGTTTTCAAGGTGGAATTAGTTTTTTTCGGAGTTGGTCTTTTTGACAGCTGTCACTTGATTTAAGCTCAGTTTAGTTTTCCATTTCAGGGATTGTGGCAGAGCGACCATCAAGCGCGTCGCACATTCCGTGAATGGTCCCAAAACGAGACGGCCAACGATCCCGATTTCCAAACTTTAATTTTGTTCAGCGATGGGTAAATGGGTACGTTAATTAGCATAATTGTTGCACTTGGAGTGAAAAAAAATCATAATCCACAAGTCATTGTTGTGACGCCGTTACATCCTGAGAAAGTCAGTGTTTGGTGTGCTCTATGGGGAGAGCGAATCATTCGTTTATATTTCTTCAAAAATGAAACCGGTCATAATGTTACAGTCAAAATGCGGAACGCTATAGAGCCACGACTTATGACTTTTTCGTAGCTGAATTGGAGGATATTGATGCGGACGACCTTTGGTTCAAACAAGACGGCGCTACATACCATACAGCCAACGAAACTATCAATTTATTGAAGGAAGCTTTTGGTGAGCGCATTATCTATCTCGCGTCATGGACCTGTGATGTGGCCTCCAAGATCGTGCGATTTAACACCGCTGGACTATATTTTGTAGGCTTATGTGAAGTCGCTTGTCAACGCAGATGAGCCCCAGACGATTGACGCCTTGGAAGAGAATATTCGGCGCGTTATTGCTGACATACGGCCTAAAATACTACAAAAGGTGGTCGAAAATTGGGCCTCTCGGCTGGAATTTATTCAAGCCAGCCGCGGCGGCCACTTGCCCGAAATCATTTTTAAAACATAATTGCAAGCCCTTATCTTTATAACATAGGTAAATTCTTGGCCATAACATTAAATTATACGCATTTTATTTCTTCTTGAAAACCATACGTCTAAAAAAAACACCAATTATTATTCATCTCAGTCTTTTTTTTCGAACCTGAGCGAAGGTGTCGATAAGACGAGGTTGGAACTGAAGGGGAAGTACCTAATAATGTTTTTCATTTGTTCACACTTTTTTGCTTTAATGGTAGCGAGCTCACCCCATAGAATACAGAACAGCTAATTGGTTTTTGTGGTTCCTTTATTCGTAAAACGAAAGAAATTGAAAATAGTTAAAAATATGTATTGATACCTACACATTTAAATACGAGTATATTGCCCTTAAAAAAAAAGGAATTCGATTATTTTATAGATATTTTTAATTTGAAAAAAAAGTAAAAAAAAAATGAGGACATTTTCAAACACGTAAAGCAGGTTGTCCCGCTTTGATGTAACTTTAGAATAATTTACCTATCTATGCTCAGCTTAACGCTATATCTGATGGTTTTATGTGCCATCTACCTTCTCTACCGACTTTGTGAGGATTCGTTGCTTCGGGCATGAACACAGCCATATGAATTACTGTAATACCTTGTCCTATATGAAACTCAGTACCAACATCAGGACCAGGACAGGACCTTAGCAAGAATGAGAAATAAAAAGCAAGACAGAGTGAGAAAGACAGAGGTTATGCATATGGCATAACATGGAATGGATTTGTGGTATAAGATAGATGGATGGATAAACAGGACACGTTATAGAAAGGATCTGTCCTGGCTCACTGGCCACTGAACCGAATTCCTGTATATGTTCGTTTTGCTCTTGAAAATGGGAAATTTATTAATGTCAAATTGAAAACACAAAGCAGAAACAAGGAATAAAAATGTTCCATGAATAATGGATTTGTGTGGGAATGACAGCCTGTTGGTGGTAGTGGCAAACGAAAAGGAATATGCTTTGGAATTTTTATACTTTTGTGACAACACACAGCGGCAATGCTTTGATGGTTTTTCTTAACCTTTTTTATATCCATCAGACCAAGAGTGTAGTGGTCCGGCTTAAAATTTTTCTTCAAATATTCTTTTGAAAAAAAAAGAACACATTTCTACCTACACAACACATTCGCTACTCGTTCGTATTATGATTGAAATTATTCGTAGGTATTTGCTTTTAGTCAAAGCTTTTGTAAATGTTCATAAGACTTTATATTCAAAGACTTTTTCTATTGAATGAATGTGTTTAGTGCAGCTAATAGATACTGTTCAGTGTTCCTGTTCATCTAAATCTAACTGAAACCAACCCACCCTGGTTTGTTTCAATAAGGAATATATTTAATTTTTTGCCACAGTTATTTGTGGAATAGTTGTACGTACAAGTTTACTAGTCGACAATGGAAAGATAGTTGATGGTTAGCCTAATCGCCCTAAATTTAAAGTTGGATAGTTCTTATATGACAGTTTGGTAAGACTCATTTCACCAAACATGTCCTTAAATTGTGTTGATTCTACAACGGCAAAATATGTAAATTCTTTAGATCTATCTACATAATGTATATATGTATAAAAATCTATTGTAAATATATATTTCTCATGTCAGGTTGCGTTGGTGTGTTCGATGGACTCCGAAATTATATCTAACCGATTTTCATGTTCTATTTTTTTTTTAAATGTTTATTTTGTTGACGTGTCTAAGATAGGATAGTTTTTAATACTTAATACTTAAAAAGAACGGTACTTGCCATATAATTAATTCTACCATCTTGATTATTTCGAAAACGGCTCTAACGATTTTGATAAAAAAAAGTGTGTGCACTATTTTTGATATATTCAACATTTTGGTGAACGATTTATTTACATCTTGTTATTAACGGTACCTCCTATAGATTGTTTTTTTTTATTTTCGACCTGATCATAAACGGCTAGATGGATTTCGATCAAAATTTTAATATAGTAGGTCCTTCGAGTTATAAATAATATTGCATACCAAAATATTAAAAAAAAATATTTGTTTGGATTTTTGGAAAAAAATATATTTTTTTAAATTCAATATTTCGAAAAAGAGTTAATGATTTTTTTTTTTGAAATTTCGTTTATAAGCTTATATTATTAAATGTTGCAACAATTTTTTTTTTTTTAGGAAAAATTAAGGGAATTTTGTATATACAAAATTAACGACTTTTCTTTTCTCAGGCCACTCGCGAACCAATTGGAACTATTAGTTTATAATTTTATGAACTTTAATTTTATTAAACGAAACGAATTAAAATTTATTGCCGCGGACCACGTTTATCTAAAAATTCGATTTTAAGGTGACAATTTCCGATTGACAATTCGGCAATGTCAAGGCAATGCTGCTAATAAGAAAAAGTGTAACAAAAGCAACAAAATAAAGTGCTGCCAGCCCGACTATATCGGTGAGGGGAGGTTCGCAATTTTTATTAATTGATCGATTAAATTTTTTTTGGATGAATTAAATTTTTAATTAATCAAAATAATTTTAATGGTTTCCAGGGCCGTAACCGTGAAATAGAAAAGTGCGCCAGCATTTTTTTTTGAAATTTAAGAAAAGGAGCGGATTGCAACGATGTAAACAAAATACAGTCAATGAATTTGACCACGAAAAGATAGTGGAATTTTTTTTTTTTTTTTTTTGAATTTTTATTGCCTGGGAAACATTTTAAATAGGATTAAAACCCAGGATCTTTTCGAAAGGAAATTACAACGAAAAGAAATATCTTAGCTAAAAAGATAAGAGATGGACCATTAAGGTCTGGTTCTCGAATAAGACACAATTTTTCGAATAATTGAAGATAATTAATGACTAATATTTTAATCTTTTTATACAATAAGAAAACCCTACAGGCAAACACGATTTTTGGAACACACAATAATGTGAAAATAACTGTACATATATATATCTGTCCGATATATACATGCAATCATTTTCTTTTAAAGGTTTTGTACTTAGCTTTTTTTGTATTCCCTCCAAATTTTCCTCCTCTGAATCAAATTTTCCCCTTCCTCTGCTTTTCCTTCTATTTTGTTTTTCCTTTAGCTTTCCAAAATTCCTCGATAAGAATCCTTTTTAAAACTTCCTGATTTTTCCTTGTCTTTTAAAATTTTGCTTTTCTCCACTTGTTCTCAAAATTAAGATCTTCCTAGAAGTAAGTTTACTAGGATCATTTTCCTGAGCGAACACTTCTTACTATTCCTGTCTTTGTTGTTTTCAGCCAATCTGGAGGAGCGGCCTTCCAATTGCGTCACCACGGGCCACGCAGCGCAAAGTTTCAGAGGTGTACCGAAGTGCGGAAGCTTCGCCATCCTGTTTACTCACAACATTTTCTCCCTTATAAATGCAAGTCATCTTGGAACTCCCCGCACTGGCTTCACTTCCAGGTTACGTCAGTTCCAAGACTGCATTCAGCCTCGTACATCCTGCTCCTTGAAAACAAAATTTTAACCACAAGAAAAATCATGAAACTTATTTAAAGAAAGGAAAAACGAAAACAACTTTCAAAATATATTTAGATTCTTAATAGAAATATTTTGCATACTTTGTGATCGAATATAATACCAAGTATACGTGCGATCCAGCCGTGCATTCTATATTTTATATTCGATTTACTAAAAAAAAGGGAAACGTCCAAACAATATACATAGTACGATTGCCTGCGTCGTTGTATTATTAATTTTATTTAGTAAATAGTTTAATATAAATAGAATGAAACCACTTTTTGAGTATTGGTTCTTAGTCTCAGGATAAGAATAACAAAAAATGTATGTTATAAGGGAAATTCAGTTTTCATAGAACCAAGCAATTATTGGTACATTTATGGGAAATCCGTGTAGGTACAGATTTCGTATCGCATAACTCACAGAAGAAAATTTAATGATTGACAACACTGATCAGCAACGACCCAAGAAACATTTTTAGCTGTATAAAAGCATTTATAGTCCTTCAAGAGCTAAATCTTAAAGCTGTATATTTAGCAATGAGCTCTACATGTGGATTTAGAGCAATAATCAAACTCCCATGTAGCTAATTCATTGAGTTTGAGAGCTCTATTTTGCTCTTATTCAGCCTGTTATCAGTGGCAAAAGTGACATGAAGCTCTTTGGTACATGGGTTTTAAGCTATTAAAACACCACTTTTGACATATTATTGTTTGTATTGGTTTGTGTAGTACAAAATAAAAATATATGAAATTCTCATACTATTAAAGAATGAATGAATCGTTTCATAGTATGTAAAATAGAAATAACGAAGATGACAATAATCAAATTAAAAAATATCTTTATGAAAATAAGTAAGAAAAGAAAATAAGATTTTCGATTGTTTGATAGTGAATTTCAAGTGCGCGTTTAATATTTTCAGAAATGTAGTGACGATAATTCGTTAAATTACAGCGCGCCTACATAATTCTGTTTATTAGGTCATCAAAAATAATTTTAAGAAATAGTTAATAAAATTAGTGAAATAAAATTATTTTTGAAAAATAACAATAATTTCGTGTTTTCTTTAACTACACTCCGAAGATGATTCTATCTTAAAATGAAAAAAAGAATAATTGCATTCATTTTTTATCTCGTGGCCATTTTTATTTTTTCAGACAAGACGTTTCTTCCAATTAAGCTTCAATACTATCTGTTCTGGAGCTGCAATATTAATTACTGCTGATATAGAACTCCTATGTCGGTTTAAAATTCATTGTACATTTTCTAGAGCTAGTTCCAATAAGATGGCATTTTCGTCTTTTTAACTTCTAGTTATTGTTATAAAATAGGGTGCTTCAGATATTAAAAGTCAAGGAAAGCAAATAATAAAACAAATTTAGTTTATAGGAAGGAATTTTTTTTAAAGAATATTTCCTAAAGTGTATTTAAAACCTTAGTTGCAATTTTTAAAGATTAGAGTTTTAAAAGATTTTTTAATAAAGCTGTTGACTTCATTATGACATAGAAAATTTGTCTCCTTAATGTGTAACAAGGTGTTTTTTTTATATTGCAATTCAATATACTACTGATATTACTCAGCCAAGAAGAAAACTTAGCATCATATCAAATTGGACTTAATGGGTAACCACAACTATCTTCTGTAAGGGAATTAAAGTAGGATTACTTTTTTTTGTGCGTACACGATTAGAATTAAAGCCCTGAAAAAGTTTTTTTTTTAATACTATGAGAAACCCTATATATTTATGTACATTACTATGCCAAACGAGAAATTATCAAAATTTATAGTTCCAATCTGAACATGGTTAACTTACACAAAAAATTGAGTTACATAAATTCATTTATTTTTTATTTAAAATAATAATTTTATTTTCTTGTATTTGTATTTTTTTTTTTGTATTTATTTTGGGCAACACCCTATTATAATATGGATTCCTGAGGAGAATGCGTCAAGATATTAATTCTCAGCTCTACAACCGATTTGTAGTTGGTACCCTAATGCTATATTTTGACATTTCGAAATGCGCATGCGTTAGTATTTTACTTCTAAAGCTAAACCTACTGTTTAGAGCTCTTATCGTGTCTTTTATTGCATTTGTGTAGTTGAAAGCTGTACAACGGCCCTTTAGATGAGGGAAATTCGTTCATAGATCGTAAAAAGTATTATGGAGCTAGTTTGAATAACTAAACGTTGAACGAGCTGACGGTGCTCTTAAACTTCACTATAGAGCATGATTTAAAATAAAAATACATTGAGCTGTGAAATTATATCATATAAAGCCATAGCTTTCGATTTCACTTGCTTGGAGCTGCAGAAGCACAGTTTTGTATCTAATAGCTGTGACGATTTTACTTGGGGAGGTTGATTTTCTTATGTTATTTCCAGTAAATCCAAGATGACTGCGCCGGCCGATGGAATAATGAATCAAACTGAAATATATATGTACTCCTATTTGCTACAAAATTACCGTATTTTGGTGTTTGTGGACCGAAATTAATAAAACTTTGGAAATTGCGATTTGAGACCACTTACTACACATAACCAATTTTCCGACTGCATTTTCTCTTGCGGAATTTAAATCCACCAAAATAATGCAACGGTGTACGCTTAGTCATCAGAAGAATTACCGGAAACGAACTTGAAGAAACGATATTAACTGGAAAGTTTAAATGAGAAGTCGTCCTATTAAATCGAGTACCTATGATTTCATCAGAATCAACAATACCTTTCCAAAGGCTACAATTCCCGATACGTTTGGCTTTCGCGATGACGATATATAAGCCGCAAATCAGCCAATGACAATTTGTGTCTTGGACTTGGAGAATCTGTGTTTTTCCCATGGTTAGCTCTATGTTGCATGCTAACGCGTTAGAAAATCATAAAATTTATTTGTTTTAACGACTGGCAGATTAACGAGTATAATATTGTTCGTTTAGTTCTTAATTAATGAAAAGCACTGATTGATTAAAAATACCAATTTTAATATCTAATAATTGAACACAATACAATTAATTCGCAGCAACGCACCAATCGGGTCTGCTGCTTTGTATATAAAGGAAGAATTTGTGTGCGAATTAAAACAAAAATGCAATAAAATTGGGGTCAATAATAAAGATCATATCAAACTAGATATAGAAGGATAATCGGAAGCGTTTGAAGGGGTTTCTTCATTGATCGGCTACTTACCATTATTCGAACCAATCATGGTAAGTAGCAGCATAATATATGTGCTACTCATATATGTAGAAACATTGTATTTCCTTCTTTTAAAAATAGAAAAAACTCAAGAGCTAAGTGTTGAATCGGACCAATCGGCATAGTTTCTGTGGGCGCCTTACTTCCCAGAACTTTGAAAGCAGGGACAGCAACTTATCAAGTTTTAATGCTTCAACGATATAAGGAGTAGGTGGTCCCTCCACATTAATAAGAATTGAAGAAAAGTGACGAAGAAATTTGAGCAGATCTACTGATGAAGCATTAAAAATTTTCAAAGACGTAAATCTAAAAAATATAGTTCTCGAAGAAAGAAAAATTGCTCTGGAGCAAAAAAAGAATGATCTAAGGAAACAAAGTAACACCATTAAAAACAAATTTAAAATTAAATAAAATGCACGACTGGATCGCACGTACTTGCTCCTATGTTCGATCACGTTATATGCAAAAGATTCTTAAGAGAAATGGCTAAATGTATTTTGAAAGTTGTTTTTCACTTAATTTTTACTTGCGATTATAGGTACAATTAGGCAAGTTATGTATTCGTAAAAAAAACAATTAAGCATGACGTTACTATCATAGAGAACACCAAAAAAGTGGGTCTCGCAATTTCGTCTGTCTGCCTGTCTGTAGATCGATCTACAGCCTAAACGGCTGAACCGATTTTGCTCTTCCTTGGTGCTTATGCGTTTTAAGTGACTATCCAAAATAGATTTTTGAATCGTTGTTTTAACCCCAAAAATAACAGTACTTGCCATACAAATTTTTCTACCATCTTAATAATCTCGAAAACGGCTGTAACGATTTTGATAAAAATTGGTGTACTACTTTGAGCATGGTCTACATTTTGGTCAATTTTTTTTTTTAATATTTTATTATTAACGGTACTTGCTATACAACCATTTTATTGATTTTAGTCTTTCTCATAAACGGCTCAACGGATTTCGACAAAAATTTGTATGCAGGATCCCTTTTGAATTCTTAATATTACTGCATTTCAAAATTTTAGAAAAATAATTTTTATGGATTTTTGAAAAATGCATATAATGTGTGTATGTGCGATCCAGTCGTGCATTTTATTTTTTATGCAAATGCTCTCTAAATGTGTTAATAAAATTGCATACTCAAATTTTCACAAAAAAAAAAAGATTTTCGATTTTTTTTTTGAAAAATCTATGTTTGAAAAACTAGGCACTGATTTTTTTTTTTAATTTTAATTTTGCATGTATAATAATTTTAGCTTCGAAATGGCGTTTCAATTTTTTTTTTCTAAAAATGTCACTTTGCAAAAAAAAACATCAAAAAGTGCAAAGTCGTATTTTTGCGAAACATTGTGCACTTTTACTTTGCAGAAAATTATTATTTTGAAAAGTTGCAAAGTGCAAAGTAGTTGGTGCAATAGGACCCTGGTATGACTGAGTGTGACCTATTTTACGGTCGAATGTAATGAGCAATTTGTTTAACTCACTTGTGGTGTCTCATGTGTATTACATTTGCGAATTGTATTAAATGTCATATCGCGCTGATTGTGTGGTGTGCTCAATATGTGATAATTTCTTCGTCTTGTAGTACACGAGAGCACCACCAAAAACCTGCTTTAAGCAGACAAATAAGCATCTAAGTTCGAGGCAGATACTTACTTACCTAGTTATCCGACTCCCGCTCCATGGAGGTACGCTGCCTGACATATTGCGGTCCTCTATCGGTTGCGGTCCCAAGCGCTCTTGCGTCTGTAGCCACCTGGTCCATGTAGCTAAGGTTTAGTGTTCCCGATAGAATGTTCTCCCCCATTCGCCCTCTTCGCATATAGGACCAAATGTCCTCCGAAGAATTTTTTCTCTCGAAAGTGCCCAGTATCAATTCCGCTTTTTTACTTAGCGTCCAGCCCTCGGCGCCGTAGAGTAGAACTGGTAGAATTACCGTTTTGTATAGCGTGCATTTTGTCTTTCGAGACAGGAGTTTTGAACCCATTTGTTTGGCCAAACCGAAGTAGCAGCGGTTCGCTAGGGTAATTCTTCGTCGGATTTCCACTAAGCTGTCGATCGTGGAATTGATGTTTGTTCCGAGGTAGGTAAACTCCTTGACTACCTCGAAATGACTGCTACCAACAGTGACGTTTGGTCCTCGGCGATGGACAGATGAGGTTCGGTTTGTTGATAGCATATAATGGGTTTTGTCCTCATTCACTTCAAGACCAACGCATTTCGGCTGTTTATCAATAGCTGTGAATGCTTCAAGTACAGCTCGCTTGGAGCGGCGGATGATATCGATGTCATACGCAGTTGGGAAGACCTGTTGAAGATAGTGCCTTCCAGTTCGAGGCAGTTTGGAGTTTAAAAGCTCCTTCGCGAAAGACTAAGTGGAAGATGATAATTTTAGTCCTCTTGTTTGAGACAAAAAGAAGGCACGAACCGCCCCAGTTCAGAGACCTAGATATCGCCAGGGTTCATAGGGCCCATTGCGTGGGTGACTGGAAGCACCGGGTGCGATATAAAGGAGGGGACCTTTCACTGGTCAGAAAACCGTTAAGTAACCGATTATTGAAATCAAGCTATTTTTCTCCATTACAATTTGCTTATGTCCTTACTTTAAATCGCTCGTAAATGACAACTAGCAACCACCCTCTAGCTGCAATCTTTCTGTATTTCACATTCATGATTTGAACTTTGAATGGTCTAAGGATTCTACTACCCAAACAAAGATGGAATATATTTGCTTGCACTTTTTTTAAAATCGAAGCACCAAGAGTATAATACTTCTACTCCTTAACAAATAAGGATCTTCTCAGTAAAATCATCAATTTTTGACATTATATTTAACATCGATTTGTTAACAAAACAAATCCCAAGGATCCTATATAATGTTATACACACATTGCACCATCCCAACAGAGACCACCTCGATATAGTAAAGTAAACCTTTTATACGGCCCATATGGTTTCACGGAGCAGGAACATTCCATTATATCCTATGCTTGGTATTATCAAAACAGGAAATAAAGATGATATTCTTATGGATGACAAATTCAAATCCAATTTCGATTATAAAATTGAATATTTTATTATACCCACTTCATTCTTTATCTCATCTAACAATAATATCTTTGAGTACCTATGTACATATTTTATTATAAGTATAGGTGTACGTATATGTATGTATGTGTATATTCCAACAAAAAGGAACATAGAATTTTTGAATATTATACTCGTATCGTAGATATATAAATTTTGCTTTAGGCCGGAAATTCGAATTTTTGTTGTTGTTGTGGAGTATTATGATGATGATGTGAATTATGTATAAAATTTTATACGTTTTACTCAAAAATTACGTCAATCATGCTTTATCCATCAAACAATATTTTAAATTTATAATGTAGTAGGGAGATGAAGCATCGTTGCCGAACATAAGATAGAAACTTAAGTATACTTATAATTATTTATTCCATCGCTATGTGATATATGTATTAGATAAAGGTATTAGATATCCTATTCATAAGCATAGTTTGGTTTTTAGGACATGTGTGTACACTGACAGCCTTCAAAATTTTATATCCCCTAACTGAACAATAGGAGACTTAATTCAACATCAAAATAATATTCAAAATGTTGGATGTATCTAGAAGTTTTTTTTTTCATTCTTACGGAAAGTTTTCTTTTGCTTTCATGGGAAATTCGTACAGTAGATTACGCTTACAGGAAATACTTAAATCTTGTCGAACACTTAAATTAAATTTTGAGAAAAAATTATTATTAATCTCAAAATGAGAAAAGAGAGAATACTGTAGTGCAGCCAAAGTAGAAGGTACTTTATGGATCAATCTTTACAGTACGTTGATAGAGGCAATACTTTTCTTTTGCAAAAAGGCAAATCTTGATTATCTCGAAAACAGCTTTATTCATTTTGATAAACAAAATTCTGTCCACATTTGTAGTATAGTCCAAATATTGACTCTAGAAAATGTTTATAGAAAATGTTATTATCAATGTTATTAACGATGTCTGGCAAGGAACCCTTTTAACTTGCGATTATAGGTACTATAAGGCAAGTTATGCATTCGTCGTCTGGCAGTCTGTCTGTCTGTATGTATAACGAGCTGCAGACTAAACGGCGTAAGCGATTACCTTCAAATTTGGTATGTGTAATTATTTTGGCATTCCCCAGAGAGGAAATTGAAATTTTATTCTTAGGCCTAAAAATAACGGTAACTGCCATATGGCCTTGAATCAAAATCTTATTTTTCTCGAAAACGGCTTCAACGATTTTAATACATTATTTAATATCTATCATTTGATATGAATCAAGTTTACGGGAAAAGTCTACGGTACTTTTCATATAACGGTTTTTAAAATTTTTGGCTTTCTCGGTAACTGCACATTGGATTTCTGTCAAATTTTATACCTGATAAGATCTAGGTAGCCAAACTAATTCTGCATATTAAAATTTTAAATAACTTTTTCTTATAATTAAAATTAATTTTTTTTTTAAATCAATATTTTTAAAACTAATCAAAGAGAATAATTTTAAATTCTTTAGTCACATGTATATTAATAAGCTGGTTTCAAAAAACTAAAAATAAAAAACCGGATTTCATCAAAATCCCTCCTACAATGTTCGATATACTTTTTTTTATAAGTCCGCGGCATCTAATGGTGTTCTTGGTTTTTTCGAGAAACCGATTAAAGTGATGGTTTCGGCAGTTTTTATAGGTTTAAAAAAAATTTTTACCCACCTGTACAGCATTCACTTTCATTTATACATAATGGTTGTACATATCTACAAAGCTAGGTTCTCTATATATAGGTAGGTGCATATTACCCTCTTAATTTTCATATTTCAAATCCATTTAAATATACATTTGTAGGTAGGTACCTATGTAAACAGTCCTTGAATCCAGGGCCGATCCGAGCTAAATGAGCGCCCTGTGCAAGCTATACGCTTAGCACCCCATTCTTTTATTTATATATTCTAATTAATTAAAGTTTTCACAACACACACTTTTTATTTTCCACCTTTCACTTCAATTTCCTAAACTTTGAAAACCTAAAATGTATGTATTGAAAAACACAATCAATATTAAAAAAACGTATTCTCAGACGAACTCAAAAACAAAAGAATTGCAGCAGACAAGACAATAATGCAACGACGCTACGCACAGTTATTTGATCTTTTTTTTTATTATTTTTACTATCTAAATTTTTTTAAAGACAAATAACAGTAGCTCCCATACATTTTTTTTTGGCCAAATACAAACACTTTATTTTTCTCAAAAACGGCTTCAACGATTTTTGTTTTTACAAAATCAGTTCATTAATGAGTGGAAAGGGTACCTTGTGATAATTTTTTTTGACAAAAATTGTTATTTTTGGTTACGGTAATAGAACCATTTGTTTTCTATTTTCTGGGAAACTGTTAATTCGATATCTTTATGGAGAAACTCCTTGTAAGGTTAAACACTTTTGTAAACCATTTTTTTTTTCAAACAAAATTTTGTTTGGAAATTAAATTTTTTTTTTCAAGATTACGAAAACGACTTTTTATTATATATTTATTTGGTAATTTTTTGATATTATCTTGAATAGTTAAAAAAAACTAATTTCTTAAAATAAAAACCAACGGTACCGCCCATACAAAAGTTAAAAAATCGTAAAGAAAAAAAAATGATATCTCTAAAACGGCTCCAAGAATTTTTATAAAAAAATGCGTACCTATGTTCTTAAATTAGTACAGTCCACTTTGTGGTATAAAAATATTTTATTTTGCAGACTTATTAACGGTACTTCCCATAGAACCACTTTTCATATTTCCCCTTTCTCACAATTGGATGAACCGATTAAAAATAATTTTGTTTACGCTAAAGTTCCCTTAAAGTATTAAAACTGTATAGGTACTCAAGTTTTCAAAAAAAAAAAAATCGATTTTTAAAAAATAAATAAGAGTTTTGTTTTGCAAAATCTGTTTTTCAAAGACCAGTCACTGAATTTTTTTTAAATTTGAATTTTATTATGTACATTAAAAATATCTTTCAAATTGCGATTAAAATTTTTTTTTAATATTTTTAAAATTTAATACATACAAAATTATTTTTTTAAGAAACCGCTCCAACGATTTTTATTTTTTTTTTATATATTCTTATTTATCTATTCAAATGGCATCTTTAATTTCCCTTAAACTATAACGACTAAGCAATATAAAAAATTGTATTATGTGTAATATCCATTTATTTCTATCTTATTATATTTCATTTGTACGAATTTTTGCATACATCACTCAATACTACACACAATATATGCCCTCATACTTATTTATACATACATAATATCTCTTTAAAAATCACATTAATCATATGTATGCACCTAAATTATAAAGTTATATGCATACATACCCACCTATCCTTTATTTCCATTATTATATTTACATATTAACATAATTAATTTCCATCTATGTTGTGAGCCGATGAAATGACTTAATTTGAATTATTGAAAGATAACAATTATTGCGTTCAAATAACTTTTAGAAATATATAGGCATAGGTAGCTGGTTAGACGAACTTAAATTTGAAGAATGAAAGTATGCGTATCCATAATTGTTTCTTGTATTATGGTTTGACAATGCGCCCCCAAACCTTGGCGCCCTGTGCATTTGCACATCCTGCAAATATGGTGGGTCCGGCCCTGCTTGAATCATATGTATTCCACAATTCATTATTATATTAAAAATCAAGGAAATCTTACCTACATCGGCTTTAAACGTTCAAAGGATAACTAGGCAACCTATAACTACTAACAGCGTCAGCGGTTAGCTACACTAAAGTTGTAAGTTACAAGAGCAATGGGTGACAATGGCGAAGTGGATAAAGTGCTTGATTGCTAACTAGGACGTGTGGGTTCGATCCCCACGTTAGGCGAATTCTTTTCTATACCTCCAATTTTAATTGGATGCCGCCCATGGGTTAAAATGAGACAGTCAATACCTGGTTCTCAAATCCACTGTGCCAAACTAGTGCCATGCAATTCAGGTTGCATTTAAAAAGACCTTGGGTATTACAGGCATATAGTTAAATTTAAAAAAAAAAAAAAAAAAAAAAAAAAAAAAAAAAAAACAAGTTCGTACGATCCAGTCGTGCATTTTATTTGTTTTTATTTTTTAAAATTTCTCAATGATAACTCAAAGAATTGCGAAGAAAATTTTTATACAGAAAGTCTTTCGAATTTTTAAATAATACCTCTTACAATACAGATGAGATTGTTAGACAATTTCAGAGACTCGAAAAATATTGAAAAATATTTTTTGCATTTTCAATGAAATTTTTCATCTTTATAGAATGTAAGAGATTACTCACCTTACAGTTCTTCCTCCAAATTTATTCGAAGGCAATACGTTAAAATTAAAATGCAATAAGCCAATTTTAATATGATCGATCCTTAGGTAGCTGCCTCCAACTGCGCACTCCAATATTGTGAAACTGCTCTGCTAATTGTGAATGTGGTGTTCGGCGAGAACTTCCTCTTCTACCTTGTTCTTTCGCCTACGATATGAAGACACTATATAACAACTATACAACTCGTATAGTTCGTCCTTGAATATTCTCCTCAGAAGGCCTTGACAATGGCCATATATAAGGAGGTATAAAGGTAGGCTTGTATTATTAAGGGCTTATAACAGAGATAGCGACATACTACTGAATTATCTCCTAAGCTCAAAAAAACTGAAATTGACAAGAGTGATCATTTATGTGATTTCTTGAATGATGTGATTGTATCATGCATATGTATGTTACAGTGGATAGACCTTATATCTTTCTCATGTGCCGTTCGACATCGAGTGCCCTCTTTATTGACAACATATACTTAAATATTTTTGACATCTGTGCTCAATTAGTGCATGTTCCACTGTGATACATCGCTGAGTTTTGCTAATGATGTCAATATGTCGTCGGCATATGGAATCAATTGCACAAACTTCTAGAAGATTGTGGTCATTGGTGTTCACATAATAGTTTCACAGTGGATCGTCCAATGTAAATTGTTTTTTGAAATCGAAACTTTCTGTGTTCCTACTAACTTGAATGGATCACATTCTCCATTGTCAAATTACGCAAGCAGACGCATTTGGCAGTGATATCAAAACTACACATGGCTGTTTAGCCTGTTTCTATAATAGATTGCTGCTTATCAGTGTTGCCACTAAGAAATTAAAAAAATTATAGTTTTAAAACATGATTTGGGATAAAAAAAAAACATGACAGAACTATCTCGTAGTTAGAAACGCGTTAAATGACAAACATAAGAAAGAATGCAAATAGACAATTTGGAAAGACATCATAAGTAAAACAAATATATTAAATTAACAGTTTATTTATGCAATTGCTGAAGCTGGACTCAATGTTCAAAGCAAAATGGTATCAGGAAAATAAAAAGGATTGAAAAAGGAGAGAACGATTGACTCTTTTAATATTTGAAAAATAAAAAAAAAACAGTGTCATCCTTCTCTTTTACTCATCATTATTGCGTTACTCCAGGTGATAGCTAAGCTGTCAAAAATATTGCAAGTGCCCGTGGCAGGAGAAAGAGTCCGTAGATAAAGTGTAATATTGAAAAATAATATGTGCTCTCTTCATTATTTTGTTGGTACCTATATATATTCACACTCAAATACACTATATGAAAATAAAAAAAAAAGAGTAGGTATACTTACAAATGAAGTGTTCATCTTGCTCTTTGCTTTTAGTTTAGTGCTTGTGTTTATGTAGGGTATGCTTAGACATGTTGCGTTTTGCGATTATAGGGACAAAATTTGTGTTAGAAAAAAGATATGATTTTGTACTCAAAGACATTAAAACATGATTTGGGTCTAAAAAACATGAAAATCATGATAAATCATGACTTCTGGCAGCCCTGCTCCTAATATCTAGCGGATCATGTAAATTTTATATATTGTGGACGTTCAATACGTTTCAGGTATTTACAATATATTATGGCATTTTTAGAATGTTGGTTTTCTTTTGGAGAGGGCAGGCCTTTATAGGATTGTGTTGACTTGTTGGTAGATAGCTAAAATGGTGGTCAAGAGCGAGTTCGTAACTTAGACCCAATTAGCGCTGAAAAGCGCAGTGTTGATAATAAGAACTCTGACCAGAATAAAAAAACGATTTTTAGCGGAAAATCGAGAGGAAGGCGATTAAGCGAAGCGTGGCGTTGTTATCTAATCAATTTTGCTGTGTTGCTGTAGCCGTAAGGTTTGGTAAGCCCGCATTTTGACTTTTGCGTCTTATAGCGCTCTGCAATATACTATAGGGGGCATATTCATAGTCATTTTTAAACTGTGTCTTAAATCTAGGCTTAGTTGAATTTTCAGACGTTGATTCTATTTTTTTCAGTGTATCATTTCAAAATATTTGAACCTATTTATGTAGTATAACGAGTTAGTAATCTTATAAGAATATAAAACCCACAATTTGCAAGTAAAATCGGTCTGTTTTCATTGATCCAAAATTTCCTTAAACTTGAGTTTAGTAAAACCTGGGATCTTAAGGCCCTCTGGCGGCAACTTCAGCAATTTCCCGAATTTTCTTAAGTTTATTAGTGTTGTATTGTTTTCTTAAAGCGCGCCACTAGACAATCGAACCGAATCGAGCAATCCAAGCCACTCTTCCTCAGCTTGGCAAGAATTTTTTTTATGACGAATAGCCACGAGTTGCCGAACGATGTTTTACTCATCCTGTCACCTAGCTTAGAGATAATCCAGCCTTGAATATAGTCAGCTTTTCAATGGTCTTTTAGGTTAGGTAAATGAGCTGCCAGTTGATCTCGTTACCGGCACACTTAGATCAAGGTAGATCCGTTGTGATACCCCGAAGTGTTGTAACTTCGAATTGTGTAACCTACGATTACTATGGATAGGTAATGGTTGCCTGAAAGATTCGAGAGCTCTTCTAAATTTTTGAAGAAATAGCTGCCCAAGAATTTGTTCCTTATGTGACAGAGTGCTGGGCAATGACTTAGGAAATGAGTGGTGTCCTCTTATTCGTCTTCGTCATAGCACCCTGTGCGTAGGTCATCATTACTAAGCCCATATTCTTCCTATGATAGCCCAGTAGATTATGTCCGGTGAGTATGCTTACAAGACTTCGAAGGGAATTCTTGCTTATGTGGGTAATACATTCTGTTCTTTTCTTTTCAACGTTAGGACATAGTTTCCTGGTTGTAGCACAGGTGTCGAGTCCGTTCAATCTTTCATTGGTTTTTTTAAAGAATCTTCGTTCCAATTTTCTGTTTTATGACACATAGTGGAATTTTAATCGACGGGTCAATTTGGGTACTGTCAAGTGCTGAACCCTTCCTCTCCATCTCATCAGCTCTCTCGTTGCCCGGTACATTACTGTGACCCGGACCCAGCAAAGTCTAATGTTGTGCTTTGTGCAAAGAACCTTCAGCTGTTCGCGACAGCTAGTTTCAAGCATGTGGTAACTCCAGCTTTAATACGTGTTTTGCAGTATTTTTTACTGCCAGGATCTCAGCCTAGAAGACACTACTGTGATCAGGTAGCCTAGCGGAACTGGCTACTTTAAGGTTATCTGAAAAAAAACCTGCTCAAACTCCAGTGTCCATCTTTGAGCCATCCGTATAGATAGATACTGTCGATCCATCAGTATGGACTTCGTTGTTTACCCGTACTTGTCTGTCGGGGAAACATGTCTTAAAGGGTCTTCTAAAATCGAGTTTTGGTGACATGTAGTCTGTGAACACATTGTTGCCTATAATTTTCTGCCGTATCTGAGCATGTCCTATGTGGCTAATGCTCCAGGCGTTAGTTTTGCTTAGCCGTAAGGAACTGTTAGCTGCTGATTCTTGTACGTATAGGTCAATGGGTTTTAAGTTGAGTATTGCTTCTAATCTGGCCTATACAAGCCATTCCTTTTACCTTTGTTAGGGTTTTTAGACTCGTAGTTTTTTTCCAGGGCATTCCAAGATACCAGATTACCGTATGTAAGTATAGGTCTAATGATTGCCGTATACAGCCAGATAATAACTTTAGTATTTGGGCCTCAGTTTTTACCAAATATTCTGTTGCATGAATAGAATGATGCGATCATTGCTTTGCTGTTTTAGCTCTTTCTTTAATGTTTCGGCCGCAGTTTAATTTCTTATCTACGATCACAAGGTATTTGGCTTGATCCGAGATAATAAGTGGGATCCCGTCAATTGTGGGTAGTGAAAAGTCTGGCCTTTTCCTTCTGCTTATAAAGAGGACCAGCTCAGTCTTTGAGGGATTAACCTTTAGACCACATTTTTTTGTCCAGTTACAAGCTTTGGCTACAGTGTTTTAAAGTTGTTCACTTATATTTGTTGGGAATTTACATGTTGTAAGTATAGCTAAGTCATCGGCATAGGCTAGTACTTTCACCCCACTATGTTTAAGTTTAATAAGTATATTATTCATTACGAGAATCCATAAAAGTGGCGATAGAACTCCCACTTGTGGTGTTCAAACTTGACGCTGATACTTTTTTTAGGCTCCATCAAGTTCACTGAATATCAGTCTATTTCTTAATATGCACATGATCCAGTTTATGATTGCATTATCTACTTCAAGATTTATAAGGGCATGCTCCACTGCGCTACCTTTAACATTGTTGAAAGCTTCCTCAATTTCTAGAAAAGCAGCGAGTGTGTATTCCGTATCATGAAGTGTTTTTTCTATTTTACTAACAATGCAGTGGAGAGTTGTTTTTACACTTTTACCTTTCGTATATGCATGCTGTGCAGGGGAAATATTGGTCTTTTAGTGAGTCTTTGAATACATTCTATTAGGACACTATTGAAGGCAAATTCTATGTCTCCAAAGGTAGCGAGAGTACACTCCTTATGATGGATGGTTTTCTCGATCGTGCCCATTACCTCATGTAATACTGTCTCTGTTGACTTGCCGTTGATGTATGAATCGTGAGAGTTATCTAGATATCATTAATCTAGGATATTTCTAATGTGAGAATCCAGAATGCGCTCTTGAGTTTTAAGTAAGAAGGGTGTCAGGCTAATTGGCCGCCTGCCAAATTAAGGAATACAAATGAGTTGACTTGACTAATGTTTTTTGTGATGTCATTACCTGCTGCTTTAAATAATTTAGCTGTAAGCCCCTAGGACCAGCTTTTTTCTTTTAGTTTGGATATTGCTATCTCCTTTCTTCGTTTTAGTCAGATGGAATGAAGAGGTTACTTTTGTTGTCTAAGTTCAACAGCTTATTCTGCCTAACTAGGGCTGGCAACGAAACTGAGACTAGTCTCGGTCACGTTGACGAGACGAGACGAAACCTAATTATAATAGCTCCCGATACGAAACCTTATTTTTGGTATCGAAATTTGCCGCGAGTCTCGCAGGTCTCGGTGGTTTGGTTTCGATTTTCGCCAGAAGAAATATTTTTGTATTTAATTATTTTTTAGTGCTCATGTTCATCTTTTATTTATTCACAAGTTTTATTTTGCGAAATATTCTATGCGCGTTAAAATATCAAACAACGTAATGTATACATATTTATATTTATAGTCAGATATGCGTACTGCGAAGATCCAAAGAAGGATTTATGTGTGCATTTCGTTGGAATAGAAATCGCTCATTTTTCAAAACCTTGTATCCCCCTTCCAAAAAGGTGACTTTAAGAGTATTAAGGGATAATTGGAATAAATATTATCGAAACGACAAAACATAGTCTTCTGCCAACTTGTTTAGCCGTTAACTGTCAAAATTGATTGAGGGATTAAATGTATTAAAAATCTTCAACAAAATTCAAATTTTATCTTGGAAATACGGCTCTTCAAAGGTGTCAGATAACGTTACTTTGTATCCTATTTTTTACGTTATCACACACTTTTGAAAACTATACTCGTACAAAATGTAAGCCCATTCGGAACGCTTCCATACACAACTAATAAAATTAAAATAAACGCGAAATCGTACCAAAAAGTTTTTTCGCCTCCGATTTCGCTTAATTGCGAAACCAATAGCTAGCTATCTACCCGCAACAAACGTGAACCTGATGGAGAGCAAGATATAGTGTTGTTGTTGTAGTGATGCCTTTCGGTGATCAATATGGATTCTCAATATAAAAAACAGCTTTATTTGCATTGCCCTGCTTAGCTAATGGGAAGCATGATTACTGACTGGATGTTTCATCATGTTTACATTAATAACTTTGATTCGATTCAAAATACATTGAAAGAGAAACCAATCATTTTAGAATTTCTCTGTTTTAAACAACAACATAAGACAAAGCAGTCGCACGAGTCTATTTTATACATTTTCTTCGTGCTTTACACAAGAATCCACAACCCGCATTTTTCTTACCAACAAACTACTAAAATACCATACTCTACCTTTTTAACCTGAGCACCTTGTCTTACAAGATCTTACTACCAAAAAACATGAAAAAAACCAAGACTAAGTCCGTGACCGAGGCGAGACTGCACATTAAATTTTTCTCGAGAAAAAGGCGAGACCAATACCGCGACGAGATTTGGTTAGGCGAGACCGAAACCGAAATCGAGACTGGAATTTTTCAATTTTGACGAGACCGAGACGTGACTAACAAGAGTCTCGCCTGGTCTCGTCTCGTTGGCAGCCCTATGCCTATAATTGCTGCATCTCGGTTTTCCCATAGAAGTTTCTTACTTAAACACCGTGACATATCCTTTTTGCATTTTGATAAAACTTCCGAACATTTCAAAGTAACACAATTCTGTATCATCCTTTGGGAATTCTTTCTAACCTTGGGATAATTTTTAAATTTTTAATCAAATGACAATACTTCGCTGGTGTACCCTATTATTGTCAGTCTGTCAGTCTGTCAGTCTGTCAGTCTGTCAGTCTGTCAGTCTGTCAGTCTGTCAGTCTGTCAGTCTGTCAGTCTGTCAGTCTGTCAGTCTGTCAGTCTGTCAGTCTGTCAGTCTGTCAGTCTGTCAGTCTGTCAGTCTGTCAGTCTGTCAGTCTGTCAGTCTGTCAGTCTGTCAGTCTGTCAGTCTGTCAGTCTGTCAGTCTGTCAGTCTGTCAGTCTGTCAGTCTGTCAGTCTGTCAGTCTGTCAGTCTGTCAGTCTGTCAGTCTGTCAGTCTGTCAGTCTGTCAGTCTGTCAGTCTGTCAGTCTGTCAGTCTGTCAGTCTGTCAGTCTGTTAGTCTGTCAGTCTGTCAGTCTGTCAGTCTGTCAGTCTGTCAGTTTGTCAGTCTGTCAGTCTGTCAGTCTGTCAGTCTGTCAGTCTGTCAGTCTGTCAGTCTGTCAGTCTGTCAGTCTGTCAGTCTGTCAGTCTGTCAGTCTGTCAGTCTGTCAGTCTGTCAGTCTGTCAGTCTGTCAGTCTGTCAGTCTGTCAGTCTGTCAGTCTGTCAGTCTGTCAGTCTGTCAGTCTGTCAGTCTGTCAGTCTGTCAGTCTGTCAGTCTGTCAGTCTGTCAGTCTGTCAGTCTGTCAGTCTGTCAGTCTGTCAGTCTGTCAGTCTGTCAGTCTGTCAGTCTGTCAGTCTGTCAGTCTGTCAGTCTGTCAGTCTGTCAGTCTGTCAGTCTGTCAGTCTGTCAGTCTGTCAGTCTGTCAGTCTGTCAGTCTGTCAGTCTGTCAGTCTGTCAGTCTGTCAGTCTGTCAGTCTGTCAGTCTGTCAGTCTGTCAGTCTGTCAGTCTGTCAGTCTGTCAGTCTGTCAGTCTGTCAGTCTGTCAGTCTGTCAGTCTGTCAGTCTGTCAGTCTGTCAGTCTGTCAGTCTGTCAGTCTGTCAGTCTGTCAGTCTGTCAGTCTGTCTGTATGTATGTATATAGACACCTACAGCCCAAACGAGTGGGCCGAATTGCTCAAAAAATAACTTTACCTGCCATACAATCGTTACGTTAAAACCTTTTTTTCACGGAAACGGCTCTAACGATTTTGATTTAAAAAAATCAGTGCAGCTTTTTAGGTACAGCCGATCATATGGTTGAAAAAAAAAATAATAAAAATGTCTAAAAACGGTACTTTCCATAGGACGGTTTTTTTTTTGCTTTCGATGCTTTATACTGGATACAAATATTTTTAATTAATATTATTTTGTATTTTGTAAAGCATTTAAAAAAAATTAAAACATTTATATTTTGAAAACTGCTCATTAATTTTTTTTTTTTTCAAAAATTATAGTTATATGTATTGGCGTTATTGAATTTTTTTTGAAAAATGTTTACAAAAGGTTTTTAAGAAAAAACTTTTTTTCTCAAAAACCGCTCCACAGATTCCTAATTTTTTTTTCATAAATGAAAATTTATTTAAGAAATTAAATGGCATACTTTTTGTTAAGCTCAAATTAGTTTAAGTATTTATTTCAGAATTTTTTTCTTTTTAAAAGAATTAAGTCGATTAATCTTTTATTCTTAAGCTTATATTATTAAATATTTAATATTCTCATACTAATTTTTTTTTTGAAATAAATTAAAGAAATTTTGTGTATAGGTATAAAAAAATAAGAAAAAAACGACTTTAAAAATATATTTAGATTTTTAATAGAAATATTTTGCATACGATGTCATCGAACAAGAGCAAGTTCGTGCGATCCAGTCGTGCATTTTATTTTTAAATATTTTGTTATGAACGGTACCTGTACTACAACCATTTTTTTGATTTTGAACTTTCTCATAAACGGCTCGACGAATTTCAATCAAAATTTTTATAAAGGAGCTTCTTCAAATTATAAATAATACTCCATATCAAAACTTTCGTAAAATATTTTTTCTTTTGAATATTCAATATTTTTAGAACGGCTGGATGATTTTTGTTTAAATTTTATTTATAAGTTTATATTATTAAATATTTAAAATTGTCATACTAAGTTTTTTTTGTAGAAAAAAATAAAAAAAAAATATGTGTATAAAAAATTTAGTAAAAACACAACTTTGAAAATATATTTAGATTCTTAATAGAAACCTTTTGCATACGATGTGATCGAACCTTCGTGCGATCCAAACGTTGAATTTTTTTTTGTATTCTGCTCGAAATATGTATTGTGTTGTTATCCGTAAAACACTGTATTCAGTTTATTTTATTAAACACACATCCCATTGATCCGAATTTCCAGAGAAATACAGCACTCTCATTGCCCTGTATATGTGTGTAAGGAAAGGAGGCTATCGTTTTGGATCCTTCTTATATGGTACGAGTTTAAAATCAATTTGTAAAGATTTTATTATATGTAGATGTGAATGAATATGTGTGTAATTATGTACATAAATGTATAGAAGTATTTTTAGTACCTACATTCATACTTCTCAGTTTTGAGTTTAATAGTGATGAGTATAGAATATGACGTTGAATTTTTGGAATGCTTAATGGACATAATAAATGGAATATAGGATTCTACACTCGCCCTATATTAGATTATAAGGAATTTTAGGGTCCTATTTTGGCAGCTAGCTTTATATGTGAATTCGTTTAGTAATAATAATAATAATATTTGTCCATAAATATTTGAATACAAATGTATATATAAACTGTGAAATCTCCTTTGGATGGACAGCTATGGTGCACAATTTTTTGTCGGCCTAAGGGAGTTGTCCGTTTAAGGGAAATTAAACAAAAACACTAAAATTAAGAGTATTTAATAATTATAATGGCGCAAAATTTTAGTCCATTTAGTAATATGTTAAATCATTATCGCACTATTTTCTTAACATTTTACTAAAGTTAAAATCACAAAAGGGGTTCTTTATTTTTTAGGATCGTACTAAATCCATATGTCACTTTGACATTTACAAACGTCAAAAAGTTATGTTCGCTTACTTTTTTGCACTATTTTAGGCGTGTTTAGTTGTAGTTTATTAAGAAAATAGATTTAGTATGGTGCTAGTTAAAAAGTGTTTAAAATTAGGAAAATATTAGTAAAGTGCTTTAGTATTAGCAAATTGTTAAGTAGTATCATGCTAGGCCCTTAACATCAGGATGTTTAAAATGTTACGCCAGTAGCTTTAGCTTTAGAAGTAAAATACTAACGCATGTGCATTTCGAAATGGCATTAAAAGACTAACTACAAATCGGTTTTAGAGCTGAATTAATTCCTTGACACATTTTACTCAAGAACCCATTTTATAATAGGGTGTTGCCCAAAATAAATACAAGATATTTATTTTATCAAGAAAAAAAGAATGTATTATTTTATAAAAAATATAAATGAATGTTGGTAACTATTCAATTTTCAGTTTTTGTTAGACATGTTCAGAATGGAACTATAAATTTACTCTGATAAACAATGCGGATGAAATTTAATAATTTCTCATTTTGTATATTAAAAGTAATGTAAATAAATATATAGTTTTTTTCAAAGTAGGTATTTAAAATAAAATTTTTCAGGGTTTTAATTCTAATCGTGTACGCACAATAAATACTAAGAGAAAATAGATGTGGTTACACATTAAGAATAATTAAGAATACAAATTTTCTATATCACAGTGAATCGATAACCTGTATTAAAAAAAAGTTTTGAAACTCTTATCTTTAAAAATTGCAACTTAGGTTTTAAATATACTTCTGGAAATATTCTTAAAAAAAATTCCTTTCTATAAACTAATTTTTTTTTATTATTTGCTTTCCTTGACTTTTAAATTCTGAAGCACCCTATCTTATAAGATAACAATAACATGAAGTTAAAAAACGAAAATACCATCTTGTTAGAACTAGCTCTAGAAAATGTACAATGAATTTTAAGCCGACATAAGAGCTCTATATCACCAGTACTTAATATTGCAGCTTCAGAAAAGATAGTATTGCAGCTAAATTGGAAGAAACGTCTTTCCTGACAATGAAAATGGCGACGGGATATAAAATGAATACAATCATTCTTGTTTGCGTTTCATGGGGGTGGCCGTGGTTTAATCCATGCCGTAATCTATGTCCTTTTATGTTTCCATTAAAACCAATTCTAAAAAATAAAATGTCATACAATGAGTTGCTGGTTTATTCATTACATGCTGTTTAGGCATAGAACTCACAACATGTGATTGAGTAAAACTAGTATACTGATAAATAATAACAAAGAATAAAAAAATTAATGCGAATTATAAGGGACATCGATAAATAAGACACGGAAATTTCTCCGCATTAGTTCAGCCGCCATTCCTGGAGATAAAATAAGAGAACAATAGCCTCCAGTCTCAGAACATCGCGCCACACATCTTTCCTATCCTTTTTTCTCTTCCTTAACCTCACGCCCGCGCTATGTTGAAACATTTAAAGGGTAGTATAATCCCTTGATCGCGTGTAGATTATAAAAAAAAATCACCTTCGAAGTGTAGTTAAGGAAAACACGAAAATATGGTTATTTTTCAAAATTAATTTTATTTCACCTCGGGAAAATTAATTTTCAAATTTCTTTACTATCTATTTTTTAAAATTATTTTTGGTGACATAATACACAGAATTATGTAGGCGAGAAGTATCGTCACTACATTTTTGTGGAAATATTAAACACGCACTTGAAATTCACTATCAAATAATCGAAGATCTTAATTTCATTTCTAATTTATTTTCATAAAGATATTTTTTAATTTGATTATTGTCATCTTCGTTAACGATCTGATTGGCCCCTATCAGTATGGTTTTAGGCCAAGCAAGTCAACCGGCGACCAAATGATCACACTCCGACAGATTTTGGAAAAAACCCAGGAATTCCAGATCGATACACACCACCTCTTTATCGATTTTAAAGTCGCGTATGATAGCGTGAAACGGACGAATTATACAGAGTGATGTCTCATCTCGGCATCCCTGCCAAACTCGTTCGATTGTGCAGGATGACGATGGAGAAATCTCGCTGCTCAGTCAAAATCGGTAAGAACACCACCGAATCCTTTGATGTTGAGAAAGGATTGAGGCAAGGAGACGCGTTATCATGCAACCTATTTAACATCGTTCTTGAAGCAATTGTATGCAACGCACATGTCTACACCAGCGGTACAATTTATCAAAAGTCCGTTCAATTGCTTGCGTATGCAAACGACATAGACATTGTCGGCAGAGCGAAGCCAGCTGTGGCAGGCGCTTTTGCGAGCATTGAATCGGAGGCGGCTAAAATGGGATTGGCGGTTAATGAGGACAAGACGAAGTATATGCTGTCATCGAGAAAAGAATCTCAACATCGTCGACTCGGGCAAAATAACACGATGGACAGATATAACTTCGAAATTGTCAAGGACTTTGTCTACCTGGGCTCCACTATAACTACGCAAAATGACATCAGTGCAGAGATCAAACGAAGAATTACTCTTGCCAACCGCTGTTTGTTCGGGCTAATAAGGTATCTAAGTAGTAAGGCCCTTTCTCAGAGAACTAAGGAGACTTTATAAAAGACCCTTATCATCCCGGTTCTGCCCCCTAGAGCAGGACCGAAGCAGTATGGAGGAGAAGATTCAACGACGAGCTAGACGGACTATACAGCGACGTTCACCTGGTCAAAAAGCTTAAAATACAACGGCTGAGATGGCTGGGGCACGTGGAGCGTATGGACAGCAATGCACCTGCCCGACGAGTCTTCGAATCCAACTCCGATGGTGTATGCAGCAGAGGAAGAACCCATAACAGGTGGCGCACACAAGTGGAGAACGATCTCAAACAACTTGGTGTGCGAAACTGGAAGTGGCTAGCTAGGGACAGGGGTGAATTGAGGCGATTGTTGTTTGAGGCCGTAGCCCATCCTGGGCTGTTAGCGCCATCAAAAGTAAGTAAGTAAGTGCCCATATGGCTACTTTCAGAAAAGAGGATAAGTCACTTAAAAAACAAAAGAAATTACAGATCTAGAACAAAATCACAAATAACTCAGATTGTAGACAGCTCTGAAAACTGCTCAAGTTACTTCAAATTTCGAAAAAAACTTTATCCATTTTTGGATTGAAAGTGATTTATCGAAATCATCATCATTTGAATTTTTCATTAAAAAAAAGTTTGCAATTCGCAAAACTTGTTGAAACATTTACTGTCATTAGTTTTAACATTGTTATTCCTAAGATACATAATAGTGTTTTCAACATCTTCTCATTTTAAATTGCTTTTCAGTTTCATCCAAGAAAAACATTGAAACTCTTCGGGTTGAAGAGTACATTTTTCTATGTAACCTTATTGCTTATTACACTACGTCTACATCTGATTTTAGGTGATTAAATTGAATTTTTTTATGGTGAAATTGAATTTATGAACGTTGTTGCGGTAAAATTTACTACAACAAATTTCACCAGCCTATTATGTAAGTTAACCATTTTAAACTTTCTCTTTCCGTTACTGCTCCAAAATGCTTGTAGAGTTACACAACTTAATCATTTAAGTTCTACTTTAGCCCTTAAGCGTTTTATGTTGAACATAAATATTTATGTTTCGTATCAGCAAACGGGCCTTATTAACTTAATATGGTGTTAAAGAAATTCTTTAAAGTTTATTTTCTTTTAAATAATAAATCCGATCTATCAGAATTGAAACACAGTAGTTTTCAGTATTTAAAGAAATGTTTTCCTCTCTCAACTGGCTATATTGGTTTTAGAAAGATTGCTTCGCGCTTTAAATCACTCGCAATTTGTTTTAGAGTAACTAGGAGAATGCCTCGAAGGAACTTTTTCTCGGTTTTCTTTCTTCTAAACTTTCTCGAAGAATTTTAGTTAAAAAGGTTCTGAACTCGGCCATTTGGATTCGAGAAGTTTTGGAAAGACATCCAACAACTTGCTGAATTTTTGTGTATCAGAGTAAAGTTTCGATGAGATTCGACAACGGAGAAACAGGGTAGGAGAGCACGTAGCTTTCCAGGAAGCCGTGATCCCGTGACTGAAGATCACCGAAACGATTGACCGGTCGTATGTATATGTGAGAGACTGGAATGGCTGAGCTAGACATTGGATTATGCGTGGAAAGGTCACTTGTTTGTGAGCTTTGCAAGCAAGAGGATGTTTAAGAAAATTCGAGAAAGTAAAAAAGGAAATAAGATTGGAGAAAAAGGATTTTTATTTTGTGAGACCCGGAGGAAAAGTTTTCGTTTCAATTGTAATAGATCTGTTTTAGTGTTTCGTTTTATTAATTCGAAATGTATCCCCGTTTTGAGTTACACGGTATTATTTTAGTTAACGCACCATTTTCTTTTTCTTATTTTTTTTTACGTAAGCCAGTTAAAATTGTTACATACTTACTTCTATATATTAAAAATTTGGGTTTTAATCCCTGGACTTCGATTCAAAGGTTTCCCAAATAAATGTTTTAAAATCTTCATCTAGGAATATTAAACTTGTGTTTTATTTTTGGTTCTTTACTTGTTTTCATTTCTTTTATTCAAAACAATTCGTTTTGGAATTTTCTAATTTTTATAATTTGGTGTTATAAAAAAATCCTGGTGCCGACTTTAAGTACAAGTACACCCTGTACTTATACTAAACATTTTATTGTGATTTCAATTAGTTTTATTAATCGCGTTCGATTAATAGAATCTTTATATTTTTGATTACTGAATGCACCCTATTGCTGATCTACTGGGGGACAGCACTTTTTATGTGTTGTCTGTTGTGCAAATAATTAAAAGCACTCATCGTATTCGTTTGACAGTTGGTTTGTTCCTTATTTTCGTGTGCGGTCGTTCGTTTACATTCCGCAAATATTGTTATTTAGATCGTTTTCTATTAATTAAATTAATTGATTTCGCGGATTGTGGTTCCGTCTTCGTGAGATTTAAATTCGCGTTAAATAATTTCATAACAACGTAAATAAAATGAAAATGAGTTTTGTCAAAAAAGAGAATAAAAAATGATCTTTGCAAAAAATGGTAGTGTAAAAAAGATCGTGCCGTAAAAAGACAACATGTTTTCTTTTTTAAGGAGATACGATGGACACCCTATTTCAAGCCCATGGACTAGAGAGCTTTAAATCACTTTTGCCACTGATAACAGGCTGAATTAGAGCAAAAAAGAGCTCTCAAACTCAATAAATTAGCGACAGCTTGATTTTTGCTCTAAATCTACTTATAGAGCTCCTGCCAAATAAACACTTTATAGGATTAGCTCTTTAAGGCTTATAAATGCTTTTTTGCAGCTTAAAATGTTTCTCGGGAAAAGTGGTGCCATTTAAGGCGAAAAGTTGGGACCGAAAACGAAGTTGAATTTCGAATATTTTTGGCAAATGACCAACGATATTTACTACCTTTGGGACATTGTAGTATTTTTTGTCTTAATTTTTTGTCACACAAAAATTTGAAAATTTGGTTCATTGCTTTAAATGTGCGTTGCAAGTCCTTCTAACTTTCTGAAATTTTTTGCGGTTTTCCTCATTGGGGTTGGTATAATTTCGGAAACTTATTTCTCTAACCCTAATAACCTCTTTACAGCTCAAGTCAAATCATGAACTTTCTTTCGGTTTGATAGATTTAACCCTATTCGGGATAAAATTTCTCATTCCCTCAAGAATTAAATTTGTTATCATATCTATCCACGTCACTAACGAGGAAGCATATTAACCAGTAAACGTTCCTGAAGAAATTATTGAGACGGTCCCAGTTTGATTTTTCATATTGCCAAACGGTTCTCTTATAGGCTTTTCACAGCAAACCCAAAACCGGGTTTTCAGCTAAAAGTTTAGGAAACCCGTTCACACTGAACATTTACAAGTTTTCGTTTGACATACCAATTATTTTGGGACCACATAGACAACAACAAATACGTTGTGAATTGAAATTGAAATAACCCCAGACGGCTGTTTTTTGTTTGTTTTTCCTGGCAGCAACCCGTCAGCTATTTATGTGACAATTAATTGAGCACTGAATGTTTCACAAGGTGTGTTTGCTTAGTTCATATTGCAAATCCAATATGTTTGCGAGAGGATTTATTTAAAACTTGTAGCTTATCAAAACGAGTGGTTTATCAAAAATGTATGGGAAAACTTGTGTTTTCGCTTTAGGTTTTCAGCCAAAACCGATAATTTCGCGAAAACCGTGTTTTGGGTTTGGTGTGAAAAGGCTATTAGATGATTTTTTCCTTAACTGGGTGATGTTTTCATGAGAAATTTTCAGATATGACTCAATATGATCTGATGTGCCTAGCCTAGAGGCGATAATACACCTATAGGGCCTATAGTGTATTTATTAGGGTCAGAGGTAAGAAACAATTCTTGAGTGTTGGCGGTTTGACCCGCAACGTCAGGGATTTAAGTTGGCTAACGGAGTTACTGTGTGTTGTCTAGCTCGAAAAGGTGAGCAAGACTTTAATGACGATATCACTGTGAGGATAATGGGAACCAATTATTTGAATGGAGTTTTACAGAACATCAAATTCGCTAAAAAATTACTAGCAAATGGTGATTCCACAAAACTTGAAGGAATAGGTACAAAATCCTTGATTTATTTGGGTGAAAGAATATATGAATAACATTATTTTTGTATTCTCTTTGTGACACATCAGAGAGTCTTGCAACAAAAATACACATATGCCGCTGATCAAAAACATACATATATTTCTCGGGCGACACGCAACACTCAACAATCGATACCAGGGACGAAACTGATTTACACATAGTATCTTTGGGCGTGCTAAAAGTACACATTTACCAAACCTAAAAAAAAAGGGAAATTGATGTGGGCGATGTAAAACTTTTCGATACAAAATCATATTATTATGTTGGTTCTATATGTACCCTCCAAAGCGTTTAGCTTATGTTGCTATTATGCAACGTTACATAAGGTAATTAATAACATTTGTGGGCTTAGACACATTATAAGCTGAAGCCAGCTTGATGTTGTGCGTTAATGAATAAGGCTGGTGATATTTATCCCCCAGGCCACAGTACAATCATAGTATAGGTAAGACCATATTTTTATCCTGGATTGTATGTCTTTCACATTAAAGTGTGGGTTTTTGTAAGACCGGAAAAGTTTCGATAACTTACAAATCGATGACGGCCGCCCGTTTCGATAACCCAGAAAGTATTGATTAAATTAGTTTTTTTATGCACATCAGGTGTACAGCTTACACATGTTAAAATAAAATGCACGACTGGATCGCACGAACTTGCTCTTATGTTCGATCACATCTTATCTTTTCTATTAAAAATCTAAATATATTTGATGTGGTTTTTTACTTAATTTTGTAGAACAAAATTTCTTTAATTTTTTTATAAAAAAATTGGTATCACAATCTTAAATATAATATAAAATAAATATATAACTTATAAACAAAATATTAAATAGGCTTAGGGCCAATTTTTCAAAAGTCAGTTAAGCATTCAGTTAGTACATATTCTCCAGATAGAGAAAAATCAGATTTTCAACAGTCAGATACAACTTACTCTAGGAATAAAGTTATCTGCTCATTTTAGAACGGAATAAGGAGTTATCTAAGGAATAAAATAAATAGCCATTTTCGACGTTAAAAACACTTTGAAAAATTATTGCTTTGAAATAAACGTTAAACAAAAATTAATTTCTATTAAAAGTTCGGAACTCGAAATAAAAGTGACTTTCAAATTAAATAATTATATACTCGTAGATTGTTTTTTCTTGATTGAAAAATTCAATGTTGTTATCCGGTTGTTTAACAGTCAAGTTAGTTTATTCCTGCTGCAACTAACTGCTTCTTTATCTGGAGATTTGAAAATCGGCTCTTAATCAAAGGAAAAATAATTCAAAATTCTGAAATAAATACCTAAAATAAGTTCACAACAAAGTACGCCATTTTATTTCTTGGATAAATTTGGAAAAAAGGTTTTTTTTTGAAACTTTTTAAAAACATTTTTCAAAAAAAATAAAAAAATGCCAATTCATAGGTATACGGGAAATACATATAACTGTAATTTTTGAAAAAAAAAAATAATGAACAGTTTTCAAAATATGTATACATTTTTTAAATTAAAAAAAAATGCTTTTAAAAATACAAAAAAGTATAAACTAAAAATATTGGTACGCAGTATAAATTGGGCAACCTAAGCCTATATATGCGTGAAATTTCGAAAGAATCGGTTAAGCCATTTATGAGATAGTCGAAAGCAAAAAAACGGTCCTATGGAAAGTACCGTTTTTGGATAGTTTTTAAATTTTTTTTTCAACCGAAAAAGCTGCACTGATTTTTTTAAGTCAAAATCGTTAGAGCCGTTTCCGAGAAAAATAAGTTTTAACGTAACGGTCATATGGCAGGTACCGTTATTTATTGAGACCAAGAAATACGAGTATTTCAATTTCGCCTCTGTACAATACTTAAAAAACTCTATATAATAAGTTTGGAGCAATTCGGCCCACCCGTTTGGGCTGTAGGTGTCTATACATATATACAGATGGACTGCAGACATACAGACGGACAGACAGACAGACATACAGACGGACAGAATTTTTAAACCATCTTTTTTCGTAACTTTTTTTTCGACGAATGCATAACTTACCTTATAGTACGTATAATCGCAAGTAAGAATGGTCCCTTTTCTAAATATCATATAAACTATAATAAATAAATGTTATAAAATGCTATTTCCCATTGACTATTCGACTTTACCATTTGTATTGTAGTGTTATTTAGAATGCAGACATATGCATAAAGGGTAAAAAAGGCACAGATAACTTTTACCGGATACGCTTTTAATAAGCTAAAGTGGAATATCCATTTTAAACGAGTATTTTTAGGTGCAAGCTTTTTAATACACAAACACTTGAGATAAAAAGGAAATACTTTTCAATAATGATGATTAAAGATGTTTCAGGTATTAAGGTATTATGTAAATTGCTCTAACTTACATGAAGGAATTAACTTTTATCTCCTAAGCCGAAGGTTTTTTACCAACGTAATGATTTTTTTTTGAAGGCAAATGGAAGAAATAATGTTTTAAAGTATTTTTAAATTGTTTTCAAGAAATTCCTTGAAAAATAAATTAAGGATAAATTACACTTGCATAAGCTATGTACCTCCAAAGCTTCTTCAATATTGTTCGAGAATATAATATCACAATGTGAATTTATCTGAATTCTTGGAATTTGTGTAAGATATATGTTTACGCTTAAAGAATAAATATCTGTGAGACTTAGCTCTGGATCTTTCAGATTATAGGAAAAGTTACTTTCCAATAAACCACTAATATTATTTTTGAAATTTTATATCGGTATATGCATTCTTAAAAAAGAAAATGATTTATAATATATATATGTATTAACCCTCAGCTCAGGTATGAAAGTTTTGGCCCTTCCTCAATAATTTGTAGATATAACTTAAATTTCTTTTATATTGAACACAAACTTGGAAGCTATAGGATCATGTAAGCAGAATGCAGAATCGAAGTTGATTATATCAGTTAATTTTTATAAATTTCATTAAAAAGGCCACTTGGATAAAAAAAATAGTTCAAATCGAATTTGAAGACGTATTTAAAATCAATATTCCTAGGTAACTCCTGGCTACTGGCCATTTCCAATGATACTTGGAACTAATCAGAATAGGCGGATTTTACTTAATGTAATTCTTTGTCTTGGTCATAAAAGCAATCAATGAACATTTCATAGAAGAGCCATTTACAAAAAGAAAAGAAATAATAAAATAAATTTCTTAATTATGTGCTTAAGGAAATAAACTCTTAAAAGTTCATTTAATTCGTTAGAATTATTTCCAGAAAATTATAGAAGTAGTTGTGACAGTGAATGCATTATACTCTTTTATTTTTTTTTCTCAGTCATAACAATAAATTCTAAGAAATTCATTAAAAATTTTTGAGTCGTTTGCAAGAAACTATGAAATAGGATTCTACGTTTCCACCGAACTTTAATCTCTTGTAGATTTACTAATCTCAAAAAGTGTTTCCACCGCTCCAAAAGTAGATTAATTTTGAAAGCACTATTCAAAATGCATATATCGATTCATTTTTTCTTATGATGTAGAAGTGAGACAGGTAGCTTCAGCTGTGTCAACCGAAGAGAAAAATTCACTTTCCCGATGAATGTGTTTATTTCGATATGGAAATAGGGTAGTTCGATTGAAATTTAAATGAGATTTATTTTAAATCTTTATGTGAGAAGATTAAATTTGTATGGTAAATCTTCAAGATTTGTAGGAGATTTAGCTAAATCAACTTAAATCTGGGTTTAGTGGCCGGTGGAAACACAATATAAGAGCAGATCTTACTTAAAATATTTTTGATTTTTTTTCTTAACTATCAATAGAATATGCGAACTTTTGGCCAAAATCGTTGTAGCATATTTTGATGCCAGCTTTTGCATAAAGCTTTTAATGAGTCTATAGTTTGTAATTTAGTATCAAGTAAGACTCTACCTAAGCAATAAGGATGGTCTTAAAACTAACCACGCCGTTTCCCACAAACCAAATTAAATGGACATGGCATTAGACGGCTTTTATAAAAGCTAACTTTTAAATTGTCTAATTTGTAAAAAAATTGAGCACAGATGAGAAATACCAGAATGTTAATCCTCGTCTGTCTGTCAAACTGGTTTGCCTACAAACTGCTAACGCACACAACTAACCCTAAAGTTGTTTCGGTAGCCATTTCTTGGTTAACATCGGTGGGTATGTTCAAAAACTATGAAATCTTAATGCACTTCTTTTTTAGTGCTAACCTGGACAAAATTAAAAAAAATTTGAACAATATCGATCTTATTCCGTCAAAAGAAAGGTAATACATTTTTAGCAAGATTTTATCTGCTTTAAGTAAACTATCAAGATTTAACATTACTCTTACTTCAAATCCAAATTATTTTTATCTTTCTGGTTCTAATTTTTGAATGTGAAGTTTCGGTTTTATATTTAATAGTAGGTACTGATACAATAAGCTATAATTAATTAGCTGCGTTTTATTCATTCACATGATCTTATTCGGATTAATTTTAAACAATTTTATTTACAACACGTAAATAAAAAACAACACCAATTCTTACACGAAATTTCAAAGTCTTGATGACAAGGTATAAAACGAGCACAAAAGAGAACACGAGAATCGAAAATTGAGCGCTTAGTTAAGTCTAAACTTCGATTGTATTTACAACAGTTCATAGGGGTTAAACCAAGTTCAAATATTGAACCGAGGCTGAGCAACGATTGTACGATTGTTATACCAGTTAATGCAACATCATATTAATGTCAATGTCAATAAAATTGAAATTTTCATTTTTACACTTTTTTCTTCGAAATCAGCTAAATTACTTCTTTTTGGATAATGTCGTTTTCATTCCAACTGAAAAATCGATCTCTCATGGATTTGTTGATCCCAGACCAGTTTTCGTGTTCTTTTCAGGATCAATATCACAGATCCAGATTTTACATAAGACACGCACTTTCACACTCACCAAAGTAAAGTGAAATTAGCATAACCGTCAAACTCATATAATTAAAAAGAAATGTTTGCTTTGTTTCTGCACAGAAAACCCGTAATCCCGGATCAAGATCCCTATTGGCAAATCTGTAAGCTACATCAGATCAAAAATGTCTGGTACACGAACAATGGTATTTCATCATGCAAACCAATTTTCCCCACAAACAAAGTACTTATGTTTTCACCATTTGGATAGTGAAACGTACGAAAGATTCCCATCTTGGTATTTCTCATCCGTGAACTTGGCATCACTTCCAATCGTTCAGTGAAATTACCACCACTGCGGTTTTTAATCCATGTTTCCGTTTTTGACTTCTTTCGGTTGCAGAGATACTTTTAAACACTGCGATATTTATTAGATGTTAACTTTCCTCAAACATATACCAAAACTCTTTACTCTGCTTAATTTAGAAAAGTTCAATCGTACCATAAAGACAATTTACAAAGAAGAAAGGGCGATTGCAATTATTCATCTTGAGCAATTTTGTCTGAAAGCTGACATGCGTTTCTCATGAATCAAAGTAAACAAGATTACGACACTTCTTTTTTCGTTTTATTTTGGAGACGTCATCAGAAACACAAAAATCTGACAGCAAAAGAAATTGTGTAAAAATTGTTTTGTTTCCAATGTGGATTAATGGATTTCTCGTGCTCAAACATACATTTTTTTTACATAATTGGATATTGTTGAATTAAATTTACTTTAATTGCATTTAAATTTATTGCGAAAAATCAACAATCGAGAAGGTCGGAGTGCTAAATGGATATCGAAGATTTAACTTAAATTAAACAAAACATAACAATGTTTGAAGATTATTGTTGATTAAATAAATGTTATGTGTTCTTATTCTAAAATACATCCTCGCGCGGAAATTTTTTTTTTATTTCCACATCGCAGTCAATGTCCTTGGTCAATTCAAGTAGATTTGTTTTGTAGCCTAGACAAATTACTAAATCTTCCTCGTTGAAGGATTTGAAGATATTCTCCAAGTTCGTGACGTTATCAACATCCGTGGTAATGGCTTTGACAAGCCGCCTTCACTTACGTGGTCTACCCATGAATACGATGCGACATTTTCTTCGGCTGGAATTTTGTTTCTTAGTTTATGGCATATGTATCCTGCCATATTTTCTAGCCAATTGTTATCTTAAGTGGCCAAATCTTGATCATCTTTGTTGCCACCAGTATTATCTTCTACTTATTCCCAAGCAATGCTTTGAAATATAGTCTAAAAAGACATTTCAGATTATTTGTTTGTATAAGCAAAAGCAATGTCTGCATACCGGTCAATAGCGCTTCCAAATCTGGGGTATCGTCAAAGCATACATTTGCTGCGTCCGAAATAAAACCCTCGTTGTGGCCTAAAATGTTGGACCTTAACCTAAAGCGGAATTCTTCTTGATCAGGATGATCATGGATGCCTCCCTTGCCACGTCACAAACCAAATGTGGTTTCTAGTACGTCCTGGTTCAATCTGTACGACTCACATACTTGAATCCAAATCGACTTACCAAGTCTTTGAATAAAAGCTGTATTGTCGTGTTGGATTGAATAACTCCTATGAAATTAGGTGTGTGTTCATCTTTAACAATTAATTAATGACACATAAGTTCAACCTTTCTGAAATAGAAGTAAGGTAGTTTTCCCAATTACTTTCATGCTTGACATCAATTCCGCCATTTCATCAAGGATTTTGTTTTGGGTGTCGAGAGCATGAACCCATTCTTGGGTTAGACTTGCTTCTTACAGGGTTTCTACTATTTTTTATTATCCCTTGCCAAAACCCTAGTTACACGGCCAAATAAATCAGCGTTTCCCGTTGCTTTGCTCAATGTTGTTATGGAACCAGGCTTAAGGCGAGGGCGTTTTTTATCTTGTGTATCCTATATAGAGGGAATATATTTTTAATTTATTTATTATAAAGCAACTCAAATGCAATTACCCAATTCAAATTGGAGCTTCGTTTCTATGTCATTTGCAGTAAAGTGGTCACTAAAGATTCTAGCTGTTTTTACATTAAAAGTATCCTTTCTTTTACAAAAACGAATCAAAATTTTCAAAAGTACAGGATTTTTTGGGAAACTGACACATCTTCTCTTCATAATTTATTGGTTTTACTATTTTTATTGTTGGTATTATTACACCTACAAATATCACAAAACATTTTAAAGCTATTTCACAAAAAAAAAAAAAAAACAAAATATACAATTTCAAAAACAAAATCCAAAGTCTTCACTTTCAAACTTTTTTTTCGCTTTTATCTCGTTTTCATTTTTTATCTCTTTTGACGTCACACGAGTTGTCAAAAATTACAACAATAAAGCGAAAAAATAGAAGTATCGTAATCTTGTATTATTTCATTGATGTGTGTTTCTTCTGTTGTTTGTTCTTTCTTTCTATGTGTCTCTCTCTCTGTTTGTGGTATTAATATGTAATGTTCTAAGCCGATGGTCTCGTTGACAGTAATTTAGTCTGTACTGTAATGTATAACAAAAAGTAACGTCAGTTTTACAATTCAGTGAAGTCCATCAAACACATCTGCAAATATTACACGAATGACAGCGATATGGCGATTTTTGGCGTTTTAACTCTTAGGCTCCCGGAAATTACGCCAGAATTTTTTTTTGGAAAAAAAAAACAAAACATTCTTCTTATAAATTTCTAGTCTTTAGTTTTCTGATAAGCTTTTCTCAATTTCTGGCCTTTTTTCCAAAAAAATTCAGGCGTTTTACCATTTCCAAAAAGAGAAAAAGCCAGAAAAAAATTGGAAAAAAACAGACAAAAATTCCGGTTGTGTAAAGTGTATTTTGCAATTAAGTTCACAGTGGCATACAAAAAGCTGTAGAGGTAAGGGGGCATGCTGCGCCCTGCACCCGACCTGCTTGGCCCAATATAGGATTTGGAGTGGAACCAAGATTGTATATATGCAAATTTTTGTTTGGATTTGAAGATTTCTTTTAAAAAAAAAATTTGCATACACCCAAACTTGTATACCTAATTATTTCTTTCTCATTTTGTTTTAAAACAATTGGTGTGACAATTTTAAACATTTAATAATATAAACTTAAAAATGAAATTTCAACAAAAATGAGTTTTTCGAAATATTGAATTTTCAAAAAAATGATTTTTTTTTGAAAAATCCAAAAAAATATTTGTCGAAAATTTTGGTATGCAGTATTATTTATAACTCCAAGGACCTCCTATATAAAAATATTTATCAAAATCCATCGATCCGTTTATGAGTAAGTCAAAAATCAAAAAAATTGTTGTATGTTGTAACAAATTATGTAGGTAAATAAAATTTTCCACCAAAATGTAGACTATACCTAAAGTAATGCAGACACTTTTTTTTATCAAAATCGTTGGAGCCGTTTTCGATATAATTAAGTTGGAAAAAAAAATTGCATGGCAGGTACCGTTATTTCTGGGGCTAAAAAACACAATTCAAAAACTCTTAGAATTAAAACGCTTAAGTACCAAGGTTGAAGAAAATCCCTTCAGGTGCTTAGGCTGTATCTCGTGGTACAAACAGGCAGACACAGACAGACAGACAGACGGAATTGAGGGACCCACTTCTTTGGTGTTCTCTATTATCGTAATATCAAGTTTGATTAACATCTCGAGTTCGATATTTTTTTTTCAAATGCAAAAATTGCCCTACCTATATTATTTTTTTTTTTTTTTGTATTTAAATTGTATAATAATTGTAAAAAATTTTCTTAAAAATTGAAAATATATTTATATTCTTAATAGAAATCTTTTGCATAAGATGTGATCCAACATAAGAGCAAGTTCGTACGATCGAGTCGTGCATTTTATTTAAATTTTTTTCCTTACAATAATTTCAAAAGTCCCTTGTATTTTTGTGAACTAAATAGTCAATCAACTAAATTAAGCCCGGCATGTTCAATCCAGATATCCAGGGCAAGAGCTCGCCTTAATTTTTATTGCAGTAGAAGTCTAGCAGTTGAATAACAAATCATCATTAATTATCATCCGGAGTAAGTTCTAAATCCTCCAGTACCACTTTTAAAACTGCAATCCTTATTTCATTCAAGCCTGGCCCGATTTCACGTATATATATCCTGCACCAGGATCTCTAGAGTATGTGGTGGTATTCGGTGTGATTGTAGGTCTGAGCAAATGATCAAATCATAGAAATAACAATTAAAATGCAATTTTATTGCTACGATAACAGCTGCACGACAGACGGAAGTTCTCATTTAAAACAACGACAAACTCATTTGGAACAACTTAAAGGGCACTAATCAAGTGTCCATGTCCGATGATGTTCCTCATTCCCTATGGCTCCTCTGGTCCATTCCGCACTTATATATCCTGATTTGATGGGCTAGTGAACTTCTTCTCCTTTCACTTTGCCAATAATCATTTTGCGTCATTGTCTATGTTGTCGTCGGTCTTCAGTCGTCGGTCGTCCTTCGTTCTTCATTCTTCGTCCGTTGTCATCGTTCTCATCGTCAGATTGGCAGAGTTTATCCATATCCAACGTGGGAATTGAGGATAAGGATCTTTAGTTTTGCTATCATTTGGCATCCTGTGTCCAACTGAATCCAATAGATATATACCAGTAGAAACAGGCGACCTACCCTCCTTGGCTTGGTGTGAAAGTTTTTGTATTTAATGAGTCTCCTTATCTTATTTACCTATACCCAGAGGAGAAATTTTTTAGTGATTTCGATTGTGATTCCTTCTTCGCCCTCGATGGCTCAATGATTCTTATGGAACTGCTTCTCGTTTTTGGTTTAGGTTTTAGTAAACTTGGCATCTTCTATTACACAAGGTTGCAAAGACTCAACTCAATTCAACTCGAGTCCAATCGACAATTGACCATTCGTTGTAGATAAATATACTCCCAGAAGTAGTTGGATTCTCAAGGATGCTACTTGAAGGAACAATTTTCATTTCTGAAGTGAATTCCGCGTGATATAGTAAAGATGTCCTTTAACGTAGACGCAGACGGAGAGAGATTTTTTTTGTTTGTTTTATTTTCTTTATATCTACATTGAACGTTGAAATGCTGACATTCGCTTGAATTCCTCCTGCTGCTTCTCCTCTCCTTTTCTTACTTCCTAGGACAGCTATTAATGGCAGACTCATATGTAGATTTCATGCTGAGACATGCGGAGAATGCGACGACATCGTTTGTGGGTTAGAAGAAACAAATGTTTATTTGGACAGATACCAAATGGTTGTGATATTTTATTGCTTCTAAAAGATACTTTATTACCCGAACGCTGCACTTCTTTATAAAAAAATGTGTAGTTTCTCAAGCGAAAGTTTTGCTTTGGTTTCGCTTATAATACAAATTGCGAGGACATAGTTCTACAGCAGCTTGGGAAATAAATGAGTTGCGGACATGAGCGTAACGGACCGTTTAACCTTAATTTTGATGGTTAAAGTGATTAACGAAGAAGAAGATATTTTTTTTTTTCATTTCAAAGTTTAATCTGTGTTAGTTGTGAATAATTGGTTAGATAATGTTCTTGGTCCTTGCTCGGAATTTTGTTGTTGTTTCCAGACAATCAAGGTTGTTGTTTAGGAAGTACGAGGATTAAGTCAGTTAGATAAATCTTAGGGATTTCTAAAAATAATAAAGATTCATAATGCTTATAGAATACATAAGGACACTTTAAAATAATATATTTTTGGAATTTTGGGTTGGGACTAGTGGGACATATTGATATGAACGAACAACTACTTGTACATATCATACTATGTAACAACATTTAAGTTTTCTGGTCCAAGAAAATTCCTTAAAGGGGAGACAAGCATTATAGATTTAATTTCAATAGGCTATCTATATGCAAGAAGGAGTTCCGGAAACCTATGTACGTGCCAACAAGTCGAACACGTCAAAATAAAGATACGATATTACACATAAGTCCCTAAAGAATTCCCAATTAAATGAATGAATCAACAAAATCATCGGAAAAAAATAACAAATTCCAGAAACAATTAGTCCCAGACATGGGGATATCAAGACCACTAAGGAACACTTCGCACCAAACCCGCCCAACGATTTTGCATTCTTACAAGAAGTCGACTCAACAATACACCATATGCAGCAGACGAACACTGAAATAACTATTTTTAATGATGACAATCCAGCCAGTCATCCAGAGATGCCCGGAAGCTTCAGCAGGAACCAGACATGATTTCCCACAACCTCATAAGGAAATTCCCCCAAGTCATGGTACTATTTCTTACCATCCTTTTCAACAACTGCATCAACAACTGATATTTTCCGAAAAAAATGGAAGAAGACAGTGAAAACAGAACCGATACCGAAGAAAGTCTATATGGTTAGCATCTCTACGAATATCGTCCCGTATGGGAGCGGGTCAAAATTTAGACTTCAAAATACTGATTTTTAAAATTATGCTTTTAAAATGAAAAGTCAGCTTTTTTTAAATTTTTCTACTTTTCAAAATTCTGTTTCTCAAAATTCTGTCCGTCAACAAAAAAGAAAAAAATTCAGCTTATTTTTTTTAAATTTTTATTTAACTTTTTACTTGTGATTATAGGTAATATAAGGCAAGTTATGCATTCGTAAAAAAAAAAAAAATTCTAACAATAAAACATGACATTACGATAATAGAGAAGCCTAAAAAAGTGATCGGCAAAAAATATCTGTCTGTCAGTCTGTCCGTCTGTATGTATAACGAGCTACAGCCTAAACGGCTTAAGCAATTACATTCAAATTTGGTGTCTGTGATTATTTTGACATTGAAATTTAAATTTTTAGGCTTAAAAATAACGGTACCTGCCATATGACCTTGAAGGAAAATCTTATTTTTCTCGAACGTTTTTGATAAAAATGTTTGAGAATTTTTTGTTGGTAATAGCTATCATTTGATATAACTCAACTTTACGGGAAGTCTATTAACGGTACTTTTCATATAACGGTTTTTAAAATGTTTGTCTTTCTCGGTTACTGTTCATTGGATTTCTGTCAAATATTATATCTGAGAAGATCTATGTAACCAAACTAATTCTGCATATTAAAATTTTAAATAACATTTTTTATATAATTAAAATTAATTTTTGATTTTTTGAAAAATCAATATTTTTAAAACTAATCAAAAAAAATAATTTTAAATCTTATAGTCATATGTATATTATTATTATGTAGAGTTTATACAAAACTGCATACCAAAATTTCAAAAAAAGTTTGTTTTCAAGAAACTAAAAATGAAAAACCGGATTTCATCAAAATCCGTCCTACAGTTTTTGAGATACTTTTTTATAAAATTTGCATTGATCCGTGGCATCTAATGGCGTTTTTTTTTTTCGAGAAACTGATTGAAGTGATCCTTTTAGCACTTTTTAACAGTTTAAAACACGATATTTACCCACCTATACACCATTCACTTTCATTATTTTATATATGTATAATATATACATAAATATGTACATATATTTACATACCTATGCACCATCTATGTAGGTAGGTACACATTACCCTCCTAATTTACATAATTAAATTATTTTTAAATATACATTTGTAGGATGGTACCTATGTCACCATTCCTTTAATCATATGCATTCGACAATTCATTATACTAAGAATCTTACCTACTTCGGCTTTAAACCTGCACATGATAACTAAACAAGACTACCTATACCTACTAACAAATTCAGTGGTTAGCTACTACTTTACACTAAAGTTTTTAGCTACAAGAGCAAGTTCGTACGATCCAGTCGTGCATTTTATTTTATTTACAATAGCAATAGAATAAAAACAAAAATAAAACAAAACAATCCCTGAGTTAAACTTAAGTATGAAAAAAATTACAGAAAACAAGAACGCATGCCAAAACCAAAGAGAACAATGTTTTTTGAAATGCGCCTAAGAAAGCCAATGTGAATTAGATCGGTTCTTTCATAATTCTTTTTATTTGTTTGTTTTTCAAAAGACTTTTTCTTTTTTTCCCTAATAGACGGTAATTGAATAATTGCATTAAGAAGTTGACCGAGACAAAAAAAAATATTTTTTTTTATTAAACTCTTAAAAAAATAAGAGCATGAATGCTCTGCTTATCAAAACTCTGCAAATAATACAGAAAACAAAGTTTTCTAAAAGGCCTAAAAGCGCACGCTTTTTAAAATTTTCCAAACCTATGTTTTCTATATTATTTGCAGAATTTTGATGAGCAGAATTTTGAAAAGTAGAATTTTAAAAAGCAGAATTTTGAAAGCAGAAACTTGTTAAAAGAATTTTGACCCCGGCAGAATTTTGATCCCAATCCGTCCCATATCCCTGCTAAATAACACTAGCAAAATTCTTGAGGTACTTTTTCTTCGGAGGTTGAAGATATTTGGCACTGCGAACAGTATCGTTTTGAATATGCAGTTCGGATTTCGGGAGCAACACTCAACTTTACATCCACTATTGAGGTACCAGAAGGACGTTGTTAATACAGGGTTTCCAAGGTAGGAAGGTATATTACTTTGTTTGTTTAATTTTTGATTAAATGAAAGAGAATGGATCTTATATTGATAAATGTTTTATTTAATGTCGGCAATTATGTATGGAATACAATATCAGATAAATGTCGGCCTCTGTTAGTCTCACAAATGCGAGCCGTTTTGACCACATTTTTCATTACATTCTCACACATTTCACGCAGTACTTCATTAATTTCATCACGAATATTTTGTTTGAGTTGCTCAAGCGTTTCAGGGGACCGTGGAGGCCAATCAACATCACCATTTCTTGAAATAACTTGTTGTGGAAAGAGATCTCGCAGTAATTCCATTATAATCCTGGCTGTATGCGATATGGCACCGTCTTGTTGATACCACATGTTAATCAAGCCCAACGCATGCAGTTGTGGCTTTAAAAAGTTTTCAATCTTATTACTATATCGCGCCCCATGCACAGTTACCGTTACACCGTTTTCATTTTAAAATAAGTAAGGTCCAATGATTCCTCCTGACCACATAGCATACAAGACTGTAACTTTTAATGGATGCAAAGGTGACTGAATGAATAATTTGAGGGTTTTCCATTGCCCAGAACCGACTATTCTGTTTACTCACATATCTATTCAAATGAAAATGTGCCTGGTAACTCATTATGATTTTTTCATGAAATTCGGGGTTGCCATGGGCTGGCTATAACATCCTATTGGCATATGTACGGCGGCGTAAATGGTCTTGTGAAAGAAGGTCTTGTGTCAACTGAATCTTAAATGGAAACAAATGCAAATCCTTGTGCAAAATTGTGACCAAAGTTAATCTTTGAACACCAAGCTCCCGACCACGGCGTCGAATTGAGGTTGATGGATTGTTTTGGACACTTTCCTGAGCAGCAGTAATGTTTTCAGCCGATCTTGCATTACGCTGTGTACCATGCTTGAGCCTATCACCTACAGACCCTCTTTTTCGAAATCATTCACTGCACGATAAATAGTGCGTTTTGTTGGCACGTTGTTTTTCCCAAAAATTTCACGTAAACTTCTCATCGACACAGTAATCGATGATTGATTTTGATAAAATGATTTAACGATTAAAACACGTTGGTTTATCGAATAATTTTCCTTAATAAATTTGCCACGTCTATGCTTCACGACTGCCAAATATGAACTATCAAGACAAATGTTTTTTTTTTTTTTTTTTTTTTATAACTTTGCACGCGCTCAAGGGGTTATGAATTCCCTTTATATGTTTTTCTTAACACAGCGCGGGCATCTGGTGAAGAAGAGAAAGAAGGATAGGAAAGATGTGTGGCGCGATATTTTGAGACTAGAGCTGGTTGTTGTCTCAGATTTATCTCCAGGGATGGCGGCTGAACTAATGCGGAGAGAATTACCGTGTCTTATTTATTTATGTCCCTTATAATTCGCATTATTTTATTTATTTCGTTGTCATACTTGGGTATGCTAGCTTACTCAATCACATGTTGTTAGTGTTATGCCTAAACAGCATGTAATGAGCAAAGCAGCAACTTATTTTATGACAATTTTGAGAATTGGTTTTTAATGGAATATAAGAAGACATAGACAACGGCAGGAATCGAACCTGCAACCACGAGGTTGACAGGCGAGCACACAACTATCGCGCCACGGCCACCCCCAAAATGGCGGCAAAACAAAGTAGTACGCCTTCCCGGCGGACACCCTGTATTAATACCCTCAACAACTACCAGGTTACTGTTGGTTGCTTCCTGGATATAGAGAAAGCATTCGAAAGCATCTGAATACGGGACCTAATACACAAAGTTACCATATTTAATCGTCCAGGGCGATAATTTGTCATTTTGGCATTTTAACAACAAAACAATTTATTTTTGTTTGTCGACCATTTTTATCGATTCGAAAGTTACAGAACATGGGCCCAGGTACACCAACAAAAATAATTTTTAATTTTCTCAATTTCCATATTGTTCTTTGTCTAAATAGAAAACAGCCAGGCAACAACCAAGAGTATCAGAGCAGGAGTTGATTAAGGATCGAAGTTGAAGCTAGAACCGTGCATCTACATATCTTCAACTTGGACCAGCCCAATTTTATTAATTTGTTCTATGCAGACGACTCGCGTATATATGCCAAATCTATATATCCAGTCATTGCAGCCCGAAAAGTAGAAGAACATGTAAGACTAATGTGTTAATTCTACACAAAATGGGCCATCAAAGTCCACTCACCCAAATCCGTTTTGGTTTGCTTCAGAAGATCAGCGGGACATCGGAATACGCCGTCAGCTAGTAGTTTGTAGAAGCATTATCATCAACCTGCCTGACGGGTCACAACTAACAACCAACCGAACTATGAAATATCTGGGTATCAATTTCTAGGAGAGGTTGTCTTTCAAACGGCACGTGACAGCTTGCCTAAAAAAGGCGATCACCGAATCAACACCCTAATGCGGGAAGGCATGGTCTAAGCCAGAAAACGAAAGTGCTCCTCTGTAAACAACTTCTCAGACCCATTATCACATATTGTTTTCCTGTATGGTTTACTGTATCCAAAATCAGCATGAGAAGGCTTGGAATGTTTGAGAGGAAAATTCTTCGGATCTGTACGGGACTTCGCTTTGACCAGCGGCGATGAAAGCAGTTCAGCAACAAACGACTTTAGGAGGTATCCGAAATAACATCCCTGAACAAGTACATGATCAGTGCTGCCAAAAGATCATCTAATCGCCATTTAAATAACATGACCAGCGAAGAGAGGTACAACGAGACAAGATACCTTGATAAGACAGCGCTACTGGATGAAGGTTGGCGGACCTTCTATTTACGACGACTATGCAATCCAGGAGGATGCAAGGTCAAATTACCACCGTGCCTAGATGCCACCTTAACTCCAGATCACCACCAAGACAGCCAGGTATGAAAAACCCGAGATTATCCACACAATATTAAGCAAATAGTATAAGATATTAAATACAATTAAGAGCCACTTGTATATTATTCCAGTTTAATAAATACTATTATTATTATTCCAATTTATGTTGGTATACACATAGAGAAAGCATATCTGTTTGTTGCCGTTGTAAACTACCTGCTTAATCAAAATTGAATAAGGCTGTTGATAAAGAGCTATAATAGTTGATTCAAATTAAAACATCGCATAAGCATATGAAAGATAAATGGCAGGATGGGAAAATTTACCCTTAGTTCATCGCGGTCTTTCATAGGTTTCAAAATATTAGACAAGAATATTCGGAGAAGTCCGACTGACGGAGTCCCTGAAGACAGCTTACATATATGATACAAGTTCCAATTTAATCCGCCGATGGCAATGCCGCAGTGAATATTAAGCTTGACTGCTAACTTATATACGTGCAGTTTCCAGCCCCACACTAGGCAGCATTCTTTTCTATACCTCCAGTTTTAATAGGTTGTCAATCGGTTGGCTTTTTTTTTTTTTTTTTTTTTTTTAAACTATGCGCGCACTCAAGGGGTTATGAATACCCTTAAAATGTTAAAAATATATATAATTATAATGAGATACAGGGTGGCACACGAATCGTGCTACAAAAATAAAACGTAATAACTTTTATTCAGTGTGACTAATCGGTTTATTTTTTTTTTTATTTTATAGGCTACTATTTAGATTTATCAAAATGAATGCTTGGGATACTGAAAAAAGGATTTGGATAGTGCAGCGATACCATTCTTTGCAGTCCGTCATTTCCGTCCAAAGGGAATTTAGGCTGGAGTTTGGCGGTACTCCCCGGAGTAGATGGACCATTATGAGGCTGGTGAACATGTTTGCCGAATCTGGAAGCATCGAACGAAGACCGTATCATCGACATCCCAATGTTCGGGTTTAGGATTCAATCGTGGCTGTTGCATCGGCAATACAGGCAAATCCAAGTGTTTCGACTCGAAACTTATCGAGCCAAATTGGAGTTAGCAGACGGTCAGTACAACGGATACTTCATGATGACTTAAACTTGTTTCCGTACAAAGTCCAAATTACAAGCAAGATAAACCCTCAGGATTTGCCTGTTCGCCTGGAATTTACAGAAAAATGATTGCAAAAATGATTGCCAAAGAAGACAACACATTGATAAATTGTTTGATCAGGTCTGATGAGGCCCATTTTGACTTAAACGGCAACGTTAACCAGCAAAATTGCCGTATTTATAGTGTATCTAATCCAAAAATGCTCCATGAGACGGAACTGCACCCACAACGAGTTACTGTGTGGTGCGCAGTATCATCAAAGTGTATTGTCGGGCCATACTTCTTTGAAGAAAACGGTGTAACACAAACTGTCAATGGGGACCGTTATATAAAGATGTTGAAGGAGTTTTTTGCCCAGAACTTCGCCGAAGAAGTATCCCTTTCTGCAGGATTTGTTTTCAACAAGATGGAACAAGTGCACACGTAGCCACACAAATTATGTCGGAGCTCCAACTAAAATGCCCAAGCAAATTGATATACAGAAACTGCACTTTCCGCTGGCCCCCAAGGTCACCTGACCTGACTGCAACAGACTTTTTTTTATGGCGTTATGTCAAGCAGGAAGTGTACAAAACGAAACCCTGGAATTTGACTGAATTGAAGCAGTCCATTAAGACAATAATTGAGGCGATCCCAATTTCAACCCTTCAGGCCGCAATGAACAATTTTCTGATCAGGTGCCGCATATGCGTGGATGAGCGTGGATTTGCGGTCTATCATCCTTAAAAACCATTAGTTATTTAAAATAAAATTTAATTTTTAATCCAATAAAAAAAATTAATGAAATAATCCATTAAAATAAAAGTTATTTAAATTTCTTATTGTAGAACGATTCGTGCGCCACCCTGTAGTAAATAGCTAGTTCTCAAATCCACTGTACGAAAAAAAATGGGAGAAATAATCAAACATGTTTTTTTTTCACATAATCTGTCTCCTGCTAGAAATTAGCAAATTATTGTTCGGAGAAAAAAAATAATCAGACTTTATGGAGTTTTTTTTTGCTGCTATCTAATGTAATGAGTACCACAGTACGGCTCTTTAATAATGACGTTGTCCTTGGCATTGGAGTAGAATTACGAAAATATGAGTGTAACAAGGCATCATGTCCTCAGGTTGCAATATTGGGACTAACTTATGGAACAGTGGTATCCACAAAAAAATCATGTTAAAATCATAACTTCTATTAAGGTGAATTATACATGGACAATTGATTTGTCGAAACAATGAACTTCCATTTTACATGTTACCGACCCAAAAACAAATCAAATTGGTCGATAATAAATGATGCGATAATAACATAAGGAACCATACATAAATTAATCAAAATCATCCCGTCGAAAGAAAAATAAATAAGACTTTAAAAAGAACAAAACAGGAACAGCACTGTCCTCCTGTGATGAAATGAAAAATTACTTTTCTTTCTCAAACTTCCTGATTCAACTTCGTTTGCGTCGGTATTTTTCACTTTTTTTTTCTGCCCCCTTTTTGTTTAACTTTATCCCTTTCACTTCCGTTTTCGCATTCTCTAACATAATCATTTCCATCATAGAGAATGAAGCAACAAAATACCATAAAGAAAATAATATTAAAACAAAAAAAATGGTCTTCGCTCGCGAATACACTAGTAAACCGCTATCTAGCGTTGCTGACTGACTGGAATGGAAGTCCTGGGATTTGTTGTCTCCGTTGGCAGGATGTTATGGATAGATGATTTTAAACGGATGTAGCAACCTTTCAACTTAAAAAAATAAAAAAAAAACACAAGAAGGAAAAATTTTAACGAAACCATCATCGGCAACGTTGAAATGAGAGATTTATCTTGATTTAGGCGATGCGATGGCAGGCAAAGGGATATCACCTAACTGTAAAAGTTTCATTTTCAGGATGATAATCTTTATCTAGTATATCTGTAGATATGCAATTTTATATTGTTTCCAAATCACAATTCAACTGTTCTTGTCCTCATTATTTTAAAAAGATTTTGCCATTATTATCTTGCATCATTTAAATAGAAAAAAAAATGAATATTATATGGACGATTGCCTGCAGGATAACCATTTATCCTTTTTATGGAGCTAGGCACATCGACAACACTGTACATTCTCCTAAATATTATTCGGGTGTATTGAACTGTAGAGGATGTTTGTTTAAAACTCCATCAACATTATGTCAATCAACATTGTTGGTTCACATTGTCGATCAACAAGTTCTTAGATAATATGCACATCAAAATGTTGAATATAGTTTGTGTTCTGCTTATTGCCCAGCACTCTTTATACGTAATATCTATTATAACGGGTCCGCCATCTAATGTTCTTTTTCAACTAGTGCTTATTTCGTGAATAGTAACACATAGCTCATGTCTGATTTGACAGATAATTAGTTTTATCCTTCCGCTGAACGAATATGGTTGTGTATACGCTTGAACAACGCTGGGAAATATTGCGACATTACTTTGAAAATCATGGTAATGTTGCAGAATGTGTGCGAAAATTACGTACGGATTTTGGAAGAAGAGAAGCACCGTCAGCTTCGTTATCTTGTGAAAAAAGTGAAAGAAACTGGCATCCTCATCGATAAACCAAAGCGTGAAGAGCCAAAAACAGTTCGTTCACCCGAGAATATTGCTGCTGTGGCAGAAAGTTTGCGTGAAGCGCCATCAACATCAATTCACCGTCGTTCTCAACAATTGAACATTTCGGAGACATCATTGAGACGAATTTTGCATAAACACCTTGGTATGACGCCATACAAAGTCCAATTGGTTCAGGAGTTGAAACCAACTGACCATCCAATGCGTTTTCCCTTCGCTCAGTGGGCGTGCGATCGACTTAGAGAACATGCCGATTTTGCCAAAAAAATCATCTTTTCAGATGAATCTCATTTTGGTCTTGGCGGGTATGTAAACAATTAAAATTGTCGCATTTGGGGCACAGAAAACCCGCACGCATACATTGAAAAGCCGGTACACTCAAAACGAGTTACTGTTTGGTGCGGATTTTGGTCCAGAGGCATAATTGGGCCATTTTTCTTGGAAAATGAGCAAGGAGTGGCCGTTACAGTCAATGGCGATCGTTATCGGGTCATGTTGAACGAATTTTTGTTCACAAAAATTGAAGAGGAGGATATTGGCAATATTTGGTTTCAACAGGACGGCGCTACGTGCCACACAGCCGAAGCTACACTCGATGTTTTGCGCCCTGTTTTTAGAGATCGCATTATCAGCCGCAGAGCTGATGTCGTTTGGCCAATTCGGCGCTGTGATTTGACACCATTGGACTATTATTTGTGGGGTGCCGTAAAAGATAAGTGTTACGCCGACAAGCCAGAGATAATTGACGCTTTAAAGGACAATATTCGTGAAGCCATTGGTAAAATACAGCTGCACACAATCGATAATGTGCTTAAAAATTGGACTGATCGTTTAGGCTACTGCATGGCCAGCCGAGGCAGTCATTTGCATGAAATTATTTTTCATTATTAACCGGAAGGATTGTACTTTCAAATAAAAAAAGAAATTTGAGAAAATATTCAGTAGTTTTTTCTTATAGCATTTTCAAAAAAAAAAGTTATTTGGCGGACCCTTTATATAAATCTCGTGTCACGTTGATGTGTTAAATGAACTCCGAAACTATCTAACCGATTTTCATGTTTTTGTTTTAATGTTAATGTTAATACTTAATACTTAAAAATAACGGAACATGCCATACAAAATATTCTACCATCTTGATTATTTCGAAAACGGCTCTAACGATTTTGATAAAAAAAAGTGTGTGTACAGGTATAGTCTACATTTTGGTCAAACATTTTTTTAACATATCATGTTATTAACGATACCTCCCATACAATTTTTTTTTGATTTCGGCTTTATCATAAACGGCTAGATAGATTTCGATCAATTTTTTTATATAGGAGATCCTTCCAATTATAAATAATATTGCATAGCAAAATTGTAGAAAAATATTGTTTTTGGATTTTTGAAAAACGAAAAAAAAATCGTGTTAATGATTTTTTTTTTTATTTCGTTGTAAGTTTATATTAGTAAATATTTAAATTTCCCACACTAATTTTTTGTACAAAAAAATTAAAGAAATTTTGTAAATAAAAAATTAAGTAAAAACGACTTTAAAAATATATTTAAGTTATTAATAGAAATCTTTTACATACGATGTGATCGAACATAAGAGCAAGTACGTGCGAGACCCAGTCGTGCATTTTATTTTATATTTCATATACAAAATAGAGAAACGTGAAAACAATAGATATGTACCAGTATTTGCGTCGTTGTTGTGAGACAATCACGGCTAAGACTTCTTTAATTTTATTTAGTACATCTTCTTTGATGATTTGGGTGACTTTTTTGCTACTTGGTTTTTGACGCTTATATTTTTGACAGATCACACATGACAAATTCCACGAACATTTGACATTTCGATTCGGTATTGTTTGCCATTTCATCATGAATAGACTTACGCCTGAACAACGTTTGCAAATTATTGAAATTTATTATCAAAATTCGTGCTCTGTGAAAAATGTGTTTCGCAAGCTTTTATCGCAAAATTGTCTTCAGCGACGAGGCTCATTTTTAGCTAAATGGATACGTGAATAAGCAGAATTGCCGTATTTGGAGTGAAGAGCAGCCAGAGGAGGCAATTCAGCAGCTACCAATGCATCCCGAAAAATGCACTGTTTGGTGCGGTTTATGGGCAGGCGGCATCATTGGGCCGTACTTCTTCAAGGACGATGAAGGCCGCAGGGTTACGGTCAATGGAGAAAGGTACCGTTCGATGATAACAGATTTTTTTTTGCCGAAAATGCAAGAATTGAACTCGGTCGACATGTGGTTCCAACAGGACGGTGCCACATGCCACACTGCACGCGAAACCATGCATCAATTGAGAGGCGAATTTGGTGAGCAGTTGATCTCACGTTTTAGCGCAGTCAATTGGCCACCAAGATCATGTGATTTGACCCCGTTAGACTATTTTTTGTGGGGCTATGTTAAGTCTATTGTCTATGGGGACAAGCCAAACACGATTGCTGCCTTGGAAGCCAACATTGAACGCGTCATTGGTGAGATTCCGGCCGAAATGTGTGAAAAAGTTTGCCAAAATTGGACCTTCAGAATGGACCACCTGAAGCGTAGCCGCGGGCAACATTTAAGTGAAATTGTTTTTAAAAAGTAAATGGCAGAAATTGATTTATCGATCCAAATAAAAATTTCATTCACTTTTTACAAGTTTCTGTGTTTTTTTGAATTTTCAAAAACCAAGCTCTTAAAAAATCACCGTTTATAAAGAACAATCCAAATTATGTTTGTGCGCGAACTACTTTAATCGGCTGAATCGATTTGAATGAAATTTTTAGAAGCTGATCTTAGGACATGTTTGGAGAGTGCATATAATAAATCTGTTTGCTGTTCGATGGCTTAAATCGGAGTTATGACCAAAAATGTCACTCACATGTTTGTTATAGATTTATTAATATAAATAATGTGATTTGTACACACTTCTACACTACAGCATTTCATTCCCATTAAATGGATTTTGATATATTATTTTGTTGAACTTTCTGGAATATGATATGCATTTCCTCAGATTATTCCTGATGTTTCTCGAAATGTCTAGAATGTTCCATGGATTTTTTGGACGATTTAAAGGTGGAAAATTCGTTTTGAAGCTTGGAAAATTTCGGATAATTGTGAAATTCATTGTGATAGAGGATGTTTTGAGTGGAGAAGTGTACGAAATATATGTATATGTCGCTCATAATAATTGTGGTGTAACTCCATGCAATTGCATTTCGAGATAATAAGCTTTCTGCAAAACGCAGCATTACAAAAAAACAAAAACAATGCGCTTTAATGTCATATTTTCTTATTATTTGTAAAAAAACCAAAGATAATAATAACCTTAACAAAAATGAAAATTCAAGCCAAACTAAATCCATAAATTAAATTACAAAAAAAAGTTGGAGTTACTTCACTTTTATAGTTATATTTCGTGTTTTACTAATACTTGATTTCGTCATCAGATGAACGCTCATCAGCATTATTACTTGAACAGGTCGTAATATCTAGGGGAAGGTTTTTGTAATACTGATGGTGAATTGTTGGAATGAATGACAGAAATTCAAGCATATCTTTCTTTTTTTGCAGCAGTCACACAGGTCTTCTTGACGGATAGAGTAGGTCCTGTTTAAAGTTGCATAAGTTGGTGATTGAACGTCCTTGCTTTTTTACTTAGATCAACTTCATAAAACAGTGTGTCTGTGTTAAGGGTTTCTTTGAATTTAAACTGCAGAGGATAATCTTTTTCACATCTGAGTCATCTTTTTTTTTTTTTTTTTTTTTTTTTTTATAACTTTGCACGCGCTCAAGGGGTTATGAATACCCTTTATCTGTTTTTCTTAACACAGGGCGGGCATCTGGTGAAGAAGAGAAAGAAGGATAGGAAAGATGTGTGGCGCGATGTTTTTGAGACTAGAGCTGGTTGTTGTCTCAGATTTATCTCCAGGGATGGCGGCTGAACTAATGCGGATAGAATTACCGTGTCTTATTTATTTATGCCCCTTATAATTCGCATTATTTTATTTATTTCGTTGTCATACTTTATGGGTATGCTAGTTTACTCAATCACATGTTGTTAGTGTTATGCCTAAACAGCATGTAATGAGCAAAGCAGCAACTTATTTTATGACAATTTTGAGAATTGGTTTTTAATGGAATATAAGAAGACATAGACAACTACAGGAATCGAACCTGCAACCACGAGGTTGACAGGCGAGCACACAACTATCGCGCCACGGCCACCCCCTATCTAATATTAAGTCAACTAAGGTCATAACCACACTTTGTCTTTTTTCTGTTTGTGATGGTAGCTTCTAACGTCGCATTGCTTAAAAATTCTGTATTTTTAATTTCATTGACTATAAAATGAGGTGTTGCGTTTGGCATTTCTTATCATGTCGACGCATTGGTATGGGATATAAATTTGAACATAACAACTGGCGCTTTCAATTATACCAAACTCTCCATCATTGGGAAGATAAGAGTGCCCTGATACCAAGATCTTGTGGTCTATAGCCTAAATTACGTTTCTAGGGTCCGCAACAAGCTTCAAAAAAGAAAGCGAGGTTCATAGGTTTTGGTTTTTTCCAGTGCAAGAATCTGAGTACATTATAATGTGTTCTTGTAACGCCACATGCGTTTTTAAATGCTTGATTACACAAAAAGCAATATCTTGGCAACATTTCCACCTTCAACTTCGTCCCAAATATTAATGTATCCTCTTCTATTATTAAAGCAATGTATTCCCAAATTGTATAAATAAAGGTTTCTTTTGTAGTATGCCACTGATGTTGTCAGCTTCGGAAAGGCTAAGGCTTTTTGCAGATCAAAAGTGAGAAAGTATACTTCTTCAATTTTTTGTAAGGCCAGGCCTTAAATACTTTCTATTCGGATTACTTTTTCAAGTGTAATGCAGGAAAACTTTGAATGTGGGCAACTACATCCGAATCATCTAACTTTCGGGCGTTACTTGTTGTGCGCGTTTATCCCTGGAAAATGCTACGTCATTTTTACAAACGCTTGGATATAATCGTCCATCGCTGATTTGAAATGTATTAATAAAATATTTTGTACATACTGCTTGTGTTTTGTTGGTACTTAAGAAATACTTGACCGATATGCTTTTTCCTGCACGTGCCAATCTATTGGACGTTTTCTGTTCACAAGGTGTTCTTGCAGTAATGCATACAGATAAAGGTTCTGCGCCTTAAAGTCTTTTAAATTCCAAAACGAATTGTATAACTTACGTCTTTCATTTTCTGTAAACACCGCAAAACAATTTTTTGGACACCGGCAATCAGCATTTTCGAAAATTTTTGCATTTATCTTCTTTCCGTTCGCCGCTAAATATTCTTTTCCACTGATACGCAAAAGCTTGCTTCTATTGATAACCCAATTTTCTTTATTAAGTGATCATTTTCTTGATGTATATGGTTCAGGTCCACGCTCAATTTCAAGTTGAGGTTGAAGACCTGCCTCGTTATTAGATTCACAGTGTTGCACATTGGTGTTGGTATCTGTATCTGAAACCAAAGCACATAACCTTAGAATTTATAATTTCTTTCAATAAAAATGTCAAATAGAATAGGTGTCTTATTATGGATAAAAAAACAACGAATTTTATAACATACCAAATTCGGAAGAATTTTCTACTGCGTCAGGAGGCAAATACTCAGAACCAGATTCACTAAAATCACTAAAATCTTCATAGACTTTAATCTTTAACTAGACTTTAAACTAGACTTCTAACTCCAGCTACTCTCCTATGAACTAGACAATTTCAAAGGTAGAATGTAAACAACGGCTCTTAAACTTGAGTTGTTGTTTTTGTGTCATATGCCTTTGACTTTTCCTATTTCATAGAAAATAACATAGAGGTAGAGGTCTAGTTATACGTACATTAAAGTCTATGGTCAGAACATTTTTGTCACAATAAAAGTCAATCAACTCCGGATTTACTTCACTATTAAACGGATTTATGACTTACTTTACTTTTAATGTGAACAGTTACGTAATAAGATCACTATAAAAACAAGAAAACATTAACCATCGAATATATAATACATATTTGGAGTTGATCCCCTTTTATATTGAAAGATAACAAAAAATGTCATACCATTAAGTAAAAAAATCTATTTAAAAAAAAAAGGAGGTAAACCACTATTATTTTGAGCGACACATATAATAATAGATGACGTTGTTCTGCGATCAATGTCAAAATTCGATAGATTGTGTCATACATTGACTTAAGCTGTGCGGGATTTGACAGGTGTCCTTTTCACATTATCATTTTCTATTCAGCAAATGTGCTATTTTCCTTGCTGCAATTGATCCGAGTTTTGAGTATTATTACACTGATTCCGGATAGCCGTATATAGCGCATACGATCATTTGCATGCATTTCCACGTCAAGAATTTGAAATTGACCATACGAACATGAGAGTCGCATTGCAGAATGACTTATCTGAATTCTAGAAACAACTGCTGGCGCTTGGCAATGGCCAAATTCCTGGGGACGCACGTCTCGACTGGATTCATATAAGTTCCTGCAAATTTTTGCGAGTTAACAACGTCAAAGGAGAAACTGATCACCAAAGTTTAGTGTTATTCGGCATTGCGAAAAATTGTAAAAATTTCGATTGGATTTGTCAACGGGCAATACAAGCAACGAAGAATAGGGACGTCCGTCATCGATAGCTTGAATTTCATTATTCAAAGTTCAATCGATGGAGAACTACATTCGTACAAAAATCCGTTGACAGCGTGATCGACGAGGATGAAGCGAATTTTTGAACACGCTTCTGGCGTAATTTCCGGAGACCCTAAAAAGCACTGAAGATCTACATAGATTGACCGGTGCATTGACGTACTCGCTTTTCATTGATATTCCTCGATCCATTTAGCATCCATTGATGCCACGATTCCATAGATTTGTTCCTTCTACTAACAGATATTGCCCAGAGTTGAAAGTATATGTGTAGCATTGATCATCATTTGCAAAGCTTCCTGGGAGTTAACAAGGATAACCAAATCGTCAGTAAAAAAACAACCACCAAATCTACTACAACATCAAAAGGATCATCAATATATGTACAGTAGACGCTCGATATAGTGAAGTAATAAAATCCAGACATGTTCAGTATTTCGAGAGAAAATTTTTATTAGTTAAACCGCCCATTCAATGACATTTACATATAAATAACAGAATCCTTTGATGAAATAGGACACCGAAACAAACGCATTTATGAGTTTATGGTTAAAACGACACGAAACTAAACGGTAAAACCCTATCGGCAAGCTAAAGGGTCCGCCATATAACGTTTTGTTTTCAACTAGTGCTTATTTCGTGAATGGTAACACTTAGCTCATGTCTGATTTGACAGATAATTAGTTTTATCCTTCCGCTGAACGAATATGGTTGTGTATACGCTTGAACAACGCTGGGAAATATTGCGACATTACTTTGAAAATCATGGTAATGTTGCAGAATGTGTGCGAAAATTACGTACGGATTTTGGAAGAAGAGAAGCACCGTCAGCTTCGTTATCTTGTGAAAAAAGTGAAAGAAACTGGCATCCTCATCGATAAACCAAAGCGTGAAGAGCCAAAAACAGTTCGTTCACCCGAGAATATTGCTGCTGTGGCAGAAAGTTTGCGTGAAGCGCCATCAACATCAATTCACCGTCGTTCTCAACAATTGAACATTTCGGAGACATCATTGAGACGAATTTTGCATAAAGACCTTGGTATGACGCCATACAAAGTCCAATTGGTTCAGGAGTTGAAACCAACTGACCATCCAATGCGTTTTCCCTTCGCTCAGTGGGCCTGCGATCGACTTAGAGAACATGCCGATTTTGCCAGAAAAATCATCTTTTCAGATGAATCTCATTTTGGTCTTGGCGGGTATGTAAACAAGCAAAATTGTCGTATTTGGGGCACAGAAAACCCGCACGCATACATTGAAAAGCCGACACACCCAAAACGAGTCACTGTTTGGTGCGGATTTTGGTCCAGAGGCATAATTGGGCCATTTTTCTTCGAAAATGAGCAAGGAGTGGCGTTACAGTCAATGGCGATCGTTATTGGGCCATGTTGAACGAATTTTTGTTCACACAAATTGAAGAGGAGGATATTGGCAATATTTAGTTTCAACAGGACGGCGCTACGTGCCACACAGCCGAAGCTACACTCGATGTTTTGCGCCCTGTTTTTGAAGATCGCATTATCAGCCGCAGAGCTGATGTCGTTTGGCCACTTCCGAGCTGCGATTTGACACCGTTGGACTATTATTTGTAGGGTGCCGTAAAAGATAAGTATTACGCCGACAAGCCAGAGACAATTGACGCTTTAAAGGACAATATTCGTGAAGCCATTGGTGAAATACAGCTGCACACAATCGATAATGTGCTTAAAAATTGGACCGATCGTGTAGGCTACTGCATGGCCAGCCAAGGCAGCCATGTGAATGAAATTATTTTTCATTATTAACAGGAAGGATTGTGCTTTCAAATAAAAAAAGAAATTTGAGAAAATATTCAGTAGTTTTTTATAGCATTTTCAAAAAAAAAGAAGTTATTTGGCGGACCCTTTATATGGACGCATTGTAAATGGAAAATTCTGAGAACTATCCAATACAGTGTGTTCACTGTATTGGATAGTTCTCTCGAACGAGATTTATTATATCGAGCGTTGACTGTATATGATGAAACTAATTTTCTTTTCTATTTATTATTTAAAATTGCACTAATATTATTTTTATTAAGTTTGTGTTGGGATGGATTTTAATAATTCACCCACTGATTGTGTGGCTGATATAGTTTGTGTGCGTTTAATTATGAAAATTCTAACGAATGCTCGTGGGGGGCTTAAAATATGCTATTTAAATGCTCGAAGCCTTAATTTAGTTAAATTAGACTATTTAAGATATATATTCAATGGATTAGGGATTGATTTGATTTGTGTTGCTGAGACATGGTTTAGTTTAAGTTCAGAATGTGCAGATTCAAATGGAATAGACCAATTATATAGTATACCTGGGTATAAACTCATTCGTAATGATAGAGTTACTAGAACAACAGGTGGAGTAGTTGCACTGTACTGCAGTAAGTCATTGAAGATCAAAATACTTAGTAAATCGGAAGGTAGTGAAATTGAATATCTCTTAACTGAAATTAGTGATGGAAATACAAAGTGCCTTGTAGGTTTTGTATACAATCCTAAGCGTATTTTCTCGCCTCAGCCTTTATTTTCAGCAATCCATGAGTTTACTCCTTCCTATGAGCATGTTATTATTGTGGTGACTTTAATGCGGGTTTATTAAAATGTGACAGTAAAGCTTGGCAATTATTAGATTTTATTGATTCTTCTGGATTGGTGATAGTTAACTCTTATGCTACACGTTTTGCTCCAAATTCTCCACCCAGTCTTCTCGATGTAATAATAGTTTCAAATTCGTCAAATATTTTACTTCAAGACGAGCTTTCCCTAGCTGGTACATCCGATCATGATCTGTTTTTTTGCACGTATGACATTGATTTCTCTCGTTCACCTTCACCTTCATTTTTTCAATATAGAGATTTTGATTCTGTTGATAACAACGCTCTGCAGTTAGGTGCTAGTCTTTTGCCATGGCGCGACTGCTATTATATGTCTGATATAAATAGCAAGGTCAATCACATGCAAACACTATTGCTCGAACTTTTTGACACGCATTTTCCCATAAAAACTGTAGCAATACGTAATACAAATTGTACTTGGTTTACATCGGAGGTCCGCAATGCAATGAAAATCCGTGATAAGGCGTATCTAAGATGGAAACACACCGGAATCAATACCAACTGGCAGATTTTCTGCCGTGCTCGGAATCATTGTACGTTTATAGTTCGGAGGGAGAAAAAAAGATATTTTTCATCTAAGCTGGGTAGTGATCAAAGTTCAAAAAAGCTATGGAACAATTTATGCTTTATTGGTGTTGGTAAAATGAATACTGTTGATAGCACACCTGATATTAACGAGCTTAATAAAGCATTTCTTACGAGAGCTATAGATACGACGCGTTTTATTCCAGATGATCAGCTGTCTTTCTCTTTCGACTTTGACTTTGAACTCGTATCAAAATTAGACGTTGTTAATACTATACGCCTTCTTAAGTCAAATGCTGTTGGTGAGGATGGTGTTCCCATTCGTTTTGTAAAAATAATATTATCGCATTTCTTAAGCTGTCTTACACGCTTAATAAATTTTTGTATCACATCTTCAACTTTCCCTGAAGCTTGGAAGTTTGCCAAAGTCATTCCAGTTCGGAAAAAAAATCAGCCCTTAGCAGTTAACGACTTTCGTACCATTAGCATTTTACCTTGTCTATCGAAGGTCTTGGAGAAAATACTTGCAAACCAAATCTCGTCCCATCTTAGTCAACATTGTTTATTATCCCCGATTCAGTCTGGTTTTCGAGAACATCATAGTTGTCCTTCAGCTATGATTAAAATTATAGACGACATTAGAGTTCAATTAGATAAAGATTATGTAACGGTACTTTGCTTGCTTGACTTTTCCAAGGCCTTTGACCTTTATGCTGACGATGCGTAGATATATTTATCACGACCAATTGGACTTATTGAGGGTCTCATTTGTAGAATCAACGAAGGCCTATGTAATATTCACAATTAGTCGCTTTGTAATGGACTCAGTCTTAATCCTGCAAAATCCCAATTAATATGCATTTCTAAGAATCCTTACGATACCAGCGATATACCACCAGTATTCTTGGATAACATGCAGCTCAAGTTTGTAGATATTGTATCTAACCTTGGTTTTAAGCTTAATCGCTCGTTGTCTGGGACTGACCACATTAATCAGGTGATTGTTTGGATTTACGCTGGGCTACGAAAGGTCTGGATTTCTTCCAAATTTACTCCTTTAAGTACAAAACTTAGACTTGTTAAAACCAATAATTGATTATGCCACGGTTGTATACTGTAAACTCGACTCCCACTCTCAGCATAAATTACTAGTCGCATTCAATGACCTGATTAAGTAAGTGTAGGGACTGCGGCGTTATGAGCATATATCGCATTATCACACATTGGTCCTAGGTTCTATATTTCAGTAATTTCTTGATATTAGGTGCTGTGTTTTTATGCATAAAATCATAAATAATAAATCGCCAGTGTATCTGTACAATAAACTTCAATTTGCCCAATCAACCAGAACTCATAATCTTATTACTCCATGCTTTACTTATTTAAACTCGTCGCGTCTTTTCTTTATTCATGTCACTAAACTCTAAAATTCACTTCCCACAGCAATAAGAAAAATAATTGGAACTATTAAATTCAAAAATGGAATTTTAACACATTTTATTTTACAATAAAATTTCTGTTTGTTTTCGCAATGTCTTGTTTTAAGGTCTCAAATTCTTTAATTCTTCGTTCAGCTTTCCTTTCTTTTTTGTTTTCTCTTTCTCCTTTAATACTTTCCTGTTTTAACTTGTTTCCTTTGCTTAATTTTTCTCCTCTCACATCGCTTTTCTTAACTTTCATAGTTTCTTAGATTTTTTCTTTTTATTAATTTTTTTAAGATACTATTGGCAATATATCATATATTATAACTCCAAATAACTCTCCTTGTATCTTTTAAGTTTGTTATTATTATTCTTGTATATACTATATTAATTTTGTTATTTTATCCTTATACTTTGTGTACTTTAAAATACTTAGTCTTATTTGTACACCTTGAACTTTATAAATTGAATTGAATTGAATTGAATTGGACTTATATTGCACCCCTGCTTCATCTCTAAAAATCATATCACATTTTGTCAGTAAATTAGAACAATTTAATTCAAATTCAAATATGGATCATTTGAGCGCGCTTAAGCATTTAGTGCGCTATCTTTCTACCACTATTAATTCAAAATTACACTTCAAGAAAACAAGAAAACTTCAAAAGACCTACTAGCATATGTTGATGCTGATTGGGCTAGTAATGTAGATGACAGAAAATCGTACACCGGATTTACTCTTATTCCTGCTGGAGCAGCACTATCGTGGCAATAGAAAAAACAAACGTCCATAGCGCTAAGTAGCACCGAAGCAGAATATATAGCAATTTCTCAATGCAGCAAAGAAGCTCTTTATTTAAGAACTTTAATCTCTAAGCTAAATTTTGTGGAGCTGGTACAAAAACCAACATTAATTTTCAATGACAACTTGGGAGCACAACAACTTGTTAAAAATCCTATACAACACCCAAACTACTGAATATTTTCTCAAATTTCTTTTTTTACTTGAAAGTACAAGCCTTCCGGTTAATAACTGAAAATAATTTCATTCAAATGGCTGCCTCGGCTGGCCATGCAGTAGCCTAAATGATCGGTCCAATTTTTAAGCATATTATCGATTGTGTGCAGCTGTATTTTACCAATGGCTTCACGGATATTGTCCTTTAAAGCGTCAATTATCTCTGGCTTGTCGGCGTAACACTTATCTTTTACGGCACCCCACAAACAATAGTCCAACGGTGTCAAATCGCAGCTCGGAAGTGGCCAAACGACATCAGCTCTGCGGCTGATAATGCGATCTTCAAAAACAGGGCGCAAAACATCGAGTGTAGCTTCGGCTGTGTGGCACGTAGCGCCGTCCTGTTGAAACTAAATATTGCCAATATCCTCCTCTTCAATTTGTGTGAACAAAAATTCGTTCAACATGGCCCAATAACGATCGCCATTGACTGTAACGCCACTCCTTGCTCATTTTCGAAGAAAAATGGCCCAATTATGCCTCTGGACCAAAATCCGCACCAAACAGTGACTCGTTTTGGGTGTGTCGGCTTTTCAATGTATGCGTGCGGGTTTTCTGTGCCCCAAATACGACAATTTTGCTTGTTTACATACCCGCCAAGATCAAAATGAGCTTCATCTGAAAAGATGATTTTTTTGGCAAAATTGGCATCTTCTTTAAGTCGATCGCAGGCCCACTTAGCGAAGCGAAAACGCATTGGATGGTCAGTTAGCTTCAACTCCTGAACCAATTGGACTTTGTATGGCGTCATACCAAGGTCTTCATGCAAAATTCGTCTCAATGATGTCTCCGAAATGTTCAATTGTTGAGAACGACGGTGAATTGATGTTGATAGCGCTTCACGGACACTTTCTGCCAAAGCAGCAATATTCTCGTGTGAACGAACTGTTTTGTTTAGCGATGAGGATGCCAGTTTCTTTCACTTTTTTCACTAGATAACGAACACATACGGAGCTGACGGTACTTCTCTTCTTCCAAAATCCGTACGCAATTTTCGCACACATTCTACAGCATTACCATATTTTAAAAGTAATGTCTCAATATTTCCCAGCGTTGTTCAAGCGTATACTTAACCATATTCGTTCAGCGGAAGGATAAAACTAATTATCTGTTAAATCAGACATGAGCTAAGTGTTACCATTCACGAAATAAGCACTAGTTGAAAAAAAAAAACGTTAGATGGCGGACCCATTACATAAATAACAATCAAATATTTTTTTTTTTTTTATAATTTTGCACGCGCTCAAGGGATTATGAATACCCCTTATATGTTTTTAAGACATCTGGTTAAAGAAGAGAAAGAAGGATATGAAAGATGTGTGGCGCGATGTATTGAGAAGGTGGTTGTTGTCTCAGATTGTATCTCCAGGGATGGCGGCTGAACTAATGCGTAGAAAATTACTGTGTCTTATTTATTTATGTCTCTTATAATTCGCATTATTTTATTTATTTGGTTGACATATTAATGAGTGGTTTACTCAATCACATGTTGTTAGTGTTATGAGTAAATCAGCAACTCATTTTATGATAATTTTTAGAATAGGTTTTTAATGGAATATAAGACGACAGGCAGGAATCTAACCTACGACCACGAGGTTGACAGGCGAGCATACAACTATCGCGCCACGGCCACCACCAAATTGAACAAATTATCAAATTGAGACTTATTTATTTTCCTATTTACTATTCACTTCATTTTTATACTTCATTGAATAAATATCGTTTTTGATTATAAAATATAATTTCGGATTTTTATTCGTAAGGAAGATTTTTTTTCTCTAAAAGAAACCAGTGCGAAAGACTAGTTATAGAGGTGCTCCCTTCTGTAGGGTATTGAAACTGCAGGTAAGATAAGATGTCTTTAAAGTGGGTCCAGTAATTCCGTCTGACTATCTATTTTGTAGGTCGTAATAGACCATAAGGTAGGTAATTGGCTTGATTCGTTTTTTTTTTTTATTGTTTTTATTAGTTTTGAAAACTCTTAATTCTATTTGTACAATTGCTTACAAAATATTAGTTTTTCAATAAGAAGTTGATTTTTAATTTAAATAAATTTAAGTTAACCAAACTTTTCACATCATTCGGAAGACGGTTGAATAACAGAAGCCCTCTATAAAGAAGATGGTTTTGTGTTTGCGCTCTCCTATATAAAGGTAACCGAAAGTCTCCAGCATTTCTTAGTGCATATCTCTCATTAGTTATGTACTCTACGTTGTTCTGTAAGTAAACAGGATAAAGATTATGTTTTATTTTAAAAATCATAATTAGTGCATTATATTTTAAACGTTGGATCACACTTAACCAACCTAGTGAGCGTAACATATCAGCTACGGGAGTAAACCGGTTGCATTTTAATATAATTCTCATCGCTCTATTTTGTAAGGCTTGCAGTTTAGTTTGGTTTTCAAGGGTACACATATAAATAATAGAAGAGCAATAATTAAAATGAGGAAACACAGTTGTATTATAAATTGTCAGAGCACAACTCATGGAAATGCCATTTCGGATCCTTCTTAAAACCCCAACTTTTTTGATATTTTATCACAGAGTTTGTTTAAATTTAAGTTAAATTTTAATCTGTTGTCAATGTAAACACCTAAATATTTTATTTCCGATACACACTCAATGAAATCACCATTTATTGCTATATATTTACATTTGAATCGTTACTATTTTCGCACATACATTTTGTTTTTGACGTATTTAGTTTCAATTTGTTTTTGCACAACCACAGATATATTGAATCCAAATCTCTTTGAAGAAGTGTTTCCAGATTACGAACATCCTTGCCACTAATATATATAAGCGTATCATCCGCAAAGAGACAGATCTTGCAAATAGATAAAGCCTCACCGTAATCGTTAATATAATGTAGGAAAAGCAAAACTCCTAGTACTGATCCTTGGGGATCGCCAATATCAATGTCTAAGGAGCTTGAGAATGTTTCATTTATTTTAACTCTTTGGGTCCTGTTTGAAAGATAGCTTGTAAACCATTCAAGTTCTTTTTCCCTAATTCCATATCTGTATAGTTTTTCTACTAAAATTGTTCTGTCTATCGTCTCGAATGCCCGTTGAAGATCCAAAAAAATTGCCAAAATAATGTTTCCTCTGCCCACATCTTTTTTCCATTCGTTTATTACCCAACTCATTGAAGTTTCACAAGAGTGACCGTGCATAAATCCAGACTGTTCAACGCAAAGTAGTTTTTCATCCTCAACAAAACAAGAAAGTTGATTGCAAACTACCACTTCCAATATTTTTTCATATGTAGGGAGCATGTTTATTCGCCTCCATTGTTCTGGGTTCTTTGCATTCTTTACTTTTTCTACAAGTATAACATCTGAATTTTTCCAGCTTTCAGGGAATACACCCGTAGTTAAAGATAAGTTTATAATTTTTAGCAAAGGGGGTAGAACCTCCTCTCTACAGTCAAGCAATATTTTACAATTCAACCCATAGCAGTCGTTCTTTTTATTCATCGATTTGATTGTTTCTTCTAAAAATGATTAATCGATCAACTGAATTTTAAACTCTCTTTCATTCATCCGCACGCTATTAGAGTATGGAACCACTGGAATTTTACTATTTATTTCCTTCACACTTTCAATAAAAAAATTATTAAATGCATTTGCGATTTCTAAATCTGAATTAACTTCAATGCCATTTATTATTTTAACGTTACTAAAATTACTTTTTCCTACTTTTAATATCTGATATTTCTAGTCTCATTTTTAGCCCCAAAGAAACGGAAGCTGCTATACAATTGTGTGTAGCAAAATTGGCTACCTAGTCTTCATTATCTAGAAAACGGTTCTAACGATTTTGATTTTTAAAAAATCATAGCACGGTTATAGGAGAAGTCTAAATTTTGGTTTAAAAAATATGTGTTCATATAATGTTATCAACGGTACATGTCATACAACCATTTTCTTTTTTGATTTCGACATTCTCATAAACGGCTCAACAAATTTCGATAAAAATTTTTACGCAGGTTCTTCGAATTCTAAATAATATTAGATTTAAAAATTTTCGAAAAATAATATTTTTGGATTCTTGAAAAAAAAAATATTTTCTTTGAAAATTCAATATTTCTTAAACGAGTGGACGATTTTTTCGAAATTTTGGTTTTAAGTTTATATTATTAAATATATAAAATTACATCGCAATTTTTTTTTTGAAAAAAAATTTAGGAATATTGTAAAGGGTTTTCCAATAAGAGGTGTTATTTTGATATTCAAAGAAAAATGGCATTTTTGGAGATAAATGATCGGATGTTTATTTCATTATAAAGAGGAAGGTATGCCGTTAATAATGGAACACAACATCAGCCAAATGGCCGCCAAGACCACGCTTACAGGACCATATCCTTTTCATGAAATTTTCCATAACCAAATCGCAAAGTGGCTGCCCTATGTCCTCGATAGCCTCACGAATTTCATCTTTGAGGTCTTGAATCGACGCTGGGCTGTTGGCGTAGACCTTATCCTTCACGTGGCCCCAAAGGAAGAAGTCGCAAGGTGTTAAATCACAAGATCTCGGTGGCCAATTGTGATCACCTCTTCGAGAGATAACACGGTCCGGAAACTTTTCCCGTAAAAGATCGATGGTTTCATTGCTTGTGTGGCACGTAGCGCCGTCTTGTTGAAAGTAAACGTTGTCCAGATCAATACCATCCAATTCAGGCCATAAAAAATCATTAATCATCTCTCGATAGCGCAATCCATTGACCGTAACTGTTGCTCCAGCCTCATTTTCGAAAAATTAAGGTCCAATGACCCCGCGGGACCATAAACCGCACCAAACAGTCACGCGTTGAGGATGGAGAGGCTTTTCAACAATAACTCTTGGGTTTTCCGAGCCCCAGATGCGACAGTTTTGCTTGTTGACGTAGCCTCCGAGGTGGAAATGGGCCTCATCAGTCAAGATGATTTTTCGATGAAATTCCGGTTCATTTTCATGCATTTCAAGGACATAATCAGCAAAGACACGACGTTGTTGATGATCAGCCGGCTTGAGTTCTTGTGTTAACTGAACTTTATAAGCCTTAAGACCCAAGTCTTTATGCAAAATACGGTGTAATGACGTTTGTGGAATGCCTAATTCCAAAGAACGACGAGGAATGGACAAACCTGGGTTTTCTTCAACACTTTGGGCTACAACAGCAATATTCTCAGTTGTTCTTGAGCGACGTGCACGGGTTTTATTCTTCACATCACTAACTTGTCCCAACAGCTCGAATTTGTCCACCAATTTCTGTATTGCGGTCCGACAAGGTGCTTCACGACGACCCAAAAATGTTTTAGTTTTACGAACCGTCTCTGCCAAATTTTCACCATTTTTATAGTGAATTTTAATAATTTCAATGCGTTGGTGAAGCGTGTATCGTTCCATTTTTATTAATAGCGTAGTTTCTACTTGTCAAATGTCAAAAAATGACAGCTTCAAGAGTGACAGCTACCGAAATAGCGGGCTATTCAAAATAACACCTCTTATTGGAAAACCCGCTATATAGAAAATTAAGTAAAAAACGACTTTATAAATACATTCAGCAGTTTCTATTAAGAATCCTTTGTATACAATGTTATTGAACATAAGAGCAAGCCTACGTGTGATCCAGTCGTGCATTTTATATTTTTCGAAATCAAATTTTTAAGCTTATATTTTTGAATACATAAAATTGCCATACCAATTTTTAATTTAGAGTCTAAATTTTTCTTATTAAAAAACGATTTTGGAAATATACCTTCGTTTCAACGTAAAATCTTGTGCTTAAGATGTGATCGAATATAAGAACAAATACGTACGATCCAGTCTTGCAATTTATTTAATTTTTTTGAAATTACATAATGTTTTTAAATTTAATATCTATATACTTAATAATTAAAATTAACATAAAAATTTTTTTTTGGAAAAAATTAACAAAATTTTGCATAAAAAAAAAATTGAAAAAAAAACAGCCTTAAAAATATATATAATATTTTCTGGATACTAGTGAAGGATATGTCCCTTTCTCACAAGAGACAACAAATAAGAACACATTTATATATTATTTGTATGTGAAATACGCTAGGATTCCAACTCCAAATTTAACTTATTTAAAAGAATTGAATTCGTCACAACTGTTTCATTTTAAAAATTTCAGCTTAGTGTAAACTTTTGAAAGCATTGATCGATGATGTCTGACACACTTTGATATAAAAGCCCAACAAAAATTCCTCAACTTCCAAACATAGTTGAGGGGAATTTCTAATCCTTTTTTAAGTATCAACTCCAAACTCCACTCGATGTTTGGATCGGTGACTTTTGTCGGAGAGGAAACAATTGCGAAAGTTCTTTGCCGGATACAAACAAACACATTCACCTACATATACTCCCCTCTACCTTCACTACACACACTAGGTTAAATTGCAACCATTGACATGCGGCATCCTATGGAAATATAAAATGCCAAAGGAGTTCAGGTTAAGGATTTTTTTCTTCTACTTTTTCTTCTTCTTAACAATTTTGGAAGGAATTTAAAATCGAATCACATTGCAGCAAAAATTTCATTAAAACTTTGTCTTTGGAAAGTTTTTTGACAATTTTTTTTTAAATGTAGGTATATCTCGTCCTTCGATGGTGCATTCGTGGGAAATGATATCCATCCTTTTTTTTGCTATACTAAGTGAATCTCTTTTTGATGGCACAACTTACATCTCATTCACTCTTTACACGATTAGCCGACAGTGAAAAGGATCTAGAGATAATTGCATTGCTCTGTTCTTTATTGTTTTTTTGTTTGTTTTTAATTTATAAATTTAATTTTGCCTCAAGACCTTGATTGTTATCGTATTGTCGGAGTCGACGTCGGCGTCGTCGGCATCGTCATCATCAACGGAAGAAAATAGCTTAAAAACTCCAAGGTTTCTCTATCATAATCTAGGACACGCTTAAGTTGGTTAATTATATACCAAAAGCCAAGGACTAATAATAGAACTGCTGGCAATGACGCTGATACAACCCAAAGTGTGATTGCAACAAATAATTAGAAACTTTTGCAAACAAGACCTTTTTGAATCCTCTCGCGGCGCTTAGCAAAGAGAATAAACATTTTTGGGGAACACAAGTTGTGTTGTAAAAGGACTTTTAGTCCAAAAATAAAGACACAAAACAACTTTGTATATACTTAACTCTTTGCACTCACTATACATATACTATATAGGAGGAATGGGTAAACTTAAAAACTTGCCCCATATAATTACTGTTGTCATGGCCAGGAGTAGGTTAGTCGAAAGTGAAGTATACGAAACACCCAGGAAGGATACTGTGTTTATATGGGTGTGTTTGCATTTTGAATTATACTACCATCATGTTGATGAGGCTGATGATGCGACGACGATGCTAATGAGGCAACTACACTACCCGGCCGTTTGGATCCTGGCAATGAAATGATAAGGCGGCAAACATTCAAAATTAGCATAAATTTAGTTCATAGTTGAAAATATAAATGTTAAGTTTAGTGGTATTTTATTTCTCACTCTATATACATATATAAATACATACTCATGAATTCTCTTACTCTGTCATGGTTAATGCGGTTGGTCGGTTCGTTGGATAAGGATAACTAACTACATATACCTACAACAACTATTACTATCATCACGATGACGGAGCAAAAAGTTTTACGATTGCTTGGAAAATTTACAATATTTTACGATGCTTTGTTATGCTTATTATGTTGCTTCGGTTACTTCTAAGGAAAATATAGAAAATTATAAAATCAGCAGAGCAATCATTATTTTTTATTATTTTCCATTTTAAAGACGCTGCGCCCACCAACTGGTTCTTACTTACTACCTACTATGTAGCTACATATATTGAAAGGACCTTAAGTCTGGATGTTCAATTAAATTTTATTGTTTAGAAAGTAAGAGAAAGGAAATTTGATTCAACATTAATGGCTCTGCGAGGAGTAAGCCGCCCGAGGATTTGACAATATGAAATTGCCTCTTTTTAATGTGAAGAAATCCCAATAAAAGATTAAATTATGTTCGATCTGTGACTGAATCCAGTGAAATTTGGTGTTTTGTATTTGTTTTTGTTTTACAACGTCTTAACTTCTGCTTTAAACACTTTTTTACAACGCGCCCCGCCGGGATCAGACAACGGGATTGTTCAATGAGAATCTGACATTACTATGTAAGTTATATTTGTGAAACAGTACAAAGTATTAGGGGGTTATAAAGACTGGGGAGATTGGAGTTTTATCTTTGAAAAATGTACGATTTGTTAAAGTAAATTTTCTGAACAGTAATATAGATTTTTTTTCAAAAACAACGGTACCTACCATACAATTTTTTCTACCATATTATTTATTTTGAAAACGGCTCTAACGGTTTTGACAAAAAAAATTCTCTGCACTAGTATAGATATAGTCTATACATTCTGGTATAAAATATGTTTGTATATCTTATTATTAACGGTACCTGTCATAAAACCATATTTTTGATTTTCGACATTTTCGTTAACGATCTAACGGATTTCGATCAAAATTTTATACACGGGGTTTTTCAAAATTTTCGAAAAATCATTTTGTGGATTTAAACAAAAATATTTGTTTTTGTGAAAATAAAAAAATATAAATCCTACAATTTGTAAGTAAAATTTGTCTGTATTCATTGAGCCAAAATTGTCTTAAACTGTAGGTTAGTAAAACCTGAGTTTATCACCGACTATATGAATATGTCCCATTGCTTAATACTTTAAATTATCATACAAAACAAATTTTTTGAGCAAAATATTTCTGAAATTTTGTAGGTACATAATAAAACAAATTAGCGGTTTTTACTGAAAATCTGGCGCTAATGATGTGATCAAAAATAAGCAATTACGTGTGACCTAGTCGTGCATTCTATTTTTATATAAATCATTGGAGGATTTTCCTTATTTTCCTTATTTCCTTATGTTCGGTCACATCGTATGCAAAGATTCTTAATAGAAACGGCTAAATATATTTTTAAAGCCGTTTTTTACTTAATTTCTTATATACAAAATTTCTTAAATTTTTTTGTGAAATAATTTATAATATAAATTTAAAGCCAAATTTCAAAAAAACAAAAATCATCCGCCTTTTCCCGTTTTCGAAATATTGAATTTTTAATTTTTTTTTCAAAATCAAAAAAAATATTCTTTCGAAAATTTAAGTATGCATTATTATTTATAATCCTAAGGACCTCCTATAGAAAAATTTTGATCAGCATCCGTAAAGACGTTTATGAGAAAGTCGAAAATCAAAAAAAAAAAAATGCTTGAATTTTGTTGACCAAAATGTAGACTGTACCTTAAGTAGTATGCACACGTTTTTTAATTTAAATTGTTGGAGCTGTTTTCGAGATAATTAAGATGGTAGAAGCAAGTACCGTTATTTTTTGGGCTAAGAAAATGATTCAAAAATCTATTTAAGATAATGACCTAACACGCTTAAGTACCAAGTTTGTAGAAAATCCAAAACAATCTAGGCACTATACTCTGTTCAATTTATATTTTCAGTACATGCCTTATGGGAGAGCTTTTTTAAACACAGTGGCGACGGCTGGTGGTTGCATGGCACACAATATAAGAAATTGCTTCTGAGATATTCCATAAGCCCATGTACATTCCACCATGACCTGTGTACTCCTCGGCTGAGAGGAGACTGATCGCCAATTTGACCCTTGATTATAGTGGTTATTAGAGAAATAAACACATTAATTAAGGGTTGGTGACATTTTCCCCAAGACATAATCCCCAAAGTGAAATCCCCAAATCCAAAATCCCCAAATTAAAATCCCCAGCATCAAAATCCCCAAAGCAAATAAAGAATCCCCAGGGCAATAGTCCCCATAACAATATCCCCAAAACAAATATGTTCCAGTATAGTGAATCATGCGATTAAATCGCACGCGGTGGTAACCCTACCGGCATTTGTGAGAGAAAGATGCCAATTTAAAATGCTTACTACGGCAACCAAGGAAAATGGAACAGACTTACAGAAATAGGATAGCTTATTGAAATCCATAATAGTAAGGGTGAAAGGCAAATATTCTATCTTGCCTATATATAAATTGAACAGAGTATAATAAAGTTTTTGTATATTTTGTTATTAACGGCATCTGCCATACAATCATATTTTTTGATTTTGGTCTTTTTCATAAGCGGTCTGACAGATTTCGATCAAAATTTGTATACATGGCGTGTTTTAAAATTTTCGAAAAATCATTTCGAAAACTGGTGAACAATTTTTTTGAAACAATTTTTAAATGTATACTGTTAAATACTTAAAATTATCAGACCAACACATTTGAAAAAATTCTGAAAATTAAGCAAAAATATATTTAACCGTTTCTACTAAAAAAAAACGTATGCTTATGATGTGATCGAAAATAAGAATAAGTCGGTATGTGCAATCCAGTCGAGGATTTTATTTTTTTATAAAAAGTGTTTGAGTTGTTTTTAAGAAAAAATGTATTGCACCGTTATTTTTGGACTAAAAAAATGAAAAAACGTGTGGGTCATGACTCTTGAGACGGGCGTTCCATAAATAGCTCTACAATAGGGACGCGTCTACATTCAAATACCATCCTTCATTTCTTCCCTGGATCGCTTCCTCCATATACATATTTCTTCCTCAAGTTTCGTCTTTCTTTCACTTTAATATAGCAATATATACTCTCACAGATTTTCGCATTTGGAAAGAATTTTTCATCCACTGGAAATTGAAGACAATACAAAAAAAAAATAAATTGCGCGACTGGATCGCACGTACTTGCTCCTATGTTCGATCACATTATATGCAAAAGATTCTTAATAAAACGGCTAAATATATTTTTAAAGTTTTTCTATAAATTTTTTATATATAAAATTTTTTATTTTTTTCTAAATCAAAATTGGTATGAACATTTTAAATATCTTATAATATAAACTTAAAAACAAAATTTCAAAAAAAATTGCCCACCCGCTTTTGAAATATTGAATTTTCAAAAAAAAAAATTGTTTTTTTTTTCAAAAATCCAAAAAAAAATATTTTTCGCAAATTTTGAAATGCAATATTATTTAGAATTTGAAGGCGATCCTGTATATAAATTTTGATCGAAATCCGTTGAGCCGCTTATGAGAAAGTCGAAAATCAATAAAATGGTTGTAAAGCAGTTACCGTTAATAACAAAATTTTTTAAAATTCTTTTCTCCCAAAATGTAGGCCATACTCAAATTATTACACACACCAATTTTTATCAAAATCGTTAGATCCGTTTTCGAGATAATTAGGATGGTAGAAAAATTTGTATGGCAAGTACCGTTATTTTTGGGGCTAAAACAACGTTTCAAAAATTAATTTTTTACAATCACCTAAAACGCCTAACCACCAAGTTTGAACAAAATCGGCTCAGCCGTTTAGGCTGTAGACGGTTCTACATACAGACATACAGGCGGAATTGCCGGACCCATTTTGGCGGTGTTCTCTATCATCATAATGTCATTTTTGATTAAAATTTCGAGTTCAGTTTTTTTTCCAAATGCAAAACTTGCCCTATAGATAGTACCTATATCGAAAGTAAAAATGAAACGAAGACAACTAGCTTAACAGCCTTGCTTCAACTATGAGATAAAAATAACGATACTTTTCTCTCATAATGTGTTCATTAATCTTTGGATACAAAAAAGAAACAAGTTAGAAATTAAAATATAATAACAAAATCCCCAGAAAACCACTTTAATGAAAATCTCCTTAATACTTAATTGCACTAACTACTAAAAAGTATAGTTAAGTGACAAAATACCAACGGAGGACGAACAGAAACAACTAGCAGCAACTTAAATGCTGCAGCAGTTTTCTATCTCATCCCTCGTTTGCCAACTAAAGTTTCTTCCAAGTTGTCCTTTACTTTTTGTAATGATATTATTCTCATTTGCCAATGTTCCCTTCGCTGTTTTTCTTATCACATTTATGCGTGCTGGTACTTACTACATACACACATACCTACAAACTTATTTTCTTGGAAAATTTTTAAGCATTTCGAAAACTATCTCTCTGGGAGTGGTTGCCTCGGTAAAAGGGTTAAAGGTTCGGTCGTTATAAAGTCCTTGAAGGTTGAAGGTAATTGGATTTTTTTCAAGAATTTTATTTAATTAACTAATGAATGTAGATAAGTTTGGCTGAAAAAAAACTTCGAAATTGTTAGAATTTTAATAAAAAAAAAAAAAAACACAAATATGAAGAACAATCTTAAAGTGCTTCTTGAAAACTTATGTTAACCTATTCAACCTTCAACGACGATACACGTAAGGTCGTATGTAGATAAACCTACAATTATATTTCTGTCTTTAAGAATCAATAAGGGATCAAAAAATCCCAAAGGAATTAAAGATTTGAAATGTATGTGTGTCCTTTACTTAATTCAGGTACAGGCTCGACTGGAGCCCGAAGTTCCCACGATAAAAGGCAACCAAAGTGGAGACTTGTTCATATGTGAGTACCTTCAGGTATTTTGTCTTTTTCTTTGTTGTGAAAATGGTATTTTGAATCCAATAAAATGCTTCCTAGTATAGGTTCACCTTCATCTTCGGCTTCGCAATTCAATAGAAGCCTCACATTTCCTTTTCCTATAAAATCCTACAATAATAATAATTCCAAAGACTAAGTTATCATTTTTCTTTCAATTTGAGCATTATTTATGTTTGCTGTATCCATGGCCACTCGTATGAATTCGATTATATTTGAAGAGAGTTTTCTTTGTTTTTCGAAGCGCTCAAAGGACCGTATCTATTGAGGCTGAGGGTCACTTCTTCAGAAAGGTTTTCCATTAAAACGTAGAAAGTACATAATACAAAACAAAACTATAAAGCAGAAGGGATCTTCGCATTATAAGGTGAATAATATATTTTTTTTACTTCAAGGTTTTTCCTGGATTTTCCATTTGAAATAAGTGTTTTATCCAATATTGTATGGTAGCCTAGCGTTTTGTGTTTCACGTGTTTGGGGAAACAATTGTTATTTGTTTGTGTACTTAATTTCAGTTTTGTCCACAAAAGTAAATGTTTTCTGAATATAAATTAACAAAATGGATTACTTAAAATTTGGCCCAAAATAAACACATATTATGTGCTTAGCTACTTATACTTGGGCGCCATTCAATAAAGAAAAATCTAATAATTATTGTACGAAGATAATATTTGAATATACATGCAATACATGAACTATTTAAGATACAAAGGTAGACAACATGCAGATTGAAATAGTGCTGCATTCAGTGAACTGGCTTACATAGAACACAGCATCCACGATTTACAGCTATCAAATCCAAGCTTGTGCTAGCAGGTTATTCAGCTATGAGAGTTCACCGATAAATTTAAAGATGTGCGTTATCGTCTTTCGCATTTGCAGACAAAATTATCAGGGACATACTTTGTGCTGATTTAACCCATTTTCCATATAACCTCAAGAAGTAACTTTCATCATAAACGTGCATGAGGGGAATTCCGGATAAATTGATTGCTATTATTAGGACTACGGATGGATCCAAATGTCACATTCTGCTTAAAGGAATGTTGTCAGAGGAGTCTAAAGTCCGGTTCGACAGGTTTCTATACTGTCACCAATACTGTTAATGTTGTTGATAAGTAACGACTACAATTGGAGGAATTTAATGGAATCTGTAATCATCCCGCAAACATCAGGACTACTCGGACGACATATGCGTGATCTCTAATAGGATCATGGAACTCCATCTGATGGTAACAAGGTTGGAGACAGAAGCAAAAACAAAAAGAATCAGCCTTGGGACTTCATCAACTACCCATAATAAATATTTCTGGACAACCAGTGGAAATGGTGGAAGGTTTTCAATATCTTGGGAGTATTGTCTCCGAATACGGAATGCAATGGTGCAGTTGATATGGTGTTTGACTGCTAACTTAGACGTGTGCGTTCGATCCCCACGATAGGCTGTATTCTTTTCTATACCGCCTTCTTTCCTCAATTCCACTTTGCCAAGACAAAACATTTTCCTATCTTTCTAGCCCTTCTAACTAGTGCCGTGGAATTCAGGTTGCATTTAAAAAAGGCCTTAGATCTTACAGACATATAGTTAAAATAAGAAAAATGCTGTCAATATATGAAGAAACAGCCTAAAGATCAATCTACGACTGTAGACTACGATTCCAATGTTGAGTTCGTGATTCTTTATGGGTGCAGCACTTGGGAAGTAATACCCGCTGTCACAAGCAACATTTTGAAGATTTTCTGGTCAAACCGTATCTCCAATGATGCACTTCATGCGAGAACATGTCAGGAACCCATCGGATCTATTATATGAAAACGTAAGTGGCAGTCGTTATATGCTTCAAAAAGTTCATGAGTGCGCATTGCGAGTCAGGCAATTCAATTGAACCCCTTCACGCAGTGAGGTCGTCGTGTGCATCGACCTAGAAGTAGGTACTTGGCGATGAAAGGTAGAAGCGATATCAGCAAAACTGGGGAAGAGTTAAAGAGATCTGAGGCACATCTCCAGAAACCGTACACGATGGTGCGTAGGAGTAATGGAGGCCCTATAACCCCGCAATGAGAACCCCACGGACAGGTCCGAGGACCTACACTATAAAAAAAATCGTGTAATTTTACTATCATAAAGCGAGGAAATTGTTGCCTACCATAATTGCAGTATTTTTACGCACGTATCAATTCTAAGTATTTAATGTAAATGTTAAATCTTTTGTGTGTAATTTCAAATAAAGTAAAAATAATCATCACAAACGAACAGCTAATATTCACACAAAATGTGTAACTAAGATCAACTGGTAGTTATTATTAACATTGATAGTTTAAGTACAAACACTTTATATGTAGTTTTTATAAGGGGTTTGAATTTAAACAATAATTGTGTAATGTTTAAGCATTATTAGCTTAATACTGAACAATGGTGGATGAAAGGTACACAGAGGACAAATGTTTGTAATATCCAACATAATGTTTTCAATTTTTTTTACCTATTGTCATGTGTATAAATACGCAACTTGCCAACTTTTATACTAAGAATTACATTCAATTTCATAGTAAATTTACACGCAGTTTTTAGAGTGTAAGTAAGTAAGCAAGAAAATAAGTATAGTCCCTTGTTTTTATTATAATCCTTACTGTTACCGCATACTTTTGATTTGTTTTAACCAAGCTGTGCCTGCACTCTCTGCCATAAGTCATCCAGGCCGTCCTTTCAATATTGCCCAAAAATATTCGATTGGATAAATCAGTCTCAGACCTTTTGGCTCTGACAACTTCAGAGTCCGAAATGTCTGTTCCTCATTCCAGTTTTGCACAATTCGTGCTGTGTCTTTGGATCTCCATCTTTTTAAGACATTACATCTTTTAGTTGTCTTATTGCCTTCCCTTCATTAATTATTCCTTTAATCCTTGTTAGCTCACCGACGCACATTTTTCAGTGTGAAAGACCCCAACACTTTAAGTAGTTGACTGTTCTTATTAATCTGGCCACCATTTCAGGTCTGTCAATTTACAGTGATCGTTGAGAATTGGCAGTCAAGAGTCAATTACTATATCCACTGCGCCATTACAACCCGCAATGATCTTTTATCTTGAACTTGTTGTCTGGGTTGCGAAAACTATTGGCTGGAGCATTTGGTGTCCCATCGCTTTTAACATTTTTTACATTAACATGAGCATTCACCGTTGAATCGGATCGTCTGCTCCATTTGCAAAACTGAAGGCATAATTGTTTTGTATGGCGTGTGCTTAGTCCTTCATTAAAGGATGTTTGAAGTTTGAAATGATTTGCTTCGCCAATGCGAAACAGCGTAACGGATACAACTGTTGCCACCCTTAAGGAATTTTCAATCTAAAAACTTAAAAATATGAAAAATATACAAACCTGTAATATAGAATTTTCTTTCTTTATTTATATTTAATTTTTATTATATGTTTATTAAAAAAGAAGTAAAAATGGGATACTACAAAAAGCTTGCCAAGAACTACAATTATTGACATCCGAATACAATTATCTTCACCCTAATAATGTACAACTATTGGCAACTATGAATTAAGGGAAAACAAAATTTATTTATAAAATTTGTGGTTCATTTAATTTTGGTAAAAAAAAAATAACATAAACATTTACCTTTACATTTATAAAGAATAAAAAGAAATAATAGATGTTAAGTAAGCAATAAGTTAAGTAAAAAAAATAAATAGAAAGTCTACAACAAAAATAAATTAGTTCATACCGATCGCATAATGACATATAATATTATAAGTTTAAATAAAAACTTAAGATCTGTAAATTATTTAATTTTTAGTAATACATAGAGAACTGATAAAACTTGGAAGAATGTGATATTTCAGTGTTTTCAAACATTTTATATTATATTCTCTTGTACATATTGCACATCTTAAACTACAAATATCAGTTCCAACTATTTTGGTCGTTGTATACATTGTACAGGAAAAGCATTTCTGTCAACTACGAATTGTATTTTCTCTGATTTCTTCGACTGGATTCGCAAATATGTTTTCCACTCCTTAGGCTAGTGTAAGAAATAAAATTTTCCTGGCTGATTTCGTTGTACATTTCAAGCAACATCCATATTTCTAAACCATCCTAACCATCGTTTTTCTGGATGTGCATATCCTTTTTCTTGAGAAAATTTTAGCCATTCAACACTTGTAACGGTAAAACTTTTGTAAATTAGCACGTAATATTTTAGTATGCACACTTGCATACGTACCCCTATTGCCTGATCCAGATGCCCCGGGTTCGGTATCACTTTGCTCACCTTCTACTACATTATCATCCGTCAAAGGTTGCCGTAGCTTACTATTACTTCGACTATTTTTTGAAGTTGGTCCGTCTTTCTTTGAGCGACCCATGGTTTTAAACTAGCACTGAATTCCCTAATACTCTTACTTCAATAATAATCATTAATATCTAGTTATATGGTTTATTATTTTAGTACCTCTACTACAAAAACAAAATGTATAATACCTAGTATTAGGTCTTACTTTTTCCCTGTTAAAGATTCTAAAACTAAAAACTAAACTAAAAAAAAATTAAATTTTGAAACCCTTTAAATCCAAACGAAAATCAAATGATATAAACTTTTTCTTCATCTACTGATCTCAGGCAGTGAATGTGTGGTGTGAAAAGGTAGACCTCAAAAAAAAATATACGTTTTTTTTTTCAAAATTCCTTAAAGAAAATTGAATTCCCCAAAAAAAAAATTACGAATCTACTTTAGTATCTTTAAACTCCAAAAAAAAAAAACGAAGTCTCTTTAAACCTTAGGGTCAACAAAAAAAAATATGAAATCCCTCATAACGTAACAACTGTCGATAGCACAAAATTCTTTATACCTTTAGCCATCCGGATAACGCGTTGAGTTCTTCCTTGTTCCTAGAAAATTAATGTATGTATAATGAAATTTGAAGCTATTCATGCGTTTTGAATATACATTAATTGATAGTATATTTCCTTTATACAATCGGGTTTCAAACCATAGCAACAGTCGTAGAAAAGAAAATAGATTCTTCAATCTACCGGACAAAAGTCTTAATCTCAATTCATATGAAAAAGGTACCAACTAATGGCTTTACTCAACCTTACGCTTGCTCCTCAATGCTATCAATTACTCAAAAAAAATGCATCTAAGTCTGGACATTGCAGGACTTCAGGTTAATTGTATGGTGCGTATTAGCAAATCATATCGCAACGTCAGGGGTCGAAAATTAAAACTAAACCTCTCGGACAACTGTGACTGCTCATCTACGCATGAGATAATGCACAATAAAGCCCAACTTTAAATCTCAACAACAAAATTTTCAAAATTTTTTTTTTTTTTGGAATTTTCTTTTTTTTTTTTTGTTATATTTTACTTCAAAAAAAATGAGTTCAAAAAAAAATCGGTCGCCAAATTCGGGCCCCACGTTGGGCGACATCTGTAACGGTATAACTTTTGTAAATTAGCACGTAATATTTTAGTATGCACACTTGCATACGTACCCCTATTCCTTACCAAAGAAAGAAAGACTGGAAAAGTTAAGTTCTTATGACCCTAAGAAAAATCATGAAATCATGATAGATTTCAAAACTAAAATAAAACCCAAATGTAGGCATATACGTGCTTTCCTTCCTTTAAAAGTTTCTCCCTAACGACTTCCCCTACCTTTGGGACCGACGTTTACAGACCCATCGGCCCGTCCAGGCAGGAGTCGTTAAGGGTGTCCCACCGCGTTAGTAACCAAAGGCTTGTTATTTTACCTGCTTAGCTCGCCGATGGGGTTGGGGTCTTGTTACTCGCGTAGGGACGAGGTTACCTTTTTTCCAAGCCTGAATCTGTGCTGGTAGTCGATCATAAATATTTCCCATCTTTTAAAGACGAGGGACCCGAATTCTAGCCACCGACACTTTAAAAGAACAACTCATTTTTTTTTTTTTTTTGTTGACTTCTTCTTGGAGGAAGACATAGGTGTCCGTGTCCTCGGAGCTTTTCAAAACCCGCCCTGTAAAATATTTCAAAGACATCTTCAAAATACTCCTATGCCATTACGCGCTCCATCGAATTTGTAACGGCCCTAATTTAAAAGGGGAAAGTTAAAAACTTTCCCTTTACATCTTCAGAGACTTCTACCTACCTTCCACCTTCCGCACATCCACTTCCCAACTGATACTTTACTTCCACATTTTAATTTTTTTTTCTTTTCAATTAACATTAGCTCTTAGGTTGCTGCTTATCCACCAAAACACTTCTTCATTCACGCTCACGACAAATTTGAATCGCCCTTCCATCAACCAAACCGTGAAACCAACATATCAGCAACAAAAAGTTCAAAAAGTTTTCTTTTGTTTTTTTTTTCTTTTTTTTTTTTAATTTTATTTTTAAACTATAATTATTTTATCCCTTCAAAGTGGTGCTTTTTTTTTTTTATTTATATCGATTGATTAAACAATTCATCGAATCGAATTCTCTTAAAGTTAACTTAACTTTTTTTTTTTTGTTATAACAAAAACTTAAAAAAAAACCATACCCATACATCAGAAAAGGGCCTACATATGTAGGTAAGTATACTATAATTAAAGCAAAACGATCGAGGTCCTTCCCCTAACGACAACGCAAAACGAAATATTTTTTTTTTTTTTTTTTTTGATGATTTAGACCAGGTCTCATTTAGGTATTTTATGGTTTTGATAATAACCCCAAAAAATCAATGTTTAATATAAAAAAAAAAGTAAAAGTATACACTTACCGAACTCCCAGATGATGTGCACAGCATTCTGATGAGGTCGATGTTGTAATTTTTGCTAAACGTAGATGGATTAAAAACACTGAAGTATATTAGGGATAGGACATCGGATATTAAAGGTCGAATAGGTAATTCCAAAATCCGTCGTTTTTGTTTAGTTTCCAACACAATCATGATGGATGGGATGTTACACTTCATACTATCTTAGTACATATATATATATATATACCTTTCCTTTAATATTGTCTAGGACTAATTCCCTAATATTTTTTTTTTATGCCAGGAAATGAAAGCTCAGACCCTATCCAATGATCTTTCTAATCTAATCCTCCCTATACACCCACTTGCTTACAAATCTACTTTAAATATTTATTTTAAAATTCACTACCCTTCATTGACTTTTTTGTTTTTTTTTTGATGAACTTAAAAATCAAACTTTTTGTGTCAATCAAATTTTTACTTAAATTGTTCTCAATTATTCAAAAGAAACGTTCTCTTCAAAGCGACTGCCAAATAAAAACTTTTTTTTTTTCATTTCTAGGTAAGTTAATTTACATTTACCTTATATCCTTTCCATTTATACTTAGATGCATTTGTAGGTATGTATACACATATTCTCGTGTATCTATATCTATGTACATCTTTTCTTAACCCTTCATTAATGAAACAAAACCGAAATCTTTGTTTCTATCTTAAATTAAATTTTCTTTTAATTTATAGCTAACTTTCTATGTTTTACCTCTAATTTACTTACAACAAATCAGTTATACTACTTATCATCTTTCTTTATCCTAGTATATATATATATGTATGTAGGTAAGAACGTATGCAATTTCAAGGTTAATTTCTGCGGTCTTAAATGATTCTTTTTTTTTTTTTTTATATTAGCACTTGTCTTATTACACTTAACATTGATACCCTTTTCTTTTTTTTCCCATTTGTAGATGGAAGCGGGATTTCCTTCCAGAAATGGTCTTTGGTTGAAGACTTCCGAAAAGTATACAACTTTTGTCGTTTTGCAACGGTGGATGTTATGAACGACGTCCTAAATTGCTGAATACTTGGCGAAACAAGTTATTCGCTCGATGCCAGACCAACGCCCAAAGAACACTTTGTCTCACGTTCTTGCGGATTATACGCACAATACGCTGCCATTAAAGAGCGCTTACGCCGGCCGGTGTCGCTGGCTGACGCGAAGAGTAATCGACGATATTACTTCGATTCCGATGCCTTTTTTTTTTCTAATCGAAGAATTCTATAGGGATGATATTGGTGTCAAAAGCAATACCTCGTTATTATTGGACTTCGTTCTTACCTATCGTGCACTATGAAGTGAATCTATTATGGGCAGCCTAAATTTTCTCCACCGAATCCTAGAGAAGGGTCTCTAATCACCGTGTCGCTTTTGAGACCACAGAACCTCTCTGTATTGTACTCTCCGGTCTGGAGCTTGTATCGTTGATCAAATATTAGGATTCGTTTAAAGACAACGAAGCTCTTCCTCCTATTATGTTAACCCCTAATGTGATGAAAATTTTTAATACTTAATAATGATTAAGTCCTCAAAATTCTTACCTAATTTAGGAATTTTTAGCTGAGTTGGGTGTCGTCTTTCTTTTTTTTTCTTTGTTACGTTTACTTTTTCTTTTATTTCTAGGTTTTCTTTTATTTTAGTTTACCTTAGGTTGGGGGATTAATGATGCCAAGTAACCCTTTGCATCACGAACAAGAGCACCTCCTTGTCCGACTACTCGATGATAAAAAGACTTTTTTTTAGAAAACTTTTTCGCCACGCGGACGGCTATTTGACTTTTTCTTACCACCAAGAGATGGAAATAAAACGGATATCAATGACAAATCGGTACGGGACGGCTCAGAACATCGAATTGGATTTCAAAACGTACCACCCACTGAAACTTTACACCACCGATACCATGGTCTTAGGCTTAATGCGCATGCATATATTGCTAATGGGTCAACTTTTACACGGGAGATATTTTTGCAAAAAAAAATGTTGCTTTGGCATATAAAGTCAAGTAAATTGCTATTCGGGTGGAGACTTTTTTTTGTTTATTTTTCTTTTTATATAGGAGGTTGAAATGCAACCTGTATTTTAACTTACGTTCGGGACTATGCATTATTTGCTAAAGGGAAGGTAACATGTACCGTCAAAAAAAAATTATAGGACCGTTTCCTACACACTGCTCAATTCTTCTTCCTGAGTAAAAACTGTTGCGGGTCCTGGACGTACTTTTGAAAATGTTTTGCTCAATCGGAACTGCAGAGTAGAAAGCAGTATTTTGTGGTATCTAGAAGCTGCAGTTTAAATATATGTCCATTTTTTATGGCCAAAAGAGCTTCTTAAACATCTCTTTCTTTGTACGTTTATCTTGTTTTCGGCATTTTTTTTCAAACTTGGTATTCACAGTCTTGAAAGTATATTTATTGGCGGTGCCAATAATTAAAATTCAATAGAACCAGTTATAGACACCTGAGTGCCAATAATTGGAACACCTTCTTTATTGGAACCAATTATTGGCACCCTTTTAATTAAAAAATAGCTATTAATTTCTTAAAAAAAATTAAATACGAATAATTTTTTTGTTATCTGATATTAAAAAACATATATTTTGTATATAATATTCATATATTAATAACTAAAAACGGCTGTCCAAATCGTATATCCTTAGCAAAAACACAATTTTGCAAATTTTTACTTTTTTTAAAACGTGTTAACACTTTCACTTCCAGACACCGACTTAAGAACTAATTAATAAAAACAGAGATGTACAAATGTGAGGAAATAAGTACTAGTTTAAAACTTAAATTAAATTGGCTTGATAAGATTGTTACTTTTTGTAAGAATCATTATTGAATGAGGGTGCGCCAATAATTAATTGGTACAAAAAAGAAGACCAGCGGTCTTCTAGGGTGGAATTTTGTGTGGCGTTAATATTCACTCCACAGAAGGTCTTTCTTTATCCATAGATATGATATCCACTCGAATATCCCTTGTGTTTAACAGATTCAGGATTGGTCCTAGGACACTTCCTTGTGGTACACTGGGTTCGATTTTCTTTAGTTCCGAGTAATGAACGATTTCGGTATTTCGTATTACTGCTTGGGAAGGTTCATATAAAATTTGAAGTCTTATATCTCGGGAACCACTAAAACTAAAGTATTGAAAATTCATGAGTTGCCCAAGCCTGATGAGCAAATGATGTGAGTTTGAAGTTTCTGACTTTATTGGTACTGAAGTGAGAGGGGGGTCGAAAATCGCCTGAGTTTGTTCCTGTAAAAAGGGTGTAGTGTCAGAATTTGTTGGCACTACCGTGACCTATGATTTTAAGTTTGAGAAATATGACAACCTGTTAGATTTCCTGCTAAAAATAATTTCCCTGCTAAAAAAAACTGCAGGCAGGATTTGAAAAAAAAATGCTAAAGGCAAACTATTTATCAGGAAAAATTCTAAATTTTCCACACTGGTCGAGATAATTGAGATGTTAGAAAAAATTGTATGATAGGTACCGTTAGTTTTCAGCTTAAAAACTATACAAAAGTCTATTTTAGATAATCGCCAAAAAGGCTTAAATAAAAAAGTTGAAGAAAATCGCTTCAGCCGTTTATCCGTTTAGCCGTTTAGGTTGTAGAGCGTTGTGCAGACAGACGGAATTGTGGGACCACCATTTTTGGTGCTCTCTTTCATCGTAATGTCAAGTTTATTTAAAATCTCGATTTCGATTTTTTTTTGCAAAAATTGTCCCACATGACCTTCAAATCTTTTTTTTTTTATTATTTTTTATTCTTAATAAAATTTATATTCATATTTGTACAAGAGTTAAAACGATGACTTATTTTTCCTCTGAAATTTAATTACAGTAGACGTTCAATATAGTGAATCTCGTTCGAGTGAACTATCCAATATAGTGAACACACAAAACTTTATACAGGGTACTTTAAATAAATAGAAGAAAACGCAAATAATACCTACATATTATTTTTGTTTTTGGTTTAGTGGACTGTGTGGGTTTAAGTCAAATTGAAATATTTTATGACCTTTAGTCCAAAATGCGTTTCGCCCCGACACGATAGTTGGACTCATCAGTTAGATGCTATCGTGTCGCTCTAAGACGCACTATTTTTTGGTCGATGACTACCACTACTACTTTAAATAGTGAACAAGAAAAAGTGATCACTGATTTTGTTCTCAGAATTTTCCATCTACTATGGATCCATAGCTTGTCGATAGGGTTTTACCTTTTAGTTTCATGTCGTTTTAAGCAAAAAATCTTCAAAGCGTTTGTGGCTGTGTCCTATTTCATCAAAGGATTCTGTTATTTGTATTGATAAGTGATAAGGTCATTGAATGAGCGGTACATAATAAAAATGCAGATTATTCTGGCATTTTAGTCTTAAAACATTTCCAAGAAAAAGCTGCCCAAGGAAATTTAAAATTAAAAAGACACAAACGAAGGTGACGAAATATTTTCCCACAATCTAAAAACGTTATTTCTTCATTGGTATTCGATAGTTAATATTAATGTCCATCAATTTGTTTGTTGTTGGTATTATGAATTGTATAGCTTAGTTTTATGTGTTTTTTTTTTTGTTATTGAAGTGATGTGAAATGTTCCTTTTTTTGTTTTATTGATGAATTTTTTGTGAAACTTAACATTGCCAATGTATTTTATCTAATGTCGCAAAATTGCTTATTTGTAATTAAGAATTATAAACAAAGGTGTGTTTCCTCACACTACTTAATCAATGTATGTAGTTTTTATTAAATTTAGCTTTGAAAAACTAATAAAAATTCTCTCTCGAAATAGTGAACAATCTCGAAATACTGAACATGCCTGATTTTTATTACTTCACTATATCGAGCGTCTACTGTAATTGAACAATCATCACTTTTATGTTTCTTTTAATTTAAATAAAAATTGAAATAAATATATAAAAATTAGATGAGAAAAGCAGCACTAAATGATTCAAAATGTCTTCCATTTCCAACATAATGTCATAATCAAAACATTACACTCTATTATTCTAAGATTTAATATGGAATTAACATAAGCAAACTTTGGGGTTTTCCAAAGAAGAACTTTTGTTTGAATGGCTAGATTTTTACATTAAGCCTTAGAAAAATATTATCTAATCTCCTCATTATAACACACCACCACCTCACCGTTCCGTATAGGTACAAGTCCAATAAAACAATACGAGTACCACCTGCAGAATACTACGTTTTAATAACATCTTTTTGTATGGTTAAATGTATAATAATTCCAATTTAACATCAACACTATACTCCAGGTTGGATTTTGTAAAAAATTGAGAGCCAAGGCAATTACTTCGTTTTATTGAAAAATGGCCTATAAAAATATTCTTAACACACACTTTTTCCTATCATAGCCACTCAATTTTACTGAAGTCACAAGCTACACCTTCTGAATGAGGGCCGTAGCCGTCGCGTCGTCATAGCCAGAGCTACACAAATGAATTAATTTAACGAACTTCCTGGTACAAGTTTTTAACCCGCTTCGGCAATTCTCACGTGGAACTATATAGTATAACTTTTTCGCCTCCATTATTTTTTTTCCTTTGTTGTTTTTGTTCACAAAAAAGTAGGAAAACCTTTTTATGATTAACGGTAATTATTTGAAGATGTTCACAAAGAATAAGATGAAATTGTGCAAACACGCTTTTTCCATTATCTTCCAACATAATGTGATTCGTGAGTTGGATTGCGGCGGCTGGAAGAGTGGAGAAAGCAGACTATATGGCTAATATCCTTGTACACTGCGATACGTTGGCTTAGACTCATCTTTTTTACTTTCGATATAGGGCAAGTTTTGTACTTATTTTAAAAGAAAAAAAATGAATTCAAGATTTTGAGCAAGCTTAACATTACGATAATATAAAAAAAACACGAAACAAGTAGGTCCCGTAATTCCTTCTGTCTGTCTGTCTGCAGGTCGAGCTTAGGAGATTTTCATCAAACTTAAGCATCTTAGATATTTAATTAGATTCGTCAGTAAGACTGAATTAAATTTCGAGAGAATGACAGTAAGGTTTCAAGGCGAGTTTTCGCGTCAGCTATTGCAACAAGCTACCAACTACAATTTTTCGGGTGATGTTGTTTTCTACCTGAGAGTCAAAACATTTGACAGTTAAATTAAATCGCAGCACCTTTGAAGAAAATTATTAATGCTCTTGCTTGGCACTCAGTGGAACGCTTCTTGACACGAAACTCGAAAGTAGGTTCCAAAGTGCTCGACCCTTGCAGCTGACATCAATTTCTACTTACTACTCTTCTAGAGGATGACCTCTAAGATGGGTTATCTTTAGTCTGTCTAATCACTAGAGCCCTACATTTTGATCTCGTGATTGACATAACACATGACCACCGATAATTACCTGCTTCACGACAATTTTTCCCCAAACGTGGATACAGCTCTAGCATAGAGACATACATTTGCTAATGCCAATGCTGTTATGAAGCAAGACTTCGCTGCTTATAGAAAACAGTTATGTACAGGATGGGGCATTCTACTTTTCCTACCACGGTTTCCCATGACACTTGACTCAACCAGGTACACCAATACCAAACTTTGGTGGTATATTTGAAGCAAGAGTAAGGAGTGTGAAATATCATTTTAAGCCAATCACTGGCGAAGCAACTCTAACATTCGAGGATTCTTATACAGTCCTTAAGCAAATCTAAGTTATGTCTTAACGGAGGATTTTTACAACACTTTCTGATGATCTGGGCGGCCTAGCTGCCCAATCCATTGAAAAATTCATGATGTGTGGCCCCATCGCTTCAACTCTGGATCCAAGCTTTCTGGACCTTAGATAGCTAGACTAAGGCAGTGGATGTAGCTGATGTAGATTCCTCAAGATTTCTGGATAAGAAACAATAGTGGAAACTAGCCGAAATCAATATTAAGTTGCAGGTTGGTGGTCTTGTCTGTTGGCATTTGGGTGGGATAAAACTTGGAAATAGGTACATGCTGGAGAAGATAAAGTTGTTCGAGTTTCTACCATTCGTACACAGTCGACAATATTTAAGCGATCTATTTGGATGATCGACCTTGGCAAGTCGTGAAATAGCCATAATTCCAGCCAAAAATAATTGAGAAAAAACTTGGTGGTACCACACTCAAGTTGTTGTTGGACATTCAAAGTCATTATTTGGAAGTTGGTAGTGCAAATGGAGAGGTGGGTGGAATGTTGATCTCGTTGATCTAGTTGTAGCCTCGTCATGCACAAATTATAAAAAATTTTCTAGTAAATGCATAAACATAATTATAAACTAGACGTGTTGAATTTTAAATAAAATTATTGTTTTCGCTTAGAGAGCGTTTAGCAAAAATTATAATATATTGTCAAGCGAGCACGGGTAACAAATTGATTTCGCAAAATTCCAATTGTGTAAATTTGCAAAATGCTCACTTTATTTATTAATACGCCTTTATTATGAATTAAATTTATTATTTATTTAGTATTATTTCAACAGTAAAACTGCCGCCCAATTCCTAAGATTATCTTGTGAATGTAATCGGCAAACCTATAATTACATACGCTAACCAGGGCCCATGTTTTGTAACTTTCGAATCGATAAAAGTAGTCGTTAAACAAAAAAAAAATGTTGGCTTTGTTGTTAAGATGCCAAAATTACTTTTTCAATTTATCGTCTCCCGTTGGAAAATCCCAGTCAAACAAATTAAAATTTAATGTATCCCCTCAACTTGCCAGAAACTCATTTTTCCAGGGGCGTTAATTGAGGAAAAGTTAACGCCTGAAGTAGAGAACATGGGCCCTGGCGCGGTGGAATGCACTAAGGAAAAAATACGAACCTAACAACCCTAACAAAGCAGTAGTGTTATCCAGGCTGATGTATTGACAGTGAAAAATGCTGCTAGTACTTGTCAATGCTGGCAAAACCGCATGCTGATATCACCAATTTTATTAACACCCAAGTAGAAAAAGAAGCAATTTCTGCCACAGTTATCAAGTCAAAGCTTGTAACGTGCTGTCGCGAAGAGGTGAGGTTCCTAAGCATGCAGAATAACATTAGACTGCGGTTAGTCCCGGGCGTCACTGTGATGCACCGAAAAATGAGAGAGCTGATGAGCTGGTGGGGAAGTATTCAACACTTGACCTTTGTCATAAAGAGTCGTCGATTAGAATCCCAATATGCGTCGCTAAACAGAACATTATTGGAAAGAATATTCTTCTAAAATTCAATGAAAAATGGAACCCACTCTACACCTGTCCTACAATCAGGAGACTATAACCCAATTTCGATAAGAAACTAGAAAATATTAGTCACTAAAACAATCCCTTCAAACTCTCGTAAAAGTACTCACCGGACACAATCTACCATAAAAAAGAAAACGGGACTTAGTTATGATAAACTTTACAGAGGTTGGAATGGTGAAGATGAAAACGAGGACACCTCTCAATTCATGTGTCCTAGTCAAGCACTTTCCCATATTAGAAACAGATTTACAGAGGCTTTACATGTATCTTCATCTTCATCTGCATGGACATCTGCTAAAAAAAGGGGAAACAAAATAAAAAAGCATACTTGTGCGATAGAGAGCAAAGACCAAAATGGAGATCATCTTCATTTATGAAGATTATAGGAAGTATGAATCTGAAGATTGCAGATTATAGTGAAGATGAACATGTTCATCTTCATTATAGCATTTTCATCTGCACCTTAATTTGTTCCGTTCAGATAACGAATTTTCAAGTTTTTTTACCATATCACCTAAGTTTGATTAAAAACAACGATAATAGCAAAAATAAAACTAGCATGGGGTCTCCACGATCTAGATTATTCTTAGTAAGCTAGGTCGCATTCTATGAAAATTGCTCAGGGAGACCACAAATAGCATTCTATAAAAAATTTCATACTAGACATTGCACAGCTCATAGCATTTTATCGATGGCAGTCGATCTCATACTGTGGAGGTGTTAACACGTTTTCGGCTTCCCAGTTTTTTGCAAATTAAATTTCGTGTGTGAGTTTAAGTTCAAAATTAAATCAAGATTTCATAAGTGGTGCAGTAGCACAGTAGTAGAGTGGCCGACCGAGAATCCGAGGATCGCCAGTTCGATTCCCAGCAGGGCATCAGAACTTTATCAGCTTTTTTTCACAATCGTGAAGTAGTTAACTTTATTGGTTGGGAAAACCAACAAAGGAGGAGGAGTTTAAGCACCGGGGCATCGAAAGGTGTCCTAGGGCCAATGAGGCCAGCGATGGCATCAGCTGAGGGAACATCGAAAGATGTTCCAACTACAAGCAGTGATTCTGCAGCAACAACATCAACAGCAATAACAACAACGGCAACATCATCCGATGCTAATCAAAAGCGCAGAAAGAGGATCAAGTGCGCACCAAATTTGGTAAAAAGGAGATCCACGGCCACCTCAGCAAAGCTGCCAGCTGGGGTGCATACGTCCGATATAGATGAGACGTCAGAGGCAGCAAGACAAACCGAGTTAGACACTTCACCCGAAGAGGGTATAGCATATATGTCTGAAGAAGGAGAAGGGCACTTCACGACGGGCGATAGTACTGCCTTCGTGAACCTCTCCACATCAGAGGCGTCATCTGAGGAGGACGAGGAACAAAAAATGATCGCTAAAATTGTAACAATGGAGGCAGAAATCCAAGAGTTGAAAAGTAAAGTTAAGGCCAGCCAAGAAGCGCGCCGAGCAAAACAACTAAAAGAACTCGGCGAACAAGAACAACAACAGAAAAAAGAACAATTACAAAAACAACAGCCACAGCAGCAGCCAAAACAACAACGGCAAAAACAACAACAACAACAGCAACAGCAGCAGACACAAGTCCAGAAACAACCGCAAGAAAAACAGCAGCAGCAGATTCAAAAGCAGCAGAATCAACAGCCGCAGAAAAATCAGTCTCAGCAGCAGCAGCCACAGCCGCCGATCATGAAAAAAGAAAAGGTGCCACCCATTAATACTTATAAAATGGAGTTACAGGATACCATAAATCTATGTAAGTTGACCATAGGTCATAATTTTACTATTAAAAGATTAAATAACGATAGGCATGCTATCCAGTGCTTCACACTGGAACAGCACAAAAAAATTAAAGAGTTACTGAAAGAAACCACTACCGAATTCTTTAGTTTCACCCCTAAAACCGAAAAATTTCAAACGGTCCTTTTGAAGGGCATAGATTCCTGCACGGAACCACAGGTGCTCTTAAATTAACTCCGCCAACAAGCGAATGACGATCTCGACTTTATCGGGGTCAAGCCGTTCGCTACAGTTAGAGCTAGGCGGGAGAAGCGGAGACTTCCCTTCTTCCTTGTTCAACTCTCACCCAGCAGCAAACTGGATAGTTTGAGGAGTATATCCGTCCTCAACTATCAGGTTGTAACTTGGGACAAATTAAAAAGGCGCGGCGACATGCTTCAATGCATGCGCTGCCAAAGGTTCGGCCACGCCGCAGCAAACTGCGAAATGCAGTCACGCTGCGTTAAGTGTGGAGAGAACCACAATGCAGATGAATGCAAGTTAGGAAAGGAACGGGTCGAAGATAGGACCCAGCTTAAATGTGTACTCTGCCGAGGCGCCGGACACCCCGCTAATTATCGGGGATGCCCGACGTTTCAGCTTATAAAAAACAATAAAGCAGCAAAGCAAACAGTGGTAGAAAAGCGTCCAACAGTGCGCCCTCCTACAACAACGCCCGTCAACCCCCAAATTTCTTACGCCCAAATGGCGTCAGGAAGGGGAAGCACGGTACAGCCTACACCAAAGGTCGCCCAACAGGCCCCCGTGCCTAAGGCGCCGGCGGCACAGGCGGATATTATGGGCGTTCTACTGGCCATCCAGGGCCAGTTGAACGGCCTCCAAAACCAGATCAGGGAGCAGGCGACTAGGGTGGATTATATCTACTCTGTTTTGCCGAGCTTAACGCAACTTAGAGGTTAAGGGCGCGCTGCCGGAGAGGCCCTTTAAGATCCTAGCTGTGAATGTAAATTCACTGATTAGGACCGAACGTAGAGCGAATTTATTCCAATTGCTTAAAGACATAAGTCCAGATGTGTTTATGGCTAGCGAAACTAAGCTTAACCAGAAACATAAATTGACTAACAACAATTACAATATCGTAAGGAGAGACCGACCCAACTCCACTCAAGGAGGGGGCGTCGCAATCTTTATACGTAAAGGCATTAGTCATAAGGTAATATATAATAGTGATGTGCGTAAATTTCGGACGTTAGAGGCATGCATCATATGCATTCATCTCCAACAGGGGAAGCGAATGTATGTGATCGCTGCCTATGCACCGGAAACACCTCAGCCCACACAGTTTATAACAGAGCTTGAAAAGCTTTTTGAATGCTTAAGATTAAGCTCGGAAGAAAACTACTACATATTGGCTGGTGATTTAAATGCCAAACATATAGATTGGGGAAATCAAATACAAAATCCTCGTGGTAACCATCTGTATAATTGGATGGGTCGATACAACCTGGAGTATCGCATTGAACTTCTCGCTACAGACAGGCCATCGTTTCCAAGAAGCGGTGCCTATCTGGATCTATTGTTGAAAGACGCAAGACTAACAATTACTGACACTGTGGGCCAACGGCCTAAAAATTGTTTAAGAACGATCGAGTACGACAGTGACCACTGCGGACTCGCCGCCGTAATACAACTTCCGAACGAGCTTATGGAATTGGAGGAGTATGTACCTGTGCATACTTACAATTACAGTAAGGTGCGCTGGCCACGCTTCTCGAACTTCTTATTGAGCGAATTACGTTCAAATGATATATCCCCACCAAATGACAGGAACCTGACAAATACTGAAATTGACAGATACTTAGAACAAATGGACGAAATAATTCAACGAACAATGAATAGGACAATACCGAAATACAAAGAACGTAACGCAACTGACATGTACCGTAACGCGACAATTGATGCACTACACAGACAAAAAAGTGGCTTACTGACAAGACTAAAACGCTTGTACAGACGGTTTACTGACACACGAGATCTGGAGATAAGGACACTGAAGTCGTCCATAAAAAACATCAACCAATTGATCAAAGAAAATTATAGGTTGTCCATTAATTTGTTTTGGGACAACAAAATTCGGGCCGTGAACGCTACCGACCCGAGTATGTTCCCGCAAATTAATAAGATATTCAGAAGAAAAGATCAAAACGACCTTCCGTGTCTTAAGCTCCAGAGGACGACACAAAACAGAGACGTACTCTTGACAGCGGGCATAGATCCAGATGACGCCGTCTTGGACGATGACCTCTTCATAATCGAAGATCCGCAGGAGAAGGTAGAGGCGGTGGGGGCTGTTTTTCAGCAAGTGTACAAGGTGAATGCTAGCATTCGCCCGAACCATGACCTGGAGAGCAGAGCTCTGGTTCACCACTCTTACCTGCGGAACGATATAACGCAGTGGCGATCTGAGAACCTTGGTTTTACCGGGTTTAATGATGAACATTTGGCAAACGCCATAATCGCCGAGCGAAATGGGACCAGTTCCCTGTTAATTTCGAAGATTGAGCTCCAGCTCATCTTTGATTCACTAAAGAAAAAGAAATCAGCAGGAGTCGATGGTATATCCAACGTTGTACTACGACATTTGCCTCAAGAAGCAGTTGACATATATACCACACTGTTTAACAACGCACTGAATAATGCATATTATCCAGTGCGGTGGAAGACAGCTGTGGTGCATCCTCTCCCTAAAAAGGGAAAGGACAATTCCAAACCGGCGAATCTCAGGTCGATAAGTCTTCTTCCGAGTATCAGCAAAGTATTTGAAAAGGTTATTAATAAAGCTCTGTTCAAGTGGGCGGAGGACAACAAAATCATACCGGATAATCAGTTCGGTTTTAAGACGGGACATGACACAATTCATGCCGCGTCTAAACTTGTTTCTGATGTCCAATGGAACAAATCTAAAAAGCAGTGTACGGGTGCCTGTCTGGTTGATTTGGAGAAGGCCTTCGACACCGTATGGTTAGAGGGTCTCTATCTAAAGCTCGCCAGACTTGGTATAAGTAAACCGCTATTGTACATGCTTTATGACATGCTAAATGGTAGAAAGTTTGTTGTCAAGAGTGGCAATGTAACTTCTACCACAGTTTTTAATATTAACAATGGTCTTCAGCAGGGAGCGGTCAACTCGCCGATTCTCTTCAGCATTTACACCAGCGATCTGATAGGTAGTCTAACTCAGGCAATTGCGTACGCCGACGATCTAATTGCGTACAGAACAGCTCCAACAGTTGAGGTCATCAAAATTCTCTTGCAGCGTGACTTCGACAAGATTCAGCGATATTGTGATGACTGGAAGTTGAAAATCAACTTCCAGAAATCAGAAACTATTTTGTTTAGGACTCCGTTGTCTAGCGCCTCAAGGGATACGAGAAAGAACTGGCGCAAGCTGGTGATCGTAGGGCCACATGGACATCCACTGGCGAGTAAAAGTGTAGTAAAGTACCTTGGCATCTGGTTGGATCAGTACTTGTATTTCGACAGACATATAGGTGCTGCTCTGGCCAGGGCTAGGGGAGCCTTTGCCCTGACAAAACGATTGTTTTATAGCAGTCGTCTTGACAGCAGGGTGAAGGTGATTTGCTACATGGCCCTCATCAGGCCGATGATTGCCTATGGATGCCCGGTGTGGTTCAACGTTGCCCCATCTCAAATGGAAAAGATTCGGGTGTTTGAGAGGCAGTGTCTTCGACGTTGCCTTGGATTACACAGAACACCAGAGTCGGAGTACAAACGATATTATTCCAACCAGGTTCTATACAACGGAGCCAACATAAACAGAATAGATAATTTTTTGTTTAAGCTGATTCGGGGTCACGTTGCAAGAGCGATGTCCTCAACTAACAACTTAATTTTTGGGGCGTATTACCCAAATAACCAATATTTCGAGAGTGCGCGGTTAAGTGGCTACATCCCTCCCGAGGCATTCCTCTATTTAGACAGTCGAGGGCTGATACAGGATGGAGGGGCGGTTCCGCTCATCTACCACGTCAGCCGGAAAACTGTGGATAGGCGACTCCTTTATGGTCGAGACGTCATCGCTCAAGGTGGAGAAGAGCGCCTTCGGTTCAGTAGGACTGTGTCCGATCGGGACCGGAGGGATAGGGCGAAACAGGAGAACCAGTTCTGGTGGCTCTCTGAACAGCATCGTGATATTTAAAGTCGATGAAGATGGTATATCTTGGCCGACTTACATAGATTTAGGGAATTAGGTATAGGGAACAGTCGTGGTGGCACCAAAAAAAAAAAATTAAAAATATGTATGTATGCGGGGGCATGCGTGCATGTATCTGCGTGTCTGTACATGTATGTGCGTACGTATATGTACGTGCGTATGTACATGTATGGGTGGGTTGCATGTTTGTATGTGTCTGCATGCATATAGAAAATAAACGAAAAAAAAAAAATTAAAAAAACGAAAAAAATGCTGCTGTGGCTGTTCTAGTTTTTAAGTAGTTTTAAGTATTATTAGGTATTTTAAGTAGTGTAAGTTATTTTTAGTTAGTATAAGTTAGTTTTATTTAGTTTTAATTATTTTTAATATATATTTAGGTTTAGTTTATAAGTTAAAAAAAAAAAAAAAAAAAAAAAAAAAAAAAAAAAAAAAAAAAAAAAAAAAAAAAAAAAAAATGATCAGATATCAAGTTTTTGTGAAATTTCCTTGAAATATAAAATAAAATAAAAAAAAAAAAATTTAGATTTAATTAAAATAGTTTTTAGGTCGAAAGACATTAGTTTTAAGAGTTATAGTTTAATTTAGAGCGCCCGTAAAGGGCCAGTAAATTAGTTGTAAGTTATTGATAATTAGGCTAGTTTTAAACATTTTTGTCTAGCTTTAAGATAGTTATAAGTTAAAATGAAATAAAAATGAATTTAAAAAAAAAAAAAAAAAAAAAAAAAAAAGCATTTTATCGATAGTATACTATTTGCCTGCCATTTTCACTTTGAGGTTAGCGTTTGTTGCTGGTGAACCTTTGTGGTGTGTGTATTGTTATAATTTCTTGTTTTTTTTTTGTTTAATTCCTTTTGTTGAAGGTTTTTTAAGTCTTGTAATGCTTCTAGAGCAAGAACACAGCGACGCGTATTCCTTCGCGACATTTGTGCAATTGAAATAGTAGGTTCGTTCGCTGAACTTTACCCACGGTCGACCTAGGTTTTTTTAACAACCCCAAGAGCTGTCAAAAAACTTGGGGTTTTCGGTTCTCAAAAAACACGCAAGGGCCATTAATTTTATGTTGCAGAAAAACAAGTTATATCATTTAATAATTTAATAATTAAAACTTTAAATAAGTTCTTAGTAATTTTTTTTTGACCCTATGCACAATGCATAACTTCAAAGGTTTCCATTTTGCATGACTGTCTGAAAATTAATTTGGGTATTCTTTTATTTCCATTTTAGAAATAACAAATCAAATCTGAGCTCATGTGACTTTGACGTTTATTCATTTACCTCGACTTGCCCCAGCTAAGGGCAACCCTAGGTTTAAAAAAACACAGAATTTGTTTATCAGGCTGACTAGGATTTTCAAAAAACGCTTTTGGTCGAACCTAGGGCGACTTCAGGGCTCAACGAACACACCTAGTATTGTATGAAATGTCCAATGCCAAATTGTCTAGCATTCTTTTTTGCTTTCTTTCTATCAAAATGACAGATAGTATACTATAAAATTTAGAAGGTGGAGACACCGTGTAAGAACATGCGATTGTGAGATGTGTTAAGAAAGTTATAGCAGAGTTCGAGATAGTTATTAGTGTGTACCGTCTTACTTTTATGTTTGTTTAATACCGCTCTACTTTTCTTCAAGTCAGCAGATGCAGATCCATGTAAAGCCACCTTCACGCACAGCTTTTTCTTTAACGATTTATAAGATCTCTCGAGTCTTTCACGCAAAAGTTTGTTGAGCTCCATCAATGTTTCTAAATGGGTTAAAAATGATAACTCATAAGTTATACAACTATAATCTGTCCCAGAAAAATAGGCAGTACACGTCTTATGGGAAAGCTTTCTTAAAATGAATAGTGTGTCATATTTTTGCACCATACTAAATTGAAAGAACTTCTCCATAAAAAGTGTTTTCAAGCCCGTAAATACATAAAATAATAAAAACAAATTTCATTGCATCTGACACAGACCCAACGTCCTACTCAGTGCACATCTGACTGTATACTAGCGCTGCTACTAAAAAATTGAAAAAAAGTTTTAAAACATGATTTGAGATAAAAAAAAAACATGACGGACCTATCTCGTAGTTAGAAACGCGTTAAATGAAAAACAAAAGAAAAAATTCGAATAGACAATTTGGAAACCATACCATGAGTAAAAAAAATATATTAAATTAACATATTATTTAGGCAATTGCTGAAGCTGGACTCAATGTTTAAAGCAAAATGGTATCCGGAAAATAAAAACGATTGAAAAGGGAGAGAACGATTGACGCTTTTATTAATCGAAAAATGAAAAAAAACACAGTTTCATTCTTCTATCTCCTTTACTCATCATCATTGCGTTACTCCAGGCGATAGCTAAGCTTCAAAAATATTGCATGGCCCGTGGAGAGAGAAAGAGTGCGTAGATAAAGTGTTGGCATACTTGTGCAGATTGTCACTATAAAAAGATACAAATCTGTCAAAATAAAATACTTAAAACTATTTTAAACCTCCCTTGGCATTTTTCAACAATTGGACTACATGAAATTGCTAATATTCCTACAGTAAAAGAAAAATGTTCCATAGTACACACGAACTTTATAAACAAATGTTTAATGAAAGAAAACCCAATATTAAAAAACATTGCCAAATAATATGTTTAATTGTTTTATGTTAGTTTTAAGATTTTAGTAATAAGTCCATTGAGTTTTAAAAAAAAAATGATGTATTCCTAAAAACTAAATTACATTTTTCCTAATTATCTGTCACGTTTGTTAAATTTATAGTTGCTAAGAATTTATATAATTCTCATCCCTATGCTTAAAGTATCTACAAAGCTATGTACCATATTCTGAATAAATAAAAAAACAATAAAAAAAAAACTTACAAATGAAGTGTTCACCCTGCTCTTTGCTTTAAGTTTCGTGTTTGTGCTTATGTAGGGTACGGTTGGACATCTTGGGTTTTGCAATGCAAATTTACAAATTTGTGTCAGAAAAAAAAACATTATTTTGGACTCAAAAACATGAAAATATGATTTGTGTCTAAAAAACATGACAATCATGATAAATGATGATTTCTGGCAACCCTGCTGTATACTGAATTGCTTTTGCTGTGTCACGTGGCTGCATGGTTGTGACTTCATTCAAACAAGAACCTGAACACCACTAATGGCTTTCGGCTTTTGTCTATGTTTTGAAGGCAATTGACAGTTTACAGCTGACCTATAAAAGATGTTTTTGTATTGTATTTATTTTTTTTTTTGGTTCTGATCAAGCCATAACAGATTTCGAGACCTTTGGTCCAAAATGCGTTTCGCCCAGGTACTACAGCTGGGCTCATCAGTTAGATGCTGTAGTACCTTTCTAAGACGCATTATTTTTTGATCGATGTTTACCGACTTTAATAAAGTTTACAGCGATTACTCACTGTAAATTATATTTTTCTAGGGGAATTTTGTTAGATTCATGCACCTAGAAGTATGTAACATTCAATTGGCTTTAAATCCACACAGTCCACTAAAACAAAAACAAAAATAATATGAACGTATTGTTTGCGGTTTCTTCAATTAATTCATAACAGATTTCTATATAGAAATTTAAAAAAAAATATATTTAAATAGATGCAGTCAGTACAAATATGGATTTAGAAAGTACTTCAGATTATCTTTGCTAGTCGGACATACATTTTGCGATCGAGTTCTTGAAGATGGAGACTTTGAAGAAAAACAAAATGTGTGAAATAGAAAAATATTTGGTTCAATTTTACGTAGAAGTTTGCAGTCAAATAAAAAACGATTCAATTTCAATGATCAAAAATTAAAACTTCTAAGAGCTGCAAAGGTAGTTATGGAGGGTACAATGAACTCAATTTTGCCCATTTTTGCAACTTTTCCATACTGCAAAGAAAACCTGGAAGGGTTTAATCAGCCTTATCACTGGCCCTGTCGTACTACAAGTCACGAAAAAAGTATTACAGGTCCAGTCATATTAAAAATATTTCCTAAGAAATTCGGAATTGATATCACTAGTCCCAAATGAGGAAGTTTGACAGTTTTTCTACGAACAGTTATTTTCATAGTAATGTGCAAGAATAAATACAATGCACTTATGTTCGATCACATCGTATGCAAATATTTCTATTTAAAATCTAAATATATTTTTAAAGTCATTTTTTACTTTATTTTGTATACACAAAGGTTCATACATTTTTTTCTAAAAAAAAAGTGGTACGACAATCTTAAACATTTAATAATATAAACTTAAAAACAAAAAATTAAATCTGATTAATTAAAGAAAAAATAATTCAAAATTGCGAAATAAATACTTAAACTAATTTGAGCTCAAAGAAAGTACGCCATTGTATTTCTTGGAAATTTGATTTCATGAGAAAAACATTTTTTTTAATCTCTGGGGCGGTTTTTCAGTACAAAAGTTTTTTTTAAATTTTTTTAACAAAATTTAAAAAAAAATTCAAAAACGCCAATTCATAGGTATTCAGCAAATACATATTACTATAATTTAAAAAAAAATGATGGAACAGTTTTCAAAATATAATTTTTTTTCTTAAAAATACAAAAAAATATTAATTAAAAAATATTGGTACGCAGTACAAATTGGGCAACATAAGCCCATTTTTTTTTTGCTTTCAACTATCTCATAAACGGCTTTTCGAAATTTCACACATGTATAGCCTTAGGTTGCCCAATTTATATTGCATACCAATATTTTTAATTAATATTTTTGTGTATTTTTAAAAGCATTTGAAAAAAATATTATATTATGAAAACTGCTCCATATTTTTTTTTCAAAAATTATTACTATAATGTTTTTGCTGAATCCCTATGAATTGGCGTTTTTGATTTATTTTTTAAATTGTGTTCAAAAAGTTAGAAAAAAAAACTTTTTGTCTCAAAATCCGCTCAATAGATTTAAAATTTCTTTTTTTCATAATTTCAAATTTATCCAAGAAATAAAATGGCGTACTTTTTTTTGAGCTCAAATTATTTAAAGTATTTATTTCAGAATTTTGAATTATTTTTTCCTTGATTAATCCGATTTAATTTTTTGTTTTTAAGTTTATATTATTAAATATTTAAGATTTTCATACCATTATTTTTTTTAATTAAAGAACTTTGTGTATAAAAAATAAAGCAAAACATGACTTTAAAAATATATTTAGATTTAAGTAGAAATCTTTTGCATACTATGTGATCGAACATAAGAGCAAGTTCGTGCGATCCAGTCGTGCATTTTATTTTCAAATCTACTTCGAATTTTTTTTCTCGAAAATTCACATATTTCTGTCCATTTAAAATACACTCTACGAAACGCCTGTGACAGCCTTATTGATTGACAGATTTATGCAATCCACTGTAGCGAGAATGAGAGGCAAACGTCCTATCTTGCCTTCACTGCCTATTTTTCTGGGACAAAGTATAAATATATGTTTTATCAGTTCGGGCTACCACGATGGATATATATTGATCTAAGTGCCAGTAACGAGATCAAATGGCAATCCATCTACCTAACCTAAGAAATCGTTAGCAGAATTATGTATTCACAACTCTGCAAATTGTATTATTAAGCTTCTGTTTGAAGTTATTGACTCAATTAATCCGAGTTTCCAATTTTGCATGCACATGCATTTCTCTACGTCTACACCATCAAAATTCCAAAGTTAAAAAAAATACAAATTTGTTCGTAAATAAAGTATAGTTATAAAGTTTCAATACAAACATAATATTTTAATGTTTAATGTGAAAGGACAAAAATGATTTTTTTTTAGAAAAATATTTCGTCTAAGCAAATGAACCGCACTGTACAATGGAATTCCCCAATTTAAAGTCCGTATTTTTTCGTATTCGCTTTACTCAAGGACTTTAACCTCCCCAAAACCACTCAATCCGATTACACACATGGTGTGTGTTTTTTTTGTGTTATTTTGTTTTTCAGTGAAAATTGCACACGACTTTCACATCCAGGTGTGTTCTGATTCTTCTTCTTAAAAAAAAAAAACAGTTTCGTCCTAAAAAAGTCTACGTAGATATAATAAAAAGAGAAGAGGAGACGGGAAAGGATGCAGGTCTGAAATTGCTAACCAAAGTTCAAAACCTTATATTGGTCAATAAAATTTTCAAATACCCACTCTTTCCTGCGTTGGCTATTGCTTTCGGTTAAAGTGCTTTAACATTTTCGTCTCTTACCGTTGTTTCTGTAAGTGTCCTTATACCAGAGGGCTTACAACCCCACCACCCTTCCACCCTCTACAAATCACCATCATATACCCGTAGTTAGGAAGAACGTCGAACCCAACGTTCGATTTCGATTTTATCGTTTGCTGTTTGCTCTTTGCTTGGTTGGTGGAATGGACATGGGCGAAATGGGCATGTTTCTTGTTATTCTAGCTGTGTCCTTGTGTTTGTTCAAAAACTTTCAACAACACGCAAAACACTGACCAAGTAAACCAATCATCAACTAACAAAACCAACGCAGAAATCTTTTATACTCAAACCCTTCTAATATGTTCATCCCAAACATCCCACATCCCCTCATCATCGTCACCATCATTATGATGATGATCATCATCATCATTATCATCGTCTAAACCCCTCATTCAGGGTCCTGGGGCGGCAAGCCAGCATCGGCATAGTATGTGGCTTTCAGAAGTCCTTAACAGCAAAAAAAAAGGAACGAGTTAAATAAAGTGAGAGAGAAAGACGACGAGTTGGTGCATTTATGAATTCGATTTGTAGTTGAGTGGTTTCACTGGGATCCTTGTGTGTGGTTTTTTCTTTATTTTTTTGGGGTTTAAACTTTTGGGATGGAAAGACATGCAAAATAGATTTGCAAAGTATTTTTTTTGTTTTGTTTTTATTCTAAACTTACATACATCCATATGTAGATATATACTCGTATATAGAGAGATGGCAATTTGAAGTTGAGAGTTGAACATTTTGAGAGCAATTTTATGTCAAATAAAAAATTTATAAAGCCACAATGTGAGAATTTGCTATGGAAGCAAAAACGAAGACAAATATTTTCCCCAACGGAAATGTAAGCACCTGCAGTTTAGTTTGAATTTTTCGGATTAGATAAGAACTTATATACATATGTGCATGTATATAGCTAAATATATGTACAGGTACTTATCGAAAGTTAAACTATCAAAGCTATAATAAGGATGAAAAAAGTACACACTAAAAGCGTTTAGGCTAGAAGCAACCAAATGGCACTTATGGTAGGTGGTTAAGGCAATTTTGGCTTGTGTATTTGCATTTTTATGTATAAATGATACTTTGAATACGAGTAGGCAATTGGGAATTTGAAATTTGATAGGTATTTGAAATTTTCAAATTAAAGGACAATGAAAATGTGCTAATATATTTAAGCTTTGATTTGGGTGAAGTTTTTATAAAGTTTTTGTAAAGTTTTTGTGAAGTTATATCTAAAAAGGTTTGACGTACAGTGGGCGGATGGATAGAATGGATATAACTTTTGAACATAGTTAGTCTCTTGAAAGCCTGACTCTGCCCGGGCCCGTGGGATCTTACGATGCAAAAACTTAATTTTGCTAAATTTATTAAGGGGTAGGTTAATTCAGTTGAATATGACTGTGTGGGTAATATTTCTTGCAGAAATATGAAATGCCTCGTATATATGGAAAAAGATTAAAATGGCATCTTGGACAAAAGAATGCATAGCTACATGCGATAGAATGGCAAAATTAATCCATTGGCAGCAGCAAAAGAATTTAAAATTCCATAGCCCACACTTTAACAGAATATTATATTCAAACAAGCTTTATATTAAAAAAAAAAAACAAAATGCCCGATTGGATCACATGAACTTGCTCTTATGATCGAATACATCGTATGCAAAAGATTTCTATTAAGAATGTAAATATATTTTAAAAGTCGTTTTTTTTTCTTAATTTCTTATAGGTATAATTTTTTTAATTTTTTTTTTCTAAAAAACAACTTGATATGACAATTTGTAGTATTTAATAATATAAACTTAAAAACAAATTTAAAAAAAGCATCTACCCGTTTTCAAAATATTGAATTTTCAAAAAAAAAAAATATTTTTTTTTCAAAAATCCAAAAAAATATTTTCGAAAACGTTGGTATACAGTATTATTTCCAGTTTGAAGGACCTTCTATATAAAAATGTTCATCGAAATCCGTCGAGCCGTTATGAGAGAGTTCAAAATAAAAAAAAAATGGTTGTATGGCCAAAATGTAGAGTATACCTATCTAAAATAGTGCACAGACTTGAATTTATCAAAATAATTGGAGCCGTTTTCGAGATAATTGAGCTGGTAGAAAAATTTCTATGGCATGTAGCGTTAGTCTTGGACCTAAAATGACGATTCGCAAACCCATTTTAGACAATCACCTAAGACGCTTAAATAGCAAGATTGAAGAAAATCGCTTCAGTCGTTTAGGCTGTAGAGCGTTGTATAGACAGACAGCCAGTCGGAATTGCGGGACCCACATTTTTGGTGTTCTCTATCGTCGTAATTTCAAGTTTGATTAAAATCTCGTGTTTGATATTTTTTCCAAATGCAAGACCTGCAACTATAGTAGTGGTAACAGGGGCTAGTTGTCCTCAGGGGCATGTTTAGTTACATAACTTCAAACTTACACAATTTTATGCATTTTTTTTGTTGCCGTTGCATTAACCACAGCTACGTGCATAACCTCACATTTTCTTTCGTCGTGAGTGGATGTAGTTCGAGAGTTATTGGGAAAAAAACAATTTTTTTCATCTATAAGTAAATTTTTTGTTTTCATTTATTTTACTTTTTTCGGTGCGTTTTATGTGTTTGGCGGATACTTTTTTGTTACATACATACAATATGTGTGTCTAACTTTGCGTGTTTGGTTTTTAATTTCTATGTATCAATTCCCCGTTACCGAAAAATTGACGTTCAGTGCCACAAGATCAGTCGGGGTTAGTTGACTCATTTTTTGTTGGGGTAACTTGACTCATGATTTTCTCGTGTGACTTAAAGGAAAAAAGAACTTTTCCTCCGCTCATCTATAGTAATTGAATAAAGAGTATAGGTACCATCTGTTGCTCATGATAATAGGGGTCTTACTTACGAAACCCCGTAAATGAAAACATTTATCCTGATTTAGAGCTTATGGGCATTCTTGCATCTGACAGGTATTACAAAATAAATTTAAAATAAAATTTCAGTTTCATACTCCAAACGCTCAAAATTATAGCATAGTCAACTAACCCCATAGTGTTGGTGATCCTATCCCGGTGCGGGGGCTAGTTGAATCACTAGTGGTAATCTGAAAAAATTAAAAAAACAAGACTTATCTATAATATATTCTAACGGCAACTTTGTATTTAGAAAAACAAAAGGATGCTTTATTTATGGGAGCTTAAATTATATTGATACCTATCTTAGTCTTTTGTACATAAAAATAATTATAAATTTTGAGTCTACAAGCCCTGGTTTCCCCTACCTATGTATGTACGCAAGTAAAATAAAATGCACGACTGAATCGCACGTACTTGCTCCAATGTTCGATCACATTATATGCAAAAGATTCTTAATTCACTAAATTCTTAAATTTTTTCTAAAAAAATTGGTATACAAATTTTAAATATTTAATAATATAAATTTAAAAACAAAAAATCGGAAAAAAAATTGAAATGCAGTATTATTTAGAATTTAAAGGAGATCCTGCATACAAATTTTGATTCACATCCGTGAAGCCGCTTATGAGAAAGTCGAAAATCAATAAAATGGTTGTATGGCAGTTACCGTTAAAAACAAAATATTTTAAATTTTTTTTCGTCCAAAATTTAGACCATATTCATGGTAGTACACACACTAATTTTTATCAAAATCTTTAGAGCCCTTTGCAATATAATTAAGATGGTAGAAAAATTAGTATGGCAAGTACCGTTATTTTTGGGGCATAAACAACGATTCCAGAATCTATTTTGGACAATCACCTGAAACGCCTAATCACTAAGTTCGAACAAAATTGGTTCAGCCGTTAAGGCTGTAGATCGTTCTACAGACAGACAGACAAACGGAATTGCCGGACGCACTTTTTTGGTGTTCTCGATCATCGTTATGTCAACTTTGATAAAAATCTCGAGTTCCACTTTTTTTTCAAATGCAAAACTTGCCCTATAATGTAGTACCAATATCGCAAGTAAAATTGGGAGCTAAAAGCTGTTTATGTGAAATTGAAAATGAGCTGGTTCAATACATCAAAAGAATAGGTAGCTTATATCCAAGAGGGGGTGGCCTTGGCGCGAAAGTTCTGTGCTCGCATGTCAACCTCGCGGTGAAGGTTCTATTCCTGCCGTTTCTATGTCTTCTTATATTCCATTAAAAACCAATTCTAAAAATTGTCATAAAATAAGTTGCTGCTTTGCTCCCATTGACAGCTGCATGAGTTAGAATCCAAAACAGATCAAACGCACACACACACACACACGAACACACACACACACACACACACATACACATACACACACACACACACACACACACACACACACACACACACACACACACACACACACACACACACACACACACACACACACACACACACACACACACACACACACACACACACACACACACACACACACACACACACACACACACACACACACACACACAAACACACACATTATATTTTTGTCAACTGCGAGCGGCTCGCGAATCAGTCCATACACGAGAAAAACACAGCGAGCGCGAGCATGCTCGCCGAGCATTATCGTTGTTGTGCCGTTCAACGACTGATCGGTTTTTAATGAAATTTTGTAGGTGGATAGATGATTTCGTATTTCATTAGATTCCCGTGCGTCCGTAGCATAGCACGGGTATCTGCTAGTATAATTATAAAAGACAACAGTAATTGTTTTATGAGTGAAATAATAAAAATTTATGATAATAATGAATTTGTGCAGAATGGCAGTTAAAATACGAAAACTACCTACTATACCAAATATTTGGCTTTCAAAAGAGAAGTATTACCCTCACATGTGGGTAAAATTCAGCTTTATAACTTTTTTTTTAACTGAATATACTATGAATTATAAGGATTCAAGTTATGCTTTTCTTAATTTATTTATTAAATAAAATAATATTCTAATGAAATTGATATAATCTTGTAGTCATTGACATATTAGTTTTCATTTGATTTGTTTATGTTCGCACAACTAACTAGCTATGAGTCTTTGTAGAAATTGCTTGGAAAGGACTTAGCCTTCAATGTAAAAGTGAAATAACTTTACACAAAAGGTAACATTTTTTAACCTACATCTTATTTAACCTCAACCACCAATACTACAACGACTAGTTCGTACTACTGCTGCTACTATTATTACTTCTACTGATATTGTTGGCACTACTTGTACCATACTACTACAGGGTGGCGAAACGAATCTTGCTACAAAAATAAACCGTAATAACTTTTTTTCCGTGTGAGTAATCGGCTTATTTTTTTTATTTTATAGGCTACTACTTATTTTTATTAAAATTAATACTTGGGATACTGAAAAAGGATCTGGATAGTGCAGCGTACCATTCTTTGCACTCCCTCATTTCCGTCCAAAGGGAACTTAGGCTGGAGTTTGGCGGTACTCCCCCGAGTAGATGGACCATTACGAGGCTGGTGCACATGTTTGCCGAATCTCAAACGAAGACCGTATCATCGAGATCCCAATGTTCGGGTTCAGGATACAATCGTGGCTGTTGCATCGGCAATAAAGGCAAATCTAAGTATTTCGACTCGAAACTTATCGGGCCAAATTGGAGTTAGCAGGCGGTCAATACAACGGATACTTCATGATGACTTAAACTTGTTTCCGTACAAAGTCCAAATTACAAGCAAGTTAAACACTCAGGATTTGCCTGTTCGCCTGGAATTTTGCCGAAAAATGATTGCAATGGCCAAAAAAGACAACACATTGATAAATTGTTTGTTGAGGTCTGATGACGCCCATTTTGACTTAAACGGCAATGCGAACAAGCAAAGTTACCCACTGCACCCAGAACAAGTCACTATGTTGTGCGCAGTTTCAACATGGTGTATTGTCGGGCCATACTTCTTTGAAGAAAACGGTGTAACACAAACTGTCAATGGGGACCGTTATTTAAAGGTGTTGAAGGAGTTTTTTTTACCCAGAACTTCGCCGAAGACGTATCCCTTTCAGCAGGATTTGGTGTTTCAACAAGATGGAGCACGTGCACACGTAGCCACACAAGTTATGGCGGAGCTCCAACTAAAATTCCCAAACAAATTGATATCCAGAAACTGCACTTTCCGCTGGCCCCCAAGGTCACCTGACCTGACTGCTCCAGACTTTTTTTTTGGGGCTATGTCAAGCAGGAAGTGTACAAAACGAAACCCTGGAATTTGAATGAATTGAAGCAGTCCATTAAGACAATAATTGAGGCAATTCCAATTTCAACCCTTCAGACCGCAAATAACAATTTTCTGAGCAGGTGCCGCATATGCATGGATGAGCGTGGAGGTCATTTGCGGTCTATCATCTTTAAAAACCATTAGTTATTTAAAATAAAATTTAATTTTTAATCCAATAAAAAAAATTAATGAAATAATCCATTAAAATAAAAGTTATTTAAATTTCTTATTGTAGCACGACTCGTGCGCCACCCTGTATTGCTGGACCATAATTTTAAACGTTTAAGTACAGTCTTAAAGCGCTTTTAGCAAAATACTAAGTTACAGAGAGGATTTTGCCAATTTAAACACATTATTCTTCGAACTATCTTTTAACATTTTACTAAATTAAAAATCACTAGATGGTTATTTTATGTTCTTGCCGAAATACTAAATCAATGTTGGAATATTCAAACGCCAAAAAATGTAATGTGGGCTTAGTGTTTTGTACTGCTTAGGGCTCATTGAGCTAGCTGGTGTTTACCAAAAAAAAAGAAACGGATTTATTATTGTACTAGTGATTAAGATTAATAACATTAAAGAAAAGTGATTTAATATTAGCGAATTGCTTATTATGCTAAAACCTTACCATCAGGCTCTTTAAAAATTTGCGCTACTATCTTTACTACTCCTACTAGGTAGTGTTAGCTACTAGTACTATTATTACTACTGATTCTACTACCACTGCACTGATCACTACTAATGCTACTACTACTTCTTCGTCTTCTAATGCTTTTATATTTAGTTCGTCAGATACCACTGCAGCTCTTACTACTACCTTTCTTTAAAAAATAATGACTACCTACCTACATAATAAATTTCTGAGCAGAATAAATTTCGTCCTATGAATATTATTCCTTCAAAAGACACCCTGTCATTTTCAATTTATCCTAGATAAATACATGATTTAAATAAAAATTAATTCCAGATGCTTCCGCTAAATTAAACAAATAAATTCACCCCAATACTTAAATTTCAATGTTCGCAATTGTTACAAAAAATAAAAAACAAATCGCACCCCAGTGACACAATTACCATTGTCAAAATGTTTCATTTATATTCCTGAATATCCTTATATTATATTGTTATCATTCACTAGAACGCACAATTATGCCAAAAAAAAAAAAATACTTCGTAGAGCGATAATTGAAGTCATCATCATCACACACAATATCCTTTTGTTTATGCAGAATTCCTCAGTCTGTGGTCGTGGGACCCGCAGTTCGTCATCTCCTTCGTCAAAACCCCAAGACCTCAATCTGTTGTTGAACAAGCATTTTCCGTTATACTAACAGCTCTCTGAAATTTGCATGTTAAAATCGAATTAATGAACGAACAACACAAATACAGAAATCGGCATTGACAAAATGTCACAGGCACTGTCAATCTGTCTCAGTCGACAGAATTGACTGTGATTTATGAGAATTTTTGGCATGTAATGTATGCATATAAACGGTGATTTTTTAAGAGCTTGGTTTTTGAAAATTCAAAAAAACACAGAAACTTGTAAAAAGTGAATGAAATTTTTATTTGGATAGATAAATCAATTTCTGCCATTTACTTTTTAAGAATAATTTCACTTAAATGTTGCCCGCGGTACGCTTCAGGTGGTCCATTCTGAAGGTCCAATTTTGGCAAACTTTTTCACACATTTCGGCCGGAATCTCACCAATGACGCGTTCAATGTTGGCTTCCAAGGCAGCAATCGTGTTTGGCTTGTCCCCATAGACAATAGACTTAACATAGCCCCACAAAAAATAGTCTAACGGGGTCAAATCACATGATCTTGGTGGCCAATGACTGCGCCAAAACGTGAGATCAACTGCTCACCAAATTCGCCTCTCAATAATTGATGCATGGTATCGCGTGCAGTGTGGCATGTGGCAGCAAACACATTTTTCACAGAGCACGAATTTTGATAATAAATTTCAATAATTTGCAAACGTTGTTCAGGCGTAAGTCTATTCATGATGAAATGGCAAACAATACTGAATCGAAATGTCAAATGTTCGTGGAATTTGTTATGTGTGATCTGTCAAAAATATAAACGTCAAAAACCAAGTAGCAAAAAAATCACCCGTTAGTAATGCAATGCCTTTAGCTTTGGTCTAGTCTTAAGTTTTTCTTGTTGTGTTTTTTTTTTGTTTGGAAGGTATTTGTTTCGTTCAATTGACTTTGCATTATATGGTGTTTCGGTAGGAAGGTTCATAAATTTGGTAGCCTTATTAAAAAGACAATCGACATATTTGTAGAGAGAGTTGAATTTCTCCAGCTTGTGCAAAACTCATAATGCATCATTAAATTTTTGATTTAAAATACATAAAAACGTCTAGGGTTTCCATAACATCTCGTTTGTTTAAGACACAATTTTTTACAGCGATCTCTTTAGCCCTTTCAATGTTCATACAATTATTTTGTTTCTTTTTGTTTATTATACCAAAGATATCTTAATGTCTTTTTGATAATTTTACCCCTCTACTATCGATTAGTTCTATAATCATTTCTGTGATACTAACCAAATTAGCAGGACTTTTGGTATCAGGATTAAGTTAAAATTTTCTGCACATTTATAAGCTTACAGCGTATCCCAATTCATTTACTGATTGCAAATCGAATTGGCCAGTATTCAATGTTGTTTTTTCTGTAAGGGAAAAATAGGTTTAAAAAAAAAGTTAGCTTATATTTCCTGTACTTTGTTTGAAGGTCGATGTTGGGCCAATGTATAACAGTTATGCTTATAAAAGTACAAAAGTATTGTGGTACCACAATAGAGGTGGAGAACTATCGATGGCACTATCGATTATAATTGATATTTTAAACTATCGAAAACAATCGATAATTTTTACCCACTATCGATTGGTTTTCGACAATCAACAAACCTAAATTTAGGGAAAAATTCATTTGTCAAAACCGAACAGTTTTATCTAGAATTGAATTCTTATAACAATATTGTATTGAGTTAAGACTAGCTTAGTTCGAGTGGACCACACTTGCTACTGTGCATTCTTTTTCCTAACCAAAGATTACAATTATCTTTCATCATTCGTAAATCTGTTTATGCACTTCAGCAGCCTGTCGTGTTTAAATTTGGAATAATTTTTATTTTTATAGTTATTAACTTACTAATTGTAATCTATTTTAGTATCAATTTTAATATTAGCAATTGTTTTCTACTTCATGCAACGTTTTTGAAACTTATTATTTCGATTTCGTTAAATTTGCAACAAGATAAGTGTTTGATGCGGCATTTAATAGCTAGCTAATTGCACATGTCAAAACAATTATCAGAACGAATTTGTTTTCATTCAGTTCGTTTTAGTGTTCTCTGAAGCACCGTTTCTCCCTTGTTAAAAATAGTCGTATTGATATGAAGTTTATGTATATACTTCTTGATCAGTATTTCTTAGCAAATAATTTGTTGTAGATGCCTTTATTGTGCAATTATAGGAAATACAAGTATTCCAATATTTTGAGGATTTTATTAGGATTATGTATGTTTTTACCATTCTGTCTTAGGTACGAAAAGTATGTGAAAACGACTTTTTGTACAATCTGTTATATATGCGGTTTTTAGATTGATGTGGCTCTAATATTTCTACAAATTGTCAAATGAATTCATTAAACTATTTCCATACATGCGGAAAGTAATATATAAGAGTAAAAGTTAACAGGTAAAACATTTTTTATCTAATAATAAAAGGAAAAAAGAACTATCGAAAACAATCGATAATTATCGATGGTTTCTTGCAAACTATGGATAACTATCGATGGTAGTGACTATCGATACTTCTCCACCACTACCACACAACCGCGCCAAGCTCGGTTTTCGGTGAATATTTAAAACTTTTAATCAAGAATAAATGTTATAATACTATTATAATCTTTTTAATAATTGCCATTTTTCTAGTCAGTCTCGTGGCATATAATAAATTAATATATACAATAACGTATTGTAAATGAAAAATTTGTAGAAATGAGGCGTTTTTCTTCTTTAGTTCAGAGCAGAGTCTGAGTTGTCAAAAAATTTGCTTGTGTTTCTTTTTAACTCAGAGCATGCAGAGCTCCAAATATGTGTTTCTTTTTTCGTTCTGAACATGTGTAGATCGCCCTAGACGTGCTCGAAGATAATTGACTAAGCATGTGAGTAAATTGCTGAGCTCACCAAATGCCATGTGTGTCAAGAAGGAAAATGCGAAGAAAAAAATAATTAGATACATTAATTTGGCGAATTAAGTTGATCGCATGTTGATTTTCACTAGCTGGGTGTGTATCAGTGTACAAAAAAGGGTAGGTTTTGTGTTATATTGCTTTTTATGATTAATATGAAAATGTGTTCTGATTTGTATGGTTCAAATATGTTTAAAAAACACATCAATGTTCAGAGCTCGCTCTGTTTGGAACAAGTTCCGTGCATAGTCTATGTGTTCGAACTCTGCTCAGGGCTCTGCTCTGCATGAACAAAGAAAAATGCCTATTGTAGCTAAGATTTAGAGAGAGCGAAAAGAATGCTTGAATTTAGATATTTGCGGTGAGATTAGATACACATTCCAAGTATATTTACCTATACTCTACACACACCATCTTCCTCGCTGAATTCAAACTTGGCTTTATATTTTCAACTTATAAAAACTGCCAAAACCCTCACTTTAATCAGTTTCTCGAAAAAAACGAAGAACGCCGCCCGTTAGATGCCACGGATCAATAAAATTTTATAAAAAAGTATTTCGAAAATTGTTGGACGGATTTTGATGAAATAATCCTGTTTTTTATTTTTAGTATTTTGAATTAATATTATACATGTCTTCATAAAATTTAAAATAACTTTTGTTTAATTTGTTTTAAAAATTTTGTTTAAAAAAAAAATCAAAAATTAATTTCAATTAAAAAAAAAAAGTTTTAGTTAGTTTGGCTACTCAGGTCTTCTTAGATATAAAATTTTACAGAAATCTAATGTATCGTTACCGAGAAAGCCCAAAAATTAAAAAACCCTTATATGAAAGGTACCGTTAATAGAATTTCTCCGTAAATTTTGTTCTGATAAACAAAAAAAATTCTTAAATTTTTTTATTAAAATCGTTGGAGCGGTTTTCGAGAAAAATAAGATTTCCCTTCAGGGTCAGGTACCGTTATTTTCAGGCCTAAATATAAAATTTCAATTTTCCCTCTGAGGAATGCCTGAAGAATCACACATACCAAATTTGAAGGTAATCGCTTAAACCGTTTAGTCTGCAGCTCGTTATACATACATGCGGACAGATTGACTGACAGATAGACTGACAAACTGACATTTTTTGTAGACCAAAATTTAAAAAATTATATTTTGAGAACTGCTCATTAAATTTTTTCATTTTTTCACAAAATATTGGCGTGTTTTGAATTTTTTTTGAAAAATGTTTTCAAAAAGTTAAAAAAAAAAAAAACTTCTTTTGAGCTCAAAAACATATTAGAAATTAAGTAAGTAAGTAACAAACGACTTTAAAAAAATATTTTGATTTCTAATAGAAATATTTGGCATACGATGTAATCGAACATATGAGCAAGTTCGTAGGATCATTTTGTGTGCATTTTATTTTTCATGGTTTCTCGGAAAGGCTCGATTTCCTGCAGACTAGTCAAATGATTGGCAGGATATTTTCTGAGTTTGTTCTTTTGTACAAGAGATAAATTCAAAAAAAAAAAATATTTTGGTAAACTCTGCCCACCACCACGCCTACTTCCATCATTTCTTGGTTATTATGAGCAAGAAAAAAAAATATTTTAAGTGATATCCACCCATTCGCATGTCCACCTTATTTCTTATTGCTTAGTTATATTCGAATACGACTTAAATTATTTTAATTAAAATTTGGGTTTTGTAAAGTCCTCCTATTGCCACTGCCACGTGCACTTATCATTTCATGGTTTCTTGCACACGGCTCCAACTATTTTGAAGAATATCTAATAGTTTGTTTGTATTGGCAAAAAAGAATTCAGAAATGTTTTTAGTAATATCTGTTTGCCACACCAACTTAACTAATAACTTAGTTTCATAAAGCAACTCAAATAATTTTTCACGGTTTAATTTAATAATAAAAATAGAATGTAGCTATGTAGTTATATATACGCGCCAGAAATAAAACTTCCATAATTTGAAACAATGTTTCTTTCGTAATTCTAACTCAGCTACGACACATTTCAATTTCATGGAAACCGGTTAAGGAACAACGAACTTGGAATTTTTGCACCCTCCATGCTTGGCATAATATATTGGATTTGGGGCTGGGTCGAGTTTGGGTGTATGCAAAGTTTTTTTGGGTAACATTATCAAAAAACAGGGTGTCCGTCGGTAAGGTATACTACTTTGTTTTGCCGCCATTTTGGTAAACATTAGGCTTGACAGCTCATATTTGGCAGTCTTGAAGTAGACACATGGAAAATTTATTGTGGAAAAATATTCGATAAGCCAACGTGTTTTAATCGTTAAAACATTTTATCAAAATCAATCATCGTTTACAGTGACGAGGAGAAAGTTACGTGAAATTTTTGAGAGAAACAACGTGCCAACAAAACGCACTATTTATTGTGTAGCGAATGATTTCGTTGAAAGAGGGTCTGTAGGTGACAACGTACTGCAAGATCGGCTGAAAACGTTACTGCTGCTCAAGGAAGTGTTCAAAACAATCCATCAACCTCAATTCGGCGCCGTGCGCAGGAGCTTGGTCTTCAAAGAACAACTTTGGCCACAATTTTGCACAAGGATTCGGATTTGTATTCATTTAATATTCAGTTGACACAACAGCTTCTCCCACAAGAGCATTTACGCCGCCGTACATATGCCAATAGGATGTTACAGCTAGCCCATGACAATCCCGATTTGCATGAAAAAATCATGTGTGATGAGGCACATTTTCATTATGATAGAAAACTTTTTAACGCCACAGCTGCATGCTTTGGGCTTGATTAACATGTGGTATCAACGAGACGGAGTCACATCGCATACAGCCACGATTACAATGGAGTTACTGTTATTTAAAAAAATGATGATGTTGATTGGCCTCCACGGTCGCCTGATTTGACTGCTCCTGACCCCGGACAAACCAGAAAAGCTTGAGCAACTCAAAAAAAATATTCTTGATGAAATTAATGAAATACCTCGTGAAATGTGTGAGAATGTAATAAAAAATGTGCTCAGAAGGGCTCGCATTTGTGAGACTAACAGAGGCGGACATTTACCTGATATTGTATTCCATACATAATTGCCGACATTATGAAAAACATTTATCAAAAGATCCATTCTCCTTCATTTAATCAAGAATTATAAGCAAACAAAGTAATATACTCTCCCGGCGGACACCCTGACACAAATGGGCTAAGCGGCATTAAACGCGGTTTTAAAAAGCGGGATTATAATAGACCGGGATTTTGAATAAGGGGGATCTTAAAATGCGCGATTAAAAAAAAAAGAAAGTATTTTAGAAGATGGGACTTTAAAATTTTTTCTTCGGAATATTCGAAAAGCGCTGTTCCGATGCGCTCCCATTACCAAGAAATATTGGTTATTAGGTTCTGATTAGGTAAACGCTTTTGATCTTCAATTTTTTTTTTTTTTTTGATTGTTGTAGAAATTTCAGAATATATAAAAACCATATTGAAGATTGGCAAATCCTATAATAGTTCCAGTAGTGTGGCCTCGACTATCATCAAGAACTCTGGCAGGCAAATTTGTGGATGATCCGTGAAATTTATAGCGAAATGATATGTGAGTACCTCCCCTTTGTTTGATCCGTATTTTGTCAATAAGTTGAAAGGTTGTAAAACATACCCTCCCTGTTCTTCTTTTAAGTCTTATAGTTGTCCAGTGCATTGTTAATAGCTCGTACTTCGCTGTTGTTGAAATAAGCGTAGCTCGTTATCTACGGTATCTCGATTTCAGTGTCACAACGGGATTGGGTCCAATTGCTTCTATCCGGCTTAGGCCGAATAGCCAACATTCTTTGTTATGTGTGGGCGTTACTTATCATAGATTTCGAAAAATAAAACGAAGTATGAAGTGTTTGAATGGAAGATAATATTCTTTGCTAATCACTATATATAATTCTCTCGTTCCCTGCAGCTAGAGGGTGGTGCTGTGGAGGTACCTTCATATTGAAAAATATTATGCCCATAAGCACGGGTAGCAATGGCGCACCGGATATAGTGCTTGACTGCTAACTTAGACGTGTGGGTTCGATCCCCACGCTAGCCAGCATTCTTTTCTATAACTCCAATTTATAAATTTAATTGGATGCCGCCAGCGGGTTAAAATGAGCCAGTAAATACCTAATTCTCAAATCCACTGTGTCAACAAAAATTCTTTCCTATCTTTCTATTCCTTCAGTCCGATTCAGGTTGCATTTCAAAGACAGTAGGCCTTACGGGCATATAGTGAAAATTATAACCATACCCCTAGTTTGTACGCAGAAAGAGGAGGATGCTTTATTTACTTTTTGTAATTATGAAATTCAATGTCGACGTCCTTTGAAATTGTAAATTATTGAATACGAATCGTCTTAACCACATTTTTTTTTGTGAGTGGTAACTGATAAGCAATTATTCCTACACAGAAAGATCCCAAAAAGTCTGAGTTATCTGCATTAGTTTTGTGAAAATTTGAAATGAAGAAGCTTAGGAATTCTTATAGATTACATATATCGGTACCTACCGAATTTAATCAAAATTGTTTTAGTTGATTTTTAGCAAATTCAAAAAAAAATGAATCATTACATGACCACAATACATCACAGATGAGCTTAAACTAAACTTATAAGCTTTTTCAACTGGCAATAGAAATTTTGATCAGAAAACACAATTTGTTTCATGAAACCAATAATTATCATATAAGAAGAGCAGTAAACATTTTATTGAAATTTGCTGGAATAAGAAATTCCAAATAAGATTCCTGTTTTTGGTGAAATTCAGTATTCAACAATATTTTTATGAAGACCTCCACTCACACTCAAGAACAATGTGCAATACTCCCATGAATCCCTAATGCGTGTATCTGTATACTTGAAATTCCAGAAAGGCAATCAAAACAATTTAATTCCACTCCCGAGATGTTGAAGTAAACATGTCATACGATGATGAATGTCTGTTGGGATTTTAATGATTACTCTGCTACAGAATTGGAATGGAGAACCAAAAACCTTGCATATCCAAAGGCAGGCACACACTGAATCTGCGTTGTAATATTTCAATTCTATACTACGAAAGCGAAAGATGAAAAAAAGTTCCTTCTTAAAAAAAAAAAAAAAAAAACCGAAAACAAATTCTTCCTTTTGTCCTTGTAAATCACCATTTCAGGACTTGCTTGCAATAATGTTTAGAGTTTAGTGTATATTTGTTGCTCGACGAGACAGATTGGCGCGCAGTGTTGGGACTTGGGAGTTGGAACTTCAAGTACTTGCTGAAACGGAAATAGCTGCTGTAGCATCTCAGGATCTCAGGAGGTTTTTGAGACCGCCTTAGTCGGCAAGACAAATGTAATCTTAGTAAAAGGATGGTAAACTTATTCGCTTTACGTACAGATACGTGTGTATGTATGAAGAGTTTGTGTATATGTACTTGTGTAGGTATTTATGTCCTAAGACCCGATGACTAATGGCTGAAATAAGTTCGTTTTCCGTCTTCCATGTGATCCATCTCTCGAGGAAGAGCAAATGTCCTGGGGGAAATATGAGTTGTTATCAAGTTGTATCTTTAGTTTTCTACTTTTGATTCATTCATCTGTGAGTGTCGTTATTATCGTCCTTTATCCATCGTTGTCGTCTTGGTCGTCTTTATGTTGTTCTTCTTATTTTTTCCCAAATTTGTTGTTGTTTTATTTTCTCACATTTTCTGCTTCTGATTGTTAAAGGACCTGTCTTGTCTTGTAAGACAATAAAATGACATTCGATGTAATTTAGGGTGAACCCTGCACTACGTGTCGTCCTCGTCAGTTTACAGTTCCATGATTTAACAAGGGTTAACCCCTTTGAAGGGATAAAACAGTGTGCAAAGGTGCGGACGTGATGATAGATTGCATTTCTACAAAAGGTGCTGGAAATTTATTTTTTTCCAACAAAAGCAAAAAGAATATAGCTATGTCTTATATTTCTGTATTTGTATTTAATGCTGAATTGAGTATCTGAGAGAAAACGCTGACCAATTCAATAATAATTGTAACTTGGGGCTTCGAAAAACAGAGGTATGTGTGTATTTACGAAACGAACATGAGTTCTGTTGCTGGATGTGACTTGGGCGATGATTTTAATAGAAAGTTTTTAGGCACTTTTTGTTTCAACAAATTGGATAGAAAAAGGATCTGAATGATAAATAAAATGAAAAATAAAAAGCGCAAAATAATCCTCAATAAAAAAATTTTTCCAGAGGGGTCATGTTATACAATCAAAAAAGTTCGTGAATTGAAATCATCGAATGTTGAATTTTAGTCATTTTAAAATAAAACATAGTTCGTGTTATTTTACAGTCCCTAAGAATGTTTCACAAAAAAATACCAACACATTTCCTACATTCATTTTATATCATAGTCATGTACATAGTTCCTTAAAGATCATGACTTAAGTAAGTAAGTAAGTAATTTATTTATTTACATTTATATCTTAACAATTTGTACAATATCTTGAATTTATAAGCTATGGCTATATGCCCTCAGCCAGGTCTACAAATTTTTGAACATTTCTAAGATTTTTTGTTGTTGTTTTGATAGTGAATGATCAAAACAAAACAAAAACAAGAAAAAAAAGTAAAAACTTACATTTTTTTTTGAAAACTCGATTTTTCGAAAACCAGTCAAAATTTTTTTTTGAAATTTGAATTTTATATGTATATTAATAATATCAGGAGGTGTTTTTTTTATAATACAATTCTATATACTACTGAAATTACTCAGAAACGCATATTGGTAAGGCGCTCACTAACCAACTGATGAGTCCAAGTGAGATTGCCGGGATGAAACGCAAATTTTGTGGACTAAAGGCCGTTAAAAGCTATTTTGAATCTTTAATAATATCAATAATATCTTCAAAATGGCGTTTAAAATTTTTTTTTAAATGTTTTCAAAATTTTATACATAAAAAATTAATTTATTAAAAAACCGCTCCAACGATTTTTGAATTTTGTTTTTTTATATATTCTTATTTATCCATGAATTCAAATGGTATCTTTGTTTTCCCTCAAACTATAACGACTAAGCAATATAAAAACATTTATTTATGTGCATTTTCCATTTATGTTTACCTTACTATTACTCCCTTTTTACGAATTTTTGAGTACGTAACTGAATACTAAATACCATGTAGGCACTTATACATTTATATACATATGTTTTTCTAAAAATCACATGAATCTTATGTATTTAAACTGCACCTAAATTATAAAGTTATATGCGATGCATATAACGGGTGATTTTTTTGCTACTTGGTTTTTGACGTTTATATTTTTGACAGATCACACATGACAAATTCCACGAACATTTGACATTTCGATTCAGTATTGTTTGCCATTTCATCATGAATAGACTTACGCCTGAACAACGTTTGCAAATTATTGAAATTTATTATCAAAATTCGTGCTCTGTGAAAAATGTGTTTCGCAAGCTACGTCCGTTTTATGGTCGTCATAATCGACCCACCATTTTTGGCTAAATGGATACGTGAATAAGCAGAATTTCCGTATTTGGAGTGAAGAGCAGCCAGAGGCAATTCAGCAGCTACCAATGCATCCCGAAAAATGCACTGTTTGGTGCGGTTTATGGGCAGGCGGCATCATTGGGCCGTACTTCTTCAAGGACGATGAAGGCCGCAGGGTTACGGTCAATGGAAAAAGGTACCGTTCGATGATAACAGTTTTTTTTTTGCCGAAAATGCAAGAATTGAACTCGGTCGACATGTGGTTCCAACAGGACGGTGCCACATGCCACACTGCATGCGAAACCATGCATCAATTGAGAGGCGAATTTGGTGAGCAGTTGATCTCACGTTTTGGCGCAGTCAATTGGCCGGCAAGATCATGTGATTTGACCCCGTTAGACTATTTTTTGTGGGGCTATGTTAAGTCTATTGTCTATGGGGACAAGCCAAACACGATTGTTGCCTTGGAAGCCAACATTGAACGCGTCATTGGTGAGATTCCGGCCGAAATGTGTGAAAAAGTTTGCCAAAATTGGACCTTCAGAATGGACCACCTGAAGCGTAGCCACGGGCAACATTTAAATGAAATTATTTTTAAGAAGTAAATGGCAGAAATTGGTTTATCGATCCAAATAAAAATTTCATTCACTTTTTACAAGTTTCTGTGTTTTTTGAATTTTCAAAAACCAAGCTCTTAAAAAATCACCGTTTACATAGCTACCTACCCACCTACATCCTTCATTTTCATTATTATATGTACTGTACATGTTTACACACTTAGGTTCCATCAATATGTATAGATATGTAGAAACATTTTACTCTCCTAATTAAAATCCATAATTTAGATTTAAATATACATTTGTAGGTAGATACCTATGTAACTATTCCTTGAATCATCCATTCGACAATTCATTGTACTAAGAATCAAAGATAATCTTACCTACATATGCCTTAAACCTGCAGAGGATAACTACACCTAACTAAATAAACCTAACTAACTAAACCTCAATGGTTAGCTACATTAAAGTTGGTAGCTACAAGAGCAAGTTCGTGCGATCCAGACGTGCATTTGATTTTATCATACAAATGCTCCCTAAAAGTGTTAACTGCATACTCCCATTTTCAAAAAAATGGCTTTTCGATTTAAAAAAAAATAAATGCAGTCTTTTTTGAAAAATCGATTTTTTTAAAAAACAGTTACTAAATTTGTTTTAAATAAAAATTGTGTGTGTATATTAATAATTACTTCAAAATAGCGATGCAAATATTTTTTTTTGTCGAACAATTCAAATGGCATCATTTTTCCTTCAAGCTTTGACAACTATAAGCAATCTAGAAAGATTATATTATGTGTATCATTTATTTCTGCCTTATTACATTTCATTTTTATGCACTTTGGCGTACGTCAGTGAATATCAACATATTCTTTCATTCAACTATATGTCTAGTCGTGTATTTTATCTCATTAATTTTTAGTTTTAATTATTTAAATTTAAAAACTTACTGGAGCCTGTGATGCTGTTTAGTCTAAAGATAAGGTAGCGTTATCCCAGATGTGACCGAAAAAAACAATAAAACTCGGTGCGTGAACTGTTCAGATCTCGTTAAGATAGCAATTTTTATTTGGTTTCTATATTACAAAATTTCACTCAAAAATATTTTAACAAGGTATTTCATATACTTTACAATAAGTTTCCTTAAAATAAAATAACCCTAACAATTTCATATAATTTAAAACACAGTCCTCGGCCCCAGTTGAAACCATAGGTACAAAGTTCGTGGCATAAAGTCCCGTGCCATAGTCGAACCTAAATACACAAAATTCGTGGGATAGAGTCCCCGCCTCTGGTCGAAACCAGTGGTACACATTTTCGGCACTACGCCAAAAACTGCGAAACTCCCAGCTATTGCATCACGCACTTTGCAGAATGTTTCCTTCTCCTTATAAATGTTACCTCCTCTTGATATCTTTTCAGTAACAAGAAAGTGTGAATTAAAAGAGTGCAGAAAAACTCATCTCATGTAAATTATATGGCATGATGTTTGATTTGATGATCCTTATAAATGTTACCTCCTCTTGATATCTTTTCAGTAACAAGAAAGTGTGAATTAAAAGAGTGCAGAAAAACTCATCTCATGTAAATTATATGGCATGATGTTTGATTTGATGATGATGTTCTGCCTACTGACGATTATCTGCATATCTGCTCTTTGACAGTCAGTTATAGTTTCTGAATTTTAAAATTCAATTGGAGTTGAAGTGGCAGTTAACTCGTTGATGAATGCGGTGTGTGGTGGAAATTGAAATGTCAATTGTTTGGTAAGGTTGAATTTGTAACCTTCGATACAATTTGAACTAACCACTTTAAAATAGTGTTGCCGACATTATAATCCTATTTATATCATATTGTTCTCAATATTTTAAAGCGGCTGGTCATGGTTCAATACACGATGAAGGCACAAGAAGTTTTTCAATTAAAATGAAAAAAGTAGACCAGCACCACTAGAGCAAAGGAATCTGATGATCGACCTTGGCAGGTCGTAAAATAGTTATAATTCCAGCCAAAAATAATTGAGAAAAAACTTGGTGGTAGCACACTAAAGTTGTTGTTGGGCATTCAAAGTCATCAAATTATACGAAAAATGGCTTTAAAAAGCAAGTATGTAATCATACAAAAACTGAACATTTAGTTTCCCCCTTATCTTTGTTTTTTTTTTTTTTCCAAAATCTGTAGTAACTAGCTAGTGTAGAAACCAATTGAGTGACACAAAAGCAATTAAATTTCATGTCACAAGCAAAGATGCAAGTATAGTTCGTATTTGTTTTACAAAGTCATACAAAACCAAAGGAGAAACAAACTTTTATATGTATTAGATTACTCAAAATTTCTTTTAAGTCACTCCAGAAGCCACATAAAATGCTGCACAAGAAATAAAAGTATTTTCCTTTCTCAAAAATACGACATTTCTCAAGTTTTTTTGAAGCAATAAGTCAGTAAAAGGTGCAAGTATTACAACTTCAGAAGAACAAAGAGAGGGTTTTTTCTTGACTCAAACAAAAAAGAAAAAACTACAAAAGTTGTAATAATTGAGAAAAGTGAGAAAAAGGAAAAAATGTAATGTTAAACTATATTGCCCGTTCAGAAAAAAAAATAAAATGTACGACTGGGTCGCACTTGCTTGTTCCTATGTTCGATTACATTATATGCAAAATATTTTTAAAGTCGTTTTTCACTTAATGTTTTATATATAAAAATTTTATAAAAAAAATTGGTACGACCACTTTTAATATTTAATGATATAAATTCAAAAACAAAATTTCATAAAAATTGTCCACCCGTTTTCGAAACATTGATATTTCAAAAAAAAAAAAAATATTTTTTTTCAAAAATCCAGAAAAAATATTTGTCAAACATTTTGAAATGCAGTGTACAAATTTTGAAACAAATCGGTTAAGCCGTTCAGGCTCTAGATCGTTCTACAGACAGACAGACGGAATTGTTGGACCCACTTTTTTGGTGTTCTCTATCATCGTAATGTCAACTTTGATTAAAATCTCTAGTTCGATTTTCAAATGCAAAACTTGCCCCATAGTACCCATATCGCAAGCAAAAATGACTTCTGATGAAAGACTAATTCGTTGAATACAATTTTAAGTAGTTTCTATGAACTATTGATTAATGCATGATTTCTAAAATAGCGGAAATCGGCATTAATAATATAAAATTTAGAGATACTATACAAAAAAACAAAAACATCCTTAAGAATTAATTTTATTTATTTACTTTCTCAAAGTTATTAGATAGATAGATAAACTTCAGCTTCCGAACCCCACGTGTAATCGCCACTGGATATAACGGATATGCTTAAAAACTGAATCTAAAGCTAGGCACAAACGACGAACATGTTCGCCGAGCATGCGTGGTTGCGTTAACCCATACACCGCGAACACATTTGCCGAACATTCATAGCGTTCAGATTCTTCAAAGCATTATCATGTGCTATTTGCCATGATTTATTTTTCCCACCCTTATTTTTGTAGTTTTCATTTTTTGAATCCCATATAAATTCTTCGCTTTGTTCGCGAACATGGCCATACACGACAAAATCGAAATGTTTCGCTAACAGCGAGCGGCTCGCGAACCAGTCCATACACGAGAAAAACACAGCGAGCGCGAGTATGCTCGGAAAGCATGTTCGTCGTTTGTGCCCACCTTAAGGCAGTTTTGTTCTTTTGTCAGGATGTACCCGTGACAAAAAAAAAACATTATTTTTATTTGTATGGGCTTGGTTTTTGCATAAATGTATGGGGGCCTACACGCAAAAATTTGTGAAAAGGGAATAATAATAACGTAGAAATAAATGGATAATACACATAATTAAACGTTTTTATATTGCTAAGTCGATATAGTTTGAGTGAAAAAAAAAGATGCAATTTGAATTCATGGATAAATAAGAATACATATATCAAAAAAAAAAAATAAAAAATCGTTGAAGCGGTTTTTTAAAAAATTGTGGCGGGTTAATATGGTGGTGCTAATTTGTAGCGTGGATAATTCGGTGTTCGGTTCTTGGCATGGATTAACACTAAAATGAAGGTTAGTTAGTCAATTTCCGCTTCGCTAAGCTCTCAGCCATGCGTACTGCAGTACTGCATGGACTGCAGTACACGTTGAATTGGCAGCCTAGCAAATGTTAAATAATTTCATCTTCTTCTTAAATAATAAGACATTGGTTTGAATTTTAAATTTAACAATTTTTATTGAATCTAAAAGAAAATAGTTTTATAAATCCACAGAATGTGGCAATCATAAAATTTTTGCCTAGTTGGCAATCATTAAATTAATTAAAGTGTGAATAAATATATATATATGTGTATATGTCAAAGGGTATCCGGGTGTCGTGTATGACTTCGTGTGGACGGTCGTGGAACTTCGCACACTTCGTAAGCACTATGCCTTCTACGAAATAGACACGTGAAAAAGGAAGAAAATTCAACAGCAGCATATAAGCATGCCGAATGCCGATGGACGCTCGTGGTAACATCACATCAACAACCGACATACAAATTTGTTGGTTGATCCAAGTTAATATCTTCGGTGAACGCTGGGTACCAATTTCGCAATTTGAAGCACAAACCAGAATGAATTTCGTTCTGACTGGAGGTCGGCTTTTATACAATTTAGCAAGAGTTTTTAAAAATTTTGATTATTTCTTTTATATAATGACTTTGAATGCCCAACAACAACTTGAGTGTGCTACCATCAAGTTTTTTCTCAATTATTTTTGGCTGGGATTATAGCTATTTGACGACTTGACAAGGTCGATCATCAGATTCCTTTGCTCTAGTGGTGCTGGTCTACTTTTTCATTTTAATTGAAAAACTTCTTTTGCCTTCATCGTGTATTGAACCACGACCACCCGCTTAGTAGCCAACGCACTTTGCATCATGCCACGAAGCCCACATGATCATCTCCAACCTAATGCAGGTTTTTTCTGTTTATCAATTGCATTGAAACGACTAGTGCTTTTATTAGCCACACAATAGTTTGTTGTTGTTTATTCGGGTTCTTTCTTATTTTCTCCTTACTCGTTTATAAGCCAACATTTTTGCTGTTCATATAAGAAGGGAGAACCACAAAAATGTTGACACACATTTTTTATAAAAATTCTTGGAGCCGATTTTGTGAAATAAAATTTGAATGGTTATTTTATGTGTTTAAAATAAAGAAAAAATTAGACAAGGGCTGGCAACTAGACGACTCCCTTAACTAGAGTTGGGTTTGTTCTCTAAACGAGGACTGTTTAAAGTTTTGTTCCAATATCTTTTCAAAAGGGATTGAAATCGAAACAAAAAAAATTCAAGTTATGTGAGAAATTTGTCATTTAACGATTTGATTACTAACCAAATTTGTAACTGGAATTTTTTTTATTTTTAGTACTAAATTCCCCAATTTTTTAAAGGTTTTTAAAACTTGACCAGTTGTAAAAGTGATTCAGTGTACCCATCAAATTTTAGTAAGTAGGTTTATCATAACAGATTTCTCCAATAACTTTAAGTTTTTTGATATCTCTAATTTAAATATTCATTGTACAGTAAGTAATTCCCATTGTACAGTAAGTAATTCCCAAAAAAACGCATCGACCGTAGCATGGACCGTAGCTTTTTTATTTTTGTAAGAATGGTACACCTGCACAACAGTCACAAGTAATGAAAGAGTCTTTTGCAAAGTAAAATTATTAAAAAATCAAAATTAGGAACAATAATTAGCTTTTATTCATATAGAATAGAAAGTAGAAAAACGTACCAATATTTAATTTATGTTTCAATTTTTCTGCATGTGTTCACTTTTTCTGCATTTGCAATTTTAAATTTAAACATTCATTTTGCACCAATAGAAATGAAATGATAAGCGAACGGGTTTGTTCATAGACTATGGTTAAGTCTCTTTTTACACAGGGCAATTTTTGTATTGCTTTAAAAACCGTCAATGCCTTTCACACTAGGAAACACACTTGCCGGAGATTTGCTTGTTTCCTTTTAATATTTCTTGGTTTTGAACGCACACTACAACGTAGTTTAAATTGTTCACTCCCATTACATTTGCCCTTTATATTTCATACTTTTATTTATTTTCTGAGTAGATCGATAGCTGAGTTTTATTTTTTAAGTCAATTTACAAATTTATTTTCTGAGTATGTCCCCTTTCACACAAGATGTCCCCTTTCACACAAGGAAACTGAGTTGCCGGCTACTGGGAGTTTGTTGGCGAGAAGGGCAAGAAGTAAGGGGAATGAAAAAAATCTCCCCGGTCAACGATTCGAAGACATTTTTTTGACGTTTTGCTTTGCATTCCAATTAGCCCGACAAAATCTTCCCAGTTTCCTCCTCAGTTTCTTGGTGACAGTTTCTTCGTGTGAAAGGTACAAGGCAATTAAAGGAAAACGTCAAAAAAATCTCCAGCAACTGGTTTCCGTGTGTGAAAGGGGACTATGTTTAGCTTTCAATTCAATATTCACTCAACAGAGATCATACTGCACTTAACATACGTGGATTAAGGAACAAATAGCTAACATTTGGTTTGCAATTTCCATGCCCATGTCCAGAAAAAAAAACAATGGGATCACAAAATTGTACACCCAGTCCATGTCCATGTACTGAAGCAAATACCGTTCATGGCCAACGTTCATTAAACAGTGAGGAAAAAGCACATTTTGTTAAGTTCAGTTGCCGCTTAGTGCGCTTAGGCCAGGCGCGCACATGAATTTTTTTCCGAAACGAAATAGTTTAATCATTAATTGCTCATACGCAACTTAAAAATCAATCAACGAGATAAACCAACACACATACAACATATTGATTTAATGTGCTCGCAGTTACATTATAGTTCGGTGTGATTCAAACTGAAGAAATTATTTGGGGCGATCGTTCGATTTGTGCCAAAACACAAACCTTTAAGTTGCTCGAATCGCGGACTGAATAGTTTTTGCATGTGCGCGCACTCTCATATAAGTCCATTGTATTCACTTTAGCAACCAAACTGTAAGCTGCATATGTGCGCGCCTGGCATTATAGCTCATAGAATTTCGTACGAATAAATATTTTGCGGCGCAGTGTCGAGCAGTTCCTCTATAGTGCAGTTCCACTCAATGCGGTTTGTCTTATCAAATTGCTTTTTGTAGATCTAAATAAAAAGATGATTTTTTTCACCAAACTCCGTTTACTTATAACTATCAATAAAAATTTAACACAAAACGAATATTGGTCTTAATTAGTCAAAACTAAATGTAAAACCGAATTCATTCCATAGATATTGATTTTTTTTTCAAAATGGAAATCGAAATTTGTTAAAATTGATAAATTGACATTAGGGATATGCAAAATTGCAGATATAGGCGGAATTTTAGACGTGCTCCAGAAAATAATTGAGCAAAGAATATAGTCTTTAATAGCAAAAGTTAGAAACTTTTCAGAAGAACAGCTTATATTTTATTAAAAAATAGAATTATCTAAGATCTTAGGAATATAAACTGTCCAACTATAAAAAAAAAAGAATCAAAAAGATCGATTTGTCTTACGAATAAAATTAATAATTATAACACTCCATGAACACATCCATCGAGATTCAACCCAATTATCAATCGTACCAACAAAACTAACAAAATCAAATTCGAGACTCGAATAAACGTCATCGAGCCATCCACCGTAGCTTCTACTTTAGCTTTTTATCGACTGTAGCGAATTGTAGGTAAAATGCTACGACGGATAAGCTTACGACGGATAAATTTCCCAATAAAACACAGGTAATGTTTGTGTATTACACAAGAACTTTGTTTTTTTTTAAACATATTTATTTTGTTGTTCGATAAAATTTGATGGTCTTACGAATTGTCTACATTGTCGACAAATTTATGTCGATAATTTTGAATTGTCTACATCGAATTGTTTACATGTAGGCAATAATGTAGTCTTAACTTATAGTCTACATGGCACATCACTGTAAGGTACTAATTTGGGCTGAATTTTGTTTAATTCATTATTGATCTCGAAATGAGTTTGCCTCAGCCTGATTCAGATTCTATGCATGGCATGAGAAAGTAGGTACACAGACTTAATATGTAGCTTGATTGGATGTTGTCTAACGAAATTCTACCACCACTCCTAAATTGTCGTTGTTTGAAGTCAAACTCCCTCATTTTAACTATACGACAAGCCTTTATCTGCTGATGTACCAAATCATAAACTTATTCTCTTCTTAGTGCCACCAGGCGCCTGGTATGAGTACGTTCTTGACACCAAGGCCTAGTACCTGATGATTCGTTGTAGACTTAGCATTTGGTGACAGGAATCCAGAGCTTACTCGCTACCCGAAAACCTGGCGACATTATTTTTACGCCAATTATTAAATGGAGTCATAACCGCTCATCAGCTGAAATCTGTACCTTTTTTGCAACTGCCTACCAGATTTGAATATAATAGTAAGGATTGAACACAATTGTCACCAACGCCATCTAGAATGTTTTATCAATGACAACCACCTGTTGAAATTAAACATACCGAACTTATCTCGAAACCAAAGATAACAACCTTCAAGAAAAGTTGGGAAATCATTGAAATGATCCAACCTGCTAACTGACACCTAGTGTACATTTTTATAGGATAACTGTTGTGTAAAGATAAAAGTAATTTTATTGTGATTGGAGGATTTAAAAGGAATAAGACACGTAAGCTCGTAGGTAATTATTTGAGTTCGAAATCATAAAATAAAGAAATTATTTTATAATATCGATTATCGTTATTATGGCATTCCTGGACTTAAACTAAACACCTAAAATTTCTTTAACCTTGATCCAAATTCTATCAACACTGGCATCAGCTGTTCTCAATCTCAATATAAGGCACTTAAATTTTAATACCTTCTCGCATGCTCTCTTGCCCAATATGTTCAATCATAAATTTTGGAAATATAAAATTTTAAAGACGTATCTATTAGATTTTTGTTTGCTTAAATTGGCTTTAAACAACGTTATTTAAATTCGTATCTATAATCGATTTCTCATTCGTATTGAACTAAACGATCATAATGTAACGTAAGGCAAGCAAATTCAAAATCAATCAATTCAGCAATTTTGTGACAGCTTTGTAAAAGACATTTCTGAGATTGTTGTTGATTTGAAAACAAAGTATTGGAGGTGAATTTTGTAAATACAAACCAATTTAAAAAAAATGGTGAATGCCAAGCTTGAGGTGACTGAAAATAGATTCAAAACTCATGGTTCGATTTGAGCTGTAAGGAGGTTATCAGGCTGAGAGAGGTAAGTTTCCGATGTTATAAAGCCAACCCAACTGAGGAAAACCGGAATAAGTTCAAAACAAGCTAGAGAGACCTGTAATAGTCATATTTAAAGACTCAAATTTCTACATGAGCAAAAATTATGGCAAAAAATACTACAATGTCCCAAAGGTAGTAAACATTTTTGGTCATTTGTAAAAAACGAATGAAATTCCACCTGCTCGTTGGTTCCATCGCTCGTTTCCAACAACACTCCTGTGAAGCGCACAAGAAAAAGCAAATTTGCTAGCAGCTCAGTTTGCTGCTAATTCTACGCTTCCACAAAGTGTCACGACTCCTCCTGTATATGAGAGCATAAACTGTTTCATGGGACGTATCTTCTTTCGTACTCGTGCAGTTGCTAGAGTTCTTAAAGATCTTGACATACACAAATCCGCTGGTCCAGATAGTATCTCCCCTATTATTCTGAAGAGGTGTTCTTCTAAAAACCACTGCGTAAGCTTTTCCATCTGTCCTACTCTACTGGTCTCTTTCTGAGTGGGTGGAAAACAGCATTTGTCCAGCCTGTCCCTAAAAAAGGCGAATCTTTCTCACCCTCTCCCTACCGTCCAATTGAACTTACGTCCCTTCTTTGCAAGGTCATGGAAACGCTGATTAACTATCAGCTTTAGAAATATCTTGAAGAACGAAAGCTCAATGACCGACAGTATGGCTTTCGTAGCAATAGGTCCACTGGTGATATGATGGTGTATCTCACCGAACAGTGGCACAAATCTTTACATCGTTTTGGAGAATGTAAGATTATTGCGCTTGATATTTCAAAAGCATTTGATAGAGTTTGGCATCAGGCTCTCTTATCGAAAATGCGTGCATTTGTTATCGAGGAATCTATTCTTCGTTGGATTAGAAATTACCTTTTGGATCGCTCAATACAAGTTGTATTGGACGGTTTCAAGTCTGATATTCACAAAATAAATGCTGGTGTGCCCCAGGGCTCCCGACTCTCTTTCTCATTTTCATCAATGATCTCTTGTCTGACACTTCTAATCCAATATACTGTTTTGCTGACGACAGTACCCTCAGCTTGTCATACTCGTTTTTAGATTCTCATCCATGTCCTTCGGATGTGAAACTTGAACGGCAGCGTATGATTAGCTCATTAAATTCTGATCTAGACAGCATTGTCCAATGGGGAATAAAAAACCGCGTAGAATTTAATGATTCAAAAACCCAATGCTGTCTTTTGTCGTTAAAGCGGGGCCCTCCCCCAATGCCGTTGTCCATTAGCGGCGCTTGCATCGAGGAAACCGAACAACTTTCAGTTCTTGTTATGTGCATCACTGACTACCTTTTGTGGGATGAACACATATTCGACGTCGCCAAAAATACTGCAAGATGTTTGGGTTTTCTAAGACGATGCAAGAAAATATTTCTCCCCTTCTGATCTGGCTGTAATATATAAAGCCTTCATTCGTCCAAAGCTTGAGTAGAATTGTCATATTTGGGCAGGTGCTCCCATAACGCACTTAAGTCTCCTGGACAGAATCCAAAAAAGACCTATAAAATGAAACAGATGACTAAAACAATTGAGCCTCTCTCGCACCGTCGCGTTGCAATGTTTCATGCCTTTCATTGTTTTATCGGTATTATAATAAACAGTGTTCTAGTGATATAGCCAGTTGCATTCCTCCCCTTAAACTATTCAACCGTAACACTCGCGCTTCTATGAAAGCCCATCTATTTATCCTTGAGCCCAACTTCGGACGTACTGTCAAGTATAGAGATTCTTTCTTTAGCCGCACAACACGAATGTGGAATGCTTTACCCGACCGAATTTTTCCCTCCCATTGCGATATTCAGGCATTTAAAACCAGTGTACATCGGTATCTCCTGTCTAATCCTATCCCATCTTCCTAATCGCTCCCACTGTGTATAAACATTTTAAGGGTATTCATAACCCCTTGAGTGCGCGCATAATTTAAAAAAAAGACATAAAAACCATTTTCTTAACACTTTTTGTTAAACCAGAAGGGGTAGGTATAAAATCCGTTTTTTGTTGGATTTTACATCTTTGGGTTAGAAGCAACATACTATGTATGTATTGCATCATGTTTTTATTTTTTTGTAATACATAGTAATAATACAAGAAAAATAAACAAGTTAAAGTTCTTTTCGATAAATATTCGGCGTAAAAAATTGCGGTCATTATTTAGCCGAAGTATTTCTTAATTTTCTGTCTTGTTTTCCAGATCAACATCCTCGTTTTCGAGCTCATCTAAAATATACGTACATATACATAAATTTAAGTGTTTTCATCTGAGGTAATAATATCCTGAAAATCTATGACTAAGTTTTACAGAACAGCCAAAGCGATAACTGCTGTTTTTGTATTTTAAAGAGAACATCGAAAGCCTATAAGTAGGATTCTGAAGCGGCTCTTCCATACTCCAAAATACCTTTCTACAGCATTGCGCGTAGCAATATGTGCGATGTTGTATTGTTCTTCAGCACGCGTTCGAGGATTTAGTAAAGGTGTTAATAAAATATTGGAGCATACATTGAGCATAGTCCCCATCACCAAGTAAGATTCCTTTGAGTTCCCCATCATCGAACCTTTCCTTCCTTAAAAACGTATTTCCCTAAACTTGTCCATTTCTTTTATTTGCTCTGAGACCAATGTTGGCATTTTTACAAATTCGGGCCGCTTTGAAGCGAATGCCTTTGCAACCCTTTGACGTATCACACACAGCGTGGATTGGCTAAATCCGTGTATATCCGCCCAATAATCTTGCCTCTACATAAAGGAAAATAAATTTTAAATAATTTCTTTTTTAGTAGGATAAAGTATAATTAAAATATTTATATCTGCACCTCATTTCGACCCCAATATCTTATGGCAGCCATTACTTGTAGATCAGCAGAAATGTGACCACATCTTAAGAGAACCTTCGATATCGGATCGGACAAGGTTTATGATTTTAACCACCTAAACCTATACATTTTCGGCGAAAAGAAATTTCATCCAGTTCCATGGGGTTGTAACAGTGGCTTATAAATGTTGGATGTTCTTCTTCTATTAGAATTGGAACCTTATGTACTAACTTCGTTTAAGTCATTTATAAATGAAATAAAATTATTATCCATTATTTTAATTGAATATGTTAGAAAAAATCACAAAACTAAATAAAATCTCAATTCCAAGCTTCAATAGTTGAGAATAGATATGTCAAAATACATTTAAGAGGGCTTTAAATAAGCTCTAAGCGCCCTGAATCTGTTTAAGCTAAGACACCTTTAAGTAACGTTGTTTAAATGACAAAATTTGTTATGGATATTGAACTTAAGTGTTGTTTAAAAGTATTTTAAAATTAAGTAACCGGAAATCACTACTTTATAAATTATCAACGTTAGGTATATCGAAGAAATTTTTAAGACTGTATATGTGTGGGTGGCAATGGCGCAGTGGATAAAGTGATTGATTGCTAACTTAGACGTGTGTGTTCGATCCCCACGCTTGGCGCATTCTTTTCTATACCTCCAATTTTAACTGGATGCCGTCCATGGGTTAAAATGAGACAACAATACCTGGTTCTCGAATCCACTGTTCAAGTTTCATTTAAAAGACCCTAGGTCTTACAGGTATATAGTTAAAAAAAAAACTTCCGCTCACCAATACTTGCGCCGCTGTGTCAAATGGGTTTTCAATGTCCAGCTTCTTTAGCACCAATAGCGGTGTGCCCCAAGGTTGTCCCTTAAGCCCGATTATGTTCCCACTTTTCATTGATGATGTCTCCCCTAATTTTCCTGGTGGTGTTCGCTTTGGAAATCTTCTTATTAAGGTATTCTACTTTATGCGGACGACCTTGTCGTTTTGTCGGATAACCCTATCAAATTGCAACTACAAATTAATAGACTCAAAAGCTTTTTTGGGAAATGGGACCGCAATATAAACACCACGAAGTCGAAAATTATGATCTTCGAAAGTACCCGCCAAAGGAGAAGTCGGCGAGAAGCATGGTTTCTGGAGCGTGAACTTATAGAGGTTTTTAACCAATTTAGATATTTAGGTGTTCTTTTTTATAGCAATCTAGATTCCCGTCCTCATGATAAAGATGAATGCTTGTCGGCAAAAACTGCAACAAAATCTTCTGCAATAAATACATAGGCATCTCAGCTAAATTCAGAGTCTTTGAAGCCACTATAAACTCATGCTTATGCTATGCCAATCAAGTTTTTGTTTACCAAGTTCTCGATTAATTTGAGATCATGCAACGCTTCTTTTTTAAACGAATTTTCAAACTTCCAAATGCTACACCAAATTATGCCATACATGTGGTATCAGGTATCCCTCCAATCTTTCTTAAAAATCTTAAACATAATGCCGACTATATAATGAAGGTAATGCAAAGGTCAAGTGAAAATATTCATAAGCAAATGATGGATTTTGCATTCCGAAGGAATTTGTCTCCATTCAAAGAATGGCAGGAGATAGCAAATGCGCACGGATTTAATCTAAACCTTAGTACAACTTCTTTTGCTAATTTGAAAGGTAGGTTTTATGATTGTATTGCAATTGAAGATGATTCACTGTATCCCATGTTCCTGAATAGGGCTCAAACCTCTTCAAGCAGATTGGTCTACAAGCAACTCAATCACACTCTAGTTGTAAACAATTACTTTAATAGTAAACTTTCTGCAATCAAATGCTAAATTTGAACTATAAACCTCACAGAAATGATAATTCCAGTTGTAATATTTGCAATCGAAACAAAATCGAAGATGCCAACCATTTTGTAGCCGTTTGTCCTATTCTGCAAGAGAGAGTGAAATTGGGAGGACCTTTACAGTTTTATTGATCATCCCTTAGATTACCAAAACGGTTTTGTACTCGGAGAGTAAATCCAAAATTTTAAATTTATTTATGTATATCTATCCATCCTTATATTATTTACTTATATTTACTTTAAGCATATTATAATCTTAAACTCTCTTTTTTTATTCTTAATAAATGTCAATTTTTTTTTATATTTATTTATTTATTTATTTCATCAATTGATTCAGGATCTGCTGATTACAAAATTTCATAAAAAAATAATAAGGATACAAGATATACATATACATATTTACAAGAGATAGCAAAATTGTTTTAATATTTTAATAAATTAATTATTCAATTACATATTTGAAGAACTTTTTTCTTAAAACATTCTCTATTCATACTAAGATCAATTTCAATGTAAACCATATTAAATAGATTTAGAGAACGCGTTATAAAATAACTCATTTCTGTTGCGAAAAACAAAACTCGTGATGGTACATAGAATGGAATTTGTGAAAGCAGTTCAAAAGAGGTTATTTTATTATCAATAATATCTTTAATGAACAATATACATTGGACTTGTCTGCGACATTTAAGCGTTTCTAAGTCAATAAGAGAACATCTTGGTTTATAATCCGGCAAAGACCCCCCAACCGAATTAAGTTTGCGTAATATAAGGTGACAATATTAACGCTTTTAGACTTTTCAAAGGCATTTGATACCGTCAATCGTTTTATTCTCTGTGAAAAACTTAAAAATCAATTCAATTTTTCATTTCCATCTGTCAAGCTTATTCTTTCCTACTTAACTGGTAGAACTCAGGCAGTTTTTGCTAACAATGTTATGTCAACTTTTCTCCCTTTGCTGAGAGGTGTCCCCCAGGGCTCTATCTTAGGCCCTTTACTGTTCTCAATGTATATTAATGATCTTCCGTCAAGCCCGCTGAATTCTTCTGTGCACATGTACGCAGATGACGTTCAATTATACAATAGTTTTCATCTAGGTATGTTAGAGAATGGTGTGCATGAAGTCAATGAGGACTTAAATATTATTGTTATATGGTCCCGAAAAAACGATCTCTGTTTAAATCCGAAAAAAACTAAATGCCTAGTCATCTCTAGAACTATATGTGACACATCATATTTTCCTGTAATATATTTGAATAACTGTGCTATCGAGCTCGTTGATTCTGTAAAAAATCTTGGGCTAACATTTAATAAAACACTTAGTTGGAACACCCATATTAATTTGACGTTAGGTAAAGTATATGGAGGTCTTCGATTGCTCTGGGCGTCTCATCATATAACGCCCTTGAAAACTCGGTCAATGTTGGCCAAAACCTTAATAGTGCCCCTTATTCTTTTTTGTTGTGAGGTTATTAGTAATTGTGACTTCGAACACAAACGAAAACTTAACGTTGCTTTCAACAGTATTACGAGGTATGTTTATGGTCTCAGGAGATATGACCACATCTCAAGTTTTTCCAAGTCTATATATGGCATTTCATTCGATAGCCTATTAAAATTACGAACTTTAACCATGCTTCACAATATCATACAATCTCATCAGCCAGAATACCTATATAATAAAATTAATTTTACGCGTTCTGAAAGATCATGCGATCTTATTCCAGTGAGATACAAATTCTTGGTATCTGAACGGCAGTTTTATGTGCATTCTATTCGTTTATGGAACTCTCTCCCTCGCTCTGTTAGAATTATAAGCAGCCCGATGTTGTTTGGAAAAATGCTAAGAGAATTCTTCCCTAGCTCTGAGGTACTTATTTACTTTATGTTATTGATGATGATGTTGATGGTGATTGTGATGTGATGATGAATTGTTATATCAAATTTTGAGTTAATTTTTAACTTTCATATATTTTAATTTTTTTTTTTTCATAGATATTGTTTGTTAATTTTATAATGCATATATATTTCGCCTTGTTAAATACAACGCCCATTTTTTTTGTAAAAATAGTATTAAGATACTGAAATTCGCTCTAGATTATAAGATATTGTATCTTACAAAGTATAATTATACAATAAATAAATGAAATGAAATGAAATAATGCATAATGAGTGAATCGTTTTTGAACTCTTTCGATTCTCAAAATATTATTTTCATAAAAAGGAGACCAGACGACACAACAATATTCTAAAACCGAAAGAACTATTGACATAAATAATGTCTTCAAAGTATGCGCATCCTTAAAATCATTGGAGTTACGTTTCAAAAAACCTAAAAGTGAATTCGCTTTAGATACAATGTAGTCAATATGTGATCTGAAGTCAAGTTTAGAATCAAAAATCACCCCAAGATCATTAACATCATTTACCCTCAAAATTTAATTTATATTCAGAATCAATAAGGGATGAGGATCTCGATACATTAAAAATCTTACACTTTGAGTAAATCAGTTGAAGATGGTTGTAGTCGCACCATTGCAGTAAATTGTTTATATCCAACTGCATTAACAAGCAATCTTCATGTGAAGATTTTGCTGTACATACTTTTACGTCATCAGCATACATCAAGCAGTTGCACTGTTTAAAATAGAAGGTAAATCATTTGTAAAGATTATAAAAAGAAGTGGGCCCAAATGACTGCCCTGTGGAAGACCTGACCCAACATCTATGAGATTTGAGACACATTCATCTATCTTAACAGCTTATTTTCTCTCCGATAAGTATGAATTTAACCACTTTAAAAATGAAACATTCAATCCCAGCATTTTAAGCTTTTGCAGGAGTAGACCATGATGAACGCGGTCAAAAGCTTTAACAAAATCAGTACACAGAACATCAACTTGCCTACCATTTTCCACATGAATACTACAATATTTTGCAAAAAGACTTAAATTAGTAAGAGTTGATCTCCTTTCACAAAACCATGCTGGTTTTGAGACAACGAATTCTTTCTTTGGGTGACCAATTATTCAAAAAGCTTGGATATAACTGAAAGTTTTGAGATTGGTCTATAGTTCTTTACTAAATGCTTAAGACCACTCATATAAACAGGATATATGTATGATATTTTCCATTCTTTAAGAAAACCCCATTTTTAACGATTTATTATAAATAAGGGTCAACACATTACAAAGTGAAGAGGAACATTTTGACAGAAGTAAAGGAGGAATCTTATCAAAGCCAGATTTTTTTGAAACATCAATTTCCTTTTAGCTTTCCAAGACATCCATCCTGTTCTGAAAACCTTTGTAAATTGATATCTAGCAAAGGAGTAATATCATTATACGAAATTTGAAAGAATCGAGCAAAAACGTCACATGAGGATTTAATATCATTGGATTTCAGATCCTCGTATTCCAGACATTGAGGAGAAGAAGAAGATTTTCCCTTTAATTTTAAAAATATCCAGAAAGATTTTGAATTGTTTTTTATATTTGACTCAGCATTCATAGTATACTGCTTATACAGAAACCTGTTAAGAAAATCAAATTCTTTTCTTAACTGATAAAATATTAAAAGATCCTCCGAAAGATTTGTTATTTTAAAACTCTAAATTTTGTATTTATTTTATAATTTTCATTTTATGTTCTTAAAATTATTTTAGAATAAGTATATTTAAAGCTTTGGTTAAACAAAGAATTCATAATAATAATTATAATAATAATAATAATAATAATAATAATAATAATAATAATAAATTAAGTAAGATTTAAGATTTTATTATAGATACGGCTGTTAGTTTTTAAGTTTTGCTTGTATTAAGCTAATAAATAAACAAATGCACACTTCGTTGCCGATAATACTTAGGTAGAGTTCTTTAAGGTTTTTGATGCACCAATCATAATTTTTATTCCCAGCATCTTGGAAATGTGTTTGTTGTTTTTTTTTAATTTAAACTCCACCGAATCAAAACTAAAGTTTAAAGAGCGCTATATGAGAAGTCTTTCAGAATTTTAATCTCTACGTTTTTATCCTCTGATGGGCTTTAGTCCTAGGAGATTTCTGGCTTTCATCTGGAGGATGTCTGGCTTTCATCTAGAGTATAATTCTGCGAGAGAAAAAAATCCAACATTAAAAAGATTCAAGTCCGCAAAAATTTACTTTGTTTTCGTTTATTAAAACAACTGTATCCCTTGAGACGATTTCTTTTCTTTGCGTTAAACTCCTGCGACCTATTTTAGCTGTCTACGTATTTCGTAATATCCTACAAGATTCTCAACAGCTACCTTCATACATATACCTATCACCTTCAATTTCTTTTGAGCGATTGTACAAGAAGAAAAACAAATGATTTTTAGCTTTCCTCCTTTTTTTTCTGTCATAAAATTCTTTTCTGTATGTTGAATCATGAAAATGAAAAAAAAAATAATGCAAAAATATATATTTCCTTTGAGCGTATGTATGATGTCGTGTTTGGCAATCTCTTCCTTGCTTTCACTTTTTTGTGATTTCAAATTTCAAATTTAAAAATGTCATACAAAATGAAATAGAAGTAGTATCTCAAAGAATCAGGAAGGCAGTCAGTATCTATCATCAGCTGACATTGCCTTATGATTTTCTCAAGGTAAATTATTGTACTTCCCTTTGAAATCAAAAGTGGTTAGGGAATATTCAGGGGCGAACTGACGTAGTATTCTAAAAAGGCTTCCTTCTATGTTTGGGGGGGGGGGGGGGGAAGGGGGGTATTGTGTAGGATTTCTCTTTCGATTATTTAAGACCTAACATGGTCAAAAGCTAAACTACTTCAAGGTTGTGTAACTGATTATAATTATTTTAGTTTGGTTTTAGGCTATTTTGCTCACACTTCTTATAATATGCAATGAAAAATCTTTACCGATAAAGCTCTTTTGGTGGAGAACACCGACGCTATATATGATTAATAATGCTTCGAAATCATTGACGACAACAGTAACAGCTGATTAAAGACATGATCACAACATAGTAAACATTTTTACTTGTGATATAGGTAGTATTATTCTTAAAAAAGTCAAACTTGATATTTTGATCAAACTTGACATTGCCCCGATTGCAAGGACGAAAAAAGTGGGTGCCGCAATTCCGCCTGTCAGTCTGTCTGTTGATCTTTCTTCTAAATATCAAGGATTTAAGGCAACGGTAAACACTTTTTTTTTTTTAAATTCATTTTTATTTCATTTTAACTTATAACTATCTTAAAGCTAGACAAAAATGTTTAAAACTAGCCTAATTATCAATAACTTACAACTAATTTACTATATATACGTACGCACATACATGTACAGACACGCAGATACATGCACGTATGCCCCGCATACATACATATTTTTAATTTTTTTTTTGGTGCCACCCTGACTGTTCCCTATACCTAATGCCCTAAATCTATGTAAGTCGGCCAAGATATACCACCTTCATCGACTTTAAATATCACGATGCTGTTCAGAGAGCCACCAGAACTGGTTCTCCTGTTTCGCCCTATCCCTCCGGTCCCGATCGGACACAGTCCTACTGAACCGAAGGCGCTTTTCTCCACCTTGAGCGATGACGTCTCGACCATACAGGAGTCGCCTATCCACAGTTTTCCGGCTGACGTGGTAGATGAGCGGAACCGCCCCTCCATCCTGTATCAGCCCTCGACTGTCTAAATAGAGGATGCCTCGGGAGGGATGTAACCACTTAACCGCGCACTCTCAAAATATTCGTTATTGGGGTAATAAGCCCCAAAAATTAAGCTGTTAGTTGAGGACATCGCTCTTGCAACGTGACCCCGAATCAGCTTGAACAAAAAATTATCTATTCTGTTTATGTTGGCTCCGTTGTATAGAACCTGGTTGGAATAATATCTTGTGTACTCTGACTCTGGTGTTCTGTGTAATCCAAGGCAACGTCTAAGACATTGCCTCTCAAACACCCGAATCTTTTCCATTTGAGATGGGGCAACGTTGAACCACGCCGGGCATCCGTAGGCAATCATCGGCCTGATGAGGGCTGCTATAAAACAGTCGTTTTGTCAAGGCAAAGGGTCCCCTAGCCCTGGCCAAAGCAGCACCTATATGTCTGTCGAAATACAGGTACTGAATTAACCAGATGCCAAGGTACTTTACTACACTTTTACTCGCCAGTGGATGTCCATGTGACCCTACGATCACCAGCTTGCGCCAGTTCTTTCTCGTATCCCTTGAGGCGCTAGACAACGGAGTCCTAAACAAAATAGTTTCTGATTTCTGGAAGTTGATTTTAAACTTCCAGTCATTACAATATCGCTGAATCTTGTCGAAGTCACTCTGCAAGAGACTTTTGATGACCTCAACTGTATTAGCTGTTCTGTACGATACGGTAAACACTTGTTTGTGTTATGGTGTGCAGGCGTTTGGGACAATCCCCTTTGAGGAGTTTGAAGATGTTCAGAGATATTTCTTTAAGCGTTTGTTTAAATTACCGAATGCAACTCCAACCTATGCAATTCACGTGGAGTCTGGTTTGCCACCCATATATTTGCTAAATCTAAAAGCCCATGCAGACTATTTAATAAGGTTGATGAACCGAAGCAGAAACAGTTTTCATAGAGCCATTTTAGTTAGATTGCTGAAAACCAATGCAACACCTTTCAGTAATTGGAACTAACTGGCGCTATCTCACGATATCAGTATATCCTTGTCTGTAGGTAATGTTAGCGAATGGCATGATATATTTGCAACAATTATAGCTAAGGTTGATGACAAAATATATGACCAACACTTAACAAGAGCATCCTCTTCGGCTTCCAGACTAATCTACCGCAATCTAGATCATCCATTACTAACCCTAGGAAATTATTTCAATGTTAAATATCCATCTAAAGTTATAAGCACCATTTTCAGAGCCCGAGTCGAATTATTGAATTTAAATTTCATTCCACATAGAACCGATCTTCAGCAAACTTGTAATTTATGTAACAGGAGAGAAGACGAAAGTGTGTACCACTTCATTGGGGTGTGTCCCATTTTACAAGAAATCCGACGTTTATACTTCCAAGAAAGTTTTCTGACTGTAAATAATCTCTACGAAATATTAAATGGTTCTCGGGGCTGGCTCGCTCTATATAAATATTTCAGCCATGCTATGACTTATCGTAATAGTTTTTGAACAGTCAAGAGATACAGCAAGTCTATATTCATTGTGAATTCGAATGTTTATAACCATTTAATTTTGTTATTATGTTTTTGTTTTAAATCATCAAAATTAGAAGTTTTCTTTTTTTTTATGTTGCAAATCATCAAAATTGTCGACGGCCTCCAGGTTTCTCACTTTCCTATTAACTAAGTTTGAATATTCATGTAAATGTATTTAAGTTCTCATTGAGTATTCCATTATGTTAATTTTTCATAAAAATTATGTTAACAAGAATTTAAATCCGTTACTCTTTTTATGTTTTAAATCATTAAAATTAGCAGTTTTTTATGTTGCAAATCATCAAAATTGTTCAAATACCAAAATTTCTCTCTTTTTTTTCAACTTTTTTTGTATATTCATTTAAACGATCGTATGTATATTATGTAAATAACTATTAATTGTTTATTAATTTAAATTTACCGAAACATTATCGTAAACAAGATTTATAGTTACATTTTCTCTTTATATAATATTATTTTCTTTTCATCTTACTGAAATGTCATTTCCGGCAGACGGCAAAATTGTCAGGTCCGTATTCTTACTCTAAAAAAAAATTGTAATTTTATCTGAGGAAATAAAGAAAAAATCTAATCTCTAATCTATCTAATCTCTGGATGGATTTGCTTTAAACGTAGTCTTTTCTGTAATATGCCCAGTCCCACACGTTTGTTGTTGTTTCATTTTTTGAAGAGAATAATGACGGTGTGTATGCCATATATTTTTTTTTCCAAAAATCAAATTTTTCTGAAAACAAGTCTCCAACGATTTTAATTTAAAAGAGTCAGTTGACCAATAAAGAGAAAATGTACTTTATAGTATTTTTTTAACTGGTTATTTTTGATAGCTACCTCAAGTTTATAGTAGAACCATTTTTTTTTATTGTTTTCAATTTTCTGGAAAATGGTTCATTTGAATTTTTGGAAAATGTTCATGCAGAAGCGCTTAAAAAGCCTTAACACTAATTTAACCCAACATTTTTCAAAACATTTTTTTTTTTTTGAAAATTCAAAATTAGTGCAATTAAATTAGTTAAAAAAATTATGTTGCTTTGAAAAAAATTCCAACAAAGTTGAATTTTGGTGAAGAGCTTCAATTTTACGTACTAAGCATTTTATAAAAAGTACCCTAAATTTGGAGCGGAGCAATGTCAAAATGTCCTAAAAAAGTTTAAAAAAAAATCGTTTTTAAAAAAACGTCCCACAGATTTAAATTTGTTTTTCTCATAATATCAAATTTGTCCACAAAATAAAATAGCGTACTTTTTCTACCGTCTTATTTGCACTGAAAACGGGTCTAATAATTTTAATAAAAATAAAATGCATGACTGGATAGCACGAACTGGCTCTTTTGTTCGATCACATCGTATGCGAACGACTATTTATTAAAAGTCTAAACAATTAAAAATTAAACATTTCTTTAAATTTTTTCCTAAAAAAAATTGTTATGACAATCTTAAATATTTAATAATATAAAAATATAAACTTAAAAACAAAAGATTAATCGGCTTAATTCTTTTAAAAAGAAAAAAATAATTCAAAATTCTGAAATAAATATCTTAACTAATTTGAGCTCAAAAAAAGTACGCCATTTTATTTCTTGGATAAACTGGAACTTATGAGAACAAAATCTTACATATCTGTGGAGTGGTTTTTGGTCAAAAAAGTTTTTTCTTAACTTTTTGAAATCAATTTTCAAAAAAAAAAAATCAAAAACCCCAATTCATAGGTATTCAACAAATACATATAACTTTACTTTTTGAAAATAATTTAATGAACAGTTTTCAATATATAAATTTTGTAATTTTTTTTTTAAATGCTTTTAAAAATACAAACAAATATTAATTAAAAATATTGGTTCGCAGTATAAATTGGGCAACCTAAACTTATATATGTATGTCTGAAATTTCGAAAGAATCGGCGGCCCACCCGTATCGGCTGTAAGTGTCTATACATACATATAGACAGACTGACAGACTGACAGACTGAAAGACTGACAGACTGACAGACTGACAGACTGACAGACTGACAGACTGACAGACTGACAGACTGACAGACTGACAGACTGACAGACTGACAGACTGACAGACTGACAGACTGACAGACTGACAGACTGACAGACTGACAGACTGACAGACTGACAGACTGACAGACTGACAGACTGACAGACTGACAGACTGACAGACTGACAGACTGACAGACTGACAGACTGACAGACTGACAGACTGACAGACTGACAGACTGACAGACTGACAGACTGACAGACTGACAGACTGACAGACTGACAGACTGACAGACTGACAGACTGACAGACTGACAGACTGACAGACTGACAGACTGACAGACTGACAGACTGACAGACTGACAGACTGACAGACTGACAGACTGACAGACTGACAGACTGACAGACTGACAGACTGACAGACTGACAGACTGACAGACTGACAGACTGACAGACTGACAGACTGACAGACTGACAGACTAACAGACTGACAGACTGAACGGGTGGGCCGAATTGCTATCTAAAAACTTTTTTTTCGACGAATGCATAACTTGCCTAACGGGTTTCGATAAAAAATTTTTGTAAATTTTCTATTTTATTCGAATTCTAAATAATACTGCATTTCAAGATCTTCGAAAAATAGTTTTTTTGGATTTTTGAAAAAAGAACTTTTTTTTTTTGGAAAATTTAATATATCGAAAAATAGTGGACAATTTTTTCTGAAATTTTAAATATTAGATATATCAAATTGTCATCACAATTTTGTATAAAAAATATGCCAGGAGTTTATTATATAAAAAAATTATGTTAGAAACCACTTTAGAAATATATTTAGCCGTTTCTATTAGGAATCTTTCGCATAAAATGTGACTAACATAAGAGCAAGTACGTGCGATCCAGTCGTGCATTTTATTTTTTTTTAATTCTTGGAATCTTCGAAGCCATTTCGAACTAATTGCACCAAACTCTAAAATAAACACCTCTTCAAAAGTACACATGTTAAAAATACAATTTAAAAATAACTACACCTTTTCAAAAACTCTACTAACGATTCTTAAAAAACAACAAGTCTTAAAAACACTAATTGAACAACACTTTTAAAAAAATACACCTTTTAAAAATACAATTTACATAAGAACTTTACTTCACATTAATTGACGGAGTGCTACGAAAATATACGCAAATAATGTTCTTCTTAAAAAAAACAGCTTAAGATTTTGTAACTGCATGTAAACTTATTTACCCACACATTAAAAGAAATGTAAAAAATAAATACACCACGATAGCACTCATCATTAAAAACTTTTTTTTTAAGCTCTCAAATCAATGCACCTCAACAGAAGCCTAAGGAAAAAAAGCTGAACGAGTTACCAAACGGACACGGGTAACTCTGAATGCACATCAATATTTCACACTATCAGAATTGGTCGAAGAGACCTTATAGCAAGCTCCGTCTTGCGACCAATGGTTTGCCAACACAGAAAACTGTGTTATACCACCGGCTCATCATTTAGTGCAGTGTTAGTTGTTAGTAGGCAAACTCTATTACAAATAACACTAACACAAGTACAACATGAAAATATAACATATAATATTACGTCCATACAAAACAAGAACATAACAATAAACAAAAAAACATTTAGGAGCGTGGAACACTGGTTTTGAGTAGATTTTTTAATTTAATTTTACTGATATTGAAATCAAAAACGTTTGAATTCCAAATTAAAGGTCTACCCATACGTGTCAAGGGATCATGCATCCCATAGTTTGTCCTATGTGTTGGGACTTTAATCAAGTCGAGTCCGCGAAGATTATAACCTCCACCCCGATAATTAAAAAAAACTGAACATAGTAGGTCTGGTGCATCTGTGACACCTGTTATTATTTGGTGGAAGAATACCAAATCATTGTTTGTTCTTCTCTGTGCCAGTGTTTGCGTTTGAAGAATACATAAACGTTGGTCATAAGGGAGGGCATTATAAGGATCACTCCACTGAAGCCCGTTCAATGCGAAGCGAGTGAAGTTTCTTTGAACAGATTCTAATCTCTCAATATGAACATCGTAAAGAGGAGTGCAAACCTGCGATGCATACTCAAGATGGGGACGAACCAAGCAGTTGTATAAAGCACGGGTAACACTGGGATCAACAAATTCTTTGGACCAACGTTTAAGAAATCCTAACATTGAATTGGCTTTGTTAACTATGATATTAATATGGACAGAAAAGTCTAAATTTTGCGTGAAGAGAACTCCAAGGTCCCGTACAGTTATAACACGAGTTAAAATGTGCCGTGAAATAATATAGTCATGAGAAGAAGGAGAACGTTTTTTTGAAAATGTCATTGTTTGACATTTTGTCGGGTTAAGATTCAAACTGTTCATTTCACACCACAAGGCAAAGTGGTTAATATCCTCTTGCAATAGAGTTCGATCCTTTGAAGATGATATATTTTTACAAATCTTCATATCGTCTGCAAAGATAAGAATTTCGCTATTGCGCACACAAAGAGGAGCATCATTAATAGCCAATGTAAAGAGTAATGGTCCAAGATGGCTTCCCTGCGGAACACTTGATTTGGCAATAAAGGATTGAATATTCAATATTAAATGGGGGTTGAAAAGCAGAAGCAGCAATTTAGTCAAAAGCCACACTCAGATGTGCGCTCAATAAGACGTTGGGTCTGCGTTGGATGTAATCAAATTTATGGGCGGGCAAAACACTTTTTATGGAGGAGATCTTTCAATTTAGTATGGCGATATATACGCTACTGATTTGAAAAGCTTTCCCATAAGACTTGTACTGCCTATTTTTCTTGGACAGAGTAAAGTCAATGGACGAGCGGTAAAGCATCAGTTAAATCTATATTGTTATTAACAAGTGATTTCCTATTTCAGTATGATTTTCCTTAACTGATATGTAGATCCTTGTAACGGGTGATTTTTTTGCTACTTGGTTTTTGACGTTTATATTTTTGACAGATCACACATGACAAATTCCACGAACATTTGACATTTCGATTCAGTATTGTTTGCCATTTCATCATGAATAGACTTACGCCTGAACAACGTTTGCAAATTATTGAAATTTATTATCAAAATTCGTGCTCTGTGAAAAATGTGTTTCGCAAGCTACGTCCAAACCATGCATCAATTGATAGGCAAATTTGGTGAGTAGTTGATCTCACGTTTGGCGCAGTCAATTGGTCACCAAGATCTTGTGATTTGACCCCGTTAGACTATTTTTTGTGGGGCTATGTTAAGTCTATTGTCTATGGGGACAAGCCAAACACGATTGCTGTCTTGGAAGCCAACATTGAACGCGTCATTGGTGAGATTCCGGCCGAAATGTGTGAAAAAGTTTGCCAAAATTGGACCTTCAGAATGGACCACCTGAAGCGTAGCCGCGGGCAATATTTAAGCGAAATTATTTTTAAAAAGTAAATGGCAGAAATTGATTTATCGATCCAAATAAAAATTTCATTCACTTTTTACAAGTTTCTGTGTTTTTTTGAATTTTCAAAAACCAAGCTCTTAAAAAATCACCATTTATTTATAAATTTTGTTGGTAACAACTGTGAATGATGTTAATTTGTGTTGACATAACTGCATGTCCCTATAGTGGCATTGATATTATATATAGGCTATCGTCATCGGTGGTGGATATTAAAATAAAATTAAGATGGCATGTAATGATTCATTATAGATGTAAAAATTGAGACTTTCCCGATGAAAATTAAAGACAAGTTTAAAGAAAAACAACTAGTTAAATGATCACAAGGTAGAGAATCAAGAAATTAGTTAGCTCATAAATTAGTTAGCACATAAATATTTAAAGTAATATAATTCAAAGTAATAAAAGCGACCACCAGGTGAGAAATTGTAAAATGATTCTGACCAAGAGATAAATTGCATGCAACGAAATTTATAAATAAACATATATTCTACATTTAAGAAGTGTATATTCTTATCTACATGTGGGAAGAGCAATTATTTCGAATTGAGTAAAATGAATTCATACATATCTTCGACAGAATAACGATGTTGTTGAATTGACTCGACCCATGAAATGCCATGCAATTTTTCTTCAAAGACAAAAAAAACAACAGGAAACCAGCAAGAGGAAGACACACAAAAATAAACTACGTCCAACAAGATGAAGTAAAGAGATAACAAAACGAGCCACCACAATCGAAAAGCACAGGGCGACGAATAACGACATGCAACTACATCTTCTGCTCCGAGAAAAAGCGCAGCAAGGACCTGCTCAACGAACCAATGTTGTTTCATATTTTCCTTCCCTCCCTAGTCTTTTTAAAAGAAGAAACATCGATTAAGCCAATAAACGAATAAAACGATTTTTTTTTTAAATTCTGACGTTACTGGAAGTTTGTCTTCATCATTGGTGGACTTTTTCAGTGCTCTGTATTCGCCTTGGATCGTAGAACTTGTTCGTTATTTTTACATTTGCTTTGGGCAAGTATTGGTTTCTTGCAACCAAAAATTGAGGTTTAAATCAAATATATGATTATGCGATGAAGGGGAATTCCAAAGAAGTTGTACATGGATGGTCAGCGAACTAGAGCCTAAACGGGTGCTTTAAATACTATCAAAAACGGTTAGAAAGGATTTTCATTAAACTTCATCTAAGCAATGTCTAAGTCAGTTGTATTGTACGTATAAAGAGTGTCCATTGGCAATTTTTAATGTAAAAAAAATAAAATGCACGTACTTGCTATTATTTTGGTCGTAAGCACACATTGTGAGTATAAGCGGCTAAATATAATTTTATTAGTTTTTTAATTAATTTCTTTATAAACAAAAATTCTTTATTTTTTTTATAAACAAAATGTAGGTATGATAATTATAAATATTTAACAAGTTAAATTTAAAAACATAATTTAAAAAAAAACTTATAAACATTTTACGAAATTTCATTTTTTTTTTCAAAAGTCCAAAAAAAAATATTTTTTTTTTTCGAAAATTTTGTTATGCAGAATTATTTAGAATTCGAAAAGCATCCTACATAAAAATTTTGATCGAAATCCATGGAGCCATTTTTGTAAAAGAGGAAAATCAAAAAATGATTGTATAGCATTAACCTTTAATAACAAAATATGTAAGTAAACAAAATTGTTTGCCAAAGTGTACCATAAGGTAGTGTACATACTTTTTTTCAAAACAAAATCTTTAAAGTAGTTTTTGAGATTATTTAAACGGTAGAAAAAATTGTATGGCAGGTACCATTAGTTTTAGGTTTAGGTCAATAACGATTCAAACATTTATTTGAGATAATCATCCAAGCCGCTTAAGTACTAAGCTCGAAGAAAATCCCTTCAGCTGTTAAAACTGTAGATGGACCTACATACAGGCATACTAGACACAATTGCCGGCGGCACTTTTTTGGTGTTCCCCATCGTCGTAAATTTGATTAAAATGTCATCGAGTTCGATTTTTCTTCCAAATGCAAAACTTGGCATAAACGCAAGTAAGAATCGCACGGGGTAGGATCCGGTGACCTACATAGTTGAGAATCCATGCATGTGTATTGTTATCTATACGTACTTGATGATTTATGTATTGGGAGAAATTATTCTGAGATTCAGTTGTGGTGCGTAAAACACGTTAAACCAAATTAATGTTTTGGTTAATGTGAATTTTTTTGATGTCTGCAATGTAAGTTGGGCAAAAATCCACACAATATTCTTGTGGACTTCTGACCCATTGATTATGGACTTGTGACCCACTTACATGTGAACCAAATTTCCATACTGCTCTAGAGCTCTCAACATCGGTATTAGTAAATCCAATGTTATCTTTATTGGTTTTGATCTGAGAAAGTTTCATGAAAACGTAAGTAGTAATGGTAAGTTACTCGAGTTTTACAAATTTTAATATGTTACGCGTAACTAAGGTAACTAATGTTACTAACGTAACAAATTAAACGAATTCACGTTTTTGATATTTCATCACGGATATATTCACATCAGAATTTAATTGGAAGCAAAAATTCGCTGTATTTGAGTTCTAAATTCTCACTTTAAACTATAAATGTCTAAGCAAATTCACAAAACAAAGAGTCAGTTTTGAAGACATGGCCACGTAACTCGACGATCTGAGACACATTCCTCAAAGATGTTCTGAAACTTCAAGATTGGAAGTGCTGTGCAAAATTTTCCAGAAAAAAAAATGCTAAACACTGTCTTGCAACGATTAAAAGCACATATGTAAATCTAGGTCCACAAATATGAAATTTCATTTAAATATTTATTTATGGTCTTTAGGACCACCTTAAAAGATGCCTTATAATGGAGTTAATGGAAAATGTCAAAACAAAAATATTTAGTCGTTTCATCCAATTTGTGAATTGATAAAAATAATTGCCAACATTCACTGCCTTGTTTCACTAGCTAACGCTGTGAAGTTATGATTAGAATTAAAGTTTCCAAATCTATAAGTCACGTCTTGATAACTGCTTTAATATACCATATGAACTAGCATCTTACTATTTGCATCAATTCTATTCAAAAGACAAATTTAATAACAATTATCTTTTTGAAATAAATAACGTTCTTTTTAAAAATGTAAAATTTGTATGAGCTTAAAGAATGGGATCAGTTTAAGAATCCAAAGATGCCATGTTTAAAACATTGTACGAAAAAAAGTTACGAGCCCAATTTTGTTTTGGAAGACAGCCTATTTGTATGCTTCCAATGGTTCAGAACTTGCTCTGAAACTGCAAAGAAATTCACACTTCATCCGCCGAAATTTAGCGAACCTTTTCAAAATGGTCGTTAATTCATACGCCCTTAAGAAATCAATTGTCCTTCGGAGCGTCAAAAAAATATAGGTTCATTAGCTGTGTAAGTTACATAAGTTACGTGAAAAATGAGACGTAACTAATTTCAATTAGTTACACGTAACTATGTGGGTAACTTACTCAGGGTAAATTACGTTGCAAACACTAAACGTAGGAACTCATATTTCATTTTGTTTCGTAATCCATGAAATATAAAGAATTTTAACAAAGTTTTTGGCTGCATCGGGTCGATCATTCAATTGTCATTTCGGCATCGATACGGGTTCCTTAGTTAATTTTAGATAATAACTTACGGAAACTTTATGGAAGCTATCCTAAGTTTACAATAAACTTAACTCAATACTTTAGGTTAGTTTATTTTTGTGTAAATACTTTTGAAATGTTTACCCTTACTATCTAAAAAGCAAGTTCGTACGATCAAGTCGAGCATTTAACGTTTTTTTTATTTTGTCTATTCTCTTGGGTTCGTTTACTTAAGGATACGTTTATGTTGGGGATGCTTCAATTCTTAAATTTCGAATTTTTGCACGTAGACATTTTTTGGTCTGCCATGTTCACTGCGATTCAGTCAAGTGTACATTAACTTGAATTAAACTGAGCTTTAATTTCTTGTTTCCGAAATTTGTATGATGTTCCTTCGACTGGAAATATGTTTCTTCAGGTCAGTTTTCTGTCAACAATGAACTCACGTTGATGTGAAGTTAAAATTGTATCTTTTTATGGACTCTATGAGGAATCTATTGGATAGTTTTTGCTAAATGAAAGAAAAACATTCTATTGTGTAGTTGTATAGCTTTTGAACTCGGTCGGTCAGAGAGTTGGTGCATTTGGTAATGTTAATTTTTGAAATTTTATGGAAAAAGTGAATGCAACCAAAGTAGTTCTTCTAAAGTGGATGCTTTAATTATAATGGAACCGGGTTGTAAATTGAAATCTGCGAAACCAAAATAATAGCAAATAGTTCTTTTAGTAGAATGAATTCTAACATTTAAATAACAATTTTTCCAACAGAAGAAACGTCGTGTGATGTCATGTCTTTTTGTTAATACTATTCAATTTTAAATGGAAGACCATTGATCTTTTGATTGTGTAATTAGCAAGATGCAATGATAGTATGATACAATTTAAAGTTCAGCAGTAATTGTAATTTGTTTAAAGTGTAGAGTATTTTCATCGGGTACTATACGTTTGCCTCAATCAATTTCTAGTAAGTCAGTCCTGTTTTCAATATAGTAAAAAATACGATACCAATCCGTTTGATTTTGCAAGTTCCGGTTTATGAACAAAGAGTTCAACCACAACTTTCACTCTTTTAACATCCCTGGCTAGTCACAAAATCGTTGCTAACGGATTTTTCGATAAATGCACATGGATATTGGAAATGGAAAAAACAAGTTATGTTTATTAGTTAAATTAACTGCCTAAAAAACAAATGAAAACTCAGAAACAACCATGGTTCGACCAAGAATGTGAAATGAAACGAAGAAAATCTTTTTCACTGTTAAGTCTCTATAGAAGATACGACGAACCGAACGACAAAAATATGTATCTTCAACCAAATCGAGAGTTCAAGATGACCTCCCAGATTAAGATATTTTTCTTTCAGAGTTCTTTAGCTGTAGAAATATCTGAGTTCAGAGACTCAGCTACTCCTTAACAGAAAAAACGGGCAAAAACTAAAAATTGGCGTAAACCTCGACCTCAGAAAACTTGAAAATCATATTCTGAACCCGCCTGAAATTATCCACCTAACAAAATTCCAATATGCTCTCCCAGATACAAGGAACGAGCTTCTTGACAGGCCGTTCTCACAAGAAGAAGTCAAAAACTGGCTGGTTAAGAGTCAGGAGCGAAAAGCACCTGGAACCGATGGCATACCTGTTGAATTCTACAAATATTCAAATGATACACTCTTAAGAATGCTCACTAATGAATACAACAGAATATTTGATTCTGGAGATATACCAATTAGCTTCAACCAAAGTGTAATTTTCCCTATCCACAAAAAAGGTGATCCTAACCAAGTCGAAAATTATCGAGGGATAGCATTTCTTAATTCATCTCTTAAAATACTTATGGGTGTTTTGGCTAGACGATTCCAGAAGTGGACTTTTCAAAATCAGTTACTCAGTGAGTTTCAAGCGGGGTTTGGAGAAAACTACTCAACAGCAGATCAAATCTTTATCCTCACAACCATAGCAAATTCTTGTATAAGGCAGAAGAAAAGGCTATATGTTTCCTTCGTTGACCTCAAATCTGATTCGACACAGTGGGCAGAAGTGCACTATTCCTCAAATTAAACAACTCAGGGTTGTCTCGAAAGTTTAGAAGTCTCATAGAAAAGTGGTATGAAAAAACTTCGTCAGCAGCTTGGGACGGTAAGCAGTTAGGTGAATTCTTTGAAGCTTTGGCAGGTATTAAACAGTGATGCAATTATAGTCCACAAGCTTTCATCATGTTTATAGATGACATAACGGATTATCTGGGTGGAGGAATAAGAATCGACGGCATTCATTTTAAGGTCTTTCTATATGCAGATGATTTGGTCATGTTTGCTGAATCACCGCTGAATTTACAAAAAATTATCAACCAGCTGCAAAGATATTGTCAAGAGTCAACATATCTAAATCAAAAGCAATGATATTCCGAAAAGGTGGAGGAAGGCATATAAGGAATGAAAAGAGGTTTTTCGACGGAAAGGAGTTAAAAACAGTTAAATCCTACAAATATCTTGGAATCAACTTAGCTAGCAATATGAATATGGAAAAGCATTTCAAAGAAAAATTGACAGCGGCGAAATCGGCCATAAGTGCGGCTTGGAAAAACTGTCTGGAAGACAAACAATTGTCAATCAAATTAAAATATCTGATATTCCAGGCTGTTTCAAAGTCAATCATGATGTATGGGGCCCAAGTGTGGGGCTATAGACAATACGATGCAGTAGAAAAACTTTTCCGATTCTTTTTAAAGAGGATGTTTAAGCTGCCACAAAGCACACCTAATAACATGCTACTGGTGGAAATTGGTCTTCCGCCATTATTTATGGAAACCCTTAAGCTCCACGTAAACTACATCTTGAAAACCATGTCCTTAAACGATGAAAGATTACCAAAACATGTATTATAATAGAAGAAAACGCAAGTAATAATATAATTTTGTTTTTGTTTTTGTGGACTGTGTGGAATAAAGCCATCGACAAAAAAACATTGCGTCTTAGAAGGGTACGATAGCATCTAACTGATGAGCCCAAATATCGTACCTGGGCGAAACGCATTTTGGACTACAGGTCAAAACGTGTATTAAAATACGTTATAAAAACGAATCTTGCCAATTTCAGTGGTTACAATTTAAACCTGAACGAAGAAAACATCACGAATTGGAAAGAGCAGCTCTTCAACTTACTTTCTGCAATCGAGGAGAAGATACATGCAGATAGCATTGAACATGTTGAAAGCTCTGATCACCGTGAAATATATGCTAGTTTGAATCAACAACTGTGCGAAAACAATTATTTCAATGAACGATACTCCACTGCCACAATATCAACTATCTTCAAAGCCAGAGGAGAAATACTTAACTTGGATTTCATTCCATCCCGTGAAGATTTGCCAATTTTGTGTTCTTTGTGCAACTTGCGAGAGCGTGAAAACATACATCATTTTCTTGACAGGTGCCCTATATTGAATGAATTCAGAATACACGTGTTTGGGAAGCGGAGGTGAGGTCCATTTTGAGGGATCTGATTGCAACAAATTGCACTGCTACTATCAAAAAGCATTAAAATATAGTAAATCAATAATAGAAGAGTCTTTTTAATCTTGATGTAAATAAGTAATTTTGTCAAGCTTGGGCAGACGGCATTATAAGGCATGTCTTAAGACTAAATGTAAAAATCAAACTGTAAACAAACTTAAGAAAGATAAGATACTTATCTATCTATCTAGTTAATTTCTATTTTTTTTAAGAAAAGCTCAAGGATTCCACTGCATATCGAATATCTTATGTGTTGCAGTACTAAAGAAATAAAATGCACAACTGGATCGTAAGTACTTGCTCTTACGTTCGATTATATCGTATGCAAAATATTCTTAATAGAAACGGGTAAATATATCTTTAAGGTTCTTTTTACTTTATTTATTATATATAACGGGTGTTTTTTTAGACGTGTGGTTTTTAAGATGAAATAAAACGCATATAATTTAATGTTATGGCCAAGAATTTAGCTTTATTATAAAGATAAGATCAGTCGTCGACTAACTACTTGATTATAATATTCACTATGTCTAAAGTTTGGGCAAAATGCGATCAAAGCATAATACCGCCTAAGGAAGTAAAATACGTTAAGTGCGATTGTTTTTGCGGTCGTTTTTGATACAAACATTTTTTTGATATAATTTCTGATAAAGGATTATTCTGGAAATGTAACTCTTGTCTGAGTTTTAAAATTTCTCAGTTTATGAACAGTTTCAATGATCTTGCTATGAGTGTAAATGATCTTAGAAAAGAGTTCTCTTCATTTAAAATGTGTCAGTTGAATTCCCCACCCCGCAAATTAGTAAAAAAAAAATCAAATCTAACTCTTTGCCTAGTCAAAACGACAATAACAATGACTTAATCTGCACGTAATTCTTTTGGTTTAAGGGACCCTTATACAATAAAAGACCTTTACGTTGCTTATGTAAGATCGATCCTTGAATATTGCTGCGTAGTATGGAATCATCAAATCAATGTTCATATTACAAGAATAGAAAAAGTCCAAACAAAATTTACAAGATTTGTAATAAAGGCACTAAATTGGAACATTGAAATGCCTTCTTATGGCGTTTTTATTTGGCAATCCGGAATTCTTCTCCGATCCGGGATTCCAACTGAACACTTTTATGTGATTCTGACGAATCTGAATTTTAATGAGATTGTATGTGTGAAAATAATTGTGTATTTGAGAATATTCAAATTCAAAAAAATGTTTCTTGCACAATTATGATACAAAAAATGACAACGGTCGAGTTTGACATTCAAGTATATGAATTTGTGAGTGCTTCTGGTTCTGATACTTATTTCAAATCCAGAAGCAAAATTCTCTTCTTTTCAGAATTAGAGCTGTCATTTTTTCCCAAGTGAACGCATTCAGAAGAGTCCGGAAGGCTTCCGGATTGCCAAATGAAAACGACATTACAATGTAAGATGTCAGCTTATTGGCGTTCAGACATTAGAAAACCGCCGCAAGATGTTTGCTATAGTTTTTATCAAAGATATTTTATCATATCATATTGATTGCGCTTTTCTGTTATCACTAATAGATTTATACGCTCCTTCTCTAGAGCTAAGAATTCGTACACCCGAGAAAATTTTCATTCAGTAAACTACGCGTATAATGAACCGAAGACTCGCAGTCTTAGGGAAATAAATAATGTATCAAATAATATAGATTAATATTCATTTGAGTAGAAACTCATCCAAAAATATGATAACTTTGTCCTTTTTATCTAATTAAATGTATGTTTATCATAATTATGTACCTATATATATACTTGCTATGTCTCTATGTTTTATTTCACTAGTCTATTTGAAATTGTAAACTCTAATTGATGTAAATAAATAAAAATAAAAATAAAAAAATAAAAAGTGCTTGCCATTGTGTTTTAATGATTTTGGGCAAGGCTCAAATAAATTCCAGCTGAGGCCCAATTTTTGAAGCGATTAGGGCCGTATCCGAATGCCAGCAAAAACGCGCCGAATATTATCTTCCAAGGCATCAATCGTTTAGGGCTTATCTGCGTAGTAGACAAAAGACTACACATAACCCCACAAAAAATAGCCCAGCAGTTTTAAATCGCACGATCTTGGAGGCCACGCCACAGGCCCACGACGCGAGATAATGCGCCCACCAAAAGATTCTCTCAATAAATTGATTGCTTCGATGTCTGTTCCCCATTGACTGTAACATTATGGCCGGCTTAATTTTTGAAGAAATATGAACCTATTATTCCCTCTGCCCATAGATCACACTAAACAGTGGCTTTTTGAGGATGTAACGACGTCTCCACAATGGCAAGTGGATTTTGATTACTCCAAATACGACTATTTTCCTTATTAACGTTTAACGTACCCATTTAACCAAAAGTGAGCTTCATCGCTGAACAAAATTTTCTTGTGAAAATCGGGATCGCTGACCATCTGGTTTGGGCATTATTTTGGCAATAAATTTGCACGATTTGCAAATGTTATTCAGGAGTAGATTAGATTAGATTAGATTTTTTATTCATTTAATTAAAACAATTTTTTTAACAATATTTGTAATTTCCTATCGAATAATATATAGGACATATGGTATTAAGGCTGTCAGTTCGAGTGGTAGCTCCTATACAATATTTATTTACTAGATTCTATTTTTACAATGTCTGAGTTACTAATATGTCTGCATAAAATGAAGAACAATAAAGCTCCAGGGTCGGACGGAATTCCTATAGAATTTTATAAGAATTCAACTCCTGAACTTCTTGATTATATTCTAGATCTTTTAAACAAAATGTTTAGTGAAGAGACTTTTCCCAACAGTTTTCGCTTGGCGAAGATAACTGCAATTTTTAAGAAAGGTAACCCAAATGAAGCTGAGAGTTATAGAGGTATTTCGGTGTTAAGCTCGCTGAGAAAACTCTTTACTCAAATCCTATACCTTAGGCTATCAAATTGGGTGCAATTCAATAATTTGATAAGTTGTTTTCAAGCTGGTTTTCAAGCTAACCTCTCGACGTTGGATCAAATTTTCGCGCTCACTACCATAGCAAGGCGCTTTATTGATAAGAAAAAGCCTTTGTATGCACTGTTTGTAGATTTTAAAGCGGCATTTGACACTATCAACAGACGGTCACTGTTATATAAACTCGCAGTAATGGGTTTATCAACTAAATTTATTCGGGTTTATGAACAGCTCTTACTGGATATGTCTGCAATGGTATGCGGTGGTAACCAACAGTCCAAATCTTTTAGATCTGGAACAGGTGTGCCGCAAGGATGTGTTTTAAGCCCTTTGATGTTCGCGTTATTTATCAACGATATTGAGAGCCATCTACCAGGTGGAGTTTCCTTTGGCAATATATTTGTAAGACTATTACTGTATGCGGATGATCTCGTTATTTTTGCTGATAACCCAATGACACTTCAACTCCAAATAAATAAGCTTAAATCTTATTGCGATTTATGGGATCTTAAAATCAACTCATCGAAATCTAAGATTATGATCTTCAGAAGCCATTCTGATAGAAATTCAAGGAACTGGTCATTGGATGGCATGAATATAGAAGTTGTGAATGAATTCAAATATCTTGGCTTCGTTATTTCACACAATTTAAGCATCAGGGCTCATATAAAAGCAAAATTGGCTGTTGCCAAAACAGCAATAAATTCAATGTGGACAAATTTTTTTACAAATAGCCATGTAGACCCTACCGCAAAATTCAAAGTATTTGAAGCCACGATAAACAGTTGTTTTTGTTATGGTAACGAAGTGTACGGATACCAATGGTTGGAGGAGTGTGAAACAGTTCAAAGATATTTTTTTAAAAGAATATTTAGACTACCTTCGAACACTCCCAACTATGCGATTTATGTTGAGTCCGGTTTACCGCTAATTTATGTTAGAAATCTGAAGGCTAATGCTGACTTTTTGTCTAAAATTATGAAAAGGTCTGATAGCAACTTACATAAAAGAATATTACTTGTTTCTCTTCAGTGCGGCTACACTCCTTTTAAGAACTGGCAAGAACTAGCCTTGGTCCATGGAGTTACTTTGAATTTGAGTTCTGAGAATGTAACTGATTGGCAAAATATTTTGTATAACTGCATCGCAGTTGTAGACGAGCGAATGTATCAGAGATACCTTGATAGGGCTAGGGGATCAAACTCTAGGGCTATATATAGGAATTTAAATTTCAGTCTGGGCGAGAACAATTATTTCAGAAATGATCTCAATGTATTAGATATGAGTCTAATCTTTAAAATAAGAACTGAAATTATTGAACTTAATTTTAGACCATATCGTACAGACATTAACCCTCTTTGTTCTCTGTGCAATTTAAACCAAAACGAAGACATCTTTCATTTTGTAGGAGTTTGTCCTATATTGCAAGAAATCCGCAGACTTTTCTTCAGCAAGAGTCTTTTGACATTCGAAGAATGCATCAGAGTTCTGAATGGGGAATGTGGTTGGAAACTGCTGGTACAATTTATTTCCTACGCAAAGAACTACCGAAATACATATTTGAATCTGTCGTGAACTCGCGAGCAATACACTCACTTTATAAATTTTGCTTTAGCTAAACTAAAAGCCCATTTTCACTTTTGAAATTATCTAAAACCCTATTTTTTGTTTTGGCTAAACTAAAAGCCGCTTTCATAATTGAAATAAATTAGAACCTCATTTTTGTTTTAGCTAAACTAAAAGCCTATCTATTAAAGATGTTGCAATTTTTTTAACTGATTTAAAATATTTATATTCCGTAAATCTGTTAAATTGTAATCTGTAATTTATGTAGCATGTATTATCTATATCTATATTTCTTTTCATCAGAAATAATTCGAAATAATAAATCACATCTTTTGCTGCTTAGAACTTATCACAATCTTGCTTTCGTATGTTACTTAAAATAAAAATCCAATGTTTAAGCTCATTTTTTAATAAAATTTTTGTTTCTTTATCTACTTAAATGTTTTTATAAACAAAAGTATTTCAAACAAATCTTACTAATTTCATTACTTTTTTCTGATTTAATATTGTAAACTCTCAAAGTCAAATTAAGAAATCGGCAGACGGCTTATAGCCACGCCTTAAAATATTTATAAGAATTGTATATATGTACTATTTTATAATCAATAAAAATTAATCTAATCTAATCTAAATCTAATCTAATATTTATTTACAGTTAGGTTTGGACATTTTTTTTTGGAAAATAATTTGTATTTTACTTTACTTATTTATTTCAAGCGACTTTTAGTTTAGTTAAAACAAAAATAAATTAAGGTAACTTTAGTTTATATTTTTTTCAGGATTTCCAACCATATTAGGAACTTTTAGTTTAGTTAAAACAAAGAACATCAAAAGCAATTTAAAACAGTAAGCAGAGTTTAATGCAACACATTTTTTTGCAACTATTTTTATGTAACCTTAAGTTTAGTTAAGAAACAGAGTAAATTAAATGTAACGCAATTTAAAACATCTTTATACTTTTTTGCATGATCATGCTCTAGCTCTCATTCATTATTTCGAGCCTATATGATGACGCATCCGTACAAAAATTAATGAGCTGCATCCAGTTAAAGGCATTAAGTAAGCTGCAAATAACGTCTCACTTTTGCCAAAGTGTTACCTTTTATTTCCTTTAAGACAGGGCATGATCCAAGAAAATGTCCAATATCTTCCTTCTCTCGTTAGTTACACAAGCTGCAGATGTTAATAATTTCGATTCTGTGTGGCATATAGTTAAGACGAAAGACCTCCCCCCTAGTCTTAAGTATGAGACCAATTCCTCCGCATAACATATTTGAACGGAAATAGTTCAATTGGTTGAGATTATAATTCAGCCTGGAGTAAAATACCCGCTCTGTTGAAGCTCGCGTCCGTTCAATTTTTTATTTTTTTTTTGAATAATCTACACGCGCTCAAAGGATTATACTACCCTTTAAATGTTTCAACACAGCGCGGGCGTAAGGTTAGGAAGAGAAAGAAGAATAGGAATAATGTGTTGCGCTATGTTCTGAGATTGGAGGTGGTTGTTGTCTCAGATTTTATCTACAGGGATGGCGGCTGAACTAATGCAGAGAAGTTTCCGTATCTTATTTATCTATGTCCCTTATAATTCGCATTATTTTCTTATTCCTTGTCATATTTTATCGGTATACTAGTTTTACTCAATCACATGTTAGTGCTATGCCTGAACTCCATGTTATGAGTAAGCCAGCAAACATTGTATGACATTTCTTTTAGAATTGTTTCTTAATGGAAAAATAAATATATATAAATTTAAAAGTGAACTGAAGAACACACTTATATTCTTATTAAAATTCTTTGAGCCGTTTTTGAGAAATAATATTTGGTCTTAAGGGTTTTTAAACATTTGTATGGGAGGTACCGTTGTTTTTATTTTAGAAACAAATGTGTTTAACTATTCAAGATAATGCCAAAAAACCACCAAATTTTTGTAAAATTTTGGACTACAATAGTGTTTAGACTTTCTAGGAGCTTCTGCATAAAAACATTCAAAAAAATCAAATTAACGGGTTCCCAGAAAATCGAAAACCAAAAAATGGTTCTATTATAGGTATGTACCAAAAATAACAATTTTTTTCAAACAGAACAAACAGAAATTATCAAAAGGTACCTTTTCCCTTCATTAAGGAACTGGTTTTTTTTATAAAAATCGTTGGAGCCGTTTCCTCGAGGACAGAGGAAATTGGGGGACCCTCTTTTTTGGTGTTCTCTATGATCGTTTTGTCATGTTTGATTGTTCGAAAAAAAAAATTGTTTACGAATACATAACTTGCCTTATACATAGTACCTATAATCGCAAGCAAAAATATTTAAGTCGTATTGGCAAGTTTTAGTAAAATATATGTTGTCTTGATGAGCATATTATCGTATCGTTGTGTATAATATCGTATCGTTATTCTAAGTTTGTCTGATTTCAAATTTAAATTCCGTGCGCCTTTTTCTTAGCAGAATTTTCTTCTTGGACTTGACAGCTGATTGTGTTAAAAATAGACCAACGAAGATCTCATGAGATTGCTTAAAAATCTAATATACACATTTTTTTCTGAATAAAAACTGACAGTTATAACATCATGAAGGCATCTCTTCTACAAAAAAAAAATGCAAATAGCTTCCTTTACATCTTGCAATATTATTACCATCATTGCTGTGGAAACCCAGCAAAAGACATATTCCTATTTATACTTGTCTTCAAATTTGAATTCGTTTTAATTTAGGTTTTCTTTTGTAGCTGGTATGGTTACGAAGAATTTAACTGTAACAAAATGGCTATATACAGATTGCTATGCAGTGACAGTCTTGTCTCACTATTATGGATGAAGGAACAGATAAACATGTATCTATTACCCTTTTTACCTAATAAGCTATAAATTTTGTCTAACTCTCTTCAAAAAATGTATTTTTCTTTTTAATTTCAAAGATGGGGTTTTTTTCGAAGTGAAATTTCCCCGTGTATCCTGTGTGTACTCTATGGGGATTGTTGGGTTATATTCCTTGCGGAATTTTGCTTTGGTTTTTTTATTTTATTTAGGATCCTTTTTGTTCCGTACTATGAAACTGCTCTAAATAGAAAAATGCACGTGCGCGGCGCGGAGCTAGGATTTTAAATGGCTTCATACTCTATTTAGAGTTGTGAAAGGCTTGGATTTGGATTTCACATCAGGAAACCATTAAACTAATGTCGAGAGACGAATGTAAGTACCTATATATATTATGTTTATGGATTCAATTTCGGTCTATGTGTGGCAGTATTTTGTTTTATTTTGAGGTTATGTACTCAATTTGGCGTTAATGTTGATTAAATGTATCCGTTTTGGAATGTTTTGGACGCTTTTCTTTAAGTTATTGAAAAAGGATATAAATATATTTTTTATATAGATTTTTGGTTGTTAAAAAAAGTGATATGAAAAATAATTTTTGTATATCGAACCACACAATTTAAAAGTGGATCTTTCATTGAAACCCGAGATTGAAGTTTTGTTTACTATATTGTCAATCTTATTCAGAACTTGGAATTCAGAACTTTTCTTCGCATTTGCCAATAGAAGTTGAAGTGAATTTTATTAATGCAGACGCTCAAAGAGTCTCCAATAATTTCTCGAAACTTAAGTGGAATGAGAATAGTTCTCCACTCTATAAAGCTCTTTTCAACCGCCACTGTAGTTCTCTTCCTTCTCAATCATCAACCAGTTTTGAAGAATGTGAAGAGCATATTATCAGAGTTATCAAAACCTCAGCTCCGTCTTCCCAAAATAACAAAAACTACTCCTTCACTCCCCGGAACACATGGTTCGATAACAATTGTGAAAGACTACGTAAACTATCATTTGTGTACCTCAAACTTTATAGATCTACAAATACCTTATTTTTCAAAAACATTTGCTTGCATGTAAATAAGGAGTACAAAAAACTCCGTGCAGACAAAAAAATGCTCATCTTAAAAATTTGTCGATAAAATTATCGAGCTGTAAGAACTCTAAAGCATTTTGAAGTAGTGTCCGGGAACTTAGTGGACGTAGCAGAAGTGTAATGAACACCCTTGGAGCTGAGACACTAGGAGCTCATTTTAAAACCCTTTTGTCGGCTGATGAAAATAATTACACTTTTTCTTACGCTTTACCTAACTTTACAGTCGAAGAATTGGATAGCCCAATAGCGTTATGGGAACTAGAATCATCTCTTTACAAAATGAAAAACAACAAAGCACCTGGCATAGACGGGATTCCCGTTGAGTTTTGAGTTTTATAAAAATAGCACCGATCAGCTAAAGAATTATCTTCTGATCTACTTTATAAGATTATATAACGATTCATATGTGCCAAAAAACTTTAACAAAGCAGTTATTTTCACCATTTTTAAAAAAGGAGATACAAACCTCCCAGAAAACTATCGAGGAATTTCTATTTTAAATAGTCTAAGGAAAATTTTGACTTCTATTCTATACGAAAGGCTCTCAAAATGGATCGAAGGAAGAAATCTACTTAGCATTTTCCAAGCCGGTTTTCGAGCAGGTTTCTCAACGATGGACCACATCTTCGCCTTAACAAATATTGCCAGAAAGTCAATAGACAAAAAGAAGAAATTGTACTGCTGCTTCGTGGACTTTAAAGCGGCATTTGACAAGGTTAACCGACTAGTTGTGATGTACAAGCTTTCGATGCTGGGGATTTCCCGCAAATTCCTTATGATGTATTTCAATTTTCTTGCCTCATCGTGTACCTCTGTATGGGTTGGTTCTGAATTTTCAGAATGGTTTGAAACAACGGCTGGAGTTCCACAAGGCTGCATATTAAGCCCATTGCTTTTCTCCTTATTTATTGACGATGTTTGTGAGGTACTTCCAGGAGGAATACTGTTTGCCGGTATCCAAGTAAAAGTTTTGCTCTACGCTGATGACTTAGTGTTATTGGCTGAAAACCCATCCACCCTACAGTTACAAATTAACAAACTTAATACTTTTTGCGAGAGGTGGGGTCTTCATGTAAATACAAGCAAAACTAAGGTGATGAGTTTTGAAGCACGTCAAAGAAGAAGATTGCCCGAAGAAAATTGGTCGTTGAACAATACACGTATAGAAATTTTGCAAGAATTTAAATATCTTGGATTTTTGATTACGCATAATCTAAATTTTTCAAGGCACGTGAAGCAAAAAAGTAATGAGGCTAAAATAGCTTTGAGCTTAATGTGGACAAAGTTTTTCCCAAACCAAGAAGTTGATCATGCGTCAAAATACCGCGTTTTTCATGGAACAGTGAACACTTGTATGTGTTATGGAGTACAGGCGTATGGTCAATTTTTCTTCGAAGAGTTCGAAGCGACTCAGCGCCATTTTTTTAAGCGACTGTTTAAATTGCCAAATTCAACGCCTAATTATGCTATTTATGTGGAGTCTGGTATAACTCCTATAAACATTGAAAATCTCAAAGCCAACGCCGATTACTTAATGAGAGTGATGCGAAGAAGCGGTAGAAGTTTTCACAAATCTATCATGTAAAGTCTTCTGCAAGCGAATTCCTCCCCTTTCAAAGACTGGAATCAATTAGCTCAGACCAATGGGGCTAATCTTTCACTTATGGTGTCAAATGTCGATGAATGGCCGGGTATGTTTGCAGACGTAATCGCAAAAGTAGATGAGAAAATATACAATCAGCACATAACTAGAGCAACTTCCACAATATCCAGGAACACGTATAGAAGCCTCAATCACCAGTTGTCATCGGGCAACAACTATTTGAGCAAAGAATTTTCGAGCGAAGCTATAAGCTGCATTTTTAGAGTACGTGTTGAGCTCCTAAACTTAAATTTTATACCACATCGAGCTGATCTACCACAAATCTGTAGTTTATGTAATACAAGAGAAAACGAAGATGTCCACCACTTCATTGCGGCCTGCCCTATTTTGCAGGAAATCCACCGCTTATACTTCGAAGAGAGCTTTTTGTCTCCAAACCGACTCCATGAAATATTGAACGGAGCATTAGGATGGTCAATTTTGCAAAAGTATTGCCAACATGCGCTAAACTTTCGTAACAGTTTCTTATAATAAAACGAAAAATTCAACCAGTTACTGCAGTTTACGACTACCTATGTATTTATTTTGTGTTTCAAATCATATTTAAATTGATATTTTTTTTGTGTTTCAAATCATGTCAAAATTGTTAAAAAAGGAAAAAAATATATAGTCATTAAAATTTTCTTTTTAATTAATTTACTTTCATTCATTATTTAAATTGATACTTTTTATGTTTTAAATCATGCCAAAATTGTTGAAAAATTAACATCTTAGCATTAATTACACTTTTTAAGTTTTTAATTCTTTCTTTTGTACTTAAAAAAAAAAAATCGAAAATTAAAGTTGTTCCCTTCAGAGGGCGTGGTACCCGGCCATTTTATGGAATTGATATAAATTATTTGGATCACTTCTAACCGACGTGGAACGATGAAATTCGGTACAGCGGTAGGGCTTTAAGTGCAAACAAAGCAACATTTTAAAATTTGGGATTTAACATTCAGGGGCGTAGCAACCGCCCATTTGCTTAGAATTGATAACAATTATAAAGAGCACATCTGATTGTCGTAGAATGGTGAAGATTGGTAGAGCGATAGTATAGCGATAAACACCCATTTTCAAAGAATTAATATTAAATATATTGAGAGCACTTCCGATTGGTGCAGATTATGTTTGTTAGAGCAGTCAGCTTTCGGGTGTATTTCAACAAAGAAAAAGTTTGAATTGTGAAATTTTTCATGCGTTTCATCCACACACTTCTTATCAATTGTTACCGTTTCAATAAACAACTTCTAACTAATGAAAATTGGTAGAGGGGTAGGACTTGTAGTACATACAAAAGGCATAAATTAAAAAGTTACGTTATCTTATGAAGCATTCATTGGGCGTTTATTCCACCCACCTTTCCTGATAAAAAGAATCTTTGTAAAAAGTAGTGAAATCACACCAAAATATAAATGTTAAAAAAGTAGCCAAGTTCTACTACATACAAAATTGTTTGCGTAACAAGTCTGCCGTGAAAAGTAGTGAGACCTAAAAGTACGCCAAGTTCTAAATTTATTAATGTTAATTATCAAATATTTTAAGTAGAGTAATATGGAAGAACCTCAAAATTATCAGAAAAATCAGTCATTTAATCATTACTGACTTAAATTGCGTTGACTTAATTGGCAAGTTTTCATTTAAAATATAATAAAAGAAAATTTGCCAACAAAATTTGTAAACTAAATAAACGTACGCAAACATTCGTAAAAATGAATATATTTAAATAGAGCTTACTGACGATGATGGAAGCTTCCGAAATGTACATTTGAGCAATAAATAAATAATTTGTGTTTTAGTCAATTAAATAAAACAAGAAAATACATATTTGATTCTTCGATTCTTCCAGTTCTCACATATGTATGCCAAACGTGGCAACTTACAAGACACCTTGAAAACATATTAAGGTCGTGCCAAAGATCGATGGAAAGATCAATATTAATGATGCGGACCTCCTAAAGAATAAACCACAACACAATAAGAAGTCAAACTAATTTCGAAGACGTACTGTAAAGAATTAGAAAATTAAAATGGGACTGGGCTGGGCACATAGACCGCACAAGGGAAGAACGATTGACCAAGACGACAACATAATGGAAACCATTAGACAGGCAGCGAAATATTGGACGACAATACAAAAGATAGAGAGATGACATCAATTCCTTTTGCTCTCTGAATTATAAACACTAGCCGGCCCAGCTCTCGAAATTTGAGTGCCAATTTATTTATTTAATTCATTATCATTCAATAAAAGACAGAGAATTCGTGATTTTTTTAAATTGTTGAATGCAATGAGTAGTACCTACTAAGTACTCAATCCTGAAGTCCTAAAGCTAAAAAAAACTTTAAAACCTATACACATTTTTGACACATTAAACATTTTTGTTTCGATTCTTAATATAATATTGGAATTGAACCCACGTCCCCGGAGAGACGCCAACCTTTGAATTTTGTGTTACATCAAAAAATTAGGGTTGTTGAAAAAGTATTGATATATCGATGTTTTTTATTTCAAAATAGCGATATTTTTGATATAATTTAATCCGATATATCGAAACATCGATACAAAAAACTCAATATCGAAAATTTTATGAAAAAGATAATTTTTTGTCACCAAAGTTTCGAGAACCCAAAGCCGAATAATACGGAAAGAAACGAACAAAATTGTCTATGTTTTGTTTGCGTTGTTTTTGCGTATAACTGATATAACCCAATGTATCGATATATGGATATATTTTCCTCAAAACATCAACGTCGATATAGATATTCTTTAAATATCGATATTTTTTTTCAACTTCATCATCCCTACTAAAAATTTCACTCTCATATTTTTTTCATATCACGGCAATACAAAAAATATTTATCATTCTATTGGGATGAATTTTGTGTTACATACATGTGAATTTTGCTATACATTTTAAAATTTCACTCCCATCATTTTTTCATAACGCGCCTAAAGAAATATAGCTAAGACCCCTTTCACACAAGGAAACTGAGTTGCCGGCAACAGGGAGTTTGTTGGTGAGAAGGGCAAGAAGTAAGGGGAATGAAAAAAATCTCCCCGGTCAACGATTTGAAGAGATTTTTTTGACGTTATGCTTTAAAATTTTCTTAGGTTTCCATTTTGACTTCTGTCTCTGCTAGATGTCAAAAATATTTTTTTTAAAAAGAAATTGTTTTCTACAATTATATTATTACATTAACCAAACCAAGTGAGCAACTTAAATAAATTCATTGTGAAAGAAAATTTCAAGTTTTAATTCTTGTAGGCAAGGCATTTAATTGAATCCATCACGACAACAAAAATGCACGGACCAACTTAGCTCTCAGCTTGTGGCTTCATCATCACATTTGATTTATAATGATGTTCCTGTATTAGCGAGCAGCAGCAGCAGCAGGCAGCACCACAGGTATCAGTCAAATCATCCTGTCAGTGGCTTATGTGTCCAACTGTACCAATAAAGCTTCGGTGCATTCCAATAAGTCCAATATAATCTTCCCATCATCACTATCATCTGTTGGGCCCAAGATTTTGATGGCAAGAGAAACGCACAACAAATCAATTTTCTCCTGGTTCATTGATTTTCCGTGACTTTTTAATATATATATATATTATTAATTTAGCAAACCATTATTAACAACCACAATAAAAAAAACAACATTTACCTACATAATCGCACCAGGTTTCTTTATTTTGAATTAATTTTTCTAAAATAAGCTGCGGTTAATTTATAACACAAAATTGTGTAGAATTTTCCAGCCGCGAAACAAATAGTTTGTTTACAAAAAGCGAATGTCAAATCAAAAGCAATTCAAAAAACGAGCAACTCAGTTTCCTCATCAATATCTTCGTGTGAAAGCTACAAGGCAATTAAAGGAAAACGTCTAAAAAATCTCCAGCAACTGGTTTCCCTGTGTGAAAGGGGACTAACTTGAAAAACATAAATTCAATTTACATTTGTAAAACTTTTTTTGTTTGCACATCGATCGGTCAGCTGTTTATTGTCAACAAAAAATGACATAAATGGAAGTGTTCTGAAAATGAGGTAGGTTTGAGCCCATGAAACGCATTCAGCCATGGAGATTTAAATTTGTACGCGACGTCTCTTGTCGAGTATTTTGTATTCTCTTTTTTCACAAATTTTTCAAATTTAAATGCAGACAAATGTAAATAAGTTGTGAAAATAATTGAATTATACAAATACCCAGAGCTTACACTTTTGCATGAATACCCCTATTACTGTAAAGCTAACTGCAATGAATTGGAAAAGTGAAAATGTTTTTAAAAAAATTTGTTCTCCTTTTCCAACTCAACTTAAAATTTTATCTCCCATCTCAAAAGACCATAAATTAAATGTTTCACTTGTTGAAAAAACCAATACATTGAATAAAGTGCTTCAGAAAATGATCGATAGATGTCGCCAAACTGAATGCAACAGTTGTCGCTAATGTATGCAAAAGTGCCGATTGTAGTTAACGCTTAATGTTTCAAAATTTTATTGTAAAGTACGGTACTCATTATCGAACCTGCGTGACATTCTTGTAGGATACCGAACATGCGTGAAAAGTTTCGGGTACACACTTATCATTTTGTTGTCCGTCCTCCAAACAAAATTTTCATTTTCAATCCATGATCTAGTTCAATAAACATATCAAAATATTATTTTTCTTATTCCATACTGACAAAGATTCAAAAATGAACTAACTAACAACAAAAATAATTGTGGAATGTTGTTCGATGAATGATTTGCATACACATTATCGATCAAGAACGCTGCCTTACGGGCAATACCAAACATTTTGTGAGCAGCCCTACATGCGTGTCATGTCATCATACAAGTGTACACATTATCGATCGTGAGCAAAACTGTCACACATGTTCGATAATGTGTACCCTACTTAAAAGCTCAAATACTAAAAAACACATGCCCTATTTTTTTGTATTGATAATATTTTCTTTATTTAGGGAGGTTCACATTCAATAACAACAACATGTTCATCAACTTGTCGTGTTGGCGGAGTTGTGTTATGTGAACACCACTGTGAACCATCTTAATGTTTCGGGTTCTGGTTTTTGGGTTTTCGCTGAATGCTTTCATTTTTCATATTCTGGATTTGTCATGTGTCAGTCGATTTGACATTTATAATTATTTTTGTTTTCCGTGCATTTTTTTGCAATTTTTTTTATTGTTTTAAGCAATTTCTTTGTAGTATATTTAAATAATTTTGGCATTCTGCACATCTATGCAAAAAATGCTTTCGTTTAATATGTAATTTATGCCCCTTCGGTTTTTGTGGGACGCGAAAAGTGTTGTATTTAAAAAAATAGCTCCACGAATACGCATACATCATTCTAAATATGCATTTTCAAGAGTGATTTTTTGCAATAAGGCTTCTACCTATAAACTTTTGATGCTGATTTTGAGAGTATCAAGAGTATATTACAAAAAGGTACCGACCAAGTTTTTAGGATAACCCGTTCCAAAGATACACTCCAATGTATTTTCAGATTATATATTCCAAGAGAACAGTGAATAGCTTTTAGAAGCTTTTAGCTTTTTCATCAGTGAGTTTTCTTAGTGGGTTTGTACTTGACCGCTCTGCTACGCTGCGAATGCTCTTTGATCGATTCCCATTTTAACTATAGGTCTTGCTTCCTCAATTAATACTAAAATCGAATGAATAGTAAAAATGCATGGCCTTATATGTCAAATCCCATTGACAAGTGAACAGCTTGCAAGCAGCTTGATTTGCTATCAAATTCACGAGCAGGGCATCTGCCATACGATGGTTCAATATACATTAAAAAAAAAAAAAACTTCGTCCAGAAAAGAAAAAGAAGGTAGCGATGGCAATGCGAGGTAAGTGATTTGTCGTCATCTTCTTTCTATCAACACAACAAAGGACTAGCGAGGTCATCACCTGAAATTGTAGACTAAATAACAATGTCCATCCCGTGCCGATTTTCACGAAGTAAACATTAAACAGATTATCTTAACTTGAGAAATAAGTTCTGGGGTATGGTATAAAATCGCCAATCAATGAGATCGGAAACAGGCTTTCTAAATAGTGGTGGGTATCGTTTAAGATGACCAAACATTATTGTGGTAACGATGATTTCCTTAACTGTCGTTGGTGCAGCGGAAGGCCGCTTACCTTTGGCTTCCGGCCTGGATACATCTTGTCCCGACCAGGTCGGAAATTCATATTCATACTGCCAGTAGCGGGCGGTCTTTGTGGCAATTGAGTTAATTTATGTGTTGAAAGTATGTAGTTAGAAATGGTGAGTGTTTTTTTATATTTATATGGTGTCAAAGGTCGCATAGAATTTAAAAGTCGGAGTAAGAAATGTATTTTAAAAATCGTGACATGGACAGTTAATTGCAGAACAAACTACTGAATCTTGATTATAATATTTTTATTTAGTAGTCACTTAAAATAAATTAATTTTAAAAGGACATAGGTTATTTTTAATCTAAGCACTAGCACTAGGTATGGGAAAAGTCGATAGTTGGTTATAATAAGCACTCCAAATAAAGATCCGCTATATATTGTTCGCCGATAAGATATGTGAAGGGTGTGCTTCTTTCCAACTTCCCATTTCTATTTTGCAGATTTAGTTCAGTCGATTTTGAAATTGGTTTTGATACAAAAATTAGAATTGAACTTATTTCGAATAATTTAATACAGAAAATGCACAGAAAAACCAGACACTAGAGAAAACCCAAAGAAAAATCAAATAAACAATACAAGAGCTTGAATTTTTTTTTTATAAAAAAAAATGAAATGTCAAAATTTCGCAAGCAATTAATGTGCAGGTCAATTAAATTGAGAACGAAAAGAGTGGAGAATTGTACTAAGAAATCTAGTACAGCTATCCATTAAAATTACACATTTCGTCGTTCAGCAGCGTACTGGAAAACGAAAAGTAGAGCGAAATTTTTCGTTCATGATTTCGTCGTGTCATTTTTGTATGGGATTTTTCGTTTCGCATCAGCAGCGTACTAGGCTTAAGAGTGAATCGCCAAATTGGGAAGTCATATTTTGCAGAAAAATTCATTTTTCTAGCATGAATATTAGCCCGTATATCGTTAGAGGGTAGAGATAGTGGAGGCATATAATGTATACGGTGCCGAACCTGAATGAACGCAAAACAGGCAATTGTCTGGGGCAGCACTCAACTAGGGCGGCAAAATTCAAAACTGAAAAAATGATAACAGAAATGAATCTCCTTGAATCTAAACCAATACTAGCAACTAATTCACTATATTTTGTTCACTCTTTGTTGTTCGTTTTTTGTAGGATATCAAGAGAGCAGTGTATCTAGCATAAATATAATCACTGAAGTGAGCTATATAGACTATGTCCCAACGTAACACGCAAAAATACATACATGAGCTTTGACTTTTATAATCTGACATCAGCGGAAAAATCTTTCTTTCTTTTCCATTGCCTTACGTTGTTCTTACTTATATAAGTCATTTTACAAAAATATGCTAAAAATTCTAAACAAATTGTTTTGAAAAATGTATGGGATACTACGTTGGTTAAACACAGCAAAAGCTACCAACTGTCTTAATGAAATATTATCAGAAATTTATGATTCCTTAATCGAAATAGCAGAAAGTGAGGAATTTGATGAAAATTTACTTTTCAAACTAGGTAAGCGCATATAAAAATTTAAATCTGTTTTGTCAACGATTATGATAATTTGAAGTTCAAAAAGATGTTATAGCTTAGGATCTCTTGAGTGAAATTAATATACAATATATTCAACAAAACGTCTACCCTTACTGATCTCAAAATGCTATCAATTTTAAATTACTTACCTTCAAACTATTTGCTTGACTGTATCCAAATTAAACAACTACATTAAAAATACTCTAAACGTTTCCTGTAAGTTTTGTTACAAATTTTAAAATAATAAGATTCTATTTAAGCTCAACTATGACTGAAAAGCGAGTAACAGCCCTGGCAACGATTTCCATTTAAAAAGACATGCTGAATCGTTTTGAAGAAGAAGCATTTTTATCTCAATATTTTGTAAAATTATTTTATCGAAAATCCTTGAAATGTATTAAATAAAACTTTTGAATATTAATTTGTACAATTTTCGTTTTTTTTTTTAACTTTGAGTCGGCAAAATTATAATTTGCCTAAGGCGGCAAAATCCCCTGGTTCGGCACCGACCGTACTCTATCTTCTCAATGTGAATACGCGTCTTACCTTACATCTTTGTACTAAAAAAAAATCAGGAAATAAACTAAGAATAAAGATAAGACCAAGATCGAGACCGAGACTAAACTGCACAATAAGCACTTATCTATTCTTATCAACAAAACGAACCAAAAACAAAATTCCTCGTCGAATACAAATACATTGTGTATACATATTACATTTATCTATGCGAATCCATAACGAACCCACAAAAAATAAAATGCACGACTGGATCGCACGAACTTGCTCTTATGTTCGATCACATCGTATGCAAAAGATTTTTTTATTAAAAGTCTAAACAATAAAAATTAAACATTTCTTTAATTTTTTCGTAAAAAAATAATTGTTATTACAATCTTAAATATTTAATAATATAAACTTAAAAAAAAAAATTCTTTTAAAAAGAAAAAATAATTAAAAATTCTGAAATAAATATCTAAACTAATTTGAGCTCAAAAAAAGTACTCCATTTTATTTCTTGTATAAATTGGAATTTATGAGAAAAAAATTTAAAATCTGTGTAGCGGTTTTTGAGAAAAAAAAGTTCAAAAACTTTTTGAAAAAAATTAAAAAAAAAATCAAAAACGCCAATTCATAGGTATTCAGCAAATAAATATAACTACAATTTCTGAAAAAAAAAATTATTGAGCAGTTTTCAAAATAATAAATTTAATTTTTGTTTTAAAATGTTTTAAAAAAATACATACAAATATTAATTAAAAATATTGGTTCGCAGTATAATTTGTGCAACCTAATATGTCTATATTGTGTGAAATTTCAAAAGAAAAAAATAGGTCCTATAGAAAGTACCGTTTTTAGACATTTTAAAAATTTTTTTGTCGACCATATGATCGGTCGTACTTAAAAAGCTGCACTGATTTTTTAAAAATCAAAATGGCTAGAGAGAAAAATAGGCTTTAACGTAACGATTATATGTTTGAAACAATTCCGCCCACCCGTTTGATTTGTAGGTGTCTATACATACATACAGACAGACTGACAGATTGACAGACTGACAGACAGACATACGCACTGACAGAATTTTTAGACCATCTTTTTTCGTCTTCGCTATCATCTTAATGTCATGTTTGATTGTTATCTCAAAACTTTTTTTTTTTCGACGAATGCATAATAATAAATCTATAATCGCAAGTAAAAATGGAATAAAAAAACAAACAAACAAAAAAAAAGAATTTGTCATTGAATATACACAATTCATGCAGTTACCTCTAGAATGAGAATTCACAACACGTACAAACAAACAAAAATAATGAGCGAATACACAGAATGCAGGTACATACATATCTGGACTCATCTATGAAAATCCACAAAACCAAAAAAAAAATTACAAATATCTGAAAAAAAAAATACTTTCAACAATAACATATCGTATGTCATATCGTGTGTTAATATCGTATGGTCATCTCGTTGGTCGGTTTGAGAGCTCCATAGTCATTTATTTATCCCCAACTGCGCAAAAGAAATTTTACTTCAAAAAAGAATCTAGATATTCACTTAAAGCGCTTAATTACCAAGTTTGAAGTTAATCGCTTCAGTCAGCCGCTTTGGCTTTAGATCGAACTACAGACAGACATACGAAATTTCGAAAAGCAGTTTGTACATGTATTCTATCAAAACAGTCCCAAAGAGTGCATAAGTGTATATACAAACTCTTTTACTGATGTATCGCCCTCTGCCGGAACCCAGAGATACAATTTATATAGAAAACAAATGCCCTTTTAAGTGCTCAGTCTATGTCTAATGTCTTGATCCCACCTTCTTTCCTGATCCCGCGTTCTTTTAGCTTCAGTACGAACTGCCAAGTACCAGTCAACTACTTTTACTCTGCGGTGATAATAAATAAGGGGTTTTCCAATAAGAGGTGTTATTTTGATATTCAAAAAAAAGAACTGCGTTGTTGAAGCGTGTATCGTTCCATTTTTATTAATAGCGTAGTTTCTACTTGTCAAATGTCAAAAAATGACAGCTTCAAAAGTGACAGCTACCGAAATAGCGGGCTATTCAAAATAACACCTCTTATTGGAAAACCCCTTATTTATTATCACCGCAGAGTAAAAGTAGTTGACTGGTACTTGGCAGTACGTACTGAAGCTAAAAGAACGCAACAAGTATTACACGTTTTAGTAAATCATTTCCACAGATTGCAGGAATTTGTGTTACACAAAAAAAGGTCATTTTCAATGGTTACGCTCATGACCGTTGACAGAAGGCAAAATTACAACTGAGCGCAACAATAACCGAGCGCTTCTTTTCTGCCTACAAATGCAATACCACGTAGGTTGGTAAGGTTGGTCTTACTTACCTCACTTTTATTAAACTGGTACATCCACTATTTTGGTTTTGTTGTTATCTAATCTAAAGTTTTATCTTGTGACTTTAAATTCAACTTAGAGATACGGTTGAGCCAATTCTTAGCATTTTTCTAGCTCAGAATTTTTTAATAATATATTTCTTCAGATTTTCGGTTAAATTTGACTTTATTTAATTAAATAAATTCATAGTCACAAATAACTTATTTGCAACTGCTACTCTAGAAGTTTTATATGCAAAAATAAAATTGCTACATTTTATATTTTATAGATATTCCTTTACAAATTTGTAAGTCGATGTTGACTCTGTCATAAAATTGACTTAACTTTATTCCAGCAATGACCTTGTCATAATATTGTATAGTGAGTAGGTACTATAAATTTATTAACAGCTATCATTTTATAATTTATCATTCAAAAATGGTTGTATAACTCTTTTGCCCATATCAAAAGACATTAAATCGAACAATGGATTTTCTTTCGGGGAGGAAATATGTATTTTCGTCCTTCTGTGTTAATAGCTTACAACGACCGAAACACACCAAGTAGATATATTATTATTATAACATAAAAAAGAAAAAGAAACAATCTCGTAACTCGCATTCAGCTTTCGTATATAGTAACGTTGAAAATTCATGACCTCAGCATATCATCGACACAATGATAACATTCTCGGTATTGTAATTTATGTTATCACCCATACAGATGCCTGAAAAAGCACTAACGCCATCACTATCATCAACCAACAGCATCAGCATAGCAATACCAGCAGCAGCAGCAGTAGCATCAGCATCAGTAGTAGCAATAGCAGGAACAAAGACTCCAACAGCAACAACAACAAAAACAACAATGTCCTTGTCAATATAGTTTTATATATACTGAAGGGCTAGTAGCAAGGATGTAGGGATCTGTTCGATGCATCCGGTTGAAGAAATAAACATTTTCAGAATGTTATCACAAGGATAGACCGTCCGTTCTTCCTGATGTTATGATGGAGAAGGATGGCACCTAAAGGACAAACGTTCAAGCCAAACAAATAGCACTACACAATGAAGGTGGGGTGGGTGTGGCATGGCAAGGCGGTACGGTACGGGACGTAACGTGGCGAGATGAAGCGAAGGGGTATACGGCTTTTCTTTATGTATATGTCCTGGTTTTGGTAATCATAACCATTGTTGTCATTGATAGGTAAACATGTACAATACACCAACATGCTTACAATGTTTTTTCGCTCTTATCTGAACGATTTTTTTTTTATCGCTAAAATGCAAAATTTTACTGCAGTTAACTTTATTATTTCCCCTGTAGGATGGATGTTAAAGTTTGTAGTTTGTATAATTTTATTTTCAATAAAAACAATAATTCATTTCTTATCGGTGGACATAATATAGCAATTATTGGCCTTAAGTTGGAAAGTATCTACCAATTTACATGGTACTCACACATAAAAAAAAAATGTTTGTACTTTTATATCATAAACCAAAAAAAAATAATTATTTTATTTGTAATTCAATTACTAATTAATTTCAGTGGTTAATTGAAAAAAACTCTTGTCTATTTCTCGGTTCCTTCTAACTACCGGGTGTTTTTTAAACGTGTGGCTTTCAATCTGGCAACACTTTTCACGGAATTGGTCTTCTTGACAGCTGTCTCTTGATTTATGCTCAGTTTAGTTTGCCATTTTATAATGAATAGACTTACTCGTGAACAAAGGAGTTATAAGGGTATTCAACTGAAAAAGGCAAAAGACGAAACTAGAGTTAACGTTTATAGGAAAGCAGGGTAGTTCTACTATAAATTACTGTCTTGCTGGTGGAGACTGGTACTCCATTATTAAAGATTTTCGGGTTGGAGATCTCAACTTATCGGATCATCTTCTGATTGTTCTAAGAATTGGTTTTGAGTGTATCCAATATGTACCACAGGATATAAACAAAATCTACCACTCTTTATATTGAAAAAATAGTGGAAAAGCTGAGTTTCGAGCTAAAATTGATAGAAGTTTGCAAACCAAAGAATAAAACTTATTGGTAAGCTATTTTCCTTGAGCTAGAACATAACGGCTTATCCATTTTGCGGTTTCAAAAGTAAACGTAAATAGACCACATATAAAATATTTTTTTTCATGATATTTCTTTTTTATTATAAAGTTTGAACGTTGACATTATGTGTGAAATACTATATTATTTAAATGACCCCACGAGAATTCTTGCCAGCATCGATTTTTTTGAGGTAATTTTCGACCACTTTTTGACACATAATGGGCGGTATCTCAGCCACAACTTGACGAATGTTGGTTCTCAAGTGCTCAAGAGTTAAAAGTTTATCTGCATAAAAACGGTCTTTCGCGTAGCCCCACAAAAAAAGTACAGTGGTGTCAAATCGCATGATCTTGGTGGCCAGTTGATATCGCCAAGACGAGAAATTACGCGGCCAGGAAATGTCTCTTGCAATAAAGCCATATTCGCTCGAGTTGTGTGGCATGTGGCACCGTCTTGTTGAAACCACATATTCTCCGAGTCGTATTCTTAAATAAAAGTCGGTTATCATATGTACATAACGCTCCGAATTGACGGTGATAGTCGTTCTATCGTCGTTTTCGAAGAAGTAAGGTCCAATCACACTGCCCGACCAAAAAGTGCCCTAAACAGTGACTTTTTGTGGATTTAGTGGGCTCTCTTCAATTACTTGAGGATTCTCAGAACCCCAAACACGACAATTCTGTTTATTAACATATTCACCGAGTGAGAAATATGCTTCTTCGCTGAAGAAAATTTTGATCAACACATCCGTCCACCTCCTGTTGTTCAAGCACCCATTCGACGTATCTACGACTATGAATGGTCAGCTGGCTTCAGTTGTTGTGTGAGCTGGACTTTATATGGATGTAGGTGTAGATCCAAATGCAAAATACGCCATAATGTGCCGAAAGACAGTCCTAATTCCTGAGAACGACGAGGAATCGACACATTCGGGTCTTCGGCAACACTTTCACTTACAGCAGCGATACTTTCAGTGGTTCGAGCGAAATGATGATGCACAGGCCTTACAATATCTGTAACCAATCCATTCTCTTTAAATTTCTTCACAATTTTGCCAATTGCTTGCGTAGTTGGACGATTATCTAAACCATAATCTCCTCTTAAAGCACAGTACGTGGCTTTGGCAGAATCACCATTTTTGTAGTAGGTTTTAACAATTTTTATGCGTTGTGCGATAGCTAATCGATCCATTTTCGTAAATGTCAGACTTTCAACTGACAAAAAAATTGGTTTAATAAATAAGTTTGACAGATGTCGAATTCCAGCCCTATACTTTTGAAACCGCGAAATGGATAACCCTTTATAATCCGTGATTCCGCAAGTTTCATGCAGCAAAATCTTCGGGCACTAGGAGAAAAACAGTTGGCATAATGAGAGTTGTGAAAAACTTAGAAAAAAGTCGATGTCCTTCCAGAAGTTGTTTAGGAAATTCAACATACAAAGACTTAAAACATCATACATCGAAGCTAATAAGAGATACAAACCTTAGTGCAAGGAAAAAAATAAAGTGCATGAAGAATATCTGGCGATGACTTTAGGTCAATGCAGAGATTCTAAAGGGTTTTGGGCACTGACAAGGAAAGTTAATGGCAATGAATATTTGAAAACAAGTTGCAACATTAACTACGCAGTTTTTTATGAGCATTTTGCAAAACTCATATCCGGTTCAATTTCACCAATATGCTTAACGTATGCGAGGCCATTTTTTCAGAGCGAAATTTTGGATGCCGAAATCTGAAAAGACGAAATGGAAGTAACCTTGAACAACCTTAAAGATGGTAAGGTCACAGGTACCAACGGCATACCGTGTGCATTTTATAAATACAATTCAAGTATCTTTAAAGAAAAGTTAACCGAAGCACTCAACATAATTTACAAGTTTGGCGTATATCCTGAGCACTTGACTAAGCTCTTATCCTGCCTATCTATAAAAAAGGTAATCTTCAGGACCCGAACAACTATAGAGAAATTTCTTTCTTAAACGCTGCCTTGTAAATTTATACTTCACTACTATGTTGCAGACTTGCGAGATGGGTTGAAATCAATAACAAATTGAGTGAGTTAAAATCTGGATTTCGAAGAGGTTGTTCAACTGCAGATAATATTATTTACTTATTGTCCTATGTAGTCTGGCACCGATTAAGTTAAGTCACAATAATAAACTAAATGCCTTTTTCGTTGATTTAAAAGCAACAACAGAAATGCTCTTCGGCCTATTTCTTGATGACCTGACTGTGTATCTGCCATGTGGAGTAAGGTATGTATGCGGACATTATCGTGCTCTTATCTGAGTCACCCTCATCCTTGCAAATGATGATCAATCGGTTAGTAGACTGACTATTGCAAGATATGGAGTTTGGAAGTAAACACGGTTAAATAAAAAGTGATGATCTTTCAAAGTGGGAGTGGGAATGTCTCGAGGAAAGATAACTGGAAGTTTGATAGAAGAAAGTTGGAAATAATTAAGACGTATACTTATCTGGGGATAGAGTTGGCGTACAACCTTAACATGGGAAAACAGCAGAAAGCTGAATTGGCCAAATCTGCTATAATGCTATATTCAATAACAAACTTGTGTCAATGAGCATGAAGTACAGGGTTTTCAATACCACTGCGAGATCAGTTCTATTGTATGGAGCACAAGTATGGGGAGCAAAAAAATATGACGAGGTAGATAACCCATGAATCAAAGAAAACAAGATTACGACACTTCTTTGTTTTTCTTATTTTATTGACGTCATATTTGAAACTAAATCTGCAAATTATTGTTTTTTGTTGCTTGTGGATTAATGGATTTTGTTTCACATATGACGTCAATAAAATAGGAAAAACAAAGAAGTGTCGTAATCTAGCTGCAACCACGACTGCTCAGCTGGGTTGGGTTCTTGTGTGGAAGAATTAATAAGCAAACAAAACAATATAATTGATTCGAATACATTTATTTCTTATTACCGATCGAAATTGTTTTATTACAAGTAGAGTGAGATACTTGTAATAAAAAGTTGGCACCAGGAATTTTAATTAGCAAAATTCCAAATCTTATTTTCAAGATAGAATCTAAATAAAAATAAAAGCGAAAGTGAAACGAAACGCAAGTTTTGTTATATGGCCAGGAGGGGACTTCAATAATATTATATGGGAAACCGTGGACAAGCCCTGGATTAAAACACAAAATTTTTTCAACGAATAAATAAGTACATTATAAGAATATTAAGCAAATGAAGAATAAAAGCAAATGAAAGAACAACTATACTTGAAATAAATGGGCCGTTAACGCACAGTTAAGAAAACCGAATTCCCGTATTCTATTCCACAACTAACTGGGATTAATAATAACGAACTATTAAAATCGGAAATAAAAAAAGACCTAGAATATTTCTCATAAAAAAACACAAAGAAAATAAGATATCTATAAAATGTCTGCTCTACTTATCTTTCCTTCTAAATTTTTACTGCTCCTTCCTCGAAATGTCTCCTTTCCTCGTACCTCGAATATCCTTTTTAAAATTTTGCCGAAATTTTTCACTTTTCCAAAATACCCTCCAAAAAAATTTGTCTCGACTTTATTTTTATTCTACTTAAATTTTCTCGAATTTTCTAATTAGAATCTTCACGCTTATTAAGTTCCCAAAAGAGTGGCCTTTCCAAGCTACCACCAATTCCTCCCGCGACCATTCCAGTCACTCACACATTCACACATTCAATCATCTGTCACGACCGAAGAAAGTTTCTCCGCCCCCAAGAGAACCTCCTTTGTCGAATCACAATGAAACTTACTCTCGCTCACACATTCACGGATTCAGCCAGTTGTTGGATGTCCTTCTAAAACTTGCCGAATCTTAATAGCGAGTTCAGCCCTATTTAAAACTTAATTTTCCAGAAAAATTAAAAAGAAATTAAATCGAGAAAAAGCTTCTTCTGAGCATTTAAATATTAAGCGTTAAAGACCCATCTTAAAATATATTTTTAATTTAAGTTAAATTTAATTACGTTACGTTACGTCACATTTATGATTTTGTGTTGTTGATATCGTAGTAGGTACGAGTCCGCCAGTTCATCCACTGGCATTATTCTCGTAGAGTTGAATCTTGGGAACCGTCTCTGTTCCAATCGCGAATCCAAAATATCTCCAACACGTATTTGTTGTTTGCTTTTGCAAAACACTGGTTAAGTACACCAATGGTTGATGATACCATGGTTGCCCTTAACGTCACCAGTATTTTGCAGCCGCAACGGAAAGTTAGCGGGAGGGAAGTAATCGAAAGATGACTTTTGTTACGGTAAATTTTACCGTAACACAAGGACTGAAAGCTGATCGGTTTCTTCAATGCAAGTCCATCTATAGGGGCATGGGTTCTGATTTAACGACAGAAAACAGCACTGAGTTTTTGTAGCATTAAATTCTACGCGGATTTTTTATTCCCCATTGGACAATGATTTCAAGATCAGAATATAATAATCATACGCTGCCGGAGTAGTTGCACATCCGAAGAACAAGGATGTGAATCTGAAAACGAATATGAGAAGCTGAGAGTCCTATCGTCAGCCAAACAATTAAGTGGATTAGAAGTTCCATGTAAGAGATCATTAATAAAAATGGTCGGAGACAATACGGAGCCCTGGGGCCAGCATTTTTGCATATAAGAGATCATTAATAAAAAGGGTCGGAGACAATACGGAGCCCTGGGGCACACCAGCATTTATTTTGTAAATATCAGACTTGAAATCGTCCAATACAACTTGTATTGAACGGTCCGATAGGTATTTCTAATTCAACGCAGAACAGTTTCGTCGATGCCAAATGTACGCTTCGATAAGAGAGCTTGACGGCAAACTCTATCAAATGCAATAATCTTACTTTCTCCAAAACGATGCAGATATTTGTGCCACCATTCGGTGAGGTATCTATCAAATCACCAGTGGATCTATTGCTACGAAAGCCATACTATTGGTCGAGAACACTTTTGTGTTATTCTGACGATTCTGAATTTTAATGAGATTTTATATGTGTGAAAATAAAAAATGAAAAAAATGTTTGTTGCAGAATTATGATACAAAAAATTACAACAGTCGAGTTTGACTTTCAAGTATATGAATGTGTGAGTGCTTCTGGTTCCGATTCTGATTTCAAATTCAGAAGCAAAATTCTCTTCTTTTAAGAATTAGAACTGTCATTTTTTCCCAAGTGAACACTTTCAGAAGAGTCCGGAATGCTTCCGGATTGCCAAATAAAAACGACATTAATGTTTAGTTCATTTAAAGACTTATAAGTGTTTTCAATACGTGTCTTTTTCAAAAATATGAGCCCAGCTTAAGAGATTAAAATAAGCCAAAACCCCAAAGAGTCCTTTAATTTATTCTTAATGAATCAACCCGCTCTTTATTAACCAATACGAAAGAACTAAATTTCCAATTCGACTAGACAGACAGACGTTTATCATCCTCCATTGTCTTGTTCGTTAATTCAAAATAATTCTTTGAGTCTCACTCCAATTTCCTATACCCCGAATCGCATAATCCATTTTAAGTGCAACTTCAAAATGCGCTATATAAGGATCTACCTTGTTATACATCCTCGCCATCCTCTAATTTATAGAATTCGCAAATGAACCTCCAAATTTTTGAAATCTTCTTGCCTCGGAAGCCAAAGGCTACTCCTTATCCCCTTCTCAATTTCCAACAAACCATCAGCATCAAATACTCTGTTGCAACAAGGACAAGAGCTTTAAGTACAAAACCATTTTACGAAGAAGAAACTGAAATTATCGCAGAAAGGCTCTTAAGCTCTAAATTAGATTTCCGGAATTTGTCGGTTTTCCTTATTTTTTTTTATTTTTATTCGTTTTGCTCTTTTTGTATTTTTGTTCGGTTTAAGTCTTTGTCGTCCTTTATTTCACTTGAAAACACTTTACGACGATAGAGGGCAGCTCTCTATTCGGAAATGCAAAGTAATAAAAAAAAACAAGAATACTGCTGAAAAAAACATACCTGCGGCATGTCCTGAAATAATTTTAAGTACAAAAATTCATTCTTGACGTCAGCCACGGGTATGAACTTAAATAGAGATAACAGGCTTTTTTGAAAAAAAAAAAAACAAATACCCAACACTTAAACAAGGATAAATTTGTAAGCTTATTTTTGCTGTCGCTTGGATTTTGTTTACTTAGTTTACTGCGAGACGAATTTAGAGTTTTAATTGCATTTTAATGACTTGACTTTTTTTTATTTCAATGCTAACGTAGGATACATCGTATTGAATTACTAAATGGGTTAAAATATAAAATTAAGTTCCCAAATGCCTTAGTCCCTAGAACACGGAATAAGAAACATAATCAAAATAGACCATGTTTGAATTCGCAAGACCCTTAGGCAGGGTAGAGCATAATAAAGTTATCCGAGACCTGTTGTATAATAAATATAAAAGTTCTATTTTCACTTTGGTGCTTCGTGCAAATCTAAGTTATTGGACTCTATCGGGAATCTCACAGGGAATTTCGTTTCCCACGGAATATTTTATTCCCGCGACATTTTTCCTGCGAACGTGAATCTCCCACGGAATAAATTTCCCTCGAACAAAAAATTGTATAAAATGGCAGCAAAATTCCCTGGAAATTTTATTTCCGACGACAATAATTTCTGAGAGAAACTTGTGGACATCATCCACGTACCAAGGTTTCGAATTGGAGAAAAATTCCCGGGAAAATTCTTATTCACGAAAACCACCAATATTTCCAAAAAAAAAATAAAATGCACGATTGGATCGTACGAACTTATCCTCTTGTAGCTAACAACTTTAGTCGTAGCTACCCACTGATGCTGTATTAGGTAGTTTAGTTATCCTGTGCAGGTTTAAGGCCGAAGTAGGTAAGAGTACCTTGATTGTTAATGAATAGTCGAATGCATGATTCAAGGAATAATCACATAGGTACTTACCTACAAATGCATATTTAAATGGGTTTTAATTATGTAAATTAGGAGTGTACCTAGTGTATCTACCTATATAGATATGTACCTAGCTATGTACATATGTATTTTATGATATTGAATGGTGTATAGATGGGAAAAAATAGTGTTTTAAATTGATAAGAACTGCCAAAACCATCACTTTAATCAGTTTCTCGAAAAAAAAAAGAAAAACGCCATTAGATGCCATGGATCAATTAATACTTTTACACCATTGCTATTTTTAATCCATGTTTCCGTTTTAGACTTCTTTCGGTTGAAGAGATACTTTTAAACACTGCGATATTTAATAGATGCTAACTTTCCTCAAACATATACCTGCACTCTTTACTCCACTTAATATGGAAAAGTTCAATCCTACCCTAAGGGGCTGGCGCGATAGTAGTGTGTTCGCATGTCAACCTCGTGGTCACAGGATCGATCCCTGCCGTAGTCTATGTCTTCTTATTTTTCCATTAAAAACCACTTTTAAAAATAAATGTCATACAATGAGTTGCTGGTTTACTCATTATATGCTATTTAGGCATAGAACTAAAAACATGTGATTGAGTAAAACTAGTATATCGATAAAATATGACAAAGAATAAAAAAAAATAATACGAATTATATGGGACATAGATAAATAAGACACGGAAATTTCTCCGCATTAGTTCAGCCGCCATCCCTGGAGATAAAATCTGAGACAACGTGCCACACATCTTTCCTATCATTCTTTCTCTTCCTGAACCTCAACCTCATGCTCGCCCCGTGTTGAAACATTTAAAGGGTAGGTATAATCCCTTGAGCGCGTGTAGAATATAATAAAATAACGACAATTTACAAAGAAGAAAGGGCGATAACTCTGCAATTTTTCAACCTGGACAATTTTGTCTAAACCCCGACCACCACATACTTGGCTCACCAACGTGCTTAAAAATCGCAAGCTCAAATTGCACGATGTAAAAGCTGAAAATGAAAATTTTATAAGAAAGTATCTCATTATTTTAGGACGGGTTTTAATGAAATCCAGTTCTTTATTTTTAGTTTTTTGATTTTTTTTTTTTTAGAAATTTTGGTATGCAGTTTTTTAGAGTTTATTAATATACATGTCATTATAAAATTTAATATAATTTTTTTTTCATTAGTTTTAAAAATATTGATTTTTCCAAAAACAAAAAATTTTTAAATAATTTTAATTAGAAAAAAAAAGAAATTTTGATACTCAGAATTAGTTTGGCTACCTGGATGTTCTCAAATATAAAATTTGACAGAAATTGAATGTACAGTTACCATGAAAGCCAAAAAATTAAAAAACCATTATATGAATGGTACCGTTAATAGACTTTTCCCGTAAATTTGGTTCTGATCAAAAGACAGTACATACCAGCAAGAAAATTCTCAAATTTTTTTTATCAAAATCATTGGAGTCGTTTTCGAGAAAAATAAGATTTTCCTTAATAATTGTATGGCAGGTGGCGTTATTTTCGGGACTAAAAATAAAATTTGAATTTCCCCTCTAAGGAATGCCAAAATAACCACACATTACAAATTTGAAGGCAATTGCTTACACCGCTTAGGCTGCAGCTCATTATAAATAAATACAGACGGACAGACTGATAGAGTGAAATACTGACAGACTGGCAGACTGACAGACTTTTTTGTCGATCACTTTTTTAGGCTTTTCTATGACCGTAATATCATGCTTGATCGTTAGAATTTTTTTTACGAATGTATAACTTGCATTACCTATAATCACGGTTGCCACCTGGAAATAAAATCTCTGACTAAAATAAAAAATAAAAAGGACCAAAAGCAGTAAATGTGACCAAAATAATTAAGATCTGAAAACTTCATAATAAACAGAAAATTAAGGTTAGGCATATTTTTTTCATTTATTATCATAAATAATTAATAAGAAAATAACTAAAATAAATAAATAAATAAATTAATTTAAACTTTAAGGACAATGTGATCGCCCCGCCTTCATTATAATTTTGAAAATAGAACGAATAGAATAGCTAATTCAATAGAATATAGCTATTTATTCATTCGAATGAAATTTGTATATTTTGACATGCGAACGAATAATATTCGTTTTCATTCAATTGTACAAAATGAACTTGAATGAATATTATTTTCAAAGTCAACTGTTGGAAATTTACTGACATTTATATTTGATTTAGTATTCGTAGATTTTTTTATATTTTTTTATATAAAGCTTTGTAAATCTAAGTATTTAAAAAAAAAACAAATCAATAGAAATTTCATTTGTTTTATATTTAAGCATTTACGAAATAATGGCCCGTTTATTAATACGAAAAAAAATCAAAACAACCAGCTATAAAACGTTTGTATGATAAAATAGGTACTATATTTTTTCTGAAATTTCGTTTAACATTAACTGTGTTTAAATGTTTTTTGCAAAAAAATGTTGTCTTGCAAACAACTCCAGGCTTTATAAACTTTATAATATAATAAGTTGAAGAAACGCCGATTGCAATTGTCTTGTGAGTAAGAAGTTAAGAGAGACTTAATAGGAAAAGGATAGTGATTCATTAAATCCATTCGATATTGAATTTTTTTAAAGTGATAGTTATAAACATGAAGCTCGAAGCGCTAAAATTGTTTTAATTTGTTAGCCAATACTCTTTTAACCTATTTTTAAGGAAAATGACTTATTCCCAAAATTCGTATATGCCCATTTTATGGTTAAGATTATTATGTGAATCAATTTCCATTGCGTTACTACATCTTCAGGATTACTATCAAACAAGTATGGACAACTATAACTCAACGTCGAAATTAAAACTTAGGAATCCGACAGGATACTTTTAGATGTTATTATAGACCAATTTCTCAAATCTTTGTTATTGAGATCAAGTCTAAGTAGCAGTTATTTTAAAAGTTCTAAACAAAAATGTCAAGCGTTTGTTTTAACTTCATTTTTCCTAAAACTTTTCGATTTTTTAAGAAATTCCTCAGCTTTTGTTTCTAAGGAAGATTGGGATTCATCTTCTTCTTTAAAGATTTCCGTGATCTGTTCGAAATTTTTAGGTCACAATAATAAACTTTTAATAATATTGTTTTAATTTTACAAAAAAGATTTAATAATTAATCTTATTACTTATCTATCCACTTCATTTGTTTTTAACAAGAACCAACAAGCGAAATAGACGGAGACACTTAAGCGTTTAAACAGAAACATATTTTTAACTTTCCATCTGTCAATAAATTTCAAATGAAGAAAATGAATGCATTCATCCTTCGTCTATTCAGTGGGTATGGAAGCATTATGCACCTTTCTTCAAAAAAGGTGACCAGATGGAGAACAAAATCACCAAATGACGAAGTGAAAACAAAATGACCAAATTTGGTCACAAATGACCAACTTGGCAACCATGCCAATCGTAAGTAAAAAACATAGATATTTGCTTCCTTAATAGTACAGCCCTATAAGATACCATTATGAGCTTTGGATAAGATGGGAGACATCGTTTTTAGATGGCTCACGATTCTCATTCGCAATCTTATATGAGGTGATAGTCTGCCTACATAATGGAGGGAAAATTACTGTCAAAGGCTACACCGTCATCCGATAAGATGACACTATTATAATGCATCATGAAAAGTAATTTACGCGGAGCTTTCGAGAAGCACAGTTTACATATTTTTGCGGTCCTCGTTGTATCGTCTTTTTAAGTAGCCATTTTTGTTTTACGTGTGGTAAAAAATAAAGTTCTCTTTATATATACCATTTGGTACGCCTTTGTCTCTTTACATTACCTTCAACCAATGTAAAGGAAAGATCGTTGAGCCTTAACTGAATACGAAAAATAATAAGGGTATCTGATGACCAAAGCCGTAAGTCAACATTAGGTGAAAAACCCAAGGATAAAGATCCTAATGAAAAAGAACAGTGATTATTTGTAGGACTCCCATATTGTGTTGGTTGACTTCGAAGAAGCATTCCATCGACAACCACGAGATTTGATATTGTAGCCGTCAGATATCGAGGAGTGCCAGAAGCCTACGTGATTATGATCATTGATCATTTGTTTTTTTTTATTACAATTGATTACCTGCACGGAGGTAGAGTACCGAACACGCTGTACATAAATTATTCTTTGACGTGGTCATCATAATTGAGGTTCCTACATACCTGGAACGAGCACTTGATGTTTGTGCTGCCAATTTTCTGACCCGTACATGCCTATTCCAGGTATTTTATTTGGTCGGAAATGTGCTTCCCAAGTGCGGAAACTTTAAATATCTATTATCTATGATCAACAGTAAAGCAACCTGTGATGACCAAATCAATCATCGAATCGTGGCGTGAAAACTCCCCTACCTTCTGTGATCGAAAAATGCCCCCTATCTGAATGGAAAACAACGGTCGTGCGTCCAGCACTTGCATGCGGTTCACATTTCACAATATTGGACAATTACAAAAAATATGAGAGAAAGTTGGCGGCAGTTAAGATGAAGATGCTTCGTATGACAGCAGAAGTAACAAAGCTTAATCGAATTAGAAGTACTAAGATCCATGGATCGCAAAGAAGAAAAAAGAAAGGCAGATCAAAACACTCCTGGTACAAGCAAATGTAACGACCTTAGCAGATTAACCTCAGATATGGAACAATAATTTAAAACCGCTAGTTTTGCTGACACTTTCGGAGGTCAATGCGGCGTACCCCACGGGTCTATCACTAGTGTGAAGGAGATAATTAGAGATTTGTGGTCCATTCCCTCCACAAAGCAGGAGAAGAAGTAGCCATCTTTTTACTTGCGATATAAGTACTAAAGGAAAAAAATCGATCTCGAGAGTATAATCAAAGTTGACATTATGATGATAGAGAACACCAAAATAGTAGATCCTGCAATTCCGTCTATCTGTCGGTCTGTCTGTCTGTAGAACGATCTACAGCCTAAAAGCTTGAACTGATTTTGTTAAAACTTGACGCTTAGGCGTTTTAGTTGATTATCTAAAACAGGTTTTTCAATCGTTGTTTTAGCCTAAAAAAGAACGGTAGGTATTTGCCTTCTTCGAATTCTAAATAATACTACATTTCAAAATTTTCGAAATTTGTATGGTTTTTTTATTTTTATTTTTGAAAAAAATTGAAAAATATTTTGATATGAAAACGGGTGGAGGATTTTTTCGGATATTTTGTTATCAAATTTATATTTTTAAATATTTAAAATTTTTACACACATTTTTTTTTTTTTTTATAAAAAAATTTAAGAATTTTTTATATACAAACTTAAGTGAAAAACGACTTTAAAATTATATATTGCCTTTTCTATTAAGAATCTTTTCAATACAATCTGATCGAAAATAAGAGCAAGTACGTGCGATCCATCAGTCGCGCTTTTTATTTTAAGAGGTTTTAACAGGATCGGAAACCAATCTTGATGGTCTTTAGTTTTTACTTGCGATTATAGGTTATAAGGCAAGTTATGCATTCGTAAAAAAAAAATTCTAACAATCAAACATGGGATTACGATCACAGAGAAGTCTTCAAAAGTGATCGGCAAAAAATGTCTGTCAGTCTGTCCGTCTGTATGTCTAACGAGCTACAGCCTAAACGGCTTAAGCGATTGACTTCAAATTTGGTATGTTTGATTCTTTTGGCATTCCTCAGAGGGGAAATTGAAATTTTAGTTTTAGGCCTAATAATAACGGTACCTGCCATATAACCGTTTATGAAACTCTTTTTTTTTCGAAAACGGGTCCAACGATTTTGATAAAAAATTTTTGAGAAACTGATTAAAGTGATGGTTTTGACAGTTTTTATAAGTTGAAAAAACGATTTTTACCCATATATGTACCATTCTCTTACATTATGTACATATTCTTTCTTTGCATAGAGGAACGGTTAGGTGGTCTCTTTGGCCTTGGTTTGAGTCAGAGTTTGCTGAGAAATCCAACGAAAAATTTCTTCTTTTGCAAATTCGCATCTTTTTAGCCAAAATTAAACAAATTACATAAATGAAAAACGCTGGTATATCTAGACTAATTTTATTAAAGACTAATTGAAGACTGACTTTTAAAATTTTATTGCAAGAGGTTTTATACTGAATGCGACACATGGAATTCAACTGGTAAAATAACGGCAGGAACTGTGAAGCTGATTATGTACTAAGAGTACATAACTATGATTTATGGTGTGATGTGGTTGTAGTACATAAAATATACTATGGTGTGACTCGCATGCTTCCGAACAAATGTTAGTGTTGCCGTCGTTATTGCTCCGTACTGCTACATCTTTTTTATTCGAAAGTCGAGCTATGATTTTTGTGGTAAAAGTGAAATAAACAGAACCAATGCACATTTGTCGGTCGAAAAAGTGAGCAACACATAGCCGATTTAGATAATTGTGTGGAAAATATAGAGCGCGTCAGGATAACTCGTGGTTCCCTTTAGCCTTTCAAGACAATTGCTACTGATCATGGTGTTATAAAGTGCCAACTGATGTTTTTTCGTGGAGACCGTGCTTACCATTTAATTTCTTTCTCTTGCCTTTTGCCGTAGACGTAGACAAAAGTCTGGTAAAATAATATACTTTAAATAATAAATAGATATAATGTAGATAAGGTACGGTTAGGCTTGAAGGTTATTTAAGATCTTCCCTTCATAACTTTTTGAATTAAAGTTTAATTGGAATATCCTTAGAGCGAGCAGTTTTCGAAGAGAAAATAGCTGTATGTCAGTCAGTCTGCAAAATTAAAAAAAAATCCTTGAAAAGGACTTAACCATTTATATTGGATTGATAAGGCCTCGATACAGATACATAATTTTGAACAAGAAATCAGCACTTGTATTATATGTATATAGCAAGTCAAAGCTTATCCTCATTGTTTTAGCCAAATCGACAAGTAAATTGACCAAAGTTTGTTAATTAAGTCTTACCAAAACTAAAATACAAACTCAAAGTCAATTTTCATTAAAGGCTAACAACAAATACCTTTTAACCTCTTTGGACGGCAAATCAGTCCTTTATTCCAATTTTGAAAATAGTAAATCATCCTTCTTAGCTGATGTATGGTATTTGTATAGGCATAATACTTATCCGCACAAAACAAAAAGCACAGCTACCTAGACTTAAGCCCTGTTGACATTGAAGAAAATATCAGAAGAGTCTATTTACATAGAATAGCACTCAACAAAAAAAAGGACACAACACCTTTAATTTCAGTTAAAGCAACTCAAGCTTTCATGAGCTGTATTCAGCTGCAATGTCCTTGTGCCACTAGCACTATACACATACCAAGCTGTTTCCCATCATTCCAAACGATGCGATGTGCAAAGTGTTATTAGATTTTTACAAGGATCCTTGCAAATGAAATAGAAACGAAAATAAAAAGAAAATTCTTCACCGGGGGAAAGAACACAGGAAAAATTTCAGCACGAGAAAAGCTTTTAATCTTCTTTTATGAAGAACGAAAAGAAAACACCGCCGCCGACATGAATGCAACGGACATGCAGAAAAAGAACAACAATCCTAAGCCCATCATTTCGGCCTTAAATAAAAATCCTAACCAGAAAGCATTTTAAGATACTTTAAACATTTTTGTTTATTTTACTTTTTTTTTTAGAGCTGGGCGACTATACCTATATTTAGGTAGATATAGAAGGTACTTTCCACGCCTTTTGCACAATGCATGTGTAATTGTAATTTAGTAAGATCCCCATGGAATTGCAACCACAGACCTTAGGGGTGCCAGTTGCAGTCGCAAAGCAGCCGCTTCTATCAAGTCCGGGGAAGTGATATTTTACGAAATTGCACAAAATACCAACTATCACTGAGCGGACAATTTTAGAATTAATCCCTATTGAAATTCAAAAAGGATACGAGAGTCGGTATTAAGCTAACAGCATTGCATCGGCGTAAACGGGACTAGACGCAAAATGAAAAATAAAAAGTATGATGGAAATATATGTTTTTTTTTTTGTGTATAGATACCTGCCTCAAAAACTGGCCACAGACTCTCGAATGTCAGGCCTGCCAACAGACGGAAGTGTACGAAGGTTGCGTCGTCCTTAGATGTGTTATGGGGAAAATCAAATCCATTTGGAATGGAATACATTTGCGATGCCGACGATGCGAAACAAAAACGTTCGCTTCGTCGTCATTCATTTTTCCAGGATGTGCTGGGCTATACATAGGAATTTTGTTTTTGTTTGAATTTTTTTTTGTTCGTTCCTTTTGCAAACACCCTAACGACTGTTGCTTCTCAAAATCGAAAAGATCCTTGGAAATGGGGGATTTTTCATCGTGAACAAGTGAGTGGTCGAGCAAGCTTTTGGTGTGTGTTGTGCTCATGTCCGGGACTCTCGTCCATTTACGGAATGACAAATCCAATGTAGCGCTAAGCAAACGAACTAGATTGTCCGACGGATGAAAACGGACAAACATACAAGCAAGCTGGACGGACAAACGGACAGGCACAGTGGACAGTATACAGTGGAGTACCAAAGCCGATATGTGTGTGTTTGTCGGCCTGCAAGAGAGGTTTATCAAATGAGATTCTAAACTTGTACCAGAACTCTAGCCGGTGTTTGGATGGAGTAGCATGCAACAGCAAAACAAATTTCATGGTATTATAAGCAAAATAAACTACACTCGTCCTGACGGCCAGATTTTCCAACGGCACTGGCAGTGCCAGCGGCAATGGTGACGGCAACGAGCCTGGGACAATAGAATGCATTTGGATACCATTTTTGACCGTACATCGGTAGGTATATCAGCTTCTGTGAAGGATTTGTATCGAAAATTTTTTGTTATCCTTTTTCTTGCTAAGAGATTGCAACTAGACACAAGGACACGGACTAGGTATGTGTCGCACAGAAACAGCGAGTGTATAATTACACTTCAAGGATGCTCTTAGTCCGGAATCCTTCGGTGGACCAATGACATTTGATTCCTCTGTATCAAACAAAAAAAAAACAATCTCCATGGATAGAGTGTGAGATAGTGAATAGGGGAGTGGTGGAATAATTCCTGATTGCGATTTCATTTCATAAGCACCATCTGTCTAATGAAAGTTTATGTAATGATACGAAACCAACAACGGTGTTGTTGTTATCCGTGTCGAAAGGTAAATTGCTAGAATCATATAGAAGTTTCTAAAACATTTAAGAACATGATAGATCTGGCAACAGCTTTACACAGTCGGTATTTCAACGAGTGGTGTATTGATTTATTTAAAATGCAGTTTTTCCAGGATACACAAAGTGCAGCCTTGGCTTCCTGCAGCTTTGCTTTAATGTGTTTTTTCATACACAGGTTACTTGTTATGGTCACATCCAGATACTTAAATCCTTAGATACTTAAATACTTAAACCAATTTTACTTCCTGTCCCCGGCACTTCCATTTTTCATAATTGGCGTATCGCCCCCAGATACCGCACGCGTTGGGGTCCATTTGCACCGAGTATGACGGCAATTCCGGTTGCTAGTCGTATCGGCACTTAACCATAAAAAAAAAGAAAAAAAGTTGTAGTGTTTTGCCTATACAAGCGAAACCCACCAACTTGTGTTTAGGGACGATGCGAGTAAGGAAGAAGAAAATTTATCTGATTAATTCAAGCAGTTAAAAAATCAAATACAAAAAATTAAAAATTAAAAAAATATAAGATCAGTAGATCTAAAAATAAAAAAGAATAGAGAAAAAAATTAATAAAAAAAAATTTAATTAAAAAGGAAAAAAAAAGTTTAAAAAACGTAAAAGTTGAAAAATTGAATAGGATAGCATGCTAATGCATTTGTTAAGTTTTTATAGTTAAAAATATGTTTGATTTATTAAGGTTTAATGATAAAGTCTCGCAGTTTCCAACTTTTCAATCATGACTTGAAGATGTTCGTGAGTTACATACTTAGCGTTCTTGGATGATATACTTAACTTGAATTCCCTAAGCATATTCTACTCTACGGCTGGCTAGTGAACCCAAACCCAATTTGAGGTCTTTGTAGTGCCTTAAGTTGCTAAACAGGTTGCGATCAACTATGGGCGTTTCTGCAACCGAATCCGAATCTAAGGTTGTAACTTGATGTCGTGAATAGCTTAGTGTCCTTGACATTTGGCATGCATTATAATATAAGAACCTACTGGGTTCCTGTGATACATTGTTTTACCACGTTACAAGAGAACCGATTAAATGGTAACAATAGTATCATCGCTTGATGAAAGCTAAGCAGGAGGCAGTATCAACTGTTAATATATTACACCAATTAATTTTAAACAGGAAATTCAAAGAGTAGAATATTTATCGAAACTAAATATTGGTGGGAATTGGTTCACACCTAAGGCACGGTACAACCGTTACTTACAGGACACAATCTTCTGGGATTCTATGAAAAGAACATGAGCCCGAACATAGGATGACATCTGGTGGAGAGACATGTCATGAGTAAATATCACATATGTCCTTGCTCATCACTCTTTCCCTCGAGATAGAAATACTACGGAAGTTATTTCCTTTAAATGTTATCAGTACAGTCAAGTTGCATTATATGTACGGTGACCATATTTCTCTGAGCAAAACCCGGGACATAAATTTAAAACTTGAAAAACGTGTTTGGTACTAAATCAACAAAATTCTCAAAAACGAAAAAAAAAAAAAAAAAAACAGCACAAAATGCAAAAACTTTACCTTATTTTACCAAGTCTTTGGAAAATAAACTTTAAAATAAATATTAATAACAAAATTTTTGGTACTTAGTACTTTTTTGCCTAACAAACTTCTTTGACGATTTTTATCGTTTCATATTAAATATTTTTTAATTTCCTGACGGCAAATTTAATTTTACCAATGGCTCTGAGAATTTCAACATTCAGTTGTGTGTTTTCATTTGCCCAAATATTATTCATTATGCAAAGAACTTTTTTTTTTTTTTTTTTGTATAATCTACACGCGCTCAAGGGATTATGAATACCCTTTAAATGTTTCAACACAGCGTGGGCGTGATGGTGAGGTTAAGGAAGAGAAAAAGAATGATAGGAAAGATGTGTGGCGCGATATTCGGAGACTGTAGGTGGTTGTTGTCTCAGATTTTATCTCCAGGGATGGCGGCTAAGCTAATGCGGAGAAATTTCCGTGTCTTATTTATCGATGTCCCTTATAATTCGCAGTAATTTTTTTTATTCTTTGTCATATTTTATCGGTATACTTGTTTTACTCAATCACATGTTTTTAGTTCTATGCCTAAACAGCATGTAATGAGTAAACCAGCAACTCATTGTATGACATTTATTTTTAGAAGTGGTTTTTAATGGAAAAATAAGAAGACATAGACCACGCAGGGATCGAACCTGTGACCATCAGGTTGACGGGCGAACACACAACTATCGCGGCACGGCCACCCGGTTCGGCTTGAGCATTTGAACTTGGCAGAAAGAGGCCAAACTCGACATTAAGTAAAATATTTTTGAAGTTTATATTTTGTTCGCAAATAAAGGTTGAAAAAAAGTCTTTCCATTTCTCGGCCACAGTTATTTTGTTCTTTATCCATTTTGTTATAATTTTGTGACAAAAAAATTTATCAATCAAGGTGGAATCATTAATAGTTGTATCCCTCTACTTTTGGTTGACAAAAGATTTGCGAAGATTCGATAACGAAATATGAATGTTTCCAAGAATTACCCAACTAAAAACTTCATATTATCTAAGATGCATCCCAATGATTTAAGTATTCGAATCACGTTGTATGTAAAATTGATGAATATTTGCTTTACATTAATTTTGGTCAATTCATTTTTGTTTGAATTATTTTAATATTAATTTAAGGTATTTCATTGCTAGCGCAACATTAGACACGTACATTTTTTGGGACTCTGCTAATAATATGCTCACATGTAATTAAGGCTTTGGATTGAATGAAATGAAGAAAGAAGGACCTCAGATGAAGAGTTGTTAAGCAAATTCTCTAAAATAAGAAAAATTTCTCTTCAAGGATTATAAAGTTGTAGAACTAGTTTGAAGTATTTAGTCTGAGATTTTCAAATTCAAAAGTCTGTGTGGTGAAAAAAAAAACGAAACAAAAGCTGACAGTTTTGTACATCCATGATTAGAACAATCACAATCAGAAAAAACGTTCACAAAACTTACTCTGCGCAGAGAAGTTTTAATTCCTTCGATATAATTTGGTTCAAGAACATTGAAAACAATAGCTTCGCATTTTGTGCGTGCACAGGAAAATATTCGATCAAAACAGCTATTAATAAGCTTCGATGTGCATTGTACAATCATTAGACCTGAATGAGTCAAGGTGCCTTCATTAATTGCATTCTTCCTTGCAGGCTCTTGAAAATTTGTCGAATTAAAAAACAATGGTACATTTTGCTTGAAGTGGCATCAAAATCAGATTCTTTTTTTTTCGATTTTAGTGCTGTTTAATGCCATATCTTCCACCACTTCTTATACAAAACATAGAAATGTATTTTAATCAGGTTACGGTATTGGCTTTTTCATTATTGGTTAAGAAGAAAAATTTCGTCTGAAGATCAGCGTTGAGTTCACATTTTCTATTTGAAGGCATTTCACAAATTTCTAAATTTATTGTAAATAATTAAAAGAAACAAATTCTATTTGTTTGCACAAGTAAACACTCGCTGTAAATTTTATTAAAGTCGGTAAACATCGATCGAAAAATAATGCGTCTTAGAAAGGTACTACAGAATCTAAATGATGAGCCCAGCTGTAGTACCTGGGCGAAACGCATTTTGGACTAAAGGTCACAAAAACATTCAATTGGCCTTAAATCCACACAGTCCACTAAAACAAAAACAAAAATAATATAAACATATTGTTTGCGTTTTCTTCAATTAATTCAAGTAAACACTGACATTTCAAATTTATATATTGTGTTTTTTTGTAAAGATACAGTTTGAAGTTTGTGAAGATACAGTTTGAAACGAAATCTGACAGCTCAACGAAGCTGACAAATTAATGCGTTCAATGAACATGCTTTTCTAGTAAGTCCCTCTGAACCATTTGTTAAGGCGGATTCGCACTTTGACATACAAATATTAAACACATATTTAAATTATTGTAAATAAAATTGTTAAATTTTTTCGGCGTTATTCAAATAATATAAATATATAATAATATGGGACAACCTCGGGACAAAAAATAAAATACGGGACAATTTTACGTCAAGGCTTTTCTTAAAATTTAACCGGGACAGTCGAGCGTAATACGGGACTGTACCGGGAAATACGGGACAGATGGTCACCGTAATTATATGTATTTAGTATATGCATCATAGGTTTTTTATTACAGAGGAGTTACAATAGTCCAAAGTATCTCAAGCGATCAACGGTTATTAAAGTGTGATGATAACAAGACAAATTGTAAGCGAATCAGCCTAGCCTAACCTCACCTTTCATAAAATAATTGTAATATTGTAACAGTTTCTGTGCGCTATGGCTTTAAAGGAGACGTGTAAATGGGAAAATTTGTCAACGAAAGCTAAAATTTGGACCGAATAAGGATAAAGCCTGTGTTCACAGCTTTATATTCTGGTTACTAAATATTGGATTTTAGTTAGTTATGGAGTTTTAACATCTTGATCATAGCTCTGGTCGAGTGAAAACGGGTGGTGACTGGTGGGCAACTTTAGTAACAATTTTGAAAAGAAGCGAAAGTTACCTAGCGGCCAAAATAACTGCCTGTGTTCGGGGGCTTACTTCAAAAATAAAGGCACTCACGTAAAACTTACTTTGAAATCTGTGTACCTATTAACATATGGCTAGGAAGATTGTTTCACAATTTGATAGAATTTTCTCGTTCATCACACCTGTCCGTACAATCCTTGACTCGACCGCCTTTTCTCGTGTTCTATATTTTTTCATTCTAGAAGTCTGATTCTTTTTTTATCCGCAGACATCCAGGCAATTAATAGTTATTGGTATGTGATATCATCTCCCTCTACAAGCATTGTTAAGCCTTACTCCAGGTGGACTCCTAATCAAACCAGTGATTTCGTTGTGGTTGACTTATTAGCAGAAACCCTGCAAATGTCTTGTTGATAGAGAAACCTTTTCAGCAACAATTCTGGCGATATTGCGATATTAACATCTTTTCAAGTACTAAAGAGAATATTGTATCCTCTTAGGTGAGTGTTGAAGAAGTTAACGACTTTAACCCGTCCCATCATTGGATTTTTTTTTTCAGGAATATCTTGGTTTGAAGGCAGCCAAGATTGGTTTTGTGCGCAGATTGGTGATGAATGAAATTTGTGTGAATGGCGAGCCAATATCATCTAACGGATTTGTCGGAAAATTTTGTTCGTCATTGGTGCTCTTATTTTTCACCAAATATCTATGTCAAAAAAAAAATAAAATGCACGACTGGATCGTGCGAACTTGCTCTTGTAGCTAACAACTTTAATGAAGCTAACCATTGAGGTTTAGTTAGTTATTAGTTGTAGTTATCCTATGCAGGTTTAAAGCCTATATGAGTAAGATTACCTTGACTCTTAGTATAATGAATTTTCGAATGGATGATTCAAGGAATAAATACATAGGTACCTACCTACAAATGTATATTTAAATCTAAGTTATGGATTTCAATTATGTAAATTAGGATAGTCAAATTTATCTACATACATATATAGATTGAACCTAATTATGTAAACATGTACATATAATAATGAAAATGAAGAATGTATGTGTGTAGGCAGCTATATGCATCGCATATAACTATATAATTTATGCGCAATAAATGTATGACGGCCTACATTGTATTTATTATTCAGTGACGTACGCAAAAATTCGTAAAAAAGGAATAATAATAAGGTAGAAATAAATAAGTAAGTAAGTAAGTATATTCCTTAGTGGTTATAGTTTGAGGGGAAATTTGAATTCATGGATAAATAAAAAGAGCACGTTTTTAATAAATTAAATTTGTATGTATAAAATTTTGAAAACACTTAGAAAAAAAATTTAAATGCTATTTTGAAGATATTATTAATATACATATAAAATTCAAATTTCAAAAATAAATTGTGACTGGTTTTTGAAAACTCGATTTTTCAAAAAAAAATTTTAATTTATTTTTTAAAAATCGAAAAACTTTTTTTTTGAAAACTTTCGTATGCATTTTGATTAACAATTTTAGGGAGCATCTGTATAAAAAAAATTATTTCAATCGGTTCATCCAATATTAAGACAGCCGAAAATATGAAAAGTTGTTCTATGGGAAGTACCGTTAATAAGTACCCAAAAAAAATATTTTCATAATTAAAAGTGGGCTGTACTAATATAAGAACACACACATTTTTTATAAGAATTCTTGGACTCGTTTTTGAGAAATACATTCTTTTCTTAACGGGTTCTTAAAATTTGTATGGGAGGTACCGTTGTTTTTTATTTTAGAAAATTAGTTTTGTTACCAATTCAAGATAATGTCAAAACGACCAAATACGAAGTTTCGAAAAAATATATTGAGTCGTTTTTGAAATTTTGAGTTTTCAAAAAAAAAATAATTTCCAAAAAAAAAATTGTTTGAAAAATCGTGGTATAAAATAGTGTTTAAACTTTCTAGGAGCTTCTGCGTAATAAATTTCAAAAAATTCAAATTAACCGTTTCCGAGAAAATCGATAACCAAAAAAATGGTTCTACATTGGACCTATAGTATCCAAAAATAACAATTTTTTTCTAAAAAAAAAAAAATTATCAAAAGGTACCCCTTCCCTTCATTAATAAACTGATTTTTTTTATAAAAATCGTTTGAGCCGTTTTTGAGAAAAATAAGATTATTGATTTTGGCCAAAAAAAAATTTATGGGAGCTACTGTTATTTGTCGTCTTAAATAAAATGAAAAAAACGTTTGGGCATATTACCGAAAAAACAATATGTACCAAGTTTGAAGCAAATCCACCGAACCGTTTAGGCTGCAGACTCGAGGACAGAGAGACACACAGACGGAATGGGAGGAGCCACTTTTTTGGTGTTCTCTATGATCGTAATGTCATGTTTGATTGTTAGAAAAATTTTTTTTTTTTAAATAAGTACATAACTTATTTTATAGTACAATCGCAAGTAAATATACTATTTGGAGAGGAATAGGCCTGAGATGCGGCATGTTGACTTGTGGAGCCTAATGAAACATACTCTCGCAAAACTAAATCTAATCTGTATTTTATGGGTATTTGCTATAAATCCCTGCCAAGATCACAGAACTGGTTTAAAAAATAACCTCTACTTAAATATATGTAACGGGTGATTTTTTTGCTACTTGGTTTTTGACGTTTATATTTTTGACAGATCACACATGACAAATTCCACGAACATTTGACATTTCGATTCAGTATTGTTTGCCATTTCATCATGAATAGACTTACGCCTGAACAACGTTTGCAAATTATTGAAATTTATTATCAAAATTCGTGCTCTGTGAAAAATGTGTTTCGTAAGATACGTCCGTTTTTTTTTCCGCTCATTTTTGGCTAAATGGATACGTGAATAAGCAGAATTGCCGTATTTGGAGTGAAGAGCAGCCAGAGGCAATTCAGCAGCTACCAATGCATCCCGAAAAATGCACTGTTTGGTGCGGTTTATGGGCAGGCGGCATCATTGGGCCGTACTTCTTCAAGGACGATGAAGGCCGCAGGGTTACGGTCAATGGAGAAAGGTACCGTTCGATGATAACAGATTTTTTTTTGCCGAAAATGCAAGAATTGAACTCGGTCGACATGTGGTTCCAACAGGACGGTGCCACATGCCACACTGCATGCGAAACCTTGCATCAATTGAGAGGCGAATTTGGTGAGCAGTTGATCTCACATTTTGGCGCAGTCAATTGGCCACCAAGATCATGTGATTTGACCCCGTTAGACTATTTTTTGTGGGCTATGTTAAGTCTATTATCTATGAGGACAAGCCAAACACGATTGCTGCCTTGAAAGCCAACATTGAACGCGTCATTGGTGAGATTCCGGCCGAAATGTGTGAAAAAGTTTGCCAAACTTGGACCTTCAGAATGGACCACCTAAAGCGTAGCCGCGGGCAACATTTAAGTGGAATTATTTTTAAAAAGTAAATGGCAGAAATTTATTTATCGATCCAAATAAAAATTTCATTCACTTTTTACAAGTTTCTGTGTTTTTTTGAATTTTCAAGAACCAAGCTCTTAAAAAATCACCGTTTACATTCTATTATATTGCATTATTCGCTGCTTGCGCCAGACTTGAAACAACTTTATGCCAAGAAACTTTTTTTTTAGACGAACCTAACGGGTGTTTTTTTCGACGTGTGGTTTTTAAGAAGAAATAAAACGCATATATAATTTAATTTTATGGCTAAGAATACAGCATTATTCTAAAGGAAAGGGTTTGCCATTATTTTTAAAAAATTATTTCGGGCAAGTGGTCGCCACGGCTGACTCGAATAAATTTCAGCCGAGATGCCCAATTTCGACCACATTTTGCAGCAATTGTGGCCGTATGTCAGCAATAACGCGAGGAATATTCTCTTCCAAGGTGTCAATCGTCTCGGACTTATCTGCTTAGACAAGCGACTTTACATAACCCCACACAAAACAGTCAAGCGGTGTGAAATAGCATGATCTTGGAAGCCACGCCACAGGCCCACGACGCGAGATAATGCGCTCACCAAAAGTTTCCTGCAATAAATGAATTGTTTCGTTGGCTATATGACACGAAGTGCAATCTTGTTGGAACCAAAGGTCGTCCACATCAATATCTTCCAATTCAGGCACGAAAGAGTCATAATAATGGCTCTATAGCGTTCCCCTTTGACTGTAACAAAATGGCCGGATTCATTTTTGAAGACATATGGAACAATGATTCCCTCTGCCAATAGAGCACACTAAACTGTGACTTTTTGAGGGTGTAACAGCGTCTCAACAATGGCTTGTGGATAATGATCACTCCAAATACGACTATTTCGCGCATTAACGTGCTCATTTAACCAAACGTGAGCTTCATCGCTGAACAAAATTTTCTTGAGATGCGTCGCGCGAACCGAACCATTATTGTGGTAATAAATTTGCACGATTTGCAACCGTTGTTGTGCAAGAGTGACAAACATACCAACTCCAAACATACCAAATAAAAACACCCGTTACATGAAAAATGTAAAAGGTATTATTTTGTTTCCTACAGACAATAAAAATGGGCAGTTAAAAAAAATAATGAGATATTTCTGCTTCAGCAGGATTCAGGTAGATATCTCCTCGGAATTAAAAAAAAAATCAATCCTCCTGACTTGGTCATACTCATAATCTTCCCGTTTTTTTTTCTCTTTTTTACGCTCTGCAAGTGGCACACTAAAATATTTTGTTGATACATTTCTTCCTTGGGCGAAAAGACGCGGTTTGTATTTTCCTTCCTTATTTCTGTTCCTTTCTCTAATTGAACTGTGAATATGCAAACTGGAGTTCAAAAACTGTTTCTGATGGTACGGTCCATGTACCAAAAAAAAAAAAAAAAAGTACCAAAAATATTATTCACAAGCTTCTTGAGGATTCACTCAAAAAGGACGATATACCTCTACCAAAATACAATTCAGAGAAATAACCAAAAGGACCATCATACGCCACACCATCACTATCACCATCACCAAGAGCACAATTAGCAGCCAGCAAAAAAATGAGCATTTTGCTGCTCCATTATGCATTCGCAAATGTGCGAGTGGCCCAATTTAAGAATTCGTTGCGGGAAATTTCCCAGTTCTATATAGGTATATATTTATGTTTATACTTTGGTCCTTATTCGTCTTCTTAAATTTTTTTTTCTTTAGCGTCTTCCAAGGTATGGCTATACTTTAGCTCGCTAATATCTTTTGCTTGGTTCTACTTGACTTGTTTTTGGTACGAAATTATTTTGAATGTGGGTACTTCTTTATAGTGACTTGGTTTTGGTTCTGTTCATGGTCCTGGTTTGTGAGGTCCTGAATGCCTCACAAAAGGTAAGATATTTAAATTTTTATGAAAATGATGATAATTTGTACGGTGCATAAGATGTGAAGCATAATCCTGGCTATGAAGAAGAAGAAGAAGAAGGCGCCGAGCGCCGCAATTTCCTTTGCCTTTTTTAATTCCTTATTTTTGGAAAGGGGCGGGCGGTTGTACGCGTTTCCTTAAGAGATGTTTCTTAATTTTTTATTTCAGTCTTTTTTTAAGTACGAACCTATTTTTTTTTTTTTGTTCAAATACCTACACCGATAAACTTCCTAAAAGGGAAGCACTTAAACTCATTGCACCGGACGACTGACGACCAACGGAAAACGGACATCCCTTTCTGATCTCTTATCCTATCCACCACCACCACCACTACCATCACCAGTATCATCCCTCGGAGTAAAATACATTTGAGCATTAAAAATTTGCAATATCAAGCGAATTTAAATTTCAAATGAATAATTAAAATCTTAAAAAGAGGATAAAAGAAATGAAGACGAAGACGAAAATGTATCCAAGTATTTGAAAGTATACATACCTATACAAACTTGAAGTGTATACAAAAAATATGATAAAGGATTAACATTTTGCTGTGTCCATCTGTTAAATCTTCAGTTGTTTCCTTTTTGATGCGAAAAGATTAAGTACACTTACTTTTGACAACGGGACAAATTTTTAAGAGTTTTTTTTTTTGCTGCTGTAGGCGGTTTTCCTTTCCAAAAGAACGGTTATTTTTTGTCCCTATTCTTTACATTTTATGTTGTTTGGAATTAAAACAGGATAATTTGAATTTAAAAGGAAGAGAGAAATTAATAAAACAACTACATATACCTACCTATACCTTAAGGATTGAGACATAAGTGGCCTTAAAAAATATATCATGGTTAATAAGAAAAAAGAAGCCCAACATTTCATATTTATATGTAAAAACCTCGATGAACTTATACACATAACAACATACCTATTTGAAATCTAGAAGCTATAATGTACATATAGGCTTTGCTTCAGTAGCTGCTTACAACAACAATAACTGCGTCATTAAATTAGAAGCTTTTTCTACGAAACAATCTTTTGATGTTATATAATATGTTGTATAAGGACTTTGGGAACATAGGGCGGATTGTGACAAATCCGCAAATAAAATTATTGTTAGCCCTCTTCAATGAGGCTTGCAGAATTTGCATATTGTATTGTTTGACTTCGAAAAAGCATTCAATCGACAACCACCAGATCTGACATGGGTGGCCCAATGACAATGAGGAATGCCTACGTTCGGATGATCATTGATATGTCAGAAGATGCAGTGACGAGGGTTAGATATCCAGCTGTAGTCAACGAAGAATTCCAAGTCAGAGTATAGGTGTACACCCAGGAAGCGTTTTAAGCACTTTGCTTTTATTAGAGTCCTTGACTATATACTCAAAAGTAAGGTACTGAACACACTACATCATATTATTCTTTGCTGACGATCGAGCGATAATAAGCGAGGACCTACATCTCTGCAACCATCACTTGGGTAGACGTCTTAGAAGGCTGTGGGTACCCTATCAGTCCGGAAAATATCCTATTCACAAGGTCTGAGAAATGAAATAATTCAAAACCGGCAATCTTGCCGACAATTTCTGAGGTCAATAGGGCGTACCCGTGGACGGATCACTAGTGTGAAGCAGATAAATGGGAGAGTTGTGATCCGTTCCAGAACACATCATAGATGAAATGAAGAAGAAGAAGAATGAGCCGCAAGTTCATATAAGATTATTTTATCTTTCAATGTAATTTCAAAAAATTAATTCCATTCAATATGTAAGTACATACAGTCGAACTTCGATAAATCGAACCATCACTTGCCAACAAAATAATTCGAGTTATCAAGTAAAACACAAAATTAATGCGAAGTGTGTATTATTTATTTGCGAATAAAGAACAGTTTTTGTAATTATATAAGATAATTTTTTATACTTGAATGACGAGTGGATTGCCGAAAAAAACGCTATACTTAACTACTTACTAGGCAGATCATTCTGTATTGATCCACTCTCCACCTCTTTTATTGATTTAAATTTATCTTCAAAATATAATGGCGCAAAATTTTAAAAGCCTGATGATAAGGGCTTAGCATGATACTAATTAACAGTTTGCTAATACTAAAGCACTTTACTAATATTTTGCTAATTTTAAACACTTTTTAAATAGCACCATACTAAATCTATTTTCTTAATAAACAACAACTAAACACGCCTAAAATAGTGCAAAAAAGTAAGCGAATTTAACTTTTTGACGTTTGTAAATGTCAAATTGGCAAATGGATTTAGTACTAAAAAAATGAAGTAGCCATTTTGTGATTTTAAATTAGCAAAATCCTCTTTTTAGCCTAAAGATGATTTAAAGTATTATTAAATCGAATAAAATATTGCGCCAAAGTTCTTTAAGTTCGCTTTAGCGACATATTCACGTTAGCCTTAGGTAGTTTTAATTCCCTCTAAAAATTCCACTTATCGAAGCTACCGCCAAATAATATCTGCGAGTTATCGAGACACTCAAGTTATCGAAGTTCGACTGCATATCTCATTCTTACAAATTGTTTGGTGGTTAATATAAACCTAACGTCAATTTCGTAAATAGGTAAGACCCCGATATACCTAAGATCCCCAACGTTATACATTAAAGTAAACTCGCATCGTAGACCCAGGGCGCCCCGAAAAGCACCGTTCTGATAGCAGATAACTCATACGGACCTGAACAAAAGAAAATGAACGACAGTATTGCGTACTTGCTCTTATGTTTGATCACAAAGTATGCAAAAGATTCTTATTAGAAACGGCTAAATATATTTTGAAAATCTGTTTTTTTTCTAAAACAAAATGGTATGTCAATTTCAAACGTGAAACTTAAAAACGAAATTTAAAAAAAAATCACCCGCCCGTAAAATAATTAAATCCAGCAAGACCGCACGACCACCACATAACCACAATACAGCAACATCGTGCGACCACTACCGGCACCTAATCATACGACTACAGTGGAGTGTCACTGTTTTAACACCACCCTAGCATTTACGTTCGTCATCCTTATAATTCGCACTGCCTTAAGGTAAATATTATAATAAGTGGATGAAAGGAATGACGATACCGGAGGAGGAAACTCGTACACTCTGAATCATACCTTGATCTAGTGGCAGCGGACTTGGAGGTCAATTCCGTAAGGTTAGGTACATGTTACCCTCCTAATTTTCATAATTCAAATCCATTTAAATAAAAATTTGTAGGTAGGTACCTATGTAACCATTCCTTGAATCATATGTATTCCACAATTTATTATATTAAGAATCAAGGTAATCTTACCTACATCCGCTTTAATCCTGCAAAAGACAACTAGACAACCTATTCCTACTAAAAGCGTCAGTGGTTAGCTACACTAAGGTTGTAAGTTACAAGAGCAAGTTTGTACGATCCAGGCGTGCATTTCATTTGTTTGAGATTGCAGAATTCGCAAAATAAAACCATGTTTTCTGTTCAAGATACGGGTTTGCGATATGAAGAAGAAGTTAAACAAAATCTTCACATTTTCTTCATTTTTCTGTAAATGTACAAGCATTTGTTTTAATTGGGTAGAATTCATTTTACTGAAATAAATCTAATATGAGCACGACAAAATTTTTTAGCTAATATTGCATTGATGCAAATATACAATATTGACAGTTGGTGTCAAAATAATTGAAATGTCAAATGAAAACTTAAAAGTTTAGTGTGCACGGTTTTCGAGTTTTCGTAAACTTTTAGCTGAAAACCACGTTTTGTGTTTGGTGTGAAAAGCCTATAAGTCTTAGGCGCTTGTATCAGATAGTTCTTTTAATCTGACCGTTATCTACTGTATTTGGTATTAAAAATTTGTTCTAATTGACGGAGGTGTAAATATGCATATTTGGGTTTTATTAAAAGCGATGTTTTTAAAATAAAAAAAAAGTTTTGAATTTCGGATTTTTATTGAACATTTTTACCTTGAATTTTGATATTCTTGATTGTAGGCATTCGCTGGAAATTATAGGATTAAGTGGTATATGTTATTAATTTTATTTTAATTTAATTTTATTTTTATTTTATTTTAATTTTATTTTATTATATTAGCAATATGTGTTTTTTTATATTTTTTTTTATTTTAGTTTTTATTATATTTTATTTTGTTTTATATTACAGTCGAACTTCGATAACTCGAACCCTGACTTGCCAAAAAAATAATTTGAGTTATCAAGTAAAACAGAAAATTAATATAAATTACGTCATATTTATTTGCGAATACAAAAAGTACAGTTGTTGTGATTATCTAAAATATTCTGTAAAGCTTAACTGACCAATGGATTTGTCGGAAGGCTATATTTAATAGCCGTATCCTTCTTTCTTGAACCACTCTCCACCCCTTTTTGATTTATCTTCAATCGATGTTTTTAATGTTCTTTTAATGACATATTCACGTTAGTCTTACTTCTAATAAAAACTTCACACTGCACTGTAATATCTACGTCAGTTTCTTTAAACTTTATTTCGTTTTCTTTTTAGTATTTAAAATAAGACTGAATTTGTATTATAATACATACGTACATTTATCAACCTAATAATGTGTGTTCTAACACCGCAACATGGTAGCTTTTACTCACACTTAACGGAATCACAATTTTCAATACAGACATATGTATACAGGGTCATAGAACATACAAACACAGTGCCCACAAACGCAATGGATTATGAAATGAATTTGTACAAATCCACAGAATTAGATAATTTCCCTAAAAAGTACTTATCGAAGGTGACGACAAATAATATCTTAGAGTTATCGAGACATTTTAGTTATAGAAGTTCGAGTTATCAAACAAAAATGACATGTAAAGTTAAAGCTTCGCGCTATTGCCAACCAATTTCATTCGAGTTATCATATATTCGAGTTATCGAAGTTCAACTGCATTTTGTTTTATTTTATTTTATTTTATCTTATTTTATTTTATTTTATTTTATTTTATTTAATTTTATTTTATTTTGTTTTATTTTATTTTATTTTATTTTATTTTATTTTATTTTATTTTATTTTATTTTATTTTATTTTATTTTATTTTATTTTATTTTATTTTATTTTATTTTATTTTATTTTATTTTATCTTATTTTATTTTATTTTATTTTATTTTATTTTATTTCATTTTATCCCCCGAAAAATTGTCTTAACGGATTCCAAAACTTCCTGAATTCGACCCCTGAATTGAAAATCTTTAAGCATTTTTCAAAGGACATTCAAAGGGGTGCAGTAGTCCTTTTTATAATTTGAAGAGAGGAAAACTAAGCACATTTGTTTTTCTTTTTAGTCGTCAATTTTTGAGACATTTTATGTTTATTTTTAACAATGTCATAGAAATTCGTTCTAAGGGATTAAAAGCAGATATTTTTTACGACAAAATTAAATTTAAGGATGAGTATTTCTGTGTGATAAGGAATTTCGGATTAGGAGGGAACATTCAAATTTGGTACTTATGTGGATTTGAAATAAAGTGGGTTTCCATTGAGCGGTATCAGAATTTGTGTTCAATTCTTGTTTAAAGTTGATTTAGGTTTAAAACAACGTATACGCAAGTACGTTTTTTTTTTTTGTATTTAAGGAAGCTTTATACTTTTCTTCCCATTTATTTATATTAAAGGGTTAAAACAAATTTAACAAGCTTATTAGAAGAGGATTTGAGTGAATTGTGTCAGACGTCACTGATACTTAGGGGAAAATTCTAGACTTTATTGGTATTTTTTGCTAATAAGACAGATATAGAAGGTAAAATAGTATTGTGTAGATAAGAATATATCACAAGGTATTAGCTGAAAGAGGAGGAAATTCATTTGCTTTAAAATATGTTGCAATTTTTTAAATTTATAAAATAAGCGAACCACTAATGTGTGGTTTCGATATTTGAGCCAGTTTCATACAAATTATGCAATATTTAATGTTGGCGAAGTTATGCTGGCTTAAAAAAATATTTAAGTTCACAAAAATCAACAATGACACACAACAATACACTGCCGGTTAATAGAATAGGTTCTGTCTGTAGTATAGAACGTGTTTTTATTTAAATAAATTAAAAATTTTATTTAATTAACTAAAACACAAATTACTTATAACTCCAGCCTCCAACACGTTAAAGCGTAAATGATTTTATGGGACGAATCTTCTTTCATTCGTGCAGTTGCTAGAATCCTTAAAGACCTTTGCTACACAAATCCGCACGTTGGCAAAACTGCATATAGGCTTTTCCATCTGTCCTACTCTACAGGTCTCTTTCCGAGTGAACGGAAAAGAGTATTTGCCCAGCATGTTCACAAAAAAGGGCGAATCTTCTGGGGGTTGCCGTGGCGCAATAGTTGTGTGCTCGCCTGTCAACCTGCCGTTTTCTATGTCATCTTATTTTCCATTAAAAAAGGTTTCAAAAATTTATCATAAAAATGGGTTACTGGTTTGCTCATTACATGTTGTTCAGGCATAACACTAACAACATGTGATTGAGTAAACTAGTGTACCCGTAAATATGACAAAGAAATAAATAATAAAATAATGCGAATTATTGGAAACATAAACAAATCAGACACGGTAATTTTCTCCGCATTAGTTCAGCCGCCATCCCTGGGGATAAATCTGAGACAACAACTACCTCGCGCAACACATCTTTCCTATCCCTCTTTCACTTCTTTCACATGACACTCGCGCTGTGTTAAAAACATATAAAGGGTAATCAAAATCCCTTGAGCGCATGTAAGATTATAAAAAAACCCCCTACCGTCTAATTGTACTTACGTCCCTTCTTTCCAAGGTCATGGAAATGCTGATTAATTATCAGCTTAAGAAATATCTTGAAGAACGAAAGCTCTTAAATGGTTTTCGTAGAAATAGTTGGGGAAAGGAAGATTAGTAAGCTTGACATTTCAAAGCATTTGATAAAGCTTGGCTTCAAGTTCTCTTATCGGTTACGAGTCTGATGTTCACAAAATAAATGATGGTGTGCCACAGGGCTCCGTTCTGTCTCCGACACTCTTTCTCATTTTTATTTGTGATCTCTTTTATCTGGAACTTCTAATCCACAAAATTGTTTTGCTAACGATAGTAGTATCAGAACTGCAACGGCAGCATATAATAAACTCATTACATTCTGATCTCGACATCATTGGCCAATAATAAAAAACTGCGTAGAATTCAAAGCCTCGAAAACTTAGTGCTGTCTTCTGTCGTTAAAGGAGAACCCATCACCTACCCACTTTCAGTACTTCAGTACTATGTGCATCGCAGTCGCAAATGACCTTTTTCGGAATGACCACATATTCGATGTCGCCAAAAACGCTGCAAAGTGCTTGGGCTTTCTTCGAAGATGCAAGAAATTTTTCTCCCTCTCTGCTCTAGCTATAATCTATAAAGCCCACAATCGTCCAATGCTTGAGTATAACTTCCATGTATTTGGGCAGGGGCTCCCAAGACTCAACTGAATTTTTTAAATAGAATTCAAAATAGAGTTTCAAGCTTTGTAGGCGATATAAACATGATAGAATTTTATATGTCTTATTATTTTATCGCTATATTTATAAACATTGTTCTAGCTAAATATATGCAATCGTTTGAGCCGTTTTAAAAAATATTTTTTTTTTGTATAAAATTTTGAAAAAAAATTTCGAACAAAAATTTGAAACGCCAGTTTGGATTTTAAGAAATCGATTTTTCAAAAAAAGAAAATAAATTTATTTTTTAAAAATCGAACAACTTTTTTTTTTAATTTATGTATGATGTTTTATTAACACTTTAAGGGAGCATTTGTATAACAAATAAAATAAACGACTGGATCGCACGAACTTGCTCTTATGTTCGATCACATCGTGTGCAAAATAATAATTAATTACTTACATAATTTATTATATATACAACATTTCTTTATTTTTTTTTCTAAAAAAAATTGGTATGTAAATCTTAAATTCTTAGTAATATAAACTTAAAAAAACAAAAGACTAAATCGACTTAATCAAAGAAAAAATAATTCAAAATTCAGAAAAAACTTAAACTAATTTGAGCTAAAAAAAAGTACGCCATTTTATTTCCTGGATATATTTGAATTTATGAGAAAAACATTTTTTAATTCTGTGGAGCTGTTTTTGAGAAAAAAGTTTTTTTTTTAACTTTTTGAAAACATTTTTCAAAAAAAAACGCCAATCATATTCTGCAAATACATAAAACTATTATTTTTGAAAAATATTAAATGAGCAGTTTTCAAAATATAATTGTTTTTCTTAAAAATGCTTTTACAAATCCAAAAAAAAATTGGTACGCAGTATAAATAAATTTCACACATATATAGGCTTAGGTTTCCCAATTTATACATGCGTAAAATTATTTTTAATTAATATTTTTTTGTATAATAAAATATAAATTTATATTTTGAAAACTGCTCCATATTTTTTTTTCAAAAATTATAGTTATATGCATTTGCTGAATAATTATGAATTAGGGTTCTTGATTTTTAAAATTTTTTTTTCAAAAAGTTTACAAAAATTTTTTTTTCTCTAAACCCGCTACACAGATTTTTAAAAAAATTTTCTCATAAATTCAAATTTATACAAGCAAAAAAATGGTGTTCTTTTTTAACATAAATTAGGTTAAGTATTTATTTCTGAATTGTGAATTATTTTTCTTTGATTAAGCCGATTTAATCTTTTGTTTTTAAGTTTATATTATTAAATGCTAGCAGATATCCGTGCGATGCTACGGACCCAAAGGAATCTAATGAAATCATCTATAGACCTACAAAATTTAATTCAAAACCCTTCAGTCGTTGAATGTAGGCACAAACGACGAACAATCTAGCCTAACATGCTCGCGCTCGCTGTTCTCTTCTTTTATGTGGGCTGCTTCGCGATCCGCTTGCTGTTGGCCAAAAATTTAAATTTTGTCGTGTTCGTTGGCTTTGATGTTCATCGTGCATGGTCATGTTCGAGAACAAAGCGAAGATTTAATATTGGATTCAAAAAGTAAGGAGTACAAAAATAAAGTTGGGAAAAATAAATCATAGCTATTCTTCCAGCTGCTTACCAAATTTCATTAAAATCCATTCAATGGTTGAGGCATGAATGCGGAACAAGCAACCAAGTATATATTTTGTTCATATATAAGACTCTCCCATATAGGTATAGGAACTGTTCGGTTCCATTTTTCGGGATAAAAATGACCTATGTGATAATCGAGTATAATGTGTGTCCATGTGCCAAATTTTATCCAGATCCGTTCAGCCGTTCTGGGCGTTATTGAGCAAAAACTTTCCATCCATCCCACCCATCCATCCAAACTTTTACATTATAATATCAGTAGGATTATCCGAAATTTTCCAAGCTTCACAACTGATTTTCCACCTTCACATTGTCCAAAATCATAAAATTATGCTTCAAATTTATCTATATATCATCGAGAAAAAAATGTTCGCGTTTTTCTAGAATTTTCTCCAGTTTTCAACTAAGAATTTTTTAAAGCCATTCCATAACATTTGCATACACAATTAAATACAAAAAATCAATTTTCGATTTTTAAAATTTCCCGACTTTTTTAGAGGGCTTACCAAAAATTTTCTTTCGCAAAAATCTTCTCCTGGATTTTACGAACAACTAAACAAGAGTTCGAGCCAAATCGGCACATTCGTTCTCAATTGATGAATTACAATACATTTTTCCACACCATTTTTAACAGCAGATGCCCGTGCGATGGTATACGGACTTTCTATCCCACGGGAATCTAATGACGTCTATACACCTACAATTAAAAACCGTTCATTCGTTCATGCGTGAAAGCGGAACACCCAAGTATGTGTATATATTTTTTCATATTTAAGCCTCTCCCATAGGAACCGTTAATTTTTTTCGGGATAAAAATGACATATGTGAGAATCCAGTACCCCATCCATCTGCCAATTAATATTAGTAAGATAATTAAGATTTAAGATTCTCACACCAATTTTTTTTTTTATTTAAAGAAACTTTGTACATATAAAAAATTATGTAAGTAAAAAACGACTTTAAAAATGTATTTAAATTTTTAATTGAAATCTTTTGCATACGATGTGACCGAACATAAGAGCAAGTGCGTGCGATCAAGTCGTGCATTTTATTTATAAAAAGTCTTTAAGCCGTTTTCGTTTTCAGTTTTTTAACATTTGTTTTTTTTTTATATTTGTATCATTTTTTTTCACTATTTAAGATAATGGCAAAAAACTATTAAATACGAAGTTTCGAAAAAATCCATTGAGTGGTTTTCAAAATTTTGTCTTTTCAAAAACAAAAGTTTTTTGAAACATTTTGGTTTACATTTGCGTTTAGGCTATATAGGACCGTCTGTATAAAATGTGCGAAACAAATCAAACCAAAAAAAAAAACAGGGTACTAAAACAGGTAGGTACCAAAAATGTTCCTTTTACTTTTCTCTTCATTAATGAACATTTTTATAAAAATGATTGGAGCAATTTTTGAGAAAAATAAGATTTTTGTTCTTGGCTAAAAAATTGTATATGGGAGCTGCTGTTATTTGTGGCCTAAAAAAAAATTAAGAAATCGTGTGGGCATATCACCGAAAATACAATATGTACCAAGTTTAAAATAAATCCATCCAACCGTTTAGGCTGCAGACTCGAGTACAGGCAGACAAACTCAAAAATCTAATAAAATATTCTTACAAAAAATGTTGGTATCCAGTATTATTTATAAATTGAAGGACCTCCTATATAAAAAAAATTGTGATCGAAATCCGTCAAGCCGTTTATGAGAAAGTACAAAATCTAAGAAAATGGTTTTATGACAGGTACCGTTAATAAGACAATACGAGTATTTAAAAAAAAATCTGTTGGCCAAAATGTAGAGCTTATTTAAAATAGTGCACACACTTTTTTTTATCAAAATCCATAATGCCGTTTTTGAGATATTTGAAATGGTTGAAGAAATTATATGGCAGGTACCGTTAGTCTTGGACTAAAAAAATTCGAAAATCTAATAATTATAATTTGGTTTCTTCTTGAAATTGGAAATATTGTCGGTAAGAGCAGGTGTGTTTTTGTATACTTATTGCTCGTGTTAGCTTAAAAAAATAATGTCCACGTAAATTACGACAACAGTTCCGCAAAGTTCACTGATATAAACATCTTGGCTTAAGAATTTAATACGCTATTACAATAATTATTATAACTGTATGCGTATATACCATTATTTTCAAGCTATAATAATGTGATCAAAAAACAAACCAACAATATCAAAAAATTGACAATTTTCAACAAAACATGTTTCTAATATTCAATTTAAAATAAGTGACCCATATTTTTATTTAAAATACTTTTGTCATTTTAACCAGAAGAAATAACCTAAAAATGATTATTAAATTCATGTTACTAGTACAAAGATAATCAGTACAGAAACAAACAAAAAAATAAATATATATTATTTTTAATTCCAAATGGCACTTACCAAAAGTCATGGAGCAATAAAAGAAATTTCCTGCAATTTATTAATTCAGCCTACGCTCTTCAAAAATCAGCTTTTTAAGTAGGTACTATTTCCTGAGTCTAGAAAAATATCCTATCATATAATTTTGTCACGTATTCGAGTTGAAAGAGCTTAGAATTCAAAGATCCAATTATTGTCTTCAGCTTTCTTTCGTGTTTTTTTTTTAACAGAAGCAAAAAATAAAATTAAAGCACACCGAACGGAAGTAAAAAAAAAACCTTTGAAGAGAAAAAAAAAATACTGAAACCAGTGTGTAATGAAAAGCCATTGGCTGGTAGCACAAAAAACGAATTAACCGCAATCCATGTGATTCGCCGAGTGTAATCCTATTTCATTGTTCTTTTCAAAAGGAGTCACTCATACCATCTTTGTGCTATATGGTCCAGGGGCCCATTGTTATTATTCTTGGATAAATACGTGTTCATTTGACAAAGATAAATTTATGCCTTTTAAATCTCAGTTCTAGGACATTGCCTGGAAGTATCTTTTATAATTCGAACTCAATGGAATAAGACGAGATCGCCAGTCAACCATGAATTGAAAGTCCTGAAAATCATAAGACATACATACTTCCTCTTCTAAGAAAAAAAAAATTTACAAGCAGAAACAATAACTACAAACACCGCTGCACCTCCATAATTTCCAATCAGATCAAAGTTATTGCAATTCAAATATTATAAAAGCAGGGATGCCTCTTAGCGACGGTGATGGCGACGGGGACAGCGACGACGCACGTCGACGACGATGACGGTTGATAATGAACACACAAAACGGCAACATTAATCCAATAGCATTTGCGAATGAATCGTCCTCCTGACAAAAATCCCATTTCTTGTTCCATTTAAGCTCAATTTTCGGCGATGGTTTGGTTCCTTTGATATGATTTTTTCCCATTACTGGCATCAAAAGAAAATAATTGCAAAGCGAGGTCAACTGTGTAATTGGAAAATGCTGGTTGAATTATTTTTGCTTCTTCGAAAAGTATAGTAATAAAAAAAAAAAAAAAACATACGAAAACATTTTTGTATCTAGGACTCTAAACGGGCTCTGCAGCCATCAGCTATGCTATCGTGTCGTGCAATCGACTTTTGCAGCGCTCAGTTATCCTGTCGGCGGCGGCGTTGTCGTCTTCAGCCCTCAAATAGAAACCAATCAGCCATTTACTAATCGCCTTTATTAAATGAAAATTGCTTAACTGATTTGAAAGCGAACAATTTTCCAGGATGCTGAAGCTCTTCAAAAGGATTAAATTACCAAGCAAGCACTGAACTCTACGCCGAAACAAAATTATTAAGAACCTTAAGATAGAGTTTGTGTCAAAAACAAATTTCATTCGATAAAATGTAGGTAGGTTGAAGGGATAATATGCTACCGGTGTAATAAGGGAAGAGAATCAATTTTCTGATCTAAAAATCTTTCATTTAAATTTTTTTGATTTAAGGATACTGAAAGAAATTGGACCTTTGGAATAGAATTAATACAGAAATATGGAACTGGCTCTAGACATGTTAATGTAGTAAGCAGTTCTCTTTACAAAAGTACCTGTTTATCGAGCCAAGAAGTATGGATGTTTGTTGCTCAATAACTCCGGAACGGCTGAACGGATCTGGATCAAATTTGGTACAGAGATAGATTATTGTCTGGAATATGCCACATGCTACATTCTATCCCGGACAAATGTATGGTTCCCGTGGGATAGGTGTGTTTTAATTTTTCATAGAGCTCATTCTACAAATAGCCAACATAGCTTTTATTCACAAGGCGCACAGAATCACACGGATTTGCATGCAATTTGATTGGTAGATGGATGGGGTACTGGATTCTCACATATGTAATTTTTATCCCGAAAAAAATCAACGGTTCGTATGGGAGAGGCTTACATATGAAAAAATATATAAATACACTTGAGTGTTCCGCTTTCACGCATCAACGTATGAACGGATTTTAATTGTAGGTGTATAGATGTCATTAGATTCCCGTGGGATAGAAAGTCCGTATACCATCGCACGGGCATCTGCTATTAAAAATGGTGTGAAAAAATGTATTGTAATGCATCAATTGAGATCGAATGGGCCGATTTTGCTCGAACTCTTTTTTAGTTGTTCGTAAAATCCAGGAGAAGATGTTTGCGAAAGAAAATTTTTGGTAAACCCTCTAAAAAAGTCGGCAAATTTTAAAAATCGAAAATTGATTTTTTGTATTTAATTGTGTATGCAAATGTTATGGAATGGCTTTAGAAAATTCTTAGTTGAAAACTCGAGAAAATTCTAGGAAAACGCCAACATTTTTTTCTCGATGATATATAGAAAAATTTGAAGCATAATTTTATGATTTTGGACAATGTAAAGGTGGAAAATCCGTTGTGAAGCTTGGAATATTTCGGATAATCCTACTGATATGATAAGTTTGAATGGATGGGTGGGATGGATGGATGTTTTTTGCTCAATAACGCCAGAACGGCTGAACGGATCTGGATCAAATTTGGCACATGGACACACACATACTCGATTATCACACAGGTCATTTTTATCCCGAGCATGCTCGTCGTTTGTGCCTACATTCAACGACTGAAGGGTTTTGAATGAAATTTTGTAGGTCGATAGATGATTTCATTAGATTCCCGTGGGTCCGTAGCATCGCACGGGTATCTCCTAGTTATTAATATTTCGTACATTTTAAGGCGAAAAACTTTAACAAAACTATTATTAATTGACATGTCTCATTCTGAAAGCACGCAAATTAGGGTAAATGTTGCGCGCGAGAATAGGTGAGTAAAAAATACAGAACTTAAGATCTCGAATTTTCCGTGCATAAAATAGTCAAGTAAAAATTAGATAAGAAAATGATGTAACTTCGAAAAAATTTCGACAAAGCTGATTTATTTTTTAAAAGGCACCCTAAATATAAAGCCGAACAACAAATTTAAGAGGAGTGGAAAAGTATAAAATTCAGTTTATTCCAAATTACTCGAAACCCATATAGGTAAAAAGATTAAGACACTTTTTATCGTACAATTGATAGATTTGGAAATGGTGGAACATATTGGAGTGTTATGTTTTTGTGTGGGTAAATTTTTGTGTGTGTAATTATGTTTGGAAAAACTTGTTCTATTAAAAAAAAAAAAAACAAGTTTTAAGTGTGGAAGTGAAGAAATGCTGCCATCTTAAAAATAATAGTGTATTTTATTTTGTTTAATAACTCACAAAACCTTTATTTTTCTCAAAATTTTCTAAGAACAACTTGTAGACAGTTATATTAAGCTATATTAAGTCTGCTTGCTTTAACGAATGAATTTAATCTATAATTTAAAAACGCATTGACATAAAGTAGTAGTTGAATTTTACCCCCTTTCCAACCCTTAAAATTGTTTGCTCTGCTTCAAATTTTGGCTATATTTTAGAAAATGCTTAGAACCTAAGAACGAAGCTCTCCACCGAAATTCAGCATTGTCGGAATTTTTTCGAAGTGAATATCTAATTTTCCTAAACTGTAAGTTATAAAGTTTTGGAGTACTTTTTGAATGTTAGGCAATACCTAAAAATTCTTCTTCTTCGGCATCATACAATGTGTAAACCACAGGAAAATATTGCAACAAGAACATTTTATTCATGACTCATGAAAATACCTGTTGTGTGTAATAGCGCCGCACTCTAATTTTTGAACCTATCTCCCAAAGGGATGGAAATAATTCAGACGACGCGACGGCGGACCCTCTGTGGTATACAATCTATATGTCCAGCTATAGGTAGGTACGTAGTGAAAACGTTCAGGTGTAACAGTCAAATCGGTCTAACTGACAGTCAATTCCGATGTGGTCGGTGAAATCCACCTTTTACTTTAGTTTACCTACTTATCTGGCTCCCGATTCATGGAGGGTCGCTGCCTGACAAATCGCGGTATTCCATCGGTTGCGGTCCCTCGCATTTTGTCTTTCGAACCAGGAGTTTTGAACCCATTTGTTTGGCCAAACCGAAGTAGCAGCGGTTCGCTAGGGTAATTCTTCGTCGGATTTCCACTAAGGTGTCGTTCGTGGAATTGATGTTTGTTCCGAGGTAGGTGAACTCCTTAACTACCTCGAAATTACTGCTACCAACAGTGACGTTTTGTCCTAGGCGATGGGCAGATGAGGCTTTGTTTGTTGATAGCATATACAGGGTTTTGTCCTCATTCACTTCAAGACCAACACATTTCGCCTGTTGATCAATAGCTGTGAATGCTTCAAGTATAGCTCGGTTGGAGCGACCGATGATATGGATGTCGTCGGCATAACCAAGCAGTTGGGAAGACCTGTTGAAGATAGTGCCTTCCAGGTTAACACCACCCTTGCGTACTTTCTACTCCAGGACTATGTTGAAGAATTCACATGATAGCGCATCTCCTTGTCTGAACCTTGTACACGTCTGGAAAAGCTCAAATGAGCTGTTTCCCATTTGCACGTTGCACCGCGTATTTTGTAACGTCATGCGGCATAGCTGGATTTGTAACGTCATGCGGCATAGCTGGAATCCTGTCGTAAAAAAACTATTTTTTAGCCAGTAACTTGGGTAAAGGGGATGCCGGTGCATGCGGGCCTATTGGCCCATTGTGATCCCCTTTCACACAGAGATGTCCCTAGCATATGGCACAATATTCTGTTCGTACACCTATTAAGGTCCTGATGTTCTTTTTACTCCATGATAACATATACTGGGTTATCTTTTCGGATATTTCTGGCCATAAACTTCTAGAGATGACAATCACTCTTAGATATCCTTGAGTTATTTAGTTGCTCTTTCATTTATATGTCTATCTTCCTTTTAACTACGCCAATCGGGACTGCAGGGCCCATAACCAATAAGCTTCTGCAGTGCATATTTGCTATTGAAACCGTCGTTTTCATTTAATCAGCTATATCGTTCCCCTCTATATTGATATGTCCAGGAACCCATCAGAGTTTGACTTGGTTAGTGTAACCGATGATATTCAGTACGCTTCTGCATTTTGCCACTGCCTTGAGTCTTATTGTCTCACTGGAACTAGATAGTGATATGATAAGCTGCTTGGCTATGTACTAAAAATGGGATCTGTGATGAGATCAGTTTTAGGCTATGGATCGTGTCGGTAGCTTTTTCACAGTAGCGTAAAGCTCAGTCTAAAAGACGCTTCACTCAACTGGGAGCTTATATGATTCCATAATATTAAGAGCTTCACAAAACAACCCGGGCCACTATTCCTTCTTTCCTTTACCTATCAGTATAAATGGGAATACCTTGTACTCTTAATAGAGAGCTGGGTTCTCATACATGTCTTTCGGGTATTCATCGTGAAGTTTTTTTTTTTTTAATCTATTGTCGGTGGTAAGTATAGTCAGAGGTCACATCAAGTTCTACCATTTTGTTATACTTTTGCCAGCTATATCCATGACCTTTGGTAGGTACTGTGATTTCAAGAGCCCATTTCTTTTAGTCGAAGTGCACTCTTGGCTGATGTGCACCTTATATACTCGTCAAGGCCTGGAAGATTTAGAATGATTTCCAGGCTTCATTGTGGCATAGACATCCATATCCCGTTATGAATCAATACAGACTAGTCTCTGTGACTTATTAAGGTTTTTGAAATAGCTATCGTTCTCTACAGTCTTCCACTACACGGTCGACCCGTAGGTAAGTATGGAATATAAAATGGATGACTTGCATTCGCATGCCCCACTGTGATCCGAAGGTTTTCTTACATGTATATATGATGGCATAAAGTGCTCTTTTTATTTTGTCTTCTGTTTTTCATTTCTAGGTTAGCTTAGAGTCTAGGATTACACCCGGATATTTGGCTTATTTAGAAAGTTTCGAGAGATCTTGCGATAAAGGTACTATAGTACAAGTTTTGAATTTGGGAAAAAATCCTACTTAAGATCTCAAACTTGACATAACGATGATAAAGAACACGAAAAAAGTGGGAGACCCAATTCCGTCTGTCTGTCTGTCCGCGAGTCTGCATCCTAAACGGTTTGATGGATTTGCTCCAAACTTGGTAGATGTTGTTTTTTCGGTAATATACCCACATATGGCTACAAACTAAAATTTTAATTTAGTTTCTTGTGACCTTTAGTCCAAATTATGCAAATTATATTATAGATGCTGTAGTACCTTTCTTAGACGTCAAATATTAGGCTAGGTGTCTGAATTCGACCGAATTTCGGTAGAAAAATATAAATCACAGTGTTTGAAAGCTGTACGCTTTATTTGTGTCGGTAGCTATCGTCTTAGAAAGGTACTAAAGCATCTAACTGATGAACCCAACCTTAGTACCTGGGCGAAACGCATAATTTGGATTAAAGGTCACAAAAAACTCAATTAAAATGAAAAGCACAGTCCACAAAATAAAGAACAAAATCAATACATACGTATGCTCATGCGTTTGTATTGTTTTTGTTTTTGCATTTCTTCTTAAAAAAACTAAAATCTTATTTTTCTCAAAAGCGACTCGAACGATTTTCATAAAAAAATTCATTAATGAAGGGAAAAGGAACATTTCGGTAATTTTTGGAAAAAATTGTTATTTTTGGTACCTCTAGTAGTACAATTTTTTTGGTGGTCGATTTTCTGTGAAACGGTTGATTTGATTTTTTTAATTTTTTTTGCGCACAAGCTCCTAAAAAGTTTAAATACTAATGTAAGCCAAAATTTTTCAATATTTTTTTTTTTTTTTTGAAATTAAAAAAAATACCTTTTTTTGAAAGTTCAAACTTTGGAAAACGGCTTAATGGATTTTTTTCAAAACTTCGTACTTGGTAATATTTTGACATTATCTTCAATAGTAAAAAAATTATATTCCTAAAATAAAAAACAACGGTACCTAGGTACTCCCTTACAAATGTTAAAAATAACCGCTAAGAAAAAAAATTATTTCTCCAAAACGGTTCTAAGAATGTTTATAAAAAAATGTGTGTGCTCTTAAATTAGTACAGTAGAAAAATATTTTTTTTTGCGTACGGCACTTCCCATAGAACCACTTTTCATATTTCCTACTTTCTCAACATTGGATAAACTGAATAAAATAACTTTTTTTATTTAAATGCTCCCTACAATTGTTAATAAAACTGCATACCAAAAATTTCAAAAAAAAAAATTATATAATAATATAATAAATATATAAAAGAAATAATTTTTTTGTTTTGAAAAATCGATTTTTCAAAAGCTAGTTAAAGAATTTTTTTTTGAATTTGAATTTTATATGTATATTAATAATATCTTCAAAAAAGCGTTTCAATTTTTTTTCTGAAAATGTTTTCAAAACTGTATACATAAAAAATTAGTTTATTAAAAAACCGCTCCAACGATTTTAGAAATTTTTTTTCTAATATTCTTATTTATCCACGAATTCAAATTGCATCTTTGTTTTCCCTCAAACTATAACGACTAAGCAATATAAAACATTTAATTATGTGTATTATCCATTTATTTCTACCTTATAATTATTCGCTTCTTACTACATACAATGTAGGACCTCATACATTTATATATACATATGTGTCTTTAAAAATCACACGAATCTTATGTTTACATATTGCACCTAAATTATAGAGTTATTTGCATATAGCACCTACCCACATACATCCTTCATTTTCATTATTAGTATGTACATGCTTACATACTACTAAGGTTCCATCTGTATGTAACGGGTGAGTTTTTTGCTACTTGGTTTTTGACGTTTATATTTTTGACAGATCACACATGACAAATTCCACGAACATTTGACATTTCGATTCAGTATTGTTTGCCATTTCATCATGAATAGACTTACGCCTGAACAACGTTTGCAAATTATTGAAATTTATTATCAAAATTCGTGCTCTGTGAAAAATGTGTTTCGCAAGTTACGTCCAAACCATGCATCAATTGAGAGGCGAATTTGGTGAGCAGTTGATCTCACGTTTTGGCGCAGTCAATTGGCCACCAAGATCATATGATTTGACCCCGTTAGACTATTTTTTGTGGGGCTATGTTAAGTCTATTGTCTATGGGGACAAGCCAAACACGACTGCTGCCTTGGAAGCCAACATTGAACGCGTCATTGGTGAGATTCCGGCCGAAATGTGTGAAAAAGTTTGCCAAAATTGGACCTTCAGAATGGACCACCTGAAGCGTAGCCGCGGGCAACATTTAAGTGAAATTATTTTTAAAAAGTAAATGGCAGAAATTGATTTATCGATCCAAATAAAAATTTCATTCACTCGTTATAAGTTTCTGTGTTTTTTTGAATTTTCAAAAACCAAGCTCTTAAAAAATCACCGTTTATATAGATACATTTTACTCTCCTAACTTACATAAATAAAATTCATAACTTAGATTTAAAGATACACCACAATGGTTAGCTACATTAAAGTTGTTAGCTACAAGAGCAAGTTCTTACGATCCAGTCGTGCATCTTATTTTTGAACCATACGTCTCCAACGATTTGTATTTTTTTGTGAAGAAGGTCCTAAAAAGTTTAAACAGTATTGTAAAACAATTTTAGCAATCATTTCCTTTTTAAATTAAAAACAAAAAAAACTGTTATTCAAAACTCAATTTTTGAAAACGGCTCATTCAATTTCTTCCAAAATTTGTATTAAGTAATTTTTTGACATTCTCTTATATACTTGACAAAAACATTTAAAATTAGTGTACCACTTCACAAAAAACGGGAATATTTTATTTTCGACTTTCCCATCAGTCTATGAACCGAATACATATTTTTGCTTCACGAATCATGCCTGTTTTCGATAAGAAATACCAATTTTTAATTTTGAAAAAAACTAATAAGTTTTATAATTAAAGTTGTATTCACATATTAATAATTATTTTTAATTTGCTGCTCAAGATTTTTCTTCAAAAATGTTTTACAAAATTAATTTTTATAAATAAAAAAAAAATTTGGGTCCGCCAAAATTTTTTTTTTTAAATGGGCGCAAAACGTCGAGTGTAGCTTCGGCTGTGTGGCACGTAGCGCCGTCCTTTTGAAACCAAATATTGCCAATATCCTCCTCTTAAATTTTTGTGAACAAAAATTCGTTCAACATTGCCCGATAACGATCGCCATTGACTGTAACGGCCACTCCTTGCTCATTTTCGAATTATGCCTCTGGACCAAAATCCGCACCAAACAGTCACTCGTTTTGGGTGTATCGGCTTTTCAATGTATGCGTGCTGGTTTTCTGTGCCCCAAATGCGACAATTTTGCTTGTTACATACCCGCCAAGATCAAAATTAGCTTCATCTGAAAAGATAATTTTTTTGGCAAAATCGGCATCTTCTCTAAGTCGATCGAAGGCCCACTTAGCGAGCGTTGTTCAAGCGTATACACAACCATATTCGTTCAGCGGAAGGACAAAACTAATTCTGTCGAATCAGACATGAACTAAGTGTTACCATTCACGAAATAAGCACTAGTTGAAAAAAAAAATGTTAGATGGCGGACCCGTTATATTTAAATTTAAAAAATAGTTTCTCAAACTATATCTGCTTTTAAGGACCTCTTTAACGCTAAAGTATACTTTTTGTCGTTTAAATGATCAAAAAAATTCGACTCTCATTTTAAGACTATTTAAAAGAAGGTTGTTTAAAATGTTCCGCTTTTGGCTGTAAGCCCTTCTAATGGTAACTACACCACCACCTATGCCCACTATCAAGTTGTTAGCTACAAGAGCAAGTTCGATTATCCAGTCGAGCATTTTATTTCTTGCAGTTGAGTTGCAGAAGTTTGATCTAATGAGTTGGGGGCGATAGATAATTCAATGCGCAACAGTTCCTTTGAATAGTCGTAGCATCAGTCAATCATATCGTAGTCCGACTTAAAAATCAATATTCTGGGGAGGAATGTAAGCACTATATTCTCTTAACAGTTTGTTTTCTTTAAAAAGTACTTTAGTAGTAATAAAAAGGCATTTTTCGGGATAATTTTACTCAGGGATATATCCTTTTCTCAATTCTCTCAAAATTGAAGGTAAAAAGGCTAAAGAACTAATCTCTGTTCTAAACAGGACTCAAAGGTAAACTGATGAGCGCATTTCTTGGAAATACTAGCAATACGTTTGAATTATGTTAGGGGAGGAATGCACCTGGCTATTTCGGTATAACCTTGTTTATACAAATAACGCTATAATCACTTCAGTCCAGAACTTAGTAGTAGCACAACTCAGGTTGTTCTTGTTCGTGTTTCATTCAAGCTTTCAAGAAACATCCATAACGTTTCTAGGTTAAACTAAGTCAAGGATAATTAACTAAAATAATAAACTACAATTCTCTCTCTATAAATACAAAAATAATACAAAAATGAAAGCTTGATGCCTCTATCCTAAATATATCTCAAACAGAAAAATATCTTTGTAAAATCTCCATTAGCATTATTTTTATGCAAAACATAATGTCCTTCACTTTTCCATCGTCCACAAAGAAAGCTGGAAATCCAAACCAAATCATGCATTTTTATGATTAGCATCATCATTATCCTTGTGGTCTTCGAAATGCACTTTCTAGGTTGCTATCCCGCTTGCCATTTAATTTGTGAATTGGGACCACAAGGCTTCGTTTTTTTTTGTGAAAAGAGAGTATTAAATTTTACTTACAAAACTATAATGTAGTCCTTTCCTCCATTTCCTACTTACTTGTACTTTATGCACAACCCAAAACTTCATACACATCCTTCAATAAAAAAAAAAAAAAAACGTTAAGAAGATGAAGGACTTGACTAAAAACTAATGTATGTGCAGTGCATATCCTCTTTTATACCCAAACCCATGCATAAGCATAAAAGATTCGTTTTTTTTATGCAAAATGAGATGAAGTCTGATGAATCTTTCATTATCATTTTCTTGCCTTGTTGTTGTTGTCTTTTTTGCTTCTTGTTTAAGAGTCGAAGTTTTCAAAAACCTCTTTGTTGGAAAATAAAATCAAAATGGCTTATGTAAAAGAGTAAAAGGTAATAAAAAACTTCGTAATTAATTTTATGATCTGAAATTTCATAGACTTCCTCCTCTTTGAGACGACCAGGACGAACAGTACGCGGGAGAAAGTTTCGACAAATAAAAATCTCCTTGAAGAGGTCGCAGGTTCTTGCTGAACTCTTATGAAACTAGATCAATCTTTTCGATTATTTAAATTGAGATTTGTTAGTTTTTTACCTTTACAGTAACTTATTCGTAGTAACGACTACAAAGATTTCAAACCATATCATTAAGAATATTGAATGAAACAACAATATTTCAGGTGTTTTTCTATAAAATTAAATCCAATAACTTAAGGCTATTTAATTTTCCATGGGGCTGATAAATTGGTCTTCAGTGTAAACAGAATAGAAATTTTAATTAAATTTAAAATAATGTACCGTGTCGTGAAGAAGTACAAAAAAACGATTTTTGTCATTCTGTCCGATCTGTCGGTTCAGTACAGATTATTGTTATGTGATTATGAATCCAAAAATCGAATGTTGCTTTATGTTATCACCTAGGACGGATGTGCATTAAAATTCGTTGCAGATTTTGGCAAAACAATTAACATAACTGAAATTATGTTTTTAAGACAAAATATTTATAATTCTGTGGCTCACGGAAATTACGCCAGAGGAAATTGCACCAGAAATTTTTTTGGAGAAAAGGACAGAATTTTTTTTTTGACTTTAAATTGGAAAAAAGAGCAGAATTTTCTTTTGGAAAATAAGCCAGAAATATTAGAAATTATGCCAGATAGGTGCGCAAAAAGAGTCTGATTTTCAAATAGCGTTTTGAAAGAGAGGCCATACAATGTTTTAGGGTACTTGCAAAGAAGACGAAGGGTATATATTGAAGGACACATATTGTAAAATATTTATTCAAAACATAAAATAGATTTCAAATGTAACCATAAAATTTAAAAAGCTAGAAATAAAATGCGGGCATTGTGTGAAGCATTTTTTGCAATAAGGTCCACGGTCTACTAAAAGCTCGGTGCGTAAGGGGTATGCTGTCCCCCTGCAACCCCCTACTTAGCCCAATATAGGATTTGGGGTGTGTACTAGTTTGGGTATATTCAATTTTTTTTTTGAACTTTTTAAAAAGAAATCTTCAAGTCCCAAAAAAATTGCATACACCCAAACTTGTACCCAGCCCAAATCCTATATTGGGCCAAGCAGGGCGATTGCCGAGCTTACTCGCTGAGCTTTTTGTACGCCGTTAACCTATTTGCAAAAACACTTCACACAGGGAGGAATTATTTTCTGGCTTATTTTCTATTTTTTGTCTAGAGTTTTTTCACTTTAGGAAATGGAAAAAGACTCCAGAATTTTTTTTGGGAAAAAGGCCAGAAATTTAGAAAAAAATATCAGTAAACTTTGGCTTTTTTTTCCTAGGAAAAAGGGCCCGAATTTTCTGGTGTTTTTCCAAAAAAAATTCTGGCGTAATTTCCGGGAGCCTAATTTTTTACCTAAAAAAAATTAAGAATTGATTCTATTGCAAATATAAAATCAATCAAGAAATCAAAAACTCGTAACATCGAACTCGTAGTTCTAATCAAAGTTAACATGAAGATGATAGATGAAACAAAAAAACAAGGCCCGGCAATTCGTCTGGCTGTCAGTCCGACTGTAGCTCGATGTACATCCTAAGCTAATGCAATGATTTTCTTGAAACTTGGTACTTAAGCGCATCAGGTGATTCTCTAAAGGAAAAATCGATTATTAGTCATAAGACTCAATCGGGCAAAACTACTTATGTAGCACGCGCATCAGAATATCTCTGACCTATACCGCCGATATCACGATGAATGAATGATGCAATTTGTGAATTCCCCTGCCTATCTGGAATTATAGGGTAACATGTCGTCTTTGCGACTGAAGGACATTCTGAAATTCATTCAGAAATCTTCCTTCTTTTCTTCGCCTTGTACTTCCTAGCCTAAGTCCTGGGGAGTGCAATGGATCCGTTGAAATTACTTTCTAACATATAAGCAATATACATCGTGATGGAGTCACCGATCCATACCGGAGCAAGATCACAAATAGGGAGTGATAGAGAATAGAGTACCCGAGCCGGGCCTTGCCTAGCAGCAGAGGTTAAAGTATAGAGTCGGAAGTCCCCGCCCATTTACGAAACAAATAAAATAAAATGCACGACTTTATCGTACGAACTTGCTCTTGTTACCATTTGAAAATACCAAACAAAATCCAAAAATCATTGGAACGGCTTTGTTCAAAATTTTGAAAACTTTCTTAGGAAAAAACATTAAATACCATGTTGGTATATTAACATATTAACGTCCAAAAATTTTAATTTAAAAAAAAACAGTGACTCGTTTTTGAAAATCGATTTAAAAAAAAAAATTATTTATTTCTTATAAATCGAAAATAAATTTCTTTTAAGAAATTGAATGTGCAATGATATTTGTAATTTTAGGGAGCATATACGTAAACAAAATAATTTTAATCGGTTCATCCAAAATTGAGAAAGTCTAAAATATTAGAAGTTAGTAAAGTAAAATATTTTTGGTTTTAATTAAAAGCGGGCTAATTTAAGAATACTCGTATTTTCTTATCTAAATTCTTGGAACCGTTTTGAGAATTTTTTTATTTTTCTTAACTATTTTTTTTAACACTTGTTTGGGAGATTGCTTTGTTTTTTTGTTTGCGCGAATAGTTTTTTTAAGCATTCAAGATAATGTCAAAAAAAGGTCTAAATTCAAATTTAAAACAAATCAATTTAGCCGTTTTCGATATATTGAGCTTAAAAAAATGTTTTGTTTTTAATTTAAAAAAATCTTTTTGAAAAATTTTGGTTTACAATACTGTTTAAGCTTCTCAATAATAAAATCAAAAAATGTGGATGAATTGTTTTCTACAAAATCGAAAACCAAATGGTTATAAAATTTTGTTACAGTGAAACCCGCTTGAGTCAAACTCGCTTAAGTGAAAAACCCACTTACCCGAAAAAAAAATCACAAATCCCTGTATATATTTACTTTCAATCTACCTCGCTTAACTGAAAACTCGCTTTAGTAGAAAACCCGCATAAATGAAAAAAAAATTTCTTCAAGTTTTCTATTTTCCTATAGAAAACAACTAGGTTAAGTAAAACGTTCATCTCTATCCTCTAACATTTCCGCATTCATGATACATGTAAATGCTAATTTTTAAATAAAACGGAAAACCCAGAAATTTCCATTTTACATACATTGCTGTTTTTGTAACACGAAATGTATCTGTGAGTAAAAGAAACTGAACTCAAAGCAGCGCCAGCGTTGGTCGGGTACAAATTCGTTTTGTTTAAAAATAAATTATTTACTTGTAAACAATTAACACAGGTTGTTTTTCAGCTGTTAAAGTTCAATATATGTATGTAGTAAAAATTGTAACGTATTACGTGACCCGAAATCTGCCTTACTGATATATTTTTTCAGATATCCGAAACCCGTTTAAGTAAGATATATATTTCACTTATCCGAGATCCACTTAACTGAATTTTTTTCAGTTTCCGAGGTACGCTTAAGTGAAAAACCCGCTTAACTGAAAAAAAATTCTGATTTCACTTCGTTTCACTTAAGCGGGTTTCACTGTACCAAAAAAAGAAAAACTATTTACCATAAAGTCAATACTCCCTTCCTTAATAATTATCAGATGTTTTTTTTAAATCTTGGGAGCAGTTTTTGAGCAAAATACGATTTTCCTTTTTGGCAAGAAAAATGTATGACAGGTACCGTTATTATTAGTTAAAAGAAATTAAAAAAACATGTGAGCATATTACACAAAACCAGTATCTGCCAAGTTTGACGAAAATCCATCTACCCGTTTAAGCTAAAGGCTCTCGTACAGACAGGAAGACTGAATTTAGGGGCCCACTTTTTCGTGTTCTCTCTCATCGTAATGTCAATTTTGATCAAAATCTCGCTTTGGAATACATTTTACCAAACCAAAACTCGCCATATAGTACCTATCTACCTACCGCTGGTACAAAAAACCGGAACTATTACCAATTGCTCTCAGCAGTGTTTTTCTTGTACATCTGATTCTTCTTGATGAACTCGAGATTAGTATAACAACTTTATATCATGTTCTGTGGGCAATAGATACTGTGAACCATAATGTCGTTTGTACGCATGTCTGGGTTGATGTCTACGCTTACTCGTGTCCAACGGCTGAGAGATAAGTTTAAGCAGCGATTCGTTAGGTTAGGTTAGCGTCAGCGTTTCAGCTGACACACCTAGACCAGAATTGGTCACTTGTGAGTCCACATACAGCCTGAGATAACCTCCATATTGGCTGAACTATTTGAAGCTCCTAATGAAGCGTAAGGGTCTTTTGTTTAGATCGCTGATATCTGAAAGGAAAAAGTCTCCAAGATGAAGCTTACATCTCTCAGATAGAGGAGGGCACGTACACAAAAAATGAGTCAGATAGGTGGATGTATTTTGGCATCTTAGGTTTGTTCTTTCTAAGGAATCTTTTTTCAGCATTAACTTACATGTAGCGATAGGTATACTTATTTCACTTTTTGCAAGTTCATCAGCCTTACAATTCCCTGGAATAACCCTATACCCTGTACCCTGGCACCTAACATAGGTGAATATTGAACTGCTGCGCCATCTGCATAAGAAATGAATGGCAGTTGACAGTAGTTATGAAAATTGTAGAGCACGATTCCAGAGATTTAATAGCCACCTGACTATCTGAGAAGATACAGATATCAGTAGTTGACATCACGTTACCTTTGAGTAAGGAAACGACTTCTCTAGTTGCAATAATTTCCGGCTGGAATACGCTACAATCATTAGGAAGACGGAAAGAGCGGCTTAATTTTAGTCTGTTTGAGTGCCACCAATCCTATCATCAGTTTTTGATCCATCAGTGTAAAAGTAGATAGATTCATCTTCCAAAAGCTTAAGTCCTCCCAGACAGATCTTGGAGGAATAGTGACTTGGAAGTTTTTGCCGAATTCTAGTTTTGGGATGGTAAAATTAATGTGACTTGGAAGTGATCCGAACGAGTTCAGAATAATGGAGTCCGAACTATCACTATTGATCTATTGTGAAGAAGCTTTTAAGTGGGCGGCAGCTAAAAATATCAAGGGGTAGTAGGTTGAGTAGAAAGTCTGGTGCGGCAGAGTGGGTTGGACACATTGAAGCTGATGGTTGGATTTTGCTCAGCTTATCACAATTTGAAGCCTTTTCCAGCCTTTTCTAGATTGGTCCACTATACTGCTGCGATTGGTGGTTGAATCCTAATTTAAATAAGTTGGGCATCCGATTGGCGATTTGTAGTGTCAAAAGATAGAATTTTAGTAGATTCGTATAGAAGGAAATGTATATCTATGTTACAATATGTTCCTGTCGCATCATAAATCATACATAAATTTGAAACTTTCAAATCTTAACCATTTATCTTTAGATATTTTCGGATTTTCTACTGCCATCCATAAGATGAGAGGCATTTTTTCATAATACGGAGGATTTATCGCTTCCACATCCAGAACTCCACTAGAGTGACAGCCCAAAGCACTAACCATTATAAGGCACGTGCTACCTCAAGTGGCATCATTACCAAATATTTTTAATAAAAAAAATATGTACCTACATTATATTAGATATAAATGGACTGAGCTGCCATGTCTCATCAAAAAAAAAAGAACATACCTCATCAAATCTCTCCTCTTGAGTGCAATTAAGTTAAATGTCATCGAAAACACTCTTGGTACAGGTGTTCCAATGTGACATCGATAAACACTTAACACCGCAATTCAAGAACCGAACAGTCATTTTTCAATACCCTTGTCACCAGTTAAGCGCATAAAATATCCTATTCTTCAGGTGTGTGTGTGTATTTCTTATTCTTCATATGTTTTTTTGTAAGCCAAAAATACTATACAAATACGGAAAATATAGGAAGCCCCGCACTTGTTTAAACATGCCAACGTTTTAACACCTCATCGTGTACTCATACATTTTTAACGAAATGTCCTTGTCGCACCTCATCATCATCATCCAAATCCTCGTATATCTGTATGGAGTACAAAAGAGGACATTTTCTTGACACACTATGACATAAAGCATATATCCATTTCATTACACACTTCAGGCTACTCACCGTCTTTTCTGTGACTTCTAATGTGATCCCGCCTGTTTCCCAAGCCATTTCCGATATGAGTCCTTTTTTGGTCGCACATATACATACACCCACATAGTAGATATATATACCTTCAATGAGAAGATGAGGAGAAAGGATGTATGTCAATATTTTATTAGATGGCAGAATTGAAGCTTAGAATGAAATATTTTTGACTTCACTTTGAATGAGAATATTTGGGTAGGTATATAAGTTCCACGATACGATACACACGGGAATCGGCACACGGCTTAGCATCTTGGCATTGGCAGTACGAATTTACCTATATACAGAACAAAACACACAAACTATATACTATTCGAGGACGACTCGCAGGATCGGATTCACTCAGGCAACCATCATCATCAGGAAACAGAAATTGAACGAAAAAGGCAACAATGTCTTTGCTGGCTCACAGCATGAATTTTGCATAACGCATAAAAGGATTTCTAAAGAGCGGTTTGGGGAAGCCTCGATGATGCTTCGCGAGGTACTTAGAAGATGTTTGTACAGAAAGACGAAGATATTTCTTTTCCTTCAAAACCACATACACACACACACACACCCATTGCCATATAGATGAATTGGATGGAGTGAATGCAGGAGCGAGCTATGGAATACGAAGAACTCCCGGGGGAATAATTGCGGTCATTCAGTCATAACGAGGATTCTATTATTAAGACGATGATATTAGGTGGCAATAAATTATGCAATGCAATTGGTGTTGTACGGTGTTATGTCTTGGCTTCAGTTTGAGTGGGTGGGCGTTTTGATGTGGAATGTTGAATATATATAAGATAATGAGCAGCAGGGTGAGTTACCACCGAGAAAAAGGATATATCGCTCGTGTTTATGTTGATGCTTGTAAGGAGCTCCTGCTGAGTGAAAATGACAATGTGTACTCTAAGATGGTTTGTGATGGTAATATTTGTAGGAATTTTTTTTTTGTTCGTTCTTTTCTTCGTTCTGACAGAACAGCTTTTAACAATAACTACAAAAACAACAGCCTTCATCGCTGGAAACATTTGAAGGAATATTAAAAAAAGAAAGGACATTCGTTTGAGCAATTGGTTAAGAAAAATGACAGTCTTTGGTGATTTAGTACTCGCGGGAATATCGTAGAATTGTAGAAGCATCCGTACCGTTTCATACTTTCTTGTTTAGTTGGTAGCAAGGACCCAGGTACTCCTATATTCCTATTATTTACATTGTAAATGTTCTACAATCAAACACAGATGTTAAATAGAGGCGAATGAATTAGGTATAATAATGATAATGAACCAGAGCTGTAGGAATATTCCCGTCTGTGTGGATTGCTGGTCATTTTAGTTATTACGGATTGGGATACATTACTTAAAATTAATGGGGAACTTAATGAAGGAAACCTAAGAGTAGGAATGTTTTTCGAACAAGTTTATTCGCGCATAAAAGAAGATAAGTATACATTGTTTCATTTGTTGTAGTGGAAATACTCGTAATTTATAAGTGACAGTTGAGTTTGGACAACAAACTAAATTGAAATTTGTTGTTGTGTTTGTTCAATAAACTCGTGGGACATTTTTGTATATCTGTTTTAAGGGTGATTTTGATGTTGAGTGTGAATTTGAGGATAAAAATAAATAAAAAGTAATAAAAATAACTACAGTTGTGAAAGTTGCATAAGATGGAAGCTATTTCAGATGCTGAATGAATTAATGAATGAATGATTTGGGGTATTGATGCACTGCGACCTTGAGATCTATTGTACCCCCCTTAGAACTGGATGAGGTTAATCATTTACAGTACATCCTCCAAGTTAATTCCTTTGAGGAACCCCAGTAATTGTGGTATTTCGATAAAGGGTTGTTCCTTTTCCTTTATTAGGTGTTGTCCCAAAAATTTGTATTTCTTGTGAATGATGGCTTCACAGCTCCCTAGTATGTGGTCCTATGTGCCAAGGTACCCAGTAAAGTGAGACTTTGTTCCACTTGCCCAGGACATTCAGTCTGCACTCCCATACCAGTTTTGAGCTGATGGAGTAGGAGCTTAGTGCCTTTAGTGCAGATTGACTATCTGACATAATGACAATGTTTTGAATTCGGTAGTTTCTTTCGAGATTACATTCTGCGCATTTACCTATTACGTTAACCTCCGCTTGGAAAATGCTAGTGGAATTTTCCATCGGAGATTCTTCTCAATTAAACCATTTTGATATCGATGTTTTGAACTACCTAACATCGATAAAATTACAACATATTGGTATCGATGTTTTGAATGATAGATCTGTGTTTTCTCTTTTAACATCGATATTTCATTAGCTTGGATAAATATCGCACATCTTTAGCATGTCGATTTTATCATCTTTTCACTTCAAAAAGTCAAGCTATTCTTCCCAAATACCTTCCAAATATAAATATACCTCCTCTCCTTTGCTATTTCATTAACCAAAAAAAAAGCAGCAAACTGTTTGAAATTGAGATCCTTCTGTGATTTTTAAAAGTATTAAAACTAGAAAACCAATTTCAGCTTTTGCCAGCTTAGATTTTCTCACAAACAGCAAAAGAGAACTTAGGTACTCTTAACGAGTTAATTATGAATTTTATTAAGCCTTCGATTCATTACGCTAAGTTAAACAAAGTTAACTATAAAACGAATAAAATAATAATAAAAATTAAGTAAGGTACAAGAAATGTTAAATGAATCACTTGTTCGCAGCTAAATACAGTGTTTAAGCCAACGACTCATCTGTGAAGATAGCAATTTGTTTTTTTTCGTTTTTTTTTTTTTGTAATTCTTTTATTTTAATTAAAAATCCACTTCATTCACTTTCTCATTCACCTTTGAGATCACAATCAACAACACCCATCCGAAGGCCATAACACAGAATGAAACAACTGGCAAGGATTGTGTATCCTCTTAAAGCGATTGCATTCTTTTTTTTTACTTATTTTTTTCGCACACTTATTCGTTCGTTTGTATGGAGTGAGTGTTGCTGTCTGATGTTGCTTGATGTTCCACAACCTTAATTCTACCTTTACACAACCTTTAACAGGACGATATTTGTTTTTGTGTTGGCTGTTCCCTCGCAGCACCATGCTCATCGTTTCTGTGATTAGATTAGGGACTTCATGTTGTCCAAGACAATTTTATTTTTTTTCCACGTTTTACTTCCTTTATTTTTGTTTCGTTGGCTTCATCCTTGCTTTATCGTCCTAGAGACAAAATAATCACGGCATAAAGCCCATTTGGCCGTGCGTCGTCGGTCGGTCGGACGGATGTTGCTAGGCTGGCTTACATACAAACTTGTATGGATATAATCTGCAAATGCTTGGGATCCATTTTGCAGGATTCAGCCAGCAACGGGAACAGAGATATGTTTAAGACCCCAAACTCCCCATTGTCGTTGTTCTCGTCGGTCGTTTCCAGCTCACATCACCGGGAGTGTAATGATTTTGGCCGATTGATCTACCCGGGCAAAGATTCCCACTTTCACATAGAGGGAGACCTGCTTCGAATGGAGGCATAATATTAATCCTGTCGTATTACCTTGGCTTTAGAGTTATACTCAACCTTTTTGGTGGTTGCTATAAATATAGACTTCTACTATACGTTCTGGCGGAACAGTGTGGCAGGAATCAATATTCAATTTATTCTTGTGTTCGCTGTCGTTGGTGTTGCCTTCGCTATCGTCGTCGGTTGTCATCCGGATTGATTTTGATTTTGATTCTGATTTCAAAAATGACGCCTTAATGCCGTTAGCACATATCCTGGATTTGAGTCTTTATCTTTGATTCTCCGCTCCGCAAACTATGCGGAATTTATGTACATATATTTTTACCAGAAATAAATCAGCCTCGATGGTAATGATATTAAATTGAGGAAGCTATATTTAAATAAGAATGAAAAGGATATTTGTAAATAATCATATATTGCAGGGGATGTTTACATTTGAAGGAAGTCTTTTGTTAGAACAAAAAAAATTGTGTGTCGTTGAGAGCTAACTTAGTTTTGAAGAAAATCTATGGTAAGGCTGTGGCGTTAAAATGTTATCATTAAATATTATTCAGCGGTTGTAAAATAGTGCATAGTTGTAAATATAGATATCTCTTAGACTTCTTAAAAAATGATTTTAAATCCATCCCACTTCTGAACCTATGTGAAATTCGAAATCAAAAACAAAGTTCTATAGTGTTCTTGCCGCCAACGTATGCTAGGCCCATCACACTACAGTATCCGTTATGATCCGCTTCAGATGTTCATCAAGTTCTTTCATTTTGCAATAAAAGTTAATGTCTTTTAATTATTCCACTAAATCAAACAATTCTGTTGTTTTTTTTAATAAGACTTTAACTAAATAGTAAATGGCATTCTATGGTAGATATTAGCAAATGATTTTATTATAATTTTACCTATAAAGTTTTTGTTTTAAGTTGCAGTTTCAGTTTATTAAGGATTAATAGGAATTGTACATGAAGAATAAATACTTTTATATGTGATGTAAACATATTTTAAATGAATACAGTTATATAGACAGCTATAAAAAAATTGAGATTAAGATGTGATTAAGGTAGAGGTAGTGGATGTGAAGTGTTTTGATATCTTAAGAACTTGATGGGTGTACGTCCCGATTGGGAAAGCGCTGGAGAATCGTACTTACTCCATATCAAAATTGTCAATGACAAAATGCATAAAATAACTGCTTACTTAAATTGCAATCACTGTATGCTGGATTTCGAAAAAAACTTAGCAAAGCTTTGCAAGGGATGGATACGAACTTAAATTATTAATCTAGGGATCCAGTGTGTGATAATAAGGGGGTTTATTTTTTAGAGCTTACTGATGCCTTTAAATTTCATGTCTGGAATAGTAGCAGCTTAGAAGACTGATGGAAAATTAACATTTGTAAGAGGCACAGCTTCTTCGGTAATAGACTTCTGCTTTACGTCTGGAGAGTGTAACAATATTCTAAATGATTTCGAAATAGGACTCAAAACATTGTCTGACCACTTGTCCTTCGAAGTCACTCTTACCACCCATGTGTCGGAAATGCTTTATAGCGCAAACCAGCTGAACCTAATCAAGAGACTACACTAGAAAGAAAAAAAAACAGACTCGCTTATCAAAGAAAAGCTAAATATGTATGTAGTTTCTATATTCTAGTAGACATATTCACTGACAAATATCTATAATTATACACTCTAAGGCAGGGTGTTGTAGTCTCAGGCAAAAGAGTGTTTAAGCAAAATGTGTTAAGCCCCTCTTAGACGATCAGTTATCAGTTCAGTTAAAAAAGGCAGTGTATTTAGACATCAGTCTGGTGTTCAGTTGAGCTTTCATTTTATTTTGAGCAGTCAAAAGTCTGAAGAAATACATTGCGTAATAGACGATAAAAGCCTTATTGCAATAGCTATAGTTTTGTCGCTTAATAAATCGAGAAGAAGAAGAAAGAAATGGAGCAAAGATTGGTACCTAAAAACATCCACCTCATTTAGTTTTTACAGCAACATATTGTATACTGCTTCTCTTTTCACTGAATTGTTATAAAAAATGTCTCTTTTCTTCCATTCCATTCCGTTTCGACAGCTATTGTACAAAAAATAAAATGCACGACTGGACCGCACGTACTTGCTCATGTGGTCGATCGCATTATATGCAAACGATTTTTAATAGAAACTGCTAAATGTATTTTTAACATGGTTCTTCAATTAATTTTTTTATATATAAAAATTCTTATTTTTTTTTAAAAACAAAGTTTCAGAAAAAATTGTCTACTCGTTTCCCAAATATTCAATTCTCAAAAAAAAAAAAAAAAATATTTTGTTTCCAAAAATCCTAAAAAAACTATTTTTCGAAAATTTTGAAAAACAGTCTTATTTAGAATTCGATGGAGCTCCTGTAAAAAATGTTTTATCGAATTCGGTTAAGCCGTTTGTGACAAAGTCGAAAATCAGTAAAATGGTTGTTTGGCAGGTACCGTTAATAATAAAATATTTAAGAAAATTAAAGTAGTACACAAACCAATTTTTATCAAAATCGTTAGAGCCGTTTTTGAGATAATTAAAACAACCATTCAAAAATCTATTTTGGACAATCACCTACAACGCTCAAATACCAAGTTTGAAAAAAATCACCTAAGCCGGTAAGGCTGTAGAGCGTTGTACAGACAGACAGACAAACAGACAGATAGACGTAATTGCGGGACCCACTTTTTTGGTGTTCTCTATCATTGTAATGTCAACTTTGATTAAAATCCCGAGTTCGATTTTTTTTCCAAATGCAAAACTTGCCCTATAGTACCTACCTACATATGTATGTATGTACGTATATCGCAAGTAAAAACAGTTGATTCACCGCCAACTGGAATTGAAATGACGACTGAACTGAAACCTTAGCTGAAAACGCATTTACACATCAGTTTAACTGATGACTGAACGGTCAACTTATGGGAATTCCATCAGTTAAGTTTCAGTTTCAGTTAAACGCTTCAGTTTTTGCGTTTAGACATCAGTTTAACTGATAGCTCAACTGAAACTGAAATGAGCGTCTAAATGGGCCTTTACAAGGAAAAAGCAGCTGTTGAGAGAAAAAATTAGAAGTCATAAAAATTACGCTTTTTCTACCGATTTATGTAGAGCTGTGAAGAAAGTTACTGGTAGAAGATATATCATCGCTTTACAGCATCAAGTCTAAGGAATCACTTCACAAGTCTCCTCAATTCAGAAATAAAATCACCGCTGGCTGGTTCAATATGCTGGATGATTTTTTAGATACTCCCTCCGATATTCAGGAGGTTCAAGAAGTCATAGCGTACTGTAAATATAATAAAGCCCCTGACGACGACCGTATTACCTTTGAATTTTTCAAGCATGCCACTGATAACTTCACTAACATCACTTATAATGGGTTATCCATTTTGCGGTTTCAAAAGTAAACGTAAATAGAACACATTTTTCATAATATTTCTTTTTTATTATAAAGTTTGAACGTTGACATTATGTGTGAAATACTACATCATTTAAATGACCTCTTAAGACACGATATGCGGCTGTGGCAGGATCACCATTTTTGTAGTAGGTTTAACAATTTTCATGCGTTGTGCGATAGTTAAGTGATCCATTTTCGTAAATGTCAGACTTTCAACTGAAAAAAAAAAATTGGTTTGACAACTTATTTTCACAGATGTCGAATTCCAGCCCTATACTTTTGAAACCGCAAAATGGATAACCCTTTATATCCACTCTAACAAAAAGAATACCGTTATAATCCAGCAAACTACAGAGGAATTTCAGGCTATAACAATGGGTTAATGCGAGAAAAAAATTGTCCGAATTCAAGGCGGGTTTACGAAAAAGTTACTCGACAGTTGGTCAGTAAGTGGCGGAATGCAAATCGGAGGAGTAACGATTACAGTATGTATTCAGACGATATAGCGTAAGTGATACAATTATAGACACTGTAAAATTTCAGCCTAGCTATTGACACCCTCTTCTTACAGAAAGTTTCATTGGTACAAATCTGAACGTTTCGCAGAAGTATTTCTTTTAAGTTCTTCCCTGTTTCTTATTCTCTCACTCCTTATTTTATATAGTTATGAGCTAGTCAGTTTTGTTGTGAATTCCGAAACCTAAACATGACTGTTACGCGACTGTGTTTTTTGTGAAAATAGTCTATATTTCGTTAAGGAATCCGAACATGTTAGTAGATAATTTTATTATATTTAATACAAGCTTGATCATATTTGTTTAATACAATGAAATATAATACCCTGGGGGAGGATTTACCTTGTTTTTTATTGTTTTTCTATTGATATATATTTAATAAAATGGGGTGTCAACTGTTGTGTTGAGATTTTAACAATTCCTATAATTGACACCTCTGTTTCAATAACTGTCTTCTATAGGAGTACAAACGTTGACACTGTGACTAACTTGTACCCTTATATAATGTCAATAATTATATTATTCTTTTAAATTAATATTTAGCTGGAAAAATACCTAAATGTACTGAGAAATATACCGAAAAGTACCTCGAGAAAGCGCTTGAAGCTGTGAGGACACAAAAGATATCCAAAAAAGCTGCAGCCAAATTTTATAATATTCCTCCAACTACACTTGCCAATCAAAATTCTTTCCTATCTTTCTACTTCTCCTAACTAGGGCCGTGCAATTCAGGTTGCATTTAAAAGACCTTAGGTCTTACAGGCATATTATAGTTAAAACTATTAAAAAAGAACTACACTTATAATTTCGATTGAGTTCTAAGTTCGTTAAAGCAAGGCCTAGTATACAATCTTTGGTGTCCGCTGTAGAAGAAGAGTATTTGGAACAATGGATAGCCACATCCCAGCGAAAAGTTTCACCGAAGAGAAAAGATGTGCTTCATGCCGTCAAGGATTTTCTTGGAGAAGACATTCTTTTGGGCCACAAAACATTTCAGGGAATAGCTGGTTTAAGGCGTTTTTGAGCAGACAACCGTTGGATTACGAGACATCAAATAATCGTGGTTTATTTTAATAGAAAAATATCTTGAGGAGCAGAATATGTTGGCATTTTACCTATGCTACCCGAGTTTTTAATAGGGATGAAATAAATTTTTTATTGTGGCCAAAAACCAAAAGCGTGTTGGAAGTCTACACAAATATAAGTGTTATTTTGATTTCTTTTTTAAGTTTTATATTTTTTGTTTTTAAGAATTTAATAATTAAGCAACATACAGGTTTAAAAAAAAATGATTTATGCGTTTATTCTTTCTTTTTTCTCTCTGCATCTTGAGTAATTAAGCACATATAGAAGCCGTAAATAGAGTTTTAAAAGATTTAAGGTCTTCTTCATTGAAGCTTATGGGTGGAGTTACTCCACCAATGGTTTTTTGGAGATTTTCGTCAACGATGCCAATTATTTCCAAGGGGACTCGGGCTGATATCAAAAAAAGCTTGCCCTAAATCATCTTTTATGTGGAAGTGTGTCCAAAAACTTCAACTTCAAACCAATATGAGTTTAGAGCTTACTAAAATCACTGACAGTGCTGATTTCGCATCTTTTCTGCTAAAAATTGGTGATGGAAAATATACTATCTGAGGCTCAGATAATATAATTCAATTAAACGAAAATTTCGGAAAAATCGTTCACAACACACAACAACTTATTCATTGCGTCTATGGAGACTTGAACTCTTTGCAATCGGTACTGCTTCTTGGTATTGCGAAAGAGCTATTGTGTCACCAAAAAATAGTTCAGTGGATGCAATAAATAACCATGTGCTCCTAAGTTTAAAAACAGAGTCATATCAATACAAAGCAACTGACAGTGCTGTCGAAGACAATGACATAGTAAACTACTGTCAAGAATTTCTCAATTCTCTCAACCCTGGAAGTCTTCCATCCTACAAATTGAATTTAAAAGTTGTGAAAAAGCTTTGCAAAAATGTAATACAAGTTCAAATTCTTACCGGACCTGCAGTAGGAACTCATGTACTTATTCCCAGGACACCAAAGTTACCAAGAGATCCTCCCTTTCGATTCACAAGTCTACAGTTTCCAGTAAAACCATGCTTTTGCATGACAATCAACAAAGCTCAGGGTCAATCGTTAGAATTCATTGGGTAGATCTTAGAGAAAATGTTTTTTCCCATGGTCAACTATATGTTGCATTTTCAAGAGTAGGCCCAAAAAATAAACAGTTTTTACTTCTTCATGAAAATGCTAAAACGGCTAACATTGTATACCCAGAAGCCTTGAAATAAAACAAACTTAATATGTGCTAATATCTGTTTTTTTTTGTAAGAATTTATGGGACAACATCAACTCATTTATTAGGCTACAATAAGATTAACCATATTATTAACTTTTTACTAAAAATATGAAACCAATCACAGAAAAGGCATTTGTTGATATAGCATTTATAGTAAAACTAATTATTCTTAGCCTTTACGAAGCAACGCGAGCACGGGTCTGCTAGTCGAATATATTTGCCAGCTGTGTCAACTGAAAAAATCCTTACGAGTTCCAAAAACTGTATCGCTTACGCTAGTCTTCTTTATTAACACTGTTATTGGAATGCAACTAATAATGAATAGGTTAGGAAAGTACTGCAAGATCTGGGATCTCGATTATGGATATGAATAATAAAAGGATACCAAAAATCTTTCTTAATAACATAATTGAGACAAGGCTATCAATGATGGTGGAATGGTAGATTCTGGCAACCGAATGTGGTACAAATTTAATGATTGCTCGGAATGAAAATCCGTCTTCTCTAAGAATTAAGTTCAACACCATGCTTGAGAAACTTGGAGGTTTCCTGAATTACATTACGTTTAGATGCTCTTACAGTCGCCTTCTGTACAACCTTGCGGAATGAATACGTACCTACTTAACGGCGCAATACAATCAATAAGATAAGCATTGTTTTTAAAACGAGAAGAGAATTTTTGAATTTGAACTATAGATATGCCACACAGACCTGATCTTCCAATACTTTGCACTATCTGCACTATGAAGACCTGAAAGGATACCTCATTTCATAGATCATTTCATTGCTTCTAAATCCGCAAATGTTTTTAACGGATTTGGGTCATATTAATTTTAGGCGACTTATTTATTGTTTACACTTAAACTGTTTGGGTTCTGAAAACGAAGTTCGGACGTGAAATGAAACACAACTTGCTCGGGCGGAGGTCGATTCCAGAATGCATCGATCTTTATTCTTCTCTTCGCTTGTACCGAAAACTTACATCTAAGGAAATTATATATCTATAGGAAGGTAATGAAGGGAATTATATATGTGTATAACAATAATAGCATAACGAATATTGCACCGTTTGGTTGATCAGTGTTGCCACTGCGCTTATATAATTACTACATAAGTAAATAAAAAAAACTGCGAAAAAAGTATTACCTGATTGCATACTTTTTCGGCAGTTTTTTTTTTTTTTGACTACTGTCACTTGATTATGCTCAGTTTGACATTTTAAGAATTAAAATCCAACGAATGCAAGTTCGGTGAATGGGCCCAAAACAAGATGGCCGCACCTATCCACAAGAAATATATTTCATATAAAATATAGAGTCATGATTGTTGACTTTTTCGCAGTGTTGTTCCTCTACGTGTCGACTTTAATTGTCTACATTTCAACATAGATAAATAGTCGACAATGTGGACAATTAGTCGACAATGTAGACAATAACATTCACATCTAAGTCTCACAAATAAAATCATTCCAAAAATCGCGCAGTTTAATTTAAAAAGGAGTACAACTATTGACAAGATTTTGATTTGAGTGTATTTTCCTAATATTTGGAGGGTATTCCATTACTTGGGTGATATTTCCAATTTAGGGTGTTCCTTTCATTTGAATTTTCATATTTGTATTTTGGGCGTTCTTTCCTTAAAAAAATTGAAAGATCAGAAATAACGCCCAAAACGAGAAAAGATACAACAACAATTTGCTCAGAATTTTTCTAAGTGATATTTCCAAATCGGTTTGGGCGTACTTTCACGGGAATGATGATCTTTTAATTTTAGAGGTGCTCCTGTTCATAGGGAATCGGCAATCGAAATCATTCAACCATTTTATCAGAGTAAATACTATATCTTTCAAAAAGGATTGAAATCGGAATAAAAAAATACATAAACAACTAAAAATTATGTGAGAAATTTGTCAGTTAATGATTTGATTACTGAACCAAAGCGCAAGGCTTACAGGCATTTTTTAATATAATTACTAAATTCCTCAAATTTGTTTTTTTTATACTTGATCAGTAATAAACCAGTGAAGTGATTCAGTAGACCTTTAAGCTTTAGTGAGCAGGTTTATCATAACAGATTTCTCTCAAAGTTAAAATTTGTCGATATCTCTAATTTAAATATTTGAAACTAAAACTTTGTTAACATAGGACTAGTTATACGTTTAGATTTAGATCAAAGGATTTTTTCACGACTATCGTGTTCTTGCACACATGTTTTTGAATTATAGAAGAAATTGGTTCTTTTGTTTTAACAGTTATGTCTTGTGGTTTGTTAATCTTAGGAGAAAAAGTTATGAATTTTGATGGTTTTACGCATTGTCTACAATGTATACATTGTCGACAAATTTATGTCGACAATTGTGAATTGTCTACATCGAATTGTCTACAGTTGTTTTAACAGTTATGTTTTGTTGTTTGATAAATTTTAGGAGAAAAAGTTATGAATTTTGATGGTTTTACGAATTGTTTACAATGTCTACATTGTCGACAATTGTGAATTGTCTACATCGAATTGTCTACATGTAGACAGTCATGTAGTCTTCATTTATGTCTACTTGGCACAACAGTGCTTTTTCGTGCCTGAATTTAAGGATGCTTATATGGATTACCTTTGGTTATAACAAGGCACAGTCAATTTATTGAATGAAAATTTTGGTGTGTGCATTATCTCGTGGGCATGTGGCGTGGCTTTCAAGATCGTGCGATTAACCACGGCTGGATTATTTTTGTGGGGTCATATGAAGTCGCTGGTCGACGCAGATTAGCCCGAGACGATTGAATCCTTGGAAAAGAACATTTGGCGCGTATTATTGCTACCATACGGCCCCAATCGCTGCAAAAAGTGGTTCAAAGGTGGGCCTTTCGGCTTGAATTTGTTCGAGTCAGCCGCGGCGTCCAATAGTAAAGCCTTATCTTTATAAGGAAGCTAAATTCTTTGCCATAACATTAAATTATATGCGTTTCATTTCTTCTTGAAAACCACACGTCTAAAAAAAACACCCGTTAGTACAAAATAGAAAAAGATAATGCAACGCAGCAAGCACAATGAGCGGTAATTCGGTCATTTCCTTGTCATTTCTCGCAGTTGTATTATCTTAATCATTGTGTAGTGCTTATCAAACAATGCATGCATTGATTAGATAATTATGACGTCAGATGGATTATTGTCTGTTTTTTTTCTATTAAACAAGGGGCGGCGGATCAATATAAATAATCACTAAGGAATAACACTAGTGACAATTTGTTATTGAAGAGTTCAAATTGGAATTAGATGCTACATCAATTCTACTTAGTTGTTTTGGAATGTAAAAATGGCGGCGTATGTCCAACCTCTAAAAAACAGGCCAGCTTTTTTATGAAACCTAAGTAGCTGAAAATTCAACTCGATCGGAATTTCATCTATTTGGACACATGAATGAATGAATATTACTATGGGGTTGTTGCCCTGCGACCTTGAGATCGATTGTGCCCCACCTAGAGCTGGGTGAGGATAGCTAATTTTACAGCTCTTCCTCCAAATTTATTTCCCTCATGAATTTGAGTATTTGAAGCATTTGAAGTATTTTAAGAGATGGTAAGTCACTCTCTTCCACTTGGTATCGTGCAAGGTGTTTTTTCCTTTGATGAACAAGTTCATCACAATTGCCCAGAATATGGTCCGGCGTTTCCTCTTTTATATCACAGAACCCGCATGTGGCACTACTTACTAAGCCAAGGATGTTAAGATGTTTGGGCACAACTTATTGCCATTATTCTTTTAGACCCTATGGTGCTTTTCGGGCCAGAAAACACCCGAAGGAAGGTATGTTGAGATCTTTACTGAGCTTAACCATCTGGCTCAGCTTATTGATGAAACAACTCGAATCCCCGGCATTGCAGGTCAAACCACCAACGCCCTAGGCTTATTTCTTTCCTCTCACCCTGATAAATACACTGTATTGCCTCTAGGCAAACCAGACAGAAGTAGCACACTTTATTTTGTTTTAAATTGTTGTGGAATTCGATAAGGGATTTTTAAAAATGTTCGTGAGCTTGGCATTAACTTTTAAACCTTTTGGAACATCCCTTACCAAATTTACCAATCATTTTAAAAAATGAACGAAGTAAATGCGCGAACCATTAACATACAACCGAAGACCAATGACCATAATTAGTGTGAAAATTTTCCTTTAATTTGTGGAAAAGTTTTGTTCAGCGATGGTGTTCATTTTTCACTCAGTGTCAATAAGGAAAATTATATGGACTAGGATAGAAGATAGGAAGGTGCTAGTAGAGAGTAAGGCTCGAGCTCAAGAATTCTTTTACTGTTACCAGCAGGGATTTTAAAAAATTGGTACGTAAAAAAAAAGCAATTATGAATAACCAATAACGCTATGAAGAGAAGACAATCATCCAGACAAAATCAACACCCCTGTTCCACAGTTCACACGATGCTATTCTAATTGATGTGGATTTGTTCCAAGCCCCTAACTTCAGCGCACTCAACTCTGAACCTCCGTTTGCAAAACAGCCTCCTAGCCAAACTGACGTCACCGACATTGCTGTTTCCTAGCGAATTCTCAATTAACTGATTAGTCCTAGAAAAGTATTTTTGCTTGTTTTCCGCCATCATCATCGCCTTTCTATCCGAATCCGAATTCGAACTGTCTGCATTTGACTCCTCCATCACCCATATTCAGAGTCTCCTCTTACCAATGGATGCTCCTTCTCTAACGACTTGGTTAACGTTTGCTGCGAAAATATCAAAAGTAGGCCGATTTCGCAATCAGTTATGGTAGCCAAATTATTTGAAGTTTCCAGAACAACAGGATGGCGTTGGCGTTAGCGTGGTGTACGTAGTTTACCACTGGCTAATACGATGTCTACACAAACATACACACCATAGTAGCCTCGTTGCGCCCTCTTGAAGAACTACGACGACGCTCTTTCAAAAATGCAATCCCATCATATTTCTGCGTTTCGCTTCACTGTGATCCATAAACAGAACAACATTTTGCCTAATGGAATTCCTCTAAACTATGTACAATGTACCTAAGTGCATGCAGAACACTAACGTTTGTGTACAATGTACCCAACATGTATACCTATGTATATGAATTAATGTATGTATATTCAGAATACGTGTTTGTATAGATAATGTGATATGAATTTATCCTTTTCTAGTTGTCCGAGGATGTCTGACTGTTTATCATACTGGCTCTTGGCTGTTGCAGATAGATAAAGGATTCATGCAAATTGTTTCGAACAAAGCGATGAACAATGACTACACTTTACCGCGCGTTACCGCGCCAACGTTTTAAAGCCGTGGCAGTAGTGCTAGCCGCAGCTGCCACAGATACCGCCACCAACATTTCCACCGCTGCAGTCGGCATCCCATCAAATTGAAAATTAGGTGAATTTGGACATGTGAACAGTGAGACATTGAACAAGGACAACAATGCATCCGATTAGTCCTCTAAATCTCTCGTTGAATTATTGCTCTCGGCAATATTTGGAAGTGCTTTTCATCACAATCACTATAGTCGTTCGTAGCATATTAAATTTTAGCAAAATAATTTCACAGAAATATAAATAATGTAGACATACTCGTATTAGTAGATAATTTAGATAGAATTTTGTCCATCAAAAACTTCTATAGGCTGTAGAGGTTGGTGGCCGGGGGATTTCAATATTGAGAGTTTAAGATTAACTTAAATATTTGAAGTGCAATTATTTCAAAATTAACTCATTTTAGTTGAAATTTCTGTATTTCGGTCAATTTGTTGTTAAGGCTTGGAGAAAATCCGAAAATTGTCGCGTTGCTCGACTTTTGGGTAGTATTACTCATTTTCAATGTGCTTCATACAATATATCTCGCCTTCCATAATCTGGAGTGGTGTAGCATGACAGACGATTTGAGTACCGACGTAATATATTTATTTGAATAGATTTATACAATATATTACAGTAATACCAGGATGCCTCACGTTTAAGAGCCTTTCACGCATATGTACCTTTTTTTAGAACCAAAATTCTGAGGATTTTTTATATAAAACTCATCTTATAAGTACCTTCCGCTTTAATAACATTTCCCGCTTAACTGCCTTTTATTTTGTATACTTTTATTGAAATTTATCTGACAAAAATTCTTTTAACTACACGTCTGAAATCAGCTTATAAAATACAGAAGTTTGTTTCCCTTCCGCCAACTGATGAGTCCAAGTGAGATCGCCGGGACGAAACGCAAATTTTGTGGACTAAAAAGTTTTTTTGAATTAAATGTTTTCTTATCAAAATTTTTGTTTTAATTTTTGTATATGTAAATATAGAAATAAGTACATATGTGCACTTAAGCGATCTTTTTTATAACTACCTAACACGCATAAGTGCCTATTAAAGTGGGGGTTTTAATGTGAGGCACTCATCCGGGTTTTACTGTATATATAATTTTCGTGTCATGTTGCTGTGCGTAATGAACTCCGAAACTATCTAACCGATTTTCACGTTTTTTTTTTGTTAATGTTTATATTTCTGGCGTGTCAGTTTTTAATACTTAATACTTAAGAATAAGGGTATACTTGCCATGCAATTTCTTCTACCATCTTGATTATTTCGAAAACGGCTCTAACGATTTTGATTAAAGAAAATGTGCTTGCACTATTTTAAGTGTGTATAGTCTACACTTAAATCAAACATTCTTGTACATATTTTGTTATTAACGGTACCTCCCATACAACAGTTTTTTTTTTGTGATTTTCGACTTTCTCAAAAAGGGCTGGTCGGATTTCGGTCAAAATGTTTATATAGGAGGTCCTTTGAATTATTAATAATACAGCATAAGAAAATTTTCAAAAAATATTTTTTAATTTTTAACTTTTTTTCGAAATTTTGAATTTTCAAATTTCGTTTTTTAATTTACCTAGTCTAGCCATAAATACTGAAACAACTTAAAACTGCAATAAAATGACAGTTAATTAAATTTTTTTTATTATATTTTGTAAATTATATTAAAAATAAAACTGGTAAAATTTTATTCAAAATGATAGCCCTTGGAATTAACACAGGCACTTAATCGGTCTGGCCAATGGTCAATGGCGGCACGAATCCTTTCTATGGGAACATTTTGCACTGCGTTCACAAGGGAAGTCTTCAGCGACTCAACTGTGTTGTGTTTCTTAGAGCAGGCCATACCCTCCAAAACTGACCACAACTAATAATCCTGGGGATTCAAATCAGGACTAGAAGATGGCCAGTCTTCAGCCTTTATCAAAACCGGTACGTTATCCTCTAACAATTTTTGAGTGTTCTTGGCTTCTTGGCCAGGGGCAGAGTCCTGTTGAAATGACCACGGCTTATTTTTGAAAAGAGAATTATTTAATGGTTTCACCATGGTCTCTAAGACGGTGTTCGGGTATACGTATACCTTAGCCGAGGGTTTGATGCCTTTTTCGCAAAAATGCAGAGGTCAGTAACCCCATTATAGGAGACACCCCACCAAACCATTACGTGCACCGCATGGTGACCTCTCTGCACTCTGGAAACCATTTGCGAAGCTGCCTAAGAGCTACGCGAATAAACTTTGTCATTGTACTTGTTAAATTTTTCTTCAACCGTAAAAATTTTCTCATCGGTAAACAAAATGTTTCGATATTTATTTCGCGCGTACCTTGATAGCAGTTTTTTTTCACTTCCGTTCTCTATTTTTTTTTTTACTGAAGTAATAGTAATAAGATGTCCTGTTGATCTGCGGTATGGTCCAAGTCCAAAGCCATCTTTAATAATCCTTGAGATCGTTCTGGAAGCAATATTCATCTCACGAGACAAAACTTGCTGCTTCCGAGGCAGATTCCGGCGAATTCGGACATTCACCGATTTATAGGTATTTTTTAGTTCGAACTGAACGCGGATGAACCGATATGTGGCGATCATTAATTCCCCCAATTTCTGCAAATCTTTTGATGGTACGATAAACAAACACATGACTTATTTGTAGCGCCAGCAAGGTTCTTGAAATTGACTTTGCATCTAGCCCACATTTGTGCAACGCAATTACAGTAGAATCTCGGAAACATGAACAGTTCTATAAGATGAATGTTTTCTTCCACCAAAGATAAATGGGTTGAAATTTAGGCACTCGAAAAGATGAACACTGGATTTCCTATTTTATTTTTTCCAATTTGATTGCCTCCAGTTCGTCTTGTTATATTTACGGTACCTATTTAGTATTTTCGGGCGTGTTTTAATTGTTTAATGTGTGAATATATGTTCTTTTTCTTCAACTAAAAACGGGGCCTATTTTATATCTGTTCATCTTTCTGAGATTCTACTGTACTGCAATTCTATTTTCCTTAGCTCCACATTTCATGTTGATATAAAATTGTAGCTTCAACTGAATAATTTTTAAAAGTAGTAGAGCTACTTCATAAATTGCTGTAAAAAACATAACGGTACTTGCCCTCAAAAATAGATAATAAAAGTTGTTTCAGTATTTATGGCTAGACTAGGTATATTATTAAATGCTTACAATTATCACACATTTTTTTCTGTGAAAAAATTTAAAGAAATTTTGTATATAAAAAATTAAGTAAAAACGAACTTAAAAATATATTTAGATTCTAATGTTATAATATTTTGCATACTATGTGGTCGAAAATAAGACATAAAACATATTCCATTTACAAAAAAAGGGAAACGTTAAGTCAAACGATATGTACCATTCCCTACGTCGTTAATTCATTAATTTTATTTAGTATAATAAAAATAGAATGAAACCACATTTTAAGGTATTTTCTTTTCGTCTCAGAATAACCAGAAATTTATTTTAGAAAGGAAATTCACTTTTCAGAGAACCAAACAAATTCGTGTGCAGAGTTCGTATCGTATCATTCTCAGAAGAAAATTTAATGATTGGCAACACTGATCAGCAGCAAGGTTGATTATGTTATTTCCAGGAAATCCAAGATGACTGCGCCAATGAAAATAATCACTCAGACTTGAATATGTAGAAGTACCCTTATTTGTTTCTATTGGCGTTTTTCTTTTTTATCTCCGAGCAGATCTCTGAGCAGAGACTGAGTAAACCGATTTAGATCTGAGTATTGCATGGTCAGATATCTCAGATTTAATTTTGAAATAAACTTAAGCGCAGAACTGTCATATATTATTATAATTGTTTTTATTTAAACTTATTTACCAGAAAATCCAAAGCTTTCGTTTTTCGAATTCATTTTTGTTTTTAATTGGTTTTACTTTAGTGATTATTGTTAAAATTATGAGTAAAGTTAGCCGCACCCAGCACTTTGCTCCGTTTGATCGGTCATTTTATTCTGAGCTAATGGTTCATACCCCGATTTAGCTCTGATTTAAAAAAGAAACACGAGTTGAAAGATTAAATGCGTCTGAGCTAAAAAAGAAACACAGATCTTATCTTGACAGCTGAGTTCTTTACTCGGAGCTAAAAAATAAAAACGCCATATTCATATCTTTGTTGATTGATTGCCGAATTTCTTGAAATTTTTAAAATCGCGATTCGATTCAACTTATATGCATATACAAAATATTCTAATTACAGGGTGTCTGAAAAAAATGACACAAGTGAACTTAAATTTTATTTTATTCAATTATTTACGTATAGCTTTATACTCATCGGTTGTAGTTGTTGTTGCTCTTGAAGACCCGTTAGCTTCAAATTTCTCCAATTCTTCGCTGAAGATTAAAAATGCCTCCCTTTCCCTCGCTTCGTCCTCAGTACTGACAGTTTTTGGACACCCTGCAATCAAAGAAAAATATTACCCAATTAATATACATAACATTGGTTCATTCAGCGTCAATAGGAAAATTTGAGACATTGAATTTATTATTTTAAAATTTTTATTGCCAGGTGATTTGATGACTTTTAAGTCAATTGACAATATAATTGATGAAAATGACATCGTTAATTTCCCGATTGAATTTTTAAATTCTCTGGATATGCCTGGAATGCCGCCACCCAAGCTGATTTTGAAAATTGGTTCACCGACCATTCGTTTGCGGAACTTAAATGAACCAAAATTATATAACGGTGTACGATTAGTCATCAGAAAAATTACCGGAAACGAACTTAAAGCAACGATTATGACTGGAAAGCTTAAAGGAGAAGTCGTCCTATTACACCTATGATTTCATCAGAATCAAGAATACCTTTCAAGAGGCTATACAATACCCGTTTAGTTTCCCGATGACGATTAATATGGCGCAAGGGCAGACAATGACAATATTTGGCTTGGACTTGGAGAATCAGTGTTTCTCCCATGATCAGCACTATGATGCATGCCCACGTCTTTGAAAACCATCAAATTTGTGTTTTAACGAAAGACAGATCAACGAGTAATATTGTTCATCCTTTAGTTCTTATAATTAATGGAAAGCTAATTATAATCTTTACCAATTACTTCCTTAAAAATAAAAATTTTAATATCTAATTATCATGAGCGCAGTACAATTAAGTCGCAGCAACGCGCGGCCGGGTCTGCTAGTATATTATAAATATACAATATCTTTTTAGGCAGTATAAACTTAATTATTTAATTCCCATAATGTGTTATAAGTTACAAAAAGGGGAAAGCTAACTCAATGAAAGGAAAATAATAATAAAATTAATTAAAGACAAATTCAATATTAAAATAATATAAAATAAAATTGCATGATGAAAAATAAGAAATGTAAATAAGTTATAGAAAGAGAAGAGAAAAAAGAAAAATCATCACTACATTAATGTCGCCAAGTACATATGAGTAGCTATCTCAATAGCATACAGTTCTTTTTAAAGAAATGTATACCGCATGTAAATGTCAAATATGGAGACTCTATGAAGTTCGCAAGTAATCTTTTGTTGAAAAACTCCCCTTGGCATATATCTGCTAGAGTTGGTGGTCCTCCAAACTAACTACCACTTGCAAAATATGTTACAGGCGAAAACTATGTCATGAATGCAACCTCGTAGCATTCTTTGTTCCCTCCGAAGGACATGAGACCCTCTGAAATGCATAGGTATCATTCCCGTTCCTGTATGATAGTCTGAAGGTTTTCATCTAAAATTTTAAACGTAGGTCACTGGGTTTAATTAAGATCGGTAATAATTTTTATATCAAGAAAAGTCCTAGACAAGGCGATGCGATGTCATGTTACATCTCCAACATCATTTTTAAAAGAATACCTAGTGCGAATAACAGATCAAAATATTTCACAGATCCGTCTAATTACATACATATACCGACGATATTGACTTTATCGTTTAAAAATCAATTATTGCAAAACCAAATATAGGTGATGATATGCAGAAAGTAAACCCAACATCGCCACCATAGAAAGCTATTACCTTCAGGCAGCTAAGGACTTTGTATAAATATGTAGTTTCTGCTATAAACTAAGATCACGATTTGGTCACATACCATACGAAAAATCATTAATTTCGTCTTTTGGCTAAGAAAGCAGAAGCAAAGCTTTATATCGAGTAAATAAAGTGTCCTCTCGCAAGATACTTATCACCCCAGGCTTCTGACTTTGGTGCAGAAACATGGACCTTCTTAAGGCTTGGTGAGAACGCTTTTGATTGTTTCGGGAAGTCCCGTATACATATGCGGTATAAATTGAGAAGGATGTACAACAGCGAACTTTATGGGTTGTTTAATCATAATCTTAAGTGTATTTTTCCTCCAATTGCAAAACTAGTAAATAATATAAACAAAATTTGTATATCTGTTTGTTTCGACTTATCTAGGAAACTCTACAGATTTTCACTGGCATATATACATATAAAGGGTTATCCAATTTGCGGTTTCAAAAGTGTAGGGCTGGAATTCGACATCTGTCAAACTAAGTTGTTAAACCAATTTTTTTTTTCAGATGAAAGTCTGACATTTACGAAAATGGATCGCCTTACTATTGCACAACGCATAAAAATTGTTAAGACCTACTACAAAAATGGTGATTCTGCCACAGCCACATATCGTGCTTTAAGAGGAGATTATGGTTTACATAATCGTCCAACTAAGCAAGCAATTGACAAAATTGTCAAGAAATTTGAAGAGACTGGATTGGTTACAGATATTGTAAGGCCTGTGCATCATCGTTTCGCTCGAACCACTGAAAATATCGCTTCTGTAAGTGAAAGTGTTGCCGAGAACCGAATGTGTCGATTCATCGTCGTTCTCAGGAATTAGGACTGTCTTACGGCACATTATGTCGTATTTTGCATTTGGATCTACACATACATCCATATAAAGTCCAGCTCACACAACAACTGAAGCCAGCTGACCATTCACAACGTCGTAGATACGCCGAATGGATGCTTGAACAACAGGCGGTGGACGGCGATTTTTCGAACAAAATTTTCTTCAGCGACGAAGCGCATTTCTCACTCGGTGGGAATTTTAATAAACAAAATTTTCGTCTTTGGGGTTCTGAGAATCCTTAAGTAATTGAAGAGAGGCCATTACATCCACTAAAAGTCACTGTTTGTGGCGCTCTTGGGTCCGGAGGTGTGATTTGACCTTACTTCTTCAAAACGACGATGGATCGACTGTCACTGTCAATTCGGAGCGTTATGGTCACATGACAACCGACTTTTTTTTGCCTGCTATTGAAGAATACCACTTGGAGAATATGTTTTTTCAACAAGACGGTGCCAAGTTCCAAACATCTCCAGCGAATATGGCTTTATTGCAAGAGACATTTCCTGGCCGCGTAATTTCTCGTCGTGGCGATATCAACTGGCCACCAAAATAATGCGATTTGACACCGCTGGACTTGTTTTTGTGGGGCTACGTGAAAGACCGTGCTTATGCAGATAAACCTTTAACTCGTGAGCACTTGAAAACCAACATTCGTCAAATTATGGCTGAGATACCGCCCAATATGTGTTAAAAAGTGGTCGAAAATTACCTCAAAAGAATCGATGCTTGCAACAATTCGCGTGGTGGTCATTTAAATGATGTAGTGCTTCACACATAATTTCAACGTTCAAACTTTATAATAAAAAAGATATATCATGAAAAAAAAATATATTATATGTTTTACGTTTACTTTTGAAACCGCAAACTGGATAACTCGTTACCTGATATTCGACTATTTTAATAATCCTCCAGGGAATGCCTTATTTGTTTTTTCCGTAAATTCTTATTTATGGCCTAGATCGGCTCTATTTTCTACCAGATAATATAATAATTAAATAAAAAGAAAGCTTTTGATAGGTTTTGACCTCCATAGGTATCGGTGTCGATATTTACAAAAAATGTAGCCAACCCTGGACACGTTGTGCTGCTTAATATAATAAGCAGCACAACGTGTGCAGGATCAGCTAGTATACTATACAATTATTTAACAACCAAGTTTACAAAATTGAGACACACTCTACTAATTTATAATCTATATGCCTGTCTAAATGTCTTTTAAACTAAAAAAAAAAAAACAGTTCTTCCTCGGGATTACCTCAAGGAAGTCATCTGGGTCCAATTCTATTAATTTTGAATTGAACCACCACCCTAATAAATTACCAAAAAGCTAATAATAATATGCTTCGCATACATACCGATTTAAAAAAGAAAGAAATTTGTAATTATTATAACTTCAAAAATTGTATAATCAGGTACAGACAAAAATCAAAGCTAAGGCAAATAGGTACTTATGTCTTATGCAATTAAAGTGTGCCCTTAGATTTTTTTTTCATGAAACTACTTTGTTGTTTGGAGGAATATGTTCAAAATAAAATTAAATTTTATTGGTGGATCTAGGATGTATACGTGAAAATTCCGTACATAAAATGAGTTTTCGTTAAATAAGCGAAAAACTCGTTTTCCCAATGAAAAACATTAAAATATAAAATTGCCCTTTCTTACATTGTCTCAATCGATAAGCGTTCCGAAACGTATATCGATGGCTTTGCTACTATTAGCAACAATATATATAGATATGTATTTACAGAGAGATAATTATTTCATGAAAATTCAAGGAAAAAATGTAAATAAAAATGCAATAACAAGAATGTTTCTTCCGTATGTACACCCTCACCTTAATTATTTATGCAATACAAGAGCGACAACGTCAACCGTCTTTTTCTTTGTGTAAATTGCTTACATCCATCAACTGCAAGATTTTGCACAAGCAAAATGCATTGAGAATGCTAAGCAGAACCAAATTCACAATGAAATTATTCCGCTGAAAATTCATTTGCAGACAAACAATCCAGTTCCAAGATGATGCCTGCTTCAGTTATTTTTTTCCTCCGTTATATAGGTACATCACCCAGATCCAACGCCCAAACTCACATCTGATTTGCACCCCATCTCTCAACTCGACACAATACGTTGTGCTGAAATTATATCCTTTCTTCTTTTGAAGTAAACCTTGGCGACGCAAAGTTTCGCGTTCGCACCCATATAATTGCAACAAACACCATCTACATCAGCAAACGCGCATCATTCTGAGCAAAAGGAGTTCTTTTAAACAGATCATGTCCCTTCTCATCATTCATTATATATAAGATAAGGATAAAGGACAAGAGTAGGTATATGCCAGTGCGAAGAAAAACAATAAGGAAGAATAACTGCATACACAAGACTTGAAGATTTCCTTCCGCAATTGAAAGTAAGAAAACAAAGAGCAATGGCGCACCACCATGCACCAAACAACGGAAAGTTTTCCTTCTTTTCCTTGCCAGCTCTTTGTTACCCACTCGCTCTTTGACCTAGCCCACAATTTGTCCGTTAAAAAACAAAAAAAAAAACACCTTACCTACCCAACATAAAACACAGAGTACCAAATATATCAACCAAAACAATAACACCAACAACAAAAAGTAAATAAAATGCCACGACAGGACTCTGTTTTCCTCTCCCAAAAACTGCGATAAAAAACAAAAGCAGATTTTCTCGCTTTGTATTATGCTACTACTACTCATTTGATGCAAACGACAAAAGCAAAAGCACAAAGTAGGAAAACAGAATGCCTGGCGACCCATGAAATGAATGACTAAACAATCCCGAAACAGGATTTCGAAATAATTAACTCTTGTGGAATCTGCGTGTGAAAAACGGTCAAAAAGTACGAGTAGAATAGAAAAAAAGTAATAATACAAAAAAAAAACATGATGAAGATGAAAATTAAGGGACTCGAATTTCGAAGCGAATTCTCCCAATCATATAGTTCTAAGAAGAGTGGAGACTTTTCAAACTTAACGAAGTTTCTTCTTTTTTTTTAAATTCTGTCTATACCTGGTGAAAATGGTCTTTAGTCCTGCGTATTCTTCTGTGAGAGAAAAAGGACCAAAATGGGATATTTTTTTCGGAGTCGCTTTCGTTGTGTTATGATGGCAATTCCGTTCCGATTTGAGAATAACGTATATTTTGGTTTGTTATACCACAACAATTCCAACATTGGAATGGAGCTCCCAGAATTGAGATTCTGAATTATTTTGTTAAGGACGCACGAGTTCAAGTCACACGACTGATAACAGCCAAACTAGAGCAAAACAATAGTAACTGTCTTATGCTCTCTGCACATATTTTGAGCGAGATTTTCGGAGATGAATCTGCGGGAGAGTTTCAGCAAAAAAGAGCAGAGTAAAACATTTGATAGCTGTGAGATATTTTCTAATGCACAGAACTCCAGGTGGGGTTCGTCCAGTATCCTTCAGTTATCTTCTTTAGTATAACCCGGACTTGAATATGAATCAGATGGTCGGTTCCATTTCGCGTTTTCTATACGAATCTACACTTAATAGATACAACCTACCTGTCGGATTATTGAATGATATCTCTGAACAGTGATTAATAATGCATAATGCATATAAGTTATCCGAGGATACGAGTTCCATCGGTTTGATTTGAATTTTTATATAATTTGAAAATGTGAAATGGATGGTATCCACCCCAAATTCAAAAGTTTCAAGGATGATAAAAAAACTGTTATCATGAAATATATCTATTCACACATCCGTGCATACGAAAATAAAATACTATCTCTGCATTATAATACACACCCACATACATACAATAATCGTCTGAATGTCCTGTGAAGCGAAAAACATACCTATATAAATTCATACTAAAAAAAAAGCAAAAAAAAACCTAGATATGCTTCGCTATGAGAGAATTTCTTTCGGCATTTATCAAAGTGTTATGAAAGAACAGGATTTCATGTCCTTTCCCTTGCAGGAAATTCCAAAAGTGTGAAGATTTTCTCGACACCCGGTTTATTAGTTTTTTTGTTCGCCTCATCCATCGGTCGTATCGTGAGTGAGTTCGTTCGCTGAATCTCGGTTTTGGTGCGTGTGGAATTTCGTTTCCAAGGATATCATTATTTTCCCATCAACAACGAAAAAAAAATTTATATAGGTATATTACAGTCATACCACCCTTCTAACCGTCTGAAAGCCTTATCGAATCCACTTTCGAGTGTATCCTTTTTTTCGTTCCATGCAATAAACTGCTGGTGAATAACTTTGACAACCCAACAATTTATGACAACCAAAAAATTGTGTTTCGTTTGAAAAATGAAAAGAGTAAAAAAAAAATACACAAAACCATAATCCACATGTTTGTATTGTAGATATAGCTTCCGGTGTGTTAAAAATAAAAGAAAATTAAATCCTTCTTCTCCAGCAGTTAAGTAAGCATGGTTAATTAGTCATTTTGTTCTTATCGTGCGATTGCAAAAATACGAGTAAATAATTTGAAAGATAACGAAAAAGTTGCTTGTTTTGTGAGAAAATAAATTCAGAAAAATTACATAGAAAGCGAATAAATCAAAGGATATGCAATGTTTTTTTTGTTGTGTGTTTTGTTTTATGTGTTAACAGTGTTGAATGTTGATGTTAGTGTTTAAATTGCATTGCAATTAAGTTAAGTAAATAAAAAAAAAAGGGGGAAGAAAATCCTTAGAAAGTGCAATACACAGCAACAAACATAAAAAGAAATTATTTACACATCATTAAAGCACATGCAACGGCATTGTAGTTAGTCGAGTGTGTGTTAATGAAGACGCCATCGACATCATCATGGAGCTACTGGCATTGTTTTTATTGTTCCTATTATCCTTGAAGATGGATTTCACAGCTGCTGTTAAGGATGGTTAGTTTTGTGTGTTGTGTTGAATTTATATATTTTGAATGTTAACAATGTACATATGCATTTATTTAAATAGTGTTTCTGTATTTCACATGACAAAATATTTTGTATTCATTGGAATAAATTCAGAAGGTTTTTTTGTGCGGCTATCTGTTAGTTTTAACGTAGACATAAAATATGTTGTCCAATTATTGTTATATTCTGACATTAAAAATGATGTTGATTAATGCTTAAGTTAAAAAATGATTTTCGATTTATTGAATTCATTTTCAAGGATGTAATTGTTTTCCATTATATCTCCGTGTACTTTCTTATACTTTTTTTTTAACTGAGTATTACAGTCATACCTATATAACCGAAGTATTAAAAAAAATTTTATCAATTATCTATTTGAAGGACTATGATTCTTTCTACATCCGACTACAGTATTTTTTTAGTCTGCTGACGACATTTTCTTCAGATTCTTGAGACTTAATGTTTTTGAATGAATTATGTACTAAATGTGAAATTTTCTTTAGGTATGGAATGTCATCTAGAATTATGTTAGTTTTTTTTTTTAATTATAAAAGATATAATTTGGGCGTGGTTACAATTTTATTAACATCTGAGTTTTTTGAAGATTTAATTGAAATTATATTTAATCAATGCAAAATTAATTAAATTAATATGCTAACATTGCTTATATATTTGAGTTATGAATTCATAAGAAAGATTAATAATGTATCTATTTTTATTTTTGAGTAATTTATCTCTTTTAGCTCTCCCGGCTGAAATGTGTATTAATTTTTTAGGAGAAGGAGAACTCAATTTTCGGGTTTTATTTTCGAATGGGATACCTAACTTTTAAAAAAATTAAAAACTGATAACTTAACAGTATCTTCTGCCTCATTGCTCTGACAATTATGGTTGTTTCATTTAAGCAAATGCCAAAACTGTCCTAGTAATACAACTAATATTATTTTGTTGTTATTATTCCAAAATAAATTTAATCTGTAATATATTTTTTTTTATTTTCAAGTAATGTCAACTCAAAAAGCCTCACGGCGCGTTTCCTATGTTATTGTTGGTTTTCGTTTTTATAGCAATAAGCAGAAAGCAGTACTGGTAGAGTACTATCAGTGATTTTAAGTAACTGAATCTGATTTTAATTATTTTTTTATCGGTACCGTTCGAAATTAATCCAAAAAAGGACCTGCTCTTAGTTGATAATTTATTTAAGCGGAGTTGAATAAACAATTCAAAATCTGCTCTACTTCATACTGATATTTTGTAATTAAATTTTTTTCAGAAAAAATAACTCAGCAGCCGAAACTTGTAGACCCAGTTTTTCAGTAAGAAATTAAAGGTGAAGCATAGTTAACTAACCAAATATGTTTTGTTAATCTAGGATTAACTGAACAAAATCGATGTTTTTTTATCATTTAAGTTTTAAGGTCTTTCTGCATTCATACCACTTAAAAATATTGCTTGACGAGTTAGCTCATTTAAGTTAGATAATTTAATATGCAGGATTAGTTAACTCTGGATTAACTCCTCACTGCAAACCGGAGCATAAGCGATCAATCGTTATTTGGTGATAATTATAATTTTTTTAAATTTTTTAAGTGGCGTGTCAATGGGCGACCAATATTTGCAATCATTTATCATATATATAGTGATTTGTTACTTACGAAATAAAATTTGATCAAAATCTTTCACGGAGTTCATATAATTTATCGAACATAGACTACAAAATAGACAATCAAAACATTAAGACAAAAATGCCAAAAAAAGCACTAAAACTGGGCGTCTCAAAATCTTTTTATTGGCTAATTGTAAAAAAGAGCAAATTCTTATCAATCTTATGGATTTTACATATTACTTTTATAAAACCAGTGTGCTTGTCAGTGGAAATACATTTGTTATGCTACCTACACGATTTTTTCATCAAAATCAATAAATTGGTTCAAATTTTATTGTCTGAAGAAAAACAAAATCTTTATACCAGTTTTTTTCAAAGTGTGGGTCGCGACCCCCTGGGGAGTCGCGGTCGCAAGTCGGTAAGATTAAAAAACAATTGCTAATCAAATTCCTAAATGGAAGATTTGCAAGGCAAGCCTCAAGTTTAACAATTCACGAACCCTGTTAAAATATAAAAGCAAGTGAATTACACAACATAACTTTAAGACTTACTGGATTTTACCCAAGAAAAAAGAATAAACTGTGTTTTGGGACAGTCTGCATTATAAGGATTTTTATGTTTGCGTTTAGAGTCCGTTTGCTTAAAATATTTTGCGCAAGATTTGCGTTTAGGAATTTACGTTTTTTGTTAGTCCTGTAGTAAAAAAAATAAAACACTGATTTTTTTAGTGAGACACCTGTGTCTGTTTATTTTTTAAGGAATGTTTAAACTTTGGTTTTATCATTAAGACTTTAACAGTTAAATCATTTTCCAAATTAAGTTTTTTCTCTTCTTAGTTTTTTTTTTTTTGAAGAGAACGTGAGTTGATATAAGTATAAAGTGGCGAATGGCACAATCTTAAAGCCTCTATTTCCAGCTCTTGATTTTCTTATTATCTCGAAATTATCAGTAGTTGTTAAATTGAATTACATTCTCAGCAGCTATAACTATAAAATTTCATTTTTTCGGCGAGTTGGACTGATGTATTCAAAAAAGGATTTATTATCGATCTTTATACATTTCCACAATCCAGTTCTGGAAAGAAACTTGATAGCATCTTCTCCAAATTATGGAAACTCAGTATCATGATATCAATTTGAAAGCTTACTGATACGATTATATCAATTAATCTGATTAAATATCTTCGATAATCTTCTGAACGCACGGGTGCACGGATGCACCACGCTGCGAATTTTTTTGGACAAACTTATGCCGTTTTCCATTGTTTTCACTCAGGTATTCACTCATTCAGAATTCCAATGAAACAGTGCTAATTGCTTTTATTCAATTCTGATATTTTGTCGTCGGCTGTGTGTGGTTTTGAATTCTAAGCGACGAAGACGAAAATCCATATAGAAAATAGTGATTTGACATTTGAGTATGAATGTTTTAGTGCTTCTTGAGTGTTTTTTTTTTATGTAATTTAACTATATGCCTGTAAGACCTAAGGTCTTTTAAATGCAACCTGAATAGCACGGAACTAGTTTGGCACAGTGGATTTGAGTACCAGGTATTGATTGTCTCATTTCAACCCATGGGCGGCATCCAATTAAAATTGGAGGTATAGAAAAGAATGCGCCTAGCGTGGGGATCGAACCCACACGTCCTAAATAGCAATCAAGCACTTTATCCACTGCGCCATTGCCACCCACAAGAAGAGAATTTCTCTTCTCAGAATCTTAAGAAGATGATTTTTTGGCAATTAAAAGGTTTTAGAAGACTTCCGGACGCTTCGGGATGCTTCTCGCTATCCAATTTAAAACCAAATTTATCAATTATGCTCATTCGTAAAAAACACATCACAAGAAGAGATTACACATTCATAAACTTGAATAGTGATGTGCCAAACCGAAAAATTCTCAACCCAGGTTAACCCGAGTTAGATTTTGAATAACCCGTATTGCAAACCGAGTTAGCTAACTCGGTTTAAAAAAAATGTTCAGTTTTTTCCTTCATTCCTGTGTTTTGATTAAAATATTATAAGAATACTAAATAACTTTTTTTTGGACCGGACATTTTTCACCAAAAAAAAATTTACTAATTACAGAACATAAACAAACCAAAGACGAAACCAAAATCTATTCAAAATCAGATATTCAATTAAATTGCAACTCTTTAAAAGCCACTCTGTTTTACTCTGTCCATTTCCAAATCTATATAAAAAACTTTTCATTCCAACCCGAGTTACTTCACGTTGAAACGGAGTTATACAATACAAAGAAAATAAAAATCCGAACCGAAACCCAATGCGCGGTGCAACTCGGTATAAATTAACTCGGTTTTCATTTCATTTCTAACTCGTGTAGGTTACAAAACATTCAACTTCAAACCGAGTTATGTTAGTTACCGTCTACAGTGCGTCATAACAGATGTATGTGTATGCTTGCGTTGCGTGGATTTGAGTACCAGGTATTGACTGTCTCATTTCAACCCATGGGCGGCATCCAATTAAAATTGGAGGTATAGAAAAGAATGCGCCTAGCGTGGGGATCGAACCCACACGTCCTAAATAGCAATCAAGCACTTTATCCACTGCGCCATTGCCACCCACAAGAAGAGAATTTCTCTTCTCAGAATCTTAAGAAGATGATTTTTTGGCAATTAAAAGGTTTTAGAAGACTTCCGGACGCTTCGGGATGCTTCTCGCTATCCAATTTAAAACCAAATTTATCAATTATGCTCATTCGTAAAAAACACATCACAAGAAGAGATTACACATTCATAAACTTGAATAGTGATGTGCCAAACCGAAAAATTCTCAACCCAGGTTAACCCGAGTTAGATTTTGAATAACCCGTATTGCAAACCGAGTTAGCTAACTCGGTTTAAAAAAAATGTTCAGTTTTTTCCTTCATTCCTGTGTTTTGATTAAAATATTATAAGAATACTAAATAACTTTTTTTTGGACCGGACATTTTTCACCAAAAAAAAATTTACTAATTACAGAACATAAACAAACCAAAGACGAAACCAAAATCTATTCAAAATCAGATATTCAATTAAATTGCAACTCTTTAAAAGCCACTCTGTTTTACTCTGTCCATTTCCAAATCTATATAAAAAACTTTTCATTCCAACCCGAGTTACTTCACGTTGAAACGGAGTTATACAATACAAAGAAAATAAAAATCCGAACCGAAACCCAATGCGCGGTGCAACTCGGTATAAATTAACTCGGTTTTCATTTCATTTCTAACTCGTGTAGGTTACAAAACATTCAACTTCAAACCGAGTTATGTTAGTTACCGTCTACAGTGCGTCATAACAGATGTATGTGTATGCTTGCGTTGCGTGGATTTGAGTACCAGGTATTGACTGTCTCATTTCAACCCATGGGCGGCATCCAATTAAAATTGGAGGTATAGAAAAGAATGCGCCTAGCGTGGGGATCGAACCCACACGTCCTAAATAGCAATCAAGCACTTTATCCACTGCGCCATTGCCACCCACAAGAAGAGAATTTCTCTTCTCAGAATCTTAAGAAGATGATTTTTTGGCAATTAAAAGGTTTTAGAAGACTTCCGGACGCTTCGGGATGCTTCTCGCTATCCAATTTAAAACCAAATTTATCAATTATGCTCATTCGTAAAAAACACATCACAAGAAGAGATTACACATTCATAAACTTGAATAGTGATGTGCCAAACCGAAAAATTCTCAACCCAGGTTAACCCGAGTTAGATTTTGAATAACCCGTATTGCAAACCGAGTTAGCTAACTCGGTTTAAAAAAAATGTTCAGTTTTTTCCTTCATTCCTGTGTTTTGATTAAAATATTATAAGAATACTAAATAACTTTTTTTTGGACCGGACATTTTTCACCAAAAAAAAATTTACTAATTACAGAACATAAACAAACCAAAGACGAAACCAAAATCTATTCAAAATCAGATATTCAATTAAATTGCAACTCTTTAAAAGCCACTCTGTTTTACTCTGTCCATTTCCAAATCTATATAAAAAACTTTTCATTCCAACCCGAGTTACTTCACGTTGAAACGGAGTTATACAATACAAAGAAAATAAAAATCCGCACCGAAACCCAATGCGCGGTGCAACTCGGTATAAATTAACTCGGTTTTCATTTCATTTCTAACTCGTGTAGGTTACAAAACATTCAACTTCAAACCGAGTTATGTTAGTTACCGTCTACAGTGCGTCATAACAGATGTATGTGTATGCTTGCGTTGCGTGGATTTGAGTACCAGGTATTGACTGTCTCATTTCAACCCATGGGCGGCATCCAATTAAAATTGGAGGTATAGAAAAGAATGCGCCTAGCGTGGGGATCGAACCCACACGTCCTAAATAGCAATCAAGCACTTTATCCACTGCGCCATTGCCACCCACAAGAAGAGAATTTCTCTTCTCAGAATCTTAAGAAGATGATTTTTTGGCAATTAAAAGGTTTTAGAAGACTTCCGGACGCTTCGGGATGCTTCTCGCTATCCAATTTAAAACCAAATTTATCAATTATGCTCATTCGTAAAAAACACATCACAAGAAGAGATTACACATTCATAAACTTGAATAGTGATGTGCCAAACCGAAAAATTCTCAACCCAGGTTAACCCGAGTTAGATTTTGAATAACCCGTATTGCAAACCGAGTTAGCTAACTCGGTTTAAAAAAAATGTTCAGTTTTTTCCTTCATTCCTGTGTTTTGATTAAAATATTATAAGAATACTAAATAACTTTTTTTTGGACCGGACATTTTTCACCAAAAAAAAATTTACTAATTACAGAACATAAACAAACCAAAGACGAAACCAAAATCTATTCAAAATCAGATATTCAATTAAATTGCAACTCTTTAAAAGCCACTCTGTTTTACTCTGTCCATTTCCAAATCTATATAAAAAACTTTTCATTCCAACCCGAGTTACTTCACGTTGAAACGGAGTTATACAATACAAAGACAATAAAAATCCGAACCGAAACCCAATGCGCGGTGCAACTCGGTATAAATTAACTCGGTTTTCATTTCATTTCTAACTCGTGTAGGTAACAAAACATTCAACTTCAAACCGAGTTATGTTAGTTACCGTCTACAGTGCGTCATAACAGATGTATGTGTATGCTTGCGTTGCGACCAACTCACATGGTTTGATGCAAAATTAGAGCATACACAAAACAAACAGCACTTTCGTCTGAAAAAAAATAACTACGTGAACGATGGATCGGTGAAACCGAGACACAGCCCGTTTCGTTATGTTAATATATTGTGCTTGGTACAAACCGCAACAAAATGTGGGTGGTTTGAATTATGTTGAAGTCGGTTTGCCTTTGCATTCATTAAATTACTCGGCTGTCGGTTCGGTTCTTTCATCGGCTCGCCAACTTGGTTTGCAATAATGTACCCCGAGTTAACTCGGCAAGGGCATAACTCGGGTTGACTCGTTTTATTAAACCGGGTTGACACATCACTAAGCTTGATCGTCAAACTGGACTGTTGTCAATTTTTCTATCATAATTGTGCAACAAACATTATTTTTGATTTCGGTTATTTTTCTGTTCACAATTATTTTCGCATAATACATTCACATTCAAATTCAGAATCGTCAGGAACAAAAAGTGTTCAGTTAGGATCTGGAATTTCGGCTTACAAAATAAAACCGACATTAATATTTTGACCAATAAGTACTCTCACTTGAAAATAAATGACAATTCTAATGCGCACATAAGAATAAAAAAAAAATGAAAATTACTGCAAGGCTAACACCAATTTTATGTTTTTAATGTGTGGGATCACGGAAAATTTCATTGCGAATAAGTAAAATCTTATGTCTATATTTAGACATGAAAGATGAAAGCTACATAGGAAGGGAGAGCTGATGTCGCTTTTAAAATAACTGACAAAAGCCGTGTTTTATTATCGCCAATAGCCCATATGGTTCACCCCTTGAAAATAAAACGAACTCAGTTATGCACTTAAATGTACCCTCTATCCACCGAATTTAATACTAATATTTGCAAACCAAGATAGAAACCCCGATAGAAACCTGGATCTCGTGTTGTTTTTGTAATACGTGTTAAAAAATAACCCAGACCCGTAGATAATTAAACGCAGCTAAAGTATGTATTTTTCATAATGTTGGGGTCGCCAATATTTGCTTACTCTCAAAGGGGTGGCGTGCTGAAAAGGTTTGAAAAACACCGCTTTATACCATAAGCCTAAAAATAATTCTTCTGTGGTTTTAAGTTAGCTGAATTTACGTTTCAAATTTAAAAGAAAAAAAACAAACATTTTTTTCTATATTTTCGACTCTATTTTTTATTTTTATTTCTTATTTTTTTTAAATTTTTGTATAGAAATCTAAAATTACTTTACTTTCTCCTCAAAATTCACTTTAAATCTCTTTTTATATTTTAAAACCGAGACCTAATGAAAAAAAAAATTTCAAAACTAATGTTAAATTTTTTTGGTCGTAATATACATAATACTAACTACGATTTCTAAATTAATTACTCTGGTATATTCTTACGTTAGAGTAGGTAATGGGTTATCCATTTTGCGGTTTCAATAGTAAACGTAAATAGAACATATATAAAGTATTTTTTTTCATGATATTTCTTTTTTATTATAAAGTTTGAACGTTGACATTATATGTGAAACACTACATCATTTAAATGACCACCACACGAATTGTTGCAAGCATCGATTCTTTTGAGGTAATTTTCGACCACTTTTTAACACATATTGGGCGGTATCTCAGTCATTACTCTACGAATGTTGGTTTTCGAATGCTCAAGAAGTAAAGGTTTATCTGCATAAGCACGATCTTTCGCGTAGCCCCACAAAAAAAGTACAGCGGTGTCAAATCGCATGATCTGGGTGGCCAGGAAATGTTTCTTGCAATAAAGCCATATTCGCTCGAGTTGTGTGGCATGTGGCACCGTCTTTTTGAAACCACATAATCTCCAAGTCGTTTTCTTCAATAGCAGGCAAAAAAAAAGTCGGTTATCATATGACCATAACGCTCCGAATTGACGGTGACAGTCGTTCTATCGTCGATTTCGAAGAACTAAGGTACAAACACACCTCCAGATAAAAGAGCTCCCCAACTAGTGACTTTTCTTCAATTACTTGAGGATTCTCACAACCCCAAATACGACAATTGTTTATTAACATACCTACCGAGTGAGAAATGTGCTTTGTCGCTGAAGAAAATTTTGTTCGAAAAATCGCCATCCACCGTCTGTTGTTCAAGCATCCATTCGGCGTATCTACGACGTTGTGAATGGTCAGCTGGCTTCAGTTGTTGTGTGAGCTGGACTTTATATGGATGTAGGTGTAGATCCAAATGCAAAATACGGCATAATGTGCCGTAAGACAGTCCTAATTCCTGAGAACAACAATAATCGACACATTCGGGTCTTCGGTAACACTTTCACTTACAGTAGCGATATTTCAGTCTGTTCAAATTTCTTCACAATTTTGCTAATTGCTTGCGTAGTTGGACGTTTATGTAAGCCGTAATCTCCTCTTAAAGCACGATATGTGGCTGTGGCAGAATCACTATTTCTGTAGTAGGTTTAACAATTTGTATGCGTTGTGCGATAGTTAAGCGATCCATTTTCGTAAATGTCAGATTTTCAACTGAAAAAAAAAATTGGATTAACAACTTAGTTTGACAGATGTCGAGTTCCAGCCCTATACTTTTGAAACCGCAGAATGTTTAACCCTTTATAAGGGGTTTTCCAATAAGAGCTGTTATTTTGAATAGCCCTCTAATTCGGTAGCTGTCACTTTTGAAGCTGTCATTTTTTGACATTTGACAAGTAGAAACTACTCTATTAATAAAAATGGAACGATGCACGCTTCAGCAACGCAGTTCTTTTTTTTGAATATCAAAATAACACCTCTATATATAACTCTTCTTTTTCCGCAGTTATTAATTACAACTATATACGTTTTATTACCTCTGTTCTTGACTGTTCTTGCTTCTCATTTAATTTAAATGTAGTAGAAGATGCTTTAAATAAATTGAAGCCCAACAGCAAAGCGGATATTTTCGGATTTTTTCCAATTATATTTCGTCACTGTGCTAGTTCGCTTTGTGTTGTTGTACCTAAAATTAAGTTGAATTTTCAAATTTTTGTGTCAACTCTCTGGAAAGCCCTAAGCAAATTCATGTGATATACACTGACCTTTTGTAAAGCATTTAGTAGAGTAAACTTATTGGCTCTTTGAAAAAAAAACTACTGTTCTTTATTTTTGTGGACTGTAATTTTATTTAATTCAGAGTTTTTTGCGATCTTTAGTCCAAATTAATGCGTTTCGGGACTGTAGTACCTGGACGAAAGGCATAAATTTCGACTAAAGGTCGCAAAAAACTACTAATTATATGAAAACAGTATGTTGTAATAGGTGATTTTCTAGTTAACTCAGGAGTACCTGAAGGAAGTCATTTAGGTCCTTTGCTATTTTTACTTTTTATAAATGATCTACCAAACATTTTAAAGAATTCATCTTGCCTCATGTACGCTGATGATATAAAATTTTTCATGAGAATTTCAAATATAAATTACTGTTTGTTGTTACAAAATGCTTTACATGCTTTTACAGAGTGGTGTAAATCAAATGATCTTTTGTTAAATATTGATAAATGTGCTAGTATGAATTTTAAAAGGACTAATATAGATTATTCCAAGCTATTGGTTAAAGAATTTCCAACTTAAAGTTGTTGAAGAATTTAGAAGTCTTGGAGTTGTTTTTGATTTTAAATTAACATTTAATTTGCATATTGATTATATAGTATAGAAAGCTCATTCATTACTCGGGTTTGTTAAAAAAATTCATCTGATTTCAAAGATCCTTATGAAAACAGAGTGTTATTTTGCAGTATTTTTTATCGTATTCTTATATATAGTTGTGAGGTGTGGAACTCTACCACAATATCAAATAATAAAAGAATTGGAAGCGTTAAAGAAATATTTTAAGATATGCTATTCGAAATTTCTTTGAAAGCAATGATATCAATATCTATTAGTTTAATAACTGAAAATTTCTTCTATTAAGAATGCAAGCTCTGGAAACAAGAAGAAAAATGTATAAAATGATGTTCATTCGTGGAACGGGAACGTGAATATGATCACCAGGAATAAGATTTAGCAGTTCAAACTAATGTAGCCCTGTTGACCCCAAAAAAGGTAGTTTGTGATGATACACTAATGAAGGCTATTGATGATGGAAATGGTGGTATATATTTCCTGGATGCCCTCTAGTGGAACTGATGAGACATTCCTCATGTCGGTAGTTTTAGCCACTGTTCGTGCGAGATCCAACGTTGCGGTTGCAGCTGTTCCTTCTGTAATAGCAGACATATTATTACAAGGATTCCGCACAGCCCATTCAGCATTAAAATTGCAGTTACATATTCAAACTATTGAAGAACCAACACGTTATATTGCAAAAAACTCAGCAATTCCCAAAGTTTTATCAGCATCGAAAATTATCATCTGGGACGAATGCACAACAGCGCATAAAAGTGCGAACATTGAAAGATATACCCAATGACTCGAGATGTTTTGAAGGAGGAACGATTTTACTGTCTGGCAATTTCCGCCAAACACTGCCAGTAATTCGAAGTCCAGCGGCTGCCGACGAAATAAACGCTTGCCTTAAATCATCGAATCTATGACGCTATCTGAAGAAACTTCAGCTGACAGCAAATATGAGAGTTGTATTGCTTAATGATACATCTGCTAAAGATTTCTCTGAGCAATTGCTGAGTATCTGCAATAATCGAGCACCTGTAAACAAATCGAGCGGATTGATTACATTTCCTCATAGGTTAGTAATTTTGGTGAATTATAAGTGGCATGTTCACGGGTCGGAAGACCATCTGCGTTATTTGTTCCAGCGCCTGATAATAAAACAATTAAGGTCGTGTTTCACAAGGTATCTAACTGAAGACTGCAACCTATGGACCAAAATACATGAACTATAAAGAATCATTAAAATACTTAGTTTTTTTATTTTGTATTTCCTAATAAAAAATTGAACTTAATAAAATCCAAAATCTGCTTATTTATTAAATCTAAGGCGGGACAGAGTTCGCTGGGTCAGCTAGTATATATATATATATTATAAGAATAAGAATTAAAATTATATATATTACATTAAGTTATTATTTAAATTGTTATTTTATTTTATTTTTAATTCGAAATCTGTTGAATTTAATTTCTTTAATTGATTAATAAACTTATTTACCTAAGCTTACTTAATAGCTCACCCACCGAATATTGTCTTTCTAAAATATTATATAAATAATGTAATGAAATTTAATATATTGTTTAATAAATGCAATTGTGTAATCTATTGGAAAAATCTGAATAAAATATGCCCTCTTTTAAACTTGCCATTAATAATTTTCAAATTAATATTAATTTAATATTATCCAATATATTCTTGACAGCTTTCTTGGTTTCCTAAAAGTATAATAAGTGATCCCACTTTCAAATTTAAATTATGTAGCTGAAGCCATTGTTAATCAAATAAGTTTAAATAATTATGTATTCAGTTGGAAAATTCACCACTTCATATTCTTCTACCATACCAACATGTTTTTAATAAAGATATTTATTGTCTTGGCATAAATAATTTTTGCTCCTAAAATTTTCCTTTTTAGCTCAGACATCGTTAATTATTGATAAAGTCCCAAATGTTTGGGAACACATTTTAAATTAAAAAATATCTGGCAACTTGATTGTCTGGCTCATTGAATTTACTTTTATTTTACTTTCTCAAATATCAAGCAATTGCATTGAGGATACCTTATTATTAGCGAATTATTGAACAAAAACATTTTTGTTATATTAATATTAATTGAATTTAATTACCAGTTGTTGGGTTTTAAGCACTTTTAATTCCAGCTGTATGTACGAGAAAATTCGAACCTAAGAACCACATTTTAAATTTTTACTGAACGTTCCAACACATAACAAACAAAAACACTGCCCTACCTTAAATTTAAGGGTCTGCCAAAAATTTTATAATATTTAAACATAATATTAAAAATTGAAGATAAATGTTTGAATTAAACACATCAGACATCAAAAGAAAAAAGGTTATTTAAACGTTTGCGTCTAAAAAAAACAATGGGACACGGTAGTGCTCAGCCAAGTTCTGGCGCTTCGACCTTCTTACAGGATCAAACTCAGGCGATTAACGACCCTCCAAATTTAAATTCTTTTTCCTTAGTGGTTCCAGAGATTTAAGACTTCAAAAATAGCAGAAACCGTAACTGACTGACTCACTCACTGACAGATCATCAAAATTATGGAGAACTTCCTGACATCGTAGAATTTTGTAATTTCACATAACTATAAGCCTTACATAATTTTCCATTTCGGGGGGGGGGGGGGGGGGGTGTGGAGGGGGAATAGAATTGGTACACATTGTTTGGAGCACCTCTGATTGTAGAATAATAATGAAATTTGGTAGAGCAATAGACTTGCAAACAGAGGCAAAATTAAAAATTTGAGATTTTAAATTCAGTGGGCCTGGCAACAACCCATTTCCAGAGAATTGATATTAAATTATATTGAGAGCATTACAATTGCTCCAGGATTATGAAATTTGGTTGAGCGGTCAGCTTTTAGAAATTTTGCATGCAGGGGTATTTCATCTACGCACTTCTTATCAAATATTATTATTTCAATGGATCACTTCTAATTTATGCCTTTTGTACGTACTACAAAGTCTTCCCTTATATACATAGGGATAAGCTTTATAGTACGTACAAAAGGCATACATTATAAACTTACATTACATTATGAAGCCATTGGGCGTTTATTCCACCCACTTTTCCTAATAATTTTGAGGTTCTTTCATATTACTATACTTAAAATATTTGATGTTTAACATTAATAAACTTAGAACTTGGCTTAGTTCTAGATCTCACTTATTTTCACAGCTGACTTGCAACTCAAAGGTTTTCATATATATAAGAACTTGTCTACTTTTTTAACTTTTAAGGTTTTTGGTGTGATAAGTATGATATAAACAGACATTCCTTCTTCAATGTTTTTTCAGTCTTTTTGTACCGCCTCTTTGGTCTAACTTCCTCTGATTGTGTTGCGTAAATATTTTCAGGACATAACGAAGTTTTAAATTCTCTTTTGAACATAAGAGTAAACAAATTCAACATTCGGCATCTTCTCAAATATACGAGATCAACATATATCTCTGTTATGAGGGAGAGTTGCCACAATACACTTTTAAACACTTTATAAAAAAACGAATACAAAGATAAATCACACCAACCCCTTCCGATAAATCTAAGTTACTACACAAGATATAACCATTTCTTCTGACTTTTATAACTGATTACTCGTAATTATAAGCAAAGCAAAAATACTAGCGAGGATGATTAGATTTATAAATTGGGTTAATTGCGAGTGCTCATCTACCCCGAAGCGGCGTATCTCAAGCTTTATTTACGAAAACTAATCTACTTTTATCTCTTTTGAAATTGTAACTGACGCACTGATGAACCATCTTCCAATTGGCGTGACTACTGACTACTTTTACTACAATGTCTAAAATGAACTGTTTTCATACCAATATACAGTATAGATTACAATACTAAAAAACGACTTTCCGTTGCGTTCAATTTGTCCAGTGACCTTTTTTACACATCGCTCTATATAATGTTAGAGTGCATTTCCTCCAGACGTTTTTAAGACGATTAAAATCAGCGTCATTTGCCATACAATTTTTTGTATACTCCCAAAGGCAGTATCGGTTGTTTTCAGTTGAAAAATATAGCTGATAATCGAGCCTCATTCATCTGGCATGAGAATCCAATCCAACTCACTTAAACAAAAATCCAAGAGGTTTGAACTTCAAAAGCTAGTATATATTTGTATGCAAAATGTTAATATGGTAAATTAAATCGATGCCTTTTTACTTGCAATATACGGGAACTATATATGGCAAGTTATGGATTCGAAAAAAAAATCTAACTCAAAATCTTGATCAAACTTTACATTAAAACGAAAAAATTCCGTCTGTCTCTTTGTATGTCCTCCAGCCAGTGTACAGAGTATAAACGGGTGGATCGATTTGCTTCAAATTTGGTACATACTTTTTTTCGGAAATATTCGCCCACGTTTTTTTTTCCTTTTTTAAGACGAAAAATAACTTTTGGCCATACATTTTTTTTGGCCAAAAAAGAAAGATCTTATTTTTCTCAAAAATTGCTCCAACGATTTTTATACAAAAGAATCTGTTCATTATTGAAGGGCAAATGTACTTTTAGGTATTTTTTTTTTTGGGAAAATATCGTTATTTTTGGTACCTGATTTTTCGATTTTCTTAAAAATGGTTCATTTGTTTTTTTATTGATTTTTTTAATGCGGAAATTTTGAACACTAAAACCAAATTTTCCAAATCAGCGTTTTAAATACTTTAAATGATTGCTGTGCTAACATGAAATCAAGATAGCAGAACATTATTTTTCTCCAAAAGTACTGGAGCACTTAATTTTATGTTTAGGTACTTAATTAGCACTTAATTAGCATCTAATTATGGCATCACAAAAAATGTGTTCTGCTCACGTGATGGACCTGAGTTAACAAGACATTCGAGTAATAGAAGTTTGAGTTATTAAATTACAAATAAGTTTAATTCTTAGCGCTATTGCCAGTTAATTTCATTCGAGTTATTATATATTCAAGTTATAGAAGTTCGACTGTACAGTACAACGCGGATATAAGAAACTCTGACAATCCAAGAAATTTCTTCCTTATATCGAAGTTTTTCTTATGTCCAATCATCGGATATAAGAAAGAAAATTTCTTTTAAAAAAAACTTTGTTTAAACGAAAATATTTTGTACGTGTAAAAAATAAAAACTTCATCTATAATAAGTTCTTAAAATTAAAAGTCTTAATGTAACAAAGTAACAAACATATACTACGAGTATTCTTCAACAAGTAAAACTAAATAAATAAGTCTTCTCTTCAAATAAAGAAAAAATGTGGAAAACATTGTGAACCTATGTAATTTAGGTTGATAAATATCTAAATATAAATTTAAAGGAACTATATTTAATTAGAGGTAATAATCTTTAAACATTTATCGTCGAAAGACAACCAGCAAAAGGAAGTCAAGCGCAAATGTCAGAATTTATTAGATTGTTGTATTTGTAAATTTGACTTTCTCTAAATGAATAGATGTGAATTCTAACAACAATATATGTGGTGCAGTAAGTTTTATCCTACACAGGTGCAAAAATATCAGTTTCATTGTAGGTAATAGCTTGTATAGGCAAATTTCCCATTTTTGTATTGCTCATCTGTGGTAAGAATATTAGCGGCCTTTCCAATTTTCAGCTGTCATTCCTTTGGAAAGTGGGAACTTGCAATGAAATGAAGGTCTTACCACAAAGATGCATATTCAAAAGGTTTTGACACGGGAGGTTTGTCTGACAAAGTAAATTACTTATAAGCGTACTTTTTCGTTCTAAGAATTGATTTTGGTGTTTAAGAAAGGCTTTCTTATAACAGTGTTTTTCTTATATGTGTGTTTCTTATCAACGATTTATTTGGAAAGAAATATAAAGAAAAAGACAGTGTTTCTTATTGCGTTTCTTATAGTCCAGGAAAATTAGACAAAAAAATGACGAAACTTCGAAAAAATTCCGACAAGGCTGAATTTTGGTGGAGAGCTTCATTTTAATGTCCTAAAAATTTCATAAAAAGTACCCTAAGTTTGGTGCGGAGGAAAAATATTTATGAGATGGAAAGGGGGAAAAATTCAGTTTTAGCCAAATTACTCGAAAACTATAGGTTCTTTCGAATAAAGTTGAAGGTACACATTGTAGCTAATTTTATTCTACACAAAAAATATACACTTTTTATCGTACAATTGATAGATTTGGAGAAAAATTGTCGAAAACATTGGGGTGTAGTACATTAATTCAAAAAAATGTAATAAATTTCTGTTTTTGGAGTGGGGATTTTTTTGTTGTTTTTATTTATGTTTGCAAACACATATTCTTTGAAAAAAAAAACCGAATTCGAAGTGTGGAACCGGAAGGGTAATGCCGCCATCTTAAAAATCCAAATTTTTTTAGTTTGCTTAATAATTCCCAAAATCTTAATTTTTTTGTGAAAAAATTCTAAGAGCAGATTTAAGACAGTAAAATTATCTACAAAATGAACTATGAACGACTTCTGTATGTCAATTCGTTCTTAAGTTATTGCGTACCAAAATTTAATAATTAAATAAAATAATTATCAAAATAGATATATATATTAACTTCATTCGTTAAAGCAAACAGACTTAATATAGCTCCCATTTTAACGAACAATTAAAATTTGGTACGCTATAACTTAAGAATGAATTGACGTACGAAAGTCATTGATATGTCATTTTGTAGATAATTTTACTGTTTTAAATCTGCTTACTAAGCAAAATAAAAAAATTAGGTGTTTTAAGATGGCGGCATTACCCTTCCGGTTACACACTCAGAATTTGATTTTTTTTTTAAAGAATATGTGTTTGCAAACATAAATAAAAAAAAAAATTCCCCACTCCAAAACAGAAAATTATTACATTTCTTTGAATTAATGTCTGAATCTTTTTTATGTAGAATAACATTAGCTACAATGCTTACCTACAACTTTTTTCAAAAGAACCTATATTTTTCGAGTAATTTTGCAAAAACTGAATTTTTCCCATTCCCCAACTCATACAAATTTTTCCTCCGCACCAAATTTAGGGTAATTTTTAGGAAATGCTTAGGACATTAAACTGAATCTCTCCACCAAAATAAAGCTTTGTCGGAATTTTTTCGAAGTGAATGTCTAATTTTCCTGGATTATTTATGTAAGCGAGTTTTTCTTATATGAGTGTTTCTTTTATCCGTACAATACTGTACAATAGTTTGGTATCTACCTCTATATTGCAAATATGAGAAATAATTTGAAAACTAACTGATTTCAAATCACGAAAGTTTGACTGATTGTTCCTATGAAAATTTCCAAAAGTTTTTTTTGCTGTAAAATAGGGTTTTGGTGGTGTATGGAAAATTCCCCCGAATACCATTTTTCATAGCTCATAATCAAGGACTACATAGCATGTTGTAGGTTTCGTTGAGTACCTGCGTTTTGTTTTTATTTATTGCAGAGTGTAATTTCACATAACATTTTGATTAATTGGCTTAATCTGTATACGCAACATCGTTATAGAATAAAAAAGAACCCAAAACAAAATTATAATTAATTTTTTTTTTATTAATTCGGAAACTATCTAGGATTTCGAATTAATACAAAAGTTTGATGAAACTCACTTGGACAAAAATGTAGGTTCTCTTCAAAAAAGAAGAAAAAAAAACTTTTAATATCTATCTAAAGCTCACATAAGAAAAAAGTAATAGAACGAAAAAAGATTCATTAGCCAAATTAATTTAACTCTCGAAAAATATGGCCATCACGTATCTACAAAATACCTTGGAAGGAAAAAGTTTTTTATTTTTTTTTATTCCAGCTTGTGAATGAGAAGTTTAAGTTTGCATTGAAATCTAGATTATGATAATTGTTTAAAAGGATACACATCATCACAACCTGCTTTTATATGATTTTATACTTGAATCCTTTTTCAAAAAGTTTCCATTCATCATTATAATATTGTGCTTGGCTTGTGGAGAAAGTTTCGTATGCTCATTTTAGATGAACGACGAGTTTCTATGCATGCAAAATTATATAAATTAATTTAATTTCAGGACAAAATTATTATCCTTAAATGTCAAGTCAATATAACATTATTTTTACTCGCGAAAGTTTGAGATATTAATTACGTGTACTGTACAGTGTACATCCAAGTGGAACACTCTGTTGTCGAAGTTTGTTGGAATATTTTTATCTCAGAGAGAGGGCATAATAAATTGGAAAAATGATGCTTGGAGGGGCATGAGTTCGAGGGTAATACGGGACAGAGATACAATATTGAAGTTCTATTATGGTATGGGTGAAATAAAATGACCGTTATCGTGATTCGGAATCCAATCATTAATTAGTTGGTAATTAGAAGATACACGATGGGTTGAATTAATCATAGCCCCTACTCCTCCTGCTATCGCCCACACCATGAAATCTAACCGTAGGTTATTGCATTTGTGTAGCTTCATTACGTTTATTTTAATTATGTTATTAACATTGAAGGATGGAATCTCTGGGGTGAAGAATAGGGTTTGACTTTAGTCGATTCTTCTTCCTTTACCTTCATCCCCTCGTCCCGGCATCATCGCAATGAGTTTTGACGTTTTCAGTCGTTGTCGTCGCTTCGCATCGTCAGTTGTCCTTGCTGTTTGCGTAACAAAATGTGCTGTCGGGATTAATGGAGTAAGAGTAATATTTCCGCAAATAAGGAATCATGACAGAAAATAGGAGTTGGGAGATTATTATTTCTCCTAAGGCACTATTGGAGGGCAATTTATATAATCTGCCTTTCGGGAAGCATTATACTTTAATTATTGAAAGCGTCAGTAGCGCATCTCAAAGGATTTAAATCCAAAGCCTGAAGAGTTGGTTAGGGCTTATTTTGGTTTGTAGAATTTTGATTTTTTTTTAATCGGAAGTGGGGGGATATCTATGCGGCTTAGGGCTATTTCTATGCCGTTAAGCAATTTAATTATGCAATGCATTATATTAAATTCTATTTCGTGGCGCTCCTTAAATACCCCAAGCTATTTCAATTTATTGATTTATGATTTAATGGCTGAATGAGCTGCTTTTTGTGTGCAATAAAGCGTAGGTACCTAAGAAATTTTATATTCTGTCTTAATATAACTTCAATCAATAATTTCGTTAATTGTAAAATATCTTTTTATTATTCTTTTTATAAAATCTTGTCACTGGTATTTCGTCATTCAAGTCACGTCTTTCAATTAAAATTTATATTGTGCACATGTCGATTACAAATATTGATTTCTCGAATAACATTCGACACATTGATATAGGCAAACAAAATATAAAGCAGAAAAAACGATCCTAAGTTCAGTAGGTTCAAAATTAGTTCTTTATTCAAAAAAATGATTCAATTATCGTCAAATGTCATTTTCTTGACGTGTCATTCTCATCACCTGTTATATATTGTATAACTCTTATCAATTTTATATTTTTTAACAAATAAAATAATATGCATTTTAAGTTGATGAAATAAATGTTTTTAATTTAAAATAAGACTAGCCAGAGATTGGTTTAAAATGTCAAACAAAAGGGCAAATTATTTTTTTACCATAAAAATTCTGGTGCAAGATGCAAGATTGCAATCAGTTTGTCTAGAATTATTGACATTTATTATACATACCGCTTATATAAATTCACTGAATTATATTGAATGAAATGCTGGACCAAAATTTTCCACTTAAAAAAATATGAATGATTGCGTATTTAACTGAAACGGTATTTATAAGTAGGTAACCAATTTAAAATTTTAAATATCATCAGATTCGGATTAAATGTCATACATTTTTCCTAAATTATAAATAATCGCTTTGTTCTAAAATAATCCTTGATAATTCTTATTTGACAAACAAGTCAGAAAGTTAACATTTAGATATAGTACTTAAAAATGAGCTACGTGCACCTGAACAAGGAATGTGTCAATAGTAAATAATAGTAACGAAATAAAATATACCACTGATGGATAGCACGTACTTGCTATTATATTTCATCACATCGTATACAAGAGATTCTTAGTAGAAACGGCAAAATATATTATTAAGGTCGTTTTTTTTTACCAAATTTTGTACGAGTATATAATGGGTTATCAATTTTGCGGTTTTAAAAGTAAACGTAAATAAAACACATATAAAATATTTTTTTTTCATGATATTTCTTTTTTGTTAAGAAGTTTGAGCGTTGAAATTATATGTGAAACACTACATCATTTAAATGACCAACAGGCGAATTATTGCAAGCATCGATTCTTTTGAGGTAATTTTCGACCACTTTTTGACACATATTGGGCGGTATCTTAGCCATAACTTGACGAATATTGGTTTTCAATTGCTCAAGAGTTAAAGGCTTATCTGCATAAACACGTTCTTTCGCGTACCCCCACAAAAAAAAGTCCAGCGGTGTCAAGTCGCATGATCTTGGTGGGCAGCTGATATCGGCACGACGAGAAAATACGCCGCCAGGAAATTTCTCTTGCAATAAAGCCATCTTCGCTCGAGTTGTGTGACATGTGGCACCGTCTTGTTGAAACCACATATTCTCCAAGTCGTATTATTCAATAGCAGGCAAAAAAAGTCGGTTATCATATGACCATAACGCTCCGAATTGACAGTGACAGTCGGTCCATCGTCGTTTTCGAAGAACTAAAGTCCAATCACACCTCCGGAGCAAAGAGAGCCCCAAACAGTGACTCTTTGTGGATGTGATGGCCTCTCTTCAATTACTTGAGGATTCTCAGAACCCGAAATACGACAATTTTGTTTATTTACATACCACCGAGTGCGAAATGTACTTTGTCGCTGAAGAAAATTTTGTTCGAAAAATCGCCATCCACCGTCTGTTGTTCAAGCATCCATTCGGCGTATCTACGACGTTGTGAATGGTCAGCTGGCTTTAGTAGTTGTGTGAGCTATACTTTATATGGATGTAGGTGTAGATCCAAATGCAAAATGTTCCATAATGTGCCGTAAGACAGTCCTAATTCCTGAGAACGACGAGGAATCGACACATTCGGGTCTTCGACAAACACTTTCACTTACAGCTGCGATATTTTCATTGGTACGAGCGAAACGATGATGCACAGGCCTTTCAATATCTGTAACCAATCCAGTCTCTTCAAATTTCTTCACAATTTCGCCAATTGCTTGCGTAGTTGGACGATTATGTAAACCATAATCTCCTCTTAAAGCACGATATGTGGCTGTGGCAGAATCACCATTTTTGTAGTAGGTTTTAACAATTTGTATGCGTTGTGCAATAGTAAGGCGATCAATTTTCGTAAATGTCAGACTTTCAGCTGAAAAAAAAATTGGTTTAACAACTTAGTTTGACAGATGTCGAATTCAAGCCCTATACTTTTGAATCCGCAAAATGGATAATCCTTTATGTACAAAATTTTTCAAAATTGCTTCTATTAAAAACAATTGGTATGAAAATGTTTTATGTAAAAAATTTCTTAAAATTTTGTCTATTAAGAAAATTGGTATGAAAATTTTAAGTATTTAATAATAAACATTTAAAAACAGAATTAAAAGAAAATATCATCTGTCCGTTTTCGAAATATTTAATTTTCAAAAAAAATAAATATTTTTTTTTTTCAAAAATTACAAAAAAAATAGTTTCCCCAAAATTTAATAAGGGCTTGCAGTATTATTTCGAAATCCCTTAAGCCTTTTACGAGATAATCGTAAAAACGGTTATATGGCAGGTACGGTTAATAACATTTTAATAAAAAAAAACTTATTGCCCAAAATTAAATGGACTGAATTTTTTTTTATGAAAATCTTTAAGGTGGTTTTCGTGATAAATAACAATTGAGATTGAGACTATTTTTGCACCAATAAATTTGTATCGCAGGTACTGTTATTTTGGGAGCAAAAAAGATTAAACAATAATCGAGCCAATCACTAATCGAAAGTGACACACAGATATACAGTCCTTAAAGACCTGGCAATACTAAAATCTGCTGGCCCGGATAGCATCCCTCCCATAGTTCTGAAGAAGGTTTTCTTCAACGGTAGCAAAACCACTGCATAAGGTTCTTCATCTCTCCTACTCTACTGGTCTCTTTCCGAGTGGATTAATGGATTTGCCCACATCGTTTTGGAGAAAGTAAGATTATTGGGATTGATGCAAAGTATTTGGGCTTTCTTCAAAGCTGGATTAAAACTTGCACATTTAAGCAGGAGCTGCCAAATCTCATTTGAATCTTTTGGATAGAATTCAAAATAGAGCTCTAAGAATGATAGGCGATAGAACTATAACGAAATCATTTACATCTCTATAACAAAATCCAAATGCTTATGTCTCTCACAATTTTATATAAGCATTGTTCGAGCGAATTAGGCAGTTGCATTCCCTTAAAATTTTGAACAGTAATACTCACGTTTCTAGGAATGCTCAGTTTCGGACGATCCGTCAATTACCGAGATTCTTTCTTTAGCCGCACCACACGAATGTAAAATACTTTGCTTAGTCCTATTTTTCGCTCCCGTTATGATGTTCAGGAATTTAAAACCATGCACTTTGGTATGTCCTCTTAAATCCTTCCATAATTTCCTAACGCTCTCAATTCGTTTGATCATTTTAAGAGCAGGCAAGACCCTTAGCATGTGCATTATTATAAAACAAAAAACCTTTTGAATGCGATAAAATTTGCCCTTTGATAATTATAAATTTTAAGTCTATTATTTGGCAAGACAAGCATATAAATATAATGTTCGAAAGTAAGACATACAGCTTTATGATGAATAAGGCCAAATCCGAAATTGCTAAAAAATATCTTAAGTTGCTATTTAGAATTCTTCCCAAACTAGAAAGTCGGGACTACCATTCAAAGGACAAACCATCCATCATCAAAGTTTGCCTCCAGTGATGTCGGCTTGATCACATTACATATGTCTCCATGATTTCAATTTATTTTTTCTTGGGGCTTTTTGAAATCTCAGGTTCACAAAACAATAAACCAAAAAATATATAAGCATTCAAAGCTATTGGAAATGAATTGACCAATTTGAAGCTCAAATACTTAAAAATAAAATTCCCAAACCATTGGAATTGGAAATCATTATTAGGTTATTGTGTCCGATATCGAAGAGCGAAGAGTATTTTTCATCAATGGTTGTTAACTTCATCTCGTGCTCTTCTATATTCTACAAGAAATTGTTGATGTGATTTTCCAGCTAAAAAAAATAAATAAATAAAAATCAATATCGACACTAATTCAATCTAAACGTTTTCAATTACTTTTGCATTATTAAGTTAGAGAATACCAGAACATGTTTTTTTTATAGATTGATATCAATTAAGAAGACATTGATATCAAATGAAATACAATATTTTTTTAGTAGGTAACTAGACATTTTTTTTGAGTGTGGCCCATGAGCCACGTACTAATATTCCCTACATTTATTGCTCCCCTCCCAGTATCCATCTATTAAATAATACAAAAAAAATTGTCGCAAATATATGAAGTGTATTATTTAATAGAAAAAAATACGATTCTAGATACAAAAATCGAAATATTTGATATACGTTTGGCTGGAAACGCAATTCCCATTTTTTTTCGTAGTTGGGACAAAACAAAATATCGCGACATGATTTCTTAGTATCACGTACGTTCATTCACGTTTAAGCTTATGGGCTCTATTTTTTAGCGACTGAATAAATAATTGAGCTATCGGAATTCCAAATGCTTTTAGAGCTCTACAGTGATTAAAACCCAAATACGAGGAAGCAATAAAAAAGACCAACTTCAGAAATTGTTTTTAAAAAAATCAATTTAAAACCAAAATTCGTAGATAGCTATATATCCTTTAAGATACGAACAACAATATAACATAAAATGACCGACTGGATCGAACGAACTCTTGTTGCTAACAACTTGTATAGCTAAACATGGACGCTGTTTAGAAGGTAGGTAGTGCAGTTATTCTATTGAGGGCTCAAGCCGGATGTAGGTAAGATTACCTTGATTCTTAGTGTAATAATTTGTCGAATGGATGATTCAAGGAATAGTTTAAAATGTATATTTAAATGGATTTTAATTATATATAAATTAAAAGGAAAATATGTATCTACATATATATGGATTGAATCTATAGGTATGTAAATATGTGCATATAATAATGCAAATGAAGGATGCAGGTGGGTAGGTAGAGCTATGCATATAACTTTATTATTATTTAGATGCAATATGCATCCATAAGATTATTTGATTCTTAAAGATACATATGTATATATAAATGTAAGAAGGCATACATTGTATGTAGTATTCAGTGACGTACGCAACAATTCGTATGAAGGAAATATATATATATAAAGATAGAAATACATTTATACACATAATTTGAATTGCTGCTGGATATATAAGAATACATATATCAAAAATAAAATTCAAAAATCTTTGCAGCGACTTAAAAAAAATAATTTTGTACCTACTTCACGTATGTATAAAATTTAAAAACATTTTGAAAAAAAAAATTGAAACGCCATTATGAAGCTGTTATTAACATACATACGAGTATAATATTCAAATTTCCAAAAAAATCCGTGATATTTCCAAAAATATATTTATTTATTTTTTAAAAATCGAATAAACTTTTTTTTTTGAAAATTTGAGTAGGTATGCAGTCTTAGTAACAATTTTAGGGAGCATTTTAATCCGTTCTTCCAATAGTGAAAAAGTCATAAATATAAGAAGTGTTTCCATGGGTACTACTACGGAAAATTAAATATGTTTATACTTAAAAGTGAACAGTACTAATCTAAGAACACACATATTTTTTATGGATAGCTATACATAATTAATTACGCAATTAATTAATTACATAAGTATTAAACCATTCTAGGAGAATCTGCATAAGCAATTTGAAAAAAAAAAATCAAATAAACCATTTTCCAGAAAATCGAAAACCAAAAATATCTGATATATACAAAAAAATTACCAAAATCCCTTCACTAATGAACTGGTTTTTACTTGCGATTATAGGTACTATAAGGCAAATTATGTATTCGTAAAAAAAAGTTTTTTTTTTAACAATCAAACATGATATTACTATGCTACAGAACACCAAAAAAATTGGATCCTCCAATTCCGTCTGTCTGTCCGTCCTCGAGTCTACAGCATAAACGGTTGGATAGATTTGCTTCAAACTTCAAACTAAAACCATTTTTTTGGTTTTAGATTTTCTCGGAAACGGGTAATTTGATTATTTTGAAATTGTTTGCACAGAAGCTCCTAGAGAATTTAAACACTCTTGTATACTAAAAATTTTCAAAAAAAAATTTGTTTGGAAATTAATTTTTTTGTTTTGAGAACTCAAAATTTCGAAAACGACACAATAGATATTTCCAAAACTTCGTATTTGGTGATGTTTTTTACATTATCTTGAATATTTAAAAAAACTATTTTTCTAAAATAAAAAACAACGGTACGTCCCATAGAAATGTTAAAAAACCGTTAAGAAACAAATTTATTTCTCGAAAACGGCTCAAAGAATTTTTAAAAACAAATTAGTGTGTTTTTAAATTAGTACAGTTCACTTTTAAGTATAAAAATATTTTGTTTGTTTGCGTAGTTATTAACAGTACTTCCCATAGAAACACTTTTCATATTTTCGACTTTCTCAATATTGTATAAACCAATTTAAATAATTTTTTTTATGCAAATCCTCCCTAAAATTGTTAATAAAACTGCGTACTTAAATTTTCCAAAAAATAGTTTTTCGATTTTTAAAAAAATAAATAATTTTTTTTTTTTTTTGAAAAATTGATTTTTCAAAAACCAGCCACAGAAGTTTTTTTTTAATTTGAATTTTATATGAATATTAATAATATCTTGAAAATAGAGTTTCAAATTTGTTTTCTAAAAATGTTTTCAAAACTGTATATATACAAAATTAATTTATTAAAAAAACCGCTCCAACGATTTTTGAAATTTTTTTTCATATATTTTTATTTATCCATGAATTCAAATTTCATCTTTATTTTCCCACAAACTATAACGACTATGCAATATAAAAACGTTTAATTATGTGTATTATCCATTTATTTCTACCTTATTATTAATCCGATTTTACGAATTTTTGCGTACGTCACTGAATACTAAATACAATGTAGGCCCTAATACATTTACATATACGTATGTGCTTTAAAAATCACAGGAATCTTATACGCGGGCATATTTGCACCCAAATTATGAAGTTGTATGTATATAGCTACCTACCCACCTACATCCTTCATTTTCATTATTATATGTACATGTTTACATACTTAGGTTCCATTAATATGTATATATATGTAGATACATTTTGCTCTCCTAACTTACATAATTAGGTACCTATGTAACTATTCCTTGAATCATCCATTCCACAATTCATTATATTAAGAAACGAATTAATCTTACCTACATAGGCTATAACCCTGCGTAGGATAACTACACCTTACTAACTAAACCTCAATGGTTAGCTACATTAAAGTTGTTAGCTACAAGAGCAAGTTCGTTCGATTCAGTCGTGCATTTTATTTTAAATTGTTGTTCGTATCTTAAAGGATCGCTATATCCGTTTTCGGGAGAAAGAAGATTTACCTTTTTGGCAGAAAAATATGTGCCAGGTTCCGCTATTTTTCGTCTTAAAAATAATGAAAGCAAACTCGGCGTATTACCTACCCAAAAAACAATATGTACCAAGTTTGAAGCAAATCCATCCATCCGCTTAGGCTGTAGACTTGAGGACCGACAGACAAGCTAAACGACTGCTTGCATTGTACGATTTTTTTTAGTCACAACAAACTTGTGTGTAACTACGGTACTTTCGACTTTCTCATAAACGGCTAACGGATTTCGATCAAAATTTTTATACAGGAGCTCCTTTAAATTCTAAATAATACTGCATTTCAAAATTTTCGAAAAAGAGTTTTTTGGATTTTTGATAAAAAAAACGGGTGGACGATTTTTTTTTGAAATTATGTTTTTGAATTTATATTATTAAATATTTAAAATGTTAATACCATTTTTTTTTTGAAAAAAATTAAGAAGTTTTATATATAAAAATTAAGTGAAAAACGACTTTTATATTTATATTTTTCTATTTAGAATATTTTGCATATAATGTAATCTGACATAAGTGCGATATAGTCGTGTATGTTTTTAAGTGGGAACTGAGAATTCGATATTAAACTACTTTGAAACAACTGTCGATGGGATCGTCAGGAATTTATATTGAGTCCAATTTTATCTACTCTTTTCATTGACGAAATTTTTGACAGCTTGCCTGGGGTTGTTATTATTACAGAGGGATTTTATTTAAAGTACTAGTCTATTCCTATAGTCTTGCAAATTTGACCGATAATATTCTTTTTGTCTTCAACTTTAAATTAATAGTAATTCAGAGAGGATCTGAAGATAAATGCATAAAAACACAAAATTATAGTTTTCGAAGCTCGAAAATCCAAAAGGTTGATCGAAGAATGTTGGTTATTTGTTATTTGCATATAGGTGGTTCAGGAATTCAATAATCATAATACCAAGTTTACAAGGCATGTACATGGAATGTATAAAGAAGCTTTAGTATTGTCTTTAGCGATATATAGCCAACATTATGTGGAGACCAAAATGTTAATTTGGGGTCAAAGTAAAGCACACATATCTGTTTACATATTTAAAAGAATCTAAACAAATTCAAACGTTCTTCGCCAAACCCCTATTTCGTTCGTTGAACCAGGTATTAAATCCATTTACATAAGAAACTTATCAATTCCGATTTTTTGGTTGATATAAAATGCAAGTCGTTTCGAGCGTTAGGTTCTTCGCAAGATTTTCGGCCCTATCTGCGTTAACGGTCTTTGGAGGAGAAGGTTCGACCACGAACTATACGAGCTGTACAGAGACATTGACCTGGTACAAAAAGTACGTAAATCACGTTTAAGATGGCTATGTCATATAGAGCGTATGGAAAACAATGCTCCGGCTCGCAGGATCTTCGATTCCAACTCAGAGTTAAGACGCTGTCAAGGAAGACCTCGCCTAATTTGGCGCGCTCAAATGGAAGATGACCTCAACCAACTTGGAGTGCGTAACTGGAGGCAACTAGCCAAAGACCGAGCTAGCTGGGGAGGCATGTTGGTTGAGGCCCAGGTTCGCCCCGAACTGTCGCGCCACCTAAGTAAGTAAGTAAGTATAAACTGCAAAACGGGATCGAACGAACTTGCTCTATTATACATCTTCATCTTCATCAATCTTTAAAACAAGAATTTATTTCCCTACAAAATGTCTTTAATGTTTTTTCTAGTAAATTTGGTTTGGAAATTTTTAATTTAATAATATACATTATTTAAAAAATGGAAAAGAAATCATTCCTTCGGCTTTCGAAATATTGAATTAAAAAAAACGTTGTTTTTTTTCTTTTAAAAACTTCAAATAAATAATTTTGAAAATTATCATATTAATTTTCAATACTATTAACAACTCAAAGGACCTTCTATTTAATTTTTTTTTTATCAAAATCCGTTGAGCAGTAATGAGAGTCGAAAATCAAAAAAATGGTTATATGGCCAGGTATACAGTAGTTATTAACATCTTATGTAATTTGTTTCTGAACAGAAATGTCAACTGCATCTGATAATTAAGTTTTAACAATTATGGCAGATATGGTTATTTTTGAGGGTAGAAAGAGATTTAAAAAAAGCATCGAGCAATTGCTTAACACGTCTATGTAACAAGTTTGAAGAAAATTACTTCAGCAGCGTAGTACGTGATTACAGACCGACCGTCTTACAGACAAACAGGCGGCAATGTGGGAACAACTTTTCTTGTGTTCTCTATCATTGGAAGTATTTCGCAATTGGGATGTTCGGTATAAGTAACTTGACTGTAATATTAAAAATCTCAACAAAAAAAAAAAAAATACGAATATAAAAAGCTACTTAACACGAATATTATATTCGAAAGGAAAATTCGATACCACAATAACAATATTGTTTAAGCTTATATTTTTTTTATTTTCATTTGATTTTAATATTATCTTATTTAAATTGCATATTATTTGTGTTTTTGTAAGAATTATTAGTAATTGTGTATTTATAAATATAAATTACACACTTTATCAATATAAAACACACCCACACACATAGTATATACCTATCGACTACATCAAGGCCGTTAAATAAATTACCATAGGACATTCGAATAAAAACAATTACACATTACACAAAGCACACATCATTGAAATAAAATTACAAACAATATTACTTCACAAAATCCCTCACTTAAAAAATGTGTGTGCAAATTATATCTATCATTGTAATTATTTATACGAAACATTGGCATATAAAATGCCAATTAAATTGCTTCATTAATAACAAAGTATAAAATATTGTTTGTCGTCCTTTAAATTGATATAATTAAAAACACCAAACGATAAGTGAAACAAATTATGTACTTAAATTTTTGGAAATTTTCAAAATAAGCCTTCCATTTGATGAAGGCACCTATAACTCATTAAATAGTCTAAACTTTATAAATACGTACTCCATCATTGTGTAAGAATGATAGAAAAATATGTATAGAGTGGGCGATTATGCTTCAGATAAGGGGGACAATCCGATTTCTGATCTCACATAAAAAAACGCTCTGACGAATAAAAAATAAAATAAAAATGAAATATAAAATCCACTTTGTTAGGATAATAAAGAAAGCAAAAAAAAAAAAAACAAAGGATCATCCTTGCTTCATTCTACATCATCCCAGTTATTTCCTTTTTCTAAATAATCTTACACCATCTTTTCCTGCAGTTTCGACTAACTATCCTGCTGACTATGCCTGTGACACTGGCAAGGCAATGACGACGCCGACAACACAATTAAATCGTCCTTACGGTTTATTTAATTTTGAAAGAAAATTTCACGGCTTTTCGCTTTTATGACGGTCATTCGTCACTCTGCCTAATTTGATCTCAAGAAATAAATGACACGATATCTGTCTTCATCGTCTCAATAGTGATGTTGTTTTGCTGCAAAAAGACCTCAATAAAAATAACCCTTACCAACAAAATGTCCTTTCTTATTAATATTTTTAAGTAGGTATACTTACATTTCTGTAGCTATAGATACTTCGCTACCTACACAAATAATAATGATGGAGCAGGATGAAAGCCTTAGTAATAGGTTTATATAAGGTATTGGGAACTTTTTCAACAAATTGATTTTCTTTTTAATTATATTAATAAGTCTAACGCTGAATAAGACTTCTTTCAAAAGTGTCAAGGGTATAATATTCAGCGCGTCTAACGACTATAGTGTAGAACTGAAGAAGGTTGGAATTTAAATAAGAATATAAGTCAACGTCAACTAGACAGAGGAGTTATGAAAATTAAAAATTCAAAACTATATTATGTAAGCCTCGAAGCACTTTTGAACATTGTTAACTGTTCTTCTGAGCAAGCTCTTCTATATTTCTTTGCACAGCTGATATAGTGCTATAGACACAAAGCCACGAGCAACACGAAAAACAAGGCTTTAGAGTTTAGACATAGGGAGTTGTGACACGGGTGTGGTAACTCTGATCAATGGTTATCAACTACCTGCAAAGTACTGACAAGAATAATGGCAATTTTAATAACAATTTAATAACAGTTTTTCACCATTAGAGGTGAGAAATATTTACACGCTTCTGTTGGGTTGCTGAACAAAACAACTGAGTTAAAGAAATCGGATAGAATATCGGTCCGCTCAGACGGAAAACAGAACTGTTAAAAATTGGCACTTCAAAAATTACTTGAACTATTAAAAGCTTGCCAAATCGATTTTCAGTGGTTTCAATGCAATTGATAAACAGAAAAACTGCGTTGGGTTAGATCTGAGCATGTGGGCTCGGTGGCGTGATGCGTAGTGCGTTGACTTCTAAGCAGCTTGGTCATGGTTCAATACACAATAAAGATACAAGAAGTTTTTCGATTAAAATAAAAAAAAGTAGACCAGTACCACTGGGACAAAGGGATCTGATTATCGACCTATTGGCAAATCGTGAAATAGCTATAATTCAAGCCATAAATAATATGAGAAAAACTTGGTGGTAGCACACTCAAGTTGGTCATTCAAACTTTTTAAAAAGGTATATTAAAACTGAGGCAAGTTATGGATTCGTGCAAAAAAAAATATTCTAACAATCAAACATGACATTACGATCACAGAGAACATCAAAAAAGTGGGTCCCCCAATTCCGTCTGTCTGTCAGTCTATGAGTCTGTCTGTCCTCGAGTCTACAGAATAAACGGTTCGATAGATTTGCTTCAAACTTGATACATATTGTTTTTCGGTAATATGCCCACACGGTTTTTTCATTTTGTTTAAGATGACATATAACAGTAGCTCCTATACATATTTTTTGACCAAAAATTCAAAAAAATATTATTTTTCTCATAAACGGCTCCAATGATTTTTATAAAAAAAAATCAGTTCATTAAAGAAAGGAAAGGGTACCATTTGAAAATTTTTTTTGGAAAAAATTGCTATTTTTGCTACCTCTAGTAGAACCATTTTTTTTTGGTTTTAGATTTTCTGGGAAAGGGTTAATTTGAATTTTTTGAAAGTTTTTACGCAGAAACTCCTAGAAAGTTTAAACACTAAGTCAATTTTTTTTTCGAAATTAATTTGTTTTTTGTGAAAACTCAAAATTTCGAAAACGTTTCAATAAATGTTTTCCAAACTTCGTATTTGGTAGTTTTTGGCATTATCTTGAATAGTTAAGGAAAAATATTTTCCTAAAATAAAAACCAACGGTACATCCCATACAAATGTTAAAACACCGTTAGGAAAAAAATATATTTCTCAAAAACGGATCCAAGAATTAAAAAAAAAATATGTGTGTTCTTATATTAGTACAGTCCACTTTTAAGTACAAAAATATTTTTTTTTCGGAACTTATTAACAGCACTTCCCATAGAACCACTTTTCATATTTTGGACTTTCTCATCATTGGATGAACCGATTAAAATAATTTTTTTTATACAAAAGCTCCCTAAAATGGTTAAAAAGACTGCATACTAAAATTTTCAAACAAACAAAAAACTTTTTCGATTTTTAAAAAATAAAAACATTTTTAAAATAAAAACCAGCCACAGAATTTTTTGAAATTTGATTTTTTATGTATATTACTAACATCTTCAAAATGGCGTTTCAATTTTTTTTTCTAAAAATGTTTTCAAAATTTTATACATAAAACATTAATTTATTAAAAAACCGCTCCAACGATTTTTGAATTTTTTGTGATATATTCTTATTTATCCATAAATTTAAATTGCATCTCTGTTTTCCCTCAAACTGTAACGACTAAGCAATATACCTAAAAACATTTAATTTTGTGTATTATCCATTTATTTTTACCTTTTTATTATGTAGGCATGTTGCGCCTAAATAATAAAGTTATACGCAACTACCTACCCACCTATGTAAACGGTGATTTTTTAAGAGCTTTGTTTTTGAAAATTCAAAAAAACACAGAAACTTGTAAAAAGTGAATGAAATTTTTATTTGGATCGATAAATCAATTTCTGCCATTTACTTTTTAAAAATAATTTCACTTAAATGTTGCCCGCGGCTACGCTTCAGGTGGTCCATTCTGAAGGTCCAATTTTGGCAAACTTTTTCACACATTTCGGCCGGAATCTCACCAATGACGCGTTCAATGTTGGCTTCCAAGGCAGCAATCGTGTTTGGCTTGTCCCCATAGACAATAGACTTAACATAGCCCCACAAAAAATAGTCTAACGGGGTCAAATCACATGATCTTGGTGGCCAATTGACTGCGCCAAAACGTGAGATCAACTGCTCACCAAATTCGCCTCTCAATTGATGCAAGGTTTCGCATGCAGTGTGGCATGTGGCACCGTCCTGTTGGAACCACATGTCGACCGAGTTCAATTCTTGCATTTTCAGCAAAAAAAAATCTGTTATCATCGAACGGTACCTTTCTCCATTGACCGTAACCCTGTGGCCTTCATCGTCCTTGAAGAAGTACGGCCCAATGATGCCGCCTGCCCATAAACCGCACCAAACAGTGCATTTTTCGGGATGCATTGGTAGCTGCTGAATTGCCTCTGGCTGCTCTTCACTCCAAATACGGCAATTCTGCTTATTCACGTATCCATTTAGCCAAAAATGAGCGGAAAAAAAAACGGACGTAGCTTACGAAACACATTTTTCACAGAGCACGAATTTTGATAATAAATTTCAATAATTTGCAAACGTTGTTCAGGCGTAAGTCTATTCATGATAAAATGGCAAACAATACTGAATCGAAATGTCAAATGTTCGTGGAATTTGTCATGTGTGATCTGTCAAAAATATAAACGTCAAAAACCAAGAAGCAAAAAAATCACCCGTTCATTTTCATTATTATGTGTAGGTACATACATGTTTACATACTACATATTAGGTTCCATCTATATATATGTAGATACATTTTACTCTCCTAACTTGCATAATTAAAATCCATAATCTAGATTTAAATATACATTTTAACTATTCTTTAAATCATCCATTCGACAATTCATTATACTAAGAATTAAGGTTATCTTAATTACATCGGCTTTAAGCCTGCATAGGATAACTATACTATCTACCTACTAAGCAGCGTCAATGTTTAGCTTAATTAAAGTTGTTAGCTATAGGAGCAAGTTCGTAGGATCCATCGTGCATTTTATGTTTTCTCAAATGTCCTTTTTTTACATCATAAAGCATAAAATCAACCCAAACATATAAATATTCAATGAAAGCTAAGAACTCTTTGAACATTCTTGGCCATAACATTAAACTACAACATCTAAAAAAAACACCCGTTATTTATTATACTACGTAATATCTTATGTGCAAACAAGCGAATGACGTCATCTAAATTAAATAGACTGCATTGCTTGTGACTTCGTATTAACGTCACTCACTGGATCCGCCCGCGCGCCGTGCGCTCTTGTCTTTAGAGCAAGATTTTCTGGGGTCCTAGGACAAGGCCTGGTCATAAGAATTTGTGAGACAAATTCGATAACTGTTGAAGCTCGGAAAACAAAATGTGAGTACCACATCAAATTTTTGTGGAATTCCTTTAAGATCTAACTTGTGCAAGCAGATTTTGATATCTGATCTAAAAATTCCTCCCAATTTTGGTTTTATAAAAATTTGTCTCTAACAATTATTGCATTGCCCAAAATTTTTGTGCTCATAATTCACAAAAAAAGATAAAATCTTTGAAGGATATTTGCATCATTAAAATATGTATCTCAAATTTGACCACAATCTTAAATGATTTAGCTAAGTTAAGCGAACTGCATTTGGTCCTGTGAAATTTTCTTATTTCATTTTATTTTTTCTTTCATATAAGATTTCTTTCTTGTGAAATCGTTTTTTCAATTAATTTGTACATATACCTACCTACGCAAGAAAAATCAGCTATAAACTCTTGATTTTACATTTCCGTTTGTGCCCATATGAATGTATAAATAATGTTTGTACCGTATATATGTGTACGAGTATATATATTAATTTCAGACAATTTGTTTACACTCCCGCATTTGTGAATAAAATTAACACCCTGGCACTTAAATGAAATTTATCGTCAATCGGATTTTCGAGGTAGGCTAAACCGTAATTATGGGGGTCTCCGCATTTAACTTCTTCTATATCTCCTTGTACGTTCGTCCTTTTTGGCTTTAATAACTTTTATTAAAAGACTTTGTTTCTGTCAAATTGGATAAACAACGAAAAAAAGTACACATTGTTTGTGTATGTGTGTGTGTATTTATTTAGTTATGGGTCATTAAGATTGAGTGTCCTCTGGGGGCTAAACTTGTATTTTTTCATGTTTGTATAATAGAAAGTTAAGGAATTTCTATGGTGGGATAGGAAAGGGCATGACTGTATTATTTTTAAGTGAATTTTTTTTTTTTTTTCGTCAAAGCCCTCCAAATAAAGGAAAAAAAAACTGCCATTGACATTTTTTTCTTTCTTCTTCAGAAACTTAATAGAGATTTCATACGAAACAATACTGATAAGTCATTTCCTGTACAACGACGGATATTTTCCCTTAAAGATGTTTTTTTTTGTTTGAAACAGGATAAAGTTGCTATTTTCTTGGGATGTGAAGTTACTTGGTCTAACTTAAGGGAATATACTTAATCACGATGCGCTTCAATTTGTGAGGAAATAGAAAGGAGAAAAAAACTTTTTTCATTTATCTGAGATGTTGCTATATCTATGTGATAAAATTTCGAAAGTTAAGTCCTTAAAATGAAACACGATGCTTTTAGGATCGCTGCGGATGTGTCAAAAATTGGAATGTGTAGGTTAGGTCAAGGTTAACAAAAACAGGTACATATTTCCCAGACAATTTTTTAAAACGAAACTGCATATATTAAAAAAAATAAACTTGAAAGGTAACTATGTAACTAAATTTACTCTGTTAAACATTGCGGAAGAAATCTGATAATTTCTCGTTTTGAATAGTCATGCACATAAATACATATTATTTTTCATAGTATTTAAAAAAAAAAATTTCTGGGCTTTAATTTCATCACGTACGCACAAAAAATTTATCCTACTTTAATTCCCTCAGAGAAGATCTATTTGGTTACATTGAATCTAAGCAGCTTTATTAAAAAAAAGTTTTGAAAATCTTATCTTTAAAAATTGCAACTTAGGCTTTAAATAAATTTAAGGAAATATTCTTTGAAAAAATTCCTTCCTATAAACTACATTTGTTTTATTATTTGCTTTCCTTGACTTTTAATTTCTGAAGCACCCTATCTTATAAGATAACAATAGCATGAAGTTAAAAAGACGAAAATGCCGTCTTGGTGGAACTAGCTCTAGAAAATGTACAATGAATTTTAAAGCGACATAAGAGCTCTATATCACCAGTAATTAATATTGCAGCTCCAGAACAGATGGTATTGCAGCTTAATTGTAAGAAACGACTTGACTGACAATAAAAATGGCGAAGAGATATAAAATTAATTCAATTATTCTTTTTTTCAATTTAAAAAAGAATCATCTTCAGAATGTAATTAAAGAAAACCCGAAATTATTATTATTTTTCAAAAATAATTTTATTTCAGCTCTGGAAAATTAATTTTTAAATATTTTTATTAGCTAACTATTTTTTAAAATTATTTTTAATGACCTAATACACAGAATTATGTAGGCGCGCTGTAATTTAACGAAGTATCGTTCACTACATTTGTGAAAATATTAAAATATTCATATATTTTTATTTTGTGCTACACAAACCAATACAAACAATATGTCAAAAGTGGTGTTTTAATAGTTTGAAACCCATGTACTACAGAGCTTCAAGTCACTTTTGCCACTGATAACAGGCTGAATAAGAGCAAAAAAGAGCTCTCAAATTCAATGAATTAGCTACATGGGAGCTTGATTTTTTTTTAATTCTGCGCGCACTCAAGGGGTTATGAATACCCTTAAGATGTTTATACACAGTGCGAGGGATTAGGAAAATGTGATAGGATTAGACAGGAGATACCGATGTACATTGGTTTTAAATGCCTGATTATCGCAATGGGAGGGAAAAATTCGGTCGGGTAAAGCATTCCACATTCGTGTTGTGCGGCTGAAGAAAGAATCTCTATACTTGACAGTACGTCCGAAGTTGGGCTCAAGGGTAAATTGATGGGCTTTCATAGAAGCGCGAGTGTTACGGTTGAATAGTTTAAGGGGAGGAATGCAACTGGCTATTTCACTAGAACACTCTTTATTATAATACCGATAAAATAATGAAAGGCATGAAACATTGCGACGGTGCGAGAGACGCTCAATTGTTTTAGTTATTGTTTCATCACTGATCATTTTTAATGCTCTTTTTTGGATTCTGTCCAGGAGACTTAAGTGCGTTATGGAAGCACCTTCCCAAATATGACAATTGTACTCAAGCTTTGGACGAATGAAGGCTTTATAGATTACAGCCAGATCAGAACGGGAGAAATATTTCTTGCATCGTCTCAGAAAACCCAAACATCTTGCAGCATTTTTGGCGACGTCGAATATGTGTTCATTCGGTAATGCACATACCCAGAATTGAAAGATGTTGGGTTTACTCGATGTAAGCGCCGCTAATGGTCAACGGCATTGGGGGAAGGTCCCGCTTTAAAGACAAAAGACAGCATTGGGTTTTTGAAGCATTAAATTGTACGCGGTTTTTTATTCCCCATTGGACAATGCTATCTAGATCAGAGTTTAATAAGCTAATCATACGCTGCCGTTCAAGGTCCACATCCGAAGGACATGGATGAGAATCTAAAAACGAGTATGAAAGGCTGAGGGTACTGTCGTCAGGAGAACACTATATTGTATTAGAAGTTTCAGACAAGAGATCATTGATGAAAATGAGAAAGAGAATCGGAGACAGAACGGAGCCCTGCGGCACACCAGCATTTATTTTATGAATATCAGACTTGAAACCGTCCAATACAACTTGTATTGAGCGATCCGAAAGGTAATTTCTAATCCAACGAAAAAGAGATTCTTCGATACCAAATGCACGCATTTTCGATAAGAGAGCCTGATGCCAAACTCTATCAAATGCTTTTGAAATATATATTTCTTAAGCTGATAGTTAATCAACTTTTCCATGACCTTGGAAAGAAGGGACGTAAGTGCAATTGGACGGTAGTTAGAGGGTAAAAAAGATTCGCCTTTTTTAGGGACAAGCTGGACAAATGCTGTTTTCCACCCACTAGGAAAGAGACCAGTAGAGTTGGACAGATGGAAAAGCTTACGCAGTGGTTTTGCCAGCGTAGAAGAACGCCTCTTCAGAACAATAGGCGAGATACTATGTGGACCAGCGGATTTGTGTATGTCAAGATCTTTAAGAACTCTGGCCACTGCACGAGTACGAAAGAAGATACGTCCCATGAAACTGTTTATGCTCTCAAGAACAGGATGAGTCATGACACTTTGTGGAAGCGTAGAATAAACTATATCCTTGTAGGCTAAATTCCGAGGGATTAGAATCTTCACCTACTTGGATTTCGCTCAGTGCAAAAACAGCTGGCCTGCTGTTCGCAGTATGAACATACGCAGCATAGAAATTCTTCCTAAGCCCACGTATGTTACAATATTCTACCTTGAACTCACTACCCATTGCGAAAAAATAAACATAAAAAAAATCAAATCAGACAGTTAACTATTCTAATATTACGTTTGGGTATCAAATAAGACATCACAATACAATTACTACTAGTGTTATGCCTTAGAAGCAATTGAATTGATCCGCCCCTGTATTCCCAAGGCCCATAATGGCAATATATCTGATATTACTTTGACTTAATCATTACCTACATTGTATGGGGTGACCACACACTGCATGTAATGATCAAGTCAAAGCAACTGCGAGTGACTACGAAGGGGAAGGAAAGGAATTTTACGGCTCGCTTTGTGGTGTAGATGTTGATGGTGAGTGCATCATATTGAGTTTTATTTTATTTTTTGTTTTTGTTCTTAATTTATATTTAAGATTTATATATTTTATAGTAAATTTTTTTTAGCACAGAGAACACTGGCACTAGCACTGACACTGGGTATTTGTTTATATTTTAATTTTATATTTTTTTGGGCTATTTTCTTTTTATTTTTGTAATAATCTTTTTGTATTTTTTTTTCGATTTTATTTTGATATTTTTGGGGGGGGGGGAAGAAGGAACAACTGGATAACGAGCGGGTCACTAGACTATCCGACACACGTCTGTCCGCGATGATGTTAAGATCGGAACTAAGTCCACATATGCAAAATAAACAACTTCAAGATTTAGCTCTGGAAGGACTATAAATGCTTTTATACAGCTAAGAATGTTTCTTGGGTATATTATTGTACCAATTGTATTTTATTTTCTTTTGTTGTTATTTTCTTTTGTTGTTATTTTATTTTATTTTATTTTATTTTATTTTATTTTATTTTAATTTATTTTATTTTATTTTATTTTATTTTATTTTATTTAATTTTATTTTATTTTATTTTATTTTATTTTAATTTATTTTATTTTATTTTATTTTATTTTATTTTATTTTATTTTATTTTATTTTATTTTATTTTATTTTATTTTATTTTATTTTATTTTATTTTATTTTATTTTATTTTATTTTATTTTATTTTATTTTATTTTATTTTATTTTATTTTATTTTATTTTATTTTATTTTATGAACAATTCTCGAAAACGGCTGCGCACAATTTGATTAAAATTCTTACATACCTAACATACCTATGTATATCTTAAAATATAGGTACCTTTTCTTTTGATAAAAATTCACACATGAAGGATGGATTATTTTTGTATAATCTCGTTAATGGTTTAATTAACCATTATTACACAATGTTATAGAAAGCACAACAACGTTAGCTGATAGAACATGTTGGTATATATGAATTGGAAACAAATCTACAACTTCTAATATTGCCGAAGTAGGTTCATAGATTCATGCCAATGTCAAAATACAAAAACAAAAATCACAAACAATGACAATAGTGTCCTTAAAAAAAAATTCTTTACAGCACACTCCGAATAGAAAAGCTAAGAGAAAGGTATTGAGAGCATTATTTTTTTCTTCTGCGTGATTTCAATTTCAAAACGAATAAAAAGGATCAGAAAAAAACAAAAATCCTTTTTTTTAGACGTTCGGTCTCATCATCAATCAGACAAAAGGTTCATCCATAAAATACAAAAGGGGAAAAGGGGACACCACCCACAATCCGTATAATGTTCATCGAAAAAACAGACACGACGCAAAAATTTGTATTCAAGACCTAGATTCTAAAGCTATTCATGCAATAGGACTAGAAAAACAAATATAAACTGTTCCTTCGAAATTTATATAAATTGCTACATCGAAAAGACATGAGAATACGAATACTCGTATCATACATATACATATAGAAATAAATCTGAAATAATATAAGAAAATGTATCATCATACAAATCGAGAATTCGAGACCATTGATTAGGACACATTTGGGATTGCATTTTTATTTTTTTTTTGTAAGTAAAGATGGAAAGGATGAGAATTTTGTTTATGTGTTCATCGAATCATTTTTGTGGTTGGGATTGGGGGAATGGTAATTTTGCTATAAAAGGATTTACGAATTATTTCATGTTGATACAGGATGTGTTGTTAATATAATTTCTATGTAAAAGCTAAATATATACTTCAATCATAACAAACAACAAGACTATTCAGAAAGGCCAATGGCTTAGTTCAATATTTTAACCCGCCGATGTCGGCGAATACAACTACGATTCAAGCAATAGATGTATTGACATTTTTTGAAGAAAATCTAATAAGAAAATCTAATAAGAAAATCTTGGAAAAGATTTGTCAAAATGACTTTAGGGTTATGTGATGAAATCTATGATCTTCAGATATTTTGATTAAATGGCACAATAGTCAAAACTGAAATCAGCTATAGAACATTACTAGTGTTGTTATTGGAATATATGAAGCAATAAATACTTCAAAAAGTGGTCACATGAGTTGTGACAAAAAGCTAAAGTAAGTAGATTGGGAAAATGCAAGAAAATTTCACCCCTATTAGAACAACGCCATGATGTAACGTTTTGTAAGCTTTGACATCTTTTTTTTTTTTTTTTTTTTTTTTTGTTAAAAATAAAGTTCACTATGAACAGGTTTTGAAAAATGTAAAAGGTTTTAATTTAAAAAAAAACGGTTTTCGATGTTCTTAACTTTCAAGAAAAGTACAAGACATTTGAGCTTTTAGTTTTCCGTTTTAGCTTTAAAATTAATAAAAACATTGGCGAAAAATTTTAAACAGATTGATGTTAAGGGCTTAGCATGATACTTCTTAACAGTTTGGTAATACTAAAGCATTTTACTAAGATTTTCCAAATTTTAAACACTTTTTAACTAGCACCATACTAAATCTATTTTCTTAATAAACTACAACTAAACACGCCTAAAATAGTGAAAAAAAAAGTAAACGAACATAACTTTTTGACTTTTGAAAATGTGTCAAAGTGGCATACGGATTTAGTACGATACTAAAAAAATAAAGTAGCCATTTTGTGATTTTAACTTTAGTAAAATGTTAAAAAAATAGTACGATACTCAACTGTTTTAAAATTAGCAAAATCCTCTTTTTAGCCTAGTATCATACTAAAAATGATTTAACATATTACTAAATCGACTAAAATTTTGCGCCATTGAATTTTGAACACAAAAGATGCTAATTATTGTTAATGATGTAAATTTTTGAAAAACATTTGTTTAAAATTCAATTACAAAAAATGTGTTTCCAAAATTTGAGTTTGAAAATTAATGTTTCAAAAACTGTTGAAATAACAAAATTTATTTAATACTAAAACAAAAAAGATGAGCTATCAAGCTTTGCAACAAATTATAGCATGGCATTGCTTGCATTGTTCTTACATGTTTAAGAAAATTGGCCCCTCTCGGGTAAACGATAGGGCTAATAGACCCCTCCAATACATTTTTGTCTTGCTCTGCACAAGCCACACGCTTTATGCAAAAAATTATAAATATAAGTTATAAGAGAAATTAAAATAGAAAGGGATAAATTAGCACGCCAATGCATTTCTAAAGGTAAGTAGAATATAGAGTTAGCAATTTCAGCTTCTCAATAATCAGCTTGCAATAATCAGTTCTGTGATTAGGTGCTTGCTGAAATTATTTTACTGATCTAAGGGAACGTCAGTTGCTTTTCAAATTCATTGCCTCAAGGAAGTTAGCAGACTCAGTCACGCCAGACAGAATTTGATGGACGGATATGATATGCGCTACTTTTCGACGTTTTTCGTTTCGCAACCGATCTTGATATATCTTGAAGGTATCAATCCAAGGAAGTCCCCTTAAAGCAAAACGGATGAATCTAAAATCTGCAATTCTTTATATAAGTATTTGGTGATAAGGGGACCATACCCTGTCAAATTCTGCACAATCTTAGTCAACGTATAACGCCATCTATTGGGTTGTGGCTTTGATTGCAGCACATCATCATCTATTATTTATCTAGTTAACTTCTATACCCAAAATGTTCACACAACGACTCTTATCACAATGAATTTTTCACAATTATTCGACAGTTTTCACCTATTCGTCTTAAATCATGCGATTAAATGTAAAATTTCGTCAAAAAGAAACAAATAATTTTTTGCGCTTTACGCAATTTTTGTCCACCAAGAATTTTCTGTTTTCCCATTCGAATGGTCATTCCGGAACAAAAATTTCATATAAAAAATCAATTTTCGATTTTTTCAAATTCACCACTTTTCCAAAGGGTTTTACAAAAATTCTTATCCTGGGAATTACAAACAACTGAAACAAAATTTGAGCCAAATTCGCCCAGTCGAGTATGATGTTAAATCAATTTATGGGTTCAACATGGTGTATCGAAAGCTTTTGCTGATAATGTGACTTTTAGTTGTATACGAATAGCCACCATAATCTTACAGCTGATGTAAATTTGAATCTAAGCTTGTTAAAGGTATAGTTTGCTAAAAATTAATTTATGAATATTTCAAAAACAAAGTTTTTTTTATAGTTTTTAAAAAAGAAATATGTTGATGTTTATCTACAGAATGCCAAAAACTTATACCTCTTATTCCTACTCTTGGACTTTCTATAGTTCTTCCAGCTATAGCAAGGGAAGATCTTCTCTAACCTTACTTGTAATAACCCCTAAACAACGATATTAGTGATCTGTCAAATATGGAAAATAAGTCTTGGAAGCTTTATTAGATTGTTTAAATTTAATGGTTAAACGAAAAAAATCCCTGCTGCATTATTCACTCCAATGAATTCGTAAAATGGTAAATAGTAATCACTCGATTCTCGAACACAGTTTGTTACATGTTGGTTAATCACTCGAGATACAGGTAGGTAATGCATTTGAGATATCTTATTATATGGAAGTCTCGAATGAAAATGGAAGAATCGAAAGATTTCTTTTAGTACCAATGAAAAAAGAGTCAGTGCTTTTAAAGATTTGGCTCTATTCATGGACCATTGTAGATTTTAGCATTTCTTATGGATTTGTATAGACATTTTTTTTACAAAATTACATCTGATATATGGTATCATATGAATATACTAAGAAATTATATAATAAAGGGCGCCAGTAAACCGATTTTATTTAATCTATTATTTAATTTACTTTATCGAGCATAATAACAAACTATGACATTTGCATCTAGTAGCGGATCAAAACATATTTGAACATTTTTTCTCTTGTTCAGAAAAAAAACCTCTGAAATTTTCATCCAAATTGGTAGAGTCGTTTCCTAGAAACTAAGAAATGATAAAAGTAGTCGTGGGGTTGGACCGATTTTGTTATAATATTTTTTTTTTTGCAATTTTTCTCTTGGACAAAACAACAAACTGTGAAGTGTCATCCAAACCATTGTATCTAAGAAACAGAACCATTTTCGAGATAGCATAAAATAAAATAGTAGGTGTGCTAGTGGGTGGATTAATAATATATTTTTTTTTTATTTTTTTTTTCTCGCCCATGAGGGCAAAAGTGAAAATTTCACCCAAGTCGTTAGAGCTGTGAAACCATTCATATACATATTTTATATTTTTATTTATTTAATTTTTTATATTTAACAAAGGAAAGATCATGTATTTAACACTTAAGGGCTTAAGCATAGTAAAATTTGAAGTAAAATATTGTTTCATAAGCCAAATGATCATTCGATTAATGCTAATTAAGTGCTAATTAAATACCCAAAAAATTAAATTAAGTGCTCCAGTACTTTTGGAGAAAATTAATGTTCTATCTTGATTTCAAGTTACCAGAGCAATCAACTAAAATGCTTAAAACGATGAATTGGAAAATTTGGTTTGGTATAATCTAAGTGCTCTACAAATCCAAAAAAAAAGAATACAAAAAACATGATCTAAGGATTCTGTCCGTCTGTATGTCTGTCTGTCTGTCAGGTCTGTTTGTATGTATAGCCACCTACAGCCCAAACGGGTAAGCCGAATTGCTTCAAACTTGGTACACAGAGTTTCTTAGGTATTGTACAGAGGGGAAATTGAAATTTTTTGTTTAGCTCAAAAAACAATGGTACCTGCCAAATAATGGTTACGTAAAAGCCTATTTTTCTTGGAAACGATTTTGACTAGAAAAAATCAGTGCAGCTTTTTAGGTACGACCGATCATTTGGTTGAAAAACAAAATGAAAAAATGTCTAAAAAATTTACTTTTCTTGGAACCGTTTCTTTTTTTGCTTCGACTACCTCATAAATGGCTTAATAGATTGTTTTGAAATTTCACACATATTAAAGGTAAAGGTAGCCCAATATATACTACATAACAATATTTTTTGTATTTTTAAATTCATGCATCTGCTCATTCAATTTTTTTCAAAAATGTTTTCAAAAAGTTTAAAAAGCAATTTTTTTTCTCAAAAACCGCACCACAGATTTAAAATTTTTTTTTCCCTCATAAATTCAAATTTATCCAAGAAATAAAATGGCTTACTTTTTTTTAGCTCAAATTAGTTTAGGGATTTATTCCGGTTTGGGGTCAAAATTCTGCCGGGGTCAAAATTCTTTTAACAAAATTCTGCTTTAAAAATTCTGCTTTTCAAAATTCTACTCATCAAAATTAAGCGCGCGCTTTTTAACATTTCCCCAACCTTTGTTTTCTTTATTATTTGCAGAGTTTCCATAAGCGCAGAGCATACTCTTACTTTCTTAAGAGTTTAATAAAAAAAATGTGTTTGTCGGTCAACTTCTTAAGGCAATTATTCAGTTTGTGCCTACTAACGAAAAAAAGTGTTTCGAAAAACAAACAAATAAAAAGAATTATAGAAAAGAGAACCAATATAAGTCGCATGGGCTATCTTAGGTTCTTTGGCGCATTTCAGTTTTTGCTTGCTTTTTACTGTAATTTTTTTTAATAATTTATAATTATATATTTTTTTTTTGGCGTGTAAATAAAAAAGTTAAATGAAAATTAAAAAATAAATTAGCAGAATTTTTTTCTTTTTTGTTGACGGACAGAATTTTGAGAAGCAGAATTTTGAAAAGCAGAAAAAATGAAAAAAAAGCAGAATTTTGAAAAGCAGTATATTGAAGCCAGAATTTTGACCCACTCCCATTTATTTCAGAATTTTTAATTATTTTTTCATTGATTAAGAATGTTTTTTTTTTAGAAAAAAATTAAATATATTCGGTATATATTTATAAAAAATTACGTAAAAACCGACCTTAAAAATATACCCGTATTTTAATTTTTTATAAAAATCTTTTGCATACGATTTGGTCGAACATAAGAGGAAGTTCTTGCGATCCAGTCATGCGTTTTATTTGAACTGTTGTGGAAGCAGAATGTATTTACTGCAGAAACAGCTTTCTTACCTTCTATTTTTGTAGGAAGAAGTACAAAATTCTGTTTATAAATTTAATTTTATATTCCTAAATATAAAAACATGTGTTTCTTGCTTATTTCTAAATACTTCTTCGATGTATAACATTGTTGAAAATAATACCCTACTAACAAGAAACTCTATTCGATTATAATACAATTCCTAAGTTCTCACCTCATGCTTTATTCAAATCTTCTAAATTGACTGCAATTTATTTTATAAAACAATTTTCACAACAACACTTTATCCTTTATCAAGGTTCTACCAGAATTTTGCTCCTCAATGTCATAAATTCCCAAAGCCATATACAATTGTTCTTTTCGGAAGTGATTATTGAGCACAATATCCCATTCACATATCCTTCCTTTTCAAACTGACTGCCATTCTGTTATCCCTAAAAACACAGAAACCAACCATGATTGTGTTTGTGTTATGTGTATGTATGTTTATATGAGTTGATGATGGATGAAATATCAATACATTTCACCATCAAGCTCTTTCGACTTTCTGCCTCCCTTTTTTTTTTTTTTAATAAATGAAAACCGAAACAAACGAGGGTTTCCTTGAAGTCTTTGAAAACAATTTGAAAAAGCAAACAGTCTGAAATTTTTCATATTTAACATATTTGTTTTCGAATAATTACTTTTTTGGCAAATAAACTCTGGTTCAGGTTGTGTATATAAATTGCCCTTAGGAACTTCAGCTACCTTTAAAAATTCCAAATTCGGTTTTTGCAAACCTTTCTCATCAAAAGCATACCCAGCTACTTCGATCCCATATTAACATTTTGCTCTGCCATCAGTGTTGTAGTGTGCGCCAAGAGACACAAACAAAAGCAACAAAAAGTAAAGTCAACATTGCCATTGCCACAAAATACACGTAAGAAGAAATTGAACAAACAATTTTGACAATTTTTAGCTCCTTTTGGAATATTCTATTAAAAAAAAAAAAAAAACTTTTGCAAAAAACTTTAGTTTTCAAACAAAACATTTTGTTATCTTGGGAGCCAATTTGAATAGATAAATAAAAGGATCTGCAAATCTACATCCCATTCCGAATCTATATCCTGTTCTGTTCCTTTTGCACTTTGTATTCGGATTCAATAGGAGCCGATGTGCTATGGCATGCCATCAGGCTAAACAGGCAATTGGTTCAATGCATAAGTTATGCATGCAGCAAAACCAGCAATAGCAGTAGTAACAGTAGCACTATATAGCTTGCTGGAAGCTGAGGTAGCTTTTGTGCCACTACAGTTTGCTTTTACAGTAACAATGCAATTATAGCCTTGGTCTATCTTGCTCCTAGTTATTTGTGGTGAAAAACAAAGAGTTTAATGTATTCAATCAACTTTGGTGGTAGTGTGGTGCAGTAGTGTGGTATGACTATATGACAAAGGATTCAACCGACAATAATAAATTAAATGTAAAGGTTTGACATAAATCTTTCAACAAAATGAAGTGGAACCGATTTTCCTTTTTTTTTGTTTTTAAATTTTATTTTGCTTTTTCCTCTAGTAGATTTCTAAATAATGAAACAATGTTGAAAACAACGATTTCAATATTTTTTGTATAAGAAATTTATAGGTTGAATCGTTAAAAGAAGAGATATCGATGCACATAAGTTATGGCTTTCAAAATGCGATGAAAAAATAGTGTCACAGGTAAAGCTTTCCACATTCATGTAGTGCGGCTAAAGAAGGATTCTCTATACTTGAGAGCAGCTACGAAATTGGGTTTAATGTTAAAATCATGGGTATTCCATAGAATTGTTATTCGGAGTATATCGCTTGAACAAGGGATGGCGGTTATTCAAAATTAACCGGTTTTGGGGTTTTCCGGTTATTTTCCCTCCTGGTTTAACCGGACGGTTTTAACCGGACAAGAAAACCGTTTTTTTTTTTTAAATAAGGGGTTTTCGGTCTTATATACAAAAATTGTTAGTTATTTTATTTGCTTTAAAAACCAATCCGTCAAATAAAATATATTTACATACGACCATTATTTTAAATAATAAATTATATTCAAGTTAACAAACGTTAACCGTTCAACAACGACCGTATCGCAATGAGATGAAATCAGCTGACAGAAAGGAAAGAAAACATACTCGTAAACCGTCTGTAAATCTCATTGAAGGAAGGCCAAGATGATAGGTTACCTACGAGTGTAGGCTCCCACATCAAACAACTAAATTTTTCGAAAGTGTGTGTAGTTCAAAATGATTTCACCTTCATTCCACTATAGTTAATTTCTCTATAAAAGAAAAGTTGGCAGTGGTGAATAACGTTGAAGGTTGCACACACACAAACGCATGCCTTATGAAACAAAAACAATCTTTATGCAAGACATTTTATATTTCTGTGGTGATAAAAGGCTCGATGTATATAACCGGTTTTTTTCAGCCGGTTATTGGATTTCTGGAAAATCACCGGTTAAACTGGGACAAACAAATCTCCGGTGAAAACCGGTTAACCGAAACAAAATAACCGGTTTCGGTTTTGAAGAAGATATTTAAATGTGGCTTAAATAATGCTGGAGGCGGAATATTGTGACTCAAGAGATACAACATTTTTAAAGCTCTGTTTTAAATCCTGTTTAGGAAACTCAAAGCACATGCCGAAGAAAATCCAAAAACATAGAGCAACGTTGAATATTTGGCATTTGACAGGTTGTGGTAAGTTATAAACATACCGGGAATGTTGTTCAGTTTCTTTAGCTAATTAACTATATTATCAATAAAGCAATAGAGTTATTTCAAGTCTAAGGCGCCAGTTAATCTTTCATTGAAACTTATTATTGAAAATTTTGACTATTAATTTTGAGGCACTTAAACAAATAAAACTGATGTCGGTTTTGTACCAAAATAAAGGTATTAAGATACATACTATTTTTGGTCAAAAAAATATTTTATTTGTTGTACCATTTTCTTGTAAATTCACTATTGATTTTTCAATTATGGAAAGCGTTTTCAATGATTATTGAAAAATCAAAAGTAAATTTACAAGAAAGTGGTAGAGCAAATAAAATATTTGTTTGACAAAAAATATTATGAATCTTATTACCTTCATTTTGGTACCAAACCGACATCAGGTTTATTTGTTTAAGTGCCTCAAAATTAATAGTCAAAGTTTTCTATGATGAGTTTCAATGAAAGTTATAACTGGCGCCTAACGTAGAAGAGATTTAAAGGTTAGGTCGCTCTCGTGCGTAGCGTCCGAGTGACGTCTCTTTACTTGGAGCACAAGCCTATGAAAACCACTAGTTCACTCTAAAAACTGCGTGTAAATTTATTTGATTTATTTAGCTTAATACAAGCAACACTAACATAGCTTAAATCTAAACTTAAAACTAAAGCTAACTTATGTAAATCTATTGTTTTTATATTTGTACTTTTTTTATTTTATTTTTTTTATTTTTTTTTTATTTTCTTATTTATTTTTTTTATAAAGGTTTAGGCCCAAAGGTCCACCCTCTGTTTTTGAAGAGAAAACTTAAAACTAAATCTTAAACTAAAAAGTGAGGAAGAAGAAAGAGGTCTGGGATGAGTTGTAGAGAGAGTTTCTAAGTGAGGAAGTACTAATATGGAAGTCAAAGGTATCTTCTCCGTTATAAGCTAAGCGGAGCATTATTGAAATAGGTTCAAAGAGACCGTAATTTGTGCGGTGATGAGGGAGGCGGAAGAGAGGAACAGATCTTACGTCTCGTGGGTTAGTGTAGATGGGAATATTTTCCAAAAGAAAAGATGAATCTATGGTCCCTGCTAAAAGCTGGTGCAGAAAGAGAATATCAGCGACTTCACAGCGTTTATGTAGGGTTTGCAAGTTGATTAATTTTAAACGATCTTTATAAGCGGACAAGAAGAGATTATCAGACCAAGGAAGACCACGAAGAAATCTACGTTGTACAGCTTCGATTCTTTGGGAATGCAAGTTCTGATTAGGAGACCAGACTTGACTAGCGTATTCAAGGAGGAGTCTAACGAAGGTGATGTATACGGACTTAGTGACGTAGGGGTTCGTGAATTCCTTAGACCAACGTTTGATGAAACCTAGAGAAGAGTTGGCTTTGTTTATAATATGATCAAAATGGGCTAGAAAATTTAACTGGCTGTCGCAAATAACTCCAAGGTCACGAATAGAGAAGACAATTTGAATAGCCAGTTCGTGAAAACAATATGTTCGAGAAGGGGATTGTAATCATTTTCGTGAGAAAGTAATGCATTGACATTTATAATTTATGAAAGTTATTTCACTGTTGAATCGACTACGATTTTACGTCGCCTTTTTTTCCCTCAGTGTATATACATTCATTTATTTTTTATTTAAAATAATAAATTTGTTTTTCTTGATAAAATAAATATTTTGTATTTATTTTGGGCAACACACTATTATAATATGGGTTCCTGAGTAGAATGTGTCAAGATATTAATACTCAGCTCTACAACCGATTTGAAGTTGGTTTTTAATGTTATATTTTGACATTTCCAAATGAGCATGCTTTATTATTTTACTTCTAAAGCTAAAGCTACTGTTTAGAGCTCTTATCGCGTCTGTTATTGTATTTTTGTAGCTGAAAGCTGCACAATAGACCTTTAGATGAGGGAAATTCAAGAAGCTCGTTCATGGATTGCATAAAAGGTATTATGGAGCTAGTTTGAATAACTAAACGTTGAACGAGCTGACAGTGCTGTTAAACTTCATGATTCAAAATAAAATACATTGAGCTGTGAAATTATACCTTATAAAGCTTTCGATTTCACTTGTTTGGAGCTGCAAAAGAACAATTTTGGATCTAATAGATGTGACGATGTTACTTGGGGCTGTCTGTTGTAGCTACCTACTGATGGCTTCCTCAAGACATACGCGTTATTGCTCCTCTACTTGCTATTCTTACTATTAACGATATTAAAATGCTCATCAATTATTCCCATTTTGTTCCTTTCCAAGCTGAGTAAAATGGACCAACAACCACCACTACACCAATAAATCAGCAATAGCAATCTATACTGATGGCTCCAAAATGAACAATGGGGTTGGTGCGGGATTTTTCTTAGCACCTTTTGAGCTGAACAACTCACTTAGGCTCCCAGATTACAGTAGTGGCTTGCAAGCGGAGGTCCTGGCAGATACAATGGCTGCTAGGGAAGTACATATATATGATGGTGCTACCTTTATGTGATAGGGGGTGGCCGTGGCGCGATAGTTGTGTGTTCGCCTGTCAACCTCATGGTCACAGTTTCGATCCCTGCCATAGTCTATGTCCTCTTATTTTTCCATCAAAAACCAATTCTAAAAATAAATGTCATACAATGAGTTACTGGTTTACTCAGTGCTTGCTGTTTAGGCATAGAACTTACAATATGTGGTTGAGTAAAACTACTATACCGATAAAATTTGACAACGAATAAAAAATAATGTGAATTATATGGGACATAGATAAATAAGACACTAAAATTTCTCCGCATTAGTTCAGCCGCCATCCCTGGAGATAAAATCTGAGACAACTTCATCCACCTCCAGTCTCAAAACATCACGCCACACATCTTTCCTTTCCTTTTTTCTCTTCCTTAACCTCACGGCCGCGCTGTGTTGAAACATTTGAAGAATACTATAATCCCTTAAGTGCGTGTTGATTATAAAAAAAAAGCCAAGCGGCAGTAAAGGCGATTTCTGCCACTGTGATAAAATTGAAGCTTGTTTCTTGCTGATGCTAGGTTCTTGGCCTTGAGGTTCTTGCCAAGCAGCACAATGTTAGACTCTGCTGGGTTCCAGGACACAGCGGCATACCGGGTAACGAAAATGCCAATGAGTTGGCAAAACAGGAATCAGCACTTCAATATATTAAACAGAAAATTTCTGACAGAACTCTAAAGAAATCCGACGAAAGCTAGAGCCTACGAGTACATAACACCTGTGAGATTACCATCGAACTTCGTTAATGTCTCCAAATGGTTTGACTGATTCATAGAACACAGGTTTTCATCGGATAAGAGTGATTACACTCCCGCGTAATACAATGGTTCTTCATTGATCTAAGTGTGATGATAACGTCATCAATTGTCAGCCCAATTACCAAACCTAACTTATGATTCCCAAATCGCACCCTTCCACGTATGCTTAAGGCAATTTTCTCCTCACATGGCTCTAAACTTAGTCTACTTTATCTCAAAAGTTTCCCAATCTCTTAGTCGATTAAGATACTATTACATTTTATGTGATTATTAAGTGCAATACATTTTCTCTGTGTTTCTATAATATCCATTTTCAAAACATTGGCACAGTTGTTAGATGGATTCGCCATTTTTGGATATAATTTTAGCGATAATTCAATTTTCTCATACAGACAACGAAATCTTAAACACAATTCTGAACTGGGCTTTTAGAAGCGATGGTCTGAAGAATTTTACAATCACTATGTCCATTCATCATCCAACCGATCTACATAATAACCCTTGTTTTCAAGTTTCGACAACATTGAACGTCTCCTCGATTCCTTGATTCGCTTTTCGGGAATAGTCTTGGAATGCCCCTTGCATATTACCTCCCATTTCCGGATTACTCTACTGAACCTTTTTTAATTTTCGAAAGAATTTGGTCAGCTCAAAAATGACCAAGCGTACAAAGGAAGTTGGAATTGTAGATAAATAGATAATATGCGTAAAATTATAAAGAAAATGAAAACATTCCAAATACGGGCATATTATGCTACTAGGATGCTATGAAGAGAGTCTGCTTTGGTAACCATAGTTTCCTTTAAAGTCGGATATTCGTTAAACAAATTGTTCGTTTATTATATGAGTCATCAGGAGTTTATTAGTTTTTCTTCAGTTTTTATTAAAAATTTTATATGATCCCGATCTAAGTTAATAGGAAATTCAATTTTTTCATTTAAGCCATAATAAATCAGCCTTATAAGGGGGAGTTTTTTTTAAATGTTTCTGGGCAACACCCTTCTCACAGTCAAACGCTAGCAACCTTCGACTCATCATTTATGGCTTCTTTTATGGCTGTTTCATATTATATATTACGAAAAAAAACTATTTATCAAAATAATACCCTATGGTTATAAACAACATCCTTAAGATATTTTGACAAACCACAATCATGGATATAATCTATTTTTTCCTTCCCTAAATACTCAATTTTAGCTTCGAATGAAACTAATGGCTCGCTGGTATATAAGTCTTGAAAATTCCTACACCCGCACCTAACCTATTCAATACCTACATATACAGAAGCACAAGAAAAAAAAAGAAACAAAACGACAATCCCTTATATTGGTATCTCGTAAATATCATTTTCATCATCGCATCCCTTGGTGGAAGAGACAAGAAAAAAATTTGCAAAATGAACAACAGCCAGAGAAGTCCTTGTGTAAGAGTCCCTTACAGGTTCTCTATTATTATATAAAAAGGATGAGAACCAACTTAACGCAAAAGGAAGCAGAAAATATGTCATTATTTAAAAAGATAAAAAATCTGCTTGCGCGCTCATAAGTCAGACCACATCAGTTGTTTATGTTCATTTTGCTGACGAAAAAGATAATGGCAACAACAAAACGATGCTGATGATGCTAATGGCAAAGATAGACAAAATGTAGATACTTAAGATATCCTAAAAAGCTATATCTGTGACCAACTTGTTTTTTTTTTTACCATTTTTTTTAATCTTTCAAGCAGAAATACTCAAGTGCGGCGTTATGCAAAGGCATTTTTTTGTGTCAACAAATTGCTAACACTTTTTAAAAATAGTATTTACACTCACGCATAAAATCAAACAGATCTTTAAGGACGTATTTATGGTAATTGTAGAAATCTCACAAGTTTTAGATTGTATTCGTTGGTCATTAAGCTCTTAGTGCAGTTGCATAAGACTTTGACGGAAAATGTTTTTGAATATCGAAATAGGCTTATGTTTAACTACAAAAAAGTAGATATCTACAGTGTCATTACCATACTAGTAAATCCTATTTGTCAATATTTTCTAATGATTTTGTTCTGTTACGACTAACCATTTGCTATTTGTATTGTTTAATAATCAAGATGAGCACTCATCTGATCACTCCTGTTCAACAAGTCAGCCTTTGTTATGGTTTAACAAATTTTGAAAACGTATCGAAGACATCGGTTATCAAAAAGCTTGCAATCTGTGATAGCTTTGTTAATTCTGTTGCCAATATTCAAGTCTGTTCTAGTATCGGCTCTACAAAATTGATCTCTGATGATTGAGCCTTACGAAAAGTGTGGGATGGGCGGTATCAAAACCTGCAGAAGATCGCTTCGGGAACCTGAACCATTTATCGCTTTGCATGATCTTCTTTTTTCTGTAAAAGGCTCATGAATGAGGTAGGATGATTTATGTTGTTACATTAACCGTGTTAGCTTTCTTCAAGCAGAAGTGCTTGCAGTCTAGGAGGCCATTAGATTAATATTTTCAAAATTGTTATGGAATTAAGTCCGTCAAGAAATAAAGGGTTATCCATTTTGTGATTTAAAAAGTAAACGTAAATAAAACACATATAAAATATTTTTTTTCATGATATTTCTTTTTTATTATAAAGTTTGAAAGTTGACATTGTGTGTGAAACACTACATCATTTAAATGACCACCACGCGAATTGTTGCAAGCATCGACCACTTTTTGACACATATTGGGCGATATCTCAGCGGTGTCAAATCGCACGATCTTGGTGGCCAGAAAATGTCTCTTGCAATAGAGCCATACTCGCTCGAGTTGTGTGGCATGTGGCACCGTCTTGTTGAAACCATATATTCTCCAAGTCATATTCTTCAATAGCAGCCAAAAAAATTCGGTTTCCGAATTGACGGTGACAGTCGTTCCATCTTCGTTTTCCAATAAGTAAGGTCCAATCACTCCTCCGGACCAAAGAGCGCCCCAAACAATGACTTTTAGTGGATGTAATGTCCTCTCTTCAATTACTTGAGAATTCTTAGAACCACAAATACGACAATTTTGTTTATTAACATACCCACCGAGTGAGAAATGTGCTTCGTCGCTGAAGAAAATTTTGTTCGAAAAATCGGCGTCCACCGCCTGTTGTTCACCCATTCGACGTATCTACAACGTTGTGAATGGTCAGCTGGCTTCAGTTGTTGTCTGAGCAGGACTTTATATGGATGAAGGTGTAGATCCAAATGCAAAATACGACATAATGTGCCGTAAGACAGTCCTAATTCCTGAGAACGACGAGGAATCGGCAAATTCGGTTCTTCGGCAACACTTTCACTTAAAGCAGCGATATTTTCAGTCGTACGAACGAAACGATGATGCACAGGCCTTACAATATCTGTAGCCAATCCAGTCTCTTCAAATTTCTTCACAATTTTGCCACTTGCTTGCGTAGTTGGACGATTATGTAAACCATAATCTCCTCTTAAAGCACGATATGTGGCTGTGGCAGCATCACCATTTTTGTAGTAGGTTTTAACAATTTTTGTACGTTGTGCGATAGTTAGGCGATCCATTTTCGTAAATGTCAGACTTTCAACTGAAAAAAAATTGGTTTAACAACTTAGTTTGACAGATATCGAAATCCAGCCCTATACTTTTAAAACCGCAAAATGGATAGCCCTTTATTTTTAAAGTCGTTTCTTACTTAATTTTGTATATATATATACAAAGTTATTTAATAATATAAACTTCAAAACAAAAGATTAAATCGGCTTAATCAAATAAAAAAAAATTCAAAATTCTGAAATAAATACTTAAACTAATTTGAGGTCAAAAAATGTAGTTAATGAGCAGTTTTTAAAATATTACTTTATTTACAAAAAAAAAATCATTTAAAAAAAAAAAAAAATATTAATTAAAAATATTGGTATGTAGTATAAATTGGGCTACATACACCTATATACGTATGTGTAAAATTTCGAAAGAATCGCCATTTAGCCATTTATGAAATAGTCGAAAGCAAAAAAAAACCATCCTATGGACAATAAAAAAAATTTTCAACCATATGATCGGTCGTACCTAAAAAGCTGCACTGATTTTTTTATATCGTTAGAGCCGTTTCGACAAAAATAGGCTTTAACGTAACGGTTATATGGCAGCTACCGTTATTTTTTAAACTAAAAAGAAATTCAATTTCCCCTCTGTACAATACCTAAAAAACTTTATATACCAAGTTTGAAGCAATTCGACACACCCGTTTGGGCTGCAGGTGTATGTATATACATACTTACATACGGAGAGTTTTTAGACCATCTTTTTTGTTGTCTTCGCTATCATCGCAATGTCATGTTTGATTGTTATCTCAAAACTTTTTTTTCGACGTAAAGTAAAAATCTTAGGCCAAATCTGCCGGCCCCGACAATTTGCCACTATAGGGTCCAGCCTTCTCAGCCTTTTGGTAAATCCATCACTGATCTTGCCAATCCACCAGTACTATCCGCCATGTTGCTTTTCAGCTTTTTAATAACTTATATTATCTTTCCTTTGGATTAATTGAGATCCAAGTGAGGTGTAAAGGTCCAAAGTATTTTAATTGTTAATTTTATGTCCTACTAATATAGGAAATCTGAAATTTTTCGAGACTTGGAAGGCTACAGAATTGTATAATATGTGCAAATCACTGTTTCAGATAAAAGGTTTAATCAAAATCGGTGAATGCGTTACAATATATTGAAAAAACATCGCTTTAAAAATTAAAGCTTCCGTTCAGGGAATTACTTAAAGATATATTAAATATGAAGCAATCATTTCCCCCATTAAAGCCTTATATAGATGTATATGACGAAAACCACTTTCTTCTTCGACATCTCCATCATCATAATGATGATTGATTAAAACGTCGTCGCGTCGATTGGTTTTTTACTCGAAACCAATACCTACTTGCCTGAGCAAGAACAAATAATAATTTTTATTTGCTCATTTCAGCAACATTTGTCTCAAAACGACACACTCTATATGTGCTCGAATTGTTACAGTAAACTTAAGTATTATTAATGTCAATCAAATGTAATAATCATAAAACTTAATATAACGATGATCAAAAAAAAAAAATCCTTCTCAGGATATCCTTGAATCCCAATATGTCTTAGCCACATGTTATTAATCTAAAGACGAAGGGGCACACAATGTCATGTTATTCTCTCTGTCTTATACCCATTTACAATTCCCTTAGATATCGTTATATACCTTCCGCAAGTTCCATAACTTCCGAAATTACTTATTGCTTTTTTTAACGCACTTGTGAAAGAAACACACAAAAAAAAAGAACTACATAGAAATAATGGGAAATCACAAATCAAAAGAGAAAATATTTTCCTTTTTTTATTATTAAAGAGACTACACATACGTTTAGGTATATGGAATATCTCACTCGCATATAAATAAAGTCCAATTCCAGCTAGGATATATGACCAGCAATGCTCAGGACTTGGTTGGAAGTAGTTGCTATAATTTATTGCTTATGGTTGGTACGTATGAGAATATAACCTTGTTTTTATAGGAAAAAACCACTTTGTTGTATGTTTAAGTTTTCTTAAAACTTACGTCTAATGGTATTTTAATGAAATTATAGTATATCTACTGAACTCCTCATCTGAGAAAAATAATTTAGAATATCATCCATATCCATATAACAATGTCACCGAAATTGTTAAAGCGAGAATCCCACATGGGACAAGGCAATTGCACGTGAACGTGTCTAGAGAAATAGTTTTATTACAGTAATTTGCCGTGAAAAATGTTAAATATGAAGAAAACAAACGATTTCCTGACGTCGAATGGCCTTTTAACCCTACCTGGCTAAATAATCTCTACTTTGGCGCTATAGTTCGGGGCGAACCTGGGCCTCAACCACTATGGCTCTCCTTGACTAGCTGCCTCCAGTTTTACACTCCAAATTGGTTGAGGTCATCTTCTACTTAAGCCCGCCACCTAAGGCGAGGTCTTCCTTGATTTCGTTTTCCCTCTGGGATGGAATTGAAGGTCCTTCGAGCCGGATTATGTTATTTTCCATTCTTTCAACATGACCTACCCATATTGAACGTGATAAAACTTATCTTTTGTACCAGTTCAATGTCGCTGTACAGCTCGTATAATTCGTGGTTGAACCTTCTCCTCCAAAGCCCGTAAAGGCAGATAGGGTTGAAAATCTTGCGAAGAACCTTGCACTCGAAACGACTAAGGATATCTGAATCCGATTTTTATACAGTCCATGTCAAAGTTGTACCTATCTATGGTGAATCTTCGTCCAATCTGCCTCGCCCCGGTGTTGCGTGTCCCTTTTTTGGCCTCATTGACTGCTAGTCCTATCTTAGCCTCTTTAGCTTGTTAGCAACCGCTCCAGTGACAGCTCGCTAGGTTCTACCAATGATGTCTGTCTAGTCAGCGTATGCTAGCATTCGCAAAAACAGTTAACTGGGGAGTTTCTTACAATTTGTTCAAGTACATATTAAGTTGAAGAAATCGCACGATAGCGCATCACCTTGTCGGAATCCATTTTTAAGGTAAGGTCAGTGCCAACCTTGACGGAGTAGAGAGAATTCTCTATCGTCATCCTACACAGTCGGACGAGGTTTGTATGGATACCAAAACCAGACATTGATCTGTTAACTCGTCTCTATAAATGATATCGTGTGACCTTAAAATCGATAAGGAGATAGTGGGTAGTTTGGGTAGTTTCTATGTCTCGATACACGTCCATATTTTAAAACTATTGACAAATGCCAATTTATAATTGTCATACCAGTTTTATAACAGTTTGCTATTAAAGGATGACATATTTCAAAGCTCCTTGCGCGATTGGGGGTCTACTGCAAACATAGAATAGATATGTTTTTTTTGACCCTGCGGGACCCGGGACACATAAAATGAAGTAATTTTTATGCGGGTATAGGACTTTTGGCCATTAGTTTTTGTCTGTTACAACTGTTATAAAGAGTCATGTCAACACCTGACATCTCCTTTAAATTTGAATTCATTTTTAAGCTTGAAAAGTTTTTGAATTCCTTGGGATTTTCTTTCACGAAACAAATACCTCCACAACAATAGTAAGTACAACAAATTTTTATATGTGTACTTGCCATCATGGAATGTCCTTAAGTGCTTAACCGAAGGTCATATATGGGTCAGTATCGTTTCGAAATGTTCAACAAAATATTTCATCAAAAAAAGGTACAAAAAAGGAAGATACATTGAGGGACAATAACAAAGGTTTTATGGAACTACCCTACATTCTATACCTAACCCACTCGAACTGTTTGGAGTTTGACATTATTCTAAAAAAAAAAAAGTTTGTCCCCTTTACTGATGCACGCCCCTGTTCTTACTGAGGAGTTTGAATTTTTTGTTTGTCTCTGATGGGATGTGCCATTGAAGGATGAGGATACAAAAACAATGGGGTGATAAGTAGGAAAACAAACATTCCAACATATCCCAGTAACTATCAAAACATATGTTCCAAAAGGGACTTATGATCATATACATTTGCATCAAAATCGAATTTTCTCTTTTCATATAATACCCACCCATAAGCGTATAACTGAAGTGGCATATCTTTTATACCAATTCAAGGAGTAGTCAGGCTTACTCTGCTTTCTGCAAACATATAGCTACTATATGGATATAGTGATAAGCTTTCACAAACAAAAGATTAAAAGGATACAGATCTGTGGCAGATGACGATGATGACGACGACAACGACGCAACGCACGTGTAGTTATACCTTAGCTTTAACCTAAAATACGTATACGTGCTCGTTGTTGAGATATTTACTCTTCCATCAGCTCAGCAAAGGATAGGAAATCTCAACATGCTCACATATTAAAAAATTGTTAATTTTTCCCACGGTAGATATTCTTTGTAATAATTACGTAGTCGCGTTTTGTCATTCAAAACATTCCTACAAAGTCTCAAAGAACAGTGTAGAAATCAAGTTAACTTACAAACAATCCATTATTTGGGTAAAGCCTTTCAACCTTACTTGCCATATTGCTTTGAGAATTGGTATGAAACAGCAATTGAGACTTACTTTACTTTACTTTTGATGGCGCTCACAGACCAGGGTGGGCTACGGCCTCAAACAACAAGCCCCTCCAGTCAGCTCTGTCCCTAGCTAGCCGCTTCCAATTTCGCACACCAAGTTGTTTGAGGTCGTCCTCCACTTGTGTGCGCCACCTGTTATGGGTTCTTCCTCTGCTGCGTACACCATCGGGGTTGGATTCGAAGACTCGTCGGACAGGTGCGTCGCTGTCCACACGCTCCACGTGCCATCCCAGCCGTTGTATTTTAAGCTTTTTGACCAGGTCAACGTCGCTGTATAGCCCGTATAGCTCATCGTTGAACCTTCTCCTCCACACTCCTTCGATACACACCGGACCGAAAAATCACACGAAGAATCTCCATCTCAAAGCATCCTAGAAGACTTTCGTCCGATTTTTTCAATGTGAATGCTTCTGCCCCATAGAGCAGGACCGGGATGATAAGATCTTGTATAAAGTCTCCTTAGTTCTCTGAGAGAGGGCCTTACTACTTAGATGCCTTTTTAGTCCGAACAAACAGCGGTTGGCAAGAGTATTTCTTCGTCTCTGCACTGATGTCGTTTTGCGAGGTTATAGTGGAGCCCAGGTAGATAAAGTCCTTGACAATTTCGAAGTTATATCTGTCCATCGTGATATTTTGCCCGAGTCGAGGATGTTGAGATTCCTTTCTCGATAACAGCATATATACTTCGTCTTGTGCTCATTAACCGCCAATCCGATTTTAGCCGCCTCCGATTCAATGCTCTCAAATGCGCCTTCCACAGCTCACTTCGTTCTGCCGACTATGTCTATGTTGTCTGCATACGCAAGCAATTGAACGGACTTTTGATAAATTGTAAAGCTGGTGTTGACATGTTCGTTGCGTACAATTGCTTCAAGAACGATGTTAAATAGGTTGCACGATAACGCGTCGCTTTGCCTCAATCCTTTCTCAACATCAAAGTAATCGGTAGTGTTCTTACCGATTTTGACGGAGCAGCGAGATTTCTCCATCGCCATCCTGCACAATTGAACGAGTTTGGCAGGGATGCCGAGATAGGACATGGCTCTGTACAATGCGTCCCTTTTCACGCTATCATACGCGACTTTAAAATCGATAAAGAGGTGGTGTGTATCGATCTGGAATTCCAGGGATTTTTCTAAAATCTGCCGGAGATTGAACATTTGGTCGACGGTTGACTTGCCTACCCTAAAACCACACTGATAGGGGCCAATCAGATCTTTGACAAAAGGTTTTAAGCGTTCACACAGGATAGCCGACAAGATTTTATAAGCGACGTTTAGGAGACTTATTCCTCTGTAGTTGGTGCATTTCACAGCGATTGAGAGCGCATTTTTAATACAATAACCGCTAATTTATTCAGAAAGTTCTAACCAATAAAAGTCGGTTTAACGAAAAATTAGAATTTGTTTGAGTTCTAACTTATTTCTTCAACAAGTTTAAACGCCTCAGAATTCGAATATAAAACTCTGTTTTAGTGAGTACCTACTTAATTCGATTTATTTGGACACTCCAAAATTGGGGGCGTTATAATAAATTCGAAGAAAAACATTGGATTATATTGATGCTGCTTATCGCAAGTGAAAATATGCATTTGTATGTCGTTGAAATTGTGAATTTGTGTCGTGTACCAGTGTTTGTCGTATCATAATAAAAGTGTACAGCCCTGTAACGGAGCTTAACATGCTACAGATTACAGCGAATTAGATCATTTCCAATCGTAATATAGCCGCCGTAGGCGTCTCGGCAGCAGCAACCTACAACACCGCATAACAATCATTCGACACCGCAGTTATCGAACACAGCGCAAATACACAGTCCTTATCAACAGGTGACGTCACAGCTAAACTGAACACATTTGTCACTTACATTCAACCTTAATATAGTTCACACTCAGTCCTACCTAATATGAGTACCTGCCTACTCTTGTGGAGGAAAGTCACTTCTTTGCCCCGATTCAAACTGACGTGTTCGCATATAAATTCCAAGGCAGGCGAAATTGTCCGACTATTTCGTTCCTCAGCTTTTTTCTACCGAATTGGGTAAGGAACCTATTGTTTGCAGCTTAGCGTCCTAATAGCTGCCTGGAACTTTGGTACCCGCTGCTCCGTCACCGCATACATATTGGCCATTGGCTTTGCACTTGCCGATCTACACTCTGTTCAATTAATATTTTTATTACAGGGAAGAAAGGATATTTGCCTTTCACCCTTACTATTATGGATTACAATAAGCTATCTCTAATTCTATAAATCTTTTCCATTTTAAATGGTTGCCGCAGTGAGCATTATAAATTGGCATATTCCTCTCACAAATGTCGGTAGGGTTACCAAGTTTTAATTTAGATTTCATGAACAGAAGCATGGAGATCGTAAACTAAATCTAAAAAAATTAAACTGAATCCAAATAAAAATAAATCTATCTTTTTCCACAGCACCAAGAGATGAGATAGAAGGCACGTTATTTTTAAAGAACTCTTCAGAAGGCTTAAACTCTTTTAACGTAAAAAAAAAATAAATAAACACTGCACAAAAATGATAATATCACCTCAAATTCCACTGCACTATTTTAAGTATAATATTTACATATATACACGAAACCCGCTTTTGTCTTCTTTTTAGATTTATTATCCCAAAGAAAAAAAACTACTTCGTGATTTAAAAAGTTGAAATTAAGTTATGAACTGAATTCCATCAAAACCTTGCTTAAATAGTAATTTCTCCTTAATAAAAATACCTAACAAATATTTCATAGCTGCATTTTAACCATATGTTCCAAAAAAGAAAAAGACAACACTTTTTCCTTAAACTTAAAAATATATGCTCTCATAAGCTCTAAGAAAGCTTCACATCTGAAAGTTTCATAGCAAAAACCAAAGAGAAAGGTATAAGAACTTCCATCAACGGACGAATTGTAACCAACGTTGCCGAAGTGGCACGATCGTGCGCTTTTGACACTTTTTAATTTAAATGGCACTCTGGCACTCAAACGCTTCAAATGGCACTCTAGGAATCAACGAACAAATGTTTTGAAATACATCCAAGTTCATGATCAGATCAGGTAGTACATCAGCTGAAAGGGTTGTTTCACGCTTAAATAACATTAAAACTCAACTTTCTTATAAAAGAATTAAACCACTTTTGTCGTTTAATGAAAAAATAAAGCATAAAACTTGCCAGCAATTCATATATCTAAAAATTTATATTAAGATTGTTCAGTGACAAAAAACCTAGAACAGAATAGAACAGAGCAGAACAGATTTGTGAGAAACTTCAGAACAAGATAGAACAAATTATTATTATTATTATTATTTATTTAAACGTTGAATGCTAACGTTAAAATTACAAAAAATTACTTAAGTCTATATATAATTAATTATAATTATAACAAAATGTCAACCACACAGAGCAAAAAAATTACATTTAAAGCTTTCAGACTTAAAATTGCGGAACCAATGAGAATAGAGAATTTATTGAAATTTTTGACTAACTGATTAAGAGGACTATTAGCTCCATAGTTTGATCTGTTAAAAATAGTTCGAAGGTAGTCTGACTTACGTTGAAACCTATTCGAACGAGAAACGATGAAGAGAAAATATAGACCCATTCATTACTCCAGTTATGATGCAGAGCTGCAAGTACTCTCTGTGACCAGAAAGAGATGGGAGGTTAATCAATTGAAGTCTTAAAGTATATGGAGGTAATTAGAACAGTCAGTCATCTGACAGAGATTATAAAAAAAAAACGATTGTTGTTTACCTACAATTCAAGTTCGTTTATGTTTGCAGAAACACTCTTAAAAATAAATTGAAATTGAGTTAAATTTATTTATTTGAATTATTTTTTATGAAATTGAGATGATTCCGACACGGAAAATGATTTAACAACTAAATCTAACTTTTTTAACAACATCAATTGGTTTTGACAGTTCTCACAAATCTGTTTTAACCTGTTCTATCTAAAAAGTAAGTGCAGAAAATCCTGTTCTAAAGTGTTCCAAACTGACTCATTGAACACCAAACCAGAACAGTTAAAAACAGAAAATTTCTCATTGAGCAGCAAAATCCTGTGCTTTTCTGTTCTAAGGTGCTCTAATCTGTTCCGAACATCCTCATTGAACACACATATAGTTAGTTGATGCTTTTATTTATTTTTGTATGTTTGTATAATGAAGTTCTTTTATTTTATCTATTAATTTATTTTTTATTAATTTTGTGTTTATTTATTCTTATTATTCCTTAAGTTTTTAGGTGCAATAAATAAAACTAAAAATTACATATGAAATCTTCGGAATTTTGTTACTTTTTTGTTGGTGGCACTTAGTGGCTTAAAATGGCACTTTTTGTTGTCAGAATTGGCACTTACAAAATTTAGTTTCCGGCAACGCTGATAGTAACTCGGAATCAATGTGTTTTTTTTTTAATAAACACAATAAAAGAGAATCAAATTGGCGGTCAGTCTCCTCACAGCCGTGGAGCAGACAGGTTCCGGTGGAATGTACGTGGATTTATGCAATATTTCAATAGCAATTTCCTAAGTTGAGTGTCATGGAAACAACAGCTGGCAACAGTGGGTTTGAAAAAGCTATCCCATAAGGCCTGTACTGAAAATATAAATTGAACAGAGTATAGTGCCTTCCACTGGCTGATCTAGTGCCACCAGGGGCTTGTACTTGCTGATCTAGCGCCACCAGGGCCTTATTCCTGTTGATCTTTCTAAGCGCCAATGTCGTAGTTCGATTTAAATATTTTTATATATTTACTTAGAACTAAAACGGTATTTAAGTCACAGAAGCGTCTGTTGTTTCAGCTTCGTTCATTTGCTGAACGCATTCATTTATGGCATGTGCTTCATTTTCTGATATGTCACTAAAATTATCTGGCTCAATGTTATCAAAAACGAAGTCAGCGTCATAAATCATGTCATCGCTAATATATGCATCACCATCACTTTCTACAGAATCGATGAATTGAGCCAATTGATCATCAGTCAATTCTTCCAAGTTAATTTTTTTTGAGGTTTCACACTTTCGGAGGTCTATCTGATACATTATTATTTAATTTTATCAATTATGTTTTTTTTATCACAAGACACAGAAAACAAAAACCAAGCAACAGACGGGAACTTTTTACACGTAAACAGGCAAGACCGTCTAGAGACGTGCAAAAATAAGTTTCCGTTGTTTTTTACCAAAATAAATATGATGATTGACACTAACGCAAACAAAACTGAAACCATTCTCTATGCTGAACGATGCCGATCAGCCAGGCAATAAGTATGGACGTCCCGATCGGACTTTGGTCCAATTCCGAAACCGAGCTAAATTCAAACCGATGACAGAAACCCGAACCGAATTACAAAGTGTGGGCAATAGGGCACCCACCGTTTCACTTTCTCATTTACAGTTCGTGTTTTAAAATTTAAATATATTTTGATTTTTCTGTCTGATAGACATTGAGTGATTTTACGTGTTGTTCTCTAGTAGCGTCCGTTAAATAATTTGGTTCTGTAACGTCCTCACTACCAACAAAATGTGGACGTTGTGACGAACCGAATGCGCCGACCAGAATGAGTGGCGCAGGGCGATCGGCATCATTCGGCATAATATGGACGGGCCTTTATGTATACATGTGATTGGAAAAAAAGTTGATTTAATTTTCTTAGAAAAATTTACATTTTGGTTAAAAAAGCTTATATATATAATATTGAAAACATTAAGAAAATAAAACATTTTGTTTAAAGGAGAAAAACGTTCATAATTGGTTCGATAGTTAGGATGTTGCATACTCTCGGACAGACAAGACTATAAGGAATATTTTTTGTAGCTAGACTAGAAAGCTTTATGACACTCATAGTGGTGACCAAACTTGACAAACATATTCAAGAATGGGACGAACAAATGTTATAAAAAGCTGATTTGTAACACAAGGATCAACAAATTGTCTTGACTCTTTTTTTATCCAACCAAGAATTGAATTAGCTTTATAACTTATTAAGTTGATGTGTTATATAAATTCAAGATTTCGATCAAACAAGACACGCTTACTCGTAATAAAAGAACGCCATTTAACGAATAATAAAAAGGAGTAACAGACAACTATCTTGTAAAACTAATATCAATGTTAAGTTACAAACACCGGTAAAAAACGAATTAAGGTCATACTGCAACTCTTCACAATAGCGAGAATATGAAATAGTTTTGGAAATTGAAACATCGTCTGCATAAATAAGGCAGTTTGAAAACTTGAACACAGATGGTAAATCATTTATAAATAAGATGAAAAGAACGGGGCCTAAATGGATACCCTTTGGTATTCCAGAATTAACTGTAAGCTTATTTGATTTGAAGCCGTTGGAAAGTACAGAGTAAGATCTATCCAATAAATACGATTGGAGCCACATAATAAAATGCTTGCTAAATCCTATCTTCTTTAATTTAAATAACAAAACTCGATGTGAGAGTCTATCAAACACGCCTTACTCGGTGAATATAAGGGGAACCCGATACCGAAACCCGATAGAAAAGAAAACCAGACCAGGCGGATTAATGAGATGCAAAGGAACATGACCATAGGAAATAGTTAATGATTGCGCTATTGATTGTGCCCATGTACAAATATGTCGGAAAGATTGGTTCTCTCTCAACGTACCGTCAGCACCCCACATTGAAATTGACAATGCTGTTAATTTCATCATATAGAAAATCGTATGCCTCCATAAGTAGGAACTTACAATTTTTCTACTATGTCTCCGTTAAATTTGCCGAAAAACATGCATTATTTAAAGTGCTTAAGCTCCAGTTGTAAAAAAATCACATAAGCGGGGTTCAATTAATGGTTCAAAAATATGATTTCCGTATTTTGGAAAATTTATGCAGACATTTGTTTCGTTCAATTAAGTTGAATAATCAATTAAAGTAGATGAAGTTAAGTGGGGGATACTGTATTGTATCAGTTTTTTTTTTTAAATCAAATATAGAGAGTTATTATTTTTGATTAGGGACCAAGAAGACTTCTAAGATTGGTGTAGTTTCCTCACCCTTAGTTAAGTGTGTTGCGTGCATAAGTTGCTATCATTAACCAAAGCAAAGGCTAACAATTATGTCCAACCTGTCTTACAGTATTGAAAGTGAACATTTTCGGAAAAACCATCGAATGACCCAAAGAATTATTAAAATTTTTGTTAACTCTTCTGGAGGAACTGTCTTCGCGCACATACTGTAAATATAAAATCTTGTGAATCGACACTGTATAGCCAAATGACAATCAAAGCTTGATGAGCTTTCTGCCGCAGCACAGCAACATAATAATTGTCCTCGTCTTTTTCATTTTTGTTTGACAAAGTTTCCTTACCCTACCATTTATGTTATCCTGAATATCGTTAACCCATCTAAGGACATAATATGTGGCACTGGTTGTGTTTTAAGATTATTACCTGCAAAGAGACAATGCAAACGACGCACAGTGGCATCCGATTATCATGGGGGAAAAATGAGCATGGTGAGCAAAGTACACTGCAAAAAAAAAAACGTATAAACAATATGCTGCATATGAAATTATATGTGAAAAGTTGTAACAATTGTTTTGTCGGCATCAAATATAATTTGAACACTTTGAGCTTACACGGGAATAAAAAGGATAAACTTTTTTTGCATAAGTTTTATTATTATTATTATTATTATTATTATTCCTGTTTGTTTGTCATTTGATATTTACATATATACATACATTCCCTAACTTTTATTTCGGGATAAAAGGTGGGGGAAAAAGTTTCAGTTTAATTACTTTTGTTTAAATTTTTTAGTGTCTAAAGGTTGTCTGTGTCTGTCTCTGCTCCTGGGTATTTATTTTTAGAACATGTTGTTTTGACAATAAATTAAAGTACACATTGTATGTAAATTGTTGCTATTATATTTTATTTGAGAATTTGGAACAAAAGTTCAAAAACAAAAGACTTTTGTAGATAGCACATTTACATTATGTGAAAAGTATATCAGACGCAATTTTAAATTGAAATTTTCAAGGGCATTTTACAGAAGAAAAATACATATTATTTATTAATTTTTTTTTTTGCTTTTTTTTTTTTTTTAAACAATATTGCGTCGGACCCTGCGCAGCTGTCGAGAAGGGTTGGATACAACTTTCTTAGAATATTTTTCGTTTAAATGTACACAATTTTCTAATACCCATAGTTATGCCAGCATTTAATCCGAAAACTACATAATCTATCGATGCGTAAATGGATTTCCACTTAGGTAGACTCGATGTTAAAACCTAATCAAGCTTAGTGTGTCTATAGATATTATCAAAACTCTTTTCTAAAAGGAACAATATTATGTTATGGAGTGCGAAATATTATATTCTGTTATGGAATATGAAATTACGCCAGAGAAAGTTGCGCCAGAATTGTTTATTTTTTTTTTGGAAAAAATGCCAGAATTATTTTCTTACTTAAAACTGGAAAAACGAGCAGATTTTTTTTCGAAAATAAGTCAGAAATATTGGAAATTATGCCACATAAGTGTGGAAAAAGAGGCTGAAAGTAAAATGGAAACTAAGCCAGAAAATTTGTATATTCCGAAATAACGGCTTGGAAGAAAGACCGTAAAATGGTTAAATGTATTTTCAAACCAGACGGAGTGTTGCGTGTCCGGTCTGGGCGGGGCCACATGACATATTGTGAAATCTTTATTCAAAACATAAAATAGATTTCAAATGTAATCACACATCTTTCCTATCCTTCTTTCCCTTTTTTCATTGGATGTCCGCGCTGTGTAAAGGGTATTCATAATCCTTTGAGCGCGTTCAAAATTATAAAAAAAAATCAATAAATTTTAAAAGCTAGATAAAAAATTCGAGCTTGTGTGAATTGTTTTTTTGCAATTAGGTCAAACACGTACAACACGTACATTTCGGAGCTTAAGGGGACATGGTGCCCCCTGCAACCCCAGTGCTTGGCCCAATATAGGATTTGGGCTGGGTATCTACAAGTTTGGGTATATGCAAATTTTGTTTGGAACTTTTTAAAAAGAAAACTTCAAATCCAAAAAAAAAACAATTGCATGTACCCACACTTGTACCACTCCAAATCATATATTGGGCCAAGCAGCGGGTTGCAGGCGCAGCATGCACCCCTTACGCACCGAGCTTTTTCTACGCCGTGGACCTAATTGCAAAAAAAACCTTCTTTACATTTCAAATTTTAGGAAATGGAAAAAACGGCAGAATTGTTTCTGGAAAAGGGACAGAAATTTAGGAAAATATTTCAGAAAGCTTTGTCTTTTTTCTTAAGAATGAAGAATTTTCTGGCGTTTTTTCCAAAAAAATAAATTCTGGTGTAACTTCAGAGAGCTGTGATTGCTGCTTATATCCGAACTAAATTTAAAGATAGCGAAGGTTAATTTGACATTAAGCGCGTAATCGTGGAATGTGGCTTTTTGATATATATACCTAAGATTTTAGTAAAACTTTTAAGAAAAATTTCACTGAATATGGCCTTTCCGACGTAATTTTTAAAGAATTGCTGACAAATGCGACGTCGTGAAGCATCAAACAGTAACTTTTTATGTGTACATTTCCAAATTTCATGGATTTTGTGTTTCCTTCTTCTTCGAAAATATGCCTCGTTTCCAAAGATGATTTTTTGGTCAAAAGAAAAACGTATAAGTATATAAGCAACAGATTTGGCAGACGCAGTTAAAACAGCATGGCTGCGTCAAACTGTCAAATACCCATATTAGAAGAGGAAGATCGCTAAACTTTCAAAGCTTGCAATTGCTGAACGAGAAAGAAGGACGGCTTTGTAAGCAACATTAAACGGTAGATACCAATCCAAGTTGGTATCATGGAAAAGGTATAAGGAAAAGATAAATGGCTGATGAATAAAATATTGGCTTTTTTTAGAAAAATAAATCCTATATAGCAGAAGTTCAAGTAACAACCCTTGACGCTTTTACCCAGCTCTCAAAATTCGAGTGCCAATTTATTTATGTCTTTTATTGAATGATAATGAAATTCAATAAAAGACAGAGAATTCATGATTTTTTTAAATTGTTGAATGCAATGAGAAATATCTACTAAGCACTCAATAAGGGAGTCCAAAGAAACACAATTAATGGTACACAAGCTTTCAAACCTATACACATTTTTGACCCATTAACAATTTTTGTACAACACAAATGCTCCTGGTTCTTACTCTTGAATCTTTCATTATTACCACGCTAAGCCAAAATACGTATATACAACAATACTGAAGCCTTAAAAAAATTCAAGAAATTACAAAAAAACCCAAAACAATGGACTTAGAGATGGGCACGCTTTACGCACCTCGTATTTTCACCACACTTTACCTCGTATGAAAAGCCACCACATATGAAATAAATAATGATTGTTTTAGTTTTTAATAATTATATAGTATATATATTAACTTCGAAAATGAAGATTAATTATTTTCTAAATTTATTCTGAAATTAAATATTTATTTACACTTTTCCACCACTTTCCTGTACTCACCAACCTAGTATTGCCTAGCACTAACACAATTCAATAGATAAGTATGCAACGAACACTCAAGAGTATGCAATTTCTAATTTCTTTTATATATTTCATTAAATTATCCAATTCACAAACCATTTTCTTTTTTTTAGCAACAGATATCGCTAGCGTATGTATGTATTTTTTTGCATTTTTATTTATTGTTTTAAACAATTTCTATGTAGTATATTTAAATAATTTTGGTATTCTGCACATCTAATTTATATCTAATTTATGCCCCTTCAGTTTTTGTAGGCCGTGAAAAGTGTACCACAAAAAACATGTTTCCCATTTGGGAAATTCCTTCCACAATGATACTTGTCAACCACAGTCCCACAAGGTTCATCTTCATGAGCTCTAAATAACTAATCGAGAACAGAGGAACCAAGTACTAATCAATATGGTCTAAGTAAATCAGTTGTTATGACAGCTATACTCCGACCTAGCATAGGAGTTTCCTCGTTCATCGACATCCATCACTAACCTTTGCCAGTGAAGGATGATGCAGATAAAATATCACCGGAAGACACCCATAATATTAAATCTCTAAAATCCCGTATCCTTAAATCTCAATGTATCCATATAATCTCTCCTAGTATCTCCAGCTTTTTCACACCGAACAAAAAACCGGGTTTTGACAAAAAATTTAAAAAACTCAAAAACCGTTCAAACTCCATATTTACTTGTTCTTCTTTGATTTTTCAATTATGTTGACACCACGATAGATATGTCAAATTTTGATGCTGATGGAATATTACTGCTGACACAGGACAAGCAATTTGTTTCCCAATATTGAAACACAAACTTAGCTTAATTACAGCAAAATCGTAATTATCAATTTTAAATAGATTTCTTCACAGTGTAGCTTCAATCAAGTCTTTTGTTTGGCAAATGGTATTTTTGCACCTCTCTTGTATACGAGCCTCATTTAAGTATGTATCTTCGTTGTTCCTATTAAGTTAAAATCATCATTGTTCTGCTTGACATATGAGTACTTTGCATACATACTTTGCCATAAAAGCAATCTATCCAACATCTTCCAGTATATTGTGTCCTATGCTCTGCTACACCACACCACACCACGGCACTCCACACCCTTACCTATTCTATAACTCATAAACAAGGAGATGTGCCGCATAAGCGCAATATGAATTTTCAATTAGGATAATATTATCTGGTCGTATGTACTTATATATCCTTTCATTTATGTGTATACCTGGGCTTTGTGTTCACGCAACGGATTTGCATGAGAGCTCAAGATGGGATACCTATACGTTACGTACGAGTAAGGTACACATTATCTGCGTTGAACCGAACAACCTATGGTCTTGTGCTTGAAGTTTTGTTCCGCCAGATGAGACGCAATCTAGGACATTAAGCGGGAGGCATGACAAAAAATAAATGAATCATCTATTCCTATGTATTAAACATATTTCTGTATATGTAAGATGAAATTTATGAACGTGTACATATTTCTATTGTCTTAGGTATACCTGCTCGAGGGGTTCGAAAAAAAAATTAAGTCTACATAATGTGCACAGCACAGCAGAAAAGCATACATTTTCCTAGGACATATAGTAGACTTTCTGTTGAATTGTATATACCCTCCTAAGGACATGAATTAATTTAATGAAATGCATTATGTTCTTTTCACTTTCCTTCTCTTTCTCCCTGTTCAACTCTCCTTTTTTTCTTAAAATTGAAATTTGCATTATTTTCCCAAAAGGAACAGACATACTTAAAGTCGCTTTTTCATTATGAAAAAAATATCGAAGCTTTTAAAGTAATCAAACTGAGGCCACACAAATTCGAGCAAGGACGACACTTGGTAAACGTTTCTTTCAGAATGTCAAAGGCGAGAGAAGAAGCTGATTTTAATGTGCAAAAATTTTAAGCCCATATGTATTTTCTGCATACCATGACACTTGCGAAATCCGCCATTTACGAGAAAGTTTTTTTTGCTTAACGAATCGATCAGTCTAGCCAACATACTTAAACATCGTTGGTTGGCACATTGGTACTGCTTAAACTATCCCAAATTGTGTGCTATTGACAGTGTCATTTAGTCCTGTGCGAAGGACTTGTTTGTAAGTTGATATAGCAGGCATTTGGTGGTGTTTCGTTTTATTTCTTCTCCAATCACTTTGCAGGACCCTACAACGGAACTTTGAAAGTGCCCGATATCACAAAAATTCCCCAGAAGTTTGACGGATGTTGAAGTTAGTCTATTTTGCGTGTTAAACGTTAAAATCTACCCTACGCACAATATGACTTAGAACTAAATTTAATAAATCACTCATGTAGTTCGGAAAAGCACTTCCGTATAAATGCTATTGCATGGTGTGTTCTCGTGTTCTCTAATGCAACAGGATAATTTTTTCCCGGAATGTCAAGTTCGAACATGATCATAATATAGCACCAATCTAAGGCACTTGCCTTGTTAGTTCCGGCAGAAGATATGATCGGCTTTTTCTGTATAAGAAATATTAAAACGTCTTAGCTATATAGGTCATCGATTTGCTTTGATGTATGAGGATCAGCATGTGATCCGCTAGGAAACTTTCAGAATCGACAGCGTTTCTTTCACACTGTGTGTTCATTTACTTGAAGTGACAACCATTTTGAAGCTGTTTTAATACTTCTTTTGTAATTAACTTTACTTGACTCCTTGATTGTCAATATCATCGAGTCCTTTTAGCTCATAAAATGTGTATGTTTTTTTCCCGCAGGATGATACGGCTCCCGGAAATTACACCAGAATTTTTTTTTTGAAAAAAAAATTGTGGCGCGATAGTTGATTCGCCTGTCAACCTCATTGTCAAAGGTTCGATCCGTGCCGTAGTCTATGTTCTCTTATTTTCCATTAAAAACCAATTCTAAAAATAAATGTCATACAATGCGTTACTTATTGCATGCTGTTTAGGCATAAAACTAACAACATGTGATTGAGTAAAACTAGTATACCGATAAAATATTACACAGAATACAAAAATTAATGCGAATTATAAGGGACATAGATAAATAAGACACGGAAATTTCTCAGCATTAGTTCAGCCGCCATCCCTGGAGATAAAATCTGAGACAACAATCACCTACAGTCTCAGAACATCGTTCCTATCATTCTTTCTCTTCCTTAACCTCAACATCCGCCGAGCTGTGTTGAAACATTTAAAGGGTAAAATAATTCTTTGAGCGCGTGTAAAATAAAAAAAAATAAATCTTCATACAAAATTCTGGACTTTCTTCCTATGAAAAAAAAAAAAACAAAGTTATCTGATAATCTTTCCCAAATGTCTGGCCTATTTTCCCAAAAAAAAAAACATGTGCTACAGAAGTGATAACTTAAACTAATCTAAGTTGAACTATTTACATACAATTGAAATTGTTTACCTTGAGAAAAGCTTCAAAAGTTCTCCGTTACTTTGATTAATTTCAAAAGTTCTCCGCATGCGTGAGAGAAAAACTTTTTTTCAAATATTTTGGAATGCAGTATTATTTAGAATTTGAAGGACATCGATCGAAATGTGTTGAGTCGTTTATGAGAAAGTTGAAAATCCAAAAAAATGTAAAAAAATTACATATAGACAAATTTGTATAAAAAAATGTAGAATATGCTTATAATGGTAGAAAGATTTTTTTTAATTAAAGTAGGTAAAGTCGTTTTTGAGATAATTAAGATAGAAGAAACAATTGTACGGCATTTACTGTTATTTTGGGGGTTGAAAAACCAAGTTTGAAAGAAATCTCTTCAGTGGCTTAGACTGTAGACGATCTAAAGACAGACGAAATTGGGGGAAATACTTTGTTGGTTTTCTCCAGCATCGTAATATGAAGTTTGATTAAAATCTCGATTTTTTCTCGTTTTTTTTTTTCAAATGCAAAGCTTGCCCTTAGGCAAATCTCAACGGAACAATTTGATATAACGTGCATAGATACAAGAAGAGAGGTGGCCAAATTAAATGCCACCAAAAGTCTTAACCTATTTCCTACATATTATTATGTCCACATGCGTATATACATATATACGCTAGAAAGCCTACCTTTCTGCAGCCTCATTTATCTGTATTAGAAAAGTGACAAGTGTATGAAAGGTTTAAGGACCAAACTATCGCCAATGCCAGAACGCTGGGTCTAGATGAAGCAGCTTGTTAGAGATCGAGGAGAATATGGAGGAATGATATGTCATGGCCTTATGTCCGGGTCCGAAGTCTTGGTGAAATAATTTAAAATAATATATTTCAGGCAGCGCCACAGAAAATTAAAAATCTTTCTGGGTTTATAATTCCGAGATAGTATAGTGATCAAATTTATACTCGACAAGATTATATGAGGGTTGTAAAATTGAGATCCAATGAAGGGAAGGTCATTGATTAACACCTTGGATTTCTTGCAAATACCTAAAGCGCCGCATTGGTTGTTTGATGGTTTATTGGATTTGATAGATTCTGTTGTCTCGTTCTTATTGTTTTTTTTATACATTTCCTGTTCCCCTAAATTCATTTACCAACAATAAATTTATCTTATTTTTCACAAAACTATATTTTTCAAAAAAATTAATCATCTTGGTCTTAAAAACTTTCCTTTATAATTTTTTTTCCAAAGCTGCGCATTCTTCAAAATCCAAAATCGTAGAGCCCTTCTAATATGTTTTCTTAACCCGCTCGATTTTTTTTTCAGCAGTACTTTCGACTAACTAACGGCCCTGTTTTTCGGGTACATCTTCTTTGAATTTCTCTCCGCCATTTTTGCTGGAGAGAGAGAGCAAATGCAATTGAAACCCGATGACGACCCTGGTTACTCGGGCATTCTCAAAAAAAAGTTGTTTCTGGCGCTCAGGGACCACCTGTCACCAGTCAGTTCCTGAATTGTATTCGAACAAACCGCTCCACTGTTTATAATTAAGTAGAGCAAGGATGGATATATTGAAGGAAATAAAAGAAACGGAATTAACCTCCGTAAGTTTTAACTGGATTAGCTGCATTCAAAGCAACTGAGAATGTAAGTCACAAGCTGTTAAGACAAATTTTATTGAATGTATTCAAGAACCCGAAATGATTTATTACGACACGACGAAAAAATCATTTTCAAAAACTTTGAAGAATTCACCAATAAGAGAATATCACGTTTAAATGATTAATAGATCGTTTATGCAATTTTTTCAACTTTTATTCAGAGAATGTCATTAAAGCCCACAGTCGTCAACAAAAAATACAACATAATTTTCAATGGTTTTCCTTGCTTTTTAGTGTTTTTATACACATTCATACACACAACACATACATATACGCGTGTAGTAATTTGAACTCTCTAATTCGTGTTTTCTCAAAAAGCCTAAAAACTAAATACTGGTTACAAAAAAACTCCAAGCGTTTTTCTTTATTCGGTCAGTCATTAGTGCAACTTTACACATAATACTTCCAGTGTCAAGTGATTAAATGTCCAGAATTAAGAATAAAACATTTAAAATTTAGGTCGACTTCTATTATTCTACACAATATATCGCAGTTAAGTTTTTTTTTTTTAAATTAATAATTATAGTTGTTTTTTTTATTATTTTTTTTGAGAGATTTTTCGTTGCAGTTGCAGTAGTGAAGAGAACTTTCTTTTGACCCTGTTTAAAAAATAATGAAAAAATAAGTTTAAACTTTATTGTTGTATTCTAGGATTTCCAGAACATTAGGCTTAAAATAGAACATTGTTCTGTGAAACGCACTCAATGTTAAAAATCTGAAGATATTACTTCAACCAGCCGCTTAATTCGGGATGAATGTCAAGATTTTGTCAGCGAGCAGCCCAGTCAAATCGATTTGGTTGATAATCTCAAGTTTGGCCCAGCCGACCTAAATACGATTAAAGTAGCCATATTGTTGCGTTTAATGGAGCTTACATAAAAGTGATATTATTCACCAAAAAGTCATTTGACGTCAACATCATGTCAATTTTCTCTTTACTGGCGATTTACATATAGCAAGTTTTGGATTCGTAAAAAAATCGATCTCGAGATTTCGTCGAAACTTGACATTAAGCTGATAGCGGAGACGAAAAAAGTAGGTCCTCGAGTGTACAACCTAAGCTCGTAGATGGACTTGCTTCAAACTTGGTACCTGTTGTATTTTTGGTAACTATGCCCACTTTTTTTTTTTTTTTTTATATTCTACACGCGCTCAAGGGATTATACTACCGTTTTAATGTTTCAACACACCGCGGGCGTGAGGGTGAGGTTAAAGAAGAGAGAAAGAATTATAGGAAAGATGTATGGCCCGATGTTCTGAGACTGTAGGTGGTTGTTGTCTCAGATTTTATCTCCAGGGATGGCGGCTGAACTAATGCGGAGAAATTTCCGTGTCTTATTTATCTATGTCCTTTATAATTCGCATTAATTTTTTTATTCTTTGTCATATTTTATCGGTATACTAGTTTTACTCAATCACATGTTGTTAGTTCTATGCCTTAACAGCATGTAATGAGTAAACCAGCAACTCATTGTATGACATTTATTTTTAGAATTGGTTTTTAATGGCAAACAAGAGGACATAGACCACGACAAGGATCGAACCTGTGACCATGATGTTGACAGGCGAACACACAACTATCGCGCCATGGCCATCCCCTTGAACTAATTGTTCAATTGCACCTATAAACCAACAATTGGTAACTCTGTGGTTCCGAGCAACAGGAAATCATCTTTTAAGTATTGCATGCATGTTTCCACCGTTTTAAGGATCATTTTAAGAGTTGCAACAGAAATTGCAAAGCTTTACAGAAACTATATAAAAAGTGCCCATCTTTACCGTCAAAAGTTTCCTAGGTTAAAAGGGATTTTTTTGATATTGCATCGTTTCCCTCTGTAATTGGTGCTGTTGATGGAACCCATATTAAAATTCAGTCTCCTGTTAAAATAAAATATGCTTCAATTTTGCGTGAAATAAAGTTTGTTTTTTAGTAGGACCCGACTCGGAAATAGTACAAGGATAAATTTCCATTAAATAATCGATATTGTTTTCATCATATAAAAATAAAACAGGGCGCAAAACATCGAGTGTAGCTTCGGCTGTGTGGCACGTAGCGCCGTGCTGTTGAAACCAAATATTGCCAATATCCTCCTCTTCAATTTTTGTGAACAAAAATTCGTTCAACATGGCCCGATAACGATCGCCATTGACTGTAACGGCCACTCCTTGCTCATTTTCGAAGAAAAATGGCCCAATTATGCCTCTGGACCAAAATCCGCACAAAACAGTGACTCGATTTGGGTGTATCGCCTTTTCAATGTATGCGTGCGGGTTTTCTGTGCCCCAAATGCGACAATTTCGCTTGTTTACATACCCGCCAAGATCAAAATGAACTTCATCTGAAAAGATGATTTTTTTTGGCAAAATCGGCATCTTCTCTAAGTCGATCCCAGGCCCACTTAGCGAAGCGAAAACGCATTGGATGGTCAGTTGGCTTCAACTCCTGAACCAATTGGACTTTGTATGGCGTCATACCAAGGTCTTTATGCAAAATTCGTCTCAATGATGTCTTCGAAATGTTCATTTGTTGAGAACCATGGTGAATTGATGTTGATGGCGCTTCACGCACACTTTCTGCCACAGCAGCAATATTCTCGAGTGAACGAACTGTTTTTGGCTTTTCACGCTTTGGTTTATCGATGAGGATGCCAGTTTCTTTCACTTTTTTCACAAGATAACGAACATACGGAGCTGACGGTGCTTCTCTTCTTCCAAAATCCGTACGCAATTTTCGCCCACATTCTGCAACATTACCATGATTTTCAAAGTAATGTCGCAATATTTCCCAGCGTTGTTCAAGCGTATACACAACCATATTCGTTCAGCGGAAGGATAAAACTAATTATCTGTCAAATCAGACATGAGCTAAGTGTTACCATTCACGAAATACGCACTAGTTGAAAAAAAACGTTAGATGGCGGACCCTTTATTTTTAAATATATGTGCAAATTTTTGTCAAACTGAAATCCTTATTTTTAAAAAACTGAAATCCTTAAAAATAAATTAGGAGTTTATGTTTTTCACATCATTCAACACACTGCGCGCTTGGAAAGTTGTGATGGAATCATTTTTCACTTTTCTGACAATTTCGGTTTTGATTTTAAGTATGATTTTAAGTATCGTATCAGCAAACGGCCCTTAAAGTCTTAAAGTCAACCTTTCACAAAGGGGGTAACAAAGTCTGACAAATGAGCGATTCAACGAACGAAATGCATAAGTAATAATAATAAAATAAATCCTTCCCTGGATTTTAGCAGTTCGCTTAACGGAGCATAACTACGGTTTGATATTTTAACGCGCATAGAATATTTCTCCAAGGAAAAACTTGTGAATATTCGGTGGTTTGGTTTAGATTTTCGCTGGGAGAAATATTTTTTTTATTCAATTTTTCAAATTTAAAAAAAAATTATAAAAATTGAACCTGAGTACTAAATGTTCAATTTTTTTAATTTTTTTTAAATTTGAAAAATTGAATAAACAAAATATTTCTCCCAGCGAAAATCTAAACCAAACCACTGAAACCGCTGAGTCCAGCGAGACTATTGGCGAATTTCGGTACCAAAACTACAGTCTCAACTCTATTTGTCTCTTTCTTTTGTGTCTTTCTTAATTTTAAATTTTCTTGGATAGCTTTTTCTAGTAAATGTTTTAAAACTAAAATATCAGAATAATCTGCATTATCTTATGTACCGCCTGTTCAATGAGACCTAATCAGTTATCAATATAAATAACACCATCCTTTGATGAAATAAGACACAGGCACAAACGCATATGAAGATTTTTTTTTGTTTAAAACATGTAAATAAATGGTAAGACCCTATCGACAAGCTACTGACACATTGTAGATGGAAAATTATGAGAAAAAAATCAGTGTTCACTATATCGCGATTTTTCTTGTTCACCATTTAGAGTACTCTGTACAAAATTTCGTGTGTTCACTATATTGGATAGTTCACTCGAACGAGATTCACTAATATTCACAATATTTTCGAAAAATAGTTTTTGGATTCTTGAAACCAAAAATATTTTTTTTTGTAAATTCGATATTTCGAAAACATCGATCAATTTTTAAATTAATCATATAATTAAACGGCGAACATGTTTTCTGTGGTACACTTTTCGCGGCCCACAAGAACCGAAGGGGTATACATTACATATCAAACGAAAGCATTTTTTGCATAGATGTGCAGAATGCCAAAATTATTTAAATATACTACACAGAAATTGTCTAAACAATAAATAAAAATGCAAAAAATACACACCTACACTAGCGATATCTGTTGCTGAAAAAATAAAATGGTTTGTGCATTGGATAATTTAATGAAATATATAAAAGGAATTCGCAATTGCAAGCTCTTGAGTGTTCGTTGCATACTTATTTATTGAATTGTGTCAGTGCTGAGAAATACAAGGATAGTGAATCTGAATAGTTGAGTATAGAAAAGAGGTGGAAAAGTGTAAATAAATATTTAATTTCTAATAAAAACTTATGTACAACTTGAACAAAGACCGTCACAATAAATTTAGAAAATAATTAAGATTTATTTTCGAAGTTAATATAATTGAATTTATACAAATTAAAACAATCATTATTTATTTCATATGTTGTGGTATTTCATAAGAGGTAAAGTGTGGTGAAAATACGAAGTGTATGAAGCGTGCCCATCTCTAATTCCATTGTTTTGGGTTATTTTAATATTTCTTGAATTTTTTTAAGGCGTCAGCATTGTTGTATGTACCTATTTTGGTTTAGCATGGAAATAATGAAAGGTGCAAAACTAAGAACCAGGAACATTTATTGTTGTACAAAAATTGTTAATGTGTCAAAAATGTGTATAGGTTTGAAAGTTTGTGTACCATTAACTGCTTTCCTTTGGACTCCAGGATTGAGTGCTTATTAGGCTCTTCTCATTGCATTCAACAATTTAAAAAAAATCATGAATTATCTGTCTTTTATTGAATGATAATTAATTAAATAAGTAAATTGGCACTCGAATTTCTGGGGCTGGGCTGCTAATATTGTTAAATAATTAAAATTGTCCCTATTTTTTTTTTAGAAAAAAATTAAGTAAAAGAATTCTTATAAAAAATTAAGTAAAAAACGAATTTTTAAATATATTTAGCCGTTTCTACATATATTTATTTAATATATATATAGATTACGTGAGTATATGTGTATATTTTGCATCCAATTCACGTTTCGAGCACCCAACTGCATAAGCCATCTAAAAATTTCAATCTACCTTAAATATTTTTAATTAAAGAAGGGCACAATTATCTTTTATTAACTACCTCTGCTGATGAAACCTTTTTCGAAATAAACTTTTCATTAACGGTTATTATTTTCCATTGAAGTTTAACAATAAAATTAAATAAGACACCTCTTTAAGACGACGAAGGACCAAAGCGACGAGTGGAGTAATGCCCAAAACAACATAGGTATAATGTATAATGTACCCATAACCTAAACCAAGCGTTGCACTACACTAAAAGCCATATCCTTATTCAAAATTCTGAATCCTTTGTTTTGCCAATAATGTGTTATATTATTATCCAGAGGATCAAAAAAGGGAAATTATTTCAAGCACTATGTTTATTTAATGAGTAAAGTTAAAAGTAAGCATTTCCGATTCACAAGAAAATGGCTGATGACTATATAGGACACAGAAGATTGTAGAAAATAAACAGTATACCGTTTGGGTTTTTGTTTGTGTTTTGTGTTTGTATTTGATTTTTGGCCGTTCATAAGTGTAAAGCTTAAGAATCTCTCAAGTGAACATTTTGAATTACCGTTTCAATGAAGAATAATCCTGGGGTGCTTTACTTCGTCCTCTTTTTTTTTCCTTGCAGCCATCGAAATCCTTTTCCTTAGTATCTAACTCCTTCGTAATAATAAAAGGGTAGGTGTGAAATGAAAAAGGATGTTCTTGAATGTGTTTGTGTGAGAATGTTTTAAGATTTTTTTTTCCTTCGACCCATTTTCTTACTGTGAACTTCATGAACTCGCCCGCTTATTCTTCAAGAAATTCATTTTAAATTATTTTCATAGTCTTCGTTTCGTAACTTGAAATGGTTTCTGGCACAGTGGAGTATAAATGAAGAAACTGCCGTCAGAGTGAAACCTTAAACTTTTTTCAAAGTTCTTCTTCTTCTTTTTTTTCGTAGCTTTTCATAATTATTCTTGTTGCTGTATAACAAATGGGTAGGTATATACCTTTGCCTGTATTCTTTCTGCCTTGTCCCATAAACCTTTGTCAAATTAATTACTCAAAACTTTGTTTCTACATTGCCTTATTTTAGATTGTCATATAAATTTCTTACATGGTGTTTCCTGGAGAAAATTTGACTTAATGACTTTTGATCTTGGGTTTGGGTCCAGAGTAGGTATGGTAAGAAATTTGAATGTTTTATGAGTTAAAATGGCACAAGCAAGACGAAAGTAGGTTGTGTGCGTGTGTCACCATTTTGAATGTCGCTCAAAAGAACCATTTTAAAATAATGAAGGCTTATAGAACTATAACGGAAACAATGTTTGTTATTTTTATGAACGAGACTAGATACCTATACATATTTATAACAGTTTTATTACTTAAAAGTTTGAAATAAAATTGAACTCAAAGAAATGATATCAAAGATTACAACGCATCATATTGTTGGTATTTCGAATGAATTCTACCAAAATACATTGCTCATGCATATCTTTCTCAGCTAAGCTATATTTATTCTTCATTCAAAACGAGCATAATTTTTCAATTTTTACTTTTCTCAAAACAAGTACCGAATAAATAGAATTTCCAGAAACTAAACCTAGGCTTCATGCAGAAGTCTGTAGATACAGTAGGAACCATTATAAAATGTAGTCACAAAAAATGTTGCACGGGCCAGAAAGACTAGTAAATACCTGTGTCAAACACTCTTTCTCTAGGTCATCCAAGGCATATTCTTCGAATGTCGTGGTCATGAAATAAGACTTCGACAAAAACTTTAAGCCGAAGTTAAGCAGCAAAAAAAGTGGAAGCTACTAATTAGGCTATGTATTCAAGGAAAATGTTATTAAGTGCTCGAAAATATCTGAAAGGACTGATAAGCAGGGGCTAGAACCAAAACTTTTTTACCGATAGGGGAGTCAATCGTCATCATCCAGGTGGAAGCCTACCTTGATGGGAATTCGTATTCAATCAGGGATTAAATTCATGTCAGCACTGAACTCATACGACAATAGGTCAAAAGTTCTATGGAAGTGCATGAGCATTGCAGTTATTGGATACTATATAGATAGGGGCAGCAACTCCCCTAAAGGAATGTGAATAGGGGAAAATGTGAGTAAATGCAAAATAAAATAAAATGCACGGCTATGGATCGTACGCACTTGCTCTTATGTTCGATCACATCGTATTCAAAAGATTTCTATTAAAAATCTAAATATATTTTAAGGTCGTTTTTTACTTAATTTTTTATATATACAACATTTCCTTAATTTTTTTCTAAAAAAAATTGGTATGGCAATCTTAAATATTTTATAATATAAACTAAAAAACAACAGAATAAATCGGCTTAAATTTATAATAAATTTGAATTTATGATAATTTTTTTTAAAAAGATGGCTTTTGAGAAAAAAAGTTTTTTTTTAACTTTTTGCAAACAATTTCCAAAAAAAAAAAATCAAAAACGCCAATCCATAGGTATTCAGCAAATACATAAAACTAAAATTTAAAAAAAAATGAATAAGCAGTTTTCAAAATATAAATTAAACATTTTTTTTTTTTACCTAAATGCTTTTAAAAATACAAAATATATATTAATTAAAAATATTGGTATACAGTATAAATTGGGCTACATACAGGTATATATGTGTGAGATTTCTAAAGAATCGGTTAGGCCACTTATGAGATAGTCGAAAGAAAAAAAAAGTTCCCATGGTAAGTACCTATACCGTTTTTAGGCATTTTAATTTTTTTTTTTCAACCATATGATCGGTCATACTTAAAAAGCTGCTTGGATTTTAAACTGTTCCCATTCATTAGCCCCATACGAATTTAACATTTTTAAAAGAAAGCTATTAATTTCCAAAAGGTATTGATTAGATGCTAGTTCATATACATATATTAAGCAAGTTATCTTACAGTTATTTCCAAACTGTTTTGGAACCTTTAATTCTAATCATAACTTGACAGCGTCAGCTAGTGAAGCAAAGCAGTGAATGTTGGCAATTATTTATTAATTAACAAATTGGATCAAACAACTAAATATTTATTTTGACATTCTCGATTAACTATTATAATTGCGTCCGAAGCTCATTATAGGCTATTTTGCAAAGTGTTCCCATAGACTATAAATAACTATTTAAATGAAACTAATGGGTTAACCGTTTTGCGGTTTCAAAAGTAAACGTAAATAAAACACATATAAAATATTTTTTTTTCATGATATTTCTTTTTTATTATAAAGTTTGAACGTTGACATTATGTGTTAAAAATGCGTTTCGCCCAGGTACTACAGCTGGGCTCATCAGTTAGATGCTGTAGTACCTTTCTAAGACGCATTATTTGTTGATCGATGTTTACCGACTTTAATAAAACTTACAGCTGTAAGCTTACTCACTGTAAATTATATTTTTCTAGGGGAATTTGGTTAGATTGATGCACCTAGAATTATGTTTTGCCCGTGGTCTGGCCAGTGAATTAATTGAAGGAAACGCAAACAATATCTTTATATTATTTTTGTTTTTGTTTTAGTGGACTGTGTGATCAAAAAATAATGCGTCTTAGAAAGGTACTACAGCATCTAACTGATGAGCCCAGCTGTAGTACCTGGGCGAAACGCATTTTGGACTAAAGGTCACAAATTCATTCAATTGGCTTTAAGTCCACACAGTCCACTAAAACAAAAACAAAAATAATATAAACATATTGTTTGCGTTTTCTTCAATTAATTATGTGTTAAGCACTACATCATTTAAATGACCACCACGCGAATTGTTGCAAGCATCGATTCTTTTGAGGTAATTTTCGACCACTTTTCGACACATTTTGGGCGGTATCTCCGCCATAACTTGACGAATGTTGGTTTTCAAGTGCTCAAGAGTTAAAGATTTATCTGCATAAACACGGTCTTTCGCGCAGCACCACAAAAAAAAAGTCCAGCGGTGTCAAATCGCATGATCTTGGTGGCCAGTTGATATCTCCACGACGAGAAATTACGCGGCCAGAAAATATCTTTTGCAATAAAGACATATTCGCTTGAATTGTGTGGCACGTGGCACCGTCTTTTTGAAACCACATAATCTGCAAGTCGTATTCTTGAATAGCAGGCAAAAAAAAACAAGTTATCATATGACCATAACGCTCCGAATTGACAGTGACAGTCGGTCCATCGTCGTTTTCGAAGAAGTAAGGTCCAATCACACCTCCTGACCAAAGAGCGCCTCAAACAGTGACTGTTTGTGGATGTAATGGCCTCTCTTCAATTATTTGAGGATTATCAACATACCCACCAAGTGAGAAATGTGCTTCGTCGCTGAAGAAAATTTTGTTCGAAAAATCGCCGTCCACCGCCTGTTGTTCAAGCACCCATTCGACGTATCTACGACGTTGTGAATAGTAAGCTGGCTTCAGTTGTTGTGTAAACTGGACCTTATATGGATGTAGGTGTAGATCCAAATGCAAAATACGACATAATTTGCCGTAAGACAGTCCTAATTCCTGAGAACGACGAGGAATCGACACATTCGGGTCTTCGGCAACACTTTCACTTACAGCAGCGATATTTTCAGTGGTACGAGCGAAACGATGATGCACATGCCTTACAATATCTGTAGGCATTCCAGTCTCTTCAAATTTCTTCAAAATTTTTCCAAGTTGTAGTAGTAGTAGTTGGACGATTATGTAAACCATAATCTCCTCTTAAAGCACGATGTGTGGCTGTGGCAGCATCGCCCTTTTTGTAGTAGGTTTTAACAATTTTATGCGTTGTGTGATAGTAAAGCGATCAATTTTCGTAAATGTCAGACTTTCAGCTGAAAAAAAAAATTGGTTTAACAACTTAGTTTGGTAGATTTCGAATTCCAGCCCTATGCTTTTAAACCGCAAAATGGATAACCCTTTACATATCTATTTGTGGACTTAAATATACCTATGCGCTTCTAATCGTTCCAAAGCAGTTATTTGAAATTTTTTCTGTCAAATTTTGCACAACACGACCAATCTTGAAGTTTCAGAGAATCATTGAGGTATAAGTCACAGATCACCGAGTGAAGTAGGCATATAGGCCATTATTGTTTTGTGAATTTGTTCAGACATCTATAGTTTTTAGTAGGAATTTAGAATTCAAAATCCTCGACTTGTTGCTTCAAATTATATTCTGATGTGAATAATTACGTGACGAAATATCAAAATCGTGAATTCATTACATTTGTTACGTTAGTTGTATTAGCTACTTTGGTTACGCGTAACTTATTAAAATGTGTAAACTTACCAGATTTCAGTCTAGAAATTCCAATTTCTGAATGGTATGTTATGCAAAATATGCTAATAACAATGTCTAGAACTTCTAATTTTGTTTTCTTTATGTGTACTTCCAAAGAATCCTTTATCGCTGAAGATAATTTATTTCGGCGTAATCACAAATCCGCTGAATATTTCTCGAACGGACGCAAACTTTATTGATTTCCACAAGTACTTCAACTTTATAACCTTTCATGGTAATTTACCCTATACACGAAACAATTTACAACCAAATATTCGAGAACTCAGAAATTAAAACACTTAATTTTGTTTTCGTTGAAAATGTTTATGTTGCTCTTAATGTAGTTACTGCACGAACTGCTCTTGTAAAACTGGCCACTATAAATTTATAGGAGCTTCTTCAATAGAAGATCCTTCATATAATCATCAGACTATAAGGAGCCGTTTTTCAAATAAATTTCTATGATTTTTAGTATTCCTTGATATTCCTCCCTTAGACGCTTCACTTGACCTTAATCTCCTTCATATAAGTATGTATAGAGCCAATAACTATTATGTCTTGCAAACGTATCCACTGCCATTTGCGAATTTGTTCCTCAAATTTTTTTCAATAAATTGATTGATCAGTCAGTTCTTGAAAATTTAAGTTATTGCAAATAAATTTGCAATTAATTGTCCTCCAACTATCTATTTCGTTTTCAAACTTTATTTATGAAAATCAATATACACTCGAGTTCCAGACGAAAACTCTTTTCAAATTCAAAGACCGTAGTCAAGAAAATATACACATACATCCTGACATTATAACAAAACCAACCTCCGCACAAAAAGTACCCATTCAGTTTATGCTTATGTTCTTCTCATTCGAGCCAAGCCATGAGTAATTAGCGATAGCATTTATTGCAGAAGTTTGTTCGTCGCCTTGGTGTGTTGGTATGGAGAAATTAGTTTTTTTCCATCAGATCTAAGGACAATGGTATGGGCAAAAAATAGTCCTTCTCCTAAGGACCAGAAGTCTATAATACTTATGTTAGTATAGGTGGTATACACTTACTCGCATATTCAAATTTTGAGACTCTGAGAAATTGGAATGGCACCAATTTGTTTTTTTTTTTTTTGATTTTATATTCTTTTCCAGTACGTCTTCTAGGTTCTAGTCATAAAATTTATCAACAATTATAGTCATTTTTATCTGGGAAAAGTTTTCTGAACTTTGACTTTTTGTGGCTAAGTTTTGCACAAAAATATAATACTTTGAAGGGTTTTGTTTTTGCGGAAGAAAAAAATAAAAATATTAAATTGTCTCCTTTGGCAGGATGTTATATGAAACTGTTTGCCATCTTTTCTCGTGAAGGAATGTTAACTGAAATATTTATTTCTTCATTTTACTTTGAAAACTTTTCGTTGATTTATTTAGGATTGGGGGTTTGTGAGATATATTGAAGAGATAATGGTTCGAGAAATACCATAGTACATACCTACCAGCAGAACTGTTATATGAAATGAGGCCGTCAATTATTGTTATTTAGGGGGTGGAGTATCTATACAAATGTGCTATCATGCATGTCCTGGGTGAAATGAAAATTTAAGTGTCTCCTTAAACGACTTAAAGAACAAAACCTTAATTTAAATCCGAACATTTTTCGCTCAGTATAAAGTGACATTTCCATACATATTCCTATATATGGTTTTCACACCGGTCCTTTGTGGAGGGTAAAAAGATCACTTTCATGTTGTCATATCCCTTAATAGCACTGCCCCCTAAAACAGGCAGTTTATTTTAATTCGTTAACAAATCTCAAGAAAACACACAACAGGCTTAACTCCTCTTAATACAGAAAATATCAAAATAACAAAATAACACTTTTCCAGGTCCGATGGCGGAGAAGAAAACAAAGTTATAATTTGGGTTTGTGCCTGTGTGTGTCTTTGTTGGTCCTTTGCGAGCCCCATATGTGCTGCTTGTCGACCCCATATGTGCGTGTTAAGCTTCCTTTAAATCCTGTATATGAGAAATAAAATCCAATCCGATTTGTTCTTGTTGTGCGGGCTAATTTGCTAACGTGGCAATTTTACGATAGAAGCATCAAAATGTTGTCAACGCCTTTCCAACAGACTCTCACCTTATAATACTTTAAATACATTTCCTCTTCATATAATAGGTACATACAAATGTGTGTTACATGTAGTTTGGTCCTTTAACAAGAAAACTTTATATCTTCATCCGTTTGCGTTAGGGACGACCTTTTTGGGGATGATGTTGGATAGATGGGGCTGTTTGTTTGCCTGCGGGCCAAATACCATTTTAATAAATTGAATTCGTTAAACGAACAAAACCCACAGATTTAATAGCATTCCAATGCGTGTATTGTGTGAAGGAAGAACATATCCAAACATTATCCCAAAAGTAATCCTTTTATTCAAGGGTTATATACGAAATGCCATCATAAACTTATGCAGATTGAGAATATAACAATTGCCCAATAAGTTTGAAAGAATGATGCACAAGGGCCAATTTTCGATGTTTGCTTGGAAATATAATAAATTTGGTAGGCAACCGATTTATCAGCATGCTAATTTTTCAGGTTCCAATATGAGTTAACTGGAAGTGTTGCAATTTTAAAAGGGTTCTCCAATAAGGCCCGGTCGATGTTGAATTGGAATACAGTAAGCTGTGTGTGAGGTTTTATTTGAAAGGACCATGTATGCCATTAAGTATGGAATATGACATTGTTGAAATTTCAATAGCAGCTGTTCACAGTGGTATGGATCCGAGAATTTAAATTCTCAATGACTCTGTCATACATAAATAAGACTATCTTAGACTATAAGGGCTTCGGTCGAATTCGCCATCTTTAATTGAGACTGTGACTTGGAAAAAAACCTAGAAGAAAATTACAATTGGTAATCAATTCACGTATACGCCACCTCCGCAAGAGCTCAATTTATCCTCAAATAGCTTATGCAGAATTTCAATTGTAGCATTGCGTTCGGATCGATAATTTCAGCCACCTGTATATTATTCAATTTGGGCCGAAAAAAAATTGGTTATAATTGATTTGTACAATCGCCGTTGACTGTGATGGCCTACCAATGTCATTTTCAACGAAGAACGGTAGTGTTCGACCGAAAGTCGATTTCCAGCCGATTAGATATTCGGCTAAACAACAACTTTCGGTCGAAGCCGAAGTATTAACAATTTTAATCCCCAATTTCACAGTGCGAGCTTAAACTCCACTTTTGGTTTAAACTTCAGATCAACAATTTATTCAGTTTCAAAGTGTCGTTTAAACCTTGAACTGAGTTCAATTTGTACTTTAAGTTAACCGAGATTATTCCTCCGTTTAAACTTCAGTTCAGCGTTTGTATTGCTTTTTTGGCAGAAAATATTATGAACAAAACAAAATTGTGTACTCAAATGTTATCGAGTTGTTATAGTGATTTTGAATATAATTTAATTTATTTTTCTCGTTGTTTCGCGTGTTTTTTTTTTGTGTCAGAGATAGAGAAAGGGAGGACGAGGCCAGAAAAATACTGGCAACAATTTTTCATAAAATGTAATTAAACGAAGTTCAACTGATCTGAAGATCAGATTTCACTGTGAAACGGGATGAATTAAACCAAAAATTTAAACTCAGCTTATGGCTCAGTTGATCTTAAAATTAAATTCGCAGTGTGAAACTGGGGGTAAGAATTTAGTAGATGGATTTTGAACTTCAAATGGATGTGTTCCCGTAGAATATTTTATAAGAATTGTAACTATTGCCTTTTTAAATTCAATGTTTTATGTTTTTTTTTAATCGTAACTAAATAAGGGGAGAAGAGGTTTTTATAGAGGAGTGAGTTGACCTGTCTTTAGTTATTAAATGTATCTATACTCTGTCCAAGAAAAATAGGTAGTAGTTACGCATCTTATGGGAAAGCTTTTTTTTCCCTTTTTTTATATTCTTTGTTTGGCGGAAAACTGCAATTTATGTTTTTATGTTTATGTTTTCTATTTTAAGATCATTAAATTTTCAAAATCAGTAGTGTGCCATATTTTTCCACCATACTTAATTAAATAAACTCCAACATAAGAAGTCTTTACTCGGCCTTAAATTTGATTGCATCTGACGCAGACCCAACGTCCTATAAGTCGCAAATCTAAGTGTGGATGTGGACTGCATTGAATTAGATATGTTCTATGGCTGCTGGTGCTATTCCACTCCTATTAAATATTGATGTTCATTCAGAATTATCCGTGTCCATTTGGTAACTCGGTCAATTTGTTTTAATTGGGTGTTGAGGTGCTTTTATTTTGGAGCTTTAAAAAAAGTTTTTAATGATGATTGTTATCGCGGATTGTTTTCATTTTTTACTTGCGATGTAGGTATTATAGGGCAAGTTTTGCATATTTGGAATAATAATCGAACTCGAGATCTTAATCAAACTTGACTTTTCGATGATAGAGAATAACAAGAAAGTTGGTACCGCAATTCCGTCTGTCTGTCTGTCTGTCTGCTTGTCTGTCTGTTCAACGCTCTACAGTCTTAACAGTTGAAGTGATTTTCTTCAAACTTGGTATTTAAGCATTTTAGGTGATTGTCTAAAATAGATTTTTGAATCATTTTTTTAGGCCCTGCCATACGATTTTTGTTACCATTTTAATTATCTCTAAAACGGCTATAATGATTTTAATAAAAAAAAATATGTATAGATATAGTCTACATCTTGGTTTAAAAATAAAATGCATGACTGGATCGTACAGGCTTGCTCTTGTAGCTAACAACTTTAGTCTTACTCACTGACGCTGTTGGTAGGTAGCTAGTCTATTATAGTTATCCTCTGCAGAATTAAAGCCCATAATGAATTGTCGAATGCATGTTTCAAGGAATAGTTAAATAGGTACCTACAAATATATATTTAAATAGATTTTAATTATGTAAATAAGGAGGATAATAATGTATATGTGTACAAGTACGTACATGTAAATACATAATGAAAGTGAATGGTGTATAGGCGGGAAAAAATCATTTTTTAAACTTATTTAAACTGCCAAAACCATCATATTAATCGGTTTTTCGAAGAACGCCATTAGATGGCACGCATCAATGAAAATTTTATAAAAAAGTATCTCGAAAATTGTAGGACGAGTTTTATGAAAACCTGTTTCTTAATTTTCGTGTTTTTGTAAACAAAATTCTTTTAAAATTTTGGTATGCAATTTTTTAGAGACTATTAATATTCATGTGAATATAAAATTTAAAATTATTTTTTTTGATTAGTTTTAAAATTATTCATTTTTCAACAAAAAATTTTAATAAATTATTTTAATTTAAAAAAAAAAGTTATTATAAATTCTGATATGCAAAAATAATTTAGCTACTTACATCTTCTCAGATAAAAAAATTGACAGAAATCGAATATACCGTTACCGAGAAAGCCAAAAATTAAGAAAACCGTTATATGAAAGGTACCCTTAATAGACTTTTCCTGTAAACTTGGTTCATATCACATGATAGCTATTACCAACCAAAAAAAAACTCTCAAAATTTTTTATCAAAATTTTTGGCCTTTTTAGAGAAAAATAAGATTTTCCTTCAAGGTCGTATGGCAGGTGACGTTATATTTAGGCCTAAAAATAAAATTTCAATTTCCCCTCTGAGGAATGCCAAAATAATCACACATACCAAATTTGAAGATAATCGATTAAGCCGCTTAGGCTGTAGCTCGTTATACATACAGATGGACAGACAGACATTTCTTGGCGATCACTTTTTAGGCTTCTCTATGATCGTAATGTCATGTTTGATTGTTAGAATTTTTTTTTTTACGAATACATAACTTGCCTTATAGTACCTATAATCGCAAGTAGAAATGTGTATCTATATATTTTATTATTAACGGTACGTGTCATACAACCATTTTTTTGGATTTTCGACACTCTCATAAGCGGCTAACCGAATTTTAATCAAATATTTAATGTACGATAATACGGCATAGGTATCAAAATTTTAGAAATATATATTTTTTTTTTGAAAATTAAATATTTCGAAAATGCGTGAACGATATTTTTTGAAATTCAGTTTTAAAATTTATATTATTAAATACATAAAATTGTCATACCAAAAAAAAAATTAGAAAAAAATTTACGAAACTGTGTATGTAAAAAAATAAGTAAAAATGACTAAATACATACATATATTAAATTGTTTCTACTTACAATTTTGTGCTTAATATGTGATCAAGAGCAAGTACATAAGTACGATCTAGGCCTGCATTTTATTTGCATTTATTTATTATTTAAATAGGTGGACTGTGCAAAATACATTAAAATACAGTTACAAAATTGTAATCTGTTTTGATTCAAAATAGCTTTTAACGGCCTTTAGTCCAACAAAATTGGCGTTTCGTCCCGGCGATCTTACATGGACTCATCAGTTGACTAGTGAGGACCTTTGTCAATACGCAATTTTTGCCAAGTTCAGTTCATCTTACATAGATTTCGTGAAGAACATCTAGTGTGAACTATATCCAACAAGACTAGAATTCCTAATTGTAATCTGTTTTGTTTGAGGAAGAAAATTATTTACGTAGATTTTTGTGTAATTGAAGTAAAGTACTATCTTTATGATAATTGTATATTTAAAATGTATATTTTTTTAAAGTTTTGTGCACTTTGTATAGTAAAGTCAAACTCGTGTATTTTTGAAGAAGTGTGTTTTTTTTAGAGTTTTGTGCAATTAGTTTAAAAGATTTATGTTCAGAAAAACGTATACTTGAATTTTTTCACAAATACTGAAACATATTTTTCGAACATTTTGGAACGCGGTATTATTATGAAGTCGAAATGCCTCTTATATAAAAATTTTGATAGAAATCCGTCAAAGGACAAAATCAAAAAAAAATTTGAATGGCAGGTACCGTTAATAACAAAATATGTAACTAACAATATTTTGGACCAATATACATACTACTTAAAGTAGTGCACTTCCACTTGTTTGCAAGTTATGGATTTGTGAAAAAGGTTTAACAATCAACCATGACACTACGATCATAGAGACCACCGAAAAAATGGGTCCCCCAATTCCGTCTGTCTGCCTGTCTGTACTCGAGCCTACAGACTAAACGATTGAATGGATTTGCTTCAAACTTGGTTTATATTTTTTTTTTGGGTCATATACCCAGATATTTTTTTCATTTATTTTTTAATAGGAGAAATAACAGTAGCTCCCATACATATTTTTTTCCAAAAACAAAAATCTTATTTTTCTCAAAAACGGATCCAACGATTTTTATAAAAAAAACAATCAGTTAATTAATGAAGTGAAAAGTTACATTTTGGAATTTTTTTCTTGAAAAAATTGTTATTTTCGGTAACTCAGGTAGTACCATTTTTTTGGTGTTCGACTTTCTGGAAAACAGTTAATTTGATCTATTGCAGAGAAGCTCCTAAAAAGCCTAAACAAATTTAAATTTTGTAAGCCAAAATTTTTCAAAAAAAAAATTATTATTTTATTAAAAAAATTTTTTTTAATTGAAAACTCGAAATTTTGAAAACGATTTAATAGATTTTTTCGAAGCTTCGTATTTGGTGTTTACTTGACGTTATCTTAAATAGGTAAAAAACTGTTTTTCTAAAATAAAAAACAACGGTACCTCAGGCACAAATGTTAAAACACCATTAAGAAAAACGTTTAGTTTTCGAAAACGTCTCTAACAATTTTTATAAAAAAATCTTAATCTTAAACAAGTACAGTCCACTTTCAAGTATAAAAATATTTTTTGTTTGTGTACTTATTAACGGTACTTCCCATGGATCACTTTTCATATTTTCCACTTTATCAACATTGGATGAACCGATTAAAATAATTTTTTTTTTGTACAAATGTTTCCTAAAATTGTTAATAAAACTGAATAAAATTTTCAATAAAAAAGTTTTTCGATTCTTAAGAAATAAATAATTTTTTCTTTAAAATCGATTTTTCAAAATCTAGTCACTGCATTTCTTTGAAATTTGTACATTAACAATATCTTCAAAATGGCGTTTCAATTTTTTTGTTAATGTTTGCAAAATTTTATACAAAAATTAATTTTTTTTAAAAACTGCTCCAACGATTTTTGTTTTTTTTTTTTTTATATATTCTTATTTATCCACGAATTCAAATGGCATTTTTGTTTTCCTTCAAACTAAAACGACTAAGCAATATAAAAATATTTAGTCATATGTATTTTATCCAATTATTTCTATAATTTATTATTATTCCATTTTACAAATTTTTGCGTACGCCACTGAATACTAAATACAATGTAGGCCCTCAAATACGAGTATCTATATACATATGCGTCTTTAAAATTAACATGAATCTTATGTATGCATATTGCACATAGGTAATAAAGTTGTATGTATATAGCTACTTGTATGTATATAGCTACCTACCATCCTAAATCATTCATTTACATTGTCATAAGGACATATCTATACATACATATGTATGTTCCATCCATGTATGTAGGTACATATTTCTCTCCTAACTTAGATAATTAAAATCCATAACCTAGATTTAAATATACTTTTGTAGATAACTATTAATCATCCATTCGACAAGTCATTATAATAAGCATCAAGGTAATCTTCGTTACATCGGATTTAAGCCTGCGTAACTACATAGACTGTGTACAGTAGGTACATGTTTAGCTACATTGAAGTTGTAAACTCCGAGAGCAAGTTCGTACGATCCAGTCGTGCATTTTATTTATTAAAATCGTTAAAACCGTTTTCGAGATAAACAAGTTGGTAGACAAAATTGTAAGGCAGGTACATTTGTTTTTGGGGCTAAAAAATAATTCAAAAATTTGTTTCAAATAATCACCTAAAACGAATATCAAACTTTAAAATTAAAATCTCGAGTTCCATTTTTTTTTCAAAAGCAAAACTTGCCCAATATCGCAAGTAAAAAACAATAAACCAAAATGTAATTATTATTTAAATAGAGCTTACTGACTATAGAAGTACAGCTTCCGAAATGTACATCTGAGCAAAAATAAAAAATAATTTGTGTTTTAAGTTGATAAAATAAAGTCTTTAATTTATAATAAAAAACACGTCTAAAAATTCTACTATCAAATTAATAAAAAAAACCGCCACAAAAAAATCATAAAAAATTGCAAAATAAGACAGCAGATGTGAAGCAAGTAGCAGATATTTTTTTCTGTGGTGCACGAAGAGTTCTTAACGAAAAAAGTACCTTTTGAAACAACACAAAAGTAAACCAGATGATTTCGACAAATGTGCCATCCAAAGGGATTAGGTCTACTGGGGATACCCTTAAAAAAGCGCCTTTTATCTTACCTCATGGTGGTGTGCATAAAAAGAAATGTTTTTAATTTTTATAAATAAAAAAATTAAATAAAAATGTCCATCTTAAAAAAAGGACGGTAACCCTACATACTATTCTTTCATATTTGGGTCCAATTATATATACGTAATAATATTGAATGACAGATTTATGTAATCCACAGTAGCCAGACAACGGCATAGCTTGCATACACTGCTGCCTATTTTTCTAGAACAGAGTTAATACAATCTGACTCAGTGCGACCCCCAGGACCCACAATTACCAGATGATTAATACGATGATACCCTTCAATCTATAAGATCCCAAGTTGCTGTTACGAATTTCAGAACAACAAAACTTCGAGTGGGTAATATTTGAATTAAGCAATCGATGTAAAGCTTTGCTTAGGAAATTTATGTTCAACCTGAGGTTATAACTTAATTAACTTTGCTGGGTCCGCCATTAAAACAGGACCAGGTAACTCGAACTCAACATTTTGTACAGGTTAGTAGAGTGTGTGTAATCGTATTGACAAAAATTGCTTTTTGTTTTTGGACTTAACTAGCAAAGTAAATATGTACAGTACAATAGGTCTAAGTGGCGGTGGGTGTCTCGTAAAACTTGTTATGAATATTTAACAAAAAAAAAAAAAAAAAAATTCCCCACCACACTAAGCTTTATATCAGCTAGAGCTAGGCATTCTAAAATAAATTCCCGCACACCGCACCGCAGCCGCAACCGATCTTAATCTCAAGGCATCATATTCCAGTGAAGCCATCCAGAAGATTTTGATTGTCATTTTGTTTAGCTTCCTATTGTTTTATGTGCTTCATCATAGAACAAAGATGCTGTGTATTTAAAATCCTTATACTGAGGTGTAATGAATGCTGAAGGCATATATTTTTTCGTTCTCCCTGTTGAAAGATCCACAGGCAGGATACAAAAGGACTAGTACACACAAAGCAAAGGAGATTGTGTTAGCCTAGGGCGGATGGTGTGACGGCAATTTAACATGTTAATTAGGGCGCCCATGCAAATGAATGTCTTGTCGTCATCTTCGTCATCGTCATCGCTTTCGTCCATGTGTGTGGGTATAGTCAGTTAGGCTGCTGATGATGATGGTTATGTCCTCGTACTCGTCCTCGTCGACAAGTCTAGGTTTGAAAGATAAATTTCCCTCTCTACCCACAATAAGGAAATCACTGTTTGGGAGCATATTTGTATTATGATTGTACACGCGCTTTCTTTATGCACATAAACCCAACGCCTTAACATACATACACATGTATACAAATACATACTACGAGTATAATACATGCTGTTTGGTTGGGTCTTAATGAAATGAATTAATGATAAAGCTGTAGAGCATAGAAACAGAGTTATTCGTTACTCGTTCGTTTACATAGCCAAAGTTTGATGAACGGTGGCAGCTGTTTTCGCAGTCAAATTCTATGCAAATGTAATGAGATGTAATGCTCCTGTTTCTGTTTTGCTTCTGGATCTCTGATGCTATGGTTAAGTTCTTTCTATCCCTGTCTCTATCTCGTTCACTCTGGGTGCCTTCGTGGTCCTTCATCAATTCAACATAGTATAGCAAGTTGGTTGGTGTTGCTGCTGCTACACAACACTGGTGTAATTTTAACGGTTTCTATGTGGTTGCTTTGCTTCATTAAATCAATTCGAGAAAGTTGTGACTAATTATTTATTCAATGGTTCATTAGATTGATGTGAAGTTTATTTTTTTTTTAGATTAAATTTTGATAAATAAGCGTAGATTGATGCCTCAGAAATGCTTGGTTTCTTTTTTTTGCTTTTTGAAAAGTTAAGTGGGAAATTGTGGGTTTTTGTTACTTGAGAAGAGATAGCATCTAGTTAATTTTATTGGCATGGGTAGGTAGGCAGGTATATTTTTTTTTATTTCCCGAAGGGCAAAGTTGGTGCAAACAGTTTTGATAAATTTTGTGTTAGAGAAATAAATTCAAATTTATTTTGTGTTGATTTTCCGAAAAGCATAACAATCCTGTAATGAATGAATAAATAGATACATTCTTTTTTTTTGAAGTCCTTACATTTTTTTTCTGTACTACCTTACCTACCTTACCTACCTATAAACAGATGTTTTTTTTCTCACAAAACACAATTAGGCGAAGGTTTTACTTTTGAAATAAAAGTTCGAAGTTCGGAGGCTTTATGTATAAGGGATAAAATGGACCAAAGTTTGTTTTAAGACTTAGAACTTAAGATAGGTAAAAAAAAAATAAAATGTATATTCCCGATTTTTCATACTTATGAAAAATAAAGATAGAATTTAAAATGCATTTGTTTTGGCAATCAAAACTCTTAATATCTACTAGTCCATGTTTGATTTCGTTGTTCTGCTGAATATAATTACCACATTTGCGTAAAAACACATTTCCACCACAGCGCCATCTATCGGGTATTTCTTTGTAAGGGTTAAGACAGAGCTTTAGCTCATCTTCGATTAATTAAATAAAAACAGGTCAGCAGAAGTCGACATTATCTCCACTAAATTTTAGCTTCGGTTCGGCTTAACTAAATAGACATTAGCCGCGTTTTATTGTGCTCAATGACCCATATAATGGGTTATCCATTTTGCGGTTTCAAAAGTAATCGTAAATAAAACACATACAAAATGATATTTCTTTTTTTTATAAGGCTGGAACGTTGACATTATGTGTGAAACACTACATCATTTAAATGACCACCACGCGAATTGTTGCAAGCATCGATTCTTTTGAGGTAATTTTCGACCACTTTTTGACACATATTGGGTGGTATCTCAGCCATAACTTGACGAATGTTGGTTTTCAAGTGCTCAAGAGTTAAAGTTTTATCTGCATAAACACGGTCTTTCGCGCAGCCCCACAAATAAGCCAGTTGGTATCCCAACGAAGAGAAATTACGCGGCCAGGAAATGTCTCTTGCAATAAAAACATATTCGCTCGAGTTGTGTGCCATGTGGCACCGTCTTGTTGAAACCACATATTCTCCACGTCGTATTCTTCAATAGTAGGCAAACAAAAGTCGGTTATCATATAACCATAACGCTCCGAATTGACGATCACAGTCGTTCCATCGTCGTTTTCGAAGAAGTAATGTCCAATCACAATTCCGGACCAAAGAGCACCCCAAACAAAGACTTTTTGTGGATGGAATGGCCTCTCTTCAATTACTTAAGGATTCTCAGAACCCCAAATACGACAATTTTGTTTATTAATATACCCAACGAGTGAGAAATGTGCTTCGTCGCTGTGAGTTGGAATTTATATGGATGTAGGTGTAGATCCAAATGCAAAATACACCATAATGTGCCGTAAGACAGTCCTAATTCCTGAGAACGACGAGGAATGGATACATTTGGGTCTTCGACATCACTTTCACTTACAGCAGCGATATTTTCAGTAGTACGAGCGAAACGGAGATCGTTATCACCCGCCTTTTGACATTTTTCTTGGCTTGAGTGGTCACTTAATAGAAAATAGTAATCCTCATGACTGCTCCTATTCTTTTGACTTTCGCAAAGTTGATTTTCAACTGCTATTGGATAGTTTAATAAATTCCGGTATAGAACATTTACCGATTTCTAATGATCTTGACTCAACTATCCCAAGCTTCTATTCTATTTTGATGAGATGCATCAATGAAACAGTTCCAAAAAAAAGATCTATTCCCTCTAATTCTTCTTGTCATCCTTGGTTCACAAAAGAACTGAAATGTATCCGAAATAAAAGAAATATGGCTTGGAAAAAATACATTAGGTTCATGACGTTAGAGAATCAAGTAGTTTACATTTCCCTTTCATTCAAATTCAAAAAACTCTCTTTCGAACTCTATAGCGAATATCTGGAAACCATGGGGCGTTCTTTGAAGTTCGGCATGAAAAACTTCTGGAAATTTATAAATTCTAAAAAGAAATGCGACGGGTATCCAGTTAATCTCATGTGTTATAACATAATCTTGAGTACAACTTCCGAAGTGTGTAAGGGATTTGCAAGTAATTTTAGCCAAACCTTCACTGATTCACTTTTAGTTGTTGACGAAAACTATTTTCATTTTTACGAAATTGTCCTCAGGTATCATTTAACAATATTGCAATAGGGCTTTTTGTCACATTTAAAAGAGAACTATTCTATTGGACCTGATGGAATACCACATGCTGTAATAAAAAAATGTAGGTCCATTTAAGCTCTTCCTCTGAGAAATATTTTTGAACTATCTTTGAAATTATGTAAATTTCCTTCAGTTTGGAAGAATGCATTTATAACCCCTGTATTTAAAATGGGAGTCAAAACCAAAATTATATCAACTATAGACCAATTTCTAAAGTTTCTTGTATTTAAAGTTGTTCGCACAAGTTGTATTTGTTAGTTTGACATTTATATGTAAAAATATTATCTGCAACCAACAACATGGTTTTATGCAGAAACGTTCTACTGTTACTAATCTAGTTGTATTTTTGAATAAATGTTTTAACTCCCTAGAAAGTGGTCAAGAAGTTGATTGTGTATACACAGACTTTTCGAAAGCTTTTGATCAATTATCTCATGAGATTATCAAGTTTTAACTTAATTCATACGGGTTTCCTCCATCTTTCATCAAGTGGATATCCTCGTGTCTTGAAGATAGATTATATCAAGTCAAATTCAGAAATTCTTACTCAAGACCCTTTATTGCCAAATCAGGTGTTCCGCAGGGATGCCATCTTGGAACATTACTCCTAACATTGGCTATTAATGTGATCCTCTTTGTGTACGCAATAACGAAACTCTTATCTTTGCAGGCGATATGAAGACTTATAAAAATATATCATCTCCAAATGATCGAACTCTATTGCAAGAGGATATTAACCGCTTTGCCTTGTGGTGTGAAAAGAACAGTTTGAATCTTAACCCGACAAAATGTCAAACAATGACATTTTCAAAAACGTTCTCCTTCTTCTCATGACTATGTTATCTGTCGGCACATTTTAACTCGTGTTATAACAGTAAGGGACCTTGGAGTTCTCTTTATGCCCAATTTAGCCTTTTCTGCCCATACTAATATCATCGTTAACAAAGCCAATTCAATGTTAGGTTTTATGACGCGTTGGTCCAAAGAATTTGTTGATCCAAATGTTACCCGCACTTTATACAACTGCTTGATTCGTCCCCATCTTGAGTATTCATCGCAGGTTTGGACTCTTTTTTACGATATTCATATTGAGAGATTAGAATCTGTTCAAAGAAACTTTACTCGTTTCTCATTGAAAGGGTTTCAGTGGAATGATCCTTCTAATGCCCTCCCTTATGACCAACGTTTATCTATTCTTCAAATGCAAACACTTGCACAGAGAAGAACTAACAATGATTTGGTATTCTTCCACCAAATAATTACTTGCGTCACAGAAGCACCAGACTTACTATGTTATAATCTACGTGGCCTCGACTTGATTAAAGTCCCAACACAAAGGACACACTATGGGATGCATGATCCTTTGACACGTATGGGTAGACTTTTAAATTGAAATTCAAATATTCTTGATTTCAATATAAGTAAAATTAAATTCAAAAATATACTCAAAACCAGTGCTCCACGCTCCTAAATATTTTTGTTTCACATTATGTTTTTGACGTAATATCATTTGTTTATATTTTCATTTTGTACTTGTGTAAGTGTTATTTGTAATAGAGTTTGCCTACTAACAACTAACACTGCACTAAATGATGACCCGGTGGTATAACACAGTTTTCTGTGTTGGAAAACCATTGGTCGGAAGACGGAGCTTGCTATAAGCTCTCTTCGGCTAAATCTGATAGTGTGTAAATCAAAAAAAAAAAACTTTCGTCAACATATAAACAGCGTCAATAATAGAGCAAATTCTACGCTTAGGTTCATTAAACTCTGGTCAAGAGGATTCTCAAATCCCTACGTCACAAAATCCCTTTACATTGCCTTGCCTTTGTAAGGCCTCTTCTGGAATATGCCTCCCCAGTCTAGTCACCTTACCATCATGTCCATATTCAACGTATTGAGGCTGCTCAACGTAGATTCATCAGGTTTGCTTTACACATTTAATTTACCTTCTTACGAAAATCGTCTTAATTTATAATAAACCTAAAAACGTTATACGGACGTCGTGATAACGCTGACATAATTTTTGTACATCAGCTTTTGAATGGTGGTATTGATAGCCCAGCTCTACATGGAAAAATTATTCGGAGCGTAAACCATCGTCGTCTCTGGTTCATTCCAATGTTCTGGATCCACTTCCGTCGTATTGAGTATAGCCAAAACGAACCTATCACAAGGATGCTTCGGAAAGTTAATAATTCTACAATTTACGATCTAAGTCTTTCTAAGTCCTCTCTTCATCGGGCACTTCTAACTTAATCATTGTTATATCTTTTTTATATTCCCCTTAGTTTTAATTTAGTTTTAAGAATTCAATTGTTTTCTAGTTTTAAGTAATAGCTTGTATTAAGATTAATAATAAATTGTCATTAAGTTGAATAAGATAGCAGATCCACTAGACCACAAGCCTGAGGTAGCAGATATCATTAAACCACAATTTAATGAAGCAGACATCAATTAACCACAATCTGAGTATGAGATAGCAGATGTCACTATCTGGCGGCTGAACTAATGCGGAGAAATTTCCGTGTCTTATTTATCGATGTCCCTTATAATTCGCATTAATTTTTTTATCCTTTTTGTCATATTTTATCGGTATAATAGTTTTACTCAATCACATGTTGTTAGTGTTATGCCTAAACAGCATGTAATGAGGAAACCAGCAACTCATTGTATGACAATTATTTTTAGAATTGGTTTTAATGGAAAATAAGAAGACATAGACTACGGCAGGGATCGAACCTGTGACCATGAGGTTGACAGGCGAACACACAACTATCGCGCCACGGCCACCCCCAATGAATGATATTAATTAATTCAAAATTCAAAATCGCGAGAAGAAAACTTAAAATCGAAATAAAAATCAAAGCTCATCCAACCATCTGAACAATTTTGTTTCCTTCTCCACACAATCCATTATCAAAAAGTAGTCCCTGTCGATTTTTGTCAGATGGGGTATATTCTTCTTTTTGAAAATCCAAAAATGAGGACGACGACATTCTTTAACTATGTCATAATAAAAAAACAAAACTTTGAAAATCTCCTTCAACTATTCAATTAAAGAAACTGTCTTACCTTTCCAACTGTTTAAATAGCTTGTAGATACATAGATTTAATTATTTTTTTATAATCCTTAAATGAGTTTCTATATTAACCTTAAAAACTTTAACAATGTATATATAAGTTTAGAATATGTCTGACCAATAAAACTAAGGCAAATTGACCTTTTATGACCATTTTGTGGTCTTCCAAATATAGTAATGTACTTATGTTTTTTTTTTTTTTTGAAAATCTGTGATCCCAGATCCTTCTACGAAATGTAGGGTTAAGAACGAAATGGAATAAGTTTCTTATTTCCATTCAAAATTTAAGTAGACCAAGGTACTTGTGCACTAAATGATCCTTGAATATTGTACAGGCATACCTTTCCGTATAAGCCCGCCATTAGGACATGATATTAAATCTGTTAACGACGCTATTATTTTATATGATTTACCCATACATCATCATTAATCTTCGTTAATGAAGTGGATTTATTCAAAAATATTCGTGCGCCTTAACCAATTCATAGAGGTTGATACTTTTTTTTTTCTCATGGTAAACGAATAATAATGATGATCCGTGTAGGTATAAATTATTAAGCACCTAAATACTTCAACCAACCGATAAAGGCCTAACAACTTATCACAAACTCAAATAATGCCATTTGCAGGCTTTCATTCTGACCTTTGTCAATGTATTTGTTGGTGTATGTGTGTGTGTTTTTCGTACGCCTTTTCTATACCTGTACACTTGCAATTTGGATATTAGAAACATTTTGCGTTGGCATTTACCTTCTTTTTATATTACTTTTATGCATTGTCATTTACACTTTCATTCTTATTTTTTTCTTTCTTTATTGTTATTATTATTTTTTTTTTTTTTTTTTTTTTTGAAAAGGATGAAAATCGAGCTTCGAAGCAACCTACATAAAACAAGATATTGACAGGACGAAAAACGAACTTTTATGATAGGTATACCTTCCTTCTGGTTGATGTATTCGTATTTTTTATAAAGCAGTAAAAAAAGTTGTAAAAACGCGTAGAATTTAAAGTGGGTGATTTGGTCTCATGTACTAGCTGACATAAGATTAATTTTGGGGATCTTCTCTGTTGATATCAGTCGAAATCTGTAACATAGAAGTTACCACAAAAATATCCTTTTTTTATTATTTAGTCCTACTTTTGGTAATAGATACGCTTTCTTTTACCTCAATTAGTGATACAATTCTCACCTTTTCTCTTTCACGACATTTCTGAGTGTGATTTTTGTTTCCTTTTTTATTTTCCTAAATATTTCTTACCTGAAGATGCTTATACTGACAACAAAGTACAAAAATACAATACTGAAAACAAATGAATTCTGAATGTATACGAAGATTTACAGGCGTTTGGATCTGTTTAGCTTTGGATCTTATTACCTCATACCTTGACGAGGTACTAAGTCCTCATAAAAGTTCAACTAGTTTCGGCAACTTGTCAGTTGTATGAATTGTTAAAGTTCTTTTTCAAAGTCGATATCACATCATTTTATATGGGGTGTCCCATGGTATTCTTTTTCCGAATAGTTCAATGGTATAAATCCTACTAATCTTACTAATACCATAAATGTGAAAGTTTGGATTGATGGATGTTTGTGACTCAATCACGCCAGAACGGCAAAATGTATCTGGATGAAATTTATCAGGGAGATAGTCTATAGTCTGGAATAGCACATAGGATGCTTTTTATCCCGGTAAAACGTATGGTGCCCGTGGGATAGATTTCTTTTTATTTTGCATAGAGCACATATACCATATCTGCTAATTGCACAAATTGCCAACATAGTTTTTATTCATAAGAAGCCAAAAAGCATACAGAAACACAAATCATTAAACTGACGTTCCACTATCCAATCCAATATTCCAGTAAACCAAAGTAACACCAAATCAATAATTCAGTCAGATTACAGACAAGCAAGCAGTTTGTTATGAAATTAATTACTCATCAACGCCTTAATAGATTTGGATGAAATTTGATATGTAGATGGATGGGGCACTAGATTATCACGTGGGTTATTGTTTATCCCAGCAAAATTCTGTGGCAGACGTTTGATAGAAAGAATTTGTGTGTAAGGCTTTGCTTTTACACCTCAACTACTGAACGTATTTTAATGAAATCTTGTAAGGCAGATAGACGATTTCATTAGATTTCCGTGAGATAAAAAATCAACAGCAACGCAGAGGTTACTGCTAGTAGTGTAATAATTTATCGATCAACGTGAATAATAATATAATATAAATAATTTTGCGTTATTGACCCATCATTAAGTGAATTACTGGTTATTGATTATTTTCTTAGAAGACACGTACTCTAAGCTGACAAGCGAACAAAATTCAACGAAATCTACAAAATAGTGGCGACCCATAATATTCGTCAAGTGAGTTGCGTAGCCACCGAACGCCCCGGTGTCGCACAGCTTTCTGATACATTGCTGAAATATATTCTGTGTGTTTGTGAACGTATAAAGCCCAATAGGTAACCATTTCTGTCAAAAGTCGAAACAGGGAAAAAAACTAACTGCTTACGATTACACTTCAGCTCAAAGTGAATTAAACATACATATGTGGGGTAAAATATAAATTTTAAATGAATCAGGAAGTAAGACCACAAATGTGTCAAAAGAACAAGATGATGTATTATGCACGTAATTAAAGTTCACAAGCAACTATTGAAATGACAGCAGATTTCGTAGACAGCTGTGCACTTCGATACCAAAGTATACCAGAAATTTAGCGCTAGCTTGGCTACGATTTGGAAATCATATGTTTTATTCATTGTTGTGATCGTCAGCTGTTAATGGGGACGTTCACTCAATTATTCTCAGCAATCTGGAATAACTTTCTGTTGTTGTAATGCGTGCAAAACCACATCTGATGAAAAAACAATGGCAGTCAGCTCGTGAACTTTCAATTGGAGATAGATTTTTTTTCTTCGATTTGACGTTCAATATTTTTCCCATTAGGGTCTCATTAATATTGCTTTTTCTGATTAATTTAATATGAAATGGTATAAATATTTTGACCGTAATAGACTAATAAAGCATGAAAGATTCTAAATCAAGTGTAAAATAAATTGAAATTGATAACTTTAATGGTTTGCCTTTAAAATGGAAAATGATAAAAAACAACCTATCAATGAGAAACAATAAAAACATCATCGGTCACGAAAAATCAAGGCAGAGTCGTAGCCAGGATTATTAAAATTACGATTCCTAAGAAATGAAAACTATGTTTGCTTATAAAAAGTCTTTTTGAATAACAATAACTTGTTCATACAAATCTAAGAATTTTTATAACTAAAAAAAACATTGTTTTTTTGTTTGTAGATATAATAATTTATTGAAAGCCTAAACATTTTGGATAAGGCATTTTATTTTTGTTTAATATATTATTTATGTATTTAATTTTTATATCAATAAAGGCCACAAAAATTGAAAATTCCAATTCAAAACTTAGCAACAAAATTAATGAACATTTTTATTGGATCCACGTAAAAAGGGCTTCTTTTATTATTTATATCTTGAATGTATCAAATGCTTCTGTTTACTGGATAAGACATATTTTTTAGTTCTCTTTATTTATATTAATTAATTTCACATACGCCAAATGATTTTATCAATGTTCTGGTAATAAAAAAAATGTAATAAATACTTATAACTTTGAAATTAATACAAATACCCACATCCATATTATAAATATATTTGGGCAAGGCCCACCTCCTTCATTTCGACATATTGAGCTTTTGCTTTACAGAGACATTCATTAACCCCTATTTTACTTTAGTTTCTTAAACCCCCTTCCCATACTACGCCCATGATATCAATTTGACTGACGACATGAGCTCATTTAAAAAAAAACAACAACAACAACAATTCGAGTTTGTTTGCAATTTTTATCTGCGAAATAAAGCAAATTAAAATTAAGTTTTGATATATATTCTTCTTGACTTACATACTCAAATGTATTCTTATTATATTAAAGTCATAATATGGGTACCCGTTCATATAAAATTGAGTAGTAAAATTAATGTTTTTCTTGCACTTTTTTTTTCATTTTTTTTAAATTCATTTTTATTTAATATTAACTTATAACTATCTTAAAGCTAGACCAAAATGTTTAAAACAGCCTTATTATCAATAACTCATAACTAATTTACTGGCCCTTTACGGGTGCTCTAAACTAATCAATAACTCTTAGAACTAATGTCTTTGGACCTAAAAACTATTTTAATGTTTTAATTATTTGAACGTCAAATCGAAAAAAAATCTATCTTCAATTGAAAGTTCACGCGCTGAGTTCCAGGTGGCGCGGAAATCAACTTACGAGTACCAGGTGTCAATACAAGAAATCCAATTTTTCTAAAATATCAAACATAATTGATTATGTTGGTCAACTTCAACAAAATAGTGTACGATTTTTTTAAAGTTAAAAATCTAATTAAAACTAAACAAATTAAAAAATATCCCTAAACATTCTTAAGAGAATAAGCAACATTATAAAATTAGTTTTAAGTAAATGGGTTCAATAGTTTCTGAGATTACCTGTGACAAAGTTAATAATTGTCTTCGTCTATAATAGTAAAGATGTAGTAAAAATACATTTCTCTGAAGGTTATGGAATAAAAAGTGTTGGGATGAATCCATGGGGACCATTTTCAAACACTAGCTGTTTTTTATTGGTAAATGTATATGGGGGTGGCCGTGGCGAGATAGTTGTGTGCTCGCCTATCTACCTCGTGGTTGTGGGTTCGATTCCTGGCGTTGTCTATGTCTTCTTATATTCCATTAAAAACCAATTGTAAAAATTGTCATACAATAAGTTGCTGCTTTGCTAATTGCATTCTGTTAAGGCATAACACTAACAACATGTGATTAAGTAAACAAGCATACCCTTAAAATATGACAACGAAATAAATAAAATAATGCGAATTATAAGGGACATATATAAATAAGACACGGTAATTCTCTCCGCATTAGTTCAGCCGCCATCCCTGGAGATAAATCTGAGACAACAACCAGCTCTAGTCTCAGAACATCGCGCCACACATCTTTTCTATCCTTCTTTCTCTTCTTCCACCGGATGCCCGCGCTGTGTTAAGAAAAACATATAAAGGGTATTCATAATCCCTTGAGCGCGTGCAAAGTTATAAAAAAAAAAAAAAAAAAAAAAAAAAGCGCAGTAAATTTTTATTCAGTAAACAACAACAGTATATCTTGAATTCATTGAACTCTATCTATATTTACTTACTTTCCATTTAAATTATTTGCAATTAAATTCTGTTAGCTATATTTATAAACCAATATTTATTATTTTTAGATTATTTTGAAATGCTTTCGTTTTAATGATTTTTTAATAATAATAAATTAATGACAATAAATTAAAATAAAACATGATACAAAAAATAAATATGTTAAATTTGAAAACAATCTTGGTATCAAACTAATCTTGCTCTTTCCTTTCGGAAGTCTGCACTAACTTTTTTGTTGTTGCCGATGCTACCATAATTCCTTTTGTTGCTGCTGGCGGTAACAACAACCAAGGAAATGGCGCGAACAAATTAAGCAGTAAGAATAGTGCCGATAATAGTGTAGATAAAGCTTTGGAATGGAACGACTGTTTCGAGTTGCAGATAAAAAGCTTGTGCTCCATTGTTGGCAGGCAGAGGGAGATGTAAAATATGATATGATAGTACAGGGTGCGCCAGAGAAACTTACTTATTTGAAAAAATTCCCGCGCGGTGATTTGGGTCGTTAGAGTGTCGAGAGGGGGCGCATCTGGAAGGGGAAGTTCCCAAGTTTGTATCTCCCTGCCATCATGCTCTGGTCTAGAGAGCAGCGGGCCTTCGCAGTCGAGAGCTTCTTTTCTAACGGTCGCGCACTTGTTGCTACGCAACGTGCCTTCCGCGCTCGCTTTGAAATTCCTCCTCACAGACTCGTTCCTGGCCGTAATTCGATTCTATCGTGGGTTAACTCATTTCGGGAATATGGAAGTGTCGCTAAACTCAGAAATGGACTTCAACGGACCATCAGAACTCCGGAAAATATCAAAAGAGTGAGGCAGTCAGTTGTGCGTTCTCCCCGGCGTTCGGCTCGCAAACACGCAGCTGCTATGCGAATTTCTGACACCACTGTTCGACGAATTCTCCATGAAGACCTTCAATTTCATCCCTATAAATTGGCTGTTGTGCAAGAATTAACTGAACGCGATTTTGTTGCCCGCGACGCCATTGCCAACATACCGATTAATATGCTGCAAAGAGTGGAGACGAATTTCAAAAATCGAATTCATCAGTGTATGCGCAATGGGGGTCGTCATTTATCCGATGTCATTTTCAAGACAGCATGAAAAAAAAACTGGGATATTGTATTCTCAAATAAAAAAAAAATTAAAACAATTATTGAAGTACTTTTGTTTTTACTGACCTTTCAAATAAGTAAGTTTCTCTGGCGCACCCTGTATATAAAAATTGAATAAGAGTTTTATTCACACTCTAATTACTGCACTACCTATTGGTTACCAATAAAATACGGGTACTGTCATGTTTTCTGATACGTTTCCAATATGGTTTCTTTTTGTGTCTTTTGTGATACAATTACTTTATTTCAATTACCAGTTGTGCGTAATGTTAGGTTTATGCGCGTGATTTCTACCTAATCCTATTTCGATTAAATTTATATAAATAAGCTTAATAATAATGGATATAAATATTTTTCGTTTGAGTTGTTTTCTTGTTTGGAGGGAGCCTAAGATATTTTATTCAAATTTCAACTTCTATTTATTTCTGTACAAAATATCTAACTTGCCCTTGTTTACCAAGCTTAAATAATTGATTTTCAAAAATGCCCATTTTGAAAATGATGCAAATAAAAGACAAAAAAAACACCTTCCTCCGATGGATAATACCAACGCTACGCATTTCTGTGCGCACAATAACCATTTTTTATGGTGTCAGATTGCGTTGAATTGAAATTGAATCACGTAGAATTTTTTTTTCTCTTTTTTATTTGGTTTGTATCATTTCCTTTGAGTATATGGAAGATGTAAAATCAACCTTCAAACCCTCCCAAATGGAGCGCTGCTCTCAATCTTCTATGATGTTTTTTACTCTTGAAACCAAAAAAAAAAAATATAAAATAAAAAAAGCAAGCCTTCCATGCAAATTGCTAGGTGTCTGCTAGTAAATATTCAAGATAATGATAGAAAAAGTGAGAAAACATGGCGGACGGCACATCACGGAACAGGACGGAAATGGATTAAAGAGGGATACAAAAAAAAAAAAAATAGAAATTTTCTGTAAGAAGTGCTTGCAGGATGAATAAATCTACTTGAAGATATCCTTGTGATTGCGATTGCTTGACTGGCCAAGCAAACAGAGATAATCCGCACTGAAGGTGTGCATAAATAGTCGTATAGTCGACATAGCTGATGGCTTTAAAGTTTATTTTACAATGTGCCTTGTGCGTTACGGAGAATTAAAACTTTAAGACTTATTCTCAAAATCAGAGACTGCGGGACATAAATAACAACAGAATATGCAGGTGGGATGTTTTGTTTTAAAAAAGATGTACCTATACCTATTTGTAGATTTTTACGTCCAACGAGTATATACATATCTTCATTTAACTTAGTACACGGAGGAACTTTGCTTAAGCTAAAAAAAAAATAAAACACAACATTGATTTAGGGAAATTGGTTTGAAAAAACTTTGAAAATTCAAAAATAAAAATAAAAACAAAAGAGAAACTCGAAGGATAAAAAGCAGACCAGAGAAATTTAATTACAAAAATTTCAAGTCTCTGGGGACGTTTAGGCAGTTTGATTTATGAATAAAATAATAATATTAAAGTCAAAGAGACAATTTGCTTAGAGTAAATATCTACTTAAGATAGCAACACGGTATTTAAGAAAAAAAATATAAGAATGTGTTTTTATTTTATAATACAATTCTATATACTTATGAAATTACTCAGCCAATTAGAAGACTTAGCATTATATTTAATTGGACTTGTCGAATTATTGATTCAAAATCACATTGTTTATTTGTCAAAAAATGCATGTAAGTTGAACTGAACTTAACAAAAATTGCGTATTGTTAAGGCGTTCACTAGCCAACTGATGAGTCCAAGGTAGATTGCAGGGACGAAACGCAAATTTTGTGGACTAAAGGACATTAAAAGCTATTTTGAATCGAAAACAAATATAGAATATAACCATTTCCTATCAACAACCTCAAATTCAATTTTGTTATCATGAATTAAGCTTAGTGTACACGATTGGTAGATCTTACAATGTTAAACTTAAATAAATTGTCAGAAAATTTGTGTTCTAATTAATTGTAAGATCATTGTCTGACAATTGATTGTAAAAAATCCTACAGTTGTGTGTATGCCAGCTGACAATCGTGTAATCTTAAAATTAATTGTCAAAAATTCTATCTGACAATTAAATGTATGACGTAAAATTGTAAGGTATCTGATAATCGTGTACACACACAATTTGTAGCCAGGCCTCACAAATCTGACGCTTCTGACAACGAAAATATTGTAAGATGTAGTTTTTTGCATCAAACAATTTTCACACTATCAGAATTGGCCGAAGAGAGCTTATAGAAGGCTCCGTCTTCCGACCAATGGTTTGCCAACACAGAAAACTGTGTTATACCACCGGGTCATCATTTAGTGCAGTGTTAGTTGTTAGTAGGCAAACTCTATTACAAATAACACTTACACAAATACGAAATGAAAATATAAACAAATAATATTACATCAAAAACATAATATGAAACAAAAACAATTAGGAGCGTGGAGCATTGGTTTTAAGAATATTTTTTAATTTAATTTTACTGATATTGAAATCAAGAAAGTTTGAATTCCAATTTAAAAGTCTACCCATACGTGTCAAGTTAGTCTTATGTGTTGGGACTTTAATCAAGTAGAGGCAACGGAGATTATAACATCCTCCTCGATAATTAAAAGAAACTGAACATAGTAGGTCTGGTGCATCTGTGACGCCAGTAATTATTTGGTGGAAGAATACAAAATCATTGTTAGTTCTTCTCTGTGCAAGTATTTGCATTTGAAGAATAGATAAACGTTGGTCATAAGGGAGGGCATTAGAAGGATCACTCCACTGAAACCCTTTGAATGAGAAACGAGTAAAGTTTCTTTGAACTGATTCTAATCTCTCAATATGAATATCGTAAAAAGGAGTCCAAACCTGCGATGCATACTCAAGATGGGGATGAACCAAGCAGTTGCATAAAGCACGGGTAACATTTGGATCAACAAATTCTTTGGACCAACAACGGTTCATAAAACCTAACATTGAATTGGCTTTGTTAACGATGATATGTATATGGGCAGAAAAGTCTAAATTGGACGTAAAGAGAACTCCAAGGCGCCCTACAGTTATAATACGAGTTAAAATGTGCCGTGAGATAACATAGTCATGAGAAGAAGGAGAACGTTTTTTTGAAAATGTCATTGTTTGACATTTTGCCGGGTTAACATTCAAACTGTTCTTTTTACACCACAAGGCAAAGTGGTGAATATCCTTCTGCAATAAAGTTCGATCCTATGGAGATGATATATATTTATAAATCTTCATATCGCTTGCAAAGATAAGAATTTCGCTATTGCATACACAAAGAGGATCATCATTAATAGCCAATGTAAATAGAAATGGTCCAAGATGGCTTCCCTGCGGAACACTTGATTTGGCAATAAGTTGTCTAGAGTAAGAATTTCTGAATTTGACTTGATATAACCTATCTTGAAGATACGAGGATATCCACGTGATGAAAGGTGGAGGAAACCCGTATGAATTAAGTTTAAACTTGATAATCTCATGAGGTAATTGATCAAAAGCTTTCGAAAAGTCTGTGTATACACAATCAACTTCTTGACCACTTTCTAGGGAGTTTAATCATTTATTCAAAAGTACAACTAGATTAGTAACAGTAGAACGTTTCTGCATAAAACCATGTTGTTGGTTGCAGATAATATTTTTATATATAAATGTCAAACTATCAAATACAACTAGTTCGAACAACTTTGAAATGCAAGAAAGTTTAGAAATTGGTCTATAGTTGATTATATTGGTTTTGACTCCCTTTTTCTTTGTCCTCTTTTAAATGTGACAAAAAGCTCAAAATTTGTTTACACTCTATTGCAATATTGTTAAATGATACTTGACGACAACTTCGTAAAAAATGAAAATAGTTTTCGTCAACAACTACAGGTGAATCAATAAAGATAGAATTTGAATTTTGTAGAAGTTTTTAACCCATTTAAATCGGAGCCATCCCTTAGTCGATTTTGGCAGCTCTTGACTTGAAAGTTTGGCAACATACTATCCTGACGATTGGATAATATTTTTTCCAAACGCTACCCAAAAGGCTAAAAATCTGCTTTTTCCGGAGCAAAAAATAAAATCGGAAAAATTTCGATTTTTCTGACGTAAAATTTGAATTTTGTAGAAGTTCTTAATCCATTCAAATCGGAACCATCCCTAAACCGATTTTGACAGTTTCTGACTTTGACAGGTAGACATCATAATATAGATGCCTTCCCGTACTCCCCATAACTGCGCAAATCTACGAGTTTCTACGAAAAACAGTCAAAACAGTCACTTACTCCAAATTTTCGTCGTTTTTCACAGACGAGAGCGCTAATGAGAGAGTAAAATATTTTTTCCCAGGCTGCGAATTTTAGTCCAAGAAATTTCTTTCGACAAAATTATGAAGACTGTCAAATGAAGGAAAAAAGTAAAAAAAAACAATACTTAAGCTGTTAGTTGCCATGTGTATCGTTACAAAAGTTGAAAATAATAGAATTTATAGTCTGGTCTGTCTTATTCGTGCAAGCAATTAAAATTTATGATATCAAATTGATTATTTTTTTAAGAAATAATTTCATGTAAATCTTTAATACAAATTTTCAAAAAACACTTTTATGCTGACGTTTAAAAAATGGCAAAAATTGTTGTTCAAAGCGTTCCCGTACTTTTGTAAAAGTATATTTTTTTTTAAAAGTTAAATTTTTTTCGAAAAGATCTTAAAATATTTTAACAAAAAATTGAATAGCTACATATATGTACACAAATGCATATTAATGAAAAAATTGTGTATCGGATTTTTGGCAGAAATACACAAAACGAAAACAAAATGGTCATATCTTTAGAATTTTCTCACGAAATTCCTTAACTAAATCCTTTGAAAATGGGAAACTGCTCACATTTTAATATGAAGGACCATTTTCTAATAATACTAATTATTTAAGGGCCATTTTCTTAACTATTTGTCAACTTGCCGCAAACTCTCAAGCTGGCCAACTCGAGAGTTGAAACAAACTTGAGAGTTGAGTTACAAGTTGAAATTTGTTTTTCTACTATTTTAAATCTCAACTCGAGAATTGGAACTCAAAAGTTAGCCAACTTGCGTTCTTAAAAATTTCCCTGGGAAATTTTTGACAGATACGTATGTTTCAACTTTACTTTTGAATTAATTCTGTGTGATTTGAATTTATTATGTGCCATTATTTCGGCAAACCAGGCATATAATTTTGGGACCGACGGAGTCGACACCATGAGTTTCCATTGCACTTTATGTTCATACACGTAAAATTTCTTTTAATAGTGCAGATATTTCGTTTATCATATTAAGTACAGGAGATTTATTCAGTTCTTTGAAAACTCTGTACAGATGTAATATGTTGTGAATTATGCATATTAGGTGACTGTACGGTGGAGTACGTAACGAACGTAAACAAATTAAGGCCAAACTACCCTTTATCAATTCCAAGAACAAAATTGTTATTCACTTTGATTACGAAATCGGTAGATAAAATCATATTCTCCCATTTTTCGAGCCCGAACCGTGGACACATCTTCTTCGCTTCCGGAAGCAAACGATAGATGATCTTCCCAATAATAATTTTCTCGGAACAATTCATCGGAACGAGCACCACGGAAAGGATGCTGCTGGTGCGTCGTGTATTTTGGTTTATTCCGCTCTAATTCTACTATTTTCTAAATAGAACTTTGTTTTTGACAAAGCAAACAGGCTGAAAAATCTGTATTATTTAGTTCACAAATATCTTAACCAAACTCACAGTTACCTAGGTTCTTAATGGCTGCGTCAAAAACGAAAATAGTGTGATTGTCAAGTTACATGCTTACTTCTTTGTAGTACATACTATACACATGTGAAACTAGACATCTGGGGACAACAGAATCTGATTATGAAACCGTCAAAACTGTGTAATTGACTGGTGTACACTGAACCAAAAACTGATCAAAATTACGAATCTATAGCATTTTTCGATACAGTTTGGAGTTCTTGCCACACACATTTCTTCACATTAAGAAAAGAGATCTAATCTGTCTTCAGTTCGGAAAGATTGTCAATCTTGTGTTCTAATTCACAGACTGCTTAATTTTTCAAATGGTTCCAACTCATCTAACGGCCCATTGTCCAGCATATACATATTACAATGATCTTGGCTATGACATGCAGGTCAAGAATTTACATGCTACTGATAATTGGTGGGCCAAATATTTAGATATTTTACTGTTGGAGGCACTGATTCACCTATTGTTAGATTCATTAAGAAATAAAATGCACGACTGGATCGCACGTACTTGCTCTTATGTTCGATCACATTGTATGCAAACGATTCTTAATAGAAACGACTTATTATAATGGGTTATCCATTTTGCGGTTTCAAAAGTAAACGTAAATAAAACACATATAAAATATTTTGTTTCATGATATTACTTTTTTGTTATAAAGTTTGAACGTTGACCTTATTTGTGAAGCACTACATTATTTAAATGACCACCACGCGAATTGTTGCAAGCATCGATTTTTTTTAGGTAATTTTCGACCACTTTTTGATACATATTGGGCGGTATCTCAACCAATACTTGACGAATGTTGGATTTCGAGTGCTCAAGAGTTGAAGGTTTATCTGCATAAACACGGTCTTTCTCCTAGCACCACAAAAGAAAGTCCAGCGGTGTCAAATCGCATGATCTTGGTGGCCAGTTGATATCGCCACGACGAGAAATTACGCGGTCAGGAAATGTCTCTTGCATTAATGCCATATTCGCTCGAGTTGTGTGGCATGTGGCACCGTCTTGTTGAAACCACGTATTTTCGAAGTAGTATTCTTCAATAGCAGGCAAAAAAAAGTCGGTTACCATATGAACATAACGCTCCAAGTTGACGGTGACAGTCGTTCCATCATTGTTTTCGAAGAAGTAAAGTCCAATCACACCTCCAGACCAAAAAGCGCCCCAAACAGTGTTTTTTTGTGGATGTAATGTCATCTCTTAAATTACTTGAGGATTCTTAGAACCCCAAATACGACAAATTTGTTAATTAATATACCTACCGAGTGAGAAATGTGCTTCGTCGCTGAAGAAAATTTTGTTCGAAAAATGGCCGTACACAACCTGTTGTTCAAGCACCCATTCGACGTATCTACGACGTTGTGAATGGTCAGCTGGCTTCAGTTGTTGTTTGAGCTATATTTTATATGGATGTAGGTGTACATCCAAATGCAAAATATGCCATAACGTGCCGTATAACAGTCATAATTCCTGAGAACGACTAGGAATCGACACATTCGGGTCTTCGACAACACTTTCACTTACAGCAGCCATATTTTCAGTGGTGCGAGTGGAACGATGATGCACAGGCCTTACAATATCTGTAACCAATCCAGTCTCTTCAAATTGGTTTAACAACTTAGTTTGACAGATGTCGAATTCCAGCTCTATACTTTTGAAACCGCAAAATGGATAACCCTTTATTTTTAAAGTCAACTTTTACTTCATTTCTTTATCTAAAAAATTTCTTTAATTTTTTTAAAAACAAAACTTGGGATGACAATTTTAAATATTTAATAATACTACATATAAACTTAAAAACAAAATTTCAGAAACAAATTGTTCACGAGTTTTCAAAATATTGAATTTTCAAAAAAAAAAACTATTTTTCGAAAATTTTGAAATGCAGTAGTATGTAGAATTTAAAGTGCATCCTGTATAAACATTTTTATTGAAATCCGTTAAGCCCTTTATGAGAAAGTCGAAAATCAAGACAATGGTTGTATTGTAGGAACCGTTAATAACAAAATATGTATCCAAAAAAAATCCGCCAAAATAGACCATACTCAAAGTAGTATATGTATGTACATACTTCTTTTTATCAAAATTGTTAAAGCCGTTTTCGATATAATTAAGATGGTAGGAATATTTGTATGGCAAGTACCTTTATTCTTGGGGAAAAAACAACGTTTCAAAAATCTATTTGAGACAATAACCTAAAACACCTATAAGTACCAAGTTTTAAAAAAATCCGTTCTGTCGTTTACCCTGTAGAACGTTCTACAGACAGACCGACCGAAATGCAGGACCCACTTTTTTTAGTGTTCTCTATCATCGTAATTCCAAGTTTGATTAAAATCTCGAGATGGATTTTTTTTTCAAATGCAAAACTTGCCTTATCTACAGTACCTATAGCGCAAGTATTATTAGAGTGGTGTGTAAAATAATAGGCGCGAAAAAGAATGTTTGAAAGCTTTAATTTTCTTAAGAAAGAGTGAAACACTATAAAATGACTCATAAAATATATAGCACCACTCTTGTATCCTCTTGTTACTGGTTTACGTGCATCCAGCCGTTGCTTTTGATTTATTGTCCCTTTAGTGAGTAACTTTATTAAATTTCGCTTATCAAAAAGCTTCGAGGTGAAGAAAACACCTATAAAACAATCGCGAGACAGGTTGGTTGCTCTTAAAACACTGTCACAAATGCCTTAAAATCGACCAGCCATACAGAATCCCGAGGAATACCAAAGAAAAACAACTAAAACCACTGATCGACAGATTACAAGAGCTGGTAAGACCAACCCAACATTTACAATTTTTCAAGCAATTTTGATGATTTTTTTAGCACACACCTATTATTTTGCACACGACTGGGCCTTCACAACTCTAACTCTAACTCCCACAAGTGTGCTATGATGTCGAGTTGGATTTTCCGTTGTTTGCCTCAATGTACATGTGACCTTGAATCAGATATGAGTGACCCTGAGAAGAGATTAATATTAAGATTTGTTATTTCATCTATTCTAGAGATTCAGCTAAGAGCATTATGAAGTCGACAATTAATATCCTTACCAGCCAGAGTATAGCGGAATTCCAGCGATACCCTATAGCATATTTGATCAAATGGGTCTTGGAATCTACAGCCAAAGAGGTGTTATAAAAAAAACTAAATCAAATGCCAGAAGAACTTTTACTCTTAAACCTTCTTACATTGACTTTTTTCACTTCATATGGTTCTATCTTAACAAAACATACTTCATAACCAACTTCAATTTATTGAAACTTGTTTAAACAAATATCATTAAAAAAAATCCAACAAAATTCACCCTTTTCTGGTGTAGCTCCTTTTTCCTCCAAAGAGTCAAAGTCTTCTTAGTTAACTTCTCCCCAATCCCTTCATATATACATAAGTAACCTATTCACTCCATTGAGAGGGATTTTTTTTTCAATCCGATTTAATTATATTTAAAAAAAAAAACAACATCACACATGATATTAGATCCTTCCCTATCGTTTTGTCGAAATGAGGGGGTCTCTGCAAGTAATATGAGAAAAAGTAGGTACTAAAACAATGGAATTAAATTTAAAACCAAAAAAAAAAACACTCCCTGCTGCCACGTACAAGCATAATATAAAAGAAAATCTGCAACTGTTTGCGATGTTTTACAAGGATTTATATCCTCTTAGTCAAACCCCCTTCTAACATAACCTAACAGAACAGCCAGCTCAGTCACATATGGAAAATGTAATTTAATTAAATTCACTTGATTCTGAGATTACAACTCTGTACCTACCTACTCGCATACATATAGTCATAGCATCACTATATTATGATGCTAAATGTGTGCAGAATGTATTAAAATACATATACGCAAGTTAAACACCTCCCAGGGCCAAAACAACTAGGAGACAAAAAGTATTATTAAAAGATAGAAGATTCATTCGGCAGAATTATTTCCTATGTCGCAATTGGTTTATAGCTGCGTTTCCTTAGGTTGCCTTTGTCAAAAGGATCTTGTTCCAATACTCTAACTTTTGTTCCTCCTTAGTTAGATATGTAGGTATTACTCAACATAAGAATTTTCAAGGGACTATTATACACTCATGTGAAAATAAGAACACGCACATATGCATATTTTTCGAATTTTAAATTGTAATGTACCCAAGACAAATTTTCTTGTCAGGGTATTTTTTTTAATGTTTAAGCGGGGATGATACATATATACCCCTTCTTGTTAATATGGAGGTTTTGCAATATTATCTGCACGATATTATATTATTTGCATTTTTCCTTGAGGCTTAAAAAAAAGGTTGGTTCTACAAGTGAAAGATACAAAAGGCAATAGGTATCATTTCGAGCCTTAATATAAGGTGAACAAGAAAAAGGATAAAACCAGAGGCTTAAGGAAGAAGGAAATGTATTATTCTGCAGTCTTGCTATTTCGATTCCGATTCAAAAAAAACTGCTACATAAAATTGTTGAATATACTTCAACTACTTCAACCAAATAAGGATCATTCCGGAATAGATGGATAATTGGATATGTTTTTCGGATATGTTATACAATATATTAAAATAAAAAATTAAAATGCAGTAGCGTTATCCTTTTTCGAGAGAGAGTACTAGGTATCTCAATTGAAGAAAATTGTTAAGAAATCTATATAATATCATGACAATGCAAGAGCGTACTCAGAAGGGTAGGGGAATGAGGGTACAGGGCTGATCATATTCAATTAAAAACAAATTCAAATTAATAGAAAAAATTTACAATAACTTGATTAAGATTTAAAAAAAAAACTAGAGTACTCATTCTGTAAAACGATTTCGACCAAACGATATAGTTCTTACTAAAGCTATTCATTCTTTCACCCTACATGTGAAAGAGAGAGCTATTGTCAAAACGATATATATCGTTCTAATTGTACAGAATGAGTAACCAAGTCTTAATATTCGATTTGACGATATCTACCTGTCTGTATTATAATGGGTGTTTTTTTTCAGACTTGTGGTTTTCAAGAAGAAATAAAGCGTATATAATTTAATGTCATGGCCAAGAATTTAGTTTTATTATATAGATAAGGATTTGCCCTTATTTTTTTTTTTAAATGATTGCGGGCCAGTGGCCGCCGCGTGTGGCTCGAATAAATTCCAGCGGAGAGGCCTAATTTCCGAAATTTTTTCTTGCAACAATTGGTGCCGTATTTGTTGTGATGAATCAAATACTAAAATAAATATAAAAAACTAAATTTAGTTTGATTTTTATTTTTATTTATAAAAAATTTAAATTTTTAAAAAATTGTCACAACATTAATTATTTTGAAAGCTACGCGTTTCGGACTACAAATTTTTAAATTAAAGCCCGATGATAGACATATAGTCCGAAACGCGTAGCTTTCAAAATAATTAATGTTGTGACAATTTTTTAAAAAATTAAAATTTTTATAAATAAAAATAAAAATCAAATTAAATTTAGTTTTTTATATTTGTTTTAGTATTTGATGGTGCCGTATGTCAGCAATAACGCGCCGAATATTTTTTCCAAGGCGCCAATCGCCCCACGCTTATCTGCGTCGACAAGTGACTTCACATAACCCCATAAAAAATAGTCCAGCTGTGTTTAATCGAACGAACTTGGAAGCCACGCCACAAGCCCACGACGCACGCGACGTGAAATACTGCGTTCACCAAAAGTTTCCTTCATTAAATTGATTGTTTCGTTGGCTTGATGGCATGTAGCGCCGTCTTCTTGGAACCAAAGGTCGTCCACATCAATATCCTACAATTGAGGCACAAAAAATTCATTAATCATGACTCTATAGCGTTTCCCATTGTCTGTAACATTATGGCCGGCTTCATTTTTGAAGTAATATGGACCAATGATTCCCTCTGCCCGTACCGTAGAGCACGCCACACAGTTACTTTTTGATGATGTAACGGCGCGCGTCTTTACAATGGCTTGTGGATTATGATCACTCCAAATATAACAGTTTTCCTCGTTAACGAACCCATTTAACTAAAAGTGAGCTTCACAGATGAACAAACTTTTCTTCCGAAAATCGGGATCGGTGGCCATATCTCGTTTTGGGCCCATTCACCGAAATTGCGATGCACTTGATGGTCGTTCGGCTTCAATTCTTGGACGAGTTGGATTTTGTAAGTTCGCAAACCAAGATCCTTCCGCAAAATATTCCATAAAGTGCAATGGGCAGAGCTCCAATTGTTGCGCGCGTTGGCGGTTGAACTCATTCGGATCACCGAACCATTAATTTGGTAATAAATTGGAACGATTTGCAAGCTTTGCGTTGCTCAGGAGTAAGACTATTAATTATGAAATGGCAAATCAAATTAAGCATAAATCAATTGACAGCTGTCAAAAAGACCAACTCCGAAAAAATGTATTGCCAAATTGAAAACCACAGGTCTAAAAAAACACCCGGTATATATGATGAAAGATATAGACTGAACAGTATTATCAACAGGACAGTATTTCTTTTAGATTTAAGCGATACAGTCCAAGCTTAAAACAATTAGGGTTAATCAAGATAGTAGTAGCTTTTCCTTAGTATTTTTACTTGCGATTATAGGTACTATAATATAAGCATTCGTAAAAAAAAAAATTCTAACAATCAAATATGACATTACGATCATAGAGGAGCCTAAAAAAGTGATAGCCAAAAAATGTATGTCTCTCTGACTGTCCATCTGTATGTATAACGAGATACAGCCTAACCGGCTTAAGCGATTACCTTCAAATTTGGTATGTGTGATTATTTTTGAATTCCTCAGAGGGGAAATTGAAATTTTATTTTTAGGCCTAAAAATAACGGTACCTGCCATATGACCTTGAAGGAAAATCTTGTTTTGCTCTAAAAAGGCTCCAACGATTTTAATAAATTTTTTTGAGAATTTTTTTGTTGGTAATAACTATCATATGATATAAACGAAGTTTACGGGAAAAGTATATTAACGGCACCTTTCATATAACGTTTTTTTTTTAAATTTTTGGCTTTCTCGGTAATGGTACATTGGATTTCTGTCAAATTTTATATCTGAGAAGATCTAAGTAGCTAAATTAATTTTGCATATCAAAATTTTTAAAAACTATTTTTTTATTTAAAATTAATTATTGAATTTTTCTTTTGAAAAATCAATATTTTTAAAACTAATGAAAAAAAATAATTTTTAATTTTATATTCACATGTACATTAGTCTCTGGAAAATTGCATACCAAAATTTCAAAAAAAAAAAATAGGTTTCAAAAAACGAAAAATAAAAAACAGGATTTCATCAAAACCCGTCCTACAATTTTCGAAATACTTTTTTTTATAAAATTTTCATTCATCCATGGCATCTAATGGCGTTCTTCGTTTTTTCGAAAAACCGATTAAAGTTATGGTTTTGCAGTTTAAATAAGTTTAAAAAACGATTTTTCCCACATATACACCACTTACTTTCATTACGAGTATATAAATGTATGTACTTGTACATATTTACATTATTACCCTCCTCCTTCCCATAATTAAAATTTATTTAAATATACATTTGTAGGTAGGTACCTATGTAACTATTCCTTGAATCATGCATTCGACAATTCATTATACTAAATTAATATTACCTACAGGGGCTTAAATTCTGCATACGATAAATATATACCAACAGCGTCAGTGATTAACACTAAAGTTGTTAGCTACAAGAGCAAGTTTGTACAATCCAGTCGTGCATTTTTTTTTCAAAATTTTTTTAAAGCTTTTTTGAAATAATTGCTTAGAGTGTGTACCTATTAAAATTGCTAAGGTATTTTTCTTCTTCTAATATGATTATAATTCGAATATCGAATAGGTCTTTGAATTTAATTAAAATTGTTCAGCTATGAAAAGAATCATGTTGAAATTGGTTTGAAGCAAGACTCAATTTTTTAGACTTCTTCTTTTTGCTCTATTTATCGTGATTTTAGCAGAATCTCCTGGCTTAAGCTAATGGTCAACAAATTTCCACGAGTAATGTAACAATTGAACCTAGTAAGTCATAACAGTGGCATCGGAAAATTTGGAATTCAGAGGTAAATGTATTGACGTCGTACTTTATATTAGATACTCTAAACAAATCCAAAAAATCGCCCTTCAAAGATGTCAATTTTTGGCCAAAGTATTCACTTTACGAAGCCAAAGAGCAACCGATAATATATCCATGCCCAAGTGAGAGCCAATAGAGAGTTTTCTAAAACAGAGAAGCTCCTGAACTACTTTCATGAACTTCAAAATTACTAAATAGTACGGCAATTCAAATCCTTGCCATTTTGTGTATAAAAAGTTTAGATTCTAAGCACTCAAAATGGAGGTTCACTACATTCTAAGTACCATCATAAGGCATGTCGCGAGTGTACAGAACGTTTCGAAATATTTGCAAGTCATTTTTTCATTTATTATCGAAAGCAGTCTCTTTTGTTGAATTTTCTTTAGCACATTAAAGGTCGGTTGCAAGATAGAAATCGATTTATAACATCCAGGCCTTGAAATCTTTTTTACCTCTTATTTCCCATTGACCTGGAACTAAAGCCCGCTTTTGCTGATACAAGTCATAAATATGTATGCTCAACGGGCCTAAGTGAAACAAGAAACGTTTTACCCTGTTAAACTAAACTTTGAAAAATAAAAATATTTTTCTATACCACGCGTTACTCTCTTCTCTTAGAAAAAGGTTAAGGGTTCAAACCAATGTAAGGATATCAATATTTTCTGCCTTACAATTAGTGCTCTAGTGTTATAAGTGGGGGAACTTAATTTGTGGGAGAGACTTTCTGTTGATTATCTTCAACAACTTCTACGGCACACGAAATTAAAAACAAAACACATGGGGTTCTATTTCAAAGCTTATTGTTTCCTTGAACATATTTTCTCTCCGTGCCTCTCACTGTCACTGTTCAATTCAGTAAGTGTTTATTTCTAACTTGTTGACTTTGAACAAGTTCGGAACCGTCGATTGTAATTTATTAACTATTCAACAAGTTTATTCTCATTTCTCTTAACTCTTGTTGTTTCCATAGTTACAGAAACGCTGAAATAGTAAAATTTCCCACTTGTGAATAAAGCCGAAACAATTGTTATAGTTCTCCTAGACTTGTTGTTCCATGTTACACACATTATTAAAAGTTGTTGAATTTCACTTGTTCAACAAGCACTTTATGTATTGTGTTATAGGCCCCAATTTGCATTTAAAAAGACGTTAGGTCTTACAGTCATATAGTTAACATCCTCATTCTTAATCTTATTACAGCCGCGATATCCCGCCACCTTTCGTTATAATTGAGTACATTTGGTGGTCACAAATTATTTTTTTATTTAACTATATGACTGTAAGACCTAAAGTCTTTCAGTCACCAGAATTGCACGGCACTAGCTTGGCAGAGTGGATTTGAGAACCAGGTATTGACTGTCTCATTTTAACCCATGGGAGGTATAGAAAAGAATGCGCCTAGCGTGGGGATCGAACCCTCACGTCCTAGTTAGCAAGCAAGCACTTTATCTGCGCCATTGCCACCCTAATATACATACAATTTATTAAAATAAATTTTATAATTATTTTATTTGGAGCCAACGAATTTGCATATCTTAAGCGTGTAATACGCGTTTAAGCGGTTCAATTAAACAGTATAAGAAGCTGTTCCAATTATTCAGGGAGTTGCAATAAAGCAGGGAATTCTGTATATTATTAAACTACTACAAAAGGTAAGGTCGCAATGCGAGCATAGTCTAGATAGTACGATCTGATAACTGACTTTTTCCAATCACTAACAAGGCCAGACTCAGATACATTTTTGAACATTAAAATTCGAAGGAATATTTTTTTTCTTTAATTAATTTTTACAATAGCGAGCTACCTATCTAAATTCCAAGTCAATACATTTTAATACTCTCCGATCCAATCTTTTTCTCCATTTTAATCTCTTATTAGTTTATCTCTCAATGCTTCCGTAGAAATAGGTGGATTCCCTACGCCTAGCCTGCAGGTTCACTAGACCCAAAATCGTTAGATGAAATTCGATTCAAGGAGTGTCGCTTGTCGCAAAAAAAAAATGTAATGACATTATGTTTTTATTCTCATTTCAATTTTATGTTCCTATTCACGCCCGAGGGATTGCCAAGCTCTCGAAATGTATACCTTCCTTACTCCTTACAAAAAAAAATGTAAAAGTCTAATCAGAATACATCGTGCAATTTAATTTTGCAAAAAAAAAAAAGAAAAGAACCTTTGAGAGAAAAAATCTAGGTTAGTTTTTGGCGTTGGAAAAAATAAGAAAATCTTTTCAAGTGGATGTCGTCCTTGCGTTGCGTAGGAATATAACGGTTATTATTTTTTTTTCAAAGTTGTTTTATTGCAAAAAATTGCGCCAGTGTCAGTGTCTAATTTTGCTTATGAGCATTTTCGGATAAAATCGTACATCTTTCTTTTCAACTTGAATAGTATACCTATTGTATGAGGTTCTCGAGATTTATTTTTTTGTATAACATTTCATTTAGACAATTACTTTCCCTATATTGTGAGATGGCGTGTCGTTTAATAAAATAAAAAAAGGCAGCGGCTTTACTTTTCCTATTTCTGTTTTTAATAGCTTACCTACGATACAATTACCTACTTTCGCATCGTTTGACAACAACAAAAACAAATCTTACAAAGTTAGGGAAAAAGTTTTAATTAAACGATGTTACTTCGAGTAGAGTCTTGCGGAGATAATCCAAACGAGAAAGTTCGAGAGAAAGCAGGGTAAGATTCAAACTGCAAGGATGAGGCTTGTTATTCTGCAAAATTCTATATTGTGATTGTGTGGGAAAGTTTGTATGTTAATAACTACACTCTGTGTCTCTTGATTGTTTAGTTTAAATAAGAGTTTATGTAAGTAAATTCTCTGACTATTTACCTGAAAACCCGTGAGAGCTAATTTTCTAAGCACAAAAATCTGAAAATCTCGACTGAAAAGGTCGTTTTTAATAGTTTTGAGGCGACAAAAACAATCTTAAGTGAAGATTTCCAGAAAGAAATAGTTATAGTTTTCCTATTTTTACCTTTATTCCAATTATTAATTTCAAAAACCTTAAGTTAAGATAAGATACTTGCATTAAATTAATTATTAATGCTTATTGTATGTATACTGTATTCTCATCACTTGTGTGTAGTTTGCATTTCCTCTTTTCCTTGAGTCCCAATATGTTTCTTATTGTCTACATTAAAATAATTTTTTTAGCGAAAAGAATATGAAACCAAACCTGCCATTGAATATGACTTATGTCATCGTTATTTGGCTTTTTTATTTCCAAGCTGTATAGTATCTGCAGTCAATTTAGAGTAAGTAAAACCATGGTCGAAGATTCATGACAAGATCGTTGATTTACGATGATTTGTCTTTCATCACTTTTAAAGTATTGTTTTTGATTTTGTATCTTAAGTCAACTTAAAAGTGATTTTATTGTTTGTTGCTACGTAGTAAGACTTCTTGTCAACTTTATACCTTTGTTTTATCTCTTAATAATTATTGCAACTCTAGACAAAATAACCTTACGTCTGCTTAATTTTGTTTTATTCGATAAATTAAAAAATTTACGCTTTTCAATTTGGTAAGAACCTTGAATTACAGCAAACCGAATTACATTGATGCTCCCTCCCACGTCCACCCTGACATTAATAAAACGGTTCATCCAAATCTTAGTTCAGATTAGATTATTATCTTTTTCAACTATTATTATTGTTATGAATTCTTTATTTAACCAAAACTTTAAATATAACTATTCGAAAATAATTTTTAAAAAATTAGCATGGCAAACAAAATATTTGTCGTCTGCCTGAAAATTGACATTTATTGAGAATAAGAAAAGAAAGTTTAAGATTAAAATAAGCTTAAATTAAATATAAATAAATAATACAAGTATAAATATATGCACATACATATATTAACAATTTTGAATTTACTCTAAGAAATGGTTTCGCTAATCTAATGCATGATCAATAAAATTGCAAAGGAGGTCCTTTCAACCCTTTTCTCCGTTTTTTCAACTATAAACATACGTTAAACAGAATAGACCTGTCATTCAAGACTATATCGATCGCTGTATATAAAGTATCTATTGGTATTATTTTACTTGCGATATAGGTACTATTCCGTCTGTCTGTTTGTCAGTTTGTCTGTGTGTCCCTCTGTATGTCTGTCTGCGTGCCTGTCTGTACTACGATGTACAGCCTATACAGTTTAAACTTGGCATTTAAGCGCTTAAAGTGATTGTCTAAGGCGCCAGTTATAGCTTTCATTGAAACTCATCATTAAAAAATTTCAATATCAATTCTGAGGCACAAATAAAAATAATGTCGCTTTGGTACCAAAATGACGTTAATAAGATTTATTTGGACTTTGGAGAATTTTTAAAAAGTGATTCTCATCGGCTTTAATGGTCGTAATGATGATTAAATGAAAGCAATTTTCCATTATTTTTGAAAAATATTTTTCTTTTGATTTTTTTTTAAATTCATTATTAGTTAAACGGATGGGCTTTTTTTTAAATTAAGTTTTAAAATTTATATTATCAAATACTTTAAATTGTCATATTAACAATTTTTTTTAATTTAATACATTTTGTAAATAAAATATTAAGTAAACAAGACTATAAAAATAATATGTTTAGCATTTTTCTATTAAGAATACATACGTTCATACGATATGTTGGAACATAAGAGCAAGTACGTGCAATCGAGTCGCGCATTTTTTAAAAGGAAGAGCTATCGTTATTTGAAGTTAAACAAAATTAATATAGACATAATCAAGTGACACAGAGTGTATTCTGTATGTGTATGTTGGAGCGAGTGAGTTACTTTTTGATATTGTACGTGAATTAGCGAAGAGAAAATCAAGTTTTACTTTTGCCATCCTAGAATTTGTTTTTCGCTGGTTGCAAAGAAACAAAAAATAAAATTCAGCACTTGGTCGCATAAGCTTGCTCTTGTAATTGTAGGCATTAAATGCATAATGCAATAGTTTATTAATAAAATAATTAAAACATCTTAAACAAAAAAATGGTATGAATAACATAAATTGATATGCAAAATAATTGTACTTTTAATAAGTTTCTGTGTACAAAACGAAAGTAAATTTTTTTGAGTTACTAATAATAGCTATCAACAAAATAAAACAAAAAAATCACATATCCGATAAATTAAACTCAGTCGTTTTTTTTACAAAACCAATAAATTCCGTTTAGAACAAGTAAAAAATACTTAAAAATAAAATGCAAAGTTTCAAGCGTGAGATTAAGTGATATAATTGGATGGTATAAGAAGATTATATATATATGTGCATGGGTGGAGAATATGAGGACGGCTTAATTAAGTAGCTCTAAGCTTGAGCTCCTTTATGTGTGTTAAAAAAGGGTTTTTATTGGATAAAGTATGTTCTATAGTAGAACATATAATTATGCTGATAAACAACTTTCGAAATTCCTAGTTAATCTCAGTTCAAAATGAGAAATTAAAATCAAATAACTTCGAGCAAAAACAAAAACATCATTTAGTTTTTTTTTTGTAGTGAAAATTGCGTGAGTATGGATGCAAGGGATGTAAAAGAGGATCAAGACTAGAAGCATTAAAGGTAAAAAATTAAATAAGGAATGTGTAAAAACTTAATGAAGCGCTGGCTGGTTATTTATGATTGGAGGGTATTATTATAGGGTAGATGGAGAATACTTCAATAGATAATAATTTTTCTTGAAAGGAAAGAGTTAAGGAGGTATATTATAAGTGCTGAAGAATTTTGAATTCCTTTAAAATTATTTTTGCGCGAAGGGGAGACCAAATCACAAAAATAAAAATATGCAGGTATATAACAAATTAAATCACCTCTATTTAAAAAATGGCGGTGGCATTCTATTAAAAAAAGTTTAAATTTTTGAAAAAAAAAAATAAAGACTGGATTAAAGAAACCTTTTAGTTCACGTAATGTGCGCTTTTCTGACAACTAACAGCCCTATTAATAAAGAACGCTTAGTCCACCTTTAATCCATGGACTTACAATAATATTGAATAAGAGTAAGACCATGTACTTTAATTTCCTATTAATAAAAAATCGAACAAAATCTACTACAATAAGTATCAACTCTATCTCTTTTTATTCTATGTCCCTGTAAATTGAGTTCTTAAATGTCAATTCTTAGTCCTTCACTAGACCACTGCCTTAGATATTCTAGCGATTTCGATGTTTTATTAATAGCATTTCGAACTTAGTTCACGAAATAAGTCCTAAACCTTCCCTAGTCCATGTTTATTAATTTGGGTGTAATTGTGATCTGACTGAAATGATTAATAAGGATTTATTTATCAATAGAACCATTGACATTCTGGAATATCGACTAAATATTTCAGCTGTATTCCTCCCTTAAGATATTAGTCAAGACAGAAATGAACATCAGTTTGCACTTGAGCCCAACTTCCAATGAAATATATATATTCAAAAGTAATTCTTATGGGGTTTTCTTTTTGAATATGCTTTAACTGTAATATACTATCCCTCACATCAATATGAAGAAGTGTTCTTCAACTCTGCAATAAGCGTTTCCATCCTTACATCCTAACTTCTCTCCAAAAAGGCTACAGCAAAACTTCCTCAAACTCCAGCAATCGTCCCATTGTACTTACATCCCTTGTTTCCAACGTCATAGAAACGCTGACTAATCACCTGCTTAAAAAATATTCAGAAATGAACTGTCAAAGTTTGTATTTTTTTTTTTTGTATTTTATTTATTTTCGATATGCTATACACATTATATAATCACACCCCCAACAACTTTCCAGTATCGAGATTTTAAAAATGTGAATTATTCTGCTCTTGAACAAAATGTTTCTATAATTGATTGGTATAGACTTTACTCTATGACACCTCTGAACGAACAAGTCGAATTTTTTCAAACTAATATATTTAGTATCTCTTTAATACTTTTGTTCCCCTTAAACTAAATTTCCTCTCTCATGTACCGTAGAAATCAAGCATACCTTCGGTGGAAAAGATAAAGGTTGGAAGATCTTCACAGATCATATCGGTTACTACGAAAACAAGTTGTTTGCAAGATACGCACAGAAAAATCAATTTTTTTCAAAAATCGCCTTAATTTATCTATTAATGGTCGAAAATTGTGGAGCAATCTACGCAATTTTGGTATTGGTAAGCAAAAAAGTTCCAACTGTCATAACAATGACATTAATGAGCTAAATAAACAATTTTTAACGTTGCCCTCTACATCTTCACTAGATTCTTAGTAATAACTACCGGCATCTTCCCTACGACTTGGAAGCAAGCGAAGATAATCCCCGTATCAAAATCATCTAATTGCAAGGACTTTCGCCCAATATCTATATTTCCGTTTCTTTCTATGGTTTTGGAACGGATTATGCAAAGACAAATAAATATATATCTTAGTAGAGTCATTTTCCTGACACCTTTTCAGTCTGGTTTTCGTCCAAAGCATAACTGTTTGACAGCGCTATTGAATGTGACTGAAGACATTAGGCAAGCTGTTGATGACGATAATGTTAGTTTTTTGGTTCTTTTGGATTTTTCGAAAGCTTTTGATACAATTGACTACTCGATTCTCAATCGTAAGCTTATTCATCAATTTAATTTTTCATGTGCTGCTGCTTATTTGCTTCATTCATATCTTAGTGATAGAAAACAGTCTGTAAGTTACTGCAATACGTTGTCTTCTTTTCTGCCGGTCTTGAAAGGTGTTCCTCAAGGATCGATCTTAGGCCCCATTCTCTTCTCACTTTATATAAATGAATTGCCATCGATATTGAAATTTTCACTTGTACAAATGTATGCTGATGACGTGCAACTTTATTTGAGTAGTCCACTAGGTCTTATTGAAAATTTCGTTCATAATATTAACCAGGATCTTTTAAGTATACATATTTGGTCCCAGAAAATTGGCCTCTTTTTAAACCCATCGAAAACTAAATGCTTAATTATCTCTAAAAAGCCTATTGATCTTTCTTATTTCCCCCGCCTAATGCTTAATAATATTGCTATTGACTATGTAGACACAGCTAAAAATCTCGGTATCACTTTCAACAGATCTTTAACATGGCAAAACCACATAAATTCAACTGTTGGCAATTTTTTTTTTAAATTTTGGTGGGGCCAATACCCCCATTTATTTGGCTTAATACAAGCTTCATAACTTAACCTAACTTAAAACTATGAAACTTAGGGCTATTTTGGGTTGAATTGGGCGGACGATTTAACAGGAGGATTTTAAGGCTGGGAGTGCTGAGATTGAAGTCGAAACAGTTTTCGTTTAAATCAACCCTTGGCAGCATTCGGGTAATAGGTTCATTGAAGCCATAAGAGGTACGATGAGTAGGCAGGTAGAAGAGGCGAGGGTTTCTTAGGTTACGGGGGTTAGTGTTGAGAAAGATAGAGTTGTAGAGGGTTTCAGAGTCAACGGAACCTGAGAGAAGTCGATGAATAAGGAGGATTTCTGTTATTTCTCTTCGCTCTTGCAGGGTATTGAGGTTAATTAGTTGGAGGCGATTTTGATAGGGGGGCAGAATCAAAGAATTATTCCAAGGCAGGCCACGAAGGGCGAATCTTAAAAAACGGCGTTGAATGATCTCGATTCTAGAAATATGAATTTTTTTATATGGGGACCATAATTGACAGGCATATTCAAGTAACGGGCGGACAAAGGTTATGTAGAGTGATCTGGTGACGTAGGGGTCGGAGAATTCTTTGGACCATCGTTTCACAAAACCAAGCGTTGAATTGGCTTTAGAGATAAAATTATCGATGTGTGTTATGAAATTGAGCTCTCGGTCACATAGTATGCCGAGGTCTCGAATCGATTCAACTATGGCTTAGGGTTGATTGTAAAGAAAGTAGCTCCTGGGACAAGATTTTATACGTTTGCGTGAAAAAGTGATAGATTGACACTTAGCAATATTAAGCTCTAAGCAGTTTTTGATACACCAGACTGAGAAACTGTCGAGATCTAGTTGAATAAGGGAAGGGTCGTGTGAGGAAGAAATTGTCTTAAAAAACTTGGTATCGTCAGCGTATAATAAGATATGGGAATGTTTAATGACCAATTCAACATAAAAAGGAGAGGTCCTAAGTGACTTCCTTGGGGGACCCCGGAGGTAGCTAAGAATGAATAGGAGAAGGCAGATCTGAAACGAACACTGGAATACCGGTTTTCCAGGTAAGAAGAAATCCATTTTAAGAAAATAGGTTCAAAGCCGAGGGTGGACAATTTGAAAAGTATAAGTCTATGTGAAATTTTGTCAAAAGCCTTACTAAAGTCAGTAGAGATAACATCTACTTCCCTTCCGCTTTCTAGAGCTGAGACTGTATACGACACAAATTCAACTAGATTAGTTGTTGTAGACCTACATTTGAGAAAGCCGTGTTGTCTAGGGGAAATTAGCGACTTACAATGGAAACTTAAAATTTCGTACAAAATACTTTCAAATATTTTAAGGATATGTGAAAGTTTGGTAATGGGACGATAGTTTTTAATATCGTTCTTAGTACCCTTTTTGTATATTGGGGTTATGAAAGAAGTTTTCCATACCTGAGGAAATTCTCCTTGAGATAATGATAGGCTGAACAATTTGGAGAGCGGAAAAGAGAGAGCTGAAGAATATTTTTTAGGAATATTGCGGGGAAGCCATCAGGGCCAGGAAGATATTCATCGTTAAGTTGATTCAACTTATTTTCGATGATTCGACGGTAGGAGGAAGAAAAGGACCTAGTGCGAAATTTGGCAAATAATCGAAATAATCTGAATCAGGTATGAAGGAATCGTCGTTGAAAGATTGCTTGAAAAATGTGGCAAAAAAATTGGCAATATCTTGCGTATTATTCGAAGTTTCGGTATTGTAGGAAAGAAAGGGTAACCATCGGATTTTCTTTTACAATTGACGAAGTGAAAGAACGATTTAGAATCATTTATAAGCCTGGTTTGTATTTCTATTAAATAGCGTTGGTAAAGGGTGTTGTATAGCTCGCAAAAGTGAAGATAAGAACCAAAATAGTTAGAATAATCAGGGGGCGATCGGGTACGAAGGAAAATTGCCCACAACTTGTTTCTCTTGTTACGCAAAGAGCGAAACTTGCGGTTGTACCAAGGTGGAGAGGCAGCCGATGTCCTTTGTCGACTAAAGGGTACATGGAGAGAAATAGAATTAAATATTTCCCTGTAACATTTTTCTGTGGCATCTTTCATGATAAGGCTATCGAAATTAAAGGAAGTTCTGTTGAGATATTCATTAATATGACATTAAAGTGTACGGTGCTCTTAGGGTTCTTCATGATTCCCAATACTTAGCTCCGATAGAAACTCGTGAGATGTTAGCTAAGACCTTGATTATTCTACTCCTTACATATGGTTGTGAAATTTACTGTAACTGGTGATGCTGAGAGTAGACGAAAGCTTACGGTTGCTTTCAACAATACAATAAGACACTAAGGCCTTAAAAGATTTTTTTTTTTATAACTTTGCACGCGCTCAAGGGATTATGAATACCCTTTATATGTTTTTTTTCTTAACACAGCGCGGCATCCGGTGGAAGAAGAGAAAGAAGGATAGGAAAGATGTGTGGCGCGATGTTCTGAGACAAGTGCTGGTTGATGTCTCAGATTTATCTAGAGGGATGGCAGCTGAACTAATGCAGAGAGAATTACCGTGTCTTATTTATTTATGTCCCTTAAAATTCGCATTATTTTATTTATACAGCATGTAATGAGCAAAGCAGCAACTTATTTTATGACAATTTTTAGAATTGGTTTTTAATGGAATATAAGAAGACATAGACAACGGCAGGAATCGAACCTGCAACCACGATGTTGGCAGGCGAGCACACAACTATCGCGCTACGGCCACCCCAGATATGACCATATCTCCGAATTTGCTCCTACTCTATTCAATATGCAGTTTAAGTATTTTCTTCAATATCGAACACTTCTTCTTCTCTTCACTATTAAACAGACGCATCAACCACATAATCTATATTACAGATTACAATTTCCTACTTCAAACACACTTAACATCCCACGCCATACATGCCTTACTTCCGAGGGGCAGTTCTTTGTCGACGCCATTCGCATATGGAACTCTTTGACAAGTGATATCAGAGGTCTTAGTAATGCTAAAATATTTCAGAGTAAACTAAGTCACTACTTTTCTTTGCTTTAAATTTGTGGTTTTACCTTTAATGCATTAATAATTTAAAATTTGCAGTTATGTTTAATTGTATAGCTTCATTTATTTGTAAACTACTCAGCTTTCATTTTAACTTCATTTTGATTATTGTTCTAATGTAATTACTCGTATATTACCTTGATCTTGCTAGTTAGCTTTTATTCTTATTCATGTATACACTATTAAACCTATCACTTTTTAATAAGATATAATATCTTAATCTGTATAGCATATCGATAAATTGAATAAACTAAACTAAACTAAAACTAAACATTTAGATATATTATCTTATAAAGAGTAATAGCTTAACATTGGTATAAGTTCAATAAATAAACAAATAAAAGCTAACAGTATTTTGTTTAATAGTTAAGATATTAGGTTATGAACAGTTATAATTATATAATAAACTAATAAGTTATTTTAACATTCACAATTTTGAATTTCAATTATTTTTCATATACATACAATACATATATATTATAAATGAAGAATTATTTACATTAAAAAAGGTATATACATATTAATTTTCTTTTGAATATTTACTTTATGGTAAAATTCTACTGTACTGTGATGTAAAAGTTTATGTTTTTCCTTATTGACCGCAAAAAGAAAAATTCAACAATAATTTACTTATTTTGTAGTTTTATTTTATGAACATTACCGGATGTATTTCGGAAGGCAGTGGCCTACCATTTTCAGCGCAATACGCGTGGCAACTAAGTAATAAAATTAGACAATTAGGTACATGTTGCAAAACATAAACAGTTTTTTACAATACAAAACAAGTTAATATAAATAACATGAAACTTTTAAATGTAAACATACAATAAAAACTATGTAGCAAGAGTAAATAAATTGGAAGTTATTGCACTTTCGTCTATATTCGTTAAATTATCGTTAATTTTTATATAAGCCCAAAAGAATTGAAAAAATTGATTGATAACAAAAAAAAATCAATAATTATTATTTATTAATTAAACAAACAAAGGATATTCGTAAGCAAAAAAAAACAATATTATAAATAGAAAATCTGTAGGTACCTACTTACTTCATTAAAGTTCAGACATCTGTTTTTACGCACCAAATATTTCACTACGTGAAAAAAAAAATTGCTACGTGAACTACACAGGTCAATTACTTCTTACTCTCGATACACGATCCGTTCATTAGGGTAGGTTCTGTCAGCCAAGAAAAAAAAAATGCTCTCATATTTTTAACGACAAATATTTCGTTTGCAATACAGGGACCAAGTGATGTCGGCCATTAATGCGGAAAGCTTAGCTTATCTTTATTGGATATCAAAAATGAAATTTTAATTCAAATCCACATTATGCCCTTAGTAGTCTGATAGTCCACATGAATTTCCTGTTAAATTTTCGCGCATAAAAATTACAGGATTATGAGGCATTAAAATTCCACAATATGTTTTAAAATATAATTGGGTTCCATTTCATTTAAACCTATATCCCATCGTTATATGTGTATATGTATGTACTATCATGGGATTAAGGAACGACAAAGTCGATACAGCAAAGAATTACATATGCATGTAGATACAACAAAAAAATACCCTAAAAAACATGAACTAGTTAATCGCACCCCTCTGAGAATTTAATACTAAAAATTCCAATAACTCATACCTGTACCCCAGGCAACGTCAAATCCCCATAGATACATCTAAGCAGAGCAAAATTTTAATAGCATTAATTTACTGATAATATACAACACATCTACCTAGTTACACAGAGATACGAGTATATCTGACTTTTTTTCAGATAATACAAATTGGGTTTATCGGATATGGCTTCTATGCCAATTATATTCGATGTTGATATCCTCCTCTAGCAATATTCACCTAAGCTTTTATTTATTTTTTGTTATCGATAATAACAATAAAATTAAAATTATAGCCTAAGCACCAATTTCCGTATCTATCTAAATTTATTGATGCATGGATATCTTTTATTCTCATAATGCCAATAAAACCTGACTGTGTAGTAAATATTGTCAAATCTGGGAACCGCCCGCTTGACGCCAGCAGCGCCACCGCCGATGGTGCCGGATTCAATTTCCATAGCTAGTGATGTAATTTATTTTCACCCCCAAACTCTGTTCGCGGATTTTCTGATTTAATACGTGCTGGCAAAAACATTATTTAAAATTTAAGCGATAAATTGTTTCTCACACTTCTATTTGCATTGCCCCATATTTACTATGTGCCTGTGCATATATGTATGTATTTTTTTCGATTTACAGCCACATTGATATTCAAAAAGAAAATGAAATGCAAAAATTAAACAACCTAAAAAACGACAAATTTTGAAGCAAAATCGTGCTACATGTTCTGTCAAAAAATAAAAGAAAATAAAAAAAATGAAAACCTAATTCCCGAAAACATTTAAAGAGAATAGTATTATAGTGGAAAATTGTTGGAAACTCAAAAAGCCACATGTTACGCCCCCGATTTCCATTCGTTCGGAAAATATTTCTACAATGCAAAAACCTAAAAAAGTAAAAAAAAAATTCTAAAATGTATTTCTGCACACAGATCGCTGCACACAGAATTGTTACCGCAAAAATAAAACTACATATATAAATATGTATGTGTATGTCGAATTTCATGAATGCATACATGACACCGTTGCGCTTAGATGTCGTGGAAGGGGTGGAAGGGGGGGGGGGTGTGAGTGTCGGTTAACAAATCCACCTATACCTTTTATGCACACTCTACAACCACCACCCCGGAAGCCTAGGGTAAAGAGAAATTCAATTTCTCCACATTGTATATGTACCTATGTCGACAATTTCGTCCTCCTCCAATGCGACCGACGACGATAGAAATAATCTCTAGAATTGGTGAAGTAAAATACCTATAGCTACAAAAATATGCATGTGTGTATTATAACTATATGGCTCCTTGTCCTTAAGTTACAGCATTACGTTCAATAAATGAATGAAAACTCGAAGAACCCCAACCATGGATCTTTTGTATTGTCGTTAACGGCGACATGTTGCCATAGAATTTTGTAGAAGAAGTTCAACATGCAACGAGTTCAGGAGCGCATTTATTGCATACGTACATTTTCTGATGCGGGAATAGGCATTAATAAATTTCTATGGAATGGCATCTAGTGTCATTTGGCAACCATCTTGTTTTAAATGGTAATTTTGATTGTCGCTGTAATTTACGTAGGTACCGACACAAAATTTTTAACAAGAAACTTGTAGCAAATTAAATTTCCTCTTTGTTGGTAGGAGATAAGAAACAAAAGCTTAAGAGCATTGAAATTAACTGTATGTATCCATCAACTGAAATCGAAAAGTCCGCACATCTTAAAATTTACCTTTTTATTATTATTATTTATATTATTTTATTTAAAAATTTTAAATTTTAAAATAGAATAATTTTAAAATAATAAAATAAAAATTAAAAATAAATTAAAATTTTAAATTTTAATTTTAAAAGTAACCTAGTGTGTTTAAAATTTTGTAATATCTATGCATATTCATTAAGTCTAATGGCAAATGAGTTGAATTAATAATGTAATGTAGACAAATTTTTTGGAATAACTTGATTTTTTTTTGTAACTATGTTGTATTTTTATGAAACTACATAATTACAAAAATAAGAAAGAGGAAAACCTAATGTCAAAAAATAGTTAGAGAAATGCCTACATTATGTCTTCCTTAATTGCACCTTGATAAAATATTGTTCCCACTTAATTAATTTGTATAAATTGAATAGCCAAATTGAAGATTTTAATGACCTGCAGCCCAAATGCGTTTACACACTGCAAATTATATTAAATTAATGCTGCAAATTTTATCATCGACCGAAAAACATTGCGTCTTAGAAGTGTACGATAGCATCTAACCGATGAGCCCAAATATCTTGCCTGGGCAAAACGCATTTTGGACTGCAGGTCATTTAAATCTTCAATTTGGCTTTAATCCATACAGTCCACAAAATCAAAAACAAAAATAATATTAAATTATTATTTGCGTTTTATTCAAAATAAGATTGAATAGCTTTAATTGGTCAATCGAACCGGCATTACTTGAAGTGCCTACTTACTCGTTTAATTGATCTTAACGAACTAAAAAATGTAAATATTTGGTTAATTGATCAGCTGGCCCATTAGAAAAACAAATTTTAATTCGCAGTGATTTAGAAACACAAATTGACAGCACTGCGCCCTACATATGAGAGTTAAAGATACCCAATTATAGGGACAGGAAACTTTGGATGTCATTTCTATTTGGCTTACCATTTTCTTGTAGTGAATTTTTAATGCGGCTTCATGTTCAATTAAAATGGTTTTGATTAATTGAGCAGATCAGGATAATTAGTTTGGTTTCGATAATTATGAATTAATGTATAATTCACTTAAATCAAAATAATCGATGAATTTTTAATAAAAAAATAATTAGAAATATAGGAAAGATTTTTTTGTTGGCACAGTGGATTTTGGAATTAGGTATTTACTATTCCATTTTAACACACCAGCAGTATCCAATTAAAATTGGAGGTATAGAAAAGAATGCTGCCTAGCGTGGGGATCGAACCCACACGTCTAAGTTAGCAGTCAAGCACTATATGTATTGCGCATTTCCACCCGAATTTTAGCAAAGAATACTGTATAAAGAAAAGATTTAGGTTTTAATCCAAACATTTTTAATCATATCATCCATCGATCAATTTTCAAATTTTATAGTTATAACTCAGAAAGAGCAGCTTCACAAACAATTTCGGGTAGGTATATCAAAAACAACATCAAATGATTGCTTAGAGTATACATTTACAACAATGCGTCATAGAAAAACAAGAGCCATGTTTTATTGGGAATCTATCCATAGTAGGTACCATGACTAATTAAAAAAAAAAACGCATCGACCGTAGCCTGCTTTTAAGTTTTTTTTTTAAACTGGGACCCCTGCACAGCTTTTACAAGCAATTAAAAAGTTTTGTGAAAAAAAAATTTAAGAAAATATCAAAATTATGACCAATAATTAGCTTTATTCATATAAAATAGAAGGTAGAAAAGCTACATAATATTAATTTATATTTCAAAATTATGTCTTGCTTGCTTTTTTTCTTCAGCTTCAATTAAAAATTTGAACATTTATTTTACACCAATAAAAAGGAAATGATAAATTTGTTCGTAGACTATGATCAAAGTCAATTACAGGGCAATTTTTAATTGCTTTAAAGATCTCCTGTACCTACCTGTCTCACGAGAAAAAGAAATTGCTGGAGATACATGTTTGAGTGGTGAATTTTTTTCAAACCTGAATGCGAATGAAAGAAAGCTAAGATATTAAATAAACAGGCCAACACAAATATGGGACAGAATTTTTACGAATTGAAATCTCAATACCGAGATTGTAAATCTATAAATTGATTTAAAAATAAAAAATAAATCAATATTTACACCAATCCAATCTTTCAATGTTTCGTAGACCCGAATAAAAAACAATTTTTTACCAAAATCTGTTTACTTACAGAAATTAATTACCAATAAAAATTGAGGACAAAACGAAAATTGATCTTATAGTTAGTCGAAAATGGAAGGAAAACGGAATTCGTTTAATAGAAATTGATTTTTTTTTTCATAATGGAAAACGAAACTTAATTAAATTGGGTAATTGACGTTTGTGGTATTGAGGGTATACATAAATTTAAGATATATGTAGGTGGAATTTTCGACGTGCTCCAGAAAATAATTGAGCAAAGAGTGCAACAACTTACAGTTACAATTAATAGTAAAAGTTTTAGTTTATTAGTTTCATCAAACAGTGAGAAACTTTTCAGATAAACAGCTCTTATGTTTATTGAGTTAATTGAAGTTTTAGATATATTAACTAAGCTAAACCAGGAAAAAAAACAATCAAAAAGATCGATTTTTATGTCGAATAGAAATTAATAATTATGTTAACATGGATATTTTCGCAATTTCGCTGATCAATAAAGCTTGTCACCAAATTGGTAATATATGACAGTTCAGCACTTAAGTGTATTTCAAAATTCGATCGGAGATAACGAAGAAAAAAACGCTTATGCAGCTTACATCGACAGCGACTTATTTTGACTGCCCGAAACTTAACGAATCGCAGCTGGACTTCGTTAGGATTACGTATGCATTGACGTTTATTTAAATGGAAGTGATTCCAGACATGTCAATTTATCATGTTTTTGTTATAGTGCGTCTTATTATTATTATTATTATTATTATCAGTAAGTCTTTCGACTTCCGTAACTTAATTGGGTTTTAAAGCCGCTAACAACCACACGAAGTGCTGTGAATAGGTTGAATAAGTTTATATGCACTGATAGTTCCAAAATTAAAAAGCTCTTTGTGGTTTCGGTGGCATTGAGTGTAACTCGCATTTTCGTAGCAAACAAAATTATTCCAATCTCTCCGAAATTAATTTTTGAATGAAATTGTTTTATTGAACTAGAAGGCAAACCGCAATGGCAGTCTTTATTCTCTATTTTTTGGAGTGTATGTGGTAGTAGGCACAATAGCCAGTTATAAAATATTTAAATTCTATGGCTTGTCATGAATTTAGTAACAAAAGATACATAACTTGAACATCCTTAATTCTATTTCACTATAACTCGAACTTATATGGGAATTTTGCGTTACCAACTTTGTTTTTTTTTAATTATGCGCGCACTTAAAGGGTTATGAATACCCTTAAAATTTGTATACACATTGCGAGCGATTAGGAAAATGGGAGAGGATTAGACAGGAGATACCGATGTACATTGGTTTTAAATGCCTGATTATCACAATAGGAGGTACAAATTCGGTCGGGTAAAGCATTCCACATTCGTGTTGTGCGGCTGAAGAAAGAATCTCTATACTTGATAGTACGTCCGAAGTTGGGCTCAAGGCTAAACTGATGGGCATTCCTAGAAGCGCTAGTGTTATGGTTAAATAATTTAAGGGGAGGAATGCAACTGGCTATTTCACTAAAACACTGTCTATAATACCGATCGAATAATGAAAGGCATGAACCATTGTGACGGTGCGCGAGAGGCTCAATTGTTTTAGTTATTGTTTCATCACTGATCATTTGTAATGCTCTTTTTTGGATTCTGTCCAGGAGACTTAAGTGCGTTATGGGAGCACCTTCCCAAATATAACAATTGTACTCAAGCTTTGGACGAATGAAGGCTTTATAAATTACAGCCAGATCAGAAGGGGAGAAATATTTCTTGCATCGTCTCAGAAAACACAAAAATCTTGCAGCGTTTTTGGCGACGTCGAATATGTATTCATTCCACAATAGGTGGTCGGTGATGCACATACCGAGAACTGAAAGTTGAACGGTTTCATCGATGAAAGCGCCGCTAATGGACAACGGCATTGGGGAGGTCCCGCTTTAACGACAAAAGATAGAATTGGGTTTTTGAAGCATTAAATTCTACGCGGTTTTTTATTAACCATTGGACAATGCTGCCTAGATCAGAATTTAATGATCTAATCATACGCTGCCGTTCAAGTTCCACATCCGAAGGACATGGATGAGGATCTAATAACGAGTATGAAAAGCTGTGGATACTGTCGCCAGTAAAACAGTATATTGTATTAGAAGTTTCAGACAAGATATCATTGATGAAAATGAGAAAGAGAGTCGAAGACTTGAAACCGTCCAATACAACTTGTATTGAGCAGTCCGAAAGGTAATTTCTATAAGAGAGCCTGTTGCCAAACTCTATCAAATGCTTTTGAAATATCAAGCGCAATAATCTTACTTTCTCAAAAACGATATAAAGATTTGTGCCACTGTTCGGTGAGATAGATCATCACATCACCAGTTGTCCTTTTGCTACGAAAGCCATACTGTCGGTCATTAAGGAGCTTTCGTTCTTCAAGATATTTCTTTAGCTGATAATTAAACTGCGTTTTCATGACCTTGGAAAGAAGGGACGTAAGTGCAATCGGACGGTAGTTAGAGGGTGAAGAAGATTCGAATTTTTTAGGGACAGGCTGGACAAATGCTGTTTTCCATCCACTCGGAAAGACACCAGTAGAGTAGGACAGATGGAAAAGCTTACGCAGTGGTTTTGCCAGCGAAGAAGAACACCTCTTCAGAACAATAGGGGAGATACTATCTGGACCAGCGGATTTGTGTATGTCAAGATCTTTAAGAACTCTAGCAACTGTACAAGTACGAAAGAAGATACGTTCCATGAAACTGTTTATGCTATCAAGTACAGGAGGAGTCATGACACTTTGAGGAAGCGTAGAATAAGCAGCAAAATGAGATGCTGGCAAATTTGCTTTTTATTGTGCGCTAACCGGAGGAGCGTTATTGGAAACGAGCATTCGAACCGACGAAGATGTGGAATTTCGTACATTTTTTACAAATGACCAATAATTTTTACTACCTTTGGGACATTGTAGTATTTTTTGCCTTAATTTTTGCTCATGTAGAAATTTGGTGCTTTGAGTATGACTATTCGAGTTCTTTCTAGCTTCTTTGAACTTATTCCGGTTTTCATCAGTTGGGTTGGCTGTATAACATCAGAAACTTACCTCTCTCAAGGCTCTTTACAGCTCAAATCGAACCATGAGTTTTCTTTTGGTTTGATGCTTTTGGTTTTGTTCGGTATAAAGGCTTTCATCCCCTTAAGAATTATATTTGTAATCATATCAGGGCTGGAGTCAACGTCATTATCGAGGAAGCATAGTGACCAGTTAAAGACCCTGAGGAAATTATTTAGACCGTCCCAGTTGGCTCGATCGTATTGCACTACGGTCCTCTTAGGAAAGCTTTCTTTGACTGAGAACTTTAAGCACGAGAAATTGGCATCTCAATATTTTGCTCTAAATAAGTTGAACTTCTCTAGCTCGAATTTTTATCTTTTTCGATTTTTTTGTAAGATTGTATTTGATATCAGAATATCTTTTAAATTCGAACTTCTTGGTCTGAAACCGGAAAATCTCTTTTATTTAATTGTTTTGACTGCTGTGAAATGCATTATTAAAGCTTCTGACAAAATTGCTGGGCGCCCGGACTGGACACAGCTGACAGTTCTTCTGTCGTATGTTTTCATAATTAAATCGATAGCCTTAGTTCAGTACGTTATTGGTAGTTGTTTTGAAAGGAAACACTGTTAAATTGTTCACTGATGAGACGTCGAAATATTTTTGGCAAGCCAATTAATATGATCGTTGATTTAATGAAAGCGTTCTTGAGATTTATTTGCGTTGAGAATAAAAAAATTGACTGCCACCCAAAAAAGTGTCAGAAAAATCCACATTTTCATCACAATCTTATGAATCCGTTGCCGCCCTGAGGATCGCAGAAGTTCGAATATTTTTTAATAAAACTTTGACAGCAATCCGCATCAGTATGTGTGTTTGGCATGCATTGAAAGCAACTTTGCTGTAAGTTTGCTATAAGATTTTGCATTTTTATGAACACAAAAAAAAAATGTACGTACCTTCCTAAATAAAAAAAAAAGTTGCAAGTATTTTTTAAACCTTCGTTTATATGTCAATCTGCTAGATGCTCCTCCATACAATCGTCTATATAATACATATAAGATCCAACCACCTACAATAACATACTCAAGTCCCACATATGCTTATTTATTATGTTCTCTCCTATGATGCCGTTGGTGCGGCTGCTTACCATGAATTATGCAAATTACTTTTGAACAGAAAAGAGCCTTGCAAAAAAAAATAGAAGATGAAAAACAAAAATAAAGAAAAACAGGATAAAAGGATAGAATCCTTCTCACTGTTGTCGAGTCTTCTATATACATAGTTGAAGTATTAAAGTTGGAAAAGAATTGTTCACATCGTTTCATTTTTTCTTCCGCCTTTCCTCTTAGGTTTTCTGCTTGAGTTTTGAAGTAGGTATACCTAGGCTTAAGTCTGGGAATATTTTTCTTGCGTCTTTTCTTGCCTTAGATATGATGGCACACCCAACCAAACCAGATTGTGGCGCAGGATTCGAATGAGGAAAATAAATTTATGAAATTGCACGAACTGCCCGCCTTGAGCAACTAAAGTACGTCATACAACAACAACAAAACTCTTGCATACAAAAACAACTTTTACGGCGGCCACGATGCACACACAATGCCAATCTCTTGCCTTATTCCTAAGTGTACAACGAAAAAATACACATACAATGATAATAAAAGCTTTTGTAAATCAGAGGCGTTTTTGATTAAGTATATTTTTGTATATTATTTTTAAACTGGTGAAGTGATACCTACTAACCCAAAAAAGTTTATCGAATGTTGAAATTGGCAGCTGTATTTATTATAGGCAGTTAAAACAGAATATATTAATAAATTACCATACGAAGCACATAAAAGTATTTGCATCAAACACTTTAGCAACATTATTTTACGTTACCTTTTTCTTTTGTATAAACCCGAACTAACTCGAAACCAGAAACTTATTTATTTTGATATAAATAAAACGCAATGGTTTTAATTGGGAAAAATCATAAGAAAAAAAAACAATATTTATTTTTTATACTAAGCCGACTGGCCGCTGCCGGTGCCGAATGATGACTCACTCACAATATAATATAAATTCCTATCGCACAAAAGGAAGACGCAATTTCTTTTGTATGCGCTATCGTATATAGGTAGAATATACATACAATAATAACGAATAATATAAGCCGATACATGTAAAATATGAATATGTAGAATTGCCGTCTTGTTAATATTGGTGCTTTCAGAACTCGTACGCTTGCGTTCGATACATTTTTATTTGTGCCTCAAATAAGAATTTATATAATAAAATAAAATTGAAAATTGATATTGATATATTTTATATATAATAAATTCTAAAAGTATGTGTTTTTTAACAGTATAAAAATTATGTAAATATTAACTTCATCCACATATAAACTTTCGTGTGGGATTTCAGATTCTCTGGCTGAAACATTTCTAAGGTCTCTTACAAAACTTACATTCCTGTTTTCGGGTGCGACTGTCTATGAGAAGCTATGAGATTATCGGAGCTCAATAAAAATCTATTGAAAATATCCTGCTTACAATCTCTCCTACAGAATTTTTTTCGCATAGTTCAGATTATTTAATCTGAAATATTTAAATAAATAACAACATTTTGTGATGTTTTTTTTCTGATGCTGAGTTAAGCTCGTCGTGTTCAACGTTCTTCCGAAGAGCGCAAAGTAAAACTCGGATATAGATGGGAGAACTCGCCAATTAACAATCATTAATTAAATCTGATTCTTTTTTACAATTTTACAATAATTTTCATTCTCTTAGAATAACTAACAAGGTATTACATACAGTGCGATACGGATATAAGGAAGTCTGAAAATCCAAGAAATTTCTTTCTTGTATGCGAGTTTTTCTTATATCCAATCATCGGATATAAGAAAGAAAATGTCTTAGATAAGAACTAGTGGCAAAGGAAAGTATTTTGAACTGTACCTACAAAATTTCATGAACACGAAGTAGGTCATACAAACATACACACTTTATATGCGTAATGAATGTATGTTCATATAAAAACTTCTTCTATATTATTTGTTTAGGATTAAATGCTTTAATGTAACAAAGTATCAAAAATATACACTTATAGCTACGAACTTGCTCTTGTAGCTAACAACTTTTGTGTAGCTAACCACTGACGCTGTTAGTGTATAGGTAGTCTAGTTATCCTATGCAGGTTTAAAGCCGATGTATATTAGAATACCTTGATTCTAAATATAATGAATTGTGGAATACATGATTCAAGGAATGGTTACATAGACACCTACCTACAAATATATATTTAAATGGATTTAAATCATATAAATAAAGAAGGTACTATGTACCTACCTACATATAGGAACCTTTGTATGCAAATATATACAAACATATGTATATACAAAAATTGAATGGTGTATTGGTACGTAAAAATCGTTCTTTGAGCTTATAAAAACTGCCAAAACCATCATTTTAATCGAAAAAAACGCAGAACATCTTTAGATTAGAAATTTTGGTATGCAGTCTTATAGAGTTTTAAAATATACATGTGGTTATAAAATTTAATTGTTTTGATTAGTTTTAAAAATATTAATTTTTCAAAAAAAACAAAATTAATTATAAAAAAAATGTTATTCAAAATTTCAATATGCTGAATTAGTTTGGGTACCTAGGTCTTCTCAGATATAAAATTTGACAGAAATCCATGGTACAGTAACCGAGAAAGCCAAAAATTTGAAAAACAGTTATATGAAAGGTACTTATCATGTAAACTTAAAAAATAAATAAGTCTTGTCTTTAAATAAATAAAATTAAAATTAAATAAAAGCAAAATATTGTGAGTCTGTGCAATAAGGTTGCAACATATCTACAAATAAATGTACAGGAACTGTTTTGTATTACAAATAACAAAAAAGCAAAAGCAAAGCAGCAAAAAGAAGTCAAGTGCAAATGTCAGAATCTCATTTGTGTACATTGTTGTATTTGTAAATTTGAATTTCTCTAAATAAACAGATTTTTAATTAAGCTACCCAAAAATGCAAAAATATCAGTTTCATAAAGGTAATAGCTTGTAGGTAAATACATATAGCTGTCGAAATTTCCCATTTTAATATTGCTCATCACACAATTCCCAGCTGTCATTCCGTTGGAAAGTGCGAATTTACATTGAAATCTTAACTTATGCATAAAGGGCTCTGTAAACACTCGAACATGGTACGAGTGAACTTGGTACGAGTAAACCCTGCAGACATTGAAACCAAACTACTCGAACTTCATTATTCTCGAGACATACGAGCTGATAGCATTGACCCCTATCAAATTAATTTGATGTAAATTCAGTGAAAAGTGAAAACCTACATTATTTTAATTTTTTAAATGATAATGGCAGCAAAAAGGAGATTGTTTGATGTTTTAATTTTGAGTGAGCTTTTAGAGGATGAAGAAGATGCACTTTTATTAACATATAAAAAGAAAAGAATTTGGGCAAGGGAATGGTTAAAACAAAGGCCAAAATTTACTCATACGCAATTATTAAAAGAATTAAAGTTTTCGTCTCCCGATGATTACAAAAACTTTCTGCGTATGGATACTGCCGCTTATAATTATTTATTAGAAAAAGTGACGCCCTTAATAATTAAACAAAATACTTTGATGCGCGATGCTATCTCACCACAAGAAAGACTATCGGAAACTCTGCGGTTCCTAGCTTCCGGCCAAAGTTACGAGGACCTCAAATTTCTAACAAAAATTTCTGCCAGAAGTTTGAGTGACATAGTCCTTGAAACCAGCTGGGCAATAATCAACGTATTAAAACATTTGATTAAGGTATATACTAATGTAACACATTTTATGTTTTTTTACGTTTTGATACGAATGTGTTTTTTAGGTTCTACGATCTGAAATTATCGCCGAAAGATTTGAAAAACAATGGAATTTTCCCAACTGCATCGGTGCAATGGATGGGAAACATGTAAATATCATCAAGCCGAAAAATACCGGGTCTTACTACTTTAATTATAAAAAGACCTTTAGCTTCGTCTTATTTGCTATAGTAGATGAAAATTACCGGTTTATTATGGCCGAAGCTGGAGCAAACGAACGAGTATCTGATGGTGGTGTCTTTACGAATTCAACATTTTTTGAAAAAATGAACGACCTGAAATTACCTAAAAGAAAGAAGCTGCCCGGTACAATGAAGGAATTGCCATATGTTTTTGTTGCAGATGACGCCTTTCCTTTGCAAGAAACCGTAATGAAACCGTTCAGAAGGACACATTTGTCTGACGAAGAGCTGATTTTTAATTACAGGCTATTGCGAGCTCGAAGAATAGTGGAAAATGTATTCGGGATCTTGTCGTCAAGGTTTAGAGTATTACTTACTACAATTAGCTTGCACCCTGAGAAAGCAAAAGTAATTGATTTGGCATGTTATGCTATTTGCATAACTTTTAAAGGCAGCAAAACCCGACACTTTAGTTGCAAACAGAGAGTATTTGTTCAGAAGAATTTGAATCTGGACAAATCGATGTTGAATCCTTACGTTTAAACAACTCACAGATGACACCTTTAAATTCAACGCAAGCAAGAAACCCATCAACGAATGCAACGAAAATAAGACAGGAATTCTGTCAATACTTCAACAGTGTTGGAGCAGTACCATGGCAAAACATACGTATACAAAAAAAATAATGTTGTATTTTCTAAATTTATTTTTTACAACAAAAATAAACTGAAATTTTAATTTAGTATTTTTTTGAAATACATTGATTTTTACATTTTTTTTTTAAATTGTGCATCCGAAAGCAAGTCTTGGAAACAGTCATAGCTGCCAGGAATCTGTTCTGCTGAATTAACAGTAAGAATTACCGACTTCTCTGGCAGCCTTTGCGTCTAAAATATCGGAAAATGTCCACTATCCGACGAAGTTGGCGAAATTCCCAAAAGAGGTGTTGATGTTCTCGATGATTCTTCAGATGTTGACGTTGATACGGTATTAAACGTTAATTTATTTAACTGCCCCAAAATGAGAATATCCTCTACTGCTTTCTTGGCATATATTTTCTGCAAAGTTGAAAGTTTTCGAAAAGATGCTGCCCAACTCTTTCCATAAATGTCTGCCTCATCCTGGGGTTGATCTTCTTTTGTTGGCTTTGTGATATTTTCAATAGCCAATCGGAGTAAGTCATTTCTTTCTTGAAATTGATGGACGGCACTTTTTATTCTTTTCTTTGATTAAGAGCTTCGAACTTCTGTTGCTCCCTGAAATCAAAGTTAGAAAATTAATTAAAGATAAAAATTAAACTAATATAACTACTACAACTTACGATTTCTTCTTGACTTTGGTCACATATATCTATTGTAGATAAGCCGGGAGTTTGATGCTCGTGGTCTTTTAGAAAATCTAAATTTTCAAAATACCAAAGACTTGGCACATGAACCTCGTCTGCACCACATCCTGATCTTTCACTGCTCTGAATTTTTTTCAATTCTCTTCGGTAGCAGGATTTTATGCCAAGTAGTTTTTTTTTTACTTCCTCAAGAGTCGCACTGGGATCAATCACTTTATATGATTCTAAAAGAATTTCCCAAGAATATTTTTTTTTAAATCCTTATCTTTAAAAATGTCGTCTTTAATTTTCCATAAACAAGGTAAATTTTTGAAACACTCGAAAAAGTCCTTCCAATTTTCATTACTCGGAATGCTTGACATTATTTTTATTTATATTTTTTTTTATCGCGGAATAAAACCTCAAATTTCCCGTGTCGGTACTCGAGCATTCACCAAAATAACTGTGCAAATTTGAAATTCCGAGTAAAAGCTGCAAAACCAGTCCGCAGACACTCGAACTTGGTTTCGCAAACACGAAGCCCCGCCCTCGAACATTGAAAAATATCAAAGTACTTTTGATTTTGGTGAGACCAAATTTTTGGTTTACTCGAACCACGAAATTGGTACGCGAACCAGCCCGCAGCCAAGAAAAATCAACTCGAGCATGGTATTAGCACCAAGTTTACTCGTACCGTGTTCGAGTGTTTCCAGAGCCTTTAAGATTCAAAAGGTTTGGCACAGGTTTGCCTGCCAAAGTAAATTTCTTATAAGAATTGATTTTGGTGTGTAAGAAAGGCTTTCTTGTAGCAGTGTTTTTCTTATATGACAGTTTCTTATAAACGATTAATTTCGAAAGAAATAACGGGTTATCCATTTTGCGGTTTCAAAAGCAAACGTAAATAAAATACATATAAAATAACTTTTTATGATATTTCTATTTTATTTTAAAGTTTGAACGAATGTTTATTTTCGAGTGCTCAAAAGTTAAAGGTTTATCTGCATAAACACGGTCTTTCGCTAAATTATAAGATACCAAGTTTTTTTGTGTAAGTTTCTTGAAATATAAAATAAATAAAAAAAATTAGATTTAATTAAAATAGTTTTTAGGTCGAAAGACATTAGTTATAAGAGTTATTGTTTAATTTAGAGCGCCCGTAAAGGCCAGTAAATTAGTTGTAAGTTATTGATAATTAGGCTAGTTTTAAACATTTTTGTCTAGCTTTAAGAAAGTTATAAGTTAAAATGAAATAAAAATGAATTTATAATTAAAAAAACAAAAAAAAAAAAACGGTCTTTCGCTTAGGCCCAAAAAAAAAAGTCCAGCGGTGTCAAATCGCATGATCCTGCTGGCCAGTTGATATCGCCACGAGGATGTAATAAAGCCATATTCGCTCGAGTTGTGTGGCATGTGGCACCATCTTGTTGAAACCACATATTCTCCAAGTCGTATTCTTCAATAGCAGGCAAAAAAAAGGCGGTTATCATATGACCATAACGCTCCGAATTGTCGGTGACAGTCGTTCCATCAACGTTTTCGAAGAAGTAAGGTCCAATCACACCTCCGGACCAAAGAACGCCCCAAGCAGTGACCTTTTGTGGATGTAATGGCCTCTCTTCAATTACTTGAGGATTCTCAAAACCCCAAATACTACAATTTTATTTATTAACATACCCACCGAGTGAGAGTAATGCTTCCTCGCTGAAGAAAATTTTGTTCGAAAAATCGCCGTCCAGAGCCTGTTGTCCAAGCACCCATTCGACGTATCTACGACATTGTGAATTGTCAGCCGGCTTCAGTTGTTGTGTGAGCTGGACATTATATGAATGAAGGTGTAGATCCAAATGCAAAATACGCCATAATGTGCCGTAAGACAGTCCTAAATTCTGAGAACAACGAGGAATCGACACAATTGGGTCTTCGGTAACACTTTCACTTACAGCAGCGATATTTTCAGTGGTACGAGCGAAACGATGATGCACATGCCTTACAATATCTGTAACCAATCCAGTCTCTTAAGATTTCTTCACAATTTTGCCAATTGCTTCCGTAGTTGGATGATTATGTAAACTATAATTTCCTCTTAAAGCACGATATGTGGCTGTGGCAGAATCACCATTTTTGTAGTAGGTTTTAACAATTTTTGTGCGTTGTGCGATAGTTAAGCGATCTATTTTCGTAAATGTCAGACTTTCAACTGAAAAAAAAAATTGGTTTGACAACTTAGTTTAGCAGATGTCGAATTCCAGCCCTATACTTTTGAAACCGCGAAATTGATAACCCTTTATAAAGAAAAAGACACGGCGTTTCTCATTGCGTTTCTTATAAGCGAGTTTTTCTCATATAAGTGTTTCTTTAATCCGTAAAATACTGTACATATTGCAAACATGGTTTGTTTGAGGTTCATTAGTAATATCAGCACCTATACGTTCACTTTGAAGAAAGGAACCCGGGATATAACGTTTTAAGGTAGGAATCTAGATTCCAGTCCAAGGGTAAACCAAGTGCAAATTACTTGTATTTTTATTGCTCAAGAAAGTTCGGTTGAAATGGCACACCAGTGTACCAATTATTAAGTTCACGTAATTGATCACTAAGCTGGGTGCAACTTTTTATCAAGGGGAGTCTTATTTCTCAGAAGCAACCAAAACCGAAATCGTATTTTGTTTTCAAGTATACAAGTTTCCCAATTTCATCGTCATTCCCTACCTCTACTTACCTCTAATTGTTTTAACACAATGTGAATCGTAAAGATGACGAATCTAAATGCTATGGTTGTGGTCTGGTTGTTTGTTGTTGCTGGAGTATGTTGTGGGTAATTGCACTCCACAGTAGTCGCATAACCATGTACTGATAGTGGTCGCACAGTGCTGCCGTTGTTATCTGCCTTGTGGTTATGCAGTGGTAGTGCGAAATTGCTGGATTTGTTGCTCGAGTTATATGCATTATGGTTATAAGTTAGTCGTATGATAATAATTGAATGGTTCAGCGGTCGTCGATAAGTGATTAGGGTTCGGCATCGGGATGGGATGGCGTGCGTAAGTTTAGCGCTTAGTTACAATTTTTGTAGAATTTATTTTCATTTGATTTAACTGAAAAAAAAAATAGTGTTTGTTTCTTGGTTTTGCTGATTAGGCAGGAAACATAATTTATTTTGACATTTGGATAATATTTTCTTCAAAATGTCGTCCAAATGGTCTAAAATCCACTTTGCCCGGAGCAAAAAATAAATTCGAAAAATTTCGAATTGTCTGTGGTAAAATTTGAATTTTGTAGAGGTTTTTTAATAAATGTAACGGATTAATTCCTTTAATGGTTTTTGTTTTGACAGTTGGTCATCGCTTGACAAAACCGTACTCTATCCTTGCAGTCTGAATAATTCGTCTTATCTTAAATCTTTTTACTACCAAAAAACACGAAAGAAGCCAAGACTAAGGATGATACTAAGACCGAAACCGAAACGAGACTCAACATTAAAATTTTCTCGAGAAAAAGGCGAGACCAAAACCGAGACGAGATTTGGTTAGGCGAGACGGGGACCGAAACCGAGAAGAGACTGGCATTTTTCGATTTTGACGAGACCGAGACGTGACTAACAAAAGTATCGTCTGGTCTCGTCTCGCTGGTATCCCTACTCTATAATTATAGAACACTGTATTAAAATATGCATAGTAGCCCCTTTTGGCTGATACGTAAATTGATACACTAAACCAAAGAAAGAACTGATCGCATTCTACTCCTACAACAGGATTTGGGAAATCCCGGGGGTTACATTCATAAATTGTCATGAGGATCTATATGAAAATAGTTGGACCAATGACGAAACACTGATATAGAATGCTGTCAGTCTCATAGATTGAATGAATGTACATATGTACAAGGTAAACAAGGATAAGCTGGCATAGGAATCACTGGGTCAATGATACTTTTCTTGATGCGCGATCAAAAGAATTTTTGAAAAAGGATCAAGCACATTCCAAACGTTAGGAAAGTAGTACGAACGAGAGAGAGTACGGACTTAGGAGGAAATACATTGCACATTACTTTTGTATTTCTGAACATCAAAATAGGAGGGGAATATTGACCCGAGTAAATTATTCCACATTCGTGTTATACGGGTAATCTCTGTGCTTGACATTACGAAGTTGGGATCAAGGGTAAGCTGATGAGCATTCCTAGATGCGCAAGTGCTACTGTTTAATAGTATGGGGGGATGAATACAACTGGCTATTTCCCTAGAAAATTGTTTATTGTTATAACCAAAAAATAATGAAAGAAAGGATGTTTCTAGTACTTAAGTTTTATAGCCTATCATTCTTAGAGCTCTAGGAATTCTTTTTAAAAGGTTCAACTTTGTGTTGAGGGCTCCTGCCCAAATGTGAGAGTTAACGAGCTTTAGACGAATGAAGGTTTTATAGGTTACAACCGGATCAGAAGAAAGAAATATTTCTTGAATCGTCTAAGAAAACCGAACCGTTCTTGGGCGAAATCTAATATGTAGTCATTCCACAAAAGTTGCTCTCTGACGCACATACCGAAAACAGCTAATTGTTGTTCGATTTCCAGAACGCAGCCATCGCTCATGGAAAATAGCTTAAGAGGAGTGTTCGGCTTTGACGATAGGACCCAGCATTGAGTTTTTGAGGCATTAAAATCTACACGGGATCTTATTCCACATTGGACAATGCGATATCAGATTGAGTAAATCATATGCAGCCATTGATGTGCCACATCCGAATGATATGAGAGTGAATCTAGAAACGAATATGAGAAGCTGATTGTACTGTCGCCAGAAAAACAATATAATAGAGTCGAAGTTTTAGACCAGAGATCATCATTGATGAATATGAAAAAGAGAGGCGGTTACACTGGGGAGCCCTTAGGTCCGAAAAGATATATATACCATTAGGTTAACAGTAAACTATGCTATGAAAGCCAGATATTTCTTCAGCTTATGATTAATCAGAGTTTCAATGGTCCTTGAAAGAAGGGACGTTTGTGCCATTGGACAGTAGTTAGAGAACGAAGAAGATTCTCCATTTTTAAACACAGGCTGTACGAATGTTTTTTTCTGTCGAGGATAGACTATTAGAGCAGGATAGTTGAAAAAGCGTACACAATGGTTTGTGAAGACGAGTGCAAAAAAAGATTCGGTCCCATGAAAACATGAATGATCTGATAGTGTCTGAAGAAGACGTAACACTTTATGGCAACTTCAAATTTACAGTGAACTGCACTGCGCGCGAGCTCCCGTCATTAAGAACTATTGGCAGTGGCAAAAGCTTCTAAACAGGTTTCTCCCTTTGATGGGGTCATCACAAGCTGATATCATTGATAGCCTAACTTGCCGCCGCTTAGACCTTACAGGGCTCCTAGTATGTAGCACAATATTCCTAGTCACATCCGTATATCTGGGAAAGTGAGAGCTGATAATTGGACCATCCATGACACATGATAAGCTAAACAAAAAAAAGCTCTCTAAATGAATACAAAAAATCAAATTCCGTGCAACTGAAGGAGGATTAAGATACACCCAGTTTCCAAAAGGGATATTTAAAATTGTCAGTTTTTTTCGTGGGACTCCCACTTAATCATCACTGAAAATGAAGGAATCAAAATGTCGTACATATTCGCACAAAAAATGAGAAAGCACCGAAAGAAATTCAATTTTTTTTTCGACTGATATACCGTTGACTTCTTCGAAATGTTTCGTTATAACTATTTGCTCATATGATTACCTACTCCTCTATAAGCCTTAAAGCAGACAAAATCACTGTGTAGTCGCTAGGAATGGCTAGTCGTTTTTCTTCGCGAATTATCTTTCCCATTAACAGAACTTTAAAATTTAATTACTTTCTTAGCACTAGACACAATTGTATACATTCTTTGTTTTGCTGTACAAACATAAGTACCATTCGCTATCCTTTTCAATTTGTTTGAACATAAAAACTTAAACATCATTGAAAACCTCTTCCATAGAGATACGCACTCACATAAGATCTCATCAAATCAAAAGAAGCAATTCTGCAACAAGTAAAAGCACCATCTACTTAAAACCATCTCCAACTATTTACTTCTTCGTCTTTAGCCATAATGTTATCACTACTTTGCTTTCAATTTTTCCTTTTGTTTTTATGTATTTTTTTTTTTTTTTTTGCTTTTTAGAGAAAAGGCGTTTTTTACATCCTTTCACACTTAAAAAAAAATATAGTACACTTCTAAGTCGTTATGCTTGTGTCCCGATGTCACATATTCAAGGATAATAATCCCAAGTAGTAAAACTTCCACCGATAGCGATATGGCAATGGCACTTAAAAAATCTCAACCCAATCCACATGGTGCAGTCATGGTGACTCTACCTTTCTCTTTCCTTCTTGTATCCGAGCACTTATTAAATATGTATGTATCTTTTCTTTTTACTGCCGCACATATCCACTTCAGCTCTTTTGAGCGTATACGGATTAACTGTTTCAGAGCAAGAGGGAGTCCTGTTTCTTATGAATGTCTGTACATATGTATGGTATGTCGCCTAAATTTACCTTTTCTAGTCGAAAGAGGTATAAAACGAAGGGAATAAGAAATAACTATAAAATTATTTGCTCGTGAAAAATTGCCATTTTGCCTTCTCCCTATATTGCGTACCTACTGTATGTTCTACTCGTATACATTGCTTTTGATTTTTGTAGGTAACATTTGATTGCTCAGTAAGCACGCACTCATCCAACATGCTTAAAAGGGGAGAAGGATGTGAGTTTGTTAAACGAGGCACAAAGACCCAGTGTGCTTCAACTTCAATGGGATTACAGTTTAGGCTAAATTAAAAAGTGATTTCATGTATTGCGTCGTGCGTCGTTTGAAGATATTCAGCTTTAAAATGTATAAAGTTAAGCATAAAACTATGTAGCCTACATAATAAGTGTGGCAGTTTTGCCAGATAAACCTAAGTGTCGTAGACATATGGCAGACAAATCTGAATTTTATAAAATACTTTTTTGAGTCCTGTTATGAACATGTATGACACGACATATGGTGTCATATGCCTATGACATAGGTACATCATGGGTGTCATATAAATATGAATTGTTTCTTAAAGTCTTTCAAAGCTTAAGGTTCGACAGTATTATATTTTTGATGAGAGTGACAAATTGTCTGCGATGATTCCAGTATAATTGTAAAATTGGTATCTCTTCCATTTGTCACTGTTTTTTTTACGACAATAAGAGTTCGGTAAATTCTGTATCCGATTACGTCATAGATGACAAAAAAAATCTAAAATTATATTGGCAATTTGTCACTAGTGTATATGGAGACTAAAGTCCAAAATATGAATGTGTCATTTTATACCAGGGGTCTACAACACAATTACTTGTAGGACAAGTAAAATACGACAATTCTTACAAAAATTGTAACACAAAACGACAAGTCTACAAGCTCTGTGAGTATTGTCATTTTAAAATGTGACAAGTGGGAAATTGTTGGATTTCACACCTTTTGTAACATAAAGTGACAAGTATCACAGAAAATTTGCATAAGCGTTGATATATAGTTGTGACAGGTAATTTAAAAAGTGTCATTAGTTTTCAAGTTTGTATTTTCTGAGTAAAAACAGTTTGAATATAAGGAATCTAAATTGTGGAGAATATACATACCTAAATAATTTATAAGCTTACTGTCCTGCGGGAATCAACGGCCATCATTTATCGTTGTCGTTGGGACGTGATTCTGTGACAAACATGTTAACATACAAACATTCACATTTAACATATCACAGTATTTTACGGATAAAAGAAACACTCATATTAAAAAAAAAAAAACTTGCTTATAAGAAACCCAATGAGAAATACCGTGCCTTCTTCTTTATATTTCTTTCGAAATTAATCGTTTAAAAGAAACTCGTATATCAGATAAACACTGTTATAAGTTAATATAAGTAAAATCTTACATACCAACATTAATTCTTAGAACAAAAAAGTACGCTTATTATAAATTTACTTTGTCAGCCAAATATGTGCCAAAACCTTTTGAGTATGCATCTTTATGTTGAGACCTTCATTCCAAGTTCCCACTCTCCAAAGGAATGACAGCTTCAAATTGGAACACTTCAAGGAAAAATATGGACCCGAACTTCTCGGTTCACTGTGGAATCCAAAAAAACTGAGTGTCTCACACATATTAACAAATTTTCTAAGTATGCATGTAAAAAGAAGAACGAGAATCGAAATTATTTTTTGTATGGACTGAGAAATAGAGAGTGCAGTCGATATTCGAGTGGGGAGTATTTTTATAGACTAGAAATGAAGACACATGGATAGACGCAATTATTGTTTTTTTCAATTGTGCAGAGTAAACAAGCAACAAGGAAATTTGTATCTTCAAGGAAAACCAAAATACATAATAACAAACGTAAATAGTTTATAAAATAATATTATAAAATGGAAAAACGGGATTATTATCAAATAAAAAACAAAGTGCCGTGCAATTAAGGTTGGATTTAAAAGACCTTAGGTCTTACAGGCATATAGTTAAATTAAATTTAAAAAAATTATATTCACATAATGGCTTCCTGGTGATTCTAATTTCCATACTAATTTGATCGGATTTGGAATCGTTTCGGATCCGTTTTTGGGTTCATTTATGAAGTGGTATCGGATCCAAAACGGAGTTGCTTGCTTAACCGGGACCACAGATGAGCAATACAAGTTTATTAAATTTCGGCAGCTATTTGCATTTGCTTACAAGCTATTACAATTATGAAACTGATATTTTTGCATTTGTGTGTAGTTTAATTACACCACATATTGTTCGTAAATTTCACATCATGTGAGTTCAGTGTGTCAGTTTGGAACAGTTTGGAGAACTTTCGAACAGGATTTTCTGCACCTGCAGGTTAGAACACATTTTTGAGAACTCTCAAAACCAATTGTTGTTGTTAAAAAAATATATTCTCTTAATTAATTTTGACTCCATTTCAGATTACTTAAAGAATTTTTCTGCAAAAGCAAACAAATTCGAATTGTAGGTAAACAACAATAATTTTTGTTTTATAATCTTTGTACAGATCAGCGTTACCGAATCTCATGATTTATCATGATTTTCAACTCCTTTGTTATATTTAATTTAGGAAGATTCAAACAATTACCTATTCAACATTCATGTAACACAAATGAAAGTCAAAAGAAAACCAATAAAATAAAAACAAGAAAATCGAAAAAAAACAGCAAACCGTTTACAGTTATTTTTATGTATTGTGTTGTTCTTTCGTTTTGATTCAGAATCGGAATTCAGTTTGTTAAAGTAAAACAGTCAATGGAAAAATTTTTAATTAAAAAGAACAAAAATATCTGAATCCGAAAACCTACAATCTGGGAACAATTTTGATGCAATGCCGTTGTTGTCTTTCTTTATTTAAAGTTTAACAAATTTACTCAAGATTTAATTTCAACAATAGTGTCTTCAAAGATATGGAATCTTTGTCTCCAATGAATGTTGGAAACTAAACATTCCAATCAATTTTTCCACTATTAAACATTTTCCAAATTTAGTTGCTGAAGATTTTTTAAGGAATTGTATAAAGAGTGGAGAATGCTTGTTAATTCTAACTTCAAAGTAAATGACAAAGCAATAAACGAAATTGAAGAATTCTGGCAATATGTTGGAAAAATTAAACTGGCCGACTAAATAAAGCACATCCAATTCTGAAGAAGCTTGTTTTTGAAATATTTTCATTGCCACATCCTTCAGCTAATACTGTTCGAATTTTTTTAAAGGTTACGCTTCACAAAACCAAAATAAGAAATCGACTTGAGGTCAATTCAATAATATAATAATAATCAAATAACCTCCTCAAAAATCAGGACTGTTTTGATAATAAAGTTAATAAGCCCTTGATTGCCAAAATATTTTAACAAAGCTTCCAATCAGTAAACTGTTTAATATTATTTTTTATTTATATAATAGATAATGTTATATGAATAATTATTTATTTTATTTTTGAAGCTTAACAAAAATGAAATAGAAAGTCATTAGTAATTTTTTTTTACTTAAAAATTGTTTAATTTCTGTGAATCATAAGCATAGAGAAATTATTATAAAGAGGGAGATGTGCCTTCTTTGTACAATGCTGCCAAGCTGAGCTGTCAAATCATTGATAATTTCGTACAAGTATGCGTAAAAATCGCCCGCATATTAGCAAATCATCATTTGACCACAGGAGAGGAATAAGACGAAAAGTAATTTTTGTATCCTCAATGAAGAAAAAGCAAACTCATTATTTTTTTTGTAATCTCATGAAAAAAAACATATTTTTTTTATTTGATCGGCAACACTGGTACAGATGACTGACTGTTCTAAGTTGTTCTATCTTGTTCTGAATTTTCTCACGAATCTGATCTGTTCTGTCCTGTTTTGTTTTATTCGGTTCTACCTTTTAGAACTTATTCATGTAGAGAAAGTAAAATTTACATAAAATGCAACAATGTAAACACATGTGATCCTGACCTTAATTACATAGGCTCACAATATCTTGCATCATTTTATTTATTTGAAGAGAAGGCTTACTTGTTTTATTTGTTTTACTTGTTAAAGAAGAGTATATTTTTGTTACTTTGGTGCAATAAAGCTTTTTATCTTAAAAACTATTTATTATACCTAGATAAAGTTTTTATATGAACATACATTCATTATACATACAAAGTGTGTATGGCCTACTTCGCTTTCATGAAATTTTGTAGGTACACGTACATAATATTTTCCTTTGCCCATTGTTTTTTTTTAAAGAAAATTTCTTTCTTATATCCGATGTTTGGATATAAAAAAATCTCCCATATAAGAAAGACATTTCTTGGATTTTAAAAGTTTCTTATATCCGTGTTGTATTGTAATAGGATTTCGCTCTACTTATGGCTGACATATTTATTTTTGACGGATCGTATCCAAAATCGTAAATATTTCCTTTCCTTGAAACTAAATCCTTGATGTTTTAAAATTGGACAGAAATACTAATAAGGTGCGTCAGTGCGTTTATATTATTTCTTATTTGTATACATTCTCTGGTTGAGTTTCGTGTCGTATCCCATATTAAAATTGAATCTTACTTGACCCCCGTTAACCCAAAGTTCTTGGATCAGCACTTCTAGCACAAGGTTTTGGCTGGAAACATTGTTGCTATGACGGCAGATGCCGATTTAGCGTGGTGTACATTTATTTGGGCTAGCCTGGTATACTGGTCCCTCGTCCAGTTATTGATTTTATTGTTTTTGCTAGCAAAGAGGGAGGAAAGCCTCCTCATCTATCAACAGATGTATCTCCTTTCTAACGTTTGAGGCATTTCCTTCTTCACGTCGATTATATAAGAAAAGAGTTCAAAGCTCTCTTTCTTCTCACTTCACTTCGATGGTTCTTCTACTCGTTTGATAGTTTAGGGGGGCCCTAGGATACCTATTCAGTTTCATTATAATCTACACCCGAATCTATCAACCTGTGCCAAAGTAGATAATTTATCCAATAAGCCTGGAGCTACGAGTATTATTATATCTGTCAAATGTGCATCCTTCAATTGCGGTCTTGGGAGTCTCGATATACTAAATCAACCGAAGTTTTCACTAGATACACTTCATTGTATTTAGAAAAAAGATCAAATCTTTGATCCTGTTTCAAGGTTTACAAGAAATGGCTTTGTAAAAGATTGTGTGCTTATTCGTACAAGGGCAGATCATTTTCAGAGGAACCATAGGGCCGTTGCTTTTATCCGGTGGTCCCTATAAATTCAAAACTGGGTACTGGTAGAGGAATGCGTTCATCCTTTTATATGGGCAAATCGATCCTAGCTATAAATATAGCCTAGGTCTTAATATTATCTCAGCTATATTTTTTTTTCAGTGGACAGATTTTTCTAAATATGATGCAGTTTGAAAGTGCTAAACCTGCAATTGGACCCGTTTGAACAAATTGAAAAGAATATTGCTATTCATTCCTGCAAATGAAGGGCTGTGGCTGATACTTTCGGGAAACGAGCTTTATATGAAGGGTTAATCTCAGCCTAGCCTTGTTGTCCAATTTCCTTATTGTCGCATTTGAACCGAAACTCAGATACGAGTGACTTTTAAATGCTTCTTCTTAATAAAAGATACAGTTTAAATCGAAAAATAGAAATTATTTCAAAATTCTTAAAGTTTCTTCAATCCATTTATTAATCTTAAACTTTCATACAGTCTTTTAAAAAGTATATAACACTTCAAGTTATGATACGTACATAGAAAAAATGAAAAATAAAATTAAACTTAGACACTTCATACATTTTTGTACTTTGGTTTCTTAAAGCGAATAGGAAAAATAGCACTTTTGTAATTAAAACTTAACAAAAAGAGAATATTTTCAAGGAATAAATAAATTAATTATATAATATGTTTACATTAAGGAGTGTTACTTATTTTCCGAAGACATAAAATGGAAAAGACTTTTTCTATGTATCTTAAATTTTTTCATTGGATGTGTTTTTTTTCGTTTCTGAATAACTTGCAACTCTTGATTACATAGGTTTTTCGGCATTCCATAATTTGTTTTTAGTATTTCGTTTTTAAATAATTGAACTCATTTCATGTCTCAAATCCCTCGCACTTTTCTTCAATGAAATTTGAAGCAAATCTGGTTTTTGGTATAATAGTTTGTTTAAGTAAAATGTATAGCTGCATAATTTTTTGAAGACACATTACTTTCTGTTTAGAAGAATATTGAATAAATATATTTAGAACTTAAATTATTTTAACAAACTTTTTACCAGAAGTCTCATATTCGGTAATTCTCAAAATGTTCAGTAAAGTCCGTGGCAGGCTAGATACTATAACAAAGTCAGTATATTTAACAGCCCAAGTAACATTTTTCCTCTCATAAAATTCTCCAATAACCTAATGAGACTAATTAAAGAAGCCAAAATAATCTTGAAGAATTCTTCTAGATTATTATAATACTGCTAAAAGCGTTAAATGGCTTATTTATGAGAGCTTCTCTATACTCCCTACCAGAGTTGTATTCTTCTTATGGGATGACAGATATAGAATATTGAAAAAAAGGCCTCTTACATGACTCTAATAAAGCTCGGCTAAATATTGTTGTGAGAAAGCGTTTCTTGCAGTGGGAGTTGCTAAAAGGGAATGGAGAAAATGAGAAGAGAAAAGAGAATAAACCTTAGCAAAATTATATCTTTCTCATTAAATTTTGTTTTGAAAGAAGCAAAGTCTTTTAAAGTTTTTGCGTGTTATGTCATGGCTAAAAACTGATGGGCTTGATATGTATTTGTGATAATATTTATTTTGTAAGTCAACTATTCATTTTTTTATAATGTCGATACATTATTTTATTTTATTGTTTGTTCGTATATGGGAGCTAAAAATTAATGCGGTTGAAATTGTATCTACTAATTCTTAGATTTTACCTCGAAAAAAAAACAAAGCGCCTTCAAAATAATGCATATTTAAATTATTTTATTTATACTTTTTATCAAGGATAGAGTTGCCTTGGATACTTTTGGGAATCAATTAATTTTAGAAATTATAGTGGATGATATGCCATCCTAAATGCATACAAATTAACTTGTGAGTCAAATTAAATCTGATAAGCAATCCATTTGACGCGCTAAGAGCCTTAATGCTGCATTTACACAAATGACAAAATGTAATTGTTGGTAAATATTTTAATGTCACAAACAGAATTACCCAAGTAACATTTTTCATCTCACAAAAGGTTTCAATAGAGAAACGTCGAAAAGTTTAAGTAATACCTATTTCGATTGTTAAATATTTTGTATCGAGATTAGAAAGAATCTTTTACATGCTCTTGTTTTGCCATTTATGTTTTTGAAATTTATAATGCACATTCATTTATTTTAAAAAAATGGTTTTTAAAATAATTAAATTTTTAGAATTAATTTCAACATATCCACATTTTGTATGTGTGATAACCCCCAAAATACTCAGAGAATATTTTCTGCGTACTTAAAAATGGCTGCTGTTGAGATGAGGGAATCCTTAAATAATTACAATAAGACCATTATAAGAGTTTGGTGTCCTCTATTCTTACTCACTCTCATTTACTAAGTTTATGCTAAGTCTTCTGATGGGAATATTCATTATATTATGGGATTATTTAAAAAAAAACCGAGCGAGATAACAAGTTACATATATATTGAACTAATAATCACGGACGAAGTAAGGGTAGGGGGGCCTCAGCTACAAAAGTAAAACCTGAATTTGTTTTTACCATAGCACGACACTGAAGAATGCCAATTATTACAGTTGTTTACCATTAAAAGTGTGAAATATTCAATTATTATTCAAAATATCGAAGCCAATAGAGATACCATAATCATACATTTTTTTGTAAATCTTATTTACTTATTTTAATGTTGGATGCTTCGCTATTTGACATGTGTTAATTTTTGGTCGCGAAACACTTGCATTTTTCAAATGTTTGAAAAAAAACCTTTAGAACAATAAACACTTTTCGGAAAATTAAAACAGACAATTCACATCCATTTAATAATCTGGACTACGTCCCTGACTTGGCGTGTGACGAGTAACTTTGTGATTCTATGTGGCAACTGGAAAGCTGCAAATCCTATTAGAATCCTGTAATAGAATGTTGGTACACCTTAAATTCTATAATGTTCGGTTTAGAATTTTAAAATAGCTTAGACTCCAATGAGTCAGTTGTTATGGAATTGAAGATATATAGGCGTTTAAATTTCATAACAAGATTTTTATAAAACTCTAAATTCTTGGAATCTTGTTAAGGGAGTCAAATTTGTCTTAAGTATAAGATTTTAATTATTTGAAAATTGTAGAGAGCTAAGTTCTTATAAAAAAAAAACGTTATGAGAATAATTTAAGTTTAGTAACAAGAAATTAACTCTAAGGATATTAATGGGACCTAAAAGGGGCTTACACAATTGTTTTCCAGATTTTCGGAGCTTAACTCTGGAGAGTATGTTAGTTGGGAGTATCATTGCTTCGTATTAAAATATTATTCTGAGAACAATAAGTTTCCAAAAAAATTCGTGTTATATTTATTTTTTTTTTTTATACAAAAGTTTGAGCCGCTTGAACTCGAAGCATAACTTACATCATCCCGAAAGTCCTCTCATTTGGGTGCACCGCGTCGATTAAGCTATAACATTTGAAACATTTGAATAAAACTTTATCCAATTTGAATTATAAGTCCTTACGAAAGTAAGTTCCAGATTCATATCGGGCACTGGAGAATTCAGTTTTAGCGATAGCGAAGCACTTCCTTCCATAAAGCTTAGCAGACTGTGATCGGCTGTGATTTTTTATCGACACACCTAGACTTCCATTCACATACGGTAATAAAGTATGTATATACTGTCGTGTTGTCGGTTTGACAGCTCCATATTGGGGGTATATGCCGCTAAAAAATTTTTTACTTAAAAAAAAAAACTGATCATTTTACGCCATTCTCCCTTATTTTGAATACTTGAAATAATGTCTGCCTTTTACGCAAAAAGATTTTGAAATGGTTAAGCAATAGATTTGAAATGTGGTACCACAATGCTTACTTTATACATTAGGCTCGTAACAAGAAAACAATAACCTCTTAAGGTTTCCGTCTAATTCAAGACTCTCTGACGACACTACATGTAGTAAAAGAACTTGGCTAAAGCGCGGGATTGCTTAAATTTATGAACAACCCCATAAATTTCCTAAAAATACAACATTAATAATAGCACAAAAATGATGAAAGGATATTCCTAAGTTATATTATATTGGTTAGGTACCTATACACAGTCACATAAGCAATGGTGCACACTCAGCAGGAAGGCTCAGACTGGATTCCAAAATCGACTGATCCAACGAGTGAATATCCTTGTTTGCGTTTTTATAACCCACTTACATGAAGCTTTTAAGGCCGTTAAAATGTGTGTAGGTTGGTAAGGTATAGTGAAGAGGTGAATGCGAATGCTCTTGAGAATGGGGGATTTTGATGGTGGCGGCTTTAAGTGGCGTCGGGACAATATGGACGAGAGTGACAGCGAAACAGTAGTGGCAAACAACATCGATGACGAGGCCGACAACTTACGGCGCTGCGACGTCGACAGTGCCGCTTACGACGAATAAAAACGAATGCCTACTTAAAACGCGAGGGTGGTAGGAAAAAAAAAAAGTTATTTACATTTTTTATGGCAACCCAGTCGCCAGCGTTTGCTTTTATATAAAAAAAAAGGACTTTTCGTTGAATGGCATTTTAATATTTTATTCGGTCGGGTATACTCACTTTTTCGATTTCACCCCTCAGCTTTTAGCGCTGCATGCCCAAAAATTCGGATGCTATTTTACATTACTTTTTGCTCAAAAAAAAAAATAAATAAAGGAAAACCTCGGGCTAGCCTTGCCAGTGCTTGGAGTAGGTACATTGTATGCACATACATTGTGCGTTGTGGTTAATGGCCTTTCTTTTCAAGAGAGTAAACGAGAGGGGTTATTTTATGTTGGTGTTTTTTTTTAAATATTATATTTAATAAATTTTGAAGAATATTCGTATAGTTTTCTTTCGCTATGCGTCAATTTTGTAGATGGTGCATCTTGGGGCATGTACTGTTATTGTTAAAACAATTTCACGATTTTTTTAAAACAATATCGTCCAGAAATATACACAAACTACAGGCACAAATACTTGCGGAGGGAATTTTCAAGTTATGTGAAATGCGAATGAAAGAAAAACATGAAAGAAATATATAGGTATGTGCCAATGAACGTATGTTTGTAGTTGTGTATATATATTATGCCTCCCAGAATCATGTGAGAATTCCGAATTCCTATGTGCATGGAATTTGAGTTTGCAGTGAGTTTTGTTGTAGTTGTTATTAAGTGGGGCAGTATTATTGAATAAGTCCTTCCTGTCAGCCATTAAAATATGTCGTGTGTTTTGTTGAGCTTTAAGTCATGCGATAAGAAAATTAAAATTACGGAAAAACATGTGCGATATTTTTGCCGTCGGTATGGAGTAAATACTCATATTAAAAATGTTGAGAGTTGATTGACCTATACTGACCCAGTTAATACCGAACCAAGAAGAAGTTACTTATGTATATTATTTGGCGAAAATATTATCAATAGATTAACAATTTCTGTGTGTTAAACAAGAAGCACTGAACTCTAATTATTCTGCAATTCCATTGAGAGCCAAATTCCTAAAAGTATGCAACGGTTATTGTTCACTTTTACCAAAAAAGAGGTGTTAGCAAAGCATCATAATTATGATTGGTCTTATTTCCATTACAGTTTGACGGTTGAATTCACAGTAGCTTTTGGCAGGATATATCAGGAGATGAAGAACTAGAAATTTTAACGAACTTCTTCGACCATACCTTTTTTTGGGGGATTCTCCAATTATTTATTTATTTACAGCGATTGAATAATTTTCGTTATTACCTTGTCATTGAAGGCAGGAACGTATCGCACCTAGTACAATACTCCCCGAATAAGTTCCTCCGAGGGTTTGTTATCGATTTTGTATTTAACTAAGAAAAATTGTTCATATTTGAACCTGAATGTGTGCAATGAGGCTGAAAAAGTAGCATAGTTAATGTGATGTCAATGCAAGGAATTGTCCATGGTTTTTTTTTTGTATAGGTACAAACTAAAGAATTATATTCTATGTTTAGATTATGTATCCCATACGTTTTCTGCACTGCAGACCACAATTAGATGAGACGCTTTTATAGGGTATTTTTTAGCTGCTTGAGTATTTTCGATGGTTGTTGTCTATGGTTTGACAGTCGAGAAAATCAAAATCTGTTGAAATTTTTCTGTCGCCAACACCAAAATTGATCAGCAAAGCATCCACGACATTTGGTTCCAACAAGACGGGGCAACTTTGCATTTTTTTCCCTCTTAACCATAAATTTATTACAAGATCAATTTTGTGACTGCTTTATTTCCAGAGCACCTTTGTTTGCAAAGTTTATTAATTCCATAGTTAGCCACCTTACCAAAAGATATAGAATGGAAGGAATACAAATCTATGTGCTGCTATATGCCGACGACTTGGTCATATTTTCAGAATCGAAAGAAAATTTCCAATTAATGATAATGAACCTGATGTCTACATACTGTAAAAAATGTGCTCTTTAAATCAACATCCAAAAATACAAGATTGAAGTTGGTAGTCATTTGGAAGTGGTCAACAGGCTGAGGTATCTTGGGCCCAAACTTAACACAACGCTGAGTTTTATTAAGCACACATCGTCAAAAAGCCAAGGCATATCAAAATCTCCTAAATAAAGCTTGGGGAAAGATTTTTTCGAACAACAATATATCTATACAATATACCAAATCTTCAATTCAGTGGTAAAGTCAACACTATGTAATGCAGCTTAAGTTTTGGGAATGGAAGACTATGAGGAAACGGAGAAACTTCAGGGGAGCTTCATCAAAAAAAAATTGTCGACCAATCAACACAACAAATTATATGCAAGCGCACTCGTTACTACAAGCTGATTAAAGTATTTTCCGAAGTAAGGAAAGAGGACTTGTGGTTTTATAAATGGCAATGGATCGCCACTTCATTCAATGAAGATATATTAATTGATCAAATAGCAATGTTGGCTTTGAAGGAAAAGCTGTACAGATGTATCCAACTTAATGAAGACTCTATTCGGAATCAACTTATTGAAACAGCTACTGAATTAGAACGTCGAATAATAATCAGATGATATTTAATCTGAGTAACAATAACTCTCTATACCCTGTTCAATTTATATTTTCGGTAGATGCCTTAGGGGAGAGCTTTTTCAAACACACTGGTTCCGGCTGGTGTGGTGTTTGCATTGCACTCAACTTAAGAAATAACTACTGAAATATTTCATAAGCTCGCGTACATTCCACAATGACCTTTCGGCTCCCCGGCTGTGATTACTGAGCAGACTGATCGCCAATTTGACTCTGGCTTATTATGTTTATTAAAAAAAACTGATTGATTCTTTGTTTTTTGATATGGGGCTTTCATAATTCAAGCTCTCTTAGAGCTTTTGAGAGCATAATATTTTAAGCTAAAGGGAAAAGGTGTTGTCGCTGCGTGTTTTCTGCTTACATCTTTTTGTTTTTTTTTGCAAAACCGTTAAAATACAGCTATACAATATTTGTTTTCATTTAGAGCAAAAATTACTATTTTAGCAAGTTTTTGATGAAGTTCGGTTCATTAATTAATTGCAACCTTAAATTACCAAATAATTCTTTTCTTCATGAAAACAAAAGTAAAAAAGAAGAGGGATTCATTTACATAAATATTATATTTTAAATAGTGCAGTGCAATTTGATGTGATATTAGCTGTATTTAATTGGTAACCCATGGGTAGTGCAGTAATTAGAGTCTGAAAAAAAACTCTTATGAACTTTTTGTATACACTCATATTTTACATCTCCCTCTGCCTTCCAACAATGGTACACAAACTTTTCATAAGCAACTCGAGAGAGTCGTTCCATTCCAAATATTCCAAAGCTTTATCTACACTATTATGGGCACTATTTTTACTGCTCAACTTATTGTTGTTGTTTACTGAATAAAAATTTACTGTGCTGCATATACATGTACCAATAAAAAAGGGCTATTATAATTTTTTGCTGTGTTCATTTAAATTTAAAATGGCTTAAAGTTCTTCGAAGGACACAAGTTCACAAATGAAGTAGGCAATTGTTGACGCAATCAGTAAATTGTATGAATTTTTTTATTTACTTTACCTATCGGTGGTGTATATAAAGATAGATTTATTTTTATTTGGATTTAATTTTTTTTTTTAGATCTTTGTTTACGTTCTACATGTTTCTGCTCACGAAATCTAAATTAACAGTTGGTAGCCCTACCCACATTTGTGAGAGAAATATGCCAATTTATAATGGTAGTGAGCAACCATAGAAAATAGAAAAGCTTTATAGAAATCCAGATAGGTTATTGAGAAATGCAAATGTCCTATCTTCCATGTACTGAAAATATAAATTGAACAGAGTATATGTCTCAACGGACCAACGTAGGTACATACAATGGAGTTACAACTAATTCTGCACACTATGCAACATAAGAGCCAAAGAAAACTGCTTCCACTTTAGACTTAAGTGTATGCCCAATTTTTAGACACAAGAGTTCCGTCTATTTTGGAAAATTATATTTCTCAATGCAAGAGACGTTACCAGACTGGATGTGAAAGATATTTGCAGATTTAGAAATCTGCTCCTTACAGGATATGATTAATCAACATTATAAAAAAAATTATTTAAAAAAAATGTTAACTAAACATTTAAAATTCTCAACTTATATTTTGTGCTTTCTTTGGGTAGAACCCTGGGCATGGACGATAAAATTTCAAAATAAGGAACAAAGCATTACATTATGATGACCGAGTAGGGAATTCGTTCGTTGGACTCTTGCTTAATGTTTGGGAATCTGAATATGAATAGTAATAAGCTTTCCATCTTTTACCTACATTAGCAAAACCATGAACCGCACATTCTTACACAGAGTAAATACCTTCACCGTTAGTGAAAGGCACAGAACGAATAATAATAAAACGTTCATCAAAATCTTCAGTTCGGTTTTAATCACGAATACCTACTTTGAAACCGGCGGTGTTGAACCTTTTTCACTTAAGAACCAAAAACTCTACACTACCTACTATTCATTTGGCTAAAATATTCCTCTTATATTGTAAAAAGAACAAATAACATATAAAAATATTAAAGGCCTAAATAATTTGTGCCCATATCTAAGCACTGCACCCTAGAATCCTTATAATATTATTACTCGGCATACCCAGCCATTAAAAAAAACTCCATTAAGCACTAATAGGAACATTTAAAAACAAAAACGTCTACTTAATTTTTAACCAAAGAAGGACCTTATCCACTTAAAAAAAATCAATTTGAAAAGAGGACGCGCTTTCAAAAAAAAAATAAAATCAACACACAGATTCACTTTTCCCCAGATTGTTTCCTTTTTTTTTGTTTTTTGTTTTTTTTTTTAAACCATCCTCTACTGAAAAATCTATTTCCAGACACAACAGAAAAAAAAAACGTTGGTAGGTACATAAAGTGCTCTACTCTACCGCATACCTAAAGCTTTTTATGTTCTAGTTCAAACAATTCTTTACCCAAATCTGTGAAAATGATAAGACCAAAAATTTAAAGGAAGAAAAAAATATTAAAATTGTCCAACATTTCAACCCAATTGAGCACGAATGATGCGCGGTTATTCTTTCCACTTCCTCCTTTGGACATCCATCATTGCTTCCTAGTGTCGTCATCATGCTAGAGTCATCGTCGTCATCGTCATATAGCTGCTTGAAATCTAGTCCAAGAGACCACTTGCTCGCGCTCGCTACAATGTTCACATTTCCACAAAATTAAATAAAAAAAAAGGGAAGAGAAATTTATGGTTGACGGCTGGGAATTTCCCATAGTATCATCGCCATATCGTGAGCAGAGTCATCAACGTTGACATGGGAGAGTCCTTTTAGCCTAGTTTCCTCCTCTGCTGTTCCTATCAAGTGTACAACTACTAGTTCAGTTCACCTGTGATGATGGTGCTGCAATAGTGGTGCGGTGATGTTACTCATATACAGCTCTGCCTCTAATCCGCAATGTATCTACAGACACAGGATACTTTGCAGATACACACTTTCAGGTATACCGAGTATAACAAGAAGCTGTGAAGGAGTATGGTTTTCCAGCATCGAAACGGCAGGTACCTACGTCTCCTTCAGGTGTTCCTATTTTTTTTTCTTTTTTGCCTTATACCTAACTCACTTGTCTTAATCACCACCCATTGCAAAACTACCCCAGCAACATCATCTCATTTGAACAACTTTCCACCTACTGGCCCAGATTTCGGCCAAATTACAGTTTCTTGAAGGCGGAATAAAGTGCGGGCTATATTTGTGTTTTTTTTTTTCTCACAAGAAATATAGGTTCCTATGCTAAGCTATAGTGGGAAAGAAGGTTTTCTTATATACCTACTTTTAGTTTTTTGTAGTTTTTTTTTTTTTTTTTTTTTTGGTATTCTAAAGAAGTGGTATCAGTGTTGATAGTCCTTGACGTGTTCAACAATGAACCCAGCAACAAATCCTCTTCCTCTTTTATTAGAGGCTTTTTGAACAATCTAGGTAAATTGTATGCAGGTAACTTTAATAATAGCCATTTTGATGATTTTCTTTCGCTTTGCACAATTTTTAAGGTGAATTTCTTTAGTGCAATTATTAGAGGGGATTATATTAACACACACAATAATTAAACATATAGATATATGCAGATAGATGTATGCAGATGGCAGGCACTTATTATCTGCATGTAGGTTTAATAAATATGAATGGGGAGGTTTTAAATTGCTATTTTAGAAATTATAGTACAATTTGGTAATAGCTTTCAGATTTATACAGCGTTGTCCAAATAATTAGTAACAACAACTTTTAACACATTTTTTTAAATCAGAATTTGTTTTTAAGCCCAACTATGTTTGTTTACCATAGTTATTCGTTGGCCTCTTTCATGTGTGTTCTTAAAATGGCCTGTTATTAAAACGCCGTTTTTTTTTGGAAATTCATTAAATTCATAAGAGAACGAAAACGTGTCAATAGATCAGTGTTGTTCCTCTACGTGTCGACTTCAATTGTTTACCGTAGGCAATCGGTTGATGGACAATATGTCGACAATGTATACAATATGTCGACAATGTAAGCAACCTTCACATCTAAGGCTCACAAATAAAATCATTAAAGAAAAGGGATACAACTTTTGACAATATTTTGACTTGGGCTTTTTTTCCCAATATTTGGGCGATATTTCCTAATATTTGAAGTTAATTCCCTTATTTGGGCGATATTTCCAATTTCTTTTTCAAGAACTTAGCTGTTGGTTGTTGGAACAATACAAGTGTTCTATGGAACAGGATGCTTTGAAAGCCCGATAAAAAATATAATAGCTCGAAAAACGACGACAAAGGAACACAGATTGATACATCAATTTAGTAAAGCCGATCCTTTGACTTCTAATAAAATAAAACAGATTGTTACACCTAGAATCCATCAAGATTTATCGTCGAAAACCATAAGACATCAGCTCTTGGAACATAAGTTTTGTGAGTGAATGAAGAAAACCACGCGTTTCCAAAAAAAATCATTTATTTAATTTAGCTAAGCTGTACCTGAAAAAACCTATGTGATTTTGGAAAAATATACTCTGGTGCGATGAATACAAATTTAACATGTTTATCTCTATTTTCTCCTCCTATTTTGATATTCAGAAATTTAAAACCAATGTGCATCGATATCTCCTTTTAAATCCTACTTTCCTAACGCTAGCACAATGCTTGCTCATATTCATTATTGAAAAAATAAAAGTAGTTTTGGTTCTAATTCTATGACCACAACTGTATATTTTCGATTATAACAGTGCACCTTGAACTTAAAGTGATTTTTATAAACCAAATTTCTTAAAAATTAAAATTTATAATGTCAAAAACAAACGTCCCCCCGTTTTGAAATATCGAATTTAATAAGAAGTGCTACCAAAATTAAAAAAAATATATTTTTTAAAACTCCAATAGGTATCCATTATTACTCTTATTTAGAATTTGACGGACAGGAGGTATAAAAAAATGTATATACATCTGTATAGCTTCTATATAAATGATGTACACAGATATATATAGAGAAGGGCCAAACTCCGGTATACACTTTTTTTGTTCTCTACATTCGTAATATCAGGTCAGGTGTAATCATATTGAAGGATCATAAGTAACATATCTTCTGTTCAATCCACGACTATTGATAAAGATGAACTTCCAAAACTCTAAAATGTAAAATCACACAATTTTATTCGTATAATTCATTCACAAAAAATTCAACTCGAGATTTCTATCAAACTTAACATTGCGAAGATAGGAAAGACGAACAAGTTGGTTCTTCTGTCCTCGAGTCTACAGCCTAAACGGTTGGATGGAATAGCTAAAAACTTTGTAGGTACATATTATTTATTCGATTATATGCCCACACATTTTTTTTATTTTTTTACAGACGAAAAATTACGCGTCGCTATATATTTTGTTGGCCAAAAAGAAAAATCTTATTTTTCTGAAAAACTGCTGATTTTTATAAAAAAAAATCAGTATATTTAGAATGAAAATGGTACTTTAAAAAAAATGGATATTGGTTCATTTGATTTTTTTTTAATTTTTGTATGCAGAAGCTCCCAGAAAGTCAACACTAATTTAGGTCAACATGTTTCAACTTTTTTTTTCTTAAACTTAATACATATATCGAAAACGTTTGAATCAACGTTTGCGACACTTCGTATTTAGTAGTCTCTTGACATTATCTTGAAAACTTAAAAAAACGAATTTCCCATACAACAATGTTAAGAAAACCGTTAAGAAAAAAGTTCATTTCTCAAAAACGGCTACAAGAATTTTTATTAAAAATATGTGTGTTCTTAAATTAGTGCTTCCTATAGAACCACTTTTCATATTTTCTACTTTCCCACTTTTGGATAAACAGATTAAAATTATTATATTATGCAAATGCTCCCTAAAAGTGGTAATAAAAACCCAAAAAAAAATTTCAAAAACTGGTTTTTTTATTTTTAAAAAATAAATAATTTTTTGTTTTGAAAAATCGATTTTTCAAACATTAAACACTGATTTTTTTTAAATTAAAATTATAGCAGTACATATACATATGTATTATTAATTACTACATAATGCCTTAATATTTTTTTTTTTCTAAAAATGTTTTACAAATTTTAATACCAAAATATATTTTTTAAAAACCGGTCCAACGATTTTTAATTTTTTTTTATATATTCACTAGCTGATACCCGTGCGATGCTACGGACCCACGGGAATCTAATGACCGCCCGTTTGGTTCCATTTTTCGGCATAAAAATGACCTATGTGATAATCGAGTGTGTATTTGTGAATGTGTGTGCGTCGGCATATGTATATGTGTATTTGCTTTTTGGCTTCTTGTGATCGAAAGCTATGTTGGCTATTTCTAGAATGAGCAGATAAATACATATGCTATTATGAGCCCTATAAAAATTAAAACAAATCTATCCCCTGGGAACAAACACCTAAGTATATAATTTTTCATATTGAAGCCTCTCCCATAGGAACCGTTATTTTTTTATAACAATCCATTACCCCATTCATCTGCCAATCAAATTGCATGCAAATCTGTGTGCTTTTGGGCACCTAGTGAATAAAATATTTGTAGAATGAGCTCTCCAATGAGCTCTACAAATGTACGGGAACCATACATTTTCCGGAAAAAAAGTAGCCTGTTTCCAATTTAATAGATAATAATATATGTTTGTACCCAACTTCAACCAGATCCGTACAGCCGTTCCGGAGTTATTGAGCAACAAACATCCATACATCCAAACTTCCACATTTATAATATTAGTAGGATTAGTGGGATATTTGTCAAACAATTCAAGTGACATTTTTTTTGCATCTAACTTTAACATTTTAGCAATCTGTAAAGATTTTCTTATGTGGTAGGTATCATCCATTTATTTGTAACTAATGTAACGTCACTGAATAGCTACATAATGTATATAAATTGAAGGCCCTCAAATATTTACGTAAAGTACCTTTAAAAATCACATGAAAATTATGTATAGTGCACCTAAATTATAAAGTTATATAGTTATATGCATATAGCAACCTACCCACTTAGATCCTACACTTTCATAATGATGTGTTTATAATTAGATACCTAGGTTCCATCTATGGTACATATTACTCTCATAACTTATATAATAAAAATCCATAATCTAGATTGAAACATACATTTGTAGGTAGGAACCTATGTAACAATTCCTTGAATCATCCATTAGACAATTCATTATTAAGAAAAATCGAGGTAATACACCGGCTTAAGACCTGCGTAGGATAATAAGACCACCTAACTAGCGTCAATGTTTAGCTACATTAGCAAGTTCGTACGATCAAGTCGTGTATTTTATTTATCATTAATTTCGATCCCCACCCTTTTTTATAGCATGGATCAAATCGTATCTTGAAAATAGATCCTGCCAGGTAAAATTCCGTAATAGTCTTTCATGTCCATTCACTGCTGATTCTGATGTACCTCAGGAAAGCCATCTGGGCCCTTTTCTATTTATTCTCGCTATAAATGATGTCGTATCATGCATACATTCAAGTGAGATTCTCATATTTGCAGATGATACGAAATTTTTCAAGACAATAAAAACAAACCATGACCACCATCTTCTTCAGGCCGATATTGATAGTTTTACTGTTTGGTGTAGTCTAAATGGCCTTACTTTAAACCCAGCTAAATGCCAAATAATAAATTTCTCAAGAAAACATTTTCCAAATTCTTTTGATTATTCTATTTCGCAGCACAAACTAGGTCCTATCTCTAGCTTTAAGGACTTGGGTGTTCATTTTAGCTCTAATTTAGAGTTCATGGAACATATTAATTTCATTGTTAAGAAAGCCAGCTCTATGCTTGGATTTATTAAACGGTTGGCAAAGGAATTAAAAGATCCGTATGTTACTCTCTGTTCTGTACGTCCTCATCTTGAAGACGCCTCACAGGTATGATCCCCTTTCTACGAAATACATAAAAGTCGTACTGAATCAATACAACACAAATTCATTTGCTTTGCTCTCAAGGGCCTTCATTGGACTGACCCGTTCAATCTACCACCATATGAACACAGAATCCAACTTCTGCAAATCCAACCTTTATATCAAAGACGGGTCAATAATGACCTCATATTAATTCATCATCTCATGAATGGTCAAATCGATGCTCCTGATTTGTTAGCTTGCATCGGCATTAAATACTGCGGAGGATCTCACCACCTACAAAGAGTTGAACTCTTACACATTGATTTCCATAGAACTAACTATGGCTTGCATGAACCCTTGAACCGTATTGTGCAAGCTTTTTAATTTACACGATTCATCAAATCGATTTTAACATGAGTAAACTAAGACTAAAATCTTCGTTTCGAACCAGTGCTCTTCTGTCGTGATATTATTTTATTTTTAACAATAGATGTCCGGAATGATGTCCTGAATGTCCTTGTATTATTTTGTATAATTTGTTTAATTTTGTTTTATTTTGTATGCTCTTTAATTTTGTATTAAATTTTATTTGTTGCATGTGTTAGCTTGCATTATTTTACTAACCACTCACACATGCACTTATGATAAGCCTCTGACCGTAGTTGAAGCTTGTTCTAAGCTCACTGCAGCAAATAATCTGAAGTGTAAAAAAAATACTACCTGTTTTATTTTTTAAATAAAAATGATCGATGTTTTTCAATCATTGGGCAATACTAGTTTTCGATTAATGTATAATTCAATTCTTCAAAATTCATTAACAAAAAAAACACTGGTGAAATTTACCTTTTTGCATTATCGTAAAGGATGTTCTTCTTTATTTCCTTGCCTTGAAGTTTATTTCTACACCTCCTTGGCATCCAAAAAAAAAAGTGGGTGGCGATGTCAGCACCTTTTTTTGAAGAGGAGCACCATCTGCGTTATAAGATACAGAACTGCATGAGGAAAAACTTTTGTTAATGAGTGTTTGAACATGCTCTATCTTAATGCGTTACGTAAAAGATATATACAGAAGCTCCAAGGGTATATGATGAATTCTCGAGAGAATCTTTAACTTCCTTGAAACTGTCTTAGCTTTCATAACTTTTTTTTTGTTTTTTGTGCTTTGGTTTTTTTTTTCATTTCACTTTTGTTTATCTTCTCGTTACAAAAATTTTCTCCGTAGAATTTGGAAAAATATATTAAAATATAAATTTTTGACATAACCACATTCCACACATGGTGTATGTGAATTTAATTTTATATAAAGTACGGTAAAGAGTGTCTGTTTGGTTTATCAAGATATTTACTTACATAAAGACCAAAAACAAATATCCTGCTGAAGTTAAGAAAATTAATTTAAGATTTGGATTTTAATGGTGATGTTTTTTTGGAAAGGGGCTAATATAGTCTTACAGTGAATTTTTGAAATTGAGGGGTGTACGGAAATCAATTTTATTTCGATCAAAACTAATTATGCATGCTATCGGAGTTCAGCCTGGAACACTCTTATCGACCAGTTGCTCCCTGGCATAAGTCTACCATGTGACACAGCTGCCTACTAGCTCAAGAATAGTGCAATGTTTTGTTGGTTGATTGACGGTAGGAGTTCGTCGTCCCTTAGCCACGAAGGATGTAAAGAATAAATATTTTGGGATATTTCCCTTAGTCCTCTTGAGAACTAAGGGACTAGAGATTGGGATTAGAACCCTAGGTTTAATTGACGTTACATGGAAAGTAAATCGGATACTGCTATATTTTCCCTAGCCAAAACTAAAGCTAAACCAAGAACGGAGCTCAGAATTATATGTGTCACTAGCTTGAGTTACGCCGAACGATAATTGAATTGTAGGATCGGATATTTTCCGTAAAGGATAAACGCCATTATTCCTTCATTACAAAGGGCTGTGCTATTTCCACTCGGGCCATGTTCGAACATCTCTCCTGCTCCTTAGACCATACAAAAACCACTCTATATGTATGATACATTCCAATAGGGACGGGTTGCTCGTGGCGGCCATATTATTTCATTTACTTTCTGTCAAAATATAGTCTTTTAATCAGTCACTAAAGACAAAATCATGGCAAGTTACATTGCCGAGCAACAGGTGCAAATAATAAAAAAATACTATCACAATGGTTGTTCTCTTGTAGCAACGATGCGCGCTTTGCCCCTCTTTAGCGATGAGGCCCATTTTTTGATGAATGGGTACGTGACTAAGCAAAATTGCCGGATTTGTGACCACATCAATCCACACGATATTCACGAGTTGCCAGTGCATCCAAAGAAAACATATTCATAAACAATTTCAACAGGATGTCGCTAGGTGCCACACAGCTCAAGAAACTATCAATATACTGCACGAGCGGTTTCTTGGCATGGCGACGTGAATTGGCCACAAAGATCGTGTGCTTTGACCTCCTTTAAACTTTTTCTTGTGCGGCTTTCTTAAGTCGCAGCTCTATCACTCATTTTACCCTTGAGCCCAACTTCCGATGTCATAATATGTTAAGTAAAGAGATTCTTTCTTTAGCCATACAACTCAAATATATGAGGAATGCTTTCCCCGGCTTTATTTTCATCTCCCATTTTGATATTCAGAAATTCAAATCATTGTGCATCGGTATCTCCTGTTACATCCTTCCCTACTTTTTCTGTGCTTGATCATTTTAAGTGCATTCCAAACCCCTTTAGTGTGCGCATCATTATAAAAAAAATTCAATCACAAGACAAAATATATGGTGTATACTGCAATAATTAGAATTCCATATAATATTTTGGAAAATCTGGTCCGCAGCATACCAAAGCGACTTGCATAACCATCATTCAAAACAAAGGGGGAGCCACAAGTTATTAACTAGCTTTTTTATATTTTGTTATGTCGTTTTTATTTGGCAATCCGGAAACCTTCCGGACTCTTCTGAAAGCGTTCACTTGGGAAAAAATGACAGTTCTAATTCTGAAAAGAAGAGAATTTTGCTTCTGGATTTGAAATCAGAATCAGAACCAGAAGCACTCACACATTCATATACTTGAACGTCAAACTCGAGTGTTATCATTTTTTGTATCATAATTGTTTAACAAACATTTTTTTTTGAATTTGAATATTCTCACGTACACAATTATTTTCACACATACAATCTCATTAAAACTCAGAATCGTCAGAATCACACAAAAGTGCTCAGTTGGGATCCCGGATCGGAGAACAATTCCGGATTGACAAATAAAAACGACATTAGTTAAAATTTCGAATTTGCATTTTATTTTGTCTTCTTTTTTTTGCTAAATATTTTAATACTTTTTATTTCTTATTTTAATTTTGTTTATATTATGTTTATCATTTATTAATTTGTTGTATAACAACTTAAATAAGACAAATAAAGTTTTGTGTTGAAGTAAAATTAGATAAATCGATGTACAATAAACATGATATTATTCGAAGTATGATTTTGCACTTTATTTTTTCCAGCAGTGCACCTACTTGTTAAAAAAGTTTTAATTGAAGACAAAAGAATATCTATCTTCCTATTTAAATTTTTCTAACTGACTTCTTCTAATCGAATGTATAAAATATATTTTAAATTTGAATTTGTAGTAAGAGTGCGTAAGTATCTATCTGTCTATTATTCGAATACAAGCAATAACTTTTCCTACGGGAATAACATAAACACAACGTTTGCATGTCAAATTAGAAAATCCAAAACTAGGTAGAAAAAAAAATTTAAAAAACCTAATTAGTGAACTTTATTTTATGTCGTTAACGAGTGGAGCAGAGGTACTTCTGCTATTTCAAATTTGCTATAATCAATAGGAATCCTACTAATATAAATGTGAAACGAATCTAGGGGAGAGTACGATAACTTTGGCGCCAAGATATAATAACGGTTTTTGGTAGAGGGGCTTAATACAAGCATTTTTTACTATGGTAGGGGGGGGTCTATCTCCCCTCGTTTAGGCGGGAGGGGCAATTTTATAAAAATTTACTTAAAATCTTTAAAAAAATATTTAAAAAGAACGGCAACACTTACAGTCATAAATTATACCTTTTTCAAAAGTCAGAACTCTACAATTTATAATTAATTTTAAATAAAGTTGTTTTAGTCAAAAGTTTTTTAAATAATTGACTTCAAAGTCAAAATTTATGAAAAAAAAGTTACAAAAATCACTTTGAATATTATTTTTCTCATGATTATGGATATCGATAAAAAAATAATTGATGTAGTTAACTGCTCCAATTATTTTTTTATTAAACACAGAAAACTACTTCTTTTTATGTCTTCTAGTTTTTAAGATATGTAATTGAAAAATAGTAAAACTATACTTGTTCTTTAAACCCAAAAGATTCTTTAATTTTAAAGAAACTGCATATAATAAAATTTTCACCCTCCCCAAAGCCTATAGTGAGCCCAAGCAGGGGGCTTGCAGGGGGGCAGCATGCCCCCCCCCCCCCTTAGGCTTCTCACTGTTTGCATCGTAAATTTCATATATACCTTTGTGATTTTATTACAGTTAATGCGGTTATTAAGTGTTTCTTTTTTCTATACGCACAAAGCTCCTATTTCTAACAAGATTTCCTTCTCTGAGTAAAATATTTTTGCTTAATTTTTGTTTTTTTTGGTTTTTGGGGTTTTTAAAACTACTTTTTAAAGAGTTTTTTTGGTATTTACTTTCAGGATCAATTTTAATGATAAGTTCATCTTTGTGACTCAAGTAAAGCAATTCATTTAGCATAACCCAGAATGCACCACGAGGAGGTAGAATTGCAATGCATTCCGCGTCCCAGTCAGTTAGTTTTTAAGTAAGTCAGGAGTTAGTAAAAAATTGTCACGTCAATTTTCAATGTGTTGAAGGTATGTAAGTCTCGTCAATGAATTCATCGTCCGTACTAGTGTCACTGTGGAGTTCGTTAAGTTCGTCAATGCTCAAATATATTAAATGTTAAAGTTTTGGCCAAGTATCTAACCGTATATTTAGAAAAAAGAGATTGAAATGGACATGACATATGTAAATACGTTTATGTATATAATATCAATTATTTTTTTTAATCCAGATTCTTTAAATGCAAAAGAAACTTTACATGCACCCATCTGATACAAAATTATTTTTTTTTTGTTTTTCAATTTTCGCAAAAACTAGAAAACATAGAGACGAATAGTTTTCAGTGTTTGATCAAGAAATAATTGGAACAGTTAACTACATCAATTACGTCTTTATTGGTATTTATAATCATGAGAAAAATAATACTCAGTGATTTTTTTTAACTTTTTTTCATAAATTTTGAGTTTGAAGTCAATTATTTCAAAAACTGTTGACTGAAACAACTTTACTTAAAATTTATTATAAATTGTAGAGTCCTGACTTTTTAAAAAAGTATAATTTATAACTGTAAGTGTTGCCGTTCTTTTTTAAATTTTTTTTTTTTAATTTTAAGTAAATTTTTATAAAATTGCCCCTCCCGCCTAAACGAGGGGAGATAGACCCCCCTTAATGCTTGTATTAAGCCCCTCTACCAAAAACCGTTATTATATCTTGGCGCCATAGTTATCGTACTCGTGCCCGAATCTAGATGAAATTTGGCACATAGATAGATTATAGTCTGGAATAGGACCATGCTACTTTTTATCACAGTAAAATGTATGGTTCCAGTGGGATAGGTTTGTTTTAATTTTGCATAGATCTCATTCTAAAAATAACCAACATAGCTTTTATTCACAAGACGCCTAAAAGCACACGAATTTGGATGAAATTTGATCAGTAGATAGATGGGGTACTGGATTATCACATCGAAAAAATTAACGGTTCCTATGGGAAAGGCTTAAATATGAAAAAATATATGTATATACTTGGGTGTTTGTTTCGCATTCAAGCTTCAACCATTTTTAGATATTAGTAAAACTTGGCAAGCATCTGGATGATAAACAGGATTATCCTACAAAAATTATCGATTCAAATGGGACAGTTGGAATATTTGTTCCTCTTTCACGCCTCAACGACTAAACGGTTTTAAATGAAATTTTGAAGATGGATAGGTGATTTTGGAAACTTATATATAAAGTCCGTAGCATCGCAAGGGTAATCTGCTAGTAATACATAAATAGTAAATAGGGAGTACCTTTCCAGCAAACATTTATCTGAAGGTTCAGATTTTAATCACCAAAAAATGAAGAATAATATTCAGGAAACCTTCAGTTTTTTGAATGAATTATGAATATATACAAAGATCCTACAAATTCTTACCAGAGAGACACAAAGAGATATGTATTCTGTGTAAAAAAAAAACAACACTCAGATTTTGTTGTTGGATCCTTCATATGGAGAATGGAGATCCTTTTTTGTTCGTCCTTTTATTTTTCTTTTTACAAAGGGGTAAGGTATATAACTAGCTTGTGTTTTAATATTAAATGGGTACCTACTTACTTAAAAAAAAAATATATATAAAAAAGCAAATGATAAAACATAAAGGTATGCAAAAAATGGTGTTAAATTTTCTTAGAAACATAAAAATAATTTCTTTAATTATAGCTTCGTGTAACAATTAAGAAGTCCTGGAAGCTATAAAAGCCAAACAAGAGGCAAATCAAAAAATGTTCCAGAGGCTCACCGATGAAATATTCAATCATAAATAAATTAGAAGTAATGAATTCACTTATGATGCAATTTGATTTAGACGCCGATTTGAATCATTTTAATGATTCATTTATGATATGAAAATTCTGCAATTAAATGAACGTATATAAGGGTTCCATATATTCCTTTAAATGATTAATCCCTGAACCTTTTCGCAAAAATGATTGCTATACGATTAATTAAAGTAAAGGAATATACTTAGAAATTCTTCACTTAATTGAATTTTATTGTAATTATTTTTATAATTTAGAAAAGATTCAGGCATTAATCATTTAAATGAATATATGGAGCCCTTTACGTTCATTTAAATGACGAATTTTCAGGTCATAAATGAATCATTACAATGATTCAAATCGGTGTCTAAGAGCCCAGGTAAAAGGATTCAAATTGCATCAAAAGTGAAAGTGGGTTCTAACTAGCTTACAGTGTTATTTTACTTTTGTATTTGTATCAATTTTCTATCAATGCATTTCCGGAATCAAAATCAACGATTTTTTACAGTAGGTTTCATTGTAAATACATTCCCTAATATACTTGCCTGCAGTTTTTTTTTAATATATTTGTAATTGTAAGTTACAAGCATTATGGAAATCTTTTTAGCGCAACAGTTAAAAATTAAACAAACCATACTGCACAAAATGCGAACTTAAAATTAAAATTTATTTCATAACAAAAACTTATCACAATAATATTTGATCGTATAACGGAAACAGATGCTTTAAAAGTTCTTCCAAAAAGAACTTTAAAGTACAAATATAAAAGCTAATTAAGTATAATGTAATATCCCCCATTAGCAGAATAGAAAAAAACAGCGCATCATAATTTTGGGATACTAATTCTTAATTCATAATTACTGCGCATTTTGTGTAGGTGTGTGGTTCTTTTATCGAAACTTACTTTTTGTTCGTAAAGTACTACTAATCGGATATCGTCTCATCTTCGATGTATCTGGACTTGATTTCAAAATGTTTATTGGTTTTGAAGGTGGAGATTCTGCTGGCATAGACTTATACCTTTGCAGTGAAGTCCTCGGTTTTTTTGGATCTGCTGAAAATACTTCATCATCAATAATTCTATAGCAGACTGTAGGTAGTAAGAAAAATGAAATTTATGTTTCTTAAAAATATCGCTCAATGGTGGTTTGAGTTAAAGATTCCTCCTTTTGCTTGAAAAGAAGATCTTCAATTTTTTCGAGAATTCCCTCATATTGATCATTGTTGTCTAAATAAACATTTAAATTTTTTTTCAATTTCTTACAAAACACAAACTAAATTTATTTCAGAGTGACATTTCTTTGAGAGTTCAGAAATGCATGTATGATTCTAAAGGTGTGCTGACATTTCAAGAACCTGAGGGGATTTTCTTATGTCATACAAAAGTTTCTTATTCACATCCAATTTTCCAGCAAAAGTGGGAATCGGTGTTGTAAAAAAAAATTCATTTTATCAGTACCTTTCTTATAAGAGTGTTTCTTATAAGCGTCATTTACTGCACGCATGACGTTGGAATAGAAATCGCTCATTTTTCAGAGCACAGTGCACGGAAAAAAATATTATCCAAACTTCAAAAAATAGTAAGTTTTATACCTGTCCAGCCATGAACTATCAACATCGATGACTCCGATTTCAATACATTAAAAAAACCTCTACAAAATTCAAATTGTACTTCATGCTATTTTTTGCCCCGGAAAAACTAGATTTTAGATTTTTTTGGGCGACACTTGGAAAAAAATATAATAATATAATCTATACCGTATACTATCTTATCAATCTGAACACTCGTCTAATCTTACATCTTTTTACTACCAACAAACACGAGAGACACTTTGAGTAAAGATGAGACCAAGATCGAGACGAGACTTTGTTAGGCCAGACTGAGACGAGACGAGACTAACAAAAGTCTGCTACTCAAATGAATATGCCGATATATAAACGATCTTTCTTCCAAGGATTTGTGGTGAGGTCCAGTTAGAAATGGGTGTTCACTGACGTCGTGAAGCTATTGAAAGTCTGGCAATATTTTCCAGTGAGATATTCCGGAGGGAATGAAGAACTTAGGTTCGTGAAATGTTATTTGTGCTATGCCTTGTTCGGATTGCGAGTTCCCTCATCAGGAAGCTTTAGTCCGATGCACGAGAATAAGAAACCCCTAGGGCAACCTTATACATATTTTCTGAAGAAACAATACAAAAGTCACATTGGCCCCGCTTGCTTCTGGTGTGAGAGTTTCGAATATAGTGGTGTACGCATCCAGCTAAGGATATTTGGTTTGCAAATAAATCTGCCCTCGGTTAAGTTACCAATTACAAATGTGGGATTGTGTAAATTGAGAAAAATTTAATTTCGCTATTTGTGTAATTTTTTTATAATAAAAGTGATATTTCTTGCAGAAGTTACTTCCACTTTGATGTACACAAATAATCAAACAAATATTACTGAAATAATTTTCTCGGCAAAATTGCCAATAGTAGATTATGTATTGTGAGAATATACAGTGCAACACGGATATAAGAAAGTCTGAAAACCCAAGAAATTTCTTTCTTCTATCCGAGTTTTTCTTATATCCAAAAACCGGATATAAGAAAGAAAATTTCCTTTAAAAAACTATGGGCAATGGAAAATATTCTGTATGTGTACCTACAAAATTTAATGAAAACAAAGTAGGCCATAAGATCTTTATAAATATAATGAATGTATGATCATATAAAAAGTTCTTCTACAACATTTTTTACGATAAAAAGTTTTAATGTAACAAAGTAACAAAAATCACACCAAAAACATAAATGTTAAAAAAGTAGCCAAGTTCTTCTATATACCTAAACCTTTGCGTAACAAGTCAGTCGTGCAAAGTAGTGAGATCTAAAAGTACGCCACGTTTTAAGTTCATTTATATTAAATATCAAATATTTTAAGTAGAATAATATGGAAGAACCTCAAAATTATCAGAGAAATCTGTTATTTAATGATTACTTTCTTAAATTGTGTTGGTTTACTTGGCAAATTTTCTTTTTTATAATAAATTACTCAATTTTGAATTTCATCAAATCAAATTTCATCATTCTACAACAAGCAGAAGTGCTCCTTATAATTGGTATCAATTCTATGTCCCCTTACACACAAGGAGACTGAGTTGCCGTTAACTGGGAGTTTGTAGGCGAGAAGGGCAAGAATTAAGGGGGATGAAAAAATCTGCCCGGTCAACTTTTTGAAGAGATTTTTTTGATGTTTTGCTTTGCATTCCATTAGCCCAACAAAATCTTCAAAGTTTCCTCCTCAGTTTCTTGGAGTCAGTTTCTTCATGTGAAAGCTTCAAGGCAATTAAAGCAAAACGTGAAAAAAATCTCCAGCAACTGGTTTCCCTGCGTAAAAGGGGAGTTTGCAAATGAGCGGTTGCCACGCCCCTGAATATAAAATCCTGAATTTAAAATGTTGCCTTTGCTTGCGCATTGAGCCCTACCCCTGTACCAAATTTAATCATTCCATGATGGTCGGAAGTGCTCCAAATAATGTATATCAATTCTATGAAAATGGGCGGGTACCACGCCTTCTGAATGGCAAATATTAAATTTTCGATTTTTCACTTTCTATACACCACCAGGCCTACCGTTATGCAAAATAACAAGATTCTACGATGTTGGGAAGCGCTCCATAATTTTGATGATCTGTCAGTGAGTGAGCAGTCTTATATCTCGGGAACCACTAAAGATAAACAATTGAAATTGCGCGAGTTGCCTAAGCCTGGTGAGCTTAGCAAATACTGAGAGTTTGAAGTTTCTGACTTTATTGGTACTGAAGATATAGGGGGGGGGGTCGAAAATCGCCTGAGTTTGTGCAAGAACTTGGCTGGGCACTACCGTGCCCTTTGATATACTCAGCAAAATATAAATACAATTTGTCAAAAAATAAAATTTAAAAAATAATTACAAGCTTAAGATTCAAATAAGTAAGAAATATTAATAATTTTTTAACAAATAATATCGATTACACATTCGATTGTCTTTTATTTATACCAAGGCCATAACAGTATACATATAAGTATGTGCAGCACACTCTCTAAGTCTGTGAGATCCTACTAAAATAAGCATCTACCATTGACCAATATGTTGATTTTAAGAAATTTTTCAAATTGTGTCATGTCTCTGAAATATATTTTCTTTTGGTAAATCCTAGATTTTCGAAAAATCGTGAGTTTAACTTGCAACATATTGATAATAATCTTTATAAAGAAGAAACTTCAATATTTTACCTCTCCAAGGATTAAAAGGATTAAAACAAAAACTATAAATCTTATTCATGAAATAATACCAGGAGCTTTACGTCGAGTATTTCCATCATTGACAATTACAAACAGAAAAATCCAACACAGATTAATATAGCTATTCTCTGAAATCCTTTCACAGCTTAATCCTGAAGAGTATATAAACGACTAGAACAATTTCAATCCATAAGATATATGAACCAAATAACCAATAAATCTCAATATTTCCTGTGCTGTAGAAGATTATGCCAAAAAATAAAAATGAAAATATTTTATCAAACGTGAATCTCATTCTACTGCTTACTCAGATTTGTATCCTTAGACCGTCATTTCTCCTTTTCTTCCGAAAAATCAATTGTAATTAGCTTGTCGTTATAAAAAGATAAACCTACTGGAAAAACATAAATGTGAACAAAAACAAAATAATAACGTCACTTCTTCGGCAAAAGGCAATTCCACTCACCTCCAAAAAAAAAACGATATCCACTCTCTCTTTTTTTTGTTCGTTTTTTTTCCAAGGTCATCGTTGGCATCCATAATAATTTGTTTTCATTCATGAGACTTCCACCTGGATTCTCAGTTAGAATGAAATTTCTTCCCTAATCTGTTTCCTTGTTTGAATGAGATAAATCTTGGCAAGCAGAACTTTTACCTGGACGTACGACCGACAACGCAACGGGCAGAAAAAAGTACTTTTACTTCCTGTTTGGAACTATTCCCATCCCTCAGGATGACCTAATAATTTACCATAGCAGCTAGAAGCGGAGTAAAATACAGCTTTATTCATTTGTTATTTTTGCGTTGGATGTCATAATGTAAGGTCAAGTATTGTATTTGTAGAAAAATTAGTTTTTTTTTATAAAAATTGGTAATTATTTGCAAGTTTGTATAAAAATATTTACACTAGCGATCCATTTTCGTAAATGTCAGACTTTCAACTGAAAAACGAAAATTGGTTTAACAACTTAGTTTGACAGATGTAGAATTTCAGCCTTATACTTTTGAAACCGCAAAATTGATAACGCTTATCATCATTTAATTCGCTTACCCCATTCTCTACGAGGACTAATGGGCATCATTTCAGCAGTTGGACATCATCAGGGTACATATCGATAGAGCAGTGTAAAAGATTTGAAGGGAGTTAATTTACGTACATTATGAAGAGCAGAGGTCTTAGAATTGAACACTGCGGAACACCACTGAGTCAACTTGGGTTTCCTAAATGGAGTACTAGTTTTCTACAAAATATACTGTGGTTGGTGGTATCGAAAGCTTTAGAAAAGTCTAATAATATGAGAAAAATATGTAATCGCAGTCAATTAATTTTTTTTATTTCTTCTGCTACATTAATTAGAGCCGCTGTACAGCTAAGTTTGGACGGTAGCCAGACTGGTTCAAATACAGTAACTTATTTCTATGAAGAAACGTTCGTATTTGATTGTTCAAAATTCTTTTAAATACATTTGATTAGAATGGTAAAATTGATACAAGTCTAAATTCGTCTTTGTTTTGGGAATATGTGTTTACAATCTGTGGGATAGAAACCTGTTATATCGATCGTATTGCATACTCGCTTTATGGACTTAAGTACAAAAGGAAGTATTATTGCCCTTACAAAAACAGGATGACTATAATTAAATGCAACTGAATCTGATTGTATTGGTAGACAACTTTCAACTACGTACGATTCTTTGACTCTTTCGAAATTGAAATATGTCTACCTATACCTATGTACATGGAGTAATCCGCGTATTCAATTTAGCAATGCCAACATTAGCATGTATATCAGGTAAAGTCGTGAAGTTTTTGTTTAGGTCATAAGCACTTAGGCTCGTTTGCAGATACACAACTTAAGCATTTAAGTTCTACTTAAGGACTTATGTGACAGTTTACGCAGATGAAAAGTAGCCCATAAGCGTTTTAAGTTGAACATAAATATTTATGATGCGTATCAGCAAACGGGCCTTAGAGTTATGTTTTGAATTTGAATTACTATTTCGGGCTTTTTTCGAGCTACAAAAGTATCATGCCGTGGGGCAAAGTAATGTATCTTAGATTCCCTTATCTCTGTTCCCTCTTATAAATATTAAGGAGAACTTCTGATCAGAGAAGTTTACAACTTTTATACGCCTTATTCCCCTTGGTGACTTATGTTTTAATAGAGCTATTAATCTAAGTCTGATCTTTTGATTGAAAATCTTCTGTTTTGATTGCAACATGAGCATTAAAAAGATCAGTAATATTGTATTTTATAAAAACGGTTTAATCATCTACCGGCATTATTCCGTATACTCTGTACCATGGACTCACTTTAAATTTTTCTTAAAATTGAATTAAATTTATATTTTTAAAATCATGGTAACTATAATTGTAAGTGGTTACTTTTGGATAATAAGCGAGAAAAACATGAAGCAGAAAGCTACTAAAGTGCAAGACTTTATAAAGTTGGCTGATAAAAATACATCTTGAAGAGTACTCACTTTACTACTACTTTTAGTAAAGTGAGTAGGTACGATGTATTTACTAGGAATGGGAAGCATTTGATCGACTATTCCGCATTCTTAGAAAGTAGCAGCCTTATTTATAATTCCATTATAGCGAGTATATAGGGATATGTACTCCTCATAATGGCTCTGCACTCGAAAATCTCATCTATAAAACTTATGCAACGTTAAATAGAGCCTTTATAAGCTAAAAGCGCTTATAGGTTGAATAGAGCCTACATAAGGAAATTATAGTTTTGAAATGTCATCGATGTTTGGACATAAAACAAAAAAAAAAAATTCCTTTCAATTTCAATTTCAATGTACTCCTTCCAATGCCAAGAAGAACGATCCATTAAATCACACAAATGGAAAATTACAAAATAAATACAGGTTTTCCAAAGCAAATATGCTTAAATTATTGAAATTAGTCGCTTGGACCTTTTTTTGGTTCTACACGGCGAAAGCCGGTAGCCAACCTGTGCTTAAATTAAATCTAAACCTAAAATTGTTGTGCCTAAAAAAACAAATTCACAACTTTTAGAATAAATAAAAACAACAAAAAAGTGCGTTTTGCTACTCAGTATCTGACCGTAAGAGAAATGAAACCACCGTGTCGCGTCACCCTACTTATCCACATTATACTTGACATATGACATGGTACTACTAATCTAAACAGGATCTTAGGGATGAAAAACTACGATCCAATATTTAGTATTATTTTGTACTATTATTTATTTTGTTTTCATTAAATCAAAATCATAACACCAACAAAAGTTCTAGTTGCGTTTTCTGACAAACAGCTGATTTGACCATGACAGCCAAATGGAATAGATTACTCGTTTCCCATAACTATAATCTATGGGAAAATGTTTTATAAATAGGAATTTATGGAAGGGCTACATAAGACCTTATTCACTGCATAAATATTCATCTGTTTAGAGAATTCTATTAAATGACACTGTATGAGTATACATTTTTTTTTTTATCATTATGCCTACAAATTTTTATTATGCTTACTTCATAATACTGTCAAAATCGAACTAAGATTTTACTACACAAAAATCTGCGTGTATAATACGTTAAGCTGAAATGCAGCTTAAACCCTTAAGAAAAATGTTGCACCCACTTTAACCAGATCCCACCAAACTCTTATCCCCTATAATTCTTAGCTCCGTTACAAAACTGTAATACTTTTAAGAAAATGTTTACAAAAACAAAATAACTTCTTCAGCTAAATTCAGCTTTGTTGAAAGCTTTTAGGTATTAAAAATTCGGCATTTACATTGGAAAAATTCCAGATCAATTTTAAAAAATTTGTTGGACATGCCACTAACCTATTTATATGGACATGTTCAATAGAAACAAAACTACTTTTGCACTGCCTACTTCATGAGTGGGAATTAGATTAATACAAATTGGAAATCAACCAGCTCAAGTGCTAACATTTTTGCCTGGATCTATCTATAAAAAATACCAAAATACTTATTGCAGCTTAGCCATAACTGAACCTTATAAAATTATCCCTTAGAACCATGCCACTAAGGCCCATCGTAACATTCTTTCAAAATTCACGTTGGTTCCAAGAGCCTCACCCAACTTCCCTTTTATTACATTTCTTAGCCACTTATACCATTTTTCGCCTATTCTTCTTCTAACCTAACCAATGGCGGACAAATATATTCAACGTGAGCTTTCGTAAGCTAAAAAAAAGGATTCCATTTTGTTTTCAGATTTTGTCCAACCCTCTTGTTGTGCTGTTTGAAAAAGATAACTTTGTAATTATACCTTCTGCCTGTTTATATATCTCTGTTCAATTTATATCTTCAGTACAGGGAGGATAGGATATTTGCCTTTCATCCTTACTTTTATTGATTTCAATAAGCTATCTCTAGTTCTATAAAGCTTTTCCGCTTTTCATGGTTGCCGTAGTGAGCATTATAAATTTGCATATTTCTCTCACAAATGTCAACAACTATTAATATTTTTTTAGACTTATTTTCATGAAGAAAAAAACTACTTCGTAATTCCATCAAAAACTTTCACAAATAGTAATTTCTCCTTAATAAAAATACCCAACAAATAATGTGCAGCAGCATTTTAACCGAGTTCCAAGCAGAAAAGCACGCAGCAACAACACCTTTATCCTTAAACTTAAAATATATGCTCTCATAAGCTCTAGGAAAGCTTCACTTCTGAAAGCTCCATAGAAAAACCAAAGAGAAAGGTATTAGAATTTCCATCAACGGACCAATTGTAACTCTTAATCAATGTGTTTATTTTTTTAATAAACACTATAAGCGAGAGTTAAATTGGCGATCAGCCTCCTCTGTCCTCTTAGCCGGGGAGCAGACAGGTCATGGTCAGATTTACGTGGGCTTGTGGAATATTTTAGTAGCAATTTCTTAGGTTTTGTGGCATGCAAACACCAGTCGGCACCAGTGTGTTTGAAAAAGCTCTCCCATAAGGACTGTACTGAAAATATAAATTGAACAGTGTATGGTAATTATTTTTTTTAGGAATTACATAACCAATTTAGTTATTATGACTAAAACTCAAAATACCGAAAGGGCAAAAGGTTAGAATAATTTTATATCCACTAGTTTTCTTTTCCTGGGTCTCACTTACTGAGTCCTTTGTAACATTCTTGCAACTCCGTTGCTCCGATAAGGGTGTGCAAACCGGCGACAGCCTAGCGTTTATGTCACCAGTTTTCCTTGCGATATTGGTAGTATAGAGCAAGTTTTGCATTAGGAAAAAAATCGAACTCGAGATTTAAATCGAACTTGACATTACTGTCTAATGGAGAACGCCAAAAAAGCGGTTATTTACAACGATCGACAGCGCCTAAAAGGCTTAAGCGATTTTATTAAAACTTGGTTTTAAGCTTTTTAGTTGATTGTCTCAAAAAGATTTTTGAATCTTTATTTTAAGCTCCAAGACTAACTGTCATAAAATTTGTTCTACCATATTAATTATGTCGACTGTCTCGGCTCTTATGATTTTGATAAAAAAAAGTATATGTGCAGTACTATAGATATAGTCTATATTTTGGTTGACATTTTTTTTACATATTTTTTCATTAACAGTACCTTCCATACAATTTTTGATTTTCGACTCTATCATAAACAGCTTTGCGTGTTTCGGTCAATTTTTTTATATAGGAAGCCCTTCGCATTCTATATCTAAACAATACTACATTTTCGAAATATATCTGTTTGGATTTTGGAAAAAAAATTTGAAAATTCAATATTTCGAAAACGGGGTGTCGATTTTTTTTTAAATTCTTTTCTAAATTTATATTGTTTTATAAAGTTAAATGTTTATACCAATATTTTTTCAATTAAACAATTTTTGTTTATAAAAATTGTATTTAAATTTAAAATTTTAAAAATATGTAACTATAATAAGCCGTTTCTGCTAAAAATCGTTTGCATACGATGCGGTCGAACATAAGAGCAAATACGCACGATCCCGCCTTGCAATTTCTTGTTGGTTGAAACAATTTTTTGTTGGCCATTCGTGATTTTGAAATTTCTGTATTTTGAGTTTGGACATTCCGGGTGTTCTGTATTTTGAGAAAGTATCCGAGTCCCATATAATACAGATATTTTATTTAAAAATTCTGGGCGTCAGCAAAATTTAAAAATGAAAATTATCACTTCATGAAGAGAGATATTGTCCTTACTCCAACCTACTTTGGTAACATAATTTAAAATGGCGCCCTGTCTTATATCTGACATTCCTATAAGTTTTATAAGATCTTGCTTTTTTCAAGAAGCCTATTGACAATAAGTTGTTTATGTTTCCTCCTAAATATTTACAAAGTAATGCGAAACGTATATTTATAATTCTGCCACATTATAATTAGTTTACAAATTCCTGAAATCAAGTCCATAAAAGTTAAGAGCAAATACGTGCGACTCTGCTAAACATTGTCTTTCTCATTTTTATTTCTGCCAAGTTTGGTTTTTGAAAGAGAATTTATATGAATGACTAACCATCCCGACTGCATGGCAGAAATTGAGATAAAATTTTGTTCAAATCACACGAAATGGAAGTTATATTTATCTCTTGAATGGGCACATGAATAATAGAAAAATGAAATTGACTTGAATGGAAATTAGCCACCCCCGAATAAGCCGTTCAGCCAGAGTGATCCAGTCCAGTTCCTTAACAGAAACTCTGCCAACAGCACGCACCTTTTGTCTTAAAATAATTCTCAGAACTTTAGCTAACAAATTGATTAAAAAAAAAAAAGAAATAAAAAAGAAAACCAATCAAGGACTAATCTTCTCGTGCGTTCAAGCATAGAAGGGTAGATGCGATAATAGGCCAATTTATCTGAAACATACCTTTGGGCCATTCGGCATTCCACTCCACCAAACTGCTATGGATCGATATGAAGACGGTGATGTGTTGCTTTGTAGAACAAAAAAAAAACTTTCGAAAAGTCGTCATCCGTCGTTGTCGTAGGACGTATAGGACGATAAACGTATAGAAGGACGAAGGAGGTCGTCTCGGTCGGTCACAGTCGAGACTTTTTTTTTTGTTGCTGCTGCTAATTTATGCAAATATATGCGCTGCCGATGGCTTTTGGGTGGCAAAAGGCGAAAAAAGCGACACGCTTCATTGAAATGGTGTGGCATTCGTGTGAATGTTGGGCCTCCTACTCGGGACAGGAGTAAGGGCAAGGGCGTTTAAGTGCAAGGAGCTTGTAAGAAGGGTTGGCTAATAAATGGCGGAAGAAGTTTTTACTAAAGCGAACTGTTCATTTGTCTGGAAGTGGCAATTTGTCTGAGGAAGGAAGTTTTTCTTTGCCCAATGCTTATGCTATATGGGATTTGGATCCATGTGAATAGTTGATGGATGAATAGACATATAACATGCAAAATAAAGATTTGTGGGTTTGCAGATAGAAGCTAAGCCAAAAAAAAAAATATGCGAAAGTAAATAGAGGTCAATGGGTCTCGCCGGAAGTATTTATTGTTTCTTTTCTCATGGAAAATTGTTGCCGAACTTGACCAATGGCAAGAAGTTTATCAAAGAAGTGTTTCTATTCAAAGTGTATAAAATGCCATAAAAAGCAAGCTAGACTGAACTATTATTATAAAACCAAGCACGTTCTTAATAGAGTTCTTGTTTGATGGCTTCTTATGGTAATTTATTCGTAGCTAATTATATCATAAAACAAATTTATTTCATTTATAATCACAAATAGTTGGAGCCTCATAAATTAGAGGAGTTTCCTACCTTATTAAGATTGCTGTTCGAAATTCTTTGCATTTATTATACAGCTAGTATCATTATATTTACTTTGATTTTACTGAACGAAATTAAAATCCTTCAAAACAGCTAAAAGAATGCACGTTCCCCGCGGTATTTTTTTTTATCAAATGGACCTCTATGCTTACCGCTTCCTTTGAGCTGCTCTTCATTGAGAATTTATTTCTTCGTTCTTAACGAAATGGGAATTACAAAAATGTAGTCTTAAATTGTTTCGGGGGTTAGTGCTGAAAATGACTTCATCAGCCGACACACCGAATATGATTGGGAATTTAGATAATATCATGTGGACATACCCGCATTCACCGTTCAATTGGACCACTGCCAGGATCTTTTCAGCTTTTATGCCACGATTTTTTGGTAAAACTTGTTTAAATAATGTCTTCCTTAAAGTCTTCCCGTAGTCGGTACAAATTAAATAAATTAAGCTTCTTAATTGCAGTCATTTATTTAACGAAATTATATTATGAATAAAAATTTAATAAAATTTAATTTAATAAATTATTTTTTAAATTTTTGATTAAATAAAACAAAACTTTATATTTGCTTTAACATAAATTCTTCTAAGATGCCTAATATGTAGTTTATATAAATTGAACGCCTTTTTATTTATATACAACATAGGGTTGGAGACATTTTCCCCAAGACATAACCACCAAAGTGAAATTCCCAGAATCAAGATTCCCAAAGAAAGTATCCCCAGGGCAAAAATCGCCATGACAATATCCCCTACACAAATATGTTTATGTACTTAATCTTGGGAAGCCACCTGAAATCTATAAAAAAAAAATCCCCATCGGACGAAATCCCAAAAAAAAAAAAAATATCCAACAAGACAAAATCCCCATGGGGAAAGAAGTCGTATGGGCAAAATCCCCAATATACTATCTTTTTTCCCAAAATCTCCAAAAATCCCCAAAAACTCCAAAATCTCCAAGATCTCAAATAATCCCCTATATTTTTTGTTTGGCTTAGGTCGGTCCAGTTAATAAATTAGTTATTATTTGATACATTTTAATTCAGGAAGTAAAATAAATTTTTTGAAGTGGTATCATATATCCTATCTTTATCGTATATTCTCTGATTAATTTAAAAAATGCCGTTCTTTTTTCTAAAATTGACAGTTTTTATATTTTGCTTTATTTTATGATAAACTGTTTTTTTTTCGAAATCCTTTGTTTGTTTAATAAAAGTAAACCGAATTTAGAAAGCACTGTGTTTTTATTTTATCAAAAAAGAAGGTTGACGACAATTATTTTATAATTATTACATAAAGGAATAAATGTTGTTAAGGTTGACCCCAAATAAGCAGTGCACGTAGTGAATCAAGCAATAAAACCGCGCGATTTTATTGCTTGATTCACTACTACGACTGCTTATTTTCTCTTGGGGATTTTTTTTTTTGTGAAATTTAATCCTGGGGATTTTGTCTTTGCTCCATTTTCACTTGGGGATTTTTTTCTTGGGGATTATGTTTTTGGAGCAAACATCACCAACCCGAATCACTCGATGAACTTGAACATATTTGTTTTAGGTTTAGGGATATTTGACTTAATCTATATTGCATGAAATGTAATCCAATAAGTAAATAAATTTTTTTTTATTTTAAAGCAACAAATATATAGTCATAATATAAGTAATAAATATGTTAAAATAATGCAAATCGGGGGTGGCCGTGGCGCGATAGTTGTGTGCTCGCCTGTCAACCTTGTGTTTGCGGGTTCGATTCCTGCCGTTGTCTATGTCTTCTTATATTCCATTAAAAACCAATTCTAAAAAAAAATTGTCATAAAATAAGTTGCTGCTTTGCTCATTACATGCTGTTTAGGCATAACACTAACAACATGTGATTGAGTAAACTACCATACCCATAAAATTGACAACGAAATAAATAAAATAATGCGAATTATAAGGGACATAAATAAATAAGAGACGGTAATTCTCTCCGCATTAGTTCAGCCTCCATCCCTGGAGATAAAAGCTGAGACAACAACCAGCGCTCTAGTCTCAGAACATCACGCCACACATCTTTCCTTTCCTTCTTTCTCTTCTTCCACCGGATGCATTAAGCGCGTGCAAAGCAAAAATTTTCACTACGCACCATGAAAACGAAAGTCAGATGGGAAATTGCATGCATTAGTAATTGATTGTTTGGTACTTGTTAGTACCACAATAAGAGAATTTCACTAGATTTTTTTTAAATCTAAGTGCACATAATGAAAATATGCACGGACCGGACAATGGAGATTTGGGGATTCCGTGGGGATTTTGGCAAGAAAGATTGATTCGTTAGATATATTGTCCATGTGTATTATGTCTGTGGGGATATTGGCTAGTTGGATTTTAGTTTTTGGGGATCTTTTCCGATGGTAATTTGTTTGGGGATTCCGTACGACACCCTGAAAAATACCCGCACCCAATGAATTCTTTTAATTCTTTCTTTAACAAACACCGAAATATTTTGTATTTAATATCAATGTATTTTTTTAATTTTTTAATATTGAATTATATTCAAATCTGCCCAATGGTTAATTTTACCAATACTTATATACACTGCTGTCTTAGTTTGATCTGCATCTTTTAATCCAAAATCTGGTTGAAAAACTACAATTTGCCGTTTTTAACTTACATATCCAAGTAAAATCATGACTTAATGGATTTTTTCGAAACTTCTTACTTTGACATTAACATGAACAGTAAAGAAAAGATTTAAAAAATTCCTAAAATAAATAAAATGCACGTCTGGATCGCACGAGCTTGCTCTTATGTCCGATCACATCGTATGCAAAAGAGTTCTATTAAAAATTTAAATATATTTTCAAACTAGTTTTTTAATTAATTTTTATAAACAATTTTTTTTAATTTTATTTTTCTAAAAAAAAAATTGTAAGCCAATTTTAAATACTTAATAATATTAACTTAAAACAAAATTTCAAAAAAAATCATCACCTGTTTTCGAAATATTGAATTTTCAAAAAAAGAAAAATGTTTTTTTTTCAAAATTCCAATAAAAATGTTTTTCGAAAATGTTGGTATGCAGTATTATTTATAATTGGAAGGACCTCCTATGTAAATATTTTGATTGAATTCCGTCGATCCGATTATAAAACTCAAAATAAAAAAAAATGGTTGTATGGAAGTTACCGTTAATAACAAAATATTTAAAATTTTTTACCAAAATGTAGAATCTACCAAAAGGATGGCAGACAAAATGTATGGCAAGTACCGTTATTTAAAGGGCTAAAAAGAGGATTCAAAAATCTATTTTAGACAATCACCTACAACCCTCAAACACCAAGTTTGAAGAAAATCGATTCTGCCGTTTAGGCTGTAGAGTGTTGTACAGACAGACAGAAAAACAGACAGGTAGACGGAATTGCAGGTCCCAAATCACTCCATTACAAAAAAAAAAAAAAAAAACGATTCGTTGCTCAAATAATAACATAAACTTAACCAAACCATAAATAAATATTTCAAAAAAATAACTAGAACTATATCTCTTCCGAATGAAGACCAATACCAAAAATACAAACATATCAATTTTAGGCACTACCCTTATAACTTTTATTCAGGATGTTCTATTTACAGCTAATGCATACTTAACGTTATCTTCGCAGTAGACGAACTATTTTCCCGTTCACGCGTTTCTTAATTTTCAGGGAAACACTTTCATTTTTAGCTGTAAATGTTTACCCCTGTAACTTCTATCCGCGGTCTCCCCTACCTATATCGCAAGTAAAAACAACGGTCCTCCCATACAAATGTTAAAAAATCCCTTAAAAAATTTACTTCTCGAAAACGGCTGCAAGAATTTTTATAAAAAATTGTACGTATCCTTAAATTAGTACGTACTGTCCACTTTAAGGTATAAAAATATTTTATTATGCGTACTTATTAACGGTACTTCCAATAGAACCACTTTTCATATTTTCGCCTTTTTCACTGTTGGATGAACCGATTAAAAAAATTTTTTTTGTGCGAATGATTTTTAAAAATGTTATATCAAATTTTCAAAAACAAAAATTCGATTTTTAGAAAGTAAATAATTTTTTTTTTGAAAATTCGAGTTTTCCAAAACCAGTCCCTATTAATAATAGCTTTAAAATGGCGTTAAATTTTTTTTTTCTAAAAATGTTTTCAAAATTTTATACCTACCTAACAATTTTTTTTTTTTAAAAACCGCTGCAACGATTTATGATTTTTTTTTGTTGATATATTCTTATATATCCAGGAATTCAAAAAGCATCTTTGTAAAAAATTAAAAACCATTTACTGGGGCAAGTGTACCTAATCATATTATCTTTTTTAATTTTTTACTATTACCATTTCCAATTATATATTCATACCTTCCAACAGTATTACTGTTTCAGTGGCAGGTATTCACAGACCAGCCTTATTTAAAAAGCTACATTAAACCAATACTCAATTTTGTGCCTCCCAATTTTAATTACACATAAAATGTAATATTACCTGCTTTTATTTTATTCCTTAATCCTTATAATCAAATTTAACATTATCAAAAAAGCATTAAAATCAAGCGAACATGAAATTTGCAGCTTTTATACTTTTTAACAATCTCAAGGATTTCGCATTAAATCGAATTAAAATGCATCTCGTTTTACTTAAGCATTTTGAATAAATTGCCCTTTGTGTGTGGCAGTGTATTCTCGTCGTTGTTTTTTTTCTTCTTTTTTTTTTGTAATTCAGCAAAATTAATTACACGTCAGTATTGGGTTTCATCACCTGCGCTGCAAAATTATCTCCTGAAATTCTGGACTTTAGCAACGATGTTTTACATACACAATTAAGAATACATAAAAATTAAATTCCAAACTCAGACGCAAACACACACACGAACACTCTCTTACAGACACGCCAGTACATTCACACAACAGCAGTAATAATTTAACGAATCGATGTATGGTCCTGACGGCACGCGGTGTTGTCGTATATAACTATAAGGACATAAGGTAAGGTAATGCAAGGCAAAGAGAAAAATGGTTAGTGTCGAATCGAACAATGCCATTTAATGACCTACATTCCCTGTCCTTTCCGCCAGCATACTATTCAATTTATATATACCTATATCAACATCAATGTTGTGCAGAAACGACAGTCAGCTTAATGCAGACAGAAAGTTTCGTCCTTACATTGAACTCAATTACTCGACAGAAATGACGACTGTCATATAAGTTGACACTTAATTTCTTCTCAATTCTTAAAATTGGGAGGTGAGCATATGTGTCATACGATTGAACAACGTTGCACATCGATTCGGTAAACAACTATTATCTGAGAGCCGTCAAGCACAAAAAAACCTCCTGTTTATACCATTGAATGTGTTTTGCATGGGGGTCCCACAAGGCGACCCCACGTTTACTGTTTTATTTATTGCAGGTAATAAACAACCAGCCTCCAATAATAATCAATTGTTTTTCGTTCTGTTTTTTGTTTTTTGCTTATATTTCATGTCATCTGGATGGCTTTTGTTACGTACGGTACGATCCTCACTCCAACACACAAATGTGCAAACCAACCGTAAATTATATAAACAACAACAACAACAACAACAAAAATACAATAACAGTTCCAATCCACAAAATGGAAGCATTAAGCGGCGAAACAATTTATCTTCCATGCAATGTGAGTACGTATGAAGGGGATGACGCCGTACTCATTCTATGGTATCGTGAGGATAAAGGAACACCAATATACAGGTAAGAAAAGTTTTCCTCTTTTATTAGCTGCTTTCGTCCTGCCTCCTCCCCTTTTCACAACTTTACCTTCTTTCACATTTATTATATATATTTTTTTTTTTTTTTTGAATTTGTTTCCCTCTTTTTACTTCCTATTTATTATTTTCCTTAAGGAAACCACTTATTATTGTTATTATTTCTTTTCATTTTTGGAAAATTTCTCTACAAGAGAGGAAAAAGTTTTCTCGCTTTTCAATTCAACGGCCAATAGCGAATTCAATTTGAATATGAAATATAATTTTTTTTTTTGCGATGGATGATAGAAAATATAGTATAGGGAGGCCGGGATTGTCGGCAACAGGACTCTCGACAAGAAACAAGAAAACTTCCGGCTGAAATGTAAGTTGCTTTTCCGTGTGTTTTTTTTTGTTGCCTTCGCCTAGGCAAGAGGCTGCGTTACAAGTTTTAAAACGAATTCTCTTAAAATAGAAATTGTAAACGTTATAGATATAATTTGACTAATGGTATTTTTTAAGGTTCTTTCGAATAGCACATTCGTCGTTAATTTTTATTTGCTCTATGGGACAGTGCATTAGTTTCGTATAAAATTTAAAGAAATTAATATTTCCTATGTACTCCGGAAAGTATTCGGTATCTCTTCAGTTAGGTACAGATGTCAAGTTGGTGGAGGTCGGCCTCCACTAAAAACGCTATGGCACTAAAAGATTGTTGAGTCTTGCTTTGATGAGTTGTCTTGGTGGTGAGAATTCCGCATGGCTCGAACATCGAATCAAACAAAACATCCGACAGTCTCCGCCTTAAGCATGCAACCAGCCAAGAAAGCAGTATATTCAAGGAACCAACCATCAACAGCATTGGGTTGTTTAACACACTTCGCTAGTGCAAATAGTTTTTCTGTGTTTTCTCAGTTCACACTAAAATATTACAGTAAATATGACGCTGATTATCTCTCATAAAATGAGCTTTTTTTCTAGCCTTCCATTTTCCACTTTATTCATAACCTATTATGCTTAGGTATATAGATATTTTTATACCTATTATGATTAGGTATAGATATTAGCTCAGGGAAGTAAGTAGGGCTGCCTTTGGACCTCCTTTTGCCATCAACAGCACTGAGGATAGAAGCCGAGAGGAGTGTTCCTAGTAATGCACTTCTCTCTAAGGTCTGGTCCTCCAGGTTGGGATAGTGCCGTCGGGGTTACTTCCCGTCCACGTAAAGCAAGTTTTAATTTCGAAGCAACAAGTAGCCTCGGATACGGACGGATTAACTGTTAACAAACCCAGCAAACGAAATAAGGACAACTTCGGATTTGCACGTTTAATGTTTTGTATCTCTATAGACCACGTGCAGCCGAACACTTAGCGGTGGCCATAGGATGCTACAACGCAGATATCACCGCCATCCAAGAAGTGCGAAGGGTTGGGCTAGGTAAACGAAAATTGAAAGACTGCGATATCTACTATGGTGACCTGTAACCGACCACAAGGGACCCGCTTTTCGGATTAGGTTTCGTCGGTAGTGCAGACTTAGACAAGAAATCTTGAGTTTCAACTGTGTGAACGAGCACCTCACGCAAATTCGCATCAAGGCTAAGTTCGCCAACATCAGACTCACAGAGGAGAAAGATGGCGACACCAAGGACTAGGTGTAGGAGCTCCTGGACAAGACGTATGAGCAATGCGCTAGCTATGACATTAAAATTGTCTAAGGTAATTTTAATACTTAACCAGGAAGAGAAGACGTCTTAGGTGGCACAATCGGAAAATATAGCCGGCACGACACCACAGTGAACGGAAGCAAAACAAAATATATGCTGTCAACAAGAAAGGACACCCAGCACCGGCGTCTCGGACAGAGGGTCACTAAAGACAGCTCTAATTTTGAAGTGGTCAGCGACATTGTATACCTAGGATCCGCTAAAGACTCAGCGAATGATACAAGCGCTGATATCAAACGCAGAATTACTATTGCTAATCGATGTTGCTTTGGGCTAAGAAGGCAATTGAGAAACAAGCCCTTTTTCGAGCAACTAAACTGTCCATATATAAAATGCTCATCATCCCAGTCCTGATGAATGGTGCAGAGACATGGACAATGTTAACAGTAGATGAGAGCGCGTTAGGTTGTTTTGAGAGGAAAATTCTCCGGGTGATTTTCGGTCCCGTCTGCATAGATGCAACAACGAACAAACGAACTGTACGGGCTATACAGCTACACCAACCTAGTCACAAAATTGTAAAGCCAACGACTGAAATGGCTGGGTCGCACCTAGTGCAAATGGGCACCAATGCTCCGGCCCGGAAAGTCATGTCCCGTTTTTTCTGGATATCGTAAGCCTAAGTTCTTGTTGGAAGTGCGGAAGCCTTGGTCATTATCGTGCAAATCGAATTGATCATTATAGTTGACAACGGCATACCGCCCATCTGCGCTGTTTAACAGTTTGTAAAAGTATTCCTTTTTTCTATATCCTAAGCATGGACTGTGAATCTGGTAAGACTTATAAACATTGCCACTACCCCATTTCAACATTATTCTATGGGTATGAAAAATCACTCGCTTTTCTTTCTGAGAAGCTAGAAATTCTCCATTTCTTTTTTGCATACAGAGCACAGGAAGAACACTCTCTGTAGCTCAGGTTCTATTTTGTATCATTGATTGTTAGCTCTGCTTCTTCGCTACGTGGGCCGTACTCTTTTTAAACCAAATTGCAGACACGACATTGTTGATGGCATAGTGGCAGTTATTCGACTGCGGATTTCCGAACTTGATATCCGTGGCGCGGGCTTTCTGAGGGGTAAGAATGCGCAGTTTCGTCTGTAAAAGTTCTTGCGCCCCGAAAGAAAATCTTTTCACAATATCTGGTCGGTGACATGGAGATCTTGTACAAGATGCCAATATAAGGTACTATCGAAGCTGAAATGTTAATTGCGGTTCCAACCGTGCGTCGGTTGAACTAGCAATTCCAATATTTTGCTTAAAAGGAGCTAAGAATAATCTCCACGAGCTTCGCTTCATACTCAGTGCACTAGTCATACGTCGCGTCGTTTCAAGAAGGTCGATTTGGTGGGGTCATCTTTTTCTTCTTTGCGTGAGCGCTCACTTACATTACAAAATGTTCAGATTTCTTGGCTGAGACTTTCTCTAATTTATTTAATTAATTTTTTTGTTTGAAATTATTCAACCTCTTTTAATATGAAAAGTCCACTGCTGCAAAATTCCGAGTGTAAGTGTGTATTTTAATTTATAAAAATATTTTATTTTTTATTTCCATGAGGTTTCTTGCAGACCAAAATAAAATTCCTTGCCACTTTACTTTCTGGGGCCACACCCTCGAAATATTCAAGAGCTCTTACCAAAGAACTATAGTTCTCTGTGAGTACCTATGTGTACTGTAATATCTTCGGGTATGTGTGTGTGTAAAATTACTGTGGAAAAACTGGTCCATGGTCACGTTGAGTTCTTTCCTCCCTAACATAGTCGTCGTCATCTTGAATCTGAAAAGATGAAAATATTTTTTATCGGTTGTTTTATTTGCTTCTCAAATTTTAAGATTCTTTTCTTCTCATTTCACTAAGAAAAAAACAGACATTCGTTCCCTTGGCCGCATTTCAATTTGCAACCATAAAATGAATTATTTTGCAAAGAAAAAAAAATCCATGCAATGAGGTTAAGAAATGTGCGGCTAAGAGCTTGAAAAACTTTACGGTGAATCAATATATAATATGACTACCTGGAGATACATTAGGTTGGTCTAGGGTGTTTGCTTTTTTTACTTTAGGTTTCCGACGCATAGAACATAACTAAAAACACATGATTAACATTGTGATTAAAATAAACTATCTAAAGCAATATGTGCCGGAATACCATATGTCAAACAAAAATTAAGTAATTAAAAAAATTTTTAAATTCTGAGATAGTGTTCATAGACGTCCAAAATAATAGGGTAAGTGAGGTCAATAGGTGAGGTCAATAGTGTCTTATACTTCTTACACCTGGTCTATTGATTAATCCTTAACTAAAGTAACAAATAAAACCAGCAAGGAAGGAGAAGAGAAATCTTCAACATCATTCTAAGCTTGAAGTAGAATTTTTAAGAAAGATAGTCTACCAGGTTCAAAAACAGTTTTGACATACAAAAATGTAAAGTTTGATTTCTAAACTTAGACAAGGGAATCAATCATAAATTTTTTTTATTTCTTTTTTTTTTTTGCAGAATATTGCCATTTTAAAGTTCATTACATTAATGCTTCTGTAAATAAATCTGTTCTTGATATAATCAATTAAAAGTTGTTTGAATTTTCGTAAATTATTTTCTATTTTGAATTCATTTGGTAAATTATTATAAATATCTAATCCTCTATAAAGAAGATTTTTTTTTAATTCTGCGCACATTCAAGGGTTTATGAAAACCCTTAAAATGGATAAGAACAGGTCGAGGTATTAGGAAAATGGGATAGGATTAGATAGGTTATACCGATGCCCATTGGTTTTAAGCGTTTGAATATCGCAATGTGAGGGAAAAACTCGGTCGGGTAAAGCATTCCACAATCGTGTAGTGCGGCTAAAGAATGAACCTCTATACTTGACGTCCAAAGTTGGAGGCAAGGGTAAACTAATGAGCATTCCTCGAAGCGCGGGTATTAGAGTTGAATAGTTTTACGGGAGCAATACCACTGAGATACTGTGAAAAAGACTTAAATGAATTATACTAGCACCTGCGCCTACCCATATATGACAGTTGTACTGAAGCTTTGGACAAATGTATGCCTCATAAATAATTAAAGGCAGATCAGAAGGTGAGGAATATTTCTTGCATCGTCTCCGACAGAGTTGTAAAAGAATGCAATCATTTTGTAATGCATTCATTGAAGTCACAGGAAAAACTTCTTCATACTGACTTCAATCATATGAATTCAGTACCATACTTTAACTTCAAAGCATGAAGTCAGGCATGAAGCCACTTTGAAGTCACTTGTCGTGAATTCATTTTAGTTAATTCAAAGATTGCATTCAAATGAATACACTTGTCTTTGAATTCAGTGAAGTCATTGAAGTCATTTTGAACCCACAAATCCATTGACGTCATTGTGAAGTGATTGAAGTCATTTTGAAGTCACATATCCATTGAAGTCATTGCATTCCTTTTTAACTATCTTAAGTCCAATTGAGTTGATTTGAAATAGGATTAAATAAGCGCGTTATTTTATTTTAGAAAAAAAAATAATATCGCAAAGACAAATAAAGCAATTAAAACCCATGAGTCATGAGGGAGCATGCTGAAAGAAAACAAATAACTGTCATTTATATTTTTTTTATTTTTCATAAAAATAAAATTAATTTATTTATTAATTAAGAAAAAAACAGAATAATTTCGTAATAAACAAAATAGATTTTATTTATTAGATATTAAACATAATATTCTAAAAAAATATTGCGGTTTTTTTTTTAACGATATAGAGATTTACTATAGACACGGTGACCATATTTCTCTGAGCAAAATCCGGGACATAAATTTGAAAATTGAAAAATGTGTTCGTACAAAATCAACAAAATTCTCAAAAAATGTGTTGGTACGAAATCAACAAAATTCTCAAAAGCAACCAAATAATAAACAGCACAAAATCAAAACCTTGCATTTTTTTAAATATTCAACTATTTCTTTACCAATTCTTTGAAAAATAAACATTAACAGCACATTACAAAAAAAAAAAATTGGTAAATGGTACTTTTTATATGAAACTTTTTAACTAAAAATAGCTTTGCAAGTATTGAAAAGAAATTGATAGACCTTAAATTTAAGTGGATCTCGGCACTGCGGACTCATGCGCGAGGCAGAGCAAGTTGAGATTGTTACTTTGGTTTTAAGGAAAGCTAAAATGTTTAAAATGCGATTGACGCACTCACAACGACGTAACCTACGTCTATTTGGAAATTAACGCCAAGTTCCTTTGGATACTACATCTATATCTGAATTGTACTAATTGGGAATATGACTTCGAAAGAACAACGGAAATACTAAAGCACAGGAGATCTTCAAACGCTATGCTGATTGGGGATCTAAACGCTAAAAGTGGTCTGGAGAAAGGAGTGATGAACGAAGTAAACGGAATATGTAGACAATCAAAAGATATGGTGTGTAATGGAAGAGGAAAGAAACTGATACAACTGTGTGATTCATTTGGACTCCGAATTCTAAATGGAACGAGTTCGAGCGACGCCTCGAGAAATTTTACATTCGTTGGCGGTCAAGGATCATCAAGGATTGATTATGCAATTGAAGGAGAAGAACGAACGCCTTTTTGTGACGGATTTGGAGATCAAAGAATTTCCGTACTCATATCATCTTCCAGTTGTTGTTACTTTCCAACTGCTTATGCAACCAATTGGGGAAACTGCAAACACGCACTTGCTGCCAAGACTCAACTGGAAAAATTCTAAAGAATCGAAGTATAGGCAGCAACTTGATCTGAAACTATAAGCACACCAAAACCCAGACTTTCTTATGTTAGAGCAGATCGTAAAGGAATCTTACTCGCAACAACAGTCCAGCAGGAAAGGTTGCAAAACTGGAAATGAGCCATGGTTTGATGAAGATTGCCAAAACGCGCGTAAGACAACTTTTTCATGGCTTAGAATTTTTCGGAATTCTTCCCAAGGATCATCTAGATTGAACTAGCTGGAGGCCAATACGAGATATAAAGGGATATGCAAAAACAAAAAAAGGAAATATGAGGAACAGCGACCTCAAAAATGCAACAGATTTCTGAAAACTTGCCTGGCAATTGAATGGGAAACAATTCGCTATAGACAAAAAACTTTGTTCAAGCATACTTTTCACCCACTTCAAGGAGCTTCTGAATCCTGAAACTACACTAACAAACTGGCATTATGCGATTGCTCGATTCAACGACGAAATTTTGAACTTTGAGTTCACCTTAGAGGAAATTGAACGAACGTTATGAACTCTTAAGGATGGGAAAGCGGCGGGTGCTAATGGTATTCCAGTCGAGTTTTACATATATGGAACAGTCTCACTTAAAAAACATCTGGAAACTCTATTTAATAAAGTTGAATTCATAAAAAAGGAACCTTATCGGATGCAGCGAACTACAGATGAATTTCCTTTTTTAATTCAACATATAAGATTTTTTCAACAATGTTACATAAACAACTCACAGCGTGGATTGCAGCCCGGAACGTACTGAAAGAGTTTCAAGGTGGCTTTAGATCAGGCTACTCTATAATAGATAACATATTCATTCTCAGGAGTCTAGCGGAGAGCTTCAGTACACAAGGAAGAAAATTGTATGTGTTTTTTATAGACTTCAAAGCAGCGTTCGACACAATCAACCGGGGCGCTTTGTTTTACAAGCTGTATGGTCTTGGATTGTCGCTGAAGTTCGGACGTGTGCTCGAAGATTTGTACAAAGGAACGGAATGGAAATGATCTTTCGGATTGTTTCGCAACCACTTCGGGAGTGAGGCAAGGTTGCACATTGAGTCCCACCCTGTTTTCGCTCTTCATTAATGATCTCACACCCTTCCTGGGGGTGCTGATTTCGCAGGAGTGCGTATTAAGGCATTGTTATTCGCTGATGATATAGTCATGTTTGCGTATTCCGCAGAAACTTTACAGCTCATGATTAAAAGAGTACACCATTACTGATGTCTGTGGAACTTAATCGTCAATGTTCAGAAGTTTAAGGTAATGATTTTTAAAAAAGGCTGTGGTCGAAACGCACAAGATATTGTGAAGATATTGAATGTGTCAACGAATACAAATACCTAGGCTTAATTTTTTCGAGAAACTTGAATATGGAGAAACATCTAAATGAAAAACTGCATAAAGCCAAAACCGCTATTAATATCTCGTGGAAAAGAATTTTTATAAACGTAAATATAGCTCATAGCAGTAAATATAAAATATTTGAAGCTGTTGTAGAGAGTATCCTTTTGTATTGCGCTCAAGTTTGGGGAAGTAAAAAGTTCCTCAAGGTGGATAAACTTTTAACACACTACGTGAAGAGAATATTTCGCCTACCAACGAACACACCAAACTATGTTCTTATGTTACAAGCTGGTCTATCACCTCTATACGTTAAAACCTTAAAACTGCAAGCGGACTATTTACTGAAAGTTTTCAAGATTCCTGATTTCCGACTAGTGAGGGAAATAGTTATAAAAGGCATACAAGACCAACATAGCTGGCACAGGGAGTGGACATGTCTTGCCGAAGAATGCGATGTATTATTTAATTTAAACTTGGAAAATATATCGAGCTGTAAAACTCTCCTGTACAATTTGATATCTAAGATATATATAAAATATAGGGAAGAATATGTAGCTGAAGCCTGCTCTTTCCTATTCAGAACGATATATAGCAGGTTGAACAATAATCTCGCAGAAAGAAATTACTTCCGTGATTCAAATAAGGTAAACGTGATTGATACAATGGTCAGAACTTCATACCCCACAGACCCGATTTACCTTTAGAGTATAGTATTTGCAGGGAAAGAGAAGACGTTATTCATTTCGTCGGAAGGTGCCTAACTCTCAGACAAACACGAAGAAGTATTCTGGGGAATGACTTTCTGTCAGACGAACAAGTTCTTGCCAGCCTGAATGAGATGGATGTAACCAAGCTGTATGAATACTGCAAAATCGCGCTAATATATAGAGCAAGAATTATGAATAATGACTTCTGTTTTTTTTTTCCTTTGTTAAATATCAAAATCGTAGTATTAAATTCTTTTTAAATTGCATAAAATTATGTTAGCTTATTAAAGTATTTGAATTTGTTTTAATTGTCAGTCTGGCAGACGGCAAATGCCATGTCAAAATGATTTTTTGTTTGTATAAAAATGTATTAACTGTTAGGTTAAATTAATATGTAATCCAATAAAAATCTATTCTAATCTATCTAATCGAATTGTACTTTTTTGCCTAACAAATTTCTTTGATGATATTATCGTTTCCAATAAAATTATTTTCTAAATTCCTGGCAGCTAAAATTATGGGTTAATTTTACCATTAACATGGCTCTGAGAGTTTCAAAATTCAGTTGTGTGTTTTCATTTGTCCAAATGTTATTCATTATGAAAAAAAGAGGCCTAACTCGACAATAACCAAAAGCTTCTTGAAGTTTATACTTTGCTTGCAAAAATGCTAAAAAAGTCTTTCCATTTCCCGACCACAGTTATTTTGTTCTCTATCCATTTTGTTATAATTTTGTGACGAACAAATTCGTAAAACAAGGTGGAAACAGAAATGTTTCGAAGAATTACCCAACTAAAAACTTCATATTCTTTAAAGGATTGAAAATTGATGAATATTTGCTTTACATTACTTTTGGTCAATTATCAGTTTGTTTACAACAAAATGGTCAATTGTTCTCCTAATTTAGATTTTAATATAAGTCACTTAATTGCTAGGGCAACTTTTGACATGCAAATTTTTTCCGATATGAACCTGTTTCCTCTGAATCAGTCAAGCCATTTGGAGGCATTGACAGAGTTCGATATGTTAATGCCTGAATTTTTCTTTTATAATCTACACGCGCTCAAGGGATTAAGAATACCCTTTAAATGTTTCAACACAATGCGGGCGTGAGGGTGAGGTTAAGGAAGAGAAAGAATGATAGGAAAGTTGTGTGGCGCGATATTCGAAACCTGTAAGTGGTTGTTGTCTCAGATTTTATCTCCAGGGATGGCAGCTGAACTAATGCGGAAAAATTTCCGTGTCTTATTTATCGATGTCCCTTATAATTCGCATTATTTTTTTTATTCTGTGTGATATTTTATCGGTATACTAATTTTACTCAATCACATGTTGTTAGTTCTATGCCTAAACAGCATGTAATGAGTAAACCAGCAACTCATTGTATGGCATTTTATTTTTAGAATTGGTTTTTAATAGAAAAATAAGAAGACATAGACTACGGTAGGGATCGAACCTGTGACCATGAGGTTGACAGGCAAACACACAACTATCGCGCCACAGCCACCCGTAAGATATTCGACATCTCTTCCAAATTATTGCAGAAGTAGCTGCCTAACAGTTTCTTTCACTGGTGACAGAGTGGCAGAACACCTCTTCGTCACCACATCCCTTGCATAGATCGTTTGTACTGAGTTTCATTTAGAATTTATGATATCCAAGCAGTGCATGTCCAGTGATTATGCTGAGATCAAAGGGATCTCTTGTTGAGTTGCATAATTTTGTCGGTCCTCTGCTTGTTGAAGCATGGCAATACTTTCCTGGTGGTGTCACAAGTTTCAAGTAGGCTCCACCCTGTGTTGGATTTCTTTAGGATCCTGTCAGAAATTTTCTGTTTAATGTAACAGGGTGGGATATTTACTAGCTCTGCTTGACTGATATCAAGCGCTGATCCCTGCCTTGCCAACGCATCGGCATTTTCGTTACCCCATATACCGCTGTGTCCCGGGACCCAGCAGAGTCTAACATTGTGTTGTGTACCAAGAATCTTTAGCTCTTTACGGCAGGAAGAAACACGTTTCGATTTTATCACAGTGGCCGAAATCGCTTTTATTGCCGCTTGGCTATCTATATCAGCCCATGGTAGCACCATAATCGTTAGCTGTCTAGCAGCTGTTTTCACTGCCAGGACCTCCGCTTGGAAGACACTACTATAATCTGGGAACCTAATTGAGTTATTTCACTCAAGGGATGCCGAGAAAAAGCCTACACCAACACCAGTGTCCATTTTGGAGCCATCAGTATAGTTTAATATCGTTTATTCAGTGGTGTAGGGTTGGTTGTTCGTCCATTCTTCTCTGCTTGGAATGGTTTATGAAAGTCCAGTTCGGGTGTTTTATAGTCTGTAATAATAATATCACCCAGATGTTTCTGAAGAATCCGTGCGTCACCTATTGTGCCGTTTTTCCAGGTATTAGTCTGACTTAGCCTTAAGGGGCTATATGCTGCGGATTCTTGTACGAAAAGATCAAGGTGTTTCATGTTGAGTATCGCCTCAAGCCCTGCGGTTGGCGTGGATCTCATGACCCCGTAATTCCAATGCACCCAAGTTTCTGTGTTTTTGTCAGGGTTTTAAGTTTCAATTGCATTCCACCACACCAAATTACCATATGTTAATATTGGTCTGATTATTGCCAAGTACATCCACATGATAATTTTTGAACTCGGTCCCCAAGATTTCCCAAAAATTCTATTACAGGAATATTACAGGAATATAATGCAATTTTTTAGCTTTTTCTCGAGTGTTCTGACTCCAGTTTAATGTTCTTAAAGATTTCATTTTTACAACTTTAAACACAAATTATTTATTTTTGCTTAAAATGTACATTTCGGAAGATATGCTTCCATCGTCAGTAAGCTCTTTTAAATATACTGACGATGGAAGCATAGCTTCCGAAATGTACATTTTAAGCAAAAATAAATCATTTTTGCTTAAAGTTGTAAAAATAAAATCTTTAATTTATAATAAAAAACACGTTAAAAGATCTCCACTATCAAATTAATTTAATTTTCTATCTAGAATTACACCCAGATACTTTGCCTGGTCTGAAATTTTCAACGGGGTACCCTTAATTGAAAGCATTCTGAAACTTGGTATTTTCCGTTTGTTTGTAAAAAAGACCAATTCAGTTTTTGACGGATTAACCATCAGACCACACTTTCTAGTCCATCTACTAACTTTAGACAGAGCATATTCGATCTGTTCGCTGATAGTGGATAAGAATTTACCTGTCGCTAAAACGGCAAAGTCGTCAGCATAAGCTACTACTTTTACTCCACAATGTTTGAGAGTAAGGAGGTTTTTGTTCAATGTGGGGTGCCCCTGGATAATGATCACATATACAATGTTCCCCAACACGCTGCCAGGTGTTTTGGTTGTCTGAGACCAGAGAAGTAAGGGAATCATTTTAGAATTTAACTCATTTGATTTATCTCCAAAAATGTGTAACATATGAATTCACTTAAAGACTTCAACTTCAAAATAGGAAGTCAAGATTGATTTTGATATCTTTGAAGCAGAACAAAGCCCTGGGCCACACTAGCATTTATTTTGAGAACTTCGGACTTAAATCCGCCCAAGGCGACTTGTGTTGAGTGGTCTAAAATATAATTTATAATCGAACGAAGAAGAGATTCATGGATACCAAATGCAAGCATTTTCGATAGGAAAGCTTAATGCCAAACACTATCAAATACATTTGGTTGAAATATCAACCGCACAAATCTTACATTTTTCAGAACGATATAAAAATTTCGGTGAGATATGCCATCCACTCACCGACATTGTGCCGGTCATTAGGGAGTTTTCGTTCTTCAAGATAATGGGTTATCCATTTTGCGGTTTCAAAAGTAAACGTAAATAAAACACATATAAAATTTTTTTTTCATGATATTTCTTTTTTATTATAAAGTTTGAACGTTGACATTATGCGTGAAATACTACATCGTTTAAATGACCACCACGCGAATTGTTGCAAGCATCGACTCTTTTGAGGTAATTTTCGACCACTTTTTGACACATATTGGGCGGTATCTCAGCCACAACTTGACGAATTTTGGTTTTCAAGTGCTCAAGAGTTAAAGATGTATCTACATAGATACGGTCTTTCGCGTAGCCCCACAAAAAAAGTACAGTGGTGTCAAATCGCAGGATCTGGGTGGCCAGGAAATGTTTCTTGCAATAAAGCCATATTCGCTCGAGTTGTTTGGCATGTGGCACGGTCCTGTTGAAACCACATATTCTCCAAGTCGTATTCTTCAATAGCAGGCAAAAAAGGCGGTTATCATATGACCATAATGCTCCGAACTGACGGTGACTGTCGTTCCATCGTTGTTTTCGAAGAAGTAAGGTCCAATCACACCTCCGGACCAAAGAGCGCCCCAAACAGTGTCTTTTTGTGAATGGAATGGCCTCTCTTCAATTACTTGAGAATTCGAAAAATCGCCGTGCATCGCCTGTTGTTGAAGCACTAATTCGACGTATCTACGACGTTCTGAATGGTCAGCTGGCTTCAGTTGTTGTGTGAGCTGGACTTTATATGGATGTAGGTGTAGATCCAAATGCAAAATACGTGATAATGTACCGTAAGACAGTCCTAATTCCTCAGAACGACGAGGAATCGACAAATTCTGGTCTTCGGCAACACTTTCACTTAAAGCAGCGATATTTTCAGTGGTAAGAGCGAAATGATGATGAACAGTCCTTACAATATCTGCAGCCAATCCATTCTCTTCAAATTTCTTCACAATTTTGCCAATTGCTTGCGCAGTTGGACGATTATGTAAACCATAATCTCCTCTTAAAGCACTATATGTGGCTGTGGCAGAATCACCATTTTTGTAGTAGATTTTAACAATTTGTATGCGCTGTGCGATAGTTAGGGGATTCATTTTCGTAAATGTCAAACTTTCAACTGAAAAAAAAATTGGTTTAACAACTTAGTGTGACCGATGTCGAATTCCAGCCCTATACTTTTGAAACCGTAAAATGGATAAGCCTTTATTACTAAAGCTGATAATTAATCAGCGTTTACATGACATTGGAAAGGAGGGACCTAAGTGCAATTGGACTGTAGTTATAAGAGGGTAAAGACTATTCGCCTTATTTGGAGAAAGTTTAGACAAATGCTGTTTTCCATTCACCAGTGGATTTGTGAATACTGATATCATTAGGAACTCTACCAACTGTACGAGTACGAAAGATGATAACGTCCCATGAAACTGTTAATGTTATCAAAAACAGGAGGAGTCATAACACTTTTTGCTGCCGTCAAATTAGATTTGCTTGTGACCTTGCCACAGGAGTTTCATTGGAGCGTTGGAACCGATGCACGCGAAAAGAGGAGGATGAATTCCGTACGTTTTTTTACAAACTACAAAAAATTGAAACTACATTTGGGACATTTAAGTATTCTTTTGCCTTAATTTGTCTTGATGTAAAAATTTGGTTCATTGAATATGACTATCACAGGTGATTTAGTGAGTAACAACTCTCCCTAAACTCCCACATACCCTTTTCCTTTCACTTACACACTTTATCTGCTATAATGCACCTTGGCATGTCATCACCCCGATTAACTCATTTTGTAGAGGTTGCTAATTGGCAGGTATGGAATTGACCTACAATATTCTAGTACTCGTTCCTTGAAATAGGTTGATTTCCAAGCCCACCAAGACTTCTCTATTACGATAATCTTATAGTCACTTACAAAACCATTAAGCCAAGAGTTATGAGACGTGCTACACGTTTAAAACGTTAGATTCCGTTGAACTAGCTAGTTCCTTTATGTATCATACAAAAATCACTTTCATTATAAAAATCAACTTTTTAAGTTATTCCCCGCTTGTTTCTTGGAGGCACTTAATTTTTTTATTTTAAATATTAATGTAACCAAATAAATTATATTCTTCCTCTATATTTATCGTTTGGATTTAATTATTATATTTCAGTGTCGATATTCGTGGTGGAGGATCAAAAGCTGCTAAACGTTGGTCTGACGAGGGTGTTTTCGGCGGAAGAGCCTACTTTATTTTTGACAAGGAGCCCGGGGAGCTATCAATTCAGAGTACTCGTGAAACCGACACCGGAGTATATCGGTGTCGAGTGGATTTTTTGAAAGCTCAAACGAGAAATAGCAAAATAAATTTAACCATAATATGTGAGTAATCATCTATATATATGTATAATTCGAATATACAGTATCATCTGTCTGTGTTGAAAATTATCCAAGTTTTAATAATATTTTTGAGCTATAATATCCAAGAGTTCAACCACGTTTAATTTGACCCGATCATAATATAATATTTAAAACTTGTTAAAAATTGATTTTGAAGGATATACAGCTGCGGTAAAAGAAAATAGCACCATTACGAGAATCAGATTTCAGTTAAAAATGAAGTTTAAGCCAATATTTTCCGGGACATTTTGAATATGCGAAAAGCTTATATTAGGTCCAAAAATTCACATTTAAAAAAGAATTCCAACTTTCATTCATCAACTTATTAAAAAAAATATTTTTTTTTTTGAAAAACTCAATAGATAAGCACCAAAAAAATACGAGTAGCACCATTGCTTCATCATACAACTTAAAACTAAAAAAACATAAAAATACAAAATCTTTTTCTATGATCCTGTTCTTTAGGGGTAGTCCAGCAAAATTGGTATTTCGTTGAATAGTCTTTGTTGGCTATTACTGCTTCAAAACGTCTGGTCAATGAACTTACCAAATTGTGTCACATTTCTACCAGAATATTCTCCCAGTAGAACTTTACTGCAGCCCAGAATTCTGTGTTACTAGTCGGTTTGGTTTCAAAGACTGCTTTCTTCACGTCAGCCCACAGACTTTCAATCGGATTTAGGTGAGGCGATTGCGCTGGCCACGCCACCACATTAATTGAATTATCTCCAAACCATTTTTAAGCCTTCTTACTGGTGTGATTGGCGTTCATTGTCCTGTTGGAAGACCCACAAAAGGGGCATCTCTTCCTTTGCATAAGGGAGCATAAAGTTTTCGAGTATACTAACGTAAACGTGTTGATCCATGATGGGCTTAATCCAATATATGGTCCCAACTCCATAGTAGGAAAAATAAGCCCCCACCATTATGCTTGAAGCTCCGTGCTTAATTACTTTATTTGTTTATTTGGGATTATATTCAACTTTCGGAGGTGTTCTGACGTAGGGACGAGATCATTTACCGCCAAACAATACGATTTTACTCTCATCTGTCCATAGAACGTTGCCCCATTTCTCTATTGGCAAATTCAAATGCTGTCTTGCAAATATTAAACACTTTTTAGCATGTTTTGCTGTTAAAAAAGGGACTTTTCGTGGACTACAAGCAGTTAAATTATGTTTCCTCAATCTGTGGCGAACGGTTTCCACGCTGTAATATTCAACTCGTTTTTTTTTTTAGCTCAGTTGCAGGCTTAAATGGATTTTTAAGCCTTTCTCGGACTAGGCGCCTGATGAGAGTAGTTGTCGTCAAAACAGGTTTTCGTTCACGAGATTCGGTTTTAGGTGTGTATATTATTGCATTTCGAATCATTTTGTTGGAACAGCTAACAAACTGTCGAACTTCTTTATAAGTTTTACCTTCCGAGATCATTTTTTTAACAATTTCCCGTTTTTTCTTTGGTACAATGTTTACACGACCCATTTTTTTTTTTTTTGAAAAACTGTAAATTTTATATTTTAAATGAAGATACCAATTAAATATAAGCAAATTCTAACACTTGACCGCTTTAGCTTGAAATATGCACAAGAAAAAATATTTTTTTTGTAACGAAAACTGCGATCAGTGCTATTATTTTTATCGCATAAAAAATGGGATCTACGCCATTACGGCGTCGTAAGAAAAGAACCGTTACCATTTCAATACCAGAGATATGCAATAGAACGAGGTGATAGTTTAAGCAATAACAACATAATAGTGGAGGCTGTAAATATTTTATTCACTCATTTAGAGAAGTTAAATTGAAATTTTGTACCGGTGGTGCTATTTTTTTTACCGGGACTGTATATCTATCTATGGATAACTAAGTATATAATCACGTATGGCTGTGTAAAAGAATATATCTCAGGGGAAAACAGTGTTAAGGCTGTTGGTCTCATCATTATATTCATTTCATTGCTTTCGAGTACCTATATTGTGTATTTTAATTTCAGTAAAATTATATTTCAGAAGCTTTTAGTGCTCTAGAAGGCTCAGGTAATAATAGCGATGCATTTTGTTCGGCTATATAGTGAAAATTTAAACCTACTGATAATAATTACAACCACATCAGGTAGTATTTTGAGCAGAATTTTATATTTAATTAAGGTAATCGACTGAATGGTCCATAAGGAGTTTTTTTTATTTTTGGTATTCATTGGCGTTTGTACCGGCAACTCAATAGGGTGATGGCATGTGAGGTCGGCCACCTCTAGTAGTCGGCCACTTCGTTGTAAAGTGCAAGTTAATAGCAAAAGCTTCCATTGTAGCTACTGGGTTTCTTGTAAAAAATGCATGTTTGGCTCAAGTTTTCGCTTTCGTTTGAAATGTGCCTTTTTGAAAACAAAAAAAATAGTGGAGGTGATTTTTAAAAAGAGCTAAAATCGCCAAACTATCAAATGTAGATGAATTTTATGATTGTTTTTTATTTATGTAAAACTTATATTTGTTGTCTTTGGCTATAAAGCTTAAAAAATATTGTTTGTTAATAATTTACAAGTGGGGCCGCCTTTAAGAGGCAACTTTTTTCAATTCTCCCGAGCTCGGCCCCCGGCCGACTACTAAGGACCACTTTATTTTTATTATTTTTTAAACTGAGTATGCAAAGTTAAAGGAAATTTTATTTTCTATTTATTTATACCAAAATAATCAAAATATTTTCCATGGTTTCAGTAGTCGGCCGCTTGTTAACGTTAAGAGATATTAGGGGGCGTCTATAGAAGACACGTGTTCTTATGTCGGCCTTTTGGGTTTATTATAGACGCTGGGATTACATTATGTAAGTTTTACTTAGATAAGTTACAAATATAATTAATTTTTTAAGAAATATTACTGTAAATAGATCTGCAAGTGAGTTACAGTAAAATTTACTAACTTCCGTACGTTGTTTTTACTGACGAAGGACTTACAACATACTCCACTAGTAATGAGAAGTTTTTTGCTTTTCGTAAGAAGAATTCACTGCACTCGCCATTATTATACCTAATTGCTCTTGTAAGACACTTATACAAGAATTTCCCAATTAATAAATAAAACGTACATGTACAATGTCTAAAAAAATGATCATGGATTATTATCCATATATATTTATATATTTATCCATATTCGGAAAATTGTTTAATATGGTGTTATAAAGAACTTTAAAAATGGGAACAACGAGAAGCAAAAGAATATTTTATAACTACGCGAAAGAGGCACTTTCTTCAGTACTGAACAAAATTAGATGAACATTTGAAATTGAAATAAGCAATTTGGGAGTTCGGCTTTCCTAGAAGTAAACAACAAGACCGAAATAATAATAATAAATTATAATAAAAATGTATTCTATTACAGACCTTAGTGCGACCAAGGAATGCAATTTTTATAAAGTGGTCGATAGACCTTTGACAAATGTGAACTCTCACAAACATCATCAGGTTTATTAAAAACAGTCCAAAAATTTTAAAAGAGAATTCCAATAAACCATTCTAAGATGGAAGACTTGCTACTATGAGTTCTTCAAACATCTTCGAAGTTGTAAATACAAACGACAGTAACGAAGAGATAGAATAGTATTTAGGAATAATATATACCTCGAAGACGTTTTGGGAGACGCTTCATGTATTTTGATAATGTCAACGAAACATCCTTCTGCCTGTTTTCGAAATCAGGTATTGGCTTAGTTCCCAAATGATACAACAAATTGCATAATGATTAATTAAGAAACGATAATAGGCTAAATACTCTGTATTGAGTGCAAATAAAAGCATTTGGTACAACTAGTGTTCCTTCCTCTGGCGGCCTCGCTACTATGTCAAAACTATGTCCGGCAAGTAGGTTTTAGGTAGGTCAGAAAGTGGCCAGATGCGATCGAAAACGGCTTTAATTATTAAATTAATATCAAACGGCCAATAATATTTCGGGTCGGTGTACTCAACAAATGCATTTTCCATGGACCTTAGTATTTAAGCAGTAATAATTTCATTATTTTGTATTTTGCACCGTCCAACCACTGACCGCCCACATTACATTACTATATATATGCTATACCATAGAAATGGCAAAACATTTCAGAAATAAGAAAACATATTAAGAAAACCAAACTTTTTCATAAGTATAAATACAAATATAAGTTTATTTTTTGTTGTTTTATCTAAAGCAAAGTTTGATAACATTTACCTGAAATATGACTGAACTATTTATATTAAATATTAAAATGATTTCTGGATACCTACATTCTATAAAATTGGAAATAGGCACATATTTAGTATGCAAATATAAATTTTTATATTGATGCCGACTACTGGTAACTCATGTGGCCGACCTCTGGAGTTTAGGGGGCCGACTTCATAAGAATCACACTGTCATTTAATTTTTTTGAAATATTTCGTTTTTTATGGCAAATTGACTGAAAAAAAAACAAGAATTTCGAAATTAAGACATTAGAAAAAATCAGATAAACTAAATTTTATATCAAAAATTCGAACAACAGAATTTTAAGGGACAGTCAAACGTAAAAACAAAGTTAGGTGGCCGACCATTGGCTCAACCACCCTACTTATTGTATAGTGGTTTTTTTGTTTACCTTAAAAGGGAAAAGATACAAATAATTCGGTATAGTGAGCAAATTGAAACCGATTTCTGGCACTGGCCAATCCAAAGAAAGAACAGCTCTGGATTAAATACCACCAAGTAATTATTGCTACGGCATTAATTATAGGTATTTCCAAACGGTAATACCCAATGTTCGTTTGAAGTATTTTTTTTTGTATTACAAAAGTATAACGGTGATAAAAGAAAATTTTCTTTTCCGCTTCTTCGAAGTTAAAAATAAAATGGATCAATAAACAAATTTAAAGTGCTTAAATTAGCGTTCAGCTAACAAAGTTAAATTTGAAACGTCAAAAGCCTTGGGATACCCTTTCTTGAAAGGGCAATAATTCTGTTGGAAAAATATTAACACTTTAAGCTTTCCGGTGAAGTAGGGTTGAACTGATATTTTTTTTTTTTTAAATACTCGTATCCCTTTTCTGTCATAAATGAAGATATTGTCGCAGGATTTAAACTTCTAAGGATATAGCTATGTAATTGTATGGAAGCTTCGTAAGATATATTGGCATTGGGATAGAGTTATTAGTGAGGGTTATTACTTCCCTTGAAATCCTTTAACATAGTGGGAGCGATTCGGAAAATGGAATAGGATATAATATAAGATACCAATCCTTATTGGTTTTAAATGTCTAAGTGTCGTATTGGGAGGGAAAAAATTGACTAGTACGGCATTTTACATTTAATTCGAATTTGTGTTCTGGGTAAACTGATGGGGTGTTCCTAAAATCAAGAGTATTACGGTTAAATTATTTGAAGAAAGAAATGCAATTGCCTATTTGTCGATTACTGTTCTATAACCCAATTTTAAAGTTCTACTTTGGATTCTCTCTAGAATACCCAAATTAGGTTTAGTGGAGAATCTGCCCTGATATGACAGTTGTAGTCAAGCTTCAGACAAAGCACCAGAGGCTTTCAGAATGCACCTAGAAGATAAGAGCGAGCAGGAATTTCCCCCATTTCTTGCATCTTCGGGGAAAACTTGAACACTTAGAAGTATTTTTGTCGGTATTTAATGCATGGTGGTCTGTATTGTATATGTGCAGACCGTAAAATTAGTCGCATATTTCGATGCCATAGTACAGCTCTTGCGATACCAGTATTAGGTATGCGTGTTCCACTTTAACAGAAAATGAATATGAATACTGTTGCCAGCAAAACAATTTAAGGTATTAGAAGTCAAACATAAAAGATCACTAATGAAAAAGAGTTTAAGGGAAAACGGAGCCCTGGGGATACCAGAAATCATTTTGTGAATTTCAGACTTGAAACCATCTAAAACAATAAGTATTAAGCGAACCGAAAGGTAATTTCTAATTTACCGAACAAAGATATTCATCGATACCAAATGTACAAATTTTTGGTAAGAGCTTAATGCCAAACTCTATCAAATGCTTTTGAAATATTAATTATCAAGGAGCACATATTGTCCAGCCAAATTCTGGCACACCGCCCTTTTTACAAGTTCAAACTCAGGCGATTTCCACCGCCCTTATAACTTCCGTACCAATAAAGTCACAAACTTCAAACTTACAGCAGTTGTGAAGCTTACAACTTAGTCTTAGGCAACTCACCAAATTTTAATTCTTTAGCATTAGTGGTTGTCGAGATATAAGATTGCAAAAATCGTAACTGGCTGAATGACTGAATAACTGACTCACTCACTGACAGATCATCAAAATTGTGGAGTACTTCTCGGCATTGTTCGCACAACCAAGGAAACAATCGAAAATTTAAGATTTTACGTTCAGGGGCGTTACGTCATGGTAACCGCCCATTTTCATATAAATCATTTGGAGCACCTCTGACCGTTGTGCAATGATGAAATTTGGTACAGCGCAGCGCTTGGGCCCAAAGTACAGTCAAAGGCAAATTTAAAGATTTGAAATTTTACACTAAGTTGCGTACTACGCGCCCATTTGTATAGAATTGATACCAGTTATAAGGAGCACATCTGATTGTCGTACGATGATGAATTTTGGTACAGCGGTAGGTCTTGACATCCAAACAAAAGGAGCATTATGAGATTTTAAATTCAGTGGGCGTGGCAACCACCTATTTTGACAGAATTAATATTAAATATATTGAGAGCACTTTCGATTGGTGCAGGATTATGAAATTCGGTAGAGCGGTCAACTTTCATTTGTATACAAAGAAAATGTTGAAATTATAAAATTTTTCATGCAGGGGCGTTTCATGCACCCTCTTCTTATCAACAATTATCATTTAAATGGAGCACTTCTATCTTATTAAAATTGGTTCGGGGGTAAGACTTGCAGTATGTACCTTCATACAAAAGGCATACAATAAAAACGTACTTTTCCTTATTAGGCTCTCATTGGGCTTTAATTTTACCAACTTTTCCTGATAAAAGTAATCCTTGCAAAAAGTAGTCAAATCACACTAACAATATAAATGTTAAAAAAGTAGCCAAGTTATTCTATATACAAAAATCTTTGCGTAACAAGGCAGCCGTGAAAAGTAGTGAAATCTAAAAGTACGCCAAGTTCTAAGTTTATTAATGTCAAATATCAAATATTTTAAGTAGAATAATATGGAAGAACCTCAAAATTATCAGAGAAATCTGTTGTTAAATAATTATTAACTTTAATTTTGTTGGTTTAATTGTCAAGTTTTCGTTTCAAAATTGAGTAATTAGGTAATAAAAGAAAACTTACTAAGTAAGTCAACACAATTAATGTCAGTAATCATTAAATAACAGATTTCTCTGACTATTTTAAGGTCTTTCCATATTACTCTACTATAAGTATTTGATATTTTACATTAATTAACTTAGATTTTTCTTTAACTGAGATTTATTGGCAAGAGAAATTTTCAGATATGACACAATGGTACAATAATACATTTTAAGTGAATTCATCAGGGTCAGTGGTAAGAAACGGTCTAGAGTATTGGCGGTTTGACCTACAACGTCAAGGATTCGATTTGGCTTATCAAGAAGCTGAATTAATTTGTTTAACTCAGCAAAGACATCGACCTCGAACTTAATTCGGGTGTTGGCTGGTAGTGAGCACCAATTCCTGGGTTTCGTATTTTGACGAAAGGATCATTCTTCATTCTGGCTGTCATTACAATCATCTTTATCGCACCTGTCATCAATCTGCATACGGTAATGCATTGCCCAACATTTTATGAATAGTTTTTTTTAATTTGTTCTTCGTCGAATAACTATATTTATAGTTAAGATAGTTTAAGATATAACTAATTGTAGAACATTTTATACCATCGAATCGTTAATTAAAATAAATTATGAATAAATTGGAAACACCCTGTAATTTCAATGCACGACTGGATCGCACGAATTTGCTCTTATGTTCGATCACATCGTATGCAAAAGATTTTTATTAAAATTCGAAATATATTTTTAAAGTCGTTTTTTACTTAACTTTTTATATAAGTATACAAAAATTCTTAATTGTTTTCTAAAAAAATAGGTGTGACAATCTTAAATATTTAATAATATAAACTTAAAAACCACAGATTAAATCGGCTAATCAAAGAAAATATAATGATTTTGAATGACCAACAACAACTTGTTACAGCTATTTCACGACTTGCCAAGGTCGATCATCAGATTCCTTACGTCCATTTAAATCACCGATTAGCATTATGTTTTCGTGATTATTATTCAAAAGAAAATTCTGTAGGTCCTCAAAATCTGATTCCCATACATAATAATTAAGATAAAGTGGCACAATTTGAAAATGTTTTGAATCACACAAGATATCTATTATAATTTTGTTTTCACTATTTTTTAAACTGATCTGAAAATTTTCTTTGCTTTTATAACCGATCAGCATTCCACCACTAGGTCGTTTAAAAAATCAGGCTAATAATTTGTTTTTTAGACCAGTAATTTTATAACAAAAAATATTAAATTGAGAAAAAAACTTTGGTAGACGGTAACTCTATCCTACATGTTGTGATGACTTGAATTTGGACCTTCCAAGTTATAAGTGTTTTGTCGGATAGGTGGCGCTGCAGCTGTTTGGAAGTTTATATTTCTGCTGTCAAAAAAGCACATTGCATTATCTCTAAACGTCGCTTTGACAAATCGAAGTTCCTCGTTTGTTTTTAATTGCAACCAGCGAAGTGACTCATAGTGAAAATATATTTATCTATTTGTTATTTTCGTCCTTTAATTAAAATTTTCGTCGTCGGGTTAAGTGCTTGAGGTTTTGACTTAATCTCATTCAGTGTTCTCCTTTTTTTCCGGTATAGAAGTGACTGCTCTCTGTGCACAAAGATTCCAGTACCCTTTAACTTCGGTGCAGCTACAATAAGTTTGTTGGCGGTATCCTCGTCTTTCAAATTGAGTACCATTGTTGTTGTTTTATTGTGGTGGTTATTGAATTCTTATGATTTACCCAGTGAAAATTCAGCATTTTCGTTTAGTTCAAGAAGGCCTAGACAGGTTTGTTTAGCAAATTCAAGCTTGTCTGTCTTTTTGTCTGAAGGAAAATGCATAACAACAGTTTTTCCATTACATTTTTGCGAAAGAACTTCAAGTTGCCTTTCGAGTGTTTCACAATACTTCTCCATAACGGCCAGGCCTTCGAGAGTTGGATATTTTCAGACCGTAATAGATATATGTCTATCAATATGGCTGATACGTCATCCTTGGTAGCAATATTTTTTAAGTGCTCGCTTAAGCAATCATTAATTATTTCTTTTATTTCGTTTTCTTGCAAAGAATTTGTTGCCATTTCCAATTTTTTTTCAGCGACAGTTTTTTTTTTGAAAATAGGTGAATTTATCGGTGATAGTTGAGATGCCTTCCTCTTTTATTGCATAGAGTTGTAACCGCTAATGCACTCTTCGGGGACTCAGATTTTAAAACTTAAATTCTCCTACCTTCTTAAGTAATGTTCAATATTCTTCAATTGTTCAGTCTAATCACTGTAAATCATCAATTTAGACTAAAAATTACTTTTTTTTTGTTAGCTTTTAACAGAATTATAAATACAAAATTTAAGCACTTTAACAATATCGACTGTCCTTTGTCACTCTCTCTCACAAGCTTTAAAAAATACAAAATAATATTAATTATAAATATTTGTATGCAGTATAAATTGGGCTACCAACACCATTTGGGTTTAACCATTTATAAGATAGTCGAAAGCAGAAAAACGGTCCTATGGAAAGTACCGTTCTTAAACATTTTTTTTAATTGTTTTTTGCAACCATATGATCGGTTGTACCTAAAAGGCTGCTCTGATTTTTTTAAATCAAAATCGTAAGAGCCGTTTTCGAGAAAAATAGGCTTTAACGTAACGGGTATATGGCAGGTCCCGTTAGTTTCTGAGCTAACAAAAAATTAATTTCCCCTCCGTACAATACCTAGAAAACTCTATATTACCAAGTTTGAATAAATTCGGCCACCCGTTTGGTCTGTAGGTGTCTACTATACAGACAGACAGATAGACAGACTGACAGACAGGCGGACAGAATTGTTAGACCATCTTTTTTCGCCTTCGCTATCATCGTAATGCCATGTTTGATTGTTATCTCAAAACTTTTTTTTTCAACGAATGCATAACTTACCTTATACTTATTACCTGTAAAAACTGACCTATGTACCTAAATGTGACTTGCAAGTAAAAATGTAATGATATTTTTTTTTTCACTTTAAGACTTGTGTTTAGAATATTCTTCCTCCGCCGCGTTCTAAACAGTTAAATTTAGTTTTTCACTTGTTCTTAACCAGTATTACACAACTCACCCTGTAAAATTGGGTAAAAATACAATTTAAAAATACTTTATTTTCCATATGAACTCACCGTGAAACATTCATTACTCAAAATATATTAAACAATCATTGTAATTCCTCCTAGAATGAATATTTTAAAATGAAATTATATATGTATGTCCGAACAAAGGGACCTTTCCGCACGTCATTATGGATTTTTTTTTGGTTTTCTTTTTAAATATTTTCACGAAATAAATTACCTGCGAGTATACTTGCGATTAAACGGAATCTACCTATTTAAACGCATTTTTTCGATACAAAGCAAATATGTGAGGCTTTCATTTTACTATATTTGTGTAATGGATAGGGAAGTGAATGAGTAATCAGATTTTTTCTTTGTTTTTTTTTCGTGAAAATAAGAGAGATGTAAAAAAAAATCATTAAATTAAGTTATTAAATGAAAAAGCAAAGTAAATTAATAAAACTGTTGATTAAAAGCTCAGCACAAAGTATCTACCAACTTTTTCCGACCTTTCAACTTTGTTTTAAGTAAGTAAGTATTATTTGACCGCAGTATACATACATATACTTACAAACTTTGCCTTATTACTTATATGTATTAACTTCGTGCGGTCCTTAAAAATGTTCATTTAAATTTTCCACCCAAAGTTTACCGTCTCCTTGTCATCCTGTATCTAAAAGAACTTTTGTTCTCCTCTATAAAGCAAACGGGTCTTTAGAATATTGCCAATAATCTATAGATGAATTAAAAAAGTCCTGATTAATTCCTCTTCGATTGAGCAATTATTTCGAGGAGGAAAATTAAAATTTTGATCCAAATAATAATTCAAGGGGATTAAGCTTTTGGTATGGATAAAGTCGTATCTTTAGTCATAATTTGTGATATAATCGTGACGAAGTATCTAGATTACCAATATCTCCCCATTAAATTCAATTTGGCATTCTAGATCACACCTATACCTGCAGCATTCAGTGTACACATTACAGTGCATAATTAAACCATGGCATGATATTTGCGCCCCTCGCTGAATATCAATGTATACAAACTAATCAAACAAAACTTTATTAGACCCATACTTTGATTTGATTTGATTTGATTTATGTATGAGGCATTTTGCTTAAATACCAGGTATATGCACATAAATGCCTCTGTTTGTTCGGAACTAAGCAAACTTCAAACGTCTGTTTATTATAACAACCTTTAATCACCGCACGACTATAAATCATTGCAGTACTTATAATTATCATTATCATCAGCCCACTATGCTTTGCAATCGACGTCGGCCTAGTCCTAGCCCATAATAGTATTCGGGACCAAACGTTTCCCTTAAATATTTCATTTAATATTCTGGCTACATATACACAGAAGAAAATCACCACATGCCAACTTGTATTTAGCTTTGTTTACCGTTTACGTTTTGCGCGCAATCAAAGCGCATCAAACAAAGCAATTTATCATCCCACAATATAAACTTACAGAATTATGTATAGTACATTGTATATGATTGGGGATTAAATACTTTTGCATCAGGCTGCCGAAAATACTCCTTTAGTAAAAAGGGATTTTGGCATTTTAGTGCTAAAAAAAAAGTGTTATAGTGTGTCATGGGAGAACACAGACAGTTTCCGACATTTCTAATGACATGAAAGATATCTGAGAAGATTCTGGAAAAATATTTTTTTTTTTTTTTTTGAAAATTCAATATGTATTTTGAAAACGGATGGATGATTTTTTGGAAATCTTTTTTTTAAGTTTATATTATTAAATGTTTAAAATTGCCATACCAATTTAAAAAGAAAATTAAAGAAATTTTGTGTATAAAATAATTAGGTAAAACGCGACAAGAAATATTTTTATTTTATATTTTTTTTTTTTTGTTTTTTGACAAAGCAGTGACTTGAGAAACAGTCTCTTTTTGTAACGCTTTCTTTATTTTTTTCGCGCTGCTTACGAATTGTGTTGATTCTAGTCAAATTACAAATGCAACACCGCTTGGCACTCTTACACAGACCTCGTAACTATTACAGGTTTGTGTTTGACGGATTTAACGGATGTCTCCCGTGTTTTCTTCTTTTCATTTAAATCGGATTCATCAATGTTCGTTCATAATCTTAAGATGAAATGAATAAGGTGGCCCAAAAGTCGAACTGTTGGAAAGAAATCAGACAGAGTTTCTCAGGCTTCTTGCAGAAATTTCAGCAAGGCAAATTGTTAAAGCAAATTCTATTACTGTTGAAGTTGTGGTTTTTCAAAGAATTTGAAATTCAATTATTAATTTTATTTTAATTTATTTGATAAATTTTAGATTTTATTTTATTTTGGTTTTATAATTCTTTTTTTTAATTTTATTTAATTTTACTTTGTTTTTTTTTTTATTTTTTTTTTATTTAATTTTGTTTTTATTCATTTTATTTAATTTTTTTATTTTGTTTTATTATATCTTGTATCATTTTATTTCATATTTTAAAGTGGTTTCAGGTCATTCTGAGATGTTTTGTATTTTCAATATTTTCGAAATAAGTAAGGTCTAGGGCCATTCTAGATATTACACGGTTGTTAGGGTTTGAGTCCCACTCGTTGACACAAAAATATCAAATAATTAAATAAGTACAAGAGAAACTATCAACAATAAAAGATGGAAGTCCATTACCATAAACAAAATGAGTCTCTGAATGGAGCTCTAAGGGACACCAGCATCATTTAGCCCAAAATTAGACATGCTATCAGCAACTTGCATTGCTTGCCTTCTATTCACAAATATACAAATAAAAATACATTATAACGGGTGTTTTCTTTAGAGGCGTGGTTTTCAAGGTTTAATGTTGTGGCCAAGAACTTAGGTTTCTTATAAGGATAAGGGTTTGCCATTATATTTTAAAAATGATTTCGGGCTGGACAAGCGACTTCACATAACCCCACAAAAAATACTCCAGCGGTGTTAAATCGCACGATCTTGGAGGCCACGCCACAGGCCCACGACTCGAGATAATACGCTCACCAAGAAGTTCCTTCAATAAATTGATAGTTTGTATTGATGATGATGACATTATGGCCGATTGTAACATTATGGCCAGCTTCATTTTTGAAGACATATGGACCAACGATTCCCTCTGCACATAGAACAGTGACTTTTTGAGGATGTAACGGCGTCTCAACAATGCTTGTAGATTATGATCACTCCAAATACGACAATTTTACTTATTTTAATAAGAAATGTAAAAACAATACAAACGCTTGTACGTAGGTATTGCTTTTGGTCTTTTTTTGTGGACTCTGCCTTTAATTTTAATTTTTGTTTTTTTGTGACCTTTAGTCCAAATTAGGCGTTTTGCCCAGGTACTACAGTTGGGCTCAACAGTTAGATGCTGTAGTACCTTTCTTAGAAATTTGTTTCTTATATCGGAGTTTTCCTTATATCCAAATATAGGATATAAGAAAGAAAACTTCTTCTAAAAAAATTATTGGCAAAGAAAAATATTTGTACGTGTACCCAATTTCATTGAAACGAAATAGGCCATACAAACTTTATATGCATAAAGAATGTATGTTCATATAAAAACTTCATCTATAATATTTTCTAAGATAAAAAGCTTAAATGTAACAAAGTAGCAAAAAAATACTCTTCTTCAACAAGTGAGAAAAATAAAATAAATAAGTCTTCTCTTTAAATAAATAAAATTATGCAAAATATTGTGAGCCAATGCAGTTGAGGTTGGTACGAGTAGATACATAAATGTCTCTACATATAAATGTACCGGACAAATTTTGTATTAGGTACATGAAGTAGTCTTTAAACATTTATTGTCGAAACAAAACCAGCAAATAGAAGTCAAGCGCAAATGTCAGAATCAAGTTTGTTTACATTTGGTGTGTTTTGGTGAGAATATAGCACAGTGAAGTAAAACAAATTCAAAAAAACGACCCACAGCAAATGTCTTTCTGCTTGTTTAGCTATTTAAAGGTTTGACATAAAGATTTTTCCGATTCTTGACAATTTCTAATTTATCAATTTTGGTCTAAGGCCAACCTCACAGTGGCTGATCACTTTGAGGATTTTCTACGATCTTACATTCGTATAAAGAGAAGGGTAGATTGACTGTTACTTTTTCACACATGTAAGATCAAAGGAATTAAAAATGATAAATCTTGGAAGTACCTTGTCGATGTTTGATGATTCGAACATAAAATCAACCACCTGACAAACGTGTTGCTTGCTTTTCATAGCTTTTTGAACACAAGACATACAACCTATGTGAACAGACTTTGGTCACGTCTTTTTTTATTTTCCACACCTTGTGCAGTAAATTGTAGTGCTTTTGCAATACTAACAAGTCTTAAAATTAAATTATTAAAAATATGAATTATTAAATAATGAAAACTAGTTTCACGATCTACAATCCGTCCGTTCCGTTAGTCAATTGCTGTATTTCACTACCGCTAATGATCCATATAGATCATGAGCCTGATTACACGATGCGTTCGTTTCGTTATTCGTCATTTTGACAGGCACATACGCCAGTTTCGTGAGTACACCGTTCGTGGAAATATGTATGTTATTTCGTTCGTCATTTTGAAGTTTATAAAATTTGTTGTTGTTGTAGTTTTTTTTCTTTGTTTTCTTTGTTTTTTTTTTTAACTAAAGACCTAAGGTCTTTTAAATGCAACTTGAACTGCACGGCACTAGTTAGAAGAAAGAGAATGATAGGAAAGAATTTTTTGTTGGCACAGTGGATTTGAGAACCAGATATTGACACTCTCATTTTAACCCATGGACAGCATCCAATTAAAATTGGAATTATAGAAAAGAATACGCCTAGCGTGGGGATCGAGCCCACATGTCTAAGTTAGCAGTCAAGCACTTTCTCCACTACGCCATTGCCACATTGTGTAAAAATAAACTGTAGTAATCATTAAAAATGTATTTGAATTACTTCTTTGAATATTTCAGAAATCAGAAACATCAAAGTTCAGCCATCAAGTGGACGTAAAACAATATTATTCAGTTAAATATAACATAAAAATACATTACTTGAAGTTGGTAAAAAAAAAAAAAAAAAAAAAAAATAAAAATAAGACTTGTATTGGGCGGCCAATTCAAAGTCGGCAAATAGATACATAGTTAAGTAAAAAAAATGTAAAAGGTCTATGTAAATGAAAGAAAATCTACATATGAGTTCAACCATAAAAAGTGTTGAAATTTTCATTCTTGCTTTCATTTCTTCTTCATAAAGCCGAAACAACCAAAAAAAACGAATTGTGTAAGCGGGCTCCATTTCATGAAAATAAAACAATACAGATCATCAGAGTGATAACAGCGCTTTACTTGCATATATTTCCTGTGTTAATTTATTTTTCATGTAAATGTTGTTTCTTTTCTTTGAACTACACTAGCATCCCCAGAACAACATCTTTTGTAAGGCATGTTTTTTTGATAATCCATAATATGGTTCAATTCTGATAACACAAAACGACTAATGTTGTACTGTATGATATTACATGTGAATCCCCCAATGGAAAATGATTTAACTCTAAATAACTATTTTATAAACTCCGCCTTAAAAAGTCACGTGCGTGAAAAGCATAAAGATCAAAAATCGAACACATCTTTTATAATCTTTTATCAGGCTTACCAACATAGTAAATACACAAAATTAGATCAGCGCCCTCTAAATTTGTGCAGCACACACACGACAAATGTCAAATAACATTTCACTGGAATAAAAAGTAGGTAAGGTAGATCCTGTAGCGACACTGCATCGCCATTCGCAACATCTGCATGTGAACACCAATCTCCAGAACCTTGACTCCAAGTGTACTTCAATAGGTTGACTCCAACTATACCTAAAAAGGGAACAAATAATGAACCTAAATTCAAAACGTACAAAAAGTGCCAAAAGGGAACTTCCCAACATTCAAATAAATTCCTGTTTGGCTTCCTCCAACGATTCGATGAGTCTATCGTCTAGCGTCCAACAGATCAAACACATTAAATTTCTTCGTTCGTTATAAATACTTTTGTACATTTTCCTATCATTAAAATCAGTTAAACATTTAATATAAACAGTCTTACATTTTATAACTTCATTTTGCTTTCCTATCATCTATCCATTGTGTTCATAAACATCTTGGTTGGCATCAAGCAAATATTCAGAACGCGTCATTGGAATTGTACTGTGTAAGCCCAGTACTCAGTTCGGGAAAAATATTATTTTTCATACAATTTTTTTCCCAGAACAAATTTTATCTCTAATTTTCCCGAACTGTACTCACTTCAACACAAAATAAAAATCTTTGTTTCGAACTGTACATACAAAAATCCCCACTTGATTTTTCCAGGACAAATATTGTCCGAATCATTGGGAGCGTTCGGTAGCGCAAAGCTTTGCAATACGTTCCTTGTTGCTGTAATACGTGTTAAATATCTGTCAATTACCATCTGACGACCATAACAACGAGCAAAACATATGATTTCCAAATCGAACCCAAGCTAGCGCTAAATTTCTGGTATACTTAGGTATCGTAGTGCAAAACTGACTACGAAATCAGCTGTCTTTTCAATTGTTGTTTGTGAACCTTAATTACGTACCTAATACATCATCTTCTTCCTCTGAATCGGTTGAAAAATTTGTAGTTCTAACTTCCTGATTCATTTTTAATTTATATTTTAACCAACAAATGTATGTTTAATTCACTTTGAGCCGAAGCGTAATCATAAGCAAATAGTTTTTTTTTCTGTTTTGACTTTTGACAGAAATGGTTACCTATTGGATTTTAAACGTTCACAAACGCACAATATATTTTTCAGCAATGTATCAGAAAGCTGTGCGCTACCGAACGCCCCCATTATTTTGCTAGACAAATTGGGATGTTTGATGTAAATCGTGCATTTGATCACCGCATATCGTACCCCTGCCTTTGCAATATTAAGATATTAGGAAGTAGGTATATGACCAGAAAAAAAATGAATGAAAAAAGTGTGTAGGTAAATTAGTTGCAAGAATTAAATCTATTCATCAGATGATTTCATTTAGGCAGAAGCCTAGCTATAATGAGAAAGGGTAGGTACAATGAGCACGTACTTTGAATAAACTTATGAAATATTTCTGAGAATTATGTGGTGTTTTCTTATCCAAGTATGTGTTTCTATAAATTTGAATAGAATGGATAAATAAATTAAGAAAAATGAATGAGCTTTAAAATTAAATGATTGAAGCTGAAAAAATCGCGCATTCTAATATATCAGTTAAAAAAAATTATATCGAACCGGGACAAAATAATAATTTTGCATATATAGGTATACATAATGTACCTATGTATAATGTATATTGAAAACGCATAGAAACACTAAAGCGAACTTGCGTTATTTTCATTGTAAATATGTACCTACTTGAAAATGGATATATTTTTTAGTCATTTAAGGTACCTACATTATAAATCTTCTTTTTTTTCTTAAACACGAAGGTTACTCAACATGAAATTTAGAATAAAGCAAGTCAAACAATGTACATTACTTCTTTAAAAAACAGTCACTAACAATAATAGCATCAGTGACTGTTCTTATTTTTCCCTACTTAACATTTCTTAGATACGCTACTGTTCGCATTGAAATTGTATGTTTATCTCTATAACTTCAAAATTTTGCTTGGGAAAAAATATGTAGAGATAAAATTTACATTTGCTCGAACAGAGTATTAGGCTTTAGCTACAAATAAGAACAATATTTAGTTGGTGGCAAAGGACATATCCTATTAAAAACACTACAATCCCAGTGGATTTTTGTTGTTGTATCTGTTGTTACATTTTGACTGAATGAGTTTCATTTTCTCAACAAAACACGCCTATTGTTGGCTTTGTAAATGTGAATTTTTTCCATGAATAGATGTGAAATTTAAGAACAATATGTGGTGTAGTGAAACTACATACAAATACAGAAATATCAGTTTTATACTACAGATGCAAAAATATCAGTTTCATAAAAGTAATAGGTAGCTTGTAGGTAAACACAAATATCCGCCGAAATTTCCCATTTTTGTATTGGTCATATCTGTGATTAGAATATTCGCGGCCTTTCCAATTTTCAGCTATCATTCCCTTGGAAGGTGGGAACTTCTAATTAAGGTCTTAACACTAGAGTACCCGCGCCATATTTTTTTACACCGTTACTCGGATGGCCTACTATGGTAGACCATTTAAAAATGCCATTATCTTTTTAGTTTATAAACATTTAAATGAAACAAATATTTTATTTATTTATTGTATTAACCATTTAATAGTTTGAATTTATAAATATTAGTTAGCAAATTCAAATTTAGTAAAAACTACTTTTTCAGTACAAAAAATAGACCAAAATGGTTGTTCAAAAATCATTTCTTCATATTTTTTTAGATAATTTATATATATATAAAAAATTAATTTTTATAGCGTCAAAGACACACTTCAGCATGGTGATCGGCAGGCGCGTGATGGCCCTATGGGACACCGGGAACTTTCCCGGGGCGTTTCGATTTTAGGGGCTTTTTTTCAGGAAAAAGTTAAAAGAAGCACAGAACAAAAGTTGTGACGATGATGTATTAAATAGATTTGAAATTAAAAACTTTAATGTTATTTTTGACAAAATTATTATGGCTATTGAAAAGCGTTTTGCACAACATAAAGATTTTTATGGAAACGTTGAATGTATCGATACACGAACATTTAAAAAAATTGCCGAAAATGGTTTGCCAAAGAACGCTTTGGACAAAATATGTGACTGCACCAATACAAAAGACGAAGACGTACGTGATGAACTTTTATCATTTGCCCGTGTATTTTCTTCCATTGCTCTAAAATCAAAAACGAAAGTGTACGATACTGTTGTTGGAATTTGGCATTGGGATCAATTGTCCGACGAAGAAGATTTACTTGGCAAAGTTGATGAATCAGCTCCATTGAAAACAAACATATTGGAGCTTGCAATTTTTGCGTCGGCTTTGTTTATAAATTAATAGTGAAGCGTAGGTATTCTGCTTGCTGCTGTGTTGTTGTTGTTTTGTGAGAGTAGAACTCCAATGAGTGGTTCAAGAAAAAAAAAATCTTCCCAATTAAAGAGACAAAGCCAAGCGACCGTTTGTGACGTTCAACTTGTCTATTGCCAATGGATAGTGGTAAGGAACAGCGGAGGAGAAGAGCCAGGCGACCAAATAAATGTTCAGCCTGTCTACAACTATGACTCGACGAAAACAATTTCTTAGAATAAAAAGATTTGTTTCTCCAACTTTTCGTTGTGTGATAACTCTTTCGCTTTATTCAACAGACTGCTCTTCTTTTACAATTTCTTGGCTCTTTTATACTAAATTTCAGAAGCACATTACAATTTATTTTCTTATACAAAATATGTGTTGTTTTTAAGTTTAATTGACACTTTTCAAATTTACTTGACTATACAAATATGTGCTGATTATGATTTTAATTATGTGATTCAGTTAATTTTTATAATTTAAGGTAGGTACATATATGATTGTGTGAATAATTCAGTGTGTGTTTGTAGTTTTGTAAAGGATGGCTGCTACAATAGTTGATTATATAATGTTTTCTTTGAAATATTAAAATGTATTCAAAATTTATAAATTTCTGCTTACCCTACCGATGACACAGGTAAAATGTGAAAGGAGTGTTTCTAAATTATATAGAATAGATTAAGATCAACCATGTGCAATGAAAATTTGGAGGCGTAAATGCTTATATAAGTTAAAACTAGCTGAACCGGAGAACTTCGTTCCGCCTAAGTTAATTTATGTTAAAAAATATTAATTCCGAGCATGCACAATGCTGTTTCATGTAATGCGGTCGATTAAAATTCTTTATTCTAAAGTTTTATTGAATACAATAAAAATAACTAAATTAACAATGTCCATGTTTTTGAATCAAATCAAAATGATTGGTGTGTCGGCCAGCCTTACACTTTTTACTGAATTGCTTTATGGTACACAACATTTTTAGTTTTATTTTCAGGTACGTACACGTATAAAGCGGTAGGTTTGCCGATACGTCACCACGTGAGAAACATGGGAATCCGAGATTGATGCCACAAACATCCAGTTGTTGTCCCTGCGACTTTTGGATTGTCATAGCAAAAGCGAAACGCACCGGAAATTGAAGACGCTTAAACACAAATCCTTGGAATGAGATATTCTGCGACTTTGAATTTTTCCCAAAAAAATCGTGGATTCAATTAGATTTGATTTGATGTTCACAATCAAACGCTTTCCGTTACAAAGTCGATTTTAAACTTTAAATTGTGTGGTGGAAAGCCCAGAATATCCAAAGAATTCAAAAATTTCCGTGGGAGCTTTGGTGGTTTCGTTTTCATCCATCACGGAGTCCACCGATTTGAAAAAATGTAACTCACCGGCGATTTGATATTGAATGACGAAATTCAAATGATCGACATCCTTGTTTTTCGCAGCTAAAATCGCTCGTGAACTCAACCAATCATGGTTAATTTTTTTGATTTAATTTTTTTTTAAATTTTATTTGACCGCACGCAAAAACAAGTACATACAATTCAATTTGAATGACGAAACGAAGAGGACACGTCATATTCCTACCTTAGGCCAACACGAATCCATCAATTCCAAAATTTTGAAAATCAAACGATGTTCCAGGGTTACCAATTTTCCTGAAAATGTTGGTGAATTTTCATCCAGAGTATCCTGTAAGTGCTTTTCTAGGGCCAAAAGTCCTTAATCGTGAACAGATTTTCCTCTATTATCCTATGACCTTTTTTGAGCCAATATGATCTCTGATTTCCAATTTTTTCTGGAAAATTCGGGATTTTCCTACAGAGTCCTATGTATTCTATGAATTCATAAATCCCACAATTATGAAAATCGAAATATCCGTTCTCGAGTTATGCGTGCATAAACTGACGACATTTCTGTTTTATGATATCCTTCAAGAAATCAAGAAATGTACCATTGTAGAAAAACAATGTGAAAGTAGTTCCGAATACTGTAGGCTTTTACAGTAATATAATATGGATTCCTTTTAAGATATATGTGTAATTAAGAACCTATATTTGTTAATAAAATTATTTTTTGAATTATTTTTGGTATAATTGTTTTAAAAATGTATTTTTTATTTCAAAAAAAATTTGCTCCCACCACGTGCCCGGTGATGAGGACAAATTAATTTTTTTATTGATCTTTAATGAGCCCTCATGCAATAATTTAATTTTACACAAACCCTCGCATGGACTACTATGGTAGACAATTGACTTTGACACTTCACTATAAAAAATGCGTTCGCGAACAAATCAAGAGAACAAAATTTAGTTGAGAAGGCTTACTTAAAATGAATCTTTTACATGAGAAACCGTTAAGTTATGAACAAAACTGTTAGTGAGGTCTGCTATAGTAGACCACGCGTGTACTCCAGTGTTAACAGAAATACGGATATTGAAAAGGTTTTGGCACATGTTTGTCTGACAAAGCAAATTTCTCTAAGAAACTATATTAATTGAAAACAAAATACATATTAAACAATCTATCTAAATACTAGGGTCCGCCAAATAACTTCTTTTTTTTTTTTAAATGGGCGCAAGACATCGAGTGTAGCTTCGGCTGTGTGGCACGTATCGCCGTCCTGTTGAAACCAAATATTGCCAATATCCTCCTCTTCAATTTTTGTGAACAAAAATTCGTTCAACATGGCCCGATAACGATCGCCATTGACTGTAGCGGCCACTCCTTGCTCATTTTCGAATTATGCCTCTGGACCAAAATCCGCACCAAACAGTGACCCGTTTTGGGTGTATCGGTTTTTCAATGTATGCGTGCAGATTTACTGTGCCCCAAATGCGACAATTTTGCTTGTTGCAAAACCGCCAAGATCAAAATGAGCTTCATCTGAAAAGATGATTTTTTTGGCAAAATCGGCATCTTCTCTAAGTCGATCGCAGGCCCATTTAGCGAGCGTTGTTCAAGCGTGTGCACAACCATATTCGTTCAGCGGAAGGATAAAACCAATTATCTGTCAAATCAGACATGACCTAAGTGTTACCATTCACGAAATAAGCACTAGTTGAAAAAAAACGTTAGATGGCGGACCAGTTATATAGCCTTGAAATGAAATGATTCTTTATACGAAAAATTTTCTTTTCTTTCACTTCAAATATTCTTATTTCTTTTAGGCCTTTCATATCTGTATATGTATGTATGTACTGCATATAAATATTTTTATGGAATCATTTGAGAAAATTATTAGCTAGCTATTTCAGTCTTATTAAACATCTAAGAAAATTCTTAACAAAATTCTCCATTGGGATCTGCATATAAAACGACAACACTGCTTTTGTGTACCTTCCTACTTTCTTTCGTATTTCGTTAAAAGGTTCTTAATAAAAACGTTTCCATAGATAATGTAATATGTATCTTTCACAGCCGTCTAACTGACGAGGGAACGAAAGAAAATGAACCTAACGAATAACGAACGAGCAAACTAACTAAACCAAAGGTTGTCTTGCCTTTATTCATAATAATTTATCTATGTGTATCTGCACCACCGCACACATAAACATCGCGTAATAGTCTTTCTCTAGCGATACAGATAAGGAAATTACATCGTTAGAAATTCTCATCGACGAATAACGGGAAGTATAGAAAAAAAGGATATCCATATCATGGCTGCGCGTGTCGTGTGGGAGTTTTTGCGGCGGAATATCCGTTTGCGAATATTTATTTAGAGAGAAACGAAATGGCGTTCAGCCACAATGAGAAAAAACATTCCGTTTCTGAAATTTTTTTCCTTTTTTTTTGTTCGAGGCAATCAAAAAGGAATTAGTTAACATTCTCTATGGCGGTAGATTTGCGTGATTCCAGACATTACGATAACGATAGTCGGGTCGTTGTTGTGCCTTATAGAAGCAAATTCCAGGCATTCAGTTTAATTGCACACATAGCACTTCTGGATTGCCTTTCTCATATTCCTAGAATATTCTGCCTCTTGGCTCCTATACAGGGTGTTCGTGTTCATGGTCAATTGGGAAAATAAGGGAGGTGGTTTTCATACTTTGTTTAAATCTTCCATATCCCATAAGGTGACTAGGTCAATGAATCTTATGAGAGAACATTTCCCTGGGCGCCTCATCTCCTTCAATTGTCAGCGCGTTCGTCTTATTTAGCCCCGTATGGTTTTGTTTTGTAGGTTGTAGCTATCTGAAACCTCAAGCTTACATCGAAAGTCCAATGACCCTGGATCAACTCAAATGCAATATTCAAGCTGCTTCGGACAACATATCCAACGATATGCTGGTAAGAGTGCAGAGAAACTTCAAAACTCGCTCTCACAAAGATGCAGTGTTGCCAATTTAGCATTTTTCCTGCTAAATTTAGCCGGAAAAGTTTTCTTTTAGCATTTTTTTTTAATCCAGCCCGCAGTTTATTTAGCAGGAAATTTGGTTTTAGCAGGAAATCTAGCAGGTTTTTATATTTCTCAAGCCTACAATAAAATATTACTTTAAGAATTTAAAACTCAATCAAATATAAATGCGTATCGCTCATTACAGACTTTCAATCGCGAACTCCTCAAAATCTACGAATCTTGCAGCAAGTAAATTTCTTTTATGTTAAAAAATGTTTGCGGATTCATAAACAACCATTCAGGATTTTTTTAAAGATACAAACATGAATTCTGAAATTATTTCCAATTTTAAATCGTAATGGGACAATATAAATCCAAATAAATGTGAGAATATTGAAAATTTTGAATTTTTGTGCGAGGTAAATAGGTTCACCGATGCATCCAATGAAAACCCTTACAAAGACTTATCCAACTTTGTCAATTCGTTTTTAGTTTTGCCTGTCTACAATGCTGCAGTTGAAAGAGTGTTTAGTTTAATGAATCTTGTAAAAGATCAAAGAAGAAATCGAATAAAAATTGGTTTGCTAAGTAGTGTACTTTTTATACGAGATAATTTATCTGAGAAATGTTGTGCTGCCTCCATTATTCCTCCTAATATAATCAAACAAGTTGCCTTATCAATTCCTTATTTTACCGTAGAAGCAGAACTTGAATTTTGTAATATTTTGTGCTAAAAATGTATTAATTTTACTTCATTGGATTAACATACTCTGGTACCTGATTTTTGTTGTTTCTTTATGTTGCGAAATGGATTAATAACTACTTGTAAGGTCATTTCCTTTTTTCTTAAATAAACTTAACAAAATAAACTTCTTTTTTACAATTATTTAAAATTCAACATAGTAAAGTAAACAAAAAACTACAAAAAATATATACTCGGACCCTGTTTTAATCGTCACCCTAAGACAAGTTTGATTGGTCCAGGCAGATATACATTTTTTGCGCTCTAATTAGAGGATTTCCTGAGTTGGCAGGATTTTTGGCAGTTTTTTTTTTCCAAAAAAAATTGCATTTTCTTAGCAGTTTTTGTATTCAAAAATCCTGCTAAGACCGCTATTTTAGCAGGATTTGAAATTTTTCATTGGTCACACTGCAAGGAGGCCATCCCAAGATCTTTACTTTCAGGCGGGAATTAGAGGGTGTTCTGGAGGCTTTTCTCCACATACTAAGCCGTAGAGTGCTGCCCTTTTATGTTGGGCTGTATCAACTAGGGACAAGGGAATCCTATGTGGAAACCATTCCTCACCATTGGGTAATGGATCATTGTGTTTACATTATTTATACCTGGTCACTAGGATCATATATTTTTGTCTATTATCTCACTACACTACCAGCCATATCTTAAACCTTCGTTCTACGTTAGTAGGCTGTGTCCACACAGATCTGAATCTGTATAGCTTTACACCCTACATCAACTATCGCCTTAACAAGGAAGTTATATTAGCCATTCGTTTACGGAAAAGCCTCAAAATAACACAATTCTTATCCGAACATTGCCCTACTGTTATCTAGGGGAGGAACTTGGTACAACTAAGACCCTGGCGAAGAATGTTCCGCCAATGTTCACCGTTGAGTTCTGGTCAACTTCAACAGGAACTAGCTATGTATATAAAAATAGTAAACTATGTGGATCATGTATTATGGAAATAAGTTCAAAAATCGCTTAGGAGTAATTAAAACTTTATGGGAAGTATAACTGTCGAAGGGAAATGACGAAAAATACGCCTTCAAAGATAATCTTGTGCAGGTAACTCAGTTTTTCTTCAGACTTCGGACCAGTATAGTAACAAAATATAATACATCTGGGGATCACTGAATTTAAAAAAAACTCAATTTTTTTAACATTTTTAAACATTATCTCTGTCATCCAGACTAAAAACACATTATTTCTTGCTACGGCTGGCAACTTCCTAGATTAAAATGTATACCTAACACTGTTTGTCTCTTTTTACGAAAAGTTTCCTACGTTTTAAGTATTTTTTTTTTTTAAATAATTCACTCGCCTTTTCTTGATTTTCCGATTCCCCATTAGATATTTCGTATACCGCATTAATTTTCTTGGAATCGATATTTATCATTAAAAGAGACGAGGTCACAGCAATAACCTCCATTACTTGATCCAACATCTGGGTCAATATTTTTGAATAGGTCAACTCTCAATGCAGTTTTGGAAGGAACGCAATTTCTTTTTTCTTGCTGTAAATATCCCACAGGTTAAGGCTCCATCAAGGATATTTCTGTTATAATTCTCCTAGGGACTTGACAATTACAACAATCAATACATTCTCTTCAAATTGTTTGAACATTTATTATCATTTTGAGACAATCTGATAATGCGGCTAATGAAACAAATTCGGCTAATTAGAAATTTACATGCCTCGCAACTCAAGCCATAGATTTCATTATGACGAATTACTAATCAGAACTTTAAACAAATTTTATAAAATACCACGGTCAAATTTGAATTTTTGGCAAACATCGCTGTCAAATTTTCATTGTAAAGAATTATTTAGAAAACATTGACAACACAAGAAAAATGAACACCCTGTATTATCGGCAAATGAATATCAGTTGGGGCATCGCTTAAGCTCTTCCTAAGCTTAATAATTTTTCTGCACGCATCACAGACAATACGTAGAAGTATTTTTATTGTTTTTTTTTATTTTAAGTTTTACTGAATGGCATGTTTAGATCGGAATCGAATGGGCAGACAACTAGGCTTTGATTTCGATTAGGTTACTGAAACGGACACGGATACTTTTGTATTCTTTTTCAAAAGAGGGAATTACGATGCTGAAGATAGATTCCAATCTCGGAAAAAAGGGGATTTGCAAAACAAGGGAAAATATACTCATACATAGATAAACATATGCTAAACTGGAACACATGGCAGGCCAGATGCTCTTTTTCAGTTTTCTTGGAAAAATGGAAGTAAATGATGGATCTATGGTTCAATCAAAATTATGAAGAACTGAAAGGTGTTTCCATAGTGGCATCGGTACACAGATTGTGTTTTGACGACGGCGGCGTGGTGTCTATAAAAAATATGTTTATTATTTCTTCATTCATGCAAAATTACCATGGTGAGTTTCACGTTTCAGAAGCACAGCCTAATTATAAAGCGTTATTAGCAAAATGAGTGTTTTTTTTGCCGAATTATCTTTAGCACAAGAAACAAAATTGGGTGAGTTTGTTTGTAAACAGATAAGGTCGCCTTGTATAGGAAATAGCACGAAACTAACCTACACGATGTTCAAACGATGACACTGCGTACTTCGTCGAACATGACGTTACCGCCGTCATTCCATGTTCTAGGAAGAATTACAAGAGTCATTGTTGGCACTCCAAAGCATTGAAAAAGAGACAAGCATCAAAAATATTACCATACCCTTAGAACTAATAATCAGTAAACAAAACTCCTAACAAACAGGAATCTTAATTTGTATCAGTAATAATATTTCAGGGCTACTACCATCATCAGTAATAGATGCCACTATAAACCTAACAAACCTTGTACACGTAACATACTAGAGCTGTGTCAATCGTTCATTTTTAAAGATTCAATCGTTCAAATGTCGTTCATTTCAAAGATTCGGTCTTTTCAATCGTTCATTTTTTCAATCAATCATTTGTTACAGTTGCGACACATATGGAAACATTTTTGAATTGAAACTATCATATGGTTTGATGTGTGTGAAGTCAATCAATCTATTACTTTCATTCATCAGATATACATATGTATGTGCATATGTAATGTGGTTGATCCGAATGTTTGTGAAATTTAACTGATGCTTTAAAAAAAAAATTAGGAACAAAATTGGTAAAAATACACATACATTTGTTTAAAGGTATTTCTTTAGTTTCGAGTAAGCAAACCATTAACCCATAAACATTATGGGAAAATAAAGAGAATATCTAATACATACATATTTCATTTCCATTCAGTTTCGTTCGTTCTTTAGAACGATAGAATGTAGTGAAAAGTGAAACCAATCAATTTTGATTGTAAATAAGTGGAATGAACGAAATATGATTGCCTTGCGTTCAATCGTTTGATTGAAACTGTAGTATAGTGTAAAACGGTTGGTATTGAAATTGATTGATTCGATTTACTTACTTTGATTGCAATCAATCAATCTTTTTAATGAACGGGTCATAAAGATCGAATCAATCACGATTGACACAGCTCTATAACATACTCAATGAACTAATGCATAACAAAAACAGTATTGGTCTCAAAACAGAACCTTGTAGAACTCCTCAATCAATTGAATTTAATTCGTTTCTTTTAACATAAAATATTGCTTAAGATTCTGATTCAATTACCTATTTCTTATCGAATTATTCCATTTTTGCATAGAATGAATGTTCAGAAACCATTAATTATTGGGTTGCCTTTCAAGTGGTTGAAAATGTTATTTTTATTTATTTTATTTATTAATATATTTGATTTTGGAAGCTTCCACTTAGGCGGGTTTTCGATATAAGGCCGATTCAGATGATCTTACAATTTTTATTCGTCAAGGCAAATTAAGAAAAAACTGGGAAATTTTGCTAAGGAATTTCCGTACCTAAAGTTTATGTTTTATTTAAATATCTAAATATTAAAGTTTAAATATTATAATTATGTATTATTTTAAAATAAAGTGTTATTCATTTTGCGGTTTCAAAAGTATAGAGCTGGAATTCGACATCTGTCAAACTAAGTTGTTAAACCAATTTTTTTTCAGTTGAAAGTCTGACATTTACGAAAATAGATCGCTAAGCTATCGCCAAACGCATAAAAATTGTTAAACCCTACTACAAAAATTGTGATTCTGCCACAGCCACATATCGTGCTTTAAGAGGAGATTATGGTTTACATAATCTTCCAACTACGCAAAATTGTGAAGAAATTTGAAGAGACTGGATTGGTTACAGATATTGTAAGGCCAGTGTATCATCGTTTCGCTCATACCACTGAAACTATCGCTGCTGTAAGTGAAAGTGTTGCCTAAAACCCGAATGTGTCGATTCCTCGTCCTTCTCAGGAATTAGGACTTTCTGACGGCACATTATGGCGTATTTTGCATTTGGATCTACAACTACATTCATATAATGCCCAGCTCACACAACAACTGAAGCCTGCTGACAATTCACAATGTCGTAGATACGTCGAATGGGTGCTTGGACAACAGGCGGTGGACGGCGATTTTTCGAACAAAATTTTCTTCAGCGAGGAAGCATAACACTCACTCGGTGGGTATGTTAATAAACAAAATTGATAACCAACTTTTTTTTACCTGCTATTGAAGAATACGTCTTGGAGAATATTTGGTTGCATCAAGACGGTGCCACATGCCACACAAGCCGAGCGAATATGTCTTTATTGCAAGAGACATTTCCTGGCCTCGTAATTTCTCGTCGTGGCGATATCAACTGCCCACCAAGATCTTGCGATTTGCCACCGCTGGACTTTTTTTTGTGGGGATACGCGAAAGACCGTGTTTATGCAGACAAACGTCTAACTCTTGAGCACTTGAGAACCAACAATCGTCAAGTTATGGCTTTTCACACATAATGTCAACGTTCAAACTTTATAATAAAAAGGAAATATCGTGAAAAAAAATATTTTATATTTTTTTATTTACGTTTACTTTTGAAACCGCAAAATGCATAACCCATTAAATTTATTTAAAAAGACATAATTTAGGGACCATTACACGATGTGTTTTCTTCGATAACTCAAACCAGACAGACGTTATTTAAAAAAAAGTGACATTCGTCATTGTTCGCTGAAGGCGACATCTGGCTACCATTTGTTGAACTACAATGCTAGGGTCCGTTCACACGACACACATTGCATATTCATAAACTGACTTGATAGGGGAATTTTTAATTTTACGTCCTGGTTTTTATATATTTATTAAAAGTTCTATTTAGAAATTCTAAGTTCATAATACGGCCACAATTTCGAAAAAAACACAGAATCTTAAAATACCGATTGGCAATGGCAATTGTGTCTAAGATCTCTAATTCTTAAATTACGAATGTCAAAGGCCCCAGGCTTAAAACTCCGAAATCTATATTCCCGAAAAAAAATTATCCTGAATGAACCATTAAACATCACCTTTATAGCAGCGAAGGGGATAGAGGTGATCTCTGCAAGCGATTTATGAAGAGCCGATCCCTGTCGAGCCAGCTCGGCTGCCCGCACTATGGTATCAAGCTAATTTTGGCATTGCTACACCAGTTTTAAAGAAATTTTTGTCGAATCCGATAGCCACTTGGCTCTGTGTGATCACTACCGAATTTCGATTTTGATTTGGATTTAATTTAATTTTAGCTTTACATTTTATGGGTAGTACGAGTACTTAAGCTTCAATGACTCTAGAAAAGACTTCATTCCTTTGAACGTAAATTTTAGGAAACCAGCTAAAATTGACTCTTTTTAGTCTTAGCGCGCTGCAAGATTCCAAATTCTTAATGTGGGTGTCAAGAGGAAAAATGTATAAAATAACACTTAAGGTATCCTTTGGATAAAATCTTAAGGCCCCTGTGGTACCAACGGTAGAATTTCTCTGGATTTTCTTAAGCTTATTAGTCTTGTATTGTTTGCCTAAAGCTGGCCAATAGACAATCGAAGCATAAATCATAAAGGAAAAGGAAGCGGTAACTCTACCCTGTGTTGTTCCTCTATTTATATACATGATATCAATCGAGTTGCCTAGCCCTGTGCCTCCACAAGCAATTTTTATTTTTGTTTTTATTTCAGCAATTATTGCAGAAATTTGTATTTCTCCGTTCAGTGGGCAAATAATTTCATGAAATCTTATTGACAATCAGAGTGCCAAGCAAAGAACACATATTGTATTTACTTTCTCGGCCTAGAATTCCAACTCAATACATCAATATAGACATGTAAAGGTAGAAAACACACAAATGTCAGTCGAACGAACATTAAACTTCAAATTATTTCTTCATTTATTTCCACAGAGATGTAGAGAAATAAAATGCACGACTGGATCGCACGAACTTGCTCTTATGTGCGATCACATCGTTTGCAAAAGATTTCTATTTAAAATCTAAATATATTTTTAAAGTCATTTTTAACTCAATTTTGTATATACATATACATTTTTTTTTAAATTTTGTTCTCAAATATATTGGTATGACAATATTAAATATTTAATAATATAAACTTAAAAACAAAAGATTTAATCTGTTTAGTTAAAGAAAAAATAATTCAAAATTCTGAAATAAATACTTAAACTAATTTGAGCTAAAAAAAAGTACGCCATTTTATTTCTTGGATAAATTCGAATTTACGAAAAAAAAATTTAAAAATCTTTGGAGCGGTTTTTGAGAAAAAAAAGTTTTTATTTTAACTTCTTGAAAATATTTTTAAAAAAAATTCAAAAACGCCAATTCAAATGTATTCAGAAAATACAAATAAATATAATTTTTGAAAAAAAATTAAAGAGCAGTTTTCGAATAATACATTTTTTACGGCATGCGGATTAATTTGGGCAACCTAAAACTATACTTTTGTGAAATTTCGAAAGAATCGGTTAAGCCATTTATGAGATAGTCGAAAGCAAAAAAACGGTCCTATGGAAAGTACCGTTTTTAGACATTTTTCTAATTTTTTTTTCAACTATATATGATCGGTCGTAGCTAAAAACCCACACTGATTTTTTTTTATCAAAATCGTTAGAGCCGTTTCCGAGATAAATAGGTTTGAACGTAACGGTTATATGGCAGGTACCGTTTTTTTAAGCTAAATTTCCCCTCTGTACAATACCTAAAAAACTATATATACCCAGTTTGAACCAATTCGGCCCACCCGTTTCGGCTGTAGGTGTTTTTACATACATACAGACAGACAGACTGACAGAATGACAGACTGACAGACTGACAGACTGACAGACTGACAGACTGACAGACTGACAGACTGACAGACTGACAGACTGACAGACTGACAGACTGACAGACTGACAGACTGACAGACTGACAGACTGACAGACTGACAGACTGACAGACTGACAGACTGACAGACTGACAGACTGACAGACTGACAGACTGACAGACTGACAGACTGACAGACTGACAGACTGACAGACTGACAGACTGACAGACTGACAGACTGACAGACTGACAGACTGACAGACTGACAGACTGACAGACTGACAGACTGACAGACTGACAGACTGACGGACTGACAGACTGACAGACTGACAGACTGACAGACTGACAGACTGACAGACTGACAGACTGACAGACTGACAGACTGACAGACTGACAGACTGACAGACTGACAGACTGACAGACTGACAGACTGACAGACTGACAGACTGACAGACTGACAGACTGACAGACTGACAGACTGACGGACTGACAGACTGACAGACTGACAGACTGACAGACTGACAGACTGACAGACTGACAGACTGACAGACTGACAGACTGACAGACTGACAGACTGACAGACTGACGGACTGACAGACTGACAGACTGACAGACTGACAGACTAGCAGACTGACAGACTGACAGACTGACAAACTGACAGACTGACAGGCGACATACAGACGGATTTTTAGACCATCTTTTTTCGTCTTCGCTATAATCGTAATGTCATGTTTGATTGTTATCTCACAACTTTTTTTTTCGGCGAATGCATAACTTGCCTTATATTACCTATAATCGCAAGTAAAATTAATATAATTAGATAGTACTTATGTAGTTATTTACAAATGTGGGCGTCTTGCATTTTCAAGTGGGACCAACAGTGAGTAATACTGCATCAACAATGCAGTTTTTTAAAGTCTAGATAACAACTTTAGCATAACTTCAAAATGTAGAGGTGATCTCCCTGGTTGCAAATATTTTAGTCCAAGACGTTTTGCTGGCGTCTTTTTGCCTGCAAGAAGGGTTTACGTTTAGCTTATCTTGCATGCAGAAAGCCGCCAGCAAAACGTCTTGGACTAAAATATTTGCAATCAGGGAGCTTACCTATACATTTTAAAGTTATGCTAATGCTGTTATTATAATTTTTTTAATGGATGTCAGGATAATTGGCCGTAAATCTTTCGCGGATTCGTGACCAACCCTGCCAATTTTCGGAATAAAAACCACTTTGAACTGTCTCCATGATTCGAGCATATGTTTGGGCGAAGACATCGCTTGAAATTCATTTCCAGCCATGACACCGCTATGTCGAGATATTTTTATAATAAACTCCAAAGCCAAATCTGATTTATCTAATTTCTCAACAAACAGAATCCTCGGTTACCACTAAAGGAAAAAGTTTTGAAATTCTTATTCAATAAAATGTATGATTTTTTGACACTTTTGATGTTATTATTCGGGAATTTGGCCTTCTGGAATATGAGATTCAATGGATTTCAACTAGGGTTAATGATGATTGGTCAAACGACATAATCTCAAAAAAGAAATCTTCCAGGACAATATCAACAATAGGTTTTTGTCGTATTGAATTATGAATTTTTGTTGTCCCTATTGAAAATAAAGTTGAATGCTTCCAAGACGCAGGCTCTCTTTTTCACTAGAAAAAGAAAAGCTTATTATCTGCCAAGCAATAGGCTTCAGTTGAATGGGGTTCAAACTGAATGGAAATCGAGTGCCAAGTACCTTGGTGTACACCTGGACAAAACCCTGACCTTTAGTTTGCATATTCAACAAACATACTTAACAAACTTAATGTTGCAATAAAAACTCTTTATCCATTTATAAATCGTAGGTCCAAATTGAGTGTTGAAAACAAATTGTTATTATACAAAGTTATATTTCAAAGCATAATGCTATATGGTTCTCCCGTCTGGGGAACATGCGCTAAGAGTCATATACGCCGGCTTCAAATTATGCAAAATAAAATCTTAAAAATGATGCTTAATCTTCCCTGGCACTTTTCTACGGAAGAACTCCACGAAGAAGCAAAAATTGAAAAAGTTGCAATTCGAATCGAAAAATTATATGATCGTTATAAGGTATCGTGCGGTTACTCTGAAAATAACTTGATATTAAATTTAGCAACTTAAGATGATGTAACCTTTTGTTTTTTCTTTTCTATTTATTTATTTATTCAAAAAAAAAAAATCATTTTCTTATGCTGTGATACAAAAAAAAAATATATATCTATTTGTTTGTTAATTTAGTTACATTTGTATTTATTTATTTCTTTTTGTTCAAATATTGTAACTTTTTATTTATTTATTTATTTCTATATTTATTAACATATTTATTTATTTATTTATTTTTATTTATTTATCTATCTATTTATTATTTATTTATTATTATTTATTTATTCATATATCATCTATTTTTTTACCTATTTATTTATTTATTTATTTATTGATTGATTGATTAATTGATTAATTTATTTATTTATATTTTTTGCTGTTTCTTAAATTTATTCATTTATTAATATTTCTGTTTCTTCTTGTTTAATAATAGATTTATTTATTTGTTTATATAAACTACCTACTGTGATATACATTTAATTAGACTTAATTTACTAATTTTATTTTATTTCGTTGTTCATATATTTATTTATCTATTTAAATGCTTATTTAATCGAGTATGTAAACAACATCTTTTTTTGTGATCTCACACAGTCCCAATTCTCTCTTCTCTGGAAATATCCAGGAAATATCTATATTTGTTTATTGTATGAAGGTTTTTTTCATGTAGCTTTTCCTTCTAAAACAATTTGAATCTGTGATAATATTATTGTATAAATGTCATACGTTTTTCAGTAGTAAGGTAGAAAATATACCATTTCTCTGTAAATTGTGCAATCTAGTTATAGAAAAGATTCATTTATATAAATTCAGCTACAATAAAGATTCTGAAATATTGACAACTTTAAATCATAAATATGCGATTGAGATATATTTAAATCATCTCAAAGAACAATTCGTGGCCACGGGCCTGGATCGCTCCACGGAATGATATTCATTTCAAAAATCTTAATTAAATTTTTCAATTGTCCATCCCCTTCTTCCATCCTTTCTACAGAAAATTCCAGTACGATTGTTATTGCTACTCCGCAACTCGAAGAGAATGCCGACAGGAAGAAATCCTAGACTTTTGTAACTAAGGATACTTTCATTTCTGTTTGGTATAACTTTTTACTTGTTACATTATTGTTTATTGGTAAAATCCGACAACAATATTTTGCTCTTCAGAGATTGTCTAGTTACCAAATGAAACATTGCCCCAAGCTGGAGTGCATTCATATCTCCTTTGAATAGAGCGATATAAATATGTATGAGTAGAGTATCCGGCATTGAAATATGTTTTTTTTGCTATATTTTTGTTAAACATTAAGCATAATGGCTGTGCTGCTGTTAAAAGATTAAGTGTTTGGTGTTTGTACTAGACTTGCGACTTTACTATCATCTTGCCGCCAGAAAACTAACAATGGAGGACAACAAAATGAGTTATTACTCTCATTTTTGGATTTTGTTCAGTTAATGCATTTTTGAACAAGGAGCGAACTGCCAACCGCACGGCAACGGATCTTTAGGAGAAAAAAGTGTTACCCCTAGAAAGGGAAAGGTTTAACATTTTCAATATGATGTTGCTTGTAGTTTGTTCAGTTGGCTCTTTCTTCCTGAAGGAAAAGAACTTTGTTAAGAACAAGGAATCCTTTTTTTTCCTGTTTTTTTTTTTTTTTGAATTCCTAGCAGGATATTAGTGATTTATGAATTTAATTTTGTAAGGTTTTTTCTCTCAAAGGGTTTGCTTAAAACGAAAGCTGGTTATAATGTATTGTCTAAGCAGTTTTACATAGTTTTCTGGAGGATAATATAAAAATTCTGGCATTTATCAAAACTACAAGAAGTGAAGGCAACATAAGTTTAAGCTATTTTCATTTGAAATGGGACAACACTTTAACAGTAAATTGTGCGAGCTGTGGAATGCGAATTATCTTAGGGAGTCTCAAAATATATATTTTTCTCTATGTTAAATGCCTTAAAGAAAATAAATTTTTTTTTTTGTGAATTTCCAAATTTCGTAAAAGCAATTTAGCAAGAAATTATGTTGATTTTGAATTCGAAAATCTGTATTACACAAGTGAAACAAAAAAATTATATTATTGAAGATAATGCATTTTTTTAGCTTTATTTTTCACACATTGAAAATGAATATAGGTTAGTTTTCGGGAAAATATGCTAAAGGGTGTTTTTTCTAAGGGTGTAGAGAATTTAAAAAAAAGTTCTCCATTAATTTGATTAATTTCAAAAGTTTTCCGTATGCGTGAGAGAAACGGGAGCCAGACAGACTGGCGCCGTAACGCGTTACGTAACAAATAGGTTTATCCCATAAGAAGTTATCACTTCAAAAAATATTTTTTTTTCAAAAAAACTTTTTTTTCAAATATATTGGAATGCAGCATTATCTAGAGTTTGAAGGACCTTCTATATAAAAATGTTTATCGAAATGCATTGAGTAGCTTATGAGAAAGTTGGAAACCAAAAAAATGTAAATGGTTGTATGGCAGGTACCGTTAATAAAAAAATTGGTAAACAAATTTGTATACCAAAATGTAGAATATGCCTATTATGTTACATAGATTTTTACTTGCGATTTTTTATTTTTTTTTAGTTTAACTATATGCCTCAGGTTGCATTTAAAAGACCTGAGGTAGGAGAACCAGGTATTGACTGTCTCATTTTTAACCCATGGACGGCATCAAATTAAAATTGGAGGTAAAGAAAAGAATGCGCCTAGCGTGGGGATCGAACCCACACGTCTAAGTTAGCAATCAAGCACTTTATCCACTGCTCCACTTTATCCACTGCGCCATTGCCACCCACGATTGGCATATGTTGGTACTATAGAGCAAGTTTTGCATTTGAAAAAAAAAATCGAACTCGAGATTTTAATCAAAGTTGACATTACGATGATAGAGAACACCAAAAAAGTAGGTCCCGCAATTCCGCCTGTCTGTCTGTCTTTCTGTACAACTCTGTACAGCCTAAGCGGCTGAAACGATCTTCTTCAAACTTGGTATTTAAGCGTTTTAGGTGGTTGTCCAAAACAGATTTTTGAATCGTTGTTTAAGCCCCATGAATAACGGTACTTGCCATAAAATTTTTCTACCATCTTAATTATCTCGAAAACGGCTCTAACGATCTTGACAGAAATTGGTATGTGTATTAACTTGAGTATGGTCTACATTTTGGCCGAACAAAATTTTAAAATGTTTTATTATTAACGGTACCTGCCATACAACCATTTTATTGATTTTCGACTTTGTCATAAACGGCTCAACGGAATTCAATCAAAATTTGTATACAGGATCTCCCTCGAAATCTAAATAATATTGCATATCAAAATTTTCAAAAATTATTTTTGAAGTGATAAATTTTTATGGGACGATAAACCGATGCGTTACGTAACGCGTTACAGTCAGAATTCCTTTCGCTGAAATAAATTATGAAATAAAAATACTTGGCGAATTTATTGCATTTGAACTGAGACAATTGGATTGATAGTTGTATGCTCACGCCACTAGGCTGTTTGCAAGTTGAACGAATTGTAGTAATAATTTGTAGCTTTTCAGTAAATGAGAAATTTAATAATGAGTTTGAACTGAGGTACTTATAAGCCCATGAATCTGGAGCAAGATTATATGTTTGTACATAAGTTGATTTTCAAACATACACATAATTAAATACCCAATGTTGATAAACAAAACAATTTGTCTATGTCTTCTTATATTCCATTAAAACCAGTTCTAAAAATTGTCATAAAATAAGTTGCTGCTTTGCTCATTACATGCTGCTTAGGCATAACACTAACAACATTTGATTGAGTAAACTACCCATAAAATATGATAACGAAATAAATAAAATAATGCGAATTATAAAGGACATAAAGTAATAAGACACGGTAATTCTCTCCGCATTAGATCAACCGCCAGCCGCCAGATAAATCTTTGACATCAACCAGCTCTAGTCTCAGAACATAGCGCCACACATCTTTCCTATCCTTCTTTTTCTTCTTCCACCGGATGACCGCGCTGTGTTAAGAAAAACATATAAAGGGTATTCATAATCCCTTGAGCGCGTGCAAAGTTATAAAAAAAAAAAAAACAAGAAAACTGTAATATTAAGAAGATTACACATATCAGTCATTTACATTTGACTGGTTCCATAAATGTATTTGGTTTTTCTTAAATAAGCAGACATTAACAATATGACTATTAATTTCATGCAAATCATTACTCTATGAGTTATTCGTATACAAGCTTTACAATCTTTATTTCAAAACCGAAGAAAAATATTCAAAATTGCCTGCCTACTCCTATCATCGATGTTCAGTGTAGAAGAACAGTTGTGTTGCAAAATAATTAAAAAAGAAAAGATGTGGTTGATTTGAGCTTATATCGTCTGTTCTAATAGTCCAATCTTTAAGCTTAAGGTCTTGAGGTAAAACTTGAGGCTGTATGCCGGTGGGTATTTGACATTCTGAGGCCCGTTTTCTGATATACACCTTAAGCGTTTAAGTTCTACTAAAGCACTTATGTGACAGTTTATGCAGAGGAAAAAGTAGCCCATAAGCGTTTTAAGTCGAACATAAATATTTATGATTCGTATCAGCAAACGGGCCTAAATGCATAAGTTGATGAAAAATTTCAATATTTTGAAAAACAGTTTTCCACAAAGTTATTGCCCCAGCCATCGTTTACAAAAGTGCTAGCATAAGTATGTCGATAAATACACGTATGTATACGTAAAGCGTTACGGCGGCGCCAGTCTATCTGGCTTCAATTTATCTCACGCATACGGAAAACTTTTGAAATTAATCAAATTAACGAATAACTTTTAAAGCTTTTTAAAGTTAAACAATTTCAGTATTAAATAGTTCCTAAGATGAGTTTAGGTTATCACTTCTGTCGGGCGCGCGTCCCGAGACACACGTTTTTTTTTGAAAATTCAATATTTCGAAAACGGGTTGTCGATTTTTTCTGAAATTTTGTTTTTAAATTTATATTATTAAAATTTTAAAATGTTCGTACCAATTTTTTTTTTAGAAAAAAATGTAGAAATTTATATATAAAAAATTAAGTGAAAAACGATTTTTAAAATACTTTTAGCCGTTTCCATTAAAAATCTTTTGCATAGAATGTGATCGCACATATGAGCAAGTGCGTGCGATCTATTCGTGCATTTTATTTTAAATCAAAATGGTTAAAGTAGTTTTTGAGAAAATTAAGATAGAAGAAACAATTGTACGGCAATTACCGTTTTTTTTAGGGGTTGAAAAACCAAATTTTCAGAAAATCTCTTCAGTGGCTTATTCTGTAGACGATCTACAGACAGACGGAATTGCGGGAAATACTGTGTTGGTTTTCTCCATCATCGTAATGTTGACTAAAATTTTGATTTTTACTCATTTTTTTTTCAAATGCATAGCTTGCCCTTAGGCAAGTCTCAACGGAACAATTGGATATAACGTGGATAGATAAAAGAAGAGAGGTGGCCAGATTAGAAGACACCAAAAGTCTTAATCTCTTTATTACATATTATTATGTACACATGTGTATATACATATATGATAGAAAGATAGATAAGATTGGAGATACCAACTCTATTTGTAAAGATCTAAGCATTTACAAGCATACATATGTGCGTATTATTCATAAGATACTGTCTTGACTTTCAACAACTTAATTTGCTTTAATTTAATTGACACATTTATAGGTATACTCGTTGAAAACCTCCTTTCGCCTTTTCTGATGCATATATCTCTATGCTTACGCCAGAGCTTTTGTAGACGATGAATGGGGCAATAACTTTGTGGGATACTGTTTTTAAAAATATTGAATTCTTTCATCAACTTTTGCATTCATAATGTCAAAAAAAAAAAAACGAATAAAAATCGAATAAATTTTTTCCTTTAACCCCTCTGCAACATAAATATTGTAGGACACATCCCTGTTATTTTTAAGCCGGCATATACCGGCTCCAAGTCTTACCTCAATTTTAAGATTTTTGTATAAAGAAGTAATTAAGCACTTGTTTTTCCACAATTTAAAATTTTGTTTTTAATAATATCTAATTAAAAAACTTTTTTAAGGCAAACGCGTTTCGTCTTAGTCAATTTTAAGACCTTAACCTTAAAGATTGGACTAATAGAACTGACTGACAGCCAACACGTCTTTTTTTAATGAATTTTTCAAACATAACTGTTCTTCTAAACTGAACATCGATGAAAGGAGTCAAACTTATCAGGCAATTATAAATGTTTTTCTCTTGTTTTGAAATTAAGATTGCCAAGCTTATATAGCTCATAGAGTAATGTTTGATACATCAAAATAATCGTCGTATTATCTACTTATTAATTAAAGAAAACCAATTCACGGAACCAGTCAAAGTAACTGACTGATATATGCAAATTTCTCAATAATTCAGTTTTCTTACGGTTAGTGACACTCTAGGAATCCAATATTTTTACCACACATTCATCGCAATATACTCTATCATTCCTGAAACTTTCGGATTTCTAGGTCCACTCTTTCAAAAGATAAAATTCTTTTAGTTAATAGTGCGTTATGCGTTACGTAACGAATCAGTTTACCCTCCCATAAAAAGTTATCACTTCAAAAATGTATTTGTGTTCAATCGAGAGAGTATAGAACAATGAGAATTAATTGCTGTATTTAAAGAACGTCTTCCGAGATACAAACTTTTCGGTTACTCATCCTGCAAACACTTGTGGCCGTGTGTCGTCAACAGCTCGAACAATCTTGCCTTCCAACCTGTTGATGGTTGTGTACTAAAAGCTACAGGAATTTATTTGAACATTTTGGCAAAAAACTTGAATTTCATATTATGAGGAGCAACAAAAAAATAAACAAGGGTAGTTTGGTCGCCAGTTTGGAAAAATCGTATACATGATCTTCTCACGAATGAATTTTTTTATATAATTAGGTATGAATAGAAAAACACATTGTAAAAAAAAAAATATTGACGAAAAAATATCAATTTTTTTTGAGGTGACCCTTTACCCTTTATCTCGTTTCTAAGCTATGAACTAAATATGTGCATAGAAATATAGGAAATTTAGTGTTCTGCAAAAATTACCTCATTTACGAGTTTTCAGCAAAACTAAGTAAATAAAATGCCCAACAGAAGTATAAGATTCTTAGTAGAACCGGCTTAACATATTTTAAGGTCGTTTTTTACTTAAATGTACGAGTATATACATACATATATATTTTTTAATTTTTGGTATGATAATTTTAAACATTCAACTTTAAAAGCAGAACTAAAAAAAATAAAATGCACGACTGGATCGTAAAAACTTGCTCTTGTAGCTAAAACCTATAGTGTAACTTACTCACTGACGCTGCTGGTAAGTAGCTAGCCTATTAGTTTTTCTATGCAGACTTAAAGCCGATGTAGGTAAGATTACCTAGATTCTTCGTATAATTAATTGTCGAATGCATGATTCAATGAATAGTTACATAGGTACCTACCTACATTATGTTTATTTAAATGGATTTTAATTATGTAAATCAAGAGAGTATATAGTAATAATGCAAATATGTACATATCTTTATATGTATATAATGAAAGTGAATTGTATGTGGGTGGGAAAACATCGTTTTTTTTTTTTAAATTTATTAAAACTGCCATCATTTCATTTGCTTTTTTTCGGAAACAACGAAGAACACTGCTTTTTATTTTTAGTTTTTTTTATAATTTTCACGCTCGCAAGATATTATGATGTTACCCTTTATATACGAGTATTTTTTAACACATCGCGGGCGTGAGAGAGAAAAGTTAGAAGTTTAGGAAAGATGTGAAAACAAATAATTTTTGGAATTTTGGTATGCAGTTTTTTTTAGAATTTATTAAAATACATATAATTATAAAATTATTTTTTTTTTGATTAGTTTCAAAAATATTGATTTTTAAAAAACAAAAGCTTTAAGAATTGATTTTAATTAGAAAAAAAAAGTTATTCAAAATTTTGACATGCAGAATTAGTTTGTCGGCTTAGATCTTCTTAAATATAAGACTTGAAAGAAATCTAATGTAGCGTTACCGAGAAAGGCAAACATTTAAAAAAATAGTTATATGGTACCGTTAATGAACGTATCCTTTTTTTGAAAATCCAATATGTATTTCGAAAACGGGTGGATTATTTTAACTTGCTATTATAGGTAGGTAGTAGGTATAAGGCAAGTTATGCATTCGTAAAAAAAAATCTAACAATCCAAGATGACATTTCGATTATAGAAAAGGCTAAGCAAATGTCTGTCTGTCAGTCTGTCCCTCTGTATGTATATCGAGCAACAGCCTAAACGGCTTGAGCGATTACCTTCAAATTTGGTATGTGTGATTTTTTTGGCAGTCCTCAGAGGGGAAATTGAAATTTTATTGTTAGGCCTAAAAATAACGGTACCTGACATATAACCATTTAGGAAAATCTTATTTTTCTCAAAAACGGCTCCAACGATTTTGATAAAAATGTTTGAGAATTTTTTTGTTGGCCTCATTTAATTTCAACCAATCTTAGGGGGAAAAGTCTAATAACGGTACCTTTCATATAATGTTTTTTTTTTTACTTTTAGGCTATCTCGGTAACAGTACATTGGATTTCCTTAGATTTATATATCTGAGAAGATCTAAGTAGTCAAACTAATTCTGCATATCAAAATTTTGAATAACTTTTTTTTCTAATAAAAATTAATTAAAAAAATTTTTTTTTCAAAAATCAATATTAAAAATATACTAATCTAATCAAACAAAATAATTTTAGATTTTATAGTCACTTGTATGTATATTAATAAAATCTAATAAACTGCATACCAAAATTTCAAAAAAACAATTGTTTTCAAAAAACTCAAAATAAATGGCAATGGCGCAGTGGATAAAGTACTTGATTGTTAGCTTAGACGTTTGGGTTCGATCCCCACGCTAGGCGCATTCTTTTCTATACCTCCAATTTTAATTGGATGCCGCCCATGGGTTAAGAATGAAACATTCAATACCTGGTTCTCAAATCCACTGTGCCTTACAAGTGCCGTGCAATTTAGGTTGCATTTAAAAGACCTTAGGTCTTACAGGCATATAGTTAAAGTAAAAAAAAAACAGGATTTCATCAAAATCCGCTCTACAATTTTCGAGATACTTTTTTTTATAAAATTTTCAGTGATCCGTGGTATCTAATGGCGTTCTTCGTTTTTTTAAAGTGATGGGTTTGGCAGGTTTTTAAGTTGAAAAAACGATTTTTACCCACCTATACACCATTAATTTTTATTATATACATATGTATGTACATACTTACATACCTAGGTTCATTATATGTATATAGGTAGGCACATATTACCCTCCTAATTGATATAATTTTAATCCATTTGGATATACATTTGTAGGTCTTGTAGTCTTGAATCATCTATTGCACAATTCATTATATTAATAGTCAAGATACTCTTACCTACATCGGCTTTAAACCTGCATAGGTACTGACAGCGTCCGTGGTTATAAAAGTTGTAAGCTACAAGAGCAAGTTCGTACGATCCAGTCGTACATTTTATTTTTTTACAAATCTTATAAATATGGTAAGAACATTTTGGTTCAATTTTCCAAGGGAACAAAACACAAATTCAAAATTAAAATAAAATACAGGAGAGTATCGTACGAACTTGCTCTTGCAGCTAACAACTTTAATGTGGCTAGCCATTGAGGTTTAATTAGTTAGGTGTTGTTATCCTACGCAGGTGTAAATCCTATGTAGGTAGATTACCTTGATTCTTAGTATAATGAATTGTCGAATGGATAATTCAAGGAATAGTTAAATAGGTATGTGCCTACAAGTATATTTAAATCTAAGTTATGGATTTTAACTATGTGAGTAAGAAAATAAAATGTATATACATGCATATACATATAGGTTGGTAGGCAGCTATATGCAAATAACTTTATAATTTAGGTGCACTATGCATACATAAGATTCATGTGATTTTTAAAGACACGTCATAATGTATATGATATATACGATTTTTAGAGACACATGTGTATAAATAAATGTATGAGGGCCTACATTGTATTTAGTAATCAGTGACGTAGGCAAAAATTCGTAAAAAGGGAATAATAATAAGGTAGATATAAATGGACAATACACATAATTAAATGTTTTTATATTGCTTAGTCCTTATAGTTTTAGAAAAAACAAAGTTGCCAGTTGAATTCATGGATACATAAGAATACATATATCAAAAAAAATGTATTTATTTATTTATTTCATCAATTGATAACAAAGATCTGCTGATTACAAAATTTTAACAAAATAATAAAAAAAATATAGGGCAAGCAACCAAATTAACAATTTAAATATATCAACGAACAAATTTTAAGAATTTAATTAATCAATTACATAATTGAAGAACCTTCCTCTTAAAGCAATCTCTATTCATAGAAAGGTCAATCCCTTGACATACCATATTAAACAATTTTAAACAACGCGTTATTGGTTCACCCGTAGTTGGTTCTATGGGTAGCAGTATAAAACAACTCATTTCTATTTCGAAGAACTCGTATTGGGACGTAAAAGACATTAATGAAAGCAATTCAATAGAGGTAATTCTATTATCGAAAATATCTTTAACAAACAAGATGCATTGGGTTTGCCTGCGACATTTAAGTGTTTTCAAGTCAATGAGGGAACATCTTGAATTATAATCTGGTAATGATTCAGTCCAGTTAAGCTTTCGTAGAGCATAGCGTGTAAATCTTTTTTGAATCATTTCACAAAATCAGTATACAAGACATCAACTTGCTTACCCATTTCCATATGGTTGATACAAAAATTTGCGAATAAATTTAAATTTGTACACGTCGACCTACCTTTCAAAAAACCATGCTGATTAGATGATAACGATTCCTTAACAGCGAAATAAAATAAAGAGTGACCATTTTTTTCAAATAGTTTGGGAATAGCAGAGAGCCTAGAAATTGGTCTGTAATTTTTCACTAAGTGTTTAAGACCACTCTTATAAATTGGATCAATGAACGATATTTTCCATTCATCAAGGAAAACTTCAGAAATAATTGATTTATTAAAAATAATGGTCAAATCATTGCAAAGAGAAGGAGAACATTTTGACAAGAAAATAGGAGGAATCATATTAAAGCCAGAATTTTTTGTTACATCGATTTCTTTTAGACTGTCTTAAATATCTTGTTCTGAAAAACTTCGTAACGAAAAATCTACTAAGGGGTTAATATCTGGGTATAAGCTTTCAATATTAGTTATTACGTCAGAATTATAACGGGTCCGCCAACTAACTTTTTTTTTCAACTAGTGCTTGTTTCGTGAATAGTAACACTTAGCTCATATCTGATTTGACAGATAATTAGCTTTATCCTTCCGCTGAACGAATATGGTTGTGTATACGCTTGAACAACGCTCGCTAAGTGGGCCTGCGATCGACTTAGAGAAGATGCTGATTTTGCCAAAAAAATCATCTTTTCAGATGAAGCTCATTTTGATCTTGGCGGGTATGTAACAAGCAAAATTGTCGCATTTGGGGCACAGAAAACCTGTACGCATACATTGAAAAGCCGATACACCCAAAAAGAGTCACGGTTTGGTGCGGATTTTGGTCCAGAGCCATAATTCGAAAATGAGCAAGGAGTGGCCGTTACAGTCAATGGCGATCGTTATCGGGTCATGTTGAACGAATTTTTGTTTACAAAAATTGAAGAGGAGGATATTGGCAATATTTGGTTTCAACAGGACGGCGCTACGTGCCACACAGCCGAAGCTACACTCGATGTTTTGCGCCCAATTTCGAAAAAAAAAGTTATTTGGCGGACCCTGTATGATGTTTGAAAGAATTTAGCAAAAAGGTCACACGAGGACTGAATATCATTTGATTTAAGGTTTTCATATTCCATACATTGAGAAAATGACGAACATTTTCTTTTAGAATTCAGGAACACCCAGAAAGATTTTGAATTATTTCTTATATTGGATTCAGTATTGTTTATATACTTTCTATACAGAAAATTATTTAGAAAATCAAACTCCTTTCTTAATTGAACAAAAACAGCTCGGTCTTCAGAGAGATTTGTTATTTTATAACGCTTGAAAGCCTTGTTTTTAGCATTCTCCAAATTTTGAATCCTTTTATTAAACCACGGAAGCTTAAACAATTTTGTTCTTGTTACTGACTAGACAAAACGTTCTATGCCTTCAAAAACTTGTATACATTTCCTCTAGAGACTTGCAATAAATTCTTCCAATTCACAGTGTTATAAAATTTCAAAAATCGTTGGCGCGGTTTTTTAATAAATGAATTTTGTATGTATAAAATTTTGAAAACATTTTTAGAAAAAAAAAACTTGAAACGCCATTTTAAAGATATAATTAATATAAATATAAAATTAAAATTTCAAAAAAATTCTGTGACTATTTCTTGAAAAATCGATTTTTCAAAAAAAAATTTATTTATTTCTTCAAAATCGAAAAACTTATTTTTTTGAAAATTTTCGTATGCAGTTTTATTAACAATTTTAGGCAACATTTGTATAAAAAAAAATATTTTAATGGGTTCATCCAATGTTGAGAAAGTCGAAAATATGAAAAGTGGTTCTATGGGAAGTACCGTTTATAAGTAAGCAAAATAAAAATTTGTATACCTAATAGTGGACTGTACTAATTAAGGAAAACACACATTTAAAAAAAAATTCTTGAAGCCGTTTTCGAGAAATACATTTTTTTCTTAACGGTTTTTTTTTTAATTTGTATGGGAGGTACCGTTGTTTTTTTATCTTAGGAATATAGTTTTTTTAACTGCTCACGATAATGTCAAAAAACTAGCAAGTACGAAGTTACGCAAAAATCCATTAAGTCGTTTTCGAAATTTTGAGTTTTCAACAAAAAAAAATTTTTTTTAATTTTCAAAAAAAATTAATTTTGAAAAATTTTGACTTACAATGTTTAAACTTTTCATGAGGTTCTGCGCAAAAAATTTCAAAAAAATCAAATTAACCGTTTTCCAGAAAATCGAAAACCAAAAAAAAATGGTGCTACCCGAGGTACCAAAAGTAATAATTTTTTTCTAAAACAAAAATTACTTAAACGTTCCCTTTTGCTTCATTAATGAACTGATTTTTTTTTTATAAAAATAGTTATAGCCATTTTCGAGAAAAATAAGTTTTTATTTTTGGCCAGAAAAAAATGTATAGGAGCTACTGTTATTTGCCGTCTTAAAAAAAATCAAAAAAAAAAACGTGAAAAATTGCAGCCCATAAAAATGCAAAGATTGTAAAAAAAACCCGAACACGAATTAGATGAAGGAAGTAAAAAATCGAAACGACAATAAATGATTTCCAGGAATCCCTGTGGTAAAAAATGAATCAGTTTGTGATAAAAGAAAAAAAAGCTCATTTCTGGTCGCCGAGCTTAAATTAAAAAAATTAAAAAAAAAAAACAAAAGAAACAGAAACATTAAATGGAAAACGCCTCAAGGGTTGACCCAGGAAAATGTCTGCCCTGATCCCTATGTGCTCTGCATTTTCTCTTTGTCCTGCCGTTTCTTCAATGTTAAACAACAAAGCGCTTAATACAAGTACAACACTTTAGTGGAAAATTACGAGTTACGTAAAATAAACGACCGCCCCGCCATATAACCGTGGCATGTTGCAAGTACTGTATACTGTTGTGCTATGCTATGTCCTTTCGATTATACCCCAGTTACAGTTAGGTACAAAGCGGTCGTTGTTTTGGTTGCTAGTTGCATGGCTATGGATAATGGCCGTTGGGGTTGGGGCTGGGAACCCGGCTAACCATAGCCGTGGCGAAAGAATTGAACACGTGGTTAAGAGCTGGTATTCTTCTACCTCATCTCTTTTCAATAACTTTTGGGGCACAAGGATATTTTTTTTTTTTAATTTTTTTTTTCTTCCTTATTTGTGTAAATGCAAATTTGATACTCGGTAAACATCCGATGTAAGAGATGATTAAAAAAAAATATATTGGTAGCTATCTACGTTAAGCGACGTTGTTTCATTGTTTATTTTATTTTTTGTTTTTGTTGGCGCTGAATCAAAGATATGCAAGAGAGGTAAACAGAAATATTGTGTACCTTTGCCATAATAATATTGTATATGTAGGTATGTTGTATGCATACAGTTGAGGAGGGGTAAGTACACTTGCTCATAAATATACTGCGACTATAAGCGGTCTTTTTTTCGAGCACGAGCGATTGCGAGCTCACTGAAACAGGAACTGCATAATAATTATTTTGGTGCAGTAGGTATAAACTAACAAGAAGGTCTCACTTGAAGTTTATGTAAATTGACCAGGAGTCAGGGGGAGCAAAAAACTACAAATTAATTAATAAATTGCATTATATGTGTAGGTATGTGGAAATACACACAATAACAGTGAAAAGCTTTTACTTCTTTTATAAGTTGGAATTATTAAATTTGATTGAAAAGAAAAATGCCTCAGCTTACAGATTTATAACGTTACAATTCTCGGATGGTACATATTGAGATAAGAGAATTCTTATTTTGGAAATCATGACGCCCAAATGATAAAAACATGTCATATAAATTATAATAAATGGTTTTCCAACAACGGTGCCATTTTTGTTTAAAAATAACGTTGGTAATATAATCACGGTTAATGCCGAACACTTCAGGCTAATGATAAACAATAAACTGCCATGAAGTCAGTAGCAACTCCTCCTTTGAACTAAATGGCGCCCAACAGATTTCAACACAGGGCGACATAATGCCTTTTTGAAGGATTTTTATCTGATGCAAAAACATCGTGATCCATCCACCGAGATGTTGCGATGTTCCACCTTTAAAAGTTTTCTCGAATGTGTACTAAACTTTTAAATGAAATTTCCCCAAAAAATTGAAACGCAAAAGCTCATTTGGATAAAATATGTGTCTGAAAGTTAAGTACTCTGGCATAACAAGACATAAGGTCTCCAAGGAATCTCAGTAGCAGACAGGCTTTCTATTTCCAATTTTTTAGACAGAATTTTAAATGTTCCAAAACGGTTTAAATGTTGATAAACGTAATTTTGAATGATTAGCAAGTGTTTTGCTATTTTGAAATCTCGGAACAGGCAAATTTTTGGAGAAACTTGCTGAAGGTAAAGTAGTATGTATGTACATTTTTTTAAAAACATTAAGTGTCAAAGTTAGGTTACAATTTTTTTTTGAACAATGACTTATTAAAACTTTATTTTTTTACGAAACTGACAATATTTATTTTTGGATTTGTGACTGGAATTAATAGCATGGTTACTTAGGATTACGTAAGAAATAAAAACACCCAGAAATTTTTGAGCACAGAATATAAAACTGTGGCGTAGGGTATTGATTTTCATTATTTTTTTCAAATATTGCAAATAGGTATTACTAAACCAAGCGGAATGAATTTTTTTATTACGTTTCCCAATGCGGGTATCAACTACCCTATCATACTGTACCCGCTTGACGTTGACTTACCGGTCACCCTGTATACAAAATATATTTTCAATTTAAATTTATAATAATAAAGTCTAAATAATAGGCGTATTTTATTGGAAACTTATAGGTAACACAGTTATGAGAGCTTGAATAAAACACAGATAAACTTTTAATAATCACTCTTATTTAATACCTCCCTGAATGCCAACCATGGCGTATATACTTTTTTCTGCCAACCGAGCAAATTATTCCACTCACACTGTTTCCACATAAAATGTTGCTGGGAGTATTTTTTATTTACCAATAAAAAATGTATATTTGGTTGGTACGTGTTGTGGATTCACATTCTGTAAGTACATGAATTGTGTGTATTCAATTAAAAATTCTTTTTTTTTTATTTTTAGCTGTATCCCTGTAAGATCTAAGGTTTTTTAAATGCAACATGAATTGCTCGGCACTAGTTAGAAAGAGTAGAAAGATAGGAAAGAATTTTTTGTTGGCACATTTGATTTGAGAATTAGTCATTTACCATCTCATTTTAACCCACGGCTCGAACCAACATGTCTAAGTTAGCAGTCAAGGACTACATAATATCCACTGCGCCACTGCCACTCGCTATGTTTTTTTTTTGATTTTTTTTTTGTGGGTTCGTTGTGGATTCGCATAGATGAATGTAGAAGGTGCACGCATTGTGGGTATTCGACGACAATTTTTTTCGTTTTGTTGATGACATTAAATTAGTGCGTATTGTGTGTATTTGACGCCGATTTTTACTTGCGATTATAGGTACTATAAAGCAAGTTATGGATTCGTGCTTCAATTCTGTCAAATTCCGGGGTTTCGTTTTGTACACCTCCTGCTTGACATTGTCTTGACTTGTTTGGGAATTTTCGCTGGAGTTCCGCCATAACTTGTGTGGCTACGTGTGCACTTGCTCCATCTTGTTGAAACCAAATCCTGCTGAAAGCGATACGTCTTCGGCAAAGTTCTGGGTAAAAAAGCTCCTCCAACGTCTTTAAATAACGGTTCCCATTGATAGTTTGTGTTACACAATTTTCTTCAAAGTAGTATGGTCCGGAAATACACCTTGATGAAATTGCTCACTACACAGTGACTCGTTCTGGTTGCACTTACGTCTCATGGAGCATTTCTGGATTAGATTCACTCCATATACGGCAATTTTGTTTGTTAACATTGCCGTTAAGGTCAAAATGGGCCTCATCAGACATAAACAAACAATTTATCAATGTGTTGTCTTCTTCGGCCATTGCAATCATTTTTCGGCAAAATTCCAGGCGAACAGGCAAATCCTGAGGGTTTAACTTGCTGGTAATTTGGACTTTGTACGGAAACAAGTTTAAGTCATCATGATGTATCCGTTGTAATGACCTTCTGCTAACTCCAATTTGGCCCAATATGTTCCGAGTCGAAATACATGGATTTGCCTGTATTTCCGATGCAACAACCACGATTGTATCCAGAACCCGAACATTAGGATCTCGATGATACGGTCTTTGTTCGGAGCTTCCAGATTCGGCAAACATGTTCACCAGCCCCATAATGGTCCGTCTCCTCGGTAAAGTAACGCCAAACTCCAGCCTAAATTCCCTTTGAACGGAAATGACGAACTGTAAAGAATGGTATCGCTGCACTATCCAAATCCTTTTTTCAGTATCCCAAGCATTCATTTTGATAAATCTAAATAGTGGGCTATAAAATAAAAAAAAAAATAAGCCGATTACTCACACTGAAAAAAAGTTATTACGTTTTATTTTTTAGCACGATCCGTGGGCCACCCTGTATACATAGGTGTAGGTATTTTTTATTTTTAAGAACATTTAAAAAAAATTATATTTTGAAAACTGCTCATTCATTTTTTTTCAAAAATTATAGTTATATGTATTTGCTGAATACCTATGAATTGGCGTTTTTGAATTTTCTTTGAAAAAAACTTTTTTCTTAAATACCGCCCCACAGTTTTTTGAATGTTTTTTTTTCATAAATTCGAATTTATCCAAGAAATAAAATGGAGTACTTTTTTTGAGCGCAAATTAGTTTAAGTATTTATTTTAGAATTTTGAATAATTTCTTATTTGATTATTCTTTTATTTTTAAGTTTATATTATTAAATATACAATTTTTTTTAGAAAAAAAAATTAAAGAAATGTTGTATACATACAAAATTAAGTAAAAAACGACTTTTAAAATATATTTAGATTTCTAAAAGAAATCTTGTGCATACGATGTGATCAAACATAAAAGCAAGTTTGTGCGATCCAGTTGTGCATTTTATTTTTGATGTAAAAGAAAAATGTTTTTAGTTTGTAAAAAGTACCTACCTACTAGAATAAATTTAGGCGAGAGTCATTATCATTAACGTGATATGCCGGAATTATCCAAAAATAAGACTAAATCCTATTTTCCTTCTGTGGAAGAAGTTTTCCCAATGCTTACGCCAAGTTTTTTTTTATACATCTAGGTTGAAAACTCTGGTTTAGTCGAAGTCGATAGTCATTAGTCATGCTTGAGAAATTAAAAAAAAAGTTCCTTTTTTATGAGCTAACCAACTCTAGGGTATATTTTATATAAAAGTACTCTAGCACTCTATATAGCTCGTTGTGTAAATAGTAGACTTACGACAGATGCGGCAGAGCACAAATTGTTTCTCTAGATTCCTACATCATCGCTTGATTAAAAACTTGCTATATTGCTTTTACACAAAACCGATTATTATCCATCCGTGTCCATAGAACAAGTTACATTACATGATGCTCGTGAAGTATTCCCAAACATACTTCACCTTAAATACGAGTACTATTACACATAAATTATTGCTGCACTAAAGTCACAAATTCGGCAAAGAAATTCCTTCTTAAAAATGTCCTCCTTATCAAAGTTATATTTTCGAAATCAAATGCTATTTTTATTAGCCAAATACCATCACAACATACGGACCTGTGCACTCTTAAGTCTGGACGAGGTAGCTATACCTTTCAACTTCCTTAGCAGTAATCGGGTTTGTCCTAGAATTTATGAAATTCAGCAAATTGTTCTAATAAAGCCATGAACAATGAACAGGTTTCATCACTGATGGTCCAATACGATATAACGATATATATAAAATTCATAAAATACTCCTTTCTCCATCATGTCCGCATGGGTTTAACTTTAAACTCTCAACACAAAACTAACTATGTATCTACATAGATACAACCTATATAACTTTTGTACTTGTATCTTTTCATATCTCTTGGAATTACCTATGTAGCTATATACAAAGACCTATAGAACACAATCTAGAAAATATTACTTTATCAGCAATCGGGAAAATTCCTTAACAATATTCTTTTCTATATATTTTACAGCACCACCTGAGCGCATTAGCATACGGGATGATGCCGACATTGAACGATCCAGTATCGTTGGGCCATACAGTGAAGGCGATGTGGTATCCTTAAAATGTGAAGTTTATGGAGGTAAGTTGCCCAAATGTCAAGAATAATCATGCACAAACTGGAAATATTCATACAATTTTTGGACACATCCTTTCTGTGCCTTTATGAGAGCCAATAAAGTACATATACATATACATAACGGCATACATACTCTTTGTCCATATTCTATTGTAAGCAAATGCAAAAAAGAAACTCATACCCATTGTGAACATTATACAAAAATGTACTTGGAAAAAGATCCTTGTACATATTAAATTTAGAAAACTCATCCATTTTGATCCTTAATACCATGATATTCATCAGTTTTTCTCTCTTTCGTTCTAACGACTTTTTGTTTTGTGTTTTTTTTCTCTATTTCAATTTTTCTTGACCACAGGCAAACCGACGCCAACCATAAGCTGGTACCGAGATGGCATACCGGTAATCTCTGAAACAAATCATGTCCCAGGCGGACGTTATGTACAAAGTGAAATTACATTGGGTCCCCTTAGCCGGGAGGATCTTAACTCAAGACTGACATGCAGAGCAAACAATCATCCCAGGGCAACACCAATTGAATCAGTAGTACAAATTGATATGAACTGTAAGTATAATGCCTTCAGGATGTTCCAACCCGTTCATCGGAGGGAGGTCCTTCCTTTTTGCAAACATAATCCTCCTCTATATATAGTTTGGTTGCCAATGCTGTACTCAGAACTTTGGATTCACCTTTTCAAACGTTCTGGCTTGTGGGTATCCATAACCAGAATCTATATCTTACATACGACACCCTTCTCAAAAACATTATATATACATCCACCCACACTCATATCTTACATCGAGAAACATGATAGACAAGTTACATACAATAACACTATTCACATTACCCATGCAATCCGTTACAAATTCAATTTCAAATATTAGTTTTTGATTTACTTAAGACGAACTGGGGCGAGTCGTGGTATAAGGAAATCGACAAACCTGCATACGGTAGGATGGATGGTAGTTAAACATGTAACTATAAACCGATTCAACTAAATGACAAAAGTCAACTAATCCTTCGGGGCTTGATGACTGGTCCTTGGCGTCTTGGTTTATTTTCAATCAATTCTTCTTGTACCAACTGAAATTATTGTAAGAGAATGACACTTCACTATATCAGAATATTATTATTAAGATGAGAATTTAGGTACAAGAGCTTGAAATTATTTTACTTGTGAAATTTGTGGAGACAACTAGGTATTATTCAGAATATGCTCCATTGTAACCCTCAGCAATTTGTTTTAGAGAGACGTGGACAGTACACACTTTCTGTGAATATTTATGGGTAGTCGATACTCGACAGTCTCTTAAAATTGTTTTGATGACTATCGCTGAACTGGAGCGAAACATATCTTGCCACTTGTATGGCGTATATTCAGAAGAACGTAGTAGTCGGGGAGGGTTAGTGTGGCTTGAACTTATTGACTATTGATGGTATGGATACAAAAAACACGTCTGGTCTTCGGAAAAGCGAAATCAGTTTTGATTTAGACGTATTCGCTCTTTAGTTGAAACAACTTTCCTGATAAAACTGCTTCATTTATTCAATTCATTTATTGTACAGAAGTATCGATTTCGGTTAGTTTTTATCGGGAGACGGACACAATTCCGAAATTCTGAATCCCGAAAATCCAAAATCCCGAAAATCCAGAATCCGGAAAACCCAAAATCCAGAAAAGCCAAAATCTAGAAAATAAAATAGAAAAAATAAAAAAAATTCAAAATTGCTTAGCGAAACTTTTATTGAACAAAAAGAAAATAGTCATATAACAAACAGCATTTAACAATAATAATAATCTAATGACAAATAGAATTAAACAATAACAGAACTTCAAAAAAAAAAACAAGTAAAATAACAATAACAGTCAAGTGGTTAAATACATACCATTAGGATTTAGGATTATTTTTATGAAATCGGAGTCCCGAAAAATAATATAAAATGGAAAATTTTGCGCAAATTTTTGATTTTATATTATTTTTCGGGATTTTGGGTTTTCGAGATTTTGGATTTTCGAGATTTTGGATTTTCGGGATTCTGGGTTTTCGGGATTCTGAATTTTCGGATTCTGGATTTGCAGGATTATGGGTTTTCGGGATTATGGGTTTTCGGGATTCTGGATTTTCGTGATTTTGGGATTTCGGGATTTTGGATTTTCGTTTTTCGAGATTTCGGTTTTCGGGATTCTGACCCCAACCCTTTTATATCAATTATAATTATTGAAGAGAATTAATACATTTAAATCCTTTACAGCTGTAATGTAATTTTATACAAAGAAGATTGATATTATTTCAAATTTATTATTTCAAGGGAAAAAACTACAACCAAACCTTTACAACCAAACCTTTACAAAAACTTACAAGCTAATATTGCACACAACAAAATAATAAAATCCAAATTCAAACAAAAGAGATAAATACAAAAAATAATGACTCGACACCAAAACTCACCATCTTTTCGTCATCTTTGAGTTTTAAACCACTTAAAATCGACACAAAATGTAAGGAATCCTTAATGTGGTGTTCCGTCAAGCCAACCAAAGGTTTATCCATTGGCAATAAATTTTCTGGTAATACTCATCCTAACATGAAATCTCCAAAGGAGTCGGGTTGTTTCTTGTTGTGTTGGAATGTCAGCGAGCTCTCTCTTCGATTTTGTCTTGATATCGATGCCTGACATAAGATTTGACGGCTGGGTTTTTTTTTGTTCTTTTTTCTGTGCTCATCTCATTATTTTTTGTCTCTCACGCCGGTAACTACGCTGTTGGCTCACTTAAAAAACTTGTGCTTGTACTTAAATTCTTCAGATACACCATTTTTATTAATTAATATTCATTAACAGGAGTATATCAGGTCAAAAAACATTTTGTTTGTGAAATTAATTTTTGATAATTCTTCTTAAACAGCCTTACTTACACCTCAACCTCTATTGTATGAATGAATTGTCAAGACATGAACTGCCCAACCAAGATTTAAAAAAATGCCCTGATGCTTAACGACAGATATTTCGTTGGCGATACAGATATCAAGTGGAGTCGGCCTGTAAAGACATCAACTAAATGTTTTGATATCAAATGACAAGGGGCATTTATTTGACTGACGATTGGTCGCATTGGATTCCCTTCTCTGTAGATTCTTTGCAGACCAAACAATTTCGGTGGCTGTGTACACGAAGGTGTGAGGCCCTTGGGTGGTAAAAGCGCTTTATGGTTAGATTTTCTGGATATCATAGGATAAAGACCTTTTATGTACATATTTATTTTATTTATGGTTGTGGATATAATGTTTGTTAAAGCTCATTTTTTGTATGAAACATAATGCCGAGTTATCTACAATTCTCAGACCAGTCAATGTTGACTGATCCTAATTGAAGGATCAGTTCCATCAGCGAACCTGGCAGATTTGACGTTATCCCCAAGATGAGGAAAGTCAGATACAAATATATTAAAGAGGATGGGACCGAGTACCGAACCTTGTGGTACACCGGATACTGGACCTTGTGTAGAGGACGACGCTTAAATCAATATTACAAAAACTTTCTATCGGATAGAAACCTTTGAATATTTTTTTTGGCTTTGAGAAATTTTGGGACTTGAATTTATGAAGCAACCCTTCATTCCAAACCGTATCGACTGCCTTTTCGCTATCTAACATTATGAGACTAGTTGACTTTTTCGAATTTAAATTATCTTTTATTAAACCTTGCGATTTGTTGGATGGCATTGTGGGTTTGCCTGAATCCATACTGAAAACTAGGAAGAATATTATTAGTATTAATGTGATTATTCAATTTTTTCTTTGAATATCTTCTCTTACAGTTTGCTTACACTGCAAAGCAAACCAATAGGCCTATAGCTATAAATTTCATTTTTAGGTTTTCCCGGTTTGTGAATTGGTACATTTGATGCTGTCTTCCAACACTTTGGGAAATAGGAAAGGTTGAGGCACCCAATTAAAAATAGTTGTTAAATATTTTATACTACTCAACGGTGGAGATTTAGGTAACTTGTTGTTTATACCGTCAATGCCAGGTGACTTTTTCGTTTTTATATTTTTTTATAAGAATGCTTGTTTTAGAGGGGCTTACAAAATCAGATGGATGTAAAATTATGTCTTATTGTAAGATGGTAGTAATTGAATTAATAACTTCACAAATAGTATCAGGATTACTTAAGTGAGCTGAAATAGTGTTGCTATTAGACTTAATTTGTTGCTAAAAGATCCGCCTTTTCTAATCAAATAAAAGGTCATTCAAGCGACGATTTGTGTGCAAAACTCAAGATGGCCTCTTTCCGCAGACTCGGCTTACTCCGAAAGAGTTACCATTCATATTTAGGCGACAATAGTTGGTCATTTGAGCTTTGAAAAGATTACTAGATTTAGAGAATTAAGAAAGCTTGCAACGTTCATATTCAGAGAACCAAATGTTTTCCTGCCCAAAAATTAAGGAACAAAAAATAATACAATGTCCCAAAGGGGGTACATTTTCTTTGTAATTTGTAAAAAAAACATTCGAAATTCCACTTCGTCTTTAAGGTTGCAATGCTTGTCCTTAAAAAGCTCACGTGAAAAACCCAATTTGCTTGCAGCGCAGTTCGCTGTTAATTTGACTCTGCCATGCAGAATCTTCTTTTACACTCTGCAGTTGCTACAGACCTTAAAGACATTGATGCACGCAAATCCTCTGGCGCGGATTGTATTCATCCCATCGATCTGAAGAAGTGTTTTTCTATCCGCTGGCAAAACTACTGTGTAAGATTTTTCATCTGTCCTACAGATCTTGTTCCGAGTGAATGGAAAACAACATTTGTCCAGCCCGTCCCTAAAAAAGGCGAATCTTATTCACCCTTTAACTACCGTCCAATAGCACGTACGTCCCTTCTGTTGAAGGTCATGGAAACGCTCATTAATTATAAGCTTAAGAAATATCTTGAACAACGAAAGCTCTTTTATGATGCGCAGTATGGCTTTCATAACAATAGGTCTACTGATAATCTGATGGTATATCTCCCCGAACAGTAACACAAATCCCTACATCGTTTTTGAGAAAGAGAGATTATTACTCTTGATATTTCAAAAGCATTTGATAGAGTTTGGCATCAAGCTCTCTTATCGAAAATGCATGGATTTGGTATCGATGAATATCTTATTCGTTAGATTAGAAATTACATTACGGACGGGTCAATACAAGTTGTATTATACAGTTTCAAATCTAATATTCATAATAAAAATGCTGTGTACCTCAGGGTTCCGTTTTGTCCCCAACCCTCTTTCTCTCTTTCTCTTTAATGATCTCTTAGCTGTTACTTCGAGTACACAAAATTGTTTTGCTGACGATAATACACTCAGCTATTTATATTTGTTTTCAGATACACCTCCTTGTTGTTCGAATGAGGAACTGCCACGAAGCGTATGATAAGCTAATTAATTTCTGGAATAAAAAACTGCGTAGAATTTAATGCTTTGAAAACTCAGTGATGTCTTCTGTGATTAAAGCAGAACGCATCCCAATGCCGCTATCCATGAGTGGCACTTGGATTGAAGATGTGCATCACAGGCCACCTCCTGTGGAATTACCACATTTTCTATGTTGAAATGCTAAAAATGCTGGAAATGTGTTTTGGCTATCTTCGAAGATACCAGAAATTATTCTCCAGTTCTGATCTGGCTGTAATCTATAAGACCTTAATGCATGCAAAGCTTGAGGACAACTCTCATATTTGGGTAGGAGCTCCCAAAACTCATTTGAGTTTTTCTTAGAAAGAAGTTAAAATAGAGCTGTAGCCGTACAACACGAATGTGGAATGCTTTGTCGGGCTCTATTTTCCCCTTCGCTTTTGATATTCTGAAATTCAAAACCAATGTTCATCGGTAACCCCTCTTAAATCAGTCCCTATTTTCCTAACACTCGCACTGTGCTTGATCATCTTAAGGGTAGTCAAAACCTGTTTAGTGGGCGGATCATTATATAAAATAATTAATCCCCCATGCTTTTCACAAATTGTTACACTACATGTGACATGCTCAGTCCTCCAACTTTTTGCGTGTACACGCCTGAGTTGGGAACGAAAAATGTTGTTATATTTAGGAAGTTCGCGGAGTGTCAGTTAGCTTATAATAGTTCTGTTTATACAGCTGGTGTATAGCAGTCCCGGTATTCAGTTCCGCGAATCGCCTTGAATGTAATCTTTGGATCACGCGAAACCAGGCCGGCAATTTAAAGATCTTTGGTCAATTATTAGTATAGGGCCAAATTGAGGCGATAAATTTCAGGGGTTTAAATTTGCAGAACACACACTAAAAATAATGTTAGTTTTTATTACTTCCTACTGTCTATTGCGAAAGAGAGACAATTTGTCCAAGAGAAACAGTGCGTCGAAAAAATTCTTTGCCGTGTAGATTCGACAAAAATTCTAGGTCTTCTACATTCCCACCAATTAATAAACCATAAACTAGCATGCTATGGAGTTAGTAGCCACTAGGTCTTGGTTTTCCTATATTGTCAGTTTTTGGCGATAGTAACGTTGAGTTTTTGTATTGACACTTCACACTTTACACACGATATGGTAACACTGCTTGCACCTTACACTGCTCATAGACATAAGCAACTACAAAAACCGATCAATAGCTGAAAAGAAAACTTCAATTTATGATATTTTAACCGATATTTGATTTTTTTATAATTTCTTTTGTCAATTTTTTTATTATCTTTTATTGAAATACCTACAAAACCTCAAGGATTCAACAACAACCCTTTTGGGATAAGTTCACTCTTCTAATTTAAAGTCATTAAATTTTTTTTTCTAACGTCTCGTCTTGTCGCTTCGCGAAGATGAACAATCTAAAGGTATATAACCTTATTCTAGGAAATAATATAGGATACCGTAATATGGCGAAAACTGAAACACACATCAAAATGTGCGCAATCATTTTCTTTGAAATAAAATATTTGTTCTGGAATATTGAAATTGAAATATGTGTATAATAAGTAATTGATTTCCGGTCATATGAATGGGAAATTCGTATCTTACAGTCGAGCGAAAGTAAAATAGAGAGATTTGCTTGCCACATCTGATGTGGTAGTATCGATTGCGCTTTCTCGACATCCACTTCCTGCGACGAAGACTACGAACGACGAGGAAGATTTATATGGCGGAAGTCATATAGAGACAGAAAACCGATCGACTGAACAAATGGTTGATGATGGGTTCTAAGGGTTGGAGACGGGTAGGGGAATGCCAAAAAGGTATCGAGAAGGTCGAGGAAGAAGCAAAACTGAATGTGTGGATTCATTGGAAGTGATATGGCTCAGAGGGATTTGATTACATTTGATATCCTTGGGGCTTGAAACGATTTAGTCAAATGTGTAAATAAGCATAATGATTGATTATATACCTACAATATCGGAGGGCTTTCAAAAGGCACGTTCCCATTGGCATTGGCAACCAACCAGTCCTCAGTATATGTTTGGTACATTCGATGTTTTAGGCATGGTGAGAAAATTTCGTAGTCAAGGCAAAAAGTGCTAATGAAATTTAGGTTAGCGTTTGACAACTGAGTAGGGCTGTGTCTGGCAATGTACACCGTCTGGATTAATTGGATCCCCTAATTAAGTAAGAGAGATATGCCTTCAGCAGTAATTTGAATTCACAAAACGATACATATATATACAGACACTGACACACACATCCAGAGAAAATGTTGTATTTTATAAAATATCGGTTCGTTCGCTGAAAATCATCAGCCCTCAGGTGTTGACTGATGAGAGCGCTTATGGAGTTGGCTATGTTAATTTGATGGATATACTTCAGAATATAATGTCAGAAATGAAAAAAAAAATATGTAGGCGGGCGTTAAACTGGATTCCTTAATAACGGAATTCGTGATAGGGTAAATAAGGGTAAAATTATGACGGATTTTCCATCATTCTACTGATATGATACCTCTAAAATTTTGAAAATAGTTCCTTACTTTGTGAACCGTGTTAGATTCAAGAGAAAGCTTAAAAAAGGCAGATTCCAGAGTCCAGGGTAAAACAATTCGATGAGCAATTGTAGGACAAGTACAGGGTGGCGCACGAATCGTGCTACAATAAGAAATTTAAATAACTTTTATTTTAGTCGATGTATTTCATAAATTTTTTTTATTCGATTAAAAATTAAATTTTATTTTAAATAACTAATGGTTTTTAAAGATAATAGACCGCAAATGACCTCCACGCTCATCCACGCATATGCGGCAACTGATCAGAAAATTGTTCATTGCGGCCTGACGGGTTTAAATTGGGATCGCCTCAATTATTGTCTTAATGGACTGCTTCAATTCAGTCAGATTCCTGGGTTTCGTTTTGTACACTTCCTGCTTGACATAACCCCATAAAAAAAATCTGGTGCAGTCAGGTCAGGTAGCCTTGGGGGCCAGCGGAAAGTGCAGTTTCTGGATATCAATTTGTTTTGGAATTTTCGTTGGAGCTCCGCCATAACTTGCGTGGCAACGTGTGCATTTGCTCCATCTTGTCGAAACCAAATCCTGCTGAAAGGGATACGTCTTCGACGAGTTCTGGGTAAAAAAGCTCCTTCAACGTCTTTAAATAACGGTTCCCATTGACTGTTTGTGTTACACTGTTTTCTTAAAAGAAGTATGGCCCGACAATACACCTTGATGAAACTGCGCACCTCACAGTAACTCGTTCTGGGTGCAGTTCCGTCTCATGAAGCATTTCTGGATTAGACTTACTCTATATACGGCAATTTTGCTTGTTATTATTGCCGTTTAAGTCAAAATGGGCCCCATCAGACATGAAGAAACAATTTATCAATGTGTTGTCTTCTTCGGCCATTGCAATCATTTTTCGGGAAAATTCCAGGCGAACAGGCAAATCCTGAGAGTTTAACTTGCTTGTAATTTGGACTTTGTACGGAAACAAGCTTAAGTCATCATGAAGTATCCGTTGCAATGACTGTCTGCTAACTCCAATTTGGTCCGATAAGTTTCGAGTCGAAATACTTGGATTTGCCTGTATTGCCGATGCAACAGCCACGATTGTATCCTGAACCCGAACATTGGGATCTCGATGATACGGTTTTCGTTCGATGCTTCCAGATTCGGCAAACATGTTCACCAGCCTCATAATGGTCCATCTACTCGGGGGAGTACCGCCAAACTCCATCTTAAATTCCCTTGGGACGGAAATGACGGACTGCAAAGAATGGTATCGCTGCACTATCCAAATCCTTTTTTGAGTATCCCAAGCATTCATTTTGATAAATCTAAATAGTGGGCTATAAAATAAAAAAAAAAAAATAAGCCGATTACTCACACTGAAAAAAAGTTATTACGTTTTATTTTCGTAGCACGATTCGTGCGCCACCCTGTACAGAACTTAGTGCGACCAAGGAATACAATTTTTTTAAAGTGGTCCATAGACGTTTGCCAAATGTGAACTCTCACAAAAATCATCAAGGTTTATTAAAAACGGTCCAAACATTTTAAAAGAGAATTTCAATAATCTATTATAAGATGGAAGACTTATTACTATGAGTTCTTCAAACATCTTCGAAGTTGTCAATACAAAACACTGTCACGAAGTAGTTCCTGGAGCTGAAATAGTATTTATTAAAAATAGATTCCTCGGAGACGTTTTGGGAGACGCTTCATGTATTTTGATAATGTCAACGAAACATCGTTCTGCTTTTTTTCAAAATCAGGTATTGGCTTAAGCCAATACTAAAACAAATTGCATAATGATTTTTTAGTCTTCCTTCCTCTGCGGGTTTTATCACTCTGTTAAAACTATGTCTGGCAAGTAGGTTTTAGGTAGGTCATATATTGAGGTCGACTACTGGAAACTCACGTGGCCGATCGCTGAAGTTTAGGGGGCCGACTTCATAATAGATTAAGATCCCAGGGCCGGTAGACACACGTCATGTTTTCATAGCTGAATTTATTGCTGTGAATAGATACCAAAGTAGATAAGAACGAATGGACATTCCGAATTTTCAAAGCTGGGGCTTTTCGGAGATATGCAGTGTTAAAAGTGCATACCCAACTACGTTATTTTATCAAAGCTGATTCTCTGATATGTTTAATGCCCCATTTAGACGATCACTTCAGTGTCAGTTTCGGTTGAGCTATCAGTTAAGCTTTCAGTTAAACTGATGTCTAAAAGAAAAAACTGAAGCGTTTAACTGAAACTGAAACTGATGGAATTTCCATAAGTTGGCCGTTCAGTCATCAGTTAAATTGATATGTAAATGCGTTTCAGCTCAGTCTTCATTTGAATTCCATTTTTTTAAAATAATTGTGGGCGCACTAAGGGGATTTTAACTACACTTAATATATTCAAGCAAGAAAAAGAGATTCGTCGATACCAAATGAGAGATATAAGATAAGAGAGCTTGGTGCCACACTATATCAAATGCTTTCGAAATATCAAGCGCAATAATCTTACTTTCTCCAAAACGATGTAAAGATTTATGCCACTGTTCGGTGAGATATTCCATCAGATCACCAGTGGGTGTATTGCTACGAAAGCCATACTGCCGGTCATTAAGGAGCTCTCGTTCTTCAAGATATTTCGTGATTCTGGGCGGTGAATCAACTGTCTTATTTATCAATCAACTCTGTCATGAGTTCCATCGTAATCGGAAAGTCTTGCGAATCCCGAAAAAAGTTAGCGCAGAATCCGTTCGTAATGGCAATTGGTATGAGCATTTCCGCTACGATGGATTCTGTTATAGATTTTTTCAAGATCCATAACAAGTTTCCGATTCCGATGGAATTCGTGATAATGCTGAATATGTCGAAACGGAATGATATTATGGTCTATTTCATTGAAATCTATCTTCAGACTTTCGACTGCTCAGAAGTAAAATGAAAGGTCAACTGAACACCAGACTGATGTCTAAATACACTGCCTTTTTTAACTGAACTGACAACTAAACTGATAACTGATCGTCTATAAAGGGCTTAAGGGATGGTGTATCAAACTTTGTTTGATACTTGTTAAATTATATAAGAATCACACTTTCATTTATTTCTTTTTTTAAATAAAACGTTTTTCTTATGACAAATTGACTGGAGAAAAAACAATTTTTGTTTTATGTATATTTTAAAAAATCGGTAAATTACTTAGAGACTGCTTATAAATCCGTGTTTGGGGTAAATCGATATGTAGGTTTGTAGATACATAATATTTTTTCAAAGCATTTAGAAAAATTGCATAAATAAATAAATCTTTGCTACGTTTCGGAGGTCATCTTAGGTCAAATCAATTAGGTTTCGAACAAAGGAACATGCCCTTGCCATGTGTTTAACCTTGAATTATAGCATCTATTCTACTAATGAAATTACTGTTTATATTACAGAAAAGTGTTTGCCTCTATGAAAATTTCATCAGACGTCACGCTCGTGGGTAGAATAAAACAACAAACAAAAAGAAAAAAAAAATACGAAAAAATCTAATTTTGCCAAAATCCTTATGAAAGAAAACTCCTGCCGATTTTCCTTCCTTCGTTATCCCTTAATTATTATTATAGTCCTTGATGTTCTCTTTGCTTTTTCCTTTTTTATAATATTGATATAATGTGTCTTTATAATTTATTTTTGTAGTTCCTCCATTAAATATAAGACTGCTTGGAGCGCATACACCACTATCGGCAGGACGTCGATACGATCTCTTGTGCCAAAGTGCTGGCTCTCGGCCGCCTGCTGTGATAACGTGGTGGCAGGATGGACAACGATTGGAAAAAACCACAGAGACGGTAAGCTCATGACAAAAACATAGCTATAGCTTTTTTGTGTTGGCTTTTTTTTGTAATTTTTTTTTGTGTATGGTGTTGTATGTTGCTCAAAATAAAGTGTCCGTAAGCACACATACGTACACAGAGTTAATAAGTTATATTCCAATTAACAAAAAAATACAAAATTGGAAGTAAATTTTTCGAGCTCTACGTGTCAAAAATTGTATAAGGATTTCTGTCAAACATTCCAGAACATGCTAATGAAAGGAAATGTCGTTTATGGATATTAGATTTTAGAATTTGCTTTTAAGCTGGTACCATTTTTGTAGAGACCGCGAGATTCAGCAACAAAGAGCCAAACATATTTATTGGATTTTTATAGAATTATAGGTATCTTGTAAGATGTTTCTTACAGTGGTGTTAGTACGGACCGTCTTTGGCAAAAAATATTTTTTTTTTCAGTTTTTCAGTTTGTAAGTGACTTTTCTTTATGAAATTATTTATGGGCAGACTTATTCAATTTGAATGAAAGTAGACGGTTGGAACTTGGAATAATGAAACATTTTTTAGTAAAAAACCTTCCTTTCAAACTTCAGAATTGAGTGACACCTATGGTATATTAGGCTTTAAGAGCAACTTCAGTATTATTCAATCACTTCACAGATTAAAATACTATAGTGTTTTTAATAAATGCGTTCTAAAAAGGTTTTCTCGGTACCATCGCGTTTAAGACCATGTGAGTTTCGACTTATTTATTATCATGGGTAGAATGAAGAATGCATTTTCCTTTTTGAATTCAATAAATTCCGTGTAGCCTTACTATCTGATTCCGCAAGGAGACCAACATTTGCTATTAAATTCCAACGTAAATTTATTTAAATATACCTACTCTGACAAGCACTAAAAATAATGGGTGTTTTTTTAAGAGCTTGTGAATTTTAAATAATAATATAAGACAGAGATATTGTTGGAATAAATTTTTTATTATTATAATCTGGTACGTAATTTCATGGCATTTATATTCTGAATATGATTTCTACCATATTTCCAACGCGGCCACGAGTTATATAGTCCATTCGATAAGTCCAATTTTTTTTTACTACTTTTCCCAATAAATCTGGCTATATGGCGTCAATGGTGACTTGAATATTGGCTTCCAATGATTTGAGAGTTTCTGATTTGTCGGCATAAACCAATGACTTAACATATAATCACATAGAAAGTAGTCGAGAGGCGATAAGTAGCACGAAAGAGAGGTCCAGCAAAAATGTCTCCAAATTGATTTTGGAATAAATTTATGGTTAAACACGCTGTATGGTAAGTTGCTCCGTCTAATTGAAATCAAATGTCGTGGATGTTTAGCTGATAAGTTTTTGAAAACAAAAAATTAGCCAGCATCGTAACGGCAGCTCCTTCATAACTTCGAGGGAAATAAGAACCGACGGACGCCAGCGGGTAAGCCCCACCGAGCAGTCAATTTTAATGGATGCAATGGCGATCTGTTAATGGTTAGAGGATTATCTTCGCTCCATGTAGGGCGATTTTGCTTATTGAGGAAGCTTTTTATCTAGAAATGAGCTTGATCACTACACATAATCCAATGGACGAAGTGCTCTGTGAACTTCGCAAGCTGATTTATTTTTGTTTTCAAAGTACCTATCGTAAAAGCATAATTCAACAGCTTTGCCACAATCCATGAGTGACACCTCCATCAAGGAAACTCAATATCTCGAAATTCTCGGTGTGTACATATATCCAACCACCTCAATTGTAGAAGGATCACATATCGCTAGATGTTTGGGTTTCCTGAGAAAACCCAAGTAACATTTTTCCTTTCATAACAATCTCCAATAACCTAATGAGACTAATTTAAGGGAGCCAAAAGTAATCTTGAAGAATTCTTTTAGATTATTATAACACGGCTAAAAGCGTTAAATGGGCTAGTTATGAGAACTTCTTAATACTATCCCTAACAGATTTGTCTTCTTCTTATGGAATGACAAATACAGAATAATGAAAAAAGACCTCTTATGTGACTCTAATAAAGCTCGGCTAAATCTTGTTGTAAGAAAGCGTTTCTTGCAATGGGAGTTGCTAAAAGAGGATAGAGAAAATGAGAAGAGAAGAGAGAATAAACATTAACAAAATTATATCTTTCCCATTCAAGTTTTTTTTTGAAAGAAGCAAACTCTTAAAGTTTTTGCGTGTATATGTCATATAACTCAAAACTGATGGGCTTTATATGTATTTGTGATAGTATTTATTTTGTAAGTCAATTATTTATTATTTTATAATGAAGATACATTATTTTAATTTATTGTTTGTTCGTATATGGGTGCTAAAAATTAATGCGGTTGAAATTGTATCTACTAATTTATAGATTTTACCTCGAAAAAAATAAAGCGCCTTCAAAATAATGCATATTTAAATTATTTAATTTATACTTTTTATCAAGGGTAGGGTTACCTTGGATACTTTTGAGAATCAATTAATTTTTGAAATTTTAGTGGATGATATGCCATCCTAAATGCATAAAATTAACTTGTGAGTCAAATTAAATCTGAAAATTAATACATATGACACACTAAGAACCTTAATGCTGCATTTACACAAATGACAAAATGTAATTGTCTGTAGATATTTTAATGTCACAAACAGAATTAACATTTTTCATCTCACAAAAGGTTTCAATAGAGAAACGTCGAAAAGTTAAAGTAATACCCATTTCGATTGCTAAATATTTTGTATCGAGATTAGAAAGAATCTTTTACATGCTATTGTTTTGCCATTTATGTTTGTGAAATTTATAATGCACATAAATTGTTTAAAAAAAGGGTTTTTAAAATAAATAATTTTTAGAATTAATTTCAACATATCTACATTTTGTATTATGTGGTAACCCTCAAAATACTCAGAGAATATTTTCTGCGTATTTAAATATGGCTGCTGTTGAGATGAGAGAATCCTTTAATAATTACAATAAGATCATTATGAGAGTTTGATTTTCTCTACTTTTACGCACTCTCACTCTCATTTACTAAGTTTATATTAAGTCTTCTTATGGGAATATTCATTATATTATGGGATTATTTAAAAAAAAACCGAGCGAGATAACAGGTACTATATTGAACTATTAATCACTGACGTAGTAGGGAAGGGGGGCCTCAGCTACAAAAGTAAAACATGAATTTGTTTTGATCATAGCACGACACTAGAAGAATGCCAATTTATTACAGTTGTTTGCCATTGAAAGTGTAAAATATTCAATTATTATTCAAAATTTCGAGCCCAATAGGGATACCAATCATACTTTTTTTTGGAAATTTGATTTACAAAATTATAAAAATGTTTCTCTTTTAATGACACGTTTTAGTCAACAGCGACGATCAATCGTCTACTAAAATCCACAGCCCTTTAAACACAAATGTTGGATGGTTCGCTATTTGATATGTGTTAATTTTTGATCGCGTAACACTTGCATTTTCAAATATTTGAAAAAAAATTTAGAACAATAAACACTTTTCGGAAAATTAAAAAAAGACAATTCATATCCATTTATTAATCTCGACTACGTCCCTGTCTTGGCATGTGACGAGGAAGTTCCTGCAATAAGATGTTGTATACATTAAATTCTATAAGGTTCGTTATAGAATTATTAAATAGCTTAGACTCCAATAAGCCAGTTGTTATGGAATTGAAGATATATAGTCGTTTAAATTTCATAACAAGATTTTTATAAAACTCTATATTCTTGGAATCTTGTTAAAGGAGGCAAATTTGTTTTAAGTATAAGATCTAAATTATTTTAAAACTATAGAGCTTAGTTCTTATAAAAAAAACGTTATGAGAAAAATATAAGTTTCGTAACAAGAAATTAACTTTATGGATAGTAATGGACATAAAAGAGGCTTACAAGATTGATTTTCAGATGGAGAGTATGTTAGTTGGGAATGCAAGAAGTCTTTCTCGCCCTAAGACTTTTATACGTCCAAAGCTAGAGCATAATTCCCATCTCTGGGATGGTGATCTATGTTACATACTTAAGTCTCTTGGATAGTATTGAACGCAGAGCACTAAAATTGATTGGTGATTATACCATCGTTGAATAATTTACGCCGCTTGAACACCGTATAGTAAAGTTTCTTGTCTCACCCTTTTCTACCGTTATTTTATCGAACTATTCCCTGGCTTATAGTAATATTCGCGCCTCCAGGAATGCCCCTCAGTATACCCTCGAGCACAACTTCGGACTGCTAAGTTAAGAGATTCGTTCTTTAGCCGTACTATGCGAATGTGGAATTCTTTAGCATACTCTGTCTTTCCAGGTCAATGCAAAGTTCAGGAATTCAAAACCAATGTACACCGACACCTCCTATCAAACCTCTCTCTCTTTCCTAATGCTCACACTCTTCCTTGGCATTAAAGGGTAGCAAAAATTCCCTTAAGTATGCGCTCATTACATAGAAAATAAAAATGTCCACAATTTGGAAGCGTTGTTCCGGCTTCAAACGATTCATGATGAATTGCGAAACCTTAGTGTATAAAAATGTTGACAAAGTTTGAAATTTCCAAATGCCAAAGCATATAGACAATAATAGTCGAAACTTCTGGTGAAGCTAAAAAAAAAACATCCGTTACTACTTCATGTAGTAGAAGTAGGAACTTGACGTAAAAATGTCACCACTCCACTTGTTACATAGAGGTTTTTGTATTAATTTTAATTTTTCTATGTAAGCTCATAATTTATTCAGGTAGGCAAATGTTTAATTTCTCCATTCATGTTAACAAGGAATAGGATATAGAGCAATCTAGTTTTTAAAAAAGTTATGAATTTTCAAAATGCATGTATAATTTCAAAATTACAATACGCAGTCACTTCGAAAGAAACATTTTAGACTTTCTATTTTACAAAATTTCATCATTCTACAGCAATCGTTAGTGTACATTTAAGATTTCTTCCGAAAATGGTTGAATAACACACTTTCTAGATATAAAACCTCAAATTTTAAATATGTATCTTTTTATATACTTTTTGACTTACCTCGCCATCAAACTTCATCGCTGAACGGCAATCCCAAGGGGTCTTCATTATTGATAACGGCTTCCACACTCCCACTATGAAAAACCTCAAATTTTCTTTGTTTGCCTTTGCATGCAATTTAAGTCCTGCAGCTCTACCAAAATCTCATCGTTCTGCAACAATCACAAGTGCTCAATTCAACTAACACCAATTTTGAAAAAGTGGGCCGTTCCCACGCCCCATGACCTTAAAACCTAAATTTTCTATTTTTTCTTTTACTTGCATCACAAGGCATCAACAAGATTATACGATGTCGGGAAGTGCTACATAATTTCGATGATCCACAATTTTGAGCGCCAAATCAGTGATAGTTTTTGTGGTTTTTGAGACCTAATATGTATCTCAGGAGCCACTTACGCTTAAAAGTTCAAAGTACGCGACTGTGCTTGAATAGATTATTATCAAATGTTGGGAATTTGAAGTTTCTATAACTGAAGATAGAGAGGGGTCGAAAATGGACAGAGTTTGTTCCTGTGAATAAAGTATGTAGTGCCAGGACTTAGCTGGCTTTGATTCAGGAACAGTTATAATCAAGGTTGCGTGGGAAGATTCCCTTCTTTCAAGGCATTTATATTTCCAAAATTAATTCGTTGCCATTAATCCATGGCACATTTTTAGAAGAACGACAGCTCTATTATCGCTAAACAGAATGCCCTACCCTAGTAGGGGTAATTGCCTTATTTTTTGCAGGCTAATTTTCCCTCATATTTGTTTCTTATTGACATGGAGTTGCCCCAGTACTCACCATACTTAAGCTCTTGTAGCTAATTCGTGTATAGAGCTCCTTCAAAGACGCCGAAATAACTCACAATTTTAATGCTTTATCTATTGGTATTTGTTAAAAAGTGGTTAAACATTTTACCCGCCGACTGCTAAAGGTCAGGATCGGCATCAATATTTGATCAGAAGACTATAAAAAAACCCAGGCTGTACGCCTTATAGCTTATACAGCTTCGAAGTCTCTAAGCCTCCATCTTAAGCAAACAAAAAAAAAAAAAAACATGTTCGTCTCGGGACGCCCGACAGAAGTGATTACCTAAACTAATCTAAGTTGAACTATTAAAAATTGAAATTATTTAACTTGAGAAAAGCTTCAAAAGTTCTCCGTTAATTTGATTAATTTCAAAAATTTTCCGTATGCGTGAGAGAAACGGTAGATAGACAGACTGGCGCCGTAACGCGTTACATAATAAATCGGTTTATCCCATAAGAAGTTATCACTTTAAAAAATATTTTTTTTTTCCAAAAAAATGTTTTTCAAATATTTTGGAATGCAGCATTATTTAGAATTTAAAGGACGTCCTATATAAAAATGTTGATCGAAATGCTTGAGCCGTTTATGAGAAAGTTGAAAATAAAAAAATGTAAATGCTTGTGTGGCAAGTACCGTTAATAAATTTGTATACCAAAATGTAGAATATGGCCTATAATACACAGATTTTTTTAATCAAAACGGTTAAAGGGGTTCTTGAGATAATGAAGATAGAAGAAACAATTGTTCGGCAATTACCGTTATTTTGGGGGTTAAAAACCAAGTTCGAAGAAAATCTTTTAAGAGGTTTAGACTGTAGACGATCTACAGACAGACAGACTGACAGAATTGCGGGGCCCACTTTGTTGGTATTTCCGTCAACGTAATGTCAAGTTCGATTTTTTCTTCAAAGGCAAAACTTGCCCCCAAGTTAATCTGAAAGGTACAGTTGGCTATAACTTGCATAGATATCTCGTATTGGAGATACCAACTCCATTTGTAAAAATCTAAACATATACATACATACATATGTGAGCATGCAATATACATAAGGTAGCGTGTTGACATTCAACAACTTAATTTTGTTTTAATTTAATTCACACATTAGTAGTAATGTTATGAATATTACTTGAAAACATCCTTACACCATTTCTGATGAATATAATATATATATATGCATACGCCAGTACTTTTGTAGACGATGACTGGGGCAATAACTTTGTGGAACACTGTTTCTAAAAATATTGAATTTGTTCATCAACTTTTGCATATATAATGTCAAAAAACGAATAAAAATCGAATAAATTAGTTCTTTTAACCCCTCTAAGATATACTCGTATAACGGGTTATCCATTTTGCGGTTTCAAAAGTAAACGTAAATAAAACAAATATAAAATACTTTTTTTCATAATAATTCTTTTTTATTATAAAGTTTGAACGTTGACATTATGTGTGAAACACTACATCATTTAAATGACCACCACGCGAATTGTTGCAAGCATCGTTTCTTTTGAGGTAATTTTCGACCACTTTTTGACACATATTGGGCGGTATCTCAGCCATAACTTGACGAATGTTGGTTTTCAAGTGCTCAAGAGTAAAGGGTTTATCTGCATAAACACGGTCTTTCGCGTAGCCCCACAAAAAAGTACAGCGGTGTCAAATCGCATTATCTGGGTGGTCAATTGATACCGCCACGACGAGAAATTACGCGGCCAGAAAATGTCTCTTGCAATAAAGCCATATTCGCGCGAGTTGTGTGACATGTGGCACCGTCTTGTTGAAACCACATATTCTCCAAGTCGTATTCTGCAATAGCAGGTAAAAAAGTCGGTTATCATATGACCATAACGCTCCGAATTGACGGTGACAGTCGTTCCATCGTCATTTTCGAAGAAGTAAGGTCCAATCACACCTCCGGACCAAAGAGCGCCCCAAACAGTGACTTTTAATGACCTCTCTTCAATTACTTGATGATTCTCAGAACCCCAAATACTACAATTTTGTTTATTAACATACCCACCGAGTGACAAATGTGCTTCGTCGCTGAAGAAAATTTTGTTCGAAAAATCGCCGTCCACCGCCTGTTGTTCAAGCACCCATTCGACGAATCTACGACGTAGTGAATGGTCAGCTGGCTTCAGTTGTTGTGTGAGCTGAACTTTATATGGAAGTAGGTGTAGAGCCAAATGCAAAATACGCCATAATGTGCCGTAAGACAGTCTAAATTCCTGAGAACGACGAGGAATCGACACATTCGGGTCTCCGGCAACACTTTCATTTATAGCAGCGATATTTTCAGCGGTACAAGCGGAATGATGATGCACGGGCTTCACAATATCTGTAACCAATCCAGTCTCTTCAAATTTCTTCACAATTTTGCCAATTGCTTGCGTAGTTGGACGATTATGTAAACCATAATCTCCTCTTAAAGCACGATATGTGGCTGTGTCAGAATCACCATTTTTGTAGTAGGTTTTAACAATTTTTGTGCGTTGTGGGATAGTTAGGTGATCCATTTTCGTAAATGTCAGACTTTTAACAGAAAAAAACAAATTGGTTTAACAACTTAATTTGACAGATGTCGAATTCCAGCCCTATACTTTTGAAACCGACAAATGGATAACCCTTTATATTGTAGGACACATTCTTGTTATTTTTACACCGGTATATATCCCAAAGTCTTACTTCAATTTTAAGACCTTACTATTAAAGATTGGAGTAATAGAACTGACGATAATAAGCTCAAAACAGCCACCACATCTTTTCTTTTTAATGAATTTTCACACATAACTGTTCTTCTACACTGAATATCGATGACAAGAGTCGAACTAAGCAGTCAATTTTAAATGTCAAGCTTGTGTAGCTCACAGAGTAATTATTGATACATTAAAATAATCATCATGTTATCTACTTATTAATTAAAGAAAAACCAAATCTATTCATGGAACCATTTAAAAGTAACTGATATATGAAATCTTCTCAATATTACAGTTTTCTTACGGTTGTTGACATTCTAGGAATCCAATTTTTTTTACCAACATTCATCCCAATATACTCTATCCTGAAAATAACAGATTTTTAGGTCCACAACTTAAAAAGATAAAATCCTTTTAGTTGATCGTCCGTTATGCGTTACGTAAAAAATTAGTTTACCCTCCCATAGAAAGGTATCACTTCAAAAATCAAATGAATTCAAATCTCTGAGCCCAAAATTTGTACCTACACTCCTGAATTCGCAAAACCATGGCGATGCCTTACTTCTTCTCGTCCTTAAAAATAATACGTAATGATATCGTTGAGATTTGCTTATGTAAATAAGGCCATTCATACTTATCTACAGCAGCAAGAAATTCTTATAAAAAAAAAAAACTGTTGACATAGGCGTCTGCCTCCTGATGGTTGGCCTCTGTACATACAATATATATTTAACCTAAGGGACAATAATTTGATGTTTTTAATTTAACAGTGAAATTTAAATGTAAATGTAAATAGACTTAAATTCTTAAGAAAATAAAAATAATTATCAACAGAAATATACAAATCATTTCGAGGTTCTCGGCTTGTTATAAATTCTTTCAATATTTTACTTAAAACACTGTAATTTCTATTACAATTTGGTCTATTAAGATACGCCATATCTTGCATCTTACAAGTATAAGTCATCACAAAGAAAAAATTTAAACTCAGAACATATTCGGGTAAATAGATCAAGAGCTGGAACTTATTGTTAAAGTGCAAGTGCAACCTACACTTCGTCTGCCAGAAAATCCCCTGCGGCATTGTTCCATAATATGATTGTGAAGAGTTGATACATCTTCAACTTCGACCCACTTTTTAGCAATCTGTTGTTACTTTATCGAATATAACAGTAGATACTTAAAGGATATGCAACAAATGGAGAAAATTTGTCCTTCAAAAAAATCCACGATGGAGTGTGTGTGAGAGAGTAAGTGAAGTACACGGTTTTCTCAAGTGCTCTTGTTGATTTTTGAAATTATTGAAAGAAATTAAAAAAAAAAAGATTTAAAACACTTATTAATTATTTAAAAAGTTAAAACGCCACAAACTTTGGTTAAAAAAATAAGCGAAACAAAAATTTAAGGTAGGAAAATTTTAAATTAAAAATTCAATTGAGAACGCCGACATTTTTTACCTGGCCCGCTACATGCCACCAAAAAGAAAATCAACGGAAATATCGCCAATAAATACACCGAACAACAAAAAAACAATAACTCAAACAGCAATGGCTCTGAATGCGGATGACATCAAATCAATCGTTGACCAATGTTTAAATCATCATCTCAAAAACATTGCAACGAAAGAAGATATCTCGTTAATCTCAAAAGACATGCAGCTACTCCGTTTGCAAAACACTCAGCTTGCAGAGCGAATATCTACACTTGAAAGTTATTGTGTCACTTTGGAGAAACAACTCGAGGCTGTATCTAAGAAATCTAATGAAAATTCTGTCGTCATGCATTTCCCTTCAGATAAGATGGAAAACAAGCTTAGCTTTGCAACACAAACTTGTCTAAGCCTTCTTAATCTAAGCGAAAATACAGAGTTATCACTACACAAAGCACAGGAATACACAAACCGGCAAACAAAAAAAACAACAATGGTTCTTAAATTCGAAAGCGCCGACACCGTCACAAAAATTATGGACGCTGCTCCTAAGCTCAAGAATACCGGGGTGTACATACATCGTGAGCAATCACTAATTTACCGCACCAAGAGAAAGCAACTATTTGACATAAAAAATAAATTAAGCACAAAAAATCCGAACACCAAAATATTTGTTAAAGGTGCTAAACTACAAATTGGCAATTTCACTTTTGCGTATGACAGCTTTCGAGGTATACAAATATCATCAAAACAAGAGCTTGATTACATCAAAACAAACTTTGGTGATGATTCAGCATGTTTCTTTGATGTAAACAACATAGACGTCGACTCCAACAAAACCAGGAATTATGTGACGCCAGCGCCATCTGTGGGTGGTCACGTATATAATGAAGGTGCAGGCCCTAGCCTAAGATAGGATTACATCGCCGTCTGCCAAGATATTAATTCTTACACAAATAATTTTAAATTTAATATTTTTTGTTATAACATTACAGGTTTTAAAAACAAATTAATTATGCCCGAATTTTTTAATCTTATAATTAAATATGACATTTTTATTCTTTTGGAAACTTTTTTAGAAAACGAAAATAACCTGCATTATACTAAATATTTTAAAGATTTTAATATAAAATGTATACCAGCAATCAGAAACCATACACTTGGTAGAGCTAGTGGTGGTCTTATGTTTGGTATTAAAAACACTTATAAAAATATTAGTATACATTTTAAAAACTGTGAAAATTATATAACTCTTATAGAGATTATTCATCAAAAAAAACATTTTCAAATACTTCCGGTGTACTTGAATTATAATGATTGGAATACGAAATATAATGAGCTATACAATTTTCTTAATAGTAACAATTATGAAAATTTGATGATAATTGGCGATTTAAATGGTCGTATAAGTGACTACCAGAACCCAATTAATTTAAATAACGGCAATTTTTCAATTGAAAGAAAATCCTTAGATACCTGTCTCAATCTGAATGGTAAATATCTAGTGGAAATGATTGAAGACTTTGGATTTCTTCTTTTAAATGGAATAAGTTCTAACGACTCAAATGGTAACTTTACATTTATTTCTGCCCAAGGTTGCTCTGTGATAGATTTATGTCTTATCAAAGGCGATTGGTTAAGCATAATACGAAACTTTGAAATTCTTCCAGAAAATTTCTCGCAACACCTCCCTATTCTCGTAACTTGCGGTTTAGATAACTTTATAAGCCTACAGTCGACAGAAAACACTCTCAGATTGAAATGGAGTGATAAAAACTTAAACAATTATATTAGAAAGCTTAATCAACATATAGCAAGCTTACCATTCATAGAAGCGACCAATTTAGAAGAAATATCTACTTCGATACTTACAACGATTAGACAATCCTCAAATTTCAACAATCAAAATAGTGTTAGGAACACTTTTTATTCTAAATGGTACGATAATGACTGCAAAAAGGCTAGGAAAAAATCTTTTGCATTTTTGAAACTTTTCCGAAAAACAAATAACCCTGGCACCAAATATTTGTATTTACAAGCAAACCAAAAATACAAACGAATCTGTACTCAAAAAAAGAATAGATACCTACAAAACGTAGCTTCGAAACTGAGTGTCTGTAAAGATTCAAAATCTTTTTGGAATTCTGTTCGCTTTTTAAATGGTCAGAATAATAATAATACACTTTCGATTAATGTTAATGTTCTCGTGGCTTATTTTGAAAAACTTCTGTTGCCCAATCCAAATTTTAGCATGATTAGTTTTGCCGTCCCAAATGTTACCATACCAGAATTAGATTCCTCATTTACAATGACGGAATTAAAATCATCTCTAATGAAAATGAAAAATAACAAAGCATCTGGCCCTGATGGTATTCCAGCTGAATTCTATAAATATGCTACTCCAGAGTTTTTGGAATACATCTTAAGTTTCTTCAATAGATTATACATTGAGGAGATAGTTCCTGAAAACTTTAGGTGTTCCAAAATATCAGCTATTTTTAAGAAAGGCGATCGGGATCAGCCGGAAAACTATAGAGGTATTGCTGTGTTAAACTCATTGAGAAAATTATTCTCACAATTACTTTACTTAAGGCTTACAAATTGGGTTGAGCAAAACAATATAATCAGTTGCTGCCAAGCTGGCTTTCGCGTAAACCTTTCGACTATAGATCAAATTTTTGTGTTAAACACAGTGGCTAGGCGATTTATTGATAAAAAGAAATGTTTGTATGCTTTTTTTGTCGATTTAAAGGCTGCATTCGACACAGTCAATAGAAAGTCATTGATATACAAGCTTTCAGTAATAGGTTTATCAACAAAGTTCATAAAATTCTATGAGAAAATGCTTGAGAACTCTAATGCTTTTGTTCAGAACGGCCCTAGGAAATCGAGAGACTTCAAATGTCAAACTGGTGTTCCCCAAGGCTGTGTTTTAAGTCCTTTGTTATTCTCTCTATTTATAAATGATGTTGAAAATCACATCCCAGGAGGTATTGTAATAGGTGATGTAACTATTAAGGTTCTTCTCTATGCAGACGATCTTGTTATCCTGTCAGATAGCCCGCTTACTTTACAACTTCAAATAAATAAGCTAAAACAATACTGTGATAGTTGGGATCTCAAAATCAACAGCTCAAAGTCGAAAATTATGATCTTCAGATCACACAACAGATCTATAGGTTATGGCCGAAACTGGACTCTAGGGAACGATATTATAGAAGTCGTGGATAAATTTAAATATCTGGGATATGTACTAACATATAACTTAAATACGCACGCTCATGCTAAAGAAAAAATAAAAGCTGCTAAAGTTGCTTTAAACAGCATGTGGTCTAATTTTTTTAGCAATATTTTTGTAGACACAGTTTCAAAATTCAAAGTATTCAATGCTACAGTGAATAGCTGCCTCTGCTATGGAAGCGAAGTATATGGGTATGAACAGCTAGAAGAACTAGAAAATGTTCAAAGATATTTTTTTAAACGAATCTTCCGGTTACCTAAGAACACCCCAAATTATGCCATCCATGTGGAGTCTGGCTTACCTCAAATATTTCTGAAAAACTTAAAGGCAAATGCGGATTACATTGTAAAGGTAATGAATAGATCAGACCAAAACCTCCAAAAACGGATCCTTAATATTTGTTTTAATAAAGTTTACAGTCCAGTAAAAAATTGGTACGATCTAGCTGTTACACACGACTTTCCGATCTCATTACGAACTGATAATAATGAAGAATTAAAATTGTCTTTATACGACTGCATAGCTTGTATAGATGAGACACTTTTCCAGAAATGTATAGAACGTGGTTCTCATTCAGCTTCAAGGAGTGTTTATAGGCAATTAAGTTTTAATCTAGGCGAGGATAACTATTTTAGGAATGAGTTCTCAGTTTCAGAAATGAGCTTAATTTTCAAAGCCAGAACTGAAATGCTGGATCTGAATTGTAGACCATATAGATCTGACTTAGATCCTATCTGCTCTCTTTGCAACCTTGGTACGAATGAAAATATCTTACATTTTATAGCGTTCTGTCCAATTTTACAAGAGATCCGTAGACTTCATTTTTCCGCAAGTTTCCTTTCTTTAGAAGAATGTATAAATATTTTGAATGGTGGCCGTGGTTGGAAGTCTCTTGTAGGATATGTTTCGCACGCAAAAAAATATCGAGATGAGTATTTGAACATGTTTTGAAGAATAAAGTCACCACTACTATTTGAATAGGTATTTTAAAAAGCGCATGTCGCAGATTATTTTCGTTTTAGCTAAACTAAAAGCCCTTTTTTCACTTGTTTATACGATTTTGTTTTGACTAAACTAAAAGTCCAGATTAATTATTTTTTCTTTCTTTTTAATTTTTTATATACAAAACTGTTCTAAGCCTTAAATATATCTAAAATATTTAACCAAAATTAATTTATCTTTGTTTTGACTAAACTAAAAGTCACAGTTTGTTTATTTATTAATCCCAAATTAAATATATGTGTATAAAAATAACTTATAATTAATTTTAAATGAGCACAACTTTGTTAAATCAAACTCTCTTATTATATTTAAAAAAAAAATTGTATTGTATAAGTAATTTTTTTTACGGCAGACGGCATATTTGCCATGCTTTGTAATTATTTCTTATATCTAAAATTGTATTTTATGATTTGAAAAATAAAGAAAGAATTGAATTGAATTGAATTGAATTGAAAAATCCACGAGCATTACACATATAGACAGGAGGAGAGTACTCATGTCTCGTATGTTTGCTCAGACGCAAATACATCCCCAACATATCCAGACACACACACATACACAAACAACGAAATAACCTTGAATGCACTTCAAATAAAATTGCATTCTTTTGAAAACTTTGATCGAAGCAAAGAGTTCAGCACTGCACAAAAGATACAATAGCTCCTTTATGCACTTCCTTTGGGTTGGCCGCGGACAAAGTGGATGGTTTTTTCTTTGCACTGCAACTTTAGAGGAAGGTTTTTTTTATTTTAAATGGATATGTTTTTGCATTCCTTTTTTTTCTTTCAATGGGAACTATACCTACATTTATTTAATGAAATACCATTATCTCGCTTTAGTGTAGGTACATAGTATGTAGTTTTAATTTAATTCTGATTCTTTTATATTCTTTTTGATTGCAGACCTCAAGTGATGGAAATCAAACAACGAGTACACTGTCAATAACACTGAGCCGAACGGATGCTGGGAAGTATCTATCTTGTAGGTCCTATAATCATGCAATACCATCCGAGCCACTAGAAGACGGATGGAGATTGGATATTCAGTGTAAGTATTAAATTTAGTTTTATTTTTTAATTTAACAAAAAATTGTAATATAAGTCCTGAGGTATTCGATATAAAAAACAATGCTTCTGAATTTTTTCTTCTAATCCTGAATTTGGAATATAGCTATGAACAATTTTATAATAATACTTAGTGTCTGTTGCAAAAGTCACAAAAATTAAGAAATGTCCTAGTTGCGATATATGCATAGGTACTTTTATGCATTCGTAAAAAAAATCGAACTTCGAGATTTTGATCCAACTTGACATTACGATGATGGTGAACACCAAAAAAAGGGGTCCCGCAATTCCGTCTGTCTGTCTGGCTGTGCTCGAGACTACAACCTTAACGGATGGATGGATTTGCTTTAAACTTGGTGCGCACACGTTTTTTAATTAAAAAATTACGGTAGGTTATTCCCATACATGTTTACTTGCGATTATAGGTACTAAAAGGCAAGTTATGCATTTGTCGAAAAAAAAAGTTTTGAGATAACAATCAAACATGACATTACGATGATAGCGAAGACGAAAAAGACGGTCTAAAAATTCTGACCGTATATATGGCTGCCTGTCTGTCAGTCTGTCTTTATGTATGTATAGACACCTACAGCCTAAACGGGTGGGCCGAATTTCTTAAAACTTGGTATATAGAGTTTTTTAGGTATTGTACAGAGGGAAATTTCAATTTTTTTTTAGCTAAAAAAATAACGGCACCTACCATATAACCGTTACGTTAAAGCCTATTTTTCTCGAAAACGGCTCTAACAATTTTGATTTAAAAAAACCAGTGAAGCTTTTAAGGTACGACTGATCATATGTTCGAAAAAAAAAAATTAAAAAAAAATTTTAAGCGGTACTGCCCATAGGACCGTTTTTTTGCTTTCGACTATCTCTTAAATGGCTTGACCGATTCTTTCGAAATTTCACACATATATAGGATTAGGTTGTCCAATTTATACTGCGTACCAATATTTTTATTAATTTTTTTTGTATTATTAAAAGCATTTAAATAAATTTTAAAAATTATATTTTGAAACTGCTGAATAAATTTCTTTCAAAAATTATAGATATATGTATTAACTGCAGAGCTATGAATTGGCGTTTTTGAATTTTTTTTAAATTTTTGTTTTCAAAAAGTTTAAAAAAAAATTTTTTTTCTCAAAAACCGTCCCACAGATTTTTAAATTATTTTTCTCTAAAATTCAAATTTAGACAAAAAAAAAGTATTTATTTCAGAATTTTGAATTATTTTTTCTTTGATTAAGCCGATTTTTTTTTCTTGTTTTAAAGTTTGTATTATTAAATATTTAAGATTGTCATACCAATTTTTTTTTAGAAAAAAAATTAAAGAAACTTCGTATATATAAAAAATAAAGTAAAAAACGACTTTAAGAATATATTTAGATTTTTAATAGAAATCTTTTCAATACGATGTGATCGAACATAAGAGCAAGTTCGTGCGATCCAGACGTGCATTTCATTTTTTTTTTGGCCAAAAAGAAAAAAAATTATTTTTCTCAAAAACTGCTGTAACGATTTTTATAAAAAAAATTCATTTCAATTAAGGGAAAGGTTACTTTTTGGTAATTTTATTGTTGGAAAAAAATGGTTATTTTTGGTACGTCGTCGTATAGTAGAACCACGTTTTTGATTTTCGATTTTCTGGAAAACGGTTCATTTGATTTTTTGGAAATTTTTTAAGCAGAAGTTTCTAGAAAATGTAAACACTAATATAAACCAAAATCACAATCCACTTTTAAGTAAAAAAAATATGTTATTTTTAATTAACGGTACTTCCCATAGAACAACTTCTCATATTTTCGACTTTATCACTATTAGATGAACCGATTTAAATGCTCCCTAGGAGTGTTAATAAAACTGGATACTCACATTTTCAAAAAATGTTTTTTTCCGATTTAAATAAATAAATAAATACTTTTTTTTTGAAAAATAGCTTAATTTTAAAATCCAGTTACTGATTGTTTTAAAACTAAAATTATAATTGTAATAATTACTTGAAAATGGAATTTCAATTTTAGAATTTTAACGTAATGTTCTATCATCGTATGCAAAATATTCTTAATAGAAACGGTTAAATATTATTCTTATTCGTTTTTTATATACAAATTTTCTTTAATTTTTTTTTTTTTGAAAAAAAATTGGTGTGGCAAAATTAAATACTTAAATAATATAAATTTAAAAACAAAATTTCAAAAAAAATCATCCACCCGTTTTCGAAATATTAAATTTCCAAAAAAAAATATTTTTCGAAAATTTTGGTATGCAGTACTATTAATATTTCAAAGAACCTCCTTTATAAAAAAATTGATCAAAATCCGTAGAGCCGTTTATGAGAAAGTCAAAAATCAAAAATAAATAGTTGTTTTGTTGTTATTAACAATATATCTAAAAAAAACTTTTTTAACGAAAATGTAGACACACCGTTTTCGAGATAATTGAACTGGTAGAAAATTTTTTATGATAATTACCGTTATTATTCGGACTAAAAAAACGATAACAAATTATTTGAGACAATCATCGAAAACACTTAAGTACAAAGTTTAAAGAAAATCGCTTCAGCGCTTTAGGCTGTAGAGCTTAGACCTAGAATAATATTGGACAAAATATGTCAAAATAAATTGAGCAATGATGTAGGGAAGATAATCTTTTTATATCTCAGTTTGGTCGCAGAGTGTTCTTATGTATATGCCGTCGCATATGAAAGCTCTTACCGTAAGCTGTAGAATGTATAGCTAATAAATCGTTTTTTATCATAATTCTGCACCTTTGAGGGTTTGTCCAACTTTTTCGAAAAAAAAATCTATAGCTTAACTCTGTCCAACAAAAAAGTCAGTACAGGAAATATTGGACAATTACCTCTTACTCTGGTTGTATTGGCTTGCAGAAACATATCTCAAGCTAAAGCTCTCATACAGCGTGTCTGTACTTATCATTAAAAATTACTGAAAATATGAGAGAAATGTTTGTATGGGTTACCATGCTTATTTAATACAATGAACGTTTTAATTAAATTTAAAAAAAAGTCTGTCTTGTTCCACACCACCCACCAAACGAGTATTAAGCCAATAGGCTCGTTTTTACTTGCAATTAGAGGTACTATAAGGCAAGTTATGCATTCGTAAAAAAAAAAAAAAATTCTAACAATCAAAAATGACATCGCCAAAAAATGTCCGTCTGTCAGTCTGTCCGTCTGTATGTATAACGAGCTACAGCCTAAACGGCTTAAGCGATTGCCTTCAAATTTGGTGTGCGTGATTATTTGGCATTCCTCAGAGGAAAAATTGAAATTTTATTTTTAGGCCTAAAAATATCGGTACCTGCCATAATGCCTTGAAGGAAAATCTTATTTTTCTCTAAAACGGCTCAAACGATTTTGATAAAAATGTTTGAGTTTTTTTTTATGGTAATAGCTAGCATTTGATATGAACCAAGCTTACAGGAAAAGTCTATTAACGGTACCTTTCATATAACGGTTTTTTTAATTTTTGGCTTTCTCGGTAACGGTACATTGGATTTCTGTCAAATTTTATATCTGAGAAGATCTAAGTAGCTAAATTATTTTTGCAAATCAAAATTTTGAATAACTTTTTTTTAAATTAAAATAATTTATTCATTTTATTTTTGAAAAATCAATAATTTTAAATCTAATCAATCATTATTAGTCTCTAAAAAACTGCATACCAAAATTTCAAAAGAACTTTGTTTTCAAAAAACGAAAAATAAAAAACAGGATTTCATCAAAACCAGTCCTACAATTTTCGAGATACTTTTTTATAAAATTTCCATTGATCGATGGCATCTAATGGCGTTCTTCGTTTTTTTCAAACAACTGATTAAAGTGATGGTTTTGGCAGTTTAAATAAGTTTAAAAAACGATTTGTTCCCACCTATACACCATTCACTTTCATTATATACATGTATGTACTTGTACATATTTACATTATTACCCTCCTAATTCCATTTGGCCGGAACATAGAAGTAGCCACATACAAGTAACGCAAGCTAGGATGTGAAACTGATGTTTATGCTAGTATAGTCTTGTTTCACTGCAACACATAACTATTGTTGTTGGATTTCATATACATATTTTCAAAAACAATTCGGTTCTGGAGGGTGAAGCGTAAGAAAGTTTCCCGTCTTGGTATTACTTATCTGTGGTAGTTGCTACTCCGAAAAAGCGGACGGCTAGATTAGACAGTATGACGAGAATTCACAAAAAGAAGCGGTCAACCAGGATAACAGCAACTTTGAAGAAATTCATGTTTAAATTGAGGTTGGTTTGAAGTGGCTATCAGGAAAACGGCTGACACTTAATTAATTAACTCTTCAATTAAACCATTTGGCGCCACTAATGTAGCGATTGAGCTGGTGAATATCTATGTTCCTTAGATCACTGGGGTTGTCGAAGAAGTATTCTCCCAGTTGTAATTTAAATTTTCTTGGGGGAGAGCAGGACATGAACAAAGAAGATGGGAATAGTCTCCTCTTCCTCCTCATCTATACAACTTCTGCAAAAGTAGTTGGAGAATTAGCCAAGTTTTTTGGCATGTCTTCCAATTAACCAGTGTCCATTTATGACCTTTTGAGCTTTTGGATCCATTATTTTAAGAAATAATTTAAAATAAAATTAAAAAAGTTCTATAATAATAATTCTAGAAAATAATTTTTGAGAATAGAACTCAACACGCCGGTCACGCACTGAGCGACGAGCGACCAATAAAAATAGAACATATTAAAACCTATAGATATGGCCATGCTATTATATCATGTTCTAATTTTGTAGTTAATTGCTGAGCGACGTAAAAGAAAGATGGCAAATATCGACATTGAAAGTTTAATTTCGGCTGTTCAAAGCCGACATGTTTTATGCCAGAATAAAGAAAAAGATTTTAAAAATAAGAATATTAGTGATAAAAAATGAGAAGAGGTTGCAACAATTTGTAACTGTTTAGGTAGATTCTTATTAAAATATTTTAATTTTATTTAATTGCCAAGTCCACAAAAGAACAAAGTAAGCTCATTTCTTTAATTAAAAGCCGAAATACTGATTATATTGTAACGGATTGATTGTTCTTGATTCCTTTCCCTGGTTTCAGGAGGAGCTTGCAACGAAAATATCTTGACAAAGGCATTTTAACGACTATTACTTATTCATCGTCGCAGACGACGACGTCGCTCTGTAAAAGGACAATCGTCGCTCAGCGTCGCTCGGTCGCTCAGTGCGTGGCAGAGGCCTTAGTTTGGTTGCTAAAGTGAATACCATGGACTTATATGAGAGTGCGCGCACATGCAAAAACTATTCACTCCGCGATTCGAGAAACTTAAAAGTTTTTGTTTTGGCACAAATCGAACGACCGCCTCAAATTAGTTCTTCAGCTTGTATCACACCGAACTATATGTAACTGCGCGCACATTAAATTAAAATAGTGACTGTGTGTTGGTTTATCTCGTTGAATGATTTTTAAGTTGCTTAGGTGCGCGATCATCGTTCAACTAGTGATTAAACTATTTCGTTTCGGAAAAATTGCATGTGCGCGCCTAGCCTTAGGTGAAATTAAAATTTGTGATAGGAAATCTACTTTTTGGCATCATTAGATGTTTTGAATTTTGACCGTCCACCAGTTTCCTTAATGGTGTTAAAAGCTTTGCAGCTTAAATGTAAAACACCTTTCCTTCCTTATAAGATTGATTAGAATTTTACACACACACCAACAAACTACTGTGATGACTTTGAATGCCCAACAACAACTTTAGCGTGCTACCACCAAGTTTTTTCTCAATTATTTTTGGCTGGAATTATAGCTATTTCACGACTTGCCAAGGTCGATTATCAGATTCATTTGCTCTGGTGGTGCTGGTCTATTTTTTTCATTTTAATTGAAAAATTTCTTGTGCCTTCATCGTGTATTGAACCATCACCAACCGCTTAGTAGCCAACGCACTTCGCATCACGCCACCGAGCCCACATGATCAGATCCAACCTAATGCAGGTTTTTTTCTGTTTATCAATTATTGCATTGAAACGAATAGCGCTTTTATAAGCCACACAAGTTTGTTGTTGTTAATCAAAAAGCAAGTATGTAATCATACAAAACCTGAATATACAACAAACTAATGGCCATCTTTGGAAATAATTAAAATGAATTCCAATTACCCTGCACACCTTTCTAATTATTTCCAAATTGCATTCAGTTAGATGAAATTGTTCGAAATTTACTATTTAATATGTCAGGCCTATTCACAATAATAGCCATGTAAAAGCTAAATATTTGTTGATTTATTGTAAAGAAACTTCTGTAGATTATGTAGATTAATGCATATGTACATATGTAGATTGTAACTAAACTTAATGAAAAAAAAAATAATTTATGTAGAAAACAAATATTCTCTAATTTATGCAATGGCACATCTACTCTCCCTTATACATATATATGTACATATTTCTACCCAAAACAACAATAGCCTTATATTGCTTAGTGCTATCCGATATAATCCCTACTTTATCGAACCGAATTGTATCGAATCGAACCGAACATGCTTATTTCCACATATTACTCAAAAACATTATATTATTCAATTTTCGATATTTATCTTTCTTGCAGACGTTCCCGAGACCTACGTTCGCCTGGGCACATCCCTTGACCCGAGTTCGATCCGAGAAGGCACAGATGTATATTTCGATTGCTTGGTAACAGCCCACCCGATTGTTTACAAAGTCGAATGGCGGCATAATGTAAGTTCCTTCATCATCATATTGTGATATGCTGTCCTGTGCATGTGTGTATTTTGTGTATTGTATATTGTAATAGAAATTACAAACTCTTCCACGCGGCACGAACCGAATTTTGCAAAATTGTCTATCCCGTCTAACCCTTGATATTCTTACAATCGTCCTCATTCGATCCTTTCTTTGCAGACAAATTGTACGGTAGGTGTGTAGAAATAGAAATACAAACAACAGCCAGCATTGTCGTTGAATCGAGGAAATGCTTAAGCTGACGTCCAAATCGTGCGTGCGTCGTCGTCGGTCGTCGTCCGGTGGCAAATTGAAATTTGAAATTAATTGCAATACTCGAATAATTCAAGATAAATATAATTATCTCTCAAGAAAGCACGACTCGACAACGATTTGAGAATTGTTCAATGTCGCTGGGTATAATGTATGAGTAGATATGTATTATGATTGTTGGAATTGAAATTACAGTTTCTGGCAAACTTTAGTTTCGATTGTATTTCGGATGCGCTCAACTGTGGGCTTTAGTAGGGCATTTGGATTGGTGATGCAATTGAGCGAAATCAGCATCACAGGAAAGATGCTACTTCCCATAATGTAGAATACTATATGCATAACAATTAATCAGGGTATAAAGACTCTATGTGATGGTGAATTTGCGCTGAACTAAGTTTACTACATGGCCGCAAGATTAATTGTTATATTCGTTATTCGGTTCGAAGGATTCCTTTCTGTTTCTGATAGTATCTACAGTCTATAATGTAAATACGTAATTCATTTCAACTATAGTGCTTGCACTTATATTAATTGGAAAAGCATTAACATGCATCAAATGCTGAAACAAACATTGAGTATTATAATATTGTTTACAGTTGATGTTCCGTTATGGTCCTTTTGAATTTCATGAGTTTTCTTTGAAATACTAAATAATAACTTTGAATAGATATACAAGTATGCAAATAAAATGAAATAGATTTGTTATAGGCTTAAGATATTTATACAACAAAATTATATCAATTTAAATTTAATTGAATTGATAAATCGTTAATTTCGTCTTAGGAAGAGGACCAAGAAAATGTAATTGATTAATCGAAAAGTATTCTGATGTACACTCTCCGTGAATATAATACTCGTAGGTTCAACGTGTAAGCCGCAAAAGAGAGATTTTCTACAGACTTTAAGTGGATGCAAAGTGTGCTCCATTTCCGAAGCTTAATAAGAAAGAGATCGGAAAGAGCAAACATTTTAATATGTATAGGATCAATACTTAAGGGTAAATTTTTAGTTCAGAATTCCATACTTACTTACTTACTAACTTAAAAGGTGGCGCTACAGTCCGGGGTGGACCAGGACCTCAACCAACAAGCTTCTTCCTGTCAGTTTCGCACTCCAAGTTGGTTGAGATCCTCTTCCACTTGCGTGCGCCACCTTTACGCTGTCCACCTCTACTGCGCTGTCCCACGGGGCAGGATTCAAAGACTTTCCGGGCCGGAGCATTGGTGTCCATTCGCTCTAGGTGACCCAGCCATCTCAGTCGTTGGCTTTTCAATTTTGTGACTAGGTCGTTATCGCTGTACAGCCCGTATAGTTCGTTGTTGTATCGTCTTTTCCATTTCCCATCTATGCAGACGGGACCAAAAATCACCCAGAGAATTTTCCTCTCAAAACAACCTCGCCATCCTGCATAAACGAACGAGTTTGGTAGGGATGCCAAAACTAGACATGGCTCTATGTAGCCTGACTCTGTAGATGCTGTCATACGCGGCCTTGAAATCGATAAAAAGGTGGTGAGTATCGATTTGAAATTCCTGGGTTTTTTCAAAGATCTGCCGTAGTGAGAATATTTGGCCGATACTTACTTATCTACTTATCCGGCTCCCGATCCATGTAGGGTAGCTGCCTGACAGCTTGCGGTCTTCCATTGGTTGCGGTCCCTAGCACGCTCCCTCCAGTCGTCCAGATCAAGCGCTCTTTCGTCTGTTACCGCCTGGTCCCTGTAGCGGACGTTCGGTCTTCCTGGTCGTCTAAAACCTGCGGGCTGTGATTCGAAGATTTTCTTGGCAGAAGCGTTGTTGTCCATTCACTCGATGTGGCCGAGCCAGTGTAGTCGACGAGTTTTGGCTCTTTGGACTACATCCACATCTTGGTACAACTCGTATAATTCTCGGTTGAATCTTCTCCTCCATTCGCTCTCTTCGCATATAGGACCAAATATCCTCCTAAGATTTTCTCTCTCTTTTTTACGTATCGTCCAGCCCTCGGCGCCGTGAACTGGTAAAATTAGCGTTTTGTATTTAGAATTCTATAGGGTTTTGCAAATTTTTACTTGCGATATACTTATACATGGGCTCTATAGGGCAAGTTTTGTATTTGGAAAAAAATTGAACTCGAGATTTTAATCAATCTTGACATTACGACGATAGAGAACACCAAAAAAGTGGGTCCGGCAATTCTGTCTGTCTATCTGTCTGTCAGTAGAACCATCTACAACCTAAACGGCTAAAATGATTTCGTTCAAACTTGATGCTTAGGCGTTTTAGGTGTTTGTCCGAAAAAGATTTTTGAATCATTGTTTTAGACCCAAAAATAACGGTACTTGTCATACAAATTTTTCTACCATCTTAATTATCTCAAAAACGGCTCTAACGATTTTAATGAAAATTATTGTGTGTACTACCTTGAGTATGGTCTACATTTCGGCCAAACATTTTTTTTTAAATATTTTGTTGTACCGTACCTGCCATAAAACCATTTTATTGATTTTTGACTTTCTTATAAACGAATGCACGCATTTCAATCAAAATATTTATACAGCATCTGCTTCGAATTCTAAATAATACTGCATTTCAAAATTTTCGAAAGTAGTTTTTGTGGATTTTTGAAAAAAAAAAATCATTTCTATTTTAAATTCAATATTTCGAAAACAGGTGAACGATTTTTTCTGAAATTTTGTTTTTGAATTTATATTATTAAAAATTTTGAATGTTCATACCAATTTTTTTATAGAAAAAATTTAAGAACTTTTATGTAGAAAAAAATTAAGTGAAACACGACTTTAAAAATACGTTTAGCCGTTTCTATTCAGAATCTTTTGCATATAATGTGATTGAACATAGGAGCAAGTACGTGCGATCCAGTCGTGCATTTTATTTTTCAAGTCCTAGAACCTAATTAGCTTTTACAAAATTTAATTATGTGTGGTTTAATGAAGAAACTCGTAGAAAATCAGAATCGGTCATAGAATAACAGGCTTAGCTTTTAGTACTGGGAGGTTTTCAACTTTAAGAACAGTAATAAAAGTGATCTAGATCTAAATGATAGGATGTGTTTGAGTTCCATCTAAAGTTTCGATGGTTTTTGTCTATGGTTTGACAGTTGGGAATGTCAAACTTTGTTGACTTTTCTGTCAGTCAGGTTTGGCAAATTAATCATGAATAGCTTAACGCCAGAACAACCCTAGTTAGTTGTGGAAATTTACTTTGAAAAAAAAAAAAAAAATCAGTTAGCTGGGTTCAAAAAGCACATCGTCTATTGAATTGTACTTAGTGATAAAGCTCATTAGTTGGAATTGCATAATATGGTGTATAGAAGGACTCTCTTCGCTCCATATACTGTAATTCTGTCTATTGAAGAAGCCAGAAATGAGCTTAATCACTAAACACAATTCTTGGGTAAAAATTTTCTATGAACTTTGCCAAAGTAAATTTTCATGATTTGGAATTGTTGTTCCGGCGTTTAACTATTCTTGATAAATTACCAAACCTTAATGAACATCAACATCAAAAATGTCAACAGCGTTTAGCATTCGCAACAGTCAAAGCATAGACAACAACCATTGAATTTTCTCGAGCAGCTAAAAAAGACAACATACAAAACAATGCCTGTTCGAGTAAGAGCCCAGGGCCGGTAAACATACGTTACTTTATCAAAGCAGATTTTTTTTCTGTGAATAGATACCAAAGTAGATACGATCGAATGGATATTCGAATTTTCAAAGCTGTGGCTTTTCGGAGATGTGCAGTTTTAACAGTGCATTTTCAACAACGTTATTTATCAAAGCTGATTTTTTGATATTTAAGATGTCATCTGCCAGACCCACTGTAGGGGTTTGAAAAGTGTCAAACAAAGTTTGAGACACTATCACCTTAATCATATCAAAAAATCAGCTTTGATAAAATAACGTCGTTGAAATGCACTGTTAAAACTGCATATCTCCGAAAAGCCCCAGCTTTGAAAATTCGGAATGTCCAATCGTTCTTATCTACTTTGGTATCTTTTCGAAGAAAAAAATCAGCTATGATAAGATGACGTATGTCTGCCAGCCGTGGGATCTTGGTCTATATACTTACTTCCTTTATTTAAAAAATGCACAAAATATTTTCACTAATCCAAAGAATTTAGATATTAAATGTCGTATTTGTTTTTGCAAAGTTCGCCAGAGAGAATCTTTCCGAGATAACCCAGAGCTTAGTTAAATAATTAAAAAACATTCACGTACTTCGTTTAATTTGTTTTGCGATAAATCTGAAAACGATTCAAGCCGCTATCAGCAGCAATACATTAAAGCATTTTGTTGCTAATGTCTAGGGCGTATGCTATAATCTGCAGCTCAGTAATTCGTGGCCTTGAGATCGCTTACGGTGTGGGTTCCAATTTCGAAATTCTATCTTTCGAATAACTCACTCACGTCAAATTCGCAGGTCATCTTCCTTGCATGCTGTTTGTTCAATTCGACGAACCCAAAGTGCGAATTCTTCCGAGCCAGTGTTATTTTCTGTGCAATTCATCATGATGTCAAAGAAAGACATTTGAGGTATATCGATCATAAAAAACCTTCCAACTTTAAACACAAGTCAAGTAATGGATCTTTTCAAACTCTCTGATTCACACTGTAAATACAATTGAAATGAAATTAATGATGTTATACTTTCTAATTTAGGTCGTGCTACAGTTCGGGCGAACCTGGGCCTCAACTAATATGCCTCTCCAGTTAGCTTCGTCTTAGGCTAGTTGCCTCCAGTTTCCCACTCCAATTTGTTTGAGGTCATCTTCTATTTGAGCGCGCCACCTCAGGCAGGGTCTTTTTTGACGCAAATAGCGCCGGAAATCTGGCGAAGAACCTTACGCTCGATACCACTAGATATAACTTCATCCGTTTTCGATAGAGCCTCAGGCCATTGAGGAAACCATGTGCTTGCAATGGTAACATTACTTGCCGCCATGAAAGAAATTAGCCTACGCCTGTCTTAGAACGGTGTGTCCTGTTTTCGGACAGCCCTACCTCAGATTTCCTTTTTACCTATTTTGGCGTTAAAACTCACCTAGTACGATCTGAATGTCATATTTATGGTACTGCTTTTAGCGAATGTAGCATTTGTTTTCACAATTGTCGCTGACTTATGTGTCCAAAGCCCAAGACTTCTGCCTTAATTTACCGCTTATGACGAATCCGTAACCAAATAGACGCTCTGGTACTCTTTCAAAATCACAGTAGTATAAGTCACTGCTTTTCATCCTCATTTTGCCTGCCCCATCCCATCGCACTTCCTCGATGGCAGTAATTTCTGCTCTGTAGCAGTCTAGGGCCTCCGCTGGTCGTTCGGCTGTACGTGGTATGTTAAAAGTTCTAACATTCCACGTACAGATCCGAAGTTCGGTTTCCATAACTCGTTTTTCCGGGTGGTCAAGGATTAATCCTTCCTTTTCCGAGGCTATTGGTCGCTTCTCAATTTTGTATTTTCTTCTATAGCATAGTTGTTAACCCCATGGACATCCCACAACGTGGACAGCAAAATCCTTTGTTTGACTCCTTAAACAGAAGGAGCCGTAAGGTCAGTTGCGCGCATTGGAGGTATGCGCGCTGCCTTTGGTCCATTAAGGGCTTATCTGCCAAATTCTTTATTTCAATGCCCTAACTTGCATTGAATTGTCCCAATAATGACCTGATATCTCGAAGTACGTCAAAGTAGCTCATTAGTGCATCTGTCTTGTTGATTGTTGAATACCCCGTTGCCCCTATTATTTGGGCCCATCCGCCGTACGCCCTCTTTCTGAGATACTCGCTCAAACTTCTGCGAGTCGATCAGCAAAGTCACTAAAGCAGAGCATTATAGTGTTGCTATCTTTTCTGTGATCAACAATCGGGCTTTAAAGCTTAGCAAGAATGTCCGGATGTACAGACCAGAACCCGGTGTTAACTGCAAGGAGTTTAAATAAGCACAATTGATATTTGAAGCCGATCAGTGCCTGCCCTATTCATACAACACCCAACCACGATCATAAGCCCTACGAAAATTTATAATTTGTCTGTATGGACACCCAAATTGTGTCAACAATTTTCAATCCTATTCTTACAAACCGCATTTACAAGTAAAACCATTTGTGTTCAGGTTGAAATGACACAAACTAATAGATAATTATTATTGCTTGACAACCATGTCACCAGCTACAGCTATCAATAGTGTTTAAGAATTACAAGTTGTCATCTAAATATAATTATTACAAACAGTTATATAGAGCTGCCATCTCCAGTAATTTTTTATGAGCTACATATGGCCCTGGTTTTAAGTACTCTCTCCAGTAGATCGCTTAATTCCTCAGTGCCTTGAATATAAAAAAATCTTCATTATAACAATACAATATTGTAATGCACCCTTGTCCTAGTTTGTGTCTTACTTCCCAACGCAACATGTTTGAGAATTGAGAAAAAAAAATAATCCCTACACATTTCCTAAGTACATATTTGACAATAAAATGGTATAATTGTTTTCTGAACCTTGGGTTACTTTAAAAATTACATGCGATAGAAATAGAGCGATTTTTAAATGAGATTGTACACTCAATTTGATAATTTTTTTCTCAATTATTAAAACAAAATGACAGAAACGGATTTAATCCAAACCAAGGTGTCTAACGGATCTATAGAACCTTGCAATTATTATGCTTTAATTTATACGAATTTTAACACTCTTATATTAGAAGTGCGCCCTAATTATGCTCAAAACTCGTTCAAAAACACTTTTACACGATATCTATCCAGTAGGTGCCTAAAACAGTTATTAGAACTGTACTCTCATCATTATCTATGACTGTGTCACATACCTGCAGTTGAGCCGCATAAAAACACTATTCACGCAGTAAAATTTTCGTCATTATCATAAATTTCACTAAAAGGTCCTATTTCCCCAATCATCATCTCACGCGACATGTAAAATAGGATAAGGACAAAAAAAAATCTAGAACCCCACCGACATGGCACTGCCCGCGTGCCACCACTGCCATCGTCATCAAGAAAATAGTTGTAGCAACGTGCGCTCTATACATTAGAAAGATCTCATTAACATGCAATTAGTGCAGGTAGAAAAGCTTACCCTATGATGACATTTATACCTATTTGCTGTACATATTATAAAGGAGTTGATACAGATACTTTTTTTAAGGATTTTTTTTTTTGTATGAACTAATGGACCAAGTCCAAAGAAAAAGGAATTTATTCCATTTTTAATGCTTTGAAAACATGCACAAACCTATTTACGGCTTCCGGTTTTGTTGAAATGAAATACTTCAGCTGTTGTTGTTGTACATTATTTTCATTTTATCCTTGGGACCAATGACCATAATGATTTTTTTTTTGTATTTGAAGAAAAAAATAAAATTTAAAAATAAGAGCAAGGACCAAGTCATAGCGTAGAGCATTAATCGTTTGTCCGTCGCATACTTAAAAGTACAAAGGATAGGAAGTTACAAACTTAACCTAAAACCTTTCAGTTGAAAGTTTATGGATATATTCTTATTTTATCTTTAATTTTGCGTCTTGACTTTGCTGTACTCTCGAATTTCTTTTTTAAATACATTTTGTTCTGTAAAACTTTTAGAATATTTATGCCAATTATTTGAGCTTGTAGCTTCAAAGAAAATGTATGGTGACAACCCTGTCCAAAGTAAAATTGATTCATTAGGTTGCATATAATAATAATAATGTCTGAAACTACTCAATCGGTTTTTAAGATTCTTTCACTTATAAAGGGTTTTTAGAATTTTATTTTTTTCCTCGAAATACATTCCAGAGTTCAGGAAATTCAAAATTGCCAAAATCCGGTAATCCCAATGTGTCCCTACTGTTACCCAAAAAGCTGTTGACAATATATATGATTGCCAGGAAACCTTAAGTTCCATAAGCTGCTCAAAAGAGTGCAGAAAGAATTATTTGCTTAAGTAAAATGCACGACTTGATCGCACGTTATTTTTGATCACGTGCTTCGTAAGCACAAGATTGTTAGTAAGGAGTAATTTTTTTCTTAACTTTATTTTATATACAAAATGTCTTTATTTTTTTTCTAAAAGATAATTTGGTACGGCAATTTGAAGAATGTATTTAATTTATTAAATTTTAAAACATAATTAAAAAAAAATTATTTTGCTTACAAAAATCCCAACAAATTATGTAGATTTATGAAGGACATCCTATATACAAATATTGAGCGAAATCTGTTTCAACTCAAAAAAAAAAAAAAAAAATTGCTTGTGTGGCCGGTACCGCTAATAAAAAGACATGTAAACACATATTGGACCAAAATGTAGACTATACCTATCTAAAGTAGTGTACACACCTTATTACTTGCGATATAGGTACTATAGGGCAAGTTTTGCATTTTACAAAAAAAATCTAAGTGGGATTTTGATCAAATTTGACATTACGATGATGGAGAACACCAAGAAAGTGGTTGCTGCAATTCCGTCTGCCTGTCTGTCTGTAGTACAATCTACAGTCTAAGCGGCTAACGCGATTTTCCCCAAAATATAGATTTTTTAATTGTTTTTTTTTAGCCCGGGACTTGTCATACAATTTTAAAATTAGATAAAAATTAGTGTGTGCACTACTTTTGGTAGAATCTACATTTTGGTCAAACAATATTTATCTACATATTTTGTTATTATCGGTTCCTGCCATACAAGCATTTTTTTTAATTTTCGACTTTCTCATAAACGGCTCTACGGATTTTGATCAAAATTTTTATATAGGAGTTCCTTCGAATTATAAAGAATACTGAATACCAACATTTTCGAAAAAAAAAAAAAAAAATATTTTTTATTTTTGAAAATTCAATATTTCGAAAGCGGGTGCGTTCTTTTTTTAAAATTTTGTTTTTGAGATTGTTATTAAATATGTTAAACTCTCATACCAATTTTTTTTGAAAGTTAAAGAAATATTGTACATAAAAAATTAAGTAAAAAAATACTTTAAAATATATTTAGTCTTTTATATTAAGAATGTTTGCATTCGATGTGATCGAACATTAGAGCATGAACGTGCGACCCAGTCGTTCGAACCAGTCGCGCGGTTTATTTATTAAGATTGTTATAGAGTCGTTTTATTGCAGATTCCGTTATTTATGGTGTTTAAACAAGATTTAAAAATCTAATTGAGACAATCACCTAAAACGCCAACCATGTTTGAAGAAAATCGCGTCAGCCGTTTAGGCTGTAGCTCGATGCTAAGACAGACAGGACCCATTTTTTTCGTCTACGCTATCACCGTCAAGTTTGATCAAAATCTCGAATTCAAGTTTTTTTTTGAACATGCAAATTGCTTTTATTCTACAACGTAATTTTAAGGGATTTAGACTTCGAAAAAAAATCAGAATTCTGTGTTTTCGGAATTCTCGCGACAACCGAATTGTAGGTTTGTATTTTTGGAATAATGAATTCGAGTTATCCATAATTTTGTATATTTAATTTTTGTTTATATATAAATTTGTATGACTCTGGTGTATAGATCAGGTTGAAATTGGGGATATACGCCACGCGTTTTGTTGACTTTAAGGGTGCCATTAACTGTCCAAATGTTCCTAAATTATAAAAACTTGTGTCTTGGAGTTAATAGGGCGAGGCAGCGCGTGGTTTAAATTAAAGTATAATACATATATTTTTTTCTAAAATATTAAAACAACATTAAATTCAATTAAGTATTCATCAAAACATTTTTATTTAGTAGGTACTAAATTACTGTCCAGTTTTCAGTCCCAGAACAATCTTTAGCTTTGGGGCTAAACCATATGTTGCTCAATCAATTTAAATTTCGGGATATTGAAAGTAACTACAATTTGAAGGCGCCATTTTGTTTTCCATTTTTTATAATTCAGGGCATATCGATTCGAATATAGATATATGGCAATTAAAACGGTAGTTCTCCCATAAGTTAATTGGGGCTTCATTTTTTTTGTAGGACTTATCACAGAATTAACTCAGCAGTTCAGTAAGACCAATAACACCCTGTGTGAAAAATTAAATTAATTGTTTTTTTTTGTTTTCGTGTCTTTGGCTCAAAGTGAAGGACCCAAAAGCAGATGCAATTAAAATTGTTCTCTTTACTCTTGCCAAGCTCATGACATGATGTTCTTCGAGCGAAAAGTTTAAATGCAAAATATATGCATCAACCCCAAGAACGGTGCTGGTCTGTGTTTAATTGGAAATTCAGATGAAGGATAATTAAACACAAAAACTCGATGATATAGCTATTTGTCTTCAACAACAATAATAATAATTACAAGGGACCCTGCAGCGAAGTTGGTGTGTCACACTTAGCGATGCATGAAACAGATATATTGCTACTGCAAAAAAATTTGACTTTTAATCATTTAATAGTTTTTAAAATTTTAACAACTACTTTATTCAGTAGAATGCACATTTCTCCTATAATATTTATGTATTTCGAAATTATATCGGATTTTATTGTGAATTTTTGGTGTTCTAGGTTAGGTTTTAAGGTCAAAATTGATTTTTGGACATTATAAAACTCTCCTGCTCCAAGACAATCGATTTGTATTACAATAATTCTTCGCCCTAGTATTGAAGTGCCGTATACGCCAAATTGCATTTTTTGAACTGGGTATGCAGTCTTATGTTTTCGGGGCGCTCTTTTCAAATCTGTATTCTATCTCTTTTCGTTGCTGAGATATTCAGAATGGTTTTGACATCCATCAAAATCATCAAGTTCACGTATTGTTTTGACGTAAACACCAATTTTTGTCATTTATGTCAAAATTTTCATGCAATTTACGAAAAAAATAGTTTGAGAATTGTTTTGACGTACGTCCTATTATCTTGCAATGTAAGTCACGAAAAATCAAATGATTTGACGTATGTGCACGCATAATGCTTAGAAATCGTATATCCATATGCCATAAGCACGAAAAATATTATATTTAAGGGCGGGTCAAAATGTGACTTTTTGAATTTCTGACCTCTTTACTGAAACAGCAACACTGCTCCTGTCAACAGGCATCTGTCAGTTGACTCCTGTCAAAATTTAAACTTGCTGCGTCAGTTATTTTGTGTTTGACAGCTATTTTTATCAGACTACTCACTAATTTGAGGAGAAAATGGAAAAAAGTGAATTTCGTGTGCTTATTAAGCATTATTTCTTGCGAAAAATAACCATTACCGAGACCAAGGCTAAGCTTGATAAATACTATGAGGACTCTGCACCATCGATTTCAATGGTAAAAAAGTGGTTTACTGAATTTCATTGTGGCCGTACAAGCACTGAAGATGCCGAACGTCCTGGACGCCCAATTGAGGTCTCTACACCCGAAACAATCGAAAAAAATCACGATATGGTGTTGGCCGACCGAAGATTGAAAGTGCGAGAGATTGTGGAAGCCGTAGGGATCTCGCATAGCTCAGTGGTTTCAATTTTGAATGATCACTTGGGCATGAGAAAGCTTTCCGCAAGATGGGTGCCGCGTTTGCTCACAGTCGACCACAAACGCAATCGTGTAACAACTTCACATGAAGATTTGGCGTTGTTTAATCGCAATATGGAGGAGTTTTTGCGCCGTTTTGTAACCGTGGACGACACATGGATCCATCACAACACACCAGAGACCAAACAACTGTCAAGACAGTGGGTTTCTAAGGGTGAATCGGCGCAAAAGAAGGCCAAGGTGGGTTTGTCAGCCAATAAAGTTATGGGGACTGTTTTTTGGGATTAACGCGGGATAATCCACATTGACTACCTTCAAAAGGGAAGAACAATCAATGGGGAATATTATGCCAACTTATTGGACCGATTCAATGACTATTTGAAAAAAAACCGACCTCATTTCGCCAAGAAAAAAGTTCTTTTCCACCAAGCCAATGCAAGGGTGCACACATGTGCAGTTGCCATGGCAAAAATCCATGAATTGGGCTATGAATTGCTCCCTCATCCACCCTATTCTCCAGATTTGGCTCCGAGCGACTACTTCTTGTTCACAAACCTGAAGAAATGGCTTGGTGGAAAAAGATTTGACTCCAATGATGAGGTCATCTCGCAAACAAAGGCCTATTTTGAGGACCTCGACAAATCATTTTTTCTGGAAGGGATACAAAAATTGGAGAAGCGTTGGACAAAGTGTATAGAGCTCAAGGGTGAATACGTTGAAAAATAAAATTATTTTTTTATCAAAAAATCTGTGTTTTATTCCAAAAGTCACGGACTTATTGACCCGCCCTCGTATCATTTGACGTATGTGAATACAAAATGTATCAAAGCCGATCACGGTCTGCTAAGCTTTGTGAAGGAAGTGCTAAAATAGAATTCTCCAGTGCTCGATATGAATCCGGAACTTCTTTCGTAAGGATTTATAATTCAAATTGAATAAAGCTTTATTCAAATGTTTCACATGTTATAGATAAATCGACGGGGTGGTCCCAAATGAGAGCATTTTCGGGATGATGTAAATTATGCTTCGAGTTCAAGCGGCTCAGACTTTTTTATAAAAAAAAATAAACATAAAACCAATTTTTTTGGAAACTTATTGTTCTCAGAATAATATTTTAATACAAGGCGATGATACTGTTAAAGATCATGACTTTGTTAAAGAATCTAGCTTGCCACGGACTTTACCTAACATTTTGAGAAGTATTCCGTCTGGATATGACACTTCTGGTAAAAAGTTTTAGTTCTTAATTATCCAATATTCTTCTAAGCAGAAAATAATGTGTCTTCAAAAAATTTAACTAAAACAAACTATTACACGAATAGCTAGATTTATTTCAAATTTCATTCAAGAAAAATGCGAGTGATTTGAGACATGAAATGAGCTCAATTATTTTAAGAACAAAATACTAAAAACAAATTTTTGAACGCCGAAAAATGTATGTAATCCTGAGTTGCAAGTTATTCAGAAACGAAAGAAAAATATATCTAAAAAAAAAATTGAAGATATAAAAAAGTGTTTGTAAACATATTGGGGCATATTATTAGTCGCTGATAAACCCAGGTTTTACTAAGCTACAGCTTAGGACAATTTTGGCCCAATGTATACAGATCGATTTTATTCACAAGTTGTTGGTTTTATATTTTTATAAGATTATTTACTTGCTTTATTACATAAATAGTTTCAAATATTTTGGAATGATAAAAAAATAGAATCAACGTCGGAAAATTCAACTAAACCTAGGTTTAACTTAGACACCGTTTAAAAATAACTATGAACGCCAGATTGTAATAATTATTTATTCATTGAAAATGTCAAGTTTTTGTTAATTTTGAATTACAAAACTGCTATTTTTCGTCCTCTCTTTAAGAAAACGAAGTACAAAAATGTATGAAGTCACTAAGTTTAAGTTTATTTTTCATTTTGTCTATGTACGTATCATAACTTGAAGGGTTATATACTTTTTGAAACACTGTATGATACTCGTAGTTTTAGATTAAAAAATGGACTGAGGAAACTTTAAGAATTTTGAAATAATTTTTATTATATTTTATTTTTATTTTTAAACTGTGTCATTTATTGGCATTTAAAAATTGAGAATACAGAATCTTAACTTAGTTTATTACTGTAATGTCGTATACGTTTTTTTGACGTACGTGGCAAACTCATTTTGGACACAAATTTAAATATTTTGAAAACTAAAAGAGTTTCAGATGTCCAATAAAATTTGTATATAAAAGAGAATTCTTAACTATATCATACTAAAAAATCATAAATTGCCAGCGGTTAGTTTTTTCGCAATAGACTTCCAAATATTTAAATGCGATTTCCCAAAAATGTAAAAATGGTGTATTCTTCAATACTTGGGCGACGAATTTCTAATTATAAGCACAAGATTCTTGTTAGAAAAGGCTAAATCTATTTTTATGTCATTTTTCACTCAATTCTTTATAAAAATTTTCATCAATTTTTTTCTAAAAAAAAATATGCGACAATTTTAAATATTTAATAATATAAATTTTTACAAAATCCACCGGTTTAAAAATCCAAAGATGTCATTTTTAAAACATACGAACAAATGTCACAATATAATTTTGTTTTGGAATACAGCCGATTTTTATGATTCCAATCTTTCAAAACTTGTTCTGAAATTGAAAAAATTCCCACTTCACCTGCAGAAATTGATCGAACGTTTTCAAAATGGTCCTTAATTCATACGCCCTTGAGAAATCGGTTGTCCTTCGAATCGTAAAAAAATTTAGGTTTATTAGCTGTATAAGTTACAGAAGTTACGTGAAAAATGAGACGTAACTAATTTCAATTTGTTACGCGTAACTATATGGGTAACTTACTCAGGGTACCTTACGTTGCCAACACTGAACAAGAATACCAGAGCTCTTCAAATACGTAGAAGATGATTTAATAGGTCCATGCATTCACTTTCTGGCTAACGTCGCATCCAGGATGTTAGCGCACCTTGAGAGCGTCTTAAGTCGTTCTGCAACACATTCAATATCGTCAGATTGCTCATACTGCAGCAAATCCTTGAAAAGAACAACGAATTTCAAGTCGAGGCCCACCATCTTTTCATTATCTTCATGTTTCTCTGGTAGGGGCATTTCACGGGACTTACGCCTGTGCAGTATAACCTTTTTTCAAAAGAAATGCCCTTTTATTTTCTATTATGACATCGGTAATACCGACGGACTTTTTTTGCGTCCGTACATAAAAAAACAGCTCTATTAAAATATTTGCAAAAGTGCAAATAGCAGCCCTACAAGTTTTCATGTCTACGAGTTGAAAATGGCGCCCAATTGGAAAACGACGTCAAATAATTTCCAATGTGTAACTGGTGTAACGTAACTTCATTTAGATCGCATAGAGTTCGTTAGGTATTGTGTCCATGGTATAGTCCATTCTGGGGCCTATTTCACCAACTTACAATATTGTAATTACAAGCGTTTTTTCAAAAAAATTTGTGAAATATCGATATATTTTGTTTCACTAGTTTCTTGGAATTACAAAATTGTACTTGTAAATTACAATTTTAATTTTGTGAAAAAGTCAGTTTCCGTTTCACCAAAATTTGTATTATAGAAGTAACTAATTTGTGGGCTTTCAAGTTTCTTGTGTGTTTCTGTTTCGCCAGAGAAAAAAATCACAAGTTTCATGTTATTTGTGAAAATTTTCTACAAGATTCAAGACGTAAGTTATTTTTGATACAAATTTGTAAAAATAATATCTTAGGTGTTTAAAATGACCTTACACCGAAGGCATAGCGAAAGGGATAAGTGACGACGATAACATTATTTTGAATCGCCGAGAAGAGTGAATCGTCCGCGGATAAGTTTTAATATTTCCAAATGTTTTTATTTTAACGAAAGTTTCCGTGTGAGTGGAAATTGGGGGCAGTATCATGGTGTTTGCGATATGCATGGTATCTCAAAAGCCACAGAATGAAGATGCGTTAACCGGATTTGCTTAGCGATTGCTGATATATTGTTTGAAGATGTTGCGCTATTTTCGATTTTTTAAAGCAAAATGAGGTGAAATGGTCAAAAAAACTTGAAAACTGGTTACCCTGAAACGGGTAAAATTGTGATGCAGATGAAAATGCTATAATGAAGGTAAGCTTTTACTATAATCTCCAATATTCAGATTCATACTTCCTATATTTTCATACATGAAGATGATCTGCTTTTGGTCTTCCATCTCTATCGCACAAGTATGATTTTTACTTGCGATTAAGGACTATAAGGCAAGTTATGCATTCTTAAAAAAAAATTCTAACAATCAAACATGACATTACGATAATAGAGAAGCCTGAAAAAGCGATCGACAAAAAATGTCTGTCTGTCCGTCGTCATACAATGCGGCTTTGGGCGTCACTTTGACAGATCTTTCTCATATGGCTCAATGTAAAATAACTGTCAACGGGACGCCCAACACGGCATTGTAAATCAGCCATAAACGGCTTTAGCTATTACCTTCAAATTTGGTATAGCTATGTGTGATTCTTTTGGCTTTCCTCAGAGGGGAAATTTGAGGCCTAAGAATAGCGGTACCTGCCATATAACTGTTAAGGAAAATGTTATTTTTCTCGAAAACGGCTCTAACGATTTTGATAAAAAAAAAATTGAGATTTTTTTGTTGGTAACTATCATTTAATCTGAACCAAATTTGCGGAGAAGTCCATTCACGGTACCTTTCATATAACGTTATTTTTTTTAATTTTTAGCTTTCTCGGTAATGGTAGGTACATTAGATTTCTGTCAAATTTTATATCTTAGAAGATCTAGGTAGCCAAACTGAGTCTGCATATAAAAATTTTGAATAACTTTTTTTTCTAATTAAAATTAATTGTTGAAAATTTTGTTTTGAAAAATCAATATTTTTAAAACTGATAAAAACAAAATAGTTTTAAATTTTATAATCGCATGTATATTAATAAACTCTAAAAAAACTGTATAGGTACCAAAATTTCCAAAAAATTTTTTTTAAAAAAAAACTAAAAAATATCAGTCATACAATTAAGAAAAAAAAATTGACATACTATTTTTTATAAAATTTTCATTGATTCGTGGCATCTATTAGTGTTCTTGTTTTTTTTTCGTTTTGGCAGTTTTTATAAATTAAAAAAAAAACGAGTTTTTCCACCTACACACCATTCACTTTCATTGTCTTAACTACAATCGGCTTTAAATCTGCATAGAATAATTAGGATACCTACCAACTAACAGCAGTCAGTGGTTAGCTACAATAAAGTTTTTAGCTGCAAGAGCAAGTTCGTAAGATCCAGTCGAGTATTTTATTTTGTGTCCTCTTTTTTTTTTGCAGATGTCGATGCAGATAAAAAATGAGTATGCATGTTTTTGTCAATTGACATATTAAATTAAAAAAATTCTTGCCTTAAATATTTGCCACTACAACCACGTAAGCAGTAAAAGTCAGTAAATGCTGCATAACGAGCTTTACTATTTAATGAGGGAAACTTGTTGTTTATAAGAAATTTGTTAGTTTCAAAAGCCAGTTACAATTTATTACTTGCGGTTATATGTAGGTACTACAAGGCAAGTTATGCTTTCTTAAAAAAAAATTCTAAAAATCAATCATGACATTACGATCATAGAGAAGTATAAAAAAGTGATTGTCAAAAAATTTCAGTCTGTCAATCTGTCAGTCTGTCGGGCGGTACCTTTCATATAACGTTTTTTTTTAAATTTTTGGCTTGCTCGTCAACGGTACATTGGATTTCTGTCAAATTTTATATCTGAGAAGATCTAAGTAGCAAAATTGATTTTGCATATCAAAATTTTGAGTAGCTTTTAACTTTAATAATTATTGAATTTTTTTTTTGAAAAGTCAATATTTTTAACACTAATCAAAAAAAAATAATTTTAAATTTTGTATTCACATGTACACTAATAAGCTATAATGCATTTGACAATTCATTGTAGTAAGAATCAAGGTAATATTACCTACATGAGATTTAAATCTGCATAGGATAACTATATAGACTAGCTACCTACAATTACCGTCAGTGAGTAACACAAAAGTTGGTAGCTACAAGTGCAAGTTTGTATGATCCAGTCGTGCATTTTATTTATTTTTAATAAAATCATAAACTTTTGAAATAATTACTTGTACGTTGTGAAACTCAATTCTATTTTACAAATGTGTATTTTGTGAATTACAAGTCACAAACTTGTGCTTGTAACTTGTAGTTGGTGAAATAGGCCCCTGGACTGTAAGCGCAATCTACGGTTAACCTTACGCACTTGGATTTTTTAAAATTAATATATTATCCATACTTCACTTTCACTCTTAAACAACCGGGGACATGAGGTTAAATAATTAAATTAGCTAAAAGGACTGGTACCAAAAATAAATAATGTTTCTAAGTAATGAACAGAAAGAAACACAAAATTATTTGACAGCTTTCTACTTATTTGGCGTTCTAGAGATAATTAATAAAGTATGTGTGCTTCCTCTCCTTCTTCTCCACTTTAAACAACAACAACAACAAGCAGAGTCCTGTTTTCCTGTTTAGCAATTATTATATTTATTATGTGCACAAAAAAAAAATAATTATTTCTTATATGGTGTGTATGTATAGAAAAGGAACTGAAAAAGAGAACTGAAAAGAGTGCAATTAAAATTTCAACGAAAAATTTAATTAAAAATATTAATTCTGCACAACTATTATCCTTTTTTATTTATTGCTGTCTTTTCCTTCTTTTACTTTTTTTTTTCAAAAATTTTCTTCATCGTGATGGTGTCTGGCATCTTCTTATTCTTCCCGGCGGCAATAAAATGGTTGTGGTGATGGTGTTGCTGCTGCTGTTGGTACTGCTGCTACTGATGATGATGATGGTGCACAAAATGGGTGTTATTTTTTATGTGTGTTTGCAACACAGAATCGTCCTCTGCCACATAATATATCACAAGGTGTAATTATAAGTAATCACTCGTTGGTGCTGCAAGGTGTTTCGAGGGCAACGGCCGGCAATTACTCGTGTGTGGGCTATAATGCTGAAGGCGATGGCAAGAGTCCACCATTTATGCTAAACATTCTATGTAAGTTGAGTGCTCTTTTGAAATTCAAGAAGTGTATACTTCATTTGAATTTAAATAACTTTTTCTATCTTATTTCTTTTTCTTTTATTTTTTTTTCTTTCGATTTTGAATTTTTTTTATTGGCTTCGATTTGATTCGATTTGGGGGTATTTTCGTACACTCTCACGTACGAAATCGATTCGGAAACAAATCTCTCGGATATCCGCTTTGAATTACGAACACACAACGACAGATGCGCCAACATGCATGCCAAATCAGCCTCGGATCTATGGAGTGGCAAAGCAGGAGGATGCGAAAATTAAATGCACTGTCGATGCAAATCCACCCGATGTTGAATTCAATTGGACGTTCAATAATTCAGCTGAAAGCATTGATGTTGCCACCAATCACATAACGAGATCAGGTGAGTTGGAAAAGTGTTTTACTTCAACCCTATATACAAACCCCCTGTCCTCAAATCCCACAACACTATCACGACTCACCAACAATATAAAATGTTCGTCCTTGTATTTTATTATTTTTTTTGTTTCCTTATTTTGACAATATTGTGAAGGTATGTTAGTGTCAGTCTGCTACCTTTTTTTTGAAAGCAAATTGATGGCGATTGATTGACAAAAATTCGAATTATAGGAAGGATGTGTGTTGGTGAAATTGAAGTTGGCAATAGGAGTAAAAGATGTCTTAAATTGAGTGGAAAATTTGTTGAAAATAGTTTTTGTAACAGGGGATTTTTGGGAATTGTAATTTACATATTGCTACACTGTTTAATAATAAAAAATAAATATTCATCATGAAATGACAAATGAATTTTTGGGGATAGTTACAAACTTCAGTAGTAAATCTTATAAGGAATGGCTAAGCTAGTATTCCATTAAATTGGATAAAAAAAATTATGAAACTTCGAAAAAATTTGGACAAAGCTGAATCTTGGTGGAGAGTTTCATTTGTATGTCCTAATCATTTCCTAAAAAGTATCCTAAATTTGGAGAGGAGCAAACATTTTGAGGAGGGGTGAAAAGGGGAAAATTTATTTTTTTCCAAATTACTTGAAAACTATAAGTTTTTTGAAAAAAGTTGTTTATTTATTTATTTATTCAACAATGGATTTGATTTAACAAACTGTTGATAAAAAATAGGTATCTATTTACATTAATTTTGATTAACTTATTCTAGCTCAACTTGAATGAAATATATTTTGAACAAAATTTTTGAAATTATCCCTACTCATGGACAGGTCGACTTCACTGCAAATGAAGTTATACAATGATAAAGAACGAGTTACAGGATTTTTTAAACCATAATTTGTACGATGAGTGGGAACATAAAACAGATCATTTCGTATGCTTAGATTTCTTTCTGGAACGTACCAAGAAACTTGCGCAAGCAATTCTTCAGAATTTATAAAATAAGTTGATATGTCTTTTGTAAAAAGAACGCATTGGGCTTGTCTGCGGCTTTGACGGGTTTTTAAATCTAATAACGCACAACTTGAAAAAGTATGCAGTATCCGTCGGACCATCTCATATTTCGTAACGCGAAACCTTTTTATGTATCTCTTCTATTCTTATAATTGCATTTTCGTAAAATGGTGACCCAACTACACAGCCATACTCTAGTATGGGCAACACTAATAAAACAAAAATTGTCTTCAAAGTATACACATCCTTAAAAATGCGAGAAGTTCGTTTGAGGAAACCTAGCATAGAATTAGCTTTCGATACAATAAAATCAATGTGTGAGGTTGGAATCAAAGATAACACCGAGATCTTTTACCTCAGTGACCCTTAAGAGAGTTTCCATTCCAAATTTATAAGTAAAAGCTAACGGACTTAACGTTCTGTAAGCACTAAAAATTTAACATTTTGATGTATTTAGTTCGAGATGATTTTTTTGCTACTTGGTTCTTGACGTTTATATTTTTGACAGATCACACATGACAAATTCCACGAACATTTTATTGTTTTATTTTATTATCAAAATTCGTGCTCTGTGAAAAATGTGTTTCGCAAGCTACGTCCGTTTCAGCGACGAGGCTCATTTTTGCCTAAATGGATACGTGAATAAGCAGAATTGCCGTATTTGGAGTGAAGAGCAGCCAGAGGCAATTCAGCAGCTACCAATGCATCCCGAAAAATGCACTGTTTGGTGCGGTTTATGGGCAGGCGGCATCATTGGGCCATACTTCTTCAAGGACGATGAAGGCCGCAGGGTTACGGTCATTGGAGAAAGGTACCGTTCGATGATAACAGATTTTTTTTTTGCCGAAAATGCAAGAATTGAACTCGGTCGACATGTGGTTCCAACAGGACGGTGCCACATGCCACACTGCACGCGAAACCATGAATCAATTGAGAGGCGAATTTGGTGAGCAGTTGATCTCACGTTTTGGCGCAGTCAATTGGCCACCAAGATCATGTGATTTGACCCCGTTAGACTATTTTTTGTGGGGCTGTGTTAAGTCTATTGTCTATGGGGACAACCCAAACACGATTGCTGCCTTGGAAGACAACATTGAACGCGTCATTGGTGAGATTCCGGCCGAAATGTGTGAAAAAGTTTGCCAAAATTGGACCTTCAGAATGGACCACCTGAAGCGTAGCCGCGGGCAACATTTAAGTGAAATTATTTTTAAAAAGTAAATGGCAGAAATTGATTTATCGATCCAAATAAAAATTTCATTCACTTTTTACAAGTTTCTGTGTTTTTTTGAATTTTCAAAAACCAAGCTCTTAAAAAATCACCGTTTATAAGCACCAATTTAAAAATAAATCAATATCGTTATGAAAGCTTACACAGTCACTATCTGCGGGTATTTGCCTATACAATTTTACGTCATCTGCAAACATCAAACGGCCACAACAATTAAAAATGATAGGAATATCATTTACAAACAAAACGAACAATAGTGGTCCCAAGTGACTACCTTGTGAGAGACCCGACTCCACCTATATAAATATTGATGTAAAACCATCAATCTGGACGATCCGCTTACGAATTGAGAGATATGACCTCAACCATTTCGTAAAGTTTGTATTAAGTCCCAGCTTTAGAAGCTTGTGCAATAAGAGTCCATAGTGAACTCTGTCAAATGCCTTAACCAAATCTGTGTATAAGACATCGACTTGATTTTTTCTTCCATAGATTTTAAACAAAGTTACCAAAAAAGGCACAAGTTAGTCGAAGTTGATTGGTCACAAATAAATCCATGTTGCTTTGACGTTATTGATTCCTTGACTACGAAAAGTAGCCTCTGAGTCACTAACTTTTCAAATAACTATGGTACAGCGGAAAGATTTGATATTGGTCTGTAATTTTTAACGATGTGTTTAAGGCCACTTTCGTAAATTGGGTTAACAAACGATAACTTCCAATTATCAATAAAAACACTAGATGATAAAGATTTACTAAAAATAATTTTAAGAGCGTAGCAGAGAGTCGAGGCACATTTTGACAATAAGAGTTTGGGAATTTTATCTACTCCAGCTTTTTTAGTTGAATCGAGTTCAATCAAACCATCAAGAACGTCTTGCTTTAAAAAACACTTTAAATCGAAATCTGTGATGGGGGAGATGTTTGAATAAACGTCATTAATATGATGATGATACAAAAATTTTTTCAAATTTTACAAAGTGGGGAATTTTTTTGATTTTAGTTATGTTTGGACAAACATGTTCTGTTAAAAAAAAGAAAATTTTGAGAAAAATAAGGATTTTGGGAGTTATTGAACAAAATAAAATAAATTCTTATTTTTAAGTTGGCAGATTTCCCTTCTGGTTCCAAACTTAAAATTTGTTTTTTTTTTTTTTAATAGAACATGTTTGTCGAAACATAAAATTCTCCACTTAAAAACATTAATGTACTAAAATTTTTTTGAAAAATGTAATACAACCCAATGTTGTAGACCATTTTTCTTCAAATCTATCAACTGTACAATAAAAAGTATATATGAATCTTTTTTATGTAGAATAACATGAACTACAATGCGTACTTACAACTTTTTTCAAAAAAAAAACTAATAGTTTTCGAGTAATTTGAAAAAAAAAAAAATAATTTTCCCCCCTTCACCAATCCTAAAAATTTTTGCTCCGCTCTAAATTTAGGGTACTTTTTAGAAAATGCTAAGGACATTCAAATGAAGCTCTTCACCAAAATTCAGCTTTGTCGGAATTTTTTCGAAGTGAATGTCTTATTTTCCTGGGCTATAGTAAATTCTATAGGTTGCAAACTTCTCAGTTAAGAAATTAATATGTGATGGGACCAGACCAGCAGGTTGAACAATACTGGTAACTATGGAAGTAGTGGATCAATATATACGAAGTCGGAAGTAATAATTACCAATTGAGCTTACTGCTGCGCCGCAGTGTAGTAAAAATGGTTTGCTAAATCAGGTGCCTTATTCCTTGAGCGGTAGTTTCTACCGAACAATGTGGGCTATCCTCTAGCTGTCGCACGCAATTATATGTGTATTATATTGCCTTTTTGACGGTGTTCTCGGGATTTCTCCTCTGAAAATGCCAATGCCAACATAGCCGTTTCTGTTCTTTTTTTTGCAAGATGGTATTTTTGGCATGAAGGTTTAATGGGCTTTAGTACTTCTAATTCAATGAAATTTTACAACTCCTGTTAGTCCTTCTCACAGCTGCCGTCAACTTACTTTTTGTACACGTTACGCTTATTTCATGATGGATGTCGTCATCTGGGATCATAGATCCCAGATATTTAAACTTTTCGCACTTGGGAACACATTCAAATAAATATCTGTAATAGGCATGTCCGGATCAGAAAATGGGCAGCACAAGTATTAAGTCATTGTCGGACAGATGCGGTACCCACTTCATTCTAAAATGTCTACCCACACGTCAAGTGTTCGTTGGAGGGATGTATGATCAGCAAAGAATAATTCATGTACAGGGTTCGGTATTATACTTTCGATCAGCTAGTCAAGGACTGTAATAAAAAGTAGAGGGCTTAAGATGCTTCATTGGTGTACACCTAATGTGACTGGGAATTCTTCGGTCATAGGCTTCCGGCACACCTTGTTGTCTGCGGGACACCCATATCAGATCTCGTGGTTGTCAATCGAATGCTTTTTCGAAGTCAACCAACACTACATGACAATCCTCCCAGGAGTCACGGTGATTAGGATCCTTATACTTTGGATTGCAACTGTTGTTGACTTACCGCATTAGTCATCAGATAGCCTTATTGTTTTTCGTAGTCGGCTGCCCAATACACGCTCAACGATCTTCAAAGTGTGGGACATCAGCTTGATCGAAAGGTATTTTTTTTTAAATTTTAGCTATATTGCCTGTAAGACCTAATGTCTTTTCAATGCAACCCGAATTGCACGGCACTAGCTTGGCACAGTGGATTTGACAGCCAGGTATTGACTGTCTCATTTTAAGCCATGGGCGGCATCCAATTAAAATTGGAGGTAAAGAAAAGAATGCGCCTAGCGTGGGGATCGAACCCAAACGTCCTAGTTTGCAATCAAGCACTTTATCCACTGCACCATAGCCACCCACAAGGTAATTATCACAGCTTTGCGTATCTCCCTTCACTTGTCACATTGATAGAAAGTAACTTTCCCTCTATTAATTAGGCAGACTATTACCTCCTATAAGCTTGGAGATGAGAATCGCGAACCATATAATCCCGATGTCTCCCATCTTTTTCCAAAACTCATTTATGGTATCTCGTCGGGTCCAGTCCGTTTGCCTTTTTTGAGTTCTTAACTGCCTCGCTAACTTCTTTGGTTGGGATGTCGGATACTTCCGTTAATTTAACTTCAGAAGTCGGAAAATGCTTTAGATGAAGAACAGCAAAAGCCCATAATAATACTGTCGCCACATTTTGACGTCATCCAAAAGAAGCTGTTCTTGAACATTCTTAATTAATTTGGGGGAGGGAATCTCCTGAGCATTTCGACTTCTTTGAGCGTTTATTTTGAAGATGGTTTTGTCAAATTGTTTTTTTTTTGTATTTCTTGAATAGCTTGGTTCGCATCAGCAGCTGGGGCACAAATTTCTTCTAGCTCCATATACATTCCCTCCGCGTTCTTGGCTTGTAGTTATTTCACCATAGTAGATGTTATTACTACTTCTAGTTACACGTTAATTAGATTTCGAAATTATTAAGTTGCGCCTCGTTTTAGGTGTCGGTCCAATTAATATTAAAACTTTAAACATTTTCAAAATAGTCAATTTTTATTTGGCTTTTGATAGAGCGATGCATACAAAATTATATTCGAAAATATTTATTGATCATTGTTATTGTGTGACTCAATGGTATGACAGTTAAATTTTGGACTTCAACTGTCGATAAAACGCGACGTGGTTATATGAGGATTTAAATCGTAAAACATAGACAATGTTCTGTTGAGTTATTAAACTAATAACTTAGGTTAGGTTAGTGGGCTGGCCGTTTATCTAGTTATCGCCGCACTTAGATCAATGTAGATCCATTGTGATAATCTATTGGAAGAAACCAAATATAAAAAACATGACATGACTTATCTCATTGATGGAGTTCAATTTTTCCGTAAGCAATCGGGTTTTTGCTTGAACGGAAGTTGTTTCTTTGTAAGTGTCGGTTGGCATATAGACATTGGGTTACAGTACCATTGTCCCTTAAGCGTGTGATCCTCTTCTTTACGCCCACTGAGTAGATCATCCCTGCATCAGGAGCGTGCGGCTCCTAACAACGTCTGGTGCATGCGGGTATGATGGATCAGTGGTTGGTGTGTGCGCCTATTTTGTCAGATTGGCCGAATAGATCGAGAAAGTCCACCCTTTTCACAAGAGTATTTTACCTGTCTTATGGAGATTCAGCCAAAATAAATCAATGACTTCCGTGTTCACAGCAGAAGAGGTAAAGTCTGGTGTAATGAATGTCTGCCTAGCCTTCTTTTCTTGCCACTCCTACCTACGGAAATTTCAAGCCATTTAGTAGCGTTAATAAATTTTAATAGGTTCTTGATACGAATGCTAGAGAATTCATCTATTCCTCGGAGTGTCTCCCGAGGCGTCTGCTTCTCAGATGCCATAGCGCAGGTCAGTAACAAAGAGAGTTAGAAGTGTCTTTACGTACATCCTCGCCACCACAACCTTTGCATAGATCATCCAAAATAAGTTTCATTTTTTTCTTGTGGTAGCCCAACAGGTTGTGACCAGTGATTATGCTCAGGAGAAGAGAAAAAAAACTTTTTGTTCAGTTTCACAATTTCATCAGGTCTTTGTTTATTAAAGATTGGCCATAAAATCCTGGTTATACCACATGCATCGAGCGAGCTCCATCTCCTGATTGCTGAATATCATGTTTGAAATTGCAGGTTGGGATCTGGACTATTGAGTCTATCTGAGCCAGGTCGAGTGTAGAACCAATTCTAGCCGGTTCGTCGGCACTTTCGTTGCTCCGAACGCCACTGTGACCAGGAACCCAACAGAGTCGTATGTTATTACCCATACATTTCTGTAGAATCTGTGCGTGACCGAAGGCATTGTGCTTCCAGCTACTTGCTTGGATATGCCGAAGTGCGCTTTTGGCTGCTGATTCTTGAACGTATAGATGTAGCGGCTTTTAGTTTACTATCGCTTCCAAACCTGCTGTGAGGTTGGACCTCATTGCCCCAGTGATTCCGACACATGCCATTTTTTGAACCCACCAGACAACATTGCCGTACAGGTCAATACAGGTCAAACTATAGCCGTGAACGTTCATTTGATAATTTTTGAGCTTAGTCACAGGTTCTACCAAAAATCCATGGCTTTGTTAGTCCTTTCTTTCATGTTGAGACACCAGTTAGGTTTCTTATCTAAGATCACACTAAGGTACTTTGCGTGGTCAGGGCTTTTAAACTGTGTCCCTTCAATAGAAGGAATTTTAAACTAATAACTTAAAACCTGTATCACATTTTTGCCGCAGTGGAATTTTTTATTGCGTACCAATAACATCCCATGTTCGAAATGATTCACGCTGGCCATAATTTTAGAGGAAATCTTACCCCTACGAATTTAATTCCATGGAAAAAATTAAAAAGAGAATACCGAAAGTGGGATTTATTGTTGCAATTCCCATTCGCAAGTTGATAGCCATCTAGGAAATTGCAAAAGCCACAGTATTGAGGTCATAATCTCAATTTCATATCTCAAGAAATAAATGAAGCAAACGAATGGAATTAGGCTTCCAGCAATACCTACATACGAGTACAATATAATGTTGATATCTGTATGTTCTTTAACTGATGACTGATACAGACTTATATATATAAAAACGCCATATTTTTTGTTCGGCTTCAGTCGTCTCAGTGTTTTATTCATTTTGCTTGTTAATTTTCATACAATCGCGGGCAGTTGGTTTGCTGGTTGTGTGTTCCAGTTTTAATTGTATAGCCTTGGCCGATTACCCCACAGTAGCTATATCTTGTATCTACTTCTTCATCATATTTAAAATCAAAACATAAATGAAAAAAAAAATGTTATTATACAAAAAAAAGTACAAAATCAAAATAGCTGGTACAGGCAGTGGAATTGCCTAGCGGAAGGATGTAACGTGGTGTTCAATTTAAACGTTGGAAACATATCAAGTTGTAAGGATATATTATATGACGTGATTGCGAAAGTAGATGATAAATGTAGAGAAGATTATATATCTGAAGCTTCAGAGTCCTTATTCAGAACAGTTTATAGAAGGCTGAACCACAATCTTGCAGAAAGAAATTACTTCAGTGATGCAAATAGTGTGAACGAGATTTCAACAATGGTTAGACTCCGAAGCGAACTTATAAGCCTGAATTTCATACCGCACAGACCCGAACTACCATTGGAGTGCAGTATGTGCAATCTTAGAGAAAGGGAGGACGTTCTTCATTTCGTTGGAAAATGCCCTACTCTTAGGGAAACAAGAAGGAGCTTTTTCGGAAGTGACTTCTTATCGGATGAGCAAGTTGTTGACATTTTAAATGAGATGAATGTCGGCAATTTGTACAAATTTTGCAAAATTGCGCTAAAATATAGATCCAGAATTATGAACGAAGATTTCTGATTTATTAATAAATATTCTACTTAAATGAATTCAAACTTAAAAATTGTGAAAATAACTTCTTTTTTAAATCCATATCCAATAATTATAAAAGCTTATTACAATACTTGTATAATTTATGTTTATTGTCAATCTGGCAGACGGCAAATGCCATGTCATAATGATTTTTTGTATTATGTATTACATATATATGTAAAACCATGATTTAAAAATGTATTTATAATAGTCTAATAAAAAAAAAATCTATCTAATCTAATCTAATCTAAATCTACAAAAAAAATAATAATTAAAACCAATGCCAGCCAGAATGTTTAAGCTGTACCCCCTCAGGCAAGGAAGTTGTTTCCACCTTTTATTTTTCAACAACACATACATATACGTATGTATATGGGGCTTACTCCACTCGACTCGACTCTAGGATCACTAGCCAAAGCTTAAAACTATTTCATCATTCAGTTTACGATACGTTTCCCAAGCAAACAAGCTTTCCGAGTGTTATCTGACATGGATCTTAATTAAAATCTGCAAAATCTATGCAGCAGCCTCGAGCTAGTCCAGCTTTCGAGTTTGTTATGAGAAAAGAATCAATATGGTATCTGTGTTCCATAGGTAGAAAAAACACAAACAGATTTATTTGTTTTTTGTTTTGTATTTTTGTGGTATTTTTTTTGTTAGTTTTGTGTTTTTAGAAACTATAGGGGTTATGATTCTGTTACGATTCAAGGATATGTATTTTTTTCGTAGATTAATTACTGCATTTTCAACAGCAATTATTTATGTGTGTTTAACTTTTTTTTCCTACAGGAACTTCATCTATAGTGACTTATACTCCAATCACAGAACTTGATTATGGCACCCTTCTGTGTTTGGCTTCGAACAAAATTGGACGTCAGAGAGTTCCATGTGTGTTTCATATTATTGCAGCAGGTAAGTTCAGTTATTTTCCTTTAGCTATCTTGAAGAAGGGAAATGCTTTAAAATTGAAGGTTACGTGTCCACCTGATTATTGTTTTTGACAAAAAAAAATCAGGATACATTTTATTAAAAAAAAACGTGAATATAATTCTGATGCATTTTTCATTATTAATTTTGGAAATGGTGCTTTTATTTCAAAATATTAATAAAAATTCGTTTTACGTCACGTTGATCAGTTTTTTTTTCTTGCAAAATTAACTCTCGAAGCAGATGAAAGAATTTATTTCCTAGAATATTAGTCCTGCTAATATACAATACAAACTATGCAAAAGTAAATTTCTTTCGGGCATTTCAATGAAAATACCATTTTTTAATGAAATTACTGGCATTTTCATTTCTTACTAAAAAAAAAGAAAACTTTCTTCGAGACTGTTAAACTTAAGAAAACATTGTATTTTGTAATGCCTATATTTGTCTGGCATAGCTAGTTTTTTAGCTATTATTTTCCAAAAATATTTCTGGCAAACAAAAATGTCTGTATAAAAAAAATATTAATTGGAACGTCATTTTCTGGAGCATACAAGAACTCCAAGCAATTAAACAATATGCGCAAAACAGCAAAATTATACGGGTTTGAAAAATCACTGCAGTTTGACATCATGTGTGGTAAAAATACGATGTGATGTAAAAACGTAAAAACATAACAATTCTAAATATTCAACGTAAATAAATTCATTTGACAATAAACAACTATCAAATTCAAATCACCTTAAGATTTCATTAAAAAAATATATAAAAAGGAGCGGCCCTTTGTGACTATCTTGTGGTACTGCACAGCGAACTTTTGTTGTTTCGGAAGTTTTTTTTTAACTTGCGCCCAGGTAGTGATAAAATTTAAACAACATTTCTGAAAGAGTCGATTAAATGTCAGTCAAACTGCTTTATTAACTTGACTTCTAAGATAAATTTTCCTTTCGTGGAGAGATATACCACAGTACACAAAGAAAGATTGAGCCAAATTCGAAGTGGAAGTACTGAAGCAGTTGACAATGTTTAGAGTTAACATTAATACAGGATTTCCATCAGGATATGAATTTTGCAATATTTGTTGGCAAAATTTCCATTCGTTCTTCTCATCAAAAATATCTCTTTTCAAAATTCTGGTATATTAAAAACGATGATGTGCCTTATATTGTTTGGCCTAGATATAGATAAATAGAAAAATAGAAGTTTATTACTCAATTCCATTTACAAAAGTTAATATATTCTTAGCAAATCTTGAATAAGTAAAAAAGATATGACACTAGTTAACATTTAGGTAAACTTATCGATTCTCGCCCTTATAGCTAAGATCAAAGTGTGGCCAAGTGCCAAAACGATCGAAGCTAAATCGTTCAAATTTTTACAATGCTATAGTGCCTATCTAGATTTTGGATGATCTAGTTTTCGAAAATTAAAAAAAAAACAAAATGTACTATTCGATCCGGCGAATTTGCTCTTGTAGCTAACAACTTTAATGTAGCTAAACATTGACGCTTAAGGAATGTACGTAGTCTAGTTACCCTATTCAGGTTCAATGCCGATGTAGTTCAGATTACCTTCATTCAGGTGCCCTTTGAATTCCTGGGCAAATATGAGTATATCAAAAAAAAAATCCAAAAATCGTTGGAGCCGTTTTTGAGGAAAGTATTGTTTATGTATACAATTTTGAAAACATTATTAGGAAAAAGTTTGAAACGCCAATGTAAAGTAATTAATAATATACGCATACAATTTTAAGTTAAAAAAATTCACTGAATCGTTTTTGAAAAATCGATGAAAAAAAAAATATTTCCCAGAAAATCGAAAACTATGAAAAAATGGTAATACGAGAATAACCAAAAATAACAATTTTTTTCCAACAAAAAATTACCAAAACTTTTTCCTTCATTATTGACAATTTTTTTTAAATACAAATCGTTCGAGAAGTTTTTTTTTCTTAAAAAAAAAAATGAGAAAAAATGTGTGTTCGTATTCCAGAAAAAATACATCAAATACATACAAAAAAAACCATCCACCCCTTTAGGCTGCAGACTCGAGGACAGATGGACAGAATTGTGAAACCCAATTTTTTCGTCTTCGCTTTCATCGTAATGTCAAGTTTGATTAATATCTCCAGTTCATTTTTTTTACGAATCCAAAACTTGCCTATAGTATTGGGTCATTTATTTCGTGGTTTCAAGTCCATAGTGCTGACATTTGACACCTCTCAAACTCAGCTGTCATCTGGAGCCTATAACACAACGCGAAAAGTAGTTGTAGGACAAGTAAAATACGACAAGTCTTACAAAAATTATAAAAGAAAACGACATGTCTACAAGATCAGTCATTTCGTCATTTTAGGATTTACCTCCTTTGGTAACATAAAGTAACAAGTGTCACAAAAGCTTTGCTTAAGTATTGCTAGAGTGTGACAGGTAATTCAAAGGCCGTCATTAGTTTAAAAGTTTTAATTTTCTGAGTAAAATCAATTTGAAAAAAATGGAAGAATATACATAATGTATTGTATACCTACCTAAATCTATATATGTATATAAAAGACAAATGCCGTCCGTGTGTGCGCGCATAACTGGAGAACGGATGCTTCGATTTTCATGATTTTGGACCTTATGAATTCGTATTGACCCAAGGAAGGATATAGGACACTGGATGCAAATCCCGAAAATTTTCCAGGAAAATTGGAAATCAGGGATCATCCTCTTTTTATGGGATATCTCGAGAACGGTTTTTTCGATTTTCACGATTTAGGGCTTGATAAATACTGGAGCCAAATCCCGGAAAATTTACAGAAAAATTTTAAATCCTGGATCGAATTTGCACTGTGCCTAATGATGGCGAGATTGCTTTAGCACTCGCCTCTTTTGGGATAGCGGCTACGTTGTTGGAAGGCGGTCGAACAGCTGATTCTGCATTGAAATTGCCATTGAACCTGGAAGTGAATGAAGAACCTACATGCAACATCGCAAAGAACTCTGCGATGGCGAAAGTTTTGCAGCAATATAAGATTAACATCTGGGACAAGAGTGCACAATGGCACAAACGTTCATTGGAAGGGCTAAATCGTATGTTGAAAGATTTACGAAATGATAAACGACGTTTCGGTGGTGCAATGATTTAACTGTCAGGCGATTTTCGGCAAGCTCTGCCTGTCATTCAAAGATCAGCTCCGACAGATGAATCGAACGCTTGCCTGAAATCATCGGCCTTAGGGCAATACTTGAAGAAATTGCAATTCAAAACATATGCGATTCGTTTTACGAAATGACCAGTTCGTTGCAGAGTTCTCCAGGCAATTATTGGCGATCGGCAATGGCGTGATACGTGTAGACTAAGTCACCCTCCTGATTGAATTTCCGCCGAATGTTTGCAACTTTACAACAACGCCGGAAGAGCTCATCAGGAATGTTTTCCCGAATATTGCTCAAAATTATGTTAACCATGATTGGCTGAGTTCACTAGCGATTTTGGCTCCGAAAAACAAGGAAGAACATTTATTCAAATCCGTAGACTCCGTGATGGATGAAAACGAAGCCACCAACTTTCCCACGGAATTTTTGAATTATTTGGATATTCCGGGCTTTCCGCCACACAATATTAAATTGAAAGTCGGCTTAGTTATAATTTTGCTGCTCATCCTCGCAATGCACCAAAACTTTTTAAGGGAACGCGTTTGAAGAACATCAAATCAAACCTAATTCAAGCCACGATCTTGCGGGGAAAATTCAAAGGCGAAGATGTTCTCATTCCACGGATTCCGCTTATTCCGAACGATTTGCCATTCGTGTTTAAGCGTCTTCAATTTCCGGTGCGCCTCGCTTTTGCTATAACAATCAATAAGTCGCAGGGACAATCGCTGGATGCTTGTGGCATCAATCTCGAATTCCCATATTTCTCACATGGTCAATTATATGTGGCGTGTTCACGTATCGGCAAACCTACCGCTTTGTACGTGTACGCATCCGAAAATAAAACTAAAAATGTTGTTTACCATAAAGCACTTCAGTAAAAAAGGGTAAGGCTGTTCGAACGGCAATCATTCTGATTTGATTGAAAAACATAGACATTGTAAAGTTAGTTATTTTTATCCTATTTAGTAATTAGAATAATAAATTAACCGCATTACATGAAACAGCATTGTGCATGCTCCGAATTATTATTTTCTTGACATAAATGATTTTAGGCAGAACGAAGTTCGCCGGGTCAGCTAGTAATTTATGTTTTCAACAATATTCAATTTAAAATGTATTTTTTTGATTCTGATTTTGATAGTGAAAATGCGAATGAAAACAATAAACCTTTGTATATACAGATTAAAAGTGCTTAAACCAAGCATATATTTTGAAGTTGTTTCTTGAAAAATTTCGAATGTCAAAATTAACGAAACGATTAGTATCTTAACGTAAAATTAATATAATAGATAAAAGCTATCTTAACAATCGAACAACGCTTTAAAATTATTAAAACTTACTATACAAAAGTGTTGATTCCAATGTAGCCACTTTTCAGAAAGTTAACACCGATTTTTCGAATAACATTTTCTTCACCATTAATCACATGGTGGGTATGTAAACAAACAAAATTGCCGCATAATGGGCTCAGAAAACATTTAAGTGAGCCAAGTATTCAGACAAAGTAACTGTTTGGTGTGCTCTATGGTCGAAATGTGTGATTTGTCCTTAATTCTTCGAAGTACGTAATGGTGTTTGCTGCTAGTTCGCATTCAACACTCCAATAAGTGAATTTCTGCAGATTTTCTTTTTTGTGGGTGGCAATGGCGGAGTGGATAAATTATTTGATTGCTAATTTAGACGTGTGGGTTCGATCCCCACGCTAGGTGCATTCTTTTCTATACCTCCAATTTTAATTGGATGCCGCCCATGGGTTAAAATGAGACAGTCAATGTCGGGTTTTCAAATTCACTGTGCTAAACTAGTGCTGTGCAATTTAGGTTGCATTTAAAAGACCTTAGGTCTTACATGCATGTAGTTAAATTAAAAAAAAAAAAAAAAAAAAAAAAAGGACGTCGTCTTGACTACTGACATGGTCGAAAATTATGTCAATGGTTTATTTTGAAACACCTATTCTCCCAACAATGAGCCATATCGCTTGATTTTTTGTTGAAAAATCAACTTCTCATATACAATACCAATTAACAACAAATAGAACAACATGGCCGTAATGGATTATCTAAATCTACTCCCCAGCTTTAAGAAGTTTTAAAACAATCTGATAATCCCATACGTATTTTACTGCACGAATTAAATTAACAAACATTTTTAAAACAAACCTAAAATATCAGTTTCCGGAAAAAAAATAAAATAGAATTGACAACTTTGACATACCACATTTTTAACCCAAACAAAACATCTGCTTTTATGAATTAAGCTATCACATTCCACCCAAATATCTAGGTATTTTCTCAAACTTCAAAATGTTGAATTTCCTTCATCTCTAATTTCATCTCAGAGACAATAAATAGAATAAAAAAATTTAAAAAAAAATTAATAATCATCATTTTCATTTTGCCTTTCTTGATTTCATTCATACAAACTCTACAGGACGACCAGACCAAGTGCATAACTGTACACTAACCAACATATCAATGGTATCACTAACTGTCAAATGCACTGACGGTTTCAATGGTGGCTTACCGCAATCGTTTATGCTTGAAATGAGGGAACCCCATTCTAATGTAAGTATCCCATGCAAGCAATGATTCACAATTCACATTTCACATTCACCTCGAATACCAACTGAAGTTCTGACATATCTCTGACATTAGGTGATGCATTTTTGTGTTCAGTTTTTGTCTAGAGAATTTAGGTAATATGTCATAGACACTTCCAGTCATAGTTGGTATACGTACTCGAGATGGAACTTAAACTGCAACCGGAGGAGAGGATATTTTTTAAAAAAGAATATTCTTTGCATTCGGTTAGTGTGGTTTGCAAACTAAATTTGATAAAATCTTTGGTCTTATTTTATTCTAGGAAATCAGAGCAAACATAACTTCGCCGGTACCGAAGTTTTCGGTTTCGGCACTAACACCTGGCAGTGTTTATTTACTCTCAGTGTATGCATTTAATTCCAAAGGACGTTCCGATCCAACGACTATGAATGCAGCAATGCTACGGATGCCTGAAAAGCAATTAACGTCGGAAAGAGGTAAGTTCCATAGGAAGTTATAAGTTTAAGGTGAATTTCACAAAAAATTAATAATTAAATTTAATTATTATTTTTGCTTAAATATGTATTGAAGGTAGTAATGTGAGTATTTTTTTTTTATATTTGTATAAAAAGTTATTATTTTAAAATAAAAAGAAATCTATGGTTAATTAGGTATTCTAGTGATAAAAAATGATTCCGTAGAAAAAAATCTGGCACTTTTTTGTATAATCTACACGCGCTCAAGGGATTATACTACCCTTTAAATGTTTCAACACAGTGCGGGCGTCAGGTTAAGGAAGAGAAAGAAAGATAGAAAAGATGTTTGGCGCGATGTTCTCAGACTGACGGTGGTTGTTGTCTCAGATTTTATCCAGGGATGGCGGCTGAACTAATGCGGAGAAATTTCCGTGTCTTATTTATCTATGTCCCTTTATTATTCGCATTATTTTTTTATTCGTTGCCATATTTATTGGTATACTAGTTTTACTCAATCACATGTTGTTAGTGCTATGCCTAAGCAGCATGTTATGAGTAAAGCAGCAACTCATTGTATGACATTTATTTTAGAATTGCTTTTTAATGGAAAAATAAAAGGACATAGACTACGGCAGGAATCGAACGGGCCACCCCCCAAAAATAAAACTTTCGAAAACAGATATCTCCACAGAAAACTATCGTGACACCATTGAAAAGTAATAAATTTACTTGTTTAAAAAAAAAAAAAAAAACAAATTAAGAATCGGCTTATGATTGGCTAAGTTAGCTTTGCTACAAAGCAAACTTTTTAAGGATTGGCTACCGAACAAATCTGGCCAGTAATAGACCCAATACGCTCCAAAGGTCTGCGCTCTTTGGGCAGGAAACATCTTGGCTCCGTAATAGGTGTCATAACTGGACACTGCTTAATTCCTTAATTGCTTAATTGGCAGACACAGACACGATAAAAAAGAAGGCGTATTCTCCAATAACTTTTTTTTTTTTTTTTTATTTTTTGATGAGGAGGAAGAGGAGACTATCTCCCATCTTCTTTCCTCATGTCCTGTTCTCTCCAAAGGATGTAGATTACACCTGGGAGAATACTTCTTGGACGACCCCAGTGATCTAAGGTACACAGAAATTCACCAGCTACATCAATATACGAGTAGATTGAAAAATTACCTTACAATTTGTTTAGTTTGTTTTCATTGTTTTCATTTCATTCTTTTTTCTCGTAAAAAAGATTGCCTGACTCTTTGAGGCAGTAATTTTAATGTTTCATTTGTTGTAATATTTACTTGAGGTATTCAGAACTGACTGTAGATTAGTTTCTATATTGAAACTAAGTTTATTAGATGAAAAGGTCTGCTTAAATGTTAGTATAGGAAAATCAGACGTATATATGACCTAAGACTGATCCCTGACAAACACCTGCTGGAACATTACACTTTTCAGATGTGCTTCCATTAAGAGGAACCTTGAAATATCTGTTAAATAAAAAACACACGTTTTTGACTCCAATTTTTGACGCCAGCTAACAGGACCACTTCTGGAAATAAAGCTGTGAACAAATTGATTTTGCAATAAATTTATGATTAAGTGCGCTCTATGGTATCTAAGTTGTGCCATCTTGTTTGAATCAAATGTCGTGGATGTTTAGTTGATAAATTTTTGAAAACAAGAAAATTATTTAGCATGGCCCTATAGCTCTTGCGATTCACCCTAACGGCTGTTCCTTCCTCATTTCGAAAGAAATAAGGACTGATGCCAGCACCTAATTGTCAATTTTAATGTATGTAATGGTGATTGTTTAAAGCTTGGGGATTGTCTTCGCTTCATATGAGGCAATTTTGCTTACTGACGACGCCATTTAACTAAAAATTATCTTCATCCCAAGGTCGGTTATGTTGACAGTAAAATGGACATAGTTCTCTATGAACTAAGCGAACGGATTTATTTTTCTCAAAGTAAATTTCTACAATTTGGTATTGTTGTTCCGGCGCGGCGTTAAGCCATGATGAATTGCCAAGCCTTACTCTATAGAAATGTCAATAGAGTTTGACATTCTCATCTGTCAAACAATATACAATAACCATCGCTTGGTCTGTCTCTCTTTGTTAAATTACTTTCAACTGTAGGATATTTTTATTTTTCTTTTTGATTTAATTTTATATCAGGTATTCCCCTATTCCGCAAAATTCCCGACTAACTTCGAACTGATGGTATAAGAGCTTAACTGCTTACCGTAATGGCAATATTTGGGCTTAATCATCCCTTTCAGGTATTCGGTCCGAACATTTTGCTTTAGCGGGCAGTAACTTCCGCTTCGCAGTATATTGGAACTTGTTCAGGCCCAAAAATTACCAGTGCCATTAGTTATTTCTGATTCATCAGTGTACCACTTGAGAGCGTATTTCATGCGTCTTGCGCTTACCTACTCTCTTTGCTACTTAACGTTGCGCCGTTGGAACATTTTCTCGAATTAAGCCTTATTACATATTTGAGCATGTTATTCCATGAAATGTCAATGAGGCTTGTTACTGAAGGTCTTAGACTGCTAAATTTTATATGACACTTAAAGAGTCCCAATTCTCAGCTCAGTTTTTATAATAAACTCGTGTTCAGGGTTGCCATAGGGCAAGTTCTGTATAAAAATACATTAATGTTTATTAAATTTATATTGTACTTTTCTCTATTGTCCTTTGCATACCATAAGTGCATTTACGGCTTTCCCGTTAATGCCATTTATATAATGATCTTCTTTGTAATGCGACTATTAGATAGTTTGCAAAGCCCCTTAGTATTCATGCAGGTCAGAAATATTTTTGTATTTAATGGAATCATTGTCGTTGCTGAACAAGTCTTTAATAAAGATTTTATGATAATCGAAACCAATGAAGATATATTTTCTAGCAGTTCAACCATTTCAAAATTCTACCAATGCAAATGTGATATTACACCTTTTTCTTCTTGTTATTAATTTCTGTAAAATTAATTTTCCTAACGACTTAACGGAAACTCACGTATAACCTAATGAGATATTCGGTAATGTCTCCGAAATTGGAGATCAATTTACGACCAAAAATAACTCTCAGATTCTCCATTGAAACGGTATGAAAAGTGGCCCAAAACCGAAAACTCATCAATTTTTTGTCAAACTTCTTGGTAGAAAAAGTAAAATTGAATTCGCTTTCGTTATGGGTTTCGATCGTATTATTAAGATCAAAAATAACAACTCGTCGTAGGTGCAAAAATTGCTAGGATTAATGTGATAACTGAAAGCTTAATTCCGAATGGTGTAAATGGGAAATCAAATTTAATAAACTTAATTAAGTTAACTATATCTTTTCTTCGTTCTTATTTCACCTAACAATATTTTCATCAAATTAAGTGGCACCCGAGAGTTATCGTATGATCTCTAAAATTCCACCCAATTAGTTCTTAAGAACAATTAAATATTTCTTCACCGTTATAACCAGAACCGTTAATTTTGATTTGATAAAAAAAAAACTATGCAAAGAGCACTTGCTACTGATGTCAATAGGTGTGTTTTGGTGAGAATATAGCACAGTGAATTAAAACAAGTTCAAGAAAACGATCCACAGCAAATGTCTTTCTTCTTGGTTAGCAACTTAAGTTTGGTGCCTATGCTTGTTGTTCGTTTGACATGAAGATCTGTTCGATTCTTGAGCATTTCTAGTTTATCAATTTTGGTCAAAGGCTAAACTCACACTTTTTTTTAAGTTGGAATAAAAAAATATAGTCTCAAAATGGCTGATCACTATGAGGATTTTTTACGATCTTACATTCGTAGAAAAGAGAAGGGCAGATTGCCTGTTTTCATGCATTTAAGATCGTAAAAAATCGTCATAGTTAAACTTTAGTGTTGACAGGTACAAAGAGATTAAAACTGATAAATCTTGGAAGAACCTTGTCAATGTTTTATGATCCGAGCATTAAAACAACCACCTGACATACGTGTTGTTTGATTTTCAAAACTTTTTGAGCTTGGAGGCTTTTCAAGACATACAACCTATGTGAACAGATGTTGGTCACGTCTTTTTTTATTTTTCACATCTCGTGTAGTAAATTATAGTGCTTTTTGCAATACTACCAAGTTTTAAAATTAAATTATTAAAAATATGAATTAAATAATGAAAACTAATTTCACCATCAACAATCCGTCAGTTCCGATAGATCATGAGCCTGATTACACCATTCATTCGTTTCGTTATTCGTCATTTTGATAGGCACATACGTTCGTGATTACACCGTTCGTTATTTATGTTTATTATATTATTTCGTTTATAAAATTTTATGTTGTTTTGTGTAAAAATAAACTGTAGTAATCATTAATAAATGTATTTGAATTACTTCTTTCACAAATATATTCCATTTAATTGTGAAAAAAATTACCAGCTCAATAATTTAAATTTATCATTGCGGTTGTATAATCAGAAACATCAAAGTACAACCATTGAGTGGACGCAAAAAATATTATTCAGTTTAATATAATAGAAAAATACATTACTTGAAGTTGGTAAATTGAAAGAAAAAAACAATAAAATTAAAATTTGTGTAGCGGGGCAAATTCAAAGTTGGCAAATAGATATATCTATATTAAGTAAAAAAAAAATTTAAAAAGATCTATGTAAATGAAAGAAAATCTCAATAAAAATATATATTCATTCAAGTTCAACCAGTGTTGAAATTTTCATTCGTGCTTTCGTTTCTTCCTCATAAAGACGAAACAAATGGGGCTCCATCTCATGAAAATAAAACAATACATATCAGAGTAACAACAGCGCTATACTTCTTCCATCTCTATTTCCTTGTGTGTTTATTTTTCATGTAAATTTTGCTTCTTTCCTTTGCCCTACACTACCATCCCCAGAATTACATTTTTGGATCATGAAACATGATCTCGATAGAGTGCAAGATCTTTTGTAATGCATGTTTTTTGATAATCCATAATATGATTCAATTCTGATAATATAAAACGACTAATGTTGTACAAAATGATATTACATGTGAATCCCTCAATGGCAAATGATTTAACTCTAAATAGCTTTTTTTATAAACTCCGCCTTAAAAAGTCACGTGCGTGACAAGCCTAAAGATCAAAAATCGAACACATCTATTGTAATTGTCAGGTTTACCAACATAGCGAATACACAAAATTATATCAGCGCCCTCTAAATTTGAGCAGCACACACGACAAATGTCAAGTATCATTTCACTGGAATAAAAATGTAAAGTTGATCCCATTGGGTTTCTGTTGTTGTATCTCTTGTTACATTTTGACTGACTGAGTTTCTTTTTCTCACTAAAACACGACTAATGCTGCAATAATCTCATTTGCTCAATCATAAACTAGAGCTTTCTTGAATGCTAATCAGTATACTCTTGAGCCCAACTTCAGACTTACTGTTAAATACAGATATTGTTGTTTAGCTATCCAACAAACATGTAGATTGCTTTCCCTGGCTCTACTTTTTACCTCCAATACTGATATTCACAAATTTAAGACTAATGTGTATCGGTATCTTAATCATTTTAAGTATATACTCAATCCCCCCGTAGTGCTCACTTTTTTCTTTTTCTTTACCATCGTTTTGTCAATCATTTTTTTTTTTGTGAAAGAGTTCGAAAATATAAATTTAAAAATAAATTCTCTTAAGAAATCTGCTGATGAAATTCACCCTGACACAAACAAATACTTTATCATCATGCCTCGAAAACATTTCTTTATTATTTTTTTTTTTAATTGTTAATTTTGCAGAGAAACCACATACGGCCCTCTTACTATCACCAGTATTATCATTAACCATCGGTCTGACGTTAGCAGTAATAGTGGCAGGTTTTGCAGTAGTTGTGGCGTTAAGAATTCCTTGCAAAAGTTCCAGGCGCCGACGAAAAACACTTTCGAACGAGAATACATCCAGAGATGGCTCACCGGGACCAAGCGATAAGAGCTCCGGAAGCAAGGAGATCGATGGTAACGAGAGCGATGAGAAGAATCCGGATATTATTCCCGAAACTATTGATTCGGATGATCAGGTAAGAAATTATTGTTTTTGTCCTTTCCGATTTTCTGTTAGTTTGCCAAGAGTTGAAGTATTTATCAGACTTGTGTTCCCATTCAATGGGGAGTGTGTTGGCATAGTGAATTATAATTATCTGAAAAGGTTGTGGTCTATGTGAAAGACCTCCAACCAAAACCGAAGACGAAAATAATGAAGACCATTTATATTTAGGGAAAGTGTGTGGGCGGGTAGGGGTGGCTGTTGATCATCACATGTGAGCTTGCAATGCTATATACATTCAGTACACAAACATATGTAAGTACGACTAAAAGCAAGAAGGCTGAAGCAAATGAATTGAGAATCGATAAATCAGCATGTCTGCAGTAAATTTCTTGTTCAACCGATAGCCATGATATGGGTATGGGGATGTCATGGTGAATAATGGAATTGGAAGGGGTCGCATAATAGGGATATTTCCACATCCATGTTAAGGGTTTTTCGCCTGCAGTGCAGTACAGCAGGAACACTGTTCTTAATGGTGTACTCTACCGGCTAAAAGAAGTGAAATTAATGGCCCAGGATTGAGATGAAAGGTTGTTTTATTCGTGATTTAAGGTTCAAGGAACAGCATGTCGACAAGTGCAGGGCATTCATCTATTACATGCAATATGGCAGCGAACCATATGTATGACCTAAAAGTTCATTGCACTATTAACATCATCCAGCTTTATCCATAAGCTGATATGATGTCAGAAGGAGTCCTGGCCATTGCACTGGTGGAAATAAATTCTCTGAGAGATGGGTTGCTTGAACCTTTTCAATTTTCAAAAAATTAAATTTAGTCTAGGCTTTAAGACATCCTAAGGGAAGGTTATGCAAACAAAAAGTACGGCTACGTTTCATAAGCTTGACCTTGTAGTCCAGGGCTATAATTTGATCAATCATTGAAGAAATTAATTATTAGTCTACCAAATCATTTAACCAGCAAAAAAAAAAACTCCTAAAGGAGTATCTTTCAATTTCTTATAAAAGCCAAGTCAATTTTTTTAAGTACCTTGGGCTGGGATTCGATACTCATACCTGTGTATACTCATTTTTCGAAATAACGATTGAGCACGCTTTATTATTTTCAATAAACGACAAAATTTCTCTCTTCATCAACTAGATCTTATATTGAAAAATTTCTTGAAATTATTGAGTCAACGATTTAGCCGCTTTTCCTAGCAGTTCTGGCTCAAGCTTTATTGTTTTGTAAATAAAAATAAAATAAACTAAATAGCCTTAGCTATGAGAATGCATTTCGTCAGTTCTTCTTGTTCAAAAGACTATTTTTGACGAAATTGGGTTAGAAATGCAGTTTTTATAATTCGATGGTCCTCTTTCGATTGGCGCAAACTATTTTGTTCTACCTCGTTTAGTTTTCAAGTTATGGACAACTGTTTTGTTCAATAAATCACTATTCATTCTTTTTGTATTATATTGAACAATTCATAGTATATCGTTTAAATCATTCCTTTTTAATTATTTCTTGTTTCATATCCATATTTATACATTTTTTGTTCAATATCCTTATATAGGATCGGTTGGGGTAAATGGGGACAATTTTCGTATTTTTTAAAGACACATTTTTTTTCAGACAAGTAAACAATATTAAATTTATTTTTTTTTTTAACTTTTGAAAACAAGTATTGTATAATAAGATATCAGATATTCTACTTATGATGTCTTAATAAAGCTATAAGCGCACAAAAGTGATTTAGGGCAGTGTTTACATTTACCCCTTTCATGTTTACATTTCCCCCACAGTTTTTAAAAATACTGGGGTAAATGCGGACAACTAATTTCTGTGCTCTAAGTGCTAGGAGTTTGCCTATGGGGTTAAAGTAAAATGGCTTGATTTTATTTGGATTATTCGCTTGAAAAATTGATTAACTCAAAATTTACATTTACCCCATATATGCATACCACCCATCAAAGATGATTCGGAAAATAGTGCTTTTTTTAAATAAAAACAAATTGATTTTAACAAAAAAATTGATAGGTATTTAATCACATGCTTTCAAAGCTCATTACATATGTAATAGGAACAATACGCAGGTACCTCAACTGGTAGGTACCTTCCTATAAAGAGAAAATTAATTTTGTATTCTTTACATTTCTTTTACGTCGATTCCTTTCTTAAATTTGTAGTAAACACGTGCATTTGCCATATTAAGGGTCGGATTCGGTAGAATTCCAAGTATGTTTTCCATTCGAACATTTTTTTCTTCAGTGGGCAGCAATGCGAAAGTTGTTTTTGAAGTGTCCATACTTTTTAAAAGCACGACTTCAATTTCGTCGCTTTCTCCAGGCGACTCTATAACACAAACATATCTGAAGATTACTGATAGTCTGGTGCCTCGTTTTAACTGAATCAGAAGAAATAGACCTTTGTTAAGCGTTTTGGAACCAACAGGTTCTAATTGCTCATGGCCATTGTCGTCATCTAACTCCTCATTCCAGGGGCTGTCCTCATCATATTCGATGTTTTTTTCATTTTCTGACTCCTCAGAACTCGAGCTGATGTTTCGTTTTTTTATAGAACGCTGATTTTTAACTGGAATTTTTCCCTTAGGCTTAGGTGTTTGCTTGGCTTTCTTTAGAGCTTCTGCTTTTTTAAGTCATGTTCAGAAGTAAGTACCTCACCATAAGTCATTTGCTTCAGTCGTGGTACTGGTTTTTTCTTTTTGACGGATGGTTCAGTTGCTTGTAATGGAAAATTTGAATGTGAAAACAAGGTGCTGGTTGAACGAACTTCCACGTAAAGCCTCAGTTTCCAAAACAGACTGTTGTACACTTGCTACTTCAGTTAAATTAGCCATGTTAATATTATTTCCGTGCATCATTTCATCGTCTAGAGTTGTTTCTATGTCAACTATTACATTTGCACCTAATTAGGAAATACAAAATGTTTGCCTACTTCACTACCAGTGCATATCTTAATACATAAACACTTACTAATGCCTTACCTTTCGCAAGTTCTTGTGCAATTACTCCACCAGATGATAACTCCAAGCCAACGGCATTAGCATTTGAACGGTACCTATTTCGAACTTCGGGAGAAAAATAGTTTTCTGGAAACTTGGCTCGATTAAAAGGGTAAATTCCGGTGTTGACAAATCCGGATATTATGTTGTCAGCGATCATAGACTCTTTCCAGATTTCTCCGATAAGCTTAGAAAACATCTGTTTACTGAGGCGCATACAACCTCAACCCATTTGCGATTTCTCATAGGCTATCAGTTTTTTTCCCAAGCTGTTTTTATTGGACCGAATACGCATTTGTCTAATGGTTGCAGCTTGTCAGCTAAATGTCACATTGTTTTGCAAAGCTTTCTCCACTATTCGGACGCTTATGTGACTGCAATGACCATCGTAAACCAACAATGCTGCTTGAAGTGGTAGACTTCTCCATTACGTATCTTTTTAACAAAAGGAATGAAACCATTAGACAACCAATTAAAAAATTGTGGTTCCTCCGTCCATCCATTTGTTGAGGACGCATAAACTGTTCCCGGAAAACCATCTTCATAAGTCCATCTCGCCTGAACAGCAGCACCTTTAAAAATTATAACGGTGATGCCAACCGCCGAAGCGCATGCAAGCACTGTTGTGGATTCCCGTCCAGATCCGCCTGAAACTCTCCTTAGAGCTTTTCCCTTAACACCCAATGCATGCATGCGACTGGGATCATGGTGAAATCCACTTTCGTCTGCGGTAAAAACGTAGTGTGGTTTATTTGTCAAGTTGTTATCTTCCATCACCTTTTGAAGCTTATCATAGAAATCGTGTACAACAAACGGGTTTCTGGCATCTTTTCGCAATTTTTGTAGATGTTCTGGTTTTTTTAAAGTTATCGTGGGATGCCGCTTCATGAATCCTATATACCAGTCTTCGCCGGGGATATGGTCTTTAAATTGCGTTTTGATGCCGCTGAATTTGACATATTCCCCAACCAGCACCTTAGGCTCATTTTTATCACATGGTAATCCCATATATGAACGACTTCCAAGACATTTAAGTATTTCATTTTCTTATTCTTCGGGAAGGGAGGGTGCTCGCATTGAGCCAATTGAATTCAGTGGTGTTTGTCGACCTTTAATTCTATGATATAGCACAGATTTAGGGACATTGTAGCGTTCTTCAGCTTGACGATATGTTATTTTATTCCCCAATACACCTCTCACAGCGTTTTTAACATCGTTAATATTGTATTTGACTTGCGCTTTCTTTTTTCTATATGTTCGCGGAATTTTTAGCACTAGAAATAGAGTTATGCGAAAATAAACTTTAGGAAAATGGACGTTTACATTTACCCCAATAACTTGTTTCCATTTACCCCATATGCTTATATTGCTGGGGTAAATATAAACACGCAAAAAAAAACTGCAAAGAATATAGGAAACGTGCGGTGTAATCCCAGAAAATACTTCAATGCACTTTTATTAACAGAATATAACACGAACATTTTTCTTACGCTTCCAATGTAATACACTTTTTTTAACAGTCGCAAACACCCAAAAACTTGAATTTCACTTTTAAGATTGATGTTCTTCCCACGACTAAAAATTTAAACGAAATCCGGGCAACAACTGAATGATAATTACATGTAGCGATATGGCGATATTTCATATTCTATTTTTTTTTTCGTCTGGGTTGCTACAATTTATTTTAAAATGTGAAAATAACGGCCGTTTACATTTACCCCATGCTTACATTTACCCCATGTTTACATTTACCCCAACCGACCCTTCTTCATTTATTTCTATTTTATTCAATGTTCAAATTATTTTGGTTACAATTTGTGCCTTATTGAACATTATTGGTGTAAGAACATAAGAATTCTATTTTGTTCAATATCTCATTAGGCCTTTTTCTTTTTTATCACCGGGCAGATCACTAAACAGAACCTGAGTTAACCTAGTTAGCTCTGAATAGAGCTCTTCGATTTAATTTTGAAATGATCTTAAGTGCAGAACTTTCATAAATTATTAAAACTTGTTGTTTTTTTATTGAAACTTATTTACGAGTACCACTAGTTCCCAGGATTTCGTTTTCTGAATTCATTTTCGTTTTTAGTTTGTTTTACTTCGTGATTATTGTCAAAATTATGAGTAAAATTAGCCACGCTCCGCACTTTTCTCCGTTTGATCGGTCATTTTATTCTGAGCTATAATGGAGCATGCCATGCTCCGATTTAGCTCTGATTGACAAAAGAAACACAAGTTTAGCGATTAGACGTATCTAAGATAAAAAAAAGATATACAGATCTTTTTGACAACCGAGTTCTTTACTCTGAGTAAAGCTAAAAAAGAAAAACGACTATTATTGCTCTTGATTTGAGTATATGCTCATTTAGTGTTTTGATCTCTCATCGAGTAAGCACGTCATTGCAAGTGCAGTGCGTTGTTATAAAAGATGAACTCTGAAAAGTGTAAGTTTCTACCAAGTAAAGAATTTGTTTTTTTCCAAATTTTCCGATGAGGAGCGTCTACAAATATTCAATGATTTTTTTTGTTATTAAAAGCAGGGTTGCAAAGGCTTAAGTCACTTTCTAGCTTAAGCTTGATTTTAATTGACAAGGTAGTTGGTGACTTATGAAAAGTATATTTTCGGTATCATATTTCTTAATTCATATGAATGAATAAAAATTCTTTAATTAGTTTGTTTATTTGCGGATTCCTTATTTAGTCTTTATTTCTACTTTATTAAGTTTTATTCAAGAACTTAAATTGGTACGTTCTATTCTACTTTAAGCTTTCTGAAATACAGTCAGTCTGTCATCTGTCAGTCTGTCAGTCTGTCAGTCTGTCAGTCTGTCAGTCTGTCAGTCTGTCAGTCTGTCAGTCTGTCAGTCTGTCAGTCTGTCAGTCTGTCAGTCTGTCAGTCTGTCAGTCTGTCAGTCTGTCAGTCTGTCAGTCTGTCAGTCTGTCAGTCTGTCAGTCTGTCAGTCTGTCAGTCTGTCAGTCTGTCAGTCTGTCAGTCTGTCAGTCTGTCAGTCTGTCAGTCTGTCAGTCTGTCAGTCTGTCAGTCTGTCAGTCTGTCAGTCTGTCAGTCTGTCAGTCTGTCAGTCTGTCAGTCTGTCAGTCTGTCAGTCTGTCAGTCTGTCAGTCTGTCAGTCTGTCAGTCTGTCAGTCTGTCAGTCTGTCAGTCTGTCAGTCTGTCAGTCTGTCAGTCTGTCAGTCTGTCAGTCTGTCAGTCTGTCAGTCTGTCAGTCTGTCAGTCTGTCAGTCTGTCAGTCTGTCAGTCTGTCAGTCTGTCAGTCTGTCAGTCTGTCAGTCTGTCAGTCTGTCAGTCTGTCAGTCTGTCAGTCTGTCAGTCTGTCAGTCTGTCAGTCTGTCAGTCTGTCAGTCTGTCAGTCTGTCAGTCTGTCAGTCTGTCAGTCTGTCAGTCTGTCAGTCTGTCAGTCTGTCAGTCTGTCAGTCTGTCAGTCTGTCAGTCTGTCAGTCTGTCAGTCTGTCAGTCTGTCAGTCTGTCAGTCTGTCAGTCTGTCAGTCTGTCAGTCTGTCAGTCTGTCAGTCTGTCAGTCTGTCAGTCTGTCAGTCTGTCAGTCTGTCAGTCTGTCAGTCTGTCAGTCTGTCAGTCTGTCAGTCTGTCAGTCTGTCAGTCTGTCAGTCTGTCAGTCTGTCAGTCTGTCAGTCTGTCAGTCTGTCAGTCTGTCAGTCTGTCAGTCTGTCAGTCTGTCAGTCTGTCAGTCTGTCAGTCTGTCAGTCTGTCAGTCTGTCAGTCTGTCAGTCTGTCAGTCTGTCAGTCTGTCAGTCTGTCAGTCTGTCAGTCTGTCAGTCTGTCAGTCTGTCAGTCTGTCAGTCTGTCAGTCTGTCAGTCTGTCAGTCTGTCAGTCTGTCAGTCTGTCAGTCTGTCAGTCTGTCAGTCTGTCAGTCTGTCAGTCTGTCTGTATGTATGTATAGACACCTACGGCTCAAACGGGTGGGCCGAATTGCTTCAAACTTGGTATATAGAGTTTTTTAGGTATTGTACAGAGGGGAAATTGAAATTTTTTTTAGCTCAAAAAATAACGGTACTTGCCATATCACCGCTACGTTCAAACCTATTTTTCTCGGAAACGGCTCTAACGATTTTGATTGAAAAAAATCAGAGTGGGTTTTTAGCCACGACCGATCATATAGTTGAAAAAAAATTAGAAATATGTCTATAAACGGTACTTTCCATAGGACCGTTTTTTTTTTTTGCTTTCGACTATCTCATAAATAGCTTAACCGATTCTTTCGAAATTTCACAAAAATATATGTTTAGGTTGCTCAAATTATACCGCGTACCAATATTTTTAATTAATATTTTTTTTGTATTTTTAAAATCATTTTTAAGAAAAAAAAATTAAAAATTTATTATTCGAAAACTGCTAATTAAATTTTTTTCAAAAATTATATTTATTTGTATTTTCTGAATACCTATGAAGTGGCGTTTTTGAATTTTTTTTTTAATATTTTCAAAAAGTTTCCAAAAAAAAACAAAAACAAATTCAAATTTATGCAAGAAATAAAATGGCGTACTTTTTTTTGAGCTCAAATTAGTTTAAGTATTTATTTCAGAATTTTGAATTATTTTTTCTTAAATCTTTTGTTTTTAAGTTTATATTATTAAATATTTAATATTGTCATACCAATTTATTTAAGAACAAAATTAATGAAATTTTGTATATGTATATACAAAATTGAGTTAAAAATTACTTTAAAAATATATTTAGATTTTTAATAGAAATCTTTTGCATACGATGTGATCGAACATAAGAGCAAGTTCGTGCAATCCAGTCGTGCATTTTATTTTTTTTTTTATTTTTTTCTATTCCGGATAGTATTTTCGTCGTTTTATTCATTCCATTCTGGATATTCTGAATAAACATAACTTGTTTTTAAGGAAAAAATAGTTCTGTTAGATTTGGTTTCAATTTTTTTTTAAATTAACGTACATATAAACAAAAGAAAACTTCTTAAAATTTTTCTTCAAGTTTACATTAACGCAAAATCTTTGACTATATTTATAGCCAGAATACCTAAATGTGTTAACCTCAGTGTGCTCAACGTGGACCTTAAACAATTTTGTACAAGTTTTAATTAATAAGCTTCTCTCACAACCTGTATTCCTGATTATTGATTGTGTCTTGAGCTGTGGAAACCATGTGTCTTCGGTGTCCATATCAACGACCTATACTGATTTTGGAAGAAATACGACCAACGTCTATACCAAACAGTAACTTAATTTGGAAGCATTGGCATCTCGTGAATTTCGCGTGGATTTCGTGTCGTAACAAATCCGACAATTTTGCTTATACACATACCCATTCATACAAAAATGGGCCTCATCGCTAAAGAGGAGCAACGCGCAACTTTGCTACTAGAGAACACCCATTTTGATACTAAAGTTTTATCATTTGCACGTGTTGTTCGTCGCTGTAACTTGCCATGACTATATTTTGACTGAAAGTAAAAGAAATAATATGGCTGCCATGAGCTGTCAAAATTAACCCGTCCCTTAAGAAACCCTTTGATTATATGTATTTGGCAGACTTACTTCTGGCCTACACTGCACGATATATTTAATTAATTCATGTGGGCTTGTATTCATTAAATTATTTTATTTGTCTGATGAACATACAAAAGCCCTTAGCCGTTCGCGTTAGATATTAAATTCTTGCTTATTAACTTTAAGCTCATAAATTGCAGGATTTCCATAGTGCAGTCATATTTAATATCAAATAGTTTGGCCGACGTAGGAAAGTCAAAACTGTTGGCTAAATTCCGTAGCTGATGAAACCTTTTCCTGAATTTTAACGTTGAGAGAGCTGAGTTTCTATTTCCATCACCAAAAACGTATTTTTTCTATTTTTCTGACAGAATAAGCATACAAAACTAATGTTGATATATTCTCGAAAATTGCCGCCAGGGGACTCTGCCCCACTCTGCCCAAACTCACGCTACGCCACTGGACGCGCGGTTGATCTCGCGGCACTTCAAAAAACAATCTCTGCCAAAGTTAAAATGCATAGGAACTCGTTTGAGTGAATACAATGCAGCCGCGACCGCAAGTCGCGACGCTAGCCATTGGTTAACTTTTAAATTTTTCCGTTTTTCCGCGCGTCGTTTGAGAGATAACGAAAAAAAAAAAACAAAACATCTTGTTGGTTGTTGCACTCACATAATTGTTGATCTTCGTCGGGCACCTCCGACGCAAAATAAACATTCTCAATAAATTTGTAAATTAAAAGTTTGCAAAAATATCTATAAAATCAATTAAAAACAACAATTTCTCACCGCTGTCTTAAATCGACCGCGCGGTCCATTGTATTCAATTTTTTTTGGAAGCTTTGCTTCTCGGGGCGGCGGCTAATGTTAGCGAACTACCGCGCGTCCATTCTGTTCAGCCAGTAAACGAAACAGAAGGAACATGCATACATTTTCGCCGCGCGGTAGAAAAAGAGGGTGATATTAATATCTCTCCTATGCCGGCCGGTAGTCTACTCTCCCACTGTCTTCTGAATTTTCGATTAGTTTACGTGTCCTGACGCAAAAAATGTTATTTTACCCATCCCATCATACGAATATTCGATCAGGCCAGATTTCCCATAAAAAAAAAGTGCACAACACCGCTAAATAAGTTTTCACTTCAAAAAAATAAAAAACAAGGCCCTAAAATACATCCCTGAGGCACATCACTTTCATCATTGCTGATTTCTTGAAATATTTAAATTCAAGAATACATGCATTACGGATAAGTGGATCATTGTTATTAAGTTTAACAAAACCCATCTTATGTATATACTAATTTTTAACTAGCTTGACACCGAAACTACTTTAGGGGTTAACTCCTCCTGAACACACCTAAAAGAGAGTACACAAAACTAACCAAACATAACTTTTTGTTTTTGGTGTTAAAAAATGACATAAAATAATTTATTATGATGCTAAGAAGATTAAATAGCCTTCAGGTGATCTATACTTTAGTTAAATGCTAAAAGATAGTTCGATAGTTAAACTCGTTTATTAGTGAGGGAGTGAGAATAAGCAAAAGCATAACAAAATTCGTTAAATGCTTAAGCAAAGCAGCTTGCAGCTTTTAATTTGAAAAGTAAGATCCTAGATACAACAGTGGTGCTTGCTATAAGCTCACTTCGACCAATTCTGATACAAAGTATGAAAAAATAAAATGCACGACTGGATCGCAAGTACTTGCTCCTATCTTCGATCATATTATATGCAAAAGATTTCTATTTAAAATCTAAATATATTTTTAAAGTCATTTTTTACTTTATTTGTTATACACAAAGTTTCTTAAATTTTTTTCTAAAAAAAAAAAAATTGGTGTGACAATCTTAAATATTTAATAATATAAACTTAAAAACAAAGCATTAAATCGACTTAATCAAAGGAAAAATAATTTAAAATTCTGAAATAAATGCTTAAACTAATTTGAGCTAAAAAAAAATACGCCATTTTATTTCTTGGACAAATTTGAACTTACTTATGAGAAAAAAAATTTAAAAATCTTTGGAGCGGTTTTTGAGAAAAAAAGTTCTTTTTGAAAACGAAACAGAAGGAACAAAAGTTTCAAAGTTTTTTTTGAAAACTTTTTGAAACCGTTTTTCAAAAAAAAATTTAAAAACGTCAATTCATATACGTATTTAGCAAATACATATAATACATAAGTATAATTTTTGAAAAAAAAAATTAATGAGAAGTTTTCAAAATGTAATTGTTTTAACTTTTTTGTTTTTAAATGTGTTTAAAAATACAAAAAAAATATTAGTTAAAAATATTGGTATGCAGTATAAATTGGGCTAGCTACACCTATGTATGTATGTGTGAAATTTAGAAAGAATCGTTTAACCCATTTATGAGATAGTCGAAAGCAAAAAAAACGGTAATTATTTGGCTTTAACGTAACGGTTATATTGCAGGTACCGTTATTTTTTTTAACTTTTTTAACTAAACAAAAAAACCAATTTCTCTCTGTACAATACCTAAAAAACTCTATGTAACAAGTTTGAAGCAATTCGGCTCACCAGTTTGGGCTGTAGGTGTCTGTACAGACATACAGACATACTAACAGACTGACAGGTTGACAGATTGACAGACGGACCGAATTTTTAGACCACCGTTTTTCGTCCTCGCTATCATCGTAATGTCATGTTTGATTGTTATGACGAATGCATAACTTGCCTTATATAGAACCTATAATCGCAATTAAAAATGACGCTTATGAACAAGAGCTAACATTTTTGTTGTTCTTTTTTATAATTTTCTTTATAATTTTTATGTACATATTTAAAATTGGTTTGAAACAAAAGGCAAGTTCATTCAATCCAGTTGCATTTTTTTTTGTTCAAAACCTCTTTCTATCTGACCTAAGGCAAATTGAATTAAAATGTGGGGTTAATCTATATAATTTAATTAACAACTGGAAGCCATTCCGCACTTATCGTCTTTCCTTATTAATGCAGTTTTCTAAAATATATAGCTGCTCTTCTACGCACACTCAGTGTCCCTATCCTTGGCTTCCTGTCAGATCAGATCCAATAAAAAATATCATCATAACGAAATCCATTTAAAATCCAACAGAGCATTTAAAAACTAAGTGACAAGTGACTTTACTCGCTTCAAACTTATGAAACTCGCCAGCAATTTCTCTTTAATCCAGTTTGCATAAAAAAATGTAAAAAAAAAGGATAAACTTTAAAGTTTGAAGCACATGCTGGAAGGGAAATGTATACATATGTGAAGCTTTTTATTCAAAAGGATATTTTTCTCCTTCATCATTAATCTTACTCCCACATTTTTCTATACACTCTGTGTACTGTTTATGAAATCGTATTGTGACCGACTTTTATTCAAATGTTTTTTTTTGTTTTTGTATTTTTGTTCCATTCCAGATCGATTACATAAGACGGCGACAGCATATATCAACCATCGACACAAGTTGTAGTCCCACGAGGGGGCTATTATCGTCGAGTACGCCTCCGCCACAAAAGTACAATTCATCTGGTATGACATTGCACTCATCCCATCCGAATGCCATGGGCTATTGTACGCTTCGGAATGGAGGACAGCCTCCTAGCTCCGTTGGCACACTCTCAATGGTAAGTGGGTATTCATTGGCTTCTTGTATTTTGTTTTCTAAGAATTTAGACCAAAACCAAGAGAACATTATCAACATGGGACTTATATATGTACAGAACATGCATTTATATACATGACACCAAACACATTGAAACCTTAAGTAAACACACATGTGTCACACATGCGTCACACTTATTGTGTCTTTAAGAAAATATATAAATACCAAATGAAATTTAAATCTTCAAACTGAATATACAGACAGAGCTTAGGTCTTGTGTTTTTTTTTCGGGCGGAAGGATAGACAGTGTGGCTGGAAAGGACGAAATCAAAACAAAAAAGATTGGCTGCATCCTTGCGATGGCTATGATGGGTATACTGGAATTCGAATAGACTGTATTGAGCAAGAGTAGTGTCGAGGATAAGATGCCATAAGACTCGAGGCAAGGAATGATATCATGATTATTTTTTTTTTTATATGAGTATTTTTGTTTTAGTCCCTATGCCTCTGGCGACAATAACGCTTAACGAGAAATTATCCCGGGATTTAAAGAAAAAAGCTTTTGACTTGATGTTTGGTGGTGGGCTATAAGAAAGCTTGTGATTAACACTTAAGGAAGTCATTTGATAATCTTGGGGTTTTATAATCTTCGGGTTTAAGGACCGACTTCTAATTGTTTTCTTTTTTTTTTTTTTTGCTTTTTAACTTAAGAACTAAATGAGAGTGATGAGTCTTGATGGAAACCGTTTTTTTTATGGAGGGATTCTTAAATAAAATATGAGCCCTTTCAAAAAGCTACATTATGTAGCGATTTGATTCAAAAGGATTTATTTTCGCTAAGAATACAAAATTTTTATAACATTGAGGAAAGGATTTAGGGGAAAAAAAAGTTGGAAACTGATTTAAGAATTTAAAATAGTTTTTGTATCAGCTTTGTCAATAGCTAGTACCTATATGAGCAAAATTAATTAAGGAACGTAATCGAAATTTCAATTTAAGTTATATAACTGTTCTAGAAATGAATTTAGTGTGAGTTGAAGAGATCGAACTTCACTCTAGTCAACAATCCTTACGATATATCTAAAATTTCCAGTTGGGTTGGACTTGCAATATGAGCTAGTATACTTATTACCTGCAAGTTCAATAAGCGATGAACCAAATTACTGCAGTCTTTATATGCAAAATACAAATATTCAGTGACTTTCCTATCGGTAGCTCAGTTGGGACAATCAACTTTCTTCCAACGCAGCGTATAGTTGGTCCAGTGACGTGCCGTGGTGCATCAAGCAAGCAAGGCTTTGACTTACTGCTCCTTCAAATTTTATCTATTCTTAGTTACGATTCAGGATCACGACAAGGACTTTGTTTATGTTGTTTTTAATTTTGTTTTATTTTTTTTTGTGTTTTTATATTATTTTGTTTGAGTTTTTGTTTTTATACTTTTTTGTGTTTTTCTTTGTATGGAATCTAAAGGGTTTTCGATTTTGCGGTTTTAAAAATAAAAAAAGTAAATAAAACACATATAAGATATTTTTTTTCATGATATTTCTTTTGTATTATAAAGTTTGAACGTTGACATTATGTGTGAAACACTACATCATTTGAATGACCACCACTCGAATTGTTGCAAGCATCAAATTTTTTGAGGTAATTTTCGACAACTTTTTGACACATATTGGGCGGTATCTCAGCCATAACTAGACGAATGTTGGTTTTCAAGTGCTCAAGAATTAAAGGTTTATCTGCACGTTCTTTCGCGTAGCCTCACAAAAAAAAGTCTAGCGGTGTCAAATCGCATGATCTTGGCGGCCAGTTGATATTGCCACGACGAGAAATTACGCGGCCAGGAAATGTCTCTTGCAATAAAGCCATATTCGCTCGAGTTGTGTGGCATGTGGCACCGTCTTGTTGAAACCACATATTCTCCAAGTCGTATTCTTCTATAGCAATAAAAAAAAAGTCGGTTATCATATGACCATAACGTTGTTCCATCGTCGTTTTCGAAGAAGTAAGGTCCAATCACACCTCCGGACCAAAGAGCGCCCCAAACTGTGACTGTTTGTGGATGTAATGGCCTCTCTTCAATTACTTGAGGATTCTCAGAACCCCAAATATGACAATTTTGTTTATTAACATACCCACCGAGTGAGAAATGTGGTTCGTCACTGAAGAAAATTTTGTTCGAAAAATCGCTGTCCACCGCCTGTTTTCAAGCACCCATTCGACGTATCTACGACGCTATGAATGGTCAGCTGGCTTCAGTTGTTGTGTGAGCTGGACTTAATATGGATGTAGGTGTAGATGCAATGCATAATACGCAATAATGTGCCGCAGGACAGTCATAATTCCTGAGAACGACGAGGAATGACACATTCGGGTCTTCGGCAACACTTTCACTTACAGCAGCGATATTTTCAGTGGTACGAACTAAACGATGATGCACAGGCCTTACAATATCTGTAACCAATCCAGTCTCTTCAAATTTCGTCACAATTTTGCCAATTGCTTGCGTAGTTGAACGATTATGTAAACCATAATCTCCTCTTAAAGCACGATATGTGGCTGTGGCAGAATCACCATTTTTGTAGTAGGTTTTAATAATATTTATGCGCTGTGCGATAGTTAAGCGATCCATTTTTGTTAATGTCAGACTTTCAACTGAAAACAAAAATTGGTTTAACAACTTAGTTTGACAGATGTCGAATTCCAGCCTTATACTTTTGAAACCGCAAAATGGATAACCCTTTATAATTTAGAAAGGAAATACTTCAATAAACATTCAATTCGTCGGGATTTCTCCAAACAGCTCGCAAAACTTCATCATAGAAACTGTTTCTTACTTTGATTTCCTTTAAAAATGATTTTTCCATGGCAAGTTGCGATAATATTTGCTTCTGCATTTTATTTCTATCATACGATTTAAAGTGTTTACGAGCAGAAAAGGAACGTTCGATAGAGTCACTCGACGTGTCTATTTTTTATATAAGTCAATTTAATTTGAACATTTTCGAAAAAGTTTCTTTTAATTCAATAGCATTAACTGTTTTTGGAATGTCTTAAACGGAGATATCTTTAATCTGAGAGCACTTAAAAGAAAACAATAAATTCATTCTTCAGGCTTGTAAAATACACCATATGAAATCTTTAGGCATTCAAAAAGTTCATACTCAACAATGTTTTTTGTATAAAGTGAAGCTAGTAACTTAAATTTTGTCAACGACTCGGACCCCATTTCAATTTGAGGATTATCTAAAAAAATAATTGGCGATATCGCAGTTCAAAACTTTCTAGGACTCGTTTTGGAAAAGATCAATAGCATTTTTGAATGCTTTAAAAATACAATGAAAACTCTTTCTCAAGGTTTTTATTCGAAATCTAACGCTGTCAGTGAAATGTGCATTAAATGTTATCAGAATCAGAAATAATATTTAACACTGTATTAATTGAATCATTTTGTATTTTGTTCGACCTTCAACGTCACTTTATGTACACCTGTACGTGAACGTCGCGTCGGTCGCTTCTGAGTAGGTTTGTATTTGTATATGGTACACCGTACACGCAATGAATCCGCACCGCAAGCGGGCAATGAACAAAAAAAGAACCAAAACCAAACACTAATAAAAGCGAAAAGAAATTAAAGCTCTCTTTTTCTCTTTATCCTGTTTTTAACGTGTCTCAAGGCATTTGCTGGTATATCTGGTTTCTCTTATGGTAGTATCTAACCAATGTATGAGGTACGCGTACGTTTACGTTTACGTTTACGTACAGGTACAGAGAATGAATCCGCACCACAATCACCTAAAACGCCAAAGCACCAAGATTAACCAAAATCGGTTCAGTCGTTTATTTTTTTTTTATTTTTTTTTATTTCATGAAACGGAGTTTTAGACTTATAAACAATTTTAAATTTTTCTGTAGGTGAGTAAATTTATATAATACAGGCTAATTTATAAATATTTTAACATAAATAAAAATAAATAAATACATTACTTAATTAAACAATAATAACGAATGGTATTAATTATTATTAAATTTGGTTAAGAACAATAGATTTAAAAGTATCCCTGGAACAATGCATATCAAAATCAAATCTAGAGCATACTAAATTAGCTTCTCTGATGAAACGGGAGATGGGTTCATTGCGACCATAGTTTCTGTGATGAAACTGTTTATAAATATAAAATATATCTTACTCTTATGTTCGATCACATCGTATGCAAAAGATTTCTATTAAAAATCTTAAAATATATTTTTAAAATCGTTTTTTACTTTATTTTTTATATGTATATACAAAGTTTCTTTAATTTTTTTTGTATATAAAACATTGGTATGACAATCTTAAATATTTAATAATATAAACTTAAAAGCAAAAGATTAAATCGACTTAACAAAGAAAAAATAATTCAACATTCTGAAATAAATACTTAAAATAATTTGAGCTCAAAAATAAGTACGCCATTTTATTTCTTGTAAAAATTTGAATTTATGAGAAAAAAATTTTAAAAATCTGTGGAGCGGTTTTTGAGAAAAAAAGTTTTTTTTTTAAACTTTTTGAAAAAAAAAAATTCAAAAAAAATTCAAAAAACGCCAATTCATAGGTATTCAGCAAATACTATTTTGAAAAAGAAAATTGCAGTTTTCAAAATATAAATAAAATTTTTTTTAATGGTTTTAAAAATACAAACAAATATTATTTAAAAATATTGGTACGCAGTATAAATTGGGCAACCTAAGCCTATATGTGTGTGAAATCGGTCGAACCATTTATGAGATAGTCGAAATAAGAAAACGTTTATATGGAAAGTACCGTTTTTAGACATTAAAAAAAAAAACAAATTTTCAACCATATGATCGGTCGTGCCTAAAAAGCTGCACTGATTTTTTTAATTCAAAATTGTTAGAGCCACTACCGAGAAAAATAGGCTGTAACGTAACGGTTATATGGCAGGTACCGTTATTTTTTGAGCAAAAAATTCAATTTCCCCTCTGTACAATACCTAAAAAAAACTCTGAAGCAATTCGGCACACTAGTTTGGGCTGTAGTTGTCTATATATTCATACAGATAGCCTGACAGACAGAAACACAGACGGACAGAATAACTTACCTTATAGCATCAATAATTGCAACTAAAAAGCATATCTCGTAAAATTTCCTTGCACATTTTCTATTCTATTAGATGAATTAGAGAAATACGCATTCCAAACTCCACAGCAGTACTCTAGCATAGATCTTACTAATGAATTATATAATGTTATCAGAGCATATGAATCATTAAACTCTCTAGTATTTCTTTTAATAAATCCTAGCATTTGGTTAGCTTTATTGATCATATAATCATAATGAGGGTGGAATGATGAAAGATTAACGTCAAGAATAACTCCCAGACCTTTCTTCTCCATTACTCTTTCTAGATCAACATTAAAGATGCTGTAATCAAAAATTATTGGATTTTGGTTCCAGTAACAAAATAAAACTTGACATTTAGCTATATTAGGATCAAGGGAATTAGCTTTGCACACCAAATCACCAATCTATCCAAGTCTGCCAACAGGAGGTTACAGTCGGATTGACAGGAAATCCTACGATAAAGTTTAAGATCATATGAAAAATGCAGACAGAAAGCATCTTAAAAAAAGATGGAATATCATTGACAAAGAGGAGAAAAAGCAGACGTCCCAAATGACTACCTTGGCGAACATCTGATTTTAAATTTTCAATTTTAACGACTTGCAATTTCCAGTCAAATAAGATTTTAGCCACATTAGTAAAGAAGAGTGAAAACCAAAACTATCATGCTTTTGGAAAAGAATTTGTTGGTTTACTCCATCGAACGCTTTCGAAAAATCAGTAAAAATTATATCAGTTTCATAGCCTTTTTCCATATTTGATAAAATGCTATTCGTCAGTGTCGTTAAATTTGTGGTTGTCGACTTCCCTGTAACAAAACCATGTTGAAAGACGGACATTTTATCCTGGATAATAGTTGAAATTCTATTATAAACAATTTTTTTTTAAAATAGTTTTGGTATGGCAGAAATCTTGCAAATTGGTCTGTAATTTGGAATTTCCTACTTAGATCCAGATCTGAAAATCGAAGTTGGATATGAAATTTTCCATGAATCCAAAAAATAACCTTTGTCATCTTTGGTTCACAAAACAACCGAAATTTATCCGAAATAAAAGAAATAAGGCTTTGAAAAAATGCATTATGTTCATGACGGTATAGAATCAAGAAGTTTACATTTCCCTTTTTGAAGAATTCAAAAAACTCTCTTTCGAAATCTATAGCGAATATCTGGAAACCATGGGGCGTTCTTTGAAGTTAAACCCGAAGAACTTCTGGAAATTTATAAATTCTAAAAAGAAAGGTGACGGGTATCCAGTAAATCTCATGTATAATGACTTAATCTTGAGTACAACTTCTGAAAACTGTGAGGGATTTGCAAGTAATTTTAACAAATCCTTCATTGATTCACCTGTCCCCAAGTATCATTTAAGAATATTACAATAGAGCGTGAAAAAATGTTGAGCTTTTTGTCACATTTAAAAGAGGACTTTTCTATTGGAATAGGTGGAATACCATCTATTGTATTAAAAAAATGTAGGTCCATGTAGGTCTTCCTCTGAGAAATATTTTTGAACTACCTTTGAAATTAGGAAAATTTCCTTCAGTGTGGAAGAATGCATTTATAACCAGAGTATTTAAAAAGGGAGTCAAAACTAATATTATCAACTATAGACCAATTTCTAAACTTTCTTGCATTCCAAAGGTGTTCGAACAAGTTATATGTGATAGTTTGACATTTATATGTAAAAATATTATCTGCAACCAACAACATGGTTTTATGCAGAAACTTTCTACTGTTACTCATCTAGCTTTTTTTTGAATAAATGTTTAAACTCCCTAGAAAGGGGTCAAGAAATTAATTGTTTATACACAGACTTTTCGAAAGCTTTTGATCAATTATCTCATGAGATTATCAAGCTTAAACTTAATTCATACGGGTTTCCTCCATCTTTCATCACGTGTATATCCTCGTATCTTGAAGATAGGTTATATCAAGTCAAATTCAGAAATTCTTACTCAAGACCGAAGTCATCTTGGATCATTACTCAATAGCGAAATTCTTATCTTTGCAGACGATATGAAGACTTATAAAATATATCATCTCCAAAGGATCGAACTCTAGAGGATATTAACCATTTTGTCTTGTGGTGTGAAAAGAACAGTTTGAATCTTAACCCGACAAAATGTCAAACAATGACATTTTCAAAAAGACGTTCTTCTTCTCATGACTATGTTATCTAACGGCACATTTTAACTCGTGTTATAACTGTAAGCGACCTTGGAGTTCTCCTTATGACCAATTTAGGCTTTTCTGCCCATACTAATATCATCGTTAACAAAGCCAATTCAATGTTAGGTTTTATGAAGCATTGGTCCAAAGAATTTGTTGATCCAAATGTTACCCGTGCTTTATACAACTGCTTGGTTCGTCCCCATCTTGAGTATGCATCACAGGTTTGGACTCCTTTTTACGATATTCATATTGAGAGATTAGAATCTGTTCAAAGAAACTTTACTCGTTTCGCATTGAAAGGGCTTCAGTGGAGTGATCCTTCTAATTCCCTCCCTTATGACCAACGTTTATCTATTCTTCAAATGCAAACACTTGCACAGAGAAGAACTAACAATGATTTGGTATTCTTCCACCAAATAATAACTTGCGTCACAGAAGCACCAGACTTACTATGTTCTGTTTTTTTTTTTTAATTATCGGGGAGGTGGTTATAATCTCGACTTGATTAAAGTCCGAACACATAGGACCAACTATGGGGTGCATGAGCCCTTGAAACGTATGTGTAGACTTTAAAATTGGAATTCAAACATTCTTAATTTCAAAGCAGTAAAATTAAATTCAAAAATATACCCAAAACCAGTGCTCCACGCACCTAAGTGTTTTTGTTCCATATTATGTTCTTGTTTTGTTTTTGACATAATATTATTTGTTTATATTTTCATTTTGTACTTGTGTAAGTGTTATTTGTAATAGAGTTTGCCTACTAACAACTAACACTGCACTAAATGATGACCCGGTGGTATAACACAGTTTTCTGTGTTGGCAAACCATTGGTCGGAAGACGGTTCTTGTTATAAGCTCTCTTCGGCCAAATCTGATTGGGTGAAAAAAAAGATAGAGATACATTGAAAATCATTGTTAGCGGTAGGGCTAACGCTGTAGATCGTTCGTTTACTTCTCTGATCCTCAATGTGGAGAAAATTATTCATCGGAATTACACGAAATATTCAAAATACGTGTACCAGACTCAGTCTTTCATGTCTTAACCTCGTCGTCGTTTTGGCTAAATGGCGTTATAGTTCATACGCTACAATGGTTAGGAAGACGAAAGGAGAGACTAAGATTTAGCCTGTTAGAGTAAACACCAACCCCTACACCATCATTTGTTTTTGACCCATCGGTGGAAAATTGAATTTTTTCATCTTCCAAGAAAGCATAATCCTCCCACTGTGATCTGGAGGGTATACTTACCTGAAAGTTTTTATCAAAAAGTGGTTGGGGTATGATGTAGTCTATGTTACTTTGTGGGATATTGAACGTGTTTATTATGTTAGCGTGGCCAGAACAGTTGTTTTTCTACTGTGAGGTCGCCTTCAGGCGAATAGCTGAGCAGGCTGCGGATTGCTGGCTGAAAATATCTAAGAGTGTCAGATTAAAAAGTATTTCAATCGCTGCAGTTGGAGTAGTACGCAAGGCACCACTTAACACATACAAGCAGTGCGCTGATCTCTAATCAGTTTATTATTATTTGTTGCTTTGTCTAGAGCAGTCCAGCAAACGACTACTCCGAAAGTAAGAATTGGTTTAATAACCGCCGTGTATAGCCAATGGACTGCACGGGGCTCTATACCCCATTTGTTGCCAATGGCCTTCTTGCAAGAGAAAAGTGCTACCGTAGCTTTCTTAACTTTTTCTTGTATATTGGACTTCCAGCTTAATTTCTTATCCAAAATAAGAACCAAGTATTTTGCTTCGTCCGAGAATTTAAGACTTATACCATTTATAGATGGAGGATCAACGTGCGGAATATTGTGTTTCCTTGTGAAGAGGACAAGCGCAGTTTTATGGGGGCTTACACCTAAACCACAACTACTTACCCAGTTGGTTAGCTTATTAAGAGCAAATTTTTGGTGTTCTCTATCATCGTAATGTCAAATTTGATTAAAATCTAGAGTTCGATATTTTTCCAAATGCAAAACTTGCCCAAATGTAGATGCCTATATCGCAAGTAAAAATGTGTTTACATTTGAGTTTAAAAGTTTTTTTTTCAAGAAGTGTTAACACAAATAACTACACTGAAATAAAATATAAAAGAACAGGTGTCTGGCCTTCAGAAAACCTCTAATTTGTCTATTGTAAGTGTTGATGTTGTTCTTTAGTATTTTTTTTTTCATTTTAAGTAATTTTTTTTTTAAATTTATCGTACCTCCTTAACAAAGTGAGATACACCAACCTCTCATTTAGTAAAAAAAAATTATTGTATTAAACTCCTATAAATAAATTATTTTGCGGCGCCTGAGTACACGTACCGAAAATGTCTCACCAAAATAGTTGAAGCCGTTTATTTTCCAAAATGATTATAATGAACTATCCATCTTTGAATGCTAATCTGGTATTCGTTTGCAAGAGCCTATTAAGCGCTAATTCAAGTATAAAAGGTGTTATTAAATAAAATCCGTTACGCAGACTAAAAGCAAAAAATTCTAAAAATGCTTTAAAGATTTCAACAACACCACACAATATTTTCTTTCCCCTAGCAAGAGTAAGTACCACAATAATCCTTGACTTTTAAATCCTCTTTTTGGCTCGTCTAACTTACGAAAGTAAATTCTAAAGCAACTTTTTTATGTGAAAACTCTTAGTTTAAATGAAGTGCTTTATTCCAACTGCCAAAATATCATACATCCACATTGCATATTATACAAAATCGTTTAAAAGGATCTCCAGCAACTCCATCTTTATGGTTTTTTTTTTTTTTAATAAGAGATTCTTATGAAAATTCTGACATTTAAACATATATGCACATTGCACATTTAGACACACACAAACTGCATACACACTACCCAGATTCACTGCTCTTAACTGGATGCTTCATAAAGACTAGGCCATTATCTGCAGGCGATTATATTCGTCTACAGGACTTTCCTTAGAAAAAAAAAATTATAAATGTGTATGTGCTCCTCTACCAGATACTTTGTTAGTACACGAAAAAAAAAAGATACAACAAAAACAAAATTCCTAGAATATGCCATACGGTCTATAGAATACCACAAGAATCATACCAACAGGACCAGAAGTTAAACATTATTTATGGACAAAAAGTTCAACTTGTAGTAAGTTAAGCAATCCAAAATACCAGACTAAGCGGTGAAATTTGGCTTAAGGGCAAGTAATACACATAAAACTCAGGCCGAGCCGAGCGTTGGCAAAAAATGTGAAAAATGATGAATTTAGCAAAAGTCTGCAATAAAACCTTTGAGAAAAAATTCACTTTAATGTTTGCTTTGGCTCGTCTTTTGTTTCAGAATTTACATAGGGCTTAATAGTTTTGCCTTTTGGTGAACGCGAAATTGTGAAAATTTAAGGGATTGTTAAAGTAGGGGATAAAATTTAAATTAATTCTGAGGTATGGTAAGAGCAAAGTTTTATTTCGTAAATAATATTATGTATAATGTAGCCGTTATGCTTTATAATGGATGTAATAAGTTGTGCAGCGAAAAGGATGTGTATTCATATTTCTTTGTCATGTTCTGTTTTGTAAAAGAGTTTGACAGATGGGTAGATGACGTTGGTATCTGAGGCTAACTGAAAAAAGCGTAGTGAAAATGGTAACAATTTTATATATGTCTAAGCAACTTTCTGCACAAATAAAGCACGTTAAAGTTTCCAGTACCCCTGTTCTGCAACTTTCTGTATCGTTTGACAATCGTTAACTTTATCGGCTGAAACAAACGGAACTGAAATACTTGAAAAATGCGATAAAATGTTCTTTTGTATCTTTGAAAATAGTTAACTTTTTAGATTTAAATGCCAAATTGTATCACTCGCAAAATAGCTAGTGAGAAAAAAAAATAAAAAAGGAGCAAAATTGGATCTGCTCAAAGTAAGACTTGTTGTAACTCAAGATACGTTTCATATTTTTTTTTAATTTTGTTTAATAATATATTTATACTAGCTGACCCGGCGAACTTCGTTCCTCCTAAATTCATTTATGTCAAGAAAATAATAATTCCGTTCATACATAAAAAAAATACAATAAAAATAACTAAATTAACAATGTCTATGTTTTTCAATCAAATAAAAATGATTGCCGTGTCGGCTAGCCTTACGCTTTTTTCACTGAAGTGCTTTATAGTACACAACATTTTTAGTTTTATTTTCGTGTGCGTACACGTACAAAGCGGTAGATTGCCGCTACGTGAGCACACCATATTAATTGACCATGTGAGAAACATGGGAATGCCACAAACCTACAGCGATTGTCCCTGCGACTTATTGATTGTCATAGCAAAAGCGCGACGCACCGGAAATTGAAAACGCTTAAACACGAATTCAAATCTTTCGGAATAAGCGGAATCGGTGGAATGAGAACATCTTCGCCTACGAATTTTCCACGCAAAATCGTGGCTTGAATTAGATTTGATTTGGTGTTCTTCACAATCAAACCCGTTCCGTTACAAAGTTTTGGTGCATGGAAGTTGCGCAGCAAAATTATAAGTGAACAGACTTTCAATTTTAAATTGTGTGCCGGAAAGCTCGGAACATCCGAAGAATTCAAAAATTCTGTGGGATAGTTGGTGGCTTCGTTTTCATCCATCACGGAGTCCACGGATTTGAATAAATGTAACTCATCGGCCGGCGATTTGATTTTGAATGACAAAATTCAAATGATCGACATCCTTGTTTTTCGCAGGCAAAATCGCTCGTGAACTCAGCCAATCATAGTTAATATAATTTTGAGCAATATTCGGGAAAACATGCGTGATAAGCTCTTTCAGCGTTGTTGTAAAGTGGCAAAAATCGGCGAAATTCAATCTGGAGTATTAGTCACCCAAGTCTACTGGTATCATTGCCATTGCTGATCGCCAATAATTGCCTGGAGAACTCTGCAACTAACTGGTCATTTCGTAAAACGAATCGCATATTTGTTTTCAATTGCAATTTCTTCAAGTATTGGCATAGGGCCGATGATTTCAGACAAGCGTTCAATTCATTTTCTGGAGTTGATCTTGGAATGACAGGCAGAGCTTGCCGAAAATCGCCTGACAGTAAAATCATTGCACCACCGAAATGACGATTATTATTTCGTAAGTCTATCAGCGTGCGATTTAAGGCTTCCAATGCATGCTTGTGAGCCATTGTGTACTCGTCCCAGATGATAGTCTTACATTGCTGCAAAACTTTCGCCATCGCTGAGTATTTTGAGATGTTGCATGTAGGTTCTTCATTCACTTGCAGGTTCAATGGCAATTTCAATGCAGAATGAGCTGTTCGACCGCCTACCAACAACATAGCCGCCATCCCAGAAGAAGCGAGTGCTAAAGCACTCTCAGATCTCGAACGAATATTAAACAAAATCTGTGAAATCAGGAATGTTTTTCCAGTTCCACCGAGTGCATCGAGGAAGATTTTGCCATCATTTCCGTTATTGACTGCCTGCATTGTACAATTTCTTTTGTTCTTGATTCAACATTGGCACATTTTTTCGAACTGCATGACTCAATGCGACTCGATTGAAATCATTTTCTCGCTCTATTTCTCGATTAAATGCGTCATGCATAGGCCGATTTGGTAGTGGCATTCCCAATTTGCACAACAAATTGCCAATCATAAGCAGACACATATGTCATCGATCAAAATGACAATTTTTTCAATAGCGAAATTACATATATGAATACAATTGATTGAAATCACAGTGAATCGCACTTGATAAACATACAAATACTTTGAGCGCAATGAAAATTAAAGAAAAAAATTAAATTTAATTTTATTTGACCGCACGCATTAGCACATACAATTCAATTTGAATGACGAAACGAAAAGGACACCTCATATTCCTTCCTTAGGCCAACACCAAACCAGCAACCCCAAAATCTTGAAAATCAAATGATGTTCGAGGATTACCAATTTTCCTGAAAATTTTTGTCCAGCGTCCTATGACCTTCCTTGGGTCAGTACGAATTTATCAAGGCCAAAATCATGAAAATCGAACCATCCGTTTTCGAGTTATGCGCGTACACACGGACGACATTTCTCTTCTAGTTCTCTTTAGTCTATATATAGACTAGCAGATATTCGTGCGATGCTACTGGCCCACGGGAATCTAATGAAATCATCTATCCACCTACAAAATTTCATTAAAAACCGTTCAGTCGTTGAATGTTGGCACAAACGACGAACATGCTCGCCTAGCATGATCCCGAAAAATTTAAATTTTATCGTGTTCGTTGGATTCGATATTCGTCGTGTATGGTCATGTTCGCGAACAAAGCGAAGATCTTATATTGGACTCAGAAAGTGAGAACTACAAAAATAAAGTTGGAAAAAATAAACCATGGCTAATCTTCCAGCTGCTTAGCAAATTTCATTAAAATCCATTCAATGGTTGAGGCATGAAAACTGAACAAACAACCAAGTATATATTTTGTTCATATATAAGCCTCTCCTATATAGGCATAGGCCATGTTCGGTTCCATTTTCGGGATAAAAATGACTTATTGATAATTGATAATTTTCTTTCGGAAAAACCTTCTCCTGGATTTTACGAACAACTAAAAAAGAGTTCGAGCCAAATCGGCCCATTCGTTCTCAATTGATGATTTACAATACATTTTTTCACAACATTTTTAATAGCAGATGTCCGTGCGATTGTATACGGAATTTCTATCCCACGGGAATCTACTGATATCTATACACCTACAATTAAAAACCGTTCAGTCGTTGAGGCGTGAAAGCGGAACAAACACAAGTATATGTATATTTTTCATATTTAACCCTCTCCCATAGGAACCGTTAATTTTTTTTCGGGATAAAAATGAACTATGTGAGAATCCAGTACCCCATCCATCTACCAATCAAATTTCATGCAAATCCGTGTGCTTCTATGAGCGTTGTGAATAAAAGCTTTGTTTGCTATTGAATGAGTTCTATAAAAAAATTAAACACACATACCCCACGGGAACCATACATTTTTCCGGGATAAAAAGTAGCGTGTGGCCTATTCCAGACAATAATCTATTTCATCCAGATCCGTTCAGCCGTTCCGGAGTTATTAGCAACAAACATCCATACATCTATCCAAACTTTCACATTTATAATATTAGTAAGATTATAATATTATTTAATTGCTATTGTCTGTATTTTTGTTTGCATTGCTTATTTAATTGTAAATCTGTGCTGCAGAAAAGTGTTTTTCATTTCACAATAAATTTAAAATTGTACACTAAACAAATGAGAAACTAAAGAATATGAGTGTGAGAATTTTAGTTGTGTTCAGTATAAAAAACATCTGCCGAAAAAAAAACAATTAAATAATTCATAGAAAGTAAGAAGATCCAAACAATATTATGGCAACGCAACCACTGGAGGACATGCAAGGCCTCATGTCTGGATTTCTGCCACCGCGACAAGTTGGCACTTGCATGAATATAATTCCATTAGCTATACCACTTGGATTGTCTGATATTGCATGAACTTAGAGCAACTTTCAATTGTGATCACAGCAAATTGCTTATTTAAAAATTAAGGCATATCTAAGGCAACTCTGCTACATACAAATTAAAAAATTGGGGATCTTGGTAATGTTTTCTGTTGCAGATTCTGGATCGCACTTCAATGTTGTGAAATGATATTGCAACAATAACCCCTTCGACATTTTGAAAAGATTCTAAAATCACAAGTTCTTCGCCAACTTTCCATTCTCTTGTTGAATTTCGTGGACGTCTGACTGATTTTCTTCTTGATCCTTTCCTTTTGAAACTTTCAAATTATTTCGTAGCTTACTTACGCTGAATATTTTTTGTTCTTTCCAATATTGTGCAATTTTTTAAATCTCTAGGAGCAAATCCAATCAGCAAGGTAAACAAGAGTGGCTAGATTTTCCTTGAAAAAATATTTTTTTCATTTTCAAACAAATTAAGATATTAAAAAGCAGATTGACTACGACACCACACAATTTTAAGAACATTAAACAATAAATAACAAAACAAAAAATGATAAGCAAAATTGTTTGTTTTGTTTTTGAGATGCCAAAATGAGATTTCAATTTATCGCCTTCCATTGGAAAATTCCAGCCAAACAAAATGAAATATTTAAATTGTCGCCTCAACTTGCAGGAACCCATTTTTCCTATGAGTCGATAAGTGGGGAATGGAGCATTTCATTTATCGCCTGAGTTGCAGTGCCTCACTTCTGCCTAAGTTAACTTTTCAAACCGGATCAGTGATCGACAAAGATACTATGCAAGCCCTATCTCACAGACGAAAAAGACGCATACCTTCCGCAATAAGCACCATTTTGGATATGGGTAAAAAAATGGAAATCCCTTTGAAGCGCCACCCCAAACATTCGTCGTCTCAGCCACCCTGGTTGCTAGATAGCAGCTCCATACTTCTCAGCTCGTGTGACCTAAAAAAACAAAATACCAACGCAGTTATTTATAAACAAATGTTTATTGAAACATCATCGAAACTCTCCAATAGTGGTTGGAATTTCGTATTCACAGATGGTTCTAAAAATGACCATAACACCACATTTGCAGTCGTCTCAAAACAAGGCAAAACACTTATACAAGGTATTCTGACAAAAATTGCATCTATTTTTACTGCAGAAGCTGTCGCAATATTCGAAGCCATAAAAAAATGCTCCAACACATCAGGCAAATGGGCGATCTGTTCCGATTCCCTCTCAGTCCTGAAATCCATTATGAACCCGTCTCACAATTCTGTAATTATATCCAAAATAAAAGACATCATAATTACAAAATCATCTAAACTAAAACTTATATGGACTCCTGGACATGTTGGAATTCAGGGTAATGAACTGGCTGATAAAGCTGCCAGGGAAACTCATGTTACCCCGGCCTTTACCTTTGACCAATACTCCCAACGTGATTTGCAAAGGTCAATACAAAACAAAGTACTTGCAATGGAAATCGCCGAATGGAAAGAATACCACCACCATTACACAACGATCAATCCGAACAAAACTCATACAATATACCCGACACAAAGCCCAAAAGGATTGATAACTAACTTTATCCGGCTTCGGCTAGGCCACACATGTCTTACACACCAACATCTTCTCAAAAAAGAATCTCCACCTACTTGTCCTACCTGCCAAAGCAACCTCACCATCAGCCACCTGCTCGGTCCTTGCATCCTCTCCTCTAATGCAATATTTAAAAAAATCAATATAAAACCAAATATTATAGAATTATTAAAAGAACCTACTCTATCCAATATTTTAACTATTAACAAAATATTACATTTACTTAAAATTAAGCTATGATCTATAATAATTTTACCTTAGAGCCGATAGTACTTCGCTGCTAGTGCTCCTATTAATTAGTTATTAATAGTATATTTTAATATGTTATTGATAAGAAAAAATAAATAAGTAAATTGTTGGAATGGACCAAATCCAAAAATGTGAAATTTCTGGAAACATATCAGAGTGTGCCTTCTATCCCGCACAATATATAAAAGGTGAAATATTTATGCTGAAGTTAATCCTTGAAAACAACGCCAAGGAAATTCAAATTTCCTGTTCTTTTGGTAAATCTATCGGCAGCAAAGCAGGTCTTTCCAGAACATCGTTCCCCAGCGGTCTGATTTTTTGTATTTTTAAGTTGGTATTACCAAATGGTAGTGTCAAATAACTAAATGCCAAAAATCAACAATTGATTTGTTTTTATTTCTTCAGATTAAAAATACAAGAAATCAAAAACTTGAATTAAAAGATCCAAATAAAATGGAATATATAAATGAAGCAGTAAGAAATAGCAAAAAGTTGAATTTTCTGTGTGTCTTGTGTTCCAAGATGTTGATTCTAAAATAATTGTAAATAAGATGTTGTACCAATGAACGCGTATGTTCGCATTGTGCGTCATTGCAAAAATGATCACATTCATTATTTAACTATAAAGTATTTTTGAACTCCGTTTATATGCGGTTCAAAGATCGAGTTGGAGTAGAGACGTTAATTAAAAATGAGTTATAAAAAATGTGGAAAGAAAGCCCCTTTTAAAATCTCATAATTGGGGTAAATAGTCGTGTTTTGGTAAAAATTATTAATATCACAACAAATAAACACTGCAAAAAAAACACGATTATGCCCGCTTTTATATTCACGGGTCTGTCAGCGTTCCACTCGACTCCGAAATCAAAATGACGTAACATCGTGAAATTCTAGTTTGACACGAATTTTAGGTTCTAATTCATTATTTATGACATCCATCAATAAAATTTGACAATTTCTGACAAATTTCGCGGAAAAGCTTTCGACTATCACCCATTTCAGCATATAAAATTTAATATGAAAATTTCCAATTTTTGGTATACAAAAATTGAGATTTTTTAGAAGGAAATCATAATAAACTTTAAAATGGAATTCGACAGTTTATGTCCACTTCTGATATGTGCTCTATCGATAACACACACTCAAGTGCTGCTGCTAATGATTGCTTATTTATAACTAAATAATAGATATGCTCGGACTTGCTCCTTAAATGCTTGCCGCTATTCCAATTCAAGAGCTTTGGTAGGGGGCGCTTAGTTATTTCATTCTTAGGCAATTTGAGAGCAGCTGACACAAGCCAAACAAACATCTTTAATTAAACTATCTTTGATCTTGCAGTTTCGCACGAATAAGATAGCTTTAACTTTTACTGAAAGTGCAAGAGCGCCTCCTACCTATGTTTATCAGTATGATTTCTAAAGCAACAATTATAAATAAAAGGTACCTTTAGTCTAATTCGTTGCGTTAGTAATTTTTATTTACTGTACGTGAATAAGTTTGAAACAATTTTTTTAAGAAAAGAATTTTTGAATGCTCTTAGCTAACCTAACCGAATCGTTCACAAATTATATTCGAATAGTTTGATTTCCAATATAAGTTATCTAGTAAATGGGTGGTCGTGCCCATAAACAGAAAAAAGAACTCTTCGAACAAAATCTTCGAGATTCATCAAAGACATCGGATACTCGGAAAAATGTCACAAATCTATCCAAAGCAGACTTTTGCTTTAACTTTTATCGAAAGCAGGTTCTTGTATTTGTAATGTGTTTAAATTCTGCATTTTGATACTAAGGACTCTTACGGATCTGAATAAAACGCTGATTTTCAGATGAAAAACGAAAGAGAAGTGCGATGGACACGCTCTGCCAGCAAGCTATGAAGGGCCGATCGGAGTCGGCCAAGCTCTTCTGCCCGTTTGTTTCCCTCGATGCCACTATGTCCTGGAATCCATATTAAATTAACCAGGTTATGAAGCTCATTGTTCGGCCAGTTTTGAAGACATTTTTGTCGGCTTTGATAGCCGCTTGTCTAGTCTGTGATTAAAGACGAATTAATATTTTGAGATGCATTTAATTTTGCATGCTATATTTGAAATACGCTAGAAAATTTGGGAATTCGAAAAGATCTAGTGACTTTTAGCGACTCTGAAAAAATTCTTTTTCCGAAACCGTACTCCATTTTAGATCCGTTGGTAAGAGCTCGTACGTCGAAATCTTTCCACGCTCTTAATCTTACCAATTCTTTCTGAATGGGAAGATAACTTTTGCTGAAACTAAGTGTAGAGGTGCAGTCTATCCGGTCTCATCAATTTTTCCTCAGATCATAAGGTTTGTCTTAGCAAGTCTTATCACCCTGCAAGATACCAGATGTTTAATATGGATGTCCGAAGTCAGAAGATATAAAATAACACTTAGGCATCCGTTGGACAAGATCTTAGCAGTTCCCTGAATAGGGAATGACTCTTTCGAACTATTTCAAACATTTCTAGGGTTTCAGCTAAAATATGTGCAATTATGTGACTTCTAAAATCCAGTATTGTAATTGGAACAGATGATCCGTAATGCGGGCGTTAAGCAGATTGTGCAAGGATTGTTCCCTATATATACGACAAGACTATAATTGACTGAAATGAGCAACAAGGGCAAACATTAACAGTCAACATTTTTGGGGAATCAGTCACCATAATTATATAGAGCAATAGTTAACCATATGGTTATGTTAAAGTGGCTGCCAGGAAAACTACTATGGCATACTTAGAACATAGATTGGTCCTCTTTATTAAACCATTTGAAGCTTCCAATGAAGCGGTGCAGCTAGTGGATGCCTACGTATTAAAGATCACTAAAGTCATCGAAAAAGTATTCTCCCAGGTGTATTTTACGTATTTGGGATAGAGCAAGTTATAAGCAAAGAAGGTGAGGGTGGGAGCTTTAGTATCCTACTCCTCCTCATCCATTTAGCTTCTGTGAAAGTCATTGGAGAAAACACCAAGTCTTTTGGCATGTCTGTAATTAGACAATATGATATGGTTATATTGCCTATTACGGAGCAAAGATTGTATCTGAGTCGGCTAGATCTGTCTAGTTGTTAGGCAGGTAGCGGTGTTTGATCTTGTTTGTTTGTTTTATTGCGTTTTGTTTGAGCATAAGATTACATGAACCAATATATGCATACGACCTCCAATTGTGTAGAATAAGTATTAGGACTTCATTTCTGTCAAATTCATTGGCCTTGTAGTTTCCCAAGATATCCACATGTCCAGGCACCCAATTCAGGTGAACGTTTAACTGTTCTGCCATCTCCTTGAGAGATGATCGGTAGTTACGAGCAGTGTTAGAATTGTGTGGAAACAGCATCATTGAGGTTTAAGGGCTGGTTGACTAACTGAGAAAATGTAGGTATTACGTTTTATCTTAGCCAAGATAATACCTTACTAATCGCTAGAATTTTCACTTGGAACAAGCCACAATTTTCAGGCAGACGGAATAAGATACTAAGTCTATTACGCACCACCATATACTCCACCTTCGGTTTTTGAGCCACCAGTAAAGAAGTGAACTTATTCGTCTTTCAAGAACATCTCACCATTCCAAGTTAATCTGGTTGGATGGTGACTTGGAAGTTATTATTAAAAACTAGCTGGGGTGTGGTGTAGTTCAAGCGTCCTCACGTTTATCCGAATAAATTCAAGATATTAGTATGACCTATTAAGTTGTTGGTCCACTTAGAATTGCTGGCGGCCTTGCTTGCTGAATCTAAGAGTATAAGGTTAGGTCGTTGGTCTAGGGCAAGCGAGGGTGTAGAACAGAGAGCTCCACTGATACATAAAGTGGCTTTGTCCTTTGAAGTCCACCATACTGCTACCACATTAATTAGTATCGGGGTCTGATAATCACTGTGAAAAGCCAGTGAGTAATGTGTGTGGATAAGTCATATTTGTGTTATCCTCACTGCATTCAAAATAAGAAAATCAATGTAGGGCAGACGCAATCACCTGAGAACAACATTGGTCTTTTTCCAGAGATCCTAAGCTCTTTAATGAATTTCTAAAAAAAAAACTTCTGAGATGCCTTCTGTTTCAAGAATTGGTAAGCCATAACTACATTTCCCTAGAAACTCTCACAGATGCGCCTCTAACTTGATAGGTCTTACTCTGTTATCACACCAACGAAACTCCTTGCTTGAGGATATATGGCTATGCAAGAGACATACGAATATATGCTGTTTCGAAATTCCCAGAACTGCTTATGAGTTTTAAAATTAGATGAGAAGGAAAGCACATTTATTGAGGAAATGCTGGGATCAATTAACAGGAATGATATTTTAAGTCAGAGAATATCGTGGAAAAGTCAAATTCTATGAAGAAATCATTTCTGAAAATTATAAGCCGTCATTGACTAATCAAATTTCGCTACCAGAATAACTGCGTCTACTCAGCAGATCCGATCCAGAAGCGATTTCCCGATCTGAAGAAAATGAGACCCTCGGGACTGTACCAACTACAGAATTCTCAAACAACCAATATCTATTAAGTTATCATTTTTCGCCGAATCTTAAAAAAACAGCAGAGAGATAAGGTGACCCTTGTCATGCGATTTGTTAAATACAGTCCTTCCAGAAGTGCATTAGAAAGAGACAAATTTTTTCAAAGGTACACAACTTGATGTCAATGGCTCAACTGAGTGCAACACCAAGAGAGGATACGCAACAATGAGGTCTATCACAAAACTCCACAGTTGACAGCTAAACTTAAATGTATTTAGGGGCTTTACCTAACAACGCCCTGAATTCTCTGTTAATAGTTTTGAATATGTAAGCAAAACCCTCTAAGCCACTAAATTGTCCTTTCATAAAATATGAATTATTCCCGTCCTGATATGAGATGCAGGGACATGAATTTTGACAACGGTTATAAATTATTTTTACGGCGTTTTGAGGGCAAAATATACCCGGTGATTGTTGCTCCTTTAGGGGAGAAGAAACGTCAGTATGCTGAGTGGTGAGAGAAACCACCGAGATGGATAGGTAAAGAAGTTTTCCTTCCCGCAAATGTGATTGAGAATAAAAGAAACTGGGTTCACAAAAAGGATAACTCATAAGGACTACCAAGTGAAGTATACCTGAGAGATTGGATTCAAACCGAAAGGTTTGTTCACTTGCGTGTCCTTGAGTATTTCCTTGGTGGACTGTAACGATTGTATCTCACGTTCAAAGCATCGTCTGTAAAAAAATTAAAATTAAAAATTAAGTTCAACATGATGTGAATCTCTTGAACAATCCAAGCAAAGCTAATCACGTGGAAATCTTAGCAAAAAAAAACCGCGTAAGATTAATACACACTTGAATGCTCATTTACGATTATATCCACATTCGCACACAAGCTCCTTCCTATATAAATTATACGTAACATACTCACAAAACACGTAACCCATTTTAATGGTGTCGCTGACATATCAAGGACCTTCATAGTTCAACACCTTTGCTGATGGTGTGTAGTATAAGCGCACCACCAATAAACCATACGACTACATCTACCCACGTCTGATTAGAGACGCAACCATCTGTGAATACGGAACGTTATACGACCAACCACCGCATCACATCGGGGAGCACAATGCAGACTACTGGATGACAGGTGATGGAGGTGGTGGCAGTGGCAGCTGGAGGGTGGTTGGTTGTTGTCTGTAGTATAATCCACGAACAAATCAGTAAACTCAACCGACAACATCCACAATGCCGCGCTGAACCCTTCAAAATAAATCCTCCACAAGGCTGCCCCCAAGGAGCGTTTAGTTAGTGTAGATTTAATATGTCACTGTTAATTCTTCGCATTGTATAATGTATATGCTTTAGCTAGCTATGGTGATACTGTTTCCCACGGCGCGCGGTGATGGCTATGATAGCAATGGTTGGAAGTTGATGGGATGGGGGTGATGTGATGCGCTGGTAATCAATTTGTGGGTAATGCAGCGTCAGCAATGCTGGCTAAGTGTTTCAGTAACACTTTTGTTGGTTCACATTTTTGGCATGGAATTCGATTGGACGGTTTGGGGTTCTCAATGAATCAAGCTGATTGATGGTAAAAAGGATAAAATCGGTTTATAATGAAGAACGAAGTGTTAGTCCAAACGGCTCAGACCTAGACGTTTAATTAAAGAAGTCCCATTTTGGTTCACTATTTAAAAGGTCTGCAATGTTCGAGAAGGGATGTAAATTAAAAATTAAGTTTCAGAATTACAGTTTTGGTGGGTGAGTTGAAACAGTATTTTCCAGGTCGTGGTGTGATCTTTTGTTTTGTCCATTTAATCTGAACACATATATCTTCCTTTAGGACTTTTTGTAATAAAGTCCGACGTGGTGATTTTCGGATATGCCAGTCACAAAATGGACTTTGTTTTGAGTTCACTGTACATTCGTGGTGCAATTAGTAGTTTAGACGAGAAGAGACATCGGCTACAGAAACTAATCTTTAACAGAAATAATATGGATAGAACATTGGACACAAGTTGGACTAAAAATTATGCGTATTCCAATTGCTTTGTAATGTGCGCGCATTAAAGGGTTTTGACTACCCTTAATATGTTCAAGCACAGTACCGATATACATTGGTTTTTGAACCTTTGAATATCCAATTGGGAGGGGGAAATAGAGCCGGGTAAAGTATTCCACATTCGCGTTGTACGGGCTAAAGAAAGAATCTCTGTACTTAACAGTACTTCCGAAGTTAGGCTCAAGGGTAAACTGATGAGCATTCAAAGAAGCGTGAGTATTACGGTCGAAAATTTTAAGGGAAAGAACGCAACTGGCTATTTCACTAGAACATTGCTTATAAAAATAGCGATACAATAGTGAGAGACATATAACATTTCGACGGTGTTCTAGAGATGTAAATGTTTCCACTATGGTTTTATCGCCTATCATTCTTAGAGCTCTATTTTGGATTCTGTCTAAAAGATGCAACTGAGTTTTGGGAGCTCCTGCCCATATATGAGAGTTATACTCCAGCTTTGACGAATGAAGGCCTTATAGATTACAGCCAGATCAGATGGGGAGAAGAATTTCTTGCATCTTCGAAGAAAGCCCAAACACTCTGCAGCATTTGTGGCGACATGGAATATGTGGTCGTTCCACAAGAGGTGGTCTGTGACGCACATACCTAGGACTGAAAGCTGATCGGTTTCTTCGATGCAAGTGCCGCTCATAGATAGCGGCATTGGTGGTTGGTTCTGCTTTAACGACAGAAGACAGCATTGAGTTTTTGAAGCATTAAATTCTACACGGTTTTTTGTTCCCGATAGGAAAGTGCTGTCGAGATCAGAATTTAATGCTCTTATCATACGCTGCCGTTAAAATTCCACATCCGAAGAACAAGGAAGTGAATCTGCAAACGAATATGAAAAGCTGAGGGTACTTTCGTCAGCAAAGCAATTAAGTTAATTAGAAATTCCAGATAAGAGATCATTAATAAAAATGAGAAGAAGGTTTGGGGACAATACGGAGCCTTGGGGCACACCAGCATTTATTTCGTGAATATCAGACATGGAGATGCCTTTGTACTTCTTTGACGAATGGCGGACGAGTTGGTGGTACTCCAACTACAACCGTTTCCGGCGTCTAATAAAGTTTTTAAAGTTAAACTTTCATTCTGAAAGATTTTTCATGATGATGATACCGTGACAGGAGATTTTGGCACAACTATTTTTACTGATAACTTTTAGATGAATTGAATGGGTATTGGTTCAGAAATCTTTTTTAAGTCTTTAAATAATTGGATAGACAATTTTTCGTGTGCTTTAGAGCATAAGAACTAGAAATCAGAAAAGTATAGAAATTACTACAAACAAGAGCCAAAACAGATCGGCAACAACTATTCTGACAGAGAGTAAATGGCAGCAGCTAGAGAACTATTGCATCATGATCGAAACTGGTTCACCAATCGCATGCTAACTTGAATGGCATTCTTGTATTAGTTCCAGGTAACAGTGATTCTATTGGAATTTAACGGGGCTTCTGGACTTACCAGCAAATGTCATTCTTTCGAAAGAAAAACATAATACTACCCTGGGAATTGTGAACAACAAGATTTTTTTCTCTAGAGAAATCTGACCCTTCAATTTTAAGTCTCGAACATGTTCCGAATACTAATTGCCGATAGTTTTAAGGATTAGAAGTAAACAGAAACAGTTAATTATTTACTCATAAGTCAGCTGGGGTTCAAAAGGAGCTCTATTTTGAAAGAAATACAGAGAATTTTATTGAGATATTTGTGTTTTAACTGTTAAACACTTACAGTTTAAAGTCAAATATCAACGTGTTCTGAATATTTCCAAGAATATTTCAATTGACAAAAATATGTCTTCCCGTGCTAAGCCGGGCTTGGCACTGCAGACCCACATCCCCGCAACAGCTATGGGGCCCTGGCCGCCCAAATGAATATCAATATCTTGCATCCAGCTCGAAGGACCACCAATGTTAAATCTACTGGATTACAAAATGATCTCTCTTTCGAAAGAAAAGAAAAAGATTTATATTGAGAGTTTAAATTTCAGATAAAGATCTGAACACGTGAACAGTAAAAAGTCGAATGTTCTAGAAAATAGCAGGAAAAACTATCGTGAAACATGAAATGTCAAAAAACTTGTTGACTGAAAGTTGTCATGGCATTTGATTGAAGGCTTCCATAACATAGGAACAGTGCTACAGCCTGATCGTTTTATTATAATTTAACATTTACTCTGTAAATTCATTGCTTTTGCCAGAACTGATGGTTTTTTTTGACCGACTCTGTGGGGATCAAAAACCTTTCGCTACGAAATGACTCTAGGATGATTATAAGTACATATGTTATAGTTTCTAATATGAAGGAATTCATGGGGCTCCCGGAAAATACCCAAACATTTTTTTTTTGGAAGTTGGAAAAAAGAGAAGATTTTTTTTCTGGAAAATAAACCAGAAATATTGGAAATTATGCCAGATAGGTGCGGCAAAGGAGCCTGAGAGCAAAATGGAAATTAAGCCAGAAAATTTGTAAATTCTGGCCTAATTTTCAAATAACGCCTTGGAAGAAAGGCCATACAAGTTTTAACGTATTTTCAAACAAGTTGAAGTGGTTGGGTTGCGCGTCTGGTCGGGGCGGGACCACATGACATATTGTGAAATCTTTATTCAAAACATAAAAAAGTTTTTAAATGTAAACAATAAATTTTAAAAAGCTGGACAAAAAATTCGGGCTTGTGTGAAGTGCTTTTTGCAATTAGGTCCACGGCGTGCAAATAGGCATTCTGCCCCCCGTAACCCCATACTAGTCCATTTTAGGAAATGGAAAAAATAGCAGAATTTTTTTTAGAAAAAAGGCCAGAAATTTAGGAAAAAATATCAGAAAACTTTGGCTTTTTTTCCTAGGAAAAAGGGCCATAATTTTGTATAAAGAATTTTCTGTCATTTTTTTCCAAAAAAGAAATTCTTGCGTCATTTCTTCTGTCGTAATTTCCGGGAACCATTCATGGTGCACCAATTGTCGGTCGGTAAATCACATTGTTGGATTTGTTTTTATTTCAGAATAAAGCAAGAAACTTTTCAGTTTGGCTAGATTGTTTCGGATGTAAATGCCGATCCAATCATTCCATTGAGTCAATGCCCTAAGACAGTGGTGTCCACCTCGTAGTTCGCGGGCGCATGGTAGCCCGCGGTCTGTTTTCTAGGCGCCCGCAAACGCCACGGACTAAACTCAAGTATACTTTTGTAACAGGGTACAATCGGAATTTGAAAGGCGTTTTGAGAAAATATTCTGAACGGAAAGGAGAGCTTCTTTCCTGGCTCGGGCTAGGCTGGGGCATTCACAAAGGAAGTGCTATGAGAACTCTTCCGTCTCTTCGTCCACACAACCTCTACATAAGTCAGATGTGCTTATGCCCATTCTGGTGATGTGAGTTCCGATTGAGTTTTGAGCTGTTAGGATAACCATCAGGAGGGAGAGTTGACATCTGTTAAGCCCTAGGAAATGTTCTGTCTGATATAAGTCCAAAGATTTTTCGAAACCCGACAAAACTGTCGATACCTGAGCATCTGGCGTTTGCGGTTTTGAGGAAAATATGTTCGATTCTATAATTTTTTATTGGAGATTTTTGTCTCTCTTTTCTGTTTATTGAATGTTCTCTTTCCAGTTCAGTTTACAATCTATAACCAAACCCAGATATTTAGCCGTGCCAGTAATATGTAGTGGCGTTTCATTTATGATGGGGGCTTATATTTGGAATGTTACGTTTCCTTATGAATAAAACTAGTTCGTTCAGAAGAATTTCGCAGAGTGTGTGTACGAATTTCCGTATGCCCATAACACGATGCCATCAGCATATTATGCCCCGCCATTTACACCCGTTGGACTGCTTTAGTAAGATCTGGTTAGAGATCAGAAGCCAAAGAAGGGGAGATAGTGCCTCTGCATGTAATAACCTTTAAGTTTGCAGTCGCCCAATTCTCCATTCACTATCCTAGCATAGAGTGATTGTTAAAGGCCCCTTCTATATATATAAAGAAATTCACCCAGCGTAAACTCTTTGAGTTGGATAGATTTTTGAATTGTTCCCACAACTTTATGAAGTGCTGTCTTAACAGATTGGCCCTTTTAGTGTATGCATGCTGTGCCTGTGAGAGAACATTATCACTTATCTTCAGGCGAATTTGTCCATCTATGAGTCCTACCGGGGTCTTCAATAGGAAGGAACATATGTCTATAGGTCTAAAATCTATTAGATCAATATGGGTGGGCTTTCCAGCCTTTGGAATGAAAAGTATATCATAATCTCATAATAAATAAAATGTGGAATGATGCAATTTCTTTTAATCTCACTCAACTCTTACAGATTTTCAAAAAAGCCCCAGGAGCAATTCCAGTTGGACACCACTGCCCTAAGACCTACCTACTTATAATCAATAAGGAGCAAAAAAACAAACACACTCTTACCTTAAGCCGGTACAACTCATCAAAGAAAAATATCTAGTTTTATGAGAGGATCTAATGAACTCTATAGGAAACGTCTTGTCTCTTTCTATATCAAATTCGTGAGATAAGTTTTTCTGATCAGGAGAATATTTTTCACATACAAACTTTGAAAGTTCATTTCTGCGGAAATAAAATCATCTGGTCTCTGACCATAAATACCTAAATTAGAATTCGTTTTAGTCAAAAGAGAGAAATACAACATCTGTCAATTTAAATCGAATCTCCAACGTGAAGTTTGCATTAAAGAAGATTATATTTTTAACTCATTATCTACCTCTTTGACTCTAATTTGGTTACTGCGGTAAATAATAATCCCTTATATAGGAGCTTAGCGGGCTGTTTCCAAAGCACATTTCGGTCCGTTCATATAATATAATATAAAAGCTCCATTGTATTTCAAAAATTGATGTACAGGGATAGCCTATATTTGTCCTGCAAATATCCTGAATAAATTCATGCCATTCAAATGGCTGCCAAATTGTTTGTAAAAACATATTTTATTTTAGTAAAGGTGATTAATTGATTATTTGGCAACCCGGGTAGCTGGCATCGGGGGATTATATTTCATTCTAATACAATATTAATTAATTTTAATATCATTTACTCAGATAAATCTGTAGAAAGCTATATTGTAAAAAAAAACATTGTGCAGTAGTGAATTGATTGAAATAAATTAATTTATTCAAAAATAAAGCATTAAGTCGCTTTTAGATAAATTGATTATTTTCTAAAATTATGTATCTATAACATTTAAGTAGATAATTGTACATACTCGTATATAAGCAAATATCTGGTTTTAATTTAATTTGTAAAATTTAAAACGACAAATCTAAATAGAAATTTCAGCTGGATGTTTTAATTTATGTATTTGTACGTTCATAGATAAAACTCGGCTCGAAGATAATACAAAATACATCTAATCGATATTATGGTGGTTCTGCATTTATCACATTAAATTATGTGTCGGAATTTTTCTGGTGGGCGTATATACTCGTACATATATACCACATTGATTATTTTCTAAATTTATAGTTTTGCATTTTTATCATTTATATAAACAAATAAATGTTTAATTATACGTATATCTATGGGAATTATAATGCAATGACACATTTGCAGGGCAGTAATTTGTAGCGCATTAAAAAATTGGCCAAGAAAATTTGTGTCTTATAAATAAATGCAAAATGAGTAAAATTCTAAACGAGTAATTGTAAGATTCATTTTAGAGCATTACATTACTACTGACCACACACCAAAGCATCTCTTTTTAATGATAATTTATTTACGGACATATATATACATATATGGACATTTTTAAATATAAGGGATTTTGGATTTTTACTTGCGCTATGATACTCGTATATGTAGATAGATACTATATATAGAGCAAGTTTTTGAGCTTTTAATAAAACTTGACATTACGATGATAGAGAACACCAAAAGTGGGATAACTTTACATTTGGCACTTCTGTCTGCAATAATGGATGCACTGGAATTTATTGCGAAAGCAGAGATGAGAAACTGAAAACGCGATCTGAATTACAGCATTAAGAAACAGCAGTTCTAGTAAATGTTTGGAATACAATTCTAGATCAGTTTAATGCTGCTAATAAGAAGATTCAAAGAATTTCAAGCTGCTTTATCATCCATAGTTCAGATCTATACTATTTCTCTGGCTCTATTTATTCAAGACATGAGAGACAGATCATTATCTGAATACGAAGTAAAAGCCAAATCACTATCTGGAGTTCACGATTATTATCGTCATAAAACCAGATAAATTCAGCCACATGAGTCACGGGTAAAAATAAAAAACCATTTTTTCTGGACAAGAAAATTTTCGCACAAATATTTCTAGAAACTCTGAGTATACAATTGGCCGGGCATACGCTTGTCTTAAATTTCATTTTTTTTTAATGATTTATCTGCAATAGATACAAACGAAAAAATCTTGCCAATAAACTAGTCAGTTAAGTACCCTGATGATTTAGAAGAGATGTAAGGCAATAAATGTATTCATTTAAATTTTTAACTCAAAGATTCCTTTGCAAATATGGAAGATGTACGCTCTGATTAAAAAATATGCAATGTATTGCATTCACGAAGTCTTCGTATTTTTTTAAGTATTCCCACTACAAATTGTTCAGGAGAAAGATCGTTTTCCTTTAGAATGTAAAAAGATATTTACGGGCAAGCATGGGCTAAGATAGACTTAATGCTCATGCATTACTGTCTATTGAAGCTCAACTAGTCTAAGAAATTAATTATGACGATATAATCGACGTTTTTGCGCTGTCTAAAGCCAGCAAAAATGAAAATATTGGATCAAAATTAATGAAATTCGAACGGGGCCTAGGGCGGCAGCAAGCATTAATCCGTCACTGTAAGTATCGTTCTATTTTCTTAATATTTTATTAAAGTTAAAATCACAAAATGGCTACTTCATTTTTTTAGTATCGTTCTAAATCCATATGCCACTTTGACATTAACAAACATTAAAAAGTTATGTTCGCTTACTTTCTTGCACTATTTTAGTTGTGGTTTATTAATAAGATAGATTTAGTATGGTGCTAGTTAAAAAGTGTTTAAAATTGGGAAAATCTTAGTAAACTGCTTTAGTATTAGAAAAATGTTAAGCCCTTAACATCAGGCTGTTTAAAATTTTGCCGCAGTGTTGTTTGAATGTTGACTTAGTATCCCTAATAACACCCAATGCTCAGCAATATGGCAACTAATTATTAAAGGACACAGCCTGTGAGTGAATGTCATAACTTTACATTTTGTTAAGTTTAAGTCCATTTTATAAGTTTTTCACTAGTAAAAAATTGAATTTAAGACGTTTTAAAGATTCCAAGCCTCTTCATGATTTTTATATGATTGAAATAATTTAGTATCATCTGCAAACATAAGAATCTTTGAACAAGTTATAACAGGACAAATATCATTAATAAATAACACAAATAATGGAGGACAAATGTGACTTCCTTGAGGAACACCAGAGTAAACATATATAAGCTTATGCACTTTGTTCTTGAAAAATACACATTGAGTTCTATCTGTAAGATAAGATGTAAGCCACATTAGAAACCATTCGGGAAACTTTACTTCTTTATTTCTTTATTAAAATGGCATGGTTTACACGGTCGAATGCCTTCGAGAGATCTAGATAAATTACATCAGTCTGAAATCTTTCCTGGTTTTTGATTATAACTTCTGAACAAAAATCCATTAGATGAGTAGCAGTAGATTTTCCTTCTATGAAGCCATGCTGATAAGGAGAAATCAATTGATTCCAATTATGCTTAACAGTGTCACATAGAATATTTTCGAACATTTTCTGGATACAGGACAGCTTGGCGATACCTCTATAATTATCGATTTTACATTTGTATCATTTTTTGTGTAAAGGTATAATGAAGAAAATGATTTCCCCAATTCCGGAAAAACGGAAGTCTTTAGTGATAAATTAAATAAATAACAAAGTGGACATGCTAAGACAGGCATAAATTGTTTAACAATATAGGATGGAATTTCGTTAGGTCCATAAAACATAGAACACAGCTTTTATTATCAAAGGAATCAGGAAACTTGTAAACATTTTCCAAGAAGTCATAAAACATATCACAGATTGTATCAGTCTTAGTTGAAGTTTTATCGCAGAAGTTCATTTCCACTGGAAGTTTTGACTCTATTCGCTTTTTTGTTACGAATTTCCAAAACGTTCGTGGATTGTTCGAAATGCCTTCTTGATTGTCTTAATTAAATTTTTGAATCGTTTTTTAGGCCCAAAACTAACACTACCTGCCATACAATTTTTTCTAACATCTAAATTATCTCGAAAACGGATCCAAAGATTTTGATAAAAAAAAGTGTGTGTACTACAATAGGTAAAGACTACATATTGGTCAAACATTTTTTTTTAGAAATTTTGTTATTAACAGTAGGTACCTGCCATAAAAGCATTTTTTAAAATTTGGACTTTCTCATAAACGACACAATGGATTTCGATCAAAATTTTGATGTCGGAAGTCCTTTGAATACCAAATAATATTGCACACCAAAATCTTAAAAAAATATTTTTTTTTGGATTTTTGAAAAAAAAAAATATTTTTCTTTTTTTTTTTTTTTGAAAATTCAATATTTCGAAAGCTGGTTAATGATTTTCTTTAAAATTTTATTTTTAAGTTTATATTATAAAAAAAAATAAATAAAATTTGTAAAAAAAAGCAAGCAAAAAACGACATTGAAAATATATTTAGATTCTTAATAGAAACCTTTTGCATACGATGTCATCGAATATAAAAGCAAGGTCGTGCGATCTAGTCGTGCATTTTATTTTCTTTATTTTCATTACGTTGCTTTAATTATTTCTTCTTTTTGCATTATACTTCATTTTGTCCAATCCCACTAGTTGAAATTTTCAACATTGTTAATGGTTAGCAGAAAAAGGAGGGGACCTAATTGACTACTTTGGGGGATGCCGCCTCAGGTAGTTAGAAAAGGACTGGAGATATCATTGATTAAGGCAGTTGTAGCACTTAGTTCGGCTACATAAAAATATTGAAACGTTGGATGATAATTCTGTAGAGCATTATCATGACAGAAGGAGAGGAGGCGATAGTTGTCCATAGTGATACGGTAAAATGTCATAGTGAGTTTGAAGAGTTAATAGGATCTGTTGTGAAGATAAAGTCAAGTTACCTAAAACCTAAGTGACCATGTAGTTTGTCCTGGGAATCACTTAGGGCAATTAGTTGACTGATCGCGCGTATGGCAAATTTTATCATCGTGTCATGTAACTCCAGTTGCACTGCAGCGCAAGGAATTTTAACTGTAACCACGTTTTTGTTCGGGATTCTGCTACGGCTAAGATAGCTGATTTCCTTATTGTTCTTAGTGTTTCAACTCGCCGCCGTGCACACTGATGATTCTATACACAGTATTTCTTTCGATTTCATCGTTTGGTTATCTCGGTGTGTGACCAATCTATTGCCATTTATAAGCTTTCTAATGCCGACGTCCAGCCTCTCTTGGCTAACCCTAACAAGTGGCTCCTCTACCAAGCAACCATCTCAACATACATTCTCGGTTGACTCGATCAAGTGCCTTCTCAAAATTAACGAACATGAGGTAAAGCGGTGCTTGAAATTCCATCAAATCTAGCTATTTTGTTGGTTTTGACGAGATTTATTAATGTTTATATATCCGTTTTTTATGGGGATTAGCTATCAGTACCCCTATAGGACCTGCGCATATCGTTAAGTTGGGACACTTCAGCACTCTGCTCACTGGATTTCTAATTTAGCAGGGAAGAAAAATGTGCCATTCTTCTTCGTAGCTGATTCTTAATTGTTACCAAAAGTGTGTCATCCATATCCATTACAGGATGATGCTCTTTTTCCCAATAACTTCTTTGGATATTTGGTTTAGTTCCCCGAATATCTCCCCTTTTTTCAGCGTTTTTCGCATTATCTTCGAGTCCATCTAACCATGTGCGTAGTTTGAGATTCAACAGATCCAAATGATGGTCGCTCCCTACATCAGCATTTCTAATACTTCGGACATCACACATTGACTTCCTCCATCACTCCTGAATCTTGCTAATGGTCAATTTGCTTTTCAGTTTGACCATCCGCATGCATACAGGTGATTTTGTTGCACGTCTTATGTCGAAATAATGACCCACCGATTCGAGTTACAGAAATTGACAAGAAACTCTCCCCATTTACTTTCCGTAACCCGCGCGTTTCAGACCGTAATTATCTGATTCGGCAGGGGCATTGAGGATTATGATATCGGCTATCGAAACACCCCTGTAAACGGAGTTAATAATGAGTGTATAATGCGGTTTTGTATTCCTCGGTCGGTAGAACTGTATAATTGTTACCTATGTTAACATTTTTTAGATCGAAACCTTGCTGTCATTAATATCTCAGAAATAAGCGCCCAGGAAATACGACTGCGCCACACTTCTATGTCGTTAAACAAAATACAGATATATGGCATTCTTTGTCCATCCTCTCTTTCATCCTCCCCGGAATACATCATTCTCGTTGGTCCAGTTTCCAATTAGTACTCAGGTTTTATTATCCACTTAGTTTCACTTATGCCCAAGATATTAATTCTTAGACGAAGCACTTCATGTTCAATCAGCTAGTATCAACCTTCGTTTTATAAGGATGGAACGTTCCATGCTCCGATTTTCGTACGTATGCGGTAGCCAAAGGTAACATTTGCGCTTCTTGAAGGACTTCTTCAATTTGTTTATTATTATGGTGTCTTAATTGGCGTTCGTACATAAAGTTGAAACAGTGATATTATTTTGCACACAGAGGTGTATATATATAAGCTCGCATTTTATAGGCAAACCCGCCCTTTTTATGGTCAAACACATAACTGATCGAGGCCGTTCACTATGGGAAAACATATCCTTTGTAGCCGCATGGGTTCTTACAGACGCTAATTACAACTGCAAGGAAGGATCCTCAAAACTAGACAGAAGCCCACTACTGCCGTTGACCGCCACCTGCAGTTCTTCTGCCATCTGTGTGCTTTTAACCATTGCAAGAACAAGTTTGTGCCCTGATAAGCCTCGCTGGTTTCTTTGCTTATCCCGACATCCATTCGGTCCAACTATACGCTAGCGTTACACACTCTCGGTCTTAAGTAGCATCCTAGAACTCTCCAGTACTTTAGAGAGTAAATTTTAAGGATTAAATAAATGGCTTGCTATGGCAGAATGTAGTAACATTTGTCGACGAATAGTTTGAAATAAGACATGAGCCAAGTGTGTCTAAGATTGTGAGTCAGACGCTTCGACAAGAAGAATTAGCAGTAGTTCTGAACGAGGAAGAATTCCTTGTTACTTCTACTTAGGATACGATTGGTTTCTGATAAAGCATAGATTGCAAAGGGTACGACATGAGACTACTGTAAAACTGATTGAGTTAAGGAGCGAATACATCATACACTTAGCTAATAGAAAGCACGAGAGAGGTTCTTGATAACTAAATGGCATATTAAAATGAAAATATTAATCATGCAATTACCAATCTTTTTTCCTCCGAATATGTTAACTGTTCTATAGTCTTAAATATTTAAATATACGCTTTTAGTATATTTTAAAGCAATCCCCTATTACATCGTGTTTGAATTTAAATTTATTTAAATCGATATCAAACATTTATCGCATTCTATTTAAATTTAAATAACAAATCTGTTATATGCAAACTTTTTCCTCTCAATATTATGTAGGTATTGAATCAATAAATCTGTTCCATTTAAAAATATAAAAAAAAACCACACACAAAGCCACAAAAACGAAGAAGTGAAAAACCAACCCACACAAAGCACACAGACCTACACGTACAATGTCCATGACACCAGCAAAGCCACACGACAAACCTAACTGGAAATAGTTCTTTTTTCCACCACTGCAGCCAACCAACTTTACACTGTATCCTAAAATGACTCTAATTTCGTGTTTTGTTCTTTTCTTTTATTTTCATGATTAATGCACTTTGCAGAATCCACCGCCACACATCTATTCCAATTCTATAGCCCAATGCACCCTGCCCCGCCACACGAATCACATGTGGCCTGGCTATAGTGGTGCCGTACCCGGGGTGCGACCCCTGCAACCGATTCCATCGCTTCATCAATTACCGCAACAGCAGCAGTCAGTTGCACAGCAGTACCAACATCAGACAAAAGTCCAGCAGCAGCAGCAACATCCAGAGCTCTCCACCACAAATTCAATACCAGCCTCTACGACGATAGCACTCCAGCATCTGGGTCAGAGTCAGAGGGCACGAATCTGTGTCGGCATCAGTGGAGTGGGTGGGGGCAGCATTGGTCTCGGCAATAATGGCGTGGGCCTTGGCAGTGGACTGGGCAGCCATCATGGGGGAAGCAGTTGTCTGTCCGAAGACGAAGTCACCGTCCAGACACCGCTCATGGTGAAGCGCGAAAGCACCGTATGACTATAGGATTCGCACGGGGTCGGCGACACGGCCCTGTGATTTAGCCAGTATCCTCCACTGATTAAATGTATCTGGTCTAGAAGTAGTTTTATTTTTAAGAGTGTACCCTTCCCCCTCAAGTGGTCGAATTTTATTGTATGTTGTGTATGTTGTTTCAATGTGACCATGATTGGAACTTAAAGTCCGAATTTACTAAAACAAAAACAAAAAATATTTGTATTTTTTAATAACAACAATTAATATTATACATAATTAACTATATCGAACAAAAAATAAAAAGGACTGGTTTTCTTGCAGACATTTCACTGTCAAACAAACGCAAAAACAATATTAATTATTTTTTTTTTCATCATCCTAAGAGTGTCAGGATATTTGCCAAAGTATAACAAATTAAACACAATTCACTAGGTGCAATAAACAATTTTTTTTTTGAATTTTAGTAAATACGATTTTTTATTAATAAATAATGATAACTGAATTATAAGTTGTAATATATTGAATTAAAATAAATGTAAAAATTATCTAATTAAAATACATAAATTTTAACTTAAACTTAACGTCGAAACTAAATAAAATTTTGTGAAAATTAATTTTAACTATAAGTAAATTAAATGATTATATTAGAGTCAATAAATATATATATATAAACTTAAATGTATTCGAACTAAATTTTGTAAAATAAAAATAAAAAAAAATATTTTAAAATTAAAATAGAGTATCCTGGAAGAGGGGTGCGTCTTGAAGAGTTAATACTGTGACTAAAAAGTAGATTTTATGTTAAAGTCTATTGTTAGATAATATTAATATATAATTGTTTATGAAAGAAATGGATACATTTTTATTATGTACTTAACAATTTTTTTAAGTTTCTTATTATATTTATTCTTTTTCAATGGAAAACTAAGAAAAAAATATATAATTGATTTTATCTTCATTATATTAATAATATAAATGTAATATATTTTTTTTTTGTTACATAAACAATCAATTTATTATTTTTCATTTAGCTATTTTTTTTTTCAGAAGCGTGGAGCTTTTAAAAAAAATTTATCACTCCCAATCCCAAAACTCCAAATATTTATTTCCAAATTTAATTTTAATGATTTAGTTTAATAATAAAATATTTGTTTTAAGTTGGTAAAATATTTATGACTAACCTTACAGAAAATTAAGAATAGCAATCATTTTATAATTTTTTTGGCCTAATCAATTGCTACTTCAACAAACAAAACTATCAAACACAGCTGTTTACAAGAGAACTCGTTAAGGCAGAGGGTTGAGCGAAAGGCGGTTTGTATAGTTTATTGTCGCTTTCTAGTCGATTTATTTAATCGCCACAGTATTTTTCTTAACTACTGTATAAGATTTTTATTGATAATTATTTTACAATTTTTATTGTTACAAGTTTGACAGACAACAATATTTCAAAATAATGAAATCTTTAAAAAGCATGTAATGAAATAATTTTCCCCCATTCGTTTCACCACAATTGATTGAAACTCGGTGTTCAGGTGTTTAAGGTGATGGTCCAAAATCGATTTTTTAATCGTTGTTTTAGCCCAAAAAATAACGGTACTTGACATACAAATTGTTCTACCATCTTAATTATCTCAAAAACGGCTCTAACAATTTTGATAAAAATTGGTGTGTGTACCACCGTGAGTATGGTTTACATTTTGGCCAAACAAAATTTAAAATATTTTGTTATTAACGGTACCTTCCATACAACCATTTTATTGTTTTTCGACTTTCTCATAAAAATTACGATTTACGGATTTAAATCAAAATTTTTATACAGGAGCACCTTCAAATTCTAAATAATACTTCATTTCCAAATTTTCGAAAAATTGTTTTTTTTGATAAAATTTGATATTTCGAAAACGGGTGCACGATTTTTTCTGAAATTTTTGTTTTTAAATTTATATTATTAAATATTTTAAATGTCCATACTATTTTTTTTAAACAATTTAATAATTTTTATATATATTAAAACTTAAGTGAAAAACGACTTTATAAATAATTTTACCCTTTTCCATTAAGAATCTTTTGCATATAATATGACCGAACATAGGAGCAAGTACGTGCGATTGAGTCCTGTATTTTATTTGCATTACATTCAGAAGTCTTAATATAAAGTTCAAATCATATCACCATTTCCGCTAGAACACATAAGAACTATGCGAAATTATAAATTAATTCAAAATAATGTAAGGATTCTCAAAAGATTGCAATCAATTGATTTTGTTCAAATGAATGTAGAAAAAATGATTACAATCTTTATTAATATCAATTGCAAAATATATGATATTTTTCGAGTCAATTCATGCATACATCACGATGTCTTGTAAATGTATTTGGTATGCAGATAAGTCTTTACTCTTTGAATCTAGTGTTCACCAGTTAAGAATTTGGCAAGAAATGGAGTTAATCGCTGCCTAGATGTCAATGAAGCTATCAGTATTTATATCCAATGGTTTTCTCAAGCAAGCAAGTGGCAATATTCTTTTTACTCCCACAAACTGCTACAATTTTCACAAACTATTGGGCGCCATTTCAATTTTGCTTAAAAAACAAAAAAAAATGCTTAATATTGAATGAATTTAATAACTTATTTTTTTCCAATCTTAATGCATTATTTTCTAAAATATGTGTTTGAAGTTTTAAGTAAAAATGTACTAAAAGAAGAAAATAATTTTTTATATTGAATTTTTTTTACTTAAAAATGTACCCAAATTCTTTATATCATTTAAAAAAATTAGAATCCAAACGAAAAAAAATATCAAACCAAAATATATTGTGAGAGCCATAAGAGCGAGGATGTTATAGATTACATATATACCTACGAAAGAGTTTGCGATTTGAAAACTGACTTTGATTCAAATATATAAAAAAAATCAAAAAAAAAACGCATGATCAAACTATATTTTATTGAGGAGTATTTTTTTAAATCTATGAAACCTAAATATTTAAGTTCAACTTAAATACTTAAGCTGTCACATATTTTATTTCAACTAATGATCCTCAGTCAGTTTTATTCTGAATTTTTTTTTAATTAATTGATGAACAGATTTTAGACATTCCTCAAATCAATTAAAAAAAAAAAAAACATTGTAAATACAAGGTATACAAACATATTCAATAATAAATGTATGTAATTAATTAATTTTAATGATGAAATTATGTAAATTTGAAGTAAAATAAAATCGGGAATAAAATACCTAACTAAATAAATTTTGTTATTATAATCTAGTTTAATATATAGATACTATTGTGAATTAAAATAAAATAAGAAAATTAAAAAAAAAAAACTGAAACAAAAAAAAAAAACTTTTAAAAAGTTATTACTTCTTGTTTTTCTTATAGATAGAAACATAATTTATTTGTGAAACAAAAAAATTGTAAATATGTAATCAATGAAATTAAAATACATTTAAAAAAAATATATAAATATATATTTAGACATTTTATGATGTCAATGAATACCATAATGAGGAATGTGAACCTTCACATACAATTTAAAGCTGAATTATTTAGATTTGTTTTATGTAAGTGAACAGTTATTATATCTTTGTTTTCTACCAAAAATTCAAAATTACAAAAAAAAAAAAATGATAAACAAATTATTAAAAAAAAGAAAGGAAAATATAGATTTAATAATTAAAACTAATAAATCATTTTGTTTCATTTCAATGAAAAAAAGGAGTCAGCGCATGTAGCTATGGAATAAGGGGTTTTTAGTTAAAAAATCATTAAAAAACATTTGTGGTTTAAGTTTCTCGACCAAACATTATTTTATTTATTATTGTTTGAATAGAATATTAGAATAATATTAGTCAAGTATCCTGCACACTGGCGGATCCACTGGCTGGGGGGTCATTAACTGATTGAACTATTAATGGTTAGTTTCTTTTGGATCAATGTTTGGTAAGTTATTAGTTTTTTTTCGTTTACGTTGACAGTCATTGAAATTAAAACAACATTTTTCGCGCCACTTGAATAGAATATGTATTTAGTTTGATTTTTACCTTTGACACGAGGACTCATATTTTTCGTTGATCAAACTTTTTTGTTAATTTCGACAATTTGGTTAAAAAAAACCTAAAATGGGTCGACGAAAAGCATTAACTGAGGCAAAAAATGATAAATCAAAGCCTATAAGGACCAGGGCTGCGGAAGTGAGTACTAAGGGAGTATTCATACTCCACTGCCTTTCACTGTACTCCCGTACTCCCCTCACTGCAATTGTACTCCCTTAAAAAAATATACAAAACTTTCGCAAACATTTATTAAAGAGGGCATTTCCGACTTCATCGGATGCGTTCAACCCTGAAATAATGCGGGTTTTCGTGAATAAAAAATTCCCTGAACATTTTTCTCCAATTACAATGTTGGGAGCGTGAATGATGCTCGAAAGTTTCCCCTTGGAATTTATTGGTATCGGGAATAAGCTTTCCCAGGAAACTTTGCTGTCTTTTATTAATACAATTTTTTCTTCGAGTGAAATTTATTTCGTGAGAGATTCAGGATCGCAGGAAAAATTTGTTTAATTTACATACCTACCAGTAGTGCCAATGCTGTACGCATTTTTTCCAAGCATTACCTCAGTAAGTGCAATTTTATTGGCAAAATTTCTTCTTCACAATGAACATGTAGGTCAATAAGTATTGTACAATAAGCAGCCTAGCCAGCAAAGGAGGTCTTTACCCCAAGTTTCACAGTGCGAGTTTAAACTTAAGATCAACTGAACCTTAAACTGACTTTAAATTTGTAGTTTAATTCGTCCGGTTTCACAGTGAATTCTGATCTCCAGATCAGTTGATCTTCGTTTAAATACATTTTATGAAAATAGTTGGCAGCTTTTTGCTTGCCTCGTCCTCCCGTTTTCTCTCTGACACAAAAAATACGCGAAACAACGAGAATAATAAATAAAATAATTTTCAAAATCACTATAACAACTCGATAACATTTGAATGAACAATTTTGTTTTGTTCATAATATTTTCTGAAAAAAAAAACAATACAAACTCTGAACTGAAATTTAAACGGCAGAATAATCTCGGTTAACTTAAGCTACAAATTTGAACTCAGTTCAATGTTCAAACGAAACTGTGAAACCGAATAAATTGTTGATCTGAAGGTTAAACCAAAAGTGGAGTTTAAACTCGCATTGTGAAACTGGGGGTTAATGTGTTTAATACAAATTCTTCAATTAATTAATTAACTTAATTTTTCGATTTAGTTTGTTTTACTTATTAATACTATTGTTTTCAGTGGGTTCTTTTATTTCACCTTTAAATGTTAAATAAAATGGGTTGCAGTACCAATTTCACAAATATTTTAATAAAGTTATATGCATTGGTAACAACAATGGTCTATGTTTTTTTTTTTGCGTACTCCCGACGAACACGAAATGCTCCCCTATAATTCTCTGAAATACTATCATTCAAATTTTTAAAACGGCAGACGTGATAATTACGCTACGCTGGCTTATCTATTATATCCAGATTTTAAAGCAATGAGTTTGAGTATGGAAAAAACATTACACACAATGTGCTTACCAATGCGAAATGACGACTTATATTAAGAAAAGCGTCAAATTCTCAAGACTATTTAGCAAAAATCAAAAAGTGAGATACCAACCCAAGTCTCACACCTTGCGACGTGTTATTTCAAAAGCTAAGCATAAAAAAGACTTAAAATCAAGGAGAAACCACCAATTAAACCGGTTCGAAAAGAGCAACGCCTCAATTTTTGTCGGGCACATGTGACTTGGACTTTGGAGCGGCACGCGTATGGTCTTATTCGACGAAAAAAATGTAATTTGGAATGCCCCGATGGGTATAGTTACGGTCACAAGCAAACTCATTATTTGGACCAGCTGCATAGCAAAGTTGGAGGTGTGATGGTATAGGCGGCAATTTCCTATTATATCACCTGCAAGCTTCAATTTTTGTCCACTACAATGAATACATTGACTGACAGTGGTATATTAAAATTTTACTTTCGGTGCTTTCATACCCTTTTTGGACATTTGCTGTGGCCTTATCAACATGATAATGCCCCAATACATATACCGCGGGAGTTGAAACGTATATAGAGAGCCAAAATGTGAAACTATGTTTTAAGCTGGCCGCCCTACTCACCGAATTTAAACATCTTTGAAAATAATTGGGGATAGCTGACATGTCAAATATATATGGATCAGGACAACAATATTCGAGTACACCCGAATTGACACAAGCCATCTAATTAGCATGGTTCTCGATTTCGATAAATTGGCAAATTGGCGGATGTATGAAGTTGTGAAGCAGAAAGGTGGCTCAACACAGTATTAAAAAAATGTTTTAATCAAAAATACTTTAAATACCTTAAATTAATTTAATGTTTTAAATAAAAAGAATCAAAATTCTCTAAAATGTTTTTTTTTTCATTAAAGTGTCCTATTCAGGTGGCGCAAAATTTGGACCCCGCATGTAGACGGTTCTTAGTAAAAACTTTTTTGTTAATACTTAATAAATAAGTAATAACGCAATAGCATTTAACTTTTCTTTTGGTAAAATAACAACAATTAAATGAACTTTGATTTAAAAAAAAATTCATTATTCTTAAATTATACTCTGCTCAATTTATATTTTTAGGATATTTGACTTTCACTCTGACAGATAGAGATTCCAATAAGTTTGTAATGTCTTAAAGCTTTTACAGAATTGCAGTAGTAAGCATACTAAATTATCACAAACGCAGCAGTGGTAACTCTCATTCAATAAGATTATTTTAAAAGCACACAACGAGGGTTGAGTGCATGGTGAAGGCACACAGGCAGCATTGTGCTGTGTACTTAGATATGTACTAGGTAGGTCATGATGAAATATGCTTTGGTTTTAACACGATTATAAAAACAATTTGTACAGGCTGGCTCACGAATCGTGCTAAAATAAGAAATTTAAATAGCTTTTATTTTAATCGATGTATTTCATTAATTTTTTTTATTGGATTAAAAATTAAATTTTATTTTAAATAACTAATGGTTCTTAAAGATGACAGACCGCAAATGACCTCCACGCATATGCGGCACCTGATCAGAAAATTGTTCATTGCGGCCTGAAGGGTTGAAATTGGGATGGCTTCAATTATTGCCTTAATGGACTGCTTTAATTCAGTCAAATTCCTTGGTTTCGTTTTGAACACTTCCTGCTTGACATAAACCTATAAAAAAGTAGGGTTCAGTCAGGTCAGGTGACCTTGGGTGCCAGCCGAAAGTGCAGTTTCTGGATATCAATTTGTTTGGGAATTTTCGTTGGAGCTCCACCATAACTTGTGTGGCTACGTGTGACTTGCTCCATCTTGTTGAAACCAAATTCTGCTGAAAGGGATACGTCTTCGGCGAAGTTCTGGGTAAAAGAACTCCTTCAACATCTTAAAATAACGGTTCCCATTGACAGTTTGTGTTACACCGTTTTCTTCAAAGAAGTATGGCCCGACAATACACCTTGATGAAACTGCGCATCACACAGTGACTCGTTTTGGGTGCAGCTCCGTCCCATGGAGCATTTCTGGATTAGATATACTCCATATACGGCAATTTTGCTTGTTAACATTGCCCTTTAAGTCAAAATGGGCCTCATTAGACATGAACAAACAATTTATCAATGTGATGTCTTCTTCGGCCATTGCAATCATTTTTCGGCAACATTCCATGCGAACAGTCAAATCCTGAGGGTTTAACTTGCGTGTAATTTGGACTTTGTACGGAAACAAGTTAAAGTCATCATGAAGTATCCGTTGTAATGACCGTCTGCTAACTCTAATTTGGCCCGATAAGTTTCGAGTCGAAACACTTGGATTTGCCTGTTTTGCCGATGCAACAGCCACGATTGTATCCTGAACCCGAACATTGGGATCTCAATGATGCGGTCTTCGTTCGATGCTTCCAGATTCGGCAAACATGTTCACCAGCCTCATAATGGTCCATCTACCCGGGGGAGTACCGCCAAACTCCATCCTAAATTCCCTTTGGACGGAAATGACGGACTGCAAAGAATGGTATCGCTTCACTATCCAAATCCTTTTTTCAGTATCCCAATCATTCATTTTGATAAATCTAAATAGTAGCCTACAAAATAAAAAAAAAATAAGCCGATTACTCAAACTGAAAAAAAGTTATTACCTTTTATTTTTGTAGCACGGTTTGTGTGCTACCCTGTATGTAGGTACTATACATAGGGCGGCTTTACGGATTTCGGAGGCCCTTCAAATTCTACATAATACTGCATTTCAAAATTTTCGAAAAATAATTTTTTTTTGGATTTTTGAAAAAAAAAAAAAATTTTTGAAAATTCAATATTTTGAAAACTCGTGGACGATTTTTTCTGCAATTTAGTTTTTAAGTTTATATATCTAGTATTATTAAATATTTAAAATTGTGATCCCAATTTTTGTTTTTAAAAAAATTAAAGAAATTTTTTACATATAAAAATTGACTTTAAAAATATATTTAGCCGTTTCTATTAAGAATCTTTTGTATACAATGTGATCGAACATAAGAGCATGTACGTGCAATCCAGTTGTGCATTTTATTTCTTATTGAATCTTATATCTAACGGTAGGTGAATCAGTTCCTTCAACAGTAAAATTTCTAAATATTGGGCTCATCAGTACCTATGTAAATACTTGACCTGATATAACGGGTGATTTTTTTGCTACTTGGTTTTTGACGTTTATATTTTTGACAGATCACACATGACAAATTCCACGAACATTTGACATTTCGATTCAGTATTGTTTGCCATTTCATCGTGAATAGACTTACGCCTGTTCAACGTTTGCAAATTATTGAAATTTATTATCAAAATTCGTGCTCTGTGAAAAATGTGTTTCGCAAGCTACCTCCAAACCATGCATCAATTGAGAGGCGAATTTCGTGAGCAGTTGATTTCAAGTTTTGGCACAGTCAATTGGCCACCAAGATCATGTGATTTGACCCCGTTAGACTATTTTTTGTGGGGCTATGTTAAGTCTATTGTCTATGGGGACAAGCCAAACACGATTGCTGCCTTGGAAGCCAACATTGAACGCGTCATTGGTGAGATTCCGGCCGAAATGTGTGAAAAAGTTTTTGCCAAAATTGGACCTTCAGAATGGACCACCTGAAGCGTAGCCGCGGGCAACATTTAAGTGAAATTATTTTTAAAAAGTAAATGGCAGAAATTGATTTATCGATCCAAATAAAAATTTCATTCACTTTTTACAAGTTTCTGTGTTTTTTTGAATTTTCAAAAACCAAGCTCTTAAAAAATCACCGTTTACATGCAAGACATAGCCAAGATCATCGTAATATATGCTCGAAAATGGGCCGTTAGATGAGTATGATGCGAATTTGGGCCTCCGCACAATGCTCATGTTCGAAGTTGTTGGAACTATTTGAAAAATTAAGCAGTCTGTGAATTAGAACACAAGATTGACGATCTTTCCGAACCGAAGACAGATTAGATCTCTTTTCTTAATGCGAAGAAATGTGTGTGGCAAGAACTCCGATCTGTATCGAAAAATGCTTTAGATTCGTAATTTTGATCAGTTTTTGGTTCAGTGTACACCAGTGAATTACACAGTTTTAACGGTTTCATAAGCAGATTCTGTTGCCCCCAGATATCTAGTTTCACATGTCGAGTATGAAAATAAGTATATAAGCATGTAACGTTTAATCACACTATTTTCGTTTTTGACGAAGCCATTAAGAACCTAGGTAACTGTGAGTTTGGTTAAAATGTTTGTGAACTAAATAATACAGATTTTTCAGCCCTGTTTGCTTTATCAAAACAAATCTCTATCTTGAAAATAGTAGAATTAGAGCGGAATAAACCAAACTACATGACGCACCAGCAGCATCCGTTCCGTGGTGCTCGTTCCGACGAGAACATTACCGGCGATGTCAAATTAACGGATCAAATTTTTGACAAATTGCTAGAACTTTCAACATTATCTTGCAGAAACTACCCAGGTCTCCGTCCTGGTTATCCTGCTTGCTTGGACTTATAAGAACATCAATGTAAAATTGCAGACATTCCCTGACAAAAAATTGCGAACAAAATACAACTTCCACTTAGCCACTTAGGCGATTTGAGGTTCTAAATTTTTTGGGAGTTCTGTCATTATGTCAATTGTAATATTTCTAATATATGTACATATTTAAATAATTAGTATACTTAAAAAATGTTCCTTGATATTAAAATGTGAGCAGTTGCCCATTTTCAAATGATTTAGTTAAAAAAATTTCGCGCTCAGATTTTAAAGATATAACCATTTTGTTTTCGTTTTGTGTATATGTTTTTCTTTCAAAAAATCCGATACACATTTTTTCCATTAAAATATACATACATATAGATACAAAGCTATTTAATTTTTTTTTTAAATATTTTAAGATCTTTTCGAAAAAAAATCTCCAATTTAACGTTGTATTGCAGCTCCGGTTTCTAAATGAGTTAGAGCAAAAGTTCGATTTTTACTTGCGATTGGTACTATAAGCCATGTACAGCTGCGAGCAAAAAAATGGCAGTGGAATTAAAAATTTTTTTAGTCAGAAATAAAAAAAATAAAAAGAAGTTTGATCGGAGAAATAATTATATGCAAACATTTTACGTTTTATTAAAATGCTTTTTGTATGTATTGGATTGTAATTTATTGATCATTAGTTTAGCAATTAAACAAACACAAAACTGACTCGAAATTAAAGGGAGCAAGTTAATAGCAGTGCGTGTCTATTTGTTTATAGTTTAAATAAAACAATGGTATAAAAACTTCAATTAAAAGGCATTTTATTTCTCCATTTTCACTTGGGGATGATGTTTTTCGAGTAAACATCGACAACCCGATGGGAATAGGTAGATACCATATGGTATTTCTTTTTTTTTGGTTTTCAATTTTCTGGAAAACGGTTAATTTTTTTTTTTTTTTTTTTTAATATTTTGCGCAGAAGTGCCTAGAAATTTTACACACTGCATACTCAAAATTTTCAAGGCTAAATTTAATAAAAACTACATACATTGAGTAGTGTGAAGTACTCACAACATTTTTTTATAATTTTGAAGTGTAAATAAGCAATTTTACAAACATTAGGTAAAATACTTTGCCTATGTATGTGAGGCTTGACATTAGTAGATAAATATTTTATTTAAATTTTCTTTGAAAACATTTCATCAATAAAACAAAAAGGAACATTTCAGTTCACATCACGTGAATAACAAATAAAAAACATAAAACAAAAAACCAACAGCAAACAAATTGATGGAAATTAATATTAACTATCAGGTACCAAGGTCGAAATAAATGTTTGTACTCGTGGAAAAATAATTCGTCATTTTCGTTTGTGTCTAATTTAAATGTAAATTGTTTTGAAAACTTGTTTTTTTGTAAATGTTTTAAAACTTAAATGTCAGAATAATCTGCATTATTATGTACCGCCCATTGAATGACCCTATCAATATAAATAACAGCATCCTTTGATGAAATAGGACACAGACATAAACGCATTTGAAGAGTTTTTGGTTAAAACGACATGAAACTAAACGGTGAAACTCTATTGACAAGCTATGGACGCATTGTAGATGGATAGTTCTAAGAAAAAAGCAGTGTTCACTATAACGAGATTTTTCTTGTTCACTATTTAGAGTACCCTGTATAAAATTTTGTGTGTTCACTATATTGAATAGTTCACTCGAACGAGATTCACAATTTCAAGCGTTTACTGTAATAAAAATAAAGGTAATCTTACCTACATCGGCTTTAAACCTGCATATGATCCTAAGACAGCCTACCTACTAAACAGTGCCACAGACCACAGTTTAGATACATTAAAGTTGTTAGCTATAAGAGCAAGTTCGTACGATCCTGTTGTGCATTTTATTTTTCTAAGGCTTGATATTGAGACCTTCGTTAGGTCTTTCAGTTCTTCCATAAATATGTTTCCGATGTGACGCAGTCAATTTGTTAGGAGGCTTGGACAATCACAGATTATGCGTTTAATGGTTTTAACTTCAGCACAATTTTTCAGGGGCGAATACATCAACTATAGTGTTCAACGCCACGATGCACCTGGTTATATCTACACCTTTCAAAGTTCTAATATTCTTTTCAGTCAGCAATAATATTTACTGCGTTTCCTTCTCATTAATTAATTAACCGGGTTCGTGCATCTGCTTAGGATGAGACTTCCATTGCGAATATTGCATTTAGGAATTTGGCTATCTTATATACTCGTCCAGGACTACTTGACCCAATTCCTTTTTTTATTCATATAATAGCTAGTCTCCCTTTGGTATATCTCTGGAAACTATTCTCAAGACAAAAGTTGCGAGTTCATGATCGCACAATTAAGGGTGCAATAAATCTAATCCACAATATCTGTTTCAATTCCAACCTCGTTTAGAACAAATTCAATTTACAGATTGTTAATCGCTGCTTCCATGTTTGATAATGCTGCCAGACTGTGTTCTTGGTACTGAAGACTTTCCTCAATTTGTGAAACGACTTCAAGCAAAACAGTCTCCACTGATTTACCTTTAAGGTGTGCGTATTGGTAATTGACCAAATTGTAAGGTCTGAGCTGAGAAGGTCCCAAAGAAGAATCGAGAGAGATATATAGATATGTAATATTTTGCAGTGCAGTGTTTTGGTCTTCCAGCTTTGGGAATATCTTTTTTTCAGCTGATAGTGTGTATCTAAGTTTAATACAGCTTTTAAAGTTAACCTTATCTGAAAATCATGCTGAAGAAAAGCCTGGAATAATCTAGTATGATCCAGCTGCATTTTAGGGTTTAAACGAGTTTGAAGACAAGAGTTAAACTAAAAGTTGGTTTTATGCATCCATAAGAAACTTCCACAAACTAAATTGATTACAAAAAAACGCTAGCAGGTATATTACAGACCAATACGCATTGGAATATTGTCGAAATATTTCCATGAATATCACTGTTCATCATTTCTTTCAAAAATTTCACCAAAATATATAAATTGCCATAAATGATCAGAAATATGTATTTGGCAACTTTGCATATTCTTTCATTAGTCGAACTACAAATACATATGTAAATTCTCCTAACTGACTTATCGCAATTTGTTTCAGATCAGCAAACAGATGAATTATCCCGAATATGCAATATTCTTTTCTTGAGAAATATTTCATTTGAGAGATTCTTGAAATGCCTAAAAATTTCGGCTTAGCAATATAATAGTACCTACCAACTATAAGCAAATCCTAACTAAAACTCTATATAAATGTTTCCTGCAAAAATAACCTTTGACTTAGACTATACTTATTTCAGTATAGTTGGCTCACATAGCCAAGTACCTATCTGAATCCTCCAAAATCCAAAACTACATTCTATGAATTTACATAACCAGACTTGGACAGAATTCATTTATTCAAAGAGATTTTTCATACAAAACTTCATAACCCATTATTTTCTTGCAAAACCTAGAAATTCATTAATATAAATTCCCAGAGGTTTTAGGTATTTACATTCTACCATTGTACAAGGAACGACAACTATCAGTATAACAACTTCAAAAAAAAAACAAAAAAAAACTACCGACCGTTACCAACCATTATCTAAGTTAGAACCGTAAGACTTAATTGGCAAAGGACCTATGTTTTAATAAAGCGAACAAGTACCAGCACAACAAAGTAAAATGGAAAAATTCTTGAAAACATGTAAATTCTTCCCAGCTCATGGACTAGGGATATCTTTTAAAAACACCAAAGGAATCACTTTTTGTATATTTCCTCATCGCATCATATCGTCGCGTCACGTCGCGTCGTGAACTTCGCTGTCGTGGTGTAGTTGTTGTCTAAGGTACTTATGGGTCAGTTTTCAATTCCAGTGTTTGAAGTTTTAATTCTTATTCGGAAGATAACTGTGCGTTATTGTATCTTTTACTGTGTTGTGAAGTTGAATGAAAATGTAAATGAAAAGGGTGGAATTATTTAAAATAAGAATTTTTGTATGGAGCTGGGATGGGAGACAGGGGCGGAATCAATAATTAAAGGGCCTGTTCTGTCGAACAACAACGCATTAAAACAGAGTGCAAAAAAAAGAATATATTCCAATTTTTGGAAGCTTCCACTTAGTCGGGTTTTCGCTATTGGGCCGGTTCAGATGATCTAACAATTTTTATTCGTCAAACAGTTAGGAGGCAAATTCAGAAAAAAACTGGGAAAGTTTGCTAAGGCAATCGCATTTTACGTACCTTATGTTTATATTATTAATATAAATATATAAATATTAAAATTTAAATATTATAATTATGTATTATTTAAAAATACATTCATATATATTTGAAGTGATAAATTCTTATGGAAGGGTAAGCCGATTCGTTACGTAACGCGTTACATTCGATAAGTATTCTCACACATATCAACTAAAGGAATCTTCGCCTTTTAAATAGTAGACATAGAAATCTGAAATCTTCAGAAATAATAGAGAATATTAACCTGAATGTTTGGTACAAAAATTAGATTCCTAGAATGACATTAGCCGTAAGTAAACTGTAATATTGAGAAGATATTAGTCAATTACTTTTGACTGGTTCCATGAATAGATTTGGTTTTTCTTTAACTAAAAAGTAGACAATATGACGATTCTTTGCTGTACCAAATATTATTCTATGAGCTATACAAGCTTTGCAATATTAAATCATAAGAAAAATATTCAAAATTGACTGTTTAGTTCGACTCCAATCATCGATGTTTAGTGTACAACATTGATACAATTGAGCATGGTTGAAAATGCATTAAAAAGAAAAGATGTGGTGGCTTTTGAGCTTTTATCTTCAGTTCTAGTAGTTCAACATTTATGGTTAAGGTCTTAAAATTGAGGTAAAACTTGGGACTATATACCGCTATAAAAATAATAAGAATATGTCTTACAATATATGTATATATCTTAGAGGAGTTAAAAGACCAAATTTATTCGATTTTTATTCGTTTTTTTGCATTCTAAATTCAAAAGTTGATGAAAAATTTCAATATTTTTAAAAACACTATTCCACAAATTTATTTCCCAAGCCCTTGTCTACAAAAGTACTAGCGTAAGTATATCGATACATGCATCAGAAAAGTCATGTTTTCAAGCAATATAACTACAAATGTGACAATTAAATTAAAGCAAATTTAAGTTGTTAAATGTCAAGACGGAAGACGGTATCTACAATCTAAACTAATAAAGAGATTTTCTTCAAACGTGGTACTTACGCGTCTTAACCCCCACAATAACGGTACTTGCCGTACAATTATTTCTACCATCTTAATTATCTCAAGAACTGCCTTAACCATTTTGCTAACAAAATCTGTGAACTATCATTTCATAGGCATATTCTACATTTTGGTATAAGAATTTGTACAATACATTTCGTTTAAAATTAATTTTGCCGTGTTGAGTGTATGTAAAGGGTTATCTATTTTGCAGTTTCAAAAGTATACTGCTGGAATTCGACATCTATCACACTAAGTTGTTAAACCAATTTACGAAAATGGATCGCTTAACTATCGCACAACGCATACAAATTGTTAAAACCTACTACAAAAATGGTGATTCTGCCACAGCCACATATCGTGCTTTAAGAGGAGATTATGCTTTACATAATAGTCCAACTACGCAAGCAATTGGCAAAATTGTGAAGAAATTTGAAGAGACTGGATTCGTTACAGATATTGTAAGGTATGTGTATCATCATCATCGTTTCTCTCGTACCACTGAAAATATCGCTACTGTAAGTGAAAGTTTGCCGAAGACCCGAATGTATCGGTTCCTCGTCGTTCTCAGGAATTAGGACTGTCTACGGCACATTATGGCGTATTTTGCATTTGGATGTACACCTACATCCATATAAAGTCCAGCTCACACAAGACCTGAAGCCAGCTGACCATTCACTACGTCGTAGATACGTCGAATGCGTGCTTGAACAACAGGCGGTGGACGGCGATTTTTCGAAAAAAAATTTCTTCAGCGACGAAGCACATTTCCCCGGTGGGTATGTTAATAAACAAAATGTACGTATTTGGGGTTCTGAGGATACTCAAGTAATTGAAGAGAGGCCATTACATCTGCAAAAAGTCACTGTATGGGGTGCTCTTTGGTCCGGAGGTGTAACTGGACCTTATTTCTTCGAAAAAAACGACGATGTCACCGTCAATTCGGAGCGTTATAGTCATATGAAAACCGACTTTTTTTGCCTACTATTGAAGAACACGACCTGAAGAATATGTGGTTTCAACAAGATGGTGCACATGCCACACAACTCGAGCGAATATGGCTTTATTGCAAGAGACATTTCCTGGCCGCGTAATTTCTCGTCGTTGCGATATCAAATGTCCACCAAGATCATACGATTTGACAACGCTGAACTTTTTTTTGTAGGGCTACGCAAAAGACCGTGCTTATGCAGATAAGCCTTTAACTCTTGAGCACTTTAAAACCAACATTCGTCAAGTTATGGCTGAGATACCACCCAATATGTGTCGAAAAGTGGTCGAAAATTAACTAAAAAGAATCAATGCTTGCAACAATTCACATGGTGGTCATTTAAATGATGTAGTGTTTCACACATAATGTCAACGTTCAAGCTTGATACTAAAAAAGAAATATCATGAAAAAAAATATTTTATATGTGTTTTATTTACGTTTACTTTTAAAACCGCAAAATGGGTAACCCATTACATTCTACATACAACCATTTTTTGGTTTTTTATTTTCTTTCTCATAAGCGGCTCCACGGATTTCGATCAAAATTTTTATAGAGGGTGTCCTTCAAATTCGAAATAATTCCAAAATATTCGAAATTTTTTTTTTTGTAATTTTCACAAAAAAGAATTTTTTGAAGTGATAACTTCTTATGGGAGGGTAAACTGCTTCGTTACGTGACGCGTTACGGTGCAAGTCTATCTGGCTTCCCTTTCTCCCCCTTTTAAAATTAATCAAACTAACGAAGAACTTTTAAAGCTTTTCTCAAGTTAAAAAATTTCAATATTAAATAGTTCAACTTAGATTAGTTTAATCCGGCGCCCCTAATAAGTGTTCACGTAATGTTGACTTTTTGATAAATTCGCTACCGATTTTACAGGAGTATTTTTAAAAAAAATATAAGAAGAAATCAAAATGCTACATGAATGTTGGCAGAGTACATAGCAGTGTTTCCCGATTTGAATATTCTTCGAGTAATTAATTTGACCTATTTCTATGCATAGAAGAGAACTAGGTTAGGCGCTTGTGAATATTTATTCAAATTGGAAAAAGGTAATACAATTATTCTATTTCTGTAATGCGCATTAATATCTCAGTAAAATAATGAACTTTCAGAATTTTATATAATTAAAATGAAAACGACATAGCTTTGTTTATTATTGCTTCCTAATTCATTTAAGGTGGTGTTAAGGTCCGGTATGAACCTGGGCTTCATCGTTCTCAAACTAGCTCGCCAGTGAAGGCTTTCCGGGCTGGATCATTGGTGTTCTTCCACATGACCCAAATATATCAGTTGTTGGCATTTTACCTTCTGCGCTAAGTCCTTATCTTGGTACACCTTTGTTATACTTCCATAACCATAAATCATTTGCTGATTTTTTGTTTTCACAAATCAGGCTTAAGCATTTTCATGAAGGCCCATACATCTGCAGTATCAGTCAAACTGATACTGTCATACGCGGAGTTAAAACCAATATATAGAAGTTCGTGAACGTTCTTTCCAAGTTCGACTGTGATATTTGATATGTGATATTTGATATAGAGAGCGAAAATGGAGATCATCTTCATATATGAAGATTATAGGAAGCAACGTTGCCGAAGGGGCACGATCGTGCACTTATTGCACTTTCTAATTGTGGCACTCAAACGCTTCAAATGGCAATCTGGGAATCGACGAGCAAATGTTTTAAATATATCTACGTTCATGATCAAACTTAGTTTTGCCACATGGTAGTGCATCAGCTGAACGGGCTGTTTCACGCTTAACAACATTAAAATCCATAATAAAAATCGACTTTCTTAATGCCGGTCTTCCACTAAGCAGTCAACGCACTATTTTCCAGATCAGCATATTTAACTCTAATGTACGATGTCCTCAATTCCATTCTACCAACGAGTTTAATTCGGTGAAGAAGTGTACGGCTGTGTACGAGCTCGTGTTGCTCGTTGAAAATTTTGATCTAAGTTGAGCAACGATTTCAAGATATTGTGTTGCAAATTATTTCTTCAACTGGTTGATCAACTTTTTTAATTTTTTTTTGGTATTGGTTGCTGTTGAGGTGGAAATATTTGTTATGCGTTGCGTTGGATGAGTGCGTCCATCAACTTGTTGAACAAGCATATCAGAAACGCAGTTGATAAGCTTAAAAAACTTTTTTTTTGTGAAAATCGAACAAGATTATCAACTAGTGTACGAGGTTATTCAAATTTTGGGTAAGTTTGTGAACTAGAATATGAATGAAGCTTGAATAATTGAATTTTGTTGGTGGCACCCAGTGGCCTAAAATGGCACTTTCTGTTGTCAGAATTGGCACTTACAATTTTTTTTCTCCGGCAACGCTGAAAGGAAGTATGAATCTGTAGATTGCAGATTATAGTAAAGTTGAACGTGTTCATCTTCATTATATCATTCTCATCTGCACCATAATTTGTTCCGTTCAGGCAACGAATTTTCAAGTCTTTTAACTATTTCACCTCAGTTTGTTTAAAAACAACGAAAATAGCGAACATTTTGTTCTGAAGATTACGCTAAGAACATGTGATTGTGAGATGTGTCAAGAAAGTTTTTAATACGGAGATCTTACATTCCGTATACAAAAGCCAAGTCCGTTGTCCTTAATTCGTTTACGAGATTCATCAAAAGTAAATCCGCCCATAACCGAAGCGTGTTGTTGATTTTAACTACTGATTTTTTAGAAGGAAGTTTACCGTACGCTCAACCCCCAACCTGCAGAACTAGGTCATTATTTTAAACCCATCGACGCCGACGAGAACCCAGATAAACCGCTCCTTATAGACTTGAGCTCCTTCCGAAATAGTTGTAGTAACCCATATAAACTGTTCATTAAGTAGTTCAGTCTGAGCTGCTTACGGATTTTCGAATAGGAAAACAATTTTTTTCGGATCACATGCCATTGGAAGTAAAATTTTAATTGGCAATTAATGGAAAATGAATAATAGATGTGAGCCTACTCCCTTACCAAAATTGTTCTGGAATGAGAAAATGTTAAACTCTTATCAAACAAATTTAAACTTCGAACTTCTCCATTTGTACATAATCAGAGAAACTCCGAGCATTGATCAATTAAGAAGAATTATCAAAAATCTGCAACGAGTTCAACAAAATTTCGAGAAAGAAACGGACAAAGTAAACAAAAGTGGTTCGACAAGAACTGCATGAAGGCAAGAAACAAATCTTTTGCTTTTCTTAAATTGCTTAGAAGATACAATACAGTATTTTTAAAATCATCTACGGTAAAGCAAACAAAAACTTCAAAACTATCTGTCATGCAAGAAAATTAGCGTACGAGCAACATAATATTTCAATTATAAATTATTCCAGTTCTTTATTAGACTTTTGGAAAGCTGTAAAACTATTAATTAGAAGAAAAAATCAGATTTCAGCAGGTCTTCAAGCACACCAATTACACGTTCACTTCAGAACAGTTTTAAACTCCCCATCAATATATCCCAGTATTCACTATGCGGAACCTCAAATAATTGATGAGTATCTAGATGTACCATTTGAACTAGTAGAAGTACTTCAAGCTATCAAAAATACTAAATGTAACAAGGCACCCGGAGAAGATGGATTGCCTTTCGAATTTTGCAAAAAACTGTTCACTTGAATTCGCCTAAGCCCTTACGGATGAGTTAAACCGACTTTATCAGAGTGCAGATTTTCCACAAATATGTATAAATATTGGGCAAATATATAAACGAAAACGTAGTTTTTTTTTCAGCTTACGATCTACATCTTTTAGTTCATGAAATCTAAATTAACAGTTGGTTGTCCTACCGACATTTGTGAGAGAAATATGCCAATTTATTATGCGCACTACGGCAACCATATAGAGATAGCTTATTGAAATCCATAATAGTAAGGGTGGAGAGCAAATTGCACTTTTTTGTCGAAGTTGACCAACATATTCACTTACGCTCTTAAACCTGCTTGATATTTTACAACACTGAGATTTTTGCTATAAAGTCAATGGCGCAAAATTTTAAACCTATTATTAAGGCCTTAACAGGATACAAGTTAGCAATTTACTATAAACATAGTAGTCTACTTACTTTTCATAAGTTTTAAACCTTTTGTTAACTAGTAAAATGCTAATCAAGCAGATAGCAAAGCATTTGTAGGGTTTGAATTTTGATGAAAACAATTATTGTGTTTATGCGTTGTAAATTGATTAATTGTTGATAGAAACCCAGCATGTGCTCTAAATAAGTATTCGATGTTTTTTCATTATTTTAACTTTATTATTTACAAAAATAAAAAAAAATTAACACCAGCAGGACTCGAACCTGGCCCCCCCCCGCGTGCAAAACCGATATAAAGGGTTATCCATTTTGCGGTTTCAAAAGTATAAGGCTGGAATTCGACACCTGTTAAACTAAGTTGTTAAACCAATTTTTTTGTTTCAGTTGAAAGTCTGACATCTACGAAAATGGATCGCTTAACTATCGCACAACGCATTCAAATTGTTAAAACGTACTAAGAAAGTGGTGATTCTGCCACAGCTACATATCGTGCTTAAAGAAGAGATTATGGTTTACATAATCGTCCAACAACGCAAGAAATTGGCAAAATTATGAAGAAATTTGAAGCCACTGGATTGGTTACGACTGAAAATATAGCTGCTGTAAGTGAAAGTGTTGCCGAAGACCCGAATGTGTTGATTCCTCGTCGTTCTCAGGAATTAGGCATATCTTACGGCACATTTTGGCGTATTTTGCATTTGGATTTACACCTACATCCATATAAAGTCTAGCTCACACAACAACTGAAGCCAGCTGACCATTCACAACATCGTAGATACGTCGAACGGGTGCTTCAACAACAGGCGGTGGACGGCGATTTTTCGAACAAAATTTACTTCAGCGACGAAGCACATTTCCCCGGTGGGTATGTTAATAAACAAAATTTACATATTTGGGGTTCTGAGGATAATCAAGTAATTCAAGAGAGGACATTACATCATTACATCCACAAAAAGTCGCTGTTTGGGGCGCTCTTTGGTCCGGAGGTGTGATTGGACCTTATTTCTTCAAAAACGACGATGAAACGACTGTCACCGTCCATTCGGAGCGTTATGGTCATATGATAAGCGACTTTTTTTTTGTCTACTATTGAAGAATACGACTTGGAGAATATGTTGTTTCAACAAGACGGTGCCACATGCCACACAACTCGAGCGAATATGGCTTTATTGCATGAGACATTTCCTGGCCGCGTAATTTCTCGTCGTTGCGATATCAAATGTCCACCAAGATCATACGATTTGACACCGCTGAACTTTTTTTTGTAGGGCTACGCAAAAGACCGGGCTTATGCAGATAAACCTTTAACCATTGAGCACTCGAAAACCAACATTCGTCAAAAGTGGTCGAAAATTACCTCAAAAGAATCGATGCTTGCAACAATTCGCGTGGTGGTCATTTAAATGATGTTGTATTTCACACATATTGTCAACGTTCAAGCTTTATAATAAAAAAATAATATCATGAAAATAAATATTTTATATGTGTTTTGTTTACGTTTACTTTTGAAACCGCTAAATGGATAACCCTTTACTTTCAGAATGGACATGTAGATTTGGTACGATACTAAAAATTTAAAGTAGCCATTCGCTGGTTTTAACTTTAGTAAAATGTTAAGAAGATACTACAATACGAAACTGGTTTAAAATAAGCAAAATCCTCTTTTTAACCTAATCATACTAAAAATGATTTAACATATTACTAAATCGTTTAAAATTTTGCGCCAATAGTCTTATGCAAATTTTGCTTTCTTAACTGTACTTAACTATAAGCAGAGAAATAAATGTATGTGCAAATTATAAATTCATCAATTTTTTGAATGAAAAAGGATTTCAGTTGTTTTTTCTAATCTTCAACTTGATCTGCCTTTTAGGAGTGGACTCAAGAAATAATCAGTTTTTTTCTTCCTGAAAATACTCGTAATAATGCTGCTAATATTGTATATCCAGAAGCTTTGAAACAAAAAATAATTAAAATGTACATATACTATGCATGCTTGAAGGCCTATTTTTTTTTTGAAAACTATTTCAGTGAGAGAACATACAAATCTTGATTTGGTTACGGAGAGCATATGTTAGTATTGTTATAAATTTTTTTTCTAGGTTATAATGTAGTAGAAATTGCGGTCAGTCTCAGTGAGCATTTGATATGCTTTTACTTATAAACGGTGATTTTTTAAGAGCTTGGTTTTTGAAAATTCCAAAAAACAGAGAAACTTGTAAAAAGTGAATGAAATTTTTATTTGGATCGATAAATCAATTTCTGCCATTTACTTTTTAAAAATAATTTCACTTAAATGTTGCCCGCGGCTACGCTTCAGGTGGTCCATTCTGAAGGTCCAATTTTGGCAAACTTTTTCACACATTTCGGCCGGAATCTCACCAATGACGCGTTCAATGTTGGCTTCCAAGGCAGCAATCGTGTTTGGCTTGGCCCCATAGACAATAGACTTAACATAGCCCCACAAAAAATAGTCTAACGGGGTCAAATCATATGATCTTGGTGGCCAATTGACTGCGCCAAAACGTTGTTTCAACTGCTCACCAAATTCGCCTCTCAATTGATGCATGGTTTCGCGTGCAGTGTGGCATGTGGCACCGTCCTGTTGGAACCACATGTGGACCGAGTTCAATTCTTGCATTTTCGGCAAAAATCTGTTATCATCGAACGGTACCTTTCTCCATTGACCGTAACGCTGCGGCCTTCATCGTCCTTGAAGAAGTACGGCCCAATGATGCCGCCTGCCCATAAACCGCACCAAACAGTGCATTTTTCGGGATGCAGTGGTAGCTGCTGAATTGCCTCTGGCTGCTCTTGACTCCAAATACGGCAATTCTGTTTATTCACGTATCCATTAAGCCAAAAATGAGCCTCGTCGCTGAAGACAATTTTGCGATAATTTCATAATTTCGACATTTTTCACAGAGTACGAATTTTGATAATAAATTTCAATAATTTGCAAACGTTGTTCAGGCGTAAGTCTATTCATGATGAAATGGCAAACAATACTGAATCGAAATGTCAAATGTTCGTGGAATTTGTCATGTGTGATCTGTCAAAAATATAAACGTCAAAAACCAAGTAGCAAAAAAATCACCCGTTATTAAAAAGTATATTAAAAGCTTGCGAAGCAACACGAACACGGGTCAGCTAATCTTTAATACAAGCAAAAATACTTATATAGTGCCGTGGTCAGATTTCAATTTTTGTTTGTTTACAAAATTCAACATGTCGAAAAACAGCTCTCGCGTGTAAAATGTACTAGAATTTCAATTCTATTGTAGCAGATTTATAAATTCTCTCGCTTTGCGTTACGTTAAGATCGTTTAATTAAGTACGAATGGGAAATTGATTATAGATACGAATTTAGATGATGTTGTTTAAAAGGCAGTTTAAATATTTAAGCAGCCTCTAAGAAACATTTAAAGAAAATCTAAGAGATATAGCTGTAACAGTTTTAAAACTTAGATATTGCTATAACTAGCCATAGATACGATAGAATTTAATCAGAAGAAATTCAACAACTCACGCTGATGTTCGTCGCATCGACAAAGGTTAAAATATATATTTTTTTTAATGAAACAACAATAATCTTAAGTGTATTTCTCCCCATGCTTAGGGTGCCAACCCAAATAATATAATAAATGTTACCATCGAGCATTGAACAACGAAGAGTCCTTATGCAAAAGCGGAATTGCTAAGTTGGCAAACATAACGCAGGCCAATAAAAAAGAAATGGTTGTTTTGCCCGAAATAGCTACATGATGAGATGATATTTTTAAGCAGTCGAAAAGACAATAAAACAAGATGTCAGTCATTAGTAGGTATGTATAGGTAGGTACTTAAGGTAGGTAGTACATAGGTATACGACAATAATAACCTTCTCAATCATAAAGCTGAATGAATCCACAAGTATTTCAACCTTGTCAATTTCATTATTTCTTTTAAATTGTATCGTAAACTTTCTTTTATGTCCTTTAAAGAAGCACTTTGGAGAGCTTTATTTAAAGTGGTGTTTGTATATATACTCTTTCGTTTTTGCTGTCTTCTTTGATTACTTCGTATCTAAATGGGCAATCAGCTCTTTTTCTTATAGTGTATATATATAGTCCCTGAGTCCTGTAGAAATGAGGACAGATAAGTATTTGTCGCAATGATGATTTTCAGCAGCACTAAACGATGTATCTTCTCCTTTCTGTATAGATACTTTCACAGATGTGGGCGCAATAAAATGCTCGTCTCTCTCTCTCTCCCTTGCTTTGTCATGCACACACTATCCGTCATAGTCTGTGAATGCTTGTTTAAAAAAAAAAACATTCAAATAGAATCTTATGAAAATTGAGGTTATTTCATACCCTCTAGGGAGGAATAAATTCAAAGAAATAAAAAACCCTCAAAACGTGGTGACATGTTGTAATCATTTCAATGGAGTTTTATATTGATGTGGCTTCTTAAAAAAAATCTTATACATTGATGCCATAAGACAGAACAGGTAGCTACCTATCTATATAGATTTAACGGTTGAAATTAATGAAAGTCAAGTAATTTAAAGATGATGGGCGTTCTTTGTCCGAAGTTTGTCAATGTGGCCTTAAAGATGTAGCAGTATAGCAGGTTTTTTTTCAAAAAAGAAATACAATGGGGCAACATTTTAAGCAACCCATTGTTAAGGGCTTAACATTTTACTAGTTAGCAATTTCCTAAGTGCTTATTGATAGAATAGCTACTTCAAGATTTGTAAATCTTTTCTAAACTAGTAAATTGCTAATTAAGCAGAAAGCTGAGCATTTGTAGGATTTGAATTTTAATGAACACAATTATTGTAGATATGCGTTGTAAATTAATTATATGTTGATGAAAACCCAAAATGTGTTCTAAAAAGGTATAAGTTATTTATATTTTCATCATTTTACCTTCATTACAAAAAAAAAATAAAACAAAAAAAAATTGCGCACTAGCAGGACTCGAACCTGGGCACCCCGCGTGCAAGGCTGATATACTATCAGATTCCATAATGGATTTAGCAAATTGCTAAAATTTAAAGTAGCTATTCCGTGATTTTAACTTTAGTAAAATGTTAATATCGTTTAAAATTAGCTCAATCATATTTTTAGCTTAGTAAATTGCTAAAAGTGGCTTTAACATTATTAAATAAATACAAGAAAACGCAAATAATAGCTATATATTATTTATAATATATGGGTATTATTTGAGCTTTCTTGTATTTATTTACCACTAGCCAGATAACGGGCATAACATACATATAATTCTAGGTGCATGAAATCTTCAATCACGGAATGACGTAGATTTATTCGTGTTAGAAAATGTCATTAAAGTATCTAACCCTCAAAAACAAAGCACCGTGAATTGCACAAAACCTGGAAATGAACAGGAACAGGAACTTCCGTAACTCCACTCATGGCATATTCAGATCCAACTATATTGAAGCAAATCAGAAGCATAAAGAACTCTGTAAAGTTAAAAAAAGGAGATGTGATGAACTTCAAGCACTTAGACTTTCGACATGTAGGAATGCAACCGATTTCTGGAAATTGGCCTGGAAATTGAATGCAAAATAGTTTATTATTCATACCAAACTATCTACAAACACATTTCGAGGATCCTTTAAATCCAGTAGTAACTGCCACCAAGTGGTATTATGCGGTGCCTGGGTTCAGAAACGAGTTGTTAGACTGCGAGTTTACATTGCACGATTAGAATTAGCGCTGATAAATTTAAGTGATCATAAGGCTGCTGGTGCAAATGGTATTGCGGTAGAGTTTTATAAGTACGGGACTATTTCTCTAAAGGAAAGGCTCCTAAGGCTACTTAATAAAGTGTTTGAGGGTGATCTTCTGGTAGATGAATTCCGTGATGCTATCATATTTCCTATCCAATAAAAAGGATCCGTATTGGACGTAACAAACTATCGGGGAATTTCTTTTCCCAACGCTACGAATAAAATATTTACTCGAACAACGATATGTTGCGCAAACAACTCACAACGTGGATCTCGGCGCATAACCTCTTTAAAGATTTTCAAGCTGGCTTCAGACCAGGTTTCTCATAATATTTTCATTGTTAGAAGCTTAGCGGAAATCTTTCTTAAGCAGGGAAGAAAACTGTGTACATTTTTCATCGCCTCAAAGATGCTTTTGACTCAATTGATCGAGGTGCTTTATTCTACAAATTATATAACTTGGGATTATCGCTCAAATTCGGACGAGTTCTTGAAGAGCTGTATAAAGAAACTAGCGCGGCAGTGTGGAACGGAGCTGAGTTGTCTGATTGGTTGGAGACCACGTCGAGAGTCAGACAGGGATGCACATTGAGCCTTACTCTATTTGGCTTGTTCCTAGATGATCTCATCTATTACCTGCCTGTTGGAGTTGACTTTGCAGGGGTGCGTATTAAGGCTTTGCTGTCTGCAGATGGATGTTGTTTTATTCGCGTATTCCCAAGAATCGTTGCAACTCATGATCAACAGAGTGTACCAATACAGTTGTCTAGGGAACCTAGAAGTGAACATACAGAAGTCCAAGGTGATCATATTTAAAAAAGGAGGAGGGCGGAATGCGTCGAATGAAATATGGAACCTTAATGGCAAAAACATAGAATGTGTGTGAATACAAGTACCTGGGAGTAATTCTTGCGAGAACCCTATGTATGGAGAAACACTTCAATGATAAATTACAAAAGGCAAAAACTGATATTAATATGTCATGGAAAAGATGCTTTTCGAATAAGAATATTGAACACAGCAGTAAACATAAGGTTTTTGAAGCGGTTTCAGACAGTATTCTTTGTATGCCTCGCAAGTATGCTGTTGCAAAAAGATTCACTCGGTTGAGAAACTATTAACATACTATGTAAAAAGAGTATTTCGGTTACCAATGAACACGCCGAACTATGTTATTATGCCGGAAACCGGTATGGAACCTCTGTATACGAGTATAAAAACGTTGAAATTACAAGCGGACTACCTCCTGAACGTCTTCAATATGCCTGATACACGACTGGTCCGAAAATTTGTCATTAAAGCCACTGAAGATCAGAACAGTTGGTACAGAGAGTGAGTTAGACTTGCAGAAGCATGCAACTTGATAATGTCTCGAGCAGTAAAGCTATGCTATACGAAATTATATCAGCAGTAGATGAGAACTGTAGAACGGAATATAAAGCTGTAGCTTCTGGTCCAATATTTAGAACAACATACAGTAGACTCAATCACAATCTTGCAGAGAAAAACTACTTCTGTGATTCAAATAGTATTCAGGTGATTGCTACCATGGTCAAGCTTTGAAGCGAATTATTAAGCCTGAATTTCATACCACATAGGAGTGACTTATCCCTTGAATGTAGTATCTGCAACTTACGAGAAATAGAGAATATCATTCATTTTATCGGTAGATGCCCAACGTTAAGAGAGATTAGGATTTGTATTTTTGGAAATGAATTTTTAACAGAAGAAGAAGTTATTAATATGTTTAATGAGATGGATGTCGCTAAATTATATGAATTTTGCAAAATAGCAATGAAATATAGATATAGAATAATCAGTGAAGATTTTTGATGTGTCAATGTGTGCTTAGTTCAATTTTGTGAAATTATAAACATTGTTACTTAAATATTTTTTAATCGGTAGCTTCCCAAGAAACATTTTAGCTGTATAAAAGCATTTAAAGCCCTTCAAGAGCTAAATCTGAAAGCTGTTTATTTAGCAAGGAGCTCTATATGTGGATTTAGAGCAAAAATCAAGCTCCCATGCAGCTAATTCATTGAGTGTGAGAGCTCTTTTTTGATCTTGTTCAGCTTGTTATCAGTGGCAAAAGCTACTTGAAGCTCTCTGTAGTACATGGGTTTCAAACTATTAAAACACCACTTTTGACATATTATTGTTTGTATTGGTTTGTGTAGTACAAAATAAAAATATATGAATATTCTAATATTTTCACAAATGTAGTGACGATACTTCGTTAAATTCCATCGCGCCTACATAATTCTGTGTATCAGGTCATTAAAAATAATTTTAAAAAATAGCTAGCTAATAAAAATATTAAAAAATTAATTTTCCAGAGGTGAAATAAAATTATTTTTGAAAAATAATAATAATTTGGTGTTTTCTTTAACTACATTTCGAAGATGATTCTTTTTTAAAATGAAAACAAGAAAGGAATAATTGCATTAATTTTATATCTCGACGCCATTTTTATTGTCCGGCAAGACTTTTCTTCTAATTAAGCTGCAATACTATCTGTTCTGGAACTGCAATATTAATTACTGGTGATATAGAGCTCTTATGTCCCTTTAAAACTCATTGTACATTTTCTAGAGCTAGTTCCAACAAGATGGCATTTTCGTCTTTTTAACTTCATGCTATTGTTATAAGATAGGGTGCTTCAGAAATTAAAAGTTAAGGAAAGCTAATAATAAAACAAATGTAGTTTATAGGAAGGAATTTTTTTAAAAGAATATTTCCTGAAGTGTATTTAAAGCCTAAGTTGCAATTTTTAAAGATAAGAGTTTCAAAACTTTTTTTTAATAAAGCTGCTTAGTTTCACTGTGATACAGAACATTGGTATCCTTAATGTGTAACCACATCTATCTTCTCTAAGGGAAATTAAAGTAGGATAATTTTTTTTGTGTGTACGCGATTAGAATTAAAGCACTGAAAAAAAGTTTTTTTTAAAGTACTATGAAAAAACCTATGTATTTATGTACATTGATATTTTAGATATTTTATTCAGTTAAATCAAATCTCTTACAAATAGACTGTACAATCTTTTTAATTGCTCGAGTGTAGTAAGTTAAAAATTAATTTAATTTGAATCTGACTATGTAATAAGAAATTAATTTAAAGAAATTTACATAAGTACCTATTAAAGAAAATGATTTATTTTTGAATTTATATTTATAAAATTAGTTTTCATTTGTAGCCATATACTTAAACAAAACGGTCTCAAAGTTACGTGTGTCAATAAGTCTCCTAATGCTTTGTGGTAGCGAGTTAAACAATCTAATGGCATGGATGAAAAATTGCATTTCAGTTATACGGGATGTAAATGGAGGTTGTATTAATGTAATAGAACGCTGTGTTCTTGCAAAAGACAAGAGGTTATATAAATATAAGGGCTCTTTCATGGTTATAAGCTTGTACAGATAAATAAGTGTTCGGTAATTAATGTATGTATGGATCGTGCATCCCAATACTATTTTAGAGAATCTACTTACGTGATCACGCCTCTTAAGATTATACACGTATCTTACAATGTTGTTATAAGCAATTACTAATTTACGCTTAGTTTCAGCACTTTGATAACAAAAAATCTCGTAACCATAAGTTATTAAAGGAACTATAAGTGATTTTACCAGTAATAATTTAGTACCAAGAGGTGTAAAATGTTGCGAAAATGAAAGATTCCTAAGAACTCCATATATTTTGCCGATAATTTGTTGAATGTGGTCATCCCATCTTAGAGTTCTGTTGAAATACAAACCTAAATTTTTAACTTTATCAACATAGTTAATCCGACTATCACCAATAAGAACTGGAGGAAAATAGCTTAGGTCAAGTTCGTTTTTATAGACAACAAGGCAGCTTGATTTAGACTGATTTATTTTGAGCTCATTTTCTGCAGACCACTTGTTAACACTTTCAAGATCTTCGTTTATTTTACATATACCATCTTCGATCAGTCCCAGTTTGCAACTAAAGTATAGCTGGTAATCATCAGCATATAAATGTTTGGAACAATTATTTGTGCAAAGAGGCAGATCGTTTATGAAAAGTGTAAACAAAAGAGGGCCCAAAATTGATCCCTCTGGAACACCTCTTCCAATTACTTGCCTATACAAAGGCAAGTAATTGGAAGTCTTGTTATTTATGAAAACAGTTTGAAATCTTCCACACAGATACGAGACAATAAGCCTGCATGCAGATGAGGTAAAACTAAATATATTTTTCAGTTTATATAATAAAATATTGTGGTTGATTGTGTCGAATGCTTTTGAAAAGTCTAATAAAGTTAGAAAAGTTACTTGATCTTTATCAATTGCATTTCTTATATCTTCTGTTACCTTAATTAATGAAGTAACACAACTATGTTTAGCCCGGAAACCAGATTGAATACTATTAATTAAGTTATTTCTGTGAAGATACGTGGACATTTGTTGGTGCAACAGTTTTTCCATCACTTTAGAAAAAAATGGTAGGATCGAGATGGGCCTATACTCAGCTGATGAACTACGGGTAGCTTTTTTCTTGATGAGTGGAAGCACTTTAGCTTCTTTCCATAACACAGGAAAAGAAGACGTAGTTATGACAGTGTTGAAAACATGAGTCAGAAATGGCAGGACATAGGGTAAAATGATTTTGATGAAAGTAGGGTGTATCTCGTCAAAACTGGTTGACTAAGACTTAATTCCCAAAACAGCACTTAAAACATCACAATCATCAACTCTTGAAAAACAAAATAATCCATAATCATCATTAGATTCAAACTGGTGATAATTGAAATGAATAGATGAATTTGAAGGTATCATCGATTGTATCTTTGTGAAATCACTATTTAAGTTATTGGGGTCAACATTCTCAGGTACTCCTGATTTTGTTCGTCCACAACCAAGATCGCGAATGTTCTTCCAGATTTTATTCCCAGGAAGTTTTATATCGAGCCGCTTAGAAAAATATAAACGTTTCGATTCTTTTATTTTGGAATTTACGTTATTCCTTAAAGCGCGATAAACGTCATGGAATTCTGGAAGCTTGTATCTCTTCCACCTTATGTATGCCAAGTCTCTATTTTTAATTAAGTTTTTTATTTCGATGGTGAACCAAGGTATCGAATTGTTAGCTATTCGTTTTGTTCTTACCTGAACGTGTGAATTGAAAAGCTGTTGAATGTTTTCTTGAAGAAAATCTACTTGGGAATCGGCAGTTGGCATAGCATAAATTGATTGCCAGTGAGTACAAGCAACATCGCTTTCAAGTTGCTCTAAATTGATGTGTTTAAAATCTCTATAGCACCAAATTTTGTTTTCGTTTTGCAACGAGTCTGCTTTTAATCTAGCGAAAATTAAATCATGGCGAGAAAAACATGGCGCTGATAATTGATTGAAAAATAGAACGTTTTCTAATTTATTTACCAGCAACAAATCAAGTAGTAGGGTTGGTTGTATTTTGTTTACTGGTTCTAGGGATAAGCTTTTCAGATTGCCAATAAATGATCTTGACGTCTCATTACATAACAAATTGCAGTTAAAATCGCCAAAGACAAAAATTTCCCCGTACAATGATGAGTACTCCTCTAAAACGTTATAAATACTAGATAAATTAGTATAATTATCAGGCCGATAAACGCAACCTAGTAACCTCTTTATTTGACCATTATACATTTCAATAAAACAAAATTCTATGGGATTATTTCCAGGTGATTCAACCATAATTCGACAATTTATACATTGTTTGACATATATTGCAACGCCTCCACCTTTGGATTTTCTATCAACACGAAAAAGTTTATAACAGTTCAAACTATAAATTTCATCATTTACTCCTTCTCTAAACCACGTCTCGGAAACACAAATGGCATCAACATTGGAGTTTATAAAAATTTTACGAAACTCATCTATTTTCCTGTACAAGCTTTGTGCATTGAAATGGCAAACATGAAATCCCTTTTCTTGTTTACACAAAATATTTAAATTTACACGAAGGCTTAAATCCCTACCACCAGTTTGAGAAACTGTATCAATTGCGTTTATTAAAGCTTAAAGATTGCAAAAACATACCACACAGCATACAAGATGGTGACACGAACTCAAAAAGTATGACCTTGACAAATGAGAAACTAAGTATTTGGCTATATAAAAAGAAAAAAAAGAAAATAAAAATTTAAAATACAATAAATTAATAAATCAATAAAATGAATTATTTGAAAAAAAATTAAATTAATATCGAGCATTACAATAACAATTTCATTTTAAATATCGCACGCAAAAATATTAAGAACAAGTTAAAAAGAATTTATAAAGCTTACTAGTATGTTACATCATCGGTGCTGGTGAAATTCGGCTGCAGTTGATAAAATCAATTAATCTATGTATACCTCCAGTATCAGGCAGAAGCTCAACATGTTGCAATTGAGTAATTGAATCCAGATCTTGACAAGAATTGATCAGATAAGCTTTTATGGGATTGTTTACTGTATGTATATAAACTTTTCCATTTCGGGTATACACAGCTGTTAGGTGTTTCCCACGTTTGAGGTGGAAAGCTTTGCGCAGAACCATATGGTTCAATGATGTTAAACTTTCGTTGACGTGAATTGGGCTGTCAGAATCAAGATTTAAATCCCGCAACGAAAGAGCTTTCTTTGACATTTTAAATCGTTGACTAACTAAAAACAATAACTTGTTTTTATCGGCTGCAGTGTTGAATTTAATGATGATCGCTGTATCCTCATATGTGCCTTTTGGTTTTACTCGAAAAATATCTTTGAGCACAGGTGCTGGAGAGAATTTAATTGAAGTGCATAGTGTATTGAACATTTCCTTTAAATTCTCATTGGGTTTTTTTGGAACTCCACGTAATACAGCATCTGCACAAATCTTTTCGCGTTGCAGAGAATCAATTTGCTGGTGCAGGTCACTGAGTTGATTGATGAGTTGGTTTTCAGGTGGGGGTTGGTTGTGCTTGTTTTCAACAGATTCAACGCGCGCAACGAGAGCTGTCACATCTTCACTGATTTTATTCAATCGATTGTTAAAATCTTTAACAAAATCATCCAATTTAGTAGATAATTTTAAATTTTCTTCGACGATTAGAATTTTAAGTTTTTCAAATTGTTGGTTCATTTTACTGTCTAGGAGGCTTTCGATTTCGTCATTGTTAAACCTTTTGGCTGCCGATGATGGAGGCATGTTTACTTTGATCACTAAACTTTCCCGTAGAGTATGTGAAAAGGCAAAATAAAACTATTTTCTTTACTAAAGGAAATTTGATAAGGACAACAAACGTTTGCACTATGTTAACTCAAGTTTTTTAAACACTTTTTATTAATTTTGGTAAAGTTTTTGTGGAATATATAAAAATTTAAGCTGCGATATCTTAAGCACACGTCTAGCTTGTCAGATTCATGACAGATATTGGAAAACGAGAAATTATCAAATTTCTTCTGCATTGTTTAACAGAGTAAATTTATAGTTCCAATCTGAACATTGATAACTGACACTAAAAATTGAATAGTTAGCTACATACATTCATTTATTTTTTATGCAAAATAATACATTTTTTTTTCTTGATAAAGTAAATATTTTGGAACTATTTTGGGCAACACCCTATTATAATATGGGTTCATGAGTAGAATGTGTTAAGATAATAATACTCAGCTCTACAACCGATTTGAAGTTGGTCTTTTAATGATACATTTCGAAATGCGCATGCGTAAGTATTTTACTTCTAAAGCTTAAGCTACTGTTTAAAACTCTTGTCGCGTCTTTTATTGCATTGTGTAGTTGAAAGCTGTACAACGGCCATTTAGATGAGGGAAATTCAAGAAGCTCGTTCACAGATCGCATAAAAGGTATTATGGAGCTAGTTTGAAAAACTAAACGTTGAACGAGCTGACAGTGCTGTTAAACTTCACTATAGAGCATGATATAAAATAAAAGTATAGGGTCCGCCAAATAACTTCTTTTTTTTTTTTTGAAAATGGGCGCAAAACATCGAGTGTAGCTTCAGCTGTGTGGCACGTAGCGCCGTCCTGTTGAAACTAAATATTGCCAATATCCCCCTCTTCAATTTTTGTGAACAAAAATTCGTTCAACATGGCCCGATAACGATCGCCATTGACTGTAACGGCCACTCCTTGCTCATTTTCGAATTATGCCTCTGGACCAAAATCCGCACCAAACAGTGACTCGTTTTGGGTGTATCGGCTTTTCAATGTATGCGTGCGGGTTTTCTGTGCCCCAAATGCGATAATTTTGCTTGTTTACATACCCGCCAATATCAAAATGGGCTTCATCTGAAAAGATGATTTTTTTTGGCAAAATCGGCATCTTCTCTAAGTCGATCGCAGGCCCACTTAGCGAGCGTTGTTCAAGCGTATGCACAACCATATTCGTTTAGCGGAAGGACAAAACTAATTATCTGTATAATCGGACATTAGCTAAGTGTTACCATTCACGAAATAAGCACTAGTTGAAAAAAAAAGACGTTAGATGGCGGACCCGTTACATTGAGCTGTGAAATTAAACCTTATAAAGCCATAGCTATCAATTTTACTTGTTTGGAGCTGCAGAAGAACAGTTTTGCATCTAATAGCTGTGACGATGTTTATTACATATGTAAATTTAATTTATTTTAGTTGTCAATGTGGCAGACGCCAAGTGCCATACTATACTCATTTTTGTAATTTATGTTACCTTAAATTAATTTATTATGGAATAAAAATCAATATTACTACTACTACTACTACTACTCATTTATTCTCCTTTCACAAGATCGCATATACCCTAGTCTACCCAATGCTTTGTTCTGGAAAAAAGTTACTAAATGGACCTATTAAAAACCTGCGTTTTTTATTTCTGTATGACATAACCGACTGATCCAGATGGCCTCTAGGAATATCAAATACAATAACCGTGTTTTATTGGGAAATTTATCCACCGTAAGTTTATCCGTCGTAGCATTTTACATACAATTCTCTACGGTCGATAAAAAGCTAAAGTATAAGATACGGTGGATGGCTTGCTGACGTTTATTCGAGTCTCGAATTTTATTTTGTTAGTATTGTTGGTACAATTGATAATTGGATTGAATCTCGATGGATATGTTCATGGAGTGTTATAATTATCAATTTCATTCGTAAGACAAATCGATCTTTTTGATTCTTTTTTTTTATAGTTGGCCAGTTAATATTTCTAAAATCTTTGATTACTCCATTTTTTAATAAATTATAAGCTGTTCTCCTGAAAAGTTTTTCACTTTTAGTATTAACATATGTATTCTTTAGTCTAAAATTGCACCTATGCCTGCAATTTTGCATACCCATAATGTCACTTAATCAATTTTAACAAATTTCGATTTCCATTTTGAAAAAAAAAAAAATCAATATCCTTTGAATGAATTCCGTTTTACCTTTATTTTTGACTAACTAAGACCAATATTCGTTTTGTGTTCAATTTTTATTGATTGTTATAAAAAAAAACGGAGTTTGGTGAAAAAAATCATCTTTTTATTTAGATCTACAAAAAAGCAATTTGAGAACACAAACGCATTGGGTGGAACTGCGCTATAGAGGAACTGTTCGACACTGCGCCGCAAAATATTTATTCGTATGAAATTCTATGAGCTATAAGGATTGGCGCGCACATATATGCAACTTTTAGTTTTGCAACAGTTTGTTTGTTAAAGTGAATACAATGGGCTTATATGAGAGTGCACATGCAAAAACTATTCAGCCCGGGATTCGAGCAACTTAAAAGTTTTTGATTTGGCACAAATCAAACGATCACCTCAAATGAGTTCATGCAGTTTGTATCACACCGAACTATAATGTAACTGCGAAATCGAAATATTGTCTGTGTGGTTTGTTCGCTTCAGAAAAATTGCATGTGCGCGCCTAGCCTAAACCCACTATGCGGTAACTGAACTTTACAAAATGTGATTTTTCTTCACTGCTTAATGGACGTTTGGCAATAAACGGTATTGGCTTCACTACATGAACTTCGACTGGGTGTACATTTTTGTGATCCCATTGTTTTTTTTTTGGACAGGTGCATGGAAATGGCAAACCAAATGTTAACTTTTTGTTCCTTACTCCGCGTATGTTTAGTGCAGTCTGATGATTGAATATTGAATTGAAAGCAAAACATACTCCGAAAATAAATTTGTAAATTGACTTGAAAAATAAAACTCCTAGCTATCGATCTACTCAGAAAATAAATAAAACCATGAAATATAAAGGGGAAATGTAGAGGTGTGAGCAATTTAAACTACGTTGTAGTGTGCGTTCAGAACCAAGAAACATTAAAAGGAAACATGCAAATCTCCGGCAATTTTAGTTATTCGTGTGAAAGTCTTAGACGATTTTTACAGCAATACAAAAATTGCCCTGTGTAAAAAGGGACTTGATCATAGTCTATGAACAAACCCATTCACTTATCATTTCCTTTCTATTGGTGCAAAATGAATGTTAGAATTTAAAATTGCAAATGCAGAAAAAATGAAAACAAGAAATAAGTTTGAAACATAAATTAAATATTGGTAAGTTTTTCTACTTTCTATGTTATATGAATAAAAGCTAATTATTGTTAAAATTTTTATATTTTCTTAATTTTACTATGCACAAGACTCTTTCATTACTTGTGACTGCTGTGCAGGGGTACCATTTTTACAAAAATAAAAAAAGCTACGGTCCATGCTACGGTCGATGCGTTTTTTTGGAAATTAGTTACGGTACAATGGATAGGATCCCAATAAAACATAGCTATTGTAAGCTATTCTTAAGCTGTACCTACTAACAAGAAATGTAAAAGATGCCCCAAATATTTTAAATTTAAACACACTGACAAAATTCCAAAAAGTAATCGCATTAAATTATTATCATAGAACGAATAAAAAAAAAAAAACAAATATCAAAAATAAGGTGTACCTACCTACTCTCAGGTGAATATTTCAGTAAATGAGGTGATTTATTAAGAAAGGACTTCACGTAGTCATTTTTATAAACCTACCCAACCAACCCAATACCAAAATACATATACATTGGTATTATGTTTATATTTCATGCCCACGTTGGCCCTGAATGCTTATGAAATATTAATGTACAGAGTAGGATAGTAATCTGTCTGACGGTATCAGTTGTGTTATTTGTTTTTTTCCATTTATTGTTAAAATATTTGTTTGCTATTTTTTTTTTACCGACCACATTTTTACACATGTGTGTACACACACAAATACACCTCCGCTTATAACAAGGCCTACACTCTATGTTATACACGACAATGTTGTTTATACCACATCATGGTCGTTTGTGGAAAAGCAAAAGCATCTCGTATGCGAGTCCTGCTCGTGCTGATCCAGAAGAATGGAATATGGAAGTATGCAAATCATATGCTGTGTATTCGCAAACATTCCCTTGGAATATATGGTGAAACTTTGGGAAAATTTACATTTAAATTAAGCCCATGGAGAATGACAAACAACAAAAATGTCGATTTATTTTTGTTGGTGTTTTTTTTTCGATTTTTTTTTTTTTTTTTTGGAAAATTTGATTATGTGGGCGAAAAAAAGAAAATCATTTATGGAGGGGTGCTGGTCATAATAATAATAATTCAGTGAAAACGGCTTTCAATTCAGTGTTCCGATGTGATTGCCTAAGATAAATCAAATTTGTTTTGTGTTAGATATTTTCGAATGACTGTAAGTAGGTACTTTTGTTTTAATGTGTGTTCCTTCAACTTTATGTGGTACCCAATTAGACAACAGGTTGATAAGATTTTATCAGGCGAAAAACCTCGAGGACACAAAGGCAAGTTAAATGGCAAGCAAGTTGTCTATACGGTTTTTGTCAGAAGCGTTTTTGTGTACTTACAAGCATTTTGATATTGTGATGTTTTTACTTGCGATATAAGTTTTGCAGTAGGAAAAAAAATCAAACTCGAGATTTTTATCAAAGTTGACATAACGATGATAGAGAATACCAAAAAAAGTGGGTCCCGCAATTCCGTCTGTCTGTCTGTCTGTAGAACGATCTACAACCTAAACGGCTGAACCGATTTCGTTAAAAAAATTTGATAAAAATTGGTGTGCTACTTTACTACTACTTTAACTCATTACCTGCCATTGTACTCAATTGAGTCCAGTACTTTTGAAAATTTCAGTTATATTTTTTTGAAAAATTGACTTCAATTTTAATTTCTTTTGATTTGAAAGCAACCATATGGACATGTCTTTTTGTTATTCGGAAGAATTTCGTTGAGGTTGAAAGCCATTTTCAAATAATTTGGTCAAGTTTTGTGTCGTGCATTCTTTGTTTTAAGCAGTTTTGTGTCCTTGGGAAAGTAAAATGTTACCATAAATGTACACTGTCGGCTGATTTGTGAATAACCAATTCTGTTCAATAATAGATTGTTTGCCAAAGAACTACATTGTTAACAATTTTCATTCAAAACAATTTTTCTTGGTCATGGAAAGTGGTCTACAAAAGTGGTGTACTCAATTGAGTACACTGGCCAAAACCGTACTAATTTTTTTTTCTCACTGGTTTTGCAGAGAAATGGGTTTTCTAACAAATACCTGCAACAGCTTTTATGGTACGCGCTACACAAATCTCTACATGGCTGTTAATGATATTCCGGATGATGCGAAAATTAATGAAATGAAGGATATAGTGTTCATTCCATCGAGTGTTGATATTCAAATGGACGGGGAGGATTTATGTGACGCTCCAAAATGGTTAAAGCATGTGGTATATTCTACTGAAGTAGACGAAACTGTCCACTTTTTTGAAAATTTATCCAAAATAAAAGAACGGATAAAATCGGAAAGCAAAGTTCGAATACAGTTTTTCGATGATGAGGTAATGAAATTGATTGTTGGTCAAAGCCGGATATACGCAGATGACCAAAACTGTCACACGTTCGTGTTTACGAAAGATTTGAAATAGTTTTTTGGTATAATGCTTTTTTCAGGATATCACACTTTATCTCAAGAGTCATTCTATTGGCGCTTAGATGGTAGCTATGGTCAAATAATTTGCTATCATTCTGCAAACAGTATATCCGTGGAAAGCCTGTTCACTTTGTCTATAAGGAGTGGATTATTTGCAGTTGTGATGGATATTGCTATAACTTTGACATATACTGCGTTGCCAAAAATGCAAGTCCAAGCAATAACTGTTCACCACTTGGATCTCGAGCGGTGATTAAATAAGTGGAAATAGTAAAAAAGACAAGTGAGCAGAGCGTATTTTTTGATAATTATTTCACCAGCCATGATCTAACGTCTACTTTACGAAAAAAAGTATTTCGTGCAACTGGTACGGTTCGTGAAAATAGAGCAAAGAAGTGTGGTAGGTAAATGCTTGGCCGATCCGTTGTTAGCAAACCAAAGAAATCGAAATCTACTTCCATTTGTCAGGACTATAGCAAAGACTTATAAACATTCAGTCACTCTGTCACAGCAGAGTTCGGAGAATATGTGACATATGCCGCAAACTACTCTTTGCATCGAAAAGTATGTTGCAAAATATTTCCTAACCAGGTAATAAATGTATCCATATCTGTCCAGTGTACTCGTTTGAGTACACACCAAACTAAAAAAAGTTGTATTTTTAGTCATAAATATAACTCATTAAGCAGAATTTTAAAGGTTTTTCATTTATCTTTATTTTTAAGATGCATGGTATTTAATGGGTTAACAACCATTTTATTGATTAATGACTCTCTCACAAACGGCTCGACGGATTTCGATCAAAATTTTTATACAGGAGCTCCTTCAAATACTAAATAATACTGCATATCAAAATTTTCGAAAATAGTTTTTTTTTCGATTTTTGAAAAAAAAACAAAATTTTATTCAATATTTCGAAAACGGGTATATGATTTTTTCTGAAATTTTGTTTTTAAATTTATATAATTAAATATTTAAAATGTTCATAGCAATTTTTTTTTAGAAAAAATTTAAGAATTTTTATATATAAAAAGTTAAGTGAAAAACGACTTTAAAAATATATTTAGCCGTTTTCTTTTGCATATAATGTGATCGAACATAGGAGCTAGTACGTGCCATCCAGTCGTGTATTTTTTTTTTAGGGATGGATGTGAGCTCGTGAGGGAGAATAACGTTCCAGCCCGGGGCCTATCAAATTTAACTAACATGGAGAGTGATTCGATTTTTTTGCAAACAGAGCGAGTTCTGAACGCTCTGATTTGTTTTATAAACACCTATAAAACACCATAAGGCAGAAGAATTTTTAAATAAGCCATAAAAATTAATACAACATACTCGTATAACAACCCTTATTTTGTATACAAATACACACCAGGTACAGATACTCAACAAATGACCAACTCCTTCCGCCATTTTAATTGTATCTGATTATTTTTACTTGCGATTATAGGTACTATAAGGCAACTTATGTATTCGTAAGAAAAATTTTTTTTCTAACAATCAAAAGCATTACGATCCTAGAGGACACCAAAAAAGGGGGTTGCCCATTTTCGTCTGTCTGTCCTCGAGTCTGCAGCCTAAACGGTTTGGTGGATTTGATTCAAACTTGGTACATATTGTTTTTTTTTTGCGGTAATATGCCCACACTTTATTTTTCATTTTTTTTAACACGACAAATAAGAGTAGCTCCCATACAATTTTTTGGCCAAAAAAAAATCTTATTTTTCTCAAAAACGGCTCCAACGATTTTTATAAAAAAAATCAGTTCATTAACGAAGGGAAAGGGTACTTTTTGATAATTTTTTGTTTGGAAAAAAATTGTATTTTTGGTACATCTAGTAGAACAATTTTTTTTGGTTTTCGATTTTCTCGGAAACGGTAAATTTGATTTTTTTGAAATTTTTTGCTCCCAGAGAATTTAAACACTTTTGTATATTAAAATTTTCCAATTTTTTTTTTGTAAATTGATATATTTTTTTTTTTTGAAAACTAGAAATTTCGAAAACGACTCAATAGATTTTTTCAAAACTTCGTATTTGGTGGTTTTTTGACATTATCTTGAACAATTAAAAAAATCTATTTCTCTAATATAAAAAACAACGGTACCTCCGATACAAATGTTAAAAAGCCGTTAAGGAAAAAAATTTATTTCTCGAAAACGGCTCCAAGAATTTTTATAAAAATATGTGTGTGTTCTCAAATTAGTACAGTTCACTTTTAAGTATAAAAATATTTTTCTTGCGTACTTATTAACGGTACGTCCCATAGAACCATTTTGGATATTTTCGACTTTCTCAATATTGGATAAGCCGATTAAAATATTTTTTTTTTATGTTAATGCTCCCTAAAATTGTGAATAAAACTGCGTACTCAAATTAAAAAAAAAAAATTTTCGAAAAAAAAAAATTATTTTTAAATCGATTTTTCAAAAACCAGTCAAAGAAGTTTTTTTTTTAAATTTGAATTTTGTACGCATATTAATAATATCTCCAAAATAGCATTTCCAATTTTTTTCTAAAATGTTTTCAAAATTGTATACATAAAAAATCAATTTATTAAAAAACCGCTCCAACGATTTTTGATTTTTTTTTTGATATATTCTTATTTATCCATGAATTCAAATGGCATCTTTGTTTTCCCTCAAACTATAAACTAAGCAATATAAAGACATTTAAGTATGTGTATTATCCATTTATTTCTACTTTATTATTATTCCCTTTTTACGAATTTTCTGTCTGCCAGTATGTCAGTCTGTCAGTATGTCAGTCTGTCATTCTGTCAGTCCGTCAGTCTGTCAGTCTGTTAGTCTGTCAGTATGTCAGTCTGGTGCCTTTCATATAACTGTTTTTTTAAATATTTGTTTTTCTCGATAACTGTACAATGGATTTCTGTCAAATTTTATACCTGTGAAGATCTAGGTAGCTAAACTAATTCTACATTTTAAAACTTTAAATGACTTTTTTTATAACTAAAATCAATTTTTGAAAAATTTTTTTTTTGAAAAATCAATATTTTTAATACTGCTCAAAAAAAATAATTTTAAAATTTATAGTTCCATGTAAATTAGTAAACTCTTAAAAACTACATACCAAAATTTCACAAAAAAATTGTTTTTAAGAAACTAAAAATAAAAAACCGGATTTCATCAAAATCCGTTCTTGTTTTTTTCGAGAAACCGATTATGGTGATAGTTTTGGCAGTTTTTATAAGTTTAAAAACGATTTATATTTTACCCACCTATACAGCATTCACTTTCATTTATGCATACGAATGTAAATATCTACATACCTAGGTTCTCTATATATAGGTAGGTACATATTACCCTCCTACTTTTCATAGGTCAATCCATTTAAATATACATTTGTAGGTAAGTGTCTTTGTAACCATTCCTTGTATTCAAGGTATTCTTACCTACGTCGGCTTTAAGCCTACAAAGGGTAACTAGACTACCTATACCTACTATCAGCGTCAGTGGTTACAAAAGTTGTTAGCTATAAGAGCAAGTTCGTACGATCCAGTCGAGCATTTTATTTCATTTTTATTCTAATTAAATTAAAGTAGTCAAAGTTCTTCGAACGGATTTGCTCGAACTTTATTAATTGTTGGCTTTCTAAAAAGCTGAAAATCTTCAAAAATAGTATAACCTTCTGCAAAATGCATTTTTTTTTTCTTTTTTTTTTGTTACGAAATGTCAAACGTTAAGTGGAAAAAGTATAGATTAAGATAGATATAGAAGAGTTTGGCTATGTTTTAAGTTAGACGACCTCATTAACGTTAAAGTATACTTTTTGTCGTTTAAAATTATCAAAAAGTCGACCCTCATTTTAAGACTCATTTAGAGTAGGGTTTAAGTTTAAATGTTTAGAATTTTGCGCTATTGCGTTTCTCTTAGTTTTCCAATTTCCAAGCAAATACGTAATTATACACTACTTATTCTAAATTCTATTTTACTTGCTTAACAGCTTACCTCTCTTCCATATAAGCAGGTTTCTTCGGCGTGTAGGGGATTGTCACAAAGTGTAAAGCGGTTTTTTTTTGTCCGTGGGTAGGTGTAAAACCTTGAAAATGCTCTATGAGGACCGAAAAACGCGTGCTCATAGGAGTGTGAGATTCTTACTGCACTAAACACACCTCCTCCTCCCGATTGCAACTAAGTTGAAACTTATCAAGCAATTTATTCTTAACGAATTTAATTAACGTGTTGCAGGTAACTACCCAGTAATAGTTCCTGCTTATACCGCGATTTTAAAGCAGATTCTCGTTTAGTGCACCAGATCGGAAAGCTTTGTCCTTAGCAGGCGGCGTACTAAATTCGTCTCATCGATAATTTCGATTATAGTACTATTGCAGTGTTGTAATAGCCGTTTTCTATGATTTCGAGCAAAATTTTGTATTTCATCGCGAACCCTGGGAATCCCGAGATATCTGTGGACGTCTTCGTTTCTAATGTACCAGGGTGCGCTTACAAATGATCTTAGGAGTTTATTTTCAAATGTTTGTAAGGTATTTAAATTAGAATCTCGCGTACAACCCCAGAGTTGTATACCGTAAGTCCAGACAGGCTTAAGCACCTGTCTGTAAAAAATTAGCTTATTTTCAATACTGAGCTTAGAGTGTTTCCCGAGCAGCCAGTACATATCTCTGAGTTTATTATTTAACTCTTCGCATTTCTTTTTAACATGCGGTTTCCATTTTAATTTCGCGTCTAGAGTCAGTCCGAGATATTTTGCTTCATTAGCAAACGGAACTTGAACTGTATTAACAAATACCGGTAATCTATTAATTTTCTTATACGTAAGATCTACATGGACTGATTTTACTTCGATGAGCGATATCCGCCATGTTTTTGTCCAATCATTGACATTATTCAGAGCTTTTTGTAATTTTGTCGTAGAAACATTTATGGTTTGGCCCACTGCTAGTATTGCAGTGTCGTCATAAAACGTGGCTACGATAGTGTCTCCTGTTTGAGGTATATCACGTGTAAATAATAGGTACAATATTGGATCTAAAACATGTCCCTGTGGTACCCCACCCACTATTTCTTTGAGATCCGAGTAATCGTTTCCATGACTTACTCTAAAAAGTCTATTTTCTAGATATGCTTTTAGAAGCGTATAAAGTGCTTTAGGCAGAATTTGTCTTAATCTAAAATTTAGGCATTCGTGACACACCTTATCAAAACCTTGCGACACGTCCAGGAAAACCGCCGAACAAATTTTCCTTTCTTCAAGAGTTTTCTCAATGACGTCAGTGATCTCCTATGCACTTGGCCAATTGTCGAATGCTTGCTTCTAAATCCGTAATGATGTTCCGGTATTAGGCGCTATTCTTCTATTATTGGCTGCAGGCGCAGAAGTAATATTCTTTCAAAGACCTTAGATATTACGGGCAGAAGCGAAATGGGTCCACAAGATTTCTTATCATGTGATGGTTTTCCTGGTTTGAGAATCATTATAACTTCCGCAACCTTCCATTTTCTCGGAACGTATTTTAGCCTTAGAGTGGCATTTATTATATAAAGAAGATTAATTAACCCTTTGCGAGGAAGCATTTTGAGAACTTCGGCCTTAATTAGGTCATATCCCGGAGCTTTCTTATACTTAAGCTTTCTTATTTCTCTACTTAATTCGGCAAGGCTAACATTTCTTGTTATGCAATTTTCGCTTGAGTTAGAACTTATATTTAAATTTTCGTTGAGTACTTGCCCATCAAAAGGTAAAGCGGGTTTTTGAAGCTAAAGCGTATCTATGGCAATGAAGATAACCTTCCGAAATGGCCCGAATCCAGTAAGGACTTTAACCACAAATCAAATATTGCATGTGACTATGTATATGTTTTATATTATGCAATTAATTACTAATAATGTCATATCCGTATTACAAAGTCGAGGAGGGGAGTAAGTTGATGTTAACTGCATGGATTTTTCTGTCCAATTTCATAGAACTGGAATCCCCCGATAGTATGTTGTTATTTGCATTTTGTTCGTGTTTTTTTTTATAACAAGGTTTGTAAGGAAATTTTAAATTGATAACATCACAAAAATATGTTGTGCTATGAAAACAATGCCAAAAAAAAATATGTAAAGTACGCGTACATACATCAAACTAATTATGGAAAGCAAACCTACATGCATTATTGGTAGGTAATTTAATTAAAAACGTGATTTTATTTCTCGTTATTGGTTGATTATTGTTTTTAATTTTTTTTTTTTTTTTTATTTTGAAACAACATTTTGTTGTGTTTTTTTTTTAAGCACATTTATTAGTGTGCTCATAATAGAATAATTTAAAATTCATCAAATCAAAATTATTATGATTTAATTATTAAAGCCTTATGGTTTATCCATTGAACCATGTAAGGAGTAACAAGAAATTAATTAAAAATTCTATTTATATTTCCATTTTGAAATAATGTTAAAATATTGATAATGATGGGAATACATATGTATATGATTTTCTATTCCGATGGTGAGTAATTATATTTTCAACTGATTGGGTTTGGTAATGGAGCAATTAAATTATAATTTTACTAATTTAGTATAGGAAATTAATAAAGAAAATGGCACATCCAATCAAATAATGAGTACAAAGACCTTTGCCTCCCAAAGAAAATTAACTTTGAAACAAATCAAGCGATATCTTTAGGACAAACTAAAAATACAGAAGAATTCTGGAAGCAAGCAAAAGAAATAAATGGCCTAAATCACATTATAGGTTCAGGTGTATCTGCAGATGACCTTGCTATTTATTTCAGAAACCTTTTGCTAAATAAGTCAAATTTAACATTCGCTTACGCAGAACCACTTATATGTGATGATATACTTGATTCTACAATATCTTTTGATGAATTACAAAAAGTTCTTCAAAAAGCAAAAAATGGGAAAGCACCGGGGGAAGATGGGATACCCTACGAATTTTATAAAAATGCATCTCCAGCTTTTTGCAGCAAACTGTTGACACTTTTTAATAAGATTCTAATGAATGCAGAAGTCCCAGACTCGTTTAAAATATTAGTAATTTTTCCCATACATAAAAAAGGTTCCTTGAATGCTGTTGAAAACTATTGAGGAATTTCATTTATGAACGTCATAGCCAAAATATTTTGTGGTGTCCTCGTTGGCAGACTTGAAAGGTGGGTAGAAGTAAATAATGTACTATCGGACTAACAATTTGCATTTACGAAAAATTAGTCTACCATTGATCACATTTTCACACTCACTTTTATAGTTAGAGCCTTTCAAGCCCGAAATAAAAAATGTACGCGTTATTTGTAGATTTTAAATCTGCGTTTGATCTGGTGAATCGGAGCGCTATGTTATATATGCTCTCACAACTGGGTGTATCTACAAGATTCATTCAAGTGATTCGTATACAGATACAAAGGCAACGATTTGGGATAAATCAGTGTTTTCGGAATGGTTTCGAACAGATACTGGTGTAAAGCAAGGCTGTCTTTTGACCGCCCTCCTATTTTCGATTTTTATTAACCACATAACAACCAATCTCCCCGGAGATCTTCGAATTTCAGGCGCCCTTATCAACGTACTGCTGTATGCTGATGAACTGATCATTCTATTGGAATCTCCCGAAAATCTAAAAATCATGATAAATCGACTTGCTACTTACTGTGAAAAGTGGGGCCTAAAAATAATGGTTTTCTCACGATCTAACCGAGCTGAAGTGAGAAATAGTTGTTTTTTTAATGAAAGACGCTTAGAGATAGTAAGCGAATATAAATATCTAGGAGTTAAGATCAATTCAACTATGGATTTCACAAAACATCTTACCGAAAAATCGAATGCTTCACAAAGTCTCATCAATTTATCTTGGAATAAAGGTTTCTCAAATAAACATATAAATCTATCCATAAAATACAAAAAAGTCAAATCTACACTTTGTTATGCTGCACAAGTTTGGGGGATGCAAGAGTAGGAAGAAATTGAAAAATTTCAGAGAAATTTTCTGAAAAAAACTGTTTTATCTTCCAATAAAATCTCCGAATTATAGAATATATTTTAAAACACGATTACCAAAGCTTTCCACTTATACACTTAAACTTCAAACCGATTTTATAGTTAAGGTTTTAAGATACGATGACTCTAGATTGAGTAAAAAACTTCTTCTTTACGAAATAAGAAACAAAGATTGGTGGATGGAAAAATGTCAAAATATGGGTATTACTCACGGAGAAGATGTAAATATGGAAACAAGCAATCCTCAGTATTTAAAGGATAAACTTTACAACCTCACCCAAGAGCAAGAAGACTCTGTTCGCAATTTCTTTATCGAACAAGCATGTCAATCGGAGAGCAGAAATCTGTATAGCCAAATAGTTTAATCTTAGGGATAAAAATTACTTTAGAGATTCACTCAGCTTTAAAAAAATCTCCTTTATATTCAAAGCCAGATGTGAAGTTTTATACCTCAACGGATCTCCTTACAATGGCAGCTTTAACCAGTTCTGTACGCTTTGTAACATGAAAGCCAAGGAAGACTGTTTCCATCTTCTGAGCATATTCCCCATCTTTAAACAATACAGGCTGTTGTACTTTGAAAAACGCGTTCTATCAATGGAAGAAACAAAATTTATATTAAATGGGTCAGACTGGAAAGGACTTACCATGTTTTTGAAAACACCTACAAGTTTAGAATGAGGCTTTTAAGTGAATATGCATAGATCTTTTAATTTAATAATACATAGATAATTAATATAAAAAACAAAAACCCTTTTTATATCTAATTAATCCATAAGTTTAAAGTTGCCAGTCGAGCTGACGGCTAAGCCAAAGCTTAAATAATTCATAACAAACCTATGTAAATGTATCAATTAGAACTGTTAATAAATGAATGAATGAAATCTAATCTAAAATCTAAAAAAGTCTAATATAGGAAATTTAAAAAGGAAGTGCGTGAACAAAAAGCCGAGTTCTTTTTACTTCCATACTTGGTTTTATGGTTATCAGTTGTGTCAGTTGTCCCAAAGTATAGTGTGTCTCCGAAGGTAAAAATATTTGTTTTATTTATGTTTGTAATTTTGAAGCATATATGTACATATATTCACCATCATTTTTCTCTCATCTCTTCTCCTTCTCTTATATAAACGGTGATTTTTTAAGAGCTTGGTTTTTGAAAATTCAAAAAAACACAGAAACTTGTAAAAAGTGAATGAAATTTTTATTTGGATCGATAAATCAATTTCTGCCATTAACTTTGTAAAAATAATTTCACTTAAATGTTGCCCGCGGCTACGCTTCAGGTGGTCCATTCTGAAGGTCCAATTTTGGCAAACTTTTTCACACAGGTCGCCTGGCTTCAATTCTTGCACCAGCTGTATTTTGTATGGCTTTAAACCAAGATCTTTGCGTAAAATCTTCCAGGTGGTCGAATAACACAAACAGAATTGCTGCGATCGGCGCCGAATGGACATATCGCGATCTTCAGCAACACTGGCGGATGCAGCAGCAATATTCTCTTCGGTACGCACGCTACGGATACGATTTGGTGGATTAATGTCCAATAAAGTGAAACTGGTGCGAAATTTGGTCACAATGAGCTGAATAGCCTGCTCGGTGGGTCGATTATGACGACCATAAAACGGACGTAGCTTGCGAAACACATTTTTCACAGAGCACGAATTTTGATAATAAATTTCAATAATTTGCAAACGTTGTTCAGGCGTAAGTCTATTCATGATGAAATGGCAAACAATACTGAATCGAAATGTCAAATGTTCGTGGAATTTGTCATGTGTGATCTGTCAAAAATATAAACGTCAAAAACCAAGCAGCAAAAAAATCACCCGTTATAAAGAACAATCCAAATTATGTTTGTGCGCTATCTTCTTTTTTTCGGCTCGATCGATTTGAATGAAATTTTCAGAAGATCTTAGGACATGTTTGGAGAGTGCATATAAGAAATCTGTTTGCCTTCCGATGTCGAGAACCGGAGTTATGACCACAAATGTCACTTACATGTTTGTTATTGGTTTATTAGTATAAATAATGTGTTTTGTTTTGTATACACACACTTCATTTTTGTTTCTCTTTGTTCCGCGTGTATGCACACACCTACAGAATTTGATTCTCATTAAATGGATTTTGATATTTTATTTTGTCGGTTGTCTAGAATGTTCCATGGATTTTTTGAATGATTTAAAGATAGAAAATTCGTTGTGAAGCTTGGAAAATGTCGGTTAATTGTGAAATTCATTGTGATAGAAGACGTTTTGCGTGCATTTTGGGTGGAGAAGCTTACGAGATATACCTATATTAGATGACGCTGTGCTGCGATCAATGCCACAACCCGATAGATTGCGTTAGACATTTATTAAGGCTGTGAGCGATTTGACAGGTGTCCTTTTTACATTATAATTTTCTATTCAGAAAATGTGCTATTTTTTGCTGAAATTGGTGCGAGTTTTGCGTACAACTGATTCCGTGCAGAAGAAATAAATGGAGACGTGTCCATAATGCACAGCTTCAAACTGCACAATCACAAACACAAACGACGAAGGTATCCATCAACTTGTTGAACAACCATATCGAAAACCTAGTTGATCAACTTGAAAACCTTTTTTTTTTGTTAAAATCGGACAAGTTTATCAACTAGTGTACGAGGTTATTCAACTTTTGATTAAGTTGTCAACAATATGTACGAAGCTATTCAACAATTGAATACGTTGATCAACTAGGTGTATGGAGTTATACAACAATTGAACCTCGTACACCTAGTTGATCAACTAGGTGTACGAGGTTATTCAACATTTCACTAAATTTGTCAACTATGGTTACGAGGCTCCCAACACGATTTGCGCTATTTTTCCTCTGGCTTCGTTGTTCAACGTGATGAACGCAAGTTTGTGCACTAGTGTAAGAGGTTGTAAATTTTGACGTCCAACGATGGAGTTGAATGAAAAGTTGAATGAAGTTGGTTGAGCTTGTTGCGCACCTAGTGGACGACCAGCATTAGGCCACCTTGTAACCTTAAAACATATAGCATGGCAATAAAACTTTGTCTTAAGTGAAATTCATACAACTGAACAACTAGTTGTTTATAGGCCAAGTTTCAATAATTTGGATTTTTTCAAAAAAATCAAATTAAAGGTTTATTAATAAAAGACGGCTGTCTTATATTTTGAACTTAATAGGTACACTGACACACCTTGTATAGTAATTCGCTCCTATATAGCTATATCTGTACATTTGGAGTAATTAATTTTGCATATTTAAAGAACTAAGCACGAAGACTGACGACTAATATGCAAACAGAAAAGGAACACACAAATTTTATTAACATCCTTACGAGGACTTTGTGTGCTCATTATATTATTCGTGTTATGTTTACAGTACCAACCTATACATACATCCATACATACAATCTCTACGACGACGGAGCTGTCAATTGAAATAGCATTAATAGATCCCATCCGCCAACAGATGCTGCTCCTGCTTACTGCTTTTGTGGCATGGGTGACATGAACGTTTGGATTTGGTTCTGGTGCGGGTTCTGGGACACCATCGTTAATTGAAATGTAATTACAAACATTTTCCTCTTAAAATTTATTGGTTTCATGATTACATTGTCTTTGACGAATCCTTACCAACCATCATCATACTACCTACCTACCTACTTCTACTTCTAATACTACTGGTTGGAATTGGCATTGTTGGGCCATAAGGAAGCCGTTTTGTGCGTGTTGGCATTTCTTAGTTGGCAGCGGCGCGCTCGACGGCGGTCGGTGGTGGCGTTCTCATATCATGATGAACACGGTGAATCGACGACACGAGAACAAGGAGAAAAAAGGACGACGAACAGAACATAAGGCTTCTTTGAAACACAAGATACATAATTTCATTGTAGGATCTGATGTATTGTAATTAGATTACGTCAGGATAGCTATACACCATCAGTGGTATCTGCTTTACATGAGCTTGAGCTATACTTTAGAAGTTCGTTAGAGGGAGGGTAAGATATACATAGATACATCTGCCAGGATAACGTATGTTCAATTTATTTGACAAAGTTCACTCGGTGTATTTTGTCGTGCTGAAGGTGCTTAACCTATATTATACGTGTAATATAATAACAACGTATTTACTGTTGCCAGAGGTTATTACCATTATAATTCTGCAGCTTCTCGTAATACCTATGGCAAAATGTTATTCTGCGAACCGATGATATATGAGCTGTGGTGTAAGGTATGTGTGATTTCTGAAGCTTTCGTTTGGGACTTTTAATGTTAATTCGTCACCCGTTGAATTTTCTTAGTTTCTTGCAGTAATTTAATTTCCCTGTGTTGTTTAGGTATTTTAAACTAAAATTTAACAAAAGAGTTCAAAAACATATACGAACATCTATTTTTACATCAATTTTAAGGAAAACGCTAACTTGCAATTCTAGGTGAGAATCACTTGCTAACGTTCGATCTTTACATTTCGGTAGTTAAGTTATTATTCCTTACGCTATTGTAGGCTCAAGTTCGCTTAAGAAAAACGATAAATGTGTTCAGTTCAGAAAAATCCAACGTAAGAAAAATGAACGGCTTCAAACTTCGAAAACTTCCACTCTCTATCCAATCCATATCCTTCTGGGAGTGACATAAAATAAATTGATACATATCTAAGGACAAGTTTTTTAATGGTGCGAGTTAAGCCAGAGTTACCTAATCCACAGATAACTCAACAAGTAATATTTAAGAGCAGTATATGAATGCAGAATAGCCTAAAAAAACGTAGATACACGATAAAAAAAACACCTTAGTCCTAATCATTGTAGAGTATTCTAGGGGGAAATTTTAGGATTTAAAGAAGTCATGTCTTGTCTTAAGTAAAACATCATATAAGGAACTAACATCTACGTCTTCTGAGAGAACCTAGCAGCTATTAAATTCCCGGAATATGTCTGTCTATGAAAAAGCTTTACAAAATGATATGCGATGTAACTTTAATAAAGGGTGTTATTTTATAGATGTGGGGTTTTAAATCTGGCAATACTTTTTTCGGAGCTGGTCTTTCTGACAGCTGTCACTTGATTTATGCTTAGTTTGGTTTGCCATTTCAAGAATTGAAGCCACCGGTCTCGATTTTCACAAGAAAGATTTGTTTAGCGATGAAGCTCACTTTTGTTTAAATGGGTACGTTAATAAGCAAAATTGTGGTATTTTTAGTGATCCACAGGCACAGTGATCCACAAACATTGTTGAGACACTATTACATCCTCAAAGAGTCACTGTTTGGTGTGCTCTATGGTCAGAGGGAGTAATTGGTCCATATTTGTTCACAAATTAAGCCGGTCATAATATTACAGTCGCTCCATGATTGATGACTTTTTCATGCCTAAATTGGAGGTTGTTGATGTGGACGACCTTTGTTTCCAACAAGATGGCGCTACATGCCATACAGGCAACGAAACAATCAACTTATTTGAGGAAACTTTTGGTGAGCGCATTATCTCGCGTCGTGGGCCTGTAAAGCGGAGTCCAAGTTCGTGTGACTTAACACAGCTGGACCATTTTTTGTGTGAGTTATGTGAAGTCGCTTGTCTACGCAGATAAGCCCGAAACGATTGACGCCTCAGAAGAGAATATTCGGAGCGTAGTTGCTGACATACGGCATCAATTTTTGGAAAAAGTGGTCGAAAATTGGGCCTCTTGTCTGGAATTATTCGAGGCGGCCACTTGCCTAAAATCATTTTTAAAACATAATGACAAGCCCTTATCTTTATAATAAAGCTAAATTCTTGGACACGATATTAAAAAATTTGCGTTTTCTTTGTTCTTGAAAATCACACGTCTACAAAACACACGTTATATCCGAAACGTCTGATATATTTCAATTATCGCCATATTGACCAGTGACGGATGGCCTTCCAATAGCGTAGCTATTGAATTGTATTCTCCTTGTAAGACCAGTTGACCATTCAGCTTGACTCTTTAACCTTATTTTGTACGAACTACCAATTAAACGATTGGATTGGTTGTAACAAATTCTGACTTGCAATGTTCGATAGCTTAAGACCTATGTGTATATCGGTATTCGTTATGCAATAATTCGTGTTCCACGTACTTGTGCCCATACTACTCATAAGCGGGGATCGGTACATTTTCTATCGTTATCCGTGTTATGTTTTTTCGAAAATTTTTAAAGTAGCTTTCAGTACCTCTATTCCGTGAAACGGTTTCTCGCACCATGATATCATTAATTTTTTATTTTTGCGAGATTAGTGGCGGCGCTAGCAAATACTTTTAATACTATTACAAGACTACTTTTGAATATTATATTTTATTTTTAGAAGTATTATTTTCAGAATTTTGGATTCCTTTTAAGAATTTTAGTAGATGGCCAAAAGTATTTAAGTTATACTGCTTTCACGGGAATGCTGAGTTCTTTTTAGAACTCCGAAGATGTTACAAGTCTTGGTAGGAACAAGAACATGGGCTTCGCTTAGGGTGTGGTGGAAGGCTGTGCGGTGATCGCTTAAAATATTTTCTCTTAAAAAAATAAACTTTGATTTTACAGTTTTTATTTCGGAAAGTATTAATTTTGGTTTGCTTCTAATTTTTTTTAACGGCTTTTAAGGGTTTAAACAAACTTTAATGCACGATTAGATCGCACATACTTGTTATGTTCGACCCCATCGTAAGCACAAGATTCTTAGTAGAAACGGCAAAATATATTTTTAAGGTTCTTTTTTACTTAGGAACCTAGTTTTTTTAATACCAAATTCCTTAATTTTTTTCTAAAAATATTTTGGTATGAGGATTTTATTTATTTCACAACACAAATTTCCAAACAGAATTAAAAAAAAAACCTCTACCCGATTTTGATTGTTTTTTTTTTTTCAAAAATCCAAAAAACTATTCTTCAAAAATGTTGGTATCTAGAATTCGGAGGACCTCCTATATAAAATTTATTATCGAAATCCATGGAGTAGCTTTTGAGAAAGTTGAAAATTTAAAAAAATGGTTGTAAGGCAGTTACCGTTAATAAGTAACAAAATATGAAGAAAAATGATTGGACCAAAATATATACTATACCTAAAGTAGTGGACATACCTCTTTTTATCAAACTCGGTTGAGTCGTTTTCGAGATAAGATGGTAGAAAAAAATGTATGGCAAGAAGGTAACCTTATTGTTGGGGATAAAAAACGATTCAAAATTTTATTTGAGTCAATCAACTAAAACTCTTAGTACGTAGTTTGCCTATACAGTAACCACCTATATCGCAAGTAAAAATTCCCAAAAATAAATTTTATGCCTTACAAAATAACTTAAATTTGGAGAATATTTAGTTTTTTTCGGATTGAAAACGGTTTAGAAAGGTTTTTAACGCTTTAAGAAAATCCCATAAGCCCCTAACAATTATTAACGATTTTATTTGGTTCGTGGTGTTGATTCTCATAGATAAGTGTGTAAATAAATGTATTGTGTGTATTCGACAAAAAACTTTCAGGTCGTTATAGTAGATTTTCCAAAACTATTTTGCGATCAACTATTATTGCTATTATTAAAACACAAGTGAACTAGTGCAAAAAGTCCAAACAAATCTTTAAATCAAAAAAAAAACTTTGCATACACCCAAACTTGAACCCACCCCAAATCCTATATCCCAGACTAATGCTTATATATTATAATTATAAAAGATAGTTAAATACAAAATAAATAATTAATTATAAGTAATAAAATATTAAAAGATGACATAGGGCAATAACTACGTTAATGAGATAATTATATGAAAAATATATTAACAATTTTAATGATTAAATAACAAAGTAATTATTAAATGTTTTTTAAACAAATCTCTAGAACAATTTAAAAAAATATCTACTCGTATATCGCCTATCACAGAAATTTTTCTCTCATACATCGTGCAAATGGTTCATTCATACTATAATTTCTTCTATAGAAATTCTCCCGTAAATGAAAATTTACACGTATAATTCGACATGGAAAAAAGAAATTAATACGCTCCAACAATTGAGGACAATTTACATGATTGTTTATTAAGTCTTTAATAAGCATTATACAAAAGTACTTTCTAATAAGATCAAGTGTTTGAATATTGAAGAGCAGACACCTAGTTGCATAAGAGGGAACTTCAATAGACCAAATTAGTTTCAAAAATAAAAATCTTGTTAATCTTCTTTGGACACGTTCAAGCCTTAAAGAGTAAATTTCATAATAAGGGTTCCAAATAATGCAGCAATAATCAAAAACTGACCTAACTAGGGAAACGTATAATATTTTTAAAGTAAAAAGATCAGCAAAATCTTTTGAGTTTCTTCGTATAAATCCAACCATTTTGTTTGCTTTGTTAACAACATAATCAATATGACTCGAAAAAGAAAAACGTTCACCCATTATCACTTCGAGATCTTTCTTAACAACTACTCTTTTGAGGACTATATTATTAATGGAGTAAGTGTAAATGATGGAAGAAATTTTCCTATGACATGTAAAACTTTGACATTTACCAACATTAAGAAACAATTTATTATCATCACACCATTCAGCCAGCTTATGAAGATCTTCCTGAAGAAGTTGAAAGTCATTTGAAGATTTAATAGACCGATATATCTTGATGTCATCGGCATACATCAGATTTTGTGAAAATCTAAAATTGAAGGGAATGTCGCTTATGAAAAGGATAAAAATCAACTGACCACTATGGCTGCCTTGCGGAACCCCTGAGGTAACAGAAATTTGTTTAGATAAATGTGTTCCAATTTTCACATACTGAAAATGGTTTTTCATTTAGGAAGAAATCCATTCGATAAAGCAAGAATGAAAGCCAAGTTTCGATAGTCTTAAAATCAAGATATCATTGTTTTCCCTATCAAATGCTTTAGCAAAATCTGTAAATATAATGTCTGTTTGCAAGCTATTTTCAAATCCATTAATTAGGTTAGCAGTGGTACACCTACCAGCAATGAAACCATGCTGAGTCTCAGAAATTATGTTTTGAATAATATGACTCAGTTTGTTAGCGACTAACTTTTCAAACAATTTTGGAATCACTGAAAGTTTACATATCGGTCTATAATTCATTAAATTCTGTTTCGGGCCAGACTTGTGTACGGGAGATATATCTGATATCTTCCAGCTGTCCAAATAAGTTCCAGTCCTCAAAGATTTATTAAAAACTAATCATAGTGGCAGTGATATTGAAGAAGCACAGTGTTTTAACACAATAGGCACCATTCCGTCTGGGCCGGCACTTTTATTTGTGTCCAAATTCAATAGACCATCAAAGACATCTGCTACAACAAAAATCATGTGTCCTATATCAACCACATCAACCGGCGAAAAATAAGGAAGTTCACAAGAAATCGGATTTGAGTAGACAGATTTTTTGGAATAAATAAATCACAAGATTCATTAAAATATCTCGAAAACAATAATACGCATATCCCTTTATATATGTGCATATCTCTATGTATGCATGGCTGAAAATACCCTTTGAGCTATATGGAAAAAATTCACATCTAGGGTCATCCTTAGGATTCGTGCCAAACCAAAACGACCATACACAATAAAATGAATTAAATTTAATCTCTTCATTATTTTTTTTATTCTTAAAAGAACGATTTAAGAATTGCTCGAAAGCGTTATTGTTATGGTCACATTGTCCACATCAACAACCTATGAGTTCACTAAGAATTAAGAATACCAAAAGAATACCCAATCAGTTACAATCCAGAGGCCTTGCATAGGCATAATCCTTATATTCTCATGCAATCGACCCAAAATGTATGGTAACCAAACAATTGATACAGCACCATCAGGCAGTATTCAAAAACGTAGTATTTTGCGGGCAACGTTAAACTTTTTTTTTTTTTTTTTTTTTTAATTTAACTATATGCCTGTAAGACCTAAGGTCTTTTAAATGCAACCTGAATTACACGGCACTAGTTTGGCACAGTGGATTTGAGAAACAGGTATTGACGGTCTCATTTTAATCCATGGGCGGCACCCAATCAAAATTGAAGGCATAGAAAAGAATGCGCCTAGCGTGGGGATCGAACCCACACTCTAAGTTAGCAATCAAGCACTTTATCCACTGCGCCATTGCCACCCACAAAAGATATTATGTAGGAAACTGTGCTCAGGGGATACGTTTTGCGAAAAACTGCTTTGCGGTCAATCATAGCCAACCCCCAAAACATTATAACAAGAAGACATATTCATTATACAATAAGTACTACTGATGTCTATGGCCTTGAGCTTGAACGAAAAGCGGGAATTCTTGGCTCAAACTCCCCCTTAATAACATAAATAAAATAAATAATAATAAATAAAATAAATATATAGTTTTGTTACCTGCGGCCGCGGTTTAAAATCTCAAATGAATTACGAATTGCTGAAAACTTTTCCCACTTATCGCAATGCAGATATTTTGCCATCATTAATCTTTTTTTAGACAAAGCTACAACCTCTTTAACTTATCTTTTGTGATGATAAACAAAATAATACCAAAAAGTGTCCTTACGAAACCCTGAGCCAATTTGAAATTCCAATTCAAATGCAAATAGTGTTTCTGCTTGTCATTGTCGTTAAATAATATTATCTGAACGCACCTAAGCAAGCCTATGCCTATACCTTGCCATTGTACAAAAAAAGCTAAAGCATAATGTTTCGTTCCTAAACCTTCACAAATTGTCAGTTGATTTATTACTTCGAGCCCTTCTTTGTCAGATAATTACCATTTCTTCACAGAACGGCAACACAATGTCTACTTGTTCTTTTCGCCTGGTGTGCTCTGCCATTGTTGGAAATACCTGCTTTAGAAATTGTGAAAGTTTTATTCTTTTGATACGCTTTGCAGCAATGTGAATCCCTCATGCAGTTTTAAATTCTAATATCAGAAGATTAAGAACGCGCAAGGTATATTTTAAGATTTAAAGGAGGATGGAGCTGAGTGAGTGTCTATTGTCTTCTTTTGTTGTTCCTGAAAAATTATATCCTCATTTGTTTTAAGAGGTATTCACCATAGTAAGTTACATACATTTATTATAGGAACCCTTCGTCTTCGTGTTTGAAATTCACTATAGAATTATTATTAATGTTAAATAATTTTTTAAATAAGGACTCATAATAATTTACTGTTTCAGGCGGAGGAAGAATAAACTCTAAAAAAAAGTAGTCAATGTTGTGATGGGATATGAATAGTAATTGAATAGCGGCTAATACGAGTATTTGAAGAAAAAGAAACGTGCGAAAAATGCAACAGCTTCTTTCAAGAAGAAAAGTCTTCTCAGAGAATTGGACATTCTTAAAGAACACATAAATGCTATTATCGAAAGTCGGAAGCGAATTTTGAAAAATAGACGAACATCTAGAGAGCTTGAAATTAAGATTGCGGAAATAAAAAATAAAATCCATATCTGTTGGAAAGCTACACATCGTCGCTGTTTAAGAAAACCGGCATAACTAAAAAAACTCGATTAAAAAATCATGCTCTATCGTTCTGTAAAATCGACATAACTTTAGATCGATCTTGTGCCAATTTGTACTTTGTCCCATTTCTTCGCTGTTCGCCAATAGAGAACACAGATATAACTCAGTAATTGCCAGTGTTTCTCCAGGAGCCGATGTGATCTTATGCGGCAACCGGATTTTTTTGTGCTGTGTGCAAGATATTTATAAAATAATATATGTATAGAACTAGCAGACCCGGCCGCGCGTTGCTGCGACTTTATTGTATTGCGTTCTCAAATCTCAAATTAGATATTAAGATTGGTTTTGTTAAGGAAGTGATTGATAAAGATTCTAGGTAATAGCAATCAGTGCTTTATATTAATTAAGAACTAAATGATGAACAATATTACTCGTTAATCTGTCTTTAGTCAAAACAAATAAATTCGATGGTTTTCCAACGCATGAGCATGCCCATGGGAGAAACAGAGATTCTCCAAGTCCAAGCCTTAATCTGTCATTTTCTGCCCTTGCGACTTATTTATTTTCATCGCGAAAGCCAAACCTAGCCTTTTGAGAGTTATTGTTAATTCTGATGGAATCATAGTTATTCCAGGTACCTTATGGGAGGATTTTTCCTATAAGCTTTACGGGTAATATAGTTGCTCCAAATATGTTTCCGGTAATTATTCTGATGACCTATCGTACAAGGTTGCAACATTTTAGTGGATTTTAGTCACGCAAATGAATGACTGGTGAACCAATTTTCAGACAGAGCTTGTGTGGAGGCATTCCTGATGGGATATCCAGAGAATTTAAAAATTGAGTCGGAAAACTGACGATCTCTTTTCATCAATTATAGTGTCAATCGACTTAAAAGTCATAAAATCAGCAGGCAATAAAAATGTTAAAGGAATAAATTTAATATCTCAAATTTCCGATTTTACGCTGATGAGGACGATGCTGGTAAGAAAACACAACCAATGTTATGTATATTAATTTGCTAATATTTTTCTTTGATTTCAGGGTATCCTAAAAGAAAAAAAAACTCTCAGTACTGAGGACGAAGCGAGGGAAGCATCTTTAAGATCCGTAAAATTATTGAATGAAATAAAATTAAAGTTAAAGTGTATACCTATGTCATTTTTTCAGACACCCTGTAATGAAAATATGTTTTATGTGTAGTAAGTTGTCCCAAATCGCAATTTTCAAAGTTTCATGAAATTCGGCCCACAATCATCAAAAATATGAGTATTTTGTAGGAAATAAGAGTACGTACGTACACATTCAAATTTAAGTAGTTATTTCATTGCGCAGTCATCATGGATTTAATGTAAATAACATAATCAACCTAGCTGCTGATCAGTGTTGCCAATCATTAAATTTTCTTCTGTGAGTTATGCGATACTAAATCTGTGGGTGGCAATGGCGCAGTGGATAAAAAGCTTGATTGCTAACTAGGACGTGTGGGTTCGATCACCACGCTAGGCGCATTCTTCCATTCTTTTCTTTACCTCAAATTTTAATTGGATGCCGCCCATAGGTTAAGATGAGACAGCCAATACCTGATTCTCAAATCCACTGTGGCAAACTAGTGCCGTGCAATTCATGTTGCATTTAAAAGTCCTTAGGTCTCACAGGCATATAGTTAAAATTAAAAAAAAAAAAGCCAAAAGCCAATACTCAAAAAGGTGGTATCATTCTATTTTTATTAAACTATATACTAAATAAAATTAATGAAGTGTGAACACTGATTGACTCACAACAACAACGCAAAGAATCGTACATAACTTTGTTCTCACGTTTTTCTTTTTTTTTTATATGGAATATAAAATAAAATGGACAACTGGATTGCACGTACTTGCCTTTATATTCGATCACATCGAATGTAAATGATTTCTTTTAAGAATCTAAATATACAAATATTTTTTAATTGATTTCTTATACACAAAACTTCCTTAATTTTTTTCTAAAAAAAATTGATTTGGTAATTTTAAACATTTAATAATATAAACTCAAAAATGATATTTCAAAAAAATCATTAAGACGGTTTCGAAATGTATATTGAATTTTCAAAAAATATTTTTTTTTTTTCAAAAATGCAAAAAAATATTTTTCGAAAATTTTGGTATGTAGTATTATTTATAATTCGAAAAAAACTCCTGTTTAAAAAATTTTATCGAAATTCGTCTAGGCGTTTATGAAAAGTAGAAAATAAAAAAAATTGTGTGGCAGGTACCGTTAGTAAAATAATATTTAAAAAAATGTTTGACCAAAATGTAGACAATACTTAAAATGTGGCACACACTTTTTTTTATCAAAATCGCCTGAGCTGTTTTCGATATAATCAAGATGGTAGAAAAAATTGCATGGCAAGTACTATTATTATTAAGTATTAAGTATTAAGAACTATTCTATCTTAGGAACACCAGCAAAATAAACATTTCAAAAAAAAAACATGAAAATCGGTTAGATAGTTTCGGAGTTCATTTAACACATCAACGGGATACGAGATTTATATATAATAGATAGTGTACTTACTTAAAATTGATTAGTTTTCTAAAAAAAGTAAGTACTTTCTCGTAAAATTTTTCTGTTTTAAAACAAATCAAAATCTTGTCAATAGTTGTACTGCTTTTAAATCAAACCGACCAATTTTTGGAATGATTTTACTTGTGAGATTTAGGAGTGAAAGTTATTGTTTACATTGTCGACATATTGTCTACATTGTCGACCGATTGTCTACGTTGAAATGTAGACAATTAAAGTCGACAAGTAGAGGAACAACACTGGTGCTAACTTAAACAAAAAAATGAATGCGTTTACCGTGCTTTGTAAGGTCTCATTTGAACGCATTCGGGAAAGATTTTTGAAACGTTTTTCTTTTTTCAATTACAGTTAAATTCGCTTATAGTGACTTCGGCTATAACGAATATTTCGGTTATAACGACCATTATGACAGGCATTATTTGGCATGAAATTCGGGTATAACGGCCGAAAACAAAATAAAAGAGAATTTTTTACTTAATACAGTTAGGCGTACATATTTGGATACATAGTTTATTTTGGTTGATTAAAAATTTGAGTCAGTTGTGATTGTGCTAGTTACTTTTCTAGAGAAGGGTTATTTGTTTATGATACATACTTCAAAGTTAATGTCAAACCGATGATTGCCTATGGATGTCCTGTGTGGTTTCAACGTCGCCCCATCTCAAATGGAAAAGATTCGGGTGTTTGAGAGGCAGTGTCTTAGACGTTGCCTTGGATTACATAGAACACAAGAGCCGGAGTACGCACGATATTATTTCAACCAGGTTCTATACAACGGAGCCAACATATACAAAATAGATAATTTTTTGTTTAAGCTGATTCGGGGTCACATTGCAAGAGCAATGTATCAACCAACAGCTTAATTTTTGGGGCTTATTCCCCAACAATGTATACCATGAGAGTGCGCGGTTAATTTTCTACATCCCTCCCGATGCATTCATCTATTTAGATAGTCGAGGGCTGATACAGAATGGAATGGCGGTTCCGCTAATCTATCACGTCAGCCGAAAAACTGTAGATAGGCGACTCCTGTATGGTCGAGACGTCATCGCTCAATTTGGAGAAGAGCGCCTTCGGTTCAGTAGGACTTTGTCCGATCGGGACCGAAGGGATAGGACTAAGCAGGAGAACCAGTGTTGGTGGCTTCAATGCGAATACGCAGATAACTAAAGTCGTTAAAGACAATGTTTTGGCCGACTTACATAGATTTAAGGAAATTAGGTATAAGGGACAGTCAGGGTGGCAGCAAAAAAAAATTTAAAAATATGTATGTATGCGGATGCATATGTTAATGTATGTTCGTGTAGTGTATGTATAATGTGCATATGTTTTAGTTTTTAAGTAGATTTAAGTAGTTTTATGTATTTTTAGATACCTTAAGTAGTTTAAGTTAGTTTTAATTAGTATAAGTTAGTAATATCTAGTTTTAAATATTTTTAGTCTAGATTTTGTTAGCTTATAAGATATAATTAATGGAAATGTTAAGAGACAAAGTTTTTTTTTTTTTCAAAAAGTTTCTTGGTGAAAACTAAAATATAATATATAGCATCAATTCATATAGTATTTAGGTCGAAAGACATTAGTATTAAGAGATATAGTTTAGCTTAGAGCTCCCGTAAGTTGCCAGTAAATTAGTTGTAAGTTATTGATAAGTAGGCTAGTTTTTATAAATGTTTGTCTAGCTTTAAGATAGTTATAAGTTAATAATAAATAAAAATGAATTTAAAAAAAAAATTAAAAAAATGTAAGGTAAGGAAACTATTCATTCTGTCAATTTCGGGACAAATAAATGTGTTTTATTCTTTAGAATGGAATCTAAAAAAAGAAAACCTTTCACTGTTGAGGAAAAGGCTGCCATAGTTTGGAGACTTGAATCAGTGGAATCCAATTCAAATTTAGCAAAAGAATTTATTGTTTCGCATTCTACTATTGTTTATTTATTTCGTCTATGAACATAATGTTCTTATACAAGTTGGATTATTTAAATGAAATAAAACAAACATATATAAATAACATGCATAGATATTAAAAAAAAAGATTTTTTTTCCGGATAACGACATCCGCTTATAACGACGGAAAATTTGTCTCCCATGAGTGGTCGTTATAACCGAATTGTACTGTTGTTAAGTTGAAATGTTTTGTGTGATTGTCATAAGAAAGCCTGACAAAGCACGAAGCCTAGCAAAATCCTGACGAATGGTAAGCCTTATTATGAAGCACTTCGCATTGCTGTAGAAAAATGAAATATCTTAAATTTATATGATTTGAGTTCATACAGGGTGGCCAACGAATCGGGCTACGAATATAAAACGTAATAACTTTTTTTCAGTGTAAGTAATTGGCTTATTTTTTTTATAGGCTACTTTTAGATACTTTAGATGCTTGGGATACTGAAAAAAGGATTCGGATAGTGCAGCGATACCATTCTTTGCAGTCCGTCATTTCCGTCCAAAGGGAATATAGGCTGAAGTTTGGCGGTACTCCCCCGAGTAGATGGAACATTATGAGGTTGGCGAACATGTTTGCCGAATCTGGAAGCATACAATCGTGGCTGTTGAATCGGCAATACAGGCTAATATAAGTGTTTCGACTCGAAACTTATCGGGCCAAATTGGAATTCGCAGACGGTCATTACAACGGATACTTCATGTCGACTTAAACTTGTTTTCGTACAAAGTCCAAATTACAAGCAAGTTAAACCCTCAGGAGTTCCCTGTTCTCTGGAATTATGCCGAAAAATGATTGCAATGGCCGAAGAAGACAACACATTGATAAATTGTTTGTTCATGTCTGATGAGGCCCATTTTGACTTAAACGGCAATGTTCCGTCCATGAGACGGAACTGCACCCAGAACTTGTCACAAACAAAAGTAAACAACTCCAAATTATGTGAGAAATTTGTCAGTTTATGCTTTGATTATTTTGCCAAATTTGCAAGTTTTACTGGCATTTTTTTTCATTTTAGATTCAAAATAGCTTTCAACGGCCTTTAGTGCACAAAATTTGCGTTTCGTCCAATTCTAATGATTGAAATTTTAATCTTGTTGGGTATAGTTCACATTGCTTTTTTTTTTGTTGCCAAAAAATCCATGTAAGTTGAACTGAACTTTACAAAAAGTGCATGTTGGTAAGGCGCTTACTAGCCAACTGATGAGTCCAAGTGAGATCGCCGGGACGAAACACCAATTTTGTGGAATAAAGACCGTTAAAATCTATGGGGAATCGATAATTCAACAAGTCCAATTAATATAATGCTAAGTCTTCTACTTGGCTGAATACTTTCAGTAGTCCATAGAATTGTAATATAAGAAAACACCTTGTTTTTCAATTTTATTACTAAATCCGCAGATTTAAAAGGTTTATAAAACTTGACTACTAGTAAACCAGTGTAGTGATGCCGTCGACCTATCAGTAGGTTTAACATAACAGATTTATTTTATTATTGAAAGATTTTCGATATCTTCTCTAATTGTATTATTTGAAACTAAAACTTTTATAAGCATAGAACTAGGTATACCTACTTACATTTAGATTTAGGTCAAATGATTTTTTCGCGACTATCTTGTTCTTACACACATGTTTTTGTATTATAGAAGAACTTGGTTCTTTTTTTAACATTTATGTTTAGTGTTTTGATAAATTTCAGTAGAAAAGAATTTTAATTGTGATGGTTTTACTAATTGCCTACAATGTCTGCAGTTACGGCAAATTTATTTCGACAATTTTGAATTGTCTACATCAAATTGTCTACATGCAGACAATCATGTAGTCTACATGGCACAACACTGGTTTCATGTCTTTCGTTATTCTATCGCTTTTTTATAAACACGCTTCTATGAATGTTCACCAATTTGCCCTTGAGCCCAACTAAGGACTTAATGTCAAGTACAGTGATTCTTTCTTTAGTCGTAAAATTCTAATTTGGAATTCTTTTCCAGGCTCCATTTTTCAATCCCATTTGATGTCCATCGTCGATCGGTATGCTTTTAAATCCTTCTCTACTTTCCTTATGAATGCGATCATTGTGCTTGATCATATTTTGGGGAGTGAAAACCCCTTTAGTGCTCCCTCAATTATAAAAAAGGAAGATGACTGACATCATTTTAAAAAACCCAAGTTTGAATCATTAAAAATGAAACAAAAGTACAAGAACCACAATAACACATAAAGATAAGTGATATTATCAATTTATCAGTTCTTTTATCAATAAATATTATTCAATATCAAATCAATTATAATCATTCAGAAAAATGCATCCTATTTTTTTGTTGTATTTTAGATACCTACCTTAGTTATTTATTAAAATGATGTTTTGCAGAATATGATCGATTATGAATTTTCACAACACAGTGCATACCAACCAAGATTGCACCTAAAAGTACATATACATATACAAAATTATACCATATGCCTGTAAGACTTAAGGGATTTTAAATGCAACTTGAATTGCACGGAATTGGTTAGAAGGAATACAAAGATGGGAAAAAAATTGTTGTTGCCTATGAGAATTAGGTCTTACCTGTCCCATAAACTCTCTCGAGTCGAACGGTATCCATAGTTAAAATTGGAGGTATATAAAAGATTGCTGCCTATCGTGGGGATCGAACCCACGAGTCTAAGTTACAAGTCAAGCACTATATCCAATACGCCAGTACCACTTAAAACTAAAAAAAAAAATTGTTGAAGATTTTTTTTTGCGTGCTCTTTTTTTATTTTCAACGTAATTTTGACTTGCAGTAATTTGTTCTCGCATTAATTTCATATGAAAAAAAGATAAGATTGTCTGTTTCTTTGAGTGACATTCGAATACATTAAATTGCTGCGCACGGTGGTGGTGCGTACGATATACCTTTTAATCTTCACTCTACGTGATCGATCAATTAAATTCCTTACCTTCACTGAAACAACAGTTTAATCTTGTGCCCATAAATACATCACACAACGAAAACTTTTCCCATTAATTCTGATGCTAAGTGGGATTGTTTTAATGTTTCAATGTCCTTTGCGTCTGCAAGGAAAAAATAAAATCACAGCTTTCGCTCCGCTCGAATCGAACGAAAGAAACAACTTTCAGACCATTTGCAGAATTAAATTCCAACAAAAGGAACTTTGGAAAACAAAAAACAAAACGGATTTTCCTTCAAAAAATGAAAAAAAAAACTGAAAAATAAAAAAAAAAACATGCAAATATGAGTGAATAGAGATATCGAATGCCATCAATCACTGTTGCCAGCGGACAACACAGCGACTGGAGCGACAACTCTAGAGGCAGATGGCACACACATTCAAACACAAGCCTATGAGATACTGGCGGTGCTCTGGGTGGTTTGAAATTGTATGTATGGGATCTGCCCCGGTCACCGATATATAGAACACTGGTGGTATGTTACGTGAACGTGCGGCTTGGACGGACGATGATTGAAAAGTTTATGCGTTGTTTCAACTAGTTGACAGTTTAATTTCAGTTTGTCCCATCGACCCACATAACTCTGGGGCTCTGACCAAATTTTAATGTTTCACTTGCAATGTGACCATATTTTTGTTTTGTGTTTATTTTTTTTTGTTTTCTTTGCTTTTTCGTATCATTTTGTCCCAGTCTTGGCATGACAATATATTCAATAATAACGACGTATGAACTTTTTTTGTTCAATCCGAAAGTGTTAACACTACATATTCCAAACTAGAGCTTTTGTAGGCGTTGTCACGAAAAAACAAATGCAATTTTCGACAATCGCGTTTTCAGGCATGGATGCTGCGATTTTAAATTAAGGGCGTATCACAGCCATGTCTTGTAAAATAAATAGTATCAACTTACATGTAACGGGTGTTTTTTTTAGACGTGTGGTTTTCAAGAAGAAATAAAACGAATATAATGGTCAAGAATTTAGCTTTATTATAAAGATAACGGCGCAAGATTTTAAACGATTTATTAAAATCTTAAAGCCACTTTTAGCGATTTACTAAGCTAAACAAAATGATTTAGCTAATTTAAAACGATTTTAACATGTTGCTAAAGTTAAAATCACGGAATGGCTACTTTAACGTTTAGCAATTTGCTAAATCCATTATGGGATCTGCAAGTATATCGCTGATGGACCCGAACCGAGGGTCCAAGGTTCGAGACCTGCTGGTCCACAATTTTTTTTTTTTGTAAATAATGAAGTTAAAATGATGAAATACATTTTTAGAGCACATGTTTGGTTTTCATCAACATATAATTAATTTACAATGAATAACAACAATAATTGTGTTCATAAAAATTTAAACCTCACAAATGCTTAGCTTTCAGCTTAATTACCAATTTACTAGCTTAGAAAAGATTCACAAATTTTGAAATAGTTATTCAATCAATAAGCACTTAGGAAATTGCTAACTAGTAAAATGCTAAGCCCTTAACAATGGGTTGTTTAAAATTTAGCGCCTGGCCCGAATAAATTTCAACCAAGAGGCCAAATTTTCGACCACTTTTTGCAGAAATTTGGGCCGTATGTGAGCAATAGCGCTCCGAATATTCTCTTCCAAAGCATCAATCGTCTCGGGCTTATTTGCGTAGACAAGCGACTTCGCATAACCCCACGAAAAATAGTCCAGCGGTGTTAAATCGCAGTGGGTAAAATCGCATCGTCACCTCCACGCGGTGCCTGCTGGATAGCTGAAAGATGAACTAACGACGAGCGTTGGATCCATCGGATCCAAAGATTGAAGATACCTGAGTTCTCTTCTCAGGAACTAGGAGCAGGAGAAAAGATGCGCTCTGAAGATCCAACCACCAATACGATCTACACGTCATGCATAGGCCTCACAAGCAGGTCATGAAAGGGAAACGCAAATTATGCCTCGGATGACCAAACCAATAATGCAAACGAAAAACGGACAATGATTTACGGATTTGCACATGGAATGTGCGAATGCTAAACAGGCCGCGCAAAGCGGAACAGTTAAATGAGACCCTCGCCAGTCTCCAAGCTGATATTATAGTCCTCCAGGAGATGCGATGGGATGGACCGGGCCTGAGAATTAGAGAAGACTGTAATTTCTATTATGGAAAATGCCACCTCGATTGGAGATCGCGCTTGTTTGGGTGCGGATTCGCTGTCAGAGGAAGACTTAGGGAAAACGTCTTGAGCTTCGCGAAGTCAGCGTGAGAGTGACAACGATTCGCATTAAGGCAAATTCAACCACATTATATGCCCCTACAGAAGAGAAAGACGACGGTACCAAAGAAAGCTTCTACGAGCTCCTCGCCAAAACATATGAGCAGTGTTCCAAACATGACATTAAAATCCTCTTGGGAGATTTTAATGCCAAAATTGGAAGGGAGGACATCTTTGGTATGACGATTGGAAAACACAGCTGCACGACAATACCTCCGATAACGGACTCAGACTCATCGATTTTGCAGCGGGAAAAAACATAGTGCTGAGCAGCACACAATTATCACGCCCCGACGTCTACAAGGGCACATGGCAATCCCCAGACAGTCGAACCTGTAACCAAATCGACCATGTTGCGATTGATTGAAGACACTCCTCTAGCATTATGTATGTCACATCGGGCACTATCTTCAATAAATCGACACAATTACTTTGGTTTGCGGACGACATTGACGTGATAGGAAGAACGGGTGCCTTCACTACTATGGAGTCAGCAGCAAGCAGAATGGGACTGAAGATAAATGAGGACAAGACGAAGTATATGTTTTCATCAACAAAAGTCCAATCCCACCACCGACTTGGTCAGAACGTGACCATTGATAGGCATAACTTTGACGTAGTCAGTGAATTTATCTACCTGAGTACTGGGTAAATCAAATGCAGGATAACTCTGGCTAATCGCTATTTCTTTGGGCTGAGTAAGCAATTGAGGAATAAATCCCTACCGAGAAGAACCAAGATGACACTGTATAGAACACTTATCATCCCGGTCCTGCTATATGGTGCAGAAGCATGGACCCTCTCCCAAGCGGATGAAAAGTCACTTGAAGTCTTCGAGAGAAAAGTTCTGCGTACGATCTATGGTACAGTCTGCGTAAATCAAGAAAACAACATTTGGCGAAGAAGATAAAACGACGAAGTATGCGAACTGTACAGCGATATAAGCCAAGAAAAACGAATTCAACGACTTAGATGGCTGGGGCATGTAAAGCGGATGGATATCGACGCTCGTAAAGTCAACGCCAAACCACATCAACATCCTCCAATTTAGCTCCGAAAAGGTCATTAATCATAGCTCTATAGCATTCCCCATTGATTGTAGCATTATGGCCGGCTTCATTTTTAAAGAAATGTGGACAAATTATTCCCTCTCACCATAGAGCACACCTGTAATGGCTTGTGGATCACTCCAAATACCACAATTTTGCTTATTAACGTACCCACTTAGCCAAAAATTAGCTTCATCGCTGAACAAAATTTTCTTATGAAAATCGGGATCGCTGGCCATCTCGTTTTGGGCCCATTCACCGAACGTGCGACGCAGTTGATGGTCGTTCGGCTTCAATTCTTGAAATGGCAAACCAAACTGAGCATAAATCAAGTGACATCTAGCTGTCAAAAAGACCAACTCCAAGAAAGTATTACCACATTGAAAACCCGGTACATAGTCACATATTTGCTTAAATTTTTTAACCTGCCCGGGTCGGGATTGGAATGCATTATATGTTAATTCCATCAAAGTATAACATTGCACAGTTTATATGACTAGAGCTGGCAACGAGACGGGACCAGTTTTCCCGTGAATTCGAAAAATTTCAGTGTCGTTTTGGTCTCGGTCTATCGCGTAACCATGTCTCGTATCAATCTTGACCTCGACTTTTTCTGGTGAAAATTTAAATGTGCATCAGTCTCGTCTCGGTCTCATCCTTAGTCTTGGTTTCTTTCATATTTTTTGCCAGTAAAAAGATGTAAGTAAGTTCAGTTTGTAAAGATATAGTACGGTAACTCAGCAGCTTGTTGATAAGAACAAATGCGGCGTGTGGGGTCTTATGTGAAGCAAATAATAAAATCAGAAAATGTGCGAAGTTTCTGTGGCAAAAATTGAACTTCCCAACTAACAATTTAATAGATCCGATTTTGAGAATTTTGCAGGCTAATAGCTTGTATATAGCCATTTGTAGATGTTTTTTTAATCCATTTAAATCGAAGCCATCCTTTATTGGATTTTGGCAGTTCATAGCTTGATACGTAGGCAACAAACTATATTTTTGTCTTTCGCTAATATTTTTTGCAAGTAAAAGTTTTAAAGTCACCTTTTTCCGGAGGCTGAAACAAAATTTAAAAAATGAGCGATTTCTATTCCAACGACATGAATACATAAATCGTACGTTTTCTTCTCTGGATTTTCGCTGTGCGCCTAACTGAGCTAAAACTTAAACTAAAACTAAATAAAACAGACATCTACAGTATATAATGCTTCATTAGGACGTCCTAATGGGCCAACGAATAGGAAGATTGTCTCTGGATTCTTGTGGTATCACAAGAGAAGAGACTAATTCTGGTCTAAGTGTGTCAGCTGCAACACTGAAAGCCAGTGCAATCTTTAACGTAACCTAACTTAACCTCTGTTTAGCGAGTGAATTATAATAAGCAAACGATAACGGCTTATTACGTTGGGCGATCTTTATTTTTTAGAGATTGTAACTGACTAAGTACTTAAGCTACAATTACACGGTCAAAGTAATCAGTCATCGCATTGACTCTCTGACGTCACCACAAAACTAATATTGACTCTGCCACGACAGCTCAATGTTTACAGTGTCAATGCTTCGAACGTTGACGATGACACGAATGACACAAGTCGGTCAATTATGTCCCAAAATGCGATGACGTGTCTTGTGCGTCAATGTAATTTTTATTCGTCACTGCCAATACGTTGGCACTCAAAATTTTGGCGATCACACGAGTTGGCCAAATTCAAACGCGTTGACCCTATGCCAGCAGAAAGGTCCGCCCATTTTTCACGTTTTGTCTGAGCAGACATCATAGTTTGAGTTTGTAAAACAAAATCTCTTTTAAAGTTAATTATGTATTAATAAAAAAAAATAGAAATGAGAAAAAAAACTTTGATTTCGCATGTCAGCCAAGCAGTTCGATTTTTACTGGCCCTAGTGAATCCTCAAATACAAAAAAAAAAAACACAAATATGCGAACTGGCATACTCAAGCTAGGAAATACAAGTATGTTTGTGTATATTTTTTGTTTTTATTTTATAAAGCAAAACCGATTGTGTCAATCAAAATATCAAAGCTACGTTGGCCGGGTACCAAATTGTGCGTGTCAATGTTGGAATATAGTTCTAAAAACTCTGTCAACGAGTCCCAATTACGTTGACACAGTCATTACACGGTCATCGAAATAGGTCAATGCGCTGACCCACAAATTCGGGTCAACGTAGGTGTCAACGCATTGACAACATTTTTTGTGGACTTTCACACGACCTGATCAATTAGGACATACTTTGACGTCGTTTTTACTTCAGAGAGTAAACGTGATGACCAATTAAGTTGACCAGCGCCGTATACAAGGGTGGGGGGGGGGCGACATCATGGTGTCATGAACCCCCCGAGAAATTTTCGTAGATACAAAAATTTAGGAATTTGCTTACCTTTGTTTTTAAATTGAGTTTATTTGCAATTCGATTGAAAAAATCGAGTTTCCCTTACAATATTGTAAGTCAAATGAAATAATTTCAATCAAATTTGCACCCCATAATGGGGTTCACATTACTTGCTCCTCCGACGTTCCAGTATTCACAACTCATTCCTATACTCTGAACACAAGATGTATTTTCCTACTTGGTATAAGTATTTGTACATACATTACATATAAGCTATTAAAAAAGTTGAACATGTTATTGGTATCATTGATGCCCGATAGTAGAGTTAACTTTCTTTAGTGAATTTCACGTCTAACATAAGCCAAAAAGGGCAAAATAAAATAAAAATATATTAAACCGACCAAAACAACTACAGTCAAAATGGGTTATAACGAAATATCAGTTATTGCGAACTAATCTCGAAGTCCCGGCCGATGTTCATACAAATTGTACTAACCAAATATCAGTTTTAACGATATTGCCTATAAAAAAATATCGCTTATAGCGAACAGTTTTAAATGAAAATTTTTAAAATAAATCGCATTTAATATGATAAATTATGCGGATTTCCCTCTTTCTGTTTTTTTTTTTATACTCCAATTTCAGTCTCTGAGACGAACTGGAATATTTTAAATATGGAAAGGTTAAAAATGTGTTAGTTCAAAACGTAGAGTTTGTACGTATCAAGAAACTGTGCAATAATCTAAAGGCTCGAAGCTGGTGATTCCAATACAAATTTGACAGCAGTTTTCTCTTCCGGCAGATATCGAGATAAAATTAAGAAGAATTTTTAAGAACCGAACTTAAAACCAAAAAAACATTAGATACAATCAATATCCCGAAGTAGATGATGGCTTTCTCAGGTAGTTCAACGCACAAAGATGCTTTAATACTCCACTAAGCGGACCAATTCTACAAACTAAGGCAGAAGAATTTTCAAAACATTTTCCCACATTCTTACTTACAGAAACTGAAATACAAATTCATGTGAAAATTGAAGACGTACTTCAGGATGTTGAGATCGTTTGCTTTGTTTTCTGTTGCGTGTTCTTCTTTTCTCTGTCTCTCTCTCTCTGTTGTATTAATCTATGTAATGTTTAAAGCCAATGGTCGAATTGCCATTCCTTCAGTGTCTCTACTTCGTAGATTTATTTACGGAGTAATGTAAAATGTAATATGTAATAAAAGTTTTGCTCAAATAAAAAAGTTTGTCCACTTTTTAAGGAAAAACAAAGAAATGTAAAAGCAGTTATATTGAAACAGCGGATATAACTAACAAAATCTCCAGTCCCACCTGATTCTTTCAACTTCTGAATTCTGAATAGTTATGAATCTTTGGCTGCAGTAATTTTTGGGTAAACATTTCTGTCAAATAACACGCTAACAAATACATAAAAAATCGATTTCTTCACAGATTCATTAAAAAAAATCGACGTTAAATAGTTGAAAGGAATTCGACATTAAATGAAATAAGATATTTGGGGAAAAAAATTCTACATTGATGTGTTTCCTTCGATCACTTATTTTCATATTTCGCTGACAAAACGCAGAAAAAAATCAGAGTTTCGAAAATGGGTGAAAAAATTTCAAGTTACCAAGCGGGCGTAATATATTCGGTTTTTGTACATATAGCTTCTTGAATTAAATTGTGGATATTTTTTCTGTAATGTGATTATTTTTCACATATACAAAGTTGGAAAGCCTTAATATATGTGCAGTGCTACTTAAGCAACTTACTAAAATTACCTTTAAGTTAAGCATATTAGTCTATTTTTTAGAATAAAATTGTATGTTTACGAATGTACATACATACATAAAAATACTTTATATTTGTTAAATAATATAATTGCTTTATTTATTCATATGTTAAAGAAAACTCAATATTTGTTTTAAATTACCACAATTTTTTGTTTTTATTCTATAGTTTCAGCTGTTTGTGCCGAGTTTATTTTAATAAATTTTCCTTAGAAATGAAAATCCTCTAAGAAATGTTGACTTAAGCAGTTTAGTTTTTGGTCAAGAAAAATACTTAAGTAATTACTCTGAACCATTTATGCTACAAGTAATTTTTAATATTAAAACCTAGTTTTTGTGGACTGTGCTGAAAATTAAATCCAATTGAAACTTTTTTATGACTTTACACTCATCGTTATTTTTTCTTACTGATTTTTTTTTTTAGAGTGATCTCCCCCGAGAAGTGAAGCTGTATACGCCCCTGACGTTGACCATCTAATTGTAGCTTTACTAAATCATTTGCAAATAAAGAAAGGATTCAAATAAAACAAACAAATGAGGAGGAACGCGTATTCTTTATTCTCTTGTTTAAACTATATACCAACGTTCGTTGAAGTAGACAGGGATAACGAATGCTACTATAACAATTGTCATATTCCCCAATAATTAGGTACCTAATTTGGATCAGAATTTTAACATGACACCAAAACAAATCCATTCAATGGAACAAGTAGAAATAATAATTATTTACATAAATGCTTAGATAATAATGGGTTATCCATTTTTCGGTTTCAAAAGTAAACGTAAATAAAACACATGTAAGATATTTTTTTTCATGATATTTCTTTTGTATTATAAAGTTTGAACGTTGACATTATGTGTGAAACACTACATCATTTAAATGACCACCACTCGAATTGTTGCAAGCATCGATTTTTTTGAGGTAATTTTCGACAACTTTTTGACACATATTGGGCGGTATCTCAGCCATAACTTGACGAATGTTGGTTTTCAAGTGTTCAGGAGTTAAAAGTTTATCTGCTATAAACATGGTCTTTCGCGTAGCCCCACAAAAAAAAAGTCAAATCGCATGATCTTGGTGGTCAGTTGATATCGCCACGACGAGAAATTACGCGGCCAGGAAATGTCACTTGCAATAAAGCCATATTCGCTCGAGTTTTGTGGCATGTGGCACTGTCTTGTTCGTTCGAACCACATATTCTCCAAGTCGGATTCTTCAATAACAGGCAAAAAAAAGTCAGTTATCAAATGAACATAACGCTCTGAATTGAAGGTGACAGTCGTTCCATGGACGTTTTTGAAAAAAGTAAGGTTCAATCACACCTACGGACCAAAGAGCGCCCCAAACAGTGACTTTGTGGATGTAATGGCCTCTCTTCAATCACTTGAGGATTCTCAGAACCCCAAATAAGACAATTTTGTTTATTAACATACCCACCGAGTGAAAAATGTGCTTCGTCGCTAAAGAAAATTTTGTTCGAAAAATCGCCGTCCACCGCCTGTTGTTCAAGCACCCATTCGACGTATCTACGACGTTGTGAATGGTCAGCTGGCTTCAGTTGTTGTGTGAGCTGGCGATACAGCGATATTTTCAGTGGTACGAGCGAAGCGATTATGCACAGGCCTTACAATATCTGTCACTAATCCAGTCTCTTCAATTTTTTTACCAATTTTCTCAATTGCTTGCGTAGTTTGACGAAACCATAATCTCCTCTTAAAGTACGATATGTGGCTGTGGCAGAATCACCATTTTTGTAGTAGGTTTTAACAATTTTTATGCGTTCTGCGATAGTTAATCGATCCATTTTCATAAATGTCAGACTTTCAGCTGAAGAAAAAAATGGTTTAACAATTTAGTTTGACAGATGTCGAATTCCAGCCCTATACTTTTGATACCGCAAAATGGTTAACCCTTTATAAAAGTAGATAGTTTTATAGGTATGTGTTTAATATTATCTGTTAAAAATAAAATGTTTGGATAATTCTAAAAAAGGATTAATAATTATGCTTTTTATCTACATTTACATAATATGTACTTAGAGGAAAATATCAAATAAAAATCAATTTCGGTAATTCAATATTTTGTTAGCAAATGAAAAGGGTATTAAAGTTCTGAGTATTCAATTTTAAATGACAGAGATAATATCACTAAAGACTTTTTTGAATTTGGTTAAAATCATACAGTTAAACCATTCAAAACCCAGAATATTTTTTTGATCTCTGTCAAATTAAATCGTTCATAACTAACTGAGTTAAAATTTAATGTATTTCGTGCAACTTGTACATTTTAACAAGCCGAAAATAAGTGCATAATAAAACCAAACTTTTCAGTCCAACAATTGATTTAAGGCTTCAAAAAACCTTAACCTCAACCTTTAGGTACTGATACTTTTGAAAGTAATTTCATGGTCTACTTGGTTAATTATTTCTTCATTCGCACAGACGATAATTAATTTTTTTTCTCACTAAGAAAGGTCCATAAATTAAAAAAAAAAATAAAAACTCCAACTTAATCAAACCAAACCAACTCATGGCCATTCTAAAGCATTAACTGCTTATATCCATTTTTGCTTCAAATGGAAAAAAAATACCCAGACCAGAGGAATGATTATTGAAAAAGAGTACACATTTAGTATGCACATCTACTCTGTACAAGTTTTCCTAGAAACCAAATTCACCATAGCAAAAAAAAACCTCAACTTGTACCTTTCGACCGAAAATAAAAAAAAAATAAAATAAAAAGCGCAAACATTAAAAATCACTTGCCACAGAATCGTGATTGAAATTCTAATATAAATTGGTTCTGGAAAATTCATAGTTCGCAAATGGACAACAGAGTTTGGAATTCAAAGTGTTCTATCCTCCTTACCCGCCCACCCATCAGCAACACCTTGAAGCAAAATAATTCCCCGTACCATTAATAGCGAATACCGAATACTTGAAGGCTTGGGGTCGAAACTGATGGACCGTATAATATAATGTTTGCCACTTGATCAAAACACAAGGAATAGAAAAAAAATGGAGAAAAAAATATGCTAAAAAAATTTGAAGTGCACTATTTGGTCTAACGTACTTGTTCTTAAAATGATTGCGCCTGACCTGAGAGTTTCAACGTTGATTCACTGATAGAATATCAGTTGTTGTGTTTTGTATATGCCTTTGTCTTGTGTTTATGTTTGTTTTGGTGTTTTTGTTTGTGTATGCGTAAATATATTCTTACGAAATAAGAATAGTGAAATCTGTGAATATATTTTTACGAAATAAGCCATAAAAAACTTCTGTTCAAAAAATAAGCTATAAAAAGATTTAAAAAAATAAACTGTAAAAAGATAGAATATTTAAATAAAAATAAATTTATAACATTTCATAGCGAAATATGTTTTTACAAAATAAGATATAAAAAGCTTAACAAAAAGAAATATTCTGTAAAAATGCAAAATAGTTAAATGTATAATGTGCTACAAAAAAATTAACTTTAAAAAGGTAAGTATTTAAATAAATTAAATATATAAATATCTACAAAAATATATATAACGAAATCAGTTAAATTTATGAACATTCAAAAAAAATAATAATAAAAACTTTGAACAATCACCTACAACGCCTATGCACCAAGTTTGAACAAAATCGGTTGAGCCGCTTAGGCTGTAGATCGTTCTACAGACAGACAGACATATAGGCAAACAGACAGACAGGCGGAATTGCCCGAACCACTTTTGCGGTGTTCTCTATCATCGTAATGCCAACTTTGATTAAAATCTCGAGTTCGATTTTTTTCCAAATGCAAAACTTTCCCTATAGTACCTAAATATATCGCAAGTAAAAAATTTAAAATATATATATATCTATATCATGATTCTATAGCCAAATCGGTTACTGATCTTACCGCGCGGTCAATTTATTATTGACCCAAATAAAAGATCTTGAGTCGAGAATGATGTCAATCGAATAGTCTCAACGGAGACAACAACAACAAGTAGTACAAACTGGTCCGAGCTTCCTTTGTGAGCCAAAGAGAGAAGCTGATCTCAAAGAGCTTAGCCGCCTCACCGATTGCGTGAAATAGCTCTAATCATTCGATGGTAACCCAACACAATATGCATCATGGATACATAATGTGGCGGGTATTTTGGAAGATTTTGCCATTATTAAGGGCAAGCCGATATATTGCGCTATCTTAAAACACATCAGGCAAAAAATACGCCGAGAGGTGGATTCTGCTTTTGTTGCCTACAACATCTTCGACGACAGCTTTGAGGAAATCTAAAGAATTCTTTACCTACACTACGCTGATAAACGAGATATTCGAACACTCGAACATCAACTCAATCAGCTTTCACAAATGGGCTCCCAGCTGAATTAGTTCTATGACACAGTAAATCACAAATTTTGGTCATTGTAAATAAAATAAAGACGAAACATACACGCCAGAAACGGTAAACGCACTTGTCTAAACTTACCGTAACCGACAGTTAGACGTCTTTATTAGGGTGTTGAATTGCGACTTGTCCCGGATAATCATACAAAAACCAAAAACACTTCCTGATACGTATGCTTCTAGTTTGGAAAACCAGAATTTAGGTTTCCGAAGTCATACAATTCACCCACCAACCTACAGCAACACGCTTATAGCTCCACTCAATTAATTGTCTAGGGCAAATAATCGTACATCTTTTCACCAAAGGCATTCCAACCCATACCCTATTATAAGAATGCATCGAATTATGTAATGTTTTTCCTTCCGCTTCCAATAACCCACCAAAAGTTTTAATTTGGAGTTGATTTAGTGCGATCTTTTTAGAATAAAAATTTTTTCACCGTGGATATGTGTAAAACCTTCAAAAGTCTCGATGAGGACCGAAAAACGCGTGCTCATAGGAGTGTGAGATTCTTACTGCACTAAAAACACCTCCTCCTCCCGATTGCAACTAAGTTATAAGTTTCAACTTAGTTTCAATCGGGAGGAGGAGCAATTTATTATTAACGAATTTAGTTAACGTGTTGTAGGTAACTATCAGGTGATAGTTCGTGCTTCGTCTCATCGATAATTTCGATTATAGTACTATTACATTGTTGTAATAGCCATTTTCTATGATTTCACGAAAAAAAATTTATTTCGGTGCGAACCGTGGGAATCCCGAGATCTCTGTGGAGATCTTCGTTTCTAATGTACCAAGGTGCGTTTACAAACGATATTAGCAGTTTATTTTCAAATGTTTATAATGTATTTAAATTAGAATCTCGCGTACAAACCCAGAGTTGTATACCGTAAGTCCAGACAGGCTTAAGCACCTGTCTGTACAAAATTAGCTTATTTCCGATACTGAGCTTAGAGTGTTTCCCGAGCAACCAGTACATATATCTGAGTTTATTATTTAACTCTTCGCATTTCTTTTTAACATGCGGTTTCCATTTTTCGCGTCTAGAGTCATTCCGAGATATTTTGCTTCATTACCAAACGGAACTTGAACCGTATTAACAAATAGCGGTAATCTATTAATTTTTTTATACGTAAAATCTACGTGGATTGATTTTATTTAGTTGAGCGATATCCGCCATGTTTTTGCCCAATCACTGATACTATTCTAGTAATTTTGTAATTTTGTCTTAGAATCATTTATCGTTTGGCCCACTACTAGTATTGCAATTTCGTCAGCAAACATGGCTTCGATAGTGGCTTCTGTCTGAGGTATATTACGTGTATGTAATAGGTACAATATTGGACCTAAGATTCTTACTTGTGGTACCCCAGCCACTATTTCTTTGAGATCCGAGTAATCGATCCCATGACTTATTCTAAAAAGTCTATTTTCTAGATATGCTTTTAGAAGCGTATGAAGATCGTCAAGCAAAGCTTGCGACACGTCTAGGAAGACCGCAGAACAAATTTTCTTTTCTTCAAGACTTTTCTTAATGACGTCAGTGATCATATGCACTTGGTCAATTGTAGAGTGCTTGCTTCTAAATCCGAACTGATTTTCAGGTATTAGGCGCTTTTCTTCTATTACTGGCTGCAGGCGCAGAAGTAATATTCTTTTAAAGACCTTAGATATTACGGGCAGAAGCGAAATGGGTCTATAAGATTTCTTATCATGTGATGGTTTTCCTGGTTTGAGAACCATTATAACTTCCGCAACCTTCCATTGGCTCGGAACGTGCTCGAACCTTAGAGTGGCATTTATTCTATAAAGAAGATTAATTAACACCTTCGCGAGGAAGCATTTTAAGAACTTCAGCCGTAATTAGGTCATATCCCGGAGCTTTCTTATTCAGGGTGGCCCACGAATCGTGATACAAAAATAAAACGTAATATCTTTTTTTCACTGTGAGTAATCGGTTTATTTTTTTTATTTTATAGGCTACTATTTAGATTTATCAAAATGAATGCTTATAATACTGAAAAAAAGATTTGGGTAGTGCAGCGATACCATTATTTGCAGTCCGTCATTTCCGTCCAAATGGAATTTAGGCTGGAGTTTGGCGGTACTTCCCTGAATTGATGGACCATTATGAGGCGGGTAAACATGTTTGTCGAATATAGAAGCAACGAGCGAAGACCGTATCATCGAGATCCCAGTGTTCGGGTTCAGGATAAAATCGTGGCTGTTGTATCGGCAATACAGGCAAATCCAACCGTTTCGACTCGAAATTTATCGGTACAAATTGGAGTTATCAGACGGTCATTACAACGTATACTTCATAATGACTTAAACTTGTTTCTGTACAAAGTCCAAGGTACAAGCAAGTTAAACCCTCAGGATTTGCCTGTTCGCCTGGAATTTTGAGGAAAATTTATTGCAATGGCCGAAGAAGACAACACATTGATAAATTGTTTGTTCATGTCATGTGAAGCCCATTTTGACTTAAACGGCAATGTTAACAAGCAAAATTGGCATACATAGAGTGGGTCTAATCCAGAAATGCTCCATGAGACGGAACTGCACCCAGAACGAGTCACTGTGTGGTGCGCAGTTTCATCAAGGTGTATTGTGGGGCCGTACTTCTTTGAAGTAAACGGTGTAACACAAACTGTCAATGGGGACCGTTATTTAAAGATGTTGAAGGAGTTCTTTTACCAAGAACTTCGCCGAAGACGTATCCCTTTATGCAGGATTTTGTTTCAACAAGATGGAGCAAGTGCACACGTAGCTACACCAGTTATGGCGGAGCTCCAACGAAAATTCCCAAACAAATTGATATTCAGAAACTGCACTTTCCGCTGGCCACCAAGGTTACCTTACCTGACTGCACCAGACTTTTTCCATGCGGTTATGTCAAGCAGGAAGTCTACAAAACGAAATCCAGGAATTTGACTGAATTGAAGCAGTCCATTAAGACAATAATTGAGGCGATCCCAATTTCAACCCGTCAGGCCCCAATGAACAATTTTCTGATCAGGTGCCGCATATGCGTTGATGAGCGTGGAGGTTATTTGCGGTCTATCATCTTTAAAAACCATTAGTTATTTAAAATAAAATTTAATTTTTAATCCAATAAAAAAAAACTAATGAAATACATCGATTAAAATAAAAGTTATTTAAATTTCTTATTGTAGCACGATTCGTGGGACACGCTGTACTTAAGCTTTCTAATTTCTCTATTTAATTTGGCAAATGTAAAATTTCGCGTTATGTTATTTTCGCTTGAGTTAGAACGTATATTTAAATTTTCATTGAGTCCTTGCCCATCAAAAGTTTTAAATGTGTTCTCCAGGTAATCCGCGAAAACTTTTGCTATCTCTTTGTCGGTTTTTGCCCATTCGTTTTGATCATTCTTAATCGGAGGCGCTGGGAGCTTTGGTTTCTTTGTTACTTTAACAGCTTTCCAGAGTGAGTAGTTGGATTCTTTTCCTGCTGTCAAGCTTTCAAGATAATTTCCAACTTCAAAATTTTTGAATTCTGCTATCGTCTTTTTAAGCAAATTACACAAGCGATTTAAATTTAGCTTCTGTTGAGGAGCTCGAGTTTGCTGCCTTTTCGTACGTGCTTTTTGATTCTCTTTTACTAAATCTTTTATTTCCTGCGGATATTTTAGGTTTTAAAGCGCGGCATTTCTTTTTGGTACGTGGTGTTGTTCCATGCGGCTTGTACTATATCTTCAAGTTCGAGAGGCGTTTGTAATGATACCATTAATTCAACATTATCCTCTATATCTTTTTTAAAACCTTCCCAGTTGGTTTTCCCATTGGTTAGCCTGGGTGGTTGAATAAAAATTACAATTTTAATTAAAATATTCGGTTATTTCGTGAACTTGTAAGTCGAACTGTAGGCCGACCCCTTTTTTTTTTTATAATCTACACGCGTTCAAGAGATTGTACTACCCTTTAAGAGTTACAACACAGCGCGGGCGTTAGGTTAAGGAAGAGAAAGAAATATAGGAAAGATGTTTGGCAGGATGTTCCGAGACTGCAGGGTGTTATTGGCTCAGATTTTATCTCCAGGCTTGGCGGCTGAACTAATACGGAGAAATTTTCCCTGTCTTATTTATCTATATCTCTTATAATTCGCATTATTTTTTTTATTAGGTATCATATTTTATCGGTATACTAGTTTTACTCAATCGCCTAAACAGCATATAATGAGTAAACCAGCAACTCATTGTATGAGATTTTATATTAGAATTGGTATTAATGGAAAAATAAGAGGACATAGACTACGGCAGGGATCGAACCTGTGACCATGAGGATGGCAGGCGAACATACAACTATCGCGCCACAGCCACCCCCTGTAAAATTGAAAATGGAAATGGCACCCTACTATTTTTTTACATGGCATCATTACATAAGCAAGTAAATTGAGAAGAAAAAAATGTCCCTTATATCTCATCTGGTGTTTAGATTTTAAAAACAGATTTTTTTGTATATTACAAAAGCATAACCGCATTTTTATTTTGTTTTTATTTTAAGTACATTTTCTAAGACAAATTGGTGGGAGTCTGCTGCAATATTTTGGACACTAGTGGCATACTATTTACACGGGTTTTTAATACGGAATCGTCGATCGATTTCCATTCTTCCACAATTGCCTCTCGCACCTAAGCAACACTGGCAAATTGCTTATTATGGGTATGCATTTTGCGGGTCAAAATATTCAATGGTGTTGCAGTCCGGGGAACGTGGCGTATAATTAATGCTGCATCCAATTTGATCCATTTTTTGCTGGAAATTCGTGAAAAATTTGGGTAGGGAGTTGCAGTTTCCACGGTTTTTCGTGTCTTAAAAAGTGGTGGAGTGATTGTTCGGTGCAAACTGGTGCCAGCTTCAAATCTAACACCACCCCATTTACATCCTATTAGTTTACACTTAACTATTGTAATTCTAAACGGCACAATCTAGAGAATTTTCGTTTAGATTATTTTCAGTGACGAAAAGAAGTCTAATCTTGATGGGTCCAGTAGGTTTTAACGGATTTGGCACGATCTGAGAAAGGAAAAAAAGTTTTTTTCCAAGAGGAACTTTGAAGGTGGCAGTTGTATGGGGGCTTTCTGCGACCGTGGTAAGGTTGCACCTGTTTTCACGACTACAAGAATGAACAGACAATTTGGTACCATACTTACGACGATGTCTCGAGTTGGGCATGTCTTTCAGCAATATAATGTCCCAATTCGCATTAGTCGTCAAAGTTTGGAGTGGTTTGAATCCAATAAAATAAATTTGATATAGTTGCCGGTAATTGCCACACACTGTAACCCCATTGAAAATATGTGGGAAATTTTGGCCCGCAAAATTTATGACCATAATATAGACAATTTGGTAGTGTTGCTGAGCTGCGAGAGGCAATTGTGGAAGAATGGAACTCTATAGACGATTCCGTATTAAGAACCCGTATCAACAGTATGCCAAAAAGAATTATTAGCTTGGTCGAAAATATTGCAGCAAACTCCCTTACCAATTAGTCTTAGAAAATGTACTTAAACTAAAAAAAAAATAAATAAAATACTGTTATACTTTTGCAATACAAAAAAATCTGTTTTTAATTTCTAAACACCAGAGAGGAAATAACGGATATTTTTTTTCTTCTCAATTTACTTGCTTACTGATGCCATTCAATAAAAAAATAGTAAGATGTCATTTTCAATTTTCGCATGTTTACACGTTGCGGTGATACTTATGCGTATATCATTAGTTTCAAGAAAAAAAAAAAAATAGTTGGTAAAAAGAAGATTTATTGAACTCCTACACAAAATAAATTGGCAAAGAATGTGTAACATATCTTAGGTCCTTAATGCAATACCGGTGAGGTGATCTTCTATAATAATTGCCGGCAACCTAATTTTAAAGCGACTAAGCATGGAGAATTGCTTGTTATGGTATAAATTTTCTGAACAATAAGAATCTAACATTTCTGATGAGACGTTCTCAACTTCTTTTTTTCCATTTTTGTATACATATGGTTTGCATATAGTATAGCTTAGTATGGTTTGGGACAGATTCCAAGTCAGCTTCTGTGAATATAGTTTCTTGGCAAAAATGCTCCGTGCTGAAATATTGCCAGTACATCTGAAGAAAGACGATCTTTCGGGTCTGTCACCACAGAATCCGATAGGGCCCATTAGATCAGTCCCACCAAATAAAAGCCCAGTGAGCATGCAATGTCGGCCTGGGGTCCAATTCCGCAACAGTGAGCTTAACATGTGTACACAGAAAATCGTTTTTTTTTCTTGACGGATAATGCGTATACTGATAGGTAAATTTCCTCAGCCATATTTTGAGCATGATTAATTTTTTTTTCAAGCAAAATCATTCATGCTTGCGGTATCCGGCCCCGGGATATTTTTATGGGCAAGATTTCTCGATGAATCGTAAAAAACACATACATATTTTATAATTATAACTTAAATAAAATGCACGACTGGATCGCACGAACTTGCTCTTCTGTCCGATCACATCGAATGCCAAAGATTTCTGTTAAAAATCTAATCATATATTTAAAGCAGTTTTTTACTTCATTTTTTATATTTATAAAATATCTTTAATTTTTTTCTAAAAAAATTGGTATGACAGTCTTAAATATTATATTATGAACTTAAAAACAAAATACTAAATCGGCTCAATCAAAGAAAAAATAATTCAAAATTCTGAAATAAATACTTAAACTAATTTAAGCTAAAAAAAAGTACGCCATTTTATTTGTTAGATAAATTTGAATTTATGAGAAAAAAATTTTAAAAATCTGTGAGGCGGTTTTTGAGAAAAAAAGTGTCTGTTTAAAAACTTTTTGAAAACATTTTTCAAAAAAAATTCAAATTCATAGGTATTCAATAAATACATATAAATATAATTTTTGAAAAAAAATTAATGAGCAGTTTTCGAAATATAAATTTTTAAAATTATTTTTTAAAAATGATTTTAAAAACACTAAAAAATACTAATTAAAAATATTGGTATGCGGTATAATTAAGGCAACCCAATCTTATATATGTGTGAAATTTGGAAAGAATCGGTTAAGCCGTTTATGAGATAGTCGAAAGCAAAAAAAAACGGCACTATGGAAAGTACCGTTTTTAGACATTTTGCTAATTTTTTTTTCAACCATATGATCGGTCGTAGCTAAAAAACCGCAAAGATTTTTTTTTGGAGCCGTTTCCGAGAAAAATATGTTTGAACGTAACGTTTATATGAACTAAAAAAAAAGGTCATTTTCCCCTCTGTAACTCTATATACCAAGTTTAAAGCAATTTTTAGACCGTCTTTTTTCGTCTTCGCTATCATCGTAATGTCATGTTTGAGTGTTATCTCACAACTTTTTTTTTCGACGAATGCATAACTTGCCTTATAGTACCTATAATCGCAAGTAAAAAAGGTGTTTGTACTACTTTAAGTATAGATAGATAGATAGATATTTTATTATTGTTTCGAAAAGAAGAATTACATAGTTAACAATATTTTAAAGTCATTGCATAGCACAGAGATATGATAACAAGTTGTATCTTACTACTGAAAAATCAATATTATGTTTCTGAAAAGCTTACGTTTTAATATTTATAAAATCGAAGGAAAAAGATTACTAAAACCTTCATTTGAGATTTGTTTATAATTACATATATCACAGGAAAAGCTTAAATCTAATAATAACTGAATACTTATTCAGAAGTAAATAAATATGTACATAAATAAATATATCAATAAATATATCAATAAATATGTATAAGAACATAATAAAATATATAAATAAATAAATTAATAAATAAGTAAATAAATATATATAAGAAAAAATTAAATATATAAATAAGTAAATAAACAAACAAGCAAATAAATAAATAAATAAGTAAACAAGCAAGTAAATAAATAAATAAACAAACAAATAAGTAAATTAACATATGAGAGATACAGTAAATAAATATGTAAATATAGAGTAAATTATAAATAAATAAGTAAAACAATATACACAAATACAAGTAAATAAGTTAAACTATCAAAAGAAATAATCAAGAAAGGAAACAATAATGATACCTAGTATATATATTTTTGATATTATTAACATTTTTTTTGTTGCTTAATATATACATTTTTTTTTTTTTTTTTTTTTAATCGGATTTTTTTGTGTTAAATTAGGTTTCTTATAAGAGTGTTTTCACTTGATTCACATTTTCTAAAAAAAATTTCATTGAGAACTTCAATTTTTCTGTGTATTTTTAACGCGTTTGCTCTTTCGTGTAATTCCTGAGTTGAAAAATGCCATGGGACCTTTAGGATCATTTTTAAAATTTTATTTGGTAAGATTTGTAATTTTTTCTTATGCATTTCAGCACAGTTTCCCCAAACAGGTGATCCATATAACAATATCGCTTGAAAAACGACCTTAAAAATGATTAATTTGTTGTATTTACTTAATAACGACTTCCGGTTGATAAGCGGGTATAACAGTTTAATACCAATATTTATTTTATTCGTTGTCATTAGTGTGTGTTCCTTAAAGGACAACTTCTTGTCTAAGTAGACACCTAAGTACTTAACAGAGTTGACCTATGGGATATCACAGTTATTTATATTTAAATTGCTGCTGGGTAAAGAGCAATCCTTTCTTTTTCTGGTGAAAAAGATAGCTTGACTCTTTCCAGCATTTATTTTAATTTTCCAATGTTTATAATATTCGAAAATAACGACAAGAGCATTTTGAATATTGTTCATTATATTCGAAGGATGTTCATCGGATGAGTATATCGCAATGTCATCTGCGTACATTCCACAATCACAACTTTGTAGGACTGGGAAGTCCGATGTAAATATATTAAATAAGGTGGGTGATAAAACAGATCCTTGGGGAACGCCCGCAGGGATAATTTTCGAGACGGAACTTATTCCTTTGACTGAAACTATGAGTTTTCTATCAGTCAAAAAACTTTGAATAAGCTTAATTAAATAAGCTGGACATTCATACATAATAAGCTTGTGTATGAGTGCATGATGCCATACTGTATCAAAAGCTTTTTCTACATCTAGTAGAACTAGTCCAGTAGATTTTTGTTGGTTGAATTTTTCTTTTACATGTCTGCAGATTCTAAGAACCTGATGCGACGTATTATGCTCTTTCCTGAAACCAAATTGCTGCATTGGTATTACATTCTTATCATTCAGAAAAAAATCGAATTTGCTTCGAATAACCTTTTCAAAAATCTTGCTCATACTACTCAGTAGACTTATCGGTCTATAACTCACAGGATCACTTCGGGGCTTACCTGGCTTCAAAATTGGGACAACTTTTGCCATCTTCCATTTTAATGGGAAATATTGACTTCTCAAACATGCATTTATTAACCCAGTTAGATATATAAATCCACTCATGGGTAGTTCTTTCAGAAATTGATTTTTTATGCCATCAATTCCTGGAGATTTTTGGTTCCGCAGATCACATATTAAATACTCTACATCTTCTACAGAAATTAGCTCATTAGCCGGAAAGCTTATTGCAGTTCTATTAAATTCTCTGATAGATGTGTCTACGAGGTTAGTCAGAACTGGGTCGAAGTTAAGATTTAAAGGTGAAATATGATTATTAGCAAAAGTATTTGCAAATGCATTTGCTTTTTCTTCATTAGAAGTGAAGACTATACCTGATGACTCGAGCGGTGGTATTTGACTGTTTTTTTTTTAAATTATTTTATAAATGTTCCAAAAGGGTTTTGTAGAAGGATGTAATGAACAAAGTTTTTTATTCCACTCTTTATTTCTAAATTCTAAAATTGAGGCTGTTACCAATTTGTTAAGATGATTCATTTCTTTTAAATCATATTGCTGTCGGAATTTTTGCCATTTTCGCCTGAACATATTTCTCGCTTTAATAAGATCTAATATTAAACGAGGAAGAGTAATAGCTCGTTTGTTAATTGATTTTTTAGGGACTGATACACTAATACTTTCTAAAATGTTTTTTTCAAAAAAATCAACACAGGCGTCTATATCTTGACAACATGTAACGGTTTCAATGCAACTTGGGGATTGACGAATATTAGAGTTAAGGTAGGAACGATACAAGTGCCAATTAGCATTCTTAAGGTCTAAATATTGAACATTTAATAAATTTGGACTAAGCGTAGTATCACAGCAGACAGGAAGATGATCCGAACTAAGCGCATTCGCAGTAATAGGGGTCGTAAAACAATGGGGGATGTTTGAAAGAAAAAGATCTATTGTAGATGGTGAAGATCTCCTAGAAGCAGGGATATAAGTTGGACCATTTGGGTACATAAGAGTGATGGGATATCTCATCGTGAAATCCAATAAATCGTTACCCCATGAGTTTGCCCTAAGACAACCCCATTCCCGATGTTTACAATTAAAGTCTCCGCCTATTATAAATTGGTCATTACTTATTAATTTTTTTAAGTCGTTTTTGAAGTAACGTTTTTTGATACTATTTGATCTACCGCCAGGAAAATAGATAGAATAAATTTTTAATTTATTGGAGTTTTGTAGGACCAGTTCAATGCCAATTGCTTCAATAATTTTAGTATTAACTTTTGGAAGTAAAACATATTTTATTTCTTTCTTGAGGAGAATGGCAACACCGCCACCTAAACTTTCTCTGTCTAATCTATGACATATAAAATTACTGTTTGAAAAACGCACATCAGCATCAAGCCAGGTTTCACACAAAAGACAAATATCGACATTAGCATTTAAGAGAAAATTAAAGAACTCAGTACATTTATTACGAATACCACGGGCATTCCAACATGCAATTTTCATTATTTGTGAATTACTTTGCATAATGAGAGTATAAATATTTAGTAGCTAGCTGTGCAATGACATTAAATTGATCAAACTTGGACTTACATTGACCAAGCTTAGAAATCATCTCCATCGTAAGAGAAGCAAGTTCTTCTTGAGAGAAGAGATCGCTCTCTTTTGAAATATTATCCCTCGAAGCTGGTTCTGTCATTCTGGTTGAATCTTGTTGTTGTTGTTGTGGTAGCTGACGTTGCTGATGTTGTTGTGTAGAATATGGTTGCATTTTCCAATGATTTGGCGGTTGGGAGAGTGAAGGAAAGTCATGCATACACCCAACATTAACTTGCTTTTTTGGAACATGAATCCGCTGTCGTGCTCGTGGGGCAGGTAAATTGCGGTTTGTTGTTCTCTTATTTGTTCTCTCTTTCATCTCAATATACTTTAATCTAATATCACATAATTGATCAGTAGATCGATGACTTTGCTTGCAGTTGGCACATTTGTTAGAAGTTTCATTCACAGTGCATTCCGAGGTCTTATGGGGACCGGAACAATTAGCACAGCTTGTTTTAATATTACAGTGTCTCTCACCGTGGCCAAATATTTGACAATTATGACATTGCGTTATTTTATTTTTAAATCGCTTTTGGAATTCCCAGCGAACATGGGTACGAAATATTGTTTTTATGTTATGTCTTAGCTCAGCTATTCGGGCAGAGCCATTTTCTAAATACACAATGTAGAATGTATCCACAAATGTTTCATGGTTCTTTGTTATTTTTTTTATATCTGTGCACTTAAGGCCAAGTGATATTAGTTCACATTTAAGAGCATCAGTTGCAATGGAGTCCAAACCGAACAAAATAACTTTAAATGGCCTTTCATTTCGATGGTCATGTGTGAAAAATTCACAACTGTTTTCTTTTAAAGACTTTAACACCTTGTTAAAAGATGCCAAGGTTTCACAAAAAACTTTTATTCCTATAGAGATCTTTCGAATAGAATAATCTAATATGTTTTGTTCTTTCATTAACGCGTGAATATATTCACTTGTTTTGTTTAGCACTTTTATGGGAGGTACCGATAGTTTTTTTTCTGATATGGGCGCCTGAACGTTAGTGGGTGGATCATCCATTTCATCGTCGTCGATTGAAAGAATATCAAATGGATTATTGCTATCCATCACCGACATTTTGTGAGAATGTGTTCTCCTAGATTTGTTAACAGAGGATTCGAGATCCTCACCGCTACGTGAGCGTTTTCGTTCAATTTTGAGGGTTTTATTATCTAATTACGTAAGTATACTGAATCGCACGTCTGTCACGGACAATAGCACGACTGAGACTACTTTAAGTATAGTTTGCATTTTGGTCAAACATTTTTTTAAGTGAAAACTGCTTTAGCGGCGTTGTGCACTTCTTTGGGATGGGTAAAAAATGTTAAGCTTGAGTTATTAAACGTGTACAATCCGCTGCACGCGTCCATGGATTGCGACTGCTGATGGCCGGACCTTCTGTATACTCGTAAAATTTGTGTATATAAACAGCTTGTTTCTTTATTTATTCCGGATAAGGAATAGAATGGATGGAAAATACGCAATATTTATCCAGAATATCCAGAATGGAATAAAAATTTAATATTATTAATTATTTGTTAATGAAAACAAGAATTTAACTATTGTTTATATATTTATTTCAATAATAAAACATAAAAAACGATTGGCCATCCATTTTGTTTACTTGCTTGGTTTCCGTCTTGGCTGGTGTCAATTTTTGGCTTGTTTGACATTCACATGAGTGGTATATTCCGAGAATATTCTTTTTATTCCGTGTTTAAATAATGCATTCCAAACGGTCAGGAATGATTAAAAAACAACTAAATTGTTTATCCGGAATATTCCGTGGAAAAAAGGAATGCAAAAATGGTATTCCGAATATTCTAGAAACCTAGAATTAATATAGAAACATACTCAAAGTTTTTAACATATGGAAATTGAACAAAGTAAAATGTGACTTAAAAAACGCATGTAGGTACAAAATGTAGGTAGATTTTTTCGGTAGTTATCGGTTCCCAACGAATATCAAAGGCAAAGCAAGGCATAGATTTGTACAGCGTCGATCATTGTGTTTAATAAATATAGGAAACTAAAAATGCAAAAGTCAAGATGAAATGTTGACAACGGTAATGTTCAAGTTTTCACTTCAGTCGGCACTCCCGGAGTGCAACCGGTTGTGTTTTTTTGTAATATTTTGTTGCCTGCAGTATAACCATTTTTTTTTTTGATTTTCGACTTTCTCATAAGCGGCTTGAAGGATATCAATCAAAATGTTTTCTTAGGAGGTCCATTAAATTATAAATAACTAGCAGAAAGTCCACGGCGTTGCCAGGGAACCTGAGGCAAAAGTCTTTTCATGCAATATCTTCCAAATTAAATGAAAAATAGAAAAAAAATATTGTAAGAAAAAAGATTTTTCATGTATTTTTTCGTTGAATAACCAAGTTCTGTAACTTTCGAATCGGTAATAATAGTAAAGAAAAAAAGAAAAAAAATTGTTTGTTTTGGATTTAAGATGTCAAAACTTCAATTTACTTTCTTCCATTGGAAATAATAACATAACATAATAACATAAACCCATTTTTTTTCAGAGGCTGTAAGTGAGGAAAAGTTATCGGCTGAGTTACAGAAGTTGGGTACAGGGTTAGTTTTCTTATTTTTTTAACAAACGAACTATTCTTCATTTTAGGACTCTTCGCTTTCCGGAGGTTGTCGTTTTACTTGCGATAGGTAAATGCAATTTAAGGCAAGTTATGCATTCCTGTTAGTATAGCCACTTACAGCCCAAATGGGTGGGCCGAATTCCTTCATACTTGGTATAGATTTTTTTTGTGAAACTGCCATTATGCTCAAGCTCATTTTTCTCAAAATGGTTCCTACGATTTAGATTTAAAAAAATCAAAAACAAATTAACAACAACAGCTAAGAATGGTACCGATAGTTTTGTTTTCTACTATCTGGAAAACAGCTTAGGTGATTCTTTCGTTCATTCGAAATTTTACACAAATTATATAGGTTTAGGTACTTCAACTTGTAATGCATACCAATATTTTTAATTACCTATTAGATATTTGTTTGTATTTTTAAAAGCATATTTTAAAACTTTTTTTTAAGAATTTAATAATTCCAAAACAGCTCATTATTTTTCGTTTCAAATTATAAGTATACACAATATGCTTTTTTCCTAGAAATCGCTCCACAGATTTTAATAATTTTATTCTCATAAAGTCAAATTCATCTATACCAGTTTGTTCGCTAAGGCTAAACTCAAAAACCACACCTACATTTTAAAAAATCGTTTGGTTTTGAGAGGTTGTAGTTTGCAAGTGGCTTAAGGGTTAAATATTTTTTGGCAAAACTAAGCTTTTTGTAGGGTGAAATGGGCTAAACGCAACAAAAAAAAAACAGTACTTGTGAAAGTAAAAATTTCGGGACTGTGAAAGTTTACACAGCAAACTTGATTTTCTTTGTAAACTTAACAAATGTGCAAATGAAAAAAATGGCAGTTAAGTGTAAGATCCTATCAACTCTTATAGCTGGCACATGAAAAGTGTGGACCCACCAAATTTTGTTTTACTTTCATGCATATATCAACTTACGCGAAAGCGTGATCTTACACTTGCAAGTTAGATTTTACGTTCGCAAAAGTAGCAACTGGCGCTGGGGAATCATTGCAGATGTAAGCTCGGTTAATAGGCTAATTTTAATATTCTCAACAAACTATTCATTTTTAACATGGTGCCAAACACACGCGACCTTATGCTGAAATTCAAGGAACATTGCATTAATTCACCGGCGTCTGTAACCATGAAAATACAAGATTTCGCGAGTGTATGTGTTTACACACTAAAATAAATTTTCTTTGCAAACTTGAAAAAAATTATAGTTCAGTGCGAAACCTTAGAAACCTTTTTGCTTTCATGAAAATAGCGCTGGCGAGGGTCAATTCATGTATGTGTATAAGCCCCGCATAAATTACAGAAAAGGAACACGTCTAATGTCGAATTTCTTTCATCGAAATCTTCGGAATATTTCATATGAAACCCAAAATGTCGGGTCTTTAAAGGCTTAAAGTAAGACCGCACTAATGCCACACTCTCCAACACTATGCATAATTTTTTTCAAGCCGCACTTGAATGTCAGCCCTTTTCGCCTTCGCAATCATCGTAATCTCATGTTTGAATATTATCTCAAATTTTATTTTTCAAAGAATGCATAACTTGCCTTATATTGTACTTACTATATCCGCATGTAAAAAAACGAAAACGAAGGGTCTCAGAATGAAGAATAAGTTCGTTTGTAAGCAAAAACAAATATAAATAATAAATCTTCTTTGATAAATTTAACAAGGAAACTAATATGGTATAATAAACGATAGAATAAATGATAGATCATTTTCTTTACAAATTTTGTTTCTTAATTTTTATTTCATTTGGAAGACATTTCAATAAAAGACTTTTGCCTCGTGTGCCCGGCAACACCGGGGACTTTCTGCTAGTTTGGAAATAAAATCCATAATAAGAGCGGAAGTAAACAAAACAATTACTAATTTGGATATAAAATCCATGGAAACAGCAAAACGTAAACAAAACAAAATATGAATTTAGAAAATTCTATTTCAAAATTTGGATAAATTTCAGATGTAAGTGCATATTAAATTTAGTAGCCTACAAACTGGCCAAAGGACAACAGAAGATGATACAATCATTTTTATGGCGTTTCAAATGGTAAGTCGTCAGTTTATCTGTCATATACAGACAAACTGACTACGAAATAAAATTACACTCTTATATATTAGTAGAGAGTAGAGGTAGTGCATACCAAAATTTTTGAAACATTTTTTTTTTAGATTTTTGAAAAAGAAAATAAACGTGTGGGCCATTTCAGAAATTTTGTTTTTAAATTTATATTACTAAATATTTTAAATGTTCATACCAATTTTTTTTAGAAAAAATTTAAGTATTTTTATATATACAAAATTAGGTGAAAAGCGACTTCAAAAACACATTTAGCCGTTTGTATTAAGAATCTTTTGCATATAATGTGATCGAACATAGGAGCAAGTACGTGCGATCCAGTCGTGCATTTTATTTATTTATTTTTTTTCTTTTTTGAAATTCTGCTTTTAAGATTATATTATTAAATATTTAAAATTGTCATACCTACCAATTTTTTTTAAATATATTTAGATTCTTAATAGTAATCTTTTATTTTTCTAAGAGCAAGTACGTGCGATCCAGTCTTGCATTTTATTTTTATTAAAAGAGCTGTAAAAAGCTAACAAATTTTGTTTTCTGTTGCATTTAGATCAATTATCATTCTTGTGATTTATTCACTTACTTGTGAACAATTACAAATTACCAAAATTACCACAATCAAACTGTGTATTTTTAATTGGGATCCAATTTTTTTTTACGAATCCATTACTTACCCTAATTGTAATTACATCATTGTAAGGAAAGTGGGACGGGTATGGGCTTTAATTTATAAAAAAAAAAACGTAAATTGCTCATCTCTTCGTTCGATTAATGATACTAAGCAAACGAATATTTATCTTGATTTCATTATTTTTTCAGTCTGCTAAATTTTAAGTAGAAAAAAAAATAAACAAAGTCGTGGCAGGGGAACATTCACATGGAAATAAATACACGTGGCTCGGGGCTTTTAAGCGAAGCAGCCCCAAAAACCAAACAGCTTTGGTTTCGAAATAGAAATAGAAAAATACTAAGTCAACACAAAAAATTGGAAATGTGATGGGTTTGGTTTTTGACGTCCAATTTAGAATAACATTTTTAATGGAAAAGTATTACATTTTTGAGAGTAATTAGATTTTAGATATTTAATATGTATATGGGAATAACATATATTATTTATTTACAAAGCTTCGCAACCAGGATTCTTATCGGAATATGAATTTAGATTTTTTTTTGTAAAGTGTATTTTAAAACAAACACCAAAATTTCTCTTATTACATTAAAGACAAAAATGTAGGAATGATCCATTTTAGAGACCAGAAATAAACCGAGAGTGGAACTTTATGTGTAGACTTGAAATGGAAGAATGGATGATGGGAAGTACTGACACATTTAGTACTAGCAACAATTAGACAGTAAGGGCTTTAATCTTGCAAATCTAAATGGTGTTCTGCACATAAAAATGCACATCTTTGGATCTACAGATTGTTTAGTGAGTCGAACTATTTGCAATAACCTTCTTCCTCGAAACGCTCCAAAGGATGCAAAGTTTTTTTTCAGTTATCAAATATATTTTTACTTAAGTGGATGTCCCCAGAAATTAAAGTATAATGTACAGTGAAGAGTCAAAATAAGTCCACTGGCCAAAAGTTGATAATGAACTTTTACCCACTTGGGTAACTTATAAGTTACACATTTATAATGAATTTACAATAACTTAAGCCTGCATCAATTGACATTTTGAAATTTGTCGGTCCGTAGTCTTTTGACCCTGCGCCTGCTGTCGAGATTTAAAAAAGATTACGCCTTAGTGACATCGAATTTAGATATGTCAGATTGGATTTATTGTTTGATTAATTGGACTATGAAGGGATCTGGAGAGTATATCCAAATTAAATTTGCGAAAATTGGAAAAATTAAGCCCATTATCTTGAAAAATCAATAATTTACAGAAATATTATCGTAACAGAATTTTATTAATACTCAATATAAAAGCAGTACAATTATATATCATACTATAGCAGACCCGCCCGTGCGTTGCTCCGACTTTATTGTATTTATATTTTGGTCATAATTTTATGAATATTTGTTTTTAAAGTATCCAGAGTACTGTACGAAAGAAGAAATTCAAAGGTGACAAATCATGCAATCTCAGCTAAATTTTGATCGAAATTGGTAGCGCCATTTTCTAAGAAAGTCAAAAATATGGAATAGCACACAGAATTTTTCGAACAATTTTATAATAGTTGTAAGGCAGGTACCATTAACTTTTAGGCTAAACAAAAAACATTTTCTCCTAGAGCATCACTTTTGATTTAGACGCTTAGGAACATATCTGTTCTGTAAGGTTTGAAATTGGATTCAAATTATTCAAATCTACTTTAAAAAAAAAAATAAAATTTCATATAGCTTTTTTACAAAAGAATTGTGCGTAGCGATGAAGCTCCTTTCCACAGCTAAATGGATTCGTGAAAAAGGAAAATTGCCGTATATAGAGCGAATAGTATCCTCAAGCCCTTAACGAATCACCATTGCATCTATTAAAATTGACTGTTTGCTGGTTGTACGCACGCTGGTGGCATCATCGGTAGTTATTTCTTTCGAAATGGGAAAGGAGCTGCGATTACGGTGTATGGGGAGCGCTATCGAGCAAAGCTGACTGATATTTTGTTTCCAAAAATTAATCAGCTAGACATCCACTACATTTATTTCCAACTAGACTGTGCAACTTGCCATGCAGCGCACATAACCATAGATTCATTTCAAAACCAATTTGTTTCGTTCAATTGCTAGATATTAAAATTTTATTGTTATTGTATTGTATTGTTAAGGAAGTGATTGGTAAAGATTCTAGTTATTAGCAATCAGTGATTTCCATTCATTAAAAACTAAAGCATGAACAATATTACTTAAAAATCATCAAATCACCTGGCAAATAAAATTTTAAAATCATAAATCTAATGTCTCAAATTTACGTTTCAAGACTGGATGAGGAAGATGCTGGTAAGAACAAACAACCAATGTTATATATATTAATTTGCTAATATTTTTCTTTGATTTCAGGGTGTCCTAAAAGTAAAAAAGTTTCAATACTGATGACGATGAGAGGAAGGCATCTTTAATTTTCAGCGAAGAATTGGAGGAATTTGAATTTACCGGATCTTCAACAACAACAACAACAACTACAACCGCAGAGTATCTCCGCCGAATAATTGAATGTAATAGAATTAAAGTTAAAGTTTGCTTGTGTCATTTTTTCAGACACACTGTAATGAGAATATTTTTTATATAAATAAGTTGTCTCGAATCGCAATTTCCAAAGCTTTCGTGAAATTCGGTCCACAATCACATTATGACAATTTTATTGCAAATAAGACTACGCACACATTATTTCACTGGCGCAGTCATCTTGGACTTACTGGAAAAAACATAACCAACCTCGCTGCTGAAGAGTTAATTTTCTTCTGTGAATTATACGGTACGAAATCTGTTAACGAATTTCCAATAATGTACTAATAATTGTTTAGTTCTCTTAAAACTGAATTTCCTTTCTCAAATACATTTTAGGTTATTCATATTCGGAGACCAAAAGCCAATACTCAAAAAGGAGGTTTTATTCTATTTTATTAAGCTATATACATACTAGATATAATTAATAAAGTGTGAGCCTTGACTGGCTCACAACAACTACGCGGAGAATCGTACATATCTATTATTTTGACGTTTCCTTTTTTACTTGCGATTATAGGTACTATGAGACGAGGCCAGTTAGTTATGTATTCGTTAAAAAGAAAATGTTTCTAACAATCAAACATGACATTACAATCATAGAGAACACCAAAAAAGTGGGTCCCCCAATTCCGTCTGTCTGTCTGTCTATCTGTCCTGGAATCTGCAGACTAAGCGGTTCGGTGGATTTGCTTCAAACTGGCACATATTGTTTTTTCGGTAATATGCCAACACGTTTTTTTTCATTTTTTTTAAGATGATAAATAACAGTAGCTCCCATATATTTTTGTTTTGGCCAAAAACAAAAATCGTATTTTTCTCAAAACGGCTCCCACATTTTATTTTTTTTTTGCAAATAGAATAAAAAATAAAATGCACGGCCGAATCGCACGTACTTGCTCTTATGTTCGATCGAATCGTATGCAAAATATGTCTATTAATTATCCTAATATATTTTTAAAGTTGTTCGTACTATTTTTTTTATTTTTCTACAAAAATAATTAGTGCGACAATTTTAAACATTTAATAAAAATAAACTTCAAAACGAAATTAAAAAAAAATTCTTAACACGTTAGAATTAAAAATTTCTTACAGAAGTTAGAATTTTCAAAAAAAAAAAAATTCGCAAATTTTATAACTCAAAGGACTTACTAAATAAAATTTTTGATGGAAATCCTTCTAGCTGTATATGAGAAAGTCGAAAATCAACAAAATGTTGTATCGAAGGTACCGGTAATAAAAAAATATGTAAAAACTATTTTTGACCAAAATGTAGACTATACATAAAATAGTACACAAACTTTCTTGTATCCAAAGCGTTAGCACCGTTTTCGAAATAATCAAGATGGTATATAAACAATTTGTTCGGCAAGTACATTTATTTTTAAGTATTAAGTATTAAACAAAAACTAGCCTATCTTAGGTACGCCACCAAAATAAACATTAAGAAAAAAAACCTGAAAATCGGTTATATTATGCACAACAAGGTGACACGAGAATTATATATAATAAATGTTGCCGAATAACTGCTGTATATTACTCATTTATTGATTATTATTTAATTTTTTTTTTAAGAATTGAAATTTCGTGTAAAGTAAACTAAAAGTTTATACTTAAGGCTTAATTTAGATGGCAATAAGCTCGATTGAGACTATCTCAACTTTATTTCCATCTCGATTTTACGTTGTCTACATTATTGCCTAAACCGATGGAAATAATGTTGAATGGAAAAGTAGGCAATAAATGTGACTGAAATTATTGCAAAACTTGTTTTAGTTTAGCAATTGGTAATACAGTAGAAGCACGATATAGTGAATCTTGTTCGAGTGAACTATCCAATATAGTGAACACACAAAAAAAGTGTCACCCCGAATGTTCCCTATACCTAATTGCCCTAAATCTACGTAAGCCAGCCAAGACATACCATCTTCATCGACTTTAAATATCATGATGCTGTTCAGAGAGCCACCAGAACTGGTTCACCTGTTTCGCCCTATCCCTTCGGCCCCGATCAGACACAGTCCTACTGAACCGAAGGCGCTCTTCTCCACCTTGAGCGATGACGTCTAGACCGTACAGGAGTCGCCTATCTACAGTTTTCCGGCTGACGTGGTAGATGAGCGGAACCGCCATTCCACCCTGTATCAGCCCTCGACTGTCTAAAAAGAGGAATGCCTCGGGAGGGATGTAGCCACTTAACCGCGCACTCTCAAAATATTCGCTATTGGGGTAATAAGCCTCAAAACTTAAGCTGTTAGTTGAGGACATCGCTCTTGCAACGTGCCCCCGAATCAGCTTAAACAAAAAAATATCTATTCTATTTATGCTGGCTCCGTTGTATAGAACCTGGTTGCAATAATATCGTTTGTACTCCGACTCTGGTGTTCTGTGTAATCCAAGGCAACGTCGAAGACACTGCCTCTCAAACACCCGAATCTTTTCCATTTGAGATGGGGCAACGTTGAACCACACCGGGCATCCGTAGGCAATCATCGGCGTGATGAGGGCCATGTAACAAATCACCTTCACCCTGCTGTCAAGATGGCTGCTATAAAACAGTCGTTTTGTCAGGGCAAAGGCTCCCCTAGCCTTGGCCAGAGCAGCACCTATATGTCTGTCGAAATACAAGTACTGATCCAACCAAATGCCAAGGTACTTTACTACACTTTTACTCGCCAGTGGATGTCCATGTGGCCCTACGATCACCAGCTTGCACCAGTTATTTCTCGTATCCCTTGAGGCGCTAGATAACGGAGTCCTAAACTAAATAGTTTCTGATTTCTGGAAGTTGATTTTCAACTTCCAGTCATCACAATATCGCTGAATCTTATCGAAGTCACTCTGCAAGAGATTTTTGATGACCTCAACTGTATGAGCTGTTCTGTACGCAATTAGGTCGTCGTCGTACGCAATTGCCTGAGTTAGACTACCTATCAGATCGCTGGTGTAAATGCTGAATAGAATCGGCGAGTTAACCGCTCCTTGCTGAAGACCATTTTTAATATTAAAAATTGCGGTAGAAGTTACATTTCCACTCTTGACAACAAACTTTCTACCATTTAGCATGTCATAAAGCATATACAATAGAGGTTTACTTATACCTAGTCTGGTTAGCTTTAGATAGAGACTTTCTAACCAGACAGGCACCCGTACACTGCTTTTTAGTTTTGTTCCATTGGATATCAAAAACTAGTTTAGACGCGGCATGAATTGTGTCATGTCCCGCCTTAAAACCAAACTGATTATCTGGGATGATATTTTTGTCCTCCACACACTTGAACGGGGCTCTATTAATAACCTTTTCAAATACTTTGCTGATACTCGGAAGAAGACTTATCGACCGGAGATTCGCCGGATTGGAGTTGTCCTTTCCCTTTTTTGGGAGAGGGTGCACCACTGCTGTCTTCCACCGCACTGGATAATATGCATTCTTCAGCGGGTTGTTTAACAGTGTGGTATAAATGTCAACTGCTTCCTGAGGCAAATGTCGCAGTACAACATTGGATATACCATCGACTCCTACTGATTTCTTTTTCTTTAGTGAATCGAAGATGAGCTGGAGCTTAATCTTCGAAATTAACAGGGAACTGGTCCCATTTCGCTCGGCGATTATGGCGTTTGCCAAATGTTTATCACTAAACCCTGTAAAACCAAGTTTCTCAGATCGCCACTGCGTTATATCGTTCCGGAGGTAAAAGTGATGAACCGGAGCACTGCTCTTCAGGTCATGGTTCTGGCGTATGCTAGCATTCACCTTGTACACTTGCTGGAAAGCAGCCCCACAGCCTCCACTTTCTCCTGCGGATCTTCGATTATGAAGAGGTCATTCGCCAAGACAACGTCATCTGGGTCTATGCCTGCTGTCAGAAGTACGTCTTTGTTTTGTGTCGTCCTCTGGAGCTTAAGACACGGAAGGTCGTTTTGATCTTTCCTTCTGAATATCTTATTAATTTGTGGGAACATACTCGGGTCGGCAGCGTTCACGGCCTGAATTTTGTTGTCCCCAAACAAATTAATGGACAACCTATAATTTTCTATGATCAATTGGTTGATGTTTTTGATGGACGACTTCGACCTTATTGTTATCTACTTTATTTCCCTGCACTAATTTTTATATGGGTACAAATGTCTTCTAACTATTACTTTATTCTTTGCGTTTATTTATGTTTTAGGTAAAATAAAAGCAATTTAATGTTTGTAATCTTTAAACCAAGTTTTACTCACCAAGATATTTTACTTTTTTTAGCATACATTTCAATTCATCATTTCTCATGCATATTTTTTGCACTTGTTCTACAACCGCCAAATTTATCTATAGCAACCAAATGTAATCGAAACTATTGTACAAACATTTTTTTGTAATAAATATCATCTATCTATCTAACTATTTAGTAGGGGTGTGTCACCTTCCTGATATGATTTCCCAAACACTGCAAAACAAATCTTCACATTAAAAGAAACAAATGTTGTAATCCTTCAATTCGTAATGTAAAAGAATCAAATCTTTTCGATGATGAAGACCGCTCTTGCGTACGCTACGCCTACCTATTTATATTCGGAAGGAGACAAACAGGAAAGCCTATAGGGATCAAAACCTAATAACATGCGTCATAAAAAATATAAGGCTTCTGGAAATTTGTCTCACAAAAAATTATATACCAACACCAAAGAACATAGATCCATATATACTCTACACCAATAAATTTTGTTTGTTGAAGTAATTTTTTTTTTGATTTAGCTATTATTAATATTATCATTTGTCATCATGGAAAAGTAAATTTCGACTAAAACTCCAAACATCGTCCACCAAATAAATTATGGTGCCACAAATTTCATCCATATGCGTATTCACAAACTTAAATAAATTTATTTTATTGTTCTCTTGTCGCAATGACGACCCGACGCACGTGCCGTGTACAAATACTGGTATTGGCAAAATTTAACATAACTAATAATTTAAATTGAACTTTTCGATAAGCCAGTCGAAAATTCTATGGTCGACTTTTTAAAATCACTTTACAAAACAATTTCCGTACACATCCGTTATGCCGAGAGTATACGGCAGGATGTATGGGCATTAAATCATTACGTGTCCATCCTGCAATGGCGTGTGTTTGTCCTTTGTTACAGGTGTGAGTTGTTTTCGGCTTATCGAAGTGGGTGGTTTTTGGACCAACATCCCCTTGCACAAGACAAAAGGTTACATCACAATCACCCTAATTCCTTTCACTTGGTAGCTCTTGTTTTTTTGTTTTGTTTGCTTTGAGTTGTTGTTGTTATTATTGCTATCGAGTGCAAATAAACAACCCGGTTGATAATAGTCAAACCATATACATATATATGACATACTACCCTACAGACGCACATGACACATTATCTACGATACGACCATGAGAATATTGCTTATACCCTATACACACAGTATTATACCCTATAAAAATGTAAATTTTTTTAACATAATTTTTCATTTGATAAATATTTAATAAATGTACATTGTCTCACATAAAACAAACCAAAATGTATGAAATTCCTCCCCAGCCAGGCATTCCGGGTAAACAATATGCTTGCATTAGCACAAAATACACCACAGGGACTCTAGGTTTGCTACTTTAAGTTCCGGCCTGATGGAATGTGTTGCTGGAAGAGACTTTCATATTATACCTACTAGCTACCTAACGTACATAATTGATGGCATTAATTGTGCCTTAAGACATTATGCCTAATGTGAATAGGGAAATTGTCATGGAATTCGTTAAGTAGTTTTTAATTGAATTTATTTATTGTTTTTAAATACTTTACGGATTGACACACATTGTCCTAGGTATTTGAATTCTAATCGTTTTGAAAACAGACTAAATAAAATGCACGACTGGATCGTACGAACTTGCTCTTGTAGCTAAACATTGTCGGTGTTAGAATGTAGGTAGTCTAATGATCCTATGCAGGTTTATAGCCGATAAAATTTTGGACTTATGTCCCGCGGAGTTATGTCCCTGCGCCTGCCGGTACCTATATGAATAGTACAAAATATGTAGGCATTCCAGTGACGTATGCAAAAATGTTTAGTTATAGTTTAAGGAAAAAAATAAAATGCACGACTGGATCCAACGTTCTTGCTCTTATGTTCGGTCACATTCTATGTAAAAGATTCTTAATGGAAATGGCAAAATGTATTTTTAAAGCTGTTTTTCACTTATTTTTTTATATATACAAATTCTTAAATTTTTTCTAAAAAAAATTGGTATGAAAATTTTAAATGTGTAATAATATAAATTTAAAAACAAAATTTCAGAAACAAACGTCCGTCCGTTTTCGCAATAATGAATTTTTTCAAAAATCAAAAAAAAAAAGGTTTTTCGAAAATTTTGAAATGCAGTATTATTACGAATTCGAAGGAGCTCCTGTGTAAGAATTTTGATCGAAAACGGTAGTGCGGCTTATGAGAAACTCGAAAATCAATAAAATGGTTGTATGGCAGGTAACGGATAACAAAATATTTTAAAATTTTTTTCGGCCAAAATGTCGACTATACTCTAGGCAGTATACACAACAATTTCTGTCAAAATCGTTAAAGCCGTTTTCGAAATAATTAAGATGGTAGGAAAATTTGTATGGCAAGTACCGTTATTTTTGGGGCTACAACAGCGATTCAAAAATATGTTTTCAAATAAAACGCCTAAGCTCCAAGTTTGAACAAAATCGGTTCAGCCGCTTAGGCTATAGATCGTTCTACAGACATGCAGAGAGACAGTCAAACGGAATTGTCGGGCCAACTTTTTTTTTAAATCTCGAGTTCGATTTTTTTCCAAATGCAAAACTTGCCCTATAGTACCTACCTATATCGCAAGTAAAAATAAAAAATCATTGAAGCGGTTTTTACAAAAAAAAAAATTATTATTAAAATTTGGAAACCATTTTTAGAAAAAATAATTGACACGCTCTAGTTTGAAGTAATAAACATACATATAAAACTCAAATTTCAAAAAATTCAGTGACTGGTTCTTGAAAACTCAAATTTAAAAAAAAATAATTTAATGATTTTGAATGACCAACAACAATTTGAGTTTGCTATCTGATGATCGACCTTCATCGGAAATTAGAAAATTTCAAAAGTGGTTCTACGGGAAGTACTACGAGTATTAATAAGTGGATATACAAAAGAAAGTAACGTCAAATATTTTGACTTGCGATTATAGGTACTATAAGGCAAGTTATGCATTCGTCGACAAAAAAAAATTAAGATACAATCGAACATGACATTACGATTATAGAGAAAACCAAATATGTGGGCCGCTCAATTCCGTCTGTCTGTCTATCTGTAGAACGATCTGCAGCCTAAATGGTTGAAGAAATTTTCTGCAAAATTTGCTTTAGGTGTTTCTCTCAAATAGATTTTTGAATCGTTTTTTTTTTTTGTAGCCCTAAAAATAACCATTTTGCATTACAATTTTGTCTACCATCTTAATTATCTCGAAACACGTCTCTAACGATTTTGATAAAAAATAATGTGTGCGCTACTATAGGTATATTCTAAATTCTGGTCAAACAGTTTTCTTTTGTTTTTAGATATTTTGCTCTTAACGGTATATCTGCCACACAACTATTTTTTCGATGTTCGTCTTTCTCATAAACGGGTTTCGATAAAAAATAAAATGCACAACTGCATCGCACGAACTTGCTCTTATATTCGATCACATAATATGCAAAAGATTTCTAAATATATTTTTAAGACTTAATTTTGTATACAGGGTGGCGCACGAATCGTGCGACAATAAGAACTTTAAATAACTTTTATTTTAATCGATGTATTTCATTAATTTTTTTTTATTGGATTAAAAATTTAATATAATTTTAAATAACTAATGGTTTTTAAAGACCGTAAATGACCTCCACGTTCATCCACGCATATGCGGATCCTGATCAGAAAATTGTTTGAAATTGGGATCGCCTCAATTATTGTCATAATGGTTTGCTTCAATTCAGTAAAATTCCCGGGTTTGGTTTTGTAGACTTCCAGCTTGACATAACCCCATAAAACAAGTCTGGTGCAGTCAGGTCAGATGACCTTGGGGGCGAGCGGAAAATGCATTTTCTGGATATCAATTTACTAGGAATTTTCGTTGGAGCTCCGCCATAACTTGTGTGGCTAGGTGTGAACTTACTCCATCTTGTTGAAACCAAATCGTGCTGAAAGGGATACGTCTTCGGCGAAGTTCTTGGTGAGAAAACTCCTTCAACATCTTTAAATAACGGTCCCCATTGACAGTTTGTGTTACACCGTTTTCTTCAAAGAAGTATGGCCTGACAATACACCTTGATGAAACTGCGCACCACACAGTGACTCGTTCTGGGTGCAGTTCCGTCTGATGGAGCATTTCTGGATTATATTCACTCTATATACGGCAATTCTGCTTGCTAACATTGCCGTTTAAGTCAAAATGGGCCTCATCAGACATGAACAAACAATTTATCAATGTGTTGTCTTCTTCCGCCATTGCAATTATTTTTCGGCAAAATTCCAGGCGAAAAGGCAAATCCTGAGGGTTTAACTTGCTTGTAATTTGGACTTTGTACGGAAACAAGTTTAAGTCATCATGAAGTATCCGTGTAATGACCGTCTTCTAACTCTAATTTGGCCCGATAAGTTTCAAGTCGAAACACTTGGATTTGCCTGTTTTGCCGATGCAACAGCCACGATTGTATCCTGAACCCGATCATTGGGATCTCGATGATACGGTCTTCGTTCGATGCTTCCAGATTCGGCAAACATGTTCACCAGCCTCATAATGGTCCATCTACTCGGGGGAGTACCGCCAAACTCCATCCTAAATTGCCTTTGGACGGAAATTACGGACTGCAAAGAATGGTATCGCTGCTCTATCCAAATCCTTTTGTCAGTATCCCAAGCATTCATTTTGGTAAATCTAAGTAGTAGCCGATAAACTAAAAAAAAAATAAGCCGATTACTAACACTGCCAAAAAGTTATTACGTTTTATTTTTGTAGCAGGATTCGTGCGCCACCCTGTATCTAGATCTGAAAGTTTATGATCAATTGATGATGGAAATGATGGCTTTTATTTCTGGATGCCCCTGGTAGAACTGGTAAGACATATGCGAGATCCAACATTGCGATTGCAGTTGCTTCTTTTGGAATAGCAGTCACATTGAAGGATGCCATACGGCTCATTCAGCATTAAATTTGCCATTAAATATTCAAACTATTGAAGAACCAACATCTAGTATTGCAAATATCGAAGCAATGGCCAAAGTGTTATAAGTATCGAGAATCATCACCTGGGACGAATGCACAATGGCGCATAAACGTACATTCGAAACACTTAACCCAATATTGAAAGATCTACGCAATGACTCGAGATGTTTTGGAGGAACAATGATTTTACTGTCTGGCGATTTCGCCAAACACAGGCAGTAGTTCCAAGACCAACGGCTGTCGACGAAATAAATGTTGCCTCAAATCATCGAATCTTTGACGCTATGGGAAGAAACTTCAGCTGAGAACAAACATGCGTGTTGCGTTGCTTAATGATACATCCGCTGAAGATTTCTCTGAGCAATTGCTGACTATCAGTAATGGTCTAGTGCCTGTCGACGAAGCGAGCGTATTAATTTCATTTCCTCATAATTTCTGTAATTTTGTCTCATCGAAACACGAACTTATGAACAAAGTATTCCCAAACATCATTACTAACTACACAAATAATGAAGGTTAAGCGAACAATTTTAGCGGCTATATAAGAATAAAGATGATGGTAGATGGCCTAAATTACATAATTCAGAATGAGATCATTGGAACAATGCATTCGGTCAAACCTATTGACTGTGTTACATAATGAAGATGAACCTACCTACTTATCCAATTGAATTTTTAAAATCAGTGGATGTGCCTGGCTTACCACCGTATAATTTACGCCTAAAAAGTGGTACCGTAGTAATCATGCTTCTCAACATGAACCAACGGTACGCGTTTGGTAGTAAGTAAATTGATGAACAATGTGATTTACGCGACGATACTCAAAGGAAAATTCGAAGGTGTCATTCTGAGGATCCCGATGATCACAACCGATATGTCGTTTGAGTTCAAAATACTTCAATTTCCGATCCTTCTTATATTTGCCGTGACCATTAACAAATCACAAGGCCAATCTTTGAAAGTTTGTATTTTGAATCTGGAATATCCATGTTTAATAAAATTCAAAATCTGCTTATTTATTGAATTTAAGGCGGAACAGAGTTCGCCGGTTCAGCTAGTGTAATATATAACTGAAACATGAGGTATCTGTCCACCGGATTTATCTTGGCTTCAGCACTGGATTACTCGTTTTTCTAATGATTGTACTGTTTCATTGCAGGCCGGTGTAGATCCTCAGTTTTTGAAGATATTTCATCGATGCTATAATGATGGCAAACCATACTGAAAAGCTGTAACTGATGACTGGTCGTAGCAAAAGCTAATAAACTAAAATTTTAGTTTCCTTCTTTAGTTCATCATCATCAGCGTGTGCAGGCAATATAATAAAGTGGATATCTATGTACTTGGCATAATATCGTTCCATCTGGCAGTAGTACATTGATACTTCTACATAGTTTTGTAGATGAGCGACAGCGGATGGCGCCGTCGCTGGTATTCGTATTCTGAAGTTTTTAGACGGTCAGTTTGGCCCTTTATGATGATCTGTGGCGTTAGTGAATGTGAATTGTGTAATTAAATAAATTGGGCGTTGTTGTAGTATAGTATACATACTTATACTTCATTGCAAATGGTAACTAACTGTGACGATTATATTTCCATTTATTATATTTTAGTACTATCCAGTGCTGTCTGCCAGGGAAATGAATCATAAATGCATAGAAGTACTAAACACTTTTTGTGGAAAAGTTAATTTATCTCCTACATTTTTATATAGAACTTGGGTTGAAGTTACATAATGGTTCCACTCTCTAAGCTTTATATCGCCTTTATTTCAATATCAACCATATTATATTTTTCATTTTGTGGGAACATGTCTTTTAGAATTGAAAAGTAGTCGAAAAATAGTCCCATAGTCCACAGTGCAGTTTCGAACTTGATTTCTACTTTGTAGAATATATTTTATATAAAGCCTTGTACATTAAATTTCTTATTCTCACCACTTATTGCATTAAAGTTATATTAATAAAAGTCAGCATTTCACCAGATTCTTAATTCATGGCTTCAAAAAAAAAAAAACACCTATGTGAAACTGCTGGGCCGAATAAAACATAAATGAGGCCATACATCTGCATATAGGTCACCAAGCAACCTACATTTACTTGTATACGTATTGTATCCAAATAAATAACAAATTTTGCGGCTGCAGAAGACAGGAAGAACGGAGAGCGAATAATTTTTCAAAAAATAAATTGACATATTTGGTCGTTTCCGGAGTGACTTCAATTTAAATGTTAATTTTTTTTTGTTGATGTCTGTGTGTTAAGTATTTGCATATATAGTATGTTTACGTTTGGCCATCACATTCAAATAAATAAATAATTGCGTGTGGTTGTTGTTGTCGTTGTTGTTGTTGTTATTGGGCTATCGCCATAAATTCAATCATTTATTGGCATGAAGAGCAATCATTCATATTTTTTGATTGGGCAGACTGACATGGCAAACGATACGACAATGTTGTCAGGCATTTTGACTCCTATTTCATTCAATTATTAAATATTTCGATGATTCTTATCGAGCTGCGGAGTCTGCTGGGAGGCCAGCCAGTTAGCGGCTCGCGTGAGGATCGAAGGGATGACCGTGATTTTGTGCATACATTATACATGAATTTATATGGATTATTTTAATTTGTTTTATTTTTACATACATATGTATATTTTTACATTAGTTACATATTTAGGCTAAACCTTAATATAATATACGCCAACTAACAACATATGAATTAATACCATAACGGCGCAAATTTAATCTCTTTAAAATCAAACAATATCTGGAAGCAATATTTATCGATAATTTATATTATTTAAACTTAGTGCAAGTAAATGGTATAGAAATTTTTTTAACAAAAATATCGGATTTGGTTTTTATATTATGTGATGAATTCAAAATCAACAATCAATACACCTCTTTTTTTTAAAGGAATCTATTCATCAGACGGAAATATTCCTTTAAATTTAATTTTATACTTATTTGCTAAATGATATTAAATAAAAGGGTTGGTGTCAGAATCCCGAAAACCGAAATCCAGAAAACCCAAAAACCCGAAAATCCAAAATCCCGAGAACATTAAATTCCAAAAATCCAGAATCCCGAAAACCCAAAATCCAGAAATACCGATATCGGAATCCCGAAAAATTATGAATTTGCGCAAATTTTTCAATTTATAAAATTACTAGCAGAAAGTCCCCTGCGTTGCCCGGGAACCCGAGGCAAAAGTCTGCATGCAATATCTTCCAAATTAAATGAAAAATAAAGAAAAAAAAATTGTAAGAAAAAAGATTTTTCATGTATTTTTTCGTTCAATAACCATGTTCTGTAACTTTCGAATCGATAATAATAGTCAAGAAAAAAAATTGTTTGATTTGGTTTTAAGATGTCAAAACTTCAATTTATTGTCTTCCATTGGAAATAATAACATAACATAAACCCAATTTTTTTCAGAGGCTGTAAGTGAGTAAAAGTTATCGCCTGAGTTACAGAAGATGGGTACAGGATTAGTTTTCTTATTTTTTTTAACAAATGAACTATTCTTCATTTTGGGACTCTTCGATTTCCGGATGTTGTTTTTTTACTTGCGATAGGTAAATACAATCTACGGCAAGTTGTGCATTCGTGGAAGAAAAAAGTTTTGAGATAACAATCAAACATGACATTACGATGATAGCGAAGACGAACAAACATGGAAACCATGGGCGGCATCCAATAAAAATTGGAGATATAGAAAACAATGCACCTGGCGTGGGGAACGAACCCACACGTCCTAGTTAGCAATCAAGCACTTTATCCACTGCGCAATTGCCAACCATTCGTTCGATATGAAGAATTATATGGTTGGAAAACAAATTACCAATAATAGCTAAGAACGGTACTTTCCAAGCGACCGATTTTTTTGCTTTCTAGTATCTCGAACACGGCTTAGGTGATTCTTTCGTTCTTTCGAAATTTTTCACAAATTATATAGGTTTAGGTACATCAACTTGTGATGCATACCAATATTTGTAATTACCTAATAGATATTTGTTTATATTTTTAAAAGCATATTTTAAAACTTTTTTTTTAAATAATTTAATATTTTCAAAATAGTTCATTATTTTTTGTTTCAAATTATAAGTGTACACAATATGCTTTATTCCTAGAAACCGCTCCACAGATTTTAATAATCTTATTCTCATAAAGTGATATTCGTTTTTATCAGTTTGTTTGCTAAGGCTAAACTCGGAAACCATACCTACAATTTAAAACATTCTTTTGGTTTTGAAATGTTGTTTGCAAGTGACTTGAGGGTTAAATATTTGTTTGCAAAACTTAGCTGTTTGTAGGGTGAAATTGACTAACCGCAAAAAAACAGTACTTGTGAAAGTAAGAATTTCGTGACTCTGAAAGTTTACACATCAAACTTGATTTTCTTTGTAAACTTAACATGTGCCAATTCTTTTTCATTGGCATTTAAGTGTAAAATCCTATCAACTCTTATAGCTGGCACATGAAATATAAACTTACGCGAAAGCATGAGCTTACAAATTACTTTTTACGTTCGCAGAAGTAGCCACTGGCGCTGGGGAATCCTTGCAGATGTAAGCTCGACTAATAGGCTAATTTCAATATTCTCAACAAACTATTCATTTCTAACATGGTGCCAAACACACGCGAACTTATGCTCAAATGCAAGGAATATTGCATTAATTCACCGTCGTCTGTAACCATGAAAATACAAGATTTCGCGAGTGTATGTGTTTACACACTAAAATAAATTTTCTTTGCAAACTTGAAGAAATAGATAGTTCAGTGCGAAACATTAGCAACCTTTTTGCTTTCATGAAAATAAGCCTGGCGACGCTAAATTCATGTATGTGTATAAGCCCCGCATAAATTCATCGAAATCTTTGGAATTTTTCATCCAATTTAATAAGAAAACTAAACCTGGTTAAATAAACGACAAAATAAATGATAAGTCCTTTCCCTTACAAATTTTGTTTCTAAATTTTTTGTTTCATTTGGAAGATATTGCATAAAAAGACTTTTGCCTCGGGTGCCCGACAACACCGGGGACCTTCTGCTAGTTTTGAAATAAAATCCATAACAAGAGCGGAAGTAAACAAAACAAAAACCAACTTTATCGGTGTTTGAACATTGTTAATGCCTATCTGATGTCACGGTAATCTTACCTACTTACTTTACTTACTTACTTATGCGGCTCCCGATCCATGGATGATCGCTGTCTGACATATTGCGGTCTTCCATCGCTTGCGGTTTCTCGCACGCTCCCTCTAGTCTTCGAGACCAAGCGCTCTTGCGTGTTTTACCGCCTGGTCCCTATAGTGGATGTTCGGTCTTCCATCGGTTGCGGTCCATCGCACACTCCCTCCAGTCGTCGAGACCAAGCGTTCTTGCGTCTGTAACCGCCTGGTCCTCCCTGTAGCGGATGTTCGGTTTTCCTGGTCGTCTAGAACCTGGGGGCTGGGATTCAAAGATTTTCTTGGCTTGATCTTTGTTGTCCATTCGCTCGATGTGGACACGCCAGTGTAGTCGACGCGCTTTGGCTCTTTGGAGTACATCAACATCTTGGTACAGCTCTTACAATTCTCGATTGAATCTTCTCCTCCATTCGCCCTCTTCCCATATAGGACCAAATAACCTCCGAAGAATTTTTCTCTCGAAAGTACCCAGTATCAATTCCGCTTTTTATTTATCGTCCAGCACTCGGCGCCGTAGAGTAGAACTTGTAAACTTAGCGTTTTTTATAGCGTGCACTTTGTCCTTCGAGACAGGAGTTTTGAACCCATTTGTTTGGCTGAACCGAAGTAGTAGCGGTTCGCTAGGATAATTCTTCGTCGGATTACCACTAAGGTATCGTTCGTGGAATTGATGTTTGTTCCGAGGTTGGGGAACTCCTTGACTAACTCGAAATTACTGCTACCAACAGTGACGTTTTGTCCTAGGCGATGAACAGATGAGGATTTGTTTGTTGATAGCATATACTTGGTTTTGTCTCCATTCAGTTCAAGACCAACACATTTCGCCTGTTCATCAAAAGCTATGAATTTTTCAAGTACAGCTCGCTTCGGGCGGCCGATGATATCGATGTCGTCCGCTAACCAAGCAGTTGGTAAGCCCTGTTGAAGATAGTGCCTTCCAGGTTAACACCACTCTTGCGTACTATCTGCTCCAAGACTATGTTGAAGAAGTCACATGATAGCGCATCTCATTGTCTGAACCTTGTACACGTCTGGAAAACCTCAGATGAGCTGTTTCCCATTTGCACATTGCACCGCGTATTTTGTGACGTCATACGGCATAGTTGGATCAGTTTTTTCGGGATCCCGAGTTCCGACATCGCCATTGGAAGCTCTTGGCGACTTATGCTATCATATGTGTCTTTGAAGTCGATTAAAAGATGGTGCGTCTCGACTTAAAATTCGTTGGTCTTTTCCAGGATTTGCCTCAATGTGAAGATTTGGTCTTTCGTTAATCTACATGGCCAGAAGCCACTCTAGTACATGCCCGATGATAGTGTTACAGAAAAGTTTTCGACGCTCACATAGTACGTTGGATGATCCTGTAGGCAACATTAAGCAGGGATATGCCTCTGTAGTTTTTGCAGGACATAGGATTCCCTTTTTTTGTAGATTGGGCATATGGACCTATTTGATCAGTCATCGGGCATGCTTTCCTCCTCCCACACTTAGTTGATGAGCTAGTGCATGTGCCCTACCAGGACATCTCCTCCATACTTGAAGACTACGTAGGCAAGCCATCCGAGCCGGCGGATTTGTTGTTCTTAAGCTTGTGGATGGCTTTCTTAACCTGTTCAGTACTGGGCGCTGGGATTGGATCTTCATTGACTGGTCTCATACTTCTTTGTTCTCCCGTGGCTTCCTCTACATAATGCCCATTAAGCAGTTGCTGGAAGTGCGGCTTAAGCACGTCTACAATTCCCTGTGCTTGGGTGGCTAGGTTCCCTTCGCTGTTTCGAAGAGCTTGCGTGCCAGTCCTATAACCAGATGCCAGTTGCTTGGCTGTTTTGTAGAACCGGCGGTTGTTGGTGGCGGTGCAAGATTCCTGCAGATACCTGAGCTGAGAGGCTGCGGATGTTCTTTCTTTATTCTTTTTTCTTTTATTTCTTTCTTCTTTTTCTTTCTTCGCAGGGTCTTACCTACCTACATCGGCTTTAAACCTGCAAAGGATAACTAGGCTACATACTAGACACCGGTAGTTAGCTACAAGAGCAAGTTCGTACATTCCAATCGTGCATTTTATCTTAATACTATCCAACGATCGTAATTTGAATAGGCTAACATCGAAGAGTAATTGCTATTCTGGTATAGAACGGAATAAGGAGTTATTTTAAGGAATAACATAAATAGATTTTTCCCATGTCAAAAAACACTATACTTAGAAATAAACGTTCAACAAAAATTAATTTCTATGAAAATTTCTATAATCGAAATAAAAGTGACGTTCAAATAAAATTATTCTATAGAATGCTTTTTCTTAATTGAACCGTTAAAGTCGAAAACGGATCTAACTAAAAACAAATCTATATTTGGTCTAAAAAAAACTTTTCTTCGACTTGCTCATTAGCTCCGGGCGGATTTCGATCAAAATTTTTATAAAGGAGATCCTTCGAATTCTAAATTATATCGGATACCATCATTTTTTAAAAATATTTTTTTGGATGTTTGAAAAAAAATGTTTTTTTTAAATTCAATATTTCGAAAACGGTTGAAGATTTTTTTTTCGAAATTGTAGTTTTAAGCTTACATTATTAAATACATTAAATTGCCATACCAATGTTTTTTAGAAAAAATTAAAAAAAATTTGTATTTGAAAAAATTTGTAAAAAGCGCGCCTTAAAAATATATTCAACCGTTTCTACTAAGAATCTTGTGATTACGATGCGATTGATTTTAAGAGAAAGTACATGCGATCCAGTCGTGAATTTTATTTGTTTTTGGAACGTAAAATAATTGTCCACATTTAGGGCTCTGATTACTTTGAAGTTCTTCCATATTACTTTAATTAAAATATTTGATGTTTAACATTAATAAAATTAGAATTTGGCGTTTTTTTAGATCGCACTACTTTTCACGTGTGACTTTTCACGTGTGATATTTTACTCGAAGGTTTTTGCATATAGAAGAACTTGGCTACTTATAGCGTTAACATTAATGTTTTTGGTGTGATTAGGTATAACATAATGTTGTGCATGCGTAAAAAAATAGACAGAGATCTCTTTGATTAATTAACTTAATAATTGATACCGAAGCGATAGTAAACTCTACACGCGCAACAATTTTATGATATAGAGAATTCTCCCTCTCTAGTGAAGAAAATTTTCTAAGGAAATGTTTATTTTTACATCAAAACTCAGTTGAATTTTCTATTGTACATAGGTAGGTAAGTTATAGAAAACTTTTCTTTCTTTTAACAAAAAAAATATTTAAAAAAACCCATATAATGCCCTTTACACACACCGATGTCCACAAAAAAAATATTTTAAACTTTTTTGTTTGTTACATCTAAGGTATCTCTAGGCCAATAATTCAAAAATTCAACCAAAGCACTGCAAAAGTTTACAACTTTAAAAAAGGTGATTCCCTCAAAAGATTTGAAGAATACCTTTCTCGGTACATATTTACTTAACAAATTTAAACTTATGAGAGTTTTTGAACCGAACAACACATAATCATCACCTGGGTATTTCAATTTTGCATTTTTTTTCTTCAGAAACAATAAATTTTATGACTTATTTAGGTAAATATTGACGCACGGGGCTAATATTTTCATAGCGTATACGCATACATAAACACACATAATTTTCGACGAGTGTTGAATTTTGGATAGAATTAGCATAAGTACAATTATTATGACTATAGCATTTTCAATAATATTATTGTACCTACTAGATGAGGCAAATGACCAGTGTTACTTCAGGTTTAAATTAATTTTTAATGAATTCAATAATAAGACAATAGTAAGAAAATAAATAAACAAAAGCTTTTAATCTGGAGTCCAAACTTTATCGTTTGAGAAACATAACTGCTTTGCAAACATAATTGCTTCAACTGTTTCTAAGTTTTCTAAGTTTCTATAAGATTTTCTTGTTTTGATTAGTTGGAGATCTGAACATTTTCTTTTTGCGGCTGCCGAATTTTGAGGAAACGTCATCAGTTTCATAATAAGGTTATAGGCTCTTCACACGCGTTTCTTACTGTGAAAACATCCATCCAAAACTCTGCTGTTATTTTTATCCAACTGCTCAATTGACAAAGAGGAAAATCAAAGTAGCTTTATTCGGATAAAATATCTTCTTTATTACCAGTTTCATACAAACTAGGAAATCGCACCGAAAGTAAAGTCAAGTCGTTAAATGAATTCTGTATACAAATTACTTTTGGGTCTATTACCCACAGGCTTTTAATGCCTTCGTTTTCAAAGTCAAATCGTTTTCTGATCTGCTCAACTTGATCCGACTGTTTAATTCAAAGGTTTGAAGTTTGAAACAAATATTTGAAAAGTTTAATTTTGATGCATGGAAAAGAAATAGAAGCGCAGTTTGCACTACTCATTCTTTTTAAAATATTTTTTTTCTGCAAAATGAAATAAAATTGCCCTAAATTATAAATTGACTCGTTCTTCTTAAGAAAATGAGTCAAATCTAAAAAGATGAGTCCCTGAGCCAACCTAAAAAAGAGTCCCTTTTGACTCAAATGAGTCCCAGTGGTAACAGTGCAAATGACGTCAATGCCATTTTTCATATTTCTATTATGGATACGGTGAACATATTTCTCTGAGCAAAACCCGGGACATAAATTTGAAAATTGAAAAATGTGTTTGGTACAAAATCAACAAAATTTTCAAAAATAAAAAAAAGACAGCACAAAATGCAAAAGCTTTACATTTTTGTTTAATATTCAACCTTTTTTATCAAGTCTTTGAAAAATAAACATTAATAACACATTACAAAAAAAATTGTTGGTAATTGGGACTTTTTTGCCTAAAAAATTTCTTTGACGATATTATCGTTTCCTCTTAATTTTTTTTTTAATTCCTGGCAGCTAAAATGATAGCTTAATTTTACCATTAACATGGCTCTGAGAGTTTCTATTTTCAGTTGTGTGTTTTCATTCTGGCAGACAGAGGCCTAACTCGACAATCTGTTATATGCATAACGCCAGAATTTGCTAGAAGTAAAAGTTTAAAGTAAATACTTTAATTTTTAGTAGAAGGTTGAATTTACAGTGTTTACTTCATTTCGTATGCATAAAAAGAAGTTCCTACTTTGTCATAAACTTTCCGCTTAGTCCTATTGTAATTTACTATACTTTAATTCTTGTTCTATTAAAATCTGTGTGTGGCCAGTCAGTTGACCGAGGATCAATGACTAACGTAGGTTTGACAATTAGCCAAATGCACTTAGCTTTTGTGCGCATTTTAAAAGTAAGTACATACCTATTGTATTATATGCCTGAAGAACATTCAATTAAGAAAAGCTATGTCAGAAGCTATGAAGTTATTAATTGCAGACTACAAACTTGAAACTGGGGTTCAACTTACCGAACAACAAGTGAGGAAAAGGCTGAACAGTTTTAAGACTGAGGTAATAATGAAAACCGAGCCTAAGAAAACTGGAAATAAACCCATTAGGCTTCAAGAATAGGAAGCTATTTTTAAAAAGCTTTTAAGTGTTGATGAAAATCAATCTATTTTTCAACTCAAAATATGTATTTACATGCATACATTTGCATACTTATGAATTAAAGTTAGATATGATTTCTGCTAATTCCGTCCTTTTCATATGTCTCGATCTCCGGATTTTAAGTGCACCAGCCATTAGTTCATCATCATAAACAATATTCCCATTTTCTCTTCTTTCTCTAAATTCAAAATAGTTAGCATTTCTCAAGTCTTTTCCAATATTGTGCAAAACGAAACAAGCAACAATAATATTTGAAATAATCTATATGTGAAGCCGAATGCAATTTTGAAAAATGTGATATCTCTGGTCAACTAAATAGACCAAATCATCTTTCAATTATAACCCTCTCTTTTGTATGTTGTTTGTTGCATGCTCTTTCATGGTTAGTTGTTTGGGTTTTTAAGCAGTGTCATTAAACAAGTTGTAATTCCATATCCTGGGTCTCCTATTAATTCATACAATATAAGTTAAATTTCTCATTATGGGTTCCAAAAAATTGTTTCTCCAAATTCTGGAAAGTTTAACTGAGCAGTGGGCCCGCCCGCCTGCATTCAACACTGGTAAAATATTAAAACATTAGCATCACATGTTGCTTGGATATTGATGGTGACATATTTTCGGTTAATGTATTCTTGGTAATGAAATCATAGACGTAGATTCAATATTTCAACATAAGTGTAGTCAAAGTCAGTGGGAAGCTGAATTTTGTAAGCAACCATGTTTTGCTCTTTGCTGTTCTTCATAGTTTGATGAAAATTTTATCCAATGAGAAGTTTGCCTTTTATTAATTTCGCTACAAAATTAACTGTTACGGAAACAGTACTCTAACGTACTCAAATTTTATATTCACCAACGCCAACTCGAAATCCAGAGTCCCTAACGTAGCCCAAGAATATCTTCAACTTTCTTGATGACTAATAGCCCCTCTTCTGTTACAGTTTAAATTCCTTAAAATAAATATGTGTTTGTGTACAGTTATATGTACATTTATAAGCACTGTGTGGCGGACACAATAGCGGACATATGAACATCTTCATTATCAACGGCAACACTAATTTCTATTGCTTGTCACACATGACAGGTTGGGTTTTTGCAAGCTGTCATCAGCAATGTGCTTTTCAGCCATTTTTTTTCCAGCATCAACTTTCGCATTCGATCGATCGCCTTCAGGGCAGCAAGAACTACATCAAATTATAAATTAGGAGTTATATTAATAAAGTTAATTTTAATTGATAGAGGAATCTTTTTATTTGTATGGTAAAGCTAAACATCGTATAAAACTGTATAAACTAGATGAACCAGTAATACAGTGTGGCGCACGAATCGTGCTACAAAAATAAAACGTAATAACTTTTTTTCAGTGTAAGTAATCGGTTTATTTTTTTTTATTTTATAGGCTACTATTTAGATTTATCAAAATGAATGCTTGCGATACTGACAAAAGGATTTGGATAGAGCAGCGATGCCATTCTTTGGAGTCCGTCATTCCCGTCCAAAGGGAATTCAGGTTGGAGTTTGGCGGTACTCCCCCGAGTAGATGGACCATTATGATGTTGGTGAACATGTTTGCCGACTCTGGAAGCATCGAACGAAGACCGTATCATCGAGATCCCAATGATCGGGTTCAGGATACAATCGTGGCTGTTGCATCGGCAAAACAGGCAAATCCAAGTGTTTCGACTAGAAACTTATCGGGCCAAATTAGAGTTAGCAGACGGTCATTACACGGATACTTCATGATGACTTAAACTTGTTTCCGTACAAAGTCCAAATTACAAGTTAAACCCTCAGGATTTGCCTTTTCGCCTGGAATTTTTCCGAAAAATTATTGCAATGGCCGAAGAAGACAAGACATTGATAAATTGTTTGTTCATGTCTGATGAGGCCCATTTTGACTTAAACGGCAATATTAACAAGCAAAATTGCCGTATATGGAGAATATCTAATCCATTAATGCTCCATGAGATGGAACTGCACCCAGAACAAGTCACTATGTTGTGCGCAGTTTCAACATGGTGCATTGCCGGGCCATACTTCCTTGAAGAAAACGGTGTAACACAAACTGTCAATAGGGACCGTTATTTAAAGATATTGAAGGAGTTCTTTTACTCAGAACTTCGCGAAGACGTATCCCTTTCAGCAGGATTTGGTTTTAACAAGATGGAGCAAGTGCACACGTAGCCACACAAGTTATGGCGGAGCTCCAACGAAAATTCCCAAACAAATTGATATCCAGAAACTGCACCTTCCGCTGGCTCCCAAGGTCACCTGACCTGATTGCACCAGACTTTTTTTATGCGGTTATATCAAGCAGGAAGTGCACAAAATGAAACCCAGGAATTTGATTGAAGTGAAGCAATCCATTAAGACAATAATTGAGGCGATCCCAATTTCAACCCTTCAGGCCGCAATGAACAATTTTCTGATCAGGTGCCGCATATGCGTGGAGATCATTTGCGGTCCATTATCTTTAAAAACCATTAGTTTTTTAAAATAAAATTTAATTTTTAATCCAATAAAAAAGAATCGATTAAAATAAAAGTTATTTAAATTTCTCTTTGTAGCACGATTTGTGCGCCAACCTGTATGTAGTGCCAACTAAGCTAAAATTACCAAAAATTAACCTCATTGCAGTATTGCCTCTAGTCCTGCGAGGCTTACCTAACTGAAACGATATTTTATTTTTTAAAAAATAATGATAACGAATTCTTCTATAAATTTAATCCTTCGATATTGAAATTTGTTATCCAACGTAGGTAGAAATTTATTTATCTATTTGTGGATAAAATTAAATCCAGCAAATTACAGTTTTAAGGATACGAATCAGTTCGACCTACCTCCTACCTATTTTTTTTTTTTTTTTTTTTGTCTTAACTTAAATGAACTAAAACGTGAACTTTCGCAAAAGTTCAAATACATTTGCAATCCATCATGAATTTCTTTTTGCCCCATTTACTATCTCTGTGCTGCCATGACGTGACAAATTAGAACAAATGAACTCGTTTTTCTAAAAACCACTCATATCGGCCTAAGGCAAGGCGACGAGAATTATGACAATTTTACGTGGGAATTGCACGTTTCTGGCGGAGGCAATGAATCCTCGGTGCTCCTGTAGGGCTTATGCTTTACGTGACGATGCCAAACGAATGCACTCACATAAAATCCCTGTTTTTTTTGTATTTGTTTTATTTTTTGTTTTAATTTCTTTTGCCATTTGTTTGCAACAAAACGATGCAAAATTTTTACTAACAACAGCGTGCATTCTTTTAACTTCCTACTACTGTCTGCTGGTAGGTACTCCTGCCATAGTCCTTCTGGGTATGACGGTGAAAGAGCAGAAGTACTGCCATTTCGTCAAAACAACAACAACAACAAAACATTCCGCAAAGATAACAGTTAAAGTAAACAACGTTGTTCGCGATTATTATACTTCCCTCGATTTGGTACATACTCGTACTACAGTATGGTACAGTTGTATGGAGTATTTACCAAAAAGTGAATGGTATGGTGAATAAATGGCAGCTAGTTTTTTTTTTTTAAGAGTTGCCGAAGGTAACTTCGATTGTTTAACTGGTTGAAAAGAAGAAACAAAGGATTGCTTGATTTTGAGCAGACAAAAAAAAAATCGGGTGCAATTTTTTGTTTAAACACCTTTTCAGTGCATATGGGCAAATTTGGTATGGTGTTTATTTTAACTGTTATATTTGTTAGCAATGAGAAATTGGAAATCACAATTCGAAAGATGAAGAATTGTTTTTGATTTCGATAAGAAATTGAAATCAAATATTTGTATATTTTTTTTTGAAAATTTGTCTGTTCGTAAGCAATTTTGTTTTGGAATAGTATTACTAAAATATTAATCTAAGATCTTCATATCGTCCAAATAAATGGTGGCAGTAGCGCAGTGGATATACCTAGTGCTTTACTGATTCTGATTCTGTTTAGGACTCCATTGTGTAGCGCATCAAGCTGGTGATCGTAGGGCCATATGGACATCCACTGGAAAGTAAAAGTGTAGTAAAGCTCCATTCTGGGCCCATTGTTGTTTTCCTTGTACATAAACTCTATTCCACTATGTATTAAATATTGTCTCTTAGCTATGTACGCCGATCATGTCCAACTGTATTTGAGTTGTCCACTCGGTCTAATCGAACATTATGTCACATACCTAAACGAAGACCTTGATGGAATATTACGCTGGTCCGGAGGATACGGACTTCTACTAAACCCCAAAAAAACTAAATGTTTGGTAATATCACGAAAACTTTTTGATTTATCCTACTTTCCTCCAATAGTTATGATATTTCCATAGTTTGTTGAGGCGGCAAGGAACCTAGGTATAACATTTAACCGTAGTTTGATATGGGATAATCACATTAATTCCATAGTGGGTAAAACCTATGCGGCCCTCCGTTCATTGAAAGCGGCTCAATATTTCACTCCTATTAAAACTCGTACTATGCTTGTAAAAACTTCAATCGTACCTATTCTAACTCATGGTTGTGAGGTATACTGCTCTTGCAGTTACGAAAGTAAACGACGTCTGAATGTTGCGTTTAATAGTGATATACGTTATTATTATTATTATTTATTTATTTATTTATTTACTGTAACTAAATTACTGTACAAACAAATCATAATTGTTTTAAATAAATATGGCATGGAATTTTTCTTATTTATAAAAGTTTATGAACTTACGCGAATTTGAACTAATTTTATAGAAGCTTAAAATTATAACTCATAACCAAAATGTCTCAAAGAATAGCACTCGAAGCATAAGTGGGTTTTAATCCACTCAAAGATGGGGGTTTTATTCAAACCAAGCGCTCCTGCTCGCTCGTTGTTGTCATTTCTTGTGTTCTCCACATTTTCTCAAGTTCATTAATTTTGTGATATTATGAAATTTTAAATTTACAAAAAGCTATTTCGGTAGAAAAAGGCGTGTCGGTAGTAATTTGCTAGCGTTTTCCAAGACTTGTCTCCATTTAGAATTTCCAAACATTCGTCTCTAGTCAGCATACTTTTCCGAGATAAAGTCTCCTTATTTCTTGCAAAATTGGACATACACCCAAAAAGTGTAGTAGCGGGTTTTCCAATAAGAGGTGTTATTTTGAATAGCCCGCTATTTCGGTAGCTGTCACTTTTGAAGCTGTCATTTTTTGACATTTGACAAGTAGAAACTACGCTTTTAATAGAAATGGAACGATACACGCTTCAACAACGCATTGAAATTATTAAAATTCACTATAAAAATGGTGAAAATTTGGCAGAGACGGTTCGTAAAACTAAAACATTTTTGGGTCGTCGTGAGGCACCTTGTCGGACCGCAATACAGAAATTGGTGGACAAATTCGAGCTGTTGGGACAAGTTAGTGATGTGAAGAATAAAACCCGTGCACGTCGCTCAAGAACAACTGAGAATATTGCTGTTGTAGCCCAAAGTGTTGAAGAAAACCCAGGTTTGTCCATTCCTCGTCGTTCTTTGGAATTAGGCATTCCACAAACGTCATTACACCGTATTTTGCATAAAGACTTGGGTCTTAAGGCTTATAAAGTTCAGTTAACACAAGAACTCAAGCCGGCTGATCATCAACAACATCGTGTCTTTGCTGATTGGGTCCTTGAAATGCATGAAAATGAACCGGAATTTCATCGAAAAATCATCTTGACTGATGAGGCCCATTTCCACCTCGGAGGCTACGTCAACAAGCAAAACTGTCGCATCTGGGGCTCGGAAAACCCAAGAGTTACTGTTGAAAAGCCTCTCCATCCTCAACACGTGACTGTTTGGTGCGGTTTATGGTCCCGCGGGGTCATTGGACCTTACTTTTTCGAAAATGAGGCTGGAGCAACAGTTTCGGTCAATGGATTGCGCTATCGAGAGATGATTAATGATTTTTTATGGCCTGAATTGGATGGTATTGATCTGGACAACGTTTACTTTCAACAAGACGGAGCTACGTGCCACACAACCAATGAAACCATCGATCTTTTACGGGAAAAGTTTCCGGACCGTGTTATCTCTCGAAGAGGTGATCACAATTGGTCACCGAGATCTTGTGATTTAACACCTTGCGACTTCTTCCTTTGGGGCCACGTGAAAGATAAGGTCTACGCCAACAGCCCAGCGTCGATTCAAGACCTCAAAGATGAAATTCGTGAGGCTATCGAGGACATAGGGCAGCCACTTTGCGATTTGGTTATGGGAAATTTCATGAAAAGGATATGGTCCTGAGGGCGTGGTCTTGGCGGCCATTTGGCTGATGTTGTGTTCCATTATTAACGGCATACCTTCCTCTTTATAATAAAATAAACATCCGATCATTTATCTCCAAAAATGCCATTTTTTCTTTGAATATCAAAATAACACCTCTTATTGGAAAACCCTTTATATCCTCTCGGATGTTGAGATTGCAAAGGCCACAACTTCCTGACAGATTTTCCCTGTAAGGAAGAAAATTTAGATAAAGGATTTCTGTCCTAGCACGTATGATTAAACTTATATTTTCAATACTTAAAGCACCTGTAAAATAAGTTAAACGGGACAATGAAGATGATGCTTTGTTGACATTGTCCAAATAAATCCTTTTGTCAACAACTGCAATCAAGTCATAGAACTTTCCTTGTAATTCATCAAAGTTATCAGTCAGGTTCAGGGAGTAATTGTGGTCTGCTGCTAATCGTAACCAGTCTTCAAAGATCCCCCTTTTTAACCTTAGCAATGATAAAATGGAAGTTTTTTGCAGGTTGTTGTTCTTTTGTACTGTCTTCACGATGTAATCTGAATTTGCCTTTAATTTACGCAGGAATATGTTTCGCAGCTCAGATTAAACATATATTGCATAATTTGGGGTCGTGTTCGGAAGCCGAAACAAACGTTTATAGAAAAATTTCTGAAGCTTCTCAAATTCCTCTACTGGCGTGCAACCATAAAACTCACTCCCGTAACACAGGCATGCATTTACGGTGACATATCAAACACTCTGTATTTGGCTGAAGTGCAAATTTTTGTGTTTCCGTAAAACTTCTTCCACATTGTATTTATGGCATTTTCGCTGCAGAACATTGTGTATTGACGTAATTATTCCATTTCAGATTTGAAGTGAAAGTCACTCCCAAATATTTGTATTCTTGAACGACTTCAAGTTCTTATTCCTTGTTTTACGTTATATATTTGGACTGCGAAGACGTGACCACGTCTCTAACTTTTGTATTCAAGTATTGAACATGCCATTCGATAATTTTCTTAAGTTCCGCACGTTAGCCTTGTTCCTTGATGTCTTGCCTTCACACTCACTCGACTATCGTTTTGAAATTATACGAAGAACTTCATCAATCAGGTCGTTTCAACTTTTTCATATCCACTACTCTTCCCATACCTGTAAGCGTCAATTTTACGTTAACAGTATTCGTCTTTTGAAATCTTTACCGAGCTCAATTTGCCAATTAGGTAATGCATCCAATACGAAAAATGCATTAAAGAAATATTTCTCCACTTCTGATTTTAAAAAATTTGAATAAATTACAATGCACTATCAAAACTTGTTAAATATAACCTTTAAAGCTTATATTATATAAAATATATTAAGTTTCATAAAAATTAATTATCAAGCATCAAGCTGCTACTTTAACCCAATTTGACCTTTTAATGAAGTTCCATATTTTTGTTAAATTCTGCACTTATCACTAGCTTATAAGATATTCTATCTTACTGTGTTAAGTAAACCGAAGTTGAAATAAATAAAGTATCTTGGCGTCTGGTTGGATCAATACTTGTATTTCGACAGACATATAGGTGCTGCTTTGGTCATCAGGGCTAGGGGAGCATTTGCCCTGACAAAACGATTATTTTATAACACCCGTCTTGATAGCAGGGTGAATGTGATTTGCAACATGACCCTCATCAGGTCAATGATTGCCTATGGATGCCCAGTGTGCTTCGACGTTGCCCCATCTCAAATGGAAACGATTCGGGTGTTTGACAGGCAGTGTCTCAGACGTGCATTGGATTACACAGAACACCGGATTCGGAGTACACACGATATTATTCCAACCAGGTTCTATATAACGGATCCAATATTAACAGAATAGATAATTTTTTGTTTAAACTGATTCGGGGTCACAGTGCAAGAGTGATGTCCTCAACCAACAGCTTAATTTTTGGGGCTTGTTGCCCCAACAATGAATATTAGGAGAGTGCGCGGTTAAGTGGCTACATCCCTCCCGAGGCATTCCTCTATGTAGACAGTCGAGGGCTGATACAGGATGGAATGGCGGTTCCCCTCATTTACCACGTCAGCCGGAAAACTGTAGATAGGTGACTTCTGTATGGTCGAGACGTCATCGCCCAAGGCGGAGAAGAGCGCCTTCGGTTCAGTAGTCCGATCGGGACCAAAGGGATAGAGCGATGCAGGAGAAACAGTTCTGCTGGTTGCAAGCAGATATTTAAAGTCGATTAAGAAACACCGTCTTGGCCGACTTACATAGATTTAGGGAAATTAGGTATAAGGAACAGTCGGGGTGGCACCAAAAAAAAATTTAAAAATTTGTATGTATGCGGAGGCATATGTGAATGTATCTGCGTGTCTGTATATGTATGTGCGTACATATATGTATGTACACGTATGTGTGGATTGTATATCCCTATGTATCTGCATGCGTATACAAATTATACAAAAAAAAAATTAAAAAACCTAACAAAGCTGCTGTGGCGTTCCAGATTTTAAGTAAATTTAAATAGTTTTACATATTTTTAGTTAGTATAAGTTAGTTGTACCGAGGATTAATTATTTTTAGTCTAGCTTAAGGTAGTCTATAAATTTTGTTGAAAAAGTTTTCTTGGTGACATAAAAATAAATATAAAGTAAATAGATTTAATTAAAATAGTTTCAGGTTGAAAAACATTAAAATTTAGAGATATAGTTTAGCTAGGAGTGCCAGAGCCAGTAAGTTAGTAGATTTTAATTGGATGCCAACAGTTTGTTAGAATGAGATAGTAAATTCCTGATTATCAAATACAGTGTGCCTTTAACTTTCGGACCGTTCAATACAAGTTGTATTGGACGGTTTCAAATCTGATTTCCACAAAATAAATGCTGGTGTGCCCCAGGGATCCGTATTGTCTCCGACCGTTTTTCTCATTTTTATTAATAATCTCTTGAACTGGAAAATGATAGGCGATTTTCTGTAAAAATAAATTTTTTATCTGGAACTTCTAATCTTCTTAATTTATGTTATGCTGACGATAATACTCTCAGCTTTTCATATTCGTTTTCAGATACACATCCTTGTTCTACGGATGTGGAACTGCAACGGCAGCGAATGATAAACTCATTAAATTCTGATCTTGGCAGCATTGTCCAATGGGGAATAAGAAACCGCGTATAATTTAATGCTTCAAAAACTGAGTGCTGTCTTCTGTCGTTAAACCAGAAACCACCCCACATGCCGCTTTCCATGAGGGGTACTTGCATTGAAGAAACCAGATTTCAGTACTTGGTATGTGCATCAGAGACGACATCTTATGGAATGACCACATTCGATGTCGCCAAAAACGCTGCAAACTGTTTGTCTTTCTTCGAAGATGCAAGAAATTCTTCTGCCGGTCTGATCTGGCTGTAATCTATAAGACCTTCATTCGACCAAAGCTGGAGTATAACTCTCACATTTGAGCCAGACCTCCCAAAACTGATTTGAATCTTTTGGATAGAATTCAAAAAAGGGCTCTAAGAACGATTGGCGATAGAACTATAGTGGAAACATTTAATCTCTAGAACACCGTCGAAATGTTATATGTCTCTCATTATTTTATCGCTAATTTTATAAGCAATGTTCTAGCGAAATAGCCAAATGCATTCCTCCCTTTATCTACTCAACTGTAATACTAGCGCTGCTTGGAATGCTCATCAGACGTACTGTCAAGTACAGAAAATCTTTCTTTAGATGTACAACTAGAATGTAGAATATTTTACGCGACTGTATTCCCCCCTCCCCCCTCCCATTTGAATATTCAGAAACAACTCAAAACCAAAGTACATCGGTATCACCTCTTACATTTTTCCCTACTTTCCAACAAAAAAATTCTTTCCTATCTTTCTATTCCTTCTAACTAGTGCCCTGCAATGCAGGTTGCATTTAAAAGACCTTAGGTCTTACAGGCTATAGTTAAATATTATTATTATTAAATCTGGTGTTAATAGTAATCATATTATGAGATTGTACCGATGACTATGAGTTCCTGATAAAATTGTCATTTATTCTTGTGAACAGGCTGGCATTTTGAATTAAGCGCGTTTCGTAGAGATTTTTTAATTGAGAGCAAGACAAACTTACTTTCCTTTAAAAATAATTTGACAGAACATGCTTCGGCATTAAAAAAGTATATCAGTTTATTGTAATTATTCACATTATTTTAAAATATATTCTTTCACATAATTTTTTTTGTAAAGAAAATTCTTTTAATTAGGTACCTGTTCTACAAAATCCGTTTTTATTTTTTGTTGCTAAATTATCATAATCATGTCGGGATATTCCAGAAATGTTGGCCATTAATACCCATTTTACCTGACACATGGTTAAGTTACTGAGGTAGGTATACCTATTGTAATATCCAAGTGCAAGCTGATGCTAAATCAATATGCTAGCTGAAGATGAAAAACATTAATAATTTCATCAATCATAGGCAGTCTCAGGCGCTTCTGGATGAACCTTAGGATCTATTTCTTTCCCTAACTTATCATAAATTTTTGTGTTCGAGTTTCTATTTAAAATAAAATAATTCAAAAAGGCACTAACGTTTTTATTTCAGCTTTAATTCGTTTGTAAATTTTCCCTTAAACTCCTGGACCCATTTTACGTAAGTACGGTCCTGCGCTTACTAAGTTAATTGAATAAATTTTTTTTATAAATTTTATTTTTATGAATTTAATATTTATACATATTTAATTACATCGCCCCTAACTGACCATTTCCATACCTACGCTTTTATCTCTCCTATCACACGCAATTTACTTATATAGTTTTCAAGTAGCAATGGGCCTTATGCCAAAATCTGAGAAAGATCCCAGTGTCAGAGCTAACGAGCTTAAACTCGTAATGTGAGCTCAGAGCTGAAGAAATCGGACACAGTCTCATATACACAAAATCTAATGCACTCGAAGCAGTTATGATGTAAATGATTTGAGAACAACCTCAAAGCATTCGTATGAACTAATTTAAATACTACTGTTATTAGGTATTGACAGAATTGAAGAGAACTCATTCAAAATAAAATGCATGACTGGGTCGCACGTACTTGCTCTTAATTTTCATGTTTTTTTTTCAAAAATCCAAAAAAATATTGTTCCGAAAAATTTATTTTTTTAAATTTAAAGGACCTCCTACATAAAAATGTTGATCAAAATAAGTAAAGCCGTTTTTGACAAAGTCGAACATCTAAGAAATATCTGTATGGCAGGTACCAATTTGGTGTACTCTATCATCGTAAACTTGAAATCTGATTAAAATCTCGAGTTCGAGATGCAGAACTTGCCCTATAATAATAGTACCTATAAGTATCGCAAGTATAAATAAAAAAATAATTAAATGAAAAAAAAAAACAAGTATACGCCCGAGCGTACAATAATTATTTTTATTGATGATAAGTGGCGTTTTTTTTTTCATTCTTACCCGGTATTATTTGCCTATTTACAGTGGTCAGCATAATTATTTTGACAAGTGAAAAATTTCAAGATTCAGATATAAATTCAGAATATTGAAAATGGGAAATTGTTATTAGGCCGATGATTAAAAATATTAAGTATTTTAAATTGCATAATTTATTTTATTTTTAAATGACGAAAAAATCATTTTATTTTTGGGCTGAATTATTTTTACAAAGAAATTTATGATTGTTAAAAAATATATTTGAAAAAAAAATGCAAAATTATCACTTCTCAATGAAATATATATGTATATGTATATCGTCCCTTAGTGTGTACGACTTTATGAAGACGTGTTGGCACAGATTCCACAAGTGTCTGAAACATTTCTTAGGAACTTCGGCACAAATAAATACATTCTCTCAAATATTTAAATCGGGACTTTGCGATAGACCTTGTGGCATGGGGCATTGTTCTGTTTGTAAAATAAGCTGCTCCCCGATGATACTTTCACCAGGTGTAAATGTATAATCATTTTAGACAGTCAAATATTTATGCTGGTTCATTCCACTTGACGATACATAGCCCAAAAAAAAAACAACTGAACCTCTTTCGTGACCCATTGTTTATTAAACAAATTAATAAGCCCCATTACACTACCCTCAGGATAAATTAAGTCTGGACGTTTTGCAAAAACTATTAGAGAAAAATCCAGCCCAATATCATACTGAAGTTAAGAATTAGTTAGATGAAGAGAAATTGACCTGTTTGCAAGAGTTCCTAATTTTACAGTATCGGATTTTTACTTGCGATATATGTTATATAGCGCAAGCTTTGATTTTGGAAAATATCGAAGTTGAGATTTTAATAAGACTTGATATTACAATGATAGGGAACAGCAGTTTGTAGGTCGCTCTACAGGCTGAAGCGATATCCTTCAAACTTGATATTTAACTGGGTTGATTCCTTTTATAATTACTTTTTTTTTAGTTATACAAAAACTGATTCAAAATAGCTTTTAACGGCCTTTAGTCCACAAAATTTGGGTTTCGTTCCGGCAATCTCACTTGGACTCATCAGTTGGTTAGTGAGCGCCTTACCAATACGCAGTTTTTTTTTTCTTATTGCTATACAAGAACAGTACCTGCCATTCAAAAGTCTTGGCCCAAGAAATGGGAAATTTCAATTTTCTCGAAAACGGCTTCGGAGTTCGATCAAAATTTTTATACAATAGATTCTTCAAATACTGAATGATACTGTATACCAATATTTTGGAATATTTTTTTTTTTTTGATTTTTTGAAAAACATTTTTTTTTTTGAAAAATAAATATTGCGAGGAAAAATTTTGTTTTTAGTTTTTCAGTATTAAATGCTTACAATTGACATGCCAAATTTTTTTCAGAAAAAAATTAAAGAAGTTTTGTATATGTAAAATTAATTACGACTTAAAATATATTTAGCCGTTTCTACTAAGAATCTTGTACTTAAGATATGATTGAACATAAGAGCAAGTACGTGCGATCCAGTCGTGTATTTAATTGTTTTTTATGGGGAAGAACAAATGAACTTGTTTATTCAACCAGAATAGTCATTGCACGTGAAGCATCATCAATATAGTAAAGCACCATCCTTTATCAGTAAATATTCACCGTTAAATAGGAGAAAGGACTCTAGAATGCATAAAAGATGAACAGGTGGACTTTAAGTAGCTTATAACTGGTTAAGTAAATACATAAAATAAAAATTAACTTAACCACAAAAGATTTTGCATGTTCCAGGTTTTCCCAAGTGTCATAAAATCCATAGATTTTATGTTTTTCTGTTGTCAACGATATTTATTTTTATTATTGTTACATTCATTCAAAAAAGTGGTAAGCCGTTATGTTTATTACATTTTTCCTAAGAATATTCACCCCAAAATCAAAAAAAAAAAAAAAATAGCACCGGAATGAGGATATCTTGAGACGAGCCAGTATATTAAATTTACTTAAACGCAATTACAACACTGGCATTTTTTCTAAAAATGAAAACCTAAGCACTATTTCTTTTATAAGTACTAACAGCGCAATTACTGTTAAGATTGGCCATTTTCACACTATAGTAAGCCTTTTCTTATATCAGCGATAAATGATAACAAAATTGAAGACAGGACCTTACCGTAGAACGATTATTTTATAATATACCAAAGAATAATGCTTTTACATAATATAAATTGATTAAGGAACACCCAGTATTTTATGACACATTTGAAAAATATTTATTTTTTTGACTCATTTATACTATAAGACAGGAACTGTTTTTAGGAAAAATCAGAATTACCAATAAATTAAAAAAAATCATTATTAAAAGGTAATGAAAAAAGGCAAGACTTTTGTTAGTCTCGTCTAGTTTTCGTCAAAATCGAGAAATTTCAGTCTCGTCTCGGGTGCTTTTAAAGTAGTCTCGTCTCAGAGACTGATACCGACATGAGATCGAAACAAATACTTTGTCATGCGAGTTACATGACGGATTCCCGTGGCGATCAAAAAAACAAATTTTGATTCGGCAGAGCTTCGCCGTTAAACACTTTATTGACTTAACTGACAACTTAGAACTAAAATACACTTTTATATAGCTAAGGATAACCAAAATAAACAATTCTGTTTCGATTTTCAACACCAAGTTATGGGATCTTTGATTGAAATTTTGTGTGAACTAACAGGAATCCAATACCTGCTGCTTTGTCATGCGCGCCTGGTTATTTTTATCCATTTCGGGTCCAAAAACACACTTGTTCGGAAATTTCGTGTTTCAAAACGGTTGCTAGGGACAAACAAAATAAACAATTTTGTTTCGATTTTTAGCTCCAAGCTTTGGGAACTTTGATTGAAATTTTGTGTGAACTAACAAGAATCCAATACCTGCTGCTTTGTCATGCGCGCCTGGTTATTTTTATCCATTTCGGGTCCAAAAACACACTTGTTCAGGAATTTCGTGTTTCAAAACGGTTGCTAGGGATTTGGTTGTCCCTAGCAACCGTTTTGAAACACGAAGCTATGGCACCTTTGATTTAAATTTTGAAATTTTGTGTGAATTAACAGGAATCCAATACCTACTGCTTGGTCATGCGCGCCTGGTTAATTTTTTTCATTTCGAGTCCAAAAACACACTTGTTCGGAAATTTCATGTTTCAAAACGGTTGCTAGGGACAACCAAAATAAACAATTCTGCTTCGATTTTCAGCTCCAAGCTATGGCACCTTAGATTTAAATTTTGAAATTTTGTGTGAACTAACAGGAATCCAATACCTACTGCGTGGTCATGCGCGCCTGGTTAATTTTTTTTCATTTCGAGTCCAAAAACACACTTGTTCGGAAATTTCATTTTTCAAAGCGGTTGCTAGGGACAACCAAAATAAACAATTCTGTTTCGATTTTCAGCTCCAAGCTATGGCACCTTTGATTTAAATTTTGAAATTTTGTGTGAACTAACAGGAATCCAATACCTACTGCTTGGTCATGCGCGCCTGGTTAATTTTTTTCATTTCGAGTCCAAAAACACACTTGTTCGGAAATTTCATGTTTCAAAACGGTTGCTAGGGACAACCAAAATAAACAATTCTGCTTCGATTTTCAGCTCCAAGCTATGGCACCTTAGATTTAAATTTTGAAATTTTGTGTGAACTAACAGGAATCCAATACCTACTGCGTGGTCATGCGCGCCTGGTTAATTTTTTTTCATTTCGAGTCCGAAAACACACTTGTTCGGAAATTTCATTTTTCAAAACGGTTGCTAGGGACAACCAAAATAAACAATTCTGTTTCGATTTTCAGCTCCAAGCTATGGCACCTTTGATTTAAATTTTGAAATTTTGTGTGAACTAACAGGAATCCAATACCTACTGCTTTGTCATGCGCGCCTGGTTAATTTTTTTTCATTTCGAGTCCAAAAACACACTTGTTCGGAAATTTCATTTTTCAAAACGGTTGCTAGGGACAACCAAAATAAACAATTCTGTTTCGATTTTCAGCTCCAAGCTATGGCACCTTTGATTTAAATTTTGAAATTTTGTGTGAACTAACAGGAATCCAATACCTACTGCTTGGTCATGCGCGCCTGGTTATTTTTTTTCATTTCGAGTCCAAACACACACTTGTTCGGAAATTTCATGTTTCAAAACGGTTGCTAGGGACAACCAAAATAAACAATTCTGTTTCGATTTTCAGCTCCAAGCTATGGCACCTTTGATTTAAATTTTGAAATTTTGTGTGAACTAAGAGGAATCCAATACCTACTGCTTGGTCATGCGCGCCTGGTTATTTTTTTTCATTTCGAGTCCAAAAACACACTTGTTCGGAAATTTCATGTTTCAAAACGGTTGCTAGGGACAACCAAAATAAACAATTCTGTTTCGATTTTCAGCTCCAAGCTATGGCACCTGTGATTTAAATTTTGAAATTTTGTGTGAACTAACAGGAATCCAATACCTACTGCTTGGTCGTGCGCGCCTGGTTAATTTTTTTCATTTCGAGTCCAAAAACACACTTGTTTGGAAATTTCATGTTTCAAAACGGTTGCTAGGGACAACCAAAATAAACAATTCTGCTTCGATTTTCAGCTCCAAGTGATTTAAATTTTGAAATTTTGTGTGAACTAACAGGAATCCAATACCTACTGCTTGGTCGTGCGCGCCTGGTTAATTTTTTTCATTTCGAGTCCAAAAACACACTTGTTCGGAAATTTCATGTTTCAAAACGGTTGCTAGGGACAACCAAAATAAACAATTCTGCTTCGATTTTCAGCTCCAAGCTATGGCACCTGTGAATTAAATTTTGAAATTTTGTGTGAACTAACAGGAATCCAATACCTACTGCTTGGTCATGCGCGCCTGGTTAATTTTTTTTCATTTCGAGTCCAAAAACACACTTGTTCGGAAATTTCATGTTTCAAAACGGTTGCTAGGGACAACCAAAATAAACAATTCTGTTTCGATTTTCAGCTCCAAGCTATGGCACCTGTGATTTAAATTTTGAAATTTTGTGTGAACTAACAGGAATCCAATACCTACTGCTTGGTCGTGCGCGCCTGGTTAATTTTTTTCATTTCGAGTCCAAAAACACACTTGTTCGGAAATTTCATGTTTCAAAACGGTTGCTAGGGACAACCAAAATAAACAATTCTGCTTCGATTTTCAGCTCCAAGCTATGGCACCTGTGAATTAAATTTTGAAATTTTGTGTGAACTAACAGGAATCCAATACCTACTGCTTGGTCATGCGCGCCTGGTTAATTTTTTTTCATTTCGAGTCCAAAAACACACTTGTTCGGAAATTTCATGTTTCAAAACGGTTGCTAGGGACAACCAAAATAAACAATTCTGTTTCGATTTTCAGCTCCAAGCTATGGCACCTTTGATTTAAATTTTGAAATTTTGTGTGAACTAACAGGAATCCAATACCTACTGCTTGGTCATGCGCGCCTGGTTAATTTTTTTCATTTCGAGTCCAAAAACACACTTGTTCGGAAATTTCATGTTTCAAAACGGTTGCTAGGGACAACCAAAATAAACAATTGTGTTTCGACTTTCAGCTCCAAGTTATGGGATCTTTGATTGAAATTTTGTGTGAGCTAACAAGAATCCAATACCTGCTGCTTTGTCATGCGCGCCTGGTTAATTTTTTTCATTTCGAGTCCAAAAATACATTTATTCGGAAATTTAATGTTTCAAAGCGGTTGCTAAGGATAACCAAAACAAACAATTGTGTTTCGCTTTTTAGCTCCAAGCCTTGGGAACTTTGATTGAAATTTTGTGTGAACTAACAAGAATCCAATACCTACTGCGTGGTCATGCGCGCCTGGTTATTTTTTTTCATTTCGAGTCCGAAAACACACTTGTTCGGAAATTTCATTTTTCAAAACGGTTGCTAGGGACAACCAAAATAAACAATTCTGTTTCGATTTTCAGCTCCAAGCTATGGCACCTTTGATTTAAATTTTGAAATTTTGTGTGAACTAACAGGAATCCAATACCTACTGCTTGGTCATGCGCGCCTGGTTATTTTTTTTCATTTCGAGTCCAAAAACACACTTGTTCGGAAATTTCATGTTTCAAAACGGTTGCTAGGGACAACCAAAATAAACAATTCTGTTTCGATTTTCAGCTCCAAGCTATGGCACCTTTGATTTAAATTTTGAAATTTTGTGTGAACTAACAGGAATCCAATACCTACTGCTTGGTCATGCGCGCCTGGTTAATTTTTTTCATTTCGAGTCCAAAAACACACTTGTTCGGAAATTTTGTTTCAAAACGGTTGCTAGGGACAACCAAAATAAACAATTCTGTTTCGATTTTCAGCTCCAAGCTATGGCACCTTTGATTTAAATTTTGAAATTTTGTGTGAACTAACAGGAATCCAATACCTACTGCTTGGTCATGCGCGCCTGGTTAATTTTTTTCATTTCGAGTCCAAAAACACACTTGTTTGGAAATTTCATGTTTCAAAACGGTTGCTAGGGACAACCAAAATAAACAATTCTGCTTCGATTTTCAGCTCCAAGTGATTTAAATTTTGAAATTTTGTGTGAACTAACAGGAATCCAATACCTACTGCTTGGTCATGCGCGCCTGGTTATTTTTTTTCATTTCGAGTCCAAAAACACACTTGTTCGGAAATGTTTCAAAACGGTTGCTAGGGACAACCAAAATAAACAATTCTGTTTCGATTTTCAGCTCCAAGCTATGGCACCTTTGATTTAAATTTTGAAATTTTGTGTGAACTAACAGGAATCCAATACCTACTGCTTGGTCATGCGCGCCTGGTTATTTTTTTTCATTTCGAGTCCAAAAACACACTTGTTCGGAAATTTCATGTTTCAAAACGGTTGCTAGGGACAACCAAAATAAACAATTCTGTTTCGATTTTCAGCTCCAAGCTATGGCACCTGTGATTTAAATTTTGAAATTTTGTGTGAACTAACAGGAATCCAATACCTACTGCTTGGTCGTGCGCGCCTGGTTAATTTTTTTCATTTCGAGTCCAAAAACACACTTGTTCGGAAATTTCATGTTTCAAAACGGTTGCTAGGGACAACCAAAATAAACAATTCTGCTTCGATTTTCAGCTCCAAGCTATGGCACCTGTGATTTAAATTTTGAAATTTTGTGTGAACTAACAGGAATCCAATACCTACTGCTTGGTCATGCGCGCCTGGTTAATTTTTTTTCATTTCGAGTCCAAAAACACACTTGTTCGGAAATTTCATGTTTCAAAACGGTTGCTAGGGACAACCAAAATAAACAATTCTGTTTCGATTTTCAGCTCCAAGCTATGGCACCTTTGATTTAAATTTTGAAATTTTGTGTGAACTAACAGGAATCCAATACCTACTCCTTGGTCATGCGCGCCTGGTTAATTTTTTTCATTTCGAGTCCAAAAACACACTTGTTCGGAAATTTCATGTTTCAAAACGGTTGCTAGGGACAACCAAAATAAACAATTGTGTTTCGACTTTCAGCTCCAAGTTATGGGATCTTTGATTGAAATTTTGTGTGAGCTAACAAGAATCCAATACCTGCTGCTTTGTCATGCGCGCCTGGTTAATTTTTTTCATTTCGAGTCCAAAAATACATTTATTCGGAAATTTAATGTTTCAAAGCGGTTGCTAAGGATAACCAAAACAAACAATTGTGTTTCGCTTTTTAGCTCCAAGCCTTGGGAACTTTGATTGAAATTTTGTGTGAACTAACAAGAATCCAATACCTACTGCGTGGTCATGCGCGCCTGGTTATTTTTTTTTCATTTCGAGTCCGAAAACACACTTGTTCGGAAATTTCATTTTTCAAAACGGTTGCTAGGGACAACCAAAATAAACAATTGTGTTTCGACTTTCAGCTCCAAGTTATGGGATCTTTGATTGAAATTTTGTGTGAGCTAACAAGAATCCAATACCTGCTGCTTTGTCATGCGCGCCTGGTTAATTTTTTTCATTTCGAGTCCAAAAATACATTTATTCGGAAATTTAATGTTTCAAAGCGGTTGCTAAGGATAACCAAAACAAACAATTGTGTTTCGCTTTTTAGCTCCAAGCCTTGGGAACTTTGATTGAAATTTTGTGTGAACTAACAAGAATCCAATACCTACTGCGTGGTCATGCGCGCCTGGTTATTTTTTTTTCATTTCGAGTCCGAAAACACACTTGTTCGGAAATTTCATTTTTCAAAACGGTTGCTAGGGACAACCAAAATAAACAATTATGTTTCGATTTTCAGCTCCAAGCTATGGCACCTTTGATTTAAATTTTGAAATTTTGTGTGAACTAACAGGAATCCAATACCTACTGCTTGGTCATGCGCGCCTGGTTATTTTTTTTCATTTCGAGTCCAAAAACACACTTGTTCGGAAATTTCATGTTTCAAAACGGTTGCTAGAGACAACCAAAATAAACAATTCTGTTTCGATTTTCAGCTCCAAGCTATGGCACCTTTGATTTAAATTTTGAAATTTTGTGTGAACTAACAGGAATCCAATACCTACTGCTTGGTCATGCGCGCCTGGTTAGTTTTTTTCATTTCGAGTCCAAAAACACACTTGTTCGGAAATTTCATGTTTCAAAACGGTTGCTAGGGACAACCAAAATAAACAATTCTGCTTCGATTTTCAGCTCCAAGCTATGGCACCTTTGATTTAAATTTTGAAATTTTGTGTGAACTAACAGGAATCCAATTCCTACTGCTTGGTCCTGCACGCCTGGTTATTTTTTTTCATTTCGAGTCCAAAAACACACTTGTTCGGAAATTTCATGTTTCAAAACGGTTGCTAGGGACAACCAAAATAAACAATTCTGTTTCGATTTTCAGCTCCAAGCTATGGCACCTTTGATTTAAATTTTGAAATTTTGTGTGAACTAACAGGAATCCAATACCTACTGCTTGGTCATGCGCGCCTGGTTAATTTTTTTTCATTTCACACTTGTTCGGAAATTTCATGTTTCAAAACGGTTGCTAGGGACAACCAAAATAAACAATTCTGTTTCGATTTTCAGCTCCAAGCTATGGCACCTGTGATTTAAATTTTGAAATTTTGTGTGAAGTAACAGGAATGCAATACCTACTGCTTTGTCATTCGTGCCTGGTAGTGTTTTTTCATTTCGAGTCCAAAAACACACTTGTTCTGAAATTTCATGTTTCAAAACGGTTGCTAGGGACAACCAAAATACACAATTTTGTTTCGGTTTTCAGCTCCAAGCTATATTTGGGAACTAAGATAGTTGCTAACTGAAATTTTGAAATTTTGTGTGAACTAGGGCTGGCAGCGAGACGAGACCAGGCGAAACTTTTTTCTTAGTCTCGTCTCGGTCTCGTCAAGAATACATACTACATTACATTTTTTTTTAGATTTTTGGAATATATCGAATTAATTTAGATCTCGCCGCACTTGTATTCATCTTTATCGTTCTCACAATTATTGAATATTCCCTTGAAATGCTGTTGTACCTTCGTGTCTCTGTATCGATTGAACGATTTCGACGTAACACTTACGGATTGCGATTTTCCAAGAAATTTATTAGAAATTTATGCATCTTTCAGAATCTGGAATGAGGCGGGCAAGGAAGCAGCCATGCTAATTATTGTTGTTAACTGCTTAAAATGAGTATCGTCCAGGTTCAGCCAGATATTTACAAATTTGTTTGAAAGTTATTTTGACCAGGATTTTGTTCTGGAAACAATATTATACTGGAGAAAAAGTTTTGCCAAACCTGCATCTGCTGAAATTGATTTATGTCATTTTTAACGTAACGTCAAATTTTAAGAAAGGCTCAAAAGCAGACAAAATATCTCAGCTTTCACTTTGAGACCGTTGTTGTAAGTAGATGGCTAGTTTATAGATAACATTTTCACGAAATAAATCGGTTGTACAAACATCGATTTCGCGAGTTGACCTTGACAAGTATTTCCTTATTCAACTCGATATTATGCAGGAACTTATTATCGTCAATAATCACAATTTTGTTTTCTAATGAATCTGCCTGAGGGTTTTTTTTGAAATCTTTGAAAAATTAATAAAATAGCCTAAAAAGCATTACTATGTAAATTTTCAATATTAGTCAGTCCTCTTGACTGCGCATCATTATTTCTTTAAAAAAAAGAAAGCAATGGTTCGCCAATAATTTGAAATAGCTCGCAATACTTGGAATGTAGATACCTATATATCGCGTCCAACGCATCGACACTAGTTTCAACTTGATTTCGGATGCTATTTTCTGAAGCTCCGTTGACCGAATGGCTGAGACATGAAAATAAGATGAAATTTCGTAATTGAAAGTTTATCTTCTTTGGAAAAAAAAATTCTTAGATAGTTGAAAGCTATTCTGAGCCATGTTCACCACACCAGATTTATATTAATGGTATTTCAGAACCATTTTCATAAATTCTTCTTTCCAAAAACGCCCACATGCAACATGGTTACGTCAGTCCAAATTAAAGAAATCTTTTTCAGAATAACGTCATATACGAAATCGTGTGCAAATAGATCTTTCCTTGCATAGAGAGGGCCGTTTTCAGAAAAATTTGATCATTTGAACCCAAATAATAATAACTGTCAACGAATCCGATCCGAAAAATACAATATACTGAAATCAAGTGCATTATTGTTAGTGCCCGCGTTCGAGTACGAAACCGTTAGATTAGACAAGCTTCCTTAGTAACGGCTTTATTTTCGAACGATCCAGGTACAACACATAAAGCAATTCGGTTTGTTAGCGCGAGCTGTTAATCTAGACGAAATTTGTGTAGGTATCTCAATGTAGTTCTGTTTGTTCGGAAGTTCGCATTTTTCATACTATCAGAATTGGCCGAAGAGAGCTTATAGCAAGCTCCGTCTTCCGACCAATGGTTTGGTAACACAGAAATCTGTGTTATACCACAGACTCATCATTTAGTGCAGTGTTAGTTAGTAGTAGGCAAACTCTATTCCAAATAACGCTTACACAAGTACAAAATGAAAATATAAACAAATAATAAGAACAAAACAAAAACATAATATGAAACAAAAAACATTTAGGATCGTGCAGCAATGGTTTTGAATAGGTTTTTTAATTTAATTTTACAGATATTGAAATCAAAAATGTTTGAATTCCAATTTAAAAGTCTACCCATACGTGTCAAGGACTCATGCATCCCATAGTGGTCCTATGTGTTGGGACCTTAATCAAGTCGAGTCCACGAAGATTATAACCTCCACCCCGACAATTAAAAAAAACTGAACATACGAGTAGTAGGTCTGGTGCATCTGTGACAACTGTTATTTGGTTTTTTGGTGGAAGAATACCAAATCATTGTTAGTTCTTCTCTGTGCAGGTGTTTACATTTGAAGAATAGATAAACGTTGGCCATAAGGGAGGGCATTAAAAGGATCACTTCACTGAAGCCCTTTCAATGCGAAACGAGTAAAATTTCTTTGAACAGATTCTAATCTGTCAATATGAATATCGTAAAAAGGAGTCCAAACCTGCGATGCATACTCAAGATGGGGACGAACCAAGCAGTTGTATAAAGCACGGTAACATTTGGATCAACAAATTCTTTGGACCATCGCTTCATAAAACCTAACATTGAATTTGCTTTGTTAACGATGATATTAGTACGGCAGAAAAGTCTAAATTGGGAGTAAAGAGAACTCCAAAGTCCCTTACAGTTATAACACGAGTTAAAATGTGCCGTGAGATAACATAGTCATGAGAAGAAGGAGAAAGTTTTTTTGAAAATGTCATTGTTTGACATTTTGCCGGGTTAAGATTCAAACTGTTCTTTTCTCACCACAAGTCAAGTGGTTAATATCCTCTTGCAATAGAGTTCGATCATTTGGAGATGATATATTTTTATAAGTCTTCATGTCGTCTTCAAAGATAAGAATTTCGCTACACAAAGAGGAGCATCAGTAATAACCAATGTAAATAGTAATGGTCCAAGATGGCTTCCCTGCGGAACACCTGATTTAGCAATAAAGGGTCTTGAGTAAGAATTTCTGAATTTGATTTGATATAACCTATCTTCAAGGTACGAGGATATGCACTTGATGAAAGATGGAGGAAACCCGTATGAATTAAGTTTAAGCTTGATAATCTCATGAGATAATTGATCAAAAGCTTTCGAAAAGCCTGTGTATACACAATCAACTTCTTGACCGCTTTCTAGGTAGTTTAAGCATTTATTCAAAAATACAACTAGATTAGTAACAGTAGAACATTTCTGCATAAAACCATGTTTTTGGTTGCAGATAATATTTTTACATATAAATGTCAAACTATCACATACAACTTGTTCGAACAACTTTGGAATGCAAGAAAGTTTAGAAATTGGTCTATGATTCATAATATTGGTTTTGACTCCCTTTTCTTTAAATACTGTGGTTATAAATGCATTCTTCCGAACTGAAGGAAATTTACTTAATTTCAAAGATTGTTCAAGAATATTTCTCAGAGGAAGAGCTAAAATGGACAGGTGGTATTCCATCAGGTCCAATAGAATAGTCTTCTTTTAAATGTGACAAAAAGCTCAAAATTTTTTTACGCTCTGTTGCAATATTGTTAAATGATAGTTGACGACAATTTAGTTAAAAATGAAAATAGTTTTCGCCAACAACTACAGGTGAATCAATGAAGGATTGGTTAGAATTACTTGCCAAGCCCTCACAGTTTTCAGAAATTGTACTCAAGATTAAGTTATTATACATGAGATTTACTGGATACCCGTCACATTTCTTTTTAGAATTTATAAATTTCCAGAAGTTTTTCGTGTCTAACTTCAAAGAACGCCCCATGGTTTTCAGATATTCGCTATAGAGTTCAAAAGAAAGTTTTATGAATTCTTCAAAAAGGGAAATGTAAACTACTTGATTCTTTAACGTTATGAACCTAATGTATTTTTTCCAAGCCTTATTTCTTTTATTTCGGATACATTTCAGTTCTTTTGTGAACCAAGAATGACAAGAAGAGTTAGAGGGAATAGATCTATTTTTTGGAACTGTTTCATTAATGCATCTCATCAAAATAGAATAGAAGCTTGAGATAATTGAGTCAAGATCATTAGAAATCGGCAAATGTTCTATACCGGAATTTATTAAACTATACAAGAGCTTTTGAAAATCAACTTTGCGAAAGTCAAAAGTATGGGAACAGTCATGAGGATTACTATTTTCTAGTAAGTGACCACTCAAATCAAGAAAAATATCAAGAGGCGGGTGATAACGATCTATGTTAGATAAAGCAGAGGCAGATTCTACCACTACTAAACTAATTGCGTCAGATGAGAAAAAGAGGCCAACTTGTCTATTTTAAAATTTTGTATAGAGCTAACTTGATGTAAATTTGTAGAGATAATATTATCCAACATTTGGAGCTCCTGTTGGGATGAAATTGTGGAAGCTTACAGGAGGTAACCCATTCAATGTGAGGAAGATTAAAATCCCCTAATAGAAGGATATTGCTGTCCAGGCTAGCTAGGCTAAAAATAAAGTCGAGTGCTAAAGAGAGTTGAGTGTATACTGACAGAGGACTTTTGGGTGGAATATAAACATTTAAAACAAATAAGACTAAAGATTCCTTAGTTATTTTGACGCACAACAGTTCAATTTTTAGATTGAATGGGAAGACAATTTGTGTTGAGCAGAAATTACTTCTAATAGCAATAAGTACTCAGCCACCAAATGAATTTGTAATATCTACATGGCGATCCTTTCGGTAAACTAAGAACTCATAAAGTTCCGTGTATAATATTGAGGCATTAAGACAAGTCTCAGTCAGGGCGAAAAAATCATATGGCAAAGCTAGGGAATTATTATAAGTCTTGGCAGTTTTGCTACGAAGACCTCCTACATTTTGGTAGTAGAGGCAGAATCTAGACAGTTTTTTTTTTTAATTTGAACTAGAAGCTGAACTTAGGTCAGATTTGTTTCTCAAAACTAAGTAAGAGATATTATTATTTCAGAGCGCGGATCACGTAGAAAAATGTATAAAAAATAAAATGTGCTAAATATAGGGTGCAGTGCAAAATAGTAATTACCAATAACATTATTTACAATTACAAATTTCAAATAGTAATTAGCAGAATTAATACTTAAAACAGTCTATAAGATTCAATAAAAAAAATGAATATATTATTCCAAATATGGAAGCCATTGTAGCTTTAACACTATTCAACGCCGCGCCGCGATAAAAGTAGCTTATGATCAAAAAAAAATTACCGGAAGTGCACATTTTCTGAACAAACGCCAACAAAAGAGACTGTCCGATCAGCGGATTCGTAAATCTTTCAATATTTTCTACCAGATAGTGCACTCTTAGAACTGCGGGTAAATTTACAATGAAATTGTATGTAATATTTAATGTAAAAGTAGACAAGTTGCGTATTTATACACATGACAATAGGTAAAAAAATAAATTGATTACATTATGTTGAATATTACAAACATTTGTTTTAAATTTCACCCTCTGTGTATCTTTCAATAACCATTGCTCAGTATTAAACTAATAATGTTTAAACATTGCACCCACAATGTTCATAATTAAACAAATATTATTTGAGTTCAAACATTTTATGAAAACTACACATAAAGTATAATCATAATGCTTATATATTTTTTTTGTTTATATAATACAATTCTATATACTACTGAAATTATTATTTTGTGGACTAAAGGCCGTTAAAAGCTATTTTGAATCAATAATTCGACAAGCAGAATTAAATATAATGATAAATCTTTTACTTGGCTAATTTCAGTAGTATATAGAATTGTATTATATAAAAAAAACAAAAAAAAACGCCTGGCCACGGACAAAATCTTCAAATTTTAATGATTAACATTTTAATCTTGTTGGATATAGTTCACATTGTTTTTTTCTCATGTAAGTTGAAATGAACTTAACAAAAATTGCGTATTAGTAAGGCGCCCACTAATTTGAACAAGTTTAAATTTACACATTTTATGCATATATACAAAAACTTTTGCTTAAATTCTGTTAATTCTGTTGAAGTTTAAGTTTCAACATATTTGGTGTAGAAATACACAGTTTTACTTTAAATCTTTATTTGAAATTACACACACGAGGTTTTACATTTACATATTAAATGTTTAGAATTAATACGTGCGTAAAAATACTGCAATTATGGTAGACAACAAGTTTCCTCGCTTTATGATAGTAAAATTACACGATTTATTTTTGGAGTGTTGGTATGATTTTTAAAATCCTAATGAGATACGTAATCTTACGGTAGCCTCCCGAACTATTACGGAAGATAAACTGGAAACTTTTGAGGTTCTAAAAAAAAATTATTATTACCAACTATTTTTTACTATTTATATTGACAATGTTGACATTTCGATTACATATTTTTTTTTATATTAATTAGTTATATTTGATAACAAAATTTGGCACTCGGAAGAACATTGATAATTATACATCTGTACCATGAGTCCCGGCATGCACACTTTTTACTTTCGGTTATAGGTACTATAAGGCAAGTTATGTACATATTCGTTAAAAAAAAATTGTTTTCTAACAATCAAACATGACATTACGATCAGAAAGAACACTAAAAAAGTGTGTCCCCAATTCCGCCTGTCTGCCTGTCTGTCATTCGGTCAATCTGTCTGTCTGTCCTCGAGTCTATAGCCTAAACGCTTTGATAGACTTGCTTCAAACTTGGTACATATTGTTTTTTCGGTAATATGCCCACATGTTTTTTAATTTTTTTGAAGACGACAACTAACAGTAGCTCCCATACATTTTTTGGCCAAAAACAAAAATCCTATTTTTCTCAAAAACAGTTCCAACTATTTTTATAAAAAAAACCATCAGTTCATTATTGAAGGGAAAGGATACCTTTCGATAATTTTTTTTTTTTTTTGAAAAAATTGTTATTTTTGGTACCTCTAGTAGAACCATTTTATTGGTTTTCGATTTGCTCGAAAACGGTTATTCTGATTTTTTTACGCAGAACCTGCTAGAAAGTTTAAACACTATTGTATACCAAAACAAATTTTTTTTTTCAAAATTCAATATTTCGAAACGACTCAATAGATTTCTTCGAAACTTCGTATTTAGTAGTTTTTTTGGCATTATTTTGAATTATAAAAAAAACTATTTTTCTAAAATAAAAAGCAACGGTATCTTCCATACAAATGTTAAAAAAACCGTTAAGAAAAAAATTATTTCTCGAAAACGGCTCCAAGAACCTTTATAAAAAAATTTGTGTGTTCTTAAATTAGTACAGTTCACTTTTAAATATAAAAATATTTCTTTTTGCGTACTTATTAACGGTACTTCCCATAGAACCACTTTTCACATTTTCGACTTTCTCAATATTGGATGAACCGATTAAAATAATTTGCTTAGACAAATGCTCCCTAAAATTGTTAAGACAACTGCATACCCAAATTTTCAAAAAAAGGTTTTTCGCTTTTTAAAAAATAAATAATTTTTTGTATTTGAAAAACCGATTTTTCAAAAATCAGTCACAGATTTTTTTTTTTGAATTTAATATGTATATTAATAATGTCTTGAAAATGTCGTTTCAATTTTTTTTTCTAAAAATATTTTCAAAATTTTAAACATAAAAAATTAATTTATTAAAAAACCGCTCCAACGATTTTTTAATTTTTTTTATATGTTCTTATTTATCCACGAATTCAAACTGCATCTTTGTTTTCGCTCAAATTATAACGACTTAGCAATATAAAAACATTTAAATATGTGTATTATCCATTTATTTCTATTTTATTATTATTCCCTTTTTACTAATTTTTGCGTACGTCACTGAATACTGAATACAATTTAGGCCCTCATACATTTATATAAATCACATGAATCTTTTGTATGCATATTGCACCTCAATTATGAAGTTGTATGTTGTAGCTACCTACCCACCTACATCCTTCATTTTCATGAACTTGTTTAAATTCGGTTCCATCTAACTGTTGTATGTATATGTATAGATAAATTTTACTCTCCTAACTTACATTATTAAAATCCATAATTTAGATTTAAATATACATTTGTAGGTAGGTACCTATGTAACTTTCCACAATTCATTATACTAAGAATCAAGTTAATCTTACCTACATAGGCTTTAAACCTGCATAGGGTAACTACACCTAACTAACTTAACCTCAATGGTTAGTTACATTAAAGTTATTAGCTACAAGAGCAAGTTCGTGCGATCCAGTCGTGCATACGCTTATAAAATTAAAAAAAAAATACATATAAATTATTTTGTTTCAAGCATATGTGAATTTGAGTAAAAGAAACAAAATGAATTTACTTTTACAAACGTCAAATAAAACGATAACAATCTGAATCTGATAGTGAGGTTTTAAAATGAGTGTCAACTTTTATAAAAATAAATAAAAAGAAATGAAATGAAATGAAATGAAATGAAATGAACGTAACAATTTGAAATAAATGTTATGATGTCAATGCACTTGGAAGAGTAATGTTGTTATGTTACCTTAAACATATAGTTACTTCAGTACTTCACTTTCATTATGTATGTACATATTTACATACCTAAGTTCCATCTATATAGGTAGGTGTATATACCCTCCTAATTTACTTAAATAAAATCTCTTTAAATATACATTTGTAGCTAGGTACCTATGCACCTCTATGCAGCTATATATGTCGTGCATTTTTTTTTTGATATTTCCAGTGACCTTAGTTTTAATCTTCTGAAACACTCACTCTCTTGGAATTACATCGCAAGCACTGCATCTTGCACGGAAAATGTTGTCCGAAAACGGTCATTATAACCGATTAAACCAAATTTAAAACAAATTGTTACCGCTGTTTTTTATGTTTGGCATGTTGTTGTCATCTGATCATGATTCATGACTATAACATGAAAAACTACAGATTACGCTGACAGTTGGTTATAAACACTTTGTAAATTAACTGCTTTTAAAATTGCATTTCATTTCGTTGGAGTCTTCGAAATTTGCTGCTAACAATTTGTATCTATAATATATGGTTACGAGAAGTATGAGAACTATTTGACTTATATGATGGGATGAACATTACAACCTATATGTATTATGAGTTCATGAGAAAAATGTCGATTTAGCGGACTAGAAAGTTTTCAAACGAATTGAATCCAGTTTCGTACGAGTTAGTCCACCCAATTATAAAGATTAAAAAAAAACTTCTTACGATAACTGCATACTGACGTACTTACCTACAAAATTACAAAAGTTTGACATGCTTTCTGGAAAAAAATTACTCCCCTATTAGATAATTGCCGACGATTGAAATGGACAACGTTTCACACCTAATGCACTAGCTGAAAAGCTCTTTCCTTAATTCCAGTAATTCTTAATTCCTTCCATAAATTAATACCTTTAGTTTGGACTAAAAAATTCAATAATATTTTTTTTTAAATTTTATTTCTTGTTGAAACTTTATAAATTTCTATCGGGGTGCAAACTACCCTCCATGCCAGATCATCAATAAACTTCCAAGTAAGCACCTCTACCTCAATGCCTTCAGGTTCGCACAAAAAAAAACTTTATCTAAATCCCAACAAGCACGACCAAGTCAGGAATCGACAGAATTACTAAAAGCTAGAGATGAAAAGAAAACAACCAACCACACACATCTGAAACCACTAAGGAGAAGAAAACATTCTCTGCACAAACAAGTTTTTCTCGCCAATTTTTTTTTTTCGATTCCTGATTTATGTGAAACAGGATGCAGGGTCCCACACACTAGTTATAAGATGAATTGAAAGTTTACATTTTTATATATTTATCATAAATCTGAAATGACACATTGCAATTAATCCTTGCCTTGCCTTCGTAAAAGAGTTGTTACTACCTATGAACCGGCTTTGGTAGGATTTAGTTATTATTTTTTGATGTACGAGTAAGTTCATCTTTTCCGGCTAATTAAACTCCTTATACGGTTAAAGGGAAAAGTAAGCATTTTCAGTAAAACAAGATTAAACTTCCTTGAAAAAGGTAGTACCAAATATAAATAAAATGCACGACTGGATCGTACGAACTTGCTCTTGTAGCTTACAACTTTTACGTAGCTATTTATGCTTTTATGTAACCATTGAGGTTTTGTTAGTTAGGTGTAGTTATCCTATGCAAGTGTAAAGCATATGTAGGTAAGATTACTTCGATTCTTAGTATAATGAATTGTGGAATTGATGATTAAATAAATAGTTACATAGGTACCTACCTACAAATGTATATATAAATCTAAGTTTTGGATTTTAATTATGTAAGTTAGGAGAGTAAAATGTATCTACATATACATACAACAGTTAGATGGAACCTAAGTATTTAAACATGTTCATGAAAATGAAGGATGTAGGTGGGTAGGTAGCTACAACATACAACTTCATAATTTAGGTGCAATATGCATACAAAAGATTCATGTGATTCCTAGACACATATATGTATATATACATAAATGTATAAGGGCCTAACTTGTATTTAGTATTCAGTGATGTAGGCAAAAATTTGTAAAAAAGGGAATGATAATAAAATAGAAATGAATGGATAATACACATATTTAAATGTTTTTATATTGCTTAGTCGTTATAATTTGAGGGAAAACAAAGATGCAGTTTGAATTCGTTGATAAATAAGAACATATAAAAAAATTCAAAAATCTTTGGAGCGGTTTTTTAATAAATTAATTTTGTATGTATAAAATTTTGAAAACATTCTTAGAAAAAAAATTTGAAACGCCATTTTGAAGACATTATTAATATACATATAAAATTCAAAAAAAAAATTCTGTGACTGGTTTTTGAAAAATCGATTTTTCAAAAAAAAAAATTATTTATTTTTTAAAAATCGAAAAACCTTTTTTAGAAAATTTGGGTATGCAGTTTTCTTAACAATTTTAAGGAGCATTTGTCTAAAAAAATTATTTTAATTGGTTTCATCCAATATAGAGAAAGTCGAAAATATGAAAAGTGGTTCTATGGGAAGCACTGTTAATAACTACGCAAAAAGAAATATTTTTATATTTAAAAGTGAACTGTACTAATTTAAGAACATACAAATTTTTTTATAAAAATTCTTGGAGCCGTTTTCGAAAAATATTTTTTTTTCTTAACGGTTTTTTAACATTTGCATGGGAGGTACCGTTGTTTTTTTTATTTTAGAAAGAAAATAGTTTTTTAACTATAAAAGGCATGTTAACAACCCACTTAATATGAAGTTTCGAAAAAATCTATTAAGTCTTCGAAATTTTGAAATAAAAAAAAAAATTAATTTCAAAAAAAAAAAATGTTTGAAAAATTTTGGTATACAATAGTGTTTAAAGTTTCTAGCAGCTTCTGCGTAAAAATTTCAAAAAAATCAAATTAACCGTTTACGAGAAAATCGAAAACCAAAAAAAATTATCGAAAGGTACCCTTTCCCTTCGTTAATGAACTGATGTCTTTTTTTTTTAAATCGTTGGAGCCGTTTTTGAGAAAAATAATATTTTTGTTTGTGGCAAAAAAATGTATGGGAGCTACTGTTAGTTGCCGTCTTCAAAAAAATTAAAAAACATGTGGGCATATTACCGAAAAAACAATATGTACCAAGTTTGAAGCAAATCTAACCAACCGTTTAGGCTGTAGACTCGAGACAGAAGGACAGAATGACATAATGACAGAATGAGAGACAGACAGACAGACGGAATTGGGGGACCCAATTTTTTGGTGTTCTCTATGATCGTAATGTCATGTTTGATTGTTAGAAAAAAAATTTTTTACGAATACATAACTTGCCTTATATAATTAAAAGAGTTTTAACCAATTCGATATGTTAAATTTTAAAATTTGAAGATTTCACTTCTTCGGCTTTTTTGGTCGTGATAATTTATTAATGAAAGATATTCATTAGTTTTCCCAACGTTTCGACTGAGTTTTCAGTCTTCTTCAGGGGCACTTTATTAACCATGAAACAAAATAAGAGCAACATTTGTATGTTTACATTTAGTTGTTAAGATTTTACACTTACAATTATATGAACGAAACTATTATTATCAAATTACATATATATATATATAAATTTAAAAAAATGACAGTTTTGTGATTAAATATTTAAATTAAAGCACTTCTTCTTAGTAAGAAGTTTAGTCAACAACTGTTTAATAAAATTTTCTTTTAAAGGAGCAACAAAACTATTGATGTATGTATGTATGTATCGCAGTTATGTAGAGACCAGAGAACAGTACACCGACGAGATACACTTTGTATCCTGCTTCCTGTTCATGTTATTTTTGTTATTTAAAATGTGCAAAGTTTCTAACGTATATCGTTTCGATGTATGTTTTTCCGTTTGAAGAATTTGCACATTTTTAAAGTCTGGAGCATGATTTCTTTCTAAGCTGTGACTAGCAAGACCTGTTTTCTGAGAACTTTTTGACTTTATATCAGATTTGTGATTTGAGATCCTTTGTTTTAAAAGCTGCTTGGTAGTGCCAATGTAACATTGTTCACAATTTTCTCTTTCGTTGCCTAGGCAATTGATCTTATATACAACGTCTGTACTTTGATCCTTTTCACTTTTCTTGTTAAGTTTAGTAAACAGTGTGTTAAGTGTTTGGTTGGATTTGTAAGCAACATTGACATCTTAAGCTTTGCTAGCGATGGTTTTCTTAAAACTTTCAGCAAGTTTCGGCACGTAAACCATACTTTTGAAATAACCTGCTCCTTCATGTTTATTGCTTTGTTGGTGATTGGTTTGGTGTTGTGCTATTAATTCGCGAATCATATCTAGCGGATACCCATTATCAATAAGAATTTTTGTTATTTTCTCTTTGTTGGCGGGATGGAATTTCTTTTCACTAATCGTGAGGACTTTCTTAATAAGGTTGGAAGCCGTATTGACTTTAATATGTTTCGCTTGATTTGATCGAAAATTTACGATTCATCCGGATGCTGTCTCTTTTTGATGCCAGTCAAAGGTGAGTCTGTTTCTCTCACGATTAATTTTTACGTCCAAAAATGCTATCGTTTTATTTTTTTCCTTTCCAATTTTGTGCAACAAGTCCGCAAATAATAGGCCGGAGATGAGGTCGGCATCTGTCCCTCGTGTTCTCTGGATTGGTTTTAAATACATTTAAAGGATACCAAAACTTAACATAACATGGTACGGCGAATTCCTGCTGACACCATTTGAATGGGAGCGGGTCAAAATTCTGGCTTCAAAATACTGCTTTTCAAAATTCTGCTTTTAAAATGAAAATTCTGCTTTTCAAAATTCTGCTTTGTTCCTTTTTTTCTGCTTTTCAAAATTCTGTCCTTCAACAAAAATGAAAAAAATTCTGCTTATTTTTTTTAAATGTATTAAACTCTTTAATTGCGATATAGGTACTATAGGGAAAGTTTTGCATTTGAAAAAAAAACCGAACTCGAAATTTTAATCAAACTTGACATTACGATGATAGAGAACATGTCTGTCTATCTGTCTTTAGAACGATCTACAGCCTAAGCGGCTGTAACTTGGCACGTAGGCGTCTTAGGTGATTGTCTAAGATTGATTTTTGGTACGTTGTTTTTGCCCCAAAAATAACGGTACTTGCCTTGCAAATATTTTTACCATCTTTATTATCTCGAAAACGGCTCTAACCATTTTGATAAAAAAAAATATGTGTACTCCTTTAGGATGGTCTACATTTTGGGTAAACATTTTGCATTTATATATTTTGTTATTAACGACCTGCATATTATATATTCGACTTTATCATAAACGGCTGAACTGTTCTCGATCACAATTTTTAACTGTAGGTTCTTTGAATTCTAAATAAAATTTTCAAAAACAGCTTTTTGAATTTTCAATATGATTTTTTCTAAAATATTATTTTTAAGTTATATCATATTTAAAATTGTCATACCAATTATTTTTTGAGAAAAATTTAAGAAAAATTTTAATATAGAAAATTAAGTAAAAAACAACTTAACTTAAGTATGAAAAAAAATTACAAGAAAAAACTCTTATAACCGATTTTTCAATATCTAGATAAACATGCAATTAGTTGCCGGAGGAATTAACTTTGCTTGTCTTTTAAACAACATCGAATTTTTCAATCAAGAAAAAACAATGTATAGAATAATTTAATTTGAAAGTCACTTTTATTTCGAGTATAGAACTTTTCATACAAATTAATTTTTGTTTAACGTTTATTTCAAAGCAATCATATTTCAAAACGTGTTTGACATCGAAAATTGCTATTTATTTTATTACTCAGAATAACTCCTTTTCGGTTCTGAGCAGATAACTCTATTCCATAAATAATAAATTTATCCCTAGATTAAGTTGTATCTGACTGATGAAAAACTGATTTTTGCTCTATCGTGAGAATATGCACCAACTAACTGCTTAACTGCCTATTGAAAAATTGGCCTTTAAGAAAGTAGGAGTATATACTCTGCTTATTAACACTCTGCAAATAATAAAGAAAGCAAAGGTTTGAAAAATGTTAAAAAGCGCGCTTTGTTTTTTTTATTATTTGCAGAGTTTTGATAAGCAGAATTTTGAAAAGCAGAATTTTGAAAAGCAGAATTTTGGAGAGCAGAATTTTAAAAAGCAGAATTTTGAAAGCAGAATTTTGTTAAAAAAATTTTGACCCCGGCAGAATTTTGACCCCACTTGACTGTCTGTTGGCGAGAGCTTGTCCTTCATAGCCATTAAGTAGTTGGTTGCAGTAACATTTCACCATTGAGTTTTAATTTATTTTACTCCATATTTTTAATAGAATTGACCTTACGATAATAGAGAAAACCAAACAAATGGGCACCGCAATTCCGTCTCTGTCCGTCTATCTGTCTGTCTGTATGTAGGTCAATCTACAGACTAAACTGTTGAAGTGATTTTCTTCAAACTGGGTAATTATCTTAGGACTTGATTATCTAGGCTTGATTTTTTTTTTATTTTTGGTTTAGCCTCAAAAATAACTGTACCTGAAAGACAAAAATGTTAAATCTTAAATATCTTGAAAACGGCTTTTTCAATTTTGATAACAAAATTCAATGCACTATTATATTTATAGTCTACATTTTGGTTCAAAAAAAAAATGTTTTCCTTTTTTTGATTTTCTACTTTTTCAATATTTTTGCTTCAAATTTAATATAATACTGCAAACTAAAATTTTCGAAAAATTATTTATTTATATTTTAGAGAAAATGTTTTTGTTTTTTGAAAACTCCAAATTTTGAAAAATTTATGTTTTTGAATTTAAATAAAATAAATTTTTATAAAATAAAATATATGATCTTATGTGTTCGGGTATGGTTTGTTTCGTTTTTTTCATCTCGTTTTTGTATTATTTCGTTTTAGTAGTTTCGCATTTCGTTTATTCAGTATTTTAATAAAAATGTTTTTCAATTGCGTTGATTACATTTGTTTAAAAAAAATCATAAGGTATTTTACTTAGTGCGTTTTAAGTTCATTCCGCCTTTTATTATTTATTTTTTCGCCAACGCGTGTATCGTCTTTATTTATTTTTTTGTATGTAAGGATTAAAGTTCACACGAACGGTGCATATGGGGGGGGGAGGGGTATATGGTGCCCCCAAATTATATGATTTTGGGTGGGCTCAAGTTTGGGTGTATGCAAAGTGTTTTTGTATAACATTCGTCAAAATAAAGGGTTATCCATTTTGCGGTTTCAAAAGTATAGGGGTATAATTCGACATCTTTTAAACTAAGTTGTTAAACCATTTTTTTTTTCAGTTGAAAGTCTCACATTTACGAAAATGGATCGCTTAACTATCGCACAACGCATAAAAATTGTTAAAATCTACTACAAAAATGGTGATTCTGCCACAGCCAAATATCGTGCCTTAAGAGGAGATTATGGTTTACATAATCGTTCAACTACGCAAGCAATTGTCAAATTTGTGAAGGAATTTGAAAGACCGTGTTTACGCAGATAAATCTTTAACTCTTGAGCACTTGAAAACCAACAGTCGTCAAGTTATGGCTGAGATACCGCCCACTATTTGTCAAAAAGTGATCGAAAATTACCTCAAAAGAATCGATGCTTGCAACAATTCGCGTGGTGGTCATTTAAATGATGTAGTGTTTCACACATAATGTCAACGTTCAGACTTTATAATAAAAAAAGAAATATCATGAAAAAAAAATATTTTATATTTACGTTTACTTTTGAAACCGCAAAATGGATAACCCTTTACAAATCGGGCTAAGCGGGATTAACCGGGATTCTTGAAAGTGAGATTATAATAAACCGGAATTTTTAATATTTTATTTAAATAAAATAATTCCTCCATTATACAAAAACACTTAGCAAAACATAAACAAAAAATAAATGTACATAAAATGTAGTAAAGTGTAGTAAAAAACAAAATGCGAGATAACCTTGGCCTAAATAACTCATTGCACGTTTAACGGGAATGCAAAACGAGTAGAAAGGGCGAAATGATTGAAAAACAAAGTGAAACAAAAACGAATTTATTATAAACGAAGTAAACAGAAATCGATGTAAGAAAGGGGGAACAACGAAATGCGAAGTGAAAACAACCAAACAACAGTCACCTTATGTAATCACATAGTAAGAACAAGATATTTACTAGAAACGGCTGCAATATATTTTCAAAGTAGTTTTTTTCTTAATCTTTTATATATAACATATCTTAAATTAAAAACAAAAAGTTCGTATTAAATTAAATGTCCACACGTTTTCGATACATTGAATTTTCAAAAACGAAAAAAAAAATATTATTATTGGTAACAAAATATGTAAACAAAATATTGGACCAAATGTATACTATGCCTATAATATTGCACAGCCTTTTTTCTGTCAAAATAGGTAGAGACGTTTCCAAGATAAATAGGATTTTAGAAAAAATTGTATGGAAAGTACCGTTATTTTTGTGGGAAAAAAGAATCAAATATCTATTAAAACAACCACCTAAAACTTATCATTGCCAAATTTAAAGAATATAGTTTTAGCCGTTTAGACTGTAGATCGATCTGCAGATTGGCAGACAGACAAATGGAATTGCGTGTCTCTCTTTTTTGGTGTTCTCCATTATAGTTATGTCAAGTTTGAAGAAAATATCGAGATCGTTTTCTTTTTTCAAATGCAAAACTTGTCATAGGTACATAAATCTAGTACCTACATTTAACACAAGTAAAAATTAAAAAAAAATTCGGATATGAAAACTAAAGTAAAAAACTACTTTCCAAAATATATTTGGCTGTTTCTGCTAAGAATCCTAGGCATAGGATATAATCCAACATAAAAAAGTACGTGCGTTGTAGTGCTGCTTTATACTCTGGTGTTTTCATTCTTACCCTTGCAAGCCCTAATGCGGTTATTCAAACTTGTTGCTAAGTATGTATATGCATTTATTTTCTGTAGACATTCCACAATTTGATTCTACTAAACCACATTTAATTATCCTTTTTCTTTCCTTAAAAAAAACACTCAGCACAGAAATCTATAAAGCAAAAATTTTACCCATTCGATATTTGAATGTAACACTTTCTTCAAAAAACATGAATACATCTACAGGGTGGCCCACGAATCGTGCTGCAATAAGAAACTTAAATAACTTTTATTTTAATCGATGTGTTTCATTCATTTTTTTATTGGATTAAAAATTAAATAACTAATGGTTTTTAAAGATGATGGACCACAAATGACCTCCACGCATATGCGGCGCCTGATCAGAAAATTGTTGATTGTGGCCTGAAGGGTTGAAATTGGGATCGCCTCAATTATTGTCTTAATAGACTGCTTTAATTCCGTCGAATTCCTATGTTTCGTTTGTAGACTTCCTGCTTGACATAACCCCTTAAAAAAAAGTCTGCTGGTGCGGTCAGGTCAGGTGATCTTGGGGGCCAGCGGAAAGTGCAGTTTCTGGATATCAATTTGTTTGGGAATTTTCGTTGGAGCTTCGCCATAACTTGTGATGCTACGTGGGCACTGGCTCAATCTTGTTGAAACCCACTCCTGCTGAAAGGGATACGTCCTCGGCGAAGTTCTGGGTAAAAAAAGCTATTTCAACATCTTTAATTATCGGTCCCCATTGACAGTTTGTGATACACCGTTTTCTTCAAAAAAGTATGGCCTGACAATACACCTTGATGAAATTGCGCACTAAACAGTGACTCGTTCTTGGTGCAGTTCCGTCTCATGGAGCATTTCTGGATTAGATTCTCTCAATATACGGCAATTTTGCTTGTTAACATTGTCGTTTAAGTCAAAATGGGCCTCATCAGACATGAACAAATAATTTATCAAGGTGTTGTCGTCTTCGGCCATTGCAATCATTTTTCGGCAAAATTCCAGGCGAACAGGCAAATCTTGAGGGTTCAACTTTTTTGTAATTTGGACTTTGTACGGAAACAAGTTTAAGACATCATGAAGTATCCGTTGTAATGACCGCCAGCTAACTCCAAGTTGGCCCGATAAGTTTCGAATCGAAACACTTGGATTTGCCTGTTGCCGATGCAACATCCACGATTGTATCCCGAACCCGGACATTGGGATTTCGATGATACGGTCTTCGTTCGATGCTTCCATATTCGTCAAACATTTTCACCAGCCTCATAATGGTCCATCTACTCGGGGACTACTGCCAAAATCCAGTCTAAATTCCCTTTTTACGGAAATGACGGACTGCAAAGAATGGTATCGCTGCACTATCCAAATCCTTTTTTCGGTATCCCAAGCATTCATTTTGATAAATCTAAATAGTAGCCTATAAGATAAAAAAAAATTAGCCGATTACTCACACTGCAAAAAGTTATTTCGTTTTATTTTTGTAGCACGATTCGTGGGCCACCCTGTATCAAATTTTTGCAGGACCATGGACGAGCTGCAAAAACACAACCTAAACCAAACCATATCATCCCGACTCGCACAGCTGCAATTAACGTTATGATAATAAAACATAATAAACTACCGAATGAATTGGAAGATATGCTTGCCAACATTGTTAAGCAGTAAACTTAGCTAGCTATTCTAATTTTGCATTTGATCTTACAACACCACAAAGCACCCATTCCTTTGTGTTGAAGCTTTAATAATTCCTCATACTTCTAAGGTAAACAATAGACTAAATTAAGAGTCCCAGTCCCGCCTAATTTGAAACTCCAGCAACCTTCAATTCAAAAAACAAAATAATAAAAACATAAGCCTGGTTAATGTTTAAACAAAATAATAGATTTGTATCTGGTTTTAGTTTCAAGATCTTATCTTCTTACCCGGTAATCAACTGTAATTACTGTTCAAAAGTTTTCATAGGTACAAAACAATCTGAAAGTTTTCATTGTTTAACAACCGAGCAATCAATTCCTAATACAATTTTCATTTTTCGAAGAAGATACCTCGATGGGTATCCAAAAACCACCTAATTCATACATACATTTCGACAAATATAATGACTTTAATCGCTTTCAATCCTAAGTGAGCTGAGCACTACGTTTTCATACGCAAGTCTTTCAATTTATATTATTTATTTTGTATGTAGCTATATCCAAAAGCTTGGGCTTGGAAGCAGGGTGTTGTTCGATGTCGGTTTACTTCACCACCCTGATCTGTATCAATTGTACACTTGTAGCAGACCTTCGCCTTCGCACTCACCCTCTGCCATTCTATTGCTCTAATATAACGTTAATCAGAATCGAAATACTTTTCGGTGGCAGGAAATATGCTTCCGCCCCATTTTATAGGTGTGTGCGATTAAAGTCTAAGCCCATACCGGAAATGAGAATTGTAAATCATTTTCTATGGAAGCGGTAGCTGGATGGATGGGGAACTTTGTATATAACAAGCAGACATCTACCTTGTGGATAGACGTATTTGGTTGTCTGAGCCAATCCAGCGCAGGGTAGGGATAAGTTCCGTGACCGGAAATTTTTATAACCCTACTCTTTGCCCTTGGTCTACATAACTATATCGATGGTTGGGTTACCCTACCCACCGATACCGACCAATATTCCAATCCAATTTGCAGCTCTCCCCAAACCAAAGTCTATTTGATGGTAGAAGTTATCTCAGAATCGGTCCACCGGAAGTGATGAAAATTCCCATGAGATGTGAATTGAATTGGCAAACGTTTTTAGTGTAACGAGATTCGAGTTGTTGTCGCCTCATTCTCATAGCCACCATCTGCCTAAGTTCCTTTTATGCTGTGCTTTCGTTATACCTACCATTACAGTAATACCAACTACTGAGTGAGTATTTGTTTAAGGAGAACTCAGAGGACTCTCTTGGCATGTTGAGGAGTAGGTTGTGGTGCATTTTGGTATCCCAAATGGGAATGATGCTGATTCGAAGAAAATTCAATCGGCATCGGCATTGGCAATTCGACATCCAGGATGGGGCGCACTGCATGTCTGATAAAATTCAAGCAGAGTTTTCATTTTGTATCTCTTTTGACAACTTATTGACATTTTAACGGCTTGAAGTTGATAAATTGTGCTGCAGTTTGTTATTCCATGGAAAGTTGTCTTTTGCTTGATATTCGATATTATTTTGCTTGGCATACAGCCGGATATTGTGTGCCTATCGGAAGAAGGATTTTGGCAACATTATGTTGTTTAGGAAAAAATTGTACGAGTTAGCTTATTTGGCTAAAATGCCTTTAATGATGTTGTTTCTTTTTGTAATCATTGTGGGAATGTTAGTAAATGAATGTTTAAGTTTAAGTTTAAAGTTTAAAAAAGTTAAAAAACAAAAACTAAAAATTCGCTTTGCATTTCTGCAGAAATTTTCCATTTGCCAGAATTTTATTTTACTTTTTTAGAATGTAAAATATTTGTATCTATGAAATTGTTTCTAATACTAATAAACAAAACATTGACAACCGCGGTGTGCCAGGAGGTAATATATTTGATTGCTCGTTAAAGTAAGAAAATTAACGTGAAAAGTGGCGCGGATATAGTGCTTAACTGCTGTAGCGGTTCCATTCCCAATCTGGTCACCATTTTTTTTTAATCTCCTTATAATTTTAACTGGATGCCAATCGTGGGCTAAAATAATATAATAAACACCTAATTCTCAATCCTCGATTTCAAAATTTAGGTTGCATTAAAAAAATATCTAAGGTCTTACAAGCATTCTAGTAAATATTATTAAAATTTATATATAAGTCCTATGCTGCCAATATACTCCTTTAGCAGAGATCTCCTATAAACGAATATCTACTGCACAGCAAACCGGATCTACAGCTCTTTTAAGAATTTTTAACATTATCCAAAGTTAACTCGAAACGCCATGATGCACATGCAATTTTTTTTCGATTAGGTAAATTGTTTTATGTATGAATTTATAAATTGAGATGGTGGTGTTTGCTCCAAAAACAAAATCCAGAAAAAAATCCCCAAAGACAAAATCCCCAAGAGAAAATCTTACAAAAAGAAAATCCCCAAGAGAAAATCCCCAAATAAGCAGTGCAAGTAGTCAATCAAGCAATAAATTCGCGTTATGTGCGATCAGATCCTATCAGCACATTTAAGAGATTAAAACTATCTACAAAATGATATACAGTAGAATCCGTTTATTATGACTCCGTATATATTGACCAACCGCCTATTATGACGTAATTACGCAACGAAGTTTGGTTTTCATATAAAATTCTTTGTAACAAAGTCGGATATAATGACTTCGTTTACAGTGACATGTCGCTTATTATGACCCATTTTTAATAAGTTTAGTCCGTTTATAGTGACCGACATGAGTATTTACACCTTCGGCAATGTTCGTTGTTTCCCGACCACGCACGTTCGGCACGTTGCATTGGCTTGTGGTGTGTTTTCGTTTTTGAATCTCAGTCAGTAATTGATGGTTGAACGTCACGCATTATTTTTAGTGATATCCTATGTAAAAAAATGTCATCTCAACGTCGTAAAGCATTTACAATTGAGGAGAAAGGCGCAATAATATGCAGATTAGAAAATGGAGAATCAAACTCATCTATCGCAAAGGAATTTGGCGTGGGTTATTTGACAATCTCAATGATTTTTAAAAACAAGAGCCGGATTAAGCAATCGTTCAATTCAAATGTTTTAAAGCCGAAGAGGCTTCGCAAATTGCGACAAGAAAATGTTGACGAAGCGTTAATTCAGTGGTTTAAAATCACGAAAAACAAAGGAATACATGTCAGCGGCCCTATGCTACAGGAAAAGGCAAATGTTTTTGCCACGCGTTTTGGTATTCTCGACTTCAATTGTTCTGCAAGCTGGATCAGTCGTTTCAAGGTTCGACATAACATTGTGGCCGGAAAAATTGTGGGTGAATCTTCGTCTGTTGATCAAAATTCAACAACAAACTGGTTGACGTCTGTATGGCCGAATCTACGAAGACAATTTTCTGATGATGAGATATTTAATGCTGATAAAACTGGCCTTTTTTACAAATTAATGACAGACAAAACTTTAAAATTTAGAGGTAAGAATTGTAGTGGAGGCAAGTTGTTGAAAGATAGAATAACTATCATGGTAGCAGCAAATATGAGCGCCACAAAAGAAAAGAAATTGCTCTTTATTGGAAAGTCACAAGAACCAAGATGTTTTTAAAGTGTCAAATCGTTGCTTGTCGATTATGCTAACAATCGTAAAGCTTGGATGACGTCAGAACTTTTTGAAAAATGGCTTCGAGATTAGGATCGTGAGGAAGAAGGAAAAGATTTTATTGCTGGTTGATAATTGCCCGGCGCATCCAAAATTTACTGATTTAAAGTCTATAACACTTGCTTTCCTTCCGTCGAATGCAACATCAGTACTACAGCCTTTAGAAAGAATCTTGTGCTCAAAATGATTAATTGTCTTGATGTTAATAATGAAAACAACTCTTCTGTAAAAATAACGGTGCTAGATGCAATTCTGATGGTTCATGATGCCTGGAATAAAATGTCACAAAGTACCATTTACAACTGTTTCAAACATGCAGGATTCATTGAAAACCAAGATGGCTTACCTATTGAAATAGCAGAACATGAATTTGATGAAGAAGATAACGTCCCTTTATCTTTGTGGTCACGAAACCTAAATTCAGATTCTTTAGCAGCACCGGAAATGTGGGAAGATTATGTTGACATCGATAGCGATCTCCTAACACCCGAAGAACCCACAGATGAATATATCTTACAGAACATTAATGCTAAGGAACAACTCGAAAGGGATGGAGAAGAGGAAGTCGGGGAAGAACCATTACCTACCGCAGAAGAGGCATTAAAGGCTGCAGAATTATTATCACGATTTGTTCATAGCAATATTGCAAATGATAATTTGACCATGGCAATGTCTGCTATACACAATAGTATTAGAGACTTATATTACAATAAAATGAAAAAAACAAAAGCAGACACAAATTACAGATTTCTTAAGTAAAAAATGAAAAATATAAATACATAAGTACAATACACACATGTATTACGTGCAATTTTAATTTAGATTTAATATGCTATGTTTCTCTATTAAAATAAGTATTTATTTTCCTAAAAAAAAGAAGGTTGTCTCTTTTTTTACAAAAATGCTTTGTATGACGTCCGCTTAGTATGACGTGTTTGTCAATCCCCTTCGATGTCATTATAAACGGATTCCACTGTATGAATGACTTCTGTGTGTCAATTCGTTCCTAAGTCATAGCGTACCAAAGTTTAATTGTTCGTTAAAATGAGAGCTATATAAGCCTGGAAGCTTTAACGAATGAATTTAATCTATGTATCCATTTCGATATTTCTTTTATTTTATAATTAAAATTTACTTTATAATTGATTAATTAAATTAATTTTATAATTGTAAATTAACTTACAAAATACTAGGCGATGATGATTATGATGCAGGTGCGAATCTTCATTTCAGTTTTGAACGATTTGTCCAAATACACCGGAGGTTGTCGAAAACGAACCGACGCTTATTTATGGCAAAATGCGCTTCGTATATTTCCATCAAAGGACATTCAATCAACAACAAAAAATTATATAAAACGTATGAATCCATATCTCGAAAATATTGAAGATAATATATTTTATTGGGTCATTGTAAAAATTAAGTAAAACTTTGATCTTTTAAAGAGTATGGGTGTTTTCATAAACGTCTGCTTAACTAAGACCTGCGTTTGACGTGTTCATAAAGTCAGATTGTGGCTCGCACTAACCTAGTTGAATTGCAGTCCTACTGTTCATAAACGTAGAAAATCTTCGGGATCCAGCAGAACCTGCAGAAAAGGCGCGAATGAGAGAAAATTTATTTTTCTTAAAAGAGGCCTTGGTGTTGACTGCACATTCTAAAGTCGATATGCGTTCAACAAATGCTTGAGAAAAGAAATTCGATTTTTACTACCGCAAATCTTCTGCGTTTTTTGAAAACAGCCTATTTTTTTGTTCCTACTTTAATGTTAATAAAATTAATTAGGCCTATTCAGCGAGATTTTTAATTCTGTTATGCTGCTAATCTTTTATGAATTTTCATACAAAAGTTTGAGCTGTCTATGAATTATAATTTTGATATTCTGCATGCTAAATCTGTTATGAAATTTGTTAAGAAATCTGCTAATGAGCTCTTAAAACTTCGAAATTCTCAACAAGTCTTTTACGAACTTCATTTTTAATATTCAGTATGCCACAATCTTTCATGGAATCTTTTATGAATCATAAGACAATAAAAGCCACATTTTGGTTACTAAATAACAGATATCAATATATGTAGTAAAAACAGGGTGCGCCAGAGAAACTTACTTATTTGAAAGGTCAATAAAAACAAAAGTACTTCAATTATTGTTTTAATTTTTTTTTTATTTGAGAATACAATATCCAAATTTTTTTTTTCATGCAGTCTTGAAAATGACATCGGATAGAGAATTCGTCGAACAGTGGTGTCAGAAATTCCCATAGCAGCTGCGTGTTTGCGAGCCGAAAGCCGGGGAGAACGCACAACTGACTGCCTCACTCTTTCGATATTTTCCGGAGTTCTGATGGTCCGTTGAAGTCCATTTCTGGGTTTAGCGACACTTCCACACTCCCGAAATGAGTTAACCCACGACAGAATCGAATTACGGCCAGGAACGAGTCTGTGAGGAGGAATTTCAAAGCGAGCGCGGAAGGCACGTTGCGTAGCAACAAGTGAGCGACCGTTAGAAAAGAAGCTCTCGACTGCGAAGGCCCGCTGCTCTCTAGACCAGAGCATGATGGCAACTGACTGGAGGGAGAAACAAACTTGGGAACTTCCTCCTCCAGATGCGCCCCCTCTCGCCCCTCTATAAAGACTTTATAAAAGATCGAACTCCTGAATACCAATTATAAAATAGCTTTAATGGGGGAGATCTTTTATGCATAATAACAGAAAATTCATAGTAGAATAACAGGTGTGGCGGAATAGGCCTAAATATTTAAAAAATCAACTGCACTATAAACTTATAAATGCGATTTTTTTTAAACTTAATAATACTTTTAATGTTTAGACACTGAAAGTATTTTGCATCTTATCGAATATGAATTAATTATTTATTTTTTTTTTAGAATTAAAACTTTTTGTTTTACTTTTGTTTATTTTAATTTTGTTGAGAATAAAAAAAACTATTTTTTGATACGGAAAATATATACTAAAAAAATTAAGTTTATTTTTATTTTTAAATAAATAGGTGATGTGTTTTTATATTGTCGTAAATTTGGTTTATTTTTGTCTTGTGTGATTATTTTGGCGTATGTGTTTGGGTAACAAGTAGTTTTGGATAAACAGTCACATACGACAACGGCATATTGAGAAAAATTAACCCTTATTCCTTTCTTTATTAGAATATTATATTTGTTTTAACGGGTCTATCAGAAGGATGGTGTGCGACGGATGAATTCAACACATAGAATCAACGGTGCCATCAACAGCACTGAGGACAGAAACCGAGAGGACTGTTCCCACTAAGGCACTTCTCCCTCTACAAGACGACAGCGGAATGATTTCCCAGATGGAATCAACGGTGGCGCCTACAGTTCTAGTGAGGCCGAACTATTTAGTGAACACCTTATACGGGCTACTGCGACATATTCGGAGCTCAAGCCTATAAGGAGCGGTTAATCCGGCTCCCCGCCCTTGGAGTTTTATTGTTAGGGTCCGGTCCTCCAGGTTGGGGGTTGTGCCGTCGGGGTGACTTCCCGGCCACGGAAAGCAACTTTTAGTTTCGAAGCAACAACAAGCCTCGGACACAGACGGATTTACTGTTGACGAACCCAGCCAACGAAATAAGGATAATGAATTTCGGATTTGCACGTGGAATGTTCTGTCTCCCTATAGACCACGTGCAGCCGAACATTTAGCGGAGGCCCTAGGCTGCTACAAAGCAGACATCATCGCCATCCAAGGAGTGCGATGGTATGGGCCGGGCAAACGAAAATTGAAAGACTACTATATCTACTATGGTGACTGTTATCGACCACAAGGGCAACGCCTTTTTGGATGTGGATTCGTCGTTAGAGGCAGACTTAGACAAGAAGTCTTGAGTTTCAACTGTGTGAACGAGCGCCTCACAACAGTTCGCATCAAGGCTAAGCTCGCCAACATCAGCCTCATATGCGCGCATGCCCCCACAGAGGAGAAAGATGACGACACCAAGGACGAGTTCTACGAGCTCCTGGACAAGACGTATGAGAAATGCCCTAGCTATGACATTAAAATTGTGTGAGGTGATTTTAATGCCAAACTAGGGAGAGAAAACGTTACAATTGGAAAAAATATCTTGCACGACACCAGCTCCGATAACGGACTTAGGCTAATCGACTTTGCTGCGGGGCGAAGCGTTGTGGTAGCCAGTACGCAGTTCCCGCATCTCGATATACACAAAGGGACATGGCGAATTTCTGGTGGATTGACCACATTGCGATCGACGCAAGGCACTCCTTCAGTATCAAGGATGTGCGAACATGCCGAGCAGCTAACGTGGACTCGGACCACTACCTCGTTGTAGAAAAGGTAATACTAAGGATATCCAGACGTCGGACAGCTACAGTCGCAGGAAATCACAAGGTCCTTTTCCGATCAAGTCTCTCACGCGCTCTTAAATCGTCCTTTGCCGCCAACTGCAAGTATCGAAGACCACTGGAAGAGTTGCCAGGAAGCAATCAGAGATACCGCCTCTAACGTGCTTGGCATCGCACGACCACCACAGCGAAACCCCTGGTTCGATGAAGAATGCCGGTAAGTACACACAGCCAAACAACAGGCATACAAAGCGGCGCTGCAGAAGAACTAGAGCTACACAAGCTTCTAAGAAGGAAAAATAAAGAGCATGAGAAGCGCGTGATCGAGGAAATATAGGGATGCCATTGCAGGAATGAAATTCGGAAATTTTACCAAAATGTAAAAAGAACTTCCCAGGGTGCAAGTCCCGAACCGAAACCTGCAAGGATGATCAGGGGATCATCGCGGTAGAATCGCAGTCGGTGCTGAGGATATGGAAAAAATATTTCTGCAAATTCTATAACGGCGATGACGAACCGAATCCCGCTATTGTGCAGACTGTACCATTCAACCTGGATGGCTTAGGCCAACAATACCGTCCACCCAATCTCGACGAAGTAAAGATAGCTATATCTTAACCCAGGAATTTCAAATCGATACTCACCACCTTTTTATCGATTTCAAGGCCGCGTATGACAGCATCTACAGAGACGAGCTATATAGAGCCATGTCTAGTTTTGGCATCCCTACCAAACTCGTTCGTTTGTGCAGGATGACAATCTTTCAAAAGTCCGTCCAATTACTCGCTTACGCTGATGACATTGACATAATTGGACAAACAAAGCGTGATGTCAGTAGTGTTTTTGTGAGTATTGAGTAGGAAGCCAAGTAGATGGGTTTAACAGTGAACGGAAGCAAAACAAAATATATGCTGTCAACAAGAAAGGACACCCAGCACCGGCGCGGCGTCTCGGACAGAACGTCACTATAGACAGCTATAATTTTGAAGTGGTCAGAGGCTTTGTTTAACCTAGCATCCGCTATAAACTCAGCGAATGATACCAGTGCCGAGATCAAACGCAGAATTACTCTTGCCAATCGATGTTGCTTTGGACTAAGAAGGCAATTGAGAAACAAGCCCTCTCTCGAGAAACTAAACTTTCCATATATAAAACGCTCATCATCCCAGTCCTGATGAATGGTGCAGAGACATTGACAATGTTAACGGTGGATGAGAGCGCGTTAGGTTGTTTTTGAGAGGAAAATTCTCCGAGTGTTCTTGGGTCCCGTCTGCATAGATGGGGAATGGAGAAGACGATGCAACAACGAACTATACGGGCTGTACAGCGACACCGACCCAGTCACAAAATTGAAAAGCCAACGACTGAGATGGCTGGGTAACCTAGAGCGAATGTACACCAATGCTCCGGCCCGGAAAGTCTTTGAATCCTGCCCTGTGGGACAGCGCAGTAGAGGTGGACAGCGTAAAAGGTGGCGCACGCAAGTGGAATAGGATCTCAACCAACTTCTAGTGCCAAACTGGAGACAGATAGCTAGAAACCGAGCCCACTGGAAGAAGTTTGTTGGTTTAGGCCCTGGCCCACCCCGGACTGTGGCGCCACCTTAAGTAAGTAAGTAAGTACATAAATTGGTGAATTATCTTTGAATTCAACGTTTTAGTTAATTTGAAAACTATTTTTGACGCAGGCAAAGTTTGCGAAACTGACCAATGTTAATGTGCAAATTGGGTTTGTAAGCGGTTTATCTGTGTAAAGTGACTTCGGTATTTCGTATTTGGCCGTTCATTAACCTATAGCCACTAGGATTTTTTTTTAATTGGACCATAATAAGGTAAATTAAAACCAACAAATTGCAAGACAAATTTAAGTGTACATTTCATTTAATTAAATAAATATTTAAAAAAATAAAAATATTTTCGTTTTAAATTAAACAGCAAAAGTAACAGTATAATTAAATATTATTTTCTCTTAATCAAAAAAAAAAAATAAACAACGACGAAGGTTTCCATTGAATCGTCAATAAGATTCAACTGATATACTATTATTTATTTTAAATTTTGTACATAAAACAACTGCATGAATACCAAATTAAATTTTAATTTTACATAATTTAAATATTCTCTGCGAGTATCTTTATCTACAGGAACAACATTATATAGGTAGGGGAAACTGGGGCACATTTGACACTTAATTTTTAAAAGTCTGTTTTTCCGAAGAATATATTTGAATTCCAATACTTTTTTATTTATATGATGCATTGACTATTCTAGATAAGACTCACAGATACATTTCACTGTTATATCAACTGCATCAATTTTTTTAAATTTGTTTAAAAAAAAAGTCATTTTGTCAAAAGTGCCCCGGGCATGGGGGACCTTTGACTTTACACGGGGAACATTTGACAATTGCAGTTTTAACTAATAATCGTATGCATAAGAAGTATCAGCGGGTCTATTCCGCCTATTGTTTGAATGGAAAGCAAAAACCAAAAATTGTTTTAACGATTTATTTTAATAATATAAAAAAACATAAATCAATAAATTCATTTTCTTTAAAAAAAATTACATGTTATAAAACTTCATTTTAAAAACTATCAGTCCATAAGGTGCTTAAGAATTATTCATAGGAACATTTATAAATATCTTATTTAATATAGAGTTTGCCGAATTCAACGTCAAATAAATATTTTTGACGACAACGAGAAGTTGAGGCTGGATTTGTGGGTTGTGGCAGTTTGAATTTAATTTCACTCCTTAAAGTCAAAGAAATATCTTCAACGGCTGGTTTAGTAAAAAGCCAACCTAAAAATGATGCTTTTCTTAGATAGTTAACAGTGTAAGTAGAGTCACTGTGGACTTCTGCAATTTCCCCCGCATAGTAAAATGGCTTCTTAGAATTTTCACCGAATTTCACAAGAACATAATGCCCGACTTCCAATTTCTCATCATCTGTAAGCTTATAGTCAAAAAGCTCTGTTCTTTCCATTTCTAAATTATCTTGGTCAGAAATAAAACCGTTAGATTTATCCGATTCGGCATAGGAAACGCTTATATCGCTTTCATCCGACGAGTCTAATTCAAGTTGTTGGGCTTTTTTAATGATTTTTTTTTCGGCTTTTTCTCACCTTTGTCTAAAAGTTTAAGCGTTCGTTTAGCGGTTTTTGCATTTTTCTTTTCTTCATTTTCTTGTACTCTTCGCTTTTCGGTGGAGCTGGTAAGAATTCGTGAACATCCACTCCTAGAAGTTCTATTTGGTGTGCTTATTCGTGCTATGGGTCTTACAGCCTCAGGTGTTAGAGATGGAATTGGAGATTTGACGGTGGTAGCTATGTTTATAGGCGTATTAGTGTTGCTTTGAGTGGCCGCAACAGATTCGACTAAGTTTGTTTCACCTGGCAAAGTGTCCACTAAAAATTCATCATCTCCGAAAATCTGGGAGTTGTAGGGATTTATTCCAGTTGCTTGAAAGCCATTTAATATATTTCTTGAAGAGAAAGCCATTTGAAATGGAAGGTTGGTCAGTTTTGCGACATCGTAAATTGTTATTTGCTTTCCATGATTGGTGCTTAGAAAATCATTAAATGCTTTCTTACAGAAACGTTTGAACGGCCCGAAAACTGAAACGTCCCATGGCTGAAGTCGATGTGACGTATGTGGTGGAAAAGATAGTAAAATAATTCCATTATCACGGCAAAAGTCAATGCTTGGAAGACTGCAGTGTGATGCATGGTTATCAAGAACAATCAAAATTGGGTGTTCCTTTGAACAATTAGTAAAGTTTCGTATATGTTTTAGGAGATCGACGAAGAGTTCGGAAATCATCCATCCAGATTTCGAATTTAAAATAAGCGATCCAGGAAAGCAACCATTTGAAAATCGCTCGTTAAGGCGGATGCGAGGGAACACATATGCTGGTGGCAAACGATTTCCACAGGCATTTACTATGCCTACCATTGTCACCAAACAGCCACGCTCGGCTGATACTGCTTGAGCGACAGAACGCTGACCCTTTGCTGCGAGGATCTGGTAGATAGTGGTAGAAATAATAAATCCATATTTAATATAAATGAATGGTTTATAGTTTTACCTTTGGTGAATCCATTACTGTTGTTATTCCCGTCTCATCTAAGTTGTATATGTCCTTAGGGTCAAATGAATATTGTGCATACATTTTTTGAAGGTTTTGAAAGAAATTATCAACGGCTGATTTGGTAAAACCTTTTAGTCTGGCTAGGCTCATATTTTCGGGCTTGCGTAGCGAGAGTTCAGAATTTCGTTTTAAAAATCCGTAAAGCCAATCGTCTCCTGCTTTTTTTGAAATTTCCCAAGTTGGTGGGCAGCTGATATTGTTAGCCTTAATAAAGTCATACACAAATTTCTTGAAAGAATCGTTTGACAAGCCGTACGCGTGAATAGAGCATTTTTTCACATATTCTACCAGTTCTTTTTCTTGCAGCTTTGTAAGGGTTTGGCGTGGCGTATATTTCGATTGAAAAGTGAAACCTTCGTCAGGGCTACTTTCATTACCCGAATCTGACCAATCTTTTAAGGGATCCTGTTTTTTCATACGCATGATCAAAGTGGTTCTATTTATCCCATATTTTTCAGCAGCTGATGTATGCGTTTCAAGTTTTTTCCGTATGTCTGCAATAGCCATCTTCACCTTTTCTTCGTCGATTGCAATCCTATTTGTCTTTCTCTTGTAGTTTCTCACCATTTCTTCAAAATAAACATGAAAACAAAATAAAACACAAATATTAGCATAACAAATCATGCTGGGGCACATTTAACAAATGTCAAATGTACCCCTACTATCAGTCAAATGTGCCCCCTTTGCAAAAGTCAAAGGTGCCCCAAAGGTTTTTAATAACTTTTTTAATGTTTTTTTTATATTAATGTTTTGATTTAACAAAATTGGCTTTAAAATATTAATAATTTAGGAACAATGCTATCAGAATATTATTTCACAATAAAAAAATTTTTTTTATTTTATTCACAAATCTCTTACAAACCTGTAGTCAAAAATTACATCAAAAATCCCGAAATCACAAAAACACGTGTTACTCGAAGACGAGTTGAAGCAAAACTGCCGAAGTTCATAACGTTTCTTAATATTAATTGAAGCTTCGTTCACCATCCCAACTTTTCTTCTTAAAGAATGTGTTCACACCGAAAATCACAAAGTCAAATGTGCCCCGGTGTCAAATGTGCCCCAGTTTACCCTACTATGTACATATGTACACTAGACTAGAAGGCAAACATTATACTTTTATTGAAAGTTTGTTCATTTTCATGTCAATAAGTCAATTGCAAGTCAGTTGAAGTTTTGAAATGAAAAATAAAATCAACCCGAAACGACATTACCTAAATGAACAATAAACTAAAGTTGGCTGACCAATGCCGTTAATCGGCAAAATTTCAAAAATAATATACACTATGGTCCTTTGGATTAAGCTCGCTCCTAAAGTAATGTTTTTTTGTAAGAGTTTCCCAATAAGGGTAGAGTAAATCGAACTGTGCGTTAAGTTTTCACGGCAATCAAAAAAGTGAATTTGAGAGATGAACTAGGTTATATTTAGTCTAAAGGGATCAGTACCCTACAGAATCCCTACAGTAAAATGCCTAACCAGGTTACTTTGTGAGATCTAATTTCAATTCACCTCCGCGAGAAGTAACCGCACCGTAAAATCATTCATTCAGATTGCCCATGTAGCGTTCAGTGTATGACAAGGATGCATCGCGGTCCTTCTGGAATCCCATATTCAATTTGGTGAAAAGCAATTTGTTTTTCTTAATCTGCAGCGCTCGTCGTTGACAGTCATAATGGCCTTCACAATAATTGATTTCCAGAAAATTATGACCAATGACGCAACCACGCACCCAAAATTCATGCCAAACCCTAATTTTATGTGCATCCAGCAGTAGCATGTATGGATTGGTGTCGCTCAATAGTTAAACTGCAATTTTTCTACAAAAAATAACATTTCGCTGTGCTGATTTGACATATAAATAGATTTGTCAGATGATGGACGCCAATGTTACAAATTAAGATTCTTGGTTTTATAATTATTCGATATAAATTTCTTGTGGGAATATTTAAACTGCAACCATAATAAAACCCTGATGTGGAGTGTATGAGAATATTGATTTGCAAATTCATACACTGATCCAGGATTCAGGATGCAGATTAAAATGCAACCTCATATCATACACATATATATTTTTGTGCACTCTAGAATTTCGTTAAAAAGGCAGAGTTTTATACAAAAAAAATATCATCCTGTCGCTGTCACAATTCATTTTAATCATTTTTTACATAAATATTAAATTGTCGCATTAATGTTGTAAACAAAAGATCGCAAATATAATGTACATGTTGCTATTATCAAGTCAACTCGATGTGAAGCACTATGTGAGTATTGCGTTAAATAAAAAGTTACGAATTTTCGATAACTATTTTTTTTTGTACTTTTTGTTGTGCTACATGCCACTTTTACAATAATTTATATAATAATTTCTTTTAAAAGAGGGCATTATCAAAAAGTGCTTTAATTTTAATTCGCTAAATTATATTTTATTTACAAGCTATAAAGTTTCTTGTTCATTAACAATTGCAATTATTCAATTAAAGGCTTAAAGGACTATGAGTGGAACCAAATAAGGTTTTTAGCAATAAGGATTAAAGAAATATTAATTTCTTGTATAAAATAAAGCTTCAATATTATTTAATACCTTTTTGAAATAGAATATCAATAAATTAATAACTCACGCTAAGCTGTACAAATATTTGTGGTGTTTTTTGTTTCTTTTTTTTTACATACAAAAGCTATACTTACGCGCAGTTGGCATTATCCCAGCAAACATTTATCTGAAGGTTCAGATTCTAATCACCAAAAATGAAGAATAATATTCAGGAAACCTTCAGTTTTTTGAATGAATTATGAATATATACAAAGATCCTTCAAATTCTTACCAGAGAGACACAAAGAGATATGTATTCTGTGTCAAAAAAAAACAACACTGAGATTTTGTTGTTGAATCCTTCATATGGAGATCCTTTTTTGTTCATTCTTTTATTTTTCTTTTTACCAAGGGGTAATGATGACGGGTCATTGTAATGACAAAAGTTTCGTTTGCATAGTCGATTATCAGTTCGGAAAAGTTTTTCGAAAGATCGGCTTAGATAGGTATATAACCATCAGCTTGTGTTTTAAAAGTAAATGGGTACCTACTTACTTAACAAAAAATATATATAAAAAAAGCAAATAATAAAACATAAAGGTATGTAAAAAATGGTGTTAAATTTTCTTAGAAATATAAAAATTATTTCTTTAATTATATCATCGTGTAACAATTTAGAAGTCCTGGAAGCTATAAAAGCCAAACAAGAGGCAAATCAAAAAATGTTCCAGAGGCTCCCCGATGAAATATTCAATCATAAATGAATCAGAAATAATGAATTCACTTGTGATGCAATTTGAATCCTTTTACCTGGGCTCTTAGACACCGATTTGAATCATTTTAATGGTTCATTCATGATCTGAAAATTCTGCAATTAAATGAACGTATATAACCGTTCCATATATTCTTTTAAATGATTAATCCCTGAACCTTTTCTGAATCGCAAAATGATTCCTTTACGATTAATTAAAGTAAAGGTATATACTTAGAAATTCCCCTAGAAAAATATAATTTACAGTGAGTAATCGCTGTAAGTTTTATTAAAGTCGGTAAACATCGATCAAAAAATAATGCGTCTTAGAAAGGTACTACAGCATCTAACTGATGAGCCCAGCTGTAGTACCTGGGCGAAACGCATTTTGGACTAAAGGTCACAAATTCATTCAATTGGCTTTAAATCCACACAGTCCACTAAAACAAAAACAAAAATAATATAAACATATCGCTTGCGTTTTCTTCAATTAATTACTTAGAAATCCTTCACTTAATTGAATTTTATTGGAATTATTTTTATGATTTAGAAAAGATTCAGGCATTAATCATTTAAATGAATATATGGAGCTCTTATATACGTTCATTTATATGACGAATTTTCAGATCATAGATGAATCATTACAATGATTCAAATTGGTGTCTAAGAGCCCAGGTAAAAGGATTCAAATAGCATAAAAAGTGAATTCTTTTTCGGACGGTTTCTTCACTTTTATGAATTAATTATCGTTCATTTCTGAATTAAAATGTTTTCTGGGATGTTTTTGTGTTTCTATGTCTTCGTCCTTATTATATACCTTTAAATATAACATAACCATAATTGTCATTGCTTCAGGACGAACTACCAATCTGTTAGCAGATTATGGATAAACTCCGACATTATGATCTTAAAGGCAAGATTTATTTATATTCAACCTTTTTTATGCAGAAGTTGCATGGATAAAATTTCGAAAACTAAAAACTGTTAAATATATTCGTTAAATTATGATACCAACTTTTTTAGTACCATTTTTAGTTCAGTTTTAGTACTTTAAAATACCTTCTAGTACTTTTTTCTATTCATTTCATTTCAACCGCAAGGAGCGCTGGTTAGTACTAAAGAAATGAAAACTTCATCATCATAATATTATTACTATATTCAATGACGTAATATGATGACAATAGTATATAATAGTGGTAAATTTACATTATCCTCTATTTCTGCAAAATATAGTCCACAGACGTAGTTTTTTCCTTGCGATATACAGTGATCTTCAAAAGTGAGTAACAACAACAGTTCTTAATGTTTTTGTGCGATTTTAAAAAAACCTGGCGTCCAATTTTAAACAATCTATTATTAAGGCCTTAACAAGATACTAGTTATCAATTTACTATATACATAGTAGTCTACTTACTTTTCATAAATTTTAAACCTTTTGTTAACTAGTAAAATGCTAATTAAGCAGATAGCAAAGCATTTGTAGGGTTTGAATTTTAATGAACACAATTATTGTGTTTATGCTTCGTAAATTAATTATATGTTGATCGAAACCCAACGTGTGTTCTCAATAAGTATTCGATGTTTATATTTTAATCATTTAACTTCATTATTGACAAAAAAAAAACACAAAAAAAATGTATACCTGCAGGAATCGAACCTGGGCCACCTTCGTGCAAAGCCGATATACTATCAGAATGACATGTGGATTTAGTACGATACTAAAAATTTAAAGTAGCCATTCTGTGGTTTTAACTTTAGTAAGATGTTAGGAAGATATATAATCCTCTTTTTTACCTAGTATCATACTAAAAATGATTTAACATATTACTAAATCGTTTTAAATTTTGCGGCACTGTTTTTAATAAATACATTTTTTCAACTTGAAACTAACACCAAACCATAAAAATGCGCTGGTGCTTACTCACTTTCAAAGCTCGGGGTAAGTTTTACATTTTGAAAAAAATCGGGCTCGAGATCTTAATCCAACTTGACAATAGAGAACACCAAAATCGTGAGTCCCGCAATTCCGACTGTCTGTCTCTCTGTACAACGATCTACGAGTACAGCCTAAGCGATTTTCTTCAAACTTGGTATTTAAGCGTTTTAGGTGATTGTCTCAAATAGATTTTTGAATCGATTATTTAGCCTCAAAACTAATGGAATCTCTCATCTTAGTTATTTCGAAAATAACTCTAAGGTTTCTGATTAAAAAAAAATGCACGACTGGATCGTTCGAACTTGATTTTGTAGCTAACAACTTCAGGATTCATTAAAGTTAGATTACTAAATTTTTTTGAATCATGACTTAGTAAGACTTTATTTTTTTTACAAACTGTCATATTTATTTCTGGATCTGTGATTGGAATTAAAACCATGGTTAATTAGGATTAAGTAAGAAATAAGAACACCCCAAGACTTTGAAATTTGTGACCACAGTACTGAATGTGGCCTAGCGTATTGATTTTCATAACTTTTCTAAATATTGCAATTATTACATAACTAAGCGATATGGATTTTTTTAATTACGTTTCCCAATATAGGTATGAAAATTACATTAATGCCCTTTACCCGGTTAACGTTGACTTACGGGACACCCTGTATATAATAACGAAAGTGAAGGATATAGGTGGTTAGGTAAGGTAGCTACATGCACATAACTTTATAAATAATAAGGTTAAATATACATAATATTCTTGTGGTTCTTAAAGATACATATACATCTTTCTTCTTTATTTATAAAGAACAATCCAAATTATGTTTGTGCGCTATCTTCTTTTTTTCGGCTTGATTTATTTGAATAAAATTGTCAGGCGATATTAGGACATGATTGGAGAGTGCATATAAGAAATCTGTTTACCGTCCGAAGTCTAGAACCGAAGTTATGACCAAAAATGTAACTAAATGTTTGTTATTGCTTTATTAGTATGTGTTATGTTTTGTATACAAACACTTTCATTTTAGTTTCTTTTTGTTGCGGATTGTATGCACACAAATACAGCATTTGAATCTCATTAAATAGATTTTGATATTATATTTTGTCGGTTGTCTAGAATGTTCCATTGATGGAAAGTTGGAAAATTTCGCCTAATTGTGAAATTCAATGTGATATAAGACGTTTTGGGTGGAGAAGTTTACCAGATATATATTATATGAACCTTTGCTGCGATCAATGACACAACTTGATAGAATGCGTTACACATTGACCTAAGCTGTGCGCGATTTGACAAGTGTCCTTTTCACATTAAAATTTTCTATTCAGCAAATGTCCAATTTTTTTTTCTGCAATTGATTCGAGTTTTGCGTATTATTACACTGATTGCGATCTTACCTTGGATGACGTACTTGCAATAATTAATCAGAATTTCCGCGATAATCAAACGTAAGAGGTACACGCAGAAGAAATAAATGGAGACGTGCCCATTTTGCACAGCTTCAAACTGTGCAATCACCACCACAAATTCGACAAAGAGTTATTAGAGGAAGAAAAGTGTTAAATGTAGAAATCGCGATGCTTTGGAATACGATTCCGCAATCGCATTTACTTTGTCGATGCTCCCGGTGGGACATGCAAGAAACTCGTCATTTATCATGGCATCTATGGCATTGCTACCATACTGTTTGAAGGCCGTCGAAATGCACATTCCGCTTTAAAGCTGGCGATGAATTTTCTCACGGTTGACAAGCCAATATCGTGCACAATGACCAAGAATTCGGAGACAGCAGAATTGATGCGAGAATGCAAAAACATAATTTGGGATGAATGCCCGATGGCGCATAAACGAGCTTTGGAGGCAGTTGACCTAACAATGAAGGACTTACAAGGTGATTCGAGATGATTTGGTATGAGGATATGATATTGTTCAGCGGAGATTTTCCTCAAACGCTTCCCGTCAGCCGGAAATCTACTGCTGTCGATGAATTTAATGCATGTGTGAAATCATCGCCTTTGTGCCGGCATGTGAAGAAGTTGAAATTGACCACAAATATGAAGTGGCATTGCAGAACGACCTATCGGCAGCTGAATTCTCAAGACAACCGAGCGCCAAGCTCGGCAATGGCCAAATTTTTGTTGATGTCTCGACTGGATGGATATCATTCCCGATAAATTTTTGCGAGTTAACAACGTCGAAGGAGAAACTCATAAACAAAGTAAAGTATTCCCCGGCATTGCAAACATTATAAAAATTTCGATGGATATGTGTACGGGCCAAGCTAGCAGTGAAGAAAAACGACGTCGTCGATAGCTTGGTAAACGGTCTTTGTTGTTGATGGTTTTTGCGTCGGAAAACAAATTAAAAAACATTGCTTATCATATCACTCTCTACTGATTTTTATTCCATTCAAATAAATCACATTGGAATTTGAACTATCTGTGTTTTATTATAGCTCTGCATTTCATTTGAAGGCGTAAAATTGGGGCGAGACGAAGTTCGCCTGGTCCGCTAGTATAATTATATTACATTTAGTACGTATTCAAAATGCGTAAAATTGAAATATAATTAGATGGAAATAAATGGAGGATGTACATGATATAATATTTTATAGAGCATGGTTGTTAAGGTTGGACTGTTATTTGAAAAATTTATTTAAAAAAAATGTATTTATTTTTTAAGACGCGAAAAAACATTTTTTTAAAATTTAGGTGGACAGCTTTATTAACACTTCTAGGGAGAACTTGAATAAAACTAGATGATTTTAATCCAATGGTGCGTCCAATTGCAAATCCGAAAATATGAAAAGTATTTCTATGGTAAGCTCCGTTAATAAGTACGCAAAATAAAATATTTATTTACTTAAAAGTGGACTGCAATAATTTAGTTATTTTATCGAAATTCTTGAAGCCATTTTTTTATTAACATTTGTATGAGAGCTATACCGTTGTATTTTGTTTTATTAAAATCATTTTTTTACAGTCAAGATAATGATAAAGGACTACTTAGTTTCGAAAGAATCGATTGAGGTATTTCCGCAATGTTGAGTTTAAAAAAAAATTAAATTTTGGCTTACATTAGTATTTTAACTTTCTAGGAGATTTTGCATAAAAAAATTAAATAAAAAATTAATCTTTTCCCAGAAAATCGAAAGCAATACAAAATGGTTCTACCAGAGGTACCAAAAATAACCATTTTTACCAAAATTTACTTTTCCTGCGTTAAAAATTTTGTATAAGAATCGTTAGCGCCGTTTTTGAGAAAAATAAGTCAGGTCGTCTTAAAAAAATGAAAAAAAAAACGTATGGGCATTATTACCCAACAAATAATTTACACTAAGTTTGAAGAAAATCCATCCGACAGTTTAGGCAGTAGAGTCGAGGACAGACAGGCGGGCCTACTTTTTTTCTTCGCTATCAAGTTCGCTATGCCAAGTTTGATCAAAATCTTGAGTTCAATTTTTTTTTACAAATCCATAACTTGGTATATAGTACCTAGGCATATATCGCAAGTAGAAAAAGTCTAAAATTTTTTACATATTTTAGTGACATACAACAATTCTTTTTTATTCTAGACTTTTTCATAACGGGCTAAATTTTATGTAGGAGGCCTTGCATATCATAATTTTAGAAAAATATTTTTTTGGATTTTTGAAAAAAAAACAATGTTTGTTTTTGAAAATTCAATGTTTCGAAAACGGATGACGATTTTTATTTCGAAATTATATTTCTAAGCTTTTATTATTAAATACACAAATCTGCGCCATACCATTTAAAAAAAAAATTAAAGAAATTTTGTATATACATAAATATATACATATATACAATATATAGTAAAACAACGACTTTGAATCTAAGAATCTTGAGCATACGATGTGATCGAACATACCCAGTGGGAAATATTAAAAAAATAGCAACTGAAAAAGTAGCTTTTTCCTCAAGGAAAAAAAATATCACCAATGAATTTTCTGGTGAATCCTATAATGAATTTAACATGGGCTTGACCTAGGAAGTAAGTAGGTGTACCCATTCTCGACGAAGATTTTGTAATGAAATCACCGGTTACATTGAATCATGAGTTCATTTTCTTGGTTGAAAATACCTACAGATTCTTGAGATAACGGGTGATTTTTTTGCTACTAGGTTTTTGACGTTTATATTTTTGACAGATCACACATGACAAATTCCACGAACATTTGGCATTCCCATTCAGTATTGTTTGCCATTTCATCATGAATAGAGTTACGCCTGAACAACGTTTGCAAATTATTGAAATTTATTATCAAAATTCGTGCTCTGTGAAAAATGTGTTTCGCAAGCTACGTCCGTTTTATGGTCGTCATAATCGACCCACCGAGCAGGCTATTCAGCTCATTGTGACCAAATTTCGCACCAGTTTCACTTTGTTGGACATTAATCCACCAAATCGTATCCGTAGAGTGCGTACCGAAGAGACTATTGCTGCTGCATCCGCCAGTGTTGCTGAAGATCGCAATATGTCCATTCGGCGCCGATCGCAGCAATTGGGTTTGTGTTATTCGACCACCTGGAAGATTTTACTCAAAGATCTTGGTTTAAAGCCATACAAAATACAGCTGGTGCAAGAATTGAAGCCAGGTGAATGGGCCTGAGAAAAGTTGGATGAGGATCCGTTTTTTTATCGCAAAATTGTCTTCAGCGACGAGGCTCATTTTTGGCTAAATGGATACGTGAATAAGCAGAATTGCCGTATTTGGAGTGAAGAGCAGCCAGAGGCAATTCAGCAGCTACCAATGCATCCCGAAAAATGCACTGTTTGGTGCGGTTTATGGGCAGGCGGCATCATTGGGCCGTACTTCTTCAAGGACGATGAAGGCCGCAGGGTTACGGTCAATGGAGAAAGGTACCGTTCGATGATAACAAATTTTTTTTTGACGAAAATGCAAGAATTGAACTCGGTCGACATGTGGTTCCAACAGGACGGTGCCACATGCCACACTGCACGCGAAACCATGCATCAATTGAGAGGCGAATTTGGTGAGCAGTTGATCTCACGTTTTGGCGCAGTCAATTGGCCACCAAGATCATGTGATTTGAGCCCGTTAGACTATTTTTCGTTGGGCTATGTGAATCTATTGTCTATGGGGACAAGCCAAACACGATTGCTGCCTTGGAAGCCAACATTGAACGCGTCATTGGTGAGATTCCGGCCGAGATGTGTGAAAAAGTTTGCCAAAATTGGACCTTCAGAATGGACCACCTGAAGCGTAGCCGCGGGCAACATTTAAGTGAAATTATTTTTAAAAAGTAAATGGCAGAAATTGATTTATCGATCCAAATAAAAATTTCGTTTATTCTTTTTGAGTGAAATCAATGATAATCTCTCCTATATAATCGCTGTCATATAGGATTTCACCGAGGCATTTTTCATTTAGGAGTGAATTTCCTACCGGGTAAGAACAAGTACCTACGCGCGATTCAGTCGTGCACTTTATTTTAATAAGTTTCTAAATACCAAAATGGGTGCGAAAAAGAGAGCCAGCTAAAGTATTTCATAGTAATCGATTTGCAAGTACGTCCGAAGTTGGGCTGGAAGGTAAAGGGATAAACTAGAAGCGTCAGTATTAAAGTCCAATAGTTTACGAGGACTTATAAAACTGTATGCTTCGCTATACATACAACCTTGCTATGGTGCTAAAGAGATTTGAATGTTTCAATTATAATCGTATCCCCTATTATTTTAAGAGGCCGCTACAAGATGTAAATATTATAATCAAGGCTTGGACACAAAATATTGCTTTATATATTATTTTAGATCAAAATTAAATAAAATTTGTTGCCATAACTCTTTAAAGACAGTCTAATTGTTGAATCTTTATCAGTGGCAATGCGCTCTTATGGATAAAACTAACGACAATCAGCAGTTCTTTGCAACTTCCAAGGCAACTTCTTGCTTTATTCATCCTCAGAGGAAAAAAAACATAGTAGACAAAATAGTACAATGATGCATGATATCAATAGCAATACTATCAATCATAATGATGCGTGCCGGGAGTCTCGTTATATATTGCCACTTTGCTAATGGTAAATGGTTTCATAAAAGTCAAGTCGAAAACCACAAGATTAATATTTGCGGCCAAATCGTTTGCTCTTGTTTCATTCGGGGCTATGCGATACTTTGTAAATTCCTTCGCAATCCAAGTGAAAAAGGTATATAGACATGCCTCGCCCAGAATATTCGAATAATCTCTTCAAATTGCTTAGATGCATTAGTTTTCCAGAAGTCACCCACTCTGTCTAACCGTAAATATCTAAAATGATAAATGTTGACTGACTTTCAACATCACACTCTCACATAAACCTAACGTCAGCACAGCGCCCTCGTCCCAATTTTGTTTTCTGATTTTTTTGGTTGTCGGCACTATAAGGCACTAGGGAACAATTTTTCTCACTAAGCTAAACACAAAATACTCCCTAACAACATCAATCAACGTTTTTCCTAGTTTCGGCAACATTTTTCAAGCAAGTTTCACCCCAAAAATAAACCCAGTTCCACCGATGATGATGATGATGACTACCATGACTGGATGACGATGGCAATGGCGATGTCGATGGCGATGGCGAGGACCTCGCACAAAAACTATAACCTAAAAACTAAACTACCAAAATTCATCTCTGGTCAGAGCATACAAATGTAAATGGGAAAAAAATATAAAACAAAAATGGAGGCGGATCAGAGGGTGGACGAATCAGAAGAAAAAAAAAAACTTACGAACGTTTCACAAAGAAAATATTTGAAAATCCAAAAGTCCTACAATAATAATAATGATTAAGGATAATGCGTTCACATTATACATGCAAGAAGAGCTTCATACGAGTACATGCGCTCTCCGAAGACATCACGACAAGGGACTCACGTCTCTATACTATACCATACCGCTATCAACCCCATGACCTTATCGGGTTATCAGGATACCTATATAATGCGCCGGGTATCTAGGATTCATTTGGCGAGATTTGGCCACCGTTCGACATCGTTCGTTTCGTTGCCACCAGAGCACAGCAATCAGCACCTTCACTGATTCGGAAACACTCTATATCCCTGAGGAGCTTAACATCACGCCGGGAATTAGACACCAAGCATGTGTGCTAACATAATAACTTACCAGGTATAGTTTAGAAGAAGCAAGTCAAGCAAGGGACGTGGGTTGAAGGCTGCAGAAAAATTATAAATTGAAGCACACTCCATCATATTTCAACTGAGCAGCAGAAGTTTGTGGGTCGCATGAGCCCTGGAATAAAGAAGAGGGTAACCAGAGTAAATTCCGTGACCGGAAAAACTTATACAAAAGCTACAAGGTATTATTTGGAAAATTGAAAAAGGTCCTGAACATCGGATGTGCTGTGCATTTGTTCGGAAATTCACAATATTAAATCCGGATGAGGTTACAATAATTTGTTCGCCACTTTTCTGGGAGCTGAAAAACTATATCTTTTCTTATGTCGTTTTGGTTAGAAATTATGTTTGGGTTGGGTTGGATATAGGGTATAATATATAGCGTATATATCCACATGACTTGTGCAATTGCTTAAAGCAGCAAATGTGAAATTTAAAGATGTCCAAATAGAAGACAGAGGGGTGAATGGTAAGTGCCCTTTTAGCTTGTTTAAAAAAAATACCCTTGGATTTAATTTAATATCATGGCAATTTGTTAAGGATTTAAAGTCTAATTTTATTGGTCAGTTTGAGAGATCGGGCATCTTATATATAATATTGCGAATGCATGTAGATTTTCCTTGACATTAATTTTGGGTCATCAGAATAAGACCAGAAGAAGCCTCTGAAATAGAAAATGGGGTGGATACCGACGGCAAAATGTAGATTTTGGGAATTGTGTTCAAAGCTCAACTTTAACAAGCTGTAATTCATTACAGTAATCCTTTTTAAAGAATAGCGCCGACGGACGTCTAACGAAAAAAATTGCGTCAGTAATTTAGAAGCAATACCGATTTTTTGGCAAATCGGATTTCGCGGATTTTTTTTTCATTATATTATTAAACCAGCATCACTCAGCTAAATTATTGGATCCCTGGGTTTTTTACCAGCTATTTGTCGCGTAAGTTATCCCCATATAGCATAATAGGGCTTGAAGCAACATAACCAAATCCGATGTCATCAAGTAGGTTACGCAGGTACAGAAGCTCTTTAGATGCAGATGAAAGGGCCATGTATTCTGCATTAGTACTGCTGAGGGCCACGGTAGGTTGTTTTTTGGACTCCCATGAAACGGCGCATTCAGCAAGCATGAACACGAAGCCCGTAAAAGATCGTCTATCGTTAGAATCTCCACCCCAGTCGGCATCAGCATAACCGACCAATTCAGCAGCAGACTTTCTGAAAATAAGTTTAAAATTTATAGTTTTATTAAGATATCGCAGCAAATGGTTTGCTGCAGTTAAATGCTCTTTGTGAGGATCTGTGTTCATCTGCGATAACTTAATTACAGAATGCGATATATCTTTTCGTGTTGTCAGACTTATAAAGTTTAACGACCCTACAAGCGATTGGAACATTTTGTATCAACCTGTGAACAGTTTGGACATTGTGTACATTTTTCCAATCTCGATCCTGGATCAAAAAGTGTGCTTACAGACTTGCATTCCATCATTCGAAAATCGGATAAAACATCTGCAATCATTTTTTTGCTGTCCCAATTTTATACTGCCTCTGTCGCCTTCTCTCGCAAACTCCATCACCAAAAAATAATTGATAGGTCCTTTGTCTTCCAGCTTGATCTCAGCAGCAAGTGTCGATTTAATATTATTTAAATCATTTTCTTCTTTAAAAGCAATAATTATGTCATCGACATATACCACCAAAATGTTAATATCTCCATTTCGATTCAGAGTGTAGACGCATTTGTCGTAGGATGATCGCACGAAACCAATTTTAAGCAGGACACTATTTAGTTTTCGATTCCACTGCCTCCCAGATTGCTTAAGTCCATATAAGGCTTTCATCAGCTTATAGACTTTCCTTGGGTGTGTCTTATTTACAAAATTCTCGGGCTGCTCCATATATATACTTTCATCCAGTTCGCTATTGAGGTGGGCAGATGTAATATCTATTTGATGTAAAAGCAGATCTAATTCTACTACTAACGCAACCACTAATCTAATGGTAGAATACCTGGTGACTGGAGAAAAGGTTTCTGTAAAATCCAGGCCATACTTTTGAATGCAGCCTTTAGCTACAAGCCTCGCCTTATATCGTTCAATTTTACCATTTTTGTCTTTTTTAATGTTGAAAACAAACTTGGATCTTATGGATTTACGAACAGCTGGCAACTCTACTAGATCCCAAGTTCTATTTTCCGCTTCCATAGCATCTTGCCACATTTTGGAATTTGTAGCTTGTAGTGCTTCGTTAATGGAATTTGGTACCTTTAGATAATTTTTTCCATCGTTTATCATAAAACTTAACGAATTTGATCTTTTTGTATTCGGATTATTCTTGTATCTAATTTTTCCACTTCTTAAAAGACTACCACTAACCTGGTTTTCATTTTCAGCAGGTTTTTCGTTTGTTCCTTTATTAGAATTACGCTCTAATTCTTCATCTTCGAAGTAGTCTTCACCTGCAGCAGTATTCTCATCTCCCGAGTCAGCATATTCTTCATCCTCATAATCAGCTTCATCTTCGTTAGCTTCATCTGCGAAACTATCAGCAGATTTATTTTCAACACCATCAACAGCAGCAGGAACAGTATCAGTAACCGCATCAGCATCAACAACAAAATCATTTGCAGCAGCCCCAGCATCAGCATCAGGATTTTCTATTTTATATATGTAAACATTACCTTCTTCTTGTGATGTTGCATCTTTGATTTGCGCTTCATCGTCTTTATGCTTTTTTAACGATTCGATTACTATGAAATCAGAGTCTGTCAGACAAATTTTAGATGGGTTCCTAATGAATTTAACACCACGGCTCGTATGAATCTTACCCGTTCTACATTCATATAATATATATGCTTTGGCCTCGTCAGAGTAACTCACCATTATACACTCTAAGCCTTTAGGACTGAACTTTGAATTACCTGGCTTTTTAATCAGCATGAATGCCTTGCATCCAAGAATCCTAAGGTGCGAGACATTTCGTTTGTATCCAAACCAGGCTTCAAACGGTGTTTGATGCTCCAATAATTTTGTTGGCGACCGGTTTCTTAGGTAGATGGACGTGTTTATCGCTTCAGCCCAAAAACCTTGCTTCAGTCCAGACTAAATCAGCATACAGCGGGCCATCTCCACTAGCGTCCTGTTTGCTCTCTCAAGCCGGCTTTGTTGATTTTTTGAGAGCTCACAGCTCAAATTATGTTCTTATTAACAAGTTGTACAAGCACTGGCCATTCAAATGGCCATACCTTTGATGCCAGAGGGCAGACGCGTTGTCCCATTCCCCAGCTCCAACAGCACATCCACCTCAACCAACAACAGTTTCACTAGCACCTTCAGCAGCAGCAGAACCATCACCACCTTCAGCATCACTAGAACTACTGGCCGTTCCAGCTCTACTCAAAGTTCCACAACCAGCAGCATTAAATTGCTTTGCTCTAAAAACGTATACATTGTTTAATTTGGTTGCAAACAGTAGCTCAACAGATGAACTGTCAATAATTTCTGCACGTTTGTTATAAAAAACGACTTTATTTCCAGCACTAGTTGCTTTACTAACTGAAATTAAATTCATTCGTAAATCGGGTACGATTCTTTACAGTAATCTTGTTGTTCGCGATTAAATCTATATCGCCAAAGCCCGCTGAACTAATATACTTGCCACCAGCCAGTTCAATGTTTTCTACATGGTCGCTGTAGGAAGAAAACTTTTTCTATCAGAGCATAAGTGACTCGTTGAGCCACTGTCTGGGGTCCATGTGTTCTCATTGAATTCTTTGACACAAAATGAATTTAATAATGCAAACGCTGATGTGACTGTACTCGAAATATTCTTTTCCTTTTTGTGGCAATTTGAAGCCACATGGCCTTGACGTTTGCAGCGATAACACTTTCCTTTGAAGAATTCTCTGTCTGACGAACTTGATTCATTAACATTTTGTTGGTGAGCAGAATTTTTCTGAGCAAATTTACTGTTTTTATTTTATATGAATAATGCGCGCTCTGAAAAATTATCCTTTGGCTTACTTTCTCCACGACGATGACCTTCCTCAAGTAATTTCACTTTCAAATTTTCGACAGATGAAAGTTGATCACGTGACCCAATTGCAATAATGAAGTTTTCGTATGCATTGGGTAAACTGGACAGCAAAATAATAGCCAAGAGCTCATCCTGCAGCTCAATATTAAGCTCCTTGATTTTTTCTGTCAAATCGAAGAAAGAATTAATATGGACCTTCCATTTTTAATTGAAGAAGTTGCTTGAACAGCGTAACTTTCCTTGTCGGTCTTTTGGGTTGATGGCTTTTTTCCAAACTCATCCAAGCTTCTGCCGGCGTCTTACAGTTCTTGATGTAGTTAATCTGTGAAGGTTTTACGCACAGCAGAATGGTAGCTAGAGCCTTTTCATATTTTGTGCACCATAGTGTGGTGTCTTCTACCTTGTCTGGTTCTGGCTTCACAGAACTACCGGAGACATAGCTCCATAGATCATTGTGAATTAAGACATTTCTAACGAGAATTTTCCACGAATCATATTGTAATCGAATTAGACATTTTACTTATTATAATTTAAGAAAAAAAAATTAGAATTAAGAACACGCGGGAAGACGTAGGCCCATAACCTGTGTTAAATATCAAGAAGGAGCAGATTAAAAAGACAACGAGTAAGTTCAGCTTATAATTCAAGAATGATTTTTTTTTGTTTTACGTACATAGAATAGTAAGGTAAATGTAATAGATTTAAGTGTTAGCATTTTGTTTAATAATTTGGTGTTTAATTTGAACAACTTTTATTATTTCAACATTCTGAAGCCTGGGCTATTTAGATTACAGCTAAATCAGAAAGGCAAAATATTTTCTTGCATCTTCGACGGTAAGCAGCATTTTTTGCAACCTAGTATATGTGGTCAATGATTCACTCAACCCATTACATCACATACTTTACAGTTCTCAATAGATAAATCTACAAAGTAAATTCATTCAGGCATTGAACAATGTTGACCAACAGCTTATACATAACTTAAATACTGCATGGGAGAGAACAAACAACAGAAGAAACACCTGCCAACATAAAGCCTTTGGTTTTGAACGGTCCTTGATTTCCCTGATTTATGGGAAGCGATGCTTTCAACAGAAACAAGACAGTTGATATTAAGCCATTAGACCAAAAACTGAAAGTCATTGCGTGTCGACACTGCAGGTGCCGCTGATGAATAAGGTTATCGGGGATGAGAAAAGCTTTAAAGGCAAAAGAGATGTTACAATTGTTCTTGGTTGGTTTCGGTTTTCGTTAGAAGAAATGTTTTTTTTTTAATTATTTTTTTATGTTCAAGTTTTTTTTTGTGAAATGTTTTATACGCGTTAAAATATCTTACCACGGTAGATATATAGTTATACTCAGATAGGCGGACTGCGAAAATCCAGAGAATAAAATGTACGATTTATGTATGCATGTCGTTTGAAATCGCTAATTTTTCAGGCCTTGTTCCCTCCTCTGGAAAAAGGTGACTTTAAGACTTTTAGAAAAAAAATATTATCGAAACGTCAGAAAATGGTTTATTGCCTACCTATCAAGCCATTTACTATCAAAATTCATTGAAGGATGGCTCCGATTTAAATGGATTAAAAAACCTCTACAAAATTCAAATTTTACCTCATAAAATTCTGCTCTTTGGAGGTGTTTGATAACGTTACCTTGTAGCCTATTTTTTAACGTTTTCACACACACCAAAAAAACGAAAGAAATCAAGTCTAAGGTTAAGACCAAGACCGAAACCGAGACGAGACTGTACATTGGAATTTTCACGAGAAAAGAGCGAGACCAAGATCAAGACAAGACTTGGATGGGCGAGACTGAGACCGAGAACGACGAACGCGAAACGAGACCGAGACAGTGTTGTTCATCTATACGTGTCGACTTTAATTGTCTAAATTTCAACGTAGACAATCGGTCGACAATGTCGACAATGTGTTTAAAATATTCAACCTGATTCGAAAACTAACTCTCGAAGTTCCCAATAGATTTTAAATATGAAGAATTATATAAACGGAGGGAAATAAAATCGAATTATTCACTTCTAATTCAGAAGCCAAACCAAACTCACTGTTTTCTTGATATATCGCTGGAGATTCAGTTAGTGCACGTTAGTTTTCAGGCGCCCTTCGACAATATAAGCAATAACGTTTTCATCTAAATCTTACAAATAAAATGATTCCAAAAATCGTGCATTTGATTTAAGATGGAGTACAACTATCGACAAGTATTTGGATGTTATTCCCTTAATTGGTAATATTATTTATTATATTTGGAAGTTCTTTTCATAAGACTTTTCATATATGAATTTTGGACGTTGTTTCCTTAAACACAAACGCCCAAACGGAGAAAAAAATTCAACAACAATTTGCTTTGAATTTTTTTGGGTTATATTTTCAAATCGATTTAGGCGATATTGCCTATTATCAATTCTGTTAAAAAAGGGCTTGTTCTTTCTTTTTTCGACGTAACGGAAATGGAATTTGGATTGCTGTAGAAAAATGAAATGTGGTAAAGTGATATGATTTGAGTTCATATTTAGTATAAAGGTAAACAATGAATACTGGAGATTTTCGATTCTCAGATTTTTGGTATTAATTATTGGAAGTACTCATACTTTCACGTAGAATAATGATCTTTAGAATTTAGAGGTGTTCCTGTTCATAGGGAATCGAAATATAAAAAAATTGATATTTAATATTTAAAACCGATGTCATTCAGCCATTTTATCAGAGTAAAAACAATATCTCTGCTAAAAGAATTGAAATCGGAGCAAAAAAAAAATAAATAACTCCAAATTATGTGAGGAATTTGTCAGTTTCTGATTTGATTACTGAACCAAATTTGCAAGTTTTACTGGCTTCTTTTTTACTAAATTCCCCAAATTTTTAAAACTTGACTAGTAGTAAACCAGTGAACTGATTCAGTGGACCTCTCAGTAGATTTATCATAACAGATTTCTCACATAATTTAATGTTTTCGATATCATCTCTAATTTAAATATTTGAAACTAAAACTTTTATAAGCATAGAACTAGGTAAGCTTACGTTCAGATTTAAATAAAATAATTTTTTTCACGACTGTCTTGTTCTTACACACATGTTCTTTTATTATAGAGGAACTTGGTTCTTTTTTTAACATTTATGTTGTGTGGTTTGATAAATTTTAGTAGAAACAATTTGGAGTTATGATGGTCTTACGACAAATTTATGTCCACAATGCTGAATTGTCTACATCAAATTATCTGCGTGTAAACAATCATGTATTATAGTCTACATGGCACAACACTGGACCGAGATGAGACTGAAGTATTTCGATTTTCACGCCACAGATAAAAGCTTAAAAAAAGTCTCGTCTCGTTGCTAGCCCTATTTCGGTTTAACTCTAAATATTTGTTTCAGGGATAGTGCTTCGGAACTCCCATTGAATTTTGTAATCAATGCCTCGAAGTTTTCATCTTTAGAAACCAGTACGCCTATACGAACACAGCAGCGGAACCAATTTTTTCACGTTCAAGAAAATCATTTTAACTTTCAAGTTTCTTGCAGTGGAATTTTATTCCTCGTAATTGCCGTACTAGATTCGTCTCGATGTCCTTAGCTTTTTTGAGAATGCGTGTTTCATTTTAAATTCGTAATATTTTTGTTGATATCGTATAAAAGTTTTTACAGTTGTTTTTCAAGAAAAAAATCTCTACAGCAAATTGTTGCCCACACCCAGTTCAATGTCGTGTTCCTGGATTTTCTGGCGCATTTTTATTTGACAATATGTAAGTGCAAATTATAGTTTTTAATTTAGGATTTTCTGCTTTAACTTTCCAAAATATATGTATTTTTCGATGCAAGTCAGATAACAATACAATTTTAATTATCAACTTCAAGAGTTGGTTTAAATAAAATGCACGACTGGATCTCACGTATTTGCTCCTATGTTCGATTACATTAGGTGTGTTTTATTGGAAATCTATCTATTGTACCGTAAGTAATTCCCAAAAAAACGCATCGATTGTAGCTTTTTTATTTTTGTAAGATTGGTACCCCTGCACAGCAGTCACAAGTAATGAAATAGTCTTTTGCAAAGTAAAATTAAGAAAATGATAAAGTTATTAACAATAATTAGCTTTTATTCATAATAAATAGAAAGTAGAAAAACGTACCAATATTTAATTTATGTTACAAACCTATTTCTTGTTTTCATTTTTTCTGCAATTGCGGTTTTAAATTCGACCATTCATTTTGCACCAATCGAACGGAAATGATAAGTGAATGGCTTTGTTCATAGACTATGGTCCAATCCCTTTCTACACAGTCCAATTTCTGTATTGCTTTAAAAATGGTCTAAGCATTTCACACGAGGAAACAAAAGTGCCGGTGATTTACTTGTTTCCTTTTAATGTTTCTTGATTTGGAACGCACACTACAACGTAGTTTAAATTGTTCACTCCCTTTATATTTCATGCTTTTATTTATTTTCCGAGCTTATCGATAGCTAGAGTTTTATTTTTCAAGTCAATTTACAAATTTATTTTCTGAGTATGTTTTGCTTTCAATTCAATATTTACTCATCAGACTGCACTTAACATACGCGGAGTAAGTAACAAAAAGTTAACATTTGGTTTGCCATTTCACCATTTTGGATCACAAAAATATATGCCCAGTCCATGTCCATGTAGTGAATCGAATACCGCCTATGGCCAACGTCTATTAAACAGTGGAGAAAAAGCACACTTTGTGAGTTCAGTTTCCGCTTAGTGCGTTTAGGCTAGGAGCGCACATGCAATTTTGCCGAAACGAAATAGTTTAATCACTAGTTGAACGATGATCGCGCACATAAACAACCTAAAAATCAATCATCGAGATAAACGAACACAAACATCATTTTGATTTAATGTGCGCGCAGTTACATTATAGTTCGATGTGATACAAACTGAAGAACTTATTTGGGGAGATCGTTCGATTTGTGCCAAAACACAAGCTCTTAAGTTGCTCGAATCACGGAGTGAATAGTTTTTGCATGTGCGCGCACTCTCATATAAGTCCAGGGTATTCACTTTAGCAACCAAACTGTTGCAAAACTGAAAGTTGCATATGTGCGCGCCTCTGGCCTTATAGCTCATAGAATTGTATACGAATAAATATTTTGCGGCGCAGTGTCAAGCAATTCCTCTATAGTGCAGTTCCACCCAATGCGGTTTGTCTTCTCAAATTGCTTTTTGTAGATCTAAATAAAAAGATAATTTTTTCACCAAACTCCGTTTATTTACAACTATCAATAAAAATTGATCACAAATGGAAAATTGGGCTTGGTTAGTCCAAAATAAAAGTAAACCGAAATTCATTCGATAAATATTGGTTTCTTTTTCAAAATAGATATCAAAATTTGTTAAAATTGATTAATTGATATTAGGGGTATGCGAAATTGCAGATATAGGTGCAATTTAAGACGTACTTCAGAAAATAATTGAGCAAAGAATACCGTTTTTAATAGTAAAAGTCAGAAACTTTTCAGAAGAACAGCTTATAATTTATTAAAAAATGGAATTATCTGAGATTTGAGAAATACAAACTGGCCAACTATTAAAAAACAAGAATCAAAAAGATCGTATTGTCTTACGAATGAAATTAATAATTTTAACATTCCATGAACACATCCATCGAGATTCAATTCAATTATCAATCGTATCAACAAAACTAACAAAATCAGAATCGAGACTCGAGACTCGACTGAACCTCAACCAGCCATCCACAGTAACTTCTACTTTAGCTTTTTATCGACCGTAGCGAATTGTATGTAAAATGCTACGACGGATAAATTTACGGTGGATAAATTTCCCAATAAAACACAGCTATTATATGCTAAATATTCTTAATAGAAGCGGCTAAATGTATTAAAAATACAATAGTTTTTCACTTAATTTTTTATATACATAGATATTGAAATTCTTATTTTTTTTATAAAAAAAAAAACTTGGTATGAACATTTTAAATATTTAATAATATAAATTCAAAAACAAAATCTCAGACAAAATCGTCCACCGTTTTCGAATTATTGAATTTTTTTTCAAAAATCCAAAAAACAATTTTTCGAAAATTTTGAAATGCAGTATTATTTAGATTTTGAAGGAGCTCTTGCATAAAAAAATTGATCGAAATCCGTTAAGCCGTTTATTAGAAAATCGAAAAACAATAAAATGGTTGTATGGCATGTACCGTTAATAACAAAATATTTGAAAAAAATGTTTAACTAAAATGTAGACCATACCAAAAGTAGTACACACACCAATTTTTATCAAAATCGGAGAAGTCATTTTCGAGATAATTAAGATGGTAGAAAAATTTGCATGCAAGTACCGTTATTTTTAGGACTAAAAAAAAACGATTCAAAAGTCTATTTTGGACAATCACCTAAAACGCTAAAATACCAAATTTAAAGAAAATCGCTTGAGCCGTTTAGGCTGTAGAGAGTTGTACAAACAGAAAATCTCGAGTTAGATTTTTTTCAAAATGCAAAACTTGCCCTATACCTAGTTCCTATGTATATCGCAAGTATAAATACTAGGTGGTTTATTTATTGAAAACTTTGAAAAAACGTGCAGTAAAAAAATAAAACGCACGACAAGATCGTACGAATGTGCTCTTGTAGCTAGCAACATTAATGGAGCTAAGCGTTGACGCTGTTTAGTAGGTAGGTAGCCTTAGTATCACAATCAGGTTTAAAGCCGATGTAGCTAAGATTACCTTGATTCTTAGTACTTATAATAATTTAGGTGCAATATGCATACATATAAAATTCTTATGATTTTTAAGATACATAACTACATATTATATATAAATGTATGAGGGCCTACCTACAATGTATGCAGTATTCAGTGACGTACGCAAAAAATTTTAAAAAGGGAATAATAAATAAATGGATAATACACATAATTAAATGTTTTCATATTGCTTAGTCGATATAGTTTGAGGGAAAACAAATATGCCATTTGAATTCCTGGATAAATAAGAATATATCAAACAAAATTTCAAAAATCGTTGAGCGGGTAATTAATAAATTAATTTTTTATGTTTACAATGTTGAAAACATTTTTAGAAAAAAATTAAAACGCCATTATGAAGATATTATTATTATTCATATAAAATTCGAATTTCAAAAAAAAATTCAGTGACTGGTTTTTGAAAAATCGATTTTTCAAAAAAAAAACTTTGAATTAATTTTTTTAAAAAAACGAAAAACTTTGTTTTAAAATTTGGGTATGCAGTTTTATTATCACTATTCAGGGCCATTTGCAAAAACAAATTAATTTTCATCGTTTTATCCAATAGTGAGAAAGGCAAAAATATGAAAAGTGGTTCAATGGGAAGTTTTTTAATATTTTTATCTGAGGTTGTTGTTGTTTTTTATTTTTAGGAATAAAGTTGTTTTTTATTTAGTTTTTGTATGATTACAAACGGTGATTTTTTAAGAGCTTGGTTTTTGAAAATTCAAAAAACACAGAAACTTGTAAAAAGTGAATGAAATTTTTATTTGGATCGATAAATCAATTTCTGCCATTAACTTTTTAAAAATAATTTCACTTAAATGTTGCCCGCGGCTACGCTTCAGGTGGTCCATTCTGAAGGTCCAATTTTGGCAAACTTTTTCACACATTTCGGCCGGAATCTCACCAATGACGCGTTCAACGTTGGCTTCCAAGGCAGCAATCGTGTTTGGCTTGTCACCATAGACAATAGACTTAACATAGCCCCACAAAAAATAGTCTAACGGGGTCAAATCACATGATCTTGGTGGCCAATTGACTGCGCCAAAACGTGAGATCAACTGCTCACCAAATTCGCCTCTCAATTGATGCATGGTTTCGCGTGCAGTGTGGCATGTGGCACCGTCCTGTTGAAACCACATGTCGACCGAGTTCAATTCTTGCATTTTCGGCAAAAAAAAATCTGTTATCATCGAACGGTACCTTTCTCCATTGACCGTAACCCTGCGGCATTCATCGTCCTTGAAGAAGTACGGCCCAATGATGCCGCCTGCCCATAAACCGCACCAAACAGTGCATTTTTCGGGATGCATTGGTAGGTGCTGAATTGCCTCTGGCTGCTCTTCACTCCAAATACGGCAATTCTGCTTATTCACGTATCCATTTAGCCAAAAATGAGCCTCGTCGCTGAAACGGACGTAGCTTGCGAAACACATTTTTCACAGAGCACGAATTTTGATAATAAATTTCAATAATTTGCAAACGTTGTTCAGGCGTAAGTCTATGCATGATGAAATGGCAAACAATACTGAATCGAAATGTCAAATCTTCGTGGAATTTGTCATGTGTGATCTGTCAAAAATATAAACGTCAAAAACCAAGTAGCAAAAAAATCACCCGTATTGCTTTTAAGGCACTTTTTCGTATCATTTAATGAGTTTTTTTTTTAATCGTTCAAGATAATTTCAAAAAACTCCCAAGTAAGAAGTTTCGAAATGTTGAGTTTTGAAAAAACAAAAAAAAATTGGTTTACATTAGTGCCTCGACTTTTTAGGAGCGTGTATAACAATGTAAAACAAAAATAATCAACTGTTTTTCAGAAAATCTGAAACCAAAAACGTGGTACTACTAGAGGTACCAAAAATAACAATATTCTTCTAAAAAACAATTACCGAAATGTTCCTTTTCCTTTCATTGAAGAACTAATTTGTTTCAATAAAAATCGTTTTAGCCATTTTTGAGAAAAATAAGATTTTTGTTTTTGGCAAACTAAAATTGTATGGGAGCTAATCTTATTTGTCGTCGTAAAAAAAAATGAAAAAAAAAACGTGTGGGAATATTACCGAAAAAAGAATATGTATCAAGTTTAAAGCAAATCCATCCAACGGGTTAGGCTGCAGACCCGATGGCAGACAGAGAGACAAAATTGTGGGACCCACTCCTTTGGTGTTCTCTATAATCTTAATGTCATGTTTTTTTTTTGCACGAATCCACAACGTGTCTTATCTATAGTAGGTACCTACCTATAATTGCAATTAAAAATAGACTTTAAAATAGATTATAAATATACTGAAAAATATACATATGTATCATAAACAATTTAATCTTTAGAATCTTTGAAAGAAAAATGTTTGATTTTTTGTTAATTTTTTTTTCAGATTTGTGGGATGCAAGTTCAGGATCTGCTTAAATCTCATACTCAAAATTTTAAAACTTGATACAAATTTATCTAAATTGATTCTTGTGAATCATTTCCCATTATAAATTCCAGACAAAGAATAGAAGTCTTATAAGTTCCACTGCATCACATTCTCCATTGTATACCTACTCTTATACCCAGATTCCCGACACACACGCTCTTCTGACACAACCACGCGTATACATCATGTTGTTATAACTGATGTATTGTTCGGTCTTGTTGAAAATTGAATAGAAATTATTTTCATCAGTCAAGGTTTGGGTTAATAATATTTTTTTTTCTTCAATAAAAAAAAAACTGCTATTGTGCTTCGACAACAATAAACATTTCAACAATTCTGTTATAGCACAACATTAGTCTAGCATACACAGATTTAATTGAATAACAAAACATCCAGGTACTAAAGCTAAATTCAAATGCACTTCAGGATCAGATTCAAAGTCTTTTGTTCATTAATTGAATTCAATTATACAAAGCGAATGAAGCGTCTAAAATGGCGAAAGGTTCCTTTGACGTAATTTAACTTTTGACGAAGTTGACTTACAATCAGAATGGGGAAAAAAATTTAGAGCGAGAGTTTGCTTACGCACTTTCAAGGCAGATACACATAATTGTGTGTAATTTTCCTTTTCCATAGGTGGGAATTTTATTTACATAACAAACGTTCATCTTGCAATGTTGGAGTACAGAAGGATTTGAAGTGAAGGTTGTCGAAAAAGGTCGATAATTTAAAAAGATTGTTTTGGCAATTTTTTGTTTGCACTTAACGTACCTACATAGTGTGTGTTTTATCAGGTTTTACCACCTTGTTCTTCGGATGTGGAATCTAATATTTCAGTGTGTGATAGATAGATAGATTGTTTATTGTAGCTGAATTATTATACATTTCTCGTTAAACCTATATTGCACATTCTACAGTGATTTGGTATAAAGCTACCTTACTACTGAAAAATTTGTAATAATATTTTTAAATATCACAGCTCTTAATAAATAATTGGTAGAAGGAAAAGCTCCAGAAAAAACCTTCTTTCAAAAGATGAGATAGTGAGAAGGGGAGGGAAAAACTAACCTCAATCAAATCGCCGACTTTTTACAATCGTTTTTGTTTTAAATAATATTTGAAACATAACTACATACCTCTACGAATATATAAAAGTGTAATTGTTTCGATGTCAGTTTGTCGGTATATGAAAGGTAAACTGACGACTTACCATTTGACATGCCATAAAATGGTTGTATCATATTCTGTTGTCCTTTGGGCAACTTATAGGCTATTAAATTTAATATATAAGTTATGTTTTATATGCTTAATACAGAAATATTTGCACTTACCTCTTAAATCTATCCTGATTTTGAAATAGAATTTCCAAATTTATATTTTTATTTTGTTTACTTCCGCTGTTGTTATGGATTTTATTTCCAAACTAGCAGAAAGTTCCCGGTGTTGACCGGGCACCTGAGACAAAAGTCTTTTAATGCAATATCTTCCAAACGAAAAAAAAAAATAAAAAACTAAATTTGTAAGGAAAATTTATCATTTATTTTTGTCGTTTATTTAACCAGGATTAGTTTTCTTATTAAATTTAACAAAGAAGATTTATTATTTGTATTTTTGTTTACAAACGAACTATTCTTCATTTTGAGACCCTTCGTTTTCGTTTTTTTACATTCGATAATAGTTAGCACAATATAAGGCAAGTTATGCATTCTTTGAAAAAAAAAAAATTGAGATAATAATTAAACAGGACATTATGATAATAGCGAAAACGAGAAAGGCTGCTATTCAAGTTCTGCTTGAAAAAAAATTATGCATAGTGTCGGAAAGTGTCGCATTAGTGCGGTCTTACTTTAAACTTTTAAAGACCCGACATTTTGAGTTTCAGGCTAACAGGGCTCCAGCATGAAAAATTCCGAAGATTTCGATTAAAGAAATTCGACGTGTTCCTTTTGTTCAAACATGAACATACCCAATCTATAGATAACCCAATGTGTATGTGAAATAAAGATAAGACAAATCATCGTAAGCATACACTGACAGTTATCTACATTTAAATAACATTTAAGTAAACAACATAGACATTAAGAATAGAAAGATAAGGAACAAAGACATTAAGAATAGAAAGATAAGACAAGAAAATTGTATATATATAGAAGTAACATAGTGAAATAAAATTAGTATTCATTTCGACTTAAACCGAGGTTTTACTACACCTTTTCTGTAATTTATGCGAGGCTTGTACACATACATGAATTCACCGTCGCGTCGTCACCGCTACTATTTTCATGAAAGCAAAAAGGTTGCTATGGTTTCGCACTGAACTATCAATTTTTCAAGTTTGCAAGGAAAATTTATTTTCGTGTGTAAGCACATACAATCATAAAATTTTGTATTTTCACGGTAACAGGCGCCGGTGAATTCATGCAATATTTCTTGCATTTCAGCGTAAGGTCGCGTGTGTTTGGCACCATGTTAAAAATGAATAGGTTGTTGAGAATATTGAAATTATTAAGGATTCCCCAGCGCCAGTGGCTACTTTTGCGAACGTAAACTAACTTGCAAGTGTAAGCTCACGCTTTCGCGTAATTTGATATATGCATGAAAGTAAAACAAAATTTGGTGGGTCCCAACTTTTCATATGCCAGCTATAAGAGCTGATAGGATTTTACACTTAACTGCAATCTTCTCCATTGGCACATGTTTAAGTTTATAAAGAAAATCAAGTTTGCTGTGTAAGCTTTCACAGTCCCGAAATTTATACTTTCACAAGTACTGTTATTTTGCGTTTAGCCCATTTCACCCTACAAACAGCTTAGTTTTGCAAAAAACTTGCAAACTATAACTTTTCCGAGCTTAGCCTTAGCAAAAAAAACTGATAAAGATGAATTTCAATTTAAGAGAATAAAATTATTAAATTCTGCGGAGCCGTTTCTAGGAATAAAGCATATTGTGTGTCATTTGAAACAAAAAATAATGAGCTGTTTTGGAAATATTAAATTATTAAAAAAAGTTTTAAAAAATGCTTTTAAAAGTACAAACAAATATCCATTAGGTAATTAAAAATATTAGTATGCATCACAAGTTGATGTACCTAAGCAAACATAATAAAATGTAAAATTTCGAAAGAACGAAAGAATCACCTAAGCCGTGTTTCAGATAGCAGAAAGCAAAAATATCGGTCCAATGGAAAGTACCGTTCTTAGCTATTATTGGTAATTTGTTTTCCAACCACATAATAGTTCACATCGAAAAAATCCTCTGATTTTTTAAATTCAAAATCGTTAGAACCATTTTCGAAAAAAATGAGCTTTAACATAATGGCAGTTCCACCAAAAAAAGCTATATACTAAAAATTTGAAGGAATTCAGCCACCAATTTGGACTGTAAGTGGCTATACTAACATACAGACGAACATAATTTTAAGACCATGTTATTTCGTCTTCGCTAACATCGTAATGTCATGTTTGATTGTTATCTCAAAACTTTTTTTTCTCGACGAATGCGCATAACTTGCCTTAAATTGTGTTTACCTATCGCAAGTAAAAAACCAACCTCCGGAGAGCGAAAGAGTCCTAAAATGAAGAATAATTTGTTTGTTAAAAAACTAATCCTGTTCTCATCTTCTGTAACTCAGGCGATAACTTTTCCTTACTTACAGCCTCTGAAAAAAATGGGTTTATGTTATAATGTTATGTTATTATTTCCAATGGAAGGCAATAACTGGCAGTGCCATTTTGACATCTTAAAACCTAAACAAACTATTTCTCTTTTGTTTCTCGACTATTATTATCGATTCAAAAGCTACAGAACATGGGTATTGAACGAAAAAATAAATGAAAAATCCTTTTTCTTACAATTTTTTTTTCTTAATTTTTCATTTCACTTGGAAGATATTGCATGAAAAGACTTATGCCTCAGGCGCCCCTGGCAACGCCGGGGACTTTCTGCTAGTATATATATATATAATGCATAACAAAGAACAAAATGCTTGCATCACTCAATTTTAAAAATAAATGAATAAATGGATGGAAAATGAATAAACACCATAAATGTTAATAAATAAATATATAGTTAGACAAATAAATAAACAAATAAATAAATAAGTAGATAATAAAAAATAAGGAAAATATCACAGAAGAAAAATAAATAAATAAATAATGTAATATGTATGTACATTTTTACAGATACGTAATTTAATCTATGTAAATATAATACTATAACCATAAAGTTAGATTTGAACTGAGGTAGTTATCAGATGAACTATATGATATGACGTATATATTGTAAAGATTAATTATTCTACTAGGAATTCTTTCAATGTTTGTCACTCTGTAGTTCCTCAGTCGAATAGTGCCACGGCAAATTAAGCAACATTTTCAAAATTTTATTTTGTCTGGCGTTGGATTTCCATTCTTCAATGTGTGATATTTCCATTAAATTTGTATTATATTGCCCAATAAATACAAAACCACGCAAAATTTAATGATTCAAAAATTCCATCGCCCACACCCACTTCTAAGTGCTTGGGTTTAATTGGAAGTTGTAAGATGTCAGAAATCACCTTCTGACCTTTAAATGTATCAATGATTTGCCCAAAGCTTAAGTATACTTTTTATATGCAGGCAGTTGCATCCGCCGCCCCCACATTTAAGCATAATATTTAAGCTTCTAGGAATTCTCATCAGTTTAACCTGGGACCTAAGATTCATATTTACTGTCAGGTGTATAGATCTAGGGCTGGCAACGAAACCGAGATTAGATCTTTCTTTGGCCTTTCAGTACGATTGTGGAATGTTTAGCCCCTATAGCATTTTGAAATCAGAAGTTAAATAACAGTATGCGTACAGAATCTCCTTTCAAAGTATCTCTAAAATATTTCTCTCAAAAAAATTCCTATTAGCCACAACTCCTTGTTTGCTTAAACTCAAACTTTGTATATGATATGATGAATACAATAATAAGCGCTTTCAAAATTTAAGACTTCTCTCCCCTAACGATGGCCGATACTTAAATAAGATTAAAATTATTATTAAAATATTTTCTGGACGCCCTGAGTCAGTTAAGTTGGAATATCGATTGGTTTACAATTCAAGTTTCAAAGCCTGTGACAGGTTATTTAATTCCTTATCAGAGGAAAAAAACCGTTTACAAAGAAAGGGGTAGGATATGCGCCGTTGTGATAATTAAGGTTCAATCATTTTGATGTTATCCGTCACGAACATAAATATTGTAGAGGGAATGTTAGTATAAGTTGAAAGCAGGACCGTAGCTTGGCCTGGTGGTGCCCTGGAGCAAGATAAAATATGGGGCTCTATTTCTAAGTTACTTTCTAAATATTGGTTAAATAAATTTCAACAAATAAACTTTATACAAAAATTAAATCTTATTAAAGCGTTTTTTTCTTGCCTTGGAAGAAGCGAAATCGTCAATAACTTACTTAACTTAAATCTATTTGCCATGTCTTTCGATTTTCAAGTGATATTCAATGATAAATTACTGAGCCTTTCTTGATACATTGGCAAGGGTTTATTTACCCTAGGGCCAAGAGTTCCATGGCCCGGGCGGCAGTCTACGAGTAGAGGCGGCGGAAGCCGGCCCAGGGGCGTATACAGCTTCATTTCTCGGGGGAGGTCACTCGACAAAAAAAAATCAGTAAAAAAAAACGATGAGTATGAACTCATAAAAAAGTTTCAATTGGGTTTATTTTAAAAACCAAAGAAACGTTGTAAAATTGTTCTGGTTACCTAAACAACAACAAGTTTCCCGCAGCATATTGATTATGAAAATACCAATAAAACCACTTGTAGCATAAATAGTTCAGAGTAAATACTTAAGTACTTTTCTTGACAAAGAATTAAACTACTTAAGTCAACATTCCTTAGAGGATTTTCATTTTCAAGGAAAATTTATTAAAATATAGTGTGCCGAAACAGCTGAAACTATAGAATAAAAACAAAAAAATTGTGGTAATTAAAAACAAATAACGGGTGATTTTTTTGCTACTTGGTTTTTGACGTTTATATTTTTGACAGATCACACATGACAAATTCCACGAACATTTGACATTTCGATTCAGTATTGTTTGCCATTTCATCATGAATAGAGTTACGCCTGAACAACGTTTGCAAATTATTGAAATTTATTATCAAAATTCGTGCTCTGTGAAAAATGTGTTTCGCAAGCTACGTCCGTTTCAGCGACGAGGCTCATTTTTGGCTAAATGGATACGTGAATAAGCAGAATTGCCGTATTTGGAGTGAAGAGCAGCCAGAGGCAATTCAGCAGCTACCAATGCATCTCGAAAAATGCACTGTTTAGTGCGGTTTATGGGCAGGCGGCAACATTGGGCCGTACTTCTTCAAGGACGACGAAGGCCGCAGGGTTACGGTCAATGGAGAAAGGTACCGTTCGATGATAACAATTTTTTTTTTTTGCCGAAAATGCAAGAATTGAACTCGGTCGACATGTGGTTCCAACAGGCCACATGCCACACTGCACGCGAAACCATGCATCAATTGAGAGGCGAATTTGGTGAGCAGTTGATCTCACGTTTTGGCGCAGTCAATTGGCAACCAAGATCATGTGATTTGACCCCGTTAGACTATTTTTTGTGGGGCTATGTTAAGTCTATTGTCTATGGGGACAAGCCAAACACGATTGCTGCCTTGGAAGCCAACATTGAACGCGTCATTGGTGAGATTCCGGCCGAAATGTGTGAAAAAGTTTGCCAAAATTGGACCTTCAGAATGGACCACCTGAAGCGTAGCCGCGGGCAACATTTAAGTGAAATTATTTTTAAAATTGATTATCGATCGAAATTGATTTATCGATCCAAATAAAAATTTCATTCACTTTTTACAAGTTTCTGTGTTTTTTTGAATTTTCAAAAACCAAGTTTTCTTTAATATATGAATAAATAAAGCAATAATATTATTTAACAAAAATAAAGTACTTTTATGTATGTACATCCGTAAACATAAAATTTTATTTAAAAAAAACAGTCTTATATGCTTAACTTAAAAGTAATTTAAATTTTACTTAGTTGCTTAAGTAGCACTGTACATATACTAAGGCTTTCCAACTTTGTAAACGTGAAAAATAATCATACAGAAAAAATATCAACAATTTAATTTAATTTAAAATATTTAACAATTTAAATTTAATGTACAAAAACCGTATATATGATGCCTGTTTGGTAACTTGAAATTTGTTCACCCATTTTCTAAACTCACTGATTTTTTTCTATGGGTTTTGGCAGCAAAACATGAAAATAAGTGCTCGAATGAAACACACCAATGTAGTTAAGTAGTTAAATTAGAACTTTTCTTTGGCCAAATATTTATTTTCAATTAATGTCGAATTCCTTTCAACCATTTAACGTCGATTTTTTTAATAAATCTGTGAAGAAATCGATTTTTTATGTATTTGTTAGCGTGTTGTTTGACAGAAATGCTTACACAAAAATTACTGCAGCCTAGGGCTGGCAACGAGACGAGACCAGGCGAGACTTTTGTTAATCTCGTCTCTGTCTCGTCAAAATCGAAAAATTCCAGTCTTGTCTCGGTTTCGGTCCAGGTCTCGCCTAACCAAGTCTCGTCTCGGCCTTTTTCTCGAAAAAATTTTAATGTGCGATCTCGTCTCGGTCTCGGTCTCGGTCTTCGTATCATCCTTAGTCTTGGTTTCTTTCGTGTTTTTTTTGGTAGTAAAAAAATGTAAGTAAAGATAAGAAGCATTGTTATGATTTGAATTTCATTAGTTGCGTATAAAAGCGCTCCGAATGGCTTACATTTTGTGCTAATTTAGTTTTCAAAGGTGTGTGATAACGTAAAAAATAGGCTGTGAAGTAACGTTATCAGACAACTTTGAAGAGCCGTATTTCCAGATAAAATTTGAATTTTGTACAGTTTTTTTAATCCATTTTAATCGGAGCAATCCTTCAATGAAATTGACAGTTAATGGCTTGGCAAGTAGGCAATAAACCATCAGCCATATTCTGCTATCTTTCGATTCACGCGAATATTTCACTCAATTTTTCACTAATTAGATATTTTCAAATGTCTTTTATCCTTTTGAGTCCAAAGCTTTACTAATATTTTTTTTTGTTTAATTTTTAAGAGAATCTAATTGCTAAAATTTATTTTTGATCGAAATTTATATACTTTTTGAAACAATTCGTTTTTTCCGTCGGATAGCAGAATACAAATATTCACGTGAACGTTTAACAGAATAGGACTGTATATTTTGACGTTTTTAAAATATTTTTTTTTCAAACCTCACCAAAAGGCCTTAAATCACCTTTTTCCGAAGCCAAAAATAAAATCGGAAAAACTTCGAATTTTCCGTGGTAAAATTTTAATGTTGCAGAGGTTTTTTAGTATATTTAAAGCGGGCCATCCTTCAATGGATTTTGTCAGCTTATGGCTTGGCAGGTAGGAAACGAACTATATTTTGATGTTCTGATGATATTTTTTCAAAATATCACCCAAAAGGCTTAAAATCAAATTCTTCCGGAGCATACAATTTGAATTTTATAGAGGTTCTTTTAATCCATTTAAATCGGAGCGATCATTCAATTGATTTTGACAGTTCATGACTTGACAGGTATGCAACTTATTATATCTTGATATTTGGGTAATATTTTTTCCCAAATATCACCAAAAAAGTCTAAAATCTACTTTTTCCGGAGCAATAAATTAAATCGAAAAATTTCTAATTTTCTGAGGTAAAATTTGACTTTTGTAGAGGTTTTTTAATCCATTTAAATCGATGCCATCCTTCATTGGATTTCGACAGCTCATGGCTTGACAGCTAGGCAACGAACTATATTTTGACGTTTTGACAATATTTTTTACAAATGTCACCCAAAATGAAGCAAAGCCATGCATACATTAATCGTACGTATTGTTCTCTGGATTTTCGCAATGCGCCTATCTCTGTATAACTATGTTACATGTTACATACATATATGATTTAATATGATAACGCGTATATAATATTTCGTAAAAAAAAACTTGTGAATATTATAAAAATTGAACGTGATTAGATACTAAAAAATAATGAAATAAAAACAAAATTTTCTCATAGCGAAAACCGAAACCAAACCACCGAGACCGCCGAGACCAGCGAGACTCTCGTCGAATTTCGGTACCAAAAATACGGTCTCGTCTCGCTCTCGCTTCGGTCTCGTCTTTGGTACTTTTAAAGGAGTCTCGTCTCGTTGACGAGACCGAGACCGAGACGAGACCGAGACTAGTCTCGGTCTCGTTGCCAGCCCTACTGCAGCCAAAGATTCATAACTATTCAGAATTCAGAACTTGAAAGAATCAGGTGGGACTGGAGAATTTGTTCGTTATATCCGCTGTTTCAATACAGCTGCTTTTCCATTTCTTTGAAAACGCTGGTTTTCTCGGTTTTATGTTAGACTTGCTTAGATTATAAAGAGTAGATCTCAGAGAGTAGATATTGACAATTGTAGGAGTGGTATGATTTTTTTTAATATAGGAGTACTCCAAGGGTCGGTATTAGGTCCCGTATTGTTTTTAATTTACATCAATTCATTATTTAGCATGCAATTTAACAGCTCACTTACTGCATTTGCTGACGATATAGGTTGTTCGTTTTGTGACATTTTGTACTTACATAGGGTCACCCCACCCTCACACATCTATTTTGTATAATATGTAAGAATCCATTTGAAATGGCATTAAACATATTTTCATACCTCGGTATTATACAATACATAATGTCATTATATTCTTTCTATAGCCTTTATTTTATATCTTTATTATGTTAATTAATTTTTAAGATGAAACGAAATAATAAAAAAAAACATCTATCTATCTAATCCATTTCTCAACTTCTTTACATTTGTCGATGCATTTTATATCTGATCATAAGCTGGAAGCAGATCGATATTTTCCGACTGTAACATCTTGTATTTTTAAGTGCTCGTTTTTAGAATGTCGAATTCTTGCTATTGATGACTTCTTCGCCAACAAATAATAACTGATTGAAACAAAACTGAAACAAAAGGCGAAAAACTGTTAAGTAGAGCAAATGACAAAGGACGCTTCCCTAGTTTGTTGCGGAATTATTTGGTAACTCCTGGAGCGCATCCTTTCATTGAAAATAATTTACAGAACCATATTGCTTAGCTGCGTCAATGTTAAGATTTAAGTTGTAAGCTACAAGAGCAAGTTCGTACGATTCAGTCATGCATTTTATTTTTTTCGTTTTTCAATATTTAGAAAACAGGTAATTTTTTTTTATATAAATTATATTTGAAATTTATATTATTTAGTACTTTAAATTTGACTAACACATTAAAACAAATGAAGATAAAACTTCTTCTAACAAAACGGTACGACTGAGTCACATGTATACTTCATTTTATATTCAAACAGAATGTCAGCACCAAATTTTAAGTAGATACGGCAGAATCAATTTATAAAGATGTTAATTAATTAATTATTTTTAATTTTTGGAAATTTTTAAATAAAATTGTTGGCATTGAAATTTTAAGTCAAAAAAAATTATAAAATTGATTCCAAAAAACTGTCCACCCTTCTTCGCAATGGTGAATTAATTAAATAAAAAAAAGTACTTCAACTCTTTGTCTAATATGTGTTTATCTCATCGTATATCGACACGTTTTGGAATTTCTGTCCCTTCCGGTCCAGGGGTTTCAATAGAGCCACTTCGGAAATCTGTGAAAAATGAATGTGAATAGTAAGTTGAGCGAACTCTCAGCAAATCTAAATTAGGTACTTCTACCTATTTTATTTCTACATCCACAATAAATCAAGTATACCCAGATTTAAAATGAAAAAGTGTTTTAATAATTTAAATAAATTAAAGCAATCCTCAATATTTAACTTTCTTCAAAAACAACTTAGTTGGTCAATATATTTGCCAGAGAAAATGAAATTCAAATTCAACAATCTTGTTTTGCCTTTGTATTGATTTAAACAACACACAAACTTCAAGTCCAATTTACAAGTTTTCCTATAAAACCAAAAGTGTGCTGTTTTTCAAAAGGCAACAGGATGGCTAACATCCTTTAGGATATACCACAAACTTTATAGGTATAGGATGAAAAATATTATTACATTTCTCCAGTTGGGTGGAAGCAAAGAACATCTCAGATTCTTTACGGATGTGGTATATAGAAGTAGAAGATATACCTCACGTGTATCTCATGGGAAATTGTGCTCGAAATATTTTACAGCTGCTGTAAATAACAAATTTTCTTCGGAGAGCCCATATTCAAACTAACATAAGTCAATTATACATATGTATTGCATAGCCTTTTGCTGAAGAGCCTTAAACAATTATTCGTGTAACCCTAATCTCTGACATTCAAAAACCTAAACAACTTTTCCGGAGAAAGTAAAACACAACTTTTTGTGAGTATAAAGTTATTTGAATAGATTTTTCGAATCATGAGTAGAGTATACACATAGACAAGAACAATTCCTTGGGGTAAACATGAGTTGAATTTGTTTAGAATAATAAAGTTCAATAGATGCACATCTTACTTAGTCTGTGAGCAAAGTCTAACTTAATTGGAACAAAGTCAGTATAAAATTGCACAATACAATTATAAAATACCAATATTTCCCGAGCCAGAATATTTAACAACAATCTTGACTTGTCTGGGTAAGAAAAGTGCTTAATTAATAATCAATTGTATTCCTATAAATAAAAATCCGTTATTTCAAATCTAATCTACGACTTTTTCTAAAACAAAAATCCATGAAGAAAGTCCACTACTCAACATGGTGGTAAGTAAGTAGTCTAGTTATCCTATTATGGCTTAAAGCCGATACAGGTAAGATTACTTTGATTCATAGTATATTGAATTGTCGAATGGATGATTCAAGCAAAAGTTACTTAGGTACTTTTCTACAAATGTGTATTTAAATCTAAGTTATGGATTTGAATTATGTAAGTTAGGAGAGAAATACATATGTACGTACATACATGGATATAACATAGGTATGTAAATATGTACATAATAATGAAAATAAAAGATTGGTGGGTATGGTGGGTAGGTATGCATATAACTTTATAATTTATGTGCAATTTGCATATATAAGATTCATGTGATTTTTAAAGATGCGCATATTTTTATATAAATGTATGAGCACCTACATTGTATGTAGTATTCAGTGACGTACGCAAAAATTCAAAGAAGGAAATAAATGGATAATACACATAATAAAATGTTTTATATTGCTTAGATGCTATAGTTTAGGGGAAAACAATGATGGCATTAGAATTCCCTGATAAATACGAATATATCAAAAAAAAAAATTCAAAAATCGTTGGAGCGGTTTTTAAAAAAAAATATTTTTTTATGTATAAAATTTTGAAAACATTTAAAAAAAAATTGAAGCGCCATTTGGAACTTATTTTTAATATACGAGTACATACAAAATTAAAATTTCAAAAAAAATCAGCTATTGGTTTTTGAAAAATCGATTTTTCAAAAAAAAATTGTTTATTTTTTAAAAATCGATTTTTTTTTAATTTGACTATGCAGTTTTATTAACACTTTTAGGACCATTTACACTAACAATTTAATTTTCATGCGTGTATCCAAAAGTGAGAAAGGCGAAAATATGAAAAGTCGTTCTTCGGGAAGTATCGTCAATAAGTATATTTAAAATAAAATATTTTTATATTTAAAAGTGGGCTGTACTAATTTATGAACGAATACATTTTTTTATAAACATTTTTGAAGCCGTTTACGAGAAATACATTTTTTCCTTAACGGTTTTTTTTAACATTTGTATGGGAGGTACCGTTGTTATTACTTGCGATAATAGGCACTATAAGGCAAGTTATGGATTCGTGCAAACAAAATTCTAACAATCAAACATGACATAACGATCATAAAGAACGCCAAAAAAGTGGGTCCCCAAATTCCGTTTGTCTGTCTGTCCGCGAGTTAGCAGCCTTAACGGTTCGATGGATTTGCTTCAAACTTGGTGCATATTGTTTTTTGGGTATCGAATAGCCAAAAAAACAGAATGCAAAAATGTCGTCATTTTTTTTTTGTTTTTGGAAAAAAGGGTTTTTTTACCTTTAATACAACCTTTTTTTTTGGTTTCGATTTTCTGGAAAACGGTTAATTTTATATTTCTGAAATTTGTTACGCAGAAGGGCCTAAGCATTTTAAACATTATTGTAAGCCAAAATTTTTCAAAATTTCGAAAATAACTCAAAAGTTTTTTTCGAAACTTCCTATTTGGCACTTTTTCACATTATATTGAATAGTTAAAAAAATTATATTCCTAAAATTATAAAGAACCGTGTCGTACAAATGTTAAAAAATTCGTTAAAAAAATTATTTCTCGAAAACGGGGAGTATAAAAATATTTTTTTTGGGGTATATATTAACGGTACTTCCCATGGAACCACTTTTCATATTGGATGGATCGAATAAAATTATTTTTTATGCAAAAATGCTCCCCAAATATATTAATAAAACTGCATACTCCAAATGCTTATTGAGCATGAACTGCGAAACTTTGACAATATTTCACAATACATATCTCACGTCCTTAGGATGTCATTTGAAAATCTACTCAATTGTTGGGATAGTAATTTTGTTTTCGAATGTACTTCCAACTTATCAAACTACCTATCTCTTCAGAGAATTTAAACAAATCATGCCTCCTAGTTAGCCACCGTTTTAGTTGTCTAACACCGGAAAGCTAGTTTCTTGTAAATGTGCACGCCTTTGGACTACCTTACCGCGAAAAATAAGAAGCATTAATAGCAGAACACAATTAAAATAAAAACTTAGTAGTCAAATATTTTGCATCTCTTTAAAATAATTTGTATCTTTGGTACAGTCAGATATACAGTAATATCCGGATAAGTGCCTCTCGCTTAATTACCTAACCCGTATAAGTACCTTTATTTTTTTAAAACCAAAACTCTGAGGATTTTTTCATATAAAACTCATCTTATAAGTACCTTCCGCATAACTGCCTTTCCCGCTTAATTGACTTTTGTTTTGTATACTCTTATTGAAATTTACTTGACAAAAGTTCTTTTAAGTACACATTTGAAATTAGCTGATAAAATACAACAGTTTGCTTTCCTTTAGCTCTTCGTTTGTTTTATGCTTCAAAATTCATAAATAAAAAAGTAATAATCTTAATCTATTATAATGATTCGTGGACCAAATGTCGTTAAAATCTATTTTCAATCAATATGATTGATGACGAAACTTAAATTTTATGGACTGAAGGCCGTTAAAAGCATACATATAAACATACATATATAGACGGAACCTAAGTATGTAAACATGTGCATATAATAATAATAAGCTTTATGCATATAACTTAATAATTTAGGTGCAATATACAATATTGTGCATACACGCGATTCATGTGATTTTTAGAGACAAATATGTATATATAAATGTATGAGGGCCTACATGGTATTACGTACGTAAAAATTAGTAAAAAGGGAGTAATAATAAGGTAGAAATAAATGGATAATACACATAATTAAATGTTTTTATATTGCTCAGTCGTTATGGTTGAAGGAAAACAAAGATGTATTTGAATTCATGGATAAATAAGAATATATCAAAAAAAAAAAAATAAAAATCGTTGTAGGGATTTTTTAATAAATTAATTTTGTGTGTATAAAATTTTGAAAACATTTTTAGAAAAAAAAAATTGAAACTCCGTTTTGAAGATATTATTAATATACATATAAAATTCAAATTTAAAAAAAAATTCTCTGCCTGGTTTTTGAAAAATCGATTTTTCAAAAAAAAAATATTTATTTTTTAAAAATCGAAAAACTTTTTTTTTTGAAAATTTAAGTATGCAATTTTATTAACACTTTTAGGGAGCATTTGCTTTAATCGGTCCATCTAATAGTGAGAATGTCGAAAATATGTAAAGTGGTTCTATGGGAGGTACCGTTAAAAAGTACGCAAAATAAAATATTTTTATACTTAAAAGTGGACTGTATAAATATAAGAACACATACATTTTTTTATAAAAATTCTTGGACCCGTTTTCGAGAAATACATTTTTTTCTTAACGGTTTTTTAACATTTGTATGGGAGGTACCGTTGGTTCTTTTACCACCTTGGCTAAATGCTACATTAACCCTAATATCACCAGTAAACAGCCGGGTTTGAACAACCCGAGATTATCCACAAAGTTTCTAGTAAGTAGTACAAGAAATTCAAGGACAATTTTTTAAATAATTTTAACAAAAAAATTAAAACAATGTATAATATTAGCCCCTTAAGTGCTAAAACAAATTAAAATATCAATGTAATATAAGTAATGTAAAATAAAATTAAGAGCCAATTTTATATATATCAGTTCAATAAACATTATTATTATATATACCATTTGTTTTTATTTTAGTAATACAGTTTTTTAACTGTTCAAGATAATGTCAAAAAACTACCAAGTACGAAGTTTCGAAAAAATCCATCAAGTGGTGTTCGAAATTTTGAGTTTTCAAAAAAAAAAAATAAGAAAATTTTTTGCTTACATTAATGTTTAAACTTTATAGAAGCATCTGTATAAAAAAATTACAAAAAAAAAAAATCAAATGAACCCTTTTTTAGAAAATCGAAAACGAAAAAAAATGGTCTACTAGAGGTAACAAAGCTAACAATTTGTTTCGAAAAAAAAAAATACTAAAATGTACACCTTCCCTTCCTTAATGAACAGATTTTTTTTATAAAAATCGTTGGAGCCGTTTTTGAGAAAAATAAGATTGGGCATATTACCGAAAAACCGATATGTACCAAGTTTGAAGCAAATACATCCAACCGTTTAGGCTGCAGGACAGACAGGCAGAAGGACTAAATTGGGGGACCAAGTTTTTTTAGTGTTCTCTATGATCGTAACGTCATGTTTGATTGTTAGAAAAAAAAAAATTTTTTACGAATACATAACATAGGTACTATACCTATAATCGCAAGTGAAAAATAAAATTGAGGACTAAGTACCTTGTCGCTTAAACACCCAAGGTCAACTTCTAAAAAAATTAAATCAGATGGAAAGTCCAAAGTATTGGTGTGATAATGTTATGTTTACTCACCAAAACATAAACGGTCTTGCTGCAAAACAAAATCCATACGTTTTCGTTAAAGTAACAATCTCGTATAACGACCACGCTTAATTGAATCAAACACAAGTTCAAAAGTTATTGAACTTAAAAGGTACAATACCATTTTCATATTACATTCATACGTAACATATAGTCATCATGTTCTTAAATCCACAATCAAAAAAATTGCACTCAAGGATATCCGTTTAAGCATTTTTTTTTAAATAATTTTCATGTAAATTTACACTGTAAAATAATACGCAATCCTGACCATTTCATTTCCTGGTGACATTTTTGCGATTTTTGTCTGTTCATTTTTTATTTTACTTTATTATAGTGTCCATCAGTTTCAGTTCACAACATTTAAGGGCCATGTGCAGTGGCGTGGCCATATTTTATGTAATGGTGAGTTGGTTGCCTATTTTAATATATACATTTTTACTTGTTTTTAGTAAGTAGGAAAAATGGTATATACAATGCTGGTTTTCTGATACTTATAGACAAAATACTTCTTATAAAGGGTTATCCATTTTGTGGTTTCAAAAGTAAACGTAAATAAAACACATATAAAGTATTTTTTTTCATGATATTTTTTTTAAATTATAAAGTTTGAACGTTGACATTATGTGTGAAACACAACATCATCTAAATGACCACCACGCGAATTGTTGCACGCATTTCGACCACTTTTTGACACATGTTGGGTGGTATCTCAGCCATAACATGACGAATGTTGTTTTTCAAGTGCTCAAGAGTTAAAGGCTTATCTGCATAAACACGGTTTCTTGCGTAGCCCTATACAAAAAAAAGTCCAGCGGTATCAAATCGCTTGATCTTGGTGGCCAGTTGATATCGCCACGACGAGAAATTACGCGGCCAGGAAATGTCTCTGAGCGCCCCAAACAGTGACTTTTTGTGGATATAATGGCCTCTCTTCAATTACTTGAGGATTCTCAGAGCTCCAAACACGACAATTTTATTTATTAACATACCCACCGGGTGATATCGTCGTTCACCGCCTGTTGTTCAAGCACCCATTCGACGTATCTACGAATTTGTGAAAGGTCAGCTGGCTTTAGTTGTTGTGTAAGCTGGACTTTATATGGATGTAGGTGTAGATCCAAGTGCAAAATACGCCATAATGTGCCGACACATTCGAATCTTCGGCAACACTTTCACTTACAGCAGCGATATTTTCAGTAGTACGAGCGAAACGATGATGCACAGGCCTTACAATACCAACCCAGTCTCTTCAAATTTCTTCACAATTTTACCAATTGTTTGCGTAGTTGGACGATTATGTAAACTATAATCTCCTCTTAAAGCACGATATGTGGCTATGGCAGAATCACTATTTTTGTAGTAGGTTTTAACAATTTGTATGCGTTGTGCGATAGTTAAGTGATCCATTTTCGTAAATGTCAGGCTTTCAGCTGAAAAAAGAATTGGTTTAACAACTTAGTTTGACAGATGTCGAATTCCAGCCCCATACTTTTGAGACCGCGAAATGGATAACCCTTTAGTTAATAGGCCTTGGGTACCTAACTCAAGCTAACTACAGTTCAATCTCTCAACCTTAGTTATTTGCAAACGATTGTTCATACAACAATAGTCGACGAATCGCATCGTATTGATTATTCTATCTAACTATTATTGCGTGACGCATTAAGCGAATACAAAATTATGGTCTAGACAAGATGTATTTTGAACCTCAGCCCCACGGTTTAAGGATCAAACTAATGCATATGCCATAGAGCTTGGTCTGGATATCTAGAAGCGACATGCGTGGGATTGAGGAGGATGGATGCAGGAGTTCGCTAGGTAAGTAAGTAGTCAAAAATGTATAAGAACTTTTACTTCGAGCGTATAACAATTCTAAAGCCAACATAGTATCCAAATATCTGTCAGTTACTCTAGATGAAATGGAACCCTGAGGCTTCGATTTAAGGACAAGAATGGCAAAACGCTTGATTTGATAAAATTGAATTAAATTTCCATTTTCTTACAAATACTTTTCCGGAGAGCAATAACTGGGACTACCGAACACCTTTATCCCCTACTTTGTATCGCTACTGACACTGATATGGACTCCCTTTAAAAGTTGAGCAAAAAAAGTTTGGATGTAATAATTCATAGTTATACTATTTCCGATGTTTTTCCAGACCTACATCTCTATTGCGATAACCATCTGAAATAAAAATCCACTAAAAATAAACGCATAGGCATACGCGAAAATCACATGCTAACTATGTATACGTGTGTAGAATTGTCAAATCTGTCCTGCATCCTGATGAAGGCTCTTGTTTGTTTTTTGTTTTTTGTTTTTTTAATTTTTTATTATTTTGTTTCAACCAAAAACAAATAAGTGGATGCAACATGAAAATTGAGATGTGTTGCATTTTGCAGGTCTTTTGATTTTATCATTTTTTTTTTTGTTATTTTTGTTTATGCTTGGATATTTATATTACATCCTTCGGTTTATTAAATGTGTAATGATGTTAATTCGAAATCAGCAGAAAATAAATTATTGATACAATTTGGTTTGGCTATAGTGTTGGTTGGTATGAAAAACTACATATAAGTAAGACCGAAATATTTTTAACGACAAAAAAAATAAATATTCGTTTGATTGAAAAGTCGTGGAAAGGAAAATTACATTATTTTCTGAAAGAACTGACGTCATTACTTTACAAATATTTGTACCTTGCTAGATACGGCACTACATATTGAAAAAAAAAACTTTGCGAAATAATGAGCTTTTTGTTTTTTTTTTTTATATTTTTAATAGTAAAAGAATGTAATCTTTTATGAATGCAATCTTTAATAATTTGTATTAAAAGATTTTATTTATTAATTTCACTTTGGGACTGATACTTCAAATTCTGCAAACAACATTAATTTGATATACTTAAAAGATTGCGATATGCGGGGATATAGGGGATGTTTGTATTTGTAACAAACATTGAACTAGAGGTTTTGATAAAACTTGCTATATCGATGATGAATGAATGAATGAATATTACTACGCGGTTGTTGCACTGCGACCTTGAGATCTAGTGTGCCCCCGCCTAGAGATGGGTGAAGATAGCTCATTTTACGGCTCTTTCTCCAAATTTATTTTCCTCATGAATTTGAGTATTTGAAGTATTTTTAGAGATGGTAAGTCACTCTCTTCCACCTGGTATCGCCAAGGTGTTTTTTTCCTTTGGTGAACAAGTGCATCACAATTGCCCAAAATATGGTCCGGCAGTTCCTCTTTTATATCACATACTATACTAAGCCAATGATGTTTAGATGTCTTTTTAATTTATAGTGTCCTGTAAGGAGACCCGTTATTATTCTGAGGTTGCTCCTGCTTAGAGTTATACAGTCTGTGAAACGTTGTTGGTTATAATTCCAAAGTAGTAGTTTGGACTGTCTCAGTTTGGGAAGTTTTATCCAATTGTTGGATCTTATGGCCTCCTCTTCTTTTTTGATTTTATTTCTAATCACATTTTCTCCTATTCCGCAGTATGCTTCAGGCCCCACTAAGGGAGTCGATGCACCTATTTTTACTAAAGAGTCTGCCTCCTCATTGCCCTGGATACCTACGTGGCTAGGTACCCAATGAAGTGTGACATTATTAATTTTGCTGAGTTCATTTAACCTGCCTACACATTCCCATACTAGTTTAGAACTGATAGAGCAGGAGCTCAAAGATTTGAGTACGTCTTGGCTATCTGACATGATGACATATATTTTGTTTATTGTAATTTCTTTCGAGGTTACGATCTGCACATTTTCCTATAGCTTGTACTTCAGCTTGGAAAATACTAGTAGACTGTCCCATCGGTATGGAAAGTTTGGTTCTTCGCCCAAATATTCCTGCACCAGTCCCTTCCGATGTTCTCGATCCATCAGTGTACCACTTGATAGTGTTTGCTTTCAGAGTGTAGTAAACAGTTTCCCCTACCCACTCTTTCTTGTTACTTAACTTCGTTTGAAAGTTTTTCTCGAACTTATATTTTTTAATCGTACCATCTCTTGGAATGTCAATAAGGTCTGTTACTGAAGACTTCTGAATGTTGTCTCTTTCCCTGAGACCTATGCATTTGCCAGTCCCAGTTTCCTCTTTGGCAAATCTCACAATGGCTCCCTTGGCAGCACTACCAATAACCTCATATAGAGGAGATATATCGATGATAGCGAACAAGAACAAATTAGGTCCCTCCTTTCCTCTGTCTGTCTGTATATATGTAATTTGATCTACAATTTTTAGCCTCTTAAGCGATTTTCTTCATACTTAAGAGTCTTGGCTCAATGTCTAGATTACTTTTTAAATATTTTTCTAGAACCAAAAATAACTTACAATATTCGGAGCATAAAAGGTAAATGTAATTTTTTCTCAAAAACTGTTTCAACGATTATATTGGCTTTCGATTTTCTGCAAAACCGTTATTACTGCAAAACCGTATTTACTATTTTTTGACATTTTCTCGAATAAAGTGAAATCCGCTTAAACGAAACGACGAAAAATCAGGAATTTTTTTTCAGTTAAGCTGGTTTTTCACTTAAGCGGACCTCGGATAACTGAAAAATAGTTTCAGTTAAGCGGATCTCGGATAAGTGCCAAATATATTTTATTTAAACGGGTTTCGGACAACTATGAAAAAATATTTCAGTAAGGCAGACTTCGTGTTAAGAAACTATTTTTTACTACATATATATATCGGACTTTAACAGCTGGAAAACAACCTGTGATAAATATTTACCAATTGCTTTTATAAATAAATTTGGTTTATCTAAATAAAAAAACAAGACCTAGTTATTAACAAAAAAATAATTTATTTTTAAACAAAACGAATTTGTGCCTAACCAACGCTACTTTGAGTTTAGTTTCTTTTATTCGTAGGTATATTTTTCGTGTTACAATAACAACAATGTATGTAAGTAAATGGAAATTGCGGGGTTTTCCCTTTTGTTTAAAACTTGACATTTAAATGTGTCATTAATGCGGAAGTAGTGGAGGATGGAGGTGAATATATTCAAAAATGAAACAATTCAGCACCGATTTTTTTTTTCGATTTTTTGTTTTCTATAGAAAAATAGAAAACTTGAAGGAATTTTTTTTCAGTTATGCGGGTTTTTCACTAAAGCGAGTTTCACTTAAGCGGGTGCAGGTTTCACTGTACTAACTTCAGAAAGGCATATTTATAAACCAAAAAGCAAAGCTTCTATGTTAAGATATGTAAACAAAAACCGTTAAGAAAAAAATATTTTTGTCAAAAACAACTCCACGAATTTTATTAATTTTTAAATTAATGTAGTCAATTTTTAACACTCACGGCTTTATCGCACGTACTTGCTGTTATGTTCAATCATATCCTATGCACACGATTCTTCGAATAAACGGCTACCTATATTTTTAAAGTCGTTTATTACTTAATACCTTATTGAAATTCTATAATTTTTTTCTAAAAAATATGGTTATGGGAATTTTAAGTAAGTATTTAAAAAGATAAATTTTAAAACAATTTTTAATAAAAAAAAGTCACCCACCCTTTTTGAAAAATTAATGATGACAAATGATTGTTTTTAATCCAAAAAAAAAAAAATATATTTTGAAAAAGAAGTATTTTTTTATAATTCGAAGACCTCTTATATAAAAATTTTGATTAAAATCCGTTAAATCATTTATGAGAAAGTCGAAAATCAAAATCTTACCAAAATTAGACTATACCTATGGTTAGGGATTCACGATACGATACAATAGATACCGATATTTTTCGTTTGTAAAGGGTTCATATCGACAAAAAAATTATTTAATCGTATCTTATCGATATCGGCCATACTTTTAAGACAAATGTATCGTATCGTTATCGACTTCGATATCATACCGATTACTCGACATAATATCTAAATACAAAAAAATATATTTTTCATAATTATACATTGAACAAGTAAAACACAAGCCATTCAATTTTATTTTGATTCCTATTATTTGTTTTATTAACACTTTTAAGGAGCATTTCCACACAAAAATTAACTTTAGTCGTTCCATCCAATAGTGAAAAAGTCAAAAATATGTAAAGTTGTTCTATTGGAAGTACAATTAATAAGTACGCAAAATAAAATATATTTATACTTAAAAGTGGACAGTACTAATTTTGGGACCACACATTTTTTCATAAAAATTTTTGGAGCCGTTCTTAAGAAATACATTTTTTACTTGCGATTATAGGTACTATAAGGCCAGTTATGTATTCTTAAAAAAATTCTAACAATCAAACATGACATAACGATCATACAGAACACCAACAAAGTGGGTCCCCCAATTCCGTCTGTCTGTCTGCCTGTTTTCCTCGAGTCTACAGCCTAAACAGTTGGATAGATTTGCGTCAAACTTCATATTGTTTTTTCGGTAATATGCCCACAAGTTCTGGAAATTATTTTTTTTTTTGAAAACTCAAAACTTCGAAAACGACTTAACAGATTTTTTCAAAACTTCGTATTAGACGGCTATTTGACATTATCTTGAATAGTTAAAAAACATTTTTTTCTAAAATAAAAAAAACGGTACAAAATTTATTTCTCGAAGACGGCACCAAGAATTTTTATAAAAAAAATTAACGGTAACGGTAACGGTAAAATTCCCATGGAATCACTTTTCATAATTTCGATTTTCTCAATATTGGATAAACCGATTAAAATAAATTTTTTTATGCAAATACACCGTACAATTTTTAATAAAACTGCGTACTGAAATTAAAAAAAAAAAGTTTTTCGATTTTTAAAAAACAATTATTAATTTTTTTTGTGAAAAATCGATTTTTCAAAAACCAGTCACAATTTTTTTTTTTAATTTGAATTTTATTTGTACATGAATAATATCTTTAAAATGGCGTTTAAATTTTTTTTCTAAAAATGTTTTCAAAATTTTATACATAAAAAATTAATTTATTAAAAAACCGCTCCAACGATTTTTGAATTTCTTTTTGATGTATTCTTATTTATCCATGAATTTAAATGGCATATTTGTTTTCTCTCATTATTCATTATCCATTTATTTCTACCTTATTATTATTCCCGTTTTACGAATTTTTCCGTACGTCAGTGAATACTAAATACAATGTAGGCCCTTATACATTTATATATGCATATGTGCTTTAAAAATCGGATGAATCTTATGTATGCATACTGCACCTAAATTATGATGTTGTATGTATGTAACTACCTACCCACCTACATCCTTCATTTTCATTATTATATGGACGTGTTTACATACTTAGTTTCCATCAATATGTATATGTCTTACATACATATGCTTTAAACCTGCATAGGATAACTTCACCTAACTGACTTAACCTCAATAAATAGCTACATTAAAGTTGTTAGCTACAAGAGCAAGTTCGTGCGATCCAGTCGTGCATTTTTTTTCTTAACGGTTTTTCAACATTTGTATGGGATATAGCGGCGATTTTTATATTAGGAAATCGTTTTTTTTTTTAACTATTCAAGATAATGTCAAAACACTAACTAAAGTTTCGAAAAAAATCAATTGATCAGTTTTCGAAAAATATTTTTTTTTAATTTCCAAAAAAAAAATTTTTGTTGAAAAGTTTTGGCTAGCAATAGTTAGAAAGTTTCTAGGAATTTCTGCGTAAATAAATTAAAAACATCAAATTGACCGTTTCCCAGAAAATCGAAAATTAAAAAAAATGGTGGTGTTAGAGGTACCAAAATAAACTATTTCTTCCAGAAAAAAATTACCAAAAGGCACCCTTTCCCTTTATTAATGAACTGATTTTTTTTATAAAAGTCGTTGGAGCCGTTTTTGAGAAAAAAAATGTATTGGCAAAAAAATGTATGGGAGCTACTTTTATTTGTTATAATCTATTGAAAAAAACGTTTGGGCATAATTACCTAAATGACAATATGTACCGAGTTTAGAGCAAATCTATGAAAATATACTATTGAAAGTAAAAATCGAACTTTGCCAAACACTATTGTGGTAGATAATTATATAAATGTCACCAAAAATTCAGGATTTTTAAACAATATCAAATTCATTAAATCTCGGATGCTAGAGTGCTAAGGCCCCCAATCTGGAAGCAACGGGCATTGGTTAAGGTCATAGTCAAAACTTTAAGAGCAAATGGCTTTTGCGAAATGTGAAGTGTAAAGTCCGAAGTATAAAATTCGTATTATGAAATGCGAAGCGTGAATCGAGTTGTGAAATGTGAGGCTATACATGTGAAGTATAAAATTTACACCACTTATACACCCTGACTCTAAGATCATCATATAAATATTGTTTTTTTTTTTAACTTTTGTTATACATACCTAGCCCAAAAATCAGGGTTTTCCGCATCTGAAATTCCAATTTTAATTTATGAAGAAAAAACCTTTATGTATATTTTTTTTTTAAAAAGAAAGTCAATATTTATTTATATTTGAAATATATTTATGAAACAAAATTATTTTTTTTAAATTTATTTTAATAACATTAACATGTACAAAAAAATATATATAATATAATATAATATTAAATTTATTATAATAACATACAGAATAAACTATATAGCCAATAAGTTCTATATAAAAAATAGTATAAGGAAGTATATTACATAAGATATATAAAAAAAGCTTGCTACATGTTCTATCACCAGGTCTTACTGCAGAATGTCAATGAATGCCTTTTAATAAACTGTTAAAATTAAAATATATATATATATAATAAAATTTAAAAAATTACAAAATATTTTACCATTTCCTGCCGCCAATTATAATATATGAATTCCAAAATACTTCAGTTCGTAGTCTAGCAAACCTAAGATTGAGTTAAGTAAATTTATTCATAAGTATACCTAAGCTATTTTGGCCCCAGTAACATCACTGCTCTCCATTTTGTGGTATGTTTTTTTCCCCTCACCATAATTGGAACGCATATTTTCTAAAAATATATACGTTAATATGGTGTGAGGAATAATTCTAAGAAATGCTGGAGAAAGTCCTCTGTAAAAGCCTGTTACTCCGTACTCCCGTGCAATTGTCCTAAAAACGTCTGCAGAGTTTCGAAACACTCCTGGTGGGCTCTTCATAAATTTAAGTTGCACAACGTCCAGCGGTTGTTGAAGTACAGTTGCAACGGAGCCTGCCGTTATTGCTGCCAAAATAGAAGTATATATATTATCTTGGAAAATGTTCTGGTACTTCAGAAGATGTGTTTTTGTCTGAAAAATAAATACAAATTTGACATAATTTGCTTAAATGCTTCTAGACATCCGTAGCTTTACTTACCTCATCATACAGAACAAATTGTCCAATGGAATATAACATCCCACGGGCAGCACCTAGTTCTGCACCAGAAAACATTTTCCAATAGCTTCCTCTCTCGCGAAGAAAACTTCTTATTCCGGTTTTACTTTGGGCCAGAATTTGCATTCTAGCCAATGGAGTAATCAAAATACCCACAGCAGCTCCACTCAATCCGGCTAAGGCAATCTTTCGATCTAAAGATGTCAATAAATTTCGACGATTCGCCTCTTCGTAGAGCTCGAACCTGAGGCTTGACTGTACCAATGAACGGGCCGTAAAGCCCATTACTCCTCTGTACATATTTCTAAAGCCTGAAAATTAATTAAAAATAAATAATTTGACTTAAAACAATACAAATTCTAAAACAAAAAATTCAATTAATATACATAAATTAAAAAAATACAAAACCTTTCGTTTTGAAATGTTCTTTAATGACCTGTGTCGCCGTTAATTGATGGATTTCAGCCCTCTGCTTTACAAAAATAAATGGATATACAATAAAAGATGCAGCAGCGCTTGAAAGTCCAGCAAAAAACATACCAGTAACTCTTGAGTCTGTTCTTTCTTGAACCATTTTCTCGCTTGACATATTTTTTCAAATGAAATAAAATATTTTTTAATTCAGCAGAATTAATTTTAGATTTTTTCGTTCTATGTAGTTGAAATCATGAGAATCAACAAGAACGAATTTATATGGGATACTTATAAAAAAAAATTATTACTTTGGGCAGTGAATTTGTGAATTCGATAGACAAAACATTGCTTACTATGTTCGGGTACATTTCGAAAGATTTGTCAAGTGCCTTTACTATGAGCGTTGTATTTCCCATTCAGATCGCATTTACCATTGTGGTTGCATTTACGATTGCGGTTGCATTTACCTTTGCGGGTACATTTACCATTGGGGTTGCATTTACTATGGCGGTTGCATTTACCATTGTGGTTGCAATTATTACAGCGGTTGCAGTTAACATTGTGGTTGCATTTACCGTTGTGGTTGCATTTACCATTGCGGTTGCGGTGGTTGCATTTACCATTGCCGTTGCATTTACCATTGCGGTTGCTTTTGCCATTGCGGTTGCATTTAATATTGCTGTTGCATTTACAACTGCGGTTGTATTTTCCACTGCGGTTGCATTTACCATTGTTGTTGCATTTACCAATGCGGTTGCATTTACCGTTGGAGTTGCATTTACCATTGCGCTTGCATTTCTGATTGTGGTTGCATTTACCATTGCGGTTGCATTTAACATTGCGGTTGCATTTACCATTGTTGTTGCATTTACTATTGCGGTTGCATTTACCATTGCGATTGCATTTACTATTGTAGCTGCATTTACCAATGCGGTGTCATGTACTACTGCGGTTGCATTTACCATTGTTGTTGCAATTATTACAGCGGTTGCAGTTACCATTGTGGTTGCATTTACCATTGGAGTTGCATTTACCATTGTGGTTGCATTTACCATTGCGGTTGCGGTGGTTGCATTTACCATTGCCGTTGCATTTACCATTGCGGTTGCTTTTGCTATTGCGGTTGCATTTACCATTGCAGTTGCATTTACTATTGTAGCTGCATTTACCATTGCGGTTGAATTTACCATTGTGGATGTATTTACCATTGTGGTTGCATTTACCATTGCGGTTGCATTTAATATTGCGGTTGCATTTACAACTGCCGTTGTATTTACCACTGCGGTTGCATTTACCATTGTTGTTGCATTTACCATTGCGGTTGCATTTGCCATTGTGGATGCATTTACTACTGAGGTTGCATTTACCATTGTTGTTGCATTTACCATTGCAATTGCATTTACCATTGTGGATGCATTTACCATTGTGGTTGCATTTAACATTACGGTTGCATTTACTATTTCTGTTGCATTTACAATTTCGGTTGCATTTACCATTGCGGTTGCATTTACCATTGTGGTTGCATTTACCATTGTGGTTGCATTTACCATTACGGTTGCATTTACTGTTTCTGTTGCATTTACAATTTCGGTTGCATTTACCATTGCGGTTGCATTTACCATTGTGGTTGCATTTACAATTGTGGTTGCATTTACCAATGCTTTTGCATTAACCATTTTAGTTGCATTTGCAATTTTATTTGGATTAACCATTGCAGTTGCATTTACCATTGGGGATGCATTTATCATTGCGGTTGCATTTACCATTGCGGTTGCATTTGCCATTGCGGTTGCATTTACCATTTTAGTTGCATTTGCAATTTTATTTGGATTTACCATTGCAGTTGGATTTACCATTGCGGTTGCATTTACCATTGCGGTTGCATTTACCATTGCGGTTGCATTTACCATTGCAGCTGCATTTACCATTGCGGTTGCATTTACCATTGCATCTGCATTTACCATTGCGGTTGCATTTACCATTGTGGTTGCATTTACCACTGCGGCAGCATTTAAAATTGTTGTTGCATTTACCATTACGGTTGCATTTACCATTGCGGTTGCATTTACCATTGCGGTTGCATTTACCATTGCAGCTGCATTTACCATTGCGGTTGCATTTACCATTGTGGTTGCATTTACCACTGCGGCAGCATTTAAAATTGTTGTTGCATTTACTATTGCGTTTGCATTTACCATTGCGGTTGCATTTGCCATTGCGGTTGCATTTACCATTTAAGTTGCATTTACAATTTTATTTGGATTTACCATTGCAGTTGGATTTACCATTGCGGTTGCATTTACCATTGTGGTTGCATTTACCATTGTGGTTGCATTTACCATTGCGGTTGCAATTGCTATTGAGCTTGCATTTACTATTGCGGTTGCATTTACCGTTGCGGTTGCATTTACCAATGCTTTTACATTTACCATTTTAGTAGCATTTGCAATTTTATTTGGATTTAATATTGCAGTTGGATTTACAATTGCGGTTGCATTTACCATTGCGGTTGCATTTACGATACGGCTAACATAAAAATCTTGGAATTATACCTTTAAGACATCTGTATTTCTACAAGGTTTTAAAATTATTTTTTGAAAATTCCGGTTATTATGATGTGAGGTTTGTTGACAATTTTCACTCACGTATCAATACCAGTAACTTCGCAAATGTACCAAGAATTAATAAAACTCATTTTTCAAAATTTTATTACGTTACAGCTCGTCGTATATTTAATCATCTTCCAGCTAATCGTAGGTGTGAGATAGGGAAATCTGTTTTCTTATTAAACATAAAAAATGACTCTTATCTTTCAAATATCCTGAAATTGAGATTCTCTTAGGTTAGCATTCAAAATATGTTCTAACTTGTCACAGACTATCCGTATGTCTATATCTGTCTTAGAATAAGTTATTTTCAAATATTGAATGATTCCCCATCAATAATATATATATTTTGTTTACTAAAAAGTACTTTTGCCACTTGTTTTCGAACAATAGAAAGTACTTAGCTATTTCTTCAAACACCAGCCATTGTTAAGTACTTTAATTTATATTGTTATAATAGGTAGCTACTTAAGTTTTGTAAGAAATAAATACAAAGATTAAAAATAAATAAAATGTGTTGGTCAACGCCATGACAAATGTAGTGAAGTCAGAGAGTAATGCTATGCAATTACATTAATTTTGGTTTAAATTAGAGGCTCGTAAGACTTGAAGTCCTTAAAGGAAATACAACTGAAAAGTTCCACGATTTTTAAGAAGAAGGCAATTAAAAAAAATTGGAAAAAGCTTGAATTTTTTTTTTGAAAACGATACTTTGCTTTTTCAAACTAGAAATAGGTTTAAGAAATTCTTGGAGTCATATTTTCTGAGAATAAATAAAGTTCAGAATATTTTGGTTTTATAGAAATTTTAATGAACTTTTAATATAAACGGACGCATTCTTAAAAAAATTATTTCTTATTTTGAAGCATTTAGGAAATATTGGTTCGTTTTTTATACGAAAAATAATCAAAACTTCTCTAAAACTTTTGTATAATAAAATACTAGATTTTTTCTGAACTTTCGTTTCACTAAACATAATTAAGTTTACAAAATTTTAACAAAAAACAAAAACAGTTGTTCAACAAATAACTTCAGTGGGTTATTATATATTTGGGCACACCTGGTCACACTTTTTAATTTGCAATACCAAACGTAAACTAAGTTGCTTGCCGACATAATTAATTCTTTATTTTAAAAAATATTAAATAATTTTAAGATAAGCTTTGACAACTGTTTTGTGTATAAAAAGTTAAGACGACGAGGAGCATCATCTAAGCAGGAAAAGGATAATGGACTCGCCGCCAACAACAGTTTGAGGGGACAATTCAAGATGGTCTCTTTCCGCGGACTCCGCCGATATATCATTCAAAGGAGATACCATTCATAGGAATGGTGCTTTAATTTAATGTGCGTCGCGCTTTCGTTATGATAATTAATGGAAATTGCAAGGACAATAGTTGAATATTTGCAGAATCAGTTTTGAATTTCCATATGTTCCTCACATGATCAATTACATGTGACCCTGACGTGTCGCAAAACTTCCGGATTTAAGGGGTACGTGTCTGTAATACATTCCGTATTATTTAAAAGACAAAAGTAGTAAAATTTAATATCAGAGAAGAGATTATATATTCTCATATATACTACGAATGCAATAAAATTCATCAATAAGCCAGGTAAATGGCAATACCGGTGTAGTGTACTGAAATTTACAACGTTGTGTCATAAATTTAATTAATTTAATTTTAATTAATTAAATAAGTACAATCCAAATTATGTTTGTGTGCTATCTTCTTTTTTTCGGCTCGATCCATTTGAATGAAATTTTGGGGAGATCTTATGACATGTTTGCATAGTGAATGTAAGAGATCTGTTTGCCGCCCGATGTCTAGAACGGAGTTATGACCAAAAATGTCACTCACATGTTTGTTATTACTTTATTAGTATTATTAATGTGTTTTGTTTTGTATACACACACTTTATTTTGGTTTCTCTTTGTTGGCGCGTGTATGAACACATCTAGGCTAAAAAAACGATTCAAATATCTATTTGAGACAATCACCTTAAACGCCTAAGTTAAGTACGAAAAAAATCTCTTAAGTTCCTTAATCTGTTGACGGTCCCCCAGACAGACAGAATTGCGGGACCCACTTTTTGGGTATTGTCTATCATCGTAATATAGGGTGTCCATCTGGCTACTTTCAGAAAAGAGGACAAGTCACTCAAAAACCGATTGAAAAAGAGAACTTTGAAGAAAAAAAAATAGAGAACATAAAAAAAACTAAATACAAAAAAAATGTATTTAACATAAACGTTTTAATTCATTTAACAAAAAATAGAACTTTAACAAACCAAAAAAAATTACAAAACTAGAACAAAATCACAAATTATAGACAACTCTGAAAACTGATCAAGATACTTCAAATTTCGAAAAAACTTAATCCATTTTTGAATTGAAAGTGATTTATCGAAATTATCATCCCTTGAATTTTTCGTAAAAAAGTTTGCAATTCGCAAAATTCGTCGAAACACTATCATTAATTTTAACATTCTCATTGCTAAGATACATAATAGTGTTTCCAACATCTTCCCATTTTGCTTTTCAGTTTCATCCAAGAAAAACATTGAAACTCATCGAGTTGAAGGGTTCATTTTTCTATGTAATCAAACGATTTTTGATAGCATTTGAAACATTCACTCTTAAATTCTTTTACTTTTTCTTCATAACGAGAAAAAAGTAAACATTTGTCCATTTGGATACCGGCGTGCGCTGCTTGTCAGCGAAATAAGTGTACACGCTTCTGCAGTAGACCTTTTGGTATTTTTGTATTAGAACGATATAATTCAGTTACCAAAAACAGTTCACATTTTTGGTGACTGAATTATATATTTTATGGTGAAATTGAATTTATGTAAATAAAATGAAAGTGATATTTTTTTTCAAAAAAGAGAACAAAAAAACATCTTTGCAAGAAAAGATAGTATTAAAAAGATCGGGCCGTAAAAAGAGAACATGTTCTCTTTTAAAGAGATGCGACGGACACCCTATCGTAATATCAAGATTGATTAAAATCTGGAGTTCCATTTTTTTTCCAAATACAGTACATTTTCGATTAACCCAACTCTCGATTCAAGCAACTCCTAAATTTTTCGCAGCAGCTGAATGTGAATACCATAAGAGGGAGAAGGCTTTGTAAATTAGGATTTGAAAAAATCAAAACAAAAATATCCAATTTTTTCCAAAGAAAAGAATTATAGCTATATATATGGAACTAAGCATATGTATTTATGCACTTATATCTTAATGAATTAACTTTTTTTTTTTAATTTTAACTATATGCCTGTAAGACATAAGGTCTTTTAAATGCAACCTGAATTGCACGGCACTAGTTTGGCACGGTGGATTTGAGAACCAGGTATTGACTGTCTCATTTTAACCCATGGGCGGCATCCAATTAAAATTGGAGGTATAGAAAAGAATGCGCCTAGCATGGGGATCGAACCCACAAGTCCTAATTAGCAATCAAGCACTTTATACACTGCACCGTTGCCACCCAACTTAGTTTTGTTTTGTTTCTTATTATTTTTGTTATTGAATAAAAATTTGTTGCATTAAATATATTATATAAGTACCGGTCTGATTTTCGCTTTTCATCTCGAATTGAGCCTAAACAAATCTTTACTCGGTTATTACAGCCACCCTTCTTTTAATTATGTAATTTTTAGTGTAAAAGTAGGCAAGTTGCGTATTTATACACATGACAATAGGTAACAAAAAAAATTGAACACTATGTTGAATATTACAAACATTTTTTGCAAATTTTCATCCTCCGTGTACCCTTCAATCACCATTGTTTAGTATTAAACTACTCGTAATAATGTTTAAACATTACGCCCAAAATGTTTATAATTAAAAAAGTATTGTTTAAATTCAAACACCTTATAAAAACTACACATAAAGTGTTTGTAATTAAACAATCAATGCTTATGTTTACAACCATTTGATGTAAGTTACATATTTTATGTGTAAATTTGCTATTCGTTTGTGACGTTCATTATTCATTTCATTCGTCATCAGACTGTTGACGAACACAAAACGTACTTATAGTGTTTTTTTTTAATTATGTCTTATAATTTATTGTATTTAACTTACTTTTCTTAATGAAAACTAAAATGTCTCGATTGGGTATGTTTTTTTACGCAAACTGAATTTTAATAATAAAAAAAAATTTATTTAATTTTAAGCAAAAAATATTGTGTTTTTGTATTGCTTCTTGTCTGCATTATTTACTTTGTAAACACAAACAGCGTTTATTCCAGTGATATTCAACAGGTCATAAAATATCGCAATTGATGTTTCTCGCAGCGTTGTAATTTTGGCAGAGGTGGTCGGCAACATCAACACGTATTTATTTATTTATTTGTGTTAATTTGGACAGATTTTTAAGGAACACACATAGGCATACCAGCGTAAAATGTTGTTTAATATTTCAGTTAAGTAATGAATCTGAAAAAGTTAAAGATCTTTAAAAGCGATATCAGAAGTTCTAAGTCTAAATGTTTTCATACATAATTTTGTTGGAAGTTTACACATTGCTTGTCGAATTTCGCTATAAATTTGAACATAAAAAGTTTATGTTTACACATTTTTTTTTTATGTATAAGAAACTTTCAGTTAAATTCTTTTGAATTTTAAACATTAACTATGTATCTATACATTAATTTTTAACAACTTGGATGTAACGGGTGATTTTTTTGCTACTTGGTTTTTGACGTTTATATTTTTGACAGATCACACATGACAAATTCCACGAACATTTGACATTTCGATTCAGTATTGTTTGTCATTTCATCATGAATAGACTTACGCCTGAACAACGTTTGCAAATTATTGAAATTTATTATCAAACTTCGTGCTCTGTGAAAAATGTGTTTCGCAAGCTTTTATCGCAAAATTGTCTTCAGCGACGAGGCTCATTTTTGGCTAAATGGATACGTGAATAAGAAGAATTGCCGTATTTGGAGTGAAGAGCAGCCAGAGGCAATTCAGCAGCTACCAATGCATCCCGAAAAATGCACTGTTTGGTGCGGTTTATGGGCAGGCGGCATCATTGGGCCGTACTTCTTCAAGGACGATGAAGGCCGCAGGGTTACGGTCAATGGAGAAAGGTACCGTTCGATGATAAAAGATTTTTTTTTCCGAAAATGCAAGAATTGAACTCGGTCGACATGTGGTTCCAACAGGACGGTGCCACATGCCACACTGCACGCGAAACCATGCATCAATTGAGAGGCGAATTTGGTGAGCAGTTGATCTCACGTTTTGGCGCAGTCAATTGGCCACCAAGATCATGTGATTTGACCCCGTTAGACTATTTTTTGTGGGACTATGTTAAGTCTATTGTCTATGGGGACAAGCCAAACACGATTGCTGCCTTGGAAGCCAACATTGAACACATAAAAGATTTAACATTTACACATTGAATTATGTAGAATTAATACATGCGTAAGAATACTGCACTATGGTAGGCAACAATATTCCTCGCATTATGATACTAAAATAACACGATTTATTTTTAGAGTGTACAATATATCGCAAGTAAAAAAATATTTCATTTGGCTTTCTTAATAACAGAGCCTTGCTTTGGAAAAATGTATTTTGTTTTTAAAAATTCGTTTCCATTTTGATTTTCTTAATTCAAATTTTTACACGCTGATTAATAATTAGATACTTTAGTTGGTCATCCACTTAACTTTAGTCCTTTTAACTCACCTTTTCTGTCACTCGAAATTGTTATGAATAGATGTTAGATTTCCCTAGGAAATCCATTGAAGCTTTACATATCCGATATTAATGTTTTATTTTCATTATACATAACAGAAACAAATCATTATTCGTTTCCACCTATGTGGAATATAGTAATTCTGCCGGGTGAATTATCTGGAACCAAAAGTAGTTCAATTGTTCCCCCTTCTTGCAAGATTTGAGCAAACTGCTTGGTCGTTCATTGGGTAGTAAGACTTGGGCTATTGTCCCTTCTTATGGTTAGTTCCTCCTTTCTAGCAAACTTTGAGCAAATCCCTGCTTCTAGATCCCCCTTTAAGTTAGGTGCCGTACTTACCTAAAGTTAAGACCGTTTTCGATATAATAAAATATTATATTATTGAAATTAATAATTTTAGAGAGTTCTTCATCTTTTCCAGCGTTTTCGATAGCTTTCTCCAGGAAAACCCTGGTATCCGACGAGCTAACCTCTACCTAGCTACCTACTTAAATCATAAATGATTAGATCAAAACATCGCTAATTATAAAGTCTTACCCACATTTTAAATGTGCAGGTTTAAACTCCACATTTGGTTTAAAGTTCAGATCAACAATTTTTTGGTTTCACAGTGTCGCTTAAAGGTTGAACTGAGTTCAATTTGTAGTTTAAGTTAACCCAGATTATTCTGCCGTTTAAACCCCAGTTCAGCGTTTGTATTGTTTTTTTTTTCAGAAAATATTATTAAAAAAAAATTGTGAATTAAAATGTTTTCGAGTTGTGAAAGTGATTTTGAATATTACTTTATTTATTATTCTCGTTTCGCTATCGCTAACCAAGATCAGAATATTGACGGTACTTTGAAACAAAATGAATCTTCCCTCGCTTGTCAATAGGACAAAGCATTTGTTGTTGTGTCGCGTGTTTTTTGTGTGAGAGAGAGAAAGGAAACACAAGGCAAGAAAAAGGCTGCCAATTATTTTTCATAAAACCTCTTTAAACGAAGTTCAACTGGTCTGAAGATCAGATTTCACTGTGAAAACGTACGAGTTAAACCAAAAATTTAAAATCAGTTTAAGGTTCAGCGGATCTTAAGTTTAAACTCCCACTGGAAAACTGGAGGTTAATGTTATAAATTTAATAACATTTCAAAAAAAAAATTCAAAAAAATATTTGCCGAAAATATTGGTATGCAGTATAATTTTTTTGAATTTGAAGGCCATTTGAAAGTTGATTAATTTAGAAAGTAAACTATGCCTGTATACAGAATTTTTTAATCAAAATCGTTAAAGCCATTTTCGAGATAATAAAGATTACCAGATAGGCGGAATTTTTTCGTGCCCCCTTTTTCCGTGTTTCATCCTAATATCAGTTGTATTTTTTTTTCAAATCCAAAACTTGCCCTATCATTTATGTATATATCACAAGTAAAATTATAACTGTATAGTATAATGTTAGTGAAAACATTTTTTTTTCATATATCTTGCTTAATAATCTATCGAAAACAAAGTTGTATTGAATTGTAAGGACTTGTAATTTTCAATAGCTACTTCCAGCCATTGCAACTTCAGTCGTCTGTGTGATATATGTATAATTATTGCTGGCGAATGTAATCTTAAAGATTGAAAATAGCGGTTGTTTGTTTGAAAACAGGAAAATACAATTTAATTTAGAGTAACTAGAATGCACTTGAAATGGTCCTTGTTGAAGTAGAAAGGAGCACCATAGATTACAGTATAGCTAGATATGGCTATTTATATCCAACCGGACTAACTAACCAACCAACCGACAAGCATCGAAGAATAGAGAATGGACAGAGGGACGATGTATAGAATGAGCACAACGAAAAGGCCGTAGTTTATAAAATACCTCGGAGGGGATTGCAATGTAATAGCAGTTTAGATTTTTATAACTTTGGAATAGATGTAGCCCAATGTGACCAATATCTTCAAATTGATCCAGAAAAATTATATAGAGTAATTTAATACCAACAGTTGTCTTGGACAATGAAGTATCTATCCAGGCCCGCTACAATACTTCCAAGGATTCGAACTCCACTTTTGGAACCTCACTACAACTTACGTTTAAGCGGTAATGAAACGTTGACAGACACGTGCACAGTTTTGTGCCAGGTAGACTATAAATGTAGACTACATGATTGTCTACATGTAGACAATTCGATGTAGACAATTCACAATTGTCGACATAAATTTGTAGACAATGTAGAGATTGTAGACAATTCATAAAATCCATCATAAATCATAATTTGTCCTACTAATATTCATCAAACAACAAACGTAATGTTAAAAAACAGAACTAAGTTCTTCTATAATATAAAAACATGGGTCTAACAATAAGATAGTCGTGAAAAAATCATTTGATCTAAAGCTAAACGTATACCTAGTTCTAAATATGTTTATAAAAGTTTTAGTTTGAAATATTTAAATAAGAGATGTCGATCAACTTTAAATTATTGGAGAAATCTGTTATGATAAAGCTACTCACTAAAATTTGACAGGTCCACTTAATCACTTCACTGGCTCACTACTGGTCACAAGCTTTAAAAACTTTGAAAACCTGAGGAATTCAGTGATACAATTAAAAAATTACAGTAAATGTTGCAAATTTGGTTCCGTTAACTGACAAATTTCTCACATTACATTTCTCACATTTTTTTTTTTGGTCCGATTTCAATCCTTTTTTCAAAGATATTGGGCCAAAACTAAACTTCTTTTCAGATAAAGAATCAAATTGTTCAACAAAAGGAATTCGCTGTATTACCAATCGGTTTTCACGTACATTTTTCAATTAAAAATCGAACCGTTGTTTTTTCAAATCGGTTTCTTAAATAAGATTTAAGGTCCTCAAGTTCTTCGAACGGATCTGCTAGAGCTTTAAATATTTTTGGCTTTCTAACAAATTTCCAAAAATATTATAATCTTCTTCAGAAAACATTTTTTTTTTCATTTTCTGTTACGAAATGTCAAACATCAACTGGAAAAAGTATAGTTTAAGAAAGACTAAGAACAGTTTTGTTTTGTTTAAAGTTAGACGACTTTCTTAACGTGTACTTTTTATTGTTTAAAATTATCAAAAAGTCGACCTTAATTTTAAAAGTCAGTTTTAGAGTCGGCTCCCATTTTAAAATTCATTTAGAGTGGGGTTTAAATGTTTAAAATTTTGCTAAGACTATTTTCAGCAGTATTTTGCAGTTTCGTTGCACACTGTACTAAGAGTTGCGTATTTATTATTGGTTTTCACCAAGAGAAAGTCTAGCTCTTCAAAAGCTTTGTTTATAGGTCGGTCAGCCTTCTTGATAGTACCCACGCGTTTTGATCTTTATTTTTTAAGGAAAATAATTATAATTTATTTCTTCAAACTTATATTCTTATGGAGAACAATAAAACCACGTGTCTGTCGTTGTAGCAAAGCCTTTTTGAAATGATTTTATTTGTGAGATTTAAGATGTCCTAAGTTATTGTTTACATTGTCGACATATTGTCTACATTGTCGACCGATTGTCTACGTTGAAATGTAGGCAATTAAAGTCGACACGTAGAGGAACAACACTGCACGCGCATAATGTCAACAATTTTGTTGGGCCACAGTTTTAACTTTGCGATTACGGGGTTTTGTTGTCCATACTAGCTTTTGGGTTTTGGAGAATTTGGATTGCGTTTGAATCCTTAAAAAGACATTCTATTAAAATTCATATTTTATGGATAGTATTTAAAGCAAATATTTGTTAACTAATTTCAAAATTCGGATTAGCTATTTCGATAAATTCAAAAAATTATTTGAATTTTTGGTTTGTTGTCAATTTTTTTTACGAAATCATTCTTGTCTGACAAAATTTGTTGCCTCTAACAAACTGAACTATATGATAAAAGCTCAAGTTTTCTACATCCCCTTTCCCACTTTGTTGAGGGCGGCCTTACTTAAAAACAGTCACTGTAGCATTCATTCGACAAGGACCTGAAGGGGAAACGGGGAGAATTTATAACTCATTTATTATACGGAACAAACTTGTTTGAAAGCGTAAAATTTATCGAACTTTATCCTCGATTTATATCTCTTGATCATTGAATTTTAATTTATCTGTATTAAGGAACTCCGGGTCGTTTCTCCTTTTTCATAGAGAAGATAAAGGCGAATATGGTTGAACTGCAATTAGTTGCCGTTCCTGTTGAACAACGACTGGGTGGCATTTCGGTGGTGTCTGTACAGTGTTGAATTGTACATACTTGTATAGTTCTAGATTGCACTTTTCAATTGGGATTGTGGTAGTTATGTATATGATGGTCATGCTCGAAAAAGGAACTTTCTTCGAAAGAATGAAGATAAAGTACAACAACTTGAACTGATGTATTGATACAGATTTTTCATTTTATATCGAAGACGCAAACTTTAATATGCAATTATTATCTATTATTCGAAAAGCATTGAAAATTTTTAATCGATTTATTGCAGCAGGAAACTAGCTATCGAGCTAGCTATGCCACTGTAAAAGGATTTTGTTCGTATTGTAATTTTTATCACTTTCACAAAGAAAGATTAATGATACAAAGTTTAAGTAATAAATAATTTAAAGAAGTTTAATCCTTTGGATTTTATCTTATTTCTAAAATTTTAATTTATTTATTGGAAGAGCAAATTTCTTGAGACCGAGTACTTGCATGAGAGGAGGGAATTTTTTTACACATTCGTTCCTGTTTAAAATTTTTTACTTGCGATATAGGCACCATAGGGCAAGTTTTACGTTTCGAAAAAAAATCGTATTCGAAATTTTAATCAAACTTGACATTACGATGATAGAGAACACCAAAATTGAGTCCCTCATTTCTGTCTATCTGGCTGTCTGTCTGTCTGTACAACAACCTACAGCCTAAGCGGCTGAACCGATTTTATTTAAACTTGGTATTTAAACGTTAAGCTTTGTAGGTGATTGTCTAAAATCGATTTTTGAATTGTTTTTAGAGGCCCAAAACTAACGGTACCTGTGATACAACTTTTTCTACCATCTTTATTATCTCGAAAACGGCTCTAATGATTTCAATAAATAAAAAAGAATTCATCTTATACTCTACATTTTTATCAAATAGTTTTTAATTATTTTTTATTAACAGTACCTGCCATGAAACCATTTTTCTTATTTTTAACTTTCACATAAGCGGCTCGACAGATTTTGATCAACAGTTTTGTACTGGAGGTCCTTCAAACTATAAATAATACTGCATACCAAAATGTTCCAAAAATATTTTTGTGGATTTTTGGAAATTCAATATTTCGTAAACGGGTGGATGATTTGCTTTTTTAACTTTCGTTTTTAAGTTTATATTATCAAATATTTAAAATTGTAATACCAAGTTTTTTTTTTAGAAAAAAAAATTAAATAATTTTCTATATAGGTATACACAATTTAGTAAAAAAAAGAATTTGAAAATATATTTTGATTCTTAATAGAAACCTTTTGCATACGATGTTATCGAGGAAGCTCGTGCGCTCCAGTCGTGCATTTTATTATAAATTTATTTGAGTAACATAGGCACTCCTTGAGTTGTATATGGCTCAATTTTCAAACCACTTGCCTGACAAGCGCATACAGAGTTAAGGATTTTTTATCAGAATATGTCAGGAATGAGAGGGAGAGTAACGACCTCATGTGAACATAACGTAATTGTCCTTGTTGAAACCTGGCTAAAAGAGGATCACCTTGATGCGAATAAGTTTGACTCTTCGAGGCAAGTATTTCGTTGCGACCTCTTTCTGGCTCCCACACAAACCAAAGGAGGTGGAAAACTGCTTGCAATTCATACTTCTTTGTCCTGCTTTCCAATTGCCTGCCCATCATCATATGACAATAACTTAAACCAACAACTTTGGTGCAAAATTATTTCCAACAACAAAAATATTTACCTTACTTACAGCCTACCAACCCACTGAAGTTTAGGTTAGGTTAGCAGGGGCATTTGGTCCCCTTTCAAGCAGGGATGTTCCCAACTAATGTTTCATGAAGACTGGTTCATTTACAATCCAGCCCGTACTCTCTATATATTTTTTTCATATTTACCATTGGTATATGCACCAGGTCGTCTACCTTATCAACAAATCGGTTTCCGAGGTGTAGGAGGCGATTTTTTTTGTAGATTTGGACAGTCGAAGAGAATGTGTTTAATTGTTTCTGTTTTATCAGCGACTTGACAGCTCCTGCAGTAGTCGGGTGCCAATACACCCAGTCTAGTGGCCATTGTACCTATGCAACAATGTCGTGTTAGTACACCTATCAAGGTTCTGATGCTCTTTTTACTCAGTGATAAATTATACTGCGTTTTCTTTTCATTGATTCTACGCCATAAACTTCTAGAAATAACACAGTCACTCCTGGATATCCAGGAATTTTTTATTTGCTCTTTCATTTTATGACTATTTTTCTTTTCACTACGCGAACCGGGACTTCAGGAACTATACCCAATAAGTAGCTGCTGCCCCTATTTGCCATAAAACCCTTCCTTGCCAATTTATCTTCTATATCATTCCCTTCTACAATTTCTATGTCCAGGAACCCAACAAAGTTTAACTCGGATAGAGTTACCAATGACATTGAATACGCTTCGGCACTTTGCCACTGCCTTGGATCTTATTGTCTCGCTGGATAGTGATTTGATAGCTGCTTGGTTGTCAACGAAAAATGTTGTCTCTGATGAGATCAGTTTTCTCCTTTGGATCATTTCAGCTGCTTTTTCAATCGCGTATATCTCAGCCTGAAAGACGCTACATTTATCTGGGAGTTTATATGATTACTTTATATTAAGGGCTTCACAAAACATCCCGGCTCCTGTTCCTTCTTCCACTTTAAACCCATCAGTGCAGATGGGAATACCATGTTCTCTTAATAGTGAGCTAGGTTCTCATCCATGTCTTTCGGGTATTATCATCTTGAAGTTTTTGTTGAAATCAATTCTCGGTGGTAAGTAGCCATGTTGCCGTACCTTTGCCAGATAGACCCATGACCTATGGTACTGTGCTTCCAAGAGCCCATTTATTTAAGTCGAAGTGCAATTTTGGCCGCTGTGCATCTTATGTACTCGTCCAGACCTGGAAGACTTAAAATGATTTCCAGGCCTGCTTGTGGCGTAGACCTCCACGCCCCCCCGTTATTCCCATACAGGCTTATCTCTGTACCTTGTTTAGGTTTTTGAGATAGCTATCTTTCTCTACAGCCTTCCACCACACAATCGACCCGTAGGTAAGTATGGCGCGAACGATCGCTGTGTACATCCAATGAATGACTTGCGGTCGCACGCCCCAATATGCGCCAAAGGTTTTTTTTAAATGTGTAGAAGGCGTAGAGTGCTCTTTTCATTCCTACCTCTGTATTCCCTTTCCAAGTAAGCTTAGGGTCTAAGATTACTCCCAGGCTTCTGTGGAAAGTTTCAGAGGTATTTCATTCAGCTCAGGGGGTATAAAGTCCTCCAGCTTTCTTTTCCTCGTGAACAGAAGTAGTTCAGTTTTAACGGGGTTAACATTAAGACCGTTTTGCTCTGCCTACGAGGATAATTCCTTAAGCGCAGATTCCATTATATCTTTGATGGTGGTAAGGTACTTACTCGATATCAGAATTACTATATGCCGTCTGCATAAGCCACTGATTTAATTCCTTTATTTTTAAAACTAATAAGAATGCTTTTTACTACTAGGACAGCATTTTTATAAGTTTAAAAAATATAGAAATTAAAGCAGTGGCGTGAAGCTTATGAATCTACTGCCTCGGATATCTTATCTACACTCGATGAATCCGATTAGTTTTTATTCTTTGGTGACTTCAATTTTCCCCTTCTGGACTGGCTGCTCTGTGATGACAACGACTCCATTTTCGATCCGGTTAATATTTTAACTGAGCAACAGTCTTGTGTTATTGATTTTTTTAATGAGCATGGTTAAAATCAAATATGTTGTTGAAAAAATAATTTTTCAAATGTTTTTGATCTTCTTTTTACCAATATGTGTGATATTCTAAGACTTCATCTATCTTGGCTAACAAAACAAATATATTTCATAAAATATTTAAGATTCACTATTTTAATCGCGACAAAACACTACCAAAAACAAATGATAGAAAATTGGTCTTTGATTTTAAAAATGGTGATTACGAGAAAATTAACTGAGTGTTGAATAACATCGACTGGTTTACTGGCTCACCAACGGCAGAGGATAAAGTGCGGAAACTTGAATCAACTTTCTATTCCATTTTGAAAACTATATTCTAAGAAAAGTAATAACTTCAAAAATGCTCCGACTTGGTATGATAAAATTTTAGGTAATTTAAAAAACCGTAAGAACAAAGCTCATCGCAAACGGATTGCATCAGGAAATTTTCAAGATTATGAACTATTTTTGACCTTCAACGATGAATTCTAAAACTATGATAAAATAAATCTCTGTCACTTTTACAAATTTGTTAGCTCTGATTCTTTTTTAATCTGTTTATTCAAGCCCAATCACATTTAATATATATCAGTATTATATGTGTTCCAATGTATCAGTAAACCAAAATTTTCGAGTCTTGAGTCACACCAAATTTTTAAATGAAAGAACATTAAAAACTAATTATGCATTTCACGAATCCTTTAATCGGTGCTCGAGAGCTTTTAATAAGTACTGTGACTTGTTTGATATAACAATGAGCAGAAACGGTCTTAAGAACAAAATATTAGCCCGAATGATAGTTAAAGAATCTTCGTGACGTTTCGAAATTAAATGTTTTTTTATATTTTTGGTAATCTTAAAATTTCAATACAATTCAATGCAGTAAGATTCTTTTTTTTATTATTAATTTTTTTTTTTTCATAGGTTCATAATGTATATAATTGTCGCTGCTATATAAAAGTTATTTTGTCTTATTTTTGGCAAAACCAAATAAACTAAACTAAGCAATTTGCTATAGCTTATATTCCCAACATACACTCAACTCTAGAATAATTAACAAGGACATGGGATTTTTTTTTTTTTAATATTCACAAAACAATCATGCCGATACGTCAACTTAAGCTATAGCTACATAGTTATGTAATCCCAACATACGTTCTTACTTAAGCTTCTTTCAAGTCTTGGGAAAATATCCCACTATATCTAAGTTGCTTGGTATTCAATTATAAATTTTGTACTGCTTTAATCATCATTTCGACTAGGAAATATTAAGTTACTCTTTTCGAAAAAAAGCATTGAATGAGCTTTCTTTTGTCAACTGGGATTGATCAGTGGTGGCAATGTGAAGAATCTGCAGTTCTTTTTTGTGGTTCACTTTCGCTTTTTACAAGAGGTCTTCACATGTCGCATTTATTTATTTTATCAGCTTTCAAAAATTATCGGACAATAGGATCATGGTTTTTACAGGGAAAGTTCGACCTTAGAACTAATCAACGTCAAACGCTATAAGATTATGAATGTATATCACTCCCTTTTCGAAGTATGCAGAAGTAAATGCTACCAACTTCAATCGTCCGGAATAACAACCCTCGGCAAGTATATGATCAGTGCTGCGAAAAGACTGACGAGCAACCTAATAAACCACCCAAACACCCTAGTGAATAGCATGACCAGCGAAGAGAGATACCTACCCCGAGCCAAGATATCTGGATATGACAGCACTACTGGACGTATGAATTATTTATATCAACGACGACGATATAAACGTGACGACTTTTTATATGTTTTTAAATTTAATGGATTTTTGTTTTTACATTTCGTATTCGGAACCATATTGGTTCAAATGGTATGATGAGGTTAATGTGGAACCGTCTTATGTTGCTGATGTAATTGCGGAAAATGTTTTCAAACAGTTTGTAACGAAGCGTTACGATTCCTATTCCTGAACGACCACCGGCCACCAAATAACCATACTACAAACAACAGCATCAAAGTGCGAACACTACTGGCACTTAGTTATGCGACTACCGCGGAGTGCAACTACTATCAGCATACAGCCTGAACACCATAACATTTGCGTTCGTCATCCTTAAACTTTAAAAAGGCACTGCCTTAGTGCAAGAAATAAAATAACTGGAGGTTTTGGTTTTTGCTGAGGAAGAAGATTCTCGTTGATCCCGAGCGGCAGCCAGCTTGGTGATCAATTCGGTTAACCATAATTGGTACAATGGTGTGCCCTTTAAGGCGGACTTTTTGAACAAGAAAAACTATTAGATTTTCCCTTGGATTAGTCTAAATGGAGGAATTATACTCCTAAACCGACTTTCTCTCTTACTGATCCTGTCCTGAGTAATTTGCGGGCTACCCGACATTCCCTTCGATTATAGCATTGAGCATAAGAACTAGATTCCCAACCGATATTCCACTTTTGTTCTTTCTGAGTATATATTCGCTATTCGCTAGATACTAGATACTAGATACTAGATACTAGATACCAGATACTCAGATACTAGATACTAGATACTAGATACTAGATACTAGATACTAGATGCTAGATACTAGATACAAGATACTAGATACTAGATACTAGATACTAGATACTAGATACTAGATACTAGATACTAGATACTAGATACTAGATACCAGATACTAGATACTAGATACTAGATACTAGAAACTAGATACTAGATACTAGATACTAGATACTAGATACTAGATACTAGATACTAGATACTAGATACTAGATACTAGATACTAGATACTAGATACTAGATACTAGATACTAGATACTAGATACTAGATACTAGATACTAGATACTAGATACTAGATACTAGATACTAGATACTAGATACTAGATACTAGATACTAGATACTAGATACTAGATACTAGATACTAGATACTAGATACTAGATACTAGATACTAAATATAAGTTGCTAGATAATAGATACTAAATTCCAGACCTAATGAGCCCGTCCGGTTCTAAAATTGGATTGATATCTGAAGTCTAATTCAAATAGTCAAAATTGTATTGTTCTTTATCTAAGGTACGTTTGTGTAAATTTTCTTTTTCTCCATGTGTTGTCAGCAGTTACTGTATTTTTCCTCATTGGTGTGTGTTAAATTTTAGTTACGTTCTGGTTTTACTGTACTGCCGTCTACGTCTGGCTTGTCTGTCCCATTTCTTACATCCATACAATATATACACAGCCTTATGTTGAGATAAAAATAGTTAGGTATTTTTTTTTTGCATTATGTATAAAATTTACGATTTTAAGAAAATAAACTTTAAAAGCACCACAACGTCCACCACATTATCTTCAACTATCAAAACATATTCCAAAAAACATATCCTGCTAACCAATTTCCATTTGAATGGTTAACATGAAACCAGACCAGTTTAGAATTACTTCTCAAATAACGAAACAACATCGACCCAACGATAGCCAACGACGCGACGCAACGCAACGAGAGATGAGCTGAACATTGGGCAGTCCGAACATTCGAGTCTGACAAAAAAAAAATACCATCCGAATATAGATAAACTCGCAGATAGGTAGGTACAAAGGTACACAAAAACCTAACCAGGACGAAACCAAAATCCAATATAAAGAACAGAGTCATCCGAAACTACACTATACTACACATTGGATATAGGAGGACATAGGATAAAGAACTCAGGACACCGACTCGTTGATTTGCATAAATGTATCGAATAGCAACCACCGGAAATGTAAAGTCAACCATAGCTGTATGTACCTATACATTTATAAATATACAACAGTACAAACCTATAAAAAGACATTGAATTTGGTCTAATATTGCACCACATTGCCGTCAGCGGTGGCCAGCGGTGGGCGGACTGTAGCGATAGCGGGTGAATTTTATATAGGTGTTTGCGGATGTTGGGCGTTACACTGGTCGACTATAAAAACAGAGAAAAAGTTAATCAATATATTCAGGATCACAAGGATATCCGATAGCTTTAAATGAAAAAATAACATTCACAATTCTCAGGAAAAAAAATAAAAAAAAAAAACCAAAATGTCATGTCACATGAATTGCTGAGCTATAATCTGTAGCTACCTACCGATATAATAAACTCAATAAAGGTGGAACGAATAACTGCAGGAAATAAGATAAAGTAGCTAGTCTGGTGCTGTGAGAAGTTTCATTAAATTTATTTCTCTTGTATAATGTCGCGTTGCCATTGACATAGAAGGAAACAAGGAAGATAACGGTTATTACTGCGATTTTAAATTGAGATGTACATTTGAGAAGTATTAAGTATACAAGATTACGTTGGGTCGAGGTCCTTTTTTTCCAAATATTTTTTTTTTTAAATTAGACTACCTACACGTTTTACGTTTGGTGAAATATGGAATCTTATTCGCCTCGAGTCCTAAAACCATTTTAGTCGATTCGGCTTTTAAAATGATTTTATTTATCAGGAATTAGATTTTTCGAACAGGTCCTAATAAATGTATAACACATTGGACGTGTTTATTTTCGCAAACACAAAGGAAATTGAACGAAAAATGACTGATCAAAAAATTTGCGAAAATTCAACCATTTTAACATTTAGATCACAATATGGATTTTTTATTCGTGAATGACGAACATTTAGAACATTTTGGTACGCAGTATTATTTAAAATTCGAACGATTTATATAAAAATGTTGATCGAGCTCCGTATAGCCTTTCATGAGAAACTCCAAAATAAAAAAAAAATGGTTGTCGCCTAGATAAAATATTGTCAAAAGTTATAATTTGCTACTTTTGGGGAAACGCAATTTAAGTTCAAAAATTGCTTTCTAGAAAACTGTAGGGTGAATTTGTTTAAAACTTTAAAGGCTGATACAGAAAACATCTGGCAGCACAAAAACTTTAAAATAAATATAATATTCAAATAAGGAAAGGAATAACGGTCAATTTTTCTCTAAAAACCGTTGTCGTATGTGACGGCTTATGCAAAGCTACTTGTTACCCAAATGCATATACTACTAAGCAACCATACATAAGACACACATAAAACAAATTTAAATGTTGTTCGAATATCTCATACGACAATATATAAACATATTACCTATTTATTTAAAAACTAGCAGACCCGGCCACGCGTTGCTGCGACTCTATTGTATTGCGTACAATTATTAGATATTAAAATTGGCATTGTTAGGGAAGTGTTTGTTAAGGAATCTAATTAATAGGAATCAGTGCTTTCCATTAACTAAGAACTAAATGATGAACCCCCTAAATGAGTTTATTTGCCTTTCGATTGAAAAAAATCGAAATTTTGAATTTGAAATTTTAAAAAAATTAAATTTTATAATTTAAAACAAATATGCAGCTTGGATTTACTAATAATAAAAAAAAACAACCAATCCCTTACCCCATTTCGGTGTTCACATTACGTGCTCCTCCGACTTTATTCTACGTTCCAGTATTTACATCTCACTCCCTCCTAGTGAAAACGAAATATATTTTCCTACTTGGTATATGTATTTATATACCTACTACTAACTATTAAAACATAGTTGGAAATCATTCGAATCAGTGATGCCAGATAGTCTTTTTTAGGGAATTTCACGTCTAATATAAGCTTAAAACGAAAAAAAAATAAAAATATATTTATTACACCAAAACAACTATTCATTCTAATTATTATCCCGGTAAATTATGTTTAAAAATATAACATGCTATTTGCCTAGTTTGAGGGTTTTCTATCGCCAACTTATGATGGAATGAAATCAATTTTGAAAATGTTTGATTTTGTCCAGAAAAATGGATTATTCATTAGAGTTCCACAAAAAATAACACGCACGAGGATTTCAATAACCCTTTTTGAAACTGTTATTAACTATTATTAATTTATATTATATAACTATTTAAATTGTACCTTATTTGCTCGGAATTAGCTTGTTTGTATTTATTTAAAAGCTTTTGAAAAAAATCTAAGCTTAATGCAATAAAGATTAGCCGATAAACTTAATTTTGGAATGTTATAGCGAGTTTCATTCAAGAAAAGATCTGCTCTTTCTGACAAAAGATTTAATCTGTTTGAATTTTAAGAGTTTCATTCCAACAAAAAGAGCAAATCTAGATCAAATCTTAACACGAAAGATTGGATCTCTGATGGGTTGGCAGATTTGATTTGAATGGACAAATACATGTAAGGTATTTTCTGTCAAGTGTCAAATGAAAAATATTTTGTTATTAATTTGTTGTGAACTATATCCAATCCGTGCTAAGAAATAAAGAAATAATGGACGAAGAATATAATAAATTATATTTTATAAATTCAGTGGAGTTTTTGATTGCTTCGTCTTCCTCGTCATCTGATGATGAAGATGTTTTGTTAAGGAATGTTTGTGTCAGTTATTCATCAATACTACAATTAAATCTGGAAGTCAAGTTTCATTGAAAAGATCAAATCTTGATTTTGAGAGGAGATCTTTGAAATTTGAATAAAACTATTAAAACACTTTTCAGAATTTTTTTTGTCTTTCACAAATATAATTTGTATTGTTTCATTTTAAGTAAATGCTAAACATATTTGATAAGAATTTTCGTTTAAAAAACATTAATTTGAGTTATAATAAGCTGTCACTGATTTTATTTATCTTCTATGGAATTCTAAATTGAAATGATTTAGATTTAAGGCAAGGCAAGGTTAGCACTAAAAAAGTAGTTCATTAATTGTTTCAGTCTTTTTAAACATCCCCACCGATTTTTCAAAATAAATCCCCTTTCACACAGGGAAACCAGTTGCTGGAGATTCTTTTGACGTTATCCTTTAATTGCCTTGTAGCTTTCACACGAAGAAACTGAAACGAAGTACGAAGAAACCGAGAAATACTTTTAATAATATAAGCAATTATCAAAACTAACTTCGAAATTAAAAGAAGAAACATAAATCTTTTAAGCCAATAATTTTTTGCACAAAGCGATTTTAGAATAGCCGCCATATTAACTAGTGATGCATATCCTTTTCAGTGACATACAGCTCGATAGCTGGGCCAGAACTGCCCATTGTCCCTTACACGAACATGCACGAATAGATGCTAAGAAGATTTGACATTTCATAAAAGACAAAGTGAAATTTTTTTTTTTGTTGCGGTCGCAGTTTTTATTCAACAATATATACTTCAAAAATACCTGATGAAATAATTTTTGTGTAAACATTTCTCGCTCACACACACATAAAAATCGACTTTTTCACAGATTCCTTCCAACCAAAAAAAAATTACGTCAAATGGTTGAAAGGAATTCGTCAGAAAACGAAAAAAAAAATATTTGCGGAAACAAAATTGTACCTCAACTACTTAACTACATTGATGTGTTTGGAAACATTAAATTTCTTGTGAATAAGCACTAATTTTCATATTTTGCTGCCAAAATCCATAGAAAAAAAATCAAAGTTGAAAGAATTTCAAGTTACTTAACAGGCATCACGGTATTTCTTCTTGAATTAAGTTGTTGATATTTTTGATTTTTTTCTTTAATGTGAATATTTTTCACCTATACAAAGTTTGGGAAAGTATTAATATATATACATACTTATAAGTAAATAAGTAAAATTACCTATTAATTAAGCTTATTTTCTTTTTAAATGAAATGTTATGTTTACGGATGTACATACGTTCTCAAAAAAATAACATATATATGCAGGTACGACCGCTTCACTGAGCAGAAAATTACAATCGCAGACATTAGATTCAAAATGTGCCTCTGACTTTGTAAAAGATACAATTTCTGTTCTTGAAAATAAACGCAAGGACGCGACTAATGTTTTTTCAAGTTTATTCCAAGAAATAGAAGAAATAGCAGATTCATTGGATGTCGAGATATCAAAACTAAGGATTGTTGCAAGGCAGACAATGAGGGCGAACCAACCGACTTCTAATGTGGAGGAGTACTTTCTGAGAAACATATACATACCACTATTGGACAGAATCTTGAACGACCTGCAGACTCGTTTCTTCGCAGAAGTATTGAGGAACTATGGCATCCGGTATTGTATGCCGTCGCTAATCGATTCGGTTGATTCTGCGGAAATAGAAAACAATAGTAGACCCTTATGTGGGACTTCTGGACCAATCGGTTAAAAGTGTGCTCAAAGAACTTGAGTTGTGGACCGCAAAATGGAAGCGGGAAGCGGACCAACACAAATTGCCACCCATCGCAGTTCTAGAAGTTCTAGACGTGTGTGATCCAGATATGTTTCCGGGGATTAACCAACTTCTGTGCATTTTAGCAACATTTCCAGTCAGCGCAGCAACCACAGAAAGGTCGTTTTCGAACTTGCGGAGACTTAAGACGTGGTTGCGGTCGAGAATGGGGGAGGATCGATTGACAGGCTTGGCATTGTTAAACGTTCATAAAGATATAAATATCAGTGTAGACGAAGTTATTAAACGATTTATACAAAAATCAAAAAGAAAATTAGATTTCGTCATTTAAATTTTTTTTTAAATTACAATTTGTTAATAATTTACATATTTATTTTCTTTTCTTTTACTTACAATTTTTATATAATATTTTTATTTTATTTATTTATTATTATTATCAAGGTAATTACTTACTAAGATAGAATACCTTATAAAATAGCGCAAGGATCAAAATAGATTTTTAAAAATTGATATTTTAGTTGTATATACCAAAACAAATTCTGTGAATATTAAATTGTAATTATGATATGAATTGAACGAAATATAAAACAAAAATAATAATAGGTAATAAACGGAAAAAAAAAATTAACAATAAAAAGAGATAAAAAATTAAAAAGTGCTCTACACATATACCATCGTCAAAAACCTTCCAAGTACTGCCTAAGTCTCATCCTAAACAGCTTCGAAAAACCTATCATCCGAAGTGCAATGGCAAGAGAATTCCACAACCGAACTGAGAACGAAAAAAATTGTCGATTTGATACCAAGTATATGTACACACCACACCGTATTGGTAACCAGATTAAACGATCTTGTAGATCGCGGCACACAAATCTTATTATAAAGGTACACCGGTTGATGCGTTTGCAATGGAGAATGCGAATGGAGAAATATGGTCATATTTTTTTAATACAAAAATATACCGCGCAATACAATTATGAGCATCATTTAATTTTCTTGTTTGAATAGAATCACAATAACTAAATATTTCGCAACCAAAGAGCATTGTTTTTGCCAGAATGATTCTCGTTTTAAATGGTGTAATTTTTTGACTTGTCCATAGTAAACGTAAGCTTCCATAAACCCAAGGTACATTTTATATGCTCATTCCATGAAAATGTCGTATTGAAAACTATGCCAAGATTTTTTGCCCATTTAACAAACTCGATTAGTATTAAGGTATAGATTAGGAAAATATGAAATTATTATACTCATCGTTTTTAATTTTTTTTTACATATTTTTTTGAGAGTGATTTCAGGGTGTCCTAAAAAAAAGTCTCCGTACTGAGGAAGAAGCGAGGGAAGCATCTTTAATCTTCAGCGAAAAATTGGAGGAATTTGAAGCTTACTTATCTTCAACACCAACAACGAGAGCAGCAACGACAGCAACAACTATGTAACCGCGGAGTATATCCTTAGAATAATTGAATAAATTAAAATTGTATTTAAAGTTTGCTTGTGTCATTTTTTCAGACACCCTCTAATGAGAATATTTTTTATGACAACTTACTGTCTCAAATCGCAATTTTCACAGATTTATGAAATTCGGACAACAATCGCCAAAAGTATGATTATTTTGTATAGAAGCAAATAAGAGTGTACTTACACATTCAAATTTGAGCGGTTATTTTCACTGGAGCAGCTAACTTGGATTTACTGGAAATAACATAATCAACCTCGCTGCTGATCAGTGTTGCCAATCATTAAGTTTTCTTCTGTGAATTATAAGATACGAAATCTGTACACGCAATTTCCATAAATGTTGTTTGGTTCTATGAAAACTGAATTTCCTTTTTGGTTAATCTTATTCTGTGACCAAAAACTAATACTCAAAAACGTAGTTTCATTCTATTTTTATTAAACTATATACTAAATGAAATTACTTAAGTGTGATCCCTGATTGGCTCTCAAAAATAACGACGCAGAAATTCGTACATATCTATTATTTTCACGTTTTCCTTTTTTTTGTAAATGGAATAAAAAATAAAATGCACGACTGAATCGCACGTAATTGCTCTTATTACATCACATCATATGCAAAATATTTCTATTAAGAATCTAAATATATTATTAAAGTCGTTTTTACTTAATTTTGTATAAACAAAATTTCCTTAATTTTTTTCTAAACAAAATGGTTGCGACAGTCTCAAGCATTGAATAATATAAACTTAAAAACGAAATTTGAAAAAAAAATCGCTAACACGTTTTCGAAATATTGAATCTTAAAAAAAATATTATTTTTTTTTTAAAATCCAATTATATATTTTTCGAAAATTTTGCTATCCAGTATTATTTATAATTCGAAGGATCTCCGATATGAAACTTTTGATCGAAATCCGTCTAGCCGTTTATGATAAGGTCGGAAATGAAAAAAAAATTGTATGGGAGGTATCGTTAATAACATAATATGCAAAAAAAAATGTTTGACCAAAATGTAGACTATACCTAAAGATGTGCACACATTTTTTCTTATCAAAATCGTTAGAGCCGTTTTCGTAATAATCAAGTTGGTAGAAAAATTTGTATGGCATGTACTGTAATTTTTAAGTATTAAGTATTACAAACTATCCTATCTTAGGAACGCCAGCAAAATGAACATTTAAAAAAAAATCATGAACATCGGTTAGATAATTTCGGAGTTCATTCAACACATCAACGTGACATGAGATTTATATATAATAGATAAAAAGAAACTCAAATTTATTTTTTTAGTGTTTATTTTCTGTATCAAAATTGTTTTTTTTATTCTCAACAAACTTAAAATAATCAAAAGTTAAACAAAAAGTTTTAATTCTAAAAAAAAAAAATAATTAATTCATATTCGATAAGTTAAAAAATAGTTTCAATGTATAAACATTAAATTTATCCTAAGTTTAAAAAAAATCGAGTTTAAAAGTACAGCAGATTTTTTAATATTAATTTTATTAACATTAAAGTAGGAACAAAAATAGGTTGTTTTCATAAACGCAGAAAATCTGCGCTAGTTAAATCTCATTTCTTTTCTCATGAATTTTTGAACGCAATATACATATACACTTTAGAATGCGTGCAGTTAACACGAACACCTGTTTTAATAAAAAATAAATTTTCTCTCGCCTGCGCCTTTCTGCAACCAAAAAATAATGGCTGCGTAATCTGCCTGATCCCGGTGATATGTGTTTTTTATGAGCAGTAGGACTGCAATTTAACTAGGTTAGTGCGACCGAAATCTGAATTTATGACACGCCAACCGCATGTCGTAGTTAGCAGACGTTTATAAAAACAACCATACTCCTTCAAAGATCAAAGTTTTACTTAATTCTTAAAATGGAACAATAAATATGTGGGGGTGGCCGTGGCGCGATAGTTCTGCGCTCTCCTGTCAACCTCGTGGTTGAAGGTTCGATTCCTGCCATCTTCTTATATTCCATTAAAACCATTAAAATTCTAAAAATTCTCACAAAATAAGTTGCTGCTTTGCTCATTACATGTTGTTTAGGCATATCACTAACAACATGTGATTGACTAAACTAGCATACCCATAAAATATGACAACAAAATAAATAAAAAATGCGAATTATAAGAGACATAAATAAATAAGACAAGGTAATTCTCTCCGCATTAGTTCAGCCGCCATCCCTGGAGATAGATCTGAGACAACAACCAGCTCTAGTCTCAGAACATCGCGCCACACATCTTTCCTATCCTTCTTCCACCGGATGCTCCCGCTGTGTTTAGAAAAACATATAAAGGGTATTCATAATCCCTTGAGCGCCTGCAAAGTTATAAAAAAAAAAAAAACAAATGTAACCCATATTCATATTCTATAGCCTTTGGTGGAGTTATGCGAAGCGCTTGTTGCCATAAATAATGGTCGCGTCAGTTCGGTTTTGAAAACATCCGGTGTTTTTGCTTAAAACGTTCAAAACTGGAATGAAGACTCACACCTGCAGCATAGTCATTATACGCATAGAGTTCTTCAGATACACTTGGTACATGGTGAAGGGACTCGTCCGACCTCTGCGGCATCTTGATCGCGAATCGCAACAGAAATTAGACCAGCCTGTGTGTTAGCTTATGAGATATGACATTCGACAAACTTTTACCAGAATTTCAGTAAAATATTGTAGTATGTGTATTAAAATTACACATACGACAATTATTTACCAAACGTTCGCTGCACAGATTTTGTATGAAAAAAATGTCGCATATTTTTATTTTGTCGTATGTATAGAATTTGTATACACATACGATAAAGAAATACTTGAAAATTGGTGACCATGCAATTTCGACAAATTTTAACGATATTATCTTAGAAACGGCAGAAATAGCGAAAAACGGATTTCACTAGGTTGTAGAGAAAAATTCAAATAACAAAACTGCATTTAAAACTTAAAACCTTATTTTTTCGCATACCACAATATTTTATCCAAGCGACAATATGTAAAAAAAAACTAACCAAAATGTAGATAAAATATCTACCTAAAGTAGTGACATACTTTTTTGTATCAAAATCGTTAGAGCGGTTTTCGAGATTGTTAAGATGGGAGAAAAAAATGTATTGCAGGTACTGTTAGTTTTGGGCATAATAAATAATAAAGGGTTATGCATTTTGCGGTTTCAAAAGTATAAGGCTGGAATTCGACATCTGTCAAACTAAGATCTTAAGCCAATTTCTTTTTTTTCAGTTGAATTGGATCGCTTAACTATCGCACAACGCATAAAAATTGTTAAAACCTACTACAAAAATGGGCTCTGCCACAGCCACATATCGTGCTTTATGAGGAGATTATGGTTTACATAATCGTCCAACTACGCAAGCAATTTGCAAAATTTGAAGAGACTGGATTGGTTAGAGATACTGTAAGGCCTATGGATCATTGTTTCGCTTGTACCACTGAAAATATCGCTGCTGTCAGTGAAAGTGTTGCCGAAGACCCCAATGTGACGATTACGGCACATTGTGGCGTATTTTGCACTTGAATCTACATGTACACCCATATAAAGTCCAGATCACACAACAACTGAAGCCAGCTGACAATTCACAACGTCGTAGATACGTCGAATGGGTGCTTGAACAACAGGCGGTGGACGGCGATTTTTCGAACAAAATTTTCTTCAGCGACGAAGCACATTTCTCACTCGGTGGGTATGTTAATAAACAAAATTGTCGTATTTAGTGTTCTGAGAATCCTCAAGTAATTGAAGAGAGGCCATTACATCCACAAAAAATCACTGTTTGGTGCGCTCTTTGGCCCGGAGGTGAGATTGGACCTTACTTCTTCGAAAACGACTATGGAACGACTGTCACCGTCAATTTGGAGCGTTATGGTCATATGATTCCGACTTTTTTTTGCCTGCTATTGAAGAATACGACTTGGAAATCACTGGGTTTCAAAAATACGGTGCCACATGCCACACAACTCGAGCGAATATGGCTTTATTGCAAGAGACATTTCCTGGCCGTGTAATTTCTCGTCGTGGCGATATCAGCTGGCCACCAAGCTAGACTTTTTTTTGTGGGGCTACGCGAAAGACCGTGTTTTTTCAGATGAACCTTTAACTCTTGACCACTTGAAAACCAACATTCGTCAAATTATGGCTGAGATACCGCCCAATATGTTTCAAAACTGATCGAAAATTACCTCAAAAGAATCGATGCTTGCAACAATTCGCGTGGTGGTCATTTAAATGATGTAATGTTTCACACATAATGTCAACGTTCAAGCTTTATAATAAAAAAGAAATATGAAAAAAAAAATTATATTTGAGATAATCTTCTAAATGTCAAGTTTGATTAAAATCTCGATTTGTTTTTGTTTTGCAAATGCAAAACTTGCCCTATAGTACCTAAAGAGAAAGTAACAATTAAGTAAACACGATTTGCTCTTGTAGCAAGGCCCAGTTAGTAGGTATAGGTAGTCAAGTTATCCTATGCAGGCTTAAAGCCAATGTAGGTACCTTGATTATTAGTATAATGAATTGTCGAATGCATATGATTCAAAAAATGCAGATTTTTTAGAGATTATTAATATAAATGTGATTATAAAATTCTAAATTATTTTTTTTTTGATTAGTTGTAAATATATTGATTTTTCAAAAAAAAAATTAATTTTAATTAGCAAAACAAAATTATTTAAAATTTGTTATGTCCTATTGGTGCCTAAACCTGATATTGCATAGACAACTGCCTGATTTGGTTTTCTTTATGTTTGTTTTTTGTAATGGGTGGTGAGTTCAAGGTGGAGTATTGCAACATACGTGGGCTTAGGAAGAATTTCTATATGCTGCGTATGTCGAGACTGCAAACAGCAGCTCAGCTGTTTTGGCACTAAGTGAAACACAAGTAGGGGAAGATTCTGACCCCTCAGAATTATTTTTATTTTTTTGAAATCACGGTTTCGCCGTATATGTGCAAAAAGATGTAGCTTATCAGCTCCAACCACAATATGGCCCTTGTTTAAATACAAACTTTAACTTCATGTGGTTTAAATTCGCCGTCAATAAGCACATCATTCACACATGCTTGATTTATTGTAGCCCTAGTTTGGATAGTAATTCGACTTTTTAACGAATTCGATGCACTGTCGGACTCCATCCCAAGAATTGTTTCCCAATATCCGCACTGTGAAATTATTGTTAGGGGCAATTTCAATGTACACAACTCCAAGTGGCTACGCTACTCTGGTCAGACACCACCCGAAAGAAGGTATGTCGAGATCTTTGCTGAGGTCAAAAATCTGACTCAGTTGATTAATGAGCCAACAAGAATACCTGATGTTGCAGGTCACTCCGCCATCACCCTAGACTTGTTTCTTACCTCTCAGCCTGGTAAATACACTATTAGTGTGTTATCGCCTTTAGGCACATTGGACCATTGTTTCATATCAGCAAATTTCTCGTGCTCAAACCTCACAGTTAAAACAGTAAAAGAAAAGAAAATGTACGACTGCATCGTACGAACTTGCTCTTGTAGCTAACAACTTTAGTGTTACTCACTGACGCTGTTAGTAGGTAGCTAGCCTATAGTTATCCTATGCAGATTTAAAGCCCATGTAGGTAATATTACTTTGCTTCTTAGTATAATGAATTGTCGAATAAATAATTCAAATGCATATTAAATGGATGGATGCACACATCAACAAAATAGGCTTAACGTATAATGCAAGCTGGTTTGTGAATCACACGGACATTACATTTCCAGAGGAAAGCAAATGGCTTCTTTCTCTTGGGAGTAAATTTGCTTTACCAGTGACGTATAGCAACTTTTTCACCAATAAGTGTCATTGCAGATGTTGAACAATGCATACAAAGAATTGAAGAAGAAAGAGACAAAGACGTTGCCAGACTAAAAATTGCACACAAAATAACTACGTTTCAAAGAAAAATTAAATACAATGCCAAAGAAAAATTCATTTTGAAAGTATTTGATGCAACACAAAAATTCTTAAGAAAATACAAAAATAGAATAATAATAACTAATGCCGACAAGGGTAATAAGACGGTTATAATGTACAACAAAGATTACATAAATAAAATTAATAAGATATTAGAAGACAAAACAACATATAAGACAATAAGAACAGACACAACGGTCAAAATACAGAAAACAAATAACTCTTTTATAAACGACCTTTTCAAACAAAGTTATATAGACGCAAGGCAAAAGAATAAACTCTACTGTTCAGCAGCACTGGCCCCTCGATTATATGGACTACCGAAGATTCACAAACCTGATCTTCCGCTTAGACCTATCTCTTCTTCAAACAACGTCCCATGCTACCAACTCGCAAAATATATAGGTGAAATCTTAAAGTCCATTATTTCAGAAAATTATAACATCAAAAACTCATATGAACTGAAACAGAAATTTTCAATAATAGATTTAGAGGAAGAACACATTTTGGTATCATTTGATGTAATTTCTCTATTCACCAATATTCCAACATATTTGGGGATAAAACACATAATAAAAAAATGGGATAATATAAAAGAATCGACAAAAATACCAAAAACACAGTTTCTAAAAATATTAGAGTTTTGTCTTAAAGACAACAATTATTTCAAATTTGCTGACAAAATATACAACCAAACTTTCGGCATGCCAATGGGTAACCCATTATCACCAACCATAGCATATATTGTTCTTGACAACTTACTAGACAACACAATAGAAGAATTGAAAAAATTAAACATCGAAATTAGATCTATAGTAAAATATGTAGATGATATTCTAGCTATTGTTAAAAAACCGGACGCACCACTAATTCTTCAAATACTTAACAATTATCACAATAAACTACAGTTCACCATAGAAACAGAAAGCAACAAAAGTTTACCATATTTGGATTCCAGATTACATAGCCAAGGCAATAAAATTTATCTAGATTGGTACACAAAGATCACATCATCAGGCAGAATGATTAATTACCACTCCAACCAACCAATGCAACAAAAAATCAAAACAGCCAGAAACTTCACAAACAAGGTATTAGAAAAAAGCTAAAACAATTCCACAGCAAAAACATAGAACAAATAAGAAAAATACTTAAAATGAACAATTTTTCTAACCCCATAATAAATGGACTTATACAAGATAAAGTAAACCAAAAACATAATAACAAAATAATAGAAACCAAGGATGGCAATGCTAAAATATTCATCAGAATACCCTACATACCAAAGCTTACTCATCGTCAACAACTTCATGAGATAATCAAGAGAGATAACGTAACATTCGCATATAGAGCAAACTGCACATTGCGAAAACTTTTCACAAACACAAAAACACCAATCGGCATAGAACAACAACATAGTGTCGTTTATGAAATCAGGTGCAAGGGAGATGGACAAGCCATATGCGATCAAGTTTACATAGGTACAATAAAAAGAGCTTTAGGTACTAGAATAGCTGAACATCAAGCGGATATACGAAAGGGTAAGACGAATACTGGATTAGCACAACATATTGACTAAACACACAGCTGATTTTGACAACATCAAAATTCTGGACGAGAAAGAAAAGAAGAAGAGAAAGAAAATACGCGATACACATTAGAAAGCTTAAGAATCCAACAAAAAATGACAAGAGCAATGAACACCAAAGAAGACAAAGATAACATTAACAATCCGGGCGATCACTCACTTATTAGATATGTTATCTCGGATACCAAGCTATCGGGGTATATCTGTGGACGAATCAGATAGGTTAGCTGAAAGCTGTCAAAAAATCAAAGCAAAACACATACCAACGAATTTTGCAGTCAGCTGGTTCTATACATTTGTTCTCGGATAGCTAGTTATTCCAATTTTTTTGGGATAACTCAAGATAGCTTTCATGGGAGCAGCTGTTTTTTCATCAGATGTTGTTTTGCACACATTACAACAACAGAAAATTATTCCAGATTGCTGAGAATAATTGAGTGAACGTCCCCAATAGCTACAGAGTGGCAATCAAGAATCTGTGATATAGTTTTAAGGTTCCTGTCGTCATTAATTGTGTTAATGTTTTAATGTTGTATTTATTTATATATTTATTTGTAACTTTTGTTTAAAAATAGCATCATTTTATAATTTAACGTAAATATTAATACTTTGTGATAATTTAATGTAAATTGTAAGTTAAATCAACAATAACAACTTATGTCAATTAATTTTTGCAACTTTTCCTTAATTATTCAGTTCACTACAATAAATTCAAATAACCCTGAAGAAGTTGGAAGATACCAACGAAACGTCGGGAAAAGAATGAAATAAGTGTTTTATTTGCATTCGGAAACCAAGGATCTGTAAGCCTGAATTATATTTAACAAATCATGTTAAATTACATCCAGATCATCATTATCATATATCAAATGGATTTTAGTTATGTAAATTAGGATTGTAATAATTTAAATATGTACAAGTACATATGTATATAATGAAAGTGATTGGTACGAGTATATATGTAGGTGGGAAAAACTCGTTTTTTAAACATATTTAAACTGCCAAAACCATCACTTTAATCGGTTTAAAAAAAACGAAGAACTCCATTCGATGCCACGGATCAATGAAAATTTTATAAAGAAGTATCTCGAAAATTGTAGGACGGGTTTTGATGAAATCCTGTATTTTAGTTTTCGTTTTTTTTTTAAACAAATTTTTTTTGAAATTTAGATATGATTTGTTTAGTGATTTTTAATGTACATGTGAATATAAAATTTAAAATTATTTTTTTTATTAGTTTAAAATATATTGATTTTTCAAAAAAAAAATCAATAATTAATTTTAATTTAAAAAACAGAGTAATTCAAAATTTTGATGCGCAAAATTGTTTTAACTACTTAGATCTTCTCAGATATAAAATTTGACTGAAATCCAATGCACCGTTACCGAGAAAGCCAAAAATTAAAAAAAAAAAAACGTTATATGAAAGGTACCGTTAATAGACTTTTCCCTTAAGCTTGGTTCTCACCGAATGATAGCTAGTACCAACAAAAAAATTCTGAAAATTTTGTATAGAAATCGTTGGAGCCCGTTTTCGAGATATAAACGGTGATTTTTTAAGAGCTTGGTTTTTGAAAATTCAAAAAAACACAGAAACTTGGAAAAAGTGAATGAAATTTTTATTTGGATCGATAAATCAATTTCTGCCATTTACTTTTTAAAAATAATTTCACTTAAATGTTGCCCGCGGCTACGCTTCACGTGGTCCATTCTGAAGGTCCAATTTTGGCAAACTTTTTCACACATTTCGGCCGGAATCTCACCAATGACACGTTCAATGTTGGCTTCCAAGGCAGCAATCGTGTTTGGCTTGTCCCCATAGACAATAGACTTAACATAGCCCCACACAAAATAGTCTAACGGGGTCAAATCACATGATCTTGGTCGCCAATTGACTGCGCCAAAACGTGAGATCAACTGCTCACCAAATTCGCCTCTCAATTGATGCATAGTTTCGCGTGCAGTGTGGAATGTGGCACCGTCCTGTTGGAACCACATGTCGACCGAGTTCAATTCTTGCATTTTCGGCAAAAAAAAATCTGTTATCATCGAACGGTACCTTTCTCCATTGACCGTAACCCTGCGGCCTTCATCGTCCTTGAAGAAGTACGGCCCAATGATGCCGCCTGCCCATAAACCGCACCAAACAGTGCATTTTTCGGGATGCATTGGTAGCTGCTGAATTGCCTCTGGCTGCTCTTCACTCCAAATACGGCAATTCTGCTTACTCACGTATCCATTTAGCCAAAACTGAGCCTCGTCGCTGAAGACAATTTTGCGATAAAAGCTTGCGAAACACATTTTTCACAAAGCACGAATTTTGATAATAAATTTCAATAATTTGCAAACGTTGTTCAGGCGTAAGTCTATTCATGATGAAATGGCAAACAATACTGAATCGAAATGTCAAATGTTCGTGGATATAAACGTCAAAAACCAAGTAGCAAAAAATCACCCGTTATAAGCGTTTCCCTAATGGTAGTATGGCAGGTACCGTTATTTTAGGCCTAAAAATAAAATTTCAATTTACCCTCTGAGGAAAGCCAAAAGAATCACACGTACCAAATATGAAGGTAATTGCTTAAGACGTTTAGGTTGCAGCTCGTTATTCATACAGACGGACAAACTGACAGACAGACAGACATTTTTGTCGATCACTTTTTTAGGCTTCTCTATGATCGTAATGTAATGTTTGATTGTTAGAATTTTTTTTTACAAATGCATAACTTGCCTTATAGTATCTACATATAATCGCAAGTAAAAAGTAGTCGAGTGGTCGAATGCTGTCTTCTCATTCACAAGCTCATTTCAAGTTTTGGGATTTATGTATGGCTTGGCTATTTTACATTTGATATGGCAATGTTTGATTTGTCCATACAATCGGTATGGATATTTAGTTTAAGGCTAGCCCTTAGTTATCCCTAGTGGGATGCCTCTTTAAGACAGATGATGCTGCGATCAGGTAACTAAAGCTCACTTGGAATAGCCTGATACGGATATCGGTGTCTGGTCATGTTTTGTTTTTACGATGGAGTCGATGCATGTGATTCCTGCTAGTCGATTTCATTCAGAAAAAATTATATCTTGACAGTTGCACCCAAATCAGGTTTAACCTGTGATTCAGCCTCCTATAACAAAGGAAGATTAGTTACTTGTTGCTGAGGGGTAGTTTGGTAGATAAAGCTTAAAGAATGGATGTATTGGATGTAGAACAGAGTGTGAGTTGCATTGATAAATCAGGGAACTACTACTTTTAGGTGTTCCTTTGTTGAGGCTGCTGCTCTGGGGGCCTTTTGGGAACATATGTGTCCAATCCCTCTGTGATACAAGGGCATTTACGATCTGCCGTGATTGTGGGGACCAACAAGAAAATATTACACTTATACTCATTTCCTCTGAAAATTTCGGTAGGGGTCAAAATTCTGCCGGGGTCAACATTTTTTTAACCAAATTTTGTTTTCAAAATTCTGCTTTTTAAAATTCTGCTCGCCGAAATTCTGCTTTTCAAATTTCTGCTTATCAAAACTCTGCAAATAATAAGAAACAAAAAGTTTGGAAAATGTTAAAAAGCGCGCGTTTTCGCGGACGTACTCTCACTTTCTTAAGCGGTTAATAAAAAATAGTCGCTCAATTTCTTAAGATAATTGTTCAGTTAGTTTCTATTGTTAAACCTCCGCGAAAATGTTTTGAGTACCTAGTTGAAAATAAATTTTTTGTAATTTTTTTTATACTTAAGTTTACCTTATGACTTGTTATTGTTTTATTTTTGTTTCCCGTTTGTTATTATAAATAATATAAAATGCACGACTAGATCGCAAGTAGGTACTTGCTCCTATGTTCATTCACATATGCAAGAGATTCTTAATTGAAACCCCTAAATATATTTTTAAAGTCGTTTTTTATTTAATTTGTTTTATATAAGAATTCGTAATTGTGTTCTAAAAAAATTGGTACGAACATTATGTTATTTAATAATATAAATTTAAAAACAAATTTTCAGAAAAAATGGTCCACCCGTTTTCGAAATATTGGATTAAAAAAAAAAAAAAACATTTTGAAATGCAGTAGATATTATTTAAAATTAAAAGGAGCTCCTGTATAAAATTTTTGATCGAAATCTGTTGAACCGCTTATGAGAAATTCGAAAATCAATAAAATGGTTGTAGCCAAAATGTAGGCCATACCTAAAGTAGTAGGTACACACACTAATTTTTATCAAAATCGTTCGAGCCGCTTACGAGATAATTAAGATGGTAGACAAATTTATATGGCAAGTAGCGTTATTTTTGGGGCTAAAACATGGACTCAAAAATCTATTTTGGACAATCACCTAAAATTCCTAAGCACCAAGTTTGAAAAAAATCGGTTCAGCCGCTTAGGCTGTAGATCGTTCTATAGACAGACAGACAGACAGACGGAATTGCGGGACCCACTTTTTTAGTGTTCTCTATCATCGTATTTCCCGGAAGAGTCCCGTATTATGTTCGAGTGTCCCGGGTAAATTTAGAGAAAACCCGGGACGTACAACTGTGCCGTATTTTATTTTTGTTACAATAATTTAAATATATGTTTAATATTTGTGTGTCAAAGTGCGAATCCGCCTTAACAAATGGTTCAGACCGATTTACTATAAGAGCATGTTCACTGAACGCATTAATTTGTCACCTTCGTTGAGCTGTCAGATTTCTTTTCAAACTGTCTTCACAAACTTCAAATTGTATCTTCACTAAAAAAAAACAATGCATAAATTTGAAATGTGAGTGTTTACTTGTACAAACAAATGGAATTTATTTCTGTTAATTATTTACAATAAATTTAGAAATTTGTGAAATGCTTTAAATAGAAAATGTGAATTCAACGATGATCTTGAGAGGAATTTTTTCTTCATAAACAACAATGGAAAAGCCAATACCTTAATCTGTCTAAAATACGTTTTCTATAAGCAGAGGAAGATATGATATTGAACAGCACTTACAACCAAAAAAAAAAAAAGAATCGGACTTTGATGCCACTTCAAGCTAAATGTACGATGTTATTTAAAGTCTGCAAGGAAGAATGCAATTAATGAAGACACCTGGACTCATGGACTCATTCAGGTCCAATGATTGCACAATGCACTTCAAAACTTATTAAAAGCTGTTTTGATCAAATATATTCAATGTGAACCTATTGTGTTCAATGTTCTTGAACCAATTATATCGAAGGAATTAAAACTTCTCTGCGCAGAGTAAGTTTTGTTACAGTTTTTTCTGATTGTTCTAATCAGCGCTGTAAAAAACTGCCGTTTTTTAACACCACAACTAGATAAATCAAGACTTTGGAGGTTGAAAATCTTCCAAGGGAAACATCGGACATCACTTAAAAATACAAAACTTTGGTAAAATTTTGGATATTTGTGCCTACAACACAAACTGTAATTTTGACGGGTCAGCAAGGAAAGGCAAGAACAACACTTTGATAAACTTCAAGCCATTACCGGTAATGATCTTATTGGAGTTTATCGTGCTGCTCACAATTTTTATCTCTAGACTGTTGATGTTGAAAAATTTAATTAAATTTGCGAAAAGTCCCAGTCTTAATACTTCAAACTAGTTCGTTACAGAAAAACTAGTTGGCTATTTCTAAAACCAGATATTGAGAGAATAATACAACTTCATAATCCTTTAAAATAATTTTTCTTATTTTAAAGAATTTGTTTAACAACTCTTCATCGGAGGCCATTCTTTGATCATTTTATTTTACATGTGAACATATTATTATCAGAGTCGCAAAAAATTGCATGTCTAAAGTTGCGGTAGCAATTAATTTAAAATTTAAATCTTAATTAGGAGAAAATTGCTAATTTTGTTTATAAACAAATTGATCAATGAGTAATTCTAACAAAAATTATTTGACCAAAATTAAATAAAATCATCAATTTTACATAACGTGTTACGAAATCTTAAATCATTGGGATGTATCTATTACAAAATATGAAGTTTTTAGATAGTTAATTCTTCGAAACATTACTATTTCCTACCTGGCCAGAAATAGATTCTACGTAATCTTTTGTCAACCGAAAGTAGAGGGATACAACTATTAATGATTCCAACTTGTTTGCCGAATAAAAAACAAATTCTCCAGCTGAAAAAGTTCTTTGCATAATGAATAATATTTAGAAAAATGAAAACACACAAATGAATGTTGAAACTCTCAGAGCCATGTTAATGGTAAAATTAAACTATAATTTTTGCTGCCAGGAAATTAAAAAATATTTAATTGGAAACGATAATATCAAAGAAATTTGTTTGTCAAAAAAGTACCAAGTACCAAACATGTTGTTATTTTGTTGGTAATATGTTATTAATGTGGCCGTGGCGCGATAGTTGACCTCATGGTCACAGGTTCGATCCCTGCCGTATTCTATGTCTTCTTATTTTTCCATTAAAACCCAATTCTAAAAATAAATGTCATACACTGAGTTGCTGGTTTACTCATTACATGCTGTTTAGGCATAGAACTAACAACATGTGATTGAGTAAACCTAGTATTCAGATAAAATATGACAAAGAATACAAAAAAATTAATGCGAATTATAAGGGACATCGATAAATAAGACACGGAAATTTCTCCGCATTAGTTCAGTCGCCATCCCTGGAGATAAAATCTGAGACAACAACCACCTACAGTCTCCTAATATCGCGCCACACATCTTTCCTATCATTCTTTCTCTTCCCTAACCTCACCATCACGGCAACACTGCGTTTACACATTTAAAGGGTATTCATTATCCCTTGAGCGCGTGTAGATTACAAAAAAAGAAAGACTTGGTAAAAAATATGTTGAATATTTTAAAAAAAATGTAAAGTTTTTTTTTTTTTTTGTTTTTGAGAATTTTGTATCACACATGTTTTTCAATTTTTAAATGTATGTCCCAGGTTTTGCTCAGAGAAATATGGTCACCGTACCTATAGTACATATCTACCTACATATATCGCAAGTAAAAGTGAATTCAAAAATTTAAAAAATAAGCAGAATTTTTTCTTTTTTGTTGACAGACAGAATTTTGAGAAGCAGAATTTTGAAAAGGAGAAAAAATAAAAAAAAAGACAGAATTTTGAAAAGCAGAATTTTGAACAGCAGTATTTTGAAGCCAGAATTTTGACCCGCTCCCAATTTCATACTGTGCCCAAAGTGAAAGCACAATATATTAGGGATTAGAGCAAGGTAGACGTTTTTTAAACGAGCCAAATTATGGTTCTAAGACTAAGCCGGGTAACTCGTACGGCGATTTTCGCGAGATTTCTCACATATCAACAGTTTTTGGAATTCATTGATTTCAGCATGAACTCACAAAGGACATTGACCGACATACATCTGTGTTCCTTTCAGAACGATTCAACGAGATGCCCCACATGGTATAGAGAGAATGGTTTCAGTTAGTTGCTGGTCTAGATTTATAGAAGCGAGATATCGAATACAGAGAGATGATATCCATTGGATACCTTATGCCATGGTGAAAGAAAAACCGGCTGGTTATTGCAATTTGACACTCCAGCATGTAACTGAATGATCCTCCTGGAGGACTTGTGCAACTGGACCAGTCGGAAGATTAATACATACATTGTTGTTAAACTCATAATGTATGGATGATTATCCGCTAAGGGGTACCCACAGATCTCTCACCTATTTCAAAATAATGTTTATTCGCAAACCAAACTAGTGTTATAGTCTTCCACCTACATATCATTACCTGAATACAAAGGGTTAAGTGTACGCTGACTGAATCGAGACGAAATCACGGATAAGAACTTCCTGTTTTTAAACTACCAACTCAATAGCTTTTGTAGGATACTTTATTATACCATTCCTACTTCCTTTATTATGATATATCCTTTTTTTCACATTTCCTGGCATTTTTAAAGAACACAAATTACACATTTTAGTACATATCACAAGAAGAAATATTTTTTTGTAATTTATTGCACAAAAATTTGCACGGTTATATTGTAAACATATACACCGTCCACACAATGGATAAAATGCCTCTCCACATAATATACCAATGAAAAATACTCCCCTAGATGGCTCTGCCATATAAAATCACATCCGAAACGAAATGTTTATTTTAATGACAAAAGCAAACCCAAAATACCTATTAAAATTAACTCACTATCATCAATGGTACAGAACTGAAAATATGATTGACTGAATTCAGAAAGGCATAATAGCAGCGTAAATCATATTTATTGGCTAATAAAGGCTATCCCACTCGTGCTGTAGACCATTTTATTTGAAAATTGAACGATTTCACGATTGAATTATGGACAATGGCCATTCCAACAACACGGACAATGAGCATTTGAACAGGTCGGTAACAAAAAAAAAAAGGAGAGAAAAAACAATTTATAAAACTTTTCGGTCTTATCGTTGAGCCAATGTCCCTTGGTTGAAATTATTATTTTCTGGTTTGTTTTTAATGACCAAAATGTTGTGCAACTTTTTTAAACTTACATAAACGATCGTTGAAAAGTCAAGTACTTATAAAGTGTTGGATTAAATTCAGTGATTTTAATTTTAAAAGTTTAGTTCTCTTATAGAGGGAACCGAAAAAATAAAAATTCAATGGGCTGTCTGAGAGCTGAAACAGATAAACTTCAAATTATTTTAAAAATTTAAACTTGCGCGCCTTTATTTAAAAATTAAAAAAAAATACTTTTTACAAAGCGATTGGATATGGATAGAGAGTTCGAATAAATATGGTTCTTAAGCGTTTTTCTTTTTAATACCAAAATAGGCAAAATCGAACAAGTTTTTTTTTTTGCTCAAAAACAAAGTTCAAAATATCATACCTATTCGGGTTTTAGAGTACCAGGGAAGGTCAATTCGTAAGCACTAAGTTATGGAATAGTTGACTGTGCCAATATTTTGTCGCTCTAGTTTAATTTTCCATAGAAAGGACGTATATTTGAATACAGGATGGATTAGAAATATTGTTATAACTTGCATGCCGAAAAATACCATCATTTGACATTTTATTTAAAATGGCGTGCTAGATGAGAAGTTTCGATGGTTGTTGTCTATGGTTTGACAGTTGAGAATTGACATTCTCTTCAGTAATGTTTGACAATTCATCATGAATCATTTGACGGCGGAACAAAGCTTCCAAATTGTGAAAATTTCATCTGAAAAAAAATTAATCTGTTCCCGAAGTTCATAGAGCACTTTTACCCGAGAATTGTGTTTAGCGATGAAGCTCATTTCTGGGTAAATGGCTTCGCCAATAAACAAAATTGCCGTATAGGGAGTGATGACATTCCTCAAGCCATTATTTCTAATAAAATTGACTTTTTGGTGCGGCTTACACGCTGGCGGCATCATCGGTTCTTATTTGATTCGACATGAGTAAGGGGCTGCCGCTACGGTGAAAAGCGAGCGCTTTTTTTTGTAATTATGCGCTCACTCAAAGGGTTATTAATACCCTTAAAATGTTTATACACAGTGCAAGCGATTAGGAAAATGGGATAGGATTAGACGGGAGATACCAATGTACATTGGTTTTAAATGCCTGATTATCGCAATGGGAGTGAAAAATTCGGGCGGGTAAAGCATTCCGCGTTCGTGGTGTGCGGCTAAAGAAAATATCTCTATACTTGACAGTATGTCCGAAGTTGGGCTCAAGGGTAAACTGATGGGCATTCCTAGCAGCGCCAGTGTTACGGTTGAATAATTTAAGGGAGGAATGTAACTAGCTATTTCACTAGAACACTGTTTATTATAATACCGATAAAATAATGAAAGGCATGAAACATTGCGACGGTGCGAGAGAGGCTCAATTGTTTTAGTTATTGTTTCATCACATATCATTTTTAAAGCTCTTTTTTGGATTCTGTGCAGGAGACTTAAGTGTGTTATGGGAGCACCTGCCCAAATATGTCAATTGCACTCAAGCTTTGGACGAATGAAGGCTTTATAGATTACATCAAGATCAGAAGATGAGAAATATTTCTTGCATCGTCTCAGAAAACCCAAACATCTTGTAGCATTTTTGGCGACGTCGAATATGTGTTCATTCCACGAAATGTGGTCAATGATGCACATATCGAGAACTGAAAGTTGTTCGGTTTCCTCAATGCAAGCGCCGCCAATGGACACCGGCATTGGGGGAGGCTCCCTCTTTAACGACAATAGACAGCATTGGGTTCTTGAAGCATTAAATTCTATGCGGTTTTTTATTCCCCATTGGAGGCTGTCGAGATCACAATTTAATGAGTTCTGAGGTTGAAGTCGAAACAGTTTTCGTTTAAGTCAACCCTACGCATCATACGGGTAATAGGTTCATTCAAGCAATAAGAGGTACGATGACTAGGCTGGCAGAAGAGGCGAGGTTTTCTTAGGTTACTGGGCTTAGTGCTATGAATGATAGAGTTGTAGAGGGTTTCAGAGAAATGGAATCTAGGTATGTAAGTCGTTTTTGCCACGAAGATTTTCAATAGCGCTAGTTTAGTTAACTAGTTTCCAATGCGTATAGCCAAAAAGAACGAAAAGTTAGAAATAAAGGTACACAAAACATCCTTCCCCAAAATACAGTATGTACCACTATTGTCGCGCCAAGACAGCTAAGCTCTAACTAGATTCAAGCCTAAATATAACTAAAATGTATAACTTATATAAAGATTCTTTTGAAAATCTCATAAGGGAAAGTTATTATACATAGATACGTGTTCAAAACAAATTTTAACTTAGATTTTCATCAGCCGAAATCTTATAAATATTGAAAGAGGTCTATCCCAATGCAGAGTAAGATAATTCACTAACAGAATTCTTAATAAAGGACAATGAAATTCATATCAATTTAAAACAATAAATTGCGCGAGAGCAAAAGACTCTTGATAAAGAATCAACGATCCCGATTCTGACGTTCAATCTCCAAAATTGTACATCCTGTGTCTGATCCTTTGTATCCTTGAAAACAAGAATTCGATAATGGCCCTTATTGCTATTCAACATTTCATGGAGACTCATCCATACGTTGAAAGTACAGTATACTAAAATCTTTACTCACAAGGCAAAGCGGCTTAAGTCGTTTTTTAGCATTTTTCAGGAGAACGAATAATACTTTTAAAAAAATATACAAGCAGAACCGTTTTAAATAGAAATATGAAGTTTGGTCACAAGCATCATAATTTTCTACTCTTTTTGTGCGCATTTAAGGATTAACAAAAGTAGTTTAATTAAAGTATATATTATTAAAATTTATCACTTAAGCCCTTTCATTTTTTTATAATTTGTATATTAAATTGGCTTATGTTACTTAAGCCGGTTTTCCGAATATCGTTTCATTTATTGTTTGTACTTACTTATACATAAGCCGTTTTTTTCCTTTTTTATATTTAACTATATTGTTACTTAAGACTTTTTTCTCTAAGGAAATTTTTATTGAAATAAAATTTATTGAAGGACAAAAAACATATAAATAAGTTAATACAAAAATTAGACTGCAATAAAAGAAGATCACTTAATATAAACAAGTCAAAAGTACCATATTCAACTTATTCTGTAAGATCCGGCCGGATGAAAGTCTGTTGCAAAGAGTCTTATAAAGGTGATGAATCTTCTCATCGGTCAAAGGGAGCAGAAGATCTTGTCTTTTTTGCTTTGTTGATCTTATTCGGTCCATCGAACACCATTTCAAGAGAGCCTGTGTTTAGTATATTACAGCCTAGTAATTTGGCTGGCCTGTTTACGAATATAAAGACTTTCGTATGCAGTAATACTCATAATATAATTCAGAACTTCATTTTTATCACATCTAAAATTTTATTAGTCGCAACTCCTTTTTATCGAATATCCTTTATTACCTCGGTACTTAGTTTGCAATAACGGTCAGTTTCTGTTTTGAAGCATTTTTGACAGACTTGTGTTCTGATGCCTTTCAGATTCAGGAAATATGAATACGTACACTTTAGATTTCGAGGTTATCCACTCTTCTATAAATGGATTTTTTATAGTTAAGATTATAGTTGCCCAATACTGTTTAAAAATAATGTTTGTTAATTTTCTGCATACATTTCCTTTGCGAATCTGTCAACAGTCTTGTGCCGGATTTACACGACTGCCAAGTTCGCAGTACTTACTGCCAAAATACTGCTCTCATTAATTTAATTATCGACATTCGTTTATACGAAGATTAAATAATGACAGATTAAAATACTGTCAAATATCAGTAAAGAAGAGGCAAGTTCATTCTTTATTGCAAATTGTCATTATTTAAAAATTGTTGTCAGTACTGAATTTACACGATGTCAGTATAATGTCACAACTTAACGAAAATTCTGGCTGGCAGTTTTTTTAGTGACAAATATACTGCCATATTTTCGACCATTTACACGACCAGCAAAATAAGGCTAAAATTTTGACAGTAATACTGCCAATTTGGCAATCATTTAAATCTGACATTGTCCTTTTGCAGGCACGTTTTTTCCAGTACTATTTAAGCAGTTCTGGCCTAAATTTCGTTTCGTAAATTTTTGACGTCTTCCCTTCCGCGATTCTCTTGTTGATATTGATACACTTTCAGGGCTTAACTTATTACTTTCTGGGATGTGACCCTAAATTTCGTTCTAATTAGGTGGCCATTTCTTCAATGTCTGATTCAGAAAAGAAAGTTTGTGGTGATTTTTCTGGCAAAAGAAATCCTGGATCTTTAACGCTATCATCATCTGCGCCAAATGATTCATCTGACATCATATCAGTGGCCAATGTAGATTTCAAATCTGCGATGTTTGCATCTGTTAGGTCATGGACACTGGTTGTAGCTGTTTCATTAGCCACAACTGGCACAAAGATCTCGTTTTCTATATTGAATTAAGCGAAATGTAACTTAAATTCATTCACCTAGATAATAATATCTATAACTAAAAAGTACGTTTTCCACAGGGCAACTTAGAATTAGACCCATTTCAACTGATGGACAACTAAATTTTGTTTATAGAAAACAAATTCATAAGATATCTTAAACCGAAATTAATAATGCTATCTATTAGGGTCGGTAGACATCGACCAAAAATATTGCGTCTTAGATAGGTACGATAGCATCTAACTGATGAGCCCAACTATCGTGCCCGGGCGAAACGCATTTTGGTCTATAGGTCACAAAATATTTCAATTGACTTTAATCCACACAGTACACAAAACAAAAATAATATGTAAATATTGTTTGCGTTTTCTTCGAATATAATTCTATCTAACGTTAATGATCTGCTTTTTATTATTAAAACATTTTTCGTTTTTAAGAGTTTAATATTGGATTAGTAATAAAGCTATTCAATCCATTCAAGTGTAAAATGATAAGTTGGCATAAAAGTTTGCATGAACGGCCTTATAATTTGTTTACTTAGATGCTGTGTAATAATTGAATCTCTATTCGTCAAATGCCAAATTGATTTTCATTTAATTTAAGAACTGTTCCGAAAAAGGAGTGATATTTGGTGTATAATTTAATAGTCACAATGTTTGGTTCATTTTATGAAACAAATTTTTTTATATAATTTTCCGCAGGAAAATCCTTATCTTAGTGTTTGCCATCACTGCCGGAATAATTTGTTTATATTAGGTATCCGAAATAAGATGAAAATTAAAAAAAAAACAACATTAATCACATAGTTATATTGACACTTAACGCACTTCAAAGACAGGGGAGAGCCAACATAACAGATTAAATTCATTCTTTAGGTTCAGGATTCGTAGTCTTATTTTTATATCTCCTTTCAAACGTCCTAAAAGAATGATTTGCATTGCTCTATTTATTTTGATTGTTAAAAAAAACGTTTTTTTGTTGATAGTTAATAGAACGTATTTATTGTAAATGTTTTTTTAAATTTTTGTTTAAAACCTGTTTTTTGTTTCAAAACTATTTCTTTTTCTGACTTTTGTTTATACATTTGTTAATAATATTATATTATTCACAAAACACTGTCATTTATACATATACTCATACAACAATTTATTTTATACACTTATTTCACTTTTATCAAACGACCGTATTTACGTTTTCACAACTCAAATTACAATGACTTATGTCTACATAAATCAGTTTCCCCTTTTAGTTTTGTAAAGGGTGATTTTTTTGCTACTTGGTTTTTGACGTTTATATTTTTGACAGATCACACATGACAAATTCCACGAACATTTGACATTTTGATTCAGTATTGTTTGCCATTTCATCATGAATAGACTTACGGCTGAACAACGTTTGCAAATTATTGAAATTTATTATCAAAGTTCGTGCTCTGTGAAAAATGTGTTTGCCACACTGCACGCGAAACCATGCATCAATTGAGAGGCGAATTTGGTGAGCAGTTGATCTCACGTTTTGGCGCAGTCAATTGGCCACCAAGATCATGTGATTTGACCCTTTTAGACTATTTTTTGTGGGGCTATGTTAAGTCTATTGCCAAACACGATTGCTGCCTTGGAAGCCAACATTGAACGCTTCATTGGTGAGATTCCGGCCGAAATGTGTGAAAAAGTTTGCCAAAATTGGACCTTCAGAATGGACCACCTGAAGCGTAGCCGCGGGCAACATTTAAGTGAAATTATTTTTAAAAAGTAAATGGCGGAAATTGATTTATCGATCCAAATAAAAATTTCATTCACTTTTTACAAGTTTCTGTGTTTTTTTTGAATCTTCAAAAACCAAGCTCTTAAAAAATCACCGTTTATTATCCAGTACACTTTGATTGTAGTAAAACGGCTTATTTGATTTTAAAACAGCCTTTATTTGAAAAATGTTTCGGGTAAAGTGGCTTATGTCAGTTAAATCGTTGTTCCAAACGGAACATTTTTTATTTTTTTTTCGTTTGGAAAAGTGGCTTATATTCACATAGTTCAAACAAAATTACAGATTGCATTTTGGTAAAAACGCTTATGTCAATTAAATTAAAAACTTAAATGGGAAAACCGGCCTACGTATATGTACATAACATTTTACTTCAAATTAGATTTTGTTTTGGAAAAGTGGCTTCATTGTACTTAAAATTGTCTTTCTTATCAAAAAACTGAAATTTTAAGTTTTTGTAAAACGGCTTAGATACACCTAAGCAAAATTAGACGAAAAAAAGACCTTGTACTTAAGAAGCTTTACCAAATGCAAATTTCTAAATATGCTGGAATTAAGCCGTTTTAACAATCCTGAAAAGTGACTTCAAGATAGAATAGAAACAATCTGAAGACACAGAAATGTAGCTAATTTTTCATTTTATTTAAATGTTAAAAAAATCTATTTTGGCTTAAGACGACTTAAGCCCATTTACCTTTTGCATAAAGAAATACTCTCTACCTGGAAATTCGGAACAACAGGAAGTCGACATGCACACAGTCAAATAGAAAAACATCTATCCGTAAATAAATACTTTTCACCTATGAGGCCAATAAGTCTGCTGGAAACTGTCAATAATCGCAAGGCCTCAACTTTGTAATGAAAGACCTACGAACTTCCAATTCTTCATTATTTTTAGTTTTAGCAACATAACAAAGCAATAAATTAAATAAATGTTATGAATTCAATTTTTTTAATGCTGTGAGCTTAATTTTAATTTCTTCTTATAAAATTTAATAAATTATATCATATTTTTCTTCTATAATTAAAGATTTTGTATTAAAAAAGAGGTGCATTTATGTTTTTTACTGAACTATTTTTTCTTATCTTAATCGATATATTTAACTTCATAAGGTTCTATGTGCAAAAAAACAATGTTAATGTGGAACAAAGTTCTATCAGGTAGTTACGGCGTTCTTGTCCTAAGTCTATGTACATTAACATTGAGCTACAAAGTTCTATTGATTTTTTTAAGCATTAATTACTTAATAATGATGGACAACATTTCATATGTGTTAATAGTAACAAGTTCTATGCAATAAAAAAATTTATATAACTCAGAATTCGTTTCGAATCAAACTAAAGAAACAAAATTAAACGGGATGAAATATTTGATCTTCGTTTTCTTTAAAGTGACATGAGTGCAGAAAGAACCTTCTTGTCCTACATATTACCCTCCTAATTTACATATATAAAATCCATATAAATATACATTAGTATATGTAGGTACTGTGGCAACACTTCCCAAAGAACAAAAAAAAAATACAATGTATTAAGAGAGAGTATACGAATGAGTGAAGAATACCTATATAATAATACAAACAGACTGCCGGTTAGGTAGGAGAAATAGATCGAGAAAAGATTCATTAAATGTGTGACTTTTAACCGATACGGACGTGTGTTTTCAATTACCTTAAAGCGAGCAAATGAGTTTTATTATATGTGATTAACAAAAACAATAGTAAGTACAAGTGTCAGACTACAATTAGCAAATGAGTTTTATTATATGTAATTAACAAAGAAAACAATAGTAAGTACAAACATAGACTACAGTACCTATGTAACTATTCCTTGAATCATTCATCTAATAATTTATTATAGTAAGAACCAAGGTGATCTTACCTACAACGGTTTTAAGACTAAGTAACTCCACTTCAAATAAATGATTGCGTCATGTAGTCAATATTTCTTGCACAAATAAGCCATACTAAGATCGGAAACCTTCGTACGTTTCACCCCCCAAAACCCATTTGTTTACATTGTTGTATTTGTAGCTTTGAAACTCTATCCATGAATAGATGGGAAATCGAAAAGCAAAACAAAAACAAATTACTAGGGTGGTGTTGTCTATGTGTCTATAGGAAGAGGAACAGAAAAGATTCTAGTGTGCGTTTTTATCAGGGTGTCTATTGGAAGAGGAACAGAAATGTTACTTGTGTGCGTGTTTCAGCTAGTAGGCAAATGTCAAATGAAAGCAGAGGTTTCCGGTCTTTACATTATTAGTTTATGATTTCTTGTGGAGGCCCCTAATGCCTGGATTTTTTTCATTTTCTGACATAAGAATTTGTGTATTTATTTCTTGTTTTCTCAGAAGAAATAAACGGAGAAATAAAATTTTACGTTCCATGACATCCCACATTCATCGTGCACAAATTTCTTACAAGGCATTGAATCTTGTTCATAGTTTGCTTAGTTTTATGTTTAATTCCAATAATTCATTAAAAAAAAAACAAAATATACCAATTTTATTGTACTTAAAGCGCTTAGCTCGCCTTTGAGAAGAATAAAATTTCACGATTTATTTTTGCCCACATAGCAAAGAAATACAAATTTCAGTAGTAGTGTATACAATAATGGACGAAATAAATATTACTAATGGAGGTGCGACCTAATGATAACTAGATTACGTACTTACTAACAGCGTCAGTGGTTAGCTATATTAAAGTTGTGAAATACAGAAGCAAGTTCGTACGATCCAGTCGTGCATTTTCTTTCTTTCGTTATTCTAAGTCAGCTACAGCATGTTTTAATTTCATGGAAACAGGTCAAAGGACAACGAAGTTGACATTTTTAGATACCGGCCCGTACTTGCATAAATACAGTCCCCATATGGACCTATCTTCCGATTGTGCAAAAGATACCGTGCGTCTTTCGAACTTTGATTCATGGCTCAGCAGTTTTACATTACATTACACATTGTGTTACTCCTTACATATTAATCTTCGAAGTACATACACTCAGCACTGGCAACGAGACCATCGCCTTAAACATTACGCACATTAATAAAACAGAGAAAGGCATATAGAGAAAGAGCAATATTGAACACCAAAAAAGTGGGTCCCCCAATTCCGTCTGTCTGTCTGTTTGTCAGTCTATCAGTCTGTCAGTCTGGTTGTATGTAGTATAAGTACATACAGCTCAAACCGGTAGGATGAATTGCTTCAAACTTGGTATATAGAGTTTTTTAGGTATTGTACAGAGGGGAAATTGAATTTTTTTTTTACCTCATAAGATAACGGTACTTGCAATATAACCGTTACGTTAAAGCTTATTTTTCTTGGAAACGGTTCTAACGATTTTGATTTAAAAAAATCAGTGCAGCTTTTTAGGTACGACCGATCATATGGTTGAAAAAACAATTTTTAAAATGAATGAAAACGGTACCTTCATGCTGAATACCTATAAATTGGCGTTTTTGAATATTTTTTTGAAAAATGTTTTCAAAAGGTTTAAAATAAAACTTTTTTTCTCAAAAACCGGTCCACAGATTTTAAATTTTTTTTCTCAAAAATTCAAATTTTATCCGAGAAATATAATGGCGTACTATGTTTTGAGCTCTAATAATTTAGGTATTTATTTCAGAATATTGAATTATTTTTTTTTTTTTTTGATTAAGCCGATTTAATCTTTTGTTTTTAAGTTTATAATATTAAATATTTAAGATTCACATACCAATTTTTTGAGAAATAAATTAAAGAAATTTTGTATATATAAAATATTAAGTAAAAAACGACTTTAAAAATATATTTAGATTTTTTATAGAAATCTTTTGCATACGATGTGATCAGACATAAGAGCAAGTTCGTGCGATCCAGTCGTGAATTTTATTTCTTAATACATTTGTTGAAATGTTTTCGTGAATTTTTTCATTTTTTTTTTCGAAATTTTCACAAGTTGGCGATAAAATGTTGATATTGAATTTACATGAATATTTAAGTTGACCGACTCTTGCAATTAATGACTGAAAAGTATGACAAAATGGTCAATGCAATTAAGCGGATGCTACTGTATATTAAAAACATAATCATTTGACATCACATAAATGTTTGATGTGAACTATTTTGCCTAAAAGTTAACGCATTATATTCTAGGTAATCAATTAATGAAGTCATGTTTCAAAGAGGATTCATGCAATGTCGTTGACATTATTAAATATTTTTGCTTACTAACCACATGCCTTTTCTCCAAAAAAAAAAAAAAAAAAAAAAAAAAAAAAAACGAAAGTTGTTTGTGAAGGATGATTTGCTATCATCTATTCTTCCCTAGTTGAAGACTTATCTTATTTATGTTTTGGCCATGATTATATTAGTTTCCCTAAGAAAAAAAAATGTTTCAAAAAATGTCCTTTACTATCATTGTCCTGACAAAAAAAAATAAAGAAACACCACAACTCAATTTATTATACTAATGAAATATTTTCCGAAACTCAAGCCTCACAGAAAGTTATGTGGAAAAGCATTTATTTAAGAAAAGTATATTTTCTTCAAAGACCTGCAGCACTAAACTTATAATAGTCAGGTTAGGAGCGTTGCAAAATAAAATTATGTTCTTTGCCGAGCTTAAAAAAAAATCTAATAAATCGGTAAATTGAATTTAAGTTGCAAAGTCTTTAGTTTTATTTTAAGTATTTTTTCGAACAAATAAATGCTTATCCTCTACTTCACTCGAAATATTTGACGAAACTTTACTTCTCAAACTATATAGCAGCAAAAGCCAGAGCAAAAAAAAAAATGCCGATAAAACATAACAATGTCCAAGGATACTCATACACCACAGCAAAACCTGCTATTCTCAAACTAACGATGCAAAGGCAACGGCAACGGCAAGTAGGTAAGTACAAAGTTTTTTTTTGCAGAAGATGACGACAAATTTCTTGCGACAAAATAACTAAGAAAATCATTTTATGATCTTGCTCTAGGTATGTTTGGGGGAGGGTTAAATGATTTGGTGTGGTTAGACTAATGCAAAGTGCTATAGAGACCGCTTTTAACTTTCATGAAATACCTGCGGTAGCCTGTGGGCCTGGAACATGATGCAAAAGATGCATAATTCTGTTGCTCATGCTGGTGGTGGTGGTGTATTGCAAGATGCAGGATGCAAGATTACCAAACGATATACCCCAGTTATGGTCTTAGAAAACGTTTCTTCTGCAGGATAATTTTCTCGCTTATGCTCTTTATAATGTGCATGGTTGTTTATGTAGCTTGGCATCCTGTTGAGTCCTTGAGATATGATATCGTTCTTGTGTTCATTCTTTATTTTATATAATGTTTTATAGTTTCCGGCGAACTCTGGGTGTGGTTTGAATTTTTTTAAACCCAAACAATGAAAAAACTGTCGGAACGAAAATATTAACTTTTGTTTACCAATTCACGTGTTTTATGATGATTTTTTATAGAGTGCGCGCATGGAATACAGAATCCCACAACACGATATGCAGATCGCTCAAATTTTCTTAAAGCTATACTGTTCCTGTTTTTCAATAGATTGTTAAAAATAACTGAATGTATTCGACCACCAAGTATTAATTTACTTACTTGTTTTTTTTTTCACTAAAACAATATATATTTGGACACCCGCTGTAGTTAGGTTAGGCCAATATAGGGCAGGGTATGTCATACTTTCTTCGGAAGAAGGAGAAACCGAAGCAGTAAGGCGCCAGTTATAGCTTTCATTGAAACTCATCATTGAAAACTTTGATTATTAATTCTGAGGCACTTAAACAAATAAAACAGATGTCCTTTTGGTGGCAATGGCGCAGTGGGTATAGTGCTTGACTGCTAATTGGGGTGTGTTGGTTCGATCCCCAGGCGAGGCAGCATTTTTCTTTTCTATACCTCCAATTTAAATTGGATGCTACCCGTGGGTTATAATGAGATAGCAAAGATCTAATTCTCAAATCCACTAGCTTAAAAAATTCTTTCCTTCTTTCTATTCTTTCTAACTAACCGCTCGCACTGTGTGTAAACATTTTAAGGGTAGTCATACCCAATAGAGTACGCGCATAATAAAAAAAAATTAAAATAATAAGATGTATAATATTTTTTTTCATAAAATTCACTATTGATTTTTCAATGATGGAAAGCGTTTTCAATGAACAGCTGACATCATTGAAAAATTAAAAGTAAATTTACAAGAAAGTGGTAAAGCAAATAAAATATTTTTGACAAGAAATAATTATGTTTCTTATTACCTTTTTTTTGGTACCAAAACGACATCAGTTTTATTTGTTTAAGTGCCTCAGAATTGATAGTCAAAGTTTTCAATGATGAGTTTCAATGAAAGCTATAACTGGTGCCTAACTTTCTTCTGATCAACCATAATCATGGAGTAGTATTCCTAACCATTATAAAGAGGCAATAATATCTTAACTTTGGTAACTCTGCTTTCCGTGACAGCCGATCTTACAGTCTTCTGATGTTGTTTTAAAGTTCGCTTAGGTTTTCAATTAATTATGGACACAGGAACACCTTCTGGATAATGTTCAGATTTATTTGGAAACATATGTATAAATTTGGAAAACAAATGGCGCAGTATGGAAACTATACGAAAATATTGCAAAATATTTAATGTGCATAATTTACTGCGACGAGCTCCAGCACGCTCTTTTGGGCTCGATTGGACATTCATTTAACATCATAAATGCCGATTTCATGGATAGGAAAGATCATCTTCCAGGCCAGGCTTCAGCTGTCAACATTGCGATTTCTGCTTTGTCGGGGTACTCACTGACTCAGCAGAACCCAGATATTCGTTATGTCTTCTGGCAGGTTACCTCCGATAACAGAACACCAAAAACAGTTGGTCCCGCAATTCCGTCTATCTGTCTGTAGATCGATGTGCAGCCTAAACGGCTAAAGGGATTTTCGTCAAACTTCTTATTAAAGCGTTTAGGTGATTGTCTCAACTAGATTTTTGAATTCTTTTTTTGGTTCCAAACTATAACGGTACCTGGCATTTAATTTTGTCTGCCACCCTATTATCTCCAAAACGGCCTCAACGATATTGATAAAAATAAAATGCACGACTGGATCGCACACACTTGCTCTTATGTTCGATCACATTGTATGCGAAGGATTCTTAACACAGACGGATAAATATATTTTTAAATTCGGTTTTCACTTAATTTTTTATATAAAAATATGCTTAATTTTTTTTTAAAACAAAACTAGAATACAAATTTTAGTATTAAGTAATATAAACTTAAGAATTTTGAGAAAAAATCGTCGACCCGTTTTCGAAATATTGCATTTTCAAAAAAAAAAAAAATATTTCTTCAAAAATCCAAAAAAAAAAATTTCGAAAATTTTGAAATGCAGTATTATTAAGAATTCGAAGGAGCTCCTGCATAAAAGTTTTGATCGACATTCGTTGAGCTGTTTATGAGAAAGTCGAAAATCAATAAAATGGCAGATACCGTTAATAACAAAAGATGTAAAAAAAAAATGTCGACCATACCTAAAGTAGTACATATACTTTTTTATCAAAATCTAGAGCCATTTTCGAGATAATTAGATGGAAAAATTTTTGTATGGCAAGTACCACTATTTTTGATGCTAAAACAAGGATTCAAATTAAATTTTAGAAAATCACCTAAAACGCTTAAGCACCAAGTTTGAACAAAATCGGTTCAGCCGCTTAGGCTGTAGATCGTTATACAGACAGACATTCTCTTCCATTCGCAGTTAATATTCTTGTACTATTCAACGAACGTCTGATACTTCATTTGATTAGCGGCGTCCCTCTCATGGACCATTCCGGCTTATTCTTGCTGGCGAAGTGGCGATCTTGTCAGGAATATTAGAAGCCTGTTTCAACTGCACCATCAATTAGAAGAGCCGTGCGTTCGCTGATTATATTTTCTCGTTTAGCGCTGCTAAGGGATTGTTCATTCAGGGACTCAGAAGTGCTGGATTTTGGTTACTATAGGAGGGTCCAATTTCTGCTCCGACAATCTCTCTACTTTATACCGTTTCTGCCGAATATGCTGCTCATTTCATCGCTTCTTCCCTGCGTTTCGATCATTTGGCTGCGCCAATTGATGAGTTCCTTTCCGGGCTTAAAAGCAGCAGCCAATTGCGTCGTATATTAGTAAAACTTCTTGGTGTCTTTTCAATAGTGTGAACCTTGTTTATCCTTGAGTTGGAAGGCTGCGTATTATTTCCTCTTCTTTTTCCTTGTAGTTCTTTGCTTTTTTGGTTTTAGCCTGAGGCATTTTCGCATGTGTACTGCCTTGCACTGTACTCCGTACTCCCCTCAAAAATATACAAATCTTTCGCAAACATTTATTAAAGATGGCATTTCCGATTTCATCAATATAAAATTCCCTAGAAATGTTTCTCCAATTAGAATGTTGGGACCGTGATTGAGGCTCAAAAGTTTCCTTCGGAACTTATTGGTATCGGGAATAAGCTTTCCCAGGGAATTTGGCTGTCATTTATTCATACAATATTTTCTTCAAGGGAAATTTATTTCGTGTGAGATTCACGATCGCAGGAAAAATTTCGAGGGAATTAAATATTCTGTTGAAAACGAAATTCCCTGGGAGATTCACGATAGGGTCCAGTCTGAAGGTATTCATTCATATTTTTGCATTACCTGGGCTGCTAAGTCCTCTGTTATTTCTTTTAGTATACAAAATACACCGACATTTCAGTCAGTTTCCTTTACAAAAAAAATCGTATGTGAGTCGTTCTCTAGTTCCTCAAATATTTCCAAATCTTTTAACTGGTAATAATGCTGAGGAACTAGATGAAGAAAAGAGGCTCTTGAACATCAAATTCTTCAACTGAGTTTGATAGAGTTCTTGCAATATTTGTTCGCAACTGAAAATGCTTTTGGTGAACCAATGCTTAGCGCATTACCTAAAAATATTGGTTTAATTTACATACCTAACTGTAGTGCCAATGCTAAACGCATTTTTTCCCAGTTGTGGTTAAAAAAAAAAAAACAAAACATAGAAAATGGGTGAGCATTACCTCAGTAAATGCTATTTTATTGACAAAATCTCTTCTTCAAAATGTAAGTGTATGACAAAAAGTGATGCAAATTAAGTAGCCTAGCCAGCAAAGGAGGTCTTGTGTATAATTATTACAAATAATTTACAAAAAAGACTGATATTGCGGATTGCGTAAGAATAAATTCTGATTTTTTCACATTGAATGTGTTTAATACAAATTCTTCGATTAATTAATTAACTTAATTCTTCGATTTAGTTTGTTTTACTTATTAATACTTTTGTCTTCAGTGGATTCTTTTATTTCAGCCTTAAATGTTTAATAAAATATGTTAAAGTACCAATTTCACAAATATTTTAATAAAGTTATAATTATTGGTAATAACAATGGTGTATGCTTTTTTTTGCGTACTCCCGACGAACTCGAAATACTCCCCTCTAATCCACTGAAATACACCCACTCAAATTTTCAAAACGGCTGCGCTGACCGCAAACTCAGGTTGTTTTGGCTGGTGTTGAAGAGGTTACCTCTTTAATGATGTCGATGCTGCTGGCAACTATGTTCAGTCAATTGCCTTGACACAGTAAGGAGTGCATATTCGCCAAACGATCTCTTATGCATCACCATGGCAAATATTTAAAATCCTTATTGACCTCTAGCTCTTAATATGTTAAAGTAACTCACCCAGGAATTTACTTTCAGTTTAATCACCTTACGGAATTTATTCGCTGCAATTCCAAATAAGGGAAACCCACTGTGATGGTAATGGGTTATCTATTTTGGGGAACGTTGACATTATATATGAAATACTACATCATTTAAATGACCACCACGCGAAATGTTGCAAGCATCGATTTTTTGAGGTAATTTTCGACCACTTTTTGACACATATTGGGCGGTATATCAGCCACAACAGGACGAATGTTGGTTTTCAAGTGCTCAAGAGTTAAAGGTTTACCTGCATAAACACGGCTTTCGCGTAGCCCCACAAAAAAAGTCCAGCTGTATCAAATCGCTTGATCTTGGTGGCCAGTTGATATCGCCACGACGAGAAATTACGCGGCCGGGAAATGTTTCTTGCAATAAAGCCATATTCGCTCGAGTTGTGTGGCATGTGGCACCGTCTTGTTGAAACCACATATTCTCCAAGTCGTATTCTTCAATAGCAGGTAAAAAAATTCGGTTATCATATGACCATAACGCTCCGAATTGACGGTGACAGTCGTTCCATCGTCGTTTTCGAAGAACTAAGGTCCAATCATACCTCCGGACCAAAGAGCGCCCAAACAGTGACTTTTGTGGATGTAATAGCCTCTCTTCAATTACTTGAGAATTCTCAAAACCCCAAATCCGACAATTTTACTAATTAACATACCCACCGAGTGAGAAATGTTCTTCGTCGCTGAAGAAAATTTGGTTCGAAAAATCGACGTCCACCGCCTGTTGTTCAATCACCCATACGACGTATCTACGACGTTGTGAGTGGTTAGCTGGCTTCAGTTGTTGTGTGAGCTGGACTTTATATGGATGTAGGTGTAGATCCAAATGCAAAATACGCCATAATGTGCAATAAGACAGTCCTAATTCCTGAGAACGACGAGGAATCGATACATTCGAGTCTTCGGCAACACTTTCACTTAAAGCAGCGATATTTTCAGTGGTACTAGCGAAACGATGACGCACAGGCCTTACAATATCTGTAATCAATCCAGTCTCTTCAAATTTTGACAATTGCTTGCGTAGTTGGATGATTATGTAAACCATAATCTCCTCTTAAAGCACGATATGTTGCTGTGGCAGAATCACCATTTTTGTAGTAAGTTTTAACAATTTGAATGCCTTGTGCGATAGTTAAGCGATCCATTTTCGCAAATGTCAGACTTTCAACTGAGAAAAAAAATTGGGTTAACAACTTAGTTTGACAGATGTAAAATTCCAGCCCTATACTTTTGAAACCGCAAATCTTCAACCTTTATATCAGATTACCTCAAGACGCCTTTATTGTCGGTGGAAAGCGAGGTGGCACATATTTTGCAGGCTTGGCAACTCTGCTGGTTTGAACGCCAGAAATATCCTTAAGACGTTTTTTTTTTTCATTAAAAAATATATTTTTTATTCCAGTTGTTAACCAATATTTGAGTTAAAGTGTGTGCTTAATAAATTCCACCCAGGCGTGTGTGTGATATAACCTTCTCCTAAATTACAAAATTCGTGCTCATCACAGTAATGAATAATTTGTTGACAGAAAAATGATTTATATGCATCCTATATGTATACACCCTACAACAACTCCAGCACAAGCTTTAATGTAATATGTACACTGGAAACATTTTTCAAATTCCTAAGCTCCGATTATTTATCACATGGTGGATATTGTATTTTTCAGATTGACAGCACAATTACAAACAAAAAAAAACTGAATTAAAAAAAAAACAATTTCTAAACATGACACGTTTTCATATAAATTTGGGTTTGTTAGACAAACTTTGCATAAGGTTATTTTTTTTTGCTACAAAATATAAATATGTACACACATAATTTACATACGACTACCAGCCAGTGTACAAAAGCTCTTAATATGATTTTGCAACAATTTTTTTTTTTTGATACAGTGTTGTTAAAAATACCAAAAATAATGTCCTCACGCTGCGGATGTGATTGGTGAAATTGTTAGGAAAACCATCAACTTTTATCTTTATAATTCGGAATCAATCATATATATATATTTTTAATTGTAATCCGAATGCTTGTGGTTGAATTTTTTTGTGAATAGTACAATCCTTTGATTGAGGCGCGCCATAAACCTATATCTACATATAGGTTGGAGTGCAATATCCCCATTCGAAACTTTGATCGATTTTTAGCAAAAAATTTAAAATCTGTCTGCCTAGTATAGAAAAATGGAAAAATAAAATAATTAATTTTGTTGCTTTATAACCTAAACTTTTTACCTGAATTATGTACATTTTCCATTTTGCGGATTATGGAATAATAATTTCGATGGCACACATATTTTTTAATTAATTTTTTTTTCGAGTATGATAAAAAAAAACACACAGAGCAGGAGCAGCTATTCTCATTTAAATAATGCATGTTAGTTACTCCGAAAATAAAAAATATTGTTATCGACTTTTTTCCTTCAATCAAAATAATATAGCCACCACCTATAAAAATATTTACATCACAAATATTAACCTTTGTTATTTTTCAATTAAAAACCTTAAAAAATTTATATATATTTTTTTTTTAATAGAGGAATTAGTTGTTTTTTGTAAAAGATGCAACAATAGCTTAAGCGCAGCTTAGCCAAAATGAAATTGACTTGACAGTAAGCAAATTGATGTAATTGCTTTTTTTACTATTCGAAAATTTTATCAAATGATGAAACGATCCACGCAAGGATACAAAGCAAGAACGGAAGTCTTAAAAAATTTATATATTTTTTTTTTAATAGACGAATTAGTTTTTTTTTTAAAGATGCAACAATAGCTTAAGCGCAGCTTAGCCAAAATGAAATTGACTTGACAGTAAGCAAATTGATGTTATTGCTTTTTTTACTATTCGTAAATTTTATCAAATGATGAAACGATCCACGCAAGGATACAAAGCAAGAACGGAAGCCTTAAAAAATTTATATATTTTTTTTTTAATAGAGGAATTAGTTTTTTTTTAAAGATGCAACAATAGCTTAAGCGCAGCTTAGCCAAAATGAAATTGACTTGACAGTAAGCAAATTGATGTTATTGCTTTTTTTACTATTCGAAAATTTTATCAAATGATGAAACGATCCACGCAAGAATACAAAGCAAGAACGGAAGCCTGCGGAGATGAGAGTGGGAATATGGTAGTAGACACACAGTCCGTGCTGAGGATCTGGAAAGAACACTTTTCTAGATTGCTTAACGGCGAAGACAGCCAAGATACTGCTGGTAGGCAGAACGTGCCATTAAACTTGGATGATGATGGCCAACATTTCCGTTCACCCGACCTAACCGAAGTACGGCTGGCGATATCCAAATTTAAGTCGTACAAGGCTACTGGTGCGGATGGTCTATCTACCAGCCGAGCTATTCAAATCAGCGGGAGATGAATTGGTAAGAAGCAACTTATGGGCAAAATTTGGTCGGATGAAAGTATGCCCGATGAATGGAATCTCGGTATAGTGTGCCGCATCCACAAAAAAGGATATGCTCTGAAATGCACCAACTAAAGAGGAATTAGTCCCCTAAGCGTCGCTTAAAAAATCTTGTCGGCTATCCTGTGTGACCGCTTAAAACCTTTTGCCAACGATCTGATTGGCCCCTATCAGTGTGGTTTTAGGCCATGCAAGTCAACCGTCGACCAAATGTTTACTCTCCGACAGACTTTAGAAAAAAAACAGGAATTCCAGATCGATACACACCACCTATTTATCGATTTTAAAGTAGCGTATGATAGCGTGAAAGGGACGAATTATACAGAGCCATGTCTCATCTTGGCATGCCTCGTCCGATTATGCAGGATGACAATAGAGAAATCTCGCTGCTCCGTCAAAATAAGTAAGAACACCACCGAATCATTTGATGTTGAGAAAGGATTGAGGCAAGGCGACGCATTATCATGCAACATATTTATCATCGGTCTTGAAGCAATTGTACGCAACGCACACGTCAATACCAGCGGAACAATTTATCAAAAGTCCGTTCAATTTATTGCGTATGCAGATGATATAGACATTGTCTGCAGAACGAAACACGCCTCTCGTTATATTTTGAATTTGTCTGCAACGGACCATGCTCCAACTGTGCTCTGTTCACCATTTGCTGTTCACTGCTCGTCCCAGCCACATTATTCAACTCCTGTTCCACCATTTCCATATTTAATGCGATTTCGCAGCACTCTTCGAATGTCTTGGGTGATGAATCAATTAATTTCGAGTAAATTCTTTTGTTACGGATACCATAAAAGAATGTCTTATATCTGCCAGACTTTTGATTGTCACGATAGAATCTGCTAACGTTCTGTATTTTGATTTCTGGCCAGAAATTTATAGCGTTCCGCCGTCACATTTCTTTCTGGTGAAAAATGTGTCTTTAGCAGTATGATTAAAGATTCTAAATCTAAATCTTTAGACATTCTCGGTGAAGTTAGAGTTTTTGACACCTTGTATAAATCTGCGCCTCCAAATCCAATTAAAAACGATGTCTTATCCGCACCTTCTTCAATTTTATTAAGCTTTAAGAGGTGCTTCATTCGTTCAATGTACGAATCAAATCACTTTTTGTGGATGTAATCACCTCTCTTCAATTACCTGAGGATTCTCAGAACCCCAAATACGACAATTTTGTTTATTAATATACCCACCGGGGTATGGGGTATGGGGTGGCCGTCGCGCAATAGTTGTGTGTTCGCCTGTCAACCTCATGGTCACAGGTTCGATCCCTGCCGTAGTCTATGTCCTCTTATTTTTCCATTATGAACCAATTCTAAAAATAAATGTCATACAATGAGTTGATGGTTTACTCATAACATGCTGTTTAGGTATAGAACTATCTGTTCAAGTGGGTACAGGAAAACAATATCATTCCGGATAATCAGTTCGGTTTTATGGCGGGACATGACACAACTCATGCCGCGTCTAAACTAGTTTCTGATATCCAATGGAACAAAACTAAAAAGCAGTGTACGGGTGCCTGTCTGGTTGATTTGGAGAAGGCCTTCGACACCGTTTGGTTAGAAGGTCTCTATCTAAAGCTAACCAGACTAGGTATAAATAAACCTCTATTGTATATGCTTTATGACATGCTAAATGGTAGAAAGTTTGTTGTCAAGAGTGGCAATGTAACTTCTACCGCAATTTTTAATATTAATAATGGTCTTCAGCAGGGAGCGGTTAACTCGACGATTCTATTCAGCATTTACACCAGCGATCTGATAGGTAGTCTTACTCAGGGAATTGCGTACGCCGACGATCTAATTGCGTACAGAACAGCTAATACAGTTGAGGTCATCAAAAGTCTCTTGCAGAGTGACTTCGACAAGATTCAGCGATATTGTGTTGAAAATCAACTTCCAGAAATCAGAAACTTTAGGACTCCGTTGTCTAGTGCCTCAATGGATACGAGAAAGAACTGGCGCAAGCTGGTGATCGTAGGACCACGTGGACATCCACTGGCGATTAAAAGTGTAGTAAAGTACCTTGGCATCTATTTGGTTGGATCAGTACTTGTATTTCGATAGACATATAGGTGCTGCTCTGATCAGGGCTAGGGGAGCCTTTGCCCTGACAAAACGTATGTTTTATAACAGTCGTCTTGACAGCAGGGTAAAGGTGATTTGCTACATGGCCCTCATCAGGCCGATGATTGCCTACGGATGCCCGGTGTGGTTCAACGTTGCCCCATCTCAAATGGAAAAGATTCGGGTGTTTTAGAGGCAGTGTCTTAGACGTTGCCTTGGATTACACAGAACAGCAGATTCGGAGTACACACGATATTATTCCAACCAGGTTCTATACAACGGGACCAACATAAACAGAATAGATAATTTTTTTTAAGCTGATTCGGGGTCACATTGCTAGAGCCATATCCTCAACCAACAGCTTAATTTTTGGGGCTTATTACCCCAATAGCGAATACTATGAGAATGTGCGGCTAAGTGGCTACATCCCTCCCAATGCATTCCTCTATTTAGACAGTCGATGGCTGATAGAGGATAGAATGGCGGTTCCGCTAATCTACTACGTCAGCCGAAATACTGTAGATAGGCCCCTCTTGTATGGTCGAGACGTCATCGCCCAAGGTGGACAAGAGCGCCTTCGATTCAGTAGGTCCGATCGGGACCGAAGGGATAGGGCGAAGCAAAGGAACCGGTTCTGGTGGCTCTCTGAACAGCATTATGTTACATAAAGTCGATTAGGATGGTATATCTTGGCCGACTTACGTAGATTTAAGTAAATTAGGTATAAGGAACAGTGCCTGTGTATGTATGTACATACGAATATGTATGTACGTATGTACATGGCTGTGTGGGTTGCATGTCTCTGTGTGGCTACATGCGTATACAAAATATACAAAAAAATATAAAAATAACCGAAAAAAGCTGCTGTGGCTTTTCTAGTTTTTAAGCAGATTTAAGTAATTTTAGATATTTGTAGTTATCTTAAGTAGTTTAAGTTTTTTTTAATTAGTATAAGTTAGTTGTATCTATTTCTAATTATTTTTAGTCTAGCTTTAGGTAGTATATAAGTAAAAATTCAAAAGAAAGCACATGTTACTAAGTTTTTTGTTAAAAAAGTTTTCTTGGTCAAATAAAAATAACATAATTAGAATTAATTACAATAGTTTTTAGGTCGAAAGACATTAGTATTAAGAGATATAGTTTAGTTTAGAGCGCCCTTAAAGGGCCAGTGAAGTAGTTGTAAAATATTGATAATTAAGCTAGTTTTACACATTTTTGTCTAGCTTAAATTAAGTTTTAAGTTAATAATAAATAAAAATGGAATTACAAAAAAAAAAGGCATAGAACTAACAACATGTGATTGAGTAAAAACTAGTACTCCGATAAAATATGACAAAGAATAAAAAATTAATGCGAATTAAAAGGGATAGAGATAAGTAAGACATGGAAATTTCTCCGCATTAGTGCAGCCGCCATCCTGAGACAACAACCACCTACAGTCTCAGAACATCGCGCCACACATCTTTACTTTCATTCTTTCTCTTCCTTAACCTCACGCCCGCGATATATTGAAACATTTAAAGGGTAGTATAATCCCTGGAGCGCGTGTGGATTAAAAAAAAAAATTAACATCCCCACCGAGTGAGAATAGTGCTTCGTCGCTAAAGAAAATTTTGTTCGAAAAATCGACGTCCACCACCTGTTGTTCAAGCACCCATTCGACGTATCTACGACGTTGTGAATGGTCAGCTGGCGTTAGTTGTTATGTGAGCTTGACTGTATATGGATGTAGGTGTAGATCCAAATGCAAAATACGCCATAATGTGCCGTAGGACAATCCTAATTCCTGAGAACGACGATGAATCACATCCCTTACAATATTTGTAACCAATCCAGTCTCTTCAAATTTCTTCACAATTTTGCCAATTGCTTTCGTAGTTGGACGATTATGTAAACCATAATCTCCTCTTTAAGCACGATATGTGGCTGTGGCAGAATCACCATTTTGGTAGTAGGTTTTAACAATTTTTATGCGTTGTGCGATAGTTTGGCAGATGTCGAATTCCAGCCTTATATTTTTGAAACCGCAAAATGGATAACCCTATAGTACATACGGTGATTTTTTAAGAGCTTGGTTTTTGAAAATTCAAAAAAACACAGAAACTTGTAAAAAGTGAATGAAATTTTTATTTGGATCGATAAATCAATTTCTGCCATTTACTTTTTAAAAATAATTTCACTTAAATGTTGCCCGCGGCTACGCTTCAGGTGGTCCATTCTGAAGGTCCAATTTTGGCAAACTTTTTCACACATTTCGGCCGGAATCTCACCAATGACGCGTTCAATGTTGGCTTCCAAGGCAGCAATCGTATTTGGCTTGTCCCCATAGACAATAGACTTAACATAGCCCCACAAAAAATAGTCTAACGGGGTCAAATCACATGATCTTGGTGGCCAATTGACTGCGCCAAAACGTGAGATCAACTGCTCACCAAATTCGTCTCTCAATTGATGCATGGTTTCGCGTGCAGTGTAGCATGTGGTACCGTCCTGTTGGAACCACATGTCGACCGAGCTCAATTCTTGCATTTTCGGCAAAAAAAAATCTGTTATCATCGAACGGTACCATTCTCCATTGACCGTAACCCTGCGGCCTTCATCGTCCTTGAAGAAGTACGGCCCAATGATGCCGCCTGCCCATAAACCGCACCAAACAGTGCATTTTTCGGGATGCATTGGTAGCTGCTGAATTGCCTCTGGCTGCTCATCACTCCAAATACGGCAATTATGCTTATTCACGTATCCATTTAGCCAAAAATGAGCCTCGTCGCTGAAGACAATTTTGCCGGACTTAGCTTGCGAAACACAGTTTTCACAGAGCACGAATTTTGATAATAAATTTCAATAATTTGCAAACGTTGTTCAGGCGTAAGTCTATTCATGATGAAATAGACAATAGAACATAAACAATACTGAATCGAAATGTCAAATGTTCGTTGAATTTGTCATGTGTGATCTGTCAAAAATATAAACGTCAAAAACCAAGTAGCAAAAAAATCACCCGTTATAATCTTACTTTCTAATTCTCTTACTTACAGTGTAGTATGCAAGTGACGATACATGTCAGAGTGATTCCAATTTTGTTTGATATTTTCTTGTTTGTGCATGCAAGTATGCGGTTTGTATGCTATATTTGCTCAACCAAGTGATTAAATTTGATAAGCGCAAAAATATGGTAAAAATGTTGGTTTTTGTTTTGCTTGATTGTTCTTAATTCATATACATAATTTGTTTTGTTTTAATGTTCAATTTTGTATCAGTGCCGTCTTCGGGAAAGATGCAATTGGAGCGAAAAATGTTTTAACCTAATTAAGTAAAAAAAGAATGACTTGTATAATTAATTTAAATAACCAAAAATAAATATTAGGGTATTCAAGGAATACTTACGAAACATTGGGAAGAATAATGGATTAAAATTGTTTCATTCGCATTTACCTAAAAACAGACCAAAACAGCCTACATATACAGTGGGATAAATAAAATAATTTAGGCTGAATTTTTAGAATTTTACCAAAGCATTACGGGCTTATGACGGGTCATTTCCTGCTGCAGTATACTCGGAGTTTGACATTTAAGAAGTTGTCTATTCAACGCGTGTGAGTTCGAGCCCACGCTAGGCACCATTCTTCTCTATAACTCCAATTTTCGGTTAAAATTAGATAGTAAGGCCTAATTCTAAAATATTAGTCAGCTAACTAAAATTCCTACCCATATTTCTGTTTCTTCTACCTAGTGCCTTGCATTTTAAGCTCCATTCAAGTGACCTCAGGTCTTACAGGCATATAGTTAAAATTATTATTATTTTTTTTTTTTTTTTTATAATTCATTTTTATTTCATATTAACTTATAACTATCTTAAAGCTAGACAAAAATGTTTAAAACTAGCCTAATTATCAATAACTTACAACTAATTTACTGGCCCTTTGCGGGCGCTCTAAGCTAAACAATAACTCTTAGAACTAATGTCTTTCGACCTAAAAACTATTTTAATTAAATCTAATTATTTTATTTAATTTTATTTTCCAAGGAAACTTTCACAAAAAAAACTTGGTATCTTATCTTATATATATTTTTTTTTTTTTTTTTTTTTTTTTTAACTTATAAAATAAACCTAAATATAGATTAAAAATAATTAAAACTAAATAAAACTAACTTATACTAACTAAATAACTTAAACTACCTAAAATACCTAATAATACTTAAAACTACTTAACAACTAGAACAGCCACAGCAGCATTTTTTTTTTTTTTTTTTTTTTTTTTTTTTTTTTTTTTTTTATATGCATGCAGACACACACCAACATGCAACCCACCCATACATGTACATACGCAAATACATATACGTACGCACCTACATGTACAGACACGCAGATACATGCACGTATGCCCCCGCATACATACATATTTTTAATTTTTTTTTGGTGCAACCCCGACTGTTCCCTATACCTAATACCCTAAATCTATGTAAGTCGGCCAATCGACTTTAAATATTATGATGTTGTTCAGAGAGCCACCAGAACTGGTTCTCCTGTTTCGCCCTATCCCTCCGGTCCCGATCGGAAACAGTCCTACTGAACCTGAGGACATCGCTCTTGCAACGTGACCCCGAATCAGCTTGAACAAAAAATTAACTATTCTGTTTATGTTGGCTCCGTTGTATAGAACCTGGTTGGAATAATATCTTGTGTACTCCGACTCTGGTGTTCTGTGTAATCCAAGGCAACGTCTAAGACATTGTCTCTTAAACACCCGAATCTTTTCCATTTGAGATGGGGCAACGTTGAACCACACCGGGCATCCGTAGGCAATCATCGGCCTGATGAGGGCCATGTAGGAAATCACCTTCACCCTGCTGTCAAGACGGCTGCTATAAAACAGTCGATTTGTCAAGGCAAAGGCTCCCCTAGCCCTGGCCAAAGCAGCACCTATATGTCTGTCGAAATACAGGTACTGATCCAACCAGATGCCAAGGTACTTTACTACACTTTTACTCGCCAGTGGATGTCCATGTGGCCCTACGATCCCCAGCTTGCGCCAGTTCTTTCTCGTATCCCTTGAGGCACTGTACAACGGAGTCCTAAAGTTTCTGATTTCTGGAAGTTGATTTTCAACACAATATCGCTGAATCTTGTCGAAGTCACTCTGCAAGAGAGTTTTGATGACCTCAAATGTATTAGCTGTTCTGTACGCAATTAGATCGTCGGCGTACGCAATTGCCTGAGTTAGACTGCCTATCAGATCGCTGGTGTAAATGCTGAATAGAATCATCGAGTTAACCGCTCCCTGCTGAAGACCATTATTAATATTAAAAATTGCGGTAGAAGTTACATTGCCACTCTTGACAACAAACTTTCTACCATTTAGCATGTCATAAAGCATATACAATAGAGGTTTACTTATACCTAGTCTGGTTAGCTTTAGATAGAGACCTTCTAACCATACGGTGTCGAAGGCCTTCTCCAAATCAACCAGACAGGCACCCGTACACTGCTTTTTAGTTTTGTTCCATTGGATATCAGAAACTAGTTTAGACGCGGCATGAATTGTGTCATGTCCCGCCTTAAAACCGAACTGATTATCCGGGATGATATTTTTGTCCTCCGCCCACTTGAACAGGGCTCTATTAATAACCTTTTCAAATACTTTGCTGATACTCGGAAGAAGACTTATCGACCGGAGATTCGCCGGATTGGAGTTGTCCTTTCCCTTTTTTGGGAGAGGGTGCACCACAGCTGTCTTCCACCGCACTGGATAATATGCATTATTCAGCGCGTTGTTAAACAGAGTGGTATAAATGTCAACTGCTTCTTGAGGCAAATGTCGTAGTACAACGTTGGATATACCATCGACTCCTGCAGACTTCTTTTTCTTTAATGAATCGAAGATGAGCTGGAGCTCATTCTTCGAAATTAACAGGGGGCTGGGCCCATTTCGGTCGGCGATTATGGCGTTTGCCAACTCTTCATCATTAAACCCGGTAAAACCAAGGTTCTCAGATCGCCATTCGGTTATATCGTTCCGGAGCCATAAGTGATGAAGCAGAGCTCTGTTCTCCATATCATGATTCGGGCGAATGCTAGCATTCACCTTGTACACTTGCTGGAAAGCAGCCCCCACAGCCTCCACTCTCTCCTGCGGATCTTCGATTATATAGAGGTCATCGTCCAATACGGCATCCTCTGGGTCTATGCCTGCTGTCAGAAGTACGTCTCTGTCCTCTGTCGTCCTCTGGAGCTTAAGACACGGAAGATCGTTTTGATATTTTCTTCTAAAAATCTTATTAATTTTTGGGAACATACTTGGGTCGCTGGAGTTAACGGCACGAATTTTATTGTCCCAGAACGAATTAATAGCCAATCTATAATTTTCTTTGATCAATTGGTTGATGTTTTTGATGGACGACTTCAGTGTCCTAATCTCCAGGTCTCGTGTATCAGTAAACCGCCTGTACAAGCGTTTTAGTCTTGTCAGTAGTCCACTTTTTTGTCTGTGAAGTGCGACAATTGTCGCGTTACGGTACATATCAGTTGCGTTACGTTCTTTGTATTTCGGTATTGTTCTGTTCATTGTTCGTAGAATCGTTTCGCCAATTTGTTCTAAGTATCTGTCGATTTCAGTATTTGTTAGGTTCCCGTCATTTGGTGGGGATATATCATTTGAACGTAATTCACTCAATAAGGCATTGGAGAAACGTGGCCAGTGCACCTTACTGTAATTGTAAGTATGCACTGGCACATACTCCTCCAACTCCATAAGCTGGTTCGGAAGTTGTATTACGGCTGCGAGTCCGCAGTGGTCACTGTCGTACTCGATCGTTCGTAAACAATTTCTTGGCCGTTGACCCACAGCGTCAGTAATTGTTAGTCTTGCGTCTTTAAGCAATAGATCCAGATAGGCACCGCTTCTTGGGAACGATGGCCTGTCTGTGGCTAGAAGATCGATGCGATACTCAAGGTTGTATCGACCCATCCAATTAAATAGATGGTTACCTCGAGGATTTTGTATTTGATTTCCCCAATCTGTGTGCTTGGCGTTTAAATCACCCGCCAATATATAGTAATTCTCTTCCGAGCTCAATCTTAAGCATTCAAAAAGCTTTTCAAGCTCTGTTATAAACTGTGTGGGCTGAGGTGTTTCCGGTGCATAGGCAGCGATCACATACATTCGCTTCCCCTGTTGGAGATGAATGCATATGATGCATGCCTCTAACGTCCGAAATTTTCGCACATCACTATTATATATTACCTTATGACTAATGCCTTTACGTATAAAGATTGCGACGCCTCCTCCTTGCGTGGAGTTGGGTCGGTCTCTTCTTACGATATTGTAATTGTTGTTAGTCAATTTATGTTTCTGGTTAAGCTTAGTTTCGCTAGCCATAAACACATCTGGACTTATGTCTTTAAGCAATTGGAATAAATTCGCTCTACGTTCGGTCCTAATCAGTGAATTTACATTCACAGCTAGGATCTTAAAGGGTCTCTCCGGCAGCGCGCCCTTAACCTGTAAGTTGCGTTAAGCTCGGCAAAACAGAGTAGAGATACTCCACCCTAGTCGCCTGCTCCCTGATCTGGTATTAAAATTATTATTATTAATAGGGGTATTCACGATCTGGTGTACCAAGTCTTGTAAGATTGTAAAATTTTATTTTTTTACAACAGACTGTGAACACACCTTTACTAATCTGTAGCAACACTGAAGCAAATGTCAAAATCTGTTTCACATTTGTTCTGAAGAAGGCTTAAGTTTGTGTTAAAAAAATCTTACACCCTTGTATTTTTCTGTTACAATATGGTTCGGGTATTGTAAAAGTGTAATATTTTGACATTCAGTATATTTTGTTGTTGTAGTGCAAAAAAATGCTACACTTTTACACTTTTACAACGATACAAGACCAGATACACCGGATCGTGAATACCCCTAATATAAAAGTTGCGAACCTCATAGAGTGCCACTGATGCTTCTCAATTCCTCAATAATTCATTAAAACTCATCACCTGTTTAAGGCTGGCAACGAGACCGAGACTAGTCTCGGTCTCGGTCTCTCTAAAAGTACCGAAGACGAGACCGAGACGAGAGCGAGACGAGACCGTATTTTTGGTACCGAAATTCGACGAGAGTCTCGCTGGTCTCGGCGGTCTCGGTGGTTTGGTTTCGGTTTTCGCTAGAAGAAAATTTTGTTTTTATTTAATTATTTTTTAGTATCTAATCATGTTCAATTTTTATAATATTCACAAGTTTTTTTTGCGAAATATTATATGCACGTTAACATATAAATCCATATATGTAGGTACATAGTTATACAGAGTTAGGCACATTGCGAAACTCCAGAGAAGAGTACGTACGATTTATGTATGCATGTCGTTGCTTCCTTTTGGGTGACATTTGGAAAAAAATAACATTAGAACGTCAAAATATAGTTCGCTGCCTACTTGCCAAGCCATAAACTGACAAAATCCATTGAAGGATGGCCCCGCTTTAAATAGATTAAAAAACCCCTGCAACATTAAAATTTTACCTCGGAAAAAGGTGATTTAAGGCCTTTTCGGTGAGGTTTGAAAAAAAATATTTTGAAAACGTCAAAATATACAGTCCTATTCTGTTAAACGTTCAAGTGAATATTTGTATTCTGCTATCCGACAGAAAAAACGAATTGTTTCAAAAAGTATATAAATTTCGATCAAAAATAAATTTTAACAATTAGATTCTCTTGAGAATTAAACAAAAAAAATATTAGTAAAGCTTTGGACTCAAAAAATAGAACACATTTGAATATTAGTGAAAAATTGATTTCCGGAGGAAAAAATTTCGAATTTTTTACAGGATTTTTAATCCTGTAATGACTTGACAGGTAGGCAGCTTAATATATCTTGACATTTGAGGAATATTTTGTTTTCCAAATGTCACCTAAATGGTCTAAAATCAACTTTTTAGGGAGCAATAAGTTAGATCGAAAAATTTCAATTTTTTTTTAGTTAAAATTTGAATTCTGTATAAGTTTTTTTTAATTCATTTAAATTGGAGACATCCTCAAATGGTTTTTGTCAGGTCGTGGCTTGAAAAACCCGGTTAATTTATTTTTAAAAAAATCGAGCGTTGTATATAGGTACTCTTTTTTTTAAATATTTTATTTGTTTTTGCTATGAAATATATTTACGTAAACAATTCTTCTAAAATGTTATTTCCATTTAACTCAAAAGACAAAACAGACTCACGAGTTTGTTTCATAAATTTTCCCGCGTTTATCTTACCGACGAACTGCTGAGATACCACAACCATACTCTATATTTGCAATCCGAACAATGCGTCTTATCTTTATCTTACATCTTTTTACTACCAAAAAACACGAAAGAAACCAAGACTAAGGATGATACCAGGACCGAGACCGAGACGAGACCGCACATTAAAATTTTCTCGAGAAAAAGGCGAGACCAAGGCCGAGACGAGACTTGGTTAGGCGAGACCTGGACCGAAACCGAGACGAGACTGAAATTTTTCGATTTTGCCGAGACCGGGACAAGACTAATAAAAGTCTCGCCTGGTCTCGTCTCGTTGCCAGCCCTACACCTGTTTGATACGAAGAAATTACATATATAGATACTTATGTGTTACATACCTTCTACAGTTTTCTAAAGAACTCATAATGCTTCTCAATGACTTGTTGTTCTGAAAAAGTTGATCCATGAATTTATTATTAAAAAGAGATGTTTTTTAGCACAATCACTTATTACCTAAATATCATTGCCTATACCACTCCATTTGCTATTTCTATGCAAACATGAATGAGTAGTGACCTCTTTCTTTGAAAATCGAATTGAATAGGTCCTCCTCTTGATTCGATAGCGTACCCAGACTTCAATATCCATATCCATAAATGTAAATGTACCATTATAGGCACCTTGAAAACCAATCAATATTTTCAAAACTTATTCTTTGCAGTCTTTGGCAAAGCATGAATAGAAGATATGGATGTCCTTACAAAAAGACAAAATTGAATGCCAATGAATCTTGAGTTCAATTTCAGCACCTGTAATCCCTGAGAGTTGAGATATGACTATACCTGTATATGTAGGTATGTCCTTACAAAATTTCGAAAAAAAGGATATCTGAAAGTTAGAGAAGCTTATACATATACACATACATATTTAGTCGTATGCACAAGGACACGAAAGAGTTTCGCATTGTATAATGGAGAATAAATTCCTGGAACAAAGGACGATATCGAGATGCCAAACGAAATTGCAATGAAATCCAATTACAGTTAAGATATTCAAATATGTATGTATGTTCACATACGACAACGACTACGCCGACGTACATACGTTCAGTTTATGAACAAAAAGATGGTTTCACTTTCACAGTTACGAACAATACCGCTGGGTTTGAATTCGAGCTTGAGTTTTGGATTTGGCTTTGGCTTTTATAACTTAAGTACCAATTCCTTTTTCTAGGAATATAGGTCCATAGAATTTTGTTTGGAACTTTTTAGTTTGCACAGAAACAAGAAATGCATTGAAAGTGTTTTGAAGATAAAATTCAAATCGGTTATTGCCATCTTTATGTGTGCTATTCAATGGAATTATTCTCATGGTGATGTTGAATATTTTGCTGCAATGAAAATGAATCGAACTAAGTTTATAAATTATAAAATTTTTCGCACAAAGGTGAGATAAATTTATTTTCTAAAACTTAAAACCTAGAGTGTATACAGAGTAGTTATGAACCTATAGATCTTTGGATAGTAATTAAATTTAATGTCATCCCCAGACTTTTATTGTCCTTGTTCTTTTGAAAAACTGAAATAATAGGTACCATCAGGGAGACTAACTCATTTTAAAAATAGAAAACAATAATCGTATAAAAGATATTAGTTTAAATTGTTTTTCCAAGTTGTAAAAACATCATTAAAGTTTTTTTATAAGGTCTTAAAAATAATGGCGCAAAATTTTAGTCGATTTAGTAGTATGTTAAATCATTTTTAGTATGATACTAAGCTAGAAAGAGGATTTTGCTAATTTTAAACCAGTTTAGTATCTTACTATTTTCTTAACAATTTACTAAAGTTAAAATTACAAAATGGCTACTTTATTTTTTTAGTATGTCATTTACAAACGTCAAAAAGTTATAATCGCTTAATTTTTTGCACTATTTTAGGCGTGTTTAGTTGTAGTTTATTTGAAAAATAGATTCAGTATGGTGCTAGTTAAAAAGTGTTTAAATTTAGGAAAATACTAGCTGACCCGGCGAACTTCGTTTCGCCTTAATTCATTTATGTCAAGAATATAATAATTCCGAGCATTTACAATGCTGTTTCATGTAATGTGGTCAATTAAAATTCTTCATTCTAAGTTTTATTAAATACAATAAAAATATCTAAATTTACAAAGTCTACGTTTTTCAATCAAATCAAAATGATTGGCATGTCGGCCAGCCTCAAGCTTTGTGCTTTAGTAGTAGAAGTAGTAGTAGAATGTGATTTTATTTGATAATTTACAGAAGTTTACATATATTTACAAATTCACAAGTATAGCATTGGCTTTTGCCGTCAGCCAGAAAAAAAAGGTATTATTCAAACATTATGTATAGCATAGATTAAAGTAAAATTGAAAAGATTAGACTCCTTTAAGATGATCACAACAAAAAAATAAAAATACATATTTTGTTTTCTTATTAAAAAGCTTCATTTAAAATTTGATTTCTGTAATCAAGGGCTGTTTTAACGTAGCTTGATAACATTATCCAATCTTGACCATTCAAGACATTTGCAGCTTCATCAACAGTTAAATAGTTTTTCTTCAAGTACTATCTCCGTATTGCTTGCAGGATCGGACATGTTCCTATAAAATGGAGAACATTTTCTGTCGTACGTAGATTGCATAAACTGCATTCCGTACTTCCATCAGGTCCATATGGTATGTAGTTCAGTCGTAGTAATTCTCCTCTGGTTTTGAAAATTAAAGAGATTGTTTCTATTGTATATCGGTCGTTGAAGTAATTGTTAGGTCCAAGGTCGTATCTCAGGAGCTTATACATGTTTCGGGTACAACTCCGTTGGGCTGACTCCTTAAATTTAACAAAAAAAGAATCTTCAATCCTTAGTAACAATTCTGGAAAAACGTCTTTCCAATCACCAGTATTTCTTTCTACCAACTGGATGTCGTGCTGAACTTCAAGTCGTGACCATTCTTCGAAGAACTGTGATTTTTGCGATAGCAGATATTTTGCGATAATATTTGGCAGACGGTGATTTGGGAGAGCCATAACCTTTGCAATGTAGAACAAATGCAACTTGAGGGAAAAGACGTAGAGCGGAGACACCCCGGTCTCCAAATGAATCATATATGTAGGTGTGTTTTCGGGGAGCCAAAAGATCTTTTTCAAAAAATATCTCAGTAATTTTTCTACTTCCTCATATTGAAGAAACCCCCATACTTGACCAGCATAGCACATCACTGACCTCATAACTGCTTCGAAAAGTTTATATTTAGCACTCGGGGTTATCTGTTTTTTCCCAAGGACCCCCCTCCAGTTGCAGTTGATGGCTTTTTTTGCTTCTATAAGCTTTTCCTGCAGATGCTTTTTGAACGACATCTGGGGCGTAATGATGACTCCAAGATATTTATATTCCCTCACCAACTCAAGCTCCACATTTTCCCACATCCATTTCTCCTCCCTTGCATATCGCCCTGTGCCATTTCGAAATATCATTACTTTAGATTTGTTAGTGTTAACTGTAAGACCCCAATTACGGCAGTACAGTTGCAATTTATTAATCATTATTTGCATCATATTTGGAGTCTCCGCAAAAATGACAATGTCGTCCGCATACATCAAAGCTTTTATTACTGTACCAGCAAAACTAATACCTCCAGGCAAAAACGATGTAAGGTCATCCAAGAAAAGCGAAAACAGAAGTGGACTCAAAAGACAGCCCTGCTTGACCCCGGAAGAAGTATGAAACCAGGAAGATCCTCCATTTCCATCCCATACTGCTGTGAGGTTTTGCTCATACAGCCCTCGTAATATTTTGAGTATTTTCGACGATAAGCCTAGACAACAAAGTTTGTAGAAAAGGGCATTTCTGTCGATTGAGTCGAAGGCAGCCTTGAAGTCAACGAAGAAAGCATATAACTTTTTCCCCTTGTCTAGGTATGATCTAGCAATGCAAGTTAGTGAAAATATGTTATCGACTGTTGCATATTCTTTCCTGAAGCCGGCTTGAAACTCGCTTAGAAGATTATTTTGTTGTATCCAGTTTAACAGTCTGTCTTGAATGACACCAGTAAAAATTTTCATAACAGAGTTCATAAAGGATATGCCTCTGTAATTGTTAGGGTCGTTTACATCGCCTTTTTTAAACAGTGGGACGGTAATATTCCTCCTAAAGCTTTCTGGAATTTCACCAGAATTGAAAATATAATTATAGCTTTCAGTAAGCTTAATCAAAAAAGTTTCTGTAGCGTATTTGTAAAATTCGTACGAAACACGGTCATCCCCTGGCGCCTTGTTAAGATTGCATCTGTGTAGGACTCTCATTACTTCTTGAACTGAGAAAGCAGGGTCGAAATCTTCATTTTCTACCAAAGGACTAGCATATAATATTTGACTTGGTCTTGGTGGTGCACATAGAAGTTGTTCCAAATGGTGAGCAAGTATACTCGTACTTATTATTGTTTTCCTTGCAAAAGGTATACCGTTTAGTGTACGTGCCAGCTTCCAAAAGGATCGACTGTCTCTTACTTCCGACAATCTTTGCATGAGGTATTGGGAGTATTGCTTTTGTTTTTCTTTGCAAAGGTGTTTGAAGGCTTTATTCGCCTCTTGATACATCCTTTTTGCGAAATTCGATTTTGTTGCCCTGAGGAGTCGCAAAAAACCAAACGACTTTTTTCTTGCTCTCTCACAATTTGCATCAAACCATGGATCTTTCCAGCTTTGCAAACGGACTGTTTGAAATGATTGTGCGGCCTGAGATACGCATGTAACTAATGTCTCAATACCATGGACCGATTCAATTTGCTCATTACTTACAGAATCAAGAGATTGGTTAAGAACTCTTTGATACAGTTCTAAAAAAGAATTCTTCCATTGAAGTTTTGGTATCAGCTTCATGTTTTCGTTGGTGTAACCCGGTTCTTCATCAAATCGACATTTAACATTCAGTGGCAAATGGTCAGAATAAAACAGCTCATATACTTTTAAATCATCTACATACTCGAACCATTTTCCACGAATGAGACAGTAATCTATTGTGGAACAAGATGTACCTCTTATAAAAGTAAAATGACCTTCTCGATCACTTTTAGTTCTCCCGTTCAACATTGTCAGACCAATCGATTCACACATTTCTATGAATCTTCTCCCATTTCCATCTATTTTCTCGTCCCGAGCAGATCTAATTATACTAATTGACGCTGGTGTAAAGTCTGGTTCCATCTGTAACATCGGAGAAATTCCTACCCTAGCGTTGCAGTCTCCGATCAGCATAATATTTTCTTTGCCTAGTTCCATTAGGAAGTCGTACAATCCTGCGAAGTCATCCATCCATTTATTACAGTTAATATAAACCGGAACGATGTAAAATTTCTGATGTGTAATGGTCATTTCAATAACAATCCTGTTCATCTCCGTGACAAATCGGCATCTAGTACATTCCTTAAATGATTTTTTGATTCCAAATAGACATCCTCCACTTGCTCTTCCGTATACATGAGTTCTTGTGGCTGGGGTCCATTTCAATATAAATTCTGGGAAATAGTTTTCATATTGTGTTGTGTCACCATAGATGAAAGTTTCAACTAGTAGAAAAATGTCGCCTTCTCTTATTTTATCAAAGAAATTCTTAAAAACTAGTTTACTACCTAAACCTGATATATTATATGAAATAATTTTAAAAGGAATACTATTATTTTTTATTTCATTTAAAAGACTATTAATGTGAACGTGGCTGACGGCATTTACGTTAAAAACGTTTTGGCAGCACTGCTTGTCTTGCAATTTGAGAAGCTCGAGTATGATTTTCGTGTATTGACATCTCATCTAACAGCTGCTCCAGAAACGTCATTCCTCCGTCTTCGTCACATGTCAAAACATTGTTTAGGTTATAATAAAATATTTTACCCTCGATTTGTAGTGTTTCTCCTCGAATAAATGTTTTTATATTTCTATTTTTAGATGTTATTTTTGTTTTCATTTCGAATAGTTTTCGTCTTCTTTCTCTTGTCGCAGCGGGATAATCTTTATGGAGGGAAATACCGGTACCTCTCAATTTTTTTGCTGATCTTAGAATACGTCCCACATCTTCTCTGTTTTGTAATTCCACAATTACGTTTTCAATTTGAGCATTTCTTGAGCGAATAAGACGTGTATCTGCAATTACTCCTTGGTTTTGTGTTTCGAGCAAATCCATACACAGTGCTTTCGCTTTTTCCACCGGCTGAACACCCATTTGAGCCGGAAAATGCAAAATTATATTTTTTTTCATTTACCCTCTTTGACAGAGACTCTACTTGTCGCTCAAGAGAGAGGCATCTGGTCTGCATTTTGTCAAGCTGAGCTTGAAGCAAAAGATTATTTTGTTTCAGAGATTTTATTTCTGTTCCAAGCATGTCCATATCAGATTTGGTGGGTAGATCTTTCAATTTCTCATCCAGAAGCGAGGCCATCGTGTCTTTCACCAGGTTTAAAAGATCCGGGATTTGCATATTGCCGACGTACATATTAGTTTTATTCCTGTCACTGCTTATTTTCTGCGGGGGGAAATATTCCGGTGAGGTTTTATCTAAGCATCTCTTACTAGAGCAAGGTTGTGCTGTGTTGTTGTCCTGTTCGCTAACCTTTGGTGGTGTACGGTTAAGAGGCATTTTTTGCATATAATATATGTGTGATAGCCGACAGTGAGAATTATGCAAATTTTTTAAACCTTTTTTCAGCTTAAACTTCCTTTTCTTATGATCAGATTTTTTAAAAGACTCACCCACAAGTGTTAACAGCGCTTATTAAAAGTGCTTTTGAGCTTATATTTCGTTTAAAAACCACAAATTTGACTACTCTTTCAGGAGCCTTTAATAATACAACTTTCTTACGCACTCAATACACCTTTGTGCTTTATGGTACACAACGTTTTTAGTTTTATTTTCGGGTGCGTACACGTACAAAGCGGTATTTTAGCCGATACGTGAGCACGCCACGTACAATTGACCATGTGAGAAACATGGGAATTCGAGATTGATTCCACAAATATCCAGCGATTATCCCTGCCACCTATTGGTTGTCAAAGCAAAAGCGAGACGCACCGGAAATTGACGCTTAAACACGAATGGCAAATCGTTCGGATTAAGCGGAATCCGTGGAATGAGAACATCTTCGCCTTTGAATTTTCCCCGCAATATCGTGGCTTAAATTAGATTTGATGTGATTTTCTTCACATTTTGTGGCGGAAAGCCCGGAAAATCCAAAGAATTAAAAAATTCCGTGGGATAGTTGATGGCTTCGTTTTCATCCATCACGGAGTCCACGGATTTGAATAAATGTAACTCACCGGTGATTTGATTTTGAATGACAAAATTCAATAGATCGACATCCTTGTTTTTCGCAGCCAAAATCGCTCGTGAACTCAGCCAATCATGGTTAACATAATCGGGAAAACATTCGTGAAGAGCTCTTCCGGCGTCGTTGTAAAGTGGCAAAAATTCGGCGGAAATTCAATCACGCTGGTGACTAAGTCCACTGTTATAACGCCATTGCCGATCGCCAATAATTGCCTGCAGAAATCTGTAGCGAACTGGTAATTTCGTAAAGCGACTCGCATATTTGTTTTGAATTGCAATTTCTTCATGTATTGCCATAGGGCCGATAATTTCAGGTAAGCGTTCAATTCATCTGCCGGAGTTCATCTTGGCATGACAGGCAGAGTTTGCCGAAAATCGCCTGACAATAAAATATTGTACCACCGAAAAGTCGTTTATCATTTCGTAAATCTTTCAACGTACGATTTAAGGCTCCGAATGCACGTTTGAGAGTCATTGTGCACACACCCCAGATGATAATCTTACATTGTTGCAAAACTTTCGCCATCGCAGAGTTCTTTGAGATGTTGCATATAGGTTCTCTTCATTCACTTGCAGGTTTAATGGCAATTTCAATGTAGAATGAGCTGTTCGACCGCCTTCCAACAACATAGCCGCTATCCCAGAAGAGGCGAGTGCTAAATCAATCTCAGATCTCGAACGAATAGTAAACAAAATCAGTGAAATCGGGAATGTTTTTCCAGTTCCACCGAGTGCATCGAGGAAGAAAATGCCACCATTTGTTATCGACTGCCTGCATTAATTCATCGTACAATTTCTTCTGTTCTTGATTCGACATTGGCACATTTGTTCGAATTGCATGACTCAATGCGACTCGATCGAAATCCTTTTTTCGCTCTATTTCTCGAATAAATGCGTCATGCATTGGCCGATTTTGTGATGGCATTCCGAATTTGCACAACAAATTGCCACTCATAAGCAGACACATGTCTTAAGCCCTAAATCGTGAACAGATTTTCCTCCATTATCCTTTGACCTATCTTGAGCCAATACGAATTTATAAAGCCCTAGATATGCACTAAAACAAGAGGATGATCCCTGATTTCCAATCTTAAATCAGGTATCATCCAATTTTAATGGAAATTTTTCGGGATTTATGTACCTCCAGTGTCCTATGTCCTTCATTGGGTCAATACGAATTCATCAAGCCCAAAATCATGAAAATCGAGCCATCTGTTCTCGAGTGATGCGCGCACACACGGACGACATTTCTATTTTATATACGAGTATATAGAAGATTAGTAAAGTGCTTAAGTATGTATTAGCAAACTGTTAAGTAGTATCATGCTAAGCCCTTAACATCAGGTTGTTTAAAATTTTGCGCCTATATCATTAAGGTGGCCTCCATTCTGGTGCATTGAGATAGGTAGTCGAGTTTTGAAGTTTCCCTCCACTTTTGCTAGCATATCGTTGGGTATGCTATCGATGGCAACTTGAATATTGTTTTTAAATTGAGTCAGGGTTATGTGACATTCGGTGAAGCTAGAGATTTCAGATAGACCCACAAAAAGAAATCACACGGGACTAAATCACCCGCACGCGCTGGTCACTAAAGATCGCTCCGTAAGGAGATGAGCCGCCCTGCTGAAACCATATACATCACTCACATCCATTTCTTCAAGTTTTGGTAAGATTAACTCCTCAATAATGAACAGTATTGACGTTAGCAACGGTCTGAGCATTTTCTTCAAAAAAAAACCATGGTCCATTGATACCTATTCTAGACAATGCACACCTTTCGGTTTTTTTTTTCTTAGCATCACTTGTGTTCATCCATAAAAGAAGTGATTTCTGAATGCACGTTGCGTGGCAATGAATGAACTGCGCTTGAAACGTACGAATGCTCGCTCCTCTCTTGTCCACATCATGATTATTACCAAACCTTACCTAAATGATTATAAAACATTAGAAAGCGTCATTTCAAATTAGCGTCACCCGAGCTTCTCGGACTAAGCTTCGCTAGATGGCGAGTGTTTCAAATAAGGTATTTTCCCTGCCGGCCGCCATCCATTTTTTCTTATCATCTCATCGAACCGATATATGTTGAAATCGGTGGGTATGTTCAAATGCTTTGAAAACGTTATACACTTCTTTTTTAATTGCTAACCTCAGCTTAAATATTAGCCATATTCTTTTTGGGAAATCTATAGGCAGCAAAGCAGGATTTTGCAAAAGAACGATCCCCAGCGGCTTGATTTGTTGTATATTTTAAAGTTTACCTTACCGACTATGTGTCAAATAGCTAAATGCAAGAAAATCAAAAAGGTTTATTTCTAGGCATGATTAAAGCCATAATAAGAAAACTAAAACTTGAATTAAAAGATATAAATTAAATGGAATACTTATAAAATGATGCAGTAATCATTAAATTAGATGTTGTGCCAATGAAGGATAATGTTCGCATAGTGCTTTCATCGAAAACTGATCGCATTCATTACTTAACGATTAAGTACTTTTTGAACTCCTTTATATGCGGTTCAAAGATCGAGTTGGAGTAAAGAGGATAATTAAAAATGTGAGTTATATAAAATATGGACAGAAATCTCCTCTTAGAATATCGTACTTGGGGTAAATGTTCGTGTTTTGGTAAAAATTATTAACGTCGCAACAAATAAACACTGACAAAAAACGATTATGTCCACTTTTATATTCACTGGTTGGTCAACGGGGTCAACGGTCAACTCGACTCTGAATTCAAAATGACGTAATATCTTGAAAATCTGGTTAGACAAACATTTTAGGATCAAGTTGATTAGCTACGAAAATCAAAAAATCAATAAAATTTGACATTTTCTGACTAGAAATTTTCTCCGAAAAGCTTTAAAATATCACTCTATAATACCAATAATCTTTCAATGGAATTCGACAGTTTATGTCTATTGCACGTACAATAAATGCTCCATCAATAACACACACTCAAGTACTGCTAATGAGTGCTTACTTATTACTAAATAATAGATATGCACTGACTTGCTCCTTAAATACTTTTTGTTGTTCCTATTCCAATTTAAGAGCTTTGTCAGGGGCACTGCTTAAGTTCTAGCAGCTGACGCAAAGCCACTTAAACATCTTTTATTAAAGTATCTTTGATCTGGCACTTTCGCACGAATAAGCTAGCTTTTACTTTTACTGAAAGTAGAAGACAGTCCTCTATACATATGCTTATTATAATGATTTATAAAACAACACAAATAAAAATATAAGCTACTCTTAGCCTAGTTCGTTACGTTAGTAATTCTTATCTCCTGTACGTTAATAGGTGTGAAACTATTTTTTTAAGAAAAGAACACATAGCTACTTAACCAAATATTATTGGCGCAAAATTTTAAATGATTTAGTAAAATGTTAAAGCCACTATTAGCAATTTACTAAGCCTAAAAGATGATTGAGCTAATTTTAAACGATTTTAACATTTTACTAAAGTTAAAATCACGGAATGGCTACTTTAACTTTTAGCAATTTGCTAAATCCATTATGGAATCTGATAGTATTTATATCAGCCTTGCACGCGGGGTACCCGGGTTCGAGTCCTGCTGGTAAATAATGAAATTAAAAGATGAAAATAGAAATAACTAATACCTTTTTAGAGCATATGTTGGGCTTTCATCAACATATAATTAATTTACAACGCATAACAACCATAATTGTATTCTTCAAAATTCAAACCCTACAAATGCTCAGCTTTCTGCTTAATTAGCAATTTACTAGTTTAGAAAAGGTTTAAAAATTTTGAAATAGTTATTCAATAAATAAGCACTTAGGAAATTGCTAACTAGTAAAATGTTAAGCTCTTAACAATGGGTTGTTTAACATTTTGCGCCATTGATTTTAGACCTTTCAGCTAACCTATCCGAATCGTTCACAAATACATTCGTAAAGTTTGGTTTCCGAGATAACTTATCTAATAAATGGGTAAGAGTATCCATTGACAGAAAAAAGAACTCTACGAACAAGGACTACGAGATTCATCAAAGACATCGGCACTACCAACTACCAACTATCCAAAGCAGGCTTTTGCTTTTACATTTATCGAAAGCAGGTTCTTGAAAATTTGTAAATTCTGCTTTGCTGTGGGTAGGTTTTGCCAAAGAACACGGCTAAACGAACTAAAATACAAATATGCTTAGCAATAAATGCTTAAAATGATAAAGGGTTATCCATTTTTCGGTTTCAAAAGTATAGGTCTGGAATTCGACATCTGTCAAACTAAAATGGTGATTCTGCCACAGCCACATATCGTGCTTTAAGAGGAGATTCTGGTTTACATAATGGTCCAACTACGTAAGCAATTGGCAAAATTGTGAAGAAATTTGAAGAGACTGGATTGGTTGCAGATATTGTAAGGCCTGTGCATCATCGTTTCGCTCGTACCACTGAAAATTTCTCTTCTGTATTTATGCAAAACGAAACCGCTCGATGAAGAATGCAGGCAGGCACATGCAGCTAAACAAATGGCATATAATGCGGCGCTGCAAAGAAGGACGAGAGCTGCTCGCGAGCTCTACGAGCAGAAAGACGAGAAGAACACCGGCTTCTCCAGACGAAGAAGAATAGAGAGCATGAGAAGCGCGCGATCGAAGATATTGAGAGATGATACTCCAGGAACAACGTGCGGAAGTTTTACCAACAGGTAAAAAGAACGTGTCAAGGCAAAAAAACTCGCACAGAAGCCTGTAGAGATAGGAATGGAAACCTGGTAGTAGAGTCACAGTCGGTGCTGAGTATATGGAAGGACCATTTCTGCAGACTGTTAAACGGCGATGAAGACCAAAATCCCACTGTCAGGCAGAATGAACCATTCAACATGGATGATGATACAAAAAACTTTCGTCCACCTGAACAAAATTAAGTGAGGATAGCAACATCCGAACTAAAGAACAGCAAAGCTACTAGCCCCGACGGACTACCCGTCGAACTCTTTAAAGCAGCCGGAGATGACCTAGTACAGTGCATACACCAACTCATCTCTAAAGTCTGTTCAGAGGAAAGTATGCCTCAACATCGTTTGCCCGATCCACAAAAAAGCAGACCCTCTAAACTGCCAACTATAGATTAATAAGCTGATTGGACCCTATCAGTGCGGTTTCAGGCCAGGAAAGTCCACAATCGATCGAATGTTCACGCTACGGCAACTACCCAAGAACTCCAAATCGATACCCACCATATCTTTATATTTTAAGGCCGAGTACGATAGGTTTTATTGAGGCGAGCTATACCATGTCTGGTTTTGTCATCCCCACAAAGCTCAACCGACTGTGTAGAAGGACGATGGAGAACTCTCGCTGCTCAAGGTTGGTAATGACCTCACAGAAGCTTTTGATGTCAAGAAAGGATTCCGACAAGGTGATCCGCTATCGTGCGATTTCTTCAACTTAATACTTGAAAAAGTTGTAAGAAACTCTCAAGTTAACTCTACTGGCTCAATTTTATCCAAGTCTGTGCAATTGTTAGCATACGCTGATGATATAGACTCGAAAAACGAAGGAGACTCTTTATAAGACTCTGATCATCCCAGTCCTGCTCTATGACGCGGTGACATGGACTCTATCGAGGCGGATGAAGATATCCTTAGTCGTTTCGAGCGTAAGGTTCTTCGCAAGATTTTCGGCCCTATCTCCCTTTAACGGGCTTTATAGGAGAAGAACCACGAACTATATGAGCCTTACAGCGACATTGGCCTGGTACAAAAAATACGTATATCACGTTTAAGATGGCTAGGTCATGTAGAGCGTATGGGGAACAATGCTCCGGCTCGCAGGATCTTCGATTCCAACCCAGAGGGAAGACGCAGTTAAGTAGGACCTCGCCTCAGGTGGTGCGCTCAAGTGGAAGATGACCTCAACCAACTTGGAGTGCGTAACTGGAGGCAGCTAGCCAAAGACCGAGCTAGCTGGGGAGGCATGCTGGTTGAGGCCCAGGTTCGCCCGAACTGTAGCTCCACCTAAGTAAGTAAGTAAGTAAGTAAGTATTTGTGCAAAACATTGTAAATAATGTTTACCTAACAATTTAAAATTTAGTTCAAGGGCTCATCCTTAATGAATTTTTATTCAAACGTTTACAAACAAAAAAACAAACCTCGTATCGAAAGAGAGTGATTTAAAGCTACTGTCACACCCAAATTAATAAACGTGGAACAGGGAAGTGATAGGGGTTATCCCCTGGACCAGCTGCACTGTCAACTGTAGTTAATGTAGTAAATGAAACAAATTGTTGCAGATGTAGTTTCTAATGTCAAATCGTCTGAAATGTCATTTCGTATTGAAGTTAGAACTAATATTCATTTATCATTTCTTTTGTATTAGGCGACTATTGAACAAGCTTAAGTTAATTTTTATCATACTAAAAGGAATAAAAAAACAAGAATGTCACAGTTTTTTGGCTGTTTGCAAGTTTTTCTCGCACTGGTCTTTTGTCATAAGAAACCGACATGGGCAAGGTAAATCCAAAAAACTTGTTCACATTCACTATAAATTGAAAATGAATGATTAAAATAAAAGAGATGATTACTGAATCTATTTTGGAGTATTTTTTATTACTTGTTGTTCTTTTGACACAATTTAGAAGAAAGGGCATATTAATGCAAGGAAAATATGGTACAAGAAAAACATGTTGGTATACCTGTGCCTATATAATAGGTCGGAATCCGGTTTCATTGAACTTGGGTCCTTCGGTGAGATATTTTTTTATTCGAAATTTTGGAATTTGTTCATTTCCGTTTTAAATTCTTTTGATTAATGTAGCAGACGTAGAAATTGTAGTAAATAAGACGAGTAGTTTATTTCATTTATTACGCATAGTTTTTGTCGTAGAAAATAGAATGCATAGTTAATTCGGCCAACACTGTCCTGGACTGAGTGCGAAATGTTATTAAAAAAACCAAATTTCTTCTGAGTGATATTTACTAAATTAAGCCACCGTACTTTAGAGTGGTAACAAAAACACAGATGTTTCAAATTTCCGAAATTTAAAAAAAAAAATGGTTTTTGATTAGCATCCAGCATTTCCTCCTTTTTGGTTTGTGTTTGTAACGACACATTCGTTTTCTATTGTTGATAGTTTTGTTGAGTTTTTTTATTAATGGGGCTGTCAGTTTTATGTCGATTTCCCACTTCATCATCAAATTTTCTGGACAAAGTCGAAAATTTTGTAGTATCTACTCTACGAAACCAGCAAGATTTGACATTTCTCTAACGCCAACTCCTAATTTTCCATTATATCTTTATGAAATTCAAAAATTTGAAGTTTCGTTTTAATATCTTGTAGTAGTGGTGTAATAAACAATAAATATTTAACTGCGTTTTATGTTCCATAATCTAATTCGGATTAATTTTTAATAACTAAATCATTCTTTCTAGTAGTGCACGAAATTATGAAGTCTTGATGATAAAGTACAAAACGAGCACAAAAGAGAACCGATAATCGAAAATTCAGCGACGCATCAAGTCAAAACTTCGATTGTTCAACACTTAATAGGAGTAAAGCCTAGTTCAAATATTGAACCAAGACTGAACCACGATTGTGCGATTGTTAATCCAGTTAATCGAAGATGATTGAATGTCAATGTCACTAAAATTATAAAATTTCAGTAAAACATTTTTTTTCGAAAGCAGCCAAATAAACTATTTTTGGTTAATGTCGTTTTCATTCCAACCAAAAAGTCGATCCCTCATGGATGTTTTGATGCCGAAACAGTTGTGCGTTCTTTCCGGAATGAAAATCACAGATCCAGACTTTTACATAAAACACGCGCTTGCACACACCAAAGTAAAGCTAAATTTACAGAAACGTGAAACAGTTTTGTTTAATCTACGTCTACAGAATACATACAAAAATATATAATTAAAAATTTTGCACAGAAAGTTTCGCAATCCCGGAACAAAATCCCTATTGTCAAACTTGTAAGCTACCCAGAACAAAAAATTCTGATACAACTACCACAGATCTTTTTTCATGCAAACACATTTTTCCAACTAATAAATTATGTTTTCGCCATTAAAATTTGAATTTCTTAACACAGCCTTAGTACATTTTTTTTATTTGGTTGTTCGATTTCACATCTATATAATTTAGACAGTCATATTTGCAAATACAACAATATATATAAATGGGTTTTGGAATGTGAAACGTACTAAAGATTCCCCCTATCTTGGTATCTCTCATCTGTGGACATGTATTTCTTATGTTGATTTCTTCTTTCTTTCTGTGTGCATCTCTCTCTGTTTTGTTGGCTTGTGTAATGTGTAAGCCGTTGGCATCAGTTGGCCACGCCCAGTGCTTCAGTTCAGTGGATCAGCGCGCACGAGATGAATTCTTCTAGGTCGAAAACCAGTTTCATACTTTACTTGACCATAGGAGATGAACTATTCTGGAAAAAAAAATGTAAGCATATATGTACATATCGGGTTTTTCAATAAGAGCCCTACAAAAGTTTTTTTAAATAAAACAAAAACGGTTTTGGATAAAAATTAAATTCGTTATTCCTGTGAAAGTACGTTCGCTGCCATTAATTATGGAACTCGATTTCTTTTGCATGGCCACCACGGGCACGCTTGCAGAAGTCCAGAAGCTGAACTCAATTGTCGACGTTTTTCAACCATAAATCGGCCGATACTGCTGCAATTTCACGTTCGATATTCGTACGAAGTTCATCAATAGTCGCTGGCTTGTTGGCATATACCATAGACTTGACGTAGCCCCACAGGAAATAGTCTAACGGCGTCAAATCGCACGACCGAGGCGGCCAAGCGACTGGACCATTTCGTGAGATAACACGTTCTCCAAATTTGGTTTCCAATAAATTGATTGTGACATTCGCTGTATGGCTTGTGGCGCCGTCCTCACATATCCTCCAAGTCCATATCATCCAATTGGGGCCAAAAATATTCGGTTATCATTGAACGATAGCGATCCCCATTCACAGTAAAGTGCCGGTCTTGATCATCAATGACGCCCCGGCCCATAAACCACACCATACCGTAATTTTTTCGGGATGCAATAATGACTCATGGAGGATGTGTGGATTGCTGCCTGACCAATACCGCATATTTTGTTTATTGACGAAGCCATTCAGCCAGAAATGAGCCTCATCGCTGATGATGATTTTTCGAAAAAACCCGAATCATTTTCAAGTTGTTGCTCAGCCCAATTCACGAACATACGACGCTTCTGGTGGTCAAGCGGCTTCAGTTCTTGCGTCAATTTAATCTTGTAAGGATTTACGCCAAGATCTTTTCCCAAAATTCGCCACAACGACGTCACAGAGATTCCCAACGCTTGAGAACGACGTGTGAGAGATACATTTGGGCTTTCTGCAACTGAAGCATCAGCGGCAGCAATATTCTTGCCACTACGGGCACTTCTTTGTCTCACTGCCATGGGAACATTTTGTACTGTGCCTGTGGATTAAAATTTGTCCACTAGACGCTCAATTGTGGATCTGCTAGGACGATTATGACGACCATAAATTGGACGTAGCACTCTTAACGTTGAGGCCACTGACTCCGAATTTCAGTAGTAAATTTTAAAAATTTCGACCCGTTGTTGGCTCGCATATCTTTCCATCATGAAATGGCAAACATTACTGAAGAGAAATGTTAAAAGAGCGGCAAGAAATATGGCGTCTTTTGCTGTCCCTGTCTCTCTACTTTTGTACAGTCCCTGTTGAAAAACTCTTTACTTCGTTTGTGTCAGTATTTCTGTCTGTGTGTATTAATGTCCCACCTAGCTCTTCCAAACAAAACTTGATAGAACTTCTATTCATTTTCGTACTGCACACATCGCTTCCCTCTCCTAAAAATGCATAGCTCTGGCGGGGCGGAGGAATTCGTCTCGTGTGCGCTGGACCAGTGTCTCTACTTCGGGCGCTTTTCATTTTTAGTTCACAGCAGAGTCTGAGTTGTCAAAAAATTGTTTGATTCTTTTTCACTGAGAGCGTTGTTTCACTTTTCATTCTGATCATTCTGATCGTCTGAGCATTCTGAATAAATTGCTAAGCACACGAAATGTCATATTTTGTCAAGATGGAAAATGTGAAGAAAATAAAATGCACGACTTGATCGCACGTACTTGCTCCTATGTCCGATTACATTACATGCAAAATATTCTTAATAGAAAAATATTTGTATGTATTCTTACAGTCGCTTTTCACGTAATTTTTTTTTATATACAAATTTATAATTTTTTTCTAAAAAAAATTGGTATGAACATTTTAAATATTTAATGATAAAAATTCAAAAACAAAATTTCAGAAAAAAATCGTTCACCCGTTTTCGAAATATTGAAGTTTCAAAAAAAAAATATTTTTTTTTTCAAAAATCCAAAAAAACTATTTTTCGAAAATTTTGAAATACAGTATTATTTAGAATTTGAAGAGCTCCCGTGTAAAAATTTTGATCGAAATCAGTTGAGCTGTTTATGAGAAAGTCGAAAATCAATAAAATGGTTGTATAGCAGGTGCCGTTAACAACAAAATATTTAAAAAGAATTTTCGGCCAAAATGTAGGCCATACCCAAAGTAGTACACATACCAATTTTTATCAAAATCGTTATAGCCGTTTTCGCGATAATTAAGATGGTAGAAAATATTTTATGGCAAGTACCGTTACTTTTGGGGCTAAAACAACAATTCAAAAATCTATTTTGGACAATCACCTAAAACGCTTAAATACCAAGTTTGAAGAAAATCGCTTTGGCCGTTTATGCTGTAGAGAGTTGTACAGACAGACAGACAGGCGGAATTGCGGGACCCACTTTTTTTGTGTTCTCCATCATCGTAATGTCAAGTTTGATTAAAATATCGAATTCGATTTTTTTTTTCAAATGCAAAACTTGCCCTACAATTAAAATGGTGGAAGAAGTAAGTCGCTTGTAGATTTTCTGTATCTGGTGTGTAACTGTGTACAAAAAATGGGTTGTGTTGTGTTGTATATTTCTTTTATGGTTAAAATAAAAATGTATTCTGGCTTGTGTGGTTCGCGTGCAGTGTGGCCATTTTAGCATTTTTCCTGCTAAATTAACCAGAAAAGTTTGCTTTAAGCATTTTTTATTTTCAAATCCTGCCCGCAGATTTTTTAGCAGGAAATCTAGTAGGTTTTCATATTTTTCAACCCTAAAACAAAATATTACTTTAAAAAGTTAAAACTCAATCAAATATAAATGCGCATCGCGAACTCCACAAAATCTACGAATTCTGCAGCAAGTAAATTTCGTTTATGTCAAAAAATGTTTGCGGATTCATTAACAACCATTCAGGATATTTTTACAGATACAAACATGAATTCTGAAATTATTTCCAATTTTAAATCGTAATGGGACAACATAAATCCAAATAAATGTGAGAATATTTAAAATACTGTTAAATTTTAGTGCGAGGTAAATAGGTCCACCGATGCATCGAATGAAAACCCTTGCAAAGAGTTGTCAAACTTTGTCAATTCGTCTTTAGTTTCTCCTGTCTCAAATGCTGAAGTTGAAAGAGTGTTTAGTCTTATGAATCTTGTAAAGGATCAACGAAGGAATCGAATGAAAATTGATATGTTAAATATTATACATTTTATCTGAGATAATTTATTTGAGAAACGTTGTGATGCCTTCATTATTCCTCCTAATATTATCAAACAAGTTGCCTTATCAAAGCTTTATTTTACCGTGAAGACCAATAATTTTGTGGTATGTTTGTGCATGTAAATGAAGCAGAAAATTTTTGAGTAAAACATTTATATAAATACATTTTACTTCATTAAATTATCATACTCTGGTGCCTTGTTTTTTTTTTTTGTTTCTTTATGTTGCGAAATAGATTACTAACTATTTGTAAGGTTATTTCATTTTTTACTTGCGATTATAGGTACTATATGGCAAGTTATGCATTCGTCGAAAAAAAAAGTTTTGAGATAACAATCACACATGAAATTACGACGATAGCGAAGACGAAAAAAGATGGTCTAAAAATTCTGTCCGTCTGTGTGTCTATCTGTCAGTCTTTCAGTCTGTCAGTTTGTCCGTTTATCAGTCTGTCAGTCTGTCAGTCTGTCAGTCTGTCAGTCTGTCAGTCTGTCAGTCTGTCAGTCTGTCAGTCTGTCAGTCTGTCAGTCTGTCAGTCTGTCAGTCTGTCAGTCTGTCAGTCTGTTAGTCTGTCAGTCTGTCAGTCTGTCAGTCTGTCAGTCTGTCAGTCTGTCAGTCTGTCAGTCTGTCAGTCTGTCAGTCTGTCAGTCTGTCAGTCTGTCAGTCTGTCAGTCTTTACAGTCTGTCAGTCTGTCAGTCTGTCAGTCTGTCAGTCTGTCAGTCTGTCAGTCTGTCAGTCTGTCAGTCTGTCAGTCTGTCAGTCTGTCAGTCTGTCAGTCTGTCAGTCTGTCAGTCTGTCAGTCTGTCAGTCTGTCAGTCTGTCAGTCTGTCAGTCTGTCAGTCTGTCAGTCTGTCAGTCTGTCAGTCTGTCAGTCTGTCAGTCTGTCAGTCTGTCAGTCTTTCAGTCTGTCAGTCTGTCAGTCTGTCAGTCTGTCAGTCTGTCAGTCTGTCAGTCTGTCAGTCTGTCAGTCTGTCAGTCTGTCAGTCTGTCAGTCTGTCAGTCTGTCAGTCTGTCAGTCTGTCAGTCTGTCAGTCTGTCAGTCTGTCAGTCTGTCAGTCTGTCAGTCTGTCAGTCTGTCAGTCTGTCAGTCTGTCAGTCTGTCAGTCTGTCAGTCTGTCAGTCTGTCAGTCTGTCAGTCTGTCAGTCTGTCAGTCTGTCAGTCTGTCAGTCTGTCAGTCTGTCAGTCTGTCAGTCTGTCAGTCTGTCAGTCTGTCAGTCTGTCAGTCTGTCAGTCTGTCAGTCTGTCAGTCTGTCAGTCTGTCAGTCTGTCAGTCTGTCAGTCTGTCAGTCTGTCAGTCTATCAGTCTGTCAGTCTGTCAGTCTGTCAGTCTGTCAGTCTGTCAGTCTGTCAGTCTGTCAGTCTGTCAGTCTGTCAGTCTGTGTCAGTCTGTCAGTCTGTCAGTCTGTCATTCTGTCAGTCTGTCTGTATGTATTTATAGACACCTAGAGCCCAAACGGATATGCCGAATTGCTTCAAACTTAGTATATAGAGTTTTTTAGGCATTGTACAGAGGGGAAATTGAATTTTTTTTTTTAGCTCAAAAATAACGGTACCTGCTATATAACCGTTACGTTCAAACTTATTTTTCTCGGAAACGGCTCTAACGATCTTAATAAAAAAAAGTTTTTAGCTACGACCGATCATATGCTTAAAAAAAATAAATTGGACAAATGACTAAAAACGGTACTTTCCATAGGACCGTTTTCTTTGCTTTCAACTATCTCATAAATGGCTTTACCGATTCTTTCGAAATTTCACAAAAATATAGGTTTAGGTTGCCCAAACTATACCGCGTACCAATATTTTTAATTAATATTTTTTTGTATTTTTAAAATCATTTTTAAGAAAAAAATTTATTATTCGAAAACTGCTTATTAAATTTTTTCAAAAATTACATTTATTTGTATTTTCTGAATAACTATGAATTGGCGTTTTAGAATTTTTTTTTTAAATATTTTCAAAAAGTTTAACAAAAAAACTTTTTTTCTCAAAAACCGCTATACAGATTTAAAAATGTTTGTTTTCATAAACTCAAATTTATCCCAGAAATAAAATGGCGTACTTTTTTTTGAGCCCAAATTAGTTTAAGTATTTATTTCAGAATTTTGAATTATTGTTTCTTTAATTAAACAGATTTAATCTTTTGTTTTTAGGTTTATATTATTAAATATTTAATATTGTCATACCAATTTATTTTAGAACAAAATTAATTAAATTTTTTATATGCATATACAAAATTGAGTTAAAAATGACTTTAAAAATATATTTAGATTTTTAATAGAAATCTTTTGCATACGATGTGATCGAATATAAGAGCAAGTTCGTGCGATCCAGTCGTGCATTTTATTTTTAATAAACTTAACTAAATAAACAATTCTCTTTGACAATTATTTAAAATTCAACATAATAAAGTAAAAAAAAATACAAACAAATATACACTCGGTACCTATTTGAAACGTCACCTAAGATAAGTTCGATTGGTCCAGGCATATATTTAAGTTTTTTGCGTTCTAATTACAGGATTTCCTGAGTTGGCAGGATTTTTGGCAGTTTTTTTTTTTCGAAAAAATAAATAGCATTTTTCTTAACAGTTTTTGTATTCAAAAAATCCTGCTACCACTATTTTAGCAGGATTTGAAATTTTTCGTTAGTCACACTGTTCGCGTGTGTTTAAAAAACAAATCAGTATGGTCAGAGTTCGTCATGTTCGAAACAAGTTCAGAGCATACTATATGTGCTCGAGATCTGTTCAGGGCTTCCGTCTTTCCGTCTTTCGTAGATTTACCGGATTTATTTCGGAAAATTAATAATTATTCAATTCAATGCAATGCACTCCAACTTAATTCAATACAGTTAGATATTAGACTTATGTCATTGAAACTTAACTACTCACACCAGGAATAAATAAAATATTCAATTTCCACCATTTTTCAGGCTATACCGTGTAGGTGTATGTATAAATTCTAATCTAAAGCATCCACTTATTATAGAGAGCTTGGAATGTCACACCACTAATTTTATTAATTAGTCAAACTTATATCCAAATGACACTCCTCTACTACACCAATTGCATATCAAATTACACAAAACCAAAACACTTACCTTTGCGTAAAGGACGAGTGTGTCAGTATCTTTATTTTGAATACATATACCTATCTATGTATCTATTTATATAAAACAACACAACACTACTTATGTACATATTTTCTTTTGACATTGGTGCAAATGGAATAAAATGCAAATCCGACACAGCAATATTGCTTTATCCTTGCTGAGTTCCTTGGAATGCAGCAGCATGTATGAATGTACGATTAAAAGTAAACTAAATGACCACAAAAACGCAGACACGTGAAGATAACAAATAATCCTGCTTTAAGGATAGAATCGAAATAATTTAAAATGAAGGGTTTCACCGAGCATCTTCAAACTCATTTATAACTCGACTTGTCGTCGCCGTCGTTTCCGTTGGCTTCGTTTCGTCTGACGTTTCCGTTGCGGCGTTGCCGCATTAGTGGTGACAATTCACCGATATAAATGAAATGAAACTTGACGACGAATGCCAACAAGTGAGCTTGAGTGTCGTTTTATTTAATTTGTATAGTGTTACAGTTGCTGTGTGCGCGAAAGTATTTCGACCCAACACCCTCATCCTCCACTAACATTTTGTTTTGTGCAATTGTTTGCAAGGATAGATGCATACAATAGGTATCGGGTAAGGTATTAAGTTTCACAATATAATTGATTAAAAACCTTTTTTGCGGAAATTGCGGTGACGGATGTAGGAAGAGGACCTAATAAGTTCGAAGATGCACAAAAAGTTGATAGATGATATAAGTGACAAGACATGTTGTTCATTGAATAAAGGAATACTTCCGTTAATACGGAAAGTGCATTGGAGCAAATGCTTCTTCCACAATTCCCACACCAAGACGAATCCAATTGAGTATCACTTTCACGTACAAAAGTATGCAATCAATGTATTGCAATAAGCTTGCATAATAAATTGTTGACGCAACACAAATAACATGGAAAAGAATAGAACAAGTTAGAAGTTGTAACTTTGGTAAAACGTCGCGTAGCACTGCACTGCCTGTCCCTTGACGACTGTAAATAAACAACTATAGGATGTTTATAAGAAAATGTTCTTGACAATAGATCAGCGCTTTTCCATGGGTACTGAATTGATAAGATTCGCTGGCATCACGGGAAGTCAACTATTTCTATACCTAGCTGAAAAGTTGTATTAAATGCATATACAATCTCTTTATAGGGTTCATGTTCGACTAAACCGATAAGGAGTAAAACATTTAAAACTATTGCACTGGTGTTTGTGTTCCTTATTTTGAGCATTCTTTACCACTCGTTAAATAATTATTGAAGTCGTTTGACACGAGTAACAAATTTACAGTATTTCTTACTTTTTAATTTCTTAGGCCGGTTTGCTGATACACCACCTAAGAATTTAAGTTCTACTTAGGCACATATGTAAACGTTTACGCAGAGGAAAAAGTATCCCCTTAGCGTTTTAAGTAAAACATAAATATTTATGATGTGTATCAGCAAACGAGCCTTAATCTTTTAACTGAATCCCAATCTACCAGTAGGCATTTCCATAACAAATAGTTATTAAAGAAAATTGTCATTTCAAGGCATCAGAACACAGACCGTCTCATTATTGCTTCGTGGAAAATGTGTGTTATTTACTAATTTTATTAGTTTTTAGTTAATTGGTTACTTATGCATAAATTCGCATTTAATGATTTAAAGCCAATGAGTGCGATTATTTGATTGTAGAGGAGCTGAAATTGAATACAATTCGTAAACAGCTTCCGGCGAATATTCCGGTCGGATCTGATGATGAGATTTTAATATAACTTAACATTAATGTTATAGAGCACATCCCAATTTTATCTGTTTGTCTGTCCGTCTGTCTGTACAATGATCTACAACCTAAAAGGCTGAAGTGATTTTCTTAAGACTTAATACTGAAACGTTTTAGGTGAATGTTCCAAATAGATTTTTAAATCGTGTTTTCAGCCACAACAATAACTGTACTTACCATACATTTTTTCTCCCATCTTCCTTAACTCGAAAACAGCTATAATGATTTTAATAAAAAAAAGTATGTAACCTACTTCAGGTATAGACTACATTTCGCCGAAATTGTTCTACACATATTTAGTTATTAACGATCCTGCCATAGAACCATTTTTCTCATTTTGAACTTCTCATAAACGGCTCAGAGGATTTCGATCAAAATGTCTGCATAGCAGCTACTTCATATTATAAGTAAAACTTCATACTAAAATTTTGGGAAAAAAGTATTTTTTTTTTGAAAATTCAATATTTCGAAAACGGGTTGTCAATTTGTTTTTGAAATTGAGTCCTTAAATGTATATTATTGAATACTTAAAATTGACAGGAACTACTAAATACGAAAATTTGAAAAAGAAACCGTTTCAGTCGTTTTCGAAATATTGAGTTCTTAAAGAATTTTTTTTTGAGAAAAAACCGTTTCCAGAAAATCGAAAACCAAAAAAATTGTTTCACTAGGTACCAAAAATAACAAGTAGTCGCTTAACACTACTTACAGAAGGATAGACTGACAAGCTGACAGGCTGACAGACTGACAAAATGGCAGACTGAAGAACAGCAGACAAAGAAAGTCCTGCCAAGGAAGACATTATACTATTTTCCAAGGAAAGGACTGGGGAGAGAAAAATAATAAGTTCTTAAGTAAGAGAATTCTCATCGACATTGAAATATATTACATATTATTATTATTTCAGGACGCATTTCAGGACAAAACATTGATGAACTTACGTTAATGGTGTGGTATACATTTCCGAACCTGCCTGAAGGCAAAACTGTCAATTGTCTAGGGCTGCACTCAACTAGGGCGGCAAAATTGATACAAGAAATTTAAAACTGAAAAAAGAGTAACACAAATGCTCCTACTTGAATCTAAAAGAATATGTATCAGCAACTACTGCACTGTATTTTGTTCATTAATCTTTGTTGTTCCTTTTTGTAGAATATTTTCAGGTATTTGTCTCCCTGTAATAATGTTTAACATATTGGAAGCTTGTTGCCGTTCACCGTTGCTTGCACGAACAGTGCATCGTATGTATAGCATAATATAGTCAAAAATACATGCATGAGCTTTGACTTTTTAATCTGACATCAGCGGAGAAATTATTTTAGTATTTTCTCACTTCTCCAGATCTGATTACTTTTTTTCCATTGGCTTAAGATCTTCTTACTTAGATAAGCATTCTGCAAAAATATAAAAACTATTTTAAATTAAACAAATTGTTTAAAAAAAATTTGTCTCGGATACCCGTTGATCAAGCATAGCAAAAGCTACTAACTGTCTTAATGGGAATGTATAATAGATTTAATCGAAATCGCAGAAAGTGCATAATTTGATGAAAATTCAAGTTTCAAAGCAACTCAAATCTACGTATAAACGCATATACAAATTCAAATTTGTTTTGTCCACGATTATTAGGAATAAGTTTTTAGGAAAAATAAATGTCCTTTGAAAGATGCTTCAGTCCAAATCCATGTACCAGTTCGGTTCTGAGGAATCTTTATTTTTTGTTATAATTTTGCACGCGCTTAAGGAATTACGAATACCCTTGATTTCTTTTTTAACACAGCGCGGTCATACGGTTTAAAGTGAAAGAGAAAAAAGAAGGATAGGAATGATGTGTGGTGCGATGTTCTGAGACTAGAGCTGGTTGTTGTCTCAGATTTATCTCCTGGGATGGAGGCTGAACTAATGCGGAGAAAATTACCGTGTCATATTTATTTATGTCTCTTATAATTCACATTATTTTATTTATTTCGTTGTCATATTTTATGAGTAGTTTACTCAATCACATTTTTTTTAATCACATATTGTTAGTGTTATGCCTGAACAACATGTAATGAGTAAACCAGCAACTCATTCTACAAAAATTTTTAGAATTGGTTTTTAATGGAATATAAGAAAACATAGATAACGGCAGGAATCGAACCTGCGACCACGAGGTTGACAGACGAGCACACATTTATCGCGCCACGGCCACAACCAACAAGAACGCCATAGATATTGCTACAAAGATGAATATGCAATTAGATGTGTCCAATTCGATGAGCTTACGTAACCGCGCGCCGTTATCAGTCTTAATAATCTCAAATTAAATTTACAGTTGATTTCTTCTACAACGTAATAGATATGACGTTCTTTTCTACTCTCTTTTCTTGATGAGCGTTTTCCACAGTACCAATTTCTGTACGAAAACTTCGGGATTCTCTGCGTTTCAAAGAATGAGAAGTTTAGGGATTGCGAGATACTTGAAGCAATTTTAACAGCAAGAACTGACGACAAAAGTCAAAAGGATGTTATAGCTAAGAGATCCTTAGAATCAAATTAATATATATTAATTTAACCAAACGTCTAGTCTTACTGAAATCACACCGCTATCAATTTAAAATTATTTAGCTTCAAACCATTTACTTGAATTGTGTACAAATTAAACAACTGCATTAAGAATATTCTTAACGTTTCCTGTAAGTGTTGCTACAGGAGAACCTGGTTTTTCAAAACAAAACAAAAATATTTACGCTCAACTATGACAGAAGAGCGATTAACAGCTCTGACAACGATTTCCATTGAAATCAAATGCACGACTGGATCGTACAAGCTTGCTCTTGTAGTTAACAACTTTAATGCTACTCACTGACGCTGTTGGTAGGTAGCTAGTCTATTATAGTTATCGTATGCAGATTTAAAGCCCACGTAGGTAATATTACCTTGATTCTTTGTATAATGAATTGTCGAATGCATAATTCAAGGAATAGTTAAATAGGTACCTACAAATGTATATTTAAATGGATTTTAATTATGTAAATTAGGAGGGTAATAATGGAAATATGTACAAGTACATACATGTATATAATGAAAGTGAATGGTGTATAGGTGGGAAAAAATCGTTTTTTTTAACTTATTTAAACTGCCAAAACCATCACTTTAATCAGTTTTTCAAAAAAACGAAGAACAGCGTTAGATAACACGGATCAATGAAAATTTTATAAAAAAGTATCTCGAAAATTGCAGGACGGGGTTTGATGAAATCCTGTTTTTCATTTTTCGTTTTTTGAATACAAAATTCTTTTGAAATTTTGGTATGCAATTTTTTAGAGAGTATTAATGTTCATGTGAATATAAAATTTAAAATTATTTATTTGATTAGTTTTAAAATTATTGATTTAAAAGAAAAAAAAATTAATAAATTATTTTAATTTAAAAAAAAAGTTATTCAAAATTTTGATGTGCAAAAATAATTTAGCTACTTAGATCTTCTCAGATATACAATTTGACAGAAATCCAATATAGAGTTACCGAGAAAGCCAAAAATTAAAAAAAAACCGTTATATGAAAGTTGCCGTTAATAGACTTTTCATGTAAACTTGGTTCATATCAAATGATAGCTATTACCAACAAAAAAATTCTCATTTTCATCGTTGGAGCCGTTTTAGAGAAAATAAGATTTTCCTTCAAGGTCATATGGCAGGTACCGTTATTTTTGGACCTAAAAATAAAATTTCAATTTCCCCTTTGAGGAATGCCAAAATAATCACACATACCAAATTTGAAGGCAATCATTTAAGCCGTTTAGACTGTAGCTCGTTATACATACAGACGGACAGACTGACAGACAGACAGACATTTTTTGGCGATCACTTTTTTAGGCTTCTCTATGATCGTAATATTTGATGGTTAAATTTTTTTTTACGAATGCATAACTTGCCTTTTAATACCTATAATCGCAAGTAAAAAGAATCGTATTTTGAAGGAGAATAAATCGCTGCAAAATTTGCCAAAATGAAATCGCGAAAATCAGAATTTTAATCTCAAAATTTTGTAAAATTATTTTGTCGAAATCGTTGAAATAGTTAAAAATAAAAATTTTAAATATTTATTTGTTCGATTTTCGTTTTTTTTTAGCTTTGGGGCGGCAAAATTATAACATGCCTAGGGCGGCAAATTATCCAGGTTCTGCAACAGTGCTTGGTAACGCCAGATAGTTAATGCGTCGACAATTTGGGCTTATCGCATAGATCAGCTCATTAGGCAAGGTTATTGTTAATTCTTATAATATTATTATGGCCAAAGGCATCGCTTAGTTACATGTTTGATTACGTCATTTTATTGTGCTTACTTACTAGGTATGATAAGTGGGGTCCTATGATACTCAATTGGACCACCATCCGCAGCCGAAAGTGAAGACAAACCAACCGTGAGATCATAGGACCGCTATACCCACGAGTTCCTTAAAACACCTGTAGTACGCTGGGTTGCAAGAAGCTAACAGGGCTCTAGAGGTTCTAATGAAATCCATTTCGTCGTCAAAACACTTTGATCTTCAGTTTGGCCTTCTGAATGGAACCTATACCCTTAAGTTAAGATACTCTAAGAATTAGATATCAAGAGGACTGTGTGGAGACAATATTTTAAACCCTATTAGTGACAAAGGAGAAAGGTACTTCATGTAGAACAAAATTTAAATATTAATGAACGGCTTGAGCTTATGTACCTGAAATTGAAACTGAATAAAAAACTTTTAATTTCCTTTATTCAAAACGAAAAGTTACCTACACTACATATAGTTAATGTCAATATTTTTTTTTTTGTAAACTATTTCCCTTTTGTATATCGCTCGATGCTTTCTTTGAACACTCTTAATACAGGGTTTTAATTTATATCTTCCATAACTTTTGACGATGTCGACATTTTCGTTTGGTATATCAACAGTCATTTCCTCTCTAGTTGGGTTGGGTATCCTTTAGCTACTTTTGTCGTCAAAAAGTTATTGTCTGTTATAAAACAGCAGGAGACAGGAGTTCCCTTCTCTCTTTTTTTTTAAATTTTTTTGTTGACTTGTGAAAATTGTGTGTGTATAAGTACACGTTAAGTATAATATTACTTGCCATTTAATTACATGTACTTGTACTTTTTTTTTAGTTCGAAAGAAAAGTTGACAAAGAGCCACTATTCGTATGTAGTAATATTATAAATTGAGTCATAGAGCTGTGATACCCGGTGGGTAAGTGATCAAAGGATCATTTTTTAATTAACTTTTTATATAAGATACCAGTCAAGGGGATTTTTTTCTGGAATGCACAGCTATATAAAATGGTATGACATACAAAGATGGCGTGGTTAAATACATACACCCTAATAACTATAATAAAAGGATTCGTTTGAAAGTATAATTTTGTGGAAGCCTCTTATTGGAAGGGTTTGTTTTACTGCTCCGTCAAGATATTTTTAATGCTATTCAAAAACTACTTGAGGTAATTTTTTTAAATTTCTCTTCAGTATGTTTTAAAAGGGTAGTCGAACAGAAAGATGTAGATGTGTAGCTAAATGGTTTGGTCTTATATAGTGAAGTTTTATGCATTCGCTAAAAAGAAATGAGCCATGCTATAATTATCGCCATAGCTATACAGGTTAGGTCCTCGGATCTATGACGTCCATGAAAATGATCAGGCTGAAAGGTGTTTAATTACTCCTATGAGTCATACGATTTTTGGCGATTTATCTATGTAAGCATTCTCAGCTGTGTTCAACTCTTTTCGAGCTGTACCTACTGATTCCTCTACGATTAGGTTTACCATCCTTCAGGAATTGCCTGACGTGTTCCAGGTTTAAACATCTCATTCAGACTAATTGAAAAAAGAAAAACGCTTCAAAAATCTTTCCCGAGAACTTACAAAGCACGATAAAAGTAATTATTTTTCTTGTTTTAGTTATTACGTTTTAGAAAGAGACAAAGAGTTGTGAAAAATGAATGTATGAATCGAAATGTCGACTCGATTGCCTATTTAGGTTTAGGCTCCAGTAATGCATAGTTTTCATTGAAACTCATCATTGAAAACTTAGACTATCAATTCTGAAGCACATAAGCAAAGAAAACTGATATCGTTTTGGTACTTAAATGATGGTAAGAAGATATATAATAAAACGTTTTCAATAATCATTGAAAAATCGAAAGTGAATTTACAAGAAGTGGTAGAGCAAATAAAATATTTTTTGACAAAAAATATTATACATCTTTTACCATCATATTGTTAAAGTGCCTCAGAATTGATAGTCAAAGTTTTCAATGATAAGTTTCAATGAAAGCTAATACTGGCGCCTTAGTATCCATTTATGATCCTAAAAAACAAAAATCGGATAGACTAAATTTGTATGGGTTTGTGCATGGATGCCAACGTTTTTCGGATAGCTTGAGTTTTATTTTTTGGTAGTAGCTGTTTTGACATCAGCTGTGTTCTTACTGGGGATTAAAACAACACCAACCTATCCGGATAACTATGGTTCGATTTTTGAATGGGGCCAATCTTTTTATCACAGATTTCTGTGCACTTCATGGATCGGCTTCAGTTTGTTTGCAGAGAAAAGTATACGAATTCAGTATATAGGTATATAAATGTATACAACCGCTTACTGGATTAGATACTAATGTTTTTTGTCATTATTTTTTTCTTTAAATTGTGAAAAAGAACAAAATTAATTTCGTCAGGCTTTTTTATCGAAAATCAGGCTTTTTATCTCTACCTTCAGGCTTTTTAAATTTTACAGCCGGTTACCCTATCTACGACGGTTATACATCAATTAACTCTAGGTTTTGATAGCGGGTTCCCATCAGTTCCTACCTCTACTAGTTGTTCAGAAATATTTACTTGCATTGATAAGGAAATCTGGAGGAGCCCCTTTTTGTTTTGATTGAATTTCTCCCCAAGAATTCAGCTTTTCTCTCCACTCTTGATATCACTTTGAATGCAACTGGTTTTGATGAAATAATTCCGAAGCGTGTTAAAATTTAACTTGCTTTTATTATCTTAGCTCTTACTCTAAATAATCCCAGTACTTAAAAAGTCATCTGCCTGCAGATCCTACTGAATATCACCCCATAAGTATATTATCATTTGTATTTATATGTAAATTTTTTGAATAAATTGTGCATTTCTAGATATACAGGATGGCGGACGAATCGTGCTACAATAAGAAATTTAAATAACTTTTATTTTAATCGATGTATTTCATTAATTTTTTTTTTATTGGATTAAAATTTTAATTTTATTTTAAATAATTAGTGGCTTTTGAAGATGATAGACCGCAAATGACCTTCACACTCATCCACTCATATGCGCCACCTGATCAGAAAATTGTTCATTGCGGCCTGAAGGGTTGAAATTGGGATCGCCTCAATTATTGCCTTAATGGACTGCTTCAATCCAGTCAAATTCCTGGGTTTCGTTTTGTACAGTTCCTGCTTGCATAACAGCTAAAAAAAAAGTCTGGTGCAGACAGGTCAGGTGACCTTGGGGGCCAGCGGAAAGTGCAGTTTCTGGATATGAATTTGTTTGGCAATTTACGTTGGAACTAAATCCTGCTGAAATGGATACGTCTTCGGCGAAGTTTTGAGTAAAAAAGATCTTTGAACATCTTTAAATAACGGTCCCCATTGACAGTTTGTGTTACACCGTTTTCTTCAAAGAAGTATGGCCCGACAATACACCTTGATGAAAATGAGCACTACATAGTGACTCGTTGTGGATGCAGTTCCGTCTCATGGAGCATTTCTGGATTAGATTCACTCCATATACGGCAATTTTGCTTGTTTAAGTCAAAATGGTCCTCATTAGACATGAACAAACAATTTATTAAGTGTTGTCTGCTTCGGCTATTGCAATCATTTTTCGGTAAAATTCCAGGCGAACAATCAAATCCTGAGGGCGTAAGTTGCTTGTAATTTGGACTTTGTACGGAAACAAGTTTAAGTCATCATGAAGTATCCGCTGTAATGACCGTCTGCTAACTCCAATTTGGCCCGATAAGTTTCGAGTCGAAACACTTGGATTTGCCTGTATTGCCGATGCAACAACCACGATTGTATCCTGAACCCGAACATTGGGATCTCAATGATACGGTCTTCGTTCGATACTTCTAGATTCGAAAAACATGTTCACCAGCCTCATAATGGTCCATCTACTTATGGAAGTACCGCTAAACTCCAACCTTAATTCCCTTTAGACGGAAATAACGGACTGCAAAGAATGGTATCGCTGCACTATCCAAATCTTTTTTTCAGTATCCCAAGCATTCATTTTGATAAATCCAAATATTAGCCTATAAAATAAAAAAAAATAAGCCGATTACTCACACTGAAAAAAAGTTATTACGTTTTATTTTTGTAGCACGATTCGTGTGCCACCCTGTACAACAACAACCACATATCAAGCAATAATCTTCTCCACAGCCACCAATCTTGTTTTAGACCTGGATATGGGTGTGTTACAGGACTTATAAAAGTTTCAAATGAACTCCAAATAGCTATGGATACTAATAAGCCAACGATGTTAATCCTGTTTGATTTCTCGAAAGCATTTGATCCCGTTAATCCCGAAATTCTCTGCAATAAAAGTCATAACAATTCAATGCTTATACTTCACTACCTGTTTGCAAAATTCCAAACGGTCTCTGCCCATGGAACTACTTCCAGCTTTCTTCCGCTACTTAATGTACGGAGTTCCTCAAGATTCTATCCTTGGGCCTCTCTTATTCATTATTTTTATTAACTATATTTTTATTCATGGTTTCACCTTTATGCTGATGACGTAAACTTGTTTCTTTCAAGACCATTGGGTTTTTAACTGAATATGTATGTTTCTTTTGAATGAGGACCTGATATCAATTTAATCTTAGGCTATGTATAATGGCCTACGATTAAATCCATCAAAGTAAATGCATCATAAATGAACATGTTCATCTTTATTATAGCATTTTCATCTTGGACATAATTTGTTCCATTCAGGTAACGAATTTTCAAGTTTTTTTTTACTATTTCACCTCAGTTTACTTAAAAACAACGAAAATGGCGAAAAATTTCGTCTCAAAACTACATACCTGAACGCTAAGAACATGTCATTGTGAGATGTGTCAAGAAAGTTATAGCAGAGTTCGAGTAAGTTATTAGTGTGTACCCTGTCTTACTTTTATGGTTGTTTTCTACTTTTCTTCAAGTCTGTAGGTGCAGATCCATGTAAAGCCTCCCATATGCACAAAAATGTGATGATTGTCATTTTTGCAAGAGTGGGGGTAAAAGTCTAAAAAAGAAATCTTATCTAAATTTGGTATCACTAATTTTAATTTATTTCACGAATAAAACCGACCAAACGATAAATTCGATAATTTTCGTTTTTTTGTAATGATACATCTGACAACTGACAGCGTATGCATCGTTTTTTTTCTCTTTTAATTCATTTGACAGTCTGCATAATTTTGCTAAAAGAAATTTCTTGGACTAAAATTTAAAACCTGGGGAAATATTTTCATCTCTCATGAGCTCTCTCTCTCTCTCTTCTGTGAGAAATTGCAAACATTTGGTGTACGGTAACATGATTTGATTGTATTGCGTAGGAATTCGTAGATTTTCAGAGTTTTATGGAGAACCTAATAATAATGAACATGCTCACTCCACTTGTAATATATGGCTGCGAGATTTTAGGAAATTTTGATTCTTAGAACTTTTCAAGGATTTTAATTGCATTTAATTCTTTAGATGTACCTTATTTAAAATTCCAAGATTTGCTAATTCTTCGAGAATGTTAACATTCATCTTCCCAAGATTTCGATTTAAAAAGTTTTTGATTTAAAAAAAACTTGCCCACTACTATCATTACAGTCTACATTTTGGTTATACATTTTGTTTAATTAATGACTTTGAATGCCCAACAACATCTTGACTGTGCTACCACCAATTTTTTTCTCAATTATTTTTGGTTGAAATTATATGTATTCGTCCGGAAGAACGGCTAGCTTGACGATTGAACGTCTCAGGACCCCGCTTTGCGTTTTGACGTCGGTGACACTGACCTTTCCGTCCTGCCCTTCGACGACCGCCACGACTCGTCCCATTTTCCACTGCTGAGAAGGCGCGTTGTCCTCGTGGATTAAAACGAGCTTGCCACGATGAGATTGGGTTGCTCCTGTACCCACTTGGACCGAGCTTGAAGGCCAAGCAGATACTCCTTGGACCACTGCCAGAACTGCTGCTTGCTGATGTTTTGAATTTTGACCGTTCATAAGTTTCCATATGGGTACCTAATGGCGTACACACACACCAACAAACTAATGTGATGACTTTGAATGCCCAACAACAACTTGAGTGTGCTACCACCAAGTTTTTTCTGAATTATTTTTGGCTGTAATTATAGCTATATTCACGACTTGCCAAGGTCGATTCATCAGATTCCTTTGCTCTAGTGGTGCTGGTCTACTTTTCCATTTTAACTGAAAAATTTCTTGTGCCTTCATCGTGTATTGAACCATGACCAGCCGCTAAGTAGCCAACGCACTTCGCATCACGCCACCGAGCCCACATGATCAGATCCAACTTAATGCAGGTTTTTTCTGTTTATCAATTGCATTGAAACGACTAGCGCTTTTATTAGCCGCACAAGTTTGTTGTTGTTTATTCGGGTTCTTTCTTATTTTCTCCTTACTCGTTTATAAGCCAACATTTTTGTTGTTCATATAAGGAGGGAGATTTTTTTTATGTGAAAGATTTTGACACTGGTCATTTTTATTTGTATTATATTCAGTTTTTTGTATGATTACACACTTGCTTTAAAAGCACTTGTTCGTATCATTTGTTTACATATTTTGTTATTAACGGTACCTGGCATTCATCCATATTTTTTACTTGCCTTTATAGGGACTATAAGGCAAGTTATGCATTCGTAAAAACAAAAATCTAACAATCAAACATATGAGATTACGATCATAGTGAAGCCTAAAAAAAGTGATCGACAAAAATAGTCTGTTCGTCTGTCTATCAGTCTGTCCGTCTGTATGTATAACAAACTGTAGACTAAACGGATTCACCGATTACCTTTAAATTTGTTATGTGTGGTTTTTTTGGCATTCATCAGAGGGTAAATTGGAATTTTATTTTTAGGCCTAAAAATAACGGTACCTGCCATACAACCATTAATGAAAATCTTGTTTTTCTCGAAAACGGCTCCAACGATTTTGATAAAAATTTTTGATAATTGTTTTATTGGTACTAGCTATCATTTTATCAGAACCAAATTTACCTTTCATATAAGGTTTTTTTTTTGGATTTTTTGCCTTTCTCGGTAACTGTACATTATATTTCTGTCAAATTTTATATCTGAGAAGATCTAGGTAGCCAAACTAAGTGTGCATATCAAAATTTTGAAAAAAACTTTTTTTTTATAATTAAAATTAATTTTTTGAAAAATCAATGGAGCAAAATTTTAGTCGATTTAGTAATATGTTAAATCATTTTAGTATAATACTAGGCTAAAAAGAGGATCTTGCTAATTTTAAACCAGTATTTTCTGAACATTTTACTAAAGTTAAAATCACAAAATGGCTACTTAATTATTTTAGTATCGTACTAAATCCATATCCCACTTTGACATTTACAAACGTCATAAACTTATGTTCGCTTACTTTTTTGGACTATTTTAGACGTGTTTAGTTTTTAGTTTATTAAGAAAATAGATTTAGTATGGTGCTAGTTAAAAAGTGTTTAAAATTAGGAAAATATTAGTAAAGTGCTTTTGTATTAGCAAACTGTTAAGTAGTATCATGCTAAGCCCTTAACATCAGGCTGTTTAAAATTGTGCGCCAATATTTTTAAAAGTAATCAAACGTGTTTTTTTTTTAATTTTATAGTGACATATATATTAATAAACTCTAAGAAACTATATACCAAAATTTCAAAAAAAAAATTGTTTTCAAAAACCTAAAAATACAGGATTTCATCAAAATCCGTTTTCAATTTTCGAGATACTTTTTCATAAAATATTTATTGATCCGTGGCATCTAATGGCGTTCTTCAAGTTTTCGAGAAACTGATTAAAGTAAAGGTTTAGGCAATTTTTATCAGTTTAAAAAACGATTTTACTCATCTATACACCATTCATTTTCATTGTACATATGTAATGTATGTACATATTTACATACCTGGGCGCCATGTATAGTTAGATACTACATATTAAACTCCTAAATTACATTATTAAAATCCATGATGGTACCTCTATGTAACCATTCCTTGAATCATGCATTCACAGGATAACTAAACTAGTCTATAAATATACCTACTAACAGCTTCAGTGGTTAGCTACTACTTTACACTAAAGTTGTTAGCTACAAGAGCAAGATCATACGATCCAGTTGTGCATTTTATTTTGTTCAGTTTGATTTGTAATTATGTAATTAGGTATGTTAAAAAATGTACACATACAATTTTGTTTTTAATACCTATACTCTGTTCAATTTATATTTTCAGTACAGGCCTTATGGGATAGCTTTTTCAAACACACTGGTGCCGGCTGGTGTTTGCATTGCACACAACTTAAGAAATTGCTACTGAAATATTCCATAAACCCACGTTAATTCGACCATGACCTGTCTGCTCACCGGCTGAGAGGAGACTGATCGCCAATTTCACTCTCGCGTATAGTATTTATTAAAGAAATAAACACATTAATTAAGAGTTACCATTGGTCCTTTGATGGAAATTCTAATACATCTTTCTTTGGTTTTCGCTATGAAACTTTCAGAATCCAAGCTTTCTTAGAGCTTTTGAGAGCATATATTTTAAATTTAAGGAAAAAGTGTTGTCGCTGCGTTTTTTTCTGCTTACATCTTTTGTTTCTTTTTTTGGAAAATGGTTAAAATGCAGCTATATATTATTTGTTGGGTATATTTTTTAAAGAAAAATTAATATTTGAACAAGTTTTTGATGCCGTTCGGATCGGTTATTAATTGCAACATTAAATTACCAAATAGTTTTTATGTTCATGGAAATAAAAATAAAATGGAGATGGTTTCGTGTATATAAATATAATATTTAAAATAGCGCGGTGCAATTTGAGGGGATATTATTATTTTATTCCTGAGTTTATTTACATTTAAAATGGTTTCAATTTCTTCGAAGGACACAAGTTCCTTATTATACTTTATTTATACTTTTTTATTTTCTGTGATTTATTTTCACGTTAAAATAGATCTGGGCTTCTGAAGAACTCTTAAAAATACATGCCTACTATCTTACTTCTTGGTGGTGTGGAGAAGGATAGATTTATTTTTGTTTGGATGTAATTAAATTTTTTTTAGTTTTAGTTTACGATGTACATGTCCCTGTTCATGAAATCTACCTACCCTACCGACATATGTGAGAGCAATACGCCAATTTATAATGCTTACTACGGCAACAAGGAAAATGAAAAAGCTTTTTAGAAATAGATAGCTTATTGAATTCCATAATAGTAAGGCAAATATCCTATGTTGAAAATATAAATTGACCAGAGTATAGCTCTCAAATTATAATTTAAGTAATGAACTTGTTTCAGTTATACATTTCTTCAAACGTTCTTCTTTTTCTTGTTATAATTATTTTCTTTTTCAATTATGTTGTCTTAATTTTATCTGATCATGTACTACCATTAAAAGAATTATTTTCCTACTGTAATTTACCATATACATACATTTCAAATATAAATACTCCTATATGTAAATGCTTGATATTGATGATAATTCAAGATGCTATGAGAGAGTGATCATCATACGTGATTTGCTTCGTCCAGATGTTTAAGTTGTGATTGCTGAGTCCACTGAATTCGTCCATTTCCAGTACACAAAGCTGGGGATAGTACAGCACTTAAAGCTAATAAGAATATTATTGGTGACAATATTATATAAAAGTAGCCTTTCGGCTTCATGTCAAATTTTCAGTGATTTTTGATTTAATTATTGATTCATTGTTCACTGATCGAAAGGACTTAAAGTTGAACTCCAAAAATCGACGAGTCAACTTTGACGGATAAACATGGAAATCGTATAAAGGGCGCAACGTTTCCACATGTCGATAATTAAGTTTTATCATTTGCAACTATTTCTTGACACGGTGGAGTGCAGTATCTGGCCGAACAATATATTGAACATCATGGTCAAAATCTAAAAAGGAAAAATCCTTTATTTAAAACAAATAATTTAATTGAATTGTTTCGGAAAATGTCTGCTACTGTTTAGTATAGTGGTGTTCTAGTTATTTCTGGCAATCGAATGATTTATTAAGGTTCTCGGATATATCTACCTGTATAGCTAGTTGATGATTACTGGAATCGGTTTTTTTTATGTTCTCAAGGCTTCCTGCCACTAATTCCTAAAAGTCTGATACGGGTTAGGCAGGCACTATGCCCCTGGTGGCACTCAAAACAGCAGTTCAATCTAGAGCTACTAATCCTAGTTTTTTTCTCTGCCATCGTCATTGAGATTTTATTATTTTGTCCCATTTGTCTTAACGTTTTTATTGTTTCATTCGTAATCTATTCCATGTTCAATTTTTAATGACCCAAACACAAATCCTGGTCCTAAAAGAAATGACATAAGGGTTCGTATCTGTTTTTAATCAGTTTCACATACCATATGAAAGATTTATCTGTCTATCACAATTTCCTAAATAAAACATTATAAGCCTCAAAGAAATACTCCCAAATAAAGCCCTATCATTTAAATAGAGCAAAAAAGGTCATGCCTATAAAGTCAACTACTCCTGATGACGTACCTGGTCAAACAAATCCATGTAGTGTGTTTGTGAGCATAAATATTTAATATATGACTATTTTAGTGCTCACATGTACGTTTTGTGTTGATAGAAATTGGTCGCATTGGATTTGTCTAATTTAATAATTTCCGGATAACGCTGACAAAATATATATAGATTGTCCAACCTTCGCATGAATTATTAATTTGAAGGATAAATCCATGACGGGTACTTTGATACTTTACTGTTTTTGACAACATAGGCCACCAATTATTATTACAGTGTAAATGGGTTTGAATGATTTTGACGATTTTGAGCTTCTGGTTCAATAAATGCAAAGGTTTTCGACAATTAAGTATGAAAATTATAATGTATTATATACAAAAAGGACATAAGTGATACTATAAGATAAATGTGGGATATTTTTTTTTATTTTTGGAAATGGCGTCATTGTGTTTTGACGTGTATAGAGAATCAGCTGTCATCAAGAAATAGGGAACGCACGATTATTGTTACTTTTTATTCGATATCTGTTGTTTTTTCGTCCCTTTACCATGAACATGAACAAAAAAAGCGTTCATTTCATCTTGTATTAATTTTTCATTAGCATTAGGCCAACAATTCCGTTAAAATTTTTCGTTTTGGCAAGCCAAATTGACAGAATTAACGGTGTCAGAAATCTTCCTTTGCAGATATTTGAACACAACACAAACATTGCAAGCTTTAAAGCTCATAAACGGTACATCTGTCTGTCTGGAGAACGATCTACAGCGTAAACGGCTGAACCGATTTTGTTCAAACTTGGTGGTTAGGCGTTTCAGGTGATTGCCCAAAATAGATTTTTGAATAGTTGTCTTATCCCCCAAAAAAAACGGTACTTGCCATACAAATTTTTCTACTATCTTAAGTATCTCGAAAACTGCGCTAACGATTTTGATAAAAATTAGTATGAGTACTGCCTTGAGTTTTACTATATTTTGGAGTAAATTTTTTTAAAAATATTTTGTTATTAACGGTACCTGCCATACAACCATTTTATTGATTTTTGACTTTCTCATAAACGGCTAAACCGATGTCGATCAAAATTTTTATACGGGATCTTCTTTGAATTCTAAATAATACTGCTGTTCAAAATTTTCGAAAATAGTTTTTTTTTTGGATTTTTGAAAAAAAAATTTGTTTATTTTAGAAAATTCAATATTTCGAAAACGGGGGGCCATTTTTTCTGAAATTATGTTTTTAGATTTATATTATTAAATATTTAAAATTTTCATACCATTTTTTTTAGAAAAAGTTTAAGAATTTTTAATAGAATTTGTTTGCATATGATGTGATCGAACATAAGAGCAAGTTCGTGCGATCCAGTCGTGCAATTTATTTTCAAATATCCCGAGCTCCGCCCCCCGGCCGATTACTGAAGACTATTTTATTTTTTTTTTAAACTGAGTATGCAAAGTTAAAGGAAATTTTATTTTCTATTTATTTATAGTTACCAAAATAATCAAAAAATATTCTATGGTTTCAGTAGTCGGCCGCCTGTGAACGTTAAGAGATATTGGGGGCCGACTATAGAAGACACATGTTCTTACTTCGGTATATTGGGTTTAGTATAGAGGCTGGGATTACATTATTTTAATTTTGTCTAGATAAGTTACAAATATAATTAATTTTTTAAGAAATATTAGTGTAAATAAATCTATAAGTGAGTTACAGTAAAATTTACTAACTTCCGTACGTTGTTTTCACTCACGGAGAACTTGCAACATACTCCACTAGTATTGAGAAGTTTTTTGCTTTTCGTAAGAAGAATTCACTGCACTCGCCATTATTATTCCTAATTGCTCTTGTAAGACACTTATTAAAAAGTCTCGCAATCTATAAATGAAACGTATACATGTACAATTAAAAAAAAAAAAAAATAATATGTTGTTATAAAAGAACTTTAAAAATGTAAACAACAAAGAGCAAAAGAATATTTTATAACTACACGAATGAGGCACTGTCTTCTGTACTAAACAAAATCAGAGAAACAATTTAAATTGAAATAGGCAATTCGGGAGTTCGGGTTTCCTAGAAGTAATCTACAAAACCGAAATAATAATAATAAATTACAATAAAAAAATATTCTAATACAGACCTTAGTGCGACCAAGAAATACAATTTTTTTTAAAGTGGTCCATAAAGCTTTGACAATTGTGAACCCTTACAAACATCATTAGGTTTATTAAAAACGGTCCAAACATTTTAAAAGAGAATTTCAATAACCCATTCTAACATGGAAGACTTGCTACTATGAGTTGTTAAAACATCTTCGAAGTTGTCAATACAAACGACATTGACGAAGTAGTTCCTAGAGCTAAAATAGTATTTAGAAAAATAGATGCCTCGAAGACGTTTTGGGAGACGCTTCATGTACATGGTGGCCCACGAATCGTGCTACAAAAATAAAACGTAATAACTTTTTTTCAGTGTGAGTAATCAGCTTATTTTATTTTATAGGCTACTATTTAGATTTATAAAAATGAATGCTTGGGATACTGAAAAAAGGATTTGGATATTGCAGCGATACCATTCATTGCAGTCTTTCATTTCCGTCCAAAGGGAATATATGCTGGAGTTTGGCGGTACTCGCCTGAGTAGGTGGACCATTATGAGGCTGCTGAAAATGTTTGCGAATCTGGAAGCATCGAACGAAGAACGTATCACCGAGATCCCAATGTTCGAGTTCAGGATACAATCGTGGCTGTTGCATCGGCAATACAGGAAAATCCAAGTGTTTCGACTCGAAACTTATCGGGCCAAATTGGAGTTATCAGACGGTCATTACAGCGGATACTTCATGATTATTTAAACTTGTATCCGTACAAATTCCAAATTAAAAGCAAGTAAAACCCTCAGGATTTGCCTGTTCGCTTGGAATTTTGCCGAAAAATGATTGCAATGGCCGAAGAAGACAACACATTGATAAATTGTTTGTTCATGTCTGATGAAGCCATTTTGACTTAAGCGGCAATTTTAACAAGAAAAATTGCCTTATATGGAGTGAATCTAATCCAGAAATGCTCAATGAGACGGAACTGCACCCAGAACGAGTCACTGTGTGGTGCGCAGTTTCATCAAGGTGTATTGTCGGACCATACTTCTTTGAAGAAAACGATGTAACACAAACTGTCAATGGGGACCGTTAATTAAAGATTTTGAAGGAGTTTGTTTCCCAGAACTTGGTCGACGTATCCCTTTTAGCAGGATTTGTTTTCAACAAGATGGAGAAAGTGCATACGTAGCCACACAAGTTATGGCGGAGCTCCAACGAAAATTCCCAAACAAATTGATATCCAGAAACTGCACTTTCCGCTGGCCCCCGAGGTCACCTGACCTGACTGCACCAGACTTTTTTGTATGGGGTTATATCAAGCAGGAAGTGTACAAAACGGAAGCCAGGAATTTGACTGAATTTAAGCAGTCCATTAAGACAATAATTGAGGAGATCCCAATTTCAACCCTTCAGGCCGCAATGAACAATTTTCTGATCAGGTGCCGCATATGGGTGGATGAGCGTGGAGATCATTTGCGGTCTATCATCTTCAAAACCATTAGTTATTTAAAATAAAATTTAATTTTTAATCCAATAAAAAAAAATTAATGAAATACATCGATTAAAATAAAAGTTATTTAACCCAAGGAACATTTTTAGCTGTATAAAAGCATTTATAGTCCTTCAAGAGCTAAATCTTAAAGCTGTTTATTTAGCAAGGAGCTCTATATGTGGATTTAGAGCAAAAATCAAGCTCCCATATAGCTAATACATTGAGTTTGAGACCAAATCAAAACCAAATTAAAAAATATCTTTATGAAAATAAATAAGAAAAGAATTTAAGATTTTCGGTTGTTTGATAGTGAATTTCAAGTGCGCGTTTAATATTTTCACACATATAGTGACGATACTTCTTTAAATTACAGCGCGCCTATATAATTCTGTGTATTAGGTCATCAAAAATAATTTAATAAAATAGTTAGCTAGTAAAAATATTTAGAAATTAATTTTCTAGAGGTGAAATAAAATTATTTTTGAAAAATAATAATAATTTGGTGATTTCTTTAACTACACTCCGAAGATGATTCTATTTTAAAATGAAAAAAAAAAAGAATAATTGCATTAATTTTATACCTCCTTCGCCATTTTCTTCCAATTAAGCTGCAATACTATCTGTTCTGGAGCTGCAATATTAATTACTGGTGATATAGAGCTCTTATGTCCCTTTAAAATTCATTGTACATTTTCTAGAGCTAGTTCCAACAAGATGGCACTTTCGTTCTTTTAACTTCATGCTATTGTTATAAAATAGGGTGCTTCAGAAATTAAAAGTTAAGGAAATCAAATAATAAAACAAATGTAGTTTAAGCTGCTTAGATTAAATGTGATACAGAACATTAGGCTAGTTATAAACATTTTTGTCTAGCTTTAAGATAGTTATAAGTTAAGATTAAATAAAAATGAAAAAAAAACAGAACATTGGTATCCTTAATGTGTAACCACATCTATCTTCTCTAAGGGAAATTAAAGTAGGATAATTTTTTTTATGCGTATGCGATTAGAATAAAAGCCCTGAAAAAAAGTTCTCTGTTAAATACTATGAAAAAACCTATGTATCTATGTACATTGCAAGACGAGAAATTATCAAATTTATTCCGCATTGTTTAACAGAGTAAATTTATAGTTCCAATTTGCACATTGATAACTTACACTAAAAGTTGAATAGTTAGCTACATACATTCATTTATTTTTTATGCAAAATAATACTTTTTTTTTTCTTGATAAAGTAAATATTTTAGATTTATTTTGGGCAATACCCTATTATAATATGGGTTCATGAGTAGAATGTGTTAAGATATTAATACTCAGCTCTACAACCGATTTAAAGTTGGTCTTTTAATGCAATATTTTGACATTTCGAACTGCGCATGCGTTAGTATTTTACTTCTAAAGCTAAAGCTACTGTTTAGAGCTCCTATCACACCTTTTATTATATTTGTGTAGTTGAAAGCTGTACAACGCCCTTTAGATGAGAAGCTCTCATAGATCGCATAAAAGGTATTATGGAGCTAGTTTGAAAAACTAAACGTTGAGCAGCTGAGTGCTATTAAACTTCACTATAGAGCATGATTTAAAATAAAAATACATTGAGCTGTGAAATTATACCATATAAAGCCATAGCTTTCAATTTACCTTGTTTTGAGCTGCAGAAGAACAGTTTTGCATCTAATAGCTGTGACGATGATACTTGGGAACAAACGCATTTTCCATGGACCTACGTGATTTTATTAATAATAATTTCTTTATTTTGTATATGCACCGTCCAACCACTGACCGCTCGCCCAAATTACATTACTATATGTTATACCATAGAAACGGCAAAACATTTCAGAAACAAGAAAACATATTAAGAAAACTAAACATTTTCAGAAGTATAAATACAAATATAAAGTTGGTTTTTTGTTGTTTTATCTAAAGCAATGTTTAATAACATTTGCCTGAAATATGTAAATATTTATTACATAAAAACAAACTTAGTAGCTTCATATATTCCTATCTTCATATTCCTTCTAATTATTGCCGTGCAATTCACGTTGCATTTAAAAAGACCTTAGGTCTTAAAGGCATGTAGTTAATATTTTTATTAATATTAGTTTTCATTTTCATATAAATTAAATGTATTTTTTTCCTGTTAATTAACTTTTGTAAAAATAGTCTATGTCTTTGTACCTAATATGAAATGTCGTTTTTTGACCAAATAAAATCTTGACATCACATTTTTTTATTTAACTGAACTATTTATATTAAATATTAAAATGATTTCTGGATACCTACATTCTATAAAATTGGAAATAGACACATATTTAGTATGAAAATATAAATTTTTATATTGAGGCCGACTGCTGGAAATTCCTGTGGCCGACCACTGGAGTTTAGGGGTCCGACTTCACAAGAATCACACTTTCATTTCATTTTTTTGAAATAATTCGTTTTTTATGGCAAATTGAGTGAAAAAACAAGAATTTCGAAATTAAGACATTCCAAAAAGTCAGATAAACTAAATTTTATATCAAAAACTCGAACAACTGAATTTTAAGGGACAGTCAAACGTAAAACAAAGTTAAGTGGCCGACCACTGGCCCCACCAGACCACACTATTCAGTGTTGGGTTAACGATTAAACGTTAACGTCAATTGGTGACAAAAATGCATAGGAAAAAAATTCAGAAAAAAAATCCAACATGAGGTGAACTACTTCACTTGGTGACAGTGTGTGCGAGAGAGAAAGAATAATGCAGCTACAGCTTCAATTGTAGCTATGTTTACTATTCAGCATCAACTTAATCATGTGTCCAAGCAATGACATGACAACTCGAAATCGAAGGTCGAGAACTGAGAAATAGAGAACGAAAGATAAAGATAAACACTCATAGCCGAGAACTTCCACAATATTTTGTAGAAAAAGATAGGTACCTGCCTACCTGGGATTGATTTTCGCTTGCGTTGAACACTACAAGTAGGGTTGCCATATTTTTCCTACAGCTCGTCTGGATAAATTGATAAAATAATGAAATATCCCGGGATTTCAGCATTTTGGACTTGTCAAAATAAAAAATCATGCAATTATATCAAAATAAATAAATTCTTTTATTAATTATTAATTTTAAATAACTTTTTGAACATTACGTTACATATTTAACGTTTTTTGAAATCATTAAATAGACATCTATTAATACGAATATTTTGATTTTAAAATAACAGCTCAACAAAAAATAAACAAAATTCATCAATAAAACTTAAAAATAATAACTCATACTTTAAAATTATCACATTATTTTTTAAATGATTGTAATTGAATTTCACATAGTCGATCAGCCTTTTTGTAATTACATATCTTACATAAAGTAGGTATTTACAGATAAAAAATCTTATGTGGAACAAAATTACTTAGAATATATTAAGGAACTTTTGGCACATTTAATTATCTCAGAATTATTATATGTTTATAATTTATCTGCACAGGTAAAGCCAAAGCTAAAAGTTATAAATAATTCACCTTTTATTAATTCAGGAGAGCATTTATTTCTTACATCCTTCCACTTTAGAACCATTTGTGAAAATACTCTTTCAGCAAAACAATTGGAGCTTGGAATACTAAAGACAAATGAATTTTTTTTGAATATACATATTTGGAATTTCTTCAATTGAAAAACTTTAAATATTTGCCACCATTTTGAGAAAGAGTTGAGGTCTTTATCTTTAAATTCCAAAATTGTTTCTAATGACATTCGAATGATTTGATATTCTGCATAAAGAGAATCCTCATCCATTTTATCAAGTAGTAGAAGTAAGCGCACAGCACCTTCAAAACTGTCAAATTTTAACGAAGCATTTAACTTTAAAAATGACAGCTTAGACAGAATATTATTGTCTAAAAAATCATACCGTTTTTCTAATTCAATAAAATGTTTATAAAATCTTATTAAATATTTTGTAAATGCTCTTTGATATCCGCTCTCAAATCAGAGAGAAATTATCTAAGCATTTTTTTTCTTCGCATTTTGTTTCAATGGTTTTCTCTATAAGACGAGGACATTCGTTTTCAGATTCCTTAAAGTGTGACTTAAGACGTGGCCATACATTCAGTAATCTTTCAACAGCTGGGCCTAATGATAAGAATCTGGTATTTACATGTTTTATTATTTCTTCCCACTACATTTCATTAGCTTGGAACTGTTGTTGTAAATCAGCACATCTTTTAGCCGACGACTGAAATAACTGCAAACTTTCAGTAACAAAAACTTTCTATATCGTATTCCAGTTTGTTAGTGGAAAATTTAGCTGCATGGTTTAATATGCGCACTGGACAGCCTGCCTTTATAATTTTTTTCGTTTTTCGATCTTAGAATTGTTTTTTGCCAAAGTTGACACTTGCATTGTCAGCAGAAAACGCAGATACTTTGCTTAAAGAAATACCATTTTTTTTAAAGAGTTCGCTCTAGTTAGTTGACAGAATCTTTATTTCATTCCATATTAAAAATAAATTATTACAATTGGTTATACTAAGTTTTATATGGCGTGGCCAGAGGCCGTCTACCAGATTAACATTTGTTTTATTTTATTATCATACTACATAATTTCGTTTTATTAAAAGTCTCCCTCAATAATGCGGTGCCTGTAGCTTAGTGCAGTTGATGTATATTTGTATAGAATTTCCCAGCCAAGATTGCCGTTCAGAATGCTCAACACTTCGTTCATATCCAATGAATTAACACCAAAGTACCTCATACGGAACTCATTTAAGATTGGGCATCTTGCAGTAAAGTGAAATACATCCTCCCTCTCCCTAAGATTACATAGATCACAGAGAATTGGCAGGTCTGCTCGATGTGGGATGTAATTTAACTTTAATATTTCTCCTCTTATTTTAAAAATTACATTTATCATGTTCAGAGTAAAACGATTCTACAAATAAGTATTTCCCCGAAGGTCAAAGTTGAGTTGGCTGTACAAGATTCTATATTGGTAAGATTGTGCATCCATTAGACATCTTTCATATGCAGAGTGGCTTACTTTCTGCAATATTGCATTTAACACGCTCCTTAAATTCGCAGGGCTTATATCACCTGAAATGCTCTCGGAATCTGCTATATCCGACCTCAGCTCTTCCCATATTTCAACAAGTTGTTCTCTCGTAGCTAACACATGTTTAAGTACTTGTTTGGGCAGCCTCCTATCGTCCATCTCCAACACTTTAATTATATACTCAAAATGCATCTTAAGAGTGTCTACATAGAATGGTGGTACTTTTGTTTCAAGATGAAGCATCTAATTTGGGGTGCTTGTTGGTAAGCGAAAAATTCGTTTCAGAAAATATCTCAAAAACCTTTCAAGATCTTCCATTTGGCAATAACCCCAAACTTGACAACCATAAATCAATAGAGCAGCAGCGGTGGCACGAAATAACTTTATTTTTGAACTATGTTCAATATACCTGTTACTAAAGCATCGACCCCAAATAGAAGAAACAGCTCATTTTTCCTCACCTAGCTTGTTCTGGAAGTGTTTTTTCATGCTAAGATTCGCTGTGATTGATATTCCAAGGTACTTATACTCACGAACTATACCCACAAGTTCACCTTTATAAGTCCATTTTTCCTTGCGGGCATATCTACCACCACCATCTCTGAAGACCATCATTTTGGATTTCTCTAAATTAACTTTTAGATTCCAGAGATTGCAGTAACTCTCAAGTCTGTTTATAATAAGCTGCATTCCTGTAACAGATTCAGAAAAGAAAACTATATCTATTCAAACTTCCAAACTGTATTCCTCCTACAATAGTCTCAAGGATATCATTTATAAATATGATGAAAAGCAACGTGCTAAAGACGCATCCCTGCTTGACTCCCATTTGTGTTCTTAATTCTTCAGAAACGTGTTCACCATCCCAAACATAGGCCACGTTATTTTCGTACATTGCTTTTACTAAGCTAACAACTTTGCTTGAGATTCCACATCTATACAGCTTGTAAAAAAGAGCTTCACGAGAAATTGAATCAAAAGCAGCACGAAAGTCAACAAAGAAAGCATAAAGCTTCTTACTCCTTCTTCTGAAGCCCTCTGCAATATACATCAAAGTGAAGATTTGAACCAGCGTCGAATAGTTCTTCCGAAATCCAGCTTGAAATTCATTCAATATTCCCTTATTATCAATCCAATGTGTGAGCCTGTTGAAAATCAGTGTACTAAACAATTTGGCAGAAGTGTTCCAGAACGATATGATAAGAGTTCCTTGATTAACACTTGATTAACAGATTCATCGTTGTTCTCTACAAAATTAAGGAGACGATTTTATATACCCGTTTCGCAGAAAAATCAAATGGATATGGGAAACGTTTTTCGATTTTTCATGTTACTTGCATCAGTAGCAATCGAGAAATATAAGTTTTTGTGTTGCACTTTCTTAAGGTTAAATCATAATGTACCGATTGTTCTCTATCAATAACACATATTTACATTACCCGGGAAAAACGCTATCTGTGGGACTGTGGGACAGTTGAATTTAATCTGGGTAAACCGGGACGTCTGGCAACACTAACTGCAAGGCATTATTATTCATCCGACACTGACTGTGCTATTCTTAGCTCATTGGGATCTATTCAAATATAACTCACTACATCTGAAAACTAAATAAGATACATTTTAACAACAACTTTCAAGATGTCATCCCATTTAGATTAGATGGGATACGAAATTCTTAGAAAATGAGTCGGTTCGGTTTATTCCCAAAATATGATGGATCAAAAAGGACAATAGGGGTTGGTATTGGCGTAAATTCAAAAAAAAAAAAAACTAAATTGAAATCCACACAACGCTAACCGTTTGATTCCTATCTTTTTCTGTAACACTATTTAGGTAAACTATTAGGGCTGGCAACGAGACGAGACCAGGCGAGACTTTTGTTAATCTCGTCTCGGTCTCGTCAAAATCGAAAAATTTCAGTCTCGTCTCGGTTTCGGTCCAGGCCTCACCAAACCAAGTCTCGTCTCGGCCTTGGTCTCGCGTTTTTCTCGAGAAAATTTTAATGTGCGGTCTCGTCCCGGTCTTGGTCTCGGTCTTGGTATCATCCTTAGTCTTGGTTTCTTTTGTGTTTTTTTGGTAGTAAAAAGATGTAAGATTAAGATAAGACGCATTGTTCGGATTGCAAATATAGAGTATGGCTGTGGTATCTCAGCAGTTCGTCGGTAAGAAAAATGCGGCAAAATGAATAAAACAAACTCGTGAGTCTGTTTTGTCTTTTGAGCTAAGTGGAAATAACATTTTGGAAGAATTGTGTAAATTAATATATTTCATACCAAAAACAAATAAAATATTAAAAAAAAGAGTACCTACATACAACGCTCTATTTGTTAAAAAAATAAATTTACCGGTTTTGTCAAGCCACGACCTGTCAAAAACCATTTAAAAATGTCTCCGATTTAAATGAGTTAAAAAAAAACCTCTACAAAACTCAAATTTTACCTCAAAAAGATCGAAATTTTTTCGATTTAATTTATTGCTCCCTAAAAATGCGATTTTAAACCTTTTGGGTGACATTTGGAAAAAAATACTATCCAAATGTCAAGATATAGTAAGTTGCCTACCTGTCAAGTAATGAGCTGTCAAAATCCATTAGAGGATTGCTCCGATTGTAGTGTTTGGTAGCGTGAAAAATCGTACGAATTGGTACACATATAGCTGTCAAAACCAATAGAAAAAAACCCAAGTTTGGGAAACTTAGTGAAAATCAACGTACAATATGGATCTCAAGAATTTGGTCAAACTTGGCATCTGCAAGTCTTTTCCAACTTTATTGTGCTTGTCAATTATGCATGAATCTAATAATGATATATCCTTGTACGTTGCTTATGCTAAACAAATCATAAACTAGAAATTTAGTTCTGCAGTACGTAGGTCCATGAAGCTAAGGCCATAGACTTCACTTGAAACTTGTGTAAATCGAAAACTATGATTTTAAGTTGAATTTTATTAGTTGCGTATAAAAGCGCTCCGAATGGCTTACATTTTGTGCGAATTTAGCTTTCAAAGGTGTGTGATAACGTAAAAAATAGGCTGTGAAGCAACGTTATCAGACACCTTTGAAGAGCCGTATTTCAAAGATAAAATTTGAATTTTGTACAGTTTTTTTAATTCATTTTAATCGGAGCAATCCTTCAATGAAATTGACAGTTCATGGCTTGGCAGGTAGGTAATAAACGATCAGCCCTATTATGCTATCTTTCGATTCACGTGAATATTTCACTCAATTTTTGACTATTTAGATATTTTCAAATGTCTTCTATCTTTTGAGTCCAAAGCTTTACTAATATTTTTTGTGTTTAATTCTTAAGAGAATCTAATTGTTAAAATTTATTTTTGATCGAAATTTATGTACTTTTTGAAACAATTCGTTTTTTCCGTCGGATAACAGAATACAAATATTCACGGGAACGTTTAACAGAATAGGCGTGTATATTTTGACGTTTTTAAAATATTTTTTTTTCAAACCTCACCCAAAAGGCCTTAAATCACCCTTTTCAGGAGCAATAAATTAAATCGAAACATTTCTAATTTTCTGAGGTAGAGGTTTCTTAATCCATTTAAATCGGAGCCATCCTTCATTTAATTTTGACAGCTCATTGCTTGACAGCTAGCCAACGAACTATACTTTGACGTTTTGAAAATATTTTTGACCAAATGTCAACCAAAAGAAAGCAACAGTCATGCATACATAAATCGTACGTATTCTTCTATGGATGTTCGCAGTCCATTCATATATGATGTGATATGTTAGCGCGCATATAATATTTCGCAAAAAAAAAACTTGTGAATATTATAAAAATTGAACATGATTAATTGCTAAACAATAATGAAATAAAAACTAAATTTTCTTATAGCGAAAACCGAAACCAAACCACCGAGATCGCCGAGACCAGCGATACTCTCATCGAATTTCGGTACAAAAAATACGGTCTCGTCTCGCTCTCGTCTGGTTCTCGTCTTCGGTACTTTTAAGGGAGTCTCGTCTCGTTGACGAGACCGAGACCGAGACGAGACCGAGACTAGTCTCGTTGCCAGCCCTAACTATCTATTTATTCAGCTATATGAGATCCCATTTTAAGTGTACCTTTGCCAAGTCGACTTATTTTTTAATAGGGAGCAACCGACCTATTTTTACGAAATTAAATTAACGCACTTTTTTAATATTACTTTGTTTCCTGCTTAATACAAATACAAACGCAGGGTAACCCCAATGTTCATAAATGTAAACACATACATACCTTTGTGAGCAAACAACGTTATAATAGCAGCTAGCTTTTAGAAATAAATTGCTAAAAATTCATTGCACAACCTCATTCATAAATTGTGTGATGATACCGCAGAAAGTTTTGCTATATACTGCGTTGTTTGTCAACGGTCTCAATAATTTAGTACGTACGGTGTGATGTAGCAGCAAAGAGCAGCATCTGAGCAACATTATACTGCTTCATTTGGCTCCTTTGATGTAGCAGCAAATGCTCCACGAATAACACGTTTTCATGCGCGCCTGAAAAATACCGATCCAAACAGCAAAAAAAAAAAAGATGAAAAGAAATTCAATTATGTTGGAATGGGAGCAAAAAGCTGCGTGAAATTTAATTACATGTAACATTAACTTTTATTTCACTTTTAATTCGCTGCCACCATCATTCTCGCGCCCACAACCACATATCTAACGCAATACAACGTGTGTCGTGCCCAACACCCCATTTGAATTGAAACTGTAAAGGAGTCAAACTCGATTTTTTGTTTTGCAATTTGAGTATTTGCTCCCTTAACTCAGACCTATGTATAAGTATATATCAGTATTGGTATTTGAATTCTCCTTAAAAGACTCAATACTCAAGGGACAAAGCTCAGGGTTAAACCCCATTAGCCTTAAGATCGTTGAATAACGGGCCAAAGGTAATTTCTTCATATGCTCAACCTACATTACATACACATGTAAAAGTATGCTAAATGCAAAGTTTTCAACTAAAAACATACGAGTATATACCTACCTTCCTTAGGTATGTATGAAAATTCACTTGAAAACTTTTAAGAACGTACCATACGGGTTTATAATTCAAGTGTTCCAACGGTATTTTTGACTTAATAACAGAGGAATTTGCTTAAAATAGATGTTTAGGCAAAGCAGTGAGTTAATTTGTTTGCTTTGATATTTTAACATTTATCCCAAAACCTTCAACTTACATAAGAAAAAATTTTTTTTTTAAAGTAATAAAGTATTTCTCTTTCCTAAAATGTTTTCGAAAAGCTGATGATTTCTTGGAATCAGATGCAAAGAAGGTACTCGTACCTTTGCCTAAATGTTTTGATTTCCCCGAAATTTTTGCTTGTATCATTTAAAGGTCAAACGTTTTATGCGAGCACTTGGGTAAAAACAGAAATGTAATGAGAAAAACAAAATTTAAAATTCCTACATGAAATTTATTCTTCAAATTTAAGAAATGAATAATCGTCTTGAATTTCATGATTTTTTATAGGTTTTTTTAATTTTGCTTAAAAAACATATACTTGCCTATTAATAAAAAAAAGCTTGGTCCACCTTTAGTCCATGGACTTACAAAACCATGGAACAAGAGTTAGACCATGAACTAAAATTTCCTAATCATAAAAAATCGAACAAAATCTACTAAAGGGTCCGCCAAATAACTTTTTTTTTTTTTTGAAAATGCTATAAAAAAACTACTGAATATTTTCTCAAATTTCGTTTTTTATTTGAAAGTACTATCCTTCCGGTTAATAACGGAAAATAATTTCATTCAAATGGCTGCCTCGGCTGGCCATGCAGTAGCCTACACGACCGGTCCAATTTTTAAGCACATTATCGATTGTGTGCAGCTGTATTTCACCAATGGCTTCACGAATATTGTCCTTTAAAGCGTCAATTGTATCTGGCTTGTCGGCGTAACACTTATCTTTTACGGCACCCCTCAAATAATAGTCCCACGGTGTGAAATCGCAGCTCCGATGTGGCCTAACGACATCAGCTCTGCGGCTGATAATGCGATCTTCAAAAACAGGGCGCAAAACATCGAGGGTATCTTCGGCTGTGTGGCACGTAGCGCCGTCCTGTTGAAACCAAATATTGCCAATATCCTCCTCTTCAATTTTTGTGAACAAAAATTCGTTCAACATGGCCCGATAACGATCGCCATTGACTGTAACGGCCACTCCTTGCTCATTTTCGAAGAAAAATGGCCCAATTATGCCTCTGGACCTCGTTTTGGGTGTATCGGCTTTTCAATGTATGCGTGCGGGTTTTCTGTGCCCCAAATGCGACAATTTTGCTTGTTTACATACCCGCCAAGATCAAAATGAGCTTCATCTGAAAAGATGATTTTTTTGGCAAAATCGGCATCTTCTGTAAGTCGATCGCAGGCCCAATTGGACTTTGTATGGCGTCATACCAAAGTCTTTATGCAAAATTCGTCTCAATGATGTCTCCAAAATGTTCAATTGTTGATAACGACGGTGAATTGATGTTGATGGCGCTTCACGCACACTTTCTGGCACAGCAGCAATATTCTCGGGTGAACGAACTGTTTTTGGCTTTTCACTCTTTGGTTTATCGATGAGGATGCCAGTTTCTTTCACTTTTTTCAGAAGATAACGAACATACGGAGCTGACGGTGCTTCTCTTCTTCCAAAATCCGTACGCAATTTTCGCCCACATTCTGCAACATTACCATGATTTTCAAAGTAATGTCGCAATATTTCCCAGCGTTGTTCAAGCGTATACACAACCACATTCGTTCAGCGGAAGGATAAAACTAATTATCTGTCAATTCAGACATGAGCTATGTGTTACCATTCACGAAATAAGCACTAGTTGAAAAAAAAACGTTAGATGGCGGACAATAAATATCAACACTATCTCTTTTTATTTTATTTATGAAATGTATGTAATTTTTGAAGTGATAAATTTTTATGGGAGGGTAAGCCTGTGCTTTACGTAATGCGTTATGGTGAGCATTCCTTACTCTGAATTAAATTATGAAATAAAAATACTTGGCGAATTTGTTGGATTTGAACTGAGTACATCTGGATTGATAGTTGTATGCTCAAGACACTAGGTCATTTTCAAGATGAATGGCGTGTGGTAATAATTTGTTAGCTAAGAAATATACTAATAAATTTGAACTTAGGTACTTATAAACCTTTGAATCTAGGGCAAGATTATACGTTTGTACATTAGTTGATTTTCAAACATAAATATAACTAAATGTCAAATGTTGAGAAACAAAACAATTTATTTCATATCGGAGAACATGAAATCGAAATTCCAGTAGGGTCATATTAAATTATTGATATTGCATTATACTATATACTCGTACATAGGATCTCTATAATGGAAGCCAATGATAATGCAATGGAGATTGAAATTTACAGCAGAGAGAAAATACATATATTTCTATATGAATATATATAATCGAAGCTTCAATCAGTTTTTAATTTATTGTTCATAATTCTTTTGTTACCCAAATTTTTTTGTAAAAAGAGAAGTCATCAAATAAAGAAAAATATTCATTTTTCTGGTATATTTGTCGATGAATTCAAACCTTTGGAATTTTAGAGATTTTCACGTCATTGTCAAGCACATCCAGAATTTCAAAATCCATTTTTATTTATTTCTTATGTTAAATGAGTTGATAACTTAAAGCCAAATACCTATCCAAAAATTGTTTTTAAGATTGCTTCAGTCCCTTATGGCATACTTAATTATTTTATGTGCTTATAAAACATAAACTATGTTCGACTTAACGACTTTTATGTGGTGCAAAGCTCTATGTATTACTTAAGCTTTCATGTGGAACATAAACTCTTAATTTTCGTATCAGTTAACGGGCCTTAGTTCTACTTAAGCACTTATGTGACAGTTTACGCAGAGGAAAAAGTAGCCCATAAGCGTTTTAAGTTGAACATAAATATTTATGATTCGTATCAACAATCGGCCTAGTTGCAAAAGTTGATGAAAAATTTCAATATTTTTAAAAACCGTAATCCACAAAGTTATTGCCCCAGCCATCATCGACAAAAGTGCTAGCATGTCGTATAAATAGACCTTAAACGTAAAGCGTTATGGCGCCAGTTTGTCTGGATTCCATTTCTCTCAAGCATATGGAGAACTTTTGGAATTAATCAAATTAACGAATAACTTAAAGGTTTTTTTAAGTTAAGCAATTTCAATATTAAATAGTTCAACTTAATCTAGTTTAGGTTATCACTTCTGTCGGGCGTCTCGAGACGCACATGTTTTTTTTTCTTAAATGTCAATTCTTATTCCATCACAAGACCACCGTCTGCGATGTGTTTGTGTTTTATTAATAGTGTTTCGCTTTTAGTCCACGGAATAAGTCCTAAACCTTCCCTAGTCCATGTTTATTAATTTGGGTGATAATGTATAATATTTCTGTTGTCAAACTCCTTGAGGAATTTTCTTATTTGCTTCATATAAAACTCCACACCACGCATTTTACAACAAAATTCTGAGATACCATACTCCATCTTTTCAGTTTGAAGAAGTGTTTTATCTTACATCTTTTTACTACCAAAAAACACGAAAGAAACCAAGACTAAGGATGAAACCAAGACCAAGACCGAGACCGAGACGAGACTGAACATTAAAATTTTCACTAGAAAAATGCGAGACCAAGATGGAGACGAGACACGAGACCGAGACTGATATATTTCGATTTTGACGACACCGAAACGAGACCAGGGCAGGTCCGAGGTAAATGAGCGCTCTGTGCAAGCCCTACGTTAAGCGCCCCATTCTTTAATTTACATTTTCAAATTAATAACACTTTTCACAACACACACTTTTTATTGTCCACCTTTCACTTCACTTTTCTAGAAAATATACCCCGTCTTTGAAAACCTAAAATGTATGTATTAAAAAACACAATTAATATTAAAAAGAGTATTCTCTATTAAACAGCAACTGAAGTTCGAATTATGCAGACAAACTCAAAAACAAAAACAAAGACAGACAGACAGAGGGAATTTGGGGACAAACTTTTTTGGTGTTCTCCATGATCGTAATCTGATGTTTGATTGTTGGAATTTTTTTACGAATGCATAACTTGCCTTATAGTACATATAATCGCAAGTAAAAATAATGAAATGAATATTGGTGCATTATTGTACTCGTATTGTACTTCTGCCATTGTTTTTGAGTTCGTCTGTGTAGTCGGTTCAGCTGCTGCTTAATAGAGAGTACGCTTTTTAATATTAATTGTGTTTTTTTAATTATTTATTCAATTCGTTACTTAATAACTTGAAACAAACTTATACTAATTACATAATACTTATACTATTAGTTGACTGTTCCAAACTGTTGTCTTTCGGGAAATCTGATCGACGGGCCCTAAGGGAATATACGGAAAGTTGGTTTGCAATGGAGCCGTTCTTCCTGGTCCGTCGTGATGAGCCAAGATAGTTCCTTCTCGAGGTGAAAGACGGGCAACGTTCAGGAATGTTTAGCTCTCTTTAATGAGGCTATTCTGCACTGGGCGGCTAATCTATCTGGTTAAGGCGAGCTCTGAGGTGGTAGCGGTAAGTGGAAGGTTCTATGGAACTGGAAACGAAGACCCTACTTACCAAGATGAGGATTAGAACGAAAGTTTATTATGGCTAGTTTTGGTATACTAGCCATGTGGCAAGGTCTATATGGCCTTGTCTATAGTAGAAATACGATGATCCATTATCCCGATGGTGAGGAATAATTTCTACATAGGGTTCCCAAAACAAGTTGAGTTGCGAAACATAAAAAAGGGCAGGATTATCGTTCCTGGGTAGTCATTCGCCAAAGATAATCCTGGTAGTGCATTCTTCACTTAGGTGGATGAAAAGACTCCAGTAATACCGTAATTCGGTACTGCGGGGACTTGTATCCTAATATTTTCCCGCTAATGCCCGAAAATACAAGTCTTGGGAAGGCCGCTTCGGAGAGCTCGCAGTGGCTGTGGTTGTATACAATTCGTGTATACTATGAGTGGCGGTGTTGTCGCTCATAGATCGATGTTTGCAACAATTAACACTCATGCCTAGTTGAGTCCGTATGTGGGTAGGCCCACCGTGTAATAAAGCCGTAACCGGCAGGTGTATACGTTAAACAAGAAACCCATTCTGTTCCAAACTGTTGTAGATCAAAGTTTTAATGTTCATACATTTTACGTTATCATTTACAGAGTCTATACAAAAGTAAAATTTATTGAATATTGAAATCAATTGATTGATGGGGCTATTGGCACCATAGTTTGATCTGCTAAATATAAAGCTCAATGGTTGCTGTATTCTTATGCTTGTTCGGCTAAAGCTGACATTTAACCGACCAAGAACCGATGAAGATGATATTGAGCCATTGATAATTCCAACAAAAAAACAAAACTGCAAGTACTTTCTATGATTAGTGAGAGAAGGAAGGCTTTTTAAAGCAAACCACACAACTATTTTCTAGGAGTGATCCAACAAATGTAATAAAAATAATCTTGGGGACATACGGGTCGCTGAATTTGCGACCGAATCTTCCATAGAATCCGAGGATTTTATTAGCTTTTTTGGCTATGTAATTTAATTGATTGATGAAAGTTAACTTAGGATCAAGAATAACTCCTAAGTTAGAAAATAAGGAGATTTTACTAAGGGAACATGAATCGAACGTACAATTGAAAACAAACGGATTTATTTGCGGGCAAAACTCATGGTTTTACACTTGTCAACAATTAAATCAAGACAATTTTTATTACATCATTCCCTAAACATTAACAAGTCTTCCTGTAAAAGTAAACAGTCAGAGGTAGATTTAATTCTTTTGAAAGGGTTAATGTCATCAGCATAAATAAGCACAGACGAATTTCTAATAAACGAAACCAAGTCATTAATAAATAAAATTGGACGTAAATGGCTGCCCTGAGGGACGCCAGAATTAACAACACATAGGTCCGAATACTCATTGCAAAATACAATGCTATAGAGTCAATTTTTTAAGTACGATGAGATCCAGTTTAGGAAACTACTGTTAAAGCCTTGATGGCTTAGCTTTAAAATTAAAGTACGATGACACAACTTATCAAAAGCTTTACCAAAATCAGTAAATACACAATCGACTTGTTCACGTTTTTTCAAAAACATCTAAGCAAAAGGACGTAAAGTTAAACAAATTAGTAACCGTAGATTTTGTTTTGACAAATCCATGCTGATTATCACAAATAATTGATGTACAGTGAAAGCAAAGAACACTACATACGATTAACTCAAACAGATAATTAAGCAATAGGTCTGTAGTTCATTAATTCATTTTTAGGACCTTTCTTGTGAACAGGTGTAATAAGTGCACTTTTCCAGATATTGGGAAAAATCGAACTACTTAAGGACTTATTAAAGAGAACACATAACGGGTATGACTGATAAGTAACACATTTCTTCAAATATACGACGGAACACCATCAGGGCATGGATGTAAACATTAATCCAAATTCATGATACTTTGTGCAACGGTATCTTCGTTTATTTCAAAACTATTTGAATTCAAGTGAGGGTAGCTTGACTCAGAAGTAGAGAAACAAGAAGTGTTGTCAGAGTTTGCATCTTCGAAAACCTCTTTAAAGTAGTTTGCAAACATATTTGCAATAATTTTAGGCTAATGACTAGTTGATGACGAATTTTACATAGAGTTTGGGTAAGTATTTGATTTTCTTTTGCAATTAACAAGTTTCCAGAAACTATCAGGGTTAGATTTAAGATCAAGTTATATTTTACGAATATAGTTGTCATATAAGTAAATTTAATGCTCTGTAAAAAGTTCTTTTAGAATTCAGAAAGTTCTATAATCTTTGTTAGGTCTTGTCCTATTGTTATTTAGCCATGCTTTGTTTCTTTTGTTTTTTAAGTTTTTGAGATGACAGTCAAACATTGGTGATGCATTAGAGTTACTACGAGGTTTTTTTAGTGGAATTGTTATATAAAAAAACAGCAAAAAAGAGTATTATAAAAAACTTTACGCATATCATTAATATTACAGTTATGGAATAATTGGTTCCAATTATTAGAACATAACAAATTAAAGAGTTCTACAAAATTACACTTACACAGAAAAGTCAAATTCAAGTTTATTATAGGGTATGATGTGAAAAAGGCAAAAGGCAAGTTTAAGTTGAGCGCAATATCTAATGCGGGGTGATGTCGATCTTCATCTATTAGCTTAACAGCGGATTCTGTGACTGCAGTTTCGAGGCCGTTACGGTCCCGGAGAAAAATACTAAATCCAGAGTTCTTCCAAACCCATTTTTAACTCCGTTAAATTGGCTTATGCCAAACGAAGACATACCACCTATATATTAATGAAAACTCATTATGATTCGACGCATTAATTGGAACGTAGAAACAATCGTTATCAAAAGTAACCCAATCCACGTTTGGTAGGTTAAAGTCACCAACGACCAAAATTTCATCTTTAGGTTCTTGTAGGGTTAGACATTCATTGAGTTTTGCATAAAATTCATTATTATTTTTAATACATACGTTTTAGGTTTTTAAAGTCGCGGTTTATTTTTTAAGAAAGTGAAGTGAAAAGTGGAAATTAAAAAGTGTTTTTTGTGGAAAGTGTTATTAATTTGGTTATGTAAATTAAGGATTGGGGCGCTGAACGTAGAGCTTGCACAGGGCGCTCATTTAGCTCGGACCGGCCCTGCTGATTTCCTATGGAATTTCGTTGGGTTTTGTGCGAGAAATTATCTTGCACAGCCTTGGTGCAATTTTTGTTTTGGCTCATATGAACTTTTTTTCTTGTATAAATGGTTAATAAGCTGATCTGTTTGGATTTTTGTTGGGTTTTTGTGAATGAATTTACCTTGCAATCCTGCACCAACGTAATCTTGATGGGATTTTTTTATTTTTACTCTATTCACACTATGTTGTTTCTCGTGTAATTATATGAATTGTATTTCGTGTGAGCAGATGAAATGACTTAATTTGAATTACTGGAAGATCATTTTTGCATTCAAATAACTTTTAGAAATTCATAGGCATATGTAGCTGGTTAGACGAATTTAAATTTGAAGAATGAAAGTATGTGTATCCATAATTGTTTTTTGTATTATGGTTTGGCAGTGCGCCCCCAAAGTTTGGCGCACTGTGTATTTACACATACTGCACAAATGGTGGGTGCTGCCCTGGACGAGACTTACAAAAGTCTCGCCTACTCTCATCTCATAGCCAGCCCTAAGCTTTGCTCTCCGGTCCACTCTGTGTGTTACACTTAGACGCATTTGTTAAAATTTAAAAAAAGGAGTTGATTGATTTTCAACATTTTTTGTTTTTGATTTTTTATTGTTATTATAGTTATTTTTCACAGTTTCAATACTTTGTACAATTTCCACAACTTAAAATTACATCAAAAGGAGACTTATACAATTTTTGCTTGCCTTCATTATAAATTTGACGGGTCATCGGTCATCCATCCGCAAAGGTTTACAACAATGTTTTGAGCAAGTGAGTATTATAGTCAAGGGGTCAGGGCATTAAATCCACATTTTCAATCCACGTTTTCAAAAGGTGCGCGTTGTGGATGGGGCATTTTCCTTTTTTAGGTCCATTTAATATGTCCAAAAAGCTAATTTTTAGCTGAAAAAGCTGTTTGCAAAAGAGCTTTCTAGGAAATTCCTGTAATTTTTGTCTGAGACACAAAAACCAACTGAAAAGCGCCGTGGTATGAACTAGCCCCACACCATTATAGGTACTTCCTCTTGCTTGGAATTATTGCTATTCAAAAAGCATTTGTCTCTGCGGAGGTCATGGAATTTACGCCCATCAGGAAAATCTAGGTTAAACTATTTCTCATCAGAAAACACCACATTTGGCATTGCATGTGAAGACGCTCTAAATCCAATCAATGTTTTTTTCTTGCTTTCTTGATGTTTTTTTTTAGATTTTTGAATTTCAAATCTAGAACACCTAAAAAGCTCGACAAACAGTTGATTTGCTGGCACTTACTCCCGCTAACTGTCTTATTTTTATCGTCGAGTGTGCTGAATTTGAACAAATTCTTAATATTTTTCGCATTCCGTGCGTTTAATAAACAATTATTTAATAAACAAAATTCGAACTTCTTTATCACTTTGTCCTTTTTCGCAATTTTCCCCCTAATACCACTCTGAGTGGTAGGGCCACAATTTTGTTTAACCATTTTCACTTTGAAAACTCGAAAACAAACTGAGTTAATTCATGCGTCTAACCAAGTGAACAGATTTGACCATTTCTGACACTATTGCGAAGAAAGAAGTTTAAGCAAAAATTAAGTGTGTAAAGCGGTCCCTATACGCTAAATATAATTGTGCAAAATATTGCACAATATTATTGGCTATTAGCCCTAGACGGTGCAATAATTTTCCAATAATTATGAATTAAATCACTCGCGGAGATGTTCACTTCTCGAAAATTTAAAAATAACTAAGCAAATATTGTGCAATCGTACCCACAGACGATATAATATTTTTAGGCTGCGCAATAAATATCAAAAGCGTTTTGATTTTACACAATATATTGCACAACCTTGAAATATTAATCTACACACGAACAATAATATTGTGCAATATCCAATATTGCGCAATAATATTGAGCGTTTAGGGACCGCTTAAGAGTTTCTTGGTTTTTGTCGTAGGTTGAGTTAAGCTCGTCGGATCCAGGATTTGACCAAAGAAGCAACTAACTTTAGGTTCGTTTATTCAAAATTCAGATTATTTATACACATTTACAATTGGAATTATAATTTAGTACACTTAGGCCCGTTTGCTGATACGAAACATATATCTTATTATTAGCTATGTTCCTTATATCCTTTAAGTGATACATAAATTTATTTAGGTTGCACCTAGGTAAACCACCCAATCATTGGCACCTTAAGAAGACTTACCACTTCATTGGCTAATAGTAATTCAACGCTTTATAAACAAACCATTTTTAATTTTTGTTTTGTTTTACTAGATATTTTTTTTCAATAAAAATTCACAATTATATTATTAATTAATAAACCCTGAAATTATGTCTATTGCCCAGAGATTGGCACACTTGATTTTTTAGCTTTTAAGACTTTGTTAAATTAATTTAAATAAAATAAATATATATAAAAAAATAGAAAAATAATAGTTTATAATAAAAACAAAAGCCTTTTGAGTTATGGGTATTCGTAGGAACTTCAGTTTTGTTTTAATTTTTTGATTAAAATTGAAGCATAAATAAGATGAATGTGTTTGGCCTTTCGTTTTTACGCAAAAACTGTTGAACGCTGATTTGGAGCTCTAATTTGCGTTGCGGGAAAGCTTTCTTTGCGCATTCTTTAATCCATTAGACAAGAATTTCCTCCACTTCTGATGTTAACACCGTTTCTGGACCAGGGTGTACCTTATGAAATTTGTCACTCAACCGAAACTGTAGAGTCCATCGAGGCACATCGTATTCCATGGAAGCTGCCTTTTTAGTCATTCCTGCCGCGATTGCTTGAAGAGCTTCGTTAATGTTCTCCTCATTGTAGGCTTTAACATATTTTGAGTTTTTTTTTCGGTTTTGGCATCTGCAAAAAGTTTAGATATCTAATAAACTCATGAAGTTAGGTAGGTATATTTTAAGGCTGCTATCTATTACACTTTTTTGATTAATAAAAAGTGTAATAACAACCTAAGGAAATTTGATAAAAAATATTAAAACCTGTGATTTGATACATGCCCAATGATTGCCAAGTGCCAATCACCACAATGATTGGCACTTTTGCTAATGATTGGCATGAAATACAAAGATTGGCATAGTGCCAATCAACCCAATGATTGGCACCCGTACCAATGATTGGTATGTGCCAATTATAGGCTGAGCCATGAATTTCTAATCATATAGTTAACACATCTAATAAATATTATATTTTAACCAAAATATTAAGATTTAATGAACTTACCTTTTCTTAAATATATTTTTCTATCAATTTCGTACACTTTGCAATAATTTTCCTTATTTTCCACTATGTTATTAACACTTTTAATTAACCACTTCCCTTACGGATTGGACAAGATTCACATTAAATTTGGCGCGAAATAGACACTCAATTTTTGACAGGTTTTTTTGCAGGTATACCAACTTCAAGAGCCAAAACAAATGATGCCAAATAATGCAGAAATATATAAAGCTAATATACTTAAAAAAAAAAAGTTTAAAAACTTAAAAATCCTTTTTTTCACGTCATTTAAAGTCTAAGTGCCAATCATTGGGGGGGTGCCAACAATAGGGCAGTTTACTATAACTTTATGTTGAACTTAGCAAAGAAGCAGATTTAAAATATATCTAAGTTCAATTGTGTTTACGTGAAATGTCAAAATTAAAATTCATTGAACATTCTTAAATTGAAACGGTGTATTTTTTTGTGTGTTATTTTGGTTTTAAATTGTCGATGTTTGTTGAATTAAATTAAAAGCAAAAGAACAAAAGAAATCCTTACTTTGCTTCAATGTATTCATTAAGAAATACAAGTGCTTAAAAATAAAAAAAAGGATGTTTCTACATTGAAGGACAAAGAAATTGTATGGAGCCGTACAAAGCTAAATAATAATACTCAATCCAGAGTTTCATGCTATAGTAGTTCCGATTCTCAGAAAAAAATTGTGCAAATTTTTAAGCCGAAACACGGAACGACGCTGTTAGGGAGCAACAAAAAATAATATTCAATTTCCTCGTACATATATTTGACAATGGCCTCTAATTTCAATAATTTCAAGAATTTCAACGTCATCAGAAAAAACATCCTGGGTTTAAAATTAATAAAACTAGCGCTTATTTTGAATAAAACAAAATTGACTGTTTATTCCAATTGTTGGTATATGAAGTGGGAAGTGGTGTTAACAGTCGTGAAAAATAATTATTGATCAAATCCGTTATCTTTTGTATCTTTAAATTTAAGGATTCCGAGCGATTGATCTGAGAAGAGTTTTTATTGTGTATCTGCCACTCGTTGTAGATCTTCTTCACTGAAATCCAGACTTTCAGGAGGGACATCAACTATACCATTATTTCTCATTATAGTGTACAAAGTTCAGGTGGCAATCACAATTGTGAGAACAGTGCTCAGTTTTAGTCTGATACCATAAGCCAAGCCAGGGAATCTTTTTTTTTAAATCCCAAAAGCCTTTTCTATTACCCCGTGTATGGATTGAGGAGAAGTGTCATTAATTAGACTTTTGAAGATAAGTTCAGTCTCTTATTTTGAAAGATTTTAAAATTTAATATGAATATGTATATATGAACTAAATTTCAAATAATTATACCTAAGAGGAAACACTCTACGTTTACTGATTGTCTTTCTACAGCATTCCGTATCCTGCAACTATTGAACATTGTTGCGTCGTGAGCTGATCCAGGCCATTTTGCCACCACATTAATGAAAACCATCTGAGCATAACAAATAGCTTGAATGCTTATGGAAAAATAACTTTTACTGTTTCGAAACATTTTTACATCGGATTCATCTTAATGTTACGCACCTAAACACATTAATGTTCAAGTCGTTCTTAAATTAAAATTTATCAGGTGACTGAATTTTAACGTGTGTGGCGTCAGCAGATTCAATGAAATTTGGAAACGATGCTATTTCAAATGAATGTCGGCTTCATTTTCAGGAAATTTTATACAACCAATTGCAAGACTCGCTTTTTCTCTCGAAACTTTCAACACTATTCTCGAAACTGTTGAGACATTCATTTCACCAAAATCTTCAAAACAAGTAGCGTTATTTCTTTTGTCAAGCGAAACCTTTTGTAAAAGGACAGCTCATCATAAAAGTAAAAATAGTCGTTTCTTTCATAAGCTTATCCAGGAACTCCTACACCTAAAATTTCGAGAATTTCCACATCATCTTCAATCACATCCAATAGTTCAAAACCCATTTTTTATGTTTTTGAATTTATTATTGACAAAACACACTGAAATTTTATTTTACATCCATTTCCTAATAATTTATCGTATCAATATCTTCACAATTATATGCAAAAAATTAAAAACCAAAGTGAACAAAAATGAATGTTTAACATAAATATCTTATGTGCCACTTTTTCCTTTACCTAAGTTATGTTCGACTTTAGGATTTTTATGCTTGAGTTTACGTTTGGTGCAAAGCAATAAGTGCTACGTAAGGGTTTATGTGAAACATAACTATTTATGTTCCGTATCAGCAAAAGGGCCTTAGTTTTCCCCAAAATACAATTTTAAAACATTTTGTTGTTCTTAGAACTAGCTTTATAAAATTCAAAGTTCATATAGATAGCACTAAACCACAGTCAAAGCAGACGTGACTAAACCAGTATCTGAGATAGCAGACGTCACTAACCACAGTCTGAGATAGCACATGTCACTAAACCAGAATTTGAGATAGCAAATATCACTAAACCACAATCTGAGAAAGCAGACGTCACTAACTACAATCTGATATAGCATATGTCACTACCACTGTCGTTTCTGGAACCTAAGTCTTACAAAAAATAAAGTTTTACCAAATAATCCAGATTGGTACTTTTACTACAAGAGTAGAACTCGATTTTCTGCTGTTCGTCTACGCTTAGTTATATATACTTCCGTAAGAACTGAGTGTGAACTCTAAGTTCACAGAAATACTCGTAGTTGTATTTTATACCGAACACTACTATCTTCTAGGCAAAGGTAGGTAGTGGGTATCATGTAATAAACGGTGGTGGTTGGTGGCTGTAATGCTTCACTACAATAGTGTCTTTATGAGTCTTATGAATTTTAAATATTTCTCAGATAATTTAATAGCTTTTCAAATAAATGCATTTTGAAGTAGTTCGTTAAAAAAAACATAGAAAAACTACAATTACATAGAGAGAAAGGTGGTGCGACTAATCATGTGAACCGCACTGTACCTTGACATGAATTTGTGGATCAACGTTTTTCCCTTTTGAACGACTTTATCGACGTTTTATGGATATCTTCACAAAAGTGTTTGCAATATTCGTCATCAAATTGACCGTATCCCAAGAGTCACATGGAACAATTCTATACCCGGTGAACGCGTCTTCAAAGTTTGGTTGGCAATATAGGTTTTCATTTGTTATTAAAGCCAATGGTCTCGTTGCCAGTGCTTCGGTGTCTCTACTTCGTAGATTTATCTATGGAGTAATATAATATGTAATGTAATGTAATTTGTTATGCAACGTATATGTGATGACAAAATACACATTGCGTGCAATTGTCAGTGGTGCATCCTTCGGGAAATGTTTTTTTTAGTAAATCGCTCATAGTATGTGTGTATGCCATTATTTATGTAATATTACGCCATTCAATCATATCCATAGCGTTCAATGTGGGCCAAATGAAATTGGTTGTTATTCATATCTTGTGATGTGCTTTTGGTTTCCAGTCGAAGTTTTGCTCGCCGGTTAGCCAGGGTTGTAATGAAGAAAACACAAAACTCAAAATGAATGTCTTTAGAACCTTATTACAAAATCTTTTTTAAAACCAACTGGTTAACTTACAACAAACGATATTAAGTTCAAATAATTTCTGGCTACAGCAGGTCTTCTGTCTGGTAAAATTGTATTCTGGTTATAAAACGGCGGTGAGGTAGTTGCTCGTTAAAGGGTATACATATTCTGGTTCTAAGTAGTCCTGAGTGTTACTTCTGGATCTAGTACTACTTTCGGATTTTCTGGTTCCTGATGACGTCCAACTGTTACCGTAGTAGCCTATCAAGCCCTGACTTGCCAGGTCTGGTACTACAGTGTAGACTATAATGGATCTATGCCCCTGGTCCCACTTGACAAGGCAGGCCGAAGCTGATGTAAATCAACAGATACTAGGCCCCTGGTGCACTCGACATAGCAGGCCGAAGCTCTGGTTGATCAACAGGCAGCAGGTACCGAAGCCTCAGGTGTCAACTTGCCAGGAAACCGCTACCACTGATGGGGAGGAAGCTTTAGGACCAGATCGACTTACCTCGTCTCATATTGGAATAAATATTAGGTACCAAAAGACTTTAAGTGTCGTCGAAGGTGGAATTATTTTCGTGCGTCATTGCAGAGCTTCAAATAATGTGTTTGGTAAGAACCAAGTGTGAGCTTTAAGATGATGGAAGAAAATCATGACGTCATATTTCTTCTATGACGGTGAATCGTATCGAACTAAAAAAAATTGCCGGTGTAATATTTTATTTTGATCGTATACTCGTAGTTGCCAGAATAAGTGATCTGAAAGCTCAGATTTTGATTAATTTCGTACACGTTGGTAATATGATTTTATATAACTTGCCAATTAGCTGTTTAAGCGGTAGCCAATGCATCAACAAGTGCAGTGTCCCAAGGTGCATCATTTTCTAATTTAATTCCTGGCAAGATTCTCGGTGAGTATCGCATAACTTGAACGATTACGGTTATAAAAATTTATATCACAAATATGAGAAATTTCAAATGACTTTTTAAATTCTCCTATATTTAAAGTGCAAAAATATAAATTCTTGAAATGGCAAACCAAACTGAGGATAAATCAAGTGACAGTTGTCAAAAAGACCAACTACGAACAAAAGTGTTACCAGATTGAAAACCACACGTCCAAAAAAAAATGCCCTGTATATATTTAAAATGAGCTAAGGTGATCAATCCTATAGGATCCTATTGTTTGACTGTGAGTAAGCTTGAGTCGTATTAATATTCGAAACCGTTTATTTGCTCAATATATTCGTAGGTATCAGATTCTTTAGATACATGTCAAGTGCTCCACTTAAGCAGAGACAAGCTGAAGGTTGAAATTTCCATATACACTCAAAAAATATACAACTTAACAAAATCCGTGTTCAGTCCACAATTAATTAAGAACAAAACCAAATCAAATACAATCGCTCACGTTTATTTTCTTATTTTCAAAAATCCTGTATATAAGTTACTATGACACCAATTTTTGTAATTCAAAGATAAATCCATATTGTTCTGACTCATTTAAACTAAAAAATCATAGCAAATTATTCCAGTTTTGCATCGCAAAAAATCAAGATTTGATGCAATGGCTGCTTTATTCATGTACTCAAGCAAAATATGCTAAAATAGAATTGATTTCACTGCAATAAGAAGCTTAAGTTGTGTATATATTCCTTCAGTTTCTACTCCAGTGATTTGGAAAAGAGCATTTCGTCTTATCGAAAATAAAAAAAATAAAAAAATAACAAAGGTTTACATTTTACTGCATAGATGTTTTGTTGCAAAAAAAACAACCAAAAATAATAAGCAAAAGAACTTTATCAGAAAATATGAACTATTCAAGTCTAAGGACGTTACTCTTGGAAAAATTGAAAAGGCTGATGGCAGAAGAAAATTGTTTCGTCAATTGTAGCGAGAAGTGAATTCAAGTGCATCACAGGATGCTAAATGAAATCTATTTTAAATATTTCCAAAAGGACTTTAATTTTTTTTTTTGTGAAAATCGAATCCTTTCATTTTTTTAAAGCTCATATCGCAAAAATTTAAACAATTTTAAACCCTACTCTTAAAGAGTTTCAAAATGGGAGTCGACTCTAAAAATAAGTTTTAAGATGAGGGTCGAATTTTTGAGAAAACAAAATGTATACTTTAACATTATAGAGGTCGTCTGACTTTAAACAGGGCAAATTGCTTCTTCATCTTTCTTAAACTATATGCCCTAATGCGATTGTCAATTATAAATTTGATCATATTGATAAATAAATAAATTTGGTCATAAAGCCTCAATTTATTAAAAGACTGCGTAACTATTCATTGGCTATTGTCGATTTTTGTTTAGGTCTCAATATTATTCTCATCATTATCAATGACTTAAACTCTTATTGATTAGTCGGTTTATTATTTAATTTCAGTATTTATAAACTATCGGTGGTTGGATGTTGTAGGAACTGGGGGACTGGAGCTGTGTCTTTTCCTACATACCAAGTGCTTACATTACCTCCAAGTTGGTAGCCGACGGATACTTGACTTTATGTCATGACTTGATGAACTTGTAAGTCCGAATGTTGATTAAGGAAAAATTGCAACATTAAACCCATGGTCCTACAGATTGGAGGTTAGTGGGTTGGTCTAACGTCCCGAACCCACAGTAAAAAAACAATATTGTTATGAGAGACACGGGAGAAGCCTCGGCTAATGACCCCCTCAAATAATAACAAGACGCGGAACCCACGACTACGACCTACGGGTATGCACTTGGAATATAAGGACACTCTATATGACAGGTGCTACTCAAAGACTTGAATCTGTCCTCTAGCGGTAGAAGGCAGACATTACCGCGATCCAGGAGATACGATGGATAGGATCAGGAATAACGAAAAAAAAGATTGCGACATTTATTACAACTGTCATCAAAGAATGCACATGTTGGGAGGCGGATTCGTCGTGAGAAATGGACTCAGGTCGAAAGTCATCGATTCTAAGCTGATTAGTGATCGCCTGGCTGTGATCCGCATCAAGGCTACCTTCCAAAACATCAGCCTAATATGTGCACACGTCCCTACAGATGAAGCTGATGAGTCTAACAAGGAGGAGTTTTGCGACCTCCTGGACAGAGCCTACGGAGCCTGTAGGGGGTACGATGTCAAATTCGTGCTCGGAGACTTCAATGGTAAAGTCGGGAAAGAAAATATCTTTGGGGGATTAGTTGGAAAGCACAGCCTACACGAAACGACAACAGATAACGGCTTCCGACTAGTCGACCTTGCTGCAGCTCGTTGTACGGTGATAAGTAGCACAAGGTTACCCAGGCGAAAGATAAACACAGAAACCTGGCGATTTCCAGATGGTCCGAGCCGCCAACCAAATCGACCACGTGCTAAGTGGCACACGGCGCGCATCAAAAATCTTGGACGTGCGAACCTTCCGAGTTTCAAACGTGGATTGTGATCACTTTCTTTTTGTGACAAAGTTCAGAGCCCGACTGTCAAACGAATAGAAAACAAAGACCGATCAAAGCATCAAATTCAACATCGGCTGCCTTAGCGCATCAGAGAAAGCCAGAGACTACAGTGAGCAATTGACCGGGAAACTCTCTGCCGAACCGCCAGCTACTCGTATAAGCGTCAACGACCAGTGGAACCAGTATAACGACATCATTAAGTAGACAGCCAATACCACCATAGGCTACCAACCATCCAGGAAAAAGAACCTGTGGTATGATAATGAACGCGCGGTGTTGACGCAGGAAACGGAAAATCAACTGGCATCTGGTTATAGGACTGGCACGCAAGCTCTTAGAAACAACAAAGATAACCTAGTCACTGAAGCACAGGGAATTGTAGACTTATTTTAGCAGCACTTCTTGCCACTGCTTAATGGGCATTATGTAGAAGAAGCAACAGGAAAACAAAGAAGCTGGAAACCAGTCAATGAAGATCCAGTCCCAGCGCCCTGCACTGAAGCGCTTAAGAAAGCCATCCACAAGCTTAAGAACAACAAATCCGCCGGCTCGGATGGTCTACCTGCGGAACTCTTCAAGTATGGAAGAGATGTACAGGTAGGGTGCATGCACCAGCACATCACCCCAGTTTGGGAAGAAGAAAGCATGCCCGACGACTGGTCAAATAGCTCCATATGCCCAATTTACAAAAAAGGCGATCCCCTGTCTTCCAAAAGTACAAAGGCAAATCCCTGCTTAATGTTGCCTACAAAACCCTACCAAACGTACTATATGGGGTCTAAAACCTATCTGCAATACTATCATCGGCACGTACCAATCTGTCTTCAGGCCATACAGATCAACGATAGACCAAATCTTCACATTAAGGCAAATCCTGGAAAACACCAACGAATTTCAAGTCGAGACGCACCATCTTTTCATCGACTTCAAAGCCGCATATGATTGTAAATAGAAGTCGCCAATAGCTTCTATTGGCGATGTCGGAACTCGGGATTCCGAAAATACTGATCCAGCTAAGCCACATGACGTTACAAAATACGCCGTGCAACGTGCAAATGGGAAATAGGTCATCTGAGCTTTTCCAGACGTGTACAGCGTTCAGACAAGGTGATGCGCTATCATGTGACTTCTTCAACATAGTCCTGAGGCAGGTAGTTAATACGCAAGAGTGGTGTTAACCTGGAAGGCTTTATCTTCAACAGGTCTTCTCAACTGCTTGGCTATGCGGACGCCATCGACATTCATCGGCCGCTCCAAGCGAGCTGTACTTGAAGCATTCACAGTTATTGATGAACAGGCGAAACGCGTTGGTCTTGAAGTGAATGAGGACAAAACAAAGTATATGGTACCAACAAACAAAACTTCATCTATCCCATTCACTATAACAAAATGTTACTATTAGTAGCAATAATTTCTAGGTGGTCAAGGAGTTCACGTATCTCAGAACAAACATCAACTACACGAACGACACCTTAGTGGAAATTCAACGAAGAATTACCCTAGCGAACCGCTGCTACTTCCGTTTGGACAAACAAATGGGTTCAAAACTCCTGTCTCGAAAGACAAATTGCACGCTATACAAAACGCGAATTTAAACAGTTCTACTCTACGGCGCCGAGTGCTGGGCTGGACACTTTCGAGCGAAAAATTCTTCGGAGGATCCTATATGCGAAGATGGCGAATGGAAGAGAAGATCCAATCGAAAATTGTACGAGCTGTACCAAGATGTGGATGTAGTCCAAAAAGCCAAAGCGCGTCGACTACACTGGCTCGGCCACATCGAGCGAATGGACAAGAACGCTCCAGCCAAGAAAATCTTCGAATCCCAGCCCCCAGGTTCGAGACGATCAGGAAGACCGAACCTCCGCTACAGGGAGCAGGCGGTTACAGACGCAAGAGTGCTTGGTCTCGACGACTAGAGGGAGCGTGCGAGGGACCGCAGCCGACGGAAGACCGCAATATGTCAGGCAGTGGCCCTCCTTGGATCAGGAGCCGGATAAGTAAGTAAGTAAGTATTCATCAACTATCAGTGCAATTAACAATCACGGTAGGGGTATATACTTTTTCCAGTTGACGTTTTTGCAGAAAAATGAAAGAAAATTGTTTTCTGATGAATATCAAAATATTTTTTTTGATTTTGCGGTTATTAGAAAGCGATAAATACATATAATATAAAGTTCGAGGTAATCCGTTCGAAGAATTTGAAGACCTTGATTTTTATTCAAGATACCGGTTTGAAAAAAACAACGATTCAATTTGTAATTGAAAACCTCAATACAAGAAAACCAGCAGTAACAAATCGCGGTCTTCTTATTTCGCCAGAAGATTACAATTTTCCGGAAGAAATGTGCACCAAACCGATGTGGGTAAGTACCTTCGTTTCAATATAAACCGATAAAATGCTTATATTTCAGTATTTCAGCTTTAAGCATAGTCCAGTCGGGTAAAGCCTTTGAAATGTAGAAAACTAATTCGTACAATTTTCTTTCTCAATTTCGGTTTTCTGGAAAATTGCACTGGAGCTTCAGCCGCCATTTTGAATTTAATAAACATTTTAATTTGGGCAATAACTCCGCCATTTTTGATTTCTCTCAAAAAATAATAAATGTAAAAATTTTGTTTTAATATTTTTTTTATTTTTTTCAAAAAAGTTACCGTTCGCGAGATATAAATGATAAATTCATAAATTCGTAAAATTTTCTTTTATAGTTTTCTGGGGGAAATCATTACTAGTCTAAATATCGATTTTCGGGAAATTACTACTGAAGCTTAAATCTCCATTTTGAATTTAATGAATAATTAGTTATGTTTTTTATTCATAGCAAATCCTTTTGTGAATCACCTGTGGAGGAACACTTGAAGGAAGTGCGTTTTTTATTGAAAACTCAAAATTTCGATAACAATGTAATGGGTTTCTTTGAAACTAGAAAAACTATTTTCCTAAAATAAAAAAACAACGGTACCTCCCATGCAAATGTCAAAAAATCATTAACAAAAAAAAATATTGTTCAAAAATGGGTCCAAGGATTTTGATAAAAAATTTGAGTCGTCTTAAATTAGTGCAGTCCATTTTTAAGTTAAAAATATTTTACTTTGGGTACTCATTAACGGTACTTCCCAGTGACGTGCCATGGTGCTTCAAGCAACGCGTTCACTAACTTCTCCTTCAAATTTTGTCTATTCTTAGATACGATTCCCGATTACGACGAGGACGTTGTTTTTATTTTGTTTGATTTTTTTTTGTATTAATTTTTTTTGAGTTTTTATTTCTATAATTTGGAAAGGAAATACTTCAATAAAAGCTCAATTCGTCCTGATTTCTTCAAAAAACTTGCAAAAATTCATCATAGAAAATGCTTTTTACTTTGATTTCCATTAAAAATGATTTTTCTATGGACGTAATTGCAAGTTGCGATAATCTTTGCTCTTGCATTTTATTTCCAGCATACGATTCAACGTGTTTAAGATCAGAAAAGGAACGTTCGATAGATTCACTCGATGTGGCTATTTTTTTAAGTCAATTTAGTTTAAATGTTTTCGAAAAAAATTCTTTTAATTCAAGAGCATCAACAGTTCTTGGAATGTCTTTAACGGAGGTATTTTTAAATTGAGGAAACTTAAAAAAAAAAAAAATTAATTCATTCTTCCGCCTTGCAAAATCCAGAAAAAATGCACTATATGAACACTTTAGGCATTCAAAAACTTCAGTAGGGCATTTTTTTCCATACTCAACAATTTTTTTCGCAGAAAGTAAAGCTAGTAACTTAAATTTTGTCAACGACTCGAACCCCATTTTAATTTGAGGATTATCTAAAAAAATAACTGGCGATATCACAGTTCAAAACTTTCTAGACCTCGTTTTGGAAAAGATCAATAGCTTTTCTAGATGCTTCCAAAATATGATGGAAACTCGTTCTCAAGTTAATTATTTGAAATCTAGCACTGTCATTAAATGTTAGCAGAATCAGAAATAACATTTAATAATACATTAATTAAATCATTTTGTATTTTGTTCGACCTTCGACGTCGGTTTATATACTATTGTACGTGAATATCGCTTATGAGTATGGTTGAAGTTGTACTTGGTACACGCAATGAATCCGCACCGCAAGGACGCAATTAACATAATAAGAGCCAAACACTAAAAGTAAAAAGAAATTATAGCTCTCTTTTTTCTCTATCCTCTTTTTCCGGTGTCGCATGGTATGGCATTGATCGTAGCATCTATCAAAAGGGTGGCGCACGAATCGTGCTACAATAAGAAACTTAAATAACTTTTATTTTAATCGATGTATTTCATTAATTTTTTTTTATTGGATTAAAAATTAAATTTTATTTTAAATAAATAATGGCTTTTAAAATTGATACCGCATATGACCTCCCTGCTCATTTACGCATATGCGGCACCTGATCAGAAAATTTTTCATAGCGACCTGAAAGGTTGAAATTGGGATCGCCGCAATTATTGCCTTAATGGACTGCTTCAATTCAGTCAAATTCCTGGGCTTCGTTTTGTACACTTCCTGCTTGACATAACCCCATACAAAAAAGTCTGGTGCAGTCGGGTCAGGTGACCTTGCGGGCCAGCGGAAAGTGAAGTTTCTGGATATCAATTTGTTTGGGAATTTTCGTTGGAGCTCTGCCATAACTTGTGTGGCTACGTGTGCACTTGTTCAATCTTGTTGAAACCAATAACGACTTCGGCGAAGTTCTGATTAAAAAAACTATTTCAACATCTTTCAATATCGGTCCACATTGGCAGTTTGTGTTACACCGTTTTCTTCAAAGAAGTATGGCCCGACAATACACCTTGATGAAACTGCGCACCACACAGTAACTCGTTGTGGGTGCAGTTCCGCCTCATGGAGCATTTTTGGATTAGATTCACTCCATATACGGCAATTTTACTTGTTAGCATTGCCGTTTAAGTCAAAATGGTCCTCATCAGACATGTACAAACAATTTATCAATGTGTTGTCTTCCTCCGTCATTGCAATCATTTTTCGGCAAAATTCCAGGCGAAAAGGCGAATCCTGAGGGCTTAACTTGCTTGTAATTTGGACTTTGTACGGAAACAAGTCTAAGTCATCATGAAGTAACCGTTGTAATGACCGTCTGCTAACTCCAATTCGGCCCGGTAAGTTTCGAGTCGAAACACTTGGATTTGCCTGTAATGCCGATGCAACAGCTACATTTGTATCCTGAACCCGAACATTGGGATCTCAATGATACGGTCTTCGTTCGATACTTCCAGATTCGGCAAACATGTTACCAGCCTCATAACGGTCCATCTACTCGGGGGAGTACCGCAAAACTCCAGCCTAAATTCCCTTTGGACGGAAATGACGGACTGCAAAGAATGGTATCGCTACACTATCTAAATCCTTTTTTCAGTATCCCAAGTATTCATTTTGATAAATCTAAATAGTAGCCTATAAAATAAAAAAAAAATTACTCACGATTCGTGTGCCACCCTGTTTTCAACGAATAAAATACTAAAATGTCCAAAAGATAGTAAAATTTTTTAGTCATTTGTAAAAAACGTACCTACCTCCTCCTCGTCGGTTCCAAGGCTCGTTTCGTATAACATACCCGTGGTAAGCTCACAGGGTAAAGGTATTTTTTTTAACATAACTGTTTCCTGCTAATTCGACGCTTCCACAAAGTGATATGATTCGTCCTGTACCTGTGCACACTAACAGCTTCATGGAATCTATCCACTTCCGTATTCGTACAGTTGCCAGAGTTCCAAAAGATCTCGACATACACAAATCCGCTGGTCCAGATAGTATCTCCCCTATTGTTCTGAAGAGGTGTTCTTCTACGCTGGTAAAACCACTGCGTAAACTTTTCCATCTTGTCCTACTCTACTGGTCTCTTTCTGAGTGGATGGAAAACAGCATTTGTCCAGCATGTCCCTTAAAAATGCGAATTTTATTAACCCTCTAAATACCGTCCAATTGCACTTACTTCCCTTCTTTCCAAGGTCATGGAAACGCTGATTAATTATCAGCTTAAGAAATATCTTGAAGAACGAAAGCTCCTTAATGACCGGCAGTATGGCTTTCGTAGCAATAGGTCCACTGGTGATCTGATGGTGTGTCTCACCGAACAGTGGCACAAATCTTTACATTGTTTTGGAGAAAGTAAGATTATTGTGCTTGATATTTCAAAAGCATTTGATAGAGTTTGGCATCCAGGTCTCTTATCGAATTGCGTGCATTTGGTATCGAAGGGTCTCTTCTTCGTTGGATTGGAAATTACCTTTTGGACCACTCAATACAAGTTGTATTGGACGATTTCAAGTCTGATATTCATAAAATAAAAGCTGGTTTGCCGCAGGGCTCCGTTCTGTCTCCTACTGTTTTTCTCATTTTCATCAACGATCTCTTTTCTTGGACGATGCAAGAAATATTTCTCCCCTTCTGATCTGGTTGTAATCTACAATTGTCGTATTTGGGCTGATGCTCCCATATCGCACTTAAGTCTCCTGGACAGAATCCAAAAAAGAACTTTAAAAATTGTAGGTGATCAAACAATAACTAAATCAGTTGAGCCTCTCGCGCACCGTGTCGCAATGTTCCATGCCTTTCATTATTCTATCAGTATTATTATAGACAATGTTCTAGTGAAATAGCCAGTTGCATTCCTCCCCTTAAACTATTCAACCGTAACACTTGCACTTCTAGGAATGCTCATCAGTTTACCCTTGAGCCCAACTTCGGAGGTACAGACAAGTATAGAGATTTTTTTCTTTAGCCGCACAACACGAATGTGGAATACTTTACCTGACCGAATTTTTCCCTCTCATTGCGATAATCAGGCATTTAAAACCAATGTACATTGGTATCTCCCGTCTAACCTTATCCCATTTTCATAATCGTTAGCACTGTATATAAACATTTTAAGGGTATTAAAAACCCTTTGAGTGCGCGCTTAATTAAAAAAAATGATTGTTAAGGACTCTTACTGTTTATAGATTTAGGCAAATTTTTAAGATAAAAGTTCTTGACCCTATCGAGACCATCACATTTTGTAACCTTTAATTCTCTAATTATACCATTTATGTCGTCTTCAGAAAGATAATCCTTTTCAGATAATTGACATTAAGCCAACGATATACTTTGTTAGAAACTTTTTTTCAACAAATTAGTTGTATCTATATCACTAGGCTTCTGAGACACTTCTTGGTTTTTCTTGAATTTATTTGCAAATGCATTAGCCTTTTCAGTATCAGTGTAGGGCAGTGTTTTTCAAAGTGTGGGTCGCGACCCCCTGGGGGGTCCCCAAGAATTATTTTGGGGGCGCGGTCGCAAACCGGTAAGTTTAAAATAAAACATAGGCTGTAAGTCTTGTACTAAAAAAAAAAATAAAATAAGACAGCATATTTTTGTGAGATGTTTACACATTACGTATTATACTACGTGGATAAATCGAGCTTATTTCTCTTCTTAGTTTTTATATCTGCCAGTGAAGAGAACGTGAGTTTTTACTAAAAAGGGTTCGTGTACTAAAAAAAGTCTAAAAAACACTGGTGTAAAGGGTATTTTTAATTAAATTAATTTAAAAAAGCCTAAATATGCTTAACATCAATGCTTGAGCTGTAAGGGCGGTTGCTCTGTCGTTTGGGACTCAACAAACCTCGTGATCAAATTCATCAACATTCTCTGGCATTACCCCATTGGTAATTTCGTATCTTTCTTTAACATAAATTCCAAGGCATAATCAACAGTTTAAGCATGTTATGGAAAATTATGTGCAATGCGGACTTTTCCAAGAACACGAAAAAGGAAAGGGTATCCCTTCTGTCGAATATAATCTTCTTGCACGTTGCATGGGTCAGCTATAGTTATGGACATGTACTAAAGGATCGATTGCAATGAAATACCAACTCAATATAGGCTATCAAATTATTCATCAATTTTTTTTGTTTTGTAATAAGTTTCAGCCTTCTTTAAAAGTTCGTTACACAATACCCCACGTTCACAAGCTTGAAATTAACGTTTATAGCAAAAGCTTAACTAAGTAATGATTATAGAAAAAGTTAAAAATGTACTTACCTTCCACTTTTATGCAAATTACATACCTGCTTTACGTATGTATGGGGATATAAGGTAGGAAGGTATAGTCTCAGGTATAGCCTTTCTCCCAATATCGTATTACCTTTAAGGCAACTCCATCCAAGTAGCTGCGGATAGAGTTTAAGAATTATCCTTGCTTGAGTTTATTATGTCTGAGCACACAGCACACACATTCACACATAATACCCACACAAAGAGCATGGACCACTTAGCCAAAAAGTTTTAATTGAATAATAATTTAATTCTCACACCTTTTGGGATATAAATTGAAATGGTTGCTAGCTTGCCGGGGCTTGAAGCATACATACCATTAAACACCAAAAAAAAGCTATGTGTCTATAGTGCCGTAAAGTTGATGCCTTTCAGTTTTCCTTGGCTATAGGTACTGGTACATAAATGAACAAGAATCGTTGCTACACAAGGAATTATTATTAATTTGAACTTTGAAACTTTTTCATTTTACCTGTGAACGTGACCAACTTGTGATTTTTGTGTGTTTTTGGTCTTACGAGAAACGTGTGTACTTTATAACTTTCTATTGATGTTCAAACTTTGGGGTGAATCACGACTTGCAAAAGGGCCATATGTTACTTTGACAAATTTTGAATAAAATCTAGTTTAAATAATTTGTTTATTTAAATATGCGTAGAATGTAAGGACAATTTAATGAAATTTTGGAAAACTTGAACAGTAGCTATAGCAATTGTGTTGTTTTTCTACGTGTGAACTTATTCATCTCCCCAAGCACGGAGAAAATTGAAATCTTTATATAGAAAGATTTGCCGATGATTATCTCTCATTCTTGGAAAAAAAACCTGGGTTACCAGGGAGAATTCCATATCAGTTATCAATAATTCATATGAAAATGTCGATTTAGTAAGTTTTGTACGTGCAATTTGCTTTATTATTTAAAAAAAACACTTCTTTTATAAGTCAACAGTTTACTTGCGATATAGGTACTAACGGGCAAGTTTTGCATTTGGAAAAAAATTGAATTCGATATTTTAATCAAACTTGACATTACGATGAGAACACATCTTTTTTATCTCGAAAACGGCTCAAACGATTTTGATTAAAAAAAAAAACTGTGTGGAATACTTTGAGTATTTTTTTTTAAAGAAGAAATGTAGAAACAATACAAACGCATAGGCATACGTACGTATTGCTTTTGTTCTCTTTTTGTGGACTCTGCTTTTAATTTTAATTTTTTTTCTTTTGTGACATTAAGTCCAAATTATGCGTTTCGCCCAGTTAATACAGTAGAAGGGTATTACAGCATCTAACTGATGGGCACAACTGTAGTACCTGGGCGAAACGCATAATTTGGACTAAAAGTCACAAGAAAAAAAAATTAAAACTTTGAGTATTGTCTACATTCTGGTCAAAATCTTATTTCACAAATTGTGTTATTAATGGTACCTGTACATATCAACATTTTCGAAAAATATTTTTTTTGGATTAAAAAAAAAAAAAAAAATTTGTTTGAAAATTCATTTTTATATTTCGAAAACGTATAACCATTTTTATTATATATAATATATATTATATTATTAAGCTTAATTTATTACTTAAAAATTAAAAATTGATTAGTTACATAAAATTGCCGTACAAAATTTTATTCATTAAAAAATTAAGAAAATTTTGTACATACAAAATTCAGTAAAAACTATTTTAAAAAGATATTTAGCCGTTTCTACTAAGAATCTTGGGTATATAATGTGACTCTTATGTTCGATCACAGATCACAGTGCAAGCGATCCAGTCGTGCATTTTATTTTACATATTCACTTAAAAGCAGCATTCTAAACTTGTAGGTGTCTTTCAAAAACACGGAAGTCCTTTCCAGTCTGATCCATTTAAGGTATATTTTGTTTGCTCCATTGATAGAACGCGTTTTCCAAAGTACAACAGCCTGTATTGTTTAAAGATTTCACATATGCTCAGAAGATGGAAACAGTCTTCTTTGGCTTTCATGTTACAAAGCGTACAGAACTTGTTAAAGCTTCCATTGTAAGGAGATCCGTTGAGGTATAAAACTTCACATCTGGCTATGAATATAAAGGAGATTTCTTTAAAACTGAGTGAATCTCTAAAGTAATTTTTATCCCTTAGATTAAACTCTAGTTGGCTATACAGATTTCTGCTCTCCGATTGACATGCTTGTTCGATAAAGAAATTGCGAACAGAGTCTTCTTGCTCTTGGATGAGGTTGTAAAGTGTATCCTTTAAATACTGAGGATTGCTTGTTTCCATATTTACATCTTCTCCGTGAGTAATACCCATATTTTGCCATTTTTCCATCCACCAATCTTTGTTTCTTATTTCGTAAAGAAGAAGTTTTTTACTCAATCTGGAGTCATCGTATCTTAAAACCTTAACTATAAAATCGGATTGAAATTATTTAAGTGTATTAGTAAAAAGCTTTGGTAATTCTTTTTCTAAATATATTCCATAATTAGGAGTTTTTATTGGAAGTAAAAACAATTTTTTCAGAAAATTTTTCTGTAATTTTTCAATTTCTCCGTAGTCATGCATCCCCCAAACTTATGCAGCATAACAAAGTGTAGATTTGACTACAGAATCAAATATTTTGTATTTTATGGATAGATTTACATGTTTATTTGTGAAAACTTTATTCCAAGATAAATTGATGAGACTTTGTGAAACATTCGATTTTTCGGTAAGATGTTTTGTGAAATCCATAGTTGAATTGACCTTAACTCCTAGATATTTATATTCGCTTACTATTTCTAAGCGTATTTCATTAAAAAAAAAAACAACTATTTCTCACTTCAGCTCGGTCAGATCGTGAGAAAACCATTATTTTTGACTTTTCAATACTAATAACAAGGCCCCACTTTTCACAGTAAGCAGCAAGTCGATTTATCATGAGTTGTAGATTTTCGGGAGATTCCGATAGAATGATTTTTATATTTTTTTATTTCGGGCTTGAAAGGCTCTAACTATAGAAGTGAGTGTGAAAATGTGATCAATAGTAGAGTGATTTTTCCTAAATCCAGCTTGTAAGTCTGATAGTACATTATTTACTTCTACCCATCTTGCCACTTTATTATCATTAAGATCTTCTTATTGCATCTTAAAGATTTTCACATGTAATCAATAAGATCTTCTTATTGTTTCAAAGAGATGTGCTCATACCATCATTGCTCATTTTAATAAGTTGGTCTTATTGTTTTAAGAAGTCATATTGAAGTTAATAAGATATCTTCTTAAAAATATGTGGCTATCCCATTAAACGATCATCAACATTTTTATAAGATTATATCTTTGGTTTTAATAAGACTTCCTTATTGGATGAAAACCACGGAGAAATCTAATGACTTTTCTTCTACTTATGTGGTAAAATTTTCTCTGTGTAAGTACTATAAGACAAATGTTGCATTTGAAAAAAAAAATAAAACTCGAGATTTTAATCGAACTTGACATTACGATTAAAGAGAATACGAAAAGAGTTGGTCCTGAAAACTCAGTCTGTTTCTCTGTCTGTCTTTCTTTCTGAGGGCGATCTATAGCCTAATCCCGATTATCTTCAAACTTGGTGTACTTAAGAGTTTAAGGTGATTGGCTGGATTCTTTTTTCTAAAGTTTTTCCTAGCCCAAATAATAACAGTAGCTGTCAAATATGTAGTGTTTTTTTTTAACCAAAATGGTAAATCACAATTATCTCGAAACCGGCACTAATGATTTTAATTACTTATTTATTTATTTATTTATTTATTAATAAATGACAAATATTGCTAACAATAACAAGATCTTTTTAATTTTGAAAGCCTTCAATATATGTTAATTAAAATGGCGCAAAATTTTAAACGATTTAGTAACATGTTAAGTCATTTTTATTATAATACTAGGTTAACAAGAGGATTTTGCTAATTTTAATCTTATTAACATTTTACTAAAGTTAAAACCACCGAATAGCGACTTTAAATTTTTAGTATCGTACTAAATCCACATGTCATTCTGATAGTTTATCGGCTTTGCACCCGGGACGCCCAGGTTCGAATCCTGCTGGTATAATTTTTTTTTGTCAATAATGAAGTTAAATGATTAAAATATAAACATCGAATACTTACTTAGAGTACATATTGGATGTCCATCAACATATAATTAATTTACAAAGCATAAACACAATAATTGTGTGCATCAAAATTCAAACCCTACCAATGCTTTGCTATCTGCTTAATTAGCATTTAACTAGTTTAGTAGACTACTATGTATATAGTATTTTGCTAACAAGTATCGTATTAAGGCCTAAATAATAGGTTGTTTACAATTTTGCGCCAATGTTTTTAAATAGTTATTCTAAAATAAATTAAATTTAGTAAATTTTCATAAAAAAATCTTTACTCTGTTATATTAGTAGTCTATATTGTGGTTTACCATTTTTACTTGCGAGGCAAGTTATATATTCGTAAAAAAAAAATCTAACAAACAAACATGACATTGAGATCATAGATAACACCAAAAAAGTGGGTCCCCCAATTCCGTCTGTCTGTCTGTCCGCGAGTCTGCAGCCTAAACGATTGGATTGATTTGCTTCAAACTTGGTATATATTGTCTGTTCGGTAATATGCCCACACTTTTTTTTAATTTTTTTAAGACGACAAATAACAGTAGCTGCCATACATTTTTTTTCTTTTTACCTATTGGTAAAACTTCCGCACGGTATTCCTGGAGTAGCATCTCTCAATATCTTCGATCGTGCGCTTATCATGTTCTCTCTTTTTCTTCTGGAGAAGCCGGTGTTCTTCCCGTCTTTTCTGCTCGTAGAGCTTGCGAGCAGCTCTCGTCCTTCTTTGCAGCGCCGTTTTATATACCATTTGTTTAGCTGCATGTGCCTGCCTGCACTCTTCATCGAACCAGAGGTTTTCGTGGTGGAGATCTGATGAAACCTGGCACATCAGTTGCGGAAAGCCTGATGGCTTGTTGGCAACGTTGCCACTGGTCATCGGCACTTGATGCTGGCGGCAATGGATTTCTTGAGAGGTTACGGGATATTCGATCAGCACAGGTCACACAGAAAAATTGTTTTCGGCTCTTTGTCTAATTGGTACCTACATGTAAAATCATACTAAAGTAGTGACAAATCAAATTTGGCTAGCGCGGGGTCTGAAGAGTTGAATGTATTTTCTATAATTTATGCAGACTGCAAATTAGCCAGACTCTGTACCTAACAGGTAAAGGCGTGACATAGATCTTAAGCAAATGAATTTTGCAAAAGCTGCATGTATGAAGAGGAGGAGGACTTATTTCCTGACGGTCTATGTAAGTTGCCCTGCCTTATTTCAAAGGTACAAGCTCCATTTAGGAGAATTCTTCTCTAATGGCCCTAGTGCGATCTGACAACTAAGGAGAGTAGGTTCATAGCTTATACATTGGTTCGAGATAGTTTAAAGTTAGTTTTTAGACCTTTGTGTTTTTTTTCTCACCGACATCTGCTTTTACCTAATTTTATATTATATTGGCTTAGATGTCAACTACGTTTTAACCCTACGTCTTCTATCTTTTAGAAATGCGTGCATGTGTTTAGAGCAAAATTACCAAGGTAAACGAAGTCCATGTACCTTTATTCACTGCTCTTTCTCCTTTTTTCTCATCAACAACAATCCAACAAGCCAACAATCTGTTTGTATTTTATTTACAAAACAAAGCCAATTTTGTTTTCAATTCCTTTTGCAATAGTATAGCTAGCTTCAGCTAAATAAGCTTTGAGTGTTTCTTTTTTGTTTCAAAGGACGAATGACCATTATTTATTTATTCTGTTCAAGGTGCATACTCAAGGTTTCCATTAATGACCTTCAAACGTATTTTGTGTATTTTTTTTATCGTAGGTCCTTTTAACATCAGGGAACCAACCTTCTATGAAGTTGACATTTTTCAGCCATTCTCTTTGCTTAAAGAAATGAACAGTAAACTTTTCCTATGGACATTGTTTAAATACAAGCATTTACATTTCAGGTTTAACATGAGCGCATTTAGAGCTAAAAAGCTTTCAAGGCCCGGGAATAGAATTGACAGACGTCATTTTATTTTCCTGCCAAGTGAATAAGTTGATTTTTTCTCCCAAAATACAACTTTATCTTTAAATTATGCATGCATAAACGGATAAGCGGGTTTTAAAATGTTTATTTCAAATAAATAATACACGACTGCGTGAACCTTGCCTTAATGATCAAAAGATGGAAATCATGGTGGTGCCAGCGTAGAGGTTTATAATGGTTTTCATTCCAGTGTGTTTGGGTCTGCTTACTCCGCATAAGGTCACCATCTGCTCATCGATTAGCAGATATCATCTTTGTATCAAATTTAAAATGTTTTCTGGAAAAGTGAAGGAAGAATTTCTAGAGTCATTTTGTCGCTCAGAGAAAAGAGGTCAAATTTTTGATTTTAAGTTGGGAAAGTTGATGAACAAACTAACTAGAACAGCGCCAATATACCAACAAGAATTTAAGGATCTAGTCAGTCAATATCTATTATTAATAATAAATAAACACCCATTAGCAGCGCGTAAAGTATATGTGCTATCAGAAGACGTACAAGACATAAACTGTAGAATTTTATTGAAAAATTAATAAGATTCCTTCTAAAAAATCTCAATTTTTTAACACCAAAAATTGGAAATTTTCAGATTAAAGGGTGATATTTTAGAGCTTTTCGCCGAAATTTAGCTAGAAATACATTTTAAATATTTCAAAATATAGCTTTTTGCCTAGTCAGAAAATGTCAAAATTTATTGATGGATGTCGTAGAACGTATATAATCAACTTGACAATAAAATTCGTGTCAAACTAGATTTGTACGATCTTACGTCATTTTGAATTCAGAGTCGAGTTGACTGTTGACAAAGCTGTGAATGTAAAAGTTATCATCACGTAATTGCATTTTTTCCGTGTTTATTTGTTGTGATATTAATAATTTTTGCCAAAACTCGACTATTTACCCCAAATACAAGATTCTATAAGGGGCTTTCTGTCAATAATTTATATAACTCACTGCAACTCGATCTTTGAACAGCATTTAAATGAAATTCAAAAATACTTAGTGGTTAAATAATGAATGCGATCATTTTTGCAAGGAAGCACAATGCGAACATACCCCTTCATTGGCACCAGATCTGATTTATTCAAAAAAAAAACCGCAAACACATACAATAATCTTAAAATCAACATTTTGGAACACACAGATGTGGAAAATTCAACTTTTTGCTATTTGTTATTGCTTCATATATATTAAATTTTATTTTGATCTTTTAAGTTAAGTTTTAGTTTTTGTATATGCCTTTAATCTGAAGAAATAAAAACAAATCAATTGTTGATTTTTTGCATTTATTTGTTAAACACATGGTCGGTAATAGAAGCTTAAGATTATATAAAATCAGACTGTTGGGGGTCGTTCTTTTGGAAAATCCTGCTTTGCTGCCAATAAATTTACTAAAAGAACACGGTTATTATTTCCATTCGTAGATATACTCTGTTCAATTTATATTTTCAGAACAGGCAAAATAGGATATTTGCCTTTCACCCTTACTATTATAGAAATCAATAAGCTTTCTCAATTTCTATAAAGCTTTTCCATTTCCCATGGTTGCCGTAGTGAGCATTATAAATTGGCGTATTTCTCTCACTTTGTCGGGAGGGCTACCAATTGTTAATTTAGATTTCATGAACAGAAATATGTACATCGTAAACTACATCCAAACAAAAATAAATCTATCTTTCTCCACATCACTAATAAGTAAGATAGTAGGCGCTGTTTTTTAAGAGTCCTTCAGAAGGCCTAATCTAATTTCAAGTGAAAACAAATCACACAGAAAAAACGTATAAATAAAGTATAATAAGGAAATTTTGTAATTCGAACAAATTGAAGCCATTTTAGATGTAAATAAACACAGGATTAAAATAATTATATCACCTCAAATTGCACCGCGCTATTTTAAACATTATATTTATATACACGAAACCATCCCCATTTTATTTTTATTTTCATGAACAAAAAAAATTATTTGGTAATTTAATGTTACAATTAATAATGAACCGAAAGCCATCAAAAACTTCCTCAAATATTAATTTTTCTTTAACAAAACACCCAACAAATAATATATAGCTGCATTTTAACCGTTTTCCAAAAAAAAAAAAAAAAAAAAACAAAAGATGTAGCAGAAAAGAACGAAGCGACAACACCCTTTTCCTAAAATTTAAAATATATGCTCTCAAAAGCTCTAAGAAAGGATCGATTCTGAAAGCTTCATAGCGGAAACCAAAGAAAAAGGTATTAGAATTTCCATCGAACTCTTAATTAATGTGCTTATTTCTTTAATAAACATTATAAGCCAGAGTCAACTCAAATTGGCGATCAGTCTCCTTTCAGCCGGGGAGCAGACAGGTAATGGTGGATTGTACGTGGGTTTATGGAATATTTCACTGTACTCTGTCCCAGAAAAATAGGCAGTACAGGCAAGATAGGACGTTTGCCTCTCATTCTCACTACAATGAATTACATAAATCTGTCACCCAAGAAAGCTCTCATAGGGCTTACTCAGTGTGTATTTTGAATGGGCTCAGATATGAAAGAATAGTATGTAGGGTTACCTCCTTTTTTTTAGATATGAATTTTTATTTAATCGTTTGGCTTATACAACTTTTTATCTTTTTCCACACTACCATAAGGTAAGATAAAAGGTGCCAGTAGGCTCAATCCCTTTTAAATAAAAAAACAAGTAAAAATAAAAAATTATTCAATAGGATTAATTATAAATTAAATAAAAATAAATATAAATTCATCATTTAAAAAACTATATTTACAAAATGTTTTATTCAGAAAAGGCGTTGGTGGTGCTGCTGCTGCTGCTGCTGCTGCTATCTTCACCTAGGGTTATAACAAGATTTTCTACAGAGCGTTCCAAGAAAACGTCCATTCCCACAATTTCGGCTCAACCACTTACTCGACTTATCGGACATACCTATGACATTTTTACTTCACATCACATTTATTAACAGCGCTCTATGAAAATCTACGCAAATAATGTTCTTCTTCAAAGAAAACAGCTTAAAATTTTGTAACTACATTTTAACGCATTTTCCACACATTAAAGGAAGTGCAAAAAATTAAAATACTCCACGATAAATTGCATCATTCAAAACTTTTTTTTAAGCTCTCAAATAAAAAGCAATCAACAGAAGCCTAAGGAAAAAAACCGAACGAGTTAACAAATCGACACGGGTAACTCTGAAAGCACATCAATATTTAATGGGGGTTGAATAGCAGCAGCAGCCATAGGCCACAGCAAACGCAATTCAGTCCACACTCAGATGTGCGCTGAGTCGGACGTTGGGTCTGCGTCAGATGCAATGCAATTTTTTTTGGTATTTTATATATTTACGGACGGGCAAACACTTTTTATGGAGAAGTTCTTGCAATTTAGTATGGTGCAAAAATATGACACCCTAATGATTTTGAGAAAGCTTTCCCATAAGACGTGTACTGCCTATTTTTCTGGGACAGAGTATAGTAATTTCTTAAGTTGTGTACCAGGCAAACACCAGCCGGCATCAGTGTGTTTGAAAAAGCTCTCCCATAAGGCCTGTAATGAAAATATAAATTGAACAGAGTATAGTTTCAATCACTCCAACGCGCCAGTGTGGTCCATTTGATTTACATACCGGGAGAGCTTTTTCGCAATTCACACTTAAACTTCAAGTGAGCCTTATAATTGAGTTATGTTTTGAGTGATTCGTAACTTAACATTGAGTTGTTAGTTACCAGTGTTGCCACTTATGTATGGTTAGTTCTTATTGAAAGGTTTATTCTTAATTTTAAAGAAATTGATAACAATATAATTATTATTATCAAATAAATATTATATTCATTGAAATATTTGTTGATTAACATAAAAATGTTCAAAAATAATCGAATATACAATTTTGTCTCGCTCTTGGGGCCCAGTAACTGAGAAATCTATCCCTGTAAATACAAACAACTGCTGCATAGCATAAATGTCCTTTTTTCGCAGACCATAAGAGAGTGGGTCGTGTTTGCGCAGCCTCATATAAAGAACAACGCCGAAACCAGGAGTGCCCTTTGTAGGCATGTATTTATAGTATATGTAAGTTAAAATTACCCTTCCACTATTTCCTGGTGTACTCTCAGTGTTTCCTATTTAAATCAACATTAAGCTATAAAACCGTTAAAGGAGTGTTGAACATAAGTCCATACGTAAATATTTGCAGAACTGTTACAAAATCCAACGTGATACAGTCACACCTATAGATATTGTAGTTGCAGGTATAACCTCACCTTGGTTCATACTTTGATGTGTATATTGAGCATCAGGTGAATCTTTTATGACTTCCAATTCACACCCAGAACGAGAACCAGGATGCACGAGTTGTGTGAGAGTGTAAAAGTTCTCCGGAGGCTTTTGTACTCCATAAATATTTTATATCAGTTGATTGTTTGCTTTATGGATTTATAAAACAAAGACGAATTTTTTTTGTTTGCAAACAAAAGAATCCTTACAACATAAATATATAAAATATAGGATTACCAACTGCAGAGCAACTTGACGAAGCTACAGAATTTAAATAAGTTCATAAGGACATAATACATTAAATTTTACAATTTGAATCCTTAAATCATATAAGGCATCTTCTATTAAGGAGACAACTTAAACGAATTTTTGCTTTATTTACAGCAAGCAAAATAATTTGGCGCAATCATTCAGTTTTGGCCCCCGGATAAGCAAAATATTCCGCAAACATTCCGCAGTCATTGTAATCTAAACCGTTAAAAATGATATATGTGGCCATTCCATTTGTTCTAATTCAGTCAATCATGTATAGAAATGGGCTACGAGTGTAAGGAGGCTATGTGGTACATTATGGCGTTGTCAAGTGTCGGTGTTGAGGGGTATCTTATGAAGTCGATGAAATTGTTACGTGCAATTTGCTTTGTTTGGGTTAATTTGGTGTAAAGCGGTAAGATAAGATGCTCGACATGTTAAAAGGATAATTTAATATAGGCATAACATGAATGTATTTGTACTTGTACTCCACATAAATTAGAAGCTTATTTTCAATTGTGTTGTATGGGTTGTTAGTTAGGGCTATGGGATATTTGAATATTTTATTTTAGTAAGCCGAGTCAATTTGTAATTCTTAATCCTGAAGAACAATAATTCCGTTTTTGAAATGATGTTCAGTTTTTCGGTCCAGTGCATGTATTACTTGACATCTAACTTAAAAGATGTTCATCTGGTAGAGGGATAAGGTCGACTTGGGTGTATTTTGAAAGCTAGCTGCTTAGATAATTGTTAAACTTAATATTAAACGAATTGGTTCATTGTGTGAAAATGTATCCCGCAATTTCGAAATGATTAAATGGTTGCTCTAAATTGCGGGAATAATACTTTGTTTTTGAAAAAACATAATACATTGATACAATTGTAAAGTGTTTTCCAATAGAACACGAGTAGAGTCTTACAGTTCATGACGTAAAAGAAACGCAATATCTACAGAAATCAAAGCGCACCGGCCGCTGTCCAGTAGGCGCGTTACCAACCTGTATATTAGCACATATCTCCTTAGTTTTGTGCTGAACAGGGTTGTCAGGCTTAAAAAGCAAAATCGCCAAACTTAAAATAAAAATCGCCAAAAAATCGTCAAATTAAAAAATTGTCTACCCACCAAACTCAAAAATGTAAATTAAAGTAAATAAAAGCAACTTGCAATTTTGGAGTCAAAAAATGTATTTAAAAATTAAAACACGACAAATACATATCATACTTAGCTTATATGTACGTCCAATCAAAAAGGAACTTAACAGAACAGTTAGAATTTGAGTATGAGCGTGGTTACACGAGTGTAAAAAAGAATCAGTTTTGTGGATCCACACAGAAAACAAATTGAGTGAGCATGCAAGGGAATTGGATGGTAAATTAGGAACCCAGTCTGTTACAAATACAACGAAATGGAAATGGTACGAGTAAAACAAAGCTATTGGGTAGTACCTTCTCCTTCGGGCAGCAAAATAAAAATAAAAATATATGCCAAACGGGAACGTTTTAGAATCAAATACGATTTTTAACGCAATACTCATATCTGAAAATGAGGAAAATGATGAAACTTGTCCTTTTTTTCATCCCATTCTTTCATTCGAAAAATCATCCGCTCTCTTAAGTTAGTTTTTACGCTCGTGTAACCAGGCATTATCTACGTACTGCATTGCACAGATATTTGGTTTGACGTCTGACGTACGTCATTTATTTTAGGGAGGAGAAAAAAAAACGATATTTAGTGGCTGCGTTTAGAATTACTATTTGAAAGAATTCATTCAGCATGCAGGAATGAAAAAGATATAAAGTTTAAGTGCAAATTAGAAAAATGAAAAAAGTATTAGGATTTCGATTCAAAAAATTAAAATCGCCAAAAACGAGAAATATCGCTTTTCCTAGGGTACATCGCCAAACAAGTTTTTGAGTCGCAAAAATAAATTCCAAATCGCCATCTGACAAGCCTGGTTCTGAACCATTTCCTGCTCATCGAATTTTTCAATAGAGCTCTCTGTAGCTGTTGGCAGTTTGCTTGTTAAGTAGTTTCTTCTGTGTTAGGTATGGTATGATATAAACTTGTTGCAAGGTACCTGCGAGTTCAGAGCAGCGTTACCACTTTAAAAAATACAAGCGGAGTAGATTTGACCCAAAAAGTGCAGTAGATTCAAGAAAGGGGAAGTAGATTTCAAAATCATAATTTTGCAATTATATTAAATTAAAAATTAGTTTCGTGTATTTATCAACAAATGAAACAATATTAATTTGTTTTCCCGAAGTTTCGTCCATGTCTATACGGCCACACTCCTAATCTTGACGACACTAAAATAAAGGGTTATCCATTTTGCGGTTTCAAAAGTATAGGGCTGGAATTCGACATCTGTCGAACTAAGTTGTTAAACCAATTTTTTTTCAGTTGAAAGTCTGACATTTACGCAAATGGATCGCTTATCTATCGCACAACGCATAAAAATTGTTAAAACCTACTCCAAAAATGGTGATTCTGCCACAGCCACATAACGTGTTTAAGAGGATATTATGGTTTACATAATCGTCCAACTACGCAAGCAATTGCCAAAATTGTGAAGAAATTTGAAGAAACTAGATTGGTTACAGATATTGTAAGTGGTGTCGTTTCGCTCGTACCATTGAAAATATCGCTTGTGTAAGTGAAAGTGTTGCCGAAGACCCGAATGTGTCGATTCCTCGTCGTTCTCAGGAATTAGGACTGTCTTACGGCACATTATGCCGTATTTTGCATTTGGATCTACACCTACATCCATATAAAGTCCAGCTCACACAACAACTGAAGCCAGCTGACTATTCACAACGTCGTAGATACGTCGAATGGGTGCTTGAACAACAGGAAACCAAATTGTCGTATTTGGGGTTCTGAGAATCCTCAAGTAATTACAGAGAGGCCGTTACATCGACAAAAAGTCACTGTTTGGGGCGCTCTTTGATCCGGAAGTGTGATTGGACCTTACTTCTTCGAAAACGACAATGGAACGACAGTCACCGTCAATTCGGAGCGTTATGGTTATATGGTAACCGACTTTTGTTTGCCTGCTATTGAAGAATACGACTTGGAGATGTGGTTTCAACAAGACCGTGCCACACAACTCGAGCGAATATGGCTTTATTGCAAGAGATATTTTCTGGCCGCGTAATTTCTCGTCGTGGCGATATCAACTGGCCACCCAGATCATGCGATTGTTAACACCGCTGGACTTTTTTTTGTGGGGCTACGCGAAAGATCGTGCTTATGCAGATAACTCTTGAAGACTTGAAAACTAACATTCGTCAAGTTATGGCTGAGATACCGCCAAAGAAACCTCAAAAGAATCGATGCTTGTGAACGTCTAAAACCATTTGTCAGCAACCTGATTGGACCCTATCAGTTCACTTAATTTTTGATATATAAAAATGCTTAATTTTTTTCAAAAAAAAAATTGGTATGATCATTTTAAATATTTAATAATATAAATTCAAAAACAAAATTTCAGAAAAAATCATCCACCCGTTTTCGAAATATTGAATTTTCAAAAAAAAAAAAAATATTTTTCGAAAATTTTGAAATGCAGTATTATTTAGAATTCGAAGGGGCTCCTGTATAAAAATTTTGATCGTTAAGTCGTTTATGCGAAAGTCGAAAATAAATAAAATTCTTGTATGGCAGGTACCGTTAATAACAAAATATTTTTTCGGCCAAAATTTAGACCATACTGGAATTAGAACACACAATAATTTGTATCAAAATCGTTATAGCCGTTTTTGAGATAATTGAGATTGTACAAAAATTTTTGTGGCAAGTACCGTTATTTTGGGGGCTAAAACAACGATTCAAAAATCCATTTTGGACAATCGCCTAAAACGCCTAACCACAAAGTTTGAACAAAATCGGTTCAGCCGTTTAGGCTGTAGATCGTTCTATAGACAGACAGATGGACAGACAGACGGAATTGCGGGACCCACTTTTTTGGTGTTTTCTATCATCGTAATGTCAACTTTGATTAAAATCTCGAGTCGATTTTTTTTTCCAAATGCAAAACTTGCCTATAGTATCTATATCGCAAGTAATAATCGATAACCACAAATTTTTGATATTTTTTCCAGCCCGCTCATAATAGTGTTATATGTTCGATATAAAGATGAGATATTTTGAGAATTAACCTATTTCGTTGAAGAAGTTTGCTGCGGTTGAGGCTTATATGACCTGTACCTAAACCTGGAACTAAAATCGTTTGTATGCTTACCAAACACCAACACTGCAGTATTATAGTTAAACACCGTTGAAGCAACCAATATTAATATTATGTAAAACACATCTGTAATATTAATCCAACTAGGCAGAAACAAATTGAAATATTGTGAAACACTTAATTGCTGGCAACAGTGGTTTGTGTGACAAAGCCGAATGTGTATCCAGTGGAGCTTTCCCTCGTTTTCACAGTGGAACAAACTGCACGCTTGGATACATCTAGTTTGAGTAAATGCTAGCTGCCCGTGCAGGACATAATCATATTCTGGTCTAGCATCAGAGCTCTCGTAAATATCCCAACCACTTCTCCACCATAACTCATCAAACTCGTGTCCTTCAAATGGGTGGCTTTTGTAAATGGCGCCATCATAGGCCACCTACACCAGAATTGACCAGCCACCAAAACAAATTTTCCAAAATAAATTATCCTTTCAAAGGACATAAATGTTGTTTTATTCTACTTCACAGTCACATGCACATAAAATATTTTCGTTAAATATTCTTTGTAATACATTTTTGAATTTAATTTGCGAAATTTAATTAGACGGATCTATGCCACCAGGATAACAATAAAAATGTCCTTGAGGGTTTGTTTGCGTTTGTTGCGCCGCATCGGTTTCCTTTTCGAAGAACTGCCACTATTGTATTTGATGTTGTATCTATTAGATATAAACGGTGATTTTTTAAGAGCTTGGTTTTTGAAAATTCAAAAAAACACAGAAAGTTGTAAAAAGTGAATGAAATTTTTATTTGCATCGATAAATCAATTTCTGCCATTTACTTTTTAAAAATAATTTCACTTAAATGTTGCCCGCGGCTAAGCTTCAGCTGGTCCATTCTGAAGGTCCAATTTTGGCAAACTTTTTCACACATTTCGGCCGGAATCTCACCAATGACGCGTTCAATGTTGGCTTCCAAGGCAGCAATCGTGTTTGGCTTGTCCCCATAGACAATAGACTTAACATAGCCCCACAAAAAATAGTCTAACGGGGTCAAATCACATGATCTTGGTGGCCAATTGACTGCGCCAAAACGTGAGATCAACTGCTCACCAAATTCGCCTCTCAATTGATGCATGGTTTCGCGTGCAGTGTGGCATGTGGCACCGTCCTGTTGGAACCACATGTCGACCGAGTTCAATTCTTGCATTTTCGGCAAAAAAAAATCTTATCATCGAACGGTACCTTTCTGCATTGACCGTAACCCTGCGGCCTTCATCGTCCTTGAAGAAGTACGGCCCAATGATGCCGCCTGCCATTAACCGCACCAAACAGTGCATTTTTCGGGATGCATTGGTAGCTGCTGAATTGCCTCTGGATGCTCTTCACTCCAAATACGGCAATTCTGCTTATTCACGTAGCCAAAAATGAGCCTCGTCGCTGAAGACAATTTTGCGATAAAAAAACGGATCCTCATCCAACTTTTCTAAGGCCCATTCACCGAAAATTCTACGTTGTGGTAGGTCGCCTGGCTTCATTTCTTGCACCAGCTGTATTTTGTATGGCTTTAAACCAAGATCTTTGCGTAAAATCTTCCAGGTGGAATAACACAAACCCAATTGCTGCGATCTGCGCCGAATGGACATATCGCGATCTTCAGCAACACTGGCGGATGCAGCAGCAATATTCTCTTCGGTACGCACTCTACGGATACGATTTGGTGGATTAATGTCCAATAAAGTGAAACTGGTGCGAAATTTGGTCACAATGAGCTGAATAGCCTGCTCGGTGGGTCGATTATGACGACCATAAAACGGACGTAGCTTGCGAAACACATTTTTCACAGAGCACGAATTTTGATAATAAATTTCAATAACTTGCAAACGTTGTTCAGGCGTAAGTCTATTCATGATGAAATGGCAAACAATACTGAATCGAAATGTCAAATGTTCGTGAAATTTGTCATGTGTGATCTGTCAAAAATATAAACGTCAAAAACCAAGTAGCAAAAAAATCACCCCTTATATTATTATATGCGCCATCTATAATTTCCTAGCTTCGATATTGTTTTTGTTTGGTATGTGTATAAAGTTGTTGTTGTTTTGTATGCTTAATTTGTGTTTGTGTGGCTTTTGGTTTGATAATAATACATTGTACCAAGAATCATTGCCACACAATATGCAATAGTCGATGCATTAATGAATGCAACACTATGCAATCTACACACCGGAAACCCAAATACTCCAGGCCCTAAGATTATTAACATGAAAAGGATTTGTAATTGAATTTGTTGCCGTTTTGTTGAACAAGGATTTGTTTTGTGGCTTGTTAACAGGAAAGCAATTGACATTAGAAATTATATAATATTGAATATGCCGCGATTGGGTTTGGTATTGGTTTAATTTTTAATGATATGATTTTTAATTGAAATAATAAGCTGCTATCAATGGCATATTATTATTATAAAATCTGTGTCCTTAAAGTTACCTCGTTTTTACTGTTTAACCATGTGGTGTTGCGTAAGAAGAAATAAGAGCTGTGCGGCCTTTGGAAGACCAAGAACAACGTGTAAATTAATTGTCTCAGAATCATGACCACAACTGAAGTCTGTAGACTGTGGAGAATGGAGGACATTTGTTATCGTCCATTGTCCAAATTAATTGCATACTTATAAGTGCTACGATGGTTTTTACTTTTGTGTAAGAAATGTCCAGGAATTCCATTGCCAAATCTATAACTTTTTTTAAGGACATACGTCGAAAATATCGTAAGGTAAATGTAAATGAACATTATAAAAAATCAAATTAACATTGTAGGCTAATTACGATGTAGGCATATTCCAATCATTTGTTGTTAATAACTTGTTGCACAAATGAATCCCGTTTAAGTGCAAAATGTTAATCGACTGCCGAGTTTCTCGAAATATTCTTGTAATATTGTTAACATTATGTAGCAAGGACAACTAAGATTGGACTAAAATGGATACCTTAAACAAATTCTTTAAAATAAGAAAAATTCTCTTAAAGGATTATAAATTTGTATTATTCTCTCAATAGCTGGTTTTAGAAAGAGGCAACTAGTTTTTGTGTAACGAACTAGTTTGAAGTATTTAGTCTGAGACTTTTCGCAAATTTCCTTAAATTTTTCAACATGAACAGTGTAGAGATAAAAAAACGAATATTTATTTAAATCTTGAGCAGCACAATTAACTCCAATGAGATCATTACCGGTAATGGCTTGAAGTTAATGAAAAAGTGTTGTTCTTGCCTTTAGTTGCTGACCCGCCAAGATTACAGTTTATGTTGTAAGCACTTTTTACCAAAGTCTTATCTGTGCATTTTGAAGTGATGTCTGGTGTTTCTCATGTAAGATTTTCAACCTGTACAACGATACCTAGTTGTGGTGAAAAATAACGAACCAAGAGCGGACACAGTTTTGTACAGCCATGATTAGAACAATGAGAAAAAACTGTCACAAAACTTACTCTGCATAGAGAAGTTTTAATTTTTTATATATAATTTGGTTCGAGAACATTGAACACAATAGTGTCACATTTTGTCTGTCCACAGGAATATATTTCATCAAAACAGCTTTTTATATATTTCGATATTCAATCATTAGACCTGAATGAGCCTACGTGCCTTCATTAATTGCACTCTTCTCTGCATGTCCTTGAAGTGGCACTTTATATATCATTTCTCCTACCACTGCTTATAGAAAACGTAGAAACGTATTTTAAACGAGTTACGGTATTGGCTTTTTTTCATTCTTGTTTATGAAGGAAAAATCCCTGTTAAAATCATCGTTGAATTCACATTTTCTATTTGGAGGCATTTCACAAACTTCTAAACTTATGTTAAATAATTAAAAGAAACAGATTCCATCCGGGAGAAGTACAAACATATGCTCATCTTTTTAAAAATGATGACATAAATTTAAAAGGTATGTATTGTGTTTTTTTGTGAAGATACAGTTTGAAGAGAAATCTGATCAATCAGCTCAACGAACGTGACAAATTAATGCGTTCAGTGAACATGCTTTTATAGTAAATCCCTCTGAACCATTTGTTAAGGCGGATTCGCACTTTGACATAAAAATATTAAACACATGCTTAAATTATTGTAAATAAAATTGTTAAATGTTTTAATGTTATTCAAATAGAATAAATATATGGTAATATGGGAGAAACCCGTGACAAAACATAAAATACGGGACAGTTGTACGTCCCGGATTTTCTTAAAATTTACCCGGGACAGTCGAGCGTAATACGGGAAATACGGGACGGATGGTCACCGTAATTATGGACCTATATTCCTAAACAATTAATAATTAAATAAAACAACAAGCATTGGAGCAATTAAAACATACTTTTATATTATTTAATAGACATTTATAAAACATACATAAATATTTATTTAGACTTGTTTATACATCTACATGGAGTAACGTTTACTCTGGTTATTCAGTTTGTTTTCTTAGTCCGAGGCTTAGATTACAAATAAATTTACATGACAATGAAATCAGATTTATATAAGCCGTGTAGAGAGGATTTTCCCGGCCTTTTGCACTATGCAGTCTATGTAACCGTAGGGAAAGAGAAGATGCTTTCCATTTTCTAGAAAAAATCGTTCTCGACTGCAATACTAGAGTATTTAAACAAAATGAATGTGCAAAAACTTTGTGCGTATTGAAATCTTACCGAAACAGAGTTCTGAATCTAAAAAATAAATAAGAAAAAAATTGTTTTAGATACTGTTGTGTATGTGTGTTGTGTACTCAACTTATACACAATGAGTGTATTTATATATTTTTTTTAACTGTCAACCTAGCAGACTGCATTTCCATGATATACATATATGTATGATTTTGTTATTATACACATATAATATTTGAATAATATAATAAAATCAATTAACTAACTTACTCACCAGTTATTTAATTCAGATTGTTATGAAATACTTAATTTTTTCGTTCGGCTTTTTCACAAAAAATTATGATTTTCCAACACATAGATATGTAAGCAGAACACGGAAACAGAAAAAAAACTCTGGATCGCAAGTACAAGCTCTTATTTCGATAACATCGTATGCAAAATGTTCTGAATAGAAACGGATAAATATATTCTTAAAATGGTTTTGTTTAATTTTTTTTTCTAAAAAAAAAATTGGTGTGACAATTTTAAATATTTAATAATATAAATTTAAAAATAGAAGTTCAAAAACATCATCCAACCGTTTATACTGAATTTTCAAAAAAAAAAATTCTTTTTTTTCAAAAATGCAAGAAAATATTTTACCGAAAATTTTGGTATACAAAATTATTTGTAATTCGAAGGACCTCCTCTATTTTTACTTGCGATAATAGGTACTATAAGGCAAGTTATGCATATAGACACCTACAGCCCAAAATGGGTGGGGCGAATTGCTTCAAACTTGGTGTATAGAGCTTTTTAGGTATTGTACAGAGGGGAAATTGAAAATTTTTTTAGCTCAAAAAATATCGGCACCTGCCATATAACCGTTATGTTAAAGTCTATTTTTCTGGGGAACGGCTCTCACGATTTTTATTCAAGAAAATCAGTGCAACTTGTTAAAAAAATTAAAAAATGTCTAAAAACGGTACTTTTCATAGGACCGTTTTTTTTTGCTTTCGACTATCTCATAAATGGCTAAACCGATTCTATCGAAATTTCACACATATATAGGTTTAGGTTGCTCAATTTATACTGCGTGCCAATATTTTTAATTAATTTTTTTTTGTATCTTTAAAACCATTTAAAAAAAAAAAACATTAAAAAAATTATATTTTGAAAACTGCTTATTAATTTTTTTTCAAAAAATTACAGTTATATGTATTTGCTGAATACCTATGATTTGGCGTTTTTGAATTTTTTTAAATTTTTTTTTTCAAAAAGTTTAAAAAAACAAAAACTTTTTTTTTCTCAAAAACCGCTTAACAGATTTTGAATTGTTTTTTCTCATAAATTCAAATTAATTCAAGAAATAATATGGCGTATTTTGTTTGAGCTCAAATTAGGTTAAGTATTTATTTCAGAATTTTGAATTATGTATTTTTTCTTTGATTAAGACGATTTAATCTTTTGTTTTTAAGTTCATATTATTAATTATTTAAGATTGTCATACCAATTTTTTTTTAGAAAAAAATTAAAGAAATGTTGTATATATAAAAAATTAAGTAAAAAACGACTTTAAAAATATAGTTAGATTTTTAACAGAAATCTTTTGCATATGATGTGATCGAACATAAGAGCAAGTCCGTGCGATCGTGCATTTTATTTACTTGCGATATTTGTACTATAGACCAAGTTTTGAATTTGGAAAAAATCGAACTCGAGATTTTAATCAAAGCTGACATTACGATGATACAGAAGAACAAAAATGTGGGTCCCGCAATTCCGTCTGTCTGTACAATTCTGTACAGCATAAACGGCTGAAGCGATTTTTTTCAAACTTGGTATTTAAGCGTTTTAGGTAATTGTACAAAATAGATTTTTGAATCGTTGTTTTGCCCCAAAAATAATGGTACTTTGCATACAAATTAGTTTACTATCTTAATTATCTCGAAAACGGCTCTAACGATTTTTATAAAAACTGCTGTGTGTATACTACTTTTGTTATGGTCTCCATCTTGGCCAAAACCTTTTTTTAAATATTTTGTTATTAACGATACCTGGCATACAACTATTGTATTGATTTTCGACTTTTTCATAAGCCGCTCAACGGATTTCGATCAAAATTTATATACAGGAGCTCCTGTAATTTCTAAATAATACTGCATTTTAAAATTTTCGAAAAATTATTTTTTAGGATTTTTGAAAAAAAAATAATTTTTTTGAAAATTTAATATTTCGAAAACGGGTCCACGATTTTTTCTGAAATTTTGTTTTTGTATTTATATTATTAAGTATTTAAAATGTTCATACCACTTTATTTAGAAAAAAAATTTAAGAATTCTTATATATACAAAATTAAGTGACAAACGACTTTAAAAATACATTTCGCCATTTCTATTAAAAATATTACGCATATAATGTAATCGAACATAGAAGCAATTACATGCGATCCAGTCGTGCATTTTATTTACAATCTCTTTATAAAGCGTTAGCTTGACCAAGAGTTTAAAATCGGTTCGGAACCTAATTCCAAGGGAAAGTCGGGTAGGCCCAAAACTTAGAAATCGAGTATTATATTTATTTCCCAAAAAGTCCACTTTAAATGGCACACCAATGCACAAATTAAAGTTAACTAAATTCATAATCAAAATGACTATCACTTGGGTTCAACTTATTACTCAGCAGCAGTGCTGCCGACGTTACCTGTCTTTTGGGTATGTGGTGGTTGTGCGGAATTGCTGAATGTGATGCTCGGGTACGCTGCTGGTTATTGCACTCCGCGGCAGTCGCATAACCAAGTGCCGGTAGTGTTCGTACAATGCTGCTGTTGTTATTTGCATTATGGTAATTTGGAGTCGTGCGAAAATGCTAGATATTGTGACCATCAGTATTAACTTTACTTCAGCGGTCGTTTAGGAATAGGCAACGAACCCTTCTTTACAGCAGCATTCTTTTATATACATTTAGTTTTAATTGGATGAAGTCCGTGGATTATAATGAGATAGTTAAAACCTAATTCTCAAATGCATCTCTGCGAACAATTTTTTTTCATATTTCAAAATCCTTCTAACTATTGCCATGCAATTGATGTTACATTTGAAAGACATTAGATTTTACGGCTGTATAGTTAAAAAATGTATTATTAACAATTGGGTTAATGAGAAACCAAATACCTAGCTTTAACGAATTTCCTTGCCTGTCTCCCTTTATACTTTTCTCACCGACATTTTGGGGGACCATACCGTTACAAAATTGCGAACTTCGCACTCCTAGAAATTATATTCATTTTAAGTCCTTAAATTCCTGACAAAGAAAAAGAAATTAACCATAAAACTTTTAATATATAGAAGTGTCTTCATTTCTTATTTCGCGAGAGCAAGTTTTTAGATGGAAAACATAATTTTTGTATGTGACGATGATAAAAGAAGTCTTCATGTTTCATTAAAAACATATTTTACCGCAACATGAAAAAAAAAAACAAATATGAAAACGTTTGCAAAATGAGGGAACCGTGAAGACAGGATGTGATTAATGAACTACAACAAAACAAAAAAAACGGGACGTTTCGTATTTTATTTTTATTATTTTTTTGAGTCCTTATATCCATTCCTTTAGTTTCTAAGGTAACAAAAGTGGAAACGTGCATTCTTTCATTTGTTCATATTATACATATACACATATACCTGGGCGCCACTCTAGGACTTATTATAACGTTAAGGATTTATTGCAACTCATTCAGTGGCAATAATGTTTTTGAGTGTGGTGATGAGTAATTGTGCGTGAAAAATGCAGAAGAGTGATGAATGTTTTAGGTCGTTATATACAAAATGTATTAAGATGGTTTGGTATTATGCTTATAAAGTTTTTTTTTTTTTGATACAAAAAAACAAACATCCAGCAAGACAAATTGTATGGGAATTAAAGAAAATAAATAAAGATTCTTCATTTCTTGTATTAACTATACAAATTTACTGCAATAGTCACCGAATGCATCGTGTTAACTTCCCGTCTAGCAACTATGGCTTGAACATAACCATGCGCTTCAATGACCTTCACTGTTATGAAATTTGTCCCTAATTTAAAACCAGGAGCCAGTTCCCTACTTCTTTTTAATTTCTATAATTCTATTAATTAAAAAAAAAATTGCTTGTATTTGGGACAAAAAAATAACATAATTCAATTTAATAAACCCTTTAAAAATATTCCCCAGGAAACATACAACTTACCGACAAAAAATAACGAATTTAACATCAAAAAGAATTCGAAATCATTTAAAATTATCATTCAATTTTGCTCCGCAATGCAGAACCAAAGAAACCCAATTGTAACTCAAATAGATATATGGAATAATTCAGATATATGATATTTTAATGTTATACCTACCTAATATGAAATATGGTAATTCATTTCGCTTTTCCTTGTTTATCTTTATTCTTTCGTTTTTGTCGTGTGGCAAAAGAAAGAAAACAGTCTTGATGATGTGAACACTGTGAACACTGAACACGGAGATGGTGTTTGAACTCCTAAGGACATATCTTATAAATGTATGTATTTGGCTCAATTTTTTTTTATTTAAATTAAATGAAATTTTATTGAGAAACAATGCAGATCAATTGCTTATACCCAGCATTAAAATTATTTCGATGTAGGTATATTTTCAGAAAAAATACTGGGATGATTTTTTTCCTGATGCTTAGGTAAGCTCGTCGTGTCCAGGGTTTTTCCGAAGAAAGCAAAGTAAAACCAGAATATAGAAGGGCGAACTCCTCCATTAAGGGTTATAATTATTTCTTTTTTTTATAATAAGTAAAGCAGATGTCTTACAATCTTAATAATAATAATAATAATAATAATTTCAACTCCATGCGTGTAAGACCTAAGGTCTTTTTAAATGCAACCTGAATTGCATCACTAGTTAGAAGGAATAGAAAGAAAGGAAGGACAGTTAGGTAGTTAATATCTCATTCTTACCCAAGGCGTCATCCAATTAAAATTGAAGGTATAGAAAAGAAAGCTACCTAGCGTGGGGATCGAACCCACGTCTAGTTTCGCAGTCAACTGGCCATTGATACCCATTAACATTTTTATATTATTAAAATAACTAACAAAGTATTCCATATAATTGTAAAGCTAATTTATTACTTAATTTGAGCTACAGGAGTAAAGTCAGCCCCAGGACTGTCACTTTGAAGAAGTGAACCGGGTACAACGTGTTTTTTTTTTTTTTTTTTTTTTTTTTTTTTTTTTTTTTTTTTTTGTTAATTAAACTATATGCCTGTAAGCCCTAATGTCTCTTAAATGCAGCCTGAATTGCACGGCACTAGTTTGGCACAATGGATTTGAGAACAAGATATTGACTGTCACATTTTAACCCATGGGCGGCATCCAATTAAAATTGGAGGTATAGAAAAGAATGCGCCTAGCGCCTAGCATGGGGATGGAACCCACACGTTTAAGTTAGCAATAAAGCACTTTATCCACTGCGCCATTGCCACCACTCTAAATCCCAGTCCAAGACTAACCCAAGAGAAAATTATTTGTCAGTAAATTAACTCTGAAGGGGAAAGTACGTATATCGTATACATATTATAGTAACACTACAATTTTCTACTAAAAATGCCTGGCTAAAAATAGCACACGAGCGACTGTAAAAATGACCTGTAGCGATCTGTAATTCGTGACAAACTGAGATCGCCTGAATCTTAATACTTTCTATTTGCCAAATAATAAATATTAAGTAGTTTCGTCCAGTGGAAAGCTTCGATTTGATCGCCAATAATTCTCGCCTCTATAAGTTAGTTTAGAGACGAAACACAGTGTGAACTATAAAAAGTAAGATTAAAACTTTAATACTTGTAGGATGATGTATCATTTAATAAGAATTGCACACCGTGATGATGCTGCCGTACACTGCTGCTGTTGTCGATGAGGCAGTGTGTGGTAAGTGGCTAGTATACGATACTGGTTCTTGTTCTATGTCGTTGGAATCTAATGAGAGCATATTGCTGGTTCGTAGGTAGGACGTTGGTGGTACGGTTGATTATTTTGAATGAACAACAACAACTTGAGTTTTCTACCACCAAGTTTTTGTCATATTAACGAAACAGCTGTAACACCATTAAGCTTAATACAAATAAAAGTGGATATTAAAACAAATATTTTTGTTTTTTATAATTTAAATAAAATGTGTCTCCACCAAGTACAGACCAACAAAATAAAAGAATAAAAACTTCAAACTAGTTGGTTACATCAAAACTAGTTTGCTATCCTATTGAGAGAATAATACAACTTTATAATCCTTAAAGAGATTTGTTTTTATTTTAAAGAATTTGTTTAAAAACCCTTCTTCTGAGGTCCTTCTTTCTCCATTTTATTCAATTCGATTCGATTCAATTTTTCATGTCAGCATATTATTAGCAGAGTCCCAAAAAATTTGCATGTTTAAAATTGTAATTGCTAAAATGCATTAAGTTAAAATTAAATTCTAGATTTTGCTTGTAAACAAATTGACCAAAGAATAATTCGAAAAATTAATTGACCAAAAGTAATGTAAAGCAAATATTCATCAATTTTACAGAACGTGTTACGAACACATAAATCATTGGGATGTATCTTTTAAAGAATATAAAGTTTTGAGTTGGATAATTCTTCGAAACATTCTTATTTCCTACCTGGCCAGAAATAGAATCTTCGTTATATTTTGTCAACGATAAGCAGAGTGGTAAAAATATTAATGAGTCCACCTTGTTTGACGAATTGGTTTATCACAAAATTATAACAAAATGGATAGAGAACAATATAACTGTGGCCGAGAAATGGAAAGACATTTTTTAGCCTTTTTGCAAACAAAGTATTAACTTCAAAAATATTTTTTACTTATTGTCGAGTTAGGCCTCTCTTTTTGGTAATGTGTTATAATGTTTATCTTTCAAAGACTTGATAACAAAAGTTGAATAGTAAAATAAATGTAAAGTTTAAGCATTTTGTGCTGTGTTTTGAGAATTGTGTTGATTTTATACCAAACACATTTTTCAATTTTAAAATTTATGTAACGGGTTTTGCTCAGAGAAATATGGTCACCGTATCTATAGTGCAAATCGAAAGTACTATTGGTTGCGTGTAAACAAAAACTGAAAGGGATTTTAATCAAAATTTAACATTACGATAATGGATTTCAGCTAAATCAATTTCAGTATCTACTCATAGTGTCCTAGTATACACTTAAATATCAAAAACGGCTCCATCGATTTAGATTAAATTTTGTTATGTATTTGTAAACAAATGTGTCACTGTCTTGTAATAGGTGGAGAAGGAGTAACGTTATTAATTTCATTCCTTGTTAGAATTAAAAACAGCTGAGCTCTGTTCAAAATTGAATGCCATCAATTAGTTGAAAAAATAATAACGATCAAATATTGTAAGCCTATTCCTAAATAATGTTCGTTTAACGGATTGTTTCCTGAAAAACATTTTCCTCCTCCAAATTATTGATTTCTTTTTAAATGTGAGCTTTCGCGACTTGAAAGTTTTATAGTTTTTTTTGTGGGCAATTCGGAATTACCAAAAGCCTCAAAGGATGAATTCTGACGATTTTAGATCTGAGACTCCGGTTATTGATATGTCCTTCGATGAATGCAATTGTGCTGTACCTTATTCGACAACTTGTGACGTTCATTCATGTTCTTCTCGATGTTTGTGTATTATATTCGACGCGCTCGGTACCGAAGGAAAAACATTCGATCGTTCACTTTAATGCGCAACATCTGTAGTTAACCCAGTTCCAGCGACGCGCTATGCCTAAAACTAAACTGTCCATGTCCCTGGACAGCAAGGACATTTACACACTTATGATCTCAGAGATCTCTTCAATTAAAAAAAGCGTACGCTAGGACTCTTAATTTTAAGCAAACCTTAGAATGTGCTTGAATAAAATTTAAACGTTATCAAAATATTCTTTCATGTAGATAAATCATATACCAAAATTCGTCAAAGTTTCATGAAGATTTATATATTAAATGAAAAGCCGAATGCAGTCTGTTTTAAAATCAATATTTATTTAATATTTTGCAACGTTTCGATTCTTGTTGGAATCTTCATCAATTTTGTCCACTTACTCTATTGGTAATATTGACTCTGTCTTTAGATATTTTTGATCAACATCAGCCATGTAAATATTATTTTTATAAAAAGTATTGAAAATAGTCAATATTGACCCGTACAAAATTATTATTAATTAATATTAAAATATAAACCGAGCAATTCTAACAGGCAAATTGTATTTTGGTGGTTAATCAAGTTATATATTGTCTAAAAGCTAAAAATATTGTGCTAAAATGCTTATATTTACATTTGTATGAAATATTTATACTTTAAGTTAGCTTTAAGCTTAACCCCTTGTAAACCGACTTGGGGTTTAAATGGATATATTTCAGCTGGAATGCCCCGACTTTTATTAAATAAGTGATAGTTTCAGGAGAAGTGTAAAAAAATGTATTTTAATGCCATAAGGACATAAAACAGGCTTTATCGGACTGTGTACTTGTCAAGGTGTTAATTTTCAATGTAAATTATTATAACTTTTGAAAAATGAGTTTCATCAAAATCATTGGAAGAATTCTTAATTGAGAATAATAATTATCTCTTAGAACGGCCCATTACAATTAAAAACAAATATTCGGTAAAACAGCATTAAATCTTTACTATGAACTATGAGATAGACACCTAGTTGATTATTATTGTCGTTAACATATAATGACTAATGACTAATCAAATGATCCTTAGTGTATTTTCTTCTATAATACCACACATCGAAATCACTTATGAAGATATAAAAACATTGAAACACTGGGAATTTCTAAAGAGGAAAAAAATATTCCAAACGAATGTTCAAAGGATGTAAATAGCTTCCGAGAGAAAAATTTGGATCTTCTCTTCCAGGTCTAGGCAAGAATGGAATTTTTAACTTAATTCGTTATTATTTTGTTTTTTTTTTTTTTGCTCGTGTGTTCTTTTTTTGAATTTTTGGAATTCAATTTGTAATGCTGAACAATTTGAAACAAGGAATCAACGATTGAGTTATCTTTAAGTTTAATGAGCCAAGAAAATATACGAGTAAGAACATAGAGCAGGGTTTTGGGGAAGTAGGGGATATTAAGAAAATAAAATTACGAAAGTATTATCTTTCATTTTATGTATGTAAGTAAAAATTGAGAAAGGACAAAAATAATCAGTTACACGTGGATTGAAATTATAAGGTCGAAGGTGGGCCAAAATGTATTAGCCTGTGAAAAGAGATATAACTTTTATAATTATCCGTCGCCGTCGAATGTTTTGTATTGACAATTTTGAAGGTGACATCAGTGTATACAAGCCATGGAATACTTTGCTTCCGAAAATCGAAAAATATTTGTGACGGTTTTTTAAGCAATTTTCGGTCATAATTTATTATTCATGCGGATCACCTCTATCAAAACATAAACATTTACAAACAAAATTTTGCCGGCATTGGTAGGCTGCTTATCATTCAAGAAGATCGATTGCATCCCTCTAATACAGTCATACTACCCTAGAGAAATGTGCCATTCGGATTTTCGTGAGAATGCATAATAACAATGAAACTTACGAATGGTTGTAACGTGGCCTGGTTGTATTTATTAAAAAAAAAAACCATAATAATCATACTTAAATTAACATGCACATAATAATATACTAAACATGATAAAATAATAATAAAACCTACAATAAACTGAATAATACACTAACTACAAACAATCATAACTACCATCCATAATCCGCAAGAAGGGAAGAGGTGATTCAACCGCAACACAACCACCACCGCCAACATCAAATGAGACTTACATAATAGGCGTGTTTTTTTTCTAAGCCCCTGGGCAATTGGACGAAAAAAACCATGAGTAGGATTAACAATTTGCATGTTAAATCCAACAACAACTAATCCCCGGGGGTGTTTAGCTTAAACCCAGAGAATTCTCGGGGCTTAGCTGTTGGAGAGGATACAAACTGTGCTACCAAAAACTTTTTCACTAAGTTATCGATAAAATGTATAGAAATTTCAAAACTGACATTTTGACATGTCAGATAATTATCAATTTTGTTTGGTTTGGTTGAGCATTTGGTCTAAGTATGTCAGTTGTTTTCCTGACGGCCATATCAACCTAACCTAACCTACCTTTTAATATACATTCCGCAAAAACAAATCTATTTTAACATTTTTCGCTTTTGTATTGCCTCTACGGTTTTTTCCACCTCGCCATGAGCACAACCTTCTACAGCGATTTTCATTTTTGCGTTTATTTTTATTATAGGCTCGTATAGTAAAACTTGACTGTAAAATTATTATTAAATAAAAAAGCATTTCCTGAAGTTGATATTCGTTCAATTAACAAGAATTGAATGAACAACAAAACAAAGGTTTCTCTGAGAAGACATAGGAACTGAGCGTCCCGCCCGAATAAGCAACTCGTCCACTAATATCATGTCACCAGTGACCGACGAATGGGTAGTTTTCAAGTAGTTGAATTCTATGTACCACTGTATTCGTGAAAATTAAATTAAAAGAAAATCACATCGGCTAAAAACAATTTCCAAAATACTTTATTTCAATTTTCAAATTACTTGATTCACATTTTTTTGTATAAATAATAATTAACTTGGTTCTTTTTATGTTTTTTTTTAATAGAAAAGTAGTTTAAATTCTGACTGAAGTTACTCTTGATGATTTACCCAAAATTGTTTTAAATTCACAAGTTGTTAACTATGTTTCAAAAGTAAAATATTTGGGTTTCCAAATTAACAACAAACTAACCTGCTGTGACGCTGTTTCTGATACTATTAGACGAGTTTACTGTAGTCTGCGTTCTCTACGATGTTCTTCGAACATCTTTGATCCTGTTTTAAGAAAACATCTTGTGAAGAGTCTCGTTATGCCCTCTCTTACTTTTAATTGTAATGTATATCCCTCTCTTGACTATGAGTGTAAACGAAAACTTCATGTCGCGTTTAATGATTGTCTACGTTTCATCTACAATATTCCAAGGCATGAAAGTGTGTCTAATTTACATCCATCGCTGTTAGAACTAAATTTTGATAAATATTTAATGTTCCGTAATGTTATTTTTTTAAACAACATAATTCATAACAGAAGTCCTGCGTATTTAGGTGAAATGCTTCAATTCGCACATTCTCAAAGAGGATTAAGATTAATTTTACCGCTCTTTACGCACACCATTGCCGAAAGATCTTTTCTTGTAACAGTTATTAGATTGTGGAATGGCTTATCATTTGAATTACAAAGAACCACCTCTCCAACCATTTTCAAGAAGAAATTATTTGAACTTTTATCGTCTATGGTTTAAAATTGTGCTCGATTTATTGTATCTATATTTATTTATTTTCATTTTTCTCTGTTTTGTCCAGATTGTTTATAACATTTTTGTAATACTTTTTCTTATTATTTTATTTTCTTTTGTAATTATAATCAGTTTCATTAGTTATTACTTATTATGTATTGTAATATATACAACTTGGTTACGAATTTTTGATGCTATAAAAGATTGAATCTTGCTGTATCGAGTAATTTTTATAATAATACAAATACAAATACAAATACAAATCAATTGAAATTCAATAAATATATCGAAATTACACAAAACAAATCAACCCGATGATTTTTAAAAGAATGAGGATGAGGCAAACAATGATGTTTATTTTTTTCTTGCATTACAGCTGTTCTTCAAATGTCATCTTGCAAATTAATAAATAGTGCTACCAAGTATTTCACTTAAGCGCCTTGGTTGTTTTTTTCAACCAATTCCCCCGGAGATTCCAAAAAAACGCACCTAATGTCTTGCATAGTGTCTCACACAATTTTGTGCATTCACCCTATTTCCTATAGGTAGAATAATTCATAGATTTTTAACATCAAGCCTAGTACGCTGCTGATGCGAAACGAAATTTTTCGGTGGTCTCCACTAGGAGAGCGAAATGCTAATGAAAACCACAGCGGAAAAATATTTGCGGAGAGTTCTGTAAGCTGTCAAAAACAAATGACAAGTTGTAAAAAAAAAGTAATTTTGTCACCAAATTATTTTTAGATGGAAAATTTTTTGTCGCCAAATTACTTTTAGATGTAATTTTCTTGAAATAATTCTTGGATTTAAAAATTGTTCTTGTTACACATAGAGGATTTAAAATAAAACTCAGAACCGTTTAAATGATATAAATTAAGCAAATACTTTGGGACTTATTAACTGGTTTATCTGCCGATTTGATGAAATTTCTATCAATTTTAAGAAAATCAATGAAATAGGGAGGTAAGCCACTCTATAATTCGAAAACTACGTCCTTCATTGGGATGGTGTAAACGGTTATGAGTTCTAATTTATGGTTTCTTACTAATTCCGGATACCATTTTCAAGTCCAAGAATTATTTCAAAAAAATTATATATAAAGGAAATTTGGTGACAAAAAAATACATCTAAAAGTAATTTGGTGACAAAACTACTTTTGGTTTTGTTAATGTTTCCTTTGAAAGTATGAAGTTTTGATTCAAAAAAGATATCGCTCGCCTTTATTGGACAACCCGTTCCAAAGATACACTTCAAAGTATTTTCAGATTATGTATTTCAAGGTGAACAGTGAATAGGTTTTGAACTATATCTTTGGAACGGGTTGTCCAATAAAGGCGAGCGATATCTTTTTAGAATCAGCACTTCATACTTTCAAAGGAAGCATCAATATTTTTTGCAAAGAAGTTGTATTAAAAAAAATAGCTCCAGGAATACGCATACATCATTCTAAATATGCGTATTTCAAGAGTGATTTTTTGCAATAAGGCTTCTACCTATAAACTTTAGATGCTGATTTTGAGAGTATCAAGAGTTTATTACAAAAAGGTATCGACCAAGTTTTTAGGATAACCCGTTCCAAAGATACACTCCAAAGTATTTTCAGATTATATATTCCAAGAGAACAGTGAATAGCTTTTGGAATATATCTTTGGAACGGGTTGCATTTTCACTTGTTCATCAGTGAGTTTTCTTAATGGGTTTGTACTTGACCGCTCTGCTACTCTGCGAATGCTCTTTGATCGATTCCATTTTAACTATAGATCCTGCTTCCTCAATTAATACCAAAATCGAATGAATAGTAAAAATGCATGGCCTTATACATATGTCAAATCCAATTGACAAGTGACCAGCTTGCAAGCAGCTTGATTTGCTATCAAATCCACGAGCAGGGCATCTGCCATACGATGGTTCAATAACATTAAAAAACTTCGTACAGAAAAGAAAAAGAAGGTAGCGATGGCAATGCGAGGTAAGTGATTTGTCATCATCTTCTTTCTATCAACACAACAAAGGACTAGCGAGGTCATCACCTGAAATTGTAGACTAAATAACAATGTCCATCCCGTGCCGATTTTCACGAAGTAAACATTAAACAGATTATCTTAACTTGAGAAATAAGTTCTGGGGTATGGTATAAAATCGCCAATCAATGAGATCGGAAACAGGCTTTCTAAATAGAGGTGGGTATCGTTTAAGATGGCCTTTTTGCAACATTATTGTGGTAACGATGATTTCCTTAATTGTCGTTGGTGCAGCGGAAGGCCGCTTACCTTTGGCTTCCTTGTTCCGACCAGGTCGGAAATTCATATTCGTACTGCCAGTAGCGGGCGGTCGATTTGATTTTTTCTTTGTGGCAATTGAGTTAATTTATGTGTTGAAAGTATGTAGTTAGAAATGGGGAGTGTTTTTTTATATTTCTATGGTGTCAACGGTCGCATAGAATTTAAAAGTCGGAGTAACAAATGTATTTTAAAAATCATGACATGGACAGTTAATTGCAGAACAAACTACTGAATCTTGATTATAATATTTTTATTTAGTAGTCACTTAAAATAAATTAATTTTAAAAGGACATAGGTTATTTTTAATCTAAGCACAAGCACTAGGTATGAGAATAGTCGATACTTGGTTATAATAAGCACTCCAAATAAAGATCCGCTATATCTTGTTCGCCGATAAGATATGTGAGGGGTGTGCTTCTTTCCAACTTCCCATTTCCATTTTGCAGATTTAGCTTAGTCGATTTTGAAATTGGTTTTGATACAAAAATTAGAATTGAACTTATTTCGAATAATTTAATACAGAAAATGCACAGAAAAACCAGACACTAGAGAAAACCCAAAGAAAAATCAAATAAACAATACAAGAGCTTGAATTTTTTTTTTTTATAAAAAAAAATGAAATGTCAAAATTTCGCAAGCAATTAATGTGCAGGTCAATTAAATTGAGAACGAAAATAGTGGAGAATTGTACTAAGAAATCTAGTACAGCTATCCACTAAAATTACACATTTCGTCGTTCAGCAGCGTACTGGAAAACGAAAAGTAGAACGAAATTTTTCGTTCATGATTTCGTCGTGTCATTTTTGTATGGGATTTTTCGTTTCGCATCAGCAGCGTACTAGGCTTCAGCATCTAAAACAAAACGAAAATGATTAGAAACCATGTAAGATATATAGATTAAATGTAATCATGCATCTCAGCTTTATCCATGTCGGTAGAAGCCAACATTTGTTTTCATGTTTAAATTTGTGCCTTTTAGTTTATTAGTTATGCTACGTATCTTATATTCTTTTTAATGCTTTAGTTTACAGTCATAACTATAAATATAATTTTAAAAAAGTAAATAATTAGTTATATAAATAGTTATTAAACAGAAAAAACAAAACTTACCAAAATATGTCGTCCGTCCATCGTCCACGTTTAATTCTTTTTCACATTTATAATAAAATATTTTGACCTTTAGCAATCTAGTTATAACTGTCTCACTCTGAAAGGAGAGGGAAGAGTATGCATTAAGTTGGCCATTCGTCTTACGGCGAATTCAAAAGATAGAAGAATTGCTGATATGAGGCAGCGTAGTAGATTATTTAAAGGAAGCTTCGATCGTAGCCGGAAATGAGAATTCAAGTGTCGGTTACAATTTGAAAACATTGAGAAAAAGTAGTAAGTGCAATAGATAGTAGATTAGAATGTTTTTTTAGGATTATTAGAGGCAATATTTATTCTGTGATATTAGGTTTAGGTAGAAATATAGTTTAAATCTGTGATATTAGTAGTAAGATAGTGAATAAATTTTATCTGGCACAATTGTAGCAAATTTTTACTATAGTCCATAAGGGTAATATTTAAATTATATTAGCCTTCGAAGTATCGAAGAGTGAGGAGGACAAACTACAATACCAGTAACAATATCCAGCTACCCTACGGTTATCGCCTTATGTACTATATGAAACAAGGAAAATTAGATGTATGTGGGATATAAAAAGGGTGGACAGATGACTTTAAAATCTTGGTCAGTTTGGTGATAATTCTAGAAGAATTTCTAGCTCTCGACCCCGTTTCATTTTAGAGAAATATAAAGTGTTAAAAATTAGATTTTGATTCAGAATTTAGAATATCCAAAACTCATCATATAACGTAAAGTGTCTTTGAGTATCCCGTGAAGAGTTGCGAAGCCCCTACAGAAATCACCAATATATTTTAAGAATTCACTCAAAATAAGCAGAGGTATGTAGTTTCAACTGAGCATAGATGATGGTGACTTTACTTCGAACCTTTTTTTTACCTCCGTGTAGGTACTCATTTGAATTCCTGGGCTACGAAATTCAGGTGCCTCTGCCGTAATTTTTATACAAAAGCTGTAGATGTCCTGTCTACATAAGATCTCTAACCAAGGATCCTAAAACAAAGAAGAGCAGAGAAAGAGCGTAGAACAGAAGAAGAAATAAACAAAAAGTGAAATTAATAATTTTTACCTGAAGATAAAAAAAAAATAATTTTAAAGTTAATAACATCAATTCTTGAAGAAGTCAAAGTTAAAAATTAGATTTTTTTCTTTACCTAAAGTAATTTTATTTAATTATAAAGGCAGTGTAAAATTTTTATTATAAAACCTAATCTGCACTTAGATAAAATTTGATGCACCCGGGTAAAAAAAATATATATATATATATATATTAAAGATCAGAGAATCTTCAAACAACGTACCTGATATGTCCTGCCGGCAGACTTCGAGGGACGCGTAAAGACGTGAGTATATTTGATTAACCTATATCTTTCCTAGGACGACCAAAGTATTCCCCAGACTAAATAAATACAAATTTCATACATAACGGGTGATTTTTTTGCTACTTGGTTTTTGACGTTTATATTTTTGACAGATCACACATGACAAATTCCACGAACATTTGACATTTCGATTCAGTATTGTTTGCCATTTCAAACAACGTTTGCAAATTATTGAAATTTATTATCAAAATTCGTGCTCTGTGAAAAATGTGTTTCGCAAGCTTTTATCGCAAAATTGTCTTCAGCGACGAGGCTCATTTTTGGCTAAATGGATACGTGAATACTGCACGCGAAACCATGCATTAATTGAGAGGCGAATTTGGTGAGCAGTTGATCTCACGTTTTGGCGCAGTCAATTGGCCACCAAGATCATATGATTTGACCCCGTTAGACTATTTTTTGTGGGGCTATGTTAAGTCTATTGTCTGTGGGGACAAGCCAAACACGATTGCTGCCTTGGAAGCCAACATTGAACGCGTCATTGGTGAGATTCCGGCCGAAATGTGTGAAAAAGTTTGCCAAAATTGGACCTTCAGAATGGACCACCTGAAGCGTAGCCGCGGGCAACATTTAAGTGAAATTATTTTTAAAAAGTAAATGGCAGAAATTGATTTATCGATCCAAATAAAAATTTCATTCACTTTTTACAAGTTTCTGTGTTTTTTTTGAATTTTCAAAAACCAAGCGCTTAAAAAATCACCGTTTACATATAATTGAATAGATGCAGATATTGGGTTTTTCTCATAATTGTTTTTCTGAATTCCTTTTTTGATTTATATCGATTTTTATAGTTTTAATTTTTTTAATGAATTTATGTAAATTAATACCGATAGCATTAAAAACTTTATTATTTTGGATCAAATGAAAAGAGTCGTTTTATCAGAAGTTATTGATTTGATTAGTGATATTCATAACAAAATGAATTACTTAAAAGAAAAGCAACTGGTGTGTGGAGGGTCTTTGTCAGGCCGTCTAAAAGGAAGCGACTAGAATGACGTGACTTTTTTCATACTTTTTTAGCTGGTGAGCAAATTAGGGGCTATCTTCCACAATCTAGGCCAAGGAATATAGCGTTGGATATGTTTTAGAACATATGGGAGGGATGGCCAAGCGGGTGCCAACAACATCAGGCAGACCTTCATGGTTCCAGCAAACCATTATCTTTATGAGACGATGGATATAGGGTTGAGGATGTTTTCTTCAATTGATTTAGTTTAGGTTTAGATTAGGTTAGTTATAAAAGGGGGTTTAGTTGTAATTAGCAAAATAGAGTAATAATAGGAGTTAAGATATCTAATTTAAATACAAATTGGATAGGTAAGAATAGTTTTAATATAAATATATATTTATATTTTTTTGTTGAGAAAACAGATTAATATCCACATTTATCCATTCTTTCGTCAAGGTAATGGCATAGGCAATGTGAGTATGTCTCTTTTCCATTTTCTTTCGAACGTCCGCTCAATATCCTTCTGTTTAACATAGTAGTTTTCTTTTTGCTTTCTTCTTTCCTTTTTTTACAATAGGCATGATTGTTTTTTGAGACTGTGCGAGTGTGTCTAGTTAAGGACAAGAACCATCCCGTCCGACGAGCCTTAGCCGTGAGGAGTCAAGCGTGCCGCCGTCCTAAGCGAAACACAAAAGTCGCCCTTTTGGCCACTAAACCTAGCTCATTTCATGGTTGACAAAAAAAAAATGCCGACTGGATAAATATAAATTTTGTCTAATGTTAAAAAGTCGACTAAAATTTAATCGACAAAAAAAAATTAATAACTCTGAAAACTCCAGACTATTTATTGAAAAGTTGTCGGTAAAAATGTCGACTTTTATTCGAAATACAGTATTGTATTACCATGTATCAAGATCTCAATTTTATAATAATTCACATTTATTAATTAATAATATGCACGACTGGATCGCAACGTACTTGCTCCTATGTTCGTGTAGCTTATTTATGCAAACGATTATTAATAGAAACGGTTAATTGTATTTTTTAAAGTCGTTTCTCACTTAATTTTGTATATATAAAAATTCTTAATTTTTTTCTAAAAAAAAAGGTATGAACATTTTAAATATTTTATAAAATAAATTCAAAAACAACATCTCAGAAAAAATCATCGACCCGTTTTCGAAATATTGAATTTTCAAAAAAACGTTAGGCCGTTTTAGAGAAAGCCGAAAATCAATAAAATGGTTGTATGGCAGGTACCGTTAATAACAAAATATTTAAAGAAAAATTTTGGCCAAAAGGTAGAACATACCCAAAGTAGTACGCACACCAATTGTTATCAAAATCTTTAGAGCCGTTTTTGAGATAATTAAGATGGTAGAAAAATTTGTATTGCAAGTACCATTATTTTTGGGGCTAAAACAACGATTCAAAAATCTATTTTGTACAATCACCAAAAACGCCTCAGTTTGAACAAAATCAGTTCAGCGGTTTAGTTTGTAAATCGTTCTACACACAGACAGACAGACGGAATTACGAGACCCTCATTTTTGTTGTTCTCCATCATCGTATTGTCAAGTTTAATTAAAATCTCGAGTTCGATTTTTTTTTTTCAAATCCCAATTTGATATCGCAAGTAAAAATGTTGTACATGTTTCCGTTATATGTCTTTCACTTATCATTTTTAGAGCTCTAATTAGAATTCTATTCAACAGACTCAAATGAGGTTTAGGGGCTCCATCACAGATGTAATAATTAAAACAATTGTAGGCTTTTATTACAACCAGTTCAGAAAGGGAGAAGAATTTCTTGCATATTTGAAGAAATCTGTTAGCAGCATTTTAAGCAACATATTATGTGAACACTCCACAAAAACTGAAAGCTGGTCGGTTCTTTTAATGTTTTTAACTGAAGCCCCAAGACTAATCCTTTTTTTTTATATATATATATAATTTTGCACTCGCTCAAGGGATTATGAATACCCGTTATATGTTTTTAACACAGCGCGGGCATCCGGTGAAAGAAGAGAAAGAAGGATATGAAATAGGTGTGGAGCGATGTTCTGAGACTAAAGCTGGTTGTTGTCTCAGATTTATCCCCAGGGATGGCGGCTGAACTAATGCGGAGAAAATTACCGTGTCTTATTTTTGTATGTCTCTTATAATTCGCATTATTTTATTTGTTTCGATGTCATATTTATGAGTATACTAGTTTGCTCAATCACATGTTGTTAGTGTTATGCCTGAACAGCATGTAATGTGTAAACCAGCAACTCATTTTATGACAATTTTTAGAATTGGTTTTTAATGGAATATAAGAAGACATAGACAACAGCAGGAATCGAACCTGCGACCAAGAGGTTGACAGGCGAGCACACAACTATCGCGCCACGGCCATCCCCTACTGCAAATGACCCGATCGGATATTTATTTGTAATGCTGATAATTATTCTAAAACTAAATTGAGCACTTAATAATGTTTAGGCTTTTTTACTTCATGCGTTCAATTCCTAAGGATATTTTTTTCTTCAATTTTTGAACGATGGAGACGGAGTCTTAAGACAACTTCCATGCAGGAAGAGGATACGGAGGTGAAAAAGAAATAAGGATAGTAAAATAATACACTACAAACAGTGTATGATCTTAAGTCATAGTAAACTGGGCAAAGTCAGGGCCGTAAAGGGCCAGTAAATTAGTTGTAATTTATTGATAATTAGGCTAGTTTTAAACATTTTTGTCTAGCTTTAAGATAGTTATAAGTTAACATTAAAAAAAATATGTATGGTAAAGTCGTTTGACTTATTTCGATTCAAAATTGTTTGTCAAAATAATTGCTTTAACCTTATTTAATTGTTCAAGCATATGAAATGCACGATTGGGTCGTACGAACTTGCTCTAGTAGTTAACAACTTATTACTATACTGGTTTAAAGCCGATGTAGATAGCTATTTGCATAGAACCTTATAATTTAGATCCAATAGCAATATATATAATAATTCATGCGATTTTTAAAGATACATTTAAATAAACGTATGAGCGCCAACATAGTATATATCTAGGTGTTCGGTGACGTACGCAAAATAGCTTAAAAATAAAACATAATAATAAAATCTTATTAGATTAGTTAGTTGTTAAAGTTTGAAAGAAAAAATAATGCCATTTGAATTCATGGAAAAAAAAATTAAAAATCGTTCAAGCGGTTTTTAAAAAAAAATTATTTTTTTATGTATAAAATTTTAATAACATTTTTTGAAAAAAAAAGTTTGAAACATTTTGAAGTTATTATTAATATACATATAAAATTTTAATTTCCAAAATATTCAGTCACTGGTTTTCGAAAAATCGATTTTACAAATAAAAAATGTATTAATTTTTTTTAAAAATCGAAAAACTTTTTTTTTGAAAATTTGTTTATTAACACTTTTAGGTAGCATTTGCATCAAAAAAATAATTTGCATTGGTTCTAAAATATAGAGAAATTCGAAACTGTGAAAAGTGGTTCTATGGGAGGTTCCGCTATACCTACAAGTACGCAAAATAAAATATTTATTTTTACTTAAAAGTGGACTGCACTAATTTAAGGACACACATTTTCTTATCAAAATTCTTTTAGTGTTTTTAAGAAAAAAATTTTTTCTTAATGGTTTTTGAAGTGAAAATAGGGCTGGCAACGAGACGAGACCGGGCGAGACTTTTGTTAATCTCGTGTCGGTCTCGTCAAAATCAAAAAATTTCAGTCTCGTCTCGGTTTCGGTCCAGGTCTCGCCTAACCAAGTCTCGTCTCGGCCTTGGTCTCGCCTTTTTCTCGAGAAAATTTTAATGTGCGATCTCGTCTCGGTCTCGGTCTTGGTATCATCCTTAGTCTTGGTTTCTTTCGTGTTTTTTTGGTAGTAAAAAGATGTAAGTAAAGATAAGAAGCATTGTTCGGATTGTAAATATAGAGTATGGTTATGGTATATTTACGTTTGTGACCGAACGTTTTATAAAAAAAAAACTTTAACGTTTTCTTTTTTATTATTATATTTTTTTTTTTTTTTATTATTTATTTAATTTTTCATTATTAGTTTACAATATTAGTTTATTTATTTACTAAAGAGAAGCCGCTGTCCTTAGCAAGGCTGCACCTCTCGATAGCTTGGATGATTAAAGACTGCCTTAAAATCTAATGTATACGAAAACTCTTCCACCAGGTACCGGAATATCGGTTCGAAAACAATTCCCATGAGAATGGAATGCACTTGTTTTTAAAGTATTCATATTTCGTTTGCAACAATGAAATATGAATGTAAACTTGTATTTATTTGTAGGCGGGAAAATGTATGAAACAAACTCGTGAATCTGTTTTGTCTTTTGAGTTAAGTGGAAATAACATTTTGGAAGAATTGTGTAAGTAAATATATTTCATAGCAAAAACAAATAAAATATTAAAAAAAAGTGTACCTACATACAACGCTCGATTTCTTAAAAAATAAATGAACCGTTTTTATCAACCCCCGACCTGTCAAAACAAAATATTGCTCAAAATTTAAAAATATATTAAGATGCCTACTTTTCAAGTCCTGAACTGTCAAATTCGATTAAAGCATCGCTTAAAAAACCTCTACAAAATTCAAGTTTTACCTCAAACAAATAGAAATTTTTCGATTTAATTTATTGCTCCCCAAAAATGTGATTTTAAACCTTTTGGGTGACATTTGGAAAAATAATATTATCCAAATATCAAGATATAGTAAGTTGCCTGTCTACCTGTCAAGTCATAAACTGTCAACATCCATTGAAGCATCGCTCCGATTTAGATGTATTAAAAATCCTCTACGAAATTCAAATTTTACCTCAAAAAATTCGAATTTTTTTCCTCCGGCAAAAGTTGATTTTAAGCCTCTTGTATGACATTTGGAAAAAAATATTATCAAAACGTCAAAATATAGTATGCTGTCTACCTATCAAGCCATGAGCTGTCAAAATCCATTGAAGGAGTGCTCCGATTTTAGTGTTTGGTAACGTGAAAAATCGTACGAATTGGTACAAATTTTCACATTTAGCTGTCAAAACCCATAGAAAAAAAAACCAAGCTTGGGAAACTTGGTGAAAATCAACGTACAATATGGATCTCAAGAATTCGGTCAAACTTGGCATCTGCACGTCTTTTCCAACTTTATTGTGCTTGTCAATTATGCATGAATCTAATAATGATATATCCTTGTACGTTGTTTATGCTAAACAAATCATAAACTAGAAATTTAGTTCTGCAGTACGTGAAGCTAAGACCATAGACTTTACTTGAAACGAGTAAGTTTTACTTGTGTAAATCGAAAACTATGATTTTAAGTTGAATTTTATTAGTTGCGTATGAAAGCGCTCCAGGAATGGCTTACATTTTGTGCGAATTTAGTTTTCAAAGGTGTAAAAAATAAGCTGTGAAGTAAATTTATCAGACACCTTTGAAGAGCCGTATTTCCAAGATAAAATTTGAATTTTGTACAGTTTTTTTAATCCATTTTAATGGGAGCAATCCTTCAATGTATTTGACAGTTCATGGCTTGGCAGGTAGGCAATAAACGATCAGCCTTATTCTGCTATCTTTCGATTCACGTGAATATTTCACTCAATTTTACTATTTAAATATTTTCAAATGTCTTCTATCTTATGAGTCCAAAGCTTTACTTATATTTTTTTTGTTTAATTCTTAAGAGAATCTAATTGTTAAAATTTATTTTTGATCGAAATTTATATACTTTTTGAAACAATTCGTTTTTTCCGTCGGATAGCAGAATACAAATATTGACGTGAACGTTTAACAGAATAGGACTGTATATTTTGACGTTTTTAAAATATTTTTTTTCAAACCTCACCGAAAAGGCCTTAAATCACCTTTTTCCGAAGCCAAAAATAAAATCGGAAAAACTTCGAATTTTCCGAGGTAAAATTTTAATGTTGCAGGGGTTTTTTAATCTTTTTAAAGCGGGGCCATCATTCAATGGATTTTGTCAGCTTATGGCTTGGCATATAGGCAACGAACTATATTTTGATGTTCTGATGAAATTTTTTCCAAATGTCACCCAAAAGGCTTAAAATCAAATTCTTCTGGAGCATAAAATTTGAATTTTATAGAGGTTCTTTTAATCCATTTAAATCGGAGCCATCCTTTATTGGATTTTGACAGCTCATGGCTTGACAGCTAGGCAACGAACTATATTTTCACGTTTTGATAATATTTTTTACAAAATATCACCCAAAAGGAAGAAACGCCATGCATACATAAATCGTAGGTATTGTTCTCTATATTTTCGCAATGTGCCTAGCTCTGTATAACTATGTACATATATATATGGTTTAATATGTTTACGCGTATATAATATTTCGCAAAAAAAACTTGTGAATATTATAAAAATTGAACATGATTATATACTAAACAATAATGAAATAAAAACAAAATTTTCTTATAGCGAAAACCGAAACCAAACCACCGAGACCAGCGAGACTCTCGTCGAATTTCGGTACCAAAAATACGGTCTCGTCTCGCTCTTCGGTACATTTAAAGGAGTCTCGTCTCGTTGACGAGACCGAGACCGAGGCTAGTCTCGGTCTAGTTGCCAGCCCTAATGTGAAAACTTCTTTAGCAGTGTTGTGTACTTTTTTGGGATGGGTAAAAAATGTTAAATTCGCAGCAGTAAACGTGGCCTGATCGAAAATTCGTAAGACAGTGGCTGAGTAGACCGCCTACGGCGCGGCATGGGAAGTAATATACCCCTCTCCATCTACCGCGAAAATGTATGCCAGCTCTTGCTGTTTCGTTTAAGAGGCGTAGTGGCTTGCGCGAGGGACCGTCTGTGTCTGTATAACAGTCTGCTACGCGCATCGATGGATAATGACTGTTGATGGCTAGATCGTCTGTATACTCGCTAAATTCGTGTATATAAGAAGTGTGTTTCTGAATTTATTCCGCGTGCGGAATAGAATGTATGGAAAAGACTTTACCAGAATGGAATTAATAAAGAAAAAAAATAAGGAGGCTTTACATGGAACTGCACCTTCACACTTGAAGAAAAGTAGAGCTGGAAATATAAAACAAATATAAAAGTAAGAGAGGGTCCACACTAATAACTTACTCGAACTCTGCTATAACTGATTTGACACATCTCACAATCACATGTTCTCAGCGTTCAGGTATATAGTTTTGAGAAGATCATTTTCGCTTTTTCTTAGGTTTTTAAGCAAACAACTGAGGTGAAATGGTAAAAAAAAAACTTGAAAATTCGTTACCTGAACAGAACAGAATATGGTGCAGATGAAAATGATATAATGAAGATGAACATGCTAATCTTCACCATAATCTACAATCTTCAGATTCATATTTCCTATAATCGTCATACACGAAGATGATCTCCATTTTGGTCTTCGCTCTCTATCGCACAAGTATGATTTTTTATTTTGTTTCCTCTTTTTTTGCAGATGTCGATGCAGTTGAAGATGAAGATACATGTAAAGCCACCTATACTATCCGGAATAGAATAGAAAAAGATGAAGATGAAATAAAGATATTTCTGTAGTTAAACTATAACATTGCCAAGCAAGGCATAGTTTTTTATAGCTTCGTTCATTATGTTTAATATATAAATACCTATAGGAAATTAAATTAACAAAAGTCAAGATGAAAAATTCATAACGTTAATGTTCAAGTTTTCACTTCAACCGGCACTCCAGGAGTGCAACCCGTTGTTTTTTTAACACTTGTGTACCGTTGGTTATTGTTTTGGAAAAATAGTTTCTTAATTCGACTTTTTTTTATTCAAAAAAAAAAAAAATATTTCTTGGACAAATGTTGGCTGCTTAGATTTTCTAGGAGCGTCTGCATAAGAAACTTGAAAATAAAATCAAATAAACCGTTTTCCCGAAAATCGGAAACCAAAAAATGGTTCTACTAGAGGTACCAAAAATTCCAAAATGTGCCTTTTTTTTTATTAATGAACTGATTTTTGTATAATTTTGAATGTGCTTCCGAGTTTATTAAAAAAAAACTATATCGTTTTTTTTTCATTATTTATTATTCATTTATTGATTTTACATAATATGTTTCTTATAAAGGGTTATCCATTTTGCGGTTTCAAAAGTATACTTAAATAATTCATGATATTTCTTTTTTAGTATAAAGCTTTAACGTTGACATTATATGTGAAACACTACATCATTTAAATGACCCCCATGCGAATTGTTGCAAGCATCGATTCCTTTGAGGAATTTTCAGCCACTTTTTGACACATATTGGTCGCTGTCTCAGCCATAACTTGACGAATGTTGGTTTTCAAGTGCACAAAAGTTAAACGTTTATCTGCATAAATACGGGCTTTCGCGTAGCCCATCAATACAAATTCCAGCGGTGTTAAATCGCATGATCATGGTGGCCAGTTAATATCGCCACGACGAGAAATTTCGTGGCCAGGAAATGTCTCTTGCAATAAAGCCATATTCGCTCGAGTTTTGTGGCATGTGGCACCGTCTTGTTGGAACCACATATTCTCCAAGTCGTATTCTTCAATAGCAGGCAAAAAAAAAGTCAGTTATCATATGACCATAACGCTCCGAATTGACGGTGACAGTCGTTCCATCGACGTTTTTGAAAAAGTAAGGTCCAATCACACCTCCGGACCAAAGAGCGCCCCAAACAGTGACTTTGTGGATGTGATGGCCTCTCTTCAATTACATGAGGATTCTCAGAACCCCAAATATGACAATTTTGTATATTAACATACCCACCTAGTGACAAATGTGCTTCTTCGCTGAATTTTGTTCGAAAAATCGCCGTCAACCGCATGTTGTTCAAGCACCCATTCGACGTATCTACGACGTTGTGAGAGGTCAGCTGGCTTCAGTTATTGTATGAGCTGCACTTTATATGGATGTAGGTGTAGATCCAAATGCAAAATACGCCATAATGTGCCGTAAGACAGTCCTAATTCCTGAGAACGACGAGTGATCGACACATTCGGGTCTTCGGCAACACTTTCACTTACAGCAGCGATATTTTCAGTGGTACGAGCGAAAAGATGATACACATGCCTTACAATATCTGTAACCAATCCAGTCACTTCAAATTTCTTCACAATTTTGCCAATTGCTTGCGTAGTTGGACGATTATATAAACCATAATCTCCTCTTAAAGCACAATATGTGGCTGTGGCAGAATCACCATTTTTGTAGTAGGTTTTAACAATTTGTATGCGTTGTCCGATAGTTAAGCGATCCATTTTCCTAAATGTCAGACTTTCAACTGAAAACAAAAATAGGTTCAACAACTTAGTTTGACAGATGTCGAATTCCAGCCCTATACTTTTAAACCACAAAATGGATAACCCTTTATTATATCTGACAAGAGAAGCCGCTGTCCAAAGCGAGGATGCACTTCTCAGGTCTGGAGTGTTATTAAGACTTGAACTACACTTCAGTTAAATTGGAAACTATGCCGCGCTTGCAAAGTATGTTTTTTTTTATCGATATATTCATATTTCATTTCGCTATTCAAATGCACAAATGTGGAAGGGAAAAGGGGGTGTGTCCGTTCTGGATTGGTTTTGCTTTGTTAGTAAAAATGGCGTGGGAATCAGTTAGGAATTTATGCATGTGCCGTTAGACAAAGGGAGGTATGGGGGACGACTGCTTTGTGGGTACATGTGACGTCTGAGACGTAACTGTATAAGAATAAAAATAAGATTTATGTTGTTGGCAAAAAAAAATATGGCAAGTACCGATATTTTTCGTCTTAAAAAAACGAAAAAAACGAGTTAACATATTACCGCAAAAACAAAAATTCGTGCCACGTTTAAAGAAAATCCTTCCAACTATTTAAGCCGTAGACTTGAGGACAGACAGAAAGACAGGCGGAATTGCGGGACCCATTTTTTCCTTGTTCTCTATGATCGTAATGTCATGTTTGATTGTTAGGCGCCAGATATAGCTTTCATTGAAACTCATCATTGAAAACTTTGACTATCAATTCTGAAGCACCTAAACAAATAAAACTGATGTCGTTTTGGTAACAAAATGAAGGTATATAAGGTATATAATATTTTTTATCAAAAAAATATTTTATTTGCTCTACCACTTTCTTGTAAATTTACTTTTGATTTTTCAATGATCATTGAATGATCATTGAAAATGCTTTTCATCATTGAAAAATCAAAAGTGAATTTACAAGAAATTGGTAGAGCAAATAAAATATTTTGTTGACAAAAAATAATATATATCTTATTGCCTTCATTTTGGTACCAAAACGACATCAGTTTTATGTGTTTAAGTGTCTCAGAATTGATAGTCAAAATTTTCAATGATGAGTTTCAATGAAAGCTATAACTGGCGCCTTAGATTTTTTTTTGCGAAGACATAACTTGCCTTATAGTCCCTGTAATCACAAGCAAAAAGTAATTTTTGTCTTATGCAAATTTCGTTTTCTTGGAAAATTCAGTTAAAATAAATGAAATTATTTTGATGACAAGGAAGAGCATATATATATTCTTTGAAATAAACAATTGACCTTAAAATAATAAATAATAAAAAAAGTAAAAACCAAAAATCAAATTTATTTAAAAATGGTAGGTACAAAACTTTACTATACATTTTTATAGTATTGAACCACAGTGTATTCAATCAATGCAAGTCATTCTCTTCTTTTCCATCTCTATAGATAGTAAAATTCTAAAAACCTTTTGAAATCGCTTAATTAAAGATTGAATGGATCACCGGTTTGTCACCTTGGCTTCATCACGTCTTCTAAAATATAAGCTTGAACATAACGTAGGTACATATACAAATATAGTCATATGGTTCGATTATTGTACGAGTGGGTGTATTTTGTTTTTAAATTTGTAAATTTGCTGATTTTAAATATTTATCTCTGCTAAAAGCTTCTACGTATCACTTTATCAAAATAAATTTACCTTACCTATAATACCCACTATCCTTAAAAACCTCTCCATTATAAAATAAAATTATAAATTTCAACTTAATTAACACCTGTACTCACTACAGTATAATGTCCCGGTGTCCCATTACATTCGCCACATTGCATGCACTCTCTGAACAATTCCAACCCACTAGCACCGCACACAATTTGTTGGTGTACGGAAGTACAGATACTTTCCAGATAATAGGACAACGACAGAAATCAATTAAGACTGAGTCTTTCTATATATGTGATTGCCATCAGAGTCCACCGATATGGTACAGATAGATATGTGAAATGTAAGTATATACTACAAGACTTAGGTGACCATCGGTTCTATTTCCAAGTTTTTATTTTGCTTGATGCCAATAAGTGAGTTCTTTTGGTCAAAATTTAACCTAAGATCGTGGTAATGGCATAGGGCTTACTTAGAGATGTGGGTTCGAGCTCTAAGCGCTACGCAGCATTTTTTTCTGTACTTCAACTTGATGCCACTCGTCAAATATTTACTTTAGCCGTATTTTTTTTGGCAAAAGCTATCCACACTAAAGCAACATTTGCACTCATTAGAAATACAGGATCTAACTACCGATAAAAGTTGACGCAGACTCCAGCTGCGGATAGATTTGTGATATTTATTCGAGTATTGCATAAATTTGTAAATTTTAAAGTTGATACTTTTGATGACTTTTATGAATCTTGAAGGCCTTGTTCGTAGAGCTAAAAAAAATGTAAGGCTTTCATTTTTATGAATGCTTTTTTTTTGTTTTCTTGCGTTTTGGGTAGCCGTGTTTTCGTGAAAATTATAATCAGCGCAACGAGCAAAATTGAAGAAAATAATTATAATCACTTAAAAGTAAAGGGTTATCCATTTTGCGGTTTCAAAAGTATAGGGCTGGAATTCGACATCTGTCAAACCAAGTTGTTAAATCAATTTTTTTTTTCAGGTGAAAGTAGGACATTTACGAGAATGGATCGCTTAACTATCGCACATAGCATAAAAAGTGTTAAAACCTACTACAAAAATGGTGATTCTGCCACAGAAAAATATCGTACTTTAAGAGGAGATTATGGTAAACATAATCGTCCAACTACGCAAGCAATTTGCAAAATTTTGAAGAGATATGAAGAGACTGGAGTGGTTACAGATATTGTAAGGCATGTGCCACATCGTTTCGCTCGTACCACTGAAAATATCGCTGCTGTAAGTGAAAGTCTTGCCGAAGACCCAAATGTGTCGGTTCCTCGTCGTTTTCAGGAATTACGTCTGCCTTACGGCACATTATGGCGTATTTTGCATTTGGATCTACACCTGCACCCGCACGAATGGGTGCTTGAACAACAGGCGGTGGACGGCGATTTTTCGAACAAAATTTTCTTCAGCGACGAAGCACATTTCTCACTCGGTGGGTATGTTAATAAACAAAATTGTCGTATTTGGGATTCTGAGAATCCTCCAGTAATTGAAGAGAGGCCTTTACGTCCACAAAAAGTCACTGTTTTGGGCGCTGTTTGGTCCGGAGGTGTGATTGGACCTTACTTCTTCGAAAACGACGATGGAACGACTGTCACCGTCAATTCGGAGCGTTATGTTCATATGATTCCCCACTTTTTTTTGCCTGCTATTGAAGAATACGACTTGGAGAAAATGTGGTTTCAACAAGATGGTGCCACATGCAACACAACTCGAGCGAATATGGCTTTATTGCAAGAGACATTTCCTGGCCGCGCAATTTCTCGTCGTGGCGATATCAACTGACCAACAAGATCAGCATGATTTGACACCGCTGCAATTTTTTTTTGTGGGGCTACGCGAAAGACCGTGTTTATAAATACAAATAGACCTTGAGCACTTGAAAACCAACATTCGTCAAGTTATGGCTGAGATACTCTGTAGGTTGTTATTGTTTACCTGTAAGATTTTGCTTAATTGGTTATTCACTTTTTCAAAAACACATGGTTTCTGATGTATTTCAAGGCCAGTTTTACAAATATTTAAAAGGTCGGTGGTTCAGCCTGAAGATAAATTTTCGTTAGAATAAAAAATTAATTTGAATACTACAATAAGTCAAATTTTTAGAAAAGGTAGGAAAGCTATTGAAAAGCAGAAAAATACTTGTTTCGAAAAGGTTGGATAGGATGGGTTCTGAAATGCGTCCCAGCTTCAATAAATCGAAGTTGTGTATACTTTTTACATGTTATACCATAAAAAAGGAAAAACTCGAGAGTTTGATCAAATTTGACTTTAAGATGATAGAGAACACAAAAATTGGGTTTCGCTATTCTGTCTGTCAGTTAGTGCATCTAGAGCCCAAACCACTGAAGTTCTTTCTTCTTCTTATGGTAGTAAGAAGTGGTAAATCTTAATTGTCTCGAAAACGGCTCCCACGGTTTTGAGAAAGTAAATTAATGCGCACTATTAAAGACATGATCAATATTTTGCTCAAACATTTTTTTAACGTTAATTAGAATAGTTTTTCTTGCGACTTTCGAATAAACTGGCTTTCGTCAAAATTCGTATACATGAGGTCCTCAAAATTCATGAACATACTGTGTACAAAATTTTTGAAAAAATCATATGCATGCTTAGAATTCAAAATTCTCTGATCTTTTATGGAATATTTTTGCCTAGCCAGAAATTGACAAATTTTATTGACGGATCTTCAACGCAAATACTTATTTCGAATCTCTGAACTCAAAATGACGTATATCTAAATTTCTGGTTTGACACGAATTATAGGGTGAAGTTGTCATAAATTTCAAAATCAAAATTTAGGATGACATAGATATAGAGAACTTAACTTTTTGTTGTTACTTACTTCTTCTTATATGTTACATTTTGTTTCAAGTTTTAATTTTCTTATTTGCCCATTATCTGAAAAAGTAAGTAACATTTTGATTTGTTTCATGATGTGACAGATGATCAACGTCAACATTCTGCTTTCTGTAATTTTGTTTACTATTGCATTTGTAGAATTAAATACAATAATACAGGGTGGCGCACGAACCATGCTACAAAAATGAAACGTAATAACTTTATTTTCAGTGTGAGTAATCGGCTTATTTTTTTATTTTATAGGCTACTATTTAGATTTATCAAAATGAATGCTTGGGATACTGAAAAAAGGATTTGGATAGTGCAGCGATGACATTCTTTGCAGTCCGTCATTTCCGTCCAAAGGGAATTTAGGCTGGAGTTTGGCGGTACTCCCCCGAATAGATGGACCATTATGAGGCTGATGAACATGTTTGCAATCTGGAAGCATCGAATGAAGACCGTATCATCGAGATCCCAATGTTCGGGTTCAGGATACACTCGTGGCTGTTGTATCGGCAATACAGGCAAATCCAAGTGTTTCGACTCGAAACTTATCGGGCCAAATTGGAGTTAGCAGACGGTCATTACAAAGGACGACTTAAACTTGTTTCCGCACAAAGTTCAAATTACAAGCAAGTTAAACCCTCAGGATTTGCCTGTTCGTCTGGAATTTTGCCGAAAAATGATTGCAAGTCCATTAAGGCAATAATTGAGGCGATCCCAATTTCAACCCTTCAGGCCGCAAGGAACAGTTTTTTGATCAGGTGCCGCATATGCGTGGATGAGCGTGCAGGTCATTTGCAGTCTATCATCTTTAAAAACCATTAGTTATTTAAAATTAAATTTCATTTTTAATCCAATTAAAAGAAATTAATGAAATACATCGATTAAAATAAAAGTTATTTAAATTTCTTATTGTAGCACAATTCGTGCGCCACCCTGTATTAAAATACAAGTACCTAGATAACTGTGTCTATGTAGACGATGCATATTTTGTTTGTAAGCACAATGACCAAATGAAAACTAAAATATTGTTTTTGAATTTGCTCAAGGTTTATCACCTCTGGATCAAAACTTTCAATTAGCAAATGCGGAGGACTTAATAATATCAAAATTGTAAATGTTATTAATCTTAATGTACTTGGACTACTTTTTTACAATAAATATAGCTGGAAAAATCACTGTACTAATTTTAAGAACTCGCTCTATTAGCAAGGCTCAGTATAATTAAGTATAATATATAAAAGTAAGGTTCACATTAACTCTCTTTTTCATGTAACTAAAATACGTAGTCTAAGTAAAATCAATTATGGACTAGCTATATACGGATCCTGTCCAAAATCGACCAAGAACATATTTAAATCAACTTATCACCAAGCTACAAGCAGGAGTATAAACTCTTTTCGAACGAATCCAATTAAAATTATCCTCGCCGAGGCCGTACTACCGACAATGAGAGATATTTAAAAGTTTTCAATCCAGATCAGTAATTGACAAAGACATAGCGCATGCTCTATCTCATAAACGATCTATTCGTTTGCTTTCACAAGTCGCACTATTTTGGATCTAGGTAAAAATCTATAGATATACCTTTAAAGCGTCAACCCAAATATTCACCATCACATCCACCCTGGTTGCTCGATAGCAGCGCTGTTATACTCGATTTATGTGACCTTAAAAAACAAAATACCAAATCGGATATGTATAAACAAGTCTTCCTTGAAACTTCAATAAAACTATCCATCAATGGTTGGAAGGTCCTATTCACTGACGGCTCCAAGAGTCAACACAATGCAATAGCAAAACCATCGAAACTTAAGCTAATTTCGACACCAGGATATGTCGGAATTCAGGATAACGAATTGGCAGATAGGGCTACTAACGACGTTCATATTACGCCGGTTTACACATTTGATCATTACTCCTAACGTGGCCTGCAAATACTGATACATTACAAGATTTATGAAAAAGAATTCATAGAGTGAAACGAATACGACCATCACTATACACAGCATTCAACCCAAATAAAATACAATCCGACAGTGAATACTAAAGAAATGATAACAAACTTTGTCAGGCTCCGACTAGGTCATACCCGTGTAACGCACCAACATCTCCTTAAAAACGAACCTCTACCGACTTGCCAAAATGTCAAAACAACATCACCATCATTCAACTCATCAAACTCTACCTTAAGCAAAGTCAACACAAATTTAAACCCCATTGAATTACTAAAAGGACCACTAAACTTAAAATTTAAATAATTATTAACCAAATAGTATTATGCTTACTTAAAACTAAGTTATAATAATTGTTTTTTATTTTACCAAAGAGCCTAGAGTATAACGCTGCTAGTGCTCTTGTTAAACATTTTTAGTAGTATATTTTGTATATGTTATTGATAAGGAAAAATATAATAAATTGGCGGACCCAGCGAACTACGTCTCCCCTCAATTTAACGCCTTTATATAAACCCTAGACCTATAATAAGGCACATATAGTTCTAATTGCATGTGACTTATATGAATGGAATCAAAATCAGTAGAGAGTGATATGATAATAAATGTATTTCGACTTGTTTCCGGCGCAAAAACAACCGCGTATTGGTTTGCACCTTCAGCTGTAAAATATACGTCGGAGTTCCTGGCATATTAAGCGTGTACAAAAATTTCATCGGTCGCTTCATCCTCATCGGTCACGCTGTCAACGGATTTGTACGAATGCAGTTCTCCAGCGATTTAACTTTGAATAATGGGATTCAAGCTATCGACGACGGACGTCCCTATTCTTCGGTGATTGCATTGCCCGTTGAAAATCAAGCGACATTCTTATAATTTTTGGCAATGCCGAGGAACACTAAGCTTTGGTAGATAGAGTTTCTCCTTCGACGTTGAAAACTCGCAAAAATTTGCAGGAATTTATATGAATCCAGTCGAGACGTGCGCCGCTAGGAATTTGGCCATTGCCAAGCGCCAGCAGTTGTCTCTAGAATTCAGATAAGTCGTTCTGCAAAGCGACTCTCATGTTCGTATGGTCAATTTCGAATTCTTGATGTGGATATTTATGCAAATGATCGTATGCCCAATATACGGCTATCCGGAATCAGTGTAATAATACTCAAAACTCGGATCAATTGCAGCAAGAAAAATAGCATATTTGCTGAAAAGAAAATGATAATGTGAAAAGGACACCTGTTAAATCAAGCAGAGCCTACGTCATCGGATTGTGGCATTGATCGCAGAACAGCATCATCTATTATAAATATATCTTGTAAATATCTTCGCCTAAAACGTCTTCTATCACAATGAATTTCAATTAACCGAAATTTTCCAAGCGTATTTTCCACCTTTGAATCGTCTACCTTTAAATCGTGCAAAAAATCCGTTCAGTCATACATTCTAGACAATTCGATAAACGTCAGGAAAAATTCAGAGGAAATCCATAGCATATTCCAGAAAGTTCGACAAATGCTGTAGTATAGTGTAGAAGTGTGTATACAAAACACATTATTTATACGAGTACTAATAAATCAATAACAAACATGTGAGTTCTTGATCATAACTCTGCTTTTAGCCATCGGACAGCAAACAGATTTCTCATATGCACTCTCCAAACAAGTCCTAAGATCTTCTGAAAATTTCATTAAAATCGAACCAGCCGTAAAAAGTATTTCGCGCACAAACATAACTTGGATTGTCTTTTATATATAAGAAAGAGATAAGAAGATATACTAAATAAATTTAATGAAGTTTGAGCCCTGATTGTCTCACAAGTCGTTTTTACTTAATTTTGTATTTACAAAATTTCTTTAATTCTTTTGTTCTAAAAAATTGGTGAGGAAAATTTAAATATTTAATTATATAAGCTTAAACGAAATTTCAATAAAAATTCATTAACACGTTTTCGAAATATTGAATTTTCAAAAAAAAATATTTTTTTTTGCAAAAACCCAAGAAAAATATTTTTCTACAATTTTGCTATATAATTCGAAATATCTCCAATATAAAAAAAACATGTGTGGCTCGGGACGACCGACAGAAGTGATAACTAAAACTAATCTCAGTTTCTTATTTTCAAAAGTTCTCCGTATGCGTGAGAGAAAGGGAAGCCAGATAGACTGACGCCGTAATGCGATACGTGACGAAGCGGTTTACACTCCCATAAGAAGTTAGCACTTCAAAAAATATTTTTTTTTCGAATATTTTGGGATGAAGCATTATTTAGGATTGAAGGATCTCCTATATAAAAATGTTGATCCAAATCCGTGGAGCCGTTTATGAGAAAGTTGAAAATATAAAAAAAGGTTGTACCTATGGCAGGTACCATTAATAACAAATTAAATAAACAAATTTTTATATCAAAAATTGAATATGCCTATAATAGTACACCGATTTTTTTTATCAAAATGGTTAAAGCCGTTTTTGAGATAATTAAGATAGATTATACAATCGCACGGCACTTACCGTTATTTTGGGGGTTAAAAAAATCGATTCCAATATCTATTTGAGACAATCACCTAAGACGCTTAGGGTTTGAAGAAAAACTCTTCAGTGGCTTAGACTGTAGACGATCTACAGATAGACGGAATTGCGAGAACCCCTTTGCTGGTTTTCTCCATCATCGGAATGTCAAGTTTGATTAAGATCTCGAGAACGATTTTTTTTCCAAATGCAAAGGTTGCCCTTAAATTAAACTTAACGGTACAATTGGATATAACGTGGTATATAAGAGAATATATGTGGCCAGATTAGGTGCCACCAAAAGTCTTAATCTCTCTCCTATATAGTATTATGTATATACGTGAATATACTCGTACACATATGCTAGAAAACCTACCCATGATGGGCCATCATATTGGATATACCAACTCCATTTTTAAAGATCTAAGCATTAACATACACATACATATGTGTGTATACTATATACATAAGATACTGTCTTAACTTTCAACAACTTAATTTGCTTTAGGTATACTATTTGTTAACCTCCTTACGCATTTTCTGATGCATATATTTATATGCTTACGCCAGCACTTTTGTAGACGATGACTGGGGCAATAACTTTGTGGAACATTGTTTTTAAAAATATTGAAATTTTTCATCAACGTTTGGATTTATAATGTCAGAAAACGAATAAAAATTGACTAAATTTGTTCTTTTAACCACTCTTAGATACTCGTATATATATATTGTCGGACTCATTCCTGTTATTTTATACCGGTTCTTGCCTCAATTTTAAGACCTTAACCTTAAAGATTGGACTACCAGAACTGGCGATATAAGGTCAAAACAGCCAATACATCTTTTCTTTTTAATGAATTTTCAAACATAACTGTTCTTCTACACTGAACTAAAAGAGTCGAACTAAGCAGGAATGTTTTTCTCCTGTTTTGAAATTAAGATTGCAAAGCTTGTATAGCTCATAGTGTAATGTTTGATACATCAAAATAATCATCATACTGTCAAATCTATTCATGGAACCAGTCAAAAGTAATTGACTGATATATGCAATCGTCTCAATATTACATTTTTGTAACGGTTGGTGACATTATAGGTATCCAATTTTTAACCAAACATTCGAGTCAATATACCTCTATCATTCAGATTTCTACGTGCACCCCTTAAAAAGATTCTTTTAGTTGATAGTGCGTTATGCGTTACGTAACGAATCAGCTTAACCTCCCATAAAAAGTTATCACTTCAAAATTGATCGAAATCCGTCTAGCTGTTTATGATATCGAAAATCAAAAAAAATTGTATGTGAGGTATTTTTAATAACATGATATTTAAAAGAAATGTTTGACCAACACTTTTTTTTATCAAAATCGTTAGAGAAGTTCTCGAAATAATCAAGATGGTAGACAAATTTGTATGGCAAGTACCATTATTTTAAGTATTAAGTATTACAGCAAAATAAACATTTAAAAAAAAACATGAAAATTGGTTAGATAAATTGTTTCGGAGTTCATTCAACACATCAACGTGACACGAGATTTATATATAATAGACAAAATAAGTCACATTTTGATTTTTTTTCTCATGATGTGACACATGGTCAACCAAGGCTGTTGTGTGAAGGAGTAACAGAGCGCGATATAATACAGGGTGGCGCACGAATCATGCTACAATAAGAAATTTAAATAACTTTTATTTTAATCGATGCATTTCATTAATTTCTTTTAATTGGATTAAAAATGAAATTTAATTTTAAATAACGAATGGTTTTTAAAGATGATAGACCGCAAATGACCTCCACGCTCATCCACGCATATGTGGCACCTGATCAGAAAATTGTTCATTGCGGCCTGAAGGGTTGAAATTGGGATCGCCTCAATTATTGTCTTCATGGACTGCTTAAATTAAGTCAAATTCCTGGGTTTCGTTTTGTACACTTCCTCCTTGACATAACCCCATAAAAAAAAAGTCTGGTGCAATCAGGTCAGGTGACCTTGGGGGCCAGCGGAAAGTGCAGTTTCTGGATATCAATTTGTTTGGGAATTTTCGTTAGAGCTCCGCCATAACTTGTGTGGCTACGTGTGCACTTGCTCCATCTTGTTGAAAACAAATCCTGCTAAAAGAGGGATACGTCTTCGACGAAGTTCTGGGTAAAAAAAAACTCCTTCAACATCTTAAAATAACGGTCCCCATTGACAGATTGTGTTACACCGTTTTCTTTCAAGAAGTATGGCCCGACAATACACCTTGATGAAACTGCGCACCACACAGTGACTCGTTCTGGGTGCAGTTCCGTCTCATGGAGCATTTATGGATTAGACTCACTCCATATACGGCAATTTTACTTGTTAACATTGCCGTTTAAGTTAAAATGGGCCTCATCAGAAATGAACAACAATTTATCAATGTGTTGTCTTCTTCGGCCATTGCAATCATTTTTCGGCAAAATTCCAGGCGAAGAGGCAAATCCTAAGGGCTTAACTTGCTTGTAATTTGGACTTTGTGCGGAAACAATTTTAAGGCATCATGAAGTATCTCCTGTAATGACCGTCTGATAACTCCAATTTGGCCCGATAAGTTTCGAGTCCAAACACTTGGATTTGCCTGGATTGCCGATGCAACAGCCACGATTGTATCCTGAACTCGAACATTGGGATCTCAATGATACGGTCTTCGTTCGATACTTCTAGATTTGGCAAACATGTTCACCAGCCTCATAATGGTCCATCTACTCGGGGGAGTACCGCCAAACTGCAGCCTACATTCCCTTTAGACGGAAATGACGGACTGCAAAGAATGGTATCGCTGCACTATCCAAATCCTTTTTTCAGTATCCCAAGCATTCATTTTGATAAATCTAAATAGTAGCCTATAAAATAAAAAAAAAATAAGCCGATTACTCACACTGAAAAAAAGTTATTAAGTTTTATTTTTTTAACACGATTCGTGTGCCACCCTGTACGTACAGAAGAATAAAGGGTTATATACCTAACATATTCATGAATAATTTTAAGATCTCTAGAAGCCAAGAAGGTACATTTGGAGAAATTTGAATAGCCTGTGAAATGAGTTTAATGTGTAACTGTTTTAGTTTTGAATTCGAGGACATTCTTTGAATTTATATCATGCTGGTAACACTATATGGCCACACTATTTTAGCCATTGAATCGCTTAACGTGTTTCATTGCTAACTCCTGGCATCATACTTTGTCCTTTTGGTTACATCCATCCATCCGTAGTAATTTAGTATAGCGGCAACACATAGGTCCTTGTTTTAACGAAGTCGCAATGCCCTTTTTCTCGTCCTTGTATATATAGAAACCTGTTTGCTTAATTATGTCCAAAGAGAAGAGGGGATAGCATAATATAAAAATATATAGATATATACTTACATACAAACCTAATGTGTGGAAGATGTGGATGATCCGACTCATATGAACACCAGGTCCAGATATGGACATTAAATAAAACCTTCCGGGTAATCAATATGACCCAAAGAGAACGAGGCCAGATAGTAAAGCAGTATAGCAAGGCAAGGCATCACTATGATCCGTGCACTAAGCACCCAACCGACCAAGCAACCAACGAATTAACCAAACAATGGTGGTCCATCTGCAATGTTTCGAAGCGCAAAACAACAGTTCGACAGAAAAATAAAATGACTACCGACAACAACAATACATACAAAGGCCTAGAAGCTACATACAACGAAGGATACGATGAAGTTTATTGCTTTCTGTTGTTGAACAAAATAATTTCAATTCAATCTTACGATTTAGGTAGCATTCGTAATAAACATTTTATTATCTCTGAATTTTGTTTTCTTTTTTTGTTGGAGGTGGGTTTTGGGAAATCCCTGCGATGCTATCCAAACTTAGCTAGATATGCTTAAGCGTCTCTCAGCCTCTAAGGATTCTGTGGTCTGCAATAAAATGGTAGATTGAAGGATATATTTGCTTATGTGAACGATGGTTATCTTGTGAATTTATATCTGCAAGCATCACTGCAGGTTTCTTTGGTTTCTATTTTTTTTTTTTTTTTTCAGTAATATGGGAAATCCCTTTGCCTCGCCTACGTATGTAGGTACCTATTTGTATAGTGTAGTATATTATATGGACCTAGATAGAGGCTCCAGATTTAATAGTTTCTGAATGAGAAAGGAGAATTTCATTAGCAGTAAATCAAATAATTGGACTTTAGGTCTTATTTAGGTTAATGAATTTGTTTAGTTATAGGTATGCAGACTCCGATCCAGACTGTGGAGGCTTTTTTGGGAAATGAGGTAAACGTCATTCGGTTACTTAAGCCACATTCCATAAGTATTTTATTATATTTGGTAGTAAATAGATTTGGGAAACTATCTACCGACTGTTGTAGTTGTATATTGAGTAAGGGGAGTATTACTGGATAAAATGATATGAAGTGATGATTGTTTTGAAAGAGCTGAATCTGAGAGGAAATATACCTACAGTTGATTGACTTATCGCCTCAAGGAATGTAATTTGTGGAATATATCACAGTTTGATCTTTCCTCAATAAATGTTTTCGCAATAAAGTTAGATACTCGTCTAATAGTTAAGAGATAAATTATCAATCTTGAATAAATATTTGAATTATTTGAAATAGAATGTATTAATATGGAAGAATTATGCAACATTTCCATTGGACAATAAGTTGAAATGCAATACACTAAAAACGGAATGCATTTTGCACCTCTCCTTGTAAAGTTAGACTTTGAATAAGTGCGTGCACACTTTTCACTTTGATTACATAAAATATATTTGAATAAGTGTGCGTAGGTTTAGCGATTCTTAAATTAAATTAAATTATTAAATAAAGTTTAATATACGGTGGACTCTCCCTAAGTCTAATTGTCAAGAGATACCAATATTTGTTTGAGTTTGGGGGAGATCAGTGTTGTTCCATGTAGACTATAAATGTAGACTACATGATTGTCTACATTTAGACAATTCGATGTAGACAATCCACAATTGTCGACATAAATTTGTCAACAATGTAGACATTGTAGACAATTCGTAAAACACCATAATTCATAAATTTTCCTACTAAAATATAAAACCAAATGAAGAACCAAGTTCTATGTTTATAAAAGTTTAAGTTTTAAATACAGTCGAACTTATATAAAACAAACCATAACTTGCCACAAAAACTGTTCGAGTTATCGAGACTTCGAGGTATTAGGTAAAATACAATATTAATTTAATAATATATATATATATGTATATATATTTCTCTCAAAATTTGGAGTTGCTTTTTGTAGGTCCGATTTCAATGCTTTTTGCAAAGATATTGGCGCAAAATTTTAAACAGTTCTCGTTTAGACAATAAACACGACTAGTTAAAGCAATTGTCTAGTTGTCAGCTTATATCTTACTTTGTCTTAATTTTAAACACACTAAACCACTCTTCTGATTAAAGTAGATTTTTGGGTTACGTACATCAAACTTTTATTTTGAATACACGACACACCTTATTTTGACAGATAGAGAAATGGAAAAAAACATAAAAGAACACAAAAAATGTATTCATTAATTTATAAAAGATCAGGTAAGGTTCTTAAAATTTCATATTATGCGTTAGAGCCACTGTATATAATTTATTTCAGATGAAGAAACAAATTGTTCAACAAGAGGAATTGGCTGTATTACCAATCGGCTTTCACGTACATTTTTCAATTAAAAATCGAACCGTTGTTTTTTTTTTAAATCGGTGTCTTGAATAAAACTCAAGGTCCGCAAGTTCTTCTAACGCATTTGCTCGAACTTTATTCAGTTTTGTCTTTTTAAGAGTCTCTAAAAGGCTAAAAATCTTAAAAAATATTTTAATCTTTTTCTCTAGAAAACGTTTTTCTTTCATTTTTTGTTATGAAAAATCAAACCTCAACTGGAAAAAGTATAGTCTAAGAAAGATAAAGAAGCGTTTTGCTCTGTTTAAAGTTAGTTTAAATGTTAAATGTACTTTTATCGCTTAATATTATCAAAAAGTCGACGCTCATCTTAAAACTATTTTTTTAGAATCGACTCCCATTTCAACTCATTTAGAGTAAGAATAGTGTAAGTTTAAAATTTTGCGCTATTGGTTTTACTCTGATAAAATGGTTGAATGCATAAATATAAAATATCATAAAAATACCATTGAGACATAATCCTATTCAGATGTCCTTGTTTGAGGTATGCATCGATTCCTATTGCAAAATGTAAGCAAAGGCCTTAGCTTTTAAATCAATATTTAGATAATAATATCAATTTCCTTTACCTGTTTCTGCGAAGACGGTTTCAGTAGAGTTTTCTTACACACTGTGCAAAAAGCTGATTATTTATTATTTGTTTTCACCAAGAGATATCTTAGCTCTTTAAAGGAATTGTTTTAAGGTCGGTCAGACATCTTAATAGCACCCACGCGTTTTAAACTTTTCTTTTTAAGGAAAATATGCTTGAAACTTATATTTTTATGGTAAATATTAAAATCGCTGTAGCAATGCCCTTTCGATATTATCTTATTTGTGATATTTAAGATGTCAAAATTATTATTTATTTACATTGTCGACATATTGTCTACATTTTCGATATATTGTTAACATTCTCGACTTTGTCGACCGATTGTCTGCGTTGAAATGTAGACAATTGAAGTCGACACGTAAAGGAACAACACTGGGGGAGATTTGGAAAAACAGAGAGAAAGCGTTTATTCAATGGAAAAAAGTTATCAGTATAGAAAAAGTAATAGCTTCTTGCTTTTTTAAAATTAAATATGGACGCATTAAACAAAATAAAAATAATTAAAAAAAAAAAATTATTAGCATAACGGAGCTTAAAAAATTTGATTGGGTCATCCAAGGAGGAGTGTTTGTTCTTATGAAAAAATGACTCTAGAATTTAAAACTAGTTTTGAACTTCATTCGGCATTATTTGTATTTTGTATTTATTGATATCAAATCAAAGGCATATTATTAAGACATGGTGTCTTTTTTGTTAAGATTAAGAAATTAAATATAAATATATAAATGTATAAAAATAATTAATTAAAAACAATAATAATATTAAAAAAGAAAAAAAAGGTTTTATAATGTAAGGGAAAAATTTCCATAAATGAGAATTGCAAATATATTAAGTTTATATGGAAAGGAAAAGTTAAGAAGAAAAATTTTAGCATCTGTAGTGATTTTTCAAAAGAGTCTCGAAAGTCTTGTAGCTGTTTAGTCGTCTCAGGTCGGCTGGTAGGGAGTTCAAAAGACCAGCCACATGCACAAAAAAGACGGCAACCACCGTCGAAACGTCGGGAAAGGAAATGAAATTGTTTCATTAAAAAAACATTACGACCAAAACAGCCAAAAAAGAAATATTTAAATCTCGAACACCTATAATATTTATAATATCCTCAAAATGGCGTTTCAATTTTTTTTTTCGAAAAATGTTTTTAAAATTTTATACATAAAAACTTATTTTTTTTAAAAAACCCCTCCAACGATTTTTGAATTTTTCCACCCATTCGACAATTCATTTTTATTAAGAATCAAGTTTATCTTAATAACATCGGCGTTAAACCTGCTTAGGATAACTAGTCTACCTACCTACCAACCAGCGTTAATGTTTAGCTTCATTAAAATTGTTAGCTACAAGAGCAAGTTCGTACGATTAAGTCATGCATATTATTATTAATAGTGCTGATTGTGTATTGTTGTAAATCCAAGTAAATCATGTAAGGGTTCCGTCTTCAACGCTGAAAACATAATAATTTGAATTTTATTTGATTGCATCTTAAGAGCCAAGCAATAGCATAAGACCCGCTCTCAAACAAATTGTGCCCCTAACTTTACTTGTGCCTATTAGAGTTTTGTCTATCTTATGGAAATTGATGGTTGGAAATGACACTTTACTTTACCCTAGGCCTCCACTTGAAATAAATGATTGCAAGAAATGTGTCATGTAGTCAATATTTCTTGTGGAGGCCCCTTATTTCTGGATTTTTTTTGATTTTTATACATAAAAATTTGTATTTATTTCTTGTCTTCTCGGAAGAAATAAACCTAGAAATAAAATTTGACGTTTCATGACATCCCACATAAATCGTGCATATGAGACAGATTATACCTATTGAAAAGTACATAAAGCGCTTAGCGCTTCTTGGAGCAGAATGAAATTTCACGATTTATTTTTGCCCACATAGCAAAGAAGTATAAATTTTTAGTAGTAGTGTCTGCAAAAATGGCCGAAATAAATATTTCTAATGGAGTCGCGGCCTTAATAGTTCCTATGAGCCCCTTACAGCAGATGCAAGTCTGCTAACTGGTATGTCTACTTGGCATAAGCGGAGCTTTGCATTGATTATGATAATATCGATTGCATCATAGTTTATAATAAGCTTTATAAAGAGTTATCCATTTTGCCGTTTAAAAAGTAAATGTAAATAGAACACATATAAAATATTTTTTTTATGATATTTCTTTTGTGTGAAACACTACATCATTTAAATGACCACCACGCGATTTGTTGCAAGCATCGATTCTTTTGAGGTAATTTTCGACCACTTTTTCACACATATTGGCCTGTATCTCATGCATAACTTGACGAATGTTGGTTTTTAAGTGCTCAAGAGTTAAAGGTTTATCTGCAAGAACTCGGTTTTTCACGTAGCCTCATAACAAAAAGTCCAGCGGTATGAAATCGCATGATCTTGTTGGCCAGTTGATATCGGCACGACAATGTAAGAAAAAAAGCTCCGTAAAATGGAACGCTATTTCTTTGTCCCGAATGAATAAACAAACGAAATTAACGGGGTCGCGCGAGTCCTGCAATTTCAGGATAATTTAACCGAAATAAAAGAATGTTCTTTAAGTTAAAAAAAAATCCCCAAATTATTTAAAAATAAGTCAAAGATACCCAAAGGAATAAAAAAAACTCTATTAATCTTTTTTTTATATCTACCAATTTCCTTTCTTTCAAACCTCCTATCTTCCTTCCTTCCGGTCGAAATCTCCTTTTATCTTCTCCACCAGAATAATGACTTTTCAAATCTCCTTGACTTATTTTTTTTCTTTACCAACAAAATTAAAAGTAAGTTTTCCAAATTTCTATTTTTTCACTTTTTCTAAGTTTCTAATTCTCTTCTAACAATAATTCTCTACTCGCTACTTAATTCGCTCGATAAGAAGTGTCCGTCCGGATTTTTTAATGTCCCTTTGAACCTATTCTTTTCTACCAACCCAGTGCTTTCGACCAATGGGGATCCGCGGACTTCGATCTCGTCATTCGACAGATATGTATATTCAGCTATGGGGCTGAAGAGTGTCAAAGTTGACGAAATCCGATGATCCTACTTACTCACACGCATTACCCCGGCTATGCTTCGTTTTCATGAATTCGCCGACCGCTGGTTTCGAATACGATGAACGCATCCAGCCATTACCCCCTATTTTCTGCACTCTTATTTAGAGAAAATTAAGAGAAAACAGAAAGTGCCAGAAATCAAGAAAATTCAATTTCGAACGAACTCGTCAATTTTCCCCTCCAAATTACTAATAAAACCCCAGAAAATAAAAGGAAGTATCGACAAGCGGAAAGGAAAAGTAAATAGCATAAGCAAAATTTTTCGAAAGAAAAGTTGGCAATTATTTCCCTACTGGTGATTTTATACAAAACAAATTCGTGGGCTTTAGTCAGAATAAAAGAAATTGGGGATAAGAACTCCATTTTGTATAGAGTATACTAATAAGGATGGTGGGCGTTCGGCTATTCTCTATCGAGTGACATCTTTCGGGGACCAAATGTCCTCAGAAGTGTTAGTTTTTGGATGTTTGCAGGTATTCCAGATCACCTGTCAAATTACCCCAAGAAAAGTTCAGTGTACAGACTACCTATCTTCATAAATTACATTGTGGATCAACCATCCACTTCGATAGATAGTGACGTCCATATTGTTTTTACGAAGTACTGAGAAAGCGTACCAATGGCTGATGGACCATGGCTGCCCCACTTCCTCTCAGTAAATTGAAGAAACCATCTGCATAAAATAAGAAAAGGAAAGGGAAGGATAAGGATTGGGAAGCTATAAGGAACGATTTTTGTCGCGGGAAAATTTTCCGTGACAATCTGTCGAAATACTGATAAAAAACATACAACTGGATGAACGATTAGGGAAGAACGACTCTACTAAACAACAATAAAGGATAAACAATGAACTATTGGTCCAAATGTGTTGGTTTTTCGCTAATAAACCATTCTGCCATGTTTATGAATTCCGTGTTAATGGTTTTGGTTATCTCTCTTATTAATTTTTGGTTCTGTTCCAAAATATTTCTGTGCACAGGATTCAAAAGCGAAATAACTCTTTAAATAGATTATGTGAGCTGTCGGTCAAGGAATGTGCCTGAACCAAATATTATTTGAGTTTTCTTAAAAACAAAAATAAGAAGCTATTTATAATAGAAGGATATTTATCAAGGAAATAATGTATTTTCATAGTACAATAACTTTTCAGAACGATATTGAAAACGACTGTTAATAACTCTAGGGATATTAACAACATTATGTGTCGATTTCTTAAATTAACTGCTAATACTTTGCGAACCATTTATTTACGAAATTAATGAACGGTTGGATTTCTTATCAATTTCCCCAACAAACCATCACCATTATGTAGGTACAATTTTTTTTTTAAATTAATGTCTTCTGAGTAATTAATTTTAACGACATTGACCGGTACCTTTTGTGTCCGATGTCAAAAACCAAATTGATGCTTGAGAAAATAAACAAGAAAAAAAAATAATCCTAGTACCTGCCTAACTCTCCGGAAGCTAAGTCTCTTACCAAAATGCGACTACTTTACTTTTTTCGCACCATTTAATTTATACCGAGACCGAGATTAATAAAATAATGAATTCCCTTTTCGAATCAGAACAGTTACTTACGTCTAATGTATTCAAAAATGCCAAAGAGTCCTGAGTGCGACTTAATGGTTGCGTCCATTAAAATAAGTTATGTCAAGGAGGCTCGCATCACTACCTGAGTTAGTGGCCTAATGTTGCAAATATTCAAATGGTCTTGTTCTTATTCCTTCTGTGTGCGTTTCGAATTGACTTTTTTTTTACAAAAAAGCAAAAAAAAAATAAACCAAACCAAACCCTCAAGAAATAGTTGAAGACCTTTCTTCGAATATCACAATGATGCGGAATTAGCAGGCCATAGCTATGATTCTAGTATGTATACCTATCTGCCTGGTCGTTGCCGCCATATTGACAAGACCATTTTGGAATAACTTAGCAGGTTTTCTGATATTTCACCTTCATTTGATTCAATTTCGCCACTTTATTGATGGCTTAACGCTAAGCAATTCACTCAAGTGTGAAAGGGCGACAATTACAGAAGGACTCCATGGAATTTACCGTAGAGCTTCCGTTTTTGTATTTTTACTTTTTTTCTTGGTTGGCACTCGTACTCTGTCTGTATTAATAGAATCCAGTTGGAAAAGTCACAATCTGAAACTGAATGTGAAACAATAATTGGAGGCGAAGCTTTGTGAATTCAAATGAAATTGTGTTTTTTCATTTCGGCTTTAAATAGATATGTCTGACGTGCTAAATCTTATTTGATGGTCTGACAATTTTTAGTTCAATTTGATTTAATTCTAAGTAATTTGTCAACAAGTGTTTACATTTTTTTTAAATACAAAATATGAACACATAACCTCTACTAATATAGCTATAAAATTGTTTTGACTTACCATTTCGATCGCCATAAAAATGAATGGATATGCCTCCGTTGTTTCTTTGGCCAGGTTATAGGCTATTAGATTTAATATATCTGTGGTAATAAGTCTAAAACGCTTATGTCGACATAAGCGTAAATCAATTGTTTACCCAGCGTATGGACATTTTTTCAAAGTTTTTTTTTAGCCTGGGTCCCATTAGTCTACGAACACCATAAGCCTTTAAATTAAAAAAAAAAACATAGTTGTTTAAATTTTATTGAACATAAAATGCATTTGTCTATATTGAGTAAAATTCTTGAAAATATTCCTAAAATTATATTTTTATAAGTTCTTTGAGAATACTGAAAATGAAAGAATGTCAAAACTTATGGGAACTTAAACTGTTTTAAAATGGTTTCGATTTAATAATGTTTTTTCTTATTTCGACTTAAGCCATTATAAAAAAATTCATATTGAATCAAATCCAATTTTACAAAATATCGTAAGTAACATAAGCTGTTTTTTTTCCTTTAATTTGCTACAAAGTTATGTCCTTAATTCTACATAAGCTATTTTTTCGAATGCCGTCATAAAAGTGAGTTAAGCGAATAGAAAATAAATTCAGGAGTTAAACGTTATTTCGGTAGGCAACCAAACGTCCAATTTCCTTGATAACAGAAGAGGTGTGCCGCAGAGCTCCATTCTTAGACCGCTTCTGTTTTCACTATACGTAAATGAAATTCCTTCGAACGTTTCCTCTTCCCTCCACATGTACGCCGATGATGTTCAAGTATATAGAAGCTGTTTTTTGGGTTTTATTGAGGACTGTGCAAATGCTATAAATGCCGACTTAGGTGGGATCGCTGCTTGGTCACACGAAAACGGTCTATTTCTAAATCCTATAAAAACCAAATACCTAGTAGTCAGTAAGAAATAGCTTGACCCATCATATTTCCCTGATGTCATGCTTCGTGACTCAATAATCGAATATGTTGATAATGCAAGAAATTTGGGAGTGGTCTTCAACAGAAAGCTTACTTGAGATAAACACATAAACACTGCCGTTGGAAAAGTTTATAGAACTCTACGCCAGCCTTGGCTATCCCACCATTTTACTCCTTAAAAACGCGTTTATTGCTAGCGAAAACGCTCTTAGTTTCCAGCTTGATTTACGGATGTGAGGTTTTCTGCAACTGTGATTCTTCTAGCAGGAGAAAACTAAACGTTGCATTTAATAATATTTCACGATATGTTTTTAAAGTAAGGCGTTTCGAAAGAATTTCCCATTTTTCTAGAACACTATATAATATGTCATTTGATCATCTTCTTCGTTATAAATCACTTATCCTGCTTTCAAATGTAATCCAAACAAATCAACCTAGTTTTCTCTTCCACAAATTAGATTTTAGTAATTCAATCAGAACTCGTCAACTTATTTTCCCCGTTTATCTTGCCTTACATTAGAACGGCAGTTTCTCATTAACTCCATCCGTTTGTGGAATTCTCTACCAATGCATGTTCGAGAGACGGGTGGCACTCAGTATTTGGTGCAATATTTTTATAATAATTTATTTCTATTTCTTGCAACTGAGAAGCCGTTGGCAAGAAACACTTCTGAAGATACTAATAGTTTTGAGAATTTTGTTTTAAATGAGTCGGCTTCTTCTTTCAACAATGGAGTTGAACTTGACTTCAGTAATGATGACAGTATGGAAAATCCTGACTTTTATCCTTGTTTCGAACTCAGCATTAGTGAAGAAAGTGCTGTCAGCGAAACAACAAGCTGCTATTCTTTTGGAAAGAAATGTATGTGATTAGCAAGTAGAAATTGTGAGTAACAGTGTAATGGAAGTGAATAAAGCCGAAGATTGTGTTGAAGAATCAGGTGAAAACAGATCTACGAAACAAGTAAAAAGAAATACCGGAAAAGCTTATTTAACACGTACTGAAAATTTGATTAAAGCACGAAAATTTAAGCCGTTAGTTGATTGTCGAAAGAAGTGTATGACAAAAATATCTGTGGACGACCAGAAAAATATTTTTGAAAAGTATTGGAGACCTGGAAGCTATAATCTGCGACACGCCTATGTGTGTGGTCTCATCGTTGTTAAGGAAACAAAGTCAAAGAGGACATCAAAACATGGAACAAATCCAAGAAAGAGAAATTATTCAAACTATTATTTTTTAGAAGTCAATGGAAGAAGAACATCCGTTTGTCAAAAATGTTTCCGTTCCACTTTGTCAGAAACAGAATAATTCATTAAAACAGTGGTTAAGAAAAAGTTGGGTTCCAATGGAACAACAAGACAACTAGATCAACGAGGAAGTGGATTAACAAACAAGATTGAACCTCAAAAAGAAAATGAGATCCGGGATCATATCAACAGTTTCCCATCATATAAGTCTCAATATAGAAGAGACACTGCCAAGAAGTATTTCCATAGCAGTCTGACAATATCATCGATGTATAAATTATACTGTGAAAAATATGATTCAGTGGCTTCAATTTTTACTTATTCAAAAATTTTCAAAACTATGAACATTAAATTTAAAAAGCCTAAACTCGATGCTTGTCATACATGTGAGATATTAAAAACAAAAATAGAAATGGTACCAGATGAAGAAGGAAAAATGTTACTTAAACCAGAGCAGGAAGATCATCGTAAGGCTGCTGACCTGACCTACGAGAGAAAAAGCAAGGACAACGACTGTGCTAGAGAAAATAAGGCATTTAAAGTGTTAACATTCGATCTTCAACAGTGTCTTCCTACACCGTTCCTCAGAAAAAATGTTTCATTCTATAAAAGCAACTGTAGACATACAACTTAACCATTCATGACTGCCTTTCTAACCAAGCTTTCTGTTATATGTGGGATGAATCAACAGCAAAACGTGGAGTTAACGAGATAGCTTCTTGTGTCTTCAAGCATTTTCAAACAATTCCACCGAACGTTACACACCTAATATTTTATAGTGAGCGTTGTGCGGGGCAAAATAAAAATGGATATGTTGCCACAATGTTTGAAATCTTAAGCAATAATTCCCATATTGATGTTATTGACCATACATTTTTGGTTCCCGGACTCACATGGAGTATGATGTAGATCACGCGGCTATTGAGAGAAAAAAGAAAGCATCAACCATAAAGTTTCGCCATCCAGGGGACTGCTACCAGTTGGTAAGATCTGTTGGCAAAACCCGGGCTTTCTTGACTTTGTTAAAATATCAAAAGAAATGTTTGTTTGGCGTAAGATTGAAAACGAGAAAAGCAAATTTGTCTGGAAAAATATTTAATGGTTGCGATTTGGCAGAGTATTTGGAGTTATGCAGTACAAAACAAGCCTCGATGAAAATGAAGTGTTCAAATGCTTGAATATAAAAAAGGTGCGAAGAACGCCGTAAGCAAGGAAAAGAAGAAGGTTCCATTTTGCGGGATAAATTTATAATATTAGTAGCATTATCCGAAACTTATAAATATTGTCCAAAATCATGAAATCATATATAAATATTTATATGTATATGGATATCATCGAGAAAAAATTTTTCGCGTTTTTACGGAATTTTTCGAGTTTTTCACTAAGAATTTTTTCATTCGGAAAGCCATTCCGGAACATTTGCATACACTATTCCATACAAAAATCAGATTCCGATTTTTAAAATTTCCCGACTTTTCTGGAGGGTTTTCCCAAAATTTTCTTTCGTAAAAATTTTCTCCTGAATAATACGAACAATTTAAAAAGAGATGGAGCCATTTTTGCACACCATTTTTAATTGCAGATGCGCATACAGACTTTCTATCACACGGGAATCTAATGACATCTATCCACCTACAAAATTTCATTAAAAACCGTTCAGTCGTTGAGCCGCGAAAGCGGAATAAACACCCAAGTATATATATTTTTCATATTTAAGCCTCTCCCATAAGAACCGTTAATTTTTTTCGGGATAAAAATGATCTAAATCCATTACCGCATTCATCTATATCTACCAATCAAATTTCATGCAAATTCGTGTGCTTTAAGGCGCATTGTGAATAAAACATTTGTAGAATAAGCTCTATGTAAAATTAAAATTAACCTATCCCACGGGAATCATTTTCATTTACATTTCCGGGATAAAAAGCAGCCTGTTTTCTATTTCAGACAATAATCTATATCTATACCAAATTTCATCCAGATCCGTTCAGCCGTTCCGGAGTTATTGAGCAACAAACATCCATATATGCAAACTTTCACATTTATAATATTAGTAGGATAACTACCTGTGATCCGACGAGCAATTTAGTACCTCTCGCTGAACATTACATAGAGGAGCATTACACTAACTATATGTCAGCTTGGTATATGAACAATTTTTAATAAATTTAATTGCACATTATCAATTAAAACTGCCCTTCTTGCCTTATTTCTTCTCAAATATTAATGCTATGTTTCAATTCAAATAGCTTAAATATAGCATAGCTATTTGTGAGTTTAATTGAAGCGTGATGCAACTTTAAGCTTTCTGATTCACAAAATATTTTACTGGAACTATTATAAATTCAAGATTTACTGAACCAATATTTTGCATACGATATAGGTACATAGTTCGTCAAATTTTCGTAACAAATTCCAAGTGTAATCTACCATAAAAAACTGCATACTACAAAGCTCCTTCCTGTGCATATAGCAATATATTTATCAGACCATAAAATAATTCAAACAATATTCGAGTGTAAGTTTGAATATGGAGGAAACTACTCGTACTCGCATTGAAAATAAGGAGTTTCATTCAATATTTTCAGCACCCATTGCAGAATTTATTGAAAATGAGAAAATGATACATACAACACGAACATATACGTTCGCAAGTCTGAGATTTTATGCATTGAATAGTGAAATATATACAATTTATTCTCTTGCAAAATAAAACTCCGAAATTAAGTCCTTGTAGGTAGGAAGGACCAATAAAATGGTAAATTCTTAAATTGTAAGCCCTAAACTTCTTTCATTACACCTAAATTCTATTTTTTTATAATATATGGTCAAATAATAGAATCTGAGAAAGTATTTCAAATAATTCGACAATATTCATCTCAGTAAAATGTTTAAGCCACTTTTAGCAATTTACTAATCTAAAAAGATGATTTAGCTAATTTTAAATAATTTTAACATTTTACTAAAGTTAAAATCACGGAATGGCTATTTTAACTTTTAGCAATTTGATAAATCCATTATGGAATCTGATAATATATCAGCCTTGCACGCGGGGTTCCCAGGTTCGAGTCCGGCTGGTGCACAATTTTGTTTTGTTCTTTTTTGTAAATAATGAAGTTAAAATAGTGAAAATAGAAATAACTAATACCTTTTTAGAGCACATGTTGGGCTTTCATCAACCTATAATTAATTTAAAACGCATAACAACATTAATGATGTTCATCAAAATTCAAACCCTACAAATGCTTAGCTTTCTGCTTAATTAGCAATTTACTAGTTTAGAAAAGGTTTAAAAATTTTGAAATAGTTAAACACTTAGGAAATTGCTAACTAGTAAAATGTTAAGCCCTTAACAATGGGTTGTTTACAATTTTGAGCCACGGAATGGCTACTTTAACTTTTAGCAATTTGCTAAATCCATTATGGCATCTGCAAGAATATCGCTTATGTACCCGAGGGTCCCAGGTTCGAGTCCTGCTGGTGCACAATTTTTTTTTGTAAATAATGAAGTTAAAATGATGAAAATAGAAATACTCGTATCTAATAACTTTTTAGAGCACATGTTGGGTTTTCATCAACATATAATTAACTAGCAAAAAGTCCCCGGCGTTGCTCAGGCACCCAAGGAAAAAGTCTTTTCATGCAATATCTTCCAACATTTGTAAGAAAAAGAATTTTTCATTTATTTTGTCGTTCAATACCCATGTTCTGTAACTTTTGAATCGATAATAATAGTCGAAAAACCAAAAAAAGTGTTTGTTTTGGTTTAAAGATGTCAACATGACACTTCAATTTATTGTCGTCCATTGGAAATAATAACATAACATAATTATCCCCTGTAAGTGAGGAAAACTTATTGCCTGAGTTACAGAAGATGGGCACAGGATTAGTTTTCTTATTTTTTTTTTTTAACAAAACGAACTATTCTTCATTTTGGGACTCTTCGCTTTCCGGAGGTTGTTTTTTTTACTTGCGATAAGTAAATACAATTAAAGGCAAGTTATGCATTCGTCGAAAAAAAGTTTTGCGATAACAATCAAACATGACATTATGATGATAGCGAGACGATAAAACATGGTCTAAAAATTCTGTTCGTCTGTATGTTAGTATAGCCACTTACAGTCCAAATGGGGGCCGAATTCCGTCAAACTTGATATAGTTTTTTTTTGTGAAAATGCCATTATGTTAAAGCTCATTTTTCTCGAAAATGGTTCCAGCGATTTTGATTTAAAAAAACCAGAGTATTTTTTCAGTATGAACTATTACATGGTTGGAAAACAAATTACCAATAATAGCTAAGAACGGTACATTCCATGGGAACGATTTGGTTGCTTTCTACTATCTGGAAAATGGCTTAGGTGGATCTTTTGTTCTTTTGAAATCTTACACATATAATATAGGTTTAGGTACGTCAACTTTTGATGCACACCAATATTTTTAATAACCTAATAGATATTTGTTTGTTTTTTTTTTTAAATCATATTTTAAAACGTTTTTTTAATATTTAAATATTTTCAAAACATGTTTCAAATTATAAGTAATGACTTTGGATGCAAAGCTTAAATGGAAAGAGCACATCAGAAAGAAACGAGAAGAACTAAACTTGAAGTACAGAAAAATGTACTGGTTACTAGGAAAGAACTCTGACCTATCTATCCAGAACTAATGTTATATAAGCAAGTACTGAAACCCGTTTGGACATATGGCATCCAACTATGGGGATGTACAAAGAAAACAAATGCTGAACCCATCCAAAAATTCCAAAGCAAGGTCCTTCGTGGAATAATAAATGCCCCTTGGTATATAAGAAATAGCGATCTACATCATGGCCTTCAAATTGAAATGGTTACAGAAGTGGTTAAAAAACACGCTATATCACACAACCAGCGACTGCAAAGTCATACCAACTCCGAAATGGAGATCGTCTTAAATATACGAGACACTGTTCGGAGATTAAGAAGAACCAAGCCTCATGAGCTGATGGTCTAAAAGCTATGGGAAAGTGTAATAACCTTAAACTTGCCCCAATGTGATTTAAATATAAATTAAGATAGTAAAATCATTTGTCGATCTTTCATAGATTGGTCCTGATTTCACCGGTAGTTTTAGTGCGGTAAGAGTCCCACACTACTCGGTACCGATTCTTACCGAGTGTCTTTTGAAGATTTCCATCGGATACAAAAAAAAAAATTATAAGTATACACAATATGCTTTATTCCTCGAAACAGCTTCACAGATTTTAATAATTTTATTCTCATAAAGTTAAATTCATCTTTATCAGTTTGTTTGCTAAGGCTTATGTCGGAAACCAAACCTATAAACAATTTAAAAAATTCTTCAGTACTTGTGAAAGTAAAAATTTCGGAACTCTGAAAGCTTACACATCAAACTTGATTAAACTTAACTTGTGCATTTGAAAAAGATGGCAGTTCAGTGTGAAATCCTATCAACTCGTATAGCTGGCACACGAAAAGTTGGGACCCACCAAATTTTGTTTTACTTTCATGAATATATAAATTTACGCGAAAGCATAAGGTTACACTTGCAAGTTAGTTTTTACGTTCGCAAAAGTAGCCACTGGCGCTGGGGAATCTTTGTAAGCGCGGTTTATAACCTAATTTCAATATTCTGAACAAACTATTCATTTCTAACATGGTGCCAAACACACGCGACCTTACGCTGCTGAAATGCAAGGAATATTGCATGAATTCAGCGGCGCCTGTAACTCAAAATACAACATTTCGCAATTGTATGTGCTTACACACGAAAATAAAGTTTCCTTGCAAACTTGAAAAAATTGATAGTTCAGTGCGAAACCTTAGCAAGCTTTTTGCTGTTATGAAAATAATCCTGGCGACGCACGGTCAATTCATGTATGTGTATAAGCCCCGCATAAATTATAGAAAAGGAACACGTCTAATGTCGAATGTAATATAAGCGTGAAACTCAAAATGTCGGGTCTTTAAAGGTAATGCGACACTTTCCGACACTATGCATAATTATTTTTCAAGCCGCACTTGAATAGCAGCCTTTCTCGTCTTCGCTATCATTTTAATGTCATGTTTGATTATTATCTCAGTTTTTTTTTCAAGGAATGCATAACTTGCCTTATATTGTACTAACTATAATCGCATGTAAAAAAACGAAAGCGAAGAGTCTCAAAATTAATAATAGTTCGTTTGTAAACAAAAATACAAATAATAAATCTTATTTGGTTAATTTAATAAGAAAATTAATCCCAGTTAAATAAACGACAAAATAAATGATAAATCCTTTTCCTTACAAATTTTGTTTCTTAATTTTTTATTTCATTTGGAATATATTTCATTAAAGACTTTTGCCTCGGGTGCCCGGGCAACACCGTGGGTGGCCGTGGCACGATAGTTGTGTGTTCGCCTGTCAACCCCATGGTCACAGGTTCGATCCCTGCCGTAGTCTATGTCCTCTCATTTTTCCATTAAAAACCAATTCTAAAATAAATGTCATACGAGTTGCTCTCTTACTCATTACAAGCTGTTTGGCCATCGAACTAACAACATGTGATTGAGTAAAACTAGTATACTAATAAATATGACACCGAATAAAAAAATAATGCGAATTATAAGGGACATAGATAAATAAGGAATTCCTCCGCATTAGTTCAGCCGCCATCCCTGGAGATACAAATCTGAGACAACAACCACTTCCAGTCTCAGAACATCGCGCCACACATCGTTCCTATCCTTCTTTCTCTTGCTAACCTAACGCCGACGCTGTGTTGAAACATTTAAAGGGTAGTAAATATAATCCCTTGAGCGCGTGTAGATTATAAAAAAAAATGGAAACAGAAAAACGTAAATAAAACAAATATATACATTTGGAAATTCTATTTCCAAATCAGTATAAATTTAATAGGTAAGTACAAATATTTGTGTATTAAGCATATAAAACATAACTCATATATTAAATTTATTAGTCTATAAGCTGAACAAAGGACAACAGAAGATGATACAATCATTTTTATAGCGTGTCAAATGGTAAGTCGTCAGTTTATCTGTCATATACAGACAAACTTACATCGAAACAAAATTACACTTTTATATATTAGTAGAGATTTACAACGCATAACAACAATCTGTTCATCAAAATTCAAACCTTACAAATGCTGAGCTTTCGGCTTAATTAGCTATTTACTAGTTTACAAAGGGTTTAAAAGTTTTAAAATATTTATTCAATCAATAAGCACTTAGAAAATTACTTACTAGTAAAATGCTAAGCCGCCAGCAATGAGCTGTTTAAAATTTTGCGCCAATCACTTTAAGAATTGTTAAAATAATATAACACATTCTAGTCATGTACATCACGATTTAACATTTATGTAAATGGAAATAATGAAAGCAGCAGAAAAGGAAATTGAAACTTTTTCATGAAGGCTAAACCACTATAAGAATACATTTAGATATTAAGTGGTGTCCTGTCCTTAAATTATCATGGTAAATTGTATCCATAAAATTGCGATTTGAACATAGAAGAACACTCTTCTAAAACGGATGTGAGGCTCTTTGTGGTGCCAAAGCCAAGAAATCAATTCTCATTCAGAAGAAATAAAAGTTTCTATATTGCATAAGCGTTATTAGTTAATAGTGTAACGGCGAGCTTTACACTTTCAATGACTCCCCCAACACTTCGAAACTTCAAAAATTACACAGCGCACCTTAACTACTTAGTTAATTAATATGACTAAGGAAAACGGCTTCATAATATTGTATTTCCTCACATTTTTCCTCTCAAAATGCACTCCTTAGGTTAGGTTAGGTTGACATGTCCGTCAGGAAAACAACTGATACATTAAGACCTTAGATAGTTCCGTTGTGATACCACATGAAGATATATTAACTCTTTAATTAAAAAAAGCTTTGCCATGTACACAAGAAGGTAGCATCAAATATAGTTCCGCGAAAAGTGATTTAATTTCTTGTTATACAGTCTTAATAAACAATTAAAGTATTACTAAAGTTTAATTAAAGTACAAATATACTTACTTTTCATACGTTTATATTGAACAATTAATTCCAAGCATTTTAAAAAGGTTTTAAATATTTCATATTTTAATTTCTGTGAAATTAAGAATACAAATTAACTTGAAATGTCGTCAAGTGAACAGCAACGAAAGCTCAGGTCGGCGGAGAAGGGTTATTGCAGTCCAAACTCTTATACCAGTTCCCCTGTGACAAACTCTGCTTCAACAAAACTGTGGAACAAAATTGAGCTTCGTCTTAGCAAAATTGAAACTCGGCTTGATTCGCTCTCTAAAACTATTGTGTCACAATTAAAATCGGAAATTAACAGTTTGGAAGTAAATTTATCCTCGCGCATTAACATTTTAGAACTTGATGTTGATAAAAAAACTAAAACGCTTACAAAATCATTCAATGAACAACACGACACTTTAACTTTGCGGATTAAAACTACCGAGTTTGATTTTGATAATAAAATCAAAAAGCTGGAAGACACATTCAATCAGAGACTCAGTTCCTTTAATCACTCATTGTTTACATTGGGTAACCGATTTGAAACGTTGGAGCAACAGGGAAGTAGAATTGACACACATGAAGAGGAGCTTTGTATGATTAAGGCACAAGTGTTAGAAAGAGATAACACTATGTTGAAAATACAAATTGATGCACTTGCACGCAATAACATTTCTGGAGATCTGGTGCTACATGGAATACCAGTACGTAATAATGAAAATCTTAGGAATATTTTTGATCGTTTCTGTAATCTAATAAATTATGTACCGTCGCCACCGATTCACATTTTTCGCACTAAACCGAGAAACTCATCAGCAAATAGCGCAATTATTATTAAACTTCCGCACTCGCAAGATAAAATCAATGTTTTGAAAAATGCAACTGCTTATTACAAACTGAACTCTAAAGCTGTAACTTTGACTGATCTTGGGTTTGAGGGAAATAAGTTTGTAAGAGTGTATGAGAGGTTAACAAGGGACAACCATTCAATGTATCGTAAAGCAATTGAATTCCGAAAGACAGGTTTCTTGCATGCTGTATTTACAAGACAAGGCAGAGTATATGTCAGACAAAATAACGATGAACAAAGAAAACCTCTATGTATTACAAGTATGAACTCTCTTGAAGTGCTTTGCTCATATGGTACGTCTACAACTGGCACCGTTGATATTCATTCTGTTGAGAATAGAATGGATAAGGAATCAGAGGAAATATTTTCACATGCTAATCAAGAAGGTGTTGCTCGAGGTAATGATGCTGCTGTTGTTTTTGTTGATGGCGATGATGATTCTGCTTGTTGATGCTGTTGTTGTTGCTATGATGCACGTATGATTCTCACTTATATAATTTGTACTTAACATTCATATTTAATTGCTCTATATTAATTGTACTTTAACTATTGTTTACTTCTATTTCATTTATTTTCTTTTTATTACTCTCATTTAAAATTGAATTTCTTAAGCAGAGTTAATTTTTGCAATATGATTGCCTATATGTATTTTTATAAGGGCCTCTTATTTGAACCACACTTTAAATTTAAAAAAAATTTTAAATTATTAATTTTATATAGTAATTGTATTTATAAATTAATTGAATTTTCTTATATTACTAAAGAATGTCTTTCTTACTTTATTATTTTAGTCCAAATTATTATTTTAGTGCAAATTAGTTCCTCTTTAATGTTGGTGATGGTTTTTTATAATAATTTATTTGTTAAATATGGTCTTTGGTACAGATCCTGATAATGTAAGGAGTGTTCTAAATGTGATGTGTCGTGCGTTTGATGGTCTTAATGTTTGTTGTTTGAATGCTGAGAGTATAAGAGCTAAATATTCAGTATTTTATCAAATGTTTAGCACCTCTAGAGTGGATGTCATTATGGTATCGGAATCATGGCTGAGTGCCCATAATACGAATGCTCTTGTTGCTTTACCTGGTTTTAAATTGCACAGAAATGATCGTAAAGACAGAGTTGGAGGTGGTGTGTGTATGTATTTGCGTGAGCATATTTCGGCTTCTACAGTCTATAGGTCAACTGCTGCTAATATTGAATTTATTTGTGTTGAAATCAAAAATGCAGTTGAAAAGTGTTTACTTGTTTCTTTATATAGCCCACCAAACATGTTTAGAGAAGAAAATCTATTTGAACTAAAAGAAACATTATTAAGACTGAGTTCTAAGTACAGTGGCATTTTGATTGGGGGTGAGTTTAACGTAAATATTTTACTTAACAACAATATAACGAGATTACTTAACTATTTTTGTGATGTTATGGGACTGTCAGTTATAAATTCCCTTTGGCCAACTTGTTTTAAATCAGATTCAAATCCTTCCTTGCTGGACATGTTTTTGACAAGTTCTAAGAGGAGGATTTTAGGAAATGATCAAATAAGGCCTACATCTGATTTTATTCATGATTTTATTTTTTGCTCCTATCAATTTGACGTGAATAGAACAAATAGGATTCATACAGTTAGTTACAGGTCGTATAGTGGCCTTGACCATGAAAGCATACAAGCGAGTTTTCTGAGTTCAGAATTGAATGGGATTTATTTCTCATCAGATGTTAATTCTAAAGTTTCTATTTTCAATAATGTTATTACCAGGCTGTATGATGAATATGTTCCAATTGTTACTAAAGAATTTAAAATTAAAAAATGTCCTTGGTTTAATGATAACATAAAGGCTATGATTCGGGAAAGGGAACGTTTCTTCCGGAGGTTTAAGGCTAACAGAACAGAATACAATAGAAGAAAATATACAGTAGCTCGTAATAAAGTTATTTCTCTCATACGTAACTCCAAGCGTGAATATATATCAGCGAAGCTTGATCCGTCTCTCGGTTCAAAAGAATTATGGAATAATTTAAAAAAACTTGGTGTTAAAGAAGACAAAAATGAAAACAAATGCCCTTTTAGTGCTCAGTCTATGTCTAATGTCTTGATCCCACCTTCTTCCGGTTCATGTATCCCTCATGATTTGTTTAATGTTTCTGGTGATGGTAATACCCTCTCATTTGTCTGCATTAGTCCTTACGAGTTACTTTGCTCTATGAAGTCGGTTAAATCAAATTCTATTGGTCCTGATGATATTTCACCAAAGTTCTTAAAGCTTATACTCCCTATCATAATCAACCATCTTTTTCATGTAATTAATTTCTGTATTTATAGTGCTCAGTTTCCTGATGCTTGGAAGAAAGCTAGTATAATACCAGTCCCTAAAAAAGCTAATCCTTCTAATCCTTCTGATTTCAGGCCTATCAGTATTTTATGTTTTTTATGTAAAGTATTTGAAAAAATTATTCATGACCAAATCCAAGCCTATTTAACTGAAAACAACTTACTGTCTCAATGGCAATCTGGGTTTCGAAGCAAACATAGCTGTGAGTCTGCGGTAGTTAAAGTTACTTCGGATTTTAGATTTGCACTCGATTCTGGTAAATTCGGTGTCATGGTGTTACTAGATTTTTCCAAGGCATTCGACTGTATTGACCATTCCATCCTACTATCTAAACTTAAGGTAAAATTTAATTTTGCTAGCACTTCGCTTAGGCTTCTACACAGCTATTTACTTAATCGAATTCAACGTGTAAAAACGGATGTGGGTACATGTAATCCTACTATAATCAACGCGGGTATACCGCAAGGTTCAGTCTTGGGTCCGCTTTTATTTTCCTTATTTATCAATGACCTTCCCAACGTAATTAAAAACAGCCAACTTCATCTGTATGCTGATGATGTTGTTCTATACATCTTTCGTTCAGTTGGTCTGATGGAGGATTGTATAGTAAGGTTAAATGAAGATCTAAGTTATGTTCTCAATTGGTCCGAATAACAATGCAATGAAACTAAACCCTTCTAACTCTGTCTCCATGCTATGTTCTAGGGATCAATTAAGTCTTGAAGAATTTCCTCCGGTAATTCTTGACAATGAAAGAATTGTGTATGTGAAAGATGTGAAATATCTAGGATATAAAATAAACAGTAATTTAAGCTGCTGTGGAGCAATCTCAGATACAATTAGGAACATTTATTTTGGTCTCCGATCTTTGAGATCTTCCTCTGAGTTATTGTCTCCTGATATGAAATCATACCTTATAAAATCGTTGATTTTGCCATACTTTATTTTTAATTGTTCGGTCTATCCCATTCTTGATTGTCTATGTAAGCGTAAACTCTATGTTGCTTTTAATGACTGCATTCGTTTCATATATGGTATTCGGAGACATACCAGTGTCTCACAGTTACAACATTTACTGGTTGGTATGAGTCTTGAGAATTATTTGAGATACAGACTTATTTTAAGGTTCCATAATGTCATCCACAGTAGATGTCCTGCTTATTTAAGTGAATCGCTTCAGTTTACCAATTCTCAACGAGGATTGAAACTAATTGTACCGCGTTTTTCGCACATCATTGCAGAACGCTCTTTCTATGTATCTGCAGTTCGTTTGTGGAATTCACTTCCGAACGAACTGCAGAGTATAACCTCACCTATCACTTTTAAGAGGAAACTATATTTGCACTTTTCTAGTCTTTAAGTACTATTGTTTTTGTTTTTGGTTTTCATTTTTGAATACTATTTTTCTACTAAATAACGTTAATTTCTTTACTTTTTGTTTCATTTTTATATTGCGTAATAAATAAATTACTATATTTACTTCTCTTGAAAACATATATTACATTTTACTCTTATTTTTGTACATAATGTGTATAATTAAATCTAAATTAAATTAAATTCATTATTGAAACATATTGTAAATTTTATTCTAGATACTCTATAAGATTCATATCTTAATGTGTCATTGTCAACCTTATATTTTATTGAAATAAATTGAAATTAAATTGAATTTAATTAAACCAATTGGAACCTCTAATGAAGCGGTGTATCCGGTGCATCAATATGTGTTTAAGATCACTGAGAGGGAGAGAGCAGGACATGATCACAGATGATGGGAGATAGTCCCCTCTTCCTCCTCATCCATACAGCTTCTGCAAAAGTCATTGGAGAAAACGCCAAGTCTTTTGGCGTGTCTACCAATTAAACAGTGTCCAGTTACGATACCTATTACGGAGTGAAGTTGTTTCCTACTCAAAGAGAGTAGACCTTTTGTACGCCAGGCAAACTAGTGATGTTTGACCATCTGAAATTTATTTGTTTTATGGAGTTTTGATGTAACAAGATTTTTTTTGTAGCGATAGGCATACCGATTTCTTCCATATCCGGTAGAACAGGTATTTGGGTTCATTTCCTGGCGAATTCATCGGCTTTGCAGTTTCCCAAAATATCCCCATGTCCCGGCACCAAAATCAGGTGAATGTTAAACTATTCTGCCATCTCCCTGATAGATGATCGACAGTTGCGGGCAGTTATAGAATTTGTGGAAACAGAACAGCGCCAAGTGATTTGAGGGCTGCTTGACTATCAAAGAACATGTAGATATCCGATGTGGATATCCGGTTTTCCCTTAGCCAGGATATAACGCTTCTTTAATCGCCAGAATTTCCGTTTTGAAAATACTACAATGGTCTGGGACGGAAAGAGAGACTAAGATTTAGTCTGTCTGAGAACACACCGCCCTCTTCGGTTTTTGAACCGTCCGTGTAAAAGTGGGCTGACTCATCTGTTAAGAACCTCTCATCCTCCCAATCTGATCTGGGTGGGATGGTAACTTATAAGTTCTTGTCGCAGATTAGGTGGTATGTGGTGTAGTCTGAACATCCTAGTTTTGGTCCGAATTTGTTCAGAATGCTAGTCCATTGAGAGAGGGCTTTGAGAAGAACAGCTGTATTCGCGGCCACTTGTTTGCTAAAAATGTCGAAGGGTGTAAGATTTAGTAGTATGTTAAGGGCAGCCGAGGGTGTAGAGCAGAGTGATCCGCTGATACATAAGCTAGCTGATCTTTGGACTTTATTTAATTTGTCACAATAAGTGATTTTGCCCAATGCAGTCTAGCATACTGCTACCCCATAAGGTAAGTATACCAGATAGGTCTGATAACCGCTGTATACAACCAGTGATTTATCCGTGGGGAAAAGCCCCATTTATTCCCAGTGGCTTTTTTGCAAGAGAAGAGTGCAACAGCTGCTTTCCTTACTCTTTCCTGTATATTGAATTTCCAGCTTAGCTTTTTGTCTAGTATGAGACCTAGGTATTTGGCATCATCTGAGAAAGTCTGTGGTGTACCGCATTTATTGATGGCGGTATAAGTATGGGAATTTTATATGTCCTAGTTAAGAGGACAAGTTCTGTCTTTGGTTCCCCAAATGTTTAGTTGATTAAGAGAAATTTGCCTTAAATCTGTTATAGTTGGAGCGTGCCTACCTGATACAACAATGGCAACATCATCAAAATAAGCTATTACATTATATCCCTCTGCTTCCAGGTCTATCAGCATTTCGTCTGCGCTCCTTAGATATATGAATTCATGAACATTTTAAAGCATATTGCTTCATGTACAGTTTTGGTTCTCAATAAAAATGACGCCAAGAATGAGCTATACCGATGCAATTTCCCCATTACAGTTGCAATAAACATATTCAATATCATCTTTAACAGCATATGTCTAATAACGCAAGAACAGAAGATAACGTTCAGAAACGTTGCTAGAGCTAGAGACTTTATCTTATTAGAAAGCCAAGCAAAGTCCTCTATTACACGATGAAACTAGATGCAAGCGACTTATCGTACAACATAGATGCAAGAGAGAAAAAAAACGAAAAGATGAGACGAAAAAAACTGCCGGGTGTCGCTTGTGTAAAATTTTCTGTGCAACTATTTAAGATTGTAAAGCCTTTGTCAAGAACTTTATGCCTCGCAAGCTCCTACTGAAACCAGGGCAAGGAATCAAGAACAATCGATCCGCTACAACAGAAGCAGTATTTCGGCTTTAAATTTAAGAAATGAGCTTACTATGTACTATTGTAAGCTCGGAAATAAAATAAAATTAAAATAAGAAGTTTTTTTTAATAATACAAATTCTATATGCTACTGAAATACATCAGCCAAGTAGAAGACTTAGCACTATAGTTGCGTATTGACAAAGGTCCTCACTAGTCAACTGATGAGTCCATGTGAGATCGCCGCGACGAAACGCCAATTTTTGTTGGACTAAAGGCCGTTAAAACCTATTTTGAATCAAAAATTAAAATATTTGAATAAAAAATTACCTGAACAGTTACAAATTTTTGCAACCTCTTCCCATTTTGTATCACTAATATTCTTATATTTTAATCTTTTTCTTTATCCTGCGATAAAACATGTCGGTCTTGAACAGACGAAATTAAACTTTCAATCTCTATATTGGCCATCTTTCTTTTACGTCGCTCAGCGACCAACTACAAAATTAGAACATGTTTTAATTCTGAGCGACTACGCTCTGTCGCTTAGCAGCGTCGCTCAGTAACAGCATGACCATATCCTTAGATTAACCAGAATAAGATGGAAAACTTTCGTACGTTTCACCCCCCACAACCCATTTGTTTAACCTGTTGGATTTGTAAAATTGACTTTCTATCCATGAATACATGTGAAACCCAACAACAAAATGACCGGGTGAGCTTGTTTTGTTTCGACAGTTCGATTTTTTTTATAGAAATGCCGTGGTGAGATATTTTTGGTAATTTATATTTTTATTATCTATTTATTTTATTTTATATTTTTGATTAATTTTCAGTAGAACCATTCGTCCAGATGGTTGTGCGTCGTGCGAGTTTACCTGTGATGAACTCCCGTCTGCTGAAACTGTGCTGAAATCGGCACATTGCATTGGCGAATTGCACCAAGTTCGTTATCACCCATTTTCGTTGAAACTGTGATCGATGACCCATTCCTTGTCTGCTGCTTTATGGAATGCTCGTTCAGTCCAATTTCTTTTTGAAGGCATTATGGCATTTTCGGCCAATTTGAAAATCTAAAACAAATCGAGTTGTCTATACAATCATTTCTCACTAATTGTATTCCATGTCCAGGATAAATTTTACTTGAACAAAAGTAATACGTTTCCCACATACGCATTTTTCAGTGAATTTTATTAAATAGTAAATACAATTCGACCGACAAATTGAAATTTTAACACAATACGTCTTAGTTTTTTTTGTTGCTCTCTGTTTTCACTTTTTGACATCTAGAAAACTCACCTCGGAAAAATTAATAGATATAATTTTTAGGAAGTGTTCAAAACTTTATTAGATGTAGGACATACTTGTTATTGATATTGCATTTTATTTATATGTCGTTTTCCATTTGTCAATAGGGAAAATGCGAATTTTCTTGGCGAAAATAACCCAAATGATTTTTTGATTGTATGTGTGTGCAAGTATTTTGAAGAGTAATCAAAAGCGTTTCACTTTTTAGCAAATTTAGATTTATAGGATTTTCACACCAAACCCAGAAGGGTGTTTTCAGCTAAAAGTTTACCAAAACTCGAAAACCGTTAACACTGAACATTTACAAGTTTTTGTTTGAAATTTTAATTATTTTGAAACCAAAGACAATAGCAAATACGTTGTGAATTGAAATTGAAATTGAAATTGCCCCAGACAAAAATGTATGGGAAAACTTGTGTTCTCGCTTTATGTTTTCATTCAAAAACGATAATTTCGCGAAAAGCGTGTTTTGGGTTTGGTGTGAAAACTCTATTACTTTGGTGTGTGTGCAAGAACGTACGGACCATACAGATGCCCAAAATCGTACCCATATTCCAAACCACAAACAGTGCATATAACTCAGTGGGTAGTTTCATGTCATGTCGTTGATTGGACCTGGATTTCTTGACTTCCAATAGATTTTTTCATTTCATGTTCATGGTTCTGCCATCATTCATGGCCTGTGGAGACAGCCTGTTAAAAGGCAAGGTTATATGATGTTTTTAATTTACGTGTTAAGCCCTATTACTACATTTAACACACTTTTGTATAAAAGTAAAAAAAAATTGTACAGAAAAATGGATAACTCAATGGAGTTCTATAAAAATAACACGCACGAGTATTTAAATAATCTTTTCTGAAACTGGGTCGTATTTAAATTGTACCTCATTTGCTTGAAATCAGCTTTTAGTATTCATTTAAAAGCTTTTGAAAATATTAAAGCTTAATGCAATAAAAATGAACTTGTAATGTATTTATTTGTACTATGTAATGTTATTTGTTATTAATTCGCTTTACTAAGAAATGTTAAATGTAATATGAGCCTTAAGCTATTCTTATACTTTTATACTTTTATCATGCCACCTCGCGGTCATCAGGAGAACTGTCAAAAACAAACAAGAACTAACTTCAAGCGAAATGATTTGAAAAGGAGGAAAAAAGACCAGCCGCCGTTGTAAATAGACGCTTCAATAAAGGAGATAATAAATTTATTAAACCGAAAGTATAGTTTCATTTAGAGTTTCATTCTGAGTTCACTATTTTAAACTTTTCAAATTAATTTTTAAATGTTAGATAAAAATCTTTTTTTTCTGAATTTTTTTCTTCGTTCACAAACATAATTTTTACTGTTTAATTTTAAGCAAATGCTAAGCATATTTGATATGCATTTTCGTTTAACAACATTAGTTGAGTTATAATATGCTTTCAATAATTTTATTTATATTCCATGCAATTCTAAATTGAAATGATATGTATTTAAGGTGAGTTTAGCACTTTATAAGTAGTTCATTCATTGTTCATCAATTTCCGACCCTACCCACCGATTTGTTTTAAATAACCGCCAAATCCGTGGTGAAACTCATTTTTGCATGTTTGCGTGAAATTTGGTTGAAATCATTTTGTATCCACACTCAGATGCAGAAATTTCCGATCTTATTCTGGTTAATCTATGGCCATATCTATAGGTTTTAAATGTTCTATTTTTGTTGGTCGCTCAGCGACGTCACTCGTTCGCTTGTCGGTCAGTGCGTGACCGGGGCCTAATCTTTCAAAGGCCAATGAGGACTAACAAATGCAATACCAAAATCCACTTGGATTTTCAGAAAATTTATTCCAAATTGAATCTTTTAAATATGTCAGCTACATTTATTCAATATAATTTCTTGATCTTCCTTCAATAAAATTGAAAATTGTAATAAGTGTGGCGGAATAAAACACAGACATTATGGTAGTTGATGAATAACTCTTTTTATTTAATATGATTTCACCTTATTTATACTTAACTATAAACAAATCAATTTAATGGAAAGTGCAAGCTTAGCAAGAAAACCAGAACTCAATTGTGTCACACATTACTTGGGCTACGCACTTGAAAAGTTTCAAGTGGTGCGATATGAATCGTCACTATTTAAGTTGGCCACTGAGTCATGCTGACACTCGCAATAATATAATTATGCATTGAGTTCCGGATTCTCGTCATACTACAAAATACTCAGTCATCAAGCAAAAATATGCATTAGTTAGAGTTGCTCAAAGATCAATGCTTGAAACATACCTCTGAAATATTAACCCGAAAATACTATAAGTCAAAATTAATTCAGGTACATCAGAATTGTCTTCATTCAGAAGACGCTAACGACATTGAACCACACGCTTACAGTCACACCGCTGGCTGTATATCATACAAAATATATACTCAACCTCATACTGAATTCTTATGTTCGTCAGTATTTATAAAATCTTCATGAAAAGCGTTGGAGAGTTCGAGGAAAAATCCTGCCCATTTTATGCGAGGAATCAGAAATCATACCCTTGGACATATGCAGTGCACTATTATAAATGCAGTTCCACATAATTTTGGGTTGAACACACCACATTCTTTCATCCACTAATTTAATGTGTTTACGATTTTTTTACTTGCGATTATAGGTACTATAAGCTGAGTTATGGATTCGTGCAAAAAAAAATTCTAACAATCAAATATGACATTACGTTCATAGAGAACACCAAAAAAGTGTGTCCCCCAATTCCGCCTGTCTGTCTGTCTGTCTGTCCACGAGTCTGCAGCCTAAACGGTTGGATGGATTTGCTTCAAACTTGGTATACATTGTTTGTTCGGTAATATGCCCACACGTTTTTTTATTTTTTTTTTTAAGACGACAAATAACAGTAGCTCCCATAAATTTTTTTCCGGCCAAAAATAAAAAAACTTATTTTGCTCGAAAACGGCCCCAACGATTTTTATAAAAAAAATCGGTTCATTAATGAAGCAAAAGGGAACATTTCAGTAATTTTTTTTTGGATAAAAATTATTACTTTTGCTACTTTTAGTAGTACCATTTTTTTGGTTTTAGATTTTTTGGAAAACGGTAAATTTAATTTTTCTGAATTTTTTTGCGCAGAAGCTCCTGAAAAGTTTAAACACTTTTTGTAAGCCAAAATTTTTCAATTTTTTTTTTGGAAATTGAAAGAAAAAAACTTTTTTTGTTGAAAACTCAAAATTTCGAAAACGACTTAATGGATTTTTACGAAACGTTGTATTTGGTAGTTTTTTGATATTATCTTGAACATATAAAAAAACTATATTCCTCAGATAAAAAACAACGGTACCTCCAATACAAATGTTAAAAAAAACGTTAAGAAAAAAATTTATTTCTCGAAAACGGCTCAAAGGATTTTTATAAAAAAATGTGTATTTTCCTAAATTAGTACAGTCCACTTTCAGGTATACAAATATTTTTTTTTGCGTACTTATTAACGGTACTTCCCATAGAACCACTTTTCATGTTTTCGACTTTCTCAATATTGGATGAACCTATTAAAATAATTTTTTTTTTTGCATAAATGGCGCCATTAATTGTTAATAAAACTGCATGCGAAAACTTTCAAAAAAAAAAAAGTTTTGCGATTTTTAAAAAATAAATAATTTTTGAATTTTTTTTAAATTTTAATTTTATATGTATATTAATAATATCTTCAAAATGGCGTTTAAATTTTTGTTTCTAAGATTGTTTTAATATTTTATACATAAAAAAATATTTAAAAAAAAACAGCTCCAAAGATTTTAAATTTTTTTTTGATATATTCTTATTAATCAAGGAATTCAAACTGCATCTTATTTTCCCTCAAACTATAACGACTAAGCTATATAAAAACATTTAATTATGTGTATTATCCATTTATTTCTACCTTAGGTACATTTTGATGTAAGCATACTTAGGTCCATCAATATGTCTATGTATGTAGACATATTTTACTCTCCTAACTTACATAATTAAAATCCAAAACTTTAATTTAAATATACATTTTTAGGTAGGTACCTGTATAACTATTCCTTAAATCATCCATTCGACAATTCATTATACTAAAAATCAAGATAATCTTACATACAAATGCTTAAAACCTGCATAGGATAACTACACCTAACTAACTAAACCTGAATGGATACATAAAAGTTGTAGACATATTAACCCATTATTGCTGTGCGCTTTAATAGGAATCATTACATCACCAATTTACCATTAATGAAAATTCGAACCAAACTATAACAACGTTAGTGTAAAATCACATCTTCTGCCAGCAGAATAAATTGCATGACAAGCTGACGGGCCGACAGATAGACAGGATAGAGGACACAAGTCACAACATTACCATTTCGGTTTGGTTTTGTTGAATTAGCAATTCAAATCGATGTTAATCGAAATCCACCCACATAGAAACAACTGCATATCCCCATTACACAGTAGTAACTGTATTCGAGCTCACCGCATTGATTATATCAAAATAATTGCGGTCTAATTATCTCAAACTAACTCTGATAGTTGAATGGATATAGCTGCAGTTTGCCAAACTATTGCATATACATATGTAATGTACAAACAAAGCATTACACATATCGGAATCGTAATAGAAATTGGACAAACTAAGGAGTTATTATGAGGAGTGCCGTTCATTATATTCGTCCGTATTAGTGAAAGACAATTAATTTGCCATCTGAAGATTTAGGATTGACATAAATTTATTCATCATGTTGAATTGCCGATGTCAACGCTCAATGGTTCACTGGATGGACAATTTCAATCGAAGAAATTCTAAGTAATTCTTGATGTCGTCTCTGGAGAAGACATTCAGGCAGTCAAATCCCAATTGAGAGTATGTTATTCGAGAACACGACTATCTAAATGTACTTACACCTGTTAGATGTGTGTTGTGATGTCAAATGCGCCTAAGTCTTGTTAACATCACTTCGAATGAGTTATCTTATTAACTAGAAACAATGCCATGCATTAACGTGCACTTAGTCTACAACACCTTAAAAGTTCTTATTTGCGATATATAGGTTCTATATTGCAAGTTATGAATTCGCAAGAAAAATCGAATATCGAACACGAGATTTTGTCTGATTAAGCAAACCGCCAACGACGCCGCACAGTGGGGCAAACAGGGAAATAATAAGAATTTTTTCAAATTTTTTTTTGCGGTGTTTGATAGCCTACTCGTATTGTTTTCATTAATAATCAGAGAAAACAGTTCTAACTCGTTTTCTTCATTTCATTTTTGCTTGTGGCTGTGAGCGACTTAGGAAGTACGACAATATAATTTCATCCAAAAATCATCTGTTTTTACTAATGAACAGTTTGGCTTACTGTGGTTTTATTTGTAAAGATACAATTATGAAACTTTCCATATTTGTAGTTCATTTGCAAAAGAAAAAAATATATAATAGCCCAAAATTTTAAAATATGACATTAAAAAAAATAATAGAGCGAGTAGGAAAGAGGAAGCAGGTAATGTGAATGTCTAAAATTGTAATTTTCTTAAGGTTTATACTATTGCCTAATCTTCTTCTTATATATAAAGAACAATCCAAATATTGTGCGCTATCTTCTTTTTTTCGGCTTGATAGATTTGAAATTTTCAGGAGATCTTAGAACATGATTGGAGAGTGCATACAAGAAATCTGTTTGCCGTCCGATGTCTAGAACCGAAGTTATGACCAAAAATGTAACTTCATGTTTGTTATTGCTTTATTAGTATAAATAATGTGTTTTGTTTTGCATACACAAACTTTCAATTTGGTTTCTCTTTGTTAATTCGCTGTGAAGCTTGGAAAATTTCGGTTAATTGGCAAACTTATTGTGATAGAAGACGTTTTGGGTGAAGCAGCTTACGAGATATATATTAGATGACACTGTGCTGCGATTAATGCTACAACCTGATAGATGGCGTTGTACATTAACTTAGGCTGTGCGCGATTTGATAGGTGTCCTTTTCACATTATAATTTTCAATTCAGAAAATGTGCTATTTTTCTTGCTGAAATTGATTCAAGTTTTGCGTATTATTACATTGATTCGGATCTAACCTTAGACGACGTACCTACACTTTTTGCAATAATAAATAATCAAAATGTCCATGATAATCAAGCACAAGAGGTACGTGCAGAAGAATTAAATGTGCCCATATTGCACAGCTTCAAACTGCACAATCACCACCACAAATTTGACAAAAAGTTATTAGAAGAGGAAAAGTGGTAAATGTACACTTCAATCGCGCTGCTTTGGTATACGATTCCGCAATCGCATTTAATTTCTCGATGCTCCCGGTGGGACATGCAAGACATACGCCATTTAGTTATTTATAGCAACAATTCGGCCAGGATCTCTTTCGTTGCCTGTTGAATCCTATGGCATCTATGGCATTGCTGCCACACTGTTTGAAGGCGGTCTAACTGCACATTCCGCTTTGAAGCTGGCGATGAATTTTCTAACGGTTGACAATCCAATAACGTGCACAATTACCAAGAATTCGGCGAAAGCGAAATTGATGCGAGAATGCAAAATCATAATTTGGTATGAATGAACGATGGCGCATAAGCTAGCTTTGGAGGCAGATGACCTAACAATGAAGGATTTACAAGCTGATTCGAGATAATTTGGGGATATGATATTGCTCAACTGCTTCCCGTCATCCCGAAATCTACTGCTGGCGATGAATTTAATGCATGCTTGAAATCGTTGTCTTTATGCCGGCATGTCAAGAAGTTGTAATTGACCACAAATATGACAGTGGGCTTGTAGAGCGACCCATCGGTTGCTGAATTCTGAAGATTACTGCTTGCACTTGGCAATGGCCAAATTTCTGTTGATGTGTCGACTGGATTGATATCCTTTCCGACAATTTTTTGCGAGTTAAGGAGAAACTCATCACCAAAGTAAAGTGTTCCTCTGTATTGTAAAAAATTATAAGAATTTCGATTGGATTTGTGAACGGGCAATACTTGCAGCGGACAAAAAGGAAGTCGTCGATAGCTTGGTAAACAGTCCTTGCTGTTTTGTTTTTGCGCCGGAAAGCAAATCGAAAAACATTGTTTATCATATCACTCCCTACTGATTTTTATTCCATTCAAATAAGTGACATTGACATTTGAACTATCTGTGTTTTATTATAGCTCTGCAGTTCATTTGAAGGTGTTAAATTGAGGCGAGACGAAGTTCGCATGGTCCGCTAGTATTCCTATAAATTTTATATACAACTACAGACAACTGCCGCACAAAGTAATAAAAATAAGAGTTGAGGAGATACTTTTCAAAAGGCTATAAAATCATTTTCTCTACATTCTTATGCTCAATTAAGGTGGTTGAAGTGAGTTTAAAACAAAACTGAACCCTGTAAATCAGACTTTGAAAACAAGCGAAAACATGAAATTATATGGTAAATCACAATTTTGATTTTGTTTATTTCAATTTTCTGAGAAATGACTATAAGTATTTAAATTCTCTTTTGAAAACTCACTTAACAATTATCAAAATTAAATTGCATGCAGCATTGCTTTCTCACCTTTATATTAACATTGAAATTTTTAATGTCAAAACAACCATTTGATGGTCACAAACAAAGAAAGTATGCATTTGTAGTAGACCACCAAGTTGTTGTTGTTGCATTAACAACTTTCAATATTAATATAACAGTCCGAAAAGAGTATATCTGGTTGTTGTTATATTCAACATCTTCAACAACAACAAACACCGGTGATTGGTATAGGCCAGTTAAAAATATCTTTGTTAATTTATATAATTATGATTCAGACTTGTTCTTAAAGATTTTGAACATTAATCATTATGGAGACAATTCAAATAAAATATGCTGATCTGTGTGTGAAATTGAAGTAAGAGTTAAATTGATTTAAAATTAAGTGAAACTGAATTTTAAAGAAGTAATTAAAAATATCAGTACTTAAGTTGTAAATATTGTTGTAGAATAAAATGATTAAAACCTTTTTTTTTTTAAGTAGGCCGAAATTTTCACTGCTGGTTTTTTATACTATCCTCCACATGCCTGTAAATTTCATAAAAATCGTTCAAGTAGTTCACATTTTATTGAACTAAAAACAAGTCTATACAAAAAAAAAATAAAAATAGCTTTGTTTTACAACGAGAATCTAATAGTATAAATTTGTCTTATCACTAACTATCATTACTAAAAAAAATCATTAAAATCGGTTTAGTGCTTTAGTTTTTATTAAAACGAGCAAAATGTAGGCGTTCCAGTGGGCGGAAATTGATAGACAAAATTTATTTTGCCATTGATTATCATTCCTGAAAATTTCAATTTCATTTTCAGTGGTTTAGTTTTTATGGGGTTTTTTCCTCTCTCCCATGCAAATGGCCCCACTGTGCGCCGCAGCCCTAACCATTATATATATTTTATTTTTATGCACCGCACGACCGCACTGAAACCTGCCTCTTATTTTAAAGGGTTATCCTTTTTGCGGTTTCAAAAGTATAGGGCTGGAATTCGACATCTGTCAAACTAGGTTGTTAAACCAATTTTTTTTTCAGTTGAAGGTCTGAAAATGGATCGCTTAACTATCGCACAACGCATTAAAATTTTTAAAACCTACTACAAAAATGGTGATTCTGCCACAGTCACATATCGCGCTTTAAGAGGTTATGGTTTACATAATCGTCCAACTACGCAAGCAATTGGCAAAATTGAGACGATATTGTAAGGCATGTGCATCATGGTTTCGCTCGTACCACTGAAAATATCGCTGCTGTAAGTGAAAGTGTTGCCGAAGACCCGAATGTGTGGATTCCTCGTCATTCTCAGGAATTAGGACTGTCTTACGGCACATTATAGCGTATTTTGTATTTGGATCTACACCTACATCCATATAAAGTCCAGCGCACACAACAACTGAAGCCAGCTGACCATTCACAGCGTCGTAGATACTTCGAATAGGTGCTTGAACAACAGGCGGTGGACGGCGATTTTTCGAACAAAATTTTCTTCAGCGACGAAGCACATTTCTTACGCGGTGGGTATGTTAATAAACAAAATTGTCGTATTTGGGGTTCTGAGAATCCTCAAGTAATTGAAGAGAGGTCATTACATCCACAAAAAGTTACTGTTTGGGGCGCTCTTTGGTCCGGAGGTGGAACGACTTTCACCGTCAATTCGTAGCGTCATATGATAACAGACTTTATTTTGCCTGCTATTGAAGAATACGACTTGGAGAATAGCTTGTTTCAACAAGACGGTGCCACATGCCACACATCTCGAGCGAATATGGCTTTAGTGCAAGAGACATTTCCTGGCCGCGTAATTTCTCGTCGTGGGGATATAAACTGGCCACCAACATCATGACACCGCTGGACTTTTTTTTTGTAGGGCTACGCTTAAGACCGTGTTTATGCAGATAAACCTTTAACTCTTGAGCACTTGAAAACCAACAATCGTCAAGTTATGCCCAATATGTGTCAAAAAGTGGTCGAAAATTATCTCAAATGAATCGATGCTTGCAACAATTCGCGTGGTGGTCATTTAAATGATGTAGTGTTTCACATATAATGCCAACGTTCAATCTTTATAATAAAAAAGAAATATCATAAAAAAAATATTTTCTATGTGTTTTATTTACGTTTACTTTTGAAACCGCAAAATGGATAACCCATTATTTATGAGGATTACAATCAGTGTTACCGAAACCCATGATTTTCGTGATTTTTCACCCTCGGCTCATGAAATCATGAATTCATTGAAAATCTCATGATTTTTTTTATATTTTTCTCAAAAAAAAAAAAAAAAAACAAGATGACTGTCAAAATTTCAAGACAAAGGAGGCGAATATTGTATGATATCGACCCATACCTCCTTTGTTAAAATTAATTTAAGAAGATCCAAACAATTACCTATTTAACATTCATGTATAACTCAAATGAAAGTCAAAAGAAAACGAACAAAATAAAAACAAGAAAATCAAAAAAAAAAAAGAACAGCAAACCGTTTACAGTTATTTATATGTGTTGTTCTTTCGTTTTGATTCAGAATCGAATTCAGTTTGTTGAAGTAAAACAGTCAACGGAAAAATTTTTAATAAAAATGAAAAAAAAAATATATCCGAATCCGAAAACATAAAATCTGGGAACAATTTTGAACTATACAAGGCTATCAAACTTTCAATGCCCTTGTTTGTCTTTCTAGGTTAAAGTTAAACAAATGTACTCAAGATTTAATTTAAATAATATTGTCTTCAAAGATATGGAATCTTTATCTAGTGTGAATGTTGTAAACTAAAAATTCCGCTCCATTTTTCCACTATTAAACATTTTCCAAATTTAGTAGCTGGAATTTTTTTCAGGAAATATATAAAGAGTGGAGAATGCTTGTTAATTCTAACATTAAAGTACATAAATGACAAAGTAATAAACGAAAAAAATTGAAAAATTAAACTGGCCGACGATAGCTTGGCACATCGAACTCTGACGAAATTTGCTTTTGAAATCTTTTCATTGCCACATTCTTCAGCTAATTCTAAATGAAGTTTTTCAAAGGTTACGTTTCTCAAAACCAAAATCAGAAATCGACTTGAAGTCGACCCAATTATAGGGCTTATTCATACAAATGATCTCCTCGAAAATCAGGATTGTTTTGATTATAAAGTTACTAAGCCCTTGATTGACAAATATTTTAGCAAAGATTACAATCAGTAAACTTTTTAACGAACAAGTATCCGTAAAATACGCGCCCATGTTAGCATATCGTCATTTGACCATAGAAGAGGAATAAGACAAAAAAGGAAGAAGTCTATGATCATAAGTTTGCAAGGATTTGTGTATGCTCAATGAAGGAAAAGCAATCTCATGATTTGTTTTTTTGTAATCTCATTAAAAAAAAAAGTTATTATATATTTTTTATTTAATCGGCAACACTGATTTATTTCTAAGGCCACCGCACCCTATAACATTATAATAAGATTGTTCAGTGACGATAAAGTTAGAAGAGAATAGAATAGAACAGGACAGAACAGAACAAGATAGAACAACTTAGAACAGTCAGTCATCTGCCAGAGATTATAAAAAAAAATTATTGTTGTTCACCTACAATTCGAGTTCGTTTATTTTTGCAGAAACATTCTTAAAAATAATCTGAAATGGATTTGCATTTATTTAAAAAAATATTTTTCAAGAAATTGAGATGATTCCGACACGGAAAATGATTTATCAACTAAATCTAACACCGTAATGTTTTTTTTAACAACAACAATTGGTTTTGACAGTTCTCACAAATCTGTTCTAACCTGTTCTACCTAAAAAGCAAGTGGAGATAATCCAAGTGTTCCAAACAGACTCATTGAACATGAATCAAAGAAAACAAGATTACGACACTTCTTTGTTTTTTCTTATTTTATTGACGTCATGTGTGAAAAAATCCATTAATCCACAAGCAACAAACACCAACAATTTGCAGAGAAAGTTGCAAAGAAGTGTCGTAATCTTGTTTTCTTTGATTCATGCTCATGGAACACCAAACCAGAAAAGTTTAGAACAGAAAATTTCTCATTGAACAGCAAAATCCTGTACTTTTCTGTTCTAATGTGTTCTAGTCAAATATATATATATTACATTGGGTAAACGTGAAAACCAACTTTAAACATACACACATTTAGCAGTCGTGTGAAATTTTGCGTCACTTTTAGAGGAGGTCTATACTTTGAGGTTAAGGACTTTCTGATTTCCAAACAGGCCTTGTGGTGAAAGATGTCTTTCTGATGCAACAACATGATAAAGAATTTCTAAGATGGTATTTTAATTAAAAACGATAAACAATACAAAATATCCCAAATTTCTCTGTCAGTCTTACGCATTTCTTAAACTATTTCACTATTAATTCGAAAAGTGTAATTAGAAAATTTAAGAGATCTTCTTTTTTACTTGATATTTTTTGTTCTGTTCTATTTTGTAAAGCTTTTATTTTCAATAAAACCGCCTCATCTGGCTTCCTAAAATTAATACCACATTGAGCGCTACCTCACATGAACAGATTATGACGTTTCCTAATGAAAACACCTGCTTACGGCAGAAAATTGACACCCAGTTTGAACTATTTTAAAAAGTTGTTTGTATTATATGAGAGTTCAAAGGCAGAAAAACGAATAATATTTGTCAACATCAGGGATGGCAAAATCAACGGTAAGCACAAGATGTGTTAATACGGTAGGTACGTGAAGGTGTCATCTTGTTTCAGCCATAATTTTTTTTAAATTTAGAACAAAAGTGAAAAAGACAGTGGCGCAAAGTTTTAAACAACCCCTTGTTAAGGGCTTAATCTTTTACTTATTAGCAATTTCCTAAGTGCTTATTGATTGAATAAATATTTCAAAATTTTTAAACCTTTTCTAAACTAGTAAATTGCTAATTAAGCAGAATTCTGAGCATTCGAATTTTGATGAACACAATTATTGTTGCCATGCGTTGTAAATTAATTATATGTTGATGAAAACCCAACATGTGCTCTAAAAACGTATTTTCTATTTCTATTTTCATCATTTTAACTTCATTATTTACAAAAAAAAAAAAAGAAGAAATTGTACACCAGCAGGACTCAAACCTGGGCACCCCGCGTGCAAGGCTGATATACTATCAGATTCTATAATGGATTTAGCAAACTGCTAAAAGTAAAGTAGCCATTACGTGATTTTAACTTTAGTAAAATGTTAAAATCGTTTAAAATTAGCTCAATTAACTTATTAGCTTAGTAAATTGCTAAAAGTGGCTTTAACATTTTACTAAATCGTTTAAAATTTTGCGCCAGTGACTCTTTTAGGTAGATCGATACTTTATATGTTCGTAAATCAGTTTTGTACAAATTGAAATTTGTTTTGTTCTCCCGTCTGCCACATTCTTTCATTATAGAGAAAATTACTAAATAACAATAAAAGAAAATGTAATTTAGTTACAAGAGTCCTTTTGGTTTATTTATGCAAATTAAAAAAAAAAGAAATATGTATAACATTTAATTTAAATTATTTGAATGATCACACCCTAATATAACATCAAAATCTAAAAAAAAAAAAACAATACATGTATGATAACTATTATTATTCTTCCTGATTTGTTTAAGTTGTATTGAATGATACTACGTGCTCATTGCTTTGGTGATTAATCTGTTGTTAATTGTTAAATAATGATCTTGTAGTGCTCAATTCATTTACCTTAAATTATATATATCATACTCAGTTTTAAATTAATAATATTTCACTTAGCTAAACAATGATTTTCAATCATTCATTCATATTATAATTTATTCAATTTTTTTTTCGAATGTAAACAAACTTCTAGTATAAATAGTGCTTAGAAAGTAAAATGAAACCAGTTGTGATTGGGAATTCAAAACAAAAAGATCTTGATCGTTTCTTTATTTCTCTTCCAGGACTGGTGACCCTGATATACATTTGATTTGGTATTCCCCGGGCCACAGTAAGGTGTTCCTTAATACACTATAATACATCCACATTCACCAGTATAAAATAGCGACCAGCACAAATATGGCTAACGAATGCGAAACCATGTCTAGGATATCAATCTAAGTTCCTCCATTTTTGAAGCGAAGTCCCGGGCTGTGGTTCCTCTAGCTTGAAGCCCAGTTCAATACGAGTACAAACACATCGGATATCACCAAATACTACATCCTGGTGGGAAACATCGAACCAGATATACTTGCGAAAGTTCGAGATGTGGCTACCAGACCTCCTACCATTAAAAAATACAATCGTCTGAAGACTCGGCTCCTGTCAACCTTCAAAGAAACTGAAGAGAAGGGGCTAAAGACCCTCTCAGCGGCATTTCTCTTGATGGAAGATGACCTACCCAGCAACTGAAAAAGATGAGATAGATAATGGCATACACAATTTCGGAAGACATCCTCAGAACCTTATGGATGAAGCAACTGCAAACACGTCCCATCCTATCATGTAGCGAAAATCAAGACTTCAAACCTTTGGCAGATATGTCAGATAAGATTTCGGATGTGTACTCCAATTCAGATATATTAACGCTCTACAAAATTCACGCCTAAAATTCAGTTGAAGCAAACATGGTCTCTATGCAGCGAATGTCACTGAAATTCCGACTTATGGAGAACGATTGATATCACTCAATCTGGGTATTCGCAGACATTTTTCTAGGGTTTTGTCATTGCCAAGCACCGATACAATCATTGGATCAGATTTACTATTATTTTTCGATCTATTAGTTCATCTTAAAACCGAGCTTACAAACACATGCTTCTGACGCAACAACTTTATCAAATACTGCAAATATTCAAACAATAAATCCTTCATCCTTCAGTTACAACTTATGGAAAGAATTTGATGAAATCACAAAGAGACAAACTTGTTCCCTAAGCCTAAGCTAAATTTAACTCAATACATGTAACAAATTGAAAAATGTTTGTGGGTTTTCAATTGAAAAATGTCACTTCATACTATCCTATCGTAGTGGAAGCCAACAATGGGCAAATATCGCTCATAATGAATGTTTTGACAGGTGTGCCACAGGGGTCTATACTTGGACCAATTCCTTTCTCACTATACATCAATGAACTTCCACTTGTAGTAAACAACTGCAAATACACTTATATGCTGCTGATATGCAACTTCTCATCAGTTGACCTATATCGGCAAAAAATGAGACAGTTGTTTTAATGAACGAAGATTTGCTACTCATCTCAAATTGGTCCAAGAAAAATTACCTATACTTAAATCTTGTCAAGTCAAAAACCTTACTTATCTACTTTGTAAGCGGTTTTAAAAATAATAAAATACAAATACAAATATCTACAAATACAAATACAAATACAAATACAAATACAAATACAAATAGAAATACAAATACAAATACAAATACAAATACAAACACAAACACAAATACAAATACAAATACAAATACATTCAAACGATGGGAGAAGGCCAGACGTCTTTCCCCGGGACAACTCAAAACTTCAAAGCAAGAATTCGAGTATATGATCAATCAAGGGGTATGTCAACCTTCAAAGAGTAACTGGGCGAGCTATCTCCATCTATTGCATACCACCCATACTAACGATTTCGCCTATCATCCGAAGGTCATGAAATTTCTCAGTTCAGTATCATAGATTTGACTCGATACCACCAAATTCCTGTGGAGGCGGAAGACATTCCAAAAACACTTAACATAAATTGTTTTGGACTGTCTAAGTTTACGGTGAAGACTTTTGGCTTGTACACCTTTTCATAAGTCTTTTAACGATTCGTCGAAAAAGTAACAAGAGGCCTGGAATTCAGTTTACCATATGTTGATGACTTCGAAATGACCATCGAGAGCATCTCAAACAGCTTTACCGAATTGTCATCTGTACAGCCAAGCTGTATGCTTAATTTCAAAAGACGTTTTGTTCAAAATGCTGCTCAGATTCAATCGCTCCTTCATGAGTATTCATGCGGCAACAAGAAGAATGATAAGACTATTATCAAGCCAATTGGAGGCATTGACGAAGTTCGATATGTTAATTCCTGTATTATTAGAAAGCTCTTCCAAATTATTGAAGAAGTAGCTGTCCAACAAATTCTTTCTGTAGTGACAGAGTGCAGGGCAGTGGTAGAGAAAGTGTGAGGTGTCCTCATGCACCTCTTCGTTAACACATCCCCTGCATAGATCGTTTGTACTGAGTTTCATTTTGAATTTATGGTATCCCAGCAGGTTATGTCCAGTGCTTAAAAGAGAGCGAAGGGGTCTCTTGTTGAGTTGCACAATTTTGTCTGTCTTCTTCTTTGGGAAGCATGGCAATATTTTCCTGGTAGTGCCGCAAGTGTCAAGTAGGCTCCACCTTGTGTTGGATTTCTTTAGGACCCTGTCTGAAATTTTCTGTTTAATGTAGCAGGGTGGGATATTTACCAGCTCTGATTGACTGATGTCAAGTGCTGATCCCTGTCCTGCCAACTCATTGGCATTTTCGTAACCCGGTATACCGATGTGTCCCGGGACCCAGCAGAGTCTAACATTGATTTGCGTACAAAGAACCTTTAGCTCTTCCCTGCAGCAAGAAACAAGTTTCGATTTTATCACAGTTTCCGAAATCGCTTTTATTGCCACTTGGCTATCTATATAAAAGGTGATATCAGCCCGTGGTAGCGCCATCATTGTGACCTGTCTAGCAGCTGTTTTCCATGCCAGGACCTCCGCTAGGAAGATACTACTATAATCTGGGAGGCTAATTGAGTTGTTTAATTCAAGGGATGCCGAGAAAAAGCCTGCACCGACACCAGTGTCCATTTTGCAGCCATCAGTATAGATTGCTACCGCTGACTCACTGGTGTAGGGTTGATTGTTCATCCATTCTTCTCTGGTTGGGACGGGAGTTTCGAATGGTTTATGAAAGTCCAGTTCGGGTGTTTTATAGTCTGTAATAATAAAAGCACCGAGATGTTTCTGAAGAATCTGCTGTTTTTCCAGGTATTAGTCTGGCTTAGCCCTTAGGCGCTATATGCTGCGGATTATTGTACGAAAAGATCTAGGGGTTTCAGTTTGAGTGTCGCCTCTAACCCTGCGGTTGGCTTGGATCTCATGATCCCCGTAATTCCAATGCACCCAAGTTTCTATACTTTTGTCAGGGTTTTAAGATTTATTCTTTTTTCAATTGCATTCCACCAGACCAAATTACCATATGTTAATATTGGTCTGATTATTGCCAAGTACATCCACATGATAATTTTTGGACTCCGTCCCCAAGATTTCCAAAAAATTCTATTACAGGAATAGAATTCAATAATTTCTTTCTTACCTCTTTCCCGAGTGTAGTCAGACCAATTCATTTTTTGATGGATTAACCATCAGACCATACTTTCTAGTCCATCTACTAACTTTAGAAAGAGCATATTCAACCTGTTCGCTGATAATGGATAAGAATTTGCCTGTCGCTTATAACGCAAGATCGTCAGCATAGGCTGCTCAGTTGTTAAACTTCGGAGCAGATTTGTAAGAAAAGTGGGGTAATTCGAAAATTTCCGAAATAGGTTTAAAAACGAAAAAAAAATCAAGAAAAGCAAAATGATACGAGAAGTGCTTCAAAAACAAGTCGCATACAAAAATTGAATATAAAAGATTTATTTTAATTAAAGTAAATATTTTAATCCACGATTTTTGGTATATATGTTTGGCTTTTATTTTAGCCTCCTTCTTTTTGTGAATTTGCGACTTTGTATAAAGTTCTAAATTGAGAAAGTTCCTTGTTGGTTAACGGTTTCTTTCAGGTTACACAAAATTCAGTAGGCGGTTTGGTAAACTTTTTCTTTTTTTTAACCACTTTCTGCTGGATTCCCTCCCATTCTGTTTTATATTTTTTTTTTGTAGTTTGGAAGATATTCATTGCTGTCGGATTGAGCTGTGGTATTTTTTGAATTTTTCAGAGTGAACAAAAGGAGTAGATCTCAAAAAACCGGAGTAGTGGATACATTTATTTTCTTTCTCTAAACTGGAGTAGGTTTACTCCGATTGGAGCAAGGTTCTCACGCTGGGCTACTACCTTGACTCCACAGTGTTTGAGAGTAAGGAGGATTGTGTTCATAACCACCACCCAGAGAAGTGGTGAGAAAACACTACCCTGTGGGGTGCCCCTGGATGTGGGTACTCTCATCTGTACCCCTGCCAATTCGGAGTTAATCTGCCATTTCTTCAACATGCACTTTACCCATTCTGTTATTGAATTATCGACCTTATTATGTCTACAAGAGCTGTTCTTACTGCTTCATTATTCACATTATTGTAATCTCCTTCAATATCAAGAAACGCACAAGGGTATATTCTTTGACACTCTGTGTCTTCTCAATCTTACTGACGACGCTTTGAAGTGCCGTTTCTACACTCTTTCCCTTTGTATAGGCATGCTGAACTGGAAAAAAATCAGTAAGTTTCAGAGTGCCGCGAATATGTAGGTCTATCAGTCTTTCGAACGGTTTAAGTATAAACGATGTCAAACGGCCCGTAAGTCGTTTGCTTCTGTATGGCTGGGTTTGCCAGCTTTTGGAATGAAAACCACTTCGCGCCATGTTACAGGAACATATCACCATTTCCAGTGATTTTCAGGAGCGGTATTATTTGTATTTCGCTCTTCTGTAGAATCATTGGGAAGATGCCGTCTAGGCCAGGGGTTTTATAGGGAGAAAAGGAATGGATTGTCCATCTGATCTTTTCATCCGTTATAACATCCGATAGTACAGTGTGCTCCGTGAAGGAAGTGAGTATCAGTCAGGTGCTCAAGAGTCTTATTGCAGAATTCGGTCCAGCACCTAGTGGTTATTGGCCCTGTTACCTAGCCTCCTATTTCGTGTGACTTATCTCCTCCTGACTACTTTTTATATATCTTTGTAAAGTCATTATAAAATAATTATGCCTATAAACTAGCAACTTTTGAAGAATTGGAAACCAATAATCAAGCCACCATTCACGACAGACGTGAAGATTTATTGAAAAAAAGTCAAAAATTAGACTGATCGAAACGACAATCTAACTCATTGACGCGGCGACCGGACATATGCCGCAAATTATATTTAAAAAAATGTCATGATATTATATACCAGATTATAATAATTAAAAATTCATTCCAATAATATTTCTGTCTTGTATTATTTTTTTAAAATTCTCAAGTACTTAAAAAAAACACACTATACCAACATTATTTAAGAAAAACCTCGCTAAGGTTTTGTGATATTCCTTTTATTTTCTCTATACTCCGTTCCAAAAAATAGGCAGTACAGGCAAGATGGGACGTTTGCCTCTCATTCTCGCTACAGTGAATTGCATAAATCTGTCACCCAAGAAAGCTCTCACAGGGTTTTCGTAGTGTGCATTTTATATGACTCATATATGAAAGAATGTTATGTAGGGTTGCCGCCCTTTTTTTAGAAAGGAATTCTTATTTAATCGTTTTGCTTGTAAAAAGTTTATCTTTTTCCACACCACCATGAGGTAAGATAAAAAGTGCCAGAAGGCCAAGTCCCTTGTAAATAAAAAACAAGAAAAAATAAAACATTTATTCATTAGGATTAATTGTAAATTAAGTAACAAAAATAAATATAAATTCGTCTTTTAAATAACTATATTTACAAAATATTTTATTCATAAATGGAGTTGGTACTGCTGCTGCTGCTATCTACACTTAGGTTTATAACAAGATTTTCTACAGAGCGTTCCGAAAAACTGTACATTTCCCATATTTTCGGATCAACCACCTGCTCGACGTGTCGGACACACCGATGCCATTTTTAATTCACTTCACAATAATTAACCGCTTCGAAAATCTACGCAAATAATGTTCTTCTTCAAAGAAAACAGCTTAAAATTTTCTAGCAAAAAATGAAAATACTCCACCATAACACTCATCATTCAAAACTTTTTTTAAAGCTCTCAAATCAAAAGCAACTCAACAGAAACCTAAGGAAAAAAACTGAACGAGTTAACAAATCGACACGGGTAACTCAATATTTAATGGGGATTGAAAAGCAGCAGCAGCCAAAAGCCACAGCAAAAGCAATGCAGTCCACACGACCACACTCAGATGTGCGCCGAGTATGACGTTGGGTCAGCGTCAGATGCAAAGAATTTTTTTTTATTATTTTATATTTTTACTGGCGGGCAAACACTTTCTATGGAGAAGTTCTTTTAATTTAGTATGGTGCAAAAATATGACACTCTAATGATTTTGAAAAAGCTTTCCCATAAGACGTCTACTGCCTATTTTTCTGGGACAGAGTATAGATACTTATCTTTGTGTCATATAATTCGGTTACGATATCTATAACAGATTTTATTTAAATTTCTCAAAAAATATTTGTATCTGTTATAAGCTAACCTATGTGTGACGTTTTAATTATTTTTTCCAAATTTATATCTTATCAAAATGTTTCTTCTCACAAAAGAGCTAATAGTACGATGAGAGTATCAAAGAGTTTGCCATCACTGATCAGTAGAATCATAAAGCACATAGAAAGGTAAGGCTTATATGAGCCAGAAATTGGAAAAAGTTTTTTTTTTTATTTGTCGAAAAAGTTTTTCGGTTGCATTTAGACAAATCTATGATTTTCCATGTTGGTATAAAGCACACGAAGAACAGAATTCTATTGTTGGTACACGACACGGGGACTACCTACAGCGTAAAGTTTCTTCCGACACAACCACAATTACGAGGTACCCGTTGGAAGAGTGCAAGCCAAACAAATGCAACCCATTAATCTCTGTTACTTTTACACATATTTCAAGCACACCAAATAATAAATTTCGACGTAAAACTTTCGAGGATATTTTTATGGTATCTTCAGGTATACGAAGTTCACATGCACATACCTATCCTAGCCGCAATTCACAATGTGTGTAGATTACAAAGTTAGTTGGGGTTCGTAGGTGTTGGTGGGTGAATCTCTATGTGAATGTATGGCTATTATGTTCAAAGCTAGTGGTGGAGGAAGATGCTGAGGCGGATGACATGGTTCTGAGCTGTAGATGCCTTCAGGCGCATCTAAAACTTTAATAAGTGTAGTAACTACTTACCTACAGGAATATCAAAAATTGCATGCGAAGCACGATGGATGGGCACGTTTAGTGAATGTACATGTGGTAAGACAGACCTAAGAATTTGTGATTAAAAAAATTCTCAGAGCAAGATCAGGCTTTTAACTATTTTTAAAATATTTGAAGAATCAAATAATAAGGCCAAAGCCATATCAACGGTAAATAACCAAGTCAAACTCTGCTAGCTTTCTGGACATAGCAATGTAGAGAGAACGATATAGCCGATGAAATTGCAAGGAAGGATTCAATAGAAAATAGGGACAACAGCAGCTTATAGGGTATGTGACCTGAAGTCCCGGTAGGCGTAGTGAAAAGGAAGATATACACAAAAATGAAAGATCAAAAAAATAATTCCTGGATATCCAAGAGCGACTGTGTCATCTCTAGAAGTTTATGGTCTATAATTAATCAAAAGAAAACCATATATATTTTTATCAGCCAGTAAAAAGAACATCAGAACCTTGACAGGTGTACTAACATGACATAGTACCCACTGTATTAGGTGTATTGACACCCAATTTCTACAGAAGTTGTCAAAATTTTGATGAAACAAAAACCATTAAACAAAACTGCTCCACGACTGTCCAAATCTACAAACAAACCCCTTCCGACACTTCGGAAGCATTTTAGTTGATGAAATGGACGACCTAGTGCAGGTACCAATGGTAAATATGAACAAATTACAGATAGTACGGGGTGATTCGTAAGCGAACCCGTCTTCATGAAACATTAGGTAGGGATATCTCTGTGTGAAAGGGGATCTCTGTGTGAAAAGGGATCACAACGGACCCCAATGTACGCAGCAGCCTTTGAGCTGTGCACGCCCCTCCCAGCCTGTCCCAACCTAACCTAGGGCAAAGTCATGCAATAAGATGGAAAATGCTAAGTGCCAAACAAATATGTAAAACATATACGGGCACAATTGTATGGTTGAATTTTGTTCAGCTGTCTTCATTTTGCTACCCACTCTCGGTTTATTGCGTTACTTTAGCATTACGTATGTACATAATAAGCATTAAAATACATATGTAGATGTTAAAGTTGTATTTAGTGTTCTTCAGAATGTAAACAATAAAAGTATAGCGTACCCCCTCACTTGTTCCCCAAATGTTTGCCTTAAATTACTCTCGAACTCGGGATTTTGATGAAACTTGACTGATAGAAAACGTGAAACATTGGATTTTTCTTATAACCTACACGCTCTCAAGGGATAATACTACCATTTAAATGTTTCAACACAGCGCAGGCGTGAGGTTAAGGAAGACAAAGAATGATAGGAGAGATGTGTGGCGCGAGGTTCTGAGACTGTAGGTGGTTGTTGTCTCAGATTTTATCTTCAGGGATGGCGGCTGAACTAATGCGGATACATTTTCGTGTCTTATTTATCTATGTCCCTTATAATTCGCCTAATTTTTTTATTCTTTGTTATATTTTATCGGTATACTAGTTTTTACTCAATCACATGTATGACATTTATTTTAAGAATTGGTTTTTAATTGAAAAACAAGAGGACATAGAGTACGACAGGGATCGAACCTGTGACCATTAGGTTGACAGGCGAACGCACAACTATCGCGTCACGGCCACCCCGGATTGGATGGGAAGTTCTGCGTAAAAATACATCAACCGCACTAAGTTGCAGACGACCGACGCACGCGTCGTTTTATATTTTTTAATTTGGGCTTTGGACCAATTATCTGTCAGCACCGTGAAAAGTGTCTGAAAGTCATTTGTTATTTACTTTGTTGTCGGAGGCTGCGGTTTCGCTCGTCGGCTTCCAGGGTTCTAACTAGAGTAAGTACAAAAAAGCTTTAGTTTTCAAAGGGTCTTTATTCGTAACTCTTTTATTATGATTTTCATTTATAAATTCCAATTCTTAATTATGTATATAACAAAATACATTTCTTTTATAATATACGGCAGAGATTTTTGAGCGTGTTGGTATTTTGGAGTTTCTTTATTTAGGCTGAAGTAATTCTCTACAAATGCTGATCCAGGTATCGGCTTCTGTAATACGGTGGTAGACTGAGTAGGTTCCTTCCTTATGGGTAAAGTCAACCTTGCTCGCATTATATCGTTACGACTGACAAGGTTTTCACAGGCTATCAACGTCTCGCGACGGCTCTCAACGTTTTTCACCGGATATCAACGTCTTGCAACGGCTCTCAACGGTTTTCACCGGCTATCTACGGTTTTCAACGGCTATCTACGGTTTTCACCGGCTATCTACTGTTTTTACCGGCTATCAACGTCTTATGGCGGCTACCAACAGTATGAACCGGCTTCAATTATTTCACCTATATTATACAAGGCTCCTTACCAATGGTGGGGGAAACCCATTATTTTATTTATTTACTTCTCTACGTATAAGGCCCCCTTACCGCTGGTGGGGGGAAGACTGTACAGTTCCTTATTATTTTTATCTTTTTTATTGGGTGACCTCGGATACTGGCTGCTTTGTACTAGCTTTGGTTATGGTTCAATGTGAACCGCCACTGGCACTGTCCCTCGATGGATTTTGTGGCTTGTATGGGCTTTACTTATCCTACTATCCTGTCGGACTAAGTGTGAACTCTATGGTGGTAAAGTTTAATACACCATACAATGTTCTGTAGGCGACACGTCACCAATTATGGTTTGTTTTACTATTTTACTAATTGTATAATTTTGATGGTTGGCAGGTGATGCCGCAAAGAAATTCTCCTATGTACATTCCAAGGTTAATGTCTTATTTGAATCGTTTGGATACGAGGGTGGCCGGGGGTATTCTATTTATTATAACCATACTTAGTATTCACCATCGAGTTCACTGGTTCGTCGTCATGATGCTATCATCAGTGGAGATTTCACTATGTAATAGACATGCATATTCGTTATTCACCACGTTGTGTGTTTTGTGTGGTGATGATGCAAGGAGTTCACATGATATAGGAACATGTTGCCGATCAGGTTGGTGTTTCTTTTATTGCAAGAACGTAGGCGGGGAGGGGTGTCTTGTATAAAAATGGTAGGTATGGAAGATATGTATGTCGGATGATGTTTTTTGTTTAGACTGGTAAACTACGGTGCGGGTAAGTATTTATTGGAATACCGGTGCGTACGAGTGCGGGGTGTTATAAAGGGGGAAAAACGTTACAGGAGTGTTTTGTAATTTATTATGTATGCCATTATTTTAGCACATGACATTGTTTGACACTCGATTTGCTTGATTATTTTTTGCAGTTTAGGGGCTGCGGCTTAGTTAGGTGGCGAAGTTTGTAAGGCTTAAATACAAACTTTTTTCAAGGTTTCAAATTTTCAATATTTTTGATTATTATGAGCTTTTCCGAAAACATAAAATATACAAAAGGCGGGCGAATCCTTTTGACGAACTGGGTAAGGACGAATTTTAATACCTATATAGATTTGATAAGATCATTGTCCAGTTTCTAATCGAAATGCGCTTGTATCTACCATTTTCTGAGTATTTCTCGCTCATCTCATCCTTACTTGCATTTGGTAAGTTAGGTATTCGTAAGAAAAAAATGCACGACTGGATTGCAAGTAGAAAGATTTTTAGTAGAATTAGCTCAATATATTTTTAGTCTTAATTTTGTATATTCAAAATTTTATTAATTTTTTTCAAAAATAAATTTTAAATAATCACCTAAAACGCTCAAATAACAAGTTTGAAAAAAAACCGCTTTAGCCGTTTAGACTGTAGAGCGTTGTTCAGACTGATAGATAGATAGACTGAATTGCGGGACCCACTTTTTTTGTGTTTTCTATCATCGTAATGTCAATTTTGATTAAAATCTCAAGTTTAATTTTTTTTCCAAATGGAAAACTTAACCTATAGTACCAACATACATATACTGCAAGTAAAAAAAATTAAACAATCAAATATGACATTACGATCAAAGAGACCACCAACAATATGTGTCCCACAATTCTGTCTATCTGTCCTCGAGTGTACAGCTAAAACGGTTGCATGGATTTGCTTCAAACTTGGTATACATATTGTTTTTTCAGTAATATGCGAACACGTTTTATTCTGTTTTTTTTTTTTGAAGAAAAATAACGGTACCTGCCATACACTTTTCTTTAGACAAGAGGTTAAATCTTATTTTTCTCAAAAACGGCTCCAACAATTTTTATTATAAAAAGTCAGTTAATTAGTTAATTAATAAAGGGAAAGGGTACATTTCGGTAATTTTTTTGGTTTTCGTTTTTCTGGAAAACGGTTCATTTGATTTTTTTTCAAATTTTTGTTTGAATAGTTATAAAAACTATGTAGATATATTCCTAAAATGAAAAAAAAACGGCACCTCCCATACAAAATGTTGAAAAAAACTTTAAGAAAAAAATGTAATTTTGAAAACGTCTCCAAGAATTTTGATAAATAAATGTGTGTGCTCTTAAATTATAATAGCTAGTCCACTTTCAAGTATAAAAATATTTGTTTTTGTTTACATGTTAACGGTACTTCCAATAGAACCACCTTTCATATTTGCGACTTTTCCACAATTGGATGAACCGTTTACAATTTTTTGTCTGTGAATGTTCCCTAAAAGTGTTAATAAAACTGAATACTTAAATTTTCAAAAAAAAAGTTTTTCGATTTTTAAAAAAATAATAATTTTTTTTTTTGAAAAATCGATTTTTCTAAAGCCAGTCACTGTTTTTTTTTTTTTGAAATTTGAATTTTCTATGTACCTATATTAATAATAACTTCAAAATGGCGTTTCATTTCAAACTTGATTTTCTAAAAATGTTCTTAAAATTGTATACATAAAAAAATAATTTGTTTAAAAAACCGTTTCAGGGAATTTTTGATTTTTTTTTGGTATATTCTTATTTGTCCAGGAATTCAAATTGCATCTTTGTTTTCCCTCAAAACTTTAACAACTAAGCAATATAAAAAAGATCTTTTATGTATATCATCCATTTGTTTCTACTTAACTATATTTCCTTTTTACGAATTTTTGCCTTCGTCACTGAATACTACATACAATGTAGCTTCAATGTTTAGCTACATTCAATTTGTTAGCTAACTACAAGAGTAAGTTCAAAAAAGAAAACAAAAAGACAAAAGTGTTTTGTTGTTTTCTACTGTTTGTTTACATTCGCTTACTGTCAAACTGTACTTGATTTGCCAAATGGCTTGGTTTTGGGTTTGATCGAGGAAAATGTATTGTGGATAGGACTTAAGCGTAATTGTAGTCGTGTTTATAATTGTTGATGTAAGACTAGTAGCTGCTTTTAAGATTAAAAGTGGTTTTAGAGTTAGAACGCACTAAACATGGTTTTTAGGAGTTGAATATAATTTTGCGCCAATGTTTTTAATTGTTTTTCAAAAAAAAAAGTTGGTATGGCAACTTTAAGTATTTACTAATAAATTTAAAATCATAACTTCAAACAAAATTATCCATTCGTTTTAAAAATATTGAAATTTTAAAATAAATAAAAAAAAATATTTTTCAAAAATGTTGGTACGCAATATTATTAAGAATTTGAGGCAAATCTTGTATAAAAATGTTGATCGAAATTTACAAAGTCGTACTGAACGTAAAAATAAAAAAAAAACTATTTTATAGCACGTACCATTAAAAACATATTAATTAACATATTTTTATTTAACAAAATATAGATAATACTAATAATAAGGCACTGAGCTTTTCGTTCGAGACGTTTTCGATATAATTAAGATTTACCATTTTTGCTTCAAGAAATTATATGTCAGGTACCGCTGTTCTTGCAGCAAAAAAAAAAAAAGATAAAAAAAATCAATCCAGCCAATAACCCAAGAAGCTTCAGTGCCAAGTTTGAAGAATACTACTTCAGCGGTTTAGGCTGTAGACAGATATCAGAAAAGAGCCCAAAAGAGTGTTCCTTTTTCACTTTTTTGGGACGGATTGGGTAGGGCCAATAAGTAATACTATTTTTTTTCCATACTAATTCTTATGATAAATTGTATGCAAAGAAAAGGCCGTAATAATATGCGAAATCATTAAAATTTCCACTACTACTTTCCACTTTTTACCTTTAAGAACCTAATTTAATGCAATAATGCATTTCAATAATTAAATTCATTTTATATTAATAACAAATTTAAATATTATTTAACAATTGAAATGGGAACCTGAAGAGACGTTTTCTCTTATAAAGGTAAGTAATTATGCATATAACTTTATTACCTAATTGGCATACAAAATTCTGTTTTTGCAATTTATGCACAATTCACAATTTCCTCAATTTATTTATTAAGTTCCAAACTAATTTGCCATAAACATTTAGATACGAGTCTAAAGAAACTTGTGCTTACTTTGATAGTGTTGCAGAAAGCTTCTTGTTCAGCCATTAATTCTGGTTGAAAATTGCATTTAAAGTTTTGCACTCACAAAATATACCATATACACACATGTACAGAATTTTCTCTAATTTCGAATATTTATATACGAGTATCTACCTTTATACATATGTATGTATATCTATTCTTATGCAAATAGCTATCTTCTATCTTACATTTTGTATTTAAATAAACAGAATAGACCAAATACGATAAAAATATGTAAATTAATTTATGTGGTTAGGAAAATTATTGTTAAATTTACTTTAATAAGTATATAATAATATAACCACCTGCATTTTATCCTTTAGAACATCTTGGATTTCCAACTTTATAATTAATTACCTTTAATAACAAAAAAGCATTCTCTTCAACCTTGCAATGAAGATGTACATTTCATTCAACAATAAGTTCAGAGGCCAAGTAGGTCATTTGAAATTTTATTTTATTTGATCAAAAATGAACATTTGTAACGGGTGATTTTTTTGCTACTTGGTTTTTGACGTTTATATTTTTGACAGATCACACATGACAAATTCCACGAACATTTGACATTTCGATTAAGTATTGTTTGCCATTTCATCATGAATAGACTTACGCCTGAACAACGTTTGCAAATTATTGAAATTTATTATCAAAATCCGTGCTCTGTGAAAAATGTGTTTCGCAAGCTACGTCCGTTTCAGCGACGAGGCTCATTTTTGGCTAAATGGATACATGAATAAGCAGAATTGCCGTATTTGGAGTGAAGAGCAGCCAGAGGCAATTCAGCAGCTATCAATGCATCCCTAAAAATGCACTGTTTGGTGCGGTTTATGGGCAGGCGGCATCATTGGGCCGTACTTCTTCAAGAACGATGAAGGCCGCAGGGTTACGGTCAATGGAGAAAGGTACCGTTCGATGATAACAGATTTTTTTCGCCGAAAATGCAAGAATTGAACTCGGTCGACATGTGGTTCCAACAGGACGGTGCCACGTGCCACACTGCACGCGAAACCATGCATCAATTGAGAGGCGAATTTGGTGAGAAGTTGATCTCACGTTTTGGCGCAGTCAATTGGCCACCAAGATCATGTGATTTGACCCCGTTAGACTATTTTGTGTGGGGCTATGTTAAGTCTATTGTCTATGGGGACAAGCCAAACACGATTGCTGCCTTGGAAGCCAACATTGAACGCGTCATTGGTGAGATTCCGGCCGAAATGTGTGAAAAAGTTTGCCAAAATTGGACCTTCAGAATGGACCACCTGAAGCGTAGCCGCGGGCAACATTTAAGTGAAATTATTTTTAAAAAGTAAATGGCAGAGATTGATTTATCGATCCAAATAAAAATTTCATTCACTTTTTACAAGTTTCTGTGCTTTTTTGAATTTTCAAAAACCAAGCTCTTAAAAAATCACCGTTTATATGTAATAGATTTAGATTTTTTTTTTTTTAGAGTGATGCGCGCATTAAAGGGGTTTTGACTACCCTTAAAATGAAAAAGCACAGTTCGAGCGTTAGGAAAGTAAGGAAGGATGCAAGAGGAGTTACCGATGCACATTATTTTTGAATTTCCGAAAATCAAAACGAGCGGGGAAAAAGAGCCGGGTAAAGTATTCCACATTCGTGTGGTGCGGCTAAAGAAAGAATCCCTATACTTGACAGTACGTCCAAAGTTGGGATCAAGGGTAAGCTGATGGGCATTCTTAGAAGCGCAAGTATAACGGTTGAATATTTTAAGGGGAGGAAAGCAATTGGCTATTTCATTAGAGCATTGCCTATAAAAATAACGATAAAACAATGAAAGGCATGAAACATTGCGACGGTGTTCAAGAATTGCGATTGTTTCGGTTATTGTTCTATCACCTATCATTTTTAAAGCTCTTTTTTGGATTCTATCCAGAAGACTTAAGTGAGTTATTGGAGCACCTGCCCTTATATAGCAGTTGTACTCAACCTTTGGACGAATGAAGGCCTTATAGATTACAGACAGATCAGACGGGGAAAAGATTTTCTTGCATCTTCGAAGAAAGCCCAAACATTTTGCAGCATTTTTGGCGACATAATATATGTGGTCATTCCACAAGAGGTGGTCTGTGACGCAAAAAGCTGATCGGTTTCTTCGATGCAAGTGCCACTCATGGATAGCAACAGGGGGGTGGGTTCTGCTTTAACGGCAGAAGACAGCACTGAGATTTTGAAGCATTAAATTCTATGCGGATTCTTATTCCCCATTGGACAATACTGTCTAGATCAGAATTTAATGAGCTAATCTTACGCTGCCGTTCAAGTTCCACATCCGAAGGACATAGATGAGAATCTAAGAACGAGTAAGATATGCTGAGATTACTGTCATCAGCAAAAGAGTATATTGGATAAGAAGTTTCAGACAAGAGATCATTGATGAAAATGAGAAAAAGAGTCGGATACAGAACGGAGCCCAGGGGCACACCAGCATTTATTTTATGAATATCAGACTTGAAATCGTCCTATACAACTTGTATTGAGTGGTCCAAAAGGTAATTTCTAATCCAACGAAGAAGAGACTCTTCGATACCAAATGCACGCATTTCGATAAGAGAGCTTGATGCCAAACTCTATCAAATGCTTTTGAAATATCAAGCACAATAAATTACTTTCTCCAAAACAATATAAAGATTTGTGCCACTGTTCGGTGAGATACACCATCAGATCACCAATGGACTTATTGCCACGAAAGCCATATTACCGATCATTGAGGAGCTTCCGTTCTTCAAGATATTTCTTAAGCTGATAATTAAGCAGCGTTTCCATGACCTTGGATAGAAGGGACGTAAGTACAATTGGACGTTAACAGGAAGGTGAAGAAGATTCATAGAATGGACAAATGCTATTTTCCATCCACTGGGAAAGAGACCAGTAGAGTAGGACAGATGGAAAAGCTTGCGCATTGGTTTTTGTCAGCGTTGAGGAACACCTCTTCAGAACGATGCGAGGGATACTATCCGGGCCATCGGATTTGTGTATATCAAGTACTTTAAGAACTATGGCAACTACATGAGTGCGAAAGAAGATGCGTCCCATGAAACAGTTTAGGCTCTCAGGCAGTGGAGTAGTTATAATACTTTGACTTTTTCACGAGAACTGGCAAAAGGAGTGTCATTAAAAAGGAGCGTTGTTATCGAAGACGAAGTTGAATTTCGAATGTTTTTTACAAATGACCAAAAATTCTTACTATCCTTGGGACATTGTAGTATTTTTTGCCTTAATTTTTGGTAATGCAAAAATTTGGTTCTACGAATGTGAACGTTGCAAGTCTTACTCGGTAGTTGAAACTTTGTCCGGTATTCCTCAGCTGGGTTCGCTTTTTAATTCCGGAAACTTACTTCTCTAACCCTAATAACCTCTTAAAAGCTCGAATCAAGCCATGCATTTTCTTTCGGTTTAAAATTTTCGGGATAAAATTTCTCATTCCGAGAAGAATTAAATTTGTTATAATATCTGCGCTGGAGTCTACGTCAGTACTGAGGAGGCATAGTGACCAGTTAAAATTCCTGAAGAAGTTATTGAGACCGTTCCAATTGGATTACTCATATTGCCAATTTTTTTTCTTTAACTGAGTGTTGTTGGCATGAAAAATTTGCAGATATGACACAATGATGTGATGTGCCTAGTAGCGATATTACACTTACATCAGTGAATTTATTAGGGTCATATATAAAAAACAAGTCTAGAGTTTTCGCGGTTTGACATGCCATGTCAGGGATTCGTGTCGTCTCGTCAACAAGCTGAGTCATTTGGTTTAACTCAGCAAAGACCTCAAAATATCTTCCTTCATGTGTTATCTGGCTCGAAAAGCGGAGCCAGCTAGAATTATTCACGCGCAAATTGTATGAATTAAAAAGTCTCGATCTTTTTAAAACTTTATAAAAGTATAACTGCTTAAGAGGCAGAATCTCAAGGGTTTTTAGATAATTCAAATCAATGCGCAAAGGCCGCTTGGAAAGTACGACTCCACAGCGAACGCTCTCTTCAACACCATGATTGTTCTGTAATTTAATCTACATGACAATGAGCGCCACCATACCCTTCTCAGAATAAATACCGATAGATGGCGCTCGTATCAAATAAGGAAGTTCCACTGCAGCAGCCTGCATGTATGTATATGCAATAATACAAATTTAATAGCTTGGCATTATTTTATTTCCTGCATTGAATTTTCGATACATTAATGAAGAATTTAATGAGCTCAGCAAGGCCCCCGTCCGTGGTAATTCGCACTTCCGAAAAAGAAGGATAATGTGAAACTGATATGAAATATGAAAAACTCTGTATACTAACGACAGCAAAACAATTACATTAATACCCGGATAAATGCCTCTCGCTTAAGTACCTATATTTTTTAGAACCAATATTATGATAATTTTTCATATAAAACTCATCGTATACCTTCCGCTTAACTACCTTTCCCTCTTAACTGCCTTTTATTTTGTATACTTTTATTGAAAATTACCTGTCAAAAATTCTTTCAAGTACACATTTGAAATTAGCTGATAAAATAAAACAGTTTGTTTTACTTTGGCGATTCCTTTTGGTTTTTGCTTCAAAATTCATAAATAAAGAAGTAATAATTTTAATCTATTATAATGATTCGTGGACCAAAGGCCGTTAAAATCTATTTTGAATCAATAATTCAACACGTCCGAATAAATATAATACAAATCACCTTCCTAATTAACTATGCCCTGCCCAGGATAAATTCTTCCAATTTTAATGATAAAATTTTTTAATCTTCTTAGATATAATTCACATTGGTTTCTTGTCAAAAAATTCATGTAAGATGAACTGAACTTAACAAAAAATGCGTATTGGCCCTACCAATCACTCACTAGCCAACTAATGAATCGAAGTGAGATCGGCGGAACGAAACTCAAGTTTTATGGACTAAATGCCGTTTAAAGATATTTTGAATTGAATGTTTTTTTTTTGTGTTTTTAATCAAAAATGTTTGTTTTAATTTATGTATATGAATTTAAGTGGATTTTTTATAACTGCCTGACCCGCATAAGTACATATAAAAGTTGGGCATTTGGCGTGAGGCACTTATCCGGGTTTTACTGTAGTTGAATTAAAAGTTGCACACAGAAGATTATTAGTGAAAATGAGAAAAAGGTTCGTATCAGAACGGAAACCGAGGCCGCGAAGAAATTCAGTCGTACGAAATGAACTGATTTTCTAAAAAATATGCTAGAATCTATGGAATGCCATTTAGTGCAATATTCTTAGGTACTTCCTCCAAAATCATATAAAGATGTGTACCATTGTTCGGCGGGATCTACCATCAAATCCTCAACAAAGCCGTAGTTCCGTTCATTAAAAAGCTTTCGTTCTTCAAGATATTTCTTATGTTGGTGATATATCAGCGTTTGTGAAGAATGGACGTAAAGTACAATCGGTGAGTAGTTTGGGGTAAGGCAGATTCGACTTCGATGAGAAAATCAGATGAATTGATGGTATTCACCCTGTTTTTATTAGAGCTTTACTACCAGTACTTTTGAATTATATTACATATTTGTTTAATACAGTGATAACAACCGGCATCTTCCCTATGACTTGGAAGCAAGCGAAGATAATCCCCGTCCCAAAATCATCTAATTGCAAGGACTTTCGCCCAATCTCTATACTTCCGTTTCTTTCTAAGGTCTTGGAAAGGATTATGCAAAGACAAATAAATACATATCTTAGTAGAGTCAATTGCCTGACACCTTTTCAGTCTGGTTTTCGTCCAAAGCATAACTGTTTGGCAGCGCTATTGAATGTGACTGAAGACATTAGGCATGCTGTTGATGATGATAATGTAAGTTTTTTGGTCCTTTTGGATTTTTCGAAAGCTTTAGATACAATTGACCACTCGATTCTCATTCGTAAGCTTATTCATCAATTTATTTTTTCATGTGCTGCTGCTTATTTGCTTCATTCATATCTAAGTGATAGAAAACAGGCTGTAAGTCACTCCAATACGTTGTCTTCTTTCCTGTCGGTCTTGAAAGGTGTTCCTCAAGGATCGAACTAAGGTCCCATTATCTTCTCACTTTATATAAATGAATTGCCATCGATATTGAAATTTTCACTTGTACAAATGTATGCTGATGACGTGCAACTTTATTTGAGTAGTCCACTAGGTCTTATTGACAATTGTGTTCATAATTATCATTAACCAGGATCTTTTAAGTATCCATATTTGGTCCCAGCAAAATGGCCTCTTTTTAAACCCATCGAAAACTAAATGCTTAGTTATCTCTAAAAAGCCTATTGATCTTTCTTATTTCCCCCGCCTAATGCTTAATAATATTGCTATTGACTATGTAGAAACAGCTAAAAATCTTGGTATCACTTTCAACAGATCTTTAACATGGCAAAACCACATAAATTCAACTGTTGGTAAAGTGTGTAAAGTGTACGGTGCTCTTAGGGTTCTTCATGATTCCCAATACTTAACTCCGATAGAAACTCGTAAGATGTTAGCTAAAACCTTGATTATTCCACTCCTTACATATGGTTGTGAAATTTACTGTAACTGTGATGCTGAGAGTAGACGAAAGCTTACGGTTGCTTTCAACAATACAATAAGATACATCTACGGCCTTAAAAGATATGACCATATCTCCGAATTTGCTCCTACTCTATTCAATATGCAGTTTAAGTATTTTATTCAATATCGAACACTTCTTCTTCTCTTCACTATTAAACAGACGCATCAACCACATAACCTATATTACAGATTACAATTTCCTACTTCAAACAGATCAAACATACTTAACATCCCACGCCATACGTGCATTACTTCCGAGCGGCAGTTCTTTGTCAACGCCATTCGCATATGGAACTCTTTGCCAAGTGATATCAGAGGTCTTAGTAATGCTAAAATATTTCAGAGTAAACTAAGTCACTACTTTTCTTTACTTTAAATTTGTTGTTTTACCTTTAATACTTTAATACATTAATAATAATTTAAATTTTGCAGTTATTTTTAATTCTATAGCTTCATTTATTTGTAAACTACTCAGCTTTCATATTAACTTCATTTTAATTATTGTTCTAATGTAATTATATTACTTTGATCTTGCTAGTTAGCTTTTATTCTTATTCATGTATACATTATTAAAGCAATCACTTTTTAATAAGTTATTATATCTTAATGTGTATAGCATATCGATAAATTGAATAAACTAAACTAAACTAAACATATGAAGTGGTTTTTTGGACAATGAAGAACACCTTAAAAAGTGTATATTGACTAGATGTTTTGGAACAACTTGCCACTGTACGCTGTACGGCTCCTTCACTCAGTTTTGATTATTTTCTAAGTAGGTTTAATTATTATACATTTATGTTCATTTATGTGTGTAATTTGAAATGAGTTGATTAAATATTTCAATTTATTGCAAAACACGTAATAGATCGTAATGAACGTAAATGTTCTCACAGCTTGGGATGTTGAAGCTCACATGTAAGTTTTCTGAATAAATCCGATAAATGTGTATAATTCGATAAGCCTAAAATTATAATTAAAAAATACATACTATTTTAATACATACATACATAATACATACAATCTATTGTAAATACAAACAGTGTATATTATAAATTTTAGTGAGAGGCAGCTTTCAAAAATTTCTGTGGATACCTTAAATTTGCAAAAGAACAATCCAGGTGGACTATCAAGCCTTCTAATTCCTCTAAAGTTAGAAATGCGAGTTGCAAGAAATATGATAATAATGGTTGATTTTTACAGTAATTGTTATCTATTAATTACATATTTATTTAAAAAAATATAAATATTACAGATTCGTCGAAATCAAATGAGAAAGCTTTTGAATGAGGAATTTTTGAAAATTAACGCAGAACTGAATTCTATGGGCTTGGCATTACTACAAGCTTCTAACTAGTTAAAAATGCTAGATTTCTTTTTTTTTTATTTTTAAAATAATATTTAAAAATAAACTTTTAAAAATGTATGCATACATTTTTTATAGAATTATTTTCGCACATTCCGTCGCTTCAAATGCTTTATTCGTCAACCCTTTCGTATATCGAGTTTATAACTTGCTGCTAACATTTTTAACTAAATGGTGAATAATACGTACAAATATATTTTTTTTTTCACGTGGGTAGTACACCTACCTTCAAAAGGCTCTATGAGAAACGAAAAATGCGTGCTCATAGGAGTGTGAGATTCTTACTGCACTAAAAAGCAATTTATTTTTAACGAATTTAATTAACGTGTTGCAGGTAACTATCCGGTGATAGTTCCTGATTATACCGCGATTTTAAAGCGGATTCTCGTTTAGTGCACCAGATCGCAAGGCTTTGTCCTTCGCAGGCGGCGTACTAAATTCGTCTCATCGATAATTTCGATTATAGTACTATTGCAGTGTTGTAATAGCCGTTTTCTATGATTTCTGGCAAATTTTTTTATTTCATCGCGAACCGTGGGAATACCGAGATCTCTGTGGAGATCTTCGTTTCTTATGTACCAAGGTGCGCTTACAAATGATCTTAGGAGTTTATTTTCAAATGTTTGTAAGGTATTTAAATTAGAATCTCGCGTACAACACCAGATTTGTATACCGTAAGTCCAGGCAGGCTTAAGCACTTGCCTGTACAAAATTATCTTATTTTCGATACTGAGCTTAGGGTGTTTCCTGAGCAACCAGTACATATCTCTGAGTTTATTATTTAACTCTTCGCATTCCTTTTTAACATGCGGTTTCCATTTTAATTTCGCGTCTAGGGTCATTCCGAGATATTTTGCTTCGTTAGCAAACGGGACTTGAACCGTATTAACAAATACCGGTAATCTATCAATTTTCCTATACGTAAAATCTACATGGACAGATTTTACTTCGTTGAGCGATATCCAACATGTTTTTGTCCAATCATTGACATTATTCAGAGCTTTTTGTAATTTTGTCGTAGAATCATTTATCGTTTGGCCCACTGCTAGTATTACAGTATCGTCAGCAAACGCGGCTACGATAGTGTCTTCTGGTTGAGATATATCACGTGTAAATAATAGGTACAGTATTGGACCTAAAACACTTCCCTGTGGTACCCCACCCACTATTTCTTTGAGATCCGAGTAATTGTTTTCATGTCTTACTCTAAAAAGTCTATTTTCTAGATATGCTTTTAGAAGCCTATAAAGTGCTTTAGGCAGAATTTGTCTTAATTTAAAATTTAGGTCTTCGTGCCACACCTTATCAAAAGCTTGCGACACGTCTAGGAAGACCGCCGAACAAATTTTCTTTTCTTCAAGAGTTTTCTCAATGACGTCAGTGATCCTATGTATTTGGTCAATTGTCGAATACTTGCTTCTAAATCCGAACTGATGTTCAGGTATTAGGCGCTTTTCTTCTATTATTGGCTACAGGCGCAGAAGTAATATTCCTTCAAAGACCTTAGATATTACGGGCAGAAGCGAAATAGGTCTATAAGATTTCTTATCATGTGATGGTTTTCCTGGTTTGAGAACCATTATAACTTCCGCAACATTCCATTGGCTCGGAACGTACTTTAGCCTTAGAGTGACATTTATTATATAAAGAAAATTAATTAACCCTTTGCCAGGAAGCATTTTGAGAACTTCGGCCGTAATTAGGTCATATCCCGGAGCTTTCTTATTTCTCTACTTAATTCGGCAAGGGTAAAATTCCTTGTTATGTAATACAAATGTACAAATATATGTCATCCGCTATTATTTTTCAAGCCACAAAGTTTTAAATTTCAATTTAAGCTTGTGGGATGTCAATAAATTTAAACACTTTTCAAGAAATTGACTACTCGGTGCTGAATGAGAGATTATATATGGAAGTTGGGACGATGTCTATTCTTGACCCTGTCACTCGAATGCTTTTGGTAATTTTTTTAACATTTTATCTGCCCATCTTTCCATCAATAAGTTCATAAAATAAAAAAGGAGGTGCAAAATGATTAAACCGTGGATGACTAAAACTCTTTGTGACAAAATAAATGCTAAAAATGTTTACTATTCTAGGAATAAAAACAGCTTTCATATAATTTTGGTGGGGGCAATACCCCCATTTATTAGGCTTAATACAAGCTTGTATAAATGTTTGATCTTATTAATAAACAAAAAGGAAGATACTTTAGTCGAAAATTTAATGAAATCCTAAGCAGCAATGGAACATTATAAATGACCTTTAAGGCAGAAGAACCGAAGACAAACACTTAAAAAGTATTATCTTCTCTGACAGTAATGTTTCAGATAATGATACGGAAATCGCAAACATCTTTAACATATTTTTTTTTAAATGTTGTAGAAATCCATAAGTCAAACTTCTCTGAATTCACTTAAAATATACAACAGGCACATTTTCAAATTTTCTTGAAAATGAAACTTTATCGTCGTTCTTCTTTGCTGAGGTAATTGAATCTGAATTATCTCAAGTGATAAGCAATCTAAAGTCTAAAAACTCCTGTGGGTTAGATGGTTCCAGCAGCGTTTTCATTAAAAAAAATTAGTGACCTCATTATCAATCCTTTAACATTATATTCAGCCTTATCATGAGTTCCAGCGTAATCGGAAAGTTCTACGAATCCCGAAAAAGTTATCGCTGAATGCGATCGTAGCGGCAATTTGTATGAGAATTTCCACTACGATGGACTCTGTGATAGATTTTTACGGGATTCGTAACAAACTTCCGATTACGATGGAATGCGTGATAGGCCTGATTAGCTTTCAAAAAGGTATTTTCCCAGAGTACTTGAAAACAGCTATAATAATACCCATTCATAAGAAAGGCAACAAATGCGATCCAAGCAATTACAGACAAGCAATTACAGACCGATATCTTTACTATCCGTATTTTCTAAAATTTTTGAAAAAATTATAACTGAAACAATGATGCAATTTTTTGATAAATATAAAATTCTTAGTAAATCGCAATTTGGCTTCGTAAAGGGAAAAAGTACTGAAGAAGCTATTTTGTCTGTTTTGGAACATATACATATGTAAATAGATAAAGGTTTAAAAACAGCTGCTCTCTTCCTCGATCTGACAAAGGCCTTCGACTTAGTTGATCAGGAACTTTTATTAAAAATACTTTACAGATATGGCTTTAGAGACAATATTTTTTTTTTTTTTAGCTTAATTTTTTATTTATCTTCAGTTTAAATACATATGGATATTGATTTTTACATAAATTCATCTTAAAACTAACATAATGTGTTGTTTATCATTAAAAAAGAAAGCAATAGTAAAAATACATTATTAATTAAAAGTCTTTACCAATACTTGAAGAAAAGGTACATTCTGTTGTCTTGTGACAAGTGTCGAATGCATCTTCATGAAAGAATATAAAGATGAAAAAATAATAGATATATACAATTTTAAATACTGTTTAAAAATTAATTTTAAAATTAAAAAACTTAACGAGTGATTCCAATTATGTTATGGATTTCATCAAAATTGAAGTCAAAAAGCCATTTCTTAACTTTTCTATTGAAAGAGAATTCAGAGCGAATAGAACGAACGTCAAGGGGAAGAACGTTATACAATCTGGGCGCTACTGATGTGTAAAATTTAAGAAAATGCTGAGTATTATGTGCTGGAATATAAGCGAGATTACTTTCGTTACTGCGTAAAGAGTAACAAGATATCCGCTTTTTAAATAAAAGATTTTTAAAACTTTATAAAATTAAAGATGTTTTAATGGTAAAATCTTAGAGCTTGAGAATAAAGAGAAGCTATGTTCAAGACGTCTTTTCCGCAAGATTGTTCTTAAAATATGTTTTTGAGAAACTAACAATGGTTGTAGGTAGTTTTTAAAAGTTCCACCCCAACAAACTATACCATACTGAAGTTTAGATTGCACCAATCCATAGTAAATCGTTTCAAGAAGTTTCCGACAGCAAAGTTTTCTAAGATGATACATTATATAGGTTGCAGATTGCAAGTATTTCTTAAGAGACAAAGTATGAGCTTTCCAATTCATTTTACTATCAATAGTTAACCCAAGATAATTGAATTCATTAACATTTTTGATTAAAAAACAATTAGAAGAACATTTCACATCAGTATCAAAAGTAAGTTTTTGTTTGACATATGACAAGTATAAGAACTCAACGAAGTATTTTTGCAGTCCCAGCTGTGCTGAATTAGTTCTGAAGGATTTTGTTCAAGCAAAGGCAAGTTGAAAAACATAACTTTTGTTTTTTCACTTATCACGAGCTTATGAATTCCAAGCCAATGTCTAATAGAATCTAAGTCATGATTTATATCAGCAACCAAATCCAAAAGAGAGGAGCTAGAATAAGCACAAGCTAAATCATCAGCAAAACCAGTAACTGTAAGTTTTAAGTTCAAACCAAAAACAGAGTTTATATAAATCAAGAATAAAATTGGACCAAGAACGGAGCCTTGATGTACTCCAATATTAATATTAAGACTATCACTTAAAACTGTTCCAATTTTTACAGATTGTTTTCTACCTTCAAGGAATGAAGCAAGCCATTTCAACATAAAGCCCCTGAAACCAACTTTTTCTAATTTTTTCAACAATATAACATGGTCTACGGTATCAAAGGCCTTAGTTATATCAATATATAAAGCAGCAGTAGGTTTTTTTAAGTTCATATTTTCATAAATATGAATGCAAAAGTTAAGCAGTGCATCTTCAGTAGATTTACCAGCTCGAAATCCATACTGTTTCGAACTAAAAAACGAAATCTTCTCTAATAGGTTACAATTCTCGTTTTAATGATTTTTTCAAAAAATTTAGAAAACATTGAGAGGAGCGAGGTGGGTCTATAATTCTTGATAGATTTTCTATCACCTTTTTTGAATATTGGAATTACTTCTGCCATTTTTAAGTTTGTTGGAAATTGACAATGAAAAATACTTTTATTGAATATATGTGTTAAAACATCAACTAAATTAAAGCAAACTTTTTTAAGAAAATTTGAATTGGTTCTCATCCTATCTCCAGAAAAGAAAGCAACTGGTTCGTGCTAATGCTTCAATGAGTGATTCGATCTTTTGTTCAAATGTGGGAGTTCCTCAAGGCTCAGTCATCGGACCACTGTTCTTTCTTATTTACATAAACTCTATTTTTAAGCTTCATCTTAATGGTAATAAAACAGCTTTTGCTGATGATCTGTCTTTAACTTATGTGACACCCCTTTAAGAAAACTTAAAGATCTTAATTAATGCTGATTTAACCATATTAGCATGCTGGCTTAAGTATCATTAACTGATACTTAGCAGCAAATCGAAAGCAATGTGCTTTTCTTTAACACATGAGTTTGTTTTTATCCAAGGTGTTGGTCTACATCTACATGACTCAAACTGTCCTTGTAATAACTGCAATGTCTCCTGCTTGCAGCTAGAATCTTTTTCTAATTATAGCTACCTAGGAGTTACTATAGATAGTAAACTTAATTGGAAAATACATATACAAACTCTGAAACAAAGCATTTATTATGTACTTAATATAATTTTTCACTTACGTAAGCTAGTACCACCAAACTAACTTACATCAATTTACTAATTTACTATGCACTGGTTAATTCTCGTTTGGAATATTGTATCTCTTGCTGGGGTAGTGCATTCATTAGTAATCTTGAACCTCTCACTACAGTCCAAATAAAATGCAAGACTGTATCGCACGAACTTGCTCTTATGTTCGATCACATCGTATGCACAAAGTTCTATTACAAATCTAAATATATTTTTAAAGTCGTTTTTCACTTAATTTTTTATATATACAAATTCTTAATTTTTTTCTAAAAAAAGTTGGTATAAAAATTTTAAATATTTAATAATGTAAATTTAAAATAAAATTTCAGAAAAAATCGTCCACCAGTTTTCGAAATATTGAATTTTCAAAAAAAAAATATATTTTTTTTTTCAAAAATCCAAAAAAACTATTTTTGGAATATTTTAAAATGCAGTACTATTTAAAATTGAAAGGAGATCCTGTATAAAAATGTTGATCGAAATCGGTTGAACCGTTTATGAGAAATTCGAAAATCAATAAAATGGTATGGCAGGTAACGTTAATAAAAAAATATTTAAGATTTTTTCCCTCAAAATTGTTGACCATGCTCAAGGCGGTACTCACACCAATTTTTATCGAAATCGTTATAGCCGTTTTCGAGATAATTAATATGGTAGAACATTTTGTATGGCAAGTACGTTTTTTTTTTGGGCTAAAATAACGATTCAAAAATCTATTTTGAATAATCACCTAAAACTCCTAACCACCAAGATTGAATAAAATCGGTTCAGCCGTTTAGTCTGTAGATCGTTCTACAGACAGACAGACAGAAGGAATTGCGGAACCTACTTGTTTGGTGTTCTCTATCATCGTAATGTTAACTTTGATTAATATCTTGAGTTCGATTTTTTTTCCAAATGCAAAACTTGCCTTTTAGTACCTTTATCGCAAGTTAAAAAGATAGTCAGGATAATGCTATTGAAACGTAGATGGGAGCCTTCATTTCCATTGTTTAAATAATTATAAATGTATTGCCACTCAGGCAACTATACGTATATAAAGTACTTAGACTCTTTTACCTGCGAGGTGGTTTTAACAATTTAGCTAGAAATAATTTTACCCATTCGTTAAGAGCATCTAATAATGTGATAGTTCCTAGAGCAAGAACTGAACATGTTAGACGATTTGCAACTAATATAGCGCCGCATATCTTCAACAAACTTCCAGTTTATATAACCAATAGACTTGGGCTTAATAAAGTCTTAAAAAACCTCAGAATCTGGCTATTAACAAGACCAAGTATAGAAGATTTATTTCTAATAGTTACTTAATCCAGCATCCATTGCTTGCTTAATAAATGAATATAACATGTCTCTAAAACCCCTTCGCTTTTTTAAACCGAATTTTATAAATCTTTTAATTTTTTTTTTGTTTTTGTACTTAAATTTGCTTCCTCTTTAATACTTCTCACGGCGCGGCTTTATTTTCACTAAAATGACTATATAATAATAATACACTTAACACTGGTATTAGTACCACAAAGTGCATTTTTGGTTTATAACACATACAAATATTTATTATAATTCTTTAACTAATACAAATTTAAAGAAAGATTTTAAATTATTTTATCTAAGTAATTACTTTGTTATTATATTATACTATCGCCATTGTAAAAACCTATCTTAAATACCTATTGTTATTGTAATTGAAATGAAATAAATGACTAAACTTAACAATAAAAAGAAAAAAAATCTTGGTTTTTGTACTTTCTGATGACGTAAGTTGCAAAAATTAGCAGTCACAAAATATATCTTTTATTATGTAAACTTTATAGAAGTATCGAACTGTAAATTATCCATTTTGCGGCTTCAAAAGTATAAGGCTGGAATTCGACATCTGTCAAACTAATTTGTTAAACCAATTTTTTTGTCAGTTGAAAGTCTGACATTTACGAAAATGGATCGCTTAACTATCGCACAATGCATAAAAATTGTTAAAACCTACTACAAAAATGGTGATTCCTCCACAGCCACATATCGTGCTTTAAGAGGAGATTAGGGTTTACATAATCGTCCAACAAGCAATTAGCAAAATTGTGAAGAAATTTGAAGAGACTGCATTGGTTACAGATATTGTAAGGCCTGTGCATTTCGCTCGTACCACTGAAAATATCGCTGCTGTAAGTGAAAATGTAGCCCAAGACCCGAATGTGTCGATTCGTCGTCGTTCTCATGAACTAGGACTGTCTTACGGCACATTATGGCATATTTTGTATTTGGATCTACACCTACATCCATATAAAGTCTAGCGCACACAACAACTGAAGCCAGCTGAGCATTCACAACGTCGTACATATGTAGAATGGGTGCTTGAACAACAGGCGGTGGAGGGCGATTTTTCGAACAAAATTTTCTTCTGCGACGAAACACATTTCTCACTCGGTGGGTATGTTAATGTACAAAATTGCCGTATTTGGGATTCTGAGAATCATCAGGTAATTGAAGAGAGGTCATTACATCCACAAAAAGTCATTGTTTGGGGCGCTCTTTGGTCCGGAGGTGGAACGACTGTCACCGTCAATTCGTTGCGTCATATGATAACCGACTTTATTTTGCCTGCTATTGAAGAATACGACTTGGAGAATATGTTGTTTCAACAAGACGGTGCCACATGCCATATAACTCGAGCGAATATGGCTTTATTGCAAGAGACATTTCCTGGCCACGTAATTTCTCGTCGTGGCGATATCAACCTGGCCACCAAGATCATGCGAAACCAACATTCGTCAAGTTATGACTGACATACCGCCCAATATGTGTCAAAAAGTGGTCGAAATTACCTCAAAAGAATCGATGCTTGCAACAATTCGCGTAGTGGTCATTTAAATGATGTAGTGTTTCACACATAATGTCAACGTTCAAAATTTATAATAAAAAAGAAATATCATGAAAAAAAATATTTTATATAAGTTTTATTTATGTTTACTTTTGAAACCGCAAAATGGATAACCCATTACTTTCAAGATCAAGATTTTCGAGTTAATTTATAGGGCGTCAGACTAAGCTGAACAGAATTTTTAGATTATAAACTGGAGTTTCAATCATGCCTCTGGTCAGTGGAGCTCTTCTAATATGGAGGAGATAATTTTATGGGGCGCCTGCATCGAATAATTAATGAACGTACAGGGTGTCCGCCGGGAAGGCATACTACTTTGTTTGTTTATAATTTTTGATTAAATAAAAGAGAATGGATCTTATATTGATAAATGTTTTATTTATATCATATCACAATATCAGGTAAATGTCGGCCTCTGTTAGTCTCCCAAATGCGACCGTTTGGAGCACATTTTTCATTACATTCTGACACATTTCACGCGGTATTTCATTAATTTCATCACGAATATTTTGTTTGAGTTGCTTATTGCTCAAGCGTTGCTGGGTCATGTTTCACAGATCATACAATACATGCATTTCATTCAACATACATTCTCAGAATATATCATACAACACATACAACTTTCTGTTTCACAGATTTCATTGGAAGTTTTGTATGATTTTTGTTTTGTTGTATGAAATGTATGATTTGGCATTTCGTTCTATTCAACTAGTGAATTAAAATTCAAAATAATATTACTAATCAATTAAAGAAAATTTAATAAATCGTCATATTATAAACGTGAAATAAAATCATTCAAACCAATTGTGTAATTTTATATTAAGGGACATTGAATTTGCTATTTGTTGGTGAAGATATTTTGAATTTAATCGAAACTACGAGTAATATTGCAATTGGGAGACGCCGCCGTAGGATATTCTGAGGGCATGTGGAAGAGTCGGTTTTTTTATTAAAAAATTCAATGACTAGAATTTGTGTTGAGCTTGCTTAGATTAAAAATAGCGCATTTTACAACTTACAATTCAGCTGTAGATGCTGAGGTCGAAAATGTTTTAGACAACTAAAGATGCAGTGGAATGACTTAGAATTATAATCTATTTAAACTATTTTAATTATTTAGTTTTTTATTTGGTATAGAGCCCATAAGGACAGTCATACCAGTATTATAAATAAATAAAACTAACACATAATGCAGAAACATAAAGACTTATTTCCTTTCGACTACTGCAATCACAGTTTATTTATTTAAGATAAATACCTACTTCGTTTTAGGCATTTATGTATCTACATACATATCGGAAATAACTAATTAACCAGCCGCGGAAGCGGCAAACATCCCAAAAGCAACACTACTCTTTTTCATTTTTCCTAAGAACAAGAATTTGCCGCTTCTTGGCTTCCTATAACAATAAGAAAATATTAAAATAATAAACCAAATAGTTAAAAAATTACTTACTTTGGAATATTTTTGCTTATTTGTAAGCTTCTTCAAACGACACAAACTATTCAACAGCAAACTAATACGCTGTATGAAATGAATGATAAATTTGACATTAATCTGCTGGTTGTCTTATTAAAATAAATTCTATGAAGGAGGTTCATAAAACATTCAAAAGCTTCCCGTCAACTTTTCTTTCATAAATTGTTGTATGACATTAAATCATACAACAATTCTGTGAACCAGAAATCATACAGCAGAATTTTGAAAATCATACATTGTATGTATTGTATAATCTGTTAAACAGGGATCTGGTTTGTTTGCATAAGCCTTGCTTTCCAGATATCCCCACAAAAAGAAGTCCGGAGCAGTCAAATCAGGCGACCGTGGAGGGCAATTAACATGACCATTTCTTGAAATAACTTGTTGTGGAATGAGGTCTCGCAGTAATTCCATTGTAATCCTGGCTGTATGTGATGTGGCACCGTCTTGTTGATACTACATGTTAATCAAGCCCAAAGCCTGCAGTTATGACGTTAAAAAGATTTCAATCATATAACGATATCGCTCCCCAATCACAATTACCTTTTCGCCGTTTTCATTTTGAAAGAAATAAAGTCCAATGATTCCTCCTGACCAAATTGCACCCCAGACTATAACTTTTAATGGGTGTAAAGGTGACTGATGAATAATTTGAGGGTTTTTCATTGCCCAGAAACTACTATTCTGTTTTCTCACATATCCATTCAAATGAAAATGTGCTTCGTCACTCATTATGATTTTTTTCATGAAAATCGGGGTTGTCATGGGCTAGCTGTAAGATCCTCTTGGCATACGTACGGCGGCGTAAATAGTCTTGTGGAAGAAGCTCATGTGTCTACTGAATCTTAAATGGAAACAAATACAAATCCTTGTGCAAAATTGTAGCCAAGATTGTTCTTTGAGAACCAAGCTGATGAGCACGGCGTCTAATTGAGGTTGATTGATTGTTTTGAACACTTCCTTGAGTAGCAGTAATGTTTTCAGCCAACCTTGCAGTACGTTGTGGTCCATGCTTGGGCCTATCACCTACAGAACCTCTTTCTTCGAAATTCACTACACGATAAATAGTGCGTTTTGTTAGCACGTTGTTTCTCCCAGAAATTTCACGTAACTTTCTCATCGGCACATTAATCGATGATTGATTTTGATAAAATGTTTTAACGATTAAAACACGTTGGCTTATCGAATATTTTTTCATAATAAATATGCCACGTGTCTACTTCACGACTGCCAAATATGAACTGTCAAGACTAATGCTTACCAAAATGGCGGCAACACAAAGTAGTATATCTTCCCGGCGGACACCCTGTATATTCGTTGAATGAACTTTCAACTCTACAAATGCGATCCTATGTCTTCTAATTACCCTTCGAAGCGTGCGTCGGTAGCATGGTAAATCATATAAAGCGTAGTGTGTGAGTAATCTGTGAAATTTTCATCTGCAAGTACCAGTGAAGATGAAGATCCTGATACGGCAGATCAAAAAAGATAGAAATCTGGATGGGCCATCTGTTTTTCCACTTCAACTTCATTATTATTCCATTCATTGTCAAGATCTGTGAATGATGATGACTGAATTCAAGATCACAGGCGAACTTATTTAGTTAAGTGAAGTGACACTAGAAAACACACGATGCAGAGTACACACACTATGAAAAATGAAATTTGGTACATATTCGTATTTCGTATTCGCATATCGCATCGTATATACGGATGTTTCAAGTGCGTGTATATGGTTTCCAACATGCAACATATACCGAAATCTGGCGAGTAACGAAATCGTACTAAATTGGTTAGTTAGTAACGTTTCGTTACTCGGTATTGAATTGAATACCCGTTACTTAGTAACGAATACATACGATTCGCTTGAGCCCTATTTTTGAACGATCTAGATAGCGTTCTATGTTAAGTCAGTTGTATTGTATACGCATATGCAGTTTTGGATCAGCTGTTCCTCACATTTCCAAACGAATCCAATAAATTTTGGGTAGCTTGATATTTTTGTTTGACAAATAATCAGCAGTTTTTTCTTCTTCCTATATATTATGTAGGTAGGTACTTTATTTTCTTTTAGGCGCCAGTTATAGCTTTCATTGAAACTCATCATTGAAAACTTTGACTATCAATTCTGAGGCACCTAAACAAATAAAACTGATCTTGTTTTGGTAACAAAATGAAGTTATAAAAGGTTTATAATATTTTTTGTCAAAAAAATATTTTATTTGTTCTACCACTTTCTTGTAAATTTACTTTTGATTTTTCAATGATCATTGAAAATGCTTTTCATCATTGAAAAATCAAAAGTGAATTTACAAGAAATTGGTAGGGAAAATAAAATATTTTGTTGACAAAAAATAATATATATCTTATTGCCTTCATTTTGGTACCAAAACGACATCAGTTTTATGTGTTTAAGTGTATCAGAATTGATAGTCAAAATTTTCAATGATGAGTTTCAATGAAAGCTATAACTGGCGCCTTAAAAAGAAAAATAATTTTGTTTCCAAACAAATTTACAGGATCCGATTAACAGTATTATTCAGCAAAAAATTTAAAAAAGACTAACGGGTCCGCCATCTAACGTTTTTTTTCAACTAGTGCTTGTTTCTTGAATGGTAACACTTAGCTCATGTCTGATTTGACAGATAATTGGTCTTATCCTTCCGCTGAACGAATATGGTTGTGTATACGCTTGAACAACGCTCGCTTAGTGGGTCTGCGATCGACTTAGAGAAGATGCCGATTTTGCCAAAAAAAATCATCTTTTCAGATGAAGCTCATTTTGATCTTGGCGGGTATGTAAACAAGCAAAATTGTCGCATTTGGAGCACAGAAAACCCGTACGCATACATTGAAAAGCTGATACACCCAAAACGAGTTACTGTTTGGTGCGGATTTTGGTCCAGAGGCATAATTCGAATATGAGCAAGGAGTGGCCGTTACAGTCAATGGCGATCATTATCGGGCCATGTTGAACGAATTTTTGTTCACAAAGATTGAAGAGGAGGCTATTGGCAATATTTGGTTTCAACAGGACAGCGCTACGTGCCACACACCCGAAGCTACACTCGATGTTTTGCGCCCATTTTCAAAAAAAAAGAAGTTATTTGGCGGACCCATATTAACCAACTAAATCGCTCATTCTATTTATAGTGGTAGGAGCTAAGAAGTACGCATATATACATTTATGTAGGTATATGTACATATGTATGTAGTTATGTTTCATTATGAATATGAAGTAATAGCAGACAGGATTGTATTCTCTTAGCTATTAAAAGCATCACCACCATCACATTGGGCCATCATTCCCTTATACGTTTGGGTAGGTTCTTTCGATTGAACATAATATATACAAGAATAAAGCATCCTATGGGGAAACCACAAAAAACGAAGAACAAAAAAGAAGAGATATAAGAAAAAAAAACGCCGAATGTATATTGAAATTCTTAGTGCGGCGCAGTAGCGTTGGTTGGTTGGCATAGGTAACGTCATGATAGCTGAGTTCTTTATATTGCAAGAAGCAGAAAACCTCATGGTTCATCGAAAAAAATAAACGGAGTGAACGTAATTTTTCTCTTCGTTTGACTTTAGCCTTTTATCCGTTTTTCAGTTTTCGCCATCGCTATCATAATATGAGATTCCTTATAACGGGATACAAAAGGATTCCGGACGAACGCAATTCGATTATACAAAATCCACATCCTCATCCATCCACATTTTGTGGTGCTTCGTATGTAAATCTTTCGTTATAAAGGATGATGGTAGGTAGGTTGTAGGTAGATAGATATACACCACTATGCCAGTTTAACATCAGTGAATTTTGTTGTCTTCGCCTCATAATAGCTCGCTGATGTGACTTTTGTGTAAAAAATCTGAAAGAAAAATAAATAAAAAGGATTACTTTAGCACAGTTTTAATGGAGTTTGGTGCATTTATAAGGGTTTTCAGTTGAGAAAAGTTATGTACCTATCTACGTATATTCAGTATGAAGTTATTGCAACTTTGTAAAATGGAATAATTTATATATAACTGCATTTTAATTGCGTTAGTGTAAAGGAGGATATATCCGAAAAATGTATCTGGTTATGAACAATACCATAATACTTTCTTGAGTTTGTTCTACATATCAAAGTGGTAGACTTACCGATAAAGGCCTTTGCCAATCCGCGCAAAAAATGTAGGTAGATATGTACAAAATTGAATATTGGTGTTTTGACTTTTATGTGTAGGTATGTATGTACAGTTGAACCCGGATAAGTAACTTTCCAAAAATGTTGACTTCTTTGGGCACTTAACCGGGTGAGGTAATTAAGCGAACCCGTTTAAGAACCTAAATAAGACACATGTCCGAATCCTAATACCTACCGACACAATCTTAACAAACAGTCATTAGCAAACTGGGAAAACCATTGACATAATAGATATGGACTGCTAGTCGATTGTCATTTCCATAAAAAAGCTCAATTGAAAACGGGGTGAACGATCATCACGCCACTCGGAGCAAAGTACCAAACAAAAATATTATTTCCAGAAGCCATCTATTTCCACTCTTGGTATGTCCACCATATTTAGTCAACAGGCAAAGAAACTAGGGCCATCTATTGGTATTTTGTACAAGATAAGTGCTGACATCTATTGTTTATAGAATGTCAACTATTGCTGTAGTGCTGGGGGACTATACGAAAAATTCCTTTTTGTTTCATTTTATGAAACAGATTGCTTTTGGAGTTGCATTCGAATATAAAACAAATAAAACTCTAATTTTAGTTTTCTAATAAAATAAATTCTTTATTTAAAAAAAAAATTATTTAAAAAATCGTTTCTCTTTTGTTACTTGTCCGTATTTTAACTTCAGTAATATTATTTGTATTATTACTCTCATTTAAAATGCCTGCCAAAAATAATACAAGAAATAGAAATGGTTATACCAAGATTGTAACTCATAAAACGTCAAAATTAAAAGTCAAAAGTTTTCCAATTTTACCGAATTAAGATGGTAAGCATTTCCACAAAAATGTATGCGGAAAAGTTTACAATTTTTTGGTAAAGTTTTTCCATACAAATTTTGACAGCTTACTTACCACATTTACCACTTTAACTTATATTACGCAGTATCTTGTGTTAAATTTTATAGATTTTATCCATTTCGTCGAAAAGTTAAAGCAAAAACTTAAAATTTGAAGAAAACGCAAATAATAATTTAATATTATTTTTGTTTTTGTGGACTGTGTGGATTAAAGCCAAATTGAGGATTTTCATGACCTGTAAACCAAAAAGCGTTTCGCCCAGGCACGATATTGGGCTCATCAGTTAGATGCTATCGTACCCTTCTAAGACGAAATGTTTTTCGATGGATGATTACCGACTCTTATAAAATATGCAGCATTTATACACTACAAATTATATTATTTAGGGGAATTTGGTTAAATTCGTGCAATTAAATACCAATATATCGACGGATTTCATTTTTAAATGCTTCTTATAAAATATTTACATCTATTCTATTGAAACGGTTGAATGCTTGGATAAACGTAAACCAACATCTTAGTGAGTTTCAGGCTGGGTTTAGAGCAGGGTACTCAACCGTAGACCACATAGTTGTGCTTAGAAGTATTGCAGACTGGTTCCTTAGAAGAAATAAAAAATTATACACATTTTTTGTAGATCTCCAAGCTGTTTTCGATACAATTGACCAAAATGCATTAATGCACAAATTGTTCGGATTGGGAATGTCGCTAAAGTTTGGTAGAGTATTGCAGAATCTATACATGGATACCAGGGCAGCAGTCTGGGATGGTAAAAATATATCGGAGTGGTTCCAGACGAAGACAGGAGTTAAACAGGGTTGTGTACTAAGCCCAAGTTTATTCGCTCTATTCATCAAGGACATTACTAGAGCATTATCAGGAGGTGTAGATTATGCAGGAGTTGTAATCAACGAACTGCTTTTTGCAGACGACATTGCACTGTTTGCATATTTCGGCATCGCTGCTGCTGATGATAAACAAGTTGTGTAAATACTGCACGAGATGGAACCTGGTAGTTAACTTGAATAAGTTGATGGTGATGGTTTTTAAAAAAGGTGGAGGAAGGTCGAGCTTAAACGAACAATGTTGTTTTAATAATGAACGGATAGAAGTTGTAAGTTAGTATAAAAACCTAGAAGTCCTTTTCACAAAGAATCTAAGGATGGATAAACATCTCAACGAAAAGCTGTTAAGAGCAAAACCCGCCATTAATATGACTTGGGGAGAATGCTTTAATAATCCCAACATAATACGCAGCAGTAAATATAAAGTTTTTAAAGCAGTATCTGAATCTGTTATATTTTATGCAGCTCAAGTGTGGGGAGCAAAGAAGTATGAGGCCGTAGAAAAACTGCTAAGGTTCTACATAAAACTAATTTTTAATCTTCCTCCAAACTTCCCGAATTACATGATAATGTAAGAAACAGGTATATCACCATTATTCATCAAAATCTTGAAACTACAAGTGGACTAGTGGATTTTAAAATTACTCAATATGTCGAATGACCGCCTTCCGAAAAAAGCAGCGAGGATGGTTTAAAGACTGGATGGAACTAGGGCAGTAAATTGGCCTAGAACTTGACAGCAAGGAATTGAGTACATGGAAGCCAAGTCTGTACTAGTTAATCAGTCGTTTGGATGAAAAATATAAAAAGATGTACAAGGACAAGGCATCAAGCTCTCTACATCGCTTGGTTTATAGCAGACTAAGACATAACATCAATGAAAAAAAATATTCTCGAGATTATTTTACTATTGCCCAATTACCAAGTATGTTCCGATTAAGAGTGGAGCTTCTCAACTTAAATTTTTTACCTCACCGAGAAGACCTACCAATAATTTGTCAAATGTGTAATGCTGCAGAACGAGAGGATATTTTCCACTTTGGTGGAAGGTGCCCGGTACTTAAAGAAACGAGACGATACACATTAGGGCGTGATTATCTAGCAGATGAAGAAATAATAACCCTTCTTAATGAAATGGGGTGGCCGTGGCGCGATAGTTGTGTGCTCGCCTGTCAACCCCGTGGTTTCAGGTTCGATTCCTGCCGTTGTCTATGTCTTCTTATATTCCATTAAAATCAAATCTAAAAATTGTCACAAAATAAGTTGCTGCTTTGCTCATTACATGCTGTTTAGGCATAACACTAACAAAATGTGATTGAGTAAACTAGCATACCCATAAGATATGACAACGAAATAAATAAACTAATGCGAATTATAAGGGACATAAATAAATAAGTCACGGTAATTCTCTATGCATTAGTTCAGCCGCCATCCCTGATGATAAATCTGAGACAACAACCAGCTTTAGTCTCAGAACATCGCGCCACACATCTTTCCCATCCTTCTTTCTCTTCTTCCACCGGATGCCCGCCCTGTGTTAAGAAAAACATATAAAGGGTAATCATAATCCCTTGAGCGCGTGCAAAGTTATAAAAAAAATGGATGTACCAACGTTTTTCAATTTTTGCAAAACAGCACTAAGTTATAGAAGTAGAATATTAGGAGAGTATTCCTAGTTAATAACTGCAACTTAATTTGTTTAAGTTATCAGCATTTTTTAATTTGTCAATCAGGCAGCCGGCAATGTCATGCTCAATTGATTGTTTAATTATTGTATATATGAATTTTAAAATACAAACGAAATACATGTCATAAAATCGTCAATTTTGGTCAAAACTTAAATGTAATTATCTGCGTGTGTTAAATTTTATTCTTCTCGTCAAAAAGTGAAAAAAAAATATAATGATATTTGATATAGGTTTTAAACGTATTCCGCTCATCCCCAAAGAACTATAATATAGTTGTCTATTTTTTGTCTGTACATAATAGTGAAAGGGAATTTTTTGGATTCGTGTAAGGATTTCCTTGAAAAAAAATATCCCTTTAGCATGGTATGACTTGATAATATTCATTATTTCCGCTTGGAGCTGGGTGGCGCTCGTTTGCTCCTAGCTGAGGAGAGATCTAAATTGAAGTTGGCTCCTAGCAGTCCATATATAGTATGTCAATGGGTAAAACATTATGTCTGTAAAGATCGATGCGATAGAAATTTATAAGTTGTGAATAAGGTACTTAAACGAGTGCAAGTCCAGCAAACGGGAGTAACGAAGTTCACACTAGAGGACAGCACTAAACCGAATGTGGTTCTTAAGCGGGAAGCACATATCCGTACACATTTTGTTGGATTTCTTTTAAGAAACTATAAATCAAAAATTGTTGGGCACTTAAACGTAATGGGTGCATAAGCGTGAAGCACTTATCCGAGTTTTACTGTATATATATTATATGAGAGTCAATGGGTAAAATATGCATCAGAATTCATCCAATAAAAATCCTCCATAGCTTTTATGAATGGTTCGCCATCCGTTAACCTTTGAGTCTAATTTCTGACGAAAAAGAAAAACGATTTATCACCATACTCATGGCCGTTTAATTCATTTAGTTTTTTTTATTAACTTTTAAATGTTTAATCGGCTTTTCTTACTGAAAGGCGGCGATTCATTTTTTATCGCTTTCGAATGCTCTGAAAAATGTCACCGATTTGGGGTAATGCGATTATTTGCCAGCACCGTTAAGTTCATTGAGCCATAACAAATCATTGGGGTTCCATTGGACAGGCATGCATTTGCCACACGATTTGCTCCTTTTTTTATTGAAAATAAATCTCAAACAGACATGAAATACCAATTAGCATACAAAACTATTAGATGGAAAAACTTTATATCACGTATCAGGCTCATGGCGGTTATATGTAGCTTGATCTACTTGCATGTGCGTGTGCACTTTACCTACGTGGAATACGAGCCTCTAATCTGACTTTTTTGTATTTATTTGAATTTTTTGGAATCACTTTTAGTGGGTACTTTAATATAAGCGAGTGTGCTGACTTTTTTTTTTGGTGAATGGAAGCGTTTTGGAAAACAATTAAATTAAATTGGAAATTCGAAATATCAATTTCTTTTAACACAATCAAAATTATTTGTACAAAAAATATTTAATATTTTGGAGACTACCGCAATGTGGATTTTATAATAATAAAGAATTAAAGCTTTCAGAGATTCAAACGACATTAGCCTTTTCATAGAATTTTTAGAACCCACAAGGCAAATTCTTATATCTGATATGTCAGCTGTAAGAGTATGCTTTCCAATCACGGGAACTTTTATTGGAAAATGACTGGAAAAAATATGTTATTGTTAAGTTATTGACCAATTAGTTGAATTATTATAGATGACAATATTGAAAGTTCATAAAGTAGGTAGTGTACTTTCTTAAAAAACAAAAAAACAATTATTATTGTATCAGCGGATAATGGCAATACCACAGTTGCACTGAATAGCGTAGATTACGATAACAAAATGAAAGACCTATTGTCTGATCGTTCTGTATACCGCCCTACTCGGGGAACCCCTCTTTCTTCTCTGCAAAATAAAAACAATGAACTGGTGAAATGGCTACGTGGAAACAAGTTGATTGATGATAGGCAAAAGACAGTGATGACGACATATACAGCACAAATATCTGCAATTTATGGATTACCGAAAATTCACAAACCAAATATGCCTCTTAGACCTATAACGTCATCAATGAGAGTTCCTGTTATGAACTTGCAAAATACTTTTACAGTGCGTGGCAAGAGATTCGGTCTACTCAATTAAAATTTCTTATGAATTTAAAGATAAGGTAAATAATCTGGTTCTAAGACAAACTGATGTTTTAGTATCTTATGATGTTGTATCATTATTTACTAATGTTCCTGTACAACTGGCAGTAGCCATCATTAGGAAAAAATGGGAGACAATTAGTAAACATACACAGTTGAGCCAAACTAAATTCATAGAGTTGTTGGATTTTTGTCTTAAAGCAAACAATTACCTTCAGTATAAAGATAACTTATACAGACAAATTCATGGAATGTCAATGGGAAATCCACTTTCTCCTACCATTGTCGATTTGTCGATTTAGTTTTGGACAGTAAATTAGCCGATAATAACAAACCAAAGATAATCGTCAAATATGTAGATGATATTAACAGTTTTTCAACAGGGACGCTACAAAAGTAGAGCGACAGGGACAGCAAACGACGCCATATTTCTTGCCGCTCTTTTGACATTTATCTTCAATAAGGCTTGCCATTTCATAATGGAAAGATATACGAGCCAACAACAAGTCGAAATTATTAAAATTTACTACCGAAATTCGGAGTCAGTGGCCTCAACGTTAAGAGCGCTACGTCCACTTTATGGTCGTTATAATCGTCCTAGCAGATCAACAATTGAGCGTCTAGTGGAAAAATTTGAATCCACAGGCACAGTACAAAATGTTCCCGTGCCAGTGAGACAAAGAAGTGCCCGTAGTGTCGAGAATATTGCTGTCGCTGAGGCTTCAGTTGCAGAAAGCCCAAATGTGTCTCTCACACGTCGTTCTCAAGCGTTGGGCATCTATGTGACGTCGTTGTGGCGAATTTTGCGAAAATTTTCTGGCCTACATCCTTACAAGATTTAATTGACGCAAGAACTGAAGCCGCTTGAATACTAGAAGCGTCGTATGTTCGTGAATTGGGCTGAGCAACAACTTGAAAATGATTCGGATTTTAATCGAAAAATCATCTTCATCGATGAGGCTCATTTCTGGCTCAATGGCTTCGTCAATAAACAAAATATGCGGTATCGGTCAGGCAGCAATCCCCACGTAATCCAAGAGTCATCAACTCATCCCGAAAAAATTACGGTTTGGTGTGGTTTATGGGCCGGAGGCGTAATTGGGCCGTACTTCTACCGTATTGATCAAGACCGGCACGTTACTCTGAATGGAGATCGCTACCGTTCAATGATAACCGAATATTTTTGGCCCCAATTGGATGATATGGACTTGGAGGACATGTGGTTCCAACATGACGGCGCCACAAGCCACACAGCGAATGTCACAATCAATTTATTGTGGAAACCAAGTTTGGAGAATGTATTATCTCACGAAATGGTCCAGTTGCTTGGCCGCCTCGGTCGTGCGATGTGACTAGACTATTTCCTGTGGGTAGACTATTTCCTGTGGGGCTACGTTAAGTTTATGGTCTATGCCAACAAGTCAGCGACGATTGATGAACTTTGTACGAATATCGAACGTGAAATTGCAGCAGTATCGGCCGATTTATGCTTGAAAACCGTCGAAAATTGGGTTCAGCGTCTGTACTTCTGCAAGCGTGACCGTGGTGGCCATGCAAAAGAAATCGGGTTCCATACATAATGGCATCAAACGTACTTTCACGGGAATAAAGAATTTCATTGATATCCAAAACCGTTTTTGTTTTATTTAAAAAAAAACTTTTGTAGCGCTCTTATTGAAAAACCCGATATTTGCAGTTGTTAATGAGGGGGAGTTCTACAATGTTTTTTGATGCCTTAATTCATATCATGAAAAAATACAATTTACCGTTGAGAGAGAACAAAACAGAGCGATAACGTTCTTAGACGTCAAGATTCATCGCGTTAATGATAGACTCTCTTTCAATTGGTATCAGAAAGACACAGCAGCTGGAAGACTTGTCAACTTTAGATCCAATCAAGCAAAGCATATTCTTATTAATACAACCTCTAATCTAGTTCAAAAAGTCTTTGCGTTGAGTGACCGGGAATTTCACGCCGCAAATGAGAAAATAGTCACACAAATTCTCCTAGATAATGGCTATTCAATGGAAATCATACGGAGCTTGATACTTCGCCAAAAACACAAAGCTCCTGTTGATAATCGGCAAAAAGAGAGAGGTATTTATAAGAGTATAGTTTATGTTCCCAAGCTGTCAGAAAACTTTAAAGAGACGGTAAAAAATAGCACTAATGACGTCAGTTTAGCGTATAAATCCAATAGGACGCTGGCACCTGTTTTCACCAACATGAAAACAAAAACGGAAAAGGATAAGTGCACAGACGTAGTTTATAAAATTAACTGTCGTGGCAATGCGGAAGAAAATTGCAATCTTTCCTATATCGGTACAACGAAACAACTTCTTCTTCAACGAATTTCCAACCACAAATCCGACATTAATTTAAAAAGCACTGGGAAGACAGCATTGGCCTTACACTCCATTGAGCGTGGACATAAACCATATTTTGACAGAGTGGAAATCCTGGAAAGGGAGAAACATGTCTCCAAGCGGTATACTCTAGAAACGCTTCATATTATTAACAACAAAATCAATATGAATCGTAAACAAGACAGCCAGAACACTTCATCAGTTTACTGCTCTTTGGTGACTAAGCAGAATCCGTGACAATTTAAATCCGACTAAGCTTCAATCGAAGTGTTTTTTTTTATATCATAAAATGTTTGTTTTTTAAACCTTATATTTGTCTCTCATTGTATTATTTACGTTTATCTGTAATACGTACTAAATGTAAGTTTACCAAAATCTTACACTAAATGTTCTTATGTGTATAATATGTTCATTTTATTTTGGTTAATAAAAGATCCCCTGAAGAAGACGTCAACCACCGTCTAAACGTCGGGAAAGGAAATGAAATTGTTTCTTTAAAAAAACATTACGACCAAAACAGCTGAAAGAGATATATTTAAATCTCGAACACCTATAACAAAGCACTATAATGTGTAAAAGAATTATCTTTCCACTAACTAATGAGATAATGTATCTTTCTGTGTAAGTTATCAAATAAAGTTATATTTGAAGAGCAGAAGAGGCCACTTGCCCGAAATCATTTTCAAAACATAATGGCAAACCCTTATCTTTATAATAAAGCTAAATTCTTGGCCATAACAATAATGTATATGCGTTTTATTTCTTAAATACCACACGTCTAAAAAAACACCCGTTACAAGAACTGCCGAAATAATCCAACGTTCTATCTGAGGGCCTTAAGTCTTCAATCGACAAGTAGGTAAGTATTTTGTCTTCTGTCGGGGATATCAGATCCTACACAAATTAATTCTGCATCCATAAAGAAATTTTGACAAATCGGAGATAATTTCATTCATCGTCCTAAGCTCTATGTCTGAATTCTATTGGGTAGTCTTGAGTACAACTGAAGAAGCAACATGTTAAAGTTCGGCAAACAAAGAACTTCCAAAAGTTGTAAGCGGCTTTTTCCCAAAAGCCTTCCGCAGCTATGTTCACATTTTTTTTTAAGTCTCCACACTTCTTTCCAAGTAATGAAAAACATTTCCCGTTACCTAAAAGGAAGAGGAAGTAAGCCAAGGAACACCAACTGTATTTCTGTTATTTCATTTCAATGAATTAAACAAAAAAATCTGCAAGCGATAGCTGCCAGCAGCAATCATCTAACAATTTTCACAACGCACCATTCTGATTTATTACATTGAAAATTCTCTGAATCCACCTTTTTCTGTCTGGGCTGACCGCATATGGGTGTTATGAATTCTCATATTCCATCCGAAAGTCATCGCCGCCGTCGTTGTTCCTGTTATTGCTGCTCCTACTGCAGGTATTCATGTCATATAGATAGATGAAGGAAGTATAGTATAGTATTGCGGGCTCATTCCCAATTGAATCGCGAACTTATAGGTTGCTTGGAATTTCCATGGCTAATCCTTGACGATATTTCCGTAGCAAATTGCACTTTCACGCTTTGGGGTTTCTGAGCAACCCTCCGCTCCGTACACCATTAATTCTAAATATTTTTGGTTTTAGAGCTATCCAAGGATAAGCTGTACGAGTTTTCGTTTTTGCAGCATACCTTCAATAGGTATATGGATGGGTTTAAAGTGTACGTAATGTAACGGATACATACCCCACAATCACATTCAATGCAAAAGAGATCCTTCTGATTCAGTTCCGGCTCCAGCATTAAAACAGGATTCCTAGATTTTCAACTGCGTTCGGGAAGGATGAGTTGTTATTTATGAAGTTTCTTTCGCTTTTGTGCATTGGTGCAATGGACATGGACATTAGGATGGTGTCGTTGTTTTTGGTGATTCTTGGTTTGAATCTGCTAAGCCAACGACTGTTAGAAGTACCTATACATGAAATAGGAGTTTTGCTCATAACTTTCGCCTGCGTTAGTAGACTTAAGTGCTTAGAAAGTAAGAGCAGCAGGGGTGCTGTGCGAGTATCCTTATATCAAAGATATTGAACTGGATCCTGAAATCTGTTGAGAGATATTTGTTCAGCAAGTAATGGTGAGAAATGACTCCTTGGATAAATGAATGCGAGTATTTTGCTGATGACAAGTAAAAAGCTAGTTTCTACTTCCTTTTAGCATCATCAAGAATTATTTATGAGGACCATATTTCCTCATTGAATTTATTTTGATAGAATTTGTTTTTTTAGTTAAAGGAAAGCTACTTAGAAAGAAATATAAGCAATTTTCAAACCAGAGAATGAAGCTGAAAACATTCTCAAAACCTCTAAAATGACAGTTTTTGGGACCTGGAAATCCCATGCACTTCGTATATGTATGCTAATTTTGTTTGCTTCTTAAGAAGTCCTGAAACATCAGTAAGTATTCTAAAGCAATTTATTTATTTATTTATTTATCTATGGATATAAATTTTACAGATTACTAACAACTCATGTTATTATATTATATTATCTTATATTTAAAATAAAAAATAAAAGTTAATTATGATATTCTGTATTTTATATTTAAATTCCAATCTGTTGTTTGAGAGATCAAGTTCATTACACATATTAATACATCTAGAAAAAGATTCATTGCAACCTATGGCTTGGATTATTAAAAAAATGACAGACGCAATTGTCTTTCCGGAACATATATCTCCAAGTTGGTAAGAAATAAGAATTTGTGGACATTTAACACGATAAGAAAATACGAGTATATCATGCACAAACAATACACATTGATCAAACCGTCTTTTTTCTAAATAATATAGACCAATCAAGGCACACCTAGATGCGTATGACCTTTTGAAATCTTTCAATGCGCGTTATCCCAATGGCAGAACTAGGACACCATACAATCGAACAATATTCTATTATGGGTCGAACTAAAGCCATGTAAACTGGTCTTAATGCGTAAAGCCTAGTACGCTGTTGATGCGAAACGAAAAATCGATAGCTGTTCTGGATTTCTTAGTACAATTCTCCACTCTTTTCGTTCTCAATTTAATTGACCTGCAAATTAATTGCTTGCGAAATTTTGACATTTCATTTTTTTATAAAAAAAAGCCAAGCTCTTGTGTTGTTTATTTGATTTTTCTTTGGCTTTGGGTTTTCTCTAATGTCTGGATGGTCTGTGCATTTTCTATTTATTTATTTATTTATTTATTTCGTCACTCAAGTTACATAACTTTATAAAGACTATATACATGATTTAAACTAAGGAATAAATAACCTATTTACAAAAATATTAAAATAAAAATATTTATAATGAATTCAATATATCTCTTTTAATATTTATCCTACTTTTATTAAAGTCAATGACAAGATCAAAATCATTTAAGGCAATACAAGAACTGGTAATTGGATTATGTTTTGCATAACTTGTACTATGATAAGGAACATATACGAAATTTCCATCTCTAGGTCGCAAAAAACGAGAAGGTGCATAAATATAATACATTGAAAGTAGCATCGAACAGTTTATATTTGAATTGAGAATATCAAAAGCGAAAAGAGCTGAATATAGTTTCCTTCTGAGTGCTAAGGGGTTTTAAAGCAATAAAGGCACATCTGATCGCATAAGACGGAAGATTTGCATTTCTAAATGTTTTTCGCAAAGCAAACTTAGTAAACCTTTTCTGAATTTTTTCAATACGAAAGATGCTTGTCTGAGTATATGGATTCCAAATAACACAACAATACTCTAGCAGAGGTCTAACAATGAATAAATACAGAGTCTTTAGGGTGTAAGGATCTTCAAAACACTTTGAATTTCTCATTATGAAACCCAACATCGAATTTGCTCTGGAAATAACTTGGTCAATATGAAGCGAAAAATTCATTTTAGAATCAAAGATAACTCCAAGGTCTTTTTGACTCATTAATCTTTTTAGGTATTGACTATCAATTTTGTAATCAAAACAAATAGTATTAAGTATTCTTGCATAAGTTACAACACTACATTTATTATTATTGAAATATAATCCATTTAGATTACACCACTGAACTATATTATCAAGATCATTTTGAACTCTACATGCATCTAGTGGAGATTTAATGCAACTAAAAATCTTAAGGTCATCGGCATACAATAAACACTTTGAATACGAAATGTAACTAGGCATATCGTTTATGAAAAGAATGAAAAGGAGCGGTCCAAGATGGCTGCCCTGAGGTACACCGAAAAAATTTTCAAATTCATTTGACTGCATATTACCAATTTTGACGTATTGTTTTCGTCCAATTAAATAACTATGGATCCATTTTAGAAGTGAGGAGTGAAATCCAAATAATTCAAGTTTTTTTACTAGAACATTGTGTTGTACCCGGTCGAAAGCTTTCGAAAAATCAGTGTAAATAACGTCAACTTGATAACGGTTTTCTAAACTACGAAGAAGTAGTTAGTGAATAGAGATAAATTAGTTGTTGTCGATCGTCCGCTCATAAACCCATGTTGGTTTTCAGAAATATGATTTTTAGTCAAATTATAAATTATGGTTTTTACTATTGCTTCAAATACTTTAGGTATCAGCTGGAGTTTAGCAATTGGTCTATAATTTTCGATCCCGACTTGTGCAGAGGAGTTATCAAGGAATGTTTCCAAGTATCCAAAAATACACCTTGTCTTAAAGACAAATTGAATATATAACAGAGTGGGGCAGCTAGATGTAATTTACAGTTCTTTAAAAGAAGCGGTGGTATATTATCCGGTGCAACAGAAAAGCTGTTATCAAGAGATGACAGTGCTTCCAATACGTCATCAATAGATAAATACAGACAACCAGCCTCAATACTAGAATTATCGCTATTAACCATTTGAACATAATTAAGGTTTAACTCAATAAAATTCGATTGAAAAAAAGACGCAAAGTAGTTACAGATAACATTTATATTATCAGAAGAGACGCCATTATACGACATGTTAGCTGGAATCCCTAGCGATTTACGTTTTGTATTTAGAAATGACCAAAAACATTTAGAATTATTTTTAATCTTCGACTCAAGAGACCAAATATATTGCTTATAGGTAAACTATTTCAAAAATTCATATTCTTTTCGAGTTTGATAAAATTTTTCACGAAAAACATCCGAAATCTTACTTTTCTTATGAAGTTTATTCATAACATTTTTCAACCTCGATAGACTTTTGTTAAACCAAACTGGTCTTTTCGAATTTTTTGAATTACTAATAGGAACGAAATTTAAAATAGCTGAATCTAAAATGTTCCGAAACATAGTAAAAGCTAACTCGAGATCATTACAGTTAAAAAGAAGTTGCCAGTCAACTGATTCTAAATAATTATTCATAGATATAAAATTAGCATTTTTAAAATTATATTTCTGCTCTACATTACAAAATTGTGATTCTATTAAAACGGAAAAATTAAAAGTAATTTCAAGTGCTTTGTGATGAACACTATTTTGTAGCAAATTATAACTAGCTTCATCTAAGTAAGCTTCAAGATTCTTATCAATAAAAACCAAATCTAAAATACGGCCAATGGAATTGTAAACGCTGTTTATTTGGTACATATTTAAAGCATTTAAACTATCAATAACATTATGTTCGAAATCTTTAGATATATTATAAGAAAATATTTGATTCTCATCGTTTGAAAATAACCATTTAACATCAGGTAAATTAAAATCTCCAAGAATAACAAAGTACGAATTTTCATCAATATTTTTCGCAATATTTTCTATGTTTTTTATATGAGCATCATAGAGAGAATATTCAGATGAAGGCGGAATATAAGAAACAAAGAAATAAACATGAATAGTTCTAGATTCTGGAAAAATTGGTAAGTCTACACATACACAAATTTGCTCAATAAAAATATTACATAAAATAATTTCTTTACTTGAATAAATGGTGCGAATAGCAAATAAAATACCTCCTCCTCTACTTAAACCAGTCAGCTCACAAGATCGATCTTTCCGGAAAACATTAAAATCAGGTGTAAAGAATTCAGTTGAAAGAAAATTATCATTTAACCAAGTTTCGGTGAGAGCGATAATGTCATATGAGCAATCGGCAGCAGCAATATAAAATTCATTTGATTTTGTCCTCATACCTCCAGCATTATGATAAAACATAGTGAAATGTCCATGTCCATTTAAAAAAGCTACATCCAAAGTATTTTTTACGTTGAAATACTCTGTTTGTTTGGGTGCAACTCGTTTTTTGGACGGCTTACGAATTGTTTGATTTGAACTCCAACTGGCCAGACAGATGTTTCAAGAGCAGCATTAAATGATGCAGTTGGGATACCAAGTTTGAAATTTATAAAATGCAGAGATGAAATATCTGTATCTTTTTTTATCAATTTGTGGCAAACCAAACTTGTCTTTGGCAAATTGAGTCTACCAGCAATGTAATTCATAACATTCTCTTCGGTGACTGTTTTGCTTATACGAGATATATGTAAGAAACGTAGCTTTGGTACAGATGGAAGAGCAGCAAGAGCATCAGCATCTGCATCAATGCCAAACAGCTGTTTGTGTTTTTTGTTGCGAACACCAGACCAGGGAAGTTCCACAGGAACATTAGTTGGGCAACCAACGACAACATTTTGACTAGCAACACAAGTATTTCTGTATTAAATTATTCAAAATAAATTCAATTTTAATTTTTTTATCAAAACCAATTTCAAAATCGACTAAACTAAATCTGCAAATTGAAAATGGGAAGTTGGAAAGAAGCACACCCTTCCCATATCTCATCGGCGAACAAGATAGAGCGGATCTTTATTTGGAGTTCTTATTATAACCAACTATCGAATATCGACTTTTCTCATACCTAGTGCTAGTGCTTAGATTAAAAATAACCTATGTTCTTTTAAAATTAATTTATTTTAAGTGACTACTAAATAAAAATATTATAAACAAGATTCAGTAGTTTGTTCTGCAGTGAACTGATGTCACGATTTTTTAAAATCCATTTGATACTCCGACTTTTATATTCCATTTAATCCTCCTTACATCGGCTTTAAACCTGCATAACTAGACTACCTATGTGCCTACTGAACAGCATCAATGTTTAGGTACATTAAAGTTTTTAGCTCCAAGAGCAAGTTTGTACGATCCAGTCGTGCATTTTATTTTAACAGGCGGAAGTGCATGCCATTGCGAAATGTGCGGATCGTAATCTAGGAATGAACTATATATAGAAACCAAACTATTGCAATCATGTCGGACAGTCAAGCCGCAAGGAAAGTGTTAAGCTCCTACTTCATTAGCTCCAATTTTTTTGTGGGCATGTGTAGGCAGACTGAACGAACTAGTCAAAAGCAATAAGGTCACACTTCATTGGGTGCTTGCCTATTAAGGTTTCCAGGGCTATGAGGAGGTAGACCCCTTAGAGAAAATAGGGGCAAGACACCATTAAAGGTCCATGAACCCTACATTACAGAAAAGGAGAGAACGTGATTAAAAATAAAATCAAAAATGAAATAAAGATCCCAAGATTACAAAATTGGAAGGATCTCGCCCAAGCTAAGGCAGGAAAAACTGTTAATTGGTGATTATAACCAAAAACGGTTCACGGATTGCATCAGTTTAGCTAGAAACAAACATTTTTCATTTTTAGGTTGAGGGTTTTTTTTATTTTCGTAGCTTCCTGTCATAATGATTTGGCCATTTTATCAATCGTCATCATTGCGAATACAAAGCGAACCGGAAATTCGGCACGCTGTCTTGACGATACTCAAAATTATTCTGAGCGTAAGCTCCAAACTGAGAAGCCGAAATGGAGTTTATCCGTTGTTCCCAAGTCATATTGGAATGCGCTAGTGAAGTTCTTTTTCAATTTCCCTTCAAGTTCTTCATAATAAATTGTCATTGACCCGGCAAACATCGAAACGCGTTTTCAAGTCATAATCTTTTAGATCTTTTCATAATCCACAGCTTTGACAGCCCTACGGAAGGCCATATACCAAGAAGTGGATAACCTATCGCCGGAAGCACTGAGGAAAACTTTTGGAACGGTGGAAAATTCCATATAAAAACCAATGAAATGATAAACAAAAATGGCAGAGAATATATGTTAGCACAGTTCTTACTTTTGTATAGATAAGATACAGTATAAACCCACACTTCTATCAAAGGTAGGCATGTGCAAATATTTGACCTCAATCAAAATAAATGGGAAGCATTAATAAATATTATTGACAATAATCACTTCCTCTCCAATCAACTTGAAACCCATAATGTCTAACTAAATATCATTACAAAATAATCATATTTAAATGAAGATACGATAGAAAATAAATTACTTAGAATTACAATTGAATGAGTAAGCAAAGGGTCCTGCTGCTATAAAGGCCAGCATCAAGATAACAACCAGGCAAATCGAAATAAAAGTCCGTTTTATGCAATCCAGGGTTATGGTATTTATCTGACAAAACTAACCATACAGAATCCACAGATATTCAGAACATGGATTTTATGTTCGTTTCTTATAAAAAGGCGTTTAATAAAATTTATTCGAATAACCGCAGATAAATTGTGGAAGAATGTCAAAAACGATTGGTTGAACATTTTGTTCGAACCCCTCGAAGGTCCTACATATACATAGATACAGAGTCAAAGAGATAGAAATGCGAACGAAAAATGATATGCCTAAATGTACCTATATTATCCAAGGAAGCAGGCTCTTCTCGAGTGGAATGTGTAGATACGCGAACCTTTATCATTATACATATTATATGTTTGTAATAATATTTGCAACTGGGAGCAATACCGAAGTACTATACAAAAAGGACTCGATTTGCTCGACTGGGCTAAAGCTTGTCTTGGCTTCATTGGAATAATGTGTCCTCAGGGAAATAAAGTGAGTTCTTCGATCAATATTTTTTATTACATTAAATGCCGATTCTCTGATTGCAATAACAACAACAGCAACAAAGTTTCTGTCGAAAGGGACGAGGCTGGGCGCTCTTTTGATTTGCCAAGGATAATATTTGGTAACATAAGACCGTTTGGAGAGTGTCACTGATGGGCTTGGCTGGGAAGCACAGTGTGTTTTCGATGGGTAATCAATGGAAGCAAATGGTTATGATGATTACCACGCCAGAGCACATATCAATAATAAATTAATCGCTCTAAGCTGGCGATTGAAAGTCAAATCGATGATTTATTATTTTCTTTGCTTTAAAGTACTAGCTGACCCGGCCAACTTCGTACCGCTATAGTGTTTTTTTTCCAGTAGCGGACTAAGGACATGTAACCCTTCCGGTAAATAAAGATCAGTTGGATTATTAATAAATAAAAAATGTTTGATGTATAGAAAGTTATAAGATAGACTATTATTTTATAATTTTGTGGAACCTTTACCATTGCTGATGTTTTTATTGGTTAATCTATAGTTTGTAAATTTAATAGCAGTTTGAGTGCAGAATGAGCTGTTCGTCCACCTTCTAACTTTAGCTCGAGTGTTGATATAGCCAATGCTATTTTATTTTGTGCCATTATTGTATTTAAAATTAAGAATGTTTTACCAGTTACGCTTGGTGCATCAAGGAAAATATGTCTTCCATGGTCGTCAATAACTACCTTCATTATCGAATTGTAATCTGTTCTTGATGTGTAAACATCTATACTCGGGGTAGAGTGAATAAAAAACGTGGAGTAAGCCTACACGTTCCGTGTAGCCCAGTTCGTGTACGTTCCGTATAGCACAGTACGACTACGTTCCATTCAGAATTTAAGACATAGCTTACATTGGACATATTGGGTACTTACTACATTGGAAACTTTGGGGGGCATTAAACACGGTTCGCCTATGGTGTCAATCACAGATGAGTAATACAAAGTTGAGAAATTTCGGCAGCTATTTTGGTTTGCCTACAAGCGAGTACCGCTGTGAAAGTGGTACTTTTGCTTTTGGGTGTAGGATTAAACCACTGATCTCTATAATACACTGTGTTGTATATTCTCTATAAGTATAACTGTTTTGTTGAGGCAATTTGATGATAAGATAAGGTGCGTTGGTACCATCGTTGTTGTCTATCCGAGTAAAAAAGTAAGTTGAAATTGTATTCTGTACAAGCAAAATTAGAAATATTTTTTTATTTTATACAAATAAAAATAATATCTGCATTGTAAATATCGCTCAAAGTGACCTGTAAAAGTAATTCGAAGATTTATAAACTTATAGTAACATGGTACCTTCGCACTTATAAATCTACAAGATCGCTGCTCATCTTTTTTGTATGAATGCGTTTTATAGAGATCAATGAATAAAACTTATAGTTTACAACCAGAAAAGTAAAAAATATCAGTTTCACTACACCGCATATTGTTCTTGGATCTTACATCTATTTATGGACATAAAGCCTATGTACAAAAGAAAACTGATAGTTAGATTTACAATATACCTTCATTCACCAAATTTCTTCACTTGTAACCCAATATGTCAAAACGACGCAAGACAAAACAACTGGTGTCAAATTTTATTGCAGGTCCATTCAAATTGGCATTTTATTTTATGCTCCGAAAAAATGTATTTTCAGAATTGAATATTTTAAAAAAATCGAAAAATGTAATTTAATTTTCCAATATCCTACAAGATGGAAATTTTATCAATCGGTTTATAAATTTCTGACTGAGAGAAAAAGATAAAGTACAGGTACGTAAAAAAAAAACTCCTAGGATATAGTTCAGTGTGAATATTGTCAGTAGTCAAAAAAAGATATCAAGAGTCTGCTTAGCGTGAGGTGTAGCGGAATGAAGCTACGTTTCTATACAGCACACCTAAACTATCAAGTAGATGAAAGGCGAAACGAACGAAAAAAGAATGGTGTAATCAGACTCCAAGAGATAAACTGAAGTGTCATATTTTCGCTCACATTCTAAAATATATTTGACAAGCACGGCATGATTAGTTTGATTTTGAAAATATGAATGCTCCAGCGACTTTTCAATCATGCTAGGTTGATTTTAAATTGTTCGAATATTTTGTCTGAATGACAATTATATTTGAGAATGTGAATGTATGATTGTCAATCCTCCAGGTAATTTCATTTTCAATGAAGTTATCGTAAGGTAAAGCGATCAAAACGAGTTTTATAAACAATAGCGGTAATTGATGATCAAAATTCTAATGAAAATTATTGTTTGACTGCCCTTCATGTTTGCTTGTCAAACAAATTTGAAAATCTGAGCGATCCAATTAATGCTCAGAGCAAATTAGGTATAGTTCTAGTTAAATATTTCGTTCAGTCAAAACCCAAAACAAAAGTCGTGTTAAATGCAGTCTGCAGTTCTATACATTGTCGTCGGATAGCTAGTTACAGGCCGACTAGGAAATGCTATCTTTCCATGGATGTATCGCATGAAATGATAAACCGACTTTTATGCTTAAACGCGATTTGCGGCCAAGCGAAACGTCCTAAATGCTTCCGACTTGATATCTTTTTTCTCTTTAAATTCGATTTACGGTTAAATTAGTTTTCAACCTGCGCAATTTTGTCTACCCCGGGCAACCATATACGGCCTCACCAACGTGCTTAAAAATCGCAAGTTCAAATTGAATGATGTAAAAGCAGTATGTCTAATGCCATTCTGAACGCGGGTAAAAAGAACACAACGTAACTACTAAAAATCCCAAATGTGTAAACGTAACGTAGTTAGGTCATCACCACATATAGTCATTTCTTTCGAAGTTTCTCAAATTCAAATGTTGTGTCTTGGGTCTTGCTCTTGTGTTTTCAATCAAATTAATATTATTAAAAAATAAAATTAATGTTAAAAACTTCTTGGAAACAAATATTTAAAAAGTGCAATTGGATTAAGAAATTCCCCGCTGCGGAATTAATAAACAAAAACGAAATAATGGTGCACTAACGAATTGAAGATTTTTTTTAGAGCTGCCAAGATCAAAGTTGTGTCAAATAAGTCAAGTCAAACAAGTATTGGTTTTAGAAGAGAATCTTATTTTAGAAACGAAATCGCCATAAAATTTTATTTTTTAATAACATTTATTCATTTTTTTCTGTACACTGCCACATAATAAAAATTTCATGAAATCACAAGATTTGGAAAACTACAAAAAAAAATATTGTAGTGTGAGAATCTTCCGTCTTAAGAGTTGAGAGAGAGACTCAATAGGTTATCTACGTATCCAGAAAAAAATTGGTTGCAATTTGAATCAAATCTGATTTTTAGAAAAAAAAACAATTCGACATTTTTTCCATTTCAGAAGATAAATGTACATATGGGTGATTAAAAAAAAATTGGGTAACTTTTAAGGATATTTTGTTTATGATATTATTTAAACCAAATTCCTACAAATTTTGATATTTAAAAGAGCTAATCTAATGAAGATATTGCTCATGACCGGGCCAGTCACTTTTTTATGTAGATTCTGAGATATATCGGTTTTTCAGAATTCCACTGCCAGTGGACTGACGAGGGTGACAAAGTACACAACTTCATAAGAAAATAATGGAATTTATTAACATTTAGAGTAAGTTTCTTAGGATCTAATTGTTGAATATAACATTCGTATGCTTGTATTCACTCTACATACTACATACAACGTAAAATCTGCTCTAGAAAGCAGATATGTTTGTGTAATTAGAAACTTTAGTTTTTTGTTTTATTCTAAAATTAAAATCCATACAGAAATAATATCTTGTTTTTATGTCAGTATATATCAATATTCATTTGTTCAAAACTAGATTTAATAGGTGAGGGGCGCAGAGCTCTAAGCAATTTAAATAATGTCAGATTTTTTACGAATATCACTTTCGAAGTTGTGAACGGATAATTACCACATATGGATATTTAAGCTGGAACTCCTACTAAGGAGCGATAGTTTGTGGGGCATTATTATCAAACCGATTCCAGATCCAGTCACCTCGGAATGCACCAAAAATGATTGCGAGGCCAGAACTATTATTGGCCTATAAGTAGAAGATAGTCAACTTCATCATGTGAGAAGGGCTAAAACAACAAGGCAGCATGGGATAAGCTAAAGCAACACCATGAAAAGGCTACTCTTAGTAATAAGGTTCAATTAATGCGTGTAGCATTTGTAACTTAAAACTGGAGGAAGGTTGTAACATGGAGGAACGCATCCAAAAGATGAAATACTATTTGAAAAATTGATTGGTCTAGGGGAGAATCAACTAACAGATAATGAGACTATCGCTGTTACTCAGCAGTTTACCTCAAAAATATGATACACTTGTTCCGTTCCAGATCTGGAAACAAGGAACGAATCCGATTTGTCCTTGGATTTGGTTGAAATAAACTTTTTGGAAGAATATACTCGCCAAAATCAAAGCAATTGTCCAAGTATGAAGGTAACAAAAAATAAGATGAGTAAGGATATTACTTGGTGAAGGCTGGGTTTTGGATTCAAAAGTCACTGTACACATCTCAAACAAGCTGGATAAATTCATATTACAGTAGCAAGTAGAGAGCAGATCACTTCGGAAGGAAGGGGTGGGTACCCGCAAAATAAAGACCACCAACAGCAAGAACAAACAGGTTACAATACTTATTGAAGACGTCCTTTATCTTCTAAATCTGCAAGGCTTACTATCAATAAAGAAGTTAATGGAAAAGGGATACACTGATCTCTTTTGTGGTAAACTACATTATGTGAAATTCGATATAAAGATCGATTCGAGGTAGCAGTTGGAGATCTAGTAGGAAATCTTTTTAAGCTCAGACAAAAATGAACTGAAATCAAAGTATTTTATATTGAAGAATGCAGAGAAGAAGCTAACTGTTTAGATCACTGGCACCGCATATTTGGTCATAGCAACTACGAACCACTTAAACGACTAGAATCGGAAAAAATGGTAATTGATCCTTTAAAGTTTATAAATTGTGATAAGAACAAGGACTTTGAAATTTGTATGGAAACAAAAATGACTCGTCAACCATTTAAGTAAAAGTCAAACAGAAATATCAATGCACCTTTAGACCTCATTCACAGTAGGGCTGGCAACGAGACGAGACCAGGCGAGACTTTTGTTAATCTCGTCTCGGTCTCGTCAAAATCGAAAAATTTCAGTCTCGTCTCGGTTTCGGTCCAGGTCTCGCCTAACCAAGTCTCGTCTCGGCCTTGGTCTCGCCTTTTTCTCGAGAAAATTTGAATGTGCGGTCTCGTCTCGGTCTCGGCCTCGGTCTTGGTATCATCCTTAGTCTTGGTTTCTTTCGTGTTTTTTTGGTAGTAAAAAGATGTAAGATAAAGATAAGACGCATTGTTCGGATTGCAAATATAGAGTATGGTTGTGGTATCTCAGCAGTTCGTCGGTAAGAAAAATGCGGGAAAATGTATAAAACAAACTCGTGAGTCTGTTTTGTCTTTTGAGTTAAGTGGAAATAACATTTTGGAAGAATTGTCTAAGTTATTATATTTCATAGCAAAAACAAATAAAATATTAAAAAAAAGAGTACCTACATACAACGCTCGATTTTTTAAAAAATAAATTAACCGGTTTTGTCAAGCCACGACATGTCAAAATCCATTTAAGGATGTCTCCGATTTAAATGAATTTAAAAAAAAACCTCTACAAAACTCAAATTTTACCTCAAAATAATCTAATTTTTCGATTTAATTTATTGCTCCCTAAAAAGTTGATGTTAGACCTTTTAGGTGAAATTTGGAAAACAAAATATTGCTCAAATGTCAAGATATAGTAAGTTGCCTACCTGTCCAGTCATGAACTGTCAAAATCCATTGAAGCATCGCTCCGATTTAGATGGATTACAAATCCTCTACAAAATTCAAATTTTACCTGGAAATTTTTTCCTCCGACAAAAGTTGATTTTAAGCCTCTATATTTTGAAATTTGGAAAAAAATATTATCAAAACGTCAAAATATATTTCGTTGCCTACCTGTCGAGCCATGAGCTGTCAAAATCCATTGAAGGATTGCTCCGATTTTAGTGTTTGGTAGCGTGAAAAATCGTACGAATTGGTACTCATATTCACATTTAGCTGTCAAAACCAATAGAAAAAAAAACCAAGTTTGGGAAACTTGGTGAAAATCAACGTACAATATGGATCTCAAGAATTCGGTCAAACTTGGCATCTGCACGTCTTTTCCAACTTTATTGTGCTTGTCAATTATGCATGAATCTAATAATGATATATCCTTGTACGTTGCTTATGCTAAACAAATCAAAAGCTAGAAATTTTGTTCTGCAGTACGTAGGTCCATGAAGCTAAGGCCATAGACTTCACTTGAAACGGGTAAGTTTTACTTGTGTAAATCGAAAACTATGATCTTAAGTTGAATTTTATTAGTGGCATATGAAAGCGCTCCGAATGGCTTACATTTTGTGCGAATTTAGTTTTCAAAGGTGTGTGATAACGTAAAAAATAAGCTGTGAAGTAACGTTATCAGACACCTTTGAAGAGCCGTATTTCCAAGATAAAATTTGAATTCTGTACAGTTTTTTTAATCCATTTTAATCGGAGCAATCATTCAATGAATTTGACAGTTCATGACTTGGCAGATAGGCAATAAACTATCAGCCCTATTCTGCTATTTTCCGATTCACATGAATATTTTACTCAATTTTTCACTATTTAGATATGTTCAAATGTCTTCTATCTTTTGAGTCCAAAGCTTTACTAATATTTTTTTTGTTTAATTCTTAAGAGAATCTAATTGTTAAAATTTATTTTTGATCGAAATTTATGTACTTTTTGAAACAATTCGTTTTTTCCGTCGGATAGCAGAATACAAATATTCATGTGAACGTTTAACAGAATAGGTGTGTATATTTTGACGTTTTTAAAATATTTTTTTTTCAAACCTCACCCAAAATGCCTTAAATCACCTTTTTACGGAGAAATAAATTAAATCGAAAAATTTATAATTATCTGACGTAAAATTTGACTTTTGTAAAGATTTTTTAATCCATTTAAATCGGAGAAATCCTTCATGAGATTTTGACAGCTCATGGCTTGACAGTTAGGCAACGAACTATATTTTGACGTTATGACAATATTTTTTCCAAATGTCACCCAAAAGGAAGCAACGCCATACATACATATTTCGCAAAAAAAAACTGGTGAATATTATAAAAATTGAACATGATTAGATACTAAAAAAGAATGAAATAAAAACAAAATTTTCTTATAGCGAAAACCGAAACCAAACCACCGAGACCGCCGAGACCAGCGAGACTCTCGTCGAATTTCGGTACCAAAAATACGGTCTCGTCTCGCTCTCGTCTCGGTCTCGTCTTCGGTACTTTTAAAGGAGTCTCGTCTCGTTGACGAGACCGAGACCGAGACGAGACCGAGACTAATCTCGGTCTCGTTGCCAGCCCTAATTCACAGTGACATTTGCGGACCCATGCAAAAGAAAACACCTAGCGGGACAAAATATTTTCTAACTTTTGTTGACGATTTCAGTAGATAGTACACTGTTGTTTATTTGCGATAGGAGAAATCTGAAGTTTTCCATCGCATGTTAGAACAGGTAAAAAATAAATGTTCAACAAAACCTAAGATAATAAGATCAGACAATGGTGGTGAATAAACAGCGGTTCGAGTTTTAAAGATTTACAAAAGGAAATCATTGTATATCAACACACAGCTCCGTATACACCACAACAAAATGGGACTGCTGAACGAAAGAACAGGTCTTTGGTTGAAATGGCTAAATGCATTCTGCTAGATGCCAGAATGAGTTATGAGTTCTGGGGTGAAGCGATCATGACATATTTTGTGTTTTTTAACAGGCGACATTATGCTAAAAATAGAAATAAGTAAAAAAAAATGTTTACGCACTCTAATAATTGAAGTAAAAGCTGTCTTAAACAAAAAAAATTAGTACCCTTGAAACATATCAGTCCTCTGGCGCAATATCAGGCAAAGGATTGACGCCAACGGACTGATGAAAAAGGTATGAATTTTAGGTTATTATTAGAACCAACGTGTATTTTGGTATTTTCGAATATAAACAAGCTACATTTGAATAAATCAAAGTTAACTACGTATAAATTAAAATAAAACACATGTTTATAAGAAAATAATAACTCACCACTGGACTGATATTTTGACTGGACACGCTCGTGTTTGCACGCCAAACACAACACTAGCACTGGCAGAGCAATGGCGACCGTCAAATGGCATGGGCTGCAACTAACTTTACTAACAACTTTGCACGTTAACAGTAATTTGAATTTGAGTGTGTGACATTTCGCGCCAAATTCAAGTTCGAACAATACACAGCGGACTGACGAATAAAACTGAACACAAACTTTCTTATTATTTTAACAACAGCAGTGAGAATATTGTGTTACAAAAATTGTGATATACGTTATTTAGTACATCACAGATTTTAGTGAATTACCAAATTTGCTTAAATTAAAGTTAATATTTAATACAAAGCCATTTGATTGTGGATTTTTGAGTGGTGACATGCCAAAGAACTGACGTTTTGAGAATATATTGTGGTGTTTTATAAACTTATATTTAAAATAAATAGCTGAAATTGGGTGACCAAATAAAAGACTTTAATTTGTTTTAGAATAAAATAAAAAATATAATAACAATTAGTTCAATTGACTGATGATAGAAAGTTACCCAATTTATGTGGAATCACCCATATGTAGGTATTTTTTATGGCGATTTTGTTTGTTTCAAATAATAGGATTTGGATACGGATCGAATCTTTTGTAACTGCGTTTGTTGCTTGGGAGGTATAAAAAAACAAAAAAAAAAACCAATTCGTTAATGCATGATTATTTCGTTTTTGATTTCTGATTCCGCAGCGGGGAATTCCTGAATCCAATTGTACTGTTTTAATATTTCTTTCAAAGAAGTTTTTGACACTATTTTTTAATAATATTAATAAAATACAAACTTCATTTGCAACACAACATTTGAGCAACTTCAAAAGAAATAATGGTAGGAGTTACGGCACTCGGGCGAACGATGATGTTTACACATCATAACCGTGAGTCCTGGTACTCACTTTTTTTTTTTGTTTGTTCAAAGTGGGACTGAAACAGAATGAATTGAAGGCAATCACATTGGCGAAATATCAATTGAAAATATGAATTAGATACAATTTTTTACTGTACTATAGGGCAAGTTTTATATTTGGAAAAATATCTAAGTCGAGATTTTAATCAAACTTGACATTACGATAATAAAGAACACCAAAATTCGGTCCCGCAATTCTGTCTGTGGAAAGATCTACGATCTTTAAGCTTGACTCTTAAACGTTTTATGTTATTGTCAAAAATGGATTTTTGTTTTTTTTTTTAACCTCAAAAACGTCTCTAACGATTTTGATTAAAAATGTACAACGACTTAGGCACACTTTACAGGTGAAATTAAAAAAAAGGTTGTTTTGCTTTAAGCTTAAAGATGATGATTAAAAATTAATTCTGTGTGGTTTTAGATAATTTAAATTTTATTTGTGTACTTAAACAGTTATAACAGGTGCTCAAAGTGTCCTCCTTGGTTGGATATGCAACCTAGATCCCGTTTTTGGATTTTACTGTGCATATTCACTGATTCTAACTGCTGTCGCACTTGTGATGATGCTTCGATGATATGCCCTTCTAATTCTTTTAAACTTGTTATTTTCGTTGAATAAACAAGTTCTTTCATTTTTTTCCATACAAACAAATTTAAAACTGTAAAGTCAGGAGATCTTGCAGGACAGTGAACCGGTCCATTTCTTCCTATCCAAATATTTTTCTTAGAATATATCCCAGAATCATGCATTAAAATACGCTTGACGAATTCAGGGACACCCTGTATATCACACGAAAAAATCATGAGTCAACTTACCCCAACAAAAATGAGTCAACTAACCCCAACCGACCATCTGGCACTTAAAACAATTTTTTTATTCACGGGGAAATAATACAAAAAAAAAGAAAAAACCCGAAAAACCAGACAAGTTTTGAAATTATGAAGAGTTAGTCTAAATTTCCCTGAGGACAACTTGCACTGGTTACCCCTACCTGTCATACAACCATTTTTTAAGATTTTCTACTTTTCAGTAAGCGGCTTGACGGATTTCGATCAAAATGTTTATGTAAGAGGTCCATCAAATTCGAAACAATACTGCATACTCAAATTTTTGAAAAATATTTGTGTGCATTTTTGAAAAAGAAAACATTTTTTATTTATTTTTGAAAATTCCCTGTTTCGAAAACGGATGACAATCGTTTTTGGAAATCATATTTGTAAGATTTTATTATTAAGGTACCAACATTTTTTTTTATATTGAAAACAAAGATGTAATTTGAATTCATTGCCAAATGAGAATATTTAAAAAAAAATTCTAAAACCGTTGGAGCGGTTTTTTAATAAATTAATTTTTTATTCATACAATTTCGAAAACATTTTTAGAAAAAAAATTGAAACGCCATTTTGAAGATATTATTAATATACATTAAATTTCAATAAAATCGATTTTTCAAACAAAAATTTGTATTTATTTTTTTAAAAATCCAAAAACTTTTTTTTAGAATTCAGTTTTATTAACAATTTTAGGTAGCATTTGCATAAAAAAAATTATTTTAATCTGTTCATCCAATGTTGAGAAAGTGGAAAATATGAAAAGTGGTTAATAATAAATCGAAAATAAAAAAAATGGTTCTACTAGAGGTACCAAAAATAAATTTTGTTTCCAAACAAAAATTATCAAAAGGTACCCTTTCTCTTCATTAATGAACTGATTTTTTTTTTATAAAAATCGTTGCAGCCGTTTTTGAGAAAAATAAGATTTTTGTTTTTGGGGCAAAAAATAATGGGAGGTACTGTTATTTGTCGCCTAAAAAAAATGAAAAAAACGTGTGCAGACTCGATGACAGACAGACAGACATCCGAAATTGGGGGAACCACTTTTTTGGTGTTCTCTATGATCGTAATGTCATGTTTGATTGTTAGAAAAAAAATTGTTTTTACGAATACATAACTTGCCTTATAGTACTGATAATCGAAGGTAAAAAACACATTAAAAATCTCCACTATAAAATTAATTAAAGTTTGTGTATATAAAATTACTAAAAAACGAATTTGAAAATATTAGTAAGTCGTTTCACGAACACGAAAAAAAATGATCTAATTTGGTGCAGACGTTCAACGCTTTTTTATTTACATATAAAGATTATTGAAAGTATATTTAGACCAATTCAGGAGCTTTCAGAATTTAGGAAACTTGTTCTTACGGAAACCTTTTTTTCTAACAATCAAACATGACATTACGATCATAGAGATCACCAAAAAAGTGGTTCCCCCAATCTTTTTTTTAGAAAATTTTAGAATTCAGTTTTATTAACAATTTTAGGTAGCATTTGCATAAAAAAAAAACTTTTTTTTCTTTGAAATGTCAAAAGCCACTACTTTAAATCCACTGATTGTTGTTTTTTTTTAATTTTTGCACACTTGTTAGTAAAGGAATTTTTTTAAGAGGATGAGAACTATTAGTAAGAGCATATAACCGGCAGACATACGTCATTTTATCTTAGCTGATTTTTTTTCTGTACATAAATACCAAATTAGATAAAATAAGGTGATATCTAAAAAGGTGCCTGCCACACGAAACGCACCACTGTAGGGGTTTGACAAGTGTCAAACAAAGTTTGAGACACTATCCCCTTAACCATATCAAAAAATCAGCTTTGATAAAATAACGTAGTTGAGAATGCTCTGTTGAAACTGCATATCTCCGAAAAACCCCAGCTTTGAAAATTCCGAATGTCCATTTGTTTTTATCTACTTTGGTATCTATTCGAAGAAAAAAAAAATCAGCTATGATAAAATGACGTGTGTCTGCCGGCAATGGGATCTTGGTTATATACAAAGAAATAAAATACAGAAATATTTTTTTTCTATTTTCCATGATTTTTTTTTAATTTAAGAGACTTAAGACTTTTATGGCATTAGTGTTTGAATAAGGTTTCGGTCATGGGGAGCCACAATTGTATTCCCTATAAAGCTTCCAAATTCTCAATTTTTGAAAATAATCGATTTCCATCAAATAGACGTGGTCAGATAAAAATTAACGAAACCGTTACTTACATACAATATCAAAATTTGTTCTCGTAATTTATTTTCATCATTTATCACAGAACATTTTCAGTGTTGCTGTCAAATACTGAGGAAAAAAAATTTCATTCACCCTCTGACATTTTTACGGACAATTACTGTCAATTGACTGGCAAGAGTCTATTCAAACAAACTAACCTAAAACATTCGAGAATCATCTGTCACAAAAATTATGTGGCGTCTAAAAGATATTTTATACATATTTATGGAAAAATGTAAAGATTTGAACTGATTTTTCTAATTTTTAATTGAAATATTTTGTATTTTACTTGCATGACATTATTCTAATTTTTTATAAGAACATTTTTTTTCATTCAAAATATGTATCATAATACTAGTGACACCTTGTATCTTCTAGTACAGGGTGGCACACAAATCGTGTTACAAAAATAAAACGTAATAACATTTTTTCAGTGTGAGTAATCGGGTTATTTTTTTTTTATTTTATAGGCTACTATTTAGATTTATCAAAATGAATGCTTGGGATACTGGAAAAAGGATTTGGATAGTGAAGCGATACCATTCTTTGCAGTCCATAATTTCCGTCCAAAAGGAATTTAGGCTGGAGTTTTGCGAAACTCCCCCGAGTAGATGGACCATTATGAGGCTGTTGAACATGTTTGCCGAATCTGTAAGCATCGAACGAAGACCGTATTATCGAGATCCCAATGTTCGGTTTCAGGATACAATCGTGGCTGTTGCATGGGCAATACAGGCAAATCCAAGTGTTTCGACTTATCGGGCCAAATTGGAGTAAGCAGACGGTCATTACAATACATAATTCATGATGACTTAAACTTGTTTCCGTAAAAAGACAAATTACAAGCAAGTTAAACCCTCAGGATTTGCCTGTTCGCCTGGAATTTTGCCTAAAAATGATTGCAATGGCCGAAGAAGACAACACATTGATAAATTGTTTGTTCATGTCTGATGAGGCCAATTTTGACTTAAACGGCAATGTTAACAAGGAAAATTGTGAATCTAATCCAAAATGCTCCATGAGACGGAACTGCACCCAGAACGAGTCAATGTGTGGTGCGCAGTTTCATCAAGGTGTATTGTGGGGCCGTACTTTTTTGAAGAAAACGGTGTAACACAAACTGTCTATGAGGACCGTTATTTAAAGATGTTGGAGGAGTTTTTTTTTACCCAGAACTTCGCCGAAGACGTATTCGTTTCAGCAGGATTTGGCTTCAACAAGATGGAGCAAGTGCAGACGTAGACATACAAGTTATGGCGGAGCTCCAACGAAAATTCCCAAGCAAATTGATATCCAGAAACTGCACTTTCCGCTGGCCACCAAGGTTACCTGATCTGACTGCAACAGACTTTTTTTACGGGGTTATGTCAAATAGGAAGTGTACAAAACGAAACCCAGGAATTTGACTGAATTGAAGCAGTCCATTAAGACAATAATTGAGGCGATCCCAATTTCAACCCTTCAGGCCGCAATGAACAATTTTCTGATCAGGTGCCGTATATGCGTTGATGAGCGTGGAGGTCATTTGCGGTCTATCATCTTTAAAAAGTATTATTTATTTAAAATAAAATTTAATTTTTAATCCAATAAGAAAAAATTAATGAAATAAATGTTATTTAAATTTCTTATTGTAGCACGATTCGTGTCACCCTGTAGATTGGCGATATTCTAGGATATCACGTGACGTTTGACGCGAAGTACTTCTGGCTATATTCCCACAATTTATTTTCCAGGTACCTAGTTCATATAATAGTTTCGAGTATTATTCACGCCCGACGGCGACACTATCAGAAATAAGAATACTGTTCATTGCAAAAAAGCAACGAAAACAGAAAGATAAACGAAACCAATTTATTCGAAATGTATAATACAATTAAATAATATCATAATAATTAATGATAAAAACGGGTTATCCATTTTGCGGTTTCAAAAGTAAACGTAAAAAAAACATATAGAATATTTTTTTTCATGATATTTCTTTTCTATTATAAAGATTGAACGTTGACATTATGTGGGAAATACTACATCATTTAAATGACCACCACGCGAATTGTTGCAAGCATCGATTCTTTTGAGGTAATTTACGACCACTTTTTGACACATATTGGTGTCTCAGCCATAACTTGACGAATGTTGGTTTTCAAGTGCTCAAGAGTTAAAGGTTTATCTGCATAAAAACGGTCTTTCGCGTAGCCCCACAAAGTCCAGCGGTGTCAATTCGCATGATCTTGGTGGCCAGTGGTGTGGCATGTGCCACCGTCTTGTTGAAACCAAATAATCTCCAAATCGTATTCTTCAATAGTGACTTTTGTGGATGTAATGGTCTCTCTTCAATTACTTGAGGATTTTCAGAACACCAAATACGACAATTTTGTTTATTAACATACCCACCGAGTGAGAAATTTGCTTCGTCTCTGAAGAAAATTTTGTTCGAAAAATCGCCGTCCACCGCCTGTTGTTCAAGCACTTATTCGAAGTATCTACGACGCTGTGAATGGTCAGCTGGCTTCAGCTATTGTGTGAGCTGGACTTTATATGGATGTAGGTGTAGATCCAAATGCAAAATACGCCATAATGTACCGTAATACAGTTCTAATTCCTGAAAACGACGAGGAATCGTCACATTCGGGTCTTCGGCAACACTTTCACGAGCGAAACGATGATGCACAGGCCTTACAATATCTGTAGCCAATCAAGTCTTTTCAAATTTCTTCAAAATTTTGCAAATTGTTTGCGCAGTTGGACGATTATGTTTAGCATCATCTCCTCTTAAAGCACGATATGTGGCTGTGGCAGAATCACCATTTTTGTAGTAGGTTTTAACAATTTTTATGCGTTGTGCGATAGTTAAGCGATCCATTTTCGTAAATGTCAGACTTTCAACTGAAAAAAAAAAATTGGTTTAAACAACTTAGTTTGACTGATGTCGAATTCCAGCCCTATACCTTTACAACCGCAAAATGGAGAACCCTTTATAATAATAGTGCTAAGTCTTCTACTTGGCTGATGTAAATCAGCATTATTAGTATATAGAATTTGTATTATTAACAAAAAATGTTCTTATACAAAACCAATTTAGCATCAATTCTTGAAGTTATATGCTCCATCACTGACAGTGTATGAAGCTTACCTGAATACTTATTGACGTCAGTCAAACACATCCGCCAAAATGGTTACTTTTGGCTTAGTATAAATATTAAGTTTTCATCCGATTATAATAAAATAAAAAATTCGCGAGTATCACGCATCACGTTAGAAACAAATGCCTTCAGCGCAATGCAAATCAATTTGCAGTTTTATTAATGGTCTTATTTATATTATATGGGATTTTTTCCTATTCAAACCAGTAACTATCTTTAAAGTAGACCAATTTACGTTTTTTATCACTTTAGTGTATGGTATTACAAAAAAAATTAAATTTATTTATTTTTTAGTTGAAACGATTGTACAAATTTTGCCAACGAATCCCATAGAAAAATAATATCATATGATTCAATGCCCCAGTGGTAACTCTGACCAAAGCAACATTGACTGATCCCGCCCTGCTTCAACCGGCGAACAAAATTTTACCGCATCGTTCATCATTCCTTGTACAAAGTCATGATTTCACCAAATATTTATTCCGCTTCCAATAACTTCCTACAGCAACTGCCATTAATTTAATATTACAGGACATCCTGCAGCAAAGTTAAACGATTTTGACAGTTCTCTGCTCATCCAAAAGTCAAAATATTATTTCCTCCCTTTCATCTAATTCAATAATTGAGAATCATTGTCATACATACCTGATGGGAATGGAAGTATAGACTGATTCTGATTGTGAGTCGAGGAATTTACCTTTCCCTAATCTGATTTAACAAATAAACATGAAGTATGTATTATTATTATTTTTTTTTTTTTGGTGAAACGAGGCAAACCACCTTTATTTCGCTTGAGTTCCTATCGAGTAAAAACCAATCATTGTCATCGTCATAATATTACTCATGAGGGAATTCGAATTCGGTGTTCGGTCTGGGGCACCGATACCGAACAATGTTCTATCCTTCTTATCGTCTCTTTAGTTGCTTGTATGTGTGTTTTTCCAAAAATTTTGTTCAGGCATTTTCATTGAACATTTTACGAACACCTGTTATTGCCTGGAACAGTACAGAACACATGTTCCATTTTGGAAACATTTCCGTTTCAGTTGGCACATAACACAATACAGGAACCAAACTCACAGGAAGAGGAGATGATTGCTTAGAGCACGGATGGCTAAATTCCCAGCTTTGAATTCTTCTCCATTTTTTTTTTCTATTTTTTTTTTGTTGCAAAAGCAGTGTTGTCGCAGTAGTTTTTTAAAACATTTTTGTATCTTAAGCTCAACCAGTGTTAACAATAATTGTGTTTCCAAACAAAAGCGCCCATACGTTTTAAATGAGAGTTATAGTATTTCAAGAAATGAAATTATTAGTAGCGATACTCTTTGTCTGTACACATCTGATTTCTTTTGTCATTTAATACATCCTACTAAAAAATCCAACGAAGGAAATATTGTCCTGGAATCGAACTAAACGCCGCGACGTCTAAACTGTCTGTCCACGAGTCTACACTTTACAGCCTAAGTGGTTGGATGGATTTTCTAAGCTTGGTACATATTGTTTTTTCGGGAATATGTAAAAATTACCGCAACAAAAACTATTATTTACATTCCTTTTTTTTCATATTAATTTTACAGGCGTTTCTTTCATCTTACTGAGAGCGAGAGGGGGCAGCCATGATCCATCAGCCATCTGTTCTTTCTCCCAGTAAAGTGAAGAAACAAAAATATCGAGATTACCAAGGTTGACAATTGACACTAAAGTGGATGGTTGATCCACTTCATCTCATTCGATTGACGGTTGTTCGACTGTACAAAAAGAAGCAAGCATGACAGTTGGTCTCCGTTGGTAGTCGTTGCGAGAATGGCTGCTTGCCCAACCTAAATCAATTATTTATATTTTCAATGCAAAAGATGGAACGTTAACTGCTAGTCCTTATTCCCCAAATCTGCGCCACGGCCCAACGATTTAGAGTAAATTCGCGAAATAAAATAAGGTTAACTCTCCTTCCTTTAAAACGTATAATTGAAATAGCTTGGTACCATTTTTCCAGTTCAGTTTTCAGTTTCTTTTCGGTTTTTCAAAACTTTCTTTTCTTAGGGTGGCAATAGCGCAGTGGATAAAGTGCTTGATTGCTAACTTAGACGAGTGGGTTCGATCCCCACGCCAGGCGCATGGGTTAAAATGAGACAGTCAATACCTGGTGCTCAAACTCAATGTGCCAAACTAGTGCCGTGCAATTCAAGTTGCATTTAAAAAAAGACCTTAGGTCTTACAGGCATATAGTTAAATAAAAAAAAAAAAAGCTTAGCGGGTGAAATTAGGTGGCTGAATGCACTCTTTGAATTGCCACATACTGGACGTCCAGCCAGAGTTCGAAAAATTCGAAGATGACTTAACATGAAACTGGGGCTTAAAGTGCGAGTAGAAAGGGCTGCTGGATCTCAACTGCGTTTGCTCATTCCACAAATATGCGGAAGGTATATGAATGATAATGCGATCGAATCGAAATCCACGTTCGCCGAGTGGTCGAAAGCACTTAGGCATTGGAAAAAAGGAGAGGTCATCCAGTGAAAGTAAAAGGCTGGAAGATCAGTTCTTACCATTTAGATAGCGAACAGGAGGTTCTTACCAAAAAAAAAAACAAGGAAAAAGAAAAAAAAGGAAAGTTCTGGAAAAAGGTAAAGGAATTGAAACTTTGGCGATATTTTTCAAATACAAAAGGAAATTTGAAAAACCCTATTGAATTGATCGAGCGAGGAGAGAAAAATAGTTTTCGAGGACGGAGAGGTAACAGCAGTAAAAGCTGAGTATAGTATTTCTTTTTTTGTTGCAAGATATATATACTTTGATTAGCTTTCATTATTTCGTTTGGTTTTGTTTCGGAAATTTTTCGGTAAAGCGGAACTCGCGCCCCGTAATTACCGTACCTTTGTTCTTTCGATGGTCCATTACATCTTTATATTAAAACGTTTACTTTGTTCTCTTTGTTTAAAAGATCTTGGGTTTTACTCGTACTCGTAAGGATTCCCAAGCATCTTAAATTTTCATTAAAAATTACTTATGTACATATTTTTAACCATAATTTCTTCGTTTGTTTTTATTTTAAATTACCACCGTCTGTTCCGCTCCGAAGGTTTTTGATTTCCTTATTCATCAAAAAAAAATCACTGGCGCCCTTTTATTATTTCAGTGTAAGCCTTTGTGGCAATAAAAACATTTTGATCGATTTTAATTAATCCATTAATAAAATATAATCGGTCCAATAAATTCGACTGGTGAAACCACCTGCCCCATTAAGCTGAGCTAGTCAATTCAGAAAGCATCCAAGTGCTATCTACATGTTGCACTCCGAACCCGAATTCAAATTTCTTTAGCTCGTCATTCGTTTCCTCCTATATAAAAGCACATAAGTCGTGTTTTGTTATTGTCGTCGGTCGGGTTGAATTTGCACGTCGTACATTGTAATTTAATTATTAAATAAATATCATTGTTTTTCAATTCGGTTCCCGACGAAAAAAGTGCAACACTATATTGTAAAATGTTTCAATTTTTTAAATAAATAAAACTCAAATTTCGAAAATGTTTTTTTTTGAAACTTGGTTTTAATTGATTTTTTTACACTATCTTGTATACTTAAAAAATTATTTTTCTAAAACAAAAAAAAAACAACGGTACCTCCTATACAAATGTTAAAAAAAAACATTAAAAGAATATTTTTTCTCCGAAACCGATCCAAGAATTTTGATAACAAATTGTGTGTGTTCTTATATTAGGGCATTTCACTTTTCAGTATAAATAATATGTATAGGGTGTTTTTTTTAAGAGCACTGAGAACTTTAAATGATAATACAAGACAGACATGAAATTGGAATGAATATTTTATTATTATAATCTGGTAGATAATTTCATGGCATTTATTTTTTCATGATTTTCGGCATTATGTCCACCACGTCTACGAGCTAAATAGTCTATTCGAACTGTCCAATTTTTGACTACTTTCTCAAATAAATCTAGCAGTATGGCATCAATTGTGGCTTAAATATTGGCTTCCAATGCCTCAAGAGTTACTGGTATATCGGCATTAACCAACGACTTTGCATAACCCCATAAAAATAGGCGAGATGCGTTTAGTCGCACGAACGATGGTACCACTTAACAACAGGACCACTTCTAGAAATAAGACTAACGGGTTATCCATTTTGCGGTTTCAAAAGTACAGGGCTGGAATTCGACATCTGTTGAAAGTCTGACATTTACGAAAATGGATCGCTTAACTATCGCACAACGCATTCAAATTTTTAAAACCTACTACAAAAATGGTGATTCTGCCACAGTCACATATCGTGCTTTACGAGGAGATTATGGCTTACATAATCCTCCAACTACGCAAGCAATTGGCAAAATTGTGAAGAAATTTGAAGAGACTGGATTGGTTACAGATATTGTAAGGCATGTGTATCATCGTTTCGCTCGTACCACTGAAAATGTCGCTGCTAAGTGAAAGTGTTGCCGAAGACCCGAATTTGTCGATTCCTCTTCGTTATCAGGAATTAGGACTGTCTTATGTCACATTATGGCATATTTTGCATTTGGATCCACACAGTGTTGCCGCAGGTTTAATTTTTAATGAGTCCCAGTGCCTGAAAAAATGAGTAATTTTAAAAATAAATGAGTCGAAATAAAAAATTTCTTTTAAGTTTATAATAATACATTAAGTAATAGCTTACCAATTTAACTTTGGTACGCCATAACTTAAGAAAGAATAGACATACAGAAGTCGTTAATATGTCATTTTGTAGAACATTTTGAGGACAATAAAGGTTTTCGGAGTTATTGAATAAAATAAAATAAATTATTATTTTTAAGATGGCGACATTTCCCTTCCGGTTCCACCCTTAAAACTTGTTTTTTTTAATAGAACATGTTTTTCCTAACATAACTAAGAACAAACTAAACCAAAATGTTTTTCACCATTTTTCTCCAAATCTATTAATTATACGCTTTGTGTAGAGGAAATGATCTACAATGTTTACAAAAAACTTTTTGTCAAAAAATAACTATGGTTTTCGATTAATTTGGAAAAAAACCGAATCTTACACCCTTGCCCCCCTCTAAAATATTTTGCTCCCACCATATTTAATGTACATTTTAGAAAATGCAAAGGACGTACAAAGAAGTTCTGCACCAAAATTCAGCTTTGTCGGAAATTTTTTCGAAGTGAATATCTTCCTAGATTTTCCTAGACTATAAAAATTTACCATTAAATTAATTGAATTTAAATAAATCAAATACATGTATTACATACGAGTATATCACAAAAAACGATGTATTTTCGATAATATACAAGAATGTCATTATCAAAAATTTAAAAAGTCTTAAGAACACATGTTTTTAAAACTAAACAAAAAGGAACAATTCAATAATAAGAGAAAAGTAAGAGAACAAACAAACAAAATATAGTTTTTAATCTGGAGCTCAAACTTTATCGTCTCCTTATAACTCCTTTGCAAACATAATTGAAAACAGTTTCTAATTTAAATCTAATAAACTTTTTTGTTTTCATTAGCTGCGATCTGAAAATTCTCTTTCTGCGGCTGCAGAACTTTGAAGAAACGTCATCAACTTTATAATAAAGTTAGAAATATTCTCAAAAATAGGCGCTTCATACGCATATCTTAATTTTAAAATATCCTCCAAAACTCTTATATGTTTAATTCAAAGGAAGGAAAGCAAATAGAAGCGTAGTTCAGACTTTTCAATCTTTTTAAAATATTTTCTGCAAAATGAAATAAAAGTGCTTTAAAATATTGACTCGTTCTTAAAAAAATGAGTTAAGTCTAAAAAAGATGAGTCCCTGAGCTAACCTAAGAAAAATGAGTCCCTTTTGACTCAAATGAGTCCATGTGGTAACAGTTGATCTACATCCATATAAAGTTCAGCTCACACAACAACTGAAGCCAGCTGACCATTCAAAACGTCGTTGATACGTCGAATCGGTGCTTGAACAACAGGCGGTAGACGTCGATTTTTCGAACAAAATTTTCTTCAGCGACGAAGCACATTTCTCACTCGGTGGGTATTTTAATAAACAAAATTGTCGTATTTGGGGTTCTGAGAATCCTCAAGTAATTGAAGACAGGCCATTACATCCACAAAAAGTCACTGTTTGGGGCGCTCTTTGGTCCGGAGTTGTGATTGGACCTTACTTCTTCGAAAACGACGATGGAACGACTGTCATCGTCAATTCGGAGCGTTATGTTCATATGATTCCCGACTTTTTTTTGCCTGCTATTGAAGAATACGACTTGGAGAAAATGTGGTTTCAACGAGACGGTGCCACATGCCACACAACTCTAGCCAATATGGCTTTATTACAAGAGACATTTCCTGGCCGCGTAATTTCTCGTCGTGGCGATATCAACTGGCCACCAAGATCATGCTATTTGACACCGCAAGACTTTTTTTTGTGGGGCTAAGCGAAAGGCCGTGCTTATGCAGAGAAACCTTCAACTCTTGAACATTTGATAACCAACATATGTCAATTTATGGCTGAGATACCGCCCAATATGTGTTAAAAAGTGGTCGAAAATTACCCCAAAAGAATCGATGCTTGCAACAATTCGCGCGGTGGTCATTTAAATGATGTAGTATTTCACACATATGTCAACGTTCAGACTTTATAATAAAAAAGAAATATCATGAAAAAAAAAATATTTTATATGTGTTTTATTTACGTTTACTTTTGAAACCGCAAAATGGATCCCCATTATAATCGAGCGCTATTCGTTTGCTCGGAATACCTTTTAAAATTATCACATACACCATAAAGTGTGCTTGTTTCTTAAGTAAAAGATACATACACCCAAATTAATAAACATGGACTAGGGAATGTCTAGGACTTATTCCGTGGACTAAGTGGGAAATGCTATTAATAAAACAGAATGTATGCGGTATTTGTCATTTACAAACTTAGTCCTTTAGTAGGCCATCGAACACGGTGATTTAGTAAAAGACTAAGAATTGGCATTTAGAACAAAATTTGCAGGGACATAGAATACAAAGCGGTAGAGTCGAAATTTATTGTATGTAGTAGATTTTGTTCGTAGATTATCAATTGTTTATTAATTGAAAATTTTATTCCGCAGACTAGCTTTTATTCTATGGTTTAGTAAATTCATGGAGTATAGAAGTACAATAATCATTTTTTTTATTAATAGGGCTGATACTATAGACTATAAGAATCAGTCTATATTTTGTTGAGAACTCAATATCTACATAGCAACCCGCAACCAGCAATATTAATATATTGTAATGTATACCAAAATGTTTGGAACAAAAAGCTTCTTCAGTATGCCTTAATTTCAATCCTCATCACTTCGAATATGTGAAGAGAATAGCTCTTGTCAGATGGCAACACTGTAGGTACGTATAAGAAAAATTGTCGTCAAAAACCAAACAAGCCATTCATGACTTCTATTAACTGCATTCCTCAAAATCAACTGTTCCTCACCTGGCAAGCTGAGTGACTTCGGCGATTGGATACAATATCTTTATATTGTATTGAATAGGTATGCACCTGAAAAAAAATAAACTGAGCACTGGATGTGACGTAAACTTGACAAATAAAAAAGGTATTAAAAACAAAGTCGAATTTTCTTTGACTTTGAATTGCCTTAATCGATGACACTCATGGAAGGACATCTATACAAAGAAACTATGCTCCTGGCCGACTCCCATCATGCTGTTTCCATGTTGTTTGTATTTTTATTTTTCGTTTGACCGGTTTTCTGGTTTTGACTTGCCATCGAATTGTTAGGGTTCGTTAAAGAAATAGCAATATCAAATCACTGAACTGTATAAACTCAAGACCGACATTTTGCGCAGGGTATGCTTTGCTTACACAACCACTAGCAGCATGACGTTATTTCTATAAGTTTATATATAAATATATTTCAATTCACATCGCTAGAGTGACACAAGAACAGAGCAAGAACTCATACCTTCTTCTTGAGAGATGACGATACACAGTTTAAACTTTTGCATCAAAATTAAAATACAAAGCTATCTAAGTTATTTCACTTTGTAGAACGAGTATCTTTTTGGTTGCAAAATCGGATGAAAAGTGTAAAAGTTTCTTGTAAAATGTCTTCTTTGTGGTTTGTTGAGCAGTTTAAAGTGATTCATTGAAATTGTAAAAGGATTGAGAAGAAAAAGATACACTTACTCAATTAGAATATAAATGCGGTAAGCCAACTAAATTGTAATAAACTCAGATTCAATTCCGCAAGCGTGAATAATTTTCCGAGGATACAATCTATTCATGCTCAAAATATGAACGAAAAAATATGTCCAACTGTGTATACTTTATCTGTCAAACAAAATGTATCCCATTCTTCTGGAATTGGGCTCTTTATACCCATTGCAAAAATTTGACCTTACCTTTGCTTTCGTGATTGGATTATTTTTTTTCATCCTTAATACGCCAGTTAATATATTGACGACTCTGATTTGAGTGGACGGTAAACAGTACATACAGTAGATTGTAACCGAAAAAAACAGGCGTCAAGATTACACTTCCCAAACGTCCGGGCTTACCAGTGACATCCCGGGTTTCCCCAGCAAGCGACATTAGTAAGCTGCACAGTTAAACTACTTCATTATAGATTGGTTTATTTACGGTTTTCTAAGCCGTTTCGGACAAAAACTGCAATTTTGTGCTGCTTATTGAGGAATCTTTTGATAAACTCACAAAACTCACTGACATTTAACTAATTATTCTAACTTGATCTGTTTTATTCTATTCTGATATAGTTTTTACTACTATATACTAAAATAAACATAACTAAAAACAAATCTTATAAGACCCACCCTAATTTTATGTACAGGGTGGCGCACGAATCGTGCTACAATCAAAAATTTAAATAACTTTTATATTAATCGATGTATTTCATCAATTTTTTTTTATGGATTAAAGATTGAATTTTATTTTGAATAACTAATGGTTTTTAAAGATGATAGACCGCAAATGACCTCCACGCTCATAACCCCCTAAAAAAAAGTCTGGTGCAGTTAGGTCAGGTGACCTTTGGGGCAAGCGGAAAGTGCAGTTTCTGGATATCAATTTGTTTGGGATTTTCATTAGAGTTCCGCCATAACTTGTGTGGCTACGTTTGTACTTGCTCCATCTTGTTGAAACCAAATCCGGCTGAAAGTAATACGTCTGCGGCGAAGTTCTGGGTAAAAAAAACTCCTTCAACATCTTTAAATAACGGTCCCCATTGAAAATACACCTTGATTAAACTGCGCACCAGTTGTGGGTGCAGTTCCGTCTCATGGAGCATTTCGGAATTAGATTCACTCCATATACGGCAATTTTGCTTGTTAACATTGCCGTTTAATTCAAAATGGGCCTCATCAGACATGAACAAACAATTTATCAATGTGTTGTCTTCTTCGGCCATTGCAATCATTTTTCGGTAAAGTTCCAGGCGAACAGGCAAGCGCGGGGGATTAACTTGCTTGTAATTTGGACTTTGTACGGAAACAAGTTTAAGGCATCATGTCTCCGTTGTAATGACCGTCTGCAAACTCTAATTTGGCCCGGATAAGTTTCGAGTCGAAATACTTATATTTGCCTGTATTGCCAATGCAACAGCCACGATTGTATCCTGAACCCGAACATTGGGATCTCGATGATACGGTCTTCGTTCGATGCTTCCAGATTCGGCAAACTTGTCCACCAGCCTCATAATGGTCCATATACTCGGGGGAGTACCGCCAAGCTCCACTCTAAATTCCCTTTGGACGGAAATGACGGACTGCAAAGAATGGTATCGCTGCACTATTCAAATACTTTTTTCAGTATTCCAAGCATTCATTTTGATAAATCTAAATAGTAGCCTATAAAATAAAAAAAATAAGCCGATTACTCACACTGAAAAAAAGTTATTACGTTTTATTTTTGTAGCACGATTCGTGTGCCACCCTGTATATAAATATAAATAAAAAACATTTGTCAAACTAGTAATTTATAATCAGTCGATAAAGCAATAAAATATGAATTGTAGTGTTTTTCAACTAAAATCATCCAGCAGTGAAAAACGTCTTGTCTGATGGAAATGCGATTGTTATATTTAATAGTCATAATATTGGTCCTGTGTTTAAACAGCAACTATCAAATTAGCTGTAAATTATTCAATAGTGTAGTATTCCATAAGTCATTTTAGCTGTGATAACACCGAATTTTTATAGACGCCTTGTTCTGCGAATTACGCACAGAAAACAAATTGGTTGATGAATGGATGTATGAGCAAGCAAGTTTTGAAGAAGTGTAATGGGAAGATCCACGAAAGTAGGACTGCATCTATAATATCAATAATTTTTACTTAGACCCATTTTGCTAACAACGAGAAGCATGCAGTTGGCAAATCAGAAACGTCAAAGTTCAAGCAGAAAAAGTGTTGAAATTGTCATTTTTGTGTTTTCATTGCTTCTTTTCCCCTAAAGACGAAACAACCCAAAAAAAAACCTCCTACATATTCGTATATATAAAAAACAATACAAATTATGTTTGTGCGCTATCTTCTTTTTTTCGGCTTGATCGATTTGACCGAAATTTTCAGGAGATTTTAGGACATGTTTGGAGAGTGCATATAAGAAATTTTTTGACGTCCGATGTCTAGAACCGGAGTTATGTCACTCACATGTTTGTTATTATTTTATTAGTATAAATAATGTGTTTTGACTTTATACAAAAAATTTCATTTTGGCGCGTGTTTATCCACACAACTACAGCATTTGATTCCCATTAAATGGATTTTGATATTTTATTTTTTTCGAACTATCTAGAATGTTCCATGGATTTTTTTAAACGACTTAAAGATAGAAAATAAGTTCTGGAGCTTGGAAGACGTTTTGCGTGCATTTTGGGTGGGGAGTTTTACATGATATATATTAGATGATGCTGTGCAGTGATCAATTCCCCAACCCGATGGATACATTGACTAAGGCTGTGCGCACATTCAGAAAATGTGTTATTTTTCTTGCTGAAATTGATTCGAGTTTTGCGTACCGATTCACTTGGACGATGTACCTACTGGTCTTGCAATAATAATTAATCAGAATGCCCGTGATAATCAAACGCAAGAGATAGATAGATGCAGAAAAAATAAATGGAGACGTGCCCATATTAAACAGCTCACAGCTCACTAACCAACTGATGAGTCCAAGTGAGATTGCCGGGATGAAACGCAAATTTTGTGGACTAAAGGCCGTTAAAAGCTATTTTGAATCATATTAAACAGCTTCAAACTGCACAATCACCGCCACAAATTCGACAAAAAGTTATTAGAAGAAAAAAGTGTTAAATGTAGACTTCATTCGCGCTGCTTTGTAATACGTTTTCGCAATCGCATTTACTTTGTCGATGCTCCCAGTGGGACGTGCAAGATATTCGTCATTTAGTTGATTCTAGCAACAACTCGGCCAGGATCTCCTTTGTTGCCTGTTGCATCATATGGCATCTATAGCATTGCTGCCACACTGTTTGAAGGCGGTCGATCTACACACTCCGCTTTGAAGTTGACGATGAATCTTCCCACGGTTGACAAGCCAATAACGTGCACAATGACCAAGAATTCGGCCACGGCGAAATTCATTCGAGAATGCAAAATCATCATTTGAGATGAATGCACAATGGCGCATAAATGAGCTTTGGAGGCAGTTGCCCGAACAATGAAAGATTTACGATGTGATTCGAGCTGATTTGGTGAGGCTATGATATTGCTCTCGGAAGATTTTCGTCAAACGCTTTAATACATGCCTGAAATCGTTATCTTTCTGGCGGCATGTCAAGAATTTGAAACGACCCATCGCCTGCTAATTTGTGATACAACTACTAGCGCTTGGGAATGGACAAATTTCTGTTGATGTCTCGCCTGGATTGATATCATTCCCGTCAAATTTTTCCGAGTTAACAACGTCGAAGGAGAAACTCATCGGCAAAGTAAAGTGCTCCCCGGCATTTAAAAAAATATACAAATCTCGATTGCATTTTTGAACGGTCAATACTAGCAATGTAGAATAAGGACGCCGATAGCTTGAATTTTATTATTCAAAGTCAAATCGCTGGAGAACTGCATTCGTATAAATTCCTTGACAGCGTGACCGACGAGGATGAAGCGACAACAATCAGACGATGTGCTGGATATGCCAGGAACTCCGACGCATATCTTACAGCTGATAGTGGGATCGTTCATAATCAAGTGCTTCCAGCCATGATCATCAAGGACAAAGTCAATGGAGAGGAAGTCCTCATTACACAAATTCTGATTATTCCACCTGAGTTTCCATTCCAATTCAAGCGGATTCAGTTATATGTTCGATTGGTTTTTGCGATGACAATCAATAAATAGCAAGGCCAATCGTTGTAAGTCTGTAAAATAAATCTCGAATTTCTCTATGTTTCGCACGGTCAGCTGTACGTTGCCTGTTCGCGGATTGCCAAACCATCTTTATTGTTTGCTTTTGCGCTAAAAAAAACAATCGAAAAACATTGTTTATCATATCAATCTACTTATTTTGATTCCATTCAAATAAATCAAATTGAAATTTGAAATATCTGTGTTTTATTGTAGCTGTGCAGTTTATGTGAAGGTGCTAAATTGGGTGCTAGATTGGAAGTTCGCCTGGTCCGCTTGTAATCTATATTATATTGTTATATATTATTTTATTCCTCTTTTGGTTCCAAGATTGCGATTTTAAACAAAAGTTAAATTGTCCAAGTGAGAGAAATAATATCTCCGCTTGCCATACCTACATACTCCATTAAGACAATAAGATGAAAAGGCACAAAAAAGAACAAACGTTAACTGCATTTTTTTCAATCTCAGCAAGTGCATAAAAATTGCTCAAATTACATGATGTAATAACATTAACTGCGTACATTTTTTTTGTAAATGATTGGTGATTTTGGTAAGGGATGTTTGAAAAGGTAAAACGTCTCCCGAATTTACGAACCTTTTTAAAAATTCCCGTATCAAATTTACCAACAATTTTAAAGTAAAATGCACGACTGAATCGCACGAACTTGCTGTTATGTTCGATCACATTGTATGCAAATGGATTCTATTAAGAATCTAAATATATTTTCAATCTCGTTTTTTACTTAATTTTTTATATACAACTTTGTTTTTAATATTTTTCTAAAAAAAAATTTGGTATGACAATTTTAAATATTTAATAATATAAACTTAAAAACAAAATTTAAAAAAAAAAATCATCCATCCGTATCGAAAAAAAATTTAGAAAATGTTGGTATTAATTATAATTTTACCTCCTCTATATAAATTTTGATCGAAATCCGTCAAGCCGTTTATGAGAAAGTTCAAAATCAAAAAAATGATTGTATGGCAGGTACCGTTAATAACAAAATATTAAAATGAAAAGTTGACCAAAATGTAGACTATCTTTTCCTAAAATATTGCACACAATTTTTTGTATCAAGCCGTTTTTAAGATAATTGGGATGGTAGAAAAAATTGTATGGTAGACACCGTTAGTTTTGGACCAAAAAAAAAAACGATTTAATACCAAGTTTTAAGGAAATCGCTTCAGTGCTTAGGCTGTCTGTAGACAGACAGACGGATAGAATTGAGGGACCCACTTTTTTGGTGTTCTCTATCATCGTAATATCAAGTTTGAGTAAGATCTCGAGTTCGATTTTTGTTACAAATGCTAAACTTGCCCTACCTACATACATATATCGCAAGTAAAAATTAATAAAGTGAATGCTTAATCCAGACACGTATCACAAACATCTAATATTTTTGGAAGACTATCCTGAAAAATTGACCATATGCAGCTTCTCTTTGCCATTTTATTACCCACAGCTAAAATTCTTGGACAACCATTGAAACTGGAGGATTATTCAACAGCTTGCTGTAGAAAGTTGTTGCTCTACGCACAGAGTCCAAGTCAGTTTCTGTAAATGAATCAGATGAAATAATGGTAACACATCTTGTGATAACCTATCTTTAAGGTCAGAGAGTATTGAATCCAGCAGAGGAATATATATTGCTCTTCGAAAATATTCCTCTGCTGATTGAGCTGGCTGATTGTTATCTCTATGGATTTGTTTCGAAGTAATCCTTGGTTTTCTTATCTCAGCGTCAAGTTGCTCGCCAATCTTTTTTGCTTCTAAAAACAATTTCTCAAAAACACAAGTAGCTTCCTTTCTTTTGTTTTCCAATATGTTCAATGATGTGTAACAGCATCTGTTGCCTTAACAAGGTCAAGGTTTTGCAGAAATCGGCTGAGAGATACAGTAACACCTGAAATATATTAATAATGAATAAAATAATTTTTGATGTATTATATTTCTATATACCTAAGACGTCGCATAAACAAACAGGTGCAACTATAAATTCCGAACTTTGGAGGGCTTGTTGAAGACAATGTGCCTCACACGCTGTCTTAATGTCCTCCCAAGAGGAAATGCTCCCCAGAGCGTTACAAATGTTGACGAGGTTCAGACCTTGAAATTTAAAGTGGGCGTCATATCTCTCAACCCATCGTGTTTCGCACAGCCCCTTTAATGCAGCTCCTCCAATTTCTTCTTCAAATACTTTGTGACGTTTGGCTGATGCACTGGCAAAAGCTACGACCTTCTTCATTGTTGCTGAAGCATTTCTGCATAGTGGGACTTTTGAAGACTTCGCCAAAGAATTATTTAATACATGGTTGTTGCAAAGGCAACGTTTAGCTTGGGTGGCTTTTTTACAAAGTTCAAAAACTGCACTCCTTGTTGCTGATGCCATAACCGAGCAACTATCCGTACCAATTCCCACACACTATGCTAAGTCAATTGCAAACTCAGCGCAAAGATCTTCCACTATGTGCGATAATACTGCACTAGTAAGTCGGAGTTCTTCGCCATGGCGATGGCCCTCACTGGGAATCATTTTGCAAGCGTCACAAAGTGTAAGGAAACCTTCTCTGATGGCCCCGTCATGAAAGTTTCTGATTGAGAGACTCAATTGCTCGGTATGAGAGATATCGATTGTTTCATCAAATATTAATGAAAATATTTTGGCTTCCTTAACCTTGCATACAATTTTCTCCTATATGACAACTTTGCACGTTGCAATCAGTTCATTTTGCTCTGTTTTGCTAATGTAAGTAGCATTGGCGTTTGTTGTCTCAAGGTGTTGGGATAAGATTAAATTACCAGATTCAATACGAAAATTTAAGAGAGCTCTAAAGTTGCCCTCTTGCACTACAAGGCTTTCCTTGTCATCTTCATCATATTTGTCATGAAACAATTTTTTGTCGTCCCTATGACCACGCACTTACTTACTTTTTCAGCTCGCTGTCGACAAATACTATTGGAAATATCCTTCTGAGGATCGTGATATACTTGACAAAAATGTTTTCCTGCTTCAACAGCGAGCTCATGGTATCCATATTTTTGGTGCTTTGTAAGTGCTCCTTTTTCTCCAAGAAGGTTAGCAAACGCTTTCAATGGTTCTTTAACAAGACGTTGAAGAGGTTTATCCGTTTGGAGACAACCTCCTGAGCCAAAGGCAAAGAGAGAACAGTACCTATTGAAATAATTTGTAAGACTAAAATTCTAAAAGCTCTACACATAAACATGACAATGAAATTTTTCAAGATGTGATCTCTGGGCATACTTTTTAGTTTCTTTTCCCTTCTTTGTAACAACACAATACGGGAATTCGTAAGTAGGAGGTGGAATCCAGTGATTCAAGAGAAAATTTGCTTTGATAGAATCACTCATATTTTTACTCCTTACATAGCATCCGATATCTGAAGCAAAATCAATTTGATCTTCAGAGTTGTTTGTGGGCTCACATTCATTATTATTCCGAAAAGAAGTTGTTGGGGGTGGCCGTGGCGCGATATTTGTGTGTTCGCCTGTCAACCTCATGGTCACAGGTTCGATCCCTGCCATAGTCTATGCCTTCTTATTTTTCCATTTAAAACCAATTCTAAAAATAAATGTCATATAATGAGTTGCTGGTTTACTCATTACATGCTGTTTAGGCATAGAACTAACAACATGTGATTGAGTAAAACTAGTATACCGATAAAATATGACAAAGTATAAAAAAATTAATGCGAATTATAAGGGACATCGATAAATAAGACACGGAATTTTCTCCGCATTAGATCAGCCACCATCCCTGGAGATAAAATCTGAGACAACAACCACCTACAGTCTCCGAATATCGCGCCACACATCTTTCCTATCTTTCTTTCTCTTCCTTAACCTCACCCTCACGGCCGCGCTGTGTTGAAGCATTTAAAGGGTATTCATAATCCCTTGAGTGCGTCTAAATTATAAAAAAAGGAGAAGAAATAATTTCCGACAGATTGTTCAGGATCAAGTCTAGTTTTTTTTTGCAAGAAAGGAGCCTATTTTTCTTAAAGACCCACTAGAACCGATTCCGCTTCTTTTCTTGATTGGTTTTTATAAAATCACCCTACACCAAAACCAAAAATAAATTTAAAGACAGAAATAAAATTCATAATTATTTTTTCTAGATACCTATGACGTAAAGAGTCGTTCCTTTGGAGTAATCGTTACTTTCAGTACTTTTTCCAAGGTAATCGTTACTTTTGAGTGATTATTTTGATTATTTTTTTTAGAAAAAAATTGATAAATATTTGTCATTTTTTCTTCACATAATCCCATATAAAGCAATACAATTCTTAGAAAAAGCGAATTTTTGGGTCGCATGTTAAAACACGAAAAATGGTAGTCAAGATAATTGTATGGTGTCTACCTGCTGCGGTAGGCTTACCATTATACATACTTTGTTGATGTGATTATAAAAATTAAAATTTATCTCTAAGATGCAGATATAAATAAAACATTAAAAATCTGTTTCTAATAAATAAAACATAAATAAATTGTATAACTCTGTAATTTTGTTACATTGTTCTTAATTTTAATTTTTTACTTATGTACGTACGAATAAATAATAATATTATCAAACCAAACACATTTTATTAGAACTACTCGATTACTCTGTACGTATAATGTTTTTTTTTTTTTGTAATTTCATTTTTATTTAATATTAACTTATAACTATCTTAAAGCTAGACAAAAATGTTTAAAACAAGCCTAATTATCAATAACTTACAACTAATTTACTGGCCATTTACGGCGCTCTAACATAAACAATAACTCTTAGAACTAATGTCTTTCGACCTAAAAACTATTTTAATTAAATCTAATTATTTTATTTTATTTTATTTTATTTTTCAAGGAAACTTATTAACAAAAAACTCGGTATGTTATCATTTTTTTTCTTTTTTTACTTATAAACTAAACCTAAATATAGATTAAAAATAATTAAAACTAAATACAACTAACTTATACTAACTAAAAACAACTTAAACTACTTAAAATACCTAATAATATTTAAAACTACTTAAAAACTAGAACAGACACAGCAGCATTTTTTTTTCGTTTTTTAATTTTTTTGTTGTTTATTTTGTATATGCATGCAGACATAACAACATGCAACGCACCCATACATGTACATACGCACATACATATACGTACGCACTCACATGCACAGACACGCAGTACATGCACATATGCCCCCGCATACATACATATTTATTCATTTTTTTTTGGTGCCACCCCGACTGTTCCCTATACCTAACTGCCCTAAATCTATGTAAGTCGGCCAAGACATACCACCTTCATCGACTTTAAATATTATGATGCTGTTCAGAGAGCCACTAGAACTGGTTCTCCTGTTGCGCCCTATCCCTCCGGTCCCGATCGGACACAGTCCTACTGAACCGAAGGCGCTCTTCTCCACCTTGAGCGATGACGTCTCGACCATACAGGAGTCGCCTATCCACAGTTTTCCGGCTGACGTGGTAGACGAGCGGAACCGCCCCTACATCCTGTATCGGCTCTCGACTGTCTAAATAGAGGAATGCTTCGGGAGGGATGTAGCCACTTAACCGCGCTCTCTCAAAATATTCATTATTGGGGTAGTAAGCCCCAAAAAATTAAGCTGTTGGTTGAGGACATCGCTCTTGCAGTGTGACCCCGAATCAGCTTAAACAAAAAATTATCTATTCTGTTTATGTTGGCTCCGTTGTATAGAACCTGGTTGGAATAATATCTTGTGTACTCCGACTCTGGTGTTCTGTGTAATCAAAGGCAACGTTTAAGACATTGCCTCTCAAACAATCGAATCTTTTCCATTTGAGATGGGGCAACTTTGAACCACACCGGGCATCCGTACGCAATCATCAGCCTGATGAGGGCCATGTAACAAATCACCTTTACCCTGCTGTCAAGACGGCTGCTATAAGACAGTCGTTTTGTCAAGGCAAAGGCTCCCCTAGCCCTGGCCAAGGCAGCACCTATATGTCTGTCGAAATACAGGTACTGATCCAACCAGATGCCAAGGTACTTTACTACACTTTTACTCGCCAGTGGATTTCCATATGGCCCGACGATCACCAGCTTGCGCCAGTTCTTTCTCGTATCCCTTGAGGCGCTAGACAACGGAGTCCTAAACAAAATAGTTTCTGATTTCTGGAAGTTGATTTTCAACTTCCAGTCATCACAATATCGCTGAATCTTGTCTAAGTAACTCTGCAAGAGACTTTTGATGACCTCAACTGTATTAGCTGTTCTCTACGCAATTAGATCGTCGGCGTATGCAATTGCCTGAGTTAGACTACCTATCAGATCGCTGGTGTAAATTCCGAATAGAATCGGTGAGCTTACCGCTCCATGCTGAAGACCTTTCTAATATTAAAAATTGCGGTAGAAGTTACATTGCCACACTTGACAACAAACTTTCTACCATTTAGCATGTCATGAAGCATATACAATAGAGGTTTACTTATACCTAGTCTGGTTAGCTTTAGATAGAGACCTTCTAACCATACGGTGTCGAAGGCCTTCTCCAAATCAACCAGACAGGCACCCGTACACTGCTTTTTATGTACGTATAATGTCATACGTAACTTATGCACATATTTGTATAAATGTATCAACTTTTGAGTTTAGAATATCAAAAATCGAATTGATTTTATTGTTATCGAACACCCTTAACTATTTTTGTATTTAACAGACCCATTTGGCAGTTTTTTTTTTGTTCAATAAGATGATTTAAATATAGACCAGTTCGAGTTTTATTTAACTCTGTCCAAAAACAATTTTTTTTAGAGACACCCTATTGTGATAAATTTTAATTTGACGTTTTTTTTTCTTAAAATAAACACTTCCCTCACTTTCTGTATGATTCAAATAAATTTCTACGAAAAATGTTATATTTTACATACAAACTTTCTAAAGTTTTACCGAAAAACACGAAAATTTATAAGATATTATATTTTTCTTCTCGAGTTTTGAACCTCTGCACGCATCGGTAGTGAAACCTGAAATTATTAATTCTTATTATCGGTACTAAACCCCAAATGTAATCAAACCCAAAAATTACCTAAAAGTATGTAAATCCAAAAATATTCTTTGTCACGATTATTAACGATTCCTTACACCACTACTAAAAGCATTACCATATAACTAGAAAAGGTTAGGCATGTCAGGTTTTGTAATATTTTCATAGTAAGGGAACGGCGCAGGCCGTCACGGCAATGCGACGCGCCGCGACGCTACGAAGTCTAGGTAGGTACACATATGTACTTATTATATTTGCGGTATCTAACATTGGGTGCAGGTAAAAATATAATTTTGCTTATACGTATATATATAGTGATGGAAAAAACAATAGGACCATTTTTATAGTTCTTAATTATATGTAAAAAAAATATGTTTTTTATATTTTTTCATAATTTTTTTTTATTGTACGACTTATTTTAACGAGTCTAAAACTAAATTAATTCATAAAAATATATACTTACTTACTAAATTATAAAATAAGAAAATAAAGTTATTTTTAAATGGACAAAACAATAGGACCATTAATTTTATTTGTAAATTTGTTTATACTTTTAAAAGTTTTCACTACCGAAAGTCAATATTTTGTAGTATAACCCTTGTTTTGAGTCACAGCTTGGACTCTCCTTGGCATTGAATCGACAAGTTTGCTGCAGGTACTTTGCGTTATAGCGTACCAGGCTTTTTCGAATTTGTTCCACAGTTCATCTTTATTTTTTGATTTTTCACCAGCCAGAGATTTTTTTACAATTGCCCATAAGTTTTCCAATGGATTTAAATCGGGCGATTGAGCCGGCCAGGTCACTGGATCAATCCTTTTCTCTTCTAACCAGCTTTTAACTTTGCGAGATGTATGCTTCGGGTCATTGTCATGCATGAACTTCCACCTTAAAGGCATTTCATACACGGCATACGGAAGCATGACCTCCTCTAATATTTTTGTGTATAAATGCTGATCCATATTTTTTTCGATCCGAAAAATTGGACCTACCCCGTACCACGAAAAACATCACCAAACCATGATGTTCCCACCTCCGTGCTTCACTGTTTTGGTTGTGTACTGTAGTTTATGCGCAGCATTCTTTGGACGTCTTACCCACCTCTTACCGTCTGATCCTACCAAATTTACTTTGGTTTCGTCAGACCATAGAATGTTTCGCCATTTTTTTCCATTATCTGGGCCCACCCAATCTAAATGTTGTTTGGCAAAATAGATTCTATTTTTTCGATGTTTTTGGTAAGCAGTGGTACTTCCCTAGGGCTTCTTCCGAAAAGATGCTGCTCCTCAAGCCGTCTCCTAACCGTTCTTTCACTGATGGACAAGTCCAGTTCCTTTTTTATATCCCTAGAAGATTTAAATGGGTCCTTCTTGGACAGGCGCTTAATCTGAGCATCAAGTCTTGGGGATGTTTTCCGTGGTCTGCCTGTTTTTTCTTTTGCTTTTTGGGGTTGTAGTGCGTTATACACAAATGTTTTGGATCTCCCAATTATTCTGGCCACTTCCCGATGCGATTTTCCATCCTGCACCAGTTTGATGATAGTTTCTCTCATAGTTTCGGAACAATGTACGCCGCGACCGATGTTGCGTTTATTCTTGTGAATTCACATATAATAAACAATATGTATAATATTCCAAGAATGGAGTACTGTATAATGTTTTATCAAAATCTTATTAATTTCAACCTAAAAACAAACAAAACTCACCTGGTCCTTTTGTTTTGTCCAGCTCTAATAGATATTTTTTTTTTATTTGCTTACCTTTTCACAGTAATAAGCAGTTTATTCTTAATTTTAGTTGCTAGCACCAAGAATTAACCGTTATTAGCTGGACTTACATAAAAAAAAATTATAACTATTTTTTTTTTAAGAAAGAGAGAGCTAATTGTTAAGGCATCCTTACTGGTCTTATTGTTTTGTCCGTCACTGTATATGTCGGTACTAATATCAATGTTAAATCCAATACAGCACATTATAATAAAATAAGTCCTTTTTTTATGTCTACATTACTTCCGAAAATTATTTTATCAGACAAAAATAATAAGATAACCTACCACACACTATGCTTATTGTACTTAGCCCAGCAAACATTTTAATTCAGAAATGAACTATAATTAATTCATAAAAGTGAAGAAACCGGCCGAAATAGAATTCACTTATGATGCAATTTGAATCCTTTTACCTGGGCTCTTAGACACCGATTTGAATCATTGTAATGATTCATTTATGATCTGAAAATTCGTCATTTAAATGAACGTATATAAGAGCTCCATATATTCATTAAATGATTAATGCCTGAATCTTTTCTAAATCATAAAAATAATTAGAATAAAATTCAATTAAGTGAAGGATTTCTAAGTATATACCTTCACTTTAATTAATCGTACAGGAATCATTTGTGCGATTCAGAAAAGGTTCAGGGATTAATCATTTAAAGGAATATATGGAACCCTTATATACGTTCATTTAATTGCAGAATTTTCAGATCATAAATGAATCATTAAAATGATTCAAATCGGTGTCTAAGAGCCCAGGTAGAAAGATTGAAATTGCATCATAAGTGAATTCATTATTTCTGATTCATTTATGATTGAATATTTCATCGGTGAGCTTCTGGAACATTTTTTGATTTGCCTCTTGTTTGGCTTTCAGGACTTCTTAATTGTTACACGATGCTATAATTAAAGAAATGATTTTAATGATTCTAAGAAAATTTAACACCATTTTTTACATACCTTTATGTTTTATCATTTTATATATATTTTTTTTAAGTAAGTAGGTACCCATTTATTATTGAAACACAAGCTGATGGATGGATAGCTATCTAAACCGATCTTTCGAAAAACTTTTCCGAACTAATAATCGACTATGCAAACGAAACTTTTATCATTACAATGACCCGTCATCATTACCCCTTTGTAAAAAGAAAAATAAAAGGACGAACAAAAAAGATCTCCATATGAAGGATCCACCAACAAAATCTGAGTGTTGTTTTTTTTTTGACACAGAATACATATCTCTTTGCGTCTCTCTGGTAAGAATTTGTAGGATCTTTGTATATATTCATAATTCATTCAAAAAACTGAAGGTTTCTTAAATATTATTCTTCATTTTTGGTGATTAGAATCTGAACCTGCAGATAAATGTTTGCTGGGACTTAACACTTGGAAAATATACAGCGACAAATACCTATCAATTTTTTGTACATGTATTCCCTTACCATTGGTTCGTTGTTTAATCTAGTTTTTTTTTTGTTATAATTTTAATGATTAACCACAGGTGAATAATAAATTTAAGACTTTAAAATTGAAATCACTTCGAATACGACTTTTACGGCACACGCGAAACACAACTTTGAAGTTAATACATAAAAACGGCACGAAAAAATAAAAAAAAAACTAACGCAGTTTTCAAAGCCTACTATGAAAATATATTTGGAAAGGCTACTTTGTTTCTTTGTTGAAAGGACGCGATGCACGTTTAAATAAAATTCATCAAACGTTATGGATTATTAATGGACCAATGTTTTGTATTTCTTTTGGCCTAAACATCCCACGTCGCATGCATCGTCAGCCGTACGTCATGTACGTCAACTACAGGGATAAGCGAACTTGTAATTTTATTCTCTCAATCATTTTTTTTTTTTTTTTTGTAATTATGCGCGCACTCAAGGGGTTATGATTACCCTTGAAATGTTTATACACAGTGCGAGCGATTAGGAAAATGGGATAGTATTAGACAGGAGATACCGATGTACATTGGTTTCAAATGCCTGATTATCGCAATGGGAGGGAAAAATTCGGTCGGGTAAAGCATTCTACATTCGTGTTGTGAGGCTAAAGAAAGAATCTCTATACTTGACAGTACGTCCGAAGTTGGGCTCAAGGGTAAATTGATGGGCTTTCCTAGAAGCGCGAGTGTTACGGTTGAATAGTTTAAGAGGAGGAATGCAACTGGCTATTTCACTAGAACACTGTTTATTATAATACCGATAAAATAATGAAAGGCATGAAACATTGCGACGGTGCGAGAGAGGCTCAATTGTTTTAGTTATTGTTTCATCACCCATCATTTTTAAAGCTCTTTTTTGGATTCTGTCCAGGAGACTTAAGTGCGTTATGGGAGCACCTGCCCAAATATGATAATTGTACTCAAGCTTTGGACGAATGAAGGCTTTATAGATTACTGCCAGATCAGAAGGGGAGAAATATTTCTTGCATCGTCTCAGAAAACCCAAACATCTTGCAGCATTTTTGGCGACGTCGAATATGTGTTCATTCCACAAAAGGTGGTTAGTGATGCACATACCGAGAACTGAAAGTTGTTCGGTTACCTCGATGCAAGCGCCACTAATGGACAACGGCATTGAGGGAGGGTCACGGTTTAACGACAAAAGACAGCATTGGGTTTTTGAAGCATTAAATTCTACGCGGTTTCTTATTCCCCATTTGACAATGGTGATAGATCAGAATTTAATGAGCTAATCATACGCTGCCGTTCAAGTTCCGCATCCGAAGGACATGGATGAGAATCTAAAAACGAGTATGAAAAGCTGAGGGTACTGTCGTCAGCAAAACAGTATATTGGATTAGAAGTTTCAGACAAGAGATCATTGATGAAAATGAGAAAGAGAGTCGGAGACAGAACGGAACCCTGGGGCAGACCAGCATTTATTTTATGAATATCTGACTTGAAACCGTCCAATACATATTGTATTGAGCGATCCGAAAGGTAAATTCTAATCCAACGAAGAAGAGATTCTTCGATATCAAATGCACGGATTTTCGATAAGAGAGCCTGATGCAAAACTCTATCAAATGCTTTGAAATATCAAGCGCAATAATCTTACTTTCTCCAAAACGATGTAAAGATTTGTGCCACTGTTCGGTGAGATATACCATCAGATCACAAGTGGACCTATTGCTACGAAAGCCGTACTGTCGGTCATTAAGGAGCTTTCGTTCTTCAAGATATTTTTTAATCTGATAGTTAATCAGCGTTTCTATGACCTTGGAAAGAAGGGACGTTTAACGACGCCTGACTTAGTTTTAAGTAAAATATTTTAAACTTGTCTGCCAACTTAAAACTTATTTTTAGTTTCATAATCGAAGCAACTAGCAACCAACTGACACGCTATCTATTTCAAATATAAGAATTATTCTGTCTTTAAGAATGTCAAAATAACTGACACATTTAAAGTTCTGTTGTAAAACGCAAAATTCTTTTAATGGAAGAAGTTTGTTTATGTGAAAAGTAACTGATCAGGAAGTTTATTGACACATTGTGAACCAACCCTACAACAGATTTAATGACAAAACTTTCCAAATTAAATAAAAGAAGTTGGTTATTTTTACCTTTTTTTTTAATTTAATTTTATTTGTTAAGACTGTAAGATACGGGTTTTGCGCGGGGGGGGGGTCATGACCCCTAAGACCCCCTGGTTCCGCCACTGGGTCTTCAGTTAAATTTAAATTTTCTTGACTGATTATAGAGAATATGAAACTTTATTTTAGAATTGAAGTATTTTCATCATTTTCGACCTTTCTTCTTCGCTATATTTACCGACGATGACTAGCAGCTTCTTATTTAATTCTTCCCTCCCAAACTCAGGAAACTTTTGAAGAAATCCTTATTCAAAACTCCCCAACCATTTTAAAAAATGATGGGAGTGAATGCTAAATCCGTCATCAAATTCCCCAGACATTTTAAACAAAATGGCGTGCGTTAGTTCAGTACCGTAATTTTTCAATTGTATCCCTGTCGGGATCTTAGATGCTTACACATCAAAAAATCAAAAATGTAGCCTAGTGTTTTTTTTTTTAAGTTTTATTTAAACGCTTAGTTCTCTCTCTCTCTCTCCAATTAACTTTTAAGCATTTAAGTTTAAATTTTCCTCTCTGAACAATCTATCTACTATGACGATGACCCATTACACTTGAGACTGCATACACAAAACGAAAAATTCCTAAGAAGTTTAAATTTCCGACACATTTGGGACAAAGAGATAGAGAAACAGTCATCATGAATGTATATATAAAAAATGCAACAAAAAAACCAATGCTCCGGTTGTTCTTTGAAATTTAATTACTTCAACTGCCATATCATTGTCTTAGGGATTTGAGTGAAGTGCACACGAATGACAAAATAAAACATTGTACCTACTTTCTAACAGCCACATACTGTCAACCGACCGACCGACACAACGCCGCCGACGACAGAATAATATTTTACATTTGCATTTTCCCTCAAAAAGGATGCAACATGAGGAAATGTAAAGTAATGTCGTAATGTCAAGTGAAAGCTGCAGTGAGAAATGTATACCTCTTGTATGTTGTCGGTGTCGTGTCATTCCGGCTAACCCCAAAGGGCGGGCTCTTGTTGTGAAGGTTCTTTACTCGTTGCTTACACAAAAACATAAAGTCCCACGAAAAAGTACTTAAACAAAATTTTTTTAAAGGACACATTTCGTAACGTTAACCTTAGTCATTATTTGTATACCTCATAAACTTGCACAATTTAGAATAAATGTCAAAAAAGTCAAATAATCAAAACTAATTAAGGCAGCAAATTTCAAATTTTGTTATTAAATAATTGATTTACTTAAAAAAAGGACAAACCAGGTCCTTATTATTTAACTTTTCAAAACACTTAGTATTAATTAAAATATTTAACTTCCCTCGAAGGCCCTGATCATAAATTTAACAATTTTAAAAAATCAAACATTTATAATAAAACATTAAACCTCTGTGGTCAACATTTTGCATATTTGCCTATGATTGACGTCACAATAATATCCCTGCACTCCCGAAAGGTTATTTCTCACCTTTGGTGTGGTTTTTTTGGTTTTTCTCTAACGAGAAAACTTTAGTTTGTTGCAAAAACAAAGTTTGCAACGATTGTTAACTTTTCTGCTTTTTTGGTGTCCATTTGCGCCCAGGAAATGACAAAAAATAAACCATTTACTAAGCTGAAAAAAAATGGTCATATCATAGATGAAAGACATTCATATAAAGTATGTCAGTGGTACATTCCTACTTCATCACAAACCCAACACAATAACAAGGATGATATATGTTATTTTTGTGCAAAAGTTCAATGGAATAATTGAGTTGAGCAGAAAGTTTCACGGTTCTTACGAAATTATTTTTAATAAAAAAAATTAAAATTACATTTACCTGTCATTTGTGGTTAATTAGTAAAATCAAAGGACGGTATTTTGGTATATTTCATTCATAGACAACATTATGCCGACTTTCGCTATATATAGTTGACCGCAACGAAACCTACTTTGATTAGGAGTTCCTTCCGTTCTTTGGGGATTGGGGTATGACGCTTGGGGTCAAACCTTTACCTCTAAAATAATAATAAATAGTAAATGATTTAAATAAGTGAACAAAAAACTTCAATCATAATTTAATTAGGTACTGGTACGATACTTCATATTGATGAGTTATTTCAAGAATTCACGAATAATACATATATTCTTCTCTAATACTAAAGTGAATGTAATTTTAATGAGCAATTGGTGAGCCTTTACTGAATTATTATATTATTATTATTATTATAAATATAGTATATATAAATATAGTAGTAGTAGTAGTAGTAGTAGTAGTAGTAGTAGTAGTAGTAGTAGTAGTAGTAGTAGTAGTAGTAGTAGTAGTAGTAGTAGCAGTAGTAGTAGTAGTAGTAGTAGTAGTAGTAGTAGTAGTAGTAGTAGTAGTAGTAGTAGTAGCAGTAGTAGAAGTAGTAGTAGTAGTAGTAGTAGTAGTAGTAGTAGTAGTAGCAGTAGTAGTAGTAGTAGTAGTAGTAGTAGTAGTAGTAGTAGTAGTAGTAGTAGTAGTAGTAGTAGTAGTAGTAGTAGCAGTAGTAGTAGTAGTAGTAGTAGTAGTAGTAGTAGTAGTAGTAGTAGTAGTAGTAGTAGTAGTAGTAGTAGTAGTAGTAGTAGCAGTAGTAGAAGTAGTAGTAGTAGTAGTAGTAGTAGTAGTAGTAGTAGTAGTAGCAGTAGTAGTAGTAGTAGTAGTAGTAGTAGTAGTAGTAGTAGTAGTAGTAGTAGTAGTAGCAGTAGTAGTAGTAGTAGTAGTAGTAGTAGTAGTATTAAAAGTGTGATTTTATTAATCAAAAGGATAACAGTCATTTTTATTCAGTTTCACAATATAATATTATGACGTCTTTTGTTATTGACGAATGAATGAATGCATGAATATTAGTATGGGGTTGTTGCACTGCGACCTTGAGATCTATTGTGCCCCCGCCTAGAGCTGGGTGAGGATAGCTCATTTTACAGCTCTTCCTCCAAATGTATTTCCCTCATGAATTTGAGTATTTGAAGTATTTTTAGAGATGGTAAGTCACTCTCTTGCACCTGGTATCGCCCAAGGTGTTTTTTCCTTTGGTGAACAAGTGCATCACAATTGCCCAGAATATGGTCAGGCGTTTCCTCTTTTATATCACAGAACCTGCATGTGGCACTATTTACTAAGCCAAGGATGTTAAGATGTCTTTTTCATTTACAGTGTCCTGTAAGGAGACCCGTTGTTATTATTCTGAGGTTGTTTCTGCTTAATGTTATACAGTCTGTGAAACGTTGTTGGTTATAATTCCCAAGTAGTAGTTTGGACTGTCTCAGTGTGGGGAGTCTTATCCAATTGTTGGATCTTGTGTCCTCCTCTTCTTTTTTGATTTTATTTCTAATCACATTTTCTCTTATTCCGCAGTATGGTTCAGGCCCCACTAAGGGAGTCGACGTAGCTATTTTTGCTAAGGAGTCTGCCTCCTCATTGCCCAGGACACATACGTGGCCAGGTACCCAATGAAGTGTAACATTATTATTTTTGGCGAGTTCATTTAACCTGCCTACACATTTCTATACCACTTTAGAACTGATAGAGTAGGAGCTAAAAGCTTTGAGTGCGTCTTGGCTATCTGACATGATGGCATATATTTTGTTTATTGTAATTTCTTTCGAGGTTACAATCTGCACATTTTCCTATAGCTTGTACTTCAGCTTGGAAAATACTAGTAGACTGTCCCATCGGTATAGAGAGTTTGGTTCTTGGCCCAAATATTCCTGCACCAGTCCCTTCCGATGTTTTCGATCCATCAGTGTACCACTCGATGGTGTTTGTTTTCAGAGTGTAGTTAACAGTTTCCCCTACCCAGTCTTTCTTGCTACTTAACTTCGTTTGAAAGTTTTTCTCGAAGTTATATTTTTTAATCATGCCATCTCTTGGAATGTCAATGAGGTCTGTTACTGAAGGCTTCTGAATGTTGTCTCTTTCCCTGGGACCTATACATTTTCCAGTCCCAGTTCCCTCTTTAGCAAATCTCATAATAGCTCCCTTTGCAGCACTTCCAATAACCTCGTGTAGAAGAGACAGATAAAGTATAACCTCCATGGCTGATGTTGGGCAGGTTCTCATTGCTCCTGTTATCACCAAGCATGCGAGCCTTTGTACTTTCTCTAGGGATTTCCTAGTTGTTTATAATTCGGTTCGTTTGTGCAATGCGACCGCGCCATAGGTAATGATGGATCTTACCATTATGGTGTACATCCATCTAAGGATTTTCGGCTTGCAACCCCAAGATTTGCCTGCAAGTCTCTTGCATATCATTAGGGCCTTTGTGGCTTTCCCGACGGTTGATCATGTGTGGTAGAAGTCTGTTTTTGGTAAACGGTATGATCGTCGTTTTTGTAGGGTTGATATTTAGACCTACAGAAAGACACCATTTCCTTGTGATTGTTAATCCTCGTTCGATTTTATCCCATAAAGTTTCTTCAAACTTCCCTAGGGCTGTAATATCGGCAAAGCCAGTACAGTGTATACCTTGGGAGTTCAGATTTTCTAGCAGTTCGTCCATTACAAGACTTCACAACAAGGGTGATATTACCCCTCACTGAGGACATCCTCTTGTGGTGCATATGCTCTGAACCGTAGTTCCTGCTGTTGCCCCTGCTGTTCTACTAGCGAACATTTCTCTAATCTATCTGGTTATGGTGATGGGTACACACTTCCTAACGAGAGCTTTGTTGACTGCATAATGGGATCATGCATCTATATCTAGGAAGGCAGCTAGTGCCTTTTCCTTTGCATCTAAAGCTTTTTGTAAGGTGTTAGTGAGCATGTAAAGGGCGGTTTCTGTAGATCTACCCGCTCTATAGGCATGTTGTTGTTGATAGAGAGGCCGTTTAAATAAAACTTCCGATCTTATGAAGTTGTCTATTACTTGCTCTAAAGTTGTCAGTATGAAGGATGTTACGCTTATTGGCCTGAAATACTTTGGATGGGTTGTATCCATTTTCCCACTCAATCCTTTTTTCTGAGCATGTGGTCTCTGCAGTCTTCCAGTCTTCTTTGTTTGGTTTGAGGGCTATTCTCTCTATTGAGTTTTCTACCATTGGTAGACTGTCTGGAAAATACGTGTTACGTAGCAGAGTCACCCTTTGCTCTTAATTTTCTGTGAAGCTCCCAACATTATAGCGAAGCGCTAATAATGTTACTGTCTTCGCTTTTGCAAGCGTTCTGTGTAGTCTTGCCGCAGCAGTGGTTGAGGAAATTCCCTCACAGAAAGACGTGAAACTGTTTCTTTTGGCTTTCCTTATTTCTTTGTTATAATTAGTCAGTTCTGTGGAGTAATTATCCCATTCCCTGGTTCTCTTTGTCTCATTGAAGAGCTTTCTAACATTGGATCTTAATTTTGACAGCTTTGTATTCCACCATTCGGCGTCTTTCTGTTATTTAATCGTTTTAATAGGGCAACTGAGTTCAAATGCCTCCTGTATTGCCCCACTATACTCATTAACTATAAATTCTAATGCAAGGTGACCATTTGTCGTGCTTACTGGTCCTATTTTCCCTAGATTTAATTTAAGAACATTTTTGTATAGGTCCCAGTTTGTTTTCTTGGGGTTCCTTCCAGAGGTATTCTCTAAGAGAATGCCTTCCAACACTATTATTCTGTCATCAGACATTGAGGGTTCATTGGATACTCTCTAATCCCTTATTAGATAGCCTACGTTCGGTGTTCCGAAAGTTATGTCTAACAATTCTTTTCTTGTTCTAGTAGGTAGGTGTATTCCCTACATTAAATATTACTAGATTTTTTATCAACATATAGTCTAAAAGGTACTCACCCCTTTGGTTAATGTCGGTGCTTCCCAATTGACGGATGGTTAATTCCGTAAATTTTAAAACTTGATCATCAGTAATAGCCGTGTTTTATTATCGCCAATAACCCATATGGTTCACCCCGTGAAAATAAAACGATCTGGGTTATGTACTGAAATGTACGCTCTGTTGCCGAATTTAATACTAATATTTGCAAACCCAGATAGAAACCCCGATAGAAATCTGGATCTCGTATTGTTTTTGTAAAACGTGTTAAAAAATAACCTAGGCCCAGACCCGTATATAGTAAAACGCAGCTAATGTGATTCACATAACTCAATCATAATCTTGGAGTACCAAGATACTGAAAAACGCATGAAAAAGTGAAGCTCAAACCCCATCTGATGACTTTTTTACACATACTTTTTACCTATTCAAAAAAGGCGGCTGGGCATCACTTTTTCTGAGGGGCAAGTTTATGAATTCAATATATTTTAGTATTTTACAACTATATATTGTATGTCTACAAGGATGACCATTCTCCATTTGCTTAAGGTTTTTGGCACCAAGACAAGCGAAAGTATCCTTTTTGCGTGTGTCCCGACAATTCAAATGCATGAATGTGGCGGAAACAATTTTTGGGTTTCAATTGGTGCAGGGTACCCACATGTGACCTGACCAGTCAACGTATATATTGACATCAATTTATGTCTCAGGACATAAATATTTCCACTTGTGAAGTATTTTAAAATTTATTTTTCTTTGGCTTGATTTCCAAGTGAGTTACTTAAAAGCTTTAACCAAAGAGATTGATTGTGCAGCAATTTCTCATTGTGAATGAAAAAAATCCCCTCAATGGGTTAATAGAGTTGGCCCAGACCATAATACACAACCCATATATGTAGATAGTAAATGTCACATCTTTTTTTAAATTTATCTATGTACGATTTTCAATAGGTCTATTCCTTTTTTACCAGATAAAGATTTTATATTGGAGGAAATATCATCAACAAACGTATGTATTTGTTTACTGCTGGATTTTAAATAATTGTTCCAGTAATAATAAATTTTAAAGTAGCAGAACGCTTTGAGTGCCAATAGATATATTTTAATCAGAAAGTCTGTTTAAGTTTGAAATGCGTGACAGAACTATAAAGTTAATTATAGTGTTCGCAGTTGTCAAATCATCTATATACAATTTTAAGCGCAAAACTACTCAAATTCCCACACAAATACATTTGAGGAAAACTTATTGAGATAAGAAAATATATTTGCTGAACACCTTTCGGGAAACGTTCAAACCTTTTGACGGACGACGCGACGAGAGTTAGAAAACGAACTTGATGAGATTGGAATATAATCGTTTTCTAAGAATTTTGTTATTCTAAATGTCTATCCCAGCCGTTTACCCGGGGCTGGCAACGAGACGAGACCAGGCGAGACTTTTGTTAGTCTCGTCTCGGTTTCATCAAAATCAAAAAATTCAGTCTCGTCTCGGTTTCGGTCTCAATATCGTCTAACAAAGTCTCGTCTCGGTCCTGGTCTCACCCTTTTCCCGAGAAAATTTTAATGTGCAGTCTCATTTCGGTCTCGTTCGGTCTTGGGTTTATCCTTGGTCTTGATTTCTTTCGTGTTTTTTGGTTGGTAGTAAAAAGATCGAAGATAAGACGAGTGAGTGTGGTTTCTCTTTTGTTTGTTGTTTCAAACATTGAAATTATAAAATTATTGTTTTTTCTTTCAATGTATTTTGAGGCTAATCAAAGTTTTTAATGTAAAAACGATTATGCTTGTCAGTCAGTACTCACGGTTTCCATTATATAAACAGGACCTTAGTCATAAAAGCCGATTTTTATTATCAGATTTGATCCATATGGATCATCGAAAATCATGTAAAACAACAACAACAACATGAAATCCTGCTCTCCATCGGGTTCACGTTTGTTGCGGGTTGTTTTCGAGGGTGCGTTCAGTAGTGTAAAGAAAAGAGACAACATTAAAATAAAAAAAAGGCAAGAAAAAATGGAATGGGTATATATAATGCTGTCGAGTTAGATTAGAGTTTGATATGCAATCCAAGTTTTTTGTCAACTCGAGTTCCATTTTGAAGAATGGTGTAAATTATTTTAGTTCGTAACAAAAACAAATAAAATGTTAAAGAAAAATGAGTATCTACATACAACGCTCTATTTTTTTAAATTTAACCCAAAAAGCTTTAAATCATCCTTTTCCGGAGCAAAAAATAAAATCGCAAAAATTTCGAATTTTCTTTTCGGAGCCATCTCTCAATCGCTTTAGACAGTTCATGGGTTGACAAGTAGGCAACAAACTACATTTTGACTTTTCGGTAATATTTTTTTTTCAAGAATCCCTTAAAGTCTTAAACGCACACTTTTCCGAAGGGAGAAACAAAGTCTGACAAATGAGCGATTTCTATTTCACCGAAATGCATAAATAATAATAATAAAATAAATCCTTCTCTATTTTAGCAGTTCGGTTATCTGAGTATACCTAGATATACAGGGTGGCACACGAATCGTGCTACAGTAAGAAATTTAAATAACTTTTATTTTGATCGATGTATTTCATACATTTTTTTTATTGGATTAAAAATTAAATTCATTTTCAAATAACTAATAGTTTTTAAAGATGATAGACCGCAAATGACCTCCACGCTCATCCAGGCAATTGTGGCACCTGATCAAAAAATTGTTCATTGCGGCCTGAAGGGTTGAAATTGGGATCGCCTCAATTATTGTCTTAATGGACTGCTTAAATTCAGTCAAATTCCTGGGTTTCGTTTTGTACACTTCCTGCTTGACATAACCCCATAAAAAAAGTCTGGTGCAGTCAGGTCAGGTGACCTTGGGGGCCAGCGGAAAGTGAAGTTTCTGGATATCAATTTGTTTGGGAATTTTCGTTGGAGCTCCGCCATAACATGTGTGGCTACGTGTGCACTTGCTCCATCTTGTTGATACCAAATCCTGCTGAAAGGGATGCGTCTTCGACGAAGTTCTGGGTAAAAAACTCCTTCAACATCTTTAAATAACGGTACCCATTGACAGTTTGTTTTACACCGTTTTCTTCAAAGAAGTATGGCCCGACAATACACCTTGATGAAACTGCGCACCACACATTGACTCGTTCTGGGTTCAGTTCCGTCTCATGGATTAGAATCACTGGATTAGAATCACTCCATATACGGCAATTCTGCTTGTTAACATTGCCGTCTAAGTTCAAAAGGGCCTCATCAGACATGAACAAACAATTTATCAATGTGTTGTCTATGTCAGCCATTGCAATCATTTTTCGGCAAAATTCCAGGCGAACAGGCAAATCCTGAGGGTTTAACTTGCTTGTAATTTGGACTTTGTACGGAAACAAGTTTAAGTCATCATGAAGTATCCGTTGTAATGACCGTCTGCTAACTCCAATTTGGCCCCATAAGTTTCGAGTCGAAACACTTGGATTTGCCTGTATTGCCGGTGCGACAGCCAGAATTGGGATCTCGTTGATACGGTCTTCGTTCGATGCTTCCAGATTCGGCAAACATGTTCACTAGCGTCATAATGGTCCATCTAACCAGCGGAGTACCGCTAAACTCCAACCTAAATTCCGTTTGGACGTGAATGACGGACTGCAAAGAATGGTATCGCTGCACTATCCAAATCTTTTTTCAGTATCCCACGCATTAATTTTGATAAATCTAAATAGTACCCTAAATAGTAAATAATAAATGAAAAAAAAATCAACCGATTACTAACACTGAAAAAAAGTTATTACGTTTTATTTTTGTAGCACGATTCGTGTGCCACCCTGTACATATGTATACATTATGTGGTTTGATGTTTTAACACGCATGTATTATTTCTCCAAAAAAAACTTGTGTGAGTATTATAAAAATTGAATATTTAGTACTCAAGTTCAAGTTTTATAATTTTTTTAAAATTTTAATAATTGAATAAAAAAATATTTCTCCCAACGAAAATCTAAACCAAACCACCGAGACCGCCGAGACCAGCGAGACTCTCGACGAATTTCGGTCTTGGTCTCGTCTCGGTGCTTTTAAAGAAGTCTCGTCTCGTCAACGAGAGCGCGACTAGTCTCGGTCTCGTTGCCAGCCCTATACTTACCAGATAACTAAAAATCTTAAAAATAATAAAGCTCCTGGTTAAGATTTAATAAATACTCGTGTCCTTAAAGAACTACCAGGAAAAGCAGTAATTAATGCTTTCATACGTTCCTCGTCAAGGGAAAGTTGCAGTGGTAATAATGATTCCATAACCTGGAAAATTCCTCAACGATTAAAAATCTTAAATCTTGTAGGCTAATTTCTCTCTTGCCACTGATCTCCAAGGTATTTGAGAAAATCCTAAGCAAGAGAATGATTTAAATAATTGAAGAAAAAATTCTTATTGTATATCAGTTTGGTTTCCAGAAAACAATATAGAATATGTAACTCATGAAATTGAGAAGTCTGGATGAAAAAACTGAGTGTTCCAGCGTGTTTATAAACGTTTCCTAAGCTTTCAACAAGGCCTGGAACGATGGCCTAAAGTATGTATATCACATCCTCCAATACAACCTGGAAGGTAAGTTATTTTGAGTTAAACAATTTAGAGAACATTCAGGATTTCCTAATCAGCACTGGTGTTAATCAAGGAAGTGTTCTTGGACCGGTCTTGTTTGTGTTACACTCGCGACTTACTACAATAAGAAGATACCGTCACTGAGGGAAAAAAGGCAACGTAAAATCTAATAAATCGCATTTGATTTAACATTGAAAAAATAGTATCATGAACCTATTTAATTTAACTTTGAAAATATATTGATTTAACTACAAAATTTTGTTTTAAGTGTTATCATTCTTGTTTTAAAATGAACTGTAGTCGATTCAACTGTGAAACATAAATCATAAATTATTAAGAACGTTCAACGTTGTTTTATAGTTTAAAATGCTAAAATGTATCCAAAATTAAAATTCCATGCACAAATTTCAAAGTGTGACATAGTTGATTCTACTTTATTCAACATCATTTCAAAGTTGCAGCCACTTACAAATAACACTTATACATTAAATTATTCTTCCACAAACATTGATGAATGATTTTCAATGTAAAATAAACTTTAATTTCAATACATTCATACTAATTTTTAAGTGGACACAATGTAAAACCAAAATGTTTAAAATTTAAAGTGAAAGCGATGTAGAAACAAAGTGAAACATATTCATTATCATATTGGTGTTGCATTTTCAAACTACGATCGATGTAAATTCAAAAGGATTCATAGTTGATCTTAAGTGGATTCCATATAGAATAATGAAAACAGCACCAAAAACTACCTGCAACGTAGCTTCTGGTCGGCGCCGGCGAGCGGGTCGTCGTCAATCGCGGCGGCAATGGAGTGGCTTTGGCTTCATATTGTCATTAGTGTTTTGTCTTTCGAAGTTTAATCAGTGTGAATACTAAAGTGTTAAAGTGAATATTTTAAAGGTGATCAGAATAAAATTTAAAAAAATTGCAGTTTGTTGAATTCCGGAAAACAATTGATATTTTTAATGTACCAACTGAAGACGATGAACATTTATATAACCTATTAAGAGAATTCGAAATGGAATACATTTTCCCTACATTGTAAAGTAAGTTTGTGTTCGTGAAATCATAAGAAAATTAATACAGGTTTGATGGAAATTTGTTTATTTTTTATACATTAGATGGGGAGAGTACGATAACTCAGGCGCCAAAAAATAAAAATGGATTCTGGTAGAACAGTTAGTTACAAGAAGTTTTTTTATATTGGAGGGGGATATATCTCCCCTGATTGGCTGGGAGGGGAATTTCATATAAAAAGTACTAAAAATGGAAAACCTAATATTTAAAAATAACGGTAATACTTAAAAACAAGTGTTATAACTTTTTTTAAGGCCAATACCTTAATCTAGGGATCATGACGTTATCTAGAATGACAAAAATCTCGAATGGACAAAATCTAGAAAAAAAAACCAAAAAATCTCGAATGCAAAAATCTAGAATGACAAAAATCTAGAATGTACAAAAATCTCGAAATACAAAATCTAGAAAAGTCAAAATAAAATCTAGAATTTTTTTTTATTTGCTTTAATAATATATACAGACTGGTAAAATAAAAGACTTTTTTTCATTTTTAAAGTACGTATCTATATACATATGTAGGCATATTTATTTAAATAAATCAAAATTAACAACTTAATCCATTAAAAACAAAATAATAAACAACACTTCAGACGAAAATAAAAACAAAACTAGATAGAAACAACGGTTTTAGATTTTTATAAATGAGAATTATACGCTAAAGCATTCGCTAGAATAATAAAGATGTCACTGGCGATGCAAAGTTGATATATTCATTTACTGTATATTTCAAGTTTTAATTTTCTCTCTTAAGTTTGGACAAGGAGAATATTAGTTGAATTAAATTTTAAATTTAACTAAACTCCTCTGTGAAACTAATTGGTTGAAAGTTCCGTTATTTTATTTAAAAAAATTCCTCATTGTAAAAGATCCCGAAAAATCATTCACTTTTGGGGCAATGCTTAATCTATTAATCTATTAGCTAGTTTTTAAATCAAGTGCTATGCATATGCATATTTTTTGAAAAAAAAAAAACGGGTTTCAAACTCAAACTTTGTGAAGAAAAAGATAAAAAATTTGTTTCAAAGTGTAATTTTTCAAAACTGTAAAATTATATATTTTTTTCACAACCTCGTTGCTCTGATCAATCTTAATCCAACACTGAAAACTATATAATCTTATGTGTTCTAGTTTATGAGAAAATTGAAAATTACTAAAACTACTTTTTTCATGAGATTTTTTTTTGTATGTAAGGTGATCTCACTCTAAGGGGAGAGTACCATAGCTACGGTGCCGCAAAATAGTAACGTATTTTTGTATAGGGACTTAATACAATCATTTTATCCTACGGAAGAGGGGTCTTTCTCCCTCCTTTTAGGCGGGAGGGGCAATTTTCTATAAAAATGACTTGAAAATATAAAAATTGATATAAGAACAACGGCAACACTTACAATAATAAAATTACAGGTTTTCTGAAGCCATAAAGTTGTATTCTCATCGTTTATTTCAACCTAGTTATTTGCGTTAAAAGTTTTTGAAAAAAATACCTTAAAAAACACAATATTTATCAAACATTTTTTTAAGTAGCGAAATTAAGTACTAATTGGCTTTAATTATTAGATGTCCTAATCTATTCGTAATCGAACTGTGAAAACTAGATGGTTTTATGTCCTTAGCTTAAAATTAAAAATTACCAAAATTGCTTATTTTTTATGGGATTCTTAGATCTTGTTTTTTTTTTATTGCAGGTACCTATACTTATTTAGAAAACAGCTGTTGGATATAGAGGATAAATTCAAAGTTTCTTTAAATCTAGAATCTGAGATACAAAACAAACCTTGAATACGCCCAATCTCTCACCGATAGCAAAAGCCTATAGTGTGCCCAGGTAGGGGAGTTGCAGGGGGCAGCATGCCCCCCTTACACACCACACTATTTTTTTTTTTTTTTTTAATTTTGAATTTGAAGGTATTTTTTCAAAAAACTATTATCGCACATAACTAGATTGAAGCAAATGATAAGAGGACAAGTTCTTGGATTTCAGAAAACCTATATTCTTTTTTTGTAAGTGTTGCCGTTGATTTTAAGTCTTTTTTTTTAATTGTAAGTGATTTTTTTTTAGAAAATTTACCCTCCCGTCTAAACGGAAGGAGATAGACCCCTCTTCCATAGGATAAAATGATTATATTAAGCCCCTCTACAAAAATCCGTTATTATTTTGTGGTACCGTAGTTATGGTACTCTCCTCTCAGTGTGAGATCACTGTAAATACAAACCGAACTTGCTCTTGTAGCTAACAACTTTAATATAGCTAACCATATCTCCAACGAAAAATCGTTGGAGCGGTTTTTTAATAAATTACTTTTTTATGTATAATTTTTTTTTATAATTTACACGCACTCAAGGGATAATAATGTTACCCTTTATATGATTTTTAACACAGCGCGGGCGTGAGAAAGATGAGATATAGGAAAGATGTGTGACGCGATGTTCTGAGCCTAGAGCTGGTTGTTGTCTCAAATTTATCTCCAGGGATGGCGGTTGTACTAAAGCGTAGAATTTACCGTGTTCTATTTATCTATGTCTCTTAATTCGCATTATTTTATTTATTACGTTGTCATATTGTATGGGTGTATGTTTACTCAATCACATGCTGTTAGTGTTATGCCTAAACAGCATAGATGAGCAAACAAACAAATCATTTTGTGACAATTTTAGAATTAGTTTTTAATTGAAAATAAGAGCTTCTGACTAAAAAAATACAAAAATATCATCAAATTAACCGTTGCCGAGAAAATAGAAAATCAAAAAAATGGTTCTACTAGATGTACCAAAAATAACAATTTTTTTCCCGAAAAAAAAATGTCGACATGTAGCCTTTCCCTTCATTAACGAACTGATTTTTTTATAGAAATCGTTGGAGCAGTTTTTGAGAAAAATTCGATTCTTGTTTTTGGCCAAAAAAAAATGTATGTCATCTTAAAAAAAATGAAAAAAGCGTGTGGACATATTACCGAAAAATCAATATGTACAAAGTTTGAACAAAATCTATCTAAGCGTTTAGGCTGTAGACTCGAGGACAGACAGACAGGCTCATAGAATTACAGACAGACAGACAGACGGAATTGGGGGACCCACTTTTTTAGTGTTCTCTTTGATCGCAATGTCATGTTTGATTGCTAGAAAATTTTTTTTTACGAATACATAACTTGCCTTATAGTACCTATAATCGCAAGTAAAAATGCTTGTATTAAGCCCCTCTAAAAAAACCGTTATTATTTTCCGACGCCTGAGTTATCATACTCGTGCCCATTAGATTATTTGGAGCAAGTCTTAAGCCAAAATACCATTTCTGGTGCATTACCCCGATGCAGTTAAGAAATGTATACTGTTAAAATTTTGTTGGGGTATGCGGTTTGAATTAAGCGTACATCTACATTAATATCCATTCAATTAATTTTTTTATTAAAAACTAAAAAATTAAGATACAATTTTTATATTTCAAAATGATTAATCGTTTTTTTTTTATTGAAAAAACGTGAAAGACTTTTATTAAATTCAGATTGACGTACCTATTGCTTTTAAATCTTTAAGCATTTGTTTTGCATGAAATAGTGGTTGGATTCAAGTTGTTATTTCAAAAACGTAAAGTAGTAAGTTCCACAAAGTTTCAATCTGGTAAGATTAAAACTAAAACGTTGTCATTTATAGTAATTTCTATTAGAATTTCCAGTATTGTTCCTCTACGTGTCGACTTTAATTGTCTACATTTCAACATAGACAATCGGTCGATAATGTCGACAATATATCGACAATGTAGACAATATGTCGATAATGTAAATAATAAATTTGACATCTTAAATCGTACAAATAAAATCATTCCGAAAAGTTTTTTCTTCAATGATAGACAGTTCGTTTTAATATTTTCCATAAAAATATAAGTTTCGGAATAATTATAAAATATTCTTTAAATATCTCTTGGTGAAAACCTTTAATAAATACTCAGCTCTTTGCACAGTGTGCAACAAAACTCTACAAAATACTGCTGAAAACCGTCTTTGCAGAAACAGGTAATGCATAATGTTATTATTATCTAAATATTGATTCAAATTCAAAACTAAAGTATTTGTTTACATTTTGGAAAAGGAAACAATGCATACCTCAAACAAGGATATGTGATGCCTCAGTGATATTCTTATGTTATTTAGTATTTAAAGGCCATGTCATTCAACCATTTTGGCAGAGTAAAATCAATAGCGCAAAATTTTAAACATTTAAACCCTACTTAAGTTAGGAGTCGATTCTAAAAATGAGTTTTGAAATAAGGTTCAAAAACGTTGACAAAAGGTTGCAAAAAAAAGTTTACCTTAACGTTAAATAGGTCGACTAACTTTAAACAGAGCAAAACGCTTCATGAAAAAATGAAAGAAATTTGTTTCCTGTAGAAGAAGATTATAATATTTTGGAAGATTTTGTGCTTTTTAGAGAAATATAAATATATAAATTTAGTATTCGAAGAACTGAACGACCTTGAATTTTATTCAAGATTCTGATTTGAAAAAAATAACGGTTTCATTTTTAACTGAAATTTGAAAAATCTTACCTAAGTTTTTATAAATTTATGTATATATTTTGTGTGTTCTTGTGCGTATGTTAAATTTTTCATTTTGATTTTTCAATGATCATTGAATGATCATTGAAAATGCTTTCCATCATTGAAAAATCAAAAGTGAATTTACAAGAAAGTGGTATAGCAAATAAAATATTTTTTTGACAACAAATATTATATATTTAATTACCTTCATTTTGATACCAAGACGACATCAGTTCTATTTGTTTAAGTGCTTCAGAATTGATAGTGAAAGTTTTCAATGATGAGTTTCAGTGAAAGCTATAACTGGCGCCTTACTGTATTTTTTTTAATCCTTTATTGTAGCTGAATTTATATAAAAAATTTTCGTAAAACTAGATTGCACCATTTGCAGAGAAATTGTATATTCTACTTTACTACTGAAAATCTTATGACATTTATTCAATATTACTATAATATAGAATACATTTTTGTGGAAGAAAAAGCTACATGAAAAAACCTTCATTGAAATAAGTAATAAATATTATCTTGAGAAGAGAGAAGTGGGGTTTGTGTGTTCACAAATTATGGTGTTGTTTACATTAGCATATTAATGCATAAAAGAAATAGTTGCAATAATAAATAACAATGTATATAGGCAATTTTTTTTTATTTGTAAATTTTATCACAGACTTACTAACTAAATAAATAAATAAATAAATAAATAAATATATAAAGAAAAAAATTAATAAACAGAAAAATAAATATATATATATAAATTTTATCACAGTGATGTACATAGATAAATAAGTATATAAATATCTAAGTAATTAAATAAGAAATCCAATACTTAATTAATAAATAAATTAACTACCTAATTTTTTATTACAGTAGGTTGTGAAAAATATAAATAAATATAAAAATAAATAAATAAATAAACAAATTTATAAATAAATAAGAAAAAATTAATAAATATATACATAAATAAATAATTAAAAAATAGAGAAATAGATACATGAAAATAGAGAAAGCTTACAACACCTTAAGGTGTTATATTTGATATCAAGTTATTGGGTGATATACATAAAAGATAGTAAATGCTTTTACTTGAGAATTTCTAAGTAATTACTTTTTTTGATATGCATAAAAATGCAGTAAATGCTGAAAATAAAGTATTTACTTGAGGCCACAGTACTTACTTTTTTCGGATGAACTTTTTTATTCCGTATGCATAAAAAGTAGCAAGTACTTTTTTTAGTAGGAATTACTTCTTTTTTTCAAAGTCAAAGGATAGCAACATGAAAATTTAAAAGTACATACTTTTTTTGATTTAAAATGATAACTATGTAGCTTCGAAACCATAAAAATTTACAGTCTTAACTCTATTCTCAAAGGATTCACGTCGCTGATATAAATTAAAATTAAGTTACTGTTAACTGTACTGAAATGGCGGAATTTTTACGCGTTAGTTCACAAAAAGTCTATAAAAGTCGAAGATCGGGTTCAGAATCAAATTTTAAACAAGTCTATCGTTTTGAGAGGGAAAACGTAGATTGGTTGAGTGAATACTTCATTTGTAAGTCATTGCAAAATCGTAATTTGTAGTTTTAAAACTTGACACACCCTTACTATTTGGAGCCTTTTGTTAGTTCGCGGAAATGGTGTAAAACTTTCTATTTTCTTATACGCCTGTTAACTTAAAAATATAATTTATAATTTTACAAGAAGCAAACACTTATGAAAACTGTTATATATGTATGTTGCGATACTATACCAATAGGCTTCCGTTAGTTAAATGAGTTAGTGGTTTTTAGTTACTGGCGAAGTTTTAAAACTTGCCCTTAGTCGCCAAGTTTATATAGTGTCTTATATTGAACAAATGGTTCATTTATATAATACTTTTTAAGGAGCTCAAACTGAAACAAGAGGAGGGGCAATCACTCATCAAGAAAAGATGCGAATTTTTTTACGATACGTTGGAGATCCTGGATTTCAAGTTGGCGTTATTGAAGATATAGGCGTTCATCAGAGTACTGTATCCAGAACAGTTAATTTTGTTTCAAAATCAATAAAAGACAAAGCTTCTCATTGGAAAAAATTTCCATCGAGCTATGAAGAACAGCTGGGAGCAAAAAGTGTTTGGCTAAGCAAATACAGGTTCCCATTATGCATAGGAGCCTTGGACTGTAATCACGTGGAAATATTACAAACTAGATTTCATTCGGAAGAATACATTAACCGAAAAGGATATGCTTTTATCAATATCCAGGCAACTTGTTATTCAATGGAATATCTTACAAGTGTTGATTGCTGATGGCCGGGCTCAGGTCACGATTCCAGGATTTGGAGAAACAGTGCTGTGGAACCCATTATGAGAAACTACACTAACATTGTTTTACTGGGAGACGAAGGATATGGGATAACACCTTGGCTAATGACACCCTTTAAAAACCCAACGAGTAACCAAGAAAGAGCTTTCAACAAACTGCATTCAAAAGAAAGGGTCATAATTAAAAGATGTTTTGGCCAAGTGAAGAAAAGATTTCCAATCTTACAAAATTGCATACGCCTTCACATAGAAAACGTTCCAAATATAATTGTCGCTTGTTTCGTTTTGCACAATATTGGAAAATACTTGAGAGATGACAACAATTTCGATTTACTATCAGAAAGCAGAGAAAATGGGAACACCGTTGATGATGAACACGTAATGGCCAGTGTACTTGAAACCCGAAGATTTAGTCGAATCAAAAGATTGGAGTTAGCAGAACTTATTTTGAACTTGAAAGCTTAGAAATTTATTGCGCATTAATATGTATGTACATATATATTTATATCTTTAAAAAATACAAAGTAAATAAATAAATTATAATGAAATGAAATTCTACGATGTGTCATAAATAAAATTAAAAAATTCTGTGCAGATTAAACAAACAGAAATTCCAAAAACTATTGTCTTTCAATAAAACTGAAAGTAATGCGTAGAATATTTTATAAATTGAAATAAGTAGATCCACTGTCAGTAACTATATTAGTAGTTGAACTATTGAAGGATTGTGAGTTGTCTGCTTCTTTTCCCATGTTGATCTTCATTTCCATTTCTTTTTTTTGCATCCTTAAAAGCTTCAACTGCTCGAGCAAAACCAAGCGTTGAAGCTCTCCATTTGTGAGATTTTTTGTCTCATCTGTCTTATCAAACTTCAATCTCCTCTGATTTGTTACTCGGGAATCTTGTGAGAGATCTTCTGTTTGATCTGGAAAATCTGCTGTTGAACGAACTTCTCTCTCAGTTTCTTCTTGATTGGTATTATCTGCTCCCACAGATAAACCACCTTCATAGGCATGTATGTATGTATACGAAAATTTAGTAGTAAAATTAAAGCATATGTATGTATTATACATCGATATAAAATAAATGCTTACCAGGAATGCAAGAGATAGAGGGATTTTCATCAGCGCTCAAAAGATCTTTGAATATTATTTCCCATTCTTTAAGCTTAATGGGCTTATTCCCCGTTTTCTTTAGGTCCGTCTTTTTCTTTACATCCGACTTAAAGTTATTGACCCTTTTCCTTACTTGGTCTTCGCTGAGTTCAACACCAATTTCAGATTTATATTCATTTATGAATATTTTCATAGCCTCTGACTTCGCTTTTTTTACTGCCGGTTGCTGCGACTTATTCATAAGAACACTATGTACTTTTAAAATACGCACAAAAACTAGGTGCATTTGGCTTATTGACAAACCTTCGTTCTTCATTGTTGCTCAGTCGACTTTCAACAAATTAATGATTGATAAAATTTCATGAACAGATGTTTACAAAACAACAAGAAGGGCAACAGTAATTTAATAAAGGGATTAAACGGTTAATCTGGCAAAAAACTATTTGTTTACTAACCCGATAAGAAAAAAAAAAGTATTTACTATCAATTTCCGATGAATTCTAGTATTTACTTGGATGAATTTAGTATATACTGAAAGTATTTGCCAGTTAGTAAGTACTAAACTTTATGCATATGGAATGAAGTAAATACTTTAAATTTAACCATTTGCTTTAAGTTATAGTATTTACTATTATCTTTTACTTGCAGTAAATACTTCCGTTTTATGCATATCGCCCATTTTATCAGAGCAACTGCACGATAGTATATAACGTTCATATAATTTTGAAATTCTAAATTCGACTTCTTCAATCTTAGTCTGTTCGTGGAGATCCTGCGTAGAATTATGCCAGGGAAGATTGAGCATCATTTTTAGTATTTTATTTTGCATTATTTGTAATCTGCGAATGCCTTACTGTATGTTCATCCATTTTTGTGTACTATCTGTGCTATGGTATGGTAAACCTTAAATAAAATGAATATCCCCACTCAAAAATGAAACAACTTTAAATCAGTGGGAAGGGTATTAAATTATGAGCGTTTATTATGTATTATTGTTAGGTATTACTTATATGAAATCACAACTTAAATTGCCAGCATTATTAGGGCAAGTGGAATATATAAACAAAAATGAATTCTTCAAAGGATATAATTCAGAAAAAAGGTACCTATGCAATCAGCTTCCAAACGATTAAAAATTATGATAAGAATAATCATAAGAACCGGCCTATTTAAACGGGCTCCGACAAGCAGGGCTTCGTATTTACCCATTTCCTAGACATCAACAATCCGTCTTATTTGCGCGGGTTACCTATTGTATTTGGCAAATTATAGTTATTAGGTTAAATAGGATTTCATTCATTATGAGCTAAGTCTTCTCTAAACAAACGAAAAACATTATAAACGCTTTGCAGAACACAAACTAAACCATAGAGGATAGAAGATTGATGCAGGTTAATTCAGCTCAACGCACTGTTGTTGATTGAGCAACCAATTAAAAGCCTATATTCGATTCTCCATTCAAGTGACAAATCTAGGCCAACATTCCTCCATCAAATTCATACCCGTATCTATCAACCTAAATTTCACACACATGTGTGCGTACAAAAATACCTCTGAAAGCATTTGCGAACAAGAGAGGATTTCTGCCAAAAATGAATTGCAATTTCGTATACAACTTCTCAGCTAAGCCACTTCGATTAATTTCCGTTAATAAAAACGACAACCGCACCAACATGGATATGGCATGTGGACACCATAAGGCGGACCGAGCTGTCGTTGGGTAATCGAAATTCGGAGACCATGAATATCAACGTGACTGAACCGGAGGTTGAGGAATACTCTTTAAGCCGTAAATTCATCGAAATATGTTTCTCCTCATAAATGAGTTTTTTTTTACTCGCAATATTACCATTTAACTCGAGATTTTGATTAAACTTGACATTACGGGTAGTTACCACTAAAAAATGGAACAATTTTGGGTAATAAAAATGGAAAATCTTAATTATCTCGAAAACGGCTCTAAGGATTTTGATTAAAAAATAATATGCACGATTTTATCCTAGGAACTTTATATTATGCTAACAACACATAAATGTAGCTAAACATTTACGATGTTTGCAAATTGGTAGTATAGCTATCATTATGTAGTTTGAAAGCCGGTATGTAGTTAAGTTTGTGTTGGTTCCTAGTATAGAAATTGTCGAATGGATGATTAAGGAATAGTTCGGTAGGTTCAAGCTTGATTATGGAATTTAATTATATGTAAACTATGATGGCATTACCTACAAATATGATGCATGGAACCTAGCTTTGTATGTAAATAGATATATTCACTTATCTTTCCATCATTGATGCCAGGCACATACTATACCCAGTAGGAAATTTAAAAAAATCATGCATGAATCACAAACTTTTTCATCAATGAGTGGAAGCTACACCTCATGAATTTAGTATGAAAACATCGATAAATTTTACATGGGGCTCTCATAGGCATTCACCTAGTGATTTTCGGGGTGAATATTTAACAGTGAAATCACTAGGGGTAACTAGTTTATTCATAAGCAAATAATATGTGATGATAAATGGCATGAACGGTAAGCTGTGAAATCACTAGTTGACTTGGAGTTGCTTATTCAGCAGGTGAAAAATAGCATGAATGCTCATCCATTAATTTACTATGTTAATGTAACTCGTTAATTCGCATATGAATTTTATATGATGAAAAATGCCGTGAATGTTCATTTATAAAATCACTAGGTAAAGCCTGTATGATACCTACTTCTTTTTTTTCCTCATTTTGTATGCATTAAATAACATGAAAGTGTCAGTTTTCACTTTCAGTCGCCAGCATTACGTATTGAGTAGGTATATTGCGCTAAAAGAAATATTGGCATTTTTAAATTTTGTTTTAAATAAAGTCGAAGAAATACCCACCAGTCGCCAAATACCTTAAGGTTAATAATTGAAACCTTTCAGCTGGCTCAATAAAATTTCTGAACCAAAAAATCATTTTGATAGAAAAAATAAACTTTTGTTGCTGTGTTAAATGACGATAATGATCGTGAACAAAACTGGAATTTCTAGTTTATATGTTTTTTCACAATCTCTAAAAAAAACCCTCGAACTAATGTCATGACCAGCGAAGACTGACTACTAGCGCATTTCTCGTTGCAGGTAGAAAAAAGGAAATGTTCGTCACTCTTCCAATGGCAGATAAAACCTTTTTTTTTCAGGCTTTTTTGTTTGCATTTTTTTTTTGTTGTCGGGAAGAAAACAAAACATCCACCGCACTGCGCCGCAGAGAACCAAACATCATTTGCGAACTCATGAACCTATACATTACTCTTCATCAGTGGAATCATTGCTTATGATTTTGTAACTGAAAATCTAGTGAATTGTAAGCATTCAATTCATTTGAATTTAGTTAGCTGATGAAAAAATGCACAACCGTTTTCTTATGAAATCATAACATACTACTCATCGATGGAAATAGTCGATGAATCCATTGAGGAATTCACCAAAAAAATTCATTGATGTCGAAATTTCCTACTGGGATACCTACTATATATACTGGTAATGCAGCCTATACATAGTACATTTGTATGTATTGAGTGACGAAGATAACAAAAATATGTAATATGTAAAAAAATGAAACATAGATAATTAGGTAGAAATAAATGGATGACGTCATAATAAATTTTCTTAAAATAGATGAATGTTATGATTATGAATATGTACATATTATTGATTCAAAATAGTTTTAACGGCATTTAGTCCACAAAATTTGCGTTTCGTCCCGGCGAACTCACTTGGACTCATCAGTTGGCTAGTTACATGGATTTTTTGACAAAAAAATCAATGGAACTATATCCAAAAAGATTAAAATTTTAATCATTAAAATTGGAAGATTTTATCCTGTGCCAGACATAGTTAATAAGAAGGTGTATTTTTTATAATACAATTCTATATACTACTGATATTATTCAGCCAAGGAGAAGACTTAGCATTATATTAATTGGACTTGTTGAATTGTTGATTCTAAATAGCTTATGTGGAATAAAGGCCGTTAAAAATTATATTAGTTGGACAACAAGTCCAATTAATATAATGCTAAGTCTTCTACTTGGCTGAATAATTTCAGTAGTATAGAGAATTGAATTATACAAAAAAACACCTATGTACATATTAAATCAAAAACTTAGTTTAAAATAAAATTTTTTGTAGGCACAAAATTTTTAAAACATTTTGAAGAAAAAATATGGATTGTCAATTTAAATCTAATCACTTTAAACGAGCTATACTTTTAAATATAATATGATTGATTTCTTGGAAACGGTTCTAACGGTTTGGATGAAATTTTCCCAGTTTGGTTTCTTAGTTAAGAAAAAAACTCAAAAAGGAATTTAACTATTCCAACTGGATCACCTAAATAGCTAATCTTATAAGATAATAAGATTAGATGTAGATGACCGAGTTGGAGGAGTCAAGTGTTGTAACTAGCCAGTTGTTGCTGATTTTTAAAAACTCAAAAATTGGAAGAATGCGCAGTACTTTCTGATATATTTTTTTTTTGCCTGAGGAAGATCATAACCGTGCTTAAAACGTCGCACAAAATTTAACAACATCATTATTCCTTCCGACCTTTATCCCACTAATCAATTCAAAATTGTTGAGAATTATATATGTAGGTCACATAAATTACTATTTAATATTTTTTTTTTTGAAAATTTAAATATGTGATATTATTTATATTTTTTAAGGAGATTGAAACATCAATAAAATTGAATGGGTTCAACCAATAATGACAAAGTAGATATTATAAAAATTGGTTATATGGGAAGTACCTACAGTTAACAGTGTTGTGCCGGTTTTTTACACCAAGTTTTTTACCGAGTTTTTTACATGTAAAAAACTGAGTGTAAAAAACTCAGCAAAAGCCCATGATGTAAAAAATCTGTAAAAAACGGTAAAAAAACACAAAAAAAAATTCTTTTGACTTTATTTAATAAACAAAAAAACAACGTATTTAATTCTTTCAAAATACTTCATAATCTAATCATCAAACTCCATAGGAAACTTCATTCAGTTTGCCATTTAACGTAAAATAAGGCTTTATTAATTTTTTCGACCTTTAATAGGTTAGGCGATTTGGAACATAGATTTACTTATGATTTAAAGGAATCAAATATTTGATTTGATTTTAAATTCAATGAAATATTAATTCTGACCACATCTATTTCATCCAATGAAACATTTCTTGACGCTATTACAACATATACATATGTCCATGTCTGTCGTAAAATTTATGGTTTCAATTCCTTTCAATTCATAAACATATATTGTTTCCTTGTCCTGATTTGAGGGCGAAGGCTGACAATGTTGTCTATGAAAGAGTTAGGAAATAATTAAAATCAAGTATTCTTACCTGCAATCTATAAAAAAAAACTTACCGGTATCTGGTCAACATGCTGACTGCGGTGTTTTGTAATGTTTGTTTGCAAATATTCCAAAATACCACATATTTCTTGCCAAATATAACCAATATAAAATTTAGGTCATCAAAATTTGTTGTATTCGGGCGCGGCATTTTAATTAGTTTTTAATAAATTCTTGATGTGTTTGCTTTCTCCACTACTCGGACAATGTTTTCTGATCAAAAACGTGCCTTAAATGATAAGCTGTCAAAATAAATATATACTTTACCCCTTTTTTACCGTATTTTACAGTTTCTTACATTTTTACAAGTTATTTACCATTGTTTACCAATTTTTACACAGAAAATGTAAAAACCTATTTTTTTTTACATCAAATCGCCCATCATGGACAGTTAATAATGAATAAAATAAAATATTTTTGATTGGAAAGTCTTCTAATTTAAGAGCTGTTTTTGAGAAATAAAAAATGATTTACTTAACGGTTTCTTAACTTATGTATGGCTACCAAGCGTTATTTTTTGTTTTAGACAAATGTTTTTTTTTCGAGTATACTCAATTAAACGTTATAAACTACTTAATACAAAGTTTCGAAGAAATGAATTTTTAGCAGCTTATCCATACAAAATTTCAAAAAAAGTTAAACTAACCGTTGGCCAAAAAATCGAAAGATGATTCTACTATAAACAACCTATAAGTATATCGCATGTAAAAATCTATTCAATTTAGGGATAGTCTAAATTTTAGTCCAATACAAATTTTACGGTACAAAAGATTTTATTTTTTAGTTTCCAAATCTCTTGTAAAATGCCCAATGGGATTTCGATCAAAATTTCAAAACAGGTGGTCCTTCGAATTCTAAATATTACTGTATTTCAAAATGTTCGAAAAATAGTTTTTTTTGGATTTTTGAAAAAAAAATATATTTTTTTTGTAAATACAAAATTTTGAAAACGGGGGACGATTTTTTTCCGAAATTTTGTTTTTGAATTTATATTATTAAATATTTAAAATTTCCATACCAATTTTTTTTTTGGAAATATTTGAGAATTTTTATATACAAAAAATTAAGTGAAAAATGGCTTTAAAAATATACATTTAGCCGTTTCTACTAACAATCTTGTGCATGGGATATGATCGAACATAGGAGAAAGTACTTCCAGTCGTGCATTTTATATGCATTTGCCATGGTGCTGGTACTTCATCACGGCTCTGTTTTGGATATCAAACAGTGCAAAACAGTTATCCAGTTATCTTTCCAAACAAAATGGTGGGTGACGTTCATTTGGTTAGACTATTCTGTGAAAGAAAATGGAGAATTATATGAGAATTGCATAACTTTGGGCATAAAACCTGGTAAGGTTGGTATGTAAGACTTGGAAAACTCTAGACTTGCACTTCTTAAAGCCGAGTTCTCTATAAGAAATGGGACAATGAGAGACTTGCATTGAAATCTTATAAGATTGTATAGAAAGGGTATATGCATAAACTTGGCAAAAAGACGAATGACGATAGTCTATAATAAAACCTTTAGAGCCTTTGTCTTTTGAGAAATAGATAAATCATGAGGGAAAAACATAGAGAAACGTATTTTTTTTTAGAAATATGGCACGGGGATCATCAGACGCAGGAGAAAATTCATCTTTTAGTTGTTAAAACATTTTCCATCAGAACGATAGTTGGCAAACTAAGTTCATTCTCAGTTCTCTGGCCAATGTAATTTTGACTATCACATGAAATTTTTTTTTATTTTTGTTACTTTTTCTGGACCTCTAACCCATCAGCGATTCAAGATTGAAACACTGTGTGTCGCTATTGTGTCAGCAGATGGTTAAGTGCTTTAAATTTCGATTTTTTTCTCTAAAGAGTGCACATAACTTGGCTTGTTATTTTCCCACGGCCAGCTAATCTCATTATTGTTTCGTCAAACTTTTGTAAACATTAAGCCTGTATGTCTGTACATATATTTTGCCTGTTAAACATGAACAAAACAAATAATACTTTAACTTTTTGTTTACATCAATTTTTCGCATGCAAGGATGTTATTAGGTATTATTGTATTATAAGTAGCAAGTTGCTAAAAACTTTTCGTATGGAATTGTCAGAAATAAATACAAAAAAACTCACACTTTGATTCACTTTATTTAAAGGTTTACCCAGTGCTGTCGAACAAAAAAAAATAAAATAAAAACATACACAAGCAAGCAGTTGATTCCTTTGACGAAGTCACCATCGTCGCCCTCATTGAGATAAATATTAAGATGACAAAAGATACAGAAACAACGATGTGTTTGGTGTAAGTCGATAACATCAGAAACACGTCGTTGTCGTCGAATGAAATTGGAATAGTAAATTACTTCTTAACATTGATTAAGGACATTAAATTATATTGAAATTGAATATAACTGTGATATCGATTCTTGACAACATAACAGCACATCACATTGAATTTTACTGATATATATACATATATAATATGAATACGAATATGTAAATGGGTAATTTAATACAGTAATCGACACTTTGTGTATTGGTGTTTTTAATTTAAGATAAGATGTATTTTTAGAAGTTTTTGTTCGTTGCCCAAAGATTTCTGCTCCAGTCCCTTCAAACGTTGTCAAACCATCAGCTTACCAGTTGATTGTAATGGCATTCCATCTCTTGGAATGTTAAGAATGTATTATTGATTTTGAGAAAGAGTGTCTTATCAGATATTTTACCTGCCCTTTGGATTTTTTCGCAAGCTAACTTGGCACAACTTTTTGAGTTGGTATTGTGGAATTCATGTTAATTATTTAGTTCCCTTGCTTGTCATATTTTTCTTGTGCTTGTTAGTCCTCATTGGATTAGGATTATTGCGCAAAGCATTTCTGTTAATTTTCACAGGGCTGTTAGGCCTATAAAAATTTCATCAATCAAACTGAAACGTCGTGTACCGTGAGAAATAAGACTTTCTAGCAATTTATATGTATAGTTAGTAAGAAGTTTTATAGCGAAGGTGATAATACTGCCCTCTGATCTCACCCTTTTTATTCACAGTGTACCTTCAGACAATACCTGACCTTTTTATTTCCGATATAGGTACTATAGGTCATGTTTTGCATTTGGAAAAAAAATCGAACTCGAGATTTTAATCAAAGTTGACATTACGATAGAGAACAACAAAAAAGTGGGTCCCGCAATTCCGTTTGTCTGTCTGTACAACTCTCTACAGCCTAAACGACTGAAGCGATTTTCTTCAAACTTGGTACTTAAGCGTCTTAGGTGATTGTCTAAAATAGATTTTTGAATAACGTTACCTGCCATACAATTTCTTCTACAATCTCAACTATCTCGAAAACGGCTCTAACGATTTTGATAAAAAAAAGTCCGTACGCTATTTTAGACATACGCTACATTTTGGTAAAAATTTGTTTTTAAATATTTTGTTATTAACGGTCCCTGCCATACAACCATTTTTTTGATTTTGAACATTCTCGTAAACGGCTCGATTTCGATCAAAATTTTTGTAAAGGGGGTGGCCGTGGGGCGATAGTTGTGTGCTGGCTTGTCAACCTCGTGGTCGCAGGTTCGATGGCGGCCGTTTTCTATGTCGTCTTATTTTTCATTAAAAACAAATGCTAAAAACTGTCATAAAATGAGTTTCTGGTTTACTAACAACATGTAAATAAGTAAACTATTTTACCCATAAATATGACAACAAAATTAATAAAACAATGCGAATTATAAGAGACATTATTAAATATGACACCTTAATTTTCTCCGCATTAGTTCAGCCGACATCCCTATAGATAAATCTGAGACAACAAGCAGCTCTAGCCTCAGAACATCACGCAACACATCTTTGCATTCCTTCTTTCACCTGACGACCGCGCTGTATTAAAAACTTATAAAGGATAATCATAATCCCGCGTGTAAAATTATATATAAAAAAAAAAGCTTAAAAACAAAAGTTTAAATTTGATAAATCAATGAAAAAATTATTCTATAAATACCTTAACTAACTTGAGCTCAAAATAAGTACACCACTAAATTTCTTGGATAAATTTGAATTTATGGGAAAAAAATTTTTAAAATATGTGGAGGGGGTTTAGAGAATAATAGTTTTTTTTTAAACTTTTTGAAAACATTTTAAAAAAAATCAAAAACTCCAATTCATAGGTATTCGCCAAATACATATATAAAGGTTTATCCATTTTGCGGTTTCAAAAGTATAGGGCTGGAATGCGACATTTGTCAAACTAAGTTGTTAAACCAATTTTTTTTTCAGTTGAATGTCTGACATTTACGAAAATGGATCGCTGAAGTATCGCACAACGCATAAAAATTGTTAAAACCTACTACAAAAATGGTGATTCTCTCACAGCCACATATCGTGCTTTAAGAGGAGATTATGGTTTACATAATCGTCCAACTGCGCAAGCAATTGCCAAATTGTGAAGAAATTTGAAGAGACTGGATTCGTTACAGATATTGTAAGGCCTGTGTATCATCGTTTCGCTCGTAACACCGAAAATATCGCTGCTGTAAGTGAAAGTGTTGCCGCAGACCCGAATGTGTCGACTCCTCGTCGTTCTCAGGAATTAGGACTGTCTTACGGCACATTATGGCGTATTTTGCATTTGAATCTACACCTACATTTATACAAAGTCCAGCTCACACAACAACTGAAGCCAGCTGACCATTCACAACGTCGTAGATACGTCGAATGGGTGCTTGAACAACAGGCGGTGGAAGGCGATTTTTCGAACAAAATTTTCTTCAGCGACGAAGCACATTTCTCACCCGGCGGGTATGTTAATAAACAAAATTGTCGTATTTGGGGTTCTGAGAATCCTCAAGTAATTGAAGAGAGGCCATTACATCTACAAAAAATCACTGTTTGGGGCGCTTTTTGGTCCAGAGGTGTGACTGAACCTTACTTCTTCGAAAACGACGATGGAACGACTGTCACCGTCAATTCGGAGCGTTATGGTCATATGATAACCGACTTCTTATTGCCTGCTATTGAAGAATACGACTTGGAGAATATGTGGTTTCAACAATACGGTGCCACATGCCACACAACTCGAGCGAATATAGCTTTATTGCAAGAGACATTTCCTGGCCGCGTAATTTCTCGTCGTGGCGATATCAACTGGCCACCAAGATCATGCTATGTGACACCGCTGGACTTTTTTTGTGGGGCTACGCAAAAAACTGTGCTTATGCAGATAAAACTTTAACTGTTGAGCACTTGAGAACCAACACTCGTCAAGTTATGGCTGAGATACCGCCCAATATGTGTCAAAAAGTGGTCGAAAATTACCTCAAAAGAATCGATGCTTGCAATATTTCGCGTAGTGGTCATTGAAAGGTGTAGTATTTCACACATAATGTCAACGTTCAAACTTTATAATAAAAAAGAAATATCACGAAAAAAAATATTTAATTTGTGTTTTACTTACGTTTACTTTTGAAACCGCAAAATGGATAACCCGATATTTATATTTTTAATAGAAATCTTTTGCATACGATGTTATCGAAGATAAGAGCAAGTTCGTGCGATCTAGTCGTGCATTTTATTGATGAAAGAACTTGGTGCCACAAATGCTTTTGCTAGCGCAATAATCTTATTTTTTTTTTAAGGATGTTAAGATTTGTGAAATGTTTATAACAACAGCAATTCCCAAAAGCCAAGATCCCTAATGTGTTAATCCTAAACGTCAAAAAATCCATATTCTAGGAATCGTTGACAGGAGGTGATACAGTAATAGATATAGTATGACTGCTGTTGCACTTTTTCGTCACGAACCGACTCGAAAACACTATTTTAAGTTTATTTAATTACTCTTAAAATCCCGACGCGCGAATTAGACAACGATCGACGAAAAAAACAAAATACGACTTATATGCTTTTATGCACGAGCAATGAATGACTGTCAAAAGTAATTCGAATTCGAGTTCGAAGTGCAACACGTAGATAGCACTTGGGTGCTCTCTAAATGGACTAGCTCAGCTTAATGAGGTGGGTTCACCAGTCGAATTTATGTTACGGATTATGTTTTATTAATCGATTAATTAAAATCGATCGAAATGTTTTTTATTGCCACACGGCGTACACTGAAAAAAAAAATAGAAGGGCGCCAGTGATTTTTTTTGTGGGTAAGGAAATCACAAACCTTCGGAGCGGAACCGACGGTGGTATTTTAAAATAAAAACGAACGAAGAGATTATGTTTAAAATTATGTAAGTTATTTTGTATACAAATTTAAGGTGCTTGGGAAACCTTGCCAGTAGGAGTAAAACCCAAGATCTTTTAAAACAAAGAGAACAAGATTGAAGGCTTAAAATGAAGACGGACCATTAACGCTCGGTCCCGAAAGAACAAAGGTACGTTAATTACGGGTCGCGAGTTCCGCTTTACCGGAAAATTTTCGAAACAAAAGCCAAACGAAATAATGAAACGAAATAAATAATTTTGAATTAAAAAAAAACGAATTAATTAATTTGAAGAGAATAAAAACGAATAATTATATCTATATGTATAAATCTTTCGACAAAGAAAAAAAATTAAAGAAAAATTAACACTATACTAAGCTTTTCCTGCTGCTACCTCTTCTTCCTAGGAAACTATTTTTCCACCTTAGCTTGCTCGACTCAATATCCTTTTCAAAATTTCCTTTCTTATTTTCAATTCGCCAAAGTTTCAATTCCTTTACGTTTTAATTTTCAGAACTTTCCTTCTTTTTTCGTATTTTTCCTTTTTTTTCAAGAACCTCCTGTTCGCTATCTAAACGGGTAAGAAGTGATTTTCCAGCCTTTTACTTTCGCTGGATGACCTCTTCTTTTTTCCAATACTCAAGTGCTTTCGGCAACTCAGCGAGTGTGGATTTCGATCGCATTCTCATTCAGCTATCCTCCGTATATTTGCGGGAGGGAGCAAACGCAGTTGAGATCCAGTAGCTTTTCCTACTCGCACTTTAAACCCCATGCTTAGTCATCTTCGAATTTGTCGAACTCTGGCAGGACTTCCAGTGGGCGGCAATTCAAAGAGTGCATTCAGCCACCTAATTTCACCCACTAAGCTGTTTTAAAAGAAAGTTTTGAAAAACCGAAAAGAAACTGAACTTTTTTTTATCACGCACATGTTCCCCTTTCGTTTATAACTAGTAAGGAAAAAAAAATGGTACCAAACTATTTCATTTATACGTTTTAAAGGAAGGAGAATTTACTCTAAGTCGTTGGGCTTTTGCGCAGATTTGGAGAATAAGGACTAGCAGTTAACGTTCCATCTTTTACATTGAACATATAAATGATTGATTTAGGTTGGTCAAGCAGCCATTCTCGCAACGAGTAACTTCGGCAGCGGAGACCAACTGTCATCCGTGCTTCTTTTAAAAACAGTTACAGTCGAACAACCGTCAATCGAATGAGATGAAGTGGATCACCCATCCACTTAAGTGTCAACCTTGGCAATCTCGATATTTTGTTTCTTCACTTTACCGAGAGAAAGAACCGATGGCTGATGGACCATGGCTGCCCTCTCTTGCCATCAGTAAGACGAAAGAAACACCTGTAAGAATAATATGGAAAAAAAAGGAAAAAGGGAACGTAAAGAATAGTTTTTGTTGCGGTAATTTTTACCGTGACACTGTCAGAGAGGCTAAAAGGATGACAACTGCAATCTGACAGATATCAGGAACGTCTTAACTCCATATCTCTCCGGTGTCCAGTTTAGTATACTATGTTTTACTAGCCATTCCCGCCGACTTCAACATCTCCGTGAGTAGAACAGATACAAAGTTAAACTTTGATTTCATTGAAAGTTTTGAAGTTTTAATTCCGAACGTAAATGTAATCTGACATTTTATTTGAATTTATATGATATTTGATTTGAAAATATTTTTTAGTTGGACGATACTATGGAGCTGCCTATATTAATAACTGCTAAAACAATTGTTTACCATTAAAAGTGTGGGGTATGGGGATATGATGCTAAAAATAATTAGGCTTCGCATAAGCTGTTCGTTTTTAAGCTCGAAATGTTTTTTTTTCTATATTTGAAATCCAATAGCTATATATTTATTATATTTATGTATATAATCATCCTAGGAGGTTCTAAAGAATATAAAAAAAAAACTTAAACAATATTTAATGGCCTTTGAAATTCATAAAATAAATTTCACAAACGGAAGTTGGTTTCAAATTTTCACATTACGTATACGAGCACTTAAGTACCTACTCGTAAAATCCAAATGTTGTTTTGTCGTTTGATTTTAAAAGAATTTGATGTGTCATAAATCTCTTGTGTTAAAAGTACTGTTGTGTCACGAAGTACTGTATAGGCATCAATTTTCCCAAAAAAAAAAAAATATACGCTGGTATATACAAATGTACTTCAGTTTCAATATCAATACTTCAAGGCCGAAAGTTATAGGCGAGGCAGCAGCTGCTGCTGGTTGATATTTGTGTATGAGGAGGACTTTGTATGTGCAAATGGTATTGTGCAAATCGGTTTTTAGTATCCGGATCAAAATATAAATTTAGAAAGTATTAATTCGCAATTATAGAAATTTTTACTTTTGTTTCCATCAATGTGTTTCCAATATTGATGTCCCTAACATCATATATACGATTATGCACGTATGTGCTGTACATACCTACATGACATAGGCATGTGTGCTCTAAAAGAATAGTCACTTGAACTGCGTAGGGAAAAATGTTATCGGAATTATTATTTTATCATAAGTTGGACAAAATCGCGAACATTATCCTCGACCATCATAAGCTCTATTGCCATTTTGGTAATTTGATTTTAGCACTATGCATACCATTCGCAGGCCGATGTCATGCATTTAAGCATCCCTAACCTTCGAACGCCCTCGTTTTTAGAATGCTTCTAGGGTAAGAGATTTTGCAAAATGTTTGTATGGTGTTTTGACAACCCCCCAAAATAGAGAAGCGCAATGCAATAATTCCGAAAATAAGGAAAGATACAAAGGTATGAGCATTGGTTTTGAAATTCTTAGCATCAAAATAGGACGGAAAATTAATGGTAGATACAGAATTTCACATTCGTGTTGAACGACTACGAAAAGCGTGTCCGTGTTTAAAGGTAAATTGATGTATACATTACTGAGAAATCATTTAATAGTTTAGGGGAGGAATATGTAGCCTGTTGTATCATAAGCTCGTCATTAGTCTTACTACCACTCGATTTTAAGGCTTTATTGATGTATATGAATCCAAGAAGTTCAAGAATAGAGAGTAAAATAGGAATAAGTGGAAACAAACTTGAAAGACATACAATGTTTATATTCAGCTAAGCTAACTATTTTATGACCATCACTTAAACATTTTTTACTTGCGTTTATAGGTATAGGTAAGGTACTAAAGGGTCCGCCAAATAACTTTTTTTTTGAAAATGCTATGACAAAAAACTACTGAATATTTTCTTAAATTTCTTTTTTTATTTGAAAGTACAATCCGGTTAATAATGGAAAATAATTTCATTCAAATGGCCGCCTCGGCTGGCCATGCAGTAGCCTACACGATCGGTCCAATTTTTAAGCACATTATCGATTGTGTACAGCTGTATTTCACCAATGGCTTCACGAATATTGTCCTTTAAAGCGTCAATTGTCTCTGGCTTGTCGGCGTAACACTTATCATTTACGGCACCCCACAAATAATAGTCCAACGGTGTCAAATCGCAGCTCCGAGGTGGCCAAACGACATCAGCTCTGCGGCTGATAATGTGATCTTCAAAAACAGGGCGCAAAACATCGAGTGTAGCTTCAGCTGTGTGGCACATAGCGGCGCCGTCCTGTTGAAACCAAATATTGCCAATATCCTCATCTGCAATTTTTGTGAACAAAAATTCGTTCAACATGGCCCGATAACGATTGCCCTTGACTGTAACGGCCACTCCTTGCTCATTTTCGAAGAAAAATGGCCCAATTATGCCTCTGGACCAAAATCAGCACCAAACAGTGACTCGTTTTGGGTGTATCGGCTTTTCAATGTATGCGTGCCGGTTTTCTGTGCCCCAAATGCGACAATTTTGCTTGTTACATACCCGCCAAGATCAAACTGAGCTTCATCAGAAAAGATGATTTTTTTGGCAAAATCGGCATCTTCTCTAAGTCGATCGCAGGCCCACTTAGCGAAGCGAAAACGCATTGGATGGTCAGTTGGCTTCAACTCCTGAACCAGTTGGACTTTGTATGGCGTCATACCAAGGTCTTTATGCAAAATTCGTCTCAATGATGTCTCCGAAATTTTCAATTGTTGAGAACGACGGTGAATTGATGTTGATGGCGCTTCACGCACACTTTCTGCCACAGCAGCAATATTCTCGGGTGAACAAACTGTTTTTGGCTTTTCACGCTTTGGTTTATCGATGAGGATGCCAGTTTCTTTCACTTTTTTCACAAGATAACGAACATACGGATCTGACGGTGCTTATCTTCTTCCAAAATCCGTACGCAATTTTCGCACACAGTCTGCAACATTACCATGATTTTCAAAGTATTGTCGCAATATTTCCCAGCGTTGTTCAAGCATACACACAACCATGTTTGTTCAGCGGAAGGATAAAACTAATTATCTGTCAAATAGGACATGAGCTAATTGTTACCATTCACGAAATAGGCACCAGTTGAAAAAAAAGTTAGATGGCGGACCCTTTATAAGGCAATTTATGCATTCGTAAAAAAAATTCTAGCACTTAAGCATGATATTACGACCATAGAGAACCACGAATTGAATTGAATTGAATTTTTCTTATTGAGACATATTAAACAATTACATATTCTTCTTACAACTAATAATTAATTTTGGTCGACTTAAAGATATGTCTGACTTAAGCTGTACTTATTAAAAACAAGAAAAATCAAAAAATATTTCGAATTTTTAATTAAAAATTTCATTAAATTGAATTTATAATTTATAGATTTGTATTTGAATTGCTCCCGGCATACAACCTCAACATTGCTCTTTCAGGCTTTCTTAACTTAAGATTGGAACTTAAAGCCAAAATAAAAATAAAACTACAATTAAGAGGATTACCTCATCTAAAAAGATATCTAGTTATAAGGCACGGGTAACATTTGGATCAACAAATTCTTTGGACCAACGCGTCATAAAAGCTAACATTGAATTGGCTTTGTTAACAATGATATTAATGTTTGCAGAAAAGTCTAAATTGGGCGTAAAGAGAACTCCAAGGTCCCTTTCAGTTATAAGACGAGTTAAAATGATCATGAGATATAGAACGTTTTTTTGAAAATGTCATTGTTTGACATTTTGTTGGGTTAAGATTCAAACTGTTCTTTTCGCACCACAAAGCAAAGTGGTTAATATCCTCTTGCAAAAGAGTTCGATCCTTTTGAGATGATATATTTTTAAAAACCTTCATATTGTCTGAAAAGATAAGAATTTCGCTATTGTGTACACAAACAGAAGCATCATTAATAGCCAATGTAAAGAGTAATGGTCCAAGATGGCTTCGCTGCGGAACACCTGATTTGGCAATAAAGGGTCTTGAGTAAGAATTTCTGAATTCGACTTGATATATATCTTCAAGATACGAGGATATCCACTTGATGAAAGATTGAGGAAACTCGTATGAATTAAGTTTAAACTTGATAATCTCATAAGATAATTGATCAAAAGCTTTCGAAAAGTCTGTGTATACACAATTAACTTCTTGACCGCTTTCTAGGGAGTTTAAACATTTATTCAAAAATACAACTAGATTAGTAACAGTAGAACGTTTCTGCATAAAACCACGTTGTTGGTTGCAGATAATATTTTTAAATATAAATGTCAAACTATCACATACAACTTCTTCGATCAACTTTAGAAATTGGTCTATAGTTGATATTATTGGTTTTGACTCCCTTTTTAAATACTGGGGTTATAAATACATTCTTCCAAACTGAAGGAAATTTAACCAAATTTCAAAGATAGTTACAAAATATTTCTTAGACGAAGAGCTAAAATGGACCTACATTTTTTTAATACAGCAGGTGGTATTCCATCAGGTCCAATAGAATAGTCCTCTTTAAATGTGACAAAAAGCTCAATTTTTTTTCACGTTCTATTGTAATATTGTTAAATGATACTTGAGGACAATTTCGTAAAAAAATAAAATAGTTTTCGTCAACAGGTGAATCAATGAAGGATTGGCTAAAATTACTTGCAAATCCCTCACAGGTTTCAGAAGTTGTACCCAATATTACATTATTATACATTTTTGGTATGACCAGCAGATAGAAAAATAAAATTAGAGTTGATAATGTAGTATAATACAAATAATACTTTTTTATGGTCAGAAAACGTTGGTGGGCGGGGCCCCCAAATGAGCGGTGCTCGTAGCATTTGCTACTCCTGCTTCGTGGCTAATCCGGCACAGCAGGCAATGTATGACATATTATATGCCTGCTATTATCCACAACTCTCACACATTTTGTTTGGAGCTTCAGCAACCGTGTATCGGTTCATCTTGTATCTTAGTTCCATGCCTCAACTCAAATAAATTTAACCGAAAACCTCGAGCTTCTGGGAATGTTTACCGTATAGTCCAATTTCGAAGAGACTATTATGTATATACCGGCATCCCTTCTTCTATTAGATTAATATGGCATCCTTTACCCAATTCTGTATTTCCATTACAATACTGAAAAATTAAACACCGTGCACTGATGAAACCCCCTGTTAAATACGCTCTGTGTTTCCTAAAATTCGTACTGTTCGTATAGGTCTAGTGTACGCGTTGGAAAATAATAATATTCTGGCACTTTCGCCAGTCGTAATTTGCCTTAAATCACTTTTTGTATAGATGATTTCCCAATATACGAATATGTAAATGTTCAAATACATTAAAGCAAATTGGCTTAGATATTTTCCTTTTGTTTGCTCATTTCTTTGGCATCATTATTAAATCAATTTGGAATTACTAAAAGTGAAAGCAAAATAATAGAACTCAATTCCTATTTATATAGAAAAATAAACCTACACCTATACGAGTGCATACCTATCTCTAAATGGTCCCTATCATAAAGATTTTTTTTTTACTTTGCCTTAGAGAGAAAACCAACAAAAATATCATCGTGGCTTTATTGAGTATACGTAAAAGAAGCAGGTACATTCATATACCTACTATTCCTTTTGATTTTGGCTTAGGATGTTTATCACGTTCTTGTATGTTTTGATATCACGTCGCACGTGTGACCCTTTTCGACTTGAAGTAAAATAATGGCATTAAATGAATAGCCACGAACTCAGAAAGCGCCACTTTACTAAGAGCAGAAGATAAAACATTTCATTAAAAATGAAGTAGAATAGAAAGTGTATTGAATCTTGAGCATTCCTTATAAGGGTATAGAATTTAAATTGAATAAAATGTTCGATAACATAATGTGTGTTCGATATAAATGTTCCTATATGTGTCTACTTGGTGATAAATAAGCTACATAAAGCCAGATTTGCATTCGTGAAAAAATCGAAGCCCAGATTTAAATCGAATGCTCTAAATTACGATTCCACATTTCGGTGTCTTGTACCTTCGACCTACCAACTGAAACTGGTTTCGCCAAGCTTTCTTTCAAGAGATTTATTGAAGAATTCATATCTATACAGTATTATCGTTAATAATGGCAAGAAATGGTTTGCTTTTTGACATAACTTGGAATGTCACCGGCATTCTTGTAAGTGATGAAAGTAAGCAATGTTCGAATTCTATCTCCTGCAACGGAATATTTTTTGCTACGAACTTAAAAGTTTTTACAAATGTACAGAGATTTGCATACATAATACCCGTGAATTATTGAGGCGGGACTGAAGCTATGCTAAAATTGAAACCCGCCGTAACAATTAATCAGCAGGACGAGTCAATATAATAGCTGGAGAAACAGAGCGATAGCCTATGCGAAGATTCTACAGAAACACGTAGCCAATATTATTATCGCAGGCTATAAAGCATTACATCTTGAATTCCATAAAGTAATGTAATAATAACTATATATAGCCACACCCCGTAACTCGACTTTATCCATCTCTATATATATATGCGTGGCAATGGCGCAATATATAAAGTGCTTGATTGCTAACTAGGACATATGGGTTCGATCCCCACGCTAGGCGGATTCTTTTCTATACCTCCAATTTTAATTGGATGCCGCCCATGAGTTAAAATGAGACAGTTAATACCTGGTTCTCAAATCTATTGTGCCAAACTAGTGCCGTGCAATTCAACTTGCATTTAAAAGGCATTAGGTCTTACAGACATATAGTTAAATTAAATTGTTTAATTATAGAGATGGATCCAAGATAAATATTGAAACTCTGCAGAAACTCTACAACTAGCCAAAGTCTAAGACTACGTTGTTACAGCAGCGTTTTTCGAGCTTAGGTATTGGCAATTACAAAAGCTGCAAGATATGTTGGTGGTGTTATGGCAAGCCAATATCACAATTTTCTACCATAGCTATTTCTACCACAGAAGTCAAACCAAGGATACAGAGGGCTGATGGAGAGGGCTAACAAGAAATGTCAATCACTTGACGGAAACCAAGCTAAACCAAATATTGAAATCCTTCTCTTTATTATTTTAACGAAGCGTTACTTACATGCTAACTACTTTTTTATAAAAGGAAAAGTAAAATTAAATTATTAACAACCATTACCGACGCTACACACTGCCTAATTTCAATATACAGCTAAATTACGTTTAAATAAATCGTCGTCATTATAACCATATGACGTCACCGAAAAATCAATTAAGGTTTTGATTTTCGTTCATCATATTACAGTTTACACTTTACACAATGACGAACGAAAATCATGATCACTTAGAGCACACTTTAAGTGTTTTGGTGATTAATTCTGATTACATTCATCAGTTTGAATCGGACCATAGACAAAGTAAGTCGATGTGTTCGTCATAGATTTATTGCTCGAAGCTTCCCCCCGCCAGTGGTAAGGGGTTTCGTTGCAAGCTAGGTAATTGCCGCCAGGGGTTTCGGTACCTTCTTATGTACCAGAGCTTCAGCCTGCTGTGTCGAGTGCCAACAGGGGCCTAGTTCCTGCTGATCTACCAGAGCTTCGGCCTGCTGTGTCGAGTGCCACCGGGAGCCCTGTACCGTCTGATGTACCAGAGCTTCAGCCTGCTTTGTCGAGTGCCACCAGGGGCCTAGTTCCTGCTGATCTACTAGACCTTCGGCGGGCTGTGTAGAGTGCCACCAGGGGCCTAATTCCTGCTGATCTACTAGACCTTCGTCGGGCTGTGTAGAGTGCCACCGGGAGCCTTGTACCTGATGATGTAAATGAGCATTTGCCTGCTGTGCCACCAGGGACTTAGTTCCTGCTGATCTACCAGAGCTTCATCCTACTGTGTCCAGAGCTACCAGCAGCCTAGTACCTGCTAATCTAATAGAACTTCGGCCTGCTGCGTCGAGAGCCTCGACGAGCCTTTCACATGCTGATGTACTAAAGCTTCTGTCTGCTGTATCCAGTGGCACCAGCAGTGTACTATTACCTGCTGATCTTATTGAACTCTGGCCTGCTTATCGACTGCCACGAGGAGCTTAGTACCAGATGATGGACCAGAGCATCTGGCTGCTGTGCCACCAGGGGCCTAGTTCTGATCTACCAGCAGGAACTCGAAATGTATGCAACTGGCTATTTCACTGGAATACTCTTTATAATAATAGCAATAAAACAATGAGAGCCATGAAACATTATAAGTAACGGTGAGGAGCATTGACATTGAGGTTTTGACTTGAACTTTTTGTGCTTGATGTTGTGAACTAAATAAAAAAAATAACCGGATATCAAAATAGTGTCTGATGCATCTGTACACATAGCGAAGGGAGTCTTCAAATCCCAGCTCTAAGGCGTCAATTATAGTTTCCCAAGACATCGAGGATACTAAAAGTGGCTTGATCTAAATTTTTACAGCTCTCCAATTATATTCATGAGGTAAAAAGGAGAATAATAGCAAAATTTGTGCAGATATTCGACATCTCCTAACACAATTCAATACTCGCTCATCCAGAACTGTTCCATATCACTATTGTAAGGATTATATTGAAATGCTTATTACAAATTAATTAAAATGTAACATTTCAAACATGCCTAAGTCCGTACACTTGCATATTCGCTTACTTTTATATTACACTTTACGTGCTTATTAATTGAATAACTATTTCAAAATGTTTAAACCTTTTCTAAACTAATAAATTGCTAATTTTCATCATTTCAACTTCATTATTTACAAAAAAAAAAAAAAAAAAAAAAACAGCAGGACTCGAAGCTGGGCACCCCGCGTCCAAGGCTGATATACTATCAGATTCCATAATGGTTTTAGCTATTGCTAAAAGTTAAAGTAGCCATTTCATGATTTTAACTTTAGTAAAATGTTAAAATCGTTTAAGATTAGCTCAATCATCTTTTTAGCTTAGTAAATTGCTAAAATTGGCTTTAACATTTTACTAAATCGTTTAAAATTTTGCGCCAATGAATCACTGTATCACAATTTTCATATTCTTTATTTGACTAAAGCGCCAGTTATAGCTTTCATTGAAAATTTTGACTATCAATTCTGAGACACTTAAACACATAAAACTGATGTCGTTTTGGTACCAAAATGAAGGCAATAAGATATATATTATTTTTTGTCAACAAAATATTTTATTTTCCCTACCAATTTCTTGTAAATTCACTTTTGATTTTTCAATGATGAAAAGCATTTTCAATGATCATTCAATGATCATTGAAAAATCAAAAGTAAATTTACAAGAAAGTGGTAGAACAAATAAAATATTTTTTTGACAAAAAATATTATAAACCTTTTATACCTTCATTTTGTTACCAAAACAACATCAGTTTTATTTGTTTAGGTGCCTCAGAATTGATAGTCAAAGTTTTCAATGATGAGTTTCAATGAAAGCTATAACTGGCGCCTAACAAAGTATTTCATATAAGCACAAAGCTAGTTTATTTGAGCTACAGCAGTAAACTCAGCCCCAAGACGTTTACATTTAAGAAGCGAACCGGGGATAGTACGTTTTAGGAATCTAATTCCAGTCCAAGGCTAACCCAAGGGAAAATCTTTTTTTCTTGCCAAAAAGTCCGCTTAAATGGCACACCAGTGCACCATTTAAAGTTCCATAGTATTGATCACCAAGTATGCTGCCACTGGACATCAACGGAAATCTTATTCCTCAGCAATAACCAAAACCTAGATAAAGGTATGCTTACAAGTTTCCTCCTCTCGTATCGTCATTCCTTACATCCACTTATTATAATTTTTACTCTAAGGCAGTGCGAATTGTAAAAATAACGAATGTAAATGTTAGGGTGGTGTTAAGGTCGTACGTTGTTGCTGGCGTGAGCCGCTTGTAGTGGCACTCCACTGTTATCGAATGATTAGGTGCCGGTAGAGGTCGCACGATGCTGCTGTATTGTGGTTATGTGGTAGTCGTGCGGACTTGCTGGATTTATTTGCTTAATATGGCTGGTGAGTTTATTGGTTTGGGGGTGGTCAGATAAATAATTCCGGTTCGGCATGGGATGGGGTGCGTAAGTGAAATGCTTCGTTACAAAGTACATCTTAGCTCTTTTCCTTGTCTCTGCCAATCTTACACTACTGACAATTTTTATTGAATGAATTAATCACATTATTAGTAAAACAACGCACCACAGCTTATCTCCAACACGATTTCTTTATTTAACAAAGGAAAATGTCTCTAGTACTTTTATACCCTTATCCACTGGCGGATCCACGGGATCCGGACCCCCCATCCCCCTTGAGCATTGGAAACGTTAACTTAGTTAACTCTTAATATGATAATATGACGGTTCGTTTCTTGGCGATCAATGTTTGGTAAGTTATTAATTTCACCTGACCATATCTACTTATGTTATGTGTTTTTTTTCTACTTTATTATGACATTCATTGAAATTTAAACAACATTTTCGCGCCACTTGAATAGAACATGCAGTTAGTTTGGTTAATATCTTTGACAGGCGGACTCATATTTTTCGTTGATCGAACATTTTGTTGTTAATTTCGACAATTTGGTAAAAAAAAAAAACTAAAATGGGTCGAGGAAAAGCATTAACTGAGGCAAAAAATGACAAATCAAAGCTTATAAGGACACTGCACTGGCTTATCTACTGCCAAAATAGCTGAAAAGAAATCGACAGAAGCCGAACACTAATATAGATTTTTGAGTAAAGAGTTTAAGTATCGAAAAAATATGAAAGGCCGCACAAACAGTGTGCTTACTAATGCGAAAATACAACTTATATTAGGAAAATCGTCAAATTCTCACGACTCTTTAGGCAAAAATCAAAAATTGTCGTATCAAACTCAAGTCTCACATCTATGAGTCGTGTTATTTCAAAAGCTAAGCATAAAAAAGACTTAAAATCAAGAATAAACCACCACTTAACCCGGTTCGAAAAGAGCAACGCCCCAATTTTTGTCGGGCACATGTGACCTGGACTTCGGAGTGGCATCGCGTGGACTTCTCCGACAAAAAAAAATAATTTGGAAGGCCCCGATGGCTATATACTCTGTTCAATTTATATTTTCAGTACTTTTAGAGATACCAATAAGTTCGTACTGTTTTAAAGCTCTTACAGGTTTGCAGTATTCAGCATACTAAACTACCACAAACGAAGCGTTACCTCTGCTTCTGATTCAAGAAGTTTATTTTAAAAGCACAGAACGAGGACGAGGACGATGGTTGAGTCTTGAGTGCATTGCATGGAGAAGGTACACAAGCAGCAGTTTGTACTTGTATGTGCAATAGGTAGTTCACGGTGGGATATACGATGGTTTTAACAACATTGCAAAAATAATTTGTATGTAACTAAGTGGTTATTTTCGGTGGGAATTTCAGCGACAGGCACCAGTGTGTTTGAAAAAGCTCTCCCATAAGACCTGTACTGAAAATATAAATTGAACAGAATATAGCATGTTTGGTTTAGGAGCAATGAATGACAGAAAAACAGAACTAAGGGGTGTCATATTAAAGTGGCGAGGAGTGTTTGTATAATCAAACAATTATTAACGCCTAGAGTTCTCGGCTATGTGTGTTTCTTCTTATCTTTCGTTTTGATTTCTCGGTTCTCGACCTTCGGCTTCAAGTTGTCCTTGCTTGGACACAAAGGTGAAGCTGAATCGTATCAAATGGCAACAAGTGAAGTTGTAGCTTTAGTACAAAAAAAGTTTAAGTTGCATGGTTTAAAGAATACTGGCATGATATTCCGCATTTCATTATCCTATCTCTCTCGCATACATTGTCACCGAGTGACGTAATTCACACCACGTTTGTTCTTGTTTCTGAATATTTGTCACCAAGTGACGTAGGGTAACGCTAAATATCATAGAATGTATTCTTTATTATTGTTAATATTAAAAAGTTGTTTGAAATATTTGTTGCTGTCTTTGCACAATCGATTTTCATAGGATTGGTTTAAGACAAAATAGCTCCACAGTTAACGTATTAAGAATTATGTAGTTAACTCGATAAAATTTATTAAAACCTTAACTTTTAAATCCCTTGACCAAATCCTGGATTCGCCACTGCCCTTATATGTAAATATCTACAGTCGTATTTTCGGCTGAATATGAATAAGCATTTATTATAGCTCTATTCAATAATTCATCAATTCATAATCTCAAATTATTGGGTTTGCTCTTTGATAAATTAGGAAAAATAGAATTTTATTGTATCATCAATGCTGTTGACAACGAAAATGGCAATGGATTGGTCATATTCTGAGGAAACCAAACGAGAACATAGCAAAGCAGTCCTTCGGATGGAATCCTCAGGGTGTAAGGAGAGTTGGTAGACCAAGAACAACATGGAGGTCAACTGTACTTAATGAAGCTCAGTCCTTTAACTTCCATTCGTGGGCTCAGCTAAGGCACCATGCCGTGAACCGAGATAGATGGAGGGAATCTGTTGCTGCCCTATGCTCCAGGAGGAGTTAAAGTGTTGCTGCGAAGGCTGCAGCGACCGGAACATATATATATATATATATATATATCAATGCTGTTTGTCAAAAAGAGTCAAAACATTGTCATTTTTGATTATGAATTAAGAGCATAAAATGTCCCTTTTGAACGTTACATAAATTCATTAATAACATTTCGTCACTTAAAGTTATTTTAAGTGTATGCAACCTCTAAAATACGTTTATGAATAAGGCTGGGAATTTGTAAGAGAATAACAAAACAAAACTGCTATCTAACATGTCTATCACACAAAACGATCTGCTTAATTTTTACAGTGAAAGTTAATTTTCAATTTCTCCTGACCTTACATATATATATAAAATTATATAAAATTTACTTCAAACAAAAGCACCGAACTATCGAAACTTACATTGAAAATAACTTCCGAGACGTGCATCGTCATCGTTGGCGTGCGTGCGTCATTGTCGTCAAAATAATTACTTTGTTGGGTAAAACAATTTCCTAAAACATTGCTTACCTACATAATTATCATTGTGTTAGGTCTATAGCTACAAGTATACCATGAACACAGCTACCAATAAAATGATATTTGGACGCAGCATAAAGACGTGTGTTGTCATGAATTAACAATGCAGGAAAGCAAAGTGAAGCTGGGAAATAACATCATTATAATGTTTTGCCAACACTTTTAGCCTGGTAAAGCATAACAGTGAAGGTACCTATCTACACGCAGCGCACACTTTTCTACCACATCAGCAACAGCAATAGTGGCACTTTGTTACTAAAAGTTGCTTTGTAAATTTGGTTAGCTACTGCTGAAAGGACCTTTGGCTGCGCTTCAAAAGGTCGCTACATTATACAGTTTTGTATAAAGCTTACTTCTTAATTCTGCGACTGCCATTATTAAATTTCACCTGGTAACGGTGACGATGGAACATGGTTGGTCAGCATGTTGCGGCACCCGTGGTTGACTTGGCAAACTTATATTCGCTGACGGCTCGGCTAGGGACGACATCGGACTATGAGGAACAAGGCATAATTTCTATGCAGCATCCCGCGAATAGTTAAAAACATGCTCTAAAATAAACTACCTTTTGGCGTAGCGGATGCGTCTTTGTTCTTTGTGCTTGCTTGGTCTGGGTTTTTGTTCTTGTTTGCTGAGCACCCATGGTTTTTTGGTGTTTTGATGACCAGCAATTTTTGTTGTGAGCCAACGAACAACATTGTAGGTATTAACAAAATTTACGTTTTCCAATTGCCTTAATTTTAATTTGAACCTAAAAATAAATGACGGACGAAAAATTGTTAGATTCAAAACTATAATAACAAATGGTACGTACAATATATTATTTATTTATACTGGAAACGGGACTATTGGCTTTAAGCTTTACATACATTAATACAACAGAGAGAGACATAGAAAGGAAGAACATAAAATAGAAGAAACACATGTCAACAGCACGTGGTTGGTCTCCGACGGTCTCCCATACTAACCCAGTGCAAATTAACCACTAGACTCGTGATGCTCGAGTCTAGGGCGGCATCTTGTAGGGGGCGGCAAATTGTGTATGTTATTTTATTTTAATCTCAAAAAAATAAAGTAATAAAAAAGAAAAGGATTAATCACATTCAAATGGGGTATCTGAAAATACGAAATTTAAATCTCTGGAATGATTTTCCGCCGAATTTGCGCGAGCGGTTCACATCATAAGCACAAGATTCTAAGCAGAAACGATTGAATATATTTTTATGTCGCGCTTTTTACCAATTTTTTTTAAATACAGGGTGGCACACGAATCGTGCTACAAAAATAAAACGTAATAACTTTTTTTCAGTGTGAGTAATCGGGTTATTTTTTTTTTTTTGACTTTATAGGCAACTATTTAGAAAACTGAAAAAAAGATTTGGATACTGCAGCGATACCATTCTTTGCAGTCCGTCATTTCCGTCCAAAAGGAATAAAGGCTGGAGTTTGGCGGTACTCTACCGAGTAGATGGACCATTATGAGGCTGGTGAACATGTTTGCCGAATCTGGAAACATCGAACGAAGACCGTATCATCGAGATCTCAATGCTCGGGTTCAGGTTACGATCGTGGCTGTTGCATTTGAAAGACAGGCAAATCCAAGTGTTTCGATTCTAAACTTATCGGGCCAAATTGGAGTTAGCAGAGGGTCATTATAACAGATACTTCATGATGATTTAAACTTGTTTCCGTACAAAATCCAAGTTACAGCAAGTTAAGCCTGTTTGCCGGGTCACCTGACCTGAGTGCACCAGAGTTTTTTTATGGGGTTATATCAAGTAGGAAGTGTACAAAACGAAACCCAGGAATTTGACTGAATTGAAGCAGTCCATTAAGACAATAATTGAGGCTATCCTTATTTCAACCCTTCAGGCCGCAATGAACAATTTTCTGATCAGGTGCCGCATATGCGTGGATGAGCCTGGAGGTTATTTGCGGTCTATTGTCTTTAAAAACCATTAGTTATTTAAAATAAAATTTAATTTTTAATCCAATACAAAAAATTTAATGAAATACATCGAATAAAATAAAAGTTATTTAAATTTCCTATTGTAGCACGATTCGTGCGCCACCCTGTACAAAATTTCTTTAATTTTTTCTTCTAAAAAACATTGATATGGCAATTTAATGTATTTAATAATGTAAGCTTAAAAATACAATCCCGAAAAAAAAATTGTCAACAGTTTTTGAAATGTTGAATTTAAAATGTTTGGTATCCAATATTATTTAGGATTCGAAGGATCTCCTAAATCCTAAATCCGTCCAGTCGTTAATGAGAAAGATTCTTTTATATCCAAATCGTCAAAGACGTTTCGTGATAATTAAGATGTTAGTAAAAATTGTATGGCAGGTACCGTTAGTTTTGGGGCTAAAAAAACGAGTCAAAAATATATTTGAGATAATCACTTTAAACGCAACATGAATATATTTTATCGTGCAGTTTGCAGTTGTTTGTTAGTAGTTACCAGTTTCTCTGCAGCATAGTGCGTATACCCACCACCACAATCACAACATTATTTCGTCGAAGTGTATAAATTATTCGTAAGTATATTTAAATTATAATTTATATTGCGATATATTATATTAAGTGTCAATTCTCTGATACCACTTACTCCACGTTATATTCAAAAATAAATAAGTAGATTAGTCTTGTGAAATATATTTTTAAAAAGTATAAAAATACTTACATACGAAAATACACAAAGTATTATTTGGAGACAATAACAAAATGCAATATTTAATTTTAGGACAAAAGCATTCAGCTTCTTATATATTTCTTACTTGGTTTTATTATTACATTAATTGCAATAGCCTATACGCAATAAACTTTTGCAGTATAAAAATATTTTAAGGGTTCCCAGTTTTAAAACTTAATAGGTTCTTCGTGGAAATATAAGAAAAAATATATTTTCACCACACTAGTAAATACTTAGAGCTGGTTTTTCAAATATGCAGTTAGTTGCCTGAGGATTAAACTTACTTGACTGTTCTGTTAAACAACCGGATAACAACACCGAAATTTTCAATTAAGAAAAAAACAATTTATAGAATATTTTAATTTGAACGTCACTCTTCTTTCGAGTTTTGAATTTTTTTCATAGAAATTAATTTTTATTTAACATTTATTTCAAAGTAATAATTTTTCAAAGTGTTTTTGACATAGAACATACGTATTTATTTTATTCTCAGAATAACTCATTATTCCGTTGTAAAATGAGCATTTAACTTTATTCCATAGAAAATAGATTTATTCCTAGGATTAAGTTTTATCTGATTGTTGAAATACTGATTTTTGCTTTTCCTGTCTTAACCGTCTATTGGAAAATTGGCCCTTAGTAATGTAATTTTGCTTACAAATATTCTATTCAATTTATAAAAAACAATTAGCTGTGACATATTTTCGAACATACCGCCGCATTCAAATTCCTCACCCACAAAAAAGACAACCGTGTCTTAATTTCGTAACCGTTGTTGAATTCTGTATCAATTTACCTATACGTACGTCGCGCGCCGTTTCAATTTTGAAAATATTCAAATATAGTTTTGTTAGTAGGTTTTGAAAACTATGTCAATTTCGTGAGTTGTTTGTGAAAGGCAAAGTATTGTTAAGTGTGTGCCATTTGCCCTTAAGTCTTTTGAAAAAAAAACTGCATTAGATCATCCGTACACTTTATGTTATTTATAGATTGTAACTCGTAGGATTGTATGTAAAACAATATTTGTATTAAAGTGTTGATTATTCAACCATAATATCTTAGAAGCAATCTCACTGCCGGTGAGGCTATATCCGATTATCCATTACTCTTCGATGTTAGCCCATTCAAATTACAAACCTTGGATAGTATTTAAAAAAAAAGTAACCACTGAAGGTGCCTCAGGGCGCCAAAAATGTTAATTCGCCACTGTACTAATCACGTGCAACAATGCTTGATTTCGCTGATCTATGGGAAATGTACTTTTTATAATTTTTGTTTTTTTTGCAAAAAATAGTTATTCCTGGTACCTCTAGTAGAGCCATTTTTATGGTTTTCATTTTTATGGAGAACAGTTCGTTTGATTTTTTTTAGTTTGTTTATGAAAAATTTAAGCACTAGTGTAAGCCAATTGTTTTTTGAAATTACAAAAAAAAAAACTTCGCATTTAATATTTTTTTTTTGAAATTATCTTAAATACTTAAAAAAAAAAACAAAAAAACGGCACCTCCTATGCAATTGTAAAATAAAAACTTTAAAAAATCAAATCCACTACTGGATCGTACGATCTTGCTCTTGTAGCTAATAACTTTAATGTAGCTAACCGTTGAAGTTTAGTTAGTTAGATGTGGTTATCCTACGCAGGCTTAAAGCATATGTAGGTAAGATTACCTCGATTCTTATTATAATGAATTGTCGAATTTATAATTAAATGAATAGTTACATAGGTACCTACCTACAAATCTATATTTAAATCTACGTTATGGATTTTAATTATGAAATATAAATACATATATAGACATATTGATGGAGCCTAAGTATATAAAAATGTACATATAATAATGAAAATAAAGGATGTAGGTGGGTAGGTGCTATATGCATATGACTTTATAATTTAGGTGCACTATGCATACATAAGATTCATGTGATTCTTAGACACAAATATGTATATACTAGCAGATAACAGTGCCATGCTACGGACCTACGGGAATCGAATGAATTCATCCATCCACCTACAAAATTTAATTCAAAACCCTTCAGTCGTTGAATGTAGGCACAAACGACGAACATGCTCGCCTAGCATGCTCGCGCTCGCTGTGATCTTTTTGTATGTGGGCTGGTTCGCGAGCCACTTGCTGTTGGTCAAAAATTTAGATTTTGTCGTGTTCGTTGTCTTCGATGTTCGTCGTGTATAGTCACAATAATAAAGCTGGGAAAAATAAATAATGGCTAATCTTCCAGCTGCTTACCAAATTTTATTAAAATCCATTCAATGGTTGAGGCATGAATGCGGAACAAACAGCCAAGTATATATTTTGTTCATATATAAGCCTCTCCCATATACGCATAGGAACTGTTCGGTACCGTTTTTCGGGATAAAAAAGACATTTTATATACAGTTTTATATGATTACATACTTGCATACAAAACTGAATATAATACAAATAAAAAATGACCACAGTGTCAAAATCTTTTACATAAAAAAATCTCCCTCCTTATATGAACAACAAAAATGTTGGCTTATAAACGAGTAAGGAGAAAATAAGAAAGAACCCGAATAAACAACAACAAACTTGTGTGGTTAATAAAAGGGCTAGTCGATTCAATGCAATTGATAAACTGAAAAAACCTGCATTAGGTAGGATCTGATCATGTGGGCTCGGTGGCGTGATGCGAAATGCGTTGGCTACTAAGCGGCTGGTCATGGTTTAATACACGATGAAGGCACAAGAAGTTTTTCAATTAAAATGAAAAAGTAGACCAGCACCACTAGAGCAAAGGAATCTGATGATCGACCATGGCAAGTCGTGAAATAGCTATAATTCCAGCCAAAATAATTGAGAAAAAACTTGCTGGTATCACACTCAAGTTGATGTTGGGCATTCAAAGTCATTAAATGATAAAAAAGACATATGTGATAATCGAGTATGTGTATGTCCATGTGCCAAATTTTATCCAGATCCGTTCAATCGTTCTGGCGTTATTTAGCAAAAAACATCCATACAAACTTTTACATTTATAATATCAGTAGAATAATCCGAAATTTTCCAAGCTTCACAACGAATTTTTCACCTTTACATTGTCCAAAATCATCAAACCATGGTTTAAATTTATCTATATATCATCGAGAAAAAATGTTCGCATTTTTCTAGAATTTTTTTTAGTTTTCCACTAAGAATTTTCTATTTTTTCATTCCAAAAGCCATTCCGGAATATTTCCATACACAATTAAATACAAAAAATCAATTTTCGATTTTTAAATTTTCCCGACTTTTCTGGAGGGCTTACGCAAAATTTTCTTTCGCAAAAACCTTCTCCTGGATTTTACGAACAATTAAAAAAGAGTTCGAGCCAAATCGGCCTATTCGTTCTCAATTGATGAATTACAATACATTTTTTCACACCATTTTTAATAGCAGATGCCCGTGCAATGGTATACGGACTTTCTATCCCACGAGAATCTAATGACATCTATCTACCTACAAAATTTCATTAAAAACCGTTCAGTTGTTGAGGCGTGAAAGTGGAACAAACTCCCAAGTATATGTATATATTTTTTCATATTTAAGCCTCTCCCATAGGAACCGTTAATTTTTTTCGGGATAAAAATGACCTATGTGAGAATCTAGTACCCCATCCATCTACCAATCAAATTTCATGCAAATCCGTGTATGCACCTTGTGAATAAAAGCTCTGTTGGCTATTTGTAGAATGAGCTCTCTGGAAAATTAAAACACACCTATCACACGGGAGCCATACATTTTTGAGTGAGAAATAGTAGCATGTACCCTATTCCAGACAATAATCTATCTCTGTAACACATTTCATCCAGATCCGTTCAGCCGTTCCGGAGTTATTGAGCAACAAACATCCATACCTCCATCCATCCATCCATCCAAACTTTCACATTAATAATATTAGTAAGATACATAAATGTATGAGGGCCTACATTGTATTTAGTATTCAGTGATGTAGACAAAAATTAGTAAAAAGGGAATAATAATATAATAGAAATAAATGGATAATACACAAAGTTAAATGTTTTTATATTGCTTAATCGTTATAGGTTGAGGGAAAACAAAGATGCTTTTTGAATTCCTTGATAAATAAGAATATATTAAAAAAAAATTTCAAAAATCGTTGGAGCGGTTTTTAAATAAATTAATTTTTTATGTATAAAATTTTGAAAACATTTTTAGAAAAAAAATTTGAAATGCAATTTTGAAGATATTATTAATATACATATAAAATTCGACTTTAAAAAAAATTCTCTGACTGCTTTTTGAAAAATCGATTTTCCAAAAAAAAATTTATTTATTTTTTTAAAAATCGAAAAAAATTTTTTTTGAAAATTTGGGTATGCAGTTTTCTTAACAATTTTAGGGAGCATTTGTCTAAAAAAAAATATTTTGATCGGTTCATCCAATTTTGAGAAAGTCGAGAATATGAAAAGTGCTTCTATGGGAAGTACCGTTAATAAGTACGCAAAAAGAAATATTCTTATACCTAAAAGTGAACTATACTAATTTTAGAACACACAAATTTTTTTATAAAAATTCTTGGAGCCGATTTCGAGAAATAAACTTTTTTCTTAACGGTTTTTTAGAATTTGTATGGGAGGTACCGTTGTTTTGAAAATTAGTTTTTTTAACTATTCAAGTTAATGTCAAAAAACATTAAATACGAAGTTTCGAAAAAATTTATTGAGTCTTTTACGAAATTTTGAGTTTTCAAAAAAAAATTAATTTCCAAAAAAAATTTGTTGAAAAATGTTGGTATACAATAGTCTTTAAGCTTTCTATGAGCTTAGAAAGAAGAAATTTCAAAAAAATAAAATGAACCGTTTCCAAGAAAATCGAAAACCAAAAAAATGGTTCTACTAGAGGTACCAAAAATAACAATTTTTTTCCAAAAAAAAAATTATCAAAAGGTACAATTTTCCTTCATTAATGAACTGATTCTTTTTTATAAAAATCGTTGGAGCCGTTTTTGAGAAAAATAAGATTTGTTTTTTGGCAAAAAAAATGTATTGGAGCTACTGTTATTTGTCGTCGTAAAAAAACGTGTTGGCATATTACCGAAAAAATAATATGTACCAAGTTTGAGGTAAATCCACCGAACCGTTTAGGCTGCAGACTCGATTACAGATAGACAGACAGGCATACAAACAGACGGAATAGGGGTCAGGCTTTATGAATTTAAATAATTTTTTTTTAAATACTCTACGAAATATTGATGAATTAAATGCGTTATTGAATATTTGATTTTAATATCATGTAAAATAAGGTGCTACCACAAAAAGGACTAGTTTGACACGAGATCATGACCTTCTAAAGTTGAATAAGGAACAACAAAAAAAGTGTATATGCACCAACTTCAACACTGAGAGGCTTATATAATGTTTGCCTGATGCTCCACAACGGTTTCAATTCGGATGACTAAGGCGATAAAAAAAACAACTTCCCCCACACAATTTCCAACCATGAAATATATTTTTACTTGAGTATATTTACGAGTATGTACAATGTATTTATATATTTATGAAAAAAAATCAAGAACAAAATTTGTCGAAAATATTATATTTTAGTTGGCAATTTATGTGAGCTTGATTTTACATTTTTGTTCAGTACGAAGCCTATAGAGCCCAGCGGGAAAGATAACAATATTTACATGTAAATTGGATCATGGAAAGAAAATTCACAAGAATTTAGTGTGAAAAAATATACATTTTGAATGAAATTTATGAAAATTATTAAAAGTCGAATAACAACACTGCTCAAAATATTTATCTCGATTACATTCAAATCAAACGTGAGTGACAGTTTGGTCTCCAATATAAAAATATAATTTGACCACCATAGATGTCTGGCCAACAGAAAAATAGAGCCCGGTAAAGCAATCCACATTCATTGTGTACGGCTAAAGAAAGAATATATGTACTTGACAGTACGTCTGAATTTGGGCTCAAGGTCAAACTGATGGGCATTGCTAGAAGCGCGAGTATTACGGTTGAATATTTTCATCAGGGAAGGAATGCAACTGGCTATTTCGCTAGTACATTTTTCTTAAAAACAGCGATAAAATAACAATAGGCATACAACATTTCGACTGTGTTCGAGTTGGGTTGGCTATGATTTACCGGAAAATAATTCCCCGGATCCGGATTGCCCGGAAAAAATTTCTCGAGTAACGATTACCCGCGAATTCCCGTTTCCCGATTGTCAGTTCTCCGCATTTAATACCTTTATCTGTGAACCTAATACTTATTTTGATTTTTAACAGTAAGCAGAAATGAATTATTGATTTTTAATTTTGGAAGTGGAATTTCTTTTTGTCATCGCGTCGCCCGCGCCCCCTGCTTTTCCAAATAATATAGGATTTGGGGTGGGGTCTAATTTTGTGTGTTTTTTTTGGATTTAAATATTTTTGTGGACTCAACGAAGCTGCATAAGGGCTCTCCAATAATTTTTCAAAATCGTCATTTTTTGCTTTTTTATAATTATTTTTAAAAAATGTAAAAAAACAGTTTGTACACATTTTTTTTTAATATTTTAAGAAAAAACAAAAATATTAAAGAAATAAATAAATTATTTTTGATAAGTTCGAAATAGCACTTTTTCAAAATTTCCGGGCAATGGTTACTCATCCAATCATGAATTAATATTTCCTTATGCGGGAAACTATTCTGAAAAATTCTAAACGGAATTGCTGGCAATCGTTAATCGGGCAATTCTTTTCCGGGAAAAATTTACACTTCCCTTCGAGAGATGTAAATGCTTCTGTAATATTTCTATCGCGTATCATTTTTAGAGGTCTATATTGAATTTTATCTAAAAGATTCAAATATGTGGGAGTTATACTCAAGACTTGGATGAATGTAGCCTATCTAGATAACACCCAGATCATAAGGGGAAATAAATGTATTGCAACTTCGCCGAAAACCTAAACATTTAGCAGAATTTTTGGCAACACCGAATATGCCATCATTCCACGAAAAGTGGTCTGTGATGCACATATCACGAACTCAAAGCTGATCGTTTTCGTCATGGATAGCGCCATGTGGCGTGAGTTCTCCTTTAACGACAGAAGACAGCACTGAGTTTTTGAATCATTAAATTCTAGGCTGTTTTTTTTTATTTCCCATTGGACAATGCTGTCGAGATAAGAATTTAATGATTTTATCATATGATGCCTAAAGGAAAATATTTTAGGTTTCCAATTTAAATATAAGATTGTGCCGAGTGTTACCTTCTTACTTGAACAAAGCTAACTTTTATTAAAAATTGCAAGTGCGTTAAAGCATCTTTGCATCCAAAATAAAACCAAGATGGAATCAACGCTTCAACTGACTGCTGTGTAAGAGCCGTCTAATCTCAACGCAATAGATTTACGATACTGGTACCGATTTTTTTAAATCTCTAAGGTGTTTGGTATATCATGTCTGAACTTTCCCAAATACTCAATTATTTTTATCAAACCACATTCTCCAGTAAATTCTTTGGAAAATTTTAACCAGTTTGTGTAAATCATTAGATATTATTATCTTGAAGCGTATGGGAAGCACGTCGACTTGCCTATAACCTTTTTTTACACCAAACGTGTCGGTGAGGTCTTTTCCGACCTTGACGGAGCAGCGTGCATTCTCCATCGCCATCCCGCACAAACAGACGAGTTTGAGATGGATGCCAAAACTATATATGGCTCTATAGTCGAAATCGATGAAAAGTTGGTGAGTCTCGATTTGAAACTCCTTTGTTTTTTCCAACATCTGCCGTAGTGCGAATATTTGGTCGATGGTGTACTTCCCTGGCCGTAAGGCCACACTGATGAAATTTTCAGGTTATTGATGAATGGCATCAGGCATTCACAAAGCGGACAGAGAACATCTGTAGGCATATTAATAAGACTGATCCTCCGGCAGATGAATTCCATTCGGCATCGCCGTTGTACAATGTGCAGAAACAATTTTTCCATATCCTCAACACCGACTTCGATTCTATCACGATGTACCCCTGATCATCCTTGCAGGCTTCGGCTCGGGCCTTGTTACCTTGGGAAGTTCTTTATACTTTTTGGTAAAACTTTCGAACTTCATTCCTGTAATGCATCCCCCTTTTTCCTCAATTGCGCACTTCCCATGCTCTTTCATTTTCAGTTCAAGAAGTTTGTGTACCTCTCTCCTATTCTTTTCGTAGAGCTCGCGATAAGATCTGGTCTGTATATGCAGCGGCACCGCCTTGTATGCCTTTTGTTTGGGTACATGAACTTGCCTTCATATTTCGTCGAACCACGGGTTTCGCTGTGGTGGTCGTGCGAGGAACAGCACGTCAGAGGCGACATGTCTAATGGCTTACTGGCAATTCTTCCACTGTTTCTCGATACTTGCAGTTGGCAGCAATGGATTAATTAAATAGGGTGCGAAAGACTCGATCGAAAAAGGATCTTATGGTTTCCTGTGATTGTAGCCGTCCGACACGTCTAATTTCCGCACAGTATTTTCCTATTTTGGCTTTGGTCTAAATATATCCTTAGCATTGCCTTGGCTACAACGAGGTAGTGGTCCGATTCAAAGTTGGCTTCTTGGACCGTTGGGACATCCTTGAGCCTTGCGTTGATCGCAATCTAGTCAATCTGGTTGCCGTTTGATTGACCAGGAATTATCCATATCCCCTTGTGTATATCCAGATGCGGGAACAGTGTATTAGCTACAACAACGATGCGCCCCGCGGCAAAGTCGGTTATCGAATGTTGTGTCTTGTAAGCTATATCTTCCGATTTTGCCACCAAAGACGTCTTCTCTTCATAGTTTGGCATTCAAATCACCCAAGATATTTTAATGTCATAGCTGGGACATTGCTTACACGTCTTTTCCCGAAGCTCGTAGAACTCGTCCTTGGTTTCGTCAGCTTTCTACTCTAGCTTTGATGCGAATTGTCGTTACGTGCTCGTCTACTTTGTTGAAACTCAAGACTTCTTGCCTAAGTATGTCTCTAACGACGAATCCATATCCAAAAAGGGGATGACCTTGTGGTCGGTAACAGTGACCGTAGTAAATGTCGCAGTCTTTCTAATTTCTTTTGCCGGCCCTTCCCATCGCAATTCTTGGATGGCAGGGATGTCTGCTTAATAGCAGTCTAGGGTATCCGCTAAATGTTCGGCTGCACATTGTTCATAGAGAGACACAACATTCCACACGCAGATCCGAAGTTTGTAGACCTTATTTGGTTTGCTGGGTTCATCAACAGTAAATCAGTCCATATGCGAGGCATATTGTTGCTTCGAAACTGAAGTAGTTTTACGTGGCCGCGAAGTCACCCCGAAGACCCGGCGCCCAATCAGGAGGACCAGTCTGTTACAATATAACTCTACGGGCGGGGAATGCGGCTGCCCCGGAAAACCACTCCTTATAGTCCTGAGCACAGAACATGTCGTGTGGTAGTAACCCATAAGGTGTTAAAAAAGTATTTCAGACTCACTGGAACTATAGACGCCACCGTTGATTCCATCTCGGGAATTCTTCCGCTACGACCTTGATAAAAGGAGAAGAGCCTTAGTGGGAACACTCCTCTTGGCTTCTGTCTTCATAACTGTTGATGGCACCGTTGATTCTCTATTCGTTAACCACACACCCTCATTCAAATACTTCTGACGAATTATACAGCCAATTATTTCCAACAGAAGAGTATTGTGTTGCTATTTTTATCTTTTGTTCAACACTCGCGCTTATTAGAAAAGTCACCCTTAATATATTTAATTACAATTTTTGCCATAATTATTTCACTAAACTGTGCCACAAATGGTGAACGGTCGTGTGTATATTGAGCGAATAATTTATGTATTCGTTTTCCGCCAAAAGATCTGTGTAAGTAGCGAATCAGATTTAGAAACTATTTGTCATTAAAATGATAAACTTAAATACCAACAATTAATAGAAAGGCTTAATTGTAAATATTAAACATTTTATCTTTTAAAAATTTTATATAAAAAAAAAAAACTTAAGCAAAAACCTACTTAAATCTCAGTTAACGCCCATGTTATTAAGAATCACACTGAATAGTCCTTCTAAAAGTTCATTACTTTATTTTTATAATATAACAGATACACTTCCATTAAAAGCATGTACAAAAAAAAAATGATACACTAGATATTAATTTAATCTGGAACAGTATGACATATTTTCGCAACGGTACACACAAAGAATTTTATGAAACAAAAAAGCACACAACGTGATTCATGATAATTCAAAAAACTTTGAGCATAATAGTATGATTAATTAAATAATTCCATCTTGAGTACACACACTACACACATGAATAGTCAGCGTTTTGTTTGATTCATATACATTTATACACATATTGGCATTCGTTTTCGTTCATATCACAACAACTGTTAACAAACGGAAAATCCTTCTTAATTATGTAGAGATGGACGAAGGATGGCGACATTCCCACAGTTGGTGTTGGATGTTGGAGGCATGAACAAAAAAATGCCAAAAGTTCTCCCTATCCCTGATTATGAAAATATACGGAAGCATAGATTGTCGGTGACAGGTGCCTACGTACGATAGAAGTTTTCATATTGATTTCAGTTTTATTAATTTTTTAATTAATTTTATGATTCACATTATTTTGGCCCAGAGAGTTAATTTTTGGTTTTAAGAATAAAATATCTAAATAAGTACAGAAATAAAATTAAATAAAATAAAGTAAAATAAAATAAAATAAAATAAAATAAAATAAAATAAAATAAAATAAAATAAAATAAAATAAAATAATATAAAATAAAATAAAATAAAATAAAGAAATAAAATAAAATAAAATAATATAAAATAAAATAAAATAAAATAAATTAAAATAAAATAAAATAATATAAAATACAATAAAATAAAATATAATAAAATAAAATAATAAAATAAAAAAAAGAAAAGAGAAAAAAATAAAATAAAATAAAATAAATAAAAAAAGATAAAAAAAACTAAGGTATAATTACAATAAAATAAAAAAAATGAAAAAATGTTAACATATAGCTAATAAAAATGTAATAAAATAAAAAAGTAACATATTATAAAACTAAATTAAATAAATAAACTATTTAAAATTAAAAAAAAAAAAGAAATACATACAAAGAAATAAAATAAAACACGCTGAAATAAAAAATAAATGGGGAAAAAGTGACAAACCTTTATAAGGGGTGATTTTTTTGTTACTTGGTTTTTGACGTTTATATTTTTGACAGATCACACATGACAAATTCCACGAACATTTGACATTTCGATTCAGTATTGTTTGCATTTCATCATGAATAGACTTACGCCTGAACAACGTTTGCAAATTATTGAAATTTATTATCAAAATTCGTGCTCTGTGAAAAATGTGTTTCGCAAGCTACGTCCGTTTCAGTGACGAGGCTCATTTTTGGCTAAATGGATACGTGAATAAGCAGAATTGCCGTATTTGGAGTGAAGAGCTGCCAGAGGCAATTCAGCAGCTACCAATGCATTCCGAAAAATGCACTGTTTGGTGCGGTTTATGGGCAGGCGGCATAATTGGTCCGTACTTCTTCAAGGACGATGAAGGCCGCAGGGTTACGGTCAATGGAGAAAGGTACCGTTCGATGATAACAGATTTTTTTTGTCGAAAATGCAAGAATTGAACTCGGTCGACATGTGGTTCCAACAGGACGGTGCCACATGCCACACTGCACGCGAAACCATGCATCAATTGAGAGGCGAATTTGGTGAGCAGTTGATCTCACGTTTTGGCGCAGTCAATTGGCCACCAAGATCATGTGATTTGACCCCGTTAGACTATTTTTTGTAGGGCTATGTTAAGTCTATTGTCTATGGGGACAAGCCAAACACGATTGCTGCCTTGGAAGCCAACATTGAACGCGTCATTGGTGAGATTCCGGCCGAAATGTGTGAAAAAGTTTGCCAAAATTGGACCTTCAGAATGGACCACCTGAAGCGTAGCCGAGGGCAACATTTAAGTGAAATTATTTTTAAAAAGTAAATGTCAGAAATTGATTTATCGATCCAAATAAAAATTTTATTCACTTTTTACAAGTTTCTGTGTTTTTTTGAATTTTCAAAAACCAAGCTCTTAAAAAATCACCGTTTACAAGACAATACAATATAACACAAAAAAACAATTGTTTGGATAAGAAATCCTCATTGGGTATATTCTTACTACACTTTAAGCGGTTAACATAGCGTGAGCTTCAAGAAATTGGAACTGCATTTAAGGCAGCCAGTTTTGAAATTATAACACAATGGAAGGTAATAGCTGAACCAGCAACAATAATTTTATTTGCAATGTTGTATCAGATGGCATTCGGTTGTGAAATACAAAATAACAGCAAAATTTTAAATAAATTAAATAAAGTATAGAGTAATTAACTTTTTTGTAGTAATTTTCAAGAGGAGTAGCCAACAAAGTACTCGCCAACCTTAAAAATAACCAGCTAGACGAATAAAATCCCATATGCTAATCCCATAGATCCCAACTACCATATCGTTTGAAAATTATACAAAACACAATTTTAATTTCAGACCACCTAAAGGTACTTTAGCCGAGTTAACTCAATTACGAGAGACTATACGGGTAAATCTGAACCCATTCTATTACGAATCATTATATCAAATAAATAAAAGTAACTATTTGTTTTAGAAACTTTAGTATGCCTAATCACTGAGGCATGTGATTGACGTGATAAACGTGATAAATTTCGATGATGAGAATAAGTCGCCCAAAAAACCTATTCCTATTGAATTTTTGATTGTATGTTTGCGCACCTATAGTTTTAATGATGACATTGTTTTGATTAGTGACATTGATGTCAGAAATGATACACGAGGTAATGATAGGATTTCTAATTTCACATTTCAAAGAACGGGAATCCTTGTGCCAGACAGGAATACACACGTATATTTTATGTGTGTGTATTCTAAATTTTCCAATTCAAGAAATATATGTACCCACCAATTTAATTGGATAGAAAATTCAATGCCGGTATTGTGGGTTATGGTATGGAATTGGAGTTTGTATGTGGTATGTGGGTTGGCCCTGATTGCATGATTTCTGAAAAAGACACGTGCTGTGGTATGTTCTTATACTATATGTATTTGCTATACGTTATTTTTAATGTCGGAATATTTATTTAAAAAAAAATAATGTACCTCTGTTCTACTATGTGGATTCTTTTACTTTCAGTGTTCAGACGAATGATTTTGCAACACGAAGTGAATATTAAGAAAATTTATCTTAAAAACCAGACCGACTGTTTGTAACAGTAGGGTTTCTCAGCTCGTGGGTGTGTTCTCAAAGGTGTAATGATTACATATTCAAGGCAAAGTACAAAAAAAAAATCCCCCAAGGAACATTCAATCATACATTAGCAAAATTTTTATTTTATAAATGCTGTAGTAGCTGACAACAAAAACTTGTGTCTTCCAGACGGTCGAACTGTAAGCCAAATTGAATTTTTGCTAGTCGACGTAAGTAAGGCACGTAATGCATGTACATCTCAGTCGTGCGTATATTTCAGGGAGCATACCTCAACCCTGACCATATCTGTGTTACTCAAAACTCAGACAATAATTGCCTAACATAAATAAATTACGAACCAGACAGAGAATCCCAACCCACAATCATAATGAATTGAAGGTAACCCAGAACAATCTTAGGCTATCATCAGACACCCCAGAGAACAACCACTTCCAGTCAGCGAAGACCCAGACAACCAGGTTCTTTAATTTTAAAAGCTTAAGAATGGAAAGGTCGCAGGATCTGATGGATTACCATATCAGTCTTTTAAAGGTAATAAAAGAAACATCAAGTATTATTTTCGTTCATCAATCATATACAAAGATGACACTAAGTTGTACTCGAAAACATTACATGCTGAATGCAACTCAATTTTCCACATTACTCTGAGTCTTTTGATAATAGTTTGACTGCCTTCCGTTTAAGACTTCCTTCGCCCTAGTGATAACTTTGTAGATCTTAATTGCAATCACAGAGATTGCTTGCAGATCTAGAGGCCGAATATCAGGAGATGAATACCACAAAAATAGATATCCAGTTGAAATATCATAGATATCGCTATGAATAACCAGGTCTCCATGAAACCCAAGAGCGTCTGACGCATAATCTGCGGATTATTGATCAGCGTCTGATCCCACAGGGGCGACGGAATTTAAAAACCTGAATAGAACAGGTAACTGAGCTATTTATGGAACTAAATAAATGAGTAAGACGAATAGATATATTACCCCAGGTGGCAATCCAGGCATACTGGAAAATCCACTCTCTTCGGAGATCGGTCTTACGGATTCTAGGGAGGACCAATTATTGCTTACAGGAAATAGACGGAGTTCAAAAACACTAAGGACTCCACCAAAAATATTTTCAATGGTTACTCCATTTAAAACCCATATCCAAAAATCAAATGACATAGAAGTCATTAAAGAAAAAGGAACCAAACCCTATGAAAAGGTCGAAATTAAAGATCAGCAGTGTTCCGCTAAAAACAACGAGATCCGGCAAGTTGAATCCGAAAATTATTTCAATGAATGGCAAATAGAAATTTTGGCAACATAACAACTTGAAGTCACTGTTGAAAGTCTTCAGCAACAAGTTAAGGGACTCGAAGAAAAAGTCAGCTTGCTTGACAAAAAGTCCGTGAAAGACAAACAATCAAGTCCGCAGTCACCAGTAATGAAAAACCCACATAAAACTGCAAATGAGTTTCATACTGATGAGGAAGAGCTCCTCCTTGAAACTGATGGAAACCGAAATAAACGTAAGTCCAAGAAACGAAAAGCAGAGGGTAGCCCAGAGACTGTTCAAAAAAGTCAGCAGACAGCTTCAACAGCAGATACTGTTGCAATATTGAAAACATCCAATAAAGAAACAGAAGATGTATCCCCAAAGAAGTCTTATGTTAAAGGCACTAAGCAAACTGCACCACCTCCAATCATGATTTCTGGATTGGCAATGTTTGGCGAGCTTAAAGGCGTGGTAGAAAAATGCACGAATAAGGCATGTAAATACACATCATACAATAAAGACAATTGGAAAGTCATTGTTGAAGACGCCGACGCGTATAGATCTGTCACTGAAGAATTGAACAAAAAGAAAATTCAGTGGCATTCGTACGATAATAAATCTACAAGATCGATAAAAGTAATAGCAAGAGGCCTTCACTCTTCATGTTGCCAAAGAAATTGTCGAAGACCTTATACAAAAAGGCCTCCAAGCGCTCGATGCCAATAATCTTATTAAAAATGAGATAATCAAAGACTCCACTGGGGAATCAACGACAAAAAAGAGGTCTCTACCTTTCTTTAGAACGCGAGAGAAAAAGAAATAAAACATCCTCTCGAAATAAAAGAGCTAATATTGGAAAAAAGAAGAGCTCGACAAAAGTGGCAAACTACGAGATTCCCAGATGATAAGGCAGTTTTTAACCATCTTAACAACGAACTAAAAAAAAGAATCAGTGAGTTCAAAAATGATTCACTTAGTAGATTCCTAAACAAATCTGACAACGGATGCTTCTTCCGAATACTCATTATGGAAAGCAGCCAAGCGCCTAAAAAGACCTCAGACACAAAGCCTGCCAGTAAAATTTCAAGATGGTAAATGGATCGCAAACCCGAAACAAAAGGCTGAATTCTTCGCTGAACATCTCGCGAATATTATTAAGCCATTCCCAGCAAATACAGCTACAGATCCCCTACAGTTTGTTGATAGAAACGACGAATGTGAAATATCTTCTGTCACACTCAAAGAAGTAAGAAGCATGTGTCAACGTAAGTTGTCTAACAAAAAATCACCAGGGTAGGATCTAATAACTGCTCAGGTTTTGAAAGAAATGCCATCAAAAGCCTTCAAGAAACTCCAATTTATAATAAACGCATACCTTAAACCAAGATATGTTCCACATCATTGGAAAATTGCAGAAGTCATTGCTTACTTAAACAAGGTAAACCACCAACAGCAGTAACATCTTACAGACCAATATCGCTTAGCAAAATAATAGAAGAAAGAAGACTAATTCCGAGCCATCAATTTGGATTTAGAAATATCTAAACATTCCACGATGGACCAAGTGCATCGAATTACGGATGTTGTGGAAAAGGCACTTGAAGAAAAACAAGTATGCTCGGCTATATTCTTAGATGTTGCTAAAGCCTTTGACAAGGTTTGGCACTTGGGACTTGAGTACAAACTATATAGGGATCAAACAAAATTAAAGCCGGCGTACTACAAGGAAGTGTCTTAGGACCAACCCTGTATCTGTTATATACAAGGGATATTCTAGTGGACATCAACGTTATCATGGCCACCTTTGCTGACGACACCGCAATATTGGTACCAGATAAATCCGTTACGAAGGCTACATAAAAATTGCAAACTGCTGTCGATAAAGTTAGTGATTGGACGCAGAAATGGCGTATCAAATTAAACGAAACAACATCGACGCATATAAATTTTACAACCAAACCATAAACAATGTTCCAATATTTATAAACAGTTCAGCAGTACCTTACTCAAATACTGCCAAATACCTTGGAATGACTTTGGATGCAAAGCTTAAATGGAAAGAGCACATCATAAAGGAACGAGAATGACTTAACTTGGAGTACAGAAAAATGTACTGGTTACTATAGGAAAGAACTCTGACCTATTTATCCAGAACAAACTAATGTTATATTAGCAAGTACTGAAACCCGTTTGGACATATGGCATCTAACTATGGGGCTGTACAAAAAAGACAAATGCTGAACCCATCCAAAAATTCCAAAGCAATGTCCTTCGTGGAATAATAATGCCCCTTGGTATATACCTTCAAATTGAAATGGTTACAGAAGTGGTTAAAAACACGCTATATCACACAATCAGCGACTGCAATGTCATTCCAACTCCGAAATGGAGATCGTCTCAAATATTCGAGAAAATGCTCGGAGATTAAGAAGAACCAAGCCTCATGACCTGATGGTCTAAAAGCTATGGGAAAGTGTTATAACATTAAACTCCACCTAATGCGATGTACACATAAATTAAGAAAGTAAAATCACTTGTCGATCTTTCATAGACTGGTCCTGATTCACCGGTGGTTTTAGTGTGGTAAGAGTCCCACACTACTCGGTACCGATTCTTACCGAGTGTCTTTTGAAGATTTCCATCGGATAAGTATCAGTATCAGTAATAATTAACTTGCTCCTTTTTATGTTATTTTACCAGAAAAGTAGTTTAAATTCAATAAAATTACACAAAACAAATCAGCCCGATGATTTTGGCATTTTAATTATGTGAGTGTATGTATTAGTGATTCTGTTTACGATTCTGAAATCAAATCCAGAATCGTTTTCTCTTCTGTTTAGAGTAACAACTTTCATTTTGTGGGGGTCAGATCAGTTCTGAACGGCCAATCGAAAAAGCATTTAGAGTTTTCATTAAAAAACCTGCCTATCAGTTTCAAATTGTAACCGTTTTATTTTACTTTTGAAAAAATGCATATTCATTTCATCTCTTTATTAAAATTCACTCTGGCTTGAAACAAAATCACTTACAAGTATTAGCTTGAATTTCATATGTTTATCCATCAAAAATTGTAATTCGTGATTTTAAATAATTATAATATAGACTAGCAGACCCGGCCACGCGTTGCTGCGACTCTATTGTATTGCGTACAATTATTAGATATTAAAATTGGCATTGTTAAGGAAGTGATTGTTAAGGAATATAATTAGTAGGAATCAGTGCTTTCCATTAATTAAGAACTAAATGATAAACAATATTTCTTGTTAAACTGTCTTTCGTTAAATAAATAAATAAATAAATCTTATGGTTTCCAACGCGAAAGCATGCAACATATAGCTGCCCATGGGAGAAACACGTATTCTCCAAGTCCAAATGTCTAAAATTTATGTTTTGACGCTGGATGAGGATGATGCTGGTAAAAAACACAAAACCAATGTTATGTATATTAATTTCAGGGTGTCCTTAAGGGAAGCATTTTTAATCTTCAGCGAAAAATTGGAGGAATTTGAAGCTAACTTATCTTCAACACCAACGACGACAGCAACAACTATACAACCGCAGAGTGTATCCGTAGAATAATTGAATAAAATAAAATTGTATTTAAAGTTTGCTTGTGTCATTTTTTCAGACACCCTGTAATGAGAATATTTTTTATGACAACTTACTCTCTCAAATCGCAATTTTCAAATTTTTATGAAATTCGGTCAAAAATCACCAAAAGTATGACTATTTTGTATAGAAGCAAATAAAAGTGTACTTACACATTCAAATTTGAGCGTTGCCAATCACTAAGTTATCTTCTGTGAATTATACGATAAGAAATCTGTACATACCAACTATTGCTTGGTTCTATGAAAACTGAATTTGCTTTCGAAATACATTTCTGGCTATTCTTATTATGCGACCAAAAACCAATACTCAAAAACGTAGTTTCATTCTATTTTTATTAAACTATATACTAAATAAAATTAGTTAAGTGTGAGCCCTGATTGACTCACAAAAATAACGACGCAGAGAATCGTACATATCTATTATTTTCACGTTTTCCTTTTTTTTGTAAATGGAATATAAAATAAAATACACGACTGTTTCGCACGTAATTGCTCTTATCACATCACAACGTATCCAAAATATTTCTATTAAGAATCTAAATATATTTTTAAAGTCGTTTTTACTTAATTTTTTATATACAAAATTTCCTTAATTTTTTTCTAAACAAAATGGTTGTGACAGTCTCAAGCATTGAATAATATAAGCTTAAAAACGAAATTTGAAAAAAAAAATCATTAATACGTTTTCGAAAAATTGAATTTTAAAAAAAATGTATTTTTTTTTCAAAAATCCAAAAAAATATTTTTCGAAAATTTTGCAATGCAGTATTATTTATAATTCAAAGGACTTCCGATATAAAAATTTTGACCGAAATCCGTCAGGCCGTTTATGATAAAGTCGAAAATGAAAAAAAAAATTGCATGGGAGGATTCGTTAATAACATGATATGTAAAAAAAAAATGTTTGACCAAAATGTAGACTGTACCTAAAGATGTGCAAACATTTTTTCTTCGTTAGAGCCGTTTTCGTAATTTGTATGGCAAGTACCGTTATTTTTAAGTATTAAGTATTACAAACTATCCTATCTTAGGAACGCCAGCAAAATAAACATTTCAAAAAAAATTCATGAACATCGGTTAGATAGCTTCGGAGTTCATTCAACACATCAACGTGACATGTGATGTAACACAGTCATACTGAACCGAAGGCGACTTGCTACACCTTGCGCGATGACGTCTCGACCATACAGGAGTCGCCTATCCACAGTTTTCCGGCTGACGTGCTAGATGAGCGGAACCGCCCCTCAATCCTGTATCAGCCATTGACTGTCTAAATAGAGGAGTGCTTCGGGAGGGATGTAGCCACTTAACCGCGCACTCTCAAGATATTCATTATTGGGGTAGTAAGCCCTACGGATATATCGCAATCAATATAATATTACCTATTATATGATGACTTTGAATGCCCAACAACAACTTGAGTGTGCTACCACCAAGTTTTTTCTCAATTATTTTTGGCTGGAATTATAGCTATTTCACGATCTGCCAAGGTCCATCAGCAGATTCTTTTGCTCTAGTGGTGCTGGTCTACTTTTTCATTTTAATTGAAAAACTTCTTGTGCCTTCATCGTGTATTGAGCCATGACCAGCCGCTTAGTAGCCAACGCACTTCGCATCACGCCACCGAGCCCACATGATCAGATCCAACCTAATGCAGTTTTTTTTTCTATTTTTTATCAATTGCATTGACACGAATAGCGCTTTTATTAGCCACAAGTTTATTGTTGTTTATTCGAGTTCTTTCTTATTTTCTTCGTACTCGTTTATAAGACAACATTTTTGTTGTTTATAATGGGTGATTTTTTTGCTACTTGGTTTTTGACGTTTATATTTTTGACAGATCACACATGACAAATTCCACGAACATTTGACATTTCGATTCAGTATTGTTTGCCATTTCATCATGAATAGACTTACGCCTGAACAACGTTTGCAAATTATTGTAATTTATTATCAAAATTCGTGCTCTGTGAAAAATGTCGAAATAATGAAATTATCGCAAAATTGTCTTCAGCGACGAGGCTCATTTTCGGCTAAATGGATACGTGAATAAGCAGAATTGCCGTATTTGGAGTGAAGAGCAGCCAGAGGCAATTCAGCAGCTACCAATGCATCCCGAAAAATGCACTGTTTGGTGCGGTTTATGGGCAGGCGGCATCATTGGGCCGTACTTCTTCAAGGACGATGAAGGCCGCAGGGTTACGGTCAATGGAGAAAGGTACCGTTCGATGATAACAGAATTTTTTTGCCGAAAATGCAAGAATTGAACTCGGTCGACATGTGGTTCCAACAGGCCGGTGCCACATGCCACACTGCACGCGAAACCATGCATCAATTGAGAGGCGAATTTGGTGAGCAGTTGATCTCACGTTGTGGCGCAGTCAATTGGCCACCAAGATCATGTGATTTGACCCCGTTATACTATTTTTTGTGGCGCTATGTTAAGTCTATTGTCTATGGGGACAAGCCAAACACGATTGCTGCCTTGGAAGCCAACATTGAACGCGTCATTGGTGAGATTCCGGCCGAGATGTGTGAAAAAGTTTGCCAAAATTGGACCTTCAGAATGGACCACCTAAAGCGTAGCCGCGGGCAACATTTAAGTGAAATTATTTTTAAAAAGTAAATGGCAGAAATTGATTTATCGATCCAAATAAAAATTTCATTCACTTTTTACAAGTTTCTGTGTTTTTTTGAATTATCAAAAACCAAGCTCTTAAAAAATCACCGTTTACAAGAAACAGTCAAAAAGGCAACAAGAAAAAAACATTGCGAACAAATGGAGTCTTCAAGTCAGAATTATTCATGGCTATTTCTCTCGGGAATTAGACCGATTCTTACCTAGGATGTGGTAGTATGGTGGATTTTTTTGGATAAAACGATTAACTGCGACAAACTAAGTCCAAAAATCAGCTTGCCTTTGTATAAGTGGTGCGTTTAGCTCGACTTCCTCCGCTGCACTTGACACTACGCTTATGACACCCCTCGATATGATTATGCTGTGTCTTAGAGATGACGTTCAGCGAGGATAAAAGATTGTGTCCTTGTGTCCGCCATCACACACTTTTCCGCCGCTACAATCTGTCACTTCTTTTTCCGCCGTGCTTTCACGTTCTGCCTCTTTGCTTGCTGCACCTCATCTTGACTATAATCATCTTCATTAATTCTAGTATAAGTTTTCTTGTTCAGTATTATAGTTTAATCTTTTATAAGTAATTGAATTGCAAGAATAAATCTATTGAATCAAACATACATCCGATCTAACTCATCAATATATTTAGTAAGCAAACGCAGCAAGCTCAGCCATCCCTCTTAAAGCCTCTTCACAGCTCATCGTAAATTTCTTGGAGGATGAATCCATATAATCTTACACGGACGAATCAAACATCTAAACTTAAGTTAAGTTTCTTCTTTTTGATATCCGTATCTTCTCTGAAAGCAAATCTTCTATGAAATCTCTGGAATGTGTGTCCACAAATTCTTTAACAGCCCGAAACTATCGATCATATCTTATAAAGATCGACCATTTCAATATTCACCTTTGTATAGTATCAGACCAAAGGTTATAATAAAGCTGAGGAACTTGCCCAAAGTGGAAGAACACTAACTATTCTACCAGATAGGATACTACTTATTATTTATGTTTTTTTTTTTGTTATTTAAATTTGTTTAATGTTATTTGTTATTTGCCAAAATGGGATCATGAGTTGGCAAGAAGTGAACATCATTCGTAAGCGCCGAAATCATACAAAACAACTCTAATATGACATATTGTTTTATACGAATTAATTGTACAGGGTGGCGCACGAATCGTGCTACAATAAGGAATTTAAATAACTCTTATTTCAATCGATGTATTTCATTACTTTTTTTTTATTGGATTAAACATTAGATAGATAGATAGATATTTTTATTTCATTCTTAAAATAGTATTTGGTTGCTACCGCTCAGTTTACACAGAGAATTGATATTTAAATTATATCTTTCTACTGAATACGTTATTTTTACAACATTATAATTACAATTTAAAAAGAAAATAATTTTATTTTGAAGGAAAATATATGACAAAAACCTTCATTAAGTACAAAAATTACTTCGATTAAGAAATAGATTAAATTAAATTAAAACAATTAAAACAGGTAAAGTAATATAAAAAGGTACATTTAGATGAATGGATAAACAAATAATTAAAAAATAAATATCTAACAAGAAGTAAATAATTAATAATTAACAAGTAAATTAATAAACAATTAAATAAATAAATAAATAAATAACAAAATAAATAAACAAATAAATAAACAAATAATGAAAATAGTACAATCAACAAAAATAAATAAATAAATGAATAAATTATGGTTTAAACATATATATAACTGAATATAAACGAAAAAATAAATAAATAAATGAATCCTTATATTTGTAATTTAACTACCAAAGAATTATCAGAAATATCACATTTAATTAAGAAGCTATCAGTTAATTTTCGAATTCTTCTGCAAATCAATTCAACCAACACCTGCTTGACTATGAAGATCATTAGTTGAATGATGCCGGGGTAGATTAAACATCATTTTTAAAATTTTGTTTTGACATACTTGGAGTTTTTTAATATGGCAAATTGCACAATTCCTCCACACCTGACATCCATATAACAAAATTGCGTGAAAAACAACCTTGTATATAATAATCTTGTTTTCAATACTTAAATGCAATTTTCTATTTATTAGCGGATATAGCATTTTAATTGCAATATTGACTTTTTTAACTGTTTTATTAATATGCTCATTAAAGATAAGCCGCTTGTCAAGGTTTATTCCTAGATATTGCACATTAGACTCCCATTTCATAGAAGTTCCATTGACTTTGAGCTCGTTACCGGGTAGAAACAATCGCTTTCTTTTTCTGGTGAAAAAGATTGATTTTATCTTTCCAGCATTTAGCTTAATTTTCCATTTGTGATAATATCTCATTAAAATATCAAGCGCATGTTGAAGATTGGTCTCAATATTAAGACCAAACTTATCCGAAGAGAGTATGCAAGAGTCATCTGCATAAATCCCTGTTTCACAAAATGGTAGCTGTGGAAAATCAGACGTGTAGACATTATATAAAACAGGACCAATAACTGAACCTTGAGGGACACCATACTGTATGTTAACTAAGACGGATTTACTTTTATTAACATACACTTCAAAACATCGACCAGATAAGAAACTTTGGACTATTTTTATGAGAAAATTTGGAATCCCGAATGTTTCCATTTTGTAAATAAGAGCATTATGCCAAGCAGAGTCGAAAGCTTTTTCGATATCTAATAGGACCATACCTGTAGATCTACCTTCAGTACGATTAGTTTTGATTATATTACAAATCCTAAGAACTTGATGGGAAGTACTGTGGTGACTCCTAAATCCAAACTGTTGGTCAGGAAAAATATATTTTTCTGCAATTAATAAGTAAAGGTTTTTCTTTAATACTTTTTCGTAGACCTTACGCAAACTACTTAGGAGGCTAATCGGCCTATAGCTACCAGGGTTCTCCCTATCTTTGCCAGCTTTTAATATTGTTATGACCTTCGCCATTTTCCAGATCTCTGCAAAATATTGGTTTTTCAGACAGGCGTTGATAATAAAGGTCAGATATTCCGGATTTGGGTAAATGTTTGAGATATAAATTCTTTATCTTATCGAGTCCATCGGTTTTCTTTACTCGCAACTCCTTAATTATAGCGGAAATATCATCAACAGAAACTTATTCATCATGAAATGTTTCTGTTATAGAAGATAAAATTCTTTGAGAGGCAGCGTTTACCAAACCAATGGTATCTAAATCACTTAGATGATGGGATACTTCGTGGTTTATCTTGAATTCTACAGCAAAAGCATTAGCTTTTTCACTATCAGTATAAAGGACATCATTCGAATTATTACGTGCAGGAATCAATCTGGCTTTGTTTTTTTTTATAATTTTAGCAATGTTCCAAAAAGGTTTATCATTTTTCTCTAGCTGGCTTAGTGTTTGATTCCAACTAGTATTTCGATTTTTTTGGATTTCCATGCAGATAAGTTTATTGAAATATTTCAACTGGTAGCGATGTACTGGCAAACGATATCGTTGCCATTGTCGTTCAATACCATTTCTGACACTAATATATTCAAGAACATAACCAGGAACTTTACTAATGTGATGTTTTTTGAGTAGCTTCGGTACAGAGGATTCTACTGAGCTTAGAACATGATTAGAAAAACTTGAAACAAGCAAATCATCAACACCTTCTTTCGTTGTAACATTTTCTATTTCCGTCGGCATATTTCTAAGTTTCGATTTTAAATCCGATTTGAAAATTGACCAGTTAGTATTTTTAAAATCAAGATAATATTCCTCTATTATTGGCAAATACATCGAAGATCCCAAAGCGTTTACTTTAATACAATTAAACGATATCTTTTCTTTTCTACGCTGAATTAGAAATTACCTTTCGGAATGTTCAATCAAAGTCGTTCTGGTCGATTTGTAGTTTGAAATTTACAAAATAAATACTAGATTTCGCCAGGATTTCATTTTGCCGCACTCCAATAGCTGAATTGATCCTCTTGAAACAGATGTTTTAGAAAAATAGGCAGTTATTCTCAGCTCCCTTTCTCCCTTCTGGGAATGCTCATCAGCCAACTACAGTGATTCTTTCTTCAGTCGCACAACACGAATGTGAATTGCTTTAAGGATGGTTTTCCTTAACTTAAGCACGTGCTTTCTCTATGCATACCTACCAATAAGATATTTTTTGTCGCTAGATAATTTTAGTTACCTTCTTTTTATTGACTTTTTGCAAAACAATATTTTTTGGGATAATTACGGTGATGTTACATCCCTGGCATTGGAGCCAGGATTGACTCTTCTTTTACTATGACCACTGAACTGGATTTGAAACTTCACTACACCAAAGATACATTAATTTTGTAAACTGGGAAGAACTTCAAGATAGCGTTAAGCTTTGGGGAGAAGTTTCACCCTACAAAAACGCAGCTAGGGTCAATATGAGTTATGAAGAATTATTCCAACTTGTTAGTAAAGCTTCCACATTAAAATGCAGAAGTGGAATGCAAAAATCAAGAACGATCCCCTTACATTCAATTTTTCCGATAGCAAAGGAAGAGGATGAGAAGCAATGGCGAAAGATCCCTTACATCCCCGGTGTGTCTGAAAAGCTTTCGCTACCTCTATCTAAAGCCAAAATTAAGCCAACCTACTTTAATAATTTGATGCTTAAAAATGCTCTTTGTAACAACAAAATAAAATGAAAAACTGAGATTGTAATGAGAAGGGGTGTTTACAAAGTAACTTGTAAGGAATGCGGAGGAGTTTATGTAGGCAAAACTTCAAGGACACTATCTAAACGAATAAATGAACACTTAAAACCTCCGGTTAACGAGGATCCCTCTTTTGGACTCTCGCAACATATAAAAAATACTGGATATGGCTGCTCTTTGGACGATGCCGATGTAAAACTTTTACATCGCTTATCTGCTGGACGTGTATAAGATAAATACGAAATCTAAGAAATAAATCGACACAAATGCTTATACATTTTGAATTGCCAAAAAGACCTAACAAATAATAGTCCCCTGTCAAATAAAACAAATATGTAGAATAACTAGCGGACCCAGCGGACTTCGTCTCGCCTAAATTTAACGCCTTCATATAAACCCTAGACATATAATAAAGCAGTAAATAACACAGTAGTGCAGTGTAAAAGTGTGTATACAAAACACTTTCAGCCTTATTTTGAAATTCACTTTCATGCGAAAGTTAGTCGAATTCCAATGATTCGTACTTTGAGTTTCGAACGATTCGAAAGTTCACTTAAACAATCGGAAGTTCATTTTTTCATCAAAACTAACCAAAAAAAAAAAACTTTTGAATGATTTGAATTAAGTGTCATTTAGTTCTCGTTCAAGTTTTTTCGGAAGAATTCATTCACAAAACATGTAAGTTTGGATATTTTTACTGAAAACGAATTAAAACAAATTACTTTTATGAGTTATTTGTTGGCTTTCTTAATAAAGATCGCAATCGCGTTTCAATTGTACAAACCGGGAGCAGAAAAAAGTAAACGTGATAAATATATATTAAAAACGTTCCATTTTATGAATTCAAAGAGTTCTTTTATGTTTTTTTGTTGATTTTAGTTTTTAACCGAAATAAATAAGTAAAATGTGTAAACTTTTAATTAAAATAATGCATCATTTTCTTCCCGACTGCTTCCTGATTAATGGATATTACATATCACTTTGTAATAAAAAATTTCGCTCTTGACTATATATTTGATGGATCAATTATCCATTTCCTACTTAGAGCCGTCTTCACTTTTCACACACAAAACAATTGGAATAGTTTATCTTCAACTTATTTAATATTTTTTATATTTTGTTCAAATAAAAAATTAATTTGTCGGCAAGCGACTTTACTTTTGACTTTTTGACAATTAAAAAGTGTGACCAGTTGTGTGTAAATTTAATAACCACTGAAGTTGTTTGTTGACCAACTGTTTTTGATTTTTGTTAAAATTTTTTAAACATAATTAAAGTGAAACGAAAGTTCAGAAAAAATCGAGTGTTTTATTATACAAACGTTTTTTGTTGTTAATTCTTTTTCATATCAATAAACTTACCATTATTTCCTAAATGCTTCAAAATAAGAACTAATTTTATTGTTGATGTATTTTTTACATAATTAGATTTACCAACTACACAACAAAACTTTAATTTACTATATGTTTCTGTAATAATAAAGATTTATTGTCCGACCAATTTTTTTGATTAAAAAAATGTCTAGAAATAAAATGTCACTTTGGTCATACAAAATCCAATAGAAATGTCAGTAAATTTCAAACATCTGACTTTCAAAATAAGATGCATTCAAGTTCATTTTGCGCGATCGTTTAAAAATGAATATTATTCGTTCGAATGTCAAAATATACAAAGTTCATTTGAATGAATAGATATATTCTATCGCAATAGCTATTCGTTCGAAATTCAAATTAAGGCTGATTATTTATACTATTAAATTAATAACAAACATGTGAGTGACATTTTTGGTCATAACTGTGCTTTTTGCCATTGGACAGTAAACAGATGCCTTAGCTGTACTCTCCAAACTTGTCCTAAGATCTTTTAAAAATTTCATTCCAATCGATCCAGACGAAAAAACGTACTTCGCGCATAAACATAATTTGAATTATTCTTTATAATAAAAAGAGATAAGAAGATACACTAAATAAAATTAATGAAGTGGGAGCCCTGATTGACTCACCCACGACGCAGATACTCGTACATATTATTTATTTCATGTTTCTCTTTTTGTATATGGAATATAAAATAAAATGCACGACTAAACCTTATGTTCGATCACATCGTGTGTAAAAGAATTCTATTAACAATTTAAATATATTTTTAAAGTCGTTTTTTTTTTAAATTTTATTTACAAAATTTCTTTTTGTTGTAAAAAATTGGTGTGGGAAATTTAAATATTTCATAATACCCGTGTTCTCGTGACTATCAAGTACAGAAAAGTAAAAATTTTACAAGGAAAACAACAATAAGAACATACTGGGAATTACTTTTCCTTTTCATCAGAAGTATAATTGAGTTCCGATAAGTAGTAAGTCTATTCAATCATAGAGGGCATTGAAATGATTTTTTTTAGTAATGTATGTTTGTATTTCTTTTTTTTCTTGTATTTTTTCGGCTTTTTGATAGAAAAAAAAACAGATGTGAAAATCCCTTCATACTAAAATAAATAAAATCAACTTGGAGTGTGTATCGTTTTCGTAAAAATGTTTTACTTTGCTGTACTTGCTAGTCACGACAACACGGCTAGTATAAACTTAACGAAATTTAAAAAAAAAAAATCATTAACACGTTTTCGAAATATTAAATTTTTAAAACAAAAAATATTATTTTTCAAAAATCCAAAAAAAATATTTTTCGAAAATTATCTATGCAGTATTATTTATAATTCGAAGGACCCCTTATATAAAAATTTTGATGGAAATCCGTCTAGCCGCTTATGATACAATCGAAAACCAAACAAAATTTGTATGGGAGGTATCGTTAATAACGTGATATGTAAAAAAAATGTTTGACAAAATGTAGACTATATCTAAAATAGTGCACACATTTGTTTTTGTCAAAATCGTTAGAGCCGATTTCGAAATAATCAAAGTTGGTAGAAAAGTACTGTTATTCTTAAGTATTAAGTATTATAAACTATACTATCTTAGCAAAATAAACATTTCCAAAAACAAAAACATGGAAATTGGTTAGATAGTCTCGGAGTTCATTTTACACATCAACGTGACGTGAGATTTATATATAAGGTGCGTGATTGCTAACTTAGACATGTTGGTTCGATCCCCACGCTAGGCGCATTCTTTTCCATACCTCCAATTTTAATTGGTTGCCACCCATGGGTTAAAAATGAGACAGTCAATACCTGGTTCTAGGTTGCTTTTAAAAGACCGTAGGTCTTACAGGCATATAGTTCAATTAAAAAAAAAAAAAAAAAAGGTTTTCTATTTTTAATGTATATATTTTTTTATAAATTTTTATATAATAAAGTATAGGTATAAATTATTCACTACGCTAACTTTTAAGAAAAAGAAATTGTATGTAATAAATCAGTGTCCTGATGATGTCCTTATAAGAGGAAACGCGTTGGCCAATAAAAAAAATTACAAATGTGTGGAAAACACAAGTGCTTTATTTATTCATTTATTTTATAAAATTCTTATAAGTAAAAAATGTTGAATTTAATGTTTCTTAATATTTGTACTGAAATTTTTTCCTAACGTTTTTTTTCAAAATTTTGGCATATCTAGGGGATTTTTAAGGTGGATCTGGCGACTCTTTTTTTTTGGCTTTCGGCAACACTACTCATACATACATACAAATATTTTCGTATCAAATTATTAATTTGATAGTGGAGATTTTTAACGTGTTTTTTTATTATAAATTAAAAATTTTAGTTTTAACAACTTAAAACACAAATTATTTATTTTTGCTTAAATGTACATTTCGGAAGCTATACTTCCATCGTCAGTAAGCTCTATTTAAATAATAATGACATTTTGATATTAATATTAAAATTCAATACAAACAAATAATTACACAAACAAATTTACAGTGAAATCATGGTCTAATATAAACTTTTTTAAAAATTGGATTTCTTATTGGTCCATCGTCCCTATTCATTAAATTATTTTTATTTTTAAATATATAAAGAGATTCGAAAGCATCTAGCTCATAAGGATTATTTACATTACGTATTAATTTCAAATTTTGTAAACTAAAATTATGGTTATTGTCTAGCATGTGTTGTGATACACTTGATTTTGTTTTAGATGCACAAAATGTTCCTTAAATCTTTTGAGAATTGGTCTTTTTGTCTGCCCTATATATTCCTTATTACAATTGTTACATCCAATTGAGTAAATCCCTGATTGCTGTAATGTTTCAATTTTGTCCTTTGATCCACTAATCAGATTTTTAATGTTTATTTCACTGTTTTGGCTAATTCTGATATTTTGTTTATTAAATATTGGTTTTGGCTTAGATGTAATTTCTGGATGGAAATTAAATGTTGACCATTTCTTTTCTGAATCTTGTTCATTTCTGATTAAATTTTAAGTTGTATATTTCCTTAGGTTTTGTTTTCTTTTATGAGCAATCAGTAGATCATCATTTAGTTGTTCTGTATACCCATTTATTTTTGCTATTTTTTAGATTTTTTGAATTTCACTGTATTCTCTTTCTTTTGTCATTGAAATATTTAGGGCTCTAAAAATCATGCAATGAGAAGCTGGTGTTTTTTGTTCAAATGAATGAAATGAATCAGATGTTATGTATCTAAGAGTATTTTTAGGCTTTCGATAAATATCAAATTCGATGTTTTCACCTTCTCTAATTATAGTTAAATCTAAATAGTTTAATTTGCCGTTTATTTCTTCTTCATAAGTAAGCTTGATTGATGGATATTTTCATTTATTTAACATGTTTGTTAAACTTTGAAGGTCATGCTTTTTGACTATGGCCCAAACATCATCTATATATCTGAACCAAATTCTTGGAAAATTTCTTTCATTTTTCATTTTAGTCTCTAAATTTGACATGAATAAGTTTGCTAAAAATGGATTTAAATGTGAACTCATACTGCAACCAAATCTTTGTCGAGAGAATTTTTGATTAAACTGAAACCAATTTTCATCCATGCATAATTTAATAAGACGAATCTGTTCATTAATTTCTTCTCGTTTTAGAGGATTTTTCTCTAACCATTCTCTGAGAAAATTTAAAGTTTCATTAATTGGAACATTTGGATATAACGAGATAACATCAAATGAAACTTGAATTTCGTTATTGGTTATTTTTAAATCTTTTACTTATTTTTTGAATTCAATGCTGTTTTTAATAGCTCTTATTTCGAATTTATTTTGCAGATTATTAAGCTTTTCTATTAACCAACATTCAAGTTTTGTAATTACTGATCCTGTTGTTGATGTTATTGGTCTTATTTATTTTCCAGGTTTATGTAACTTGAAGAAGGAATACATTCTTGGTAAAATTGGATTCGAAACATTTAATTTTCTTGATAAATTTTGGTCAATAAAAATATCTGCTGCATTTCTTATGGCTGCTTTAGTTCTTCTTATCATTTCTTGTAAAGGATTAAAAATTAATTCTTCTTCGAATAGACCATTTTTAATAAATTCTTCGTTAATTTCACTATATTCCTGTTTATCAAGTATTACAATATAATTACTTTTGTCTGCTTTATTAAAGATAACCAAAGCTTTCTTTTCTTTCATATTTTTTTCCAGCTTTTCTGAAATCTTTCATTTTTGTAGATAAGCTCGTTAAATTTATATCATTTATTTTTTCTACAGCCTCGCATCTAACTCTTGCTTTTTATCTTCATCATTGAAATGTTTAAGAGCTGTTTCAATGTTAACTAAAGCACTTTCTACGGCTTGTTTTTCTGGAGGGTGTAGTATGAAATCTAATCCTCGGTTGAGTAATTCTATTAAGTTCACTTGGTGTAAATTGAACATTTGATAAATTTTTGAAAAAGTCCTGCACTGGTTCTACTTCTTTGAAAACTTTCTTTTGTTTTAACTTTGTTGTTCTTCCTGTTAAAATATTAAATTTATTTATTAAACTTTGTTTTTTCTTACCAAATTTAATTTCAACAGTATCCTCAATATTTTAAATATTTCAGAAATTGAAGAAGGTCTCTTGAGTTTAAATTATGACAGCAATCCCGGTCCAGATGAAATCCCACCGATTGTTCTTAAAAAATGTGCTGCTTCTCTTTCTGAACCGCTTTTCTTTATTTTTGAGAGCTCTCTCGAGAACGGTGAATTTCTTCCTGTGTGGAAGAAATCATTCTTAAACCCAATTTACAAATCTGGGTCTAAACATCAAATATCCAACTACCGTCCGATTTGTAAATTGTCATGTATACCAAAACTCTTCGAGAAATTGATATATGAAAAACTGACATTTTTAGTTAAAGAAAACATTTCACCGCTTCAACATGGTTTTGTTGCGGGAAGATCAACAACCACCAATCTATCTATCTTTACCAATTTCCTTTTAAATAAACTCGAAAATGGACATCAAATTGATGTAATTTATACCGATTTTGCAAAGGCATTTGACAGAGTAAGTCATTTTATTTTAATAAAGAAGTTGAAAAACTTTGGTTTTCATTCAAAGCTCTTGAAATGGTTGGAATCATATCTCACGGGTCGAATTCAATTTGTTTGCATTGACGAAGTTATCTCGAAACCTAGTTTTGGTTTCATCTGGTGTGCCACAAGGTAGCCATCTTGGACCCCTTCTTTTCCTAATTTTTATAAATGACTTACCTAGTATTTTCCTTAAATCTAGTCAACTTCTTTTCGCTGATGACCTAAAGTTATTTCGGTGCATAAAATCTATTGGTGACTGCCATCTTTTACAAGACGATATTTTAAAATTGTCCCAGTGGTGCACGAAAAACCAATTATATCTAAATGTTTCTAAATGTCAATGTTTTTCATTTTGTCGCAACTTTTCTGAAATTACTTTTGATTATATAATTGATAACCAAGTTCTTGAAGGAGTTAGGGAGAAGAAAGATCTTGGTGTAATTTTTGACCCCAAGCTGAACTTTTCGAAACACATTGAATTTAGTGTATCCAAAGCAAATTCCATGCCAGGTTTTATTAAACGTAATAGTAAGGAATTCACAGACCCTTTTGCGCTTAAATCGCTTTATACGACTTACGTAAGACCAATCTTGGAATACTGCTGTGTAATTTGGAACCCTTGTTATAACAGCCATTCTAAGAGAATTGAAATTGTCCAAAAAAAGTTTATACGGTTTACTATTCAGAAATTTGGCTGGAACATCGATACTCCATCGTATAATATTAGATGTCAACTTTTAGGAATTCAATCACTTGAAAACAGACGCAAAATTTATTCTGTGATGTTTATTAGTGATATTTTATCTTATCATATCAAATGCCCTTATCTGTTGTCTTTAAGCAACTTATATGCTCCATCACGTCAGCTTCGAGTACGTTGTTTGTTTCGAGAAGATGAACACAGAGTTAACTATGCGAAAAATGAACCAATAACTCGTTGTGTAAAAGAAACAAACCTCATATTAAATCTTGTTGACTTTGATTTTCAATTAAGTAGATCTTCTTTGAGAAATAATTTAATAATGCATTTTCATTTTAATTGATTATTAAATTTAGATTATGATTTAAAAAAACAATTTTTGTTTTTCATACTTTTAATTATAGGTATTTTAAGCATTTATATTTAAGTTAAGAATTATTTAATAAAATGAACACTTATATTTATATTTATCTAGTAATCTAATTGTAAATTTTAAATCTCATATTGATGAAATAAATAAATAAATAAATATGTTTTATAAAAATATTCCATACACTTGATTGTTCTATTATTTCAATTTGAGTTTCTCCTTCGTGGTTTAATTTTGTGCTTAGATATAAATGTAACGAATAAGGTTCTCTTTCTATTGTAAACAACTTCACTGTAAATTTGTATTGAATTTTAATATTAATATCAAAATGTCATTATTATCTAAATAGAGCTTACTGACGATGGAAGCATAGCTTCCGAAATGTACATTTGAGCAAAAATAAATAATTTGTATTTTAAGTTGTTAAAAATAAAATCTTTAATTTATCAAATTATTCCTAAAACAAAATTATCGCGCAAAAACATACATTAGAATCCAAGACTATCAAAATACATTTGTATACCTACCAAACTCGCAAATAGAGGTACGTATGTCTTCCTAGGCCGTCTTTACATTCCATAGCACAATGATCCAAGCGCAACACCAGCTCCACTCGATCGTAAATTTCAAATAAAACGACTTAGCAGAAATGCTCTATCATTCAAAAACAATTTTTCTATAGCTAGGTATATTGCTGTTTAAAAAATAATGTTGACATTGCTCATTTAAACCTGCCTCCAACAATAAGTTATATCGAACATGGTATTCAGCATTTCTATAAACATCCTACATCGAATCCTAAGCCAAGCAATCAAACCTAAAAAAAAAAAGTAATAATAAATAGAAAAAAACTTGCTCCCTTTCTGGGAACTTCAATCCCGTTGCCGGTAGATATCACACACACATTCTTTAATAATGAATGGCTGCCAGGAACTGAGCTTTTGCCTGTGCCTGTGCCATTTGTTAAAATCTCTTATACCTGATGATGACAGAAATATGATTGCTATGCAAATTGTCCCTCCATCATAATTTCATTGTGTATAGGTATGCACGGGTGTATACTGTATAGGTGTACAGTATAGGTACCTTACAACCTACATCGTCGTCGTCGTCCATTTGAGAATTGAGGGATGTGAGAATCGATTGCCGTTTCCACGTCGCATATAGCCATACCCCTTTATTCGAATTCGTCCCACCACCCGTCGCCATAAGCCACGCCGTTCGCCACATACGATAATAATAATAATAATAATAATCGAACGTAAGCATCATTCCATGCGACATAAAAGAGGAGAAAGCCTAGAAAATAGAAATAACTACATACATACTGTTATGTGAACAAAAAAAAAGGTCCTGAACTGCGATTATGGGAGAGGGCGGCACATTTTATTAACACTTGAAAAGCTGTTCTGATGAGTTGTATTGTGCTACTCTTTCCGAGCGGACAAAGGGAAAGGCCTGTTCTCGAGTTGGATTTATTGCCAGAGCTGCCAGTTATTTAAGAAACCAAGATCGGAATTTAAAATTGCTTTTGAATGTCTTTACGAGTAGCCCACAAAATTTGCCTTTCATCGCGACGATCTCACTTGGATATTTATCAGTGCTAAGTCTTCTACTTGGCTGAATAATTTTAGTAATATAATTAATTTGTATTATAAAAACCCTCCTAAATGTACAGTGCGGTTCACATGGTTAGTCGCACTAGAAAAATAGTGCTTTTTTCTCTTGCGTTTAACCAAATCAACCGATTTATTTGAGCTTTTTTTGCACTAGTGAACTGAAAGAGATCAAAACAACTATTAAGTGTCTCTCACTAATATTGTTTTTAGGTTTTCTTTTTCTCAGAGAATTAAATTACCTTATAAATAAATGCATTTTTTGGTAGTTCATCAAATCAAACAGAAGATTTACAATTATTTATAGAGAGAAAAACGGTACGACTAACAGTGTGAAATGCAGGTGGCATAAAATAGAGTCCAAGGCAATAAGGTCCAAAACCACTATCTATAGTGCAATAAAGTCTAAAAACAAAATGTAATAACATCCAAACAGATAAAATAATAAGAATAGGCTTGATCTAATTTGAAAGTAAAAAAAATGTCTTTATTTACCGTTTTTAATTGAGTTGAATAATAAACAAAAGTGTTAGTTGAAGATCATTAGGTTAGCCATTGGGTTAGTCGTTGGAAAAAGATCTTATAGAAAACACCGGCAGGCAGACGTTTAAGCAAAATGAGTGACCAAAATAAGATGACATATTAAAGTATCTGTCAGACGAAACGCCCCACTGTAGGTGTTTGACAAGTGTCAAACAAAGTTTGAGAGACTATCCCCTTAAACATATCAAAAAATCAGCTTTGATAAAATAACGTAGTTGGGTATGCACTTTTAATACTGCATATCTTCGTAAAGCCCCAGCTTTGAAAATTCGGAATGTCCATTTGTTCTTATCTACTTTGGTATCTATGCACAGAAAAAAATTCAGCTATGGTGAAATGACGTATGCCTAACGGTCCTGGGATCTTACTCTGTTATAGAGTGTATTCGTTACGAAATAATTCACGGTGAACGAAAAAATAGCGGCGCAGGGACATAAGTGGAAGGGACATTAAGTCCAAAATTAGCATTTTGGGACTTATGTCTCACCTCGGTGGGATATAAGTCCCACAAAAAATATTTGGGACTTTTTTCCCACTATTATAGGTTTTTTTTGGAACTTGTGTGAAGTGTTTTTTTGCAATTATGTTCACGGCATGCAAAAAGCTCGTAGCGTAAGAGGCTGCCCCCTTGCAACGCCCTGATTGACCCAATATACGATTTGGGGTTTGTACAAATTTGGGTAAATGCAATTTTTTTGTGGATTTGTAATATTTTTTTAAAAGGCAGGACACACAAAGCATACCTGCGGTATATTGCTCTCTCATCACATAGACCAAATTCTTCCGTTTACCCGTTCAATTTGCTTTCAGTTTTAGACTAAACTTCATATAACAAGAAGTGTTTTAAGTATTTTTTTATTTTACAAACAATGTAAAATTTTATTTTTTACATAAAGTGTTATCCATTTTGCGGTTTCAAAAATATAGGGCTGGAATTCGACATCTGTCAAACTAAGTTGTTAAACCATTTTTTTTTCAGTTGAAAGTCTGACATTTACGAGATCGCTTAACTATCGCACAACACATAAAAATTGTTAAAACTTACTACAAAAATGGTGATTCTGCCACAGCTACATATCGTGCTTTAAGAGGAGATTATGGTTTACATAATCGTCCAACTACGCAAGCAATTGGCAAAATTGTGAAGAAATTTGAAAAAACTGGATTGGTTACAGATATTATAAGGCCTGTGCATCATCGTTTCGCTCGTACCACTGAAAATATCGCTGCTGTAACCGAAGACCCGAAGTGTCGATTGCTCGTCGTTTTCAGGAATTAGGACTGTCTTACGGTACATTATGGCGTATTTTGCATTTGGGTCTACACCTACATCCATATAAAGTCCAGCTCACACAACGGAAGCCAGCTGACCATTCACAACGTCGTAGATACGTCGAATGGGTGCTTGAACAACAGGCGGTGGACGACGATTTTTCGAACGAAATGTTCTTCAGCGACGAAGCACATTTCTCGGTGGGTATGCTAATAAACAAAATTTTCATGTTTGGGGTTCTGAGAATCCTCAAGTAATTGAAGAGTGGCCATTACATCTACAAAAAGTCAGTGTTTGGGGCGCTCTTTGGTCCAGTGATGTGATTGGACCTTACTTCTTCGAAAACGACGATGGAACGACTGTCACCGTCAATTCGGATCGTTATGTTCATATGATACCCTTTTTTTTGCCTGCTATTGAAGAATACGACTTGGAGAAAATGTGGTTTCAATACGACGATGCCACATGCCACACAACTCTAGCCAATATGGCTTTATTACAAGAGACATTTCCTGGCCGCTTAATTTCTCGTCGTGGCGATATCAACGGGCCACCAAGATCATGCGATTTGACACTGCTGGAACTTTTTGAGATACCGCCCAATATGTGTCAAAAAGTGGTCGAAAATTACCTCAAAAGAATCGATGCTTGCAACAATTCGCGTGGTGGTCATTTAAATGATGTAGTGTTTCACACATAATGCCAACGTTCAAACTTTATAATAAAAAAGAAATATCATGAAAAAAAAATATTTTATATGCGTTTTATTTACGTTTACTTTTGAAACCGCAAAATGAATAACCCGTTAGTAGCTGTAAGATTCGAATGTATAGCATGTCAACGTTGTATAATATTTAAAAATAGTTAATATAGATATATAACAGAAAGATGCATCTGCAATTACCAAATTAGATCAACTTCAATTTTTCGCTACAAGTCGCTGCTATATTTTGAAATTTCTATCCTTTTTTTATCACCTTTTGCTTTTAAATAAAAGCTACAGAAATAGGGAATTCGCTCTACAACCAACATATTAAATGTGTCTTACCAAATGAATGAACAATTTTCATTTCAGCCATTGATTCAGCTATGACATTTGTCATTGCTTTCATATGGCATTTTCATGTATTTAAAATGCTTAAATATGGTTTTGAAATTATTATAAGTGCTGGCAACGAAACGAGACCAAGCGAGACTTTTGTTATTCTCTTTTCGTTCTTGTCAAAATCGAAAAATTTCAATTTCGTCTTGGTCTCAGTCTCACCTAACCAAGTCTCGTCTCGATTTTGATCTCGCCTTCTTCTAGTCATTCATATACGAATTAATTAGTAAAACAGGAGATAATGGAATAGTAATCATTCAATGCTCGCATACAGGGTTTTTGTGTACATGTTTCTCTAGCATTTATCATTCGAATAAATTAGTAATAGTAATCACTCAGTTCTCGAAATTTTTTTTTTATTAAATGTTGGTTGATCACTCGAGATACAGATAGATAGTATGTAATATCTGAAATTTTTTTTTACAATGCTCGAATATAAATGGACGAATTGAATGATTTCATTTGCTTTTATAGAGTTGAATGTGTTCACGGTGAATCATTCCATTATTTTGATTACTCGAATACTAATATCTCGATTATTGAAATTATTCGATTATGCACATTACAAGTAACAATCGTCCCCATCAGAAGACATAAAGGGGCTATAAACTTATCCTGTTAACTGCATTAGTTTTCCAAGTATTAGTTACACCGTTCTTAGCTGATTAATAGAGATTCCATTGAAGGTCCAGGATAATTGGTTACTATACAATATTCAAACCTTTAATTATTTTTGGATCGGTGTCAATACGACGAAATCAGTGGGATACAATCTTAAGCGCTTACTGACCATCCGTTCAAAAATTTCTAAAACTATCTTTAAGGCATTTTGGGAAATGCCATTAATGTCAAACTTAGAATTTTACTTTAAATATTTAGTTGAATAATATTTTTGTTTGATAAAAAAATTAATGTTTTTCTATTAAATTAGATGCCAGCATTCGAGTTTATTAAGGTGTGCAGAAGCAGAGACAATAGTCGAATAAGGAAAACGAACATCTTGAGAATTGAAGCCGGCTTATATCGTGCTGACGATATAATAAGTAGATAAGCTTCAACAGACTTCTAAAAGAGCGAACAGTAACATGCTAGGTGCGCGGAAATCACTAAAACAATACATTTCACAAGACTGTCAGTTACGAGCATATCGGTTCTAACTATTTATTAATAATTAATTATGTTCAACCACCGCGCAAACCTATAAGATATATTGGTTCTGTTTGGAATAATTTATGTTGACAAGAAAATGCTTAGCAAAAATGAAACAACAACCGCATTATGGCAACACTGTTATAGGTAGATTGTATTTCTATTCAGGACGACATTAATATTTGTATACACACAAACAGGTACCATAGTTACCTTCATTACATGTTTGTAGGTATATTTTATGCAATCTGGCCTTAGTGCTTGATTTTTTGATTGCCGTATTTGTTGTAGCATATTACGTATTATTTATTATATGCACGTGAATGTACAATTTATGATATTGACGCAATAATAGACGGTTTGCTCTTTTAAATTATTATTAATAGAAAAAAAAATCGAACAAAATATTCGCAATAAATATTTACAACAATTTTAAATATTTAAGAATATTAATTGAATTCGACGCTTTCGCCTGACGCAGAACTTTAGCAATAGCACCTGATTTTTAAGTAAGACTATAGCTGTACTTGACATCTTACCGACAGAAGACAGTATTTAGTATTCATTAAATTCTATACGGTATTTTATTCCCCAATGCACAATGCTGTTGAGATCAGAATTTAATGAACTAATGTAGCTCTACTACCGAAGATCATAGATTTCGATCGAAAAACGAATAAGAATGTATTGCCATGAAGAAATTAGTTTTATTAGAAGAAGAAGGAAAATAAGTACCGAGAACGGATGCCTGGGCGTCCTACAACTTGTGACTATAGATCACTTCGAAAGAGGCGACGGAAGGCGTGTCCGAGTGTGCCTTCGAGAAGCCCCGTGCGACACATTAATACATTAAAAAGTCTCTTAGTCTTGAAATCATTAAATACCACAAGCCAGGGGCCAATTTCATAAACATTGACAAGTGACAATTCTACAAATTTGTCGCACTTGTCTGACAAGTTTTCATTTCATATCGTATTGGCAGGTGACATAATTGAATAACAATTTTGTAGTGACAATTTTGTAACAGGCTATGACAAATTTGTCGTGAAAATTTTGTCATTGTTATATTTTGAACAATTTTATGTAACGTACTTACGACCATTTTCTTCACTATTTGTCAACTAGCGTCAAAATCTCAAGGTGGCCAACACTAGAGTTGACACAAACTCGAGAGTTGAGTGCCAAGTTGAAATTTATTTTTCTTCACTATTTTAAATCTCAACTCGAGAGTTGAAATTTGAAAGTTGGTCTACTTGAGTTTTTCAAATTATCCCTGGGATATTTGTGATAGATATGTCATTTTCATTTGAATTTATTGCGTATATTCAAATTAAAACTTAAGCTTCGTAATTCTTTTTGTTTATAATAATTTAAATTTATAAAAATATTAATGGCGGACAAAATAACCAAATTGCCAAAAGTAGTTTATACTACTGAAGAAGAATATTGGTTGGTTTCGAATGCATTGGAACATCGGGTGGTTATCGAAAATAAAAAAAACCGACGGTGCCTGATAAGTATAAGGGGAGGAAATTGCTAAGGCTTTCAATATCGCACCGCCGAGCCAGGTTTGTTTAATTAAGTTTGATTTTAAACTGTTGTATTAACTATAAATCTTGTAGGAAAGAAGCGTTAAGTCTCTGCGGGAAAAATATCAAAAAATAAAACAAAATTTGAAAAATCGCGTGTTTTATTTTAGTAAAGACGCCAAGCAAACTGGTGGAGGTCCACCCAAGAACTTCCTGCGTTGACCGAGCCAATGCAGGAATTATTTAAAATTTTAAATCCATCCACGTATGGTCTTTCAGCAGCGACGGGTGATAGCGATTCAATAGTTTTCAAAAAACCGGAATTGAATCCTTCAGGCGTTGAAATAAATCAAATCGCTGATGCTGCACCCGTAACTTTCAAAGAATTAACCATAGGAGATGAAATTTTTGTATTTGAAGACGACGAAAGTAATGACGTTATTCTGGCAGACAAGGCTGTGGATTGTTTGGATAAAAAAAAATACAAAACAGAAAGATCATGAGCATGAACACACTTGGGAAAGGGTTAACCCAGCAAAGTTGCGAAAACCATCAAACCCTTTGCTGAAAAACAGGCGTCGCAGGCACAACATTGAAGCCGAAGTGGAAACACCCAAGAAGACTCCCACATTGTCTGAGGCAAGACAGCAACATTTGGCTGCTAAGAATGAAAAAGAATTGGAAATTCTGGACAATGAAATGGAGAGGTGTAAGCTGGTGCGTGAGAGAGCTGCCGTGGACCTGGAACGAGCTTTATTAGAAAGGGAAAGAGCGGAATTCGATAGAGAACGTTCGTTAATTGAGTTGGAAAGAGCCAAAAACCAACTTGATTACGAAAGTGAACTCCACAACGTTCGCATAACAATTTTAAAAGAAAGCCAAACAGAACGCATACAAACTGCAGTCCCAACAGCCGCAGCAAAAGTTTTTTTTTGTTAGTTTTAAGCTTATATTAAATATTTAAATAAATAACACATTAAAATAGAATGTATGACGTCTTTTAATGTTAATTTTTCAGCATTCTTCCATTGAAATTGGTAGATAGGTTTCTTCATAATCTAATATTCGCTGAAAATAATTTCGAATGCGAAACCTAGCGTTCCCACCCGTTGCCGATGGTAATTGATGTTGCCCTGTGGATGAAACATTTGTATTACGCAACATATCTTCGAATCCGGGCATTTCCTGTGGAGTTTGTGGTTCCATTTCATCGACTGCTTTGTTGTGAGGGTACGGCACAAGCAATTATAATCAATTGTACGGTTTCAACTCTGCATCTTTACCCGGTGGCCAATATTGGAAACCGTCTTTTCCAAATTCCATAGGAACGCTCGACACAATTTGTAGTGCGAATCTGAAACTCGTTATATAAATTTTCAACAGAGTTTGAAACATTTTGAAAAGGTGTTGCCAATTAATTTGTGTTTGAGTAGCCAGAGTCACCAAGAATAATAAAGTGCTCAAATTCACCCGCTTCAAATCGTTGCATCAAAGTTGATGAATTGAAAATACGTTGATCGTGCGTGGAACCCTAGGAAAAGAATAGAACCGATTATCAGATGCATAACTTTTTCATTTTTATTTTATATGTAGATCATATACCTGACAACGAGCAACGATATCTATTATTTTCAGGTCTGCAGATGCAACGGTCTGAAAGTTTAAAGAGAACCAACCCTTGCGGTTTCTGAAAAGTTCTGCATCGTTTCCACCAGGCGATTGGATTCTTACATGCGTGCAATCTATTGCCCCAATTGTTCTTGGAAATTTGGCTACATCGTAAAATTCTTTTGCTGCTTGTAACCGTTCTCTTCGTGTTTTGGGCATGCGAACAAACTGGGGTGCGAGGTTAGCAATTGCATTTGACACCCGGTTCACAATACGATGCCAGTTGAAATACTCACACTAATAAAATCAGCAATGGCTAACTGAATTGACCCGAGTGCATAATACCTCAGCACAATCAATAATTTGGTAATTGGTCGTAATTCGCGCGATCTACACATATTTAAGTTAGTATAATTTAAACTAAGGAATATTCACTAAGATATTTCACTACGTACCTTGTTTCAGTGTAAGGCAAACTACTTTTTATCAATTCCAAGAGCAAAATTGTCGTTCGCTTTGAAATAGGAAATCGGTAGATAAAATCCTGGTCGTCCCATTTTTCCAGCCCGACCCGTGGACACATTTTATATTGTCTTTTTTCAATCGCCAGCAATTCTTCTTCTTCTTCATCTGCGGTTACGGAAGCAGACGATGGATAATTTTCCAAATAATAGCTTTCTCGGAACATTTTATGTTGAAAAGTATTTTTATTCAAACCGAAATCGAGAATAATTTTTGACAGAAGATGCAACGAAATGTATTAAAAATTTGAATTTGACATAAAACTCTCAAGTTTGCGCTCTTAACTTCTACTATTTTCGGAAGTTGAGAAAACCAGTAATTAATTAACTCGAGAGTTGAGAATCGATAGTTGAAACTGTCAACTTTGAGTGAAGAAAAACAAAATCACAAGGTGAGAATAAAAATCCTCAACTTGAGTTCAACTTGTAATGAAGAAAATGGCCCTTAATAGATTATTTATGTAATGCACTGCACATATTATTATGAACATACATAGTATGTATGTATAAGTAAAATAACTGTTTTTGTCTTTCATTTAATATTGACCTTATTTACAATCCGTGGGTATTATTTTAGTTGGAATACTCAAGTCAAGTGCAGTTAAAATTACAATGAATAATACACTAAAAATAAGTGTTCTTAAAATTTTACTCGAAAATAAAAAGATTTTATTTGCAAAATTCGGCGAAACCTTGGCCCATGAAGTGAAAGTAAACAAATGGAAGGAGATCGCAGACCAAGCAAAATCCCTCAAGGCAATGGACTCTTATAATTGGAAGCGTCTTCGAGATACTATATGGCAGAATTGGAGAAAAGGAGCAATTGTTAATAATAACAAAGTATTCATTAAACATACGACAAATACTTTAAATATTAAATTCTAGGAAAAAATAGACAACCGAAAAAGAACTGGTTCAGTGAAAAATGCATAATAGACGAAAGTGATAAAATAATTCTTGAAATATTGGGAAAAGATTCACCAATTATTGAAGGTCTTCCTGTTTCCGAATCATCTGGAGACGACCATAAAACAAATATATATGTTAGAAGAAGCTAACTCTGAAAACCCGATGCCCAAAAAAAGACTTCGTTTGGAAGAAACAAGTGGAAGTCAACAAGATAACACACAACATGAAATTGAAAAAAAAATATTTGGAAGTTAAATTAAAAATATTACAAAGGGAATGTTACCTAAAAGAGCTGGATATATTACAAAAAGAAAGAGAAACCTTTCACCTTCAATTTTACCAAGAAAATTGTGTGAAGAGAGACAACCAGTCAAATCAAATGAAATCTTATCTCAGGCCATTAATGATGCATTAGCGTATTCTGACGAAACTGATTGATCATTACAACAACAATTTGAGTATAAGTGAAAGAGATGACATCTTATACAGAGGTTATGTTTTAATTTATTCTTTTTATGACAAATGGACGTTAATGTTAATTTGAATTTCTTAATAATTTTTTTTTAATTTATATATATAAAATAATAATCTCTATATATAAAAAAAGTCGTGTTAGTTAAACTTTTGAATTTTTTTTAAATTTTGGTGGGGGCAATACCCCCATCCCATTTATTAGGCTTAATACAAGCTTCCTAACTTAAAACTATGAAACATAGGTCTATGATTGGGTTGAATTGGACGGACGATTTAACAGGAGGAGTTTTAGGCTGGGAGTGCTGAGGTTGAAGTCGAAACAGTTTTCGCTTAAATTAACCCTTCGCAGCATACGGGTAATAACTTTAATAACTAAAGAACAGCTAAGTCGGTTTGGGTGAAAATTAATGGGGAGGTTGCTTAACACTGGGAGACTGACATAGGATACTTTTTATCCCGTTCGACCGCGCTCCCGTGTGACGTGACATAAAACGTCAAAAAGAATGCAAGTAGTATAACAAAAACGCATCTGACAAGGAATAGCAAAACGCGGATGACAGCTTAACGTAATTTCGTCTATGGTTACGTATGGATGAAAATTTGAAAATTATAAATTTTTTTCAGAAATCAATAATCAGTAATAATCAGTGAATGCTTCTATTTGCGATTGATGCTCTTAAATGTGCGTGGGCCAATGTCATTTGACACACTACGGACTGTTAATGGTATAATATTTCCAACATCGTACCATGTGAATAACTCAATTTACTAGAAAACGATACCCATTGGGATACGACAATCTTTGAAGCCACTATCTCTGCATCTTCAAGTCAGATACGCACATTTTTTGCTATCATCATTTCAACATGCTTTCTATCGAATTCATCTAACCTGTGGAACAAATACAAGGATAATATGTCAGAAGATATTTTACATCAAATTCGTGTCAGTTCCAGATATCACGATCTTGAGATGAATGAGGAGATATTTAATCGGACTTTACTCTTGATCGAAGACATGTCTTACCTCATGTGCGGTAGCTTACTAGTCAGGTTAGGAATGCCAGCACTAAATCGTGAAATAAATGCCAACTTTAATCGAGAATTGGAACGGTAACATGAATATGATCACCGGGAATAAGATTTAGTAGTTCAAACTAATGTAGCCATGTTGACCCCAAAAATGTAGTTTGTGATACATTAATGAAGGCTATTCATGAAGGAAATGGTGGTTTATATTTCCTGGATGCCCCCTGGTGGAACATGGTGAGACATTCCTCATGTCAGTAGTTTAAGCCACTGTTCGTGCGAGATCCAATATTGCGGTTGCATTTGCTCCTTCTGGAATAGCAGCCACATTGTAAGAATGATGCCGCACAGCTCATTCAGCATTAAAATTGCCGTTGCATATTCAAACTATTGAAGAACCAACATGTAATATTGCAAAAAACTCAGCTATTGCCAAAGTTTTATCAGCATCGAAAATCATCATCTGGGACGAATTCACAATAGCATCTAAAAGTACATTAGAAGCACTTAACCTAACATTGAAAGATCTACGAAATGACTCGCGATGTTTTGAAGGAGCAATGATTTTACTGTCTGGCAATATCCGCCAAACACTGCCAATAATTCCAAGACCAGCGGCGGCAGACGAAATAAACGCTTCCCTCAAATCATCGAATCTATGGCGCTATGTGAAGAAACTTCAGCTGACAACAAATGTGAGAGTTGCATTGCTTAATGATACATCTGCTAAAGATTTCTCAGATTTCTCTATCTGCAATGATCGAGCACCTGTAGACAAATCGAGCGGATTGATTACATTTCCTCAGAATTTCTGTAATTTTGGTGAATAACAAGTGGCATGTTCACGGGTCGGAAGACCATCTGCGTTATTTGTTCCACCTGATAATAAAACAACAATGTCGTGTATCACAAGGTATCTAACTGAAGAGTGCAACCTATGCACCAAAATACATGAACTTATTGTTCATTAAAATATTTTATTTTTTTTACTTTTATTTCCTGATAAAAAACTGAACTTAATAAAATCCAAAATCTGTTTATTTATTGAATCTAACTCGGAACAGAGTTCGCCGGGTCAACTAGTTTAATACTATAAGCTTAAAAAGAAAAGATTAAATCGGCTTAATCAAAGAAGAAATAATTCAAAATTCTGAAATAAATACTTAAACTAATTTGAGCTCAACAAAAAGTACGCCATCTTATTTTTTATATAAATTTGAATTAACAGAAAAAAAATTTAACAATCTGTGGAGAGGTTTTTGAGAAAAAAAAGTTTTTTCTTAAACTTTTTGAAAAAAAATTCAAAAACGCCAATTCATAGGTATTCAGCAAATACATATAACTATAATTTATATTATTGAGCAGTTTTCAAAATATAAATTTTTAAACATTTTTTTTTTAATGCTTTTAAAAATACATTAAAATATTAATTAAAAATATTGGTACACAGGTAAGGGTCCTATGGAAAGTACCGCTTTTATTCATTTTTTAAAGATTTTTTTTCAATCATATGATCGGTCGTACCTAAAAGCTGCACTGATTTTTTTCTAATCAAAATCGTTAGAGCCGTTTCCGAGAAAAATAGGCTTTAACGTAACGGTTATATGGCATGTACCGGTATTTTTGGAGCTAAAGAAAAATTTCAATTTCCTATCTGTACAATACCTTAAAAACTCTAAATACCCGTTGGGGCTGTAGGTATACAGATACAACTGACAGACAGACTGACGGACAGAATTTTTAGACCATTTTTTTCGTCTTCGCTATCATCGTAATGTCATGTTTGATTATTATCTCAAAACTTTTTTGTAACGAATGTATAATTTGCTTTATAGTACCTATAATCGCAAATAAAACATAAAATGCACGACTGGATCGCGCGTACTTGCTCCTGTTTTCGATCACATTATATGCAAAAGATTCTTAATAGAAAAGGCTAAATGTATTTTTTAAGTCGGTTTTCACTTAATTGTTTGTATATAAGAATTCTCATATTTTTTCTAAAAAAAATTGTTATGATTGTTACCCAATTTTTTTGATTCCACAAAAATTGGGTAACTTGTTGTCATTAGTCAGTAAGACTAATTTTTATTATATTTTTTAATATTTTTTATTTTATTCTAAAACAACTTAAAGTCTTTTATTTGGTCACACAATTTCAGCTATTTATTTTAAATATAAGTTTATAAAACACCACAATATATTCTCAAAACGACAGTTCGTTGGCATGTCACCACTCCAAAAATCCGGAATCAAATGGCTGTGTATTAAATATTAACTTCAATTCAAACAAATTTGGTAACTCACTGCAGTCCGTGATGTACTTAATAACGTATATCACAATTTTCGTAACATAATATTCTCACCGCTGTTGTTAAAATAATAAGAAACTTTGTGTTCAGTTTTATTCGTCAGTCCGCTGTGTGTTTTTCGAATTTGAATTTCCCGCGAAATGTCTCATACTAAAATTCAAATAACAGTTAACGTTCAAAGTTATTGGTAAAGTTAGCTGCAGACCACACCATTTGACGGTCGCCATTACTGTGTCAGTGCTAGTGTTGTGTTTGGCGTGGAAATACGTGCGTGTCCAATCAAAATATCAGTCCTATGGTGAGTTAGTACTTTCTTATAAACATGTGTTTTATTTTAATTTATACCTAATTAACTTTAATTTATTCAAATATAGTTTGTTTATATTCCAAAATACCAATATAGACGTTGTTTCTGACGTGTTGTGGACTGACGTGTTTCCAGGGTACTGAATTTAAAAAAAAAAACTCGACTCGCTGTGTCTTCACCACCATTGTCTGATCTTATTATATTATGGTGTTTTTATTTGAAAATCCGGAATTTTTCTCCGATCCGGGATTCCAAGTGAACACTTTTGTGTGATTCTGGCGATTTTAAATTTTAATGAGATTGTGTGTGTGAAAATAATTGTGTATGTGGAAAGATTCAAATTCAAAAAAACTGTTGGTTGCACAATTATGATACAAAAAATGACAACAGTCGAGTTTGACGTTCAAGTATATGAATGTGTGAGTGCTTCTGGTTCTGATTCTAATTTCAAATCCAGAAGCAAAATTCTCTTTTTTCAGAATTAGAACTGTCATTTTTCCCAAGTGAACGCTTCAGAAGAGTCCGGAAGGCTTCCGGATTGCCAAATAAAAACGAAATTAGGTTTTGTTGAAAATGTATTTTCTTTGTGCTCTATCATGCGATCGAAATCTTCAGTTTTCTCCTTTAGCAAATAAACATCAGTGTATCTACTGAAATCGTCAATAAAAGTTAAATTAAAGATTTTTTTTTAACAACTTGAAACACAAATTATTTGTTTTTGCTTAAATGTACGTTTCGGAAGCTATGCTTCCATCGTCAGTAAGCTCTATTTAAATAATCTTATTTAAAAAACTTTATAAAATCTTTAATTAATTACAAAAAACACGTTAAAAAATCTCCACTATCAAATTAAATAAAAGTTAGAAAATATCTTTTCGCGCTAGATGTTTTCGTTTGCACGTGTCCGCAGGTCTAATCGTGCAGTGCTCTTTCTGTTTGACTTTTACTTAAATGGTTGACTAGTCATTTTTGCTTCCATACAAATTTCACAGTCTTGATCTTATTACAATTTATAAACTTTAAAGGATCACTTACCTTTTCTCCGATTCTAGTCGTTTAAGTGATTCGTAGTTGCGATGGCCAAATATACGGTGCCAGTGATGTAAACAGTTACCTTCTTCGCTACTTTCTTCAATATATAATACTTTGATTTCAGTTTCTTTTCGTGTGAGCTTAAAAAGATTTCCTATACTAGACCCTTAGATCGAATTTCACATAGTTTACCACAAAAGAAACTGTGGATCCTTTTTCCATTAACTTCTATATTGATAGTAAACTCCCTTGCAGATTTGGAAGATAAAAGACGTCTTCAATAAACTACAAATGCTAAGCATTAATTGTACCTTATTACTAGCACTAGCCTTTTCATGGTGTTCCTTGAGCTTATCCCATGCTGCCTTGGCTGTTTTAGCCCTTCTCACGTGATGAAGTTGACTATCTTCTACTGATAGGTCAATATTGGATCTAGAATCGGTTTGATAATAATCTCCTACAAACTGTCTTTCCGTAGTAGGAATTGTAGCTTAAATTTCCATATGTGGTAATTATCCGCTCCCAACTTAGAAATGGATGTTCGTAAAGAATCAACCATTATTTAAATTGTTTAGAGCTCTGGGGCCAACACATATTAAATCTAGTTTTGAACAAATGAATATATGTATATATACTTCTTTGATATATAATAATAAAAACAAGATATCCTTTCTGTATGGATTTTAATTTTAGAATAAAACAAAAAACTAATGTTTCTAATTACACAAACATATCTGCCTTCTAGAGCAGTTTCTACGTTGTATATACTATGTAGAATGAATACAAGCATACGAATGTTATATTCAACAATTACATCCTAAGAGACTTACTCAAAATGTCAATTAATTCCATTATTTTCTTATGAAGTTGTAAATTTTATCAGTACTGTGTCACCCTCGTCAGTCCCTTGGCAGTGAAATTCACAAAAACCGATATATCTCAGAATCTACATAAAAAAGTGACTGGCCCGGTCATGAGCATTATCTTCATTAGATTAGTTATCTTAAATTTTAGAATTTGTAGGAATTTGGTTTAAATAATATCATAAACAAAATATCCCTAAAAGTTACCCAATTTTTGTAGAATCACCCAAATATTTAATTTAATAATAAAAATTTAAAAAACAAAATTTCAGAAAAAATCGTCCGTTTTCGAAATATTGAATTTCAAAAAAAATAATTTTTTTTTTTCAAAAATTTTAAAAAAAGCTTTTTTCTCAAATTTTTAAATGCAGTATTATTAAGAATTTGATAGTTATCCTGCATAAAAATTATAATCAGAATCCGGTGAGCCGTTTATGAGAAAGTCGAAAATCAATAAAATGGTTGTATGGAAAAAAAAAACTTGGGCAAAATGTAACCTAAACCTATAGTAGTGCACAGATTTTAAATTTTTTTTAAAATCGTTCGACTCGTTTTCGAGATAAATTAGATTGTAGACAAAATTGTATGGCTGTTAGCTTGGAGCTAAAAAACGATTCAAAAATCTATTTGAGAATCACCTAAGACATTGAAATACAGACGTTTAGGCGATCTATAGCCTGTACAAGTATACAGTTTGCAAATAAAAATCTACTCCACCACTCCGCCTAAAAAATCTATTTCACTTTTTACTATGCGAAATATAATTACAATATGGCAAAGCTTTAGATTCGCAAAGAAATCTATGTGGAGATTTTGATCAAACTTATATTACGATGATGGCGAAGACGAAAAAAGTGGGTCCCGCAATTCCGTCGGTCTGCCTTATAACATCTACAGCCCAATCAGCTGAAGCGATTTCATTCAAACTTGGGATTGATTTTGAACCGTTTTTTAGCCTCTAAACTAACGGTACTTGCCATACAAATGGTTCTCCATCTAAATTATCTCGAAAACGGGTCTTACGATTTTGTTTGTTATTAACGGTACTGCCATTAAATAATTTTTTTTATTTTGGACTTTCTCCTAAACGACTCGACTAATTTCGGTTTATACGAGTGGTCCTTCAAATTATAAATAATACTGCATACGAAAATTTTCGAAAAATATTTGATTGGATTGTTGGAAAAAAAAACATTTTTTTTGTAATTCAATACATATTTCGAATAGGTATGAAGATTTTTTTTCGAAATTATATTTTTAAGCTTATATTTTTTAATATACATCAAATTGCCATACAAAATTTTGTTTAAAAAAAAAATTGAAGAAATTTTGTATATACAAAATTTAGTAAGAAACGACTCTAAAATATATTTCGCTGTTTCTACAAAGAATCTTGTGCATAAGATATGGTAGAACATAAGAGCAAGTACGTGCGAACCATTCGTGCATTTTTTTTGTTCTACATATATGCAAATTCAAAAATGCTTAAGATGGTTTTGAAATCAAAGATTGTCTTAAATTTAAATTAGTATTGACTTTGAAAGATTTTATGAAGAGCTTAGGAGCAAGTTTGTATGACAGTTGTGCGTGTAATATTCTTTTTGGTAATGATGCAGTCTTGCAGATTTTAATCTTATGCACTCGCCTCATTTTGGTCAAGCGCCGCGGGCGCCTCTGCCAGCGGATCTGTGTAAATATATCGAATCAAGCTTTTCAAGGACTCTAGCATAAGTGCAAAGGAACATTTATAATCCTTTGAAATAATTTCCAGCAGCGTCGAATGGACAGCGAACTGTACTGCGAGAAAATCGCCTTCATTAAGTGAGCTGACAAATGTCGAAATATTTTAACAATCGTTGTTCTTTTAAGACATGCAAATTATTGACAATAAATTGCGTTACATTATGATGGGAAGGTTATTGCAACACATCGAAAATTATTCAATATATTTTGTATCACATTTCCAGAAAACAATTGCAGCTTATTTATTTTTTTTATTTCAAGGCTTAGCTAGTTGTAATTTTTTAAATTTTTGGAACTGAGAATTTTTTGCTGTATGTATGTACAATGTACATAGATACCTTTGTAGCTAATCAAGTAATTAAATTATTATTTTTTTTTATTTATAAATGATAAATTGCTAAAGAGTATCCGTTCAAGCTAAAAGTATTTCATTCCTAGTATTTGCATAATTAATTTATTATTATGAATGTGTATGGGCAATAATAAATATTTTGCCCCTTGAAAAATTAAAGCTTTGATAAATCGCTCAATTATGTATTTAATGCTTTGAAAAAAGGATTTCCGCTTTGATTGTTTTAAAAATTTCAGTTTTTTTTTGTTTTTGTTGTATAGTAGTTATTGCTATTTATTTTATATTATTTTTGTCTACGCACATGATAATGATAATATGGAAAAAGGTTTCTGGAAACTTAAGCCGTCAACTACACTTTTTAAATATTTAATTAAATAAATTATTCTACTGGAAATTAATTACTCACATATCCTTTGTATATGAACATAAATTACGTTTAAAAAAGTTTTCATACATATATATGTATATGTGTGTATCTACTTATTACCAAAAATGAGATAAAAAAAAAGTTAAATAAAAACAATTGCCATAATTATTATTCATTTTTTCGTTCAATTGCACAGAGACAGAACGAACGTGAGCGAAACAGGTTGATTGTGGTTGCAACCACTAACCACCACAACTGGTTGTGTAGTATGTGTGATCAGTCAGCCAAGGGATTAAATGGCTTGAAACTTCCCATAAAGGGATTTTGCAAAGATAATAATTGTATCTGTCTCATTACAACACATACAAAAACAATTAAATTCAACTTTTTAAATTCGTCAAATATTCATGAAGGAGCAAAAATTTACGATCTCTATTGTATTTATAATCAAATATATGTTTATTAAGATGGTTACGCATTAAATTTTAAAATTTATGGAGTAATGGAAAATTATAAAGGGTTATCCATTTTGCGGTTTCAAAAGTATAGGGCTGGAATTCGACATCTGTCAAACTAAGTTGTTAAACCAATTTTTTGTCAGTTGAAAGTCTGACATTTACGAAAATGGATCGCTTAACTATAGCACAACGCATACAAATTGTTAAAACTTACTACAAAAGTGGTGATTCTGCCACAGCCACATATCGTCCTTTAAGAGGAGATTATGGTTTACATAATCGTCCAACTACGCAAGCAATTGGCAAAATTGTGAAGAAATTTGAAGAGACTGGATTGGTTACAGATATTGTAAGGCCTGTGCATCATCGTTTCGCTCGCACCACTGAAAATATCACTGCTGTAAGTGAAAATGCTGCCGAAGACCCCAATGTGTCGATTCCTCGTCGTACTCAGGAATTAGGAGTGTCTTACGGCACATTATGGCGTAATTTGCATTTGGATCTACACCTACATCCATATAAAGTCTAGCTCACACAACAATTGAAGCCAGCTGACCATTCACAACGTCGTATATACCCGGAATGGGTGCTTGAAAAACAGGCGGTGGACGTCGATTTTTCGAACAAAATTTTCTTCAGCGACGAAGCACATTTCTCACTCGGTGGTTATGTTAATATACAAAATTGTCGTATTTGGGGTTCTGAGAATCCTCAAGTAATTGAGGGGAGGCCATTACATCCACAAAAAGTCACTGTTTGGGGCGCTCTTTGGTCCGGAAGTGTGATTGGACCTTACTTCTTCGAAAACGACGATGGAACCACTGTCACCGTCAATTCGGAGCGTTATGGTCATATGATAACCGACTTTTGTTTGCCTGCTATTGAAGAATACGACTTTGAGAATATGTGGTTTCAATGCTACACAACTCGAGCGAATATGGCTTTATTGCAAGAGACATTTCCTTGCCGCATAATTTCTCATCGTGGCGAAATTAACTGGCCACCAAGATCATAAGATCATGCGAATTGACACCGCTGGACTTTTTTGTTGGGGCTACGCGAAAGACCGTGTTTATGCAGATAAACCTTTAACTCTTGAGCACTTGAAAGCCAACATTCGTCGAGTTATGGCTGAGATACCGCCCAATATGTGTCAAAAAGTGGTCGAAAATTACCTCAAAAGAATAGATGCTTGCAACAATTCGCGTGGTGGTCATTTAAATGATGTAGTGTTTCACACATAATGTCAACGCTCGAACTTTTTAATAAAAAAGAAATATCATGAAAAAACAAATATTTTATATGTGTTTTATTTACGTTTACTTTTGAAACCGCAAAATGGATAACCCTTTATTTGTTGTAAGACATAAGTACATACATGCAGTATCCAAACTAATTTATTTTAATTCATTGTACGCGTTGGATAGCATACCCAAAGCAATCCGGATTGTTTTGTGCTGTTGTAACGCCTACGAAAATATAATGGACGACTGGAACGCACGTACTTGCTCTTATGTTCGATCACATTGTATGCAAAAGATTCTTAATAGAAACGGCTAAATATATTTTTAAATTCGTTTTTCACTCAATTTTGTATATAAAAAAAATTCTTAAATTTTTATTAAAAAAAATTGGTATGATAAATGGTAAATATTTAATAATAGCTATAAATTTAAAAAAAACTGTCCACCCGCTTACGAAATATTGAATTTTCAAAAAAAAAATAATATTTTTTTTCTTAAATACAAAACATCTATTTGTTGAAAATTTTGAAATGCAGTATAATTTAGAATTTGAAGGAGCTCCTGTATAAAAATGTTTACCGAAATCCGTTGAGCCGTTTATGAGGAAGTCTATAATCAATAAAATGGTAGGTACCATTAATAACAAAATATCTAATAGAATGTTTAGACATAATTTACCTAAAGTAGTACAGATACTTTTTTTTATCAAAATCGTTAAGGCCGTTTTCGAGATATTTAAGATGGTATACAAAATTGTATGGCAAGTACCTACGGATATTTTTGGATCTAAAACAATGATTCAAAAATCTATTTTAGACAATCACCTAAAACGCCTAAGCACCAAGTTTGAACAAAATCTGTTCTGCCGCTTAGGCTATGGATCGTTCTACAGACAGACAGACAGACTGAATTACGGGGCCCACTTTTTGTTTTCTCTATCATGTCATCTATGTCAACTTTGACTAAAATCTCGAGTTAAATTTTTTTACCAAGGTTCTATGCTAATTTTGAACTTATGTCTCCTTCAAAAAAACTATTTTGGAATTAAGTGGAAAAAGAAAAAGAATTTTTGACTTATGTTCCTTCCAAATGAGACAAAAGTGTCTCTGAGTCTTGATACATAAGGGAACTTGATCAAAAAAACACATTTTGTGAACTAAGGGCTGCTAAAAGGTATTTGAATTAATAATTCAGCAAGTCCGATTAAATAACGCTAAGGACCGTTTGCTGAAAAGAATCATAAACATTTATGTTCAACTTAAAACGCTTATTGGCTACTTTTTCCTCCGCGTAAACTGTCACATAAGTGCTTATGTAGAACTTATGTAAATTTTGAATGTGAATACCAGCAAACGGAGTTAAGTCTTCTACTTGGCTGATTAATTTCAGTATATAGGAATTGTATTTTGTGTTAAAGCTGCAAGCGAGCTTCTCGTGGAAGCCCAGAATATGCATTAAGTGTAGCGGAGGCCTGGGCTTTTAGACTCAAAATTTACATTTCTTTTTATAAAAAAATAAAATGCAGGACTGGATCGTACGAACTTGCTCTTGGAGCTAACAACTTTAATGTAACTAAAAATTGGAGCTGTTTATTAGGCAGGTAGTCTAGGTATCCTATACAATAGCCGACGTTGGTAAGATTACCTTGATTCTTAGTATGTATAATAAATTGCCGAATGGCTGATTCAACGAAGAGATACATAGGTACCTACCTACAAATGTATATTTAAATCTAAGTTATGAATTTTAATAATGTAAGTTAGGAGGGTAAAATGTATCTACATACATATATGTATAGATGTAGCCTAAGTATATAAACATGAACATATGTTTATAATAATGCAAATAAAATTGCGTCGGTAGCTATATGCATATAAGTTTATAATTTAGGTGCAATATACATACATAAGATTGTGATAAGATTTGATTTTTAAAGACACATATATATATATATAAATGTATGAGGGCCTAAATTGTATTTAGTATTCAGTGACGTACTCAAAAACAAGTAAAAAGGAATAATAATAATTAAGAAATAAATGGATAATACACATAAATGGGAATATATCCAAAAAAAAAAATTTCAAAAATCGTTGAAGCGGTTTTTTTAATAAATTATTTTTTTATGTATAAAATTCTTAAAACATTTTTAGCAAAAAAAATTGAAACGCCATTTTGAAGATATTATTAATATACATATAAAATTCAAATTTCAAAAAAATGCATGAACTGGTTTTTGAAAAATCGATTTTTCAAAAAAAAAAATCATTTATTTTTTAAAATTGGAAAAACTTTTTTTTAAAACTTGGATATGTGCAATTTTATGAAGCATTTGAATAAAAAAAATTATTTTAATCGGTTCATCCAATGCTAAAAAAGACGAATATATAAAAAGAGGTTCTATGGGATGTACCGTTAATAAGAACGCAAAAAAAATATTTTTATACCTGAAACTGGACTGTACTAATTTAAGAACACACACATTTTTTTATAAAAAATGTTGGAGCTGTTTTCAAGAAATACATCTTTTTCTTAACGGTTTTTTTAAACATTTGTACCGTTGTTTTTTACTTTATAAAAATATTTTTTTTACATATTCAAGATAATTTCAAAAAACACTAAATACGAAGTTTCGAAAAACCTATTGAGTCGTTTTTGAAATTGTGAGTTTTCACAACAAAATTTATGTCCAAAAAAAATTTTTTTTTGAAAAATTTTAATTTATAATAATGTTTAAATTTTCTAGAAGCTTTTGCGTTAAAAAAATTTCAAAAAAATCAACTGATTTCTTTTATCCAAATCGTTGGAGCGGTTTTTGAGAAAAATAAGATTTTTTGGCCGAAAAAAATGTATGGGAGCTACTGTTAATTGTCGTCTTAAAAATAAATGAAAAAACGTGTGGGAATATTACCGAAAAAACAATATGTACCAAGTTTGAAGAAATTCCACCGAACCGCTTAGGCTGCAGACTCGAGGACAAACAGACAGACAGACAGAAGGAATTTGGGAACCCACTTTTTGGTATTCTCTAAGATCGTAATGTCATGTTTGATTGTTGTACCTATAATCGCAAGTTAAAAACTAAAATAGGAATCAATAAAATTTAAACTCCCATGTTTTTCTAAATAAAAAATTGCTGCTCAGAAATAAATTGATTATTAGGTATTTTGTTATTCATGTCAGATTCAAAAATACGCATAAGCTCTGAATTAGATTATATGTTTTCGTAAGCAAATCCAACATTTTCATGAGCAAAAAATGGTATATACTCTTTCCTCGATTAGCATAGATAAGCTTGAACGTATGTAAATCACACGAAAAAATCATGAGTCAACTAACCCCACATCGACCTTCTGGCACTAAACGTCAATTTTTTGGTAATGGGGAAATAATAGAGAATCAAAAAGAACAAACACAAACAGTCGGACAAACACATTGCATTTATGCAAGCAAAAAATCTACCCAGACACTTAAAACGCACCGAAAAAAATAAAAATAAATGAAAATAACAAAATATTCCCAATGCCTCCAGAAATACATCCACTCCTGACGAAATACAAAGTGAGGCTATGAAGATAGCTGTGGTTAATGCAATGGCAAAATAAAAACAATATACATTTTTTAGGTTTGGAGTTATGGGTAGTTAGTCTACATGCCCCTGTGGACAACTAGACCGCCAGTTACGCCTATACACGAAGTCGGCTAAAAAACCATAACTCTAACTGGTGAGCGATACAGACACCCAGCTCGGGCAACAATTAAGATTTTAGCACATCAATTTCCGGGACGGTTTATTTCCCGTTTTGGGTCTAGCCTGGCATACATTTACGAGTAGATCTGAATCTGACAGTATACCAGGCTTATCATTTAGTGCTTAATAAAATCTCGCGATAACTTAAACAACCTACAGACCTTGTAAGTATTGACATCCAACATTAAGCAGAAATGTCCAATTTGAAACAGACACATTTTTGACCGATATCTTTTGTTAAGCTTAAAATGTCATCAATATTCCACATTCAAAAACAATTGCATTTTATTTCCAATTCTAACAAAATGGACACCCTAATTGAAAGTATGACATATTATTTTATTAAAATAGTTTTATTGACAAATATTGTGATTTTTAAATTTTACCTCTGTTAAGATTCTTAAACTTTCACAGATAAATTTCGTATTGCATTTCTTCGTAAGATCAATTTACATTGCAATTGAATATACCACTTGCATTAACTCGATTTACATTGACACACTGCATACAACACTAAAACTCCATTAGTCACCTAATGCCTTTTTGCTGGAACAGCATTTATTTGCCCACATAACCCCTTGTGCGGCAGCCAAAACACACGATAACATCAATTCCAGTTTCCTCTGTCAATATATTCACGTGAATGTATATATATGTTTCAGAATAGGCTAGGACTTTGTAGCAGAGAGATTACTAAGTAGTTTTTCTTGTACAAATAGTACGAGTAGTTGCCGAACCTAAAACCGTTGTGCATTTTCCACACCAGAAACACAGAACTAATGGTACTTCATATGATGGGTAATTCAGATCAGATTATCGTCTTTTCCCCCAATAGCTAGTTATTCCTAAATTCTTATACTGGTGAAAAATGTTTCAAAATAATCCAAAATTTCCTAAAAGTTTGTATCCACATTTTCTATAAGGTGCGCCAGGCTAATTAAATTGGAATTTAATTGAACACAGATTGGAATTTGGAAGTTTATATCTAATTTCCTTTTGGACTTCAAGTTTAAATTGATAGCAAAGGTGGCCCTTAAGTGGTTGTAAACATATTTGAGAGGATATTGTGAAATGGCTAAGATTGTGATTCAAATATATTTAGAAAATATCCTTAGGGAACGAAATATACACCTTGAATATGATGAGAAGGGGGGATGTCATATTAAAAAGTGATGTGAGCTTGTGAAAATGACTGGGTTAATCTTACCAACTTCTTTAGTCAATTATTCCATACCAGGAAGATCTGCCAAAAACATTGGCTGTGAAAATGTGTAGGAGAATCCAATCAAGCCCCAATCATCTGACATATGGTAGATTTATCATCTTGGTGAATTCACGGATGATTACAAGCGAGATGGGTATCTTTCGAACGTTTCACGCTCCAAAATCTATTTGATTACATTGTCGTATTTGTAATTTGATTTCATGTCGATGAATAAATGTAAATTCCTATTTTTGGGATGTGTCCAAAACTCAATTAGGTGAAGGACATACTTTTTTATTGATGTTAATTTGTGTCGTTTTCTATTTCCTAGGAGGGAGTTTGATTACGGATTGCTGATTTTTCTTTGCAAAAACAAAGCAAACATTTCGTTTTAATTATTCTGCAGAGTAAGCAAAACCGTTTAACGTTTCAGCAAATTTAGCTTTACTTTTGTTTATTTTATGTATCTACGCGTAAGTCTCTCTAAAAATCTGGAGCTGTGAATTTGTTTAAGGAGGAAAAACTCGATCATTTTGGTCATTTTGAACACGAAATCTAAAGTCCACGCGAGCAGAGTTGAAAGATGCGCTTATTGGACTAGGGCACGAAATATATCAACAAAAAAATGATGCAAGATTTGCAACAAGTGAATATAGCCGATCACCAAGCTGTAGTGTGTCTTCAATGCTATCGAAATTGATTGACATATATCTACTACCTATCATTGTGCACGATGAACTCCGAAACTATCTTACAGATTTTCATATTTTTTTTTAATTAAAAATAACGTTACTTGCCATACAATTTTTTCTACCATCTTGATTATTTCGATTTTGATAAAAATAAAATACACTGGATCGCACGAACTTGTTCTTATGTTCGATAACATCGTATGCAAAAGATTTCTATTAAAAATCTAAATATATTTTTAAAGTCGTTTTTTACTTAATTTGTTATATATACAAAATTTGTTTAATTTATTTCTAAACAAAATTGGTTTTAGAATCTTAAATATTTAATAATATAAACTTAAAACAAAAGATTAAATCGGCTTAATCAAGGAAAGAATAATTCAAAATTTTGAAATAAATACATAAAATAATTTGAGTTCAAAAAATGTACGCCATTTTATTTCTTGAATAATTTTGAATTTATGAGAAAAAATTTTTAAAAATCTGTGAACCGGTTGTTGAGAAAAAAAGTTTTGTTTTATACTTTTTTAAAACATATTTAAAAAAAAATTCAAAAACGCCAATTTATAGGTATTTAGTAGATACAATTAACTGTAATTTTTGAAAAAAAAAATTAATGAACAGTTTTCAAAATATAAATTTTGTATTGTTTTATTGTATTATGTATGTGTGAAATTTGTAAAGAATCCGTTAAGGCATTTACGAGATAGTCGAAGGCAAGAAAACTGTCCTATAGAAAGTACCATTTTAAGACATTTTTATAATTTTTTTTTCAACCAGATTGTCGGCCTAAGAACCTACACTGATTTTTACTTGTGATTATATGTACTATAAGGAAGTTATGTATTCGTAAAAAAAATTCAAACATGAAATAAAGATCATGGAGAACACCAAAAAAGTGGGTCCCGCAATTCCGTCTGTCTGTCTGTCTGCAGCCTAAACGGTTCGTTGGATTTGCTTCAAACTTTGTTCATATTATCTTTTCGGTAATATGCCCACACGTTTATTTCATTTTTTTTAAGACAACAAATAACAGTAGCCCCCAAATATATTTTTTATGGCCAAAAAAAATCTTATTTTTCTCCAACGATTCTTATAAAAACAAATCAGTTCATTAGTGAAGGGAAAAGGTACCTTTTGATAATTTTTTTTTTGAAAAAAATTGTTATTTTTGGTACCTCTAGTACAACCATTTTTTTGGTTTTCGATTTTCTCGGAAACGGTTAATTCGATTTTCTGGAAATTTTGTACGCAGAAGCTCCTAGAAAGTTTAAACACCATTGTATACGAATATTTTTTGGAAATTAATTTTTGTTTTTTGAAAACTCGAAATTTCGAAAACGACTCAATAGATTTTTTCAAAACTTCGTATTTGCTGGTTTTTTGACAATATCTTGAATATTTTTTTTAAATAAAAAACAATGATGCCTCCCATACAAATGTTAAAAAACCGTTAAGAAAAAAATGTATTTCTCGAAAACGGCTCCAAGAATTTTTATATAAAAAATTTTGTGTTTTTTAATTGGTAAAGTTCACTTTTAAATATAAAAATATTTTTTTTTCATAATTATTAACGGTACTTCCCATAGAACTACTTTTCATATTTTCGATTTTCTCAATATGGGATGAACCGATTAAAATAATTTTTTTTATCAAAATGCTCCCTAAAATTGTTAATAAAATTGCATACGAAAATTTTCAATAAAAAGGTTTTACGATGTTTAAGAAAATCGATTTTTCAAAACCAGTCACAGAATTTTTTTGAAATTTGAATTTTATATGTACATTAATAATATTTTCAAAATGGCGTTTCAAATTTTTTTTCTAAAAATGTTTTCAAAATTGTATACATAAAAATTAATTTATTAAAAAACCGCTCCAACGATTTTTGAATTTTTTTTTTGTGATATATTATTTATTCATGAATTCAAATTGCATCTTTGTTTTCCGCCAAACTATACCGACTAAGCAATATAAAAACATTTAATTATGTGTATTATCCATTTATTTCTACCTTATTATTATTCCCTTTTTACTAATTTTTGCGTACGTCACTTAATACTAAATACAATTTAGGCCCTCATACAGTTATGTGTCCATATGTGTCTTTAAAAATCACATGAATCTTATGTATGCATATTGCACCTAAATGATGAAGTTGTATGTATATAGCTACCTACCCACCTACGTCCTTAATTTTCATTATTATATGTACATGTTTACTTACTTAGGTTCCATTTGTAGGTAGGTACCTATGTAACTATTCCTTGAATCATCCATTCAAATATTCATTATAATAAGAAGCAAAGTAATCTTAGGCTTTAAACCTGCATAGGAAAACTACACCTAACTAACTAAACCTCAATGGTTAGCTACATTAAAGTTGTTAGCTACAAGAGCAAGTTCGTGCGATCCAGTCGTGCATTTTATTTTTAATCAAAATCGTTAGAACCATTTCCGAGAAAAATAGGCTTTAACGTAACGGCTATATGGCAGGTACCGTTATTTTTTGAGCTAAAAAAAATAATTTCAATTTCCCCTCTGTACAATACCTAAAAAACTCTATATAGATACCAAGTTTGAAGTAATTCGGCCCACACGTTTGGGTGTCCATAGTGTGTCCACTATTTTAGGTATAGTCTATGTTTTTTTACATATTTCATTATTAACGGTACCTCCCATAAACGGCCTTTGAGTTTTTTTTTTAACCAAAATAATTTTTTTTTCTTAAATTCAATATTTCGAAAACGTGTCAATGATTATTTTGAAATTTTGTTTTTAAGTTTATGTTATTAAATGTTTAGAATTGTCACACCAACTTTAGTTTTAGAAAAATATTAAAGAAGCTTTCTATAGAAAACGTTAAGTAAAAACGACTTTAATAAATATATTTAGATTCATAATAATAAGAACAAGTACGTGCAATCAAGCCGTGCATTGTATTTTATAATCCATTATCTACAATTCTCTGCGAAGTTGTTTTGACCCAATCAGGGCTTAGTACATAGATTTATAAAAATATAATGAAACACCTTTTCAAGTATTGGCTTTGAAATCAGAATAAGAATAACCAGGCATGTAGGTATTTTAGAAGGGAAATTCAGTTTTCATAGAACCAAATAATTACTATCGGTACATGTATGGGAATTTCATGTACAGACTTCATATCGTATAATTCACAGACGAATAAATAATGATTGGCAACACTGATCCACAGTACACATAATAAGGTGATATATTGCGCATGTTGTCAAAATTTGGTTGTCATAATTCAAAAATTCGTTTGTCATATTTGGAAAAATGTCTGTGAGATTTGGAACAGGCACTCTCATTTTTGACATTTTCACATACAAATAGCGATGGGTCAATATTTAAGTAAGATGTGTTCAGTAAGAGGTAACAGTAGTTCAAAATTAACTGTTATTGAAATAACATTTGAAATTTCTAAATTTGTATTTTGATCAAACCAAACAGCGGAATATAAATGAAAAATTGATGACTAATTCATTTTAAAATGGTAGTGGAAACAAGTTTATTAAGATTGCGATTTCACTGACAATTTTTGTTTCATAATTGTTATTTCAGTAACAGGAATTTATAACTGTTATTTAAGAGTAGCAGTAACAGATATTGCAACTAGCAGATTAGCCCATGCCTAAGCCTATGCGTATGCCAAATGTGACACGAGTGTCTCTGAGTTTTGCCACATGCGCGAACTTGAACAGAAATGAAAACCGGAATATATAACCTTTATTATGTGTACTGTGTGTTCAAAGTAGATGTAATGCCTAAATGCCAAGTACTCAGCTTAAACATGTATTGTATACAAAACAATACAACTTAAAGCCTCGGGCAAACCTAAGCGATTGTGGTAGGGAATACGATAACAAAATGGATGAACATAAATAAATCCATTTAAAGTCGGGTAACTAACAGCAGGGGGTGCCCGCCAACTTTAGTACATCTTTTTTTTAGACCATATTAGGTTTCTTATTTTCTTAATTTTGGAAATCAAATTTTGTGTGTTTGGGCATTAAGACTTGTATATACAAACCCTAAGAAAATGGGACGAACAACCGAATTTTCGGGACTTAACTTTTATTCCGAAAAACGTGTCTTACCGGATGACATCTTTTTACTTGCGATTATAGGTATATGGCAAGTTATTTAATTTCTAACAATCAAACATGGCCAGCCTAAACGGCTGAACCGATTTTGTTCAAACTTGGTGCTCAGACGTTTTAGGTGATTGTAGAAAATAGATTTTTAAATCGTTCTCTTAGCCCCAAAAATAACGGTACTTGCCATACAAATTTTCCTACAATCTTAATTATCTCGAAAAAGGCTCTAACGATTTTGATTTAAAAAAAATTTAAATATTATGTTATCAACGGTACCTGCGATACAAACATTTCATTAATTTTCGACTTTCTCATAAACGGCTCAACTGATTTCGATAAAAAATGTTATATAGGGGCTCCTTAGAATTCTAAATAGTATTGCATCTCAAAATTTTCAAAAAATTGTTTTTTTGGATTTTTGAAAAAAAAATATTTTTTTTTTTTGAAAATTCAATATTTCGGAAATGGGTGGACAATTTTTTCTGAAATTTTGTTTTTGAATTATTAAACATTTAAAATGTTCATACCAATTTTTTTTTTAGAAAAAAATTAAGAATTTTTATATAAAAAAAATTAAGTGAAAAACGACTTTAAAAATACATTTAGCCATTTGCATATAATGTGATCGAACATAGGAGCAAGTACTTGCGATCCAGTCGTGCATTTTATTTTTTAATAATTTTATGAAAATGTCAATTTCTTCCTAAAATTCCTTTTCCAATTGCCTTTGGCATTTTTCTCCAATTTCCCCTGCGCTTGTCGGTATACACCAATGATTAACATAGCGCCATAAAAAGCAGTCGAGTGGCGTTAAGTTGCTCGAAAGAGGGGTTAGTTAACAGGACCACCTCTAGAAATAAGATTTTCATCAAATTGACTTTGCAATAAATTTATGGTTAAGAGCGGTGTATGGCAAGTTGTGCCGTCTTGTTGGACCCAAATGTCGTGGATGTTTAGCTGATTAATTTTTAGAAACAAAACATCAGTCAGCATGCATCTATAGTGCTCGCCATTCCGCGTAACCTCAGCTCCTTACTCATTTCGAAAGAAATAATTACCGATTATACCACGTGTAAGCCGCACTAAATAGTCAATTTTAATGGATGTAATGATGATTCTTTAATGGATTGAGTATTGTCTTCGCTCCATATATGCAATTTTGCTTATTGACTTAGCCATCTAACTAGAAATTAACTTCTTCAGTAAACAAATTCCTCGGCAAAAGGGTTCTATGAACCTTGCGATTAGATTTATTTTGTTTTCAATGTAAATTTCTACAATTTGGAAATGTTTTTGAATTGCCAAAACTTTCTGAAGAGAAATGTCTACAGAATTTGACATTCTCAACTTTCAAACCATAGACAACATCCATCGAAACTTTTAATGCAGTTAAAAAAAACCAACTTTATAATTAGAATAATGGCTATGATGGTCCTTACATAAACAATGGGTTGGTGATTGTGGTTGTGGTTTGTGTGTGCTTTTTGTCTTCTTGTGAACAAAAGCTTGCCTATTTATATAGAATCAGCACATATGCTGTATGAGCTCCAATGCAAAATTGAAACAAATTTATCCCACGGAATCTATACATCTTACCAGGATAAAAAGTATCCTGTGTGATAGATCGGACTATAGTCTATCTCTGTGCCAAATTTGATATAGATCAGTTCAGCCGTTCTGGCGCTATTGAGGAACAAACATCCATCCATCCACCCATCTATCCATCCATCCAAACTTTCACATTTATAATATTATAATATCATATTATTATAATGGCTTTCCCAAATGTTCGCTAATTGATTTCAATAGTTGGACTAAGGAATTAACACGTACTCGTATTTTCAACCGCTCACCCTTTAATTCAGAATTTTTTACCCACTAGTCCATTTTCGAGTCCAAGCAAGATCGCTAGGATGAAACGCAAATTGCGTTAACTAAACGCCGTTAGAAGCTACTTTGAATCTATAATTCAACCAGTTCGATTAAATAATGCTAAGTCTTCAACTTGGATGATTAATTTCAGTAGTCTAGTGAAACCCGCTTAAAGGAAACTCGCTTAAGTGAAAAACCCGCTTACCTGAAAACATTCACAAATCCCCGTATATATTTACATACAAACTACCTCGCTTAACTGAAAACTTGCTTTAGTGAAAAACCCGCATAACTTAAAAAGATTCTTTCAAGTTTTCTATGTTTCTATAGAAATCAACTCGGTTAAGTGAAAAACTAAAAATCGAAAAAAATCATTTGCTGAATTGTTTCATTTTTGTAAGCTTTCACCTATTTCCTCCACCACTTCCGCATTCATATATGTGTCATGAATGCTAAGTTTTAAATAAAAGGGAAAACCCCGCAACTTCCATTTACTTACATACATTATTGTTTTTGTAAAACGAAATGTATCTGTGAATAAAAGAAACTGAACTCCAAGTAGCCTAACTAGGTCCTGTTTTTATTATTTAGATAAACCAATATTTATAAAAGCAATTGGTTAACATTTATCACAGTTTGGTCTTAAGCTATTAAAGTTCAATATAGGTAGTTAAAATTGTAACGTGTTACGTCACACGAAGTCTTCCTTACTGAAACATTTTTTCAGTTGTCCAAAACCCGTTTAAGCAAAATATATTTTTCACTTATCCGAGATCCGCTTAACTGAAATTTTTTTTCAGTTACCCGAGGTCCACTAAAGTGAAAAACCCGCTTAACTGAAAAAAAAAATCAACATTTTTCGTCGTTCCTCTTAAGCGGGTTTCACTGTATATAAAATTGTAAAAAAAACTTCGCTAACATAATTGTTTGTTTTCCAAGAAATTATACGACAATTTTTAATTACAATTTCAGTTTGCAAAGTACAAGTGCAAGTTACAATGTTCCAAGTGAAATAAGTACAATTGACCAACAAAAATGGTCAAAGTGCATAATAAATAATGTTATCCTAATCCTGTTAAACAAAACCTAAACTCAATTTGGAACGAAACATAATATTTATTATCTTTCTTCTCAATTATTTCATAACTTGTAAAATTCAACTTCGAATTGTAATAGAATTTGTGGTAAAATTATTCATCTATAGAAAAACTTAAAACGCTCTATTGCCTAATTTTTCACCAAAAACAAATTGAAACATACAAACTTATACAGACTACATACATATGTACATATATTACAGCACCAGTAGAAAATCTTTATTATAAAAGAGGAACAAATCTAAGAGAGTCGAAAATAGTGATTAAAAGAAAGAACTCCTCTTTCAAAACTTTTCTAATTAAATTGCAACAAAATTTTATCCGAAATTCTGTCACATATCCTTGTCTTGATGCCAATTGAGAAGAACTACATACATATACATATTGCCAAAAGCTGATTCCTCCCGATTTTTGTATAAATATATGTATTGCACATCATATATGTGTGTCCACATCAGGATGAAAAAAAAAAACAAAAATACGAAAAAAGCTAAAGACAGACCCTTGGCAACAAATTGATTGTTTTAAATCCAATCTACTGCTTCACATATGTCCCTAACAGTTTTGTTAATTCGACGTAAAGACCAAACTTTGAAATAATTTACAAAAGTTTTATTCCAACGACTCGAACTGTATGTGCAACATAACTTCCTTCTCTTGGTCATATACCCTTTCTCTTTTTCTCCTTTTCTTGTTGTGAAGTACTTCAAATGGTACGTGATTTTCTTCTTAAAAACTAAAGTAAAACTGGCAACCGAAGACTACAACCATCCATTGCCATTGCCATCATCATCGAGCTCTGCAGTATACTGGCATCGGCCCGGGGCATAATGAAAAAGTTCTGACACCAAGGCTGGATCCCTTGGATCTGGAAATGGATGTAGATTGTAGGTACATATACTAGGAACCTATGGTAGGTATTCGTCTGTGTATTGAGTTGTTCTCTATCAGCTGCTGTATACCTACTACTCGGATAAGTTGGGTAGGTAAGGTACAAGTATCTATGTATTACTGGAGGGGTTTTAAAAAGTTCTCCGGATGTGGACTCGAATGGCTTTGGATGAAGTTAAAAATGTACAGATGTCGTTAATTTTTATTTTTTTTTATTATTGTTTTTTGAAAGGTGACAAGTATTTTCCAATTGACAGGGGCAGCAAAATTGTTTGATAAGAAGCTGAGTGGGAAGCTGGATGCCATAAATTCGATTTGGTTTTGTTTAATACAAAAATGATAGTGTAGATTCTTTTTTTATACTCAGATAAAAGTGTGATTTATAGTCGTTTACAAAAAGTGGTCCACAGGACAGCGATGTCATCAAAGAGGTAGCTGAAACTACCATAGGATCGATAATACACACTGAAAAGAAACAAGCCGTGGTATGACGATGAATGCGGTTACCGGATAAAGGTGACTAACGATGCGCACGCACTAATTCTGCAGCCTCTAAAACAAGAGTACAAATGGGAAGACACTGTCAAAACTCGTGGTATCTGGCAAACTGATCCAGTTGTTCCGTGTGACTTTAGAAAGCACGGAATAAAGAAAGAAAGAATACATTTATTGTCACACATTTACGTTTTGACACTGGATGATGACAATGCTGGAAAGAACACACAAATAATTTTTTTGAATTGTTTATTAATTTCACTTAAAGTCTAACAAATTTTTATCATAGTTTAATAAACTTAAAAACTATTGAAATTATTTTTGTTTGTATTATTTTAGTACGTGACATAAGGTTCTCAGTACTTAAATTAGCATTTTCTCGTATGCATACTAATTAATGTTTAATTTAGTATAATGAATTATTATTTATTATGAGTGCTTGGTAACATTGTGTTTATGATTAATTTTTTTTTTCATTTTAAGGAAAATGTGATAGAAAAAACCTTTTGAAATCTTAATTTTTAATTTTTTTCTTAAAAACTAAAAGTTAAAAATACTTAAAAAAAAAAAACAACCTAACCTAAAATAACCTAGAGGGTGATCTGGTGTGTGATCTCTAATCTATGAACTTAGCAGGATCAATAATTGCTTCCAATCATCTAACCTGCCGTCTCGAATAATCAGAAACCATAAATCAGGACAGTTATACTAAAAAAAAAAAAAAAAACTAAGTGCTCGCGACAACCCAGTCATGCCACCAATATCTTTCCATATTTCTCGATTATAACGATCGAAATTTTGTTCATCCCTTTGAGGTATGCTTACGCAGTATCTTAGGTCCATATTTCCATTTGCTAGTTCGGAAGGTTCATAGAGTATTCTTTTATCTGTTGCTCTTTTTGCCAGATGGCATAGTATAGGTACGTTCATTGAGTCGGATAAATAGCCCTGTGCATCCAGAAACAAGAATGCCTCAGGAGGTACAAATCCACTAGTAAGTGTATTTCTGAAGTATCCAGGGTTAGAATAGAATAACCCAGGGACAAGTTCGTTTTCGGTAACGTTTGCTGACCTCTCAAAATGATTCCTCACAAGATCGAGAATAACGTTGTGGATTCTGGATACACCGGAAGCATCTAATAGTTTCTTGTTTGAAACGTAGTGCCGAAAGTCAGAATGTGGGCTTCTGTACATTTGCATGCAAGCTCTAAGGCATTATCTTTCGAAAATTCGAAGCTTTTCCATATACGACGGATTAATATTCCACCAAACTGGACTCGCATAAGTCAGAATTGGACGGATAAATGATTGATAGCAAATAATCTTCACATCGGATCTTATATAGTTGGAGAAGAAAAGACGTTTAAGCGACATAAATGCCGCCCTATCCTTTTATAACTGAGTACACACAAATATTTGTTAGGCTAGGCGCGCACATACGCTTTTCAGTTTTGCCAGAGTTTGGTTGCTATATTTATTTAAAGTGAATACCATGGACTTGTATGCGAGTGCGCGCACATGCAAAAACTATTCAGTCCGCGATTCGAGCAATTTAAAAGTTTGTGTCTTGGCACAAATCGAACCATCGCCCCAAGTAAGTTCTTCAGTTTGTATCACATCGAACTGTATTTAACTGTGCGCACATTAAATCAAAATATTGTCTGTGTTTTGGTTTATGTCGTTGATTGATTTTTAAGTTGCTTATGTGCGCGATTATCGCTCAACTAGTGATTAAACTATTTCGTTTCGGGAAAATTGCATGTGCGCTCCTAGCCTTATGTATATTAATTTGATAACTTAATTTGATTTCAGGGTGTCCCTAAAGAAGTACCCACTGAGGGCGAAGCCAGGGAATTATCTTTAATCTTCAGCGAAAACTTGGAGGAATTTGAAGCTACCGCATCTTCAACAGCAACAACTACAACCGCGGAGTATATCCTTAGAATAATTATTGCAGAATAAATAAAATAAAAATTAAAGTGTGTATGTGTCATGTTTTCAGACACCCTGTAATGAAAATATTTCTGATGTGTAGTATAATAAGTTGTCTCAAATCGAAATTTGCAAAGTCTTATGAAATTCGTTCCACAATCACCAAAAATATGACTGTTTTGTATTGAAGCAAAAAAGAGTGATTAAATATTCAAGTTTGAGTGGTCATTTCATTTGCGTAGTCATCTTGGATTTGCTGAAAATAACATTACCAACCCGCTTCTGATCAGTGTTGCCAATCATTAAATTTTATTCTGTAAATTATACCATACGAAATCTGTATTATGGAAATTGAATTTCACTTCTAAAATACATTTCTGGTTATTCCCATTCAGTGACCCAAAGCCAATACTCAAAAGTTGGTTTCATTCTATTTTTATTAAACTATTATGTCCTAAATAAAATTAATAAAGTTTAAGTCCTGATTGGGTCACGAGAACGACGCGACGCAGAGAATCATAGATATCTTTTATTTTGACGTTTCCCTTTTTTTGTAAATATGGAATATAAAATAAAATGCCCGACTGGATTGCACGTACTTACTATTTTTAAAGTCGTTTAAACCTAATTTTTTGCGGTTGGATGTTATAGGAACTGGGGGCGTCGTGTTTCTTTTCCTACGCATCAAGTGCTTACATTACATCCAAGTTGGTAGCCGCCGGATACTGGTCTTGACTTTATGTCATGACTTGCTAAACTTGTAAGTGCGACTGTTGATCACTGAAAAATTGCAACATTAAACCCATGGCCCTACAGATTGGAGGCTAGTGCGTTGGGCTAGCGACCCAACCACAGTAAAAAACAATATTGTTATGTCTGCCACGCGAGAAGCCTCGGATAACGACACCCTCAAATGGCATCCAGACCCGGAATGAAAATCGACTACGACCTACGAGTATGCATCTGGAATGTAAGGATACTATACTCCAGGTTCTACTCAAAAACTTGAATCTGTCCTCTCGCGGTACAAGGCAGATATTACCGCGATCCAGGAGATATGATGGATAGAATCAGGAATAACGAAAAGAAAAGATTGCGACATTTATTACAGCTGTCATCAAAGAATACACATGTTGGGATGCGGATTTTACGTGGAAAATCGACTCAGGATTAGCGATCGCCTTGCTGTGATCCGCAAAAAAGCTACCTTCCAAGACATCAGCCTAATATGTGCACACGCCCCTACCGATGAAGCTGAGGGGTCTAACAAGGAGGAGTTTTATGACCTCCTGGACGAAGCCTACGGAACCTGTCCGGAGAACGATGTCAAAGCCGTGCTCGGAGACTTCAATGCTAAGGTCGGGAAAGTAAATATCTTTGGGGGATTAAGTGAAAGCACAGCCTCAACGAAACGACAACAGATAACGGCTTCCGACTAATCGACTTTGCTACAGCTCGTAATACGGTGATAAGTAGCACTAGGTTCCGCAGGCAAAGGATATTCCCAGCAACTTGGCGGTCTCCAGATGGTCGAACCGCAAGCCAACTCGACCACGTGCTAATTGGCGCAAGGCAAGAATCAAACATCTTGGACGTGCGAACCTTCCGAGGTGCAAACGTGGACTCTGGCCACTTTCTTGTTGGGACAAAGTTCAGAGCCGGACTGTCAAACGAAAAGAAAACGAAGACCGCCCAAGGAAGAAATTCAACATCGCCTGCCTTAGCACGTCTGAGAAAGCCAGAGACTACAGTAAGCATTTGACTGGGAAACTCTCTGGCGTACCCCCAGCCACAAGCGTCAAAGACCAGTGGAACCAGTATTACGGCATCATTAAGTAGGCAGCCAACACCAACATAGGCTACCAACCACCAAGGAAGAAGAACCCGTGGTATGAAGATGAATGCGAGGTATTGAAGCAGGAGACGGAAAATGCACGAATGCAAATGCTGCAACGGAAAACAAGAGCAGCAAGAGAGGAGCAAGCTCTTCGAAACAGCAAAGGGAACCTAGTCACCGAAGCAAAGAGAATTGTAGACGTGTTTTAGGAGCACTTCTAGCAACTGCTTAATGGACATTATGTAGAGGAGGCAACAGAACACAAAAGCTTGAACCCAGTCAATGAAGATCCAGTCCCAGCGCCCAGTATTGAAGAAGTTAAGAAAGCCATCTATAAGGTCAAGAACAACAAATCCGCCGGATCGGATGCCCTACCTGTGGAACTCTTCAAGTATGGAGGAGATGTCCTGGTAGGGCGTATGCACCAGCTCAGCAAAGAATTGTGGGAGGAGGAAAGCATGCCCGACGACAAATAGCTACATATGCCCAATCTACAAAAAAGGCGATCCTATGACCTGCAAAAACTACAGAGGCATATCCCTGCTTAATGTTACCTACAAGATCCTATCAAACGTACTATGTGAGCGTCAAAAACCTTTCTGCAACACTATCATCGACGCGTACCACTGTGGCTTCAGGTCAGGCAGATCAAGGATAGACTAAATCTTCACATTGAGGCAAATCCTGGAAAAGACCAACGAATTTCAAGTCGAGACGCAAAGGGTTCATACAAGAGATGCATTATCCTGTGACTTCTTTAACATAGTCCTGGAGCAGATAGTACGGAAGAGTGGTGTTAACCTGGAAGGCACTATATTCCACAGGTCTTCTCAACTGCTTAGTTATGCGGACGATATCGATATCATCGGCCACTCCAAGCGAGCTGTACTTGAAGCATTCACAGCTTTTGATGAACAGGCGAAATGCGTTGGTCTTGAAGTGAATGACAAAAAAAACCCCATCTGGCTATCGCCTAGGACAAAACATCACTGTTGGTAGCAGTAATTTTGAGGTAGTCAAGGAGTTCACCTACCTCGGAACAAACATGAATTCCACGAATGACACATTAATGGAAATCCGAAGAAGAATTACCCTAGCGTACCGCTGCTACTTCGGTTTGGCCAAACAAATGGGTTCAAAACTCCAGTCTCGAAAGACAAAGTGCACGCTTTACCAAACGCTAATTTTACCAGTTTTACTCTACGGCGCCGAGTGCTGGACTGTAAGTAAAAAGGCGGAATTGATATTCGGCACTGGGGAAGATTCAATCGAAAATTGTACGAACTGTACCAAGATGTGGGTGTAGTCCAACGAGGCAAAGCTGGTCGACTACACTGACTTGGCCACATCGAGCGAATGGACAACAACGCTCCAGCCAAGAAAATCTTCGAATCCCAGCCCCCAGGTTCGAGACGACCAGGAAGACCGAACCTCCTCTACATGGACCAGGCGGTTACATACGCAAGAGCGCTTGGTCTCGACGACTGGAGGGAGCATGCGAGGTACCGCAACTGATGGAAGACCGCAATGTGTTAGGCAGCGACCCTCCATGGATCGGTAGCCGGATAAGTAAGAAAGTAAGTAAACCTTATTTTGTATATACAAATTTCTTTAATTTTTTTCTGTGTGACAATTTTAAACATTTACCCCCAGTTTCTCGGTGCGAGTTTAAACTCGACTTTTGGTTTAAACTTCAGATCAACAATTTATTCGGTTTCACAGTGTCGTTTAAACCTTGAAACGAGTTTAAATTTGCAGTTTAACTTAACCGAAATTATTCTACCGCTTAAATTTCAGTTCAGCGATTGTATTGTTTTTTTTTTCAGAAAATATGAACAAAACAAAATTGTGTATTCAAATGTTATCGAGTTGTGATAGTGATTTTGAATATTATTTTATTTATTATTCTCGTTGTTTCGCGAGTTTCTTGTATCAGAGAGAGAAAGGCAGGACGAGGCAAGAAAAGAGCTTCCATCTGACAACTATTTTCATAAAATGTAGTTAAACGAAGATCAGATTTTACTGTGAAACCGGACGAATTAAACTAAAAATTTAAACTCAATTTAAGGTTCAGTGGATGTTTAGTCTAAGCTCGCACTGTAAAACTGTGTGTTAATAATATACTCGTAAGCTTAAAAACGAAATTTCAAATAAAATCATTATAACGTTTTCGAAATATTAAATTTTCAAAAAAAAATATTTTATTTTTCAAATACTTACTTATCCGAAAAAAATAAATTTCGAAAATTTTGGTATGCAGTGTTATTTATAATTCGAAGGACCTCCTATATAAAAATTTTGATGGAAATGCGTCAAGCCGGTTACGAGAAAGTCGAAAATAAAAAAAAAAATGTTGTATGAGAGATACCGTTAATAACCGAATATGTAAAAAAATGTTTGACAAAATGTAGACTATACCTAAGATAGTACACACACTTTTTTTTTATAAAAATCGTTAGAGCCGTTTTCGAAATAATCAAGATGGTGAAAAAAATGGTATGGCAAGTATACCTTCTTTTTAATTATTGAGAATTAAAAACTATCCTATGTTATGGGCACGCCAGCAAAATAAACATTAAAAAAAAGTGAAAATCGGTTAGATATTTTCGAAGTTCATCGTGCTCATCAACGTGACAATTATATGTATTAGATTTATATAGGCCATTACTGACTATAGTTAAACTGCCAAAACAAGATAATAGTGACAAAACAAAATTGTTCGTCGAGAATTGCAATTCAATTGTTAAGAATTCTCAAACTCTATTCGCATCCACTTACCATCCATCAGCAGGTACAAGGACATTGGTAGCATTCGACCCAACAGGTCGAAGTTCTAGTAGATCAGTAGGTAGCGAAGACCCTGGTGGCAATTATCCAACTTGCAACGAAACCCCTTACCACTTATGCTTATAGCTAAGCAATAAAGCTATCATATGACCAGTACGACTTTCCTCGTCTATGGTCAAATTCAAACTGATAAATAAAATTAGATTCAATATCACCAAAACACTTTAAGTATGATCGAAGGGGCTATGATTTTTCGTTCATTACAGGACCTCATAACACACTTTTGGTAAGAACCAAGTGTGAACTGTAATATGATAGACGGAAATTGAACAGTAAATCGAACTCTAGTTTTTGATCAAACTTGACAATAATATGATCTACATTAAGATGATAGAGTACACCAAAAAAAGAGCCCCGCAATTCCAAGTTTTTAGTAAATATGCCCACACTTTTTTTTTAACACGTTCACTGCCGTATGCACCGCCGCGCCGGCGGTCACAAGATATACCTTTTGTACGAGTATATATGATTTTTTTCTGCGTGGCCTGTTATTAAAATACCAATTTAATTTTTCTTTATCGGTACCTAAATAAAAGCATTATCATCACAAAAAAATAAACGCAGTTTTGCCCAATTTTTTCAATTTTTTTTTATCTTTTGCCTGCATTTATAGCACTGGTGTAAGTGTACCCGGCTGGATCATAAAGTTTGTAGACTTTTATACCACAATTATGTGATTTCCCTGGGTTGTACTGCCACAACTGCATTCATCTACTGCCAAAATTTCTTTCGGGCTTCTGGCTTTGACAAAGTTTTGTTCAAGTAGGTCCAAAAGTCCACCTACTTTTCCCAAACGGTTACCACTAATAGTAGAGTTGTCCGCAGAGTGAACGAATTTCAATAGCAACTGGAATCTATTCCGTGACATCACTTGCGGCACAAATGAATTTTTAAAAAACTTGTCAGTACTCTAGTAGTGAGCAATAGATGGGTATTTCACAATGCCCATATACATCGCCACTCCAAGGAATTTTTGTATCTTCTGAACGTTGGTGTCTTCCCATTCCCTTGCGTGAGAAGTACGTGTTATAGTGGTGCTCCGTAAAAATTGGTTGGCAGTGGCATTTGTTTCGGTGACAATTAGCTGATAGACCTCTTCCGTAAGCAAAGCCAAAAAAATATCATAGGTGTTGCTGATGCTTGGGGTTGAATATTTATAACACCATTCAGTTCGAAAGTGAACGTTTTGAGGGATTGTCCACTCGTTTAGAGGTCCATCAGACACACCTGTCATCACAACTTGATCCGAGAACTCTTCTTAAAAAGACGATTCTAAATTTTCAAGGGATTCGGAATCGCTTGAATTTACCTCAGATGGAATATATTCATCCGAATCGGAAGCCACAAAATCCAACTCATCATTATCGGAATCCCCGTCTCAGTTGAGATTTCCATAAAACATACTAGGATTCATTGCAAAATGTACTTCAATCAATATCTGTAAATGATAAAAAGCTACTTATTGAAAAAAAGCACGATAGGGAATAACACATACACGTAAGTAACTGTGACCACTGGCGGGTCACGTGGCATCACTTTTTTAGACACTAAAAAATTGACGAAACATAAAAAACAAAAACACAGAACTATTTATAAATACTAAACATACACTTTTATGCAAAAAAAACACTTTGGCACCCGGGTGAAAAAACGAAAGTTACAAATCTTATTTTTCTCAATAACGGCTACAACGCTTTTTATAATAAAAACATTAATGAAGGGAAAAGGTACATTTTGTTATTTTTTTTAATGTTTATTTTTTGTACCTACCTCTTGTAGAAACATTTTTTGGGTTTTCAATTTTCTGGAAATCGGTTAATTTAATTTTTTTTTAATTTTTGATGCAGGCGCTCCTCGAAAGTTTAAAGACTAATGTAAGCTAAAATGTCTGATTTTTTTTAAATTAAAAAAAATGCCTTTTCTTTTTTTTTTGAAAACTCAAAATTTTGAAAATGACTCGAACGATTTCTTCGAAATTTCGTACTTGTTTTTTTTTTGGACATTATCTTGAATATAGATAAAAAAATATATTCCCAAAATAAAACATAACCGTACATCCTATACAAGTTAAACAAAAGTTAAGAACAAAATGTATATTTCTCGAAAACGGAAACGAAAACGTCCACTTTTAGGTAGTACTCATTAACGGTATACTTCCCATAAAACCACTTTTTATAATTTTCAAATTTCCCGCTATTGGATGAACGGATTAAAATTATTTTTTTTAACCAAATGGTCCCTAAAAGTGTTAATAAAACTGCGTACTCAAATTTTCAGAAAAAGAAAGTTTTACGATTTTTAAAAAATAAATTACATTTTTTTTTAAAAATCGATTTTTCAAAATTTAATTTTATATGTACTATATTAATAACAATTTCAAAATGACGTTTCAATTTTTTTTCCTTAACATGTTTTTAAAATTGTAAAATTGTATTTTTCTTAAAAATCGCTCCATCGATTTTTTTCATTTTTTTTGATATATTCTTATTTGTCTAGGAGCATCTTTGTTTTCCCTGAAACTATAACAACTAATTAATATAAAAAGATTTTATGCATGTAATATTTTGTTACACCGTTATAATATCAATGTGAAGAGTCCCACTAATAGTCGGTTCCTCAGAGACTAATTTAATGGTTATGTTATATGGTCCTCAGGGTCACGACTCTTTATTGGTAGTTGTAAACTAAAAAAGACACATTTATTTCATATCATATTTATTACAGAAACTTGATCCCTCTCTGAGCTCTAAGGAACTGTGGGGAAACCTGAAAAAACTTGGTGTCAAATATGATAGAAACAAAAACAAATACACCTTTAGTCCTGATGTAATGTCTAATGTTTTGATTCCTTCCTTGTCTGGTTCAACAATTCCCCGAAATAATTTTACCGTGCCTGAGAATGAAAGATCTTTCTCATTTGCATGCATTGGTGAATACGAGCTGTTAAGCTCTGTGAGATTAGTCAAATCTAATGCGATTGGTCCTGATGCTATTTCGCCGAAGTTTGTAAAGCTTGTACTCCCCATTATATTCAACTATTTACTCCACATATTCAATTTTTGTATTATGGCGGTGAATTTCCTGATACGTGGAAAAATTCTAACATTATTCCTGTTTCCAAAAAGGAAAAACCTTCTAAGCCCTCTGAGTATAGGTCAATCAGTATTATATCGTACCAATGCCAGATATTTGAAAAAAAAATGCATGATCAAATTCAAATTTATTTAAATGAACACTCTTTTCTATCCAAATGGCAGTCTGGGTTTCGAAATAATCACAGCTGTGAATCTGCAGTAATTAAAGATACATCAGACATATGCTTTGCTCTTGATTCTGATAAGTTTGGTGTTATTGTCCTTTTAGATTTTTCGAAGGCATTCGACAGTATCGACCACTCTATACCACTTTCTAACTGAGGTTGAATTTTAATATTTCCAGCACATCGCTCAAGCTATTGTGCAACTACCAGGTGGATAGAGTTCAGAAAATTAAAACTGATACTGGGATTTCTAATCCCTTCATTACGAATATTGGAATACCTCAGGGATCTGTTCTTGGTCCTTTGCTATTTTCTTATATAAATGACCTTCCTGACTTTATTCGCAACTGTCGAGTTCATATGTATGCTGATGATGTTGTAATTTACATATTTCGGACAGTTGGTTTGATGGAGGACTGTATATTTAGACTAAATGAGGATTTAAGTCACATCCATACCTGGTCTAATGATAATTGTTTGAAATTTAACCCGACAAAGTCTGTCGTCATGTTATGCTCCAGAGATGAGCTCAACCCATTAGATTTTCTTTCAGTTCTTCTCAATAATGAAATACAGGGTTCTCCAAATAACTTTTTTTTTTGAAAATGGGTGCAAAACATCGAGTGTAGCTTCGGCTGTGTGGCACGTAGCGCCGTCCTATTGAAATCAAATATTACCAATATCCTCCTCTTCAATTTTTGTGAACAAAAATTCGTTCAACATGGCCCGATAACGATCGCCATTGACTGTAATGGCCACTCATTGCTCATTTTCGAATTATGCCTCTGGACCAAAATCCGCACCAAACAGTGACTCGTTTTGTGTGTATCGGCTTTTCAATGTAAGCGTGCGGGTCTTCTGTACCCCAAGTGCGACAATTTTGCTTGTTTGCATACCCGCCAAGATCAAAATGAGCTTCATCTGAAAAGATGATTTTTTTGGCAAAATCGGCATCTTCTCTAAGTTGATCGCAGGACCACTTAGCGAGCGTTGTTCAAGCGTATACACAACCAAATTCGTTCAGCGGAAGGATAAAACTGATTATCTGTCACATCAGACATGAGCTAAGTGTTACCATTCACGAAATAAGCACTAGTTGAAAAAAAAACCTTAGAAGGCGGACCCGTTAGTTTTTTATGTGAGTCATGTTACTTACTTGGGATATAAAATAAATTGTAATCTAAGTTGTTGTAAGGCCATTTCAGATAACATTAGGAAAATTTACGGTGCGTTAAGATCTTCCTCAGCCTTGTTGTTACCCAAAATGAAGTTACACCTTGTAAAATCTTTAATTTGCCTTACTTAACGTATAACTCCTTAGTTTATCCAATTTTGGATTATGAATGTAAGCGAAGACTAAATGTCCCTCTTAACTATTGTATTCGATTTATTTACAGTATACCGAGATATTCTAGTGTATCGCATCTGCGACACATCCTCCTTGGGTTGATAGTAGTGTTTCAAATATTTTTTATTTTGACTTTGGTGTTCCCCAAGGTTCAGTTCTTGGTCCAACCTTGTATAACGTCTATACATTAGATTTCCCAAATCTTCCCCATTGTGAATCAGCTATTTTTGCTGATGATACCGCAATATTTTCATCGTATGAGTGTGGTCTCAACATTGCGACAAATTTAAAAAATGCAATTGAAATATTAGAAAAATATTTTAATAAATGAAAAATTAAGCTGAATGCTGGAAATATGCAAGCCATCTTTTTCTCACGAAATAGAAAACCTTGTTATCTTCCCAGCACTCAGCTTCAATTCAATGGAAATGTAATAGCATGGGAACAGTCAGTGAAATATTTAGGAGTTCATCTTGACACCAAATTAACTTTTAATCAACACATTAGTAATACTATAAAGAAAATTAATATTGCTACTAAGATGCTTTACCCATTTATAAACAGAAAATCTTCACTCACAAATGATAATAAGATTTTAATATATAAAGTTATTTTTCAATCAATAATACTATATGGGTGCGCTGCATGGGTGAAAGCTGCTAAAAGTCATATGAAAAGGTTACAAATTTCGCAAAATAAAGTGGTAAAATTTATGCTCAATCTTCCTTGGTACCATTCAACCTTCAATCTGCACAGTGAAGCGGATGTTGAGTTGATTCCTGACAGGATCCGGAAACTTACTATCAATTTTAACAATAGCTGTGATATGGCTGACAATCCTCTCAGAAGCCAGCTTTACATTTCTGGAGTAACTTAATATTCACGTACATTTATTTCATTTGCTTGTTATTTATTTATTTATTCATTTTTGTTTCGTGTTTACTTATTATATTTATTAGTTAAATGTTATTTATCAATTCATATATTTATTTATTACTAACACATGTTGCCGTTCACTAATATTATGTATTTAAATTCGTATATACCTATCTTTTTATTTATTTTCAATATTATTTATATATTTTATTTACCCATTTATTTATTTATTTAGTTATTATTTATTTATTTATCCCTATTTATTTAATTTGTTATAGCTTATTCTAGTCAGTTTATTTGTGTATAAAAAGCATTCCACGAACCATACAAATGTTTTAATAACAATTATTCCTTTTTTTTTTACTCTAATAAAGGTTTTTTTTCGTATTTTCCTTTAAATAATACTTGTAAATATAAAATTGTCCACTAAATCAAAGATAATGTCTCAGTTGTAAGAAAATAACTTTCAAATCTCTGAATGTAAAACGTGCAGTCATAGGCTTTGTATAAAAAAAATGATCACGAAATATATATCTATCTATCTATCTATTATACGCATCCTCCTTGGGATGTACCTTGATGAGTATCTGAAATTCAGATTAGTATTGAAGCTCCATAATATCATCCATAATAGGTGTCCTAGTTACCTCGGTGAAAGTCTTATTTTTGCCCAATCACAGAGAGCATTAAAACTAATCCTGCCGCGTTTCTCGCACAGCATAGCTGAACGTTCATTTTGCGTATCTGCAATTCGTTTGTGGAATTCACTCCCAAATGAATTGCCAAGTACTACCGCACCAACTGCTTTTAAGAGGAAATTATTTTTGCACTTTTCAAATCAAGCTTAAATTATCGTATCAATATTCTATATACCTAGCTCATTGCTATTGTAAGCTTTTATATATATAATTGTTTCCCCCTTTTTCTAAAAACGTATTGTATTTTTTTTTTTTTTTTTTTGTATATTTTTGTATATTTTTGTATATTTTTGAATTTATAGAAAACATTGGTAGTTAAATTTATATAGATGCTCTAAAAGATAGATACTTTCCCTCGAAATAAATGAAAATGAATAATTTTAAAACTTCAAGCATTGAATCAGAATTTATTCTCATCAATTTATAGTTTATTTTCGTTGCACATTAATATTATTTATATAATTCCATAAAATACCCACATGCATATATAATTTGTGTTTAGAGTTAAATGTTAACTTCATTTGTCTCTATGTACGTCAGTGCTGTGTGTACATAGGAGTTCGTAAGTAATCCATTTACACCGCAATAAATTTATATGCGCGCTTTCGCAAAGCCACATTACTGTGATAAGCTAATTGCATTGGTTGCCATAATTATTGCAACACATCAATTGACTGTCAATAAATTTATGTAGATCTCGATTGCTGTGCCAACTTATCGATAGTTGGTTTTGCATAGCACGCATCACTCATTCTATTGAATGGAACATAAATTATGTAAAATAGCATTTGATGAGTTTGTCCGAGACCACTTTATTTGCCGCATTCATGGTGCAGCTACAAGTTTGACAACGGCTGCATCAATCTGTCCATCATCCAATAATGCCCATAACTAATCGATGCGATATTTAATGTGCATATTCAATACATCAACTTAGGGTAGGTTCTAGCATATATACGAATATGTATATATATAAATCCATCAAGGGGTTTATTATCTATACTTGTGATTGGGGACAAGAGTGTTAAACGGTTAAACATGCGGAGTGGATTTAAATTTCTATCAATTTATTGAAAAGCATAAATTCCCCCCTAAGGACATCCCTCGTTGTTGATTGGTTTTTATTTTAAAAATTAATATTCACTTTAAATACATTTCATATTTATGTCTTAATAAATTGTTTGTACAATTTGGGTGCATTGAATATTATTTTTTTTTTTTTTGTTTAAAAATGTAAAATTTATAAAGAAAATTTTATACAGGGTGGCCCACGAATCGTGCTACAATAAGAAATTTAAATAACTTTTATTTTAATTGATGTATTTCATTAGTTTCTTTTTTATTGGATTAAAAATTAAATTTTATTTTAAATAACTAATGGTTTTTAAAGATAATAGACCGCAAATGACCTCCACGCAAATGCGGCACCTGATCTGAAAATTGTTCATTGCGGCCTGAAGGGTTGAAATTGGGATCGCCTCAATTATTGTCTTAATGGGCTGCTTCAATTCAGTCAAATTCCTGGGTTTCGTTTTGTACACTTCCTGTTTGATATAACCCCAAAAAAAAGTCTGATACAGTCAGGTCAGGTGACATTGGGGGCCAGCAGAAAGGGCAGTTTCTGGATGTCAATTTGTTGGGAATTTTCGTTGGAGCTCCGCCATTACTTGTGTGGCTACGTGTGCACTTGCTCCATCTGGTTGAAACAAAATCTTGCTGAAACGGATACATCTTTGGCGTTAAAAAACTCCTTCAACATCCTTAAATAACGGTCCCAATTGACAGTTTGTGTTACACCGTTTTATTCAAAGAAGTATGGCCCGACAATACACCTTGATGAAACTGCGCACCACACAATGACTCGTTTTGGGTGCAGTTCCATCTCATGGAGCATTTCTGGATTAGACTGACTCCATATACGGCAATTTTGCTTGTTAACATTGCCGTTTAAGTCAAAATGTTGTAATGACCGTCTGATAACTCCAATTTGGCCCGATAAATTTCGAGTCGAAACACTTGGATTTGCCTGTATTGCCGATGCAACAGCCACGATTGTATCCTGAACCCGAACATTGGGATCTCAATAATACGGTCTTCATTCGATGCTTCCAGATTCGGCAAACATGTTTCGCAGCCTCATGATGATCCATCTACTCGGGGGAGTACCGCCAAACTCCAGCCTAAGTTCCATTTGGACGGAAATGACGGACTGCAAAGTGTGGTATCGCTGCACTATCCAAATCCTTTTTCCAGAATCCCAAGCATTCATTTTGATAAATCTAAATAGTAGCCTATAAAATAAAAATAATAAGCCGTTTAATCACACTGAAAAAAAGTTATTACGTTTTATTTTTGTAGCAAGATTCGTGGGCGACCCTGTATTAAGCTTTAAAAGTTTTTTTTAAACAGTATTCAGGCGTGTCAGTCAAACGTTATGCTTTTTCAGGAGTTCTATGACCCAGTTTAGGAAATAACCCTATTAGAGAACTCCTAACTTCACTTTAGATGACCTGGATGAACTTCGGCCTCAGGCAACAAACCCCTTCAGTTAGCTTGGTCTCTAGCTAGCTGCCTCACTTACGCAGTCCATATTAGTATTGAAATTGTTCTCCATTTGTTTGTGTCACTTAAGGTGGGGTTTTCCTGTGCTAAGCAGACCATCAGGCTAAGATCCGAAAACTCGTCGGGGTGGTGAGTCGCAGCCATCTGAACCGATGTATTTTCAGCTTTTTGACCAGATCGACATCGCTGTAAAACCCGTAAATCTCGCTGTTATATCTTCTACTTCATACTCCTTCGACACAGAATGAACCGAAGATTACCCGAAGAATCTTGCTTTCAAAGCATCCAAGTAGATTCTCATCCGTTTTTGACAGGGTCCATACTTCTGCCCCATACAGCAATAGCAAGACCGGATGATCAGTATCTTGTACAAGGTCTCGTTGGTTCCTTGAGAGAGCGAGCTTTAATACTCAAATGAATTATTAGCCCGAAAAAACAGCGATGGACAACAGTGATTGTTCGTTTAATGTCTGACTGATTTCATTCTCCTAGGTAATAGTAGACAAAGTCTTCATAGTTGTATCTATCTATTGTGTTGCCCGAGTCGACGATGTTGAGAATTCTCTCTTGATGCAAGCATTAAGGTGTTTCGTCTTGTCCTCGTCAATGTCTACACTATCATTCGCGACTTAAACTACTGAGTTTTTTTTCCAAAATCTGTCGGAGTGTGGAAGACCGTGCGCAGCAGGGGCCCTATACGATTTAAGTTTAGATACCGCTAATTGCACTTCTTGTTGATCGGTTTGAACATAATCGTCCAAATTAAATGATGTGGTCTGCCTTAAAGCGGATATTTGGTAAGCTTCACCATTTACCAGTATAGACAAATGTTGCTTCCAGATCATCAACACCGACTGTGTGTCTACTACCAAATTCCCGCCCTCATATCGGCAGGCTTCTGTTCCGGCATTGTAACCTTCGGTAAATCGCTGCGTCCTTTGTCAATACTTTCGAACATCCGGCCTGCCTCAACAGACTCCACCGCCAACGCGTGCTCTCTCTTTTTCCTCATGAGACGTCGGTATTTTTCCTTTCTTTGTTGACCGAAGAGCTCCCGGGTTGCTCCGTCAGCAACTCTGGTTCGTGGGCACATGCGCCAGCTGTCTTTCTTCATCGATCCAGATGTTTTGTTGTGGTCGCCCAGTCACAACACTTCTGCTGCCATTTTGGCAGTCTTTCCACTGGCAAAACATATACCTGTCTTTCGGATGTTGAACTAAAACTGCAACATTTGATAATCTCATAAGCTTCTGACCATTATTTTCTATGGGAAATTAAAACTGGCGATGTCTTTCATGATTCCAAAACTCACTGTTGTCTCCTGTCTCTAAAGCAAGGCCCAACTCTAGTATCAATATCCATGAGCGACATTTTAGTTTAAGAAAACCGAACCGATATTTGCATCACAACCCAAAGAGGAAATAGTTCCAACATTTGGAGAATGTATTCGAACTTTTTCTTCACTTAAGCCTCGTAGCACCACTGTTACCCATGCAAAACTTAATCCCCTTGGATAGGATGTAAAACAGAGCTATAATAAAACTATAACGGAAACATTAAAATTCATTATAATGTCTCTAATGAAAGAAAACAATATAACTATAATTTTCGTACTTCTGGAAACAGAGGCGGCGTAAATCTTGACCGGTGTGGGCAATCGCATACGGCCTCGCGGTGCTAAGGGCCTTGCCCCTCCCAGCTGAAAAAAAATTGAAAAGTATAGAAAACCCAAAAGTACACCCCACAAAGTTTTTCTTACAATAAATACAGAAACGGTGCATAGCCCCAGACTTCATCTTATTAGAAAGCTAATCAAAGTCTGCTATTACACGCTGAAACTAGATGCACACAACTTTTCGTACAACGTAAATGCATGAGAAAAAAAATCGAAAAGATGAAACGAAAAAAACTGCTTTTTTGTGTGCAACAATTTTGCTTTTCTTTTTTCTTTTGTAAGTTTTTTTAGTATTCTGCTCCATAGTAATTATTTCTACGAGGCAGCGTTGCCGGAAAAAACAAATTGTAAGTGCCAATGCTGACAACAGAAAGTCCCATTTTAGGCCACTGGGTGCCACCAACAAAAAATTATTTTTGCACCTGAAAACTTAAGGAATAATAAAAATAATAATTAATATTCGATATTCGTGATCTTGGGAGTGCCACCTTTCAATCGGTGTAGAGGAGAGCAGGTCCAAAATTAACACTTTACTAAAGTTGATGCTGTTCCTAAGATTTTAGATTTTGGAAATGAGTTGCCAAACGTTTTTCTGTTTAAAGAGCAATATTTCAGTTATGACATCCACCAAAAAAAGACAATAAAATACTGATCAGAATTTGTAAGAACATAGCTTTTAGACAAAAAAACATGTTACGACTTTCCCCATATGCGGAAAAAGTTATAACATCAGGAGGCTATCAATTTATAAGCAAAATTAACAACAAATAGCACCAAAATTTATGAAATTAATATTAAAATTTAAAAATTATTATATCAATTCACAAATTTAAATATTTATTTTTTTTTTGAAAAATAAATTGAATTTAGTCACACAAAAATTGGGATGTAATTAAATATTCCAAAACCAGTGTTAGATATAATGGGTTATCCATTTTTCGGTTTCAAAACTTTTTTTCATGATATTTCTTTTTTATTATAAAGTTTGAACGTTGACATTATGTGTAAAATACCACATCATTTAAATGACCTTGGTGGCTAGTTGATATCGCCACGACAAGAAATTACGCCGCCAGGAAATGTCTCTTGCAATAAAGCTATATTCGCTCGAGTTGTGTGGTATATGGCACCATCTTTTGAAAACAAATATTCTCCAAGTCGTTTTCTTCAATAGCAGGCAAAAAAATGTCGGGTATCATATGACCATAACGCTCCGAAACGTCGTTTTCGAAGAAGTAAGATCTAATCACACCTCCGGACCAAAGAGCGCCCCAAACAGTGACTTTTTGTGGTTGTCATGGCCTCTCTTCAATTACTTGACGATTCTCAGAACCCCAAATACGACAATTTTGTTTATTAGTATGCCCACCGAGTGAGAAATGTGCTTCGTCGCTGAAGAAAATTTTGTTCGAAAAATCGCCGTCCACCGCCTGTTGTTCCCCCATTCAACGTATCCACCCATTCGACGTATCTACGATGTTGTGAATGGTGAGCTGGACTTTATATGGATGTAGGTATAGATCCAAGTGCCAAATACGCCATAATGTGCCGTAAGACAGTCCTAGTTCATGAGAACGATGACGAATCGAAACATTCGGGTCTTGGGCTACATTTTCACTTACAGCAGCGATATTTTTAGTGGTACAAGCGAAACGATGATGCACATGCCTTACAATATCTGTAACCAATCAAGTCTCTTCAAATTTCTTCACAATTTTGCCAATTGCTTGCTTAGTTTGACGATAATGTAAACCATAATCTCCTCTTAAAGTACGATATGTGGCTGTAGCAGAATCACCAGTTTTGTAGTAGTTCTTAACAATTTTTATGCGTTGTGTAATTGTTAAGCAATCCATTTTCGTAAATGTCAGACTTTCAAATGAAAAAAAAATTGGTTTAACAACTTAGTCTGAGAGATGTCGAACTCCAGCCTTATACTTTTGAAACCGCAAAATGGACAACCCTTTAAAGATATGCCTTAAAAAAATGCGTTTCCTCTACCGCATACTAATAATAAATAATTTGTCAGTGTGTATATATTTCGAAAATCTGTTTGGGGGTTCGTGTTGTTGAAAAGTATGCCTATTTGTTTCAAAATAAATTCCTATCAGCTATATCTTGAACTTGAATCGATAAACGATTTGTGTATGCAAATACGCATATAAGCAAACTTCACGTAACTTTCGAGTCTTTCATATAATTTAGGCTTTCGATACGTTTTAATCAGAATAAATAAATATTTTTTTTTAAGTTTTCTATACTTTCCTAGGTATCTTTTGCTCCCCTATATAGTCTTTTAAGTATTTCTGAGGGAGTAACGCAAAATAATGCTTCCGGAGTTATTGTCAATAGACACGAGTGGGATTTCAACCCTATAAATAATGAGAAATGGAAATTGGTGGCCCCCCTTTTTTGTAGATGCCAATAAGTTAAGTAGGAACACGATGGAGAAATAAGTTTCGTGACCAGAAAATATAATTACCTTTCATGAGCTCTCCTCTATAATAGTTAAGCCGATCAAGGCAGTAACAATAGGGACCGTGAATTGGTTGATGTCGATAGGAGATTGTATTTTCTCTTTGATTTCGATCGCCAAAGCCACCGACACGACATAACGGAAGTGATAAAAATTCCCATCGGATGTGAATTGAATAGACAAATTTTTACGTCCAATATAACAGAATTCTGCTTTTTTTATCATCGGTTGTTGAGGAACTTATTCGCTTACAAAGTTTGGTCCTTTAAAGTTTTATATTCCATCATGCTGCGAAATCTTGTAACTATATATAAATATATATATGTATATGTATTATGCTTGTCCATGAAGCAAGGTATGTATCCTTGTACAAAGTGATGTGCATATTGTACATTTGATGCACGGCAGTGGTGGATTTTTTCTTGAAAATTGCATAGGGGAATGCCACTCTACAGGGGCTCCAAAGCAACTTCCGAGAAACGACTGAGCAGTCTTTCATATTGTAGCAATTTGTTTGAAAATTTAAATACTTTTAATTAATTAACACCAACGAATGACTACGACACCGACGCCATGTTGAGTAATAAGAATGGTAGTTTATCTATTACAACGCCATCTTAATGCTACCAAAGGAAACCTTGTTTTCCTAACTTCGTCTCGATGTTTCCTTGAGGAAATGGCTGGACCTCTTTAAATTGACAGAGCAGAGATTTATAACTAAATAACATACATATGTGTTAGGTAAGATGAAAGTGATTTTTATTTTTTATTGTTAATTTATTCCTTAAATCTTAAAAAAATCAGTCTTATATTTTTAAAGCATGGCATTAAAAGCCATCTGTCAGTTGAAATTTTAAAAGTTTACGTTAAATTTAAGTGATCTTATGTTTTTTTTTTGTTTTTTTTTTTTGCTTAATAGTTATTTATGTTTTTTATGTTATTTATCTATTAATTTATTTATTTTATAACTAGCAGACCCGGCCGCGCGTTGCTACGATATTATTGTACTGCGTTCAAATATTAGATATTAAAATTGGTATTGTTAAGGAAGTGATTGGTAAAGATTCTAATTAATAGCAACCAGTGCTTTCCATTAATTAAGAACTAAATGATGAACAGTATTACTTGTTAATCTGTCTTTCGTTAAATAAATAGATAAATAAATTTGATGGTTTTCCAATGCGTGGGCATGCAACATACAGCTGCCCATCCATTGGAGTAACACGGTTTCTCTAAGTCTAAGCCACAAATTATTATTGTCTACCCTTGCGGCTTATTTATCGTCATCGCGAAAGCCAAACGTATCGGGAATTGTAGCCTTTTGAAATATTTTGTTGATTCTAATGGAATCATAGTTATTCGAGGGTAGAAGAGGACTTTTCTTTTAAATTTTCCAGTCAATAGCAGTGCTTCAAGTACGTTTCCGATAATTCTTCTGATGACTAATAGTACGCCGGCCGTTGCAAAATTTTGGTGGATTTAAGTTGCGCAAAAGAATGACCGTGGCAGCATTCCTGGCATATCCAGAGGATTTAAAAATTTAGTCTGAAAATTGGCGATCTCATTTTCACCAATAATAGTGTTAAGTTACTATAGAGCGATAGTTTTTTTATGAAAATTGTTATTTTTTTAATTTTAGTTGTTTTTTATGGTAGAACATAAATGTATTGTTAAGATTTTTGCATAAATAAAGTTCATTTTACTAAAATAAAAAAAATTCATTGATTTATGAAAAAGTCTATTTTTGGCGTACTTTGAACGCGTCTTGCAGGCAGAAAGCCACCAGGAAAACGTCTTGGACTTTCATATTTGCAATCAGGGAGCTCAGCTCTACATTTTGAAAGTACAGGGTGGCCCACGAATCGTGCTACAATAAGAAATTTAAATAACTTTTATTTTAATCGATGTATTTCATCAATTTTTTTTATTGGATTACAAATTAAATTTTATTTTGAATAACTAATGGTTTTTAAAGATGATAGACCGTAAATGACCTCCACGCTCATCCACGAATGTGCGGCATCAGATCAGAAAATTGTTCATTGCGGCCTGACGGGTTGAAATTGGGACCGCCTTAATTATTGTCTTAATGGACTGCTTCAATTCATTCAAATTCCTGGGTTTTATTTTTTACATTTCCTGCTTGACATAACCCCATACAAAAAAAGCCTGGTGCAGTCAGGTCAGGCGACCTTGAAGGCCAGGCAAATCCTGAGGGTTTAACTTGCTTGTAATTTGGACTTTGTACGGAAACAAGTTTAAGTCATCATGAAGTATCCGTTGTAATGACCGTGTGCTAACTCCAATTTGGCCCGGTAAGTTTCGAGTCGAAACACTTGGATTTGCCTGTGTTGCCGATGCAACAGCCACGATTGTATGCTCAACCCAAACATTGGGATCTCGATGATACTTCCATTGATGATGATCTTCGTTCGATGCTTCCAGATTCGGCAAACGTGTTCACCAGCCTCATAATGGCCCATCTACTCGGGGGAGTACCGCCAAACCCCAGCCTAAATTCCCTTTGGACGGAAATGACGGATTGCAAAGAATGGTATCGCTGCACTATCCAAATCCTGTTTTCAGTATCCCAAGCATTTATTTTGATAAATCTAAATAGTAGCCTATAAAATAAAAATAATAAGCCGATTAATCACACTGAAAAAAAGTTATTACGTTTTATTTTTGTAGCACGATTCGTGGGCCATCCTATACAATTAAGTTGTTATCACAGTTATCCAAAAAGTAGATTTTTGGTGTACTTTGAGCGCGTCTTGCAGGCAGAAAGCCATCAATAAAACGTCTTTGACTTTCATATTTGCAATCAGCGAGCTCAGCTCTACAAATTGAAGTTACGGTAAAGTTATTATCACAATTATCTAGAGTTTTAAAAAAAATGCATATTTGGTGCAGTATTACTCAATATTGAGAATGCAAGACGTCCAAATTTGTAAATAACTACTTAAGTACTATCTAATTATACTAATTATTTGTTGTTATCAATAACACCCAAAATCTGCTGTGGGCTCTTAGTCTATTAAGGGTCATCAAATCACCTGGTAATAAAAAGTTTTAAAGAATAAATCTTACTAACTTACTTTGATTTCTAGGTTTCCTAAAAAATAAAGTATCAGTACTAAGGACGAACCGAGGGAAACTTCTTTAATCTTCAGCGAAGAATTGGAGGAATTTGACAGCAAACAATTGCAACCGCGGAGTATATCCGTAGAATAATTATTGAATAAAATAAAATTAAAGTTAAAGTTTGTGTGTGTCATTTTTTCAGACACCGTTGACACAGTTGTCTCAAATCGCAATTTTCAAAGTTTCATGAAATTCGGTCCACAATCACCAAAAATATTACTATCTTGTAGCAAATAAGAGTACGTACACATTCAAGTTTAAGTGGTTATTTCATTGGCGCAGATAGCTTGGATTTACTGAAAATAACATAATCAACCTCGCTGCTGATCAGTGTTACCAACCATTAAAGTTTCTTCTGTGAATTATACGATACGAAATCTGTACATGAATTTCATATAAATGTATCAATAATTGTTTGGTTCTATGAAAACTGAATTTTGATTCTAAATAACATTTCTGGTTATTCTTATTCTGAGACCAAAAACCAATACTTGAAAAGGTTGTTCATTCTATTTTTATTAAAATATATACTAAGTAAAATGAATGAAGTGTGAGTGTGTACATTTTCTTTTGTTTTGAAGTTTCTCTTTTTTAAAGACGTTTTTACTTAATTTTTTTATAAACAAAATGCATTTAATTTTTTTCTAAACAAAAAAAAAATTGGTGCAACAATCTTAAACATTTAATAATATAAATTTAAAAAGGAAATTTCAAAAAAAATCATTGACACGTTTTCGAAATATTGAATTTTCAAAAAAAAATCCAAAAGAAATGTGTTCCGAAAATGTTGGTATTCAGTATTATTAATAATTCGAAGGGACTCTTATATAAACATTTTGATCGAAATCCGTCTAGCCGTTTATGAGATAGTTGTACATTTTAAAAAATGTTATAATATTTGAGCAAAATGCACTAGAAAAAATAGTATGGCACGTACCGTTATTTTTCAGTGTCAAGTATTCCAAACAATTCTATCTTAGGCACGCCAAAATATAAAAATCGGTTAGATAGTTTCGGAGTTTATCGAACATATAAGTATATTCTACAGGTTTATTTTTCTTTAAAAAAAATGTATTTTTAAATCGGGCAGCGTTTCTGCCTGTTGGATTACAATTGACAAAATTGATCTTAAAACTAAACCTTAAATACTATTAATATTTTGATTCAGCAACGCCTGTTGAATTGTTCATTACCACGAAGCATAGTGATCATATTCCATGAAAATTGCACTTTGAATTTGCTTGCTGTTATCTTGATCATATTCCCTGGATTCCCTGGGAATTACATTTAGAATTTGTCTGTTGTTGACCTCTGGGAAGCGCATCGTCAGCAGTCCACTGTTTGTAATTTGAGTATTCAATTTATGTGTCGTTAACTTATATATTAATAGATTTATTTATTTGACTGTTCATTAAATTATTTATTTATTTATTTACTCAGTTATTTATTTACTTATTAAATTTATTTGTCTATTTTACGTTTTGTGTATTTTGCTTCTGCTTATTTGTTCATTTACCCTTTTCAAACTGTGTACATTTTCTTAATATTGTTAAATACTTCTTAAGTTTTACTACAAATTCCTTAAATATTAATAATTTTTACTTGTGATATACATATGTACTATTGGGCAAGTTTTGCATTTGGAGAAAAAATCGAACTCGAGATTTTAATCAAACTTGACATTGACACCAAACAAGTGGGCCCCGTAATTCCGTCTGTTTGTCTGTCTGTTTCTAGAACGATCTACAGCCTTAACGGCTGAAGCGATTTGCTTAAAACTTGGTACTTAAGCGTTTTAGGTGGTTGTCTCAAATAGATTTTTGAATCGTGTTTTTAGCCCCAAAAATAACGGTACTTGCCATAGGTACAGTTTTTCCAACACCTTCATTATCTCGAAAACAGCTGTAACGATTCTGATCAAAAAAAGCATGTGAACTACTACAGGTATTGTCTGCATTTTGGTCAAATTTGTTTACATGTTGTGTTATTACGGGACCTGCCATACAACCATTTTCTTGATTTTCAACTGCGTACCAAAATTTTCGAAACAAAAAAAATTGTTTGGATTTTTCAAAAAAAAATATTTTTTTTTTTAATTCAATATTTCGAAACGGGTTGACGATTTTTTTTTTTTTTAATTCTGTTCTCAAATTTATATTGCTTAATACTTACAATTGTCATACCAATATTTTTTTTTGGAAACATTAAAAATTTTGTTTATACAAAATTAATTATTAAACGACTTTAAAAATAATTTTAGCCGTTTCTACAAAGAATCTTGTGTACGTGCGAACCAGGCGTGCATTTTATTTTTTTCTAAATTCAAGTTTTTTTTAAGTTAAAGTCTTTCTTAAGCTAAACTACTTTATGGTTGAAAACCAGGCAAAGTTTGAAAGGTACACGAACTTTTAACTTGTGATCGCGATTAATAAACAAACCGACCGCACAGATCACGCAGTGTATTGCTGATGATGAGTCGAAGCAGACTCGAAATGCATTTAGATAAAATTAAAAAACTTTGAACTTTGTTTTTTGTTTCTAAATTGTTCTGATCTGTGCGGTCGTTTCTAAATTTAGTAGATTAGGCTTGGGATTCAATTCTAAAGACTATTGTTTTACACCCAGTCATGAAGCCTTTTGTGAAAAAGCTTAGTAATTATTTTCATTGAAGAGTTTAGAAGTGAAATTCACCGTAAGTTTTTAGGTGTGTTGTGCGGTCCCTGTTTTTGAAAATTGGAGTGGCTAACGACTCCTTGAATGACTTGATACTCAGCCATGAATGTAGGCAAAGTTTAGGGCTATAAAAAGTTTTCGAGGAATAAAGCTCTGCTGAATCTGTAGTCCGATGTGTACTAAGTTTGTGACGTGTTGTTTTGAACGATGAAGGGAGATATTCGGAGTGAATCTGGGAAAGTGGTTTAAATGAAATAAGATGCTGCTAAGCTTCTTCTCAGAATATTTAAAAAAAATTAAGTGGTACGCTAAAATAAATAATATCTTACAAGTGCCCCCTAATAAAATAAGATAAATAAGGAGTCAGAAAGAATTTCTCCACTCCGCCAATGTGCATATCCTTTAAAATGTTGAGTAAAGAGCTAAAGCAGTTAAGGGCAATACAAGTGCATGTAGATAGTAGTTTATGGGTAAGGAAGCATAGGTAGGTACTTGTTCAGGGTTGGTTCTTCATTTGTATTCCAATGGCAACGTTTACCTATTAGTTTGAAGAGGTATTGACACATTTAAGCATGCTGGGTTTTCCTGATCGGATTAACTACGAGTATAAAAGAATTTTTTCGTGATTTAACAAGAACATTTTGTTGCCTTTTTATAAACGTCCGATAAGCTGACACAGATTCATTATGGCGCTAAAGATACAAATGGTTTACATAAGCTTTTTACAGTACAACAAATTCTAGATTAATTTGTTGGTCTGTTTCTAAAAAAAAATACAAAACGAACATTATTGATGTTTTCAAGGAAAAGGGCGGATTTTTTATTTATATAAAGTCCCTCAATAAGTTAGCTGTCGCCTACCCCCACTGAATTTATCTATCATAGGTGCACTGACACTCTCCTTAGTGGTATGGTCCGGACGTGTTTTTACCAGTCTACCACTGACCTGAGATTCGATCGAAGCTTTTGAAGAATTACTCACATTAGTAGTGCCGTTTCTACTGTTACGATAGTAGACTACTGTTTTTCCGTTAGAAAAAAATTCAAATCTACTGTCTCCTGTTTCTAAGATATTTATTCATCAATTCTCCTGTTTTTTTTCGATCTGTTGTAACGTAAATGTAAGTGTTACATAATACCTACTTTGTATATGATGAATCTGACTGTCTGTATGACAGTTTCTGCAGAAAACCTTACATGAGGACCTTCGATGACAAACCTTCGGCCACACTTAAAGTCGTGCGTTTTTGGTAAATTTGATTTAATCAGTCGGCTTAACTTTGACCACCGACGAGGTAGGTCGATCTGGTCAAAGGTAAATGCGAATAAGACTAGTTAATCTAGAGGTAACCGCGTAATCCAAGACTTGATCATAATCTGCATGATGTATGGTGAAAAATATTAACCCGAAATGTCCTTGCGCGTTCTTTAAAAAGAAGCTTCTTCAAGTATTTTATGATTCAGGCTATACAGTAAGTTAAACAACCGACATAGAGAACATAGGTGCTGAGAGCTAAAGCTAGAGAGGATAAATCGATTGAAGACGTAAGCATCACCGAAAGCATAATACATTAATAACTAAAAGTGATAGAATATTAAATGACCACCGTTGACAGAAAAAATAAAATGCACGACTGGATCGCACGTGCTTGCTCTTATGTTCAATCCCATTATATACAAAAGATTCTTAATAGAAATTGATAAATGTATTTTTAAATTCAATTTTCACTTAGTTTTTCATATATAAAAATCCTCAAATTTAGTCTAAAAAAAATTGGTATGAATATTTTAAATATTTAATAATAAAAATTTAAAAAAAAATTTAGAGAAAATCGTCCAACTGTTTTCCAAACAATGAATTTTCAAAAAAATTAAAAATATTTTTGTTTCAAAAATCCAAAAAAAAAAACAATTTATCGAAAATTTTTTAATGCAGTAGGTATTATTAAGAAGTCGAAGGAGCTCCTGTATAAATTTTTTTATCGAAATCCATTTAGCCGTTTATGCGAAATTCGAAAATCAATTAAATATTTGTATGGCAGGTACCCTTAACAACAAAATATTTTTAAAAAATGTGTGGCCAAAATTTAGACCATACCTAAAGTAGTGCACACACCATTTTTTATTAAAATCGTTAAAGCCATTTTCGATATAATTAAGATGGTAGAAAATTTTGTATGGCAAGTCCCATTATTTTTGGGGCTAAAACAACGATTCAAACATTTATTTTGGTAAATCACCTAAAACGTTTGTATAAAATCGGTTCAGCCGCTTAGGCTGTAGATCATTCTACAGATAGACAGATAGACAGACAGACGGAATTGCAGGACCCAGTTTTTGGGTGTTCTCTATCATCGTAATGTCAACTTTGATTAAAATCTGTAGTTCGATTTTTTTGCTAAATGTTAAACTTGCCCTATAGCACCTATGAACATATGTATATCGCAAGTAAAAATGGTCACACTAAAACTACAAAGTTATAGACAATTTGTTTTACATGTGTCATATGTAAGGTTGGCAACGGAGGAAGACAAATTACTTCTTTAAAAACACCCGAGACGAGCCCGTATTTTTGGATCTTAAATTCGCCGAGAGTCTCGCTGGTCTCGGGGGTCTCTGTGGTTTGGTTTTTCTATCAAAATCCTAAGAGCTCTTTTCGAGATAAATAAGACTTACCATTTTTGGTACCTACAAGAAATTTAATTTTAAAAAATAAAATAAAAAATTCTTTAAAGGCAGACAAACGGAATTGCGGGAGCAACTTTTTTGATGTTCGCTATCTGTAAGGTCAAATTTCATAAGAATTGATTTTTTTCAAAAGTGCAAACTTGCCTTATAGTACCTACAACGCATGTAATAAGTCAGTAGGTCCTTAAAAAAACACAAATTATGCTTCAAGAAACCCTACCTTATATCAAAAGTTAAGCAGTTTAAAAGCTGTCATAATTTTTCTTCTTTGTTCAAATACCTGAATGGAATAAGAAATTTAGTAACTAATACTGTTTTCACTTTGCCTTTCACACATTACTAATTTATACTCTAAAACAGAAAACTTTTTCCATTCGTCATTATAAAGGTAAAATTTCGACACTAAATGCCACAAAATATGATATGTACGTATGTATTTAGGTTAACCCTTATCTGAATGTTGAAATCAGTTTGCTCAACATTTAAATTTGAAACACAACTTCCTGTCAGTAGGCCCTATGTCTATCATTTCCTTAGAGAATATTCTTTTTAGATTTGTTTGAAAGTAGTAAAGTAAAGTATTTGCGTAGGTGGAAAGTTGTATGGTTTTAAATTGTTACAAACAGTATTCCTCTAGGAATTTTGTAAATGCCTTATGTGATTAAAATTACAAACGGACTATTTTGTAAAAGAATCCTTTTCAAAATAGGTATGTTCGTATAACGAAAACGTAAAAGCAAAATAATAGTGGGTGTTTTTTTTTTCAATTCAGTATAATAATTTTAAATTTCTAAAAAGCACCTGAAATTTTAAATTAAATATTTTTTTTATTTACTTATCAAAAATAACATACAAAAATAAATTTATAAAATTATTTACATTTAAGGAATCAGGGCAGAAAGACCATAGTTTCCGTTCAGATGTTAATACATTTTTGAATTTGGTTAAATTATAAAAATAAATAAACTTAACAAAATTGAAATTACACATTTATGTGTTGAAAATTGTTTTCTTTAGTTGAATTAAATTTAATTTAAATTAAATCATTTGAAATTTATGATGCATATATATATTTTGCTTGTGTTCAATAGAGAGAATATCTTCTGGAATAAGTTTTTTTTTAAACAAAATATCGATAGCAAGATTCTGAAGAATTTCCTCCGATGTTCAAGGTGTTCGACCATTTCCTCGTATTTATCGTATGTTATCAATGACATTTATTTTTTTAAGTAAGACTTCTTTTGCTGCGTTGGGCGTAAAATGTTCTATGGAGCTTTTAGTGACATGTCAAACCGACACGTTTTCTGTCAAAAATCAACAGATCTTACCCACCAATATAAAAAAAAAAACAAAAAAAATGTTTTTTTTTAAACGAACCATAAAAATTAACCGCCGCTAATATTTAAGCACATATCTTCATTAAAGACGCACCAACGACTTCATGTAGCTTTTTTGATATTAAATTCATCGAAGAACAAAAAATATTATTTTAATTTACACACAAATCAACAACAAATAGATTATCTTACAATTTTTACTTGCGATTATAGGTAATTTAAGGCAAGTTATGCATTCGTGGAAAAAAAAGTTTTGACATAACAATCAAATATGACATTACGACTATAGCGAAGACGAAAAAAGATGGTTTAAAAATTCTGTCCGTCTGTATATCTGTCTGTCAGTCTGTCTGTATGTATGTATAGACACATACAGCCCAAACGGGTGGGCCGAAGTGCTTCAAACTTGGTATATAGAGTTTTTTAGGTATTGTACACAGGGGAAATTTTTTTTAGCTCAAAAAATAACGGTACCTTCTATATTACCGTTACGTTAAAGCCTATTTTTCTCGGAAACGGCTCTAACGATTTTGATTTTAAAAAAATCAGTGCATCTTTTTAGGTACGACCGATCATATGATTGAAAAAAAAAATCTTTAAAAACGGTACTTTCCATAGGACCGTTTTTTTTTTATTTCGACTATCTCATAAATCGCTCAACCGATTCTCCCGAAATATCACTCATATAAATATAAGTTTAGGTTGCTCAATTTATACTGAGTTCCAATATTTTTAATTTATATTTGTTTGTATTTTTAAAAGCATTTAAAAAAAAATATTATTTATATTTTAAAAACTGTTCAATATTTTTCTTTTTTTCAAAAATCATAGTTATATGTATTTACTGAAAACCTATGAATTGGCATTTTTGTTTTTTTAAAATTTTTTTTCAAAGACCGTAAAAAAAAAACTTTTTTCTCAAAAACCGCTCCACAAATTTTTAATTATTATGAATTATTTTTTCTTTGATTAAGACGATTTAATATTTGTTTTTAAGTTCATATTATGAATTATTTAAAATTGTCATACCAATTTTTTTAGATACAAATTGAAGAAACTTTGTATATATAAAAAATATAGTAAAAAATGACTTTAAGAATTAGATTTTTAATAGAAATCTTTTGCATACGATGTGGTCGAAGCTAAGCGCAAGTTCGTGCGATCCAGTTGTGCCCTTTATTGAATCGTTGTTTTAGACCCAAAAATTACAGTACATGCCATACAAATTTTTCTACCATCTTCATTATCTCGAAAACGGCTCTATCGATTTTGATAAAAAATGGTGTGTGTACTACCTTGAGTATGGTCTACATTTTGGCCAAAAAAATTTTAAATATTTTGTTATTAACGGTACATGCCATACAACCATTTTTATTGATTTTTGACTTTCTCATAAACGGCTGAACGGATTTCAAGAAAAATTTTTGTTTGTTTTTTTAAAATTCAATATGTCGGAAACGGGTGGACGATTTTTTCTGAAATTTTGTTTTCGAATTTATATTATTAAATATTTAAAATGTTCGTACCGTTCACAAAAAAATTAAGTGAAAAAAGACTTTAAAAATATCCTTTTAAGGTTATTTTGCACATAATGTAATCGAACATAGGAGCAAGTACGTGTGATCCAGTCGTGCATTTTATTTTTATTTAAATCAATACACAGTTCCAAATTACACTTTTCATTTTTCTTATAATTTATTAACAATCTAACTATTAGAACTAACAAATAAATTTTCTTAACATAAAACAAACACAAACAATAAACAAAACATATTGGTCATATGGAATTTTAAATCCGCTGACAAATCAAAAATAGGATTGCCAATCATATTCTTTACAGAATGGATGCGATAAAGAAATGATACGTGAGTGTGACGAGATCTCGTCGTTCCTGTGATATTAGTGTCATTTTGCACAAATCGGAGTAAGAACATATCACTTGAATGGAAATAAAATGTAAGAGAAAGAATGAGAGAATACTTTTTCATTTCAATCCTTCAAACTTTCACGTAATCAACTTTAAACGAACTCGACCTGCATGTAAGCGATTCATTTCAGGCCCAGCATCCAACCTGAACTATGTAAGAAATAAAATACGATTATGTACATTACATCCTGTGGTGAAGTGGGGCAATAATGTTATCACCCCCCACCACCATAATAAAACTGTTAAATTAATAAGATGCACTTATTATATAAATTAAGGTTTTTTATCTATCTGTCTATATTTATATACTAGCAGAAAGTCCCCGGCGTTGCCCGGGCACCGGTGGCAAATGTCTATTCATGCAATATCTTCCAAAATGAAATGAAAAATTAAGAAGCAGATTTTGTAAGAAATAGAATTTTTCATTTATTTTGTCATTTATTTAACCAGGATTATTTTTCCTATTAAATATACCAAAGAAGAATTATTATTTCTATTTTTTTTACAAACGAAAAATTTTTAATTTTGGGACTCTTCGCTTTCTGAGGTTGTTTTTTTATTTGCATTCTTCGAAAAAAAAAAGTTTTGAGATAACAATTAAACATGACATTACGATGGTAGTGAAGACGAAAAAACTTGGTCTAAAACCCAAAACGGTTTGGGCGATTCTTTCAAAATTCTACACATATTATATACCTAGGTTCAGGCACCTCAATTTGTCATGCTCGGTTAATAGGTTAATTTCAAAATTTTGAACAAACTATTTATTTCTTACATGTGCCAAACATGCACCCTTACGCAGAAAAATTGATTGAATTCACAGGTCGGTGCCGTGAAAATAAAAAATTTCGCGATTGTAAGTGTTTAAATACAAGAAACTAAATTTTTTTGCAATCTTAAAAAAATTGATAGTTCAGTGCCAACAAAACTTAGCAACTGTTTTTTGCCGGCGCATGAAAAGTTGGTCAGCAAATAACTTTTGTTATACTTTCATATATGTTCCCAACCGACGCGTAAGTGTGTGCTTTCACGTGCAGGTTCCTTTCATGAAAGTAGTCACCGGCAACAGTGAATTCAAGCATGTGTAAGCCCCGCATAAATTACAGGAAAGGAACACGTCTAATGTCGAATTTCTTTCATCGAACCCATCGCAATTTTTCATGCTGGGGGCATGTTAGTATGAAAGTCAAAATGTCGGGTTTATAAATGTTTAAAGTAAAACCGCCCTTGAACGGCAGTCTTTTTCGTCTTTGCTATCATCGTAATGTCATGTTTAATTATAGATAATATATCAATATTTTGTCGAAGAATACATAACTTGTCTTATATTGTGCTTACCTATAATCACAAGTAAAAACCAATCCGAAAGGCGAAGACTTCCAAATGAAGAATAGTTCGTTTATAAAAAGAAGAAGAATAAAAGAAAACTAACCCTGGTTAAATAAACGACAAAATAAATGAAAAATCTTTTTCTTATAAATTGTTTTTCTTAATTTTTCATTTCATTTGGAAGATATTGCACGAAAAGACTTGACTCGGGTGTCCGGGCAACGCCGGGGACTTTCTGCCAGTTTGGAAATAAAATACATAACAACAGCGGCAGTAAACAAAACAAAAACCAATTTGATTTGGATATAAAATCCATGGAGCAACAAAACGTAAGCGAAACGATATATAAATTTGGAAATAAGATCCGTTTCGATGGAAAATGTGAACAAAACAAAATATAAATTTGAAAATTGTATTTTGAAATCAGGATAAACTTAAGAGGTAAGTACAAAGATTTATATATTAAACATATAGAATATAACAATTTTGAAGAAAACGCAAATAATAATTTAATATTATTTTTATTTTTGTTTTTGTGGACTGTATGGATTAAAGACAAATTGAAGACATGTAATCCAAAATGCGTTTCGCCCAGGCACGATAGTTGGACTCATCAGTTAGATGCTATCGTACCCAGTGTTGTTCCATCTAGACAAAAAATGTAGACTACATGATTGTCTACGTTTAGACAATTCAACGTAGACAATTCATCATTGTCTACATGTCAATGTAGACAATGTAGACAATCAATTTTATTTGAATTTTTTAACTTTTTTTTGTCTTCTTATTCATATAAACAAAACAAATTTGTATTATTTGAGTCTTTCACTCTGCATTTTTTATTTATTTCAATAAAAATAACAAAAATAAAAAATCGTAAATTCTTATGTTTTTCATAAATACAAAATTATTCATTTTCGTCTTCGACGTCTTCATCAAAACAATTATATTGTTTATCCTGGATTCTCAGTGAATAATAAAGATGAAGGAGTTTCTTCGATCGTTCAAAAGTCAAGCGGTTTCTCGAAATGGAATGAACATACGACCAACTTGAAAAAACTCTTTCAATTTGAGCGGAAGAGGCTGGAATAAGAATAAGTTTTTTTGCCAAATTTTCCAGATTTGGATGTTTTATAGAGGCCAATACTGATCGTACCCTTCGAAGACGCAATGTTTTTCGGTCGATGATTACCGACTCTTATAAAAAATTTTTTTATAACTTATATATTAAATTTAGGTCCGTTTTCTGATACGAATCATAAATATTTATGTTCTACTTAAATAGCTTGAGGGCTACCTTTTTCCTCTGCGTACACTGTCGCATAAGTTCTGTATTAGTAAACGGGCCTTAATAGTATATAAGCTGACCAAATAGCAACGGAATCAGATCCAGACATTTTTATGGCGATCGAAAAGATAAGTCGTCAGTTTATCTGACATATACAGACAAACTGACATCGAAATAAAACTACACTTTTATATATTAGTAGAGATAGAGATGGAGAAACAAAGACAAATCCAAATTATGTTTGTGCGCCAACTACTTTTTTCGGCTCGATCGATTTGAATGAAATTTTCAGGAGATTATGGAAAATGTTTGTCATTAAATGTATTCTGATATTTTATTTTGTTTGTCGAAGTTTCGCCAATGTTCTATGGATTGTTTATGATTTTTCCCGACGTTTCTCGAACTGTCTAAAATGTTCCATGGATTTTTTGGACCATTTAAATGTGAGAAATTCGTTGACAAGCTTGAAAAATTTCAAATAATTGTGAAATTCATTGTGATAAGAAAAAGTTTTGCATGTATTTTGGGTGGAGAAGTTAACGAGTTATATAATAGATGACGATGCTGTGCTGCGATATGCAAATGTGATATTTTTCTGCCTGTAATTGATTCGAGTTTTGCATACGTATTATTGCACTGATTCCGGATAGTCGTATATCGCCCATCGCATCCGTAACCGGTACAAACATTACGATCAATTGAAATTCAATGCCGTATTTATTCATTCGATCATTTTTTTTTTTTTTTTTTTTTCAGAAAATAAGTATAAAAGTGAGGTTATCCAATTAGGTTGGCGGCATTCATTGGAAAACATTCATTCATTAATTTCTTTTGAATAGCATTATGACGAAAAAGACTTTGTTGGTTTTTAGGGAGACATATGCTTCCTGATAGACGATCAAACCTTGGAAGACTATACGTCTTTAAATAATTAGTCAGAAAGTCCGTGATAATCAAACACAAGAGATAACTTGCAGACGTAATGAATGGAGTTGAACTCATATTGCACCGGTTTGCCCTGCACAATCACCAGGTCAAATTCGACAAAAAGTTATTTGAAGAAGACCTGTCGTAAATGTAAGTTTGATTCACGCATTTTTCGAATGCTTTTCCGCAAACGCATTTACGATTTTCGATGCTCCAGGTGACGTATTGACAAACGGTATATCAGCACAGATCTCCATAGACTGTGCTGAAACATTTCCTGCTCATCGAATTTGACAGCATTATAGAGCAAAATGTATGCTATCTCAGAACTGACTGTGGCTACAGGCAGTTTGCTTCTTAAGCAGTTTCTTTTGAGTTGGTTGGTATGGTATTATACATGTGGCTCAGGCAACTAAGAGCAAAGTACCTGCGAGTTCAGAGCCATCGTTAACGTTGATCATCTATTGTGTATCGTGTGCGTTGTATTTGAGTTCTACGTTGGTTATTACGCATTTACGTCCATAATATATCTTTTACTTGTATGGTGTGTTTGAGTTCTATGAGCAAAGTATCTGGCTTTTAGAGGATTTATAAGTGCACACATATAGGTGTATAAAGTTCACAATGTATTAAACGCATGGTGCGTAAGTGGGACATGCTGCCCTGATTGGCCAAATATACGATTGAGAGGGTGGGGTCCAGTTTGAGTGTGCAACATTTTTTTTGGACTTAAATCGGTTCGGCTGAAAGCCAGATATATACTTCATCTAAGAACTAAACACACCATACAAGATACATATGATATATTATCAACGTAAATGTGTACTAGTGTACCAACCAACCTAGAACCCAAACACCAAACAACCCAGAAGAAACTGCTTTTGCTCTGATACAGTACATAATCTGCCCTTAATTTGAATGAGCATACTATGGCCTTTTGTAGAGCGCCCGAGATCTTTACTGATATACAGTTTGGCATAACGCCTCCAGGTGGGACATGCAAGACATTCGGAATTTAGTTGATTCTGGCAACAATTCGGTCGAAATCTCAAATTTCGTTGCCTGATGCATTTTATGGCATCTATGGCGTTGCTGCCATACTGTTTGAAGGCGGTCGAACTGCACATTCCGCTTTTAAGCTGGCGATGAATCTTCTTAGGGTTGACAGGCCAATAACGTGCACAATGGCAAAGAATTCGTGACGGCGAAATTGATGCGAGAATGCAAAATCATCATTTGGGATGAATGCACGATGGCGCATAAACGAACTTTGGTGGTAGTTACCGAACAATGAAGGATTTACAAGGTGATTCGAGATGATTTGGTGTTGCTCATCAAGATTTTCGTCAAACGCTTCCCTTCATCTCGAAATCAACTGTTTTGTGGCGGCATTGCAGTACGACCTGCTGAATTCCCCAGACAACTGCTAGCGGTTTGCAATTGCGAAATTCCTGTTGAAGTCTGGAATGGATTGATATCATTACCAGCAAATTTTTGCAAGTTAATAACGTCGAAGGCGAAAATCATCACCAGAGTAAAGTGTTCCTGGGCATTGCAAAAAACTAAAAAAAAATCTCGATTGGATTTGTGAACGGGCAATACTAGCAGCGGAAAATAAAAACGTCGTCGATAGCTTGAATTTCATTATTCAAAGCGAAAGCGCTGAAGAACTGCATTCGAACAAATCCGTTGACAGCGTGACCGAAATTTTTTCTTCAAAATTTATCTCTAGCTAAAATTCCAAAATTGTTGAGCCTTAGGTTAGCTATATATAATGTCACCATTAATTTATAATATACTCTGAGATAAACTACCTAAGTAACAATTTGAATCATAGGGGTTAAGGATTACATTATTACCAGCATTGACATTTTAAAATTATCTTTTCCGGTAAATTTAGAGTATCCCAAAATAACTAAATTTTAATTATAGATATTTTTAAAAGTAGTTTTTCAAAATGACAAAAAACAAAATAGTTTCAATTTTCAAATGCGAAATCAGCCAAAAGAGATTGATATATTTTATTCGGGAATTAGTTTTCTTTAATGTAAAATATCAACCCTAAAACAATAAAGTCAAATTTCTTGAAAATCATTACGTTTTATTTTATTTTGTTTTTCCTACTGAAGACTCTTATGCCAATAGTTTTAAGTTTTACCTCATCATTATGAAGTTTTATAATGGAAATCATTTTTCACGATAAGATATTTTAATCTCATTTAACAGGGAACTGAGCGTAATCAAATTGGTTAGGATTTAGCTTTTAAGGGGGAATTTTTCACGAGCTCAGCAATTAAAATAAATACAAAGGTATTATGTTGGAATTTTAAGTAGGTTGGCTTTGGGGGAGTGAACAAATTTACATATGAAATACAAAGTTAATCCATATAAATTTATTTTATTTTAAGAACACTCTCTCTCTAGTGTGCACTCAATCTCAATGTAATGTGGTTATTAAAATATTAACAGAAGTAGTCGATTGGGGAAATAAGTGGTTTAAGTCAGACAAAATTATGAAATTGTTCATAGAAAAAAAAACTACAGTGAATGTAGTACAACTTCCTGCGATTAATTGTGTTGGGGCAGGGGTCTCATTTCAACATTCACGTTTCTAAAATTATCAAATTTCATACTTTATTCTGCGTAAACATCCTTATTATAAATATAAGTCTCTTGGAACCTGTCCCAGACTTGAAATCAATTGTACCATGAGGGCTTAGTAGGTCGAGCGTGTTTAAGATGGAGAACTGGAACATTACGACAGTGGACACTTCAGTCTTGCATCACTATTATTATATCTATATAATACATGCAAATACTCTTCAATATTACGATTGTTGCTTTAAAGCGAATTCTTCCCGAATCTTTACTGCCATCTTGAGGGAATGTATGCGATGTGCTTTTAAAAAAAATATTCTAAATAAGATAACACGACGAATTCAATTATAATCATCCATAGGTACATTTACCTAAATTCGATAATTGTGAATAAGTGTGAAGGTGCTGATCAACCAGCTTTAGTTGACCCGAACGCTTCCCGATTCAAATGGATATAGATCTCGATTATAGTCTGGAAGTAGTTTTCTGCAAAAAAAATCATCAATAATTATTTTGAATCGGTCAATTAATTATAGTTTGTTTAATTGCTTTGTTTTTGGTATAAATAAATGGATAATACAAATAATTAAATGTTTTTGTATTGCTCAGTGGTTATAGTTCGAGTAAAAAGAAATATGCCATTTGAATTTCTGGATAAATAAGAATATATTAAAAGAAAATTTCAAAAATCGTTGGAGCGGTTTTTAAATTAATTAATTTTTTATGTATAAAATTTTGAAAACATTTTTAGAAAAAAAAATTTGGAATGCCACTTTGAAGATATTATTAATATACATACAGTGAAACTCGCTTAAGAGAAACGACAAAAAATAAGGAATTTTTTTCAGTTAAGCGGGTTTTTCACTTAAGCGGACCTCGGATAACGGAAAAAAAATTCAGGTAAGCGGATCTTGGATAAGTGAAAAATATATTTTACTTAAGCGGGTTTCAGATGACTAAAAAAATATTTCAGTAAGACAGACTTGCCACCTAACATGTTAGATTCTTTCCTACATATAGTGAACTTTAACAACTGAAAAACAACCTGTGTTAAATATTTTACAATTGTTTTTCTAAACAAATTTGGTTTATCTAAATAAAAAAACAGGACCTAGTTATTAACGAACAATTTTTTTTTTTTTTTTATAATCTACACGCGCTCAAGGGATATTCGTGAAGGTGAGGTTAAGGAAGAGAGAGAATGAAAGGAATGATGTGTGGCGTGATATTCGGAGACTGTAGGTGGTTGTTGTGTCAGTTTTTATCTCCAGGGATGGCGGCTGAACTAATGCGGAGAAATTTCCGTGTCTTATTTATCGATGTCCCTTATAATTCGCATTAATTTTTTTATTCTTTTGTCATATTTTGTCGGTATACTAGTTTTACTCAATCACATGTTGTTAGTGTTATGCCTAAACAGCATGTAAATGAGTAAACCAGCAACTCATTGTATGACATTTGTTTTTAGAATTGGTTTTTAATGGAAAAATAAGAAGACATAGACTACAGCAGGGATCGAACCTGTGACCATTAGGTTGACAGGCGAACACACAACTATCGCGCCGCGGCCACCCCCGAGGGGGAATTTATACCCAACGAACCCTACTTTGAGTTCGGTTTCTCTTATTCGCAGATACATTTCCTGTTAATGTAAATTGTTTGGGTTTTCCCTTTTATTTAAAATTTAGCATTTCCATGTGTCATGAATGTGGAAGTGGTGGAGGAAAGAGGTGAAAGTATACAAAAATGAATCTACTCAGCACCCGATTTTTTTCGATTTTTAGTTTTTCATTTAACCGAGTTGTTTTCTATAGAAAAATAGAAAACTTGAAGGAATTTTTTTTTTCAGTTATGCGGGTTTTTCACTAAAGCGAGTTTTCAGTTAAGCGAGGCAGTTTGTATGTAAATATATCCGGGGATTTGTGAATGTTTTCAGGTAAGCGGGTTTTTGACTTAAGCGAGTTCACTTAAGCGGGTTTCACTGTATAAAATTCAAATTTCTAAAAAATTATGTAACTGATTTTTAAAAAATCGATTTTTCAAAAAAAAATTTTATTTATTTTTCAAAAATAGAAAAACGTTGTTTTGAACAATTTTATGGAGCATTTGTATAAAAAAATTATTTTAATCGGTTAAAGTGGTTCTGTGGGAAGTACCGTTAATAAGTACGCAAAAAAAATATTTTTATTCTGGAAAGTGGAGTGTACTAATTTAAGAGCATACACATTTTTGTATAAAAATTCTTGGAGCCGTTTTTGAGAAATACTTTTTTTTCTTAACGGTTTCTTAACATTTGTATGGGAGGTACCGTTGTTTTTTATTTTAGAAAAATATTTTTTTTCACCTATTCAAGATAATGTCGAAAAAACATAAATACGAAGTTTCGAAAAAATCTATTGAGTCGTTTTCGATATTTTGAGTTTCCAAAAATTTTGGTTTACAATAGTTCTTAAGCTTTCAAGAGCGTAAAAAAATTCAAAAAAATCCAACTAACCGATTCCAAGAAAATCGAAAACCAAAAAAAAAATGGTTCTATTAGACGTACCAAAAATAATAATTTGTTCCCTTTCCCTTCATTAATGAACTGATTTTTTTATAAATACCTTTGGAGCCGTTTGTGAGAAAAAGAGGATTTTCGTTTTTGGTCAAAAAAATGTATGAGAGATACTGTTATTTGTCGTCTTAAAAAATGAAAAAAACGTTATGTGGAAACAATATGTACCAGGTTGGAAGCAAATCCACCGAACCGTTTAGGCTGCAGGCTCGAAGACAGACATACAGACGGAATTGGGGGACCCACTTTTTTGGTGTTCTCTTTAAACGCAATGTCATGTTTAATTGTTAGAAAAAAAAATATTTGTTTTATGAATACATAACTTCCCTTATAGTACCTATATCGCAAGTAAAAATCAGTTTATTAATGAAGGGAAAAACCTCTAGTTGTACGGTTTTTTTGATTTTCGATGTTCCTGAAAACGGTTTATTATATTTATTTTTACTTGCGATTATAGGTACTATAAAGCAAGTTACATATGTGTTCGTGTTCATATAGGTAATAATAATAACTTCAAAATAGTGTTTTAAATTTTATAAGTAAAAAATTATTCTTTTAAAAAACCGCTTCAACGATTTATTTATTTTTACTTGCGATATATATATGTACATGGTACTATAGGGCAAGTTTTGCATTTGGTAAAAAAATCGAACATTACAACCATTTTATTGATTTTCGACTTTCTCATAAGTGGCTCAACGGATTTCGATCAAAATTTTTATTCGGTCGCTCCTTTAAATTCTAAATTATACTGCATTGCAAAGTTCCCAAAAAATAGTTTTTTTTTGTATTTTTGACAAAAAAAAATAATTTTTTTTTGTAAAAATTCAATATTTCGAAAACGAGTGGACGATTTTTTCTGAAATTTTGTTATTTATTATTAAATATTTAAACTGTTCATACCAATTTTTTTTTAGAAAAAATTTAAGAATTTTTATATGTGTATAAAATTTTAAGTGAAAAACGACTTTAAGAATACATTTAGCCGTTTCTATTAAGAATCTCTTGCATATAATGGGATCAAGCATGGGAGCAAGTTTTTACGATCCAGCCTTTTATTTTCTTGTGCGACATGTTGCTGGAGGTAAAATGTATACATGGCAGAGTTAGGTACCATAATATGAAGATGTATACTTTGCTAAAATTGACATTTGTCACCAGCACCATAATTTCCATCTGCTTGACATTTCATATCGAAAGAAACACATTAGTAATTTCATTGGATTTTTTTGATTTTTTTGCAGTATGGTGCCACTGAATATCGGATATTTGGACAACTCCCAACAATTAATTGTAGGGCTTTTGCCTAACGATGCTGTTGACGTTACTCACTGATAGGTTATGATCAATTGAAATGCATTGTTTCTAAAACAATGGTGGCCGCTGTAGCTGTTACTAGTAACGTTGCTCTTGCTGATTTAATCGGTTCCTCGTATAAAAACGTCGTTTCCAAGATTTTTCTTTGAAATTGAATTCAATGGTGAAATTAAAACGTAAAAATATGTTACAGTATTTTACGGGTAAAAGAAATACTCTTATAAGAAAAACTCCTTTATAAGCAACGCAATGAGAAACACCGTGCATTTTTCTTTAATTTTTTTTCGAAATTAATCGTTTATAAGAAACTAGCTTATAAGAAAAACACTGTTATAAGAAAGTCTTTCCTACACACCAAAATCAATTCTTAGAACAAAAAAGTACGCTTATAAGAAATTAACATTGTCAGACCAACATGTGCCAAAACCTTTTGAATATACATCTCTGTGTTAAAACCTTCATTACAAGTTCCCACTTTTCAAGGAAATAACAGCTAGAAATTGGAAAGGTCGCGAATATTCTAACCACAGATGAGCATTTACAAATACAACAATGTAAACAAATTTGTTTCTGACATTTGCGCCTGGCTTCTTTTTGCTGGTTGTGATTCGACGATAAGTCTTTTACCTGTAATACAAAATAGTTCCTGTAAATTATATGTAGATATATTTCAACCTTAATTACATAGGCTGTAAATATTTTGCGTAATTTTATTTATTTAAAGAGAAGACTTATTAATTTTATTTTTTTTTCTCGTTGAAGAAAAGTATATTTTTGTTACTTTGGTACATTAATAGTAAAATATAATAGATGAAGCTATTATATGAACATACATTCATTATGCTTATAAAGTTTAATGAAATTTTGTAGGTACACGTACAAAATATTTTCCTTTGTCCATAGTTTTTTTAAAAGAAATCTTCTTTCTTATATCCGTGTTTCTTATAAAGGTTGGCGTACGAATCGTGCTACAATAAGAAATTTAAATAACTTTTATTTTAATCGATGTATTTCATTCATTTTTTTTATTGGATTAAAAATTAAATTTTATTTTAAATAACTAATGGTTTTTAAAGATGATAGACCGCAAATGACCTCCACTCTCATCCACGCATATGCGGCACCTGATCAGAAAATTGTTCATTGCGGCCTGAAGGGTTGAAATTGGAATCGCCTCAATTATTGTCCTAATGGACTGCTTCAATTCAGTCAAATTCCTGGGTTTCGTTGTGTACACTTCCTGCTTGACATAACCCTATAATAAAAAGTCTGGCGCAGTCAGATCAGGTGACCTTGGGGGCCAGCGGAAAGTGCAGTTTCTGGATATCAATTTGTTTGGGAATTTTCGTTGGAGCTCCGCCATAACTTATGTGGCTACGTGTGCACACTTGATCCATCTTGTTGAAACTAAATCCCCCTGAAAGGAATACGTCTTCGGCGAAGTTCTGGGTAAAAAAACTCCTTCAACATCTTTAAATAACGGTCCCCATTGACAGTTTGTGTTACACCGTTTTCTTCAAAGAAGTATGGCCCGACATACACCTTGATGAAACTGCGCACCACACAGTGACTCGTTCTGGGTGCATTTCCTTCTCATGGAGCATTTCTGGATTAGATTCACTCCATATACGGCAAGTTTGCTTGTTTACATTGCCGTTTAATTCAAAATGGGCCTCATCAGACATGAACACACAATTTATCAATGTGTTATCTTCTTCGGCCATTGTAATCATTTTTCGGAAAAATTCCAGGCGAACAGGCAAATCCTGAGGGTTTAACTTGCTTGTAATTTGGACTTTGTACGGAAACAAGTTTAATTCATCATGAAGTAACCGTTGTAATGACCGTCTGCTAACTCCAATTTGGCCCGATAAGTTTCGAGTCGAAATACTTGGATTTGCCTTTATTACCGATGCAACAGCCACGATTGGATCTCGATGATACGGTCTTCGTTCGATGCTTCCATATTCGGCAAACATGTTCACCAGCCTCATAATGGTCCATCTACTCGGGGGAGTACCGCCAAACTCCAGCCTAAATTCCCTTTGGACGGAAATGAAGAACTGCAAATGGTATCGCTGCACTATTCAAATCCTTTTTTCAGTATCCCAAGCATTCATTGTGATAAATCTAAATAGTAGCCTATAAACTAAAAAAAAATAAGCCGATTACTCACACTGAAAAAAAGGTATTACGTTTTACTTTTGTAGCAAGATTCGTGAGCCATCCTGTATAAGAAATTTTCTTTCTTATATCCGATGTTTGAATAGAAGAAAAACTCCGATATAAGAAAGAAATTTCTTGGATTTTCAGATTTTCTTATATACGTGTTGTACTGTATGTTTTTTTCTTATATCAAAATGATCGATCAGTGTGACAAGAGCTTTCAAAAAACAAACCCAGTGGTATACACGTCCAGCACAAACTAAACATATCGTGTGGAGAGTTCTTAAATTGACATTTTTCATCATAGTTTGTTTCAGCGCCTGGAAAATTTCACAAGAATTTATTCATGCTTAATGCTATTTATAAATACATTCCGTTGACGTTCATCACACGTTGGGATAATATTTAGTTAAAATGCGATTGTTGTTTCTTTAGTATACCTATGCCACCTTCGTCCTTAAACTCAGTAACTATACAATCAGAATGCGAAGCATTTACATTAAGTCTTCTTGTGCAATTTTCTATAAACACATGTGTATGTGTAAATGCATTACTTTAAGTCGTTGATGCTGGTGTGTTTTGCCTCAGAGGACATCTAGGACAGAATCTGCAAGAATTCCTTCTAAACACAACAAAGCAAGGCAAAAGCCAGAAATTCTTTTTACTTAGTAGGATTTGCTATACACTGATATACGTCTGAACTGTGAAATGAACTTGTAATCCACCAGAGAGTCCATGGTGTAGTGTTTATATCCAGCATTCAGCTCCTTCTATACATAACATCAACTGAAACCCAACTTACCACATACCATCCTTACCCAACGACGACGACGAACGCACGTACATAAGCACAACGTTCGGTCAGCTGCTGGCAGACTGTAGCTGCATGCTGCAAGTAGGCGTTGGTAATTGTAAGCGGTTTGCCTTGGGGGTTAAATCTATATCTTTATCCTTAGCAAAATGTCTACACTTCACAGTACAATATAGTGAAATTATTTCCGACTTAATGTTTTTGTTGTGAATGCGACTGTGTCAAAGAAGCAAAGTTAAGATGGGGGAAAGAGTAGCACAACTGGGATCTGAACTCTAGGGTCTAGAGTGCAAATAATAAGCAAAGAAATTCCTTTGAGTCTTTGTTCGTTGTTCTGGCATTTACAATGTAGACGTGTTATCCCTCCGTTGTGCAGCAAGCAGCAAGTTGATGATTAGGAAATCTTTTCTCCATTCATTTACCGTTAAAACAAAGGATGCATGCATATACCTACTTTATTTTCTGATGACTGCATTTTGTTGGTTAGTTGTAATCTTCTTGAAATTATAATGCAGAACTTGAATAAAACTAAAAAAAAAAATAAGAGCTTACTACTACTTGTTGATTAAAACAAACAACAACAAAATTATACAGGCAACGTGAATTTAGGATTACAGCTTGACGCATTATCAAATGGGAATAAAAAACAGCGTAGAATTTAATGCTTAAAAAATTCAATGCTGTCTTCTGGTGACGTTAAGGCGTGACCCTGCCGTAATGCCGTTGTCCATGGGCGGTGATTCCATTGAGGAAACCGAATAACTTTCGGTTCTCAATACATTCATCACCGACCACCTTTGAAGAATGAATAACGTCAAAAAGGATACCTGTCTGATTTGGGTGGAATCCATAAGGTCTCATACCTGGGCAGGTGCTCCCACAACTCAGTCGCTATGTGTTAAAACAATAAGAGAATCCATGACCCCTGCCTTTAGTGCTCGTTAAATATAAAAAAATAAAATGCACGTCTGGATCGCACGTGCTTGTTTCTTAGTAAAAACGGCTGAAATATACTTTTAAAGATGTTTTTTAATACATTTTTGAATTGAAACTTCTTCAAAATTGTTGTGATTTGAAACTCGATGAAACTACGTCACGATATGGAAACATACACATAAAGGTACTAGCGGACCAGCCGAACTTCGTCTCGCCCCATTCAAATGAACTGCAGAGCTATAATAAAACACAAATAGTTATAACTTAAGAATGTGATTTATTTGAATGGAATAAAAATCAGTAGAGTGTGTTATGATAAATAATGTTTTTCAATTTGTTTTCCGGCGGAAAAACAAAACCAAGCTATCAACGACGTCCTTTTTTGAGATTTTTATAATTTTTTACAATGCCGGTTAACACTTTACTTTGGTGATGAGTTTCTCCTTCGACGTTGTTAACTTGCAAAAATTTGCCGGGAATGATATCAATCCAGACGAGACATCAACAGAAATTTGGCCATTGCTTAACACCACTGCAATGCGACTCTCATATTTGTGATCAATTTAAACTTCTTGGCATACCGGCACCAAGACCACGATTTCAAGCATGAAACAAATTTATTGGCAGCAGTAGATTTCGGGATGAAGGGAAGCCGTCTTCGACGAAAATCTCCACTGAGCATAATTATATCTCCGCCAAATCATCTCGAACTACCTTGTAAGTCCTTCATTGTTCGGTCAACCGTTCCAAAGCTAATTTATGCCCCATCGTGCATTCATCCGAAATTATGATTTTGCATTCTCGCATCAATTTCGCTGTGAAAAAATGTATCGCCAGTTTCAAAGCGGAATGTGCAGTTGGACCGCCTTCAAACGGTGTGGTATCAATGCCAAAGATGCCATGGGATGCAACAGGCAACGAAAGAAATCAACATAATGACGAATGTCTTGCATTTCCCATCGGGAGCATCGAGCAAATAAATGCGATTGCGGAATCGTATTCCAAAGCAGCGCGATTGATGTCTACATTCACCACTTTTCTTCTTCTAATTACTTTTTGTCGAATTTGTGGTTCTGATTAATTATTGCAAGACGCTGTACTCAAAACTCGAATCAATTGCGGGAAGAAAAATAGCACATTAGCTGAATAGAAAATGATAATGTGAAAAGGACACTTGTCAAATGGCGCACAGCCTATGACAATGTATAACAGAATGTATCGGGTTGTGGCATTGATCGCAGTACAGCGTCATCTAATTTATATGTATCCCCGTGTCGCCGTGGCTCGATAGGTATGTGCTCGCCTGTCAAACTCGTGGTTGCAGGTTCGATTCCTGCCGTTGTCTATGTCTTCTTAAAAGAAAATAAGTTGCTGGTTTACTCATTACATGCTGCTTAGGCATAACTCTAACAACATGTGATTGAGTAAACTAGTATACGCATAAATACGACAACGAAATAAATAATAAAATGTGAATTATAAGGAAATAAATAAATAAGACACGGTAATTCTCTCCGCATTAGTTCAGCCGCCATCCCTGGAGATACATCTGAGACAACAACCAGTTCTAGTCTCAGAACGCCACAAATATTTCCTATCCTTCTTTCTCTTTATTCACCGGGTGCCCGCGCTGTGTTAAAAACTTATAAAAGGTATTCATAAGCGCGTGCAAAATTATAAAAAAAAAAAAAAAAAAAAATCTCGTAAACTTCTTTGCACAACACAATCCAAGAGTTTCATGTTTAAATTTGAAAATCTTGCAATAACTGCACACACCAGTCATTAATCCAATTAAAGCCACACCAAGAGAATCATAATTCAGATTTGAATTCTACGTAAATGCACCACGGACCAAATGTATTCGTCTCACACGGGCATTACGCTGCCGATTAACCGCATTAACATCAGCTCGTTCATGATCTATTTAAGCAATTCTGGCTACTCTTCTAGCTGCAACTTTCCGAGTTGATCGGCCAAAATTACTACGTGGAGGTACCATATCATGTTATTCAAAACGTATTATTTAGAAATCGTTTTAATTTTTTACGCAACAGAAAAACGAATTTTCATTCAGCGGCAGAGTTGAGCCATGTACACTATAAATGTAAACTACATGTACACAAATTGATGCACACAATTTAAAATGTAGACATTGTAGACAATTAGTAAATCCATCATAATTCATAATTTTTTCAACTAAAATTTATCAAACCACTAAACATAAATGTTAAAAAAAAACCAAGTTCTTGCATTATACAAAACATGTGTGTAAGGACAAAATAGTCGTGAACAAATCATTTGATCTAAATCTAAACGTAAGCTTACCTTGTTCTTTACGTTTTAGTTTCAAATATTTAAATAAGAGAATATATCGGAAAACTTTAAATTATGGGAGAAATTTGTTATGATAAACCTACTTCAATGGTTTACTACTAGTCAAGTTTTAAAAACCTTTTAAATCTGAAAATTTAGTGATAAAATTAAAAAATGCCAGTAAAACCTGCAAATTTGGATCAGTAATCAAATCAAAAATTGACAAATTTCTCACATAATTTGGGGTTGTTTATTTTTTTTTCGGTCCGATTTCAATTCTTTTAGCACAGATATTGTTTTTGCTCTGATAAAATGGGTGAATGACATAAATATTAAATATCAAATTTTCAATATTTCGATTTCCTATGAACAGGAATATCTCTAAATTCTAGAGATCATCATTCTACATGAAAGTACTTCTAATAATTGATACAAAAAATCTGAGAATCGAAAATCTCCAGTTTTCATTTTTTACTTTTATACTAAATATGAACTCAAATCATATCAATTTACAACATTCCATTTTTTTACAGCAACCCGAAGTGCTTCATAATTGATATCGATTCTAAGAGAGTGAGTGGATACCACGCCCCGGAATGGAAGTCCTAAGCTTTTCGATTTTTCTTTTGTAAGTGTATAAGCTTCAAATCAAGACCTACCGATCTACCGTATTTTATAATCCTACAGCATTTTGAAGAGCTTTTTTTTAATAGAACCAACAATTGGAAGAATTGAGTAAGTCTCAAAGTTCCAAAAAATTAAATTTTGATCCCAATTCCATTTCTGTTACGTTGAAAAAAGTAGGAAAAAACCATGTTTTAGCAGAAATGGCCTTAGGCAATTTCGCCGAAATCGATTTGGAAATATCACCAACAAAAAAATCTTAGCAAAATGTTGTTGTATTTTTATCTCCTTTTGGGAGTTAATTCTCATCTTTCTATTTTTTTTAGAGAAAGAATGCCAAAATTCAAAGGGAAAGAACATCCACAATTGGAAATATCGCCCAAATAAGGAAATAACGTCCAAATATAAAAAAACGACCAAATCAAAATCTTGTCAATAGTCGTACTCCTTTTTAAATCAAACCGCGCAATTTTTAGGATTATTTTATTTCTGAGATTTAGATGTGAAAGTTATTGTTCACATTGTCGACCAATTTCTTCGTTGAAATGTAGACAATTAAAGTCGACACGTAGAGGAACAACACTGCGTCAGCGGTCAAACGATGTGTATTGAACAAACGCAAAGTAGTTTATATCAAATAAATACACTGGCTGAACTAACGAAAGCCAAATCACGAATTATACGTTTTTGACAACATTTTTGAATTCTATACGGTCTTCCAAGACTATACAACGACGGAATTCCTATGCGACCTGTATCTTCATCTTTCAATGCCCCATCCCAGAAGTTGGGGAAAAAGTTAAGTAAAATCTTACCGCAATTATTAAATTTTGCCCTAAAGTATGCAATAAAAAATTCTATGCAGTTGATTGATAAATTAAAAAAACTGGTCCTTCCTCCAAACGCTAAATTGGCCTCATTTGACGTCCAAAATTTATTTCCATCGGTTCCAACTAACAACCTGAAAGATGTTCTTTTTGATTCATTAAATCGTTGAATCAATAATAAAGCTAAGTGTTTCCAAATGCAACAATTGATATCTACCTGTTTAGACCAAAATAATTTTCATTTCAATAGAAAAAACTGTTTAGGAGCTGAATTTTATATGGACAACTGGGAAAAAAATCTATTTTCTTCATCTAACCAGCTCTTAAAATATGTTTTTTCTTTGACTCGATATGTAGACGATATATTTTGTGTTTGGACGGGCACAGAACGTAGCTTATCTCGTTTTTTGAAGTCGTAAACAATATGGACCAAAATATCCAGTTCACCTTGGAATTCGGTGGAAAATCCCTACATTTCTTGGACCTTAACATTTCGCTTGTTCATAATTCTTTCGAATTCGACATATACAGACAAAACACTTGCACTGATGTCATAATTCCTATGAACTGGGCCAGCTTTCTTCAACAATTCAACACTTAAAAATGTGTTATGTAACAATAAAATATCTACTGAAACCAACAAATTTACGAAGAGCTGTGTCTACAAAATTAAATGCAGTGATTGTGAAGGTGTCTACATCGGAAAAATTTCGCGAAACTTAGAAAAACGATTCAGCGAACATATACGGGGAGTTTCTTATTCCGATCCTTCTTCTGGACTTTCACAACACCTTCGAAACTCTGGCCATGTTTGTTCTTTGGATAATGTTGAACTTCTTCATAATTTAAATTCTGGGCGATTGCTAGATAAATTTGACTTGAAAAATGCCTACTTAATAACCAAATTGATTTAACCAATAACAGCCTTCTGCTAAAATTAAAACATAATTGTAAATTAAAAAAAAATTGTTTAATGTCAATGTTTAGTTTTAAAAAATTAATTTCCTCACTGTATATTATTTGTTTACTTTCCTATCTTGAGCTTTTATTGTACATGTAATGTCAGTCCCCTGATGATGTCTTAATCGAACGAAACGCGTCGGACAATGTTTTATATTAAAATATTATATTTTTAATAAAAATCTAATTTGTGGATCTTATTTAAATAACGTTAAATAAAGTGTTTTTTATTTTCTTTAAAATGTTACCAAAGTTCCGACAAGTGCCAACCCACGACTCTGTCGAGTCTATCAACATATAAGAATTGGATAAAGTCGGCGAGAGAATTAGATAGAATACATGTAGTGGGATAAAAGGGATTAAATAATACATTAGTATAATCAGTTAAAACCGCTTTATACTAGCAGAAAGTACCCGACGTTGCCCGATCACCCTCGACAAAAGTCTTTTCATGCTATATCTTCCAAATAAAATGCAAAATCGAAATTGTGAAACACTACATCATTTAAATGACCACCACGCGAATTGTTGCAAGCATCTAATCTTTTGAGGTAATATTCGACCACTTTTTGAAACATATTGGTTGGTATCTCAGCCATAACTTGACGAGTGTTGGTTTTCAAGTGCATAAGCATGGTCTTTCGCGTAGCCGCACAAAAAAAAAGTCCAGCCTTGTCAAATCGCGTGATCTTGGTGGCCAGTTGATATCGCCACGACGAGAAATTACGCGGCCAGGAAATGTCTCTTGCAATAAAGCCATATTCGCTCGAATTCTGTGGCATTTGGCACCGTCTTGTTGAAACAACATATCCTCCAAGTCGTATTCTTCAATAGCTGGCAAAAAGTCAGTTATCATTTGACCATAACGCTCCGAATTGACGGTGACAGTCGTTCCATCGACGTTTTCAAAGAAGTAAGGTCCAATCACACCTCCGGACCAAAGAGCGCCCCAAACAGTGACTTTTTGTGGATGTAATGGCCTCTCTTCAATTACTTGAGGATTCTCAGAACCCCAAATACGACAATTTTACTTATTAACATAGCCACCGAGTGAGAAATGTGCTTCGTCGCTGAAGAAAATTTTGTTCGAAAAATTGCCGTACACCGCCTGATGTTCAAGCACCCATTCGACGCATCTACGACGTTGTGAATGGTCAGCTGGCTTCAGTTGTTTTGTCAGCTGGACTTTATATGGATGTAGATCCAAATGCAAAATACGCCATAATGTGCCGTAAGACAGTCCTAATTCCTGAGAACGACGTGGAATCAACACATTCCGGTCTTCGGCAACACCTTCACTTACAGCAGCGATATTTTTAGTGGTACGAGCGAAACGATAATACACAGGCCTTACAATATCTGTAACCAATCCAGTCTCTTCAAATTTCTTCACAATTTTGCCAATTGCTTGCCTAGTTGGACGATTATGTACACCATAATCTCCTCTTAAAGCAGAATCACCATTTTTGTACTAGGTTTTCACAATTTTTATGCGTTGTGCGATAGTTAAGCGATCCATTATCGTAAATGTCAGACTTTCAACTGAAAAAAAATGGTTTAACAATTTAGTTTGACAGATGTCGAATCTCAGCCCTATACTTTTGAAACCGCAAAATGGATAACCCTTTATAATAAAATACATATAGTTCAAATTCTAATGTGATTTATTTGAATGGAATCAAAGTCAGTAGAGAGTGAACAACAAACAATGCAATCGCGAACAGGCAACGTACAGCTGACCATGCGAAAAAAGCGAAATGCGAGATTTACTCCAGAGAGTTAAAACGATTGGTCTTGCGATATATTGATTGCCCTCAAGCCACTTTAAAACTACAACCTTTCAAAACCAAAAGAATTTTTTAAATTGGAGGTGTGGTTTCTGAGTTTAGCCTTAGATGAATTTCACTTCATGAAAATAAAATTATCAAAAACTGTGGAGCGGTTTCTTAATGTTTTTTTTAAACCGCATCATTTTTGAAAAAAAATTAATGAAGAGTAGTTAGATAAAAAATAAATAGAAATAATAAATATTCTATGAGTCAAAAATAAATTATTTGCATTTAGTAAGTAAAACAAATAGATATGCTATCGTTTTCCATCTCGAGTACAATAAAATCTTTTATTGTGTTTTAATTGGAGCAAATGGGGTAATTTCGTACCAAATTAGATTAGAAATTAACTTATTTCCCATATAAAATCACATTTCGAAATTATTTCATTTCCACCTAGGTTGCATTAAATAAAGGTTGCAAATTAGGTTAAACAAAATAGAACATACCTATTTTCAATATGATTGTTAAACATCTCTGGAAAAAAAGTCAATTTGTAAATAAAATATATGCAAACGTAAACAAAACGAAATATAAATTTGGAAATTCTATTTTAAAACCATTAAATATATTAAGAGGTAAGTGCAGAACTAAATTTTAGAAAACAAATATGGTTCCAGTCCGCTTTCTCTTAAACAAAGATAGAGCATAATAGTTGGGCTACTCTCTCTGTGATGCAAATGCAAATTATTTGGACTATGGCGATTTAAACAGATTTTCAGTTAAACTGGACTTTAAGTCAACGGCGGTTCGTTATTTGGAGTGATAACTCCAGGTAAGGTCTATTCAGATGAAAGTATGCCTGATGAATGGAACATCAGCATTGTTTGCCCGATCCACTAAAAAGGAGACCCTCTTACCTGCGCCAATTATAGAGCAATAAGTCTCCTGAATATCGCGTACAAGATCCTTTCTGCTGTATTATATGAACGTCTGAAACCATTTGTCAGCAACCTGATTGGACCCTGCGGTTTCAGGCCAGGAAAGTCCACAATCGATAAAAATGTTCACGCTATGACAGATCCTGGAAACTACCCAAGAACTCCAAATCGATACCCACCATCTCTTTATTGATTTTAAGGCCGCGTGTGATAGCATTTATAGAGACGAGCTATTCAGAGCCATGTCTGGTTTTGGCATCCGCACAAAACTCATCCGACTGTGTAGGATGACGATGGAGAACTCTCGCTGCTCCGTCAAGGTTGGTACTGACCTTGATGTCAAGAAAGGATTCCGACAAGGTGATGCGCTATCGTGAGATTTCTTCAACTTAATACTTGAAAAAATTGTAAGGAATTCCCAAGTTAACTATATTGGTACAATTTTTTCAAGTCTGTGCAATTGTTAGCATACGCTGATGACATAGACATCATTGGCAGAACCCAGCGAACTGTCACTGGAGCGTTTGCTAGCATTGAAGCTGAAGCGGCTAAGATGGGACTAGCAGTCAATGAGGCCAAAACGAAGTACCAGATGTCCACAAAAGGGGACACACAACACCGGCGGATTGGACAAAACGTCACAATAGACAGGTACAACTTTGAGGTAGCCAAGGACTTTGTCTACTTCGGATCCGCTTTAACATCTTACAACAACATCTCGTTAAAAATAAAGCGAAGAATAACTCTTGCCAATCGCTGTTCCTATTGGCTAGGGAGGCAATTGAGTAGTAAAGCCCTCTCTCGAGAAACAAAGGAGACTCTTTATAAGACTCTGATCATCCCAGTCCTGCTCTATGGCGCGGAGATATGGACTCTATCAAAAGCGGATGCAGATGTCCTTAGTCGTTTCGAGCGTAAGGTTCTTCACAAGATTTTCGGCCCTATCTGCGTTAACGGGCTTTGGAGGAGAAGATTCAACCACGAACTATACGAGCTGTACAGCGACATTGACCAGGTACAAAAAAAAAACTTATATCAGGTTTAAGATGGCTAGGTCATGTAGGGCGTATGGACAACAATGCTCCGGCTCGCAGGATCTTCGATTCCAACGCAGAGGCAAGACGCAGTCAAGGAAGACCTCGCCTAAGGTGGCGCGCTCAAGTGGAAGATGACCTCAGCCAACTTGGGGTGCGTAACTGGAGGCAGCCAGCCAATGACCGAGCTAGCTGGGGAGGCATGTTGGTTGAGGCCCAGGTTCGTCCCGAACTGTAGCGCCACCTAAGTAAGTAAGTAAGTCCAGGTTTGAGGTTTGCGGGGGCGATGAACGAAAACGAGTAATTAGAAATTCAAAAGAGGCTTTTCAAAAAGATTACCTTGAAAATCGCTCAAGTTTCCAGCATCTCTAATGATGTTGGGATGCATGTCCGGGCGGGGCTTGGGGAATTTACATTTTGTAAATGGAATTGTCAATGCTGCCAAGTACAGGTATATTCTGCAAAATGAACTTCTCCCATCAATACCACGAATTCAAGCTAGTGATGGAGACTATATTTTACAACAGGATGGTGCTTCTTGCCATACAGCAAGGTCTACAATTGCGTGGTTATATGCTGAAGCAATTCCTTTACTGGAATTGCCTTCCAGCAACCCTGACCTTTCACCAATTGAAACCATCTCATAAAATGAAGGAAGTCCTGCCAAAATAACCATGCCGGACTCTTCAAAACCTTAAATCATAAGTATTTGAGAATCATTTGGTACCGAAGAATGTCAAGAATTTGTTCACACAATAACCAAGATGCATAAAAGCAGTTATCAAGCCCAAAGGCGACGACGTCACAACATGGTGAAATCAAAATTAGGACTCGTAGGCCAACTCTTTTGCGCTTACAAAAATGTAGATAAAAATGTTTTTTGTTTAAAAAATTCGCCAAAAATTATAGTTATTTATACAAAAATATATTATACAGGGTGGCACACGAATCGTGCTACAAAAATAAAACGTAATTACTTTTCTTCAGTGTGAGCATTCGGCTTATTTTTTTTATTTTATAGGCTACTATTTAGATTTATCAAAATGAATGCTTGGGATACTGAAAAAAGGATTTGGATAGTGCAGCGATACCATTCTTTGCAGTCCGTCATTTCCGTCCAAAGGGAATTTAGGCTGTAGTTTGGCGGTGCTCCCCCGAGTAGATTGACTATTATGAGGCTGGTGAATATGTTTGCCGAATCTGGAAGCATCGAACGAAGACAGTATCATCGAGATCCAATCGTGGCTGTTGCATCGGCAATACAGGCAAATCCAAGTGTTTCGACTCGAAACTTATCGGGCCAAATAGGATTTAGAAGACGGTCATTACAACGGACTTCATGATGACTTAAACTTGTTTCCGTACAAAGTCCAAATTACAAGCAAGTTAAACCTAAGGGTTTGCCTGTTCGCCTGGAATTTTGCCGAAAAATTATTGCAATGGCCGAAGAAGAAAACACATTGATAAATTGTTTGTTCATGTCTGATGAGGACATTTTGACTTAAACGGCAATGTTATCAAGCAAAATTGCAGTGAATCTAATCTAGAAATGATCCATGAGACGGAACTGCACCCAGAACGAGTCACTGTGTGGTGCGCAGTTTCATCATGGTGTATTGTCGGGCCATACATCTTTGAAGAAAACGGTGTAACACAAACTGTCAATGGAGACCGTTATTTAAAGATGTTGAAGGAGGTTTTTTACCCAGAACTTCGCCGAAGACGTATCCCTTTCAGCAGGATTTGGTTTCAACAAGATGGAGCAAGTGCACACGTAGCCACACAAGTTCTGGCGGAGCTCCAACGAAAATTCCCAAACAAATTGATATCCAGAGACTGCACTTTCCGCTGGCCCCAAGGTCAACTGATCTGACTCCACCAGACTTTTTTATGGGGTTTTGTCAAGCAGGAAGCTTACAAAACGAAACCCTGCAATTTGACTGAATTGAAGCAGTCCATTTAGACAATAATTGAGGCGATCAAAATTTCAACCCTTCAGGTCCAATGAACAATTTTCTGATCAGTTGCCGCATATGCGTGGATGAGCGTGGAGGTCGCTGGCGGTCTATCATCTTTAAAAACCATTAGTTATTTAAAATAAAATTTAATTTTTAATCCAATAAAAAAAAATTAATGAAATACACGAAATACAATGTAGCACGATTCGTGCGCCACCCTGTATAAAATTCTGCTATGCAGTATTATTTAGAATTCTAAGGGACAAATATATTTTAGACAATCACCTTAAACGCTTAAGTACCAAGATTGATGGAAATCGTTGCAGCCGTTTAGGCTGTAGATCGATCTACAGACAAACAGACGGAATTACGGGACCCGCTTTTGGCGTTCTCCATCATCGTAATGTCAAGTTTCATTAAAATCTCTAATTCGATTTTTTCCAAATGCAAAATTTGCCCTATTGTACTAACTGGATGAGCCAAGTTGTTAAATATTCAGGTTCGTCAATTAAACGGGGTTCACTTAAGTAGGTTTAACTGTAGTGTATAAATGAACCCGCGACTTTGACAACTTCTATGGGTACAACCATCTATGTGTAGTCCTTTCAAAAAACCCATTGATCCCTTTCTTAAGAAAAATAGCAGCTTACTCAATTATTTTTCCTATTTTATTATGATACGAGTATGTATCGACATCTGCAAACAACAATTTTCTGAATGGGAAATATTTGACAAATTCGAAAACTCATCATTATCTATATTTAAACCCTTGAGCATGTATTTCTCTTTTGAAAAAAAAAATCATCTTATGGCTTGGCATATATTTGCCCTCGCATGACTTAACAAATCCGTTTGATGTAATAAACAAACTAAGTTACAAATGGATTCATATGTGTTTGCATATATTTTTCCCTTAAGTCATGAATAATTTAAATTTCCGACGTTGTCGGCATCTCATTGAAGATGTTGTCGTAGCTAACTCTTTAGTATTCAATATCAAATCATCAATGTCCTCTCCAATCCATGTCCAGTCCCAAATAGGTACAATAAATGCCGAAGCCAAACCAAATCCAAAAGGAGGAAATAATTCCCCACGAATCCTTAATTCAACTTTATTGAATATAAGCAACGTATGCACGAGTATCTATGAACATATTATATTTATAGGTATAGCTTTTATGTTATTGTTTCTCCTAACATCAAAAAAATTCAATTTCAGAATGCAATTGAAGGTTTTGAAAGGACAAATGGCAGAATATATGAAAAAAAATATGGAGAACATGGAAGGATACAGGAAATGCACATTTTATTTATGACCAAGTTGAGATATTTCCTCGTTGGAAATTTCATCGAAAGGACGTTAGATGTTTGATAAAAAAAAATACAAACATATACATATATCGACAAGCGAAACAAAAAAGAAGACCAAATGAACAAAACTGAATTTAAGCGTTAGTGCCAAAGTACTGGCAATAGCTAAGGAAAGGATGCTGCTCTGCTCACAATGCAAGACGTATCCTGTTGGGGAATCCCTTATTCTTTTTTAGTGATTTATTTTTTTTGTTAATCTTTTTTCCTGCCTTCGCCTTCGTTTTCGTCCTTTTCTTTTTTGTGTTTGTTTTTTTTTTTGTCTTGCTTCGATTGGAGATTTATGTTTTCCAATATTTTTAGCTCAATTGAGAGTTGTATTCGTGTCTTTTTTTTAAAGGATTTTTTTTTTTTGAAATAGGTAGTCGTAGGAAAAAGTCTTTGTTTACTTTTGGCCCTAAGTAAATACGTTATTTGAAAGAAAAGAACCGTAGAAGAAAAACAAAATGAAAACTTTTCTTAGGTAGGAACCTATCTTCCTACTGGGTTGGGCGGTGGTTATAAGTAGGGCACAATTTATTTTGTGTTTTTTTTTTTTTGGGGGGTTTTAATTTATAGACTTAAGGGATTGTGTTTGTAGTGATTGTAATACTTCCTGCTTTTTATGTGTTCGCCAAGACTGTGATTGACTTTCTTTTTAGAAATAAAACATTCTTCAATTTTGTAGCTATTGTTAGTTTTGAATGTTAACAATACCTATTGCCTAAAATTTAATTTATAAAAAGGGTTTTTGTTTCTTTTTTTTTTGTTTTTGGCAATTTATTTTTTTATATTTATATGTACATAAGAAATAGAAACATCAACATAAACTTTTTTCCTCAAGAAGCATATCTTGGGTGAATTTTTCATTAGATTTGGTAGCTACCTATCAAACGTAATATATTTACAGGTATGTTTAACTACTTAACAATATTTCTTTAGGTTCTACCAACTTAAGTAAGGACCTTAAAATGTACCTCGTGTTCGTCCTACGAAACTAGCGAAACTTGCAGGTCACTCTCTTCCTCCCATTATTTGACGAACTGCAAATTGCTCTTTGCAAATACCAAGACAAATTTATTGCACATCAGTGAATAATTTTTCATATTTACCATTGGCACCTGCACTCGGTCGTCCAGTTCATCAACAAACCTGTTGTCGAAGTGTCGGAGGCAATTTGCTTGTATATTTGGACAGTCGTAGAGCAGGTGTATGCTGTCAACAAGAAAGGACACCCAGCAACGGCGTCTCGGACAGAACGTCACCATAGACAGCTATAATTTTAAAGTGGTCAGAAAATTTGTATACCTGGGATCTATAGGATAAACTCAGTAAATTATACCAGTGCTGAGATCAAACGCAGAATTACTATTGCAAATCGCTGTTTCTTTGGGCTAAGAAGGCAATTGAGAAGCAAAGCCCTCTCTCGAGCAACTAAACTGTCCATATATAAAACGCTCATCATCCTAGTCCTAATGTATGGTGCAGAGACATGGACAGTAACAACGCGTTAGGTTGTTTTGAGAGGAAAATTCTCCAGGTGATTATTGGTCCCGTCTGCATAGATGGGGAATGGAGGAGACGATACAACAACGAACTATACGGGCTGTACAGCGATAACGACCTAGTCACAAAATTGAAAAGCCAACGACCGAGATGGCTGGGTCACCTAGAGCGAATGGACACCAATGCTCCGGCCCGGAAAGTCTTTGAATCCTGCCCCGTAGGACAGCGCAGTAGAGGTGTACAGACTAAAAGGTGGCACACGCAAGTGGAAGAGGATCTCAACAAACTTGGAGTGCGAAACTGGAAACAGATAGCTAGAAACCGAGCCGACTGAAAGAAGCTTGTTGGTTGAGGCCCTGGTCCACCCCGGACTGTAGCCCCACCTTAAGTAAGTAAGTAAGTAAGTAAGAGCAGGTGTTGAATGGCTTCTGTTTCATCAACATCTTACCAATACACCCAATCTATTGGTAATTGTATCTATGTCGCAATATCCTGTTAGTATATCTATCAAGGTTCTGACTTTCTTCTTACTCAGTTACAAAATATACTGGATTTTCTTTTCGTTATAGGCCATAAACTTCTAGTGATGACACAATCGCTGCTGGATATCCAGGAGTTATTTCTTTGGTCTTCTATTTTTATCTTCCTTTTCATTACGCCAATCGGGTCTTCAGGATCCATACTGTCAATATTTTCTAATGAACCATTCCTTGTCATTTCATCTGCTATATCGTCCCTTCTACATGCTATGCCCAGGAACCCAGCAGAGTTTGACCTGGTTGGAATTACCGATGATATTCAGTAAGCTTCGGCACTTTACCACTGCCTTGGATCTTATTTTCTCGCTGGATAGTGCTTTGATAGCTACTTGGCTATCCACTAGCAATTTGATCTCTAATAAGACAAGTCTTATCCCATGAATCATTTCAGCTGCTTTTTAAATAGCGTAAATCTCCGCCTGAAAGACGCTACATTCATCTGGGAGTCTTAAGAGCTTCACAAAACACCCCGGATCCTGTTCCTCTTTCCACCATCAGTGTCGATGGGAATAACCTGTTCTCGTAATAGTGAGCTAGGTTCCCATCCACGTGTTTCGGGTATTAACATCGTGAAGTTTTTGTTAAAGTCTATTATCGGTGGTAAGTAATCAGTGGTCACATCAAGTTCGGCCATGTTATCATACCTTTGTCTGCCAACATAAGTAAGGACTTTAAACTGTTTTCGGTGTTTCTCCTACTGCAAATTCTTAGCGAACTGCAAATTGCTCTATACAAATGCAAAGACAAATTTATTGCACACCAGTGTAGGTGAAAGTTTCTTACCAAGTTCGTAGAAGCCTTAAGTCAGCTCTACTTACACTTCTTAAAGTTTTTCATTTTTTTTATAAATAGAACATTTCTCGGATATTGAAACACAACTTAATTCTATACTTTTTTGTGGTTCTTCTTTTTTATGCGATGTCATTCGAAACAGCCAAAGAAGACAGACAACCTATCCCAAATTCCAGAAAATCTAGGAAATCCAAAAAGGTAAAAAACACCAAGTCAAGAGAACAACTCCGTACAACTCCGTTGACAGCGTGACCGACGAGGACGAGCGACCAACTATCCGACGAAATTTTTAAACTCCCTTGTTGTGCAAGGAACTCTGACGCATATTTTTTACAGCTAAAGGTGTGGGATCGATCACAATCATGTTGCCGGTGATTCCAGCCATGATCATGTAGGGGAAAATTCAAGGGAGACGAAGTCCTTATCCCAAATTCCGATTATTCCAATTGAAGCGAATTAAGTTCCACGTTGGATTGACTTTTGTAATGACATTCAATAATTCGCAAGGTCAATCGTTGTAAGTCTGTGGAATAAATCTCGAATTCCTCTGTTTTTCGAACGGTCAGCTGTACGTTCCCTGTTTGCATGTTGACAAACCGTCTTCGTTGTTTGTTTTTGCGCCGGAAGACAAATCAAAAAACATTGTCAATCATATCACTCTCTATTGATTTTGATTCCATTCAAATAAATCACATTGAAATTTTAACTAGGTATCTGCTATTAATTGCAATTATATAAAGCAAACATGACATTACGATCATAAAGAACACAAAATTTATGGGAGCACAATTCCGTCTGTCTGTCCTCGAGTCTCCAGCCTAAACGGTTCAGTGGATTTGCTTCAAACTTGATACATATTGTTTTTTCGATAATATGCCCTTTAGACGACAAATAACAGTAGCTCCCATACATTTTTTTTGGCCAAAAAACAAAAATTTAATTTTTACCAAAAACGGCTCCAAGAAGTTTTGCACAAGTTTTGCACACATTTGTAAAAATTTTGGAGAAATTCCATCTGCATCTAGTCGTTTTTTAGCTTTTAACTTAGATAATGATAATTCTATCTCAGAGGTTGTTAGATTTAAACTACCAATATTCAAAAGACTATCTGCAGAGTTTGTGTTAACCAAATAGGATGCTGTACAACAACTATCTAAGTAAACCGATTGAAAATGTTTAGCGAATAAGTTACATATAACAGCAAGGTCAAATGATGTTATGTAAAATAAATATAAATGTCATAAACACTTTCAAAAATTATTGCTTTGAAATAAACGTTAAACAAAAATTAATTTCTATGTAAAGTTCGATACTCGAAATAAAAGTGACGCTCAAATTAAATTATTCTATAGATTGTTTTGTCTTGATTGAAAAATTCGAACTTATTATGGGGTTGTTTAACAGTCAGGTAAGTTTATTCCTCTGGCAACTAACAGGATGTTTTTCTGGAGATTGAAAAATCGGCTCTTGATGAAAAATAAGCTTTTCCAGCCGAGTGTTCATATTTATAATTATGAAACATGAAAGTCAAAATGTTCAACAGGTCGCCGTAAAAAAATATATGTCGTAGTTCAAAATGTCAAAACATGTCCACCAAGCTTATAGTGCCGATATTATCGAGCTAATTAATCCCAGACCCTTGGTCAAGGTTACAAGGAATATCATTACCTCGGTTTAAAGATAAAGTCGTCGCTGTTTCAGTTTAAATATTAATGAGCAATACTTACTACAAAGTACAGAATTTGTTTGGCCACTGTAATATTTTCTTTGGGTAAATATCTGTTTCTAAAGGGCAAATAATTCAAAAGAAATGCTAAATCTCCACCGCATCCCTATTACGTGCGATTATAGGTACTATAAGGCAAGTTATGTATTCGTAAAAAATTTTTTTTTTTCTAACAATCAAACATGATATTACGATCATAGAGAATACCAAAAAACTGGGTCCCGCAAATCCGTCTGTCTGTCTGTAGAACGATCTACTGCCTAAACGGCTGAACCGATTTTGTTCAATTTTAGTGGTTAGGTGTTTTAGGTGATTGTCCCAAATAGATTGCCATACAAATTTTTCTACCATCTTAATTATCTCAAAAACGGCTCCAACAATTTTCATAAAAATTGGTGTGTGTACTACTTTGGGTATGGTCTACATGTTCGCTAAACAAAATTTAAAATATTTTGCTATTAACGGTATCTGCTATACAGCAATTTTATTGATTTCCGACTTTCTCATAAACGGCTCAACGGATTTCGATAAAAATATTTATAAAGAAGCTCCTTCAAATTCTAAATTGTATTACATTTCACAATTTAATTTAGAAAAAATTTAAGAATTTTTATTTTTATTTGGGGTGGCCGTGGCGCGATAGTTGTGTGCTCGCCTGGTTACCTCCTGGTTGCAGATTCGATTCCTGCCGTTGTCTATGTCTTCTTATATTCCATTAAAAACCAATTCTCAAAATTGTCATAAAATAAGTTGCTGCTTTGATCATTACATGCTGTTTAGGCATAACAATAACAACATGTAATTGAGTAAACTAGTAATCCATAAATATGACAAAGTATTAAATAAAATAATGCGAATTATAAGGGACATAAATATATAAGACACGGTAATTTTCTCCGCATTAGTTCAGCCGGCATCCCTGGAGATAAATCTGAGACAACAACCAGCTCTAGTCTCAGAACATCGCGCCACACATCTTTCCTATCCTTCTTTCTCTTCTTCCACCGGATGCCCGCGCTGTGTTAAAAAAGGGTATTCATAATCCGTTGAGCGCGTGCAAAGTTATAAAAAAAAAAAAATATAAAAAATTAAGCGAAAAACGACTTTAATAATACATTTAGCCGTTTCTATTAAGAATCTTTTGCATATGTGATCGAACATAGGAGCAAGTACGTGCGATCCAGACGTGCATTTTATTACATAAGGAGTTCGTAACTATCAAATATCCGTACAACGGACAACGTTGTAATATATCTGATAAAAAATAAACCAGCTAGTTTTACTACTCTCGAATTCATCCAATCCTTTGAGTTGACAAAAATTGCTAAGTTTTCCGCTGCATCAAAGAAATCATATAATTTTACTACCGGAAATGGAAATCTTTAACAAAAATAAAAAAAAAAAAAATCTGTGAAAACAATAAAAAAAAAATCATGGACACCCTTAAAGTTATCACGACAAAAGAAAACACAAAGCACAAAAACACAACTTCAGGTTTGGGAGAAACTTTTCTTCGCAGAAACTAAAACTAAAAACTACTTGCGATTGCAACACAGAATCCCAACAGACGTCTGTATGTCGATGTAAAAAGTTTAAACTTCTTTAAGAACAAACTTTTCAAAGTCTTACTTTACAACCCAAACCCTAAAACTCTTCTAAGACTATATAGGTACTTTTTGTTTTATTATTCTTCCCGGCAGTGAATGGAAAAACACTTAACTCTCGCATTGCAAGTAAAAGTGTTCTAAAGAGCACTATTTTTTAGCAGAAAAAAAACTTTTGTTTTATTATATATGTATGTAGTATGTATATGTATGTACATTTTTTTTTATTAAATTAGTTTTTTTTTAGTTTATATATTTGTTCTTATTTGAGAAGGTAAAGTCTGATGAATGTTTTTTTTTTGTCTTTTTAACTTATGCCAGTGACATTTTTTTATGGTTTAATGAAAATAGTTCTTGGCCATGGAGCTTCCTACTACTTATTGCACATATGTATGTAACGTACAGCAGAAGGGACATCGCATTAATCGCAATTTATTGTCGGTATAAGAGATAACCACTGCATTCCATGGCTGCAGATAATTTTAGGTACATTTTAACGGGGTTCCAATTGACAACTGAAGGCAGTACTCTGGCGGCAAACCGCTGAACTAGGATATGTACACTAGATGACAGAAATTGTCATAAAAAGTATGTGATTTGGGAAGTATTGAATGCAAAATATTATTACAAACAATTAAAAAATTTAAACGATAGTAGATTTAATATTTTTGTAAAGAAAAAAAGACAGAGTATAAATGCAAGCATTTTCGATAAGAGATCTTGATGCCAAACTCTATCTATGGGTTTTGTATTATTCACAATGCACGGTTGGATTGTCCATAATCAACAAGGGGCCAAGGCAGTATGGATGGTACAGGTGCAGATTGTAATCTAACCGATTGAGTGACCTGGAACTTCTATAATGACTACAATCCGATTCTGGTTAATCGATATCTTTATTTGCAATTAACGTGGGGGATTTTGTCTGATGCCATGGGGGGATAATGGGTTGTTTTGACGTCACGAGGAGTAAGCGAACCTACACACACTGGAGTGTTCCAATCGAAGATGCAATGAAACAGTCGCCCTAAAGGTCCTAATTTGGTTAAGTACTGTTTAATTTAGACAGTGATTCGTAAGCCAATAACGATAAGCCCTTTTATTTAAAGGTGTAGCTAGTAAGATTGTCAAACTAACCACAGCGCCTTCTCAATATACCCCACACACCACATACATTCATCAACCAGCCAACTGCTACTTCAGTTTGAATACATTGAATTCAAACTCATAACAGATGTACAGAGGCTAGCAGACACGTGACCATACGATTTATGATGAAAACAAAACAATGATCACCCAATTAAACGTCGCGCGACTCTATCCACTAAACTTTGTGCCTTTAGTTTCGACCAGGGCCGGGGACTCTATCCCACTAAACATTTTGCCTTTGGTTTCGACCAGGGCCGAGGACTCTATCCTACTAAACTTTGTGCCTTTGGTTTCAACCAGAGCCGGGGACTCTATCCCACTAAACTTTGTGCCTTTGGTTTCGACCAGGGCCGGGAACTCTATCCCACTAAACGTTGTGCCTGTGGTTTCGACCAGGGCCGGGGACTCTATCCCTCTAAACTTTGTGCCTTTGGTTTCGACCAGGGCTGGGGACTCTATCCCAACCTATACTAGATCGTTAGTTTATTTTAAAGGGTAACTATTCTAAAGAATATATTTATATGAAATACCGTGTTACAGTATTTTTTATTGAATTTAATGTAATATTTTAGGAATTAATAAAGATTGATATTTAACGGAGTTCTGAACTTTTCATGCACCGAATTTTCATTAGTTTCTTCGGTCAGACCCTAGACCCGCTGTCGCTACCTCAGCTCTAAACTAAAAAATCATCACAATACATCGACCAAATTTAGCGGTTGCCACTCCCCGTGTGGCTCCGGGAAATTAACCGAGTGCAAATTTCGCCAGAATTTCTGCCTGTTACTATTTCCACAATGTCAGTTTCCAATGACGTGATTTTCAGCAGCCGTTCAAATTCCTTGAAACGAGAAAGACCTATTAAATGTTAAGACTTTTTCGCTCCATGGTCTGGTTTATCCATTATCTTCAGTACATTCAAACAATTTTTTATGATTTTTGGATATCATTAAATTTTTGTATATAAAACTGAATTACGGCTTCTAAATATTATGTACAGTTTGAATTCTGGACAAGTCATCCACCTCATTCCGGAGCTTAATAGTTACGTTTTCCACCTCCTTAAGGTAAAAGTAAGAATTGTTAAGTTGCTAAAATATAAAATATAAAAGAGCTTTTTTTTACCACGTAGACATAACGCCACTCTAGTATCATACTATGAAGGGATTTTCAAAATGCCACAGAGGACAGTAACATCAATTTCACATCCTGTCAACTTTCTTACACCCACAACAAATCCTGTATAGAAGCGACACAAAAAATGGAAAACTCATTGCAAACTTGCCACTGCATTATTAATGGTGGTGGCAAACTTTTGCCATCGTTGTATAACCACTGCTGCTTCCGCTGACGAACAGGTAAGCAAATAAAACCGCACCGGAAAGTACGATGGATATACCGACCATCATTGGATGAATAGTTAAAAAAAAAAACAAGGATAACGATACCGCATCATTGATTAATGAGTTCATTGAGGTATCTAGTGAAGCATTTTATTAAAACTCCACTTGCTGTGTAATTGAAGTTGAGTGTCAATTATTTCGTGACATCTAATCCTTTTGGGTATTGCGTCGTCGTCGCGTCGGTTATTCACAGGGAGATTGTCTAAATAAAAAAAATGGAAAACCGGAAAGAAATTTAACTCACATTTAAATTTAATGTAAAACTACAAAATTGAAACAAACACTGCGACACTTTTTCACAAAACTACTTTGACATTTTTTTTTGTGTTTGTTTTTTTCATTCTCACCCAGCTCGTGAGAAAGGACATTTGCAAATTAATTAAGTCAATTTATTCAAGCGACACTTTTTATGCGACAGTCATTGTCAAAGCTTCAAAGAACCTTTGATCCTTTTGACAACAAGGCAAAACTGATTTGCTTTCCGCTTCAGTTCATTGTTAAAACGTAAAATTTTGTTTATTGTATTCGTTTTTGCTGGCTAAATATTATGTGTAAATGTAAACTTTTTATGTAACGCGTGTATATGTATTCGAAACTTTAGGATTCGTGGTGCTAGGTGTTATTAAATGAGGTTGCTGCAGCATCGGTTAAAAAGTAAAATGCACGACTGGATCGTTCGAACTTGCTCTTGTAGCTAACAACTTTAATGTAGCTAACCATTGACGCTGTTTAGTAGGTAGGTAGTCTAGTTGAATGGATGATTCAAGGAGTAGTTAAGCAACAATAGGACAAGTCTTGCATTTGAAAAAAAAAGGAATTTGAGATTTTAATCAAAGTTGGCATTACGATGATAGAGAACACCAAAAAAGTGGGTCCCGAAATTCCATCTGTCTGTCTGTCTGTACAACTCTCCAAACGGCTTAAGCGATCTTTTTCAAACCTGGTATTTAAGCGTTTTAGGTGATTTCTGAATCGTTGTTATAGCCCCAAAAATAACGGTACTTGCCATACAAATTTTTTTTCCATCTTTATTAACTTGAAAACGGCTCTAACGATTTTAATAAAAATTGGTGTGTGTACTACTTTGGGTACGGTCTACATTTTGTTCAATTTTTTGTTTTAAATATTTTGTTATTAACGGTACCTGCCATACAACCATTTTATTGATTTTCGACTTTCTAATAAACGGCTCAACGGATTTCGATCAAAATTTTCATGCAGGAGCTCCTTCAAATTCTAAATAATACTGCTATTCAAAATTTTCCAAATATAATTTTTTAGATTTAAAAAAAAAAATTTTTTTTGAAAATTCAATATTTCGAAAACGGACGATTTTTTCTGAAGTTTTGTTTTTAAATTTAGATTATTAAAAACTTAAAATGTTCATACCAATTTTGTTTTAGAAAAAATTTAGTTTTTATATAAAAAAATTAATATATAAAAAAATAAGTGAAAAATGAGTTTAAAAATAGATTTAGCCGTTTCTATTAAGAATATTTTGCATTTAATGTAATCGAACATAGGAGCAAGTACGTACGATCCAGTCGTGCATTTTATTTAATTTAGGAAAATAGTTTTTTTTATCTATTCAAAGAAATTAAGGAGCTTCTGAGCAAACAATTTCAAAAATCAAATTAACCGTTTCCCAGAAAATCGAAAACCAAAAAAAATAACCATTTTCTTTCAAAAATAAAAATTACCAAAATGTACTTTTACCCTTCATTAATTAACAGATTTTTTTTATAAAAATCGTAGGAGCCGTTTTTTGAGGAAAATAAGATTTTTGTTAATTTTTTGGCTACTGATATTTGTCCAGTGGGCATATTATAGAAAAAACAATATTAACCAAGTTTGAAGCAAATCCATCCAACCGTTTTGGCTGCAGACCCGAGTATAGACAGACAGACGGAATTGAGGGACCCACTTGCTTGGTGTTCTCTAAGATCGTAAAGTCATGTTTGATTGTAAGACACTTTTTTACGAATGCATAACTTGCCTTATACATATTCACATACAAATTGGTAATTTCTTTTGACACTTTTAATTGATTTGAATTCATTGCGTTTATAAGGATTTCACGCAATTTAAAACTGAATTCAGTGACCATTTCCTCAAACTACTCACCCCACCTAGGGCTGGTAGCGAGACGTGGCCAGGCGAGACTTTTGTTAGTCTAGTCTCGGTGTCGTCAAAATCGAAAAATTTTCAGTCTCGTCTCGATCTTGGTCTCGCCGTTTTCTTTTGAAAATTTTAATGTGCAGTCTCGTGTCGATCTCACCCTTCGCCTTGGTTTATTTCGTGTTTTTTGTTAGTAAGAAGATGTAAGATAAGACGCATGTTCGGATTCAAAAAAATTAAATTTTGTAGAGGTTAGTTAATCCATTTAAATCGAATCCATCCATCAATCGATTTTGACAGTTCATGGCTACATAGATAGGCAACACACTATATTTTGACGTTTGGATAATATTTTTTTTCCAAATGTCACCCAAAAGGCTTAAAGTCACATTTTTCCGCAAGCGGAAACAAAGTCTGAAAAATGAGCGATTTCTATTTTTCTCTGGATTCTCGAAGTGCGCCTATCTAAGTATAACTATGTACATCTGCGGTTTTTGTAAATTGTACATATGAATACTAAAAAATAATTAAATAAAAAAATATTTCTTCGCCGAGACCACCGAGACCGGCGAGGCTCTCGGCGAATTTCGGTACCAAAAATACGGTCATCTCGGGTGCTTTTAAAGTAGTCTCGTTTCGGTGTCGTTGTCAGCCTCGTTGAACCGAATTTCTAAAATTAAAAATGACAAAAACAGTTTGCAATTTGACAAATTGATTTGACTTATATGTACTCTCCATCGGTTTTCATATATTTTTTCGTAAGTAAAGTTAATTTTCATAAATAGGTTAAATTATCTTTTCAACAACTTGTACGTCTTGTTTATCTTTAAATGCAAATCAAAAATGCTTATAACATTCTTACTAACTTAAATGTATCCCGACTCGTCAGTGTTCCAGGCTTCAAGTCATTCAGACTGATGGCTCTAGCATCTGCATTCGATTCTTAAGTCTTCGTTCTCGTCTCGAAAAACAGGGTTGGGGTTCAAAGGCTCTCTCAATCTAAGGACGTAGTTAACACCCGTATTGAATTTTTGTTTGAATTATGATTGATAAAAACGTAAAGCTAAAGTCTTTAAATGAGTACCAATAGAAAAGGGAATCCCCAGGATATTTTTTCAATCAAACTTCCCAACTTGCGTGTTGAAATTCAACACTATTCGTTCATTTTCTCTTAAAAACCTCAAGTATGAAAATCCTCAAAGCAAAACCCATTTCTAGTTAACCTCCTTTTGTACCTACGAGTATTGTACAACCACTGGATTGTTAGCGGCGAGCAACGACCACGAAGACGGAGACGGACGATGGCCGGGTCTGATCTACCACCCATGGAACTTCGAAACTTGAAGTGGTCGGGATGTACCTATTTTCAATTAATTTCTTACAGAACCTTAGCTTGGCTGTTGTTTTCTCTTGTGTAGCTATAAGAAATGATGTACCTCCCCAATGGTTTTGCTTGCTGTAAACTTATTTGCTGCTATATTGCTATATACTGTGCGTACATTTGTCCGATGAAATTGTTTTGCTAGCCATCAGGGACTCGAACTCCTGTCATTCATTGTTCACTGGAAAAACACAATTGGATAAAAGGGTGGGTGCTGTGATGTGTTGCGAATGTTGCTGCAAGATATGATTAATGTGCAGACCTTTTTAAGCTCTCAATTGGTCTTTTGTATTCGAGTTTTCACTGAATGGGCGTAGGACCGTAGGTGGGTGTGTGAAATAAAATGCTTTATTGTTAAATGCGGGGTGATGGAAGTACTTTGTCTCTAAAACATTTCAGTGTATGTGCTTATTCAATTAAAAATTAAAAATTAATAAACTTTTGGATTATGGATTTTGTAATTTTGACATAAAATGAAGGTAGGTAATAGATAAGGGCTTCATTAAAAAGTCCAGCCTAGCCTTTAAAAGAGATAAATTTATATTGGTTCGTAAAATTTTAATTGCTTGCTCCAGTTAAATTTTAAAAGTGAATTTTAAGGAACTAATTAAAACATCAATAATTATTCAATTTTATTTGGCAGAATAAGGTAGAACAAAATAATATGCACTACTGGATCGTACGAACATGCTCTTGCAGCTAACAACTTTAATGTAAAGGGTCCGCCATCTAACCTTTTTTTTTTAACTAGTGCTTATTTCGTGAATGGTAACATTTAACTCATGTCTGCTTTGACAGATAATTAGTTTTATCCTTCCGCTGAACGAATATGGTTGTGTATACGCTTGAACAATGCTGGGAAATATTGCGACATTACTTTGAAAATCATGGTAATGTTACAGACTGTGTGCGAAAATTGCGTACGGATTTTGAAGAAGAGAAGCACCGTCAGCTCCGTATGTTCGTTATTTTGTGAAAAAAGTGAAAGAAACTGGCATCCTCATCGATAAACCAAAGCGTGAAAAGCCAAAAACAGTTCGTTCACCAGAGAATATTGCTGCTGTGGCAGAAAGTGTGCGTGAAGCGCCATCAACAACAATTCATCGTCGTTCTCAACAATTGAACATTTCGGAGACATCACTGAGACGAATTTTGCATGGTATGACGCGTCATACCATTTGCATGGTATGACGCCATACTAAGTCCAATTGGTTCAGGAGTTGAAGCCAACTGACCATCCAATGCGTTTTCGCTTCGCTAAGTGGGCCTGCGATCGACTTAGAGAAGATGCCGATTTTGCCAAAAAAAATCATCTTTTCAGATGAAGCTCATTTTGATCTTGGTGGGTATGTAAACAAGCAAAATTGTCGCATTTGGGGCACAGAAAACCCGCACGCATACATTGAAAAGCTGAAACACCCAAAACGAGTCACTGTTTGGTGCTTATTTTGGTCCAGAGGCATAATTGGGCCATTTTTCTTCGAAAATGAGCAAGGAGTGGCCGTTACAGTCAATGGCGATCGTTATCGGGCATGCTGAACGAATTTTTGTTCACAAAAATTGAAGAGGAGGATATTGGCAATATTTGGTTTCAACAGGACGGCGCTACGTGCCACACAGCCGAAGCTACACTCGATGTTTTGCGCCCTGTTTTTGAAGATCGCATTATCAGCCGCAGAGCTGACAATTGACGCTTTAAAGGACAATATTCGTGAAGCCATTGGTGAAATACAGCTGCACACAATCGATAATGTGCAAACTGCATGGCCAGCCGAGGCAGCCATTTGAATTAAATTATTTTCCATTATTAACCAGATGGATTGTACTTTCAAATAAAAAAAGAAATTTGACAAAATGTTCAGTAGTTTTTTTTTATAGCACTTTCAAAAAAAAAAGTTAATTGGCGGACCCTTTAACTAAACATTGACGCTGTTTATTAGGCAGGTAGTCTAGTTATCCTATGAAGGGATCAAGGGATCAATGTATAAAAAATCAGGAAATTGTTTTCAGTTAAGCGGGTTTTTCACTTAAACGGGACTCGGATAACTGAAGAAATGTTTTTGTATGGCAGACTTCGTGTTACGAAACAATTTTGACTACATATATATCGAACCTTAACAGCTGAAAAACAACCCGTGCTAAATGTTTACCAATTGATTTTATAAATAAATTTGTCTTATTTAAATAAATTAACAAACAAATAATTTATTTTTATGCAAAACGAATTTGTAGATATGTGTGTGTGTACTTACAAATTAATGTTTATAAAATTACACATTGCACATAACATAATACTCATATAGTCTAATGGTCAACTTTGGGAATCCTATTGTATAAACACAAAACTCAACCAACTCTTGTTCGAGTTCAGTTTCTTTTATTCACATAAACCTTTCGTGTTACAAAAACAACCATGTATGTATGTAAGTAAATGGAAATTTCGAGGTTTTCCTTTTATTTAAGACTTATTTACATGTGTCATATGAATAAAGGAAGTGGTAGAGGTGTACTGTCAAAAAAATGAAACGATTCGGCACATGTTTTTTTTCGGTTTTTAATTTTTGACGTAACCGAGCTGTTTTCTATAGAAAAAAACAGAACTTGAACGAATTTCTTTTCAGTTATGCGGGTTTTTCACTAAAGCGAGTTTTCAGTTAGGCGAGGTAGTATGTATGTAAATGTATACATACACTTAAGAGGGTTTCACTGTACCAATAAAAATTTAATTCAAAAAAAACAAGGAACTGGTTTTTGAAATATCGATTTTTCAACAAAAAAAATATATATTTTCTAAAAATCGCAAACCCATTTCATATTACTTGCAATTATATGTAAGTAGATACTAACGGGTGATTTTTTTGCTACTTGGTTTTTGACGTTTATATTTTTGACAGATCACACATGACAAATTCCACGAACATTTGACATTTCGATTCAGTATTGTTTGCCATTTCATCATGAATAGACTTACGCCTGAACAACGTTTGCAAATTATTGAAATTTATTATCAAAATTCGTGCTCTGTGAAAAATGTGCTTGCCACACTGCACGCGAAACCATGCATCAATTGAGAGGCGAATTTGGTGAGCAGTTGATCTCACGTTTTGGCGCAGTCAATTGGCCACCAAGATCATGTGATTTGACCCCGTTAGACTATTTTTTGTGGGGCTATGTTAAGTCTATTATCTATGGGGACAAGCCAAACACGATTGCTGCCTTGGAAGCCAACATTGAACGAGTCATTGGTGAGATTCCGGCCGAAATGTGTAAAAAAGTTTGCCAAAATTGGACCTTCAGAATGGACCACCTGAAGCGTAGCCGCGGGAAACATTTAAGTGAAATTATTTTTAAAAAGTAAATGGCAGAAATTGATTTATCGATCCAAATAAAAATTTCATTCACTTTTTACAAGTTTCTGTGTTTTTTTGAATTTTCAAAAACCAAGCTCTTAAAAAATCACCGTTCATAAGGGAAGTTATGTATTCGTAAAAAAAAATTTTTTTTCTAACAATCAAATATGGCATAACGATCATAGAGAACACCAAAAAAGTGGATCCCCCAATTCCGTTTGTCTGTCTGTCTGTCATTCTGTCTGTCTGTCCTCGGGTCTACAGCCTAAACGGTTGGATAGATTTGCGTCAAACTTTGTACATATTGTTTTTTCGGTAATATGCCCACACGTTTTTTTAATTTTTTTAAGATGACAAATAACAGTAGCCAAAAAATAAACACAAATCTTACTTTCCTCAAAAACGGTTCCTACGATTTTATAAAAAATAAATCTGTTCATTAATGAAGGGTAAAAGTACATTTTGGTAATTTTTATTTTTGGAAAGAAAATGGTTATTTTTTGTACCTATAGTAGAACCATATTTTTGGTTTTCGATTTTCTCGGAAACGGTTTATCTGATTTTTTTTAAACAGAAGCTCCTAGAAAGTATAAAAACTATTTCATACCAACATTTTTCAAAAAAAAACTTTTTGAAAATTCGAAATTTCGAAAACGACTTAATAGATTTTTTCAAAACTTCGTATTTAGTGGTTTTTTGACATTATCTTGAATATTTAAAAAAAAACTATTTTTCTAAAATAAAAAAACAACGGCACCTCCCATACAAATGTTAAAAAACCGTTAAGAAAAAAAAATATTTCTCGAAAACGGCTCTAAGAATTTTTATAAAAAAAATTGTGTGTTCTAAAATTAGTATAGTTCACTTTTAAGTATAAAAATATTTCTTTTTGTTTACTTATTAATGGTACTTCCCATAGAATCACTTTTCATATTTTCGACGTTCTCAATATTGGAAAAACCGATTAAAATAATTTTTTTTATACAAATGCTCCCTAAAATTGTTAATAAAACTGCATACTCAAATTTTCAAAAAAAAAAGTTTTTCGATTTTAAAAAATTAATAATTTTTATTTTGAAAAATAGATTTTTCAAAAAACACATACATATTACATATTAAAATATCATCAAAATGGCGTTTCAATTTTTTTTTCTAAAAATGTTTTCAAAATTTTATACATAAAAAATTAATTTATTAAAAAACCGCTCCAACGATTTTTGAAATTGTTTGATATATTGTTATTTATCAATGACTTCAAACTGCATCCTTGTTTTCCCTCGAACTATAACGACTAGGCAATATAAGAACATTTAATTATGTGTTTTATCCATTTATTTCTACCTAATTATTATTCCCTTTTAACGAATTTTTGCGTACGTCACTGAATCTTAAATACAATATACACCCTCATACATTGATATATACATATGTGTCTTTAAAAATCAGATGTGATGCATATTGTACCATCAATAAGTATATATATGTAGATACATTTTACCCTCCTAACTTACATAATTAAAATCCATAACTTATTTTTAAACATACATATGAAGGAAGCTACCTATATAACCATTCCTTGAAACATCCATTCCACAATTCATTATACTAAGAATCAAGGTAATCTTACCTACATAGGTTTTAAACCTGCAGAGGATAACTACATCTAACTAACTTAACAGCAATGGTTAGGTACATTAAAGTTGTTAGCTCCAAGAGCAAGTTCGTACGATTCAGTCGTGCATTTTATTTCTAAGCGGATTTCGAAATTTTGTGTCTTTGAAAAAAAAGTTTTTATTTTTTAATTAACAAAAAAAATTGGTATATTCTGTACATTGGCTAAAAATTTTCTTTACATATTTTGTTATTAGCGGTACCTGCAATACAAAGATTTTTTTTTATTTTGTACTTTCTCATGAACGACTAGACGGAATTTGATTTTTAAAAAATTATTAAGCAGTTTCTTCAAATTATAAAATAATACTGCATACCTAAATTATTAAACAATTGTACTATTTGTAAGCTTAAATTATTAAATATGTATATAAAATTGCCATACCAATTTTTTTTAGAAAAAAAGCAAGCAAATGTTGTGTGTGAGCTCATAACTAGAGAACGGATTCTTCGATTTTCACGTTTTTTCAGCTTGATCGATTTGTCTGGTACAAAAAATTACATAAAGGGAAAAATCGGCACATTTTGTTATAACTAGTGCTATACTCAAAGTAATGAACGATTATTTCAAATTTATTAAGTAAGCATTGGGAATCTTATGATTTTTTTTTATTTTTCTATGGAAAAATTGGATTGTGAAAAGTACATTCAACCAACTGCCTTTGATTTTGTTTCAATCGTTTTTGATGTATGGATATGTGAATGAGGGGACATCTTACTGATTTGTGTAAGTCAAACGGGGCCAACTGATATTTTGAATGCAGGCTTAATTTCAATTCAATCATTCAAAATCAGTTCGCCAGTAAGTTTAATACATACATACATGCATACAAATCTGTCCACTCCGCCATCAATAAACACAATGCCAGCAACTATCCCACGGAATTTTTGAATTCTTTGAATGTTCAGACTCAACAGTGCTGACTCTTGTTTTTGGCATCAAAGCACTATAGTGAAAAGGCCAACACTTTAATCAAATAGCTTAAGGCCGAGATCCGACATGTTATCGGTGAATACGGCCACATCTTTATCAAAAAAAAAACAATGAAAATTTCATGAAAAGACACGATCTATCATAACAAATTTATATCTGAGATTTTAGGTTATTATTTTCGCGGATGATATTCATATTACATAAAGTTTAAATTTTTTTTTCGGAACTTACCGCGTTAAATTTAAGAAATATTTTCAATTTCTTTTTCCCGACGTTTCGAAGAACTTTCAAGCTTCGTGGTCACGGGATGAGAAGAATCTCATGGTCCCGTGACCACGAAGTTTGAAAGTTCTTCGAAACGTCGGGAAAAAGAAATTGAAAATATTTCTTAAATTTAACGCGGTTAGTTCCGAAAAAAATTTAGACTTTATGTAAATTTATATCTGTTATGATAGGTCATTTTCTATCGAATATTTTTGGTTCATACTTAATCCAAACACATGTATCTACTTTACAAATAGAAATATTCCAAGTGAATTTTGAGACTAACAAAAGTACAATGCAACAGGCGCGTGGTGGCCGTATGGGAAAAAGTTGAAAGAAGCACTGCCTGCGCAACGAAGGTCAAAGAACAAAAGTTGTGTCGACGATGTATTAAGAAAATTTGAGATTAAAAACTTTAATGTTATTTTTGACAAAATTATTATGGCTATTGAAAAGCGTTTTGCACAACATAAAGATTTTTTTTTTAAAAGTTGAATATTTCGATCCACGCACCATTAAAAAAATTGCCGAAAACGGTTTGTCAAATAACGCTTTGGACAAAATATGTGACTTAACCAATATAAAAGAAGAAGACGTACGTGATGAACTTTTGTTCTTTGCCGTTTATTACATTCCACTGCTCTAAAATCACGAACGAAAGTGGACGATAATGTTGTTGGAATTTGGGATTGGGATCAATTGTCCGTCGAAGAAGATTTACTTAGCAAAGTTGATCCTATTGAGAACAAACATATTGAAGCTTGCAATTTTTGCGTCGGCTGTGATTATAAATTAATAGTTGATTATAGAATGTTTTCTTTGGAATATAAAAATTTATTCAAAATTTATAAATTTCTGCTTACCCTACCGATGACACAGGTAAAATGTAAAAGGAGTTTATCTAAATTAAAAATTATAAAGAATAGATTCAGATCAATCACGGGCAATGGAAATTTGGAGGCGTATATGTTAATATATGTTAAAACTAGCTGACCCGGAGGACTTGGTTCCGCCGAAGTTCATTTATGTCAAGAAAATAATAATTCCGAGCATGCACAATGCTGTTTCATGTAATGCGGTCGATTCAAATTCCTTATTCTAAGGTTTTATTAAATACAATAACCGTGACATGGGAATTCGAGATTGGTGCCACAAATATCCAGTGATTGTCGTAGCAAAAGCGAGACGCACCGGAAATTGAAGACGCTTAAACACGAATGGCAAATCGTTCGGAATAAACGAAATCCGCAGAATGAAATAATCTTCACCTTTGAATTTTCCCCGCAAAATCGTGGCTTGAATTAGATTTGATTTAATGTTCTTAAAAATAAAACGCTTTCCGTTACAAATTTTTGGTGCATTGAAGTTGCACAGCAAAGTTATAACTGAGCCAATTTTCAACTTTAAATTGTGTGGCGGAAAACCCAGAATATCCAAAGAATTCAAAAATTCCGTTTGATCTATGGTGGCTTCGTTTTCATCCATCACGGAGTCCACCGATTTGAATAAATGTAACTCACCGGTAATTTGATTTGGAATGACAAAATTCAAATGATTGACAGCCTTGTTTTACGCAGCCAAAATCCCTCGTGAGCTCAGCGAATCATGGTTAATTTTTCTGATTTAATTTTTTATTTTAAATTTTATTTGACCGCACGCAATAGCAAGTACCTACAATTCAATTTGAATGACGAAACGAAAAGGACACCTCATATTCCTTCCTTAGGTCAACACGAATTCATCAATCCCAAAATCTTGAAAATCAAATGACCGACGTTCCAGGGTTACCAATTTTCCTGAAAATTTTCGTGAATTTTCATCCAGAGTATAAATATGCCCTTCTTACGGCCAAAAGTCCTAAGTCGTGAACAGACTATCCTCTATTATTCTATGACCTTTCCTGAGCCAATACAAATGTATCAAGTCAAAAATCATGAAAATCGAAACATCCGTTCTCGAGTTATGGGTGCACACGGACGAGATTTCTCTTTTATCATATCCTTCAAGAAATCTAGAAATGTGCCATTGTAGAAAAACTATGTGAAAGTAGTTCAGAATACAGTAGCTTTTACAATAATATAATACGCATTCCTATTAAGATATATGTGTAATTATGAACATATATTTATTAATAAAATTAGTTTTTGAATTATTTTTGGTATAATTGTCTTTAAAATTGATTTTTTTTTTTAAAAAAAGGAAAAGGGGCGTTTTTTATTTTAAATCCCTGTAGCAATTTTACTTTTACCACGCGCCTGGAATGCAATAGAAATATTCCAATTCGCTGAAAAATATTTCTTTTTTTTATGAAAAAGTGCATTATTGTTTCAATAAATAAAATGCACGACTGGATCGCACGTACTTGCTCATAGTATGTGTAAAATTGTCAAGTCTTTTTTACTTAATTTTCTATATAAAAAATGATAATTTTTTTTTTTCAAAAAAAAAATTGGGCTGAAAATTTTAAATATTTAATAACATGCCTAAAAACCAAATTTCAGAAAAAATCTTCTACCCGTTTTCGAAATATTGAATTTTCAAGAAAAAAAATATTTTTGTTTTCCAAAAATATAAAAAAAATTGAAAATTTTTAAATGCAGAATTATTTAGAATTTAAAAAAACCTGCCGTATGAAAATTTCGATCGAAATACGTAGAGACGTTTATGAGAAAGTCGACATTTAAAGGAAGTCGAACATCACTTTTTTGTATCCAAATCGTTATAGCCGTTTTTGACATAATTAAGTGGTAGAAACATTTGTATGGCAAGTACGGTTATTTTTGGGTCTAAAACAAAGATTCAAAAATCTATTTTAGAAAATCACATAAAACGCCTAATACCGGATTTACATGACTACCAAATTGGCAGTATTACTGTCAAAATCTTGGAATTATAGTGTTTGTCGTGTAAATGGTCGAAAATGTGGCAGTATATTTGTCATTAAAAACCTGCCAGCCCGAATTTTCGTTAAGTTGTGGCATTATACTGACATAGTGTAAATTAAGTACTGACAACAATTTTCAAATAATTACAATTTGCAATAAAGAATGAGCTTGCTCATTCTTTACTGCCAGTTGGCAGTTTTTATCTTTTGTTTTTTTTTTAACGTTTGCGCGCACTTAAGGGGTTTTGACTACCCTTAATATAAACAAGCACAGTGCGAGCGTTAGGAAATTAGGGAAGGATACAAGAGGAGATACCGATGTACATTGGTTTTGAATTTCTGAATATCAAAATGGGAGGGGAAAATAGAGCCGGGTAAAGTATTCCACATTCGCGTTGTACGACTAAATAAAGAATCTCTGTACTTGACAGTACGTCCGAAGTTGGCCTCAAGGGTAAACTGATGAGCATTCCTAGAAGCGCGATGATTACGGTTGAAAAATTTAATGGGAGGAATGCAACTGGCTATTTCGCTGGAACAGTGTTTATAAAAATAGCTATAAAATAATGACAGACATGTAACATTTCGACGGTGTTCTAGAGATGTAAATGTCTCTACTATATTTCTATCGCCTATCATTCTTAGAGCTCTATTCTGAATTCTATCTAAAAGAATCGAATGTGTTTTGGGAGCTCCTGCCCAAATGTGCGAGTTATACTTCAGCTTTGGACGAATGAACGCCTAATAGATTACAGCCAGATCAGACGGGGAGGAGAATTTCTGGCACCTCCGAAGAAAGCCCAGACACTTTGCAGCATTTTTGGTGACATCGAATATGTGGTCGTTCCACAAGAGGTGGTCTGTGATGCACATACCAAAACACTGAACGCTGATCGGTGTCTTCAATGCAAGTGCCGCTCATGGATAGCGGCATGAGGGGTGGGTTCTGCTTTAACGACAGAAGACAGCACTGAGTTTCTGAAACATTAAATTCTACGCGGCTTTTTATTCCCCATTGGACAGTGCTGTCGAGATCAGAATTTAATGAGCTTATCATACGCTGCCGTTGCAGTTGCACATCCGAAGAACATGGAGGCGCATCTGAAAACGAATATGAAAAACTGAGAGTACTATCGTCAGCAAAACAATTTAGTGGATTAGAAGTTCCAGATAAGAGATCATTAATAAAAATGAGAAAGATGGTCGGAGACAGTACAGAGCCTTGGGGCTCACCAGCATTTATTTTGTGCATATCAGACTTGAAATTGTGCAATACAACTTGTATTGAACGGTCCGAAAGGTAATTTCTAATCCAACGAAGGAGAGATTCATCGATACCAAATGCACGCATTTTTGATAAGAGAGCTTGATGCCAAACTCTATCAAACGCTTTTGAAATATCAAGCGCAATAATCTTACTTTCTCCAAAACGATGTAAAGATTTTTGCCACTGTTCGGTGAGATATAGCATCAGATCACCAGTGGACCTATTGCTACGAAAGCCATACTGCCAGTCATTAAGGAGCTTTCGTTCTTGAAGATATTTCTTATGCTGATAATTAATCAGCGTTTCCATGACCTTGGAAAGAAGGGACGTAAGTGCAATTGGATGAACGATGGGAGGGATGCTATTCGGGCCAGCGGATTTGTGAATATCAAGGTCTTTGAGGGCTCTAGCAACTGCACGAGTGCGAAAGAAGATTCGTCCCATAAAATCGTTTACGCTCTCAAGTACAGGAGGAGTCATTACAAATTCTGGCAGCGAAGATTTTCAGCGAACTGCGCTGCAAGCAAATTGGCTTTTTCACGAGAGCTGACAAAAGGGGTATCGTTAAAGACGAGCGTTGGAACCGAAGACGACGATGAATTCCGAAAGTTTTATACCAAAGACCAACAATTTTTACTACCTTTGGGACTTTGTAGTATTTTTTGCCTTAATTTTTGTTCATGCAAAAATTTGGTTCTCCGAATGTGAACGTTGCAAGTCTTCCTAGCTTGTTGAAACCTTTTCCGGTTATCCTCAGTGGGGTTGGCTTTATATTTCCGGAAACTTACTTCTCTTTCCCTAATAACCTTTTTACAGCTCGAATCAAACCATGCATTTTCATTCGGTTTGATAGGTTTCACCCTAGTCGGGATAAAATTTCTCATTCCGTGAAGAATTAAAATTGTTATCATATCTACGCTGGAGTCTACGTCACTACCGAGGAAACATACTAACCAGTTAAAGTTCCTGAAGAAGTTATTGAGACCGTCCCAGTTGGCTTTCCCATATTGCCAAACGGTTGTCTTAGGTGGCTTTTCTTTAACTGAGAGGTGTTGGCATGAGAAATTTGCAGATATGACATAATGGTCGGATGTGGCTAGAGCCGATAATACATTTAACGTGCATTTATCGGGGTCAGAAGTAAGAAACAAGTCTAGACTGTTGGCGGTTTGACCTACAACGTCAGGTATTCGGCTTGGCTCGTCAACAATCTGAGTCAGTTGGTTTAACTCAGCAAAGACCTCAACATACCTTCCTTTGGGTGTTGTCTGGCTCGAAAAGCGGAGCCAGCTAGAATTGTGTACATTTAATCGCCCGCAATGACGATTTCAGTGTGAGGGTAATGGAAACAATTCTTTGAATGGAGTCAGACAGAGCATCAAATTCGTTAAAAGTTGAATTTCTGTCCAGATTTGGGCTCCGACAAATGAAACATGTGTGTATGATGCGCTTGTTTACCGAGAATTTTAACCACATAAAACTAAAATTTGTGTTTGAGCACAAACCATATTGTGGTTGAAGTTGGTACGCAACATAATTTCTTATGCATACGGCGAGACCATGGTGGAAATAGAATAATGGTACTAAGTTATTGCCCAACAGATGAAATTCTGACTGATCAGAATTTTCACCTATTTGGGTTTGGCTCAGTGCCAAGACAGCTGGCCTGTTTTATCTGTCATTATTTAAGCTTCGTGTAAATGAATGTGGTCAAATAAATTAATGACAGCAGTGTTTTGGCAGTAAATACTGCGAACTTGGCAGTTGTGTAAATCAGACATAAGTATCAAGTTTGAAAACAATTGGTACGTTGTAGATCATTCTACAGACAAAAAGACCGAATTGCGGGACCCAATTTTTTGGTGTTCTCCAGCATCGTACACTCAAATCAAAATCTCGAGTTTGATTTTTTTCCAAACGCAAATTTTCCCTTTATATACCATAGTACCTACATCGAAAGTAATAATTAATGATATCAACATTCCGCATGCTTAGACGTTTTCAAAAAAATCAGCCTTGAAATTTCGCTCTCAACTAACTCGATGAAGTTTCATTTCAAAAACACTCATCACCACTTCTCATTTTTATTTAATTTTAAGTTTAATTTTTAAAATATAAATATGTATTAGTATAATAAAATAAATTCAAATCATTTAAGAAAACAAAACTTAACTTAACTCTTGACTTATTGGAGACAAAACCATTGATTTATTTTATTTAAATTTTTACATGTATACATTTTTTTGACAGAATATATTTGGATGGACATGGACCTTTCATATTTTATTAAACCTTGTTAATTAAAATAAAATATTTTGTAAAAGATACGAAAAAATAAATCCAAACTATTACATTGACACACCACACACATAAAGCTAATCATATTTTTTTGAGCAAAGTTAAATTCAGAATAGTTAACATGTTGAATTTGAATTAAACCTTTATTCGTTAAAGAGAAATTTTTGCCTGATCAAATAGCAATATCTCATACCACCACCCATCGCATTCTGGTTTTAAGCAGAAATACATATTTTGTGATATTATTAAATCACAGGATACGCGCATTCACAGCAAGAGAAAATTGTGTGTGGGGGCGTATTATTTTACATACACTCTCATTTACATATACATATATATTTGTATGTCTGAATTGAAAAAAATTATACCAGCATTATAAATATGCGTTCTTTTAGACGTAACAAGGTATGTATACTGGTACTCGGTGTATACCAAAAATATTCCGGTTTAAAAAGTCCACAGGAATATTTTATGAAACACCTCTTTTTGGAAGGGGTTCCTAGGATTTCTCTGAAGCACATTCATTTCAAACAATATTTGCAAATGTCTTGCAGCCATTCTAACAAAAACACAACCAACTCACATTCGTATCTACAAAAGTATCTAATTAAATTGGGATCTGGTTGAGAGAGAAAAATTGAAAAATGACGTTTGCCATATGAAGCACAAGAGATGTTCTGTCACTTCGTCAGGCGAGTGCGAGTTTTTCTTCTAACTTTTATATTGCAAAGAGATAGCTTCCAAATCCAAATCCCCCATGGCCGCATTAACTGATAGACAAACTAATATATTAAGGGCCCCTATAACTTATTAATCAAGGTCGCAAGAATGAGTGTGAGTGGTATCATTAAGATCGAAAAGAGAGATCGGTATAAATGATTTCCAAACAAACATGTTTGTTCTGAGAATTAAAAAAAAAAAAGGAACTTCCATTAAATGGACTAGAACGTGTATGATCTGACTTGCTATTTAATTTTCAAAAAAATTCAGACCTTGTTTCCCCCTCTGGAAAAATCTGACTATAAGACTTTTAGGAGACACTTGGAAAAAAATATTATCGAAACGTAAGAATATTGTTTGTTGCCTACCTGTCATGCCTTGAACTGTCAAAATCGATTGAGGGATGGCTCCGATTTAAATGGATTACGGCTGTTTGATGATACGAATCATGTTCAACTTAAAACACTTATTGGCTACTTTTCTCTGCGTAAGCTTTCACATAAATGCTTAAGTAGGAATTAAATACTAAAGTTGTCTGTCGCCAAACGGGCCAAAAAAATCACAACAAAATTCAAATTCTAACTCAGAATTCATTTTTAGACTTTTGTGTGACATTTGGAAGAAAATATTATCCAAACGTCAAAATATAATATGTTTCATATCTGTCAAGCCATTAACTGTCAACATCCATTGGAGGGTGGCTCCGATTTAAACATATAGAAACTGCTCTACAAATTTTCAATCTAACCTCAGAAAATACCAAGACCGAGACCGAGATGAAACTGCACGTTAAAATTTTCACGAGAAAAATGAGAGACCAAGATCGAGACGGGACTTGGTTAGGCGAGACCGAGACAAGGCTGAATTTTTTCGATTTTGACGAGACTAACAAGAGTCTCGCCTGGTCTCGTTGCCATCTCTATCTGCAATATTCATTTGTGAGTGAGGGGATGGACGTGGCGCGATAGTTGTGTGCTCGCCTGTCAACGTCGTGGTTGCAGGTTCGATTCCTGCCGTTGTATATGTCTTCTTATATTCCATTAAAACCCAATTCTAAAAATTGTCATAAAATGAGTTCCTGTTTTCACATTACATGCTGTTCAGCCATAACACTAACGACATGTGATTGAGTAAGCTACTCATAAATATGACAACGAAATAAAATAAAATAATGCGAATTATAAGAGACATAAATAAATAAGACACGGAAATTTTCTCCGCATTAGTTCAGCCGCCATCCCTGCAGATAAAATCGGAGACAACAACCACCGTCTCAAATACGTCGCGCCACACATCTTTCCATCCTTCTTTCTCTTCTTTCACCAGATGCCGCGCTAAAGAGTATTCATAATCTCTTCAGCGCGTGCAAAATTATAAAAAAAAACCGCTTTACGAATAATTTTGTATTAAACGCCACTCCTGCCTCCGCGTCATGCAGTAAGTAATAAATTTTAATTCGTGACTAAAAGTTTCATCAATGTTTAATTAAATTTGCGAATTAGAAAGTATTATTACAGAAATTAGTGCGAAATCCAACTTTATCGAATTAACACTCATACGGCCTATGATTTTTCTTAGTAGGGGTCTGCACCTGGAGTCCTTACATCTTTGTATATCGCACCCACATATTCTTTCGTCGTGTTCTTTTTTTTTCTCAGTCTCACATGACTTAATGTCATGAATATTATTTTAATATTTCATACTTTGTTCTTGCCACTGCAGCAGCTACTCTTCGTCTTCTTCCAAGAATCCACAGATCCTTTGATCCCTTATATGTGTTTCTTTTCTAATTTGCCGCCTGAAAAGTTATTTATCAAATTAAAGAAGCCAATTTTCTTGCTATACTGAGGCAAGATGGGTTTGAGTGCGCGGTTAAGTATACTCCAACCCACCCACCCACTCCCCCTCCTACCCATCTCATATATAATATATAAGAGCTACTTACGAAGTGTACATTTATACCTTCTCGAATAGTCGAAAGGCGAAAAGTTGCACCTGCAAACTTATTGCACACTTCATATTGCATAAAAGTTTACCAACAAAATTAGTTTGTGAGCCTTTTGTTGTTTAACTATGTCTTCGCATCAGTCTAGCTTCTTTCTCTATTTCACTCAAGACTCAACTTCTAAGAATATGATGTTGAGTTATTAGTATATTTGACTAGTTTTGAAAAAGTTTTCTGAAAGATAAGGCACTTCTGAAGTACATAGTGATGGTTCATATATTATTTTAAGTTGGCCAAGGAAAACAGAAGGTATGGTTTGTGTGTTTAAAAAGTTAGAAAAACTTTATTTTTGTTTAAAATTTTATCGTTGAAATATATTCCCATGTAATATGTATGTATCTTAGTTAGAAAGCAAAGTTTATTTGCAAGAATTTAATTTATAATATAATTTTAATCTGAGCTTTTGTGGGAGAATTTAGTAATTTAGATATTGGATTGCACAATGAATAGGACTTTTATCAAAATGAACTGCTAATATCGTCCTGATTGTTTATAATATTTGAGCTCTTTTTGCGGCATTTTATTAAATTTCTGCAGAGCTTCGAGCGAAAGACTCTCCTATCTTTAATAAGTTGCGACTATAGTCATGTTCTCGTGACTAGCAAGTACAGCAAAGTAAAAATTGTACACGGAAAACAACAATAAGGACATACCGGCAATTACTTTTCCTTTTCATCGGAAGTATATTTCAGTTGCGATAATTAGTAAGTCTATTCAATAATAGAGGGCATTGAATTGATATTTTTTAGTAATGTTAGCTTGGATTTTTTTTTGACCCAAAAAAAACACAGATGTGAAAGTCCCTCCATATTAAAATAAATAAAATCAAGTTGGAGTGTGGATCATTTTCGGGAAAATTTTTTACTTTGCTGTACTTGATTGTCACGAGAACACGACTTATATACACAGGGTGATTCGTATTAGATACGGCAAAAAGCTAGGGAGTGTAGGTTTTACTTAGACAAGAAAAAAAAAACGTATGAAGGGGTCTATTTCCCCGCGCTAAGGCGGGAGGGGCAATTTTCTAAAAAAAATACTTTAAACAGAAAAAAAATATTTAAAAACAACGGTAAAACCTACAATAACGCGCTTTCCCTATTTGGAAAGCCAGAAATCTCTTCCTTAATTTTCATTTTAAATTAAGTTGTGATAGGCAATAGTTTTTGAAAAATTAATTTTCAAACTAGAAACTTTGAAAAAAAAACTAAATTTTTTCAAAATTGTATGTACTTAAGTATAATTTTTTGTTTACAAAATTCAATGCTCTTATTAATTTGTATTAAAAAACAGAAAACCGGATGCTAAAATGTATCTTAGCTTATGAGAAATTAAAAAACATTAAAAGAACTTTTTTCCAAGAAAACTACTTTTTTGTTTGTTCTATCTTTGCATAAATACCATTAGTTTAGTTAGCAAGTAATAAAAACCGCCTTAGTTAACTATTAATAGTTTTAATATCTGTTACATTTTAAACTATTGTAATAAAAATTAATGATGTTATAAGAAATTTTCGATATGATCCCCACTCTTTAGAAGGCAAAAGTTGTATTTTCTCCTTGTGGCTGCATATAAATTTAATTCCCCCAAAATCCCTGCAATCTGAGTCCAGCGGCTTCAAAATGTTGTTTAAGTTGCTCTAAATAAGAAATTTCAACTTTTTATACAGAGTTCTTCATGAATCCCCAAGCGTAAAAATCCAAAGTAGTTAAATCTGGTGATCTAGGTGGACATTCGGTGGGACCTCTTCTACCTATCCAGCGGTCACTAAAATGGTCATCAAGCCAGTTCCTTACAGTGTGGCTGTAGTGTGCTGGCGCTCCATCTTGTTGGTATATTAAACTGTCTATTATAGCCAAAGGGACATTATCTAATAAATCTGGCAAAAGGGTTCTTACGAATTGCTGATAGGTTTCTCTATTTAAAACCGTATTCAAAAACGTGGTCCAATTACCGTTCGTCCAACAATGCCAAGCTAATGCGGTGCTGCGATTTATTTTGTTTTTTGTACGACTGCCTACCAAAATTTTTTAGAGTTCAATATTTTGAAAACGGGTGAATGATTTTTTTTAAAATTTGGCTTAAATTTTATATTATTAACGGGTTATCCATTTTGAGGTTTCAAAGGTAAACGTAAATAAAACACATATAAAATATTGTTTTCATGATATTTCTTTTCTATTATAAAGATTGAACGTTGACATTATGTGTGAAACACTACATCATTTAGATGACCACCATGCAAATTGTTGCAAGCATCGATTCTTTTGAGGTAATTTTCGACCACTTTTTGACACATATTGGGCGGTATCTCAGCCATAACTTGACGAATATTGGTTTTAAATAAAGCCATATTCGCTCGAGTTATATGGCATGTGGCACCATCTTGTTGAAACCACATAGTCTCCAAGTCGTGTTCTTCAATAGCAGGCAAAATAAAGTCGGTTATCATATGACCATAACGCTCCGAATTAACGGTAACAGTCGTTCCATCGTCGTTTTCGAAGAAGTAATGTCCAATCACACCTCCGGACCAAAGAGCGCCCCAAACAGTGACTTTTTGTGGATGTAATGGCCTCTCTTCAATTACTTGAGGATTCTCAGAATCCCAAATACGACAATTTTACTTATTAACATAGCCACCGAGTGAGAAATGTGCTTCGTCGCTGAAGAAAATTTTGTTTGAAAAATCGCCGTCCACCGCCTGTTGTTCAAGCAGCCATTCGACGTATCTACGACGTTGTGAATGGTCAGATGGCTTTAGTTGTTGTGTGAGCTGCACTTTATATGGATGTAGGTGTAGATCCAAATGCAAAATACGCCATAATGTGCCGTAAGACAGTCCTAATACCTGATAACGACGAGGAATCGACACATTTGAGTCTTCGGCAACACTTTCACTTACAGCAGTGATTGTTTCAGTGGTACGAGCGAAACGATGATGCACAGGCCTTACAATATCTCTAACCAATCCAGTCTTTTCAAATTTCTTCACAATTTTGCCATTTGCTTGCGTAGTTGGACGATTATGTATACCATAATCTCCTCTTAAAGCACGATATGTGCCTGTGGCTGAATCACCATTTTTGTAGTAGGTTTTAACAATTTTGATGTGTTGTGTGATAGTTAAGCGATCCATTTGCGTAAATGTAAGACTTTCAACTGAGAAAAAAGCTTGGTTTAACAACTTAGTTTGACAGATGTCGAATTCCAGCCCGATACTTTTGAAACCGCAAAATGGATAACCCTTTACATATAAAATTCACATTTTAAAAAAAAATCTGTAACTGGTTTTTGAAAAATCGATTTTTCAAAAAAAAATTTGAAATAATTTTAAAAATCGAAACACTTTTTTTTGAAAATTTGAGTATGCAGTCTTATTAACAATTTTAAGGAGCATTGGCACAAAAAAATTTATCTTAATCGGTTCATTCAATATTGAGAAAGTCGAAAATATGAAAAGTGGTTCTATGGGAAATACCGTTAATAAGTACGCAAAAAAAATATTTTTATACTTCAAAGTGAACTGTACTAATTTAAAAACACACAATATTTTTTTACGATTATAGGTACTATAAGGCAAGTTATGTATTGGTAAAAAAAAATAAAAGTTCTAACAATCAAACATGACATTACGATCATAGAAATCATAGAGCCTAAAAAAGTGATCGCCAAAAAATGTCTGTCAGTCTGTCCGTCTGTATGTATAACGGCTTACTAAACGGCTTAAGCGGTTACCTTCAAATTTGGTATGTGGGATTATTTTGGCATTCCTCAAATGGGAAATTGAAATTTTATTTTTAGGCCTAAAAATAACGGTACCTGCCATATGACCTTGAAGGAAAATCTTATTTTTCTCGAAAACGGCTCCAAAGATTTTGATACAAATTTAAAAAAAAATTTTTTGTTGTTAATAGCTATCATTTGATATAAACCAAATTTACAGAAAAAGTCTATTAACGGTACCTTTCATATAACGGTTTTTTTTTTAATTTGTGGCTTTCTCGGTAAGGGTACATTTGATTTCTGTCAAATTTTATATCTGAGAAGACCTAAGCAGCTTAATTAATTTTGCATATCAAACATTTTGAATTACTTTTTTTTTAAATTAAAATTAATTATTGAAATTGTTTTTTTGAAAAATCAATATTTTTAAAACTAATCAAAAAAAATAATTTTAAATGTTATATTCACATGTATATTAATCTAAGAATTTTTTTTTTTTGACTAAACTAAACTAAACTAGAAAATCGAGATACTTTCTTATGAAATTTTCATTGATCCGTGGCATCTAATGGCGTTCTTCGTTTTTTTTTCGAAAAAAACCGATTAAAGTGATGGTTTGGCAGTTTAAATAAGTTTAAAAAACGATTTTTCTCATCTATACACAATTCATTTTCATTATATATGTACATGCATATGTACTTGTACATATTTACATTATTACCCTACTAATTTTCATAATTAAAATCAATTTAAATATACATTTGCAGGTAGATACCTATGTAACTATTCCTTGAATCATGCATTCGACAATTCAGAATCAAGGTAATATTACCTCCATGGGCTTTAAATCTGCATATGATAACTATATAGGCTAGCTACCTACCAACAGCGTCAGTGAGTAACACTAAAGTTTGTACGATCCGGTCGTGCATTTTATTTATAAACATTCTTGGAGCCGTTTTCGAGAAATACATTTTTTCTTAACGGTTTTTTAACATTTGTATGGGAGGTACCGTTGTTTCTTATTTTAGAAAAATAGTTTTTTTAAGCTGTTCAAGATAATGTCAAAAAACTATCATAACGAAGTTTTGAAAAATCTATTGAGTCGTTTTCAAAATTTTGAGTTTCAAAAAAAATAATTAATTTCAAAAAAAAAAATTTTTGGAAAAATTTTGGGTATACAATAGTCTTTAAATTCTCTAGGAGATTCTGCGGAAAAAAATAAAAAAATCGAATTAACCGTTTCCGAGAAAATCGAAAACAAAAAAATGTTTTTACTAGAAGTACCAAAAATAACAATTTTTTTCAAAAAAAAAATTATCAAAAGGTAGCCTTTCCCTTCGTTAAAAAACAGATTTTTTTATAAAAATCGTTGAAGCCGTTTCTGAGAAAAATAAGATTTTTGTTTTTGGCCAAAAAAGTGTATGGGAGTTACTGTTATTTGTCGTCTTAAAAAAATGAAAAAAACGTATGGGCATATTACCGAAAAAACAATATGTATCAAGTTTGAATCAAATCCACAGAACCGTTTAGGCTGCAGAGTCGGGGACAGAAAAACAGACGGAATTGGGGGACCCACTTTTTTAGTGTTCTCTATGATCGTAATGTCATGTTTGATAGTTAGAAAAAAACATTTTTTTTAACGAATACATAACTGGCCTTATAGTATCTATTTATAATCGCAAGTAAAAATGGTAATACGTCAGCGCATTTAAAAGATTCAGGAAATACACTTGCAAAAGCACATCAGTTAAAAATGAAAGCCTAAACATCAGCTATTAAATACGCAATTTGCTTGACAACTGTATTAGATTGTCAGCTCCATATGAATTGAAGTTTTTTAAGCTACTAATGCTCTTTAGTATCTCTAGAGAAGAAAAAGACTCAATAACAAATTTATTTCTTTGAGATGGTCCACCCATGTTCACTAATGTGCAGACAGATAATTAAATTTACTCACTCATATTTTTGGCGTAAGTAGATTGTGGACACGGACAATAAATAATTTTGAACTGACAACATGATTTCGGAAATATCTAGGTTCAACTGTAACTTCTATTTGGCATGGACAATCCAATTATTATCAACTCAGAGTTTTCGGCTGTTAAGAATATTTGGGTGTTGAAGTTGCACTTGAGTGTACACTTCAAACTTTTTCCGTGGTTGAGATTTTTTATTAAATTTTGTCATTCAGACCGTCTCTCAACTCTCAACCAAAAATAGTATCTAATTTTCGCACAACTTTATTTAACTTTCTTTTTCTGGTTTAAATATTTAAAAAAATCTACAAAAGTTTTTAGTTGTTTTGTAACAGAAACATCTAAAAATCAAACATCTGTACTTTTGCGGCAGCAGCTGCAAGACAGAAAAAGCATAAATAAAAAAAAATCACTTAAAAAACCTCAAGCTTATGCAAAACGCTGCATTGAAAAAAAAGTGCAACTTTGCCGCGAAGATTCTCAACGGACGTGAGTAGTTTTTATTTTAGATTTGTTATTTTTTTTTCTATTTATCACGTTGTGAATTTTCCCACAACTTAAAGGGTTTCACAGACTTTTTAACCCGATTTACCACAGCCTACAAATATGCTGTGCCAACTGACAAAATATTGTTTAAAAACTTTAAGACTTGGTAATCCTTTCAAAACTGCTTCCAACTGATGTTCACTGTATTCCTGGAATAAAACAAAATAAATAAAAAAATATGCGAATAAAGAACGGAACAATGGAAATAAAATTTAGTTTAGGAAGCCTTTTGCACAGCTGGAATTAGCAAACATGAAAAGTCAAAAAATCATTCAACAAACTGTGCCTGTCGGTTGCAGTTTCCACATCACCATTTGATATCCCCTAGCAAGAAGTTTTTTTAAAGACAAAAAAAAACGAGAGAAGTAAAAGCTGTAGTCACTGTGAGTGCATACTAACGAATTGAAATTATTCAATTTGGATTTTGTTTTTAGTTCAAAATTGAAAAGAAAAAAAAAACTATTTCAGGCAGTATACAGACATTTTCAGATTAGGTAATAAGATGCTTGTTCACTAAAACCACAAGGATTAGTGGAATGTATTAGCTTATGCTCTGTTTGCAGTTGTTGTCTTTTTTTTTGCAGCAAAACAAATTTTGATAAGCCAATGGATGCAAAGAGCATCCAAGAGTTGATGAGTAATAATCGGCTTTTTTCAAGCATGCTAGTCGAAAGAATAATCATGAAAATCAACAAATTGGCATTCTTCCGGCACAGAGAGCCCATGAACATGAGGCTCTCCTCTGGGCACTCGCCTAACGCAGACTTCAAAATTCGATCCAGTGCCGCAACTTATCAAAGATGATAATGATGAAATCGTACACCCACGTAGAAAGGAAACGGCATATGCAGCGAACCAGCTGAAGGATAAAGAAGAGTCACGATGATGTCTTAAGATTCGGCACAGGACACCTTCGCAATAGCCGAGGCAACTGACTGAGGCTAATCACCAACACACAGGGTATAGCAGATGTATGCAAGAAGCACTAAAGACAAATCATGTAGATCGATTCCCAGAGCAAGAACAGAACGCAGCTCCCATCAAGCCTCAATTCTAATACTCAATATTAAAGACTTTCACTTAGCTTTAAAAAGCAGAACACCAACAAGGCCACGGTGTAGAGAGGACTGGCTAATGAACGAGCCACCAACCTGCACGTCGAGGATATCAATATACGGCGATGGTTCCAAAATGGATGCTGGGATTGGTGCAGCCTTCTTTTCAGATACCCCTGGACTAGCCAGCTCACTCAGACTGCCTAACTACAGCAGTGTCTTCAAAGCTGGGATTTTTTCAGTGTCGGAAGCTGCCAAACTGGTCACATAATGATGGCAATACTTCAGGCTGATATAATCTTCTTCTTTAACTGCCAAGCAGCGATAAAAGCGATTTCTGCCATTGAAATCAAGTCGAAGGTTGTTAATTGCTGTCGCTTGGGGGTGGCCGTGGCGCGATAGTTGTGTGTTCGCCTGTCAACCACTTCGCAACAGGCAACAGGTTCGATCCCTGCCATAGTCTATGTCCTCTTATTTTTCCATTAAAAACCAATTCTAAAAATAAATGTTATATATGTCTTCTTATTTTTCCATTAAAAACCAATTCTAAAATGAAAGTCATACGAGTTGCTGGCTTACTCATTACTTGCTGTTTAGGCATAGAACTAACAACATGTGATTGAGTAAAACTAGTATACCGATAAATTATGGCAAAGTGTAAAAAAAATTAATGCGAATTATAAGGAACATAGATAAACAAGACATGGAAATTTCTCCGCATTAGTTCAGCCGCCATTCCTGGAGCTAAAATCTGAGACAACAACCACCTAGTCTCAGAACATCGCGCCACACATCTTTCCTATCATTCTTTCTCTTCCTTAACTTCACGCGCGCGCTTTGTTGAAACATTTAAAGGGTAATATAATCCCTTGAGCGCGTGTAAATTATAAAAAAAAAATTGCTGTCGCGGAAAGCTCAGGGTTCTCGGCACACAGCACTACGTACTGCTCTGTTGGGTTGCTGGTCGCAGTGATATGCTAGGCAACGTAAACGCTGACAAACTGGCCAGAATTAGGTCAACACTTGACCAAGCTCATACATAACCAATAGTCTAGATCCCATCCTGCAATCTCAAAGAGAAAATCGAGGGTTATGTACTATCTTCAGCAAACGGTAAATGTAGCTCAATAGATACCTGTGTTATAACTAGAAGAAAATTAGAAATTTTTTATAAACAAAGAACTGATGAAATTATGAAACTGAACTAAAAGGCCCTTTCTCTTCTCATGAGCATAATCACTGGACACAACCTGTTGGGCTACCACAAGAAAAAGATACAACTTAGTTTGGATGATCTATGCAGAGGCTGTGGTGATGAGGAGGTACATGAAGACACTTCTCACTACTTTTGTCACTGCCCTGCGCTATGGCACCTGAGAGACAGACTCCTGGAGAGACAGTACTTCAACGACTTAGAAGAACTCTCTAGCATTCCTACCAACAACATGTTTAAATTCGTTAACTCTACTAAATGGATTGAAAGTTCCTAAGGTAGTAGCTGCAACTAAACGAGTTTGGGCAGCTAGCCCTTATTTGATTTGCTATAGCCGCCTCTCCCTAAGACTGGTGACTCTTATGGAAAGGGTCGGCCATCTCGACTTATTAAGCCAATCATTACACCCATCCACCAGACGTTGTCGGGACCCGTACGCTCCTGCGGACCTGATGGAGGGATGACCTATCCAGTGGGGGTAAAGGAGAAGATCACTGTAGCCTCTTCTCAACCCGGTGTCTATGTGACCGACTTACACTTACAAGGACACAACTGCCATTCAAACACACTGCCGATATTTGAAGCTACTGCTTGCGGGAAAATTGAACTCCTTTAATGAGATATGTCATGTCATGTTTTTAGCATGGGTTTCTTCCAATAGGGTATCATAATGGATCTACATTGATCTAAATGTGGCGGTAACAAAATCAACTGCCAGCTCACTAACCTAACCTAAGCATAACCTTTGATACCAAGTCTAATATATTTAATTTCATTTTTTACGCAGAAGCTCCTAGAAAGCTTAAAAACTTTTCTAAACCAACATTTTTCGAAAAAAATATGTTTTGGAAATTAATTTTTTTTTTTCGAAAACTCAAAATTTCGAAAACGACTAAATAGATCTTTTCAAAACTTCGTGTTTGGTGTTTTTTATCTTGAATAGTTAAAAAAAATATTTTTCTAAAATAAAAAACAATGGTACCTGCCATACAAATGTTAAAAAAACCTTAAGTTTAAAATGTATTTCTCGAAAACGGCTCCAAGGATTTTTAAAAGAAAATGTGTGTGTTCTTATATTAGTACAGTCCACTTTCAAGTCTAAAAATATTTTTTTTGCGTACTTATTAACGGTACTTCCTCTAGAACCACTTTTCATATTTTCGACTTTCTCAACATTGGATGAACCGATTAAAATTTTTTTTTACACAAATAAATAAAAAATTTTTTTTGAAAAATCTATTTTTCAAAAACCTTAAAATTTGAATTTTATATGTATATTTATAAAATCATCAAAATTTTATATGTATATTTATAATATCTTCAAAATGGCGATTCAAATTTTTTCTCTAAAATTGTTTTTAAAATTCTATACACAAAAAATTATATTTTTAAAAAACCGCTCTAACGATTTTAAAACCTTTTTTTGATATATTTTTATTTATCGATGAATTCAAATTGAATCTTTGTTTTCCCTCAAACTATAACGACTAAGCAATATAAAAACTTTTAATTATGTATATTATCCATTTATTCCTAGCTTATTATTATTATTCCCTTTTTAGGTATTTTTGCTTACGTCACTGAATACTACATAAAATGTAGGCCCTCATACATTCATATATACATATGTATGTGTCTTTAAGAATCACATGAATCTTATGGTATGCATATTGCATCTAAATTATAAAGTTCTTTGCAATGCATATAGCTACCTACCCACCTACATCCTTCATTTTCATTATTATGCACCGTACTTAGGTTCCATCTTTATATGTACAAGTATGTAGATATATTTTACGCTCCTAACTTACATAATTAAAATCCATAACTTAGATTTAAGTACATATATACATTTGTATGGAGGTACCTATGTAACTATTCCTTGAATCATCCATTCGACAATTCATTATACTAAGAATCAAGGTAATCTTACCTACATAGGCCATACACCTGCATAGGATAACTACACCTAGCTAACTCAACCTCAAGGGTTAGCCACATTAAAGATGTTAGCTACAAGAGCAAGTTCGTACGATCCAGTCGTGCATTTTATTATGTAGCATCAAAGATGCTTCGTAGCAAAATATAATTTTCCAGACGTTGAAGTGCTCGAAGTGTAAATTTGGTGAACTGGGGTTGACTTGCAAACCTTGAATTGCATTTGCTAATGCTTGAATAGGATCCGGATCCAGCGCATATTCAGGCATTTCTCAGATTTGTCTTAACCTTCAAAATCCTCGTCGCCAATGTTGAATATTTGCTTAACCCCAAAATGGAATATGGGAAAAGGGGTGGCAATGGCGCAGTGTATAAAGTGCTTGATTGCTAACTAGGACGTGTGGGTTCGATCCCCACGCTAGGCGCATTCTTTTCTATTCCTCCAATTTTAATTGGATGCCATGGTTTAGAATTAAACAGTCAATACCTGGTTCTCAAATCTACTGTGCCAAACTAGTGCCGTGCAATTCAGGTTGCATTTAAAAGACCTTAGGTCTTACAGGCAGTTAAATTTAAAAAAAAAAAACAAAAAAAAAAGATACACGTTGTAAATCATGTCTGATAATAAATATTATTTAACCGAGGAATGCGCGAATAAACTATTTTTACATCCCTTAATGGTACGTGTTCATGGAAAAGATTTATATTCATGGATCCAAAGAGATGAACCTTTAAATCAATATTTGGTGTATTCCAGCATGCATTCCATATGGAAAAGACACGCAATCTTGGATAAATTCATTAATATTATTATTTTTATTTTTAATTTTGTTTTTCTTGTTACCTTTATTCCAAATTATGCGTTTCGCCAAGGTATTGTTTTTACATATCTTTTTAAAATTAAACAAGCCAGACCACGGGTATTATTTTCTAGGTGTCTGAGTTCGACCGAATTCCCCTAGAAAAATATAATTCACAGTGTTTGAAAGCTGTAAATTTTATTTGTGTCGGTAGCCATCGACTAATATTTTGCGTCTTAGAAGGGTACTACAGCATCTAACTGATGAGCCCAACTGTATTACCTGGGCGAAACACATAATCTGGACTAAAGGTCACAAAAAAAAACAAAAATTAAAATTAAAAGCAGAGTCCACAAAAAAAGAACAAAAGCAATACCTACGTATGCACATGCGTTCATATTATTTTTACATTTCTTCTTAAAGTTAATGGTTAAATAAATGATTAAATAATAAGTTGTTTAAAATTTTGCGCCAATATTCTTATAGTCTCTAAAAGTATATTGTTCTGGAACTGGAGAAGGGCTTGAACAAATGTCATAGTAAAACAAAAATGAGATCATGATATGATAGAATTCCAATCAAGTTAATTTGGTCAAACTGTAAAATTTTATCGAGACTACTTGTCATTGGTACATCTAGTTAGCTAGGTTCACAATTTGGCGAAAATGTGCTGGTAAAGTTTTGGTAACTACTTGAAGGACGTACATTGCACAGTCATCGAAAAAACTAATGGAATATGGAGAACTTGTGGAGATATCCTTGTTGAAATCACCTAATATGAGTATATTAGCAGGGCCGGTCCGAGGTAAATGACCCTACATTTAGCGCCCCATTCTTTACTTTACAATATTCAAATTAATAACACTTTTCACAACACACACTTTTTATTTTCCACCTTTCACTTCACTTTCGTGAAAAATAAACAGCGACTTTGAAAACGTTAAATGTACCTATGTTTAATACTCAATTAATATTAAAACGCGTATTCTCTATTAAACAGAAACTGAACTTCGAATTATACAGGCGATCTCAAGAACAAAAACAATTGCAGAAGGACAAGTCAATAATACACCGACGCTACGCACAGTTAATTGTTCTTTTTTAAAATTATTTTTACTTTCAATTATAGGTACTATAAGGCAAGTTATGCATTCGAAAGAAAATCGAACAATCAAACATGACATGATTATAGAGAACACCAAAAAAGGGGGTCCCCCAATATCGTCTGCCTGTATGTCCTCGAGTCGGCAGCCTTAACGAGTCGATGGATTTGCTTCAAACTTGGTACATATTAATTTTCGGTAATATGCCCACACGTTTTTTCATTGTTTCTTAAGACGACAAATAACAGTAGCTCCCATACATTTTTTTGGGCCAAAAATAAAAACCTTATCATTCTCAAAAATGGCGCCAATGACTTTTATAAAAACAAAATCAGGAAAAGGGTACCTTGTGATAATTGTTTTTTTTTTGACAAACATTGTTATTTTTGGTACCATTTTTTTGGTTGTCGATTTTCTGGGAAACGGTTAATTTGATTTGTTTAACTTTTTTTTTGTAGAAGCTCGTAGTAAGGTTAAACACTTTTGTAAACCAAATTTTTTTCAAAAATATTTTTTTTTGTAACAAACCAACAACAACTTGAGTGTGCTACCACCAAGTTTTTTCTGAATTATTTTTGGCTGGAGTTATAGCTATTTCACGACTTTCCAAGGTCGATCATCAGATTCCTTTGCTCTAGTGGTGCTGGTCTACTTTTTCATTTTAATTGAAAAACTTCTTGTGCCTTCATCGTGTATTGATCCCTGACCAGCCGCACGTGATGCGACGTGCGTTGACTACTAAGCGGCAGGTCATGGTTCAATACACGATGAAGGCAAAAGAAGTTTTTCATGATGTCATGAATGTATCGCAGATAATCGTTGAAAGCAACGTTACTTTAACGTCGAAATTCATAGTCTAAACAAGGATATACCAAACAATTGTAAGAGAAGAATGGTAGTAGCAACGACTTAACCAAGTGCGATTTCATTTTTGTCAACAACAGACTCGATGATGTTCTTAACGCACGTAATCCACTGTAGACCTTTTTTATTGTATCTGAAGTAGCATCACATATTTTGTATTTATTATGAAAGCAAGATATTTAACTTGTTCAACATATGGTAAAGTGATGGCGTTTAAGTTAAGAGTGGGAACTTTATGAGAAGATATATTTCGTATTGAACAAACAATACCGAATGATTTAGTTGGATTTAACAGAATTCTGTTTGACTCAGCCCACAAATGAATATTAGATAAATCTTCATTTACTCTAGCAACGCAATCATCCACCGGACCTCGTTTTCTTGATCAGTAAAAAGCAACATCATCTGCATATATATGCACTTGGCTATTCAAAATAATATCTGTCAGGTCATTAATGTAAGCACTAAAAAAAATTGGTCCTAAAACGAATCCTTGAGGGACACCTTTATTGACAAGATAGGGAGTAGAGATTCCGTTATCGGTTTCTACAGTTAGTGAACGGTTTGTTAAATAGTTAAACATTAGTTTAAGAGCAGAATAGGAGTACTGAAATTTGATTTTGAGCTTATGTAATAGAATTGATTGATCAATACTATCAAATGCTTTAGAAAAGTCAAGCATCACCATAATACTGATTTCATCGCGGTCTATTGCTGCCCTTAGATCTGAGGTAACTTTGATGACAGTAGATTTGCAGTTATGTTTTTTCCTGAACCCTGATTGCCATTTAGACAATTTATTATGCCTATCAAAATCTTCCTGAATCTGCTGGGCCAATATTTTTTCAAAAACCTTTGACAGAAATGAAAGTAAACTGATTGGTCTAAAATCCGATGGACTAGATGGTTTTGATTTTTTTGGGACAGGAATTACTTTGGCATTCTTTCATTTTTCAGGAAATTGGCAAGTGTAAATACAGTAGTTAAAAATATGTACTAAAAAAGGAATAAGAAGTGGAAAAATTAACTTAGCAAAATTAGGTGATATTTCATCGAGTCCTATGTAACTACATTATTACCCTCCTAACTTAGATAATTAATCCATTATCTAGATTTAAATATGGATTTGTATGAATTTGTCCATTCGACAATTATTAATTATGCTAAGAATCTATCTACATACCAGGAACACCAAATTACCTACCTTCTAAAAGTGTCCGTCAACGTTTAAATTCGTTAAAGTTGTTCTTGTTAGATACAAGAGCAAGTTCGTAAGATCCAGTCGTGCATTTTATTTCACTATTCATCCAAACATCTAAAAAGAATTGTTTTTCTTGTGATTTTTTTCTTCTCTTTTATTGAACATGTATTAAACTCACAATATTTCATTCAAACAAATCCTGAGTCGAATATCACATACGTGCAGAATTAAAATCTGCACGTTTCAATCAAATGGTTCCAAAGGAATTGTAGACTGAGTTTATTATTTTGAGATTTTATCCTATGAAAATTTTTGAGTGCTTGTGCAAGAAAATAATCTTGCACTGCCTTGGTGCGATTCGCTCATATGAACTTCTTTCTTATTTAAATGGATGGGAAGCTGATTTTCTATGGATTTTTGTTGGCTTTTTTGCCAGAAATTATCTTGCACAGCCTTGGTGCTACTTTTTGTTTTGGCTCATATGAAATTTGTTCTTGTATAAATGGTTAATAAGCTGATTTGTGTGGATTTTTGTTGGGTTTTTGTGCATGAATATACCTTGCAAGCCTGCACCAACGCAATTTTAATGGATTTTTCTTAATTTTTACTCTATTCACACTATGTTGTTTCTCGTGTAATTATATGAATGGTCTTTGGTGTCAGCAGATGAAATGATTTAATTTGAATTATTGGAAGATAATTATTGCTTTCACAAAACTTTTGAAAATACATAGGCATAGGTAGTTGGTTAGACAAACTTAAATTTGAAGAATGAAATTATTTGTATCCATAATTGTTTTTTGTATTATGGTTTGAAAATCCGCCCCCAAAACTTGGTGCCCTGTGCATTTGCACATCCTGCACATATGGTGGGTGCGTCCCTGTATATAAGTGTAGTTACAACTATATTCCGAAAAGCAGTCAAAAATACAATCCAAGGGTATACTCTTGTGGGGGTTGTAAACACTAGCTAGCATTAATTTACTTGTATTATCAGAAATCTCAACAAAAATGTATTCCACGAGCTCGGGCGGCTGAGAACTGTAGATAACCCGACAGGATAGCGATTATTTGCAATAAATTAAATTAAATTAAATTTTATAACCTGGTAAATTAATAAGTACTCTTGAAATCTCTTTCTTCAGCCAAGTTTCCGAAACGCACAATGCATCAACAGATTTGGATAAAAATACATCTCTCATTTCATCAATGTGTGACGTAATACTTTGCGCATTGATATGACAAATTTTAAAACCATTATTCTGATTTGATAAAACATTTAACAAAACTCTGCACGGGAGTTGCTCATCATTAGAAACGCGTTCGGCTTCAGAATATCACACAAAAAATGTTTATGAGATCTCTTAATAATTTTAATCTATAAATACAGAAATAATATAATTAAAAGAAAACAAAAGGATAGGATTAAAATGATTCTAATTATAAAAATATAATTAAATATAGTCGAAACTCAGTGTTGGCCCTGTTTTTAACTAATGGAATGATGTTGGAATCTTTCCATTGGGCTGGGAAAATACTCTTGTAGGCTTTTCACACCAAACCCAAAACGGGGCTTTCAAGTTTACGAAAACTCGAAAACCGATCACACTGAACATTTACTAGTTTTCGTTTGACATTTTAATTATTTTGGCACCACAGACAACAAGAAATACGTTGTGAATTGAAATTACCCCAGACAGCTGTTTTTTTTTCGTTTTTCATGGCAGCAACCCGTCAGCTATTTATGTGACGATTAATTGAGCACTGAATGTTTCACAACGTGTGTTTGCAAATCCAACATGTTTTCGATTGGTTTTATTTTAAACTTCTAGTTTATCAAAACGTGTGGCTTATAAAAAATGTATGGGAAAACTTGCGTTTTCGCTTTAGGTTTTCAGCCAAAACCGATAATTTCGCGAAAACCGTGTTTTGGATTTGGCGTGAAAAGGCTATTAGTGAGAATATAGTTGAAAATGTATTTTAAATACGGCAGTATCATAGGTAACATGATTCTTAGAAAAATTGGGTGTAGATTGTCAAAGCCCACAGTATTAGACTTTATCAAGATAAAACTTTCAACTACATTCTCATGACTTATACAAGAGAAGCCAAAGCCATTTTCAGCCCATGATGATGTTGCCAAAAAATCCCCTGTCACAGTAAAATTTTCACCCGAATTTTATAGTTATGAAGGACTCTTCTTATTCAACTGGTCATATTATTATCCTTTTCATTCATTTGTCACATATTGAAAATATATATGTAGATATGTAAGTATTTAAAAATATTTGATCAATAACATTCCAATTTGAAGTATTCTTATTTCAAAAGTCAAAGGAAAAAACATCGTAGATGAAGTATTGTCCTTGTTTGACCTCGAGTTACAAACTAAACCTCACACACCCCCACCATATACATTGTTGTATGCGACGTTTATGTAGATATATACAAATTGAAGAAAAAAGTTTAAAAGAAAAGTTGATATAATGTTATATGTTTGTGCATACTCGTAGACTTGTACCTTTTTACGTTCATATGATATGATTGGAAAAAGGAACATTTTGTCGACGTCGTCGTCGTCGTAGTTGTCGACATTTTTTGCTTTGGCCAAAGTGCAAAAATGTGTGACATTGTAATTTTTCTCTTCATTGAAAGTAATCAGTGTAAGGACGATCTGTTACCAACACTACCAACACCAACACTACATATATAACATTTGATGTTCTTTATGCAGCACTTTACGATGGGCGACAAAAAGTCAACCAAGGTGTTCCAAGAAGTGAATGGGAGCGCAATGATACCACAATAACTCTTGCTGTCAGTCACGTCGGAGAGCTTTTTTGCCAGGAAACACGTTTAGCATAGATGCAAATTCTTGAAGTGTTGCAATCAAGAAAATGCTAGTAAAAAAAAACTATACGTCGTACATATATAAAGGATGGTGAAGTGGCAAGCACATTCACAAATACAATATCTTATTATTTTTTTTTTTACTTTGCTTGTATTTTAACTTTGAAACGGAAGTTTTGAATTTGTGAGGAATGAGTAAGGCAACTAATTTTTTATATCTTGTGTGGAACAATTAAAACATCATACTTATTTTAAAATGCAGTTTTTACTTTAAAGTGGAATCAAGTCAACTAAAAACAGATAGTTTGATGTTTAAGACAAAAAAAAATAAGTTTGGTGAATTTTTTGTTTTTGTGGATGGGGAAGAGTTATCTGACTATTTGTACTTGAAAATGCAGGTTTTGGTCAACATTTTTCGCCATAGCTAATTAAAAACTTTGACTGTCAGCAAAAAGCCATTATTGTTGAGGGATGCGATTCAAGTCCCAGAAGTAGTAATGTAAGCTTTACATGAGCTCAAGGTGGGCCTACCGACTTACGGATAGCAATGAATTTCATGGGAAGAACCCTTAGCCTAAATCTAAATACCAGGTTATAGCCCAGCAGCCATGAGCATGTGTTGCATGGTATAACAACAGTTACTGCGAAACTCTTACAAGGAGGCCTTCTCAAGGTCTGTATTTTCGGTAAATTAGCGGGAAAATAGTCTGATACAGACTCCCACAGTACTCACTTAGGGTATTCCAGAGAACTCTTCATCTACAAGTGGAGAATGCATTACCAGGATCTCTTTGGCGAATGTCTTTTCAGGAACGAACGATAATCCTGCCTTATGATGTTGGGCTGAACTGCACTAAGAAATAAGGCGACCTAAGTGGAAACTATTCCTCACCATTAGGGCATTGGATCATCGTGTTTCCACTAATTTATATAATGGCCTCGCCACGGATCATGTATGCTAGTATCTCGCCCACCAAGCACACTCCTTACCCTCCATGTACCTGATTGTACACTTGAGAGGTACTAAGCCCGTTAGATTCACCATACTGGGTGTACACTGAGGGAAAAAGGCAACGTAAACCATAATAAATCGTATTTGATTTAACGTTAGGAAATAGTATCATGACCGTATTTAATTTAACGTTGAAAATATATTGATTTAACTACGCAACGTTTTTTAAGTATTGTCATTCTTGTTTTAAAGTGAACCGTTCATAAATTATTAAGTACGTTCAACGTTGTTTTAAAGTGAAAAATGCTAAAGTGTATCCAAAATTAAAATTACATGCACAACTATCAAAGTACAACATATGTTGTAGTTGATTCTACTTTGTTCAGCATCATTTCAAAGTTGCAGCCACTTACAAATAACACTTATACATTAAATTATTCTTCCACAAACATTGATGAAAGATTTTCAATAAAATATCAACTTTAATTTACTACAATCGACGTAAATACAAAGGGATTCATAGTTGATCTTAAGTGGATTCCATGTAGAATCATGAAAACTGCAAACAAATTACCTGCAACTTAGTGCCGGCGTCGTCTATCGTAAAGCTTTGGCTTCATATTGTCCAGTCGTGTTTTGTCTTTCCGAGACTATAAAGAAAATTTGAAATGCTATACATTTGCCCTTAGTTGAAAAGTAAATTTTGTTTTAGTGAAATCATAAGAAAATGAATCCTATTTTCTTGGGTTATGCTGTTTGAAGAAAAGCACAAGTTCCTACATTAATATCCAGTAAATTAAAATTTTTATTACAAAACAAAAAAATAAAAATACAATTTTTATATTTCAAAATGATCGTAGTTTTTATTTTTAAAAAATGTAAGACTTTTATAAAATTCAGATTGACGTAAATCATGGGTTGTTATTTTAAATACGTAAAGTAGTAAATTCTACAACGTTTCATGGTTGGCAATATTAAAACTAAAAAGTTTACATTTCAAAGTAATTTCTATTAGAATTTACTTAAAACAACATTGAAACGTAGAGAAATTAAAATTGAATGATTTCAAAGTTGGTTCGTAATATTTTTAAGCTCGAATACATTTAATTTAACGAAGCATCATTCTAGAATCTAGTTTTAAAGTCGGAAGACATTGACTTAACTATGATTCCACCTTAAATCAAAGGAAAACGTATTTAAATCGATCTTGAAAACTATCCATTTTCATATAGGAAAACACGTTGAATCAATCATGTTCCACTTTGATTCTAAAATTTTCATCTTTAACCCCGAATCATTCCTAAATATCTTTAAATCAAAGTGGTTTTCTTTGATTTTACGTTGTTCTTTCTCTGGGTGTAGTTGTAAGAACGATAAGGAAGTCCAGCAATATCCCCGCCCGTTGGCCCGGTCACCACGAGGAGGAAATAGCTCAGCACGTCGAAGCAACACTTGCTTAGTTCAACTATGGCTCAAGCCCCATGCAGGATGGCGTTACACCATAGCTGCATACCGATATTGATATTTGTTAATGATTTGAAAAACGCCATTGCGCAATAGGAGTTGCGTCCGGTCTGATAAAATAAATTTTTATTACTTTTTTCCCAATTTTCATTGTCTTCGAAGTTTTTTTTTTTTTTGAATGATTAGTTCAAGTTTATCAAGTGAAATTTATTGTGATTTCCAAGAATTTAGTTTAATGTCTCTATCGAAAAAATTACAGTAGCCGTGTTCTTTTGGCAAAAGCCATCGGCAGCAAAGCAGATTTTTACACATTACAAATATAAAAACCTGCTTTCGATAAAATTAAAAGCAGAAGTCTGCTTTGGATAGATTTGTGACATTTATTCGAGTATCGAATGATATTATGTTGGTTAGTTGGTAGTTTCGGTGACTTTAGTTTATCCCGAAGTCCTTGTTCGTAGAGTTCTTCTGTCTACGTTCACTAATTTATTAGATAAGTTATGTCCGATACTAAGCTATACGAACATATTTGTGAACGATTCGAATAGCTTAGCTGAAAGCAGTGCAAAATCAATAATTCTTGGTTTACTATGTGCTCTTTTCTTAAAAAAAAAATTGTTTCACACCTATTCACGTACAGGATATAAAATTTACTAACGCAACAAGTTGGGCCAAAAATACGTTTTATTTATTTTTGTTGCATTATAAATCATATTAATAAGCATGGGTAGAGGGCGCTCGTTCACTCTAAGTAAAAGTTAAGTTAAATTTAAGCAGCTACCCCTACCAAAGCTCTAAAATTGGAATAGCAACATGCTTTTAAGGAGCAAGTCAGTGCATATCTTTTATTTAGTAATAAATAAGCACTCATTAGCAGCACGTACAAATGTGTATGTTATCGATAGAACACTTATAACACGTGCAAGATATTAACTGTCGAATTCGATTCTTACATATACCAACAATTGGAAATTATCAGATTTAATTTCATCTGCGGAAAAAGGTGGTATTTTGGAGCTTTTCGGCAAAATTTTGCAAGAAATACATTCTAAATATTTCAAAATATAGTTAATTGCCTAGTCAGCAAATGTCAAAGTTTATTGATGGACGTCGTAGATAATCAACTTGACCCCAAAATTCGTGTGAAACCAGATTTTTCACTATCTTACGTCATTTTAAATTCAAAGTCGAGTTAACCTTTGACCAACCAGTGAGTATTAAATTGGACATAACCGACTTTTTTTCAGTGTTTATTTATTGCGACATTAATAATTTTTAGCAAACCACGCCTAGTTATGAGATTCTAAAAGGGAATTTCTGTCCATATTTTATATAACTCATTTTTAATTAACATATCTACTCCAACTCGATTTTTGAGCTGCATGTAAACGAAGTTTAAAAATACTTGATAGTAAAATAATGAATGCGATCATTTTTGCAAGGAAACACAATGGGAACATACTATTTCATTGGCACAAGATCTGATTTATTGAAAACAAAACCTCAAACCCATAAAACAATTTTAGAATGAACATTTTGGAACACACAGATGTGGAAAATTCAACTTTTGGTTTTTTCTTTAAAAAGCGCATGTCGCAGATTATTTTCGTTTTACGAGTAGCTAAACTAAAAGCCCTTTTTCACTTCTTTGTATGTTTTTGTTTTGACTAAACTAAAAATCACAGTTTGTTTATTTATTAATCCCAAATTAAATATATGTGTATAAAAATAACTTATAATTGACTTTAAATGAGCACAACTTTGTTAAATCAAACTCTATTATTATATTTTAAATTTTTTTATTGTATAAGTAATTTTTTTTACGGCAGACGACATATTTGCCATGCTTTGCAATTATTTCTTATATCTAAAATTGTATTTTATGATTTGAAAAATAAAGAAAGAATTGAATTGAATTGAAATTGAATTTTTTCTTACTGGTTCATATATGCATATTCTATTTTATTTCCATATGTTAATTCAAGTTTTAGTATTCTTAAATGCCTTTAATCTGAAGAAATAAAAACACATCAATAGTTGATTTATTGCATTTAGTTATTAGACACAAGGTCGGTAACTTAAAAATACAAAAATCAAGCTGCTGCGGATCGTTCTCTTGGAAAATCCTGCTTTGCTGCCGATAAATTTATCAAAAGATAACGGCTATTGTGAATAGTGTGGTTAATCAACTACTTTTGATTTTAATTATGGGATACTATAGGGCAAGTTTTCCATTTAAAAAAAATCGAACTTGAGATCTTAATCAAAATTGAAATTCCGATGATAATGAACACCAACAAAGTTGGTCCCGAAATTCCGTCTGCGTGAGGCGATTTTCTGCAAACTTGGTACCAACTTAAGTGTTTAGATTTTTGAATCATTTTTTAGCACCAAAACTAACAGTACTTGAAATTTTATTTTATCTTCCATCTTATAATTACCTCGAAAACTTCTTTAAAGCTTCTGATAAAAAAGTATGTGCACTAATTAAGGTATAGTCTACCTTTTGGTAAACAATTTTTTTTACATATTTTGTTATTACCGGTACCTCGACTTTCTCATATACGACTCTACGGATTTCGATCACTATTTTTATATTATAGGTTCTTAGAAATTTTAAATAACACTGCATAACAAAAGTTTAGAAAAATAGTTTTTTTTGGATTTAAGAAAAAAGAAAAAATATATTTTTGAAAATTCAATATTTCGAAAACGGGTGAACGATGCTTTTTGATAAATTTATATCATATACCTGCAACCCCCATGCTTGGGTACAAACCAAAAAAAATTGCATATAGGTACCCAAACTTGTGCCCAACCCAAAACCTATATTGGGCCAAGCAAGTGGGTTGCCGGGAGGCAGCATGCCCCCTTACTCGCCGTACTTTTGTACGCGGTGAATCTAATTGTTAAAAACACTTCACACAAGCCCGACTTTTTGTCTGGCTTTTTTACATTTTTTTAAAAAAAAAGTCCAGAAATTTGGGAAAGATTATCAGAAAACGTTGTCTTTTTTTTGCTAAGAAAAAAGGCCAGAATATTGTATGAAGAATTTTTTGGATTTTTTCCAAAAAAAAAATCTGGTGTTATTTTCAGGAGCATTTGTGAGTTAAACAAGACCAATTGATACTTCAAGCGATTCCGTCGATTCCATGAAAAATACAAATGGGGGGACTATCGCATGAAAATGTTTGATTCATTTGAATGTCGGCGCACCACTTCAAATTGAAAATGCACCAAAATCTTGCATCTTAATGCGTTTGATTGCAAAGAATATCAAATCAAATGTCATTTAGGCGGCAAATTGAGGGTAAGATTCAAGGTGTTTTTTTACGTGGATTCCACTTATCTATACATTATATTATTATAATGATATACCATTTCTAGATAAACGTCTTCAATTTCCCGTGCATTGCGCGTTTGCTATGACAATTTATAAGTCGCAAGAACAATAGGTGGATGTTGTGGCATCAATCTAGAATTCCCATGTTTGTCACATGCCAATTACATGTGTCATATTTATGTAAATTATATATTTTTTGGGGATACCTCAAAGTATAAGTTTATATGCACAACCCTCAGCATAAAAGCCGAAGAGACTACAGAGGATCTGTACTGGCTGAACACAATGGATACGCAGATGCAACTGGATCCGTAGCTGAGATATCTCTCAAAATGTTGTCAATATTACGAAATCAACGTAAAGCAGCTGTAGAAGAAGTACATTCGCTGCTGCAATAGTTGACAAACTATTAAATTTTTCATGCAGCATTTTTCACGTTTCATAATCCAATGAGTCAAAATATATCGATGAAGATTAAAAAGAAGTCAAGCCCTCTTCAATTCACAGCTTCTTAATAATTTTTTGGCAGAAAGTTGTACAGTTTAACAAAGAACAAGATAGTTTTACACATACAATACTTTTTGACAGATATTGCAGTTGCATATCTCTTTGTGTTCAGACAGTTAATCGCCACATTCTAGGTGAAAAGGAAAAGGAAGACCAAATCTCGGGTTCGTGTTTTTAGATCAAGCTATCACAAATGTCAAAGCCTGTCTGGTTTTTTTGTAAGCCCCGAGGAGGAAATTGGATAAAAAAACAACAGGTGAATTGGCGATGCTATTACAGGATAAAGTTAATTTTCATACAAAAATTTAACATACGCCGCACAGTCGGTAAAACAGTTTTAATAATATAAGCAATAATAATAATAATAATTTTAACTATTATTATATCGAATTATTGCTCTGCGTGACAAAATACATGCCTATAATTGACGCGTTTTGAGCGTCAACCTATTGTAATATCTGTAGAAACAATCGGGCACATAGAAACCAATACATATTGAAATTTTAATTACCGCAATACAATCTAATATATTGCAAAGAGTATGTAAAAATTTGACATTGGATTGCAATATGGCCATGCCCGCCCCTATCATACTTATTCAACCATTAGTGGCATGAAATTATCTGTCAAATAAAGCCAATACCATGGTTTTTAAGAAAAAATTGTTTTTCTTTTATTCTGCGCCTCTGAAAACAAATAATACAAACAAAAATTAAGACATCGCGAAGAGGAAGGCTGGCGAAGAAGTTTTAGACATTGAAAGAAATTATAAATTTATCCATCATCATTAAGTTAAGTCTTATGGTTTTCTTCAGGAAGTCAAAACTACTTTTAACTGACAAGCTTTAAAGTTGAAACTTTTGCAAATCATTTATTAACCGTTTTCGTTAGATTGGCTTATAGTAAATGTGGGTTTGATAGAAACAATGTTTATCACGTTTTCCACAAGTTTCTGTACCTAGGGCAGGTTTTAGGTAGATCTCTGTCATCTCTGGATTTGAAACGTTTAATTTCCAATTTTAAACAGCAAACATTTTGTATGATGTCGTATATAAGACTTTTTGATTCCTAGAGTTTCCGCGATAATGGTTATTTTATTAAAACTTGGAATATTTTTATCTGGATGCAATTGACGAATTATAGTTCATTAGGCCTGATAGTGCTTGTAATTCTAAATTGGAGTCAAAGTCGTTTCCTGAATTCTAATGGTTACCAAATAGACCAGTTGTAATTTAAAATTGAAAAGAAAATAAATTAATCGAACACTACACTGCTTATTTAGATACTGGCGCATAAGCCACCATTTTGAATTTAATGAAGAATTTTAGTGTGAGCAACTCAAAGGTTCTTAAAATTTAACATAATGCGTCCGTAAGTTGCCGCAAGAGGGACACTTTTATTTTGGTGAACTTTGAAAAATGTGTATAAGAATTTCCCATTGAATCTTTTAACTGGGTTAGCGACTTACCCTAAGCGATTAATTTTTCAGTTACATGAACAAAATTGAGAACCCACTGTAAAAAACGATTTTCTTCAAACAAATTACCATAAGAGTAAATAATTTACTATACCCACGTTTGTAGTTATTATGCACATACATATTATTGAAACATACGAGTCTCGTACATATAAAACAACCGAGACGAAACAAAAAACGGAGGAAAAACTGAAATCCAAACCAAGTGCTTCTCGAGGGGACCACACACGATGGAACATATTTAAATTTTGAATGGTTATGCTCGAAGCAAACTGAAAATATCTCAATAAAAGCTCCGTTTGTTCCCATGATTCCATCAAGTCCTTCTCGAACCCAGAATTTAGCTCCGAGGTCTGTCCTTTAATTCAAGTGGGAATGATGAACCCTTGATTGTTTCGGAATTGGACTACATTTTCCACAAACACAGGCATTGAACATACATAAATGTTATAGTCAGGGAGGTTGTGTTATAAATTAAGATTGTTCAACGATCGTCTTACTCACGCAAATGTATGAAGTGATAATAATAATATTTCTTACTTAGTCTAGCGACTCGATAATGTTATCATAACCTAGTATTTTTACATATTGATAGAGACCATGATCAGAAGTTGATTATTATAGCGTAAAAGTTCTGGTAAGCTAATTACTCGATAACCGAAAACAGTTAAGGCGTTGACTTTTAAAACAGTGCAAAAATAAGATATGTCAAGATGGTGGCGGCGGCTTGCAATGATGATTATATTGCTTGACTACTTGGTGCATGGGTAAAATAATACGTTCTTTTCAAAACTTATACCCTAAAGCCAGGGTTGCTATTAGAACTGCAACTGGCCTTACTGCAAACTCAAGCATCACAAGAGTTGTATATACAAATGATCATGAAGAATTCTTAAGGAATCACATTAATGGACATTTCAGGGGATGCAAATGTAATATTATTAATAGCATATGCAGACGATATTGTGGCTTTTGCAAAATCAGAATAAGACCTGCAAAAATAATAATATTAATTAGATATTTTGAAGCAAAGGACATGACATTGAATGTTGAGAAATCAAAAATTATGAATTTTGCCAAAAGAAAAAATCCATCATGCCCAGTAATATCCCATAAAAAGAATATTGCATTGAAGTTGTGAATAATTTTGATTATCTGGGAGTAAACCTGAATCGCAACTGTTTTTGGAATAAAACCATAAATGTCTTCAAAACCAAAGCAAGAACAGCAACAGTAATTACGGACAAAAATTATAAGTAGCTCTTATATAGAAAGTTGGGATGGATTAGTCAAGGTATTTGAAGCAAAAAATAAATCGACTGCTTTAAACCGTGCCGAAATATTGGGTATGGACACTGGAGATAAAATTGAAGTAATCCAAAAGACAGCTTTGAAGGAATTACTTGTGTTGTCCAGCAACACACAAAGCATAGTTCGTGTGGAAACTTGAACTCTCCCTTTAGAATATGAATAGAATTTATGGATGAAACTTTTGAATGTGTCCGATGAATGCCTTATAAATTAAAATGCACGACTGGATTGTACGATCTTCCTCTTGTAGCTTACACCTTTAATGTAGCTATTTATGCTTTTATGTATCCATTGAGGTTTACTTAGTTAGGTGTAGTTATCCTATGCAGGTGTAAAACATAAGTAGGTAAGATTACCTCGATTATTGGTATAATGAATTGTCGAATTAATGATTAAATGAATAGTTACATAGGTACCTACCTACAAAATTATATTTAAATCTAAGCTATGGATTCTAATTATGTAAGTTAGGAGAGTAAAATGTATCTTCATATGTATACATATTAATGAAACCTAAGTATGTAATCATGTAAATGTAATAATGAAAATGAAGGACGTAGGTGGTACCTACCAACCTGTGCATATATATGCATTTATATATAACTTTATAATTTAGGTGCAATATGCATACATAAGATTCATATAATTTTTAAAAACACATAGGTATATATAAATGTAGGAGGGCCTACATTGTATTTAGTATTCAATGACGTAAGCAAAAATTCGTAAAAGGGAATAGTAATAAGGTAAACATAAATGGATAATACACATAATTTAATGGTTTTATATTGCTTAGTCGTTATAGTTTGAGGGAAAACAAAGATGCCATTTGAATTCATGGATAAATGAGAATAAATGATAAATGAGAATATATCAAAAAAAAAATTCAAAAATCGTTGCAGCGGTTTTTTAATAAATTAATTTTTTATGTATAAAATTTTGAAAACATTTTGGAAAGAAAAATTGCAACGCCATTTTGAAGATATTATTAATATCAATATAAAATTTAAATAAAAAAAAAAGTTGTTAGTGGTTTTTGAAAAATCGATTTTTCAAAAAAAAATTAATTTATTTTCTAAAAATCGAAATTTTTTTTTTTTGAAAATTTGAGTGTGCAGTTTTATTAACAATTCTTGAGAGCATTTGTATACAAAATTTATTTTAGTCCGTTCATCCAATATTGAGAAAGTCGAAAATATGAAAAGTGGTTCTATGGAAAGTACCATTAATAAGTACGCAAAAAGAAATATTTTTATACTTAAAAGTGATCTGTACTAATTTAATTTTTTTATAAAAATTCTTGGAGCCGTTTTCGAGAAATACATTTTTTTCTTTACGGTTTTTTAACTTTTGTATGGGAGGTACCTTTGTTTCTTTATTTTAGAAAAATAGGTTTTTTAACTATTCAAGATAATGTTTGATGACTTTGAATGCCCAACAACAACTTCAGTGTGCTACCACCAAGTTTTTTCTCAATTATTTTTGCCTGGAATTATAGCTATTTCACGACCTGCCAAGGTCAATCATCAGATTCCTTTGCTCTAGTGGTGCTGGTCTACTTTTTCATTTTAATTGAAAAACTTCTTGTGCCTTCATCGTGTATTGAACCATGACCAGCCGCTTAGTAGCCAACGCACTTCGCATCACGCCACCGAGCCCACATGATCAGAACCAACCTAATGCAGGTTTTTCTGTTTATCGATAATTTATAGATAATGTCAAAAAACCACTAAATACGAAGTTTCGAAAAAAATCTATTGAATCGTTTTCGAAATTTTGATTTTTTTTGGAAATTAATTTTTTTTTGAAAAATGTTGCTATACAATAGTGTTTAAACTTTCTAGGAGCTTCTGCATAAAATATTTCCAAAAAATCAGAACCGTTTCCGAGAAAATCGAAAACCAAAAAAAATGGTTCTACTAGAGGTACCAGAAATAACAATTTTTTTCCAAAAAAAAATTATCAAAATGTAACTTTACCCTTCATTAATGAACTGATTTTTTTTCATAAAAATCGTTGGAGCCGTTTTTGAGAAAAATAAGATTTTTTTTGGCAAAAAAAAATTTATCGGAGCTATTGTTATTTGTCGTCTTAAAAACAAATATAAAAAACGTGTGGGCATATTACCGAAAATCCAAAATGTACCAAGTTTGACGCAAATCTATCCAATCGTTTAGGCTGTAGGCAGAATGACAGAATGAAAGACAGACGGAATCGGGGGATCCACTTTTTTGGTGTTCTGTATGATCGAAATGTCATGTTTGATGGTTAGAAAAAAAATTTTTTTACGAAAACATAACTTGCCTTATAGTACCTATAATCGCAAGCAAAAATTAATAAGGAAGTTTTGAGAATACATGTTAACAATCAACTGACAAAACAAACATTTAATGACCTCTTAGTCGATAATTTTCCTGTGATATGGGACCTGGAGAACTTTGAGATTATACTAGGATCATTCGAGACCATCCTTGAAGCTAATACGAGGCCTCTCATTGTCGGAGATTTCAGGGTTGCCTATGGCTCTACTTCTTGTGTTACTATATTTCTGTATTTCCAGAATATACATACACCGGCTATTTACTTGGGTGTAACTAATAAACCGTTAATCCACAAACTCATATAGCATATAAGGTGTACCAATAGGAATGCCCAAAGGATCGTCTTACACTTAATTAACTTAGATACCATAATGGCTGCTTGAAGACCAACACATTGCCTTAAATAATTATAAATATGTGCTGAACTCGCTCAAACTAAGAGCTTTAATACATATTAAATGAATGATTACTCTTATCCGTTTCATATAAAACAATCAAGAAAATATGTTACTGCAGATATGTATGTACCTTGTTTTTTATTAATAGTAATGTATAATACCAATCAGTTTTTAAAAGCAAAACTTATAACCAAATAAAATGTATCTATCTATCCTTCGGACAGATTTTCACGTAAACATAATCATAGCATAAGATTTTATCATCGTAATTACACAATTCAACATTGCATCTTTGACTATACTATTAAATTTTGGCATTGGGAATGGCAAATTGGAAATAAGACACAATCGCCTTTCCTATGGCAGCACACAGAGGACTCCTTTCTTGTTTATTTTTTATGTATATGACTTAGTCCATTTTAAAATGTGTTTCGTTTATTTTTTCGTTTTCTCCTCTTTCAATTTTATTATTTTTTTTTAGTATTTGTTTTGGCAAAGGAAACGTTGTCGCGTGTTGTGTTTTCAAAAAAAAAAAAAAAAAAAAAAATGTGAAATTTATTTTGTTTCTTTGTTCCTGTAAAAAGAAGTGCAAATAAACTTTTTGCAATATGAAGCGGAAATTGACAAGCAAATAAACAAACAGTTTAAGGAAACGGAAATTCGTGAAACCTCTTTATCATTTTATTTCTTTTGAAAAATACCCAACTATAGAGAACTTAATATACAAGTATGTTAGGCCGACATAAAGGAATTTAGGAGAAAAAGAAAATTAAAAAAAAAAAAACAAAAGACTATGTCAATATGTATCAATATGGACCCGCAAGGAAATTATTATCCTTTAAGCTATAAATGTTTCGAACACATCCCACACATTTTTTCTTTGTCAAAGTACATCAGTAAATTTTTTTATTTGCGATTTTTTGTACAGAAGAACGTTCTAAAAAAAAACTTCAAACAAAGATTACATTAAAAATGCGTATATAGCTCCTGTAACAATCATGTTGGCCCCCACCAAGCAAATAACACTTGTGCCGGATTTACGCGAGTGACAAATTGCCATTATACCTTCCATTTTATTGACATTAAGTACAAAATCGTGTAAATGGTTTTAAAATTTATCATTAGTTTCTTCATTAAAAAAAATGGCAGTAAAAACTGGCATTAAATATTGCCATTGAAATTAAGTGATGTAAATGCACACTGATAACATTTTGAAAATTATGGCACACCGAATAAGCTTGCTCATTATTTAATGGCAGATTGACATTATCAATCAAACAGTCATTATTTTTCCCCGTGTAAATGCTTATCATTATTGACTTGATTTTACCATTAATTTGCCAGTTTAATGGTATGAACTAATAACAATTTGTCGCTTGTGTAAATCCGGCATTAAGCTAAAACGGAAGCTTAAGTTGCATGCTCTATTTGGTGTGAGTTATACTTAATATGATTATTCCAACTACGTTGCAGAGAATAGCAGTTGAGCTTGTACCTAGAAGGCTGATGATTCATCAACGCTCATGATTTTGACGTTGCCCCTGCAATCAAAATTATCGCTCACGTGCTCCAAAAAATTTATTTATTTTTGTTTGACTGGTTCGGTGAGAGCCGAGCGAGCGGGCACTCTATCATTTACAGTAGTCTGCATAAATAATTTGGGTGTGGCCGTGGCCCGATAGTTGTGTGTTCGCTTGTCAACCTCATGGTCACAGGTTCGATCCCTGCTGTATTCTATGTGCTCTTATTTTTCCATTAAAAACAATTCTAAACAACTCATTGGTTTACTCATTACATGCTGTTTAGGCATAGAACTAACAACATGTGATTGAGTAAAACTAGTATACCGCTAAAATATGACAAAGAATAAAAAAATGAATGCGAATTATAAGGGACATCGATAAATAAGTCACGAAAATTTCTCCGCATTAGTTCAGCTGCCATCCTTGGAGATAAAATCTAAGACAACAACCACCTAAAATCTCAGAACATCCTAAAAAAAACTCACGCCCGAGTTAATAATAATTATGATCATTATTATAAAAATATATAAAATATATTAAAAGAAATGACTAACACAATAATTTGACAAAACATTTTATAAATACCTACTCACTAAAAAATATACTTAAAAAATAGAAATAAAATTAACCCTTCTTAATCTTCTCTCATATAAACGGTGATTTTTTAAGAGCTTGGTTTTTGAAAATTCAAAAAAACACAGAAACTTGTAAAAAGTGAATGAAATTTTTATTTGGATCGATAAATCGATTTCTGCCATTTACTTTTTAAAAATAATTTCACTTAAATGTTGCCCGCGGCTACGCTTCAGGTGGTCCATTCTGAAGGTCCAATTTTGGCAAACTTTTTCACACATTTCGGCCGGAATCTCACCAATGACGCGTTCAATGTTGGCTTCCAAGGCAGCAATCGTGTTTGGCTTGTCCCCATAGACAACAGACTTAACATAGCCCCACAAAAAATAGTCCAACGGGGTCAAATCACATGATCTTGGTGGCCAATTGACTGCGCCAAAACGTGAGATCAACTGCTCACCAAATTCGCCTCTCAATTGATGCATGGTTTTGCGTGCAGTGTGGCATGTGGCACCGTCCTGTTGGAACCACATGTCGACCGAGTTCAATTCTTGCATTTTCGGCAAAAAAAAATCTGTTATCATCGAACGGTACCTTTCTCCATTGACCGTAACCCTGCGGCCTTCATCGTCCTTGAAGAAGTACGGCCCAATGATGCCGCCTGCCCATAAACCGCACCAAACAGTGCATTTTTCGGGATGCATTGGTAGCTGCTGAATTACCTCTGGCTGCTCTTCACTCCAAATACGGCAATTCTGCTTATTCACGTATCCATTTAGCCAAAAATGAGCCTCGTCGCTGAAACGGACGTAGCTTGCGAAACACATTTTTCACAGAGCACGAATTTTGATAATAAATTTCAATAATTTGCAAACGTTGTTCAGGCGTAAGTCTATTCATAATGAAATGGCAAACAATACTGAATCGAAATGTCAAATGTTCGTGGAATTTGTCATGTGCGATCTGTCAAAAATATAAACGTCAAAAACCAAGTACCAAAAAAATCACCCGTTATAAAGAACAATCCAAATTATGTTTGTGCACTATCTTCTGTTTTTGGGCATGATCGATTTGAATACAATTTTCAGGATATCTTAAGACATGTTTGGAGAGTGCATATAAGAAATCTGTTTGCTGTCCGATACCTAGAATCGGAGTTTTGAGAAAAAATGCACTCACATGTTTGTCATTGCTTTATTAGTATAAATAATATGTTTTGTTTTGTGTACACACATTTTATTTTTGCTTCTCTTTGTTGCCGCGTGTATGAACACAACTACAGGATTTGATTCCCATTAAATGGATTTTGATTATTTATTTTGTCGTTTGTCTAGAATGTTGCATGGATTTTTTGGACGACTTAAAGGTGAAAAATTCATTGTGATAAGCTTGGAAAATGTCGGTTAATTGTGAAATTCATTGTGATAGAAGACGTTTTGCGTTCATTTTGTATGGAGAAGTTTATGAGATATATATTAGATGACGCTTTTCTGCGCTCAATGCCACAACGTGATAGATTGCGTTACACATTGACTTAGGCTGTGTGCCCTTTTCACATTATAATTTTCTATTCAGAAAATGTGCTATTTTTCTTGCTGAAATTGATTCGAGTTTTGCGTATTATTACACTGATTCCGAACTAACATGGGACGACGTACACGTCTTGCAATAATTAATCAGAATATCCGTGATAATCAAACGCAAGACGTAGATAGGTGCAGAAGAAATAAATGGAGACGTGTCCATATTGCACAGCTTCAAACTGCACAATTCGACAAAAAGTAATTAAAGGAAGAAAAGTGGTAAATTTAGACTTATATCGCGCTACTTTGGAATACGATTCCGCAATCAGATTTACTTTCTCGATGCTATCGGTGGGACATGCAAGACATTCGTCACTTAGTTGATTCCGGAATAATCCGGTCAAGATCTCTTTCGTTGCCTGTTGCCTCCTAAGTCATATATGGCATTGCTGCCACACTGTTTGAAGAGGGTCGAACTGCGCATTCCGCAAGCCAATAACTTGCACAATGACCAAGAATTTGGCTACACCGAAATTGATGAGAGAATGCAAAATCATCATTTGGGATGAATGCATGATGACACATAAATGAGCTTTGGAGGTAGTTCTACTACCAATAAAAGATTTATAAAGTGATTCGAGATGATATAGTAGGGATATTGCTCAGTGGAGATTTTCGTCAATCGATTCCCCTCATCCTGAATCTACTACTGCCGATGAACTTAATCCATGCTTGAAATCACCGTCCTTGTGCCGTCATGTCAGGAAGTTGAAATTGACCACAAATTTAAGAGTGGCATTGTACTCTCAAGACAACTGCTGGCGTTTGGCAATGGCCAAATTTCTGTTAATGTCTCGACTGGATTGATATCATTGTCGGCTAATTTTTGCGTGTTAACAACGTGGAAGGAGAAACTCATCACCAAAGTAAAGTGGCAATGCAAAAATCTAGGTAAGAATCTCTATTGGATTTGTGAACGGCCAATACTAGCAGCGAAGAAAAAAGACGTCGTCGATAGCTTGGTAAACAGTATTTGTTGTTTGTTTTTGCGCCGGAAAATGAATTGAAAAACATTGTTTATCATATCATATCTCTACTGGTTTTAATATCTATGTTTTATTATAGTTCTGCAGTTCATTTGAGGGTGTTAAATTGGGGCGAGACGAAGTTCGCCTGGTCCGCTAGTATATTATATATCCTCACTTAGCGTATATATGACTTTATGAAGACATTTTGAAATAGATTCCACAAGATCCTGACGAATTTTTTATAGGAAATTCACCCCAAATTATCCTGGCTTCCAAAATCGTGCCTTCTCTGGTTCATTCTAGCAAATATTTAAATTGATACTTGGCAGTGAACAGTTAAGTGCTTCTACCCCGATGTCAGAAGTTAGTGATTATTCGGCTGTTGTAGCAAAATCATTGACCTGCTAAAACATAAACGCCTCTCCGATGAGTCTGGTTGCAATTCATAATCATTTAAGGCAGTCAAATAGATATGCTAGTTTATTGTTCCATCAATGGGGACCAAATTTCCAAGACCAATTGACAATACATAACCTCAAAAAGTAACTTAACCACCTCATCAGGGGGTCATTGTTTGTAAAACTGAAATTTTCTTACGTTATTCTCTTGGCAATCAATCAACTCATTTTTACGGGATCTATGAAACTCAAATGCACTCTGATGCATAGGTTTGATTCAGCCAGACGCCTACTTAATGTTCATTCTCTAACGGTATTTTGGGAACATTTATTCATTTGCAACTTCAGAACTTTAGGTGTTAAAACAGGGTTTTTTTAACGAAATCGATCAAAAGTATTTTTTAATTCTTAACCCCTTAAATAGTGTACCCATTTTGTGTTTCTTTTGTATTTCTTATCTGCTAAAGCAATGTTAGCTTCGGTAGGCTTAACTGCATACCATTTTGAATTAATTGAAGAAAACGCAATCAATATGTTTATATTATTTTTGATTTTGATGAGCCCAGCTGTGGTACCTGGGCGAAACGCATTTTGGACTAAAGGTCGCAAAATCATTCAATTGGCATACCATTTTGTTTCACCGCTATAATTATACCTTGCCACAATTGTTGCTCTAATTTCTACGTTTAACTCTGCCTTCTTAACTATATTTTTAATATGGTGTTTAAAATAAATAAAAGCACTTAGGACAAATTTTCCAAAGACAGTAAAACAGTCAGTTAGTACATATTCTCCAGATAGAGCAAAAATCAGTTTTTCAACAGTCAGTTACAGCTTAATCGTAGGAATAAAGTTATCTGCTCATTTCAGACTTATAATTTTTTTTTGTCGAAATAAACGTTAAACAAAAATTAATTTCTATGAAAAGTTTGATACTCAAAATAAAGGTACCATCAAATTATATTATTCTATAGTTTGTTTTTTCTTGATTACAAATTCAATGTTGTAATCCGAATTTTTAACAGTCAAGTAAGTTTATTCATCTGGTAAATGACTGCCTCATTATCTGTAGATTAAGAAATCGGCACTTAGGCCCGTTTGCTGATTCGAAACATAAATCCTGTTCCTAGTTAAGTTTCACATAAGTTTTAAGTTTTACATAAATTTAATTATGTTGCACGTAAAAATCTATGTGGAACTTAGTAAAGTAACAGATTTTAAAATACATCTATGTTCACTTCGAACTATATGATATGTCAAAATATTTGGAAATATTGCATACAAATTCAAAATTAAAACGGAGAAATTGTGCTATAATTGTGTATTTTTGTTTATAAAATTAAAAAATGTCGGGATTTGGGCGGTACCAACTCACGTAGAAGTATTCTGTTGGCAAACGCTACTTATTGGTGACGGCCACCGGTGTTGGTGACAGAGCAGCCGGTACCACCAGAACAGTTGGAAAACCGCAACTTGTACCTACTCTTGTACAGCTTCTAGAGTAACAACTTTCGTTGCAGTCGATGTAGATGGTGTATGTGATGTCGACGCGCATGCAAATTCTTCGACTTTAGGGACAATTTTTTCTTCCATTGACTTTCGAATCTTCTTCGGGGGACCAGCAACGCAGTCAGTTTCATCTAGTATTTCGGGAATTTGTTAATCATCCTACGTCGCATCGGTATCTGGCAGCTGCAGTAAGTCGCGATATAATTTGCGTTTGTTTATGCTGCTGCCACCACATTCAGAGCCACCATTTCATTTTCGTCCTCGACACTTTCACCTAAAATCGTGGAGTCCACGACCATTTGAACAGGATGGAAACTTTAGTTTTCGTTTTGGCGAAATAATTTAAGATTATTTTGCGAAGTTGGGTTAATTTTAATGGCAAACGACTAGCAAGCACCACCTCAAGGTACGCATGCACAGTACAGGAGAACGAACGAGAAACGTCGGAAAGTATAGTTCTACTTTAATTGCTCCCATCGTTTTTGTTTCATCTTCTTGGATCTTAAAGTAATCTCTGAATTCCAATTCGGACACGCTGTTCGTGGAGCGCGGTTTTATACAGGGTGGCCCACAAATCGTGCTTTTGTGTATAAAACGTAATTACTTTTTTCAGTGTGAGTAATCGGCTATTTTTTTTATTATTTTATAGGCTACTATTTAGATTTATCAAAATGAATGCTTGGGATATTGAAAAAAAGATGTGGATAGTGCAGCGATACCATTCTTTGCAGTCCGTCATTTCCGTCCAAAGGGAATTTAGGCTGTAGTTTGGCGGTACTCCCCCGAGTAGATGGACGATTATCAGGCTGGTAAACATGTTTACCGAATCTGGCAGCATCGAACGAAAACCGTATCATCGAGATCCCAATGTTCGGGTTCAGGATACAATCGTGGCTGTTGCATCGGCAATACAGGTAAATCCAAGTGTTTCGACTCGAAACTTAACGGGCCAAATAGGAGTTAGCAGACGGTCATAACAACGGATACTTCATGATGATTTAAATTCGTTTCCGTACAAAGTCCAAATTACAAGCAAGTTAAACCCTCAGGATTTGCCTGTTCGTCTGGAATTTGGCCGAAAATTTATTGCAATGGCCGAAGAAACAACACATAGATAAATTGTTTTTTCATGTCTGATGAGGCCCATTTTGACTTAAACGGCAATGCTAACAAGCAAAATTGCCATATATGGAGTGAATCTAATTCAGAAATGCTCCATGAAACGGAACTGCACCCAGAACGAGTCACTGTGTGGTGTGCAGTTTCATCAAGGTGTATTGTCACGCCATACTTTTTTGAAGAAAACGGTGTAACACAAACTGTCAATGGGCACCGTTACTTAAAGATGTTGAAGGAGCTTTTTTACCCTGAACTTCGCCGAAGACGTATCGCTTTCAGCAGGATTTGGTTTCAACAAGATAGAGCCAGTGCACACGTAGCCACACAAGTTATGGCGGAGCTCCAACGAAAATTACCAAACAAATTGATATCCAGAAACTGCACTTTCCGCTGGCCCCCAAGGTCAACTGACCTGACTGCACCAGACTTTTTTTTTATGGGCTTATGTCAAGCAGGAAGTGTACAAAACGAAACCCAGGAATTTGACTGAATTGAAGCAGTCCATTAAGACAATAATTGAGGCGATCCCAATTTCAACCCTTCAGGCCGAAATGAACAATTTTCTGATCAGATGCCACATATGCGTGAATGAGCGTGGAGATTATTTGCGGTCTACCATCTTTAAAAACCATTAGTTATTTAAAATAAAATTTAATTTTTAATCCAATAAAGAAAATTAATGAAATACATCGATTAAAATAAAAGTTATTTAAATTTAAAAACCGTATATTTTGGTTTCAGGCGCCGAAAATGCATAATTGGGTGAAATTCACTGTTAAGAGGCCATTGATTTTTCCACATCATCCGCAAGCCCGAAAAAATTGATCTGTTATGCAGCACACTCAGGTATTACATAGCATGGACCGCTGCGATATGGGGAAGGGTAATTTTTTACGACGTTCACAAACTTTTTCTGGAAAATGAAAATCAAAGACTTGACATCTTTTCTTAAGACTGTTAGACGAACTTCTGTACCGCGTTCTTCAACGAATTCCTAAGGCCGTTCGGGTCCATGGTGCACAATAACCTGATGTTCACCTTGATCGTATTAGTTGTCTCTTCAACACCAGTAAACAGTCTGCCTAACTTAGATGGCTCAGATTACGGGTTGTGATCTGGTCGAGAGAGTGATTCGATTGCTGGTTTTTATGCATACGCAAACTCACGTTATACTACAACCATAAGACACATCAATAAATACCTATTTTGACTGCAAGGCAAATTGACGAACGCAATCCTTTATATATTTAAATTCGATCCATAGGTTATTGGGCACAGGTGTGTGCTAATTGGGCAATAAGTTAACACTGAACACACTCAGAAAGATATTATTAAAAAGATAGAAGTTTTTTTTTTACAAAAAGTGCGTATGCGCCCGAGTGTACTAGTAACGATTTACCATCTCCTAGTTAAGCTAGAATTTTTTCATGGTCTGATTCTCTTAGAATTTGAATTAAAGTTCTAAAGGTTGTGGACCCTCTTGAAGGTGATTGCACATAACACGCCATAGCTATTTAATATTTTTTTCATAAGCTTGATTGAAGACTAACGGCTCAATTTTTTTTATATAATTTTGTTGTCAAAGGTATCTGCCGTACAACAATATTTTTTACTTTGAACTTTCTCCTAAATGGCTCAACGAATTTCGATCAAAATGTTTATATAGGAAGTCTTTTGAATTATAAATAATAATGCATACCAAAATTTTCGAAAAATATTTTTTTGGAGGTTTGAAAACAATAATATTTTTGTTTCGAAAATTCAATATTTCGAAACTAGATGAGGTTTTTTGCAAAATTATATTTTTAAGCTAATATTACTGAATGTAGCCGTAGGCAGACGTACGGTCGTACACCAGTCGTGCATTTTATTTTTGGTGCAAATGCTCCTTAAAATAAGTATTAATAATTTTACATTGTTCGAATTTTCAAAAAAGTGTTGTTTTCGATTTGTTTAATCAATTTTTTGAATTTAACAATCGAATTGAATTTTTTTAATTAGAATTTTCTACGCATGTTTAATTTTGTTTTGCATATATTTATTTTTGCGCAAGAATTTAAATGGCATCTGTTTTTTCTTCAAACTACCTATCATTTATTTCCTATTTGGTACTTTATTATGTTTCATTTGGTGGGTCAATAAGTCATTGAAAAATGGAGCAAGGAATACAAGCATCTTACACTTCATCCAAAGTTTCGCCAATTGTTTGATACCCAATTTCTCGAGCCCCTAAATTAAAATTTTGTTTCAGCGACGAACACTTTATTCGACCCAAATCCCTCTCTCGAATCCCACTGTCGGTTTTGGAATAAAATCAAACATAACTCTGAAATTGTCAAACGAATGCGTTTGTTATCGATTGTGAGCAAACGCGGCGTTTTCATATCCTAATATTTATGGAAAATCGAAATCACTGAGCCATATGATAAAAAAAACGGTACACAAGACATATCCTGTAATTATATCTTAATCTAGTTTTGAGGGTACGTTTGTAACTCTCTGTGGAACTGAGACTCGCCTTTAACTCTTTTTATGTGCCTTGGTAGGGAGTTCCACAGTCGGGTGGCGTTCAAAAAAATTGCCTCTCCGAAATCAGAAAAGAATAACGTGGCGGTATAAACTGTTGGTACCTGTTGGAGGAACCGAAATCTATTTAATTTAATGCATTGCAAGGTTCTTTTGACTGAAAATGTTGTAAAGCAAAACAAGAGTTCGATAGCGCAGGTGTTGCTCCAATGACATTTTAAATATTTGAATTGAGAACCTAGTAATACGGTCAAATTTCCACAACCCGAATCAGTATGCGCGGTCTTATTGAAAGCCTCATTAAGCCTTCGACTGCTAACTGAATTACAAAATATTTCACATTCGTATGTTAGTATTGGTATCACTAATGATTTTTAAAATAATAATTGCGTTTTAATATACTTTATACCATATACGAGCTGTAAGAACGTAGGCAAGTTGTAAACTATGAAGGTAAATTTTAGGGAAATACGCTAGGTTCAAATTATTCTGCTAATATTAATGCATTTTTTGGACTTTAAGGGATTCAGAAAAAGTCCATTTTGTGCTGACCGACTTTTCCAAATCTTTGTTAATAGAGTATGAACATCTTATATAAGCCCACGAGTAGAGCTTTTGTGAAGTTGAACATCATCGGCATACATTTGAACGAACAGAAATTCTTGTTATCCTAACAGAAAGTTCATTTATGTATAATGAGAATAGAAGAGTCCCTTACATCGAACCTTGGGGTACACTTCTAGTGGTTGGCATAAAGCATAATGTTACAGGTACGCCGCAAGGTGGTGTTCTATCTCGCCTTCTCTAGAATCTGGTACCAACTGAGCTGCTGATGGATCTGGAAGCGAAGAGCTACGGAGTGGTTACTTATGCGGAACATTGCCGTATCAGCAAAGTACCCCAACATTCTAAAAGAATTCCTACAAAACGCTAACTGAGCAGAAAAGTGTGGCCTAGGAGCCAACCCTAAGAAAACTGGGCTTGTCATATTTTCAAGGAAATATAAAATTCCTCACGTAGATCCTCCTACTATCAAGGGTATTCCACAAGCTTTCTCAGATGAAGCAAAATACTTGGGTCTTATTTTATATAAAAAAATAAATTGGAAACGTAATATAGAAGAAAGAGTTAAAATAGCCACTGTGGAACTCTTCTCATGCAAAGAGCTATAGGGAATAAATGGGGTCTTCAACCCCGTATTACTCACTGGCTATATACTTTGGTAATCAGAACTATTCTTACCTATGGCGTAACAAGTATTGTGTTTCGCTCTAGAAAAAGCCACAAATCGTGACAAGCTGCCAAAGTCCAACGATCAGCCTCAAGGTGTATAAGCGGAGCATTAATAACAACACCACTGCTGCGCTAGACGTTCTACTCCATCGATATTTACAGTAAACAGACGGCAGCGAGCACAGCCGCCAGCCTTAAAACTTCTTCACAATGGACTAATAATGATATTGACCATTCTAGTACTCTGAACTCGTTCGGATCACTTCCAAATTACATTGATTATACCATCCCTAAACTAGAATTCGGTAAAAACTTTCAAGTCCCCATTCCTCCAAGATCTGTCTGGGAGGACTTAAGCTTCTTGGAAGATAAGGATATCCATTTTTATACTGATGGATCAAAAACTGATGACGGGATTGGTGGAGGTGTGTACTCAAACAGACTTAAATTAAGTCTCTCTTTCCGTCTTCCTAATCAGTGTATGTAGCGTGTTCCAGGGGGAAAGTATGGTAATTAGAGAAGTCCTCTCCTGGCTGACAGAAAACGTGATATCAACTACTGGTATCCGTATTTTCTCGGGTAGTCAGGCGGCTATTAAATCTCTGGAATCATCCTCTATTAATTCCATAACTGCTCTCAACTGCCGTTCATCTCGAATGGAGATGGGGCATTGTAAGGCTGATGAAATTGCCAAAAATGGAACGAAACTACCTTTATTACTTGAAAAGGCAAAGGTATACCCATCGCTACATGTAAGTTAATGCTGAAACAAGATGCTGCAGAAAGGATAAACCGAAGACGGAGAAATACACCATAACCTGTATGACAACAAAACAGTTCTGGTCAAAACTTGATCTGAAACGCTCCAAGTATTTGATATCATTTAGCAGATTGTACATTCGCTACTTAATTGGTGCCATAACCGGACACTGCCTCATAGACAATCACGCAACGAGGATTGGCATTTATTCAAACGATTTTTGCAGAAGTAGCATGGACGAAGAAGTGGTGGAATCTATTCCTCATCTTCTGTGTACATGCCCTGCTCTATCTCAGAGACGTAACCTCCATCTTGGAGCCTTTTTCTTCAATGATCTCAGCGATCTAAACAAAATAGGCATCTACAGCCTCATGCGCTTTATAAGAACCTCCAAGTGGTTCAACGGATAGGGAGATTATCTCAGCATTCATGTGGTATCACAAGGGACCAACTCTGGTGTGTGTCCGCTGCAATGCTGACAGCCACTTCAACCTAACATACCCTAACCTATATGATGTTAGATTGCCAAAACTGACTGCCTGTTTTCTGTCCCGAAGGTTAGATTACAGTAAATTCACTGCGGATAACGAAACACTTTAAAGCATTGAAAGCAAAGTATATAGCACAGATTATCATAATCTATGTAATCAACGGCGTTGAAAAAATCTAGAAGAACCCTGAAAGCAACATAGTGTGCCATGACTTAAGTACAAGCGACATAAAGCCAAATTTGAATGTTTGGCCTTACGCCACTTTGCAAAAGCGACATAAGGCCACATTTTAGGAGTTGGCCTGATGTCACCTTTGCAAAACGTCATAAGGCCAGACATCCTCACAATGAAAGCTTGTGAAAAAAATGAAAAATCGAATGAAATAAAATAGACATAAGAGACATAAGTCCCTTGTCATAAGTATCAATTTTGGTTGATGGGAATTATGTCACATAGGTGAGACATAAGTCCAAAAACTAATAAGCAAACAATATTTGGGACTTTTGTCCCACTATTACATTTTTTTGGTAATTGTGTGAAGTGTTTTTTCAATTAGGTTCACGGCGTAGAAAAAGCTCGGCGCATAAAGGGGAGGCATAGTGGGGACCTGCCCCCCTGAAACTACCCTGCTTGGCATAGAATTTGGGGTGGGTACAAGTTTGGGTATACGCAATTTTTCTTAGATTTGAAGATTTCTTTTTAAAAAGTTCGAAAAAAAATTTGCATATACTCAAACTTGTACCCACCCCAAATCGTATAATACGGCCAAGAAGGAGGGTTGCGCTGAGCTTTTAAAAAGCGCTGAGCTTTTTAAAATTTATTGCTTATATTTGAAATCTATTTTATTCTTTGAATAAATATTTCACAATGTGTCATATGGGTATTTATGTCTTATAAATTTTGGAAGTTTTGTCCCATCAACACCAAACAAAAGTTAGGACTTATAGGGCCATATTAACTTTCTTTTTGGAGTCCATGTACGAGATTTCATATGACCAAATTGGCCTTCTGACGCTTTGCAAAAAGGACATAATGCCAAACTTTCAAATTTGGCTTTATGTCGCTTGGCCTTAAGTCACGGCACCGTAACATAGTCATCGTCTAAGGCTGATCTGATGTCTCCAATGATATTTATAACAGCGGTTGTGCAACTTTGCTTATAACGAAATCCAAATTGCTTATCTGATAGAATGTCTTATGTTCTTAGATGATTGTACAGTTGTTTTTGGATTACTTCACTGGAGTGGTTTTGTTTCCTAGACCCATTGACTTCAATTCCATAACTTCATAACTTCCGTCCGTTCATAGAAGGACTTAATTTTCTATTTTGAAAGTTTGTTTTTGCAGCTCTTATTTGACGAACTACTAAGTTACATAACCTTCGATATATCTGGTAGTATACTACCAATCTGCATATTTTTTCATACGTTATAAGCTTTGTCACGCTGTAACATTAGTCTATGTATTTCATTGGACATTTTGACAAAATTCTATATTACTTTTCCTTTAATAAAAATAAATTTACATTTTCTTCGTTTTATTTCCAAAAATATATTTAATAGCTTTTATGTCCATATACATAAATATATACCTACATACGAGTATGCCACCCTTAAACTTATTATAATTACTATTTCTAAAAATAGGTCAACGCAAATCCAAAAAGCTAACAATTTATTCCGCGACGCTAAAATATATAAATTAAATATACAACAACCATTTTATGACTTTCGGCCCTTCAAATCCCTTCAATAAAAGTAAATATTTTGAATAAAGTATAGATAGATAGATACTCGTACCTGACTGAGAAGGGAACTCAAAACCAGAACTAATTATTCCCGTAGTAAACTAGGACACGTAATTAAATCCCTAAGGCAGCAATATTACAATATCTCTGTATTTTACTGCCATCCAGTCTGGGAGAAGCTATGTTAGTTAAAAGAGAAAAAGACAAAAATTCCACCCTACCATGTGCGATGTTGGAAGGGATCAGGAGCATTGGATGAATTTTATTTCCAACGCGTTTTATTTCTGACAAATAGTGGGAACCGTGGTTCCTATAGTCTAGTCTATGCCTCTATGCCGCAATTTCAGCGGAATTGTAATAAATCTTTTTACAGATGTGACCTCACCCACTATACCCATTTTCCAGGTAAGGCATTTTATTTGTTTTATACTTACCATTTTCCAATAAATCGCCACGAGGGCTCAGATACACTAGAGTTGTGTTTTTGTTTTAATATATCTGCCGCGTTTGTAATAAAATCGTGTCAGCCTGTTTTCTAGAATTGTGACAGGACACTCGGGGAAACATCATCATTATTTCATTGCCAATAAATATATACAATACTTTAGCTAGCTTCACCGTTGGCAACCGATACGACGCGACGCACGTAAGGATTCTATCTAAAATTCTATGGAAGTGCCTATTAATATTATTACTTGTCCTATTATGTATTTGCAGTCTGCCGCCACAAAGTCAGAGACATTTTACCAGGCAATACTAATTTCTGCAGAAAAAAAAACTCAAATATGAAGATATATACTTAAGAAGGACAATTTAAAGAAATAGGCTTTTGTCCTTCAAATACTTTATTTCTTTGCTAATTTTTATGTGGAATATTTTGAATTGTGTTTACTTACAACTGAGAATATTTTTCAAGCGTGGGCGATAAAGATTTTTATTTAAGATTTCTGAATTATATGAACTCACACACAAAATCAATCTAGATATCCTTTTATGAAATTGAATAAATTTTGTGGGGCAAATAAGCATGCTAGTAAAAATAACAAAATCCGCCTTGGGTTCGACATTATCATGTTTTCTCTTTTTCTGTGATCTCTTTCATGTGACTCGATTACATATTGGCTCGTGAAGATCAAATCGCGAAGTAACTATTTTGTTATCCTCTTCGAGGAACTCTCAAAGTATCAAGTTCCTGAGGGTAATGGACTCAAAGATGAAGTCGAAAAATGGGATGGCGGGGAAATGGATATCAGAGTTATGAGTACATTACATAGCCGAAAGAAGTTCTTAGGCTAGGTGCGCACATGCAACTTTCAGTTTTACAACAATTTGGTTGCTAACGTGAATACCATTAACTTATATGAGAGTGCGCGAATATGCAAAACTATTCAGTCCGCGATGCGAGTAAGTTAAAAGTTTGTGTTTTGGCACGAATCGAACGATCGCCCCAAGTTAGTTCTTCAGTTTGTATCACACCGAACTACAATGGTCGGAAAAAGTATTTTGACAAAACTATTTTCCTTGTTATATTGCTTGTTCTAAAGAGCTGAGAGATATAACGGAACTCGTGTGATGCTCGAAACAAAATATCTACGTGATTGTAACTGTAAATTACAAAATATTTTATTTTTCCTTACGCATTCGTTCTTAATCATGTTCAATGTATGGAGTGAGTTGAAATTAACTGGAAAAAAGTATTTTGACTTCATATTCTTTTTAGTTCATTTCGTTTCGTGCGTGCGATCAAAGTTAATATTTGTTAAAATTAAGCACATCTAAATACAGAAATTTTATTACATTAAATTTTTTTTTTCAATTTAATTGATTATAATGGGGAAAACGGCGGAAATACGCCAAGTTTAAAGAAATGAAATGGTGATCAAGTATGATGCTGGTATTTCGGTTGAATACTTAAGCAAACTATACAAAGTGCCTCGTCAAACCGTGTATTAACAAATAAATATACAAACAAATCACAAATCAACGCGAAACTTACCACGTTCAGGACGCCCACACAAGACAACCAAATGAGAAGACCGTTTAATCGTCGGAAAATTTAAAGAAAACGTGCTAAAAACGCCAAAATCTGCAACAATAGAAATGAAAAATCAGTATGATATTGAAATTTGTGAAAAAACTATAAGAAATCGTTTAAAAGAGGATTGGTACCAAGTCTCCTGTGCCGTTAAAACAAACACATCCACAAAACATTACGGAGCCTCCACCATGGGACACTCGTTCACAAACAGGTGTCACTTTTTTACGCATTTTCTTAGGAATTCTGCAGAAAGTTTTCTTGTTTGAGGCATGGTACTGAAATGAGCTTTTATCAGTCCACAATATTTTTTCCCAAAATGATGAAGGCTTATGTAAAAATTTGTTGGCGAATTCCAAACGTTTAAGTTTATTTTTTATGTGATATTTGTGGTATTGTTCTGGCTATGTAAGTGGCAAAGCCAGCCTCTTTTAAACGATTTCTTATAGTTTTTTCACAAATTTCAATATCATACTGATTTTTCATTTCTATTGTTGCAGATTTTGGCGTTTTTAGCACGTTTTCTTTAAATTTTCCGACGATTAAACGGTCTTCTCATTTGGTTGTCTTGTGTGGGCGTCCTGAACGTGGTAAGTTTCGCGTTGATTTGTGATTTGTTTGTATATTTATTTGTTAATACACGGTTTGACGAGGCACTTTGTATAGTTTGCTTAAGTATTCAACCGAAATACCAGCATCATACTTGATCACCATTTCATTTCTTTAAACTTGGCGTATTTCCGCCGTTTTCCCCATTATAATCAATTAAATTGAAAAAAAAATTTAATGTAATAAAATTTCTGTATTTAGATGTGCTTAATTTTAACAAATATTAACTTTGATCGCACGCACGAAACGAAATGAACTAAAAAGAATATGAAGTCAAAATACTTTTTTCCAGTTAATTTCAACTCACTCCATACATTGAACATGATTAGAACGAATGCGTAAGGAAAAATAAAATATTTTGTAATTTACAGTTACAATCACGTAGATATTTTGTTTCGAGCATCACACGAGTTCCGTTATATCTCTCAGCTCTTTAGAACAAGCAATATAACAAGGAAAATAGTTTTGTCAAAATACTTTTTCCGACCATTGTATATGTAACTGCGCGCACATTAAATCAAAATATTGTATGTGTGGTGGTTTATCTCGTTGATTCGGAAAAATGTGCGCGCCTAGCTTTAAGAACCAAAATTGGAATGACTTTTGTTGCTTAAGCTTACCGTAACAATATTGAATAAACTTTTTAGAGACAAACCTTCAATATGAAAGTTTGAGTTGTTCTCTAGAATTCGAGTATTTCCCAAAAGTAGCAATTATTTGAAGAAGCCAATTTTAGCTGACAAAGTTCATATACACAGATATTTAAATTTGTAAATACGTCATATTCGGTGAGAATCAAAACTGTGCATAACACTCCAAAAATCCAATCAAAAACGACATAAGGCTAGGAATTTCTTAAACTTATGACTTTTTCGACAGTTGTTCAAAGTGTATTTCGAGTAAATGGTTATATTTTTCAATTGAAATATTTTGTGACCTATAGCCCAAAATGCGTTTCGCGCGGGCACGATAGTTGGGCTCATCAGTTAGATGCTATCGTACCTTTCTAAGACGCAATATTTTTGGTCGATGTCTACCGACTCTAATAGAATTTGCAGCATATATATAATGCAAATTATATTTTTCTAGGGGATTTTGGTTACATTCAATTACAATTATAAAGGGTTATCCATTTTGGGGTTCCAAAAGTATAGGGCTGGAATTCGAAATCTGTCAAACTAAGTTCTTAAACCATTTTTTTTTTGCAGTTGAAAATCTGACATGTGGCACTCAAACGGTTCAAATGGCACTCTAGGAATCGACGAGCAAATGTTTTCAAATATATCCAAGTTCATGATCAGACTTTTAGCTTACCACATGGTAGTCATCAGCTAAAAGGGTTTTTTAGCACTCAAATAATATTAAAAGCCATAGTAAAAATCGAGTTATAGAGTAATAAAATCACTTTTGTCGTTTAATGGAATAATATAGGCTGAAACTTGCCAGCACTTCATACCACCTAAAGACTTATACTGTTGAATTAGTTTAGCCACAAATCGAGTTTAAAGATAAAAATATGTCGATTTTTAGAAATTGGTTTTTCGTGTCGTGTAGTAGGGCAGCCCGCGGCTAGAAGTAACAGAAAATTAAAAAACGAGTGAACAAGATAAGTGTTCGTCTACTTCTAAGCTACCGTTGAGTATACTTTATATGTGAATAAGACATCATATAGAAAAGTTAAAAGGATAGTCCCCAAAATTGATGGAAAGATACTTCGTTCATATTTACAAACACATTTTTGGTAACCAAGACGATGAAAATGGTGTTCTATGTTTATATTTCGTTTTGTTTAAGTTTTTTCTTAATTTTTTATAAAAAGAAAAATGTCCATTTGACATACATATATCGTTGTCAACAAAAGTTTGAAGAGAAATGGGGTTGGTCATGTGTTTTCCTGGCTTGGTTATTAAAAAAATTCGTATGCATATGTACATATATCCAATACTGGTTTGGAATATTTAACTACATTCCTAAATTTTATGTGACTAAATTAAGCTTTTTACAAAAAAAAAATAATATTGATTTTCTTGTTTTTTTCTAGGAACATTAAAAATTAATTAAATAGTAAAATTTGTCAATTAATAGTATTTTTAAATTTTAATATTAATTTCATAAGTTTTGGTTCTGTATGTGCAATATTTTTTCTTGTTAATTTTTCTTTAAATTGATAGCTTCTCTTAAAGAATATTACAGTTTTTTTTATAATTTACCCTGGTCTATGTTACAACTTTGGGTCTTTAAACAGAAAAAAGTTTGGCTAACTCATTTCCAAAATCTTAGGTATTAACTTTAGTAAAGTGTTACTTTAAGCCCTGCTCTCCCCTACACCGATTGAAAGGTGGCCCTCCCAAGATCACCAATATCTAATTATAGTAGTAAGTAGTTTGGCCGCAAATCGAATTTAAAGAGAATAAAAGTGCCAAGTTTGATGCCTCAATGACGCTTAGTTTAGCGGCAAATCGAGTTTAAAGACAAAAATTCGTCGACATTTTTTTTTTTGGTATGTTTCAATGAAGTTATTTTATTTTATCTATTAATTTATTATTTATTACTTTTGTGTTTTACTATCCCTTAAGTTTTGAGGTGCAAAAATAATTTTTTGTTGGTGGCACCCAGTTGCCTAAAATGAAACTTTGTTGTCAGCATTGGCACTTGCAAATTTTTTTTCCCGGCAACGCTGTTTGATATTTGTTTGTTTTGTCGCGTTTTGTTGCAACACAAGCATACATGTAGCCGGTGCCGAACCTGCTTGATGGCAAAACAGGCAGTCGCCTAGGGCGGCAACATTGGCGCAACAAATTTAAAACTGAAAAAAATGTAACATAAATGCGCCTCCTTGAATCTAAAACGTTATCAACAACTACTGCACTGTATTTTGTTCATTCTTTTTGTTGTTCATTTTTTGTAGGATATGTTTATGTATACGAGGGCATATACTACATACAAATGTATTTCTTATACCGCTCTGTCTCACTATAATAGTATTTAACATATTGGAAGCTTGGTGTGCGTTGGACAAGACTTCCACGTTGCCATGGCGAAACCCTCGGTATCGAAGGTTATGAGTGAATTGTGGAGGTTTATTCAATATTTACGTAAATTTTATTATAAATCACCCATCGCTATTAAGCAACTGCGTTAAAAATACTCATAACGTTTCCTGTAAGTGTTGCTGCAGGGGAAGCTAGTTTTTCAAAACTTAAATAATAAAATCATATTTGCGCTCAATTATGGCTAAAGAGCGATTAACAGCCCCGACAACGATTTCCATTGGAAAAGAAACTCTGAATCGTATTGAAGAAGAAGAAGGAGGAATCGCTACAAGATTTTTGCAAAAATTAAATCGCGAAGAGCAGAATTTTAATCTCAATACGCAGGACCGGCTCCATCCGGTCCATCTAAACATCTAAAAAATCTTCCACGATAAGTTGTGAAGCAAATGCAACTTCAATAACTTTGTCCGAACCAGTCATTGAATTACTTCAAATTAATGAACCAATCAATAATGATATTGAAACCCCCTCAGAACCCACTGTACCTATTCTACCTGTATCTGTGACCGAACAGCTTGACTTGGTTCCATCGCAGGAGTCCGTCATTACAGTTTCCAAAACTCTATCTTCTGTTCCAAAGCCTAGGGCCATATTTATTTCTCGTCTCTTACCCGAAACTAATCCGAAAGACTTATTTGATCAGTTGGTTGCTACCAAAGCTATTGCAAATTCATCATGCGTCAAATGTTCCAAAATAAGTAAACCTAACAGTTTCGTAGCCTCTTTCAAAATAATTGCTCCAAATTCTCTCTTCGAACCCATATGTAGTAGTTCCTGGCTTTCTAATACGTTAGTGAAAGAATTTATAACCCCCTTAAGAAATAAATCTAATATAAATTCGGCTTCTAGTTTAAACTTAAATTCAAAAAACTACCCAGGTTCTGCCTCTACTACCAAAATGTAAGAGGTCTTCGAAGCAAAACTTCCAAGACATATAATAATTCCCTATCTTATTGAGACTTGGCTTAATGCCTTAATTTTAGACAGAGATATTTTTGTAAGCGAGTTATTAGTTTACCGAAAGGATTGTCATGTTAATATTATGAATTCAGTTGGTGGCGGAGTACTTATTGCTGTAAGAAGTAATTTCTGCTCTACACAAATAGTCTTCCCATTCAATCTGACAATTGAACTGTTGTGCGGCAAAATAACTAAGGAATCTTATTTGTTTTAAATGTTTATATTCCACCTAGAATACACAGTATACACTGAACTCTCTTTAGCGCTCGATTTTATTTTTAGCTTAGCTAGCCTGGACAGTAATATCCTTCTATTAGGGGATTTTAATCTTCCTCGCATTATTTGGGTTCCCTCTGATGACGAATCCTATTTTAAAGCTACCACAATTTCATCCCAACAGGAGCTTCAAATGTTGGATAATATTATGTGTACGGATTTATAACAAGTTAGCTCTTGACACAATTTTAAAGATAGACAACTTGACCTTGTATTCTCATCTCACGCCGTTAGTACAGTAGTAGTAGAATCTACTTCTAATTTATCTAACATACATAGATCGTTATCACCCGCCTCTTGACATTTTTCTTGACTTGAGCGGTCATTTACAAGAAAATAATAATCCTCATGACTGTTCCCATACTTTTGACTTTCGCAAAGGTGATTTTCAACAGCTCTTGGATAGTTTAATAACCTCCGGTATAGAACATTTACCGATTTCTAATGATCTTGACTCAAGCTTCTATTCTGTTTTGATGCGATGCATTAATGAAACTGTTCCAAAAAAAGATCTATTCCCTCTTATTTTTCTTGTCACCCTTGGTTCACAAAAGAACAGAAATGTATCCGAAATAAAAGAAATAAAGCTTGGAAAAAATATATTAGGTTCATGACGGTAGAGAATCAAGTAGTTTACATTTCCTTTTTTGAAGAATTAAAAAAACTCTCGTTCGAACTCTATAGCGAATATCTGGAAACCATGGGGTGTTCTTTGAAGTTAAGCCCGAAAAACTTCTAAATTCTAAAAAGAAATGTGTATCCAGTAAATCTCAAGAATAATGACGTGAGCTTGAGTACAACTTCTGAAATCTGTGAGGGATTTGCAAGTACTTTTAGACAAACCCTCATTGATTCACCCGTAGTTGTTGACGAAAACTATTTTCATTTTTTACGAAATTGTCGTCAAGTATCATTTAACAATATTGCAATAGAGCGTAAATAAAATTTGAGCTTTTGGTTACATTTAAAGAGGACTATTATATTGGACCTGAAGAATACCACCTGCTGTATTAAAAAATGTAGGTCCATTTTAGCTCTTCCTCTGAGAAATATTTTTGAACTATCTTTGAAATTAGGTAAATTTCCTTCAGTTTGGAAGAATGCATTTATAACTTCAGTATTTAAGAAGGGAGTCAAAACCAATATTATCAACTATAGACCAATTTATAAACTTTCTTGCATTCCAAAGTTGTTCGAACACGTTGTATGGGATAGTTTGACATTTATATGTAAAAATATTTTCTGCAACCAGCAACATGGTTTTATGCAGAAACGTTCTACTGTTACTAATCTAGTTGTATTTTTGATTAAATGTTTATATTCCGTAGAAAGTGGTCAAGAAGTTGATTGTGTATACACAGAATTTGCGAAAGCTTTTGATCAATTATCTCATGAGATTATCAAGTTAAAACTTAATTCATACGGGTTTCCTCCATCTTTCATCAAGTGGATATCCTCGTGTCTTGAAAATAGGTTATACGAATTCAAATTCAGAAATTCTTACTCAAAACCCTTTATTGTCAAATCATGTGTTCCGCAGCGAAGCCATCTTGGCCCATTACACTTTACATTGGCTATTAATGATGCTCATCTTTGTGTACGCAGTAGCGAAATTCTTATATTTGCAGACGATATGAAGATTTATAAAAATATAACATCTCCAAAGGATCAAACTCTATTGCAGGAGGATATTAACCACTTTGCCTTGTGGTATGAAAAGAACAGTTTGAATCTTAACCCGGCAAAATGTCAAACAATGACATTTTCGAAAAAGCGCTCTCCTTTTTCTCAAGACTATGTTATCTCACGGCACATTTTAACTCGTATTATAACTGTAAGGGACCTTGGAGTTCTCTTTACGCCCAATTTAGACTTTTCTGCCCATATTAATATCATCGTTAACAAAGCCAATTCAATGTTAGGTTTTATGAAGCGTTCGTCCAAAGAATTTGTTGATCCCAATGTTACCCGTGCTTTACACAACAGCTTGGTTCGTCCCCGTATAGAGTATGCATCGCAGGTTTGGACTCCTTTTTACGATATTCATATTGAGAGATTAGAATCTGTTCAAAGAAACTTTACTCGTTTCGCATTGAAAGGGCTTCAGTGGATTGATACTTGTTGATGCGGCTAGCTTTTTAGCCGAATATTGTGCAACAATAATACAACAATAATAAAAGCAAGGGGATGCGAAAGTAACGAAAATCTATTCGAAAATATAAAAAACCAAAGTTAGACTTTAAATTCAAAAATGACTCCACTTTATTAATTATTATTATTAATTTGAACACAGATATTGTACTGTGTGTTGACAATGAGTTAATGGACTGTATGCCGTGATGAATTGCAAGACTATTTGCGATGTGTCGAGTACTAATTGCAAAATTAGACTCTTTCGATGTGTCGATGACGAAGTGCAAAAATGGACTGTTTTTATGTGTCCATGGCGAAGTGCAAAAGTGGACTGTCCTTTATGCCCACACAGTATAGGCTTTTTATACAATGCCTTTCAATTTCTCGTTCGAAGGTACCGCTATTTGGGAGCGGCCGATGTCGATGGTTTAAATACAATGCAAGTTAAAGGCATTGACTGACATTGACATTGACCCAAATGTGTTGATTGATGGGTGCCATAAAAAGTGTGCGATTTGGTGATTCTAACTACATGTGAGTTTATAGGGTGATGTTTGGTTGTTTTGCATTTGGAGACCAATAATGATTGCAAGTAGCAACACTTGTAATGCCCTCCCTTTTGACCAACGTTTATCTATTCTTCGCACAGAGAAGAACTAACAATGATTTGGTATTCTTCCACCAAATAATAACTGGCGACAAAGGTGCACCAGACCTAATATGTTCAGTTTTTTTTAAATTATCGGAGTGGATATTATAATCTTCGTGGACTCGCCTTGATTAAAGTCCCAACACATACGGCGAACTATGGAATGCATGAGCTCTTGACACGTATGGGTAGACTTTTCAATAGGAATTCAAACATTTTTTATTTCAATATTAGTAAAATTAAATTTAAAAATCTAATCAAAACCAGTGTTCCACGCTCCTAAATGTTTTTTTTTTTGGTTTATTGTTATGTTCTTGTTTTGTATTGACGTAATGTTATATGTTTATATTTCCATGTCTTACTTTTGTAAGTGTTTTTTGTAATAGAGTTTGCCTACTAACAACTAATACTGCACTAAATGATGAGCCGGTGGTACAACACAGTTTTCTGTGTTGGCAAACCATTGGTCGGAAGACGAAGCTTGCCATAAGCTCTCTTCGGCCAATTCTGATAGTGTGAAAAAAAAATGTTTTGTATCTAAGATTATTTTATCGAAAATCCTTGAAATGTATTAAATACTTATAACTTTTAAATATAAATTTGTACGATTTTTATTTTTTTTGTTTAACTTTGGGCGGGAAAATTATAATTTGCCTAGGGTGGCAAAAAAAATCCCCAGGTTCGGGACCGCATGTAGCGATAGGCATACAGATTTCTTCGGTATAATGGTTCCATTTCTGGCGAATTTATCGGCTTTGCATTTTCCCAGGATATCCCTATATGTCACGGCGGCACCCAAATCAGGTAAATGTTAAACTGTTCTGCCATCTCCCTGAAAGATGATCGATAGTTGCGGGCAGTTGTACAGTTTGTGTTTTCCATTAGCCAGAAAAGAATCTTTTTATCGCCAGAACTTCCTCTGGGATCACGCTAAAATGTTCAGGCAGAAGGAAAGAGAGACTTAGATTTAGTCAGTATGGTTTTTTCCCTCTTCGGTTTTTGAAGCGTCCGTAAAATAAGTGAGCTGATTCATCTTTTAAGAACTTCTCATCCTTTCAAGCAAATCTTGGTGGGATGCTAAATTCTTGTCGAAGATAAACTGGTATATACAAAATATTTTAACATGTAAAGAGTCTCTCGTTGAACATAAGTATATTCCTTAAGATTTAAAATTGAGTTTTTTCCCAACAAAAAAAATAATCTTCGTTTTTTTTCAGTCATTTTAATCTATTGGAATTTTAACCACTTAAATGAAATTCGATGGTTTATATCTTGACAGATAGAGGATAAATTATATCTTGACGTAAATATGGTATTTCGTTCCAGATGTCACACTAAGTTCTGGAATTAAATGCCAATTTTGATTTGATTTTTCTAAGAAGTTGAATACAGAAGAATTAGATTTTATTAAAAATTAAAAACAATAAGATACATAGATGTATTAGGTTCTTACTTCAATAACGTATTTCATTGCTCTTGATTAAGACAATAATACATTTTACTAAAACAAAATCTATTTAAATTGAATGACTGAATTCGCTGATAGATAGTTCAATACACTTTATAGAACTTTAAATATTCTACCTGTATGGTAACTCTACCGAGAATAAAAGTGTGGTCCTTTAACACGAACAAAGGTGCCATTTGCAAATGTTCCCATTTGAAAATTTGAAAACAGTAATAATTTACAAATAAATCCCTTTCCAGTTGTTATTCCCCGGATCTTTTTTCGCTTCGTTTCTTCGCACATGAAACTTTTCGAGAGTTTCGAACAAATTTCAAACGATTCAGTTGCTTTTGCTTTAGTCTAATTACATTGAGCGCAAAGGAGAATAGTACCAATTATGTGCATAACACAAACACAAAAAAAAAAAACATTAAAAGAAAAAGAAGCACACGAACGAAGAAAAAAAAATCAAACGATAGAGTACTATGTACCACTATGGATTTGTGTTACCCATTAAACTGTAATCTCCCTACAAGGATACAAAATACATTTCCCTGTGTGAACTCTCATTACGGATGTTACTCTGTTCTGAACTAACTATACACGTTTGTGTGTGCACCTTTACATTTTTTTGTGGTCTTTTATTTTTCTTTTTTATCTCATATTCCATTTTGAGAACACAATGAAGTTGTTACACGGAATCACCGCTTTAATGAACACGGATGTAACTTCGGTAACTGTATGCAAGGATATATTAAGTTTCACGCGGGTGATGTGGGACCTCTCTTTGGAATCTGGATGTACGAATGCGGGTGTAAATCGTGGCTGTTTTTGTCGCTATAAAGTCATTTCCGGTGTGAGTGTATGTGGGTGGTAGAGAGGAACACATCGCAGCAACCAGGATAAAAGTGTTGCTTAACTGGTAAAATTATTTTTATTGGCATGCAGAATGCGAGTCAAGAGGATGTGAATTCGGGAAGAGATTTTTTTTTTTTTATTCACTTCTCTTTTTTATAGATCAAATTATATCGCGTTGATTTTAAAGGGAAGAATTTATTTCTGCAATGTTATTTTTTGTTCATGGTGGTTTATTGTTAATTAAAATATGGATGAAACATGTTTAAATTGTAGTTAGGGGTTCCAGTAGGTGGAGAAGGTGCGTGTTGTTTGTGTTGTGTGTAAAGGAAAACATTCAAATCGAAAAAAGTGGATTTTGTTTTTTGAACTTAATTTAACGAAAGGTTGTTTAGAGAATATAATCAAAAGAGAAAATTGTGTATGTATGGAAATCCTTATTATAAACATCTATGAGGAAAAAAACGTTTGAAATGTAGAAGGGGAATACATTTAACAGATGCCAACAAAACTATTGAGTTAAGTGTTCAACTTTAATGAAATGCAATAGATTGGAACTGAAAACTACAATTCTTTTATATATTACATGTTAATTTCGCTGACAATGAAGCGTTTCGGTTTTGGATCTAGTCAAAACTAACAACTGTGCAGTACTTACTTAAAACAGCCATCTTCAAACATAAGCCTGTCAATTTAAACAGTGCGAGCGATGTAGAAGTCCTGATATTATTATTATTATTAGTTTTCTTTATTTAAAATACGACTATATATATAAAAAGAGGTTAATAATAGAAAATAGAGGATTGCAATTTTTTTTCCCCCGTGGGTAGGTGTAAAACCTTCAAAAGGCTCTATGAGGACCGAAAAACGCGTGCTCATAGGAGTGTGAGATTCTTACTGCACTGAATTTAATTAACGTGTTGCAGGTAACTATCCTGTTCCTGCTTATACCGCGATTTTAAAGCGGATTCTCGTTTAGTGCAGCAGATCGGAAGGCTTTGTCCTTCGCAGGCGGCGTACTAAATTCGTTTCATCGATAATTTCGATTATAGTACTATTGCAGTGTTGCAATAGCCGTTTTCTATGATTTCGGGCAAAATTTTTTATTTCATCGCGAACCGTGGGAATCCCGAGATCTCTGTGGAGATCTTCGTTTCTAATGTACCAACGTGCGTAAGTCCAGACAGGCTTAAGCACCTGCCTGTACAAAATAAGCTTGTTTTCGGTACTGAGCTTAGAGTGTTTCCCGAGCAACCAGTACATATCTCTGAGTTTATTATTTAACTCTTCGCATTTCTTTTTAACATGCGGTTTCCATTTTAATTTCGTGTCTAGAGTCATTCCGAGATATTTTGCTTCGTTAGCAAACGGAACTTGAACCGTATTAAGAAATACCGGTAATCTATTAATTTTCTTATATCTACATGGACTGATCTTAAATCTACATGGACTGATTTTACTTCTTTGAGCGATATCCGCCATGTTTTTGTCCAATCATTGACATTATTCAGAGCTTTTTGTAATTTTGTCGTAGAATCATTTATCGTTTGGCCCACTGCTAGTATTGCAGTGTCGTCAGCAAACGTGGCTACGATAGTGTCTTCTATTTGAAGTATATCACGTGTAAATAATAGGTAAAATATTGGACCAAAAACACTTCCCTGTGGTACCCCATCCAATATTTCTTTGAGATCCGAGTAATCGTTTCCATGTCTTACTCTAAAAAGTCTATTTTCTAGATATGCTTTTAGAAGCGTATAAAGTGCTTTAGGCAGAATTTGTCTTTGTAAAATTTAGGCTTTTGTACCACATCTAATCGAAAGCTTGCGACACGTCTAGGCAGACCGCCGAACAAATTTTGTTTTCTTCAAGAGTTTTCTCAATGACGTCAGTGATCCTATGCACTTGGTCAATTGTCGAATACTTGCTTCTAAATCCGAACTGATGTTCAGATATTAGGCGCTTTTCTTCTATTTTGGCTTCAGGTGTAGAAGTAATATTCTTTCAAAGACCTTAGATATTACGAGCAGAAGCGAAATAGGTCTATAAGATTTCTTATCATGTGATGGTTTTCCTGGTTTGAGAACCATTCCGCAACTTTCCATTGGCTCGGAACGTACTCTAGCCTTAGAATGGCATTTATTATATAAAGAAGATTAATTAACTCTTTGCGAGGAAGCATTTTGAGAACTTCGGCTGTAATAAGGTCATATCCCGTAGCTTTCTTGTACTTAAGCTTCCTTATTTCTCTACTTAATTCGGCAAGGGTAACATTTCTTGTTATGTAATTTTCGCTTGAGTTAGAACTTATATTTAAATTTTCATTGAGTACTTGCCCATCAAAAGGTTTAAATGTGTTCTCCAGGTAATCCGCGAAAAGGTCTGCTTTCTCTTTGTCGCTTTTTGCCCATTCGTTTTGAACATTCTCAATCGGAGGCGCTGGGAACTTCTTTTTTTTTTTTTATAATTGTGCAAGCGCTCAAGGGATTATGAATACCCTTTATACGTTCTTAACACAGCGCGGGCACACGGTGAAAGAAGAGAAAGAACGGTAGGAAAGATGTGTGGCGCGATGTTCTGAGACCACAGCTGGTTGTTGTCTCTGATTTGTCTCCAGGGATGGCGGCTGAACTAATGCGGAGAAAATTACCGTGTCTTATTTATTTATGACTCTTATAATTCGCATTATTTTATTTGATTTGTTATCATATCTATGAGTATACTAGTTTACTCAATCACATGTTGTTAGTGTTATGCCTGAACAGCATGTAATGAGTAAACCAGCAACTCATTTTATGACAATTTTTTGCGAATTGTTTTTTTAATGGAATATAAGAAGACATAGACAACGGCAGGGATCGAACCTGCGACCAAGAGGTTGACAGTCGAGCACACAACTATAGCGCCACGGCCACCCCGTGGTTTCTTCGTTACTTTAACAGCTTTCCAGAGTGAGTAGTTGGATTCTTTTCCTGCTGTCAAGCTTTCAAAATAATTTCCAACTTCAGAATTTTTGAATTCTGCTATTGTCTTTTTTAGTAAATTACACAAGCGATTTAAATTTACCTTGTGTTGAGGAGCTCGAGTTTGCTGCCATTTCTTACGTGCTTTTCGTTTCTCTTTTACTAAATCTTTTATTTCCTGCGGATATTTTAGGTTTTTAAAGCGCGGCATTTCTCTTTGGTACGGGGTGTTTTTGCATGCGGCTTTTTGTACGATATGGACGAAGTTATCTACTGCGTCTTCAAGTTCCAGAGGCGTTTGTAGTGAAACCCTTAATTCAACGTTATCCTCTATATCTTTCTTAAAACCTTCACTGTTGGTTTTCCCATTGGTTAGCGTGGGTGGTTTTTCATTTTTAACAAGATTGTCGCTCATAGTGAGAATAACAGCAGAATGATCTGAAAAAAGATCAAAGTTTTCTGTTATGCTAATTTTGTTTGAGGGTATTCCTTTGACCACAAAAAAATCAATAAGCTCAGGTATTTTCGATAGATCAGTCGGCCAGTAAGTCGGGTTGCCAGTCGAATGAAAATCGCAATTATTTTCCATTATCGCTTCGTAGATCATTCGACACTTTTGGGAAATAACTCTAGATCCCCAAAAGCTGTGCTTCGCATTAAAGTCACCACCAAGAATAAAATTTTGTTTAAGTAACTTTAGCACGTTCATAAATTCATTCTTGTCAATTTTACATCGTGGAGGACAGTATATGGGAGATACATTTAGTACAACATTCTGAGTTCTAACCTGTACGCCGATTAATTGCATTGATTCAGTCTCTATTTTTGGGCCTATCGTGTGTTCGATGCATTCTTTTATAAATAAAGCTGCCCCACCTCTTGCTTTGTTCGACGGATGAGTTGCGTGGTATTCTAAATGTCCATTGATCTTACTATTTGATTGTTTCTTGACATGCGTTTCCGATATCAAGCAAATATCAATATCTTTCTCATGCATAAACATTTCTAGTTCTCCAAGTTTTTGCCATAATCCGTTGGCATTCCAAGTAATTATTTTGAGCTTTTCCATCATTCCATCATTTCTTTTTGTAGGGCGTTTTGGCCGAAAACTGTTTTCGAGTTTAGTTAGCCTATCAAATATAAGTTTATTTGTACCACATTGCTCCTCAATTTTCGAAAGGATTATGTTTAAGACGTTCGTGAGTGGATCACCAGCAGTATCTTTTTGTAAAGGTATGTTCTTAGCCGTTATTTGGTGTTTGCTCTGGTTGTGTTTTGGTTTGGGTATTTGGGCATTTAACCTCTTAGGGGTATTAAGAATTTGCTTTTCTACTTGGCTTGGTGGTTCTCTTTGTGACTGCGTAAATTTTGATCTTCGTTTTTGTAATTCGTTTGCTACTTCACAGCCTCTATAGTTGGCCGGATGACTTTTATTACAATTTATGCACGTTGCTGCACTTTTGCTATCTCAGGTGCAGTCTTTAGTAAGATGATTTCCGGCGCACTTTACACACCTAGGTTCTTTTTTGCAATAAGTTTGCGAGTGATTGAATTCTTGGCAGCGTTTACACTGCGGAATCATTCTTGAACTCTTTCTTAAGGTTCGATCTTAACAACAATATTGAGGATTGTTTTAATTTTGTAACTTTCGTCTATTTTCTCTGCCTTATCAAAAGTAAGAATAAATAGTGGAAAACCACGGTGTACCACATTTGTTTCGCTATCTTTTTTTGTGATTCTCTTTTGACGATGTTCACAGCATGTACCATTCCACATTTTCTTCGTTTAGTTTTCGCGACAGGAGACGATAACTTTCAGGATCTTTCACGCAAACTTTCCATTTGTTGTTATTAAGTGAAGTAACTTTAAAGTCTGATGGTGCTAACGTCTTTAAGATAGTTTGCAGCCGGTTATACTGCGCAATACCGACAACATTAATTGGTGGCGGAGGTCTTATCTTAAGAGGTTTTTCTTTAATATTGGCATTTTTTGGTGATGCAATTTTTTCAGGAAAACAGGCGCCATCAGGTGAGGATCCAACCTTGCGTTTTTTACTCGGATTTTTGTTTGAGGACTTATCTGTTTCGCGGGCTAGCTCTTCTTCATCAGTCTCATAAATGACATTTTTCGCTTGTGATAAACCAGCATTCGAGTCATTGGGTGATATGCATTAAACGGAAGTATTTACTACAAGTAAAAGATAATAGTAAATACTATAACTTAAAGCAAATGGTTAAATTTAAAGTATTTACTTCATTCCATATGCATAAAATTTAGTACTTACTAACTGGCAAATACTTTCAGTATATACTAAATTCATCTAAGTAAATACTAGAATTCATCGGAAATTGATAGTAAATACTTTTTTTTTCTTATCGGGTTAGTAAACAAATAGTTTTTTGCCAGATTAACCGTTTAATCCCTATATTAAATTACTGTTGCCCTTCTTGTTGTTTTGTAAACATCTGTTCATGAAATTTTATCAATCATTAATTTGTTGAAAGTCGACTGAGCAACAATGAAGAACGAAGGTTTGTCAATAAGCCAAATGCACCTAGTTTTTGTGCGTATTTTAAAAGTACATAGTGTTCTTATGAATAAGTCGCAGCAACCGGCAGTAAAAAAAGCGAAGTCAGAGGCTATGAAAATATTCATAAATGAATATAAATCTGAAACTGGTGTTGAACTCAGCGAAGACCAAGTAAGGAAAAGGGTCAATAACTTTAAGTCGGATGTAAAGAAAAAGACGGACCTAAAGAAAACGGGGAATAAGCGCATTAAGCTTAAAGAATGGGAAATAATATTCAAAGATCTTTTGAGCGCTGATGAAAATCCCTCTATCTCTTGCATTCCTGGTAAGCATTATTTTATATCGATGTATAATACATACATATGCTTTAATTTTACTACTAAATTTTCGTATGCATACATACATGCCTATGAAGGTGGTTTATCTGTGGGAGCAGATAATACCAATCAAGAAGAAACTGAAAGAGAAGTTCGTTCAACAGCAGATTTTCCAGATCAAACAGAAGATCTCTCACAAGATTTCTGAGTAACAAAGCAGAGGAGATTGAAGTTTGATAAGACAGATGAGACAAAAAATGTCACAAATGGAGAGCTTCAACGCTTAGTTTTACTCGAGCAGTTGAAGCTTTTAAGGATGCAACAAAAAGAAATGGAAACGAAAATCAACATGGGGAAAGAAGCAGACAACTCACAATCCTTCAATAGTTCAACTACTAATATAGTTACTGACAGTGGATCTACTTATTCCAATTTATAAAATATTTTACGCATTACTTTCAGTTTTATTGAAAGACAATAGTTTTTGGAATTTCTGTTTATGTTTGTTTAATCTGCACAGAATTTTTTAATTTTATTTATGACACATCGTAGAATTTCATTTCAATATAATTTATTTATTTATTTTGTATTTTTAAAGATATAAATATATATGTATATACATACATATTAAAGCACAATAAATTTCTAAGCATTCAAGTTCAAAATAAGTTCAGTTAACTCCAATCTTTTGATTTGACCAGATCTTCGGGTTTCAAGTACACTGGCCATTACGTGTTCATCATCAACGGTGTTCCCATTTTCTCTGCTTTCTGATAGTAAATCGAAATTGTTGTCATCTCTCAAGTATTTTCCAATATTGTGCAACACGAAATAAGCGACAATTATATTTGGAACGTTTTCTATGTGAAGGCGTATGCAATTTTGTAAGATTGGAAATCTTTTCTTCACTTGGCCAAAACATCTTTCAATTATGTCCCTTTCCTTTGAATGCAGTTTGTTGAAAGCTCTTTCTTGGTTACTCGTTGGGTTTTTAAAGGGTTCCACAGCACTGTTTCTCCAAATTCTGGAATCGTGAACTGAGCCCGGCCATCGGCAATCAACACTTGTAAAATATTCCATTGAATAACAAGTTGCCTGGATATTGATGGAAGCATATCCTTTTCGGTTAATGTATTCTTCCGAATAAAATCTAGTTTGTAATATTTCCACGTGATTACAGTCCAAGGCTCCTATGCATAATGGGAACCTGTATTTGCTTAGCCAAACACTTTTTGCTCCCAGCTGTTCTTCATAGCTCGATGGAAATTTTATCCAATGAGAAGATTTGTCTTTTATTAATTTTGAAACAAAATTAACTGTTCTGGATACAGTACTCTGATGAAAGCCTATATCTTCACCAACGCCAACTTGAAATCCAGGATCTCCAACGTATCGTAAAAAAATTCGCATCTTTTCTTGATGAGTGATTGCCCCTCCTCTTGTTTCAGTTTGAGCTCCTTAAAAAGTATTATATAAATGAACCATTTGTTCAATATAAGACTCTATATAAACTTGGCGACTAAGGGCAAGTTTTAAAACTTCGCCAGTAACTAAAAACCACTAACTCCTTTAACTAACGGAAGCCTATTGGTATAGTATCGCAACATACATATAAATATAACAGTTTTCATAAGTGTTTGCTTCTTGTAAAATTATAAATTATATTTTTAAGTTAACAGGCGTATACGAAAATAGAAAGTTTTACACCATTTCCGCGAACTAACAAAAGGCTCCAAATAGTAAGGGTGTGTCAAGTTTTAAAACTACAAAATTACGATTTTGCAATGAATTACCAATGAAGTATTCACTCAACCAATCTACGTTTTCCCTCTCAAAACCATAGAGTTGCTTAAAATTTGATTCTGAACCCGATATTCGACTTTTATAGACTTTTTGTGAACTAACGCGTACAAATTCCGCCATTTCAGTACGGTCAACAGTAACTTAATTTTAATTTATATCAGCGACGTGAATCCTTTGAGAATAGAGTTAAGACTGTAAGTATTTATGGTTTCGAAGCTACATAGTTATGTTAAACAAATCAAAATCAAAAAAGTATGTACTTTTAAATTTTCATGTTGCTATCCTTTGAATTTGAAAAAAAGAAGTAATTCCTACAGAAAAAAGTACTTGCATACGGAATAAAGTATTTACTGAAAAAATTCATCCGAAAAAAGTAAGTACTGTGGCCTCAAGTAAATACTTTATTTTCAGCATTTACTGCATTTTCATGCATATCAAAAAAAGTAATTACTTAGAAATTCTCAAGTAAAAGCATTTACTATCTTTTATGCATATCACCCATTGTGGTGTTTATTCTTCAGAACCTCATTTTCCTTACGAAGAAGATCAACTTCTTTCCTTAACTCCTGATAAAGTTTTACTACTTCATCAAGTTTTTGACGAAGATCATTATTATCTTTCTCAAGAATTTCGCTTTTCATTGAGTCCTTTTTTACTCGCGCATCTGGCGTTACCGGCGAACTTTTCTTACCGTTGTCCCTCGATTGGGATGGAGGTGATCGAGCAACCCTTGCCTTTTTTAAAAAGGGATTTATTAAATGCAATAATTGGCTCTCCCCAGAATCCGTAAAGCCGACCTCCGAAGAGGATGGATATTCCAGTGAACCTGGATTGGCACCTGGGCTAATGTATCTATTTGTTTTACTCATTGCATATTTATGTATACGTTCACTCTTAGTATACGGAGGTTGGATTTTAGTCGCCTCTTACGACAGGCATGCCTTACCTCGGGTATATTCTTTTTTGTTCCCCTACCCGAAGGGGATAATTAACAATAAATAAATCTAAAGATATATAAAATAGTATTTTCTATAAATAAGAGCAAAAGTAAGCATATAACAGAATATTTATTAGGCCTTACATTGCTGAGTTAACTATAAATTATTATTAAGTATTGCAATAACATTGGACTTTTTGTTTTGAAAACGTCGATTTGCTTTGAAACATCGATTTGTTAAAAAATCCTTCATTTTTTCGGCACTCAAAGCAATTAATTTTTTTTTGTCTCAAAAAAGAAAATACATATTTTATGTTTTTACGCTGCTACCTCTGCTGCTCTAATGTTTTCTTTCAAAAATCCCAACTGTTCAAAAAAACAGAGGATTTTCCACAATTTACATTTTTCTCATCTCAAAGATTCGAAACAAATTAAGCGAATAAACTATACAAGTCAGTAAGCAGGTAAGTGCTCGAAATAATGAAATTATTCAGGATTTGTATCAAAATACACAGATATACAATGAAGATATAGGAAGTTTAAGTTTTTTAGCGAAGCAAGGAAAATGACAAAGGCCATGAATATGTTGTATCTATGTATATACATTATATTGAGAAAAAAGAAGATTAAAGCCCTTCCGTTCGTATAGCCTATATATTGTGCTTTAATGCAAAGAAAATCCGAAGGCAGAAAAAAAAATTCAAATTCGGTGCATGTTTCGTATCTTTTTTTTTCAACGATTTCACTTGCAAATCGACAAAGGACCAAACCAACGATTTAATTCAAAAGTTAAATTGTCACCGTTAGATACAAACAAAATTTATTCATCATTGTTTGTATGTGGATTGGGTTGACAGCGGCAAGCGCAGTAGATATGTACTATAGTTGGCATCAGGCGACCGACGATGACTGGTAAATTTTAGTAGAGGGTCCTTCTCTGGTCTGCATAATCTCGTTATACCCAGGGCAAAACTTTTACCAACGAAGTGAATAACAAAAAAAGAAAACATATTTCCTGGGGTAAATTTTAGTGGCAGACAACGGTATACACAGGCCAGCATTGCACTGAAAGGTAAACAAGACACAAATCGAGAGATGAATCATTTATTCAAGCATTGACGTTGTCCTTCTAGTCAGTCGTCATTCACAATTACAGTGCTGGATCGTTTTAATGAGGGGAACTCCAAAAGAGTCTTATTTTTTCACACCAATTTGGATGTTGATGAATCTCAAATATCATTGATGAATATAGGTATTTCAATTATTTTCAACACAAGTGAGATTTATTAAAATACTTAATTTTCAAAGTTATTTTTTTTTTAAATATATAAATAATACTTCTAAAAAAAGATGGTTTCTCTTTTGACGTTTTTCAATACCAAAATGCCACTAGACTTGGTTATGTAATATTACTTGAAGTATTCTTAAGAAAAAGCATATTCCCTTAAACAAAATTTACGTAACGAAAACGTAAAATAACTTATGCGAATACATAATGTTAAAGCCTGAGTTTCCTTTATGAAATTTCTCTCAAAAATAAGAAATTTAATCAAAATCATTGTGGTGTTTTCCAAAACAAAGCTTACTTACAGTCAGATGCAACCAACTCTATGGAATGAAAATCACTATTTTTGAAATTATTGGGGAAATGATAGAAAAAGTGGCACTAAAAGATTATTTATGCAGGCTGCTGAACAGTCGACGAAAGCGAATTTCGATCTCCTTAGGTACCATTCGAAATAAGCGATTATAATCACTCAATGACATGCAATCAAATATTGAAAACTGGGTTAAACATATCAAATTTGTTCCAACATGCAAAAGGGTTTTTTCTTAAAGAAATAAAATACACGATCTCGAGTACCTGCTCTTTTGCTCAATACAGATTCTTAGTAGAAACGGTTAATTATATTTTCAAAGTTGTTTTTTACTAAATTTTGTATATACAAAATTTTCTTTAATTTTTTTCTAAGAAAAATTGGTATGGCTCTTAGAAGTATATATTTAATAATGAAAGCTTAAAAATATAATTTCGAAAAAAACGCCATCCGTTTTCGAAATAGTGAATTTTCAAAAATCCAAAAAAATATTAATGGAAAATTTTAGTATGCACTTTTATTTATAATTTGAAGGACATCATATATCAACATTTTAATCGGATTCCGTCGAGCAGGTTTAGACAAAATCGAAATCTTTGTAACGTTAATAACAAAATAAAAATGTTGACGAAAATGTAGACTATATCTAGAGTAGTATACACATTTTTTTGTATCAACATCGTTAAAACCGAGATAATTAAGGTGATAGGAAAAGTTGTGTATGACAAGTAACGTTATTTATGGAACTAACAAAAAACGATTCAAAAATCTATATTTGACACATTCACCTAAAACGCTTAAGTGTGACAAGCATTGAGAAAATCGCTTGGGTCGATTAGACTGTAAATCGTTCTGTAGACGGACAGAGAGACAAAATTGCGGGACCCACTTTTTTCGTCTTCGCTATCATCGTAATTTCAAGTTTGATTAAAATGTCGAGTTCGATTTTTTTCCTACTGCAAAACTTGCCCTATACCTACGGTGAACATCTGTCCCGTATTTCCCGGGACAGTCCCGTATTACGCTCGACTGTCCGGGTAAATTTCAAGAAAACTCGGAACGTACAAATGTCCCGTATTTTATTTGTTGTCCTGGGTTTGTCTCATATTACCATATATTTATATTATTTGAATAACGTTCAAAAAATTAAAGAAAAGTAGACCTTAAGTTGAACATAAATATTTATGATTCGTCTGTATCAGCAAACGGGCCTAAAACTTCTCTGCGCAGAGTAAGTTTTGTGACAGTTTTTTTATGATTGTTCTAATCATGGCTGTACAAAACTGTCCACTCTTGGCTCGTTATTTTTCACTACAACTAGGTATCGTTGTCAAGACTTTGGAGGTTGAAAATCTTCCAAGGGAAACATCGGACATCGCTTCAAAATACATACATTTTGGAAATTTGTGCTTACAACTTAAACTGTAATATTTTGGCGGGTCAGCAAGGAAAGGCAAGAGCAACACTTTTTGATAAACTTCGAGCCCGTACCGATAGTGAAATCATTGGAGTTAATTGTGCTGCTCACAATTTCGTTTCTTATCTCTGTTCATGTTGAAAAATTTATGGAAATTTGCGAAAAGTCTCAGACTAAATACTTCAAACTAGTTCGTTACAGAAATACTAGTTGGCTATTTCTAAAACCAGCTATTGAGAGAATAATACAACCTTATAATCCCTTAAGAGATTTTTTTCTTATTTTAGAAAATTTGCTTAACAACTCTTCATCTGAGGTCCTTTTTTCTTCATTTCATTCAATCCGAGGCCTCAATTTTACATGTGAGCATATTATTAGCAGAGTCCCCAAACATTTGCATGTCTAAAGTTGCGCTAGCAATGAAATGCCTTATTAAAATTAAAATCTAGAATAGCAGAACAATTGATAATATTTTGTTTGCAAGTAAATTGATCAATGAATAATTCGAACAAAAATTAATTGACCAAAAGTAATGTAAAGCAAATATTCATCAATTTTACATAACGTGTTACGAATACTTAAATCATTGGGATGTATCTTTCAAATAATATGATGTTTTTAGTTGGGTAATTCTTCGAAACATTCCTTTTTCCTAGCTGGCCAGAAATAGAATCTTCGTTATCTTTTGTCAACCAAAAGCAGAGGGATACAACTTTCAATGATTCCACCTTGTTTGACGAATTTGTGTGTTACAATATTATAACAAAATGGATAAAGAACAAAATAATTGTGGCCGAGAAAAAGAAAGACATATTTTAGCATTTTTGCAAACAAAGTATAAGCTTCAAAAATCTTTTCTTATTGTCGAGTTAGGCCTCTGTCTGCCAGGTTCAAATGCTCCAACCGAAAAAGTTCTTTGAAATTTGTTAGGCAAAAAGTACCAAGTACCAACTATTTTGTTGGTAATGTGTTATTAATGTTTCTGTTTCAAAGACTTGGTTTTTTGCATTTTGTGATGTTTTTTAAACTTCTTTTTTGTTTTTGAGAATTTTGTTGATTTTGTACCAAACAAGTTTTTCAATTTTTAAATTTATGTCCTCCCGGGTTTGGCTCAGAGAAATATGGTCACCGTACCTATACCTATAGTACCTATATCGCAAATAAATAGTAAGTATACGCCCGAGTGTATTTTGTTGTTTTGACTTGGAGATTTTTTATTTTTTGTGGTTCAATTCATTTTGTATTTAAATTTAAGTTCTTGGAGCTGTGTACATGCTAGAAGATGATAACTCACAAAACGCCATAATTGACATTCAGTCTCAAATAAATTGAAAACGGATGCACTGCTTTGCTTCCTTTAGATTTGTAAACGTTACCGATTTTTTTTTTTTTTTGTAATGATAGGGTTTTTATTTTATTCCATGTTTCAAGCATCATTTCTTATAAAGGGCTGAGATGTAGCTCAAAAAGTCAAAACACCAAGATATTAATTAGGCCATATTCTGCGCCGTTTTTCAGGAAGGAAAATTCCGTTGGTCAGAAGCCCGATAAGTTAGTAAGTAAATGGCAGTGCTTGAAAACTATACAATTTTTTGATAATGATAAGTAATCAGGCTCCAAATTCTTTAGCAAGTTCTGCTTTTACGACTTCTAAGATATTTTGTAAAAAATAAAATGGGCCCTTAAACCTTTCTAAGGCCTAACCATATTATTGACCGCCCCCTTTCATTTGCCTGGCGGTTTTTTCGTTAAAAAAAAAAGAAAAAAAAACACCGTGCATTAGTTTGAGTGTGAGCGAGACAATAGTTTGGTGTTTGCATCTAAAACCACACTCTACCAATTTTCTATCACCCCATCATGAATAATAATTTAACCAAGTGGAAAATTCAGTTTGGCAAACAGTTAGAACTGTTGAAATATTTTCGCGTAACAATTTTGTTATTGTGGAGTTTAGAAACGAAGTGTTCAAAAAATGACAAACTGATGGCAGAAGTTGTTTGGTTGTTGTTTTTTTTTTTTAATTTAATTTCAATATTTATGCCGTTTGCGAGAAATCAGAATGTTAGTTCGGTATTCGTATATGATAGCTAATTTGAATTTCGTCAAAATGAACCCACCTGCCATTTGGGTGAGATCAATTTTTGTTAGAAAGTTGTTGATACAAAATTGGTTGTTTATTTATAAAACTATATTTTTATACATAAATAGGGTAAGAATCAGTTGTTCTTTTTTCGTGAAAGGATGACTAACATTTTTTAAAGGTCTACACTTTTACTGATTCAGAATATTTTCTACAAGTACATTGGTATAAAAAATATACCAATGAAAATTATACTTATTGCAATAGATGTCTTGAATTTTGAAATAGGCTTATCCTATTTTCCTATTCCAATGAGCAAAATGTTATTCGTTACTTGGAATATATAAGTAATATATGATAAGTTATGGATTCGTGGAAAAACTCGAACTCGGGATTTTGATCAAACTTTACATTACAATTTTTCGAATTAAGCAAAAAAAATATTTTTTTTTGAAAACTCAAAATTTCGAAAACGAATGAATCGATATTTTGATTTTAGTAATTTTTTGGCATTATCTTGAATAGTTAAGAAAACTATATTCCTAAAATAATAAATAACGGTACCCTCCACCCGCCCCCCTCGCATACAAATATTAAAAAAAACCTTAGAAAAGAATGCATTTTTCGAAAACGGCTCCAAAAATTTTCATAAAAAATTGTTAGTTTTTCATATTTTCGATTTCGATCTCACTATTGGGTGAACCGATTAAAATTATTTTTTTATGCAAATGCTCCCTAAGAAAGTTAATAAAACTGCGTACTCAAATTTTCAAAAAAAGGTTTTTCGATTTTTAAAAAATAAATAATTTTTTTGAAATTTGAATTTTATATGTACATTAATATTTATTATGGCGTTTCAATTTTTTTTAATGTTCTTAAAATTGTATACATAAAAAAATATTTTTTTAAAAAACCGCTCCAACGATTTTTGAATTTTTTTAAATATATTTTTAATTATCCACGATTTCAAAATGCGTCTTTCTTTTCCCTCAAACTATAACGACTAAGCAATATAAAATCATTTAATTATGTGTATTATCCATTCATTTCTTCTTTATTATTATTCCCTTTTTAATAATGTTTGCGTACGTCACTCAGTACTACATACAATGTAACCCCTCATACATTTATATATACATATATGTCTTTAAAAATCACTTTTAGTATGCATATTGCAATACCAGACTGCGTACCTACTAACTGCGTCATTGAAATTGTAAGCTACAAGAGCAAGTTCGTACGATCCAGTCGTGCATCTTATTTGTTGGTGGCATTTGATCTTAAAATGTTGTTTGATTATGACGTTTGATGTAGAAAGGTGCCACTCTAGTAGAATAATGATCAATTAAAAACGTTTGCTACTCATACGACTTTCCTAAGTATTTTGTTAAGGTTATTCTTGCACTATTTTGACTATTAGAGCTGATGTGTACTTTTGAGCGGAGTGCAGTGGATAATTATAAATGGCGAGTCAAAGAAAAATTACCCACCGATAAATGTAAATTTGGAGTGACTATTCTTTTAATTATATCGTGTATTACAGAAATGCCTGACAATTTAAATCAATTTCATAATTACAATTATTTGAAAATATGTAACTCAATTGCTTAACCTTTTGAGATAACTAACGTAAGGTTCTTATAGGATTTTGTTTATTCTCACACATTTCATTGTTCTTAATTCACTTTCACTTGCGAATCGCAATCTGATTGATAAATTAACTTTCAAACAGAAATACACCTGACCAAGTCGTCAATAAATTTAACCACAACAGTGAGATAAATACAAATTCAACAAACAAGTCGGAGAAAAGTGGGTTTTTTTGGGAGTTGAACGAATTTTTTTTTCGATCAAAAACTTATCCCTAATAATCTGCATAATAATTTTGGGAAATACACATAAAATCCATCAAAAATAATTTAAGCGATCGTATCTCTTATGATAAAACTTAACATTATTTCAATTTATAATTGAGTATCTGGCAACCCTTTTACCATCGTACGCACTTGCATATTTCAAAAAAAAAAGTTTTTAAAATGTATTTTCTCAAAAAATAGAATTAAGTATGTATGTTCAACTTAGTCTATTTACTTCAATATTTAACAGAATTGTCACACGATCCTTTGACAGCTTTTATTTATCTACTTTCTTTTACTGTATTATATTATGCTTCGTATAAGCTTTCAATTTATTACTGTTTGTTAGTTTAGTTGAAATAAAGCATCCAATCAGTTAAGAAGTCTGGTCTTTTGTTTTTATGAATTTTGCATGTGACGGTCTTAAATGTATTTAAAAAGTTTTATAAATTGCACGCATGCATTTTATTTTATTTAATTATGCATGAATACGCATGTCACAATAAGCCGGAGAAAAGCGTTTTATTTTTGTACGTAAGAATTCGTATATTAAATTAAAAAAAAGTAATCCGTGTGTAAGGGAAAAGCGTAAAAAATAAAATGCACGACTGGATCGCACGTAATTGCTCTTATGTTCGATCACATCGTATGCATAAGATTCTTGGTAGAAACGGTTGAATATATTTTTAAAGTCTATTTTTGATTAATTTTTTATATACAAACTTTCTTTAATTTTTTTTTCTACAAAAATTGGTATGGCAAATTTAAATATTTAATAATATAAATTTAAAAACAAATTTTCAAAAAAAATCATCCACCCGTTTTCGAAATATTGAATTTTCAAAAAAAAATATTGACCAAAATGTAGACTATACCCAAAATAGTGCACACGCTTTTTTTATGAAAATCGTTAGAGTCGTTTTCGAGATAATTAAGATGGTAAAAAAAATTGTATGGCGAATACCATTATTTTTGGGGCTACGAAAACCATTCCAAAATCTATTTGAGAGAATCACCTAAAACGCTTAAGTACCAAGTTTGAAGAAAATCGCTTCAGCCGCTTAGGCTGTAGATCGTTCTACAGATAGACAGACAGACTGGAAGACAGGAATTACGGGACCCACTTTTGTTGGTGTACCTACCATTAAAGTACCTACATTATCGCAAGTAAAACCAAAGCACTTACTTAACCAGCGATGAATTGTATAATCCATCATTTTTGAGTTAGCTATTTTGCTTTGATATGGTGTTTACTTTATTGATGGGGTTTATATGGGTTTGACCAAGTTTGGCCTTAGTTAGTAAAGGATGTGTGCCGTTAATAGATCAATATGTAGGGTCGTTGACTGGTCACAGATGTAAGGTATGCCCACTAGTTAGGATTCATGTTATCCTGCAATGATACATTACTGCCAGGGAGCATTTATAAGGGTAACTCGGTTGCAATCGGGTTTAATATCATAATTGATGTCTTAATTTGGGTTCTGTACTTACATAGAGAGTATTTAAGTAAACAGATATGATTCTGTGAAAATATTTACAGTCTGAATTATTTCATAGTATGTACCTTCTTTATTTTAGAAATTGAATAAAACTGTTATGTTTTTCTTAAATAACTTCCATCTACTCAACCAACAATCATCAGACCATCTGGAGTAGTTTTACCATTATTTAATAATGAATACCTTTTATGTTGCAAAACTTAATTATATTGTCCTCCTGGAATTTCGTCGTCCAGAGTGAATGAAATTAGGAGAAAAGAATGCGGACATGTGCTACTATAACTGTTACATCAAAAGACTTACAGATAGTCGTGCAGTGCAGTACCAAATACCCAAACCATACCAAAAACTATAGCAAACGAAAAAGAACTAAAATAAAACTAGATCAGTGATGTAAATATAATACATTAGTACTTAGTAGGTACATATACATATTTGTAACTTTAATAAATTTTATATTTTTTTATGTATTTTTCTTTATCATTTCTTATTACATCGAGGGCGATTTGTTGATACCAATTCAATTGTTCCTCTGCAATAGAAATACACTATTATTTCGTAATAGGAAAGGTATTTAAAAATATCAATTTATAAGAAGAGTGGAAAATATATTGAGGTTCCCAAAGTACCATTATTAACATTTCGATCAAATGTTTGTCACAATATATTTTGTAGGTGTTTTATTGCTGACGGAGTAAGAATCTTCATAAAAACTATGGTCCTTACTCACTAAGAAACAGTTCCTTTATTTTCTTTGTTCGACTACGACTAAGTTGCCTTATCAATAAGCTAAAATTTTAAATTAAATCACATTTGGAAGGGATCTTCCTATTTAGAGGGCCTTTAAGTACAAGTTGCAAGTTGTTCTGAGAACTTTGTTCTGGTAAGACTGTAGGTCTATTGATTGGTTTAGTACTACCCCATATTTCTATACCGTATGTACATAGAGGTATAAGTTTAATACAAAATCAATTTGTTATATAAGTATTTAAAGATACTTTCCTTCGTTAACATACGGTATTTGATTTTTGACTGTTGATTTTGACTCATTAAGAACAATATTCGATTTCTTAGTCTATTCCGAATTATTGCTTAGGGTTCGTTGTAGCTTTTACGTTGCCGTTTCATCGTTGAATCGGATATTGAAAGTATAGCCGCGTCATCTGCAAATGTATCTGTTACTGTATCTTCTTCTTGGAGTATGTCGCGAGTATATAAAACGAACAAAATCGGACAAAGAACACTTCTTTCGGGATCACCGGCATTTCCTTAAATCCCAAACGTCTAGAACACAGCTTTCTTCATCCAAACACTTCTCAGTTTCATTAGTTATTCTATAGACCTGGTCAATATTGTTGAGTGGCTTTTCTGGAAACCAAACTGATGATCCGCAGTTAAGCTTTTTTCTTGAGTAGGATTTTCTCAAATACCTTGGAGATCAGTGGCAAGATAAAATCGGTCTATAAGATTTATTTTCGTTCAAGAGTATTCCCGGTTTCGAAATCGTTATTACTTCTGCAACTTTGCATTTACGTGGAACGTATGAAAGCCCTGATTTCGTAGTTATACATGAGTAAGTTTTCTTACTGCTTTTGTCGGTAGGTCTGAATTCTCTGGTAATGCTCGAATAGTGAGACATTTCAAAAATATAAATTCTCATATGGGGGCTGAATCTCATCAAATTCGTTTTCTAACTCACGTCCGTTAACAGATTTTAACGATCTCAAAAGGTGTTAAAACTATCCTTCCTAAAAATCAATTCCATAAAAATACATATAAGTTTTTTCATCGAAGAACTGTATACTTGGCTTGTAAAAAAGTTGTGTTTCAGCTTACTAACAACAATTTTTTGATCAACACTATCAAATCCTTTGAAAAAGCAGGCATACTACTGAAATATTGTTAATTCATGTCTTAATTCTTCCACAGTGTTCACAATAGCCGTTGTAAAGTTATGGTGTTTACGTAAGCCGCGCTGGTAAGAGGTGAATAAATTGTTTGCGTTAATATGTTTGTATATTTGACCCCCATTGATGTTTCAAAAACGTCTGACAGCCATGGAAAAATACTCTTTTTTTTATAATTTTACTATATGACTGTAAGACCTAAGGTCTTTTAAATGCAACCTAAATTGCACGGCACTAGTTTGGCACAGTGGATTTGAGAACCAGGTATTGACTGTCTCATTTTAACCTATGGGCGGCATCCAATTAAAATTGGAGGTATAGAAAAGAATGCGCCTAGCATGGGGATCGAACCCACACGTCTAGGTTAGCAATCAACCACTTTATCCACTGCGCCATTGCCACCCATAGGTCTTTAGTCATCAGATATACTTCAACTGGAGTTTTTCGGGATCCGAATCATTTTAACATATGTATTTTATTTCAAAATCGCGGGGAATTCTGTTTTTATTATGAAGTAGTTTATAATGTGAGTAAGTCCTACTAATACTCTAAATGTAAATGTTTGGATGGATGGATAGATGGATGGATGTTTGTTCTACTCTCACGCCAAAATGGCTGACCAGACTTTTATTAAATTTGGCACGAAGATAGATTTTAGTCTGGAATAGCACATTGGCTAATTTTTATTCCAGTCAAATGTGTTGTATATAAGATATCTGCTCATTTTACAAATAGCCAACATAGTTTTATTGCACAAGAAGCCAAAATACACAAAAACACTCACAGCATACAACTGTCAATCCAGTATGCAACCCATATTCCAGTTCCAGTAAACCAAAGCAACAAGAAAGCTCTACACCAAATCAGTAATACAAAGTAAGCTGGTTTGTTTTGGTTCAGGTTGCCCATGAGCAAATACTGAAACCTCTAAATAAATACCGCATATTCATTTTATTTTTCCTTGCAAATTGGTCGTAATTCATCCTTTTATTATCATTACTAGCGCACCAGGCGAACTTCGTCTCGCCCTAATTTAACGCACTAAAATCAACTGCAGCGCTATAATAAAACACACATAATTCAAATTTCAATGTGATTTTTTTGAATGGAATAAAAATACGGAGAGAGTGATATGATAAATTTTTTTTTTTTGATTTGTTTTCCGGCGCAAAAACAAACAACAACGACCGTTTACCAAGCTATCGACGAAGTTCTTTTTCTTCGCTGCTAGTATTGCCCGTTCACAAATCCAATCGAGATTTTTTATAATTTTTTGGAATGCCTGGGAACACTTTACTTTGGCGGTGAGTTTCTCCTTCGGCGTTATTAACTCGCAAACATTTGTCGGGAATGATATCAATCCAATCGAGACATCAACAGAAATTTGGCCATTGCCAAGCGTCAGCAGTTGTCTTGAGAATTCAACAGCCGATGGGTCCTTCTTCAAGGCCACTCATATTTGTGGTAAATTTCAACTTATTGACATGCTGGCACAAAGAGAAGGATTTCAAGCATCCATTAAGTCCATCGGCAGCAGTAGATTTCAGGATGACGGAAAGTGTTTAACTAAAATCTCCGCTGAGCAATATCATATATCCACCAAATCATCTCGATTCACCTTGTAAGTCCTTCATTGTTAAGTCAACTGCCTCCAAAGCTCGTTTATGCGCCATCGTACATTCATCCCAACTTATGATTTTTAATTCTCGCGTCGCCGAATTCTAGGTCATTGTCCACGTTATTGTTTTGTCAAACATGAAAAAATTCATCGTCAGTTTCAAAGCGAAATATGAAATTCGGCCGCCTTCAAACGGTGTGGTATCAATGCCATAGATGCCATAGGATGCAACAGGAAACGAAAGAAAACTTGGCCGAATTGTTGCTAGAATCAACTAAATGACGAATGCGTTGCATCTCCCACCAGGAGCATCGAGCAAGAAAATGCGATTGCGGAATCGTATTCCAAAGCAGCGCGATTGAAGTCTACATTTACCACTTTTCTAATAACTATTTGTCGAATTTGTGGTGCAGTTTGAAGCTGTGAAATATGGACAGGTCTCTATTTATATCCTCTGTACGTACCTCTTGCGTTTGATCATAATGGACATTCTATACATACTGAAGACTCGAATCAATTGCAGCAAAAAAATAGCACATTTGCTGAATAGAAAATGATAATATGAAAAGGACACCTGTTAAATCGCGCACAGCATATGTCAATGTATAACGTAATGTATCGGGTTGTGGCATTGATCGCAGCACATCGTCATCGAATATACATATATCTCGTAAACTTCTTTGCACAACACGATCCAAGAGTTTCATGTTTAAATTTGAATTCCTTGCAATGACTGCACACAACAGTCATTAATCCAATTGAAACCACATCAAGAGAATCATAATTCAGATTTGAATCATACGTAAATGCACCACGTACCAAATGTATTCGTTGTGCAGCTCTCACACGGGCATTACGCAGCCGATTAACCTCAGTATTAACATCAGCTCGTTTATGATCTGTTTGAGCAGCTCTGTCTACTCTTCTAGCTGCAACTTTCCGAGTTGATCGGCCCAAATTACTACGTGGACGTGCCATATTATTGTACTCAAAATGTACTATTTAGAAATCGTTTTAATTTTTTACGCAACACAAAAACGAATTTTCACTCAGCGGTCAAACGACATGTATTGAACAAACGCAAAGTAGTTAATGTCAAAGAAATACATCCGGCTGAACTAAGGAAATCTTAATCAGGAATTATACGTTTTTGACAACATTTTTTTTATATAAAGATTTTTAACAATTCCAAATCCATTTGTTCACCATAAAGATTTTTATACATGCCTTAGATAAAAAGAGATTGTATTTGAAAAATACTTCTTATAAGTATTTAATGTTATTTACGTTTAAATTTAAAGAATGTATCTATCGCCTTTACCATCAGCGGCACCAGTTAGTCTTTGGATTCTTTTCTTTATTTCTTTCTCTTGAAGAACCAATAATAGTTTTTATGATTGATCCTTCAAGTCTGAAGTAACCGAAATTTGTGCCCAAACTTGTCCAGATTAACCTTCACCAGAAATTCCACTGACATTTGAATCTGGTTTAATATTATTGAGTTGCAAAAATGATGCAATCGAACATGTAATTCATTTAAAAAAAAAATTATTCTACCCATCGAGATTAACGTTGTTTCTTTAATTTTGCTCGATGACGAAGTAGAAAATTTTTTATTTAAATCCAATCTTCCAATCTTCATTATGTCATTTTTTCCACACGCAAATTCATCAGATATTAAACTGAAAATAAAATCGTCTTAATCCCAATCTAAAAATTGAAAAACCCACATCAACTATCATAAGCAGATACCCGTGCGGTGAAAGAGGAACAAATATACAAACTCTCACATATCGGTATCAAAAGTATCCTGTGTGCTATTCCAGACTATAATCTATCTATGTGCCAATTTACATCCAGATCCGTTGATTCGTTCTGGCGCTATTGAGCAACAAACATCCATCCATCCATTCAAACTTTCACATTTATTTTTATTTTAAAGATACCCCATCAGAACCTTCTACTTTGAATTTTTTAACATGATAAATTGCGATTGGGATTTATGATTCAAACAAGGAATGCAATGGAATTCAATAGTGCTTGGTTGATATTCTTGATCACCTAAAGAATTAGGCACATTCCAGATTAGTCCATTAATGATTTCAGTGTTATTAACATTATTATAAAGAAAGTAATTATTAAGGTGATTTGAGTCTAGGTCACATTTGAATGAATGTTTTTTTTCAATAACTCTTTTACCCCCAGTCTCACAGTGCGAGCTTAAACTCCACTTTAGGTTTAAACTTCAGATCAACAATTTATTCGGTTTCACAGTGTGCTTTAAACCTTGAACTGAGTTCAAGTTGTAGTTTAAGTTAACCGAGATTATTCTGCCGTTTTAATTTCAGTTCAGATTTTGTATTGTTTTTTTTTCAGAAAATATTAGGTCTGATCCACACTCTACCAATTGGCACCAATTTCTGCCAAAACCTGTTCCAGACTTACAAATTTAGTAGTTTTTGGCAGAAGAGAGCGCTCTTGAGAGAGTAACATATTTCCCCTTCCTGACAATTTCTTGCCAATTCCTGCCCAAAAAATTTTTGTAGGCAGCAATTTGTCTGCAAAAAATTTACAATTGTCAGACTGACGTTTGTCATAAACGAAAAAAACGGTTCGTAGTTGGTGTGAAAAATATTTGTTAAACAAATAAATTAATTTAAAAACACTAAAATACAAAATAATTAGTTTGAAGAGAAAAAAATGTGAATTTACAGCAAATAAAGAAATAAAAAAAAAAAAACAAATCTGTTGACGTTTAAAAATTGGCAGAAAATTGTGCTCAAGCTGATCCAGACTTTTTCGGACTTTATTTCTCAATGACAGAATTTTATCCCCACTCATCAAGTTTTGACAATCTACCAATTTCTGCCCAAAAAATGTCTGGATCAGACCTATTATGAACAAAACAAAATTGTGTATTCAAATGTTATCGAGTTGTTATAGTGATTTTGAATATTATTTCATATATTATTCTCGTTGTTTCGCGAGTTTTTTTGTGTCAGAGAGAGAAAGGGAGCACGAGGCAAGCAAAATACTGCCAACTATTTTTCATAAAATGTAGTTAAACGAAGTTCAACTGATCTGAAGATCAGATTTCACTGTGAAACCAGACGAATTAAACCAAAAATGTAAGCTCAGTTTAAGGTTCAGTTGATCTTAAGTTTAAACTCGCACTGTGAAATTGGGGGCTAATGACTTTAGTTTCTCCCCAAAGCATCGAGTATGCTTTGTTCTTTTTTGTTGTGAAGTAGATAGCTTTCGCTTTTCTTATATCAGCAGTTACTTTACTCCTCAAGTGGGTGTACATTTGCCAGTTGACTCTACTACGAGTTTGGCGCCATCTGATGTTCAACTTATGTATAATTTTGATAATATCCTCTATTTGTTTGCAGGAATACGGTACTTTGAAATCTTTAATGAACATACTGATCAAATAGGCACTGAATCAAGTATTGACAATTTTAATATAATCGTTAGCTGCAGCCATGTTTTAACGAAGATATAGCGTAGAATACTTGCAGCATCTCGGGATACGTCATCTTTGACGAGATAGGTCAATTCAGACGGTCAAGATCGCGGAGCGATCATGGTAGCTTTAAACTGTTCCCATCTTCAAGTCTGATGTAGATACTGTAGAAGATCAATAAGACTTTTTTTAATAATCTACACGCGCTCAAGGGATTATACTACCCTTTAAATATTTCAACACAGCGCGGGCATGCAACCAGGAAGAAACTAGGTTGGACCGTTAATATTTACAAAAGTCACGACGTACCATGGACAGTAATTTTTAAAAGATTGATAAATGCAATTATTATAATAAAATATGATATATTTTATTTGCCAGAGTATAATTTTAGTTTAAATATTCGGCAGTAGTTTTTGGCTTTTCACATCACTGTACTAGTTGGAGCAGAGTTGTATGTTTGCTTTTATGCAGGGTGTTTCTGGATTGTAGTGGTTTTCTTTGTCAGTGTATGTAGTACTGTCCTGCACCCAAATACTTATATTGCGGATCTGCCGAGGAAGTTAATTTAAATCTCTATACGACTTTATAGATATACGTATATGTACATATGATATTGTGTATATAGAAGAATACAAACATTATGTCCAGTCCTGTTCAGGCCACCTCCAACACCCCTATAGCTTTAACATTACATTTATTTTCTGTTGTGTCCTTTGAAAATGTTTTATTTTTTATTCGTTTATTTTTTTGTTTTTTTTTTTGGAGCTGTTGTTTGATTATATGTGGGTATTTTTGTTTGGGATAAAGAGATGGGGTCCTGAGAATGTAGGGAAGCACCGTTATTCATAAATATTCAAATTAAATTGTTATTTTTACGCTTTCATGAATCTGGCAATTTGAATTTCACATCGTTTGAGTCGTCGTCGTCGTCGTCCTCGTGCTCATCGTCATTGTTGTCGTCCTAGCCGTTGACTGCCTGTTCATTTGATTGTTTGTTTGATAGTTGTTCTCCCACTGTATTCGCAAGGACTTTTTGTTATTTTGGCTATTGTGAAGTTATTAAATTTTGATTTTTTTTTTGTTTGTTTGCTCCTTAAAAATACTGTAAATAAATGCTAATAAACACTAAAATACAAACAAACTAGGATTTTTTGAAGAGGTCCTTATATTTCATATTATTCGCAGTTGATTATATCTTTATTTTTGATGTGTTCCAACTGTATACTCAATGCCAAGGATATATAGTTAGGTATTATCCCAGTGTGAAGTTATTTTTAGTTCTCTGCAGTTTTAACTAGCTGAAAGATTTTTCGGAGACACAAGGATAAAACTAACGAATATCTGGGCAGTATTGCCCAATCTTTGACTCAAGAATGAAATTGAAATTATACTGTTTATTTTGTTTGTTGTTTGTGATTCAAGGATGGCCATGTACAGACAGACGTTGTAGATTTGCGATCAAAAGAAGGAGGATTGTTTGGATGTTGTAGCTTTAATCTGGGTGACCAAATCTGTATGGGGTGCAAACAATAGCTTATTTCAATTTGCTTTTTGAATAAAGGTCAAAAAGAAGACCAAAGAATACACAATAAGATGGTGGAACTAAGTAGATTTGTTCTGTTATTTAATCTAAATAAATTGAATGCTATGGCAGAATAGTGTTTATCATGAAACCGAACATCGTAAAATTGCAAAGGTTTTGAATTTCATTTGTTGATTGATTCAGTGGTAAATCATGAAAGTTAAATACGTATTTGATTAAATACGTGGTTCATGTCGTCATCATGACTAGCTTCACTAAAAATGAGCGACATAAATATTCTGTGTTTTTTCGTTCAACCGCTAACATTTTCCCTCGAAAATGCCCACCCATGCCACAAGTTCTCGTTTTCAAGATTAGGATCATCCCGTTATGCACGACAGAGAATAACTGAGTCAATTTGGGCATTTTAGTGAAAAACAAAAAGCAACGGACTCATGACACTCCCTTGCTGTGTACCAACTTTTCCTTAGACTCAGAAGGGTATATCGTCTGCGCCATCTCCCTTGTTTCGTAGGGCTATTGGAAAGTTAAGCCTGGAACCGGAACACTTTAAGACAACTTAAAAAAATCCAACGAAACATTTTAGCCTTGAAAATTGTGCACAAAGGATCCAATAAACTATTTTCAAAATATTGTACGTTTTAAACCAAATTTTGAGTTCTTTTAAATTAAAGGCACGTATGCATTTGTTATAGATACTGATGTTATTAACTGTTTTTAAAATATGTATATTCATATCGAGACACAGAACAAATTTTACCAAAAACAATGGAGCTATTCTCGACAAAAAAATTAGTATCCTCAAAGGCTACTGAACACTTATATGTTACTTTTCTTAACTGATGCTGTTTTATAAATGTTTTTTTTTCGTAACATTTGTTATCAAAATATTCGGAACCGTTTTCAATGTAATTGGTCCGATATTTGTCAAAAACGACGTTAGTATGAGGTATCAATTTTAACGTCTTGCCTGATAAGGAACTTGGCTTCTGGCTCCCACCATGAAGCGAAGTGTTTTCGTGTAGAGGGACAAAAAATAATGTAACAAAATTTAAGAGGTTGTGTTTTAAAGAAATATAATAATATGCCTTTATAAGTTGTGCAAGTGTTAAATAAAAATATAATGCTGTGTTAATTGATTTGACAAATAAGTAACTGTAACTTGCGGTCGCGCACATTACACATACGCAAAAGGATGACGCTGTCCCAGAAAATTGAAGCATCCTATTGATGGATTGCTTATGATAGACGAGACTACTTTAAAAGTACCGAGGCGAGACTATTTGGTACCGATATTCGCCGAGAGTCTCGTTGGTATCGGCAGTCTCGGTGGTTTGGTTTCGGTTTTCATCAGCAGAAATATTTTTGTATGTTTAATTTTTATAATTTGTCAAGTTTTTTTTTGTGAAATATTCTATGCGCGTTAAAATATCAGACCACATATGTATATAGTTGTCCTCAGATAGGCGCACTACGAAAATCCAGAGAATAATACTTACGATCTTTGTAGGTATGCATGTCATTTGAATAAAAATCGCTCATTTTTTAGACTTTGTTTCCCTCTCAAAAAGGTGGCTTTAAGGTTTTTAAGTGACACTTGGAAAAAAATATTATCGAAACGTCAAAATATAGTTTGTTGCCTGCCTATCAAGCCATGTTCTGTCAAAATCCATGGAAGGATGGTTCCGATATAAATGGATTAAAAAACCTCTACGAAATTCAAATGTTACCTCAGAAAATTCTAAATATTTCCGATTTTATTATTTGCTTCACACAAGACTCACACCACGCATTTGTCTTGTCAACAAACTATTAAGATACCGTACTCTATCTTTTAAATCTGAAAGTTTTACTACCACTAGAAATGGAGCTTGACGATATGTGGTAGGATAAGGTGGTAATAAGTTCTATGCAATAAACATCATAAAGATCATTAAGCACGACCGATTTGAGGACATAGTTACCTCACGCAAGTGCGACATAAGCTAGCTAATATTAAGCCAGCTTAAGGATCATTGTTAGCATGCAAGGTCGGAGCACACAAGACTCTCAAGACCTCATTGACCGTTTATGACATTGGACAATGTCAATTTTGGGATATGGTAATTGCGATTACGAATGTTAATTGACAACACGGTATTGACAACATTTTTCGTTGTTACACGACACGAAACAATTGACACAGATTGATAAAAATTTCAAAGTAAATTTCCTCATGTAAGCTGCTGTTGTTTCGGACTACGCGGAAAAACAAAATTTTCCATTTCTTTCATGACAATTGACATGCATCAATTGTCTCAGTAAGTACTGTAACGAAGCGTTACACTTACGCACCCCATCCCATGCCGAACTTTAATCATTTACCGACCACCGACGAACCAGTCAACTCGAGAGAAAAAATCCAGCAATTCTGCGCGAAAACCACATAACCGCAATACAAACAACAACCGCAGCATCGTGCGACTACTACCACCACTTAGTCATGCGACTACCGTGGAGTGCACAGCTATCACTAACACACGCAAGCAGCAACATACGACCTAAACACCATCCTAACATTTACGTTCGTCATCCTTACAGTTCTCACTGCCTTAGGGCAATAAATATAAAAATGGATGTATGGAAAGACGACGAGGAGAGGAAACTTGTACCCTCGAAAGCATACTTCCATTTAGGTTTTGGTGTTTTTGCTGAGGAATAAGATTCCCTAGTGGTAGCACACTTGGTGATCAATTCCGTGAAACTTTAAATGGTGATCTGGTGTGGCATTTAAAGCTGACTCTTTGGGCAAGGAATAGTTTTGCTTGGATTGGCCTTGGGCTGGAACTAGATTCTCTTCTGCAAAGTGAACGTCTTGAGTCTGAGTCTACTCCTGTAGCTAAAATAAATTAGTTTTGGAAGTACATATATGGAATACCATATGTTAGTTATCTTAAGAATATAAAATAGAAAGATTGTAAAAGAACCTGTTTGAATAAAAGAAATAATTATAACTAGTAATTAACGAGTTCTCCTTTCTATATCCGAGTCTTATTTGCTTTCTTCGGAAAAACCCTGGACACGACGATTTACCTCAGCATTGGGAAAAAAGCATCACAGTATATACCTTCAATATATCCGCTTTTCAAATAGCACAAGATTTGTAAGCAAGCTCTCTATAACGGGTGTTTTTTTTAGACGTGTGGTTTTCAATCTGGCAATACTTTTTACTTGCGATTATAAGTACTATAGGGCAAGTTATGCATTCTCGAAAAAAAAGTTTTGAGATAACAATCAAACATGACATTGCGATGATAGCGAAGACGAAAAAAGATAGTCCTGCAATTCCGTCTGTCTGAAGAACGATCTGCATCTTAAACGGCTGAACCGATTTTGTTTAAACTTAGTGCTTAGGCGTTTTAGGTGATTGTCCGTCATAGTTTTTTGAATCGTTGTTTTAGCCTAAAAAATAACGGTACTTGCCATAAAAATTTTTCTACCATCTTAATTATCTCAAAAACGTCTCTAACGATTTTGATAAAAATTGGTGTGTGTACTACCTTGGGTAAGGTCTACATTTTGGTCAAAAAATTTTCTTAAATATTTTATTATTAACAGTACCTGCCATACAACTATTTTATTTCTACTTTCTCAGAAACGGTTCAATGGATTTCGATCAAAATTTTTAAACAGGAACACATTTGAATTCTAAAGAATACTGCATTTAAAAAATTTCGCAAAATATTTTTTTTTTAATTTTTGAAAAAAAATCTGTTTTTTTTTTGAAAATTCAATGTTTCGAAAACGAGTAAATGATTTTTTCTGAAATTTTGTTTTTAATTTTATATTGTTAAATATTTAAAATTGTCATACCATTTTTTTTTAATTTAAGAATTTTTGTATATAGAAATTAAGTAAAAAAGACTTTAAGAATATGCTTAGCCGTTTCTATTAAAAATCTTTTGCATACGATGTGATCGAACATAATAACAAGTTCGTGCGATCCAGTCGTACATTTTATTTCAGAGTGGGTCTATTTGACAGCTGTCACTTGATATATTTTCAGTTTGGTTCATTTCATAATGGGGGCGTTCGGTGTCACACAGCTTTCTGATACATTCTTGAAAAATATTCTGTGCGTTTGTTAACTTATAAAACCCAATAGGTAACCATTTCTGTCAAAAGTCAAAACATAGAAAAAACTATTTGCTTACGATTACGCATTATCTCAAAGTGAATTAAAAATACATTTTTTGCATAAAATATAAATTTTAAATGAATCACGAAGTAAGACCACAAATGTCTCAAAAGAAGAAGATGATGTATTAGCTGATCAGCTGATTTCGTAGTCTGCTGTGCCCTACGATAGCTAGGGCATACCAGAAATTTAGCGCTAGCTGGGCTTCGATTTGGAAATCATATGTTTTGTTCGTTATCATGGTCGTCAGCTGTTAATGGCTTGTTATTTAACACGTATTACAACAACGAATGTATTGCAAAGCAAAGCTGTGCGACACCGAACGCCCTCTATGAATAGACTTACTCTTGAACAACGTTTGCAAATCGTGCAAATTTATTAACAATATTCGGTCCATATAATCGCCTAGTATAGTCGTTAATTCGAGCAACCATGGATCGGTCTCGCATTCGCATCACGTTTACTCTAGGACATAATGCACATCCTCAGAGACGCCGTACAGTGCGCACCGAACACAGTGTTGCTGCTGTGGAGCAGATTATCGAAGAAGACCCGAACAACAACTGTAGATCCACCTTATAGAAGATTTTGCGGAAGGGTCTTGGCTTGCGGGCTTACAATATCCAATTCGTGCAAGAATTGAAGCCGACCGAACATCAAGCGCGTCGCACGTTCCGTGAATGGACCCAAAACGAGATGGCCACCGATCCCGTTCAACGATGAAGCTAACTTTTGGTTAAATAGTTACGTTAATAAGCAAAATTGTCGTATTTGAAGTTATCATATTCCACAAGTCATTTGGGAGACGCCATCATATCCTCAAAAAGTCACTGTTTGGTGTGCTCTATTGCCAGAAGGAATCAATTATTCAAAAATGAAGCAGGCCATAATGTTACAGTCAATGGGGAACGCTAAAAAAATGGCAAGCCCTTACCCTTATAATAAAGCTTAATTCTTGGCAATATCATTAAATTATATGCGTTTTATTTTTTCCTGAAAACCACACTTCTAAAAAAAATACCCGTTATTAAATCAATAGAATATCAAATCAATTTCTTAAACAAACACTGTTCAAACAACGCTCGCAGATACATTATGTATTTGTACATGACCATGTAAACTATTTTGGCTCTTACCAAAATAGAACAATATGATTTACAAAACAATTTGCTTCACATTTCAATAAAGCCATATTGAGTTTTCCAAATTGGTTTGCTATTGCTTTTGTTTATTGCTATCAATTAATCGAAAACAATAATATGATTAGGTTAAAATATTTTCATAAATTGAAATAATGATAACACCACAATCCACAAACAAATAATAAAAAATTTGAAGAAATATTTTGTTTTGCCCAAAAATATAAATAATCAAATAACAATCCGATTTATTTATTAAAACATGTTGCCGAATACTTTACGTAATTAATTTCATTACAATACAGTAAAACCGAATATACCTCGGTATTTTATTTCTTTCTGAGATCTGATCTGAATCAAAACCATGTAAAGATTTTTACACGCGATGGTACAGTGAATCCATCACCAATTATTACGATTTTACAAATAACATTATTTGTAATCTTTCATGTGGAAACTGCGTTATTGAAAGCCTTTATTATACAAACACCACGAAGCTTCAATTCTATTTTATGGTAGAGTTTATATTGTACATTATGTGTGTTTTTAAAGCCACAATTCAACAATAAATAATAATGCCAGTTGGTTTGTGAAAGGGCATTTTAAATTGACCAGGGCATCATTATGCAGCTACCACAAGGATTTTTGTATGCAATTATTATTTGAGGATAGTAGAATAGAGAATGGTATATTGTGAAAAATAACAATTGTGATAGGGATGTTGAAAGTTTATTCTTGTTTTATGTGTAGTTAGTTCGGGAGGAAGGGTTTTAAGAGATTAAATAATTTTATGCATTAGAGTCGGTGATAGGTGTCATTAGTTTCATTGCATATTTCTAGGATTTCGGTAATTGTTCTTTTTAATGGGACCACTATGTAATTAAGAGGTACAGGGCTTCAACTGATCTTTTGATGTAATCTACACAAAACGTGGGTTTTTCTAAAGACTAGCATTTTACTACGTTTCCACCGAACTTTAATCTCTTGTAGATTTAAAGTGGTTCCACCGCTCCAAAAGTAGATTAATTTTGACAGCACTATTCAAAGTGCATATATCTTTTCAGTTCCTCTTATGAGGTAGAAGTGAGACAGGCAGCGTCATCTGTGTCAATCAGAGAGAAAAATTCAATTTCCCGATGAATATGTTCATTTCGATATGGAAATAGGGTAGTTCGATTGAAGATTTACATGAGATTTATTTTAAATCTTCATTTGAGACGATTAAAACTTGTATAGTAAATCCTCAAGATTTGTAGGAGATTTAGCTAAATCTACTTAAATCTCGATTTAGTGGTCGGTGGAAACGTAGTATTAGGGTTTGAAAGAACTATATTTTATCTTAGTAAATCATTCTCACGCGAAGAGAATGGAGATTTGCTTATCGACTCTTATAACGTCCATCGACGTGAGCTGGGAGAAACCCCTACTTGTTTCATTTCATTTCATTTTCATTTCATTTATTTTTTAATATAAATCTTTTGCATTGGACCTTATGGCATATAATTAATAGTAAAAGTTACAAGAACATTTTTGAATTTTAAATAAATTTCATTATTAATAGTAAGTGTAATTCGAATTTAAAAATGACAAGAAATTTTATAATTTTCATTTTCTTTAAGAACATTCTATACTAAATTTAATTTAATTTGAATTAAATACTTTTTTTTTATATAATTTTGCACGCGCTCAAGGGATTATGAATACCCTTTATATGTTTTTAACACAACGCGGCATCCGGTGAAAGAAAAGCAAGAAACATAGAAAAATGTGTGGCGCGACGTATTGAGATGGTGGTTGTTGTCTCAGATTTTATCTCCAGAGATGGCGGCTGAACTAATGCTGAGAAATTTACCGTGTTTTATTTATTTATGTGTCTTATAATTCGCATTATTTTAATTATCTTATTAATGAGTAATTTACTCAATCACATGTTGTTAGTGTTATGCCTGAACAGCATGTAATGAGTAAATCAGCAACTCATTTTATGACAATTTTTAGAATTAGTTTTTAATGGAATATAAGAAGACATAGACAACGGCAGAAATCGATCCTGTGACCACGAGGTTGACAGGCGAGCACACAACTATCGCGCTACGGCCACCCCACAAATTGTACTGCCAAGTATCCGAATAGGACCGCATCAAATTGTTTGGTACAGCGAAATCTTCTCACAGAGTAGGGTAAATTGTTCCACTGCCTTATAGCGTTCACGAAAAAACCATATGTTATAATCGGTATTACTAATGTTTTCGCCAAGTAAAGTCGAGTAGTTTGAGGGGTGAAGTGCTTGCAACAAAATCAGATGGGTAGCTCTTGATGGTCAAACCGAAAACCAAATCAAACAGGTCATATGTGCGATGTCCCCAGTGAACAAATTGTTGGCGTGTCGGTTCTTTTGAGTGTGAAGCTACGCTATCTAACGACCATCGCCGATAATCAAAATCGATACGGACGCTTTGAATGATCTAAGCCTTAGGTCCTTATCACCAAACCTCTTTGGTTCTTTCTTAGTGTAGTAGGGAGACAAGAGGATGTTTTATCGATATTCCTTTTTCTACTCCCGATAGATGATGTACTGACTGCTACTGTGTGTACAGATGATATGCAAGGTATTCAATTCAGACCACCTCAATAACTGAGTAATTTGGACAATGGTAGTCTTCTGGCAAGTAATATCAGTGGGCTTAATGGGATATGTAATTTGAGTTGATTTTGCAATTGAAAGAAAAACCGTCAAGCATCAGGATAAATGGTACAAATATAAAGTATAATATCAGTGTCCATCATTCTGCAGGAAACTAAATCGAAAATATGCCTATGAGCAATGATAGTCGATTTATTTAATAATGTCAATCAAAATGCTGCATGGAAACAAAACTTCGCATTGTGAATAGTCAACCCGTAAGATGGAGAAGCAAAATTTCTCCGGAAATAAAAGAATTACTCCTCGGAAAAAATAGAGCGCGAAAAAATGGAAACAATCCAGTGCTCCTCAGCCCAAACCAATTTTAAATCGACTGTCTGGTAAGCTTAAGAAAAAAGCCGCGATTTTAAAAATAATAAGGTCTCTACTCATCTTTAGAGCCTGCCTGCTGGTGTATTGAAGAAAACAAAAACAATATGTAAATATTATTTTTGGTTTTGTGGAATGTGTTGATTAAAGCCAAATTGAAGATTTGTATGACCTGTAGTACAAAATGCGTTTCGCCCAGGTACGATAGTTTGGCTCATCTGTTAGATGATATTGTACTCTTCTAAGACGCAATATTTTTTGGTCGATGATTACCGACTCTTACAAAATTAACAGCATTTACGCGCTGCCTTATTATAAAGCTCCAAATGCATTTACCCCCGACTGGGTTAAAGCAGATAAAGATAAAGCTGAACACCTTGCTGAATCCCTCAAACCTTTTAACGGATGAGAATTAGAAAACGAGTTCAATAAGATTCAACCCCCATCTGAGAACTTTAGTTCCTAGCTCTAACAGACCATTGCGATTTAATAAATGCTAGGATCCTTAAAGAACTACTAAAAATTGGTATTCAAACTTTTGAACCTCTTGAATATGGCATTATGGCTTCCAAGTGGAATGTTAGTAATAATCCATAACTTCCCACTATTGAAGAAAAGCGTCTTATTCCGGATCACCAATTTGGTTTCCTGAAAAACCACGCAACAATTGGTCTATAGAATATCCAAAGAAATTGAGAAGTTTTGGATGAAAAAAATGTGTGTTTCAGCACATTTCTAGACATTTCCCGAATCTTTGACAGGCTCTGCCACGATGGCCTGAAGTATATATACTACAACAAGTATACCACATCCTCAAATCCTGCCTCTAAGTTAAGTCATTTTTAACGAACTTTTTATGTGCAAATTACGATCTTTCACTCTAACGATAAGGAGATAAAAAGAGAGAGAGTATGAATTTTTATTTGACAATGTAGCTTGGGTTGATGAATAAGATAAACAATGAAATCTCGAAATCTTCCTGCTGAAATCTCAGATTTCACTTTGGTGGGAACATAGTCTAACAAATAATATGATGCATGTGTTTTCTTGTAAGTAAGAATTTTGCATTGCTATGAGCAATGAGCTCATAGTGTCTATGAAGATTCTGCACCTACTTGAAAAAATTCAAATACAACGGGTGCAGATTGGATTAAGTAATTGGGATACGATTCAGGAAGTTATAAAAAATCCTTCACTTCTCTTCAATGAAAATGGAAATCAAATCAAATCAAATCCCCTTGCGCATTAAAATTGATAGATACCTTAATTATAAAATTAAATCCGTTCTTCTTTAAAAATGTGACTCGTGGAAAGTCTCGAATATAATCTCTAGAATATTGCAAGCCAGTGTGTTATGCAAATCGACATTTTCCGCCGTTTCTTTTTTGCCTCTATCTCCAATCGAGCTGAATTCATCAATATTTTATTACCATCTCATCCTATTACGACAGAGTTCTATGTCGTGTGAAGAGCACATCGCTTTAAGAAATTATGACGCTGAAAGAAATCGGCTAAGAAAATTGACATTTCTATAATTTTTTTGAAATTAAAAAATAATGCAACCAAACTGACACGAAAACGTCCTTTCTTTCCCTTATTGACAATCTTTTTTGGACAGAGTATATAATTATGTAGATCATCCTCATCAATGATACGTATGTGAACTGGTTTTTGTGTTCATGAGATTCGACGCCCCTAAGATTATTTTCTTTAGAAATACGTCAAACCACAAGTATAGGTATTTATGCCAACAATTCACGAACTAACCTTGGAGCAACACATCACCCTTACTTAATTAATGACCTTAGGCTCTATTGGATCTTTTCAGCGTATTGTTGTTCATCTTGACTATAACATATTATAATAACTTAATTTAAATTAAAAGTTCTTCCGTACTATCAAAGTTCATTCATCTTTTTGACAGTTTAAACTCAGTATTATGTAGGTTTTTGTGAGAAAAGCACTTTCTTGCTTAGCATATTTTTCAAACCTCAAATTCACAAAACTGTAATCTTATTTTTGAGATGTATATACTTGTGACATTTTGTGAAAACTGTTTTAAATTGAATAGCTACCCAGAGTGAATTCTTGTGTTCAAAGTCTGAAATTAGATTTCTTTCATAAATAGCTATCAAATACCAGACACATGCACACACATATACTTATATTATCGAATCTTAAAGATATAAGGAGGCATTTATTTTAAAAAATTCAACTCAGCTACGCGACCGCAATTTCATTTATTATCCTAACATCCTACTCAAAATAGCAACAGCGAGAACAAATGTAAACGATGCCTACGTGTGAGTCCTTCAACCAAACATAACCTTACTCTACTCAACCTTTTCCGTTCGGCCCACCCAAATGTATATAAGCTTGTGTCTGTAATTTGGTTATGCACACTCTTTATGGCATTTTCGTGTTTTTTTTATCAAAATCCGATAAAATATGCATTCAGGACTAAGCTAATACGAAAAAAAAACACACACACAAAAAACATTCCCACATTTTACTTTAAGTCAAAAATCAAAAAATTGACTTCCATTTTATGATCGCTTCTTCTATTATTTGAAGGCTGTATTTGAACTTTTTTTATTGGTACTGCGAATCATGAGGAGAACTTGTGTCTCTAATCCTAACTAACGATATTTTTTTTTAATACTTTAATTTTCTGCTCCGCAATTTTTTTTTTTATAATTTTGCACACGCTCAAGGGATTATGAATACCCTTTATATGTTTTTTTTTAACACAGTGTGGGCATCCGGTTAAAGAAGGAGATGAACTGAGTTGGAGGAGTATGTGCCTGTGCATACTTATAACTACAGTAAGGTGCGCTGGCCACGCTTCCCCAAAGCCTTATTGAGAGCATTACGGTCAAATGGTATATCCCCACCAAATGACAGGAACATAACAAATACTGAAATCGACAGATACTTAGAACAAATTGACGAAACGATTCTACGAACAAAGAACGTAACGCAACCGACATGTACCGTAACGCGAAAATTGAGGCACTACACAGACAAAAAAAGTGGACTACTGACAAGACTTAAACGATTGTACTGACGGTTTACTGACACACGAGATCTGGAGGTTAGGACACTGAGGTCGTCCATCAAAAACATCAACCAATTGATCAAAGAAAATTATAGGATGTCTATTAATTTGTTTTGGGACAATAAAATTCGTGCCGTTAACTCTAGGGACCCAAGTATGTTCCCAAAATTTAATAAGATTTTTAGAAGAAAGGATCAAAACGATCTTCCGGGTCTTAAGCTCCAGGGGACGACAGAGAACAGAGACGTATTTCTGACAGCAGGCATAGACCCAGAGGATGCCGTATTGGACGATGACCTCTATATAATGGAAGATCCGCAGGAGAAAGTGGAGGCTGTGGGGGCTGCTTTCCAGCAAGTGTACAAGGTGAATGCTAGCATTCGCCCGAATCATGACCTGGAGAACATAGCTCTGCTTCATCACTTATGGCTCCGAAACGATATAACAGAATGGCGATCTGAGAACCTTGGTTTTACCGGGTTTAATGATGAAGATTTGGCAAACGCCATAATCGCCGACCGAAATGGGCCCAGTTCCCTGTTAATTTCGAAGAATGAGCTCCAGCTCATCTTCGATTCATTAAAGAAAAAGAAGTCAGCAGGAGTCGATGGTATATCCAACGTTGTACTACGACATTTGCCTCAAGAAGCAGTTGCCATTTATACCATACTGTTTAACAACGCGCTGAATAATGCATATTATCCAGTGCGGTGGAAGACAGCTGTGGTACACCCTCTCCCAAAAAAGGGAAAGGACAACTCCAATCCGGCGAATCTCCGGTCGATAAGTCTTCTTCCGAGTATCAGCAAAGTATTTGAAAAGGTTATTAATAGAGCCCTGTTCAAGTGGGCGGAGGACAAAAATATCATCCCGGATAATCAGTTCGGTTTTAAGGCGGGACATGACACAATTCATGTCGCGTCTAAACTAGTGTCTGATATCCAATGGAACAAATCTAAAAAGCTGTGTTCGAGTGCCTGCCTGGTTGATTTGGAAAAGGCCTTCGACACCGTATGTCTAGAAGGTCTTTATCTAAAGCTTTCCAGACTAGGTATAAGTAAACCTCTATTGTATATGCTTTATGACATGCTAAACGGTAGAAAGTTTGTTGTCAAGAGTGGCAATGTAACTTCTACCGCAATTTTTAATATTTATAATTATCTTCAGCAGGGAGGGGTTAACTCGCCAATTCTTTTCAGCATTTACACCAGCGATCGGATAGGTAGTCTAACTCAGGCAATTGCGTACACCAACGATCTAATTGCGTACAGAACAGCTAATACAGTTGAGGTTATCAAAAGTCTCTTGTAGAGTGACTTCGTCAAGATTCAACGATATTGTGATAACTGGAAGTTGAAAATCAACTTCCAGAAATCAGAAGCTATTTTGTTTAGGACTCCGTTGTCTAGCGCCTCAAGGGATACGAGAAAGAACTGGCGCAAGCTGGTGATCGTAGGGCCACATGGACATCCACTGGCGAGTAAAAGTGTAGTAAAGTACCTCGGCATCTGGTTGGATCAGTATTTGTATTTCGACATACATATAAGTGCTGCTCTGGCCTGGGCTGAGGGAGCCTTTGCCCTGACAAAATGCTTGTTTTATAGCAGCCGTTTTGACAGCAGGGTGAAGGTGATTTGTTACATGGCCCTCATCAGGCCGATGATTGCCTACGGATGTCCGGTGTGGTTCAACGTTGCCCCATCTCAAATGGGAAAGATTCGGGTGTTTGAGAGGCAATGTCTTAGACGTTGCTTTGGATTACACAGAACACCAGAGTCGGAGTACACAAGATATTATTCCAACCAGGTTCTATACAATGGAGCCAACATAAACAGAATAGATAATTTTTTGTTTAAGATGATTCGGGGTCACGTTGCAAGAGCGATGTCCTAAACCAACAGTTTAATTTTTGGGGCTTACTACCCCAATAATGAATATTTTGAGAGTGCGCGGTTAAGTGGCTACATACCTCCCGAGGCATTCCTCTATTTAGACAGTCGAGGGCTGATACAGGATGGAGGGAAAAACTGTAGATAGGCGACTCCTGTACGGTCGAGATGTCATCGCTCAAGGTGGAGAAGAGCGCCTTCGGTTCAGTAGGACTGTGTCCGATCGGGACCGAAGGGATAGGGCGAAACAGGAGAACCAGTTCTGGTGGCCCTCTGAACAGCATCATATTTAAAGTCGAAGAATATGGTATGTCTTGGCAGACTTACATAGATTTAGGGCAATTAGGTATAGGGAACAGTCGCGGTGGCACCAAAAAAAAAATTAAAAATATGTATATATGCGGGGGCATATGTGCATGTAAATGCGTGTCTGTGCATGTATGTGCGTACGTATTGTAGTTTACGTTATTTTTAGTTAGTATAAGTTAGTTGTATCTAGTTTTAATTATTTTTAGTCTATCTTTATGTTTAGTTTATAAGTAAAAAAAAAAAATATGATAAAATACCGAGTTTGTTGGCAATAAGTTTTCTTGGTTAAAAAAAAATAAAATAATTAGTTTTAATTAAAATAGTTTTAAGGTCGAAAGACATTAGTTCTAAGAGTTATTGTTTAGTTTAGAGCGCCCGTAAAGGGCCAGTAAATTAGTTATAAGTTATTGATAATTAGGCTAGTTTTAAACATTTTTGTCTAGCTTTAAGATAGTTATAAGTTAATATTAAATAAAAATGAATTTACAAAAAAAAATAAAGGATGGGGTGACCCTGGTAGGGAATTATTTTTTTATTTTATTTGTTGTTATTTCTAAATTAAGTAAGTGAATATGAAAGAAACAAACCCAAGTAACAACGTTAAGAATACAATCAATTAATGTAATGTAATGACTAATAAGCACACAATCAAAAAAAATTCCTCTATATCTACAAAATTAATATTAAGAAACCATTTAAATATTTTTTCTTTTTTTTAAAGTGAATGTGAAGCTGTGATTCTGTTAGAGTGTGGAAGTTTATTAAACAATCGACATGAAGCTGCATTATAGATTCTACGAAAACTTGAAATGCGGAAAACTGGAACAGAAATAAAATTTAAGCAATTATTCCGAATATTAAAATTTTCAACAACTCTAAAATTACGATTGCCTGATCTTTTAAAGAATTGATTCAGAATTTTAAAGCAGTACTAATGGCCAACTGGAAGAATTTTCAATTCCTGAAAAAGTGGAAGACTAGGCTAAATACGTAGCTAACGAAAATTTTGTTTTCAGAATGCATTTTTGAAGTACAACAAGAGGTTCAATTTTGTTGCAGTGTATCCCAACCCCAGCAAAAAATAGCATATCGAAGCTTTTTGTGGAAGATTCCATAATACACTTGCAAAAGAAATTGAAGAGATCAATCATTTCTGATGCCGGATTTTTCACGAGTGACAAATTACCATTATTTTCGTCATTAAAAAAATGGCAGGGTAGGCTGGCACTAAATATAGCCATTATAATGGCGGCATGTGAATGCACAATGATGCCATTTTGAAAATTAGGGTACACCGCGAGGAAGAATGAACTTGGTCATTCTTTAATGGCAAATTGCCAATATCAATCAAACAGTCATTATTTTGCCCCGTGTAAATGCTTATCATTATTGATTTGATTTTGCCATTATTTTGGCAGTGAATTAATGACAATTTGTTACTCGTGTAAATCCCGCATAATCTTTGAATAAAAACATATTAAGGTACCATGATAATAATTCCTAAAATTTTCAGTGTGGTTTAAAAAACTCATCTTTGAGTGAATAAAAATACCCAAATATTTGAATTCATTTAAAATCTCATAGCGAAAACACATTTCGCTGTAAATGGTATTACTAGAGAAGGTATTATGGAGTTATCATATGTTTCACACAAGCAATTAGGAAATTTGAAGTTCTGGCGATTGCCCATGGACTAATATCTAGTTTATGCATGGCAAACCAAGTTATTAACAAACTTAAATCCCAATTAATGTTAGAGGTAAGATCCAGGCAACTGTTTGCACTAAAAGTAAACCCATCAGCAAAAGCTGTTTGTTTACCTTTAAATGGTTGTTTAAACAGAGAATTAATATAAATCCGTCCTAACACGGAACCCTGAGGAACCCTGAAATTGATAGTTTTTGCATTACTTCGGATATCATCATTTATTACATTTTGGACTCTGTTACCACCAATCTAAGATGAAGCCTCTAAATCCTGCCTCTTCCATTTTGCCTAGTAAGCATTTAGAAAAACACCACAAAAAATACTTTTATTAAAGATATTAGCAAGAGCATCAGTTGCAAAGCATTCTATTCATTTTTAGACAACAATGAAAAATGCTATCATATCCAGAGGAGATTTTTTAAGAACCTATTAGTTTTATAATTTGGAGTTATGGAGGTCAGTTCCCGATCTGTGAAGTTTTGAAGTGAAAAAAGTATCATTTCGGTTTTCACAGAGATTTTACATTATCCAATTTCACGCACACGCCGAATGCGATTCTCGAACTCATTGTGATAACGTTTGTACTAAAAAGTACTAAATGATAAATTCTGTCACTTATGATTAGTTTTTTTTGTTGGGAAAGGTAAATATTTCATTTCGGTTTCTACATTTGCTTAAGAATAATGTCCGGAATAATAATTCGTTTAATAATTAACAATAGATGCCGTACTAAACAAAGATGGGTTTAATTTTATATTAAATCGTGTCTCTGTTTTGAGTAAGATTTATTATTTTTTCCTAGGAATGATGTGAGAATATTGCGGTGTTCCTTTCGAGATGGGCAGAATCCATTCGAAGTTACAATAGAGGAGCACTTTACATATGCTCGAAACATGTATGCATGGATTTAATACATGAATTGAGAGCATTCTTGAAAAATACGTTTGACGTTTATTCGAGTCTCGATTTGATTTAGTAAGTTTTATTGGTACGATTCATAGTTGAATTGAATCTCGATGGATGGGTTCATGAAGTAGCGATAATTATTAATTTCGATTCGTAAGACAAATCGATCTCTTGATTCTTTGTTTTCTATTTTTTTTTTTGTAGCTGGCGAGTTTATATTTCTAAAATCTTAGATAACTTCATTTTTTAAATAAATATGAAAGCTGTTTCTCTGAAAAGTTTCTCACTTTTACCATTAAAAAATGTAAGTAAAAGTCTTGCTCAATTATTTTCTGGAGCACGTTTAAAATTCCACCTATGTATGCAATTTTGTATACCCCTAAAGTCAATTGGTCAATTTTAACAAATTTCGATTTTCATTTTGAATAAAAAAAAATCAATCTCTAATGAATCAATTCCGTTTTACTTTAATTTTTGACTTATTATGTAAGACAAATTTTTGTGTTATGTTCAATTTGTATTGGTAATTATAAATAAAGAGATTTTGGTGAAACAATTCATCTTTTTATTTAGATCTACAAAAAAGCAAAAGACAAGTTTGGATGGGTCCGAAATATGTATTTCAGGTAGAACCGTACTGGGCATAATTGCAACTTCCCGACATTGCGCTGCAAAATATTTATTCGTATGAAATGCTATGAACTAAAACATACTAAGCGGCAACTTAACTTCACAAAATGTGGTTTTTGTTCACTGCTTAATGGATGTTGGCCATGGACGGACTTCGCTTCACTACATGTACTGGGCGTACATTTTTGTGAATAAAACTCTATCAGACCTATTAATCAAAAACGCTTAGTCCGCCTTTAGTTCATGCATTTACAAAACCATTGAATAAGAGTTAGACCATGGACTAAAATTTTCAATTAATAAAAAATCGAACAAAATCTACTACAATAATTGTCAACTCTGTCTCTTTTTATTTTATGTCCCTGTAAATTTTTTTTAAATGTCAGTTCTTAGTCCTTCACAAGACCACTGACTTAGATGGTCTAGCGAAGGACTAAGTTGGTAAGCTTCAAATAGCAGAAATAATGTTTTGTTAATAGCTATTCGCTATTAGTCCACGGAATAAGTAAAAAACCTTCTCAAGCCTATGTTTATTAATAATTTGGGTGTATCTAGCTATCTAGGGCTGTGAACAATTTAAACTACATGTAGTGTGCGTTCAAACCAACAAACATTAAAAGGAAACAAACAAATCTGCAGCAATTTTGTTTCCTCTTGTGAAAGGCATAGACGATTTTAAAGCAATACAAAAATAGACTTGTGTTAAAAGGGACTGGACCATAGTCTATGAACAAACCCACTCACAAAGTTCATAAAATTCTATAAGAAGATGCTTGAGAACTCTAATGCTTTTGTTCAGAACGGCCCTAGGAAATCGAGAGATTTTAAATGTCAAACTGGTGTTCCCCAAGGCTGTGTTTTAAGTCCTTTGTTATTCTCTCTATTTATAAATGATGTTGAAAATCACATCCCAGGAGATATTGTAATAGGTGATGTAACTATTAAGGTTCTTCTTTATGCAGACGATCTTGTTATCCTGTCAGATAGCCCGCTTACTTTACAACTTCAAATAAATAAGCTAAAACAATACTGTGATAGTTGGGATCTCAAAATCAACAGCTCGAAGTCGAAAATTATGATCTTCAGATCACACAACAGATCTATAGGTTATGGCCGAAACTGGACTCTAGGGAACGATATTATAGAAGTCGTGGATAAATTTAAATATCTGGGATATGTACTAACATATAACTTAAATATGCACGCTCATGCTAAAGAAAATTTAAAAGCTGCTAAAGTTGCTTTAAACAGCATGTGGTCTAATTTTTTTAGCAATATTTTTGTAGACTCAGTTTCAAAATTAAAAGTATTCAATGCTACAGTGAATAGCTGCCTCTGCTACGGAAGCAAAGTATATGGGTACGAACAGCTAGAAGAACTAGAAAATGTTCAAAGATATTTTTTTAAACGAATCTTCCGGTTACCTAAGAACACCCCAAATTATGCCATCCATGTGGAGTCTGGCTTACCTTAATATTTCTGAAAAACTTAAAGGCAAATGCGGATTACATTGTAAAGGTAATGAATAGATCAGACCAAAACCTTCAAAAACGGATCCTTAATATTTTTTTTAATAAAGTTTACAGTCCAGTAAAAAATTCGTACGATCTAGCTGTTACACACGACTTTCCGATCTAATTACGAACTGATAATAATGAAGAATTAAAATTGTCTTTATACGATTACATAGCTTGTATAGATGAGACACTTTTCCAGAAATGTATAGAACGTGGTTCTCATTCAGCTTCAAGGAGTGCTTATAGGCAATTATGTTTTACTCTAGGCGAGGATAACTATTTTAGAAACGAGTTTTCAGTTTCAGAAATGAGCTTAATTTTCAAAGCCAGAAGTGAAATGCTGGATCTGAATTGTAGGCCATATATATCTGACTTAAATCCTATCTGTTCTCTTTGCAACCTTGGTACGAATGAAAATATCTTACATTTTATAGCGTTTTGCCCAATTTTACAAGAGATCCGTAGACTTCACTTTTCCGCAAGTTTCCTTTCTTTAGAAGAATGTATAAATATTTTGAATGGTGGCCGTGGTTGGAAGTCTCTTGTAGGATATATTTCGCACAGTTTTGACTAAACTAAAAGTCACAGTTTGTTTATTTATTAATCCCAAATTAAATATATGTGTATAAAAATAACTTATAATTGACTTTAAATGAGTACAACTTTGTTAAATCAAACTCTATTATTATATTTTAAAATTTTTTAGTGTATAAGTAATTTTTTTTACGACAGACGGCATATTTGTCATGCTTTCTAATTATTTCTTATATCTAAAATTGTATTTTATGATTTGAAAAATAAAGAAAGAATTGAATTGAATTGAAAATTATTTGATTTCTATTGATGCAAAATTAATGCTCGAATTTAAAATTAAAAATGGAGAAAAAAGGCAAACAAAAATTGCTTTTCAATTATTAATTAATATTAGTACGTTTTTTTTACTTTCTATTTTATATATTTAAAAGCAAATTATTGGTCATAATTTTGATATTTTCTTAATTATTCTTTGCACGAAACTCCTTTAATGCGTTTGATAGGTGTGCAGGCTACAGTCGATGCGTTTTTTTGGGAATTACTTACTGTACAATGGATAGATTTCCAATAAAACACTGCTAATAAGTGAATGGGTTTGTTCATATACTATGGCCCAGTCCCTTTTTACACAGGGAAAATTTTGTATTGCTTTAAAAATCGTCTGTGATTTTCACACGAGGAACCAAAATTGCTGGAGATTTGTTTGTTTCCTTTTGACGTTATAGAGATATAACGAATAGATATTGATTTTTTTTTTCAAAATGGAAATCGAAACTTGTTAAAATTGACCAATTGATCTTAGGGATAAACAAAATTACAGATATAGAGGCAATTTTAGACGTGCTCCAGAAAATAATACGACCCAAAGAATGCAAAAAACTTTTACTTACACTTTTTAATAGTAAATGTGTGAAACTTCAGAACAACAGCTTATATATTTATTAAAAAAAATGGAGTTATCTAAGAATTTAGAAATATAAACTTTCCAACTACAATAAAAAAATTCACTCAAAAAGATCGATTTGTCTTACGAATGGAAATTAATAATAATTATAACTACTCCATGAACACATCCGTCGAGATTCAATTCAAATATCAATCGTACCAACAAAACTAACTAAATCAAATCGAGACTCGAATAAACGTCAACCATCCATCCACCGTAGCATTCTACTTTAGCTTTTCATCGACCGTAGTTAATTATATTTAAAATGCTACGAAGGATAAACTTACAATGGATAAATTTTCCAATAAAACACGGTTATTATATCATTTCTATTGATGGAAAATGAATGTTCGAATTTAAAATTGAAAATGGAGATAAAAGGCAAACAGGAAAATGGTTTTTAAACATTAATAAATATTAGTTCGTTTTTCTACTTTCTAATTTACATATTTAAGTCATAATTTTGAAATTTTCTTAATTATTCATTACACAAAACTTATCACTGCTTGCGATAGCTGTGCAGGGGTACCATACTTACAAAACTAAAATTTGCCAAAAATTATTCGCATTCACATTGATTTAGGTTCAGGCGCTTTGACTTATATAATATTTTTTTTCTTACAGGGTTATTCAAAAACCAACAAGGTGTATCAGTTGCATTCACTTATATTAATGTATGTAATTAAATGACTAATTATAAATTACTACCCAACCGAGTTAATTAGAAAATAATCCAATAATCTTCTAATTTAAGCTGATTGAACTACCTTCTTTGCAATCAACATAAGTTCCCCCAACCTCTGCTGGGTCCTACTTTATATTCACTAATTGGCAATTTGCAAGCCCCTTCTTACATTATATGTGTATATAGATTGTTATCTAAAAGTACATATGTATCTTTTGTCTATAATTGAATAATGTAAATAAAAGTGCTTTGATGTGAAATGGATAATTGTTTTTTTTTCGATTTAACTATATATGTACATAATGTAAGCACTTGCTTTAGGTCAAGTATTGATTTTATGCAAAAGATAAGCGTGTGTACATTTGATGTTTCATATTCATACCCAAAACATTTTTTTAAGTCCAACCTATTATGTATATGCATTTATTTATATTTGCTCCTTCATATGTATGCACCTAAACTTTAATAACAATTATTTCAGGGAATTAACTTTAAACAAAAAACATACAAAATAGTAGTTGAGTTTAGTTCTTAAATTTGGCTTAGAATGGAGCGGGAGATTTGACAAATTAGCTTATAAAAGCTGTGCACTCAATTGTTGTAAAGTATGTGTGCGCTTTTGAAGATGAATCCTTATTTGAATGTTAATCCTTACTAAAAGGACCACACACACGAGAAGGCAACGTAATTATTCATAAAACAGACATGTAAGCGGGGTGTTCATTTGAATGCATAAATTAAAGCAATTGTCGGCAAAACAGGAAAGGGGATCAACATCAACTTCTGTGTAATTGGTTTTGAATGTGAATTTACTTTTTTTAAAAGGGTAAAAGAACATAAGACAAATACATTAATTTCAAATGAACTACCTAAGTGTGTACCTACGTATGTACATACATATTGAACTTAATAATATGAGAATCATAACTAAATAAATGAGACATTTAAGTAACAAGTAATCTCAGTTACGAGTAGAGTACATTAGAAGTGGAGGAAAATGATATGTTTTGAACGGTCCATATATCAAAATAAAAAAGTCCTTCCAAAATATTATGAAGTTACATATAGGTATTTATAAAGAAATTTCGACAAAGTTTATAAGCATTTTGGAAGGGTTATACAATTCAACTACTTCTGCAGTGATCCTTGGAAGCAACGTCTGTGAAAAGTTTCCAGTAGAGATATCCTTGAGACAAGCACAACTTTGGGCATGGTCTACATTTTGGCCACAAGTTTTGTTTACAGTACCTGCCATACAACCATTTATTTTTTGACTGTCGACTTTCTCATAAACGGCTCAACTACGGATACAAATTTGTGTACCGGAAGTTTTTTGAATTCTACATATTACTGCATTTCAAAATTTTCGAAAAATTGTTTTTTAAAATGAAAAAAAAAAAATTTTTTTAAATTCAATATTTTGAAAAAACTGTTGAACGATTTTTTCCATTCTTTACTATTTTGTGCAATTTAATCGAGCACAGTATTAGGATAACATTATGTTAATTGAACGCGCGAATGGCAAAAGAGGAGGGAAGGAAGAATTCATTTGCAGGCAAAATGAGAGAATCAAAAGATAACACAAAAAAACCAAGAGGAATCAAAGTGCTGGAGTTGTGTGATGCATTTGGAATTTTTATGATACTCGTAAATAGAGTATGCGCTTCGGATAGTCATGGGGGTCAATTCCCGATCTATGAAGTTTTGAAGTGAAAAAAAAAAATATAATTTCAGTTTTCACAGAGGTTTATCATTTTCCAACTTCACGCACACGCCTAATGCGATTCTAAAACTCATTGTGATAAAGTTTGTACTAAAAAGTACTCAATGATAAATTCTGTGATTTCTGATTAGATTTTTTGTTGGGAAAGGTAAATATTTCATTTCAGTTTCTAAATTTGCTTAAGAATAATGTACGGAATAATAATTCGTTTAAGAAATTAATAAAAGACGTCGCGTCGTACTGAACAATTGTGGGTTTTATATTATATTCAATAGTATCTCTGTTTTGAGTAAGATTTATTATTTTTTCATGTGAGGATATTGAGTCTTTCCCTTCGAGATGGGCAGAATCTATTCGAAGTTACAACTAGGAGCACTTTATTGAACTTTATAGATTCCCAAAACATTTATGCATGGATTTAATACGTGAATTGAGAGCATTCTTGAAAAACAATCACCTTATAAGTGCGCTTCAAAGCCGTTTAAATTTGGTAAAGTGCTCTGCATTTTTTTGCAATGGGTAGTTTCCAACGATCTGTCGCAGACATGAACACCGTCGCTTCCGCTGTTGTGAATCTATTGATTTAACAATTCCGTTATTTACCCGAATTAACACAAATATAACTTGCTACCAAAATAAATTTGTATATAAATATAATTGTTGCTTACTTGTTATGTGCCAAATCCTGTTTTTCTTCGATTAGAAACATTTTCTTCACAAAACAATTGACTGTGATAAAAAAATTATCATATGAAAAATGTTTGGCATTTAACTTCACTTTTTCACGAATCGAGAATCGAATTAGACGTGAAAGCGTGATAAAATTTATCACTTCAATCTGGTTCTAAAACTGATGTTTTAGTGTCTTATGATGTTGTATCATTATTTATTAATGTTCCTGTACAATTGGCAGTAGCCATCATTAAGAAAAAATGGGGAACAATTAGTAAACATACACAGTTGAGCCAAATCAAATTCATAGAGTTGTTGAACTTTTGTCTTAAAGAAAACAATTACCTTCAGTATAAAGATAACTTATACAGACAAATTCCTGGAATGCCAATGGGAAATCCGCTTTCTCCTACCATTGCCGATTTAGTTTTGGACAACCTTTTGGTCAATAAATTTGCCGATAGTAACAAACCAAAGATAATCGTCAAATATGTAGATGATATATTTGCAGTTGTTAATGAGGGGGATGTCGACAATGTTTTACGATGCCTTAATTCATATCATGAAAAAATACAATTTAACGTTGAGAGGGAACAAAACAGAGCGATAACGTTCTTAGAAGTCAAGATTCATCGCGTTAATGATAGACTCTCTTTCAATTGGTATCAGAAAGACATAGCATCTGGAAGACTTGTCAACCTTAGATCCAATCAAGCAAAGCATATTCTTATTAATACAGCCTCTAATTTAGTTCAAAAAGTCTTTACGTTGAGTGACCGGGAATTTCACGCCGCAAATGAGAAAATAGTCACACAAATTCTCCTAGATAATGGCTATCCAATGGAAATCATGCGGAGCTTGTTACTTCGCCAAAAACACAAAGCTCCTGTTGATAATCGGCAAAAAGGGAGAGGTTTTTTTAGAGTATAGTTTATGTTCCCAAACTGTCAGAAAACTTTACAGAGACGGTAAAAAATAGCACTAATGACGTCAGTTTAGCGTATAAATCCCATAGGCCGCTGGCACCTCTTTTCACCAACATGAAAACAAAAACGGAAAAGTATAAGTGCACAGACGTAGTCTATAAAATTAACTGTCGTTGCAATGCGGAAGAAAATTGCAATCTTTCCTATATCGGTACAACGAAACAACTTCTTCGTCAAGGAATTTCCAACCACAAATCCGACATTAATTTAAAAAGCACTAGGAAGACAGCTTGGCCTTACACTCCATTGAGCGTGAACACAAACCAGATTTTGACAGAGTGGAAATCCTGGAAAGGGAGAAACATGTCTCCAAGCGGTATACTCTAGAAACGCTTCATATTATTAACAACAAAAACAATATGAATCGTAAACAAGACAACCAGAACATTTCATCGGTTTACTCCTCTTTGGTGACTAAGCAGAATCCGTCACAATTTAAAGCCGACTAAGCTTCAATCGAAGTGTTTTTTTTATATCATAATTTTTTTTTTTTAAACATTGCTTTATATTTGTCTCTCATTGTATTATTTACGTTTATCTGTAATACGTACTAAATGTAAGTTTGCCAAAATCTTACACTAAATGTTCTTATGTGTATAATATGTTCATTTTATTTTTGTTACTAAAAGATTCCCTGAAGAAGATGGCAACCACCGTCAAAACGTCGGGAAAGGAAATGAAATTGTTTCATTAAAAAAAACATTTCGACCAAAACAGCCGAAAGATATATATTTAAATCTGGAACACCTATAAAAAATATCATTGGTTAAACATGAAAAAGAATTAATTAATCTATCTATCTAATGTATCTAATCTAATCTTGAACAATTTTTTTTCCGAAATTTAGTTTTTAAGTTTAAATCATTAAATAATTAAAATTGTCATCTCAATTTTTGTTATGAAAAAATGTAAGAAATTTTTATATACAAAATTTTATAAATTAGGACCTTAAAAATATATTTATTCGTTTCTATTAAGAATCTTTTGCATACAATATGATCGAACATAAGTTAAAATAATGTGCTCCAGGTAATATGTACCTACAGAGGTACCTATTGGAATACCTCAAATTGTCCAATATTAGCAATTTAAATGAAAACATTTCATTCGTCTGTCTTGCACATTTGCTTCACTTTCTGCCTTTTCCTTAAACAATAAATCGAAATAAATGAATGTGAATAAATAATATTACACTTTTCAACTCAAAGTTTTGCTATTTTGAAAGAGATGCAGACGTACTATAAAGTATACATGCAGCTTGATGTTGCTGCTCCCACCTTCATCTATGCATATCCTTCGTCTATTATTTTCCTTTGTCCTGCATACCAAGAAGAGTAACTTTGAACGTATTTCTCAGTTTTGTCTTCTCTGTACTGTAAGTCTACAAAATAAAGTTATTGTTTAGTTATACAATGCATATCTCGCTTTTAGATCATCAGGAGCATTCTGCAGTTTTGGTTTTGATGATGTTCCTCTAAATACAGAGCCATCTAGTGCTATATCAAAGTACCACATTATTTACTCTAGCTCTTGCTCTTACACAACGTTCCATAAGTTTTTTTGTTGATGATGTGTTTTTCTTATGGTTGCTGTTGCAAATGATGAATTTTGAGCTTCGATGTCTTCACCTTTTGAAATGTACTGCTGCTATATTAAAAATTCCATTCTGAACCTTTTGTTGAGCTAGTAACCGATTCTCTGACGCAAGGAACTTTTGCTACCAGCTCCAGGTGCTACAGAGCTGAATTAATATTTTTTTTATTGAAATTTCTCATATAATATTATGTGTATGTTATCAAGGCAGGAAGTGAGTGAAGTTATATGCATACTTTCGTGTACATATTTTTCTTACATCTTGTGTAAGAAAAATAAGGAATCATCACAATACTCAGTTAGAAGTAAAGTGTGTTCTTTTATGTTTTGTTATTATTGAATATGAGAATAAAAGGTAGTTTTCCTTTACTGTTAAAAGAACATCTCGTCTTCATTTTCATAATATTAAAATTGCATTCTTGAGTGTCCCAGGAAGTGATTGATTGATTGATGATCATATTCGTAATCAATTTGAGATTGCAATTCCAACTTCTAAATTAAATTTAAGCATATGACTATAGCAGCTTCATGACTAGAATGTTGATGAACATTATAAAAAGTAGAAAAATCGAAGAAATTGTTTGTAAGCAAGGTAAGTAGAAAACAAATAATTAAATAGAAGATAATCGTTGGAAATTTTATGATTCTTTATAAACATGTACCTGCTATACATACATTTAAAATTCCTGTATGCTTATAGTGGTAATGTTTCTCCACCTAAGCGCCTTTTCCGTATTTTATTAATTGTTGTGTTTAGCAATAGCACAACTGTGTCACACTAACTTGCGTTAATGCTAAGTTGTCACCAAATGTAAATCTCTTGTTAATTTACTAAATTTCAAAAAAAAATGTTCAGAATTTCCACACCACCAAAAGATTAAAACACAGCTTTGAGTAATACCGGCAACACACACCAAAACCAAAATATTGCTAGCCATTTTTGGGTTTAAGTCTGTGGGTATGTTCAAAAAGTATGGACACGGTAAGAACTTCCTTTTTAGTGCCAACCTCATCCTAAAAGTGTATAACAGTATGCTATAACTTAAATTAATATTTTTAAACTAAATTTCATATCAAATATGCTAAGAATGTTACAATACAACTAACATAGATGTATATTTGTGAAAAATCTTGAAACAAAAGTGTTTTTATGTAAAAATTCAAAATTTATTTCAAGGGCTCATCTTTAAACATTAGATTATTTATGAAACTTTTTATGGAATTCCCACTTAATAAACAATTTTTCTAAACAAGATTGAAACCTTTCTGAACAAAATCGATTTCATTCCGTCATTTTTTGCATGATTTTATCTTATTTACGTACACTAACAATTTTTGACATTTCTCTAACGTCAAATCCTAATTTTCCATTTTATTTTTACTAAAATTGAATTTGCATGCAACATTTTTTACCATGAGTTAAATTCGTTTTTATATTTTACAGTAGTGATACAAATTTTAAATTTTAAATAATTAGCTGTGTTTTATAATCGCATGATCTACTCGTAATTTGGATTAATTTTTAACTAACACGTAAATAAAAAACAACACAAAAGGTTCACAAAAGAGAACACGAGAATCGAAAATTCAGCGGGGAATTAAATCTAAACTTCGATATACAACACTTCCTATGAGTTAAGCCGAGTTCAAATATTGAACCAATGATGAACTACGATTGCTCGATTTTCAATCTAGTTAATCGAACATCAATCAATGTCAATGTAAATAAAATTAGAAAATTTCAGATTGACATTTTTCTTTCGAAATCAGAAAAATTACCTATTTTAAAATAATGTCGTTTTCATTTCAACCAAAAAATCGATTCCTCTGAAATTTTTGATTCAGGACCAGTTTTTGCGCGATCTTTTCGTCCAAAATTATCGAATGATTACAGATCCACATTTTTAGACGGTTTTACATGCACCAAAGTAAAGCTAAATTTGCTGAAATGAAAAAAAGGGCTGAAATAGAAAAAATTAATTCGTACAATTTTCTTTCACAGTTCGTTAGTGGGGGTCATAACTAGTCTAAATCTCGGTTTTCGGAAAAATCGCGCTGGAGCTTCAGCCGCCATTTTGAGTTTAATGGACATTTTAATTTGGGCAATAACTTTGCCATTTTTGATTTGTGACAAAAATAATATAAGTAAAACTTGTAGAAAATTTAATTTTCTACAACTTTAGTTTGATTTTTCTTTAAGTTACCGTTCGCGAGATATTAAAGAAAAACTATTTGGATTTTCGGGAAAATACTGCTGGAGCTTTAGTCGCCATTTTGAATTTAATGAAGAATTGGTTATCTTTTTTTATTCATATACAACTATTTAGCGCAACACCGTGGAGGTTCAGTTGAGGTAGAGGCGTTTTTTTTTGAAAACTCAAAACAGTTTTTTATTAATATCTCGCGAACGGTAACTTTTTTGGAAAAAAATATTAAAACTAAAGTTGTATAAAATTAAATTTCATACAAGTTTTTCCTTAATTTTTTGTGTCAGAAATGAAAAATGGCGAAGTTATTGCCCAAAGTAAGATTTTAATTAAATTCAAAATGGCGACTGAAGCTCCAGGGCTATTTTCCCGAAAAACGAGATTTAGACAAGTTATGACCCCCCTAACGAACTGTGAAAGAAAATTGTACGAATTAATTTCTTCTAGCTCAAATGTTTAACCCGACTGGACCAAAATACAATAATGTTAGCAATTTGTTTTGGAGGGTAAAACATACGACAGATTCCCATTTTGGTATAACTCATCTGTGGATTAAAGTAGTTTTATCTTGACAGTACATACAATTCAAATGAAAATGATGTTTCATTACTTGCGATTATAGGTACTATAAGTTAAGATATGCATTCGTCGGAAAAAAAATGTTTGAGATAGTACGCAAACATGACATTACGATGATAGCGAAGACCAAAAAAGATTGTCTAGAAATTCTGGCCGTCGTGTATGTCTGTCTGCCTGTATGTATGTATGTATAGACCACTACAACCCAAACGGGTGGGCCGAATTGCTTCAAACTTGGTATATAGAGTTTTTTAGATATTGTGCAGATGTGAAATTGAAATTTTGTTTTAGCTCAAAAAAATAACGGCGCCTGCCATATAACCGTTACGTTAAAGCCTATTTTTTCTCGAAAACGGATCTAACGATTTTGACTTAAAAACTAAGTGTAGCTTTTTAGTTACGACAGATTATATGGTTAAAAAAAATATAAAAAACGTCTAAAAACAGTACTTTCCTTAGGACCGTCTTACTTGCGATTATAGGTACTATAAGGCAAGTTATGCAGTCGTAAAAAAAAATTCTAACAATCAAACATGACATTACGATCATAAAGAAGCCTAAAAAAGTGATCGCCGAAAAATGTCTGTCTGTCCGTCAAATTTGCTATGTGTGATTATTTTGGCATTCCTCAGAGGGAAAACTGAAATTTTATTTTACGGTACCTGCCATATGACCTTGAAGGAAAATCTCATTTTTCTCTAAAAGGGCTCCCACGATTTTCATACAAATTTTTGAGTATTTTTTTGTTGGTAATAGCTATCAGTTGATATGAACCAAGTTTACAGGAAAATTCTATTAACGGTACCTTTCATATAACGGTTTTTTTAATTTTTTTCTTTCTCGGTAACGGTACATTAGATTTCTGTCACATTTTATATCTGAGAAGATCTTAGTAGCTTAATTATTTTTGCATATTTTGAATAGCTTTTTTTAAATTAAAATAATTTATAAAATTTTTTTTTTTAAAAATCAATAATTTTAAAAACTAATCAAAAAAAATTTAATTTTATATTCACATGAACATTAATAGTCTCTAAAAAATTGCATACCAAAATTTCAAAAGAATTTTGTTTTCAAAAAACGAAAAATAAAAAAACAGAATTTCATCAAAACCCGTCCTACAATTTTCGAGATATTTTTTTATAAAATTTTCATTGATCCGTGGCGTCTAATGGCGTTCTTCGTTTTTTTCGGAAAACTGATTAAAGTGATGGTTTTGGCAGTTTAAAAAACGATTTTTTCTCACCTATACACCATTCACTTTCATTATATACATATGCAGGGTAGGCAGAACTGTCACTTATTTGTATAAACTACATTAACTACGTCTGCTACGTATTCAATGTAGTTAAATGTAGTTAATGTAGTAAATGAAACAAATTGTAGCAGACGTAGTTCCAAATGTCAAATCGTCTGAAATGTCATTTCATTTTGAAGTTTGAACTTATATTCATTTATCATTTCTTTTGTATTTGGCGACTATTGAACAAGTTAAAGTTTTTATAAAAGGAATACAAATAAGTAATACAAATAAATAATTACAGTTTTTTGGTTGCTTTCAAGTTTTTCTTGCACTGTCATAAGAAACCGAATTGGACAAGGAAAATCCAAAACCTTGTTCACATTCACTATACGTTGAAAATGAATTATAAAAATAGATGAAATGATTACTGAATGTATTTTTGAGTTTATTTTTGTTTTTAATTTTTTGTTCTTTATGCACGATTTAGAAAAAAAGGCAAATTAAATAAGGCTGAAGAAAACAAATTTGGGATACCACTATTTCTCTAACTATGCCTTTATTATATTTGCCTATACATTTTATTGGTCGGAATCCGGTTTCATTGAACTTGGGTCCTTCGGTGAGATATTTCTTTATTAAAAATTTTGGAATTTGTTCAGTTTAAATTCTATTAATCGGTTCGGTTTAAATTCTATTGATTTTCTTAATTTACTACGTTAATGTAGCAGACGTAGCAATATGTAGTAAATAAGTTTATCCCATTTACTACGCGTAGTTTTTGACGTAGAAAATAGAATGTAGTTGATTCGGCCAACCCTGCATGTATGTACTTTTACATATTAACAGTATTACCCTCCTAATTTACATAATTAAAATCCATTTAAATATAAATTTGTAGGTACCTATTTAACTATTCCTTTAATCGTGCATTCGACAATTCATTATACTAAGAATCAAGGTAATATTACCTACATGGGCTTTAAATCTGCGTAGGATAACTATAATAAACTAGCTGCCTACCAACAGCGTCAGTGAGTAACACGAAAGTTGTTAACTACAAGAGCAAGTTTGTACGATCCAGTCGTGCATTTTATTTTATTTTTGCTTTCGACTATCTCATAAATGGCTTAACCGATTCTTCCAAAATTCCACACATATATAGGTGTAGGTAGCCCAATTTATATTGCATACTAATATTTTTAATTAATAGTTTTTTGTATTTTTAAAACCATTTAAAAAAATTATATTTTGAAAACTGCTCATTAAATTTTTTTTTTTAAATTATATTATGTATTTGGCGAATACCTATGAATGGCGTTTTTTATTATTTTTTTTAATGTTTTCAAAAAGTTTAAAAAAAACTTTTTTTCTCAAGAACCGCTGCACAGATTTTTAAAATTTTTTCTCATAAATTCAAATTTATCCAAGAAATAAAATAGCGTAGGTACATACTTCTTGGAGCTCAAATTAGTTTAAGTATTTATTTCATAATTTTGAATTATTTTTTCTTTGATTAAGCCGATTTAAAGTTTTGTTTTTAAGTTTATATTATTAAATATTTAAGATTGTCATACCAATTTTTTTTTTCGAAAAAAATTTAAGAAATTTTGTATATATAAAAAATTAAGTAAAAAACAACTTTTAAAATATATTTAGATTTTTAATAGAAATCTTTTGCATACGATGTGATCGAACATAAGAGCAAGTTCGTGCGACCCAGTCGTGTATTAAATTTTTTTTTTTCATTTTAAAATTATAACGACTGGAGCTAATGTAATTAATTTCACTTTCTTCAATCGACATAATTCAAAGATACACTGATAACTGACAATAATCCACCAGCAAATTTGTGCCATGTGGATGCTTTAGAGAGCGCATGCTATAACTTGTGAAATATGATTGTACAAGTACACGTGTTAAGTTTGCAGTTGCGTGTGGACCCGACTTATTCAAAGAAGAAGACTACACATGCTCAATTGCTCATATTATCACAGTCAAGTGGGTATAATGGCCTACAAACACAGATTAAAGAAAAATGTTAGTATGCAAAGTACGTACCTTGCGTTGTACATTCGTTGAATTTAATTGGATCATCGGCAGCTGAATCTTGCGCTAAAGCTGCCAAATTTTTCGGATTGCTGCAAAATATACAGTAAAACCGGGACACTGTATAATCGGACCACCTCCGTACCGCATCTTCTGCATTCTCTGCTATTTTTCATAAAAAATTAGTGGTGTTAGTAATAAAGGGGTAGATCTGCCGAAAAATCCAGATCTGCAAAATTGATTTAAAATCAAAAAATAAATCAATTTATTTGGCCAATCGAAGGTAAAAATTGTCAAAATCAGTTTTTTGAAAAATTTAAATCAAAAATAAATTGATTTGTGTTACCAAACGATCCACATAAGAAAACATGCGTTGCTTAATGTAATCACCTGTCTAATTGGTCCAAGCGTAGGAAATACGAAATATGTAAGCATGGCATTTTTTACTTGCGATAGTGGGTCCCGCAATTCCGTCTGTCTGTCTGTGCAACTCTCTGCAGCAAACTTGGTATTTAAGCGTTTAAGTGATTGTCCAAAATAGTTTCTTGAGTCGTTGTTTTAGCCCCAAAAATAACGGTACTTGCCATACAAATTTTTCTCCAACTTTAATTATCTCGAAAACGACTCTAATGATTTTGATAAAAATTAGTGTGTGTATACTACATTTTGGCCAACATTTTTTTTGAATATTTTGTTGTTAACGGTACCTGCCAAGCAACTATTTTATTGATTGATGACTCTCTCATAAACAGCTCAACGGATTTCCATCAAAATTTGTATACAAAATTTTTCAAAATTTTCGACAAATAGTTTTTTTCGAAAACGGGTGGACGATTTTTTTTGAAAATTTGCTTTTGAATTCATATTACATATTAAATATTTAAAATGTTCATACCATTTTTTTTTAGAAAAAAATCTAGATTTTTTATATATAAAAAATTAAGTGGAAAACGACTTTAAAAATACATTTAGCCGTTAGCCATAGGAGAAAATACGTGCGATCCAGTCGTGCATTTTATTTTGTTTGAAATTGTTGATACCTATACCGCCGCCGGCCGCTCCACCGCAAAAGTTTATTTCTTGATTTACCAATAATTTTGTAATTTTAGCTTTCGTTAGTGGACAAATGAAACATTTTGAATTTTTTATGTTGCTTATGGGCAGAGGTTTCAGGTCAGTTAATGCTATTGATTTGTTAAAGGTGTTTGTATTTGGTTTTCAATAAAGCTTCTAAGTTTTTTAAAAAAATTAAAAGTGCAATGAGTAAACGAAATTGCATTGAGCTTAATCTGAAAGAAAATGTTGAATTTATTAAGTCCCGTTTGCTGATACTCAACTTAAGCACTTAAGTTCTGCATAAGCATTTAGGTATGTGACAGTTTACGCAGAGGAAAAAGTAGCCAATAAGCGTTTTAAGTTGAACATAAATATTTATGATGCGTATCAACAAACGGGCCTGAGGTTTCAGAAGATGCACATTTGTCTCAGAGAGATCTTGCAAAGATATTTGATTGCAGCAAATCTCAAATTCAAAGAATTTTGAGCGCGAAGGAGGAAATCCAACTGTCATATGAAAAATTTGTAGGCAACAACAAAACGTATGCAATCATTTGTGTCTTTTGCCGAATTTCAAATCTTGAAATCCAAATGGTTTTGCTTAGCAAGACAAAAGAATGTGCCATTTTGAGGTATAATTCTCCAACCACTTGCTATATCAACAAATCTTATTAATTGTATATATTTTCTGGAAATGTATACTTGGTATATGCACATTCAGTCGCATTTGTATGTATATCACATATATATTCTTAACAGAAATGCATACATGAGGGAAAAACTTTTCTAAGTGGACCGGTCCGATTAAAAAGAACCTCTAAAATCGGAACACCTCCTAATTGGCCCACTTTTCTTCGGTCCCAAGGGTGGTGCAATTCAACAGGTTCTACTGTATACGTTTTTTTTTACAGCATCAACGGAACATGCAAAATTATTGCAATCCTTTTTGACTAAGCCAGATAAAGTTTCTGTAAAAAAATTGTCAAATACACGATGGTAAGCGAGGTACGATGCCTGTTCCAGCCGTATTAAAAATTTGAATCAGGTAAAAGCTGCCGTTGAAGAGATTCAAAGTGATGCTCAACGAGTCTCATCGCACAATTTTGAAAATAGACTATTAACCAGGTCGAATTTATATCATCAAAAACTTTTTGAAAATTTCGATTTTTCTCGTGGGTAAATTTTGTAATTATGAAAGTTATGGACCTCATTACTATCTACATCTTTATTGCTGCTCATCAACCATGGGTTGAACGACAAAAATATCTTCCAAATGTGCCCTCCTCTTGTTGCAAGTGCTGTATGTATTTTACATGACCACTTTCTTCGAAAAAGCGTAACACACAACCAGCTTTACAGTTATTCAACTTTTACATTTTGATGTAGTAGAAATATGTAAAATAAATGTACATGTATATGTAAACAAATAAAATAAGAATTTTGAATTCCAAAGCTCAAAACTAATTTTCTCCGAAATTGTGGGAAGTGATGAATTAAAAAGGTACATTGCATATGTATATTGTATGTACATAGATGATAGGTGACGACGAAAAGAACATGTTTCATTTAGAGCTAAATCGATAAGTCTTGGAGAAATACCCTTTTATCCTTCTTTTTTTGGCGGTGAGAATCCCTGAAAAGATGTCATGTTCTTGAAAGTCGAAGCAGTCGTTTTCGACATCTTCTCTCTACAGTCAAATTAGATTTAAAAGTTTTGTGGCAATGGAGTGTTCGACGTAGTTTCCTTTAACCGGCAAAATGTCATATAATTAGATTTCTGCGGTAAGCAAAAGGTTTATTATTTATGAGAGGCTTGTGATGTAGATGTTCTTCACCGCACCTCAACTTACCATATACCATACCATATGAATTCAATATTGTGGCAATGGCATTTGCCACGGCTAACGACACGACACGATAGAGACGATGACGATGAAGATGAGAAGCGTGAGAATCAAACATGCATGTTCGGAATCGGAGACTGTTAGATACGACAAGGATAGTGCTTGGATGCATCTGAAAATTCCTACAATGAGTTTCGTTTGAATGGGATTAAAGTTGTAGTGTGTCTAGTAGAGTGAGTGGAGCTCGAAACAGGACTGTGGTGGCATAACTTTGAGGTTGGTCTCATTGAGATTTGCTTAAATTAGTTCGTGAAAGCGAGTAATGAAAGTTCGGCGGACACATTTCCTTGCTAAGATCTCGAGAGAAAAGAGAAGTCTCTATAATTAAGATTATTCAAAGGGATAAAGTTTCAAAATTGCCTTTAATTGAGGCATGTAAATTTGTGATATAACTAAATGCTTCGCTGACTCTCAACAATGTTCAATTGAATTTGAAATGTTGTTTAACTTTATAAGGATTAGATGCATAATGCAGCTGCTACACTTATGTGAAAAGTTATTAGACTTGTGCTCTTGTCGAAAAAATTTACACAATTCTTAACATTCATATAAGCCTTTAGCTGAAACACAACTAAGCACGCAGGTCAGTTGTTAGTAGAATTTTCTAGATATATTTGTTTTGTACTTGTACTTCTAAAGGGGCATTAGGCAACTTTAAAAATGATCGATGGATTACCAGCAGCGATACCAAATCTTTTCCCTACGTCGCACTATTGTTAAGTTCCTTATAGGTATCTACTTCAATCTTAGAAATCAAAGAAAAAAATATTTTAAAAATGTTTTACACTCTTTAATGTAAGCCCAGTTTCACAATTCAAAAGAATAAACTGCATCTAACTTCAAACAAAAAAAATTATTACAATTTTCTGAAGTTGGTTATTGTTTTCCTTTTAATTTTCTTTCAAACGATTAATGCGTTTGGTTTTACCTGCGTTACGTCTGTCTGTGCTGAAATCTGAAAAATGAATGATTAGCCAATGAATAATGAAAAAAATATTTTAAAGTAATCAAGAATGTGGATAAAGATTCTAAGGCAAAAAAATAATTTTGTAAAAATATCGCTATGCAACATTTATTTTCAAAAAAAGCTCTTGCAATAAGGATTTGAATGGAACGTCATTTCTTTGGTAAACAGTGAAGAAGAAGATGCACATATTTCGGCGAGGTTATTCTTCTTACTATTTTCATTCGTGTTTCAAATGTTCTGCCGCGGCGTATAAACACAAACAACTAATTTGGAATTATTTGTATGATTTTGAAATCTACTTCACTTTTGCATCTAATCTACAGGGCGCACGAATCGTGCTACAAAAATAAAACGTAATAACTTTTTTTCAGTGTGAGTAATTGGCTTATTTTTTTTATTTTATATGCTACTATTTAGATTTATCAGAATGAATGCTTGGGATACTAAAAAAAGGATTTGGATAGTGCACCAATACCATTTTTTAGAGTCCGTCATTTCCGTCCAAAGGGAATTTAGGCTGGAGTTTGGCTGTTCTCCCCCGAGTAGATCGACCATTATGAGGCTGCTGAACATGTTTCCCGAATCTGAAATCATCGAACGAAGACCGTATCATCGAGATCCAAATGTTCGGGTTCAGGATACAATCGTGGCTCTTGCATCGGCAATACAGACAAATCCAAGTGTTTCGACTGGAAACTTATCGGGCCAAATTGGAGTTAGCAGACGGTCATTACAACGGACTTCATGATGACTTAAACTTGTTTCCGTACAAAGTCCAAATTACAAGCAAGTTAAACCCTCAGGATTTGCCTGTTCGCCTGGAATTTTGCCGAAAAATGATTGCAATGTCCAAAGAAGACAACACATTGATAAATTGTTTGTTCCTGTCTGATGAGGCCCATTTTGACTTAAACGGCAATGTTAACAAAGCAAAATTGAATCTAATCCAGAAATACTCCATGAGATGAAACTGCACCCAGAACGAGTCACTGTGTGGTGCGCAGTTTCATCAAGGTGTATTGTCGGGCCATACTTCTTTGAAGAAAACGGTGTAACACAAACTGTCAATGGGGACCGCTATTTAAAGATGTTGAAGGAGTTTTTTTACCCAGAACTTCGCCGAAGACTTATCCCTCTCTGCAGGATTTGGTTTCAACAAGATGGAGCAAGTGCACACGTAGCCACACAAGTTATGGCAGAGCTCCAACGAAAATTCCCCCAAGGTCACCTGATCTGACTGCACCTGACTTTTGTATGGGGTTATGTCAAGCAGGAAGTGTACAAAACGAAACCCAGGAATTGGACTGAATTGAAGCAGTCCATTAAGACATTAATTGAGGCGATTCCAATTTCAACCCTTCAGGTCGCAATGAACAATTTTCTGATCAGGTGCCGCATATGCGTGGAAAAGCGTGGAGGTCATTTGCGGTCTATCATCCCTAAGAACCATTAGTTATTTAAAATAAAATTTAATTTTTAATTCAATAAAAATAATTAATAAAATACATCAATTAAAATAAAAGTTATTTAAATTTCTTATTCCAGCACGATTCGTGCGCCACCCTGTACTTCGCTTTTTTATTTTTAAGCCTAGTACGCTGCTGATGCGAAACGAATTTTTTCGGTGGTCTCCACTAGGAGAGCGAAATGCTAACGAAAACCACAGCGGAAAATTTTTGCGGAGAGTTCTGTGAGCTGTCAAAAACAATTGACAAGCTGTAAGAAAAAAAGTAATTTTGTCACCAAATTATTTTTAGATGGTAAATTTTTTGTCGCCAAATAACTTTTAAATGTAATTTTTTTGAAATAATTCTTGGATTTAAAAATTGTTCTGGTTACACATAGAGGATTTAAAATAAAACTCAGAACCGTTTAAATGATCGAAATTGCGCAATTACTTTGGGATTTATAAACTGGTTTACCTGCCTATTTTATGAAATTTCTATCAATTTTAATAAAATCAATGAAATTGGGAGGTAAACCACTCTATAATTCGAAAACTACGTGTTTCATTGGGATTGTGTAAACGGTTCTGAGTTCTAGTTTATGGTTTTTTACTAATTTCATTTTCAAGTCCGAGAATGTTTTAAAAAAAATTTACATCCAAAAGTAGTTTTGACACCAAATTGTTTTTAGATGGAATTTTTTTTTGTCACCAAATTACTTTTAGATGTAATTTTTTAAAAATAATTCTCGGTCTAGAAAATGGTAGCCTGAATTAGTAAGCAACCATAAATTAGAACTCAGAACCGTTTACACCATCACAATGAAGCACGTAGTTTTCGAATATTAGATTGGTTTACCTCCCTATTTCATTGATTTTCTTAAAATTGATAGAAATTTCATCAAATCTGCAGATAAACCAGTTTATAAATCCAAAAGTAATTGCTGAATTTTGATCACTTAAACGGTTCTGAGTTTTATTTTAAATCCTTTATGTGTAACCAGAACCATTTTTAAATCCAAGAATTATTTAAAAAATCATCTAAAGCGCACGGGGGAACTTCCCAAATTGCTGGATAACTATCAATTTCAGCGTTATTGGCATTCACTTTAGATACTATCTCCAAAGCTCTTTGGGTACTCCCAATCTGTATCATAATACATCCCAACCGTTCATGGCAAACTTCTCAGTGTAGTTAAATGCAAGAATCTTTCCACTAAAAGAAATGGAAACGCATAAGACGTGATTTTTTTAAAAACCGATCGATGAGAAAGATTAGACCCTCCAATGTTTTCAACTCGACAAATTGTCCCTAATAGCCTATAAATCTTGTTCGCCTATAAGATAATTACATATACGAAAAATACTGTCATACTGTATAAAACTTCTAAGTAATTAAAGAAAACTGGATAGCTTCGAGAAAATAAAATAAATGATTGTACCTTCTAATGGAAAATGCAAATAACCCATTTACTCTTTTAGAAACTTAAATAAATACATTTATGTAATGACCTTGAAATAACAACAATGTGTTCCAATTAAGGACTGTGCAATAATTTGCCATGGCTCTCATGGCCATGTTCATGAACATGTCGTGCAGTTCCTCAATGGACGTCTCCAGCTTCATGATGTCAGCGTGTCGAGCTTCGATATCGGCTAGTGTCTGCTTAGCCTGCTGCGTCTCCATGATAATGCCTTGAGTGACGGCCAGATTACCTTGCTCCAGCATGGCTTTGAGCTCGTCGTTGGTAGTAGCCCGACCGGTGATCTCCAGCTGACGCTGTATTCTGCCTTTGCAGCGTTCCCTGTAGTCGGTCTGAGTGCGATTTTGCTCGGTCATGACCTCGACGAACTTTCTGGACAAGGTGGAGTGTTGGGTTTTGTGAATGCGCAGATCCGCACTGGATTTGTTGGCCTAATCTTCTTGTTCGATGTTTTGTTCAATGCCATTGAGCTTGCCACGAACTCTGTTGGCGTTCTTTTTGATATCGGCCATTAGATCTTCGAGTTCTGGCTTGGCTGACAGAATGGCGCTGTTTTTGTGTATTAACTTCTTCGACATTGTCTGGGAATTTATCAATCATTTCACGGATTTCTTCGACCTGAATAAAGAAATCATCCATGTAGCCACCCCGACCTTCGACATTGACGGCCACATCATCCTGAGCGACATCTACGTCGTCGGTTTGGGCAGCGTGCAACGCTGCTTATATGTCTTTCGTCATTTTTCTTTCGATTGAAGTAAAGGTTTAGTAGTTTTTGGGTCTACACTGATGATGGTCATCTCAAGTTTAGTTTATCATTTGTAATTGATTGGGCAGACGATTGAGAATTAATTTGAATTATCTACAATCAATTTTAGAGTTCGCGTACAAATTAATACACAACGAATCACACAAACTACATCGAGAACTACATAGGCCTTAGACGCACTCAATTCGCCAGCAATCGAGACAAAAGGTTTTGTTTTCGTTGGGCGCGTTTACCTTTGCAGTAACTTTGTTACGTTTTCCACCATAAAATAGTTTTGTAAAAAAATTATATCTGAATGGTAGTAACCAGTTTGTGGGCATTTGATTTCAACCGAACCACCTAATTCGATCCACGGTACATTTGGTAAATGTTGGGATGTAGTCTTCGTTAGAACACATAGTGTTACGATTCCATCGATTTGTGTACGCCAATAGATAAACCAAGGGATTTTGATTTTGTCCATACATGGGGGGCAAATGTGATTTTTCTATTGTAGAGCTCCGTATAAAAAACAGAAATTAGAGGATTACGTGAGACCTGTTCGGCAAGGATGGTTAATTGATTACGTTTGCGCCAAGGAATAGGCCCATCTTTGATTTCCTCATTATCAGGTTTTTCTCCAGTAATGTCCCAATGGCACTGGAATACTTCTCCCAAAATCGGATTGTACGGCTTTTTGGCAACAGAACTCTTTCGTGTGGCTGGATAAGCACTCAAATACCATCTTGTTACTTGTACAATTCGATCCCGCGGATCATAACTCAGCGATGTTTCAAAACAAATATATACTTGCACTTTTCCGAGATAAATTGGCTTTCTTAAATGTTTTATTAGACGTATCCATTTTTAATAAGATTTTTCTTTTTAATACACTGAATACTGCGCAAAGAAAATAAAAACCAACCATTTCAAATGTCAAAGTTTCGCAAGCAATTAATGTGCAGGTCAATTAAATTGAGAACGAAAAGAGTGGATAATTGTACTAAGAAATCTAGTACTGCTATCCACTAAAATTACACATTTCGTCGTTCAGCAGCATACTGGAAAACGAAAAGTAGAGCGAAATTTTTCGTTTATAATTTCGTCATGTCATTTTTGTATGGGATTTTTCGTTTCGCATCAGCAGCGTACTAGGCTTTAAATGGTAACGCTGATTACCAGTCAAATTATATTCTCCTTAATATAAACAACATTGTATGCAAAGAAAAATGTCTCATTACAATGGGCTCCATACAGGAGACCCCGACAAACGCAAAATATTTTACTTTAAAGGCATTTAGAGAAGGTAATTAAATTTAGATACGCAGTTTCTGTTCTGTTCCAGAAATGTTCAATCTTAGTTAGTAGCCCGGACCAACTAACATTCCAGCTTCGATTAGACCTTAGTTAGTCATTTTACCTTACCGAAACCTTTGTAGAGTGTATCTCTATTATTTGGAGAGCATTGCCTTATTTTAGGAATATTGCGAAAAGAGAACTTAGAAATGCGCCAAAAGTAAAACTTCTGTTTATTTTTCGGGGCCTATCACTTTAGAAAACTTACTTTGAAACTCAGAACAATTTTAATTATCCAAATCAATAAAGTATTTTAAAATTACAACTTTTTGAATTCTTATGATATTCCTTGGCAATATTTGTAACTGTCATAGACAAAACGCTGACATTTAAAAAAAATAATTTACTTTATTTTGTTGATTAAAGCATTTGCGAGTTTTAAATTAAATATCATAAGTGCATTTTAAATCATTTTTAATCCAAGCAAAATTTTGTAAAATAATTTTGAACATGCTTCATTATTTTCTTTGAAAAATATTTTTGTTTCACTATTTTTGTCTTTTAATTTTAAAATTTGAAAATTTCAATTTTTGATTGCTTGGTCAAAACACTATCAATTAAATATTTTTGTCTTTAATTCTATGTCAGCTCAATCATATTTCTATTTTATGGAAACCTGTCAAAGAACAACGAAGCTTACATTTTTTGAATCCGAATCCGTAATTGCCCAAATACATCCCCCATAACGACGCCATCTTCAATTGTACAACCGTCGCGTCTGCATTGTCCAAACTTTGATCCGTGGTTCAGCAAATTCAACTCATAGATTTCAACTCAACGATTTAATTTCACCAATTTACCTGAGTAAACTCTCCGAAATCGGAAAGAGATTTAACAAAAGACTGATTAATAATGCGCAAGAAAACGTCGCGAGAGCTTAACATGATTTACTGTAAGCATTTTGTAATTATTATAAAACTATTCGCCAATTTAATGTGACGAAACTTTTCATGAAAAGATTTAAGAAAATAATATTGGAGCCAATTGATTTTCAAATACCTTTTTTTTAACTATGTGCCTGTAGGACCTAAGGTCTTTTAAATGCAACCTGAATTGCACGGCACTAGTTAGAAGAAATAGAAAGATAGATAGACGACATTAAATGCTTTATTATGTGACACGTCGTCATAGTTTGACACTAATTAAACAAGAACGACGAGATCTCATCTTATCGCATCCCTGTGTTTAAGACTGAAAAATGTCTTATGGCAATGCTATTTTGAATTTCTCATAGCAGGCTTGAAATTCTCATGTAAGGCAATACTAATCTACGTTCTCTTGTTCAGTTTGAGTTTTTAAAGGGATTTTGGCAACCCTTTAAATGTACAAGCACAGGTGCGAGCATTAAGGAAACAATTTTTAATCCAAAAGAGAAGACATTCATCGATACCAATTGCACCCATTTTTGATAAGAGAGATTAATGCCGAATTCTATCAAATGCTTTTGAAGTATCAAACGCAATTACCTTATTTTCTTCAAAACGATATAAATATTAGTGCCTTTTTTTCGGTGAGAAATACCACCAGATCACCATGTGGACAGTCGAGGAAAACAAGAATAATAATATGTAAATATTAGCAGTGTTATTTTGGTAAATCTATCGACAGCAAAGCAGGATTTACCAAAAGAACGATCCGCATCAGCCTGATTTTTTGTATTATTAAGTTGGTATTACCGACCTTGTGTCTAATATTAGAGGCATATAAGAAACCTAAAACTTGAATTTAAAGGTCCAAATAAAATGGAATAGGAACAGTAAGAAATAACAAACAGTTGAATTTTCTACACCTGTGTGTTCCAAAATGTTTTTTTTTCAATAAATCAGAACTATTAAATATTCTTAAACTTCGTTTACACGCGGCTCAAAAATCGAGTTGGTGTAGAGAGGTTAATTCAAAATGGGTTATATAAAATATGGACAGAAATCCCTTTTAGAATCTAATAATTGGGGTAAATAGTTGTGTTGTGGTAAAAATTATTAATGTCGCAACAAAAACTGAAAAAAAAGCCATTATATCCGCTTTTATATTCACTGGTTGGTCAACATTCAACTCGACTCTGAGTTCAAAATGACGCAAGATCGAGAAATTCTGTTTTGTCATGAATTTTAGGGTCAAGATAATTATCTACGACATCCATCACTAAAATTTGACATTTTCTGACTAGCTCTATTTTGAAATATTTAGAATATATTTCTTGCCAATTTTTAGTGTTTTAGTAGGGGCGCTGCTCAAGTTTTAGTTAGTTAATTTTTTAGGCAATTTGACAGAGGCTGAAACAGAGCCTCAAAAATCTTTTATTTAAGTATCTTTGATCTGACAGTTTCGCACGAATAATCTATACTTAAAGTGGAAGAGCGCCCGCCTACCTGTGCTTATTAATATGACTTATAAAGCAGCAAAAATAAATAAAACGTATTTTTGGAACAGATTGTTACGTTAGTAATTTTTATTTTCTTTGCGTGAATAGGTGTAAGACAATTTTCTTAAGAAAATAACACATAATAATAAATCAAAAATTATTGATTTTTGACTGCTTTCAGCTATATTTTCCTAATCGTTCACAAATATATTTGAATTGTTTGGTTTCCTAAATAAGTTATATAATAAGAGAGTGAACGTTGCCATTGACAAAGAGCAGAACTCTACGAACAAGGACTTCGAGACTCATCAGTCATCGGAAATATCAACTAAACAAGGAGCTTACTAACCAACTGATGAGTCCGATTGCCGGGACGAAACGCAAATTTTGTGGACTAAAGGCCGTTAAAAGCTATTTTGAATCAATATTATATTCGATACTCGAATAAATGTCACAAATCCTCCCAAAGCAGACTTCTGCTTTTACTTTTATCGAAAGCTGGTTCTTATATTTGTAATGTGTGTAAATTCTTCTTTGCTGCCGATGGCTTTTGCCAAAAGAACACGGCTATATTGCTTTCGTTTTCTACTACTATAATTAGTGGCCAGACCAAGGGCATAAGATACATACATATTTCTAGGTGCATGAATTTGATAAAATTCCCATAGAAAAATATAATTTGCAGTATGAATAAGCTGCAAATTCTATTAGAGTCGGTAGTCATCGACCAAAAATATTGCGTCTTAGGGTACGATAGCATCTAACTGATGAGCCCAACTATCGTTCCCGGGCGAAACGCATTTTGGACTAAGGGTCACAAGACATTTCAATTAGCTTTAATGCACACAGTCCATAAAACCAAGAAATAATATGTAAATAATGCTTGCGAATTCAATTATTAACACCATCTTTAATGTTTTACGCAACTTTTATATATCAATTATATGAAACTAGTATTTTTAATATATTTGAATAACAATTATTTTTTAAAATACTTTAACACTTTTAAAGTAAATTCATATCCCTATTTAATTTAATTAAATATAAAAAATAAGAATGTGTACAGTTAAAGTTTGTTTAAAAGAAAGAACAAAAATGACACGTATACGCCACAGTATATATTGGTTAGATTCGTCGTATGAAAAAGTTGCTTTCCTGAACATTCACTTTGGCAATTCATAAAGGAGGTGATGTTACATACATGGTGTGTGGGGTGATCAAGATAACCATAAGAAATGCTTATTGCACCGCTCATCTATGACATAAACCATAAACCATAGAATAAAAGTTAACCTGCGGATTAAAATTTTCAATTAATAAAAAATCGAAAATCTACCAAGGGCCAATTTTTCAATTGTCAGTTAAGCAGTCAGTTAGTACATATTCTCCAGATAGAGCAAAAATCAGTTTTTTAATAGTCAGATACAACTTAATCTAGGAATAAAGTTATCTGCTCATTTTAGAACGGAATAAGGAGTTATCTGAAGAATAAAATAAATTGCTACTTTCGACGTCAAAAACACTTGGTTTTGAAATAAACGTTAAACAAAAATTAATTTCTATGAAAAGTTCGATAATCGAAATAAAAGTCACGTTCAAATAAATAATTCTATAGATTGTTTTTTCTTGATTGAAAAATTCAATGTTGTTATCCGGTTGTTTAATAGTCAAGTAAGTTTATTCCCCCGGCAACTATCCTATTTATCTGGAGATTGAAAAATCGGCTCTAAAAGAAGTATCAAATATATCTACTTTTATTCTATTGCCCTGAATTTTTTTTTAATGCTGGGTTGTCTATGCAAATAAAGGTCGGGCGCTTACAAATTGTTAAATAACTTCTCCAGTTTAAGGGATAATTAATTAAAATAAAATTAATTATTTAGGTAATGAACACAGCTAAAATATGACATTTCTTAAATTTCATTTTTTTTTTGGCCATGGAAATAAAAATACCGACTAAATTTTAGTAAGTCTAGAGTGACTTTCATTTGACGTGTGAGTTTGCTTAACCATGAAACTTTCTAATTTTTTTATTTTTATTTTTAAACAACAGTGAACAAATTTATAATATAGACTGGCAACGAGACGAGACTTTTGTTATATTGTTGTTCTAAATTTGACTTTCTAGATACTCATGATGAATAGATATGAAATCGAATAACCAAAACAAATAATGAATCATCATTTAATTCAAATTTTGAGAAAAAAATTTGTGAGAGAAAATTTGTTTGCATGAAAAAAGATCTGTGGTAGTGTTACCAGAATTTCTTTTGTTCTGTGGTAGTTTAAAGATTTTCCAATAGGGATTTTGATCCGGAATTTCGGATTATTTTGAGCAAAAACTACGCAAACATTTCTTTTTAATTATGGGTGTGTGTGTGTATATTCTGTAAAGTAAACAAACCCGTTTGATAATTCAGTAATTTTAGCTTTACTTTGGTGCTTATTCAAGTACGTGTTTTATGTACAAATCTGAATCTGTGATTTTGATCCCGAAAAGAACGCGAAAACTGTTCCGGGATCAAAAAATCTATGAGGGGACGATTTTTTAGTTTTAATGAAAACGATATTATCTAAAAATAGGAAATTTTGCTGATTTCGAAAAAAAATTCAGTCAGATTTTTTTAAATTTTATTGACATTGATTTGAATTTCTGTTATTAGTTATTTAAATATGTATTATTTTTCAAACATTTTTGCTTAATATTTTTAGTTTTGCATTTGTTAATACAATTATTTTTCAATATCTCTTTGAAGTCTTACATACGTATTAATTGATTTTGCCACTAATTAACAATCACTAATATATTATTTATCAGTATTATATACCGAAGCTTACACTAATAATTATTGATGTTCGATTAACTCGATTAACAATCGTGGTTCAGCCTTGGTTCAATATTTGAACTTGGTGTAACTCCTGCGAAGATTTGAACTCACAGCTTAATGTTCGATTCTCGTGACATCTGACCTGATATCTGACTTGACCCGACATCTGACATGACCAGACATCTGCCATGTTTGTTCGTTTTGTGGATTTCATAGATGAGTGTATCTATCTGCATTGTGTGTATTCGCTGAGCATTTTTTTGTTGGTACGTGTTGTGGATTCTCATTCTGCAGGTTCCTACATGAATTGTGTATATTCAAGGAGAACAATTTTTTTTTTGTGGATTCGCATAGATTAATGTAGGTGGTATATGCATTGTTCGACGAGAAGAATTTTTTTGTTGGTTCGTTTTGTTGATGCTCATACACTAGTGTATATTGTGATTGTGTTGTATTAATGTGTGTAATGTTTAAGTCGATGGTCCCCAGGAATTCAGTGTATCTACTTAACAATTGGAATCAGTTTGTATAATTTCAAGATAGGGTCGTTATCGGGATGTATTTATGTAATTACGGGGCTTGTATCAAAAAATGTCAACTTCTTTGTTCTTGGAACGGTTTTCATAAAATTGAAATACATATACCTATGTAGTAGCTGGCTTAGAACTACAAAAGAAAAAATTGTTTCTAATAAGGGACACACTAATACACACACACACACACACTCTTTTTTGTATATAGAGATAGGATATAGACAAGATAGTAAACGGTGATTTTTTAAGAGCTTGGTTTTTGAAAATTCAAAAAAAACACAGAAACTTGTAAAAAGTGAATGAAATTTTTATTTGGATCGATAAATCAATTTCTGCCATTTACTTTTTAAAAATAATTTCACTTAAATATTGCCCGCGGCTACGCTTCAGGTGGTCTATTCTGAAGGTTCAATTTTGGCAAACTTTTTCACACATTTCGGCCGGAATCTCACCAATGACGCGTTCAATGTTGGCTTCCAAGGCAGCAATCGTGTTTGGCTTGTCCCCATAGATAATAGACTTAACAAAGCCCCACAAAAAATAGTCTAACGGGGTCAAATCACATGATCTTGGTGGCCAATTGACTGCGCCAAAACGTGAGATCAATTGCTCACCAAATTCGCCTCTCAATTGATGCATGGTTTCGCGTGCAGTGTGGCATGTGGCACCGTCCTGTTAGAACCACATGTCGACCGAGTTCAATTCTTGCATTTTCGGCAAAAAAAAATCTGTTATCATCGAAGGGTACCTTTCTCCATTGACCGTAACCCTGCGGCCTTTATCGTCCTTGAAGAAGTACGGCCCAATGATGCCGCCTGCCCATAAACCGCACCAAACAGTGCATTTTTCGGGATGCATTGGTAGCTGCTGAATTGCCTCTGGCTGCTCTTCACTCCAAATACGGCAATTCTGCTTATTCACGTATCCATTTAGCCAAAAATTATGACGACCATAAAACGGACGTAGCTTGCGAAACACATTTTTCACAGAGCACGAATTTTGATAATAAATTTCAATAATTTGCAAACGTTGTTCAGGCGTAAGTCTATTCATGATGAAATGGCAAACAATATTGAATCGAAATGTCAAATGTTCGTGGAATTTGTCATGTGTGATCTGTCAAAAATATAAACGTCAAAAACCAAGTAGCAAAAAAATCACCCGTTATATACACGTAGGATGAAAATATGGAATTGTCTTAATTTGCAATTCACATTCGAATGATCAAAAAGGCCCATTATTATAAACTATAAAAAAAGGATACTTCAAATGCGAATTTCATTAATAAAATGAAAAATTAGGATTTTACATTAGAGATATATGAAATTTTGCCAGGATACGTAAAGTAGATAAGATCTTGCTTTTTGACGGAACAAAATCGATTTTTTTCAGAAAATTTTCGATTTGGTCCAGAAGAATTGATGACAAATTCCATAAATAAGCTAATGCATCAAAAATGATCCCTTGAACTAATTTTTTGATAAAGATTGTTACATAAAAAACAATTTTTTTCAACATTTTTCACAAAACTTTTTTTCTCAAAGTTTTTGAACATACCCACCGATTTCAGCACACCGTGTGGATAATATTAGGACTGTTCTTTTGGCAAAATGACATCGGCAACAAGCAGAATTTACACACATTACAAATACAATAATCGGCTTTCGATAAAACTAAAGGCAGAAGTCTGCTTTGGATAGATTTGTGACATTTATTCGAGTATAGAATATTATATTGTTTAGTTGGTAGTTCCGATGAATTTAATGAATCTCTAAAACCAAGCAATTCGAATATATTTGTGAACGATTCGGAAAAGATAGCTGAATTCAGTCAAAAATCAATAATTTTTAGTTAATTATGTGTTCTTTTCTTAAAAAAAAATGTTCACACCTATTTACGTACAGGAATTAAAAAATGCCTAAAGCAACAATCTGGGCCAAAAATACGTTTTTTTTTTTATTTTTGTTGCCTTATAAGTCATATTAATAAGCATCATCCAATTTAAGTAAATTTGCCAGATCAAAGATACTTAAATAAAAGTTTTTTTAAGGGCTTTGTGTCAGCTGCTGTCAGATTGACTAAAAAATTAACTAACCAAAACTTAAGCAGCACCCCCTACCAAAGCTCTAAGATTGGAACAGCAACAAGCATTTAAAGAACAAGTCAGTGCATATCCTTTATTTAGTAATAAATAAGCACACATTAGCAGCACGTAAGTGTATGTTATCGATAGAGCACTTATAACACGTGCAAGACATAAACTGTCGAATTCGATTGTGAAGATTAATAAGATTACTTCTAAAAAATCTTAATTTGGTTAACCAAACAATTGGAAATTATCAGATTTAATATCACCTGCGAAAAAGAGTGATGATTTAGAGCTTTTCGGCGAAATTTGGCAAGAAATACATTCTAAATATTTCAAAATATAGCTTACTGACTAGTCAGAAAATGTCAAATTTTATAAATGAGTTCGGAGTCGACTTGACCGTTGACAAACCAGTGAATATAAAAGTGGACATAATCGTCTTTTTTCAGTGTTTATTTGTTGTGCCGTTAATAGTTTTTACCAAAACACGACTATTTACCCCAATTATGAGATTCAAAAAGGGGATTTCTGTCCATATTTCCTACAACTCATTTTTCATTAACCTCTCTACTTTTGAGCCGCATGTATGCGAAGTTTAAAAATACTTAATAGTTAACAATTAATTAATTATTAGATACAAGTTCGGTAATAGCAACTTAAAGATACAAAAAATCAGGCTGCAGCGTATCATTGTTTTGGGAAATCCTGCTTTGCTGCCGATAGATTTACCAAAAGAACAGGGCTATTATAAGCAGAATGGCTAGAGGATGGATGAGATACAAGTATGGCTGTCGGATAGATTATAATCTCTATGTGTGCGTTCTGTAGGAACAGTTGTGTGCGTTATCAGCTTACATGCAAACCCGTTTGACTGCCGATGATTCCCATGTTTATATTTTTCATCTGTGTATTGGAGTGGACATAATCGTCTTTTTTTCAGTGTTTATTTGTTGCGCCGTTAATAGTTTTTACCAAAACACGACTATTTACCCCAATTATGAGATTCAAAAAGGGGATTTCTGTCCATATTTCCTACAACTCATTTTTCATCAACCTCGCTACTTTTGAGCCGCATGTATGCGAAGTTTAAAAATACTTAATAGATAACAATTAATTAATTATTAGACACAAGATCGGTAATAGCAACTTAAAGATACAAAAAAACAGGCTGCAGCGCATCATTCTTTTTGGAAATCCTGCTTTGCTGCCGATAGATTTACCAAAAGAACAGGGCTATTATAAGCAAAATGGCTAGAGGATGGATGAGATACAAGTATGGCTGTCGGATAGATTATAATCTCTATGTGTGCGTTCTGTAGGGAGAGTTGTGAGCGTTATCAGCTTACAGGCAAGCCCGTTTGACAGCCGATGATTCCCATCTTAGTATTTTTCATCAGTACTTGGAGTATTCAAGAAAACATGGTTCAACACTGGGTAATGTTCAACGAAAGAATCAAAGACTTCTGAATAAAAATGACATTGATAGTTTGCAATCAAAATACACACATATATATAAATATGCTATTCTAGCTTTAATTATTCTGTTTGGCCTTAATAACACTGATAAAGAAATGCGATATAAGACTGCAGATACATATAAGTTATATATCATAAATTCTCAACGAATCTACATTTCATACTACATAAGTCAAATAAGCCAGTATAAATGCTCGAAATACAGCAATTTCTTGTCTCCAATCAAAGTAAGATCTCAAACCGTGATCTGCTTTTTTTTGGTAACATCTGCATAAAATTTGAACATTTTCATGAGAAGACTGAAATCCATGGCTTTATTAAACCCAACCAGAATAGAGTCCACACCTCACAGATTATAAACGCAACTGCAACTGGGCTCAAAACAAAACCAAACAAATATCCCATCCATATCCGGAACATTTATCTATGTTACTTTTACGCATACATACTTATATCAGTAGGAACATACTTCTAGCGCAGCAAATAATAAATTTCTCTAGTGAAAGTTTTCGTGAAACTAGGAAATTTATGACCCATTTTCTTCTATAGCCTGCATATTCCCAGTTTTTCCTAATTTCCCCCTACCATTTACATTCCTTAGTGGAGCTCAGATTCAGAAGAACATGTTATCATGAGAGGACAAACTACTAAATAGAAAGTACGCATAAGTTTACCGAGGCCAACAACAACTAAGCATTCACCCTCATTTATAGCATAAACGGAAGCTATACCTGTATTTTTAATGTTTTACCAGTTATAGGACTAAGGAGGATACACGCTACTTTTTTGTGGTATGTGGAAGTGGATGCCACATCATATATAGAGGTGGAGAACGTTTACAAAAGCATGGTACATAATATAACGAATGTATAGGAAGGTTCCTCTATTCGTTCTTAGGCTAAGTTTCCATCCGGAATGAAACAGTTCAGAGGAAGATAATACATTTTCAAAGTTAATTTGCTTAGTTGCATATTTTAGGGACACCCGGAAGCCTTAATTAAGTAATAACACAATTTTAATGTTTTAGATATGCTATTGGGCGTAAGCGTTGTGAGGCGTTTTAACGCAAAGTACGAGATGAGCATTACCTACTGGGGATGGAGGTGTAAAAATGAAAAGGTTTTTTGGGGTATGCACAGAGAAGAACCACGGATGTGAATGAGAACTGAAAACAACTTGTTAAACGCAAAAGTGGTAGGTACCCACTTCGGAACTTTGGAATTGTGTTAATGAAACTCAATTAAGAAAGTACAAAGGTCAGGGCCAGACCCACCAAAAGTGCAGGATGTGCAAATGCAAAGGGCGCCAAGCATTGGGGGCGCATTGTCATGGATACACATGCTTCCATTCTACGAATTTAAGTTCGTCTAACCAGCTACATGCATATGCGTTTCTGAAAGTTATTTGAACTCAATAATTTTCTTCCTATAATTCAAATTAAGTCATTTCATCTGCTCACACAAAAGACCATTCATACAATTACACGAGAAACTTGTTTGAATAAAGTAAAAATAAAAAAATCCCATCAATATTACGTTGGTGGAGGCTTGCAAACTAAATTCTTGCACAAAAACCCAACAAAAATCCATACAAATAAGATTTCTATCCATTTATAAAGGGTTATCCATTTTGCGGTTGTTGTTCCTTCGCTTAAATCCTTCCAATGAATAAATATTGTTCCAAGGCTTAATGAGAATATCCAAAACTCAAATAAGTTAATTTCTTGGAAAACGTTACAATTTTATTTTCTGTTTATCAAAACATAAAATGAATCATTTAATTAATTAAGAAAGATAAAATAACTTACAAATTGGTTTTCAGGAATACATTTAGAAAAAACGACGTGAATATGAATTTAAAATTAGAAACTGATACAACATAAATCGTTTGATGCAAAAATTTAAATGAAAATATTATTAGAAAAAATTAGAATTGAAACAGAAAGAAAATCAAAGATTCTAAGATTCAAAATAAATATTTAAAATGGTTTTGAAGTAGAGTATATTTTGAAGGCTTGATAACAGCGGTTTCAAAAGTAAACGTAAATAAAACACATATAAAATATTTTTTTTCATGATATTTCTTTTTTATTATAAATTTTGAACGTTGACATTATTACATCACTTAATGACCACCACGCGAATTATTGCAAGCATCGAATCTTTTGAGGTAATTTTCGACCACTTTTTGACACATATTGGGCGGTATCTCAGCCATAACTTGACGAATGTTGGTTTTCATGTGCTCAAGAGTTAAAGGTTTATCTGCATAAACACGGTCTTTCGCGTAGCCCCACACAAAAAATCCAGCGGTGTCAAATCGCATGAACTTGGTGGCCAGTTGATATCGGGACGACGAGAAATTACGCGGCCAGGAAATGTCTCTTGCAATAAAGCATCTGTTGTAACCACATATTCTCCAAGTCGTATTCTTCAATAGCAGGCAAAAAAAAGTCGGTTATCGTATGACCAAAACGTTCCTAATTGACGGTTACAGTCGTTCCATCGTCGTTTTCGAAGAAGTAAGGTCCAATCACACCTCCGGAAACAAAGCGCCACAAACATTGACTTTTTGTGGATGAAATGGGCTCTCTTCAATTACTTGAGGATTCTTAGAACCCTAAATACGACAATTTTGTTTTTTAACATACCCACCGAGTGAGAAATGTGCTTCGTTGGTGAAGAAAATTTTGTTCGAAAAATCGCCGTCCACCGCCTGTTATTCAAGCACCCATTCGACGTATCTACGACGTTGTGAATGGTCAGCTGGCTTCAGTTGTTGTGTGAGCTGGACTTTATGTGGATGTAGGTGTAGATCCAAATGCAAAATATGTCATAATGTGCCGTAAGACAGTCCTAATTCCTGAGAACGACGAGTAATCGACACATTCGGGTCTTCGGCAAACACTTTCACTTACAGCAGCGACATTTTCAGTGGTACGAGCGAAACGATGATGCACATGCCTTACAATATCTGGAACCAATCCAGTCTCTTCAAATTTCTTCACAATTTTGCCAATTGCTTGCGTAGTGCGTAGTTGGACGATTATGTAAACTACAATCTCCTGTTAAAGCACGATATGTGGCTGTGGCAGAATCACCAATTTTGTAGTACTTTTTAAAAATTTTTATGCGTTGTGCGATAGTTAAGCGATCCATTTGCGTAAATATAAGACTTTCAACTGAAAAAACAAATTGGTTTAACAACTTAGTTTGACAGATGTCGATGGATAACCCTTTACAAAAAAAGTTCATAAAAGCCAAAACAAAAATTCGCACCAAGGCAGTGCAAGATAATTTCTTGCACAAGAACTCAAAAAGTTTCATAGGATAAAATCTCAAAATAATAAACTCAATCTACAACTCTTAAAATGGTGCCAAAGCATTTGAGTTAAACGTGTAGATTTTAATTCTGCACGTATGGCATATTCGACTTAGAATTTGTTTGAATGGAATATTGTGAGTTTAAACATGTTCGATGCCAGAGAGACAAAAAAGCACAAAAAAAATCTTTATAGATGTTTGGATGAACAGAGAAAAAATTTAAAAAAAAGATCAAATAACTGTGCGTATAGTCGGTGCATTATTGTCTGCTTTCTGCAATTGCTTTTTTTTTTTCAGTTCGCCTGTACGATCCGAAGTTCAGTTGCTGTTCAATAAAGAATACACTATTTAATATTAATTGTGTTTTTCAATACATACATTTTAGGTTTTCAAATTCGCGGTTTCTTCTTTAGGAAAGTGAAGTGAATATGAAATTGAAAATTGAAGAATGGGGCGCTAAACTTAGAGCCTGCACAGGGCGCTCATTTAGCTCGGGTCGGCCCTGACAAAGATACGTGAGTACGGACGTATATAAATGTGTCTGAAAAGGATTATTAGGATTTTAAATATTTTTTTTTATATTCGTTCACTTTTAATAAATAATGTTTGATTCCTATGTTTCCAAATGCAAACAAAAAATAGCCAAACAAATAGCCGGTGACCCCATGGGTCCCCAGCTTTTTTTCAAAATTATCAATTTGGCTCCTTTTTTGGGCCCAGTTTTCTCAGAGTAATGGTTAAGATCACAGTGCACATATTGAAGATAATACGTTTTCATTTTCGTTCAAACTCAGACATTCGTGTCACATTTGGCATGGGCATAGACATATGCATGTGCCAAACTACTATTGAAATATCTGTTACTGTTACTTTTATATAACAGTTATAAATATCTGTTACTCATATAAACAATTATGGATCAAACATTTTCAGTAAAACAACAATTTTAATAAACTATTTTCCACTACAATTTTAAAATTAATTTTTCATCACTTTATCATCTATATTCCGCTATTCGGTTCCATGAGAATTGTCAATCGATCTAATTTCTTTATTCCATCAGTTTTTTCTTTTTTTAGTTTCCACATTAGTTTTTATTAAAAAAAAAAGGTTAAAGCCTTACTGCCTTTTGTTCAAAGTACTAGGCAGTTTTAAGTTGTTCCCAATTTAATTAGTTGTCATTGCCAGTAATTTTATCAATGTACTTAAAAATAGAATATCTTAAAGGTACCCGTATTTTATTTGTTTTTTATTTTAAGAATGTGTAAAAGTATAAACTACAATTATATACAATGCAAGTATAGTAGTTTAGAATCAGTAGTTTATAGCCACAAGCGAGTGGCAATGTATAATAGCGATTCTGCATGCCTATTTGCGATTTTAGAATTTCAATTTATTTAACAATGTTTCTATACTAGCTTATTTTTGAAGTGATAACTTTTTATGGGAGGGTAAATCGATCCGTTACATAACGCGTTATATTCGATAAGTATTCTCACACATATCAGCTAAAAGAATTTTAGTGGCCTAGAAATCTAAAATCAGGAATGATAGAGTATAATGACTTGAATGTTTGGTAAAAAAAATTGGATTCATAGAATGTCATTTACCGTAAGAAAAATGTAATGTTGAGAGGATTACACATATCAATCAATTACTTTTGACTGGTTCATAGAATTGCTTTTTCCTTAATTATTAATAAGTAGACAATATGACGATTATTTTGATGTATCAAACATAACTCTATGAGCTATACAAGCTTGCAATATTAATTTCAAAACTGAAAAAAAAACATTCAAAATTGCCTGCTAAATTCGACTCCTATCATCGATAATCAGTGAACAGAACAGTTATGTTTGAAAATTCATTAAATAGAAAAGATGTGGTGGCTGGTTTGAGCTCATATCGTCAGTTCTAGTAGTTCAATCTTTAACGTTAAGGTCTAAAAATTGAGGTAAAACTTGGGATTATAGCCAATATAAAATCAAAACAAATGTGTCTTACAATATATATATCTTAGAAGAGTTAAATGACTAACTTTATTCGATTTTTATTCGTTTTTTCACATTCTAAAAGCAAAAGTTGATGAAAAATATTTCAATATTTTTAAAAACAGTATTCAAACAAAGTTATTGTCTCAGCCATCGTCTACAAAAATGCTGGCGCAAGTATATCGATAAATGCATATAAAAAGGCGTAAGGATGTTTTCAAGTAATAAAGGGTTATCCATTTTGCGATTTCAAAAGTATAGGGCTGGAATTCGACATCTGTCAAACTAAGTTGTTAAGCCAATTTTTTTTTTCAGCTGAAAGTCTGACATTTACGAAAATGGACCTACTACAAAAATGGTGATTTTGCCACAGAAAGTCCCAAAAGGGAACTTCCCAACATCCAAATAAATTCCTGTCTGGCTTCCTCCAACGTTTCGGGGAGTCTATCGTCTGGCGTCCAACAGATCACACGCAATTAACTTTCATTCTCCTAACTTTAATAAATGCTTTTGTATATACTTTTACTATCATTAAATCAGTTAATCATTTAATGATCATTTAATATAAATAGTCTTTCATTTTATTGTTTCATTTTACTAGAATTATAGTCTTTAAAGAGGCGTTCCGAAACCTAATAGTTGGCATCAAGGAAATACTCCTAATAGAACGCTACATTGGAATTTCTACTGCGTAGATGCAAATAGCGAACAAATTTAGTTAGTGTCAAAATTATCTGAGACACCACTGACCACACCTGCTTATATGTGGATCTGCCAAAAATCAGAGTGCATGTGGCAAATCTCTTAGACGTTTTGTCAAATATGACAACCGAATTTTTGAATTATAACAACCGAATTTTGACAACATGAGCAATATATTGCCTTATAAAATGTGCCCAGTGGTTAAAACTATTTCAGCACACATTAGACCAGCAACGCCAGCAAACTCAACCATCTTAGGGTCATCAAGGTCATAAAATTGCTAAAATAAATGGTTGCTGGAATATTGCTCACACCCTTTCCAATACGATGTTCAGGAGAAACATAATGCAAAAAATAAAAAAGGAAACAAAAATTCATGGAACTTTTAGCTGCGTTTGTTTCGATAGAAATTGTCAAACAGTTGATAATGATAGTGCTGATAGCATTGTGTTTGAACATATTTTGCTGTCTAAATTGCTATCTTCCCTGTTAACGATACTGGTGCTGGCTTAATCTGTTTTGAGGATTATTTACGTTTTATTTATTGTCCAATTTTTTTTTTTTAATTTATAAGATAATTAAATCACTGAAAAAGGAATAATTAAGTAATTATTTCTCTGTCAAAAATAATTATAAAGAAATCTTGTTGACAAGGTTTTTAACAATTATACCAGAAATCCAATAGGTTTCTTCAATGCAAGTGCCGCTTATTCCGCATGAGGGGTAGGTTCTGCTTTAACCACAGAAGATAGCACTGAGTTTTTGAAGCATTATATTCTACACTGCTTCCTCGCGAACGGTTAATAAATCGTCTTTATATAACAAATGCCACTCTAAGGCTAGAGTGAGTTCCGAGCCAATGGAAGGTTGCCGAAGTTATAATGGTGTCTTAAACCAGGAAAACTATCACATGATAATAAATCTTATAGACCCATTTCGCTTCTGCCCGTAATATCTTAAGTCTTTGAAAGAATATTACTTCTGCGCCTGCAGCCAATAACAGAAGAAAAGCGCCTAATACCTGAACAACAGTTCGGATTTAGAAGGAAGCACTCGACAATTGACCAAGTGCATAAGATCACTGACGTCATTGAGAAAACTCTTGCAGAAAAGAAAATTTGTTCGGCGGTCTTCCTAGACGTGTAGCAAGCTTTTGATAAGGTGTGACACGAATTTTAAATTAAAGCAAAATCTGCCTGAAGCACTTTATACGCTTCTAAAAGCATATCTAGAAAATACACTTTTTAGAGTAAGATATGAAAACGATTACTCGGATTTCAAAGAAATAGTGGCTAGGGTACCAAAGGAAGTGTTCTTGGTCCAATATTGTACCTATTACTTACACGTGATATACCCAAACAGAAGAGACTATCGTAGCCACGTTTGCTGATGACACTGCAATGGGCCAAACGATAAATGATTCTACGACTAAATTACAAAAAGCTCTGCATAATGTCAATGATTGGACAAAAACATGGCAGATATCGCCTAACGAAGTAAAATCAGTCCACGTAGATCTTACCTCAAATAGAAGAAAATTAATAGATTACCGCTATTTGTTAATACGGTTCAAGTTCCGTTTGCTAATGAAGCAAAATATCTCGGAATGACTCTAGACGCGAAATTAAAATGGAAAACACTTGTTAAAAAGAAATGCGAAGAGTTGAAAAAATAAACTCAGACATATGTACTGGTTGCTCGGGAAACACTCTAAGATCAGTATCTAAAACAAGCTAATTTTGTACATGCAGGTGCTTAAGCCTTTTTTCGGACCTCATAGAGCCTTTTGAAAGTTTTACACATACCCACGGTAAAAGAAATCTACACTGGATGATGCTGTCGAGATCAAAATTTAATTAGCTTATCATACACTGCCTTTGTAGTGCCACATCCGAAGAACATGGGTGTGAATCTATAAACGAATATGTAAAGCTGATGGTACTGTTGTCGTTAGCAAAGCAAGAGATCATTAAAGAATATCAGAAGAGAGTCGGATACAGAACGGAGCCCTGTGGCACACCGAAATTAGCTTTATCTTATGAGCTTACCACTGGAGTGCCATTGGAAGCGAGCGTTGGAACCGATGAGGAGGTGGAATTTCGTACGTTTTTACAAATGACCAAAAATGTTTACTTCCCTTGGGATATTAAAGCATTTTTTTCTTAATTTTTGTTCATGTAATAATTTATTCCATTCAATATGACTATTAAAGGTCTTTCTAGCTTGTTTGAACATATTTCGGTTTTCCTAAGTTGGGTTGGCCTTATAACTTTGGAAACTTGCCTCTCTCAACCTGATAGCCTCATTACAGCTCAAATCGATTCTTTTGTTTTTGACTTAATAGTATTTTGTAGCGATGCGCCCTTTTGGGAGACCCTTTGAAATTTTTCATAGACAACAACGATAGAAGTGAATTTTAATATTGACAAAGCAGAACTTACGTGCTGGGCTGAAATTTAGACGCATATCTATCATATTTCAAACGCATAGCGAAAACGAAGTAGGTGCATTCACCCTAAAAATACACCTTAAATATCTTTCCCACTATAAATTTCCAGCACATCATAAATATCGTTACAAATGTTCAGAGATGCCAACACATTTTGTAATCGTTTTTTGACGAAATTAGAACAATGATGGTAACAACTTTTTGGTCTTTGGATAAAACTCACCCATGTTATATTAGATGACGAGTAGACCTATGAAGGTAGTGTTTACTCCTGGGGCTAGAATATCAAGCGAAAGAGGAAATAGAACACGTATTGAATAAGAAGTAAAACCCGCTTAAGAGTACATTCGATTTAATTTGAACAATAGAATTTTAAAACAAAATTACTTCCTTGAATTCGCGAATATGGTAACATATATGCTCAGTGAAAACCGACCAACCGACCGGATACCTTATATGGTAAGGAACGAATTTTTGAATTCCTTCTTATACTACGATCATGGAATTTTGGTACAAATAAGGCCCGTATTAACTTGGAATTTCAAGAAGGATGGTGATTAGTTGTTCGTAAACCAATACCGAGATTTGGTTACACGAGCGATGGAATGGTAGCACCTAACATTGCCAGGAGTTTTATTTTTCAAAACTCTTAACCCTCTCATGTCTCTACCTTTCGCCTCAAGGGGGTTAATTTATTATCACTAATACTTCCCAACGGAATACTTCCTTATACAGCTGTTCATAAGTCGTATTTTATTGGGAAATGTATTCATCGTAAATTTATCCTTGTAGGATTCTTAAGTAGAATGCCACGGTGGATAGATGGGTGACGTTTATTCCAGTCTCGAATTTGATTTTGTTAGTTTTATTGGTACGATTGATAATTGGATTAATTCTAGATGGATGTATTCATGGAACACTTATAATTATTAGTTTCCATTCGTAAGACAAATCGATCTTTTTGATTGTTTTTACTTGCGATATACAAAGGTATTAAACTCGAGATTGTAATCAAACTTGACATTATGATTATAGAGAACACCAAAAAAGTGGGTCCCGCAATTCCGTCTGTTTGTACAACTCTCTACAGCCTAAACGGCTGAAGCGATTTTCTTCAAACTTGGTATTTAAGCGTCTTAGGTGATTGTCCAAAATAGATTTTTCAATTGTTGTTTTAGCCCCAAAAATAACGGTACTTGCCATACAAATTTTTCTACCATCTTAATTATCTCGTAAACGGCTCTAACGATTTTGATAAAAATTGGTGTGTATACTATTTTGGGTATGGTCTACATTTTTTTAAATATTTTGTTTTAACGGTACCTGCCATACAACCATTTTATTGGTTTTCGACTTTCTCATAAGCGGCCCAACAGATTTCGATCACAATTTTTATACGGGAGGTCCTTGAAATTCTAAATAATATTGCATTGGATTTTTGAAAAAAAATATTTTTCTTTTATTGAAAATTCAATATTTCGAAAACGGGTGGACGATTTTTTCTGAAATTTTGATTTTGAATGTATATTATTAAATATTTAAAATGTGCATACAATTTAAAATTTTTGTAGTTGGCCAGCTTATATTTCTAAAATTTTAGATAACTCCATTTTTTAATAAGTATTTATATAAGCTGTCCTTCGGAAGTTGCTCACATTTACTATTAAGAAGTATAAGTAAAAGTTTTTGGCATTCTTTGCTCAATTATTTTCTGGAGCACGTCTAAAATTCCACATATATCTGCAATTTTGTATACCCCTAAAATCAATTGGTCAATTTTAACAAATTTCGATTTCCATCTTGAAAAAATAATGAAATGCACGACTGAGTCCCATGTACTTGCTCCTATGTTCAATTACATTATATGCAAAATATTCCTAATAGAAACGGCTAAATGTATTTTTAAAGTCGTTTTTCACTTAATTTTTTATATATAAATTTTCCTAAATTTTTTCTAAAAAAAATTGGTATGAGAATTTTAAATATTAAATAATATAAATTTATTGGCCAAAATGTAGGTCATACTCAATGTAGTACACACAAATTTTTATCAAAATCGTTAGAGCCGTTTTCGAGATAATTAAGATGGTAGAAAAATTTGTATGGCAAGTACCGTTATTTTTGGGGATAAAACAACGATTCAAAAATATATTTTGGACAATCACCTAAAACGCCTAACCACCGAGTTTGAACAAAACCGATTCAGCCGTTTGGGCTGTACATCGTTCTACAGACAGGCAGACAGATGGAATTGCGGGGCCCACTTTTTTGTATTCTCTATCACCGTTGACATTGATTAAAATCTCGAGTTCTATTTTTTTTCCAAATGCAAAACTTGCCCTATAATACCTACATCGCAAGTAAAAAATCAATCTCTATTGACTGAATGCCGTTTTACTTTCATGTTTGACTAACTAAGACCAATTTGTGTGTCATGTGGAAATTGTACTACAGAGGAACTGCTCGACACTGCGCTGCAAAATATTTATTTGTATGAGATTCAGCTATAACGCACTAAGCGGTAACTTAACTTCACAAAATGGACCTTGGCCATGGACGGATTTCGCTTCACTACATGGACAACATTTTTGTGTTCCCATTGTTTTCTTTTTCCTGGACAAAGAAATAGCAAAACGTTAACTATGTTAAGTTCGAAGTCTGATTAGTAAATATTGAATTGAAAGCAAACCAGACTCAGAAAATAAATTTGTAAATTGACTTGAACAATAAAACTCTATCTATCTATCTACTCAGAAAATAAGTAAAAGCATGAAATATAGAGGGAAAATGTAGGGGGAGTGGAAAACCAAGAAACATTAAAAGGAAACAAACAAATCTCCAACAATTTCCTCGCGTGAAAGACATATATAGAAGATTTTTAAAGCAATACAAAAATTTCCCCGTGTATAAAGGGAATTTGACCATAGTCTATGAACAAACCCATTCACTTATCATTTCCTTTCTATTGATGCAAAATGAATGTTCGAATTTAAAATTGAAAATTGAGAAAAAATGCAAACAAAAAATCGTTTTCAAACATTAGTTAATATTAGTACGTTTTACTACTTTTTATTTTATATATTTAAAAGTAAATTATTGGTCATAATTTTGATATTTACTTAATTATTCTTTGCACAAAACTCTTTCATTGCTTGTGATATAGCTGTGCAGGGTTGACATATTTACAAAATTAAAAGAAAAGTTACGGTCGATGCGTTTTTTTTTGGGGAATTATTTACTGTACAATGGATAGATTCCCAACAAAATACGGCTAAAGTCAATAAATTGATCTAAACATTAGTCTTTGTTCGACTCTCAGTCAAAATTTCTAAAACAGACATCAACTAATAAATAAAAATAAATGAGATTGGTGTACATATTCGTATAAGGAAAACAAATCATTCGACGTTAGAAAAATCGACACATTGCTGAAAAGTTCGCTTTTCAGTGAGCGTTTAAAACTTAAAACTATCTTGGGATTTGTCAGGTTTCTAGATATATTGATACTTGTTTTTTATTGCTAAATTTGTAGACATCTAACGATGAAAAAAACCATAAGATGTTAAAAAAAATAATTTTTAGTTAACTGGGTCTGACTGTTTATACATCGAATGCCAACAACAATTATCTGTACACGCTCCTTTGATTTTTACTTGTTTCTTCTTTTCGTATTTGATCTTGATTGTGACTATAATCATATTTTCTACAAAAAGCAAAGAAAACTATTAGTTTTCATGTAATCTAACAACTAAGATTAACTTTTCTCTCATATTTGAAGCCGACTACAAATATAATTCTAGGGCCTAAAAGTATCATTAAGTTGGTTAGGTAGTGAGCATAGTTAGGGTATTTCCCTTGGTTGGCATTGAAGAAAAGCAACCAAATTATTTCCTATTCCTTTGGATGAATACGCCTTTAAGGTTCAAGTTGGTAAGTAGGTAATATGTTTGTGTTGGTATAAATGTATATCCAGCTAGCTGCAAAATGTATATAAGTTAGAAATGAGTTTTATTCCAATTGCTGTCATGGAACACGACAGTCCATTACCATTTGGAATTCACACAATTAATGGATAAAAAGGAAATGAGATGAAGAGTTTGGTTTTGGGATAATGAAAATTTGTTTCTTTTGCCATCCAATTTTCTTTTTAAAGTGCCTCAGTTGACCATTGAATTAGAAAAAGAAATGCAAGACTAGATCGCTCGAACTTGCTCTTGTAGCTAACAACTGTAATGTAGCTAAACATTAAAGCAGTTAGTATGTAGTCTAGTTATCCTTAGGCAGGTTTAAAGCCGATGTAGATAAAGTTAGAAAAAACATATATGAATTTTAAGCTATACTATGAATTTTAATTATATAAATTATTACCTACCTAAGAATGTATGTATGAAGGTACACTTATAATGAACGGGTAGGAAGTAGGTAGGATGCATGAATCAAATAAAACAAGATTACGACACTTCTTTTTTTGTATTATTTGGCTGACGTCACGCGAGATTAAAAAATCTGAGAGCAAAAGAAATTGTTTTGTTAGTCCGATGATGAATGGATTTTACGTGCGCGAATCATATAAATATACAATTTGTTTATATAATTGAATATTGTTGAATTAAATTTACTTTAATTTAATTTAAATTAATTGTGAACAAACCAAGAATAAAAGAAAGTCGGAGTAGATGGATATCGAAGATTTAACTTAAATTAAGCAAAACAACAATTTGTGAAGATTATTGTGCATTAAATAAATGGAAAATGTTTTAATTATGTTTTAATTTTGTTGTATTTTTGTTTTTTGCATTTGGATAAGTCTACAATTGTTCTGTTAAGTATTCTTATTCTAAAGCACATCCCCGCGCGGAAAAAAAGTTTATTTATTTTTACATCGCAGTCAATGTTTTTTGGCCACCTCAAGTAGATTGTTTGGTAGCCTGGACAAATTACTAAGTCTTATCCGTTGAAAGATTTGAAGATTTTGTCCAAGTTCGTCAAGTAAATATCCTTGGTGATGGCCTTAACAAACTACCTTCACTTAGGTGAATACGATGCGACATTTTCTTCGGCTGGAATTTTGTTTCTTAGTTTATGGCATATATATCAGGCCATATTTTCTAGCCCATCGCTCCCTAAAATGGCCAAATCTAGATCATCTTTGTAGCCATCAGTATTATCCTCTTCTGGTTCCCAAGCAATGCTTTGAAATACAGTACCTAAAAAGACATTTCAGATTATTTGTTTGTATAAGCAAAAGTAATGTATGCAAACCGGCCAATGGCGCTGCCAAATCTGGAGTAGGTATCGTCAAAGCATTCATTTGCTGCGTCCGAAATAACACCCTGGTTGTGTCCTAAAATGTGTGACATTAATCTAAAGAGGAATTCTTATCTATCAGGATGGTAATGGAGGCCACGTAACATACCAAATGTGTTTTCTAATACGTCCTGGATTCAATCTGTACGAAAACACATACTTGAATCCAAACTGGCTTGCGTCTAACAGGGTTTCTACTATTTTTGTATTGTCTCTGGGCAAAACCCTAGTTGACCATTCAGATAAATCAGCGTTTCCCGTTGCTTTGTATAGTGTTGGTATGGAAACAGGTTTAAGGCGTGGGCGTTTCTTAACCGTGCAGCCTATGAGATAGAATATATTTTTAATTTATTTATTATAAAGCAACTGAAATGCACTTACCCAATCCAAATTGGAGGTTCGTTTCAAAGTCATTTGCAGTAAAGTGGTCACTACAGATTCCAGCTGTTTTTGCATAAATGCATCCTTTCTTTTACAAAGATGAATCCAAATGTTCAGCAGTTCAGGATCTTTTTTGAAACTGTTGTATACCGCATCTTTTCTTCTTAATTTATTGTTTTTATTATTACACCTACAAACAGCACACAATATTTTTAAACTATTTTACATCAAACAAAATATACAATTTCAATAACAAAATCCAAACTTTACAATTTCAAACTTTGTTTCGCTTTTATCTTGTTTTCATTTAAAATCTCGCGTGACATCACACGAGTTGTCAAAAATTATAACAACAAAGCAAAAAAATAGAAGTGTCGTAATATTTTATTCATTCATTCATGCACAGTATTCATATATGAGGAGTTTAATTTCAAAACTTTTTTTTCCACTTTTGAAAATTTTGAGTAAAACGAAAAAACTGCCTCAAGCTAATAAATTGATATAAAGCGATGTATGATGAATGCTAAAATATAAGTTTGTAAGGAGCTTTATCCAGTTTATATGATTTCGAAACTGCAAGGTGAACCAAAAAATTATAAATAATTAGGGGACCAGACGAACTTCGTCTCGCCCCAATTTAAATGAAATGCAGTGCTATAATAAAACACAAATAGTTCAAATTTCAATGTGATTTATTTGAGTGAAATAAAATTAAGGATATAGTGATATGATAAACAATGTTTTTCGATTTGTTTTCCGGCGCAAAACCAAACAACAAAGACCGTTTAGCTATCAACGGCGTCCCTTATCTTCGCTGCTAGTATTGCCCGTTCACAAATCCTTCGAGATTTTTAAGATTGTTTGCAATTTTCGTGAACCTTTTACTTTGTGATGAGTTTCGTCAATGTATAACACAATCTATCGGGTTGTGGCATTGATCGCAGGACAGCGTCATCTAATATATATCCCATAAACTTTTTTTTTTTTTTTTTTTTAAATTCATTTTTATTTCATATTAACTTATAACTATCTTAAAGCTAGACAAAAATGTTTAAAACTAGCCTAATTATCAATAACTTACAACTAATTTACTGGCCCTTTACGGGCGCTCTAAATTAAACAATAACTCTTAAAACTAATGTCTTTCGACCTAAAAACTATTTTAATTAAATCTAAATTTTTTTTATTTTATTTTATATTTCAAGGAAATTTCACAAAAACTTGATATCTGATCATTTTTTTTTTTTTTTTTTTTTTTTTTTTTTTTTTTTTTTTTTTTTTTTTTTTTTTTTTACTTATAAACTAAACCTAAATATATATTAAAAATAATTAAAACTAAATAAAACTAACTTATACTAACTAAAAATAACTTACACTACTTAAAATACCTAATAATACTTAAAACTACTTAAAAAACTAGAACAGCCACAGCAGCATTTTTTTCGTTTTTTAATTTTTTTTGTTTATTTTTTATATGCATGCAGACACATACAAACATGCAACCCACCCATACATGTACATACGCACATACACATACGTACGCACATACATGTACAGACACGCAGATACATGCACGCATGCCCCCGCATACATACATATTTTTAATTTTTTTTTTTTTTGGTGCCACCCCGACTGTTCCCTATACCTAATGCCCTAAATCTATGTAAGTCGGCCAAGATATACCATCTTCATCGACTTTAAATATCACGATGCTGTTCAGAGAGCCACCAGAACTGGTTCTCCTGTTTCGCCCTATCCCTCCGGTCCCGATCGGACACAGTCCTACTGAACCGAAGGCGCTCTTCTCCACCTTGAGCGATGACGTCTCGACCATAAAGGAGTCGCATATCCACAGTTTTCCGGCTGACGTGGTAGATGAGCGGAACCGCCCCTCCATCCTGTATCAGCCCTCGACTGTCTAAATAGAGGAATGCCTCGGGAGGGATGTAGCCACTTAACCGCGCACTCTCGAAATATTGGTTATTTGGGTAATACGCCCCAAAAATTAAGTCGTTAGTTGAGGACATCGCTCTTGCAACGTGACCCCGAATCAGCTTAAACAAAAAATTATCTATTCTGTTTATGTTTGCTCCGTTGTGTAGAACCTGGTTGGAATAATATCGTTTGTACTCCGACTCTGGTGTTCTGTGTAATCCAAGGCAACGTCGAAGACACTGCCTCTCAAACACCCGAATCTTTTCCATTTGAGATGGGGCAACGTTGAACCACACCGGGCATCCATAGGCAATCATCGGCCTGATGAGGGCCATGTAGCAAATCACCTTCACCCTGCTGTCAAGACGACTGCTATAAAACAATCGTTTTGTCAGGGCAAAGGCTCCCCTAGCCCTGGCCAGAGCAGCACCTATATGTCTGTCGAAATACAGGTACTGATCCAACCAGATGCCAAGGTACTTTACTACACTTTTACTGGCCAGTGGATGTCCATGTGGTCCTACGATCACTAGCTTGCGCCAGTTCTTTCTCGTATCCCTTGAGGCGCTAGACAACGAAGTCCTAAACAGAATTGTTTCTGATTTCTGGAAATTGATTTTCAACTTCCAGTCATCACAATATCGCTGAATCTTGTCGAAGTCACGCTGCAAAAGAATTTTGATGACCTCAACTGTTGGAGCTGTTCTGTACGCAATTAGATCGTCGGCGTACGCAATTGCCTGAGTTAGACTACCTATCAGATCGCTGGTGTAAATGCTGAAGAGAATCGGCGAGTTAACCGCTCCCTGCTGAAGACCATTGTTAATATTAAAAACTGTGGTAGAAGTTACATTGCCACTCTTGAGAACAAACTTTCTACCATTTAGCATGTCATAAAGCATGTACAATAGCGGTTTACTTATACCAAGTCTGGCGAGCTTTAGATAGAGACCCTCTAACCATACGGTGTCGAAGGCCTTTTCCAAATCAACCAGACAGGCACCCGTACATTGCTTTTTAGATTTGTTCCATTGGACATCAGAAACGAGTTTAGACGCGGCATGAATTGTGTCATGTCCCGTCTTAAAACCGAACTGATTATCCGGTATGATTTTGTTGTCCTCTGCCCACTTGAACAGAGCTCTATTAATAACCTTTTCAAATACTTTGCTGATACTCGGAAGAAGACTTATCGACCTAAGATTCGCCGGATTGGAATTGTCCTTTCCCTTTTTAGGGAGAGGATGCACCACTGCTGTCTTCCACCGCACTGGATAATATGCATTATTCAGCGCGTTGTTAAACAGTGTGGTATATATGTCAACTGCTTCTTGAGGCAAATGTCGTAGTACAACGTTGGATATACCATCGACTCCTGCTGATTTCTTTTTCTTTAGTGAATCAAAGATGAGCTGGAGCTCAATCTTCGAAATTAACAGGGAACTGGTCCCATTTCGCTCGGCGATTATGGCGTTTGCCAAATGTTCATCATTAAACCCGGTAAAACCAAGGTTCTCAGATCGCCACTGCGTTATATCACTCCGGAGGTAAAAGTGGTGAACCAGAGCTCTGCTCTCCAGGTCATGGTTCGGGCGAATGCTAGCATTCACCTTGTACACTTGCTGAAAAGCAGCCGCCACCGCCTCCACCTTCTCCTGCGGATTTTCGATTATGAAGAGGTCATCGTCCAAGATGGCGTCATCTGGGTCTATGCCTGCTGTCAGAAGTACGTCTCTGTTTTGTGTCGTCCTCTGGAGCTTAAGACACGGAAGGTCGTTTTGATCTTTTCTTCTGAATATCTTATTAATTTGTGGGAACATACTCGGGTCGGTAGCGTTCACGGCCCGAATTTTGTTGTCCCAAAGCAAATTAATGGACAACCTATAATTTTCTTTGATCAATTGGTTGATGTTTTTTATGGACGACTTCAGTGTCCTTATCTCCAGATCTCGTGTGTCAGTAAACCATCTGTACAAGCGTTTTATTCTTGTCAGTAAGCCACTTTTTTGTCTGTGTAGTGCATCAATTGTCGCGTTACGGTACATGTCAGTTGCGTTACGTTCTTTGTATTTCGGTATTGTCCTGTTCATTGTTCGTTGAATTGTTTCGTCCATTTGTTCTAAGTATCTGTCAATTTCAGTATTTGTCAGGTTCCTGTCATTTGGTGGGGATATATCATTTGAACGTAATTCGCTCAATAAGAAGTTCGAGAAGCGTGGCCAGCGCACCTTACTGTAATTGTAAGTATGCACAGGTACATACTCCTCCAATTCCATAAGCTCGTTCGGAAGTTGTATTACGGCGGCGAATCCGCAGTGGTCACTGTCGTACTCGATCGTTCTTAAACAATTTTTAGGCCGTTGGCCCACAGTGTCAGTAATTGTGTCTTGCGTCTTTCAACAATAGATCCAAATAGGCACCGCTTCTTGGAAACGATGGCCTGTCTGTAGCGAGAAGTTCAATGCGATACTCCAGGTTGTATCGACCCATCCAATTATACAGATGGTTACCACGAGGATTTTGTATTTGATTTCCCCAATCTATATGTTTGGCATTCAAATCACCAGCCAATATGTAGTAGTTTTCTTCCGAGCTTAATCTTAAGCATTCAAAAAGCTTTTCAAGCTCTGTTATAAACTGTGTGGGCTGAGGTGTTTCCGGTGCATAGGCAGCGATCACATACATTCGCTTCCCCTGTTGGAGATGAATGCATATGATGCATGCCTCTAACGTCCGAAATTTACGCACATCACTATTATATATTACCTTATGACTAATGCCTTTACGTATAAAGATTGCGACGCCCCCTCCTTGAGTGGAGTTGGGTCGGTCTCTCCTTACGATATTGTAATTGTTGTTAGTCAATTTATGTTTCTGGTTAAGCTTAGTTTCGCTAGCCATAAACACATCTGGACTTATGTCTTTAAGCAATTGGAATAAATTCGCTCTACGTTCGGTCCTAATCAGTGAATTTACATTCACAGCTAGGATCTTAAAGGGCCTCTCCGGCAGCGCGCCCTTAACCTCTAAGTTGCGTTAAGCTCGGCAAAACAGAGTAGATATAATCCACCCTAGTCGCCTGCTCCCTGATCTGGTTTTGGAGGCCATTCAACTGGCCCTGGATGGCCAGTAGAAGGCCCATAATATCCGCCTGTGCCGCCGGCGCCTTAGGCACGGGGGCCTGTTGGGCGACCTTTGGTGTAGGCTGTACCGTGCTTCCCCTTCCTGACGCCATTTGGGCGTAAGAAATTTGGGGGTTGACGGGCGTTGTTGTAGGAGGGCGCACTGTTGGACGCTTTTCTACCACTGTTTGCTTTGCTGCTTTATTGTTTTTTATAAGCTGAAACGTCGGGCATCCCCGATAATTAGCGGGGTGTCCGGCGCCTCGGCAGAGTACACATTTAAGCTGGGTCCTATCTTCGACCCGTTCCTTTCCTAACTTGCATTCATCTGCATTGTGGTTCTCTCCACACTTAACGCAGCGTGACTGCATTTCGCAGTTTGCTGCGGCGTGGCCGAACCTTTGGCAGCGCATGCATTGAAGCATGTCGCCGCGCCTTTTTAATTTGTCCCAAGTTACAACCTGATAGCTGAGGACGGATATACTCCTCAAACTATCCAGTTTGCTGCTGGGTGAGAGTTGAACAAGGAAGAAGGGAAGTCTCCGCTTCTCCCGCCTAGCTCTAACTGTAGCGAACGGCTTGACCCCGATAAAGTCGAGATCGTCATTCGGTTTTTGGCGGAGTTCGTTTAAGAGCACCTGTGGTTCCGTATAGGAATCTATGCCCTTCAAAAGGACCGTTTGAAATTTTTCGGTTTTAGGGGTGAAACTAAAGAATTCGGTAGTAGTTTCTTTTAGCAACTCTTTAATTTTTTTGTGCTGTTCCAGTGTGAAGCACTGGATAGCATGCCTATCGTTATTTAATCGTTTAATAGTAAAATTTTGACCTATGGTCAACTTACATAGATTTATGGTATCCTGTAACTCCATTTTATAAGTATTTATGGGTGGCACCTTTTCTTTTTTCATAATCGGCGGCTGTGGCTGCTGCTGCTGAGACTGACTTTTCTGCGGCTGTTGATTCTGCTGCTTTTGAATCTGCTGCTGCTGTTTTTCTTGCGTTTGTTTCTGGACTTGTGTCTGCTGCTGTTGCTGTTGTTGTTGTTTTGGCCGTTGTTGTTTTGGCTGCTGCTGTGGCTGTTGTTTTTGTAATTGTTCTTTTTTCTGCTGTTGTTCTTTTTCGTCGAGTTCTTTTAGTTGCCTCGCTCGGCGCGCTTCTTGGCTGGCCTTAACTTTACTTTTTATCTTTTCTATTTCTGCCTCCAAAGCATCAATTTGGGCGAACATTCTTTGTTCCTCGTCCTCCTCAGATGACGCCTCTGATGTGGAGAGGTTCACGAAGGCAGTACTATCGCCCGTCGTGAAGTGCCCTTCTCCTTCTTCAGACATATATGCTATACCCTCTTCGGGTGAAGTGTCTAGCTCGGTTTGTCTTGCTGCCTCTGACGTCTCGTCTATATCGGACGTATGCACCCCAGCTGGCAGCTTTGCTGAGGTGGCCGTGGATCTCCTTTTTACTAAATTTGGTGCGCACTTGATCCTCTTTCTGCGCTTTTGATTAGCATCGGATGATGTTGCCGTTGTTGTTATTGCTGATGATGTTGTTGCTGCAGAATCACTGCTTGTAATTGGAACATCTTTCGATGTTCCCTCTGCTGATGCCATCGCTGGCCTCATTGGCCCTAGGACACCTTTCGATGCCCCGGTGCTTAAACTCCTCCTCCTTTGATCGTTTTCCCAACCAATAAAGTTTTCCACTTCACGGTTGTGAAAAAAAGCTGATAAAGTTCTGATGCCCGGCTGGGAATCGAACTTGCGACCCTCGGATTCTCGGTCGGCCACTCTATCTTTGTGCTACTGCACCACTTATGAAATGTTGATTTAATGTAGAACTTAAGCTCACACACGAATTTTAATTGGAATAACTGGGAAGCCGAAAACGTCTTAACACCTCCACAGTACGAGATCGACTGATCCCATAAACGTCTCTACCCAAAATGCACGCAAAACGTTTTCTATCGCAATGAATTTCACAATTAACCAAAATTTTCCAAATTTCACCACACGTAATGTTCCACCTTAAAGTCGTCCACATAATCCATGGAACATCCTAGACAACCGACGAAATAAAATATCAAAGTCCATTTAATGGGAATCAAATGCTGTAGTCTTCTGCATACGCGCGGTAACAAAGAGAAACCAAAATGAAGTATGTATATACAAAACAAAAAGCATTATTTATACTAATAAAACAATAACAAACATGTGAGTGACATTTTTGGTCATAACTCTGGTTCTAGACTTTGGACGGCAAACAGATTTCTTATATGCACTCTCCAACCATGTCCTAAGATCTCCTGAAAATTTCATTCATATCGATCAAGTCGAAAAAAAGAAGATAGCGCACAAACATAATTTAGATTGTTCTTTATATATTAGATAAATTTAATTTGGAAAAGAAGAGTTTTGAAAATTGCGATTGGAATAGTCGACTTTTGATTGAACCATTTTGAAGAATAGAGGAGTTTTAAAAATGAAGAAAACTTTTTTTCAACGTTAATTCATGTCATTTTATTAAAAAAAAAAACTTAAAAAATACAAAACTTAACCACATATACATAAAAGTTCAACAATTTATAAAATTACGTCTCGAAAAAGTATTTAAGTTATTAAAACTATTTAAAAATAAAATCATAAAAATGTTTATAATAATAATACAAAAAATAAGTAAGAAACATAAATGTTTAGCATTAAAGGTCTTATACACGAATATCTTTGATTTTCTCTTGTTCTTCACAAACTTGACTATTTCAGATCCTGTATCAAGATTTTGATTCATGAGTCTTTTGTAAAATAAAAGTCTATTTAGCATTTGTCTATTCTTCGCAGCAAGCAAGCATTACGTCATCCCTTTTCTTATCTTTAATGGAAACAACCATAGGCAGAACAATTTTTAGTTTGATTTCGGAACTTGTTTCTCCAGCCTTAAGCACAGATTTTGAAGATCTCACATCCGACTAAAAAACTTCACCCTGCATCGTTACTTAACCCGATTTCGTATTCTGTAGTAAAAAAAAACGCTTCGACTGGTTAAATTCCCGCCTTTTTCAATGTTATTGGAATACACGAGTTTTGAAACCGATAACTTTGTTTTGCATAGGAAAAGATGAGTTTTAGTGCAAAATTCGGTTTGTATGGGAAAAGACGAGTTTTGAATTGAATAGTGGAATAGTGCAGTTTTGAAAAAAAAAAACTTAATTTTTTAAGTAACAATACGTACTGGAAATAATAAGTTTTGACAAATGTTAGTTATATATGTATGTGTATGAGGGCTATCGTCCAGATCATTTCCATAATTAGGTACAAATAAATATTTTTTGTTAAATAATTTTTTTTGTATAAAATTTTGAAAACATTTTTTGGAACAAAATTTGAAATATTTAAAAAAAATATAAAATTTTAATTTCAAAAAATTCAGTGACTCGTTTTTGAAAAACCGAATTTAATGATACTTCGAAAATTGCGATTTGAGACAACTTACTACACATAAAACATATTTTCATGACACATACACACTTTAACTTTAATATTATTTGGTTCAATAATTATTCTACAGTTATACTCCGCGGTGTAGTGTTGATGTCGTTGTAATTTCAAATTCCTCCAATTCTTCGCTGAAGATTAAAAATGCTTCAATCGATTCGTCCTCAGTACCTACTGATACTTTTGATACCTTGAAAACAAAGTAAAATATTAGCAAATTAATATGCATAACATTGGTTGTGTGTTCTTACCAGCATCGTCCTCATCCAGCGTCAAACGTAAGTTTAAGACATTAAATTAATTCTTTTAAAATTTTTAAAGCCTGTGGCCTATTTCAGCGCTACTACATCAAGAACAATGTAGCATTTTGACTGTTGTTTCACAGGTACCTACGATGGTTTTTATTTTTATTTTTTTTCTTTGCTTCTAAAATCATGCACTGAAAAATTGTATTCTATATATTTTGTTTTATATATATACATATGTAGACACAATAAACGACCCCTGAAGATGCTGAGAAACCCCAGCGAAACGTCGGGATAGAATTTATGTACGTGTTTTCATTTACATACTCAGACAGAATTGACCAAAAAAGCCCAATCAACGAAATTTGTATAAACAACTATTAAATTCAAAAAGAATTGGTCACATAGATAATCTTAAAGGCATTTTATTTATTTTTTTTTTTTTTTGTTTTATGTCCATACTCAAAATGACATTTCGACACCATAATTTCCTTATGTGCGCTCTATGCAACCTAAAAGCGCGTTTAGCTTATAATGGATCTATTTAACGTTGCATAAGTTTTATAAATGAGATTTTCGAGTTCGTAGGCATTATAAGGAGTGCATAGCACTATACGTATATATACTCGCTGTAATGCAATTATAAATAAGGCTGTTAATATTTTACATCGTCCTTCTTTGGAGAAACCAAATGAAGATAGATGTATGCCCACCATAAGACAATTCCAAGTTGACTACATCAACTACATAATCCAGCCACATCATACAGCACTTCCAGTTGTAGTTGTGAGACAGAAAAATGTAGCTAATGTAGTTGTAGAATGTATTTATATGATGTAGTTGATGTAGTAGCGGAGTAGCGATGAAATAGGCCCCTGGTGTTTTGAGGGCTTTTAAGTCATGAAATGAAAATGAGATCGTCAATTTTCCGGCTGAATATTTAAATTTTCTGGGTATGCCAGGAAAGCCGCCATACAAGCTCTGTCTGAAAATTGGTTCAATGGTCATTCTTTTGCTTAAATGCACCAAAATTATGCAACGGTGTACGATAAGTCATCAGAAGATACCGCAAACGTACTTGAAGCAATGATATTGACTGGGAAGTTTAAAGGAAAAGTTTACCTCGAATACCTATGATTCCATCAGAATCAACAAAATATAAATTTCGACAATTTCTAATAATTCAATTTTCAATAAATGAATAATATGATTATCAAGAATGCCTCACTTTTAACCCATTGAAAGAGTGAAAGAGAAAAATATGTATTACTTTTGTAATTTAAAAATCTCTTTCTTTCTATTGCAATGTATGCACATTGAGTGATGTCGATTTCGTTTCAATAATTAGGATTCGCTACTAAAACCAATACTTTTTGGCTTTGAAAAGAACGATTACGGACCGAATCTCTTTTTGGGACTGTGTGTGTTGCTTGGCAGCTCTAAAAAAAAACAAATCTTCAATTCGTTAAAACATCATTATTTCGTTTTAATTTCCCGATTCCGACGCGGCGGAGTTCCTAAACCCACTTGCACTTTTTTAATATTTGCTTCCAAGAAGTTTTTAACAATTTTTTTTATTTTTTAATATATTAATTTACTTTTTCTGTACACTGCCACAAAATAAAAATTAATTCACAACACAACAATTGAGAAACGTCAAAACAAATATTGTAGTGTGTGTACGAATCTGTGCACAAATCCGTTTTTAATCCGTCTCCAAAAAGAGATTCAATACGGATCTGTTTTTCCAGAAAAATATTGGTTTTAATTTGAAACGAATTTGATTTTCAGAAAAAAATTGACGGCGGATCGACGGCAAGTCGATGTTTTTGTTGAAACGAAATCGACATCAGTGGACGAGAAACATTTTATTCGCTGCACCATGAATGACTGAGGAAGAAACATTTATTTACTTCTGTTGTTTGTACTCTTTTTTTCTCATTTATAAAAAACCGAATTCAAAAAATTAGGTAGGTACCTATCAATAACGTTGGAGAAGTGGCACGATTGTGCGCTTTTGGCACTTTTTAATTTAAATGGCACTGTGTCACTCAAACGGTTCAAATGGCAGTCTTGGAATCGACGAGCAAATGTTTTCAAATATATGCAAGTTCATGATCATACTTTTAGTTTACCACATGGTAGTGCATCAGCTAAAAGGGTTTTTAGCGATTAAATAACATTGTAAAAATGAAGTTGCTTATAGAGTAATAAAATCACTTTTGTCGTTTAATGGAATAATATGGGCTCAAGCTTGCCAGGACTTTATACCACCTAAAGACATATATAGTTAATTTATTTTAGGCGCAAATAGAGTTTAAAGATAAAAGTATGTCTAAAAATTGGTTTTTTCTTGTAATTCGGTAGGGCAGACCGGGGCTAGAAGTAACAGAAAATTAAGAAACGCGTGAACGAGAAAAAAGTTCGTCTCCTTTAAAGCTTTAAAGCCTTTTACTTTATCTGTGAATAGGATATCATAAAAGCCCTAGGGTAGTCTTTTAATAAAAGCTAAAAGGGTAGTCCCCAAAATTGACAAAAACAGACTTTGTTCATATTTTCAAACACATGTATATATTTCGTTTTGTTTAATTTTTTTCTTTATTTCTTATAAAAAGAAAAATGTCAATTTAACGTACATATATCGTTGTCAACAAAAGGTTGAAGAGAAAAGAGGTCGCTCATGTGTTTTCCTGGGTTGGTTATTAGTTAAATTCGTATTCATATGTATATCTAATACTGGTTTTGGAATATTTAATTACATTCCTAATTTTTGTGTGTCTAAATTCAGTTTTTTTTTCAAAAAAAAATTAAAATTAATTAAATAGTTAAATTTGTGAATTAATATAATAATTTTTAAATTTTAATATTAATTTCATAAATTTTGGTGCTATATGTGCAATATTTTTTGTTGTTAATTTTGCTTATAAATTGATAACTTCTGTCTATGTTACAACTTTCTCCGCATATGGGGTAAGTCGTAACAACATGTTTTTTTGTCTATAAGCTATTTCTTTACAGTATTTTTTGTCTTTTTTGTTGGATTTCGTAAATCTGAAATATATATATAAACTGAAATATTGCTTTTAAACAGAAAAACCTTTGGCTAACTCATTTCCAAAATCTTAGGAACAGCATCAACTTTAGTAAAGTGTTAATTTTGGCCCTACTCTCCCCTACACCGATTGAAAGTTGGCACTCCCAAGATCACGAATATCTATTATTAATTATTATTATATTTTTAAAACTAATTGTTTTTATTATTCCTTAAGTTTTCAGGTGCAAAAATAATTTTTTGTTGGTGGCACCCTGTGGCCTAAAATGGCACTTTCTGTTGTCAGCATTGGCACTTACAATTTTTTTTCCGGCAATGCTGCCTATTACCATTGAAAATTGTAGCTGATTTGATGGTGTTTGTAATTATAGACTTTGTAACTAATAGGTAGGTACATATGTTCATATCAATAAAGAATTTATTTATTTTGTTCAAACATTCTATTTAAAAAATTAATTGCAAAATCGTATTGAATGTGGGAAATTTTCGCACGGGTTTCCTCGTAGTAACAGAATAATAAATACATACAAAATCTTTAAATATCGATCTGTAGGTATAAAAACTATATAACTTACCTAGGTACACATTTCAGCTACATATTTGCATTCTGCATTTTTTAAATTAAGTAATTTCCCTGCTGGATGGTACATTTAAATTCATATCTAGTACCTACTGCATAAATAGGTATATTTAAAGCAAAAAGTACATATTTAAATTGAAATTAATAACATCCCCAAAGATGAAAGTTGGCACTTGATTCAGTTGGATGAGATCCAAGTAGTAACACGATGTAAACGAAGATTTAATTGCATCATTAATAATAATTCCAATGCACAAAGTTACATGTTTGTTTTTCGTGGTTGAACAAGGAAATACCTTGTTTAAGGTTTATATACACTATAGGTTTTCCAATATTGTAATTCGGTATTTTAAAATTATAAATCTATAATTAATAATTTGAAAAATTTACATGAAATTAAAGGATTCAGCGTAAAATACTCATTTCAGTTATGCCAACATATACACACCAAAAACGAACGCAACGACTGAAAAAATGGATAGCTTCTTCAGTATGCTGGAAACCTGAACTACTTACCTTCCAATCAGAGGCTAAAAGCTGAATTAAGATTCAGAAAAAACGGAGAGGGATCTATTTAGTGAATATGGTTATAGTAGACGAAACGATAGGGGAAATCGCCATATACAATATATCGGGCAATAGAAGTTATTTGTTGGTAACTCCAGTCACCTAGAACTATGTTTGAGCACAAGACGTGGCACAAAGTCAGTTGTTTGGAAGACAGCTGAAGCGCGAAGATTCCAAAGAAACACACGAAAGCCCAAGTTCAATATTGATAGACTTAAGTATCCCTCCTACCGTAAACAACTAGGGAACCACATTTTACAACGATTGAATGCAATTAAAAGCACGGAACCTTTCTCCATCGAAAAAATTGGTGTGCTGTAAAAAATATTTTAATATCTGCTGCTTTTAGTATAGCCGGTCTGTCGCAAAGAAGAAATAGTGACAGGCTTACCGAAAGCCGCTGAAGGATCGCATTACATCTACTCCATCTTCCAGCAGCAGAGAGAAACGAGCTAAAGTCTGCGTATCGCATGAAGATAAGAGAACTTCATCGTAGCGTGCGGCGTGATAAGCGTAACTATATCATCGCATTGAAGACAAGAGCAGAAGATCCCGCAAGCAGATTTTACAGGAAGACCGTCTAGTCTACAAAATAACTAAAGAACTTATAGGTGGCTCTCAAAAAAGCTCAAAACAACAACTCATCAAATAACGGTGATTTTTTAAGAGCTTGGTTTTTGAAAATTCAAAAAAACACAGAAACTTGTAAAAAGTGAATAAAATTTTTATTTGGATCGATAAATCAATTTCTGACATTTACTTTTTAAAAATAATTTCACTTAAATGTTGCCCTCGGCTACGCTTCAGGTGGTCCATTCTGAAGGTCCAATTTTGGCAAACTTTTTCACACATTTCGGCCGGAATCTCACCAATGACGCGTTCAATGTTGGCTTCCAAGGCAGCAATCGTGTTTGGCTTGTCCCCATAGACAATAGACTTAACATAGCCCCACAAAAAATAGTCTAACGGGGTCAAATCACATGATCTTGGTGGCCAATTGACTGCGCCAAAACGTGAGATCAACTGCTCACCAAATTCGCCTCTCAATTGATGCATGGTTTCGCGTGCAGTGTGGCATGTGGCACCGTCCTGTTGGAACCACATGTCGACCGAGTTCAATTCTTGCATTTTCGGCAAAAAAAAATCTGTTATCATCGAACGGTACCTTTCTCCATTGACCGTAACCCTGCGGCCTTCACCGTCCTTGAAGAAGTACGGCCCAATGATGCCGCCTGCCCATAAACCGCACCAAACAGTGCATTTTTCGGGATGCATTGGTAGCTGCTGAATTGCCTCTGGCTGCTCTTCACCCCAAATACGGCAATTCTGCTTATTCACGTATCCATTTAGCCAAAAATGAGCCTCGTCGCTGAAGACAATTTTGCGATAAAACACATTTTTCACAGAGCACGAATTTTGGCGTAAGTCTATTCATGATGAAATGGCAAACAATACTGAATCGAAATGTCAAATATTCGTGGAATTTGTCATGTGTGATCTGTCAAAAATATAAACGTCAAAAACAAAGTAGCAAAAAAATCATATTTACATAGACGGGCCACTGCTAGTTTCGGATGAGGACCAGCTAAAAAGGTGGAAGAAGCACTTTATGTGGTCTTAAACTGCGTTTTCAATAGTGACCCATCCGTAGTAACGAATTCCCAAATAGACACTTTAGCCTCCAGTAGGCACGAAATCTTAACCGCAATTAGAGCACTGAAGAACAACAAAGCGGATGGACTTGACGATATTCCCGCATAACTCTTACAAGCAGCGCCAACGACATCGAGTAAGCTCCAGTACCCACTCATTGAGGGAGCTTGGAAAAGAGCGGTTTTCCTGAGGAGTGGAAAAGGCCAAACTAATAGCAAAAATCGGGATGTATAATGTCACCAATGATGTTGTAAATAGAGGAATTCAGTTGGAACCTGCAATCATTCCACATCTTGACTACGCAGACGACGTATGCCTACTCTCTTATAGGATCATGGATATCCATCAAATGACAAGAAGGTTGGAGATTAGAGAAGCTGAATCCGTCGGGCTTAAGATTAATATGGCAAAAACAAAAAGGATAAGCCTTAAAACTTCCTCATCTACCCACGTAGATATTTCTGGACAGCCAGTAGAGATGATAGAGTTTTTAACGCTATAAGCCTCAAGTCACTCCAATGTTGATTCCATATTTCTTGGAAAGTAACACCCGCTGCCACAAGAAAGCTGCAAACGCTCGTGAATAGCAATAGCTAGAAATATTTTGAGGATTTTCTGGCCAATCTGCAACTCAAATGTTGAACTTCATGAGAGCACAGGTCAGGAACCCATTGACTCTATAATACGAAACCGTTAGATGCAATGGATTGGACATACACTTTGAAAATGCCTTAAATGCATTGCGAGTCAGCAGTCAGGTGATGTAATGGAACCTCCTCACGCAGCGAGGTAGACGTATGGGTCGACGAAGAATTACTTGGTGAAGAATGGTCGATGAGGAATCACGGTAATAGTTGGAGAGAGCTGAGAACTGTTATGTCTGAAAATGATAAAAGAATTCACATGAGTAAAAGCATTAAACATTTATTAAAATAGTGCGCTCTGAGGAATTTATCAACCACAAATTACCAACCAAAATCACCACGATCAACAATGGCTTGTGGATTATGATCACGTCAAATACGACAATTTTGCTTATAAACGTACCCATACAACCAAAAGAAAGCTTCATCGCTGAATAAAATTTTCTTGGGAAAATCGGGGTCGGTGGTCATCTCGTATTAATTATTATTTATTATTTCTAGACAATTAATTTACAGAATAATATACAGTTTTAGCTTTAGCTGCCAGGGCTTATAGCTGGGTTTAAAAAAAAAGAAAGGTTAAAAATTTTTTGTAATAATGAACCGGCCGGCGGGGCGGTCGAGAGGCCTCAATCTGGCATCGATCCGTTCGATGTAGTCGAAGGGAACCGGAACCTGTAAGCGCTCCTCGACCGCCCACTGGTTGTTCTGTCTTAAATTATATACTCTTAACTAAGTTTAATTTTGTCAAAATTTTAAATACTAATTTAATATTTTGTACGGAGGGAACAGAGAGTAGATGTTTTAAGTTTTGCATAATAAAAAGGTTGCATGTTTCTTGTATTCTTGTGCATTCTGTTGTGAGATATTTTATGTTGAGTTGCTTGTTTGATTGGCAGGGGTGACAATAAGGGGGCGGTTCTTTGTTTCACAGGAAGCTGTGTGTTAATTTGGTGTGTCCAACTCGAAGTCTTAGGAAGCATTTGTACTTGATTGTGTTTGTGGATGAAAAGAAGGTGATAGATACTCGGCGCTGGGATTAATTGTAGTGTAGTGGTGATTGTATTCGGCAAAATTTGAGAGGTCTTCTTTTGTTGATTGGTGGTGATGTGTTATTTCGTGAATTTGGCTTCCATATCAACGTGTTCGTTACCTTCTTTACCAATGTAATAAATTTGCACAATTTGCAAACGTTGTTCAGGAGTTAGTCTACTCATTATGAAATGGCAAACCAAACTGACCATAAATCAAGTGACAGCTGTCAAAAAGACCAACTCCGAAAAAAGTATTGCCAGATTCAAAACCAGACGTCTAAAAAAACACCCGATACTTATCCTGACACAAATGCATTTGATTTATCTTGACTAGTTCTTCAGTCACTTTCAAGTAAAATTTCCCTTTACAATATTGTCTGATAGCTGGCCAATAAGATACTAGAAATCTTAATCCGTTTTAAGTCGTCGCGCCGTTAACGAAGTGATGACGGAGTCAATATTAGATTTCCCATGACGTCAGATAGGCATTCTTATAGCGGGTTTCAGTCAAATTTCAAAGATATCTTTTTAAAATCGAGATTTCATCTTTTCAATGAAACTTGTTTCCAGATTTAATTATAGTATTATCAGATGAGGACGAAAATGAAAATGAAGCAATTAAAAGGTCCAATAAATTTATAAAATCTAAATTATAACCTTATTCGTCCATTATTTGTTGTTTTTTTTTTTTATTTTTTAGCACGTACTGGCATAAGTTCACAACAAATTTATAACAAAATATCTTCAACTTGACATTTGGCAGAAAAGGCTTTTTACATGTGCATTATTCAAATCAAATTTTCACAACCCATCAGAGATCAAATCTTTCGTGTTGAGATTTGATTTATATTTGCTTTTTGTTGCAATGAAACTCTCAAAATTCAAAAGCATCAAATCTTTTGACAGAAAGAGCAGGGGGTGGCCGTGGCGCGATAGTTGTGTGCTCGCCTGTCGACCTCGTGATCACAGGTTCGATTCCTGCCGTTGTCTATGTCTTCTTATATTCCATTCAAAAATAATTCTTAAAATTGTCATACAAAATGAGTTGCTGGTTTACTCATTACATGCTGTTCAGGCATAACACTAACAACATGTGATTGATTAAACTACTCATAAATATGACAACGAAATAAAATAAGATAATGCGAATTATAAAGAGACATAAATAAATAAGACACGGTAATTTTCTCCGCATTAGTTCAGCCGCCATCCCTGGAGATAAAATCTGAGACAACAACCACCGTCGCAATACGTCGTGCCACACATCTTTCGATCCTTCTTCTCTTCTTTCACCGGATGCCGCGCTGTGTTAAAAACATATAAAGGGTATTCATAATCCATTGAGCGCGTGCAAATTTATAAAATAAAAAAATCTTTTTTTGAATAAAACTCGATATAATTATAAGTTAAAAAATTGGTATATCTAAAACCAGTCGCAATTTCAAATTTTAAAATGGATCAAAATAAAAAAGTCGACCCTAATAAACAAATATTTTTTTCAAGTTGCGTTTTGTGATATCAATTTTAAATGATTGATAATGTGTAAATACCTATATAAGCGCGATTTAATTACATTTTATAAATGTTTTTAACAACTTGTGTCAAAATAATTGAAATGTCAATCAAAAGCGAGTTACAACATTTTTGCTTGGTCTTCTGAAATTGTTCGTTTGGCACAATATATGACGGTTCTTCTTTTGAAAAGAAGAGGAAGTCAATTCTGGATTTGAAAAAAAGAATAAGATACATTGAAAAACGAACCTCGGATTTTTAGTATCAAAATGTAAATAGAAAGTAATAGGAAAACTTAGTTCCAACTTTGACATTAGCCGTGTTTTATTTTCCCCGTGATCCAGATCAGATCAACTATTAATTTGAGTTACAACAACAACACGATTTAGTTTTATTTTTGTAATGCAAATAAAAAGATGCAAAAGTCTGTGATGCTTTTGTATGTAATGGGTTATCCATTTTGCGGTTTCAAAAGTAAACGTATTTAAAACACATATACAATATTTTTTTTCATGATGTTTCTTTTTTATGATAAAGTCTGAACGTTGACATTAGGTGTGTAACACTACGTCATTTAAATTAATACCACGCGAATTGTTGCCAGCATCGATTCTTTTGAGGTAATTTTCGACCACGTTTTGACACATATTGGGCGGTATCTCAGCCATAACTTGACGAATGTTGGTTTTAATAGCCTCTCTTCAATTACTTGAGGATTCAAGGATTTTTGACACTGCATATTTGACAAATTGTTGTTTTGATTTATTAAGGACCTACTTTACTCGTCGTCGTGTATTATTATCCTGAACAAGCTTAGGCTAGTTATCACGTGCAAACACGGGCTCAATAAAGATGTAACAAGCAGTGGCCGGTAACGTATTGGGCATTTCTAGAATCTTTGTCTTGTGAAAAAAAAATATGATTTTAAACTATTGTATTCCCTAATAGAATACATTTTAATTTAATTTTCTTTATCGGACTTACCTCGTTTAATTTTTTAAATTGAAATTGACTTGAATATGAATTTAAAAAATTAAACGCGTTCGTTTTTCTACATCCCAGCATTTATCCCATAGTACATTTTTTACATCCCAGTACATTGGCGTTTGGTAAAAACGAATGATATTTTTGCCTAGCAATAGGATTCAAATGAACTTCCTTTAAATCGAGGGCCAAATATCTTGGGGTCCACCAAAACAAAACTTTAACGTTTAGTTTACAATACACTTAATAAACTCAATAGAATATGACTATAAAAACCCTAGATCTTTTTATAAATCGTAAGTGTAAATTGAGTATTGATAATAAATTGACAATATTTAAGATAATATTCCAAAGCATAATGCTTTATGGTTCTCCTGTCTGGGGAAAATGTACAAAAAGTCATATTCGCAGATTACAAATAATGCAAAATAAAATATTAAAAATGATGCTCAATCTTACCTGGCACCATTCTACGCAGGATCTCCATGAAGAGACTAAGATTGAAAAAGTTAAATTTAGAATTTCAAAATTATATGAACGCTATTTACTATCGTGCAGTTGCTCTGACAAATAACTTGATATAAAATTTAACAATTTAAGGTGCTGTAAGCTTTTATTATTTTCATTTATCTATTTCTCTATTTATTAATTATTTATTTATGTATCTATTAATTTAATTTTTATTATTTATTTATATATTTGTTTATTTATTCTTTTGTTTTTTGTTATTTATTTATTTATTTATTTATTTATTTATTTATTTTTGTATTTATTTATATTTTGCAAAACCTAGTATGATAAGAAATTAGATAGTTAATTTATTTACAATATATTTATTAATTAATTATTCAATTATTTATTTATTTATTTGTTTATTTATTTATTTATTTAGGTATTTATTCATCACTGTGATGAAATTTGTATATATATATGTATATATTTATTTCTTTATATATTTATTTATTTATTTGGTTATTTAGTTAGCAAATCTGTGATAAAAATTAAAAACAAAAAAAAATAAAAAAAATAAATATATATATATATATATATATATATATATATATATATATATAATTTATTATTACAACTATTTCTTTTATGCATTGATATGCTAATGTAAGCAACAACATAATTTGTGAATACACAAGCCCAACTTCTCTCTCCTCAAGATAATATCTATCACTTATTCCAATGAAAGTTTTTTACTTATAAGTTATAGGTACTATAAGGCAAGTTATGCATTCTAAAAAAAAATTCTAACAATCAAACATGACATTACGATCATAGAGAAGCCTAGTGATCGCCAAAAAATGTCTGCCTGTCAGTCTGTCCGTCTGTATGTATAAAGAGCTACATCCTAAATGGCTTAAGCGATTGCTTTCAAATTTGGTATGAGTGCTTATTTTGGCATTCCTCAGAGGGGAAATTGAAATTTTATTTTTAGGCCTAAAAATAACAGTACCTGCCATATGACCTTCAATGAAAATCTTATATTTCTCTAAAACGGCACAAACGATTTTGACAAAAAAAATTTGAGAATTTTTTTGTTGGTAATAGCTATCATTTGATATAAACCAAGTTTACAGAAAAAGTCTATTAACGGTACCTTTCATATAACGGTTTTCTTAATTTTTGGCTTTCTCGGTAACGGTACATTGGATTTCTGTCAAATTTTATATCTGAGAAGATCTAAGTAGCTTAATTATTTTTGAATATCAAAATTTAGAATAACTTTTTTTTTAAATTAAAATAATTTATTAATTTTTTTTTTTGAAAAATCAATAATTTTAAAACTAATCAAAAAAAAAATTTTTAAATTTTATATTCACATGGACATTAATAGTCTCTAAAAAATTGCATACCAAAATTTCAAAAGAATTTCGTTTTCAAAAAATGAATAATAAAAAACAGGATTTCATCAAAACCCGTTATACAATTCGAGATACTTTTTTTTATAAAATTTTCATTGATCCGTGGCGTCTAATGGCGTTCTTCGTTTTTCCGGAAAACTGGTTAAAGTGATGGTTTTGGCAGTTTAAATAAGTTTAAAAAACGATTTTTTCCCACCTATACACCATTCACTTTCATTATATTCATGTATTTACTTGTACATATTTACATATTACCCTCCTAATTTACATAATTAAAATCCATTTAAATATACATTTGTAGGTACCTATTTAACTATTCCTTGAATCATGCATTCGACAATTTATTATACTAAGAATCAAGGTAATATTACCTACACGGGCTTTAAATCTGCATAGGATAACTATAATAGACTAGGTATCTACCAACAGCGTCAGTGAGTAACACTGAAGTTGTTAGCTACAAGAGCAAGTTTGTACGATCCAGTCGTGCATTTTATTTCATGCATGTTTTCCTTCCACAAAAATTTAATCTATATTATAGTATTATTGAATAAATGTCATAGGATTTTCAGTAGTAAGGTACCATTTCTCTGTAAATTGTGCAATCTAGTTTTTGCGAAAAAATTTTAAATAAATTCAGCTACAATAAGAATCTAAATAAAGAAAAAAGAATGATATTCGTTTCAATAAATACAAAATATTAAAAAAAAAAAACACTTTTTTTCTAAGCGCCATACTTTGAATAGCTGTTAACTGTTATGAAACTCATAAATTTTATAAATTGGAATTTCTCTCAACCACATCTGTAGAGATAATAAAATACGACTATTATATGTTCAACTAATCTCCAATCAAAAGCAAGTTAAAAATCGGCAATTGAAATTAAATTGTATTAAAAAAAAAGTTAATGTTTAAATTTATTCTCGGCTTTTGGTAATAAATTTGTAAATTAAATCTACATTTTGTACATTAAGGAACTGACTTAAAATAATGCCGCATGACAAAGCTAAACTCGATTCCATCATCATTGATGATTGAATCGAATCAACACTCATATAAATGCCCTAATTATAATATGTTAAAATTAAATAATTAACTCATTTATCTGGAAGCACAAGCCACAGACCTCCATTCGAAATGATCAGAGTATATACGTATGTATATTTAAATACATATATATATTTTTGGTAGCAGAGGACTTAATAGAATTTTCATAATTAGATCTGGTATCGATTGGAGTATGTTTATAAGTTAGGTTCACCTAACTACCTCCCATACTGTCAACTAATAGTTTTGCTCTTATAAAGCATTTATGAAGTAAACAGTGCCATACATATATATGTTATATGCTAATTTGGTAAATATTTAAATATGTAGTCAAATTTCATAAATTGATTAGTATTTTTATTCCAATAATTTTGGAGCATATATTTTGTAATTATTATTTATATCCCTTGTAAAATGAATTGAAGCTCAGTTAATTCGACCGAGGCTCTTTTGACGAAAAAAAAACTTTTTTTTAGACATCCTGACCATGATGAAAGAGACTCATTTTTGGATTATAAGGATATTGCCCTTGTATTTTGTGTGTGCGTGTTAATATTTTCCAACATTATGGGGAATTAAAAAAAAAATAAGTAAAAGCGTTTAAATTTGCTGCGAGCAAGTAAAATTAAATTATCCTTTTCGCTTTGCATGTATGCAGGTATACAACATGCCCACACGTTAATTATCCTTCTAAAGTAGAAAGATAGCTGCAACCAGCTCACATTATTCATTTTTAATTACATCCTTAACAATTAACCCGGCTATATACTGATATGCTACCTCGTTGGAAGGATTGGGTTGGGGTGGTTGCAGTAGCAGTACCAAAGTTGAATAATACATTGGGATATGTTACTTAAGAATTTGGTCAAATTTGTTTTATCAGTTTATAGTTAAGTTTAATTGTTTTATATTTGGGAAAAAAAATCATTTGTTCTTATAAATATAAGAAAATATTTAGGCTTGGCCTTTGGCGTGTGCCAGTTTGACAATTATTATAATTAATTCTATATTTTGTAATGAAATAAAAGTATTTTATAGGTAAATACATATTTATATGTTTATACATAATTTAAAAAAAAAATACATTTTAAGTATAAACAATTTAAAAGTTACCACTCATTATTATAAAGGGTGATTTTTTAAGAGCTTGGTTTTTGAAAAATCAAGAAAACACAGAAACTTGTAAAAAGTGAATGAAATTTTTATTTGGATCGATAAATCAATTTCTGCCATTTACTTTTTAAAAATAATTTCACTTAAATGTTGCCCGCGGCTACGCTTCAGGTGGTCCATTCTGAAGGTCCAATTTTGGCAAACTTTTTTACACATTTCGGCCGGAATCTCACCAATGACGCGTTCAATGTTGGCTTCCAACTCAGCAATCGTGTTTGGCTTGTCCCCATAGACAATAGACTTAACATAGCCCCACAAAAAATAGTCTAACGGGGTCAAATCACATGATCTTGGTGGCCAATTGACTGCGCCAAAACGTGAGATCAACTGCTCACCAAATTCGCCTCTCAATTGATGCATGGTTTCGCGTGCAGTGTGGCATGTGGCACCGTCCTGTTGGAACCACATGTCGACCGAGTTCAATTCTTTCATTTTCGGCAAAAAAAATCTGTTATCATCGAACGGTACCTTTCTCCATTGACCGTAACCCTGCGGCCTTCATCGTCCTTGAAGAAGTACGGCCCAATGATGCCGCCTGCCCATAAACCGCACCAAACAGTGCATTTTTCGGGATGCATTGGTAGCTGCTGAATTGCCTCTGGCTGCTCTTCACTCCAAATACGGCAATTCTGCTTATTCACGTATCCATTTAGCCAAAAATTAGCCTCGTCGCTGAAGACAATTTTGCCGGACGTAGCTTGCGAAACACATTTTTCACAGAGCACGAATTTTGATAATAAATTTCAATAATTTGCAAACGTTGTTCAGGCGTAAGTCTATTCATGATGAAATGGCAAACAATACTGAATCGATATGTCAAATGTTCGTGGAATTTGTCATGTGTGATCTGTCAAAAATATAAACGTCAAAAACCAAATAGCAAAAAAATCACCGTTTACAACTCGTCTAGTTAAAAAGAATGTTGGAAAAGCTTAATAATTATTCGACATCTAGCTCGTTTAAAGTATTAAGCAATCAGTATCAGTAAGATACGTTTACCAAATACACATCTTCTCGCGTTTCACAAAGCATTGGACAATTTTCCATCAAGTGTTTTTATTCGTTTAAAATTACATAATTCGCAGATACATGGTACGTCATCCCTATTTGGATTCAAGCTGAGGTTCTAAGACTGCCCCTTAGCTTCATCATCATTGATATTTTTTGGACACTATTTATATCATCGAAATAGCTTTTTTTCTAGTAGATAGTGGCGTTTTTATTTAAAAAAAAAAATACGAGAATTACGAGTGAATCGCACGTAGGTACTTGCTTTTATTTTCGATCACATCGAAAGTATAATATTCATCGAAAACAGCTAAATATATTTTAAAAATTGTTTTTTACTTTATTCTTTATAATTATGTACTAGCAGATACCCGTATTTTCTATCCCACGGTTATCTAATGGCATTATCTATCTACCTACACAATTTCATAAAAAAGCGTTCAATCATTGAGGCGTTAAAGCGGGACAAATACACAAACTGTCCCATTTGAATCGATAATTTTTGTATGATAATCGAGTTCTCATCCATCTGCTTACCAAATTTCACTAAAATCAATTCAATGGTTAAGACGTTAATGCGGAACAAACACGAGTATATATATTTTTTTCATATTTAAGCCTCTCCCATAGGAACAGTTAATTTTGTCGGGATAAATGACCTATGTGATATTCCAGTGTATCATCCATCTACCTATCAAATTTCTACCAAATTCGTTAAGTAGTTGATGCGTAATTACGCATCAAACATCACATCACATTCACATTAATAATATTAGTAAGTTTTATCAATCGATAATAAATGAGATTTAGTTATAAAACCATTAACCTAAAAACAATTTATTTACAGTGTGTACCTGAACTAAAATAAAACAGCTTGATTGGATGTACGCTGGATTACTGATTTGGTGTAAAGCTTCCGTGTAACTTTGGTTTACTGGAACACTGGATTGGATACTGGAATGACAGCTGCATGTATATGTGGATCGTCGATGTGCTTTTTCAATTCTTGTGAATATAAAAGCTATGTTGGCTATTTGTAGGATGAGCATATACTCGTATGTGATATATGCAAAATAAAAACAAATCTATCCGAAGGGAACCATATCTGCTATTCCAGACTATAATATAACTCTGTGTCAAATTTCATCCAGATCCGTTTTACCCTTCTGACGATATATTTAGTGGAACATCCATTCATCCAAACTTTCTTATTTTTATAATACATATTAGTAGGATATACAAAATTTTTTTTTTTTCTTTTCATTTGTTAGGTATGTCAACTGTATGTATTTACCAATCCAATATAAATTAAAAAAACATAATTTTGGAAAAAACCGAAAAATTTATTTTTTAAAAATCAAATAGTTTTTCGAAAATGTTAGTATACAGTATTATTTAGAATCCGAAGACCCTCCTCTACAAACATTTTAATCGAAATCCGATGAGCATAAATGAGAAAGTCGAAAATAAAAAAAATCGTTCTATGCCAGACCATTAAAAACATTTTATGTAAAAAGTTGCTTAGACCAAAATGTGTACTGCACCTAAAGGGTGAACTATTCGTAAAACTTGTTTTTTTTTATTCAAAAAGTAACAGTCGTTTTTGATATTATTAAGATTTATCGTTTTTGATTCAAAAAATTGTATTTCTAGAGCTATAAAAGGGAGCGAGTCAAAATTCTGGCTTCAAAATGCTGCTTTTCAAAATTCTGCTTTTTTTTCATTTTTTCTGCTTTTCAACATTTTCGAAACCTTTGTTTTCTTTATTATTTGCTAAATTTTGATGAGCAGAATTTTGAAAAGCAGAATTTTGGCGAGTAAAATCTTAAACAGCAGAATTTTGAAAGCAGAATTTTGTTAAAAGAATTTTGACCCCGGCAGAATTTTGACCCCAACCCGCTAAAAAAAGATTAGAAAAGAGAATCGATTGAAAAAAAATCTTCTCGTCGTAATATCAAGTTTTATTAAAATTGCAAGTTCGATTTTTTTCCAAATGCAAAACTTACTCTATAGTACTTACATAGTAATAGTATATCGCAAGTAAAAAATATTTAATATATCAAATACTATAGGTATTATTATAAATATCTACTATTCAGCTCTTTTAAAAAAATGTCGAATCAAACTCACCTAACAATGGAAAACCATCATATTACGAGTACATTCACTAAAAAAGCTTAATAATTTTTTTTTTTTTTTTTTTTTTTTGATATTTGGCCAATTATATATATCAACCATTCCTATGTGCGGTGTGTTTGGTTGATTGCTGCGTGAAATTAAATTTTTACCTTTTTAACAATTAGCTGTATTCATCAGTCGCTGTTTTAAGCCTGTACCACAATGGATATAATATTTTTCTTTTTACTGAATGTGTGCGCTTTGTTGTTTTTTAATTAAGGATAATGATAGTGTCATGGTAGATTTCGGGAAAAGTATATACACCAGTCGCAGCAATGATGATACCAGCAATAAATTATTTTGTTGTATGTGCTGTGCTTTAAAGACAAAAATTATGATGTGTGATATTTTTCCAATGAAAGTACATAATATATATATAAGTATTTAAAAAAAAAACTTTAAGTAGCATTATAGCAGGTACATTATCTACATGCTTTTTTTATTTAATCGATTAATATTTATACCTATCACCTCACTCTTCTATAATAAATTACTAAAGAGAATTTAATAAAATAAAGGATGTAAATATTTTCTCTTGTTAATGAAACCTTAATTAAGTGAAGCGTAAGGGCTTTTGCCGGGAAAGCGACATAATCACCAATGTCAAAATCACGAATGACATAATTTCGAATAGGTGACAATATATAAAGTAACATTTTGAAGTCTAAAATCTCTAATGTCTTATGTCGTTTTTATTTGACAATCCGGAAGCCTTCTGGACTCTTCTGAAAGTGTTCAGCTGTCAAAATGACAGTTCTGATTCTGCAAAGAAAAGAATTTTGCTTCTCGATTTAAAATCAGAATCGAAACCAGAAGCACTCACACATTCATACACTTGAACGTCAAACTCGACTGTTATCATTTTTTGTATCATAAATGTGCAACAAAAAAAAAGAATTTGAATATTTCCACGTACACAAGTATTTTCACACATGCAATCACATTAAAATTCAGAATTGCCAGAATCAAAAAAGTGTTCATTTGGGATCCTGGATCGAAGAGGGATTCCGCATTGCCAAATAAAAACGCCATTAGTACATTAGTCGTTAAATTCCATGTGTCACAAGTCAGCAGTGGCGTCTGGTGAATTCCATATAGTGGTGCTTGAGAGCACTTTACTTACAGAAAAATAAAAAAATAAATAGTTTCCAAATAGTTAAAGAATAGCAAACCATCATTTTGTTTATAATACTTTCCTACTTTTATTTTTTATAAATTATATCAATGCGACGGTTTTTTTCTGAAGCAAAACAATTTTCTCCTACACAGATGCAAAAATATCAGTTTCACAACGGTAGCGGTACTAGCTTATACAGGCAAACGAAAATAGCTGCCGAAATTTCCTACGGACACGGGTCACCTAAGGCGACAATGATTTTACAATATACGACCCAGTGTTCGCAGATTAGTGGTTTTGCCAACCAAAATGGTTGAAAATAGGCCTATGGTTGGAACAATGGTGGGAAAATATTCATAGTGGGGTTTATGGTAGGAAAATATTTCAATAGCATTTTTTTTGGTGGGAAAAAAATATACAATCGGCCCTATCACAGAATACATCTTAATCGAAAATCTACTACAAACCCCGAAAAATCTATCATTGAATCCATTCGTATTAGATTTGTAGTGGAAAATCTGCAACGAATTTCAAAATTCGTAGATTTGGTATACTGAATCCGAATAAAACGAAAATATTTTATCTTTTTCTACGAAAAGTTATTCTTCCCGTCTAGTCGGGATGGTTTCTGGCTCCCTTCGGGGACGGACGTGTTTTTCCGTCTGTAAAAAAAAAAAAAAAAAAATATAAAAAAAAAGATAACAAAAATAGTTTAATTAAATTAACTAAATTAAAAGTGTGTTAAGGTAACATAAATAAATTGCATTTGTGCAATATTTATTAAATTTGAATGCTGTACAAGTCGATAACACCAGGGAAATTGTAACTTGGAGGTTGAGTCAAACGAACAGCATCAACGTGTATAGAAGCCTTGGTAGCGCACATGGACAAAGCATACGTATAGGGACGTCGCATTGGCCCAGAAATTAGAAGCATCCTATCGATCGCTTATGTTGCAGCCCGTAATGGACAGAAGCTGCATAATTCCGTTATACTCTAACGGAACCGATAATGGGGAAACAACAGTCCTGGTCATCGCAACATCCAATAACTAGAAGATCGCTCTGTTTCATCACAGAAACATCGAGATATTGCCCTCTCATTCAAACAAAAGATTTTAAGTATTGAGCTCTCGCTCTAACTGCCGAAAGATAAGATGTACATACGCTTATTTATTCCGATTCGTAATTGCACACATTCTTGTTTTTCCAGAGAGACCATATGATGCTGTTTCTCTCTATATCGCACCTAGTTTTAAGTTCTTATATTTTAGTTTTTTTTATTATTGATATCGTAATGGTCTTTGGTGAGTTTTAATTTTCTTAAAGTGTAGCTTAACAACTATGCAATTTTAAATTTCGTTTTGTCTAAATTTAGAGAATAAAAATAAAATAAAATTTCGAAGTCGGCAAAATAATATATGTAATTGAAATACATGTGCATTATCTATCTATGTAAAATGTTGTTAAAAAAATCTCAATAAAGTTTACTACTACTACTACTCCCGTATAGTCAGGGGGAAAACGGTTCTCTTAGTAAAAACGTAACTACAATTTTTAATGAATTTTTATTAAAATAAACCATGTTTTTTTAAAAAATCCTCCAGCACCAAGCAACATTCTTCCAAAAATCTCGGCGCAGCAGCCAGCCGACAAACCTAGTTTACTGACGAGGAAAATCTAACTTCTTGAAACTGCTGTTGCAGCTCGTTTCAAAGAACTTAAACGCTTCTTTATTCAGTTGGAAATTTCTTATAAAACTGGAAAATTTTTGATTTAGATTTTAAGCTTTTTCCTTCGCCCTACAGCCTCAATTTGCAGCAATTATTGAAATCGTTATGGAATCCATTTTTGTATAAATAACAAAAATAAACAGTAAAAACAATAAGCTACATATAACAAACATATCGCTGGTTGAGTACAGGTAGTAGTAAAGGTTGTAAATATGTGAAAAAAAAATATTTCGAGTAAATCGCCCTCAAGGTTTTAGGAGGCTGGTTTTTGTATAAAACGGTAACATATCAGAAACTAGAACTTCTATGTGCCATTGGGAACCTTATAGTACTGAAGAGATTATATGAAGTGAAAAATATTTGTATAGAGAAAAAATTCACTTTATTATCAAAACAGACTTTTATTGCATTGATTTTAGTTTTATATTGTTTGGTAAAAATATTCAACAAAAAGTAATTTTTTCCAAAAATAATGTGCCACAAATAATATACTTTATGTAAAAACTATGAATTCAAAAAATAAATGGTATTTTTGCTATACTTACGTTGACCCAAATCAAAGCTAAAATTTTAAACTTTAACAAAATTCAACAGAAATTAAAAATAAAACAGTAAGATTTATAACATAAATAAATTTATTTTCATTTAAAAAAAAGAAGGATAATAAGAACGAATAAGTTATGGAAAAACTAAATAAATATAAATATTTAGTAGCGAGTTCAGTTTCAATGAAATTAATTTTTGGAAGAAACAAAATAATAATGAGCAATAAGTTTTAAATAATAAAAAAATAGAAAAACGATTATTAGATAGTGAGTTAAGAATTTATAGAAATAAAATTTTGGAAGAAATCAAAATCGACCTATGGCATGAAAGGAAGCATTGCCTTAAAAGATTTTATTTTAGCTGCAGATATTGTAATTCTTTTTTGTTTAACTTCCACCTCCGGAAATTGTGAAATAATGTTAAGTTAGTGACTGCTTTTCTTGAAGGTTTCTCATACTTCAAACTCACAAAATCATAATTTTATTGATATAAATGGAAATATTCGAAGATAATATTTCTTGCAAATACTTTTCATACGCTTTTTGTTCGTCTTCTAGAATAATGTCTTCCATATTACTAAAATTTGTAAATATATTTCTATTAAATAATAAATTATATTGCAATAAAAATATGATAATTGCCTTGTTTAAATAAACTGAGCTCCTCAGTCAGACTTGATCACAATGCCGTTTTTTTTTTTCTGTTAACTTGAATTACCACGAAATATACTCATAAAATTTAAGTTCTTTTGAATGAAAGAAAGTTCTATGCTTTATTGTTTACGAAACAAAATGACTTTAAACTAAGCCAAATAGTTCTATGTGGTCGAGCACATAGACCTTTTCGTTTCATTAAAAAAGTATTCAATGCGAAAAGGTTCTATGTAGAGAAATTTCGGGCAAAAAAATTTCTATGAACTTGAACGCGTTGAATTTTTGTGTGACAAAAAGTACGTTACAGGTTTTATGTTGATCTTAGAACCTTACAGCACTAAATATTTGTGTGAATACATGAAAGTCCCATGCCTGTAGTATTACCAACAAATTTTTAAAATTTTTCTTTTTGACTCTTTCTGAAAGCCGCTAAAATTACGAAAATTTTGGTATATAAAACTTATTTTTGGTAGTTTGGTCGACATACAACCAGTACTCGACCAGCGATATGTATAATAACAATTGATATGAACTGAAATTTGCTTCTTTATAATTGAAGGTGATTTGACATAATACAGCTGATTTTGAAATTGAGAGTGAGAGCGTTCAATGATTCAATGCTTTTTTCAATTCCATTCGGATGCTGTTAACACAATTTTTCAGGATTTGTAGCGTAACAATCTGTTAGGAGATTTTTTACGATGGAATCTGTGATAGGGCTGAATAACCGCAGTTTACTATACCTACCTGCCTATCTACGAATTTTCTTCCAACTTTTGAAAATTTTACAATTTTACAAGACGGTACACCAGATCGTGAATACCCCTTACGTTATTTTTCAAATGTGTTTTTCTTAGTATAAAATACGAGTATAAATATCAATAGTTTATTGATACATCATCACCATTTTAAAAATTAATTTGTCTCTTATTGACTAAAAATAAGTTATTATCTTCAAATTAATGTTTTCATTTAATCATGAGCAAACATAGTTTTCATTACAGCGGAAATTGATGGCTCAGCGCACAAATTCATTTAAGAGAAATCCGTCCTTGCAAGTCATACTGGAAAACCTGTTTTTACTTGACCTGGAAATAAGCGCGATAACTTGCAATTGGAGATAAGATTTTTTTTTCAATTTGACGCTCAATGTATTTCCAGTAAGAGAAATTAAAATATTCGAAAACGGATGGATGATATTTTTTGAAAATATGTTTTTAAATTTATATTGTCAAATTTTTAAAAATGCCATACCATATTTTATTTAGAAACACATTAAATAATTTTTGTTTTTTAAAAAGTTAAGTAACATTTTTTTTATTTTTTTTACTCTACCCAATATGAAATAATGAAGTAAATAAAATTATTTTAGAGTATGGTATTAAAATTGTTTTTTTGTTAAATATTTAAAACATTTTATTGAAAATGAATTTCAACTTTACAATTTTGTAAATCGAAAAAAAAACATATTTATGGGAAACTAAGCACAGAGTACTGCAAATGTATCGCATATTACAATATCACATTCATTTTTCTCCTACTATTCTGTAGGATTAGCTTCTGAGGAGTTCAGACAATAATTAAGAGATAGTTTTCTTCATGACTAATCATAGTAAATCAGACTGTTTGCGTTTAAGTGCTCTATTTTGCTTTCGATTCCGCGGAGGTATTCGATAATTTTGCACTTTACAGTTGTTATTAAAAAAAAGACCCGTTCGTCAATCGACTTGCATTCATATGTATGTTATAACTTATCTTTTCATGTTTGACGGAGAGAAAAAGGGGGCGGTGTTGGGGTTCAATGATCCACTTCTTCTTAGTACATTATTAAATAAAATCTTTAAGTTTAACATATAAAATTAAGGATAGGTATAAATAGATTAGATTTCCTTATTTCATAAAAAGTATTATAATAATGTTTTTGAGTAAGAATAAGGACTTCACAATTATGCCGTTTGCCGGAATTAAGGTATGTAGGTACAATTCTAGCCAGATAAAGTATACAGATCCGAGATGAAAGCTTTGATAAATTTTGTATGGCTAATTGTATCATTTTGAAGGTCAATAAAAGATCAAAAAAAATATCACCAAACCAGTGCCAGCGCGAGCGTTAGAGTTTAAACTTAACGGTCACTGCGGCGTATGCGGAATATTTTTGTTTACTGAAAAACTTAAACGATCAATGAAAATTGTTATATAGCTGACGAAATAAAATTTACAGACCATTTATTTAACTTGGAAATACATATTTTGGGCTGAGAACGAGACGAAACTACTCTGCGTCTCGGCACTATCGGTGGTTTGGTTATGATTTTCGCTAAAAGAAATATTTTTGTATTTAATTATTTTATATATGAATGTCTTTGGAACAGAAATCGCTTATTTTTTTAATGGACTATATGATGTGCTCAACAACTGCACCGGGGATTTGATGGTTTCTACAATGTCGTGAGCCACGCCCAGGTACGGCCAGGTACTACTGCAATGGGTGACACGAAAATACCGGTCGACAGCGGAGGATCTATTGGCTCTGTACGCAGCCAACCCAAAGTTCATGCGAGAAACTTCTAAATAAAAGAATTTCGTGAATATGTCGAACAAACAATATTTTTTATTATAATGCACTGATATCCGAACAATTGTTAAAACTTAAAGCCGCCTCAGAAGGAGGTAGACAGAAATTAATAAATATAATTAATAGCGAGCTAATGTGAGGAAATTAGTTGGTTGCGCAGCCGAATTGAGAATGCCCGCCATACAATCGACCAGAACTTTTTTCACAATTCGAGGAGCACCAACATATATTTGTGATATATAGGTTGGTACTTGGTTGGTTGGGTCTGTTCATGTTGGGTGTGTGGTTCGCATTCAGCTTTTCATTAATGGTGTGTTTACACTCGTAGGTAGTGTCCGCCACATTTCCACTTTGTTTCCCCCTCCGAAAAAAGGTGACTTTAAGACTTTTATAATATATTATCGAAAATCGAAACGTCAAAATATAGTTTATTGCCTACCTATCAAGCCATGAACTGTAAAAATCTATTGAAGGATAGCGCTGATTTAAAAACCTCTACAAAATTCAAATTTTACCTGAGAAAATTCGAAACGACTGCGGCTGCACATTAAAATTTCCAAGAGAAAAAGGCGAGACCGAGACAAGACTACAAGTCTCGTCTCGTTGGCAGCCCTATAACATATTGATGCTTATCCTGAAAAAAAACGTGAATGATGCTCAAGTGTTTCTCTCGAAATTAATTGGTACCTTATAAATTTCGAGGGAATAAAATATTCCTTCGGAAACGAAAGTTTTTGGCAAATTCCCAATAGGGCCCAATTATATCTGCAGAATAGGTCTTAAAAACATTTCTGATGTCTACGAAATTTCATAGATTAAGTTCAGAATAAACAATTAAAATAGTTTGCCCTATCGAGGTAACCGTCGCGTCGAAGTACTTTTGATTAAAGAAAACGCAAGCAATATGTTTATTTTTGTTTTAGTGGACCATGTGGATTTAAGGCCAATTGAATGTTTTTGTGACCTTTAGTCCAAAATGCGATTCGCCCAAGTACCACAGTACCTTTTACTTTTTATTTATGGCAGATACACACAAAATATTCTCCGAAGTCCTCCGACAAGTTCTCGTTGCGGAAAGTGTTTTCTTTTTAAAGAAATTGGTAATTAAAATGTAAGTAATGAAGAAATAAACCTTAGCAGCGTTTTATTATCTACGGGTGTGGGTTTGGCTTATTTTTTAGCACGTACTACAAAAACAACATGAGATCCAGGTTTCTATCGGGGTTTCAATCCGGGTTTGCAAATATTAGTATTAAATTTGGCGAACAGAGGGTACATTTGAGTACATAACCCAGATATTAGCGATAAAAAACAACACGGCTCTTATGTACGTTAACTTGTGGACATTTTGTTTTTAAGCAGAACAAAAAAACAAGTTCACAGCAATATGAGCGGATGATAAATATGCCCAGCGAATATCCCGATATTGCATATCTAAAATTACACAGAAGGACACCAGAAGTTGTGGCTGTGTTTTAGTTTTGAATACATCATATATTTTTTAAAGGTTTACAGTGACACCATCAGACCGATAATTTGTTTTGTATTTGTGTTGAATCTGCTCTAAAACAAAAGCAAATGCATTTTTATTTTTTTTCAATCTTGAAGGGAATTATAGAATTAGAGCTTCGTCAGGTAGTTCGCCTATATTGCTTTCATTCTTGCAATGTTCTTTTATTTTCTAAATAAATAATATTGTATTTAAAAAGTTTTTTTTTTCAAAATATATTTTTCTTGACAGTTCAAACGGAAACAAGACACATATGTTTGGAAATACGTAGGGGACTTTATTCGATAATTTTGGTTTTAAGATCGGTGCATCTAATTACATTTAAAAACGCTAGCGCATTATAATTGAAAAAATACTTTCTATAAACAATAAATTACACTCTATCGCCAATGTTTCATGGTTTAGAACGTTTAGTGTTTATTTAATGAAAAAAAAACTATCGAAAATATATCGCATTTTCGATATATCAGTTAAGTTGCACATCTCTGCCTGAAGTTTATATCACTCGTAATGCCTTGTCGTATTACTTTAAAATTTCTTCTGATGTAAGTACCTCTCACACAGGGAAACCAGTTGCTGGAGAATTTTTTTGGCGTTTTCCTTTAATTGCCTTGTAACTTTCACGCGAAGAACCTGCACCAAGAAACTGAGGAGGAAACTGGGAAGATTTTGTTGGGCTAATTAGAATGCAAAGCAAAACGTCAAAAAATCTCTTCAAATCGTTGACCGGGGAGATTTTTTTCATTCCCCTTACTTCTTGCCCTTCTCGCCATCAAACTCCTAGTTGCCGGCAACTCAGTTTCCTTGTATAAAAGGGGACAAAGCTATTTCGAACTGAAATTAAATTTCCGAAGAAAATGCGTTGCGGAGAAAACTCCGCTCCGACGGTTGCATCGATAGGGCAGCGTATTGGTTTTTTTCTTTTTTAGCTCCGAGTAAAGAACGCAGCTGTCAAGAAAAGATCTGTGTTTCTTTTTTAGCTCAGACACATTCAATCTCTCAACTCGTGTTTCTTTTTTAAATCACAGCTAAATCGGGGCATGAACCATAAGCTCAGAATAAAATGACCGATCAAACGGAGCAAAGTGCTGGGCGCGGCTAACTTTACTCATAATTTTAACAATAATCACTAAAGTAAAACCAATTAAAAACAAAAATGAATTCGGAAAACTAAAGCTTTTTTTAAGAAACAGCTTTATAGTCAAAAACACATTTTAAGAATTAATTAATTTTGCCACTTATGTCGTTTTTATTTGGCAAACCCGAAGCCTTCCGGACTCTTCTGAAAGTGTTCACTTGGGAAAAAATGACAGTTCTAATTCTGAAAAGAAGAGAATTTTGCTTCTGGATTTGAAATCAGAATCAGAACCAGAAGCACTCACACATTCATATATTTGAACGTCAAACTCGGCTGTTGCCATTTTTTGTATCATAATTGTGCAACTAACATTTTTTTTTTTAATTGAATATTCTCACGTACACAATTATTTTCTCACATACAATCTCATTAAAATTCAAAATCGTCAGAATCACACAAAACTGTTCAGTTGGGATCCCGGATCGGAGAAGAATTCCGGATTGCCAAATAAAAACGCTATTAATATTTATGTGCATTATATTAATTGAAGTAAATGTTATATACATATTACTAACGTCTTCAATTTTTAGGTGTCCGTGAAGTTAGCATTACAAGTGTCAGCATCTCCATTTTTTTGAGTTCTCTTATCGCATTTTTTGCAAAAACCCTTTCGCCAAAAGTCTCGCCTTGTACCTTTTTGATTCATCAGCCAAAGTCTTGATCTTGAATACCCATTTACAGTTAATAGCCTTCCTGCCCTTCGGCAATTGCATCTCAGTTCTATAGTTCATGGCAATTTTATCCAATGATTTCATCGAAAAACTTAACGCCAGCATATCATTTTTTCGAAATACCATATACCTACAACTTTTTTTTGGTGTAAGCTCTCTTACCTAATAAGAGTTCCTTATATGTACCTAAAAATAAATTCTAAAAAATTCAAGCAGAAAAATAAATAAAAACAAAAAATAAAATGTACATTAAAAAATATAGGTACTTGCACACTTCAAAAAATACTAAATAACCCAAATTGTGATAGTAAAAGCACATTTTTCAATCTAAATGACTTGGATGAATAGATTTTCAATATAACCTGGAATGTTCTGCTTCTAAAACTAGTCTATCGAAAATAATAATTTTTACTTGCGACATTATGTACAGTGGTGACAAAATAAAAATCAGAACTTTGTTAAGAAATTTTACTACACATTAAATATTAAGTTCATTTTCAATGTATATAGTAAGGGGATATTACTTCTTTTCAATTTATTTAATAAACAAAGTCAAATGTAAGTCAGAAGGTAAGCAAGGTTCAATCAAGTGAAGGCAATTTACATATCACATATTGTTTTCGTTGTAAACATAATACATTTTTGGTAAATTGGAAACGTGATTGATGCTCTAAAGTTTCCCTCAAAATTTATTGGTATCGGGAATAAGATTTCTCAGGGAAGTTTGCTGTCATTTCCCAGGGAAATTTATTCCGTGGGAGATTCACGATCGCAGGAAAAATTTCTAGGGAAATTATAATAGATTCCCGATAGGGCCCAATATCTTCAACATTTTAATAAGGAGTGTGAAAGCTTAGAGTTTTTTTTTATATAAAATTGGTAAAATTTTTATTGTTATTATGTAGTATGGGTCGTGGCAAGCTTTCCACAGAGTCATTTATGCTACGAGTTCTTGATTTTAAAAATTAAGGTCACTCAAATTCTGCAACAGATCGAAAATTAAAATGTTCGATGGAGAAGGTAGTTAATGCTCTTCACTATTGCCAAGAAGCAAGAAGTGTGCAAAACAAAATATGCAAGAACAGAACTGTTGTTGCCATCGTCCGCATGAGCAAAGCAGATCCATTCATGACAGCTCCAAAAATTAATCAAGCAGTAGAAGAAGATCTTGGTGTGAACGTGTCTGCTAGCACTGTTAGCAGAAAACAAAATTGTGGAAGATTTGCCAAACGCAATTTGTCAAGTCATTGGTTGATATTTGCAAAGGGACATAATATGTCAAAAATCAAAATTGGTTGAAAAATATCTTATAAATAATATAAATATCTTAATTTATTTATCTAAAGTGTTAAGCATGGCGGATGTAGCATTCTTGTTTGGGGATATTTTTCTGGTATGGGAATATTTTTCTTGTATGGCGTGGGACCATACTTATTAACACATAGAAGGTTTTATGGATCAGATAAAATACAAGAAATCCTGAGGAATACAATGCAATGAAGAAATGCCCTTGAAGTGGAAATTTAAACAGGCCAATGGTATCCACTCAATAAATCGACGTCATGCAATGACGAGCTCAATCCTCAGATCTCAATTATATTGAGAACTTTTGGAATGATGTGGATAAGAGCAATTAATAGATCCGCTAGTACACATTTGAACAAACTTTGGCAGGAATTTCAGATAACCTGGTACTCGATACCTGTTGACCGAAGTAAGTCTTGTTTTATTTATGAACCGAATCGGCTTTAAATCTGCATAGGATAACTAGACTGCCTACCTACTAACATCGTCAATGTTTAGGTACATTGTAATTGTTAGCCACAAGAGTAAAGTCTGACAATCGTAATGCATTTTATTTTTTTACAAATTTAATTGTCTAAACATGTTTTTCACATTCCGTAACTAATTTACTACAAAATTTGTAGAATGAATTGCAAAGTCAAAATATTTAATTTCAAAAACAGTAGTGCTAACGTATCTTGTTACAGTTGGGCTAACAAATATCATGGAGATTATCGGTAAATAAAAAATGTCCCTGAAAATGTTTCCCTTCAGGAAACGTAGGGAACATGAAATATGTTCGAAATATCGATTAGTGTCGGTAATGAACTTTCCAGGGAAATCTCGCTGTCATTTCCTACGATGCAGGGGCTTAAATATGTAATCCGACTCTGCAATAAAGTTGTTCGAATTCGAAAAATTTCAACTTGTGAATTCTTAAGTAAAGCTCTTATTCGTTGAAAGAACAGAGTTAATTGGAGATTATGTAGCGTAGAGTCGAATACGCGAACGGTGGATGCTATTTTCCAACCAGCATTGAAAAAAACTTTCGAAAGAACGCGAAAGTAAAATGAGGTTATCTAGTAGGGCCCCAGGGAATAAAATATTCCGACGGAAACAAAATTCCCTGGGAGATTTCCGATAGGGCCATATACGATTATTGGTTGTTGGGATTTATCGCATAGCGAGACGAACTTTTATATTCAAAATACTTAATGCAAATAGCATACGAATTTAGATGTAACCAAACTGTGATGCTAAGATCATATCTACTCTTTACTGACAAATTTAATAGGACAGAGATTAGTTCTTAATATAATTGTATGTATATTTCAATACACAAGTAAAAACAACAAGATTTCCCAGACTTTCGATTTCTTTTTTTTTCCTCCTTAATTGTTAACTAACGAAACAGCAATTCAATTATACAGGTTTAATTTGTAAAATACTACATTAATGATGATAAATCTCCATTTAGATTTAACTTTACATGTTTTGGTCATCAACGGGATTTGGCTTCACCATTTAGGCAATATCAATCTAGCGATCGTTTGATCTCCTTATTCGGAATTATAATGCTGCTTGGCAAAGTTCTCTCAGTGGAATTGTCTGTTTCGACTTCATTTGGATCTATGTCTTCTTGTTTGATGTCTGTAATAAAAAAAAGAAAAATAATTAGATATTTATTTGTAAAGTAAATTAATATGCAAGCTTGGTGGGTTTATTTTTGTAACAAAAAGAATTACTTAAAAATAAACCTTAAGGAAATACCGTGGACTTATTTCCCATTAGGCATTCTGTAACTTGAACAGACCATTTTTAAGACTCGATACCTTGATTTTTTCCCTTTAGTACTCTATAAATTGAACAAATTCAATTTTTGGAAACACTGTAACTTGAACAGAGTTTAATATTAAATTTTTGAATATATGAATTCTTACAAGGTACCTAGGATATTGGTACAAAACGCACACGCTTTTTATTAAGGGAATCCCAGGAAATTTCTTTAGTCTTTCCTTATTAAAGTCTTTTTCTTCATAATCGAAGTGAATATCATTTGAACATGTGCATATTTGGGAATCGATATTTTGAAAGGTGGAAAATGGGTATAAGAAACGCCAAGAATTAAGAATTTTACCACTAAAACAAAAAGCTGCAATAATTGAAAAAATTAAAAATGGAGTCAGTATAACGTCTTGTACAAAGGAAGTTGGTGTTTCAAAAGGGACAATATGCAATATTAAGGGCAATTCCATTCAAATAACTAAAATGATTGCAAAAACTTATTCTGGGGCAGGTAAGATGTGTACAATGAACACAACTTAAAATCCAAAAACTGAGAACCTTTAGAAGTGACTTCTTAACCAACGTAAATAAATTAGACAATTAACGGAAATCTTATGAGAGAAAAAGCTATGCGACTGTACAAAATATTTAAGGGCATTCAAGTAGGTTCATTTAATGCTAATTGTGGGTGGTTCTAAAAATGGAAAAAAATATTTGTTATATATTTGCTGACCATAAGTGGAGAAAAACTAGAGGCGGAACCGGGACTAGTGGATTCATTCAAATAGAGATTACAAGCTAAAATTGCATTGCTTCAACTCATAGCCCAGCAGATTTATAACTTAGATGAATCCGCATTGTTTTGGAAGATGTTACCAAAAAACTTACGTTTCTTTTGCTGAAAAATAATGGTCCTAATGGGAGGTTTGGGTTTTCTGGAAAAAGTTATGCTATGGCACTTGCTCATATTTTATTCGAGGTTTTTTGACACCAAAGAGATAGCGAGAATCCGTAGTTGATGATATGCGTTGAAATATTTTCATATCGTCCGCATAAATCAGAAGATCACATTTCAAAACGTTAGCAACATCAATTATTTCTAAAATTAATAGCATTGGGCCTAAATGACTGCCATGTGGAACTCCAGCAGGTGAATTGAAAGGAAAGGAAAGCGATAAGCTGAAACGGAATATGTAATTTCTATCAGACAAATATGAGTCGTTCCATGAGATGAAGTGAGTGGAAAAGCCAATATTTTTTTAATTTATAGGTAATAAATTTGTGAGACATTTTTTCAAAGGCTTTGCTGAAATCAGTGTTATATCCACTTCAACTTCGTCCCTTTTTACCTAGTGCACTGCGCTTGACACTCAAAATCCACCAGGTTTGTTGTTGCTGACCTACTGGCTGATAAGCCATGTTGAACGAAAGCAAAATATGTTTACAATAAAAAGGTAGCGCATCATAGAGAATACTTTCAAAAATGTTCGGTATGCAAGGAAGCTTGGCAATTGGGCGATAATTAGACACATTATTCTTTGGTTCTTTTTTATGGATTTATAATATGAATGACACTTTCCAAATTTGAGGCAAAACACCCTTAGAAATAGAAAGCCTAAACAGAGAAGTAAGTGGACCAAAGAACTAGAATTGCCGGGATGCCATCAGATCATGCAGAGTAGTCCTCTTATAGTTTATCAATTTTTGCTTTGACCATGGTTCTGAGAATATTTAGAGATGCAAAAGAGATTTGTAAGGAATTTTTTGGGTACTCAAAGTGTTGTCCATTGGGCTCCGTATCACAATCCGAAAACGACTGTTTGAAAAAATTTACAAAGCAATTAGAGTCGTTTAAGTATATTAGCAAAGAAGGGTAGCCATCGAATTTTCTTTTCACATTCATAAATTCATAGAAACATTTAGGATTGGAAGTTATGGGAGATGGCATGCATATAATGAATTCATTATAGATATGTTCAGAGAGAATAGAGAAGTGCCTAAAAACATTGGAGAACATTTTGGTAATCGTAGCCAGTTTTAGATTTCACATATTTTGTCTACAGAACCTTCCTGACGATGCGAAGAAACTGAAGTACTTTATTGTACTATGGGTGAAGAAGAATAGTTTCTACGGGGCTGAAAACGGGCAAGGTTGACAACTCATCATCAATAGTTCGAAATATTAAAGTTGATTCGGCTAGAATCTTCGGAATCGGTTAATACTGGAGAATCTGTTCCACAACTGCTTGGAGGTCGTCCATATACCTCTGCTATGGACTGAAGTTAAGGTTGTGTTCATACCCAAAGCGGGTAAATGCAACCAAGTTATCCCGAAAGACGTCAGACTATTAGTCTATCATATTTCCTTCTAAGAACTCTTGAAAGATTGATTGATATTCACTTACGTACTAGCATCGATTTAAGACTTTTGTCAACGACACAAAATGCGCACTGCAAAGGAAGATCGGTAGATACTGCCTTACATACATAGTACGAACTACCGAATACTCCCTCCACCATAAGGTATGGGCGCTATGCCGTATCAAACAATTTTTGCATGGACGAAGAAGTGGAATCTATTCCTCATCTTCTGTGTACATGCCATGCTCTATCTCAGAGACGTAAGCTCCATGTTAGAGACTTCTTCTTGGATTATCTCAGATATCTAAACAAAATAAACATCTATAGCCTCTCACGCTTCGTTAGGAACTCCAAAAAATTCAACGAATATGGAGATTATCTCAGAATTCATGTGGCATCACAAATAACAACTCTGGTATAAGTGTAACTAACCTAAACCGATTCGGCTAAGAAGAATATAGAGATTATGAAAATCGGCCTTACGAAAGTTGGTAATTTTTATTAAAAGACGAATCGAAAGAGAAAGATGAACGACAGAACGGCTCTGGGAAGGTCAGATGTGAACACTACGTCAGGTTGCCTGTTCACGATGTTAGTGAACCTACTCACTTACAAGAGACAGAACTCTTGCAAGCAGTCCGTGAACAAACTTTCTTTTTTGGTTTTTACACTTTCTGGGGAAAACTAAATTGACATCATTGGATGTTAGGAAAGTTGAAATTTCTGTTTAACAGAAAACATTAGTTCAAAAATCAAAAGAATTGTATCGACGCTAGGTGAATATAGCAACATATAACATTCATATTATATTTCGTTTATGTAACTTTATTTTAATAGTAATGTACTCGAAATCGATTGTATTTGAAGACTTAAAAAAAGAAGGGTCTAAATTATTAACTACAGATATTAAAACTTTACTTCCGGAGGATTCGCTATTCCGACTAACACAATGAAAGGTAACGTAATCAGAAGTAAATAATTCACTGCTGAGAAAATCAGTAATTATATTTGTTTCAGTTATTGCATAAATATCGTAGGGAAATTTTTGAGAGTTGGAAATGACAGTCGACGTTTTTGTACGAAGTCTTCTCACGTTTTGGTAGTTGATCGTAAGACACATTGGACGGGTTTTAAGGGAAGATTCAATGTTAAAGATATGAAGTAATTACGTATATTGAATAAAACGCAAACAATATGTAAATAGTATTTTTGTTTTTACTGTGTGGATTCAAGCCAAATTGAAGATTTTTATGAACTCTGTAACGGGGCAAAAGGATGAGGACCGGGTCATAGTATGGGAAGGACATAGGGAAGTGGATAGGATGGGAAGCGGATGAATGGATAGGATGGCATGCCATAGTACCATCCTGGTGGATGGTACTGTGGCATGCTGGTAGTGCACTGCTTAGCTCGCTGGATATAGGGGGGAACTTGTACCTCCACTAGACCCCACCTCGTCAGAAAACTAACTTCATGCCAATTCCTTTCGTTCAACCCCTTTCGGTTAGTTAACACTCGTCGATCTCTCAATTTAGGCATTGTGTATCTAGATTAAGTCGAGTCAGAAGTTTGCATGGCCAATTTAATATTAAGAGGGAAAGTTGGTACATAAATTGGGGTTTATGTGCTATGGGATTGGAGGCAGAGATAAATGGTGATATATTTGGTAAAATGTTTGCTGAAAATTAAATGAGTTCAGGCAACCTTGAATCAAAATTAAACCAAATGCCGCTTAAAATTTTAAATTAGCAAAAATAGGTGCCTCATTTTGTCTTTTAAAATGACATTGCTTACGTTGTTTGCTTCTATTGGCTACTAAAAGTTATCATTTAATAAATTAAAGAAGTGCTACATTAGAATGAATGAATAGAAATTTAAATTATGTTTTTTGGTATACATACCATTCTGAATTTTAATTTGAATAGACGACAGATCTTCGTGATTATTGGTACTGCTGATTACACGACTAACCTCACGCTGATCCTCATGATCGCTGTATATTTCTTGTACCTTATGTTGTTGAGTTTCTTCTATGTCATCGTCCTCGTCATCTTCCTCATCATCATCTTCATCGCCGTTATTATTGGCTTTCTGGCGATCGTGCTTGCTTAAATTTCTTGAACTACCATTGCTATGGGGCTCATAGTTTTGGTCATCTTCGCGCAGCTTAAAACTGTTTTCAATTTCTTGCATTTCTTCATCAAATGCTGCACGTTTTTTTTCTATTTCTTTTTCAATTGCAGCACGATTTTCTGCCAAAAGCTTCTCTGTTTTTTTAGTCAGAATCTTCGGTCGGAAATAAATGGGAGGTTTTGATTTGGTTCGAATGAAATGCACTAGATCCTTCTTCGATTTTTCCCAAGTCTCAAAGTCTTTGAGACGATACATCTTAAGTTCTATTTTGCGAATCTCTAACTGTTTTCGTTTGCGATCCATAAAGAGAGATTCGCGTTCTTTTTTTAGATTGGCGCGTTCTTTGATTTCCTGTTCTTCGACTTTTTTCTCGACCATAGCCTTTTGTTCTTCCTTTTTCTTGAGACGAGACTCCTCTTGGCAAAATTTGTGTAAGGTTCCCAGTAACGAGCCAAACATTCGGCGATTACGAGCACGAGATTCAGCATCGGGTCCTTGTGCGGTAACGATTTCTTCCCGCGAAGGAAGTTCTCGTATTACTCGGGAGAATATTCGCGGTTTGACTAATAGGTCATCATCGCGCGATGCATTAGGTGATGGACCAGACAAACGACTGAATACTGATTTAGAATCTTGAATGCGCCGTTTAGCAGGCGGCGGGCTTCCCCCGCCCCCGTCGCGGTTTTTCAGACGATCATTGCACCCATCTTTGCGACGACTGTCGTTTAAGTGGCGCTTTCTATCACCTCTTAGATTTGGTGAACATTATTCAAAGAAAAATTAAATTAGTTTATTAGAATTATTTTTTTTTTCTTAAAATAAATAAAAATCACTAACCTTAAATTAGTTTCTTTTGGGTCGCGGCCTATAATGCGCCGAATATTGTCGTTTAGAGTCACAAGAGTGTTCTTCGCACGATCTAATTCTTGTTGGAGTGAATCATACGATTTGATTACATCAGTTCCCATTGTTTTTTTATGCAGAAATCTTACTTTTTTCAGTAATTTGTATTCTTTTAACTTAAGTTTATACCAAAAAACACCGTTTTAAGAAAATATTTACTATGGCAAAGCAAATTGTAGGCAAAAAGAAGCAGCTGTCATTTATCTGAATTCGAAATGTCAGCAACTGCTTTCGGACGTTTGGCTCGAGACTCGTCGGTATTCGAAAATACTGGATGGAAGTCGAAAAATGTAGCGAAATTATTTAGGGTGGCTACACAAAGAAATTTATAAAGTAGGGTACACATTAATGAATATGCGTGAAAGTTTTGCTCACGATCGATAATGTGTACACTTGAATAATGGCATGGCACTTATGTAGGACCACGATAAACAGATAATAATGGCCTTTTCGATTGGCCGTCCGGAACTGTTCTGACCCCCACAAAATGACAGTTGTTACTCTAAACAGAACAGAAAACCATTCTGGATTTCATTTCAGAATCGAAAACAGAATCACTTATACACTCACATAATTAAAATGTCAAAATCATCGGGTTGATTTGTTGTGTAACTTCGATGGGTTTATTGAATTTAAACTATTTTTCTGGTAAAATAACATAAAAAGAAACAAGTTATAATTATTATTGATAATAGAAAATATGTATCTAAATTGAAATCAAGTGTTTTGGAAATTCTTTTTAGCCGATGTGATTTTTTTTTAATTTAATTTTCACAAACACAGTGATACATACAATTCAGAATCAGTCAAATTGTTTCCGAGTGATTTATGGGGGGAATGTGTTCCGGACGGCCAATCGAAAAGGCCATAAGGTATGCTCATTGTGTTTTGACAGCTGTGGTGTGACGTCATCATCGACTGGTTCGATATAAGATGAAAGAAAAGAATACCATTTCATTGCATTGTTTTTATTATTTGTCTTTTCTTACAGTTTATTTCACTTAAATATAATTTGTTTAAATGCTTAAGCCTAGTACGCGGATAGGGAAAAAAATGTTATCTCTACAATTTTAATCTTACCAAAAGCCGCGCAAAATTTTGAAGTTGGAGAAAAAAATAGAAACTTCAAGTGTCTGTCAAAGAAGATAACATATGTTTGAAATAACTTAAAAATATCAAATGTTATTCTATAATAATCAAATTGTTTTGAATACTAAATTTTGAAAGTTTTCCTAATAATGAGTACTACTTTAATTGAAGAATGGGTTATTTTATGTGCTACATCAGTACTAACTACAATCATTGCAAATATAAAGCCGAAAAAATGTTTCCTTCAGTATCAATCTCTAACCAAAAAAAAAAGAAGAGAGAAATGGCGTGTCTTAAAGGATTTACCAGACTGTTTATTTTATTGTATTATTTTGCTTAATTGGTCTTTTTTAGTTTGCTAATATGATGAATAAATTTAAAGAAAACTTCCGTCACTTTTTAATTTAAAATGAATGTGCGTTCATTGATGGTAGGTACTCATAGTATGTTGACAGGATATCCATTTATTTCAACAGTTGCGAACAAAAACTTGGCGAAATAAAATTTAATGAAAATTTGAATTTCAAATCTGTGAAAATATCGAAAATATAATGAGGGTATTCATGAAATGAAGGAAAACCCGTATAGACCACGGAAACTAGATAATTTCAAATAAACTATCTGGTTTCTGAGGTTTATTCGTATTTCCGCCGTTGGAAAACCCTCAATAAAACCTCGGTAAAATCTAAAAACTTTTTTTTGCTCTGCTCAAAATTGCAAAAAAAAATAATATTTCTATACCTTCTAACTAGATTCGTGCAATTCAAGTTGCATTTAGAAATACTTTAGGTCTTATAGACATTTAGTTAAAATTACACTATTTTTCGTCGTTTTTTGTTCGAACCATCGATATGTTAAGACCTAGATTATTCTGCTAGCTTAACATATGCTCTACTTTCTTTTGATTACTCTCCCACAAGCGAAGAAAACTTAAAACTCTAACAAAATCTGTGTTTATGTTTTTTGTTATTGAATACATTTTTATCCACTTTTAAAAATTCGTAAATAGCAGCTGTATGACTAATACAAAAAATCTTTATATATTGCACTGTATTGTTCATGTAAATAAAAGCAAAATGTGACAAATTCAATCGCACGATCATATGGTTCAGTAACATCGTTCTGTACTTGCTTGACTGCTAAAATGTTCTATTTATTCACAGAAAACTACTAGAAATGATAAGAATTATTGTTTTTTTAAGTAATTTGAATGCATAAAATATAGCTAAACAATGCAACTGGTATTTCACTTTTAAGGACCAAAATTAATAGGTGCTTATTTCTTAAAATATAACATTATTTACAGATACACAACTTTAAATTATAAATCATAATTCGTGTATATTTGATGTCACTGCAGGCACTTTCATTACTGCTAATCGAAATCTCGTATAAATTCTTCAAAAACAAACTTAACAAGCTTACTATACTATGCCACGAATCCTTTTGAGTCAAAACTATGTTATACACTATCATACATGTATTAATTAAAGATAACTGCTCATTGCTTTATTTCTTAAGTTGATGTCTTTAGTAAGAAAATACATTTTCCTGGTGTGGGGTTGGATGTGGCGCGATAGTTGTGTACTCGCTTGTCAACCTCGTGGTTGCAGGTTCGATTCCTGCCATTGTCTATGTCTTCTAAAAATTGTCATAAAATAAGATGCTGCTTTGCTCATTAAATGCTGTTTAGGCATAACACTAACAACATGTGACTGAGTAAACTACCATAACCATAACATATGACAACGAAATAAATAAAATAATGCGAATTATAAGGGACATAAATAAATAAGACACGGTAATTCTCTCCGCATTAGTTCAGCCGCCATCCCTGGAGATAAATCTGAGATAACAACCAGCTCTAGTCTCAGAACATCGAGCCACACATCTTTCCTATCCTTCTTTCTCTTCTTCCACCGGATGACCGCGATGTGTTAAGAAAAACAAATAAAGGGTATTCATAATCCCTTGAGCGCGTGCAAAGTTATAAAAGAAGCAACAATTTAAAATGCTATACTGGTTATGTTACCCTTTATACAATCAATGCTTATTTCATCAGCAGAACTTAAAGCTGAAAAAATATGGGTAGATATTCCAGTAAAAAGAGTTTACTTATAGAAAAAATTGTATACCTTGAACATGTTGTGAATTTGTTTCAAATGCATTCTCTAAGAAGGATCGGGAGATGATTTTCAATTCTTCTTCTGTTAGTGTAGTATTCGTTTTGTGGCCAGATTAAGCAAATAAAAGTAGGTGGAATGATATGTATATACGTTGTTGCATTTGCATGTAGACGGAATAATCGGCTTTGGTCAGGACGACGACGACGTTATTGTTACCTCTTCTATAGGCTTTTGCTTATCCGAGTATGAAGAAGATGGGATGAATATTAGTTTTGTTTTTGTAGGAGTTGTAGGAGCTGAACAGAAGGGAATAAGGTGGTATGTATTGGGACTATTGTGTCGCTTTGGTGGTTGTTTTGTATGGTTTATTGGAATTCCCACATTTTTCTTATCCGTTTAGAGATATATTTTCCCATTTTCAGGTTCAACAAGTAGTAGTGATTTTTTCCAGATTTTAACTAAAAAATAAACAATAAGGAAATCGTAAAATAACTAGTTGCAATGATGTATTTTTTTGACTGCAAATAATTGGCATTTTTTCTCTATTTTAACGCGTTTCCAGTTCAGATAAAGAAGAAATAAACAGCTCTCTTGGGCCGTAAATTTCTCAAAACAATTTAGAACAATAATATTTTGTCTTCTCATCACACTCAGCTGTCAATATTTTGCCCGCAAGACAATGCGACGAGCATTATTTTTCAGGAAAAATAAGTGGAGATTTTTTTGTACAGCGGATACATGTTTGAAGTACAGCGGGTACAAGCTTCACAATTTTGCGCGGGAGCTGCGTACTGTCCGGAAAAATATCAGAGTCGAAATTTGTCCTAGGATAAAATTTTTATGGAAGAAAACATTTTTCCCGATTTCCGTACTAGGCTTTAATTCTAAAATACAGTCTGTACTTATAAAAAGTTACACTTATATCTAGAGGCACAGCTTCAGCATTTTTTAAATGTTTTTACAGGAACTTACCTTCTGTGTAAAGATGTTCCTTATTGTGTTTCATAAAAATATTTTCCAAAAGTCTAACATTTTCAAGGAATGTATCGCTTGGTTTCTTAAGTTAACCTTCCGACTTTTCATCCACCCAAGTAAAGCTGCAGGATGATTAGGATCGTTCGGCACTTTGCATTTTTTAATTAGGAATCCTGCGAGGTATTCAATTGCATCTACTTTCAACTCGTCGAATTCAAGTGATGAAATTTCTTCCTCTACTTCTATTGGTAATTCGTCTTCTTCAACATCAGCAGTTTCTGGATTAATTTTTGAGTCCAATACTTTAGAAAGCATTTGTGCTATAAGTTGATTATCGTCATAGTGGTCCTCATCCCTTCTCTCGACGTTGCTGTAGTCACTCACTTGTTGCGTGGCATCCGACCTTCCTGAAAAGATTAGATAAAGTAAATTTATGTTAGAGAATAGCAATTATGTACTCATTCTGTTAGTAAGTTTTATAATAAGGTACAGCACTTTATTAATTAACCAATAACTAAAGACAGCGCGAATATGTATATTTTATGGAATATAAAATGCTTACCCAAAATGCAGAAACGTAACCTACACTTAAATTCTAATGGTGTTGAATGGTCATGAAGACCACCCTTAGATATAATAACTCCAAAAAAGAGCTCTAAGTCATCTTGATTAAGTCTATTTGTAATAATATACTCTTAACTTTGATTAGAACTTACATAATCTAATAGAAGAGGCAAAGATGCATTGCTTAACAAAATTCCCTTTTGAAAAGGGAGAAGTGAACGTCGAGTCGGTGTTCGCATATTGCGTATATTTTCAGTCATATTATTGATTACCATCCGCTGTTCATCTAAAGACTAATCCAATTGCTCTCATCCTTGGCTTAGAGTCAATTCATGGGCATATTGAATTGGAAATATCAAACCAATCATTGTCGACTTTCAGGAAATCAGCACATTCTAAGGAATTAGGTGGAAATGATTTTTTCACTTCGTCTTATGGATGCGAAAACGGAATGTGGGAACAAATGAGTGGCATATTTTACTTTCTGACGGTCACTACGTCGTACCTCAAGGTGCTTATTAGAAATTTTAAAGCAAATTTTTAAATCATCTTTTTCTAGGGCAAAGAGTTTTTTGACTGGTTCGACATTAATTATTTTTCCGTTAGATACAATCCCAGTATCAATTATATGATTTCTCAAAAGTTTTATCATGTGTGGAGTATCTGCAAAGAAAAATACGTTTTTCATAGGGTTACATGGATGAAAAATAAAAGGCTGGTTTTCCGAAGTGAAAAGTTCTCTACACAAAGAAATATTTGTGGGCCAGTCATGGGTGTATCAAGGCCATAGTAGACCACTTGCTTCCAGTTTTTGGCCAGCCCTCTTACCATAACAACTTATGCATATTTTTTCGGGCACATAACAATGTCATTAGCCTTGTCGCTCATTTTGGTCATAGTCACACTTAGACATCATAATTGCATTATTTTGTTTTAACAACTTATGCATATTTTTTCGGGCACATAACAATGTCATTAGCCTTGTCGCTCATTTTGGTCATAGTCACACTTAGACATCATAATTGCATTATTTTGTTTAATATACCTGGTCTGATGTCAATTTGTTTGGCCCATATACGTAGAGTTGAAGGGCGGGTAAGGGGTAGTTTCGTTTGCGAAGTGGCCTTAAGGATCTGGCACCAGCAGAATATAGGGACATTTCTGAAGAAATATCCTCTCAGCTTTCCAACGTGCCTTTTTATTGGGATACTCCAATTGTTCTGCTTGGGTAGATGTAAATATCCCTCTTAAAGATGTCCTCATAGCATAGATTGCTCTTCAATCTGCTGCCTTGCCTTTCCAGTTCCATGATTCTTAGTTCCCTGCTGCATTCAACTCTATTTTAGAAAATAGAATAAAATAAAATATTATTTTAGAGGTAACTCAAAAGGATTTCCAAGTATATCTTACTCTGTTTGGTGCTACCATTTGTGTAATACACACAATCCTCCTGATCATGGTCTCCACAAAATTCTTCTTCTTGGGACAAAGTTACTTGTCGAGGGCTCGTGAAAACTATATGTATTAAACATGGTTAAATATATAATATAGGACAGTTAACTTCAAATTATTAGTTTTCGAAAGCAGATAGACATTCATTAACGATCCTTTTGTTTTCTCTTATTTCTTGTCTTTTGTCTCTCGAAGATTGCTGAGGTTCATTTGGCAATTTTTTTGATGGTACTGATTCTTTCCTTAAAGCTCTCTTATTTTCAGGAATGTTTAAAAGTATATCTTTAAGCGCATAGTCGGTTTCAACAAAATGTTTTGAGCAAACACGACTGCTTTTTAAAGAATAATATTTTTTATTACCACAAGCACTAATCCACAATTTGCACCATTTTAGCGTCTTTCGGGAAATAGTGAAATCTTAATTTTATTTCATTGTTTTTTTCTGTTCGGTGAATTATTACACCCCTAAACAGCACACACAACCATTTTCAAATTTTATAATTCACTTTTTAAACGCGAAAACAAATAAAATTTAAAAAACCAATTGATAAATTACATTAATAAGCTCACTTGTCAGACTAGCAGAACACTTCGACGTCACATCATAAGCAAGATGGCGAAATGGGTGTATCTAATGAGCATACCTTATTATATGTATATCGTGTGTAGGACTGCTCACAAAATTTTTTGATATTGCCTGTCAGGCAGCGTTCTTGATCGATGATGTGTATGCAAATCATTAATCGAACAACATTCGAAAGTATTTTTGTTGTTAGTTAGTTCATTTTTGAATCTTTTCAGTTTGGAATAAGAAAAATTATATTTTAATATGTTTATTGAGCTAGATCTTGGATTCAAAATGAAAATTTTGTTTGGCGGACGGACAACAAAACTGATAAATGTGTACCCGAAACTTTTCACGCAAGTATCGATATCCTACAAGAATGTCAAACAGGGTCGATAATGTGTACCCTACTTAAGGCAAAAGCATAGGTAAGAGCGGAAACACACTAATTATGCCTACTTTATTTTATTTTTGCACCACAACAACAACTTACACTGATTAAGATCTTACAACACTTTTGCACTTTTGCTATACCCTAACCCTATTGCAACAGAAAAATACAATGGTGCAAAATTTTCCTGGTGTCGTTGAAATTTTCGTCAACGAATATTTGTTTTCAAACTGATTTTGCATTTTTACTCCAGAGTTGCAATAGAAAAGAAAGGGTGCGTTCACGATTTACAGAAAAAAATAAAATTTTGCAATTATACACCTTTTTGTTGCATCGGATCGTGAATACCCCTATTCTATTCTGTTATTTTGTTATGAATTAGGCCTATTGGGCTAGATCTTTTATTCTCTTATTCTGCTATTCTGTTATGAATTTGCATACAAAAGTTTATGCTGTCGAAAAATCTTAAATGGATTATAATTTTGGTATTCGGCACGCTTAATCTGCTATAAAATCTGTAAGAAATCTGCTTATGAAATGTCAAAACTTCGAAATTCTTAAAGTCTTTTAGGAACTGCATTTTTGGTATTCAGCATGCCACAATCTGTTATAGAAACTTTTATGAATCATAAAAGAATAAAAGACACATTTTTGATACTTTTATGATAAAAGATTTCTATGTATGTTGTAAAAACTTTTATTTCGTTAATAAATTATTCTTAAAAGGAGACATACCAAAATATTATTAAATGTATAATAAAACAAACACAAATATTCAAGTAATTTCAAACTAAATTATTTCAATACATGAAAGCACAAGACCATATTTGATGGATGAAACATAGGAAAGTAGTCGCTTATCTTGCTGGTGTGCGTTTTGTACAACTTTTGATATTGGATATTAAATTCAGGAGATGTTATGGACAAATTACAAAGAACAATATAATTTATCTACGCGAAACAGAAACAGAAACAGAAACAGAAAACTATCATTCCACGGGTTAATTGCATAAGTGTTATTCGTAGTGGCAACTCCCGAGATTTTGTATTTACTACAGCAGCACTGATATCTTTAATACACAGGCTAGTGTATTCAATTACATTGGTGCTACTGTCAAATTCAATTGGAGTCAAAAAAACTGTTATACTTTGTATGGAATACACTATCCAGTGTATTATAGAGATCAGTGATCATAACATAATAGCAGATGTGGAAGAAGAGGACTAAATGTCTATACACCATCAATATTTGAATTACTTAACACATCCAGTGTAGTGAATTTTTTTTTGGTTGTTCAATTTCACATCTATTCGTGGATATAAAGTCGAATTTTCAAATACAACAATGGTTTGGCGGGTGAAAATGTACGAAGGATATAGATATAGATATAAGATTGGTATATTCTTAATCTGTGTGTTTACCAAATTCGAAAATTTATTTACTTACATTTGTCAGTTGTCGCGCTACCAAAAATTGCTCATGTGAAAGAACGTAAAAATTTGCGACCATTCGCAATTTGTGTCCACAATTATTGCTCAGCTCATGCGAAATGCGCTTAACATCTATTATTTTAATCCTAAACCATAGTTGAACTTCAGTATTATATGTCCTCTTTTTCTGATACCGACAATTTTTTTACGTTTTTCATTAGAGCCAACATTAACAGCCCTATTCAACCGTTGTGATGCTCATAGAGGTCATAATTTTTTGTGAGGTTGATTTTGTGAGGTTTTTTATGACGCGTTCACAATTTCGTATTCTGTTGAGACCCTCATAAGAAACCTCACAAGAAAACTCACCACCGGAAGGTGAATTTTTTTAAGTGATGTTGGCCAGCTGATCTGTCAAAGCAAACAGGTCAAAACAATCTGCAAACTACAAAAGTGATAAATTACCTACCTAAAATTTGTATGAAAACATCTGCAATAATAATGTATTCGATAAGAATATACTCAGATTCAATCAAGTAATAATAAAAATCGATGGTATATAGTTTATAGATGAACTGGCCATCTGGATTCTAAAGAAGAACTTTCGCAGCCAAAGCCATTTTTTTCGAAATATTTGTATGCAGTTTTCTAGAGTTTATTAATATGCATGTTATTAATTATAAAATCAAAAAAATTAAATTCAACTATGAAAAATGAAAATTAATTAAATATTATTGCGGTTTCCTCGATTTTCTTGAAATTAGTTTGGATGTTTTATCTTCCGATTCTGATCCAGATAATACCTTCAGATTTATGTAATCGGGCATTGGTGTTGATATAGTGCCGTATTACTGAGAAAAGTCTTGCCGCAAAGATGACATATTCGATTTTTTTTTTAAATTCATTTTTATTTCATTTTAACTTATAACTATCTTAAAGCTAGACAAAAATGTTTAAAACTAGCCTAATTATCAATAACTTACAACTAATTTACTGGCCCTTTACGGGCGCTCTAAATTAAACAATAACTCTTAGAACTAATGTCTTTCGACCTAAAAACTATTTTAATTAAATCTAATTTTTTGTATTTATTTTATATTTCAAGAAACTTACACAGAAAAACTTGGTATCTTATTTTTTTTTTTTTTCACTTATAAACTAAATATAAATATATATTAAAAATAATTAAAACTAAATAAAACTAACTTATATTTACTAAAAATAACTTAAACTACTTAAAATACCTAATAATACTTTAAACTACTTATAAACTAGAACAGCCACAGCAGCATTTTTTTCGTTTTTTAATTTTTATTTTTTTTTTTTTTTGTTTATTTTTTATATGCATGCAGACACAGACCAACATGCAACCCACCCATACATGTACATACGCACATACATATACGTACGCACATACATGTACAGACACGCAGATACATGCACGTATGCCCCCGCATACATACATATTTTTAATTTTTTTTTTTTGGTGCCACCCCGACTGTTCCCTATACCTAATTGCAGTAAATCTATGTAAGTCGGCCAAGATATACCATCTTCATCGACTTTAAATATCACGATGCTGTTCAGAGAGCCACCAGAACTGGTTCTCCTGTTTCGCCCTATCCCTCCGGTCCCGATCGGACACAGTCCTACTGAACCGAAGGCGCTCTTCTCCACCTTGAGCGATGACGTCTCGACCATACAGGAGTCGCCTATCCACAGTTTTCCGGCTGACGCGGTAGATGAGCGGAACCGCCCCTCCATCCTGTATCAGCCCTCGACTGTCTAAATAGAGGAATGCCTCGGGAGGGATGTAACCACTTAACCGCGCACTCTCAAAATATTCGTTATTGGGGTAATAAGCCCCAAAAATTAAGCTGTTAGTTGAGGACATCGCTCTTGCAACGTGACCCCGAATCAGCTTGAACAAAAAATTATCTATTCTGTTTATGTTGGCTCCGTTGTATAGAACCTGGTTGGAATAATATCTTGTGTACTCCGACTCTGGTGTTCTGTGTAATCCAAGGCAACGTTTAAGACATTGCCTCTCAAACACCCGAATCTTTTCCATTTGAGATGGGGCAACGTTGAACCACAACGGGCATCCGTAGGCAATCATCGGCCTGATGAGGGCCATGTAGCAAATCACCTTCACCCTGCTGTCTAGACGGCTGCTATAAAATAGTCGTTTTGTCAAGGCAAAGGCTCCCCTAGCCCTGGCCAAAGCAGCACCTATGTCTGTCGAAATACAGGTACTGATCCAACCAGATGCCAAGGTACTTTACTACACTTTTACTCGCCAGTGGATGTCCATGTGGCCCTACGATCACCAGCTTGCGCCAGTTCTTTCTCGTATCCCTTGAGGCCCTAGACAACGGAGTCCTAAACAAAATAGTTTCTGATTTCTGGAAGTTGATTTTCAACTTTCAGCCATTACAATATCGCTGAATCTTGTCGAAGTCACTCTGCAAGAGACTTTTGATGACCTCAACTGTATTAGCTGTTCTGTACGCAATTAGATCGTCGGCGTACGGAATTGCCTGAGTTAGACTACCTATCAGATCGCTGGTGTAAATGCTGAATAGAATCGGCGAGTTAACCGCTCCCTGCTGAAGACCATTATTAATATTAAAAATTGCGGTAGAAGTTACATTGCCACTCTTGACAACAAACTTTCTATCATTTAGCATGTCATAAAGCATATACAATAGAGGTTTACTTATACCTAGTTTGGTTAGCTTTAGATAGAGACCTTCTAACCATACGGTGTCGAAGGCCTTCTCCAAATCAACCAGACAGGCACCCGTACACTGCTTTTTAGTTTTGTTCCATTGGATATCAGAAACTAGTTTAGACGAGGCATGAATTGTGTCATGTCCCGCCTTAAAACCGAACTGATTATCCGGGATGATATTTTTGTCCTCCGCCCACTTGAACAGGGCTCTATTAATAACCTTTTCAAATACTTTGCTGATACTCGGAATAAGACTTATCGACCGGAGATTCGCCGGATTGGAGTTGTCCTTTCCCTTTTTTGGGAGAGGGTGCACCACAGCTGTCTTCCACCGCACCGGATAATATGCATTATTCAGTGCGTTGTTAAACAGTGTGGTATAAATGTCAACTGCTTCTTGAGGCAAATGTCGTAGTACAACGTTGGATATACCATCGACTCCTGCAGACTTCTTTTTCTTTAATGAATCGAAGATGAGCTGGAGCTCATTCTTCGATATTAACAGGGGACTGGACCCATTTCGGTCGGCGATTATGGCGTTTGCCAAATCTTCATCATTAAACCCGGTAAAACCAAGGTTCTCAGATCGATGACATATTCGATCTTAGACAATTCTGTGTACGTTGGAATCATGAGATTTTAATTTCAGTTCATTTGGAAAGCTGAAATAATTAAAAATTATAGAGATTTCTAATCGTGGTTAAAAAAGTACTTTTTCCACATTGCTGCTTTGCATTAGTTTCATTTAAATCATGAGCTTTTCATGATTGTCTCGTACACTACCATATATAATTTTTCTCGGACAATATTTGCACTTGCAGAAATAAAGTACTATGCACATGAGATAGCGACCAACGACCAACGAATATTCGTCCATTTTGACATTTCATTCAAATGGCTTTAATTTAATTCGTCACGAATACAAGTTGAAAGTCTGATTTTCAGGTTAGACGCGCGCGAACAATTTATTCGTCTAAGGGTGGTTATTATGTGGAACGCGAATAGAGTTTGACTGTTTGTAACAATCAGATTTGCATCGCGACTACCAATATTGTTTTTTTTCAAATTTATCTTATTTTTGCGATTAAAAAGTAAATTGTTAATTCTAACCATTAATATAAATTATATTTCTACAATTTTGTTTAGAATTTGTGAAGAATTTAGGTTGATACATTGTTTTAATATTATGTTCCCACCGAAGCGAAATCTCGGGTTTCGTAGATTTCAGTCCAAGTCTACGCATAGTTTTGGGATTTCAAAATCCGAGATTTCGCTGAGAACACAATGAAATCCCATTATGCCGGTGGGGGCCATTCATAGTGAACGAGTCCATTTTAAACTTCAACATACTTAAGTGAAAAGCTTTTTATGTGCAAATTACAATCTTTCACTCTAACGATAAGGAGATAAAAAGAGAGAGTATGAATTTTTATTTGACAACATGGCTTGGGTTGATGAATTAGATAAACAAAAATGGTTGTTGTTTGTGCTTCTGGGAAACGAAAACGTGGATTTTTCGGTGTGAACACCAATTTGAAATCTCGAAAGCTTCCTGCTGAAATCTCGGGTTTCGTTTTGGTGGGAACATAGTATTATACTACGTTTCCACCTAACTTTAATCTCTTGTAGATTTACTAATCTCAAAAAGTGGTTCCACCACTCCAAAAGTAGATTAATCTTGACAGCACTATTCAAAATGCATATATCTTTTCATTTTCTCTTATGATGTAGAAGTGGGACAGGCAGCTTCATCTGTGTCAACCGAAGAGAAAAATTCACTTTCCGGATGAATGTATTGATTTCGATATGGAAATAGGGTAGTTCGATTGAAGATTTAAATGAGATTTATTTTAAATCTTTAACTGAGAAGATTAATACTACGTTTCCACCGAACTTTAATCTCTTGTAGATTTACAAATCTCAAAAAGTTATTCCACCGCTCCAATTGTAGAATAATTTTGACAGCACTATTCAAAATGCATATATTGTTTCATTTTCTTTTATGATGTAGAAGTGAGACAGACAGCTTCATCTGTGTCAAGTTTAGTGGTCGGTGGAAACATAGTATTAGAGTGAAAGATAGTAATTTGCACATTAAAAGCTTTTCACCGAATTATGGTGCTTAAAAAGGACTCGTTCACTGTGAATGGTCTGCATCGGTACTGGGATTTCGTTGTGATTTCAACGAAAACTCGGATTTCGAAATCCCAAAAGTATATGGTGAAATCCAAAGATTTGGACTGAAATCTACGAAATCCGAGATATCACTTCGGTGGGAACATAGTATAACACCCTTTCACTCTGTATGACTGGTATTACACAACGACTTAAGAGTCGCGACTTTTTTAGAACATAATGAGTGCGAAAGAGAAAAAAATTGAGCCGGAATAAAATTGCCCTGTAAGTCGCGGGCCAAGATTTCAGCGATGAACTTTTGACGTTTCTCTTCACACTTATTTGTTATTGAAGCATACGCTTCATTTCATATCGTTGCGTGTGCGGGTAATATCCACAGATGAGCCATACGGAGATGGGAAACTTTCATTCGATTCTATAAATATTTTTGATTATTATTATAAATGCTAATTTCAAACAAAAAAAAAACGAAATTCGAAGTAAAAGAAAACTGTCAAATTTGAGTTTTCAAATTTCAAGAAGAATTCAAAGAAGACTCGCCAATCATAAGTCCCCTTTCACACAGGGAAACCAGTTGCTGGAGATTTTTTTGACGTTTTCCTTTAATTGCCTTGTAGCTTTCACATGAAAAAACTGTCACCGAGAAACTGAGGAGAAAATGGGAAGATTTTGTTGGGCTAATTGGAATGCAAAGCAAAACGTCAAAAAAATCTCTTCAAATCGTTGACCGGGGAAATTTTTTTAATTCCTCTTACTTCTTGCCCTTCTCGCCAACATACTCCCAGTTGTCGGCAACTCAGTTTTCTTGTGTGAAAGGCGACTAAGTTGTGGTGTAATACCATAGTCTATACAATAAAATAGGGGGTGGCCGTGGCGCGATAGTTGTGTGTTCGCCTGTCAACCTCATGGTCACAGGTTCGATCCCTGCCGTAGTCTATGTCTTCTTATTTTCCATTAAAACCAATTCTAAAAATAATTGTCATACAATGAGTTGCTGGTTTACTCATTACATGCTGTTTAGGCATAACACTAACAGCATGTGATTGAGTAAAACTAGTATACCGATAAAATATGACAAAAGGATAAAAAAATTAATGCGAATTATAAGGGACATCGATAAATAAGACACGGAAATTTCTCCGCATTAGTTCAGCCGCCATCCCTGGAGATAAAATCTGACACAACAACCACCTACAGTCTCCGAATATCACGCCACACATCTTTCCTATCATTCTTTCTCTTCCTTAACCTCACCCTCACGCCCGCGCTGTGTTGAAACATTTAAAGGGTATTCATAATCCCTTGAGCGCGTGTAGATTATAAAAAAAAAAAAAAAAAAAAGGGTACACATACATATCTTCGAATCCGCAAAGGTGATATTCAATTTGCTTGGCAGATATCGTGCACACAGATAGTCAAATTTATTCACCCATATTTTGAGCGTGAATCATTTTTTTTTCACGGAAAATCATTCCCACTTGTGGGATTGGGCCTTAGAATATGTTTTAAAAATCGCAAATAAACAAAATGTGTAATGTAAGGGCGCGGCTCCATTAGAAATATTTATTTCGGCTATTATTGCAGACACTACTACTAAAAATTTATAATTCTTTGCTATGTGGGCAAACATATATCGTGAAATTTCATTTTCTAAAAGAAGCGCTAATCCCTTTATATACTTTAGAATAGGTATAATCTGTTTTTGAAATTAATTATTAAAATTTAAAATGAAAATAAGCAAACTATGAATAAGATTAAATGTTTTGTGAGAAATTTGTGCACGATTAATATAGGATGTCATGAAACGTCAAATTTTATTTCTCCGATTATTTCTTCTGAGAAGACAAGAAATAAATAAAAATTCTTATGTCTAAAAATAAAAAAAATCCAGACATACGGGGCCTGCACAAGAAATATTGACTACATGACACATTTCTTGCAATCATTTATTTCAAGTGGAGGCCTAGGGTAAGACCAGTCTTATCAGTTCCTCAAAATGTGTTCTTGGGGTAAGCAATTAATTGCGAACTTGTGTAACGGCCTTAAAAAAAAGTACGAAGTTTTACCCCGCCATGTTTTCGAACATGAGGAACAGTTTACTTGAGAGGTACATCAACAACATCCGTTCTTTTTCACTTTAACTTTGTGGAGTGAAGGTGTGTTATCTAAAATTACTCTTAAAATTTACATTTATTTCTGTAATCTTCATTCATTTTACCAAGTTTTCAATGAAAATCTATTTGAAGTTTGTCATGAGTTCCAATACTAATAAAATGTTTCTTTCTTGCAGGCGAATTTCTCCAACAGGTAATTATTAAAACGAACCAAAATTGTGAACTAGAAGTTACTAAATTGAAAAAATGTACAAATCGTGTTTCAAGTGATGATAATTCATGCACCACTCGGAAAGAAAACCATGTCGATTTTGACTTAACTGATGAAACCGATTTTACATTTTTGTGTTTTCCTTAATTAGTTTTCTGTTAAAGTCCAATTCTTTTAAAAACTAATGCATTTATTTCTAGAGGAAAAAATTATTAAAGAAAATGACTACCACAAGATGTCGGTTTAATATCCGTAAAACGATAGACCGATGATGTGACAGTTATTGATATTGCATCAATTAACCTCCAAAAACTATTTTGTTACTAGGTCTATCGCCTTGAAAAGTCGCAAAAATGGGTGCGTATCGTTATATGCAAGAACTTTACCGCAAGAAGCAGAGCGATGTTATGCGCTATTTGCTACGTATTCGCGTTTGGCAATACCGTCAATTGACGAAATTGCACCGCTCGCCGAGGTCAACTCGTCCCGATAAAGCACGTCGTCTGGGATACAAGAACAAGCAGGGATTCGTCATCTACAGAATCCGTGTCCGTCGTGGAGGTCGCAAACGTCCAGTGCCAAAGGGTTGTACCTATGGTAAGCCTAAGAGCCATGGTGTTAACCAATTGAAGCCTAAGCGTTGCTTACAATCTATTGCTGAGGTAAGTTTTGCTTTTTAATAATTATTTTTTTACCCTGATTGTGTGATGATAACAAGTAGTTAACTTATATAATCGTGCTGACCACCTATCAAGCCTTCCTTAGATGTCTGAACTTTTCCAAAAAAAAAAAAAAAAGCAGTTGTCCTATATGCATGTATGTACTAAATTCATGTGTGTTTCTCTTTGCAGGAACGTGTTGGTCGCAGACTTGGAGGTTTGAGGGTACTCAACTCCTACTGGGTTGCTCAGGATGCTTCTTACAAATACTTCGAAGTTATCCTTATTGACACTCACCACAATGCTATTCGTCGTGATCCAAAAATCAACTGGATATGCAAACACGTGCACAAACATCGTGAATTGCGTGGACTTACATCCGCTGGCAAGAGCTCCCGTGGCATTGGAAAAGGCTACAGGTACTCGCAGACCATTGGAGGCTCCAGACGTGCTGCATGGAAGCGCAAGAACCGTCTGCACTTGCGCAGGAAGCGATAAGCTTTTTGAGATTGATGGTGTTTTATATTTTTACCTCCTGATAGTGGTAGTAATAAAAAGTTGAAAAAAAAATTATGAAAAACTGTTCGCTATTTTTAGTGTGGTCGGTCATCCTTTCAGTTGTCGGTACACCGTTGTATGCAATTGGTTTGGTATTTGTAGTGCGAAAGGGAATATTGCAGTAAATGGCTGTGATATACAATTGGTTCTTAACTGGTGCTGTTGAGTTCATATTTATAGGTACCTTGGGGACCTAGGTATTTAGTCTAACAAACTACCAATCGATTTTAAATGAAGGTAGGAAAACAGTGGCCTAAAATGTAACGTAGTGGCATCGGCTAAGTTTACAGTCGATTGCCAATTTTTTTTTGATATTCGCGCTTAGGTGATCTCATATCTATGGAGAAAACATAACGAAATCATTAACCGGCCGGTCAATTATTTCGGCGTTGGGTTTTCGTCAATAAATATAAATATTTTTTAACGATAAATAGACGTTAGAAATCTAATATAACGTCCTTAGCTAAATTCAGTTTATTGTCATCTCAAAATATGGTATTTTAAAAAAAAAAATAACGACTGATTCACAAGAAGCACAGCAGATTGAAAGTCATACCTTCTCAAGAGTGAACATAGGCGCCACAAAAAGCAATCCGCTTCGCTTTTTTGAATCGGACCAATTGCCGAAATTATTTTTAACGTCGTTTAGACTGCGTTTCTAGAGAACTCTGGGAGGAGTATGATATAAAGAGGAGTGCCTTAGTTGGGTTAGAGGGCTGTAGTGTGAAACAGGCAGAAGAGTTCAAATACAATGACTTATATGATAAGCGGAGGGACATCATTACTTTCTACTGATCAACTATGATATAAGTATTTCAAACTTCAAAGGTATCTTACTACGACTCAAACGCAAAATAGTTGGCCTAATCATCAATTAACAAATTTAACCCTTGTCGCCCACCAATTGCGAAACTTCGAGATTGCCGATTTCTAAAGATGATAATAAAAATGCGGCTGCAATAACTGTTCAATGGAGAGAAAGAATCCAAAAGTGTTTCAGTCGACACTGTCTTGTAAGCGTACAATGAACAAAATTGGATACAATTTTTATAAGGTTTTTTAGATTTATTTAAATTAGAGCTATTTGAATTCGTTAAAAACATAGGCCAAAGAAAACCCGTAAAATAACGTAAAAACTGGACTAAATGGTGGTCCGTTATTTGGAGTGACGAGTCCAGAAGATGAGACGAACAAATCCTAATACCAAAAACAAATTTAAAAGTTACCATTTTAGCTCTCAATTCTTATATGTATTTTAGCAGCCTTCATTGGAATAAAAACACGTGCATACAGTTATGCAATACATAATAAGGATTTATGTAGCGGCTATTGGCCTTTTCGTTTGGCAATTCCGAACCGTTCGGAGTGCGCGTAGACCCTTCTGAAGGTGTTCTATTGATATCCAGAGTCGCAATCAGAATTAATAGGTCTGATCCACACTCTGCCAATTCATGCCAATAAATTTTTGTAGGCATCAATTTGTGGGCAGAAAAGTTGGTGTGGAAAAATATTTGTTGAACAAATAAATTAATTTAGAAACACTAAAATACAAAATAATTAGTTTGAAGAGAAAAAAATGTGAATTTACAGCAAATAAAGAAATAAAAAAAAACAAATGTGTTGACGTTTAAAAATTGGCAGAAAATTGTGCTCAAGCTGTTCCAGACTTTTTCGGACCTTATTTCTCAATGAGAAAATTTTATCCCCACTGTTTAAGTTTTGAAATTCTACCAATTTCTGCCCAAAAAAATTCTGGATCAGACCTAAGTTTTCAAGTGTCATTTAATGTAAACAGCAATTTCAACTTTAAATTGAAAATATTTTGACAAAGTTAGGTAATAAGAATTAAAAAATTTAATCAAATAATATTAATTATACAATATCATAAGTATCATCGATATCATCGGCGCCGAGTGCTGGACGATAATTAAAAAAGCGGGATTGATACTGGGCACTTTCGAGAGAAAAATTCTTCGGAGGATATTTGGTCCAATATGCGATGATGTGGATGTAGTCCAAAGAGCCAAAGCGCGTCGACTACACTGGCTCGGCCACATCGAGCGAATGGACAACAACGCTCCAGCCAATAAAATCTGCGAATCCCAGCCCGCTGGTTCGAGATGACCAGGAAGACCGAACCACCGCTACAGTGACCAGGCGGTTACAGACGCAAGAGCGCTTGGTCTCGACGACTGGAGGGAGAGTGCGAGGGACCGCAATCGATGGAAGAGCGCAATATGTCAGGCATCAGCGACCCTCATTGGATCGGGAGCCGGATAAGTAAGTAAGTAAGTTTCCGTTTTGGATTTATTTCGGTTGCAGATGTACTTTTAAACACTTCGATATTTAATAGATTTTAACTTTCTTCAAACTTATATCCGCACTCTTTCCTCCACTTAATTTAGAAAAGGTTTAATCGTACCATAAAGAAAATTTACAAAGAAGAAAGGGCGATTACTCTGCAATTTTCTAACCTGAGCAATTTTGTCTACCACGGCCACCACATACGTCGCTCAATCTGCTTAAAAATTGCGAAACAAATTGAATTATAGTAAGTCCATTTCTGAACGTTTCATTTAATGTTACACATTAGGCGTGTTTTTATCTAAGCCCCGAAAAAAACGATAAGTAGGATTAACAATTTGCGTGTTAAATCCAACAACTAATCCCCGTGGGTGCTTAGCCTAATACTACGTTTTCACCTACCACTTAATCCGGATTTAAGTGGATTAACCATAAATCCTCTTTGAAATCTTCTAAATCTTGAAGATTTCCCATAAAAGATTAGAAATTAATCTCATTGAAATCTTCTTCGAAGTAGAAGATTCGCAAAAGAAACAAACCTTATTTCATAGAACGCGCCTATTCTAACGTCATATTTTCTCCATTGACATTCAATAAAAAAAAACTGTCCAACATTATTTAATTTGTTTTTGTCTGGTATAATTTTTCGTTGCCTTCAAATTCTGTTTTTGTTTATAAATAATTATAAAAATAAAAAATGCAATAAAGCTACAAAGACCAAAGCGGTCGGTGCCTCGAATTTTTAATGGAAAATGTTTTAGCTATCCTACAGTAATACTTTGAAGTTGTTCTTTCCCAAATATATAAAAACGAAAACCGCGCAAAGGCGATTACAGTATTTATGTAAATATATCTATATGCTGCAAAATGTTGGGATAACAATATTGTAAGGTTATTAGCCGTGTTTTATTGGGAAATTTATCCGCCGTAAGTTTATCCGTCGTAGCATTTTACATACAATTCGCTACGGTCGATAAAAAGCTAAAGTAGAAGCTACGGTGGATGGCTGGTTGACGTTCAGTCGAGTCTCGATTCTGATTTTGTTAGTTTTGTTGGTACGATTGATAATTGAATTGAATCTCGATGGATGTGTTCATGGAGTGTTATAATTATTAATTTCATTCGTAAGACAAATCGATCTTTTTGATTCTTTTTTTTTTAATAGTTGGCCAGTTTATATTTCTCAAATCTTAGATAACTCCATTTTTTAATAAATTATAAGCTGTTCTTCTGAAAAGTTTCTGACTTTTACTATTAAAAACTGTATTCTTTGCTCAATTATTTTCTGAAGTACGTCTAAAATTGCACCTATATCTGCAATTTTGCATACCCCTAATACCAATTAATCAATTTTAACAAATTTTGATATCAATTTTGAAAAAGAAACCAATATTTTTCGAATGAATTCCATTTTTCTTTTATTTTTGACTAACTTAAGACCAATATTCGTTTTGTGTTTAATTTTTATTGATAGTTATAAATAAACGGAGTTTGGTGAAAAAAAATCATCTTTTTATTTAGATCTACAAAAAAGCAATTTGAGAAGACAAACCGCATTGGGTGGAACTGCACTATAGAGGAACTGCTCGACATTGCGCCGCAAAATATTTATTCGTATGAAATTCTATGAGCTATAAGGCTAGGCGCGCACATATGCAACTTTCAGTTTTGCAACAGTTCTGTTGCTAAAGTGAATACCATGGACTTATATGAGAGTGCGCGCATGCAGTCCGTCAACTTAAAAGTTCTTCAGTTTGTATTACACCAAACTATAATGTAACTACGCGCACATTAAAGCAAAATATTGTATGTGTGTTGGTTTATCTCGTTGATTTATTTTAAGTTGATTGTGTGCGAGATCATCGTTCAACTATTGATTAAACTATTTCGTTTCGGAAAAATTGCATGTGCGCATCTAGCCTAAACGCACTAAGTGGCAACTGAACTTCACAAAATGTGCTTTTTCTTCACAGTTTAATGGACGCTGGCCATAGACGGTATTCGCAAAACTACATGGACATGGACTGGGCGTACATTTTTGTGATCCCATTGTTTTTTTTTTCTGGACATGTGCATGGAAATGGCAAACCCAATGTTAACTATTTGTTCCTTACTCCGCGTATGTTACGTGCAGTCTGATGAGTGAATATTGAATTAAAAGCAAAACATACTCAGAAAATAAATTTGTAAATTGACTTGAAAAATAAAACTATAGCTATCGATCTACTCAGAAAATAAATAAAAGCATGAAATATAAAGGGGAAATGTAAGGGGACTGAACAATTTAAACTACGTTGTAGTGTGCGTTCAAAACCAAGAAACGTTAAAAGGAAACAAGCAAATCTCCGGCAATTTTGTTTTCTCGTGTGAAAGGCATAGACGATTTTTAAAGCAATACACAAGTTGTCCTGTGTAAAAAGAGACTTGACCATAGTCTATGAACAAGCCCATTGACTTATCATTTCCTTTCTATTGGTGCAAAATGAATGTTCGAACTTAAAATTACAAATGGAGATAAAATGAAAACAAGAAATAGGTTTGAAACATAAATTAAATATTGGTACGTTTTTCTACTTTCTATTTTATATGAATAAAAGCTAATTATTGTTCATAATTTTGATATTTACTTACTTTTACTTTGCAAAAGACTCTTTCATTACTTGTGACTGCTGTGCAGGGGTACCATTTTTACAAAAATAAAAAAGCTACGGTCCATGCTACGGTCGATGCGTTTTTTTGGGAATTACTTACGGTACAATGGATAGATTCCCAATAAAACACACCTATTACTCATTTTTATTTATTGAAATTAAATTTGTTAACTGCACCGAAATTATTATTCTTCTTCCCAATTATTTTGTTTTTGTCTTGTTGTATTGACTTTTGAATGACAATTCATAGTGAAAACGTCAAACTAATCTTTTTATCACTGGTGAAAACACTTAAAGATTAATTTTTAATCTTCTCAATTTAAACCAGATTATCTTTAGGTGAAAACGTAGCATAAGCCCAGAGAATTCTCGGGGCTTATACCACTTTTACACAAGGAAACTGAGTTGCCGGCAACTAGGAGTTTGTTGGCGAGAAGGGCAATAAGTAAGGGGTATGAAAAAAATCTCCCCGGTCAACGATTTGAAGAGATTTTTTTTTACGTTTTGCTTTGCATTCCAATTAGCCCGACAAAATCTTCGCAGTTTCCTCCTCAGTTTCTTGGTGCTAGTTTCTTCGTATGAAAGGTACAAGGCAATTAAAGGAAAACGTCAAAAAAAATCTCCAGCAACTGGTATTCCTGTGTGAAAGGGGACTAAGAGCAGGGGGTCAATTCCCGATCTGTGAAATTATGAAGTGATAAAAAAAATATCATTTCAGTTTTCACAGAGGTTTATCATTTTCCAACTTCACGCACACGCCTAATGCGATTCTAGAACTCATTGTGATAAAATTTGTACTAAAAAGTACTAAATGATAAATTCTCTCATTTCTGATTAGATTTTTTGTTGGGAAAGGTATATATTTCATTTCAGTTTCTAAATTTGCTTAAGAATAATGTCCGGAATAATAATTCGTTTAATAAATTAATAAAGGACGTCGTACTTAACAATTGTATGTTTTATATTATATTCAATAGTATCTCTGTTTTGAGTAAGATTTATTATTTTTTCATGTGAGGATATTGAGGCTTTCCCTTCGAGATGCGCAGAATCTATTCGAAGTTACAACTAGGAGCACTTAATTGAACTTTATAGATTCCCAAAACATTTATGCATAGATTTAATACGCGAATTGAGAGCATTCTTGAAAAACACTCAACTTATAAGTGCCATTTAAATATGGTTAAGTTCTCTGCATTTTTTTGCAATGGGTAGTTTCCAACGATCTGTCGCGGGAATGAGCACCATCGTCGCGTCGGCTGTTGTGAATCTGTTGATTTAACAATTTCGTTATTTACTCGAATACACACAAATATAACTTATAACCAAAATATATTTGTGTATAAATATAATGCTTGCTTACTTGTCATGTGCCAAATCCTGTTTTTCTTCTTAATATTCGATTAGAAACATTTTCTTCACAAAACAATTGACTGTGATAAAAAAATTATCATATGAAAAATGTTTGGCATTTAACTTCACTTTTTCACGAATCGAGAATCGAATTAGACGTGAAAGCGTGATAAAATTTATCACTTCACATCTTCACAGATCGGGAATTGACCCTCTGAAAACCATGACCGTGTAATAGCATCTTCTTTTTTTTTTGGTTAGTCCCCTTTCACACAGGGAAACCAGTTGCTGGAGATTTTTTTGACGTTTTCCTTTAATTGCCTTGTAGCTTTCACATGAAGAAACTGGCACCGAGAAACTGAGGAGGAAACTGGGAAGATTTTGTTGGGCTAATTGGAATGCAAAGCAAAACTTCAAAAAAATCTCTTCAAATCGTTGACCGGGGAGATTTTTTTCATTCCCCTTACTTCTTGCCCTTCTCGCCAACACACTCCCAGTTGCCGGCAACTCAGTTTCCTTGTGTGAAAGGGGACTTAGACCCCTTTCACACAAGGAAACTGAGTTGCCGGCAACTGGGAGTTTGTAGGTGAGAAGGGCAAGAAGTAAGAGGAATGAAAAAAATCTCCCCGGTCAACGATTTGAAGAGATTTTTTTGACGTTATGCTTTGAAATTTTCTTAGGTTACCATTTTGACTTCTGTCTCTGATAGATGTCAAACATATTTTTTTTAAAGAGAAATTGTTTCTTGCAATTATATTATTACATTAACCAAACTAAGTGAGCTACTTAAATAAATTCATTGTGAAAGAAAATTTCAAGTTTTAATTCTTGTAGGCAAGGCATTTAATTCAATCCATCACGACAACAAAAACGCACGGACCAACTAAGCTCTCAGCTTGTGGCTTCATCATCACATTTGGTTTATAATGATGTTCCTGTATTAGCGAGCAGCAGCAGCAGCAGGCAGCACCACAGGTATCAGTCATATCATTCTGTCAGTGGCTTATGTGTCCAACTGTACCAATAAAGCTTCGGTGCATTCCAATAAGTCCAATATAATCTTCCCATCATCACTATCATCTGTTGGGCCCAAGATTTGGATGGCAAGAGAAACGCACAGCAAATCAATTTTCTCCTGGTTCATTGTTTTTCCGTGACCTTTTAATATATTAATTTAGCAAACCATTATTAACAACCACAATAAAAAAAACAACATTTACCTACATAATCGCACCAGGTTTCTTTATTTTGAATTAATTTTTCTAAGAATAAGCTGCGGTTAATTTATAACTCAAAATTGTGTAGAATCTTACAGCCGCGAAACAAATTGTTTGTTTACAAAAAGCGAATGTCAAATCAAAAGCAATTCAAAAAACGAGCAACTCAGTTTCCTCATCAATATCTTCGTGTGAAAGCTACAAGGCAATTGAAGGAAAACGTCAAAAAAATCTCCAGCAACTGGTTTCCCTGTGTGAAAGGGGACTTATTTATCTAGACGCTGCCATTATAAATCTGACGTGTGTAGTTAACTGTCAAAAAATAAACTAAAAAAAAATAAAATTTTCTCTTGTAAATTTTCAATTTTTATTCTCGTGAAACCTTTACCTTTTGCAAGAAAACCCCATGAAATAAATTTAAAACGTAAAAGTTATTTGCTTTTCGTATTTATACTATAAAGTTTTAGACGTTGAAGAAATTATTATATTGTTCGCTTGCTTTTTTGAAAAGGTAATAGTTTTTAAAAATAATGCAAATCACGATAGCTATTTTGATTTTTTTTTATAATGGTTGGATCAATAAAAAATATTTTTTTTCACCGAACAGCTAGCTATAAAATGGAAGGAAATAAAGATGAAGCAAGTCGTTGTATTGATATCGCAATAACAGCACTCACTGAAGGAAAAATTGAAAAGGCTGAAAAGTTTCTAAATAAAGCTGAAAAACTATATCCATCGCAAAGGGCTAAGGGTAATTCGATAATAGATTTAATCTTAATAAAAAAATTCAAAATCTATATATAAAATCTAATGGATTAAACATTCAACTTTCTTCTATTTTTCGTGCATCTTTAAGATTTACTTGGTAAAGTTAAGAGTTTCCCAACACAAGCTAGGAAGAACTCTGCTGCTGGCAGTCAAGCAGAAGGTGTTCGCAAGCGCAAGCTCTCTGATTCTAAGCCATCAGAGCCAGAGTATTCGAATGACCAATTGGAAGCGGTTAAGAAAATTAAAAAGTACGTTTTAATTTTTATGTCCTAAGATTCACTATTACAATTTTTTCTTTACGACCATGTATAGATGCAAAGATTATTATCAGGTTTTAGGTGTAACCAAAGAAGCAACCGATTCGGAAATAAAAAAAGCCTACAAAAAACTTGCATTGCAATTACATCCGGATAAAAACAAGGCTCCCGGATCCGTTGAAGCATTTAAAGCAGTAGGTACTGCAGCAGCTGTTTTAACCGATGTTGAAAAACGCAAAGTTTATGATTTGCATGGCATCAATGAGCCCTTTAATCCACACGGTGGTGGAAGTAACACCCCAGGTGGTATGGGTCGAACGTATTATACGAACGATTTTGGATATTCGCGTAACTTCCAAGGCGATGTTACAGCTGAAGAATTGTTTAATATGTTCTTTGGAGGTGGAATTCCACAACAGAATATGTACAGGCAAAGACGTCAGCGGCCTGAGACGCAGAGAGGCGAAAGAGAGGTAAGTTATATAAGGGTTATTGATCTCATTAGCGAATTCAACGTTTGACTATTTTCTATTAATCCACGTAAGCTTTTTGCCCGTTATAACATCTAATTGGCAGCACTCGGATTCGAAAATATTTTCCTAAACAATTTGTTTAAAAAATCGAATGAAGAATCAAAAACCTTGGATATGAACGGCTAAAGCTAGTATTATTCCGTTTTTATTAATTTGGCAATCCTGAAGCCTTCGGCACTCTTCCGAAAGTGTTCAATTGGAAAAAAATGACAGTTCTGATTCTGAAAAGAAGAGAATTTTGCTTCTGGATGTGAAATCAGAATAGAAACCATAAGAACTAACACTTTGAAGATCAAACTGGACAGTTGTCATTTTCTCCAAATATTACCTTTCGGACCACGCAACACAATTCGTATTGGACGGGTTAACGCCTAAAATTCATAAAATAATTGCTGATGTACCCAAGGGCTCCGTTCTGTCTCTGACTCTCTTTCTCGTGTTTATTAATGATCTCTTGTCTGAAACTTCTAATGCATTAATTGTTTTGCTGACCACAATACTGTACCGAAGTAGTTGTCTTCTTTGGGTCCTGCTGGCAAAATTGAACCGACCAGTTCAGCCAAAAGCGGTGGTTCTTAGACCCTTACCTCATTACAGGAAATTTACCTTTTACCAGTCTGCGCAACTATCTGTTGTCGACGCAGTGAACCTCTGACCATGGTTACTTTTTTTTCGCCAAAACAACCCCTCTTAATTTATATACATTTATTTACCATTCAATTTGCGTTTTGTTAGCTCTTTTACAGTATTCATTAATAGTTTTCTTTTTCAGAATAAATAATTGAGTGCTTAAATCTAGTTATATTTTTTCAATTTCAAATTATTTATTATGGCGTACAAGTAAGACCAAGTCTTTTATAGTACTTCAAAGTAATACATTTTGGATCGGATAGAGAACTATTTCTAATAAGTTTATAAAAAAGTTTGCAAAAATTAGGCATAAACTATAATTGAATAATTATAATAACCTAAAAATATGTACAAAATTTAAGGTTTCTAATTTAATATTATTAGAAAAGCCATAAAAATGACGGGTGTTTTTTTATAATTTTGCACGCGCTCAAGGGATTATGAATACCCTTTATATGTTCTTAAAACAGCGCGGCACACGGTGAAAGAAGAGAAAGAAGGATAGGGAAGATGTGTGGCGCCATGTTCTGGACTAGAACTGGTTGTTGTCTCTGATTTATCTCCAGGGATGGCGGCTGAATTAATGCGGAGAAAATTACCGTGTCTTATTTCTTTATGTCTCTTATAATTCGCATTATTTTATTTGTTTTCTTGTCATATTTATGAGTATACTAGTTTACTCAATCACATGTTGTTAGTGTTGTGCCTGAACAGCATGTAATGAGTAAACCAGCAACTTATTTTATGACAATTTTTGAGAATTGGTTTTTAATGGAATATAAGAAGACAGACAACGGCAGGAATCGAACCTGCGACCAAGAGGTTGACAGGCGAGCACACAACTATCGCGCCACGGCCACCACCCCCAAGAAGAAATAAAACGCACCCAGCCCTATTAATAAAAAACGCTTAGTCCATCTCTAGTCCATGGACTTACAAAACTATGGAATAACAGTTAGACAATGGACTAAAATTTCCTATTAATACAAAATCGAACAAAATCGACTACAATAAGTATCAACTCTTTTATACTATGTCCCTGTAAATTTTGTTCTTAAATGTCAATTCCTAGTCCTTCGCTAAACCACCGTCATAGATGGACTAAGTTGGTAAACGTCAAATAGCGGAAATTCTGTTTTATTAATACCATTTCGCACTTAGTCCACGGAATAAGTCCTAAACCTTCCTTAGTCTATGTTTATAAATTTGGGTGTATCACCCCACACTTTAATGTTATGGCTAAGAATTTAGCTTTATTATAAAGATAGGGGCTTGCCGTTATGTTTTAAGAATGATTTTGAACCGCCGCGGCTGGTTCGTATAAATTCCAGCCGAGAGGCCCAATTTTCGACCACTTTTTGCAGGAATTAGGGCCGTATGTCCGCAATAACGAGGTGAATATTTTCTTCTAAGGCGTCAATCGTCTCGGGCTAATCTCTGTAGTTGTCTACGATTTCCCAAAAAAAAGTCTAGTGGTGTTAAATCCTAGATCTTGGAGGCCACGACACAGGCCCACGACGCGAGATAATGCGATCACCAAAATTTTTCATGCTGTACGGCATGCAGCGCAATCTTGTTGAAACCAAAGGTCGTTCACATCAACATCCTCCAATTCAGGCACTAAAAAGTCATTAATTACGGCTCTATAGCGTTCCCCATTGACTGTAACATTATAGCAGGCTTCATTTTTGAAGAAATATGACCCAATGAGCACATCAAACAGTGACTTTTTGAGAATGTATCGGCGAACAGTGGTTCCCGTCTATGGAGGTGATGGAAAAAACCTATAAAAACTAAACGGGTTGACCGATTTCGTTTGAATTTGATAATATATAATACAAATGGACCAAGTTATAGTCGTTAAGCAAAAAAAGTAATAATTTAAACTGCGATGAAATCTTCATATAATCTTATTTATTTCAAAAATCGCTCAAACGATTTTTATAAAAAAAAAGTCAGTAAATTTATGAAGGGAAATGGCACTTTGTAAACAACTCAGCTTAAAAAATGCAGTTACATTAGACACAGTTATACGCTATACCAGAATACATTTGAAGGGCAGTTTTGGTATTTGTTTTAACAACATTTATATAATATTTTTATAAGCTTTACAATTATATATATAAGAATTCACGTGGCGTATTGTGGAGCTTTTTTTAAGCCAGAAACACTAACATTTCGGCTCTATAAAAGTAGTTTAGATTAGGTGCTTCACTTTTAGGTCACTGATTAAAATATTTAAAAACAGTTAATGTTGTATGAAAGTCAGACGCATATATTATTTGTCAATACAAATTATAATTTTTTGGAAAAAAAATTGACTTAAGGCGGTATTACATTAGCATATATTATATGACTAATTATGTCATATAAAATATGGCAAAATATTTTATGTCTGACAAGACGTTTTAGATTATGCCATACAAAAATGGCAAATTTATATGACCGAAAGCCTTGTCATATAAATTTTGATAAAGTTATATATTACACTGGCTTTTAAATAAAAAAATTAAACAAACAAAATTATTTGACAAGCATATACGTGTATTACATATATATTAATTAAAATGGAGCATATTATTTTAGCATTGTCAAATTATTATTTAACTTGGAGGAAACGGAATGCAAGAAGGGTTTGGGTTCGTAAACGGTTGCTGAAAACAAAAGACAAGAAAACAAAAGAAAAAAAAATCGCACATAATAATTAAAACATCAACTTTTTAAATTTAATTCCTTACCCCCAGTTGAAGTGGGAACTTAAGATCAACTGAACCTTAAACTAAGTTTAAATGTTTGGTTTAATTCATCCGGTTTCACAGTGAAATCTAATCTTCAGATCAGTTGAACTTCGTTTAACTATATTTTGTGAAAAATAGTTGGCAGCATTTTTCTTGCCTCGTCCTCCCTTTCTCTCTCTGACACAAAAAACACGCGAAACAACGAGAATAATAAATAATATATTCAAAATCACTAAAACAACTCGATAACTTTTGAATACACAATTTTGTATTAGGTCTCAATAACTTCTTGAGGAACTTCAACTGGTCACTATGCTTCCTCGATAGTGACGTAGACTCCAGCGCAGATATGATAACAAATTTAATTCTTCACGGAATGGGAAATTTTATCCCGAATAGGGTGAAATCTATCAAACCGAAAGAAAATTCATGGTTTGATTCGAGCTGTAAAGAGGCTATTACGGTTAGAGAAGTAAGTTTCCGGAATTATAAAGCACACCCCACTGAGGAAAAACCGGAAAAAGTTTCAACAAGCTAAAAAGACTTGTAACGTTCATATTCGTAGAACCAAATTTTTACATGACCAAAAATTAAGGCAACGAATACTACAATGTCCCAAAAGTAGTAAGAATTTTTGGTCATTTGTAAAAAACATTGGAAATTCAACTTTGTCTTCGGTTCCAACGCTCGTCTTTAATGACACCCCTTTTGTCAGCTCTCGTGAAAAAGCCAATTTGCTAGCAGCGCAGTTCGCTGTTAATTCGACGCTGCCAGAAAGTGTTATGACTCCTCCAGTACTTGAGCGTAAACGAGTTTATGGGACGAATCTTCTTTCGCACTCGTGCAGTTGCTAGAGTCCTCAAAGACCTTGATATACACAAATACGCTGGCCCGGATAGTATCCCTCCCATCGTTCTGAAGAGGTGTTCTTTAACGCTGGCAAAACCACTACGTAAGCTTTTCCATCTGTCCTATTCTACAGGTCTCTTTCCGAGTAGATGTAAAACAGCATTTGTCCAGTCTGTCCCTAAGAAAGGCGAATCTTTCTCATTCTCTAATACCGTCCAATTGCAATTACGTCCCTTCTTTCCAAGGTCATGGAAACGCTGATTAATTATCAGCTTAAGAAATATCTTGAAGAACGAAAGCTCCTTAATGACCGGCAGTATGGCTTTCGTAACAATAGGTCCACTGGTGATCTGATGGTATATCTCACCGAATAGTGGCACAAATCTTTACATCGTTTTGGAGAAAGTAAGATTATCGCACTTGATATTTCAAAAGCATTTGATAGAGTTTGGCATCAAGCTCTCTTATCGAAAATGGGTGCATTTGGTATCGATGAATCTCTTATTCGTTGGATTAGAAATTATCTTTCGGACCGCTCAATACAAGTTGTATTGGACGGTTTCAAGTCTGATATTCAGAAGGGTCTCTGACCCTTTTTCTCATTTTTATTAATGATCTCTTATCTGGAACTTCTAATTCACTTAATTGTTTTGCTGACGATAGTACTCTCAGCTTTTCATCTTCGTTTTCAGATGCACCTCCTTGTTCTTCGGATATGCAACTGCAACGGCAGCGTATGATAACCTCATTAAATTCTGATCTTGACAGCATTGTCCATTGGGGAATAAAAAACCGCATAGAATTTAATGCTTCAAAAACCTCTGTGCTGTCTTCTGTCGTTAAAGCAGAAATCACCCCACATGCCGCTATCCATGAGCGGCACTTGCATTGAAGAAACCGATCAGCTTTCAGTCCTTGGCATGTGCATCACAGACCACCTCTTGTGGAATGAACACATATTTGATGTCGCCAAAAACGCTGCAAAGTGTTTGGGCTTTCTTCGAAGATGCAAGAAATTCTTTTCCCCGTCTGATCTGGCTGTAATCTATAAGGCCTTCTTTCGTACAAAGCTGGAGTATAACTCGCACATTTGGGCAGGAGTTCCCAAAATTCATTTGAGTCTCATAGATAGAATTCAAAATAGAGCTTTAAGAATGATTGGCGATAGAAATATAGTGTAGACATTTACATCTCTCGAACATCGGCGTAATGTTTCATGTATTTCGCTATTTTATCGCTATTTTTATAAACAGTGTTCTAGCGAAGTAGCCAGTTGCATTCCTCCCCTAAACAATTCAACCGTAATACTCGCGCTTCTAGGAATGCTCATCAGTTTACCCTTGAGCCCAATTTCGGACGTACTGTGAAGTACAGATATTCTTTCTTTAGTCCACATACGTGTTGTATGTGGAACGTTGTACCAGGCTCTATTTTTCCCCCTCATTTTGATATTCTGAACTTCAAAACTAATGTACATCGGTATCTCCTTTTTAATCCTTCCCTAATTTCCTAAAGCTCGCACTGTGCTTGTCGTGTTAAGGGTAGCCAAAACCCCTTTAGTGCGGGTTTATTATAAAAAAAAAAAAAAAATAGTATAAATTACAAACTTATCTAATTTTATCAATTACATGTATATATATTCTTAGCTGACAGTCCTGGTAGTTAGAATTTTAAAAATTATTATTTTGTAATTCATTACATTGTAATAAAATAATAATTATAAATTACAAACAATAATGTTGCCAAAATTGAATCTTGTGGCACTCCTAATTCTGAATCTATCCAAAGTTTCAAATGTCCTTTTGAGGTCGATAAATACTGCTGCAATTTTTTTCTTTTTATAAATCATCTCCTTCCAATGTGTTAAGATATAGCTTAGAACTGATTCACAATAGTGATTTCGTCTAAATCCAGATTGCTTCTCAATTAGCATATTATTCAGCTGCCCTTCCTTAAAATTTCATCCTTCCTTTATCCTACTCATCCTTATCTTAAAAAAATATTATTCCATCTTCAAATTAAATATTTTTCAAAATCTATTCATATTAAAACATAACATTTTACTTTTAATTAAAGTTTTGATATACTATTAATCTAATTTTACATAAGATTCTGGTTTTAAATTATTAATTTTACAAAGGCAAAATAATCCAATTCAAATTTAACGAATTACAAAAAAAATACCATATCAACCCTCTTTTGTCTATAAAACGATTAATATACTTTCATTCTTGATTAAGATTGATTACTTTTTACGTGTAACCAGGCACTAATGGCGTTAAATTCCGCCCAGAATGAATATGCTCACAATAACGATTTTTTCGGATAAAACTCACAAATTGTTATATTTATAATTTATTATTGTTATACATAAATATTATATTGCCCTTCTGGCAACTCCTAAAATACTTAATAATATAAATATGTATGTATGGTATATCATATTGAAAATGAATAAAAGAGAAGATAACGAAATCTAACCTCGTCTTTAATCGACGTATAGAACACAAATAAGGAGAAAGTGAAATGTCAATTTTTTCCAAGTGGAATGTGGTTCGGGCGAAACTCACAATAGGACGATTATGAACGCTATTCATTATTATGATATTAAATCCGGGTATGGTTTGATTCGTTTTTTTTTCATCTCGTGTTTGTATTATTTCGTTTTAGTCGTTTCGCATTTGGTGTATTCAGTATTTTAATCAAATTGTTTTTTAATTACTTTATGTTTACATTTATTTTGAAAAAAACTCCTTTTAAGTTCTCCGCCTTTAATTATTTAGTTTTTCGATTATTTTATTTTTTGTTCATTTCGATTACTTCGCCAACGCGTGTTTTGTCTTTATTCATTTTTTTTTTATGTAAGGATTAAAATTCAAGTGAACAGTGGGTAAGGACGGCCATGCTGCCCCCTGCAACACCCCTGCTTGGGCCAGTTATATGATTTGGGGTAGGGTCGAGTTTGGGTGTATGCAAAGTTTTGTGTACTCGAACCATCACTTGTCAAAAAAATAATTCGAGTTATCAAGACTTCGAGTTATCAAGTAAATCATAAAATTAATATAAATTACGTAATATTTATTTGCGAATAAAAAAAGTACAGTTGTGATTATTTAAAATATTCTGTTATACTTGACTGATGAATGTATTTGCCGGAATACTATATTTAATAGACACATCCTTCTTTCTTGACTCACTCTTCACTTCTTTTATTAATTTAAATTTATCTTCAAACGATGTTTTTAATATCCATTTAACGACATATCCACGTTAGCTAGCTTTACTCTTATGGCCTTTTCGATTGGCCGTCCAGAACTGTTCTGACACCCACAAAATGACAGTAGTTACTCTGTGCAGAACAGAAAACGATTCTGGATTTCATTTCAGAATCGAAAACAGAATCACTAATACACTTACACAATTAAAATGTCAAAATAATCGGCTTGATTTGTTGTGTAATTTCGTTGTGTTAATTGAATTTAAACTCATTTTCTGGTAAAATAAAATAAAAAGAAACAAGTTATAATTATTATTGATACAAGAAAATGTGTATCTAAATTGAAATCAAGTGTTTTGGAAATTCTTTTTAGCCGATGTGATTTTCTATTAATTTAATTTTCACAAATACAGTGATATATATAATTCAGAATCAGTCAAATTGCTTACGGCTGTTTTATTGGGGGAACCTGTTCCGGACGGTCAATCGAAAAGGCCATTAATAAAAACTTCACACTGCACTGTTAATATCTACGTCAGTTTCTTTACACTTTTTATTTTGTCTTTTTTTTAATTTTTAAAATAAGACTTTGAATTCGTATTATAATACATACGCATATCAACCTAATAATGTGTGTTCTAACACCGGGGCCTGACAGCTTTTACTCACACTTAAGAGAATCACAATATTCAACACACACATATGTATACAAGGTCATAGAACATACAAACACAGTGCCCACAAACGCAATGCATTTTGAAATGAACTTGTAAAAATATACAGAATTTGATAATTTCCCTAAATTAAAAAATGATTTATCGAAGGTGACGGTGACGCCAAATAATATCTTCGAGTTATCGAGGCATTCGAGTTATCGCCACATTCGAGTTATAGAAAGTTCGAGTTATCAAAAAGAAATTACATGTAAACTTTAAGCTTCGCCTAACAACTTTAGGCTTCGCCAACCAATTTCATTCGAGTTATCAAATATTCGAGTTATCGAATTTCGACTTAAGTTAACAGAAATCGATGTAAGAAAGGGGGAAACAACGAAAAAAACGAAACAACAGGAACCCATTAAATCCTGTTAATGCCATACAGTTTTTGGTCAAATCAGTTAATATTGATGAGTTTTTTCTGTATTGAAACCAAGTCCTTATCAACATTACTTCTTGCTTTTTATATTTTTGAAACGCGATTTTGATTTTGAGAATAAAAATTTACATAATAGATTTATCTAATTAAAAAGAAATCGAATGAAATCAATTTTTATCATCGACAGAACCAATCCAGTTCGTCAGCGCTGATAAACCTTCTGCCCATTTTGTTGTTAATTGGACTTAGCATGATGTCATCATTCTTTATATCAGATCCGATCTATAGCCTTCAACAATCTCAGTAAGAAATTTTCATAAAAAAATATGTTCTTATTATATGTATATGTATTTTAACAGCAAATATTCTGTAAAACGCGAAACAAATGCCTTAAAAATTGCTTACTATGTAAAAGACAACTTCTATTCTGAGTACCAAGGTTCTGTTGGAAGATTAGAAGCATCAGTCGAAGAAGAGTTTCTCAATCATCTTAAACATTCATGTAGTAGAGAACGAAATTATAGTAAGTGTATTCAATCAAAATTATTAACATTTTTATTAAACATTTCTATTTGTCTCTCAATTGTAGGAGACGGGATGTTAGCCAAAGCAAGAGCATTTGGAGATCGTGACTTATTTAGGAAAGCTAACAGCATTAATACACCGTCATGTGAAAATTTACAAAAATATCTTAACGCGTAGCTTGAATTAAAACATTCAAGGATTTGAAATGTTTAAAAACAAAACAAAATATCACTGCAAACAAAATCTAGAAAAATTATAGCAAATAAAAACATTTAAAAAAAGTTATATATTTATATTCCTTATAATCACCCTGATACGAATTTTTTATTTATTCAAAGTGTATTTTTATAGGATGAGCCATAAAGTCGAGAGAAAAAAAAACGCAAATTTTGTCTTACCAGAAAAAATACATTTATTTTATTTAAAGTTGTAATAACACGCTATTACATATTCCACATATTGGTCCTCGAATAAAAGAATTGATGGATATCCACAGCAAGAACTAAAGGGTGTAAGGTTCGTCGGGCCAATTATGTTTTTTCTTATCATCGCATCAACTCTCCTTTATGGAACATCCTATATGATTTGTTTGCTTATTATAATATTGTTATGGTTTTTGTTTTTTTTTGAATAGCAATTTATTTCTTTTGCAAAGTGGAAGTATTATTATTTGTTGTGTATTTTGTTACTCTTATTAATTAAAATTTTAAAAATCTAATTAAAACAATGTAAGGATAAAGACTTTATTTTAAAGAATGTTAATGAAGCCAATTGGAATATATTATACTTAATAAAATGGTAAATTGTTCAAAAAAATACCTTGATTCGTTTATAATTTTTTACTTATAGGGCAAGTTTTGAATTTGAAAAAAAAATTGAACGCGATATTTTAATCACAGTTGACATTACGATGATAGAGAACACCAAAAAAGTGGGTCGCGCAATTCTGTCTGTCTGTCAGTCTGTACAACGAGCTAAAGCTAAATGGCTAAAGCGATTTTCTTCAAACTTGGTACTTATGCGTTTTAGGTTATTATGGCAAATAGATTTTTGAATCGTTGTTTTAGCCCAAAAATAACGGTACTTGCCACACAAATTTTTCTACCCTCTTAATTATCTCAAAAACGACTCTAACGATTTTAATAATAATTGGTGTGTGTACTACTTTGGGTATGGTCTACATTTTGGCAATTTTTTGTTTTTAATATTTTGTTATTAACTGTACCTGCCATACAACAATTTTATTGATTTTCGACTTTATACAAGAGCTCCTTCAAATTCTGAATAATACTGCATTTCAAAATTTTCGAAGTGTTTTTTTTTTGGATTTTTGAAAAAAAAAAAAACTTTTTTTGAAAATTCCATATTTCGAAAAAGGGTGTTCTTGAATTTATCAGCCCTATTCTGCTATTCATCGAGGGGGAATTTTTCAATTTTTTCTTGAATTTTCACTCATCACTAACCCTCATATTTGGTTATGTCTGGTTGAGTGTTAAAAGGTTAGCGGGTCTTAAAATGTAATAAATTTGCTATAAAACCGAGTTGTTTATAAATACACCTTAAGCTTCAAATAACATTTTTTTTTATTTAAAAGCGAACATCATACCACGTGTCATAAGTTTTTCTTTATGACGTTCCTCCGTAGTTATCAATTTGTGAATTTCATTATTTATGTTCGCGAAAGGGAAAAAAGTCCTATACATGCATACATACACATTTTTATCCAAACTTCAGACGATTTTCGCATGAGCATCTGTTATAAATGGTAATATGAACTTGGGATAGTGCAGTTCACCCGATGGTTAGCTGAATACAAAGCCAGTGTGAAATTGAATCCAATGGGTGCAGAGCAGAATATTTAAAATGTTCACACCATATTTTTTAGAAAAGATTTAAGAATTTTTATACCTACATATCTAAAAATTTAAATGAAAAATGACTTTAAAAATACATTTTGTCGTTTCTATTAAGAATCGTTTGCGTATAATGTGATCGAACATAGGAGCAAATAAAGGGTTATCCATTTTGCGGTTTCAAAAGTATATGGCTGGAATTCGACATCTGTCAAACTAAGTTGTTAAACCAATTTTTTTTTACGACATTTACGAAAATGGATCGCTTAACTATCGCACAACGCATACAAATTGTAAAACCTACTACAAAAATGGTGATTCTGCCACTGCCACATATCGTGCTTTAAGAGGAGATTATGGTTTACATAATCGTCCAACTACGCAAGCAATTGGAAAAATTGTGAAGAAATTTGAAGAGACTGGATTGGTTTCAGATATTGTGGCCTGTGCATCATCGTTTCGCTCGTACCACTGAAAATATCGCTGCTGTAAGTGAAAGTGTTGTCGAAGACCCGAATGTGTCGTCCTCGTTGTTCTCAGGAATTAGGACTGTCTTACGGCACATTATGGCGTATTTTGCATTTGGATCTACACCTACATCCATATAAAGTCCAGCTCACACAACAACTGAAGCCAGCTGACCATTCACAACGTCGTAGATACGTCGAATGGGTGCTTGAACAATAGGCGGTGGACGGCGATTTTTCGAACAAAATTTTCTTCAGCGATGAAGCACATTTCTCACCCGGTGGGTATGTTAATAAACAAAATTGTCGTATTTGGGGTTCTGAGAATTCTCAAGTAATTGAAGAGAGGCCATTACATCCACAAAAAGTCACTGTTTGGGGCGCTCTTTGTTCCAATCACACATTGGACATTATTTCTTCGAAAACGACGATGGAACGACTGTCACCGTCAATTCGGAGCGTTATGGTCATATGGTAACCGACTTTTTTTTGCCTGCTATTGAAGAATACGACTTGTCGAATATGTGGTTTCAGCAAGACGGTGCCACATGCCACACAACTCGAGCGAATATGGCTTTATTCCAAGAGACATTTCCTGGGCGCCTAATTTCTCCTCGTGGCGATATCAACTGGCCATGAAGATCATGCGACTTGACACCGCTGGACTTTTTTTGTGGGGCTACGCAAAAGACCGTGTTTATGGGGATAAACCTTTAACTCTTGAGCACTTGAAAACAAACATTCGTCAAGTTATGGCTGAGATACCGCCCAATATGTGTCAAAAAGTGGTCGAAAATTACCTCAAAAGAATCGATGCTTGCCAGAATTCGGGGGGAGGTCATTTAAATGATGTAGTGTTTCACACATAATGTCAACGTTCGAACTTTATGATAAAAAAGAAATATCACGAAAAAAAATATTTTATGTGTTTTATTTACGTTTACTTTTGAAACCGCAAAATGAATAACCCTATACATGCGATCCTGTCGTGCATTTTATTTATTATTATAACTTCAACATAACTTAACGTAATATAAAAATACAAGTACATAGAATTGAAATCGAAATATTTTATATTTAGATGAAAATAAAATAGACAATGATTTAGTAGATATGAATATTATAATTATGTGAACAACAATTAACGATAATTTAAAAATCAAGCAGATCTACTATTTAAATTATATTCAATAGTGACATTACTTCTATTATTATATTAAAATTCGGCTTGGTCTTCGTCGTCATCATCTTCGATAACAGCAATTCGGCGACGCTTGGGCTCTTTTCCAGATTTTGTTTTTCCAGATGGCAACTCTTTTCTCTTAATGAAAAGTTCGTCATCATCATGAACATCTGAGGTTACTGCCGTAGCCGCTACTTGATCACTGTCATTTTCGTCACTTGAACGAGGACGTTTATTTCCCTCATTGCTTTTAGATTTTTTTTCAGCAACTTCTTCCTCAGAATCTGAATCAATTCTGTTGTAACGCACACGTGAACGGTTCGCTGTATTTTCAATAACTGTCTTATTAGTCTCGTTATCTGATTCAGAATCACTAGATTCAAGCTCAGCCAGTCGTTTGCGATAATTTTCAGAATTGAAGTCAACTTCATCCTTTATTTCCTCATTGTTATTGCTTTTGACCATATCGAAGATATTAACAGATGTTTTTTCGGATATGTTTTTCTCATTGGAATTTTCTGTAGACTTGCTAGAAGGATTTTTCCTTGGCGGCAATGGATTACGTTGTTCGTCCTCATCGTCACTTTTGTTGTAGATCAAGCTATTCATATGCTCGCGACGCTTTGACATAAACTTATCAAGATAGTCTTCCTCGCTTTCTTCTCCAGACGAAACCTCTTCATTAGCCTCAGATTGGTGTTCATCTTCTTCATCGGCCATGTTTAATTCGTTTTCTTCGATTTCTTCACCTGCAAGAATTCTTTCACGTAATTTCAAATCGCTGGCATTTAAATAGACCGGAATACGCCAGAAGTTTTCCATCGCTGCAATTGGTGGTTGTGCACCTAAGGCCAAAAGCAATTTCTTAAAATCGTCATCTTCCATGGCTTCCTTTTGGACTTCTAATAGAGGAAGTAACGGAACGCCATCATCTTCTTCTGACGGAGCTTCACTATCCTCAGCCGCTTCTGCAAACGATTCTTTTAACCATTCCAAAGCGTCAGTAAATTTTTCGTCAATGTTTTTTATTAAAGATTGAATTGTTCCAATATCCAGGGGTGTGCGAATAACGGTACGTTTTTGTTGGTTTTGATGTTTTTTCTTTGCTTTATCTGATGTTTTAGATTTTTGTGTTTCTCCTCCGGTATTCGAAGCACTGTCTTTCTTCGATTTTCTTTTTGTTGTTTTGGCAGGAAGTATTTCTGACTTATCTGCAATTAAATGTAGTTGCATCATTCGCTTAATGATGTGATTTTTTGTACGTCGTTCGCCAAATACATCTACAATTTTTTGCAGGCAATCATCCTCCAGGCGATGTTCATCATAAAGTGCTTTCAGCTCCTCGTCTTCTTGAAGTTGCCACAGATCCTTGTTGGCCATTGCTGCTGTTGACTTTTTTGTAGGAGCCTTAAATTGTATTCCAAGTTCTCTTAGTTTTTTGAGGACGCCACGTCGGGTGCGAGTTTTGTCGATTAGATTATCTAAAATCCAATCAATCACATCCTGGTCGGTCTGAGGGTTCTTTTGATTTTCTTCAAAAAGAAAACGAAGTTCGTTCTCTTGTTCTTCTGTCCAAGTTCCTTTAGTGCCAGACTCGTAGACATCACAGTAGCCAGTTTCCAGTTCGTTTGCATCTCGTATGGTTTTGTAGAAAAATAACTCAGCATAGATTTTTGGATTTTTAGGTGCGGTTTCCACAAATTTACGAACCACGTAAACACCAAGACGACGAAGCTCCTCCCAATGGGGATCACGTGGGGCTTCGAATACTTGTTGAAAAATCTTAAATAGAAAGGCCTGGTAAAGCATAGCCGGACAGGAGCATCCGTATGCGATACGATGGAAGATGGTTACAATGCTCTTCAATGATTTTGAAGGAATTTTTTCCCAGTCGGTAAGTACAATACTGCAGGCACGGATGATTTTCGGATTAAGGAGTCTTTTTTGAAAGTCATCGAATTTGAAAGTTTTTTCAACTACTGTATTGCCACTCTCTTCTTCGTCTTCTTCGTCATAAGGTTGATTGATGTGTTCACTTTCCTGCGAGGGAGTGTGCTCATCTGATCCAATATTATAGAGAAAAATCTCTCGCAAAAGCAACAGCTCGTCTTCTGGCGCTGCTGTTATTGCTCCAAAGCAGTCATTCTCTGGCCAAACTTCTCTAGCCGAACGCAACAAGGCAATGGCATTCTCTAATTCCTCCCCCCTCAAGAACTTGTGAATTCTTATCATGCAGTCATCTTTTTGGTCGTCAATGTGCTTGTCGGATGCCGCATCAAAGGGAATTGGTTGTTGTTCTTCTGGAATATTAAGTTCATTCGATAGAATATCAGATATTTGAGAAGCTATTTCCACCCATTTATTTTCCAATTGTTCTTCAGTTTCTTCTGAATTTCTTGTTGACTTTTCCGCATTTTGTTTGTTAGATGCCGATTTCTTTTTGCGACGCTTGTCCTGTACGACTACGGATTCCTTGCAGAATTTCTCCATCATTTTAAGAAAAATATTTGCTGTTTCAATGACGTCCCGCAGATATGTCTTTGTACTGTGCGCCTCATTGTAGTTCATCAAAAGATGCAATATTGTCTCTCGATACTCCAGAACATAGCAGACGTTATTTAAGAGCATATCGAAGAGTGATCTTGCTTTATCATCCTGTAATCTTTGCAGAGCTAGCAAACTGAGAATCAATTCTTGAAATGTTTGCAAGGCAACATGCAATCTTTTCGCCCAGAGTCTTGCCTGTTTTTTATCTGTAGTAATCATATCCATATCATGCTGTATACGAGTGAGAACCCAGTGAAAGCACTGCACACTGAGTGACTCACTTACTAAATGCATTTGCAGTCCACTCAGGCGATTGAATTCCATGAAAAATTTGACTGCCCATAGCAAATAGGAGTCATCATGACTTGTAGATGCAGAGTTACGTTCTAGAACCCGCCTGACCTGACGGACGAGGTTATTGTAAGCCGAACGCAGAATTTCTATGCAAAACTCTCGGAGACATAATCGTACAGAGAATGCACTTCGACGAACACCCTGGCTCTCCTCCTTGATTATACGGTGCGATTTCTTTTGACGCTCTTTTTCACGGTCGAAATCAATAGCAACGGCACGTTCCAGAGATTGATGGCATATTGCGTCCTTATCCGATATAGATCGAAAGTTTTGAATAACGTAAGTGCCACCGAAACGCGAGTGGCGACCGGCCGGCGGTCTTGCTACTAGCTTCTGTTTTTCGCGACGACGAGCAGCTATTAATTCTTGTTCATCGCGTTGCTTTTCGCTTGCACTTCGTTGCAATGAGGCATCAGCTAAGGAGTCTGCTGTCTGTTCCCGAAAGAGCAAACAGAGGATCTCCAAGCCATGGAGGTGGTATTGGTTCTCATCGGGTGAACTAACCACATAGAGTACCAAATCAAGTATTCCAGATTGATGAAGCGCCCAGATAACTTGGTCGTGCAGACTTGCATCATTGTCAGCCCGACACTCCGCCTCAGGGTTTGCGGGAATTTGTAAGACATTTCGAATTAGAACGAGTACTCGTTCGATCAGAAGTCCTTGTTCTTCGCTGCGCAAGGCCCAATCAACTTCTAAGGATTTTTGGGTCTTTATTGACAGAGCAGCCCAAGTCCTATTCAATGTGAACGCAGATTTATAACCCTGCAGGATGTCAATGAGTTCCATGAACACTTTCCTTCCATGACCATCTTTAGGTGGACCATCTCTATATAAAAGAAGTGTCGGATTTGTTAGAATTACCAACAATCGAATAAGAACATCCGCAAACTCATCGTCTTCGATATAATCTGGTAGCATGGGTACCAAATCTGTTTGCAAGACTTTGGCTCTTCCCAAATGACGACGATATTCGTGATTATCCAAGTCTCGCCGCAGTATCCATATTATGTGTTTTAATCCTTGAATGGCATCTGGTTCAGTAAGATATTTGTTGCCATCACTGTAACCGAGAGCGGCACAGGTTGCATCGATATCGGCAAGTAAAATCGACATTGTTTAATAACTAAAAATAAACAAAAATATACAATTATCAATTAAAATCTTAAACAGGCGCCAAAAATTCAAATAAAAACCACCAACCCCTGAGCGAGACATGACAGATGACAGCTGTGAGTGTGACATCGAATTATTCGAGTATCGAATTAAGATTGTAAGGCACTTACATACTAAATAAATGTGTTCCTGCACTCGTAGTTGACGTTACTAGGCGTTTATCTTTTAAGGAGGCCTTACATGCATCTTCATCTTCATCTGCATTGACATCTGCAAGAAAAGAGGAAACAAAATAAAAAATTCATACTTGTGCGATAGAGAGCGAAAACCAAAATGGAGATCATCTTCATGTATGAAGATTATAGGAAGTACGTACCTGAAGATTGCAGATTATAGTGAAGATGAACATGTTCATCTTCATTATAGCATTTTCATCTGCACCATAATTTGTTCCGTTCAGATAACGAATTTTCAGATTTTTTTTTACCATTTCACCTCAGTTTGCTTAAAAACAACAAAAAAAAGCGAAAATTATCTTCTCAAAACTACATAACTGAACGCTAAGAACATGTGATTGTGAAATGTGTCAAGAAAGTTATAGCAGAGTTCGAGTAAGTTATTAGTGTGTACCTTGTCTAACTTTTATGTTTGTTTTATATTATGGTCCCGCTCTACTTTTCTTCAAGTCTGCAGATGCAGATCCATGTAAAGCCTCCTTTAAGGAGGCTTTAAGGAGGCTTTACATGCATCTTCATCTTCATCTGCATTGACATCTGCAAAAAAAGAGGAAACAAAATAAAAAAATCATACTTGTGCGATAGAGAGCGAAAACCAAAATGGAGATCATCTTCATGTATGAAGATTATAGGAAGTACGAATCTGAAGATTGCAGATTATAGTGAAGATGAACATGTTCATCTTCATTATAGCATTTTCATCTGCACCATAATTTGTTCCGTTCAGATAACGAATTTTAAAGTTTTTTCTTACCATTTCACCTCAGTTTGCTTAAAAACAACGAAAATAGCGAAAATTTTCTTCTCAAAACTACATACCTGAACGCTAAGAACATGTGATTGTGAGATGTGTCAAGAAAGTTATAGCAGAGTTCGAGTAAGTTATTAGTGTGTACCCTGTCTTACTTTTATGTTTGTTTTATATTATTGGCCCGCTCTACTTTTCTTCAAGTCTGCAGATGCAGATCCATGTAAAGCCGCCTTTACATGCATCTTCATCTTCATATGCATTGACATCAGCAAAAAAAGAGGAAACAAAATAAAAAATTCATACTTGTGCGATAGAGAGCGTAAACCAAAATAGAGATCATCTTCATGTATGAAGATTATAGGAAGTACGTACCTGAAGATTGCAGATTATAGTGAAGATGAACATGTTCATCTTCATTATAGCATTTTCATCTGCACCATAATTTGTTCCGTTCAGATAACGAATTTTCAGTTTTTTTTTTACCATTTCACCTCAGTTTGCTTAAAAACAACAAAAAAAAGCGAAAATTATCTTCTCAAAACTACATAACTGAACGCTAAGAACATGTGATTGTGAAATGTGTCAAGAAAGTTATAGCAGAGTTCGAGTAAGTTATTAGTGTGTACCTTGTCTAACTTTTATGTTTGTTTTATATTATGGTCCCGCTCTACTTTTCTTCAAGTCTGCAGATGCAGATCCATGTAAAGCCTCCTTTAAGGAGGCTTTACATGCATCTTCATCTTCATATGCATTGACATCAGCAAAAAAAGAGGAAACAAAATAAAAAATTCATACTTGTGCGATAGAGAGCGAAAACCAAAATGGAGATCATCTTCATGTATGAAGATTATAGGAAGTACGTACCTGAAGATTGCAGATTATAGTGAAGATGAACATGTTCATCTTCATTATAGCATTTTCATCTGCACCATAATTTGTTCCGTTCAGATAACGAATTTTCAAGTTTTTTTTACCACTTCACCTCAGTTTGCTTAAAAACAACGAAAAAAGCGAAAATTTTCTTCTCAAAACTACATACCTGAATGCTAACATGTGATTGTGAGATGTGTCAAGAAAGTTATAGCAGAGTTCGAGTAAGTTATTAGTGTGTACTCTATCTTACTTTTATGTTTGTTTTATATTATGGTGCCGCTCTATTTTTCTTCAAGTCTGCAGATGCAGATCCATGTAAAGCCCCCTTAATAGTTCAGGGGCCCAATTCCGCAAGAGTGAATGCTTTTCCGTGCAAAAAAATTATTCACCCTCAAAATATGCGTGAATTAATTTGCCTGTGTACACGTTATCTGTCAAAATAAATATGCATCGCACCCTTGCGGAATCAGAAAAATGTATGTGTATACAACTTTCTGTGTACATAGAGACAACTCACGCTTGCGGAATTAGGCCCCAGAGCAGAGTCTGAGTTGTCAAACAATTTGTGTGTGTTTCTTTTTAACTCTGAGCTTGCAGAGCTCCAAATGTGTGTTTCTTTTTTCGTTCTGAATATGTGTAGATCGCACTCGACGTGCTCGAACATAATTGACTGAGCATGTGAGTAAATTGCTGAGCGCACCAAATGCCATGTGTGCCAAGAAGGAAAATGTGAAGAAAAAAATAATTATATACGTTGGCGAAACAAGCTTGTTGATTTTCTGTATCTGGTGTGTATCAGTGTACAAAAAAGGGTAGGTATCGCTTTTAATGGTTAAAATAAAAATGTATTCAAGTGTGTTTATAAAACATATCAGTGTTCAGAGCTCGCTCTGTTTGGAACAAGTTCAATGCACAATCTATGTGTTCGAACTCTGTTCAGTGCTCTGCTCTGAACGAAAAAAGAAAAACGCCTGTCTTTATAAAAGAAGGTACAATTCCATTCAGCTTATTTCTCGATGATCTTTTGGAGTATCTTCCTGGAGGAATAACTTTCAACAGTATTAATATAAAAGGCTTGATGTTTGCTGATGACGTAGTCGTGCTTGCTGAAACGCCAAACATGCTACAACTTATGATAAATAGGCTCAGCGATTATTGTAATCAATGGAATCTGCAGATAAACCCTGCTAACTCAAAAGTTATGATATTCCGTAATAATGCTGGGCGGTATACAAGGGAAACAAATGGAACATAGGATACAATCTCTTAGAGGTGGTTAAACAATACCGCTATCTTGGCATAAGCCTCACCCCTCGACTTACCTTTGATTCCCATCTTCAAGGAAAGTTGAAAGATACTAAAAAAGCTCTAAGCTGTGCTTGGAAAAATATTATTTCACGAAAAGAGGTAGCAATTAGCACCAAGTACAAACTCTTCGAAGCGACTACCCAATCAGTAATGTGCTACGGAAGTCAGGTATGCGGTTACGAAAATCACGAAGAAGTGGAAAAGCTGCAAAGATACTTCATAAAGCATCTCTTCAGGCTTCCGACCACCACTCCCACCTATATGCTATATGTTGAAATGGGATTACCTCTAATACATCTGGTTACAATGAGGCTGCACTTCAAATATGTATTGAGAATAATACAACTACCTGATCACCGTTTACCAAAAGTTGTACTTCTGTCCCTGCTTAGAGGCAAATCAGGTTTTTTTGCGAAATGGAGAGAACTAAGCGAACAACTAGGTGTAGAATTGTCTCTTAGATGGGAGGATCGATCCACGTGGAGACCAGCCCTGGATGATATACTAGTAAAACTGGATGAAAAATTGCATACAGGATTTTTGGAGGAAACCGCTAACTCATTGAGTCGGCTGGTCTACAAGGACCTGAACCATTGTCTGTTAGAACAGAACTATTTCCCCGAATACTGCATCACCCATCAAATAAGCTTGATTTTTAAAACAAGAGGGGAACTACTGCCTCTCAACTACAGACCCCATAGAATCGACCTACCATCACTCTGTATACACTTTGCACCCTGCGCGGGAAAGAAGATGTATTCCACTTGATTGGGAAATGTCCGATTCTCCAGGAAATCAGAAGGCTCCATTGGAACAAATCGTTTCTATCTCTGGAAGAAGTATTGCAGATTCTGAACGAATTGAACTCGACGACTCTTTGCAAGTACGTCTCTAATGCTCTTGCCTTCAGGTTTCAATATATAGAAGATTAAAACGTTTATGCGGTAAATCAGTAAATCATTAAAATTGCCAAACATCGAAAATATGTAATTGGGTCTTACGTCGAATTCCAATTAAATAACATTCGATTTTTGTATGAACACAATCGAATTATTTCTAGCTAATTCGATTTTATGCTGTTAAAACAGATCTTGCGTTTTTAGCAAGATTTCATAGACTTTACACGTACAATATTTTTTGCAAGTTTCGCACAAGCACAAAAAAAATCATTTTGAGATCGATTTAAAATGGTTGTTTGGATTAAATAAATGCGCTGCAAGACGTCGACTATAGAACTCAAAATACTAGATTCACATAATTTGCCTTTTTTCCTTATTTAATTAATTGTCACGACAAATGGTTGAATTGAAGAAAATAGTGAACTTGAAATGCTAGTCCCAGGTTGCAAGTTCCATAATCGGCATGATTAATTGAATAAAATTGTGCGGTACTAATAGACAATGGACAAATTCCTTATAGCAAATGTTGGGCAGTGTCCCTTAATGCAAACATAAAAATCCCTTATGCAAAATGTCCCAAAACGCAGTTCATGCTTTTTTCTTGCCCAAAGCCAGTACCTTTGTGCAAGTTTTAAGGTTTTGTTGCGCACTATGAAAATATTCCGCACAATCGGCCCTATCACAGAATCCATCGTAATCGCAAATCTGCTACGAATCCCGAAAATCTAACATAGAATCCATTCGTAGTAGATTCGTAGTGGAAAATCTGCTACGTATTTCGAAATTCTTAGAATTTCGTATCACTGAATACGAATGAAACGGAAATATTTTAGCTTTCTCTACAAAAAGTTATTTCTTATCGTCAGGTGGAAAACAGTTATACCGAGTTTCATTCAAGAAAAGATTTCATCTTTTTGAATTTTGAGAGTTTCATTCCAACAAAAAGAGCAAATCTAGATCAAATCTTAACACGAAAGATTGATATCTGATGGGTTGGCAGACTTGAACTGAATAATGCACACATACATATGTAAAAGGACTTTTCTGTCAAGGGTTAAATGGAAAATATTTTATTATTAATTTGTTGTGAACTAGTGCCAATCCGTGCTAAAAAATAAAGAAATAAATTAATAATTTATATTTAATAAATTCAGTGGAGTTTTCGATTGCTTCGTCTTCGTCTTCCTCGTCATCTGATGATGAAGATGAGTGCTTTTTTCAGAAATGTGTGTCAGTCATTCACAAATACTACAATTAAATCTGGAAAAAAGTTTCATTGAAAGATCAAATCTCGATTTTGAGAGATCTTTGAAATTTGAATGAAACTCGCTATTACCCTGCAAGCAAAAACACGGACCCGAATTTCTTCGCTCACTTTGAAATCAATTTGGAATCCAAAAAAAAACTATTGTCTCACACATGTTAACAAATTTACTGTGTACCGTGTACGCACGTAAAAATAAGAACGAGAATCGAGATCATTTTTTTTATGAACCGAGAAATAGAGAGAGCAGTCGATGGGGGAGTATTTTTATGGACTAGAAATGAAGAGTGACACGGTTTTTGTTTTTTTTTTTTCAATTTTGCTGAGTACACAAGCAAGAAGGTAATTTTTATTTGCGAGGAAAACCAAAATACATAATAACAAACGTAAATGATTTATAAAATAATATTTTAACACAGAAAAACGGGATTATTATCAAATAAACAAAGAAGTGTTTAATATGTGTAAAAGAGTATATACCCATTTCTTATAAGATTAGTTAATTTCCTTTTGGATCCGTTTTGGATTCCACTTGGGTTCCATTCTCGCTGAGTATGGTGAAATAGAAAACTCTCTCACAATACATTCACATAATGGCTCCGTTGTGATTCTAATTTCCATACTAATTTGATCCGATGTGGAATCACGTTGGATCCGTTTTTGGGTTCATTTATGAAGTGGTATCAGGTCCAAAACGGAGTCGCTTGCTTGAAGCACGAAAGATCTGATCTCTTATGGCAAATTTGTTCTGCATGTACACATACATGCCCTTCAAGCAATCGACTCCGTTTTGGATCCGAAACCACTTCATAAGCGGACCCACACACGGATCCGAAACGACTCCAAATCGGATCAAATAAGTATGGAAATTAGAATCACCTCGGAGCCATTATAGAAATGTATGGTGTGAGAGAGAGTTTTCTACTTCACCAAGCTCGGCGAAAACCGAACGTAAATGGAATCCACCAAAAATGAACTAATCTAATACGAAATATGCTCTTTTACAAATATTAAACACTTCTTTGTTTATTTGACAATAATCCCGTTTTTCCATTTTAAAGTATTATTTTGTAACTTCATTATGGTTTATGGTATACTTCAGGTATTTTGGTTTTCCTTGAAGATGATAAACATTTGCTTGTTTACTCTGCAAAATCGAAAAAGCAATTACTGTTTCTCTCCATTTGTCTTCATTTCTAGTCCAAAAAAATACTCCCCACTCGAATATCGACTACTCTCTCTATTTTTCGGTCCATACAAAAAATAATCTCGATTCTCGTTCTTCTTTTTACATTAGTACACAGAAAATTTGTTAATGTGTGTGAGACGCTCCGTTTTTTTTTTGGATTCCAAAGTGATTCCCAAGTGAATCGAGAAATTCGGGTCCGTGTTTTTGCTTGTAAGGCCTTTTCTGTCAACGGTCAAATCGTAAATATTTTGTTAAAATTAAAAAAATAACAAATAATGAACCAAGATGTTAATAATTTAGATTTTATAAATTTAGTGGAGTCTCGTCTTCGCCTTCCTGGTCTTCTGATGATGAAGATATGTTTTTTTCAGGAATGTGTGTAGTCATTCACCAATACTACAATTAAATCTGTAAAAGTTTAATTGAAAAAATTAAATCTCGATTTTGAGAGATCTTCGAAATTGAATGAAACTCGCTATAAGATTTGATCTTATTGTTCAGTTTCATTTGAATATTCAAAATGAGCTAATCTTTTCTTGAATGAAGCTCGCTATGAGAGTGATGAGTTCAATGGGGCAAAGCTTTTTTCGATTCCATTCAGATTCTGTGTACACAATTTTTCGGGGTATGTAGCGCAACAATTCGTTCGGAGATTTTTCACGATGGAATCTGTGATAGGGCCTAATATTTGGAGGACAGTTGAAAACACATTTATTCGTTGGGAATTTAAAATAATTACTTTCTTGCTGCTTACTGTTGTACATGTGCAGTTCAAGTGTGCCAAATTTCAGCGGAGTGCTGTTGCGCAGTTCTCCAGGGTGCGATCCGTTCTTTAACATTAGTCCACAAAAAATGTCATTTCCTTCCGGGCCTCAACATCAGCTTTAAAACTTCCCAAGACATACAATTTGGCACGCACGATAACGGACCTTTACCGTCAGCAAAGTCCTTGTATGTTAAAACCATAGTAAATACTATCACCTTGTGAAACGAGGGGCGACACCTAGATGATTTAAGACAATCCTTATTCTGCAACATAGAAATGTACAGTTGGTTGATACTAGCCAAACAATTGGCCAAATGATAGTACTATGGTTTTAATATACAAAGGTAAATTCTTTATCACGTATGAGTAATTAAATTCACACTACAATCAACTGAAACTAATCGCACTTATTTCAATTTTGTTTTCATGCGAAAGTATAAGTCGAATTCGATAGCTAATTTGCATATTGAGTTACGAACGATTCGAAAGTTCACTTTCACTTTATCAATCGAAAGTACTTTTTTGCTTGAGAACTGAACAAACTTTGACTTAAAATCATTCGAATTTAATTTTAATTTTGTTAAACTTTTTTCTGGCGAATAGGTTCACAAAAATGTAAGTGTAAACCTTTTTTGCTTAAAAAATAGATAAAATTATTTACATTTATGAATTAGTTGATGACGTTATGTTTTAAGGATAACTGAATTTAGAACTTCAAATGCCTTTTCTAGCATGTTGCAAGAGCTTAGACTTTAAATGGACCTTACATTCATGCAACTAGATTCAAAGTTCGTTGTACTTACATATCTCATGCACGGTTCATCAGTAATTACGTTCATTCAAATGAACCTTTTTGAAAGCACGTCTATGCGTCTATAAAACCCCTTTCAAAAATAGATTTGCTTATATCAAGAATTATACGGATTTGTTTAAAAAAAGTGCAGGGATTCACTTTATTATGTGTCCGTTGTTTTTTTTTTCTATTTAACAAAAACAATACATTTGAAGTTACAACTTGTCTTTTAATTATTTTTTGTATTTCCATGACCTTACATACATAAATGTTTCGGAATTATACTTGAAGAACATTTAATGACAAAAAAAAAACTTATAACTATAAAAATTCAGTTGCATGTTCAAAGAAAATACTAATAGAATTTTTGTTATTACATATTTCGTGAACAGAAATATCGGGACCATTGTGCTCACAGAAAAGAGCAAACATTAGTTATGTTAAGAATTTTTATAAAAACTTAATCAAAACTACTGCAAGTAAACTATTTTCTGTGTTTTAATGTCAATCAAAGAGATAAACTAACCGAACTATTCTTCGTGCGAAAGATGTAGGCTGAAAATTAATTTATATATTAAGGGTGGAACAAAATACAGTTTTAGCTCATGAAACTAAAGTTAATTAGATGTAATTTTTAAAAAGGAGCTTCTTCTATCCTCTTTAAAAAGATTGTGTTTGTGATAGTTTGCCGCCTCTCACTCTTTTATTAAAAAAAACAATATTTCTACTTTCGTGTTCGTTTGCCTTTGACAACAACTGGTCGGTTCTTAATATAACCTTTCCTCCTCTTGGAATTCTGTAAAGAAAAATTATTAAGTCCTTGGTAAAGTCATTGGTAAAGTCATAAATGTGTTATACCTTCCGGGAAACGTAGTTGCCAGATGAAACAGCTCTGTCTGTGGTTTTAATTGCCGGACGATTAAACTCGTGGGGTTTCTTTACCCGATATATGCGAACCAACCAATGTTCGGACGTATACGCTTCTTCTAGATAGGTGAGATCAAAATCTTTGTTGCCAATCACAACATTTCGAGTTCTATCATAACCAGCTGGACCTCTGTCAAATTAATTAATAAACAACGTTTCAAGCGTAACAATAAATTCAATGCAAACCTGTAATCTAATTTCAATTCTCCAAATCTGTAGTAACTCAATTTGTACATAAGACAATTTAATAGTGCTGGGGCACCTTCGGCATCAACACGGAACTCTCCACGATCGGTAAAGTAGTCACTTTCTCTGATGTCTTTAGGATGTTCTCCTTCAGCAATACGCACCATCCACAAGAACTTATTAATATCATCACCAGAATATCCAATTACACCACCAAATATAACTAATACGTAGTCCACATCAAGCGAGGTCATAATTTCATAGGATTTCTCTTCAGTAGATGACATTGCTTTTCCAACTAGTGCTATATGACTATTATTCCAAGTGTTATTATCGACTAAAGTTGTCCGATTTGCCATTCCTGCTATCTGATAACCATAATCCCACCAGGACATAATGCGAGCGTCGTCAGCTGTGTTCTGCGAGAGCCAGTAGTAAGCCTCACGGAAATCATCGAGAATGTTACGAGATCTATATAAGCAGATTGTACAAAAAAAAAAAAAAAATAATAAACAAAGAACAACATATTTAATTCAATTGATGATTTTAACATTTGTAATATCTAAAAGACCTAATTTAAAGTCATCAAATATTTGTCTGTTAATCCTACCCACTAGGGTCCACAATTCAATTATAATTTTATTTTTAGAGAAGTGAGACAATAAAGTCCATAATATCATAAAATCAGCCCTATAACGAGTTTCATTGTAATCAGAAAGTTTTACGAATCCCGAAAAAAGTTATTGCAGAATCACCTTTCATCATCAAATCACTTCCACTACGATAGATTCTGTGATAGATTTTTTCGGTATTCGTAACAAGATTCTGATTACGGTCGAATTTGTGATAGGACTGAATAACTACGACTGTCATGATGAAGGCAACACGGGTTATCGAAGGCACGAAGTAGACGACTATGACAAACGGTTAAAGAGCGTTTTAAGCCTTTTACGTTTTTAAAATTTTTAACAACTCTAATCAACTGAAATAAAAGACGACAGGCTCCCTACAGTAGCCAAGCAATTTTTATTTTATTTGTAAGCTTAAAAAGCATTTCAAGCGGTTCGTACCTATTTTAACGTTCAATTACATGACACACTTCGATGATTCCAAGGTAAACCTCTTTTTGGGGCATCAGTCCCAATCATCATTTTATTGAATTAAAAGATGAATGAACAAAATATCAATGGTAGAAGAAGTGTCATGTAGATATTACTCGTACTACTGATTTCAATCTACCTTAATTGATTTTTGTTTTTAATTCTTTTATACCTTCAATTTTGGGGGATGAAGACAATAAAAGTGAGGGCAAAAGATATCAAAAGTGTGGAGAGTACAGAAACAGAAGTATCTCAGCCGTTATTTAGATTGTAACTTTTTTTTTTGTTAATAGTTCTGTTAATAGTATTAGGTTGTAACTTTTGGCTACTCCATGATGGCGAGTTGTGGGTAAAGTCATGAAAGGTGAGGTTAATTTAATAAAATAATTTAAAAATTGAGTGAAGAGTCAAATTTCACAATCGAAATGTTCCATTTCATCCCATTTCGTCCATTTTAATCTTAGGTTGAACAGTAGTTTCGTTTTTTCTAAACGAGGAAATTGGATGAAAAAAAAGGCCACGGAACTTAGTGAGAAAGCTTGGCAGCAATATTACATTTCAAAGAATGAAAATAATGAAAAAGAATTATGTAGCACAGTTTTTATCCTCTCCAAAATCTAAGCCTCGAGAATTCACTGGGTTTAAGTTAAGCACCCGCGGGGATTAGTTGCTGTTGGATTTCACATGCAAATTCCCCCGATGCTTAGAAAAAAACACGCCTAGCCAGGTATAGCCTGGTTACACGAGCCTAAAAAAGAATAAGTTTGATGAAATTGATGAAACTTTTCCATTTTTTTCATCCCTTTCTTTTATTCTAAAAATCATCCGGTTTCTTTCTTAAATTGATTACATTTTACGCTAGTGTAACCAGGTACATTGAAATTAATCAATGCAACACAAATCATTTATAGCTATCATTGAAACTTGCTTGTAAAATATCTTTCATAGTTAAATGTGATTTTGAGGTTAAATTTGATAATTGAAACAAATCATTGGAATGATTGTGTGCAACTATTTTGAACAAAATGTCAGAAATAATGCCATTTTACACGACTGTCAAATTGGCATTATTTTTTTTTGTCGTGTAAAGCCTGGTACGCTGCTGATGCGAAACGAAATTTTTCGGTGGTCTCCACTAAAAGAGCGAAATGCTAACGAAAACCACAGCGGAAAATTTTTGCGGAGAGTTCTGTAAGCTGTCAAAAACAATTGACAAGTTGTAAAAAAAAAAGTACTTTTGTCACCAAATTATTTTTAGATGGAAAATTTTTTGTCGCCAAATTACTTTTAGATGTAATTTTTTTGAAATAATTCTTGGATTTAAAAATTGTTCTTGTTACACATAGAGGATTTAAAATAAAACTCAGAACCGTTTAAATGATGGAAATTAAGCAAATACTTTGGGACTTATTAACTGGTTTATCTGCCGATTTGATGAAATTTCTATCAATTTTAAGAAAATCAATGAAATTGGGAGGTAAACCACTCTATAACTCGAAAACTACGTCCTTCATTGGGATGGTGTAAATGGTTATGAGTTCTAATTTGTGGTTTCTTACTAATTCCGGATACCATTTTCAAGTCCAAGAATTATTTCAAAAAAATTATATATAAAGGAAATTTGGTGACAAAAAAATACATCTAAAAGTAATTTGGTGACAAAACTACTTTTGGTTTTGTTAATGCTTCCTTTGAAAGTATGAAGTTTTGATTCAAAAAAGATATCGCTCGCCTTTATTGGACAACCCGTTCCAAAGATATAGTTCAAAAGCTATTCACTGTTCACCTTGAAATACATAATCTGAAAATACTTTGAAGTGTATCTGTGGAACGGGTTATCCTAAAAACTTGGTTGATACCTTTTTGTAATCTACTCTTGATGTTCTCAAAATCAGCATCAAAAGTTTTTATGTAGAAGCCTTATTGCAAAAAATCACTCTTGAAATACGCTATTTAGAATGATGTATGCGTTTCCTGGAGCTATTTTTTTTTAATACAACTTCTTTGCAAAAAATGTTGATGCTTCCTTTGAAAGTATGAAGTGCTGATTCTAAAAAGATATCGCTCTTTATTGGACAACCCGTTCCAAAGATATACTCCAAAAACTATTCACTGTTCACTTTGAAATATATAATCTGAAAAATATAATCAGACTATAAATATAATGGACTATATCTTCGGAACGGGTTGTCCAATAAAGCTGAGCGATATCTTTTTAGAATCAGCACTTCATACTTTCAAAGGAAGCATCAACATTTTTTGCAAAGAAGTTGTATTAAAAAAAATAGCTCCAGGAATACGCATACATCATTCTAAATATGCGTATTTCAAGAGTGATTTTTTGCAATAATTCCTTCTACATATAAACTTTTGATGCTGATTTTGAGAGTATCAAGAGTAGATTACAAAAAGGTATCGACCAAGTTTTAAGGATAACCCGTTCCAAAGATACACTTCAAAGTATTTTCAGATTACGTATTTCAAGGTGAACAGTGAATAGCTTTTGGAATATATCTTTGGAACGGGTTGCATTTTCACTTGTTCATCAGTGAGTTTTCATAGTGGGTTTGTACTTGCCCACTCTGCTACGCTGCGAATGCTCTTTGATCGATTCCCATTTTAACTATAGGTCTTGCTTCCTCAATTAATACCAAAATCGAATGAATAGTATAAATGCATGGCCTTTTATGTCAAATCCAATTGACAAGTAGTGACCAGCTTGCAAGCAGCTTGATTTGCTATCAAATCCACAAGCAGGGCATCTGCCATACGATGGTTCAATTACATTAAAAAACTTCGTCCAGAACAGAAAAGAAAAAGAAGGTAGCGATGGCAATGCGAGGTAATTGATTTGTCATCATCTTCTTTCTATCAACACAACAAAGGACTAGCGAGGTCATCACCAGAAATTGTAGACTAAATAACAATGTCCATCCCGTGCCGATTTTCACGAAGTAAACATTAAACAGATTGTCTGAACTTGAGAAATAAGTTCTGGGGTATGGTATAAAATCTTCAATCAATGAGATCGGAAACAGGCTTCCCAAATAGGGGTGGGTATCGTTTAAGATGGCCTTTTTACAACCAAACATTATCGTGGTAAAGATGTTTTCCTTAATTGTCGTTGGTGCAGCCTTCCCGCTAACCTTTGGCTTCCGGCCTGGATACATCTTGTCCCGACCAGGTCGGAAATTCATATTCGTACTGCAAGTAGCGGGCGGTCGATTTGATTTTTTCTTTCTGGCAATTGACTAAATTTATGTATTGAAAGTATGTCGGTAGAAATGGTAAGTGTTTTTTTTATATTTATATGGTGTCAACGGTCGCATAGAATTTAAAAGTCGGAGTAACAAATGTATTTTAAAAATCGTGACATGGACAGTTCATTGCAGAACAAACTACTGAATCTTGTTTATAATATTTGTATTTAGTAGTCACTTAAAATAAATTAATTTTAAAAGAACATAGGTTATTTTTAATCTAAGCACTAGCACTAGGTCTGAGAAAAGTCGATAGTTGGTTATGGTGTGCTTCTTTCCAACTTCCCATTTCCATTTTGCAGATTTAGTTTAGTCGATTTTGAAATTGGTTTTGATACAAAAATTAGAATTGAACTTATTTCGAATAATTTAATACAGAAAATGCACAGAAAAACCAGACACTAGAGAAAACCCAAATCCAAAGAAAAATCAAATAAACAATACAAGAGCTTGACTTTTTTTTTATAAAAAAAATTAAATGTCAAAATTTCGCAAGCAATTAATGTGCAGGTCAATTAAATTGAGAACGAAAAGAGAGGAGAATTGTACTAAGAAATCTAGTACAGCTATACACTAAAATTACACTTTTCGTCGTTCAGCAGCGTATTGGAAAACGAAAAGTAGAGCGAAATTTTTCGATCGTGATTTCGCCGTGTCATTTTTGTATGGGATTTTTCGTTTCGCATTAGCAGCGTACTAGGCTTAAATGGTGAAAATGTGGCAGTATATTTAAAAACTGCTAGCCAAAATTGTCATTAAGTTGTGGCATAGGTTCGTTCGCTGAACTTTACCCACGGTCGACCTAGGTTTTTTTGACAACCCCCAAGAGCTGTAAAAAATCTGTGTTTTTCGGTTCTCAAAATCATTCCGTTTTCTAAATATGTTATATCTCTATCTACTACTAAATTTGATGACTTTGAATGCCCAACAACAACTTGAGTGTGCTACCACCAAGTTTTTTCTCAATTGTGTTTGGCCGGAATTATAGCTATTTGGTGGTGCAGGTTTTTTCTGTTTATCAATTGCATTGAAACAACTAGCGCTGCAATTGATAAACAGAAAAAACCTGCATTAGGTTGGATATGATCATGTGGGCTCGGTGACGTGATGCGAAGTGCGTTGGCTACTAAGCGGCTGGTCATGGTTCAATACACGATGAAGGCACAAGAAGTTTTTCCACTAGAGCTAAGAAATCTGATGATCGACCTTGGCAGGTCGTGAAATAGCTATAATTCCAGCCAAAAATAATAGAGAAAACACTTGGTGGTAGCACACTCAAGTTGTTGTTGGGCATTCAAAGTCATCAAATGATACGAAAAATGGCTTTAAAAAGCAAGTATGTAATCATACAAAAACTGAATATCTACTACTAAAGTCATACGAAATAAAATGCACGACTAGATCGCACGAACTTGCTCTTGTGTTCAATCGCATCGTATGTAAAAGGTTTCTATTAAGAATATAAATATATTTTCGAAGTCGTTTTTTATTTAATTTTTTTTTTATTCGAATTTTTTTTTTAACATGGTACGACAATTTTAAATATTTGCCCCCAGTTTTACATTGGGAGCTTAAACTTAAGATCAACAGAACCTTAAACTGAGTTTAAACTTTTGGTTTAATTTGTCCGTTTTCACAGTGAAATCTGATTTTCAGATCAGTGTAACTTCGTTTAACTAAATCTTATGAAAAATAGTTGGCAGCATTTTTTTTTGCCTCGTCCTCGCTTTCTCTCCCTGACACAAAAAAACACGCGAAACAACGAGAATAATAATTAAAATAATATTCAAAATCACTATAACAACTCGAATACACAATTTTGTTTTGTTCATAATATTTTCTGAAAAAAAAATAACAATATAAACTCTGAATTGAAGTTTAAACGGCAGAATAATCTCGGTTAACTTAAACTCAGTTCATGGTTTAAACGACACTGTGAAACCGAATAAATTGTTGATCTGAAGTTAAAACCAAAAGTGGAGTTTAAACTCGCACTGTGAAACTGGGGGTTAATAATATAATGTCCGTTGCCGTACTCCCTAAAACTGCGAAAATCTACGAATTTGTACGAAAATCAGTCAAATCCTTTTCCCGTACTCCAAATTTTCGTAGTTTTTCACAGAAGAGAGCGCTCATGGGAGAGTAAAATATTTCCCCAGGCTGCGAATTTTAGTCCAAGAAATTTCTTTGGACAAAGTTATGAAGACCGTCAAATGAATGAAAAATGAAAAATGAAAAACAAAAAACAATACATAAGCTGTCAGTTCCCAAGTGCATCGTTACAAAAGTTGAAAATAATGGAATTTATAGTCTGGACGGGCTTATCCGTGCAATAAATTGAAATTTGTGATATCAAATTGGCTATTTTAAGGAATAATTTCACGTAAATTTTTAATAAACATTTTCAAAAATACACTTTTACTTTGACGTTTAAAAAAATGGCAAAAATTGTTGTTCAAAGCGTTCCCGTACTTTTGTGAAACTTCGTTGCGCTCTGAGAGATTTTTATCCCCACTCTTGCAAAAATGACAGTCTTCACAAATTTGTGCACAAAGTACGGGAACACACTTATAAATTTAAAACAAACAAAAAAATCATCCACCTGTTTTCGAAATATTGAATTTTCAAAATAAAATATATATTTTTTTTGAAAAATCACAAAAATATTCTTAGGAATTTTTGGTATGCAGAATAATTTGAAATTTGATGGAGCTTCAGCAAAATTTTTACTTGCGATTATAGGGTAAGTTATGCATTCGTCGAAAAAAAAAAGTTTTGAGATAACAATCAAACATGACATTACGACGATAGCGAAGACGAAAATAGATGGTCTAAAAATTCTGTCCGTCTGTAGGTCTGTCAGTCTGTCTGTATGTACATATGTATAGACACCTACAGAGCAAACGGTTGGGCCGAATTGGTTCAAACTTGGTATAAAGAGTTTTTTAGGTATTGTACAGAGGGAAATTGAATTTTTTTTTTAGCTCAAAAAATAACGGTACCTGCCATATAACCGTTACGTTCAAAACTATTTTTATCGGAAACGGCACTAACCATTTTGATAAAGTGGAACCGTTTATGATAAATATCAAAATAAAAAAAAAGGTTGTATGGCAAGTACCGTTAATAACAAAATATTAAAAAAAAAATGTTGACCAAAATGTAGTGTACATCTAAAATAGTGCACACAATTTTTTTTTTATCAAAATCGTTACGACCGTTTTCGAAATAATTGAGATGGTAGACACAATTGTGATTCAAAACTCTATTTTAGACAATCACTTAAAACGCTTAAATACCAAGTTTGAAGAAAATCGCTTCAGCGGTTTAGGCTGTAGAGAGTTGTACAGACAGACGGAATTGCGGGACCCACTTTTTTGGTGGTCTCTTTCATCTTAATGTCAACTTTGATTAAAATCTCGAGTTCGATTTTTTTCTAAATGCAAAACGTGCACTATAGTACCTACATATATCGCAAGTAAAAATGGACTCCAACGAAAATGACATAATTAAACAAACATACACTTCTCAAAGAAATATGAGGCTGGACAACTCGTTTTATTTGACACCTTTCACCGCATGTTAAAAAGAAATGAGAAGAGTTAAATAATAAACTCAGAGATATGTACTGGTTGCTCGGGAAACACTCTAAGCTCTGTATCGAAAACAAGCTAATTTTGTACAGGCAGGTGCTTAAGCCTCTGGACTTACGATATACAACACTGGGGTTGTACGCGAGATTCTAATTTAAATACCTTACAAAAATTTGAAAATAAACTCCTAAGATCATCTGTAAGCGCACCTTGGTACATTAGAAACGAAGATCTCCACATAGATCTCGGGATTCCCATAGAAAACGGCTATTACAACACTGCAATAGTACTATAATCGAAATTATCGATGAGACGAATTTAGTACGCCGCCTGCGAAGGACAAAGCCTTCCGATTTGGTGCACTAAACGAGAATCCGCCTTAAAATCGCGGTATAAGCAGGAACTATCACCGTTAAAAATAAATTGCTAGATAAATTTCAACTTAAATGCAATCGGTAGGAGGCTGTGTTTTTAGTGCAGTAAGAATCTCACACTCCTATGAGTACTCGTTTTTCGGTCCTCATAGAGCCTTTGAAGGTTTTACACCTACCCACGGGAAAAAAAAACCTTTCAGTCTCCTCAATGAAGAGATTTGCGTTTCCGCCCTTTGCCCTCCGATAGCTTTTTATCGGAAAACTAACTGGATAAAACAGTGGTTAAACCACTCTTATTCTTTGAATTTTGCCTCGCACCAGAATTTCTAAAAACAAAAAAAGGATCAAAACCTTAAACTTAAGACGATCAAAAATTTAAAATTTTCCATTTCAAACCTTCAACACAAATTTGTTGGAAAAACTAATCTTACTTACATAACTTTAAGTTTATAATTATCTTATTATAGGTATTTTAGATATCAACTATAATAAATTTTTTCTTACTAAAAGACTATTATCAAAAAGATAAATTATTATTCTTACTTCATGTTAAATATTAATTTGAAAATTTTTGCAATCACAAACGTTACTAATGGAATAATCAGTATCTAAATTTTAAAGTATCATAAACATTTCCATAGAAATGGTCTACTCTCCTCTTTCTAATTGCATATTAAATATTGTATTGTATAAATCTGTAGTGTAGAATCTTGTTATTGACCATGCGCGTCAAAAGAAATTGTAAACAGCTCCACGAGCAAGAGCTGTCATAAACTAAAAATCAGTATCTGTAGCCATGTTGGCAAAATCATATAAAACTAAAAGCCATACATTATAGCCTTCTATAATATTAATAATCAATAATCCAACTTAAAAAAATAAAATGCACGACTGGGTCGTACGAACTTGCTCTAGGAGCTAACAAATTTAATATAGCTAAACATTGACACTGTTTAGTAGGTATAAGTATAGTCTAGTTATCCTATGTCGGTTTAAAACCGATGTAAGTAAGATTACCTTGATTCTTATAGCGAGTTTCATTCAAATTTCAAAGATCTCCTGTCAAAATCTAGATTTGATCTTTTCAAGGAAACTTTTTTCCAGATTTAATTGTAGTATTGTTGAATAACTAACACACACATTCGTGAAAAAAACATATCTTCATCATCAGATGACAAGATAGACGAAGCAATCAAAAACTCCACTAAATTTATAAAATCTAAATTATTAATATCTTGGGTCATTATTTGTTAATTTTTTAAATTTTATTAGCTTACAAGTTCACAACAAATTAATAACAAAATATTTACCATTTGACCGTTGAGAGAAAAGACTTTTTACATGTATGGTTCATTCAGAACAAATCTGCCAACCCATCAGAGATCAGATTTTTCGTGTTGAGATCTGATCTAGATTAGCTCTTTTTGTTGAAATGAAAAACTCTAAATTCAAAAAGATTCAATCTTTTTATAGAAAGACGCAATCTTTTCTTGAATGAAAATCGCTATAAAAATCAGTTATTATGTAGCCATATTGTCAAAATCATATAAAACTAAAAGTGAGAGCAATACATTATAGCCTCCTATAATATTACTAATTAATAATGAAACTTTTAAAAAAATACGCTCGTGACATGCTTCAATCAGTTTTGTATGTTTCAATCAGGAATACTTGATGGCCTGACTGTTAGTGAGGCTTGCAAACTGACATAATTTCCTGTTTGCTATTAACGACCATCAGGAAAAAATATTCACTTTCATACTAATATAACTGACCCCTTAGGCTGTAGATTAATTAACAAATGGATGGAATTTTGGGTCACAATTTCTTCCTGTTATTTTTATCATCTTTCTTTTTGAAATGCAAAACTTGACTTAAATCAAGTGTTAAATCACTGGTTTCATAGCGATATCCTTAAATATTTAAGTCAAAAAACAATTTTATATTAAATTACATATTTTCCAAATTAAAAATAAAAGTTTATATAATTGGACATGTCTGTACAAGTTACTTAATTTTAAAGGTCATAACCTGTGTACTCATTCTGTAAAACGAAAACGATTGAAATACATAGTTTTTGCGATATCTATTCATATCTATTATCAAAACGATAAACGATATGTTTCGATCGTTTTCGTTTTACACAATGAGTACTCTGGACAATTATGTACTTATAAGAGTCCAAGACCATTTTAAAATATGTATTTTTAATATTTTTTGTTCAATTATTTTATTGGTTTCGCCTGTAGTAATTTGTATACTACCTCCGATTTTCTTAGAGGTAGATTATTAATAATAGTGTTTTTAAAAGTTATAAATCCTTAGAGCAAACGAACAGTTTGGATTCTAAGTTTTAAAATCAGGAATTATAAAACAAAAATACAATTGCAAGTAATTTTATTAACTATTGAAAAATTAAATAAAAAAACTCACCCATCTTGACTGTTATGGAAAGCCAAGACAATAGACGGACTTGAGTAGGCATTACTTGTGACCCATGTACAATGAACAGCGAACATCATAAGAAGCATTAGAATTGCCAAAATCACCACACTTTTAAGATTAGCACCAATGCCAGCAGATCCTTCATGAGCCGCATCATGTTTTGGTCTGTGTTTCAATTTGCCAGCCTATACAATAAATGATCAACAAAATATTTATAACCAAGTATAAATTTAAAAAAATAAAAAACCCACCTTATCATACATATTTTTCTTTTCCACTGAAGTGTCTTCGGTTTCATCTGCTCCTTTGTTCGGTGAACTGTCTTCTTTCAGGAAAACCTCGAGCAGGCAAGAGAACGCAATACCGGCTAACATACACACTACTGGCGTGAGTGTGAGCATCAACCGCACCATAACTCCGGCAAAGTAGACGGCACTTATTGCGTAAAGGACAACAAACACCCTCTCGTCATTGATCTTTTTGATGCAGTACCATAATCCCACAGGGAATGCACAAACCAAAATGTGTAAATCGAAAAAGAATGAGAACCACGTCGTTGGTTGATGTTCCGACACTGACGCGATGATGGGAATGTGAATCTTAGCGTAGCCAGTGTCCCAGAGAGAATAGAACCTTCCACTCCAGGGAGCCACAACACCCATCATAGTAAGAGCAACAACAGCGAGGAAAACTACTGAGGCTGCTACCAGAGCACCCACTATGAATAGCCTCTTGAACTCTGTCTTGGAGAGAATCGTTTGTAAATGTTTGAGCACACCTACTGCCAGAATAAGCACAAACACTCCCATTGCCGCCATGTGTTCACTTGTGCGAATCGGTTGGAAGCCAACGAAAGGAATCTGCATCGAGAATAAGAGCCCCAGAATGTAAAATGTAGTGTAACTTGTAAGTAATCTAGGCGAGTATCTGCCCATGAGCAGCAATACGAAAACGTGCAATGGAATCAAATTGATAATGAATACGTAGCCGCCCCAGGCTGACACCATATAAAAGTAGGATAAAGCCGCCATCGATGACCAAAATACAGAACCCGTTTTGACCGACTTCACCCACAAATAGTACGTGAATTGAAGTGCGAAGATAGCTATTCCTTCGTTATCATAGGACCCGGCTACTGATCGACTTATGTAGCCAGGAACGATAGCTATGAAGCTGGCAGCAAAGAGGCCGGCACCCGGAGACCAGAGTTCCTTCGTCAGCAAATAGGTAGAAATTGATGTAAGTCCACTGAAGACGGGAGCAAGGAACACGCAGATATCCCTAATATGGACTGGGATATTCAAAGCATGCAATATGTAGTGAATGCCTCCCGACGTTATCATTAATCCAGGGTACACGGTACCACCTACGATTCGACCTAGTGGATACCAAGCACGCTCATCAAACCAATTCAGAAATTTGTAATAGCCGTGTTCGACCATAAACGCGGTGGCGCGATAGTTGAACCATGGATCAAATTCGTGTATGATGCTCTCAAAACGAATGACAGCAAACAAACGTGATGCAAATCCAGCTAACCAAGCTATAAGGAGCACTGCAAATGTGATAAGACTGCTGTAGCCAGCTGCTTTGCGATTGAGCAGCTTCGCTGGGCGATTCATTTTTACTTCAAAGATTTTTCCAAATGCACAATTTTGATATAATCGAGGCAAAAAGGTAAAGTTTGTTAAATACTTTTGTTGCTTTTAGAAAACATTCGTTCGCCCTTTAGGGTGTTTTCTCCACACTTTGAGATTTTTTTCTTGTGAAGAAGAAAAATCCAATTTGACTTTTTACAACACCACCGACCGAAAGAAGAATGACACGTCGCCCAACAAAAACACCGGCCGTATCAGGCTTGGCAACGCGAAGAAAAAAAAAACTTGAGATAAAAGAAATGTGATGCCAAAATACCACAATAATTGACACGTATCAGGCGGTTTCAACATTTCATATACGATAGCAGAACTATGAACATGCCATGAGCAAAGTAAATGTAGACGAAAATAACTGTGTTTTATTGGGAATCTATCCATTGTACCGTAAGTAATTCCCAAAAAAAAACGCATCGACCGTAGCATGGACAGTAGCTTTTTTATTTTTGTAAAAATGGTACACCTGCACAGCAGTCACAAGTAATGAAAAAGTCTTTTGCAAAGTAAAATTATTAAAAAATCAAAATTAGGAACAATAATTAGCTTTTATTCATATAAAATAGAAAGAAGAAAAACGTACCAATATTTAATTTATGTTTCAAACCTATTTCTTGTGTTCATTTTTTCTGCATTTGCAATTTTAAATTCGAACATTCATTTTGCACCAATAGAAAGGAAATGAAAAGTGAACGGGTATGTTCATAGACTATGGTCAAGTCCTTTTTTCCACAGGGCAATTTGTGTATTGCTTTAAAAACCGTCTAAGCCTTTCACACGAGGACACACAATTGCCGGAGATTTGCTTGTTTCCTTTTAATGTTTCTTGGTTTTGAACGCACACTACAACGTAGTTTAAATTGTTCACTCCCCTTACATTTCCCCTTTATATTTCATGCTTTTATTTATGTTCTGAGTAGATCGATAGCTAGAGTTTTATTTTTCAAGTCAATTTACAAATTTATTTTCTGAGTATGTTTAGCTTTCAATTCAATATTCGGATTAAGGAACAAATAGTTAACATTTGGTTTGCAATTTCCATGCACATGTCAAAACAATGGGATCACAAAATTGTACGCCCAGTCCATGTCCATGTAGTGAAGCGAATACCGTTCATGGCCAACGTCCATTAAACAGTGAGGAAAAACACATTTTGTGAAGTTCAGTTGCCGCTTAGTGCGCTTAGGCCAGGCGCGCACATGCATTTTTTTCCTAAACGAAATAGTTTAATCATTAATTGAACGATGATCGCGCACATACGCAACTTAAAAATCAATCAACGGGATAAACCAACACACAGACAACATATTGATTTAATGTACGCGCAGTTACATTATAGTTCGGTGTGATTCAAACTGAAGAACTTATTTGGGGCGATCGTTCGATTTGTGCCAAAACACAAACTTTTAAGTTGGTCGAATCGCGGACTGAATAGTTTTTGCATGTGCGCGCACTCTCATATAAGTCCATGGTATTCACTTTAGCAACCAAACTGTTGAAAAATTGTAAGTTGCATATGTGCGCGCCTGGCATTATAGCTCATAGAATTTCAAACGAATAAATATTTTGCGGCGCAGTGTCGAGCAGTTCCTCTATAGTGCAGTTCCACTCAATGCGGTATGTCTTCTCAAATTGCTTTATTGTAGATCTAAATAAAAAGTTCACCAAACTCCGTTTATTTATAACTATCAATAAAAATTGAACACAACACGAATATTGGTCTTAGTTAGTCAAAAATAAAAGTAAAACCGAATTCATTCCATAGATATTAATTTGAAAAAATGGTAATCGAAATTTGTTAAAATTGATTAATTGACATTAGGGGTATGCAAAATTGCAGATATAGGTAGAATTTTAGACATACTCCAGAAAATAATTGAGTTTCTAATAATAAAAGTCAGAAACTTTCCAAAAGAACAGCTTATAATTTATTAAAAAATGGAATTATCTAAGATCTTAGAAATATAAGCTGGGCAGCTATAAAAAAAAGAAAAATAAAAGAATCAAAAAGATCGATTTGACTCACGAATGAAATTAATAATTATAACACCATGAACACATCCATCGAGATTCAACCCAATTATCAATCGTACCAACAAAACTAACAAAATCAAATTCGAGATTCGAATAAACGTCATCTAGCCATCCACCGTAGCTTCTACTTTAGCTTTTTATCGAACGTAGCGAATTTTATGTAAAATGCTACGACGGATAAACTTACGGCGGATAAATTTCCCAATAAAACACAGCTAATATCAATGAACTTGTAAAGACATGTTTAAAAATTTCTTTTTGAAAATGACCTTTGTATATAGAAATTAATAGTACTATCATGACGACGAAATTCATCCAACCTGCAATAAAGTCCACTACCATCCTGGGTTCCACTGGCAGAACTATAAAAATGCCATGAACAAATTAAATGTAAGCATTGTATGTAGATATTAATAGCACAAATAAGCCATAATAAGATTGGAAACTTTCGACGTTTCACCCCCCAAAACCAATTTACTAACATTGTTGTATTTGTAGCTTTGAAACTCTATCCATGAATAGATGGGAAATCGAAAAACAAAACAAAAACAAATTACTAGGGCTGTGTTGTTTATGGGTCTATAGGAAGAGGAACAGAAAAGATTCTTGTGTGCGTTTTTATCAATGTGTCTATTGGAAGAGGAACAGAAAAGTTACCTGTGTGCGTGTTTCAGCTTGTAGGCAAATGTCAAATGAAAGCAGAGGTTTCCGGTCTTTACGTTATTAGTTTATGATTAATAGTACTATCATGACAACGAAATTCATCCAGCCTGCAATAAGTTCTACTACTCATCATGGGTTCCACTACCAAATCGGAGGTTATGTAGTGTTGGTGTGTTATGAAAATGCGTATGAAGAGAAATAGTGTGATAATAAATTGATGAGAAAACTATATAAAAAATTTATTATAAGTTAGAGGAGAAAAGGAAAACAATTTATTTAATAGGTTTTTTTTTGTTTTTTTATTAGGATTTTTTTTGTTGAGTAGGAGCTGGTTGTGTGTTATTCTACGGGCAGATAGAATGAAAATTGTCTGATGGCTGTAGGGAATATTTAAATATTCAGGTATACACTTGTGTGCAACGGTCACTACTCAATAAAATAAACTTTTTTTTCACAAAATGAACAAACACGATAATAATTTAATAATTAAAATTTGAGATTTCTGTTAATCGTTGTGAAAAAAAAAAATTGTTCTTGTGACAATTTTTTTTTAATTTTATATTAATATTTGTTTTTGGATTTAAAAAAAAAAATAATTTTCTTGAAAAATCAGATTAGATAAGTAATTTCGTAAAAAAACGAGTTGACGAATTTTCAAATAAGAATTGTTTATTAATAGGTATTATATATTTTTTTAAGTCGTTTTTTACTTATTTTTTTTAAATGAGTATTCAACAATATATATATACATTTGAAAATATTATTTAAAAAAATTTCAAAATATTGTTTTTTTTTTTTTAAATCCAAAAAATAAAATAAAATTTAATAACAAATTTTTTATTTGAAAATTCTTGGAGCCGTTTTTGAGAAATAAATTTTTATATGGCAGGTAGGTAGGTACTGTCATTTTTCGCCTTAAAAAAGCTGAAAAAAAGCTAGGGACATGTTTATGAATAAAAAAAAAACGTTTAGGCTGTAAACTCGTGGACAGACAGAGAGACGGAATTGCGGACCCATTTTTTCGTCTTCGCTATCATCGGAATGTCAAGTTTGATCAAAATCTCGAGTTCGATTTTGTTCGGATCCATAACTTGTAATATACTCGTAGTACCTACATATATAATAGCCGTGTTTTATTATCGCCAATAACCCATATGGTTCACCCCGTAAAAATAAAACGATCTGGGTTATGTACTGATATGTAGCCTCTATTCACCGAATTTAATACTAATATTAGCAAACCCAGATAGAAACCCCGATAGAAACCTGGATCTCGTGTTGTTTTTGTAATACGTGTTAAAACATAACCCAGACCCATACCCGTAGATAATAAAACGCAGTTAATATCGCTAGTCAAAAAAAAAAAAATTAAAAAAATACTACCTATGCATACCTACTTTATTTCCTAATAAATCTGTCTGGAGAAAGAATTAAATTATTCTCAATAGATATTATATTTGAAAAAGAACAAAAAGTACCTATGTACATACATATTGTATGTAGATGGGTATCTGGGTACACATGTATCTACCTAAACAAAACATATTGAAATATTCCAACATTGCTTTGCTATTTTCGCATAGAAAAAGTGAAAAGCAGCAACTTTGCTACAATTCAAAATCCTAAAATCCACCAAATATCCAAAATTTGAAAGAAAAATTTAAAATTAATTCTAAATATAATATTAATAATCTATACATGCATGTATACCCATATCCATTCTTACTTCAAATTCATGTATACGGCAATAGCCTTGATATAATTAATTTATACCCGCCATATTTTGAAGGGTGCCATGGCAAAAACAGCTTATTCGGGTTTCTCCCTTACCCTCTATATTGTTGTCAGAACTAATAAGATTCGACCGTCTCCCTTGCTTTTTATCCTGTTTGCCTCTACATTTTCTTCTTTTATATCAACAATTCAATATCAAGAAAAGAGAAACAAGCGCCCCCATCGACGGAACTACTAGCTAAAAAATTCTGTCTCATAGTAGTTCTATATGTTTCATATACAAAGGTTCTGATTAAATGATAGTTCGCAGCAACAAAAAAATTCTCAAAAATGTTCATCAAAATCATTGGAGCCATTTAAAGTGTTTCCTTAACGTTTATATGGCAGGTACCGTTATTCATATGCCTTAAAATAAAATTTCCATTTCCGTTATGAGGAATTCCAACTGAATCGAACATACCAAATTTGAAGGTGATCGCTTAAGCCGTTTAGGCGGCAGCTCGTTATGCATACACACGGACAGACTGACAGACAGACATTTTTTGTCGATCACTTTTTAGGTTTCTCTATGATGTCATGTTAGATTGTTATAGATTACGAATTCTAGTACCTATAATCGCAAGTAGAAACTATATTCCTAAAATAAATAAAATCCGTGACTGAATCGCACGTACTTGCTCCTATGTTCGATCACATTATATGCAACGATTCTTAATAAAACTGCTAAATATATTTTTAAAGTTTTTCACTTAATTTTTTTATATATAAAAATTCTTAAACTTTTTCTAAAAAAAAAATGGTATGAACATTTTAAATATTTAATAATATAAATACAAAAACAAAATTTCAGAAAAAATTGTCCAACCGTTTTCGAAATATTGAATTTTCAAAAAAAAAAATAATTTTTTTGTAAAAAATTCAAAAAAATATTTGTCGAAAATTTTGAAATGCAATACTATTTAGAATCTGAATGAGCTCCTGTATAAAATATTTTAGCGAAATCCGTTGGCAGGTACCGTTAATAACAAAATATTTAAAAAAATTTTTGGCCGAAATCTTGACCATACCCAAGGTAGTACACACACCAATTTTTTTTCAAAATCGTTAAGCCCGTTTTTGAGATAATTATGATGTTAGAAAAATTTGTATGGCCAGTACCGTTATTTTTGGGCTTAAAACAACGAGTCGAAAATCTATTTTGGACAATCACCTAAAACGCCTAAGTACCAAGTTTAAACCAAATCGGTTCAGCCGTTTAGGCTGTAGATCGTTATACAGACAGCCAGACAGACAATCCGAGAGACAGACAGACAGAGGGAATTGCGGGACCCACTTTTTTGGTGTTCTCTATGATAGTAATGTCATGTTTGATTGCTAGAACATTTTTTTTGTACTACGTACTCAAGTTTCAAAAAAAAAAAGATTTTAGATAAAAAAAAAATAAATATTTCCATTTGAAATTTGCATTTTATATGTATATTAATAACTAGCAGAAAGTCCCCGGCGTTGCTCGGGGACCCGAAGCAATAGTCTTTTCATGCAATATCTTCCAAATGAAATGAAAAATTAAGAAAAAAAATTGTAAGAAAAAAGATTTTTCATTTATTTTGTCGTTCAATACCCATGTTCTGTAACTCTCGAATCGATAATAATAGTCTAGAAACAAAAAAAAATTGTTTGTTTTGGTTTTAGATGTCAAAATGACACTTCAATTTATTGACTTCCATTGGAAATAATAACATAACATAATAACCCCCTGTAAGTGAGGAAAAGTTATCGCCTGAGTTACAGAAGATGGGTACAGGATTAGTGTTCTTATTTTTTTAACAACGAACTATTTTTCATTTTGGGACTCTTCGCTTTCCGGAGATTATTTTTTTTACTTCCGATAGGTAAATACAATTTAAGGCAAGTTATGCATTCGTCGAAAAAAAAGTGTTGAGATAACAATCAAACATGACATTACGATGAAAGCGAAGACGAAAAAAAATGGTCTAAAAATTCTGTTCGTCTGTATATTAGCATAACCACTTATTGTCCAAATGGGTGGGCCGAATTCCTCCAAACTTTGTATAGAGTTGTTTTTGGTGAGACTGCCATTATCTTAAAGCTCATTTTTCTCGAAAATGGTTCTAATGATTTTGATTTTAAAAAATCAGAGTATTTTTTCGGTTTGAACTATTATATGGTTGGAAAACAAATTACCAGTAATAGCTAAGAACGGTACCTTCCATAGGACCTATTTTTTTGCTTTCTGCTATGTGGAAAACGGCATAGGTGATTATTTCCTTCATTTTAGCTGGCACATGAAAAGTTGGGACCCACCAAATTTTGTTTTGCTTTCATGCATATATCAACCTACGCGAAAGCATGAGCTTACATTTGCAAGTTAGATTTTACATTCGCAAAAGTAGCCACTGGCGCTGGGGAATCCTTGCAGATGTACGTTCTTAATTTTTTATTTCATTTGGAAGATATTGCATTAAAAGACTTTTGCCTCGGGTGCCCGGGCAACACCGGGGACTTTCTGCAAATTTGGCAATAAAATCCATAACAACAGCGGAAGTAAACAAAACAAAAACCAATTTGGATATAAAATCCATGGAAACAGCAAAATGTAAACAAAACAAAATATAAATTTGGAAATTCTATTTCAAAATCAGGATAAATTTAAGAGGTAAGTGCAAATATTTGTGTATAAAGCATTCAAAACATAACTTATATATTAAATTTAATAGCATAAAAGCTGACCAAAGGACAACAGAAGAAGATATAATCATTTTTATGGCGTGTCAAATGGTAAGTCGTCAGTTGATCTGTCATATACAGACAAACTGACATCGAAACAAAATTACACTTTTAAATATTAGTAGATATAGATGGCATGCAAACTTTTCTCTAAAAATGTTTTTAACATTTTATACATAACCAATTAATTAAAAAAAAAAACCGCTCCAACGATTTTTAAAATTCTTTTTTGATATACGGGTGGCGCACGGCTCGTGCTACAATAAGAAATTTAAATAACTTTTATTTTAATCGATGTATTCCATAATTTTTTTTTTATTGGATTAAAAATTAAATTTTATTTTGAATAACTAATGGTTTTTAAAGATGATAGACCGCAAATGACCTCCGCGCTCATCCACGCATATTTGGCACCTGATCATAAAATTGTTTATTGCACCCTGAAGGGTTGAAATTGGGATCGTATCAATTATTGTATTAATGTACTGTTTCAATTCAGTCTAATTCCTGGATTTCGTTATGTACCTTTCCTGCTTGACATAACCCCAGAAAAAAAAGTCAGGTGCAGTCAGGTCAGGTTACCTTGGAGGCCAGCGGAAAGTGCAGTTTATGGATATAAATTTGTTTGGGAATTTTCGTTGGAGCTCCGCCATAACTTGTGTGGCTACGTGTGCACTTGCTCCATCGTGTTGAAACCAAATCCTGCTGAAAGGTATACGTCTTCTTTGGCGAAGTTCTGTGTAAAAAAAACTCCTTCAACATCTTTAAATAACGGTCCCCATTGACAGTTTGCGTTACACCGTTTTCTTCAAAAAACTATGGCCCGACAATACACCTTGATGAAACTGCGCACCACACAGTGACTCATTCTGGGTGCAGTTCCATTTAATGGATCATTTCTGGATCAGATTCACTCCATATACGGTAATTTTGCTGGTTAACATTGCTGCTTAAGTCAAAATGGGCCTCATCAGACATGAGCAAACAATTTATCAATGTGTTGTCTTTTTCGGACATTGCAATCATTTTTCGGCAAAATTCCAGGCGAACAGGCAAATCCTGAGGGCTTAACTTGCTTGTAATTTGGACTTTGCACGGAAACAAGCTTAAATCATCATGAAGTATCCGTTGTAATGACTGTCTGCTAACTCCAATTCGGCCCGATAAGTTTCGAGTCGAAACCCTTGGATTTGCCTGTATTGCCAATGAAACAGCCACGATTGTATCCTGACCCGAACATTGAGATACGGTCTTCGTTCGATGCTGCCAGATTCGGAAAACATGTTCACCAGCCTCATAATGGTCCATCTACTCGGGGGAGTACTGCCAAACTCCAGCAAAAATTCCCTTTGGACGAAAATGACGGACTGCAAAGAATGGTATCGCTGATATCCAAATCCTTTTTTCAGTATCCCAAGCATTCATTTTGATAAATCTAAATAGTAGCGTATAAAATAAAAAAAAAAATAAACCGATTACTAACACTGGAAAAAAGTTATTACGTTTTATTTTTGTAGCACGATTCGTCTGCCACATTGTATTCTTCTTTGTCCAAACATTCAAATGGCGTCCTTGTTTTCCCTCAAACTATACCAACTAAGCAATATAAAAAGCTTTTATTATGTGTAGTTACAATTTATTTCTTACCTTATAATATTTCTTTTTTACTAATTTTTGCGTACGTCACTGAACAGCTAGATATATACAATGTAGGCCCTCATACATTTATATACATGCAGCTATAAAAATCACTTGAAAATTATGTATATTTCACACAAATTATAATTATAGCTATATATACATAGTATTTAGCTACCTACCCACCTATATCCTTAACTTTCATTATTATATGTACAAAATATTTACATACCTACGATCTATATATGTATTTCTCTTCTAACTTGAATAATTAAAATTCATAACCTATATTTAAATATACATTTGTAGGTAACTATGTAACTTTTCCTCGCATGCGCATCATCCATTCGAAAATCTATTATACTATGGGGTTTTCGTTTGGTAAATTTATATTTTGATCTTTAAATTATTTTTTTTCGTAACGAATAGAATACGTTTTCAGATTGATTTTTATTTGCTACACCCATAATCCAGATCTGCAAAATTGATTAAAAATATAAAAAAAATAAATCAATTTTGTTGGCCAATCGAGGGTAAAAATTGTCAAAATTAGTTTTTTGACAGATCTAAATCAAAAAAAAATTGATTTGTGTTACCAAAAGAAAGCCCCATAAGAATCAAGGTAATCTTACCTACATCGGCCTTAAACGTCAATAGGAGAATTAGACTATACCTACCTACTAAGCAGCGTCAATGTTAAGCTATGTACATTAAAGTTGTTAACTACAAGGCCCAGTTCTTAGAAGTTATTTAATTAAGATTGCTTAAATATTTAAATTTTCTTTAAGCAACGTTACTTAAATAAGTATAATTGATTTTTCAAAAAATAAAAATAAAAATTATTAGACGTTTAACAAGTAGGTACTCATAAATAGTATTTTATTAAATTAATTTTATAACGTAAATATATTTCTTCAAAGAAAAGTAACAAAGAACAATAAACTAAAAAATGTAAAAAAAAAACAATGAAAGTGCAAACAGAGAGACATGTTTCAGGGGAAAACAAACTGTATTGCTGACTTACTTCACATATATTGATTGTTCATAGTATTATGTATTTATTTCATTTGAAATTTTCAAAAATAAGTTGGTTCATATTCAGTTAAATATCTAGTCAATGTAATTCATGTTTTACTCTTAGCCAAAAATAAATAAAGCAAAAACACCAATATTCAATATAATACAAAAAAAGTACACATACGCCCTAGTTCACAATAAACGTTTCCTGTAAGTTGAAAGTGAAACAAAAGATACATAATTGTATAAATATTATTTCGAAAATATTTGCATTAACTTTATCTTAATTGAGTAAAGAACTTCTAAATCTGACATTTCCCTACCATATTTTAATGTGTAACGTATATGGTACTTATGTATACCAACTGCAGTATCTGCATATTTGTCTCTTTAAAAATAACTCATCGAATAAAGTTCAGCTTTCGACTTTAGGAGGTCCATATCTGAACACAGAATAACAAATATATAAAATACTAGCTTGCATTCACCCGATTTGCCGGGTGATAAATAACTAACATAATACCAAACAAAAGTATTGAATTTTATTAAATTTTATTGAAGTGCCTTTTGATATATAATATTTTTTGTTTGTCCATCGATTTCATTAAGATCCATTAAATGGTTGAGGCGTGAATGCGTCAACCATTGAATCGATGAGGCATGGAAAATATGTACCCATAGCCTTTCTTAGAGACTGACTTAGCAGATATGTTATATAAGTTCTGTGGAAAATTAAAACAAATCTATCAAACGGGAACTATGCATTTAACCGGAATAAAAGGAATATTGTGTACTATTCGAGACTATAATCTATTTCTGTGCTAAATTTAATCCAAATCTGTTCAGCCGTTCTGGAGTTATTGGCAACAAACATCCATCCATCCAAACTTTCACATTTATAATATTACTAGCAGATACCCGTGCGATGCTACGGACCCACGGAAATCTAATGAAATCATCTATTCACATACAAAATTTCATTCAAAACCCTTCAGTCGTTGAATGTAGGCACAAATGACGAACATGCTCGCCTAACATGCTGGCGCTCGCTGTGCTCTTCTTGTATGTGGGCTGGTTCGTTCTGTTGGCCAAAAATTTAGATTTTGTCGTGTTCGTTGGCTTTGATGTTCGTAGTGTATGGTCATGTTCGCGAACAAAGCTAAGATTTAATATTGGATTCAAAATGAAAGAACTACAAAAATAAAGTTGGGAAAAATAAATCATGGCTAATCTTCCAGCTGCTTACCAAATTTCATTAAAATCCATTCAATGTTTGAGGCATCAATGCAGAACAAACAACCAAGTATATATTTTGTTCATATATAAGTCTCTCCCGTATAGGCATAGGAACTGTTCGGTTCCATTTTTCGGGAAAAAAATGACCTATGTGATAAGCGAGTATGTGTATGTCCATGTGCTAAATTTTATCCAGATCCGTTCAGCCGTTCGTGCGTTATTGAGCAAAAAGCATCCATCCATCCCACCCATCCATTAATAATATCAGTAGGATTATCCGAAATTTTCCAACGAATTTTCCACCTTTACATTGTCCAAAATCATCAAATCATGCTTTAAATTTATCTATATATCATCGTTTTTCTAGAATTTTTCGAGTTTTCCACTAAGAATTTCCCATTTTTTTATTCGAAAGGCCATTCCGGAACATTTGCATACACAATTAAATACAAAAAATAAATTTTCGATTTTTAAAATTTCCCGACTTTTCTGGAGGGTTTACCCAAAAATTTCTTTCGAAAAAACCTTCTTCTGGATTTTACGAACAACTAAAAAAGAGTTCGAGCTTAATCGGCCCATTCGTTCTCAATTGATGAATTACAATACATTTTTCACACCAATTTTTAATAGCAGATGCCCGTGCGATGGTATACGGACTTTCTATCCCACGGGAATCTAACGACATCTATACACCTACAATTAAAAACTGTTCAACAAACACCCAAGTATATGTATATATTTTTTCATATTTAAGCCTCTCCAATAGGAACCGTTAATTTTTTTCGGGATAAAAATGACATATGTGAGAATCCAGTACCCCATCCATCTACCAATCAAATTTAATGCAAATCCGTGTGCTTCTATGCGCCTTGTGAATAAAAGCTATCTTGGCTGAGTTCTATGCAAAATTAAAACACACCTATCCCACGGGAACCATACATTTTTCCGGGATAAAAAGTAGCATGTGGCCTATTCCAGACAATAATCTATCTCTGTACCAAAATAAAAAAACATCCATACATCCAAACTTTCACATTTATAATAAACGGTGATTTTTAAGAGCTTGGTTTTTGAAAATTCAAAAAAACACAGAAACTTGTAAAAAGTGAATGAAATTTTTATTTGGATCGATAAATCAATTTCTGCCATTTACTTTTTAAAAATAATTTCACTTAAATGTTGCCCGCGGCTACGCTTCAGGTGGTCCATTCTGAAGGTCCAATTTTGGCAAACTTTTTCACACATTTCGGCCGGAAGCTCACCAATGACGCGTTCAATGTTGGCTTCCAAGGTAGCAATCGTGTTTGGCTTGTCCCCATGGACAATAGACTTAACATAGCCCCACAAAAAATAGTCTAACGGGGTCAAATCACATGATCTTGGTGGCCAATTGACTGCGCCAAAGCGTGAGATCAACTGCTCACCAAATTCGCCTCTCAATTGATGCATGGTTTCGCGTGCAGTGTGGCATGTGGCACCGTCCTGTTGGAACCACATGTTGACCGAGTTCAATTCTTGCATTTTCGGCAAAAAAAAAAATCTGTTATCATCGAACGGTACCTTTCTCCATTGACCGTAACCCTGCGGCCTTCATCGTCCTTGAAGAAGTACGGCCCAATGATGCCGCCTGCCCATAAACAGCACCAAACAGTGCATTTTTCGGGATGCATTGGTAGCTGCTGAATTGCCTCTGGCTGCTCTTCACTCCAAATACGGCAATTCTGCTTATTCACGTATCCATTTAGCCAAAAATGAGCGGAAAAAAAACGGACGTAGCTTGCGAAACACATTTTTCACAGAGCACGAATTTTGATAATAAATTTCAATAATTTGCTAACGTTGTTCAGGCGTAAGTCTATTCATGATGAAATGGCAAACAATACTGAATCGAAATGTCAAATGTTCGTGGAATTTGTCATGTGTGATCTGTCAAAAATATAAACGTCAAAAACCAAGTAGCAAAAAAATCACCCGTTATTAGTAGGATTAGTAAGATATATAAGTAGGAAGCAGAATATACCTACCAATTATCTTTGAGATTTATGGAAAATTATACATGAATATAAAACGATTATCGATTGGATATAGGATATATACATATTTATGTACAACGTTTTACATAATACCTATGCGCACATTTAGATTTTTTAAATAATTTTTCGGTTGAAATAGCAAAACCACAGACAACCTAATTTTGCTTAAGGTATCACTTTTATTCTTTCTTCAAAGTGTAGTAAGTTAGATTTCCAGAATATACCTACATATAAAGGATGTCTGGTAAAGAATGAATAACCTTGGATTGACTTATAGCTGACTTTATGACCGTTCTAAAAACAGAAATAAAAAGTTGCATTCAAAGCAAAAGAAAAGATATTTGCATTTGTTCGTTCAGTGTAGTTTTATTTGCCTTACTTTTCGTTTTTTAATACCACGAGTGTGAAAAAATTTCATTGTTTGTTTAAGTTGCAATTATCTACACTATTTGTGCCAACACATAGGTGATAGAAGATTTTAATAACTGTTACAAGTTTTGAAAAAAAAAAAAAAATAAAAACAAAAAATATTTTTGAAAGCTTAATCACCTCTGTTCGATAACATCATGTGCTCAAGATACTTATTAGAAAGAGTTAAATCTATTTTTAGTTTTTACTTAATTTTTGTAAGTAAAAATTCCATAATTTGTTTCTATATTTTATAATATAAATTAAAAAATATAATTTAAAGCAAAATAGTCCATCGTGTTCGAATTGAATTTTCAAAAAATGATTTTTTTTTTCAAATGCAAAAATATATTTTGAGAAAATTTTGGTATACGGTATTATAACGAATTGCAAGGACCTCTAATATAAAAGTTTTGATCGAAATTTTGTCGAGAAAACGGAAAATAAAAAAAATTGATTGCATGGCAGGTACTGTAATATGGCTATAGTAGTGAGCAGATTTTTGTTTATCGTCAAAATTGTTAGAGCCGTTTTCGAGATAATTAAAATAGTAAAACAAATTGTATGGCAAGTACCTTCAAATTTGGGGCTAAACAAAACGAATCAAGAAACTTTTTTTATTTTGAAAAATCGATTATTCGAAAACGGATGACAATTTGTTCAAAAATATATTTTTAAGCTTATATTATTGAACAATACATCAATATTTTTTTAATGTAATTACTTACAAAGAAGCTTATAAAACAAATTTACAAACCCTTAAAACTTAAAGGCATTCCCATAAAAAGAACATGTTACGTCGTATCAGACCAATTCAGCATACCAATTTTAGTTTTTTATGAACATCTTCATTGTGTCCCCATTGAAAATAAATGTACCTACACAAAACAGTATTACGGATGTATTTTTCTCATTTGATACTGTTCCTCCTATTGTTGTACCATCAAGCAACTAACAAATGTTAGCGTCCTCCCGGTTCAAGATATTTGTCTTTCTGAGTTTAAATTTTCTCTGTAAAATACACGTATTTTCAGAAACGTTTTGATAAAGTTCGGTATTGAATGCGTGTATTTATTTAATATTTTTCAAAATGTATGACACTAGATAGTCTATTGTAAAAAAAACCACAATCGGTTAAATCTTTAGCTTCGGTCAAAAAAGGTCGAAGTCTTGTTTATTTATTTTGTGGTGAGTTGAATTTTCGACTTGATCATCCTCAATTTAAAGAACATCTAATATGTTTCTTGAGCAAACCTTTTCTTTTAAGGAATGCTGATATATATGAATATTGGGCTTCTAGACCAAACATTTATTTACCGCCATAATTGCTTTAAAATATTTATCTGTTCCTCCCACTAGTGTTCAGTGTGTTGCGGCGGGATAGATATATGTGGACATGTGATCCAATTTAACTACGCAAAATGTTGACAATTTATTATTTTTAGCTTTCAACATTAAAATCTTTAATTTTTATTAATGATTGCATAAATGTTTCTTATATTCTAAATATTATCAGTAAAGCTAAACATTTTTAAATCTTTGATAAGCAACGTGAGCACTGGTCTGCAAGTATTTAATATTTTCAAAGTTAGCGAAACACTTTTACTTTTTAATTCCTTGCAAAGTATCTTTAAAAGTTTCACTTTAAATTTACTACGTGTTGATTCATAGAAATAATATGTATTTACCACGTGTGTTTGAATGATAAATGAGTCCAATGACATTGAAAGTTAAAAGTTTCCCAAATCCGTGTTATCTAAGAGCTTTCGAACTCGAAAGCAAACATTTCCCCATGAATCAGGTTTATGATTGTCCATAGAACATGTTTCTGATTTGGTTCTCTTAAGGGTATGCTCTGTAGAAAAATGCCTAGTTATTAAGAGTTATATGCATTTGCATCCACAATCTTACAGATAAATTGATAAAAGGATAACATGTAGTAATAACTACAGTTATTCGCGGAGAGTCGAGCGGTTCGGATGTGGTTTCAATTTTATTTTATTTCTCGCCCATAAAATCATACTCAAAAATTACGTTTTATTCCTTTCAAAATTCAGGGATATAGTATTTTGTTAACGTCTATAGCGGATATTATAAACTTACTACAATGCTAACCAAGTTCCATTTAACCAATATTCTTTTATATTTATTTGGTGTTTTAATGCCCAGTTCTGATTCACAGCAAGATGTGACAAATCTTTCAACCGAATCAAATGAATTCCTTATGAATACAAACTATATGAAGGTTAATTGTGGTGAAACGCATAAAATGGTAGACGAGTGCTTTAAGAATCTACCTTCGCATTTAATGGAATTTTTACAAACAACGAAAATTGTAGCAAATAAAGAAGAAATAGAATCCAAGTGCACGTAAGAAACTGTAACTTATGAATGTTTTTTTTTTGCTTGTAAAAAATATAAATTTAATCTGACTTGAGTTATTAGAGATGTATGTATTTATATAGCATAAGTGAAAATTAGAACTGCATTTATTGGTGGAATGGCTCTAGGGAAGGGACTTAAAATGTATATGAAGGTAGGTATCTATTATACAATGACTAGGACTAAAAATAATAATTTGCATTTACATTTCTAATGTCAAACATTTTCTCTACAAAATTCCGATTTTCTTCTAGGATTTTTATGGCAATATTTTGTCTGAAATATCTGACATTTTTACCAAAATGAATTGGTGGTTTTTCCACTTATAGAAATAGATGAAAAGGTCAAAAGTAATAGGTTAAAGAAGCCATACCTATACACCAGATTCCTGTGGCTTTTCCGTTTGTTCTTGAAAACAGTATCGGCAGCGGCGTAAAAACACGGCAGGGCGCTAGTGTTAATCCTTATTAAATGGATTTTCGGAGAAGTCAACAGTATAATTTCCTTCCTATTTCGCGGTTTCCATTTCCACGAAGCATTACATTGACACCTTCCTAAAAACTGAGCATACCTAAAGTGGAGGAACGTTTAATCAAAAATACTGTTTACATTGGATTTGGCAATTGCCTGGCAACTGAACATAATCTAAGGGAGAGCAATCAAGTAGGCCTTACGACACTTTTAAAGAAATATTACAAAACACACAAACGCTTGCTTTTGCCAAACCTATTATAAATTAAATTAAAATTTGTTAGGGCAAAGTTTCGAAAATCAGCAAGGATTTAGGTACCTGGCACTTTGATGCTAGATATACAGAAATATTGCTCTGGTGAAAATCCACTCTACAATATTACAACATATTACCCTTAGTGGATTTGTCATTTTTTTGCAAGACAGTCCCCATGTGTTTCGATTATATGTATTAATTTTTCAATCCCGTGACAAAGAAGACTGAAATTGGGAATATCAAATTAACAAATATATTTAAATTATAATGCAAGGTTTTTTTTTGTACAGGGTGGCCCACGAATCGTGCTACAATAAGAAATTTAAATAACTTTTATTTTAATCGATGTATTTCATAATTTTTTTTTATTGGATTAAAAATTAAATTTTATTTTAAATAACTAATGGTTTTTAAAGATGAGACCGCAAATGACCTCCACGCTCATCCACGCATATGCAGCACCTATGATCAGAAAATTGTTCATTGCGGCCTGAAGGGTTGAAATTGGGATCGCCTCAATTATTGTCTTAATTGACTGCTTCAGTTCAGTCAAATTCCTGGGTTTTGTTTTCACTTCCTGCTTGTCAGGTCAGGTGACCTTGGGGGCCAGCGGAAGGTGCAGTTTCTGGATATCAATTTGTTTGGGAATTTTCGTTGAAGCTCCGCCATAACTTGTGTGGCTACGTGTGCACTTGCTCCATCTTGTTGAAACCAAATCCTTCTGAAAGGGATACGTCTTCGGCGAAGTTCTGCGTAAAAACACTACTTCAACATCTTTAAATAACGGTCCCCATTGACAATTTGTGTTACACCGTTTTCTTCAAGGAAGTATGGCCCGACAATACACCTTGATGCAACTGCGCACCACACAGTGACTCGTTCTGGGTGCAGTTCCATCTCATGGACCATTTCTGGATCAGATTCACTCCATATACGGCAATTTTGATTGTTAACATTGACGCTTAAGTCAAAGTGGGCCTCATCAGACATGAACAAACAATTTATCAATGTGTTGTCTTCTTCGGCCATTGCAATCATTTTTCGGCAAAATTCCAGGCGAACAGGCAAATTCTGAGGGTTTAACTTGCTTGTAATTTGGACTTTGCATGGAAACAAGCTTAAATCATCATGAAGTGTCCGTTGTAATGACCGTCTGCTAACTCCAATTTGGCCCGATAATTTTCGAGTCGAAACACTTGGATTTGCCTGTATTGCCAATGCAACAGCCACGATTGTATCCTGAACCCAAACATTGGGATCTCGATGATACGGTCTTCGTTCGATGCTGCCAGATTCGGCAATCATGTTCATCAGCCTCATAATGGTCGGGGGAGTACCGTCAAACTCCAGCTTAAATTCCCTTTTGACGGAAATGACGGACTGCAAAGAATGGTATCGCTGCACTTTCCAAATCCTTTTTCAGTATCCCAAGCATTGTTTAGATAAATCTTAATACTTACTTATCTATGATGGCGCTACTAGAGCGTGGTTCTCCTGGGCCTTGCTTAGTATGCCCCTCCAGCCGGCTCGATCTCTAGCCTGCCGTCTCAAATTTTGCACTCCAAGTTGTCGGAGGTCTCCCTCTACCTGTTCGCTCCATCGAAGATGAGGTCTACCTCTGGCTCCCTCTGGCTTGGCGTTGAAGATAAATCTAAATAGTAAAAATAAAATAAAATAATAAAAAAATAAAATAAGCCGACTACTCACACTGAAAAAAAGTTATTAAGTTTTATTTTTGTAGCACGATTCGTGGGCCACCCTGTATGGCAATATCCAAGGTCAGATTTAAAGCTTTGTTGGTTTTTCCAAGTGGACGAAATGTAAAACAAAAACCCAAAAATTACGTCATCTCAGGGAGCAGCTGACATAGCACTGGTGTGACACTTTCTAGGCGGATGAAAGAACATACTATCTACCATTTTGCTTACTGATCAACTGAAATAACTATTGTTGCAAGATTGGATAAATATTCGAGCTACATCCACCCGAAATCAAGTCCATTACCAAAGAGGTTAAATGAGGTTTTTAAAAAAATGGCTGGATTATAATAGTTTATAATAAATATAAACGCAAGAATACAATAATTTACGCGCCAAAAAATAATAACGGTTTATTTTTGTAGAACAGTTCAATGCAAGCATTTTTTACTATGGGATAAGATTTTTCTTCCTCCGTTTGGGCGGGAGGGACAATATCATAAATAAATAAAATGCACGAATGGATCGCAAGCACTTTCTCTTATGTTCGATCACATCGTATACAAAAGATTTCTATTAAGAACGTAAATATATTTTTAAAGCCGATTTTACTTAATTTTTTATAGGTATAGGTACTTATACAAAATTTCTTTATTTTTTTTCAAAAACAAAATTTTGGTGTTACAATTTTAAACATTTAATAATATAAACTTAAAATAAAATCTTATCACGTTTTGAAATATTGAATTTTCGAAAAAAAAATATTTTATTTTCAAAAATCTAAAAAAATATTTCGCGGAAATTTTGGTTTGCCGTATTATTTATAATTTTAAGGACCTCTTACAATTAAGTATTATACATTTTTTTTTCTGTTATATTAGTAAATTTTGAAGTCATTTAGTTTTTGAAAAAAAATGGTGTTTAAACACAAAATTTGGAGAAAAAATATAAAACGCTTAAAGTGTAATTTTTCAAAACTGTAAAACTGTAATACATATATTATATTTTATTTCTGAAATTCGTTGCTCTAATTAATTCCTAATTAAAAACTGAGAACTATATGATTTTATGTCTTCTAGTTTTTGAGTAAATTGAAAATTACTAAAACTACATTTTTATGAGATTGTTTTTTTTTTTGGTATTTGCGGTGATCTCACTTTGAGAGTAGAGTACTACAACTACGGTGCCGTAAGGTTTTAGCGGATTTTTGTAAATGGGGTTAATATAATGATTTTTACCAACGATAGGTACTAAGTAGGTACATATATGGCAAGTTATGGATTCGTAAAAAAATCGAATTCGAGATTTATATTAAACTTGACATTACGATGATGGAGAACATCAAAAAGTGTCCATCTGTCTGACCTCAAGTCTACAGGCTAAACGGTTGGATGAATTTGCTTCAAAATTTTTAGGTATATATTGTTTTTTTGGTAAGAAGACGAAAAATAACGGTACCTGCCATACATATTTTTTTCTCAAAAACGGCTCCAACGAGTCTTAAACGGTGATTTTTTAAGAGCTTGGTTTTTGAAAATTCAAAAAAACACAGAAACTTGTAAAAAGTGAATGAAATTTTTATTTGGATCGATATATCAATTTCTGCCATTTACTTTTTAAAAATAATTTCACTCAAATGTTGCCCGCGGCTACGCTTCAGGTGGTCCATTCTGAAGGTCCAATTTTGGCAAACTTTTTTACACATTTCGGCCGGAATCTCACCAATGACGCGTTCAATGTTGGCTTCCAAGGCAGCAATCGTGTTTGGCTTGTCCCCATAGACAATAGACTTAACATAGCCTCACAAAAAATAGTCTAACGGGGTAAATCACATGATCTTGGTGGCCAATTGACTGCGCCAAAACGTGAGATCAACTGCTCACCAAATTCGCCTCTCAATTGATGCATGGTTTCGCTTGCATTGTGGCATGTGGCACCGTCCTGTTGGAACCACATGTCGACCGAGTTCAATTCTTGCATTTTCGGCAAAAAAAAATCTGTTATCATCGAACGGTACCTTTCTCCATTGACGTAACCCTGCGGCCTTCATCGTCCTTGGAGAAGTACGGCCCAATGATGACGCCTGCCCATAAACCGCACCAAAGAGTGCATTTTTCGGGATACATTGGTAGCTGCTGAATTGCCTCTGGCTGCTCTTCACTCCAAATATGGCAATTCTGCTTATTCACGTATTCATTTAGCCAAAAATGAGCCTCGTCATAAAACGGACGTAGCTTGCGAAACACATTTTTCACAGAGCACGAATTTTGATAATAAATTTCAATAATTTGCAAACGTTGTTCAAGCGTAAGTCTATTCATGATGAAATGGCAAACAATACTGAATCGAAATGTCAAATCTTCGTGGAATTTGTCATGTGTGATCTGTCAAAAATATAAACGTCAAAAACCAAGTAGCAAAAAAATCACCCGTTATAAGAAAAAATCAGTTCATTAAGGCCGCGACTCCATAAGAAATATTTATTTCGGCCATTATTGCAGACACTACTACTAAAAATTTATACTTCTTTGCTATGTGGGCAAACATAAATCGTACAATTTCATTTTCTCCAAGAAGCGCTAATCCCCTTATGTACTTTAGAATAGATATAATCTGTTTTTGAAATGAATTATTAAAATTTAACATGAAAATAAGCAAACTATGAACAAGACTAAATGTTTTGTGAGAAATTTGTGCACGATTAATATGCGATGTCATGAAACGTCAAATTTTATTTCTCCGTTTATTTCTTCTGATAAGACAAGAAATAAATACAAATTCGTATGTCTAAAAATAAAAAAAATCCAGACATAAGGGGCCTCCACAAGAAATATTGACTACATGACACATTTCTTGCACTCATTTATTTCAAGTGGAGGCCTAGGGTAATGAACGGAAAACGTACTTTTTTGTTAATTTTTTTTGGAGAAAAAGGTTATTTAGAACCATTAGTAGAACCATTTTATGGTTTTCTATTTTTTGGAAAACGGTTCATTTGATTTTTTTATGCAGAAGCTTCGAGAAAGTTTAAACACTAGTAAACCAAAGTTTTTCAAATTTTTTTTTCTATTAAATCATTTTTTTTTTCGAAAACTTAATTATCTTATTCTTGAATATTTAAAAAAAAACTTTTTTCCTAAAACAAAAAACAAAACATATACATATACATATACCTATGTACAAATAGTTGTTTTTTATTTACACAGTAGTTCGGAATTTATGAATTTGTATATATGATGACCTACACAAATGGATTTCTGTGCTCTATAAGGGTTAAGCTTACAATAAAGAACACCTCAACGACGACAAACAAATACTTCCTACACAATAAATTTACAATAATACCCATGGGATGTGACTAACTATATGCTCGACTAGTACTTACATACATTATGTTGTTTATTTGTTTTGGATGGTCAGGTCGTTACTTGGATTAAGCGTCCATGATTTTCAAAAAAAAAAAAAATATTACTCGGAGGATCATGGTTAGTTATTATTCAAGTTGCAAACACAATATCGTGGTATATACGAGTACCATACCTACATAATTATTCATTTGCTCTCTTTATTGTTGACTTCACTGAGTGCTTTGTTCCTGGTGCTATTTTATATATGGTTCTTCTAATTAAGGTACATATTTTTTGCAGATTACATTGTATGAACAGCAGTGGAAAATAATATGCAAATAAAAGCTGTTTTCAATTGCTTACCCCTATGTTAAGGTAATAACATCCATGTTGTGAATGAAGTTTAACTATGGGAAAACATCCAAAAGAAAAACTAATAACTTAACCCGGAAGAAATGTTTTTCTGGCTAATATACCTACGTTGTTGTTTTTGTTTGTAGTGCTGTCTCCATTTGTGCTGTTTATTATCAATCAGTGTACTGTAATTACACTCCTTCTAATGTTAATTTACCAAGATTCACTAACACTGTTAATATGAGATCCATGTTATTGAAATAAAAGGGCACTGTATTGCCCAGCCAAGTTCTGGCACTACAATCTATATTCACAGGAATAAATTACAAGCTCAGGCAAATTTTGACAACCTCTGTCTTCAGTACCAATGAAGTCAGAAACTTCCGACTATTCGATAAGCTAGTCAAGCATGTGCGCCTCAAAAAGTTTAAGCTTTTCAATTTAAGTGGTTTCTGAGATATAAGGCCTCAAAAATCACAAAAACCGTTACAACATCAACATTTTGGAGCGCTGTAACTTTTAATGTTTTCGCGGTTGTTTACATATAAAATATTTAGTTTTTAGGATAAGCCGCGTTATGACTATTTAGTATTTAGAGAGTTCAATTCTGTACTCACCCCGAACGTTTCGCTACGAATTGCATCGAGCGTGATCACCGGGAAACTGCACTCCCTGACATTGTAGAATCTTGAAATTTTGCACAACGGTAGGTCTTGTGATGCAAGCAAATGCATATATCGAAAATTTGAGGTTTTCCATTCGGGGACGTAGTATGCGCTCATTTCCTGAGAATTGGCGTTAGTTGAATGGAGCACTTAAGATTGCTGCGGAATGATGAAATTTGGTAAAGTGCGGTAGGGCTAAAATTGCACACAAAGGAAAAAAGAAAATGTATTGTTTTCTATTCAGGGGCGAGGTATCCGCACATTTTATCAGAATTGTTATCAATTATATGAGAGCTTCCGATTGCATTAGAAGTGTAGGATGATGAAATTTTATGGAGTGGTGGGGCTTAAATTACGTAAAAGGAAAAATATGAAATTTCAGGTTTGTCATTTAGGAGTTGTGGTATCTATTTCTTTAAGAAATGTTAAATTTATATGCAGCACTTCCACTTTTAGTATCTTTCGAGATGTTGATATGACAAACTTTGCAACAATGATTGAGATCAGTATATAAGTATTATAGGGCAAGGTTTGCATTTGAAAAAAAAATCGAACTCGAGATTTTAATCAAAATTGACATTATGATAAAGAACACCAAAAAAGTGAGCCTTTCTGTCCTCGAGCCTCTGCAGCCTAAACGGTTACATGGATTAGCTTGACAAACTTGGTACATAATTGTATTTTGCGGTAATATGCCCACACATTTTTTTTCATTCTTTTTAAAGACAAAATAACAGTAAACATTTTTTTTTTGAAATAAATAATTTTTTTTTTTTAAACTCAAAATTTCGAAAACGAATCAATAGATTTTTTCGAAATTTCGTTCTTTGTAGTTTTATCTTGAACAATTAACAAAACTGTATTCCCAAAATAAAAAACAACGGTACCTCCCATACAAATGTTAAACAATCCATAACAAAATTGTATTCCTCGAAAACCGCTCCAAGTATTTTTATAAAAAAAATGTGTGTGTTCTTAGATTAATATACAGTCCACTTTTAGGTAAAAAAATATTTTTTTTAGGTACTTATTAACGGTACTTGCCATAGACCCACTTTTCATATTTTCGCCTTGCTCACTATTGGATGAACCGATTAAAATTAGTTTTCTTATGAATATGATCCCTAAAATTGTTAATAAAACTACATACCCAAAATTTTGAAAAAAAATGTTTTTCGATTTTTAAAAAATAAATAAATTTTTTTTTGAAATTTTAATTTTATTAATAATAGCTTCAAAATGGCGTTTCAATTGTTTTCAACATTTTATACATATGAAATTAATTTTTTATAAAACCGCTCCAACGATTTTTTTATATTTTTTTTTCATATATTCTTATAACAACTAAGCAATATAAAATCACTTTTTATAATGTGTATTATCCATTTATTCCCTTCTATATCGGCCTTAAACCTGGATAGGATAACTAGACTACCTACCTTACTTAGGAACTACAACCAAAAACAGTTCTGATCCTGTATTATTCTAAGTAGGAACAAACTAAGGGCAATAACTGGTCTCCTCACTCATTATGGGATTAGAGAGCAATGCTCTCTGTAGGTTCTGTAAGGTGTACGAGGAGACACCGGACCACATACTAGGGAGTTGTGAAGACATCATTCACCAGTTATACAAATTTCTTGGGCATCTCCTAATAGCGCAAAGGGACTAACCTCCATTGAAATATTACAAATACTAAAATTTCTCAAGGGAATTAACTTAGAGGACGTACTGTAAAATGATAAATATCATCCAGTTCTGTAGGGGGACACAATAGGTCTCATGGTCACACTGCATCAGTACCCAAAATGCATTCATTAATTCATTCAATAAATCCGCATTGAAACCGAGGACGAGGACGACGATAGTTTTCCAGGACACAAACAACTTCGACCAGGATCATCGAAAACTACCAAACAGTATTAGTAATTAATTTTTGTAACGCTCTAAAATAATAATTTACTATGCTTAAATTTAAAAACAAATATTCGATTTACTTTTCGCCTTTAACTTTGTTTCCAAAAAGTAAAATAATGATAATATTCAAGTGTCTTTTCGTTTTTTTTTCTCATAATTATGTAAAAATATAATGATATATAATTTAAAACAAGAATAATAAAATAAAACTCAACATAAATGAAGTTTCCGCATTTTTTTCCAAATAGTGCAACTTTACGGTTCTGTAACTCCTAACATATGTGTGCTACAAAAAATTTAGGAAATTTTATCTTCTTTAACTTTGTAGAAACATCTTTTGTCGTGAAAGCCACCGTTTTTGAGTTATTATCAAAAAACGAAATTTTTGTACCTACAATCTAAGATGGCGGCTCGAGCGCTTGTGCCTCGAGATCGAAAACTTGGAATTTTCATTAAGGACCCAAGCCTAAGAACAACTAAAAAATCGATACTACCCAACATTTTGCATTCAACACCCCTTTCCCACGTACTGAACTATTACCCGCACTGGCGGATCCGCGGGGGGTGTTTATGGGTCCGGACCCCCTCCCCTTGAGCATTGGTAACGTTAAATTGGTTAACTTATAATATTTTAGTATGACGGTCTGTTTCTCTTCTATCAATATTTGGTAAGTTATTAGTTTTACCTGACGTCTCTTTTTGTTGACATTTGTTGAAATTAAAATAGAATAGAACATTGGATCGATATCTTTGACACGCTGACTATATTTTTCGTTGATCAATCTTTTTTTTTGTTAATTTCGACAATTTAAAATAAAAACCTAAAATTGGTCAAAAAAAAGCATTAACTGAGGCAGAAAAAGAATAAAACAAAGCTTATAAGAACGGTGGCTTATCTATTGACAAAATAGTTTTAAAAAAATCGACAGGAGCCGAATTGTTATAACCAGATTTTTAAGTAATGAGCTTCGGTATGGAAAAAACATGAAAGGCCGCACACACAGTGTTCTTACTAATGCGGAAAGGCGACTTATATTAAGAAAAGCGTCGAATTCTCACGACTCTATAGCAACAATCAGGGAAAAATGTGGTATCAAATCAAGTCTCACAACTATGCGTCGTGTTATTTAAAAAGCTAAGCATATAAAAAGACTAATAATCAAGAAGAAACCACCCACTAATCCAAAAGAGCAACGTCTCAGTTTTTGTCGTGCACATGTGACCTGGACTTCAGAGTGTCATCGCATTGTCTTCTCCGACGAAAAAAAATTAATTTGGAAGACTCCGATGGCTATAGCTACTATTTTCATGACCTCCGCAAAGAAACTCATTATTTGGACCGGCTGCGTAGCAGAGTCTGAGGTGTGATGGTGTGGGCGGCCATTTCTTTTTATGGCACCTGCAAACTTCAATTTTTGTCCACCACAAAGAATGCATTGACTTAAAATGGTATATTAAAAGAGGCATTTCCATTCTTTCATACCCTTTTTGGACCTTTGCCGTGGACTTATCAACACGATAATGCGCCAATACATACAGCCCGCATAGTTAAAACGTACATATATAGAGATCCAAAATGTGGAACTATTAAGCTAGCCGCTCTACTCACCGGATTTAAACATCATTGAAAATGTTTGGGGATGGATGACACGTCAAATATATGGATCAGGACAACAATATTCGAGTACATCCGAACTAACCCAACCTTCGATTTACCTTGGAGCTCGATTTCGCTAAATTATTTGGCCACTTTGTGTGTATCCCTTCCAAACCGGATGTGTGAAGTTCTGGAGCAGAAAGGTGGCTCAACACACTATTAAATAAATTGTTTATAATCAAAAATTATTTAATTGCCTTAAATTTAAGTAATGTTTGAAATAAAAGTAATCAAAATTCTCTAAAATGTTTTCATTAAAGTGTCCTATTCAAGTGGCCCAAAATTTGACCCCGCACAATGACGGTTTTTATTAAATAATTTTTTTTTAATACTTAACTTTTCTTTTGGTAAAATAACAACAATTAAATGAACTTTGAATTAGAAGAAAATTAACGCTGTTCAATTTATATTTTTAGTACAGGGAAGATAGGATATTTGCCTTCACACTAATTGTTAGAGATGCCAATAAGTTCGTACTATTTTAAAGCTCTTACAGAGTTGCAGTAAAGTAAATTAACACAAACGCAGCAGTGGTAACTCTGATTCAATAAGTTTATTTTAAAAGCACACAACGAGTACGAATGTTGAGTGCATGGAGAAGGCACACAAGCAGCAGTGTGTTCTTGTATGCGCAGTAGGTAGTTCATGGTGGGATAAACGATGGTTTTAACAAGATTGTAAGGAAATCGCTGTTAAATAAATAAATAAAATAAAAATAAATTAAAATAATTACTTTCTATGTAACTCAGTGCTTATTTTCAGCGACAGGCATCAGTGTGTTTGAAAAGACCTGCACTGAAAATATAAATTGAACAGGTAGAGCATGCTTGGTGAAGGAGCAATAAATGACATAAAACAGAATTAAAAGACGTTCTATTAAAGTGGCGACGAGTGTATTGGCGTTTTTCTTTTTAAGCTCCGAGTAATGAACTCAGCTGTCAAGAAAAGATCTGTGTTTCTTTTTTAGCTCAGACACATTTAATCTCTCAACTTGTGTTTCTTTTTTAAATCAGAGCTAAATCGGGGCATGAACCATTAGCTCAGAATAAAATGACCGATCAAATGGATCAAAGTGCTGGGCGCGGCTAACTTTACTCATAATTTTAACAATAATCACTAAAGTAAAATCAATTAAAAATAAAAATAAATTCGGAAAACGAAAGCTTTGGATTTGCTGGTAAATAAGTTTGAATAAAAACAAAAATAATAATACATGACAGTTCTGCGCTTAAGTTTATTTCAAAATTAAATCGGAGATATCTGACCATGCTCTACTCAGACCTAAATCGGTTTACTCAGGCTCTGCTCAGAGATCTGGTCGGAGATAAAAAAGAAAAACGCCATATGTATACGCAAGCAAACAATTATTAACGCCTAGAGTTCTCGGCTATGTGTGTTTCTCTATATCTTTCGTTCTGATTTCTCGGTTCTCGACCTTCGGCTTCAAGTTGTCATTGTTGGGTACAAAGGTGAAATTGAATGGTATAACATCTCTACAATTGAAGTTGTAGCTGTAGTACAAAAAAAGTTCAAGTTGAATGGTATAAAGAATACTGGTATGATATTACTCATTTCATTATCCTATCTCTCTCGCACACATTGTCACTGAGTGACATAATTCACCTCACTATTGTTTTTGTTTCTTAATTTTTTTTGTATGCATTTTTGTCACCAAGTGACGTAAGTTAACGCTGAATATTTTTCATAGGATTGCTATGAGACAAAATAGCTCCACAGTTAAAGTAATAAAAAACTATTTACTTAGCTGGTTAAAATTTATGCAAATCTTAACTTTTGAATCGTTGGACCCCCCTCTTGACCAAATCCTGGATCAGCCACTAATTACCCGTAACAATAATTTCACTTTATGTGTACTGGGAAAGAACTCTTTGGATAGCTTGCCTATTTTTTACAGTATGGACATTTGCAGCATAGACATTCTTCATAGACCCACGCATATATTTTGCAATAATCGAACTTGAATTCACTATCGAATCTGTGTTCCTCAGTTCAGTCATTTAGCAGTTTAATGTTTTTAGTTTTTACATACTAAAATATCTTCAAAATTTCCTTTTTACACGTATTAGTACTCTTCTCGTTAAGGTTTCTAGAAGAAATGAGGCGCTTTGTGTAAACAAAACCCCCAACGTACTGAGTAAATTAAATCTCACTTGTATGATGAAATGTTGTTTTGATCGAATTATTTAAAATGAAATATGTGATAACAATTATTTTGATTGATTCATTTGAGAAAAATTGTACAACAATTGTACAGTTTTTGTGCACACTAAAATTAGTGAATTATTGTAGCAATGATTCACTCTGGCAGATGATTAAACCATGGCATATCTATTGTATTGAAAATTGAGTGACCCACCATAATTTCTTAATGTTTTTTTTTGTATCCGATGGAAATCTTCAAAAGACACTCGGTAAGAATCGGTACCGAGTAACGTTGGACTCTTACCGCACTAAAACCACCGGTGAATCATGACCAATCTATGAAAGATCGACAAATGATTTTACTTCCTTGATTTATATGTACATAACTCGCATTGGGGAAGTTTAATGTTATAACACTTTCCCATAGATTTTAGACCATCAGCTCATGAGACTTGGTTCTTCTTAATCACTGAACATTGTCTCGTAAATTTAAGACGGTCTCCATTTCGGAGTTGATATGACTTTGCAGTCGCTGATTGTGTTATAGAGCATGTTTTTTAACCACTTCTGTAACCATTTCAATTTGAAGGTCACGATGTAGATCGCTATTTCTTATATACCAAGGGGCATTTATTATTCCACGAAGGACCTTGCTTTGGAATTTTTGGATGGGTTCAGCATTTGCCCCATAGTTGGATGCCATATGTCCAAACGGGTTTCAGTACTTGCTTATATAACAATAGTTTGTTCTGGATAAATAGGTCAGAGTTCTTTCCTAGTAGCCAGTACATTTTTCTGTACTTCAAATTTAATTTTTTTGTTTCTTTTTGATGTGCTCTTTCCATTTAAGCTTTGCATCCAAAGTCATTCCAAGGTATTTGGCGGTATTGGAGTAAGGTACTACTGTATTATTTATAAATATTGGAACATTGTTTATGTTTTTGTTAGAAAAGCTTATATGCGTCGATTTTGTTTCGTTTAATTTGATACGCCATTTCTGCGTCCAATCACTAACTTCATCGACAGCATTTTGCAATTTTAGTGTAGCATTCGTAACGGATTTATCTGGCACCAACATTGCCGTATCGTCAGCAAAGGTGGCCATGCTAGCGTTGATGTCCACTGGAATAACCCTTGTATATAACAGATACAGGGTTGGTCCTAAGACGCTTCCTTGTGGTACACCGGCTTCAATTTTCTTTAGTTCCGAGTAATTTTGGTCGTACCGTACTCTAAAGAGTAGGTTCGTAACGTAGGATTTCAGTATTTCGCATTACTGCCTGTGAAGGTCCCTATGCAGTTTGTACTCAAGTCTCAAGTGCCAAACCTTGAGGAACATCTAAGAATATAGCTGAGCATACATGTTTTTCTTCAATTGCCTTTCCACAACATCCGTAATTATATGCACTTGGTCTATTGTGGAATGCTTATTTCTAAATCCAAACTGATGGCTCGTCTTCTTTCTTCTATTATTTGGCTAAGCCTTTTCAGTAGCAGTTTTTCAAAAACTTTTCCCATGATTGGTATAAGCGATATTAGTGTGTAAGATGTTACTTCTGTTGGTGGCTTTGGCTTACCTAGCTTAGGTATAACAATGACTTCTGCAATTTTCCAATGATGTGGAACATATCTTTAGTTTAAGGCATGCGTTTATTATAAATCGGAGTTTCTTGAAGGCTATTGACGGCATTTCTTTCAAAACCTGTGCAGTTATTAGATCGTACCCTGGTGATTTTTTGTTAGACAACTTATGTTGACACATGCTTCTTTCCTCTTTGAGCGTGACAAAGCTGTGTTTGCTGGGAATGGCTTAAAAACATTCGCGGGATGTTCAGCGAAGAGATCAGCCTTTTGTTTCGGGTTTGCGATCTATTTACCATCTTGAGATTTTACTGGCAGGTTTTGTTTCTGAGGTCTTTTTAGGCGCTTGGCTGCTTTCCATAAGCAGTATTAGCAGTATTCGGAAGAAGCCGGATCGTCAGATTTTTTAGGAATCTACTAAGTGAATCATTTTTGAACTCATTCACCTTATTTTTTTTAATTCGTTGTTAAGACGGTTAAAAATGCCTTATCATCTGGGAATCTCGTAGTTTGTTACTTCGAGCTCTTCTTTTTTCCAATATTAGCTCCTTTATTTCGGCAGGATATTTTATTTCTTTTTCTCTCGCGTTTGAAATAGTTGAAGTACTTTCTTCTGGAGCCTGTTGCACATCAGCAATAAGTTGTTCTACTTCCTGATCAATTTGTTCAATTGCTTGCATAGGGGATCTCAGGCTTATAAAACTTTCAAGTTTATCTCTGAATTCTTTCGTTCAGTGATAAGATTACTGGAGTATGATCTGATGATAAATCATAATTACTTTCGACACTTATATGATTTCGTTTAATACCTTTAATTATGAAAAAGTCTATAAGGTCTGGTATTTTGTTAGTATCAGATGGCCAATATGTTGGCGAACCAGAAGAATAAAATTCGCAGTTGTATTTGCGGCCTGCTTGGTATAGACTTTTACCTTTTGTAGATCCCCAGTGGGTGAGCTTAGCATTGAAGTCGCCACCAACAAGGAAGTCATGTCCTAACGAATTTAGGAGTTCTGCAAAGTCTTCTTCAGTTGGAGAGCGCCTCGGTTGGCAGTATATACTCGTAGCTGCTATTTTAAATTCTTTCTTTTTTATACCAATACTTATTGTTGTTACTTGCATGTTTTCATTCGTAAGCTTTGGTTCTTCATAATGTGTTAAGCACTTTTTTATAAGTATTGCTGATCCTCCCCTAGCTTTGTCAGCTGGGTGCAGAGCATGATAACACGTATAATTTGGCAATTTATTTTGTTCTATACCGATGTGAGTTTCGGACACCAATCAAATGTCTAAATGGTGTTTACTTCTGAAACATGTTGTAAAAGACCGTTTGCATTCCATGTTGCGATTTTAAGTGTTCTGTCCATCATTTTTTTTAAGAGCAACTCCTTCGCTTAGCTACTTTATGTTTAAATATTGTTGGTCAATCTTTTCAGGATAAGTTCCAGCATATCTTTTATAGAAGTTTCCTCGTTCTTCAACATTTTTTACAATCTGGGAATAGGATTTATTCTCATCATTTTTGCTTAGTGCAATTGCTTTAGCAGGTTGATTTTTAGTTTTGTTTTTTATGGTTGCTTCTTTACTTTCAACTATTGCTTTTGTGTCTGTTGCGTTTCTAAGCTTGTTCCCAGTTTTGTTTTTTCCTTTTGTGTCTTGGAATTTTTTGGCCACTGGACATCCTCTGTACCTCGCAGGATGATGGCCTTGACAGATAACGTATTTCGCTTTCTGTTTTTACTTGCATGCTTTTTTTTTTTTTTTTTTGTATAAACTACAGGCGCTCAAGCGATTATGAATACCCTTTAAATGTTTCAACACATCGCGGGCGTGAGGGTGAGGTTAAGGAAGAGAAAGAATGATAGGAAAAATGTGTGGCGCGATATTCGGAGACTGTAGGTGGTTGTTGTCTCAGATTGTATCTCCAGGGATGGCGGCTGAACTAATGCGGAGAAATGTCCGTGTCTTATTTATCGATGTCCGTTATAATTCGCATTAATTTTTTTTATTTCTTTGTCATATTTTATCGGTATACTAGTTTTACTCAATCACATGTTGTTAGTTCTATGCCTAAACAGTATGTAATGAGTAAACCAGCAACTCATTGTATGATATTTATTTTTAGAATTGGTTTTTAATGGAAAAATAAGAAGACAGACTACGGCAGGGATCGAACCTGTGACCATGAGGTTGACAGGCGAACACGCAACTATCGCGCCACGGGCACCCCCTTCGCATTTAACACAAGCAAACTCGCGATTGCAGTATTTTTTGTGTATGTCCAAAGGCTTGGCAGCGCTTACATTGTGGAACAATTTTCGACTTTCGCAATGGTTCGATTTTGACAACTATGCCCATAATTGATTTAATACTGAGACTTTCTTTATTTTCGAAAGTGAGAATAAATAAAGGTAGACACCGCTTTTTTGTCGTTGATACCCCTCTGGAGTCTTTGATTATCTCATTTTTAATAAGATTATTGGCATCGAGAGCTTGGAAGCCTTTTTTTATAAGGTCTTCGACAATTTCTTTGGCAACACATGAAGAGTGAAGACCTCTCGCTACTACTTTTATCGATCTTGTAGCTTTATTTTCGTACGAATGCCACTGAAGTTGCTTTTTGTTCAATTCTTCAGTGACAGATCTGTACGCATCGGCGTCTTCAACAATGACTTTCCAATTGTCTTTATTGCATGATGTGTATTTACATGCCTTATTTGTCCATTTTTCTACCATGCCTTTAAGCTCGCCAAACATTGCCAATCCAGAAATCATGATTTGAGGTGGTGCAGTTTGCCTAGTGAATTTAAAAAAATGTTTTTAATAAATAAGTTTTTTCAACTTTTGTTTATTTGTTGTTTATTCCTCATTTATGTTTTCATATCCTTATCGTAATGAATTAAGGTTTATAACAAAAATGTTTTATTCCCAATAAAATGATGTTACTTTAAAATTAACATATACACATCCGAAGGTGCTTAATCACTTTTGAAACTTTGAGTATATGCATTTATTTTCAATAACAATCTAATCTAATAGAACGAAATTTATAAATAACATGCGCGGCCCATTAGTAACTCATGTGGATATTAAAGTGAGTACGAAAGGTTCAAATGATCGAATTTTAAGAATCTTTCTCAACAAATGCGGTGTACAATCCGGACCAATGCAAATGACATGAGCCTACGTTGTGGAAGAAAACCGCTCCCCTTTATATACGTATACAAATTACTTATCACATCGCGCGTGTATCTAAGGGCTAAGTAGAAGAATACTAAATTGACTCTATTTAAAAGAAATTAAAGCAAAACCCACCTTTCATAAGATAGGATTACTTACTTTATTTTCCATTAAACTGTACATCCTATATATTATGCATTATTATTGGATCATAAGGGCTTATAGAGGTTAACATGTTTCGAACTAACTACCTACATTTTTGGAAAGGATATACACATTTATGAAACGAAAAAAATCGAATTCTGTTTACATTTTAATCATATTATGGCTTTTAACCAAATTAGTATATCGGAAAAAATGTGAAAATCATTTTAATCTTCTTGTAAGCGGCTTTTCTGGTTTTAAAAATAAAATGTATCTCTCATATCAATTGTATTCGAGTCTAATGTCACAGATACAATCCGACAGGAAACCAAATTATATGTATGTATGTATGTATATAGATTTTACTTTTTTATTTCTTAAATTTATGATAGGAGGCAGCTTTATAAATGCAATTTATTTAAGAATTTTTTTAAAAATTGAGCATATTTATAAAATTTCGTTAACACATTTAATACATCATAATATATACGTATATATATGTAACGAACATAACATACAAGCAAAATAAAATAAATAAAACAAAACAACAACAAACAAACTATATCGCGCACAAGATGGAGACTTATTTAAAGACACTTATAGCGAGTTTCATTCTAGAAAATATTGAATCCAACAAAGATCTGATCTCTGATTGGTTGGCAGATTTGTTCTGAATGCACACATTCATGTAAAAGTCTTTTCTGTCAACAGTCAAATGGTAAACATTTTGTTATTAATTTGTTGTAAACTTGTGAACTATAGCTACAAAAAATTTAAAAATCTTACAAATAATGGAAAAAGGTGTTAAATATTTAGATTTTATAAAATTAGTGGCGTTTTTGATTGCTTCGTCTTCGTCTTCGTCTTCGTCTTCGTCTTCGTCTTCGTCTTCGTCTTCGTCTTCGTCTTCGTCTTCGTCTTCGTCTTCGTCTTCGTCTTCGTCTTCGTCTTCGTCTTCGTCTTCGTCTTCGTCTTCGTCTTCGTCTTCGTCTTCGTCTTCGTCTTCGTCTTCGTCTTCGTCTTCGTCTTCGTCTTCGTCTTCGTCTTCGTCTTCGTCTTCGTCTTCGTCTTCGTCTTCGTCTTCGTCTTCGTCTTCGTCTTCGTCTTCGTCTTCGTCTTCGTCTTCGTCTTCGTCTTCGTCTTCGTCTTCGTCTTCGTCTTCGTCTTCGTCTTCGTCTTCGTCTTCGTCTTCGTCTTCGTCTTCGTCTTCGTCTTCGTCTTCGTCTTCGTCTTCGTCTTCGTCTTCGTCTTCGTCTTCGTCTTCGTCTTCGTCTTCGTCTTCGTCTTCGTCTTCGTCTTCGTCTTCGTCTTCGTCTTCGTCTTCGTCTTCGTCTTCGTCTTCGTCTTCGTCTTCGTCTTCGTCTTCGTCTTCGTCTTCGTCTTCGTCTTCGTCTTCGTCTTCGTCTTCGTCTTCGTCTTCGTCTTCGTCTTCGTCTTCGTCTTCGTCTTCGTCTTCGTCTTCGTCTTCGTCTTCGTCTTCATCTGATGATAAAGATATGTTTTTTTTTTTCAGGAATGTGTGTATCAGTCATTCACCAATACTACAATTAAATCTGGAAAAAAGTTTCATATATCGAGTCTGGATTTTGAGACATCTTTGAATGAAACTCGCTTTCATTTACTCGTCGACATTTACACTATAACATGTTTTCAGTGACTGTTTACAAATGAAGATTTAAAATAAATGTCCTTTAATTTGTCAAAGGCCTAAATTAACTAACCTATTCCCATATCGAAATAAGGCTGCCTGTATCACTTGGACCTTATAAGAATAAAAAGCACGACTGGATTGGATCGCACGTACTTACTTGCTCTTATGTACGATCACATCGTAAGCACAAGCTTCTTAATAGAAACGGCTGAATAAATATTTAGTTTTTTTGTACTTCATTTTTTACAAGATTTCTTGAATTTTTTTCCTAACAAAATTTGGTAAGTCAATTTTAAGTATTTAATAAAATAAGCTTGAAACATAATATCAAAAAAAAAAAAAATCTTCAATCCGTTTTTCAAAAAATCAGTTTTCAAAAAAATCCACAAAAAATATTCTTAGAAAATTTTGGTATGCAGTATTATTTTGGTATGCAGTATTATTTAGAGTTTAAAAACATATTGATCGAAATCCGTTGAACCATTCTGACATAGTCGCAAATCGAAAAAGCGGTAATATGGCAGGTGGACTATGCCTATAATGGTCCACTGAATTTGTTTTCTATCAAAATCGTTAGAGCCTTTGTCGACATAATTGCGATTTACAATGTTTGCCCGACAAATTTGTCACTATTTGATATACTAACGGGTCCGCCATCTAACGTTATTTTTTCAACTAGTGCGTATTGCGTTACCATTCACACTTAGCTCATGTCTGATTTGACAGATAATTAGTTTTATACTTCCGCTGAACGAATATGGTTGTGTATACGCTTGAACAACGCTCGCTAAGTGGGCCTGCGATCGACTTAGAGAAGATGCCGATTTTGCCAAAAAAATCATCTTTTCATATGAAGCTCATTTTGATCTTGGCGGGTATGTATCAAGCAAAATTGTCGCATTTGGGGCACAGAAAACCCGCACGCATACATTGAAAAGCCGATACATCCAAAACGTGTCACTGTTTGGTGCTGATTTTGGTCCAGAGGCATAATTCTGAAATGAGCAAGGAGTGGCCGATACAGTCAATGGCGATCGTTATTGGGCCATTTTGAACGAAGTTTTGTTCACAAAAATTGAAGAGGAGGATATTGGCAATATTTGGTTTCAACAGGACGGCGCTACGTGCCACACAGCCGAAGCTACACTCGATGTTTTGCGCCCATTTTCAAAAAAAAAGTTATTTGGCGGACCCTATATTAACTCCTTTGAAAGTGTTAGGAGGGTTCTCTCCATCACAATTAGTTTTCATTACACATGCAATATTTATTGTAAAAGCCTTAATTTACTTTTTTTGAATAATGTCGCTTTCAAATGTTTATAAAACAAAAAAAAAAATAAGTACAATGCCATGTTATTGTGTCAGAATATACGAGCAAGATAAATTATTAATAATAAATAAGGAAGTAATAAAATGTTTTACAGTTGCTACATGATGATGAATTATTAGTATGGTCAAATTAATTTCCTGAAAACAGCTATGAATGTTGAAAAATTCCCCGAATAACACATTAGATCATCACGATTTAGGAGGAAATGCATATGCATATGGTTAAACAGAAATATAACTATGTAGATATTGAAAACGGATATCCACTCCACATTTTGTGATAAGGTAATGCATATTGAAATTTGGAATTTAAGTAATAATAATTAGGCTTTGATAAAATACACAACCATGATGGTCATTGATGTTGGCACAACAGAGCCCAAAAAAATAATATACATTTTCGGGAAAATCAATTCTAACATAATATAGAGAAGAGTTAATATAAAATATAGAAACACATTTATTAAAAATATGTACCTATGTATATAGATACTGCACGTGCATGTAATGTATTTTTACCTTAATCGGTTTTTCTTCTAACCATATAAACACTTCAGGGCACGGATGTATGAACTAATGAAGCTGTAGTAGCAGTGTGGGCCTTTGCCACCTATCTGAAATTTATTTCTTTGATTGATTTTCAAAGTAGAATTTGAAAAGCTGGTGCAAAAAGCAGTGCCGTAGGCTGGGGGTAGGAGCAAAGTTTGATCTATAGTAATATTATATATTCAATTTTAGAAAAACTTGGCTACTTTTTTTAACACTTATGTTTTTGGTGTGATTTCACTACTCTTTGCAAGGATTCTTTATTAGGAAAATTGGGTGGAGTAAACGCCCAATGAAAGCCTCAGAATGAAACGTAAGTTTTTAATTTATGCCTTTTGTATGTAAGTACTACTAGTCCTACCCCTCCACCCTTTTTCAAAGGTTAGAAATACTTCATTGAAATGAAAATAAGTTGATGAAACGCCCCTGAACGCAAAATGTCATAATTTCAACTTTTTCCTTTTATACACCTGAAAGCTGACCGCTGTAATAAATTTCATAATCCTGCACCAATCGGAAGTGCTATCAATATGTTAAATACATTCTGTGAAAATGTGTGGTAGCCACTCCCAATAAATGTAAAATCTAAAATTATTAATGTCCCCTTTGTTTACATGACAACTCCAATTGCTCTACCAAATTTCATCATTCTACGACAATCAGAAATTCTCTACATAGTTGATATCAATTCTGAGAAAATGGGCGGATGCCACACCCATGAATGAAAATTTAAAATTTTAAAATGTTGCCTTTGCCTGCACTTTAAGCCCTACCTCTCTGTACATAGTTTTTTTTGTATAATCTACACGGCGTTAGGGTAGGAAGAGACCGAAGGATAGGAAAGATGTGCGGCGCGATGTTCTGAGACTGTAGGTGGTTGTTGTCTCAGATTTTATCTGCAGGGATGACGGCTGAACTAATGCGGAGAAATTTCCGTGTCTTATTTATCGATGTCCCTTATAATTCGCATTAATTTTTTTATTCTTTTGTCATATTTTATCGTTATACTAGTTTTACTCAATCACATGTTGTTAGTTCTATGCCTTAACAGTATGTAATGAGTAAGTCATACAAGTTGACTTTTATTTTAGAATTGGTTTTTAATGCAAAAATAAGAGGACATAGACTACGGCAGGGATCAAACCTGTGACCATGAGGTTGACAGGCGAACACAGAACTATCGCGCCACGGCCACCCTAAATCTCAGTGACTCAGTCAGTCAAATAGGATTTTTGCAGTATTAATCTCAGGAACCACTAATGCATAGAGCTCAAATTTGGTGAGTTGAGCTTAGCAAATGCTGCGAGCTTGTAGTTTCTGACGTTATTGGTACTGAAGTTAGAGGGGGTCGACAATCGGCTGAGTTTGATCCTGTAAAAAGAATGTAGTGCCAGAACTTGACTGGGCACTACCGTGTCTATTAATTCTTTTATCTTTTTGGTTATACATCATTTGCAACTACATGATTATTTTCTTATTTTCACAAAATAATCTTGACACAAATGACATACTTTTATTGTCACATTTTAGATCAAAGAGATTGATCAAACAATTATTTCGTGAGCTAAATTGTGGCAGATAATTATGTACCCTAAGGCTAGGTGCGCACATGCAATTTTTCCGAAACGAAATAGTTTAATCACTAGTTCAACGATAATCGCGTACATAAGTATCTAAAAATCAATCAACGAGATAAACCAACACATACAATATTTTGATTTAATGTGCGCGCAGTTACATATAGTTCGGTGTGATACAAACTGAAGAACTTATTTGGAGTGAAACTTTTAAGTTTCTCGAATCGCGAACTGAATAGTTCTTGCATGTGCGCGCACTCTCATATAAGTCCATGGTATTCACTTTACCAACCAAACTGTTGCAAAACTGAAAGTATCATGTGCGCGCCTTTTATTCTTTTTTGCAACAGTTTGTTTGCAAATTGACTAACATGGACTTATATGAGAGTGCGCGCACATGACATGCAAAAACTATTCAGTCGTCGATTCGAGCAATTTAAAAGTTTGTGATATGAAAGAAATCGAATATCACCCCAAATTAGTTCTTTAGTTTGTGTCAGATTGAATTGTTTGTAACTGCGCACGCACATTAAACCAAATAGTTGAACTTTTTTCTTTGAGTGCAAGGTAGAAAGTCGCTGCGGTCAATAGTTTCCTTTCACCAAAATTTCAGAGGGAAGAGAACCGCCTCACATCCCAATATCATTGGTTTTCTCTTTCATCTGTTGATTGCGAAGATTGAACAGTTGCTCCAACTGAAAATAATCCTGTATCCTATGCGATTAAACGTAGATCGTAGATGAGAGCACATGCAACTATAATGGATTTTCGGCGATGTGTATGTATTAGTAAATTTCATTCCGATGTTTTTGGAAGGGTTAGAAATTGAGAGAAAGAATAACTGAATAACTATTCTCTGTGTGTTGGTTTATTTATATAGTTGATTGATTTTTAAATTGGTTATGTGCGCGATCATCGTTCAAGTAGTGATTAAACGATTTAGTTTATGCCTAGGATACAGCTGGAGCTGAATTACACCCGGCTAAAATGTTGAGCTAAATTTTAGAGAGAATTTTAATTTATAATCTGTAAATATAATAAATTTATTGTATGTAGGTATATATGTATTCAAATGAATAGTAGCATATGTATATAAAACGGGAATTTTTTCCGCTTAGCAATTATTGGTTGGAATACAGATTTAATATTTAAAAAAAAAACCAAATCAAAAATTAAAAAAAAAATGTTAGATTGTTATGCATTAAAAACTAATTGCTTAATTTAAAATTTGTATTACAGAGTATTTAAGCGTGGAATGGCATGTTTTGACCATTACACGGCACGCTGTTTACCTAAAGAAAAGGTTTTCCATTTTCAAAATAACGTGGCTGGAGCAAGGAAATTTATCAGCAAATTTTGCGACGATCATAAATTTCAGTCAGGCAAGTAAATATTTGAATCAAACAACTAATATATTATTTATATGCATTTATAGAATAATTTATTTTTAATTTTCTCCCTGTTCAAATTATTCTTTCTAAGATGTACTATAACTCAGGTAAAAAGGAATAATAACGGATTTTTGTAGAGCAATTTTACTATGGGAGAGGGAGGAGATAGGCACTCCATTTGGGATTATTTAAACAAAAAAAAAAAGCATTTGAAACGAAAAAAAAATATTTAAAACAAGAACTGTATTTTTCTTTCTATGTGGTTTTTGAATCAAGTAGTAATTTCCATAAATAGTTTTTGAAAAAAACTAATTTCAAACTAAAAATATCGGAAAAGAAAAAATGACAAGAATTTTATACATACATATCTACTGCATTTATTCAAAATTGTGAGATTATATACTGATTGTGATTGTTTGCTTGCAGGGGCCAGGAAAGCGAATTAGGAAAAATTTTCTAATAGATAATAATTTAAGATGTTTTCATCCGTTTTGAAATACAAATGCCAAATAACTCTGAGAATTTTTTTTACAAAAAAATATTTGAAATAGATCAATTGAATTTTTTAAAATGTATTTAATTATTAGTTAATATTAATTATTATTTTACTGATGAAAATTCATTTTCCGTGCCAGCTAATTGCTATTTGACACAAAGTGAAACAAATTATTCCAATGATTGAGTTACAATTTCTATTTTCACTGACAGAATTGTGGACGAAAAACTTGTTCGTGTGTATTTCAATCAGGAAAACTTTGTGTCAGACTGGTAGTGAGATGAGGCTTGCCAACTGGCATAATTTTCATGTTTGCTATTATCGAACATAAGGAAAAAATATTCACTTATATACTGTTTCACCTTTTCCTCATGCATTTTCTTGATCACTATAACTGACCCCTAAGCAGTGTGACCAATGGAAAATATGAAATCCTGCTAAAATGTGGTTTTAGCGGGATTTTTTTACTCAAAAACTGCTAATTTTTTTTTACGAAAAAAAACTACCAAAAGCCAGCCAACTCTGAAAATCCTGTAATTAGAACACAAAAAAACGTAACCAATCGAACTTGTCTTAGGTTGACGTTTAAAATACCGAGCGTATATTTGTTGTAGTTTTTTTTTTTACTTTAGTATGTTGGATTTGAAATAACTAATCAAACCCAAAAAAGAAGTTGTTTATTTTGCAAAAGTTATTTTATATACATTTTTTACTGCAAAAGTTTTCTGCTTCATTTAAAGCATCTTCAAAAATATCACAAGTTTCTTGTTCTTTTTTTACGGTAAAATTATATTTTGATGAAGCAACCTGTTTGATTATATTAGGAGGAATAATGAATACATACAACTTTTCTCCGATAAATTATCTCGGATAAAAAGTATACTATTTAACATATCAATTTTCATTCGATTCTTTCGTTGATTCTTTACAAGATTAATAAAACTCAACACTCTTTTAACCGCAGCATTTGTGATGAGCAAAACTAAAAACGAATTGATAAAGTTTGACAACTCTTTGTAAGGGTTTTGATTGGATGCATCGGGGAACCTATTTACCTCTCACCAAAATTCATCAGTATTTCCAATATTCTCCCATTTATTTACATTTATGTTGTTCCATTGCGATTCAATTTTGGAATAAGTTCAGAATTAAAATATTTAAAAAAATCTCTGCTATTATAGGTAAGTTATGCATTCGCCGAAAAAAAAAGTTTTGAGATAACTATCAAGCATGACATGATAGCGAAGACGAAAAAAGATGGTCTAACAATTCTGTCCGTATGTCAGTCTGTCAGTCTGCCTGTATGTATGTATAGACACCTACAGCCAAAATGACTAGGCTTAAAAAATAATATAAAAAAAATTCTAAAAACGATACTTTCCATAGGACCGTTTTTTTTGCTTTCGACTATCTCATAAATGTCTTAACCATTTCTTTCGAAATTTCACACATACTTATGCCGCGTATCAATATTTGAAAACTGCTATATAATTTTTTTTTTCAAAAATTATAGTTATATGCATTTGCTGAATTCCTATGAATTGACGTTTTTGAATTTTTTTTGAAAAATGTTTTCAAAAAGTAAAAAAAAAACCGCTCCACAGATTTAAATTTTTTTTTTCTCACAGCTCATTTGAGCTCAAATTAGTTTAAGTATTTATTTCAGAATTTTGAATTATTTTTTCTTTGATTAAGCCGATTTAATATTTTGTTTTTAAGTTTATATTATTTAATATTGTCATACCAATCTATTTGTATATATACAAACTTAAGTAAAAACGACTTTAAAAATTTATTTAGATTTTTAATAGAAATCTCTTCCATACGATGTGATCGAACATAAGAGCAAGTTCGTGCGATACAGTCGTGCATTTTATTTTTAACAGAAAAGAATTTTACTTGCTGCAAAATTCGTAGATTTTGTGGAGTTCACGATTGAAGTTGTTAATTTTTTAAAGTAATATTTTATATTAAGAAATATGGAAACCTGATAGATTTCCGGCTAAAGCCAAATTTCCTACTAAAAAAAACTGCCGGCAGGATTTGAAAAAATAAATAAATACTAAAAGCAAACTTTTCCTGCTAAATTTAGCAAGAAAAATGCTAAATTGGCCACACTGCCCCTAAGTCTTGTGGTCCACAAAAATAAAAATTTAATAAAAATTAGGTTTGTTACTTTTTATTTTTTTCGAAAACTAGTATAAACTTAAAATCATCTAATTTTCAATTTTCGATTAAGAACTTAAAAGAGCAAACAAATACAAACAAAAAGTGGGTATATCCAATCTCAAAATTTTGAATAAATACACTATAACTTCGTTCTTACTTGCGATATAGGTACTAAAGGGCAAGTTTTGCATTTGGAAAAAAATCTGACTTTACGATGAAAGAGAACACCAACAAACTGTGTCCCGCAATCTCGCTAAGTTCCGTCTGTCTATACAACGCTCTACAGCCTAAACGGCTGAAGCGATTTCCTTCAAACTACGATCCAGTCGTGCATTTTATTTCCATAGTTATACGCATTTCGTAACAATGAGGACCGCAGCCGGTCAATTTTTTTTTTGCAAATCTGATAGATTTATTGGTCACACGGACTATAATCCTTTATTTTGCCTTTTCGGACTCATTTAATGTTTGATGATTTCCCTTATTTACTAAGCTTAATTCAAAATAATTCAAATTAAACTAATGGTAACCTTAGTAAGGAAAATATGAGAGGCTCTTACCGGGTGTCGCAAAAAAAATGAATTATTTTTTTTAATATTTGACAGAAAGAAACAACACAAAATAACGGTTCATTTCCAGAACTCGAGTAATTTTTTGGAGTTAGAGAAAATGGAGTAGAGTTACCATATTAAGCATGACACATATTAAAAGTTCCGAGCATCAATACCAGTTTACTTTAATTGAAGTCGATTTACTTCAATTTCAGAAACAACATTAAAACCTTCTAACTACTTCGCACTATTGTTAAATTCCGTGACTTTTAATCTCAAATGTTCTTTTAGAAATATCCACTTCAATTTAGACATAAAAAACTTGAGTCTAAGACAAAATAAATTATTTAAAAAACGTTTTGCACTCTTTCATGGAAGCCCAGATTCACATTTCAAAAGAATTAATTGCATCTAACTTCACGTCAAACAAAAAAATGTATTAAAATTTTCTGACGTTTATTATGGTATTCCTTTTAATTTTCTTTCAAACAAGTAATGCGTTTGGTTTTACCTTCGTCTGCCTGTGCTGAAATTTGGATATGATTAATAGCCAAACACGCGATGAAAAGATATTTTGAAGTAATCAAGAATGTGGACAAAGATTCGTAGGCAAAAATATAATTATGTAAAAATATCTTTCTGTACCAATAAATTTTTTTTTACAAAAAAGCTCTGGACAATCAAGATTCCCCAAGAGTAGTAAAAATTAAGTGTCTGTGCCTGTGGTGACTTTTGTAGACATTGAAGAAGGAGATGCACGTAATTTCGGCAAGGTTGTTTTTATTTTCATTTATTCAACATTGGAAAGGTTCTGTTGCTGATGATAAATACATTTGAGATTAAAAGTCACGGTTTAAAGAATTAGGTTTATTTAAAAAAAATTATTAAAATTAAAATGAATCAAAAAAAGTTATAGTTAAGTTAATTGACTATTGCGAATTAATTCAGTTTACAAGTCGTAGAGGAGCTCTGTATTGGATCTCTTTTTATAGGTTGATTAACAGCTGATGAAATGGTTAAGTAGTTTGTAATAGTGCTACTAGAATATAGGTGACGCCAAATGAATCATAGATTCTACATACATAAAACTAATTTTAAATGAAATAATTATTAAAATTATGATTTGGAAATCTAATTCCCTTCTCTTGAATCTACTTTAGTAGGCATGCAGCATTATTTGGAATTTTAGTGTCCTGCTGTATTTTGATCAAAATCTCTAAAGCAGTTAATGAAAAAAGTTCAAAATAAAACACGGATTCCATGGCATGATAACAATTAATGTATTTTTTTTGGCAAAAATGTAGACCATACCTACAAGAAATCAAAATCGTTACATCAGTTTTCGAGATTATAAGCACGTTTTATTACAGGTACAGTTATTTTTCGTTCTAAAATTGTTAAAAAAAACTTAAGATGCTTTATTACCAAGTTTCCAGAAAATCGTTTAGGTGGCTAAGGCTGTAGATTGATCTAAAAGCAGACAGACAGACGTAATTATTGTTGCGTAATGTCAATTTTGATCAAAATACCGATTTCGATTTTTTTCCAAATTCAAAACTAACTTTAATAACTTTGTAGTTTCAAACCATAATAACGTAAGTACGTGCGTGGGAGTCTGGAATTTTGTTTATTTTAATTTTACAAAATTCACAACGAAATTTATTTCATGCATTCTAAAAGCTATAAGTTAATGTGAATTTGAAAATATATAAAAGAATTATTTCCTTCTATTTATAGGATACTTGCGGCACAAAGAATGTTTTTATCATATTCAAGAAGACTGGAAAAGATGCACAAAAGACTTTCAGAATATCTTATCGGATGAACTAAGCGGACACTACTCGACAAATATCACAAACAAATATATGGAGTTCTGTTGGTAAGAGCTTTGGCTTTGAGTATAATAGCAATCCCAAAGATGATGTTAAAATTAAAAGGTAGATTAATAAAGGGAAGCGGATTAATGAAATAATTAATTATTATTAATAGGGCGAGAGGTTGTGGAGATTCAACGCTTAGTGTCTTACAATTTCAATTATATTCTTGAGTTTTGTGCGTGTCGTTTGAAATTGAGGGGACAAACATTTTGGTGCCCAGCCCGAACGGTTAAATGGAAACATTCTTAATCATTACAAGAGATACTTTTCAAGTATTTGTCACTTCTTTGCAAGAATCAAGAAGTACTAGAAGCATTTTTGGTGGAACAGGATGTTCTTGACCCCATCATAGACCAATGTCCGATGTCGACAGTGCGTAACTTTCCTTTGAATCGCATTACATCAAGTGAAGTGATACAACGGAATAATAAATTGAGCTAATTTATTTTTATTTGATTAACTGCTGAACGTTGCGAACATTCTTTCATCCTAATATATGTTTATAAATCAGAGCAAAAATCAGATAAGTACTCTGCGTGCCTTGATTCGTTTTATAAATAAAATGCACACCTTGGATCGCATGACCTTTGCCCTTGTGGTTCAAGTCCTTCATACGCATTCAATACATAACTCTAATAATAGATTTACATATATAGTGTCATTTATATACACATGTGCCTGGCAAGTTTTCAAAAAAGTAAACCTTGGAAAGATTAAACTTAAAGTTCTGGTGATATTAGCTAATGTAACGACATTTAAATGGTATATAGGACATTTATTTTTTTATTTCACCTTAGAAAACATTATTAGCATTCTTTTATTTCAATGAGTTTTAAAATAACATATACAAATATAGTATTTACGAAATATGATATGTGATAATATTTAAGCAATCCATAAAATTATCTACTATTGCAATTGGCTTTGGTAGCCAATATTCTACATTTCAAAATGAAATTCAATTAGGTAGAAATAAATTAATGATACACATACAAAAGTATTTTTAGATTGCTTAGTTGCTAAAGTTTGAGGGTATAAAAGGTGACATTTGAATTGGTGGATAAATATGAATATATAATAAAATAATCGAAAAATCGTTAGAACGCTTAAGAAAAAAAAGTTTTTTATTTCTAAAATTTTGAAAACATTTTTAGAAAAAAAAAATGAAACGCCACTTAAAAGTAATTATTAACTCACATACATATAAAATTTTAATTTCAAAAAAAATTCTTGCTGGTTTTTGAAAAATCGATTTTTCAAAAAAAAAAAAATAATAATATACTTTTAGAGAGCATTTGCACAAAACAAATATTTTTAATCGGTTCATCCAATAGTGATAAACCAGAAAATATAAAAAGTTCATCTATGGAAAGTACCGTTAATAAATATGCAAAGTAAAATATTTTTTGACTTAAAAGTGAATTGCACTAATTTAAGAACACGCACATTTTCTTATCAACATTCTTGAGAAATAATTTTTTAACGGTTTTTTCAACATTTGGAATAAGAGAGGTAACATTGTTTTTTATTTTAGCAAAATAGTTTCCAAGCTACCATTCAAGAAAATGTCAAAAAGCTACCAAATACGAAGTTCGAAATTTTGAGTTTTCAAAAAAAAAACGCACCTACTTCAATTCTACTTCCACTGTGGTGGTGCGAAAAGGGTCTTATATGAATAAATAAAATGCACGACTGGATCGTACAAACTTGCTCTTGTAGCTAACAACTTTTGTGTAGCTAACCACTGAGGCTGTTAGTATGTATAGGTAGTCTAGTTATCCTATGCTGGTTTAAAGCCGATGTAGCTAAGAATACCTTGATTCTTAATAAAATGAATTGTGGAATACATGATTCAAGGAATGGTAATATGTACCTACCTACACAGTGAACATAGGTATGTAAATATGGACATACATATGTATATACTAAAAGTGAATGGTGTATAGGTGGGTAAAAATAGTTTTTTCAGCTTATAAAACTGCCAAAACCATCTATTTAATCAGTTTCTCGAGAAAACGAAGAACGCCAGGTGCAACGGATTAATGAACATTTTATAAAAAAAATATCTCGAGGATTGTAGGATGGATTTTGATGAAATCGTGTTTTTTATTTTTAGTTTTTTGAAAATAATTGCTTTTTGAAATTTTAGTGTACAGTTTTTTAGAGTGTATGATTATAAAATTAAAAAAAAAATTTATTAGTTTTTAAAATATTGATTTTTGAAAAAAAAAGCTTTAAAAATGAATTTTTATTAGAAAAAAAAAACAGCAATTCAAAATTTTGATATGCAGAATTAGTTTGCCTACGTAGATCTTCACAGACATAAAATTTGAAAGAAATGCAATGTACCGTTACCGAGAACGCCACAAATTAAAAAAAAACATTATATGCTATGTGCCGTTATTAGACTTTTCCCGTAAACTTGGTACAGATTAAATAATAGCTATTCCCCACAAAAAAATTCTAAAATTTTTATTATCAAAATCGTTGGAGCCGTTTTCGACAAAAATAAGATTTTCCTAAACGGTTATATGGCAGGTACCGTTATTTTTAGGCCTGAAAATAAAATTTCAATTTCCCCTCTGAGGAATGCCAAAAGAATCACACATACCAATCATGAAGGTAATCGCTCAAGCCATTTAGGCTGTAGCTCGTTATACATACAGACGGAGAGACAGACAGACACATTTTTTGCCGATCACTTTTTTAAACTTCTCTATGATCGTAATGTCATGTTTGATTGTTAGAATTTTTTTTTACGAATGCATAACTTGCCAATTCTTCATTCATTAATTTCGAAATGGAGACTATTTTACAGTATTTTTCTAAAAATAGATATTTAGACTACTTATGATCCCCCTAACAAGCTATAAGAGAAAATTGAAAGTAACATAGTGACCACAAGTCACAACCTCAAAACGGTTTTTCATTGATATCTTGCGAACAGAACTTAAAAAAAAAAAAAAAACTAAAAGACTAAAGTTGCAGAAAATTAAATTTCCTACAAGTTTTACCTGAATTATTTTTGTCAGAAGTCAAATATGGCGAAATAATTGGGCAACATAAATTTTTCCCTAAATTTAAAATGGTGGTTGAAGCTTCAGCGCGATTTTCTGGAAAATCGAAATTTAGACTAGCTACTAAAGAAACCCCCCAGCGAACTGTAAACGAAAATTGTACGAATTAATTTTTTCCATTTCAGCCATTTTTTTTTGACAACCCGACTGGTCTAGCTAGTTGGTGGATGACGTTCATTGTATGTAATGTAGGTAGGTTGGTGGTGCTGTTGTTCGGCTGATCATTTATGTAGGGTGGGTATGGTTGCTTTGCTTTGATAATTGACTGGTTCGGCCGTGGTTGGTAAACGATTTGGGTTCGGTGTACGGGATGGGGTGCGTAAGTGTAACGCTTTGTTGCAATGTATATCCTTTATGAAAAAGCATTCTATAAATTTCAGTTAATTAACCATCTTTATGGCAAAAAACCTAACTTATTCATTTTTGTTTGTTTTATTTTTTTTAAATTGCAGTGCACGACATGCTTATGAAACATGCATATACAACAGTGCTCGCTTTAAATGCTACAAGAACTCAACGAAATTTACAACGGATACAGTCAAAATGCTATCAGAAGAGAAACTTTTTAGCAACTGTCGGAAGTATGAGAGTATATTGTGTGCAGCACCATATGAAACATCTATCACGCATAACTTAATTATCGTATTGATTTGTTGGATTTTTTCAATGATTTGGAGAAATAATATTTTTTTATCGTAAACTGTGTATTCGTATTTGTACTAAAATTTAAAGAATTTAACTTCATTTAAACGTAACACAATATTTGAAATTTAAAGTTCTGAATATTATTCATACCAATTATCGGATAGCAAAAATGAACTTGCAGTTAAAATAGATACAAAAAATTTATGCAACTTTAGCAGAAAATTCATATTTATGAAACATTACATATCGTTGAAAACTATTGTAAAACGCCAAGATTATTAATATAGAGTAATATCCCAGGGCCGGCAGACATACGTCATTTTATCATAACTGAATTTTTTTCTGTGAATAGATACCAAAGTAGATAAGAACGAATGGACGTTCCGAATATTTTTTTTAATTAATTTTAATTTAACTTTATGCCTGTAAGACCTAAGGTCTTTTAAATGCAACCTGAATTGCACGGCACTAGTCCACAATTGGATTACTAGTTAATATTGAAAGCTATGGCTTTTAGGAGATATGCAGTTTTAACAGTGCATGCCGAACTACGTTATTTTATCAAAGCTGATTTTTTGATATGTTTAAGGGGATAGCGTCTCAAACTTTGTTTGACACTTGTTAAACATCTACAGTGGGGCGTTTCGTCTGGAAGACTCCTTTAATATGACATCTTGGGTATGCAATGTTAAAACTACATATCTCCGAAAAGCCGCAGTTTTGAAAATTCGGACTGTCCATTCGTTCTTATCTACTTTGGTATCTATTCACAGAAAAAAGCTTAGCTATGATAAAATGACGTATTTCTGCCGGCCCTGGGATCTTGGTCTAATAGGAGGTTTAAATCTTCTAGTTATTTTATGTGTCGAATTGCTGATCAGAACTTTAGTCAGATATTGTGAAACAAGCCCTCTATGAAAAATTACAAATATCTATTTTTAGTTAATAATTGTTTTATAACGAAATCTATAAAGTAAGGAAATGCGTGTTTGATAAATAAATAATAAATATAAAACTGATTTTGTGTTTTCCATTGAAAAGATGTAAAACGTATTTGTATGTATATTGTATTATTTTAAATTTATTTATGAATCCTCGTTGAAAAATTAGAACGTCAAAATGAATGATAAGTTGAGAAATCTACAGTTTTAAACTTTTGGCTGCGAAAATGGATTGATATTGTGCGTTCTTAATATGCTCATTTTGGTATGGAGCGCGTTAATGTAAGTGATATAAATGCAATAGTTAAATGTAATATCAATTTCAAATTACTCAATAAATAAATAAAAATATAAACGGTGATTTTTTAAGAGCTTGGTTTTTGAAAATTCAAAAAAACACAGAAACTTGTAAAAAGTGAATGAAATTTTTATTTGGATCGATAAATCAATTTCTGCCATTTACTTTTTAAAAATAATTTCACTTAAATGTTGCCCGGGGCTACGCTTCAGGTGGTCCATTCTGAAGGTCCAATTTTGGCAAACTTTTTCACACATTTCGGCCGGAATCTCACCAATGACGCGTTCAATGTTGGCTTCCGAGGCAGCAATCGTGTTTGGCTTGTCCCCATAGACAATAGACTTAACATAGTCTAACGGGGTCAAATCAAATGATCTTGTTGGCCAATTGACTGCCCCAAAAACGTGAGATGAACTGCTCACCAAATTCGCCTCTCAATTGATGCATGGTTTCGCTTGCAGTGTGGCATGTGGCACCGTCCTGTTGGAACCACATGTCGACCGAGTTCAATTCTTTCATTTTCGGCAAAAAAAAATCTGTTATCATCGAACCCTGCGGCCTTCATCGTCCTAGAAGAAGTACGGCCCAATGATGCCGCCTGCCCATAAACCGCACCAAACAGTGCATTTTTCGGGATGCATTGGTAGATGCTGAATTGCCTCTGGCTGATCTTCACTCCAAATATGGCAATTCTGCTTATTCACGTATCCATTTAGCCAAAAATGAGCCTCGTCGTTGAAGACCATAAAACGGACGTAGCTTGCGAAACACATTTTTCACAGAGCACGAATTTTGATTTTCAATAATTTGCAAACGTTGTTCAGGCGTAAGTCTATTCATGATGAAATGGCAAACAGTACTGAATCGAAATGTCAAATGTTCGTGGAATTTGTCATGTGTGATCTGTCAAAAATATAAACGTCAAAAACCAAGTAGCAAAAAAATCACCCTTTATAACTAAGAGGCCCGGTTTTTATTAGAAATTGAGGCTTATAATGAATAATAAAGATTATTTAATAATGATTCCTTTTTAAAAATTTATGCTTCAATGCTAAAGGATATAAGTCTACTATACATTTTGATATGCTGGTGTCATAATAGCATTATTGAGAAAAATGTTTTATCATCTGTAAAGGGTTATCCATTTTGCGGTTTCAAAAGTATAGGGCTGGAGTTCGACATCTGTAAAACTAAGTTGTTAAACCAAGTTTTTTTTTCAGTTGAAAGTCTGACATTTACGAAAATCGTTAAAACCTATGCTACAAAGATGGTGATTCTGCCACAGCCACATATCGTGCTTTAAGAGGAGATTATGGTTTACATAATCGTCCAACTACGCAAGCAGTTGCCAAATATATTGTATGGCATGTGCATCATCGTTTTGCTGGAACCACTGAAAATATCGCTGCAGTAAGTAAAAGTCTCGATTCCTCGTCGGTCTCAGGAATTAGGACTATCTTACGGCACATTATGGCGTATTTTGCATTTGGATCTACACCTACATCCATATAAAGTCCAGCTCACACAACAACTGCGGACGGCGATTTTTCGAACAAAATTTTCTTCAGCGACGAAGCACATTTCTTACTCGGTGGGTATGTTAATAAACAAAATTGTCGTATTTATGGTTCTGGGAATCCTCAAGTAATTGAAGAGAGACATTACATCCACAAAAAGTCACTGTTTGGGGCGCTCTTTGATCCGGAGGTGTGACTGGACATTACTTCTTCGAAAACGACGATGGAAGGACTGTCACCATCAATTCGGAGCGTTATGGTCATATGATAACCGACTTTTTTTTGCCTGCTATTGAAGAATATGTGGTTTCAACAAGACGGTGCCACATGCCACACAACTCGAGCGAATATGGCTTTATTGCAAGAGACTTTTCCTGGCCGCGTAATTTCTCGCCGTGGCGATATCAACTGGCCACCAAGATCATGCGATTTGACACCGCTGGACTTTTGTTTGTGGTGCTACGCGAAAGACCGTGTTTATGCAGATAAACCTTTAACTCTTGAGCACTTAAAAACCAACATTCATCAAGCTTTGGCTGATACACCGTCCAATATGTGTCAAAAAGTGGTCGAAAATTACCTCAAAAGAATCGATGCTCGCAACAACTCGCGTGGTGGTAATTTAAATGATGTAGTGTTTCAAAAATAATGTCAACGTTCAAACTTTATAATAAAAAAGAAATATCATGAAAAAACATATTTTATATGTGTTTTATTTACGTTTACTTTTGAAACCGCAAAATGGATAAACCGTATAATCAAAAAGCTTAATTGAACTCTATTAGGACCTGCGTTTTTATGGTCTCTATTAATACAACGTTTATCAGTTGAGGGTGTTTGATTGTATCCGTGTTTATCATTTATGTCATGTGATTCCATAAGATGTTCTCGATTTCTCTTGTAATAATTACAGGGTGTCCGCCGGAAATGTACACTACTTTGTTTGTTTATAATTTTTGATCAAAGGAAAGAAAATCGATATTATATTGATAAATGTTTTATTTAATGTCGGCAATTTTGTATGGAATACAATATCAATTAAGTGTCCGCCTCTGTTCATCTCACAAATGCGAGCCCTTTTGAGCACATTTTTCATTACATTCTCACACATTTCACGCGGTATTTCATTAATTTCATCACGAATATTTTGTTTGAGTTGCTCAAGCGTTTCTGGTTTGTTTGTATAAGCCTTGCTTTTCAGATATCTCCACAAAAAAAATCCGGAGTAACCAAATCAGGCGACCGTGGAGGCCAATCAACATCACCATTTCTTGAAATGGAAAGAGGTCTCGCAGTAATTCCAATGTAATCATGGCTGTATGCGATGTGGCACCTTCTTGTTGATACCACATGTTGATCAAGCCCAAATCATGCAGTTGTGGCAAAAGTTGTTCTTTGAAGACCAATCTGATGAGCACGGCATCGAATTGAGGTTGATGGATTGTTTTGAACACTTCCTTGAGCAGCAGTAATGTTTTCAGCCCATCTTGCAGTACGTTGTGTCCATGCTTGGGTCTATCACCCACAGACCCTCTTTCTTCGAAATCATTCACTACAGTACTACACGATAAATAGTGCGTTGTGTGAATCTAACCAAGTTCCCCCAGAAAAATATAATTTACAGTGAGTAATCGCTGTACCAAAATCGAACAAGTTTATCAACTAGTGTACGAGGTTACTCAACTTTTGAGTAAGTTTATTAACTGTAATATGTAGGCTGCTATTCAACAATTGAATACGTTGATCAACAAGATATACGGAGTTCTCCAACAATTAAACGAGTTGATCAACTAGGTGTACGAGGTTATTCAACATTTTGTCAACTATGTGTACGGAGCTCCCAACTTATTTTGTTGGTTGTAAATTTTTACACCCAAAGATGGAGTTGAATGAAAAGTACGTAGTGGACGACCGGCATTATATGTAGATTTATAAAATCACTTCTGTCGTTTAATGAAATAATAAAGGCTTTAACTTTCCAGCACTTCATACCACTTAAAGCCTTATATTGTTACTTGATTCTTTTATTTTTTTTTGTTATGTTTCGCTTAATAAATTTCTTTTATCTATTAATTTATAATTTATTAATTTTTTGTTTACTTATTCTTATTACTCCCTAAGTTTTGAGGTGCCATAATTAAAATTAAAAATTGCATATGAAGTCTGCGGAATTTTTTTACGTTTTTGTTGGTCGCACCCAGTGACCTAAAATGGCACTTTCTGTTGTCTGCATTGGCACTTACAAATTTTTTTTCTGGCAACGCTGGTGGGGTGTACGTTTTTTTTGCAGGAAATTAGCATAACAATTTGTGTAAATTGGTCAGTTGGTAGAATCTTTTTCAGTGGTAGATTTTTTTTTAATTCAATATGGTTACAGTAACATATGCGCCATTGGTTTGATAAAAGGTCGCCCATAAGCCCTGTACTGACTATTTAGTTTCATTATCTTCTGAGTTTAAGACGCCAGTTATAGCTTTCATTGAAACTCGCATGCTTAAAAACTGAGGCACTTGAATAAATAAAACTGATGTCGCTACCAAAATGAAGGTAATAAGATAATTATATTTGTTGTCAAAACTTTCTTGTAAATTCACTTTTGATTTTTCAATGATGGAAAGCGTTTTCAATGAACAGCTGACATTTTTGAAATTTAGAACCCGCTTTTACTTTCTGTATTGGCAATACCTATATTATATATAATGAAACTAATATTTATTAGTTTAATTGAAAGCATTTACCATAAATTTAAAATAAAAAAAAATAAACTTATTAGAAAGGTATAGAAAACTGCTTTGGAAAAATAAAGGACCATTTAAAGAAAAAACTGCCTAAAGATGTTATTCCATATAAACTAATATACATGTCTCCAAAATATTTAAACTTATACCAGCTTTGTTCTCACAGTCCATATCATTTTATTCTCGGTGTACAAGAAATAAGCAAAACATAATCGTTCTGTCAAACCAACGCACGTACATAGAAAGGTTAAAAAAGTTTCTAAGAAAACCAATAAATATTGTATTATGTTAAGCTAATACCTACTTTTATGTATTTATGTACATACATATGTAATATATACACACAACAAAAATTAATGTATTTTCATGGGAGACGATATAGCACAAGAAAGCGAAATGCAAAAAAAAAATAATTTAGGGTGTTTATTTTGCTGCATGGGAAGTTTCGATGGTTGTTGTCTATGGTTTGACAGTTCAGAATGTAAAAATTTGTTGAAATTTCTGTTCAGTACGGTCTGGCAATTCACATGAATCGTTTGAAGTCGGAAGAACGTTTCCAAATTGTGCAAATTTACTTAAAAAAAATAAATCTTTTCGCGAAGTTCATAGAGCATCTTTACTGAAGAATTGTGTTTATTGATGAAGTTTATTTCTGGCAAAATTGCCATATATGGAGCGAAGACAATCTTCAAGCCATTAACGAATCACCATTACATCTATTAATATTGACTGTTTGGTACGGCTTACCTGCTGGCGGCATCATTGGTCCTTATTTCTTTCGAATTGGAAAGGAGCTGCGTTACGGTGAATGGCGAGCGCTATCGAGCCATGCTGACTGATTTTTGTTTCCACAAGTTAATCAGCTAAACATCCACTACATTTGGTTCCACCAAGAGGGCGCAGCTTGCCATACAACGCACTTAACCATTCATTTATTGTTAAATCAATTTGGTGATATCTTTATTTCCACAAGTGGTCTTATTAACTAGACTCCTCGTTCGTGCGTAATATGGGGTTGTTGTACTGCGACCTTGAGATCTACATACATATGTGGCCGCGCCTAGAGAATAAATTCCATTTCCATGGTGCATTTGAGTATTTGGAGTATTTTTAGAGATGGAGGCAGCTCCTTCTTCATTTTGAAAGAAATAAGGACCAATGATGACGACAGAGTGTAAGCCCCACCAAACAGTGAATGGTATTCGTTAATGGCCTGCAGATTGTCCTCGCTCCATAAACGGCAATTTTGCTTATTGACTAACCAATTTAACCAGAAATGAGCTTCATCACTACACACAATTTTTCTGTAAAAATAATATGTATGAACTCCGCGAACAGATCTATTTTTTTTTTTCAAAGTAAATTTCCACAACTTGGAAAAGTTGTTCCGCCGTTAAACGATTCATGATTAATTGTCAAACCTTACTGAATGGAAATGTCAACAGTATTTGACATTCCCAATTGTCAAACCATAGACAACCATCGAAACTTATCATGCAGCTAAAAAAACCACCCATTATTTTAATACAATTACTAAATTTCCAAGGCTTAGCAAGCAATAGTTAATTTGCTCTGGTTGAAATGATAGTTCTTCTTACTTTATTCCTTAATAGTTGTCAACTCCGGCCGAGTGTAAAAGCAAAAATTGTTTACGTCCTTGAAAAAATTTGTTTTAATTAATTTAACAGTTGAAAATAGTATATTTTGTAACAAGTGTTTACTTAAGAAACTACAGTTCACGTAAGATTAATGAAAATCATCAACATTAGCTATACAATCTGTACAAAAATTTAAGTAGCAAGGAAAAGAAAATTGTACCTATAAAATTTATATATACACGTCTCACAGTACCTACTAAACACACTTAATGAACGAAAAGAAAAGGAAAGTCCTGAAACACCTCAATCCACCTCAAATAAAGAAAAAAGTATGACTTCGTTGGTTGGCTCTATGACAATAGAGGAATTAAATAAATTATTTGCCTCTAATCTTTGTATATGAAACTATATACAACGCTCTAATCTCAAAAATGTTGCCACGAAGGATGACTTCTTGGATTTGCGAAGTGAATTAAGTGAGGTTAGAAGGGAAAACGTTGAATTGAAGGACAGAGTAAATACCCTAAGCAATAAATGCAACATCCTTCAAAATCAAATTGACCAGCTGAAGCTATCTGCAAACGAACGCAACCTGATAATTCGAATAAAGAAGGGACATCTGAAACCACTGGAACAAGCTGAAAACATTTGTAAAAATATATCAAATTCAGATGATATCATAAATCCACCAGCATTGAGACAAATTGCAGCTGATGACGATATTGTCACAGTTTAAGCGGAGTTTAGATGTAAGTAAAATGCATTCAAAGTTCTTAAAAATGTAAATAAGCTTAAGGCGACTGGCATATAAGGCGTGACTATCCTTTAAAGATGTGACAGAAGCGTAGCAAGCTACTTCAATTGCGCAAAATAATTCGAACAAATAAACCCCGTGTAAAAACCTCACTGCGTGATGATAAGCTACAAATTGATGATATAATCGTGGAATGGAGTGATGAACAGAAAGGTTTTATCACTGATCAAGATCATGGTTTGGAATCATTGGAAGCAAGACATAAACTTGAGGAAGACTTCTTTAAAAATGATAGTTCAAAGTTTTTACAACATACACGTTCCTATTACGTCAAGAATGTAAACAAAAACAATGATCAAGGAGAGTCAACAGAAGGTGGTGGCAGTTCGTCACCTTTAACTAAAAACAAAATTGATTGTGTCCCTCCGGACCCAGGCGTAAGCAACGCAGCACATTTCAATTTAAATCGACGAATTAGATAAAAGCCGTCTGTCAAAATTATGAATTGTTAAAATTAAGAATTTTAAGTTATAATATAAGAGGTTTGAAAAATAAGATTTAAATTTTAGACTTTATAAATTTTATCTAACAATATGAAATTTATATTTTAATCGATGGGTATCAGAACTTAAATTCAACAAAAAGGCCGGACAAGCGGAGGAATTCTAATGGACTTTAAACAAAATCTTAAAGGCGCTAGCTGTGCGCATAAGCAACAAGGAAACATGATTTTTATGGAAATAATATTGGAAGGACACGTACTCAACCTCATCCCTATATACTAAAACTGCAGTAGCTGGGAAAATGATTTTAATAAACTTGAAGATAACTTACTTGCTAGTGATTTAAGAAATATAATGCTTATTGGAGACTTCAATGCACGTACTGGAACCCTAGAGAGCGAATATACACAAATGAATAGATATCGTAAATCAAGAGATAACGTAATCAATATAAGAGGTAAAAAAGTTATAGATCTATGCAACTCCTTTGGACTAAGCGTTTGCAATGGGTCTACCGACGGAGATAAATTACGTGATTTCACTTTCGTAGGACCGCAAGGGAACTCAGTTATCGACTATGCTATGGTATCGGCAGACTGGGCTGCGGTGATGGACGATTTTGAAATAATTACGCAAATACATTCTGATCATCTACCAATCGAAATGACAAAAAACCGCAACAGCAACCTAAGGGAAGATATAGATCCAGCTGCAATAACCAAATACAAGTGGAAAAATGCATATGCGGGCAGCTATACAAGTTCTCTGAATAATGATATCCTTCTAAGAACCACATCATCTGCACAATCTCTTCTAAGTTTATCTCAGTTGGATGAAATTGTGAAGGATTCTATACCAAGACAATGCCAAACAAAAAGTAGCAACATTTCTACTCAGTATTGTCAAAAATGGTTTGATAAAGACTGCTTACAAGCACTAGAGAAGTCTTTTGCCTGGTTAAAACTACTAAGAAGTTTTCCAGGGAATTTATATTTTAAAGATCAATATCTGACAGTAAATAAACAATTTGAAAAACTACTAAGTTATAAACTCCAGACTTTCTCAAAAAATGTTGCGTGTAACCTTGCATTATGCAGAAATGCAACTGAATTCTGGACGATTGTAAATGTAATAAATAAAAAACCAAGGAAACAACTCGCTGCATCATTTGAGGCGGAAGAATTAGCAGACCATTTCAAAAGACTGGCAAAGGATAATTTTCCCTCAACTTTTCAATATGCCATACCTCTATACCAGAATTATGAATTAGATGCACCTTTTTCTTTTGCAGATGTCCCGTTAGTATTAAACGAACTCCAAAACAATAAATCTCCGGGATCAAATGGAATACCACAAGAGTTCTATAAATTAAGCACTGACCTTTTCATAGAATCTCTTACTAAAGCCCTAAGCCATGCATATAATGCAGCTTGTGTTCCAAATTATTTCAAAGAAGCAATCATATGCCCAATTTCCAAAAAAGGGACAAAGGAGATCGTACAAACTATTGTGGAATATCACTTATTAACTCATCAATGAAAATCTTTTCTAAACTTCTTTATAAACGACTTTATGAGTGGGCTTACAATAACAATCTACTGAGCGAGGCACAAACTGGTTTTCGAAAGAATTACTCAACAATTGACCAAATTTATTTCCTTACCAACATTGCTGACATTTTTATAAGTTCCCAAAAGAAGCTTTACGCATTCTTCATCGATTTCAAATCGGCATTGGACACGATAGGCAGGAAAGCACTAATGTTAAAGCTTTTTAACAAAGGAGTTTCGACAAAGTTCGGAAATATTTTGGACAGCTTTTACGATAAAACAACATCTGCACTGATCGTTGGAAGCAAAATGTCCGAACAGTTCGGGGTGGAAATAGGATTGAGACAAGGCTGCAATTTGAGTCACCTGCTTTTCGCTCTATTTATAGATGATATAGAAGAGGTACTACAAGGGGGAGTGCGTCTGTCAACTGATCTTCTAGTCAAAGTCCTTATGTTTGCTGACGACCTCGTGGTATTAGCAGAGACGCCCGGAAATCTCCAACTAATGATCAACAGATTATCTGAGTATTGCTATAAATGGAGGCTACAGGTGAATATAGACAAATCAAAAATAATGATTTTCCGCAAAGGAGGCGGTCGAAACTGTCGCAGCGAAAAATGGAGATTCGGAGATCAAAACATTGAAGTCGTAAATGAATATAACTATCTCGGTGTACGGTTATGCAGAAATCTCAACTGGAAGTACAATATGATAGATAAACTAGCCAAGTCCAAAAATGCGCTAAATGCAACATGGAAGACGGTGATGCAATGCAAAGACTTGGAGTACGATTCGAAGTACCGAAACCATAATGTGCTATGCAGCCCAAGTTTGGGGACACACAAAGTTTGATGAAGTGGAACAGCTCCTTACATACTTCCTAAAACGTACTTTAAGATTACCAAACAGTAGGGAAAACCACATACTAATGCTAGAAACACGCCTTCCCCCTTTATTCATCTCAATGCTTAAAATGCAGGCGGACTATATTCTTAACACTATCAAGATGGATGATAGAAGACTTCCTAAGAAAATTACGATGTTGGTGATGCGGAAAAAAATCTCGTGGTATGAGAACTGGCGAGATATAGCTGTATACTGTGGACATCCATTCTCACTCCAAAATGATTCGATGGGCACATGGAAAAGCAAGGTCTACAGCCTCATTAGCTTATTGGGTTAAAAAAACAAGGGAGCACCACATTTGGAAAGCCAGAACCTCATTCCACAGGAGTATTTATGCAACACTAAATCATAATCTAACATCAAAAAACTACTTCAGGACGGAGTATCTGATTTTAAAAACAAGGAGTGAGATACTTCCCTTGAATTATATCCCTCATAGAAGCGACCTAGAAGAAATTTTTGGCTATGCAACCTTAGGGAAAGGGAGGATGTGTTTCATATTATAGGTAGATGACCTATTTTTGCTGTAACCAGAAGGAGTACATTCGGAAAAAAATTATTTAAATGAAGTTGAAATGATCAACATACTCAACGGTGAAATTTATTGGATGCCTTTGTACAACTATATAAAGCTAGCAATCCGTTATAGAAAGTGGATCTTAGAGAACTTTTTTAATACAAAAAAAATCAATGTTAAATTATTTAATCAAATTTAAGTTTCGAAACATGAATGTAGTACAATTGACAGTTGGCGTAAGCCATGTTAAATAATGGAAAATTTATAAATTATGTACTTTACTTTTTATGAAATAAAATTCCTTTGAACTTGAACTTGAACTTATTCCTTAATATTCCATAATTTGAACTTTTCTTATCCTTAATAGATATGCCACTTTACTTTTCTATCATTAATATGACTAACAGAATAGAAACTTAATTTTGGTTTTCCAATAAACCCAAGTTATAAACTTTTTAAGTTCCAAAACAAATTAATATTTTTCTTCGAGATCGAGTAGTCCATTATGGCGGTGAATTATACTTGTAATGTAATATCAGGTTCTACATTCCGTTTTCTCTTTTGGTTTCTATGAACACAGAAAAACACAAATAAAACAACTACATATCTAACTAAATTCAATAGTATAATCAACACAAGGATTTTTTCTGACCATCATACATTTTGCTTACAGTTTTCGTTAATAAAAAAAAAATAATCTAATGATAAAGTTTTACATTGTATCAATTTGAACCTGTCTTGTTTACAAACTATTTACATCTTAAGGCATTAGGAACAAAATACTTTAACCAATGCTTTTAAGGCTTCTTTTCTAGGTATTTAATGTATGTATGTATGTATTTCCGAAGTTTCATGGTATAACCTCTTAACATTCTTAGTTTACTTTTTGAATTAAAGATTGCTTCTATATATTGATGCTTATATCTAAATATAATGCCAAAAAACGTTCCGTTCTCCGTCAACTGTGTTGCCAACAGTCCGTTCAATATATGGACTGGAAATGAAAAATAAAGCTTTTTTTGGATTAAAATTAGTAGATATGCCGCAAATAGTGATTCAGCCGAATACCGAATATTCGGCCACACTCGTCGACCGAATACCGAATATTCGGCTTTCGGCAGCCGAACATTCGGCCAACGATGTGTATCTATCTCTTACTTGATTTTTGACATGTTATAATAGGCGTGTTTTTTTTCTAAGCCCCGGGGAAATTGGACGAAAAAAACGATGAGTAGGATTAACAATTGCATACTAAATCCAATAACAACTAATCACCGGGGGTGCTTAGCTTAAACCCAGAAAATTCTCGGGGCTTAGCTATTGTAGAAGATAAAAACTGTGCTACCAAAAACTTTTTCACTAAGTAATCGATAAAATGTATAGAAACTTCAAAACTGACATTTCGACATGTCAAATAATTATCAATTTTGTTTGGTTTGGTTGAGCTTTTGGTCTAAGTGTGTCAGTTGTTTTCTGACGACCATGTCAACCTAACCTAACCTACCTTTTAATATACATTCCGCAATACAACACCAAATCCATTATAACATTTTCCGCTTTTGTATTGCCTCTAAGGTGTCGTAGATTTTTTCCACCTCGCCATGAGCACAACCTTCTACAGCGATTTTAATTTTTGCGTTTATTTTTATTATATGTATATTAAAACTTGACTGTGAAATTATTATTAAATAAAAAAGTATTTCCTGAAGTTGATATTCGTTCATTTCTTCGGAATTGTGTTTTGCTGGAAATATTCTTGTACGAGGTAATCGAAATGTTATGCCAGGAAATTGCGGAATTAAACTCTAGATTTGGCACAAGAGTTCCATCCAGGCATATCAGTAATGAAGCAACGACTGCGGTCAAAAATTTGGTGGCCAAAAATGAATGTGCAAGTGGAGGCGTACGTTAAAACATGTTGTGAATAACAACCAATGAACATTACGATTGATTGTATGGGGCCATTGCCCTGGTTATAATTTGCTGGTCTTGGTTGATTATTACAGCAGATATGTTGAAATCGATATTATGAAGAAAATCGATGCTGCTGAGACCTTCAATCGATTGCAAGTCATATTTCCGAAATTTGGGCTACATATGTCAATCACGGCTGAGAATGGCCCACAATTTTATTGCGCGGAAATGAGAGATTTCTGCAAAGTACGCAATATTTTGTTGAACAACACAAATTGGCCTCAGAAGAATGGGGGAGTCGAAATTCAGAAGCGATATATACTGAAGCGCTTTATTATCAGTGAAAATACAGATAAAAATTGGACTGAAGATTTGATTGACTACTTGCTCATGTATCGCTCTACTTCGCATTCAACAACCTTGATGCCACCAGCGCAGATGTTATTTGGTCGCAAAATAAGTGACAAATTGCCAAATATCCAGTCACCTATGGAAGTTGATGAGAAAGTTGCTGACAGACATAAAGAGATGAAGACCGCCGCCACGCGAAAAAAAAGCGATATTGAAGTAGGGGATGAAAGGTTGGAAAAACTGATGTCTAAAATCAATAAGCCCTCACCAATATTTAAGCCATCTAGCTACAGTAGAGTAATTGCTAAGAAAAGTGGATATGATTTGATTGAGTCAATAAATTCAGGAAAAAGATATCGGCGCAAAATTCGTCATTTACAGAAAATTAACCAAAACAATGCAGCCAGGACTTACTCTTAAGATGCAACTTAATCAGTCGCAGTCTCCGATGTCAATGCTGAGCTAAGTCGAACCAGGCGAAACATTAAGATGCCAACTCGATATAAGGGTTATTCATTTTCGGTTTCAAAAGTGTAGTCCTGGAATTCGACGTCTGTCAAACTAAGTTGTTAAGCCATTTTTTTTTCAGTTGAAAGTCTGACATTTACGAAAATGGATCGCTTAGCTATCGCACAATGCACAAACATTTTTGAAACCTACTACAAAAATGGTGATTCTGCCACAGCCACATATCGTGCTTTAAGCGGAGATTATGGTTTACATTATCGTCCACTTAGCAAGCAATTGGCAAACTTATGAAGAAATTTGAAGAACACCTATATCCATATAAAGTTCAGCTCACACAACAACTGAAACCAGCTGACCATTCACAACGTCGTAGATACGTCGAATGGGTGCTTGCTTGAGCAACAGGCGGTGGACGGCGATTTTTCGGACAAAATTTTCTTCAGCGACGAGACACATTTCTCACTCGGTGGGTATGTTAATAAACAAAATTGTCGCATTTGGGGTTCTGAGAATCCTCAAGTAATTGAAGAGAAATCATTACATCCACAAAAAGTCACTGTTTGGGGCGCTCTTTGGTCCGCTCTTCGAAAACTACGATGGAACGACTGTCACCATCAATTCGGAGCGTTATGGTCATATGATAACCGACTTATTTTTGCCTGCTATTGAAGAATACGACCTGGAGAATATGTGGTTTCAACAAGACGGTGCCACATGCCACACAACTCGAGCGAATATGGCTTTATTGCAAGAGATATTCCCCGGCCGCGTAATTTCTAGTCGGGGCGATATCAACTGGCTACCAAGATCATGCGATTTAACACCGCTGGACTTTTTTTTGTGGTGCTACGCGAAAGACCGTGTTTATGCAGATAAACCTTTAACTCTTGAGCACTTAAAAACCAACATTCGTCAAGTTATGGCTGAGATACCGCCCAATATGTGTCAAAAAGTGGTCGAAATTACCTCAAAAGAATCGATGCTTGCAACAATTCGCGTGGTGGTCATTTAAATGATGTAGTGTTTCACACATAATGTCACCGTTCAAACTTTATAATAAAAAAGTAATATCATGAAAATGGATAACCCATTACTTGCTTCGTCGAAAACTTTACCGACTAAAATTAGTTTGATCTGTACCCAAAATATAATATTAATAAATATAAGTTTTCAAAAATAAGACAGTGTTATAGTATGTGGCAACACTGTTGATGAATTCGAACTTAACTTTTCATATATTTCGAACAAGCAACTAAATTCACACATTAATCAAAGAAAACAAGATTACGACAATTCTTTTTTTTTGTCTTATTGTATTGACGTCAACAGAGATCATAAATAGTGAAATTGTTCTTGTTTGTCCGATGTGGATTAATGGATTTTGATCTCTGGTGACATCAGTAAAATAAGACAAAAAAGAAGTGTCGTAATCTTGTTTTCAATGATTCATGGAATTCACAGGCATTCGACTGGTGGAGACTAATCGCCTTTTCGATTGGGCGTCCAGAACTGCTTTGACCCCCACAAAATGACAGTTGTTATTCTAAGCAGAACTACTCACATAATTAAAATGTCAAAAATCGTCGGGTTTATTTGTTGTTTAATTTCGATGTCTTTATTGAATTTAAACTACTTTTCTGGTAAAATTACATACAAAGAAGCAAGTTATAATTATTATTGATACAAGAAAATGTGTATCTAAATTGAAATCAAGTGTTTTGAAAATTCTTTTTAGCCGATCTGATTTTTTTTAAATTTAATTTTTACTAACACATTGATACATACAATTCAGAATCAGTCAAATAGATTCCGGGTGTTTTATTCGGAGAACATGTTCCGGACGCCTTATCGAATAGGCCATAAGAGAAGCGGACCAATAATAAAGAAACGCTACAAATTTGACATTTTAAACTGTCAAACAATAGACAATGTGGGAAACGCTTCATAGGGGTTCAGTTGTTTTATAATTTTTTTCAAAACCATCAGTGATACAGTTTGAGGTATTCTCGTAGACATTTAGCCTACATTATCAAAGCACAGAATTTGTTCAATTCTGTTCAATTTTTAACATGAACCGTTTCCGTATATAACACTGATCTCTATAATACACGAGAATAAAAAGAAAAAAACGAGATAGGCAATTGCATTGGTGCTGCTTTCAAATTCAATTGGAGTCAACAAAACTGTTATACTTTGTAAGGAATACACTATCCAGTGTATAGTAGAGATCAGTGGTAGAAAATGATAATGGTGGAGTTGTAGGAAATTGAACATGTGTTGAATACGAGCATTCGAGAGAGAGCAAGCCATGAAGGCAAATGGCTGACAACATCCATTTCATTTTTCATGGAAAAGATTGTATTAAGAGAAATGCCTAAGCGTTTGCTATAATGGAAGTGCTTCCGGAAGGAGTTTTCTACGTCGGTTTTGACCAAATATCTATAATTTTATCACAGCAACCATGGAAACTTCTCATGTCGCTAAAAAAAAAAACACCAATTATTTTAATGCAACCACTCAATTTCCAAATTTCCAAGCAATAGTTGTTTTGCTTTGGATGTAGTAATAGTTCTTCTTACTTTATTCCTTAGTATTCATTACATCGTACTTTTCTTATCCGAAATAGATATGACACTTTACTTTTCTATCATTAATAGGACTTACAGAATAAAAGCTCAATTTTCCAACAAGCACAAGTTATCAACTTTTAAGGTTAAAAAACAAATTAATATTTTTCTTCCAGATCGACTAAGTCCATTATGGTGGTCCATTATACTTGTAATGTAATATGACGATTTGTTAAATCCGGTTTTCTGTTTTCGGTTATATGAACACAGAAAAACACAAACAAAACATTTACATGTCTAACTAAGTTGAGTAGAATAACAAACACATAAGGAGTTTTAACTACTATCACAAGGTTATCACAAAGTTTGCTTAAAGTTTTCGTTAATACAAAAAATAATAATCTAATGTAAAGTTTTACACAGTATTCGAGCTTGGTTTGTTTAGAAACATCTTAAGGCATAAGGAACAAAACACTTTAACCAATGCTTTTAAGGCTTCCATTCTAGGTATTTAATGTATGTATGTTTGCATTTCCGAAGTTTTATGGTATACCTACCCTTTTAACATTCTTAGTTTGTTTTTTTTTCAATTAAATATTACTTCTATGTATTGAATGCCTGTTGTTTCGTTTTTACTTGCGATATATTATGCACCATTAAAGAGCAAGTTTTGCATTTGTAAAAAAATTGAACTCGAGATTTTAATCAAACTCGATTTACGATGATGAAGAACACCAAAAAGTGGGTCCCGTTATTCCGTCTGTCTGTCTGTCCTCGTCTATAGAGCCTAAGCGGCTAAAGAGATTTTTTCCAAACTTGGCACTTAAGCGTTTTAGGTGATTGTCTAAAATAGATTTTTGAATTGGTTTTTTAGCCCCAAAAATACGGTACAATTTTGTCTACCATCTAGAAAACAGCTCTAACGATTTTAATTTAAAAAAATGTGTGCATTACTGTAAGTATAGTCTACATTTTGGCTAAATGTTTTTTTTTTAATTTGGACTTACCTACTTATAAGCGCTTCAACGGATTTATATAAAAAGAATTATATAGGAGGTCTTTCAACTTCTTAATTTTTAGGTAATTAATTTTTGAAAATTCAATAATTTGAAAATGGGTGGAGGATTTTATTTTTGAAATTCGGTTCTTATATGATTAAATACATAAAATTGTCATACTAAAAATTCATTCAGAAAAAAATTTACGAAATTTTGTATATTAAAATTTAAGTAAAGAAGACTAAAACATACTGAGCTGTTTCTACTAAAAATCTTCTCCTTAAGATGTGATCGAACATAAGAGCAAGTACGTGCGATCCAGTCGCGCATTTTATTTATATCAATTTCGTTAGAGCCTTTTTTCGAGATAATTAAGATGTTAGACAAAATTATTTGGCCAGTACCGTCATTTTTGAAAACCATTCAAAAATCTATTTGAAACAATCACCTAAAACACTTCTTCCCCATATGTGGAATATTCCCCATCATCGTAAAGTCAAGTTGGTTTAAAATCTCGAGATCGATTTTTTTAAGCGCGAAACTTGCCCCAAAGTACCTATGTACATATATCGCAAGTAAATAAAATGCACGACTGGATCGCACGTACTTGCTCTTAAGTTCGATCACATGGTATGCAAAATATTCTTAATAGAAACGGTTAAAAATATTTTTCACTTTATTTTCTATAGAAAAAAAAAATTGTGTGGCAATTTTAAATATTTAACAATATAAATTTAAAAACAAAATTTCAGTAAAAATCGTCTACCTGTTTTCGAAATATTGATTTTTCAAAAAGAAAATATTTTTCAAAAATGTTGGTATGTAGAAATATTTAGAATTCTAAGGACCCATAAATATTTCGATCGAAATTCGTTGAGTCGTTTATGAGAAAGTCCAAAATCAATAAAATGCTAAAAAAAATTTCGATCATAATGTAGACCTTACCTATATAATCCGGTCAATTTAGACATAAGATTAGTGGTCAAATAACAAAAATTCCCGGACAGCCAAATATTGGTGGAAAGCTGGGGTTTACCATTACAAATAAAGTTTTAAAAATACCCATCGATCCTATGTGTGCTACAAAAGTTATTCGGGGTCTGGCAAAAAAAACCTCAAACTAAAGTTGTAGACCTTAAAATTATTTACAAATATGGTACTTATGATTTTTTGCCTAAAAGTTACCATTTGCGGGATATCGCGATCCTAAGAGTCACATTAAACATGATATGCACATATAAGCCACGAATATACATATCAGACAATTAAGGCGCGATTCACACAGAAATTTGGTTGTTTTAAATGTCTATATTGACCGGACTAATAGTAGTGAACACACTTTTTTTAATATCAACATCGTTACAGCCGTTTTCGAGATAATTAAAAATGGTAGAAAAATGTGTATGGCAGGTGGCAGGTACCTTTAGTCTTGGGCCTAAAAAGCGATTCAAAAATCTAATTTAGACAATCAACTAAGCCCCTTAAATACCTCCAAAGTTTGAAGAAAATCAATTCAGCCGCTTAGGCTGTAGCTCATTGTAGAGACAGACAGACAGACAGACAGACGGAATATCGGGACCCAATGTTTGTGTTCTTTATCATCGTAATGTCAACTTTGATTAAAGTTGCTACATATTGTATTGCAAGTAGAAAATGCTTGTATCTAAGTGTTCTACAAAAACCCTTTATTATTTTTTGTCGCCTGGGTTATCGTCCTCTTGCCCACTATACATGCCTAAATATACCCAGTGTGACCAATGAAAAATTTCAAATCCTGCTTCAATAGTGGTTTTAGAAGGATTTTTTGATTACAAGAACTGCTAAGAAAAATGCTTATTTTTTTTTGAAAAAAAAAAACTGTCAAAAATCCTGCCAACTCAGGAAATCCTGTAATTAAAACGCAAAAAAAAAACGTAAATATATGCCTGGACCAATCGAACTTGTCTTAGGGTGACGATTAAAATACCGAGTATATATTTTTTTGTAGTTTTTTCTTTTAACTTTAGTATGTTGAATTTTAAATAATTGTCAAAAAAGAAGTTGTTTATTTTGTTAAAAAGGAAATAACCTTACAAATGTTTTTACTAATCCATTTCGCAACATAAAGAAACACAAAAAACTCAGGTACCAGAGTATGATAATCTATAGGTATTTATATAAATTTTGTACTCAAAAGTTTTCTGCATCATTAAAAGCACAAAAATAACTTCTTTGATTATATTAGGAGGAACAATGAAGGCATCACAACATTTCTCATATAAATTATCTCGGATAAAAAGTATACTATTTAACAAATTAATTTTCATTCGATTCTTTCTTTGATCCTTTACAACATTCATTAAACTAAACACTCTTTTAACAGCAGCATTTGAGAAAGGCAAAACTAAAAACGAATTCACAAAGTTTGGCAACACTTTATAAGGGTTTTTATTGGTTGCTTCGGTGGACCTATTTACCTCGCACTAAAATCAACAGTATTTTAATTATTCTCCCATAATTTTGGAAATAATTTTAGAATTCATGTTTTTATCTTTAAAAAAATCTTTTAATGGTTCGTAGATTTTGTGGAGTTTGCGATTAAATCTCAGTAATGAGAGATGCGCATTTGTGTTTGATTGGGTTTTAACTTTTTAAAGTAGTATTTTATCTTAGGTTTGAAATATATGAAAACCTGCTAGATTTCCTGCTAAATCCAAATTTCCTGCTTAAAAAAACTGCGCGTAGGATTTGAAAAAAAAAATGCTAAAAGCTAACTTTTTCGGCTAAATTTAGCAGAAAAAATGCTAAATTGGTAACACTGAATATACCTAGATTGAACAAAATAAAAACTGAAACCAATTTTCGAACTGATTATATCTTTTACATGTACCTACATATTATTCTTTCATTGAATTGTTGAAAAGGTACGGAGGCACTTGATGAACAAAGTTGTGGATTGGTTTGTTTAGGACAACTTTTTCTCATTTTATATTAGGTACTAACCTATTGAATGTCCTTAAAAAACATCAAAAGGAGTCGAATATTAGGATTGTTTTTTGGTTTTTTAATTCAAACAGTGGAAAATGTTTCTATTCTAAAAACAAAAAAAAAACGGTATGAACTTGGGGAGCGTGGTAAGTAGAATTTTGTTGTAAACATGTAAACAGGTATGTAGTCGTGTTTTTCTTACATAAAAAGAAAATGAGTCTTTCATTCTTAAATGAAATTAGATAAAAATCAACTATTTCAAATAAATTTTATTTTTCGCGACTTTAAGGTATATCCCATACCATATCAATTTATTTAATGGAAAGGTATTCTTTCTTACTAGCATCAAGGCTGGAAAAAATACGACGACAAAATGGAAACCCTAAAAAGCCATGATATTTTTTATAGGATTAGTATACCTATATTAGTATAGGTTGTGTTGAATTGAATGTAAGCCGTGTTATGTTGTCTAGACTACGTTGATAGTACTGGTAGTAAAATAATGTTTCCCAAAGTGGCAATGACGCGTGTCCTTGAAGTTAGTAACGGGTGATTTTTTTGCTACTTGGTTTTTGACGTTTATATTTTTGACAGATTCGATTCAGTATTGTTTGCCATTTCATCATGAATAGACTTACGCCTGAACAACGTTTGCAAATTATTGAAATTTATTATCAAAATTCGTGCTCTGTGAAAAATGTGTTTCGCAAGCTACGTTTCGCAAGCGACGAGGCTCATTTTTGGCTAAATGGATACGTGAATAAGCAGAATTGCCGTATTTGGAGTAAAGAGCAGCCAGAGGCAATTCAGCAGCTACCAATGCATTCCGAAAAATGCACTGTTTGGTGCGGTTTATGGGCAGGCGGCATCATTGGGCCGTACTTCTTCAAGGATGATGAAGGCCGCAGGGTTACGGTCAATGGAGAAAGGTACCGTTCGATGATAACAGATTTTGTTTTGCCGAAAATGCAAGAATTGAACTCGGTCGACATGTGGTTCCAACAGGACGGTGCCACATGCCACACTGCACGCGAAACCATGCATCAATTGAGAGGCGAATTTGGTGAGCAGTTGATCTCACGTTTTGGCGCAGTCAATTGGCCACCAAGATCATGTGATTTGACCCCGTTAGACTATTTTTTGTGGGGCTATGTTCTATTCTATTCTAGTCTATTGTCTATGGGGACAAGCCAAACACGATTGCTGCCTCGGAAGCCAACATTGAACGCGTCATTGGTGAGATTCCGGCCGAAATGTGTGAAAAAGTTTGCCAAAATTGGACCTTCAGAATGGACCACCTGAAGCGTAGCCCCGGGCAACATTTAAGTGAAATTATTTTTAAAAAGTAAATGGCAGAAATTGATTTATCGATCCAAATAAAAATTTCATTCACTTTTTACATGTTTCTGTGTTTTTTTGAATATTCAAAAACCAAGCTCTTAAAAAATCACCGTTTATAACAAGTGTCAGCATCTCAATTTTTTTTGGAGTTCTTATCACATGCACATGAGTTCTATAGTTCCTGATAATTTTCCAAAATAGTTCTGCCAGATTTCACCGAAAAAACTTCATTTAAAAAAGTGAGATGCTAACTTCACGCCAGCATATCATTTTTCTAAATATCATATACAAATATTTTTTTGGGGTGTAAGCACACTTTCCTAAGAGTTCCTCATACTTAAAAAAAATAATTCTGTCATATCCATGTTGATAAGCTTACACCCTAAAAAAATATTTGTATATGATATTTTGAAGAATGATATGTTGGCGTCAAGTTAGCATCTCACTTTTTTAAATGAAGTTTTTTCGGTGAAATCAAGCAGAACTATTTTGGAAAATTATCAGCAACTATATAATTCATGTGCATGCGATAAAAACTCAAAAACAAAATTGAGATCCTGACACTTGTTATGCTAACTTCACGGACACCAATGACGCAGTGGATAAAGTGATTCACTGCTAACTTAGATGCTTGGGTTCGAGCCCCAAGCTAGGTACCATTGGATGTCCATGGGTTATAATGAGAAAGTAAGGACCTAATACACAAATCCACTGTGACAAAAAAATTATTTACTAGCTTTCTATTCCTTGTAACTAGTTCCGTGCAATTCACATTGCATTTAAAAGACCTTTGGTCTTACTGGCGTATATTTAAAAAAAATTGTGAGTTGAGAAATATGATATCCATAGGCGAACCCAACATTTGTACTTGCGATTATAGGTACTAAAAGGCAAGTTATGCATTCGTCGAAATAAAAAGTTTTTGAGATAAAAATCGAACATGACATTACGATGATAGCGAAGACGAAAAGATGGTGATGAATTGCTTGAAACTTGGTATATAGAGTTTTTTTTAGGTATTATACGGTGGACATATTAAAATTTTTTTTTAGCTCAAGAAATAACGCTACCTGTTATATAACCGTTACGCTAAGGCCTATTTTTCTCGGAAACGGCTCTAACGATTTTGATTAAAAAATATCATTGCAGCTTTTTGGGTACGACCGATCATATGATTGAAAAAAAAATTAAAAATCTCTAAAAACGGTACTTTCCATAGGACCGTTTTTTTTATTTCGAAATTTCACACGTATATAGGCTTAGATTGCCAATTTATAATGCGTACCAATATTTCTAATAAATATTTGTTTGTATTTTTAGAAGAATTAAAAAAAAATTTAAATTTATATTTTGAAAACTGCTTAGAAATTTTTTTTTCAAAAATTAAAGTTAGTTTAATTTGCTGAATACCTATGAATTGGCCTTTTTGAATTTTTTTTCTAAAAGTTTAAAAAAAAAAACTTTTTTTCTCAAAAACCGCTCCACAGATTTTTAAAATTTTTTTCTCATAAATTCAAATTTATCCAAGAAATAAAATGGGGTACTTTTTTAGATTAATTGAAGAAAACGCAAACAATATGTTTATCTTTTTTTTGTTTTTGTTTTAGTGGACTGTGTGGATTTAAAGCCAATTGAATGAATTTGTGACCTTTAGTCCAAAATGCGTTTCGCCTAGGTACTACGCTGTTAGTTTTATTAAAGTCGGTAAACATCGATAAAAAAATAATGCGTCTTAGAAAGGTACTACAGCATCTAACTGATGAGCCCAGCTGTAGTACCTGGGCGAAACGCATTTTGGACTAAAGGTCACAAATTCGTACTTTTTTAGAGCTCAAATTAGTTTAAGTATTTATTTCACAATTTTGAATTATTTTTTCTTTGATTAATCCGATTTAATTTTTTGTTTTTAAGTTTATGTTATTAAATATTTAAGATTGTCATACCAATTTTTTTAGAAAAAAATTAAAGAAACTTTGTGTATAGAAATAAATTAAAAAATGACTTTAAAAATATATTTAGATTTTAAATAGAAATCTTTTGCATACAATATGATCGAACATAAGAGCAAGTTCGTGCGATCCAGTCGTGCATTTTGTTTTTTTTTTTGTTTTAGTAAGAGACTAAGCAAAAAAATAAAAAAAAAATATGAAAATTAAAGAGATTTTTTCTATTGAAAGCTATGGCATTTTAAGACTAGGTAGGAGTGTCTAAATGAATGCCTTTTACTTTGTACATTTTAGGGATTCATTTTGTCCTTTTTAAAGGTCAACGAAATCGTTTCCCTGCTTATGAGATATGATATTTGGTTTTGGGTAAAACATTTTTCTCTAACAAGGGGCTTGTTTTGAATAAAACAGTCCTATTAAAATGTCCTTTAAGCATATTATTATTTACCAGATCCGGTGTTATTAAAAATGGCATCAAAAAGCTATGAAATAGGTAATATTCCTTAAAAAAAGCATTATTTTTCAAAGGGAAACAAAATGAAAGTGGAAATAGGTGTTAATAATTAATACAAACAAATAAATTCACGGTATTGTTATTATTCAAGCGAAAGTTATTTTATTTTCTACTCGTATTGATATTAAAACCAGTAGGGTTGTTCGTTTAAAGAATAAAAACGGCTCTTGTTAACGTTGTCGTTTAGTTTTCTGAGCGCTTGTTTAACTATTTCATAATTTTGATAATTTTAAACAACTCTTCTAACTAAAATGGATTCCGCAACGTAACGTAGCAAATTTAGAACAAATAAAACAGATAAAGTAACAAACTACAATTAAATAAACAAAAAAAAAATTAAATGCACGATTGGATCGCACGTACTTTATCTTATGTTGCAAAAGATTTCTATTAAGAATTTAAATCGTTTTTACTTAATTTTTTATATACAAAATTTCATTAATTTTTTCTGGAAAAAAAATGGTCTGACAATTTTTAACATTTAGAGCAGATTTTTCAATCTCCAGATAAACATCCAGTTAGTTACCAGAGGAATAAACTTACTTCACTGTTAAACAACCGGATAACAACATCGAATTTTTCAATCAAGAAAAAACAATCTATAGAATAATTTAATTTGAACGTCACTTTTATTTCGAGTATCGAACTATTTAATATTAATTAATCTTTGTTTAACGTTTGTTTCAAAGCAATCATTTTTCAAAAGTGTTTTTGACATCGAAAATAGCTATTTATTTTATTCCTCAGATAACTCTTTACCATTCTAAAATGAGCAGATAATTTTATTCCTAGATTAAGTTGTATATGCCTGCTGAAAAACTGATTTTTGCTCTATTTTGAGATTATGTACTTACTGACTGCTTAAATGACTATTGAAAAATTGGCCGTAATAACATAAATACGGAATTTCAAAACAAAAAAAAATCATCTACACGTTTTCGAAATATTGAATTTTCAAAATAAAAAAATATTATTTTTTTCAAAAATCCAAACAAAAATATTTATCCATACATTTTGGTAAATTTGGAAGTAATGTCAAGGTTGATCAAAATCTCGAGTTCGATTTTTTTTTCTAAATGCAAAACTTGCTCTATACCTAGTACCTAAACATATCGTAAGTAAAAATTAGGCACAAATAATACAAAACGACTTCGAAGCCAATATTTTTTCGCCAAGGAAAATAAAATTTAAAAAATATGCTGTGTAAGATAATAAAGACAGAATAAAGAATATTACTGATTTGAAAGAAAAATCAATTTTGTTGTTCTTCTCCAGTGGGTAATGTTTGTAAATTTACAGACTTCCCTGTCCAAATTTCTGCTTTGGTTACCTTTTTTTCGTTGTGAAATGACTTTTCAACACCACCACCCATTATTACTACGAGTATAATAGCCACTACCTACATTTGCTGACCAGATAGTACTATTCTGAATATAACATTAATTCTATTACTTCCCGACAATACCAAACACAGCACTAGTAGTAGAATACTACTATAGTCACTACTACCTACCTTTGCTTACCAGATAGTAGTGTGCGGTATGAAATATGACTACCAGTTTTTCTGTGAACTTAGAGTTCACACTCAGTACAAACGGGAATATTTATGAGTAAGCGTAGACGAACAGCATAAAATCGAGTTCTACCCTAGTCGGTAAAGTACCAATCTAGAGTACTTGGTAAAACTTCACTTTTGAAAGACTTAGGTTCCAGAAAGCACAGTGGGATCCCAGGTTTAAAGTAGTTACTTAGTGACATCTGCTATCTCAGATTGTGGTTTAGTCACGTCTGCTATCTCAGACTGTAGTTTAGTTGACATCTGTTATCTCAGATTTTGGTTTAGTGACATCTGCTATCTCAGATTGTGGTTTAGTGACGTCTGCTATATCAGACTGTAGTTTAGTGACATCTGTTATCTCATATTGTGGTTTAGTGACATCTGCTATCTTAGACTGTGGTTTAGTGACGTCTGCTATCTCAGAATGTGGTTTAGTGGATCCTGCTATCTCAGTCAAGTTAATATAGAGTATATGAATTTGGAATTTTATAAAGCTAGTTCTAAGCCCAATGAATGAATTAAAATTATATTTTAGTACATTTAGTACTAAATTTATTGTAAAAGTGTATAAATAATAGGAATTGTGAATAAAGAACCTCAAATACACTAAGCTTAATTGCTTCTTTAGTAAAATCCTGGATCCGACGAGCTTACCTCAGCCTACGACAAAAGCAAGAAACTTTTACAATACATAGATATATATATTTATTGTTGTTGAATTTTGTAGCTAATTTTGAAACTTATTGTCATTATTCATCAAAAAATGGAGTGTTTTGCCCTCAATTTAGTAGAATATGCGCCAGTTATGTGTCACTGAAAATCAGCATAAAATATTTTATTTGTTAATTTTAAATAATTTTAATTTTTTCTAGCTACGAGTATTACAAAATTTAATTTAACTAAAATTCTTTAGCCATATTGGAATTGTTAATGCTGAAGTCGTTCATTTATTAAAATATTAAAGCATAGAATGACTATATATCAAACTTTGTTAAACAAATTTTGAGTAGATATCGAGTGTAGGTACCAGGAACCAGGTGATATAACAAAATAAATAAAATACACGCCTGGATCATACGAGCTTGCTCTTGTAGCTAACAACTGTAATGAAGCTAACCACTGACACTGTTAATAGGTACCTCGTAGCCTAGTTATCATTAGGTAGGTTTAAAGCGGATGTAGGTCATTATTACTTTGATTCTTAGTATAATGAATTGTCGAATGGATGATTCAATGAAATGTATATTGAAATCGATTTTAATTATGTAAATTAGTAGTCTACAGTATGTTACGGATAAAAGAAACACTCATATAAGAAAAACACGCTTATAAGAAATTTAACTTTGTCAGACAAACCTGTGCCAAAACCTCATGAATATAAACCTTTGTGTTAAGACCATCATTACATAAGTTCCCACTTTCCACAGGAATGACAGCTAAAAATTGGAATGGCCGCGAATATTCTGACCACAGACAGATGAGCAATACAAAATACATGGGAAATTTCGGCAGCTATTTGTGTTTACCCACAAGGTATTACATTTATGAAACTGATATTTTTGCATCTGCGTATTATAAAACTGATATTTTTGCATTTTGGTGTTAGATTTCGTATCTTGTCATGAAGAGAATGTCAAATTTACAAATACAACAATGTAATCAAATGTGATTCTGACATATGCCCTGAACTTCTTTTTGCTGGTTGTGTGTGTTTCAACGATAATTGTTAAAAGATTACTACCTGTAATACAAAATAGTTCCTGACATTTATGTATATATATAGATATGTATCAACCTTAATTGCATAGGGTCACAATATTTTGCTTAATTTTTTTTTTATTAGAGAATACTTATTTATTTATATTTTTTACTCGTTGATGAAGAGTATATTTTTGTTACTTTGATACATTAAAGCTTTTCGTCTTAAGAAATATTATACGAGTAGATGAAGTTTTTATATGAAAATACATTCAGTATGCATATAAAGTATGTTTGGTCTACTCCGTTTTCATGAAATTTTGTAGGTACACGTACAAAATATTTTCCTTTCCCATAGTTTTTTCCTCAACATCACATACAAAATTATGTCGGCTATTTTGTGTATCCGCCTAGAACCTTTTACCAACGACCTGATCGGATCTTTTCAGTGTGGCCTTAGGCGAGGAAAATCAACTTACGATCAGATGTTCACACTCCGGCAGATCCTGGAAAAAACCCAAGAATTCCAAGTCGATACACACCATCTCTTCATCTACTTTAAAACCGCCTATGATAGCGTTGATAGAGACGAGTTATACAGAGCCTTGTGACATCTCGGCATTCCTGCCAAACTTGTCCACTTGTGCAGAATGACAATGAAGGAATCTCGCTGCTCCGCCAGAGTCGGTAAGAACTTCACCGACGACTTTGATGTCGAGAAAGGTTTGAGACAGGGTGATGCGCTATCATGCAACCTCTTTAACATTGTGCTGGAAGCAATTGTGCGCAACTCAAATGTCAACACCAGAGGCACAATTTTTCAAAAGTCCGTTCATCTCCTTGCTTATGCTGATGACATTGGCATCATAGCCAGAACAATGCGAGCTGTCAGTGGAGTATTTGCAAGTATTGAAGCGGAAGCGGCGAAGATGGGTTTGACAGTTAACGAGACGAGAAAACTAAGTATATGCTGTCATCGAGAAGAAAAGCCCAACACCATCGACTGGGACAAAACGTCACGATTGGCGGTTATAACTTCGAAGTAGTCAGAGAATTTATTTACCTGGGATCCACTATTACATCGCACAACAATATCAGTGCGGAGATCAAACGAAGAATCACACTTGCAAATCGCTGTTTCTTCGGGCTTAGAAAGCATTTAAGTAGTAAAGCCCGCTCTCAAAGAACCAAAGAGACCCTATATAAAACTTTAATCATCCCAGTCCTGCTGTATGGGGCAGGGGCATGGACACTGACAAAATCGGATGAAAACCAACTGGGTTGCTTTGAGAGAAGGATTCTTCGAGTGATGTTTGGCCCGGTGTGCATCGGTGGTGAGTGGAGAAGAAAAATTAACGACGAACTTTACGGGCTCTACAGCGATATCGACCTGGTCAAAAAGCTAAAAATACAGCGACTGAGATGGGTAGGTCATGTGGAGCGCATGCACATCGACGCACCAGCCCGACGAGTCTTCGTATTTCTTTGCAGATAATAAAATTCGTCCACAAGCATTCAATATTTTTGCGCCGTGTTGGTCAAAAATTATTTTGTTCAAATTGTCTGCAGCTTTGGAAATTAAAACAAAGTTCATCTTCATCGACGGCACAAAAAGAACATCTTTCAGAGTGACAATGCCGTGTTTGGTTTTTAATATACTCGTAACTTCACCAATACCTTCTGATAAATTATGAGCATCATTAGCAAGAGCTATCTGTTCAGTGTGTGGGCGAAGACTGATAAACATTCTTTTATCAAAGCATAGATGGCTTGTCGATCCACTGTCGAAAATCCATGATTGACTGGTAAGCCCTCCAGCGCATGCTGTATTAATCATTGCAAATGAAGATGTTGTTGTTTTATTTTTGTGTCTATCTCTGCAATTAGCTGCCAAGTGTCCACGACGATTACAATTAAAACAAGTTCCTTTAAAGGTTGGTCTATCGGTCTTCCCACGTTGTGGATGTTGCTGGTTTTGCTTTTGGTTTTGCTGCGAGAGATTGTTTTTGGCTGCGATTTCTTACGTACAATGCTTGTTCTAGTGCAAAATCATTACATTCGGACCCTTGTCTCCTGTGACCTTCTTCTAGAAGCTTTATCTTAAGGTTTTCACACGTAGGTAGAGTGTCACGTGCCTCGATGGCAAGAACGAAATTTTCAAAGCTGGTAGGAAGGCTAGAAAGCAAAATGATTGACAAAAGTTCATCTTGAAGTTCAATACTTATCTCTTTTAATTTTTCGACGAGTGATGAAAAATTATTAAGATGTGATAACACGTGATTATTCTCTTGCATTTTTAATTGTAGAAGCTGCTTAAATAGGGTTACTTTTCTCGCTGGACCTTGTGGCTGATTAGGTTTTTGTAGAATAATCCACGCTTCATTTGATGTTTTACAATTTTTAATATAGTTGAGTTGAGATGACTTCACGGACAGAAGGATGGTGGCCAATGCTTTCTCATCACTTTTGGTCCAGACTGCACAATCTTCTTCTGGTTTTAGGTTAGCTCCATTTACGTATGACCACAATTCACTATGCATTAGGACGCTTTTAATTTGCAGTTTCCATGACTCGTAATTCTTTTCGTCTAATTTCTCGATTTGATACAATGAAGAAGACTTTTAAGTTCTTTCTAATTTTTAATTATACTATATATGTATATGTAATCGTATATATGTAATTCTTTGTCTGGGGTCTGGGCCCATAACCTTTGTTGGGAATTTACTTATAAAGAAAAGGCAACCGAGTCTGAATTCAATGAGGTTTATCACAAGACTAAAAAATATATAAAGGTTTAAGTACAAAGAAGTTATATAATTCAAGTGTAATTGTAAATAAAGTATATTGTATAATATTTTCAACAAATACAACTGAATGTGCTTACAGATTATATTTTCAAAAAGCTTTGGTATACATGAGAGTTTTGCAATGGCTCGATAATTCTCACCCTTGTTTCTATTTCCGCACTTATTCATAAGTGTGATAAATGAAGATTTCCATAATTCAGGAAAAACACCAGAGGACACCGAACAATTAAATAAATATGTATGTGATTGCATAACAAATATAAGACTTACAAGTTTTAACGAATATAAATGGAATTTTGTCAGGACCAGACGAACAAGTACTTTTTAAGCCGTCAATATATTGTACTACTTCCGCTTCAGTCAGTCGTAAATTAGATAGATCACAGCTTAGCGATTCCGGTTGGAATTATCACAGTGGTCGGGATTGCACGTTTTATAAGTTTGTTGGAAAAAGTTAGCAAATATATTACTAATTTCTATATCACAGGAAGAAGTTTTGTTTTTATATTGCACGGTTGATGGAAAATTTGAAGTTTTTCTTTTAGAACTTATGAACTTCCAAAATAATTTAGGGTTCTTCGATATATTGCACTTAGATTGAGCTATGTAGTTTTTATAAGTTGTGTTTAGTGAGGAGTGGCGGCGCAAGACATAAAATGTATGTGGGCAAGGTACAATTCGCGAGGCCCCCTGGTGGTGAGTATAAAACTGACATGATTGATCAATTTTGAAGAATTCGCAAATAGTCTATCTGTAATCTGTAAGCAAACAAAACAAAAACAATAATAATATGGATGGGTAATTAACATATCAGAAGGCGACTAATTCGTTCGAATAAAAATTGGGTGAATATAATGCATACCTACCTCCTTTGTACATACTTTAATATTTCACTAACGTAATACATATAATACAATATACAGTGGCGACAAAATAAATAGCACAGTTTTGTTTTAAGCAATTTGACTAAGGCTTAAATCATAAGTTCATTTTCAATTTCCAATACTGTAAGAAGTTTTTTGTTGTGGCTTTTGAGTGCAAAGAAACGGGATATTACTTCTCTTTAATTTATTTAATAAACGAAGTCAAATGTAAGTCAGAAGATAAGCAATGTACATTCAAGTGAAGACAATTTAAATAGCACCTATTGTTTTCGTTGTAAACATAATACATTTTTGGTAAATATTTTAAGCACTTAAAAGTTTTTTTTAATAAAATAGGTAAAATTTCAATTGTTAATATGTAGTTCTGGATTTTAAAAATTAAGGTTACTTAAATTCTTCAATAGATGGACAATTAACAAGTTCGAGGAAGAATGTTGTTAATACTCTAAGCTATCGTCAAGAAGCTGGAAGTGTTAAAAAAAAATTAAAAAAGCAAAAGAACAAGATCTTGGTGTAAACGTGTTTCTTAGCACTATTAAAACCCACCTCCGTAAAAAAAATTATGTGAAAGAATTGCCAGAAGAAAATCACATGTCTCCAAACGTAATTTGTCACGTCATCGGTTACAGTTTGCAAAGGAGCATAATATTTCAAAAGATCAAAATTGGTGGAAAAATAAACTTATATTCGGATGAGTCTAAGTTCAATCATTTTGGATCGATAGAAAATAAAATGCACGACTGGATCGCACGAACTTCCTCTTGTGTTCGATCACATCGTATTCTAAAGATTTCTATTAAAAATCTAAATATATTTTTAAAGGCGTTTTTTACTTAATTTTTTATACATATACTCAAAATTTCTTTAATTTTTTTCTAAAAAATATTGGTATGACAATCTTAAATATTTAATAATATAAACTAAAAAGCAAACGATTAAATACTCAAAGAAAAAATAATTCAAAATTCTGAATAAAAAACCTAATCTATTTAAAGCTCGAAAAAAGTACGCCATTTTATTTCTTGGATAAATTTGAATTTATGAGAAAAAAATTTAAAAATCTGTGGAGCGGTTTTTGAGAAAAATGTTTTTTTTTTAACTTCTTGAAAACATTTTTCAAAAGAAAAATCAAAAGCGCCAATTCATAGGTTTTTAGCAAATACATATAACTATAATTTTTGAAAAAAATTAATAAGCAGTTTTCAAAATCTAATTTTTAAAAAAATTGTATATGCTTTTAAAAATACAAAAAAATATTAATTTAAAAATATTGGTACGCAGTATAAATTGGGATACCTAAGGCTATATATGTGTGAAATTTCGAAAGAATCGGTTAAGCCATTTATGAAATAGTCGAAAGCAAAAAAACTTCCTATGGGAAGTACCGTTTTAAGACATTTAAAAAAAATTGTTTTTTCAACCATATAATTGGTCCTACCTAAAAAGCTGATTTTTTAAAATCAAAATCGTTAGAGCCGTTTTCGAGAAAAATAGGCTTTAACGTAACGGTTATATGGCAGGTACCGTTATTTTTTGAACTAAGAAAAATTCAGTTTCCCCCCTGTACAATACCTAAGAAACTCTATATACCAAGTTAAAAGCAGTTCGGCCCAGCCCTTTAGGCTGTAGGTATCTATACATACATACAGACAGACTGATAGACAGACATACAGACGGACAGAATTTTTAGACCATCTTTTTTAGTCTTCACTATCATCGTAATGTCATGTTTGATTGTTATCTCAAGACTCTTTTTTGAGGAATGCATAACTTGCCTTATAAATGGATCCGCCATCTAACGTTTTTTTTTTTCAACTAGTGCTTATTTCGTGAATGGTAAGACTTAGCTCATGTCTGGTTTGACAGATAATTAGTTTCATCCTTCCGCTAAACGAATATAGTTTTGTATACGCTTGAACAACGCTGGGAAATATTGCGACATTACTTTGAAAATCCTGGTAATGTTGCAGAATGTGTGCGAAAATTGCGTACGGATTTTGGAAGAAGAGAAGCACCGTCAGCTCCGTATGTTCGTTATCTTGTGAAAAAAGTGAAAGGAACTGGCATCCTCTTCAATAAGCCAAAGCGTGAAAAGCCAAAACCAATTCGTTCACCCGAGAATATTGCTGCTGTGGCAGAAAGTGTGCGTGAAGCGCCATCAACATCAATTCACCGTCGTTCTCAATAATTGAACATTCGGAGACATCATTGAGACGAATTTTGCATAAAGACCTTGGTATGACGCCATACAAAGTCCAATTGGTTCAGGAGTTGAAGCCAACTGACCATCCAATGCGTTTTCGCTTCGCTAAGTGGGCCTGCGATCGACTTAGAGAAGATGCCGATTTTGCCAAAAAAAATATTTTTTCAGATGAAGCTCATTTTGATCTTGGCGGGTATGTAAACAAGCAAAATTGTCCCATTTGGGGCACAGAAAACCCGCACGCATACATTGAAAAGCTGATACACCCAAAACGAGTCACTGTTTGGTGCGGATTTTGGTCCAGAGGCATAATTGGGCCATTTTTCTTCGAAAATGAGCAAGGAGTGGCCGTTACAGTCAATGGCGATCGTTATCGGGCCATGTTGAACGAATTTTTGTTCACAAAAATTGAAGAGGAGGATATTGGCAATATTTGATTTCAACAGGACGGCGCTACGTGCCACACAGCCGAAGCTACAGTCGATGATTTGCGCCCTGTTTTTGAAGATCGCATTATCAGCCGCAGAGCTGATGTCGCTTGGCCACCTCGGAGCTGCGATTTGACACCGTTGGACTATTATTTGTGGGGTGCCGGAAAAGATAGGTGTTACGCCGACAAGCCAGGACAATATTCGTGAAGCCATTGGTGAAATACAGCTGCAACAAACCATCGATAATGTGCTTAAAAATTGGACCGATCGTGTACGCTACTGCATGGCCAGCCGAGGCAGCCATTTGAATGAAATTATTTTCCATTATTAACCGAAAGGATTGTACTTTCAAATAGAAAAAGAAATTTGAGAAATTATTCAGCTGTTTTTTTATAGCATTTTCAAAAAAAAAAGTTATTTGGCGGACCCTTTAGTACCTACATATGTATAATCACAAGTAAAAATATTAGCAAAGCGGAAAAAGTTAGGAATATTATCCAAAATATGCTATCAAAACTGTTAAGCTTGACGGAGGTAGCATTCTTGTTTTGGTGATTTTTTCCTCGTATGGCGTTGGACTTCATCGCATAGAACGTATTATTAGATCAGATAAGATACAAAGAAAATCTGAGGAATACAATGTTATCGTATGATGATGAAGAAATGACCTTGAAGAAAAAGAAATTTAAAGGATCCAAAGTACACCCCTAGGTGTGTGAAGCATTGGTTACCAACGCATAAAATCGCGTACATGGAAGAACCAGCTCGACCCCCAGGTCGGAATTATTCTGGGAACTTGGTGGATAATGTGGATAAAGCACTTAATAGATCCGCTAGTTCAAATTTATACAAACTTTGGCAGGAAGTTCAGCTATCTTGGTACTCGGTACTTGTTGAGAGTCTTTTTTATCTATGAACCGTCAGTGTGCCGCTGTGATTAAAAATAAATGTTATCTCACTAAATATTAACACATAATTTTCTTTGTATCATGATCAAATTTTATGTTATTATACTTGTTTTTATTTTTTTAATGAAGTATGCTCTTTATTTTGTCCTAGAATTATTTTTTTAATTAAGTATTTATTATTTTTTTAAAATAAATCCAACATATCGTTGTTTAACTACCTCATAAGCCAAACAGTTATTTAAAGTTTAAGTAACTGTAGTCGCAAAAATCTTCGTCGAATACGACAAGTTCTACAGTGAATAGGCTGGTGGTACATCGGACTACGCGACAATATACGGGCGCATGTTCCGTTGAAATTTTCTACGGGCATTGCGACACGATCAATGGGTTGTAAGGTAAAATGTGAATGCTTACGATATACACACACAACTTCACAACTCCTTACGTGGCAAGAGAAGTAAATGTTTGCCGTCTTGTTATATAGGTACTTTGATTGGCTTTCTAATAAGGGTAAGTCCCGAGCTAGGCCCTGTCACTGTCACTGACTGGGAACACCTGGCGATTGTATAACGCCAACTAATATTGCCATACTAAATATAAAAGAATTATCAGAAATGACAGAGATGAAATCTTTTAATAAATTAATCTTATAACACAATATATATAAGTAGTTTATCAGAAACATCGATTACTTCATTCACATTCATTTCACTTTCCATACTTTTTCAAATTTATTTTCGGCTGTGAGGCGCGAGGCCTTCGCACCGCCCACGCCTTCCACCACCTATGTTAGTGAGGTATTAAAAAGTTTTCTATAGTATGCAAATTGGTTGTAGTAAATTAGCTTATGAGTTTTTTTTTTCATTAAAAAAAAACACATTTTTAAATTTTCGAAATTTAAGATTTTTATTCGTATAACAAACTGACTCAATGGAATATCAGTTCATAAGTGCCAAACTCAAATGCCAGGGATGTCACCAGTGGCGTAATATTTACAAATAAAATAATATTTTTTTACAAAAAATAATTTTTGTTTTTTAATTTTTTTAAAAACTTTTTACAAAGTCAATAAAATGGCAACATTGACTGCAACCCTGTAACAACTTTAAAATACTACGCACTTATTGGCATCTATTAGAGTCAGAATGAGAGGCAAACGTCCTATCTATCGCAGTGGGAATAAGAAATAATAAGAAAGACTTATTCCGAGAGGATACAATTATATTTATTGATGATCTGAATACGATTAATTAATTTAGAAAACGTAAAACATATAATAATTGATCAATTGAATAAAAGCTTAAATGATTAAAATATACAGAGTGTTTATTTACAAAGTAGTTTGATGTTAGTTTACTTTAACACTATCTTCTCAGTACTGACTATTTTTGTTGGACAGAGTATAATTGCTTACTAATTGAATGTACCCATGCGCCTTTATAATTAAACCGCATTGTATAAATGGGAAATATGTTTGAAAACTTCAGCAGAATGCCTCGTCTGTCGGCAGCCGTTCCTTAAAGAAACAAAAAAAAAGTTGAGTAAAATGTGTAAGGAAGTGTTTTTTTTTTTTGTAAATTCATTTTTATTTCATATTCACTTATAACTATCTTAAAGCTAGACAAAAATGTTTAAAACTAGCCCCTACTTATCAATAACTTACAACTAATATACTGGCCCTTTAAGGGCGCTCTAAACTAAACAATAACTCTTAGAACTAATGTCTTTCGACCTAAAAACTATTTTAATTAAATCTAATTATTTTATTTTATTTTATTTTTCCAAGTAAACTTTCACAAAAAAACTTGGTATCTTATCATTTTTTTTTCTTATAAACTAAACCTAAATATAGATTAAAAATAATTAAAACTAAATAAAACTAACTTATACTGCCTAAAAATAACTTAAACTACTTAAAATACCTAATAATACTTAAGACTACTTAAAAACTAGAACAGCCGCAACAGCATTTTTTTCGTTTTTAAATTTTTTTTTTTTCGTTTATTTTTTATATGCATGCAGACACACAGCAACATGCAACCCACCCATACATGTACATACGCACATACATATACGTACGCACATACATGTACAGACACGCAGATACATGCACGTATGCCCCGCATACATACATATTTTTAATTTTTTGTTTGTTTGGTGCCACCCCGACTGTTCCCTATATCTATGTAGGCCTAAATCTATGTAAGTCGGCCAAGATATACCATCTTCATCGACTTTAAATATCACGATGCTGTTCAGAGAGCCACCAGAACTGGTTCTCCTGTTTCGCCCTATCCCTCCGGTCCCGATCGGACACAGTTCTACTGAACCGAAGGCGCTCTTCTCCACCTTGAGCGATGACGTCTCGACCATAAGGGAGTCGCCTATCCACAGTTTTCCGGCTGACGTGGTAGATGAGCGGAACCGCCCCTCCATCCTGTATCAGCCCTCGACTGTCTAAATAGAGGAATGCCTCGGGAGGGATGTAACCACTTAACCGCGCACTCTCAAAATATTCGTTATTGGGGTAATAGGCCCCAAAAATTAAGCTGTTAGTTGAGGACATAGCTCTTGCAACGTGACCCCGAATCAGCTTGAACAAAAAATTATCTATTCTGTTTATGTTGGCTCCGTTGTATAGAACCTGGTTGGAATAATATCTTGTGTACTCTGACTCTGGTGTTCTGTGTAATCCAAGGCAACGTCTAAGACATTGCCACTCAAACACCCGAATCTTTTCCATTTGAGATGGGGCAACGTTGAACCACACCGGGCATCCGTAGGCAATCATCGGCCTGATAAGGGCCATCAAATCACCTTCACCCTGTTGTCAAGACGGCTGCTATAAAACAGTCGTTTTGTCAAGGCAAAGGCTCCCCTAGCCCTGGCCAAAGCAGCACCTATATGTCTGTCGAAATACAGGTACTGATCCAACCAGATGCCAAGGTACTTTACTACAATTTTACTCGCCAGTGGATATCCATGTGGCCCTACGATCACCAGCTTGCGCCAGTTCTTTCTCGTATCCCTTGAGGCGCTAGACAACGTAGTCCTAAACAAAATAGTTTCTGATTTCTGGAAGTTGATTTTCAACTTCCAGTCATCACAATATCGCTGAATCTTGTCGAAGTCACTCTGCAAGAGACTTTTGATGACCTCAACTGTATTAGCTGTTGTGTAAGGAAGTGTAAAATTCTAATTGTGTAAGGGGGAATCAAGCCTTGGCCATCGTCCTATGCTACGACAATGTTAATCCTAAATTAGCAGAAATCTCTATAAAAACAGTCTAATTATATGTACATACATTGTTTTTCATTTAAAAAAAAGTAAGTGTGGATGCAAAACACAATTCAGATAATTAAAGAAGTTAAAATATCCCTACATGTATCTTTGTTTTGAAAGAAAAGTTAAATTATGTTGAATGCCGACATACTCTGAAATACGTAGTCATGTCAAATGAATATACTCCTCAATCCTTATTTTATATGTTTTTAAGGAGTGTATACCTACCAACATATGAATTTAAGCATAAAGGCAACCTACATAATTTTCAAAGAGTGTTTTACTTTTTGTTAATTAGTGCCAGAAGCCGAATTTATAAATACATATACAAACACATATTATAACAAGAAAATTGTGATTAATTTTTACAGATGAATCCCATATGCGTCGTTTTAGGTAGGAGAAGAAAAATTTACTGAAAATGAAAAAAATTATATAATCCTTCGGAAGCGGAAACACATTTTTAACGTTAATAATCTTGGTGGTTGGGTATTGTATGAATAGGGTAGTCAACCAGGCGATACCCAGTGTTGTAGCTATCTGCTGTTAAAAATATAATAAAACCCTAATTTGTTTTCCACCTTAAATTTAAACATTTCCTTAATTTTCTACCTTAATTTGTATAATGTAAAGAATTTGCCTTTCGTTAACCTTTTTTTTTTAACTCATCAAACATAACTATATAAAGAATGTATAAATGAATTATTAAAGATATCGATTTTAATCTAAATTAAAAAAATCGATTTTTCACAAGAAAATCTTATTTACATATTTTTAAAAATCAAAAAACCATTTTTATGCAAATTGACGTTTGTAGTTTTATTAAAAGTTTTAGGGGACATGTGTATAAAAAAAATAACTTTAAACGGTACATCCAAAAGTGAGAATGTCGAATATATGCAAAGTACCAAATAATTTTTTTTAACTTAAAAGTGGACTGCACACAATTTTTTATCAAAATTCTTGGAGCCATTTTTGAGAAATACATTTTTTCTTCACGGCTTTTAACATTTGTTTGTGAGATAGGTACCGTTGTTTCTTGTTTTAGAAATATTTTTTAAAGTGTTTTTATATAATGTCAAAGACCTACTAAATACGAAGTTTCGAAAAAAATCGTTTGAGCCTATTTCAAAATATTGAGCTGTCAAAAAAAAAAAAAAAAATTTGGCTTACATTAGTGTATACATTTTTTAAGAGCTTCTGCATGAAATTTTCAAAAAAAATCGAATGGACCGTTTTCAGAAAATCGAAAACATGGTCTTACTAAAGGTAACAAAAATAAACATATTTTTCCCAAAAAATTAACAAAATTTCACTTCATTAATGAACTTTTTTTTTATAAAAATAGTTTTCGAGTACAGACAGAAAGACAGATAGGCGGACCCACTTTTTTCGTATTCTCTATCATCGTAATAACAAGTTTGATTAAAATGTCGAGTTCGATTTTTTGTTCCAATTGCAAAACTTGTAGGTATCTACAAAGTGTACTTGTGGCCAGTTGTAGTGGTGCGGCTAGATATACAGGTACCACGTACGGTTGTATCTGGTCAGGGATATGTAGATGGTATATCCTTAGTACGTCCGGATTTGTGTACGTCGTAGTCTGCACGATGAGTAACCTTGACACCACTGCTACTGATATTCGCAAAATAAAACTCGGATCTTGTTTGAATGTAATCAATGACTTATTTCTATTTTATTCGTAGTTTCAACTGATAATATTTGTTTAAGTTGTTTTAATTTATTCGAGAATACATATAACTCAATAAATCCGCAATCTTGTTGTAATTTTACTGGAGGGAAAAATGCGGCCTATTCGTACAATGTGAAATTCCAAAAAATTAAGTCAATCGTTTTCTCGATCTTTCCATCAGCCGACCCGCTATTACGTCATTCAACTCGACGGTAAAGGTTCGGCCAATTTTGGTTCGTTAAGTGGGTCCGTTTCAGTCAGAGAATTCAGCCGATGCGCATGTCGCTACAAACTTGCTCTACTGCCTACATACAAATCGTAACGCAAGTCTAGTTACTTGCGATATAGGTATTATAGGGCAAGTTTTGCATTTGGAAAAAAAATCGTACTCGCTATTTTAATCAAAGTTGACATTACGATGATAGAGAACACCAAAAAAGTGGGTCCGGGAATTCCGTCTGTCTATCTGTCTGTAGAACTATCTACAGCCTAAGCGGCTGAACCGATTTTGTTCAAACTTGGCGGTTAGGCGTTTTAGGTGATTGTCCAAAATAGATTTTTGAATCGTTGTTTTAGCCCTAAAAATAACGGTACTTGCCATACAAATTTTTCTACCATCTTAATTATCTCAAAAACCGGATTAAACGATTTTGATATAAATTGGTGTATGTACTATCCAGAGTATTGTCTACATGGGGGCCGAAAAAATTTTGTAAAATATTTTGTTATGGTAACTGCCATACGACCATTTTATTGAATTTCGACTTTCTCATAAACCGCTTTTTTATGAAAAATTTAATATTTCGAAAACGGGTGGGAGATTTTTTCTGAAATTTTGTTCTTAAATTTATATTATCAAATATTTAAAATGTTTATACCAAAGTTTTTTTAGAAAAAAATTCAGAATTTTTATATATAAAAAATTTAGTGAAAAACGAATTTAAAAATAAATTTAGACGTTTGCATTAAGAATCTTTTGCAAATAATGTGATCGAACATAGGAGCAAGTACGTGCGATCAAGTCGTGCATTTTATCTTCCCTTGGATCGTAAAAATCAGACTTTGTACATTTCACTGAAAATTATATCTCTTATTATATGGGTAATTTAAGCCTTCGAGTAATTTCGCTCATTGTTCAATGCAGTGATATAATAATCTGCACTAAAATCCAGAACTTATAAATCAGATCATTGGCTCAAGCATCTACAAGCGATTGAATTTCTATAAATGAATAAAATGCACGACTGGATCGCACATATTTGCTCCTATGTTCGATCACATAACATATACAGTGAAATCTCCCTTGGGCGGACAGCCATGGGGCAGACATTTTTGTCCGCCTAAGGGAGTTGTCCGTTTAAGGGAAATCAAATAAAAACACTAATTTTCAAATAAAGAGCAAACAGAAAATAAAAATAATAAAAGTATATAAACTTCACTTCTTTTTTATCACATAAAGTGGAATAAAACTATTAGGTTTAACACATATGTAAATTTATATAAAAATCAGCCTCTAAAAACTCTGCAATAATATTTATAAGAATATTCGTATTTATGTATTTTTCAAAGCAAAATATTTAAATAATTGCTTGTTTCGTTTTAGAAAAGAACGATTTATTTTGGAATCTGGGCTGTAGGTCAACCGAAAGTTGAACAGCTACCGTCCTTTCTTGGCCGTACATTTTTTTTAAATTTTCAATTGAAGTGTTTGTTTCTTCGTAGGAATTATAAGATGTTCCCACCAGGTCCTCAGATTCACTGTCAAACTCGTTGATTTCAACAGGAACTGCAATATTTTCATTCACATTTACATTTTCATCCATCAACACAACTCTTTCAGGTTATCCATCCAATCTGCATTCATGAAGGAGCTTGGAAATTTCTTTTAATTAGCTATAGGCGAATCATCTTCGGGATTCGAATTCACAGTCCTCCAAATTCAAAAGTGTTTAACCTGAGCGCAAATAAACAAAAATCGAAAACTCCAAAAATAAACTTTTTTTACGTCCAAACAAAATCACTTTCATCACCTGAATAAGAGAAAATAATTTAATGCTCGCTGTAGAAGACTGCAACTTAAAAAATAAAATGCACGACTGGATCGTACGAACTTGCTCTTGTAACTAACAACTTTAGTGTAGCTAACTACTGATGCTGTTAGTAGGTATAGTTTGTCTAGTTATCCTTTGCAGGATTAAATCCGATGTAGGTAAGATAACCCTGATTGTTAATATATTGAATTGTGGAATACATATGATTCAAGGAATGGTTACATAGGTGCCTACCTACAAATGTATACTTAAAGGGATTTGAATTATGGAAATTAGGAGGGTGTTATGTACCTGCCTATATATAGAGAACCTAGGTATATAGATATGTACATACATATGTATAAATGAAAGTGAATGCTGTATAGGTGGGTAAAAATCGATTTTTAAACGTATAAAAACTGCCAAAACCTTCGCTTTAATCGGTTTCTCTAAAAAAACAAGAAAACCATTAGATGCCACCGATCAATGAAAATTTTATAAAAAAGTATCGGTAGAACCGAATTTGATGAAATCCGGTTTTTTATTTCTAGTTTTTTGAAATTTTGGTATGCAGTTTTTTCGAGTTTATTAATATACACTTGACCATAAAATTTAAAATTATTTTTTTGATTAGTTTTAAAAATATTGATTTTTTAAAATAAAAAAATCAAAAATTAATTTTAATTATAAATAAAAAGTTATTTAAAAGTTTAGTATGCAGGATTAGTTTGGCTACCTAGGTCTTCTCAGATATAAAATTTGACAGAAATTCAATGTACGGTTACCGAGAAAGCCAAAAATTTAAAAAACCGTTATATGAACAGTACCGTTAATAGACTTTTCCTATAAACTTGGTTCATATCAAATTATAGCTATTACCAACAAAAAAATTCTCAAAAATTTTTATCAAAATCGTTGGAGCCGTTTTCCAGAAAAATAAGATTTTCCTTCAAGGTCACGTGGAAGGTACCGTTGTTTTTAGGCCTAAAAATAAAATTTCAATTTCCCCTCTGAGAAATGCCAAAATAATCACACATACCAAATTTGCAGATAATCGCTTATGCCGTTTAGGCTGCAGCTCGTTATACATAAAGACGGACAGGCAGACTGACACGCAGACAGACATTTTTTCTCGATCACTTTTTTAGGCTTCTATATGATCGTAATGTCATGTTTGATCGTTAGAATTTTTTTTTCTTACGAATGCATAACTTGCCTTATAGTACCTATAATCGCAAGTAAATATACAATTGTCAAAATTATCAGCGTGATGACATATTCAATCCTGCTTTGATTTCCGTCTAAGAGAAAATATTTTGTCATTCATATGTGGAATTCCTGTCCGCTTCCGTCCAAGGGAGTGTTCGTCCAAGAGAAACTGAAAACAATGAAACGTTTATTCTGCAATTTCCGTACAAAAAAATGTGTCCGTCTAAGGGAGGTGTCCGCAAAGGGAGATTTCACTGTATGCAAACAATTTTTAATAGAAAGGGGTAAATGTATTTTCAAAGTTGTTTTTCACCTTATTTCTTATATATAAAAATTCTTAATTTTTTTCTACAAAAAAAATCGTATTAACATTTTAAATATTTAATAATATAAATTGAAAAACAAAATTTCAGAAAAAAACTCTTTTTCGAAGATTTTGAAGTGCAGTATTATTTAGAATTCGAAGGAGCTCATGTATAAAAAATTTGATAATAAAAAAGTCAAACAGTGCTTATATGTAAGTTGGATTTATCACTGATTAAAAGAAAATATTGTCTGAGCCGAACACCCCTATAAGATTCATGTTGGTATATGATAACGCAAATTTAGCTGTCAAATAAATACAGCGTAACGTGTTGAATACCAGACCCAGAGTCGTCGCGTCAGTCGTTATTACTTTTAAACTGTTATGTTATATTGGAAAAAAGGACATCTCCTCAGGAGCTTTTTCAAACCTAAATTCGAAAGAGTCAAACCACTTGAGTTAAAACCTCTTCTAAAATGAAATGTTGCAAGAGAATAACAACTGAAAGCGGAACAAATAAGACGAAACTCTCTCTCTACTTTATTGGGTTTAAAGAGCATAACTATTAAGAGTAAGATAAAAATGTATTTATAAGCAGAAGCTGTGGACCAAATAGTATGAAAAGACCATTCAGGATCTCTTGTCGAATTGATAACAGTAACAGACAGTTCTTCGTAGAGTTTCGGTCTGTTTGGATGTAATGGAATATTCTGTCTAAAAAAATACTGCTTTTTCGTAAATAACATGTTCTTTTGTGGCTTTACATTCTAAGCAAACATTTAACATTAAAACTACCTAATCCTCCTACCTTTTTCCGTAATGTCTTATCTTATTCGATTCTTGAATGTGTTGTTCATTTGTTTAATTTGTATTCTAATGCCATGTGCTGAGTGTAAATATTTTATGTCAAATTTAACAACACAAAGTGATAGTGATATTGAGTTTGAGACTACAACTGAAGTTAGTTGCGGTGAAACTCAAAAAATGGCAGACATGTGTTTCAAGGACTTACCCCCACAACTAATGGAATTCTTGACGACTACGAAAATTGCAGTCAACAAGGACGAAATTATATCAAAGTGCACGTAAGAGTTAGTAATAATGATGTTGTGCAGAAATTATATTAACATAGATTTCTCTGTATCATGTCGGTACGAGTATTATAAATTGATTAAAAAGTTCATTTTTATTATCTACGTACAATATGATGTTGTTATTGGCATGGATGAGTGTCACAATTGACAACATATTCAAGAGAAGAGTAAGATGAAAATAATGGCAGTTGGGACTTATTGGAAATAAAAACTTCGAAAACAAAATTAGCATATACCTATACGAATAGTAGGTACTGTAGAGGTAATGGGTTATCCATTTTGCGGTTTCAAGAGTAAACGTATTTAAAACACATATACATTTTTTTTCATGATATTTCTTTTTTATTATAAAGTCTGAACGTTGACATTATGTCTATAACGCTACATCATTTAAATCACCACCACGCGAATTGTTGCAAGCATCGATTCTTTTGAGGTAATTTTCGACCACTTTTTGACACATATTGGGCGGTATCTCAGCCATAACTTGACGAATGTTTGTTTTCAAGTGCTCAAGAGTTAAAGGTTTATCTGCATAAACACGGTCTTTCGCGTAGCCCCACAAAAAAAGTCCAGCGGTGTCAAAACGCATGATATTGGTGGCCAGTTGATATCGCCACAACGATAAATTACGCGGCCAGGAAATGTCTCTTGCAATAAAGCCATATTCGCCGAGTTGTGTGGCATGTGGCACCGTCTTGTTGAAACCACATATTCTCCAAGTCGTATTCTTCAATAGCAGGCAAAAAAAAAGTCGGTTTTCATATGACCACAACGCTCCGAATTGACGGTGACAGTCGTTCCATCGTCGTTTTCGAAGAAGTAAGGTCCAATCACACCTCCGGACCAAAGAGCGCCCCAAACAGTGACTTTTTGTGGATGTAATGGCCTCTCTTCAATTACTTGAGGATTCTCAGAACCCCAAATATGACAATTTTGTTATTAACATACCCACCGGGTGCGAAATGTGCTTCGTCGCTGAAGAAAATTTTGTTCGAAAAATCAACGTCCACCGCCTATTGTTCAAGCACCCATTCGACGTATCTACGACGTTGTGAATGGTCAGCTGGCTTCAGTTTTTGTCTAAGCTGGACTTTATATGGATAAACGAGTAGATGTAGATCGAAATGCAAAATACGCCATAATATGCCGTAAGACAGTCCTAATTCCTGAGAACGACGAGGAATCGACACATTCGGGTCTTCGGCAACACTTTCACTTACAGCAGCGGTGTCTTCAGTGGTATGAGCAAACGATGATGCACATACCTTACAATATCTGTAACCAGTCCAGGCTCTTTAAATTTCTTCACAATTTTGCCAATTGCTTGCGTATTTGGACGATTATGTAAACCATAATCTCCTTTTTAAGCACGATATGTGGCTGTGCCAGAATCACCATTTTTGTAGTAGGTTTTAACATTTTTTATCCGTTGTGCGATAGTTAAAGAATCCATTTTAGTAAATGTCAGACTTTCATCTTGGAAAAAAATAAATTGGTTTAACAACCTAGTTTAACAGTTGTCGAATTCCAGCCCAATACTTTTGAAACCGCAAAATGGATAACCCTTTATTTCTAAAGTCTTTTTTACTTAATTTTTTGTATACAAAATTCTTTTGATTTTTTCTAAAAAAAAATTGGCCTAAAAGTTTTAAGCATTTAATAATATAAACTTAAAAACGAAATGTCAAAAATCAAATCATTAATACGTTTTCGAAATATTGAATTTTCAACAATGCAGTATTATGTATAATATGAAGGAAATCCTATGTAAAAACTTTGATCGAAATCCGTCGATCCGTTCATGAGAATATCGAAAATCAAAAAAAATTGTATGGTAGCTACTCTTAATCAGATACTATGTGAATGTAGATTATACCTTAAGTAGTGCACACACTTCTTTTTATCAAAATAGGGAAAGCCGTTTTCGAAATAATCAAGATGGTAGAAAAATTTGTATGGCAAGTACCGTTATTTGTAAGTATTAATTATTCCAAACTATCTTATCTTAGGAACGCCAGCAAAATAAACATTTAAAAAAAAAACATGAAAATCGGTTGAATAGTTTGGGAGTTCATTAAACACATCAACGTGACACGTGACAGATTTATATATAATAAATATAAGTAGTTTATCAGATATATCGAAACACCCTGTTGTACGTTGTCGTGCAATAAATACGTTTACACATTTTTTTCTCAAAATAAAGAAAACAAACTTCAATAAGGTTAACATTTTTATTTAATATGAAATTAAATAATATTATTAGTAATACTAATCACTTCCTTCTCAAAGTGGCCACCTCTAGCCTTGCCACAGGCCTTCAGTCGTATCGGCCAATCGTCTATTGAAGCACGCAGCTTTTCCTCAGGAAGATTAGCCACTGCGCGGACAAGACTTAATTTTAAGTTTTCCAAATTTGTATGTCCTCTGTGGAAAGCCATCAGCTCCAGCTGTGATCAAAAAATAATAATCCAAGGGGTTGAGATCGGGACTACCCGCACGGAGAAAAGAGATATGCTAAAAACAAATGGAATCTGTATAAAATTAAGTGGATTTCTGCATGGTTTTTTGCCAAGCGGACTTCCAACTTAAAATAAGTGGCAAAATCACCTTAATTAACTTTATGTGCATAGTAGTTAATTTTTAAAAGAACCCACTAAATTTCATAAGAAAATCATTTATTTTTTAGACTTCTATCAGGTAAATTCAAGTTGAACCCGGTTGATTTCAATTGCATTTCCATTAAAACAAGCCTCGCGAGGCCAATCTGACGCCTTGATAAACTCAGGAACATTACTTTGCAGCCACAGTTGAGTGGTTTTGGCTTTGTGTGCTGAAGCTGAATCTTGCTGGAATATCCAATCCTTTTCCTTAAGAAAGTTATATTGTTGAGTGGTTTCACAACTTTTTCTACAACGTCTTCTTGGTAGTTTTTAGCTTTTTTACTTGCGATTCTAGGAACTAACTATAAGGCAAGTTATGTATTCGTAAAAAACAAAATTCAAACAATCAAACATGACTTTACGATCATAGAGAACACCGAAAAGTGGGTCCCCAAATTCCGTCTGTCTGTCCTCGAGTCTGTAAACTTGCTTCATATCGTTTTATCGGTAATATGCCCAGACGTTTTTGTTGGCCAAAAACAAAAAATCTTATTTTTCTCAAAAACGGCTCCAACGATCTTATAAAAAAAATCAGTTCATTAATGAAGGGAAAGGGTACCATTTGATACATTTTTTTTGAAAAAAAAACGGTTATTTTTGGTACCCCTAGTAGAATCATTTTTTTGGTTTTCAATTTTCTGGGAAAAGGTTAATTTTATTTTCTTGAAATTTTTTAAGCAGAATCAACTAGAAAGTTTAAACACCATTGTAAGCCAAAATTAAAAAAAAAAAATTGTTTTTGGAAATTAAATTTTTTTTTGAAAACTCAAAATTTCCAAAGTGACTCAATAGATTTTTTCGAAACTTCGTATGTTGTGGTTTTTTATTATCTTGAATAGTTGAAGAAACTATTTTTCTAAAATAAGAAACAACAGTACCTCCAGTACAAATTTCACAAATACCGTTAAGCAAAAACATTATTTCTCAAAAACGACTCAAAGAATTTTAATGAAAAAATGTGTGTGTTCTTATATACAGTCCACTTTCAAGTATACAAATATTTTATTTTGCGTACTTATTAACGGTACTCCCATAGAACCACTTTGAATATTTTCGACTTTCTCACAATTGGATAGTCCGATTAAAATAAGTTTTTTTATGCAAATGCTTCCTAAAAGTTTTAATAAAACTGCTGTTGACGGAGTAAATTTCCATCAATAAAAGACCAAAACTTTAGAATTCAATTTCTTTTTATTAATTTAATTTTTTACTAGACTTAATATATAATGAATAGAGAAACTAAAATTTTCGTTTTCTTCGGTTGGGTCGGTAGCAAGAAAAAGGAAAAAGAAAGTGATCGCTATTTTTCTCTTTTTCTCCCTCGAGTCATTTGACATTAGCGTAATGCTGGTGATACCAAGTTTTGTAGGGTGTTAGCGTTACCAGGTTTGTCAACAACTGCTTTCTCAAATTTTCAAAAAGATTTTTAAGACATAAATAAATTTTTTTTTTTTTGAAAAATCGATTTTTCATAAAGCAGTCAGTGAATTTTTTTAAAATTTGAATTTTATATGTATATTAATAGTATCTTAAGAATGGCGTTTCAAATTTTTTTCTAAAAATGTTTTTAAAATTTTACACATAGAACATTATTTTTTTAAAAAACTGCTCCAACGATTTTTTAATTTTTTTTTTGATATATTCCTATTTATCCAGGAATTCAAATGGCATCTTTGATTTCCCTCAAACTGTAACAACTAATCAATTATCCATTTATATTTCCTTCTGACGCATTTTTGCGTACGTCACTGAATACTATATATACATATGTGTCTTTAAAAATCACATGAATCTTAAGCATGCATATTATGCATAAATTATAATATGCATAGCTACCTATCTTTACTTTCATTATTATATCTAGGTACATATTTACATAACTAAGTTCCATCTATGTATGTAGCTACATCTACATATTACTCTTCTAAATTACATAATTAAGATCCATAATCTTGATAGATTTAAATATGCGTTTGTAGGTAGGTTGTAGGTACCTATGCAACTATTCCTAGAATCATCCATTCGACAATTCATTATACTAAGAATTGAGGTAATCTTACCTAAGTAAATCGGCTTTTACCTGCGTAGGATAACTAGACTACATATACGTACTAAACAGCATCAGTGTTTAGCTACATTAAAGTTGTTAGCTCTAGGAGCAAGTTCGTACGATCCAGTCGTGCATTTTAATTTTTACGCCTTGCTCGCAACTTGGTGGTACCTTGGTAACTCACTCCCCACCAAACCATGACCGAACTTGGATGAGGATTGATTCTGCCAATATTTTCCTTTGATTCATGAGAACTCCGAGCATAAACTTTACTTATTTTGGCGGTTGAATTTTTCCTCTATAGTAAAAATTTTCTCTTTTAAAAACAAGATTTGTCGACGATTCCCATTATTCTAATTTTTTTCAGAGCATTTTTCAATCTTTGACCAGTCACTCTTCGGTAAGCACTTAACCCAAGATCATTTTTAATAAGGCGCGACATAGTTCTCCGTGAAATATTCATCTCCTGTGCCCTGATTTTCTGCTTACATAGGGGACTTCGGCGAATCCGAGCTGCTACTGCTCGAACAGTTTTTTCGGTCCTCACACTTCATGGACGGCCGGGCCGAGGCTTGTCTTTCACGCTTAAGGTATCCATGTATCGTTTTAAAGTACGCCACACAAAGCATTCGATTAATCCCGAGAGTTTTTAGCGACTTGCAAATAACGGACTTTGATTAACCTGCCTTCTTCAACACAACTACTACTGCAATTCTATTTTCTTCATTAGTCGATTCCATCCATGGCACTTGTAAGGTAAAACAAAGACTGTGTTAATGGCGATCTGAGAACCTTGGTTTTACCGGGTTTAATGATGAAGATTTGGCAAACGCCATAATCGCCGAGCGAAATGGGCCAAGTTCTCTATTAATTTCGAAGATCGAGCTCCAGTTCATCTTCGATTCATTAAAGAAAAAGAAGTCAGCAGGAGTCGATGGTATATCCAACGATGTACTACGACATTTGCCTAAGGAAGCAGTTGATATTTATACCACACTGTTTAACAACGCGCTGAATAATGCATATAATCCAGTGCGGTGGAAGACAGCTGTGGTGCATCCACTCCCCAAAAAGGGAAAAGACAACTCTAATTTGAAAAGATTATTAATAGGGCTCTGTTCAAGTGGGAAGAGGACAACAATATCATCCTGGATAATCAGTTCGGTTTTAGGGCGGGACATGACAAAATTCATGCTGCGTCTAAACTGGTTTCTGATATCCAATGTAACAAAACTAAAAAGCAGTGTACGGGTGCCTGTCTGCTTGATTTGGAGAAGGACTTCGACACCGTATGATTAGAAGGTTTCTATCTAAAGCCTACCAGACTAGGAATAAGTAAACCTCTATTGTATATGCTTAATGACATGCTAAATGGTAGAAAGTTTATTGTCAAGAGTGGCAATGTAACTTCTACCGCAATTTTTAATATTAAAAATGGTCTTCAGCAGGGAGCGGTTAACTCGCCGATTCTATTCAGCATTTACACCAGCAATCTGATAGGTAGTCTAACTCAGTCAATTGCGTACGCCGACGATCTAATTGCATACAGAACAGCTAATACAGTTGAGGTCATCAAAATTCTTCGGCAGAGTGACTTCGACAAGATTCAGCGATATTGTGATGACTGGAAGTTGAAGATCAACTTCCAGAAATCAGAAACTATTTTGTTTAGGACTCCGTTGTCTAGCGCCTCAAGGAATACGAGAAGGAACTGGCGCAAGCTGGTGATCGTAGGGCCACATGGACATCCACTGGCGAGTAAAAGTGTGGTAAAGTACCTTGGCATCTGGTTGGATCAGTACCTGTATTTCGACAGACATATATGTGTTGCTCTGGCCAGGGCTCGGGGAGCCTTTGCTCTGACAAAGCGACTGTTTTATAGCAGCCGTATTTACAGCAGGGTGAAGGTTATTTGCTACATGGCCCTCATCAGGCAGATGATTGCCTATAGATGCCAGGTGTGGTTCAACATTGCCCCATCCCAAATGGAAAAGATTCGGGTGTTTGAGAGGCAATGTCTTATACGTTGCCTTGGATTGCACAGAACACCAGAGTCGGAGTACACACGATATTATTCCAACCAGGTTCTATACAGTAAGTTAGTTATAATTCAATGATAAATAAAAATGAATTAGAAAAAAAACAAAGACTGTGTTTTATTTTAAACCTAGTATTTAGCACTAATTTAAAAAAATATATTAATTTTGATTTCATGCTTGGAGCTGAATGCAAATTTTACAGTTTCAAATTGTTGTAACACTATTTATGGCACGACTATAATGTTTGCATACTTGGAACAAAAGAGCATCCGCCATTAATGACAAATACAGGTACTGGATGAACTGTAAGAAATTTCTGATAAAAAAAAATTAAATTTCAAATATTTTATTTATACCACAAGAATAAGATTATTCAAAAGCAAAGAGGAGGAGGTTTGAATTTGATACACTCTTGGCTCGTGTCACATGATTTAGGGCGTAGGTGTACCTGAAGAGATCAAAACCAAGATGTTATAAACACCCTTAAAAAAATACTACTCCCTTTTATGTATTTTTCCAAGAAACAGTTGTATATATTCCTAATGACATAAAACCTAACATAAAATATTTTATTTACCATGAAAACTAAGCCTAAAATAAGCTTATGAAAATAACAATGGTGATTGGGTGTTTAATGTTCTAAAGGGGAATTATATAAAAGAAATTCATGAACAAAAAAGTTCAAAGTCATGAAAATCAATAATCAACAGAGTTTAGCACATCAATGATTTTCTAAATTATATATCTATAAAGAAGGAAGTATTAGTGTACAAAAAATGAAATCAATTTCGTAGGAGGTTAAGTAAAAAATTGATTATTTTTTTCAAAATTTCAAAGAAGCTGTTTATCAACAAACGGTATATGTTTTTTTGTGTAAAAATGACTTTGTTTTTCGTCAGCCTGTATAATAATCATAATTGTCATTTGTCTCAGCCAAGGCCTTCACAAACATCATGGTTATAGCAAAATAAATCACATTATGATTATTTGTGGCTGAAGCTTTATTTCCATGTTTCATGTTGTAAGTACAGAGATGCCGCAAAGTAGAATAGCTCTTACGACACGAGATACAAAACGAAATGACTTCTTAAACCTCTTACGGCAGACTATCAATTAAAAACGAATCAGTTCTGAAAACCCCATTTAAATTGCTCTTTTCATAATCGACTTAAGTCAGTGAGCGGGAAACCCAAAAGGTTTTAAATTCTACACGTTTTGAAAAATTTCGAAGTTCAATTTATTGAAGAAAACTTTTGGTGAGCGCATTATCTCGCGTCGTGGGCCTGTGGCGTGTCCTCCATAAGATCGTGAGATTTAACACCTCTGCACTCTTTTTTGTGGGTTTATGTGAAGTAGATTGTCTACACAGATAATCCCAAGACAATTGACGCCTTGGTAGATATACGGAAGAGATACGTCCCAAATTGCTTCGAAAAGTGGTCGAAAATTGAGCCTCTCGGCTGGAATTTCTTTGAGTTAGCCGCGGCGGCCATTTGCCCGAAATCCTTTTTAAAACATAATGGTATTAAATTATATGCGTTTTATTTCTTCTTGAAAATCACGTGTTAAAAAAAAAACACCCTTTATATACTTACTTAGGCGGTAGTTATAACTTTCTTTGAAACTCATCATTTAATACTTTGACTATCAATTCTGAGGCACTTAAACAAATAAAACTGATGTCGTTTTGGTACCAAAATAAAGGTAATAAGATAGATATATAATAGTTTTTGTTAAAAAATATTTCATTTGCTCTACCAGTTTCTTGTAAATTGAAATATCAAAAGTGAATTTACAAGAAAGTGGTAGAGCAAATAAAATATTGTTTGACAAAAAATATTATAGATTTTTTGGATAAGAATAGATTGATTTTATTTCAACATAAGTTTTAACAATAATTTGGTTACTACAGTCAACATGCTGCATGGAATTGCCGTCTACCTGATTGACAACTAAAATTATAGCTTTATATAAATTAATTAAATAGTTTAAGATTAAAACGCTTCATTTAATATTTGATTTCTATATTTTAGTGCTGTTTTGCAATATGCATATAACTTTGTGTAGAAGGCTTAAGAAGGCTTCCTGTAGAAGGCTTAAGACTTCATTATTTGAAAGAAAGTCACTGCCTAGGGTATGTCTTCTTGTTTCTCTCAGTACTGCACATCGTCCGATAAAATGAAAAACATCCTCGCGCTCTTTCAAGTTGCACAGGTTGCATAAAATCGGTAAGTCCTCGCGGTGACGAATGTAGTTCAGATTAAGGAGTTCTCCTCTTAACCTGAACATGCATGAAATTTGTTCGGTAGTGTAGTTGTCGTGGAAGTAGTTTCTCTCCCGGAGATCGTAATCTAGTCTACTGTGGATCGTACGGTGCAGTGAACTTTTGGCTTGCTCCGTGTATTGATCTATTGAGGCTTCATCCAGACGAGCTATTAAGCGGTATAAGGTAGGTTTCCATGAGGCGAGGGTACTATAGTTCAGGTCAACAGCCACCTGTTCGGCTAGTTCTATCCAGTCTTTAAACCATCCACTTCGGGATTGGATTGTTTGAAGAACTACTTTCTTTGGAAGAATATAACTTGGCATATCAAGAACTTTGAGGATATAATCGACCTGTAGCTTGAGTGTTTTGACGAATAAAGGCTATAAACCCGTTTCCAACATGATCATGTAATTTGGCGAACTTCGAGTTCGAGGTGGAAAATCCGTTTTATGCAAAATCTGAGCAGTTTTTCCACCTGTTCATATTTCCGACCTCCCCACGCTTGCGCCGCATAAAACATAACTGATTCCGATACAACTTCGAAGACTCTGAATTTACTTGTATGTGTAATTTCCTTATTATTAAAGCTTTGCTTCCATCCTAGGTTTATAGCGGTTTTCGCCTTATCAAGTTTGTCAGTGAGATGTTTTTCCATGCTCAAGTTCTTAGTAAAGCAGACTCCTAGATATTTGTAATCTTTCACTATCTCAATTTTTTCACGATTATAGTGCCATAGCTCATTTGCACACGATCTTCCTCCGCCATTCTTAAAAACCATCACTTTGGATTTATTTAAATTTACCACTAGGTTCCACCTTTTACAATAATCAGCAAGCTTATTTATCATTAGCTGGAGGGACTGGGGTGTATGCGCGAGCAGAACAATGTCGTCAGCGAATAGGAGAGCTTTAATGTTAATGTCTGCGTACTCAATTCTTGCGGGTAATGCTTCGACTATATCTTCAATGAAGAGTGCAAACAAGCTTGGACTGAGTGCACAGCCCTATCTAACTCCCGATTTCGTTTGGAACCACTCCGATAGGCATTTACCATTCCACACTGCTACTTTGGTAGTCTTGTATAAATATTGCAATACTGAACCGAACTTAAGCGACATTCCTTCCAAAAGATATTATATATCTTATTACCTTCAATTTGGTACCAAAACGACATGAGTTTTATTTGTTTAAGTGCCTCAAAATTGATAGTCAAAGTTTTCAATGATGAGTTTCAATGAAAGCTATAACTGGCGCCTTAAAGTCGTTTTTACTAATTTTTTTGATATACAAAATATATTTCATTTTTTTGTAATACATATAATTTTATGCATTTAGTGTAAGCTTAAAAATACAATTTCGAAAAAAAATCCTTATCTGCTTTCAGAAAAACGATTTTTTTCAAAAATTGAAAGAAATATTTTTCGAAAATTTTGGTATGCATCGAAATCCTTAAATTCGTTAATGAGAAAGTCCAATATAATAAAAAATGGTTGTATTTCAGGTACCGTTAACAGCAAATATGTAAAAAAAAATCAACCAACTATGCCGGCTAAAAAAGTTATGATGGTCAAAAGGTCACGAAAATCAGTTCAGTTGGAAATAATTTCTTGAGTGTTAAGCACTTTATTTTAGTTGTTTTCTGCTCTTAAACAATTCATAACGAGTGGTACATGTTTTATATGTAATGAATTATTATTGGATGGTGATGTTGTAGAAGTAAGCCGTGGTCTACAAACATAAAAAAGTGCTAGTGTCGCTAGACGTGGTGGTAATATTGAATATTTAAATACTGTGAATTTGGTGAATGTTTATTATGTTATTTTTTTAAAATCAGAAAAGGTTTTATTTTGAAAATTTGAGTATGCAGTTTTATTAAGACTTTTAGGGATCATTTGCATAAAAATATATTTTTAATCGTTTCATATCCGATAGTGAGAAAGGCGAAAATATGAAAAGTGGTTTTATGGAAAGTATGCACCTGTAATAATTCAAGAATACACATATTTTTTTATAAGAATTCTTAAAACCGTTTTCGAGAAATAAATTTTCACTTTAACGAATTTTTTAACATTTTAGGAATATAGGTTTTTTTTTCTGGTCAAGATAATTCCAAAAAGCTCTTAAATACGAAGTGTCGAAAAAATTTATTAAGTCGTTTTCGAATTTAGAGTTTTCAAAAAAAAAAAAAAAGATTTTTTTCTTTAATTTCAAAAAAAATTTTGCTTTGAAAAATTTTGGTTTACATTAGTGTTAAGACTTTTTAGGGGCGTCTGCATCAAAAATGTGAAAAAAATCAAATCAACCTTTTTTCAGAAAATCGAGAACCAAAAAAATAGTACTACTAGAGATTGGTACCTCTATACATATTTAATGATATAATAACAATTTTTTTCCAAAAAAAAAAAGAAAATAAGCAAAATACTCCCTTTCCCTTCATTAATGAACTGATTGTTTTTTTTATAAAAATAATTGCAGCCATTTTTAAACAAAACAAGATTTTTTTTGTTGCAAGAAAAATGTATGGGAGCTACTGTTATTTGTCATCTTATAAAAAATGAAAAAAAAATATGTACCAAGTATGAAACCAATCCATCCAACCGCTTAGGCTGCAGACTCGAGGACAGACAGACAGACAGATAGACAAACGGGTTAGCGTTACTCACTTTTTTGGAGTCCTCTATCATCGTAATGTCAAGTTTAATTATTTAAATATTATACATATATATTAAAATTTAGATAAATTTGATTTTTGTTTCAAACGCAAAACTTGCCATAAAGTACTTTAAAACATATGCATATCGGAAGTAAGAGTACACATACATAAATGTGGGTCCCGCATTTCCGTCTTACTGTCTGTCTGTAGTTCTTTCTAACCTAAGCCGCTTAAGCGATTTCTTTCAAACTTGGTGCTTAAGCTTCTTAGGGTATTGGTGCGAATTTTTTGTCTGCCCAAAAATAATGGCACCTCCCATACATTTTTGTGGTTCAAAAATAGTAAATCTTAATTATCTCGAAAACGACTGTATCGGTTTTGATAAATACAAAATTCATTGCACTACTATAAGACTAATCCGCTAAAAATCGTCCGTTAGAGTTCTTGGTATCAAAACGACGCTTCCCAGCGCTATAATTGGGTCTAAGATGCGAGCTCGCTCTTGACCGCCCATTTTGCCTGTCTACCTATAGGACTAGTCTTCATTTTGGTTAAACATTCTTTTCCAAATAAAATGTTATTGGCGGTACCTGGGCATATACCTCTATTTTATTCTCGACTTTCTCAATGGATTTCGATCAAAAGTTTCTTATTTGAGGTCCTGCAAGTACCAAAAGGCTAAGAGACTTGCAGGTAAAACATATGGGCTGTAAACAAAGCATCCTGAGATGGATGTAAATCTTGATAATAAGACCCATTATCATTAATGGGGCGGTTGCATGCATAAAAAAACCGACCTAATCACAGGAAATCCCTAGAGAAGTACAAATGCTCTTATGCTTATGCATTACCGGAGAAATGAAAACATGCCCTTACAGCAGCAATGGAGGTAATTATTTACTTGACGCCATGGCATGTAGTCATAGAAAGTGCTGCTCTAGGAGCCATCATGAGATTCCCAAAGAAATATATTCGGACGGGGAAGTGCATTGATCTTAGGGAAAGTAATTCGATTTGTAAGTCCACTGTAACAGATTTACTTGACATCCCAAGAGGTGGCATGACTAAAAGAGTATAACTGTGTGAAAAAATTTCAAATGGAGTTAAGTTATAAGAAAGAGTGGTGAACTAAACGCTTTAAGTAAGCGATCGAGAAAAATCGAAGGGACTGAGGCAGGAATTTTTGTGCCACGAACAAAACTTTCTTTACCGGTGGGAGAGTCTTTACTAGTATTTTCCAGTCAGATGTTAATGCCATTGGAAAATAATTGGAAAGAAATCTTGAATGAAACTACCGTAACTATAAGACATTACCATTATGTTGGACAGCCAAGCCGCACTAGAAGCACTTCTTCACCTTTAACTCGAAATAGTTCTGGGAGTGTGTGGAGAGTATAGACGAAATGGGTTTGCCCAAAAATGTCGCACTCCATTGGGTACCAGGTCACACCGAAAGTGTCAAAAGTCAAAGGCAATGAAGAGGCAGACTCCTTACCAAAAATTGGGGCAGCAACACCCTTAGTAGGTGCAGAGCCTTATTGCGAATTGGGAGAGAATGTGGATTACAAATAATATCAAAAAAGTTGAGGGAGGCCAAAAGACGAGTATGTTTTATATGGTAAAATGCTTCTAATATAAGCCGTTCAGATTCTGCTTGATCTATAACAGCTGCCAATAAATTGATTTTTATTTATCAACCCTGTTATATTAAAAATGTAACCCAAAGCTCCATTACCCTTCGCAATACTAATTCAAACTAACTTTGGTCTGCAAATTATAAATCCTTAACGACTTCAGGGACAGAAGAACTGAAACAAAACAAAAATGAAATGCACGACTGGATCGCACGTACTTGCTCATATGTTCGATCACAATATGTATATGCAAAAGATTTTTAATAGAAACGGCTAAATGTATTTTTAAAGTCGTTTTTTATATATAAAAAATCTTGATTTTTTTCTAAAAAAAAAATTGAAATGAACATTTTACATATTTAATAATATAAATTTAAAAATAAAATTTCAGAAAAAATGGTCGACCCGTTTTCGAAATATTGAATTTTTTTTCCAAACTCCAAAACAACCATTTACCGAAAATTTTAAAATGCAGTATTATTTCGAATTCGTAGGAGATACTGTATAAAAAGTTTAATCGAAATCCGTTGAGCCGTTTGTGAGAAAGTCGAAAATCAATAAAATTGATAGGGGATGGCCTTGATGTTAGTTGTGTGCTCGTCAACCTCGTGGTCGCAGATTCGATTCCTGCCGTTGTCTATGTCTTCTTATATTCCATTAAAAACCAATTCTAAAAATTGTCATAAAATGAGTTGCTTGTTTACTCATTACATGCTGTTCAGGCATAACACTAACAACATGTTATTGAGTAAACTAGTATACCCATAAATATAACAAAAAAATAAATAAAATAATGCGAATTATAAGAGACATAAATACACGGTAATTTTCTCCGCATTAGTTCAGCCGCCATCCCTGGAGATAAATCTGAGACAACAACCAGCTCTAGTATCTGAACATGGCGCCACATATCTTTCCTATCCTTCTTTATCTTCATTCACCGGATGCCCGCGCTGTGTTAAAAACATATAAAGGGTATTTATAATCCCTTGAGCGTGTGCAAAATTATAAACAAAAAACAAAAAAATGGTTGTATGGCAGGTACCGTTAATAACAAACTATTTAAACAAAATTTTGACCAAAATGTGGACCATAGTAGTGTATACACCAATTTTTATCAAAAGCGTTAGAGTCGTTTTCGAGATAATTAAGATGGTAGAAAAATTTGTATGGCAAGTACCGTTATTTTTGGGGCTAAAACAACGATTTAAAAATCTATTTTGGACAATCACCTAAAACCCATAAGCACTAAGTTTAAACAAAATCGGTTCAGCCGTTTAGGCTGTAGATCGTTCTACAGACAGGCAGACAGACAGACGGACAGACGGAATTGCGGGACCCACTTTTTTGGTGTTCTCTGTCATCGTAATGTCAACTTTGATTAAAATCTTGCGTTCGATTTTTTGTTTTTCAAATGCAAGACCTAGTACATACATATGTAGTACATACATATGTAGTACGTCGCAAGTGAAAATAAATCAATTGGTGTTGTGTTGGTTGACTCAGACATTGGATTTAATAAAAATATATTCGATCTGTCTACCAGCGGGATTCAATTAATACTATTGTTGGTAGAATAAACATGATTTGGCCATATTCGCCTACGCTATTATGGTGACGGACGACATGACATTCACTTGTTCGTCTTTGTCAGCCTTGGCTCGTTTTCAGGAACCAACGCATTAACGTTCATTAAGGTTTCGATTTGCATGTGAGCACTTCCATACAAAAAAGAGAAATACTTCCTCTACTTCAAGAAATTGCTTTATTGTTGGAATTATAAATTGAAGATGCCATATTTTAAAGTTGCCGATATTGTTTATGGCCCTGATGGTCAAGCAGCCATTCATATGTCATGAATTTACAAAATGCGTTGTTTAATTTTTTTTAAGAACAAATTTGATATGACATTTTGATGTACATATTTGATTATTTAATAAATATAACCCTGAAAATATAATATCGAAAAAAAAAATTGTCAGCCGTTTTCGAAATATTGAATTTTCAAAAAAAAAGTTTTTCAAAATCTAAAAAAATAGTTTCGAAAATGTTGGTATGCGCAGTATTAATTATAATTTGAAGAAAATCCTATAAGAACATTTTGATCGAAATCCTTCCAGCCGTTTATGAGATAGTCCAACATAAAAAAAATGGTTGTGTGTTAGGTAGGGCTGGAAACAAGACCGAGACAAGACTCATCTAAAAACACCCGAGACGAGACCGTATTTTTGGTACCTAATGTCGCCTAGAGTTTTGATGGTCTCGGCGGTTTCGGTGGATTGGTTTCTGTTTTCGCTTTGGTTGTCGATTAATTTGTTTTAGGACACTAAAATTCGGGCCGTTAACTCTAGCGACCCGAGTATGTTCCAAAAAATTAATAAGATATTTAGAGGAAAAATCAAAACGACCTTCCGAGTCTGACGCTCCAGAGGACGACAGAGAACAGAGACGAACTTTTGACTTCAGGCATAGACCCAGAGGACGCCGTATTGGACCATGACCTCTACATATATAATCTAGGATCCGCAGGAGAAGGTGGAGGCTGTGGGGGCTGCTTTCCAGCAAGTGTGCAAGGTGAATGCTAGCATTCGCCAGAATCATGACCTGGAGAACAGAGCTCTGCTTCATCACTTATGGCTCCGGAACGAATCTTCGATTCATTAAAGAAATAGAAGTCAGCAGGAGTCGATGGTATATCCAACGTTGCACTATGACATTTGCCTCAAGAAGCAGTTGACATTTATACCACACTGTTTAACAACGCGCTGAATAATGCATATTATCCATTGCGGTGGAAGACAGCTGTGGTGCACCCTCTCCCAAAAAAGGGAAAGGACAACTCCAATTCGGCGAATCTCAGGTCGATAAGTCTTCTCCCAAGTATCAGCAAAGTATTTGAAAAGGTTATTAATAGAACCCTGTTCGAGTGGGCGGAGGACAAAAATATCATCCCGGATAATCAGTTCGGTTTTAATGCGGGACATGACACAATTCATGCCGCGTCTAAACTAGTTTCTGATATCCAATGGAACAAAACTAAAAAGCAGTGTACGGGTGCCTGTCTGCTTGATTTGGAGAAGGCCTTCGACATCGTATGGTAAGAAGGTCTCTATCTAAAGCTAACCATTCTAGGTATAAGTAAGCCTCTATTGTATATGCTTTATGATATGCTAAATGGTAGAAAGTTTGTTGTCAAGAGTGGCAATGTAACTTCTACCGCAATTTTTAATATTAACAATGGTCTTCAGCAGGGAGCGGTTAACTCGCCGATTCTATTCAGCATTTACACCAGCAATCTGATAGGTAGTCTAACTGAGGCAATTGCGTACGCCGACGATCTAATTGCATACAGAACAGCTAATACAGTTGAGGTCATCAAAATTCTTCGGCAGAGTGACTTCGACAAGATTCAGCGATATTGTGATGACTGGAAGTTGAAGGTCAACTTCCAGAAATCAGAAACTATTTTGTTTAGGACTCCGTTGTCTAGCGCCTCAAGGGATACGAGAAGGAACTGGCGCAAGCTGGTGATCGTAGGGCCATATGGACATCCACTAGCCAGTAAAAGTGTAGTAAAGTACCTTGGCATCTGGTTGGATCAGTACCTGTATTTCGACAGACATATAGGTGCTGCCTTGGCCAGGGCTAGGGGAGCCTTTGCCTTGACAAAACGACTGTCTTATTGCAGCCGTCTTGACAGCAGGGTGAATGGGATTTGTTACATGGTCCTCATCAGGCCGATGATTGCCTACGGATGCCCGGTGTGGTTCAACGTTGCCCCATCTCAAATGGAAAAGATTAGGGTGTTTGAGAGGCAATGTCTTAGACGTTTCCTTGGATTACACAGAACACCAAAGTCGGAGTACGCAAGATATTATTCCAACCAGGTTCTATACAACGGAGCCAACATAAACAGAATAGATAATTTTTTGTTCAAGCTGATTCGGGGTCACGTTGCAAGAGCGATGTCCTCAACTAACAGCTTAATTTTTAGGGCTTATTACCCCAATAACGAATATTTTGAGAGTGCGCGGTTAAGTGGTTACATCCCTACCGAGGCATTCCTCTATTTAGTCGAGGGCTGATACAGGATGGAGGGGCGGTTCCGCTCATCTACCACGTCAGCCGAAAACTGTGGATAGGCGACTCCTGTATGGTCGAGACGTCATCGCTCAAGGTGGAGAAGAGCGCCTTCGGTTCAGTAGGACTGTGTCCGATCGGGATCGGAGGGATATGGCGAAACAGGAGAACCAGTTCTGGTGGCTCTCTGAACAGCATCATAATATTTAAAGTCGATGAAGATGGTATATCTTGGCCGACTTACATAGATTTAGGGCAATTAGGTATAGGGAACAGTCGGGGTGGCACCAAAAATAAAATTAAAAATATGTATGTATGCGGGGGCATACGTGCATGTAACTGCGTGTCTGTACATGTATGTGCGTACGTATATGTATGTGCGTATGTACATGTATGGGTGGGTTGCATGTTGCATGTTATGTGTCTGCATGCATATAAAACATAAACGAAAAAAAAACTTTAAAAAACGAAAAAAAAATGCTGCTGTGGCTGTTCTAGTTTTTAAGTAGTCTTATGTATTATTAGGTATTTTAAGTAGTTTAAGTTAGCATAAGTTAGTTTTATTTAGTTTTAATTATTTTTAATCTATATTTAAGTTTAGCTTATAAGTAAAATAAAAAAAAATAATAAAAAAAAAAGTTTTTTGTTAATAAGTTTCCTTGAAAAATAAAATAAAATAATTAGATTTAATTAAAATAGCTTTTAAGTCGAAAGACATTAGTTCTAAGAGTTATTGTTTAGTTTAGAGCGCCCGTAAAGGGTCAGTAAATTAGTTGTAAGTAATTGATAATTAGGCTAGTTTTAATCATTTTTGTCTAGCTTTAATATAGTTATAAGTTAAGATTGAAAAAAAAATTAATTAAAATATTATGTTTTTAGATATAATTTACAACTATATTCGTATTGCTTAGAGGACATAAAAATAACGAAATTAATAATAAAATAAAATATATATCAATTTTAACAATAGTTCATTTTAAAATTTGTTACGAGATAAGAATAACGCAAAATTTATTGAATAAGAAAAAGCTTAATGTTTTCCATAATTTGTGCTATCTACTTGTACAAACAGAAACTTCTGGTTCTTAATTGATGTGCTGTTGCTACCTACGAGCTAATCTAAGATAGCATATTATATTTCTTACAAACATTGCATCTCAATATTTCGTCTAGATTGAAGTGAATTTGTTCAAAAAAATGGACACCTAGGATTCCCTAAATTAATACAACATTATTTAAAATTTCCAGAACAAAATAAAACCGAACCATTGTTCTCTTTAATATTGATTGAAGGTATATATGTAAATAGATGTAAATCCTAAAATTTGGTATTCATTATGTCATGCTATACCAGTATAAGGAAGAGAAATTTAAATAGTTTGTTCCTTAGCAACTTACATATTCATTCTCTTGAACTTTATAAATGGACTTTGTATTCTAGGTATATAAATGACCGAAAAACGATTTAATCACTAATGCAAAACTTGCCCTATAGGTATGGTTATGATTATGAAGATAATAAAGTTGTTATCTGTGTATATGTTTAAAAGTTTTACCTCAGGCATTTTTGTATGTTTCGAGCTCTTAATCAATAAAACTTTAAAATAGAAACTTGCTTATGTTAATTTTTTTTCTTTCAACACTCTACTCTACACAGAAGAGGGTTTGTTTTTCTTGAAGATTTTAAAGATTTTCACCCAAATTAATAAACATTAGGAAGGGTGTAGAACTTATTTCATGGACTAAGTGCGAAATGCTATTAATAAAATAGAATTTCTGCTATTCCACATTTACAAACTTAATCCTTCGCTGGACCACTAGACCATCGAAAATGGTAATTTGGTGAAGGACTTAGAATTGACATTACGAATTTGATTTTTTTGCTACTTGGTTTTTGACGTTTATATTTTTGACAGATCACACATGACAAATTCCACGAACATTTGACATTTCGATTCAGTATTGTTTGCCATTTCATCATGAATAGACTTACGCCTGAACAACGTTAGCAAATTATTGAAATTTATTATCAAAGTTCGTGCTCTGTGAAAAATGTGTTTCGCAAGCTACGTCCGTTTTATGGTCGTCATAATCGACCCACCATTTTTGGCTAAATGGATACGTGAATAAGCAGAATTGCCGTATTTGGAGTGAAGACCAGCCAGAGGCAATTCGGCAGCTACCAATGCATCCCGAAAAATGCACTGTTTGGTGCGGTTTATGGGCAGGCGGCATCATTGGGCCGTACTTCTTCAAGGATGATGAAGGCCGCAGGGTTACGGTCAATGGAGAAAGGTACCGTTCGATGATAACAGATTTTTTTTTTGCCGAAAATGCAAGAATTGAACTCGGTCGACATGTGGTTCCAACAGGACGGTGCCACATGCCACACTGCACGCGAAACCATGCATCAATTGAGAGTCGAATTTGGTGAGCAGTTGATCTCACGTTTTGGCGCAGTCAATTGGCCACCAAGATCATGTGATTTGACCCCGTTAGACTATTTTTTGTGGGGCTATGTTAAGTCTATTGTCTATGGGGACAAGCCAAACACGATTGCTGCCTTGGAAGCCAACATTGAACGCGTCATTGGTGAGATTCCGGCCGAAATGTGTGAAAAAGTTTGCCAAAATTGGATCTTCAGAATGGACCACCTGAAGCGTAGCCGCGGGCAACATTTAAGTGAAATTATTTTTAAAAAGTAAATGGCAGAAATTGATTTATCGATCCAAATAAAAATTTCATTCACTTTTTACAAGTTTCTGTGTTTTTTTGAATTTTCAAAAACCAAGCTCTTAAAAAATCACCGTTTATATACACATGGCCATAGAATGAAAAGATACAGCGTTTATACTTATTGTAGCAGATTTTGGATTTTTGTTTTTTTTTAATTAAAAAAAATATTTTTATTTCAAAATATATCCAAAAAAACAATTTTTCGAAAATGTAAGTATGGTACATTATTTATAATTTGAGAAAGTTCAAAATCAAAAAAAAAAAAATCGGTGTATGGCCGGTTAGTCTTAAATAACAAAATATGTCAAACAATTTTTTTTACCAAAATGTAGTCTATTAGCCGTTTTAGAGATAACAAAAATAATACACAAAATTATATGGCAGGTACAGTTAGTTTTGGGCCTACAAAAACAATTCAAACATTTATTTTAGACAATCACCTACAACGCTTAAATACCAAGCTTGAAGAAAATCGCTTCAGCCGCTTAGGCTGCAGAGCGTTGTACAGCAGACAGACAGACGGATGTGCGGAACCCACTTTTTTGGCGTTCTCCATCGTCGTAATGTCAAGTTTGATTAAGATCTCGAGTTCGATTTTTTTTCCAAATATATATTTTTCCAAATATACGAGTATATAAGAGGTAAAAAATAAAATGCAGAACTGGATCGTGCGAATTTGTAACTAACAACTTTAATGTAGCTAAACATTGACGCTTTTACTTTGGTAGTCTAGTTATCCTATGCAGATTTAAAGGCGATGTAGGTAATTTTACCTTGATTCTTAGTTTAATTAATTATGGTATGTGATTCACACATTGGTGCCTGTCTACAAATGTATATTTAAATCTAGATTACGGATTTTAATTATGTAAGTTAGTAGAATAATATAAAGCTACATTCTTAGATCTAACTTAGGTATGTAAATATGTAAATATATAATGAAATGAAGGAAGGATGTAGGGTAGGTGGGAATGTGGATATGTAGCTATATGCATATAACTTTATAATATAGGTGCAATAAGATTCATGTGATTTATAAATATACATACTCGTACATATAACATTTATGTATATAATTGTATGAGGGCTTACATAGTATATAATGCGTAAAAATGAATTAGATATTGATAAGTCGGATTAAATGGATTATACACATAAAACAATATTTTTGATATCTTAGTTGTTAAAGTTTGAGGGAAAACGAAAATGCATTTTGAATTGTTGGAAAAAATAAAATATGTATTTAAGAAAAAAATTAAAAATCGTTGGAGCGGATAAATTTCTATGTAAAACATTTTAAAAACATTCTTAGAAAAAAAAAATTAAAATTAGAATTTCGACAAAATTCAGTGACTGGTTTTTGAAAAATCTATTTTTTCAAAAAAAAATCTATTTTTTAAAAAAATTGAAAAATTAACTTTTTGAAAATTTAGAATGCAAATTATGGGATTTACTGTTAAAAAGAACACACAAATTTTTAATGAAAATTCTTGGAGCCGCTTACGAGAAATATATTTTTTTCTTAACGATTTTTTTTTTTTTATTTTTATAGGAAGTACGGTTGGTTTTTATTTTAGGAACATAGTTTTTTTTAACTGTTCAAGATAATGTCATATAACCACCAACTACGAAGATTCGAAAAAATCGATCGACTATAGCTTTCGCAAATTTGAGTTTTCAAAAAAAGTTTTTTTTTTAATTCCAAAAAAAAAAATGTTTCGAAACATTTTGGTTTACATTAGTGTTTAAGCTACCTAAAAGCGTCTCTGCATAAACCGTTTTCAAGAAAATCGAAAAATGGTTCTACTTGAGTACCAAAAATAACTATTTCCTCAAAAAAAAAAAATAAAATGCGCGACTGGATCGTACGAACTTGCTCTTGGAGCTAACAACTTTAGTGTTGCAAGCCATAGAGGTTTAGTTAGTTAGGTGTATATACCCTATGCAGGTTTAAAGCCTATGTAGGTAAGATTACCTTGATTCTTAGTATAATGAATTGTCGAATGGATTTGTAGGTACATACAAATGTATGTTTAAATCTAAGTTATGGATTTTAATTATGTAAGTTATGGGAGTAAAATGTATCTACATATACATATTGATGGAACCTAAGTATGTAAGCATGTACATAAAATAATGAAAATGAAGGCTGTAGGTGGGTAGATAGCTATATAGATACAACTTCATAATTTAGGTGCAATATGCATAAATAAGATTCATGTGCTTTTTAAAGACACAACTATTATATATAAGTTTTGTTTCACGGTGATGTGTTGAATGAACTATCTAACCGATTTTCATGTTTTTTTTTAAATGCTTATTTTGCTGGCGATCATAAGGTAGGATAGTTTTTAATACTTAATAATAATGGTACTTGCCATACAAATTTTTCGAAAACGGTTTCAACAATTTTGATAAAATAGGCTAGATGGATTTCCATCAAAATTTTTGTATATGAGTTCCTTGGAATTATAAATAATAATGTATAGCAAATTGTCGAAAAATATTTTTTTTTTGGATTTTTGAAAAAAAAAAGAATATTTCTTTTTGAAAATTCAATATTTCGAAAACGTGTTAATGATTTTGTTTTTGAAATTTCGTTTTAAGTTTATATTATTAAATACATATTTACATTTTCCATACCAATTTTTTAGAACAAAAAAATTAAAGAAGATTTTTAAGTAAAAACGACTTCAAAACTATATTTAAATTCTTAATAGAAATCTTTCACGTGCGATCCAGTCTTGCATTTTATTTTATATTCCATTTAGAAAAAAAAAAACGGAGACGTCAAAACAAAATATATGTACGATTCTCTGCGTCGTTTTTGTGAGCCAATCATATTTTTAGTACTTATTTTTTTTTTAAATTTGGCAATAATATTGATGAAAATGAGATCGTCAACTTTCCGAATGATTTTTTTAAGTTCTTTGCATATGCCAGGAATGGCGCCACACAAGCCCTGTCTGAAAATTGGTTCAAGGTCTTTATTTTGCGTAACTTAAATCCATTAAAATTACGATTAGTCATCATAAGATACCAGAAACGTACTTGAAGCAATAATATTGAGTGGAAAGTTTGAAAGAAAAGTTCTCCTATTACCTCGAATAGCTATGATGCCATCAGAATCAACAATACCTCTCAAAAGTCTACGTTTACCCGATTACGTCTTACCCGATACGTTTGGCTTTCGCGATGACGATAAATAAGCCGTAAGGGCAGACAATAACAATTTGTGGCTTGGACTTGGAGGAACCGTGTTTCTCCCATTGATAGGAAGCTGTATGTTGCATGCCCACGCGTTGGAAAACCATCAAATGTATGTACATGTTTTCACGAAAGACAGATTCACGAGTAATATTGTTCATCATTTAGTTCTTAATTAATGCAGAGCTCTGATTGCTACTATTTAGAAGCTTTACCATTCACTTCCTTAACAATACCAAATTTAATATCTAATAATTGAACGCAATACAATAAAGTCGCAGCAACGCGCGGCCGGGTCTGCTAGTATGTATATATAAATGAGGGCCTGTATTGTATTTAGTATTTAGGGAATAATAATAATGTAGAAATAAATGGAAAATATGAAAAGTGGTTCTATGGGAAGTACCGTTAATAAGTACGCAAAACAAATATTTTTGCACTTGAAAGTGAACTGTACTAATTTAAGAACACACATATTTTTTATAAAAATTCTTGGAGCCGTTTTCGAGAAATACATTTTTTCTTGACCGTTTTTTAACATTTGTATGGGGGGTACCGTTCTTTTATATTTTATTTTAGAAAAATAATTTTCTTAACTGTTCAAGATAATGTCAAAAAACCAACAAATACGAAGTTTCGAAAAAACCTATTGAGTCGTATCCGAAATTTTGTGTTTTCAAAAAAAATAATTTCCAAAAAAAATTTTTTTTTGATAAAAAATTTGGTTTACAATTGTGTTTTAACTTTCTAGGACCTTTTGCGTAAGAAACTTCAAAAAAATTAAATTAACCGTTTCCCAGAACATCGAAAACCAAAAAAAAAAAAATGATTCTACTAGAGGTACCAAAAAATAACAATTTTTCCAAAAAAAATTATCAAAAGTAATCCTTTCCATTCATTAATGAACTGACTGTTTTTTATAAAAAGCGTTGGAGCCGTTTTGGAGAAAAATAAGATTTTTGTTTTTGGCTAAAAAAATGTATGGGAGCAACTTCTATTTGTCGTCTTAAAAAAAGTGAAAAAAATATACATATTACCGAAAAAACAATATGTACCAAGTTTGAAGCAAATCCACCACCCAACCTTTAAGGCTGCAGAATCGATGACAGACAGACAGACACAAAAAAAGTGGATCCCGCAATTCCGCAGATCGATTTACAGCCTAAGTGCCTGCAGCGATTATCTTCAAACTAGGTACTTAAATGTTTTAGATGATTGTATCAATCAGATTCAGATATTGGATTCATTGTTTTAACCTCAAAAATAACGCTACTTTTTATACCCATTTGTTCTTAATTATGTATCTCGAAAACGATTTTCATAAAAATAGAATGTGCACTTCTTTAGGTAAAAAAAAATTGTTCACATATTTTGTTACTGTACTTGCCATTCAACCATTTTCTTGATTTTCGACTTTCTCATAAACCGCTCCACGGATTTGCATCAACATTTTTATATAGGATGTCCTTTGAATTCTGAAAAATCCATACCAACATTTTTGAAAAATATTTTTTTTTTGGATCGAAAAAATGTATTTTTTTTTTTTTTTTTTTGAAAATTCAATATTTTGAAAACGGTTGCACGATTTTTTTTAAAATTTATTTATTAAATTAATATTGTTAAATGCTTATAATTGCCATACCAATATTTTTGTTAATAAGAAAAATTATAGAATTTTTGTTTATAGAAAATTAATTAGAAAACTTTAATTAGAAGACTTTAGAAATATATTTAGCTATTTGTACAACGAATCTTTGCATACGATGTGATCGAACATAAGAGATAGTACGTGCGATGCGGTCGTGCTTTTTTTTGTTGGTTCAAAAATACCAGCACAAATCTCTTTACATAATTGAAGAAATTGAATTGAATTGAAGAATGTTGGGACATGATGCGACAGTATTTACGATACTCAATCACGGTGGCAAATAATCTGAGTGTCACTTTCAACTTTCATACTTATAATGTATTTAGGTAGATATAAGCATCTTCAAAACTTTTTGCGGATTCTTTGGCACTTATAATAATTACTTACATCAGAAACCACATGATTCGTTTTTCAAGTTCCACAAAATTGTGTCTCCCCTTCAAAATGGTTAGAGAAAACCAGCCAGTCACATTATTCCAGATAATTTAAGGGCTGGCAAAGGTTTCGTTATTTAACCGCATTCACCAGCTCGTTATCCTCTCAGAATGGAAAGATGAATTGGCTTGATAAAAATGCGGCGGCAATTATAATTTTCTTTCTTTCAAAGGTTTTACTCGCTTTCACTTCACTTTGATTGTTGTTACCATTCTCATTTGTTTGTTATTGTCTAGTTTTAGCCATGGAGATGATATGAATTATTTTTCCAAGTATGAAGTATACAACAAGTTCACAAATTATTTAAATGCTTCACTCTGTTACTTGCGATTATAGGTACTCAATATAAGACAAGTTATGCATTCGTCGAAAAATAAAGTTTGAAGATAACAATCAAACATGACATTACCATGATAGCGAAGACGAAAAAAGATGTCAGTCTGTCACCTCAAACGGGTGGGCCGAATTGCTTCAAACTTGGTATATAGAGTTTCTTAGGTATTGTAAATTGAAATTTTTTTTTAGCTCAAAAAATAACGGTAACATATTTTTCTCGGAAACGGCTCTAACGATTTTGATTAAAAAATCAATGCAGTTTTTTAGGTACGGCCGATCATATGATTGACAAAAAACAATTTAAAAAATGTCTAAAAACGGTACTCTCCATAGGACCGTTTTTGTTGCTTTAGACTATCGCGGAAATGATCTAACCGAAATTTCACACATATATAGGCTTAGGTTGCCCAATTTATACTGCGTATCAATATTTTTAATTAATATTTTTTTTTGTATTTTTAAAAGCATTTAAAAAAAAATTAAAAAATTTATACATATTTTGAAAACTGTTCATTAAAGTTTTTTTTTTCAAAAATTATGGTTATATGCATTTGCTGAATACCTATGATTTGGCGTTTTGAATGTTTTCAACAAGTTAAAAAAAAAAAACATTTTTTCTCAAAAACCACTCCAGAGATTTTCCAAATTTTTTTCTCATAAATTCAAATGTATCCAAGAAATAAAATGGCGTACTTTTTGTTTGAGCTAAGATTAGTTTAAGTATTTATTTCAGAATTTTGAATTATTTTTTCTTAGATTAAGCCGATTTAATCTTTTGTTTTTAAGTTTATATTTTTAAATATTTAAGATTCTCATACCAATTTTTTTAGAAATAAATTAAAGTAATTAAAATTAAAATATCTCATTTTTTAGATCTAATCGAATATATGTATATATTTTTTGCTTGCAGAGTTTTCAAACGTGGAATGGTTTGTTTTGACCGTTATACAGACCGCTGTCTTTCTAAAAAAAATAATTTCTATTTACAAAATAATGTGGCTGGTGCTAGGAAGTTTCTCAAAAAGTTTTGTGATGACAGAAAGTTTCAAACAGGTAAGCAAAAATCTACTTATGAAATCATGTAAACTATTTTGTATCGCCAAAAATGTATCTATGCATAGTGATTCTGGTTAAGTACATAAATAGCTTTGTTTACTGATAAAAAGATCGCAATAATAAAACGTCAAAACAAAACAAATAAAAATATAAGACTAAAAAAAAAAAATTTGATATTGTTGTTTTTGATTTTATTAGTATTAAATATAATAATTGAAACAAAAGAGGACTCGAATTAATAGTAATCAAATAAAAAAAACATGTGCGTCTCGGACGCCCGACTGAAGTGATAACTTAAACTAATCTAAGTTGAACTATTTAATATTGAAATTGTTTAATTTTGGAAAAGCTTCAAATGTTCTTCGTTATGTTCTCCGTTGGGGGTGACATGAAGCTACTTTATGATTTCTGGTATTAAGTTCCTTCGAATGAGGGTTAGCTGTTTTATGTCTCCCAAATATTACTGCCACATACGGGTTAGTACTCCGGTACAAAACTTCAACTAATCGAACATTGGCTCTTACCTTACTCTTAACAAATATGTACTTATTATTTGGTTGTTAAAAAAGAAAATGGCGTTTTTCAGAACTGTGAGTCTTATTCTGCAAGGATTTTGTTGTCACGATCAATCAGGCTTCGTCCTCTCAATTACTTTGGGAAGCTCCTTATGTGCGGGCGCTTAGATTTACCCCCAGGTATGGAATCCTTAACTTCCTTTAAAAAACCAAATTCACTGAGTGTGTTCATCATGGCAGATCTAGTATGGTAAAGATTGGACCTATTAAATAAACAAAATTGTTATATTAAAAATTTGTGTTTGGTGGAAGGTACTCTTCCTAATAATATCTCCTCACACATCTCTAAGGTATATAACGGGTGATTTTTTTGCTACTTGGTTTTTGACGTTTATATTTTTGACAGATCACACATGACAAATTCCACGAAGATTTGACATTTCGATTCAGTATTGTTTGCCATTTCATCATGAATAGACTTACGCCTGAACAACGTTTGCAAATTATTGAAATTTATTATCAAAATTCGTGCTCTGTGAAAAATGTGTTTCGCAAGCTACGTCCGTTTTATGACGAGGCTCATTTTTGGCTAAATGGATACGTGAATAAGCAGAATTGCCGTATTTGGAGTGAAGAGCAGCCAGATGCAATTCAGCAGCTACCAATGCATCCCGAAAAATGCACTCCTTGGTGCGGTTTATGGGCAGGCGTCATCATTGGGCCGTACTTCTCCAAGGACGATGAAGGCCGCAGGGTTACGTCAATGGAGAAAGGTACCGTTTGATGATAACAGATTTTTTTTGCCGAAAATGCAAGAATTGAACTCGGTCGACATGTGGTTCCAACAGGACGGTGCCACATGCCACACTGCAAGCGAAACCATGCATCAATTGAGAGGCGAATTTGGTGAGCAGTTGATCTCACGTTTTGGCGCAGTCAATTGGCCACCAAGATCATGTGATTTGACCCCGTTAGACTATTTTTTGTGGGGCTATGTTAAGTCTATTGTCTATGGGGACAAGCCAAACACGATTGCTGCCTTGGAAGACAACATTGAACGCGTCATTGGTGAGATTCCGGCCGAAATGTGTAAAAAAGTTTGCCAAAATTGGACCTTCAGAATGGACCACCTGAAGCGTAGCCGCGGACAACATTTAAGTGAAATTATTTTTAAAAACTAAATGGCAGAAATTGATTTATCGATCCAAATAAAAATTTCATTCACTTTTTACAAGTTTCTGTGTTTTTTTGAATTTTCAAAAACCAAGCTCTTAAAAAATCACCGTTTATATTACATTACATATTATATTTACTACTCCGTAAATAAAAATATACGAAGTTGACACCAGTATTGTTCCTCTACGTATCGACTTTAACTGTCTACATTTCAACGTAGACAATTGGTAGACAATGTCAACAATCTAGACAATATGTCGACAATGTAGGCAATATGTCCACAATGTAAACAATAACTATGACATCTTAAATCTCACAAATAAAATCATTCCACATAGTCTTTGCTACAACGATATACACAGTGGTTTAATATTATCCATAAAAATATAAGTTTCAAGCTTAAAATTACAATATTTTCTTTAAAATAAAAGTTTAAGACGTGTGTGTGCTATTAACATATTTGCCCGATCTATAAACAATGGCGCAAATTTTTAACATTTTACTAGTTAGCAATTTTCTAAGTGCTTATACCTCTTCTAAACTAGTAAATTGCTAATTAAGTAGAAAGCTGAGCATTTGTAGCGTTTGAATTTTGATGAACACAATTATTGTTGTTATGCCTTGTAAATTAATTGTATGTTGATGAAAACCCAACATGTGCTCTAAAAAGATATTCGTTATTTCTATTTTCATCATTTTAACTTCATTATTTACATTATTATTATTTACATTTTTTCTGTTCTTGTGCATATGTTTAATTTTCGTTCTGTTCCATTACTCTATCTGTCAAAATAATGTGTGTTCAACATAACTTTGATTAACGTTGCACTTTATTTATGAGTGTTGTTTAGTGTGTTTAAAATTTAGACAAAGTACAGCAAGGGCTGTCAACTAGACCACTACTTTAACTAGAATTTGCTTTGTTCTTTAAGCGATGATTGTTTGAAATTTTACGCCAATATCTTTGCAATATGGATTGAAATCGGTCTAAAAAAAATAAACAACTCCAAATTATGTCAGAAATTTGTCAGTTAACTATTTGATTACTGAAAAAATTTGCAAGGGTTACTGGTATTTTTTTTATTTTATTAGTAAATTCCTTAAATTTTAAAATGTTGACAAGTAGTTGAGAAGTGAAGTGATTCTCACTATAAAATTTTAGTGAGTAGATTTATCATAAGAGATTTCCCCCATAATTTAAAGTGTTTCGATATCTTAAATACTTAAAACTAAAAATTTTACAAACATAGAACTAGGGATACGTTTAAATGTACATTAAATGATTTTTTCACGACTGTCTTGTTAGCACACATTTTTGTTGTATGAATTATGGTGGTTTCACGATTTTTTTTTTATAATTTTCCACGCGCTCAAGGGATTAGGATTACCCTTTATATGTTTTTTAACACAGCGCTAGCATTATGAGAAAGAAGAGAAAGAGGGATAGGAAAGATGGGTGGCGCGAGGTGGTTGTTGTCTCAGATTTATATCCAGGGATGGCGGCTGAGCTAATGCGGACAAATTACCGAGTCTGATTTGTTTATGTCTCTTATAATTCGCATTATTTTATTATTTATTTCTTTGTCATATTTATGGGTATAATAGTTTACTCAATCACATGTTGTAAGTGTTATGCCTGAACAACATTTGATGAGCAAACCAGCAACTCATTTTATGACAATTTTTAGAATTCTTTTTTAATGGAAAATAAGACGACATAGCCAACAGTAGGAATTGAACTTGCGACCACGAGGTTGACAGGCGACCACACAACTATCGCGCCACGGCCATCCCCAAAATTTTGTACAATGTCTATATTGTCGACAAATTTATGTCGACAATTGTGAATTGTCTACATCGAATTGTCTACATGCAGACATTCATGTAGTCTACATTTATAATCCACATGACACAACACTGGTTGACACACTGAAGTATTGACAACGATACTATCGTTTTAAATATAACCATCAGCCTTATTCAACCAGCGGGTGGCAATGACGCAATGGATATAGAAACACAGAGTTTATTCTAGTTAAATTAAAAGCAACACAATGTATATTTATTTATATATTTATCTTTAACATAACTCTCAACTCCCATTTCAAAATCAACACGTTGCCATTCTTTCGCTTTCAGGAATTAACTGACTCTTTCCATATTAATTCCCATTTCACAAATTCCATTTATTTATTTACCGCTTACACATCATTCTTTTCTTTACCTCCAATTTTAATTGGATACCGCCCGTGGATTAAATTGAGACAGTAAAAACCTAATTCTCAAATCCACTATGCCAACAAGAAATTCTTTCCCATTTTTCTATTCCTTCTAACAACTGCCGAGTAATTCAGGTTGCATTTAAAAGACCTAAGTCTAACAGGCATATAGTTAAAATTATTATTATAAAATTATTTTATTAAGGGTATTCATGTAAAAAGATAATTTTCCGCTTTGCAGAAAGATATAATTTTTTCGCCAGACGTTTGCATGAACACCCCTTAAAAATACTTGTTTAAATGTGGGAAATAATCAGATGTCCTTTGAAATAAATGTATGAGGTTTATTTATTCTCTTTCTTCATCAAATTCGTGAGATAATTTTATCTGATTTGCAGAATATTAATTTTTCCCATACAAACTTTGACAGTACATTTCGGCGAATAAAAAATTATCTGGTTTCTCAGGTTTATCCGGGTTTTCCGTCGTTACATGAATGCCCTTATTATTCATTAACGCAAAATGAGAACATAATACTATGTTCTCTTTGGGTAATATTGATTACCGTATGTAACGTTGTATATACCAGTAACATTAGTTAAGCGCCTGGAAAGAATGTTCATACATATATAGGTAGACCCTACATTTTGTATTGAAAATAGAACTCGCTTTTATTCATTTCTGATCGATGGGAAGCGACGATTTCATCAAATACAATGCCATTGGCATTATCGCTAAAGTAATCACCACTTCATTTTCAAACTGATTGTAGATAATCCGCCCAAGAGTTAGAGATATTGAATGGTTGGATTGCTGAATAGGTGGTTTGACATCTGATGATAGGAATATTTGGACAAAATCTCAGTCAATTCCATATGAATCCTCAGCTACGTGCGTAGGTATACCAGTGCCACTCAGATGTCACTTTTTCTGCATAATAATCATATTTTAGTTACTGGGCAGTAAATTCGTTCTTCCATTCCGCTAACTTTCTATTCCGAAAACTTCGTAACAGAATATGTCTGATCTGAATGATTGTTTTATTGATCTCAATCAAATTCGCACTCACTTTAATAAAATATGCTTAACTAGCCAAGCTGACAAAAAATGACGCTTGCGCTATTAGTTCTGTACACACTTTTTAAGCTAAGGTTACACGTATTATCCAGTGCGGTGGAAGACAGCTGTGGTGCACCCTCTCCCAAAAAAGGGGAAGGACAACTCCAATCCGGCGAATCTCCGGTCGATAAGTCTTCTTCCGAGTATCAGCAAAGTATTTGAAAAGGTTATTAATAGAGCCCTGTTCAAGTGGGCGGAGGACAAAAAATATCATCCCGGATAATCAGTTCGGTTTTAAGGCGGGACATGACACAATTCATGCCGCGTCTAAACTAGTTTCTGATATCCAATGGAACAAAACTAAAAAGCAGTATACGGGTGCCTGTCTGGTTGATTTGGAGAAGGCCTTCGACACCGTATGGTTAGAAGGCCTCTATCTAAAGCTAACCAGACTAGTAAACCTCAATAAGTAAACCTCTATTGTATATGCTTTATGACATGCTAAATGGTAGATTAATGGTATTAATCTATATTTAGGTTTAGTTTATAAGTACAAAAAAAAAGATAAGATACCAAGTTTTGTTGTGAAAGTTTCCTTGGAAAAATAAAATAAAATAAAATAATTAGATTTAATTAAAAAAATTCTTAAGGTCGAAAGACATTAGTTCTAAGTGTTATTGTTTTGTTTAGAGCGCCCGTAAAGGGCCAGTAAATTAGTTGTAAGTAATTGATAATTAGGCTAGTTTTAATCATTTTTGTCTAGCTTTAAGATAGTTATAAGTTAATATGAAATAAAAATGAATTTATAAAAAAAAGGTTACCCGGTCAATGTAACTTTTGACGTCACCACAAAATTTATTGTACACTCTGTCAACACAAAGTCAATGGTAAAAATTTTTAAAAATTTATTGATGTCAGGTTTCTATATTCTCATTAACACCTCGACAATAGTTTTTGATCATAATTACCAGTGTTGTGCTATGTAGACTATGAATGTAGACTACATGATAGTCTACATGTACAAAATTCCATGTAGACAATTAAAAATTGTCGACATAAATTTGTCGACAATGTAGACATTGTAGACAACTTGTAAAACCATAATAATTCATAATTGTTTCAATTAAAATTTATCAAACCACTAAAAATAAATGTTAAAAAAAAGAACCAAGTTCTTCTATAATACAAAATCATTTGTGTAAGGACAAAATAGTCATGAAAAAATTATTTGATTTAAAATTTTCTCAATTATTTTTGGCTGGAATTATAGCTATTTCACGACTTGTCAAGGTCGATCATGAGATTCCTTTGCACTAGTGGTGCTGGTCCACTTTTTCATTTTAATTGAATAATTCCAGCCAAAAATAATTGAGAAAAAACTTGGTGGTAGCACACTCAAGTTGTTGTTGGGCATTCAAAGTCATTAAATGATACGAAAAAGTGTTTTAAAAGCAAGTATGTAATCATACAAAAACTGAATATGATATTGTTTTTACTCTTTCGTTTTTCTACAGCAATCCAAAGTGCTTCATAATTGATATCAATTCTAAGAGAGTGAGTGGATACCACACCCCGGAACGGAGTCCTAAGCTTTTCGATTTTTCTTTTGCAGGTATATAAACTTCAAGCAAAGACCTGTCGATCTACCGTATTTTATAATCCTGCAGAGCTTTTTTAAATTGAACCAACAATTGGAAGAATTGAATAAGTCCCAAAGTTTCCAAAAATTAATTTTTGATCCAAATTCCATTTCTGTTAAAGTTTCAGAAAGGGCGTTTGGAAATTTCCCCAAATCAATTTGGGAATATCACCAACAAAAAAATCTTAGCAAAATGTTGTTGTATTTTTTTCTCTTTTCGGCGTTATTTATCATCTTTCTTTTTTTTTTAAAGGAAACAACGCCCAGAATTCATATATGAAAATTCAAATGGAAAGAATACCCATAATTGGAAATATTGCCCAAATAAGGAAATAACGTCCAAATCAAAATCTTGTCAATAGTGTTGTACTCCTTTTTAAATCAAAATCAATCAAAATTATTTTATTTGTGAGATTTAGATATGAAAGTTATTGTTTACATTGTCGGCATATTGTCTACATTGTCGACACATTGTCTACATTGTCGATATTATCGACCGATTGTCTACGTTAAAATGTAGACAATTAAAGTCGACACGTGGAGGAACAACACTGATAATTACACAACGTGGATAGATTTAGATATCATAGGATAGATTTTGATATCATTTTTATGTTAGAGAGTCAATGCGTTGACCGATAAAGTTGACCGTTGAATTCTAGCTTAAATAATAAGATACGGATGCAATATTAGTTTTTCAAACTTTGCTTATCAACTTTATTGTAGTAGTAGTAGTAGTAAAATGTGATTTTATTGAAATAAGACATAATAACAAAATTTTCTTTACAATTTTCACAAAAGGACTTTGACATTTGCCGTCAGTCGAAAAAAAGAGATCTTTTACAAATTTAACATGATTGTTCTTGGTTGATATTATTACATTACAAAAAAAAATTATTGGATAAACATAACTACGAGGGCGGGTCATTAAGTCCGTCACTTTTTGAATTTCTGACATCTTTACTGAAACAGCAACACTGCTCCTGTCAACAGGCATCTGTCAGTTGACTCCTGTCAAAATTTAAACTTGCTGCGTCAGTTAGTTTGTGTTTGACAGCTATTTTTATCAGACTACTCACTAATTTGAGGAGAAAATGAAAAAAAAGTGAATTTCGTGTGCTTATTAAGCATTATTTCTTGCGAAAAAAACCATTACCGAGACCAAGGCTAAGCTGGATAAACACTATGGGGACTCTGCATCATCGATTTCAATGGTAAAAAAGTGGTTTACTGAATTTCGTTGTGGCCGTACAAGGACTGAAGATGCCGAACGTCCTGGACGCCCAGTTGAGGTCTCTACACCCGAAACAATCGAAAAAATTCGCGATATGGTGTTGGCCGACCGAAGATTGAAAGTGCGAGAGATTGTGGAAGCCGTAGGGATCTCGCATGGCTCAGTGGTTTCAATTTTGAATGATCACTTGGGCATGAGAAAGCTTTCCGCAAGATGGGTGCCGCGTTTGCTCACAGTCGACCACAAACGAATTCGTGTAACAACTTCACAGGAAGGTTTGGCGTTGTTTAATCGCAATATGGAGGAGTTTTTGCGCCGTTTTGTAACCGTGGACGAAACATGGATCCATCACAACACACCAGAGACCAAACAACAGTCAAAACAGTGGATTTCTAAGGGTGAATCGTCGCCAAAGAAGGCCAAGGTGGGTTTGTCAGCCAATAAAGTTGTGGCGACCGTTTTTTGGGATGCACGCGGGATAATCCACATTGACTACCTTCAAAAGGAAAGAACAATCAATTGGGAATATTATGCCAACTTATTGGACCGATTCAATGACGATTTGAAAAAAAACCGACCTCATTTGGCCAAGAAAAAAGTTCTTTTCCACCAAGACAATGCAAGGGTGCACACATGTGCAGTTGCCATGGTAAAAATGCATGAATTGGGCTATGAATTGCTCCCTCATCCACCCTATTCTCCAGGTTTGGCTCCGAGCGACTACTTCTTGTTTCCAAACCTGAAGAAATGGCTTGGTGGAAAAAGATTTGACTCCAATGATGAAGTCATCTCGCAAACAAAGGCCTCTACAAATCATTTTTTTTGGAAGGGATAAAAAAATTGGAGAAGCGTTGGACAAAGTGTATAGAGCTCAAGGAAGACTACGTTGAAAAATAAAATTATTTTTTTATCAAAAAATCTGTTTTATTCCAAAAGTCAAGGACTTATTGACCCGCCCTCGTATTGTATCAAAAAAGGTTCGTTAATGATTTGTTTACGGTATTTTAAAGCAGAAGTTATATAATTGTAGAGGACTTTCCAATTTTCCTCATTTAATGCACGCAATATTTCGTTAGATGATAGAGTAGGTTTTCCCCAGAATGATCTTCGTATTGGATTCAAGATCTTACAGACTCCAAAATAGTGGTGCATGTCTTTTTTGGCCCGCAGGTTACATAAAGTGCATTCAGTGTTATTGTCGTTTCTATATGGCAAGTAGTTCAGGTTGATTAGTTCGCCCCTGGCTTTAAATATTATTGATATAAATTGCACGTTGTTTCTGTCCTCGAAATAGTTGTTCTCACCGGTATTAGGATTTAGGGTCTTATAAATAAACCTTGTTTGGCTTTGTTGACTCTGTTCTTCAAACCTACTTCTTGTTTTTTCTTCTATTTTTGCTACAAGAACTTGGATGGAGTCTTTTAAGGCTCTTTCATTGTTATGGAGTAGTTGGACACCATGGTCATCGCCCAGCCTCATCCATTCCGTAAAGAATTGGAGATATCTATCTCTGAGATATCGGGTTATTTTGTTGGTGAGACGATGATTTGGTTGACCCATTATTTTTACAATATATGCTAAATGTAGTCGGAGTGTGTATATATAGAGTAGCCGTAGTCCAGTTTCAAGCTGAAGCATATACGTAGGTGTATTTTCCGGTAGTCTGGAGGTTCGCTTGATGAAATACCTAAGAAGTTTTTCTACTTCGTCAAACTCGAAAATTCCCCAAATTTGTGCTGGATTGTACATAATTGATCTCACGACAGCGTCGAAGATTTTATACTTTGCACTATGTGCAATGTCTTGCTTGCTCATGATGTTTTTGCAAGTGCAGTTTATTGCTCGTTTTGGCTCCATTAGCTTCTCTTGGAGATGTTTTCTAAAGGATAATGTTGGTGTGATCAGAACTCCCAGGTACCAGTATTCTTTTACCAGTTTGCTTTTACTATTTCGGAATATCATGACTTTAGATTTGCTTGTGTTTAATTGGAGATTCCACAGTGAACAGTATGGTTGTAATTTGTTAATCATGATTCGTAGCATGTTTGGAGTTTCGACCAATATGACAATGTCATCAGCATAAAGTGAGAGTTTTATTGCCAGACCATCAAACGTTATACCTGCAGGCAGGAAGCTGATAAGATCATCCAAATAGATTGAGAAGAGAAGTGGGCTCAAGAGGCATCCTTGCTTTACGCCAGTTTGGAATCAGTTGAAAATGATATTTTCGTCCCAGACCGCAGACTCGTTAGTTTCATAAAGTTTTTGTAGCATATTTAGCATTTTTGTTGGGATTCCAATGTTGCTTAACTTGTAAAATAGTGCTCTTCTGTCGATACAAAAGAAGGCTGCCTTAAAATCTACCAAGAACGCATACAATTTTCTTCCATTGTCCAGATATATATCCTCGCTATGCTTGTCAGGGACAAGATGTTATCAACTGTGCTGTATTCTTTTCGAAAGCCAGCTTGAAATTCGCTTAAGAGGTTGTTTTCGTTTACCCAATTTGTAAGACGTTCCAGTAGTATTTCTGTAAATATTTTAGTGATCGCATTTAGGAAAGATATGCCCCTGTAATTACTGGGTTCATTTGGATTTCCTTTTTTGAGAATTGGGAGAATTACACTTCTCTTGAAACTTGTTGGTATTTCTCCTGTATCGCATATGAAATTAAAAGCCAGTGTTAGCTTTTGAAGGTAGTCGTCTGTAGCGTTTTTAAAAAATTCGTATGAGATCCGGTCTTCAGCTAGGGCTTTATTTGCACCACATCGGTTTATTACTTTTTGGAGGTCTTGAAGGTCTATGGGTCGGTCTAAGGATATATCTTGTCGATATGGGAGCGCATATGGCATTGGGTTTTGATTGGGAGGTGGGTTAAGTAGTTTTTCAAAATGCTCAGCTAAAATTACTGATTCTACCTTAGATCCCTTCGTAAAATGTGCTCCATTGAGCATGTTAGCCGTCTTCCAGAACGACCGACTATCTTTTATGTTTGCAAGGATTGTAGAGTGCTGACTGTGTATAAGTGTTTGTGTTTTCCTCTGAGCATTTGTTTGGTGGTGTCCGTTGCATATCTTATTTTATTGTATTTTAAAAAGTTTTAGAATATTTCTGTTTATATTTTTACTCACCCCTTGAGATTTAGTTAAGATAACACTAATAATACAGTTTGGGATTTAAACTTCAGATTAAATACGATTTTATTTCAAAATTTCTAGAGCTTAGCCAAGAGCACAACTGGTGTACTCATACACTCTCCCATTTCAACTTTATTGTTCTAAAGAAAGTATGTCATTGGAATGACTAATATTTCCCAAAGCAAAATCTCAGAAAAAATGTAATTGTTATTTAAAAACAATTAAAATATCTTAAAAGGATCTCAAACTTTAATTATGTTTTTAACTTTCTTTCCAGAATATAACCGCCACAAAGAGTGCTTTTCTCATATTCAAGAAGAATGGCAAATATGCACAAAAAAATTCCAAAAAATTCTAACTGACGAGCTTCATGAACGAACCCAACAAAAGAACATCACTAATAAATTTATGCAGTTCTGCTGGTGAGAAATCTTACGCATATCGATTAATATACAAATATATATATACAATTAAAATTTTGGCAAATATTACAAATTTGTATTTCGAAAAATTATTTTAAAAACATTATTATTGTTCAAAAGTTCTCAAATCCATAATCATGAACATCATTACTACTATAAGTACAATGAATCAAAGTAAAACTCTTACACTCAATATTTACTTAAGAAAGCCGTATGGTTGGGCGTTGTAGAACACGGGAAGTCACTGATTGGCGTCAACATGGTGACGTCCAGTGATGCAACGAATACTACATGTCATTTGTGCTAATCTTACCTCCAAGTGGTAACCATCGACTTGACTTTCTAAACTAATAAGCGCGAGTGTTGAACAAAAGACAAAAATAGCAACATTATAATCTTCTGTCGGAAATGACTGGCTGTATAATTGGGCTGAAGTTTTGGGCGAGCCTATCAGAAGGATTGTGTGCGGCGGATGAATTCACCGCAGAGAACGAACGGTGCTAACAACAGCACTGAGGACAGAAACCGAGAGGAGTTTTCTCACGAAGGAACTTCTCCCTCTACAATACCGCAGCGGAAGAATTTCCCAGATGGAATCAACGGTGGCGTCTACAGTTCCAGTGAGGCTGAACTACTTAGGGAACACTTTATACGGGCTACTACGACATATTCGGAGCTCAGCCCTATAAGGTGCGGTTAATCCGGCTCCCCGCTCTTCGAGTTATATTGTAAGGGTCTGGTCCTCCATCTTAGGGTTCGTGCCGTCGGGGTGACTTCCCGGCCACGTAAACCAACGTCGAAGCACCAAAAAGCCTCGGATACGGACGGATTTACTGTTGACGAAACCAGCAAACGAAATAAGGACAAAGAACTTCGGATTTGCACGTGGAATATTCTGTCTCTCTATAGACCACTTGCAGCCGAACATTTAGCTAATGACCTAGGCTGCTACAAAGCAGACATCACCGCCATACAAGAAGAGCGATGGGATGGGCCGGGCAAAGGAAAATTGGAAGACTGCGTTATCTACAATGGTGACTATTACCGACCACAGGGGCAACGCGTTTTTGGATGTCGATTCGTCGTTATGGGCAGACTTACAAGAAGTCTTGAGTTTCAACTCTGTGAACGAGCGCCTCACGAAAATTCGCATCAAAGCTAAATTTGCCAACATCAGCCTCATATGCGCGCACCAAGGATGAGTTCTACGAGCTCCTGGACAAGACGTATGAGCAATGACCTACATATAACATTAAAACTGTCTTAGGTGATTTTAATGTCAAACTAGGAATAGAAGACGTCTTTGGTGGCACAATCTGAAAATGTAGCCTGCACGCCACCATCCCCTACACCGGTCTCAAGCTAATCGACTTTGCTGCGGGGCGAAATACTGTGGTAGCTAGTACGCAGTTCCAACATCTCGATATAAACAAAGGGACGAATTCCTGGCCAATCAACCGCCAACCCGATTGACCACATTGCGATGAAAAAATGTTTTAGACAGGGCGGACGTGCGTCATGCGACTTCTTTAACATCATTCTTGAAAGAATATATTGCAAAACTCTCACGTCAACACTAGAGGCACACTTTCAAAAGTCCGTCTAATTACTCGCTTACGCTGACGACATTTACATAATCGGACCAACAAAGTATGATGTTAGTGGTGCTTTCGTGAGTTTTGAGAAAGAAGCCAAGAAGATGGGTTTAACGGTCAACGGAAGCAAAACAAAATGTATGCTGTGAATAAGAAAGGACACCCAGCACCGAAGTCTCGGACAGAACGTCACTATAGACAGTTATATTTTTGAAGTGGTCAAAGACTTTGTATCCCTAGGATCCGCTATAAACTCGGCGAATGATACCAGTGCTGAGATCAAACGCAGAATTACTCTTGCCAATCGCTGATTCCTTGGGATAAGAAGGAAATTAAGAAGCAAAGCCTTCTCTCGAGCAACTAAACTGTCCATATGTAAAACGCTTATCATCCTAGTCCTGATGTATGGTGTAGAGATATGTACACTGTTAACGGTGGATGAGAACGAGTTAGGGTGTTTTGAGACGAAAATTCTGCGGGTGATTTTTGGTCCCATCTGCATAGATGGGAAATGGAGAAGACAATACAACAACGTACTGTACGGACTGTACACCGACACCGACCTAGTGACAAAATTGAAAAGCCAACGATTGAGATAACTGGGTCACCTAAAGCGAATGGACACCAATGCTCCGGTCCGGAAAGTCTTTGAATCCTGCCCCGTGGGACAGTGCAATAGAGGTGGACATCGTTAAAGGTGGCGCACGCAAGTGGGAGAGGATTTCAAACAACTTGGAGTGAAACAAGCTTGTTGGTTAGGGCCTGGTCCAACCCGGACTGTAGCGCCACCTTAAGCAAGTAAGAAAGCCATATAACAACTAATATGGAACCATTATTTTGGAAAAATTAGAAAGCAATCTTACAGTTAAAACTGTCACTTATAATATTTCTCAGAAAAACTTAAAAACCATTAACTTTAACAGTAAAATATGCAAGCATTTCCTTAAACACTCAAAAAACACTTCAAAATAAAGCTCGTAGAATGCATAGATCATAGTTTGTTACATTTTGTTGCAATAGAAACCAATCAATATTAAATTATTCAAACTGATAGTATTGTATATTTTCCCTTCAACAAAATTTTTGTTTATTTTTAAAATTAGTAGACAAAATAGCCAAACTCCAGTAGATGCTAGAAACCTGGTAATTATGCATTCTAATAATGGTAAATTTTAGATGTGGTGAAAAGGAGTCATTCCACAATCCAATACACTCTCAAGCCCTACAAGGAAGAATGAGTGGTAGGAAACAAAAACAAGAAGAAAATCAGTGACAGGAAGATTGTTACCGATGCGGATGAGCGGTAGATCATTCGAAAGATGAAGGGCAATCCGAAAATGAATTCTCCCAAGCTTGCTCAAGAAGCAGAAAGATATCTTTGGAAAAAAGAGTGTCCAGAAACCATTAGAATAATTTTAGGAAACCACAGTTATAATCGACCGGTAGCCAGGAAAAATCCATTCATATTATCATTAGCAAGATTAATAAAATCAAAAGAGCAGCCCTTGCAAAAGAGAATATTGGTAAGGGTTTTGAGTTCAGGGACTTTTTCCAATTTTATCAAGGTAATGACCCCAATCACAATGCGTACAAATTTCGTTCCTGGTTGCTGTATAACTGCCCAAAAAAAAGAGACATCACCACAATAACCGGATCTTAACGGCATCGAAAACTTATGGAGTTATTTGGAAGACCAGTTAAGACTGCACTATATTACTAACAAAAATGAACTAAAAAGAGTTTTGCTGGCAGAATGGAACAAAATACCAATTTCTTATTGCGAAACATTGGTTAAACCCATGTCAAATAGGTTGAACGCTATTAAGACAAACAAAAGCCTTCCAACAAAATATTAAATAGATTTCTTGTAGAATATGTAAATGTATTTCGTACGAACTTAACTTTGAGGTGAAATTTAAAGTGTGTTAATAAAAATGTTGTTCTAAGACAGCCTGTATTTATTTTTTTAAATTTAATTCAATATTTTCAGATTTGTTTAGTGTAATAAAATAAAATAAAATGCACGACTGGATCGTACGAAATTGCTCTTGTAGCTAACAACTGTAACAATGTAACAATGTAACTATATCCATTGAGGTTAAGTTAGTTAGGTGTAGTTACCCTATGCAGGTTTAAACCCTATGTAGGTTAGATTACCTTGATTCTTAATACATATAATGAATTGTCGAATGGATGATTCAAGGAATAGTTACATAGGCACCTACCTAAAAATGTACAGTTAAATTCGCTTATAGTGACTTCGGTTATAACGACATTTCGGTTATAAAGATGAAACTTAAAGGTAAGGTTTGGTTTCGCACTAAATAGTGAATAATATTTTTCGGTTATAAGACTTCGCCTATAATGACCATTTCGGTTATAACGACTATTATGATGGGATCTGTTTGTCATGAAATTCGGATATAACGACCGAAAACAAAATTAAAGAGAATTTTCCCATTTATTTCCTTTTTCCTGTCTAGACATAATACAGTTAGGCTTACATATTTAGATATATAGTTTATTTTGGTTGATACAAATTTGAGTCAGTTGTGCTTGTGTTAGTTATTTTTCTTGAAAACTGTTATTTGTTTATGGTACATACTTCAAAGTTTATGTAAAGTAAGGAAACTATTCATTCTGTTAATTTCGGGAACAAATCAATGTGTTTTATTCTTTCGGATATAGCGACATTCGCTTATAACGACGGAAAATTTGTCTCCCATGAGTGGTCGTTATAACCGAATTCTACTGTATATAAATCTAAGTTATGGATTTTAATAATGTAAGTTAGGAGAGTAAAATGTACCTACACACATATATAGACGCAACCTAAATATGTAAACATGTACATATAATAATGAAAATGACGAATGTAGGTGGGTAGGTATAGCTAGAGTCGTGTGCAAATTAATGGGGACAAACCAAATTTTCAATATAATATGCTTTATTTTCAAATAAAATTAAGAAAAAATAACACAGGTCAGTGTTAATACTAAATATGGCTTCCCTTGGCTTTTGTAAGTGCGTTAACTCATTTGGGCATTGATGAAACCAGCTTGTCGCAAATATTTTTGAGTTCGTCGTCCTGAAACCATATATCAATTATTGAGGAAATAAGCTTAACTTTCGTGGTGCAATCTTTTTTCATGAGCATTGCTTTAATAATTGGCCAAGGGTTCTCAATTGGATTAAGGTCAGGTGAGTTGCCAGGCCAATCCAAAACATCAATTTTGTGATTCGAAAGAACAGCTTAATTTTTTTCGATGTATGGCATGGAGCAAGATCCTGTTGAAAAATTGAAGTGTGGACTAAAAGTCTCCTCCAAATAGTAGGAAGCAGCGTGTGCGTTAAAACTTCGGCATATTTTGTACTGTTCATCATGCCCTCTATTGGCTTTGTTGCTCTTCTACTCACTTTGAGCAATCGCCTACGGACGGTAGACGCATTTACCTAGACGCCAACTTTTGACCACTCCCTTTGAAGATCAAAACTTGTCTTACCAGGGCTAATTACACTGTTTCGCACCAAAACCTTGTCATCATATGCTGATGTTTTGCGTTTTCGCGTACAATGCCCTTTCGCTTTGTTTCAATTGTTCCGTTTTGTTCCTTGTGTGAAGCAATAATCCTTGAAACACGGGATTTTGAAACTCCAACACTTGAAATATCCCAAATTGTTTTTTCTGTATGCTCATGTAAGGCAATGATTATGGCCCTCTTTTCCATCGAAGTATGCATGATGACGTAGCCTTAACAAACATTGTTTTGAATTGCATGATTTCATAATTTTCCTTAATACAGCTAACTTAACTTAAATATTTAACAAAAACAGTAAGTAAAATCAATAGCTTGCCCAAACTTTCGAGAATATTTGAAAAATAGCGTACAAACCATAGCCTACTATCAAAAACGTAAAAAAATTTAGAATGTCCCAATTAATATGCACACGACTGTATATGCATATAACTTAATAATTTAGGTGCAATATACAATATTGTGCATACATAAGCTTCATATGATTTTTAAAGACACATATTTATAAATAAATGTATAAGGGCCTAAATTGTGTTTAGGCCCCCTGTTTAATTCAGTGACATAAGCAAAAATTCGTAAAAAGGGAATAATAATAAGGTAGAAATAAATGGATAATAAACATAATTAAATGTTTTTATATTGCTTAGTCGTTATAGTTTGCGGGAAAACAAAGATACAATTTGAATTCATGGATAAATATGAATATCAAAAATCGTTAGAGCGGTTTTTTAATAAATTAATTTTTATGTATAAAATTTTGAAAACATTTTTAGAAAAAAAATTTGAAATGCCATTTTGAAGATATTATCAATATACATATAAAATTCAAATTTAAAAAAAATTCTGTGACTGGTTTTTGAAAAATCGATTTTTCAAAAAAAAAAAAATATTTATTTTTTAAAAATCGAAAAACTTTTTTTTTGAAAATTTTCGTATGCAGTTTTATTAACAATTTCAGGGAGCATTTGTATAAAAAAAATATTTTAATCAGTTCATCCAACATTGAGAAAGTCGAAAATATGAAAAGTGGTTCTATGGGAAGTACCGTTAATAAGTACGCAAAAAAAAAATATTTTTATAATTAAAAGCGGGTTGTACTAATTTAAGAACACACACATTTTTTATAAAAATTCTCGGAGTCGTTTTTGAGAAATACATGTTTTTCTTAACGTTTTTTTAAAATTTGTATGGGAATTACCCCTGTTTTTTATTTTAGGAAAATTATTTTTTTAACTATTCAAGATAGTGTCAAAAAAGTTACTAATACGCAGGTTCGAAAAAATCTATTAAGTCATTTTCGAAATTTTGAAAACTCAAAAAAAAAAATGAATTACAATAGTATTTAACTTACTAGGAGCTTCTGCGTAAAAAATGTCATAAAAATCAAATCAACCGTTTCCCAGAAAATCGAAAACAAAAAAATGGTTGTACTAAATGTACCAAAAATAACAATTTTTTTCCAAAAAAAAAAAATTAGCAAAAGTTACCCTTTCCCTTCATTAATGAACTGATTTTTTTTATAAAAATCGTAGGAGCCGTTTTTGAGAAAAATAAGATTTTTGTTTTTGGCCAAAACAAATGTATGGGAGCTACTGTTATTTGTTGTCTTAAATAAAATTAAAAAAACGTGTGTGCATATTACCGAAAAACCAATATGAACCAAGTTTCAAGCAAATCCATCCAACCGTTTAGGCTGCAGTCGCGAGGACAGACAGACAGACGGAATTGGGGGACCCACTTTTTTGGTGTTCTCTATGATCGTAATGTCATGTTTGATTGTTAGAATTTTTTTTTACGAATACATAACTTGCCTTATAAATTATTTAGTTATTTATTTTATTTATTATTTACTTGCCTTATAAATTATTTAGTTATTTATTTTATTTATTTTATTTATTTTATTTATTTTATTTATTTTATTTATTTTATTTATTTTATTTATTTTATTTATTTTATTTATTTTATTTATTTTATTATTTATTTATTTTATTTATTTATTTAGTTATTTAGTACCTATAATCGCAAGTAAAAAAAATGTACTGGTAATTTGCTTGATGTCCAAAAAATTTTTTTCTTTGTGGAAAACAAATTTCAACACTTTGTACGAAATTTACTTTCATAGACTATAGTTATTTTTTTTTAATTTAGGCGATATTTCCAACCAGCCAGCTCTATCATAATTTTTTTTTCATTTTAGTTGTACAACGTTTTATTTTGCCTCCTTCAATTTAAAATGAAAAAGTCGACCGGCAGCACTAGAAAAACAAAGAAATCTGATGATAGTCGTGAAATAGCTAAAATTCCAGTCAAAAATAAAGAAACAAAAAAAAACTTGTGGTAACACATACAAATTGTTGTTGTTCATTCAAAAAAACAATGAATATTATGAATATGGCTGATTAAAGCTGGTATGAACTCATACAAAATAAAATATTACAAATGATTAAATTAATTTGTACATATATAGAAATTTAAATAAGAAATATCTACAATTTTGAAATATAATCATCTCACTTCGCTTTTATGTACAAACAAGTTTTTACACAAAAATTAAACTCCGAATATTTTTTAGATGTGTGGTTTTCAATCTGGCAATACTTTTTTCGGAGTTGGTATTTTTGACCACTGTCACTTCATTTATGCTCAGTTTGGTTTGCTATTTCAGAATAACGTTCAATGGACCCAAAACGAGAAGTGCCACCGATCCCGATTTTCACAAGAAATTTTTTTATACGGATGAAACTCACTTTTAGTTAAATGGATACCTCACTAAGCAAAATTGTCGTATTTGGAGTAATCATTATCCAGAAGCAACAATGGCAAGACGCCGTTACATCCTCTAAAAGGGCAGAGGGAGTCATTGGTCCATATTTCATCAAAAAATTAAGCCGGATATAATGTTACAGTCAATGAGGACTCAAATCATTTTACAAACATAATGACAAACACCTATCTTTAAATTAAAGCTAAATTCTTGGCCACGCCATTAATTTATATTCCTACCAGTGTAGGAATAGTGAAAGAGAAATAACCAAAAGAACAACATCTTTTTGAATTGAATTCCCAATCAGAACAGGTTTTATTTTATTTTGTAAGCAAGCGTTTGTTTAAATTCGATAAATCTTCTCCCCCACACTCCTTCGATATACACCGGAACGAAAATCACACGAAGAATCTTCCTCTCAAAGCACCCTAGCAGACTTTCATCCGATTTTTTCAATGTCCATGCGTCTGCCCTATAGAGCAGGACCGGGATGATAAGGGTCTTGAATAAAGTCTCCTTAGTTTTCTGAGAGAGGGCCTTACTACTTAGATGCCTTCTTATCCCGAAGAAACTGCGGTTGGAAAGAATAATTCTTTGTTTGATCTCTGCACTGATGTCATTTGGCAAGGTTCTAGTGGAGCCCAGGTAGACAAAGTCTTTGACAATTTCGAAGTTATATCTGTCCATCGTGATATTTTGCCCGAGTCGACGATGTTGATATTCCTTTCTCGATGACAGCATATACTTCGTCTTGTCCTCATTAACCGCCAATCCCATCTTAGCCGCCTCCGATGCAATGCTCGCAAATGCGCCTGCCACCGCTCACTTCGTTCTGCCGACAATATCTATGTCGTCTGCATACGCAAGCAATTGAACGGACTTTTTATAAATTGTACCGCTGGTGTTGACATGTGCGTTGCGTACAACTGCTTCAAGAACGATGTTAAATAGGTTGCATGATAATGCGTCGCCTTGCCTCAATCCTTTCTCAACATCAAAGGATTCGATGGTGTTCTTACCGATTTTGACGGAGCAGCGAGATTTCTCCATCGTCATCCTGCATAATCGAACGAGTTTGGCAGGGATGCCGAGATGGGACATGGCTCTGTATAATTTGTCCCTTTTCATACGCGACTTTAAAATCGATAAAGAGGTGGTGTATATCGATCTGGAGTTCCTGGGGTTTTTCTAAAATCTGTCGGAGCGTGGACATTTGGTCGACGCACGGTTGACTTGCCTGGCCTAAAACCACACTGGTGGGGGCCAATCAGATCGTTTACAAAAGGTTTTAAGGGGTCACACAGAATAGCCGACAAGATTCTATAAGCGATGTTTAGGAGACTAATTCCTCTGTAGTTGGTGCATTTCAGAGCATACCGAGGTTCCATTCATCGGGCATACTTTCATCCGACCAAATTTTGCCGATGAGTTGGTGTATGCTCCTTACCAATTCGGTATCTTGGCTGTCTTCGCGGTGAGTAATCTGGAAAAGTGTTCTTTCCAGATCCTCGACACTGACTGTGTGTCTACTACCATATTCCCACTCTCATCTCGGCAGGCTTCCGTCCTAGCTTTGTATCCTTGGATGGATCGCTTTACCCTCTGATAAGATTTTCGAACATCACCCCTGCCACTGCACCCCTCAATAGACCCGACTACCCGCTTCTCATGCTCTCTCTTTTCCTCCTGAGAAGTCGGCGTTCCTCTTTTCTTTTTAGCCGGTGGAGCTGCCGGGCCACTCTCTCTTCAGCTCTTGTTCGAGTCAGCAGCATTCCCTGGTAGGCCTCGTCTTTAGCTGCATGCGCCAACCGGCACTCCTAATCGAACCAGTGGTTTCGTTGTGGTCGCCTAGTGAAACCCAGCACATCAGAGGCGGCACTCCTGATGGCTTGTTGACAGTGTTGCCACTGGTCCTTTGCATTCTGCGTCATTTAAATCATCGACGATAATATTTGCAGTACAGTGAAACCCGCTTAAGTGAAAAACCCGCTTAACCTAAAACATTCACAAATCCGCGTATATATTAACATACAAACTACCTCGTTTAACTGAAAACTAGCTTTAGTGAAAAACCCGCATAACTGAAATAAAATTAATGCAAGTTTTCTATAGAAACAACTCGGTTAAGTAAAAAACTAAAACATCGGGTGCTGAATTATTTCATTTTTGAATACGTTCACCTTCATTCTCCACCACTTCCGCATTCATGACACATGTAAATGCTAAGTTTTAAATAAAAGGGAAAACCCCACATTTTCCATTTACTTACATACATTGTTGTATTTGTAACACGAAATGTATCTGTGAATAAAAGAAACTGAACTCAAAGTAGCGCTGGTTGGGTTGGGTACAAATTCGTTTTGTTTAAAAATTAATTATTTGTTTGTTAATAACTAGGTCCTGTTTTTTATTTAGATAAACCAAATCTTCTTATAAAATAAAGAACAATCCAAATTATGTTTGTGCGCTATCTTCTTTTTTTCGGCTTGATCAATTTGAATGAAATTTTCAGGAGATCTTAGTACAAGTTTGGAGAGTGCATATAAGAAATTTGTTTGCTGTCCGATGTCTGGAACCGGAGTTATGACCCAAAATGCACTCACATGTTTGCTTATTGCTTTATTAGTATAAATAATGTGTTTTGTTTTGTATACACGCACTTCATTTTGGTTTCTCTCTGTTGCCGCGTGAATGCACACATTTACAGCATTTGATTCACAATAAATGGATTTTGATATTTTATTATGTCGAACTGTCTAGAATGTTCCATGGATTTTTTGGATAACTTAAAGTTGGAAAATTCGTTGTGAAGCTTTGAAAATTTCGGTTAATTGTGAAATTCATTGTGATAGAAGACGCTTTGCGTGCATTTTGGGTGGAAAAAATTATGGGATATACCTATTCAGAAAATGTGCTATTTTTATTTTGCTGAAATTGCTTCGAGGTCGACCTACACGTCTGGCAATAATAATTAATCAGAATGTCCATGATAATCAAACGCAAGAGGTACGTGCAGAAGAAATAAATGGAGACGTGCCCATAATGCTCTGCTTCAAACTGCACAATCACAACCACAAATTCGACAAAAAGTTATTAGAAGAAGAAAAGTGGTAAACGTAGACTTCAATCGCACTGCTTTGGAATACGATTCCACAATCGTACTTACTTTCTCGGTGGGACATGCAAGACATTCGTCATTTAGTTGATTCTAGCAACAATTCGGCCAAGATCTCTTTCGTTGCCTGTTGAATCCCATGGCGTTTATGGCATTGCTGCAACACTGTTTGAAGGCGGTCGAATTGCACATTCCGCTTTAAAGCTGGCCATGTATTTTCTCACGGTTGACAAGCCAATAATGCACAATGACCAAGAATTCGGCGCCAGCGAAGTTGATGCGAGAATGCAAAATCATAATTTGGGATGAGTGCACGATGGCGCATAAACGAGCTTTGGGGGCAGTTGACCTACAATGAAGGATGTACAAGGTGAATCGATATGATTTTCTGGGGATATGATATTGTTCAGCGGAAAATTTCGTTAACAATTCCCTTCATCCTGAAATCTACTGCTGCCGATGAACTTAATGGAATCTCAAAATCGTCGCCTTTGTGCCGGCATGTCAATAAGTTGAAATTGACCACCACAAATATGAGTGTCGCATTGCAGAACGACCCATCGGCTGCTGAATTCTCAAGACAACTACTAACGCTTGGCAATGGCCAAATTTCTGTTGATGTTTCGATTGTATTGATATCATTCCCGATAAATTTTTGCGAGTTAACAAGGTCGAAGGAGAAACTCATCACCAAAATAGTTTTCCCCGGCATTACAAAAAATTATAAAAAATCTCGTTGGATTTATGAACGGGCAATACTGGCAGTGAAGAAAAAGGACGTCGTCGATAGCTTGGTAAACGGTCTTTGTTTTTTTTGCGCCGGAAAACTAATCTAAAAATATTGTTTATCATATCAGTCTTTCCTTTTTTTATTCCATTCAAATAAATAACATTGAAATTTGAACTATTTGTTTTTTATTATAGCTCTGTAGTTCATTTGAAGACGTTAAATTGGGCCGAGACGAAGTTCGCCTGGTCCGCTAGTTTATTTATAAAAGCAATTGGTAATCATTTAACACAGGTTGTGTTTCAGGTGTTAAAGTTCAATATGTAGTAAAAATTGTAATGTGTTACGTGACACGAAGTCTATCTAACTGAAATATTTTTTCAGTTATTCGAGGTTCGCTTAATTAAAAAAAAATCCTGATTTTTCGTCGTTTCGCTTAATCGGGGTTCACTGTATATCTGAATATATTATGTTAACTGATTATTAGATTTTAATTATTTTTTAATTGGAAATCAAATTTCCACGAAATTAATCAATTTTAACATATTCGAGAAACATATATATATTTATTACGTATATGCTTATGGTAATGGGTTTTAAAAATTGCTGAAATGTCTGGAATAGCTAGTTAACTTTTGTGATAAAATTAATTTAGCATGTAAACGGATTATGGAAAAAAGTACCTATTACAAATAGTAGTAATTAAATGCCATGAACTAATATTATTAGGTATACCTATACACATATCTATAAGAAACAAGCCATGAACCCATTTGCATGCAGTGACATAATTTATACAAATTGATATGATTTGATTGTTATTTGGAATTTGGATATCACTCATGACCAGGGGAGTCGGTATGATAAAAGCAACTTTGCCAAAAGGAACAATCACAAAAAAAACTTTCAAAAATAGCTACTATCAAAGTTGACCTTGTCTGCTGTTACATTCGAACACAATGGGCGTGAAAAACAAGAAAGAAGAAAACAAAATGCCATGTTAGTCATATGCCAAACTTTGCCGACCCACTTTTGAAGTTTCTCATATCTTAGTCATGCATTTTAGGTCAGTGTGTAATAGAGCTTACGCAAATCGCATGTATTCGTTACTAAGTAACGGGTATTCAATTCATTACCGAGTAATAAAAACTTTATTAAAGCCCATATGATACTTCTTTTTTTTCTAATTTTTGATGCATTAAAAATGCAAAAATAGCAGTACCACAATTGTCAAATGGAAAATCCCATTAAGTGTGAGTATGTTGTGTTCACAATACAAACAAAAATGCAAGACTTTGAAGAAAAAGTACTAAAAATTAACAAACAATGAAAGTGAACTTCAGAGTTAGGAATTGTATTTTATATCTATAACATTAGGTCATAAATATGTCTTTTCAATGAAAAAACGAAAAAAATGGGAACAAGAAATGTACTTCGGTGTGAATAAACTCTTGTGACCCCACTGGCTACGGCATTAACGAATTGCTTCAGCCTTATTCATTAAAGCATTTTAGCGAGTACATAAAACTATGTTCTCTTTATAATTTCTCTAAACGCAAAAATGTTATTCATGTCGTCACCAGGAAAACAGCTGACACACTTAGACCTTATACAGGTCCATTGTGATACCACATGAAGAGAAGTTTACTCTTTAATCAAACTAGTTGGAGCCTCGAATGAAGCGGTGAAGTCGGTGAATCTCAATGTGTCTAAGGTCACTGGTGTCGTCGAAAAAGTATTCCCCCAGTTGTAATCTTCGTCCTTGAGAGAGAGCAGGACATGAACAAAGAAGATGTTAGATAGTCTCTTCTTCCTCCTCGTCCATGCAGCTTCTGCAAAAGTCATTGGAGAAAATGCCAAGTCTTTCGGCGTGTCTACCAATTAAACAGTGTCCAGTTACAACACCTATTACGGAGCCAAGATGTTTACTGCTCAAAGAGAGTAAACTTTCTGAGCGTCTTGGGTCTATTACTGGCCAGATTTTTTCTGGTGGCCAGGCACGTTGTGATGTTTGACCACCTAAAATTTATTTGTTTTATGGAGTTTTGATGTAATAATAGTTTGCTTGTAGCGATAGACATACCGATTTCTTCCATTTTCGGTAGAATACGTATTTGGGTTCCTTTTCTGGCGAGTTCGTTGGCTTTGCAGTTTCCTAGAAAAGCACTATGTCCCGGCACCCAAATCAGGTGAATGCTAAACTGTTCTGCAATCTCTCTGAGAGATGATCCACAGTTGCGGGAAGTTATAGAGTTTTTAGAAACAGCGCCAAGTGATTTGAGGGTTGCTTGACTATTAGAGAATATGCGGATATCCGATGTAGATATCACGTTTTCCCTTAGCCAGGATAACACCTCCTTAATCGCCAGAATTTCCGCTTGGAACACGCTACAATGGTCAGGTAGACGGAAAGAGAGACTAAGATTTAGTCTGTCTGAGTACACACCACCGCCCACTACCTCTTCGGTTTTGGAACCGTCCGTATAAAAGTGGGCTGACCCATCTTTTAAGAACCTCTCATCCCCCCAATCTGATCTTTCTGGGATGGTAATTTGGAAGTTCCTGTCGAAGGTAAGCTGGTGTGTGGTGTAGTCGGATCGTCGTAGTTTTGCTCCGACCTTGTTCAGACTAATCGAATTGCTAGTCTATTGAGAGATGGCTTTGAGACGAATAGCTGTACTCGTAGCCACTTGTTTGTTAAAAATGTCGAGGGGTGTAAAGTTAAGTAGTATGTCAAGGGCAGCCGAGGGTGTGGAGCGGAGTGCTCCACTGATACATAAGCTGGCTGACCTTTGGACCTAATTTAATTTGTCACAATATTTGATTTTGTCCAATGCAGTCCACCATTCTGCTGCCCCATAAATAAGTATCGGTCTAACGACCGCTGTGTTCTACCAATGGTTAATCTGTGGGGATAAGCCCTATTTATTCCCAATTGCTTTTTTGCAAGAAAAGAGTGCAACTGTTGCTTTTCTTACTCTTTCTTGTATATTGGATCTCCAACTTAGATTTTTATCTAGTATGAGACCTAGATATTTGGCTTCATCTGAGAAAGTCAGTGGCGTACCATTTATTGATGGTGGTAAAATTTGGGGAATTTTATATTTAATAGTGAAGAGGACAAGTTCTGTCTTGGTTGGGTTAATATTCAGACTACATTTGGTTGCCCAAATTTTTAGTCAATTGAGAACATTTTGCATTAAGTCTACTAGAGTTGGAGCGTGCTTACCTGTTACAACAATGGCGACATCATCGGCATATGCTATTACCTTATATCCCTCTGCTTCCATGTCTATCAGCATTTCGTTTACCACTGTGTTCCATAGAAGTGGGGATAAAACACCACCTTGTGGAGTCCCTCTGCTGACATACCTTCTTTCTGAGTAGTCCCCCAGGGTTGAGTTTATTACTCTGCTGCCTAACAAGACCTTATGTAACTTTGTTGTATTTGTAATTTGATTTATGTCGATGAACAAATGTGAATAACGGAAAACAATTTAGTGATATAATTTAACGCACGCATTTATAGGTAGTCACTTTTCACGTACACATTTACAGGTGAAGTCAATTTTCAGCTTGTAGGCAAACCCATTTGACAGCCGAGGATTCGTATCTTGGTATCATTTATCTATGGCATATGGATGGTCGATCGATATTTTTCGGAGTAGGTGTATAATTATATTATTTGTTGCAAAAGCCTCTTATGTGTCACAAGATATCGGCATACGCGTATTATAATTATAATGGATAGAAAAATGTGAATTGTATGAAGATAAGCAAAGCGGATACGAAGTCTTAATGCACTAATTTGCAAAAGTTTTTCCAGAGCAGGTAAGTCTATTCATTATGAAATGGCAAACCAAACTGAATATAAGTCAAGTGACAGCTGTCAAAAAGACCAACTCCGAAAAAAGTATTGCCAGATTGAAAACCACACGTCAAAAAAAACGCTGGCATTAATTAAGCTTACAATTTTTTTTTTTCAAATGTTTTTAAATGAATAAACAAAACCAAATTTCGTGCAAATTAGGTACGATTTAAAAACACCCGTATCAAAAAGGGTTATTTAAAACTGTCATACCCACATTAATAAACGTCTAATACGGAAGCCTTAAGCTCATTCGCTGGACTAAGTGCGTAATGTTATTATAAAACAACGTTTACTAAGCTACGCCACCACAACGTAATTTTAAAAATTTATTTTTAAGTTCGTACTCCAGTTTTACGACCTTTATCTTTTTTTATATTAAATTTTGCATTTGGAAAATTATAACAACAAAAAACAAAAACTATACCACACAGAAATTGCGTGATTGGAAGGTAATATCCAAATAATGTGTTCAATTTTTTGTTACCTATTGGCATGTGTATAAATACGCCACTTGTGTAGTTTTACACTAAAAATTACATACAATTTCATGGTGAATTTAAACGCAGTTTTTAGAATGCAACTTTGCCATTTCTCTAACGACAAATACTTATTTTCCATTTTATCTTTATGAAATTCGAAATTGAAGTTTCCTTTTAATATCTTAGAGTATAGTAATAAAAATATAAATAATTAGCTAGCTGTGATGTATTTTCACATGATCTAATTCGGACTAATGTTTAACTTGCACTTAAATAAAAAAACAACACTAAATCTTGCTTTATAATAGCGCACGAAATTTCGAAAGTATAAAAAGAGCATAAAAAAGAATACGAGAATCCAAGATTCGGCAGTGAATTAAGTTTGAGCTTTGATTTTACGTTATATCGAGTTCAAGTATTGCACCAAGGCTGAACCACGATTGTACGATTATTAATGAAGTTAATCAAAGATCAATAAAATTAAAAAAAATTAAATAGACCTTTAGCTATTTTTCGATAGTCATTTTCGATGCCGGACTAGTTTTCGCATTCTTTTCGTAGTAAATATCACAGATCCAGATCCTTACATAAAACACGTATTTGCACATACACCTAAGTAAAGCTAAATTTGCTGAAAAAAACATCAAACTCTTTCGTTTACTCTAGCCTATAGAGAATACATACACACACCTATAATTTAAAAGATGAATGGCTGCGTTGTTTTTGTACAAGAAATCCACAATCCCGGATCAAAATCCCTATTGGAAAATCTGTAAGCTACCAAAAAAACAAAAAATTCTGGTAACACTAGCCGTGTTCTTTTGGTAAATCTATCGGCAGCAAAGCAGGATTTTGCAAAATAACGATCCTCAGCAGCCTGATATTTTGTATTTTTAAGTTGGTATTACCGACCTTGTGTCTACTAACTAAATGCAAAAAATTAGAAATTGATTTGTTTCTATTTCTCCAGATTAAAGGCATTTAAGAAAACTTAAACCTGAATTAAGAGATGCAAATAATGGAAGTAAGAAAAATCCAAAAAGTTGAATTTTCCACATTTGTGTGTGCCAAAATGTTCATTTTAAAATTATATTTTTGTGTTTGACCTTTGACGTTTTTTTCAATTTTGACACCAATTTTATGGCCAAGTTAATTATCTATGACATCCATCAATAAAATTTGACGTTTTCTGCCTAGGAAAAAAGCTATATTTTTTAATATTTACAATGTATTTCTTGCCAAATTTCGGCGAAAAACTCTGAAATATCACCCTTTCGGCAGATGATATTAAATCTGATAAATTTCTAATTGTTGGTATAACTAAATTAAGATTTTTTAGAAGAAATCTTAATAATCTTCACAATCGAATTCGACAGTTTATGTCTTGCACGTGTTATAAGTGCTCTATCGATAAAACACACTTACGTGCTGCTAATGAGTGCTTATTTATTACTAAATAAATGATACGCACTGACTTGCTCTTTAAATGCTTGTTGCCATTCCAATTTCAGATCTTTGGTAGGGGGCGCTGCTCAAGTTTTAGTTAGTTAATTTTGTAGGCAATTTAACAGCAGCTGACACAAAGCCTCAAACATCATTTATTAAGTATCTTTGATCTGGCAGTCTTGCACTAATTATCTAAACTTAAATTTTACTTAAAGTGGAAGACCGCCCCCTACTTATGCTTATTAATATGATTTTTATAAAGCAACAAATATAAATAAAACGTATTTTTGACCTAGTTTGTTGCGTTAGTAATTTTTATTTGCTGTATGTGAATAGGTGCGGGACAATTTATTTTAGAAAAGAACACATAATTAACCAAAAATTATTGATTTTTGGCTGCTTTTAGCTAATTTATCCGAATCGTTCACAAATATATTGGAATTACTTATCTAATAATTGGGTGAACGTGACCATTTACAAAGAGAAGAACTCTACGATACGAACAAGAACTTCGAGATTCATCAGTCATCGGTTCTACCAACTAAACAACATAATATTATTCGATACTCGAATAAGGCCCGTTTGCTGATACTAATCATAAATATTTATGTTCAACTTAAAATGCTTAAGAGCTACTTTTTCCTCTGCGTGAATTGTCACATAAGTGCTTAAGTAGAACTTAAATGCTTAAGCTGTGTATCGTCACACGGGCCTAAATATCACAAATATATCCAAAGCAGACTTCTGCTTCTACTTTCATCGAAAGCAGGTTCTTCTATCTGTAATGTGTGTAAATTCTTTTGCCAAAAGAACACGGCTAATACCACATATCTTTTTTCATGCAAACAAATTATTCCCAAAAATAAAGTATATCTCCCCCATCAAGATTTGAATTTCTTAACGCAGCCCTAGTAACTACATTAGTATTCATGGATAGAAAGTCAAATTTGCAAATATGTAGATACATCAATGTAAACAAATGGGTTTTGGAGGGTGAAACCTACGAAAGATTTCCATCTTGAAATTTCTCACCTGAGGTTGATACCAACGTGTTTGAGAAATAAATTAAAATCAGTAAAGTATTAAGCCCGTATGATACCTACTTCCTTTTTTTCTCATTTGTAATGCATTAAATCACATGTAAGTGTCAGTTTTGTGTGAAAGAGAAAATATGTTTTTTTTACCGAAACAGAAACATTGTATATGTGTGGTATACCTCATATCACATCATTTTATTAATTTAATTTATTAATTCCACGATTATTCAATAATATGCATAAGCATTCAAATAAATAACATAATTAACATAAACATTAAGGTTAATTGAACCTTTCAGCTGGCTCAATACAAATTCTGAACCAAAAATCTTTTACTTGCGATTATAGGTACAATAAGGCAAGTTATGTTTTCTAACAATCAAACATGACATTACGATCATAGAGAATACCAAACAAGTGGGTCCCCCAATTCCGTCTGTTCTCGATTCTGCAGCCTAAACGGTTCGGTGGATTTGCTTCGAACTTGGTACATATTGTGTTCTCGGTAATATGCCCACACTTTTTTTTCATTTATTTTTAAGACGACAAATAACAGAAGCTCCCATACATTTTTTTTGCCAAAAACAAAAATCTTATTTTCCTCAAAAAAACGGCTGGCTTCAACGATTTTTATAAAAAATCAGTTCATTAACGAAGGGAAAAGGTACCTTTGATATATTTTTTTTTTTTGGAAAAAATTGTTATTTTTGGTACATCTAGTACAACCATTTTTTGCAAATGAATTTTTATTTAAAACTCAAAGTTTCGAAAACGACTCAATGGATTTTTTCGAAACTTCGTATTTGGTGTTTCTTCTAGCTTATCTTGAATAGCTGAAAAAACTGTTTTTCTTATTCTAAAATGAAAATCAACGGTACCTCCCATACAAATGCTAAAAAAAACCGAACAAAATGTATTTCTCGGAAACGGCTCCAAGAATTTTTATAAAACCACGTGTGTGTTCTTAAATTAGTACAGTTCACTTTCAAGTATAAAAATATTTGTTTTCGTATCTATTAACGGCACTTCCCATAGAACCACTTTTCATATTTTCGACTTTCTCAATATTGGATGCACCGATTAAAATAATTTTTTTATACAAATGCTTCCTAAAATTGTTAATAAAACAGCATCCGAAAATTTTCAAAAAAAAGTTTTTCGATTTTTAAAAAATAAATAATTTTTTTTTTTGAAAAATCGGTTTTTCAAAGACCAGTCACAAGATGTTTTTGAAATTTAAACTTTATATCTATATTAATAATATCTTCAAAATGGCGTTTCAATTTTTTTTAAAATGTTTTCAAAATCTTATATATACAAAATTAATTAATAAAAAACCGCTTAAATGATTTTTGAAATTATTTTTTGATCTATTCTTATTTATCCATGAATTCAAATTGGATCTTTGTTTTCCCTAAAACTGTAACGACTAAGCAATATAAAAACCTTTAATATGTGTATTATCAATTTATTTCTACCTTATTATTATTCCCTTTTTACGAATTTTTGCGTATGTCACTGAATACTAAACATAATTTAGGCTCTCATGCATTTATAATATACATATGTATGTGTCTTTAAAAATCTTACCTACATAGGCTTTAAGCCTGCATAGGATAACTACACCTAACTAACTAAACCCCAATGGTTAGCTACATTAAAGTTATTAGCTACAAGAGCAAGTTCGTACGATCCAGTCGTGCATTTTATTTCTTGACAGTTTTGCATTTTTGTTTGGATTGTGTATACATTCACACTTAATCTGATTTTCCATATGGCAATTATTGTACTGGGGGTCAATTCCCGATCTGCGAAATTATGAAGTGATAAAAAAAATATCATTTCAGTTTTCATAGAGGTTTATCATTTTCCAACTTCACGCACACGCCTAATGCGATTCTAGAACTCATTGTGATAAAATTTGTACTAAAAAGTTCTAAATGATAAATTCTGTCATTTCTGATTAGATTTTTTGTTGGGAAAGGTAAATATTTCATTTCAGTTTCTAAATTTGCTTAAGAATAATGTCCGGAATAATAATTCGTTTAATAAATTTAAAAAAAGAAGTCGTACTGAACAATTGTGGATTTTATATTATATTCAATAGTATCTCTGTTTTGAGTAAGATTTATTATTTTTTCATGTGAGGATATTGAGGCTTTCCATTCGAGATAGGCAGAATCTATTCGAAGTTACAACTAGGAGCACTTTATTGAACTTTATAGATTCCCAAAACATTTATGCATGCATTTAATACGTGAATTGAGAGCATTCTTGAAAAACGCTCAACTTATAAGTGCGCATCAAAGCCATTTAAATATGGTAAAGTGCTCTGCATTTTTTTTGCAATGGGTAGCTTCCAACTATCTATCGCGGGAATGATCACCGTCGCGTCGGCTGTTGTCAATCTGTTGATTTAACAATTTCGTTATTTACTCGAATAAACACAAATATAACTTATAACCAAAATAAATTTGTGTATAAATATAATTGTTGCTTACTTGTCATGGGCCAAATCCTGTTTTGTTTTCTTAATATTCGATTAGAAACATTTTCTTCACAAAACAATTGACTGTGATAAAAAAATTATCATATGAAAAATGTTTGGCATTTAACTTCACTTTTTCACGAATCGATAATCGAATTAGACGTGAAAGCGTGATAAAATTTATCACTTCACAGCTTCACAGATCGGGAATTGACCCCCTGCTCTATTTGCATTTTTAATATATTAAAAATGAAAAAAAAGAAGTATCATACGGGCTTTAAACGGGCAAACCACCGTTGTTATTATTTTAAATAAAATATTTAACACCAAAAGAGACAAAATATTGTTGTTATAAAAAAATGAACAAAATCAATTTTTTTCTAAAAAAAATACATTTATAATTTGTTAGTTGAGTTAAATTAAATTATGTAACATGATGAGTTTACTGCAAGAATAATCAATTGTGCCTCCTATTGAAAGCACAATCGCAATACATATACATAAATGTATTATTATTTCATATTATTTACTAAATGCTAACAATACAAATGTATGCATTTTGTTTTCATTTAAAAGTATCACGAATTAAAATAGAAAATAACTTTGCCAATTTGTATTCACATTTTTCGGTTTTAAGTTTAATTGCATTTCCAATTGAAATTTAATTATTTCTGTTTTAATTTTTAATTTCAGTGCTCGCCATGCTTACGAGAATTGCATATACAATAGTGCTCGTTTCAAATGCTACAAAAATTCAGCGAAATTCGCCAGAGATACGGCGAAAATGTTATCCGAGGAAAAACTGTTCACCAATTGCAAAAAATTTGAAAACTTACTATGTGCCGCTCCTGGAAATCACGATAGTCATTATTTAACTTTTCTTCTTCTTTTTGCAGTGATATTAGTGATTTTGAAAAGTGATGCCTATATACATATATAGTTTTAAGAAACAAGAGAAATCTATTAATAGAGTGATGTATTTATTGTATGTAAGTTAAATATTTTTTATGTGAAGAATGAATATAAAGAGTTTGTTTACAATTCAATTCAATAAAATAATATTATCTATATGTTTATTAAAAAAAAAAAGATTTCAGTAATTTTCATTTTTAGTGCAGTAAAAAGATTATCATTAGATAACCAAATGTGGGCACTTTACCGAAGTTCGGATATGTTTTTACAGGCCACCTCCACAGGCCATAAATGATGTCTGAACCTTGAACATGCCATGAAAAATTTCAATGTGGTCCAAAAAATTCATGCCCATGCAGTGACACTCAAAAACATACATTTATTACATTTTTTTTAAAATGAACTACACCCTAATGTTTTCGACCATTTTTCTCCAAATCTATCAATTGTACGATAAAAAGAGAATCTTTTTTGTGTAGAATGACATGATCTACAATGTGTACGAACAACTTTATTCAAAAACACATATTGATTTCGAGTAATTTGGAAAAAAAAATTAATTTTACCCCCTCTCCCCCCTCTAAAATTTGTTGCTCCGCTCCAAATTTAGGGTACTGTTTAGAAAATGCTAAGGAAATTCAAATGAAGCTCTCCACCAAAATTCAGTTTTGTCGGAATTTTTTCGAAATGAATATCTTATTTTCCTGGACTAATAAGTAAGATTTTTACTTTTTTTGTGAAGAAGCGAGAAGTGTCTGAGAAAACTCAAGGAATTTTGGTCTAGAATTTTAAAATCTAACCCTGTTTTTTGTATAAAAACTTGATAAGTTGTTTAATTGAATTGGTGATATTCGACAAAGAAGTCAATTTGTTTTTGTTGTTTAGAATTGAAAAGCTTTGAAATTTAAGTTTAAACATAAAAAAATTACAAAGATTTAACAAAAGAAGGTAAACGGATTCTATTATATACTACGTTTTTCCCCAACCTGAAGAGAGAGAATCCCGCTACTCCATGTTGATCACAGCACTGGTGAGTTCAGCCACTCTCAACTTAACTATATATTTTGATATTTACATCATACAAAACTTTAAACTATATTCACAAATAAATTGCCGAATTAACAAAACAATAATTTAAAGTATTAACAAACAAAAAATTCACACGAGCAAAACAAATCAAAACAAACCACTTCTCATATTGACACTAACTTGATATCTCACAACTTGGCACGAGCGTTCAGGTTATTCAAATATAGAACATAATAAAAAGTTTTCTTACACGTAAGCATTAGAAACCAATAAACAAATATAATTTAACGCCTATTATAACCACCTCATAGATAAATACAATCAAATGGGCAATTTAAATGAAAACAAACTCCACTCTTTTCTTGGAGCAATACAAAACTTAAGAATTGATCTAACATCACAAATTCAGGAAGAAACAAATAAATTAAAATCCAAACTAGACAAAATATCAGACAAACAAGATGAAATAGAAGACAAACAATGTTCACTAGAGGGGAAAATCAGACACATAGAAAGAACTCTAAAGAGGAAGAACATTGAAATCTACTATATTGAAGAAATTGAGACAGACAACTCTTCTTTGCATGATTATATCTTGAAATTCTTCAATCAGAAAATGAGAATCGAAACAAACATAAACGAAATAGATTATGTAAGGAGAATAGGAAAAAAGGGTGGAAATACGAGACCACTGCTAGTTGGCTTTACAACACAAATCAAAAAAGAAACTATCATGAAGAACAAATCAAAATTAAAAGTATTTAAAGAGGCTATTATTTATATTAGAGGTGACCGAATTAAAGAGGACATTAACAAAGAGAAGCAAACAAAGGAACATCTTGAAAGACAACAACAAACTGACAATATAAACATAGCTGCTCCTTCAAAGTCTTACAAAAGGTCGTTTAAAAATATCTTGCCACAAAATGAATTTCGACGTTCGGAAACACAGCTCAACAACAAAAAACAAAAACGATTTGAAACCCAAAAAACAGACTTCACACCTCCAAAAAACGGAATTGACCAATTTTTTCAAAACAACTCAAAATGAACAAACAATACAACAACCCCACCAACAGCAGGAACAACAACACCACCACCACCACCACCACCAGCAACAACAACAACAACACCAACAATAACAACAACAACAACAACAACAACAACAATAACAACAACAACAACAACAACAACAACAGCAACAACAACACCAACAACATAAACTACACCAATAACAACAACAACAACCACAAGAACAACAACAAGAACAACAACAAAATTAACAAAAACGACAATAACAATAACAACAATAATAATAACAGCAACAACAACAACAGCAACAGCAACAACACCAACAACAACAACAGCAGCAACAGCAACAACAAGAACAACGTGTATATAAATTAATGACAATAAAACGAAAAGCAAAGCAGAAATTACTCCTTTCTCAAGCCGGCTAGCCACCGTGGGAAATGTAGGCTCAAACCCTCAAATCAATCACCGAAACCAAAGACATAATATATCAAATCAAAACAATACTCTTAACATCTGTACATTTAACGTTAGAACTTTAATGACAGAAGAGCGACAAGAGGAATTGAAACTTGCAATAAAAAACATAAGTTGGGATGTAATAGAACTATGCGAAACTAGATTGTTTGGACAGAAAATAATTGAACCTGACAACGGCATATTCTGTTATATTGGACAAACTAAAGGGCTTTATGGAGTTGGGTTTCTTATAAAACAACATTTGAAAAAACATATTCTTGACATCAAACTATTTAACGAGAGAATTTGTTCATTAAGTATTGACATACAAAATACTAAATTTACCATTACCCAAGTTTATGCACCAACAACCAATCCATCTGACGAAGAAATCGAATACTTTTACGAGAATTTAGAGAACGCCTTTAAAGAAACAAAGACAGAGGTTATGTATGTAATAGGCGATTTGAACGCAAAACTCGGGACAATGGAAGATGGAGAACAGCAGCTCTTTGGACCTTTGGATATGGACGAAGAAATAAACGTGGAAGTAGGCTTATAACGTGGATGCAACAAGAAATGAACCTACATTTTGGAAACTCCTTTTTTAAGAAAAAAGATAAAAATAAATGGACATGGGTCACACCCGATGGACAACACAAAAACGAATATGACCTCAGTCTAACAAATAAAATAACCACAGTGATAGATGTATCTATAATAAAAAACTTAAAATTTGAAAGTGACCATAGAATGGTAAGAATGAAAGTAAAAATTGACCACAGCACATTAAGAAGAAACCATCCTTCCCAACTCCATTTCTTCTTCATCTATCACTTCATATAATGAATCTTTGACAAAAAAAAATAGAAGAAACCATAAACTTAAACAACGTTGATGACAATCTACAGAACATATACAATCAGTTAGATCAAATTATAAAAACCACAGCGAAAAACGAATTGATGAAACCAAAAACCAAACAAATTGACAAGCTATCACTTGAAACCAAAACCCTTATCAACCAGAGAGAAATTCTGAGACAAAAGATAAATCCGACAGAAAATGAAAAAGAAGAATTACACATCAGCAAAACTATAAAGAATAAAACTAAAGACGATGTTCAAAAACATACCGAAACAAAAATCAACGAGATTCTTAAGAACACAAAATCGATACAAAAAACAAAACAAATTCATAAATTGTGGAAAAGAATTGATAGTTTCACTGAAACAAAGAAGCAATACTATGAATAAAGGAAAAAATATTAACGAAACAGCAACAAAAGCAGCACTAGCCATAGCTTTTGACACAAATTCGGACATTTCATTTGATAGCTCTGAGAATGATACCGTATTTCTCCTCAATGAAACTGACGTATCATCAGCTTTAGACAGTTTAAAAGCCGAAAAAAGTGCAGGTTGTGATGAAATTGAAGCCGAAATGCTGAAATATGGAAAAGATTCTCTGACACCAACCCTAACAAAAATCTTTAACACAATTATGACAACCCAACGGATACCCATACAGTGGCAACACAGCACAATAATACTGCTACATAAGAAAGGAGATAAGGACAACATAAATAATTATAGACCGATAAGCCTGATTTCTACAATCTATAAGCCTTTCTCGAAGACAATATATAATAGAACTAAAGAAGCACTCCATAACAAGCAACCAAGGGAGCAAGCTGAATTTAGAGAGGGCTTCTCAATCACGAACCACCTTCAGACAATAAACCAGCTCATCGAAAAACATAGCGAATTCAAAAAACCACTTTACCTTTGTTTTATTGACTTTACCAAAGCTTTTGACACCGTGGACGGCACTAAGTAAGCAAAACATTCATCCCACCCTTATAAAGACGTTAAGAAATATATACAGAACAATGAATTCTATTTAACGTGTACACCGGCCAGTTAAGGCATAATTACACGGTGGGCCAACCCACATACGGACTCAACGAAAAGGCATGAGTGTTCCTTGTAACAAGCATCTATCTATGAGCAAACACTTATGGTATACGCGAATTGTATAGTAACCACAGCCACTGCGAGCTCTCCGAAGAGGCCATCCCAGGACTTGTATTTTCGAGCATTAGCGGGAAAATAGTAAGATAAAAGTCCCCGCAGTACCGAATTACGGTATTCCTGGAGTCTTTTCATCCACCTAATTGAAGAATGCACTACCAGGTTTTCTTTGGCGAATGACTACCCAGGAACGATAATCCTGCCATTTTTTATGTTTTGCAACTCAACTTAGGGACAAAGGAACCCTATGTAGAAATTATTCCTCACCATCGGGATAATGGATCATCGTATTTCTACTAAAAACAAGGCCATATAGACCTTGTCACATGGCTAGAATCCCACAACTAGCCATATTAAACTTTCGTTCTTTAGTACTGTGGAGATGTCCCCAAGCAAGCTTGGTTCGCACCTCCACAGCAAAAACCAACCACCCATCAGGATAAATCCCGAAGGATGGCAAACTGAACAATAAGCCGAAGCTTACTCAAAGACTGCATGTATTATAGAAAAATAATTTATACCCTTGCTTGCGCAGGATGATGGCACAAGTGCCATACATCTATCAATCCTCTAGACCTGTTGTTCCTGAATATGTAGTTTTACCTACACACTTACTCACTCCTATGATTACCAAACCACGCACATACTGCCGCAGCAGTTGCCTTAATTGCTAAATTGCTATGTCTAGATCTTTACTTACGACTTGCTAGGCTTAACAGTGATGACCGGAATCAGCAAGCTTCACCTAGCAAGTACGCTTCGTTAACCTCTGAGATCGCCTACCCGGGCCGAATCCTTACCATACCTAAGCAAGCGACCTCTACCTCTGACGGCCTGATGTTCCTGGCTAACTGTCTAGCAGTATCGCCATTCCCACCTACCTATATACCGGCCAGCCCACACCCCCTTCCGAGTGTTTTACCACACTCTTCCCGTTCTTGGACTGACCACCATCCTCATCTTGGTAAGTAGGGGCTTCGTTTCCAGTTCCGTAGAACCTTCCGCTTACCACCACCACCTTAGAGCTACGCCTTACCCAGATAGATTAGCCGCCCAGTACAGAATAGCCTCATTAAAGAGAGCTAAACATTCCTGAACGTTGCCCATCTTTCACCTCGAGGAGGAACAATCTTGGCTCATCACGACGGACCAGGAAAAACGGCTCCATTGCAAAGCAACTTTCTGTATATTCCCTTGAGGCCCGCCGATCAGATTTCCCGAAAGACAAGAAATATATACAAAAATAACACCGCCAAGGTAAAAACTGACAAGCCTGGAAGGGAATTCCATCTAAAAAGACGAGTAAGACAGGGTGATCCTATGTCGCCGCCAGCATTCTCTGCTGTCCTGGAAGACATATTCGAAAGAATGAAATGGAGAAACATATACGGTATTCAAGTCTGGGGAAAATACTTAAATAACTTAAGATTCGCAGATGACGTTGTTCTACCGTCGTACTCACCTACACAGATACAGACAATGTTGAATACACTAGCAAGTACCTGCGAAAAAGATGGACTATGTTTAAACTTGACAAAAAAATGCGACCAATCACATAAAAGAAGATATATTCCTGAAAAATGATAAAATAGACTATGTTGAGGACTACGTGTACCTGGGACAAATAAGATCGTTTGAAAAACAAGAAGAAAAAGAATTAAATAAACGAATAACAAATGGATGGGAACAGTACTGAGTTTAAACGAAATATTAAAATCGAACCTAAGCAGTAACACACGGAAATATGTAATCGACTCAACAATAATACCTGTTTTGTCGTATGGGCTGCAAACCCTAGGACTAACATCAAATCAACAAGAAAAACTGAGAATTTGCCAAGTGAAAATTGAAAGAAAACTTTTGGATATAAGACAAGTGCAAAGAATATGCAACGAGGAAATAAGAAGAAGAAAAAACATAGTTGACGTAATACAGCGAGCGAAACAATTGAAATGGAGCTGGGCAGGACATAGATCCAGAACAGAAGATCAGAGATGGACAAAAATCATTATTAAATGGACTTTATCTGACGAAAGCAGACCAAGAGGACGTCCGAAAAACTGATGGGTTGACGATCTGAATGAATTCAACAACAGCTGGTATGATGATGCCAAAAACAGAGCTATATGAACAACAATGGGGGAGGCTTATGCCGAATAAGAAAGAATCGAAATAAAACAGAAATAAAAACAAAAAGTGAATTAAAACTTAGATCTACATATAAAAACTGAGTATTAAATATTAAGATCAAGAGAAACTAATGCTAAGAATTATCTTTTTTATTATTTTATGGAACTATTTGTAAAACTTTAAAAATTGGCAAAATAAAGCTTCAAATAATAATAATAATAATAAGTAAGATTATGATTATCTTTTACGACCTTTAAGGAGCCTGGATATAAATACTGCCCACGGAAGATTTCTGGTAGTAGTGTTTCAACATTTCTAACAATGTCCCCTGAAACATACGTACAAATCAGCCGTCAGAATATAAGTGAAGTTAGTAACATTTTTACGTGCATTTAACATCTGATGCCTAAAAAATGGCCGTCGGCCCAACATAGCAGGTATGCATACATTAGTACTAACACTAATCTATCATATACATTTTATCCATCAGAAAATAAGAAAGGTCTGGGGCCCTGCGATCTTGCTCTATTATTTTAAAAATTGTCTGTCAAAAATTATTTATGTCCTATATGGAGTTCCTTAAGGTTTTATTCTTACTCTTTATTAATGTAGCATGGACATTCTCCACTCAAAAATCTTAATATTTGACGATGATTTTAAATTTTTTTATGGCTAAACGTCTCTAGTTATACTTATTTCTAAGAAATGATATTGACAGCCTCCGAATGAATGGAATGGACCTCAATTTAAAGAAATGTATAGTGATAGTGACTGACAAAATATGCACGAACAATTTCAAAATACTCGTATGTATGTAAATATGGACAAAAAATTATAAAAATATGGAAGCAAAATATTTTCGAGAACTCGTCGGAATGTGGACGAATAATCGAATTATATACGAAATATGGAAAAAAACAAATGTTTTTTTTTTATATTTCGTATATAATTCGATTATTCGTCCACATTCCGACGAGTTCTCGAAAATATTTTGCTTCCATATTTTTATAATTTTTTGTCCATATTTACATACATACGAGTATTTTGAAATTGTTCGTGCATATTTTGTCAGTCACTATCACTATACATTTCTTTAAATTGAGGTCCATTCCATTCATTCGGAGGCTGTCAATATCATTTCTTAGAAATAAGTATAACTAGAGACGTTTAGCCATAAAAAAATTTAAAATCATCGTCAAATATTAAGATTTTTGAGTGGAGAATGTCCATGCTACATTAATAAAGAGTAAGAATAAAACCTTAAGGAACTCCATATAGGACATAAATAATTTTTGACAGACAATTTTTAAAATAATAGAGCAAGATCGCAGGGCCCCAGACCTTTCTTATTTTCTGATGGATAAAATGTATATGATAGATTAGTGTTAGTACTAATGTATGCATACCTGCTATGTTGGGCCGACGGCCATTTTTTAGGCATCAGATGTTAAATGCACGTAAAAATGTTACTAACTTCACTTATATTCTGACGGCTGATTTGTACGTATGTTTCAGGGGACATTGTTAGAAATGTTGAAACACTACTACCAGAAACCTTCCGTGGGCAGTATTTATATCCAGGCTCCTTAAAGGTCGTAAAAGATAATCATAATCTTACTTATTATTATTATTATTATTTGAAGCTTTATTTTGCCAATTTTTAAAGTTTTACAAATAGTTCCATAAAATAATAAAAAAGATAATTCTTAGCATTAGTTTCTCTTGATCTTAATATTTAATACTCAGTTTTTATATGTAGATCTAAGTTTTAATTCACTTTTTGTTTTTATTTCTGTTTTATTTCGATTCTTTCTTATTCGGCATAAGCCTCCCCCATTGTTGTTCATATAGCTCTGTTTTTGGCATCATCATACCAGCTGTTGTTGAATTCATTCAGATCGTCAACCCATCAGTTTTTCGGACGTCCTCTTGGTCTGCTTTCGTCAGATAAAGTCCATTTAATAATGATTTTTGTCCATCTCTGATCTTCTGTTCTGGATCTATGTCCTGCCCAGCTCCATTTCAATTGTTTCGCTCGCTGTATTACGTCAACTATGTTTTTTCTTCTTCTTATTTCCTCGTTGCATATTCTTTGCACTTGTCTTATATCCAAAAGTTTTCTTTCAATTTTCACTTGGCAAATTCTCAGTTTTTCTTGTTGATTTGATGTTAGTCCTAGGGTTTGCAGCCCATACGACAAAACAGGTATTATTGTTGAGTCGATTACATATTTCCGTGTGTTACTGCTTAGGTTCGATTTTAATATTTCGTTTAAACTCAGTACTGTTCCCATCCATTTGTTATTCGTTTATTTAATTCTTTTTCTTCTTGTTTTTCAAACGATCTTATTTGTCCCAGGTACACGTAGTCCTCAACATAGTCTATTTTATCATTTTTCAGGAATATATCTTCTTTTATGTGATTGGTCGCATTTTTTTGTCAAGTTTAAACATAGTCCATCTTTTTCGCAGGTACTTGCTAGTGTATTCAACATTGTCTGTATCTGTGTAGGTGAGTACGACGGTAGAACAACGTCATCTGCGAATCTTAAGTTATTTAAGTATTTTCCCCAGACTTGAATACCGTATATGTTTCTCCATTTCATTCTTTCGAATATGTCTTCCAGGACAGCAGAGAATGCTGGCGGCGACATAGGATCACCCTGTCTTACTCGTCTTTTTAGATGGAATTCCCTTCCAGGCTTGTCAGTTTTTACCTTGGCGGTGTTATTTTTGTATATATTTCTTGTCTTTCGGGAAATCTGATCGGCGGGCCTCAAGGGAATATACAGAAAGTTGCTTTGCAATGGAGCCGTTTTTCCTGGTCCGTCGTGATGAGCCAAGATTGTTCCTCCTCGAGGTGAAAGATGGGCAACGTTCAGGAATGTTTAGCTCTCTTTAATGAGGCTATTCTGTACTGGGCGGCTAATCTATCTGGGTAAGGCGTAGCTCTAAGGTGGTGGTGGTAAGCGGAAGGTTCTACGGAACTGGAAACGAAGCCCCTACTTACCAAGATGAGGATGGTGGTCAGTCCAAGAACGGGAAGAGTGTGGTAAAACACTCGGAAGGGGGTGTGGGCTGGCCGGTATATAGGTAGGTGGGAATGGCGATACTGCTAGACAGTTAGCCAGGAACATCAGGCCGTCAGAGGTAGAGGTCGCTTGCTTAGGTATGGTAAGGATTCGGCCCGGGTAGGCGATCTCAGAGGTTAACGAAGCGTACTTGCTAGGTGAAGCTTGCTGATTCCGGTCATCACTGTTAAGCCTAGCAAGTCGTAAGTAAAGATCTAGACATAGCAATTTAGCAATTAAGGCAACTGCTGCGGCAGTATGTGCGTGGTTTGGTAATCATAGGAGTGAGTAAGTGTGTAGGTAAAACTACATATTCAGGAACAACAGGTCTAGAGGATTGATAGATGTATGGCACTTGTGCCATCATCCTGCGCAAGCAAGGGTATAAATTATTTTTCTATAATACATGCAGTCTTTGAGTAAGCTTCGGCTTATTGTTCAGTTTGCCATCCTTCGGGATTTATCCTGATGGGTGGTTGGTTTTTGCTGTGGAGGTGCGAACCAAGCTTGCTTGGGGACATCTCCACAGTACTAAAGAACGAAAGTTTAATATGGCTAGTTGTGGGATTCTAGCCATGTGACAAGGTCTATATGGCCTTGTTTTTAGTAGAAATACGATGATCCATTATCCCGATGGTGAGGAATAATTTCTACATAGGGTTCCTTTGTCCCTAAGTTGAGTTGCAAAACATAAAAAATGGCAGGATTATCGTTCCTGGGTAGTCATTCGCCAAAGAAAACCTGGTAGTGCATTCTTCAATTAGGTGGATGAAAAGACTCCAGGAATACCGTAATTCGGTACTGCGGGGACTTTTATCTTACTATTTTCCCGCTAATGCTCGAAAATACAAGTCCTGGGATGGCCTCTTCGGAGAGCTCGCAGTGGCTGTGGTTACTATACAATTCGCGTATACCATAAGTGTTTGCTCATAGATAGATGCTTGTTACAAGGAACACTCATGCCTTTTCGTTGAGTCCGTATGTGGGTTGGCCCACCGTGTAATTATGCCTTAACTGGCCGGTGTACACGTTAAATAGAATTCATTGTTCTGTATATATTTCTTAACGTCTTTATAAGGGTGGGATGAATGTTTTGCTTACTTAGTGCCGTCCACGGTGTCAAAAGCTTTGGTAAAGTCAATAAAACAAAGGTAAAGTGGTTTTTTGAATTCGCTATGTTTTTCGATGAGCTGGTTTATTGTCTGAAGGTGGTTCGTGATTGAGAAGCCCTCTCTAAATTCAGCTTGCTCCCTTGGTTGCTTGTTATGGAGTGCTTCTTTAGTTCTATTATATATTGTCTTCGAGAAAGGCTTATAGATTGTAGAAATCAGGCTTATCGGTCTATAATTATTTATGTTGTCCTTATCTCCTTTCTTATGTAGCAGTATTATTGTGCTGTGTTGCCACTGTATGGGTATCCGTTGGGTTGTCATAATTGTGTTAAAGATTTTTGTTAGGGTTGGTGTCAGAGAATCTTTTCCATATTTCAGCATTTCGGCTTCAATTTCATCACAACCTGCACTTTTTTCGGCTTTTAAACTGTCTAAAGCTGATGATACGTCAGTTTCATTGAGGAGAAATACGGTATCATTCTCAGAGCTATCAAATGAAATGTCCGAATTTGTGTCAAAAGCTATGGCTAGTGCTGCTTTTGTTGCTGTTTCGTTAATATTTTTTCCTTTATTCATAGTATTGCTTCTTTGTTTCAGTGAAACTATCAATTCTTTTCCACAATTTATGAATTTGTTTTGTTTTTTGTATCGATTTTGTGTTCTTAAGAATCTCGTTGATTTTTGTTTCGGTATGTTTTTGAACATCGTCTTTAGTTTTATTCTTTATAGTTTTGCTGATGTGTAATTCTTCTTTTTCATTTTCTGTCGGATTTATCTTTTGTCTCAGAATTTCTCTCTGGTTGATAAGGGTTTTGGTTTCAAGTGATAGCTTGTCAATTTGTTTGGTTTTTGGTTTCATCAATTCGTTTTTCGCTGTGGTTTTTATAATTTGATCTAACTGATTGTATATGTTCTGTAGATTGTCATCAACGTTGTTTAAGTTTATGGTTTCTTCTATTTTTTTTTGTCAAAGATTCATTATATGAAGTGATAGATGAAGAAGAAATGGAGTTGGGAAGGATGGTTTCTTCTTAATGTGCTGTGGTCAATTTTTACTTTCATTCTTACCATTCTATGGTCACTTTCAAATTTTAAGTTTTTTATTATAGATACATCTATCACTGTGGTTATTTTATTTGTTAGACTGAGGTCATATTCGTTTTTGTGTTGTCCATCGGGTGTGACCCATGTCCATTTATTTTTATCTTTTTTCTTAAAAAAGGAGTTTCCAAAATGTAGGTTCATTTCTTGTTGCATCCACGTTATAAGCCTACTTCCACGTTTATTTCTTCGTCCATATCCAAAGGTCCAAAGAGCTGCTGTTCTCCATCTTCCATTGTCCCGAGTTTTGCGTTCAAATCGCCTATTACATACATAACCTCTGTCTTTGTTTCTTTAAAGGCGTTCTCTAAATTCTCGTAAAAGTATTCGATTTCTTCGTCAGATGGATTGGTTGTTGGTGCAAAAACTTGGGTAATGGTAAATTTAGTATTTTGTATGTCAATACTTAATGAACAAATTCTCTCGTTAAATAGTTTGATGTCAAGAATATGTTTTTTCAAATGTTGTTTTATAAGAAACCCAACTCCATAAAGCCCTTTAGTTTGTCCAATATAACAGAATATGCCGTTGTCAGGTTCAATTATTTTCTGTCCAAACAATCTAGTTTCGCATAGTTCTATTACATCCCAACTTATGTTTTTTATTGCAAGTTTCAATTCCTCTTGTCGCTCTTCTGTCATTAAAGTTCTAACGTTAAATGTACAGATGTTAAGAGTATTGTTTTGATTTGATATATTATGTCTTTGGTTTCGGTGATTGATTTGAGGGTTTGAGCCTACATTTCCCACGGTGGCTAGCCGGCTTGAGAAAGGAGTAATTTCTGCTTTGCTTTTCGTTTTATTGTCATTAATTTATATACACGTTGTTCTTGTTGTTGCTGTTGCTGCTGTTGTTGTTGTTGGTGTTGTTGCTGTTGCTGTTGTTGTTGTTGCTGTTATTATTATTGTTGTTATTGTTATTGTCGTTTTTGTTAATTTTGTTGTTGTTCTTGTTGTTGTTCTTGTGGTTGTTGTTGTTGTTATTGGTGTAGTTTATGTTGTTGGTGTTGTTGTTGTTGTTGTTGTTGTTGTTGTTGTTGTTATTGTTGTTGTTGTTGTTGTTGTTGTTGTTGTTATTGTTGGTGTTGTTGTTGTTGTTGCTGGTGGTGGTGGTGGTGGTGGTGTTGTTGTTCCTGCTGTTGGTGGGGTTGTTGTATTGTTTGTTCATTTTGAGTTGTTTTGAAAAAATTGGTCAATTCCGTTTTTTGGAGGTGTGAAGTCTGTTTTTTGGGTTTCAAATCGTTTTTGTTTTTTGTTGCTGAGCTGTGTTTCCGAACGTCGAAATTCATTTTGTGGCAAGATATTTTTAAACGACCTTTTGTAAGACTTTGAAGGAGCAGCTATGTTTATATTGTCAGTTTGTTGTTGTCTTTCAAAATGTTCCTTTGTTTGCTTCTCTTTGTTAATGTCCTCTTTAATTCGGTCATCTCTAATATAAATAATTGCCTCTTTAAATACTTTTAATTTTGATTTGTTCTTCATGATAGTTTCTTTTTTGATTTGTGTTGTAAAGCCAACTAGCAGTGGTCTCGTATTTCCACCCTTTTTTCCTATTCTCCTTACATAATCTATTTCGTTTATGTTTGTTTCGATTCTCATTTTCTGATTGAAGAATTTCAAGATATAATCATGCAAAGAAGAGTTGTCTGTCTCAGTTTCTTCAATATAGTAGATTTCAATGTTCTTCCTCTTTAGAGTTCTTTCTATGTGTCTGATTTTCCCCTCTAGTGAACATTGTTTGTCTTCTATTTCATCTTGTTTGTCTGATATTTTGTCTAGTTTGGATTTTAATTTATTTGTTTCTTCCTGAATTTGTGATGTTAGATCAATTCTTAAGTTTTGTATTGCTCCAAGAAAAGAGTGGAGTTTTTTTTCATTTAAATTGCCCATTTGATTGTATTTATCTATGAGGTGGTTATAACAGGCGTTAAATTATATTTGTTTATTGGTTTCTAATGCTTACGTGTAAGAAAACTTTTTATTATGTTCTATATTTGAATAACCTGAACGCTCGTGTCAAGATGTGAGATATCAAGTTAGTGCCAATATGAGAAGTGGTTTGTTTTGATTTGTTTTGCTCGTTTGAATTTTTTGCTTGTTAAAACTTTAAATTATTGTTTTGTTAATTCGGCAATTTATTTGTGAATATAGTTTAAAGTTTTGTATGATGTAAATATCAAAATATATAGTTAAGTTGAGAGTGGCTGAACTCACCAGTGCTGTGATCAACATCGAGTAGCGGGATTCTCTCTCTTCAGGTTGGGGAAAAACTTGACGATTCCAACTTAGTATATAATAGAATCCGTTTACCTTCTTTTGTTAAATCTTTGTAATTTTTTTATGTTTAAACTTAAATTTCAAAGCTTTTCAATTCTAAACAACAAAAACAAATTGACTTCTTTGTCGAATATCACCAATTCAATTAAACAACTTATCAAGTTTTTATACAAAAAACAGGGTTAGATTTGCCAAGTGAAAATTGAAAGAAAACTTTTGGATATAAGACAAGTGCAAAGAATATGCAACGAGGAAATAAGAAGAAGAAAAAACATAGTTGACGTAATACAGCGAGCGAAACAATTGAAATGGAGCTGGGCAGGACATAGATCCAGAACAGAAGATCAGAGATGGACAAAAATCATTATTAAATGGACTTTATCTGACGAAAGCAGACCAAGAGGACGTCCGAAAAACTGATGGGTTGACGATCTGAATGAATTCAACAACAGCTGGTATGATGATGCCAAAAACAGAGCTATATGAACAACAATGGGGGAGGCTTATGCCGAATAAGAAAGAATCGAAATAAAACAGAAATAAAAACAAAAAGTGAATTAAAACTTAGATCTACATATAAAAACTGAGTATTAAATATTAAGATCAAGAGAAACTAATGCTAAGAATTATCTTTTTTATTATTTTATGGAACTATTTGTAAAACTTTAAAAATTGGCAAAATAAAGCTTCAAATAATAATAATAATAATAAGTAAGATTATGATTATCTTTTACGACCTTTAAGGAGCCTGGATATAAATACTGCCCACGGAAGGTTTCTGGTAGTAGTGTTTCAACATTTCTAACAATGTCCCCTGAAACATACGTACAAATCAGCCGTCAGAATATAAGTGAAGTTAGTAACATTTTTACGTGCATTTAACATCTGATGCCTAAAAAATGGCCGTCGGCCCAACATAGCAGGTATGCATACATTAGTACTAACACTAATCTATCATATACATTTTATCCATCAGAAAATAAGAAAGGTCTGGGGCCCTGCGATCTTGCTCTATTATTTTAAAAATTGTCTGTCAAAAATTATTTATGTCCTATATGGAGTTCCTTAAGGTTTTATTCTTACTCTTTATTAATGTAGCATGGACATTCTCCACTCAAAAATCTTAATATTTGACGATGATTTTAAATTTTTTTATGGCTAAACGTCTCTAGTTATACTTATTTCTAAGAAATGATATTGACAGCCTCCGAATGAATGGAATGGACCTCAATTTAAAGAAATGTATAGTGATAGTGACTGACAAAATATGCACGAACAATTTCAAAATACTCGTATGTATGTAAATATGGACAAAAAATTATAAAAATATGGAAGCAAAATATTTTCGAGAACTCGTCGGAATGTGGACGAATAATCGAATTATATACGAAATATGGAAAAAAACAAATGTTTTTTTTTTAATTCAGTTAAATTTATTACAATGTATAATTACATGTTTTTTTCAAATTTTCAAAAACAAATGCATGGCGACAGTCTTCAAGTAATCGTTTGTAAGCTGAAGACGTTCTTTCAATTTCGCACGATGTGAATGGAGCCTACTTGAATGCTACCAATTCATTTGGGCTCATTTCAACAATTTGTTTTTCTCGCTATGTGTCCCTTGACACATCGCCTTCTAGTATTTTGTCCATAACTACCAAGGTTTTTAAGCCATTATTTTTGTTGTGAACAAAATCGAATTTTTCGAGAAATTCTTCACGTTTTTGAATCCCTAGGAGATCAATGGCGACAGACATAAATGTTTTGATTGTATCAATTAGCGGCGTGCCTTTTTCTTGCAGTGTTCTTATAGCTGCTGGGATGCGAGCGAAGTGGCGCGGCGCCTGATGAAAGCCATACCTCTTTTAATATTTGCTTTTCGAATAGATGTATCATTGAAGTCCAGCTCATTTAAAACTAGTAGGTACAACATCGTAAAGATGATCCGCGTAATAAATCGCTGCATTTATCCAAGTTCCCCATCGTGTTACAATGAACTCAGATAGAGATGAAATATTTTGAAGAGATGCTTGCGCCTTGCAGACTGGGCAAAATTATCGAAAATTAGACATAATCGATGGAAATCATTTTAATTATTTTCCTTACCTTCATGAATATTTTCTTCACGTTTGAAATCAAATCATTCACATCGCCAAGTTGATCTTTGATGAAAGCGGCAACACGATGGAGTCCATGAGCCGCACATGTTGTTACATGGATAATTTTGGAGAACAGAACATGTAATGCTTTCACTGCGGATAACATATAAGGTGCAGATTCAGATACAAAAAGAAGCACTTTATTTCGGTCAACGCCTAAAAAGTACGGTGAAATCAAAACCTCGAATAGAATACAAATTCTTTCAGTATATCATCAAAAAATGTTGAAATCGTGGAAGCGTTTGTCACCTGCAAAACAGCTGATTAAAATAAATAGCTACGACCCCGTTCATCATCAACGCCTAAGACACCAAAAATGAAATTCGTCACTATCTGTTGTCTCATCAAACCCAAATATAGTTATTGACAGCGACCCGTTTCATCGGATCAATACATTCGTCGTATAGTTCTGGAAGATACTTTTTACGCAATGACGTATCTGATGGAGCTGCATATTTTGTGTGTTTTTCAACGAAGATCACAAATGTTGGATGGGATATTTTGTGCAACGGAATATTCGCTTCTAAGAAACATTTTGTCAAATCCATTGCAAATGTCTTAGAATACCGGTCTTCACCGCTCGGCAGGGTAGTTAAAAGTGTATGGCTTGTTTTCTTTACGACTTTATTTTTTTCTTTTTCTTCGTAGTAACTAAATGCTGTTTCACATGAAAAACTTACTTGGCTGAAACATTCGTGTCGCAAAATAGGCAAAATTGAATCGTCGCATTGAAAAACTCCTTCATATTCCTTACACATTGGACGACTAAACGCGAATTGTGTTTCCTTTAAATTGGGCATTATCGTAAAGAAAACAAAATTCGCGTATTATATGTGAGTTGTGACACTTTTTTTTAAAAAAGTTTTCTAGGAAATTTAACGATCCTCATATCTCGAAAATCCTCTATTGTGCAGCAGTCTCCATCCTATCCTGGAAAATTGCAGCTGTGTATGGTCCTGTCTATTCTGTTTCCGTAAATAAATTGGAAAGTGTACGAAAACAGTTTTTTTTATTCGTTAGCCAAGAAGGCAGAGTAGCAAATGCTACGGGCCCCGCGCATTTGGGGGTCCCGCGCACCAACGTTTTCTGACTATAACAAAGTATTATTTAAATATTTGATTTAGTCACAACTCTTTGCATCAAAATGATCAACTATAATTCTATTTTTCTGTCTGATGGCCATACCAAAAATCATGTTTCACACCGCACTACACGTAAGCTGGCAATACTGCTTAGCAAAACGGGGAATTCCCTAATACGTTCAAGCTTTATAATAAAAAAGAAATATCATGAGAAAAATAGTTTATATGTGTTTTATTTACGTTTACTTTTGAAACCGTTTTACTTTTGCAACACTTTCACTTACAGCAGCGATATTTTCAGTGGTACGAGCCAAACGATGATGCACAAGCCTTACAATATCTGTAACCAATCCAGTATCTTCAAATTTCTTCACAATTTTGCCAATTGCTTGCGTAGTTGGACGATTATGTAAACCATAATTTCCTCTTAAAGCGCAATATGTGGCTGTGGCAGAATCGCCATTTTTGTAGTAGGTTTTAACAATTTTTATGCGTTGTGCGATAATTTTTATGCGTTGTCCGAGAACTGAAAAAAAGATTGGTTTAACAACTTAGTTTGACAGATTTCGAATTCCAGCCCTATACTTTTGAAACCGCAAAATGTATAACCCTTGCTTTAGTTTCATTGCAGCTTTTCGTATTTGAAAGGAATATGTTGAGAGACATTCAAACGCCCCGATGGCACTTTTAGAGACGAAGCCCATTTTATTTTTTTACACACTATCAGAATTGGTCGAAGAGAGCTTATAGCAAGCTCCGTCTTGCGACCAATGGTTTGGCAACACAAAAAACTGTGTTATACCACCGGCTCATCATTTAGTGCAGTGTTAGTTGTTAGTAGGCAAACTCTATTTTAAATAACACTAACACAAGTACAACATGCAAATATAACATATCGTATTACGTCAATACAAAACAAGAACATAACAATAAACAAAAAAACATTTAGGAGCGTGGAACACTGGTTTTGAGTAGATTTTTTAATTTAATTTTACTGATATTGAAATCAAAAACTTTTGAATTCCAATTTAAAAGTCTACCCATACGTGTCAATGGCTCATGCATCCCATAGTTGGCCCTATCATTGTTTGTTCTTCTCTGTGCCAGTGGTTGCATTTGAAGAATAGATAAACGTTGGTCATAAGGGAGGGCATTAGAAGGATCACTCCACTGAAGCCCGTTCAATGCGAAACGAGTAAAGTTTCTTTGAACAGATTCTAATCTCTCAATATGGACATCGTAAAGAGGAGTCCCAACCTGCGATGCATACTCAAGATGGGGACGAACCAAGCAGTTGTATAAAGCACGGGGATCAACAAATTCTTTGGACCAACGTTTAATAAATTCTAACATTGAATTGGCTTTGTTAACTATGATATTAATATGGACAGAAAAGTCTAAATTTTGCGTGAAAAGAACTCCAAGGTCCCGTACAGTTATAACACGAGTTAAAATATGCCGTGAAATAATATAGTCATGAGAAGAAGGAGAACGTTTTTTTGAAAATGTCATTGTTTGACATTTTTTCGGGTTAAGATTCAAACTGTTCTTTTTACACCACAAGGCAAAGTGGTTAATATCCTCTTGCAATAGAGTTCGATCCTTTGAGGATGATATATTTTTATAAATCTTCCTTTCGTCTGCAAAGCTAAGAATTTCGCTATTGCGTACACAAAGAGGAGCATCATTAATGGCCAATGTAAAGAGTAATGGTCCAAGATGGCTTCCCTGCGGAACCCTGATTTGGCAATAAAGGATCTTGAGTAAGAATTTCTGAATTTGACTTGATATGACCTATCTTCAAGATACGATGATATCCACTTGATGAAAGATGGAGGAAACCCGTATGAATTAAGTTTAAACTTGATAATCTCATGAGACAATTGATCAAAAGCTTTCGAGAAGTCTGTGTACACACAATCAACTTCTTGACCACCTTTCAACTTGACAACACCGGCAGCAAAAAAGAGACGCATAAACTTTACCCTTTCGCATGTGAAAGTGAATTTAACTAGAATTGGTGGTGTGTATTTTTTTGAAAATGATTCTTTATCATGTGAAATGGGTGCTCCATTACTACGAACAATTATTATTGCGCGCTTTTTTTGGTTAAGTTTCAATCGGAAAATGTCAAATGAAAGAACCTCGTTCTTGTAGAAGGCACACATCTTTTGGAATATATCCCTTAGGTTTTCGGTGGAAGTTTCTGGGATTCCAGTTAAAAGCAGATCACATTTACGTATTTCACTTTCAAGCTTGTGAATATTTTCGTTTTAAAGTTTTGAGTCACTGATGTAATCTTGATTCGAGACCTTCTGTTTGATCTCATTTTTTAAATCAACTAATTCACTTTTAATATCATTAATAAAAGTGTCTACTTTTGTTGTGAACTTAGTTATCATAGTGTTTATTAATGTTTTAAAATCAAGCACATCTATTTTAAGGCCGATCATTTGACTATCGAATTTCATATCTAATTTTTGTATACTTTTGGCTATGTCATCCAGTGTTACCGACATTTTAGCAATTTAATAAACGGAAATATATTCAATTCACTTAATCATAATCAAGGTGTTGACCTTAATGGTTTAAAATTAAGTTTGAATATTTAGAGACAATTAATAAATTTAATATATAACAAATTTGGCTCAGCTCAAAATCACATGGCTACTCGTTTGACATTTGCGTTAATACGAAATTATACTCGATTTGTTTTTTTTTTGGGATGAAGCTTCTACTTCCACCCTACCTACTTCCACCTCATACTCTTTTGCCTTATTTCACTATCAAAACCATTAGTGAGGGACTTGCATCCAATTGGTAAATTTAAGCAAATTGTAAAAATAGATATTCATTGTTTTACATCGATGCATAAATATTTTTCGCTCTGTTTGAGAACTATAAAACAGTCTGCTAAGACAAGTCTCTAATAAGCACAAATATTTAATTACATCCTTCAGATGATTCCTTTCAAATATTCCGGCTGGAATCCATTTTGATTTCAGCAAAAAAAACATTTATTTGAAGCCTTTCATTTCATTTCACCTTAATTTCGGAAGCATTACCAACGTCTGTCATTTTTTTTTCAATGCGTTTTCGTGCTGGAGTACAAGTTGACAATCATATTTCATAATCACCATAATTCCACATCCGTTTCAAAGACATTTCAACTACAGCACGTTGCACCTCATTTCCTACTCACATAGGAGAATTTACCCATATAGCTGACCCTTAGATGGAGACCCTTCAAAAGACAGACCAATTACCTTTCGACAATGAAGTTATTAACTGCATGCATCAACAAAATAATATGCAAAGGTTTGTTGCAATACAGGAAATCTCTATGTCAGATACATTGACTATAAAACGGGTGAATATTACAATCATGATTGATATTAAAGTCCTTGAAAGTATACACCGATGTACATTGCTAGTGGTAAAGGAAATCGTCAAACCAATTTAATACCTACTATATGTGCAATATTTCAAGGAGATTGTTTCAGTGCACTTTGTTTTTTTTTCCCTAGCTTTAAACCCTTAAGCGTAGTACGCTGCTGATGCGAAACGAAAATTTTCGGTGGTCTCCACTAGGAGAGCGAAATGCAAACGAAAACTGGAACGTGTTGTCCAATAAAGGCGAACGATATCTTTTTAGAATCAACACTTCATACTTTCAAAGGCTTCCCAGATGTGCGTGGCAATGACGCAGTGGATAAAGTGTTTGATTGTTAATTTAGACGTGTGGGTTCGATCCCCACTCTTTTCTATGAATTGGATGCCGCCCATTGGTTAAAATGAGACAGTCAATACCTGGTTCTCAAATCCACTGTGCCAAACTAGTGCCGTGCAATTCAGGTTGCATTTAAAAGACCTTAGGTCTTACAGGTATATAGTTAAATTAACACAAAACAAAATAATAATAAGTGAGCTATTTTGAGGTGGGTATCGTTTAAGGTGGCCTTTTTGCAACCAAACATTATTGTGGTAACGAAACGATGATTTCCTTAATTGTCGTTGGTGCAGCGGTAGGCCGCGTACCTTTGGCTTCTGACCGGGATACATCTGGTCCTCTGGTCCGCCAAGTCGGAAATTCATATTCGTATATTGACGGGCGGTCGATTTGTTTTTTTCTCTGTGGCCATGAGTTAATTTATGTGTTGAAAGTATGTAGTTAGAAATGGTGAGTGTTTTGATATTTACGATTATATGGTGTCAAAGGTCGCATAGAACTCAAAAGTCGGAGTAACAAATAGATTTTAAAAATTGTGATATGGACAGTTCATTGCAGAATAAACTACTGAATCTTGTTAATAATATTTTTATTTAGTAATCACTTAATTGATTTTAAAAGAACATAGGTTATTTTTAATCTAAGCACTAGTACTAGGTATAAGAAAAGTCGTTGGTTATAATAGGCACTCCAAATAAAGGACCCCTATATCTTGTTCGCCAATTAGATATGTGATGGGTGTGCTTCCAGCGCTGGATTTACCAGAAGGCTGAGAAGGCTGGGCAATATGGCGGCAAATTTGGCCTAAGATTTTTGTCGTGGACAGTAATATGATAATGCCGTGAACATGTCGGGCTTCATATAATTAAACGGCGAACATGTTTTTTGTGGTACACTTTTGCGGCCCACAAAAACCGAATTACATATCAAAGGAAAGCATTTTTTGCATAGATGTGCAGAATGCCAAAATTATTTAAATATACTACACATAAATTGATTAAAACAATAAATAAAAATGCAGAAAAATACATACATACACTAGCGATATCTGTTGCTGAAAAAAGAAAATCGTTTGTGCATTGGATAATTTAAAGAAATAAACGGTGATTTTTTAAGAGTTTGGTTTTTGAAAATTCAAAAAAACACAGAAACTTGTAAAAAGTGAATAAAAATTTTATTTAGATCGATAAATCAATTTCTGCCATTTACTTTTTAAAAATAATTTCACTTAAATGTTGCCCGCGGCTACGCTTCAGGTGGTCCATTCTGAAGGTCCAATTTTGGCAAACTTTTTCACACATTTCGGCCGGAATCTCACCAATGACGCGTTCAATGTTGGCTTCCAAGGCAGCAATCGTGTTTGGCTTGTCCCAATAGACAATAGACTTAACATAGCCCCACAAAAAATAGTTTAACGGGGTCAAATCACATGATCTTGGTGGCCAATTGACTGCGCCAAAACGTGAGATCAACTGCTCACCAAATTCGCCTCTCAATTGATGCATGGTTTCGCGTGCAGTGTGGCATGTGGCACTGTCCTGTTGGAACCACATGTCGACTGAGTTCAATTTTTGCATTTTCGGCAAAAAAAAATCTGTTATCATCGAACGGTACCTTACTCCATTGACCGTAACCCTGCGGCCTTCATCGTCCTTGAAGAAGTACGGCCCAATGATGCCGCCTGCCCATAAACCACACCAAACAGTGCATTTTTCGGGATGCATTGGTAGCTGCTGAATTGCCTCTGGCTGCTCTTCACTCCAAATACGGCAATTCTGCTTATTCACGTATCCATTTAGCCAAAAATGAGCGAAAAAAAAAAACGGACGTAGCTTGCGAAACACATTTTGCACAGAGCAGGAATTTTGATAATAAATTTCAATAATTTGCTAACGTTGTTCAGGCGTAAGTCTATTCGTGAAGAAATGGCAAGCAATACTGAATCGAAATGTAAAATGTTCGTGGAATTTGTCATGTGTGATCTGTCAAAAATATAAACGTCAAAAACCACGTAGCAAAAAAACACCCTTTATATTAAAGGAATTAAAAATTTGTCGTTGCATACTTATTTATTTAATTGTGTTAGTGCTGGGCAACACTAGGATGGTGAATAGCTGAGTACAGGAAAGTGGTGGAAAAGTGTAAATAAATATTTAATTTCTAATGAAAACTTATGTACAACTTGAACAAAGACCGTAACAATAAATTTAGAAAATAATTAAGTTTCATTTTCGAAGTTAATATAATTGAATTTATAAAAATTAAAACAATGATTATTATTTATTTCATATGTGGTGACATTTTATAAGAGGTAAATTGTGGTGAAAATATGAGGTTGTGTGAAGCGTGCCCATATTAAAATCTATTGTTTTGGGTTATTTTGATATTTCTTGATTTTTTTTAAGACGTCAGGATTGTTGTATGTACGTATTTTGGTTAAGCATGGAAATAATAAGTGTTTTCCCGTACTTTGTGCACAAAAATGTGAACACTGTCATTTTGCAAAGAGTGGGGGTAAAAACAAGAGAGCAACAAAATTTAACAAAAGTACGGGAACGCTTTGAACAACCATTAAAATTGTTAATGTGTCAAAAATGTGTATAGGTTTGAAAGTTTATGTACCATAAACTGTTTTCCTTTGGACTGGATTTGAGTGCTTAGTAGGTACGTCTTATTGCATTCAACAATTTAAAAAAAATCATGAATTCTCTGTCTTTTATTGAATGATAATGAATTAAATTAATAAATTGGCACTCGAATTTCGAGAGCTGGGTCGGCTAGTGTAAATAATTGTACAATAGCTTACAGGCTAAACCTTTCGCGGTTTACGGGCCTTGTCCTGCCCACTCATTAAATTAAGTGGCAATTGCGGCTACTGAATCGTGTACAGAAGCTTTCTACTTTTTCATAATGCTACATCAAAATTTATGTTTTTTTTTGTAAGCTCGACGCAACGTTGGCAAAAATTAACGAATAAAATCGGAAAACGAAAAACCCTGAGGAGAGTGTAAATCTAACACGTTGGTCAACTAGAGAAGAGACGTCTAAAAGCTTGGGAGATTCTTGGCACGAAGCTCTTACGACTTTAGAATTAATCATGGATGATTGTACTGAAAAGCCTATAACGCGACAAGAAGCGGCGGGAATACTTTTGAGTTTAAAAAAAATTAGAAATTGTGATAATGGTTGTTGTGTGGAATTCAGTCTTCCGATGTTGGTTTGATCACCGTTGGTGATTCCATATAGCATCGTTTCTGAACTACAAAAACGGCAAGAAGATAACAAAGAATTTAATGAGAAGTTTTCATTTTTAACGAAAATGACTTTATTGTTGCCATCGACCCTGACAAAAAAGACATTTCTTGGAAAAAACGTATGCTCAGGATTTAGAAGCGGACTTCGCTCAGAAAATGCATACATTTTCAAAGCTATCTACATATGTTCTGGAAAAATTTTGATGTAACCAGATTTTGGATCATTAAAAAGCTAATCCGCTTTCCTCCGGAAACAGAATTTGGAGAATATTTATCCGAACCTGAATATAGGACTTCGTGTGGCTCGTTGCACACCAGCAACCAATTGTTCGATTGAGAGAAGTTTTCTTGCTTAAAAAGGGTAAAATACTATCTACGATCCACACTAAATGAAGAAAAGGTAAACGCCTTGGCTATTTGTGCATAGCATCAGAAATCATAAACAGGATCTCATACGGCGAGATCATACATAATTTTTCGAATTCAAAATCTCGCAAAAAACTGTACTTATTTATTTATTTTTAAACTGTAAGTTCAATAAAAAGTATATGACAACTTTCTCTAAACGTACATTTTTTTGTCTATTTAAGTTGAATTTATATTCATGTAAATATTTTTGAGACTGCTCCCTACTTTATAGTGAGTAATGCCGGTCGTCCACTAAGGGCGCAACAAGCTCAACCAACTTCGTTCAACTCTTCATTCAACTCCATCGTTAGATGTCAAAACTTACAACCTCTTACACTAGTGCGCAAACTTGCGTTCTTCACGTTGAGCAACGAAGCCAGAAGAAGAATTGAACAAAACGTGTTGGGAGCCTCGTACACATAGTTGACAAACTAAGTGAAATGTTGAATAACCTCGTACACCTAGTTGATCAACTCGTTCAATTGTTGGAGAACTACGTACACCTAGTTGATCAACGTATTCAATTGTTGAATAGCTTCGTACATATAGTTGACAAACTTACTCAAAAGTTGAAGAACCTCGTACACTAGTTGATAAACTTGTTCGATTTTGAAAAAAAAAAAAAGATTTTCAAGTTGATCAACTGCGTTTTTGATATGGTTGTTCAACAAGATGATGGACGTGTTGATACCTTCGTACACCTAACCAAGACGCACTCGTTGAGGAATGCGTTCAACGCACGCACAAGTCTCAGATATTGATGACATAATTTTCACTTGTAAACATTTATAATGTCGGTGTCACGCACATCTTTGTTGGAAAATATTGAAATTAAATTTTATCTATATTAAGCATGATTTCCTCTCAAAGCAAAAAGAAGTGGCTGCCACATTAAAAATATTGGAAAATTAACTACAAAAAAAAGATAAAAGACGATGACGAAAAATCAAAACACAATTAAACACTGCACCAATTTTTAAGTTGATGTCAATACAATACTTCAACTCACGCACGCACACATATTTTGTCTCGTCCCACGCAACGCACAACAAATAATTTCACGTCAACGGCAACCATCACCAAACAAAATTAAAAAAGTTGATCAACGAGTTGAACAAATAATGTGCAACACATTAACTTGAAAACGTTGCTCAACGCGTTGAACCACCATTTTCAACGAGCAACACGAGCTCGTACACTAGCCGTACACTAGTTGAACAATTCGTTGAGCAACGATCTCCAACCGCATTAAAGCCGTTGGTTGGATGGAATTGAGAACATCGTACATTAGAGTTGAGTGTGTTGAACTCGAAATTTGTGCGTTGAACGCCTAGTGGACGACCGGCATAAGATCGATCGACTTTCCTTAAGCTCAATAGTATATCCAACACTTATTAATCATAGAATCCTCAGTAAATCATGTACTATAAAAATAATCTTGAAATTCACAGTGATCCCCTAGTTTATAATCATGCTATATAGTTACTGTGACTATCCTTCCCGTATTTCCGGGAACAGTCCCGTATTACGCTCGACTGTCCCGGCTAAATTTTAAGAAAACCCGGCACGTACAACTGTCCCGTATTTTATTTTTTGTCCCGGGTTTATCCCATATTACCATATATTTATATTATTTTAATAGAGTTAAACAATTTTAACAATTTTATTTACATTAATTTAATTATGTGTTTAATATATTTATGTCAAAGTGCGAATTCGCTTTAACAAATAGTTCAGGCGGATTTACTATAAAAGCATGTTCACTGAACCCCTTAATTTGTCATCTTCGTTTAGCTGTCAGATTTCTCTTCAAACTGTATCTTCATTGTCATCCTTTTTAAAAACATAAGCCTTGTATATACTTCTATCGAATGAAACTAAAATTAAAGTGCTTATTTGCCCAAACAAATGGAATTTGCTTTTTTAATTATTATTTAAAATAAATTTAGAAGTTTCTAACTAAATTATATCGAAGAAATTAAAACTTCTCTACGCAGAGTAAGTCTTGTGACAGTTTTTTCTGATTGTTCTAATCATAGCTGTACAAAACTTTGTCCGATATTGGTTAGTTATTTTACACCACAACTGGATGTTGAAAATCATCCAAGGGAATCATCGGCCATCACTTCAAAATATATATATAAAACTTTGGTAACATTTCGGTCTTGTGCTTACAACATAAACTGTAATTTTGGCCGGTCAGCAAGAAAAGGCAAGAACAACATTTCTTGATAAACTTTAAGCCATTGCAGGTAATTCTCATTCGTTTTTATTATCTCTAAACTTCTCGTGTTGAAAAATTTAAGGAAATTTGCGAAATGTTCCAGACGAAATATTTCAAACTAGTTGGTTACGGCAAAACTAGTTGGCTATCTTTAAGACCAGCTATTGAGAGAATAAAACAACTTTAAAATCCTTTAACCCCCAGTTCCACAGTAGGAGCTTAAACTCCACTTTTGGTTTAAACTTGAACCTTGAACTAAGTTCAATTTGTACACTGATCTCTATAATACACTGGATAGTGTATTCCCTACAAAGTATAACAGTTTTTTTTACTCCATTTGAATTTGACAGTATCACCATGGCAATTGCCTATCTCGTTTTTTTATAAAAAGAGAGAAAGAGATAGATTGCACTCCTTTTCAAAAAAAAAAAAAAAAATTGAAAAACAATTTATTTTTATGTCAGTTTAAATCAAGATAATAAGAACTACAAACAATTCAGAAAAGGTAAGACAGAAGACGGAACCTGGACAATCGGATCTCGCAAGAGATTATATCAATCAAGACGAGGGAGGAATTGATATTGAAAATGCAAAGAAGTCCTTCGTGAAGAGGATAAATTCGATAAGAACTTTTCAAGGAAATTGTCAAAGTAAAGCACAAAGTTAAAAAGAAAAAATCAAAAAGTAAGAATTTCGAAGACGAAGATGAAGTCGATGACTTTGGTAGTGATGAACAAGATCAACATGATGTCGATGTGTCATGTTTGCCGAATACAGATAAGATTTAGAAGAAGACGACAAAGAAGATGAACCACGTCACAAGAACGTGAAAGATATTGCAGAAAAATTATCATTAAATATGGAAGCTGAAATTATTGCAATGTAATTGTTGGGAAAATAAAACAAGTTCAAATTCTTTTACAAATGGAAGTCAATATTGTGCGTTTCTCTGTCTTTTTTCGTCTTAAAATTCTAGGTTATTTACAATACATATTAAAAATCTGGTAACAGAACGTTTCAAGGAAATGTGTTTTCTTGTTGGTGGACTTGAATGATTATGCATTACTTACATTTGTTTAAAATAGATGTGTAATTTAAATTTTATATTTTTTTGAAGAAGGTGCCCTTGGTATGGTTGATTAAACAAATTTAATTTCAAGCATAAGCAACCATCTTGAAATGTAACTTTGGCAACAAAAATGTTATGCTGTTATACTGACATGGACCCTCTACAATTATTACAGTTTTCTATTGGGTCGATTTGTTAGTGTGAATACACTATCCAGTGTATTATAGAGATCAGTGAATTTGTAGTTTAAGTTCTGCCGTTTAAACTTCGGTCCAGCGTTTGTATTGGTGTTTTTTTTTTTCAGAAAATATTATGAACAAAACAAAATTGTGTATTCAAATGTTTCGAGTTGTTATAGTGATTTTGAACATTATTTTATTTATTATTCTCGTTGTATGAGACTGCCAACTATTTTCATAAAATATGGTTAAACGAAGTTCAACTGCTCTGAATAACAAATTTCACTGTGAAACCGGACGAATTAAACCAAAAATTTAAACTTAGTTTAAGGTTCAGTTGATCTTAAGTTTAAACTCCCACTGTGAAACTGGAAGTAAGAGAATTTTTCTTATTTTAAAGAATTTGTTAAACAACCCTTCAACTGAGGTCCTTCTTTTTCCATTTTATTCAATCCGAGGCTTCAATTTTTCGTGTGAGCATATTATTAGAAGAGTCGCAAAAAAATTGCATATCTAAAGTTGCGCTAGCAATTAAATGACTTAAATTAAAATCTAAATTAGGAGAACAATTGATAAGTTTGCTGTAAGCAAATTGATCAATGAATAATTCGAACAAAAACTAATTGACCAAAAGTATAATGTAAAGTAAATATTCATGAATTTTAATAACGTGTTACGAATACTTAAATCATTGGGATGTAACTTTTAAGGAATATAAAGTTTTTAGTTGGGTAATCCTCAAGAAACATTTCTGTTTCCACGTTGTTTGAAGAATTTGTTCGTCACAAAATTATATCAAAATGAATAGAGAACAACATAACTGTGGCCGGGAAATGGAAAGACATTTTTTTAGCATTTTTGCAAACAAAGTGTAAACTTCAAAAATCTTTTGGTTATTGTGAAGTTAGGCCTCTGTCTGACAGGTTAAGTGCTCCAACCCAAAGATTTTTTCGATAATGAATAATATTTGAATAAATGAAAACACACAACTGAATGTTGAAACCCTCAGAGCCATGTTAATGTCAAAATTAAACTATAATTTTAGCTGCGAGGAATTTAAAAAATATTTAATAAGAAACGATAAAATAATGAAAGAAATTTTTTAGGCAATAAAGTACCAATTACCAAATTTTTTTTTGTAATGTGTTATTAATGTTTATTTTTCAAAGACTTTTTAGAAAAATGTTGAATATTCAAAAAATAATGTAAAGTTTTTGCTTTTTGTGCTGTTTTTTTTTTATTTTTGAGACTTTTGTTGATTTTGTAACAAACGCATTTTTCAATTTTCAAATTTATGTCCCGGGTTTTGATGTAACGAAGGCGATAACACAAATCAAAAGGTTACAATTGAGTTGAATAAATGTAATTGATAAAATTTTAAGATAAGGTATCAGATTTCTGGTCAATAAAAGCAGCAAAAATTGAATAGCCTACGGCGACAAATTTGTAAGTCCTCCACTGCCTGTGCTTCCTTCAAACTTCCCTTTTTTGACGTAAAAATGAAAGATAAATAAACTAAAAATGAATAAAATATAAACTTTTAATTTTTTAAAATTTGTTTTATTTTATTGTTCGATTGAATCGTTCCACAACATTAATATTATTTATACTACTGGGACGCGTTTCGGAATCAATGTTCCATTAGGGATTAATTTGTTGACTTGGGGTGTAATTTTGCCAATTGTTTCTTTTTGTTGGGTAACTCATTTGTGTGTTGTTGGTGCTGGGAAATTGTATTCGTCTCTTTTATTGCAGTTGTTTCCTTTGGTATGTGATTGCGGTGTTGTATAGTGTGTTGTTTTTTATTGTTAATTCGTCGTTGAGAAGATAGTCTGGTTCTGTTCTATTTGCCTTGTAGATTTCGTATTCATCAAGTGCGTCTAATTTTGTCCCTTTCTTATATATATGGAAGGGTATCATGTAGTGTGGAAGTGAGTGTAATTGTGGTTATTGTCAATCAGGTGTTGTGCGTATGTTGATTTTGTATTCTGTTTTGGTCTATGTTCTGTGAATCTGTCATACAAAGTTCTACCTGTCTGTCCAATGTAGAATTTGTCGCAGTCATCACATGAGTTGCGTTTGATTACTTGAAGTGTACGGACGTATTTTGTGTAGTTGCGCGATTTTGTCTCTTAAGGAAAAAACAAAAAACTTTAATTTATTTGTGTGAAGTGCAAGTTTCTCGCGGATTAACTATTTTGATTTCTTGAAATCATGAATTTTGCGAGTGGAACTGGGGATGGACGATGGGTCCCCCCGTCAAGCCTCTTGTCTGATGCAGACAAAAAAGGCGTTCTTGAAAGAGTTGGCGCCGATGCCAACGGTGTTATTGTTGACGACGGCGGCGATGACGTCGGCGGTGATGGCGTCTGCTTGGTAATGGATACGGAATGTGATAGTATTGGTGTGAGCGAGACTCGCATGCCTAATGTCAATTCAGTGATACCAAAAGCAATTTCTGTCTCAAATGGCAGTTTAAACTCAAATTCGTATCCGAAGCAAATAAACTCAATATGGGGTGATGATGATTACGCCATATCTGATTTAAAACGCATTCTTAAACAGGATGTTAAAACTTTCGATAATATCATTACAAGCAGGAAGAGGCGAACTACTTCTAATCCTCAATCTACTTCTAAAAAAGTAGCCGTGGATGAGTTGAATACCAGAAATGGACTGTCTAACAATCGATTTGCAGCTTTAGCCGTGGATTCAGAAGATGTTCCTGAGGAACCGTCAAATATACCCACCAACAATTCGACAACCAACAAGGAAACTTTGTTAAAGAAGGATAACTTATGGTGCCCTCCCATTTTTGCAAAGGGGGTAAGCTCCAAGAATTTATTAACTTTTCTGTCTGTAAATTATAAAAAATCCCTAGATAACATTAGATTCGAAAACAAAGGTTTCGGAAAATTAAAAATTTTCGTTAAAGATGTGGATTTACATTCTTGCTTAATTAAGACCCTTAGTGAAATGAAGGCTAGTGCCTACTCCTTTGCTCCTAAGGAGCTCAAGAAACACTCCATCCTTCTGAAGGGTTTATCTGACGGATTTACACCTCAGGTAATAGCTGATGATATAGCCAGGATGGACTCCTCTCTCAGAGTTTCCGTTAAAACTTTTGCAACGAAGTGGTCCAAAGAAAATGAAATTGATTTAGGTATTTATGTCTGCATTGTAGACGACATAGTCTCGTTAAATAAATTGAAGAATATAAAAAACATTTTACATCATAGGATTAGATGGGAAACCATCAAAAGAGGTAACATTGTTCAATTCTTCAAATGCCAGCGCTTTGGGCATGTTAGCGCTTACTGCGCCTATCCTAACCGTTGTGTGAAGTGCCTAAACTTCCATGAACAGGGTAATTGTACCTTAAAGGATGACGAGGAAGACAGGTCGAAGGTTGCCTGCATAAATTGCGGATCTTTGGGTCATCCTGCTAACTTTGGCAAGTGCCCAAAAAGATTAGAATACATTAAAAGGAAAGAGATGAACTCGGTACATTCTCCAAATATAATTTTGGCTAAGCAACGTTCGCCTCCAGCCAACAAATTCGTTTCAGCTTCGGGCTCCTATGCCAACGCCTTAAAAGGAGCTCAAAACACTCCTTCTTCGGCCGGTCAAACAGGAAACAGCCAGAAAAATTCAACTTCCCAGTTCAGTGAGTTTCTGAACGAATCTATTAAACTTTTCGGTATACCAATTAATATTTTAATTATTCGCATTCGCGAATTTTGGCCAACTTACGTTAACCTAAATGATTCAGAGAAACCCGGGGCTTACCTGGGTTTTATAGCCTCAATTTCACCATGATTATAAAGCTGTTATCAGCAAATATAAATTCATTAATTTCACATGATAAATGTTCTGAACTAAATCTGTTGTTGGAAGATCTCTCTCCGACAGCAGTCTTAGTTCAGGAAACCCTTCTTAAAGGCATTCATAAGAGAGTTTTCGACAATTACAATCTAATAAGAAATGATTTCGACAGAGGAACAGCTATTCTGATCGACAATACAATAAAACACAAAGTCATTACATTTCAAAATAATATAATTTCAAGTACTATCATTTCTATTACTTTAGTCGAACCCACGGGTCAATTCAAATCCCTTGCCATAGTTTCAATTTACATTCCCTGCAATACCGGACCTAGATTGCTTTCCGCCTTAAATGATCTAAATTCTCTCCTCTCCTCTTCTGACCATTTCATTATTGGGGGTGATTTCAATTCTCGTCATAGCTTCTGGGGTGACACAATGACTAACCTTAATGGAAAGCACCTTTTCTCCTGGTTTCAAAATAATGCCCTACTTAACATGGATTTTATCTCGCCAAACAGTCCAACCAGACCAAACTCATTGTCCATCGTTGATTTCTACATGGTTTCTGCAAATCTTATTGCCCCACAATTCTCTCTTCCTAATTTCAGCTGCTTAACAACTCAAGGCTTCTCTGATCACTTTTCAGTGTTTCTCGCTTTGGAACTTACTGATGTCTCACCGTTACACTGTGAGCCACCTACTAATATTTCCTTTTCAAGTACGAATTGGGAGTCTCTTAATATAGACTTACATCACAAGCTTGAAGCTTTAAATATACCAATCGACAGAAATCTCTCCAATGATGAAATAGATCAAATAATTCTTTCCATTTCTAACTCTTTCCATGAGTGCATTGATATGCACTCAAAAACAGGTACCTATAAGAAACTAAATGAAGAAATAATCAAGCTACTGAAATTAAGGAAAAGCTGTAAAGCTAAACTCAAACGAATCTTCCATAAAGAAGGGAATCGAATCAACTCAGCTTATAAAACTCTCTCGTCTCAAATTTCATGTTTAAGCAAAATCATAAGAGATCAGATAAAAATTGACATGAATAAACAATTTAGATTTAGATTACAACAGTTAAAACCATCCCCTTCTGTCTTCAAGGAAATTGATCGCATCACCGGAAGAAAACGTCTACTTGATCAGAATTCCTCCCCTATCTCGTATAATAATATTAACTACAACTCTACTGCTGACAAACTGAAAGCATTCGAACAGTTTTACAGTTTACTTTACTCTCGAAAGGTCCCCGCATCTGATCCTATTCACTCCCTAGAAGTCTCAACCCGTGTTAGTTCTTACCGGGCTTGGAACTCTAACAACAATATCACTCACTTTGCCGCCAACAACAGTTCACTAAATAATTCTTCAGACGAGTTGGCCTCTGAAGATCTGATCAAATCCATCATTCACAATTTGAATAACAAAAAATCATCTGGACCTGACAATATTTCTAACTTCATAATTAAAAAAAGCCTCAATTCCTTTCCTCCTTTTTTTACCCCTATTATAAATAATTGCATTAATAACGGATACTTTCCCCTATCTTGGAAAACCGCTAAACTCATCACTGTTAAAAAAAAGGGGAACTCCAATGACATCGGAAACTTCAGGCCTATTTCCATGTTGTCTAATCTCGGTAAAATTCTCGAAAGAGTGCTATATGTAAAGATAGAGGACTTCATTAAAGATCAAAATATAATCCCAGTTTTCCAGTTTGGATTTAAAAAGAAACATTCTACCGAACACGCTTTAATGTACTTCCAAAATAAAATTATCAATAACCTTCGAAATAAATCATGCACAGTAGCTTGCGCTCTTGATCTTTCTAAAGCTTTTGACTTAGTCTGGCATGATGGCTTATTGTCTAAATTAATCTCGTTGAACTTCCCTACCTTCTTTACCAATTCCATCTTTAGCTTTCTAACCAATCGATCTCTCATTGTAAACATAGATTCAAGCTATTCTTTACCCATCTCAGTCGACTCAGGAGTACCACAAGGTTCTATTCTTGGACCCCTGCTCTTTAATATATTCCTTCACGATTTTCCTTATCGGGTTGAATCTTCCAAATCTATCCTATACGCTGATGACACTATTGTCTTCGACTCTCACGAAAGGCCTCACAACGCGCTTAGCAAAGTTCAAAATCATCTTCAGTCAATTCTTCTATACTATAAAAAATGGGGCATTAGCATTAACTCCTCAAAATGTGAACTTATTTGCTTTAGGAACGCGTCTTTAAAAGGGCATCATTTAGCCGTTAGTGAAAGCAAACAGCTTAAACTTACAATTGAAGGAAACGCAATTCCTTTAAAAAATCGAATCAAATATCTGGGAATGTCGCTCCACGAAAGATGGAAAATGAATCCTCATGCCAGACAGGGCTTAAATAAATGTAAAGCTGCCACTGCCAAACTTAAAACCCTACTGAGTTCCCGGGACGTAGAAATGAAAACTAAGTTGTTGATATACAAAACTTTAATTCGCCCTATAATATCATATGGTTTCCCTATTTGGTTTCAAATCTCTCCTACTGTAGCTCAGGAACTTCAAAGATTTGAAAGATCCATCTTGAGGAAATGTACTCAAAAATATAGGAGACTTTCTGGGAAGTGGTTTAGAAACAAAACTCTGTACGATATTTCTAAAGTGGAGCCGTTGCTCTTTTATCTAACAAATTTAGCTAAACGTAGACTTGCCACTTTCAGACATCATCCAAACCCATTGATCCAAAAAATTTACAACAACAACATTAGATATTCAATTTTTGAAAACTACTATATGTCCCCTATCGGCATTCTAAGAGAGGAGTCCACCCCCCATTTCGAGGTAGATGATGAGTTCCACTTTCTCTCTACCTTTTTTAAGTCAAGTAACTCAACATCTTACAGGGGCTAATAGCCTTCATTTCATTTCGAGTCACAATAAAATAAGCATTACTTAAATTGTATCTGTAAATTAAAATTAAAAAAAAAAAAAAAAAAGAACAAAAATGTACACAAATAATAATCGTTCTTAATAAACAAACAAAAAATAAAAATACTTTAATAAAACTTAAATTCAAATGTATATATATACATAGGCACATGTACATACACTATGTTAAAATTGACCTGCTATGTATTCAAAACTCATGTTGAAATTAGCCTATAACTAATTGCTATGTTGCTACTACTATAAGTATATTTTTTTTAACAGTATTGCTCCATTTTTATTTTTATTTAGTCTTACTACATCTATTTGATTATATGTTAAACAGTCATGTGCTAACTTTGTAACTTTTATCATTACATGAAAATAGAAAATTAATAAACGCTGTAACCAAAATATGTAATCCGTTTATGCTCATATCTTTGAATTTCATAATAATATTAATATGTAATTTATAATTTTCTTTCGTTCTGCTTAATATTACTCTGTTTATTTTTAAAATTTTTCCTTGCCTCAACTTTCATATACTTGGTATGACTGTTGTGTCTGTTTTCTCCTTTGCCATCTTTTTTGTTATCTAGTCTTAAGTCAAAAAACTTTCTGTCATGTTTTTTTTTGAGCAAACATGTGTATACCTTTAACGTAACTTGTGAAGTTTTCTTTTATGTTTTCGCTACTCTACCTTAAGTAGGTATTTATATCTTTATTTGTGGCCTGACCAATTCTAAGTCGGCTTTTCTATATATTATTTATGTATTCCTGTAACAATATTGTTATTTAAAAAAAAAAAAGTCTCAATAAAATTTACATACATACATACAGTCATCACATTTGATTTTGTATACACCTGGACAGTTTTGTATTTCATTATTTGATTTTTGTTTTAATATTTTGTATATGTTAGTTGTTGTTTTAAAAGATATATTTATGTTGAGTTTTTTAAATTCGTGTTGTAATATTTGTGGTTGTAAGTTGGTGTATTCTATTGTTGTGGATTTTTTGTTGTCTTCTGTGGTCTCTCCCGTGGTTTTGTTGTTGTTTTTTGATTTGATTTTCTTTTTCTTTTTATTGAAATCGAAAACAATAACAACACGATAAATTTCTTAGACCTGAACATCACAAAAAACAACAAGAAGCTCCAATATAAAATCTACAGTAAAACCAAAACAAAAGACATCACAATCCACAAAGATTCCCACTACCCATAGACACAAAAAATGGCAGCATATAATTCATTTATAAATAGATTATTAAATGTACCGATGAAACAAAAAGACTAAAAAGAAGAAATAAACATAATAAAACAAATAGTAACATCAAATTGTTATTCAACAGAAATTATAGACAAACTTCTCAATAAAAAGAAAATCAAATAAAAAAACAACAACAAAACCACTGGAAAAACCAGACACTAGAGAAACCCCAAAACCAAAGAAAAATCAAATAAACAAATCAAGTAAGCTTGACTTTTTTTTTATAAAAAAAAATTAAATGTCAAAATTTCGCAAGCAATTAATGTGCAGGTCAATTAAATTGAGAACGAACGAAAAGATTGGAGAATTGTACTAAGACATCTAGTACAGCTATCAACTACAATTACACATTTCGTCGTTCAGCAACGCACTGGAAAATGAAAAATAGAGCGAAACATTTCATTCATGATTTCGTCGTGTCATTTTTGTATGGGATTTTTCGTTTCGCATCAGCAGCCTACTAGCCTTTAAGTAAAATACTGAATGAATCATGATATGAAATCACTTTAAATAAATCCATGACTTAATAGCATGTACTTGCTCTTACTGCTAACGCTTTCGCTTTTAGTAGGTAGGTATCCTAATTAGCCAGTCAGGAAGTGTGGGTGGAATAAACGCCCCTGCATGAAAAATTTCATAATTTCACCTTTTTCTTTTACTATACTCCTGAAAGTTGACCGTTCTATCAAATTTCATAATCCTTCACCAATCGGAAGTACTCTCCATATATTTAATAATAATTCTGTGAAAATTGGTGGTTGCCACGCCCATTGTCAAGTCATATCGCTCTACATACCAAATTTCATCATTCTATACGGCAATCAGAAGTTATATAGATACATTAATACGGGGATAAGTGCCTTTCCCGCATAAGTCCCATAACCCGAATAAGTACCTTTACTTTTTTATATCCAAAATTCTGAGGATTTTTTCATATAAAACTCATCTTATAAGTACTCGTACCTTCCGCTTAACTACATTTCCCGCTTAATTGCCTTTCATTTTATATGCGTTTTTGAAATTTACCTGACAAAAATTCTATAAGTACACATTTGAAATAAGTTTATAAAATAAAACTGTTTGTTTTCCTTTAGTTTTATGCTTCAAAATTCATAAATAAAAAAGAAATAATTTTAATCTATTATAATAATTCGTGGACCAAAGGCCGTTAAAATCGATTTTGAATCAATAATTCAACACCTTCGATTACATATAATAAAGAACACCTTCCTAATTAAAATCTTGCCTAGGACAAAATCTTTCTATTTTAATGATACAAATTTTAATCTTGTATTGGATAATAGTTCACATTTGTTTTTTGTCAAAAGATCCATGTAAGATAAACTGAACTTAACAAAAAGTGCTTATTGGGCCTACCAATCACTAACTAGCCAACTGATGAATCGAAGTGAGATCGCCGCCGCCGGGAGGAAATGCAAGTTTTATGGACTAAAGGCCGTTAAAAGATATTTTAAATTAAATGTTTTGTTTTATCAAAAATGTTTGTTTTCATTTTGTATATTTCAATATAGAGATAAGAACCTATGTGCACTTAAGTGGGATTTCTATAACTGCCTAACCCGCATAAGTGCATATTACCTGGATTTTACTGTAGTTGATATCAATTCTAAGAAAATGGGCAGGTGCCACGCCCCTGAGAGGGTCATTTAAAATTATTGTCCACATGATGTACCTGATCTTATTATTCTGCAACAATCCGAAGTGATCCATATAAATTAATAACATGGCACTCTTGCTAAATGTAATATCTCAAATTTTAAAATTTTGCATTTGCTTGCAATTATTTCCCTACCGTTCTACCAAATTTCATCTTCAACCATCAAAAGTCATGCTTATAATTGATATCAATTCTATTCAAATGGGAGGGTGCCACGCCGGTGAATGCAAAATTTTACGTTTGCCTGCAATGTAAGCCTTCCGCTGTATGAAATTTCATTATTCCACGACAATCAAAAGTGCTCCAAATAATTTATATCAATTTTATGAAAATGCACGGGTAACACGTCCCCATCTCGGGAACCACTAATGCTAAAGAAGGGAAATGTGGGTAGTTATCTAAGCCTGGTGAGATTAGGAAATGCTGCGAGTTTGAAGTGTCTGACTTTATTGGTACTAAGGTTAGTGGGGGGTAGAAAATCGCCTGGGTTTGATTCTTTAAAAAGGGTGTAGTGACAGAACTTGATTGGGCACTACCGTGTCCTTTGATTCTTAAAGATAAAAGTACATTTTTCTTGGAAAATTTCAGATAATTGTGAAATTCAATGTGATAAAAGACGTTTTGCGTGTATTTTGGGTGGCGAAGTTAGAGAGATATATAATAGATGACGCTGAGTTGCGGTTGCCCGAATTCATTGCGAAACATTCATTCATTTATTTCTTTTTAATATAGGATCAGTAAAAATGACTTTGTTGTTTTTTAGAGAGACTGTTTCCTAATAGACAATCAAACCTTGGACGACGTACACGTCTTCCAGTAATTTGTCAGAATGTCCGTGATAATCAATCGCAAGAGGTATATGCAGAAGAAATGAATGAAGGCGTTCGAACAGCACATTCCGCTTTGAAGCTGGCGATGAATTTTCTCATGGTTGACAAGCCAATAACGTGCACAATGTCCAAGAATTCGGCGACAGCAAAATTGATGCGAGAATGCAAAATCATGGCGCATAAGCGAATGTTGGATTTAGTTGACCGAACAATGAAGGATTTACGAGAACAACAAGAACTTAGTCAGTATCTTGAATTTCATTATTCAAAGGCAAATCTCTGGAGAACTGCGTTTGTACCAATCCGGTAACTAGATGGCCGAAGAGGATGAAGCGATCAACCAACCGACGAAATTTTTGAACTCACTAGGTGTTTCAGGAACTCCGACGCATATTTTACAACTGAAGGTGGGATCGATCATACAAATTATTGATATTAAAATGGGATAATTCAAGACATTTATGTGTCAATATCATCATTTCAGACAGTCTTTGCAGATTGCAATCAAAATTTTTGGATTCGTAGATTCTGAACTATGGTACAAAAAGAAATCCATGGAACATTCTAGCAACCGACAAAATAAAATATGAAAATCCATTTATGGGAATCAAATGCTGTAGTTGTGTGCAGATGAAATCAGCGCGCATACACCCGGCAAAAAGAGAAACCAAAATGAAGTGTGTGTATACAAAACAAAACACATTAATTATACTAATAAATTAATAACAACCATGTGAGTAACATTTTTGGTCATAACTCCGGTTCTAGACATCGGACGACAAACAGATTTCTTATAATATGCCGGCAACACATAATTTGGATTGTTCTTTATATATACATAAGAGATAAGTAAAACCAACTTTAAAAATATATTTAGCTGTCTTTTCCATAAAAAAACGTATGCATACGGTGTGAATGAACATAAGACCTAGTACGTGCGATCAAGTGGTGTATTTTATTTGTTTATTATTTTTGGTTTATAATTTATATACTTTATGGTTGGATGTTGTTGGAACTGGGGGCCCTGAGCTGTATCTTTTCCTACACATCAAGTGCTTACATTACCTCCAAGTTGGCAGCCGCCGGAAACTGGTCTTGTCTTCAGGTCATGACTTGCTATACTTGTAAGAGCGAATGTTGATCACAGAAAAATTGCAACATTAAACCCATGGCCCTACGGATTGGAGATTAGTGCGTTGGGCTAACGACCAGACCACATTTTAATGAGAGACACGGGAGATGCCTCGGATAACGACCCCCCTCAAATGGCAACAATTGGCGGAACGAAAATGGACTACGACCTACGAGTATGCACCCGGAATGTAAGAACATTCTATACGCCATATGCTAATCAAAAACTTGAATCTATCCTCTCGCGGTACAAGGCGATCCCGGCGAATACGATGGATAGGATCAGGAATAACGAAAAGAAAAGATTGCGACATTTATTAGAGCTGCCATCACAGAATGCACATGTTGCGATGCGGATTCGTCGTGGGAAATAGGCTCAGGTCGAAAGTAAGCGATCTTAAGCCGATTGGCGATCGCCTGCCTATGATCCGCATCAAAGCTACCGTCTAACACATCAGCCTAATATGTGCACACGACCCTAGCGGTGAAGCTGAGGATTCTAACAAGGAGGAGTTTTACGACCTCCTGGACGGAGCCTACGGAACCTGTCCGGAGTACGATGCCAAAATCGTGCTCGGAGACTTCAATGCTAAAGTCGGGAAAGAATATATCTTTGGGGGTTTAGTTTAAATGCACAGCCTCCACAAGATGACAATAGATAACGGCTCCCGACTAATCGACTTTGCTGCAGCTCGTAATACGGTGATAAGTAGCACTAGGTTACTCAGACACAGCAACCTGGCGATCTCCAGATGGTCGAACCGCCAACCAAATCGACCACGTGCTAATGGGAGCACTGCACCCATCAAACATCTTGGACGTGCGAACCTTCCGACGTGCAAATTTGGACTCTCACCACTTTCTTGTTGTGAGGAAGTTCAGAGCCCGACTGTCAAACGAAAAAACACGAAGACCCCCAAAGGAAGAAATTCAACATCGCATGATTTAGCACATCTGAGAAAGCTAGAGACTACAGTGAGCAACTGACCGGGAGCTCTCTTCCGTACCGCCCTAGCCACAAGCGTCAGAGACAGCTATGATAACCATAGGCGCGGTATTGAAGCAGCAGACGTAAAATGCAGGAATGCAAATGCTGCAACGGAAAACAAGAGCAGCAAGAGAGGAGTACCGTGAAGAGCGTAGGAACGAGAAAAAGTCCTGCGAAGAAAGAAAAAGGCATCAGCAACCTCTCAGCTCAGGTATCTCGAAGACTCAGCACTACCACCAACATCCGCGAGCCGGTTCTACATAACAGCCAAGCAACTGGCATCTGGTTATATGACTGGCACGCAAGCTTTTCGAAAAAGCGAAGGGAACCTAGTCACCGAAACACAGGGAATTGTAGACGTGTTTAAGCAGCACTTCCAGCAACTGCTTATTGGGCATTATGTAGAGGAAGCAACAGGAGAACAAAGAGGCATAAGACCACTCAATGAAGATGTAGTCCCAGCGCCCAGTATTGTACAGTTTAAAAAAGCCATCGATAAGCTTAAAAACAACAAATCCGCGACTCGAATGACCTACCTGCGGAACTCTTCAAGTTTGGAGGAGATGTCCTGGTAGGGCGCATGTACCAGCTCATCAACCATGTGCGGGAGGAAGAAAGCATGCCCGACGACTGGTGAAATAGCTCCATATGCCCAATCTACAAAAAAGGCGATTCTATGTCCTGCAAAAACTACACAGGCATATCTCTGCTTAAAGTTGCCTACAAGATCCTATCCAATGTACTATGTGAGCGTCCAAGACCTTTCTGCAACAATCATCGGCACGTACCACTGTGGCTTCATGCCAGGCAGATCAATGATAGACCAAATCTTTACATTGAGGCAAATCCTGGAAAAGACCAACGAATTTCAAGTCGAGACGCACCATCTTTTTATCGACTTCAAAGCCGCATATGATAGCATAAGTCGCCAAGAGCTTCTATTGGCAATGTCGGAACTCAGGATCCCGAAAAAACTGATCCAGCTATGCCGCATGACGCTACAAACTACGCGGTGCAATGTGACACAGCTCATCCGAACTCTTACAGACGTGTATACGGTTCAGACAAGGAGATGCGCTATCATGTGACTTCTTCAACATAGTCCTGGAGCAGATAGTACGCAAAAGTTGTGTTAGCCTGGAAGGCACAATCTTCAACAGGTCTTCCCAACTGCTTGGTTATGCGGACGACATCGATATCATCGGCCGCTCCAAGCGAGCTGTACTTGAAGCATTCACAGCTATTGATGAACAGGAAATGCGTTGGTCTTGAAGAGAATGGGGACAAAACCAAGCTTAGGACAAAACGTCACTGTTAGTAGCAGTAATTTCGAGGTAGTCAAGGAGTTCAACTACCTCGGAACAAATATCAATTCCACGAACGACGCCTTAGTGGAAATCCGACGAAGAATGACCCTAGCGAACAGCTGGTACTTCAGGCTGGCCAAACAAATGGGTTCAAAACTCCTTTCTAGAAAGACAAAGTGCACGCTATACAAAACGCTAATTTTACCAGTTCAACTCTACGGCGACGAGTGCTGGACGATGAGTAAAACAGGGGAATTGATACTGGGCACTTTCGAGAGAAAAATGCTTCGGAGGATATTTGGTCCTATATGCGAAGAGGGCGAATGGAGAAAATTCAATCGAGAATTGTACGAGCTGTACCAAGATGTGGATGGAGCCAAAGCCCGTCGACTACACTGGTTCGGCCAAAGCGAAAACAAAAATGAAAGCAACGCTCCAGCTAAGAAAATATTCGAATCCCAGCCCCCACGTTCGAGACGCCCACGAAGACCAAACCTCCGCTACAGGGACCAGGCGGTTATAGACGCAAGAGCGCTTGGTCTCGGCGACTTGAGGGTGCGTGCGAAGGACCGCAACTGATGAAAGACCGCAATATGTCAGGCAGCGACCCTCTATGGATCGGGAGCCCGATAAGTCAGTATATTTTACATCATTTGAGATTTTAAGATCATATCTTCGCGATTAACTTAGCGGACTTACCACGTTTGATTTATTAATTCAAATAAATTGAACGTATTCATCCGACGTTTCAACAAAATTACCGTGACCACGACAAATGTAATTTTATTGAAACGTCCGTGTCGGGTGAATACGTTCAATTTATTTGAATTAATAAATCAAACGCGATAAGTCCGTTAAGAAAATTAAATAAAAAGAACTATTTGGCCTGTAGCTCAGAGAACTCTCCATTAAAATAATTTTTGTTTTATTAAACAAAATTAAAATGTATCTAATACTGCTTTTACACTGCCGCCTTACACAAGAGCTATTTTTAATACTCTGTTTGGGCCTTGGACTCCATTCAATTGCAAAGAAGCTCTTAAACACAAGAATATTTAATAGATTTTAACTTAGTTCAATTATCTTGCTACTCTTTATACAATGTACAATTAATAGAAGATCTTACTCGAACTATTACAAAACAGAAAGAGCAATTTTGTCTACCCCGGCCACAAGACATGTACGTCCTTCAGCGACGTGCTTAAAAATCGAAAGGTGAAATTGCATGATGTAAGGGCAGTATGAGCCTCCTTTTGTGTTCACATTTACCCTAGAAAATATTTGATGAGGGTAATGTAAACACATTTTGGGGGTGAATGTAAATATAAGCATATATTTCTTTAAATAATGTTTTCGGAGAAGTATTATGTTGTTGGGTAAATATATTTTCAGCCCAGAAGACTTATGGATTGCCAGTAGCTGTATTTATCATAGGATTCATGTCAGAAGGATAAACAAAAAGTTGAGAAAAAGAAAAGTTTCAAATCTAAACTAAAGTTGAAAATTTAAAAACATAAACAAGAGGAAAAGAAAATTCAGTTTAAATAGGGATAACCTTCAATTACAAAAAAAAAAACGAAGGAAATCTCAAAACTGAAGAAAAAAAACTTCAATTAAATACATAGCCGATTTGCCGAAAAGTTGAGACAACACAAGTCAAACAAATTCAAGCCTTTCAAGTGGGAGAATACATATTTGTTTTGTTCCAGGCGCGGTACCATGATTTCAGTCAAGAGTCGGAGATCATTTCGAAATAAAATGCACGACTGGATTGTACGAACTTGCTCTTGTAGCTAACAACTTTTATGTAGCTATTTATGCTTTTATGTCACCATTGAGGTTTAGTTATTTAGGTGTAGTTATCCTATGCAGGTGTAAAGCATATGTAGGTAAGATTACCTCTATTTTTAGTATAATGAATTGTCGAATTAATGATTAAATGAATAGTTACATACATACGTACCTACCTACAAATGTATATTTAAATCTAAGTTATGGATTTTAATTATGTAAGTTAGGAGAGTAAAATATATCTACATATATAGACATATTGGTGGAACCTAAGTATGTAAACATGTACATATAATAATGAAATTGAAGGATGTAGGTGGCAAGGTAGCTATATACATACATCTTTATAATTTAGGTGCACTATGCATACATAAGATTCATGTGATTCTTAGACACATATATGTATGTATACATAAATGTATGAGGGCCTACATTGTATTTAGTATTCAGTGATGTAGGCAAAAATTCGTAGAAAGGGAATATAATAAGGTAGAACTAAATGGATAATACACATACTTAAACGTTTTTATATAAGACGTTATAGTTTGAGGGAAACCAAGGATGCAATTTGAATTCGTTGATAAATAAGAATATATAAGAAAAAAATCAAAAATCGTTGGAGCGGTTTTTTAATAAATAAATTTTTATGTATAAAATTTTGAAAACATTTTTAGAAAAAAAAATTGAAACGCTATTTTGAATATATTATTAATATACATATAAAATTTTAATTAAAAAATATTCTGTCACTGGTTTTTGAAAAAATCGATTTTTCAAAAAAAAAATTTAATTTATTTTTTAAAAATCGAAAAACTTTTTTTGAAAATTTGAATATGCAGTTTAATTAACAATTTTAGAGTGCATGTGTATAAATAAAAATTATTTTAATCGGTTCATGGAAAGTACCGTTAATAAGTACGCAAAAAGAAATATTTTTATACTTAAAAGTGAACTGTACTAATTTAAGAACACACAAATTTTTTTTATAAAAATTCTTGGAGCCGTTTTCGAAAAATAAATTTTTTTCTTAGCGGTTTTTTAACTTTTGTATGGGAGGTACTGTTGTTTTTTTTATTTTAGAAAAATAGTTTTTGTTTTAACTATTCAAGATAATGTCAAAAAAAAACACTAAATACGAAGTTTCGAAAAAATCTATTGAGTCGTTTTCGAAATTTTGAATTTTCAAATGAAAAAAATTAATTTCTAAACAAAATTTTTTTTGAAAAATTTTGGTATACAATAGTGTTTATACTTTCTACGAGCTTCTGCGTAAAAAATTAAAAAGAAATCATATTAACCGTTTCCGAGAAAATCGAAAACCCAAAAAATGGTTCTACTATAGGTTACAAAAATAACTATTTTTTTCCAAAAAAAAAAAATTATTAAAATATACCCCTTCCCTTCATTAATGAACTTTTTTTTTTATAAAAATCGTTGGAGCAGTTTTCTGAGAAAAATAAGATTTTTGTTTTTGGCCAAAAAAATGTATGGGAGCTACTGTTATTTGTCATCTTAAAAAAATGAAAAAAACGATGACAGACAGACGGAATCGGTAGATCCACTCCTGTATGGTCGAGACGTCATCGCTCAAAGTGCAGAGGAGCGCCTTCGGTTCAGTAGAACTGTGTCCAATCAGGACCGAAGGGATAGGGCGAAACAAGAGAACCAGTTCTGGTGGCTCTCTGAACAGCATCATGATATTTAAAGTCAATTAAGATGGTATGTCTTGGCAGACTTACATACATATAGGGTAATTAGGTATAGGGAACAGTCGGGGTGGCACCAAAAAAAATTAAAAATATTTATGTATGTGGAGGCATATGTACATGTATGTGTGGGGTGTATGTAGTTTTTTTTTTTTTTTTAATTCATTTTTTATTTAATATTAACTTATAACTATCTTAAAGCTAGACAAAAATGTTTAAAACTAGCATAATTATCAATAACTTACAACTAATTTACTGGCCCTATACGAGCGCTCTTAACTAAACTATATCTCTTAATACTAATGTCTTTCGACCTAAAAACTATTTTAATTAAATCCAATTATTTTATTTTTTAACCAAGGAAACTTATTGACAAAAAACTTGTTATCTTATCATTTCTTTTTTACTTATAAGCTAAACCTAAAGATAGACTAAAAATAATTAAAACTAGATACAACTAACTTATACTAACTAAAACTAACGTAAACTACTTAAAATACCTAATAATACCCAAAACCACTTAAAACTACTTAAAAACTAGAACAGCCACAGCAGCATTTTTTTTCGTTTTTTTAATTTTTTTGTTTATTTTTTATATGAATGCAGACACACAACAACATGCAACCCACACATACATGTACATACATGCACAGACACGCAGATTCATGTACATATGCCCCCGCATATATATATATTTTTAATTTTTTTTTGGTGCCACCCCGACTGTTCCCCATACCTAATTGCCCTAAATCTATATAAGTCGGCCAAGACATACCATCTTCATCGACTTTAAATATGATGCTGTTCAGGGAGCCACTAGAACCTGGTTCTCCTGTTTCGCCCTATCCCTTCGGTCCCGATCGGACACAGTCCTACTGAACCGAAGGTGCTCTTCTCCACCTTGAGCGATGATTTCTCGACCGTACCTTGTATCAGTAAACCGTCTGTAAGTATCTGTCGATTTCTGTATTTGTCAGGTTCCTGTCGTTTGGTGGGGATATACCATTTGACCGTAATTCGCTCAATAAGGCGTTGGAGAAGCCTGGCCAGCGCATCTTACTGTAGTTGTAAGTATGCACAGGCACATACTCCTCCAACTCCATAAGCTCGTTTGGAAGTTGTATTACGGCGGCGAGTCCGCAGTGGTCACTGTCGAACTCGATCGTTCGTAAACAATTTCTTGGTCGTTGACCCACAGTGTCAGTAATTATTAGTCTTGCGTCTTTCAGCAATAGATCCAGATAGGCACCGCTTCTTGGGAACGATGGCCTCTCTGGCTAGAAAATCGAGGCGATACTCAAGGTTGTATCGACCCATCCAATTATACAAATGGTTACCTCGAGGATTTTGTATTTGATTTCCCCAATATATGTGTTTGGCGTTTAAATCACCCGCTAATATGTAAAAGTTTTCTTTCGAGCTCAATCTTAAGCATTCAAAAAGATTTTCAAGCTCTGTTATAAGCTGGGTGGGCTGAGGTGTTTCCGGTGCATAGGCAGCGATCACATACATTCGCTTCCCCTGCTGGAGATGAATGTATATGATGCATGCCTCTAACGTCCGAAATTTTCGCACATCACTATTATATATTACCTTATGACTAATGCCTTTACGTATAAAGATTGCGACGCCTCCTCCTTGAGTGGAGTTGGGTCGGTCTCTTCGTACGGTATTGTAATTGTTGTTAGTCAATTTATATTTCTGGTTAAGCTTAGTTGCGCTAGCCATAAACACATCTGGTTGTGTGTCTGCATGCGTATGCAAAATATAAACAAAAAAAAATTTAAAAACGAAAAAAAATGCAGCTGAAGCTGTTCTAGTTTTTAAGTAGTTTTAAGTGGTTTTGTGTATTTTTAGGGATTTGAAGTAGTTTAAGATATTTTTAGTTAGTATAAGTTACTTGTATATAGTTTTAATTATTTTTAGTCTAGCTTTAGGAAGTTTTTAAGTAAAAATTTAAAATGATCTGATACTGAGTTTTTGTAGTAAAGTTTTCTTGGTTAAATAAAAATAAAATAATTAGATTTAATTAAAATAGTTTTTAGGTCGAAAGACATTAGTATTAAGAGATATAGTGTAGTTAAGAGCGCCCGTATAGGGCCAGTAAATTAGTTGTAAGCTATTGATAATTATGCTAGTTTTAAACATTTTTGTCTAGCTTTAAGATGGTTATAAGTTAATATTAAATACAAATGAATTAAAAAAAAAATCAATATGTACCAAGTTTGACGCAAATCTATCCAACCGTTTAGGCTGTACACTCGAGGACAGACAGACAGACTGACAGAATGACAGACAGACATACAGACGGAATCGGAGGATCCCCTTTTTTTTTGTTCTCTATGATCGTTATGTCATGTTTGATTTTTAAAAAAATATTTTTTTTTACGAATACATAACTTGCGTACCGCCTACAATCAGTGGCACCCCTTTTTTTACCCAATTATTGGCACCCCCTCATTCAATAAGGATTCTTACAAAAACTATCAATCTTATCAAGCCAATGTAATTTTAGTCTTAATTTGATTAATTAGTTCTTCAGTCGGTGTGTGGAAGTGAAAGTATTAACACATTTTAACAAAGTGAAAATTTGCAAAATTGTGTGGATATAATATTTAGTGAGCCATTTTTAGTCATTAATATATGAATATTATATACAAAAAATATGTTTTTTAATATCAGATAATACTAAATTATTCGTATTTAACTATTTTTAAGAGATTATTTGCTATTCTTTTAATTAAAAGGATGTGCAATAATTGGTTCCAATAAAGAAGAGGTTCCAATTATTGGCACTCGGGTGACAATAACTGGTTGTATGGAACTATAGTTATGGGCACTGCCACTAAATATACTTTCAAGACTGCTAATAACTATAGCATTAAACCGCATGCGGCCCTCGGCTTGTTTTTATGCGGTCCGTGACACATGCTTTAATCAGAAAATAGTTTTGGATATAAATAGTTTGGATAATAATAGTATTCTTTGTCAAAACATAATCAATATTTGGTATAATTTATTTATTTTTATTCTTGTAACATTCCATTCGCATGACATCATTGAAAAGTGATGCTATCACAATCACTATATTTTCACAGTGAATTGAATAGTTATTGGTTCAGAATTAGTACCGCGTGTACCTAGATCGAATCGAAATATGATCACACGATCCGATACGGCGTAACAAGCTGAAAGTGTGCGCGTATACCTAAATGGAGTGCTCGGTTAATCGAATGTCTTGGTATGCGTGGTATTAAGTTCTGGTCGACAAATGGAAATTGCGGCAAGGGAAGTTGATATTTTTTAAAATGTTTTTTACGCATATAAGGCCCGTTTGCTGATACCAAACATAAATATTTATGTTCAACTTAAAACGCTTATGGGTTACTGTTTTCCTCTGCGTAAACTGTCACATAAGTGCTTAAGTAGAACTTAAATGTTTAAGGTGTGTATCAGCAAACGGGCCTAAGTTCCCCAAACATTCATTCAAACAAAGCTCTCACGCACTACACTGTGTACACACTTCGATTCTATTTGAATTCGATTACTTGATCATGTGAGGTAAAAAACCTGGATCGAGTACTGTTAGTCCGGTATTACAGAGCGCGTGTTTACCCCTGCGTGAATGAAGTGCGAAAGAGATAGAAAGAATGAAAAGATGAAACAGAAATAAATCTATCTGAACACCCGCGGGTAGGATCTTCCTTGCGTGGTTTTGACATTTCTCTTTCTACTCTTTCTTTTTTTTTCGGATTTGCTTCATTTAATTTTCGCTGTAGATGAATGAACACCAATCCAAATGGCTGACGAATTTAAATGCAGCAAAGAAAAAACTTCTAAGCTTATTTTAAAATACGAAATGAGCTTTACAATCCTTGTCTTTGTCATTCGAAAGACCTATATAAATAACTTTGCCTTCAATTTTTCTTTTAAAAATTATTTTTTGTTCAATATCTGGACTGGGCAAAGAAGATAAAATGAAAGATAGCTGTCAAATAAACGCGCAGTGATGAAAATTAGAAAAAGGTTTCGTGTAATAAACGCGCGTTACCGAATAGAAGTTCAAAAGAAAATAACCAAGGCTTGCTGGTTACAGTCACGCGTTGTGTAATACGTGACATACATATCCAAATCGAGTAACTGATCCGTGTAAACGTAGTGTATCTTTTACTATTATTGGTGGAATTCCCGGAAAGTATTCTGTTTTTGTAGGTAAAGAAAGTTTTTGTTGATGTTTATTAGTAAAGCTTTGAATTCTACACAAAGTATTTAACAAGCAGTTTAGGAAAAAAAATAAAAAAAACTAACTTCATTATAGTTACGAACAAGCGAAAATTAAGTGATGAACATAGGGTATTTAATCAGAAGTGGGAACTTGATTAATTTGTTTGCAAGAATAACAATAAAGTACAGTGTATGATTTGTATGCAAGTTTTGTCTTTCAATAAAAAAATATAATATTAAACGTCATTTTACTACTTTACACGAAGAAAAATATAAAATAAATGTATCTGAAGCAAGAACTATTATTGCGGCTGAGTATAAGAAAAAACTAACGCAACAGACAATTTTTTTTCTTAGAGGAAATGCAGACAATAAACAAAGTTTGGCTGCATCTTATGAAGTTTGCGAAAAAAATATGTGATTACATTGTTAAATGTGAATATTATTAATTATGTTTTGGATGAAAGTACCGAACCGACAGATATCAGTCAATTATTAATTTTTATTCGATGCATTTCAAAAGATTTTTTGATCACGGAGGAAATGTTAAATTTAATGCCACGCATGGTTCAACTGAAGGAGGCGACATCTTTAAGCTGTCGCAAACTAATATGGAATACGGTGGGTATCCAAAATGTTCTTGTATTTTGATCGATGGAGCAATACCTATGACAGGAAACGTTACAGGACTTACGGGACTCCTAAGACAAAATGGCTTTGCTTGCTCATTAATCCATTCATCATACATTCATACACCAAGAATTATGAGAGCCAAAAGAAAAATTTGCAATGGTGTTAGAGTAAAGAATATTCTTGAAGAAAGGGATTTTATTTATTTTTACAATAATTTAAAGGTATCTTGAATCTGGTTCTTTTGAACGTCATGTCGCATCAAATTATAGAGCTAGTAAAGTATCATTTGGATATTTCATAAGTGAGGTTTGTGAAGCTATATGTTCTCAACTGGGTCTAGAATGTTTCCCTTTGGTAACTACTATACCGAACGACTGAAATCAGCAAACATGTAGAACGAAAAGCAGCTTTTGACACCATCAACCGAGGGGCTTTGTTTTACAAACTGTACAATTTGGGATTGTCGTTGAAGTTCGGTTTAATACTTGAAGAGTTGTACAGAGGAACACGGGCTGCAGTTTGGAACGGAACGAATCTTTCGGATTGGTTTGCAACTTCATCAGGAGTGAGGCAAGGCTGTACACTGAGTCCTACCCTCTTCTCGCTCTTCATAAATGATTTAATTGATTTCCTTCCTGGAGGAGTTGACTTTGCGGGAGAGCGTATTAAAGCATTGATGTTCGCAGATGATATAGTCTTGTTTGCATACTCCCCAGAAACACTTCAACTTATGATTAACAGGATTTACAATTACTGTCGTTTATGGAATTTAGTTGTTAACATTCAAAAATCTAAGGTGATGATTTTTAAAAGAGGAGGTGGACGAAATGCATCGAACGAAAAGTGGGTGTTTAACGGAGAAGTCATCGAATGTGTCAACGAGTACAAATACCTAGGAGTCATCTTTTCCAGCAACTTAAGCATGGAAAAGCATCTAGTAGAAAAACTACAAAAAGCAAAAACAGCCATAAATATAGCTTGGAAAAGAGTTTTTATGAACTTCAACATAGCACATAGCAGCAAATTTAAAGTGTTTGAAGCTGCAGCGGAGAGTATCCTATTATATGGTGCCCAAGTTTGGGGATGTAAAAAGTATCTCACAGTGGAGAAACTACTAACTCACTACGTGAAAAGAGTATTTCGTCTGCCAAGTAACACACCAAACTACGTCATTATGCTAGAGACAGGACTTTCACCACTATTCGTCAAAACCCTTAAATTGCAAGCAGACTATCTACTGAAAGTCTTTAAGATGAATGAATCTCGACTGGTCAAGAAAGTAGCTCTTAAGGCAGTACAAAATCAAAATAGCTGGTACAGGCAGTGGAATTGCCTAGCGGAAGGATGTAACGTGGTGTTCAATTTAAACGTTGGAAACATATCAAGTTTTAAGGATATATTATATGACGTGATTGCGAAAGTAGATGATAAATGTAGAGAAGATTATATATCTGAAGCTTCAGAGTCCTTATTCAGAACAGTTTATAGAAGGCTGAACCACAATCTTGCAGAAAGAAATTACTTCAGTGATGCAAATAGTGTGAACGAGATTTCAACAATGGTTAGACTCCGAAGCGAACTTATAAGCCTGAATTTCATACCGCACAGACCCGAACTACCATTGGAGTGCAGTATGTGCAATCTTAGAGAAAGAGAGGACGTTCTTCATTTCGTTGGAAAATGCCCTACTCTTAGGGAAACAAGAAGGAGCTTTTTCGGAAGTGACTTCTTATCGGATGAGCAAGTTGTTGACATTCTAAATGAGATGAATGTCGGCAATTTGTACAAATTTTGCAAAATTGCGCTAAAATATAGATCCAGAATTATGAACGAAGATTTCTGATTTATTACAAAATATTCTACTTAAATGAATTCAAACTTAAAAATTGTGAAAATAACTTCTTTTTTAAATCCATATCCAATAATTATAAAAGCTTATTACAATACTTGTATAATTTATGTTTATTGTCAATCTGGCAGACGGCAAATGCCATGTCATAATGATTTTTTGTATTATGTATTACATATATATGTAAAACCATGATTTAAAAATGTATTTATAATAGTCTAATAAAAAAAATCTATCTAATCTAAATCTAATCTATAGAACGAAAAATGGAACTTCCCCAACTGCTTGGGGGCTATTGATGGCAGCCATATTGCTATTCGCTGCACTCCGAAAGCGGGAAGCCTTTTTTGTAATTATAAAGTGACTTACCATAAGTTCAAAAGTTATTATTCCTTCACTATGCAATAATTTATTTTAACAGCAATTTCATAGTACTGGTCTTATGGCCATCGCAGACGCAAACTATAGATTTAGTTATATTGATGTTGGTCTTCGCTATCATCGTAATGTCATGTTTGATAGTTATCTCAAAACTTTTTTTTTCGACGAATGCATAACTTGCCTTATAGTAGGTACCTATAATCGCAAGTAAAAAGAAAGAAGAAGAAGAAAAAGTTGTGCGCGTAACAATTTGTGAAGTGTTGAAATCAAATACTTAGGATCAAGGTTTTGATGGAAACTAACACATTGCTTATCGAATTTGGCTATAAATTTGAACATAGAAAGTCTAAATTTACACATTTTATGCTTATATATAAAAACTTTGGTTTAAATTCTGTTGAATTTTAAACATAAATTATGTATATATAAATTACGTTTAAACATCTTTGGTGTAGAAATACTCATTTTTACTTCAAATCTTTATTTAAAATTACACACAAGAGCCTTAGCATTTACACGTTAAATATTTTGAATTAATAGGTGCGTAAAAATACTGCAATTATGGTAGGCAACAAATTTCGTAGCTTTATGATAGTAAAATTACACTATTAATTTTTAGAATGTAACATCATTTTTAGGGAATAAATAGATTTTGGTGCATGGCGACTGGAGGTTTAATGTTGAACCTCTTTTCTGTATTTGCGCCTAAGAATAACAATCAGAGCTCAATCTTTGACTAGATTTTTGGTCAATTCCGTTTTGTAGAATTTAATAAGATCTTCTGCCTGTGAAACTGTTTGAAACTGTTAAGAAAGTTGTACTTTTTCTCTCAAACTTGGAATATTTGTGGGTTCGATATTTCTCCAACCATCTCCGGACTTTTTGAACAAGATAATATCGGGGCTTGGACTCACCTGGCTGATTTTCGTTTTCAACACACCCCATTAACACTCGTATTCAAGTATAAATAAGAATTTCCCTGCCACATTTTTTTCTGCAAAAAAACACAGGTACCATTTATGTGGTCGGTATTTGAGGCCGTCGTTTTGCAACAAATGTTTTTAACTTTATCTCAAAGATCTCAATTAAAAATGGCGTCCCAAACATTCTGAGCCTGTTAATGGCCGCTAGAATTTTCTAATTTGGGAACACCAATAAGTTGCCCTTCTTTATAAAATGTAATTACAATAAAGAGCCGTTCTTCTTTCGATTTTCGAGCAACTAGACCTGGTAGTAGTTTGTCCGTCCCAATCCCAATGTACAGTTACAACGTCTGGTACAACTTTAAGTACGGTGACTATCCGTCCCGTATTTCCCGGGACGGTCTGTATTTCGCTCGAATCTCCGGGTAAATTTTAAGAAAACCCTGGACGTACAACTGTCCGGTATTTTATTTTTTGTCCCGTGTTTGTCCCGGGCTTGTCCAATAATATATTTATATTATTTTAATAACGTTAAAACCTTTTAACAATTTTATTTACATTAATTTAGTTATACATTTAATAATTTTATGTTAAAGTGCGAATCCGCCTTAACTAATAGTTCAGGGGGATTTACTATAAAAGATTGTTCACTGAACGCATTAATTTGTCACCTTCGTTGAGTTGTCAAATTTCTCTTCAAACTGTTCATGTGTTTCTTTATTTATTCCGGATAAGGAATAGAATGGATGGAAAAGACGAAATGTTTATCTAGAATATCTAGAATGGAATGAATAAAGAAACAAAAATTCTCTCCGGAATAGAAAAGAAAAAAGATTACATCAATCAGCTCTTGTAAAGTGTTTTGATGATGACAAGAAATAAGATATCTCTATGGAAAATGGTAAAAATAAATTATTATTAACATCACATTAATTGTTATTTATGCATTTATTTCAATAATAAAAATATAAACTATGTTTGGTCATCCATTTTGTTTACTTGGTTTTCGTCTTTGGCAGCTGTCATTTGTTTTACTTTCATATGAAAGGGTTATTCCGAGAATATTCTTTTCATTCCGTGTTTAACATGGAATAAAAAGAATTCATTCCAAACGTTCCGGAATGTATAAAGAAACAACAAAATAGCTTATCTGGAATATTCCATGGAATAAAGAAACGCAAAACTGCTATTCCGAATATTCTGGACATACCAGAATGAATAAAGGAATACATTCTGTATCTTCACAAAAAAACACAATACATAAATTTGAAATTTATGTCATCATTTTTAAAAAGATGAGCCTACGTATGTACTTCTACCGAATGAGAGAAAAAATGTGAGTGTTTACTTCTCCAAGCAAATGGAATTGTTTCTTTTTATTATTTAAAATAAATTTATAAATATAAATAGAAAATGTGAATTCAACGATGATATTCACAGTGAATTTTCCTCCATAAACCACAATGAAAGAGCCATTACCGTAACCTGTTTAAAATACGTTTGTACGTTTTTTATATGCAGTGGTAGAAGATTTGATATTGAACAGCACTTAAAACAAAAGTGCCACTTCAAACAAAAGTGTACGATGCTTTTTTAATTCGACAAATATTCAGGGACCTGCAGGTAGAAGAGTGCAATCAATGATTGGACATAGAAATATATAAAAGGCTGTTTTGATCAAATATATTCCTGTGCACGCACAAAATGTGAAACTATTGTGTCAATGTTCTTGAACCCAATTATATCGACGAAATTAAAACTTTTCTACGCAGAGTAAATTTTGTGACAGTTTTTTCTGATTGTTCTAATCATGGCTATACAAAACTGTGTCCGCTCGTTATCTTACACCACAACTAGGTATAGTTGACCTTGGAGTTTGAAAATCTTCGAAGGGAAACACCGGACATTAATTTAAAATGCATAGATAAAACGTTGGTAACATTTTGGTAATTTGTGCTTACAACATAAACTGTAATTCTGGCCGGTAAGCAAGAAAAGACAAGAACAACATTTCTTAATAAACTTCAAGCCATTACACGTAATGATCTCATTGGTCACGACTTACGAGTAAATAACTATTCGTTTCTTTTATCTCTAGAATGTTCGTGTTGAAAAATTTAAGGAAATTTGCGAAAGGTCTCAGAAAAATATTTCAAAGTAGTTGGTTACAGCAAAACTAGTTGGCTATCTTTAAAACCAGCTATTGAGAGAATAAAACAACTTTAAAATCCTTTAACCCCCAGTTCCATAGTGGGAGCTTAGACTCCACTTTTGGTTTAAACTTGAACCTTGAACTAAGTTCTATTTGTAGTTTAAGTTCTGCCGTTTAAACTTCGGTTCAGCGTTTGTATTGTTGTTTTTTTTTCAGAAAATATTATGAACAAAACAAAATTGTGTATTCAAATGTTATCGAGATGTTATAGTGATTTTGAATTTTATTTTATTTATTAATCTCGTTGTTTCGCGTGTTTTTTTGTGTCAGAGAGAGAAAGGGAGGACGAGTTATTTTTGACTCCAAACTAAGGGTTATCCATTTTGCGGTTTCAAAAGTAAACGTTAGTAAAACACATATAATATATTTTCTTTATGATATTTCTTTTTTATTATAAATATTGAACGTTGCCATTATGTGTGAAACACTACATCATTTAAATGACCACCACGCGAACTGTTGCAAGCATCGATTATTTTGAGGTAATTTTCGACCACTTTTTGACACATATTGGGCGGTATCTCAGCCATAACTTGACAACTGCTGGTTTTTAAGTGCTCAAGAGTTAAAGGTTTATTTGCATAAACACGGTCTTTCGCGTAGCACACGAAAAAAAGTCCAGCGGTGTCAAATCGCATGATCTTGGTGGCCAGGTGATTTCGCCACGAAGAGAAATTACGCGGCCAGGAAATGTCGCTTGCAATAAAGCCATATTCGCTTGAGTTGTGTGGCATATGGCACCGTCTTGTTGAAACCACATATTCTCCAAGCCGTATTCTTCAATAACAAGCAAAAAAAAGTCGGTTATCATATGACCATAACGCTCCGAATTGGCGGTGACAGTCGTTCCATCGTCGTTTTCGAAGAAGTAAGGTCCAATCACACCTCCGGACCACAGAGCGCCCCAAACAGTGAATTTTTGTGGATGTAATGGCTTCTCTTCAATTACTTGAGGATTCTCAGAACCCCAAATACACCGAGTGAGAAATGTGCTTCGTCGCTGCGAAAATTTTGTTCGAAAAATCACCGTCCACCGCCTGTTGTTCAAGCACCCATTCGACGTATCTACGGCGTTGTGAATGGTCAGCTGGCTTCAGTTGTTGTGTGCGCTGGACTTTACATGGATGTAGGTGTAGATCCAAATGCAAGGTACGCCATAATGTGTCGTAAGACAGTCCTAATTTCTGAGAACGACGAGGAATCGACACTTTCGGGTCTTCGGCAACACTTTCACTTCCAGCAGCGATATTTCCAGTGGTACGAGCGAAACGATGATGCATAGGCTTTACAATATCTGTGACTAATCCAATCTCTTCAAATTTCTTCACAATTTTGCCAATTGCTTGCGTAGTTGGACGATTATGTAAACCATAATCTCCTCTAAAAGCACGATATGTGGCTGTGGCAGAATCACCATTTTTGTAGTAAGTTTTAACAATTTTTGTGCGTTGTGCGATAGTTAAGCGATCCATTTTCGTAAATGTCAGACTTTCAACTGAAAAAGAAAAATTGGTTACACAACTTAGTTTGACAGATGTCGGATTCCAACCCTATACTTTTGAAACCGCAAAATGGATAACCCTTTATTATTATAAACTCTAATTGATGAAAGTACATAAAATAAAGAAATAGATTGTGTGTACTTTTGTACACGCGCTAGAAGTTAAACTTTCCTAATTTGAAACAATTTTTTCTTTCATAATTCTATGTCAGCAAAAACATATTTCAATTTCTTGGAAACCGGTTACACATTTTATTTAGTAAAGGTGTCGTGTTATCGGTTTGACATAGACATTTTTACCTCCAACGCTGCAAAAGAAGTTTTACTTCAAAGGTTTTACTTCAAATTGTATTTTATTTTGTATTTATTTATGCATATATTTATAATAAAAAATTTAAAAAAAAAGAAAAAAAAATAGGTTCTGCCTTACATTTTCAATAATTTTTTTTAAATGCAGAAAATGAAGCTCCTCGTCACGAGTAGTTTTTTCAGTTGGAATAAAAAATGATTGATGTACATTGATTGTAGATACTTTTAGCATTATATAAATGTTTACACGATTCCAATCAAGCTAGTAGCTTAGAAGTGACCAGCCACAAGAAGTTTGATTTTTCGCATTCTCACAAAAACAAAATGGAAATGGTATGCGAAAAATAAAATTTAAATGTTCATATTTTGCTTTGGTGCTATTCGTTTGTCCTCTTTTCTTGCATTCCTCGCCATGAATCGACTATAAGCAATTTAATCAGAGTTCCGACCGACCGACGAACGTTCTGAGTTACCTCGAAAAACATGAACTAATGTCGTTTCAATAAAAATCGATCCGCCGTCAATTTTTTTCTGAAAATAAGATTCGTTTCAAATTAAAACCAATTTTTTTTTTGGAAAAACAGATCCGTATTGAATCCCTTTTTGAAGACGGATTCAAAACGGATTTGTGCATAGATTCTTACACACACTACAATATTTGTTTTGCAGTTTCTCAATTGTTGTGTTGTCAATTAATTTTTATTTTGTGGCAGTGTACAGTAGAAATAAATTAATATTATTAAAAAATTAAAATATAGTTAAAAAATTCTTGGAAATAAATGATTAAAAAAGTGCAACTGGATTAAGCAATTCCCCCGCGGTGGAATCAAAAAATAAAAACGAAATAATGATGAATTAACGAATTGAAGATATGTTTTTTTAGAGCTGTCAAGCAACACACACACACAGTCACAAAGAAAGATTTTAGTAGCGAATCTTATTTTATTGAAAGTGAAACGAAATCGCCATAAGTATACATACCTCTTCTTAGATGTTGGCTTTTTTTCTTGTTAACGCCAAGACTGTATATGGGAAATATATAATTTACCAAGTAGGTATATAATTTATCAAATTTAACAAAAAATTTAACTCAATTGACACACGGCCTAAACCAATACTTTTTTGCTTTGAAAACAACGATTACGGATTTAATCTCTTTTTGTGACTGTGTGTGTTGCTTGGCAGTTCTAAAAAGAAAAAAATCTTCAATTCGTTAATACATCAGCATTTCGTTATTATTTGCTGATACCGCCGCGGGGAAATTCCTAAATCCACTTGCACTTTTTTAATATTTATTTCCAAGAAGTTTTTAACAATATAAATTTACTTTTTCTGTAAACTGCCACAAGATAAAAATTAATTGAAAACAAACTATTAGGAAACTTCAAAACAAATATTGTTGAAAAAATGGTTTGCAATGCGAATACGTGCGTTCACTCATTTATTCTCGGATACCAAGCTATCGGAGTATATCTGTGGACGAATCAGATAGGTTAGCTGAAAGCTGTCAAAAAATCAAAGCAAAACGCATACCAATGAATTTTGCAGTCAGCTGGTTCTATACGTTTGTTCTCGGATAGCTAGTTATTCCAATTTTTTTGGGATAACTGAAGATAGCTTTCATTAGAGCAGCTGTTTGTTCATCAGATGTGGTTTTGCATTTGCACGCATTACAACAACAGAAAGTTATTCCAGATTGGTGGGAATAATTGAGTGAACGTCCCCATTGGTAGAGCAATGGCTCTAGATGGCTCTGTTGATGACGGGAAGAATTTTTAAGTTCGGTACACATTCTTAATGGGGGGTTGGTGTGAAGTGTCAACCCAGTTTAATAAACCGAGATAACTCGGGTTATATTTTTGCAAACCGAGTTGGCGAACGATGAAAGAACAGAACCAGAAAAGCGTGTAATTGAATGAATGCAAAAGGAAACCGACATGAACATATTCAAAACTACACCCCCCCCCCCCCCCTTTAGTTTGGTTTGTACCAAACACAATGCTCTAAGCCATATAAAGTTGATAATCGATTTAGTAGTAATTTAACCAACTGTGGCTCGGTTTCTCCCATAGCTTGTTGTTGTAGTTATTTTTTCAAATGGAAGTGTTGTTTGTTTTGTGTATGAGGTATTTTGCTGTCGTATATATGAAGCATCAAACCAAAGTGAATCGGAGCGCAAGCACACACATGCATCTGTTATGAAGGTAGACAGTAGCTAACATAATACCTCGCTTCGGTGGGAAAAGCGAAATCTCGGATAACGTAGATTTCAGTTCAAATCTGCGGATTTCACCATTATAGTTTTGGGATTTCGAAATCCGAGATTTCGTTGAAATCACAATGAAATCTCATTACCGATGCGCGTCATTCATAGTGAACGAGTCCATTTAAAAACTTCACCACATCTAGGTAAAAAACTTTTATGTGCCTCGTGTAAATGCTTATCATTATTGATTTGATCTTACCATTATTTTGCCAGTTTAATGGCATGAATTAATGGCAATTTGCCAGTCGTGTAAGTCCGGCATAAGGCTGTGTTATCAATGTGTCTATTGGGAGATGAACGGAAAAGTTATTTGTGTAAGCAAATGCGAATGACAGAAGGGTTTTTCGAGTCTTTATCTTATTAGTTTATGCTGTCAAACATCACTTTTAATGGTTCCGCATGTTAACTGAGCTTCACTGATGGTTTAAGCTTGAAATTTGCTATTTCAAATCAAATCAATTAAACCTGGGAACATTGTTTTTTTTTTTATAATCTACATGCGCTCAAGGGATTATACTACCCTGTAAAATGTCTCAATACTGCTCGGGCGTGAAGTTAAGGAAGAGAAAGAATGATAGAAATAATGTGTGGCGCGATGTTCTGAGACTGTAGGTTGTTGTTGTCTCAAGATTTTATCTCCAGGGATGGCGGCTGAACTAATGCGGAGAAATTTCGGTGTCTTATTTATCTATGTCCCTTATAATTCGCATTAATGTTTTAATTCTATGTAATATTTTATCGGTATACTAGCTTTACTCAATCACATGTTGTTAGTTTTATGCCTAAACAGCATGTAATGAGTAAACCAGCAACTCATTGTATGAAATTTATTTTTAGAATTGGTTTTTAATGAAAAAATAAGAGGACATATACTACGGCAGGGATCGAACCTGTGACTATGAGGTTGACAGGCGAACATACAACTATCGCCCCACGGCCACCCGCTCAAAAGAGCCACCAAATTCGTTGATTTAAATTAGCTGAAACATTGATCAAAATTTGAATTACGTTTGTAGAAGGAACCCTAAGGGCCATTCGCACAAACGTCACCATCAGTGGAACTTTGATTTGCGGTTCAGCTATTTTATTCACCGATTTCGACGAGTTAAGTGATGTTCAACGTTGGTAAAAATTGTGATCCGTGGGTTATCAACATAAACTCACGAATTTTGACCTAACGATTTAATCTCACCAATTTACATTAGCAGTCCGTTTAGTAAATATTTAATGCTTATTCCACATCTAATCCATGAATTTACTGATGGCCACTTGTACAAACGTGACTTAAATATTTGAACCGTGATTCAGCAATTTAAATTCACTATTTCAGATGAAAACTGGACTTCAACGATGATTCAAGTTGCAAGTATGTAATGCGCAGTTCATCCACCAAAATCGGCAGTTAAATTTACTGAACCACTGATCAAATATTTAAACCACATATTTAAATAAGATGGGATGAATCTTTCCAAACAAGATTTAAGAAAATAATATTGATGCTAACTGATTTGCAATTACTTTGTCTATTAATTAAACATAACGTGTCCACATGAATTGTGTATACTCCTCATAATTTGACAACATGAATCGTGAAAAACAAGATTAGCCCACTTCTGTTTTGTCTTATTTTATTGACGTCACCCGAGAAAAAAATCCATTAATCCACATCGGAGAAACAACAACAATTTCCAGATTTTTTTCACATATGACTTCAATAAAATAAGACAAAAAAGATGTCGTAATCTTGTTTTCTTTGATTCATGGTTTGACACTAATGTAAATAAGAACTTCTTAACTCACGTATCGTTTTCGTATCACATTCATTGTGTTTAAAGAATAAACAATTCTTCCAAATATATGGCGATGCTGTTTCGAATTTGACCGCAGACTTAGGATTTTTTGTAAGGCAATACTGGTCTACGGTTGCAACATGACATTTTAATTTATTTGTTTTTTTTCTGTTTTGTATTTTTATTAGAGTTAATTTGTTTTTTTTTTTTCAATTTATTAGTAATTAATAATGAAAAGGTTTAATTCAAAAAGTTCCAAGTGATATTTGGAATAGTGTTTCTTGTTTTATTAAAAAAAATTATAAAGAATTAGAATGTCTGTGTTTTTTAAATTAATGATGTTTTCCGTTCCGTTGCGTTACATGGAAAATTTTTACCCCCGGTATAGAAGTTTCACTTCAAAAAAATAAAAATCGCTCAAATGAATGCAGAAAAAATAATTTCCATTCACCATAATTTGGCTTTAGTAAATTGCTGATATCCCATCTATATTATATTATGAAATAAAATCAATTAGATCATAAAACTTAATATTTTGTTATTTTTTTCACGGATAAAACGACTGTCCGGTATTCGGCCGAATATAGAAAGATTATTCGGCTCCGGCCGAATATTGTTAAAGAAGCCGGATAGGCCGGATACCGAATACCTACCGACTATCCATCACATCTCTAATAAAATGTTTACATTCGTAAAAAAGCATCTCTATAATCTTAAAGAATGTCTTAAATTGAGAAAATAGAAACATTCTGCAGAGTTGCTTAAAATTATTATTTATTTAATAATTACATTTTCGTACAGGGATAAAAATGTATGTATGCCATGCTCATCTTCACCAAAATCCTTTAATGTTCAATATTAAATAAATTTTAATTAATCTTGTGGGAGTATCTTGAGTTGGATAGATTTTCAGATATGTAGAAGTGCCACATCATGTTACATATCTCCGGTTTTTTGGGGATTGGTTTTTTTTGATTTTTATTATCAGGTCAATACAGTTGCAGTATGCGTTGCCGAACCTGGATATTATGCCGCCCTAGGAAAAAATTGTCATTTTCACGCCCCAAATGAAAAGCAAAAAGATAACGACAACATTAACATATTTGGTTTTATTTAATAAATATCAAAAGCTTTCGACTAAATACATGCTTATAAGGTTTTTAAACTAAAATGCTGCTCTGCGCGATTTCATTTTTGCAAATATTTAAGCAATTTCTTCTTCTTCAATGCGATTAAACGTAAGTATGCATTTTTCAATTGAAATAGTTGCAAGACCGGTTAATTGCTGTTGGGTCATTGTTGAACGGAGATAGGTATTTATAAGTTTAAGTTCGAGAAGAAAACTTCTTCTGATGCAACACTTGCAGTATACACGTTAATAGTGGCTTACATAAACGTCTGCTTAACAAAGGACTGCACTGTCCATGTTCATTAAGTCAGACTTTGGGTCAAGCAAAGCTATAGTTAAACTGCAGTCCTTCTGTTCATATACGTCAAAATATCATTGGCGTCGAGCAGATTGCGCTGCCATTATTTTGTTGGCCTTCGTTTTGAATGCACTTATTCTGCATAGCATGTAATAATCGGATAGAAGCAATGGGATTGTACCCAGATTTTCTGCTTTCATGAAAACACGCAGCATCTTAAATCCCGTTAGTAAATATGGATACATTTCAGTTAAGAATGGTGCAGCTAAGTATCTTAAAATTGACATAGTTGAGGGATGATACAGGAAACAATTCAAAACAAATGCAACTAAAAATAAAATGCATGACTTGATGGATCATATCGTATGTGAAAGATGTCTAATAAGAACCTAAACATATTTTTAAAGTTTTTATTTAATTTTGTATATCTATGCAAAATTTATTTAATTTTCTTCTAAAAGAAAATTGATGTGACAATTTGAAACATTTAATGATATAAACCTAAAAACGAAATTTCAAAAAAAAAATCATTCACCCATTTTCGAAATATATACACATATATTATTTTTTCAAAAATCCAAACAAAGATTTTTCGAAAACGTTGGCACGCAGTATTATTTATAATTCAAAGGACCTCCTACAAAAAAAAATTGATAGAAATCCGTCGTGCCGCGTATGATAAAGTCGAAAACCAAAAAAAATGTGTGTTGTAGGTATCGTTAATAACAAACTATTTAAAAAAAAAATTGTCCAAACTGTGGACTATACCTTAAGTAATACACACATTTTTTACTTGCGATTATAGGTACTAAAGACAAGTTATGTATTGGTAAAAAAACAAAAAATTTCTAACAATCAAACATGACATTACGATCACAGAGAACATTAAAAAAGTGGGTCCCCCAATTCCGTGTGTCTGTCCGTCCGCGAGTATGCAGCCTGAACGGTTCGGTGGATTTGCTTCAAACTTGGTACATATTGTTTTTTCGGTAATATGCCCATACCTACATGGAAACAAAAATTGTTATTTTTGGTGTTTCTAGTAGAACCTTTTTTTGGTTTTCGAAACGAAAGCGGTTAATTTGATTTTTTTGAATTTTTTTACGCAGAAGCTCCAAGAAAGTTTAAGCACTATTGTATACCAAAATTCTTCAAAAATCTTTTTTTTGGAAATTAATTATTTTTTTTGAAAACTCAAATATTCGAAAACGAGTCAACAGATTTCTTCGAAACTTCGTATTTGGTGGTTTCTTTGACATTATCTTGAATTGTTAAAAAAACTATTTTTTCTAAAATTAAAAACAACGGTACCTCCCATACAAATGTTAAAAAACCGTTAAGAAAAAAATATATTTCTCGAAAACAGCTCTAAGAATTTTTATAAAAAAATTTGTGTGTTCTTATATTAGTACAGTCCACTTTAAAATATAAGTATATTTTTTGAGATCGCCGGGACGAAACGCCAATTTTTGTTGGACTAAAGGCCGTTAAAAGCTATTTTGAATCAATAATTCAACAAGTCCAAATATTTTAGTGCTAAGTCTTCTACTTGTCTGATGTATTTCAGTAGTATATAGAATTTGTATTATTAAAAACAACTTCTTATAAATATATTTTATTTTGCGTACCAATTAAAAATTAACGGTACTTCCCATAGAACCACTTTTAGAATTTTCGACTTTTGGATGAACCGACTAAAATATTTTTTTTTATACAAATGCTCCCTAAAATTGTTAATAAAACTGCATACCTACTCAATTTTTGCAAAAAAAAGTTTTTCGATTTTTTTTTTTAAATAATTAAGTAAAATTTTCTGAAAAATCGATTTTTCAAAAACCAGTCACACATTTTTTTTGGAATTTGAATTTCATATGTATATTAATAATAACTTCAAAATGGCGTTCCAAATTTTTTTTTTTTTAAATGTTTTCAAAATTTTATACATAAAAAATCAATTTATTAAAAAAATGCTCCAACGATTTTTTGAATTTTAAAATTGCAACTTGTTTTCCCTCAAAATATAATAACAACTAAGCAGAATAATAACATTTAATTATGTGTATTATCCATTTATTTCTACTTTATTTTTATTCCCTTTTTACGAATTTTTGCGTTCGTCACTGAATACTAAATACAATGTAAGCCCTAATACATTTGTATATACATATGTGTCTTTAAAAATCACATGAATCTTATGATCTTATGTATGTATATTGCACCTAAATTATGAAATTGTATGCATATAACTACCTACCCACCTACATCCTTCCTTTTCATTAGTATATGTATGTTTACGTACTTAGGTTCCATCAATGTGTATTGTAGATACATTTTACTCTCCTACATTACATAATTAAAATCCATAACTTAGAATTAAATATACATTTGTAGGTAGGTACATATGTAACTATTCCTTGAATCATCCATTCGACAAATTCATTATACTAAGAATCAAGGTAATCTTATCTACATAGGCTTAAAACCTGCATAGTATAACTACACCTAACTAACTAAACCTCAATGGTTAGGTACATTAAAGTAGTTAGCTACAAGAACAAGTTCGTGCGATCCAGTGGTACATTTTATTTTTAAATCGTCAGAGCCGTTTTCGAAATAATTAAAATGGTAGAAAAAATTATATGGCAAGTACAATTATTTTTGGGGCTAAAAAACCATTCAAAAATCTATTTGAGAGAATCACCTAAGACGCTTTTACATATATCGCAAGTAAAAAGAAAGATTAGTCTGTATTCATAGACAATTAGGCTAGATAGATCGGACAACATAGAACAACGAAAAAAAGTAGACTTAAATAGTTATTGAAATGAAATAGGCGAACGTGTTAATTATTTTTGCTTTAAAATGATTGCTCTTATCTTGGCGCCCACTTTATTTAAGTGCCGCCTTTGGCTACATGCAGGTTCGCCACCGGCAGTATGATAAGTTCAATAATTAAATAGAAACCAATTATTATTATTATTGACCATTATGCGTAAGATATAAACTCTTATCTTAATTTTCTTTCATTATGTTCTTTTTTTTTGGAATTATGTGCACGCCATGATGATGGTTATGTTGACTCAATCTTTTTCGAGGACATTGATTTTTACTGAACAACCGACCGACGCGCGACGCACGATGGCAACCTTCGATAGCAAGACTCTTAATGTATTCAATTAATTGTTCACAATGTAATCAATAAACCTACATAAGTCCATAATTATGGGGAGAGAGAAAAATCATTTCATATTTGTTTTTTTTTCTTGTAAATAATTCTATTTATTATAATGACACAAAAGGCAACTCAATAACATTAATTAGACTAAGCTTAAGCGTAAAACCGTAACCACTAGCAATATGCCTAAGATGTATTGGGTGGTTGAGTTTATAGGAATTCTGAACAATTTATCCAAGTGAAAATATCTTGTAGGCCATCTTTAAAAAAAAAAATTAATTTTTGAATTATTTTAATCAGATAAGTAGCATCCCTTCGTATGTTTCAGAGTACATACTTCATAAGCTTATGAAATGAACTACTACATTAGGATGTGCACTCCAGGCATCCTATGGGATTTCAGCTTTGGGGGTTACTTACAACTTACGTCCCTTCTTACCAAGGCCATGGAAACGCTGATTAATTTATCAGCTTAAGAAATATTTTGAAGAACAAAAGCTCCTTAATGACTGGTATGGCTTTCGTAGCAAGAGTTCAACTGGTGATCTGATGGTATATCTCACCGAAAACTGACACAAATCTTTGCATCGTTTTAGAGAAATTAAGATTATTGCACTTGATATTTCAAAATGATTTGATAGAGTTTGGCATGAATCTCTCTTATCGAAAATGTGTGTATATGGTATTGATGAATGTCTTCTTCGTTCGATTAGAAATTACCTTTCGGACAGCTGAATATAAGTTGTATTGGACGTGTTAAGGTCTGGTATTCACAAAATTAATGCTAGGGTGCCCCAGGGCTCCGTTTAGTCTCCGACTCTATCATTTTCATCAATGATCCCTTGTTTGAAAATTTAGTATCAACTTCAAATCAAACGAAACAGCCTGAGACAACACAGCCTAAGAACACATATCCTTGGATCACATACAGCCTGAGACTGAGACGAAAAAAACCAAGTTGAAGTAAAATTGGTTTGAGAACAGACTTCATTACTCCTAAATTGGTAGCTGTTTTAGACCGGTATCAGTATGATAGATTCGGTTTAAATTCTCCAAGCTGCCCTTATGTCTCGCGAATAATCCTGATGAATTCGCAATTAGTAAGTCTTCCATCCAATGAATCCGCAAACGAAAGCGAGAAGAACGCATGAAAGCTGTAAAACTAACATGCACGACTGGATCGCACGAACTTGCTCTTGTACCTAACTACTTTAATGTTTCCAATCATTGAGGCTGTTTAATAGGTATGTAGTCTGGTTATCCTATGCAGGTTTAAGGCCGATGTAGCTAAGATTACTTTAATTCTTAGTATTTATATAATGAATTGTCGAATGGATGATTCAAGGAATAGTTATATAGGTACCTACCTACCTACAAATGTACACTTAAATCTAAGTTATGGATTTGAATTATGTAAGTTAAGAGATTAAAATATATCTACAAATATGGGGTGGCAATGGCGCAGTGGATAAAGTACTTGATTGCTAACTAGGATGTGTGGGTTCGATCCCCACGCTAGGAGCATTCTTTTCCATACCTCCAATTTTAATTGGATGCCGCCCATGCGCAAAATGAGAGAGTCAATACCTTGTTCTCAAATCCACTGGGCCAAAAACTAGTGCCGTGAAATTCAGGTTGCATTTAAAAGACCTTAGGTATTACAGGCATATAGTTAAATTTAAAAAAAAATATATATATACATATACATATTGCTGAAACCTAAGTAAGTAAACATGTGCATAGCTATAATAATGAAAATGAAGGATGTAGGTACGTAGTTAGCTATATGCATATAACTTTATAATTTAGGTGCAATGTGCTATGCATACATAAGATTCATGTGATTCTTAAATACTTATATGTATATAACGGGTGCCAAATACCTTTTTTTTTTTAAAATGGGCGCAAAACATCGAGTGTAGCTTCGGCTGTGTGGCACGTAGCGCCGTCCTGTTGAAACCAAATATTGCCTATATCCTCCTCTTCAATTTTTGTGAACAAAAATTCGTTCAACATGGCCCGATAACGATCGCCATTGACTGTAACGGCCACTCCTTGCTCATTTTCGAAGAAAAATGGCCCAATTATGCCTCTGGATTAAAATCCGCACCAGACAGTGACTCGTTTTGGGTGTATCGGCTTTTCAATGTATGCGTGCGGGTTTTCTGTGCCCCAAATGCGACAATTTTGCTTGTAACATACCCGCCAAGATCAAAATGAGCTTCATCTGAAAAGATGTTTTTTTTTGTCAAAATCGGCATCTTCTCTAAGTCGATCGCAGGCCCACTTAGCGAGCGTTGTTCAAGCGTATACACAACCATTTTCTTTCAGCGGAAGGATAAAACTAATTATCTGTCAAATCAGACATGAGCTAAGTGTTACCATTTACGAAATGAGCACTAGTTGAAAAAAAAACGTTAGATGGCGGACCCTTTATATGTATATAAATGTATGAGGTCCTACATTGTATTTAGTATTCAGTGACGTACGCAATTCGATAAAAGGGAATAATAATAATTTAGAAATAAATGGATAATACACATAATTAAATGTTTTTATATTGCTTAGTTGTTATTATATTTTGAGGGAAAACAAAGATGCCATTTGAATTCCTTGATAAAGAAGAAGCGGTTGGAGCAGTTTTTTTAAAAAAAATAATTATTAATTATATATAAAATTTTAAAAACATTTTAATAACAATTTTTTTTTATTAATAATATACATTAAATGTATAAAATTCAAATGTCAAAAAAATTCATTGACTGGTTTTTGAAAAATCGATCTTTCAAAAAAATTTATTTATTTATTTTTAAAAAATCGAAAAACTTTTTTTTTTTTTTGCAAAATTTGAGTATGCAGTTTTATTAACAGTCTTGGGAAGCATTTTTTAATCCACTAGTGAGAAAGTCGAAAATATTAAAAGCGGTTCTATGGGAAGTACCGTTAATAAGTACGCAAAATAAAATATATTTATATTTAAAAGTGGACTGTACTTAATATAAGAACACACTCATTTTTTTACAAAAATTCTAGGAGCCGTTTTGAGAAATACATTTTAACATTTGTATGAGAGGTATCCTTGTTTTTTATTTTAGAAAAAGTTTTGAACAAATCTATTGAGTCGTTTTCGAAATTTTGAGTTTTCAAAAAAAAAATTAATTTCCAAAAAAAAATAGTGTTTAGACATTCTAGGAGCTTCTGCGTAAAAAAATTTAAAAAAAATCAAATTAACCGTTTCTGAGAAAATCGAAAACCAAAACAATCGTTCTATAGAGGTACCAACAAAAATAAATTATCAGAAGGTACCCTTCATTAATGAACCGATTTTTTTTATAAAAATCATTGGAGTAGTTTTTGAGAAAAATAAGATTTTTGGTTTTGCTCAAAAAAAAATATTACCGAAAAAACAATATGTATCAAATTTGAAGCATATCCATCCAACCGTTAAGGCTGCAGACTCGAGGACACACAGACAGAGTTGTGGGAACCCCTTTTTTGGTGTTCTCTATGATCGTAATGTCATGTTTAATTGTTAGATTTTTTTTTTTACAAATGCATATCTATAATCGCAAGTAAAAAATGTGTGCGTTCTTAAGTTAGTGCAGCCCATTTTTAAGTAAGAAATATTTTATTTTGCGTACTTTTTAATGGTAGGCAAGGTACTTCCATAGAACTACTTGTCATATTTTTTGACTTTTCGCTATTGGCTGAACCGACTAAAATATATTTTTAATACCAATTTTTCTAAAAGTGTAAAAAACTGCATACATATATATTCATATTTGTCCAAAAATTCATATGCCATCTTCTTTTCCCAAACTTTAAAAACTAAGCAACCTAAAAATATTTTATTTTGTGTATCATCCATTTGTTTCTATTCGGGTCCGTGTTTTTGCTTGAAGGGTATGTGTTTTATCCATTTACACATTTAAATTTCGTACCTACCTAATTATGTTTGAGTTTTACGCATGGTATTATGTATCTTGAGTCTTGACTTAACTAAGCCGCATTCACATATTTTTAATATGTACATACGTCACATCACACGCTAGATTAAAATTGTTAGCTAGAAGTTCGTAAGTTTCAGTCGTGCATTTTTTGTTTTGTATAGTAATATTGTCTTTTGAGCATTTGACACAGAATGGGTTATTAAGTGCCACAAATTAAAACAATATATAAATTGATGTTAAATATATTTATTTATTTTAAATTATACAAACTCGCATAAATTTAAATGAACATCATATTAAATGAAAATAATTATAGATATACAATACCAAAAATATTCCGTAAAATATTTATTAATAATTTTTTATTATTTTCTAATCGATTTTATTATTATTAAAGTTTTATTAGTATTACAATTTATTGTCTTACAAAAAATTTATAAATGTAATTAAAAAAATTAAAATATATTCCTTTAGTCTTTCAATGTAATACTGTGTAATAATATCCAACTTTTGCAATTATTAAAAGATTTTAATAATCTGTTGGTTCTTGTAATATCCATAGGTATTCATTTTTAATTTCGATTTAATTAAAATATGAAGTGCCTGTTTTCAATAATGTAAAGTAAAAATTAAAATTAACATTCGTTTAAATATCAACAAAATGTGTAAACGGTAAACATACCGTGTTTGCACATGTAAATGATATTATGTATTGCATACTTTCGCTCGTCAGACTTTATTGTTTTACTTTTGTTGTGGTTTTAAATTTATTACATTGCTTTTGTGGTAAGTGGGGTAATATTAATAGTTGTAGCTTAATAAAGGGTTTTCCAATAAGAGGTGTTATTTTGATATTCAAAGAAAAATGGCATTTTTGGAGATAAATGATCGGATGTTTATTTCATTATAAAGAGGAAGGTATGCCGTTAATAATGGAACACAACATCAGCCAAATGGCCGCCAAGACCACGCTTACAGGACCATATACTTTTCATGAAATTTTCCATAACCAAATCGCAAAGTGGCTGCCCTATGTCCGCGATAGCCTCACGAATTTCATCTTTGAGGTCTTGAATCGACGCTGGGCTGTTGGCGTAGACCTTATCTTTCACGTGGCGCCAAAGGAAGAAGTCGCAAGGTGTTGTGATTACCTCTTCGAGAGATAACACGGTCCGGAAACTTTTCCCGTAAAAGATCGATGGTTTCATTGCTTGTGTGGCACGTAGCGCCGTCTTGTTGAAAGTAAACGTTGTCCAGATCATTACCATCCAATTCAGGCCATAAAAAAATCATTAATCATCTCTCGATAGCGCAATCCATTGACCGTAACTGTTGCTCCAGCCTCATTTTCGAAAAAGTAAGGTCCAATGACCCCGCGGGACCATAAACCGCACCAAACAGTCACGCGTTGAGGATGGAGAGGCTTTTCAACAATAACTCTTGGGTTTTCCGAGCCCCAGATGCGACAGTTTTGCTTGTTGACGTAGCCTCCGAAGTGGAAATGGGCCTCATCAGTCAAGATGATTTTTCGATGAAATTCCGGTTCATTTTCATGCATTTCAAGGACCCAATCAGCAAAGACACGACGTTGTTGATGATCAGCCGGCTTGAGTTCTTGTGTTAACTGAACTTTATAAGCCTTAAGACCCAAGTTTTTATGCAAAATACGGTGTAATGACGTTTGTGGAATGCCTAATTCCAAAGAACGACGAGGAATGGACAAACCTGGGTTTTCTTCAACACTTTGGGCTACAACAGCAATATTCTCAGTTGTTCTTGAGCGACGTGCACGGGTTTTATTCTTCACATCACTAACTTGTCCAAACAGCTCGAATTTGTCCACCAATTTCTGTATTGCGGTCCGACAAGGTGCTTCACGACGACCCAAAAATGTTCTAGTTTTACGAACCGTCTCTGCCAAATTTTCAACATTTTTATAGTGAATTTTAATAATTTCAATGCGTTGTTGAAGCGTGTATCGTTCCAATTTTATTAATAGCGTTTCTACTTGTCAAATGTCAAAAAATGACAGCTTCAAAAGTGACAGCTACCGAAATAGCGGGCTATTCAAAATAACACCTCTTATTGGAAAACCCGTTATAGCTCTCGTGTCAGAACAATGATTACTGTCTGTAGCGACGATATTTTTACTTGCTATATAAATAACTATAGGGTAAGTTTTGCATTTGGAAAAATAAAATGCACGAGTAAATCGTATTATTGTAGCCAACAGCTTTAATGTAGCTAAACATTGACGCTCTGAGTAGGTTGGTAGTCTAGTCTAGTTATCCTAGGCAGGTTTTAAAAAAACGATGTAGTTAAGGTTACCTTGATTCTTAGTACATTTAATGGATTGTCGAATTGATGATTCAAGGAATATTTGCATAGGTACATACCTACAAATGCAACGGGTTATCCATTTTGCACATATAAAACATTTTTTTCATGATATTTATTTTTTATTATAAAGTTTGAACGTTGGCATTATGTGTGAAACACTACATCATTTAAATGACCACCACTCGAATTGTTACGAGCATCGATTCTTTTGATGTAATTTTCGACCACTTTTTGACACATATTGTGCGGTATCTCAGCCATAACTTGACGAATGTTGGTTTTCAAGTGCTCAAGAGTTAAAGGTTTGTCTGCATAAACGCGGTTTTTCGCGTAGCCCAACAAAAAAAGCCCAGCGGTGTCAAATCGCATGATCTTGGTGGCCAGTTGATATAGCCACGACGAGAAATTACGCTGCCAGGAAATGTCTCTTGCAATAAAGCCATGTTCGCTCGAGTTGTGTGGCATGTGGAACCGTCTTGTTAAAACCACATATTCTCCAAGTCGTATTCTTCAATAGCAGGCAAACAAAAAGTTGGTAATCATATGACCATAACGCTCCGAATTGACGGTGACAGTCGTTCCATTGTCGTTTTCGAAGAAGTAAGGTCCAATCACACCTCCGGACCAAAGAGCGCCCCAAACAGTGACTTTTATTAGATGAAATGGCCTCTCTTCAATTACTTGAGGATTCTCAGAACCCCAAATACGACAATTTTGTTTATGAGCATACCCACCGAGGGAGAAATGTGCTTCGTCGCTGAAGAAAATTTTGTTCGAAAAATCGACGTCCACCACCTGTTGTTCAAGCACCCATTCGACGTATCTACGACGTTGTGAATGGTCAGCTGGCTTCAGTTTTTGTCTAAGCTGGACTTTATATGGATAAACGAGTAGATGTAGATCGAAATGCAAAATACGCCATAATGTGCCGTAAGACAGTCCTAATTCCTGATAACGACGAGGAATCGACACATTCGGGTCTTCGGCAACACTTTCACTTACAGGAACGATATTTTCAGTGGTACGAGCGAAGCGATGATGCACAGGCCTTACAATATCTGTAACCAATGCAGTCTCTTCAAATTTCTTCACAATTTTACCAATGCTTGCGGAGTTGGACGATTACGTAAACCATAATTTCTTCTTAAAGCACGATATGTGGCTGTGGCAGAATGACTATTATCAACTTTCCATTGACAATATAAATACATTGCATTTTTTGTTTTTCCTAAATGATTTAAGGGTTTAAGAAAATTATATGGGAATATACAAATTGCCATTGTAGTTTAAGCAAAATAAAATTTTCCATAACTTAACTGCACAAACATTTCAATTGAACCGGTAAATATGTAGGCATGGAATTAAGAAAGGTATTTCTCGATATTAGCTTTCCAATTAAATTACGTGAATGCTTTTATCATATAATCCATCATTAGTAAAATTGTTTTTCTGCGCATTTCAAAAGAATACAAACAAAAATAAAATCAAATACGACCCACAAACAAACCTACATACATATTATGTCCAGTTATCTATATCAAATGTTTGCAAAAATAAATTTGGTAGGAGCTAAGAAAAATGTTTTTTTTATAATGAAGACTCGTTTAATTCCTTAAGGTTTAACAATCAAAATAAAGTAGGATTACGATAAGATCCCGAAAAAAAATTTTATAACAAAATGAAATGCCTGATTGGCTATATTGTTTCAAATGAATATACCTACATCATTCAACGGAGACTAATAAAAAAGGACTTCGAAAATGATTTGGTTAAGTGGCAAGTTAAGGCCAAACAACAAAATAAAATTTCTGAGAAGCAGATGAATATTAAATCTTTCTAGCAAATGGTTTTATCCCCATTTTTTATAATTTAGTGTTGACTGTTGTAATGGTGAATGGTGACAATAACAAAAAATGGGATATTTTTTGGTATGACTATCTGTCTGTTGATTATTAAGGATTTGATATATATTATCTATAACAGCTTAAAGATGGATTTTTTTTTTGATAGTCTACACGCGCTCAAGGGATTATACTGCCCTTTAAATGTTTCAACACAGCGCGGGCGTTACGTTAGGAAGAGAAAGAAGGATATGAAAGATGTGTGGCGCGATGTTCTGAGACTGGAGGTGGTTGTTGTCTCCGATTTTATCTCCAGGGATGGCGGCTGAACTAATGCGGAGAAATTTAAGTATCTTATTTATCTATGACCCTTATTATTCACATTATTTTTTTCATTCGGTGTCATATTTATCGGTATACTAGTTTTACTCAATCACATGTTGTCAGTTCTATGTCGAAACAGCATGTTTTTGGGTTTGAATGGAAAAATAAGAGGACATAGACCACGTCAGGGATCAAACATGTGACCATGAGGTTGACAGGCGAACACACAATTATCGTGCCACGGCGGCCACCCCCTAAGTATGGATATTAATATTGAACGTGCTTCGTCCGCCCACCTTATAAATGGTATACAAATTTTTCCTTTTTTTCCCACTAAATCGTGTGTGTAATATCCATTTTTTTGTGTAATTTATTTTTATTTATAATTAACTTATAACTATCTTAAAGCTAAAAAAAATGTTCAAAACTAGCCTCATTATCAATAACTTAGAACATTTTTTTTTTTTGTAATTTTATTTCATCTCTCTTAAATTCATAAAAATTCAATATAAAAAAATAATGATAAAAATAAATAATTAATGATACAATCTGTTGTCTCATGGCAAGTGTCGAAAGTATCGCGAATTCAAGAATTAAAAAATTAAAATTTTAAAGAAAAAATATTATTCACGAAATATTGTGGGGTGAAAAAAATAATGTCGGAATAATAAAAGAAAAAAGAAAGAGATATTAAAAGTAATATGCATTAACACGTACTTATATAAATGTTAAACTAATATAGTAACTAAGCCATGAATTTGATCAAAATCGTAGTTAAAAAGCCATTCTTTAACCTTTCTACTGCAAGCGAATATGAAGCCAATAGAAGGAATATTAAACGGTAAAATATTATATAATCTTGGTGCTAAAGATGTATAAAAATGAAGAAAATGCTGAGTGTTATATACAGGAATGATCGTGAGATTTCTTTCACTACTGCGCAATGCATACGCTGATGATGTGAAACGAAAGCCACTTCTTAAATAGAAAATTTTTAAACCTTTATAAAAGTAAAGATGTTTTAGTGGGAGTATACCAGAGCCAGTAAAACACGAAAAACTATGATCAAGTCTTCTTTTCTTCCAGATATTCCTTCAGATAGGCTTTTGTGTTACTAACAAGGATTGAAGGTAGTTTTTATACGTACCACCCCAACATACAATACCATATTGCAGTCTAGATTGAACTAAACCATAATAGAGAGTTTCTAGGAGTCTCTGGCAGCAAAGATTTCTTAAGTGAAAAAATATATAAGTGGTTAAAAGTAAATATTTCTTGATTACTTGTGTATGAGGTTTCCAATTCATTTTATTGTCTATAGTTAAACCAAGATATTTAAATTTAGTAACATTTTCAATGTTGAAATACTTTGAAGAACAAACTAAATTAGAATCAAAACTCCTAGATATATTAAACCATTGCAAGTAGAACTGTTAATAGTCTGTTTGCAGTCATTGCTATGCAGAATGAGAACAGGAGGGTGAACATCAATAATGGGTTGGTTAAAAAACATTATTTTAGCTTTTTCACTCAAGACAAGTTTATGCGACGCTCACCAATGTCTTATTAATTCCAAATCATGACTTATGTCTGAAATCAGATCAAGTAGAGAACAACTAGAGTATACACATGCTATATCGTCAGCAAAACCTGTTTTAGTTCCTTTTAAATTTAAACTGAAAATAGAATTGACATAAATAAGGAATAAAATTGGACCTAGGGCTGATCCTTGAGGAACACCTATATCAATATTGCGACTATCACTGAAATGCTTACCTATTCTAACCGTTTGTTTTCTGTTTTTTAGAAAGAAAGAAAACCAATCGAGTATAAAGCCCCTAAATCCAACTTTATCTAATTTTCTGAGCAAAATATCATGGTCTACAGTTACGAAAGCCTTAGTTATATCAATCAAAAGAGCAAGCGTGAACTTTTTTCTATCCATACTTTCATATACATTCGGTTACATTATCAGAACACCCTCACATAATTTTGTAATAATATTAAACACCCTATGATAATGAAGAAAGATACAAAGTATCTTTCCATATACCAAATGTAATGCTCACACAACGATTCATAATTTCATCTCATAACAAATGATGATATTTGATATTATAAACATAAACTGCATATCAGCACATTTTGCCCTCAGTAACTTGTGTACACAAAGCATCTTTAATAATTCCAATAGAATTCTTGTGTCAGCAATTTTATTAAACAAAGAGCAGCATATGATCTTCAATCATATTGCTGAGTAAACAAATATGAAGTATAAAAGGGTTTCTTCGATCACTTAGAAGTTTAGTTCTAATTAGTATTCCATCGTATAGCTGAAGATTTCCCCCCACCAGTGTTAAGGGATCTGAAGCTCATAATAAATTTATGTTATTAAAAAATCACTAGTGTTTTATTTTGATGGTGGTATTCGCACAAGAGAATACAATATATATATTTTTTTTTGTTAACGAAACGAACCGTAAACAAAACTGGCGCAGTCGGTAGGATCTCGAAAGATCAATGAATCGTACTTATTAAAGTTTTATTCGGGATTTAAAAAAAAAAAAAATAATAATCGTCCGTACTAATTGAAATAGTTAAATACCGGTTAAGTGATATAACCAAAACGGTATAGGACAATAAATTAATTATATTCAGTGAAAAACATAGTGAATACAGATCCGTGAAGGACAATTTCACGAAATCCCATAGAGGGAATGTTGGACTGAAAAAAAAAAGAAAAAAATAATATAATATATATTGAATGCAACTAGAGGAAATTAAAACTCAAAAGGGAGCACAGCACCGCAGAAATACTACACACAAAGTGAAATAAAAAAAAATATATATTCGAGTGAAAATCGAATTTCGAACTAAAATCGAAAAAATACTAATTAGTAGCTCACTCCAACTAAAATGGAGAATTAATTAAAAACAAAACTGGGACAAAAGAAAAAGTTTAAACAAAAATATAATATATGTATATAACCTAAATGAAAAAGTGAAAGAAGGAAGAACAACTTTACGAGGCAGAACTATCCAAGTCGAAAGCCCCAACGTGTAAAAAGAAGGAAGAACAACTTTACGTGGCAAAAATAATAATCCAAGTCGAAAGCCCCAACGAGATCGAATAATTAAATGAGGAAATATAATCCATATAGGATTCCACCAGCATTAAAACCCGACGAAAAGGAAATCAAATCAACAGATCCAGTAGCAGCAGATCAACAAAACAGTGAACCAGTATTAAGAGTAGAAAAACAGGTAAAAATGGCTTCAATCAACCTTGACCCCCTAAAATTATTAAAAAATTTACCAACCTATAATGGGAAGAATTGTAATTTAATTATATTTATTAAAAAAGCAGAATTTGTAATAAATTCATGTAGTTTGTATAACGAAGGTTCACAAGAATTTATAGTGAGTGAAATAAAATCAAAAATAACAGATTTCGCCCTAGAGGTAGTATTAAGGAGTGGCGACCCTAATAATTGGCAAGACATAAAAAATATTCTAGTAAAGAATTTTGGTGAGAAAGAATCTTTTCTAAAATTAAAAGAACTAGCAGATAAAGTTTATTCAAAAAACATTTCTCAACTATATAATACATTCTCAGAAATCCTCTGTAGACTAAATAATAAATATTATTTATCTGAAAATAAACCGGAAGAATACAATCCTTTCAATAATGAAGCGTCATTATTATCTAAATTTTGTGAAAGAATACCCCCGAACGCAAGTTCAATAATAATCAATCATAACATAACAACCCTTAGCGAAGCATTTTATAAATTAGAATCTTGTCATTGGACAAAAGAAGATATTCATAATAGGAACGATAGAAACATTAAAAATAATGAGTACAAAAATAATTTTAATAGCAATAATACTTTTAATAATAATTATAAACCTAATAATTTTGATCCAAACTATAGAAACGATAGAAATTACAAAAATGATTTCAAAAATTTTAATTATAGGAATAATAACAAGAGACATTTTAATAACAATGGTAAACACTTTAATAGAAATAATAATCAAAATCAAAACGAACAGTATTATAGGCAACCGAATAGAAGTGGTAATTTTTCCAATCAAAATCGTAATACATTTGTTACGCAATGAAATATTCCAGAACCAATGGAAGTAGATCATTTAACCCAAAATACATCAAATTTTCAAATACATGCCTCAACAGATCATTACCCTGCATAGATGTCCATATTTTAAATAAAAAGCTTAAATTATTAGTAGACACAGGAGCTGCAACTTCTATTTTGAAAGAAAATATATTTCCAAAACATTTTGAAACTAAACTAGATAAACCACATACCATTAAAACATTATTTAGAGATAATTTAATACGTACAAAAATAATTTTGCCATTACCAAGCGAATTTAATAAAAAAGAATCGACCATGGAATTTTTAATTACTCCAATTACGAATAGTACATTCGACGGAATTTTAGGAAACAATATACTTATACCATTACAAGCCGAATTATCATACTATACTCATACTGTGAAAATTAATAATATAGAAATACCATTACTATCAAAACCCAAGGATGATTATCCTCTAGAAAATTATATCCTAGAGTTATCAAATACACAAATAAACTTATGTAGAATTGATTAAAATGAAAATTTAATAAATAAATTAATTAAACCTTATATGAACGCGGAAGAAAAGAAAGCACTAATTCAAATACTCAAGAATAATAACAAATTATTTTATAAAGAAGGAGATATTTTAACTAATGTTAAAGAAGTTACTCATAAAATTGAAACGAAAAATAATAAACCAATATATACACGATTGTATAGATACCCAGAAATACACAAAAATGAAGTAGAAAACCAAATAACTGAAATGTTAGATCAAGGTATAATAAAAGAAAGTAGTAGCCCATATAATGCACCTATCTGGGTTGTACCCAAAAAGATAGATAGTTCAGGAATCAAAAAATGGCGTATTGTCATAGATTATAGAAAACTTAACGAAATAACCGTGGAAGACAAGTTTCCTATTCCAAATATTGACGAAATATTCAGTAAATTGGGGAGAGCCCAATATTTTACTACTCTTGACTTAGCAAAAGGCTTTCATCAGATATTAGTGAACCCTGAAGACAGGCATAAAACTGCTTTTTCAACAGCTAATAATCATTACGAATTTAATCGGATGCCATTCGGATTAAAAAATGCCCCCGCTACTTTTCAGCGAATGATAAATCACGTATTAGAAGGACTTGTAGGAAAAATATGTGTTGTCTATTTAGACGACATCCTTATATTTAGCATATCATTAGAAGAACATATTTCTTCAATAAATAAAGTATTTCAGAAACTCAAGGAAAATAATTTAAAAATACAAATAGATAAATGCAAATTTTTTAGCAAAGAAACAGAATACTTAGGTCATATTATTACTACAAATGGAATAAAGCCAAATCCAGATAAAATAAAAGCTATCGAAAAAATACCCATTCCATGCACAACTAAACAAATAAAATCGTTTTTAGGACTAACAGGTTATTATAGGAAATTTATAAGAGATTATTCAAAGGTAGCAGTGCCTATGACAAAATACCTGATAAAAGGAACAAAGATAAATATTAAAGACCCAGAATATATTACAGCTTTTGAAGAACTGAAATTACTCATATCTAGTGACCCTGTTTTAAAATATCCTGATTACACTAAAGAATTCGTGTTAACAACAGATGCATCAAATTATGCAATTGGGTCTGTCCTTTCACAATCAAATCATCCATTATGCTATGCATCTCGAACCCTTAACGAACATGAACGTAGATATAGCACTATTGAGAAGGAATTATTAAGTATTGTATGGTCAGTAAAATATTTTCGATCATATCTCTACGGTCGCAAATTTAAAATACGAACCGATCACAGGCCTTTAATTTGGTTAAGTAACCTTAAGGAACCAAATTCAAAACTCCAGAGATGGAAAATAAGTTTAAATGAATATGACTTTGATATCGAATATTTAAAAGGAAAAGAAAATCGTGTAGCAGATTACTTTAGTCGACTTGAAATCAATGCAATCAATGCAAATGAAGATACATCGTTAGCCACAAATCATAGTGGTATAGAAGAAAGAAATGATCATATAGGAATTTCAGAATTACCTACAAATATGTTTAAGCATCAAATAGAAGTTATAGAGTCAGAAGATGAAAATAAAAATATAAAATGTATATACCAAGGTGTAAGAAGACTAACTATTAAATCAAAAGATGTAGGCGATTATTTTACTGAAGCATTAAGGGAATTTTTACCCGATCACGGAAAAGTGGCATTATATTGTCCAAGTGATAATTTATTTTGCAAAATTCAGGAAAAATATGTTGAGCTTTACAGCAATCAAAGTAAACTGATATTACTAAGATGCATTACGCTTTTAAAAGATTTAAGTAATACAAATGATGCGTTGAATCTCATTGAAAAGATTCATGAACAATATAATCACCGAGGAATACAAGAAACATATCTTGAAATTAAAAATGAATTCTATTTTCCAAAATTGAGGGAATTAATAAGAAGATACATAAACAATTGTACTGTATGTCAAACAGCGAAACATGATAGAAATCCAGAGAAAATAAAATTTGAAATAAGTAAAACTACACTTAAGCCAAATGAGCTTATACACATGGATATATATATTCCAAGTAAAGATATTTACTTTTTGACAATTATTGACAAATTTACTAAACATTTGACAGCTTTTCCCATAGCTAGTAGAAACGCTCACAAAATAATTGAGCAACTTAAACTTAGAAACTCTATACTAGGCAAACCTGAAGAAATCGTATGCGACAATGAATTTAATAGCCTAGCATTTAAAGAATATTGTAACGAAGAAGGTATTAAGATAAAACTTGTAACTCCAAATCATAAGACAGGAAACTCAGATGTAGAAAGAGTGCATGGTACACTCAATGAACATATAAGAATATATAATGTACAAGAAAAGAAAAAGAACGTATTAAATTTAAAAGAGAAAGTAATAAAAGCAGTTAGTATATATAACTGTACAATCCATTCAACGACATTAAGAAAGCCTATAGATTTTATTCAAAACAAAATTAAGGTAGAAGAGTTAGAAGAAATAGGACGAAAGATTCATAAAGTTAAAGAAGATAATATTAATAAAAGAAATAAAAATAAAATAGATTTTGTTGAACCAGATTTAAATAAAGATTTATACGTAAAAGCAGACGTAGTTAGAACAGCAAAGAAGATACATAGCTGCAAAATATAAGAAAACAAAAGTAGAAAAAATAAATAACAAATATTATGCTAATCAGAAAAAAATACATAAAAGCTTTTTCAAAAGAAAATATAAATATCAAAATAGCGATAAATAATTTAATCTCTTTACAGGCAATATGAAAACCATAAGTATTTATTTATTCTTCATCATAACCATGGTGAAATCAGAGTTCTTATTGCAAGAAATTCGTAACCAAGCAGGATATATTATAATTAAACAAGAGCCAATTGAATTGATTGAAAGATATGACAAAATACTTCACATTATTAATTTAGAAACTTATAATGAAATAATTAAACAAATTGAATTTTCTATAGAAACAGGCTATAATAATTTTAATGACTTAAGATTAAAAAGACTAATGACAGAAGCATTAGGAGATACAAAATCAAAATTACATCGTATACTTCCTTATTCTAGACAAAAGAGAGGAATAATAAACATAGGAGGTAGTGCACTCCATTTTCTTTTTGGTGTTATGGATAATGATGAAAGATTAGAAATTGAGAATCATTTGAAAATAATAGAAGAAAACAATAAAAATGCTATAACAGAATTGAACAAACAGATAGGGATTAATACACAATTCCAAACAGAGTTAGAAACTATGGCAGACAGAATAAACAAACATCAATACGTGCTTAGAAATTTTATTAATTCAACGGAAGTAAAACAAGAAAATTTAGCTAAAAGTATATTATCCTTACAAATTAATACCGATATAATGTTGTTAAACAATGAAGTTGAGAAATTACAAGACAATATAGTTTTTTCAAGATTAGGAATTCTAGGAAGAAATATTCTTACAAAAGAAGAAAATAAAAGATTTAATATATCTGTACAAAAATTAGAACATATAGAAAGAAGTTTAGTAACTAGAAATAACAATTTAGTTTTTATTTTAAAAATACCAGTATTTACATATAAATATGAAACCATAATTATTTTACCTGTTCCAAATGAACAAGGACTAGAAATCGAAATATCAAAGTATAATTATATAATTTATAACACAACATTGTATGAAAATAATGCAATTAAATATGTTAAACATTTAAAGAAAAGTCCAATATGTATACAAAATTTATATGAAACAAAATACGAAAATTGTAAGATTAGATCTAATAAAGATCAAGAATTAATAGAAATAGAAGATGGCCTTATATTAACAAAAAAATTAGTAGAAACAAGTCTAAATGACTATTGTAATAATATTGAATATAAAATTACTAAAAATAACCTAATACATTTTAAAGATTGCAATATCAAAATAAATGCAACTTTGTATTCAAATCAAAAAGAAACTTTCAAGCAAAATATTGTAATTCCATTATATAATACACTAAACTTTACAAAAATAAATGTTACTTTAGAAAATATACATATAAATCAAATCGAAAATTTAAAAGAATTACAAGAATTAAAATATCAGAACAATGTAAAACATATTATATCATATACAAGTATAACAATCATAATTGTTGTAATTGCAATATTATTATTATATCGTAAGTGTAAAGAAACCCAAAAAATTAAAATTGAAAATAGAATTATAGATACTCAAGAGAGCATCAAACTTAAGGAGGGAGGGTTTACATTATCAGAACACCCTCACATAATTTTGTAATAATATTAAACACCCTATGATAATGAAGAAAGATACAAAGTATCTTTCCATATACCAAATGTACTGCTCACACAACGATTCATAATTTCATCTCATAACAAATGATGATATTTGATATTATAAACATAAACTGCATATCAGCACATTTTGCCTTCAGTAACTTGTGTACACAAAGCATCTTTAATAATTCCAATAGAATTCTTGTGTCAGCAATTTTATTAAACAAAGAGCAGCATATGATCTTCAATCATATTGCTGAGTAAACAAATATGAAGTATAAAAGGGTTTCTTCGATCACTTAGAAGTTTAGTTCTAATTAGTATTCCATCGTATAGCTGAAGATTTCCCCCCACCAGTGGTAAGGGATCTGAAGCTCATAATAAATTTATGTTATTAAAAAATCACTAGTGTTTTATTTTGATGGTGGTATTCGCACAAGAGAATACAATATATATATTTTTTTTTGTTAACGAAACGAACCGTAAACAAAACTATTCGAACAAAAGTTTAATAATGCATCTTCAGTAGAATTTTTGGCTCTAAAACCATATTGGTTTGCACTAAAAAACGAAAGATTGTCAAGATAATTAAGGTGATTGTGACTCAGAAGCAGGCAACTCAAGTGTATTTAATTGTGTTTGTGGTGGAGAGTGACGAAGAGAAACTCTTCTCTTTTTATTGCACTTTGCACAGAAAAATGGTATTTTATTCTTAGTCATATAATCTCTGTCAAGAGATACTAGTTTTACACAATTTAAATGAAAAAAAGTTTTACAATTATGACACTGGATTCTTGCATCCCGGCTTCCAAATTTTAGATTACATATGCAATACATTTTAAAGTTTATATTTTTCTTAAAATTTAGATCAATAATAAATAAATTCTCGACACGAGTGTACCCCACAACGTCACGAAGAGAACTGAAACTGGCCCTTTACGGGCGCTCCAAACTAAACCATATCTCTTAATACTAGTGTCTTCCGGCCTAAAAACTATTTTGATTAATTCTAATTATTTATTTCTATTTTACCAAGAAAACATATTTAAAAAAACACGGTATTATATCATTTTAAAATTTTTTACTTATAAACTACCTAAAACTAGACTAAAAATAATTAAATCTACTTAAAAAACTAGAACAACCACAGCAGCATTTTTCGGTTTTGTAATATTTTCTTTTTTTGTATATTTTGCAAACGCATGCAGCCACATACAGGCATGCAACACATACATATACACGTACATACATATGGATACGCACATTCATGCAGATATGCCCCGCATACACATATTTTTTTTATTTTTTTGGTGCCACCCCGACTGTTCCTTATACCTAATTTCCATAAATCTATGTAATTCGGCAAAGACAAAATCTTATTCGACTTTATGTATGACTTTCAGAAAGTCACCAGAAATGGTTCTCCTACTTTGCCCTATCCCTTCGGTCTCGATCGGGCACAGTCCTACTGAGTCGAAGGCACTATTGTCAACCTTGGGCGATGACGTCTCGATCATATAGTAGTCGCCTATCTACAGTTCTTCGGCTGACTTGGTAGATTAGCCCCAAAAATTAAGCTGTTGGTTGAGGACATCGCTCTTGCAATGTGACCCCGAATCAGCTCAAACAAAAAATTATCTATTCTTTTTATGTTGCCTCCATTGTATAGAACCTGGTTGAAATAATATCGTGTGTACTCCGACTCTGGTGTTCTGTGTAATCCATGGCAACGTCTAAGATATTGCCTCTCAAACATCCGAATCTTTTCCATTTAAGTTGGGGAAACGTTGAACCACACCGGGCATCCATAGGCAATCATCGCCCTGATGAGGGCCATGTAGCAAATCACCTTTACCTTGCTGTCAAGACGGCTGCTATAAAACAATCGTTTAGTCAAGGCAAAGGCTCCCCTAGCCCTGGCCAGAGCAGCACTTATATGTCTGTCGAAATACAAGTACTGATCCAACCAGATGCCAAGGTACTTTACTACACTTTTACTCGCCAGATGTCCATGTGGCCCTACGATCACCAACTTGCGCCAGTTCTTTGTCGTATCCCTTGAGGCGCTAGACAACGGAGTCCTATACAGAATAGTTTCTGATTTCTGCAAGTTGATTTTCAACTTCTAGTCATCAAAATATCGCTGAATCTTGTCGAATGCGTACGCAATTGCCTGAGTTAGACTACCTATCAGATCGCTGGTGTAAATGCTGAATAGAATTGGCGAGTTTACTGCACCCTTTTGAAGACCAATTTTGATATTAAAAACTGCAGTAGAAGTTACATTGTCACTCTTGACAACAAGTTTTCTACAATTTAACATGTCATAAAGCATTTACAACAGAGGTTTACTTATCCCTAGTCTGGTAAGCTTTAGATAGAGACCTTCTAACCATACGGTGTCGAAGGCTTTCTCCAAATCAACCAGGCATACACCCGTACAATGCTTTTTAGTTTTGTTCCATTATATATCAGAATACAGTTTAGACGCGGCATGAATTGTGTCATGTCCTTTATGATATTGTTGTCTTCCGTCCACTTGAACAGAGCCCTATTAATAATCTTTTCTAGTACCTTGCTGATACTCGGAAAAATACTTATCGACCGGAGATGTGTAATATCCATTTTATGACTAGACTGTCACTCTTAAGAGTGGGATGTTAAGGAATTAATTAGATTTGGGTGATGACTAACACAAAACTAAAGGGTGTTTCGAAATAGAAAAATGAGATTTAAAAGATTTGAAATAAATTTGGAAGGAAAAGTATTTTAACTTTAAGAGTTTTATTAAGACAAATTACTCTCAAATTTATTGAACCGGTTAGTTTTAGTTTAGGGGCAATTCGCATTTTCTTATTTTACTTTCAGGGGCAAGTTTTGCATTTGAAAATAAAATTCTTATAGAAACGGCTAAATATATCTTTAAGTGGTTTTTTACTTAAATTCTTATATACATAATAGCGCAAAATTTTAAACAACATATTGTTGAGGGCTTAGCATTTTCCTAGTTAGCAATTGTCCTTATTAGTACTAATTGATTTAATAACTATTTCAAAATTTTTAAACCTTTTCTTAACTAATAAATTGCTAACTAAGCAGTAAGTTGTGCTTGTGTTATGCGCTGCCAATTAATTATATGTTAATGAAAACCCAATACATGCTCTAAATAATTATTCGATGTTTACATTTCCATCATATTAAATTTATTATTTACAAAATAAAGAAAAAAAAAAGTTGTGCACCAGCAGGACTCGAACGTGGTTCATCGGTGATATACTATCAGATGCCATAATAGATTTAGCAAAGTTGTAAAAGTCAAAGTTCAAGCTAACATACTCTCCAGAGCTAAGCTCCTGAAATCTGAAAAAAACAATCTTGCAAGCCTCTTTTAGGCCCCATTATTATCCTTAGAGTTAATTTCTTGTTACGAAACTGTAATTATTCTCATAACGTTTTTTTTTATAAGATCTTAGCTCTCTGCAATTTTCAAATAATCTAAATCTTATACTTGAAACAAATGTTCCCCCTTTAACAAGATTCCAAGAACTTATAGTTTTATAAAAATCTTGTTATGCAATTTAAACGACTATATATATATCTTAAATCCCAGCATTATATACAACATTTTATTACTGGATTCTAATAGAAATTGCAGTTTTCCAATTGGCACATGGAATCACAAACTTCCTCGTCACATGCCAAGACAGGGACGTAGTCGAAATTTATTAAATGTATGTGAATTTCCTCTTTTAATTTTCCGAAAAGCGTTTATTGTTCTTAAGGTGTTTTCAAAGCGTAAGGGCTGTGGATTTTAGGAGAAGATCGGCCGTCGCCGTCAACTGAAACGTGTCATCAAAAAAGAAACATTTTTATAATTTTGTAAATCAAAATAATAAAAAATGTATGATTGGTATCTCTACTGGGCTCGATATTTTGAATAATAATTGAATAATTCACACTTTTAATGGCAAACAACTGTAACAAATTGGCATTCTTCTAGTGTCGTGCTATGATAAAAACAAATTCATATGCTACTTTTGTAGCTGAGGGCCCCTTCCCTTACTACGCCCATGATTAATAGTACTATATATGTTGCTTGTTAAGCCTAGTACGCTGCTGATGCGAAACGAAAAATCCCATACAAAAATGACACGACGAAATCATGAACGAAAAATTTCGTTCTACTTTTCGTTTTCCAGTACGCTGCTGAACGACGAAATGTGTAATTTTAGTGGATAGCTGTAGTAGATTTCTTAGTACAATTCTCCACTCTTTTCGTTCTCAATTTAATTGACCTGCACATTAATTGCTTGCGAAATTTTGACATTTCATTTTTTTTATAAAAAAAAAGTCAGCTCTTGTAATGCTTATTTGATTTTTCTTTGGCTTTGTGTTTTCTCTAGTGTCTGGTTTTTCTGTGCATTTCCTGTATTAAATTATTCAAAATACATTCAATTCTAATTTTGTATCAAAACCAATTTCAAAATCGACTAAACTAAATCTGCAAAATGAAAATGGGAAGTTGGAAAGAAGAACACCCTTCACATATCTTATCGGCGAACAAAATATAGCTGATCTTTATTTGGAGTGCTGATTATAACTAACTATCGACTTTTCTCATACCTAGTGCTAGTGCTTAGATTAAAAATAACCTATGTCTTTTTAAAATTAATTTATTTTAAGTGACTACTAAATAAAAATATTATAATCAAGATTCAGTAGTTTGTTCTGCAATTAACTGTCCATGTCATGATTTTTAAAATACATTTGTTACTCCGACTTTTAAATTCTATGCCACCTTTGACACCATATAAATATAAAAAAAACACTCACCATTTCTAACTACATACTTTCAACACATAAATTAACTCAATTGCCACAAAGAAAAAATCAAATCGACCGCCCGCTACTGGCAGTACGAATATGAATTTCCGACTGGTCGGGACAAGGAAGCTAAAGGTAAGCGGCCTTCCGCTGCCGTTACCACAATAATGTTTGGTTGCAAAAAGGCCATCTTAAACGATACCCACCTGTATTTAGAAAGCCTGTTTCCGATCTCATTGATTGGCGATTTTATACCATACCCCAGAACTTATTTTTCAAGTTAAGAAGTTTTTTTTTTTTTAATGTATATTGAACCATCGTATGGCAGATGCCCTGCTCGTGAATTTGATAGCAAATCAAGCTGCTTGCAAGCTGGTCACTTGTCATTGGGATTTGACATATAAGGCCATGCATTTTTACTATTCATTCGATGTTAGTATTAATTGAGGAAGCAAGACCTATAGTTAAATGGGAATCGATCAAAGAGCATTCGCAGCGTAGCAGAGTGGTCAAGTACAAACCCACTAAGAAAACTCACTGATGAACAAGTGAAAATGCAACCTGTTCCAAAAATATATTCTAAAAGCTATTCACTGTTCTCTTGGAATATATAATCTGAAAATACTTTGAAGTGTATCTTTGGAACGGGTTATCCTAAAAACTTGGTTGATACCTTTTTGTAATCTACTCTTGATGCTCTCAAAATCAGCATCAAAAGTTTTTATGGAAAAGCCTTATTGCAAAAAATCACTCTTGAAATACGCATATTTAGAATGATGTATGCGTAATCCTGGAGCTATTTTTTTTAATACAACTTCTTTGCAAAAACTATTGATGCTTCCTTTGAAAGTATGAAGTGCTGATTCTAAAAAGATATCGCTCGCCTTTATTGGACAACCCGTTCCAAAGATACACTTCAAAGTATTTTCAGATTATGTATTTCAAGGTGAACGGTGAATAGGTTTTGAACTATATCTTTGGAACGGGTTGTCCAATAAAGGCGAGCGATATCTTTTTAGAATCAGCACTTCATACTTTCAAAGGAAGCATCAATAGTTTTTGCAAAGAAGTTGTATTAAAAAAAATAGCTCCAGGAATACGCATACATCATTCTAAATATGCGTATTTCAAGAGTGATTTTTTGCAATAAGGCTTCTACATAAAAACTTTTGATGCTGATATTGAGAGTATCAAGAGTAGATTACAAAAAGGTATCAACCAAGTTTTTAGGATAACCCGTTCCAAAGATACACTTCAAAGTATTTTCACATTATGTATTTCAAGGTGAACAGTGAATAGGTTTTGAACTATATCTCTGGAACGGGTTGTCCAATAAAGGCGAGCGATATCTTTTTAGAATCAGCACTTCATACTTTCAAAGGAAGCATCAATAGTTTTTGCAAAGAAGTTGTATTAAAAAAAATAGCTCCAGGAATACGCATACATCATTCTAAATATGCGTATTTCAAGAGTGATTTTTTGCAATAAGGCTTCTACATAAAAACTTTTGATGCTGATTTTGAGAGCATCAAGAGTAGATTACAAAAAGGTATCAACCAAGTTTTTAGGATAACCCGTTCCAAAGATACACTTCAAAGTATTTTCAGATTATGTATTTCAAGGTGAACAGTGAATAGGTTTTGAACTATATCTTTGGAACGGGTTGTCCAATAAAGGCGAGCGATATCTTTTTAGAATCAGCACTTCATACTTTCAAAGGAAGCATCAATAGTTTTTGCAAAGAAGTTGTATTAAAAAAAATAGCTCCAGGAATACGCATACATCATTCTAAATATGCGTATTTCAAGAGTGATTTTTTGCAATAAGGCTTCTACATAAAAACTTTTGATGCTGAGTTTGAGAGTATCAAGAGTAGATTACAAAAAGGTATCAACCAAGTTTTTAGGATAACCCGTTCCAAAGATACACTTCAAAGTATTTTCAGATTATGTATTTCAAGGTGAACAGTGAATAGGTTTTGAACTATATCTTTGGAACGGGTTGTCCAATAAAGGCGAGCGATATCTTTTTAGAATCAGCACTTCATACTTTCAAAGGAAGCATCAATAGTTTTTGCAAAGAAGTTGTATTAAAAAAAATAGCTCCAGGAATACGCATACATCATTCTAAATATGCGTATTTCAAGAGTGATTTTTTGCAATAAGGCTTCTACATAAAAACTTTTGATGCTGATTTTGAGAGTATCAAGAGTAGATTACAAAAAGGTATCAACCAAGTTTTTAGGATAACCCGTTCCAAAGATACACTTCAAAGTATTTTCAGATTATGTATTTCAAGGTGAACAGTGAATAGGTTTTGAACTATATCTTTGGAACGGGTTGTCCAATAAAGGCGAGCGATATCTTTTTAGAATCAGCACTTCATACTTTCAAAGGAAGCATCAATAGTTTTTGCAAAGAAGTTGTATTAAAAAAAATAGCTCCAGGAATACGCATACATCATTCTAAATATGCGTATTTCAAGAGTGATTTTTTGCAATAAGGCTTCTACATAAAAACTTTTGATGCTGATATTGAGAGTATCAAGAGTAGATTACAAAAAGGTATCAACCAAGTTTTTAGGATAACCCGTTCCAAAGATACACTTCAAAGTATTTTCACATTATGTATTTCAAGGTGAACAGTGAATAGGTTTTGAACTATATCTCTGGAACGGGTTGTCCAATAAAGGCGAGCGATATCTTTTTAGAATCAGCACTTCATACTTTCAAAGAAAGCATCAACATTTTTTGTAAAGAAGTTGTATTAAAAAAAATAGCTCCAGGAATACGCATACATCATTCTAAATATGCGTATTTCAAGAGTGATTTTTTGCAATAAGGCTTCTACATAAATACTTTTGATGCTGATTTTGAGAGCATCAAGAGTAGATTACAAAAAGGTATCAACCAAGTTTTTAGGATAACCCGTTCCAAAGATACACTTCAAAGTATTTTCAGATTATGTATTTCAAGGTGAACAGTGAATAGGTTTTCAACTATATCTTTGGAACGGGTTGTCCAATAAAGGCGAGCGATATCTTTTTAGAATCAGCACTTCATACTTTCAAAGGAAGCATCAATAGTTTTTGCAAAGAAGTTGTATTAAAAAAAATAGCTCCAGGAATACGCATACATCATTCTAAATATGCGTATTTCAAGAGTGATTTTTTGCAATAAGGCTTCTACATAAAAACTTTTGATGCTGATTTTGAGAGTATCAAGAGTAGATTACAAAAAGGTATCAACCAAGTTTTTAGGATAACCCGTTCCAAAGATACACTTCAAAGTATTTTCAGATTATGTATTTCAAGGTGAACAGTGAATAGGTTTTGAACTATATCTTTGGAACGGGTTGTCCAATAAAGGCGAGCGATATCTTTTTAGAATCAGCACTTCATACTTTCAAAGAAAGCATCAACATTTTTTGTAAAGAAGTTGTATTAAAAAAAATAGCTCCAGGAATACGCATACATCATTCTAAATATGCGTATTTCAAGAGTGATTTTTTGCAATAAGGCTTCTACATGAAAACTTTTGATGCTGATTTTGAGAGCATCAAGAGTAGATTACAAAAAGGTATCAACCAAGTTTTTAGGATAACCCGTTCCAAAGATACACTTCAAAGTATTTTCAGATTATGTATTTCAAGGTGAACAGTGAATAGGTTTTGAACTATATCTTTGGAACGGGTTGTCCAATAAAGGCGAGCGATATCTTTTTAGAATCAGCACTTCATACTTTCAAAGGAAGCATCAATAGTTTTTGCAAAGAAGTTGTATTAAAAAAAATAGCTCCAGGAATACGCATACATCATTCTAAATATGCGTATTTCAAGAGTGATTTTTTGCAATAAGGCTTCTACATAAAAACTTTTGATGCTGATATTGAGAGTATCAAGAGTAGATTACAAAAAGGTATCAACCAAGTTTTTAGGATAACCCGTTCCAAAGATACACTTCAAAGTATTTTCACATTATGTATTTCAAGGTGAACAGTGAATAGGTTTTGAACTATATCTTTGGAACGGGTTGTCCAATAAAGGCGAGCGATATCTTTTTAGAATCAGCACTTCATACTTTCAAAGGAAGCATCAATAGTTTTTGCAAAGAAGTTGTATTAAAAAAAATAGCTCCAGGAATACGCATACATCATTCTAAATATGCGTATTTCAAGAGTGATTTTTTGCAATAAGGCTTCTACATAAAAACTTTTGATGCTGATTTTGAGAGCATCAAGAGTAGATTACAAAAAGGTATCAACCAAGTTTTTAGGATAACCCGTTCCAAAGATACACTTCAAAGTATTTTCAGATTATGTATTTCAAGGTGAACAGTGAATAGGTTTTGAACTATATCTTTGGAACGGGTTGTCCAATAAAGGCGAGCGATATCTTTTTAGAATCAGCACTTCATACTTTCAAAGGAAGCATCAATAGTTTTTGCAAAGAAGTTGTATTAAAAAAAATAGCTCCAGGAATACGCATACATCATTCTAAATATGCGTATTTCAAGAGTGATTTTTTGCAATAAGGCTTCTACATAAAAACTTTTGATGCTGATTTTGAGAGTATCAAGAGTAGATTACAAAAAGGTATCAACCAAGTTTTTAGGATAACCCGTTCCAAAGATACACTTCAAAGTATTTTCAGATTATGTATTTCAAGGTGAACAGTGAATAGGTTTTGAACTATATCTTTGGAACGGGTTGTCCAATAAAGGCGAGCGATATCTTTTTAGAATCAGCACTTCATACTTTCAAAGGAAGCATCAATAGTTTTTGCAAAGAAGTTGTATTAAAAAAAATAGCTCCAGGAATACGCATACATCATTCTAAATATGCGTATTTCAAGAGTGATTTTTTGCAATAAGGCTTCTACATAAAAACTTTTGATGCTGATTTTGAGAGTATCAAGAGTAGATTACAAAAAGGTATCAACCAAGTTTTTAGGATAACCCGTTCCAAAGATACACTTCAAAGTATTTTCAGATTATGTATTTCAAGGTGAACAGTGAATAGGTTTTGAACTATATCTTTGGAACGGGTTGTCCAATAAAGGCGAGCGATATCTTTTTAGAATCAGCACTTCATACTTTCAAAGGAAGCATCAATAGTTTTTGCAAAGAAGTTGTATTAAAAAAAATAGCTCCAGGAATACGCATACATCATTCTAAATATGCGTATTTCAAGAGTGATTTTTTGCAATAAGGCTTCTACATAAAAACTTTTGATGCTGATTTTGAGAGTATCAAGAGTAGATTACAAAAAGGTATCAACCAAGTTTTTAGGATAACCCGTTCCAAAGATACACTTCAAAGTATTTTCAGATTATGTATTTCAAGGTGAACAGTGAATAGGTTTTGAACTATATCTTTGGAACGGGTTGTCCAATAAAGGCGAGCGATATCTTTTTAGAATCAGCACTTCATACTTTCAAAGGAAGCATCAATAGTTTTTGCAAAGAAGTTGTATTAAAAAAAATAGCTCCAGGAATACGCATACATCATTCTAAATATGCGTATTTCAAGAGTGATTTTTTGCAATAAGGCTTCTATATAAAAACTTTTGATGCTGATTTTGAGAGCATCAAGAGTAGATTACAAAAAGGTATCAACCAAGTTTTTAGGATAACCCGTTCCAAAGATACACTTCAAAGTATTTTCAGATTATGTATTTCAAGGTGAACAGTGAATAGGTTTTGAACTATATCTCTGGAACGGGTTGTCCAATAAAGGCGAGCGATATCTTTTTTGAATCAAAACTTCATACTTTCAAAGGAAGCATTAACAAAACCAAAAGTAGTTTTGTCACCAAATTACTTTTAGATTTAATTTTTGTCACCAAGTTTCCTTTATATATATTTTTTTTGAAATAATTCTTGAACTTGAAAATGGTATCCGGAATTAGTAAGAAACCATAAATTAGAACTCATAACCGTTTACACCATTCCAATGAAGGACGTAGTTTTCGAATTATAGAGTGGTTTACCTCCCTATTTAATTGATTTTCTTAAAATTGATAGAAAGTTCATCAAATCGGCAGATAAACCAGTTAATAAGTCCCAAAGTATTTGCTTAATTTCCATCATTTAAACGGTTCTGAGTTTTATTTTAAATCCTCTATGTGTAACAAGAACAATTTTTAAATCCAAGATTTATTTCAAGAAAATTACATCTAAAAGTAATTTGGCGACAAAAAATTTTCCATCTAAAAATAATTTGGTGACAAAATTACTTTTTTTTTACAACTTGTCATTTGTTTTTGACAGCTTACAGAACTCTCCGCAAATATTTTTCCGCTGTGGTTTTCGTTAGCATTTCGCTCTCCTAGTGGAGACCACCGAAAAATTTCGTTTCGCATCAGCAGCGTACTAGGCTTTATCTCGCTAGCTCTTTTTTAAATAATCCCATAATATAATGAATATTCCCAGGAGAAGACTTAAAATAAACTTAATAAGTGCGTGAAGAGTAAAAGTAGAGGACACAAAACTCTTGTAATGGTCTTGTTGTAAGTATTAAAGGATTCTCTCATCTCAACAGCAGACATATTTAAGTACGCAGATAATATTGTCTGAGTATTTTGAGGGTTACCAAACCATACAAAATGTGGATGTGTTGAAATTAATTCCAAAAATTATTTATTTTAAAAACTCTTTTTTTTTAAACAATTTATAATGTCCATTATAAATTTCACAAACATAAATAGCAAAACAATAGCATTAATTGTAAAAGATTCTTTCTAATCTCGATACAAAATATTTAGCAATCGAAATGGGTATTAATTTGCCTTTTCGAGGTTTCTCTATTGAAACCTTTTGTGAGATGAAAAATGTTACTTGGGTACTGCTGTTTTGTGGCAAAAAAATATCTACCAACAATTACATTTTGTCATTTGTGTAAATGCAGCATAAGGCACTAAGTGTGTCATATGGATTGCTTTTCAGATTTAATTTGATCCACAAGTTAATTTGTAAGCATATCATCCACTATAATTTCAAAAATTATATGATTCCCAAAAATATCCAAAGTTACCCTATTTTTGATAAAAAGTATCTATAAATTAAATTATTTAGTTTTATTATACTTATTTTGAAGGAGCTTTGATTATTTTCGAAGTGAAATCTAAAAATTAGTAGATACAATTTTAACCGGATTAATTTTTAGCTCCCCTATACGAACAAACATAATAAATTAATGTATCGCCATTATAAAATAATTTATTATTGACTAACTAATTAAATACTATCACAGATACATATCAAGCCCTAGAATCGAACAAAACAAGATTACGCGATTTGTTTGTTTTTCTTATTTTATTGACGTCATAGTGAAAAAATCCATTAATCCACAAACAACAATAATTTGCAGATTTTTTTTCACATAAGACATCAATAAAATAAGAAAAACAAAGAAGTGTCGTAATCTTGTTTTCTTTGATTCATGTATCAAGCCCATCGGTTGTTAGCTATATGACATATAAACGCAAAAACTTTACAAAATTTGCTTCTTTCAAAAAAAAAACTTTAATATATTATATAATTTGGTAAGGTTTATTCTCTATTCTCTTCTCTTTTTTTCTGATCTCTTTAAGCAACTCCAATTGCAAGTAACGCTTTCTCATAACAAGATTTAGCCGAACTTTATTAGAGTCATATAAGAGGCTTTTTTTCATTATTTTATATCTGTCATCCCATAAGTAGAATAAAACTCTTTTAGGGAGCATTAAGAGGCTCTCATAACTAGTACATTTAATGCTTTTAGCAGTGTTATAATAATCCTAGAAGAATTCTTCAAAATTAATTTTGGCTCCCTTAATTTGGTCTCATTTTAGTAGAGTTGCCAGATGATCCTACTACAAAGTATAACAAAACTATTTACGAAGTTGTGCACTCTAATAATTGATGCCAAGGATAAGTTCGCAATATTAATTCATCTGCTCCTATTTTATATGGATTACCAAAGATCCATAAAGAAGGTGTTCCACTTAGACCGAATCTTCGAAAATCTAAAAGACGAACAAAAGAGCCTACAATTGGCTTAACTTGTCTCCTTATGCATCAACCAAAATTATGTTGAGTTTGATGGGAGGTATTATAGTCAAATTTCAGGTCTTTTTATGGGTTCTTCGTTTTCACCTTTTGCTGCTGAGTTTTATATGGATGATTTTGAACAACGCTTGCTTGGCTCCAAAAGCCAATTTCTACAAAATATCTTTTTCTGGAGCAGATGACATTTTTTGTATCTGGACAGGAACACAGTGAAATCTCTTGGCTTTTGTTAAAAATGTACTAAACAAATTAGACTCCAAGTTACAGTTTACCTTCGAGTATGGACCGGGCTCGTTAAACTTTCTTGATCTAACTGTTTCAATGTCTTCAAGGAAACTAGTCTTCGACATCTTCAGAAAAAGTACAGCTACCGAAACCGTTATCCCTATGTCTTCAGCCCACCCACTGAATAGTAAAATGTCCGCATTCTACTCAATGTTAAATCGCCTTCTAAAAGTACCCCTCAGTCGAACCAATTTTAAAAAAGAACTTGTCTTCATAAAAATATCGCAATTGTTAATGGATATAACCTCAAAACTATTCACCGCTTGTTACGAAAGAAATCAAGTCAACATACACTGCAATCTATTTTTCCTTTGGATAGAGATAAAAATGATGGAATGTGGCGCAAGATTCCTTATGTTCCAGGTGTTTCAGACAAACTCTCCAAGCCAATCTAAGAAGCAAAAATTAAGCGAGCGTTCTTTAACAATTTTACTTTAAAAAATGTTTGTGCAACAACAAATTCAAAAAACCAGTTCATAAAAATAAGAAACGTGGAGTTTACTTCGGAAAAACTTCAAGCCTCAACATATCACGTTCCTTCTTCTGGTCATTCCCAGCATTTGAAAAGCACTGTTCATGGATGCTCTATCGACGATGTCACACTGCTACATAAACTTCCGGCTGGCAGGTATTACACAAATATGAGGTTTTTCAAATCAACAAATATAAACTGTTTAATGTTCTCAATTGTGGCCCTAACATTTTAATAAATCGTTTAAAATTTTGCGCCAATTTCTTTAAACAAAAATTTTATGACAATTTTAAACATTTAATAATAGTTATAAGCTTAAACACAAAATGTGAAAAGAAAATCGTCTACCCTTTCTTGAAATACTTAATTTCACCAACACATAAGTCGCCCTAGAATTGTTTTGTTCCATAAGCCATTTTCACTTTATCGAGATAAACGCATTTAAAGGTTTGTGTACTTTTTACTCCGAAACTGTTCGAAAATAATATTTTTTTTTATCTTAAAGTTAGTCTTATTAAGAGTTCACCTACCAATTGTCAAAGTGAACGTTGTCAAAGTGAACGTAAAAATCTACTTTTTTAGCTTTTGTCCCACCTCATACACTTTGAAAAAGATTGTTTTTTTTTCTATACACGTGGAACACAAAAGAAATGGATACGGCTCTAAGCAATTCTCAACCAAATTATCTGAAAGGCATAGAAATCATTAATTTGGATGCTTAAATTTGAAAAGAATAAAATGCACGACTGGATCGTATGAACTTGCTCTTGTAGCTAACAACTTTAGTGTAAAGTAGTAGCTAACCACTGAAGTTGTTAGTAGGTGTAAGTAGTCTAGTTTAGTTATCCTGTGCAGGTTTAAAGCCGAAGTAGGTAAGATTACATTGATTCTTAGTATAATGAATTGTGGAATGCATATGGTTAAACGAATGGTGACATAGGTACCATCCTACAAGTGTATATTTAAAAAGATTTTAATTATGTAAATTAGGAGGGTAATGTGTACCTACCTACAAGGATGGCGCCTAGGTATGTAAATATATGTACATATTTATGTATATATTATACATATGTATAATAATGAAAGTGAATGGTGTATAGGTGGGTAAAAATCGTGTTTTAAATTGATAAAAAGGGCTAAAACGATCACTTCAATCAGTTTCTTGAAAAAAAACAAACAACGCCATTAGATGCCAAAGGTCAGAGAAAATTTTATAAAAAGTATCTCGAAAATTGTAGGACAGATTTTGATGAAATCCGGTTTTTCATTTTTAGTTATTTGAAAAAAAACTTTTTTTGATATTTTGGTATGCAGTTTTGTAGAGTTTCTTAATATACATAGGTCTATAAAATTTAAATTTATTTTTTTGATTAGTTTTTAAAATATTGATATTTCAAAAATTAATTTTAATTATATAAAAAATGTTATTTAAAATTTTAATATGCAGAATTAGTTTGGCTACCTAGATCTTCTCAGATATAAAATTTGACAGAAATCCAATGAACAGTTACCGAGAAAGCTAAAAGTACCATTAATAGGCATTCCCCGTAAACTTGATTCATATAAAATGATAGCTATTACCAACAAAAAAATTCTCAAAAATTTTTATCAAAATCGTTGGAGCTTTTTTCGAGAAAAATAAGATTTTCCTTAAAGGTCATATGGCAGGTACCGTTATTTTTAAATTTGAAACTTCAATTTCCCCTCTGAGGAATGCCAAAATAATCACAAATGCCAAATTTGAAGGTAATCGCTTAAGTCGTTTAGGATGTAACTCTTTATACATACAGACGGCCAGACTGAAAGTTTTTATTAATACAATAATATAACAAAATTATGAAAGAAAAAAATTTAAAGCAGTCTTATTGCCTTCGCAATTGGTAATAGACATTTTTAACTATTAAACATAGCTTTTAAGTTTCTAAATATTAAGCAACGTTCTAAAATATAGTTTATCGATTTCATGTATAAGCGTTAGCAAGTCTTGTTAATCTTTGTTCTTATCTATTGAAATCGGTTCTTAAATGAAGTTATTAGCTTTTCATAAAAAAAATTTTTGGGTGTTGGTAAGGTACACCTGGTGGCTGCCTTAATTAAACTGACAGTATTAAATTCTTATATTTTATTTCAAACTCAATACTTTTTTCATAAAGTAATATTTTTACTTTAGAAAAAGGTATTTTGCTGAAGTCCATTTTGTTAGCGGAAATGGAATACGCCTTAACATCAAACATATCTACATCATTAAATTAAATATCTCCCGACGATGAAGAGGTTGGGCGTTGTAGGACGCGGGAAGTCACTGATTGGCGTCAACATGGCGACGTCCAGTGATACAACGAATACTACGCGTCAATTGTGCTTATTTTACCTCCAAGTGGTAACCATCGGATACTGGTCTCGTTCATCCGAACTTGACTTGCTAAACTAATAAGCGCGAGTGTTGAACAAAAGACAAAAATAGAAACACTATAATCTTCTGTCGGAAATGACTGGCTGTATAACTGGGCTCAAGTCTTGGACGAGTCTATCAGAAGGATGGTGTGCGGCGGATGAATTCACCACAGAGAATCAACGGTGCCATCAACAGCACTGATGACAGAAACCGAGAGGAGTGTTCCCACTAAGGCACTTTTCCCTCTACAAGACGACAGCGGAAGAATTCCCCAGATGGAATCAACGGTGGCGTCTACAGTTCCAGTGAGGCTGAACTACTTAGTGAACACCTTATACGGGCTACTACGACATATTCGGAGCTCAGGCCTATAAGGAGCGGTGAATCCGACTCCCCGCCCTTGGAGTTAAATTGTAAGGGTCTGGTCCTCCAGGTTGGGGGTCGTGCCGTCGGGGTGACTTCCCGGCCACGTAAAGCAACTTTTAGTTCTGAAGCAACAACAAGCCTCGGATACGGACGGATTTACTGTTGACGAACCCTGCAAACGAAATAAGGACAACGAACTTCGGATTTGTACGTGGAATGTTCTGTCTCTTTATAGACCACGTGCAGCCGAACATTTAGCGGAGGCCCTAGGCTGCTACAAAGCAGACATCACCGCCATCCAAGAAGTGCGATGGAATGGGCCGGGCAAACGAAAATTGAAAGACTGCGATATCTACTATGGTGACTGCTATCGACCACAAGGGCAACGCCTTTTTGGGTGTGGATTCGTCGTTAGAGGAAGACTTAGACAAGAAGTCTTGAGTTTCAACTGTGTGAACGAGCGCCTCACGACAATTCGCATCAAGGCTAAATTCGCCAACATCAGCCTCATATGCGCGCATGCCCCCACAGAGGAGAAAGATGACGACACCAAGGACGAGTTCTACGAGCTCCTGGACAAGACGTATGAGCAATGCCCTAGTTATGACATTAAAATTGTCTTAGGCGATTTTAATGCCAAACTGGGAAGAGAAAACGTCTTTGGTGGCACAATCGGAAAATATAGCCTGCACGACACCACCTCCGATAACGGACTCAGGCTAATCGACTTTGCTGCGGGGCGAAACGTTGTGGTAGCCAGTACGCAGTTCCCGCATCTCGATATACACAAAGGGACATGGCGAATTCCTGGTCAATCAACCGCCAACCAGATTGACCACATTGCGATCGACGCAAGGCACTCCTCCAGTATCAAGGATGTACGAACGTTCCGAGGAGCAAACGTGGACTCGGACCACTACCTCGTTGTAGCCAAGGTAATGCTAAGGATATCCAGACCAAAAGCAAAACGGGCAAATACTGTGAGAAAATTTGACGTCGGACGGCTACAGTCGCAGGAAATCACAAGGTCCTTTTCCGATCAAGTCTCTCACGCCCTCTTAAATCGTCCTTTGCTGCCAACTGCAAGTATCGAAGACCAGTGGAAGCGATGCCAGGAAGCAATCAGAGATACCGCCTCTAACGTGCTTGGCCTCGCACGACCACCACAGCGAAACCCCTGGTTCGATGAAGAATGCCGGCAAGTACACACAGCCAAACAACAGGCATACAAAGCGGCGCTGCATAGAAGAACTAGAGCTGCTCGCGAGCTCTACGAGCAGAAGAGGAGAGAGGAACACAAGCTTCTAAGAAAGAAAAAGAAAGAGCATGAAAAGCGCGCGATCGAGGAAATAGAGGGATGCCATTGCAGGAATGAAATTCGGAAGTTTTACGAAAAAGTAAAAAGAATCTCCCAGGGGTACAAGTCCCGAACCGAAACCTGCAAGGATGATCAGGGGAACATCGTGGTAGAATCGCAGTCGGTGCTGAGGATATGGAAAAATTATTTCTGCAAATTGTATAACGGCGATGTCGAACCGAATCCCGCTATTGTGCAGACTGTACCATTCAACCTGGACAACGTAGGCCAACAATACCGTCCACCCGATCTCGACGAAGTAAAGATAGCAATATCTAAACTTAAGTCCAACAAAGCTGCTGGAGCTGATGGTCTTGCGGCCGAGTTGTTCAAAGCGGCTGGCGATGAACTGGTAAGGAGTATGCACCAGCTCATCTGCAAAATATGGTCGGAGGAAAGCATGCCCGATGAATGGAACCTCAGCATTGTTTGCCCGATCCTCAAGAAAGGCGATCCTTTGGCCTGCACCAACTACAGAGGCATCAGTCTTCTTAATACCGCCTACAAGATCTTCTCTGCCGTACTTTGTGAGCGCCTAAAGCCTTTCGTCAACAACCTGATAGGTCCTTATCAGTGTGGCTTTAGGCCAGGGAAGTCCACTATCGACCAAATATTCTCACTACGGCAGATCTTGGAAAAAACCCAGGAATTTCAAATCGATACTCACCACCTTTTTATCGATTTCGAGGCCGCGTATGACAGCATCTACAGAGACGAGCTATATAGAGCCATGTCTAGTTTTGGCATCCCTACCAAACTCGTTCGTTTATGCAGGATGACGATGGAGAATGCACGCTGCTCCGTCAAGATCGGCAAAGATCTCACAGACACCTTTGATGTCAAAAAAGGTTTTAGACAGGGCGACGTGCTGTCATGCGACTTCTTTAACATCATTCTTGAAAGAATAGTGCAAAACTCTCACGTCAACACTAGAGGCACAATCTTTCAAAAGTCCGTCCAATTACTCGCTTACGCTGACGACATTGACATAATCGGACGAACAAAGCGTGATGTCAATGGTGCTTTCGTGAGTATTGAGAAGGAAGCCAAGAAGATGGGTTTAACAGTGAACGGAAGCAAAACAAAATATATGCTGTCAACAAGAAAGGACATCCAGCACCGGCGTCTCGGACAGAACGTCACTATAGACAGCTATAATTTTGAAGTGGTCAGAGACTTTGTATACCTGGGATCCGCTATAAACTCAGCGAATGATACCAGTGCTGAGATCAAACGCAGAATTACTCTTGCCAACCGCTGTTTCTTTGGACTAAGAAGGCAGTTGAGAAGCAGAGCCCTCTCTCGAGCAACTAAGCTGTCCATATATAAAACGCTCATCATCCCAGTCCTGATGTATGGTGCAGAGACATGGACAATGTTAACGGTGGATCAGAACGCGTTAGGTTGTTTTGAGAGGAAAATTCTCCGGGTGATTTTTGGTCCCGTCTGCATAGATGGGGAATGGAGAAGACGATACAACAACGAACTATACGGGCTGTACAGCGATAACGACCTAGTCACAAAATTGAAAAGCCAACGACTGAGATGGCTGGGTCACCTAGAGCGAATGGACACCAATGCTCCGGCCCGGAAAGTCTTCGAATCCTGCCCCGTGGGACAGCGCAGTAGAGGTGGATAGCGTAAAAGGTGGCGCACGCAAGTGGAAGAGGATCTCAACCAACTTGGAGTGCGAAACTGGAGACAAATAGCTGGAAACCGAGCCGACTGGAAGAAGCTTGTTGGTTGAGGCCCTGGTCCACCCCGGACTATAGCGCCACCTTAAGTAAGACGATGAAGAGGAAGAACTAAGATCCTTGGGCAATAATTAGTCATCAAACATGCTTTATTTGAACAAAAAAAAATTTAATTTTATATCCTGCATTTATTTAAATAAATTGAACAAAATAAGTACGATAGATACGTGCTCGAGGATGCCACTGTCCAAAGAACCAGTTTCATATAAATGAAAATTTCAGTAGTATATAGAATTGCATTATTAAAAAAAAAAAAACACATTCTTATTAACTATGTCTGGCCAAGGACAAAATCTTCCAATTTTAATGATTAAAATTTTAATCTTGTTGAAAATAGTTCACATTGCTTTTTTTTTTTCTAAATGCAAGTCGAACGGAACTTAACAAAAATTGCGTATTGGTAAGGCGCTCACTAACCAACTGATGAGTCCAAGTGAGATTGCCGGGATGAAACACAAATTTTGTGGACTAAAGGCCGTTAAAAGCTATTTTGAATCTATTATTGTAATGTCATGTTTGATTGTTATCTCAAAACTTTAATATTAAATCATGGATTTAATGTAAAATTAAATGTATTCAACCTACTTATATTAATATAGGTATATATAGGGTGATTTTTTTGCTACTTGGTTTTTGACGTTTATATTTTTGACAGATCACACATGACAAATTCCACGAACATTTGACATTTCGATTCAGAATTGTTTGCCATTTCATCATGAATAGACTTACGCCTGAACAACGTTTGCAAATTATTGAAATTTATTATCAAAATTCGTGCTCTGTGAAAAATGTGTTTCGCAAGCAAAATTGTCTTCAGCGACGAGGCTCATTTTTGGCTAAATGGATACGTGAATAAGCAGAATTGCCGAATTTGGAGTGAAGAGCAGCCAGAGGCAATTCAGCAGCTACCAATGCATCCCAAAAAATGCACTGTTTGGTGCGGTTTATGGGCAGGCGGCATCATTGGGCCGTACTTATTCAAGGACGATGAAGGCCGCAGGGTTACGGTCAATGGAGAAAGGTACCGTTCGATGATAACAGATTTTTTTTGCCGAAAATGCAAGAATTGAACTCGGTCGACATGTGGTTCCAACAGGCGAGAGGCGAATTTGGTGAGCAGTTGATCTCACGTTTTGGCGCAGTCAATTGGCCACCAAGATCATGTGATTTGACCCCGTTAGACTATTTTTTGTGGGGCTATGTTAAGTCTATTGTCTATGGGGACAAGCCAAACACGATTGCTGCCTTGGAAGCCAACATTGAACGCGTCATTGGTGAGATTCCGGCCGAAATGTGTGAAAAAGTTTGCCAAAATTGGACCTTCAGAATGGACCACCTGAAGCGTAGTCGCGGGCACCATTTAAGTGAAATTATTTTTAAAAAGTAAATGGCAGGAATTGATTTATCGGTCCAAATAAAAATTTCATTCACTTTTTACAAGTTTCTGTGTTTTTTTGAATTTTCAAAAACCAAGCTCTTAAAAAATCACCGTTTATATGTACAAAACACAATCGTATTTTTTATATGTATCCATATACTCTCATAAACTTCGAAATAACCCTAATTTTCTTTAGTTCAAGTTCAAGGACACACGAAAAAGTAACCTCTTGTTTTTGTTCGGTATGTAGGTAGGTACCTACCAAGTAGAAGATGAACTTCAAAAGGCTAAGCTGCGTGGCGCGGCGACGGCCGACGACAAGTTGTTGTCAAAGATTTTTTCTTGCAAAATCAAATTTGTTTGGACACTTTTCACACCATAAATTTACACACTTGGCACAAATTTAATATTTTTGTGTGAACTACCTACTCGTATATACATACATACTCGTAGCTGCATATGTAGTTACATTAAGTAAAATTAATAAATTATTTTATGAGCCCTATAAAAATTCTAAATAGGAATAAGTAAATATGAATTTCAAAAGGCTATATGTATGTACATATAAGAAAAAACAGCCGATTTTAAATATACCAGGCTACATTTTAAATACATCAATACACCTTTCTTATTTAAATTTCTAATTTAATTTGTATTAATTAAACTTCTAAGTTAACACAATGCCACGCACAACACTTTATCACGCAGGTACATACACTCAACACCGCAAAATTAATTTTAAACGAAAATTGCAAATCGAAGTCAAAATCAAAATTGTTTTTTTTTTACATAAAAGAACCGACGCACGGTAGGTAGGTCCATACCTCCCTACAATGCCACACACAAAACTTTTCACAAAATGAATTTACATACTAACTCATCATTGAACGGCAAAATTTATTTCAAACAAAAATTGAAAACAATGAAAATATTTTTTTAAACAGAAAACGAACCGACGCACGGCAAACATAAATACAAATAACAACCAACTAGGTACTACATAGCAGCGTTTCCGTTTGGCCACTATTTTGCGTTCGGGACCCGTGGCCACCACTTTTTTGAAAATCACCCAATTGGCTACTTTTTATAAATTCAATAAGATTTGCATTCGAAAAGTTCTGAAAATTGGCATTTTTCATAAAAAAAAATTTCAATTCCACAATATTTTGTACTGAACGCTGTCATTTTACCTCGAAAAATTCACCCATCCTTACATTCAGCGAAAGCAAACTGACAGAAGAAAGGGACAACACTACACCGAGACCGTATTTTGTTTTGGAATTTATTTAGAAAAGAAAATTAGTTATGTACGTCTACGTTTTATTTTGTGTATCACTGGCATAAATATGAAAAGGTAATTTATGATTTATATATAAATTAAAATAAATTATTTATTAAGGTTTTTAATAGTCGCACAGAAAGTGCAGCTATCACCAACAAATATCGACAGCGATCCTCATCAGAATTCTAAGAATGAAAAACAGATCAAATTATATTCAAGCGCAAAACAATCAGAAGATTTGATATTGCGCAGATTCCTCTAGAACACCCACAAAATTCGAATGTATCCTAGGTTCCAAAAAAAAAATGCAACCGACATCATCGACGGCGGTGAATATTTCAAATTAAAGTCAGTTTAAGTTTCTGTTTTTCGAATAGTTTTTTTTTATGTCTTATGTATGTATGAATAATCAGATTTTAATTGAGATTTTGAATAAACGTTTATGAAATGTCTTTGGTCTATTTTATTTTACACATTGTGGCATTTTTCTATAAGGGACCTTTATTTTGTCTCGGGAACCTTTTTGGGACACTCTTAAAATTTTCAGCGGCAACACTTCTACATAGGTAGTTTCTTCAATTTTAAATAAATATGAAGAAAGAAAAATGCAAAAAGTATCTTTTGGTTTATCTTGCTTTAACTTCAAGCATTCTTCTCACTTATTATCTATTTCTTGTACCTTATTTTTTATTCTTCCATATTTCACAATATCGCTCTTCTCCAGTTTACACAGTCTGCAAATATTCCCGACATAGTAATTCTTGTAAAGTCTGCCTAGAGGGCTCCCCGAGCGTTCCTCTTCATGATAGTACTATAGAAATGTATTTACAAGGACAATGCTTAATTCTGTCTCCCTATATTTAAACAACTCTAATGGAGATTATTTGATCAGTGTCCCACATACATAGCTTTCCATTGTTTATATCATAAACTAATAATGTAAAGACCGGAAACCTCTGCTTTCATTTGACATTTGCCTACAAGCTGAAACACGCACACAAGTAACATTTCTGTTCCTCTTCCAATAGACACATTGATAGAAGCGCACACAAGAATCTTTTCTGTTCCTCTTCCTATAGACACATAGACAACACAGCCCTAGTAATTTGTTTTTGTTTTGCTTTTCGATTTCCCATCTATTCATGGATAGAGTTTCAAAGCTACAAATACAACAATGTAAACAAATGGGTTTTGAGGGGTGAAACGTACGAAAGTTTCCAATCTTTATTATGGCTTATTTGTGGTTTATATATTCCATAGTACTATCATGAAGCGTAACGTCCGAAGCGCCCTCTGGTGAAATACGCTGAAAGGTACAACTCTGCAGATTGTGCAGACTCTCAGAGAGCGAGAATTTGATGGATTGACAAATAAAAAATAAGGTAAGATAAATACCTAATGCGGGAGAAGAATGCAAAAAGCTAAAGCAGGATAAAAGAAAATATATTTTTTGCATTTTTCTTCCACATTTATTATAAACTGGAGAAAATACCTATGTAGGAAGAATATCCCAATTTCATTTTGTAAGTATCCCGTTCGAACTACTTTTGGTTTAGATACTACCTGGGTATATTTCGCTTTGTTTTGGTTTTTTTTAACCAAGATTTTGTGTAATTTTTTATTGTAGGTACGTGCGTGAAATACATTTTGCCGTTGGTTGTGTGTAAAAAAAAAGATTAAATTTGATTTCGAACAAATGCGATTCGGTATTTTTTTTTATTTTTGTGTGATAAAGTGTTTTTGTGAAGTTGAAATTAATTATTAATGTTCGGTGAAAAAATTGTGAAGTGTCTTTATACACATATAGTAGGTAGGTACATACAAATATTGTTTTCAGATCAAAATACCTAGGTATGTATGTACCTACCTGTAGTGAGTATAGGGTTACCATTCGTCCCCCTTTTGGAGTGACTGTACCTATTTTTTACCTCAATATATCTATTGTCCCCCAAAACCAAAAAGGCTAAAGGGGGACACAAATGTCCCTCTTTTTTACACATATGTAATATTTTTTGCACCTTAAGGAAATATTTGTATACTAACTAATCTTTCCTATTTTAATAGAAATTCTTAGCAGGCTTCCAAATTAAAGCTGTGAATATTTCCATCATAGTAAATACAATTTTCAAAACTCCAGTTTTACATCCATTTAATTCTTTCAAGAAACGTTGCCAACTTCAATTCAGTTGTTCTGTATCTGTCACCATCGCTACGTGTTCATTCAATAATTCTTAGCCAACGTTATAATTATGCCACTTGTACAAGCTCTCTGTTTCTGACCATATTCACGAACTCGGAAATTGTCGGTAAGGAGCACCAACAGAATATGTTATAAATTAGTTTTTCTAATAGTTTACTTTTTTAAGTCAGTTTACTTGCGGTCACACGAAATGCGAAAAAAATTGGTAAAATTCTTGCAAATGAAACTCAAAACTAAATCGACGAATTGTTGTCACAAGATCATACAATTTCAATCGACACGGACGCATCCAACAAAAATATAAAAATGTTTCCTGACATTATTAAATATTATACTAAAGAAAAGGGAATAGAAAAGAAATTATTAAATTTTATGATTTGCCAGGTGAAACGTCAAGGACATATAAAAATGTTGTTACTTCACTTCTGGTTTTCTATTTTTCAAAAAAAAATTCTCCCCCTTATTCAACATTTGTCCCCTAGAAAACTTGCTACGTCCCCCTTCTTAACATTTTTAATCTGGTAACACTAAGTGAGTTAAAATGCATTCTCATAATAATAAAATGCGCCACTACTGGATCGTACAAACTTGATATTGTTGCTTACAACTTTAATGTAGGTAAGAATTGAAGCTGTTAGAAAGTAGGTATTCTAGTTATCAATTGAATATGCAATTTGAATACGCAAAATTATTAAACATTTTTTGAAGCATTTCCATTTAAAAAAATTATTTTGATCGGTTCATTCAAAAATGATAAAGTATAAAATATGAAAAATGGTTCTATACCTACATATTTAAAATTTGAAGTACACATATTACATTATATATCAAGCCTTGAAATTGAATTGAAATGTAATGTAAATAAATCCGAATGGAATACTTACATATAGAAATATTTCATGCATTAACAAACATTTAAAATTAAAATTAAAAAATGTTTCCATTATATATTAATAACAAACATTTAATAGCAAATCATTTATCTCACGTACATCTACTGCAACCAGGATTGGATTTGACTTTAAAAACTATTCGGAAGATTGCCTATTAATATTTTTAACTTTTTTTCGAAAATGCAAAAAATAATTGTTTTATATCGGTAAAGAAAGTAGAAAATAAAATAATCGAGAATTTCGAAAATCGTAAAAAAATGATTTTATGGTGCATACAAAAAGCACTAAAACTTAGAGTGTGCCTGCGTAAGTTAATATTGTCGTCAATATGAATAACCAACGGAGAATTCCACTGAAAGCTAATGTATTTCTATTACTAATTTTCACATATTTATTAAAAAAAATCGAGTTGGAATTTCGACCAATAACTAAGAGAATAGATCAGAAGAATATTCATTCCATGTGTCAAAATCAATCAATTAAAAAACGTTCGCTTTTCTTCTAACAATCGATAGGATTTTCATAATGATGAACAAAACAAAACTATGTAAGTATGTGTCTACCAAGTTTTAAGAAAGTCGCTTCAGCTTCTATCATTGGAATGCTGAGTTTGATGAAAATCTTAATATATACATTTTTTTATTACATTACCCAATTGTGCCTAAATATATACACAAAATGTATCGCAATTAAAAATAAAGATTTTTGTTTTATTTTGTTTGTTTTTTTTTTTTGCGAATAAATTCTAATTTAATATTTATTTACTTGTCTTGTTTTTATTTTAAATTATGTTCTAATATTTATGGAGTCTGCTCATAACAACATAAGTCAATTTTTTTCGATAATAATCCACCGTTTTTTTAATTAGTTCATTAAAAAGGGAAAAGGTACTTTTTGGTAATCTTTTTTCTTTGAAAAAAAAATGGTTATTTTTGGTACCTCTAATAAAAACATTTTTTTTGGCTTTCGATTTTCTGGAAAACGGTTCATTTGGTTAATTTAAAATTTTTAAAAACATTCAACCTTCCATGAAAATAGATTAAACAGGAAAAGATGGTTTATCGTTTCCAATTTTAACGTTTCATTATAACAAAAGTATACTTATATATTTATATACTTTATTGACAGTGAGTTTTAATTTAAATAAAATGTTTTGTTTCATTGACCTCTTTTTTCCAACTCTCCAGTTGCTTGGAGTGCTGTTCTACGGTACCTTTTGGAGGGCAGAATTTAAGAAAGGTTTCTTGGTTTTTTGTTTGACGTTAGTGAGTCTCGCCACACATATGAGCTGACAAAGCATATTTTTTAATATTGTACTTGATATATTCTCCTGCAAGGACAAACTAATTGGCGAATCTACCGGCAGCTATGTCTGGGGAAGTGGGTGGTGTTAAAAAGAAAGTCCTTGATGCTTGTCCAATGGCTAACTCACGTTTTAAATTTAGTTTTATCCCCATCACTTAAAAATATATCGGATTTAAAAGTTTTCCTTGGCAGTATTAATACTATTGTCGTTTTTTTTTTAAATCAGCTAAATATTCAAAACTTTTAAAGCCAATAACCAACCGACGAAGCCTGGGTTATCGGAAACTCGCTGGTATTATCATTCGGGGATAAAACGCCATTTTAAATTGTAGATAAGATATAATTCTAACTTTTATTAGAATATGGGATACTGACTCGCTGCCGAGAGCTTGTTAATTATATTAGAGGCACTAGATTTTTGTTTTTTTCTTAATAGTCTTTCTGAAATTTTTACAATTGGTTCAAAATAGCAAACGGATGTTGAATTTGCAAAAAGAGAAATCGAAAGTTTTGAGTCTTGGCATAGCTTTGATTTTCTTTATAAATTTAAATCAATTTTGGAAAGCATAAGCGATTGCACGGAAATACTACAAAAACGAAGATTGCTCCAAATTGATCCCAAAACACGTTATAAACGTCGTTTTGTAGAAATAAAAGACAATATTATATCCCAAATAAATACAAGATATAAAACTTTCACGAATTTATTTTTTTAGATTTACTTAATAAATCAAAATATGATCATTTCGAAGTTTCCAATTAAAATTAAAATATATCTTCTTTAATAAATCTTTACCCTGGGTGTTTGGATTTTACAGCTTTGAAAAATGAACTTAAAGTTTGTATAAAACTTCTTCTCTTCGACAACTTAACGTTTTAGCACTTCATAACCATTTAGAAAACGAAATATTGCGTGATACATTCCCGCAAATTTTTAACTTAACAATAAATTTATTTAAGATATTGTATTTGCATCCGCCAAAAAGTTTTCTTTCGAAACCGCTTTTATTACGCATTAAGCTCATTGTTACATTTAACTTAAATGACTTAAGGTATAACAAATTTGGTTTAAATTGCTGAATCTTATGGTTTCATACTAACTTATGCATTGAACGAAATAATTTCAAGTAAACTTACGAAATTTAATTTTTTGGTGACTAATTTTCCTTCGACCTACCTTTAGAAATTATTCACGCCTCGCCACTGATACATTTCCACCTATATATTTCCATTTTACTATTATATGTACATATTTATGTACATACCTATTACATTCCTAATAATTAAAAATAAATCCATTTAAATATACATTTGTAGGTAGGTACCGTTCAACAATTTATTATTCTATTTGAACCTGCATAGGCTATACCTACCTACTAACAGCGTCAATGTTTAGCTACATTAAAGTTGTTAGCTACAAGAGCAAGTTCGTACGATCCAGCATTTGATTTTAATCTGTCCATGTACATTTTTATCTTAATGTCAATTCTTATTCCTTCACTAAACCACCGTCTTCGATGGTTTAGCGAAGAACTAAGTTTGTAAATTAAATATCAGAAATTCTGTTGTATTTTTAGCATTTTGCACACACCATATGGAATAAGTCCTAAACCTTTATTAATTTAGGTGTACATAACTTCCTTATTCATTTATGTTTTTTTAATATACTGCATTTTAATAATATGTTTTTTTTTTAAGTTTTTCTTATTTTACAGTTGTAATACCTACCTATACTTAGCAACCTTAAATATGTTAAGAAAACATAAAATAATTTAACATAACAGCAAAGCACTTATAGTAGACATACATCACCCACATGAAACCTATTTAAATAAAAAATAAAATTCATTCAAAAATTAATTTTAATTAAAAAAAAAACTTATTCAAAATTTTGATATGCAGAATTAGTTTGGCTACCTACATAGGTCTTTTCAGATATAAAATTTGAGATAAATCCAATGTAATAATCGTTGGAGCCGTTTTCGAGAAAAATAAGCTTTTCCTTAACGGTTGTATGGCAGGTACCTTTATTTTTAGGTCTAAAAATAAAATTTCAATTTCCCCTCTGAGGAATGCCAAACAAATACCCACGTACCAAATTTGAAGGTAATCGCTCAAGCCGTTTAGGCTGCAGCTCGTTATACATACAGACAGACATTTTTTGTCGAGGCTTCTCTATGATCGTAATGTCATGTTTGATGGTTAGAATTTTTTGTTTGTTTTTTACGAATGCATAACTTGACTAGTACCTACCTATAATCGTAAGTAAGAATAGTTAGGTGTGTATGTAAGTACATTTGTCTTATATTTAGTTACATTATAATTTTAATTTACCTACCTACGATTGTTTTAAGCGCGACTGAGCCGCTTTTGGTGAAGTACCTATCATATATCAGAAGACATCAACTCAAAAAATCTAAATAAAATAATACCTAGGTTACTTAAAATTTGTTAGAATAATTTCTTTTTTTTTATCAAATCCAAATCATAAAATAACTAAAATCCAAACAATTGTATGTAGGTACACATCTAAACTACCCCAACAATTCAGTAATAAACTTATAATACGTATGATACAATGATACGTAGGTACGTATTCACGTATGAACAACAATAAGCGATGGAAGTAACAAAATTACTTACTTTGCTACATTAAAGCAAAACGAAAAATAAAATAAATTCATAAGTTCATTGTATTTATATTCCTCTTTGCCTTATCCTCATATAAAATAGTAAACTACAAATGTGATGTCAAAAAATACACCATATTTGGTTTTCTCCCTTTTATTCAATATTGCTATAAGAACAGAAATAAGACTACCTCATATCTTCTTTTCCCTCTTTTATTTCTCTGGCCCGCTCTCAAACAAATATCTGCAAAGGCAAATTTCTCGACACAAGCGCCATCTGCACAGGCTCGCTGATGAACAGATTATCATGTTCCATGGTAGTACTATATAAATAGATAGATTAGATAGATTAGATTGATTTTATTTTTTCTACAATTTGTTATATACAATCAATATTGCATGGCATTGTTGCCGTCTGCCTGATTGACAATTTGTTCATTCTTTATCATAACTAAGTTACAGTTTAATACTAAAATGCTTCGTTAAGTATTTGCTTTCTATATCTGAGTGCTGACTTGCAATACATTGATAACTTTGTTACATCCATTTCATGAAGTAGGCCAAAAATTTCTTCATCAGATAGATAGTCGCTGCCAAACGTGTACCTTCTTGTTTCCTTGAGTACTCCACACCCTCCGACAAAATGCAGAACATATTCCCGCTCTCCCATATTACACAGGCTGCATAATAACGGTAGATCTTCTCGATGTGGCTTAAAGTTCAAATTAAGTAACTCTCCTCTTAACCGGAAAATGAGCGAAATTTGTTCGATTGTAAATATAATCGTCACGGAAATAGTTTCTTTCGTTAAGATTGTAATCTAGTCTGCTATAAAGCATTCGGTGTAGAGAGCTTGAAGCTTGTTCCTTGTGGCGATCTCTTGCAGCATCGTCCAAACGGGCGATCAACGTATACAAAGCAGGCTTCCATAAAACAGGGTCGCTGTAGTTTAATTCGAAGTCCACCTGCTCTGCTAACTCCACCCAGTCCTTGAACCATCCCGTCCGTGTTTGGATAGCTTGTAGGGCAACTTTCTTAGGAAGCCGATGATTTGGCTTATTTAATACTTTCATAACGTAGTCTACTTGCAGTTTAAAAGTCTTAATGAACAGTGGTGATACTCCTGTCTCTAACATTATCATATAGTTTGGATTGTTCGGAGGAAGGCGAAAAAAACGTTTTATATAAAACCTGAGTAATTTTTCCACTTGTTCATATTTTCTACCTCCCCACACCTGACCTGCATAAAAAAGAACCGATTCTGACACTGCTTCGAAAACTTGGAATTTACTGCTATGTGCAATTTCACTATTGTTGAAACATTGCTTCCATGCAACATTTATAGCGGTTTTTGCTTTCGTTGGCTTTTCGGTAAAGTGCTTTTCCATACTGAGGTTCTTTGTGAAGTAAACTCCAAGATATTTGTATTCTTGCACAACCTCAATTGTTTCATTATTGTAATGCCAATGTTCATTTGCCCCAATTCTACCTCCTCCTTTCTTAAAGATCATCACTTTAGATTTGTTTAAGTTTACTTCCAGATTCCATCTCGAACAGTAAACGGAGAGTCTATTTATCATCAATTGGAGAGATTGTGGCGTGTACGCAAACAGTGCTATGTCGTCAGCAAAGAGCAGTGCTTTTATGGTCATGTCTGCGTATTCAATACCCCCAGCTAATATTTCAACAATATCTTCTATGAAGAGAGCGAATAAACTTGGGCTGAGTGCACAACCCTGTCTAACACCTGAGTTCGTTGAAAACCAGTCAGAGAGGTTTTTTCCATTACGTTTTTACTCGTCGGCTGTTGATGGACTGATGATATGCCCCTTTAGTACACTGTTCAATTTTATTTAAGCTAGTATCGCTATCTTCATTCATCAGAAGTATATCCAACTGTCTTCTATAGATTGGAGCAGAATCGTTTACCCAGCGAAGTTTTGGCAGAAGTTGTAGGTCCCGCAATGCTTGATCTTCTTCTTCTCCATTAGTGAATGATACAACTACAGGCAAATGGTCTGAAAAGGGTTTTTTTTCTACTTCAAAATTTTTAATCAGTGAGCTCCAGTCACCACCTTCCAGGCCATAGTCGATAACCGAACTACCTTGCTTTCCAATAAACGTAAATTCGCCCAGATAATCTCCATTGATTGTACCATTCATAAGACCGAATGAGTTGCAAAGTTCAAGCAACTTAGTTCCTCTTTCGTTCTTGGTAGTGTCTTTCGATTGTTTCTCACGCCCGATCCTTTTATTCTCACTTCCTCTTTCATTCCCAATCCTTGCATTTAGGTCACCCACAAAACAATACATTTTCCGTGCCTCCACATGTCAGACATTCCTTGATGTTTTCAAAATCGGTAGCCCAATGATTACAATTGACATAAGTTGGTATTATACGAAATCTCTTACCATTTATCCTAAGATCCAGATGTATTACCGCTCCAAACTGTTTAAACTCACAGGTGATTCCTTCCAGTCTTTTCTTAAATCCAAAGATACAGCCTCCACTTGCTCTTCCTCTTGAATGTAATTTTGTTGCGGGTACTATTCGAAGTTCGAAGTTATTGAATTCGTTTTCATAATTTGATAAGTTAGTATCCATTACATATTATTCTTACAAAAATATTATTTCAAAGTTATTAAGAAAACTAAAGAAATTATTAAAAATGGACTTTTTTTTAAGGCCTGCTATATTATATGACAGAATTCTAAATATATTTAGGGTTTTTTCATTATGGTTTTTACTATTACTATTAATATTACAAATGGTTCTTTTAAATTTACTAACTAAAGGGCAGACGGCATTACAACTAAATACGATGTTGTGACATGGATGATGTCATGTCGGGATCATTACCAATTATACCACTTATACTTTATTTACTCTGTCCCTGAACGCAATTATTAGAAATGCCATTCATCAGTTGGTCTAATAATGACATTCCACACACGCCGTCGCATTCTAGTTTGTTTTCCCTGTCAAAATAAAACGATCTGCCTTCAACCATCAATGTTTGTCCTCGTATCCTGGTTTTTAAGAACGTATTCTTTTTATTAATTTCGGCTTTCAACTCAATTAAACGTCTTCTTCGTGCTCTTGCCGATGGTGGTAAGTCCTTATGGACAGAAAATCCGGTGTTTCTTAGTTTCACGGTTGATCTTAGTAAATGTCCTACGTCCTCCCTTCGGTTCAGTCTCACGATGACATTTGAAATCTTGTTGTTGTTTGTCGGTCGTAAAACTCGTGTTGTTGCAATAATGTTGGGTTCATTCGTTTGCAGCAGATCCAAGCAGAACTTTTTAGTCTTTTCCGTTGCATTTTCTTCACCGTTTATCGGAAAATGTACGATGACTTTTTTATCATTGGCTCTCATTTCAAGAGACTCAAATTTTTGTTCCAACAAGTTGCAGCGGCCCTCGAAATTTGTTACCTGTGCCTGCAGCTCTAAATTGGTAGCTTTTAGGCTGTGGACTTCCGAATGGATAGCTTCAAGATCAGATTTTGTTGGCAAATCCTTAAGCTTGACATCCATTATCACCGACACAATATCATGCATCATACTCCTCAGTTCTGACACTTCCCTAGCTCCTTATGTGGTCTTTTCGGTGGTTGGCTGTGACCATTTGAAGGCATTTGTGAAACAGGTGGAGTTCTCTGCATGATTATTTGATGTAATTTTGTGTTTTGCGTGCACCGTTAATAGTAAAATTCTATTTTTTTGTTTTTTTTTTGTTTCCCAATTTCAAGTGAAAATAGCTACTGACTCACCAGATTTTAATGGCTTTCAATCTTAGGATGTATTAATTCACACCAAGTTACTTCTAAAAACTTAATTATTATAATTTAAAGTTAAAAAGAAAGAAATAAGTAAGAGCGGCCGTATAAACTGAACTTATCATTTGCAAACCAGAGTTGCCAATCCACTATATAAATATAAATACAATGGCTGTTGCTGCTATTCAACCCCCATTAAATATTGATGGGCTTTCAGAGTTACCCGTGTCCATTTCTTTACTCGATCGGTTTTTTCCTTGGGTTTCTGTTGAGGTGCTTTTGATTTGAGAGCTTTAAAAAAGTTCTGGATGATGAGTGTTATTGTGGAGTGTTTTCATTATTTGCACTTGTTTTAATGTGTGGAAAATACGTTAAGATGCAGGAACAAAATTTTAAGCTGTTTTCTTTTAAGCAACATTATTTGCGTAGAGCTTAATTAATGTGAAGTAAATTATTTTTGTATAAAATGTATGTTTAAAAGGTGTGCTTATTGTGTGTAAGTATTTTAAAGTTTTGTGCAATTTTTATTTTTATCCTCGAAGCCATGAGGATTTCAAAAGATTGAAGTTGCGAAAAAAAAAGAAATTGTTGACGCGATGAAAAATTCATACAAACTTGCAAAATAAGTCAGAAGCTGTGAAGCAAGTAGCTGATATTTTTCCTGTAGGTGAACGAACAGTTTACAGACTCCTTAACGAAAACAGTTCCAAAGGCCAAAACTCGCCACCAAAGAAAAACAAATCTGATAATGAACATTTGTTTTTGCTTGTTTTTGATTTAAAAGGGATTAGGCCTACTGGGGATACCTTTCAAAAGCGCACCTTTTATCTTATCTTATGGTGGTGTTGAAAATATAAACGTGTTGTAATTTTTATAAACAAAACGATTAAATAAAAAATTCTATCGAAAAAAAGAGCGGTAGCCCAACATACTATTCTTTCATATTTGGATCAATTTAAAATATTGAATACGAAAACCCTGTGAGAGCTTTATTGAGTGACAAATTTATGCAATCCACTGTAGCGAGAATGAGAGGCAAACGCCCTATCTTGCCTACGCTGCCTATTTTTCTGGGACAGAGTATAGTACAAGAAATAAATTTGTATTTGTATGCCCTCGTATACCTGCAGATATCCTACAAGAAACGAACAACAAAGAAAAATTAACAAAATATAGTCCAGTAGTTTCTGATAATGTTTTAGATTCAAGAAGACGCATTTGTGTTACCCTTTTTTTAAGTTTAAAATGTTTGAATTGAACCAAATTTTCTGCCCTAGTTCAGTGCCGACCTAGGCAACTCCCTGTTTTGTCTTTAGGTCTTCAGTATTGCACCGTTTTGAACTGAGCCTGTGCCCACTCATATTCAAGTATAGGTATTTGTTTTTTCTTTTGACGCATGAAATATTCATATGGGTTAGATTTTAGTTTTCTTCACCCGTGCTTGGAAATGTCAGAAATATTCAGCCCAAACCAAACACGACACAAATGAAATTTGGTTCTAGATTATAGTGGATGTGGATTCAAGTCACACAGTTTACAAAAAACTCTTAAGAATTCTATAAATCTCCGTCTGTCTGTGCTAAGTATGCGGCTCATGTTTTTGTTACCAATTTTCAGCAACTGCAATCTGCAAATAATAAGGGTATTCATAAAACCGCGTAAACTTTCCCACATCGTAAAATGAAAAAGTTTACCACGCACATTTCATGAACGCACTTATAAAAATCAACTTGCGCAAATGTGATAAATGATTATTTTTTCTTCCTGTACTTTAACTTGACTAATAACAAAGTGTTATTACTCTCATTTAAAATGTCAAAAAAGAGATAGTTATACCAAGATTATGACTCGTAAGACGTCAAAATTAAACGTCTAAAGTTTTTTACCATTACCAAATTCAGATGGTAAACTTTCCCACACAAAATCATGCGGAAAAGTTTACCATTTTTGGTAAAGTTTTTCCATACAAATTTTGGCAGCTCATTTACCATTTTACCACGTTTACCGCGTTTATGCGGTTTAATGAATACCCTTAATTTTTAATTCACGAGCGTGAATCATCTGATTTGTATTTTGTTATAAATATATAAAATAACCAATTTATAAAGAAAGAAATATTTGAAGATTCAAAACTGAATCGTGGTTACCCGAATGGTGCCCAGAAGAAAAAACAACTTACATCAAAAGAATATTGCGTAAAGCCAAGACTCACTTCAATGAACTCTCCGAAAACGGGAGATTTTATGATCCTCAACATTGTATCCGTGTGACCATTTATTTACCACATGATTGACCGTTCCTTTTATAACAAACTCGTTAAAGATTGACTTGGAAGAAACAGCTGTTTTTTGAAACATTTTCGCAAGACGTATCGTCTGAATTTTCCTCTCAGTTGTTTTCCGTCTGGCCAACGTTTTTAAAAGATATAAGTTCTATGAAAAATGTTAAAGAATTGGCTATGTTTTTGATATTTAAAAATTCTTCACTGTCTTCGAGCAATCCAGATGTGTGCACTGTTCTTATAATGTTCTTGACAATTCCTGTTATTACACAGCAAAAGCTGAATGATCTTTTTCAAAGCTGATGTTGACCAAAAACTATTTGCTAAGCACAATGGATCAAGAAATACTCAGTAATTTGTCATTCATATCATATAACTCACCGAACAGCGGCACAAATCTTTTCATCGCTTTGGAGAGAGTAAGATTATTGCGATTGATATTTCAAAAACATTTGATAGATCTTTGCATCAAGCTCACTTATCGAAAATGTGTGCATTTGGTATCGATCAATTTCTTCTTTGTGGGACTGGAAGTTATCTTTCGAACCGCTCAATACAAGTTGTTTTATTGGACGGGTTCAAGTCTTATATTCATAAAATAAATGCTAGTGTGCCAAAGGGTTCCGTTTTGTCTCCAATTATTTTTCGCATTTTCATAAATGATCCACTAAATTATTTTGCTGACGATAATACTCTCAGCTTTTTATATTCGTTTTCAGATTCACTTCCTATTCCTTCGGATGTCGAACTGCAACGGCAAAGTATGATAAGCTCATTTAATTCTGATCTCGATAGCATTGTCCAATGGGTAATAAAAAACTTATTGCTTCAAGAATGCAGTGCTGTCTTTTGTCCAGCACCCATGCCCTTATCCATGAATAGCACTTGCATTGAATAAACCGATCAGCTTTCAGTCCTTGGCATTTACATCACAGAACATCTCTTGTGGAATGAGTATACATATTAGATTTCGCAAAAATGCTGATCTGACCTGTCTGTAATCTATAAGGTCTTCTTCCGTCTAAGGCTGGACTATAACTCTCAGATTTGAGCAGGAGCTCCCAAAACTCATTTAAATCTTTTGGATGGAATTCAAAATAGACTCTAAGAACGATTGGTGATAGAACTATAATGGAAACACTTACACCTCTAGAACACCGTCGAAATGTTATATGTCTCTCATTATTTTATTCCTATTCTTATAAGAAATTTTCTAGCGAAATAGTCAGTTGCGTTCACCTCCCCCCATTAAATTTTTCAGTCGTAACTCGCTAAACCCCATTAGAGCGCTCATCATTATAAGAAAAAAAAAACTACATACAAATGAAGTTTGTAATAAAGTTTGTCTGACAGGTAATAATTTGAAGTATTTTTGAAGTGTTAGGTAAGCTTATAGAAACTGTAAAACCAATTTTCAGAAGAATTTCATATTTCTGATTTAAGACGCAATAATTTTGCGGGAAGCAAACTTTTTAATCAATAATAATAATCATTATCACAGCCGAGTTTCTCATAATAAAGTACCGTAAGAAAACCCTAAATTAATCATTTTGATATATGGGTTTTGCCACTCCATATGCAGTGGCAAAGGCCCCTATAATGCATAGTGTATACTAAGTACTTTTATAAATTAGCATCTTCCATCACTTTCTATTATTAAAGGCAAACACCTTAAAATGCTGCCTAGTATAAAAGAATCCCTTAAGAAATTACACTTCATTTAACTACTTAAGAGTGGGTTCTTCTATAAAAATATGTATTATGTGTTTTCATGCTTACACATTCTTAGATAACTTTTTAACTTTCATATTTCATAAGATAATAATTTAATGAAATGAAGTTAATTTTCTTGCTAATGAATGAAAATGCTCATTATTTAAATTTTATCTAAAGTAATGTGTTGTTAGAAAGCATCAGTCAATGAAAAAAAAATAACTTTTTCAACTTGCTAGCAGTAAAATGATTGAAACAAAATACTTTGCGAAATAAAATTTGCACGGCCGGAGCGCACGTACGTTTTAGTATGTTCGCTCACATCGTAAGCCCAATATTCTAAGTATGTATTTAAAAAAAATTGATGTTCTAATTTTAAGTAGATTTCCAATTTAATAGAAATTTGTAATTTGAGAAACAATATCGCCCAGCTATTTTGCAGATATTGAATCTTAATAGAATAAAGTCTTTTTTATATTAATTTTAATTTAATTTTTTATATACAAAATTTCTTTAATTTTCTTCTAAAAAATCTTAAATATGTTATAATAATCTTAACTTAAAAGCAACATTTCCAAAAAATTAAGCTACCCGCTCTCGAAATATTGAATTTTCAAAAAGAAAAATTCTCTTTTTTTAAATCCATAAGATATTTTTCGAAAATTTTGGCATGCAGTATCCTTTATAATTCGAAGGACTTCATATATAAAATTTTTGATCGAAATCCGTAGAGCCGTTTATGAATAAATCAAAAATCAAAAAAAAATGCTTCTATGTAGGTACCGTTAATACAAAATATGTAGGGGAAAAGTGCAGGCAGTGAGACAATTCATTTTTCTCTGTCGTGAAAGCATTTACAGACATGCCAGTATTTGTAAAAACGTTTGTTCTCCCTTCCACGTGTTTTTATTTTGTTTTGTTTACTTAACCTGCACCTAGTAAACATTAAAAAAAATTCCTGTGAAGTATTTTTCGAAGTGTGTTTAAATTAAGCACAGTAACGGGAAATAATCAGGTAAATACCAAACATTTTTGTTAGATACATATAACATTTATATCTTTTATAATAAAAAAAAAAAACAACAATAGAATTCTTAGAATTCTTTGTCAATTTTGTAAAATTTTTGTTTTTAAATAAAATGACAAAAGGCGAACAGTGAGACATTTCCAAAAAACTAAATGTGACACATGGCTCACTGTTTGACTTTCATTGTTTTTTTTTTTTTACATTTTTTAGTTTATTGTTCTTTGTTACTTTTCTTCGAAGAAATATATTTATGTTACTTAATTAATTTAATAAAATATTAATTACCAACTTATTTAAAGTTTTATAATTTTTTTCTTCTTTTTTCGTCTATCTCATTGTCCGCCTTACACTCTCTCATTGATCGCACTGCTTGCAAACAGTGAGACAATTTGAGTTTTTCTAAGTTTCAGTTTGTTGTGAGGTCCTTTCACTAAAATTTCTTTTGGAACAATAATGCAAAATATGCCTTAAAATATACTCCGAATTTGGTAAAGATTGCTTGAAAACTTTTAGAGATATACAAATTTAAAAGAAAAGTGTCTCGCTGTTCACACCTTTCCCACCCCCCCCCCGCCACCAAAAAAAAAAATGCGCGACTGGATCGTACGAACTTGCTCTTGTAGCTTACAACTTTTATGTAGCTATTTATGCTTTTATGTAACCATTGAAGTTTAGATAGTCAGGTGTAGTTATCCTATGCAGGTGTAAAGCCTATGTAGGTAAGATTACCTCGATTATTAGTATAATGAATTGTCGAATTAATGATTAAATGAATAGTTACATATGTAGGTACATACCTACAAATGTATATTTAAATCTAAGTTATGGATTTTAATTATGTAAATTAGGAGAGTAAAATATATCTACATATTGATGGAACCTAAGTATGTAAACATGTACATAATAATGAAAATGAAGGATATGGGTGGGTAGGTAGCTATATGCATATAACTTTGTAATTTATGTACACAATGCATACATAAGATTCATGTGTTTCTTAGCCACATATATGAATGTAGACATAAATGTATGAGGGCCTACATTGTATTTAGTATTCAGTGATGTAGGCAAAAATTGTAAAAATGGAATAATAATAAGGTAGAACTAAATGGATAATACACATACTTAAACGTTTCTAAATTGCTTAGTCGTTATAGTTTGAGGGAAAAATAAAATATAGTTTGAATTCGTTGCTTAATAAGAACATATCAAAAAAAATTTCAAAAATCATTGTAGCGGATGTTTAATAAATTAATTGTTTATGTATAAAATTTTGAAAACATTTTTAGAAAAAAAAATTGAAACGCCATTTTGAAGACATTATTAATATACATATAAAATTTAAATTTAAAAAAAAATTCTGTGACTGGTTTTGGAAAAATCGATTAAAAAAAAAAACTTTTTTTAGGAATTTGAATATACAGTCTTATTAACAATTTTAGAAAGCATTTGTATAAAAAAAAATATTTTCCTCGGTTGATCCAATATTGAGAAAGTCGAAAATATGAAAAGTGGTTCTATGGGAAGTACCGTTGATAAGTACGCAAAAAGAAATATTTTTATACTTGAAAGTGAACTGTACTAATTTAAGAACACACAAATTTTTTTATAAAAATTCTTGGAGAATACATTTTTTTCTTAACGGTTTTTTAACATTTGTATGGGAGGTACCGTTGTTTTATATTTTAGGAAGACAGTTTTTTTTTTTTTTAATATTCAAGATAATATCAAAAAACTACCAAATACGAAGTTTTGAAAAAAATCTATTGAGACGTTTTCGAAATTTTGAGTTAAAAAAAAAATTAATTTCAAAACATTTTTTTTAATCAAATTTTAGTATAATATAGTGTTTAAATTCTCTTGGAGCTTCTGCGTAAAAAATTTCAAAAAAATCGAATTAACCGTTTCCGAGAAAATCGAAAACCAAACAAATGGTCCTACTAGATGTACCAAAAATAACAACTTTTTTCCGACAAAAAAAATATCAAAATGTACCCTTTCTCTGCGTTAATGAACTGATTTTTTGTATAAAAATCGTTGGAGCCGTTTTTGAGAAAAATAAGATTTTTGTTTTTGACCAAAAAAAAAAATTATGGGAGCTACTGTTATTTGTCGTCTTAACAAAAAATGCAATTACCGAAAAACAATATGTACCAAGTTTGACGCAAATCTATCCAACCGTTTAATCTGTAGACTTGAGGACAGACAGACAGACTAACAGAATGACAGACCTACGGAATTGGGTGACCCACTTTTTTGGTGTTCTCTATGATCGTAATGTCATGTTTGATTGTTAGAAAAAAAAAATTTTTTTACGAATACATAACTTGCCTTATAACTAGTTAGTACCTATAATGGCAAGTAAACATTAAACCTCTGGAAACCTTGTCAGCGTGGAAAGACTGTTACACTTTTAATTCGCGACGAAACTAATAATTGTTTAATTAAACGAACAAATCGTGTTTTCGATGTGCCAGCACGATTTACTTTAGTTAAACGTTTAGAAAAGTCGAACTGTCAAACTACTAGAGAAATGTGCGCATTAAAACATGCAATTTGTAGCGACAATAAGAAAGTGCTGTCGCCACAGCTAGGTTCAACTAATTATCTATATTGGTTAATGATAAAACAATATTATTTATTAAATTAATTCAGAATTGAATTGACTCAGGGCCGTAGACCTAAAAAATAGAAAGAGGTCGCCAGCAATTTAGAAAGGAAATAACAAACCTATTGAAGCGGAAAGCGACTGCGAATAAAAATATATTTAAGCAAAATGAATCAATGATGCTCGAAGTTAAGAACAAAATTGAAGTTAAATATTTTAGAAATTTATTTGGGAAATCCTTTAAGTGTAAGATCAAAACCCAATAGCATATTGACGGAAACACCATTAACCTATGCATGCAAAGAACTCATAGAATATAGACATACTTTCACATATTTCTCAATTACTCAAAGACGGAAGGAAGTTAAGCTAATGTAAGATCAAATTTCTAGAACAGTTGTATGGTTTCCTCAATGCATGTCTTGCTTATGGATATGGGAAATGGTAGTGAGTATAGCTTAAACGGTGACTTGAAGAATGCTCGGCGGCTGGACTCTCTACATATACACTTCTTAAAAAAAGGGACCCGGCAAATCAATGATAGACCAAATCTTCTCACTGCCTTAATTCCTGAAAAATACCAGTGAGATGATATATCTGTGAACTCTACGAGCTTTAAGGAGATATGGATATAGTCCGAATGACCAAAGCATATTGACTGCATTGGCTCGGCCACATCGACCGAAAGCACAACAATGCTCCAGTCAAACGAATCTACAAATCCCAGCCCCCAAAATGACAAGGAGGACCAAACTTCAGGTTTAAATATCGAGCCGTCGCCGTCGCAGTCACCAGAGCACTTGGTCTGGATGATTCGAAACAGCTTGCCTGGGATTGCAGAGGATGGAAAGCTGTCCTATCTCAGGCAGAGAGCTTCCATGGATAGGGAGCCGGATAACGAAGTAAGTAAGCCGCCAGTGGCGGCGAAGCGTGAATAATATCAAAAGGTAAGTCGAAGAAAATTTAGTCATCAAAAACTTCGGAGGCCTACTTGAAATTATTTCGTTCAATGCATAACTTAGTATAAAACCATAAGGTTGAGCAATTCAAACCAAATTTTTTTATACCTTAAGTCATTTAAGTTAAATGTAACAATGTTTCGAATGTTTCGGTTTCGAAAGAAAACTTTTTGGGGGATGCAAATACAATATATTAAATAAATTTATTGTTAAGTTAAAAAACTGAGGGAATGTTTCACGCAATATTTCGTTTTTTAAATGGTTTTGAAGAACTAAAACGTCAAGTTGTCGAAGAGAAGAAATTGTATACAAAACTAAGTTCATTTTTAAAAGCTGTAAAATCAAAAATCCAGAGAAAAAATTTATTAAAGAAGATTTTTTTTCATCTGGATTGGAAACTGCGAAATTATCATATTTTATCTAAAAAAATAAATTCGTGAAAATCTTATATCTCGAATTTATTTGAGGTATAATAAAGGGTTATCCATTTTGCGGTTTCAAAAGCAAACGTAAATAAAACACATCAAATATTTTTTTCATGATATTTCTTTTTTATTATAAAGTTTGAAAGTTGAGATTATGTGTAAATCACTACATCATTTAAATGATCACAACCGCAATTTTTGCAAACATCGATTCATATGAGGTAATTTTTGACATAAATTGGGCGGTATCTCAGCCATAACTAGACGATTGTTGGCTTTCAAGTGCTGAAGAGTTAAAGGTTTATCTGCATAAACACGGTCTTTCACGTAGCCCCACAAAAAGAAAGGCCAGCGGTTTCAAATCGCATGACCTTGGTGGCCAGTTGATATCGCCACGAGGAGAAATTACACGGCCAGGAAATGTTTTGCAATAAAGCCATATTCTCCAAGTCGTATTCTTCATTAGCATGCAAAAAAAAATCGGTTATCATATGACCATAACGCTCCGAATTGACGGACGGTGACAGTCGTTCCATCGTTGTTTTCGAAGAAGTAAGGTCCAATCACACCTCCGGACTAAAGAGCGCGCCTTACAGTCGCCTTTTGTGGATGTAATGGCCTCTTTTCAATTACTTGAGGATTCTCAGAACCCCAAATACGACAATTTTGTTTATTAGCATACCCACCGAGTGAGAAATGTGCTTCGTCGCTGAAGAATATTTTGTTCGAAAAATCGCCGACCACCGCCTGTCGTTCAAGCACCCATTCGACGGATCTACGACGTTGTGAATGGTCAGCTGGCTTCAGTTGTTGTGTCAGCTGGACTTTATATGGATGTAGGTGTAGAGCCAAATGCAAAATACGCCATAATGTGCCGTAAGACATTCCTAATTCCTTAGAACGACGAGGAATCGTCACATTCGGGTCTTCGCAACACTTTCACTTACAACAGCGATATCTTCAGTGGTACGAGCGAAACGATGATGCACAGGCCTTACAATATCAGTAAGCAATCCAGTCTCTTCAAATTTCTTTATAATTATGCCAATTGTTAGCGTAGTTGGACGACTATGTAAACAATAATCTCCTCTTAAAGCACGATATGTGGCTGTGGCAGAATCACCATTTTTGTAGTAGGTTTTAACAAACTTTGTGCGTTGTGCAATAGTTAAGCGATCCATTTTCTTAAATTTCAGACTTTCAACTGAAAAAAAAAATTGGTTTAACAACTTAGTTTGACAGATGTCGAATTCCAGCCCTATACTTTTGAAACCGCAAAATGGATAACCCTTTATATTGTCTTTTATTTCTAAAAAAACGACGCTTATAAAGTGTTTTGGAATCAGTTTCGAGCAATCCTCGTTTTCGTGGTCTTTTCGCGCAATCGCCTATGCTTTCCAAAATGGATTCAAATTTATTAAGAAAATCAGAGCTGTGACAAGACTCAAAATTTTCGATTTCTCTTTTTGCAAATTCAACATCCGATTGCTTATTTTGAACTAATTGAAAACAAAGTCATTCGTTGCTATTTCAGAAAGAGTATTAAGAAAAAAACAAAAATCTATTGCCTCTAATATAATTAACAAGCTTTCGGCAATAGAAAGCGAGTAAGTGTCTCATTCACTAGGATTGTCTTATATTCTAATAAAAGTTAGAATTATATCTAATCTACAGTTTAAAATGGCGTTTATTATCCGCGAATGATAATACCAGCAAGTTCCCGATACCCCAGGCTTTCGTCTGTTGGCTATTTGTTTTAAAAGTTTTGAACGTTTAGTTGATTTAGATTTTCAATTCCATCCTCCAATAGGTACCGAAGAATAGCACTCCAAACACTTGAAGAGTTGGAAAAAGTAAGGCAAGGAAAATAAAACATATTATTTAACTTACAACTCCCTGTCAATCAAGTATACTTTTGTTACAATGAAACGTTAAAATGGGAAACGAAACCATCTTTTCGTTTTTAATCAATTTTCATGGAAGGGGTAGAGCGTCCTGATTAAAATTATTTGACTCCTCTAAGAGAAAATCTACAACTATTAAAGCCTTATTCACTAAAACTTACTATACCCAAAAACAAACCCTTCACACTTTTAATTTGAATGTTTCAAATCAAAATGTTCAATATTTTCAAAATTCCCAAAAAAAACACAAAATTAAGATTGCATTGGGTTCTCCTTGTAAGCTTAATTTTTGAAATAAGTTTAAACTTTATTGGGATTTGCTGAATTCATTTGGGCCAGTTGGGCCACATTATTGAATTGCAGTTATTTTCTGCACTTTCTGCCAAAAATAAATTAAATCTAATATCAATGTTAGTGGATAGTGGAGTGGCAACTTTAAGCTTTAAGATACAGAATTCAGCCCAAGTGGGAGATACATATCTTATATATAAAGAACAATCCAAATTATGTTTGGGCGATATCTTATTTTTTTGGCTTGATCGATTTGAATGAAATTTTCAGGAAATCATAGGACATGTTTGGATAGTGCATATAAGCAATCTGTTTGCCGGTCTATGTCTAGAACTGAAGTTATGACTAAAAATGTAACTACATGTTTGCTTTTATTTTGATTTCTCTTTGTCAATTCGTTGTGAAGCTTGTAAAATTTCGGTTAATTGTTTAACTCATTGTGATAGAAGATGTTTTGGGTGAAGAAGCTTACGAGGTATATATTATATGACACTGTGCTGCGTTCAATGCCACAACCTGATAGTTTAAGTTATACATTGACTTAGACTGTGCGCGATTTGCCAGGTGTCCTTATCACAATTTTCTATTAAGAAAATGTGCTATTTTTCTTGCTGAAATTGATTCAAGCTTTGCGTATTATTTCACTGATTCCGATCTAACCTTGGACCACGTACCCACACATCTTGCAATAATTAATCAGAATGTCCGTGATAATCAAATGCAAGAGGTAGATACGTGCAAAAGAAATAAATGGAGACGTGTCCATATTGCACAGCTTCAAACTGCACAATAACCACCACAAATTCGACAAAAAGTTATTAGAAGAAAAAAGTGGTAAAAGTAGACTTCAATCGGGCTACGATTCCGCATTCGCATTTACTTTATCGATTCTCCCGGTGGGACATGCAACACATTCGTCATTTAGTTGATTCTAGCAAAAATTCGGTCAAGATCTCTTTCGTTGCCTATGCCTGTGAGATCTATGGCATTCCTGGGACACTGTTTGAAGGCGTTCGAACTGCACATTGCGCTTTGAAGCTGGCGATGAATTTTCTCACGGTTGACAAGCCAATAACGTGCACAATGACCAAGAATTCGGCAACAGCGAAATTGATGTGAGAATGCAAAACCATAATTTGGGATGAATGCACGATGGCGCATAAACGAGCTTTGGAGGCAGTTGACCCAACAATGAAGGATTTACTTAGGTGCTTCGAGATGATTTTGCTTCCCGTCATCCCGAAATCTACTGCTGCATATGAATTTAATGCATGCTTGATATCGTCTTTTTATGGCGGCATGTTAAGTTGAAATTGACCACAAATATGAGTGTCGCATTGCAGAACGACCCATCGGCTGCTGAATTCTCGAGACAACTGCTGGCGCTTGAAAATGGCCACATTTCTGTTAATGTCTCGACTGGATTGATAGAAAATTTATGTGAGTTAACAACGTAGAAGGAGAAACTCATCACCAAAGTAAATTGTTCCCGGGCATTGCAAGAAATTATAAAAAACTCGATTGGGTTTGTGAATGGGCAAAACTTGCAGCAAAGAAAAAGGATATCGTCGATAGCTTGGTAAACGGTCTTTGTTGTTTGTTCTTGCCCCGGAAAACAAATATAAAAACATTGTTTATCATATCACTTCGTCCTTAAATTTAATCCATTCAAATAAATCACATTGCATTTGAAGTATCTGTATTTTATTATAGCTCTGCAGTTCATTTGAGGACGTTAATTTGGGGCGAGACAAAGTTCGCCTGGTCTGCTAGTAAATTAATAAAATAAGTAAAAAGGAAGCTGTTTGTTTTTTTGTGCTATACCAATTTTTTTCCTTGAATGAACAATTTTTTTTAACAAGCAGAATGCAGAAACCTACATCAACCATTGTATATAAAATCTATTCTATATACAATACCTTAACGTCAACCAACCTGTCCCATACATGTTGGTTCATCAGCGCAGCGATTGTTAGATACACACAAATTTTCAAAAAGTCGCAGGGAATCGAGCTTACATCAAACAACTTTGCCACCAGGGTTGGCCGAATTAACTACATTCTATTTTCTACGTCAAAAGTACACGTAGTAAATGGAATAAACTATTCGTCTTATTTACTACAATTTGCTACGTCTGCTACATTAACGTAGTAAATTAAGAAAATCGATAGAATTTAGAACGGCTATGAACAAATTCCAAAATTTTGAATAAAAAAATATCTCACCGAATGACCAAAGTAAGTTCAATGAAACCGGATTCCGACCAATAAAATGTATAGGCATATGTAGATAAATAGGGGTATCCCAATTTTTTTTGTCTTGTCCCATATTTAATTTGCTTTAATTTGCCTTTTTTGCTAAATCGAGCCTAAAGAACAAAAAATAAAAAATACATGCAGTAATCGTCTCATTTATTTGTCATTCATTTTCAACGTACATATAGTGAATGTGAACAAGTTTTTTTGGATTTTCCTTGCCCAAGTCGGTTTCTTATGACAAAAGATCAGTGCGGGAAAAACTTGAAAGCAACCAAAAACCTTTGAGAATCTCATATTTGTATTCCTTTTATTATTGTAAAAACTATAACTTGTTCAATAGTCGCCAAATACAAACAAAAGAAATGATAAATGAATATAAGTTCAAACTTCAAAATGAAATGACATTTCAGACGATTTGACATTTGAAACTATGTCTGCTACAATTTGTTTCATTTACTACATTAACTACATTTAACTACACTGACTACGTAGCAGACGTTGTTAATTTAGTTTATATCTTTGTATATGAAACCTATAGTACTACTACGAGACTGAATTTTTTAGCTAGTAGTTCCGTCTATGAGGGCGCTAGTTTCTCTTTTTTGATATTGAATTGTTGATGTGGAAGAAGTAAATGTAGAGGCAAATACGAAAAAAAGCAAGGGAGACAGTCAAAACTTATTAGTTCTGACAACAATATAGAGGGTAAGGGAGAAAACCGAATAAGCTGTTTTTGCCATGGCAACCTTCAAAATTTGGTGGGTTTAAATAAATTATATCAAGGCTATTGCCGTATACATGAATTTGAAGTAAGAATGTATATGGATATACATGCATGTATAGGTTATTATAGAATTTATTTTAAATTTTTCTTTCAAATTTTAGATATTTGGTGGATTTTAGGATTTTGAATTGTAGCAACGTTGCTACTTTTCACTTTTTCTATGCGAAAATAACAAAGCAATGTTGAGACATTTCAATATGTTTTGTTTAGGTAGGTACATGTGTACCCAGACACCCACCTACATACAATATGTATGTACATAGGTACTTTTTGTTCTTTTTCAAATATAATATCTATTGAGAATAATTTAATTTTTCGTCCAGCCAGTTTTATTAGGAAATAAAGTAGGTAGTATTTTTTTAATTTTTTTTTTTGACTAGAGATATTATAAATGTATGTAGGTACTATATTACAAGTTATGGATTCGAAAAAAATCGAACTCAAGATTTTGATCAAACTTGACATTACGATGATAGCGAAGACGAAAAAATGGGTCCGCCAATCCGTCTCTCTGTCTGTCTATCCTCATGTTTATAGCCTAAACGATTTTTTCATAAACATGTCCCCAGTTTTTTTTATCACCTTTTTTAAGTCGAAAGATGGCAGTACCTACCTAGGTAGGTGCCTGCCAAACTTTGTTTTTGACCAAAAAGATAAATATTAATTTTCTCAAAAATTTTTTTTTGCTGACAATCAAATATGATATTACGATCATAGAGAACACCAAAAAGTGGGTCCCCTAATTCCGTCTGTCTGTCATTCTGTCTGTCTGTCCTCGAGTCTACAGCCTAAACGCTTTGATAGATTGTCTTCAAACTTGGTACATATTGTTTTTTTCGCTAATATGTACACACGTTTTTTTAATTTTTTTCTAAGACGACAAATAACAGGAGCTCCCATACATTTTTTTTGCCAAAAACAAAAATCTTATTTTTCTCAAAAACGGCTTCAACGATTTTTATAAAAAAAAAATGAGTTCACTAATGAAGGGAAAGGGTACCTTTCAATAATTTTTTTTTTGAAAAAAATTGTTTTTTTGGTACCTCTAGTAGAACCATTTTTTTGGTTTTCGATTTTCTCGGAAACGGATAATCTGATTTTTTTAATTTTTAACGCAGAAGGTCCTAGAAAGTTTAAACACTATTGTATACCAAAATTTTCCAAAAATAATTTTTTGGAAATTAATTTTTTTTTGAAAATTCAAAATTTTGAAAACGACTTAATAGCTTTTTTCGAAACTTCGTATTTAATAGTTTTTTTGACATTATCTTGAATAGTTAAAAAAACTATTTTTCTAAAATAAAAAACAATGGTACCTTCCATACAAATGTTAAAAACCGTTAAGAAAAAATATATTTCTCAAAAACGGCTCCAAGAATTTTCAAAAAAAAAAATTGTTATTAAATTTTATTTTATTTTTTGGATTTTGAAAAAAAAAACAATATTTTGCAAATTAAAAAAAAAAATAAGTAAAAAACAACTTCACAAAATATATAATACGAGTACATATTAATAAACAATTCTTATTTGAAAATTCGTTAACTCGATTTTTTACGAAATTACTTATCAAATCTGAATTTTCAAAAAAATTATTTCTTTTTTCAAAATCCAAAAAAAAAATTAATATAAAATAAAAAAAAAATTTGTCACAAGAACAATTTTTTTTGCACAACGTTAACAAAATCTCAAATTTTAACTGTTAAATTATTATCATGTTTGTGCTTTGGTAAAAAACTTTATTTTATTGAGTAGTGACCGTTGAACACAAGTGTATAGCTGAATATTTAAATATTCCCTACAGCCATCAAACAATTTTCATTATAACTGCCCGTAGAATAAAAAACACACACACACACAACCAGCTCCTACTCAACAAAAAAATCTTCATAAAAAAAACAAAAAACCCTATGAAATAACTAGTTTTCCTTTTCTCCTCTAACTTATAATAATTTTTTTATATATTTCTCACTTCAATTTTTTATCACACTATTTCTCTTCATACGCATTTTTTTTAAATGAGTGTTCAATAATATATAAATACATTTGAAAATATTATTTTAAAAAAATCTTCAAAACATTTAATATTTATTTGCAAAATATTGTTTTTTTTTTTCTAAATCCAAATAATAAAATAAAACTTAATAACAATTTTTTTTTTTTGAAAATTCTTGGAGCCGTTTTTGAGAAATACATTTTTTTCTTAACGGTTTTTAACATTTGTATGGAAGGTACTATTGTTTTTTATTTTAGAAAAATAGTTTTTTTTAACTATTCAATATAATGTCAAAAAACTACTAAATACGAACTATTAAGTCGTTTTCAAAATTTTGAATTTTCAAAAAAAATTAATTTCCAAAAAATTATTTTTGGAAAATTTTGGTATACAATGGTGTTTAAACTTTCTAGGAGCTTCTGCGTAAAAAATTAAAAAAAATCAGATTAACCGTTTCCGAGAAAATCGAAAACCAAGAAATGGTTCTACTAGAGGAACCAAAAAAACAAATTTTCCAAAAAAAAAATTATTAAATGGGTACCTTTTACCTTTTACCCTTCATTAATGAACTCATTTTTTAAAAATAAAAATCGTTGAAGCCGTTTTTGAGAAAAATAAGATTTTTGTTTTTGACCAAAAAAATGTATGGGAGCTACTGTTATTTGTCGTCTTAAAAAAAATTTAAAAAACATGTGGACATATTACCGAATAAACAATATGTACCAAGTTTGAAGCAAATCTATCAAAGCGTTTAGGCTGTAGACTCGAGGACAGACAGACAGAATGACAGACAGACGGAATTAGGTGACCCACTTTTTGGTGTTCTCTATGATCGTAATTTCATGTTTGATTGTTAGAAAAAAAATTGTTTGAGAAAAATAATATTTTCCTTTTTGGTCAAAAAGAAAGTATGGCAGGTAGGTAGGTACCGCCATTTTTCGTCTTAAAAAAGCTGAAAGAAAAACTGGGGACATGTTTATGAAAAAAACTTTTAGGCTGTAAACTCGAGGACAGAGAGACGGAATTGCGGACCCATTTTTTCGTCTTCGCTATCATCGTCATTACGACATTCGATTTTTTTTCGAATCCATAACTTGTATATAGTAATTTTGAAGGTTGCCATGGCAAAAACAGCTTATTCGGTTTTCTCCCCTACCCTCTATATTGTTGACAGAACTAATAAGTTTTGACCGTCTCCCTTGCTTTTTTCGTATTTGCCTCTACATTTATTTCTTCCACATAGACAATTCAATATCAAGAAAAGAGAAACTAGCGCCCTCATCGACGGAACTACTAGCTAAAAAATTCAGTCTCGTAGTAGTACTATAGGTTTCATTAACAAAGGTATTATTAATATCTATATACAATGGTTTATATAAAAAAGTGACAGTTCGGCCAACCCTGAATGCCATGCGCAGCCCACTACGCAACACATATGATTCATCAGCTCGTATTCATTTTCAGAATGTTGAATATTAAAAAATTCACCAAAAAAAATTCGGTGAATATCGCGTTATTTTCTTCAATAAGAAAGAGTGTATTGAACAGAGAAGTATTAAACGCAGTGAACAGTATATGAAAGGAGAAGCAAGAAACCCGGAGGCATTGTATTTATATCTACATAGTACTACTACGGAACATGAAAATCTGTTTATTAGCGCGCCTGTTCAGATGGCTCTTGTGTCGAGAAATTTGCCTTTGTGGGTAATTGTTTGAGAGCGGGGCAGAGAAATAAAAGAGGGAAAAGAAGAGATGAGGTAGTTTCATTTCTGTTCTTATAGCAATACTGAATAAAAGCGAGAAAACCAAATGTGGTATATTTTTTTGACATCACATTTGTAGTTTACTATTTTATATGAGGATAAGGCAAAGAGGAATATAAATACAATGAATTTATGAATGGATTTTATTTTTCGTTTTGCCTTAATGTAGCAAAGTAAGTAATTTTGTTAATTCCATCGCTTATTGATTCTTCATACGTGAATACGTACCTACAATGATACATACGTATTATAAGTTAGGTACTGAATTGTTGGGGTAGTTTGGATGTGTACCTACATGTTTGGATTTTAGTTTTTTATGATATCGATTTGGTGAAAAGAAGAAATTATTCTAACAAATTTTAAGTACCTAGGTATTATTTTATTTAGCCTTTTAGAGTTGATTTCTTCTGATATATGGTAGGTACTTTACCAAAAGCGGCTCAGTCGCGCTTAAAACAATCGTAGGTAGGTAAATTAACATTTATTATGTATAAGACAAATGTACTTACATACACACCTAACTATTCTTACTTACGATTATAGGTAGGTACTAGGCAAGTTATGCATTCGTAAAAAACAAGAAAAAAATTCTAACAATCAAACATGACATTACGATCATAGAGAAGCCTCGACAAAAAATGTCTGTCTGTATGTATAACGAGGTGCAGCCTAAACGGCTTGAGCGATTACCTTCAAATTTGGTACGTGGGTATTTGTTTGGCATTCCTCAGAGGGGAAATTGAAATTTTATTTTTAGACCTAAAAATAAAGGTACCTGCCATACAACCATTAAGGAAAAGCTTATTTTTCTCGAAAACGGCTCCAAAGATTTTTTGCGTTTTTCGGTAACGGTATACATTGGATTTATCTCAAATTTTATATCTGAGAAGATCTAGGTAGCTAAACTAATTCTGCATATCAAAATTTGAATAAGTTTTTTTTCTAATTAAAATTAATTTTTGAATGAATTTTATTTTTTTATTTAAATAGGCTGCATATGGGTGATGTATGTCTTAGAAACTAGGTCACGTATCATGTTACAGCTATTATCTACTATAAGTGCTTTCCTGTTATGTTAAATTATTTTATGTTTTTTTAAACATATTTAAGGTTGTTAAGTATAGGTAGGTATTAAAACTTTAAAATAAGAAAAACTTAAAAAAAACATATTATTAAAATGCAGTACCTATATTAAAAAAAACAGGAATGAATAAGGAAGTCTTACTAAACGTTTAGGACTTATTCCATATGGTGTGTGCAATAATACAAGAGAATTTCTGATATTCCACATTTAAAAACTTAGTCTTTCGCTAAACCATCGAAGACGGTGGTTTACCGAAGGAATAAGAATTGACATTAAGATAAAAATGTACATGGACAGATTAAAATCAGGACTGGATCGTACGAACTTGCTCTTGTAGCTAACAACTTTAATGTTGCTAAACATTGACGCTGTTCGTAGGTAGGTATAGCATATGCAGGTTCAAATAGAATAATAAATTGTTGAATGGTACCTACCTACAAATGTATATTTAAATGGATTTATTTTTAATTATTAGGAAGGTAAAGTTATATTTTATGTACATACATACATAGAAGGAACATATGTATGTAAATATGTACATATAATAATGAAAGTGAAATATATATGTAGGTGGGTATGTATCAGTGGCGAGGCGTGAATAATTTCAAAAAGTAGGTCGAAGAAAATTAGTCACCAAAAATTAAATTTCGGAAGTTTACTTGAAATTATTTCGTTAGTATGAAACCATAAGGTTCAGCAATTTAAACCAAATTTGTTATACCTTAAGTCATTTAAGTTAAATGTAACAATGAGCGTAATGCATAATAAAAGCGGTTTCGCAAGAAAACTTTTTGGCGGATGCAAATACAATATCTTAAATAAATTTATTGTTAAGTTAAAAATTTGAGGGAATGTATCACGCAATATTTTATTTTCTAATAGGTTATGAAATGCTAAAACGTCAAGTTGTCGAAGAGAAGAAATTTTATACAAAGCTTTAAGTTAATTTTTTAAAGCTGTAAAATCAAAAAGCCCAGGGCGAAAATTTATTAAAGCAGATATTTTTTAATTTTGATTGGAAACTTCGAAATTATCATATTATAATTTACTAAGTAAATCTAAAAAAAATTAATTCGTGAAAGTTTTATAACTTGTATTTATTTGGGATATAATATTGTCTTTTATTTCTAACGTGTTTTGAAATCGCTTATGCTTTCCAAAATGGATTTAAATTTATTAAAAGAGTCAGAGCTATGCCAAGACTCAAAACTTTCGATTTCTCTTTTTGCAAATTCAACATCCGTTTGCTAATTTTGAACCAATTGTAAAGAAAGACAGTCTTAGCAAAAATTTCAGAAAGACTATTAATAAAAAAACAAAAATCTAGTGTCTCTAATATAATTAACAAGCTCTCGGCAATAGAAAGCGAGTCAGTGTCCCATTCACTAGGGTTGTCTAATATTCTAATAAAAGTTAGAATTATATCTAATCTACAGTTTAAAATGGCGTTTATTATCCGCGAATGATAATACCAGCAAGTTCCCGATACCCCAGGCTTTCGTCGGTTGGCTATTTGTTTTAAAAGTTTTGAACATTTAGTTCATTTGTTAAACAAAAACGGACAATAGTATTAATACTGCCACGAAAAACTTTTAATTCCGATATATTTTTAAGTGATCGGGATAAAACTAAATTTAAAACGTGAGTTAGCCATTGGACAAGCATCAAGGACTTTCTTTTTAACACCACCCACTTCTCCAGACATAGCTGCCGGTAGATTCGCCAATTAGTTTGTCCTTGCAAGAGAATATATCAAGTACAATATTAAAAAATATGCTTTGTCAGCTCATCTGTGTGGCGAGACTCAGTAACGCCAAAAAAAACCAAGAAACCTTTCTTAAATTCTGCCCTCCAAAAGGTACCGTAGAACAGCACTCCAAGCAACTGGAGAGTTGGAAAAAAGAGGTCAAGGAAACAAAACATTTTATTTAAATTACAACTCCCTGTCAATGAAGTATATATATATATAAGTATACTTTTGTTATAATGAAACGTTAAAATGGAAACGATAAACCATCTTTTCCTGTTTAATCTATTTTCATGGAAGGTTGAATGTTTAAAAAAAAATTAAAGTAACCAAATGAACCGTTTTCCAGAAAATCGAAAGCCAAAAAAAATGTTTTTATTAGAGGTACCAAAAATAACCATTTTTTTTCAAAGGAAAAAAATTACCAAAATGAACTAATTAAAAAAACGGTGGATTATTATCGAAAGAAATTGACTTATGTTGTTATGAGCAGACTCCATAAATATTAGAACATAATTTAAAATAAAAACAAGACAAGTAAATAAATATTAAATTAGAATTTATTCACAAAATATATATAATTGCGATACATTTTGTGTATATATTTAGGCACAATTGGGTAATATAATAAAAAAATGTATATATTAAGATTTTCATCAAACTCAGCATTCCAATGATAGAAGCTGAAGCGATTTTCTTCAAACTTGGTAGACACACACTTACATAGTTTTGTTTTGTTCATCATTATGAAAATCCAATCGATTGTTAGGAGAAAAGCGAACGTTTTTTAATTGAAGGATTTTTACACATGAACTGAATATTTTACTATTTAACTATTCTCTTAGTTATTGGTCGAAAATCCAACTCGATTTTTTTAATAAATGTGTGAAAATTAGTAATAGAAATACGTTAGCTTTCAGTGAAATTCTCGATTATTTTATTTTCTACTTTGTTTATCGATATGAAACAATTTTTTTTTTGCATTTTTGAAAAAAGTTAAAAATATTCATAGGCAATCTTCCGAATAGTTTTTAAAGTCAAATCCAATCCTGGTTGCAATAGGTGCACGTGAAATATAATTGTCCTACTGGAAAAAGATACAAATGGTTTTCTATTAAATATCTGTTATTAATATATAATAGAAACATTTTTTAATTTTAAATTTAAATGTTTGTAAATGCATAAAATATTTTTATATGTAGGCATTCCTTTCGGATTTATTTACATTATATTTCAATTCAATTTCATGGCTTGATATATAATTTAATATGTGCAATTCAAATTTCAAATATGTAGGTATGTAGGTATAGAACCATTTTTCATATTTTTTACTTTATCATTTTTGAATGAACCGATCAAAATATTTTTTTAAATATAGAAATGCTTCTAAAAATGTATAATAATTTTGCATATTCAAATTGCATATTCAATTGATAACTAGAATACCTACTTTCTAACAGCTTCAATTCTTACCTACATTAAAGTTGTTAGCAACAATATCCAGTTTGTACGATCTAGTAGTGGCGCATTTTATTATTATAAGAATGCATTTTTACTCACTGCAGGTAGGTACCTACATACCTAGGTATTTTGATCTGAACAAAATATTTTTATGTACCTACCTACCTATAGGTAGGTAACTACTATATAGGTATAAAGATATTTCACAATTTTTTCACCCAACATCACGAATTAACTTCAACTTCACAAACAAAAACACTATCACACAGAAATAAAAAAATACCGAATTGCATTTTTTTTACACGCAACCGACGGAAAAATATATTTCACACACGTACCTACAATCGCCAAAGAAAAATTACACAAAATCTTGGTTAAAAAAACCAAAACAAAGCGAAATATACATACCTATGTATATCCTAAACAAAAGTAGGTCGAACGGGATACTTACAAATTGAAATTGGGATATTCTTCCTACATAGGAATTTTCTCCAGTTTATGATAAATGTGAAAGAAAAATGCAAAAAATATATTTTCTTTTATCCTGCTTTAGCTTTTTGCATTCTTCTCCCTCATTATCTATTTGTCTTACCTTATTTTTTATTTGTCAATCCTTCAAATTCTCGCTCTCTGAACTCTCTGAGAGTCTGCATAATTTGCAAGTTCTAGTTCCTAGCGGTGTCACCAGAGGGCGCCTCGGACGTTCCGCTTCATGATAGTACTATAGAATATATATACAATGCCGGAGGTATTGCGGGTTATTTTGTTTCTGCTATAGTTTTATATGCGTTTAAGAGTGAGTTAAAAAGCAAACATGTGTATAAAGAAGCACATAACGAAGAGTTGTTATAGTAATGTTGACAGCGTGTGCAGGTAAACTAGATTCATGTTGTCAGAAGCTAAAGTTGTTAAATATGAGATTTTCAAAAGGTAAATAACGAAGTAGATAGAAAAAGACTAAATCTTAATTATGAAGCTAAAATGATAGTTCAGCAATCGAAATCTTGAAAAATGCCTTATATCTTTTAAAAGCAATAAAATGTAAAGTTGCTGAAAATACGATCAATTTAACCAACAGATTATAAATCTTTTTATTATTTTTTTTTATAGAGACAAATCATGTTCAATATTCTCGCCCATTGCCAAATACATTATTGAGTGAAATGTGTAAAGAATTTATGAGCAAAGGAGGTTGAATATTGGGTTTTCAAGGAAGGCTACGTACCTACATACATATTTATGTACATACTCGTATGAAGCTAGAAAAAAAGGAATATTTGAAATTGTATAAGGCAAAAATAACAGGATGGTGAATTTTCTTCCATATCATGTGTTTGTATGTTTAGTATATCACAGAAGGGAATATTGAACATATTTCCTGAAATTGTGAATTTCTATAGAACTTCACCCTTGCCTTTTATGTTTTAACTTTTACCGTTGTTGTTGATGGTGATATATGTAGGTAATCGATCCATCAAAGGAATTGACGCTGTTTGGTTCAGCCACATTTATTTTACTTATTTACGGCAAATACGAAAATAATTAAATTGTTTCGTACCTTTAAAGTCATTGAAAAATTGAACAGAGAGGGGATTGAATAACTTTTTATTAATGACTGTCTTTTATACAATCTAATTTTAAAACATTCTTAACTTTAAAATGTATATAAACAACACGTAAATGCAATTTCCATATCAAAACAATTTTAGCATTTAAATAACGATACTTAAAAGGCTCTTAACTTAAACAACATCCAAGGCTTCCATAAAGTGTTATTAAGTCTATTTTGACATATCATACTGATACTGTCATCTTTAGAATATTTATTTTTTAGTTTTGTTCATTTAATAAAAATAAAATAAGGTTCCACATTTTCATGCTGCCAATGCCTACTGCACCGGATCTACAGATCGCAACGCAGTAATAATTCCCACATCCTGAATTGAGAAAGCTGTGAAATTTCCTACGGATCCTTGTGAACAACCAATTGTCCATTATACCTGTGATCTCTTCCAAACATTCGGTATGATAACCGCTAGAAGTTTTTCCCTGCTTCCATTCTTTATCCTTTTGTTGTTCCTGTTCAAGTGAAATAAATGTTTAATAAAAAAAACAATAAAATGAATTTCTTTCGCTTGCATATATAATCTTCGCCCTTTTTATAATTTAGATGTAAATATTTACGAAATTCAATTTGTCACAAAATAGCTGGCACTTATAAAATGCACTAGGATTTCAACTTATTGGGAAAGATTTGGGATTGTTTTTTTCATTGCTTTTTCTGGTATTTTTATTTATTTATTTAAGAAACATAATAGATAAGAAATCAATTTTTTACTTAAAGATTTAAAATCTTATGATTAAGTATCTTATCTTATTTATCTATTATACAGGTTGGCGCACGTATCTTGCTATAATAAGAAATTTAAATAACTTTTATTTTAATAGATGTATTTCATTAATTTTTTTTATTGGATTAAAAATTAAGTTTTATTTTAAATAACTAATGGTTTTTAAAGATGATAGACCACAAATGACCTCCACGCTCATCCACGCATATGCGGCTAGGACACCTGATCAGAAAATTGTTCATTGCGAGCTGAAGGGTTGAAATTGGTATCCCCTCAATTATTGTCTTAATGGACGGCTTCAATTCAGTCAAATTCCTGGGTTTCGTTTTGTACACTTCCTGCTTAACATAATCCCATACAAAAAAGTCTGGTGCAGTCAGGTCAGGTGACCTTGGGGCCGACCTAACCAATAAATTCCCTTTCCCGCCTACACTTTCATAAAAACTAAATACTTACCCTACCTGACCGCGTGCTCCAATAACATGCGCACCACGCGACAGTTCATCATCATCAACTGATTGCTTATCAGTCGAAGTACTAAATTCATCACACCAAGAGGAGTAGCTGATAATAAACATCCAGTGTGTTCAATAAGGCAAACGCAGAAGAGCTTATCAGCGACATCTCCTCTAAGGACAACAACTGGGCAACGAAGCGTTTGATTGCCAGCGAAAGAAGTTTGTTTGCCGACGAAAGTCGTTTGATTGCCGGTGAAAATCATTTGATTGCCAGCAGAAGCTAATCGACTGTCGACGGAAGGCGTTTTTATTGCTAATGAAAACCGTTGTATTGCCGCTTCAGAATAATAAAGGGAATATAAGCATTTATCGCACCATCAGCGTATAATGAAGCAAAAACCATTCAGTGCTAATACCCGAGAGAAGAGTAAATTATAAGTAAATTAACCACGGAAGAATATTACTACGAGAATAATAATGCACACTTAATTGTACATTTAATTATATTTTATTTATCATTACTATTTTTTCTAAAATATTTTCAAAGTATGTACATCGAAATATATAATTCTCTTGTCACGTTGCTATGCACAACTATCTAACCGATTTTCACGTGTTTATTGTTTAATGTTTATTTTGCTGGCGTGTCTAAGATTGGTTTTAATACTTAAAAATAACGGTACTTACCATACAATTTTTATTGATTATTGATTATTACGAAATTGGCTCTAACGATTTTGATTAAAAAAAGTTTGTGCACTATTTTCGGTCTACGTTTTGGTCAAACATTTTTTTTTACCAATTTTGTTATTAACGGTACTTCCCATACAACAACTTTTTGATTTTAGACTTTCTCATAAGCATCTAGACGGATTTCGATCAAATTTCTTATATAAAAGGTCCTTTCAATTTAAAAAAATAAATTTTTTTTTGTTGAAATTCAATATTTCGAAAACGTGTCAATGATTTTTTTTTAACTTTCGGTTTTAAGCTTATATTATTAAATGTTTAAAAATTTCACATCAAAAATAGCATTAATGGAATTTATTATATAAAAAATTAAGTTAAAATGACTTTAAAAATATAATCAGATTTTTAATAGAAATCTTTTGCATACGATGTGATCGAACATAAGAGCAAGTTCGTGCGATCCAGTCGTGCATTTTATTTTATATTCCATTTTCAAAAAAAAGTGAAACGCCAAAACACAAGACGCACTGTGCTTCTTGATCATTATAGGGGTAGTCAAATCCCTTAAAAGAAAACAATGCAGCCAGTCGTGCATTTTATTTTAAATAGCGATGAATACAACTAGAAAAATATAAAAAATTGTTCATGTTAAAATCTGTGTAAAATAAGTAAGATATATGTACTTACCTATATTATGTACACATTACAGTATTGTACATGGTCTACTATAGGCACGAAAATAGTCTTTCATTGCAGTTATTACTTCCTTCGTATTAGTTGTCTTTGTGGGATACAGTCTAACAAATTTTTGTGAACGCGTCAATTACCACTAGTATTTGTTTTTTTGAGCTTCAGGAGTTGTCTACATAATGGTCTATGTGAACTACTTCAAATGTGAGATCTCCCTTGGGTATATTATAGACGAATCCTTCTTTTTTTCCCGTGCTTGGAGGTATACAATATGCACTTAAGACAATTTTGTATGTGGTTACTTACTTCTTCTTTCATCCTTGGAAACCAATAACTTTTTTTTATGAGTTCTATCATTTTATCGGTTCCTGTATGCCCCATATCGTCGTGATACTTATACATAACATGCCCCTCCATGCTTTCCGGAACACAAAATAAAATTGTTCCATCATTTTGTTTTTTATAAATTACACCGTTTCGCATTTCGTATAGGTGATGTTCCGACTGTAGTAACGACTCTTTAACTTTTTTTAGTGTATCATCTTCACCTTGGGATACGACTCAATTCTCTTCGAAAGTATTGGTTTCTAAAACTAAAGTACTTGTTGAACGGCTTAGCGCGTCTACATGCTGCATACGTGTACCAGCCCTGTGTTCGAGTTCGAAACCATAATTTTGAAACTCAAGTGTCATTGTTAGTGAATTGCAATCTGTCACTATCTTAAAATGTTTGCCTTGTAAATATACCCTGAACCTTTTCAGTGCAGCTACGATCGCTAGCATTTCTAATTCGAAACTATGATATTTTGCTTCATCGTCTGTCGTTCTCTTGGAAAAGTAAATAACGGGTGTAATTTTCCATCACTCTTTTTTTGTAAAATAATAACTCCTAAACCTATCGAACTCGCATCGCAATGTAACTCTGTACTACCTTTGGGATTATAAAATGCTAATATTGGGGATTCTATCAGTTGTTGTTTAAGTATTTCGAATGACTTTAACTCTTCTACACCGAAATAAAACACCTTGTTTTTCCTCGTAAGATCATAAAGTGGTTTAGTTAAAGTTGAGAAATCCGTAATGAATCTACGGAAATACGAACATAAACCTAAGAAACTTTGAACTGAATGTACATTTTGCTGTATTGGAAAATTCTTTATCGATTCTAGTCCTTTATCATCGGCTTATATACCTGCGTCCGAGATGGTTTAACCCACTGTTACTTTTGTCTGAAAAAACTCACATTTGTCCAACCTTAACTCTAATTTGTTATCAACCAATCTTTTGAACGCCTCTTTTAAAATTGTAAAATGTTTGCCATTAGGAATTCGGACTGTCCTAGAGGTGTGACAAATGACGTATACTTAACGGACTCTTCGTGCATATACACATGAAAAATTCCGTTTTTCTCGTTCGTCTGCCAGATCATCTAACAAATCGTATATCTATGGAATAGGGATACTATCTTTCGTTGTCACCTTGTTAAGAACTCTGTAGTATATGCACATTCTAGGATCCCCAGTTTTTTTCTTTACCAGAACTATAGGGGACACAAACTCTGACTCAGTTGTTCTAATATAACATTTTTCTAAATATTTGTCTAACAATTTATTTAATTCTGATTTCTCATTACATAACAGTCAACGAGGCGGACCATAAAAAGGTTTAGTAGAAGTCAAATTCAACTTCATTTCTGTTCTTACTAATGGTTCTACCGGACTTCGAGGTGCCAAATAATAATTTTATAAATATCTTGCAAATATTTTTTTGTCATACAATCTACATTTTGTCCAATAAGTAGGTTTTCTTCTTCACGTTCATTATTTTCACAATCAATCATAAGCAAAGACTTTTCAAAATATTCATTGTCATACTCTTCAAAATGTACAACCTTAATATTTTCTTTTAAATTGCTATGCTCTTGATTACTTAATTCATTTGGCACATGCAAGTGATTTTCGAGTTGTATTTCATTAACTTTAAATTCATGTAAACATTTATTATTCATCTTATTTTTTACATATACTTTACAGTTTATTTTCTTCTCCTTTTTATCAGTATTTTTTCCAACTTTGTATAAATTTCTATTGTCTATTCTCGAATATGTTTGTGAATTATTATTCTCAATGCATTGCTTACCATATCTAACTGTGCACACTTGTGTTGTGATTCTCAACTTTGTTGAATTTCTCACATTAACATTGATAATTTGAAATTAACTTAAAGTTACCCGCCTTCAAAAAACTTCTTCTAAGAACTACCTCATAACTAGTCGGCAAATCATCAACTACAAACAATTCTGTTGAAACAACTAAATATTCCCAGTAAATCATTCAATTTAATTTTCCAACAATGATCAATTTGCTTTCATTAATACCGTAATAGGACATGTAATTGTTGTTCTTTGTTAACTTTATCTCTTTAGGAATACAAGGCCGTCTTATGAAATTGATCGTGCTGCCGGTATCTATTATTCTAGGAAAAAAATTGTTGTTTAAGTACCTTTCTTAACTATAAACATATATAACTTACGAAATCTTCAGTTTTGTCTTCCAAAAGTTGTACAGTAAATTTTTCTTCGGGCGCACTGCTAAACGATGTTCGGATGATCCGCATCCGTAACACGTTCCGTATTCCATTTAAGGCTTCATACATTCTGACGCGATGTGTCCGATGCAGTTACAATAATAGCATCTTGGACCCTCTTTCTTTTGTTGTGACGCCTTCGACGTTGATGGTATATTTTCTTGTTTTGGCTGTGATATCTTGCTGAACGTTTGTAAAGTTGCTCCCGATCCTTGAAGTTGTTTACATGAGCATATAGCCTTAAATTTGTGTCCGTGAACCCCTCGAAGAAGACCTATTCAATAAATTCTTTCTCATCCATACCCAATCCATTTGCTAACATAACTTTGTCGCCATAGTATTCAGTAAACGTCTCGTTGTTCTTCCACCTCCTCGTCTCAAACTTTTTCCTCATCATCAATTTGTTGTCTTTATTACCAAATATTTCTGTCATCTCTTTGAGTAGCTCTTTCAGGTTTTCCTCGGCAAAGTTCGGTTTTGAATAAATCAATTTTTGTGCATTTCCCCTCAGCTTATTCGCCACTAACATATGCACCATTTTTTCATTGACGTTGTATACTTTTTGTACATTTCGTAACTGTGCTACCCAGACAACATTTAAACCACCAACAAATTCGGGCAGCATGTCCTTGTAAATTACGTATTTTTCCTCGTTGTCATTTTCCTTTATTCTTTTGGCACTCGTAACCGAATCATTGATTTTGTTTCTTTCCACTGTCCGTTGCTCATCAAATTCGATTTTTTGCCGCAAAAATTTATTCTGCGTTGCCAACAACTCTTTTTCTCTTTTAACAAATTTCTTTCCCTTGCTTCTTGTTGTTGGTTGTTCAGCACTATCACCGAGATCGACATTCTCCGTTGCTGTAATCCCGTCGTTATCGTTGTGGTTGCTATCGTCATTGACGTTGTCGTCGTCGCCATCAACCCTCTCTTCGTTTGGATGTTCAACTCTTTTTTTTTTTCAGCTGGCATACTATTGAGCCGCAAAACCATTGCTGACATGGTCCCGTTACTTGGCATCCCAAGCCGTTGCGACCACTCGCGCAGCTGGGCCGCTGAGAATTTATTTTGGTCGAATGAGTCATCCATTTTATATAATAAAAAAATAACTAATTCGAAGCCACGAAGAGGAGAGAAGAGAAAAAAACGAGCACAGTTTTGTTGATAGTTAAATGAAATATATTCACGATTCTTTTTATTATTTAGGTTGAATTCCGTTTCTGAGATCTTAGAAACCGTTTCGCAAACGAATAAATAAATTATGACTGACTTGCTCCAGTTCACAATACAGAATGAATCGCTTTATTTTGTCTTTCTTTTACATCTTACTTATTCTAATCGAAAACATAAGCATATAAATGTACATTAGTTTTAGTGTAAATATCACATGATTCTTATATTCTAAGTACTATACAAGTTAGGGTTGCCGTGGCTTTAATAACTACACCTATACCTACACTATCAAATTAATAAACACAAACAAAATAATTCTATGCCAAATTTATCACGAATCGGTGTGAAAATGAAAAACTACTCTGAAAGAGGACACATGCTAAGAGAATTTCATTAAAACCCTGCCTTAACCAATAAAAGTATTTAGCTAGAAATAAAATCTCTCCAAAAGATTTCAATTAGTAAAGGACTAAATACGCAACCATCGCATCGAACATAATACCTTCAGGAATTGCAATCTTTTAACCGAAAAGATTGCAATTCACCAAAAAAGCATATTAACGCCAACAAGTTTCTGAAACAAGGTTTTACCGATGAATGTAAAAAAAAACTATTCGAATCCAGAAAGAATTGCAGAAGAACTTCGCCCCAGTTTTAAAGAACTTGTACCATATGAAGATGGTTCAGTTATGTTCTGGGGTTGCATTTTTCTTTAACTGGATAGTAGTCCAAATATTTGGAAGTTTTAAATGACTAATGTGTTCCCTCTGGAGAAATGGTCATTGGAAGCTCTTTTGACATTGAGAAAACAAACCTGATATTTTCATCAAACCTGGGTAGGTTGGCGATCAAAGTGCAGAAAAATTTTCCTTGGTAGTTGTTTAAGTGATGGTAATCCTCATACTAGGATGATTTGTCTAAGCTGCTTTGGAAAAATTTAAAATTTTTAGTCTGCAGGCCTTGTTCATATCTCTTTGTAATCAGCGGGCTTATGTGCTTTTAGAAAAAAAAATTTTTTTTTCGGAAAACCCTTGAGTATGGATTGAATTTCAGCAGCTCATTGAAGTTGATTCCTATTGGTACGTGGTGTTCAATTTTAATTGATTTATTCTTGAAGTGTTAAACTGATTCTTCTGCAGAGTTGACAGTAACTGCAGACGCTTACTGTGGGTTTTGCGAAGCAGGTTAGCTCCGATTTAAATAAATTTACCCGCAAATGGGGTAGTTTGGAGTTTCGAAAGGTTTGCAGGTGTTGGCCTTGAATCTCAGGACAGCTATAAATGGTGGCATCTTGCATATATGAGGAAGTCGTCAAAAAATACACATATATTGAAATGATGTTGATGTCATGTTGAAGTTTGAAGGGGGATGCAGCTTGTAGTGATTTTCACGAAAGTCGAACTGAATGTTAGGGATGATGTGGTTTGCGCTGATACAGTATACTTCGTGCGTGTATTCTGGGCTAAATTCATAAGCTGGATTTACCCCATCTGACTCAACCAATTTATTTGCAGTTGCTGATTATCTCTTCTGAGGCGCTCAAGTCAAGGAAGACTGAATCATTTAATGGACGGGTAAATATTTCCAAATTGTCATGAGGAATTGTTGATTCCCAATTGTTGCACAATAATTGTTTTCGGTATTGGAGATTTGAGTTATATAAGTCTGTTGCTGTTTTCGAAAGCATATAATGGGTGTTCATCGTGAGGTCCATAGCAAAAAGTTTAATTAAATGCTCACCAAAATGATTTCCCAACAAGACCATTGTGTCGCGCGCTGTATGGATAATTGCGCCGCCGTATTTTTGAAACCAGAGCTCAGCATGAGCTTTAATTTTAAGATGATTACCCAACCGTACTGAATAAAAATTAAAAAGCAGTTTGATAGGATACTATCAAAAAAACTCTATTGAAGATCAAAAGTCACGATGAATCAATAGTTACACATTTTACAGTATTACTATGGCAAAATAAAATTCGCTCCAATGAAACGATCTCATCAATTATTTTATCCTCGATGTTCATTCTCCCCATCTGAGCGTTAATTTTTGTAAGCTCAAGTTTTTTTCACGTAGTATTTATAAAAACAAAAAAAAACATAATTAGAACCAAAAATGATTTAAGAAAATATTTGTTGTGGAATATTTTGAACTAGCTAAATACAATTTACATTGAAATCTACGTCTATCTACTAGCAGAAAGTCCCCGGCATTGCCCGGGCACCCAAGGCAAAAGTCTTTTCATGCAATATCTTCTAAATGAAATGAAATATTAAGAAAAAAAAATTGTAAGAAAAAGGATTTTTCATTTATTTTGTCGTTCAATTCCTATGTTCAGTAACTTTCGAATCGATAATAATAGTCGAGAAACAAAAAAAAAAAATTTTTTTTTTATAATAATACAAATTCTATATACTACTGAAATACATCAGCCAAGTAGAAGACTTAGCACTATAATATTTGGACTTGTTGAATTATTGATTCAAAATAGCTTTTAACGGCCTTTAGTCCAACAAAAATTGGCGTTTCGTCCCGGTGATCTCACATGGACTCATCAGTTGACTAGTGAGGACCTTTGTCAATACGCAATTTTTGCCAAGTTCAGTTCATCTAACATAGATTTCGTGAAGAACATCTAGTGTGAACTATATCCAACAAGACTAGAATTCCTAATCATTAAATTGGAAATTTTTGTTTTTGCCCATGGCCTGGCATTATTTATATAAGAAGTTTTTTTTTTTTATAATAATACAAATTCTATATACTACTGAAATACATCAGCCAAGTAGAAGACTTAGCACTATAATATTTGGACTTGTTGAATTATTGATTCAAAATAGCTTTTAACGGCCTTTAGTCCAACAAAAATTGGCGTTTCGTCCCGGTGATCTCACATGGACTCATCAGTTGACTAGTGAGGACCTTTGTCAATACGCAATTTTTGCCAAGTTCAGTTCATCTAACATAGATTTCGTGAAGAACATCTAGTGTGAACTATATCCAACAAGACTAGAATTCCTAATCATTAAATTGGAAATTTTTGTTTTTGCCCATGGCCTGGCATTATTTATATAAGAAGTTTTTTTTTTTATAATAATACAAATTCTATATACTACTGAAATACATCAGCCAAGTAGAAGACTTAGCACTATAATATTTGGACTTGTTGAATTATTGATTCAAAATAGCTTTTAACGGCCTTTAGTCCAACAAAAATTGGCGTTTCGTCCCGGTGATCTCACATGGACTCATCAGTTGACTAGTGAGGACCTTTGTCAATACGCAATTTTTGCCAAGTTCAGTTCATCTAACATAGATTTCGTGAAGAACATCTAGTGTGAACTATATCCAACAAGACTAGAATTCCTAATCATTAAATTGGAAATTTTTGTTTTTGCCCATGGCCTGGCATTATTTATATAAGAAGTTTTTTTTTTTATAATAATACAAATTCTATATACTACTGAAATACATCAGCCAAGTAGAAGACTTAGCACTATAATATTTGGAATTGTTGAATTATTGATTCAAAATAGCTTTTAACGGCCTTTAGTCCAACAAAAATTGGCGTTTCGTCCCGGTGATCTCACATGGACTCATCAGTTGACTAGTGAGGACCTTTGTCAATACGCAATTTTTGCCTGTTCTTCACGAAATCTATGTTAGATGAACTGAACTTGGCAAAAATTGCGTATTGACAAAGGTCCTCACTAGTCAACTGATGAGTCCATGTGAGATCACCGGGACGAAACGCCAATTTTTGTTGGACTAAAGGCCGTTAAAAGCTATTTTGAATCAAAAAAAAAATTCTTTGTTTTGGTTTTAAGGGGTCAAAATAACACTTCAATTTATTGCCTTCCATTGGAAATAATAACATAACATAATAACATAAGTCCATTTTTTTCCAGAGGCTGTAAGTGGAGAAATCGATCGCCTGAGTTACAGAAGATGGGTAAAGGATTAGTTTTCTTATTTTTTCAACAAACGAACTATTCTTCATTTTGGGACTCTTCGCTTTCCGGGGGATGTTTTTATACCTACGATAGGTAAATACAATTTAAGGCAAGTTATTCATTAGCCGAAAAAATAGTTTTGAGATAACAATCAAAAATGACATTACGATGATAGCGAAGGCGAAAAAACATGGTCTAAAAATTTCGTTCGCCTGTATGTTAGTATAACCATTTACAGTCCCAATGGGTGGCCCGAATTTCTTCAAACTTGGTGTAGTTTTTTTTTTTTTTTGAAATTGCCATTATGTTAAAGCTCATTTTTCTTGAAAATGGATCTAACTGTTTTCATTTAAAAATATCAGAGTATTTTTTCGGTATGAACTATTATATGATTGGAAAACAAATTACCAATAATAGCTAAGAACTGTACCGATTTTTTTGCTACCTACTATATGGAAAATGGCTTAGGTGATTCTTTCGTTCTTTCGAAATCTTACACATATTATATAGGTGTAGGTACATCAACTTGTGATGCATACCAATATTTTTAATTACCTAATAGATATTTGTTTTTATTTTAAAAAGCATATATCAAAACTTTTTTTTAATAATTTAATATTTGAAAATAGCTCATTATTTTTTGTTTCAAATTATAAGTATGTACAATATGCTTTATTCCCAGAAACGGCTCCACAGATTTTAATAATTTTATTCCCATAAAGTGACATTCATCTTCATCAGTTTGTTTGTTAAGGCTAAACTCGGAAGCCACAACTACAATTTAAAAAATTCATTTGGTTTTGAAATGTTGTTTGCAAGTGGCTTGAGGATTTAATATTTTTTTGCAAAACTTAGTTGTTTGTAGGGTGAAATGGGCTAAGCGCAAAAAAACAGTACTTGTGAAAGTAAAAATTTCGGGACTCTGAAAGTTTACACATCAAACTTGATTTTCTTTGTAAACTTAACATGTGCCAACGAAAAAGATGGCAGTTAATTGTAAAATCGTACCAACTCTTACAGCTGGCAAATAAAAAGTTGGGACCCACCAAATTTTGTTTTACTTTCATACATATATCAACTTACACGAAAGCATGAGCTTACATTTGCAAGTTAGTTTTTACGTTCGCAAAAGTAGCCACAGTCGCTAGGGAATACTTGCAGATGTAAGCTCGGTTACTAGGCTAATTTCAATATTTTCAACAAACTATTCATTTCTATCATGGTGCCAAACACACGCGACCTTACGCTGAAATACAAGGAATATTGCATGAATTCAACGGCGCGGCGCCTGTAACCGTGAAAATACAAGATTTCGCCATTGTAAGTGTTTACACACAAAAATAAATTTTTCTTGGAAACTTGAAAAAATTGATAGTTCAGTGCGAGACCTTAGCAACCTTTTTGCTTTCATGAAAATAGCCCTGGCGACGGTCAATTCGCATTTGTGTATAAGCCCCTCATAAATTACAAGAAAAGGAACACATCTAATGTCGAATTTCTTTCATCGAAATCTTCGGAATTTTTCAGGCTGGGGCATGTTAGCGTGAAACTCAAAATGTCGGGTTTTTAAAGGTTTAAAGTAAGACCGTGCTAGTGCGATACTCTGCGACACTATGCATAATTTTTTTCAAGCCGCACTTGAATGGTAGCCTTTTTCGTCTTCGCTATCATCGTAATGTCATGTTTGATTATTATCTCAATTTTTTTTTTCAAAGAATGCATAACGTGATTTATATTGTGCTAACTATAATCGCATGTAAAAAAACGAAACCGAAGGGTCTCAAAATGAAGAATAGTTCGTTTGTTAACAAAAATACAAATAATAAATCTTCTTTGTTAAATTTAATAAGAAAACTAATCCTGGTTAAATAAACGACAAAGTAAATGACAAACAAATTATTGCATTAAAAGACTTGCCTCGGATGCCCGGGCAACACCGGGGACTTTCTGCTAGTTTGAAAATAAAATCCATAACAACAGCGGAAGTAAACAAAACAAAAACCAATTTGGATATAAAATCAATGGAAACTGCAAAACGTAAACAAAACAAAATATAAATTTGGAAATTCTATTTCAAAATCGGGATAAATTTAAGAAGTGCAAATATTTGTGTATAAAGCATATAAAACATAACTTATATATTAAATCTAATAGCCTAGAAGCTGGTCAAAGGACAACAGAAGATGTTACAAGGAGGCTTTACATGTATCTTCATACTCATCTCCATCGACATCTGCAAAAAAAGAGGAAACAAAATAAAAAAATCATACTTGTGCGATAGAGAGCGAAGACCAAAATGGAGATCATCTTCATGTATGAAGATTATAGAAAGTATGAATCTGAAGATTGCAGATTATAGTGAAGATGAACATGTTCATCTTCATTATAGCATTTTCATCTGCACCATAATTTGTTCCGTTCAGGCAACGAATTTTCAAGTTTTTTTCTTACCATTTCACCTCAGTTTGCTTAAAAACAACGAAAATAGCGAAAACTACATACGAGTATCTGAATGCTAAGAACATGCGATTGTGAGATGTGTCAAGAAAGTTATAACAGAGTTCGATTAAGTTACGAGTATTAGTCTGCACCTTGTCTTACTTTTATGTTTGTTTTATATTATGGTCCCGCTCTACTTTTCTTCGAGTCTGCAGATGCAGATCCATGTAAAGCCTCCTACAATCATTTTTATGGCATGTCAAATGGTAAGTCGTCAGTTTATCTGTCATATACAGATAAATTGACACCGAAACAAAATTACACTTTTATATATTATGAAGACTAAGGTTTGGTTTTAAATGTTTTATATTTATTTAAAGAAATCAACTGTTTAGTCTTACAGATAGCTTAAGAAATATAATTTTTTTGAAACATTAATACATTTGAATTTTTTTACTCTGACAAATAAAATAGATTTATATTATTTATGTTTAGCAAGTGGAAATATAGCAAGGAGGTACATGAAGTAAGATTTGATAAACTATGTAGTTAATTATTATCTACAATTAGTAGAGAAGAGATAGATACGAGTATATACGGTATTTTTTAGATGTTAGGTTTTCAAAAAGAAATAAAACGAATATAATTTAATGTTATGGCTAAAATAAGGTTTTGCCATTATGTTTTAAAAATGATTTCGGGCAAGTGGCCGCCGCGACTGACTCGAATAAATTCTAGCCGAGAGGTCCAATTTTCGACCACTTTTTGCAGCAATTGGGGACGTATATCTGCCTTACCTCTTCCAAAGCGTCAATAGCGAATTCACATAACCCCACAAAAAATAGTCCAGCGGTGTCAAATCGCACAAACTTGGAGGCCACGTCACAGGCCCACGACGCGACGCGAGATAATGCGTCACCAAAAGTTTCCTTCAATAAATTGATTGTTTCGTTGGCTGTATGGCATGTAGCGGCGTCTTGTTGGAACCAAAGTACATCCATATCAATATCCTCTAATTCAGGCACGAAAATGTCATTAATTATGGCTCTATATATCGTTCCCCATTGACTGTAACATTTTGGCCGGCTTCATTTTTAAAGAAATATGGACCAATCATTTCAAACAGTGTCTTTTTATCTCAATAATGGCTTGTGGATTTTGATCACTCCAGATACGACAATTTTGCTTAGTAATTTACCCATTAACCCAAAAGTAAGATTCATCGTCGAACAAAATTTCAAGTGAAATCGTTATCGGTGGCCATCTCATTTTATAACCAAACCAATAATAATTTTGCACGATTGGCGAACCAAACTGAGCATAAATCAATTGACAGCTGTCAAAAGGACCAACTCTGAAAAAAGTATTGCCAGATTGAAAACCACATGTCTAAGAAAACACCCGCTATAATATTTTATTGTTACGAAAAGAAAAATTACATATGTAGCTAGTTATTAATATTTTAAAGTCATTGCACAGCAAAGAGATATGATAACTACTTGTATCTTACAACTGGAAGTCAATACATATTCGATTTCTGAAAAACTTAGGTTTAATATTTATAAAATTGAAGGAAAATAATTACAAACAACCTTCATTTGAATTTTTTTATAATCATATCACAGATAATGCTTAAGTCTAATTATAACTGAAGTACCTACTTAGTGTACAAGCAGATTGGAGCGGAGAGTGAGCAACAGCATAGAGCAAAGAGTAAAGCGGAGTAATCAAACACGTGTAGTGAAAGGATAGCACACAGAGTGCAGCGGCGTTCGATGATGGAGCAAAGAGTGAACAAGGGAGCAAAGCGGCGATTTCAAACATGATTAATTTCTCCGCTCTCATCGCTGCGATTTTTAACTAATCGTGTGCCTTGTATTCAAGAAAAAAAATATTTAAATAGAAGAGAATGAACTCTTGCTTGTTTGCTTCTACCTTTCTCTTGCTTCTTGATCTTCAATATTGCTAGGCTACATCATTCCTTGCTCACCTTTCGAGCTCTAAGCTCTTTGCTCTAATAAATTTCGCAGTTTTGCTCTGCGCTCCACTCTGTTTGTACACTAAAGTCTTTTTTAATATAAGGAAGTAAATAAATACATTACTATTAGATACACATATAACAAGTTCTGATGTATGGAGGTGATTTGGTGCTCCTTGCGGACAACCCTGGACGCTTGCAGGGAATGATTAATCAGCTGAAAAAATACTGTGATGAAGGGAGGCTGAATGTTAACATAAATAAATCAAAAACGATGGTGTTTAGGAAAGGAGGAGGGCGTTACGACAGAAATGAAAACTAGTTCTTTGAAGGACTGGAATTGGAAACAATAAAGTCATAGAAATACTTGGTAATAATTATCTGCTGTAACATACAACACTTCCAGGAGAATCTATCTTCATCTAAATCAGCTATTTGTGCGGCATAGAAAACTGTCTAGAAGATTAACAGATTGATATCGACGAGAACCGAATATCAATTATTTCAGGCATTTTTCAAATCAATTATGCTAATGGAGCTCTAGTATTGGGATATAAATCAAACGAAACAGTAGAAAAAGGGCACAATAATATGCAGATTAGAAAATGGAGAATCAAACTCATCTCTCGTCAAGGAATTTGACGTGGGTCATTCCACAATCTCAATGATTTTCAAAAACAACAGCCGAATTAAGCACTCGTTCAATTCAAATGTTTTGAAGCCGAAGAGGCTTCGAAAATCGCAACAAGATTACGTTGATGAAGCGTTTATTCGAGAAACAAAGGAATACCCGTCAGCGCCGTATGCTTCAAGAAAAGGCAAATGTTTTTGCCACGCGTTTTAGTATTCTCGACTTCAATTGTTCAGTCGTTTCAAGGTTCGACATAACATTGTGACGGGAAAAATTGTCGGTGAATCTTCGTCTGGTGGTCAGAAATCAACAACAAACTGTTTGACGTCTGAATGGCCGAATGACGAAGACCATTTTCTGATGATTAGGTATTTAATGCTGATGAAAGTGGCGTTTTTTACAAATTAATGTCTGACAAAACTTGAAAATTTAGAGGTAAGAATTGAAGTGGAGGTAAGTTTTCAAAAGATAGAATAACTGTCATGGTAGCAGCAAATATGAGCGGCACAGAGAAAAGAAATTGCTCGTTATTGGAAAGTCACAAAAACCAAGATGTTTTAAAAGTCTCAAATTGTTATGCTAGCAATCGTAAATCTTGGATGACGTCAGAACTGGCTTCGAGATTGAAATCGTGATTTGGTGAAGAAGAACAACAAATTTTGCTGTTGGTTGATAATTGTCCGGCGCATCCAAAAGTTACTGAGTTAAAGTCTATAACTTTTGCTTTCCTTCCGCCGAATACAACATCAGTACGACAGCCATTGGATCAAAGACTAACACGATCACTCAAAATAATCTTTAGAAAGAACCTTGTGCTCAAAATGATTAATTGTCTTGATTCTAATGAAAACAACTCTTCTACAAAAATAACTGAATCAGATGTCAGGTAGAATGTAGACGATGTTATTAAATATACCAAAAAAAAAACAATCTTTTAAATTAGTCAGCATTTCCATAATTGTTTTCTTCGTAGTAATGATATTATTAACCATAAAAAACTATATCAAATGTCAACTTGTGAATATATTTTTGTTTATAGTTTATATTTGTTATCCTTTTTCAAATGGTAATTATTTCGGTAATAATTTGTAATTCAACTGAAAAATTTTATAGGTATTTTAATATACATATACTTTGTTAAGTTTTGAATCCTTAAGCATTTTTAAATTTCTGTAAGCTAAATAAAAAATTAAACATAATACAAAATTTGGAGGGTGGCCGTGGCGCGATAGTTGTGTGTTCGCCTGTCAACCTTATGGTCACAGGTTCGATCCCTGCCGTAGTCTATGTCTTCTTATTTTTCCATTAAAAACCAATTCTAAAAATAAATGTCATACAATGAGTTGCTGGTTTACTCATTACATGCTGTTTAGGCATAGAACTAACAACATGTCATTGAGTAAAACTAGTATACCGATAAAATATGACATAGAATTAAAACATTAATGCGAATTATAAGGGACATAGATAAATAAGACACCGAAATTTCTCCGCATTAGTTCAGCCGCCATCCCTGGAGATAAAATCTGAGACAGCAACCACCTACAGTCTCCGAATATTGCGCCACACATCTTTCCTATCATTCTTTCTCTTTCTTAACCTCACCCTCACGCCCGCGCTGTGTTGAAACATTTAAAGGGTATTCATAATCCCTTCAGCGCGTGTAGATTATAAAAAAGAAAAAAAAATGGATTCTATGACTTTTCTTAGATTTACTTAGAAATAATTGAGCAGAAGAGCATTTGGCTTGCGAAAAATTTCGTGGGTCGAAACCCGTTATTGAATATCTCCCAGAAAAGCTTTCGCATAAGTTCCATTCGTCATCGAATCTCGTCCGAATATATTCATTACTATATTGTCGCAAGTAGTCAGCTGCAATCTTAACCTTCAGCCGAACCCGTTTTCTTTGAATTGTCTAGTTTTGCATATAAAATATAATATACATATATGATCGTGGTATTGATGTTTTGGAAACTAAAGAAATTAAAAGTAGCAATGATATTTTTTCAGCAATTCTCCCAAAAAACACATCGCGGATATATGGTCATTCTTTATTTTGAGGAATTATATTTAAACTCTTGCCTAAAGTACAAATTTCCTTCCATTTTTCACATTTAATTTCACACATCCAAAAAGGCATGTTTTTATTTTCGCGGCATTTTATTTTTGAACGGATTCTTTATTCATTTTTTTATTAAGATGCTTGCGCGTTGGCTTATCTTTCTTTGAATGTGCTCTTGTAAGCAGAATACCTACAAGTGTAGGTACATTTTTATTTTGTACAACTGTAAAGTTTTTGTTTGTGTTACAGAAATAATCTACACTTGTAATATTAACATTATATTACAAGTGGGTCTTGACTTGTAGACTTGTAGTTTTGTGTTACAGGCCCCTGTAGTCCAAAATGTATTTCGCACAGGCACGATAGTTGCTCATCAGTTAGATGCTACGTACGTACTTCTAATACGCAATGTTTTTCGGTAGATGATTACCGACTCTTATAAGATCTACAGCATTTGCACACTGCAAATTATATTACTTAGGGGAATTTGGTTAAATTCGTGCAACTAAATGTATGTTATGCTCGTGATCTGGCCAGTAATAATTTTGAAGAAAACGCAAATAATAATTTTATATTATTTTTGTTTTTGTGGACTGTGTGGATTAAGGCCAAATTGAAGATTTTTATGACCTGTAGTCCAAATGCATTTAGCTGCACGAATTTAACCAAATTCCCCTAAGTAATATAATTTGCAGTGTGCAAATGCTGTACATTTTATAAGAGTCTGTAATCATCGACCGAAAAACATTGCGCCTTAGAAGGGTACGTAGCATCTAACTGATGAGCCAAATTATCGTGCCTGGGTGAAACTCATTTTGGACTACAGGTCATAAAAATATGTACAGTACATACATGTATTACGTCAATTTTATCTTGATTTAATATGCTATGTTTCTCTATTAAAATAAGAATTTACCAAAAAAAAATAGAATTGGATGAACCAGAGATGAAAACGATTTTAAATGGCGCTGACAGGAACAAATTGCACAAAACTACTGTCAACAAGCATCGAAATAAAGAAGAGCTATAACTGAAAATTTTTTTTAACATACCTTCCTCTTACAATACTTTAAACGGCGGACGGCTTTTGGATTTATGTCTTAAAATAAATGAATACTCTTTTTTTGTAAACTTAAATTTGGAAAATAAACTAAATATCTACTCTAAAAAAAATCTATCTAAAATAAATAAATATATAAAAATAAACATTAAAAAAAAATGAAAATCAACCTTTTCATTTTAAATAACCTATATACCGACTGCAGCGCTATCTGCAGTACCGATTTATGAATCTAAACCATCTGGGGCGCCACCCAAATTCATGCAAAAATATTCAGTCAATCACATACAGTATTTTATATAGTAGAATTATATTTATATAGTATTTATACAGTAGAATTATATATATAGGGTTATCCATTTTGCGGTTTCAAAAGTGTAGGGTTGGAATTCGACATTTGTTAAACCAAATTTTTTTTCAGTTGAAAGTATGACATTTACAAAATGGATCGCTTAACTATCGCACTACGCATAAAAATTGTTAAAACCTACTATAAAAATGGTGATTCTGCCACAGCCACATTTCGTGTTTTAAGAGGAGATTATGGTTTACATAATCGCCCAACTATGCAAGCAATTGGCAAAATTGTGAAGAAATTTGAAGAGACTGGATTGGTTACAGATATTGTAAGGCCTGTGCATCATCGTTTCGCTCGTACCCCTGAAAATATCGCTGCTGTAAGTGAAAGTGTTGCCGAAGACCCGAATGTGTCGATTCCTCGTCTTTATCAGGAATTAGGACTGTCTTACGGCACATTATGGAGTAATTTGCATTTCGATCTACATCTAGTCGTACATCCATATAAAGTCCAGCTCACACAACAACTGAAGCCAGCTGACCATTCACAACGTCGTAGATACGTCGAATGAGTGCTTGAACAACAGGCGGTGGACGTCGATTTTTCGGAGAAAATTTTCTTCAGCGACGAAGCACATTTCTCACCCGGTGGTTATGCTAATAAACAAAATTGTCGTATTTGGGGTTCTGGGAATCCTCAAGTAATTGCATAGAGGCCATTACATCCATAAAAAGTGACTAAATGGGGCGCTCTTTGGTCTGGAGGTACCTTACTTCTTCGAACACGACGATGGAACGACTCAATTCGGAGCGTTATGGTCATATGATAACCGACTTTTTTGCCTGCTATTGAAGAATACGACTTGGAGAATATGTGGTTTCAACAAGACAGTGCCACATGCCATACAACTCGTCCGAATATGGCTTTATTGCAAGAGACATATCCTGGCCGCGTAATTTCTCGTCGTGGCGATATTAACTGGCCACCAATATCAGACTCTTGAGCACCTGATAACCAACATTCGTCAAGTTATGGCTGAGATACCACCCAATATGTGTCAAAAAGTGGTCGAAAATTATCTCAAAGAATCGATGCTTGCAACAATTCCCGTGGTGGTCATTTAAATGATGCAGTGTTTCACACATAATGTCAACGTTAAAGCTTTAAAATAAAAAAGAAATATCATGAAAAAAAATACTTTATATGTGTTTTATTTAATTTACTTTTGAAACCGCAAAATGGATTACCCATTATAAATGACATAATTATGCTATTAAGTGGAAGGGTCCAAAAAATGTCACCTTCATTGTTTTTACTAACGATTATAGTTACTATAAGGCAAGTTATGCATTCGTCGAAAAAAAAGTTTTGAGATAACAATCGAACATGACATTACGATGATAGCGAAGACGAAAAAGATGGTCTAAAAATTCTGTCCGTCTGTATGTCTGTCTATCTGTCAGTCTATCTGTATGTATATATTGACACCTACAGCCCAAACGGGTGGGCCGAATTGTTTCAAACTTGGTATAGAGGTTTTCAGGTATTGTACAGAGGGAAATTATTTTTTTTAGCTAAAAAAATAACGGTACCTGCCATATAACCGTTAGGTTAAATCCTATTTTTCTTGGAAACGGCTCTAACGATTTTGATTACAAAAAATCAGTTCAGCTTTTCAGTTACGACCGATCATATGGTTGAAAAAAAATTGAAAAATGTCTAAAAACGGTACGTTCCATTGGACAGTTTTTTTATTTCGACGATCTCACCAATGGCTTAACCGATTCTTTCGAAATTTTACACATATGTATATATAGGCTTAGGTTGCCCAATTTATACTGCGTAATAATATTTTTAATTAATATTTTTTTGTATTTTAAAAGCATTTAAAATTTTTTTTTTAAATTTATACATATTTTGAAAACTGCTCATTAAATTTTTTTCAAAAATTATGGTTATATGTATTTGCTCAATACCTATGAATTGGGGTTTTGAATTTTTGTGAAAAAAGTTTTGTGTTTGTGTTTTCAAAAAGTTTAAAAAAAAAACTTTTTTTCTCAAAAACCGCTCCACAGTTTTTTTTAATTTTTTTCTCACAAATTCAAATTTATCCAAGAAATAAAATGGCGTAATTTGGTTTTGGCTCAATTTAGAATTTTAAATTATTTTTTCTTTGATTAAGCCGATTTAATCAAAATGTTTTTCAATTACTTTGTTTACATTTATTTGGAAACAAAATCGTTACGTCTTTTACTTAGTTCGTTTTAAGTTCATTCCGATTTTTATAATTTAGTTTTTCGATTATTTAATTTTTTGTTCATTTCGTTCATTAACGTTTGTTTCGTCTTTATTTTTTTTTGTATGTAAAGAGACCAAGGACATTAAAACTCGCGCGAAATGGTTGTGTGATAGGTACAGTTAATAACAAAATGTAGAAAAATTGTTTGTTCCAACTCTACCTGATTATATTATTATTAAATTATTTTAATCACTCGAATACTAAGATCTTGCTTATTGACACCATCACTAATTTTCACACCATTTTGTAGTAGGTTAAAAAGTAGATTCTTCCCATACACGCTTTATGTACATGAGAGCCACCAACGAACAACAAACAAACGAAAATTCGTCAATTTGACATTTCGTTCACATGGCTTTTTTATTATTCGCGAATGAAAATTGATAATCTCCGACTTTGAGGTTAGTCGAGAGAAAAGAATTTATTCATTTAAATGTGGATGGTATTTGGAATAGAATTCACAGTGTGTAACAATGGTCGCGTTTAGAAGACACAAGCGACAATTTTTTAAATGTCATCCACATTAAACTTGGAATTTTACTCCAAAATGCACCTTTAGTTGATCTTGCACAAAAGAAATTAGGAATGCTCATCAGTGTACACTTGAGCGGACGTGCTGTGAAGTACAGAGATTCTTTTTTAGCCGTACAACACGAATGTGGAATGCTTTACCATGCTCTATTTTCCCCTCCGATTTTGATATTGTGAACTTCAAAACCAATGTACATCGGTATCTCCTTTTAAATCGTCACCCATTTCCCTTATGCTCGCACAGTGCTTGTTCATACTAAAGGTAGTCAAAACCCTTTAGTGCGTGCGCAATTATAAAAAAAAATCTTCACAGTCTTCGGCATTATTGGCGTAATCGTGAATAACAATTTGACTCCAATACGAATCTTGTGAGCATGAATTATGCTCAAAAGTTTCCCTCGGAATTTATTGGTATCGGGAATTTTGCTGTCATTTCATACGATTTTTTTCTTCTCGGGGTGATTCACGATTGCAGGAAAAATGTCGAAGGAATAAAATATTCCGTGGGAGACAAAAATTGCTGCGGGATTCCCGACCAATAGGGCTCCATAAAAAAATAGTGTACAGTGTACACGCGCCAGAAGTAAAACTTCCCTAATTTGAAACAATTTTTTTCTTTCATAATTCTATGTCAGCTAGAACATATTTAAATTTCATCGAAATCGGTCAAAAAAGAACGAAATTGGCATTTTTGGACTCTTCCACGTAATAGCATAAATATTTCCCTCATCTTTCATCATGTCCCTGTATATATTTTTCATGGATATGTAGCTACCTGGCACTGTTTATAGGTTACTTTCACATATAATTCGGCCCTATTTTTATATTCGCTATTCCGCTCGTGTTGTACCATCATCATCAATATTTATGGACTTACCTAACTATAATTATTTACATAACTTTTAAGGTTTTCGCGGTTGTTAAACATAATTAATTATTTATTTTTCTCGGATTAACCGCGTAAATTGTGAGCATTTGTGAGCATATCTTGAACAGTCCAGATGAACATCACTGAATTCATTTTGACCAAGCAAAGGTTTTAGCTCAAGAAAACCATTACATCCCACGGTAAGTACGCGAAGCAATCATAAAATTTCAATCGGGACGACAGTTTTAAGCTTTCTCGGTCATAGGGTATCTGATTATCAACACCTAAATATCGTCCCAGATAAAGCATAAGACACCCACCCTGCGATGCAGTGAGTATTGTTTGCTCCTAACAACCTGCACCTCCTCAAAAACAACACAATGAAATAGAAAAACCAACGCACCACTACAGCCTGCGTAGCCACTCTAACACACAATAATTTTTTCAAAGCAGTTTCCCGGTGACCACGCTCAATGAAGCTTGATGCGAAACGTTCGGGGTGAGTACAACAAAGTGCACTCTCAATTTTAATTTACGCGGTTAATCCGAGGAAAATAAATAATTATTTACAATTATTTATATTTGACTAATAGAAAATTGACCCCCAATTCTACATTTCTATTACCCCATATTTGTTTCTACGCCGAGACTGTACATATTTAACTACATCATCCCTAGAGTTATGTATTGACCAATAGGAATCCATTATATGCATAATATACCATACTTGTTAGTGGCCCAAATTTTAGTCGATTTAGTAATATGTTAAATCATTTTTAGTATGATACTAGGCTAAAAAGAGAATTTTGCTAATTTTAAACCAGTTTAGTATCGTACTATTTTCTTAACATTTTACTAAAGTTAACATCACTAAATGGCTACTTTATTTTTTTAGTATCGTACTTAATCCATATGTCACTTTGACATTTACAAACGTCAAAAAGTTATGTTCGCTTACTTTTTTGCACTATTTTAGGCGTGTTTAGTTGTTGTTTATTAAGAAAATAGATTTAGTATGGTGCTAGTTAAAAAGTGTTTAAAATTAGGAAAATATTAGTAAAATGCTTGAGTATTAGCAAACTGTTAAGTAGGATCATGCTTAAATTTTGCGCCATTGTTATTTTAATAGCACGTCTAAAACCCGAACGATTATAATAGCGTCCGCCATTTTTATAGTTGTGTCATGAGGAGTAGTAGTTTTTTAGTAGTTTTCTACTGAGAGTCTTGTACTGAAAAGTTAAGTCGTGAGCAGTTTTTGTTTACTTAGTTCAGTCAGTCTCCCAAATCAATATCATATCTGATATGGAAAATAATGGCGCACAGATATTCGTGTCTATTACAGAATCCGACACCTTTCCTTTTTGAACTTTCTTATCTATACTGCCAGTTTTTTTTTTGTTTTTCTAATTCAACCTGAACAAAATGAGTATACCTATCCAGAAAATACAAAAGAAGTTATTTAAAATAAAAATTGATTTAAAAAGAAACAAAGAAGTTGATTCCATTTAGTTACATTTATCTACAGTACAACAATCTCTAAATAGGAAAACCATGGATCATTTATGACTTTTCCATAGCGAGACGTCGCGTGCGTCGTCTTACTGATGGGAAATCTTCTGAGTACTCTAAGAGTGATTTTTGTTTTAATACCGCTCCTACGTCAAATTTTTTAAAGCACCATTTTAAAACTTTTTAGTGCTTTCCGTAATTAGATTTTTTTACGAAAGTTCTTAGAAAAACAAATAAATTCATTTGGCTTTCGCAATACCTAGGTATATTGATACGGATTAATAATTTCACAAGTAAGATAGGGTGCGGATTGGCAGAGTATTCCGTAATCTTAAACATTTCAAACTGCCTTATCGTTATTACTTTATTTTTTTCCAACGGACTTTCTATTAGACAGAAACTAATAAACTGAAATACGTCATCCATATCGGATTATGTAATCGATATAAATATCTACTCTCCATCTCTCCACACATATTAATAAAATTGTTCAGTTCTATTTTAATTGTAGGTAGGTACATATATTTAAAATACAGTATTGTGCAAAACCTATGCAACCATTTCGACAATTAAATTTCCGAATTTTGAATGAAAACAAGGTTAATTTCAAATATACATATACATATAGTAACAATTTACTTTTTTTAAAGAAATTAATATAATTCGAAAACGTGGCTTCAGATTTAGACTACGTTTGCAAAGTGAAGTTAAAATAAAAGAAATAGGCGACATTTTGCAAAATGTCACCATCATGAGAGGTTGATTTAAGTCGCCATCTATGGGTTGACGTTTTTAGCTTCGATGTTGTCGGTGTTGACGTGATTCTCAACATTCCCGCCCGGTAAGATGGAAAGTTGTTCCGTCTTACCAGAAATCGTAGAATCAGCAACATCAAGTACAGCCAGTTTTGGAATGGGTCGAATGTATACTCCAGATTTCGTCTGAACGATGACACTTCTTGTATTACCGACACGACTCATGTTTAGCTCTAGCATGGGACCTTTGGGCAACTCGTTTTTAGTTGTGTTTTCATCTACAATAATCACTATGTCGTTTATGGAAATCGGTGTAGTGTGCTGGAAACACTTGGTTCATCTAGTTATAGTCGGGAGATAATCCCGAATCCATCTTCGCAAAAAAGAATTACTAAATTTCTCAGACATCATCCAATTTAGTTTTAAAACAACACCCTCATCTTTTAACTCTCCTAATGGCTTCGATACATTTGAAGAGCCCAACAAAAATTATTGGGAGTTAATGGACGAGAGTTTATTATACCTTCGACTTCAACCATCATTGTCTGCCGCAACTCATCATTCGGATTCCTGGTAGATTTAATTTTTGAAAGTGTTTGTTTCACGGATCGAACCAACCACTCCCAACATCCACCCATATGCGGAGCTGCTGGAGAAATGAATGACCACTTGATCCTTCCCTCACATATAACTTCAACCTGTTTCTGACCCACTATTTGCTCAACAGGTGCTCGCAGTTCTCGACTTGCTCCACGAAAATTGGTATCATTGTCGGTGTAAATTTGGATTGGATTTTTTCGATGTTTCGATGTTTTATCCATGCTTTGGATAATAAAAGAATAAATGCATAAAAGAAATAACATAAACTAAAATTCCACATAAATTGCGCTATTCTTTTAGTATCCAAAGCATTTGGAGAAAAAGTCGCTATATGAAAAGGCGAAATGGTTGCTTAGGTTTTTCACAATACTGTATGTAGTAAAAATTAATAGCAATAATTTCAGTTTCATTTATAATACACCGGAAGGAAATCACCTTTGTATATACAAGCCGTTCATTTCTAATCAAAGGCTTGATTTATTTAACAGAAGCAACAGTCGGCAGGAATCGAAGGGACCTAATATTTTTTGCAGAATTTCGAAAGGCTTCTGTGAATCACATGTATGAAACCTATCACTTATCGATGACTACGTTCTGTAATTTATGTTAATTAATTCAGTTGACTGGCAGCGATTTCGTTCAAAACGTGAGTACACCTTAACTGCACACAAGTCTCTATTCGTATCCTGTCGTATTGCTGTGAAATTTTCTTTCATAATAAATTAGTCGTGGTTAATAGGATTGTAGACCTGACTGTTTCACTTTCTTTATTCAGTTTTAAACGTTCTTACACTCCATATCTGAAGTGACTTCATTGTGGGCTTTAATTTTGCCCAGCATCCTTGTATATACAAAATTAATATGTCCAACTTTGTCGCATAAACTTGCTGTTCAAAATAAATTTCAAGAATTCTATGTAATATGAAATAAAATGCGAATGCTTATAAAGATTTTGCAAGATATAAGAAAATGGAATTAAAATATAAGGAGAGTCGTCATCGATTTGACTGATTGGTTGTTGTATTCATTATTTTCAGGTTTTGGAAACCTCATTTAAAATAATGTGGCAGTCTGTCACATTCATCACAACAATAACAAATTTATGTGGTTCAATGTTTAAATTCACTGTCCATTAACACATCATTCACACATGCTTTATTAATCGTAGCCAGTGTTACCACTTCAAAAAATAAAAGCGAAATAGATTTGACCCAAGTAATGAGGTAGATTCATGAAAATGAAAGTAGATGTCAAATCAACATTTTACTCCTGTCAATGGCCAGCTCCCTGAGTTTTTGGAGAGTTTTTAAGCGGAACTGAGTGTTGTTCAGCATACCATTCTGTAACTGGTTGATTTGTTGCATTTATAAGTTTGACAAAGCGTTTGAACAGATTCAGTTAAAATCTCGGACTTGCTTAATTGACAGTTTGGGAACTATTTTAACAATGGCAACTGCTTTATAAAACTTACAATTAGTTACCGATCCGAAAACGAAAAAATTGCATAAAACTAAAAAACTACATCCCAAATGCAATGCACATACGGTCAAGAAAAGCACAAAATTCAATGAAAAGAAGCTGTAAAATAACTGCCAGTAACAGTTTTACCAAATTCCAGAAAATAGAAGCGCAGAATGAATGCAAGAAGAGATCATAGTTGGAAAGTTGCGATTACTTAGTTACTAATGGTTAAATGTTTGATGTTGCTTTAAGCGAGGTTTTTGGGGGCACTGTATTCCATTTAATTTCAAATCAGTTTTATGTATTTATCAACAGCAACAGAACATTTGAAAAACGAATGAAAACAGTAATAAGAATAACCTTTTAGACAGTGGCGTAGCGTGGATTTTTGCCGCCCGGGCAGAACCAATTTTTGCCGCCGCTGATTACTTTTTACTGGCGATATAGGTACTATAGGGCAAGTTTTGCATTTGGAAAAAAATTGAACTCGAAATTTTAATCAAAGTTGACATTACGATGATAGAGAACACCAAAAAACTGGGTCCGACAATTCCGTCTGTATGTCTGTCTGGCTGTAGAACGATCTACAGCCTAAGCGGTTGCACCGATTTAGTTCAAACTTGGTACTTAGGTGTTTTAGGTGATTGACCAAAATAGATTTTTGAATCGTTGTTTTAGACCCAAAAATAATGGTACTTGGCATACAAATTTTTCTACCATTTTAATTATCTCGAAAACTGCTCCAAGGATTTTGATAAGAATTGGTGTGTGTACTAGCTTGAATATGGTCTACATTTTGGCAAAAAAAATTTAAAATATTTTGTTATTAACGGTACCTACCATACAACCATTTTATTGATTTTTTACTTCCTCATAAATGATTGAACGGATTTCAATCAAAACTTTTATACAGGATTTGCATCGAATTCAAAATGATCCTGCATTTCAAAATTTTAGAAAAATAGTTTTTTTTTTGGATTTTTGAAAAAAAAAATTGAAAATTCAAAATTTCGAAAACGGGTAGACGATTTTTTCTGAAATTTTGTTTTTGAATTTATATTATTGAATATTTAAAATGTTCATACTAATTTTTTTTAGAAAAAATTTAAGAACTTTTATATATAAAAAATTAAGTGAAAAACGACTTTAAAAATACGTTTAGCCGTTTTTTAAAAATCTTTGGCATATAATGTGATCGAACATAGAAGCAAGTACGTACGATCCAGTCGTGCATTTTAATTCTGGTGCATTTAAGAATGTTCAATAGCGTCAAATAAAAATATATGTACAGCAACCACTTCGTATTTAACCTTTTAATGAAATATTTGGAACTCATAGATTAATATTTTATTCATGCATTTATTACCTAACCCTCGTTAATGAAAAAATACACCTTTTTTAAATATTAACCCGTAATGACCGTATTCAATATTATCTCTTAAAAGTTGCATATGTTTTTGCAGCTTAATAAAAGTAAGCAAGTAAAAATAGCTAAAAAAAACCTTACCACAGCTTAACTGAGATCTAATGTTGCAATTATTTTGATATAAACATTTGAATGAAGGAGTCACCAATACAAAGTTAGAAAGAAAGTTAGACTTCGAAAAAATTTAAGGAATTCAGATGTGATGGCATATTTCACAGTTAACCTAATAATTTTGAAAAAAACCCAAGTTAATTCACTTGACCAATAGATAAAGTTTGATATCTATGAAATTGGATGGAAAAAATGGGTTCGTTCGTTGAACTTTACCCTGGGTCGACCTAGGTTTTTTCGACAACCCCAAGAATTGTCAAAAAACTGGCGTTTTCGGTTCTCAAGGAACACTCGATGGCCATTTATTTTTTGTTGCAGAAAATCAAGTTATGTCATTTAATAATTAAAACTTAAAATATGTTAAATTTAAGTTCTTAGTACATTTTGGCCCCATGCACAATCCACAAATTCAAAGCTTTCCATTTTGCATGTCTGCGTCTGAAAATAAATTTTAGTATTCTTTTATTTCCATTTTAGAAATAACAAATTGCATACACAACGAGAATTCACAACAAAACAAATGCTTCAGATTAGGGATGATCGATTTCCATCTATGTAATTGAAACATCGATATTAAAAACAAAAAATCGATGATTCAATATCGATGTTTAAGGAATAATAAAGGAAAATCCCTCAAAAACATCGATGTTTTCGATTTATTAATCAATGATGAAAATTCGATATTTTTCTCAATATCGCCCAACCTTACCTCAGATCTCATATGTCTTTGACGTTTATTCATTTATCTCAACTTGCCCAGCTAAAAACCTAGATCTACTTTATAGCGAGTTAAGGGCGACCCTAGGTTTAAAACACACAATTTGATTATCAGTGTGAATTCAGGTTTAAAAAAAAAATGCTTTAACGGTCTCAACGAACAAACCTAATAATATCGAGTAATAGCACCGCAATTACTATCGATAACAAATATGCAAAGAGCTCCGATAACATAATTTTCTCCGGAATATTAATTAAACATTTAACATAAGAATGATATTTGTTAATTTAATACATCGTTGGATTGGAAAAACAGGTCCTACAATGAATGCATTTTGTATCGACGAATCTTCTAAGGATTACGATTACGAGCAAAAATTGCCTACCTAATTAAATGGGAAACAGCCTTCCTCCTGCTCTTTCAGAACGAGTTTTATGAATGGGACTTGCATCGAGGAATATAAAAAGCCCTCAGTGCATCAGATGTTTCCAATTATGGAATTACTACTTTGTTAGACGTAGCGAAGTTCCAGGAAGTGTTCTTCAGATCTGGCTGCACAAATAATGAGTAGATACAATTCCTAACATAATATATAAGCTACCGGTCGGTCCTTCAATTTCATTCTGTTGGATAAAGTCCCTAAAAAAAAAACTTTAAAAATTAAGGTCCATTAATATCAATGCTTTTGGGAGTACCCATACAAATGTACAAGTACATAAAAGAATATATTGATAAATGAGTTCTGTTTGTACCTATGTTTATGGAAAAAGTTTCACTCTGAACAGAAGGACCATCGGGAAATGTTTCTAACTTATCTCCATGTGTTTCTGAATATATCCCAACTGAACAGCCAAGCCACCATAACCATAACCAAAAAAGCAGCCCTCATGGATATTTTTCTTTATTATTTTGTGCCGTTCCTTCCCCTACACCATTGACTATGATACACATAAGGAAGACTACCATTTATGTAAAGCAAATAATTTTTCCATGTGCTGTATAATTTATTTGGAATTAAACACCTCCATGAGAATCAGCCTATAAGCTTTTAAATTGAAAAACAGGAAGATGTTACTTTTGAAAAGCGTACCTGACACCTGTGAAATTTGTGACAGAGGCTTTAGACTCAGAATATTTTGTTTTAATTTGATTTCATCTGACAGTAGACTGTAATATTTATCAAAGGTCATAAAATTATCATTTTGACACACGTTTGTTACTGCAAGCTTGACAATTACCATAAATTATCAACAAATCAACTCACTTTATATATTTTTCTCACTCACTTATTCATTTTTCTCACTCACTTTAAATTTTTTTCTTTCTTCTTACCGAATAACAAAATTGCCACAAAATCCGTTCTGAAAATAAAATTAAGGAAAATATTTAAAGGCTTTAAAAATGACAATCCCAAGTTATTAGGATAATACTTTTTAATCCAATATTTAGTTTAGGCAGTGTTGTATCTGGCAAACCATTTGACAGATTGCGCAATGCCAATGTCGCTTCTACAAAGGTCCACAATAATTGTTCTGGTAAATCACAAATAATATAAAAACCGATTTAATCGTACTGGTAGAACATTGTTCCGGAGATAGAATTCGATTGGGATGAAGAATATCAAAAATTATTCGCCCCTCTAATGGACAATTTTATCCAAACATCAAACCTTACAATATTTATAGCTTTTGTCAGATTGACCATTGTGTGTATTGAAAATTCGGTGAATGGGGCCAAAATCAAATGACATTGAATCATTTGTTCTACTGCAAAATTGTATTTTCAACGATGATTAATTCCAAAATGTTCTGTTTAGATTGTGTTCTGCGGTGTGCTGGGGGAGTAGGGAGTCATGGGAAATGAGCCTAACCAACTTGTTACGCTCAACGGTAAAAGTTAAAAGACATGATTAATTACCTTCTCGTTCCCCGATTGAATCAAAGGCATGAATGTGATTCTTTCCAGCAGGATGGCATTACGTGCCATACATCAGGTAATATTGTAGATACGCAAAAACACTTACATATCCATCGGAAATAAAGTCACAAATGCTTGAAAAAGTAGTCGAAAACTTTGAGGAAAAAATATTTTAACTGACCTCCTCGGGAAAAAAAACTGTGGTGATCATTACATTACGAGTACCTACAACGGGGACGGCGTGCGTGATGCACGCCTAGGCCGCCATAATAATCATTTGCTTTGTTTTCTGAATTAAATTTATTTATTGGTATGTTTACGGTGACCATATTCCTCTGAGCAAAACCCGGGACATAAATTTGGAAATTGAAAAACGTGTTTGGTACAAAATCAACAAAATTCCCAAAAACAAAAAAAAATAAAAAAAAACAGTACAAAATGAAAAAACTTTATATTTTTTTCCAATATACTGTTATTTTGAAATACTGTGTAATTTGAAGTGATGTCCGATGTTTCCTTTGGAAGATTTTCAACCTCCAAAGACTTGACAACGATACCTAGTTGTGGTTCAAAATAACGAATCAATAGCGGACACAGTTTTGTACAGCCATGATTAGAACAATCAGAAAAAACTGTCACAAAATTTATACCGGATTTACACGACTGCCAAATTGGCAGTATTACTGTCAAAATCTTGGCATTATTTTGTCTGTCTTGTAAATGGTCGAAAATGTGGCAGTATATTTGTCATTAAAAAACTGCCAGCCAGAATTTTCGTTAAGTTGTGGCATTATACTGACATCGTGTAAATTCAGGACTGACAACAATTTTCAAATAATGAGAATTTGCAATAAAGAATGAATTTGCTCATTCTTTACTGCAAGTTGACAGTATTTTTATCTTGTCATCGTGTAAACTAATGTCGTTAATTAAACTATTGACAGCAGTATTTTGGCAGTAAATAATGCGAATTTGGCAGTCGTGAAAATCCGGCATTACTCAGAGAAGTTTTAATTCCTTCGATAAAACTTGGTTCAAGAACACTGAACACAATAGCTTCACATTTTGTGCTTGCAGGGGAATATATTTGATGAAAACAGCTTATAAGTTTCGATGTTCAATTATTAGACCTGAATGAGCCCAGGTGTCTTCATTAATTGAACTCTTCTTTTCCGGTCCTTGAAAATTGTCAGATTCTTTCTTTTTTTGTGTTAAGTGCTGTTCAATATCATATCTTCCACCACTACTTATAGAAAACTTATAAACGTATTTTAACCAGGTTATGGTATTGGCTTTTTCATTGTTGACTTTCAGAGGGAATTTTCCTTCATAAACGAAAATTCCCTCTGAAAATCATCGTTTCAAAAATTTCTATATTTATTGTAAGTAATTAAAAGAAACAAATTCCATTTGTTTGTACAAGTAATTAAACCCTCACATTCTTTTATTCGGTAGAAGTACATAGGAATATCTTTTTAAAAAAGTTTGTAAAGATACAGTTTGAAAAGGAATCTGACAGCTCAACGAAAGTGACAAATTAATGCGTTCAGTAAACATGCTTTTATAGTTAATCCCTCTGAACGATTTGTTAAGGCGGATTCGCACTTTGGCATAAAAATATATTAAACACATATTTAAATGAATGTAACGGGTGATTTGTTTGCTACTTGGTTTTTGACGTTTATATTTTTGACAGACCACAGATGACAAATTCCACGAACATTTGAAATTTCGATTCAGTATTGTTTGCCATTTCATCATGAATAGACTTACGCCTGAACAACGTTTGCAAATTATAGAAATTTATTATCAAAATTCGTGCTCTGTGAAAAATGTGTTTCGCAAGCTACGTCCGTTTTATGGTCGTCATAATCGACCCACCGAGCAAGCTATTCAGCTCATTGTGACCAAATTTCTCACCAGTTTCACTTTATTGGACATTAATCCACCAAATCGTATCCGTAGAGTGCGTACCGAAGAGAATATTGCTGCTGCAGCCGCCAGTGTTGCTGAAGATCGCGATATGTCCATTCGGCGCCGATCGCAGCAATTGGGTTTGTGTTATTCGACCACCATACAAAATACAGCTGGTGCAAGAATTGAAGCCAGGCGACCTACCACAACGTAGAATTTTCGGTGAATGGGCCTTAGAAAAGTTGGATGAGGATCCGTTTTTTTATCGCAAAATTGTCTTCAGCGACGAGGCTCATTTTTGGCTAAATGGATACGTGAATATGCAGAATTGCCGTATTTGGAGTGAAGAGCAGCCAGAGGCAATTCAGCAGCTACCAATGCATCCCGAAAAATGCACTGTTTGGTGCGGTTTATGGGCAGGCGGCATCATTGGGCCGTACTTCTTCAAGGACGATGAAGGCCGCAGGGTTACGGTCAATGGAGAAAGGTACCGTTCGATGATAACAGATTTTTTTTTGCCGAAAATGCAAGAATTGAACTCGGTCGACATGTGGTTCCAACAGGACTGTGCCACATGCCACACTGCACGCGAAACCATGCATCAATTGAGAGGCGAATTTGGTGAGCAGTTGATCTCACGTTTTGGCGCAGTCAATTGGCCACCAAGATCATGTGATTTGACCCCGTTAGACTATTTTTTGTGGGGCTATGTTAAGTCTATTGTCTATGGGGACAAGCCAAACACGATTGCTGCCTTGGAAGCCAACATTGAACGCGTCATTGGTGAGATTCCGGCCGAAATGTGTGAAAAAGTTTGCCAAAATTGGACCTTCAGAATGGACCACCTGAAGCGTAGCCCCGGGCAAAATTTAAGTGAAATTATTTTTAAAAAGTAAATGGCAGAAATCGATTTATCGATCCAAATAAAAATTTCATTCACTTTTTAAAAGTTTCTGTTTTTTTTTTAATTTTGAAAAACCAAGCTCTTAAAAAATCACCGTTTATAAATAAAATTGTTAATTTTTTTTAAAGTTATTCAAATAATACAAATATATGGTAATACTGGACCAAAAATATAGAAACTTCAGAGCTATAATAAAACACCTTAAACTTGTTTCTTACTTCTCAACCTGGTAAATACGATATTAGTGTGTTATCGCCTCTAGGCATACCAGACCAATTTGTTATATCAGCTAATTTTTCGTGCTCAAACATTTCATTTAAAGACAATGGCGCAAAATTTTAAGCGATTTAGTAAAATGTTAAAGCCACTTTAAGCAATTTACTAAGCTAAAAAGATGATTGAGCTAATTTTAAACGATTTTAACATTTTACTAAATTTAAAATCACGGAATGGCTACTTTATATTTTAGCAATTTACTAAATCCATTATGGAATCTGATAGTATATCAGCCTTACACGCGGGGTGCCCAGGTTCGAGTCCTGTTGTTGTACAATTTTTTTGTAAATAATGAAGTTAAAATTATGAAAATAGAAATAACTAATATGTTTTTCGAGTACATGTTGGGTTTTCATCAACATATAATTAAGTTACAACTCATAACAATAATAATTGTGTTCATCAAAATTCAAGCCCTACAAATGCTCAGCTTTCTGCATAATTAGCAATTTGCTAGTTTAGAAAAGGTTTAAAAATTTTGAAATATAATAAGCACTTAGGAAATTGCTAACTAGTAAAATGTTAAGCCCTTAACAATGGGTTGTTTAAAATTTTGCGCCATTATTTATAAAAAAAAAAACAAAAAAAATGTACACCAGCAGGACTCGAACCTGGGCACCCCGCGCGCAAGGCTGATATACTATCATAAAATAAAATATGTTTCGCAAGCTACGTCCGTTTTATGGTCGTCATAATCGACCCACCGAGCAAGCTATTCAGCTCATTGTGACCAAATTTCTCACCAGTTTCACTTTATTGGACATTAATCCACCAAATCGTATCCGTAGAGTGCGTACCGAAGAGAATATTGCTGCTGCAGCCGCCAGTGTTGCTGAAGATCGCGATATGTCCATTCGGCGCCGATCGCAGCAATTGGGTTTGTGTTATTCGACCACCATACAAAATACAGCTGGTGCAAGAATTGAAGCCAGGCGACCTACCACAACGTAGAATTTTCGGTGAATGGGCCTTAGAAAAGTTGGATGAGGATCCGTTTTTTTATCGCAAAATTGTCTTCAGCGACGAGGCTCATTTTTGGCTAAATGGATACGTGAATATGCAGAATTGCCGTATTTGGAGTGAAGAGCAGCCAGAGGCAATTCAGCAGCTACCAATGCATCCCGAAAAATGCACTGTTTGGTGCGGTTTATGGGCAGGCGGCATCATTGGGCCGTACTTCTTCAAGGACGATGAAGGCCGCAGGGTTACGGTCAATGGAGAAAGGTACCGTTCGATGATAACAGATTTTTTTTTGCCGAAAATGCAAGAATTGAACTCGGTCGACATGTGGTTCCAACAGGACTGTGCCACATGCCACACTGCACGCGAAACCATGCATCAATTGAGAGGCGAATTTGGTGAGCAGTTGATCTCACGTTTTGGCGCAGTCAATTGGCCACCAAGATCATGTGATTTGACCCCGTTAGACTATTTTTTGTGGGGCTATGTTAAGTCTATTGTCTATGGGGACAAGCCAAACACGATTGCTGCCTTGGAAGCCAACATTGAACGCGTCATTGGTGAGATTCCGGCCGAAATGTGTGAAAAAGTTTGCCAAAATTGGACCTTCAGAATGGACCACCTGAAGCGTAGCCCCGGGCAACATTTAAGTGAAATTATTTTTAAAAAGTAAATGGCAGAAATCGATTTATCGATCCAAATAAAAATTGCATTCACTTTTTAAAAGTTTCTGTTTTTTTTTTAATTTTGAAAAACCAAGCTCTTAAAAAATCACCGTTTATAAATAAAATTGTTAATTTTTTTTAAAGTTATTCAAATAATACAAATATATGGTAATACTGGACCAAAAATATAGAAACTTCAGAGCTATAATAAAACACCTTAAACTTGTTTCTTACTTCTCAACCTGGTAAATACGATATTAGTGTGTTATCGCCTCTAGGCATACCAGACCAATTTGTTATATCAGCTAATTTTTCGTGCTCAAACATTTCATTTAAAGACAATGGCGCAAAATTTTAAGCGATTTAGTAAAATGTTAAAGCCACTTTAAGCAATTTACTAAGCTAAAAAGATGATTGAGCTAATTTTAAACGATTTTAACATTTTACTAAATTTAAAATCACGGAATGGCTACTTTATATTTTAGCAATTTACTAAATCCATTATGGAATCTGATAGTATATCAGCCTTACACGCGGGGTGCCCAGGTTCGAGTCCTGTTGTTGTACAATTTTTTTGTAAATAATGAAGTTAAAATTATGAAAATAGAAATAACTAATATGTTTTTCGAGTACATGTTGGGTTTTCATCAACATATAATTAAGTTACAACTCATAACAATAATAATTGTGTTCATCAAAATTCAAACCCTACAAATGCTCAGCTTTCTGCTGAATTAGCAATTTACTAGTTTAGAAAAGGTCAAAAATCTTGAACTAGTTATTCAATCAATGAGCACTTAGGAAATTGCTAACTAGTAAAATGTTAAGCCCTTTGGCGCAAAATTTTAAACAACCCATTGTTAAGGGCTTAACATTTTACTAGTTAGCAATTTGCTAAGTGATTATTGATTGAATAACTATTTAAAATTTTTTAAACCTTTTCTAAACTAGTAAATTGCTAATTAAGCAGAAAGCTGGGCATTTGTAGGGTTTGAATTTTGATGAACATAATTATTGCTGTTATGTGATGTAAATTATTTATAAGTTGATGAAAACCCAACATGTGCTCTAAAAAGGTATTAGTTATTTCTATTTTCATCATTTTATCTTGATTATTTACAAAAAAAAAAAAAAAAATTGTGCACCAGCAGGACTCGAACCTGGGCACCCCGCGTGACAGGCTGATATACTAACAGATTTCTAAATGGATTTAGCAAATTGCTAAAAGTTAAAGTAGCCATTCCGTGACTTTAACTTTAGTAAAATGTTAAAATCGCTAAAAGTGGCTTTAACATTTTACTAAATCGTTTAAAATTTTGGAATCTGATAGTATATCAGCCTTGCGCGCGGGGTGCCCAGGTTCGAGTCCTGCTGGTGTACATTTTTTTTGTTTTTTTTTTTTATAAATAATGGCGCAAAATTTTAAACAACCCATTGTTAAGGGCTTAACATTTTACTAGTTAGCAATTTCCTAAGTGCTTATTATATTTCAAAATTTTTAAACCTTTTCTAAACTAGCAAATTGCTAATTATGCAGAAAGCTGAGCATTTGTAGGGCTTGAATTTTGATGAACACAATTATTGTGGTTATGCGTTGTAAATTAATTATATGTTGATGAAAACCCAACATGTGCTCTAAAAAAGTATTAGTTATTTTTATTTTCATCATTTTATCTTCATTATTTACAAAAAAAAAAAAAAAATTGTGCACCAGCAGGACTCGAACCTGGGCACCCCGCGTGACAGGCTGATATACTAACAGATTTCTAAATGGATTTAGCAAATTGCTAAAAGTTAAAGTAGCCATTCCGTGTTTTTAACTTTAGTAAAATGTTAAAATCGTTCAAAATTAGCTCAATCATCTTTTTAGCTTAGTAAAATGCTAAAAGTGGCTTTAACATTTTACTAAATCGTTTAAAATTTTGCGCCAATGAAATTAAAATGATGAAAATGGAAATAACTAATACCTTTTTAGAGCACATGTTTGGTTTTCATCAACATATAATTAATTTACAACGCATAACAACAATAATTGTGTTCATCAAAATTCAAACCCTACAAATGCTCAGCTTTCTGCATAATTAGCAATTTGCTAGTTTAGGAAAGATTTAAAAATTTTGAAATAGTTATTCAATCAATAAGCACTTAGGAAATTGCTAACTAGTAAAATGTTAAGCCCTTAACAATCGGTTGTTTAAAATTTTGCGCCAATATTTCTAAGAGCACCGTATGGCAATATGAGAAATCCAACTAAGACGGTGTAAGTAATTTCTTCATGATCTGTAGCAAAAATTAAGGCCAAAAATACTACAATGTCCCACAGGTATTAAAAATATTTGGTCATTTGTAAAAAATTGAGAAATTCCAACTCCTCGTGTCGCCACAGTTCCAACACTCGTTTCCAATAACACTCCTGTGGTAAGGTAACAAGAAAAGGCGAATTTGGTAACAGCACGAATATTCTCCTAATTTTACACTTCTACAAATTATTATGACTCCTCATGTACTTGAGAAAACTAACAGTTTCATGGAACGTATCTACTTTCGTACTCATACAGTTGCTAGAGTTCTTAAAGATATCGACCATTTCGGAACAAGTCTGAAGTTCACAAAATAAATTCTTGTGTGCCCCAGGGCTCCGTTCTATCATCGACTCATTTTCATAAATGATCTCTTGTCTGAAACTTCTAATCCAATCTATTGTCTGGCTGACAAAGTACCCTCAGCTTTTCATATTCGTTTTTGGATTCACACAACGACGGATTATCAAACTCATTAAATTATAATCTCGACAGCTTTGTGAAATGGGATCGATGCAGCCGAAAAACTTACAGTTCTTGGAATGTGCACCGCCGACCACCTTTTGTGGAACGACAATATATTCGATGTCGCCAAAAAACGCTGCAAAGTTTTTGGGCTTTCTGACACGATGCAAGAAATATTTTTCTCCACTTGGATAGGCGTTCGCATACCTCACTTAAATCTCTTGGACAGAATCCAAAAAAGAGCTTTAAGAATGGCAGGGGACAGAGCAATAATTGAAACAATTGCACTTCTCGAGCACAATGTTCTAACGAAAAATAGCCAGTTGCATTCATCCGCTTAAAATTTTCAACCGTAATACTCGCTCTTCTAGAAATACTCATCAATGTACCCTTGAGCCCAACTTCGGATGTAATATCAAGTATAGAGATTCATTCCTTAGCCGCACTACACGAATGGGGAATGCTTTACCTGACCGAATGTTCCTTCCCATATTACGATATTTAACCATTTAAAACCAATGTAAATCGGTATCTCCTATCTAATCATATCCCATTTTTACTTGCGATATAGGTTCAATAGGGCAAGTTTAGCATTTGGAAAAATAATCGAACTCGAGATTTTAATTAAAGTTGACTTTACGTGAAAGAAAACACCAAAAAAGTGGGTCCCACAATTCCGTATGTCTGTCTGTCTGTTTGTCTGTCTGCATGTCTGTAGAACGATCTACAGCCTAAACCACTGAACCGATTTTGATGAAACTTGGTGCTTAATCGTTTTAGGTGATATTTGAATCGTTGTCGTAGCAATAAAAATAACGGTACTTGCCATACAAATTGTTCTGCCATCTTAATTATCTCTAAAACGGCTTCAACGATTTTGATAAAAATTGGTGTGTGTGTTACATTAGGTATAATCTACATTTTGGCCGATATTTTTTTTTTTATATTTTGGCAACGATTTAGTAAAATGTTAAAGCCACTTTTAGCTATTTACTAAGCTAAAACGATGATTAAGCTAATTTATACGATTTTAACATTTTACTAAAGTTAAAATGACGAAATGGCTACTTTAACTTGTAACAATTTGCTATATCCATTATGGAATCTGATAGTATATTAGCCTTGAACGCGGGGTGCCCAGGTTCGAGTCCTGCTGGTGCACAATTTTTTTGTTGTTTTTTTTTTTTTTTTGTAAATAATGAAGTTAAAATGATGAAAATAGAAATAACTAATACCTTCTTAGAGCACATGTTGGGTTTTCATCAACATATAATTAATTTACAACGCATAACAACAATAATTGTGTTCATCAAAATTCAAACCCTACAAATGCTCAGCTTTCCGCTTAATTAGCAATTTACTAGTTTAGAAAAGGTTTAATAATTTTGAAATATTTATTCAATCAATAAGCACTTAGGAAATTTCTAACTAGTAAAACGTTAAGCCTTTAACAATGGGTTGTTTTTAATTTTGCCCCTTTGTTATTAACGGTACCTGCCATACAATCATTTTATTGATTTTCGACTTTCTCATAAACGGCTAAACGGACATACATCAAAATTTGTATACAAGAGCTACTCCTTCAAATTCTAAATAATACTAGATTTCAAAATTTTCGAAAAATAGTTTTTTTGGATTTTTGAAAAAAAAAAATTGAAAATTCAATATTTCGGTAGACGATTTTTTCTGAAATTTTGTTTTTGAATTTATATTATTAAATATTTAAAATGTTCATACCAATTTGTTTTAGACAAAAATTAAGAATTTTTATTTATAAAAAATTAAGTGAAAAACGACTTTAAAAATACATTTAGCCGTTTCTGTTAAAAATCTTTTGCATATAATATGATCGAACATAGGAGCAAGTATTTGCGATCAAGTCGTACATTTTATTCTATTGGCTCGCACTGTGTTCACCATTTTTAGGGTAGTCATAACCACTTTATGAGCAATGATAATTAAGAAAAAACTGTTTTTTTTTAATTTAACACACCTACTTAATATTTGCTTAAAAAAATAGCATAGCTAAACTATGTTATATTTTCTTAACAGTGATACATATTAAATTCCAATTTGAGACTCTTTTAATTGACACAACTCTGTTTGTTCAACATTAATTTCCATACTTTCAAGTTTCAAGTTGCAATTACATATATCTTGAGATTTGTATTTTTCTAAATAAAATTTTAAATAGTAACTCATATTTATTTTAAAAATTATATCGAATGCAAAAAAACATGCCTCTTTGATTGACCGTTCAGGAATTGTCATTTTAAACGTGTACCCCATTTTGCACTACCCGTTTCAGTTTGGGTTTTCAAAAAAAATTCTGAAAAGTAAAATTTTACTGATACTGCACGTAATCGACATGATTGTGTGTTTGAGTTGAAAGCGATTGATATATATTTTTTTTACCGAATCCAAGACTACCCATTAAATAGTGTCCTTGTGCAATCAGCAGCAAGGCAACGAGCACATGGAGTAGGTGTAGTTACATTTTTGTATTCTGTTTATAAAGTGTCTTTGAGAAAAGTAACAAGTTTATGGTTTGAACTTAAATTAAAATTCGTTTAAAAACTATGGAGTATACAAACATACATATATACATATTCCTATAGATGTTTCGAGAGAAGAAGAGGCGCATTCTCTTTTCAAATGAATGTGCTTGGTGAAACTAATTGGAAGTTGCTAACCTTTCAGTATGCCATATTTTTCCATGTTGGAGTATATAATTTAATGAAATTTGCATAAAATGTAAGACAAAATTATTTGCTCTATTTTCCATGAAAATCTAAAATTTAAATATTTTGCAATTTAGGAATTGTTCTTATTTTAAATGAAAACTTGTGTTTTCCACTGTCCAGTAATTGTGCATCTGCTTTTTTTGTTTGCCCAATTAGGTAAATTTTAGGTAAAGATTCAAATATCTAACCAAGCTATTGATTGCCCGCGTTGGAAAATGTATCGCTAGGCCACCGGATATTTGTTTTGCGTCGGACAGCCTTACAGTGTTGCGCGCAACTATCGATTATGTGATGTTTGCCGTTTTGATACCTTTTGGATTTTTTACTTGCGATATATAGGTACTATAGAGCAAGCTTATATGATATATGATAGAGAACACCACAAAAGTGGGTCCTGCAATTTCGTTTGTCTGTCTCTCTGTATGTCTATGCTCGAGCCTGCAACATAAGACTTAGTTTTCCAGATTGGTTGATCTTAAAATGTTACTTACTTATCCGGCTCCCGTTCCGTGGAGGGTCGCTGCCTGACGTATTGCGATCTTCCATCGGGTGCGGTCCCTCGCACACTCCCTCCAAGCGCTCTTGCGTCTGTAACCGCCTGGTCCCTGTAGCGGAGGTCAGTCTTCCTGGTCGTCTCGAACCTGCGGGCTGGGATTCGAATATTTTCTTGGCGGGAGCGTTGTTGTCCATTCATTCGATGTGGCCGACCCAGTGTAGTCGACGCGCTTTGGCTCTTTGGACTACATCTACATCTTGGTATCTCTTCCAAACACCCTCTTCGCATATATGACCAAATATCCTCCGAAGAATTTTTCTCTCGAAAGTGCCCAGTATCAATTCCGCTTTTTTATTTATCATCCAGCACTCGGCACCGTAGAGTAGAAGTGGTAAAATTAGCGTTTTCTGAAGCGTGCACTTTGTCTTTCGAGACAGGAAACCATTTGTTTGGCCAAACCGAAGCAGCAGCGGTTCGCTAGGACAATTCTTCGTCGGATTTCCACTAAGATGTCGTTCGCGGAATTGATGTTTGTTCCGAGGTAGGCGAACTCCTTGACTACCTCGAAATTACTGCTACCTACAGTAACGTTTTGTCCTAGGCGATGGACAGATTAGGCTTCGTTTATTGATAGCATATACTTGGTTTTATCCTCATTCACTTCTAGACTAACGGAGCGGCCGATGATATTGATGTCGTCCGCATAAACAAACAGTTGGGAAGACCTGTTGAAGATAGTGCCTTCCAGGTTAACAACACTCTTGCGTAATATCTGCTCGAGGACTATGTTGAAGAAGTCACATGATAGCGCATCTCCTTGTCTGAACCCTGTACAAGTCTGGAAAAGCTCAGATGAGCTGTTTCCCATTTGCGCGTTGCACCGCGTATTTTATAACATCCTGCGGCATAGCTGGATCGGTTTTTTCGGGATCCCGAGTTCCCACATCGCCAATAGAAGCTCTTGGTGACTTATGCTATCATATGCGGCTTTGAAGTCGATGAAAAGATGATGCGTCTCGACTTGAAATTCGTTGGTCTTTTACAGGATTTGCCTCAATGTGTAGATTTGTTCTATCGTTGATCTGCCTGCCCTGAAGCCACACTCGTACGTGCCGATGATAGTGTTTGCAGAAAGGTTTTAGACGCTCACATAGTACGTTGGATAGGATCTTGTAGGCAACATTAAGCAGAGATATGCCTCTGTAGTTTTTGCAGGACATAGGATCGCCTTTTTTGTAGATTGGGCATATGAAGCTATTTGACCAGCCACCAGGCAAGCTTTCCTCCTCCCACACTTAGTTGATGAGCTGGTGCATGCGCCCTACCAGGACATCTACTCTATACTTGAAGAGTTCCGCATGTAGGCCATCCGAGCCGGCGGATTTGTTCTTCTTAAGCTTGTGGATGGCTTTCGTAACCTCTTCAGTACTCGGCGCTGGGACTGTATCTTCATTGACTGGTCTCATGCTTCTTTGTTTTTCTGTTGCTTCCTCTACATAATGACCATTAAGCGGTTGCTGCAAGTGCTACTTAAGCACGTCTACAATTCCCTGTGCTCCGCTGACTAGATTCCTTTCGCTGTTTCGAAGAGCTTGCGTGCCAGTCCTGTAACCTATGCCATTTGCTTGGCTGTTTTGTAGAACCGCCGGGTGTTTGTGGTGATGCTATATATCTAAACTGAGAGGCTGTGGATGCTCTTTTCTTTCTTCTTTCTTTTCTTCTCTTTTCACGATACTCCTCTCTTGCTGCTCTTGTTTTCCGTTGCAGCATTTGCATTCGTGCATTTTCCACCTCCAGCTTTAATACCGCGCATTCATCATCATACCACGGGCTCTTTTTCGTGGGTGGTTGGTAGCCTATAGTAATTTTGGCTGTCTCCTTTATGATGTCGCGATACTGATTCCACTGTCTTTGGCGCTTGTGGCTGGCGGTACGGCAGAGAATTACCCGATCAGTTGCTCACTGTAGTCTCTGGCTATCTCAGATGTACAAAGGCAGGCGATGTTGAATTTTTTCCTTTGGGCGCTCTTGCACCTTATAAGGTTAGCACGTCCAATATGTTTGATGCGTGCCTTGCGCTAATTAGCACGTGGTCGATTTGTTTGGCGGTTCGACCTTCTGGAGATCGCAAGGTTGCTGTGTGTATCCTTCGCATGGGGAACCTGATGCTACTTATCACCGTATTACGAGCTGCTGCAAAGTCGATTAGTCGGAAGCCGTTATTTGTTGTCGTTTCGTGGAGGCTGTGCTTTCCGAATAACCCCCCAAGGATATTTGCTTTCCCGACTTTAGCACTGACGTCTCCAAGCACGGCTGATAGTGCAATAATTAATCAGAATGTCCGTGATAATCAAACACAAGAAGTACGTGCGTTAGAAATAAAAGGAGACGTGTCCATACTGCACAACTTCAAACTGCACAATCACCACCAAAAATTCGACAAAAAGTTATTAGAAGAAAAAAGTGGTAAAAGTAGACTTCAATCGGGCTACGATTCCGCAATCGCATTTACTTTCTCGATGCTCCCGGTGGGACATGCAAGACATTCGTCATTTAGTTGATTTTAGCAACAATTCAGCCAAGATATCTTTCGTTGCCTGTTGCATCATATCACATCTATGGCATTGCTGCCACACTGATTGAAGGCGGTGGAACTGCACACTCGGGCTGGAAGCTGGCCATGAATTTTCTCACGGTTGAAAAGCCAATAACGTGCACAATGACCAAGAATTCGGCGACAGCGAGTTGATGCGAAATTGATGCGAAAATACAAAATCAGAATTTGGGATGAATGCGAATGATGGCGCATAAACGAGCTTTATAGGCAGTTGGCCGAACAATGATGGATTTACAAGGTGATTCGAGATGATTTGGTGGGGATATGATATTGTTCAGCGGAGAATTTCGTCAAACGCTTCCCATCTTCCCGAAATCTACTGCTGCCGATGAATTTAATGCAGGCGTGAAATCGTCGTCTTTGTGCCGGCATGTCAAGAAGTTAAAATTGACCACAAATATGAGAGTAGCATTGCAGAACGACTCATCGGATGCTGAATCCTCAAGACAACTGCTGGCGCTAGGCAATGCCAAATTTCTCTGTTGATGTCTCGACTGGATTGATATCATTCCCGGCTAATTTTTGCGAGTTAACAACGGCGAAGGAGAAACTCATCACCAAAGTAAAATGTTCACAGACATTGCAAAAAATTTTTAAAATCTCGAAGGATACTAGCAGCGAAGATAAAGGACGTCATTGATAGCTATGTAAACGGTCACTATCTCATTATTTTTATTCCACTCAAATAAATCACATTGAAATTTGAATTATCTGTGTTTTATTATAGCTCTGCAGTTCATTTGAATGCGTTAAATTTGGGCGAGACGAAGTTCGCCTGGTCCGCTAGGACATTTATATATGCATGTATCTTTAAAAATCGTATCACCTAAATTATAAAGTTATATGCATGAAGCTATCTACCCACCTACATCCTTCATTTTCATCCATTCATCTGTAGATACATTTTACTCTCCTAACTTACATAATTAAAATCCATAACCTAGATTTAAATATACATTTGTAGGTAGGTAGGTAACTATTCCTTGAATCATCCATTCGACAATTCATTGTACTATAAGAATCTTACGTAATCTTACCTATATTGGCTTTAAAGCTGCATAGGATAACTAGACTACCTACCTACTACAAATTTATCTGCACACACTGGAGTTTGTGAGGTACATTAAAATTAAATTTTGGATCTTTAATGCAGATTGGGATATATAATATATAAAGCAGAATTACTTGTGTTTGCGTATGAAGCGTTGAAAATTAAGCCTAATCCACGGCTTTTGAAACCAATTACAAATCGTCAATTATTTATTTGAGTTCAAATTGAAGTATGGAATTATGAATACATTGAATTATTGAATACCTTAAAATTGTTGAAATAATCTATGATTCATACAAGCAATGAGGCAATATATGTAGGTACATACTGGTACCTACATAAATTATTTTAAAATATCGCAATTTACGAAATATTTTGTTGACTTATAGTTATTCTAATGACGTTCTATAAATTGCAACAAAATAGTCGCATTTGCAATTCAATATTTGATGATTTACAAATTTCTAAATAAATGCTAGTTAATCTCTCAATATATTATATCGCAAATTATGATTGCTAAATGGTGTTGGTGAGTTTATGCTCTTGAAGTTATAAAATACGTTGAAATAAATCATATTATGCAATTAACAATGCAATCTTAATGTACTACTTCTGTTAGCAAACTATACAGATTTGTACCCTCAAAAACTAAATTTGTAGTTTGCAATGTTTTGACTGTAAAATTAATAATGTGTTTGTTTCGATTTAGTCTAAAATCCTCATGTCTTACGATAAATACACTTTTCGTAAATTGCAACTGAAAATTTTGCAATTAGTAATTTTTCAATTCTTTCCGTGTAAAACACATACAATATTTAGTTTTTATTTCAATGATACTTTTCCTAAAATATAAACCATTTGTTGATGGCCATTATGACATAGTTTTTAGATTAATTTCGGGCATTATAGCGCAGCAGGCATTATAGCGCAAAAACAATACAAAACTTCAGTCTCTGCGGAACACGTGTCTTCAAACTTTTTTTTTTTTTTTATTTTTTTATTTTCATTATTCTTATTATAATAATACATTTATAAAAGTAACAAAGGATAATTATGCAAGTTTTAAAAGAAATATTATTATAAAAAAGAATAGTTATAGTGACATTTTTTATTTAACAATTTAAATAGTGATAAATGACACTCAGTATAATTAAATGACTTATGTGGGGTGAACAATATTAAGGAAAGATTAACATAATGAGAATACAAAAATTAAATACAAGAATAAAAAAAGAAAGAATAAACATTATTTTTGTTATAAAAGACAATTAATTAATTTTAAAACTAATTGATGTAGGCCAACAAAACTTCGATTTGGTTATGATCAATTTCAAGAAGCCATATTTTAATTTTTTGCAAGTATAGTTTTAAGGTTCGAATACAACGAATATTTTCGGGAAACATATAAAAGAGCTTTTAGGACACAATGGAGTAGAAGTTTCTAAAGTGAGTCGTTCGAAATGAGGGGACGGATACATAGCTGTCATGGTTGCTTCGCAAATAGCGGACCTCAGAGTTTGGACTCTGTAGATATCCACATCTCATAAAGAATATTTTGGAAACTTTAAAATAATATAAATGTCTCACAGGTAGAATGTTCAGTGATCTAAAGAGCACCACAGAAGGATACAACCGGTTGACCCCGCAGATTTTTCTTATAGCACACTTTTGCAAAATGACCAGAGGCTGAATTTTAGTTAGGTAAGCACCACCCCAGCAACTAATCCCATACTGAAGTTTAGAATGGAAAATTCCAAAATAAGCTGTTTTTAAGGTTTTGTGATCACAAAATTTTTTGAGGTGGTAAAGACTACGGATTGAAGAACGTAGATATTGCTTCAAAGTTGAAGTGTGATTTGTCCAACTCATATTTTGATCAATCGAAATACCTATGTATTTAAAATCATTAACAATTTCAACATTAAAACAATTGCCACAACAGACTTTACCTTCATCAAAACGCGATAGAGCACCACCACAATTACATGTACAGTTTAACATTCTATAACGTTGGCAGTTTTGAGCATGGAATAATATATTTACATCTGGAATCGCTTGTGTTCTTAGACTGAAATACATCAATTTAGTTTTGTTGCTTACATTAAGTTTGTGTTTTGCAAACCAGATACGCAGTAGGTGGATATCAAAATTTAGATCAGATACAAGGCTAAGAGGGCTAGGTGAAGCATAAGCTATACCAAGATCGTCAGCAAAAGCAGTAACCTTACCAACGAATGGAAGGCTGAACAAAGAGTTTATATAGACGAGAAACAGGATAGGACCAAGGACCGACATTTGTGGAACATCAAGGTTTGAAACCCTAGTGTTACTTAAAAAATCTCCAATTTTCACTCTTTGGGTCCTGTCTTTCAAATAGGACACAAGCCAGTTATAAAAAAAACACGGAATCCGATATTATGTAGTTTTTTAAGAAGAATGCTATTGTCGACTGTATCAAATGCTTTGCTTATGTCTACAAACAAACCACACAATATTTTTTGTCATCTAAGCTTTTATTAATTAAAGTGCAAAATTCAAGAAGAGCATCTTCAGTAGAGAGCCCTTCTCTAAAACCGAACTGCGAACTATTGAAGAAATTTATTTTGTTAAGATAACGTAACATTCTATATTTAACAGCTTTTTCAAATATTTTCGATATGGAGGATAGCAATGAAATAGGTCTATAATTATTGACTTCTTTTCTATTATCTTTTTTAAAAAGTGGAATAACGCTAGCACATTTTAATTTAAATGGAAACACCCCAGTGCCAATGCTTAAATTAATAAGATGAGCTAGGATATCAGATACATTCAGTGCGATTTGTTTTAGAGTTTGATTTGGAATTTAATCATCACCACACGAGAACGAGTTATTGAGAGAATTGATTAAGCTATATACCTCAGATCCAGTAACTGGGTCAAAAAAGAAACTACTATGATATGTGCTATCTACTAATCCAACTTCGGCTTCACATCTATTACAGAAATCAATTGAATCCGAAGTTTGACCTACAGAACCAAAAAAGTCATTGAATAGGTTAGCAACAATTAAAGGATCTTCAAATTCTACACCGTCATTATTAAGTACAATCGAGTTGGAGATATTATATGAATTAGCGTTAATTATACTGTTTATAGCTTTCCATTCGTTTTTAGGGTTGCCTTGCGAACTACTCATTAAAGAGGAATAATATCTAACACGATGCAATCTAATTTCGTAGTTAACCTTTTTGCACATTTTTTTGTAACGATTTTTTAAAACATTATTAAATGGATGCTGAGAACATTTTTTACGTAACTTATTTTTGATTTTAATTTTCTTAAGTATAATGCGGTTAATCCAAGGCTTCAAATTCATTTCTGATTTTTTAATCACTAGGTTGAAGCTATAGGTACTTATATAAGATTGTAAAATTTCTTGAAATAAATCATATGCATTGGAAGCATTACTTTCGGCAAAGACTGCTCAACCATCAGATTTCACCGCACCGGTGCAAATTGAAAATATTTTGCTGAACCTTGCAGTTCATATACTTGATAGACCTATTTCAGCTACCTAAGTAAAAGAGTTCCTTAAAAATGCAAAAAGGAACAAAGCGCCAGGTCAACACCGAGTCCCATATGAATTTCTTGTAAATGCTCCAGGATCAGCAATAGATACAATAGCGCAAATTTTCAATCGAATGCTCGAATCTGGAAAAGTAGAACCGGACTTCAAGAGAACGATTATCTTCCCAATCTACAAAAAAGGAGACCAGAACTTGGTCCAAAACTTAAGAGGGATATCCTTTATGGACACAATTACAAAGAGTTTTGCGGAAGTTTTATTAACAAGACTGCAACACTGGGAAAAGGAGTATAATATTCTTAATGAATTCCAAGCATGATTCAGGCAAGGCTACAGCACAGCGGACAACTTGTTCCATCTCTGCAGTTATAAGCTGCAGAGGCTAGGAGTTTCCGAGAAGCTTACCAGAATTATCAGAGATCTTTATGACAAAACTGAGGCAGCGATATGAAATGGAGAACACAGAGGTACTTTTACAAAAAAGTGCTAGGCTTACCAAAGATAACACCAAACTATTTTCTCAGTCTTGAGTGCCAAATGAAGCCCGTCTTCGAATATACCATGAGATGCCACATGAATTATATAGGAAGAGTCCCTTACTCCTATGGAAAAGCGCATATTTGTATTTTGTATTTTTTGTATTTATTTACTGAATAGGAAACAGAAGAGGCTTTACAAAGATCACAACCAACAAGAACGCATGGCTTATAAAGGGTCCGCCATCTAACTTTTTTTTGTTCAAGTAGTGCTTATTTCGTGAATGGTAACACTTAGGTCATGTCTGATTTGACAGATAATTAGTTTTATCCTTCCGCTGAACGAATGTGGTTGTGTATACGCTTGAACAACGCTGGGAAATATTGCGACATTACTTGTTGCAGAATGTGTGCGAAAATTGCGTACGGATTTTGGAAGAAGAGAAGCACCGTCAGCTCCGTATGTTCGTTATCTTGTGAAAAAAGTGAAAGAAACTGGCATCCTCATCGATAAAGCAAAGCGTGAAAGGCCAAATACAGTTCGTTCACCCGAGAATAATACTGCTGTGGCAGAAAGTGTGCGTAAAGCGCCATCAACATCAATTCACCGTCGTTCTCAACAATTGAACATTTCGGAGACATCATTAAGACGAATTTTGCATAAAGACCTTGGTATGACGCCATTGTTCAATGACAAAGTCCAATTGAGTCAGGAGTTGAAGCCAACTGACCATCCAATGCGTTTTCGCTTCGCTAAGTGGGCCTGCGATCGACTTAGAGAAGATGCCGATTTTGCCAAAAAAAATCATCTTTTCAGATGAAGCTCATTTTGATCTTGGCGGGTATGTAAACAAGCAAAATTGTCGCATTTGGGGCACAGAAAACGCGCACGCATACATTGAAAAGCCGATACACCCAAAACGAGTCACTGTTTGGTGCGGATTTTGTTCCAGGGGCATAATTGGGCCATTTATCTTCGAAAATGAGCAAGGAGTGGCCGTTACAGTCAATGGCGATCGTTATCAGGCCATGTTGAACGAATTTTTGTTCACAAAAATTGAAGAGGAGGATATTGGCAATATTTGGTTTCAACAGGACGGCGCTACGTGCCACACAGCCGAAGCTACACTCGATGTTTTGCGCCCTGTTTTTGAAGATCGCATTATCAGCCGCAGAGCTGATGTCGTTTGGCCACCTTGGAGCTGCGATTTGACACCGTTGGGCTAATATTTGTGGGGTGCCGTAAAAGATAAGTGTTACGCCGACAAGCCAGAGAGAATTGACGCCTTAAAGGACAATATTCGTGAAGCCATTGGTGAAATACAGCTGCAGACAATCGATAATGTGCTTAAAAATTGGACCCATCGAGGCAGCCATTTGAACGAAATTAGTTTCCATTATTAACCGGAAGGATTGTACTTTCAAATAAAAAAAGAAATTTGAGAAAATATTCAGTAGTTTTTTTATAGCATTTTCAAAAAAAAAGTTATTTGGCGGACCCGTTACAATATGCTTGATTATTCTGTTGCAAAACTTTACGTTACAGATGACAGGCATATCGCTAAAATCCGCTGGATATTAAAGACAAGAGCAGGACTTATAATAATCTACGCAACAAGAAGAACACAGTCTGAAAATTTGATCTGCTCTCTATGCAATATGAATGAGGAAGAGACACTTGTGCATTTTATAGGAATTAGCAAAATTCTGAGGAGTATACATCGTGTGACATTAACAAGTGCACCACTCGACGTAAATACCATTATCGATTTCCTGAACGGAGTGAGGGATTTGAATTCTATTGCCATATACCTACAAACAGCGCTTAAATATCGGCAGGCACTTATTAACGAATTCAACAACTAAATTAAAACTTTTAAATAATTATGTTTGTTATATGTTGCCTATATATTACAAAAAAATGTGTACAAATCTAGGGTATCTTATCATCATTATTTTTGAAAAAGCGTTAAATTGATCGCGACAGATGACGAAAGTCATTGTTGAAATTTTTTTTTATTAAAGTAAAAAATAAAACATCAGTTGCATTATTTAAATCTTAAATCTATTATGCTGAATTTTAAAAACTGTACTTAGCATATTATATAAATTGAAATAAACAACTTTACTTACTTACTTACTTACTTACAGTCTCTGCGGAACACGTGTTCAGTAAAGATCGTCATTCGATATGACCAGCTTCACTATACAAAAAACGGATTATAAAATTTTATAATTTTACTTTGTGTTTGGATTCGTTTTTCTCGGTAAGTTTACATCGCTGGTGTTCGGTGTTGAAGAGTAGAATGTACATATAATACAGTTTAAGTGTTGTTGAGTAACGGCGAATATTTGAAACGAAAAGAGAATTTCGTTCGTTTTTACTTGCGATTACAAGTACTATAAGGCAAGTTATGTAGATACTCCTAAAAAAATTCTAACAATCAAACATGACATTACGATCATATTGTATTGTATTGTTTTTATTGAGACTTGAAACGATTTACTTTAATACATGAGATCAAATATCTAGCTCTTTCTAGTTTATTTTAACAATGAATAATTGGAGGCTGTAATGTATGGCCGTACTGTACTGTTGCTATTTTTCGATTGCCAACATGGCTTGTCTTTATCTTTTATATGATAAGTAGATCTTGCTCTCGGAGCTATAAAAAATTTCTTTTAGACGATTGTCTTTACTACTATTAAATATATACAATAAAATAAGATAGGTACATACAGAATATGAGATGTGTATACGACATAATCGACTATGTTTATTTTTCCCTGATTCTTTTGAGGTAACATATATGCTGTTAGTTGTTGGTTAGGTTTGTTTATTTTTTTATTTATTTTGAAAGTTTTTATATTTGATTTGGGATTCTTGATGTTTGTATTTTGTTTTACATAGTTATACATATTTAGACATGTACATATATATGAGGGTTTTTTTTTTGTTTGGATTTGAATTGACTTAAGTTCTTTTGTTTAGTTTTTGAGTTTATACATTTATATACATAAATTGAAAAATTGATTGGTTTTTTTTCCGAGAGGAAAATGTTAAATTATGTCTGTGTTTAAAATATAATTTTGATTTAATAATAAAATTATAAATTTACTTATTTTGTTTTGCTTTCTTTTCTTTTTTTGATACCTATTTGTCGCAAATAGGTTAATAGCTTATACATATAGAAAACACTTGTACATTTATGTATGGATATTTATGATAGACATATTTCACTGTTGTTTGGTGGACTTGTTGTAATTTTGATAGTTCGATTCGAGAACTGTATTTTGCTCCGTTTGTTATAGCGGGTTTTATGGCGTGTCTTTTGTGGGTTTCGTTTTCGGTAGCTCCAATTTTGCAGGAAGGGCTGCTATGTAATATGCTATACTGAGGATGCTTCAGTTTTAATACAGCATCTTCCATTGCGGAAGATTTGCGCGGTTGTGGCCAATGTGCGAAACCTGGAACTGGTAATTTATGGAGATTGGTTGGCTTTTTCTGTTGCTGTTCCGATCGTTAGTTTCGACACATCACCCTTACGTTTGGTTAATTTGCACAACATTTATGAAGGCACGGTTTACTTTTATGTGTAATTTTTATTTGTTTAAAACACAATCACTTTTTTTTTTTTTTTTTTTTGTTACTGTTTCTTAATTTTTGATGTGTGACGAGGCACACACACGTCCTTTCCTGGCGAAAGCCAGTAGCCAACCCATTACGATCATACAGAACACCAAAAAAAGTCGGTCCCCTAATTCCGTCTTTCTGTATGTCTGTGTGTCCTCAACTCTGCAGCCTAAACGGTTCGGCGGATTTGCTTCAAGCTTGGTACATAGATATTGTTTTTTCGGTAATATGCCCACAGGTTTTTTTAATTTTTTTAAGATGACAAATAACACTAGCTCCAATACATTTCTTTTTGGCCAAAAACAAAAATCATATTTTTCTCAAAAACGGCTCCAACGATTTTTATAAAAAAAAATCAGATCATTAAAGGAACGGGTAAGTTTGGTTAGGTGAATGGGCTGCCAGTTGATCTTGTAACCGGCACATTTAGATCAAGGTAGATCCATTGTGATACCCTGAAGTGTTGTAACTTCTAATTCTATAGCCTATGATTTATATGGATAATCATTATCGAGCCATTTAGAGGCTTTTATGAAGTGCAGCAGGCTTTTGCTTGAAATATTCGAGAGCTCTTCTAAATCATTGAAGAAATAGCGAGTGTGTATTCCTTGTCATGAAGTGTTTTTTTCTATTTTACTAACAATGCAGTGAACAGCTGTTTCTACACTTTTACCTTTCGTATATGCATGCTGTGCAGGGGAAAAACTTCCGGGCTTAGTTTGCTACGTATATAAATGTCCATTAGTCTTTCCAATAGCTTTAGAACGAATGATGTAAGGCTTATGGGTCCGTATTCTTTGGCATCCGTATGGCTGGGCTTACCAGCTTTAGGTATGAAAACCACCTTAACTTCACGCCATGCTTGGGATATATACCCCCATTTTATGCTATTTAGGAATATGTTATTTAGATAAGGAATAACGTGGTCTTCACATTTTTGAAGCATCACAGGAAAGATGTCATCAAGCCCGGTGACTTGTAAGGAGAGAAGGAGTTAATAGCCAATTTTATCTGCTCTTCCGTTATAATATCATGGAGTATTACATGTTCGGAATAGTTTGAATTGTCTAACTCATTTATCAAATAACACCCTGGAAAGTGAGCGTTGACAAGTAGTTTTAAAGTTTCACTACATGACTCAGGCAAGTGTCCATTAGGGAAAGGGTACATTTGATATATTTTTTTTTTTGGAAAAAAATCAATATTTTAGGTACATCTAGTAGAAACATTTTTTTCTTTTGGTTTTCGATTTTCTGGGAAACGGTTCATTCTTTTTTTTTTAATTTTTTTACGCAGAAACTCCTAGAAAATTTAAACACTTGTGGACCAAAATTTTTCAAAAAATTTTTTTTTTTTGAAATTAGTTTTTTTTAACTCAAAATTTCGAAAACGACTAAATAGATTTTTCTGAAACTTCGTATTTGGTGGTTTTATGACATTATCTCGAATAGTTAAAATAAATATTTTTCTAAAATAAAATACAACGTACATCCCATAGAAATGTTAAAAAACCGTTAAGAAACAAATTTTTTTCTCAAAACGGCTATAAGAATTTTTATAAGAAAATGGAACTGTATTTAAATTAGGTAGTACATTCCACTTTTAACTACACAAATATTTTACTTTGCGTACTTATTAACGGTACTTCCCACAGAACCACTTTTCAAATGATCGACTTTCTCACTATTGGATGGACCGATTAAAATATTTTTTTTTTTACGAAAATGCTTCCTAAGTGTGTTAATAAAACTGCATACTTAAATGTTCAAAAAAAAGTTTTTTCGGTTCTTAAAAAATAAATAATTTTTTTTCTGAAAAATCGATTTTTCAAAAAACCAGTCACTGAATTTCAATTTTTTTTTCTCAAAATGTTTTTAAAATTTTATATATACAAAATTAATTTTTTTAAAACCGCTGCAACGATTTTTGAATTTTTTTTTTGATATACTGGCGAGTCCGCTTAAGTGAAACGCCAATTTGCATTACTTTTTTGCAGTTAAGTGGTATTTTCACTTATGCGACCTTTGAATAACTGAAAAAAATACTTTACCGGAGTTTAGATAACTAAAATACAATTTCCGCAATCCAATCTAAGAATAAGAATTTATGTTTTGGTTTACAAAACAATTTTCCACTTGTGTCATCATTGTAAATTATTTTACTAGCACTTTCCAGACAGACCAAAGTGAAGTGTGAAGTCACGTTCAGTTAAATAAGGAAATAATCTTAGTGGTGGACGTATTCAGCTTTTTTATTTCAGTTATGCGGAGCAGTCTCAGTATAAAGAAATGATTTTTCCCGTAATTATTTTTTCATTTAACCGAATCTTTCAATTAAGCGGGTTTTAGTTAAGCGATGTAGTTTGTATGAAAGTTGTAAAAAATGCTGCATGTGTTTCAACTAACCGATTTTTTCAGTTAAGCGTATTTTAGATATGCGGACTGCACTGTATTCTTATTTATCCATGCATTCAATTTGGCATCTTTGTTTTCCCTCAAACTACCTTATTATAGGAATTTCCTTTTAACGAATTTTTGCGTACATTCAATGTAGGCCCTCATACATTTATGTAGGAACACATAAATATGTGTCTTTAATAATCGCATGAATTTTATGTATGCATATTGCATATCTACCAACCTACATCCTTTATTTTCATTATCATATGCACACATTTACATACCTAGGTTCCATTCATGTATGTAGATACATATTTCTTTGCTAACTTGAGTAATTAAAAACCGTAACCTAGATTTAAAAACATATACATTTGTAGGTTAGGTATACGAACGTAACTATTCCTTGAATCAATTTCATTGAACAATTCATTATATTAGGGATCAAGGTAATCTTACTTACATCGGATTCAAACCTGCATAGGATAACCAGACGACCTACCTACTAAACAGCGTCAATGTTTAACATAATTAAAGTTGTTAGCTACAAGAGCACGATTCGTACGATCCAGTCGTGCATTTTATTTTTTAATGTTTCGTGAGAAAGTGTTTTCATCTAATATGGCGCAGGCACTGTGAGGGCATTTTGGCGCGGGTGCGCCCCGATATATTGCACTGACTTGTGAGTGGTGCGCCATATTGCCCTTAGGTAGGGCAATATGTTTTTTGTTTATTAATTTATTTTTTATTAAAGGTCTTGAATTATTTTTTTTATTTAATTTAATTATGCTACTTTTTACTCTAATTTAATACAAAAAAATTAATTCTAAAATGTTGATCGTAGTAAAGTTATTTCAGATTCATCATAATGCCCGAACTTACCCTATATATATTATCTGGGATAATTCAAATAGGTTAAGTGACAGCTGTCAAAAAACAAAACAAATGAAATTTGCAGTCAGATGTTCTAGAATGTAGACATTTGTCGTCGGATAACTAGTTATTGGGCGCATTCAGAAATCATAGCAAAGCTATCCGGATAGGATTGTGTTGTTGTAATCTCATTTAAAAATAAAACTTATGACAAAACAGCTGTTGCTAAAATATTATTCTAAACCTATTCGAAAAACGTTGTTATAGATACTTTTGTATGCCATGTACATGAGAAATGTAAAAAATATATGCATAAACGCTTATACGTACATCTAAGGCTATCCGGATTTGGATATTCCGAAACTTATATGTCAATTTTAAATCTTATAAAACCTTGTTAAATTCGCCTTTTCTAATATTTAAGGGTATCTAAAGATAATTTTTTTTTTATCATGTGTTCTTTTATACATATCTACTATACACAATAAGAAATCGTTTTTTCATACTGACTGATATAATTTGTATGTGAACGTGAGATAAGGAGGACCAAGACATTTCCAACCAAATTATTATTATTGTGTTGTATCATTGAATGTATGCGAATGGTCTTTGAAAAATGGAGCAGTCGGATTTATTGCTTGGACTAGTGGGCATCCAGATATAAAATGGCACACATTTTCGATTTATTTTTTTTTTGTCACATACTAGACTATCGGGTTCGGGTAAGGGTCTATCGAATGTTATATATTTACAGTAAAACCCGCTTACGCGAAACGACGAAAAATCAGGATTTTTTTTTCAGTTAAGCGGGTTTTTCACTTAAGCGGACTGCGGATAACTGAAAAATATTTCAGTAAGGCAGACTTCGTGTCACGTAACACATTACAATTTTTACTACTGTATATTGAACTTTAACACCTGAAAAACAACCTGTGTTAAATGTTTGCGAATTGCTTTTATAAATAAATTTAGTGTATTTAAATAAAACAACAGGAACTAGTTATTAACAAACAAATAATTTATTTTTAAACAAAACGAATTTGTACCCAAATTTGGTACAAAAACAACAATAATATATATAAGCAAATGGAAACTGTGGGGTTTTCCCTTTTATTTAAAACTTAGCATTTACATGTGTCATGAATGCGGAAGTGGAGGAGAATGGAGGTGAACGTATACAAAAATGAAACAATTCAGCACCCGATTTTTCTCGATTTTTAATTTTTTACTTAACCGCGTTGTTTTCTATAGAAAAATAGAAAACTTGAATTAATTTTATTTCAGTTATGCGGGTTTTTCACTAAAGCGAGTTTTCAGTTAAGCGAGGTAGTTTGTATGTAAATATATACGGGGCTTTGTGAATGTTTTGAGATAAGCGGGTTTTTCACTTAAGCCAGTTTCACTTAAGCTGGTTTCACTGTATAATCTAATTTTAGCTTTTCGATCGAAAAGGACCGGCCTTTAACAAGAGACACATTTGATTAATAGAGGTTGCGTACCCTTAAACTCTGTGTACGTAAATGTAAGTTGGTGACATTTGCGCTCTATTCAGACATTTCTTATAATGAGGGTTATCTATCTTAACAAAATATATTTATTTGCCTGCCCAAATGCGATAGAAAGAAGACATCGGTAGTGTGTATTTCATTATTTGGGTCTTTAGGTTTAAATCCCATGTCTACATATTCATAGCCTTATTTGTAATTGCATTTTATTTAAAATTTTGTACCTAGATGAATTTGTGATATATTCTTTTATTTATTTGAATCCGAAAATATAAAAATTTCGTCCAATTTCACCTTATATCTTACACCGTGCTTCACCATGCTTAATCACTATAAACATATGCTTATTCCATATTTTATCGCTGGAACTGTGGTATCGAAAAGAACTAATGTGAAGGTCTCCTGTCCAATGTCATTGTCTACGCTCTTTGGAATTAATTATATTTTGGTTTGGTAATCCCGAAATGTAGGGAATACATGTAAATCCTTCGGAAAGTATTCAATATAAATATGAAAATTCCTAGAAAATATTTTTAATTGTATATAAGTAGAAAAAGATTGTGGAGGGTCATTCAGTACTAGGGTCAGTAAGGCAATACTGGCACTTAGTCTTTCGCGAGACCAGTTTCGCCAAACGGAAGTAGCAGCGGCTTGCTAAGAAAATTCTTCGTCGGATTTATACAGAAGTACATGAACTGAGGTGAACTCGTTAGCTATACCTCAAAATACAGCTATCAATATTGACGTTATGTCCTAAGCGATGGGGACTTGTTTCTTGATAGCAGTTATTTAATCCAGTTAATGGTGCGATGGTATCAATATCGTCTCCATGTAGATGGCAGATATAAGTGATTTTCCACTAATCTGCTTATTAATCACGAATTTATTTCGTCAAATTTCTATGGATGAAAATTTTAATGAAACTTTTTAAAGCGTTTAAGAAAATAAAAAAAAATGTATTTTTGTGGCGCAATAGCTAGTCGAGAATAACAACATTAACAGCCCATTTCTCACCATTGTGACAAATCACAAGTCACAAGCGCTTGTGACTATTCCTTTCTTTGTGATGATTATTGTGACTCGATAACATATATCGATACCCCAATCGTCACAAGAAAACTCAACACAGCTAATGGTGAATTGTGTAGTGGCAATTATTGGAACACCTGTATATTAAAGACAAAACAAACATTGAAATCATGAGGATAAGCTCCTTTAAAAACTAAAATTACTCCTGACTGGATATGTTTACATGAATTTATTTTTGATTTAAATTGTATAGAATGAACAGAACACCTACAGATGGTAGTTGCTGAAGTTCTTATCTCAAATTAAAGTTTTATAGCCGTTTACTTCGTGTTGGAATGTAAAAAAAATTATTTCACAAGATATTATATCGATTTGCCGAATCGAAATGTCAAAACTCCAGCTATTTGTGAGTTGAAATTGTAGATCACAATTTCGATTGTTTTTATAACTCTCACAATCACAAGTTGTGACTTGGGGGAGAATTCGAAAAAGTCACAAAATAAATTTCACCTCTTCTTGTGACTTGTGAGGTATCAGTGCTGTTGGGGAGAATCGGGTTGTAAGACTTCGAGCTCTCAGCAATTACTGAGCAAATGTTGTCAGTTGGCATTTGAAATAGTGATTAGAGAAGATCTTCAATTTTCTCCGAAAGACAAGTGTGTGTGCCGTTTTTATTGGCAAGTAATACTCTTAGCAGGGGCCAATACCATAAAATGGTACTCTTGTTCCTATGTTGAATACCTTGACTGAGCCTAGTGTGATATAGTTTCAGTTTAATTATAATTCCATGTAGGAGCATTAACCCGAAATCAACGAAGCCCCAACGTGCCAAATTTCATGGAATGTGCTTAAGCCAATTAAGCGTTAAGTTACCGAAAGTCAATGTCGGCCGATGAACTTTTTTTTTATAATGATGAGCGAACTCAAGGAGTTTACACTAACCTTAAAATTATCAATGACAATTCCAGCGTTAGCGAAGTAGGGAAGGATATAAGAGCAGTTATTGATGCAAATTTTTTTTGAATTTCTGGATATCAATATGGGTGAAAGTTGAGTTGGGTAAAGTATTCCACATTCGCGTTGTACGGCTAAAGAAAGAATACTGTACGCTCAAAGTTGGGCTCAAGTGTAAACTGATGAGCATTCCTAGAAGCGCCAGTATTAGATATTATGCAACTGGCTATTTATCTAGAACATTTTTATCAAAATAGCGATAAACGGTGTTCTACAGATGTAAATTTTTCCATTTTAGTTATACAGCCTATCCATCATAAAGATCTATTTTAAATTCTATCTAAAAGATCCCAATGAGATTCAGAAGCTTCTGCCCCCAAGAGTTATACTTATTTTTTAGACGAATGAAGGCCTTATAATACTTTGCAGAGTTCTTGGTGACATCGAATATGTGGTCATTCCAAAAAAGTTGGCCGGTGACACACTGTGGTCATTGGTGATCAATTTTGCTTTAACGAGAGAAGAAAGCATTGAGTTTTTGAAGCATTACATTCTACGCGGTTTTCTATTCCCCATTGGACAATGCTGTCGAGATCAGAATTTAATGAGCTAATCACACGCTGCAATTGTAGTTCCACATCCGAAGAATAAGGAACTGAATATGAAAACGCATATGAAAAGCTGCGAATACTATCGTCAGCAAAACAATTTAGTGGATTAATAGTTCCAGACAAGAGTTCATTAATGAAAATGAGAAAAAGAGTGGGAGACAAAACGGAGCCCTGGGGAACACCAGAATTTATTTCGTGAATTTTAGACTTGAAACCGTCCAATACGACTAGTATTGAGTCTTCCGTAAGGTAATTTTTAATCATTTCGCCTTTTCTGAGTACAAGCTGGACAAATGCAATTTTCAATCCACCCGCAAAGACAACAGTAGATTAGGATTAAAAAGATTACGCAGTGGTCTTTCCAGAGTTGAAGAAGCAACTGCACGAGTGTCAAATAAGATTCGTTCCATGAAATCATTTACCCTCTCAAGTACTAGAGGTGTCTTAACGCTTTCTGGCACAGGTGATATAATGGCGAACTAGTCTGCAAGCAAATAGGCTTTTTTACGTGAGTTTGTAATGACGCGTTCTGACCGTTATATTACATTCACAAAATCAACAACTAAATTAACTTAATGCTGAATTAATTAATAGCTTAAATTAATTATTAAATAATAAAATAAATAATAAGGCCGAAAATAAAATAACAAAATATAAATAATTAAATAAAACTTCATAAAATACACGTTGCCACTGAGAGACAAGACTGTCATTTGAGCCATAAATAACCAACATACAAAATCAGCCGACAACCGACCGCAACCCATTGGCACATGTGGACAACGAGAGGGCTCGTCATTAGGGTTGCTTAAACATCGATGGTCTATCGATATGATCGATAGTAAAAAAAACTATTGCGTACATCGAAAGTTTAAAAAACACTATCGATTGTTTTCCGATAGTGTTTCACCTCACAAGCTTATTAGTGTTGAAACCCATAATGCATTCAAAGAGATAAAAGATACCGAAATTGAAATATAATTAATTGACAGCAAATCTCACAATAATGCACAAGTATGCGACAAAATAAGCAATAAGACACATTGTCATTAACTAACATGATGATTCGGAAACGCTTGGTTGCTTGCTGGCTTTTGGAAGAACGCATTTTCTGATAACCAGTTGCTGACTAATTCTCCGGTAACTTTATCTCTATTTCCTTGATTCAGTATTTCCTTGGTATTGCGGACTGTAGCGATTCCGGCGTTCCTGATACCGGTACTCGGTTTATTCGGCAAAAATGGTCCTCGCGTACATTTTGTATTGATCTGAAAGCAATTTGTATATTCGTAAATTGGGTGGCAATGGCGCAGTGGATAAAGTGCTTGATTGCTAACTAGGACGTGTGGGTTCGATCCACACGCTAGGCGCATTCTTTTCTATACCTCCAATTTTAATTGAATGCCGCCCATGGGTTAAAATGGTACAGTCAATACCTGGTTCTCAAATCCACTGTGCCAAACTAGTGCCGTGCAATTCAGGTTGCATTTAAAAGACCTTAGGTCTTACAGGCATATAGTTAAATAAAGTATTTTTACTGGCTTATCAAACAGTATTTCGACTCTTTTTTTTTATATCTTTGCACGCGCTCAAGGGATTATGAATACCCTTTATATGTTTTTTCTTAACACAGCGTGGCCATCCGGTGGAAGAAGAGAAAGAAGGATAGGAAAGATGTGTGACACGATGTTCGGAGCCTAGAGCTGGTTGTTGTCTCAGATTTACCTCCAGGGATGGCGGCTGAACTAATGCGGAGAGAATTACCTAGTCTTATTTATTTATGTCCCTTATAATTCGCATTATTTTATTTATTTTGTTGCCATATTTTATGGGTATGTTAGTTTACTCAATCACATGTTGTTAGTGTTATGCCTAAACAGCATGTAATGAGCAAAGCAGCAAATTATTTTATGACAATTTTTAGAATCGTTTTTAATGGAACATAAGAAGACATAGACAACGGCAGGAATCGAACCTGCAACCACGAGGTTGACAGGCGAGCTAACAACTATAGCGCCACGGCCGCCCCCCCAAACTGGCTCATCAAACAGTATTGATACTGGCTTCTCAACGGCTCTTAACCGGCTTATCTAAAGTATTTCCACTGGCTTATCAACAGTATTTCTACTGGCGGATCAACAGTGGCGCTGTTATTAAAGACGTGCGTTGGAAACGAAGACGAATATGTATTTCGACTGTTTTTTTTACAAATGGCCAACAATTTGCTGTCGATGAACTTAATTTCAGTGCAATTTTGATTACCCAAATGTTCAAAAACTTTTCAGAAGTTCATTAATAAATCAAAAATAAATTTGCAGGAATTTAAGCAGGGCAACGTCTGTTGGTTTTTAATAATCTTAGACTTAAAAACAGTCAATTCGCGTCATCCATACCAAGAGTGCCTTACACTTTTAAAGACTGTGAATAGTTTTGTACTAGTTGGACTTGGTTTTAACCATTTCTATTAATTTCGTTGGTGGCCATCAAGTTTCTTCAAATTGTTCTATTCACCCATTTATTACGAATCCAAAACCTGCACCTTAAGTAAAATAAGAGTATCCCGTGCAGACACTCTCCGGATGTATTAAAATAAGAGGGAGATGAAATGAAGAATTATTGTTTTCAAAAACAAAAAAAGTCAATAAAGACTAATCGCAAGCATTCTTACTTCCGATATTGATTGAATTAAGCAAAGTAAATTTTTTTTTCAATAGCGACTAGTATTGATTTACTCGTAACATTTGATGGCTAGAGGGTCGAAAAACAAGTGCAAATGAAAACAGATAATTCTACAAATAATAATATCATACTCTTAAATTTGAAATTAATAGGGACTTACAGTTTGAGGAATTCCTATTAATTTCATATTTAGACGTATTATGATTGACTGGAAATTAATATACTGAAAGCTTAATTCATTTCTGATATTTTCCCCATAAAAGAAATGAAAAAGATATTACTTATTTATTACAATAGATTTATATCAATATAAAGAAGAGAATTTTTCGCACGTTTCACACCCCAAAAAAACCCAATGGATTTACTTTGTTCGTTTTGTAATTTATTCAATTTGGTGAATAGATGTGCCACATACTCTTGCAAGAATATGATTATGCGTTATTTTATTAATAATATGGTTGGTATGTCAACAAAAATTATTGAAGTGTCATTGTTAGACTTTGTTAGAATTGTTACAATTTCATCTAAGAATAAAAGACAGGGTGATTCCCGTAAATGTTAGTTTGAGACACCCTATAGAGGTGTTTAGCCGGACGGAAGGGCAGTTTTTTATAAAAAAAAATCTGTTCAAACTGAAAAAAATATGGAAAAACAACGGTAACATTTACAATGCTAGGGCTTTAGTAGGTACTTTTATTCAAGCTTGCTCTTACTATGATAGCGAGACGAAAAAATGGCGTCTCACAAGCTCTGACTATCCGTGAACATATTGGAACACATTTTTTTCGGTAACATGACAACACGTTTTTTTACCACATATGTATGAGAAATACGAAGATGGCAATTCTTCTTTACGTTTCACTCTCCAAAACATTGTTGTAAATTTGACTTTCTCTCCATTATTAGCTGTGAAATCGAACAACAGAAATAAAATGTACTAGGGCTGTGTTAAGAAATTCAATTTTTAATGGCGTGAACATAATTTATTTGTGGGAAAAATTTGTTTGCATGAAAAAAGATCTGTGGTAGTGTTACTAGAATTTTTTGTTCCTTTGTAGCTAACAGATTTGCCAATAGGGATTTTGGTCCGTGATTGCGGAACTTTCTGTACAAAAATAACGCAAATATTCTTTTTTAATAAGATGTGTATGTATATATTATGTAGAGTAAGCAAACCCGTTAGACGTTTTACCAAATTTAGCCTTACTTTCGTGTATGTCCAAGATCGTGTTATATGTAAAAAATTGGATTTGTGATTTTAATCCCGAAAAGAACGCGAAAACTGGTCCAGGTTCAAAAAATCCATAAGGTATCGATTTCTTGGTCGAAATGAAAACGACATTATATTTGGAATATTTGGAATGGAACGACTCGCTTTGCAATCAACTCGAGTTGCAGTCAGAGGGAGTTGAAAAATAAGAGTGTAGGATATGTAGGTATATAAAAAGTACATAATAAAGGTTACCAATTAAATACGGCTTATATCAAACTGTGAAGTATAAAAACGAAACTTCAAATTTAAATTTCATGAAGATGAAATAGAAAATTAGTATTTGACGTTACAAAAATGTCAAATTTTGCTAGTTCGATTAAAGTAGTTAAAATCTTGTTGAAAATACAAATATGTTTTAACGAAAATCAGAAAATTTTTAATTTTGTCCAGAAAAAATTGATGGTTAAGCGGAAATTTCACAGAGAACTGACAATTTTAAATCACCTTTTTGAAATTGGGTGTATTTAACTCGTATCATATTTGCAAGGAATTTGATGTTTTGTATTTATTTTACGTTTCAAAAAAGAATTTAAGTTTAATGCTTTAAAGATGAGCCATTGCACTAAATCTCGAATTCTTATAAAAACTTTTTTCAAAATTTTTCACAAATAACCATCTAAGTTGTCTGGCATTATTTTAATCAATTGCTAAACATATTTGAAATGAATTTTAGCTTAAAATAATTAATTTATGTTATTTTATACTATTATTAATTTTATTTATATTCAATGCAATTGTAAATGGGAGTTTAAGGTGAGGTTAGCACTAAAAGGGAAGTTCATTCCGTTTCCATACTTTTTGAACATACCCACCGATTTTAACCAAAAAATGGCTACCGGAACAACTTTAGGGATAGTTGTTGTGGTTACCGGAACAACTTTAGGGATAGTTATGTGCGTCAACAGCTTGTAGGCAAACCCGTTTGATAGCCGCAGTGGCGTAAAGTTTTGCCGCCCGGGGCAGAATCAATTTTTGCTGCCCTGATTTTTTCTGGTGCATTTAAATTTGTCTCCAGCGCTAAATAAATTCATATGTACGTCAGCCGCGAAATCAAAATTTTTATGAAATTTCAGCAGTTTTTTTGGTATCGTTAGAGAAACTGATATTTTTGCATCGGTCTGTAGTTTCACCACACCACATAATTGTTGATTGGATTTCACATCACATGCATAGTGTAGTGTATCTCTGGCCTCTGCAGTCTGCAATGCCCATGGCGATGAGAATGAGATACATTAATGAGTGTAAAGCGCCAGTTATAGCTTCCATTGAAACTCATCATTGAAAACTTTGACTGTAACTTAAACAAATAAAACTGATGTCGTTTTGGTACCAAAATGAAAGTAATAAAATATATAATATTTTTGTCAAAAAAAATATTTTATTTGATCTACCACATTCCATCATTGAAAAATCAAAAGTGATTTTACAAGAAAGTGGTAGAGCAATTAAATATTTTTTTTGACAAAAATATTATATCTCATATTACCTTCATTTTGTTACCAAAACAATATCAGTTTAATTTCTTTAGGTGCCTCAGAATTGATAGTCAAAGTTTTCAATAATGAGTTTCAATGAAAGCTATAACTGGCGCCTAATGCCAGAGATGAAATACTTTTTGCTAATAAACTACGATCATACATCATGTCAATAAAGTTCATCTATGGAAGGTGATTGTGTTTATCTTTCAAAATTAATGAGACTAGGAAACAAATTTTAAGTGAGCTACGCAGTAGAATGGTTCAAGCTCTCACATATAAATTCAACAAATAAATCTAAGAAAAGTGGGTTATTTGGTTCCTTAAAGCAGCGACTCCACTAGAAATATTTATTTCAGCCATTATTGCAGACACAGGGTATTACTTTAATTTATATTTATATAAATCGTGCAATTTCATTCTTATGCATGGAGCGTTTAAGTTGTAGTTACTTTAGAATAGGTATCAGTGACGAAAAATCCATATAACTCGATTATTTCTGTCTTACCTTGTGAAAATCTCATCCTTAACAACCTTAGCTTCCGACAACATGAATCTAGCTTAACCCTTCTTACTCAAGACCCTTTATTGCCAAATCAGGTTTTCCGCAGGGAAGCCATCTTGGACCATTACTCTTTACATTGGCTATTACTGATGCTCCTCTTTGTGTATGCAATAGCGAAATTCTTATCTTTGCAGACGATATGAAGACTTATAAAATTATATCATCTCAAAAGAATAGAACTCTATTGCAAGAGGATATTAACCACTTTGCCTTGTGGTGTGAAAAGAACAGTTTGAATCTTAACCAGACAAAATGTCAAACAATGACATTTTCAAAAAAAACGTTCTCCTTCTTCTCATGACTATGTTATCTTACGGCACTTTTTTACTCGTGTTATAACTGTAATGGACCTTGGAGTTCTCTTAATATCATCGTTAACAAGTCAATTCAATGTTAGGTTTTATAAAGGGTTGGTCCAAAGAATTTGTTGATCCAAATGTTACCCGTCCTTTATACAACTGCTTGGTTCGTCCCCATCTTGAGTATGCATCGCAGGTTTGGATTCCCTTTTACGATATTCATATTGAGAGATTAGAATCTGTTCAAAGAAACTTTGCTCGTTTTACATTGAAAGGGCTTCAGTGGAGTGATCCTCTTAATGCCCTCCCTTATGACCAACGTTTATCTTTTCTTCAAATGCAAACACTTGCACAGAGAAGAACTAACAATGATTTGGTATTCTTCCACCAAATAATAACTGGCGTCACAGGTGCACCAGACCTACTATGTTGAGTTTGATTAAAGTCCCAACACATAGGACTAACTATATAACACGTATGGGTAGCATTTTAAATTGGAATTCAAACATTCTTGATTTCAATATCAGTAAAATTAAATTAAAAAATCCATTGCTCCATGCCCCTAAATGTGTTTGTTTCATATTATGTTTTTGTTTTGTTTTTGACGTAAAATTATTTGTTTATATTTTCATTTTGTACTTGTGTAAGTGTTATTTCAAATAGAGTTTGCATACTAACAACTTACACTGCACTAAATGATGAGCCGGTGGTATAACACAGTTTTCTGTGTTGGTCGGAAGACGCAGTTTTCTAAAAGCTCTCTTCGGACAATTCTGATAGTGTGTAAAAAAAAAAAAAAAACCTATACTTTACACGATGTCAAAATTCCTTTTACAACTCTGCTTTCAGTGCTTCTCTATACACATGTCGGCTTTTCAATTCACTCCTAAGAAAACATAAAACATAATATACCAGAAACAAAGTAACCCGAAATATTTTGCGTTATAAAATTTCTTGCTGGATAGAACAAATTTGTTTTCTTTCCTCTACTTTCATATATTATGTTCACTGCATTTGATACCTCTGTGTTCAATACGCGGTTTCTTATGGAAGAAAATAACCCGATGTTCGTCGACTTTTGTTGGTGAATTTGTATGTATCGTCAATCCTCATGCTTTTCGGTCTGAAACTGAGTCGGAGCTGATTGCTGCTAGGTTTTCATAGAAAGAATAAATTCGATTTCCTGCGACTAATTCGAAAATTTGTGCCTCTCAATCGCTGCAATGATGAACCAAAATGCATGGGGCAGGTTGGTTGACGTTGAGGCAGTGTACATATATAGAATAGATTTTGTATATAATGGTTGAGGTAGGTTTCTGCATTATGCTTGCAAAAAAAAAAATAATCCATTAAAAACAAAAATTGTATAGAACAAAAAAACAAACCGCTTCCTTTTCACTTATTTTATGAAATTTCTACGGTACCTGTCGGAGGATGTAATTGAAGAAAAGGTTTCTTGGTTTTTTTACGTTAGTGAGTGTCGCAACACAGATGAGCTGACAAAGCATATGCTTAATATACTTGATACATTCTCCTGCAAGGACCAAACTAATTGGTCAATCATAAGATGATGCGTCTAGGGAATTTATTTATTTATTTATTCATCTATCGAAACTTAATTCTATTAGATTACAATGTAACAATATATACATAAAATGCACGACTGGATCACACGAACTTGCTCTTGTAGCTAACAACTTCAATGTAGCTAACCATTGAGGTTTAGTTAGTTAGGTGTAGTTATCCTATGCAGGTGTAAGGCATATGTAGGTAAGATTACCTCGATTATTAGTATAATGAATTGTCGAATTAAAGATTAAATGAATAGTTACATAGGTACCTACCTACAAATGTATATTTAAATCTTAGTTATGGATTTTAATTATGTATGTTAGGAGAGTAAAATGTATCTACATATATATACATATTGATGTAACCTAAGTATGTAAGCATGTACATATAATAATGAAAATGAAGGCTGTAGGTGGGTAGATAGCTATATCCATACAACTTCATAATTTAGGTGCAATATGCATACATAAGATTCATGTGATTTTTAAAGACACATATGTATATATAAATGAGGGCCTGTATTGTATTTAGTATTAAGGGAATAATAATAATGTAGAAATAAATGGATAACTAAATGTTTTTATATTGCTTAGTCGTTATAGTTTGAGGGAAAACAAATATGGCATTTGAATTCATGGAAATAGGAACATGTAAAAAAATCAAAAATCGTTGGAACGGTTTTTTAATAAATAAATTTTTTATGTATAAAATTTTGAAAACAATTTTAGAAAAAAAGTTTGAAACGCCATTTTGAAGATATTATTAATATACATATAAAATTCAAATTTCAAAAAAATTCTGTGACTGGTTTTTAAGAAATCGATTTTTCAAAAAAAATTGTTTAATTTTTAAAATCGAAAAACGTTTTTTTTTTGAAAATTTTAGGCATTTTTATAAAAAAAATTATTATAATCGCTTCATCCAATATTGAGAAAATCGAAAATATGAAAAGTGGTTCTTTGGGAAGTACCGTTAATAAGTACGCAAGAAAAATTTTTTTATACTTGAAAGTGAACTGTACTAATTTAAGAACACACAATTTTTTTTACTTTTGTCTTGGAGCCGTTTTCGAGAAATACATTTTTTTCTGAACGGTTTCTTAACATTTGTATTGGAGGTACCGTTGTTTTTTATTTTAAGAAAATTTTTTTTTTTTAATATTTAAGATAATGTCAAAAAACCACCAAATACGAAGTTTTGAAAAAATCTATTGAGTCGTTTTCGAAATTTTGAGTTTTCAAAAAAATAAATAATTTCCAAAAAAAAATTTTTTTTGAAAAATTTTTGGTATAGGTACGTAAAAATTTTCAAAAAAATCAAATTAACCGTTTCCGAGAAAATCGAAAACAAAAAAATGCTTGTACTAGACGTACCAAAAATAACACTTTTTCCAAAAAAAAAATTATCAAAAGGTACCCTTTCTCTTCATTAATGAAATGATTTCTTTTTATAAAAATTGTTGGAGCCGTTTTTGAGAAAAATAAGATTTTTGTTTTTGGCGAAAATGTATGGGGGCTACTGTTATTTGTCGTCTTAAAAAAAATGAAAAAAACGAGTGGGCATATTACCGAAAAAATAATTTGTACCAAGTTTGAAGCAAATCCACCGAACCGTTTAGGCTGCAGACTCGAGGACAGACAGACAGACGGAATTGCGGGACCCACTTTTTTGATGTTCCTTATGATCGTAATGTCATGTTTGATTGTTAGAAAAAAAAAAATTTTTACGAATTACTTGCTATTATAGGTACTATAAGGCAAGTTATGCATTCGTAAAAAAAAAAATTCTAACAATCAAACATGACATTACGATCATAGAGAAGCCTAAAAAAGTGATCGCCAAAAAATGTCTGTCAGTCTGTCCGTATGTATGTATAACGAGCTACAGCTTAAACGACTTAAACGATTGCCTATAAATTTGGTATGTGTGATTATTTTGGCATTCCTCAGAGGGGAAATTGAAATTTTATTTTTAGGTCTAAAAATAACGGTACCTGCCAAATGACCTTGAAGGAAAATGTTATTTTTCTCTAAAACGTCTCCAACGATTTTGATAAAAATTTTTGGGAATTTTTTTGTTGGTAATAGCTATCATTTTATATGAACCAAGTTTACAGACAAAAATTATTAACGGTATCTTTCAACGGTTTTTTTAACTTTTGGCTTTCTCGGTAACGGTACATTGGCTTTCTGTCAAATTGTATACCTAAGAAGATATAAGTAGCTGAATTATTTGCGCATATCAAAATTTTGAATTACTTTTTTTTTAATTAAAATAATTTATTAAATTATTTTTTCGAAAAATCAATAATTTTAAAACTAATTATATTCACATGAAAATTAAGAATCTCTAAAAAATTGCATACCAAAATTTCAAAAGAATTTTGTTTTCAAAAAACCAAAACAAAAAAACTGCATTTCATCAAAACCCGTCGAGATACTTTTTTATAAAATTTTCATTGATCCGTGGTATGTAATGGCGTTCTTCGTTTTTTTTTAAACTGATTAAAGTGATGGTTTTGGCAGTTTAAATAAGTTTAAAAAACGATTTTTTCCCACCTATACACCATTCACTTTAATTATATACACGTATGTACTTGTACATATTTACATTATAACCCTCCTAATTTACATAATTAAAATCCATTTAAATATACATTTGTAAGTTCCTTGAATCATGCATTCGACAATTCATTATACTAAGAATCAAGGTAATATTACCTACATGGGTTTTAAATCTGCATAGGATAACTATAATAGACTAGCTACCTACCAACAGCGTCAGTTGTTAGCTACAAGAGCAAGTTTGTACGATCCAGTCGTGCATTTTATTTTAATAAATCAACTAAACATTCAATGAAATTATTCAGGCCTCGCCACTGATAGGTATAATCTATTTTTTTTAAATTGAAATATTGGAATTACATGAAAATATGCTCTTATTTTGTTTATGGAGTGAGTTGAAAAAAAGACATGAGTGGAATTGAAAGGCTGATTGCGAAAAATAATGTTGCCACCGTGTGCAGTGTATGATTAATTAGATTCATGTTGCTAGGAGTTTGATAATTGTTGAAAGTGACAATTTTAAGAGGGAATTCGGGGTACCCGTGGAAATTGTTCAAATGAATTCGCTGAATTGGGGAAAAAATAGAATAGGCATACAAAACTAATGTCGGTATATTCTCGAAAACTGCCGCGCCCAACAAAGTGCCGCCCTGGGCCTGTACCCACCTTTGTATGTCTCATCTGTGCTTTTGACTTTATTTTGTTAATTGAAGTGCTTGTGACGTTATTAATTTAGTAAAATGCTTTTAAGAACTATTTCTAATTCAAGCATAATTTTCCAAGAATTTCAAATACTCGTATATAGAAGAATTATTGTAAAATTACACTATTTTGACCACCCTGTTTTATAATTATTTTTTTTTCATAATTCAATGTCATTTATAACATTTTTTATTATAATTGTGCGTGTACTAAAGGGGTTTTGACTACCCTTAATATGTACAAGCACAGTGCTAAAATTTTAGGAAAATAGGGAAGGATTTAAAAGGAGATACCAATGTATATATGATTGCGAAGTTCAGAATATCAAAATGGGAGGGAAAAATTGAGCCTGAGCACTGATACAGCATTCCACATTCGTCTTGTACGTTGAACGACTAAATAAAGAATTTCTGTACTTAACATTATATCTGAAATTGGGCTCAAAGGTAATCTGAAGAGCATTCTTAGAAGCTACTACGGAAATACTACGGTTGATCAAATTAAGATAATTGCCAATTTCCAATATATCAATTTCATGGAAATCGATCAAAGAACAACGAAATTGATATTTTTTTGAACCACCCTAATTTTAAACTATTTTTTTTTCATTCATAAGTATATGTCACCTACAATATATTTTAATTTTATGGAAATTAGCAGGACTTAAAGGAAGACAATCCCTGTTATTGGGGTGTTGTTTTTTTTTAAATATAAATACTACACATGTACTTTATGTCATCATATTTTCGGCATGTTCTATAATTTTTTTTTATTCAAATCGAATATAAAAACGTTGTATGTACAAATTTATATATTCACACTTGAACGTGTCAGTCGTACGTAATCCTAAAATAGTCTTCAAAACATTTATTGCAAATATTTCGATGAAAAACGTTATATGTAATGTGTGCTTTAAGAAGTCAAGAGCTAAGCTAATCGAACATTTTTGGAATAACAAAAGTGCAAAAAATGTAATTCCGAGCAACCAAACAAAACAACATTGCCTTCGAAACAATCATCTTGAAACTCCACACAAACAATCAGCCTTAAACTCCATATAAATTGTAGAAATAAAATTCAAAACTTTGGTAAAGTGCTCTCTTTGGTAAAGTGGTGTTCTTTCCTTTGTAGTATAGTTCATTGCTAAGAGATTTATCAACAAGCGAAAAATTTAACACTCGAGTCGAGATTTCCAATACGAGTTAATTTATTATTCAAGTGCTACATTGACTTCCTGTTAGATTGTTATTGTGTATTCCTCTGTCTCCACAGCTTTATAAGTCCATGACACTTTTATACTTGCATTCGAGTCACGCTTCTCATTTTTCATTTAATATGTGTTTATACTGTGAAAAGTACTTTCTGAATAAAATATAGTTCAATTTGTGCAATACGTTTCATAATAATGGAATTGTAAATAATTCAGGCGGCGCCGGCGTGCGGAGAAACACATGTTGATTTAAGTAGCTTTTTCGAACATAGATTCGAAAAGGAAAGCTTCTGAGTTCAAATGTTGCTTCAGAGTAAATGTCCTCTCATAAGTTGGCAACGTTCCATGGACATAAGGACATGACTAACAGATAAGAGTTAACAGGTGCTCGTAAAGTTTCACCCGGTCGGGATGTCATAAAATACAGTATCTACCTATGTTAAGAATAACAAGAAAACACATGCTATCGGAAATAAATACCTGCTCCAAATTATTCATATTGGCTTAAAATCATACTTATCCTGTTGAACATACTTCTTTAAAGGTACTCTTACCAAGGCTTAACATCAGCATAATGTTTACTGATGGACCTGGATTGTGACATATTTTGTTTGACATTGTTAAAGCTGATTTTTGTAAGTGGTAACGTTGATCTTCTAGATTGTCTCATGAATCTTTGATTTCGAGACTGCATTTCACTGTCCCTTGGTATACTCCACCAGTTTAGTAAGGTCAAATATACATCAGATTCATCGACAGAACATCTCTTTAAGAACTTGTTTGCTTCTTGAACATATCTCTCAGTGAGACCGTTAAGAGAGAATATTATAAGCTGAAGGTTTGATGAACGAATTCCTAAGACTTCATTAGTTCTTTGAACTGTCTAGTTAAAAATTAAAGCCCATTATCACTTTCGAATTTAATCGGAATGACTGGCAGGCCAAAATGTGTTTCGCCCGGGCACGATAGTTGGGCTGGGCTCATGAGTTAGAAATGCTATCGTACCCTTCTAAGACACAATGGTTTAAAATTTTAAGCAACCCATTGTTAGCGGCTTAGAATTTTACTAGTTAGCAATTTCCCAAATGCTTATTAATTGAATAACTATTTCAAATTTTTTAAACCTTTTCTAAACTAGTAAATTGCTAACTAAGCAGTAAGCTGAGCATTTGTAGTTTTTGAATTGTAAAGAACACAATTATTGTTTTTATGTGTATTGTAATGGCCTCTCTTCAAATACTTGACGATTCTCAGAACCCCTTATACAACAATTTTGTTTATTAACATACCCACCGAGTGAGAAATGTGCTTCGTCGCTCAAGAAAATTTTGTTCATAAAATCGCTGTCCACCACCTGTTGCTCAAAACCCATTCGACGTATCTACAACGTTGTGAATGCTCAGCTGGCTTCAGTTGTTGTGTGAGCTGGACTTTATATCGATGTAGGTGTAGATCCAAATGCAAAATATGCCATAATATGCCGTAAGACAGTCCTAATTCCTGAGAACGACGAGGAATCGACACATTTGGGTCTTCGGCAACACTTTCACTTACAGCAGCGATATTTTCAGTGGTACGAGCGAAACGATGATGCACAGGCCTTACAATATCAGTAACCATTCCAGTCTCTTTCAAATTTCTTCACAATTTTGCCAATCGCTTGCCTAGTTGGACGACTATGTAAACCTATATCTCCTCTTAAAGCACGATATGTGGCTGTGGCAGAATTAGCATTTTTGTGTTAGATTTTAACAACTATTTTTGTGCGTTGTGCGATAGTTAAGCGATACATTTTCGAAAATGTCAGACTTTCAACTGAAAAAAAAAATTGGTTTAACAACTTAGTTTGACAGATGTCGAATTCCAGCCCTATACTCTTAAAACCACAAAATGGATAACCCTTATAATCAAACAAAATTTATTTTTTCGTAGAAGAAGAACAAGAAACTTGTGATTTTTTTGAAGATGCTTTAAATTAAGTAGAAAACTTTTGCAGTAAAAAATGTATATAAATACTTTTTACTTAATTAGTTTAACATACTTTGATACCTGATTTTTTTTAGTGTTTTATGTTGCGAAATTGATTAATAATTATTTGTAAGATTGTTTCCCTTTTTTTTTAATAAACTTAACAAAAAAAAAAAAACAACTTCGTTTTTGGTTTTGATAATAATTTAAAATTCAACATACTAAAGTAAAAAACAACTACAAAAAAATATACAATCCTGCTAAAACCACAATTTCATTGGTCACACTGACTACAGGTTATAAAAACCTTCAATTTGGCTTAAGTCCTCACAGTCCACAAAAACTAAAATAATAAAATGCACGACTGGATCGCACTTATGCTCCTATGTTAATATTAAATTTTCAAAAAACAAAAATATATTTTCCGAAAATTTTGAATTGTAATATTATTTAGAATTCGAGGCACCTCCTATATACAAAATTTGATCGAAATCCGTTGATCTGTTTGTGAGAAAGTCAAAAATCAATAAAATGGTTGTATGGCAGGTAGCATTAATATCAAAATATTTTTAAAAAATTTTTGACCAAAATGTATACCATACCCAAAGTAGTACACACACCAATTTTTATAAAAATCGTTAGAGCTATTTTCGAGATAATTAAGATGGCATAAAAATTTGTATGGCAAGTACCGTTATTTTTGGGGCTAAAACAACGATTCAAAAATTTGTTTTAGACAATCACCTAAAACGTCTAAGCACCAAGTTTGAAAATATCGGTTCAATCGTTTAGGCTGTAGATCGTTCCACAGACAGACAGACAGACGGAATTGCGGGACCCACTTTTTGGTGTTCTTTATAATCGTAATGTCAAATTTGATTAAAACTTGACTATAGTACCTATATATCGCAAATAAAATTAATATTTACTTATTGTTTGCGTTTTCTTTAATATTGTTAAATCGGAATGCCAAAAGTTCGAAAACACAGCTTTAGTATTTGAATCACTTCAACTGATGTTGACATTTTTAGACGATGCAAATTAAAAAAGCTGGAGTAGCTGTCAACAAAAAGCAAGTATTCGCTGCCTTTGAAGGTAAAAATGTCACTAGCTAGGAGTTCCAAAAGAAGGTCTGGAACATTTTTGCGATGAGCGGCACCCTTGCCTTCGATAACTGGTTGGCCTGACAATTACTGAAATTCTTCACAAAATTTGTTACGTCATTTGCAATTCCAAGCCAGTGCAAACAACGTCAAAGTCGGTTCTTAAGAAATATGGCGAGCGTAACTATGCTTGATTAATGAGGTAAGGTAGATGATCAGCCTACCTACCCCATCTCACCGGCTTGTGCGACTAAAATATCTCTGTATACCTTAATGTTCGGCATGGATATTTGGTAGCGATAACGTTTAACGGGAGGATAAACCAATTCGTTACGTAACGTGTTACTTTTTACGATAAGTATTCTCAGATTCTCACACATATCAACTAAAAGATTTGAGTACCGACTAGCATACCAACGGCTGCACATCATGTGAAGGAGTGCGCGCAAGTCGAAAAAAATAATGCCTGTGGCGTGTGTTGTGATAATTTGTACATACAATCAACATAAAAAAAAAATAAACCAAAAACAATTAGCCGCAACAAAACAACAACGCACCAGCACAATAAGTAGTAAGCTTTCCTTTCCCTTTTCCTTGTAACTTCGCGAATTCATATTAACTTGATCATTGTATAGGTACTGTGTGAAGTAAGCTTCACAGTGCATGCACTGATTATGTTAATGTGACGTTAGATGGATTACTGTGTGTTTTTTCTATTTAACCAGAGGCGGATCAGTGCAGATTGTCACTAAGGCATAATACTAGTGACAATTTGTTATTGAAAAGTTCGAATTGGAATTTAGACGAAACATTCATTATAGTTAATCATTTGACTTGTGTTTTATTTGTTTTTGTATTTTTGAATGGTTGGTGTATTTGTGGTCGACTTTACCAAGATTCGTGGGCGTAGAAAAAAATTGTGTGCCGTGTATGCCCACACTGTTAAAAACCGCCCAGCTGTCTTGGCACTCAGTGAGACCCAAATAGTTGAAAATTCTGATTCTTCGGAATTTCATCTGTTTGGGTATACTTTAGCCATTATTCTTCTAATAGTTTCCCATTATCCTCGCACTGAAATCGTCATTACGGGCAATTTCAATTTACACAATTCCAGCTGGCTCCGCTTTTCAAGCCAGACAACACTCACAGGAAGGTATGTTGAGGTCTTTGCTCAGTTAAACCAACGGACTCAGCTAGTTGACGAGCCGATATGAATCACTGACGTTCCAGGTCAAACCCCTAACACTCTAGACATGTTTCTCACCTCTGACCCTAATAAATACACTATAAGTGTATTATCGCCTCTAGGAACATCAGACTATTGTGTCATATCCGCAAATTTCTCATGCCAACACCGTTTGGCAATATGAAAAAGCCAACTGGGACGGTCTCAATAATTTCTTCAGGAACTTTAACTGGTCACTATGCTTCCTCGGTAGTGACAAAGACTCCAGCGCGGATATAATATCAAATTAAATCCTTTGCGGAATGAGAAATTGTATCCCCAATTGGGTGAAATCTATCTAACCGAAAGAAAGTGCATGGTTTGATTTGAGCTGTAAAGAGGTTATTAGGGTTAGAGAAGTAAGTTTCCGGAATTATAAAGCCAGCCCCACTGAGGAAAACTAGAGAAAGTTTCAACAAGCTAGAAAGACTTGCAACGTTCACATTCGTAGAACCAAATTTTTGCATGACCAAAAATTAAGGCAAAAAATACTACAATGCCCCAAAAGTAGTAAGAATTTTTGGTCATTTGTAAAAAACATTCGAAATTCAACTTCGTCTTCGATTCCAACGCTCGTCTTTAATGACACCCCTTTTGACAGTGCTCGTGAAAAAGAAAATTTGTTTGCAGAGCAGTTCGCTGTTAATTCGACGCTACCAGAAAGTGTTATGACTCCTCCAGTACTTGAGAACGTAAACAATTATATGGGATGAATCTTCTTTCGCACTCGGGCAGTTGCTAGAGTCCTCAAAGACCTTGATATACTCAAATCCGCTGGCGCGGATAGTATCCCTCCAATCGTTCTAAAGAGGAGTTCTTCAACGCTGGCAAGACCACTGCGTAAGCTTTTCCATCTGTCTTATTCTACAGGTCTCTTTCCGAGTGGATCGAAAACAACATTTGTCCAGCCTGTCCCTAAAAAAGGCGAATCTTCCTCACCCTCCAGTTACCCCCCAATTGCACCTACGTCCCTTCTTTCCAAGGTCATGGAAACCCTGAATAACTATCGGCTTAAGAAATATCTTGTAGAACGAAAGCTCTTTAATTACCGGCATTATGGCTTTCGTAGCAACAGGTCCACTGGTGATCTGATGGTATATCTCACCGAACAGTGGCACAAATCTTTACATCGTTTTGGAGAAAGTAAGATTATTGCGCTTGATATTTCAAAAGCATTTGATATAGTTTGGCATCAAGCTCTCTTATCGAAAATGCGTGCATTTGGTATCGATGAATCTCTTCATCTTTGGATTAGAAATTACCTTTCGGTACGTTCAATACAAGTTGTATTGGACGGTTTCAAATCTGATATTCACAAAATAAATGCTGGTGTGCCCCAGGGCTCCGTACTGTCTCCGACCCTCTTTCTCATTTTTATTAATGATCTCTTATCTGGAACTTCTAATCCACTTAATTGCTTTGCTGACGATAGTACTCTCAGTTTTTCATATTCATTTTCAGATGCACCTCCTTGTTCTTCGGATGTGCAACTGCAATGGCAGCGTATGATAAGCTCATTAAATTCTGATCTTGACTGCATTGTCGAATGGAGAATAAAAAATCATGTAGAATTTAATGCTTCAAGAACTCATGCTGTCTTCTGTGTCTAAAGCAGAACCAACCCCCAAGCCACTATCCATGAGTGGTACTTGCATTGAAGAAACCGATCAGCTATCAGTCCTTGGCCTGTGCATCACAGACCACCTTTTGTGGAATGACCACCTATTCGATGTCGCCAAAAATCCTGCAAAGTGTTTGGGCTATCTTCGAAGATGCAAGAAAGTATGATCTGGCTGTAATCTATAACGCCTTCATTCGTCCAAGGTTGGAGTATAACTCTCATATTTGGGCAGGAGCTCCCAAAACCCATTTGAATCTTTTAGATAGAATTAAAAATAGAGCTCTAAGAATGATTGGCGATAGAACTATAGTGGAAACATTTACATCTCTCGAACATCGTCGAAATGTTTTATGTATTTCGCTATTTTTATAAACAGTGTTCTAGCGAAGTAGCCAATTGCATCCCTCCCCTTAAACAATTCAACCGAAAAAGTTGTGCTTCTAGGAATGCTAATCAGTTTACCGCTGAGCCCAATTTCGGACGTAATGCCAAGTACAGAGATTCTTTCTTTAGTCGTACAACACGTATGTGGAATGCCTTATCAGGCTCTTCTTTTCCCCCTCATTTTGATATTATGAACTTCAAAACCAATGTACAGCGGTATCTCCTTTTTAATACTTTCCTACTTTTCTAACGCTCGCACTGTGCTTGGACATATTAAGGGTAATCAAAACCCCTTTAGTGCGCGCATCATTATAAAAAAAAAATATCTTTTTAAAAACTGGACCTAAGAACCTGAAATTTTCAGGAATGATAGAGTATATTGTCTTGAATGTTTGGTAAAAAATTGGATTCCTAGAATGTCACTAACCGTAAAAAACTGTTATATTAAAAGGATTACACATATCATTCAATTACTTTTCACTAGTTCCATAAATAGATTTGGTTTTTCTTTAATTATTCGAATGATTCGAATCGAACAATTTCTCTCGCTTTACAAATTTTAATTAATTTTTCTTAACTTGTTGTTTTCCCAAATGCAAAACTTGCACCATCAACTGGAATTTCAAAGACAAATTCGTGCGACCCAGCCGCAGAATTTTCCCCCTACATAATGAGGTTTATCAGTTAGGTATTCAGGTTTCGGTTTATTTTTTCTTCCTTTTGTCCACATGTTTTATTTTTAATATTGGCATTGTAATATTAATATCAATATCTTTTCATGCTACAGTAATGAGAAAATGAAATGTCTACCACAGAGATTCTATTTTTGTTATCTCTTGTGGGAAATATGTATATAAATTAAAGGTCAAATCGAAACAAAATCAATTAACAGGCTTCATGCAGTGACTGCTACATGGGTGGTACTTAAAGCCTAATTATAAAGTACCACAATATACCCACACATTGTCTGAAGAGTGTGAGTGGTAGTATTTTGTGTCCGCAGATCCTGCGTTTTAGTTTATCATTAAATGTGTTATTTCCGCTTTAGTTAGCGGCTAACCACAACTGTGTAACATTATGTACTTGCTAACAATTTTCACCTGTGATTTGATTGCCATAATGCCCTTAATTAGTAGTCACAGTAGCGCTTATGTTTGCGCCCGTCCATTCAAAATTCTTTGTAATGGAGTGGGCTCAGTTGTGCGTGGCTTTAGGGCCAACCCACCAAAGCACATGAGAGTATTTTCATACGGAAACACAAAGCAGATTTAAGGTATTTATTAAATTTCGTAATAGCCTGATTTGTATTTTAAATACCACTGCATAGGTAATATGCGAACAAATGTTTTAAAACAACGGGTTAATTGGAGGCAAAAGGAATCATGATAAATATTGACGGAGGATTGACATTGGAATTCAATGATTTTGATTTGATCAAAAAATGCGAGTACGCACTTATATTACAATATATATTTTTTACAAAATGTCGACGATATAGAGGGTGTTTTACATTAATCTATCATCATCTTCCGTAGCCAATATTGTAAAACACATTTTTCGGAAGTATTGGAGGTTTCTTTTCTGATAAGGTAATTTACTTTTTGACGCACATCTGTCAATAATTCGCTTATAACTTGACAAATATTTGTCATTTGGAGCGTCAATGCAAGAACCGAAATATACCTTTAACCTTTTTTTAAAACCTTGTACCCTTGTTTTTGTGTGAGATATGGTACCAACTTAATGTATCAACATGGCTTTAACATTTCTTACGCCAAAAATCTTATAACGCCTGGATATAGCGATGGGAATTGAAAATTTTGCTAAATACATACAATGTTTAAGAAATAATTTTTTATCAAAATGTTAAAAATTTTATTGTTCACGACATATTAAACCAACGCAACCAGACAACTACTCCAATGTTCAAATTTTAGAGATACCTTATTAATTGTACACTAAATAAACAAAAGTTAATTACCCTTCTTTATTTAATTTCCTTAGTATATTGTATTTTATTTTATTTTGTTTTGTTTTATTTTATTTTGTTTTATTTTATTTTATTTTATTTTATTTTATTTTATTTTATTTTATTTTATTTTATATATTTCAAATTGAATATTTAGTGGATGGATTGTCACCCGTTGAACTTCGTGTGGATTTGTATCGTCCATATTCAGCAATTCTGCTAAATAAAGCAATTTTTCACAAAATATCTACACAAATATTGATAATAAAATTTAATTATTTGGGCGTGCTGCTTGACGTGTAACTTGATATGGCCATTGGGTATTGTAACTAAGTTATTGTTCTGGAAAACTGGCTAGTATCCTATAATAATTAAAGATTAAATGAACTTTTACTTGGCATTCGTCCTCGTGGACATTTGTATTATGCTTTATTTATAGGAAATATTTTTATTTGCGATATATAAGTAGGTACTAAATGACAAGCTATGAATTCGTAAGAAAAAGCGAAATAGAGGTTTTGATCAAATTCGACATTAAGATGATAGAGAACACCAAAAAAGTTGGTCTCGCAGTTCCGTCTGTCTGTCCGTCTATCTGTGTGTACAACAAGCTACAGTTCAAACTTCTGAAGCGAGTTTCTTCAAACTTGGTATCTAAGCGTTTTAGGTGAATGTCCAAAATAGATTATTAATCGTTTTTTTAGTTCCAAAACTAACGGTACGTCCCATACAATTTTTCTACCATCACAATTATTTCGAAAACGGCTGTATATTCGAACACATTATATGCAAAAGATTCTTAATTCACTTAATTTTTTATACATAAAACTCCTTAAATTAAAAAAAAAATTGGTATGCATATTTTAAATATTTAATAATTAAAAACAAAATTTCAGAAAACATCGTATACCCGTTTTCGAAATATTGAATTTTCAAAAAAAAAATATTTTTTTTTTTTTCAAAAATCAAAAATACTCGTATATATTATCGAAAATTTTGAAATGCAGTATTATTAAGAATTTGAAGGAGTACCTGTATACAAATTTTTATCTAAATCTGTTGAGGGTTTTCTGAGAAATTCAAAATCAATAAAACGGTTGTATGGCAGGTACCGTTAATAACAAAATATTAAAAAACAAAAACTGTTTGACCAAAATGTAGATCATATCCAAATTAGTACACACACCAATTTTTATCAAAATCGTAAAAGCCGTTTTCGAGATAATTAAGATGTTAAAAAATTTGTATGGCAAGTAACGTTATTTTTGGGACTAAGACAACGATTCAAAATTCTATTTTGGACAATCACCTATAATACCTAAGCACCAAGTTTACATCGTTCTACAGACAGACAGACGGAATTGCGAACCCACTTTATTGGTATTCTCTATCATCGTAATGTCAAGTTTGATTAAAATCTCGAGTTCGTTTTTACTTGTGATTATACATACATATGTAGGTACTATATTCTGTTCAATTTATATTTTCAGTACAGGAAGATTGGATATTTGACTTTCACCCTTACTAAACGGTGATTTTTTAAGAGCTTGGTTATTGAAAATTCAAAAAAACACAGAAACTTGTAAAAAGTGAATGAAATTTTTATTTGGATCGATAAATCAATTTCTGCCATTTACTTTTTAAAAATAATTTCACTTAAATGTTGCCCGCGGCTACGCTTCAGGTGGTCCATTCTGAAGGTCCAATTTTTGGCAAACTTTTTCACACATTTCGGCCGGAATCTCACCAATGACGCGTTCAATGTTGGCTTCCAAGGCAGCAATCGTGTTTGGCTTGTCCCCATAGACAATAGACTTAACATAGCCCCACAAAAAATAGTCTAACGGGGTCAAATCACATGATTTTGGTGGCCAATTGACTGCGCCAAAACGTGAGATCAACTGCTCACCAAATTCGCCTCTCAATTGATGCATGGTTTGGACGTAGCTTGCGAAACACATTTTTCACAGAGCACGAATTTTGATAATAAATTTCAATAATTTGCAAACGTTGTTCAGGCGTAAGTCTATTCATGATGAAATGGCAAACAATACTAAATCGAAATGTCAAATGTTTGTGGAATTTGTCATGTGCGATCTGTCAAAAATATAAACGTCAAAAACCAAGTAGCAAAAAAATCACCCGTTATTATGGATTTCAAAAAGCTATCGCTATTTCTATAAAGCTTTTCTATTTTCTAGGTTTGACGTAGTGAGCATTATAAATTGGCATATTTCTCTCACAAATGGCGGTAGGGTTGCCAATTGTTAAAATAGATTTCATGAACAAAAACATGTACACCGTAAACTAAATCTAAAAAAATTAAACTAAATCCAAATAAAAATAAATCTATCTTTCTTCACACCACCAAGAAGTAAGATAGTAGGCGCGTTTTTTTAAGAGTTCCCCAGAAGGCCTTATCTATTTTAACATGAAAATAAATCACAGAAAATGTATGTGTCCTTCGGAGAACTTGAAGCTATTTTAAATGTAAATAAACACAGCATAAGAATTATAATATCACATCAAATTGCACCGCACTATTTTAAACATTATATTTATATACACGAAACCATCTCCATTTAATTTTTATTTTCATGAACAAAAAACTATTTGGTAATTTAATGTTGCAATTAATGAATGAAACCAACTTCATTAAAAACTTGGTGAAATAGTAATTTTTCCTAAAACAAAATACCAAGCAAATAATATGCACATACATAGCTGCATTTTAACAGATCTCCAAAAAAAAAAAAAAACAAATGATTTAAGCAGAAAAGAACACAGCGACAACACCTTTTTCCTTAAATTTGAAATATATGCTCTCAAAAGCTATAAGAAAGCTTCGAATCTGAAAGCTCCATAGCGAAAAACAAAGAAAAAGGTATTAGAATTTCAATCAACGTACGAATGGTAACTGCTAATTAATGTGTTTATTTCTTTAATTAACACTATAAGTGAGAGCCAAATTGGCGATCAGTCTCCTCTCAGCCGGGGAGCAGACAGGTTGTAGTAGAACGTACGTGGGCTTATGGAATATTTGAGTAGCAATTTCTTAAGTTGTGTGCCATGCAAACACCAGCCGAAACCAATGTGTTTGGAAAAGCTCTCCCATAAGACGTGTACTGAAAATATTAATTGAACAGACTATATAAGGCAAGTAATGCATTCGTGGAAAAAAAAGGCTTGAGATAAAAATCAAACATGACATTAGGATAATAGCGAAGATGAACCAGATGGTCTTAAAATTCTGTCCGTCTGTATGTCTGTCTGTCTGTCAGTCTGTCAGTCTGTCAGCTTAAAATAAATAAAATGTAGTAAATAATGTAATGTAATGTAATAAAGCAAAAGATTTCTATTAAAAATCTAAATATATTTTTAAAGTCGTTTTTAATTATTTTTTTATATATACAAAATTTCTTTAATTTTTTTCTAAAAAAAATGGTATGACAATCTTAAATATTTAATAATATAAAATTAAAAACGAATGATTAAATCGGCTTAATCAAAGAAAAAATAATTCAAAATTCTGAAATAAATTCTTAAACTAATTTGAGCTCAATAAAAAAGTACGCCATTTTATTTCTTCTATAAATTTGAATTTATGAGAAAAATGTTTTTAAAATATGTGGAGCGGTTTTTAAGAAAAAAATTCTTTTTTTCAAACTTTTTGAAAACATTCTTTATACAATTTAAAAACACCAATTCATAGGTATTCAGCAAATACATAAAACTATTATTTTGAAAAAAAAATTCAAAGAGCAGTTTTCAAAATATGTAAAAAAAAAAATTTAAATGCTTGTACCTACCTATAATCGCAAGTAAAAACGATTTACATTTCTGTAGGGAAGTTGCAGAAAGAACTATTTACAGTATTATAGGTGAAAGCACTTATAAACGATCAAAGCTGTTAATTTAGCTAAAACAGAAATTGATTACCTATCATGACTTAAAACAGATTTAAATATGTATTCCTGTAATTTCTAGCGTGCGAAACATAAAGTATAAATAGTTTCTAATCATGAGCTCCATTTAGAACTCTAATACCTTCTTCTGAAGTGAGAACTGTGGATCCTAGGTTAAGCCTTCTCTTGTAAAATCGGACAAAACGTTAAAAAATTGAAAACGTCTTCGCTCTGATAAAGGTTATAGAGTGAGAAAAATCTGTTCTATGTAGCCCATAATTGAGTTCTAATATTTTAGTTCGAATTAAGTACATTTCAGAAGCTGAAAACTTATGGCTAAAATAATTGTTTTCATCCAGTCTTGGATTTACTGGTCTATAAATATATCCTTTCCAGGCAACACCGATACATTTTATTATCTATTTGATATATGCAGCCATGGAAAGACTTTTTCGAATTTTCTGCTAACAGTTGCAAGTTTAAGGATTAATGATCTTTAATTAATAGTCATCAAAAGCTACCTTTAAGTCCACAAAAAGATGTATAAGCATTTTTCTAATCAATAAAATTCCTTGCTGCAGTATTAAGGGTAACGAATTGGTCGATGGCGATGGTAGAAAGGTTACCTCGATAACCAGCCTTAAAACAACTGATTGTATTATTTGGATCAACGCATTTGACGAGTATATTATAGAGGATTTGTGTAAGTACTTTCCTACAAGAGAACAGCAATACCTCCATTAGTTTCAGACATATCAGGATTACCTTTCTGAGAAATTGCAAAAATTTGAAAAAAAAAGATAAAGGCGCATATTTTAAACAAACCAATGTTTAGGTTCAACATTTTACTAATTAGCAATTTCCTAAATGCTAATTGATTGAATAACTATTTCAAAATTTTTAAACATTTTCTAAACTAGTAAATTGCTAACTAGGCAGAAATCTGAGCATTTGTAGGGTTCTGAATTTTGATGAACACAATTATTGTTGTTATGCGTTGTAAATTAATTATATGTTGATGAAAAGCCAACATGTGATATACTATCAGATTCCCTAATGGATTTAGCAAATTGCTAAAAGTTTAAGTAGCCATTCTGTGATTTTAACTTTAGCAAAATGTTAAAATCGTTTAAAATTAGCTCAATCAACCTTGTAACTTAGTAAATTGCTAAAAGTGGTTTTAACATTTTACTAAATCGTTTAAAATTTTGCGCCAAAGTTTTTAGAAAATATCTCTTCGTTAAAAATCTCATTAAAAAACAATTTTTTTTATTTTACTTAAGGCGGTAATCAGTTCGAGCATCATAAATTGGCAGTCTTGGTCAGAAACGATAACATTTGAGAGAGCAAACTTATATGTTTTGATTAGGGTTAGGTAATAAGAGTTTTTTTTTAATTTAAAAAATTTCATCAATGTTGACTGATATTGTCTTACCACTACCGCCCAAAATCCCCACAATATACTCGAAAGATTTTGAGTGCTTATCCGCGAATAGTTGCTTGTGTTTTACTGCTGATTCAAGTTTCTAAAACCTGAATTATTTGCTCTTCTGAATAGTTTTAAAAACGTGAATTATTTCTTTTCTTAATGTTTTACTTTTATTTGCTTAATGTATATGACCAACAAATATATTGTGTTCGATTTTAATAATTTAATATTTTCTAAATATTTTTGCCTACATCACATCCTAAAAACACGTATATTGTGTTTATACTCTTAAATATAAATATTTAACCGGAATAAAATCGAAGAATACAAAAATAAAGTTGCAAACATACGGTTTCATACTTATTATTGCAAACACGATTTTTGCTAAGTTGTATACTTAGCGATATTTCAATTTTTGAAATCAAGACCAGAAAATTTAATAATATTTTTTTTTAATGTTAAGTCATATATTTCTCAATTTCATTCTAGAACCAGTTTATATGACATCATCCTTATTTTTCCTATTATGTATTTGTTTTCAAGCTGTCAAAGAAAATCATATTTTCAATCACCAACACCACCAACATGAATTTTGTTCATTTATACAAATGTCACGCAGTTGGTTTCTAGGAATTTATATATTCAATTGCTAACAATACAAAAACATTTCCACCCTACATTACATACATATTATACGAAGAAAAGGAGCTGTGTATCATTTGATTGTGGAATGATACTCGTAGCAAGAAGCTCGCAGATGGTTCCAATCGATTGCCTCAAGGAGTTGTAAAAATTCTAATTGCAAAATCTTCTGCAACTTGTGAACATTTTGAAATGGAAATTTACTGCTTAATGTTTTTCGAAATTAAAAGCTTCTAAATAACTTGAATCACTTTTTTATAATATTAAAAAGAGCCTAAGGTGAGTTAAGATTGTGGTGTAAAATTTAAAATACTGGAAGCAATAGACATACATAGAAGCGGGCTGGTTTTTATGTGGTTCGAAGGCTTTTAATTTGGTGCTGTGGGTTTTTTTTTTAATTAGTCTATTTTGTGATTTCTTTTGATTAAGTTGTGTAATGTGCGTAGCATGAATTAATGCGAGCTAAAGATGATTTATAGCTCAATCCGCTTTAACTTTATACCTACAAAAAGTGGTTTGTTATAGCCAATGATACATATAGATCAACCGACAAAAATAAAACTATACTGATAACAGCTACTAAAAGTAAATCCTTTTCTTTTACGTACTGATAGCTACAATTTACAAAACTAAAAAGGATACAGTAAAAAAACTATTTCTTGAAACTCTAGAATATATAAAGGTAGACAGCAGGATTATATATAAAAAAATAACACTGGTCCAGATCAGAATAGTTAAAATACAAACGAAGGAAATGACAGTGACAATGAGAAAAGCTAAACTTAAGTGTTAGAGTAGTATAAGAAATTAACGATAAAGCTAGAAATAGGACCTAAAATAAGAGGCTAACAATAATATTTTTTTCAGGTTTCAAGAGATTAGCTCTAGAAGGGGTATGGGTCAAAATTCTGCTTTTAATGCTTTTAAAATTCTGCTTTTTTAAAATCCTGCTCATCAAAACTCTGCAAATAATAAAGAAAACTAAGGTTTGGAAAATTACGAAAAGCGCGCGCTTTTATGTTAAATCATTTTTTAGTATGATACTGGGCTAAAAAGAGGATTTCGCTTATTTTAAACCAGTTTAGTATCGTACTATTTTCTTAACATTTTACTAAAGCTAAAATCACAAAAAGGCTAGTTTATTTTTTTAGTATCGTACTAAATCCATGTGCCACTTTGACATTTACAAACGTCAAAAACTTATGTTCGCTTATTTTTTGCACTATTTTAGGCGTGTTTAGTTGTAGTTTAGTAAGAAAATAGATTTAGTATGGTGCTAGTTAAAAAGTGTTTAAAATTAGGCATATATTAGTAAAGTGCTTTAGTATTAGCTAACTGTTAAGTAGTATCATGCTAAGCCCTTAACATCAGGCTGTTTAAAAGAGTATATTCTCTTACTTTCCAATTTTTAAATAGACATTTAAGCAGTCAGTTAGTGCATATTCTCCAAATAAAGTAAAAATCAGTTTGTCAATTTAATCTAGGGTTGAATTTATTTTTTATGGAATAAAGTCATCTGCTCAGAACGGAATAAGGAGTTATTCTGATTAATACAATAAATAGCTATTTTCGATGTCAAACACATTTTGAAGAATGATTGCTTTGAAATAAACATTACTCAAAAATTAATTTCTATTAAAAGTTCGATACTTGAAATGAAATTGAAGTTCATTAATCAGTTAAATTATTCTGTAGATTGTTTTTTCTTGATTTAAAAATTCGATGTTGTTATCCGGTTGTTTAAAAGCCAAGTAAGTTTATTCTTCTGGCAACTAACTGCATGTTTATCTGGAAATTGAAAAATCGGCTCTAAGAGTTTTTTTTGTAATTTTTTTCATACCTAAGTTAAGTCGTTTTTTACTTAGTTTCCTATATAAAAAACTTCTTAATTAAAAAAAAAATATTTGGTATGACAATTATAGATATTTAATAATATAACTTAAGAATAAAATTTTGGGAAAAATCGTATTGAATTTTCAAAAATAAAGCTGTAGACCTTTAATAAAGTAGTACACATCCTTTTTTTATCGAAATCGTTAGAGCCGTTTTCGACATAATAAAGATGGTAAAATATTTGCATGGCAATTACCGTTATTTTTGGGGCTAGACAACGATTCAAAAATCTAGTTTACACAATCACCTAAAACGCCTAAGTACTAAGTTACAGCCGTTTCGGCTCTAAATCATTCTACAGACAGATAGACAGACGGAATTGTGGGATCCACTTCGGTGTTCTCTATCATCGTAATGTCAAGTTTGATTAAAATCTCGGGTTCGATTTTTTTTTACAAATGCAAAACTTGCCAACGCAATAATTGAAAAGGGAATTAAATTAAAAAAAAAAATGAGCAGATTTTTTTTTTCATTTTTGTTGAAGGGCAGAACTTTGAGAAGCAGAATTTTGAAAAGCAAAAAAATGAAAAAATTCAAAAATTTGAAAAGCAGTATTTTAAAGCCAGAATTTCGACCAGCTCCCCTCTATACAGTATGTTATTTGGAAAATGTGTGCATTAGCGCAATAAACAAGTTATTAAATGTCAATAAATTTGTTTATTGACAATAACAATATTTTTTAATAACACAATAAACTCATTTCGCTAATGAACCGTTTATTGGTAAGCTAATTTTGACTCTTCACATTGATAAATGCGTTCATTGGAGCAGTAAGCAAGCTATTAAATGTTAATAAAATTTGTGTTTATGTTAACCATTAATACATTGCCCCAATGATAGAAATTCGAATTCAAATTATTGGAATGATTTGAACTATTTCGTGTTCAATGACAATCAGCTTGCACGAAAAATGAATTTTAATCAGAAATATAATCAGATATTCGGTCGTTCTGGAAGATGGCTAAAATGCTCAATGAAGTACATTTTACGAAGGGAACTAAAGTAGAATCAGTAATTTTAGCTGAGCATTTGAGATCCGGTCTTTACCTGGTGCAAATAAATCCCCAGGTGAAGACCGGATCTCATACGAATTTTTTTAAAAACGCTACAGACGACTACCTCAAAAAGCTAACACTGGTATATAATTTCATATGGGATACAAGAGAAATATCAACAGGTTTCAAAAGAAGTGTAATTCCCCCAATTCTCAAAAAAGGAAATCCAAATGAACCCAGTAATTACAGGGGCATATCCTTTCTAAATGCGATCACTAAAATATTTACAGGAATACTACTGGAACGTCTTACAAATTGGGTAAACGAAAACAACCTCTTAGAGAATTTCAAGCTGGCTTTCGAAAAGAATACAGCACAGTTGATAACATTTTGTCCCTGACAAGTATCGCGAGGATATATCTGGACAATGGAAGAAAACTGTATGCGTTCTTCGTAGCTTTTAAGGCAGCCTTCGACTGTATCAATAGAAGAGCACTATTTTACAAGTTAAGCAACCTTGGAATCCCAACAAAAATGTTAAATATGCTACAAAAACCTTATGAAACTAACGAGGCTGCGGTCTGGGATGGAAATATCCTTTCCAACTGGTTCCAATTAAAAACTGGCGTAAATCAAGGGTGCCTCTTGAGCCCACTCTTCTTCTCAATCTATTTGGATGATCTTACCAGCTTCCTGCCTGGAGGAAAAACGTTTGATGGTTGATGGTCTGGCAACAAGACTCTTACTTTATGCTGATTATATTTTCATAGTGGCCGAAACTCCAAGACATGCTACAAGTCATGATTAACAAATTACAACGATACTGTTCACTGTGGAATATCCAATTAAACACAAGCAAATCTAAAATCATGATATTTCGAAATGGTACAGGACGCCAATGCAAGAGATGAACGGTGGATATGGTAAAATGAAGATCTTGAAACAGTATAAGAATACTGGTACCTAGGAGTTCTGATCACACCAACATTGTACTTTAGAAAACATCTCCAAGAAAAACTAAGGGAGTCAAAACGAGCAATAAACTGCACTTGGAAAAACATCCTGAGCAAGCAAAACATTACACATAGTGCAAAGTATAAAATCTTCGACGTTGTCGTGAGATCAATTATGTACAATGCAGCACAAATTTGGGGAATTTTCGAGTTTGACGAAGTAGAAAAACTTCTTATGTATTTCATCAAACGAACCTTCAGACTACCCGAAAATACACCTACGTATATGCTTCACCTTGAAACTGGACTACGGCCACTCTATATATACACACTCCGAATACATTTAGCATATATTGTAAAAATAATGGGTCAACCAAATCATCGTCTCACCAACAAAATAACCCGATATCTCAAAGACAGAAATCTCCAATTCTTTACGGAATGGATGAGACTGGGCGATGACCATGGTGTCAAACTACAGCATAATAATGAAAGAGCCTTAAAAGACTCCATCTAAGTTCTTGTAGCAAAAATAGAAAAAAAAACAAGAAGTAGGTTTGAAGAACAGAGTCTGTAAAGCCAAACAAGGTTTATTTATAAGACCCTAAAACATAATACCGGCGCAATTTATATCGATAATATTTAAAGCCAGGGGCGAACTAATCAACCTTAACTACTTGCCATATAGAAACGACAATAATACTGAGTGCACTTTATGTAACCTGCGAGCCAAAGAATACATGCACCACTTTATTGGAGTCTGACCAATCTTGAATTTAATGCGAATATCATTCTGGGGAAAACCTACTCTATCATCTGACGAATGGGGAAAATTGGAATGTCCTCTACAATTATATAACTTCTGCTTTAAAATACCGTAAACAAATAATTAACGAAGCTTTTTGATACAATACTTATGTTTATCTAATAAATTATTTTTTTTTGTAATGTAATAATATTAACCAAGAACAATCATATCAAATTTGTCAAAGATCTAATTTTTCGACTGACGGCAAATGCCAAAGTTCTTTTGTGAAAATTGTAAAGAAAATTTTGTTATTTTGTCTTATGTCAATAAAATCACATTTTACTACTACTACTACCCTAGTATTTCCCATGAGTTTCGTGCTTCACAATGCTTATTTCTAAAGCATACTACCGGGCAGAATGTAGGAAACACAGCATATTCATGAGGATAGAGTTTTGCAGGAAATTGAAAATGATCCAAATACCTACTGGAATTCGAACCATCGAAAGGGTAGCTGCCGTGTCAATATCTATATATAGTTCAAGGGATGCTTAAACGGAAATTTGCGACCTTTTTTATTAGGATTGAATTTGGCTGATAACAATCAAGACGATCCTTTTTGAAAGAATTGTGTGTACTACTGATGAGTCCTCTTGTAAAAAAATATAACAACGTAAATTTTAACAACCTTCACAGTTGGTAGCTGAACAATCTGGATTTGATACATGAAAGTAACTCACTATAAGAATTTAAATTCAATTTGAATTGTTAAATCATATTGCTATACGAACTACCAAGAACTCTGAATAGGGTTTTTTTTACTTGCGATATAAAAACTATTGGGCGGGTTTTGTATTTGGAATAAAATTTATAAACTTTAATTTAATTTAAAAAATTTTAATCAAACTTGTTTCTGCAATTCCGTCTGCCTGTTCTAAGCGGCTGAAGCGATTTTCTTCAAACTTGGTATTTAAGTATTTTAGGTGATTGCCTAAAATACATTTTTGAATCGTATTTTTAGGCCCAAAACTAACGGTTCCTGCAATCAAATTTTTTCTACCATCTCAATTATCTAAAAAACGGCTCTAACGATTTTGATAAAATAAAATGCACGACTGGATCGCACGAACTTACTCTTATGTACGATCAGAATTTGTCAGAATTTTTAGACCATAATTTTTCGTCTTCTCTATCATCGTAATGTCACGTTTGATTGTTATCTCAAAACCTTTTTTTCGACGAATGCATAACTTGCCTTATATAGTACCTACAATCGCAAGTAAAAAATATGTATGCCCCATACTATAAGTATAGTCTCCACTGTGGTTAAATTTTTTTTAAAAATTCTATTATTAACGGTATATGCCAAACAACCATATTCTTTTCTTTTATTTGGACTTGTTTATGTAGAAAGTCCTTTGATTTCTAATAAATTTCCTGCAATTTTTTTTTTTTTTTTTGAAAATTCAATATTTCGAAATGGGTACACAATTTTTTTTTAAATTTAGTTGTTAAATTTATATTATTAAATTTCTAAAATTGTCATACTAAAAAGTTTTTTTGAAAAAAATTTACAAAATTTTGTAGTTAAAAAATTAAGTAAAAAATACTAATAAAATATTGAACTGTTTCTACTAAAAATCTTGTTCTTAAAATATAAATGTTGATTTTTTTTTTAAGAAACAAATAAAATTAAAGATAAATTCTTTGAATTTGAATTTTTTTACTGTTTAAAAAAAATGACATTCATATTTTAAAAATTTTTTTGTGCTTAGGGCATAAAGAGCAAGTACGTGCGATCCAGTCGTGCATTTTTTTTTGATTAGCTATTGGAAGACACCGGTTTATTGGTTGAAATATGTGTCCCTTACAACATAACATGGCTGCCCGCTCATAATTTAATCAATGTAAGACGTTTTTTAAAATGGTATTTTTTAAGGCGTTTTAGAATTTACATTAATGTAAAAGGGTTATGATTTATGAGCTATTCTATTACCAGTTTTAGTTGGAACCAATCAATTTTGGGACGCTGTATATAAGTATCCAATCATGTTGTTATATTGTTAGTTTAATAAAAGAAAAGTGAAAATGATTGCAACCTCTATTGTGAAGTTCTGTCAACGTTATCAGTTTAGAGTATCTTCATACCAATTTAATCCGTTTGGTCCTTTTCCATCCAATTTTCCAATGCAGTTGGGAAACATCAGTTCATGCTTTTCGAAAAAACAAAAACAGGAAGTTGATAGTTTTTGAAATAAATTTATAGTATTTTTGAATTATTCTTATTTATTTTACCATGAATTCTTCTCGCATATTCGCCTTAGGATATTTTTGGTTATTTGCTTATTGGCTAAATTTTAGCTAGCCCCAAATAAAAAAAATGGAGGTGGTGAATCGGATAAGCGCGGTGACATTTGTTCTCAGAAAAACAGTACTATATTCTCCAAACATCAATAACTTCTTTCCAGGAGAGCCACAATTTGATAGAATGGTATGAACTGCGTCCCTCCATCTTGTTAGAACCACAATTCTGAATTGTTCTCTACATTTGGCTACCAAAAATGTTCAATCTTTGCCTAGTAATGAACTGAACACTGAAATTAACTGCAACCTATTCATCCTTTTTGAAAAAAAAATATGGTCCATTATGATCCTTTATGAGATTATTCCTCACCATATAATATGCATCCAAGTTCCTGCATTTGATGTCCGATAATATTTTTTTTTGATTTTCTGTGCAGAGCATACTGACTGCGTTCTTCTGGATCATTTACTTTCAACTCGCCTGGTGGAAGTTTCGGGGTGATTTCTCAATACGTGCTTTCAACCGAGCAACTATCACATCATTTAAAACTTCATCATATTTTGTTTCTTTAACTCTTGGTCACGTTATGTGCGACCTATGTGTCGTACCTACATACCTATTTTTTTTCTTAAACACACTAACCCCCAGTCTGAAAGTGGGAGTTTAAACTTAAGATCAACTGAACCTTAAACTGAGTTTAAATGTTTGGTTTAATTCGACCGGTTTCACAGTGATCTTCAGATCATTTGAACTTCGTTTAACTATATTTTATAAAAAATAGTTGGCAGCATTTTTTTTGCCTGCCCATCCTTTCTCTCTCCGACACAAAAAAAAAAACGCGAAACAAAAAATAATATTCAAAATCCTTATAACAACCCGATAACATTTGAATACACAATTTTGTTTTGCGTTCACAATATTTTCTGACAATACAAACGCTGAACTGAAGTTTAAACGGCAGAATAATCTCGGTTAACTTAAACTAAAAATTAATCTCAGTTCAAGGTTTAAACGACACTGAGAAACGTAATGAATGGTTGAACCAAAATGTTAAACCAAAAGTGGAGTTTAAACTCGCACTGTGAAACTGGGGAGAAAGGGATATTGAGTCATACACTCGGGCGTATACGTACTTTTTTTTACTGTCAATTTTATATTAAATTGTAAACTTTTTACTTTCTATTTTGGATAATGGCTATTCGATTGTTGAAGAAATAAAAAATAAATATGATTTTATAAATTGCTGAAGTCGTTGGAATTTCGAGGTTATTGCCCTTTATTTCGTGCGTTTTCGTCTTTTCTGAGTATATTTCATTTTCAATTAATTCGTCATTCATTCACGAAAATTCACTTAGCGTCTATTACACATCGTAGTGTGTATAGTTGCGTGCAGCTATATAGCACAATAGGCTATGATTGTGTACTCTGTCTGAAAAAAAAACCAATGGAGATAAAAAATCTATGCCGCTGCAGTGAGATGTTTATATAAAATCAGACTGCTGATTGGATTATGTTTTGGTTTTTCATTTCATTCGTTCATGACCAGTTAATCAGCTTTACGAAAGGAAACCACAACAAGATTACAATGAAAGTAAAATTGTTTTCGTGAAAGCAGACTTGGATACTTCATAATTCTGAGAAATTGCAAAGTTTTCCTCACAACTCGGAGATTCACAATCTTTTAACTTCTAATTGAATAATGAGTGGACAAAATTCTTTTTCAACTTTTTTACATCAAAAGCAAGAAAACTTTTGTGTGGAATAGTATTTTTTTATCTATTAAAATAGAGAATTATCTAAAATCCGGCCAATTGTGACCTATCTTGAGTTTATCAACTCAGAGATCTCTGAATCCGAAACTTTATTGAATATGGTTCCCAAATATATATAAAAATAACCGTGTTAACCGAGATTATTTCGCTTCTGCCCGTAATATCTAAGGTCTTTGAAAGAATACTACTTCTGCGCCTGCAGCCAATAATATAAGAAAAGCGCCTAATACCTGAACATCAGTTCGGATTTAGAAGCAAGCATTCGACAATTGATCAAGTGCATTGAGAAAACTCTTGAAGAAAAGAAAATTTGTTCGGCGGTCTTGTCGCAAACTTTTGATAAGGTGTGGCACGAAGGCCTAAATTTTAAATTAAGTCAAATTCTGCCTGAAGCACTTTATACGCTTCTAAAAGCATATCTAGAAAATAGACTTTTTAGAGTAAGACATGGAAACGATTACTCGGATCTCAAAGAAATAGTGGGTGGGGTACCACAGGGAAGTGTTTTAGGCCAAACGATAAATGATTCTACGAAAAAATTACAAAAAATTCTGAATAGTGTCAACGATTGGACAAAAACATGGCGGATATCGCTCAACGAAGTAAAATCAGTCCATGTAGATTTTATGTATAAGAAAATTAATAGATTACCGGTATTTATTAATACGGTTCAAGTTCCGTTTGCTAACGAAGCAAAATATCTCGGAATAACTCTAGACGCGAAATTAAAATGGAAACCGCATGTTAAAAAGAAATGCGAAGAGTTAAATAATAAACTCAGAGATATGTACTGGTTGCTCGGGAAACACTCTAAGCTAAGTATCGAAAACAAGCTAATTTTGTACAGGCAGGTGCTTAAGCCTGTCTGGACTTACGGTGTAAAACTCTGGAGTTGTACGCGAGATTCTAATTTAAATACCTTACAAACATTTGAAAATAAACTCCTAAGATCATTTGTAAGCGTATCTTGGTACATTAGAAACGAAGATCTCCACAGAGATCTCGGGATTCCCACGGTTCGCGAAGAAATAAAAAATTTTGCACAAAATCATAGAAAACGGCTACTACAACACTCCAATAGTACTATAATCGAGGAGACGAATTTAGTACACCGCCTGCGAAGGACAAGGCCTTCCGATCTAGTGCACTAAGCGAGAATCTGGTATAAAATCGGGGTATAAGCAGGAACTATCACCGGATAGTTACCTGCAAGACGATAATTAAATTCGTTAAAAATAAATTGCTAGACAAATTTCAACTTAGTTGCAATCGGGAGGAGGAGGTGTTTTTTGTGCTGTAAGAATCTCACACTTCTATGAGCAAGCACTTTTCGGTCCCCATAGAGTCTTTTGAAGGTTTTAAAAAAAAGACACACCTTACTAAAGAGCTTACTAAAGAGCTGGAAAGGGTAAACTCGAATGGAAAAATTGAGGATATTCAACGAGTAATCATGAATTCTGCAAATTTACTGCCTAAAAAACAAATGAAAACTCAGAAACAATCATGGTTCGACCAAGAATGTGAAATGAAACGAAGGAAATCTTTTTCACTGTTAAGTCTCTATAGAAGATACGACGAACCGAACTATAAAAATATGTATCTTCAGGCAAATCGAGAGTTCAAGATGACTTGCCAGATTAAGAAATTTGAGTTTCAGACTTCTTAAGCTGTAGAAATATCTGAATGCAGAGACTCAGCTACTCTGTGGAAACTCCTTAGCAGAAAAAACGGCAAAAACTAAAAATGGGCGTAAACCTCGACCTCAGAAAACTTGAAAATCATTTTAAGAATATTCTGAACCCGCCTGAAACTATCCACCTAACAAAATTCCAATACGCTGTCTCAGATACAAAGAAAGAGTTCCTGGACAGGCCGTTCTCACAAGTAGAAGTCAAAAACTGGCTGGTTAAGAGGAGCGAAAATCACCTGGAACTGATGGCATACCTGTTGAATTCTACAAATATTCAAATGATACACTCTTAAGAATGCCCACTTATGAATACAACAGAATATTTGATACTGAAGATATACCAATTAGCTTCAACCAGAGTGTGATTTTCCCTATCCACAAAAAAGGTGATCCTAGCCAAGTCGAAAATTATCGAGGGATAGCATTTCTTAATTCATCTCTTAAAATACTTATGGGTGTTTTGGCTAGACGATTCCAGAAGTGGACTTCTCAAAATCAGTTACTCAGTGAGTTTCAAGCGGGGCTTAGGGAAAACTAGTCAACAGCAGATCAAATCTTCAATCCTCACAACCATAGCTAATTCTTTTATAAGGCAGAAGAAAAAACCATATGTTTTCTTCGTTGACCTTAAATTTGCATTCGACACAGTGGACAGAAGTGCACTATTCCTCAAATTATATAACTCAGGGATGTCTAGAAGGCTTGGAGGTCTCATAGAAAAGTTGTATGAAAAATAGCTCGTCAGCAATTTGGGACGGTAAGCAGTTAGGTGAATTCTTTGAAACTTTGACAGGTGTTAAACAGGGATGCAATTTCAGTCCACAAGCTTTGATCATGTTTATAGATGACATAACGGATTATCTGCGTGGGGGAATAAGAATCAAGAATCGACGGCATTCACTTTAAGGTCTTGCTATATGCAGATTATTTGGTCGTGTTTGCTGACGCACCGCTGAATTTACAAAAAATGATCAACCAGCTGCAAAGATATTGTGAAGAGTGGAGATTAAGCGTCAACATATCTAAATCTAAAGCAATGATATTCTGAAAAGGTGGAGGAAGGCATGCAAGGAATGAAAAGTGGTTTTTCGAAGGAAAGGAGTTAAAAACAGTTGCTAGCAATATGAACATGGAAAAGCATTTCAAAGAAAAATTGACAGCGGCGAAATCGGCCATAAGTGCGGCTTGGAAAAACTGTCTGGCAGAAAAACAATTGTCAATCAAAATAAAATGTCAGATATTTCAGGATGTTTCAAGGTCAATTATGATGTATGGGGCCCAAGTGTGGGGCTATAGACAATACGATGCAGTAGAAAAACTTCTCCGATTCTTTTTAAGGAGGATGTTTAAGCTGCCACAAAGCACACCAAATAACATATTGATGGAAACCCTTAAACTCAACGTAAACTACATCTTGAAAACCATGTCCTTAAGCGATGAAAGATTACCAAAACGCGTATTAAAATACTATATATAAACGTATAAACGCCAATTTCAGTGGTTACAATTTAAACCTGATCGAAGAAAACATCACGAATTCGAAAGAGCAGCTCTACAACTTACTTTCGGCAATCGAGGAAAAGATACATGCAGATAACATTGAACATGTTGAAAGCTCTGTTCACCGTGAAATATGTGCCAGTTTGAATCGTCAACTGTGCGAAAACAATTATTTCAATGAATGATACTACACTGACACAGTATCAACGATCTTCGAAGCCAGAAGAGAAATATTAAACTTGAATTTCATTCCACACCGTGAAGATTTGCCAATTTTGTGTTCTTTGTGCAACTTGCGAGAGCGTAAAAACATATATCATTTACTTGGCAGGTGCCTATATTGAATGAATTCAGAATACAGGTGTTTGGAAAGCGAAGGTGAGGTCCATTTTGAACGGATCTGATTGGAACAAATTGCACTTCTACTGTCATAAAGCATTAAAATATAGAAAATCAATAATAGAAGAGTCTTTTTAATATATATGTAAATAAGTGATTTTGCCAGCGTTGTTCCTCTACGTGTCGACTTTAATTGTATACACTTCAACGCAGACAATCAGTCGACAATGTAGACAATGTGTCGACAATGTAGACAATATGTCAATAATTTAAACAATAACTTTTTGAACTAAATCTCAAATATAAAATCATTCCAAGATTGCGCGGTTTGATTTAAAAAGGTGTACAACAATTGACAAGATTTTGATTTGGACGTTTTTTCCTAATATTTGAAGGTTATTCCCTTATTTGGGTGATATTTATAACTTTTGGGCGTTTTTTTCTTAAAAAAATAGAAAGATGAGAAATAACGCCCAAAAGGAGAACAAAATACAACAAAAATTTGCCGAATCGATTTGGGCGAAATTTCTGTAAAAAAAAAAGGTTTCTTCCTAAAAGAAATCGGATTTGCATCAAAATTTAATTTTTGGAAACTTTGCGACTTATTCCCTTCTTCCAACTGTTGGTTAAATTAAAAAGCCCTTCGGACTGCTGTAGGATTAAACAATACGGTAGATTTGTAGATTTGTAGATCTTGACCTTGACATACAAAAGTAAAATCGAAAAGTTTAAGACTTCCATTTCGGGGCGTGGTATCTACCCACTTTCTTAGAATCGATATCAATTATGAAGCACTACGGATTGCTGTAGAAAATTTGGTAAAGTGATATGATTTGAGTTCATATTTTGAGATTTGCTATTGTCAGATTTTCTCATATTATTGCATCAATTATTAAAAATGTTTTCCTTAGAATGATGATCTTTAGACATTAGAGGTGTTCCTGTTCATAGGGAAATACATATTGTTACGAAATCGAACCTAGTGCAAGGATTAGAAAATAAAAAAAAGAACTTTTATTGAATAAACGGTGGTTGCCGAGAGGGTTATTTTTATTATTATATTATTTGTTTTCTTTTGTTTAAAGCAAGTTTTTTCCTTGTTATAAAAAAAGACTTATTATTTTTTTTTGTTTATAAAATTTCGAACTTAGCCAAAACTAAAAGTGCCCCCTCCTATCAACGTTGCAGCGACTATTATAGGACATTGAATGGTTTCCAGTGAGTTCTAGTCTCCACTATGGCAATTCTGGAATCCTTTTCCATTGTTTCTGGAATTTGACATTTCGCGCCATTTCCCACCTTTCTTCTCAAAACTAATTTCCTCTGCAACTCATTAAAACAGCCTAAGAGTAATTTATATGTACTCTCCTCAAAATTTCCGTTCGTTTGATGTGCCATACCTCCAGGTATGAATACACAATGACTGTTTTTCCAATTTACACCTGCAATTAATTCTATTACTCATATACAATTCTGAACAATATACCTGGCTGAAGACAGAACAGTTCCATTTTACCGTTCAGTCAGTTATGCTCATTTCTTGTCTCGAAAAATGTGGAATGTAGAAGCTAATTGTAAGAAAGTTCTCAGCAAACGTTAAGTGTCATTTCGCGTCCCACCTAGCAGCCATCAACATGTCAAGGGAGTTAATTTTGCTATATTTTGTATAATAAATAATTATAGTGTGTTTCTTGTTTTTTTTTAGGTGTATGGGAATTTCGTCACAATATATAATACGAGTAATATATAATATTTTATATTTAAAGGCCATCTCTTCAGTCATTTTATCAGACTAAAAACAATATCTCTATCTCTGCTAAAAGAATTGAAATCGAAAAAAAAAACATCTACAAATTATGTGCGAAATTTGTCAGTTTATGGTTTGATTATGAACCAAATTTTCAGGTTTTGCTGGCATTTTTTAATATTATTACTAAATTCCTCAAATTTAAAAGGTTTTTGGTTTTTAAAACTTGACTATTAGTAAACTAGTGAAGCGATTCAGTGGACCTTTTTTATCATAACATATTTCTTCCATAATTTAAAGTTTTTCGATATCTTCTCTAATTTAAATATTTGAAACTAAAACATTTAAGCATAACTAGTACGTTCAGAGTTAGATCAAATGATTTTTTCACGACTATCTTGTTCTTGCACACATATTTTTTTTATTATAGAAGAACTTGGTTCTTTTTTTAACATTTATGTTTAGTGGTTTGATGACTTTGAGTAGAAAAAAATTATGAATTATGATGGTCTTACCAATTGTCTACATTGTCGACTTATTTGTGTCGACAATTTTAACGGTAAAATTTACCGTGACAAAAACTACCGTTTTCATATTCCACATCCTTGTTCCTACCTTTTTATCCACTCCATCCTTACAGGTGTTTCCTTCAATATGCTTGGAGAGAGTAGGGCAGCCATGGTCCATCAGCCATTGGTACGCTCTCTCAGTATCGCGAGGAAACAAAAACGAAACTTGGCTTGAAAGTGGTTGAACGATCCTCTAATTTGGCATATACAGACGGGCGGTCTGTAGACAAACTTAAATAGCGAAAGCGCGAGTGACATTTGTTGACTGAACGCAAGAAGTTACTCATACTGAGAATGGCCGAGCGCCCAACATATCTTATTCACGTTTGTAAAAGATGGAACTTTAATCGCAGGTCCTCAATATCCGCCAATTCTGCGCAAAAGTTCAATGACTGCCAATCTTGTTGTTGCTTAGTAATATATTTTAACCTTTTATTAAATAGGTTTTTTGAAGAACTCTCAAGTAGGTTCTTATCAGTCATCAAGTATATTACAATTATTTTTAATGAAAAGTGTGGTGTGCAGAATGCAAAAGAAATATCTAGTTTTTAATTAAAACAAACAGAAGCAAGAACAGGATCAGGACCACCCAACTCGAAGAAATCAGAATAATAACAAATATGATTCATAAAAGATATGCATGATACAACTAAACAAGATAACGCATTCTGAGTTTTATTTTTCTCTCTTTCTGCGCATCTACAAAGTCCAAATCCTTGTAGTTTAAAAAGCAAATCCTTTTAATTAAACAACATTTCCTTTTTGAAATGTATGGAAACCAGTCTTTGGTTTAAATTTCTTGCGAGTGCTATTATTACACTCAAACAGCGAACAAACTGATTTTTTTTTTATTTTAATTTAAAAATTTAATTTTACAGGATAAGATCTTTAGTCACTTAAATATGTATAGGTAACTTAATTCTTCGTTCAGCATAAACAATCAACATCAACAAATGAAACGAAATATCATAAATATCAAATTCAATGTCATGCAGTGGGCCCGTGTGACGTCACGTAACTTTGAGACCCAATCCCCAACATGCGCAATGCGCTATCTTGTTTAGTTGTAACATGAGAGATATGAGACTATAAACAGCGAATCAGAGATAAAATATAATGCGCGGAGTCTTATAAGTATGCACAAACGTTAGTTAATGACAATGTGTCTTATTGCATATTTTTTCGCATACTTGTGCATTATTGTGAGATTTGCTGTCAATTAATTATATTTCAATTTCGGCATCTTTTATCTCGTATGAATGCATAAGGGGTCGTGTTTTTTCCTTTTTGTTGCTTTTTATGGGTTTCACCACTAATAAGCTTGTGAGGTGAAAAACTATCATAAAAACCACATATAGTTTTTTTTAAACTTTCGATGTATGCGATAGTTTTTTACTATCGATACTATCGATATACTATCGGTGTTTAAGCAACCTTACCACCAGCGGCATCCAGAAAATAGAAACCACCATTTCCATCATCAAAAGCCTTCACTAGTGTATCAAAAACTTTCTTTTTTCTGGGGTCAACAGGGGTACATTCGTTTGAACTGCTAAATCTTATGCCTGGTGATCACATTCACGTTCCCGTTCCCGTTCGATTAAATGTGTCGTTCATTTCACTATTTGGCGCTGGCATGGTTGGAGAATGTCGAAAGAGGAGGCCAATAGATTAAAAATATGGAAGAAACTCCCAAAGCTGAGATAGGCCAAACTACTACTCCTCAACTACAACCATTAACGTTTTACAACCTCTATTAGCTTAAGCAGGAATAACCTTAGAATAATAACAATTATCCTCACAGGACACTGCAAACTAAGAAAACACCTTAATATTGTTGGCTTGGTGAGCAGCCCTACTTGTAGATTCTGCAATACCGAAGGGGCAACACCAGACCTCATACTTGGTAGTTGTATGACAATTAAACATCAAATACATAGATGTCTGGGTCTTCACCAGATAGCAGAGAGTGAATAATCCTCTTCAAAAATATTCCAAATATTATGGTTCCTCAAGACAATTAAATTGGAGAAGAGCTATGAGTGAGCAGTGCCAAAGTATTGTCTCTGAATGGATGCACAATACATATTAAAGTCGCAGTGGAACTAAAAAAAACCAAATTATTCATTCAAACAATTTTAGTTTAGTTTAATTAATCTTATTTTCATCACTTTTAGTGATTACTAGATAATAATACAATATAATATAATATAATACACAATACAACAAAATAAAAAAAAAATTAACATTTCCACCATTGAATAAAATTAATAGCAATTAGTTTTTAATCGATAATCTACTCGGACTAAAGTCGATCATATCGCAAACGTCATTAGTTTCTTTTAAACATCTAGATAATGGTTCATTGGCAGCATATTTCGTTCTGTGGAATGGAATCTCAGAAAACAATGGGCTCCTGAGCATTCGCGCAGGGACATTAAAGTTAATTAGGGCCAAAATATGAGAACAATCATTATGATTTCCCAATACATCAGGAATGAACATAACATCAGATTACTTTCTCCGAATGTTAAGAGGCAATATTCCAAATAACTTCCACCTTGTTCCATAGGATAGCATATCAATGTTCCAGTTAAGCCTTTTGATTAATACTCTTATAAAACGCTTTTAGATTTTTTCTATTCTAAAAGAGTGAACTTCATACAAAAGATTTTAGATAGTGTTACAATTACTCAAGGGTAGATGTAGCAAATGTGAAAATCAGACATTTCAAAGTGTGAGGATAACTGAACTCCTTAGGGTTACGCAATATAAATCCCAACATTGAATTACCTTTGGGTACTTAAAAGTCTATATGTTTTAGAAAATCAAGTTTTTGATCAAAAATTATCCCAAGGTCGTTTTTAAAGGTTACAGATGAAAGAATTAAATTGCTTATTGAAGAACTTTTTCGAGTCAACGTTAAACTTTGACATTTTGCAATATTCACGTTTAAAGAATTTATCAAACACCAACTTGATAATCTCACAAGATCTTCTTGTAATAACATACAATCCTGCTCAGTTTTTATGCACCGAAAGACTTTCAAATCATTCGCATACATAAGGCACTTAGAACTTATGAAAGCTTTGGGAATGTCATTGACAAATAACAAGAAAAGAAGTCGGCCAAAATGGCTGCTTTGCGGCACACTGAGGTTACATATTCTAGGGAAGAAAGAAAATTATTAATGCGAACATATTGAGTACGGCCTTTTAAATATGCTTCTATCCAATTCAAGAAATTAGAGTGGAATCCTAATTTATTAAGCTTCATAATCAATATATTTAAAAAGTCAGTATACACAACATCAAATGGGTATCCTTTTTCAAGGACATTAATAACATGATTTGAAAAAATAGTAAGGTATGTGCTGGTAGATCTACCAGAAACAAAACCATGTTGATAGGGAGAAAAAGTACTTTTAAGAACTGGTGTTAACCTTTCATAAGCAAGTTTTTCAAACAATTTTGGAATTGTGGTGATCTTACAAATATTGTGATAGTTAGAAACTTCCAGCCTACTTCCTGATTTATAAATTGGTGCAATTATAGATCGCTTCCGCGTATTTAAAAATATACCATTTTCCAGGGAACGATTAAAAATTGATTTTAAAGGTAAAGCAAATACTTTTGCACACCTCTGTAAAACAATAGCGGTGATTCCTTCCATATCAAGTCGTGTATCAATTTTAATCTTAGTTAAAGTATTTTCGATTTCTGAAATTGAAAGACTTAAATTTCCAATATTCAAATAGCTATCACAGTTATTAAGCTGATCACCAAGATTAATATTCGGAGTATTATCTAAATAAACTGATTGAAAATGATTAGCAAAAATGTTACATACAACTAAAAACTCAAAAGATGATATGCCATCGTGACGCCTTATATTTATGAATACAAATTGACTGTTTTTTAGAGTTTATAAAAACTTTTGCCATTGCATTTAAAGTTACATTCCAAAGATAGTAAGTACTGATTATAAAGGAATTTATTCAAAGTGTCAAAATTCTTTGGCAATATTCGACATTGCTTGTAAAGATCACGATTATTGTTAGACTTGCGACATTTCTTATTTTATTATGTGTTTCATCCATACGTATTTCTTTCTAATTATATATTTCATTTTTTCGGAATTGTTGTCTTAACTAAATTAAATGCACTTAATTCCTCAATATACCTATTTCATATCTTTAAAAATCCCATAAATATTGTGTACCATGTATCATATAGAGTTATAACGGGTGATTTTTTTGCTACTTGGTTTTTGACGTTTATATTTTTGACAGATCACACATGACAAATTCCACGAACATTTGACATTTCGATTCAGTATTGTTTGCCATTTCATCATGAATAGACTTACGCCGGAACAACGTTTGTAAATTATTGAAATTTATTATCAAAATTCGTGCTCTGTGAAAAATGTGTTTCGCAAGCTACGTCCGTTTCAGCGACGAGGCTCATTTTTGGCTAAATGGATACGTGAATAAGCAGAATTGCCGTATTTGGAGTGAAGAGCAGCCAGAGGCAATTCAGCAGCTACCAATGCATCCCGAAAAATGCACTGTTTGGTGCGGTTTATGGGCAGGCGGCATCATTGGGCCGTTTCTTCAAGGACGATGAAGGCCGCAGGGTTACGGTCAATGGAGAAAGGTACCGTTCGATGATAACAGATGTGTTTTTTGCCGAAAATGCAAGAATTGCACTCGGTCGACATGTGGTTCCAACAGGACGATGCAACATGCCACACTGCACGCGAAACCATGCATCAATTGAGAGGCGAATTTGGTGAGCAGTTGATCTCACGTTTTGGCGCAGTCAATTGGCCACCAAGATCATGTGATTTGACCCCGTTAGACTATTTTTTGTGGGACTATGTTAAGTCTATTGTCTATGGGGACAAGCCAAACACGATTGCTGCCTTGGAAGCCAACATTGAACGCGTCATTGGTGAGATTCCGGCCGAAATGAGTGAAAAAGTTTGCCAAAATTGGACCTTCAGAATGGACCACCTGAAGCGTAGCCGCGGGCAACATTTAAGTGAAATTATTTTTAAAAAGTAAATGGCAGAAACTGATTTATCGATCCAAATAAAAATTTCATTCACTTTTTACAAGTTTCTGTGTTTTTTTTTGAATTTTCAAAAACCAAGCTCTTAAAAAATCACCGTTTATATACCTACATTACATACATACATACTTACATCATACACTTTCATTATATTTGTACAATTACCTTGGTTCCATCTATACATGTGGGTTATACCTCCTTTCTCCCTAATTTGCTTATTTTAAATCTATACTCTGTATTTAAATATACATTTATTGGTAGGAGGATAATGTTCTACAATTAATCATACTAAAAACAAAGCTATGTTACCTACATCGGTTTTAAGCCTACCTAACTAGACTACCTGTTCCTATTAACAGCGTCAATTTTTAGCTACGTTAAAGTTGTAAGCTGCAAGAGGAAGTTGGTAGGAAACGAGCGTTTTATTTCATTGGAATCCAATGTTATAAAATTGTTGCTATGACTTAAAACATATTTTACGAACGAACAAGAGGTGAGTACCAATATAAGCTTAATAATCAAGCAACAATTGTTTAAATGGAATGTTCTTGGCCCAAATGTCAAACTTTAAAAAATCAAAAATCAAATCTATTAAGCTTATTGATAATAAAATCGAATTCGGAGATCATTAGCCAATCGCAATAAAACACACAAAATAAATACGGTAGACGCTCGATATAGTGAATCTCGTTCGATTGAAATATCCAATATAGTGAACAAACACAATACAGGGTACTCTAAATAGTGAACAAGACAAATCTTGATAAAGTGAACACTGAGCTTTTTCTTTGAATTTTACATCTACAATGCGTCCAGCTGATTGGGTGTTACCGTTTAGTTTCATGTCGTTTTAACCCTTCACTCTTCAAATGCGCTTGTTTCTGTGTCAGATTTCATCAAAGGATGCTGTATGATATGTATGAAATTAATAAAGTTGATTTTCTGACCAATTTGTGGATTTAGTATTGCACAGTGGAAATGTAGTTTTTCTTCGGCTTTTTTTCGCAATGAAACAATCAAGTTACATTAGCTTTCCCAACGTTTCGGCAGAGGTTGCTGCCTTCTTCAGGGGTACTTTATTTACACAAAAAATTACAAATAACATTAATGGTTGATAAGTAAAGTAATAACAGAATTATGAATACTCACTTAGACAAAATAAGTAAAATAGTCAAAACATTTATATTACAATAAAAATTTAAATAAGCACTTCAAAGAATGAAGTTGAGTCTGTATGACTTGAACAAAACACAAATTGCAGTGTCATTATTACAAATATTCCCATTCAATTAGCCATCAGCATTGTTAAAAAGAAATGGTGTTTAATAAGCAAAAACACAAATATGGCCCAACACAAATTTCTGGAGATTCTTGACTTTTGTCTCAAAGAAAACAATTATCTTCAATATCAAGATGTTATTTATAATTTTATTTATAAACCCCTTACCTCCAACGATTGCAGATCTAGTTTTGGACTATGTCTTGGAGGAATGTTTAACTACCATGGAAGAGAAGCCTGTTTTCATGTCAAAATATGTTAATGACATATTTGCGATCATGGGCAAAAGAAACATAGAAAAAGTACTAAAGACACTCAATGGATTCCATCCAAAAATTCAATTCACTGTTGAAAACGAACACAACAAAACAATACCGTTTTTGGATGTAAAAATCCATCGTGAAGAAAATCGTTTGCTGTTCGATTGGTACCAAAAACCAACAGCGTCTGGTAGATTAATTAATTTTCGATCAAATCAAGCAAGACACATGATCATCTATACCGCGTCCAACCTCATAAATAAAATTTTCAAAATAAGCGATGTACGATTCCACGCCATCAAAGAGAAGAAAGTCACCAAAATACTAAGTGATAACGGTTATCCCTTCATCATAATTCGTAGTCTTCTTTCAAAACAAAAAATGCAAATTCCACCGAAAAATAATGCTGAAGAACTGACAAACACATACCACAAAAGTATAGTTTACGTCCCAACTTTAAGTGACAACTTCAACAAATCCATTTCAAAAAATCTGACAGATGTTCGCCTTGCCTTTAAATCAAACAAAACACTCGACCATTGTTTTACAAAACTAAAAACGAAACCTGATATGGACAAACGAACAGATGTAATTTACAAAATTAATTTGAAAAACAAACGAACCTTGTAACCTGTGTTAGATTGGAACCACAAAACAACTTCTTCGACAACGCATATCAAATTACAAATCTGACATTAAACTTAAAAATTCCGAAAAGACAGTTTGGCCAGTCACAGTATTGAACACGGCCATTCTCCAAACTTTGAAGGCGTTGAAATCCTACAGACGAAGAAACATGTTTCAAAACGATACACGTTAGAAACATTACACATTCTCAACAACAAAAACAACATGAATCGAAAACAAGACACACAAAACATCTCTGCTGTGTATTGCTCTTTTCTTTCTTCCTAAATGTAATTTGTGCTTTGTTCAAGTCATACAGACTCAACTTCATTCTTTGAAGTGCTTATTTAAATGTTTATTGCAATATAAATGTTTTGACTATTTTACTTATTTTGTCTAAGTGAGTATTCATAATTGTGTTATTACTTCACTTATCAACCATTAATGTTATTTGTAATTTTTTGTGTAAATAAAGTACCCCTGAAGAAGGCAGCAACCTCTGCCGAAACGTTGGGAAAGCTAATGTAACTTGATTGTTTCATTGCGAAAATTACAGCGACCAAAAAAGCCGAAGAAAAACTACATTTCCACTGTGCAATACGTATGATATTGATAAGGTAAAAAAAAGCAGATTAATCTGAAATTTTAGTCTTATAACGTTTAAAAAAAAGCTGTCCAAGACAATTTAAAATTAAGAAAGACACAAAGGAAAGTGACGATTTTTTTCCCCAACTTTATTTCTACCTTGGTACCCGATAGTTAATATTAATTTTCACTAATTTTTTGTTGCTGTTTTTATGAGGTTTATTTTATGTTTTTTTTTTTTTTGTGATTAACGTGATATGAATTGTTCTTTTTTTTTCTTTTATTGATGAAATTTTTTCAAAGAAAATTAATTTCAATACTTATGCTTTTTGCCAAGCCTCATTCTGCCTATGTATTTTATTTAATGTTTGTTTAAAATTGTTTAATTACACTAAAGAATTATAAAAAAAAATGTTGTGTGTACTTCACACTACTCAATGTAATATAGTTTTCATAAAATTTTGCGTTAAAAAACTAATAAAAATTCTCTCTCGTGAACAATCTCGGAACACTGAACATGTCTGGTTTTTATTGCTTTACTTTATCGAGCGTCTACTGTATTTATCCTTTATGTGAAATAAGCATTTCAATAAAACAAGCACCATACTTTGAATGATTTTGGACAAACATACATTGTACATACTTATATTGTAGGTTATCAATAAAAATCCTTCACAGGGAGGAGTAGGCAGTCTCCCATTAAGTCCAAATAGAAAGCAAAATCTCAAATCTTTTTGAAAGTTAAAAACCATAAATTTATAAAATGTCGATTTTTTTCAATAAGAGTATACCATACCATTTTTTTTCATATACTCGTAAGCCCATTACGTTCTCTAATTTTTTTTTTGCAAATATGTGTGTGTGTACAACATTATATCAAAGAACCATTACTTGAGTGCAAATTATCTTGTAAATCCATTTATGTTTTTTTATCGATTTATTATTGTTCCAACAGCACGTATGAGTCTACCCATATATCATACTCCCAATTTTTTTTTTTTAATCGAGTTTTATCGTACACCCTCTTTTATGTTTTTACCTCGATTCGTTGAAAAGCTCATATTGAATTTTAACCGTTCGCAAAAAGTACAAAAATCCGTGCATAAGAGTATAAGTAGATAAAAAAAAAACTACATAAATATTAAGTGCTATTGGGGTGTACAAGGTGTTGAAGTTAATGAAGGTGTACCCTTTTTACATGTATTTTAGTTCATTAAATTTATAATAATATGTAGTTTCTTTAATTCGTCAAGCGGTTTGCGAAATTACAATTTTTTTTTTTAATTTTTTGCAAACGTATTTGCAGAATTTTATATTAAAATCGTTGGAGCCGATTTTTGAAATAAAAAGCAGATTGTATTAATTGTAGAGTAGGAGCCTAGGGCTGGCAGACATAAGTCATTTTATCATATCTGGATTTTTTTCTGTGAATATATACCAAAATAGTTAAGAACAAATGGACATTCCGAATTTTCAAAACTGGGGCTTTTCGGAGATAATCAGTGTTAAGAGTGCGTACCAAATTACGTTATTTTATCAAAGCTAATTTTTTTTAAATATTTAAAAGGATAGTGTCTTACTATCTTTGTCAAACACCTACAGTGGGGCGTTTCGTCTGGCAGACACCTTTAAGCCACCATTCACGCTATTTTATAAGGTATCTGCCAGACGAAACGTCCCACTGTAGGTGTTTGACAAGTGTCAAACAAAGTTTCAGACACAACCCTTTAAAGACATCAAAAAATCAGCTTTGATAAAATAACGTAATTGGGTATGCACTTTTAACACTGATTATCTCCGAAAAGACCCAGCTTTGAAAATTCGGAATGTCCATTTGTTCTTAACTACTTTGGTATCTATTCACAGAAAAAAATTCAGCTATGATAAAATGACGTATGTCTGCCGGCCATGGGATCTTGGTCTATTATGAACGTATACAAAAAAAATTAAAAGAAAATTGTTTCAAAGAGAAGTTCCATTTTAGGATGGAATAATGTCACCGCTTGTTGTGGATATTGGACCGGGAGTCGCGCGTCAGCATCATTGCCGTCATATACTATTACAAAAATGATCACACATCTTTTCTAACACTGGGAAGTCTATTTTGGTTTTCATTTGGTAAATTTATATTTTGATTTATGAATTGATTTTTTTCGTAACGAAACAATACATTTTCAGATTAATTTTTATTTGATATAGTATTGGTGTATATTTGTGTCAGACATGTCAAATGTTCTTTTGATGCATCAACTTTCCCTTGAAGGATTATCTGACCATGACTTATTATTGATTTCTCGTGTTTATCACATCCGTCTACATTTCAATTCCGAGATTTTAAATCTGTAGACATGAATGCCTTGCAACTTGATGCAAATAATTTTCCGTGGAATTCATGCTATAATTTATACACAAATGATAAAGTAAATCTTTTTCAAGATTTGCTATTAGAACTATACGAAAAACATGTTCCGTTGAAGACAGTGTTGATTCGTAACAGGAATAGTCCATGGTTTACAAATGATGTTCTCCGTTCCATTAGACGTGTTTTTAACAGGAAAAACGAAGTTCATAACTTACCTGATCTAAACGACCTTAACAACGCGTTTGCTTTAAATAATTTGAAGTCATCGAATTGTATACCCAGCAACAGAGCCCTTTGTGAACCTTCTTCAGAATTGGACTTTGAAGTGGTCACTGAGTATGAGCTGATTTGTAACATTCGTTATCTTAAGTCCAATTCTATTGGGGAAGATGGTGTTCCAATTTGTTTTATAAAACTGATTCTACCGCAAATCATATCTACGTTTACACATATTGTAAACTTTTGTATTACAACCTCCTCATTTCAATTTTGGAAGATGGCTAAGGTTATTCCTGTGCCTAAAAAGCCCAACCCTTCCTCAATCAGTGACTTTCGGCCAATAAGTATATTGCCTTGTCTGTCAAAAATATTTGAAAAAATGCTATCTAATCAAATTTCAGATCACATAAACTCCTATAATCTATTTTCTCCAGATCAGTCCAGTTTCCGTACAAAACATAGTTGCTCTACAGCAAGGGTAAAAGTCCTTGATGATATAAGAGTACAGTATGATCAAGATAAATTAACTATACTTTGTTTGCTGGATTTTACCAAAGCATTTGACAGAGTAAATCATGATATCCTTTGTAAGAAGATTAATATTTACTTTGGCTTCAGTAGAAGATCGGCCCATCTCATTAAAGACTAGCTAGGACACCGCAGCCAGAGAGTTAAAGTAGATAATTCTTTCTCAGACCCAATCATTTTAATATACGAGTATGTTAAAGTAAACTGAGATAAACTTTTAGTCCAGGAAAATTAGACAACAAAATGATAAAACTTCGAAAAAATTCCGACAAAGCTGAATTTTGGTGGAGAGCTTCATTTTAATGTCCTAAGTATTTCCTAAAAGTACCCTAAATTTGGTGCGTAGCAAACATTTTAAGGGGGGAGGGGGAAAAATTTTGTTTTTCACATTACTCGAAAACTATAGGTTCTTTTGAAAAAAAGTTGTAGGTACGCATTGTAGCTAATGTTATTCTGCACGAAAAAGATTATGATAATTCGGGGGTGGCAGTGACCCGAGAGTTGTGTGCTCGCCTGCCAACTCGTGGTTGCGGATTCAATTCCTGCCGTTGTCTATGTCTTCTTATATTCCATTAAAAACCAATTCTAAAAATTGTCATAAAATAAGTTGCTGCTTTGCTCATTACATGCTGTTTAGGCATAACACTAACATAATTTGATTGAGTAAACTAGCATACCCATAAAATATGACAACGAAATAAATAAAATAATGCGAGTCATAAGGGACATACGTAAATAAGACACGGTAATTCTCTCCGCACTGTTCAGCCGCCATCCCTGGAGATAAATCTGAGACAACAACCAGTTCTTGCCTCAGAACATCGCGCCACACATCTTTCCTATCATTCTTTCTCTTCTTCCACCGGATGCACGCGCTGTGTTAAGAAAAACATATAAAGGGTATTCATAATCCCTTGAGCGCGTGCAAAGTTATAAAAAAAGACACTTTTTATCGTACAATTGATAGATTTTGGAGAAAAATGGCCGAAAACATTGGGATGTAGTCCAATAATTCAAAAAATGTAATAATTTTATGTTTTTGAGTGGGGATTTTTTTTTTGTTTTTATTTATGTTTGCAAAAACATATTCTATGAAAATAAACCAAATTTTAAGTATGTACCCGGGTAATGCTTAAAAATCCTATTTTTTTTTATTTTGCTTAATAACTCCCAAAATCTTTATTCGAAAATAAGCCTCAAACAATGTTACCGTTTATCAAAGTCAGTCTGTGAAAATCCATGTAGCTGACGGTACAAACCCAAAATATGATACAGCACGTTCTTTTCGAATTGTTCTAGAGGGAAAAGTTATCGCGGAATTAGACTGCCCTCTAAAAGAAACATTTTGGTTAGGATTGAGACAAATAGGTGGGTCACTCCAATAGTACTAGTGCTGAAAGCAGATGGTACAGTGAGAATATGCGACGATTATAAAATCAATGTTGATTCCAGAAAATTCCCCAATTCCTAAAATTTATAAACTAATGACAGGCACTACAACTGGTGGAGGGTTCACAATTCTTGACTTGAGTCACGCATATCAGCAGATGTTGCTGGCTGATAAATTAATAATTGTTTTCCATTACCCTCACACTTAATTACGGGCGATTTCAATGTACAAAATTATAGCTGGCTCCGCTTTTCGGGGAAAACAACACCAGAAGGAAGGTATCTCGAGTGGAGGCCTTCGCTGAGTTAAGCCAACTGAGTCAGCTTGTTGATGAGCCAACTCGAAATCTCCTTATAAAGAGGTTATTATGGTTAGAGAAGTAAGTTTCCGGAATTATAAAGCCATAATCACACTGAGAAAAGCCAGAATAAGTTTCAACAAGCTGCAAACACTTCCAACGTTCATATTCAGAGAACCAAATTTTTGCATGACCAACAATTAAGGCCAAAAATAATATACAATGTCCCAAGGGTAGTAAAAGTGTGACTTGTAAAAAACATTCGAAATACAACTTCGTCTTCGGTTCCAACGATCGTCTTTAATGAAACCTCTTTTGTCAGCTCTCGTGAAAAAGACAATTTGCTTTCAGCGCAGTTTGATTTTAATTCGACGCTGCCAGAAAGTGTTATGACTCCGCCAGTAGGTACTTAAGAGCATAAATGAATTTCTGTTACGAATCTTCTTTCGTCTTCGTTCAGTTGCTAGAGCCCTGAAAAACATTGATATACACAAATCCGTTGGCCTGGATAATACGAAATCTGATGAGTGACCGTCAATATGGCCAATGTATTTATATTATGTAATATATATGTATGTAATATATATGTAATACAAATAAAATGATATGGCTTTCGTTCGTAGCAATACGACATATTGCTACGAAAGCCATATTGCCGGGTGATGGTATATGTCACCAAATGTGTGTTTCTTTTTTCGTTGTAAACATGGGTAGATCGCATCCGACGTGCTCGAACATAATTAACTGAGCATGTGAGTAAATTAAAGCGACCAGATCCAAAAAGTTAAAATGTGGGACAAAACAATAAAATTCACTCGAAAATAATACACACAAAAATGTTTGTTTTTCAATGTAGGCAATTTCAATTTTATTAAAACTGTTGCAGAAAATTAAGAAAAATTCTTATTTTTACGGAAATGAAGAACAAAATCTTAATAACCTTTAAAAAACAAACTCATACGATATTTCACTCATCCGCAAAGAACTGTAATATAGTTGCATATTTTTTCCTGTAAAAAATAGCGAAAATGACTTTTTTAGATTCGTGTAAGGATTTCCTTGAAAAAAATATCCCCTAAACATGCATCGAGATCCAGCTATTTCGAAACCGCAGTGAGTGAGTGAGATGCGTCACTTTTGGTCGATTCAGCCAGTAAAGGTGAGGGAGTGAGTAAGTGAAATGAAATGTCATATTACTTGCCTGTGACTTCAGCAGTCACTGGCGAGTCATCTAACTTCACTTAGATGAGGAGAGAACCAACTTGAAGTTGGCTCCTAGCAGTCCATGTATAGTATGTCAATGATGGATTTAATTGTTTCGGGAAATCTGATCGGCGGGCCTTAAGGGAATATACGGAAAGTTGCTTTGCAACGACGGGCAACGTTCAGGAATGTTTAGCTATCTTTAATGAGGCTATTCTACACTGGGCGGCTAATCTATCTGGTTAAAGCGTAGCTCTGAGGTGGTAAGTGGAAGGTTCTACGGAACTGGAAACGAAGCCCCTACTTACCAAGATGAGGATGGTGATCAGTCTGAGAACCGGATGAGTGGGGTAAAACACTCGGAAGGGGGTTTGGGCTGGCCGATATATATAGGTAGGTGGGAATGGCGATACTGCTAGACTGTTAGCCAGGAACATCAGGCCGTCAGAGGTAGAGGTCGCTTGCTTGGGTATACGATCAAGTATACGGAAGGTAAGTAGTCTGTCCGGGTAGGCGATCTCCGAGGTTATCAAAGAGTACTTGCTAGGTGAAGCTTGCTGATTCCGGTCAGCACTGTGAAGCCAGCAAGTCGTAAGTAAAGAGTTAGATATAACAATCAAGGCAGCTGCTGCGGCAGTATGTACGTAGTTCGGTAATCACAGGAGTGTGTAGCTAAAACTACATATTCAGAAAAAAACAGGTCTAGAGGATTGATAGATGTATAGCACTTGTGCCATCATCTCCTTGCGCAAGCAAGGGTATATATTATTTCTCTATAATACATGCAGTCCTTGAATAAGCTTCGGCTTATTGATCACGTTTGCCATCTTTCGGGATTTATCTTGAAGGGTGGTTGTCTTTTAAGGTAGTGTAGGTGCGAACCAGGCTTCCTTGGGTAAACACTTCCACAATAGTAAAGAACGAAATTTTAATATGGCTAGTTGTGGGATACTAGCCATGTGGCAAGGTCTATGTGGCATTGTTTTTAGTAGAAATACGATGATCCATTATCCCGATGGTGAGGAATAATTTCTACATAGGTTTCCCTTGTCCCTAAGTTGAGTTGCAAAACATAAAAAAGGGCAGGATTATCGTTCCTGGGTAGTCATTCGCCAAAGAAAACCTGGTAGTGCATTCTTCACTTAGGTGGATGAAAAGACTCCATTAATACAGTAATTCGGTACTGCGGGGACTTGTATCCTACTATTTTCCCGCTAATGCCTGAAAATACAAGTCTTGGGATGGCCTCTTCGGAGACCTCGCAGTGGCTGTGGTTACTATACAATTTGCGTATACTATGAGTGTTTGCTCATAGATAGATGTTTGTTGCAAGGAATGCTCATGCCTTTTCGTTGAGTCCGTATGTGGGTAGGCCCACCGTGTAATTATGCCTTTACTGGCCGGTGTACACGTTAATAAAATTCATTGTTCTGTTTCCTCAGAGAATTGTGACTTCTCCTCCGTCCACAATTTATTTGTAAAATGATGCTAGCGCTCAGAAAAATTATTATGATTAAAAAACCGATATAAAAATTTAAGCTCGATTTCGTGCGACATTGTGGGACACCTTTTGATTTTGTGGGACATTTTTGGGACAATTTTCAAGGTGGGTCAGATCATGTAAATGTGGGACTGTCCCACGTAATGTGGGACGAATGGTCACTTTAGAGTAAATGCGGGCGTTCACTCACTTATAAGATATGTTATCTCGGATACCAAGCTATCGGAGCAAATCATTGAACGAATCAGATAGGTAAGCTGTTCCATACATTTGTTCTCGGATAGCTAGTTATTCCAAATTTTTTGGGATAACTCAAGATAGCTTTCATGAGAACAGCTGTGTTTTCAACAGATGTGCTTTTGCACGCATTACAACAACAGAAAGTTATTCTAGATTGCTGAGAATAACTGAGTGAACGTCCCCAATTGCTGAACGCACCGAATGACTGTGTGTGAAGAAGGAAAATGTGAAGAAAAAAATTTTTAGATACATAAGTGTGCGAAAGAGGTTTATCGCTTGTTGATTTTCTGTACCCGGGTGTGTATCAGTGTACAAAAAAGGGTAGGCTTTGTGTTATATTGCTTTTTATGGTTAAAATGAAAATGTGTTCTGATTTGTGTGGTTCAAGTGTGTTTAAAAAACATAATCAGTGTTCAGAGATCGGAGCTCGCTCTGTTTGGAACAAGTTCAGTTCGAACTCTGTTCAGTGATCTGCTCTGGAAGAAAAAAAAGAAAAACGCCTACAGTGAAACCCGCTTAACCAAAAGGACGAAAAATCAGGAATTTTTTACTTAAACGGACCTCGGATAACAAAAAAAAAGTGTTCAGTTTCAGTGTCAGTGAAAAATATATTTTACTTAAACGGGTTTTGGTTTGGATAACTGAAAAAAATATTTCAATAAGGCAGACTACGTTTCACGTAACCCATTACAATTTTTACTACATATATTGAATTTTAACAGCTGAAAAACAACCTGTGTTAAATGTTAACCAATTGCTTTTATAAATAAATTTAGTTTATCTAAATAGACATGCACTAACCTGTTCCCACTGAGTCAGCAGTTCATTAGCCCAGTCACTTGCTGGTCACCCGACACCTTCCCGTTGGTCAATATGCTGCTAGGCTACTATACGCGCGCAAACATCATTTATGCAATGCCAGCAATAATTGGTGGGAACTTATTATTGCTTCTTAGACTTAGCTGGAGTTGGCCAGGCAGTCTTAAGTTGGACTTCAGATTGCGCGGTGGATCTTGAGCAATAAAATATATTATATTAATTAAGGCTTTGGTATTTTAAATTGAACTACTGTAAGTCGAACTGTTAGGCCAACCCATTAGGGGTTGGCGTTCGCGTTTTATTTAGGATCCCTCGGAGGGATTCCTTTAACTAGGACATAGTTATTAACAAATAAATAATTTATTTTTAAACAAAACGAATTTGTACCCAACCAACCCTACTTAGAGTTCAGATTCTTTTATTCACAGATATATTTCGTGTAACAAATACAACAATGTATGTAAGTAAATGGAAATTGCGGTGTTTTTCTTTTTATTTAAAACTTGGCATTTACATGTGTCATGAATTCGGAAGTGGTGGGGGAAGAAGGTGAATATATAAAAAATTAAACAATTCGTCACCCGGTTTTTTCGATTTTTAGTTTTTCACTTAACCGAGTTGTTTACTAGAGAAAAATAGAAAACTCGAAGGAATTTTTTTTTCAGTTATGCTGGTTTTTCACTAAAGCGAGTTTTCAGTTAAGCGAGGTAGTTTGTATGTAAACATATAAGGGTATTTGTGAATGTGTTCAGCTATGCGGGTTTTTCATTTAAGCGAGTTTCACTTAAGCGGGTTTCACTGAACTGAAGAAAATCTACCCCAGTGTATAGGTAACCCATGTAGCCAAAGTACTATCATTCATCAAAGCAAATACACTGCAAGTCATAAGGATAGAAGCATGCACTTTTTAAAAGTTATCCTCAAATATATCATAAATACAATATGGCAAAAAGAATTACAAATTTAGTACGTAGAGCCAGAAATTTTCATTTGTACTAGGAATACTGCATTTATACTTCAAGAAAAATATCTACCGACATCTCAGAGAGGAAAAAAGGTTAGAAGCACTTGTGAAAAAAAGAAAAAAAAGTGATACAATATTTTTTGGTATTCTGTTTATTTGTTCTTATTAATAATGTGTACAGCCACCAGCGTTCAAGGTTACTTCAAAAATTCGATCCTTCAGCGAATTGTGGAGCGAGGCTAAGTAGTCTAGAGAAATCTCTTCCTTGTTGTCATATTGCTTCCCTCCTACATAAACTTATCGTGTAAGCCAGTCCCATACATTTTCTATATGTTAAAGTCCGGTTAATATGGTGGTCAAGGCAAAAGTTGAACGTTTTGGCTTTCAAGAAAGGATTTAACAACGCGAGCTGTGTGTATAGGGGCGTTGTCGTGTTGAAAAATCCATGAGGTTGGCACAAAAATATTATTTATTTGCGGAAAAACAGATTCCAACAAGGATTTATAATTATTCCCAGTCATCTTGCAACTTTGCACGACCAATTCTATGGGTCCATATTAGGATATTGAAACCCAATCCATTACCCCTCCTTCTCTGCTGTGATGCCGGTTCAAAAAGAGCTCCTCTCTCCGCAAATCATGGAAATAATAATTGTAGCCATCTGGTCCGTCTATATTGAATTTTTTTCATCAGAAAAAACGACATTTTTCCAGTTATTTGAAGTAAGTCCTTCTTAGATGCTTAGCAATGTGAATCACACGAAGAACTGTGGATACACTTGCCTCAACTCCAGCTTTAGCCCTGATCTTAGCGACAGAGAGTGCTGAGTTTGAAGCAATTCTTCTTATTTTTCGTGTTTCGCGAGGTTTTAAGGCTGAAGAAGTATATCCTTTAAAGTTTTTCCCGTAAGCCAATGGATTTCTTAAATAATGGCCGACTGCATGATCGCTGCGTTTGATTTTGCAAGCTATAGAGCGTATTGACAATCCTTCAGCACAGTAAACATCAATTTTAGCCTTTTACTTTGAAGTCAAACATTTTTTTCCACATTTTCTAAAAAATACACTATTCAAAGATCATAATTTGTAAAATTAACCAACAGCAAAAAAAAATCTTGCCACTTAAGAAACAACGTTAAATCTTTAAGTGCTTCTAATCTTGTGACGGGATTTAAAATGCGTATGTTTTTCTCTTAAGTTCTTGCTAGCCTGCAAACTACAGTTTTCTTATTCTCTTAACATTAATTTTTCTTAATTTGTTGAAAAAGGTCTAGTCTCTCGCGCTCCATACTTTTGTTTTCTATATCTTGGATATAACGGTAGCAATATCAGTTTTACTTCTCAAAACTGCCTGCTTCTAACCTTATGACTTGCAGTGTATATTGCACACACGCCATTTACGCCAGCTTACTAAATAAAATTGTTTTTTTTTTCTAACTGTATAGATACGTATGTTAACAAAATGTGTGTTCAAAATTAATACTAAGTTAATTAAGTATTATTATGGGAATTAAAGTTTTTTTAAGATTAAGGGCTTCTAAACATTGAGGCACAAGTTCTGCGACGCAACCTACATAATCGAAGCAAGATGGATTCCAACTATACACATCTACTTAGATCAAATAACATGACTAACGTGTAAGCAAACACAGGTGTCTAAATGAATCGAAAGTGTAATTAAAAATAGCCTACAATGTAAAACGAAGCATTTGTTTGTTTACTGTTCTAATTGTTACTCTTCGTAAAGCAAGTAATGTTAAATTAACAGATCAGTTAACAGAAGGGAGCTTAGGCTTAGGATTTTCTTATAGCATACCTTCGTTCTGAAGTCATCTAAGAGGACTTAGAAGAAGAAAATGAAAAATGTTTTTCCATTTGTGAAATACAAAGACAAATTGCGTATCCAAAAACATTCATACAATTGTTTGTGTGCTGATAAAAAAGTCGTTCCATTGAATTCAGAGAAGTATTAAATTCGGATTATCAGGCTTGTGAATAGTTATTTCATCCCCCAGAAGAAAATACTTTTTGCCATCGCATCGTCATCGTTATGCGTATCTTTAGGCACGTTCTTAGTATTATTTTACCCACTCAGCCTCTGGGTCGATCTCAATAGAATGAAAGGATTTATACTACCTTTTCTATGACAAATACCCTTTAATTTAATTAACATAATTGCATTTATTTATAATCTTACACATCATTTTTCCTGTAGGTACTTATGTACGTAAGGACATAGCTTTGTTATTCTGTGGAGTGGTTCAATACAAGTTATGTATTCGTAAAAAAAAATTTGTTTTCTAACAATCAATCCTGACATTACGATCATAGAAATCACCAAAAAGTGGGTCCGCCAATTCCGTCTATCTGTCTGTCCTCGGGTATGCAGCCTAAACGGTTCGTTTGATTTGTTTCAAACTTCGATAATAGATATGCCTACACATTTTTTTTCATTTTTCTAAGACGACAAATAATAATTTTTGCCCAAAAACGAAAATCTTATTTTTCTCAAAAACGACTTCAACGATTAAAAAAAAAAAATCAATTCAATAATGAAGGGAAAGGGTACCTTTTAATAATTCTTTTTTTTTTTGGAAAAAATTGTTCTAGTAGAACCATTTTGTTTGTTTTTCGATTTTCTGAGAAACAGTTAATTTGATTTTTTTGAAATTTTTTGCGTAGAAGCTCCCAGAAGGTATAAACACTATTGTATACCAATTTTTTTCAAAAAAAAATTTTTTTCGAGATTCATTTTTTTTTTTGAATACTCAAAATTTCGACTCAATAGATTTTTTCGAAACTTCGTATTTGGTGTTTTTTGACATTATCTTGAAGAGATAAAAAAAAAACTATTTTTTTAAATAAAAAACAACGGTACCTCCCATACAAATGTTAAAAAACCGTTAAGAAAAAAATGTATTTCTCGAAAACGGATCAAAGAATTTTTATAAGAAAATATGTGTGTTTTTAAATTAGTACACTCCACTTTCAGGTACAATATTATTTTTTTTTGCGTACTTATTAACGGTATTTCCTATACAACCACTTTTTATATTTTCGACTTTCTCAATATTGGATGAACTGATTAAAATCATTTTTTTATATAAATGCTCCCTAAAATTGTTAATAAAACTGAATACCAAATTTTTACAAAACTAAACATTTTTGGATTTTTAAAAAAATAAATAAAATTTTTTTTTTTGAAAAATCGATTTTTCAAAAACTAGTCACATAATTTTTTTGAAATTTGAATTTTATAAGTATATTAATAATATATTCAAAATGGCGTTTTAAGTTTTTTTTTAAATGTTTTCAAAATTGTATACATAAAAAATGAATTTATTATAAAATAGCACCAACGATTTTTGAATCTTTTTGATATATTCTTATTTATCCACGAATTCAAATTGCATTTTTGTTTTCCCTCAAACTATAACGACTAAGCATTATAAGAACATTTAGTTATGTGTATTATCCATTTATTTGTACAGTATTATTATTCACTTTTACGAATTCTTGCGTACGTCACTGAATACTAAATACATTATTTGCTTGACTATTGCCTCCTATTAGACGCTCAAACCTTGAACGACGAGCCGTGCAATATTTATAATAATGTATTGTTTATATTTATATCTGTATTAAATGAAAGTTAAAGATTGATTGACTTGACACAATAATATTTCCATATGGTTCGCAATTGCAACGGAAACGCAACTTAATATCCTCCAACAAAAATAGTCTAGCAGCGTTAAATCGCATGATCTTGGAGGCCAAATCACAGGTCCAAAACACTAAATTATGCGTTCACGAAACCTTTTCTTCAACAAATTAATTGTGAAAATCGCGGTGTGACATATTCTGCCTTCTTGTTGAAACCACAACTAAACGGGATTCAATTCAGGATATTGACTGCAATCTTATGAATTCACTTAAAGACTTCAACTTTAAAATATGAAATCACCATTCATTTTGAATTCATTGATTGGGAATTCATTTTAGTTAATTCAAAAATTGCATTCAAATGAATGCAATCTTCAGCTGAGTGACGTCATTGAAGTCATTTTGAAGTCAAAATCAATTGAAGTCATTTTGAAGTCATTGAAGTCATTTTTAAAGTCATTGCAGTCCTTGCTAACTATTTTAAGTTCAACTGTGAATAATAATACTTTAAATAAGCTTACTATACGTTATTAAAATATAATGCACGACTGGATCGCCCGAACTTGCTCTTATGTTCGATCACATCGTATGCAAAAGGTTTCTATTAAGAATCTAAATATATTTCCGAAGTTGTTTTTACGTACGAGTATTTATTTAAATTTTTTTTTCTAAAAAAAACTTGGTATGGCAATTTTAAATATTTAATAATATAAGCTTAAAAACAATACTCAACAAAAAATCATCCACCCGTTTTCAAAACATTGAATTTTCCAAAAAAAAAATATTTTTCGAAAATTTTGGTATGCAGTATTATTTATAATTTGAAGGAACTCCTATAAAAATATTGGATCAAAATCTGTCGAGCCGTTTATGAACAAAATAAATTTCATAGATATTATGTATGTACATGTATATGTATGTATATGTAATCAAACATAAGAGCAAGTTCGGGCGATCCAGTCGTGTATTTTATTTTAATAACAAATAGTAAGCTTATTTAAAGCATCTATTATTATTCACAGTTGAACTTAAAATAGTTAAAACGGACTGCAATGATGACTTTAATTACTTCAAAATGACTTCAATAACTTCAAAATGACTTCAATTGATTTTGACTTCGAAATGACTTCAATGACTTTAAAAAGACTTCAATGGCGTCACTGAAATCAAATAAGATTGCAAACATTTGAATGCAATCATTGAATTAACTAAAATGAATTTCCAATCGATGAATTCACAGTGAATGGTGATTTCATATTTTGAAGCTGAAGTCCTTAAGTGAATTCATGAGTTACACATTTTTGGAGATAAATCAAATGAGTTAAATTCCAAATTGATTGCATTCTTTTACAACTCTGCAGAGGCAGCATGCCCCCCATACATACCTCACTGTTTTTTTTTTTTCTTTATGATAAATTTTGAGTTTAAAGGTATTTTTTCAAAAAACTATTAACGCAAATAACTATATTGTAACAAATAATAAGGGGACAAGTTCTTGGATCTCAGAAAACATATATTCTTTTATTATAAGTGTTGCCGTTGTTTTTAAATCTTTTTTTTTATTTTAAGGCATTTTTTAGAAAATTGCCCCTCCTGCCAAAAAGGATGGAGATACACCAACTGTTCCGTAGAATAAATTGATTGTATTAAGCCTCTCTACAAAAATCCGTTATTATTTTGAGGTACGGTAGTTATGGTACTCTCCCTACAAAGTGAGATCACCGTAAATACAAAAAAAAATCTCATGAAAAAAGTAGTTTTAGAAATTTTCAATTTTCTCAAAAACCAGAAAACAGAAAATCATATAGTTTTCAGTTTTTGATTAAGAATTAATCAGAGCAACGAGTTTGTGAAAAAATTTTAATATATTTTTACAGTTCTGAAAAATTACACTTTAAACATTTTTTTATCTTTGTCTTCAGAAAGTTTGAGTTTAAAACACGTTTTTTTCAAAAACTATGCATAGACTCAACTCCACTTGATTTAAGAATTAGCTAATATATTAAGGTATTGGCTTTAAAAAATGTTTAAGCAATTTTTGTAAGTATTACCGTTATTGTCTCCCATTTTTATTACTATTTTATGAAATAGCCCCTCCCGGCCAAACGGGGACAGATAGACCCCATTCACATATTAAAAAATACTTGTAACTAACTGTTCTAGAAGAATCCAATTTTATTTTTTGGTGCTTGAGTTGTCGTACTCTCCCCGAAATCCCGAAATCAGAACTCAATAACAGTTTAGTTTAAGTTTAACTCTTTTTATAACTGTCATCGAGCCATGATGCATGCTTTGGCATAGGCACTTGATGATTACAAACTCATGACAGATAGTGAGAGAAAATACTTCATAAAGAAAATGGATTTAAGATAGAATAATAAAGATATAGATGATATCCAGTCAGTGTTAGTATGTAAATAATTGTTTTTACTTGCGGTATAGGTACTATAGGTACGGTGACCATATTTCTCTGAACAAAACCCGGGACATAAATTTAAAAATTGAAAAACGTGTTTCGCACAAAACCAACAAAATTCTCAAAAACAAAACAAAAATAAAAAACTCAAAACTGTTCAAGTTGTTCTTGGGCATTAAAAGTCATTAAAACTCAAAAACTTTACTTTTTTCAATATTCAACCTTCTTTTCCCACGTCTTTGAAAAATAAATATTAATAACAAAATTTTTGGTACTTGGTAATTTTTTGGCTAAAAAATTTCTTTGGTGATTATTATCGTTTATTATTAAAGATTTTTTAATTTCCTGAAGCTAAAATTATAGTTTAATTTTATTATTAACATGGCTCTGAAAGTTTCAACATTCAGTTGTGTGTTTTCAATTGTACAAATATTATTCATTATGCAAAGAACTTTTTCGGTTGGAGCATTTGAACCTGGCAGACAGACGCCCAACTCGACAACAAGTAAAAGATTTTTGAAGTTTATACTTTGTTTGCAAAAATGCTAAAATATGTCTTTCCAGTTCTCGACCACAGTTATTTTGTTCTTTATCCATTTTCTTATAATTCTGTGACACACAAATTCGTCAAACAAGTTGGAATCATTAAAAGTTGTAGATATCCCACTACTTTTGGGTGACAAAAGATAACGAAGATTCTATTTCTGGCCATTTAGGAAAAAGGAATGTTTCGAAGAATTACACAACTAAGCACTTCATATTATTTAAAGATACATCCCAATGATTCGTAATTCGTAACACGTTATAGAAAATTGGTCAATTAATTTTTGTTTGAATTATTGATTGATCAATTTCTTTACAAGCAAGATATTATCAATTTTTCTCCTAATCTATTTTAATTTAAGGCATTTTATTGCTAGCGCAACTTAAGACATACAATTTTTTTGGGACTCTGCAAATAATATACTCACATGTAAAATTGGGGCCTCGGATTGAATGAAATGAAGAAAGAAGGACCTCAGATGAAGAGTTGTTAAGCAAATTCTTTAAAATAAGAAAAATTTCTCTTCAAGGATTATAAAGTTGTATTGTTCTCTCAATAGCTGGTTTAAGAAATAGCCAACTAGTTTTTATGTAACGAACTAGGTTGAAGTATTTAGTCTGAGACTTTTCTCAAATGTCCTTAAATTTTTCAACATGAACAGTGTAGAGATAAAAAACGAATAGTTATTAAAATCGTGAGCAGCACAATTAACTCCAATGAGATCATTACCGGTAATGGCTTGAAGTTTATCTTGACCTTTCCTTGCTGACCCGCAAAATTACATTTTATGTTGTAAGCACAAATTGCCAAAATTTTACCAAAGTGTTATCTATGTATTTTGAAGCGATGTCCTATGTTTCCCTTTGAAGATTTTCAACCTCCAAGGTCTTGACAACGATGCCTAGTTGTGGTGAAAAATAACGAACCATTCCATTTGTTTGTACAAGTAAACACTCACATTACAAAATTATGTATTGTGTTTTTTTGTGAAGATAGTTTGAAAAGAAATCTGACAGGTCAACGAAGGTGGTAAATTAATGCGATTAGTGAACCTGCTTTTATAGTTAACCCCTCTTAACCATTTGTTAAGGCGGATTCGCACTTTGACATAAAAATATTAAACACATATGTATTTAAATTATTGTAAATTTAACGTTATTCAAATAACATTAAAATATGGTAATATGGGACAAACCCGGGACAAAAAATAAAATACGGGACAGTTGTACGACCTGGGTTTTCTTAAAATTTACCCTGAAAAGTCGAGCGTAATACGAAACTGTCCCAGGAAATACGGGAAGGATGTTCACCGTAACTATAGGTCAAGTTTTGCATTTGAAAAAAAAAATTCAACCCGAGATTTTAATCAAAGTTGATATAACGATGATAGAGAACACCAAAAAAGTGGGTCCCGCATTCCGTCTGTCTGTCTGTCTGTACAAATCTCTACAGCCTAAACTGCTGAAGCGATTTTCTTCAAACTTGGTATTTAAGCGTTTTAGGTGATTGTCCAACAAAATTTTTGAATCCTTGTTTTAGCCCCAAAAATAACGATACTTGCCATACAACTTTTTCTACCATCTCAATTATATCGAAAACAGCTTTAACGATTTTGATACAAATTGATGTGTGTACTACTTTGGATATGGTCTACATTTTGGCTAAACAATTTTTTAAATTATTTTGTTATTAACTGTACCTGCCATACAACAATTTTATTGATTTCGACTTTCTCATAAGCGGCTTAATAGATAATACTGCATTTCTAAATTTTCTTTTTTTGAAAATTCAATATTTCAAAAACGAGTGGACGATTTTTTCTAAAATTTTGTTTTTGAATGTATATTATTAAATATTTAAAATGTTCATACCAATTGTTTTTAGAAAAAAATTAAGAGTTTTTATATATACAAAATTAAGGAAAACGACTTTAAAAATACATTTAGCCGTTTCTTTTAAGAATATTTTGCATATAATATAATCGAGCGTAGGAGCAAGTACGTGTGATTCAGTCATGCATTTTATTCTTAAAGCGCTAGGGGAATTTAACGAATAATAAAATGCACGACTGGATCGTACGAACTTGCACTTGTAGCTAACCAATTTAGTGTAGCTAACCACTTACGCTGTTAGTAGGTAGGTTAGCTAGCCTAGTTATCCTATGCCGGTTTAAAGCCGATGTAAGTAAAGATTACCTTGATTCTAAATATAATGAATTGTGGAATATGATTCAAGGAATGGTTACATAGGTACCTACCTACAAATGTATATTTAAATGGATTTTAATTATGTAAATTTGGAGAGTAATATTTACCTACCTATATATATTGAACCTAGGTATATAAATATGTGCATACATACATACTGCCAAAACCATGAATTTAATCCGATTTTCGAAAAAAAAACAAGAACACCATTAGATACCACGGATAAATGAAAATTTTATAAAAAAATATATCGAAAATAAAGTTTTAAAAATAATTAAGAAATTAATTTTAATTATAAAAAAATAGTTATTCAAAATGTTGATATGTAAAATTAGTTTAGCATAGATCTTCTTGGATATAAAATTTCACAGAAATCCAATGTACCGTTACCGAGAAAGCCAAACATAAAAAAAAAACGTTATATGATAGGAACCATTAATAGATTTTCCCCGTTAAATTGGTTTAGATCAAGTGATAGCAAGTACCAACAAAAAAATTCTCAAAATTTTTTATTAAAATCGTTGGAGCCGTTTTCGAGAAAAATAAGATTTTCCTTAACGGTTATATGGCAGATACCGTTATTTGTAGGCCTAAAAATAAAATTTCAATTTCCCTTCTGAGCCGTTAAGCCGTTTAGGCTACAGGTCGTTGTAAATGGTTATCCATTTTGCGGTTTCAAAAGTATATGGCTGGAATTCGACATCTGTCAAACTAAGTTGTTAAACCAATTTTTTTTCAGTTGAAAGTCTGACATTTACGAAAATGGATCGCGTAAGTAACGCACAACGCAAAAAAATTTTTAAAACCTACTACAAAAATGGTGATTCTGCCACAGCCACATATCGTGCTTTAAGAGGAGATTATGGTTTACACAATCGTCCAACTAAGCAAGCAATTGGCAAAATTGTGAAGAAATTTGAAGAGACTGGATTGTTTACAGATATTGTTAGGCCTGTGCATCATCGTTTCGCTCGTACCACTGCAAATATCGCTGCTGTAAGTGAAAGTGTTGCCGAAGACCCGAATGTGTCGATTTCTCGTCGTTCTCAGAAATTAGAATTTGTCTTACGGCACATTATGGCGTACTTTGCATTTGGATCTACACCTACATCCATATAAAGTCCAGCTCACACAACAACTGAAGCCAGCTGACCATTCACAACGTCGTAGATACATTGAATAGGTGCTTGAACACCACGCGGTGGACGATTTTTCGAACAAAATTTTCTTCAGCAACGAAGCACATTTCTCAATCGGTGGGTATGTTAATAAACATAATTGTCGTATTTGGGGTTCTGAGAATCCGCAAGTAATTGAAGAGAGGCATTACATCCACAAAAAGTCACTTTTTGGGGGGCTCTTTGGTCCGGAGGTGTGATTGTACCTTACTTCTTCGAAAAAGACAATGGAACGACTGTCACCGTCAACTCGGAGCGTTATGGTCATATGATAACCGACATATTTTTGCCTGCTATTGAAGAATACGACTTGGAGAATATGTGGTTTCAATAAGACGGTGCCACATGCCACACAACTCGAGCAAATATGGCTTTATTGCAAGAGACATTTCCTGGCCGCGTAATTTCTCGTCGTGGCTATATCAACTGGCCACCAAGATCATGCGATTTGACACCGCTGGACTTCTTTTTTGTGGGGCTACGCGAAAGACCGTATTTATGCAGATAAACCTTTAACTCTTGAACACTTGAAAACCAACATTCGTCAGGTTATGGGTGAGATAGCGCACAATATGTATCAAAAAGTGGTCGAAAATTACCTCAAAAGAATCGATGCTTGCAACAATTCGAGTGGTGGTCATTTAAATGATGTAGTATTTCACACATAATGTCAACGTTCAGGCTTTATAATAAGAAAGAAATAACATGAAAAAAAATATTTCATATGTGTTTTATTTACGTCTAATTTTGAAACCGCAAAATGGATAACCCATTATAAATATATGGACAAACCAATAACATACGGGACAGTTGTACGTTTCTTAAAATGTACCTGGAACAGTCGAGCGTAATACGGGATTGTCCCAGGAAATACGGGACGGATGGTCACCGTACTTATAGTACTTATATTCGCAAGTAAAAAATACATCATGAATTAGCGACGCCGTTACAGGAAAAAGCGATATTTGTGACATAAAACTTTAGTTCATATTTTGCATATTTTATGTAATTTTCTTTTCACCGTCCAAAATGGCTTCCAAGAAAAAAACAAATGCAATTCTCACCCGTTTTGAAAACATCCACGTTGATGAGAAGCTTTATTCTCTTCCAGAGTTTTACATTACATTTTAACAAATCATTCCCATAATCTGCGATTTTATTAATTTAATATAAATATGCATAATTTATAATTTTCAAAAAAAAATGTTTTTTTTTTGGTACAAAGGATATAATGTTTATGTTCATATTATTTTGCTTTTTAGGGGTATATTTGTAGAGTATATTTCCAATTGTTAACTGCATGCAAATCAAAGCTTTATTTATTAGTCTATAAAAGTTAATTGATTTAGCACTCGCTGGACTATGACTAAAACCTTTACAAACTTACATATGCACCTAGATACTATTTCACAAGTAACAAAAATGAAATCATGGCACGACTGAATTTCAATCAAGCTATATAGACAATTATCGAGGCTTGGCGCAAAATTTGGGCGAAATTGTAAAGACTTATTCACAAATCTTAAATCCCATCATGGAACAGAATATAATAAAATTTTATTCGTAAATTATTTAAATACATATACTTTCAAAACGTGACCAACCATCTAAATAAATTATTTCGTTGCACAGATAACAAAATTTAATTTTAAAGCATTGGTTCAATTCTCCCGATTTTTGTTTTGTATTTTAAGGATAAGTATGCACAGTGCACTACATTCGAGTATGTGATATTTTTTAAAATAAAATTCTATCGAAAAGGGGAAATGTGCAATAAAAATAATTTTTCTCGTTGGAAATCAACTCCAATTAGGAAAGTGGAACAGATTTTATGCTCGGATTAATTTCAGTGAAAAACAGAAAAAAGAATTGAATTAGTTAGTTCAATTATTTTCTTTCAGGAGCATAATTTTTCATAGAATTAAATTTATTGTTCTCGAAAATTAGGCACAGGCACATCAAAGGATTCTGGTTTCCATTTTCAAATACAAAATGTTCATATACACATATATGTATGATTATATTGTTGTACAACAAAAGGGTGATTACTAGGGTGGAGCGATTTAATTATGAAGTGATAACTTTGTATGGGAGGGTAAACCGATTCGTTACGTAACGCGCGTTACATTCGATAAGTATTCTCAGTCTCACACATATCAACTAAAAGAATTTTATATTTTTTTAGGAGTGGATGTAGAAATCAGAAATTTTCAGGAATGATAGAGTATATTAGCCGTGTTTTATTGGGAAATTTATCCGGCGTAGGTTTATCCGACGTAGCATTTTACATACAATTCGCTACGGTCGATAAAAAGCTAAAGTAGAAGCCGTGTTTTATTGGGAAATTTATCCGCCGTAAGTTTATCCGTCGTAGCATTTTACATACAATTCGCTACGGTCGATAAAAAGCTAAAGTAGAAGCTACGGTGGATGGCTGGTTGACGTTCAGTCGAGTCTCGATTCTGATTTTGTTAGTTTTGTTGGTACGATTGATAATTGAATTGAATCTCGATGGATGTGTTCATGGAGTGCTAATTATTAAATTTTGACTAACCAAGCCCAATTTTCGTTTTGTGTTCAATTTTTATTGATAGTTATAAATAAACAGAGTTTGGTGAAAAAAATCATCTTTTAATTTAGATCTACAAAAAAGCAATTTGAGAAGACAAACCGCATTGGGTGGAACTGCACTATAGAGGAATTGCTTGACACTGCGCTGCAAAATATTTTTTTTTTCGTATAAAATTCTATGAGCTATAAGGCCAGAGGCGCGCACATATGCAACTTTCAGTTTTGCAACAGTTTGGTTGCTAAAGTGAATACCCTGGACTTATATGAGAGTGCGCGCATATGCAAAAACTATTCACTCCGCGATTCGAGCAACTTAAGAGTTTGTGTGTTGGCACAAATCGAACGATCGCCCCAAATAAGTTCTTCATCGAACTATAATGTAACTGCGCGCACATTAAATCAAAATTATGTTTGTGTGTTCGTTTATCTCGTTGATTGATTTTTAAGTTGCTTATGTGCGCGATCATCGTTCAACTAGTGATTAAACTATTTCGTTTCGGCAAAATTACATGTGCGCGCCTAGCCTAAACGCACTAAGCGGAAACTGAACTCACAAAGTGTGCTTTTTCTTCACTGTTTAATGGACGTTGGCCATGGGCGGTATTCGATTAACTACATGGACATGGACTGGGCATACATTTTTGTGATCCAAAATGGTGAAATGGCAAACCAAATGTTAACTTTTTGTTACTTACTCCGCTTATGTTAAGTGCAGTCTGATGAGTAAATATTGAATTGAAAGCAAACATACTAAGAAAATAAATTTTTAAATAGACTTGAAAAATAAAACTCTAGCTATCGATAATCTCAGAAAATAAATAAAAGCTTGAAATATAAGGGGAATGAACAATATAAACTACGTTGTAGTGTGCGTTCCAAACCAAGACACATTAAAAGGAAACAAGTAAATCTCCGGCACTTTTGTTTCCTCGTGTGAAATGCATAGACCATTTTTAAAGCAATACAAAAATTGTACTGTGTAAAAAGAGACTTGACAATAGTCTATGAACAAAGCCATTCACTTATCATTTCCTTTCTATTGGTGCAAAATTAATGTTCGAATTTAAAACTGCAATTGCAGAAAAAATGAAAACAAGAAATAGGTTTGTAACATAAATTAAATATGGGTACGTTTTTCTACTTTCTATTTTATATGAATAAAAGCTAATTATTGTTCATAACTTTGATATTTTCTTAATTTTACTTTGCGAAAGACTATTTCATTACCTGTGACTGCTGTGCAGGGGTACCAATCTTACAAAAATAAAAAACCTACGGTCCATGCTACGGTCGATGCGTTTTTTGGGAATTTCTTACGGTACAATGGATAGATTCCCAATAAAACACACCTAGAAGCTACGGTGGATGGCTGGTTGACGTTCAGTCGAGTCTCGATTCTGATTTTGTTAGTTTTGTTGGTACGATTGATAATTGAATTGAATCTCGATGGATGTGTTCATGGAGCGTTATAATTATTAATTTCATTCGTAAGACAAATCGATCTTTTTGATTCTTTTTTTTTAATCGTTGGCCAGTTTATATTTCTCAAATCTTAGATAACTCCATTTTTTAATAAATTATAAGCTGTTCTTCTGAAAAGTTTTTGACTTTTACTATTAAAAACTGTATTCTTTGCTCAATTATTTTCTGAAGTACGTCTAAAATTGCACCTATATCTGCAATTTTGCATACCCTTAATGTCAATTAATCAAGTTTTACAAATTTTTATATCCATTTTGAAAACTAAACCAATATTTATCGAATGAATTCCGTTTTACTTTTATTGACTAACCAAGCCCAACTTTCGTTTTATGTTCAATTTTTATTGATAGTTGTAAATAAACGAAGTTTGGTGAAAAAAATCATCTTTTTATTTAGATCTACAAAAAAGCAATTTGAGAAGACAAACCGCATTGGGTGGAACTGCACTATAGAGAAATGCTGCACATTGCGCCGCAAAATATTTATTCGTATGGATAAATTATTCTATGAGCTATAAGGCTAGGAGCGCAAATATGCAACTTTCAGTTTTGCAACAGTTTGGTTGCTAAAGTGAATACCATGAGAGTGCGCGCAAATGCAGTAACAATTCAGTCCACGATTCGAGCAACTTAAAAGTTTGCGTTTTGGCACAAATCGAACGATCGCCCCAAATAAATTCTTCAGTTTGTATCACACACAAATCAAAATATTGTTTGTGTGATGGTTTATCTTGTTGATTAATTTTAAGTTGCTAACGTGCGCGATCACTAGTGATTAAACTATTTCGTTTCGGAAAAATTGCATGTGAGCCTCTAGCTTAAACGCACTAAGCGGCAACTGAACTTCACAAAATGTGCTTTTTCTTCACTGTTTAATGGACGTTGTCCATGGACGGTATTCGCTTTACTACGTGGAAATGGACTGGGCGTACATTTTTGTGATCCATTGTTTTTTTTTCTGGACATGTGCATGGAAATGGCAAACCAAATGTTAACTACTTGTTCCTTACCCCGCGTATGTTAAGTGCAGTCTGATGAGTGAATATTGAATTGAAAGCAAAACATAATCAGAAAATAAATTTATAAATTGACTTGAAAAATAAAATTCTAGCTATCGAAAATAAATAAAAGCATGAAATATAAAGGGGAAATGTAATGGGAGTGAACAATTTAAACTACGCTGTAGTGTGCGTTAAAAACCAAGAAACATTTAAAGGAAACAAGCAAATCTCCGTCAATTTTGTTTCCTCGTGTGAAAGGCTTAGATGATTTTTAAAGCAATACAAAAATTGCCTGTGTAAAAAGGGGCTTGACCATAGTCTATGAACAAACCCATTCACTTATCATTTCCTTTCTATTGGTGCAAAATGAATGTTCGAATTTAAAATTGCAAATGCAAAAAAAATGAAAACAAGAAATAGATTTGTAACATACATTAAATATTGGTACGTTTTCCTACTTTCTATTTTATATGAATAAAAGCTAATTATTGTTCATTATTTTGATATTTTCTTAATTTTACTTTGCAAAAGACTCTTTCATTACTTGTGACTGCTGTACAGGGGTACCATTTTCACAAAAATAAAAAAGCTACGGTCCATGCTACGGTCGATGCGTTTTTTTGGATATTACTTACGGTACTATGGATAGATTCCCAATAAAACACATCTAATGGATAGATTCCCAATAAAACACACCTATTGACTTGTTGTTAGGAAAGATCTCGGAGTAATCATGCATGAACGTTTTTCTTTTTCGAGTCATATTGATTATGTTGTAAATAAAGCAAACAAAATGGTTGGATTTAAACGATGAAATTCAAAAGATTTTGCTGATCCTTTTACTTTAAAAATATTATACGTTTCCCTAGTTAGGTCAGTTCTTGATTATTGCTGCATTATTTGGAACCCCTATTATGAAATCCACTCTTTAAGGCTTGAACGTGTGCAAAGAAGGTTTATAAGATTTTTATTTTCGAAACTAAATTGGGCTATTGAAGTTCCCTTTTATGCAACTAGGTGTCTGCTCTTCAATATTCAAACACTTGATCTTAGAAGAAAGTACTTTTGTATGATGCTTATCAAAGACTTAATAAAGAATCATGTAAATTTTCTGCTGGATGGAATAAATATCAAATTGAAAAAAAATTGAAAATTGAATTTTGGTAAGAAATTGGATTCCTAGAATGTAAATAAACGGTAAACGTGATTGCGGTCCCTCGTACGCTCCCTCCAGTCGTCGAGGCCAAGCGCTCTTGCGTCTGTAACCGCCTGGTCCCTGTAGCGGAGGTTCGGTCGTCCTGGTCGTCTCGAACCTGCGGGCTGGGATTCGAAGATTTTCTTGGCTGGAGCGTTGTTGTCCATTCGCTCGGTGTGGCCGAGCCAGTGTAGTGGACGCGCTTTTGCTATTTGGACTACATCCAAATCTTGGTACAGCTCGTACAATTCTTGATTGAATCTTCTCCTCCATTCGCCCTCTTCGCATATAGGACCAAATATCTTCCAAAGAATTTTTCTCTCGAAAGTGCCCTGTATCAATTCCGCTTTTTAACTTATCGTCCAGCACTTGGCGCCGTTGTGTAGATCTGGTAAAATTAGTGTTTTGTATAGCGTGCACTTTGTCTTTCTAGAAAGGAGTTTTGAACCCATTTGTTTGACCAAACCGAAGTAGCAGCGGTTCGCTAGGGTAATTCTTCGTCGGATTTCCACTAAGTCCACTAAGGTGTCGTTCTTGGAATTGATGTTTGTTCCGAGGTAAGTGAACTCCTTGACTACCTCGAAATTACTGCTACCCCCAACAGTGACGTTTTCTCCTAGGCGATGGACAGATGAGGCTTTGTTTGTTGATAGCATATACTTGGTTTTGTCCTCATTCACTACAAGACCAACGCATTTCGCCTGTTCATCAATAGCTGTGAATGCTTTAAGTACAGCTCGCTTGGAGCGGCCGATGATATCGATCTAGTCTGCATAACCAAGCAGTTGGGAAGACCTATTGAAGATAGCGACTTCCAGATTAACACCACTCTTGGGTTCTATCTGCTCCAGGACTATATTGAAGAAGTGACATGATAGCGCTTCTCCTTGACTGAACCCTGTACACGTCTGGAAAAGCTCAGATGAGATGTTTCCCATTTGCACGTTGCACCGCGCATTTTGTAACATCATTCGGCATAGCTGGATTAGGCAACAATAAACATCAAGCAGGGATATGCCTCTGTAGTTTTGAAGGACACAGGATCGTCTTTTTTGTAGATTGGGAATATGTAGCTATTTGACCAGTCGTCGGGCATGCTTTCCTCCTCCCACTCTTGGTTGATGAGCTGTTGCATGCGCCATACTTGAAGAGTTCCGCAGGTGGACCACCCGGCGGATTTGTTGTTCTTAAGCATGTGGAAAGCTTTCTTAACCTCTTCAGTACATATAAGTTTGTTGTTCTGTGGCTAATAAAAGCGCTAGTCGTTTCAATGCAATTGATAAACAGAAAAAAAACCTGCATTAAGTTGGATGTGATCATGTGGGCTCGGTAGCGTGGTGCGAAGTGCATTGGCTACTAAGCGGCTGGTCATGGTTCAATACCCGATGAAGGCATAAGAAGTTTTTCAATTAAAATGAAAAAGTAGACCAGCACCACTAGAGCAAAGGAGTCTGATGATCGACCTTGGCAAGTCGTGAAATAGCTATAATTCCAGCCAAATTAGTTGAGAAAAAAAAAACTTGGTGGTACACTCAAGTTGTTGTTGGGCATTCAAAGTCATCGTATGAACATTTATTTCATGTACATAAATACTTACATTTTGAAAAATATTTTGGTGTAAAACACAAACCTCCGATAAAATAGGACCAATTCACAAGGCGCTAAAGCTATCAAATGACAAACATAATACCAAAAGTTCTATCAATTGATACGTTCTATCGTTTATCAACGAGTTGATGTTTGACAACCATATATGAACCCAACATCAGCTAATTAAAATAGTATTATTCATTATAAGCCATAATCAGTCCTATCACGAACTTCGTCGTAATCGGAAACTTGTTCCGAATCCCGAAAAAATCTATCATCGAATCCATCGTAGTGGAAATGCTCATATAAATTGTCTAACGAAAGGATTCTGTTCGGGATTCGTAAAACTTCCCAATTACTATATAACTCGTGACAGGTCTGAATATTAAAATATGGATCTCTGTATTTTAATATTCATTCTATTATTTTATTTGTATTAAATCATTTAATATTTATTATTGATATTTTAACTTTGTTGGTGTTTTTTACTTTACTTACATAATTATAAGGTTTTTGTAGTATTAGAAGTGCTTTCACTCTCCAGAAGGGCTGACGCCAGACATGACATTTTATTATAAAAGTTCTGTGTATAAAAGTATAGCTTATGAGGCCCCGTAGTCACAAGGACATTCGACTACGGGAACTTGTTGATTTTTCCAGCCGCTCCACAACTTTGAAAATTTAAGAAGAATCAATTATAAATTGGAATATTCGTCCTATAATTTTACGTTTACTAGAGTTCTTTGAAAGCAAATTACAGCTATTTGGATTATTAATTTCATATGACGGAATCTGTAATAGAAACAAGTTTTCGAATGATTTATTAAAAATACTTCTTGTTGTAATTATTTATTTTTAAACATTACAATGAAGACATACGGTGTGTCTAATAATGTGGCCGTTACTATATGCTCCTAATATCCACATGTTAATTGTACGTCTTAGGCAGTTTTCTTCCTTTTCATCTATATGATCTGCAGAGAAATGTTATATACAAATTTTCTACGACAGCCTAAGGATAGGAAGCTTATCTGAGGATTCATGTGGTATCACAAAGGACCAACTCTGGCTTAAGTGTGACAGCTACAACGCTGACAGCCACTTCAACCTAACCTAACCCTATGTTAGCGATGCGCCCCTGTCTGGCCGTACAAGGGAATCGCCAGACAACGCACTCCTTCATTGCTGGCTGATGACAGTCAGGTGCTGTCAACAACCGTTCATTTTTGAATCAGCAAGTGTATTTTATTTAGTAATAAAATCAACGTATAAATTACAACGTATGGTTGGAGTGCTTCCATTGGTCCTTCTGTCGCCTTGCAGAATGTTCTGGTAAATACGGAATTATAGCACAAACATAAAGTTTTATGTTCTCGAATGACCCGCATTTAACTTTTACAAAAAAAGAGAAAAAATGGCTGGAATACATTCATCTTTTAAAGATGAAAAGCAGCGTCAGAGTTGGATTCTGGAAATAGTGACGTTCCAGGTCGGAGATTCACTCCAAAGAAGTCCCAAGGCAGCGTCTATGCCATGGACCATGAATCATAAAGCTATCACAGCCTGAGTGTGGCATAAAGGTCTGCCGTCGAAAACGGCCGCTCTGGTGTCCACGCTATTGTATACCTCCTTTTTTCTTGTCATATCAATTTATATTTTGCATTTACTCTTATATATACATTTATTTATTACTACTTTCATATTTCATATATACATTTTATTAACATTTCATTCATAACACTACTGTCATTTTAATTTTTTTTTCTCGCTACAAATTGTAGCAATGGTCGTTTTAATTTTTTTTGTTGAGTGTATGAGATAACTTTTACCATCTCTTATGTGTTTTATTTTTGTGATGACTTGAGTGAAAAGCAGAAGATACTTTTAATTATAATTCTTTATTCATTAGCTTAAGGTAAACTTATAATAAGATATGATGATATCAAGAGAGGACAAACAACTGACTGGCGTTTGACAAACCCAAATACTCTAGGGCTTATGCTAGCTGAATAAGTTAGTTAGGTACGTTTGTTTACTACACTACAATATCCCCCTTTAGTTGTGAGTCCTACATAATAATATAAGAATTAACAATGTCATTATTATTATTATTATTTAACAATTCATGGTTTATCTTTATTACTTCTTAATTTATGAGTTTTTGTTTCTTTCTTTTTAGATGTATCTCCACCCTTTTTCTTAATATAACTTTTAACATTTTGTGCGTTATTAACATTTTTTAATTTATCTTCTTCATCTTTATCTAACTCTTTATCTTCTAAATTAGGTTCTTCTACAACTTCAAATAATGGTTCATTTATTTGTACATTAGAATTTTCACAAAAATTTTCAATAAGTTTGCTAGAAGTTTCAACATCCTTTTCATCTTTATTGTTAATTACATTTATGTGATCATCATTTAAGGTTGTAGGAATATAGTTTGCATTGTCATTATTTAAAACTTTAGAAATATTATTTTCATAATTATCATTGTTACAAGTACTAATCATTTGATTTAAATGTCTTTTCCATATTTTATCAGAATGTGTTACTTTCACTAAATATATTTGCATGCCCAAGATTTTTACAATTTTCGCTTTAGTCCAAGTTACTTTATTAGCTTTTGAATAATCTTTTACCATTACAACTTCATTTATTTGAAAACTTTTTCTTGTTTTAGATTTATAATGTTTTTTCTGTTTTAATTGTTTTTTCGACTGTAGTTTTAATTTTACTTACATCAATTTGCATGTTTCGATTAGGATTAAGTAGGTCTAATCTAGTTCTTAATTTTCTACCTATCATTAACTCAGCTGGATATACACCTGTTGTTGAATGAAGAGTATTCCTATAGTCTAATAGAAATGCATTAATAGCCGTATTAATATCAATTTTTTCATTCGATTCCAATACCCGTTTTAACGCATTCTTAATAGTTTTCACAAAATTTTCCGCTAAACCATTTGTGGCTGGATTACCTACTGGTGTTGTTAGATGCCTTATACCATTGGTTTTCAAAAAAATTTCGAACTCATTCGAAACAAAAGCAGTGACAAATGATAATTGTAAGCCACGCCCACGCGTTTTAAGGTTAAGTTTTTTTTTTGTTCAATTACAGGGGGTGTGGAGGACTAGCAGAAGGATGGACGAAAAGGAATAGACACGATAGCAGGTGTTTGCATTAGGGGAGTCTAAGGAAAAATCGGGCACCAGATTCCAGGAGTTGTGAGGGAAAGTCTTCGGTTAAAACGTCGTCAACCGAATCAAAGGATGGTTTAGCTAATCGACCAAGGGGTACAATTGAATGATTTGGCATGATGTTTTTTTTTCTGAAGAGATGAGGCCTAGCAGAGGAACAAGATCCCCTACATCCGGGCGAGCTATGCCGTACTATGTCAGCATGTCACTGTACCGACCGCTATACATTCGGACCCTTCGGTTTCCTAGCCTACTCCACATCCAGTTACTTCCTTTTCATGTACATTTATAGGCCTATATTTTTGATCATCTTATCCAGAACTGTACATCCAACCAATCCTACGCCCCTACGGTCCTAATCCTTTTGCCTGGTTACAATATATAGATATACAGCTATAGCCAAAACCACTACATTCGTTTGTAGTGTTCGGAAAAATAGTTCTTCCAATCTGAATGAAGGATTGAAACGAAAGAATATCTCCATCAGATGAATTACTACATAGAAAGTGTTTTTGTTTCCGGACCTAACAAAGAAAAGATATTAAGCTTACTTTCTTACATAAGATAGAAAGATACATACATACCTTCAACTGAATTGATGTTACCCATCCTGTTTACCTGGCTGAATCTTGTTAAATGAGTTTTTTTTTGCTAAAAAAGCATACATTTTCCTAAAGGTCCCATGAGGTTTAATAAGTATTTGTTCATTGCTTATTAGTTGTTCAATTTGGAAACGGAAGTAGAGAATTCGAAGTGCGAAACTTCTCAGAGAGATTTCATAAGTTACTCGGAACAATCTCAAAGATCCGAAATGTTAGCAAAAAGGTATATTTAATGAGATCTTACTAATATACAAAGTCAGTCAGTCAATTAAAAAATTAACGTCTCTCTAGTTTTTTTTATTTTTTAGAAGTTAGATCTATTTATTTTTAATGTAGCGCTTTATAAGATCCAAAGGTCGCATCGACTTGCCACTATGCGGCTCAATGACAAGCACTGGTTCAATCTTTTCACTCAATGCTTTTTGTTTCTTGGCATTCGATGACTTCGAAGCTGTTTTCACGTCCGATAAGCACTTAGAGATTCTAGATTTCTGGAGCGGCTGTTTTTGTTTTTTTGAATAGTTTGTTACATTAGATTTCAAATCATTGGGATTGCCATTATTCTGAATTGTTTGTGACTCGAAGACATCTGATTGGGTATTCAGTTCTTGTTTAATAATATGAAACATCTGTGGTGTTTCTTTAACTTCTGTTTTAATGTGGTGATCCGAAAATATAGCAGAGAAATCATACATGTCTGTGGAATTCACATCCATTTTGGCTGTGTACTTTTGAATTTCTTGTTTGGCGGGAGTGTCATCGATTTTTTGTAAGCTTTGTTGAATGAATTCATCCAAAAAGAGTATGTTTTCTGATGGTTTAGAATTGGTAAGGTCAGTTATAATAGGCTTTCGTAGGTAAGGAAACATACAACTCGAACTCTCGCATTTAACAATTTGTTCATCTAAATTGATGTAAAACGCCTTTAGGTTGTTTTGTAAGCCATGACGCAGGCAGTCTTCACACAAGGATCCAATTTCATATATTGTCATTTCCACAGATGTTCACTCGAAAAAATAAAATTTTTATTTAACAATGTGTTATTACTATAGTTTGTTTTCGAATGAATAAAGTACATATATTCAATGGATTAAATAGAAATAATTTTTTTATACGTGAATTCAAAAATAATTCTCTAGACAACATTTATGTTCTAAAATCAACAACACCAAAGTCAAATTGACAGTTCTAATATATCAGTTGCATTCAGCACCTGAATTAAAATATAGACGTGTTCCTTTACTACTTTAAAAGATATTCCAAACTCCAGATTAAGGCTTTGTGCACATTAGTATGCTTTTCAAGCCAAAAAATCGACAAATCCAAATTTAACTTATTAACATGCTAAGTTTAAAGACAACTATTTTGTGTCAGGCGATAATGTGTAGCATTACATAATAATATATAATATTATGTTTTATCAGTCCTTACTGATATTCACCAGAATGTTTGATATTGTGTGACAGTCAGCATTGCTGCATCAATAAATATTTTCTCACATTACTCAATAATCAAAACCAAATAAGCCAACATATACTTTAGAAATGTATATCCATTCTTGATATGTATATCAACCATTGTGTTAAATAAAGTAGTTTTGTTTTTGTAAGGAAAATCCAATTTTGCTTATGTGTGTATTATTAATTAGCTTCATAATATTCCATTCATAACAAACGCAAATAGTATTTGAATTTGTTTCATTCCACGCACTTCAAAGTGAAGATGCGCGCATCTACAATAATTCTCTGCTTAGGTATATGACAGTTGAACTGAATTATTTTGTTGACGGTCAGTTGTACAAATATTTGATCCGTGATTGAAAAATTCAGCCATTAGAGGATTGAGGTTTAAACTTAAATGTATCACAAAGGAAACATCTCGCTTATTTCAGCGTGTTATAGCTAATGTTCAACTACATTACACTGATTTGACAGAAAAGCTACTTGGATTGTTCGAAAACAAAGTCGCTCCTAATGTAGGTTGGATATCCTAGCCGCTTCGTATTCGTACGCGAGCATTGAGGACGTTCACTCAAATATTCTCAGCAATCTGGAATAAATTTCTGTTGTTGAAATGTGTTCAAAAGTACATCTGATATGAAAAAATAGCTGTTCTCATAAAAGTCATCTTGAGTTAACCAAGTTACACAAATATATAGAACAACTGACTACAAAATTCATTTGGTATGTATTTTTGTTCTGATTTTTCGACAGCTTTCAGCTAACAACCTATCTGATTATCGTTCACAAATATACTCCGATAGCTTGGTATCCGTGATAATAGCTCATATCCAGACTTTTTTTGACAGAATTGGCAGCTTATACAATTTTGAAGAGTGGGGATGAAATTCTCTCATTACGATATATATTCCAAAAAAGTCAGGAACAGCTTGAGCACAATTTTCTGGCAATTTTTAAGCGTCAACTGAACATTTTTTTGAAATATATTTGCTTCCTCAAAATTCATATTTTTTCCTCTTCAAACTAATAGTTTTGGATTTTATTGGTTATAAATTAATTTATTTCTTCAACAAATCTTTTCTCACAACGAGCTGTTTGTTCTCTATTTATAACAAACTTCAAGCTAACAATTGTAAGGTTTTTGCCCAAACATTGCTGCCTACAAGAATGTATTGGGCAGAAATTAGCAGGAAGTTGAAACATTTGATTCTCTCAAGAGCGATCTCTTCTGCCCAAAACTGTTAAATTTGTTAGTCTGGAACACAAATAAGCCAAATAAGACTGGAAACTTTCGTACGTTTCACCCCCCAAAACCCATTTGCTTACATTGTTGTGTTTGTAGCTTTGAAACTCTATCCATGAATAGATGGGAAATCGAAAAGCAAAACAAAAACAAATTACTAGGGCTGTGTTGTCTATGCGTCTATAGGAAGAGGAACAGAAAAGATTCTTGTATGCGTTTTTATCAATGTGTCTATTGCAAGAGGAACAGAAATGTTACTTGTGTGCGTGTTTCAGCTTGTAGGCAAATGTCAAATGAAAGCAGAGGTTTCTGGGCTTTAAGTTATTAGTTTATGGTCTGGAACATGAATTGACAGAAATTGTTGCAGTGTGGATTAGACCTAAGATATCTAATTAGTGAGTGAACGTTCGCACTAATGTACATGCCATTAAAATCCGATTGAACGAGTTCATTTGATGTACTAAATTCAATTCAAATGTCAAATATATTCAAAAAAAAATCTTAGACGTCAAATTACACACTCGTGTTTTGTACTTTTGGTTTTTGATCATTTCGATTTAAAAAATCTTTTAATTGATAACAAAACTCTAACTTTTCAATAATGGGCCTATCTCCAGGAGCTAAAGAACGTTTGGAAACAGTGTTTGAGGTCACTAAAACTGTATTCCATTGGGGATTCATTCCAATGGTTCTATATATGGGTGAGTAGTTTATCTTTTACACGGCAGTGATGATTTCTTTAACAATATTTAATTTAATTTAAAGGCTTCCGAAAAGGTGCTGAACCTGGCATGCCGCCACTCACAATCTTAAGTCTTCTCTGGCAGTAAACTTAGAACATCCTTAGTGTTAATAAATACATATACATTATATAAATCTTAAAAGATAAGAATGAAGTTAGTTTTCTTTTCCATTTGAACTGCAATATCGATTTAGTCCGACACTTATCTCGTATATGTTCTCAAAAGGAGTTAAGAATTGGAAGTGTTTCCAAATAATAATAGTTAGGTACTTGTACTGAACATTTTAACAAATAAGAAGAAATGGAATGTCCTGGAAAATCATATCTTAGGCCCTAATTATGAATAGCGAATCGGACATTCGATAAGTTGCGAACAATTTAGCGAACTTCGATTATCATAGTATTATTAATAAGAAGTTGTTTTTTTATAATACAATTCTATATACTACTGAAATTACTCAGCCAAGTAAAAGACTTAGCATTATATTTAATTGGACTTGTTGAATTTTTGATTCCAAATAGCTTTTAACGGCCTTTAGTCCACAAAATTTGCGTTTCATCCCAGCAATCTCACTGGACTCATCAGTTCGTTAGTGAGCGCCTTACCAAGTATTATTAATAGCGAAGAAAACATATGTTAAGCGTGAAATCCTGTTTGTGTTGCGTTAAATTGTTTGTAAATTTTTGTTTTGTGTGCTTGATTTTGTATTTTTCGACGATTTAATTAAAAAAAAAGACAATTTATGTTAAGCAACATTTTATTTTTTGAGGTGATTGAGTTTGAAACGAAAATGCAAGAAAAACTTAGCATGGGCCGGCTGAGAAAAAACATTCGTTATATGTAGTTCTAATACCTTAGAACTCCCGAACGATGGCTTACACATAAAAAAAAATCAATGTTTTGTCGTCCATTAGGATTATTTTTTACTTCCGATTGACCAAGGATGTTTTTTTCGAATGTCGCCAACCAAATAAAGCATGTGTTAACGCTAAGAACATCTATGCAGTTCCATCTCTTATAAAATGGCTTGCACATTGAGATTTCTTGGGAGTAGTTGCGGGCAAAACCGTGTCGGTAATGATTTCGGTTTGAGTCTTTCACAGTGAACTGTGTCAGGCGACAATTTTTAACTTAACTGCAATTTTCGTTTCAGCTTTAACTTATAGTCCAACCGAACCCATGTACAAAACCATCTTAGGTGCAAGCAATAAAACATTTTCTTACTCTCTTTTTTATCACGAATGCTAGGCTCAAGAGAGTTTAATTCGATAGGAAATTGTTCCCAATAAACTTTTTGGTTATTCTTCGAAGAACCAAACACAACTATACCTTTACTAACTAGTTTTGCAATTGCTTTGCATTGCACATAAATACATTATTTTCTTGTCGGTCATTACGATTACGAAAATAACTAGCTACAGTTAATACAAGTAAATTTGAAACTTTTATCAACAATAAATAGAAAATGTTTGCCGGCACAACAATTCGCTAACGCCATCACTAAATATTTTGATTCGATAGTATATCACACTTACATGGGTTAAATTAGCGAAGATTCACTATTTTTAATCCCTCGATAATCAAATTCGCTAAGGTTTTGACATTTGAAGCGAGCTAAGTTGGAGCGAATCGCTATTGGTAATACGAAACTAGCGAATTCGCAAGATTTTAAGTTCGATTCGCTACTTTTAATGAGGGCTTTAATGTGGGGAAGTATGTACGTAGTTATATTTGAAAATAGACACTGATAGCAGAAGAAGCAACAGTGTATCATGTTGCTAAAATTCATCTCTATTTAGGTCTTTATTGAATATAAGCTAATAAATAATAACCTGCTATGTAAGTGCTTATTATAACTTTCCTTAAATTAACCCGAATGTTTGAAAAACATGCACAACTTTTTTTTTTATTGAAAAATGAATAAAAATGCCTAACCACAATTTCAATATTGTATTTGGAAATCTTAAATTTCAGTGGCGCAAACCTTTTAGCATAGAAACAAACCAAAAAGTACATTCCTTCTCAAACTAATTAATTGTTCCGAATTGTATCTCCTATAATCACACAAACTACAGTTTCTTGCTGTGATTTTGCTATAACATTGCATGGGCTTGCATCTTGCATGAGTATAATAATTTTTTTGAGATGTTGAATAGCAAAATCGTATCGAAATCACCAAAAAACATTGAACTAATAGCTTTTTCACACCAAACCTTTGTATATGAAACCTATAGTACTACTATAGGCGTTTTTCTTTTTTGGTTCAGAGCAGAGTCGGAGTTGTCAAAAAATTTGCTTGTGTTTCTTTTTAACTCAGAGCATGCAGAGCTCCAAATGTGTGTTTCTTTTTTCGTTCTGAACACGTATAGATCGCACTCGACGTGCTCGAACATATTTGACTGAGCATGTGAGTAAATTGCTGAACGCACCAAATGCCATGTGTATCAAGAAGGAAAATGTGAAGAAAAAAATAATTAGATAAATAAGTTGGCGAAAGAAGTTGATCGCTTATTGATTTTCTGTATCTGGTGTGTGTCAGTGTACAAAAAAGGGTAGGTATTGTTTTTTATGGTTAAAAATGAAAATGTATTCTGATTTCTGTGGTTCAAGTGTGTTTAAAAAACTCACTGTTCAGAGCTCGCTCTGTTTGGATAAAGTTCAGTGCATAATTTATGTGTTCGAACTCTGTTCAGTGCTCTGCTCTGAAAGAAAAAAAGAAAAACGCTTATGAGACAGAATTTTTAAGCTAGTAGTTCCGTCGATGGCGGCTCTAATTTCTATTTTCTTGATATTGAATTGTTGATGTGGAAGAAGAAAAGGTAGAGGCAAAAAGGAAAAAGCAAGGGAGATGTTCGAATCTTATTAGTTCTGACAACAATATAAAGGGTAAGGGAGAAAACCGAATAAGCTGTTTTTGCCATGGCAACCTTCAAAATATGGCGTGTATAAATAAATGATATCAAGGTTATTGCCGTATACATGAATTTGAAGTTAGAATGTATATGGGTTTACATGCATGTATAGGATATTATAGAATTTATTTTAAATTTTTCTTTCAAATGTTGGATATTTGGTGGATTTTAGGATTTCGAATTGTAGCAACGTTGCTACTTTTCAAGTTTTCTATGCGAAAATAGCCAAGCAATGTTGAGAAATTTCAATATTTTTTGTTTAGGTAGGTACATATGTACCCAGATACCCACCTACATACAATTATGTATGTACATAGGTACTTCTTGTTCTTTTTCAAATAATATATATTGGGAATAGTTTAATTTTTAGCTCCACAGACAGATTTATTTGGAAATAAGTATGTAGGTACCTAGGTAGTACAGAATATTTTTTTATATATTTTTACTAGCGAAATATTATATATGTAGGTACTATATTGCAAGTTATGAATTCGTAAAACAATCGAACTCGAGATTTTGATCAAACTTGATATTACGATGATAGCGAAGACGAAAAAATGGGTCCCGCAATTCCGTCACTTTAAACGTTTTTTTTGCATAAATATGCCCCCAGTTTTTTTTTATATTTAAGACGAAAAATGACGGTACCTAGCTACCTGCCATACTTTTTTTTTGACCAAAAATGTAAATATTATTTTATTTACTACAATTTAATAGTACCTATAATCCAGTTTTATTTTTAAAAAAAATATTTAGTAGGTAGACTAACTACTTTCTTACTTCTCATAGAATCGCACTTTTCATATTTTGTACTTTTTCACTATTAGATGAACCGATTGAAATAATTTTTTTATGCAAACGCTTCCTAAAAGTGTAAATAAACTGCATATTCAGATTTTCAAAAAAAATGTTTTTTTGATTTTTAAAAAAATAAATACATTTTTTTTTGGAAAATCGATTTTTCAAAAACTAATCACTGAATTTTTTTTCAAACTAAAATTTTATATGTATAATCCCCAATAATTTTTTGGATTTTGAAAAAAAAAAAACAATATTTTGCTAAATTAAATATTTTGACGATTTTTTTTTTAAATAATATTTTTACATGTAGGTACATATTGTTAAATATTCATTTAAAAAAATCCAGCAATAAACGACTTAAAAAAATATTCAATACCTATTAATAAGCAATTCTTATTTGCAAATTCGTCAACTCGATTTTTTACGAAATTACTTATCAAATCTGAATTTTCAAAAAAAAATATTTTTTTTTCAAAATCCAAAAAATTATTAATATAAAATAAAAAAAAATTGGGTCACAAGAACAACTTTTTTGCACAACGATTAACAGAAATCTCAAATTTTAACTGTTATATGCTTTTCACACCAAATACACTTGTTTTCCCATACATTTTTGATAAACCACTCGTTTTGATAAACTACAAGTTGAAACTACGTTTTCATCTACCAATTAATCCAGATTTAAGGGGATTAACCATAAATCCTCTTTGAAATCTTCTAAATCTTGAAGATTTCCCATACATATTTTAATATCCTTAAATAAAGATTAGAAATTAATCTCATTGAAATCTTCAAAGTAGAAGATTTTCAAAATAAACAAAACTTATTTCGTGGAACGGGCCTATCCAAATGTCATTTTCTCCATTGACAATCAACAAAATAAAAAAAAAACTGTCATACAATAATTAATTTGTTTTTGGCTGTTGTAATTTGTCGTTGCCTTAATACTGTTTTTGTTTCTAATAATGTATACAAATAAGAGACAATAAAGTTAAAATAACAAAAGCGGTCTTAAATCCAATTGGCGAATACACAACAACTTGACCTACCTGGCGAAATCCGAAATGGCACCAAAAAACGAAAATGGTCCGACGGCGACGGCCAACAAATCTTAATTCCAGGCTGTTAATGATAGCCTTGATAAATTGAGCACAGCTCTAGATTTCATCGAACAACGCACTTGCAACATAATGCCCCAACTGAAGTACTGGAGGAACTTTTGCATTCCAATCCTGAGATCCGACGATCTTTGACCGATGAAAAGACAACCGCAACATGCATCCTTCAGAAAGCGAAGAAAAATATTGGAGAGATTGGGAGTTTATTTTCTTGTTATTTAAATGTGAACTTTCGCAAAACAGTATTTTTTGTGTCTTATTATTGCGTATATTTTTGGTTGAAATTGAGAACAATTTCCGGTTAATGTTTTTGAACATTTTAATTTCCTCTCGCAATGACTCGATTTCCTCTGAGGTTGAACCTCAGTATGGAAACGTCAAACTAATCTTTTTTTCTCTGGTGAAAACACTGCAAGATTAATTTTTAAACTACTCAATTTAAACCGGATTATTTTTAGGTGAAAACGTAGTTTTAAATAAAACCTATCGAAAACATGTTGGATTTGCAAGATGAACTAAGCGAACACACCTTGTGAAACATTCAGTGCTCAATTAATCGTAACATAAATAGCCGACGGGTTGCTGCCAGGAAGAACAAAAAAAAACAGGTGTCTGGGGTAATTTCAATTTCATTTCACAACGTATTTGTTGTTGTTGTAGTGCCAAAATAATTGAAATGTCAAACGAAAACTTGTAAGTGTTCAGTGTGAACGGTTTTCGAGTTTTGGTAAACTTTAAGCTGAAAACTCGGTTCTGGGTTCCGGCCGAATTTATCGAATGTGGCCTCAGTTGACAGGCCAGGCATCGTCCTCTGGCCTCTGGCCCAAGAATTCGCAAAATCTGAACTTGATAATTCTTAAAGCATTTATTAACGGAAAAGAACAGGTAATTTCAGATTATGAGTGTGTTTCTTTATTTATTCCAAGATAAGGAATAGAATGGATGGAATAGACGAAATGTTTATCCAGAATATCCAGAATGGAATGAATAAAGAAACAAAAATACTATCCGGAATAGAAAAGAAAAATATGACATCAAACAGCTGTTTGAAAGTGTTGTGATGATGACAAAAAAAAACAGGTATCTCTATGGAAAATAGTAAAACTACAATATTATAGATTTATTAATTAATGAAAACTCACATTTTATTATTATTTATACATTTACTTCAATAATTAAAATATAGAAAAATGTTTGGTCATCCATTTGATGATTTGTTTATTTTTATTTTTTTGCTTTCATATGAGAGGGTTATTCCGAGAATATTCTTTTCATTCCGTGTTTAACATGGAATAAAAAGAATGCATTCCAAACGTTCGGGAATGAATAAAGAAACAACAAAATAGTTTATCCGGAATATTCCATAGAACAAAGAAACGCATGGTATTTCGATTATTCTGGACATACCAGAATGAATAAAGAAACACATTCTATGGGTGCTTTCATAAATGAATGGTTGCTTTGTTTACATGCGAATATATTAACATCAGAAAAACTATTTGCGCATGCATTTTAATATGCATTTATGAATACTTTCTCTGATTTGTTTCATTTTCATGTTGACCAGAAACAATTCTTATGTGTATTTTAAGTTTGAGTTCAACTTCGAATTTTTTAGCGAAAATTTGGACAGACGGAACTTTTTCCATCATTTTGAACGTCAACTGTTCTTTATTGCAAAGTTGTATATGCTGATGCGCACACATTAAGCTAACAAGCCTCAAGAAATATCGTGATTACTTGTTGATGCCGGCCGGTGATCGACTGGTATAAATATGGCGAATGAAATGAAATCAATGCATTTTATTAGGAATGATTATCCCGTGTCAGTGGATGAACCGAAAAGAATAAAAAGCAACTTTATATATTTAATGCAATTGAATATTTATTAATAAAAGAATAACTCGTTCTAATTTGGAAAAGACAACCTTGTGTGCGACGTCAGTAAAAAAAATCTTGTAAATTGGATGTGCAACGACTGTATCTGTCAGATGCGATGAAAAGTATTCGTATTGTTCGGTTGGCTGCCATGTTGCTCTAGAGGGTGATACGTAACGATGAAGTGTAAACTACAATACATTTGAATGATATATTATTTCATTTAAAGCCTATTTGCTTCGCTTCAAGCATTTTGTTTAAGAAAATATCACTTTTTTAATCAATTAGAGCTTTCGATAGTGTTATGTGGGTCATTCGAAACAAACAACTGTTTTTCATCGTCAAACAAATAAACGATCAGCATCGCATCCGCAACAGATATGTAATCATTAGCATCAAAATCAAGCATTTGACGTTTTGCGAACTTTCTCGAAATTACAGTAGGGCCCCTGCTCAATGACAGGAATGCAATGCTAAAATATAATAATGAGTGTTTTCTCATTTTATTTTATAAAATATTATTGTGTTGTGGACTCTTCCTTGTGTTGCGTGTTGTTTTTATCTTTTTATTTTTACTTGCGATTATAGAGACTATAAGTTACCTGTTATAGCGATCAGGAAAAAAGTTCTAAATGCTACACTAATCAATGACAAATAACACAGATTTCTTTTTGCAGGAAATATTTGCTATAGAACAATTATTTTTGGTTTAAAATGTAGCTATTTATTTATTTTTCACATGAAATTTCATTTTTCGTGCCAGCAAAGTGGAATAAATCATTCCAATGGGTAAATTCAAATGTGGGTACGATAGCATATCTAACATAAGTTAGTATCCACTTAAGTTCCTGAACAACCCACATCGGTTAGGTTAAATTTATATTATTTTGTGCATATCTTCTTGATATTACTCATGGGATGCAAAAGTATACCAAAGTTTTTCGATAACTTGATATTTATTAGCAGCAGCTATATTTTCATCAGATGTGTCCTTACATTGGATTACAACAACACCTACATATCTATTGGTCAGAAAAAATCAAACATTACGATAATAGAGAAACCTAAAAAACTGATCGGCAAAAAATGTCTATCTGTCAGTCAATCTGTTGTTCTTATTTTATTGACGTCATATGTTAAACAAAATCCATTAATCCACAAACAACAATTTGCATATTTTGTTTCACATATGATGTCAATAAAAAAAGAATACATCGAAGTGTCGTAATCTTGTTTTCTTTGATTAATGGTCTGTGTGTATAAAGAGCTGCAGCATAAATAAACGATTACCTTCAAATTTGGTATGTGTGATTCTTTTGGCATTCCTTAAAGGGAAAATTTAAATTTTATTTTAAGGCTTAAAAAATAACGGTACCCATCATAAGGAAAAGCTTATTTTTCCCGAAAACGGCTCCAACGATTTTGATAAGAAATTTTGCGATTTTTTTTGTTGGTACTAGCTATCATTTAATCAGAACCAAATTTACGGGAATGTTCTGTTAATGAAATCTTCAAAGTCAAACAAAATGTGAATACACCCAAATTTGTACCCGCCCCAAATCCTATATTGGGTCAAGCAGGGTGATTTTAGGGGGTAGCATGCCGCCTTTACGAGACGAGCTTTTTGTACACGGCGAACCTAAGTCCAAAAACATCAAACAACTACCAAAATTCGGCCTTTTACCCTTTTACAAGGTGAAATAACGCCGAATTTCGGAATTCGCCGTTATTTCACGGCACCGTTCAAGCTATACATCGATAGCGGTAGATAAGTGTGACGTAAAGTATATAAAGTGTGTGGATAAGTAAATTTGAATTCTCCGATTCCGTAGTTAAATGTGCGTAGGTATACGTATAGGTATTGTGCATTGTTTGTATTTTGATTAAATTATTTAAAATTGTCGATTCAAGAATTATTGTGGAGTATAGAAGTAAGTATTATATATGATATTTTTCTCATATTGGAAAAAAATAAATAAAAAAACATGTTTTTTTTTTAAATATCTCTAATAATAATTGTGTTAATATTTACGTCCGAAAATTGGATAAAAAAAACAAGAATCAATGGGGGAACTTGCAAAAAAAAGAAAATTATAAAATCAAATTAGGTGAAATCGATATAGAGATGAAGTACATTTAAATTTTTGATATTACAAGTAATTTTAATATGAAAAATTGCTGTTATTTTATAATTTAATGTTTTCACTTCTATTGGTAGTCCTAACGATTGCTTCCATTTTTTTTCTCATAAGTTCAAATCTATCCAAGAAATAAAATGGTGTACTTTTTTTGAGCTAAAATTAGTTTAAATATTTATTTCAGAATTTTGAATTATTTTTTTTTTGATTAAGTCGATTTAATCTTTTCTTTTTAAGTTAATATTATTAAATATTTAAGACTGTCATACCAATTTTTTTTTAGAAAAAAATTAAAGAAATTTTGTTTATATAAAAAATTAAGGAAGAAACAACTTTTAAAATTATATTTTCGAAATTAAAATATAATGTGATCGAATCTTGCGATAGATATATGCACACACATATGGTAAGTTTTGGATTCGTAAAAAACACTCTAGTTTTTGATCAAATTTATTGATATAACAATGATAGTGAAGACTAGACTACCTTACCTAACCTACTATAACAGCCTCAATGTTAAGCTACATGAAAGTTGTTAACTATACAAGAGCAAGTTCGTACGATCCAGGCGCAATTTTATTTTATTTTTTTGTACATGCACTCAAAATCTTCAATAAGTGCATCAGCATTCCCAACATAAGTTGACGTTTTCAAGGAACATATTTTCGTTTTATCACTGGAAATCCAAAATCCTTTTAATGCCTCAGGACAACATATGTTTTTAAGCAAATGGATTAACAAATCATCCCACAAAAGAAATTCCTTAACAGAGAATCGCTCAATCAATCTGACTTCCATTTCTAATGACCTACCATACCAAAGTCAACCATTTCCATTCCCGCATTTAGGACAGTGACCGAGCGTAGAGGTAAACAAAAGCCATCGAAGAATAAAAAACCTGCACATTTTGTTCTCTGTGACCGCAAACATTTACGCACATTTCCTCTGTTCTAATAGGATGGGAAACCTTTTAATCCATCACTTAAAAACCCCTTTAAAAGTTGGCCTTTAGCTTTGAATATTGTAAAGTCTTTCCGACCTCATGCAAGGACTAATTTAAAATTTTCAAAAGGACATCATCAACAACCGAACTGTTTTGTATCGTTCTTAGCTGCCCCTTGTCTGGTCTGACGTTTTCGAAGAGTCGATAGACAATGCGTCAGCAGGCACTAAATGGAAATTCCTTTTCGTAACCTATTCGAGTATTTGAAATGTGCGGTTGTCCTCATGCTAACACTCTTGAATACATTTCCTTTTCTAATTTTAGAAGCATCTACCCTATCTTGGAGTCTGGTGAAAGCGAAAAACTGAATAGTTGTGCGCTCTCAACACCCTATTGCATTTTCATATGAGACGCTATACAAACAATGTAGAAGGAACACATTCAGAAGCAGCTTTCTGTTCCGTCTAAATCACCTGGTTCAATGGTAAAGGTACGATGAAAAGTCAGACTACATTAACTAAACATCGTCGTCGTGTCTGCCCGGATGATGCTATTGTAACGTTTGATAACGAAATTTGGAGATTGGCTTTTTGGGAGAACATTTTGCTAATCTACTCTTCCTTGCATTATCTATGTAAGCAAACCGTTGCGTTGATGTGTTCACATTGATCGGTCTCTTCCTTATTCTCCTATGTCCTGGTTTTGATGTAGTATGTAAACGAACGTTGATGTGGACAATTGGAATAGGCGAAAATTAGTATTCTTCTACACTTAGTATCCAGCATTGGAACATCACTTAAGCATTAGGTATATGAAAGTCCAAATCCGCCTATATGTATGTACGTATTTAATGTTGGGTCGGGTTTCGGTTACCTAAAGTTAAAGGTGGTGTTTTGTTGGCTTTGATGCTATTTGCCAGTTTATTTGAAATAGAGAAAAAAAATTCAAAAAGATTGTTTCTATACTCAAATTAGGTCTTATTATGAAGATTATTCAAAAATCCTGTTTATCATTAAGACTAAGAACGTTTTGGAGTATAAGTCACAGAAAATTCATTCACCCATTCCAAATAATTTATTATTAAGATTTTAAGTGAATTTAATAGAACAAAATTTGATAATTTTATTGAAATTCGCCAACAAAAATTCGTGACATATATATGTCGAATTCCTAACAATTATTTTTAAATGATTGCAGATCGATTTTACTTGCAATATACATAGGTACTATCTGAGAAGTTTTGCATTTGAAAAAAATCGAACTCGAGATTTTAATCAAACTTGACTTTACGATTATATAGAACACCAAAAATTGGTCCCGCAATTCCGTATGTACATATGTACGTAGAACGATCTACAAACTTGGTATTTATGTCTCACAGGTGATTCTCTCAAATAGATTTTTGAATCGCTTCTTTATCCCCAAAAATAACGGTACCGAACATACAATATTTTCTACCATCTTAATTATCTCGAAAACTGATCTACCGATTTTGATAAAAATAAAATGCACGACTGGATCGCACGAACTTGCTCTTACGTTCGATTACATCGTATGCAAAAGATTTCTATTTATGATCTAAATAAATTTTTAAAGTCATTTTTTACTTTATTTTTTATACACAAAGTTTATTTTTTTTCAAAAAAAAAATTCGTATGTCAATCTTAAATATTTAATAATATAAACTTAAAAACAAAAAATTAAATCGGATTAATCAAAGAAAAAATAATTCAAAATTCTGAAATAAATACTTAAACTAATTTAAGCTCAAAAAAATGTAAGCCATTTTATTTCTTGGATAAATTTGAATTTATGAGAACAAAATTTTAAAAATCTGTGGAGCGGTTTTTGAGAAAAATAGTTTTTTTTTAACTTTTTGAAAAAAAAAATTCAAAAACACCAATTAATGGTATTCAGCAAATACATTATAAATATAATTTTTGAAAAAAAATTTAATTAGCAGTTTTCCAAATAAAATTTTTAAAATTTTTTTTCTTAAAAATGCTTTTAAGACTATAAAAAATACTAATTAAAAATATTGGTACGCAGTATAAATTGGGCAACCTAAGGCTATATATGTGTGAAATTTCGAAAGAATCGGGTAAGCCGCTTATGAGAAACAAAAAAAAAACGGTCCTATGGAAAGTAACATTTTTAGACATTTAAAAATTTTTTTTTTCAACCATATGAAGGGTCGTATTTTAAAAGCTGCACTGATTTTTTTAATCAAAATCGTTAGAGCTGTTTCCGAGAAAAATATGCTTTAACGTAACAGTTATATGGCAGGTACCGTTATTTTTTGACAGACTGACAGACTGACAGACTGACAGACTGACAGACTGACAGACTGACAGATTGACAGACTGACAGACTGACAGACTGACAGACTGACAGACTGACAGACTGACAGACTGACAGACTGACAGACTGACAGACTGACAGACTGACAGACTGACAGACTGACAGACTGACAGACTGACAGACTGACAGACTGACAGACTGACAGACTGACAGACTGACAGACTGACAGACTGACAGACTGACAGACTGACAGACTGACAGACTGACAGACTGACAGACTGACAGACTGACAGACTGACAGACTGACAGACTGACAGACTGACAGACTGACAGACTGGCAGACTGACAGACTGACAGACTGACAGACTGACAGACTGACAGACTGACAGACTGACAGACTGACAGACTGACAGACTGACAGACTGACAGACTGACAGACTGACAGACTGACAGACTGACAGACTGACAGACTGACAGACTGACAGACTGACAGACTGACAGACTGACAGACTGACAGACTGACAGACTGACAGACTGACAGACTGACAGACTGACAGACTGACAGACTGACAGTCTGACAGACTGACAGACTGACAGACTGACAGACTGACAGTCTGACAGACTGACAGACTGACAGACTGACAGACTGACAGACTGACAGACTGACAGACTGATAGACTGACAGACGGACAGAATTTTTAGACCAACTTACTTTTTTCGTCTTCGCTATCATCGTAATGTCATGTTTGATTGTTATCTCAAAACTTTTTTTTTCGACGAATGCATAACTTGCCTTATAGTGCCTATAATCGCAAGTAAAAAAGTGTTTTTTTGTGTAAAATGGCGCAGAGAGTCTGAGGACATTATGGCGAGGGTGAGCCATAATGCTCTTTTGAAGTTTTCATGTAAATTATAGTTTTATACATTAGTACCTTATGTCTCTTCGTCTCTTCCCGTTTTTATAATTTTGTATAATATAGTTATGTATGTTATGTGATGCATAGTTTACATCTATCCATTCTAAAAATAGTATTTTAAATGTAAGTTATACATCTAGCCGACGATTCGGATTGCCCCGAAGATTTCGGAGAGCATTTGTGTTGGATGTAGTGAAGATAACACGACTACAACCAAACAGGACGAGTGTATGCAGCATGGATTTAGAACACCTGAGATGGAGGTGGGCGTTCAAATCACAAATAAAAACTCCCCGCCATATTGCCCTCAGGGGAACGCCATATTACCCGTAGGTAGGGCAATATGTTTTTTTAAACTCTTTTGAAATGAATTTATTTTTTGTAAAAAGTCTAGAATTATTATTTTTATTTTACTTATTTATGTTACTTTTTTCTCTAATTTAATATGAAAAAAAAAAATGTTGATGCCATAATGCCCGAACTTACCCTAGTTACGTTCTTCAATTATATTTCTAACCGACGTCTTTAAATCTCATTTATAAAATATATTTTAAATTTAAATTTATAGTAAAAGAGTATGTAAATATCGTATATATTATTTGAATACAAACAATAACTTTTCCAACGGAACCTAAAACATAACGTTTTCATGTTAAATTCGAAAGATCCCCAGCAAAGCTTAGTCTCCCAGTTACTTGATATTAACTACGCTGGTAAAGTTCTATCACCAAGAAAAAAAGGTAAATTCCCCCAGAAGTACCCAAACTTTTTATTAAAAATGTGGAATACATTATGACCAAGTACCTACGAATAATTTCGAGAAATGTGGGCAGAAATTCCTAATTAAAAATGCATATAACTAAACAGTCACATCACCCAAAATTTTTAGGATCTGACACTATAAGAGATTATAAAAAAAAATATCAACTTGCCCAAGCCGAACAGAAACTTACTTGGACGTTTTTTTGTTATTTGAAGTCCTATATAATCTGTAGATAGTTCAAAAAATATTGTTAGATTTTTAATGTTCCTACTCAAAAAATGTTTGCGATGCATAGCTATGTTAAAGAAAGTGACAATAGCCGTATTTTATTTGGAACCTGTCCATTGTACAGTAATTAATTCCAAAAAAAAACGCATCGACCGTAGCCCTTTTTTTAGTTTTGTAAGAATGGTACCCCTGCACAGCTATCACAAGCAATGAAATAGTTTTGTGCAAAGTATTATTAAGAAAATATCAAAATTATGACCAATAATTTACTTAATACAATAGAAAGTAGAAAACGTACTAATATTAATTAATGTTTGAAAACCACCTTTACCTTTTTTCTCCATTTTCAATTTTAAATTCAAACATTCATTTTGCATCAATAGAAAGGAAATGATAAGGGAATAGACTATGGCCAAGATCCCTTTTTACACAGGGCAATTTTTGTATTGCTTTCAAAATCGTCTATGCCTTTCACACCAGGAAATATAATTGCAGGAGATTTGTTTGTTTCTTTTTAGTGTTTCTTGGTTTGAACGCACACTACACGTAGTTTAAATTGTTCACTCGCCTTACATTTCCCCTTTATATTTCATGCTTTTACTTATTTTCTGAGTAGATAGATAGAGTTTTATTATTCAAGTCAATTTAAAAATTTATTTTCTGGGTGTATTTTGATTTCAATTCAATATTTACTCATCAGACTTCACTTAACATATGCGGAGTAAGGAACAAATAATTAACCTTTGGCCATTTCTATGTCCAGAAAAAAAAAACAATGGGATCACATAAATGTACGCAAAAAATGTGAACTAGAAGCACATTTTGTGAAGTTAAGTTGCCGCTTAGTGCGTTATAGCTCATATAATTTCAACGAATACAATTTCGCAGCGCAGTGTCGAGCAGTTCCTCTTTTTTGTAGATCTAAACATACAAAAAACTTTTATCTACTCTTTTTAATAGTAAAAGTGGGAAAGTTTTCAGAAGAACAGCTTATATATTTATTAAAAAAATGAATTATCTAAGATTTTAGAAATAATATAAACTATGTCCAAATACAAAAAAAAAAGAAAAAAAATGCTACTAAAAGACCGATTTGTCTTTCGAATGGAAATTAATAATTATAACTACTCCATGAACACATCCATTGAGATTCAATTTAACTATCAATCGTACGAGCAAAACTAACAAAATCAAATTGAGACTCGAATCAACGTCAACCATCTATCCACCGTAGCATTCTACTTTAGCTTTTCATCGATCGTAGCGAATTGAATGGAAAATGCTACTACGGATAAATTTACGATGAATAAATTTCCCAATAAAACACGGCTAATAATTTATTAATTGTCCCATTTTCTTGCAATTAATGACCTATAAAGTGGGTGTCAAAAATCTGGCGCTTTGCTTTGTTTTGTCAAATAAAACAGTTACGTTTATATTTAATTATTATACTGATATATAATAACACAATAAATATTGAATCCCATCATTCATGGCAGGATAATGACAATGCAGCCAAAGGGTCATTATATTATTTCGTGTAAATGCATGCCAAAATAAGGCACATTTTTATTTTTAAATGTCTGATAAAACGTAGTACATATAATAAAGGTAGGTAGCCCCAAGAGATATTGCGCATCTGTTGCCCTAGTTTATAGGGCAGTTTAAACATACAATAGAACTCTGAAAATTCTTTGATTTTCAAAAACAAAATCGCGTCCATGGACGATGGTAATAGCCTAAGGTCCAATGACGGATAACATGAAAATCCATTTCAACGGGATCAAAATATTCGTATTAAAAAGATATACATATGTACTGTTGTCAGCTTGTGTCGGCGGCAATCTAAATATTATACACCGCCTAACTCCCTTAACACAATTTTCGCTATTCATCTGTTCACACTCACGTGTGTTAATTCATACAATTACTCGCTCTGTTGACGCAATAATCCAAAGTCATTGTTGTTTGATGAATTCCTAGCTTGTTTAGGGGTCTTTGCATGCCGATGCCGTTATATAGTGCTAGTGACTCTTTTGCCCATCCAGGTGTGCAAAAATTTGTTCCCAATTTTGTTTTAACTTTATGTATGTGTGTGTTGGTAATCGCAAGTCGCAGCTCATAACCACAAGTTGTCATCTCTGTTAACATGGAAATGCATTAGCTAGTCAGTCTCAGTTAGTGTCAGCTAGCGTTATGTCAAATTTGCTTGGTTTGAGCAACGCTTAACATTGTATATTTCGGACAGGGAGCAATTAGCGTTTGAACGTGCATTTATTAGTGAGTGAGCATTGAGAAGGTGGTTGGAATTTGAGTGTACATTAAGGTGTATAATGAAACTTTCTGAAGTCCTAAAGGCTTTTCGATTGGTGAGTATGATTGTGGATATTCTTTCCATCTGGGATGGAATTTTGTTAATTTGAAAAATTTCATTGTAAATTAGATTAAAACAGGCAATCTCGGAACTCACTTTCAAAAGTATCAACAATCAGCAGTGACGGAAATGATTCCCGGTCCAATTGGTCATCATCAGTCTTCACCATATGGGCATCATTTGCTTTTAAACCCACAGTAAGTAACAATTTGTCGTTTTCATGTTTGTTTTTGCCGAATTCGAAATGTTAATAAGAGGACTAGAAGAGCGATACATTAAGAGGATTTATAAAAGAAGAGAGAATTCTTGTGAAAAAAACATTTTCCTTTTCACGTTAAAATCCCAGAATCGTTATACAAATGAGTCAGTGCTGAATTTTCAAATTGCAAAAATAAGAAATAGTCTTTAGTAATAGTATCGTGTGCAAAAAAAAACGATTCTATTGTGGCATTCATTCCAAACAGAAGAGCAAACGAAAATTTAAAATTTCGGTATCGATACGCACCTTTATATAACAAAAAAAAAATAAGTTAGAGGGAAATTAATTTTATCAGTTTTTATTTAAATATTTACATAAGCTTTTAACTGTATTTGTGTTAAGAATTTTGTATCAAAAGAATTAAATAAATTAAACGAAAGAGCTGAGATTCGAACTTTAGTTTATGTATTATAATAAACGCCTGTACAGTGGATTACTGTCTGAGGGGCTTTTAACTCATTAAACATTTTAATACATTTCTTACATCTAATAGTTCTATGATTGCTTTGAAATGAGTGTAATAAGAATAACAAAATCCAATTTAAAAAAAAAATTAATGAATTCATAAGAAGTAGTTTTCCAATCGGTTCGGATAAATGTTAGCATTGAATGAAATAAGTTGTTTATTTAATTTTTGTGTGTTTTATTTTAATTGCTTTGCCAATGACACTGTGTGCTCAATATGATGTAGTTCAAATATCAGCTGGGTGACTCACTCCTGAGAGGGTTAATTATGGCTCATGGTGATTTAAGGAACAATTTTAGACGACAAATTGCCTGACAGAGACAAACGGCACTATCTCGAAGCCCAGTTCACTTTAGCATTTGCAAGATATAACCGTATCCTAATGTTTAATAACGTATTTTTGTTCAATACCGAAAGTTCTCCTTCATACAATGATTTTGTTCGTGAAAACCTGGGTGGCTTTGGTTTTTCTGCTGTAGATAGTGCCGATGTTGTTGAAAGTTTGCATTCTATTCAAATGCTATTGGACCTGATGATATTCACCCTTCTTTTTTGTACATGATTCTGCCTATAGTGCCACCTCTCACTTACCCAGACCTTTGGAAGGTGGCCAAAATCATACCACTTCCCAAAAATGCGAAAGGAAATGAATGCAGACCTATAACAATTTTGCTTTTTTTATCTAAATCGTACGAGAGGATAGCAAATCAACGCTTAATTTACTGCCAATTCTATGCCAATTTACAGCACTTTTGAATGTTATTGACGATTTTAGGCAAGCACTGGATCATCATCAATCTTTGTAAAAAGCTTATACATAACTTCAAATTTTCAGCAGGTGCAACAAAATTGATTTCTTCTTACTTGCGTAACAGGAAGGCAAGCAGTGCAAGTTGGAGACAGACTTTCTAATTTCCTCCCTAATGTCACCTCAGGGGTCAATTCTCGTACCTCTTTTGTTTTCAGCTTATATTAATGAACTTCCTTCTTTGATGGCCAACTGTTCTACAAATATGAAGGTACGCAGACGACGTTCAGCTATACTTCAGTTGTCCTCTTGGCCTTATTGAGCATAGAGTTTTTTGTGCAAATGAAGACTTAGAGAATGCTCTTTCTTATATGCCAAAGATTGTATTAACTAATTATCACATCGAAAATGTTGAAACCGCAAGAAATCTCAGAGTAACTCTCAACCGCTTTTCGACCTTGGATAACCATTTAATGGACTCGTCAGTAAAGTATAAGGCGAACTTCGTTCGTTACGGGTAACTCAATATTTTACACCGTTAAACAATCGTTTTTGTAAATGTCGTGAGTCTTTGGAACTCTTTACCACGGAATGTGTAAGAAGATCTTAAGCCCAACAAGCAGTAAGAGGGCCTTCAAATCTTATTTTTCAAGAATTTTTTATATATATTTTTAAAAATTTTAAATTATATTTGAAATATAATAACTTTGTATAAAGTTTTCTAGCTCTATTCTGTAAAATTATGTTTAAACTACCTTATAAGATTTTATGTCGTCCAGTTTATAAAGCAATCACGAAATAAAATTATAAAAAAAATACAAAAATAAAGTCGACTGTGCAGAATTTCCATTGTGGCGTCAGCTGTGTAGCGCGTTCCAACGTCCTAATGAATACACATATCTCTCACATCAATAAATTGTTTAAAAATTAATTCGATCGGTGACGCGTCTCTTTATTAATGCTAAAGACAATGGGGCATATTCATAGTCGCTGATAAACCTAGATTTAACTAACCTACAGCTTAAGACAATGAGTACAGACCGATTTTAATTAAAAATTGTTAGTTTTATATTTTTATAAGATTATTAACTTGTTTCACTATACAAATAGCTTCATATATTTTTGGAATGATAAAACTAACAAAATAGAATCAACGTCCGAAAATTCAACTACGACTAGGTACTTACTTAGACACAGTTTAAAAATGACTATGAATACGCGCCAATGCTTTTGTTGTTTTAGTAAAAACACACTCAAAAAAAGAGACTTTCTGCGAATGTAGTACCAATTTGTGGATCTGACGTACATTCAAAATTTCGCAAATGGGCCCCTTCGTTAAGTATGTACTTTTCTGGCTTTAATGATATTTTTGTTGGAATCTACTCACTACTCAATAATAATTTTTAAGGTAAATTTCCATCTATAAATTATTGGGAGGATATTGACCAGAGACTTCGACACAAGTTTTTTGTATCAATTTTTCAAAGATAAATTTCAAGAATGCTCTTTGCCCTATATTAAATGTCTCTAAGTATTTGCAACTACCCGACTAACAATCAAGGGAATACTGCTTTCATGATTGACAGTCAGGCAGCGTTTAAATTTATTGTTTCGGATACGTCATCATCTAAATTAATCAAACAGTGCACAAGTGGTGCTCGTATAATCATATTACCCAATAACCATTGGGTCACTCATATTTAGGTACCGGGTCGCAGAGATATTGAGGAGTTGACGAACTCTACCGGCAAAGTATCAGCCCATCGTAGCTTGTAGTTTTGAAGGGCAACATTTTCTCAATTTTTCTTTTCATTTAAATGCCTAGAGAGATATGGTGCAAAAACCGCAAACTATAGCGAAATTTTTTTTTATATTTTATTTAGAGCATACCTTGTAGTTTTTATCTAATCCAGACAGCTGGTTCAGTGACTTGAAATATATATATCTACTAGCAGAATCCCGTGCGATGATACGGACTTTACATCCAACGGGAATCTAATGAAATCTCCTATCCAAATAAAAAAAATTATTATAAACTGTTCAGTAGTTAGAGCGTGAAAGCGGAACAAATACAGTAACTCTCCCATTTGGTTCAATAATTTTGCTAGGATAATCCAGTTTCTCTTCCATCTGCTTACCAAATTTCATTAAAATCCATTAAATATTTGAGGCTTGAGTGAGGAACAAACACCCAAGTATAAATTTTCTTTCATATATAATCCTCTCCCATGGGAACCGTTCATTTTTTCCATTCATCTACCAATCAAATTTCATACAAATTCGTTCAGTGGTTGATGCGTTATTGCGGATCCAACAACCAAACATTCAGTCACATTTATAATATTAGTAAGTAGATCTTTCGTGTTGCTTTGTTTTACTGGAACACTGGATAGTATAATGCAAAGACAACTGAATTTTGTGTGTTTGTGTAGTTGTGTGTGCTTTTTGGTTTCTTGTGAACAAAGCTATGTTGGCTATGTTTTAGAATGAGCAGATATGTTATATGTGCTTTATGCAAAATTAAAACAAATCTATCCCGCAGGAACCATACACTTTATCGGGATAATAAGTATCCTATATGCTATTCAAGATCATAGTATATTTCCTTACCAAATTTCATTAAGATCCGTTCAGCCGTTCTTGCATTATTTAGCAACAAACATCCATCCATCCATCCAAGCTTTCACACTTATAATATTAGCCGGATATTATATAAAGGGTTATCCATTTCGTGGTTTCAAAAGTATAGGGCTGGAATTCGATATCTGCCAAGCTAAGTTGTTAAACCAATTTTTTTTTCAGTTGAAAGTCTGACATTTACGAAAATGGATCGCTTAACTATCGCACAACGTATAAAAAATAATAAAACCTACTACAAAAATGGTGATTCTGCCACAGCCACATATCGTGCTTTAAGAGGAGATTATGGTTTACATAATCGTCCAACTACGCAAGCAATTGGCAAAATTGTGAAGAAATTTGAAGAGACTGGATTGGTTACAGGTATTGTAAGGCCTGTGCATCATCGTTTCGCTCGTACCACTGAAAAAATCGCTGCTGTAATTGAAAGTGTTGCCGAAGACCGGAATGTGTCGATTGATCGTCGTTCTCAGGAATTAGGACTGTCTTACGGCACATTATGGCGTATTTTGCATTTGGATCTACACCTACATCCATATAAGGTCCAGCTTTAAGCATGTGACGCCAGGTGACCATTCACAACGTCGCAGATACTTTGAATGGGTGCTTGAACAAGAGGCGGTGGACGGCGATTTTTCGAACAAAATTTTCTTCAGCGAAAAAGCACATTTCTCATTCGGTGGGTATGTTAATAGACAAAATTGTCGTATTTGGGGTTCGGAGAATCCTCAAGTAATTGAAGAGAGGCCATTACATCACTGTTTGGGGCGCTCTTTGGTCCGGAGGTGTGATTGGACCTTACTTCTTCGAAAACGACGATGGAACGACTGTCGCCGTCAATTCGGAGCGTTATGGTCATATGATAACCGACTTTTTTTTTGCCTGCTATTGAAGAATACGACTTGGAGAATATGTGGTTTCAACAAGATGATGCCACATGTCACACAACTCGACCGAATATAGCTTTATTGCAAGAGACAATTCCTGGCCGCATAATTTCTCGTCGTGGCTATATCAACTGGCCACCAAGATCATGGGATTTGACATCGCTGGACCTTTTTTGGAGGGCACGCGAAAGACCGTGTTTATGCAGATAAGCTTTTAACTCTTCAGGACTTGAAAACCAACATTCGTCAAGTTATGGCTGAGATACCGCCCAATATGTATCAAAAAGTGGTCGAAAATTACCTCAAAAGAATCGATGCTTGCAACAATTCGCGTGGTGGTCATTCATCAAACTTTATAATAAAAAAGAAATATCATAAACAAAAATATTTTATATGCGTTTTATTTACGTTTACTTTTGAAACCGCAAAATGGATCACCCTATATAAATATGCTTATAAAACATAAGTACATTATAATTTACTATTCTATTATAAACCAGAAATTAAGCTATTTACTAATTTCACTTAAAATTTAAACTTTTCTTATCGTAGTTATGGCCATCGAGGATCAATTCCTGGTGTCGCGTCCGTAACTCACATTATACGCCATGCTGGTTCTGGCACAAGTGCAAGCGGAGGTTATGGAGGACAACATGGATACCATTCAAACGATTATGGGTATGTTTTAAAATCATATTAAACTCAATATTTGAAGATAATTAAATTCTTGCAATTTTATTTCGTAACCTTTGCATAAAGTGGTCATACGGGTGTTGCTAGTGGTGGCCATGTGGCGCCAGCAGGTTACGATTACCACCATCAGCCAGGAGTCCATGTTTCTGTAGCTGACACCACTGGTCCAGTTCATTCTACGGGAAAATCAGGAAAAACTACTGGATCATCCACCATTACAGCATTGACCCTACTCTCGTTTTTGTTTTTTCTCAACATTCTCCAAAACTGCCTGAAAGAACACATGGACACTATGAATCCAACAGTCATGGTAATGACAGCCGGAGTCGCCCGGACCAGAGTCAGTAAATTAGCGGAAATGAATTCCAGGGAGCAACAAAATACCATTTCACAAGTTTTGCCTCAGCCAGCGCTAACACTGAACAGAGGCGAACCCTATGCCGCCGATGCATCCACCAATGTAGACAGCCAAACACCCTTCAATGGAGGAGGCACGAAAATTGAATACAGCAATAGACCAGATCCCGAACCAGAGTATTATCCAGCTTATATAAATCGAACCATGTCACTGTCTGATAATAATAAATATCAGGAACGCTACCATTACCCATACCGTCATTACCAACGCCTACCCGGGCCATTACCCTCTTCGTCACCATCGTCATCATCGCCATCTTCTTTCTCTTCCGGTTCAAATTCAGCAGGTAGTAATTACTATTCAGAGACAATAGACCCTTACTACACGAGAATTAATTGACTTCATATGCTACCCTCCATCCAGCACGAGAACTACAACTGTATGTGAGGGGTTTTCCTTTTCCTGTTCGGTTTCTTTCTTGGTTTTAATAAAATGTGTAGTTGAGGGACTGATGTTCTCAATCTTAGGAAAAGTTGATACTTTCGTTAATTTATTTATAAAATATTAATTTTACCTAAGAAAACTTCTCAACGTGTCGGTGCCTCGGGAAAATCTCTTGAGTGTCTTTCTGAGGCATGTAAGATTAGGTGCAAAAACATTTTGTGTGAAAACGAAATGTTGCTTAATAATTCGTGAGAAATAAGCCTCATTAAGACTTAAATTGGCAAGCTGAATTGAGACGTTTTTAGTTACCGAAAGCAATATTTACCCTTTCGTTTACTCGTATATAAGCTATTTTCTTGGAAATATTTTTCTACTTCTTTAATTTTTATTTTCAAAGATTTGAAGAAGGCAGATGTAGACATTTTTCATTCTTCAGATTAATAGATAGTATACTTCATTTAATTTCTGTGTTACATATATTTAATTCTGACTGGTTTGTGGGACACAAATACTTTGGTAATTTCAACTAGCTGTCGAAATGAAAACCAAAAAGGACTCTTTTTTCACGGAAAGTTTTCGTTTGAAGGTATAAGATTGATAACATTAAGTTGAAAATAAAATGCACGACTGGATCGCACGAACTTGCTCTTATGATCGATCACATCGTATGCCAAAGATTTCTATTAAAAATCTAAATATATTTTTAAAGTCGGTTTTACTTAATTTTTTTATAAATTTTTTTTCTAAAAAAAATTGGTATGACAATATTAAATATTTAATTAAAAATAAATACTTAAACTAATTTGACCTAAAAAAAAGTACGCCTTTTTAATTCTTGGATAAATATGAATTTATGAGAAAAAAAAATTAAAAATGTGTGAAGCGGTTTTTGAGCAAAAATTTTTTTATTAAAAAAAAAAAATAATTCAAAAACTCCAATTCATAGGTATTCAGCAAATATATAAAACTATAATTTTTTTAATTGCTTTTAAAAATACAAAACAATATTAATTAAAAATATTGGTACGCAGTATAAATTGGGCAAAATAAACCCTTATATGTGCGACATTTTGAAAGAATAGGTTAAGCCATTTATGAGATAGCCGAAATAGAGAAAAACTGTCCTATTGGAAAGTACCGTTTTTAGAATTTTTTTTAATTTCTTTTTTCAACCATTTGATCGGTCGTATCTAAAAAGCTGCACTAATTTTTTTAAATCAAAATCGTTAGAGCTGTTTCCGAGCAAAATAGGCTTTGACTTAACGGCTATATGGCAGATACCGTTATTTCTTGAGCTAACAAAAAAATTTCAATTTCCCCTCTGTACAATACCTAAAAAACTCTATATACCGAGCGTTTGTGTTTTAGGTCTATACATGAATGAATGAATATTAGTATGGGGTTGTTGCACTGCGACCTTGAGATCTATTGTGCCCCCATCTAGAGCTGGGTGAGAATAGCTCATTTTACAGCTCTTCCTCCAAATTTATTTTCCTCATGAACTTGAGTATTTGAAGTATTTTTAGAGATGGTAAGTCACTCTCTTGCACCTGGTATCGCCAAAGGGGTTTTTTCCTTTGGTGAACAAGTGCATCACAATTGCCCAGAATATGGTCCGGCATTTCCTCTTTTGTGTCTATACATACATACGTACAGATAGACTGACAGACAGACATACAGACGGACAGAGTTTTTATACCATATTTTTTCGTCTTAGCTATCATCGTAATGTCATGTTTGTTTGTTATCTCAAAACTTTGATTTTCGACGAATGCATTAATTGCCTTATAGTACCTATAATGGCAAGTAAAAAGTTATTGAGATTAGGTCCCCTTATTTTGTTGCCGGTAAAATTGCATACAAATGGGATAAATTGCTGTATTTTATAGACTTTGTTCTTTTCAAAGATTTCGTTAACTGCCTTAGAAATTGAAATTCTGTTGGTATGATTAATTTTGATATTTTTTTTCGTGATATCTGCCTTTAATTTTTTATAACACAGGATTACGAAATCATTTATTTTCACCAATTTGAAAGTCGACGTAGATTAAAAAAAATGTTTAAATACATTTAATCAAAAAAAAAAACTTAATTGAAATATCTATTTATGTATGTAGGTAATTATTATATAATTTCTTCTTTATTCCTATAAACATCCTTTATACAGACGTGTTTACTTAAACCTTTTTTATATTATTTTTATTTTATATTTATTATATTTATTAAATAGTTATAGACTTATTTTATCTAATATATTTATTTACTAACAATTAGTCTAAACAAGCATGGCTTTCAAAATTTTTTTTTTTAATCCTGAAACTAAAGTTTGTAAAAAATTACATTTACATATTTGATTGCAATGATTGTCATTTTAGCTCATAGCTATTATGGCAAATAAAAAAGAACAATATTTATGGTTTCTACATGTTAAAATTTTCATTAGAAATACATGCGGTTCTTGAAAATTATTATTTAGTTTTTATTACTGTTACGACTTATCTCTCTTTCTCTTCTCTTATAAATATATAAAGAACAATCCAAACTATGTTTGTGCGCTATCTTCTTTTTTCGACTTGATCGATTTGAATGAAATTTTTAGGAGACCTTAGGACATGTTTGGAGAGTGCATATAAGAAATCTGTTTGCCGTCCGATGTCTAGAACCGGATTTATGACCAAAAATGTCGCTCGCATGTTTGTTATTGCTTTATAAGTATAAATAATGTGTTTTGCTTTGTATAAACACACTTTCAGTTTGGTTTCTCTTTGATTAATATTAAATGGATTTTGATATTTTATTTTGTCAGTTGTCTAGAATATTCCATGGATTTCTTGAACGACTTAAAGATGGAAAATTCGTTGTGAAGCTTGGAAAATTTCGGTTAATTGTTAAATTTATTGTGATAGAAGAAGTTTTGCGTTATACATTGACTTAGGCTGGCGCGATTTGACTGGAGTCCTTTTCACATTATAATTTTCTATTCAGAAAATGTGCTATTTTTCTTGTTGAAATTGATTCGAGTTTTGCGTATTATTACACTGATTCCGGCCTAACCTTGGACAACATACATAAACGTCTTGCAATAATTAATCAGAATGTCCTTGATAATCAAACACAAGAGGTACGTGCAGAAGAAATAAATGGAGACGTGCCCTTATTGCACAGCTTCAAACTGCATAATCACCACGCCTTAAACTCAACAAAAAGTTATTAGAAGAAGAAAAGTGGTAAATGTAGACTTCAATCGCGCTGCTTTGGAATACGATTCCGCAATCGCATTAACTTTCTCGATGCTCCCAGTGGTACTCGTACATGCAAGTCATTCGTCATTTAGTTGATTCTAGCAACAATTCGGCTAAGATCTCTTTCGTTGCCTGTTGCATCCTATAGCATCTATGGCATTGCTGACACACTGTTTGAAGCGCGCGATAAATTTTCTCACGGTTGAAAAGCCAATATCGTGCACAATGACCAAGAATTCAGCGACAGCGAAATTGATGCGAGAATGCAAAATCATAATTTGGGATGAATGCACGATGGCGCATAAACGCACTTTCAAGCCAGTTGACCTTACAATGATGGATTTACAAGGTGATTCGAGATAATTTGGTGGGGATATGATATTGCTCAGCGGAGATTTTCGTCAAACGCTTCCCGTCATCCCGTAATCTACTGCAGCCGATGAATTTAATTGCTTAAAATCGTCGTCTTTGTGCGGGTAAGTCAAGAAGTTGAAATTGAGAGTCGCATATCAGAACTACCCATCGGCTGCTGAGTTCTCAAGAAGAAACTCATGACCAATAAGTAAAGTGTTGTCCGGCATTGCCAGAAAGTATAAAAATCTCGATTGCATTTGTGAACGGGCAATACTAGCAGTGAAGAAAAACGACGTCGTCGATAGTTTGGTAAACGATCTTTGTTGTTTGTTTGTGCGCCCAAAGAACAAATCGAAAAACATTGTTTATCATATCATTCTCTCCTTATTTTTATTCAATTCAAATAAATCACATTGAAATTTGAACTATCTGTGTCTATTATAGCTCTGCAGTCATTTGAAGGCGTTAAATTGGGGCGAGACGAAGTTCGCCTGGTCCGCTAGTTTACTTATAAATAAAATACAATACGGAATTTAAAGCTGATAGGACTAACTAAATTATAAATAAAGAAGTAATAAAACAATAAAAGTAATTATTATGATTTGTGTATTTAAAATTAATTTTTCATTTTTTTTAGAAATGAAATCGCGATTACTAAACATATATGGAATACATTCGCGGTTGGATTCCGAATTTCAATACCTTTTAATTTTAATCTGATCACTCAGGCTCTTCAATTGAATAATTGTTGGCTGATTTTCTTTATTTCCAAATTTTGTTTCATGCAATTTAACTATTTCGCATTTAATTGTATGGGAAGTTTAAATGTTTTTACTTTATGTTTCCGTAATTCAATGTGCAATATACATATGTTCATTCTTTATTCCAGTAATTATTTCACATTTTTTCAAATTATTTGTTTTTGTTAATAAGTTAAATTTTGACTTTTGATTTTTGTGTTACGAACTTTTGTTTTGATCAGGATAAGAAAATATCTTCAACAATGAGAGCTTTTTAATAAAAAATGTCCGCTGGTGATGTGATAACATATCTCATCGAACAGTGGAACACACATTAATATCGTTTTGGAGGAATTAAAATGTATGCCCTTGGCATTTGGTATTTTTTAAATTTTCCTTTGATTAGAAACTTCTTTTTAATAAATAAAATAAATAAGAGATCATTCAATTTAACATTAGTTTTGAATATTTGAATGGTTGGGAAAAATTCAGTCGTTTAAAGAAATCCACATTCATGTAGTGCAGCTAAAGAAGAATCTCTATCTTGACAGTATGTCTGAAGTTGGGCTCAAGTTTTAGGGAGGAATGTAACTTGCTATTTCATTAGAACATTGTCTATAAAAATATCGATAGAACAATGAAAAGCACAAATAAGCCATAATAAGATTCGAAACCTTCGTACGTTTCACCCCTCAAAACCCATTTGTTTACATTGTTGTATTTGTAGCTTTGAAACTCTATCCATGAATAGATGGGAAATCGAAAAACAAAACAAAAACGAATTACTAGGGCTGTGTTGTCTATGTGTCTATAGGAAGAGGAACAGAAAAGATTCTTGTGTGCGTGTTTCAGCTTGTAGGTAAATGTCAAATGAAAGCAGAGGTGTCGGGTCTTTATGTTATTAGTTTATGATGAAAGGCATGAAACATTAGGACTGTGATCCAGGGGCTTAATCATTTCAGTTATAAGCCGTGTTCTCGTGACAATCAAGTACAGTAAGGTAAAACATTTTCACGAAAACGATCCACACTCCAACTTGATTTTATTTATTTTAATATGGAGGGATTTTCACATCTGCATTTTTTTCTGTCAAAAAGCATAAAAAATACAAGGACAACAAGAAATACAAACATACATTACTAAAAAAAATCACTTCAATGCCCTCTATGATCGAATAGACTTACTAATTATCGGAACTCAATTATACTTCGGATGAAAAGGAAAAGTAATTCCCAGTATGTTCTTATTGTTGTTTTCATTGTAAAATGTTTACTTTGCTGTACTTGCTAGTCACGAGAACTCGACTATTGTTCTATCACCTACCGTTTTTAAAATTCTTTTTTGGATTCTGTCCAAGAGACTTAAATGAGGTTTGGGAGCACCTGCCCAAATATGACAAACTTTAGACGAATGCAGGCTTTATAGATTACAGCCAGATCAGAAGGGGAGAAATAGTTCTTTCATCGTCTCAAGCATTAAATTCTACGGGATTTTTTATTCAACATTGGACAATGATGTCAAGGTCAGAATTTAATGAGCTTATTATACGCGGTCATTGCAGTTCCACATCCAAAAAACGAGGAGGTGAATCTGAAAACGAATATGTAAAGCTAAGAGTATTATCGTCAGCAAGACAATTTATTGTGTTAGAAGTTCAAGATAAGAGATCATTAATGTAAATGAGAAAAGGAGTTGGGGACAAAATAGAGCCCTGGTACACACCATCATTTATTTTATGAATACCAGACTTGAAAACGTATACTATCACTTGTATTGAGCGGTCCGAAGGGTAATTTTTAATCCAACGAAGAAGAGATTTATCAATATCAAAAGCACGCATTTTCGATTAGCTAGCTTGAAGCCATACTCTATCAAATGCTTTAGAAATATCAAGCGCAATAATCTTATTTTCCCATAAACGATGTAAAGATTTGTGCCACTGTTGTTATTGGAAAAAGGCATGTAAGTGGAATAGCACGGTAGTGAGAGGGTAAAGAAGATTTGTCTTTTTTAGGGACATGCTGGACAAATGCTGTTTCCATCCACTCGGGAAGAGACCAGTAGAGTACGAGAGATGGAAAAGGGTACGCAGTGCTTTTGACAGCGTTGAAGAACACCTCTTCAGAACAATAGGGGGGGATACTATCTGGACCAGCGGATTGGTGAATGTCGAGATCTTTAGAAACTCAAGCAACTGTACGCAGTAAGAATTTGGTTCTTTGAATATGACTATTACATGTCTTCCAGCTTGCTTGGACTTATTCCGGTTTTCCTCATTTGGGTTACCTTTTTTAACACCGGAAACTTACCTCTCTCAACCTGATAACCTCTTTACAGCTCAAATCGAACCACGAGTATTCTTTTAGTTTGATGCTTTTGGTTCTGTTCGGTATAAAAGCCTTCATTTGTCATGCGACAAAAGTTTGTAATCATAACAGGGCGCGCCGGAGTCAACGTCACTATCGAGGAAGCATAGTTCATATCGTCTCAGTTGGCTCTCTCGTATTGCTATACGGTCTTCTTAGGAATATTTTTTTGAACTGAGAAGTTTGAGCACGAGGAATTTGCTGATATGATCCATTGATCTCATGAGCCTAGATTCAGATTGTTGAGCTAAGCAAAGAGCTCGACATACCCTCGGTTGTAGTCTGACCAGAATGGCAAAGTCACTTGGAGTTGTGCACAATGAAATTGCTGTGCAGATAATATGGGAAACAATTCTTTGGATAGAGTCGGACAATGCATCGAATTCTTTAAAAGTCGAGTTACTGTGCAAACTTGGGCCACAATAAATAAAGTATTTGTGAAAGATGTAGGTACTTATGGATGGTGAGGGATCTTGGTTTTTTGGAATTAAGTTCAACCTATTTCAAAACTTTATAGTTAAAACGTTGTATTTTATTTAGAAAAGTCAATCGAATGGAGATATGGTCAGCTTTCTATCAATCACATCCACCATCACACAAATAAGAAAATAGATAGCCCTTGTGCACATTTACAGAAAACAGGAACATGTATCAAACTTAATGAATTGATTGACTGAAATTATACTTTACTTAAATCTTTACTCCGTAAAAATATCTACTCTGTAAAACTATTATTTTACTCCACTTAATGACCAAAATATTTTGCCACGTTTTATCACAAAAAACATCACAAATATTAGTTCTTCTCTGCCTCAGACCAACAAAAATGTAGCTATACATTTTCCGAAAAAAAAAATTAAAGACAACATGATAAAGGATTTGGCGCCAAATGTCTACACCCCCTCTATGAGGAAGAAAAAACAAAGAGTGTTGGTATCCTCAGTACAACAAAAAAAAAAACCATAAACGCAACTCAGTTGGATAATAGAAGTTGGTCTCAGTCGATGAAATGGAAAAAAAATTTAAATTGTCGATCGTTAAGGAGACTGACTATATAATGGTTAGAAATTTGGGAGACAAAAAAAGAGGGCGTCTGAGGCGTTGAATAAGTGGGCAAAAAATTGCAGAAAATACATTTTTGGCAAAGCAAAATGCAATGGCAATAAAAGTCATGCGACAAATCAAATCGAGAACAAAAACTTTTAATAAATTCACGACCACATTACCACACAGCAGTCGTTAGTTTGTTATTTTGTTGGGTGAAGATTTTCTTGAGAAGGTGACTGCATTTCTTAAGGAGTTTTTGCTGTTGGTTGGTCAGAGATATTTGAATGGAAATAAATTATGTTTTATGTTTCAAGCTTTCAAATGAGGATGATAACTTTAATAGCGGTCAGCTATACTGCTTGTCCAAGAAGTCGCATTCAATATTTTGCTGGAAAGGAATGAAAAAGGTATGAGAAAGTTTAAATTAACATGCATTGTAATCATGACCAAGGTGTTATAACGAATATCTTTATCTGTTTAATTATTAAGGTTCAAGGGAAGAATACTCGTAGTTAAATATTAATATGGCTGATTTTGTAATATCTTAAAGTATTAAACAAATTTATATGAACTTTGGTTCGAACCAATTTAACGTCTTCAGATAAACTGAAAAGTGATAATAGAACACAGAAAGTGCACATTTCAATGTGATTTACTTGAATGGAATCGAAATCAGTAGAGAGCGATATGATAAGCAATGTTTTTGATTTTTTTCTGGCGCAAAAATAAACATTATAGACGGCTTGCAAACACGCGGACAGGCAACGTACAACTGAACTTGTGGAAAACAGGGAAAGTTGAGATTAATCACACAGACTTGCAACGATTTTTCTTGTGATTTGATGATTGTCATCGCAAAAGCACATCGAATCCGCTTGAATTAGACTGGACGATCATTTGGAATAGTCGGAATCCTTGGAGGTAAGGACTTTCTCTCCTTTGAATTTGCCCTTGATTATCGCCGCTTGAATCACATTGCTCATCAGTTGCTTGACGGACAACCGCGTAACTTGTTTGATAAGATAATACAATATGGTTTTCCAGGCACTTGGTCCATCTATACTAATATGAAAATCAATTCCACTTTCTTTAGCTAAATATTTCTATTCTTCAAACCATCCTGTTTTCCTTCACACCATTTGAATTGCTACCCTCTTAGGGAGGCGATGTTCAGGCATTAGCATAATGTCTTAATAAACAACGGTGACAATCCCGTTTCAATCATTATCATGTAGTTCGGTGAATTTGAAGAGAGTTGGAAAGTTTTTTTTGATATAGAACCTCAAAAGTTTCTCTACTGTCTCATACTCTGTATATCCCCATACCTGAGCAGCATAAAGGAGGATAGATTCAGCTATAGTTTCAAAGACTCTGTATTTACTACTGCGACTTATGAACTTATTACTGAAGCAGTTTTTCCAGTTAGCATTTTTTGCGGTTTTCGGTTTTATAAGTTTTTCATTTAAATGTTTTCCATTTTCATATTTGGTGTAAAGAGCAGATATTTATATTCTTTTACAACCTCGACAGCATGTCCATCGCAAAACCATTAACTCGTTTAAGCCTGCCCTGTCAGCTCCTCTTCTAATACTCATTACTTTAGTCTTGTCCAAATTGACAACAAGCTAACACCGTTTACAATATTCATGCAGTTTATTTATCATAAGCTGTAGGGTTTCAGCTGAATATACCATCATCACTACAAAATCTGCAAAAAGAAGTGCCTTAATTTGCAGTCCAGCAAATTCAATGCCACCAGGTAAATGAAATCTACCATGTAATCAATAAAAAGGGCAAATAGATCAGGGCTGAGTGTACAGCCTTGTCTAACTCCTGATTTAGTTGAGAACCACTTTGATTTATCTGCACCGTACAATATTACTGCTGATTTCGTGTCTTTATAGATACTGTGAACAAGTTTGCCAAATTCCAAGGTCATGCCAAATCGGTACAGCTTGTACATAAGGGCATCACGATCAACTGTGGCGAACGCTTCTCTAAAACCCACGAAAAACAACCTTTTCTCCAGATTCGTTTTTTAGACATTTTGTTCCAATTTTGGAGCACAAGTCATTTAGGCCGTATACGTACCTTGTTAGTTTGAAGTTGTAAAGTGGTTTTGATTTTTTTGCCAGCTTAATAATCGGCACAAGCTGATACCAATCTAAAATTTGACCTGATTTTAAACACCCTGCCTTGCCACATGGTACCGGAATAATGGCCTTAAGGTCCATGCCGACACATAGACAATTCTTTTTCTGTGACACAATTCTTTAATAAGAAAAACATTGAATAAGTGTTAACTAATTACACAACAAATGATAAATTTACCTTATTAATATTTTTGTTGATTTTTCGCTGCCATTGTTTACTTAATAAATATACTCCTACCTTTTTTTAAATATTTACACTGCTGTTATTTTCCATTTTCGTTCTATAAAATTATTTTTTCTTATCACTTTCATGATCTCAATTCACAAATATCTGATTTTCAGAAAAATATTCTTTGATTAACCAAAACTCCCGCCAAATTTTGAATTAGCGCTCTCTTGCATTAAAAAATATATTTTTTTGCCACTTAACGCTGTTTTGCATATGAAACATTTAAAGAGAAAAAGAGACTTATTTCAGTTTATCGCTGTATTGTACTAAGCAAAATGAAATATTTTTGTTTTGTATCTGTTTTGCATTGGAAGCAATAATTTTTTGAAGTGACATTTTTTGAAATGTCTCTGTCTTGCATATATTTTTTTTTGTCAAAATGAGAAAATCTGTCTGGTTAATGGGATTATTTTGGATTGTCTCTCTATTGCATTGAAATTATTTAAGTTTTCAAGTAGAAAAAATGTGAACATTTTGTGTTAGCTCTGTTTTGCATTTGAAATTAAGAAACAATCTAAGATGTCATATAACAAAAAATTTATAAATAGTCATATCTTTCGTATTTTTTTTTGTTTCTTGAAATGACAAGCCCCTCAAAAGAAAAGTAAATTAAATAATGAGTGGAAGCGATATAAAACTACATCCATGCGTCGGCTTTTTTGGCCACTGTAGTCTTAGCAATGAAACTATTTGCTTACATAAGCTTTGCCGACTTTTCGGCAGGGGTTGCTGCCTTCCTCAGGGGAACTTTATTACGACAAAAAAGACAAAAAATTATACCTTGATTACATTCTGTATTATAACAATTATAACAATAAAGTGTACACTCACTATTTTTGTATTAAATAATTTTAATATAATATGATTAGGAAATCATTTATGAAAAAAAAAGGAAAAACACTTCAAATTAAGATTAGTCTATTCATTAATTTAAAGAAACTAATGTTTATGAAGATGAGACAAGAGAGCAATATACTGCAGAAATATTTTGTTTTCTATTCATGTTGTTGGTGTTGTTTATTATGTTATGTGTAATGTTTCCAGAGTATATCGTTTCGATACATGTTTCTCCGTCTGCAGAATTTTGACACCAGCAAAATCTGCAATGACCGCTTTCGATGCAATGGCCTGCCAGAGCTGTCTACGCACGATTATTTAGTTTTATGTCGGACCTGTGATTTGACATACGTTGTGGAAGGAATTGTGTTGTGGTGCCGATTTAGCACAGGTTACAAGTTTCTTCCGGCTTCCCAGTACAATTTATCTTCTATATGACATCTGTTTGTTTGTCTTTGTCAGGTTTAGTCTTAAGTTTTGTATAAAGGTGAGCAAAGGTTTTATTAGATTTGAAGGCCAAGCGGACGTTATTTACATAGAAATATTTCCTCATCAATAACTCAAAAATGATATTTTTTGACTTATCGCTCTTTTGCACTGAGAGTACGTATGGTAGAATATTCTGATCTGAAGCCTTGGAATTGATTTATAAATTTTTTAGATGTTATCCACATTTTTAGCCGACTCTGAAATATAGCGGTGAGAAAGGACATACCTCTGTACATTGCAGGATTTCTTGTAAATTGAAAAATATTTATGTTTACAAAACTGATATAATATTGCTGAGGAGCTAAGGAATATCTACTGTTTCTATTTCTGAGATTCCTGCCACATTAAAGATAATATTTTGCTATTTTTCAATTATTAAAGCCCAACAAGTTCTTCTCAGTGTAGGATATAATTTGTGCCTGATTAATAGGCGCTGCATAAAAAACTGTAGATAATACATCCCGCATTACTAAACATCATTATATCAAGAGGCAATACGCCGAATAAGAGAAATAAAGATAAGTGATAATTTTTATTTTGTAAGCTTAATGGAATTTCGTGATGATTTAAGTAAAACAGTTTTCAAACAACCCAATAAATTTTAACATTCGAAGGATCTCTACTTAATAAAAATAAAAAAAAAATTATTAACACATTATGTACATACATACACACGTATAATGTATCTATAACTATAACCACATATCTTATTTCCCATTCAACAAATTCAACACAGAAAATGCAAAAGCCTTGTAAGTAGTATTTTAACCACAAATGAACAAACGTTTGAATGTTTTATTTAATTACTAATTTTCCTGAGGGCCCTCTGATGTATTATAGTAAAACACAGACTCCACACTCGACATATTGTGTCATCATCAATTCAATCTGGAGGCAACACTCATCCTATAACAAAGCCGTAGTGAAAAAGCTGTGCATTATTTAATTATTTTTCTTTGCAACTCCATCTCTTCGTTTCTCCTACCTCAAATACTCACCCAACATCCTTAATATCCTGAAACCTGGATAATATGTAGTTAACGCCATCACCTGCGCGTAAAATGCTTCAGGACTTTCATCTGAATTTCCCAAATCGAAAATAATTCGGGTAACTCATCGCCGCCTAGTTTGTCTCCCCCAAACACCCCCTGAGAATCCACCAGCCCCAGCACCAAACCATCGCATTTGCTGGAAATAGGTATATTTTGTGCAAAACAGGATTCTGCTGCGACACGATGATGAAGATAATTCGTTTTTGGGTTTCGTGAGCTTTTTTTCTTGTTTTTTTTTTTTTTTTTTTCATACCAGGACATATGCCACACTAGAACAACTTTTATATTACATAATATATCTAACGGTACAATAGAATTGTTGGAGAGAAAGCAAACAGTAAAGAAGCGTGTGCTATTCCGTGTGTGACTATTACAAAAGGATTCATCTGTACGTGAGAGGAAATGCAAAGGACTTCGTATTATTTTCTATCAAAGTCCTTTTCTAAGTATTCATCTTGCTTTTCGTTCTATTCCTGAAAATTCATAGCACAAAATACAGGGAAACAAAATATAAACGCAAAATTGTTTATGCCAAAAATTGTGTCTAGTTTTGTCACGAGGTGGTGAGATAGCACAAAGAAGATGACAACTTTGACGATGACAAGATAGCAAGAATGACGGTGACAATGAGAAAAAGATTGCTAGGAAGCAAAGCATCAGAGTATAGAGCAAAGGCAGCCTAAACGCATAAATTTGCAATGGCGGTTTTCTGGTTGCCAGAAATGCCAATACCAACTGCCATACCTTCATAAAAGTTCACATTCTAACAAACTGTCATTGTATGTTTCGAATTCGATATTGAATTTATTTAAAACGGCGTAAACTGAGTAAGACGTTAAGGCTCACAATTGCTTACCCTTCCAAAAACACATTTCACTCTGTCGTCTTTACCACACACATACATATATGCCAATCTTTTTCTATTAAAAACCTGCGTTGCCGTAGTTTTTGATAAAATTCTTTAAAAAATATCCAATTGACAAACAAGAAAAAATGCTAAAAAGTTCGAATTTATAAAATAAAAATTAAACAAAATAAAATAAAAAAAAATAAAATTAAAAAAATAATAAAATAAAATAAAATAATCATGCCGATTAGTGAATTCGAAATTTTTTACTACTGGAAGCTTAAGAGATTCGCTTTCGCGTTTACTTCAATTAGTGAACACGTCGAACTGTACTATCGATTTATAAACTACCTTTCCGTTTTCCGAACTATATTGTCGCTGCTGTCATTATTTGACATCAGAAAACAAATTAATATGTTGTATGAACAAATTCGTGGTCGATTTTTATTTAGTTAAATATTTTGTCAAATTTAAAATTTTTATTGCCCGCAAAATATTATAAAAAACAAAGTCGAAGTAAATAAAATAAAATAAAATACGGACGTTTATAATTTTAAAAATAATTATTCACAGATAAGAGAAATTAAACAAAGAGTAATACAAATTCAAAATATAAAGAGAGAGAATAACATATTTAATTTGTTAACGTAAGAATAAAATAAAAATAAAAAAACAATGCATCCACTCTGATCCCCCAAAATATAAATATTCTAATTTTTACTTAAAATTTTGTGCAATCCACTATGATTGTTGGACAAAAAGCACATCAATACAAAGATTCACAATTGGCGCGGAAATAAAATGAGAAAGTTTGTATGGAGTGCGAAAGGTTTGCGGGTTCAATAATACCAAATTAGTTGAACAAAATGTCGGTGGTGTAGGTAATGTGTTACCGACTTTAGTTCAATTTGCTTTCGATGGATTCACTTATAGCATTAAGTGCGAAAATTTGTTGAATTGTGGCTCTCATTCGCCGAATTCACTAATAGCCATGAATATAAAATACAATAAAATAAAATAAAATAAATTAAAATAAAATAAAATAAAATAAAATAAAATAAAATAAAATAAAATAAAATAAAATAAAATAAAATAAAATAAAATAAAATAAAATAAAATAAAATAAAATAAAATAAAATAAAATAAAGTAAAATAAAATAAATAAAAATAAAATAAAATAAAATAAAATAAAATAAAATAAAAAAAAAATAAAATAAAATAAAATAAAATAAAACAAAATAAAATAAAATAAAATAAAATAAAATTAAAAAAAAATAAAATAAAATAAATTAAAGTTGAATAAAAAATAAATAAAATAAATGTGTAACAAATAATACGTTGTTTATCGACAATAATATGCTATTGATTTGATAGTGCAGATTTTTAACACTTTTTTTATTATAAATTAAAGATTTTTTTCTATCAACTTAAAATGTCCTACCTACTTATGTCCAACAACAAATTTAGAAATTAATAAAATTGTCAACAATCACGAATAAAAAAGTTAAAAATCTAACACCAACTATAATTAACCACTTAGTTCACTATCATCTTATTTATTTGTTATTTCACATAAATGTACTATAATAAATATTAAGTGCCTGTAATTATTGTAAAATCTATTGTTAACAAAAAAGAAACAATAATGGGATTATTGCTTCTTTTATTGCTTGAATGTATTAAATTTCGCTTTTTTTAAAGCAGGGGACAGAGTATCAGTATCAAAAGTACGGTTTTGCTTTCATGTTCTTTACATATAGGTATACAAGACTAGATATCTTAGTCATAATCAAAAGTTACGCATGATTTTTTAATTCAGTTTTTGCAAAAACTGAAATTTAGAAAACGTATCTATTTTTGTGACATTGTGGCAACACTACGTAGGCATTCTATTTAAATTTTTCTCTTGAAAAATTTTATTGCTAAGATATATAAACGTTTTATTGCCTTAGCAATGAGGCAATATATGCATGCACATATACAACATTGCTATTTTCAGAAGCCTAAAGATTTCTGATGTCAAAAAATAACTACACCGAGAAAATTTTAACGTAAAATAAATTAGACAAAAAAGACGCCGGTGACATTTCGGAGATATAAAAATATAGGAAGACCGAAAAATTGTGCATTTCTTTCTGTTTAGCAGGTTGGTGCTCCTATAAAAGTAGACAATTTTAAATTCATTTATCAAACTTTACTTGTCCGACATAATAAGTACATATATCAAAAACACGACCAAGTTATTTTGTCAAAATCGATATTAGTAATCGCATTTCAAGTAACTTTGTCCACGAACTCAACAGACATATAAAAATATATATTCAGAACAGTTATTAACAACACAAAAGATTAGATTCAAATTACGGATCTTGAGTCCGTGTTTCATAAAGCAATTAAATTTAAAGAACCTTCCACTGGTTCTATAATAAAACAGCAATTATTAACGTTATAAGCACTGATATGTATTTCAAATTTAACAGCTTTGAGCGTAGTATTATAAGTCTTACAGGTTTGAGCGTATAACCAAAAGTGAGCAAACATTTTTCTGTTAGATATTACTTTACCTAAAACTAAACTGCAGAATTGCAGTTCCCAGAAAATTATTATTCTTAACATTAAACTGCAGAATTGCATTTTCCACAGAATAGGTAGCCTTGAACTTCCCATGCATACTCGCTGGGCCATTGCGCTTATGTTTCGGATATCAGGAGGTGCGTGTGAGTTCGGTGCCTATATAAAATTGTTAGTTTTTTTATTTGCTTTAAAATACCATCATGTCAAATAAAATATATCTGCATACGAACATGTATGTAGATAATCTTTTTTCGCGAAAAGAAAATTATATTATTTTCGAAAAAAAAACTACACTTCGTTAGTTATTTTATTTTAAATAATAAATTGTGTTCAAGTTTAAAACTAATTCACAAACGTTAACCGGTCAACAACAAGGAAAACAACAATCGAGAGTCGGATAGATAATTTTTTGTTTAAGCTGAATCAAGGTCGCATTGAAAAAGCGATGTCGTCAGCCAATAGCTTAATTTTTCGGGGCTTATTACCCCAACAACGAATATCATGAGAGTGCGCGGTTAAATGGCTACATGCCCCCCGAGGCATACAGGATGGAATGGCGGTTCGGCTAATCTACCACGTCAGTCGAAAGGCGACTCCTATATGATCAAGATGTCATCACTCAAGGTGGAGAAGAGCGCCTTAGGTTCAGTAAGACTGTGTCCGACCGGGACCGAAGGGATAGGGCAAGGCAAGAGAACCAGTTCTGGTGGCTTTCTGAAAATGATACATAAAGTCGAATAAGATTTTGTCTCGGCCGAATTACATAGATTTAGGGAAATTACGAGGTGCGTTCAATATATTCTCGGTAACGATATGAAGGAAAATGCGAATTCAATTTGAATTGTTTTTATTTTTCAATATAATCTCCCCTAACATCAATGCATTTGTTACATCTTGAAATAAGCTTTTATAAACCCTCAAAAAATAAATTTCCTCTTTCTCTGCAAAATACCCATTTATTACCGACTTGAGTTCTTCATCATCCGAAAATCTTTTTCCACGAAGGCAAGGTCTGGACTATAGGGTGGGTGTTGGATTTCTTCGAAACCACAATCTCGCGCAGCAGCCTTGGAAACTCGTGCCGTGTGAACAGGAGCGTTGTCATGAAGAAGCAATACACCCGCTGCGAGTTTACCCAATCTTTTCTTTTTAATTTCCTAACGCAAATTATACAAACTGGAAGCGTAGGATATTGCGTTGATGGTTTCACCTTTTTTTTGTACTCAATGAGCAAGATTCCCTTTGAGTCCCAAAAAACTGTGGCCATGAGCTTCCCGGCAGACGGAGTGACTTTGAACTTCTTCGGAGGGTCTGTTTGTTTTTTATGCCGTTGCATGGACTCTTGTTTGCTTTCAGGGTCATAGTGGTGAACCCATGTTTCGTCCCCAGTAACAGTTCGATCCATAACACCGTCCGCGTTCTCACTACACATCTCCAAAAGGTCTCTACAGCATGCGATTCTCACTTTTTTCTGAGGTGCTGTGAGCATTCGTGGCATCCACTTTGCACTGACCTTTGAAAGGTGAAGGTGGTCATGAAGAATGGTGTAAATAGTATCAGTTGAAAGCTTGGTGATCTCTGCCATCATTTTCACCTTTATTCGGGCATCCTCAAGAACAAGTTCTTCGACTTCCTTGATTCTTTCTCCCGTAAAAGCAGTAGCCGGGGCGCCGGAGCGCGGGTCGTCTTCAATGCTCTCTCTGCCTCTCTTGATCTCACTTGACCACTTTTGCACAGTTGCTAATGAAGGTGCGGAACCCTGGTAAACAGCTACCATCTCTTCATGAATATTTTTTTGACTTTTTCCTTGCTTAGTGAGAAATTTAATTACAGCGCGACGTAGGTATAAGAAACAGTCGGGGTTGCACCAAAAAAATAAAAAAATATTTGTATGCGGGGGTATATGTGCATGCATGTAAGAGTCTCTATATGTATGTACGTATATATATGTGTGGGTTGCATGTCTGTCTGTGGCTGCATGCGTTTGCAAATTATACAAAAAAAAATTACAAAACCGAAAAATGCTGCTGTGGCTGTTCTAGTTTTTTTAAAGTAGATTTAAGTAGATTTAGGTATTTTTAGGTATCTTAAGTAGCTTATCTAAGTTATTTTTAGTGTAAGTTAGTTGTACCTAGTTTTAATTATTTTTAGTCTAGTTTTAGATAGTTTTTAGGTAAAAAATTTAAAAATGATATGATACCGAGTTTTTTTTTAAATGTTTTTTTGGTAAAATAAAATAAAAATAAATAATTAGGTTTAATCAAAATAGTTTTTAGGTCGAAAGACACTAGTATTAAGAGATATAGTTTAGTTTAGAGCGCCCGTAAATTAGTTGTAAGTTATTGATAATTAGTCTAGTTTTAAACATTTTTGTCCAGCTTTAAGATAGTTATAAGTTAATATGAAATAAAAATTAATTAAAAATAAATAAAAAAGAAAAAACAACAACCGTATTGCAATGAGATGAAATCAGCTGACAGATAGGAAAGTAAACTAACCCGTTTGTATGTCGAGTTGAAGGATAGCCACTCTATAAAAGAAAAGTTGGCAGTGGTGAATAACGTTGCAGGTTGCACACACCCAAATGCAGGTCTTATGAAACAAAGACAACTTTTTTAAAAGACATTTTATATTTCTGTGGTAATAAGAGAGTCAAAGCAAATAACCGTTTTTTTTCACCCGGTTATTGCATTTCAGAAAAAACACTGGTTTTAACCAAGTCAAAAAAATCTCCGGTGAAAACCGGTTAACCGAAACAAAATAACTGGTTTTTGTTTTAACCGGCCGATTTTTTCCATCCCTAATAGAGTCCACAAACCATGAATATAATGAATTTAAATAAATGGGGGTGTTGTGTTTTGTGTACTGTGACCTGAAGGTCCCTGCCTAGAGATGTGTAAGGTTTCGCGTTGCAGTTCTCCTTCCAGATTTATTCGTGTTTAAAATTGTATTGTATGGAGTGCATTTATAGGGAATAGCTAGCCGGGAACCGTTTTTGGTTGTATTCACCAATCCACAGTTTTACCTGCTTTAACTTGGGGAGTTTCTTCCAATATTTTGATCATTAGGTCTCCACTTTTCTTTTGATTTGATTTTTAATCACGTTCTCTACTATTCCGCAGTAGGGTTCAGGGCACGTTAAGTGCTTTTTGCCCCTATTTTCACTAAGGAGTCTGCATTCTCATTACCCTGGATACCTATATGGACAGGTAACCAATGAAGCGAGACCTTATTATTTTTGCCTAGTTCGTTTAGTTTGCCTATAACACATTCCTGCAAACAAACATAAACCTACTAAACAGTGAATTTATATTTTATTTAAAAAATGTCAATATACCACTTTATGGATTATTGAGTCAAACGTCAAACTCTAAACATTGATGAAATTTACATTTGTGAATATAGCAGCGTATTAGACTAATGAGACTAGATAAAATAATTAAATATGATTTGTTCTAAACAATAAATATTTAACTAATCAATTACCGAAATAAGCTGACGTTTCATGTGAGCTGATAGGATCCCTAGGTTCCAAAAGATACATGTTTTTTTATGACATAAAATTTTACTAAAAACAACAACATTTTTTTTTAGAGTGTGGAAATATCTAACTTCAATTGAGACAGTTTCGTTCAATTCTTAGCTCGTTCGTAGGCCATTATTTTAAATAAAGATGATAGACTGTGATGAATATTTTATACTCGTAGCAGAAGCACTAAGAAATGAGAATATGCGTGCATTTTCAGTTGAATGATTCGGTTTGTTGGTAGAACAATTCTTTCCGAATGGTAGGTAATTGAAGTAAATTTCAAATTTTTCGATTTACAGAGAGCGAAATTACATATTTCCTATGGTAGAACGAATACGAAATTCAAAACATATATGAGACATTATATTTATATACAGAAACCAAATAGAATATTATTATGTTTGCATGAATTTATTAAATTTTGATTTCTAGACTATTCTCTTATGTATGTATGTACAAGGTGTAGGTACTTATAAATATTACGATAATTTGATTTTGTTTGCAGAAAGCTTATTTAGTTTGGCTCTTAAAAAAGAACCACTTTGTTGAATGTAACAAATAGTGAAAGTTGTTTTCGAAAAAGTTTTACAATTCGAAAACATATAGCAGGCTAAAACCAAAATTTATAAAATGCGCGACTGGATCGCACGTACTTGCTCGTACGTTCGATTACATTGTATGCAAAAGATTCTTAATCGAAACGGCTAAATATATTTTTAAAGTAGTTTTTTCATTTAATTCTATTATATGTAAATCTCGTGTCACGTTGATGTGTTGAATGAACTCCGAAACTATGTGCCCTTTCACACAGAGAAACCAGTTGCTGGAGATTTTTTTTTTTTAATTGCCTTGTAGCTTTCACACCAAGAAATATGAGGGGTATTCACGATCCGGTGTATCGGGTCTTGTATCATTGTAAAAGTGTAAGAGTGTAGCATTTTTTTGCACAACAACAACAAAATATACAGAATATCAAAATCTTACACTTTTACAATAGCCGATCCCTATTGTAACAGAAAACTACAAGGGTGTAAGATTTTTTAACACAAACTTAAGCCTTCTTCAGAACATATGTGAAACAGATTTTGACATTTGTTTCAGTGTTGCTACAGATTAGTAAAGGTGTGTTCACAGTCTGTTGTAAGAAAATAAAATTTTACACTTTTACAAGACTTGGTACACCAGATCGTGAATACCCCTATTATTTTAGGCTTATTGGAATGCACCGAAGCTTTATTGGTACAGCTGGACACATAAACCACTGACACGATGATATGACTGATACATGTGGTGCTGCCTGCTGCTGCTGCTGCTCGCTAATACAGGAAAGTCTTTATAAACCAAATATGATTATGAAGCCACAAGCTGAGAGATTACCCAGAAAACATTTTAATTCAGAAATGAACGATAATTTAATCTTAAAAGTGAAGAAACCGGCCGAAAAAGAATTCACTTATGATGCAATTTGAATCCTTTTACTTGGGCTTTTAGACACCGATTTGAATCATTGTAATGATTAATTTTTGATCTGAAAATTCGTCATTTAAATGAACGTATATAAGAGCTCCATATACTCATTTAAATGATTAATGCCTGAATCTTTTCTAAATCATAAAAATAATTCCAATAAAATTCAATTAAGTGAAGGATTTCTAAGTATGTATATACCTTCACTTTAAATAATCGTATAGGAAACATTTTTGCGATTCAGAAAAGGTTCAGGGATTAATCATTTAAAAGAATAAATGGAACCCTTATATACGTTCATTTAATTGCAGAACTTTCAGATCATAAATGAATCCTTAAAATGATTCAAATCGGTGTCTAAGAGCCCAGGTAAAAGGATTCAAATTGCATCATAAGTGAATTCATTATTTCTGATTCATTTATGATTGAATATTTCATCGGTGAGCCTCTGGAACATTTTTTGATTTGCTCTTGTTTGGCTTTTATAGCTTCCAGGACTTCTTAATTGTCACACGATGCTATAATTAAAGAAATGATTTTTATATTTCTAAGAAAATTTAACACCATTTTTTACATACCTTTATGTTTTATCATTTGCTTTTTTATATATATTTTTTTTAAGTAAGTAGGTACCCATTTTCTATTAAAACACAAGCTGGTTATATACCTATCTAAACCGATCTTTCGAAAAACTTTTCCGAACAATGACCCATCATCATTACCCTTTGGTAAAAAGAAAAATAAAAGGATGAACAAAAAAGGATCTCCATATGAAGGATCCACCAACAAAATCTGAGTGTTGTTTTTTTTTGACACAGAATACATATCTCTTTGTGTCTCTCTGGTAAGTATTTGTAGGATCTTTTATATATTCACAATTCATTCAAAAAACTGAAGGTTTCTTGAATATTATTCTTCATTTTTGGTAATCGAATCTGAACCTTCAGATAAATGTTTGCTGGGTAGTTGGTCCGTGCGATTTTGTTGTAGATTTTTCATGTCTATGCGCATAATTGTATGTATGAAATGTGTACCAACTCGTGATGGATTGAATTAATTAAAAGAATTAAAACTAAAAATTTTCTTTCACAATGAATTTATTAAAGTAGCTCACTTGGTTTGGTTAATATAATAATATAATTGTAAGAAACAATTTCTCTTTAAAAAAAATATGTTTGACATCTATCAGAGACAGAAGTCAAAATGGAAACCTAAGAAAATTTCAAAGCATAACGTCAAAAAAATCTCTTCAAATCGTTGACCGGGGAGATTTTTTTCATTCCCCTTACTTCTTGCCCTTCTCACCAACAAACTCCCAGTTGCCGGCAACTCAGTTTCCTTGTGTGAAAGGGGTCTATCTAACCGAATTTTATGTTTTTTTTGGAAATGTTTATTTTGCTGGCGTTCCGAAGATAGGATGCTCTAACTATTTTGATAAAAATAAGTGTGCCCTTTTGTTAGAATCTACATTTTGGTCATTTTTTTTACATATTTTGTTTTAAACGATACCTGCCATCCAACCATTTTTTTGATTTTCGACTTTCTCATAAACGGCTCTACGGATTTCTATAAAAATTTTAAATAAGAGATCCTTCAATTATAAAGAATACTGCATACCAAAATTTTCGAAAATTATTTTTTTAATTTATGGGAAAAAAAATATTTTTTCTTGAAAATTTAATTTTTGGAAAATTATTTGAAATTTTGTAAATCCTAAATCCTAATTGTCTCAAAAACGACTCTAACGGTTTAGATAAAAAAAAATCAGTGCACTGTTAAAGATGTAGTCTTGTCTACATGAATAATCTTCTTAAATGTTTAATTATTGTACACCAAAATCTTACGGTTGAAAACCCGTTTTTATAAAAAAAAAATGTGTGTGTTCTTAAATTAATGACGTTCTCTCTTAATAATAAAACTATTTTATTTTGTGTTCGTAATAAAAGTATGCTTCCTATGGAACAACTTTACATATTTTCGACTTTCGCATTATTGGATGAATCGATTATTTCTCTCTAAAAAAGTAAATGGTAAATAAATACAATTTTCAAAAAAAAAAATTGTTTATATAGCGATCTATTTTTTATTTTTCAATAAAAATCTTTTCAAAATTGTAGACCTAAATACATTTTTTTTTTCAAAATCATGAATTTTCTAAGAAAAAAAAAATTTGAACATTTTGATCAAAACTGACATATTTTAAATAGCTCAAGAGGTCATCCCTTTTCACATTGCGATTTCACAAAAAAAATGTTGCTCTTTTAATTAAACTTTTTACATATCTAAGGATTAATCTAAGATAATTACCAAGACTAAAACAAAGTTCCACAAAATGAGTAAATCATGTTTGAAACCCATGATTCATCATGTAGAGTACTTAAAGACCAAATGAACAGTTTTAAAAGAACATTCTAAATTCATGTCTTACCCTTTTTTTATTGTGGAACAATTTGCATATTCCAAGCCAAAGCAGAAATATTATATTATTTATTTTAACAGCCATTCTGTCATCCTTTTATTTATATGCGTGCTCCCAAAGAAACCAAGATCCATTCAGTACTTATTTCAGTACGCTTTACTGAGTTTCTGGTTGTGCCCTTATCCTTTTCTTTTGGCTTCTCAATAAGACGAGAATAGAATGATAACATGTTAAGAATTTTAATTTACCTTTTCTGTCATCCTCGCTCAACAACTTAACAAAAAAAAAATAATATTAAAGAAAGCTCCCACAAATTGCCACCGCATGAGTAAGATTTTTTTCCTTACATTTTTAAGGATACAACATACAATACAACGCGTCGAAAAGCCTTACGCATAACGCAAAGAAAAAAAAAAAAAAACAGAAAACATCAACACTCAGGAGAACTAAGGACATTTGGTATCCTTTTTTATGGAAAATTGAAAAACCATTCCTTTATGTGTTTGTAGAGCAACTTTTTGTAATAACACCAACAACAACAATGCGACAAAGAAATAGGAAAACGTTTCGCTTTGTTGAGGTCTTACTTGCGTGTGCGTGTGTTTGTTTCAAGGACGATAACAACGTTGCTTCTCTGGCACTCCCTTAAAGCATTACAGCAATGACCGAGCACGAGTGCATTAGAAGTTTAGAAACTGAGGCATAACAAAAATCCATATGGGCGGCGAGAAAAGGGTAGTGACTTAGCTGACATGTGGGGTCTCTGATTAAACAGATAGAACGGGCATTTACAGATTCTAGTCACGTTGAATTTATATCAAGATAAGCTCCAGTTTTGCTAACAAAAAAAAAACTAAAATAAACGAATTAAGACTTCTCCTCATGTACGAAAAAGGTATATTGGCTTTTTTCACTACGACACATAACGATATATGTATGATTGTGTGTGGTGTGTATGCTTGTGTGTGTATTGTATTGTATCCATTGTCTCCGCTCTCTATGGCTCGCTTTAATTGTAATCACAATTAAAAGTAAAACCTGGAATAAATGCTCTGTTCCCATCCCCTGTATGGAGGCAGACAGGGTGGATTATTCTTGGCCGAGGTACCTACCTACTTTGATTATGTGAACGAATTGAATTCGATGGTCACGTAGAACTGTAGAAGTTCTTATTGCGTTTGTTGTTCAAACCAGTTAATTAACTCATAGGTACATCATACAACATTTATTTTGGAAAGAAGACCGAAAATCGAGGAAGATGTCGGTTTTTTGTTTGTTTGTAAACTACTGTTAATTTGATCAATATTTGGCAAGGGGTAGACTTTTTTCTGTCAATAGAACTCGTCAAAATGTCTCTTGTCTCATCGTTAAAGTAAAGCATATCGCAAAATTCCTCCCCTAAAACAATATCTAGATTCGCTTCCCCGTAAATGCTCATTAGTATACCCTTACGCTTAAGCCTTCCTTAAGGTACCTATACAGATATGCAGCCCTATAATATAAACGAAAAAAAAAGTATTCACTTGAAGTAGTAAGTTACTTTAAGGCTAATATAATTGGTGGTGGCCGTGGAGCGATAGTTGTGTGTTCGCCTGTCAACCACATGGTCATAGGTTCGATCCCTGTCGTAGTCTATGTCTTCTTATTTTTCCATTAAAAACCAATTCTAAAAATAAATGTCATACAATGAGTTGCTGGTTTACTCAGTACATGCTGTTTAGGCATAGAACTAACAACATGTGATTGAGTAAAACTAGTATACCGATAAAATATGACAAAAAGAATAAAAAAATTAATGTGAATTATAAGGGACATCGATAAATAAGACACGGAAATCTCTCCGCATTAGTTCAGGCGCCATCTCTGGAGATATAATCTGAGACAACAACCACCTACAGTCTCCGAATAAAGCGCCACACATCTTTCCTATCATTCTTAACTTTTAAGACTCCCAAATCGAGATACGGAAACAACCGAGAGACGATACCCAGAAGATAGGTATAGGTAAGTAGGTAAGTAGGTAAATGGCGGTCAAATGCGACTGAGAGAGCTCGTATCTTAGACTAAGAAGATACCAAGCACTCTTACGGACCTGACGCTAGAGCCATTTCATACCATTGAGGAAAGAGATCAGGTTTTTGATTTTTGTATCAGATAGTTCTGATTTATGTCAAAAGGAAAGCTTTTCCAAAGGAGTGCATTCTTAGTCTGGCCAGAGCGGGAAACTTGCAGAGGAACTGAAGCATTGTATCCTTTTCCAACTGGCTTATACAGCTATATGGTAGTAGATGTTGTGAGGAGTAACCAGCTTTCCTGCATACCCAAAGGCCAGTATCCAGTGAAAGTAGTGACTAGACTTGGTATGTCGTGCCTTGGTCAGCAAATGAGATCATTTGTGCGAGATCTATTGAATGTGGGCCATATCATTCTAGATATCATACAGCCGATTAGATTTCCATCTTTTGTTGGATTCTGTGAGGAATTTCGCCATTCATAGCAGCGAGTGGGATATAGAGAGTCTCTGTAAGCGAGCTATGGAGGGCCGATGCCTGTCGAGCCGGCTTTGATAGCCGCCTGGCTGTCAGTGATTATTTATTTACATTTTTAGTTGTATTTAATGGACGAATTTTCCATGGTTCTATTATAGTACTAGTACTTCAGCTTGAAAGACGATATCGAGGTCAGAAAGGTCTAGATACTTTTAACGACTCTGAGAAAATTTCTGATCCGACACAACACTTCATTTTAGATCCTTCGGTAAAAATTAAGTGAACTAATCACAGATGGATAGAAAATTCCTATTTGGGAAATTCCGGTGCGGATTAATTAATAGTGATGTTCAATTGAAAACTTTTCTAATTCCTATTGTGGTAGGGATCAGGCTCAAAATTCTGACAGAGATCGTTAGTATTAGCAATTTCAATGGCTGTTCCATTCGGCCATTCCTGGATATTCCCAAGTATTACACCCGAAGTATGCTTTTATCTTTGACGAGCTTACCCATCTTAATTTTCTATCGGATGTAGTTCAATCTTGAGGTCCAATTTTCGATTACTGTGTGCAGCATTTGGGTTCGTCAATTCGTCAATCATCTCTGGGTTATTGGTGTGGCCTTGCGACTTCACATACTCCCACAGAAAATAGTCTAGCGCTGTTAAATTGCCAATTCACATGTCCATAACGCGAAATTGTAGGCCCATAAAACGTTTCTTTTAACAAATTAATTGTGATAAGTGCTGTGTGACATGTTGTGCTATCTTTTTGAAACGACAGCTCCCCCACATCGACCCGATTTAATTCAGGAAGGAAACAGTTATTGAGGGCTCTATAATGGTATTCATGAGCTGAGACCCTCTGACCGGGTTCGTTTTTGAAGAAGTAAGGACTAATGATTCAAATAGCCCATAAAACAGAACAAATTGTGAGCTTTTCTGCGGTGTCTCAACATTGAGGATTATTTACACTCAAAATGCAGCAGTTTTTTTTATTGACGTATCCATTCAACCAAAAATGAGCTTCATCGCTGAGCAACACTTCCTTGTGAAAATAGGAATCAACAGCAATTTCGATTCGAGTTCAGAAACTTGTTTTCGGCATCAGTCGGTTCATGATGAAATGGCATATCAAACTAAAGGCAGTGTTATGTCATGTAGACTATAAATGTAGACTACATTCAAAATTGTCGACATAAATTTGTCGACAATATAAACATTATAGACAATTGGTAAAACCATCATAATTCATAATTTTTTCAAATTTTAATTTATCAAACTACTAAACATAAATATTAAAAAAAGAATTAAGTTCTTCTATAATACAAACACATGTGTGTAAGGAGAAAATAGTCGTGAAAAAATCATTTGATCTAAATCTAAACTAAGTTTACCTAGATCTCGGCTTATAAAAATTTTAGTTTGAAATATTTAAAATAGAGAAGATATCGAAAAACTTTAAATTATGGAAGAAATCTGTTATGACAAACCTACTGAAAGTTCCACTGAATCACTTCACTGGTTTACTACTAGTCAAGTTTTAAAAACCTTTAAAATCGGAGGATTTAGTAATCAAATTAAAAAATGCCAGTAAAGTTTGCAAATTTAGTTCAGTATTCAAATCATAAATTTCTCACATAATTTGAAGTTGTTTATTTTTGTTGATCCGATTTCAATTTTTTTAGTAGAGATATTAGCGCAAAATTTTAAACAGCCTGATGTTAAGGGCTTAGCATGACACTACTTAACAGTTTGCTAATACTAAAGCACCTTACTAATATTTTCTTAATTTTATACACTTTTTAACTAGCACCATACTAAGTCTATTTTCTTACTAAACTACAACTAAACACGCCTAAAATAGTGCAGAAAAGTAAGCGAGCATAACTTTTTGACGTTTGTAAATGTCAAAGTGTCATATGGATTTACTACGATACTAAAAAAATAAAGATGCCATTTTGTGATCTTAACTTTAGTGAAAAGTTTAAGAAGATAGTACTGAACTGGTTTAAAATTGTCAAAATCCTCTTTTTAGCCTAATATCATACTGAAAATGATTTGACATATTACTAAATCGACTAAAATTTTGCGCCATTGTTTTTACTCTGATAAAATGGCTGAATGACATGGCCTTTAAATATTAAATATCAAATTTTCAATATTTCTATTCCCTATAAAGCGGAACACCTCTAAAGTTTAAAGATCATCATTCTACGTGAAAGTACTTCTAATAATTGATACACAAAATCTGAGAATCGAAAATCTCCAGATTTCATTTCTAACCTATACTAAATATGAATTCAAATCATGTTACTTTACCAAATTTCATTTTTCTACAGCAATCCGAAGTGCTTCATAATTGATATCGATTATAAGAGAGTGAGTGAATACCACGCCCTGGAACGGAAGTCCTAAGCTTATCGATTTTTCTTTTGTAGGTATATGAACATCAAGTCAAGACCTACCGATCTACCGTAAATTAATTCGCCCAAATCGATTTGGAAATCTCACCAACAAAAAAATTTTAGCAAAATTTTATTGTATTTTTTTCTTCTCTTGGGCGTTATTTCTCATCTTTCTATTTTTTTAAGGAAAGAATGTCCAAATTTCATATATGAAAATTCAACTGGAAAGAACACCCACAATTAGAAGTATCGCCCAAGTAGGGGAATAACGTCTAAATAGGAAAAAATTCCCAAATGAAAATCTTGTCAATTGTTGTACTCCTATTTAAATTAAACCGCGAAATTTTGGGAATGATTTTATTTTTGAGATTTATATGTGAAAGTTATTGTTTATATTGTCGACATATTGTCTACATTGTCGACCGATTGCCTACGTTGAAATGTAGACAATTAGAGGACTCGTCGACTGATTAAAGATAAATCACATGGTAGATGACAAAATAGCTGTCAATAAAAACAGTGCTGCCAAACTAAATTTCTATAGCTCTGAAAAAAACACATTCACAATGTCCCACAGGTAGTAAACATGTGTGGTGATTTGTAAAACCATTATCGGAATAAAACATCTTTCTCGGTTCCAAAGCTTGTTATAATAATGACCCTACTTTCGTTAGGTTTCTGGAAAAAGGAAGTATGCTGCTAACTCCACGCTGTCAGATAGTGTTATGTCCAGTGTTTGAGCTTGTAAATGGTTCCGTGGGACAAATGTTCTTCCGCACTCTTGCAGTGGGAAGATTATTTAAAAAAAAAACTTATTATGCATAATTTTACTGCTTTTGTTAATATCTCCACTCTTGTTTTTAAAAGTATTTATTTTCTTTGTCAAAGCCACTATGTAAACCATATCCTACTTTTTTGGGCTCAATTCGACAATTCATAAAAAAAACAAATCTTGCTCACCTTCAAACTACAGATGAACTGTAGAACATCTAGAAAACTAAACAGATATTTATCCTCGGTATGTGTATCACCTGTTATATGGAACGATCACATACTGGGCGTCGCTAAAAACCCTAAGATTTCTTGTCTCTCCCCTGGTGCACAATTATTTCTATGGCCGTTGCTCTAGTCCTAGTGGAAAAGCCAGTTGTATTCCTCCCATTCAACTTTTATACTGAGTCGTTTTGAAAGTCGTTTATTACATAATTTTTACTTGCGATTATAGGTACTATAAGGCAAGTTATGGATTCGTGCAAAAAAAATCATAGGGAACACCAAAAAAGTGGGTCCCCCAATTCCGTCAGTCTGTCAGTCAGTCTGTCTGCCCTCGAGTCTACAGCCTAAACGGTTGGATAGATTTGCTTCAAACTTTGTACATATTGTTTTTTTGGTAATATGCCCACATGTTTTATTCATTTTTTTAAAGATGACAAATAACAGTAGCTAATATACATTTTTTTGGTCAAGAACAAAAATCTTATTTTTCTCAAAAACGGCTCCAACGATTTTTATAAAAAAAATCTGTTCATTAAGGAAGGGAAGGGGTACATTTCAATAATTTTTTTCTTGGAAAGAAATTGTTAGTTTTGGTACCTCTGGTAGTAGCATTTTTTTGGTTTTCGATTTTCTAAGAAACGGTTGATTTGATTTTTTTAAATTAAAAAAAAACTTTTTTTTTTTAAACTCAAAATTTCGAAAACTACTTGATGGATTCTTTCGAAACTTCGTACTTAGGAGTTTTTTGACATTATCTTGAACAGTTAAAAAAACTGTATTCCTAAAATAAAAACCAACCCCCCATACAAATGTTAAAAAAAAACCGTTAAGAAAAAATGTAATTCTCGAAAACGGCTCCAAGAATTTTTATAAAAACAATTATGTGTTCTTAAATTAGTAAAGTTCACTTTCAAGTATAAAAATATATTATTTTGCGTACTTATTAACGGTACTTCCCATAGAACCACTTTTCATATTTTCGATTTTCTCAATATTGGATGAACCGATTAAAATAATTTTTTTTTATAAAAATGCTTTCTAAAATTGTTAATAAAACTGTATACGAAAATTAAAAAAAAAACGTTTTTCGATTTTTAAAAAATAAATAAAACAATTTTTTTGAAAAATCGATTTTTCAAAAACCGGTCACAGAATTTTTTTGAAATTTGAATTTTATATGTATATTAATAATATCTTCAAAATGGCGTTTAAAATTTTTTTTCTAAAAATTAATTTATTTAAAAACCCCTCAAACGATTTTTGAATTTTTTTTTGATATACTCTCATTTATCCATGAATTCAAATTGCATCTTTGTTTTCTCCCCAACTATAACGACTAAGCAATATAAAATCATTTTATTATGTGCATTTATTTCTACCTTATTATTATTGCCTTTTTACGTATTTTTGCGTACGTAACTTAATACTAAATAAAATGTAGGCCCATATCCATTTATATATACATATGTGTCCTTTAAAATCACATGAATCTTATGTGATGCATATTGCACCTTAATTACAAAGTTATATACATATAGCTACCTAGCCAGCTACATCCTTCATTTTCATTATTATATGTACATGTTTACATACTTAGGTTCCATCAATACGTATATATATATAGATACATTTTACTCTCCTAACTTACATAATTAAAGTCCATAACTTAGATTTATTTAAATATACATTTATAGTGTAATGAGGCAACTGGATGAGGACCGGGGCGTGGTATGGGTAGGATACAGGGATGTGGATAGGACGGGAAACGGAAGGGTCCGAATGTCCAACGGTCGGAACAGTGGCATGCTGGCGTCGCACGGCTTAGCTCGCCGGATATAGGGGGGGATTTTGTCCCTCCGTCGGACCTCACCTCGTCACAAAAAAATATCTTCATGCCAATTCTCGACTCAACCCATTTTTAATTTGTCTACCACTCATCGACACGGTTTAAGGTGTTTTCAAACCGATGGCTTCCATCACCACTCCTGGAGCCGGGAGGCCGATTTTCCATCCGACTCCCCTTTTCAATAATCTCATTCCTAAATTTTGTCCTCCCAGTGTGTTCTACCCCAAACGGTTATCCCATATACGATCCATTTCGAACAGCTAATTCGAAGATATAAACCCATAATTCGACCTTACCATCAAGTCCATCTGTCATTCTCTGACACCTCAAATCAAATGCCAAAAAAAAACAATTGTTTTGGTTTTTCATTTGAGGCCGGCATTTACATAATGTTTTCCTTATTTTTTTTTTTAACCTTTTTCATTCTTTACCCAATCGTGAGTACCTACAAAGCCACAAAAAAATAACATCAGATCGGACTTCACGCTTTACCATCCACTTACAGGAACCTGATGAATTTCCCGCAACCCACTGAATTAGCCATCCCAATCGATGAGCGGCATATAAAATACATCAAGGCGAGACGCTTGGATAGGCCGACGCATAGCACCTCATTGGCAACTAGCGGCAAGGTGTGATCGCATATGCCATTTCCGGCATGATATACTCAGGAATACTGTAAGTTAGAAACCTACATTTGGCTTTGTTTTAATGAGTTTTTTGTGTGCGGCTAAACACATCAGCTACGCTGATGCTTACAGTCGGCGGTTGCTCCTGCCACAGTGCCTTATGCACGAAAGGGTGAGCCGCAGGGCGAGTGGTGTGCGCGACTAAGGCAAGTAAGGGCTGCCGTAACAATAGGTAGGTATAACTAACTAAACCTCAATGGTTAGCTATATTAAAGTTGTTAGCTACAAGAGCAAGTTCGTGCGATCCAGTCGTGCATTTTATTTTATAAAAAAATGTGTTAAATTAAAAAAAAAAAAAACAAATTGGGAAGACAATTTTAAACATTTAATGAAGTAAACTTAAAAAAAATTTTAGAAAAAATCGTCTACCAGTTTTCAAAATATTGAATTTTCTAAATATTGGGTTTTCAAAAAAAAGTGTTTTTTTTTCACAAATAAATCATTTTAAAAAAATGGTTGACTGGCAGGTACCGTTAATAAGAAAATATGTAAACAATTTTTTTTAACCAGAATGTAGATTTCTAGTATTCTACTAAAAGGAGTGCACACACTAATTTTTATAAGAATCGTTAGAGCCGTTTTCGAGAAATTAAGATGGTAGAAAAATTTGTATGGCAAGTTCCGTTATTTTTGGGGCTAAAACAACGATTCAAAAATCTTTTTTAGATAATCACCTCAAACGCCCAAGTACCAAGTTTGAAAAAAATCGGTTCAGCTGGATAGGCTGTAGAATGTTCTACAGAAAGACAGACGGAATTGCGGGACCAACTTTTTTGGTGTTCTCTATGATCGTACTATCCTGATTAATTGTTGGAACAAAAATTGTTTTCTTACGAATGCATAACTTGCCTTATAGTACCTACCTATAATCGCAAGTAAAAGATAGAAATATGTCACTAATTAAATTCTTTTAAATATTTTACCTTATTATATAACACCTGGCAGCAAGTATAATATACAATCGCCTTTAATGTGAACCTAAATAAATATTATTTTAATTAAAAGAACTACAAGTTATATACCTATGTATAAGTACAGTGAAATCTCCCTTGGACGGACAGCCATGGTGTAGAATTTTTGTCCGTTTAAGCGAAATCAAACAAAAACACTAATTTTCAAAATTAAGAGTATATAATAATAATAATAATTTTAACTATATGCCTGTAAAACCTAAGGTCTTTTTAAATGCAACCTGAATTGCACGGCACAAGTTAGAAGGAATATAAAGTTAGGAAAGAATTTTTGTTGGCACATTCATTCATTGACACATTCACATGACGTGGAAAGAAATGATAAGATAACACATAAATACATATAAGAAATCAGCATCAAAAAACTTTGCGAAAAAAACATTTATGATACATCTTTTATGATATTTATGTATTTTCAAAAAAAAATTGTTCAACATAATTTTTTTTGTTTTAGAAAATTAGAATAGAGCTATTTATTTTGGAATCTGGCCTTTATATCAACCAAAAGTTGAACAGCCTTAACGTCACTTTTCTTGTCCGCAAAAATTTTTAAATTTTCAATTGAAATGTTTGCTTCTTGTTGGGGAATTAATAGATGTTCCTATAAGGTCCTGATCCTCTTCCTCAGATTCACTGCCAGACTCGTTTATTTCAACAGGAACTGCAATATTTTCTGGCATCACGTCAAAGTCATCTTTCACATTTACATTTTCATCCATCAACACAAAACGTTCAGTTCCTCATTCAATCTGCATTCACGAAGGAGCTTGAATATTTCTATTAAATTTGCTAGAGGAAATTCATCTTCTGGATCGAATTCGATTACTAATTCAAACATTTTCCAAAACCAGCATGTTTAAAACAATTAATAACTGTTTTAGCTATAAGAAGCTTCCAAGCATTACTAATAATAATTACAGATACCTACAATCCTTCAAATACACATTCAACACATATATACATAATAAATTATATGGGATGGAAACTTTCACGCATTTATTTGTCCATTACTTTAAAAGAATTTGATGCTACCGTTGAAAAAATTATCAACGTGATGACATATTCAATCCTGCTCTGGTGTCCGTCTAAGAGAAAATATTTTGTCATTCATATGTGAAATTCCTGTCCCTGTCCCTTCCAAGAGAAACTAAAAAGAATGAAACTTATATGTCCGCCTAAGTGAGGTATCGGCAAAGGGAGATTTCACTGTATGTACTTATTAAGTGTTAGTTGAAATACCTAATAAGCGTCTGTGTATCCTGTATCCTTATAAGTAATAGCCATCGTCATGTAAATAGTTCAAAACGTGTTAACTACATTCCAACTAGAATTAGGGGTCCTAGAAAAAAATACTCAATTTGCACTCCATCAATTTTGTGTACATTATTTACGAAATGACATCTTGCTGTCATCAAAGAACCATCAGGTCAATGATCTGTCCAAGAATAAAATAGTGTTTTGTGTGTACGTACTCTTAAAGATTTCTTTTTCACATAAGCCCTTATGAAATACACAAAAAAAAGAACACAAACAAATTTACAGTTCAACCCTCATTAATCACTTTCACAAAACTGCTGCCAGTTTTCAACCGAAATCACTTTTAGTGCTTCTAGCTACTGCCAGTTGGACTACAAAAGTGATTATCCTTCCTTACCCGTTTGCAAATTTTGTTTTTTTTTTGTTTGTCCGACCCCCCAACCACTCATTCATTTAAGCAGGAAAAAGCTAATCCTTGGTTCCAGTTACTCACATTCCCGAAAAAAAAAATCAAAAAAAAAAAAATGAAGTTAACTAACAGAAAGCGAAGCATATTCTAACGAGAATGTGAATGCACCCTAAAGATGCACTTGAATTTTTATTTGTTTACTTCTCGTTTAAATTGAAGCTGTAGAAAAAATAAAATTAAAAAAGAAAAAAAACATGAGCTTTTACTTGTTTTGTTGTCATTGGGTGCTGACGATGCAATGGCACTGGTGTGCGGCTAAAATGAATGCAAGAAATTTCGAAGGATTTCCAGCAGGATATTCATTAGGAAAGGGACCTACAATTTTTAGGCCCATTCCCCCTATATTCATTGCATCACCGTCGAAAATAATCAACAAAAAAAAAAACATACTCTGATGACGTTGCTGATGCTGATTTTGATCCTTTGGGGGTACTCCAGGATAACACGATGATGATATTCGAGAAAAAACACCTGCCTTAAGAATGCATATACATTTTCGCATTCAACCCCCAAATGATTAGAGTTTTATCACGAAAGCGGGGAGGTGGTAAGATGGCAACTCCATCTGTTGACGATGTTGAACTAATACATACACATACATACAACACACACCAACACACCTATCGCCAACATACATCATTTCGAGTTGCTCCTTGTCTAATTAGAGCGCGCACTAAAGTTTCGCTGGGATTTGGCCTGGCATTTCGTGTTAGGGGTCTCATCCTTGTGATCCTTTAATTAAAAGTCATCACCAAAGAAGCGAGCGAAAAAAAATCCTACCAAGGAAAAAGGATTTTGTTTTGTTTGCTTGTTTTTTTAATTTTTTATTTTTGTCTTAAATCGAGGCTTGTCACCCTGTCATTTTTATCTTTGAAACTCTAGCCCACTTCTTCAGAGCTGATTTTTGTGCTCATTTTAATTGGGGTGAGTACAAGTATAGGTGCACGTCATACACATTTCGGTGCATAAATTATTCCAGCGGAAAAAAAATTAGATACAAAGGAAAAACCCTAAACCATCGAATAATGAAGGATGCACGATGGTATACACTACACGTCCTCATGTACCTTACCTACATACATACTTTGAGCGATTGAATTGCCAAAAATAAACTAAACAAAAAATCGTATGATTAAAAAATGCTTCACAAAACTACACTTAGGTTGACGAAATACAAAAAAAAAATGGATGCAAACGCTTTTCAAAGGACTTAAATGTAGGAATGTGCTCTAAGGATCTACGCCATTCTTTATGCTTACCTATACGAGCAAAATGTTTAAGTGCATGAATTTTTTATTTTTCTATTTTCTTCATTGTTTATCACTCATCCTTGAAAATAATAATAAACAAAAAAAAAAACCAAAAGCTCAAGTGGAAAATGCACCTTGTATACCTACCAACCTATACGTGCGGGACAATCACCTCTGGGACGAGAAAAAGAATGTCGTGGAAAAACCCTTTCCCTTATAGTAAAGTAATGAATTCTCGTCGGTTTTTGGTTTATTTAAGAGACATTTCTTTTATTAACAAAAAAAAAAAAATAAAAAAAAAAACAGAACAAAATATGAATATGGGATGTGTGCACCTTTATCCGTTTCTTTTGTTAATGACAGGACACGGATGCAAGGAGCACTTTTGTTTTAAGAAATATTGTGTGTTGGTAGAGGTATAGTATATGTATATAAATGTATGTTAACGTATAGGTAAATACTTGAAAGCGTTTTTTTATTTATGCTCATAATATATTTATAGTATTTTTTTCTTGTATTATATTTTTATATTATATATTATGTACAAAAACAAAACAATATACATTTTGGCTAAATATGGAAATATATGGAACTTATTTAAAATTCGGGCAGCAACCACTGAGGGTTTCATTGACCTGCTTTTATATTACATACAATAAAATGAATGACTGGATCGCACGTACTTGCTCATATGTTCGATCACATTATATGCAAAAGATTCTTAATAGAAACGCACCAAATGCATCGTTATTAGTAAGCAAGTTCTTAACTTAGATTATTTCCCAAACATCTTTTTAAAAGGTACATCAATCGCTTATACATCTAGTACAAGAAACTTAGGTATGTTGTTTAATAGGACGCTAACTTGGGACATTCATATTAATTCAGCTGTGGGTAAGGCCTATGGAATTCTTAGAATGTTATGGTCATCGCAACATTACACGCCCTTGAATATTCGGATGATGCTAGCCAAAACAGTAGTAGTTCCTATTTTAACAAACGGTTGCGAAGTCTTCTGCAACTGTGACGCTGGTAGTAGGAGAAAATTGAATGTCGCTTTCAATAATACAGCTCGCTACATATTTGGTCTACGTCGTTTTGATCGTATATCTGGTTTTTCGCTGCAAATTTTTAATATTTCACTTGATCATCTTCTTCGGTACAGAACACTTCTCTTACTCTAAAATATTATTCAAACATAACAACCTTGTAGCTTATTTCATATGATACGGTTCAGCTCCTCAAACAGATCTCTAATGCTTTTGCTCCCTCGGTTTTCTTGCCGGACGTCAGAACAAGAATTTTTCGTCAATGCTACTCGCTTGTGGAACCTCCTTCCAAGTAATTTAAAAAGAACAAGTGCCGAAGCAAAGTTTCGCAGAGATCTTCGAAGTTACTTTCAAAGTGCATAGCTTTCAAATCTGCCAATCATTACGCACTCAGGATTTTAATAAGTGAGATGTATGTAAAAAATTAAATATTATTCAAATCAATAGTATTCAAATATAAACTTTTTCTGTGTGTGTAACTTTTTCTCTACTTATTATTTTTATATATATAATGTATTTAACTAGCATAACACTAATGTAAAGTATTATATATACTATTTAAATTATTTATTGCTATGTAATCAATGAATAAATAAAATTAAAAATTAATCAAACAGAATTAAAATTAAACTTAGAAATAAAAATAAAAACTTAAATTTTAATTTTCTTCAAAAATAAATTAAAATAAAAAAATTGAAGCTCAAAATTTTGCTCTTTTAAACCAACTTCAATTAATTAATTAAATTTTATATAAGCCATCCTAGAATAATTGTTGGTAACTCATATTAAAACTTGTATTCGATTATAAGATAATGTATCTTACAATACAAGTATGCAAATAAATAAATAAGAAAAAATAGAAAGGGCTAAATGTATTTTTAAAGTCGTTTTTCACGTAATTTTTTATATATAAAAATTCTTAAATTTTTCTAAACAAAAATTGGTTTGAATTATTTAAATATTTAATAATATAAATTTAAGAACAAAATTCCAGAAAAAATCGACCACCCGTTTTTCAAATATTGAATTTAAAAAAAAATATTTATTAAAAATTTTGAAATGCAGTATTATTTAGAATTCAGAGGAGATCCTGCATAAAAATTTTGATCAAAATCGGTTGAGTGGGGAGAAAGTCAAAAATAAATAAAATGGTTGTATGGCAGGTACAATTAATAACAAAATATTGTAAATTTTTTTTCGGCCAAAATGTAGATCACACTCATGGCAGTACTAACACCAAATTTTATTAAAATCGTTAGAACAATTTTTGTGATAATTAAGATGGTAGAAAAATTTGTATGGCAAGTACCGTTATTTTTTTGGGCTAATTCAACAATTCATCTATTTTGGACAATCACCTAAAACACCTAACCACCAAGTTTGAACAAAATCGGTTCAGCCGTTTAGGCTGTAGATCGTTCTACAGACATTCACGCAGACGGACGGAATTGCCGGACCCACTTCTTTGGCGCTCTCTATCATCGTAATGTCAGCTTTGATTAAAATCTCGAGTTCGATTTTTTTTCTAAATGCAAAACTTGTCCTATAGTACCTATATCGGAAGTAAAAATCACATAACAGAATCATGTTTTTGAAGGTTTATAGTCTAGGAAATTTGGATAAATAAAATGCACGACTGGATCGTACGAACTTGCTCTTGTAGAAAACAACTTTAATGTAGCTAAACATTGAGGTTTAGTTAGTTAGGTGTAATTATCCTGTGCAGGTTTAAAGCCTATGTAGGTAAGATTACCATGATTATTAGCATAATGAACTGTCGAATGGATGATTCAAGGAATAGTTACATAGGTTCCTACCTACAAATGTAAATTTAAATCTATTATTGGATTTTAATTATGTAACCGAACCTAAGTATGTAAACATGAAGGGGAAGTACGTCCAAAATGACATATACGGACAAAATGACATACTGAGCTTGGTTTTTGAAAATTCAAAAAAACACAGAAACTTGTAAAAAGTGAATGAAATTTTTATTTGGATCGATAAATCAATTTCTGCCATTTACTTTTTAAAAATAATTTCACTTAAATGTTGCCCGCTGCTACGCTTCAGGTGGTCCATTCTGAAGGTCAAATTTTGGCAAACTTTTTCACACATTCACACAATCCCCTCCAATGTCACTAGTTGGCGTTGGTGATTTGTTAAAACCTTTGAAAATTCTGTCAGCCATGTGTAGTCGCAAAAAACAAAATATTATTTAAGAAGAAAATATTTTTTTATTGGTTCTGGATAGTTTTATTGATTTTGGTGAGTTTATGCAGTTTTCAGTTAGTTTTTTTTTTTTTTTTTTTTTTTTTTTTTTTTTTTTTTTTATATAATTTTGCCCGCGCACAAGGGATTATGAACACCCTTTATATGTTTTTAACACAGCGCGGGCATCCGGTGAAAGAAAGAAGGATAGGAAAGATGTGTGGCGCGATGTTCTGAGACTAGAGCTGGTTGTTGTCTCAGATTTATCTCCAGGGATGGCAGCTGAACTAATGCGGAGAGAATAACCGCACCTTATTTATTTATGTCCCTTATAATTCACATTATTTTATTTATTTCGTTGTCATATTTATGCGTATACTAGTTTACTCAATCGCATGTTGTTAGTGTTATGCCTAAGCAGCATGTAATGAGTAAACCAGCAACTTATTTTATGACAATTTTTAGAATTGGTTTTGAATGGAATATAAGAAGACATATACAACGGCAGTTTTAATTACCGTATTTATAGTTCACGACAAAATTGATAATATAAACTCACAATTGCCCACAACAGCAGAGTTTTATGGAATTTATTTACAAAATTTTGTCAAAACTATGGTATGGACAAAATTATATACCATAGCCACGGACAAAATGACATACCTTCGGACACGAATATTGTTTCAATCTTACCAATAATTATATCTCATAATTACAAAAGGACAACAAGGACAACGGATCGTCAGTCTTGGAGTGTTGACTCGATGGAGAATGCCAATGAAGCTGTAAAGGACAACAAAATGAGATGGCTTTTATGATCTAAGATTAAGATGTTTGGTATCCTTCAAGCTACAAGCTACCTAAAAGACGCATTGGCTAAGAATACAAATTTAAGTCCCAAAATGTAAGGACTGGAAAGATATAAGCTTACATTCCCGCCTGATGTTGAAAGACATTTGGCTGAGTTAAGTTCTATGAAGATCGCATTTTTGGCCTTAGTCGCGCAGGTGTTCAAGAAAAACTTGATTACGCTGCATAAAATGCAATAATTGGGCTTATGCATCTTGGTCTGACATGCCAAAAAACTCTAAGAATATCATTTGCGAATTATGCATGTAATATGAATAATTAATTAATTTATTTTAGAAAAATGAAACTTGTTATTTACTATAGACCTACCATAGATATGCTAAATGTTATTTTGTCCATACTACATGGACAAAATGGATTTTCTTATAGTTTTTAATAACGATTTTTTCAATTGTTTGCACTTATATTTTAAACTGCAAAATTATTTTAAAATGTGTGCAATGAATTGAAATATGACATACTAAACATTTTATTACGATAAATACACTAAATAAATGTTTGTTAATAAAATAGCTAACAGTATGTCATTTTGGACGTACTTCCCCTACACATGTAATAATGAAAATGAACGATGTATAGGTGTGGGTATAGGTAGCTATATGCATATAACTTTATAATTTAGGTGCAATATACATAAGATTCATGTAATTTTTAAAGACGGATATGTATATATAAATGTATGAGGGCCTACATTGAATTTAGTATTCAGTGACGTATGCAAAAATACGTAAAAAAGGAATAATAATAAATGGATAATAAACATAATAATATGTTTTTATATTGCTTAGTGGTCATAGTTTGAGGGAAAACAAAGATCCAATTTGAATTCATGGATAAATAAGGATAAATAAAACAAATTTCAAAAATCGTTGGAGCGGATTTTTAATAAATTAATTTTTATGTATAAAATTTTGAAAACATTAAAAAAAAAATTGAAACGACATTTTGAAGAAATTATTAACACAAAAAAACTTTTAACGGAATTTAGTCCATAAAATTTTCGTTTCGTCAATCTCAATTGGCCTCATCAGTTGGTTATTGAACGCCTTACCAAAACGCAATTTTTGTTAAGTTCAGTTCAACTTACATGAAATTTTTGACAAAAAAACAATGTGAACTATATCCAAAAAGATTAAAATTTTAATCATTAAAATTGGAAGATTTTGTCCGTGGCCAGACAAAGTTAATGAGAAGGTGTTTTGGAAGAGCTATTTTGAATCAATAATTCGACAAGTCCAATTAAAAATAATGCTAAATCTTCTACTTGGCTGAGTAATTTCAGTAGTATATAGGAGGTATTATATATAAAAAAAACACTTATTAACTATGACGATTTTTCAAAAAAAAAAAAAAAAATTATTTTTTTAAAATCGAAAAACTTTTCTTGAAAATATTAATATTCAATTTTTTAAAAATTTTAAGGAGCATTTGTATAAAAAAATTTATTTATCATTCATCCAATGTTGAGAAAGTCGAAAATATGAAAAATGGTTGCATGGGAAGTACCAATAAAATTACCAAAAAAAAATATTTTTATGTGGAGTGTACTAATTTAAGAATGCACACATTTTTTTCATAAAAAATCTTTGAGCCGTTTTCGAGAAATACATTTTTTTCTTAACGTTTTTTTTTAACATTTGTGTGGGAGGTATCGTTGGTTTTATTTTAGAAAACAGTTTTTTTACCTATTCAAGATAATGTCAAAAAAACACCAAATACGAAGATTCGAAAATATCTATTTTGAGTCGTTTTCGAAATTTTCAAAAAAAGAAATATTTTCCAAATAGATTTTTTTTGAAAAATGTTGGTTTACAATAGTGTTTAAACTTTCTACGAGCTTAAAAAATTTCAAAAAAATCAAATCAACCGTTTCCCACAAAATCTAAACCAAAAAAAAAATGGTTCTACTAGAGGTACCAAAAATAACAATTTTTTTTCCAAAAAAAAATACTACAAGGTAGCATTTCCCTTCATACAATGATTTTTTTAATAAAAATCGTTGGAGCCGATAGACTGACAGACTGAAAGACTGACAGACAGACATACAGACGGAATTGGGGGACCCACTGTTTTGGTGTTCTCCATGATCGCAATGTCATGGTTGATTGTTAAAAAATGTTTTTTACTTTTTATTATAGGTACTATAAGGCAAGTTATGTATTCGTAAACAAAATTTTTTTCCAACAATCAATCATGACATAACTATCATAGAGAACACCAAGAAAATGGGTCCCGCAATTCCGTCTGTCTGCCTGTCTGTAGAACGATCTACAGCCCAAACAGCTGATTTGGTTCAAACTTGGTACTTAGGCGTTTTAGGTGATTGTCCAAAACAGATTTTTAAATCGTTGTTTTAGGCCAAAAAATAACGGTACTTGCCTTACAATTTTTTCTACCATCTTAATTATCTCAAAAATGGCTCTAACGATTTTGATAAAAATTGGTATGTGTACTACTTTGGGTATGCTCTACATTTCGGCCAAAAAGTTTTTAAAATATTTTGTTATTAACGATACCTGCCATACAACCATTTTATTGATTTTCGACTTTCTCATAAGCGGCTTAACGGATTTCGATACAATGAGATACAATGAGGACTCCACGTTAGCGTTCCATTGTGTAAAATATATTATATTAAAAAGTTAGGTATGGCTGTATGTCCAAGCCATTCTGAACAGAGTAACACCAGCACTCGAGGACCAAATATCGCCCGTGCTATTTTTCGATTGTTTGGTGACCGACTGTCACTCAAGATGGATTGGAATGGGGACCCTCCGTCACGCGTACTTTTGCATAGACCGCCCATCTGTCAGATTTATTAAAATTGATCACTTATCAACTTCAGCTCTCAATTCGCATCGTCGATTATTTCTTTCCAAAATACTGATAGAGTGAACTGATGGCTGATGGACCATGGCTGCCCTTCTCTCTCTCGTAAGATGGTAGGAAACACCTGTAGGGAGCACAATGAAAAGAAAGGAGCAAGGAAAATGGAAATAAAAGACCGGTTTTTGTTGCGGTAAATTTTAAAAAATTTCTCACTCGAAAATATAAATTTATTACATTTTTTTGAAAAACTGTACTACGCCCCAATGTTATCTACAATTTTTCTCCAAATCTATCAGTTGTTCGACAAAAAGTGTATCTTTTTTTGTGTCGAATGACATGATCTATTATGTGTACCAAAAACTTTTTTCAAAAAAAAAAAACAAATGATTTTCGAATAGCTTGGAAAAAAATTTAATTTTACCCTTTATGCTTACGACGTGAAAATGAAGCTCTCCTCCAAAATTCATTTTTGTTGGAATTTTTCGAATCTTATTTTCCTAAACTATTAGAGCAGGGGCTTATATCATAAAAATTTAAAATAAGACAGGTAAAATTTGTAAATGAAAACTTGAAATTTGTGTAAATTCTGTCCCATAAGAAATTGACAGTTTTGTAGAATTGTCGGGGAATTTGCTGAAATTGTCATGATAATGTATTGTCAGGGATTTTTTGAAAATTGTCGCAAATTTCCCGACAAATTTGTAGTGACAATTTTTTTATGGAGTAGAAAAAACAATACAAATTACAATCTTGTCAGTAGAATGTAAGTGACAATTTGTGACAGGCAATTCAATCTCGGTCGTGAAGTGACAATTTCGGTAAGAAATTTCTAATATTGATGCAAGTGATGAAAAATTTGATGTCATTTTAGCGAAGTACGCATCCTCGAATTTTCAGATGAAGAATTAAAATTATTTTGCTTCATTAAGTGATTTTCAAATTAATGAAAAAATTTGCGCCTGCAAAAGTACAGGGAATATATTTTGTTAAAAATCAGTCGACAGCTCCAGCATCCCACACGAAAAAATTGTGCCCTTGATACTAAGACCCTAGTTTTATGGGCGTTAAGTAGAGCTAAGTATCAATTATTCGGTGATGGACAGGGTGTTTAAAAAAAAACTAAAACAATACTCTGGAACGGGTTGTAACGAAGGTCAAAATTAAATGAAAAAGAAAAACAGTTATTTTACTTATAAATACATACATATATATATGCATGCACATAATATATACATACATACATAAATAATATTGTAGATCAATTCAGCCTCTTGAGTACGCTACAACAAATTTTTCAACATAAAACAATGACAAAATTGTAACGACAAAATTGTCATTCTCTTTAACTGACAATTATGTCACCATTTCAATATGATATGAAACTAAAACTTGTCAGATAAGTGCGGTAAATTTGCAGAATTGTCACTTGTCAATGTTAATGAAATATTCCCCATATTGTCATTTTTATTATAATTTAAAATAAATGACCAATTACATATTAAGAAAAATCAAACTCGTTAAATAATTCAGAAAAATTTGTTCACATTGACTGAATTTCTCGTCTATTCTCCAATCTCTTCTCATATTTATGGGTGTTCTTTCGCACCACTCGCTCGTTTTTTTTTTTTTTGAAATACCTATGTATAAGCAATGAAGAGGTATTGAATCAATAATTGCACGCGACCCTTTGCGCTCTATTTGTCAAGTTTGAGTAAAAACTTACGAGGATTTTCCAGCCCAAATTGACTCAGACAAATTCATCGTTTAATTTTAATTCATCGTTTAATTTTAACTTTATGACGTCAAAGAACTGCTTCAATGTCTTTTTCAAAATACTTCAATAGCACAACTCTGCTCAATCATTAGTAAATTCATACTGAAATTTTTTTTTTCTTATTTATAACTTTGCACGCGCTCAAGGGATTATGAATACCCTCTATATGTTTTTTCTTAACACACCGCGGGCATCCGGTGGAAGAAGGGAAAGAAGGATAGGAAAGATTTGTGGCGCGATGTTCTGAGACTAGAGCTGGTTGTTGTCTCAGATTTATCTCCAGGGATGGCGGCTGAACTAATGCGGAGAGAATTACCGTGTCTTATTTATTTATGTGCCTTATAATTCGCATTATTTTATTTATTTCGTTGTCATATTTTATGGGTATGCTAGTTTACTCAATCACATGTTGTTAGTGTTATGCCTAAACAGCATGTAATGAGCAAAGCAGCAACTTATTTTATGACAATTTTTAGAATTGGTTTTTAATGGAATATAAGAAGACATAGACAACGGCAGGAATCGAACCTGCACCACGAGGTTGACAGGCGAGCACACAACTATCGCGCCACGGCCACCCCCAGTCCACAATTACAAATTTGAATCACGAAAATTATAATATTTACCGGGAATCAATAATTTTGTCTAAATTCTGCGGACAAAAACTTCTGAATACAATAGCGAATAATATTCCATTTTATTTTATTTTAATTTAATTTACTTTATTTTATTTTTTTAAAATTATTTTATATTATATTTATTGAATAAAAAGAATAAAATTGCTTTGTACTTCAAGGAAAATTTACTATTATAAAAATTAAAATCGAATACTTCTAGCTCCTCTGAGTCTAACAATACTTTAGTGTAGACCATCCTGTTTTATTTTTGTCAAATTAAAGGATGATTCAAACCCTTAACAAAAGGAAAAACTGCTGACGATGGTTACGAACAATAGTGTATTTATTCATCTGCTTGATCCTTGATGAACACAACAATTGTTCAAAAACGATTTCAATTGTTAGTCCTAAAAATGCCGGACTAAAAGTTAATGAAATCACCCCCATCATAAAACGTACACTCATCTCATGTCAACGAGCAACAACAAACGAACACAAATGATGCACTTTTTTATATTTCCCCGAACGGATATAAATGATTAAATTAAATTGTTCCAATCGGTCTATACAAATCTCAAAGCGAATGAAATAAAATCAAACTTTATTTAAAAGAAGATATAAAACAGAATCTTATAGAAATCGTTTTATGCCATTCGCAATAATTTTTCGAAATACTCGTACAAAAAATGTTTGATGATAATGTAGAAGAAAAAAAAATATTTGTTTTACCAGAACGACATGATATTTTTAAGAATAGACTATTACTTAACAAGGGCATTGGTTATAATGTTGGTTTGAATCTTAGTTATATTTTTTGTATATTTATAAATTTGGTACTAAGTTCTAAATATCTTATTATTAAGAAGTTTGAGCTCGATAACAATATCAACAATATATGAACCACCATGACCTACCTACTGCCTATCCAAGTGCACACTGCTGCTTGTGTGCCTTCACCATGCACTCAACCCTCGGTGTGTGCTTTTAATTTCAACACATTGAATCAGGGTTACCATTGCTACGTTTTTGGAAATTTAGTATGCTTGATTTTGCAGGCGCATGACATAAGCCCCAATTTTGCATTTTGGGACTTACATATGTGCCATATAGATACGACATAAGTCCCAAAATCTAATTTGGGACCTATATAATAGTTAGGTGGGGCACAAAAAATATTTGGGAATTTTGTCCCACAATTAGGATTTTTTTGGGATGTGTGTTAAGTGGTTTTTGGAATTAGGTCCACGACGTACAAAAAGCTCGTCTCGTATAGGGCCCCTGCAACCCCTCTGCTTGACCTAATATAGGATTCAAAAAAATATGTTCATATACCCAAACTTGTACTCACATATATTGGGTCAAGCAGGTGGGTCGCGGTGAACCTTCTTAAATTTATTGCTTACATTTGAAATCTATGTTATGTTTGGAATAGAGATTTCACGATATGTAATATGTCTTATAAAATTTGGGAGTTTTGTCCCATCAACACAAAACAAAGTTGGGACTATGTCCCACGCAGAAAACACCGAGACCGCTACAGTCAACCAAGGAAAAAGAGGATAAAATTATCCGAGAGTTAATCACCAAACTGATCAACAGGGAAGGAGTTCTACTGAAGACCAACAGATGACCAAATGAACCAGAATTTCTTTTAATCGCCAAAAAAAACTTAGTCGCTTCAAAAAGTATAATAATGTTGCGGAATTCCCTTTCGCGACTGAATAAAGCCAGCAAGAAGGAAGAACTAGAATGAAAAGTAGAACAACAACGAACCAAAATAAAATGCACGACTGGATCGTACGAACTTGCTCTTGGAGCTAACAACTTTAATGTAGCTAACAATTGAGGTTAAGTTAGTAAGGTGTAGTTATCCTATGCAGGTTTAAAGCCTATGTAGGTAAGATTACCTTGATTCTTAGTATAATGAATTATCGAATGCATGATTCAGTGAATAGTTAAATAGGTAGCTTCCTTCAAATGTATGTTTAAATCTAAGTTATGGATTTTAATTATATAAGTTAGGAGGATAAAATGCATCTACATATACATATATACATATAGATGGAACCTAAGTATGTTAACATATACATATAATAATGAAAATGAAGGATGTAGGTTGGTAGGTAGCTATATACACACAACATCATAATTTAGGTGCAATATGTATTACATAAGATTCATGTGATTTTTAAAGACACATATGTATATATAAATGTGTGAGGGCCTATATTGTATTATGTATACAGTGATGTATGCAAAAATTGGTAGAAAGGGAATAATGTAGAAATAAATGGATAATACACATAATTAAATGTTCGTATATTGCTTAGTCGTTATAGTTTGAGGGAAAACAAAGATGCAGTTTGAATTCATTGATAAATTAGAATATATCAAAAAATAATTTCAAAAATCGTTGGAGAGGTTTTTTAATAAATTCATTTTTTATGTATAAAAAATTGAAAACATTTTTAGGAAAAAAAATTGAGACGCCATTTTAAGGATATTATGAATATACATATAAAATTTAAATTAAAAAAAAAAATTTTGTGACTGGTTTTTGAAAAATCAATTTTTCAAAAAAAAAATTTATTTACTTTTTAAAAATTGAAAAACTTTTTTTTGGAAAATTTAAATATGCAGTTTTATTAACAATTTTAGGGAGCATTTGTATAAAAAAATTTATTTTAGTCGGTTCATTCAATATTGAGAAAGTCGAAAATGTGAAAAGTGGTTTTATGGGAAGTACCGTTAATAAGAACGCAAAAAGAAATATTTTTATACTTAAAAGTGAACAGTACTAATTTAAGAACACACAATTTTTTTTATAAAAATTCTTGGAGCCGTTTTCGAGAAATACATTTTTTTCTTAACGGGTTTTTAAAATTTGTATGGGAGGTACCGTTGTCTTTTATTTTAGAAAAATAGTTTTTTAAACTATTCAAGATAATGTCAAAAAACCACTAAATACGAGGTTCCGAAAAAATCTATTGAGTTGATTTCGAAATTTTGAATTTTCAAAAATTATGGTTTAAACTTTCTAGTATTTCAAAATTTCAAAAAAATCAAATTAACCGTTTCCGAGAAAATCGAAAACCAAAAAAATGGTTCCAAGAGGTACCAAAAATAATAATTTTTTCCCAAAAATTTTTTTTTTCAAGAGGTAGCCTTTCCCTTTTTTAATGAAAAAAATCTTTTTATAAAAATCGTTGGAGCAGTTTTTGGGAAAAATAAGATGTTTGTTTTTGGCCAAAAAAAATGTATGGGAGCTACTGTTATTTGTCATCGTAAAAAAATTAAAAAAAACGTGTGGGCATTTTACCGAAAAAAACAAGTTTGAAGCAAAATCATTTAACCGTCTGGGCTACAGACTGAAGGACAGACAGATAGACAGGCAGACGAAATTGCGGGACACAATTTTTTCGTCTTTGCTATCATCGTAATGTCAAGTTTGATCAAAATCTCGAGTAAGATTTTTTCACGAATCCGCATAACTTGCCATAATATTACCTTTATATCGCAAGAAAAAACCACAAAGACTCTATCTACAAAATTCGAAGTGCAGAAGTTTATATGTTGGTACACAAATTAATTTGGTAATAGATAAGCTTCTTTTATGTTCTATATTTAGTGAACTATAACTATGATGTATTAAATCTACAAAGTTAGAAGTATACATATTTGATTTCTAGAGCCTCGAGTGACACAGTCATTTAAAAAGGACGTGTACCAGAATTTAGTACAAGATTTCACCTATAGGCTTGGATTTATTTTTCATCTTCATTTGAGTGCAAGAAATAACAAAAAAGAAGAAGAAGCAAAAAACTTAATTCCTAAGCTAGTGTTTGAAATCACAGGAACTGCATTTCTATAAATTCACATAGTATACAGATACCCCCAGAAGCTGGACTTGTTCCATTTGTCTATTGAGTCAAAATGGTATGAGGCGCGATGGCATGGGACGTGTGGGCCTTATCAATACTTAGCTCTCTCGGGATTTGGCAGAAGTGAAGGTACTTAAGTAAAAACACGCGGAAGATCCAAAAATAAAACTAAAATAAAATAAAAATAAAACGAAATTGGGCTAAGGAGAGAAAAGTGTATGAACATGATTTGAAGTTGAAGTTGTATTTTCCTTTGAAAACGTACATACTCGCCTCGTATATCCGCACGAAATGAAAGGATATTTTTTTCACTATTCGTCTTTTAGTTCTGCAATCTTCTTTTAGTTTTATTTATTAGTAAGTTTGAAGTACTAGCTGGCACTTTTGGCGTGCCGGTGCCATGCCGGTGCCGATGCCTCTACCGGCAAACCAATCGAGAACAAGTAGAGTAGTACATCTCTCTGGCACTTGAATGGATAAAGGAAAAAGGATGTCGTCTTATCGGACAAGATAGTATGAAAAGTTTAGCTATACATACTAACATACTGTGTATGTTTGGTTTGGGTGTTTGAATGAATATTTTCTGACTGCATCTTCCATGCAATCTGTAGAACGTGACTTGAGTTCGGGATAGTTCAGTAAGTTGAAATTATTTTTTTATGTTTTCTGTGCTCGTTTTTCAATTCAAAGATGTGGTTTTCTTTTTAACATTTCGATGGAACTCTTTAAATTAAGGAATTCATCCAAAACTATTTTATACTCTTATACCTATATTGGTATTATCTATGTAGCTAAGATCGAAATGAATGTGTTGATGAGTGGACTTCAGTCTCGTGATTGTGCAATGATAAGAGAAGCTATGTGAAAGTCGAAAAATGAAAAGAAACTCTTAATTTGATTATTTTTTTTGTAATTGCTTTTCGTAAGGATCTCATCCAAAGCGCAATTTAATATAAATACTTGGTTGAAACTGAAAAATTAAAATTCGTACTAGTAATGAAATTTAGAACTAAGAGGCCGACAATATATATTAGTGATAACATGACCCATTTTTTTTTCTTTGCAGATTATTTTTTTTTATTTTTAATAAAATTAACGGATGTTTTTTATGAGCTTGTTAGCTTTTATTATTATTATTTAATACAAGACAGAAATATTGTTGGAATGAATTTCCAATTATTATAATATAATTCCATGGCATTCCAAAGTTGTTCGATCAAGTTGTATGTGATAGTTTGACATTTATATGTAAAAATATTATCTGCAACCAACAACATGGTTTTATGCAGAAACGTTCTACTGTTACCAATCTAGTTGTATTTTTGAATAAATGTTTAAACTCCCTAGAAAGCGGTCAAGAAGTTGATTTTGTATACACCGACTAAATTTGGAGGATCAATCAGTTTTAAAACAAACTTTGTAACAATTGTTGGCCAAATTAGATGAAAAAATCCATCAACGCTCCATCAGAAAAACCAAAGCATCACAATATACGAAGTATTACAGCAACCTGCAGCTTGACCTAGTTCCTCAAAACTACTTTAACGATAGGAATCCCACAGAGATGATATCACTTATACTACGAGCAAGAGGGGAAATTCTGCCTCTTAACTTCATACCATATAGACCAGACTTGCCTATCGAATGTGAAATCTACAACATGCGCGCTAGAGCAAACGTGGCTGACTTTCTAGGATCATGTCTGATTCTCCAAGAAATTAGACGAGATATTTTTGAAAAAAACCAGCTGGCTCCAGACGAAGTCATACTAATTCTAAATGGGGCAAAAAGTTGGGAAAATTTGAACAAAGCTATAGAAAGAGAATCGTAACAGAAAGCTTTTGATATAAAAAAAAAAAAAAAAAAAAAAAAACATTGTATAAAATGTATATTAACTATTATTTTATTATATCAATCTGACCGACGGTTTTATACAAGGTCGTATCCGACTTGTATTCAAACATTGTAATTTAAAATTTAAAGCCTCAATAAAGTCTAAATCTAATCTAATCTAATCTACACAGACTTTTCGAAAGCTCTATCTTATGAAATTATCAAGTTTAAACATAATTCATACGGGTTTCCTCCATCTTTCATCAAGTGGATATCCTCGTATCTTGAAGATATGTTATATCAAGCCAAATTCAGAAATTCTTACTCAAGACCCTTTATTGCCAAATCAGGTGTTCCGCAGGGAAGCCATCTTGAATCATAACTCTTTACATTGGTTATTAATGATGCTCCTCTTTGTGTACGCAATACCGAAATTCTTATCTTTGCAGACGATATGAAGATTTATAAAAATATATCATCTCCAAAGGATCGAACTCATTTGCAGGATGATATTAACCACTTTGCCTTGTGGTGTGAAAAGAACAGTTTGAATCTTAACCCGACAAAATGTCAAACAATGACATTTTCAAAAAAACGTTCTCCTTCGTCTCATGACTATGTTAGCTCACGGCACATTTTAACTCGTGTTATAACTGTAAGGGACCTTGGAGTTCTCTTTACGCCCAATTTAGACTTTTCTACCCATATTAATATCATCGTTAACAAAGCCAATTCAATGTTAGGTTTTATGAAGCGTTGGTCGAAAGAATTTGTTGATCCAAATGTTTCCCGTGCTTTATACAACTGCTTGGTTCGTCCCCATCTTGAGTATGCATTGCAGGTTTGGACTCCTTTTTACGATATTCATATTGAGAGATTAGAATCTGTTCAGAGAAACTTTACTCGTTTTGCATTGAAAGGGCTTCAGTGGAGTGATCGTCCTAATGCCCTTCCTTATGACCAACGTTTATCTATTCTTCAAATGGAAACACTTGCACAGAGAAGAACTAACAATGATTTGGTATTCTTACACCAAATAATAACTGGCGTCACAGATGCACCAGACCTACTATGTTGAGTTTTTTTTTAATTATCGGCGAGGAGGTTATAATCTCCGTGGCCTCGACTTGATTAAAGTCCCAACACATAGAACCAACTATGGGATGCATGAGCCCTTGACACGTATGGTTAGATTTTTAAATTGAAATTCAAACATTCTTGATTGCAATATCAGTAAAATTAAATTAAAAAACATACTCAAAACCAGTGCTCCACGCTCCTAAATGTTTTTGTTTCATATTATGTTCTTGTTTTATTTTTGACGTAATATTATTTGTTTATATTTTCATTTTGTACTTGTGCAAGTGTTACTTGTAATAGAGTTTGCCTACTAACAACTTACACTGCACTAAATGATGAGCTTGTGGTATAACACAGTTTTCTGTATTCGCAAGCCATTGGTCGGAAGACGGAGCTTGCTATAAGCCCTCTTCGGCCAATTCTGATAGTGTGAAAAAAAAATTATATTATAATACGTTCGCCACGGCTACGAGTTACATAGCCTATTCGATGATCAGTCCAATTTTTAACTACTTTTTCCAATAAATCTGGCCGTAGTGCGTATTGGCTTTGCTATAAGAGTTGCTGGTTTGTCGACATAAGCCAACGACTTAACATTAAAAAGCAGTCGAGAGACTTTAAGTCGCTCAAGCGTGGGGGTGGGCTCCAGTTAGCAGGATCCCTTCGGTAAATAAAGTTGTCAACAAATTGATTTTACAATAAATTCATGCAAGTTGTGCCGCGCCCTCTTATTGAACCACATGTCGTGGATGCTTAGCTGATTAATTTGGCAAATTACGCCAGAAATTTTTTTGGTAAAAACAACAAAAACTTCTTCATATAAAATTCTGGCCTTTTTTCAAGACAAAGTTTTCTGATAGTCTCTCCAAAATTTCTAGCATTTTTTCTAAAAAAAATTCTGGCGTTTTTACCTGAAAACATTTTATGGAATTTTTTCACAAAACGTTAATTGGAAAGTAGGCCAGGGTATACAAATTGTCTGGCTTAATTTCCATTTTGCTTTCAGGCTCTTTTTCCAGACCTATCTGACATAATATCAAATATTTCTGACATATTTTCCCAAAAAAAAATTCTGCTCTTTTTTCCAAATTTGAGGCACAAACAAATTCTGGCATTTTTTCCAACAAAAAATTCTGGCACAATTTCCTCTGGCACATTTTCCTCTGGCGTAATTTCCGTGAGCCGATTAATTTTTCTCCATAGCGCTCACCATTTACCACGGGGTGGCCGTGGCGCGATAGTTGTGCTTGTGTGTTCGCCTGTCTATCTCATGGTCAAAGGTCGGATCCCTGCCGTAGTATATGTCCTCTTATTTTTGCATTAAAAATCAATTCTAAAAATAAATGTCATACAATGAGTTGATGTTTTACTCATTACATGCTGTTTAGGCATAGAACTAACAAAATGAGATTGAGTAAATCTATTTTACCGATAAAATATGACAAAGAATAAAAAAATTAATGCGAATTATATGGGACATAGATAAATAAGACACGAAAATTTCTCCGCATTAGTTCAGCCGCCATCCTTGGAGATAAAATCTGAGACAACAACCGCCTACAGTCTCAGAACATCGCGCCACACATCTTTCCTATCATTCTTTCTCTTCCTTTACTTCACGCCCGCGCTGTGCTGAGACATTGTTAAGGGTAGTATAATCCCTTGAGCATGTGTAGATTATAAAAAAAAAAACAAAGACCCACAAGTTGAGAACGGCGACGATCGACATTTCAGAGTCTTCTTCAACACTTCGCGCTACAGCAGCAATATTCTCTTAAGTACTTACGTTTCTTTGTCTTGTTGATAATTTTGAATCGAGAAAAGTAAAACTAGGGGATCAATAACTGCACGGTTCCCGTGTTCACTAAGCCGAATCTGTTGACGTAAAATAGACGAAGTGCTCTATGAACTTTGCGAATATATTTATTTTTGTTAAAGTAAATTTCCACAATTTGGAAGAATTGTTCTGGCGGTAAACGAAATATGAAGAATTGCCAAACCTTTCTGAACAGAAATGTCAGCTGAGTTTGATATTCTCAACTGTCAAATCATGCAGCTAAGAAAACACCTGTTATAAGGTGTGTCTTTAAATAACGAACAATATTTATTAATTCATCAATAGCTTAATTAAGCTTGAAAAATGATATCAATTAAGTACGTAAATATGCATGAACATAATATATATAATTTTACAATTTAAGACACAACAAAATAAAGCTTAGTTGTTCAGTTTGTCAAAAACAAAGTAGTTTCTAAAATTGTAAAAACATTTCCGTTTTTTTAGCTACATATTTTTAAGAGCTGCCCTCGTTCTCTCAACACCTCAGTTATCCATTCTATGTACGGTGAGATTTTAGTATAAATCGCTGGAGGAAATCCTGAGCAGGCTTGTCCTGAAGATGTTATTCCGACAGCGAACATTTTATTGTCGTGCCTAATAAAAAGCGGTCCACCAGAATCTCCCTAAGGATAAAACCAATTTAAAATTAAACTGCAAGCTAAAAATGCAGGAAATTTTGCCAACCTGACAGGTGTCTTTTATTCCGTCCTTATCACCAGCACAGATATGAGCGGTCGAAAGACCCGATTTGAATTTTCTTTGACGCTTGAAAAATGGTTCACAGTAGTCCGACGGAAATACGGTCAAGTTGACTTTCAACAATTGTTGGGAACCCAAGCCAGCTATATTTTGATATAGTAATTTTAATGTTTTGAAAAAAAAATCAAGTTGTAAAAAATGAAATATTCCTACCAAATTCCGTTAGACCATATCCAATGGCTGTGACGTCATTTCCGTTCAAATTTTCACCTGTCCATAAGCAAATGGGTTGATACCTGTTTCAAATTGAAAATTAAGTTAATGTTCACATATTATTGACAAGTTATATAAAATTATTTAGATACCATGTTTCTGCGTCAATTTCCAATATTGCAATGTCATCGTAGCCCTGATTCGGGTCGTATTGGGGATAAATTGTCACATTAGCTACCGAGTATTTTGAAAATATGTCCGTATATGATCCTTTTTCTGAAAGAGGATTTCCTCCGATGAAAATTGTATCGGGAAGTTTGCTGAAATGAAAAATTACGATTGTGAATTTCTATCTGTTGTTGATTAAGTAAACGGAATTATATATTTGGTTTATGAGAGAATCGAAAATTGATAAACATTTTATCAAAATCGGTATTGGTTTATTACAGCAGTTTTTAGACAAAAATATTTAATACTAAAACAGTAATAAGCATCACCAAATGTGATGTGTCAATTAGTTTTCAAAAAAAATATATTAAAAACAATGTTGGTGGCCAAAAGTTTAAAAGACAAATTTCAATAAAGAAAAAAAAACATTTTGTCGTTTACTCATTTTTTTTTTCAATGTTATCAATGATCTATAATCATAAATTTCAACGCACGGCTTTTTTCATTTAAGTTCTGCCTTTGTCACCACTCTATACACTTAAAGTAAAGTTGAAACAGGTGTTTACAAGTTTGCCTGAAAAAGGTATGTTATTTAAGGCACCATTCACGATGCGACAGTCGTACGGACGGTCACAAGAATCTTAGTCAAATACGACAGGTTCTACCGTGAATGGGCTGGTCATACATCGGACTATGCGACAATAGACGGTCGCATGGTACGTTGAAATTTTCCACGGACCTAGCGACACGATCAATCGGTTGTAGGGTAAAATGTGAAGGCACACGCACCCACAACTTCACATATTTAAGATATATTTAAGTGAATGAGATAATTTTTGGTAGATTCATCAACGCAAGGTCCGACGGACTCAGTCGCAACGTGTATGGGTACTTGCGACCTATGAGACGACGACGATTGGTGCGACCATTCGTACTACCATCGCATCGTTAATGGCTACCTTTACTTACAAATATCGGGTGCTGCTTTTAGCCCAGTATTGAGTTCAAATATCTTATATTATATCTGTTAAACAAATTATTAGATTTCAAAATGTCAGTGTAAATTTTATTCAATAGTTTTTAAAACTTGATCGTGATTGTGATGAAATTTGATACTAAGAATATGACACTATGCAAAACTATCCCGTTTAGTTTGTTGAGTTCTGTGAGTTTGTGGGAGCATCAAAATATTAGTTTTCTTAGTCTTTTTTTTGGCCTTGGAAAAATTAAGCGAAAATTTTTTGTATGTACAATTCGAAGCAATAGTTTGAATTTCTGCGTTTTAGTGCATAATCAACATCTGAACTAAAATTTTCGCCTGGGAAACATTTGTATGAGGAAAACATTTTTTTCCTGAACTGCATGAGTGTGATAATATCGACTCCATGAGAGTACTAATAGATAAATGGATAGATATATTTCTCGACTGAAAAGTTATCTTAAGTCGACTTAAGATATTCCGCTTTTTTTTAATTCAACATCATTGCCATTCGAAATTACTACAGTTCTATCTTATCAGCGTCGTTCTATCTCATTCCTTTACTTTTTTATAGACAAAATCAATTTCATCTTATGTTCAAAATACACATCTATACATAAGGTAAAATATCTTAAGTTCACATTAGATTGCGTGTTCTGCTTAATTTTACAACCTAAAATAAACTTAAGATTATATTGGCTTAAGACTTTTTTATTATTGTGAAATCGTAAATCATAATAAGTTGACTTAAGATATTTTCGCGCGTGCAAGCAGAAACAAAAGTCATCCTTAAGTCGACATAAGATAAAATACTTAAAAAAAATTCCGAAAAAGTGTGAAAAGCCGAATCATCTTATATCAACATAAAATAATTGCTTGAATTTTAAACTGAAATTTTACAGTTTGCAAACCTAAAAAAATTCACGTAATAACAAAAACATGAGATATTTTTTAGCGTAGTTTGGAGGATTTTCAAATCTTGAACACAAAAAAAAGAGGAATTAACAAGGTAGCGACAAGTGACGTAAACATTGCATGTGATGAGTCCATTAAAAAAAGCGCTGCAAAAAAATCAAATGCAGGACTGGATTGCACGTGCTTGCTCTTATGTTCGATCACATCGTATACACAAGATTTTTATTAGAAACGGCTAAATATATTTTTGAAGTCGTTTTTTTTAATAAATTTTGTATATATAAAATTTCTTTAATTATTTTCTGAGTAAAATTTGGTATGTACATTTTATTTAAATAATAATATAAGCATTAAAAATAATTTCGAAAAAAAACGTCATCCGTTTTCGAAATATGGATTCGTTAAAATCAAAATTTTTTCTTTCAAAAATCCAAACGAATATTTTTCGAAAATTTTGGTATAAAGTATTGCTTAGAATTTGATCCGTCAAGCCATTTATGATAGAGTCGAAAATCAAAAAAAATAATTGTTGTATGGCAGGTACCTTTAATATCAAAATATGTAAGCAAAATGTTCGATCAAAATATAGACTACCTATACCTAAAGTAGCCCGCACAGTTTTTTTAAATCAAAATCGTTAGAGCCATTGTAACACAAGTACCGTTATTTTTGAAAACAATTCAAACATCTACTTGAGACCATCACCAAAACGCTTAAGTACGAAGTTTGAAGAAAATTGCTTCAGCTGTTTAGACTTTACCTATATAGATCATTCTACAGAAAGACAGGCAGACAGACACGGAGAAGCATTCACGCTTGCAGAATTGGGCACCAGTAGACGAATCAAAATACGAAACCTAATGTTTGAATTACTAATTATTTTTTATTAATTTTAAGACCGTATTAACGTAAAAAACAATGCAATCAAATCAAATTAGCTAAGTTTTTTGTTCAGTTATTTCCTGTAATTTTTGTTATTATTAGCTTGATTAGGTAATGTCGTTTTCTATTTGCCAAAAGGGATTTTGATCAGGTATTGCGGATTTTTCGTGCTAAATAGAACGTAAAATCTTTTCTTATAATTGTATACGCATGTTTTTATTTTTTTTTTATTATACAAAATAAGCAAAAGCGTCAGACGTTTCAGCAAATTTAGCTTTATTTTGATGTGTGTATAATAGTTACAAAGTCTGTAACGCACATTTTACAATTCAGAGATTTGATGTATTTATCTTACAACACAAACATTATCTTTTATAACAAAAAAAAAAATATCGATATTATTACATACTATAAATTCTTCGAATCAAAGTACGGAAAAAACCTACATTTAAAGTAATAAAAAAAAACACAAAGAGAAAGAGTCAAACAAAAAATAATCAAAATATAAATAAATTAAATTTCACTTCCACACAGAATTAATAAAAAACAAAAATTTAATAAATTAAATGATTAATTGTGAATTTAATGATAAAGATGATATTTGGAAAGTTAGAACAAATTACAAAAATTAAAAAAAATACAAGTTGGAATATATAATATATATATATAAAAATAAACAAAACAAATAAATATATTAATGAGAAAAAAAATAAAAAAAAATAAATGAAAACTAGTGCCGTGTAATTCAGGTTGCATTGAAAAGACCTTAGGTCTTACAGGCATTAGTGAAATTAAAAAAGAAAATAAATAAATAAATATAATATATATATATATATATATAATTAAATAAATAAAAAAATAAGTACATAAATTAATAAATAAAGAACAAGAAAGTAAAAATTTAATAAAATATAATTAATAAATATACGGACACAATACAAAACACAATAAGCCAAATCAAACGCAATAAATATATACAACGAATAATCACAAATTAAACATTGAGCTGGTTTATGAGAGAATTCTCAGCAATATCACAACAATTTTGAAAATTAATTAAAAGTTTGCGAATCCTTTCAAAAATCGATTCAACATCTGGCTTTCTGTGAAGTTCTTAGGTCGAAGTATGCCAAGGTAAATTTAGCATAATTTTAAAAACTTTGTTTTGTGATACCTGTAACTTCTTTATATGACATATTGCCGCTTTATCATTTTGTTTTCTTTTGTGAGTAAAGATTTTCAATTTATGAAGGGATAACGTATTTTAATTGCTATACTCATTTCTGGTACTGTTGAATATGTTGTTGAAATGTTAACTTTGTATTAAAATGGACTCCAAGATACTTTATTGTTTACACGCACGTTATTGTATAACCAATTATTTGAAGATGACAGTTGGGAAGAAAACAAGCAATTTTTTCGAGTAAAAAAATGACTTGCATTTTTCCAACATTGAGCTTAATTTTCCATTTAGGATAATATTTTTCTATTATTTTTTAATCGCATTTTTTAAATTCATCTCAATGTGGTGAGCAAATTCATGCGTTCATTTATGTTGTTAATTTTAAGGATAAATGTGTTTAATTTTTATAATTCACACCTAATTTTTCTTTTCTTATATTCGATTAAATTTGTAAGCATAAGATTTTTGGAAGATTCAGCTTAATATATTTTCTAAGATGTTGGTATATATTTTTTAAAAATAAAATCTGAAAAAAAAATAATTTACAACTAAATTCGTCCGCACGGTTTTGAAATATTGAATTTTCAAAAGTCTAAAAAATATGTTTTGGTGAATTTTAATATACGCTAACTTTTATGTAGAACTTAATCATAAAATAAAAATTATGTATGTAGAAATAAATGGATTATATAGGTACACATAATAAAATGTTTTTAGATTGCTTAATTGTTAAAGTTTGAGCGGAAAAAATGCCATTTAAATTGTAGGACAAATATGAATTTATCAAATCAAAATTCAAAAATCGTTCGAGCGATTTTTTCAAAATATTTATTAACGTATAAAACTTTAAATAACAATTTAAGAACAAAATTTGAAACGCAGTTTTGAAGTAATTAGGTATTAATTTTCCTATAAAATTTTAATTTCAAACAAATTCAGAGATTGGTTTTTGGAAAAATCAAAAAATATTTATTTTTAAAAATAATTTTTTTTTGAAAATATGAGTATTCAAAAACAATAATTCGAATCTTATTCATCCAATAATGAGCAAGTCGAAAATATGAAAAGTAGTTCAATGGGAAGTACCGTTAATAGTACGTAACATAAAATATTTTGCTTTCTAAAAAGTGGACTTCACTAATCTTAGAACAAATTAATTTTTTTTATCAAAATTCTTGTAGCCGTTTTTGAGAATTTCATTTTTTAAGCATTTTTTGTATGGTGGATTGGTAGGTGGCGTTGGTTTTTGCTTAGGAAAATAGTTTTTTTTGCCAAAGAATAATACTAAATACGAAATTTCGAAAAAGTCTATTAAGGTGTTTTCGAAATTATTGAGTTTTCCAAAAAAAAAATGTTGGTTTACATTAGTGTTTAAGCTTTCTAGGAGATTCTGTTTAAGAAATTTTCTAAAAAAAAATCAAATGAACCGTTTTCCAGAAAATCGAAAACCATTAAAATGGTTCTACTAGAAAGTAGTATTTTTTCCAAAAATAAATTACCCAAATATACTCCTTCATTAATGAACTGATAAAAACCGTTGGAGCCGTTTTCGAGTAAAATATGATTTTTTTTGGCCAAAAAAAATTATAGCACGTTACCGTTATTTTTCGCCTTATAAAAACTAAAAAAACGTGTGGGGCATATTACCGAAAAAACAATATGTATGTAGGTACCAGTTTGAAGTAAATCCATCCAACCGCTTAGGGTGTAGACCCGAGGACAGACAGACAGATGGAATTGTGGGACCCACTTTTTTCATATTCGCTATCATCTTAATGTCAAGATTGATCAAAATTTCGATAACTTTCCATATATAGTACATATATATCGCAAGTGAAAGCGGTTATATGGCAGTTTCATGTGAAACAATTTTTGAAGTGATAATTTTTTATGGGAGGGTAAACCGATGCGTTACGTAACGCGTTACGGTGAGCACTCTTTCTCTGAATTAAATTATGAAATAAAAATATTTTGCGAATTTGTTGGATTTGAACCGAGTACAATGGATTGATAGTTGTATGCTCCAGCCACTAGGCTATTTGCAAGTTGAATGATGTGTAGTTATAATTTGTTAACTAGCTATTGAATTAATGAGAAATATAATAATAAATTTTAACTGAGGTACCTATAAACCCTTGAATCTGGAGCAAGATTATTGGTCGTTTTTACATTATATACCAAGATCCCCTGGCCGGCAGACATACGTCATTGCTGAATTTTTTTCTGTGAATAGATATCAAAGTGGATAAGAACGAACGGACATTCCAAATTTTCAAAGCTGGGGCTTTTCATAGATATGCAGTCTTAACAGTGCATACCCAACTCCGCTATTTTATCAAAGCTGATTTTTTGTATATGTTTAAATGGATTCTGTTTTAAACCTTGTTTGATACTTGTCAAACCCTTACAGTGTCACGATTCGCCTGGCAGACACCTTTAAGATAACATCTTCAAGGTGTCTGCCAGACGAAACGCCCCACTGTAGGTGTTTGACAAGTGTCAAACAAAGTTTAGGGCAATATCCTCTTGAACATATCAAAAAATCAGCTTTAATAAAATAACGTAGTTGGGCATGCACTGTTAAAACTGCAGATTATATCGTCTGTTCTAATAGTTCAATCTTTAAGGTTAAGGTCTTAAAAGGAGGTAAAGCTTGAGGCTGTATGCAGGTACAAGAATAATAAGAACGTGTCTTACTATATGTATAGCCTAATTGGTTATTTTGACATTCTAATGCCCGTTTGCTAATACACACCTTAAGCACTTAAGTTCTACTTAAGCACTTATGTGCCAGTTTACGCAGAGGAAAAACTAGCCCATACGCATTTTAAGTTGATCATAAATATTTATGATTCGTATCAGCAAACGGCCCTAAATAAGGGGTGGCCGTGGCGCGATAGTTGTGTGCTCGACTGTCAACCTCGTGGTCGCAGGTTCGATTTCTGCCGTTGTCTATGTCTTCTTATATTCCATTAAAAAAAAACAATTCTAAGAATTGTCATAAAATGAGTTGCTGGTTTAATCATTACATGTTGTTCAGGCATAACACTAACAACATGTTATTGAGTAAACTACTCATAAATATGACAACGCAATAAATTAAAAAATAATGCGAATTATAAGAGACATAAATAAATAAGACACGGTAATTTTCTCCGCATTAGTTATGCCGCCATCCCTGGAGATAAATCTGAGTCAACAACCACCGTTCTCAATACGTCTTCTTTTACCGGATGCCGCGCTGTGTTAAAAACATAATAAAGGGTATTCATAATCCCTTGAGCGCGTGCAAAGTTATAAAAAAAAAAAAAAAAAAAAATGCAAAGTTGATGAAAAATTTCAATATTTTTAAAAACAGTATTCCACATAGTTATTGCTCCAGCCATCGTCTACAAAAGTGCTAGCATAAGTATATCGATAAATAGACGTATACGTAAAGCGTTACGGCGCCAGTCTGTCTGGCTTTCCTTTCTCTCAAGCATACGGAGAAATTTTGGAGTTAATCAAATAAACGAATAACTTTTAAAGATTTTTTTAAGTTAAAGAATTTCAATATTAAATAGATTAGTTTAGGTTATCATATCTGTCGGGCGTCCCGAGACGCACATGTATTTTCTTTAAACAAAATTTAGACCTCAAACAATTACTCAGAACTGTTTTTTCTTAAATCAAAATCGGCCTGAAAACAAAATTAAGCCAGAAAAAAAGAGAAAATGTTGATAGAGATATTATTGTACCCAACGATTAGGTGCTATCAACGACTTCTTCAGGTTTTTTGTCTTAAGATTATTAATTTACATATTAAAAAATTCTGCTTACAATTTTATTTAATTTTAAATACCGGCATTAAAGATATAAGAACAAAAAAAACTGAAGAAGTCGTTAAGTTCTTGGGTAAAATTTGAAATGAAGCAGGTAGTTGTAACTGCTGCCTTTTAAAAATTTGATAGAATATTTAATAATAGTCGCCTACAATAAACACATATTAATTATTTACCCATTTTTATAAACACAATGCGCAGCTGTCAAAACCATTTTTGGACTTATCACCATTCCACCACCATGGAATTTAAGCTCTCCCGAGTCGTTTATCCATCCTAAAGCAGCCTTATGTAAAAGATTTTCATATACAAACTTAAGAACTTAGTTACTTTTATTAACTAACCATGAAAGGAAATTCTCCAATAATTGACGGCAATCCACCCGTGATATATAATACATCTTTAAAAAAAATGTAATAATTTATCATTGGATACACTTAAATACATAATTACTAATTCTATTTTCTACTTACCAACGGGATATGTGTAATTCATGGAGTTTCCTATTTTAAATACAAAAAAAGTCCAAATTCACTTTTTCTATGATGCTTTGTGAAATTTACCTGAAGTTGTGGTATTTAAGATTTGACTATCAACAAACAATATTTGTAGAAAAACTTGAATTCCAATTAACGTCGATGATGACATGCGAGCCATGGTAAGAGTAAGGCTTAGTGAATCGAACAATAGCATTTTGATGACTGATTTGCGAGTTATTAATATTTTGCTGTAAACTTTTTTTTTTGTGGGTATCTTTAAATTTAGCGAACATAGAATTCAAGTTAAATTTAAATGTTAACCTGTTTAGAGTATTAACAGGTTTTTTTTTTATTTTGTAGCAAAGCATGAGGCAAATAAAACAATATGATTAGCCGCGAATTTATAACGAATGTCATTGTCATCGTATGCGGTATGCCTTTAGATTCCTAAATTCGTTTTCTTTGAAATGAATTATAGTAAGAGTTGATAGGGAATTTCATGAAATTCTCATTAAAGCTTAATATACATATTTCATTAAATGGTTTGAGATAGATAGTTATCCACTTGTGACATAGTCAAAATTCTTCTCGCATTTACAGAAATTCCTTTATAAAATGTACTCATTATTTTTAAAGATTAATTATTAATTTAATAATAGGAGATGTTCCTTATAACTGGTGTTTTTTTAAGAGCTCGAGAACTTTGAATAATAATATACAATAGGCGTTTTTCTTTTTTCGTTCAGAGCAGAGAACTGAACAGAGTTTGAACACATAGATTATGCACTGAACTTGTTCCAAACAGAGCGAACTCTGAACACTGATATGTTTTTTAAATACACTTGAACCACACAAATCAGAATACCTTTTCATTTTTAACCATAAAATGCAATATAACACAAAACCAACCCTTTTTGTACACTGATACACACCAGATACAGAAAATCAAAAAGCGATTAACTTCTTTCGCCAACTTTTGTAGGTATCTAATTATTTTTTTCTTAACATGTTCCTTCTTGACCCACATGGTATTTGATGCGTTCAGCAATTTACTCACATGCTCAGTGAATTATATTCGAGTACGTCGAGTGCGATCTACACATGTTCAGAACTAAAAAAGAAACACACATTTGGAGTTCTGCATGCTCTGAGTTAAAAATGAACACAAACAAATTTTTGACAACTCAGACTCTGCTCTGAACTAAAAAAGAAAAACGCCTAAGGCAGAAATATTGTTGAAAAGATTTTATTATAATTATAAGATAATTTCTTGACATTTCTTTTTTGAATATGATATTTCCGGCAAACATATGTCCATCGCCGCTAAGAGTTACATAGTCCATTCGATTAGTCAAATTTTTGACTACTTTTTCCAATAAATCTGGCCGTATGGCGTCAATGGTGGCTTGAATATTGGCTTCCAATGTTTCAAGAGTTGCTGATTTGTCGGCATAAACCAATGACTAAACATATCCCCATAAAAAGCAGTAGAGATGCGTAAAGTCGCACGAACGAGGGCTTAGTAAAAGAACCACTTCTGGAAAAAAGCTGTCACCAAATTGATTTTACAATAAATTTCTGGTTAAGTGTGCTGTAAGGAAAGTTGCGCGTTTTGTTGGAACCAAATGTAGTGGATGTTTAGCTGAATAATTTTTGGCAACAAAACTCATTCAGCATGGCTCCAACCGCTTGCCATTCACCCTAACGGCAGCTCTTTTCTAATTTCGAAAGAAATAAGGACCGATGATGTCGCACCAAACAGGCAATTTTTATGAATGTAATGTTGATAAGCTAATGGCTTGAGGATTGTCTTCTCTCCATATACGACAATTTGGCTTATTGACGAAGCCATTTAACCAGAAATGAGCTTCATTTCTAAACACAATTCTTCGGTAAAAACGCTCTATGAACTTCGAGAGCAGATTTATTTTTTTTAAAGTAAATTTACACAATTTGGGAACGTTATTCCGGAGTTGAAGAATTGCCAAACCTTACTGAAAAGAAATGCCAACAGAGTTTGACATTCTCTTATGTCAAACCATAGACAACAACCAGCGAAACTTCTCATGCAGCTAAAAAACACCCATTAAAATGAGTGTTCTTAACAAGATTTATATTTTCGCGTATTTACTTTTTTTTTTTTAATGTGGACTAGGATTTTTACAGATTTTTAAGTAAAAAGTAGTACTTTATGTTTAAATTTAAATGTATTAGATATTGAAGCCAATATTCATTGTTTAGGGGTTATTTGTCAGAATTTATGTGTGATTGGATTTTATTTGGACAAAATCAATTCTCCAATTTTTATTTATGCACTTGGTTATTTTTCTAAGTTGCCACTTCACTAAAAAATTACTGCGCATGTAGTGTCTGGTTAATTTGTATTCTGCATCCAGATCAGTTCATCTATTTATTAGCGTACAACAACAAAACGAAATCCTTTTTTATGCTTGGATTTATTTTTTTGATCAAAAAATTAGTTTTTCTATTTCACATAAAGTAAAATTTCGCTTATAGAGGTTGGTATCACTGCCAACTATTGTCAATAAAAACAGTGGCGCAAAATTTTAGTCGATTTAGTAATATGTTAAATCATTTTTAGTATGATACTAGGCTAAAAAGAGGAGTTTGATAATTTTAAACCAGTTTAGTATCGTACTATCTTCTTAACATTTTACTAAATTTAAAATCACAAAATGGCTACTTTATTTTTTTAGTATCGTACTAAATCCATATGCCACTTTGACATTTACAAACGTCAAAAAGTTATGTTCATTTACTTTTTTGCACTATTTTTATTTTGGGCGTGTTTAGTTGTGGTTTATTAAGAAAATAGATTTAGTATGGTGCTAGTTAAAATGTGTTTAAAATGAGGAAAATATTAGTAAAGTGCTTTAGTATTAGCAAACTGTTAAGTAATATCATGCTAAGCCCTTAACATTAGGCTGTTTCAAATTTTGCGACAGCGCTTCCACAGCCATCTTCAATTTTACTTGCGATATAGGTACTAACAACAAAAATGTTGGCTTATAAACGAGTAAGGAGAAAATAAGAAAGAACCCGAATAAACAACAACAAACTTGTGTGACTAATAAAAGCGCTAGTTGTTTCAATGCAATTGATAAACAGAAAAAAACTGCATTAGGTTGGATCTGATCATGTGGGCTCGGTGGCGTGATGCGAAGTGCGTTGGCTACTAAGCGGCTGGTCATGGTTCAATACACGATGAAGGCACAAGAAGTTTTTCAATTAAAATGAAAAATTAGACCAGCACCATTAGAGCAAAGAATCTGAAGATCGACCTTGGCAGGTCGTGAAATAGCTATAATTCCAGCCAAAAATAATTGAGAAAACACTTGGTGGTAGCACACTCAAGTTGTTGTTGGGCATTCAAAGTCATCAAAATATAGGTTGTAATAGGGCAAGTTTCGCATTTGGAAAAAAAGTCGAACATAACATCTTAATCAAACTTGAAATTACGATGATAGAGAATACCAAAAAATTGGGTCCCGCAATTCCGCCTGTCTGTCTGTCTGTCTGTACAACTCTCTACAGCCTAAACGGCTGAAGAGATTTTCTTCAAACTTAGTATTTAAGCGGTTTAGGTGATTGTCCAAAATAGATTTTTGAATCGTTGTTTCAGCTCCAAAAATAGCGGTACTTGACATACAAATTTTTCTACCATCTGATTTATCTCGAAAACGGTTTTAACGATTTTGATAAAAATTGGTGTGTGCACTATTTTGGGTATGGTCTACATTTTGACAATTTTTTTTTATATTTTGTTATTAACGGTACCTGCCATACAACCATTCGACTTTCTTAACAGATTTCGAATCAACACTTTTATACAGGAGCTCCTTCAAATTCAGAATTTTCGAAAAATATTTTTTTTTGGATTTTTGAAAAAAAAACATTTTTTTTTTGAAAATTCAATATTTCGAAAACGGTTAGACGATTTTTTCTGAAATTTTGCATTTGAATTTATATTATTAAATATTTAAATTTTTTTAGAAACAATTTAAGAATTTTTAATAAAAAAAATTAAGTGAAAAACGACATTTAGCCGTTACAATTGAGAATCTTTTGAATATAATATGATCGAACATAGGAGCAAGTACGTGCGATCCAGTCGTTGTTAGTTTTTCAAAAATTAAGTGGCGGGTGTTGAAATGTAGAGCGAAGGATGTAATGAAAATCTAAATGAAAATATCAAGACTTTTCCTGGTTGAAATTTGACTTTGTGATTTGCCAACTACAAGCTTCTCATTGTTAGAAATATGGATGTAAATAAAAAATATTGCTTTTATTATTTAAATGTATATTGAGAAAAGTAAAGTAGGTACATACATTTTGTAATATATGTACCTACTAGCGGACCAGGCGAACTTCGTCTCGCCCCAATTTAACACTCTCAAATGAACTGCAGAGCTATAATAAAACACAGATATTAAAATCAGTGCAGAGTGATATGATAAACAATATTAACAAACAACAAAGACTGTTTACCAAGCTATCGACGACGTCCTTTTTCTTCGCTGCTAGTATTGGCCGTTCACAAATCCAATAGAGATTTTTACCTATAATTTCTTGCAATGCCGGGGAACTCTTTACTTTGGTGATAAATTTCTCCTTCGACGTTGTTAACACCCAAAAATTAGCCAGGAATGATATGGATCCAGTCGAGAAATTAACAGAAATTTGGCCATTGCCAAGCGCCAGCATTCGTCTTGAGAGTGCAATGATACTCTCATATTTATGGTCAATTTCAACTTCCTGACATGACGGCACAAAGACGACAATTTTAGGCATGGATTAAATTCATCGGCAGTAGTAGATTCGGGATGACGGGAATCATTTGAAGAAAATCTCCACTGAGCAATATCATATCCCCACCATATTATCTCGAATCACCTTGTAAATCTTTCATTGAAAGGTCAACTGCCTCCAAAGCTAGTTTATGCGCCATCGTGCATTCATACCAAATAATGATTTTGCATTCTCGCATCAATTTCGATGTCGCCGAATTCTGGTCATTGTGTACGTTATTGGCTTGTCAACCGTGAGAAAATTCAATGCCAGCTTCAAAGCGGAATGTGCAGTTCGACCGCCTTCAAACAGTGTGGCAGCAATGCCATATAGATGCCATAGGATGCAACAGGCAGCGAAAGAGATCTTGACCGAATTGTTGCTAGAATCAACTAAATGACGAATGTCTTGCATGTCACACCGGGAGCATCGAGAAAGTAAATCCGGTTGCGGAATCGTATTCCAAAGCAGCGCGATATAAGTCTGCATTTACCACTTTTCTTCCTTTAATAACTTTTTGTCGAATTGTGCAGTTTGAAGCTATGTAATATGGACACGTCTCCATTTATTTCTTCTGCACGTATCTATCTCTTGCGTTTGATTATCGAGGACATTCTGATTAATTATTGCAAGACGTTTATGTATGTTATCCAAGGTAAGGCCGGAATCAGTGTAATAATACGCAAAACTCGAATCAATTTCAGCAAGAAAAATAGCACATTTTCTGAATAGAAAATTATAATGTGAAAAGGACTCCAGTCAAATCGCGCCAGCCTAAGTCAATGTATAACGCAAAACTTCTTCTATCACAATAAATTTCACAATTAACCGATATTTTCCAAGCTTTACAAACAATTTTCCATCTTTAAGTCGTTCAAAAAATCCATGGAGCATTCTGGACAACCGACAAAATAAAATATCAAAATCCCTTTAATGGGATCAAATCCTGTAGTTGTGTTCATACACGCGGCAACAAAGAGAAACCAAAATGAAAGTGTGTTTATTATACCAAACAAAACATATGTAATTATTTATACCAATAAAGCAATAACAAACATATGAGTGCATTTTTGGCCATAACTCCGGTTCTAGACATCGGACGGCAAACCGATTTCTTATATGCACTCTTCAAACATGTCCTAAGATCTCCTGAAAATTTCATTCAAATCTATCAAGCCGAAAAAAGAAGATTGCGCACAAACTTAATTTGGATTGTTCTTTATATATAAGAAGATATAGAGTTCCAGGAACCATCTCAGCCTACGCCAAGAGTACCTTTCTCTACATTGCAGGAGATAAGGCTCTTTGGTACGCCCTAATTGTAGATTGGAACTGCTTAATGCAAGCATCTACTACATCTCAATACAACGAATAAATTGTTGCCCGCTTAATACACATACACAAATATGGAAAAATTATGATCATGCAAAAGCAATAGTCAACAAATTATATAGACGCTTAAAAAAAATTAAAATTAATTTTAAATTGAACATTTTTATGACCTGTAGTTCAAAATGCGTTTCGCCAAGGTACTACTATTTGTTGCTCGATGTTTACCAACTTAACTATGTTCTGAATTCTATATTAGTTGAAGGGGACAAGGAACAACATGAAAAACATATAAAATTTTTTTTTTTTTTCATGACCTCGCTATGATTATTATAGTCAAACATATTGCAATTAACATTAATTTCCCTTAACTTTCTATTAACTGGTTCATTTCTTTCATAATCATTTCTGTAAGGTGCTTGATGGAATTGGGGTACTGATCTAAGGGAAAGTGAGTTGCTGTTCAAATTCATTTCCTCAAAGATGGTAGCAAACTCAGTCACACCAGACAGAATTTAATGGACGAATGTGATTATTCAGCCCCACCGATCTTAATTTGGAATCAGGTTGAAGTTGTCAACACAAGGAAGTCAGAACGGTGAAATCTACGTTTGAAAATTCTTTGGACCAATATTTCACGAAACCAAGAGTTAGTCGTTGATACTATATTGTCACAGTGCGATCTGAAATTGAGCTTACTAAAACAAATGACGCCTAAGCCCCGAATGTTCATTACTCTGGGAACAAGGATTTGGAAAATAGTTACGCGGTAGGGGCAAAAACGTTTGCGGGAATATTTGATAGCTTGGCATTTGTTAACATTAAGTTCTAAATTTTTTTTTTGGCAATATATATAGAAATTAATCAAATCATTCTGCAAATGTAAGACATCATTAGGTACAAGAATTAGGCTACTTTGAAGTCAAGATAAAAATAATAGGTCCCAGATGACTGCCATATGGGACATCAGATTTCGCAATTAAGAATAAAGGAATTTGAAATTGAGGATCTAAACATGATCCGCGGTCCATTACATATGATTCCATTCATTGAACAAAATCTTGGGGAAATCTAAGGGCTTTAATCTTAAACGAGATAATTTTATGAGACATTTTATTAAGGACTTGCTAAAATTAGTGGCTATAACATTGACTTTATTTTTCTGCCTGTAGTACGATCTACAGCCTAAGCATCTGAAGCGATTTTACTTAAACTAAGTATACTTAAGCGTTTTAGGTAATTCTCTCAAATATATTTTTGAATCGTTTTTTTTTTTAGCCCCAAAAATAACGGTACTGTTCTTGGTTATTTCGAAAACGGCTCTAAGGATTTTGATAAGAAAAATGTTGTACACTACTTATGATATAGTGTAAATTTTGCTTCCAACCACTTTTTTTTATTTTCGACTTTTTCATAAACGGCTCTACGGATTTTGATCAAAATTTTTATATAGGAGATCCTTCGATTTATAAATAATAGGTGCTGCTTTTTTATACATAGTTTTTTCCATATTTTCTTATCATCGACTTTTTTTTTTAATTGAACTAGGTATATTATGTTGCTAAGAATGCAGCTTAGAGTGGGGGAAATGCACTGAATCAAATAATTTATTTACTTGATTTACTTGAAGAACCGACAGACTTAAAACCTATCTTATTACTTTACTTTATTTACCCATTTTTATAAGCAGAATGCGCAGCTGTTAAAATCATCTTTGGACTTATCACCATTCCACCACTATGGAATTTAAGCTCTCCAGAGTCGTTTATCCATCCTAAAGCAGCCTTATGTAAAAGATTATAATACAAGATTTAAAAAACTTATTTTGTTACTTTTAACTAACCATGAAAGAAAATTCTCCACGAATTGATGGCTCACCACCCACAACATCTTAAAAAATATATGTAGTACTTTATCATTAAATATATGTACTTACATAATTATTTATTCTATTTTCTACTTACTACGTTGGTTTTCGTTTATATGGTCAATGGACGTTCCTATATTAAATGCCAAGAAAAAATAAAAACAAATTCACTTTTTTCGAAGCGATGCTTTGTGAAATTTACCTGAAGTTGTATTTAAAATTTGACTATCAACAAATAATATTAGTACAAAAACTTGAATTCCAATTAACGTATAGCTAAGTGAATTAAACAATAGCATTTTGATGACTGACAAGCTTGTTAATAATATTTAGCTGTAACCTTTGTTTACATGTACCGAACACAGAATTCAAGGTAAATTGCAATGTTAACCGGTTTAGACTACAAACAGTTTTTTTTTATATTTTATACATACTCGTATTAAAGAATGAGGAAAAAAAATAATTAACCGCTAATTTATAATTGACGTCATTACTATTGTATACCTTTGCATTCCTAAATGAGTTTTCTTTTGCATACAATTGAGAAGGAATTTTCGATGCTGAGTGATTACGTCATATAAGAAAACTACATTATTACTGCATCCCATTAAAGCAAATATGTTTCATCAAATGGTCTGAGATACATAGTTATTCATTGTGACGTAGTAAAAAAAATCCCTACTGAATGTACAAAAATTCCCTTGAATTCATATTAATACTAAGTGCACAAAGCCACACGTTAAAATAAAAAATATACACAATATTGGTTTTGATTCAAAATAGCTTTTAACGGCGTTTAGTTCACAAAATTGCGTTTCGTCCCGGTGATCTTTTCGGACTAAAGGCCGTTTAAAGCTACTTTGAATCAATAATTCAACAAATCTGATTAAATATAATGCTAAGTCTTTTACTTGGCTAAATAGTTTTAGTAGTATATAAAATATTGTAAAGGGTCCGCCAAATAACTTTTTTTTGAAAATGCTATAAAAAAAAACTACTGAATATTTCCTCAAATTTCTTTTTTTATTTGAAAGTACAATCCTTCCGGTTAATAATGGAAAATAATTTCATTCAAATGGCTGCCTCGGCTGGCCATGCAGTAGCCTACACGATCGGTCCAATTTTTAAGCGCATTATCGATTGTGTGCAGCTGTATTTCACCAATGGCTTCACGAATATTGTCCTTTAAAGCGCCAATTGTCTCTGACTTGTCGGCGTAACACTTGTCTTTTACGGCAGCCCTCAAATAATAGTCCAACGGTGTCAAATCGCAGCTCCGAGGTGGCCAAACGACATCAGCTCTGCGGCTGATAATGCGATCTTTAAAAACAGGGCGCAAAACATCAAGTATAGCTTCGGCTGTGTGGCACGTAGCGCCGTCCTGTTGAAACCAGATATTGCCAATATCCTCCTCTTCAATTTTTGTGGACAAAAATTCGTTCAACATGGCCCGATAACGATGGCCATTGACTGCAACGGCCACTCCTTGCTCATTTTCGAAGAAAAATGGCCCAATTATGCCTCTGGACCAAAATCCGCAACAAACAGTGACTCGTTTTGGGTGTATCGGCTTTTCAATGTATGCGTGTGGGTTTTTCTATGCCCCAAATGCGACAATTTGCTTGTTTACATACCCGCCAAGATCAAAATGAGCTTCATCTGAAAAGATGATTTTTTTGGCAAAATCGGCAACTTCTCTAAGTCGATCGCAGGCCCACTTAGCGAAGCGAAAACGCATTGGATGGTCAGTTGGCTTCAACTCCTGAACCAATTGGACTTTTTATGGCGTCATACCAAGGTCTTTATGCAAAATTCGTCTCAATGATGTCTCCGAACTGTTCAATTGTTGAGAACGACGGTGAATTGATGTTGATGGCGCTTCACGCACACTTTCTGCCATCAGCAATATTCTCGGGTGAACGAACTGTTTTTGGCTTTTCACGCTTTGGTTTATCGATGAGGATGCCAGTTTCTTTCACTTTTTTCACAAGATAACGAACATACGGAGCTGACGGTGCTTCTTTTGTTCCAAAATCCGTACGCAATTTTCGCACACATTCTGCAACATTACCATGATTTTCAAAGTAATGTCGCAATATTTCCCAGCGTTGTTCAAGCGTATGCGCAACCATATTTGTTCAGCGGAAGAATAAAACTAATTATCTGTCAAATCAGACATGAGCTAAATATTACCATCCACGAAATAAGCACTAGTTGAAAAAAAAAAAGTTAGATGGCGGACCCTTCATTATTAACAAAAAAAAACACCTACTTAATATTGGTTTTAGACCTTGCGATATATGTACATAGGTAAGGTCAAGTTTTGTATTTGGAAAAAAATCGAAGTCGAGATTTTAATCTACCTCGATACTACGATGATATAGAACACCAACAAGAAGTTGGTCCCGCAATTCGGCCTTTCTGCCTGTCTGTACAACGCTCTACAGTCGTTTAGGCGATTTTCTTCAAACTTGGTATTTAAGCCTTTTAGGTGATTGTATCAAATAGATTTTTAAATAGTTTTTTCACCATTAGCACTATTGGTACCTGCCATACAATTTTTTCAACCATCTTATCTCGAAAACCGCTACAAAGATTTTGAAAAAAAAAATATATGTGCACTACTCTGGGTATAGGAAGGACATTTTGGTTACAATTTTTTTTTTAATATTTTGTTATTAACGGCACCTGCCATATGACCATTTTTTTGATTTTGGACTTACTCATAAGCGATTCAACCGATTTTAATCAACATTTTTATACAGGAGGTCCTTCGACTTTTCAATAATACTGCGTACCGAAAATTTCGGAAAACAATTTTTTGAGAATTTTTTTTTTGAAATTCAATATTTCGAAAACGGATGAAAATTTTTTCGAAATTATATTTGCAACCTTATATTATTAAATACATACAATTACCATACCAATTTTTTTTTAAGAATTAAAGAAATTTTGTATATAAATAAAATGCGAGACTGGATCGCACGTACTTGCTCTTATGTTCGATCACATCGTATGCAAAGGAAAAGATTAATTCTTTTATTTTTGTTTTATTTTAACTATATGGCTGTAAGACCTAAAGTCTTTTAAAAGCAAACTCAATTGCATGGCACTAGTTTTGCTAGAAAGATAAACTGCATCTCAGAGGCGCTCGAGAAATATAATTATACATTTATTATTTAAAAGGACGTTCGAAAAAACTTGTGATTTGAAGCCAACTCACTTCTGGATCTGCACTTGCGGGAGCCATCCGTTCCGGTTTGATAGGTACCACAGTTTTTTAGTCATGGCAACGCTAAAGAAAGAAAGTCCATTGAATTCCATACAATTTCTGAGGAAACTAAGCTGTGACCTACGAGTATTTACACCGTGGATGAGATGAGATAAGATGAGATTGGAAATCGTAACTTAAACGAGACCTTTAGTTTGAGGGAACTTGTTTGACTTAATATATTTTAATTGATTGCTAATAACATAGCTATAAAATGTGGCGTTACAAAAAATATAAACGTATTTACTTTAGTAAAAAAATGCTTTTCTTAATCGTGCGCCTCGCAGGCGCATGTTTATCTTTTCTGTACTAAAAAATAAGCTTATCTTTCTAGGGTTAAAGGGATCAATACAACTGGCTATTTCGCTCGAATATTGCTTTTAAAAATAGCGATACAATTTTGAGAGACAATACCTTTACGAGCGTGTTCGACAGGTGTAAATGTTTCCATTATAGTTCTTTCACATATTATTTTTCGATCTCTATTCTAAATTCTATCTAAAAGATTCAAAAGTGTTTTGGAAGCTCCTGACGCCAAAAGTTATACTTCAGCTTTGGACGAAAGAAGGTCTTATAGATTACAGCAGGATCAGACGGTTAGAAACAATTCTTGTATCTTCGAAGAAATCCGAAACACTGTGCAGTGTTTTCCGCGACATCGAATATATGGTAATTCTACAAGAAGGGGGACTGTGACGCACATACTAAGCACTGAAAGCTGATCGGTTTCTTCAATGCCAAGTTTCGCTCATGAAAACCGACATAGGGGGTGGGTTCTGCTTTAACTACAGAATACAGCATGCGGTTATTTAATTCCCCATTAGACAATGCTGTCGAGATCTGAATATAATGAGCTTATCATACTCTGCCGTTGCAGTTCCACATCCGAAGAACAAGGAGGTGCATCTGAAAATGAATATGAAAAGCTGGGTGTACTATCGTAACCAACAAAATTTAGTTGATTAAAAGTTCCAGATAAGATAAGATCATTAATAAAAATGAGAAAAAGAGTTAGAGACAAAACGGAGCCCTGGGGCACACCAGCACTTATTGTCTTGAAACTGACCAATACGACTTGTATTGAGCATTCCGAAAGGTAATTTCTAATCCAATGAAGAAGAGATTGATTGATTTCAAATGCGCGCATTTTCGATAAGTGATCTTGAAGCCGAACTTTATCAAATGATTTTAAAATAACATGCGAAATAATCTTACATTCCAAGAAACGATGTAAAGACTTATGCCACTGTGCAGCGAAATATATATCATCAGATCACCAGTAGATGAAAGCCATACTGTCGTTCAGAGCTCTCTTTCTTCAAGATATTTCTTAAGCTGATAATTAATCAGCGTTTCCATGACCTTGTAAAGAAGCGATGTAAGTGCAATAGCACGGTAGTTAAAGTGTGAAGAAGATTCGCCTGTTTTAGGGACAGATGGGCATATGTTGTTTTCCATCCACTCGGAAAGAGACCATTAGAGTAGATCAGATGGTGGTTTTGCCAGTGTGCGTCAAAGAACGATGGGATGGATATTCATGTATTTCAAGGTCTAATAGCCACATTCAACCTAATAAATTTCTATATGACTAAAAAGCAAAAGGTAGGGCAAAAAATTCTACAGTGTCCCAAAGCTAATAATCATTTTTGGTCACTGGGGAAGATTTTTCACCTGTCCAGCATTTTGTATAGCTCATCCCTATAAAGAGGTGAATTTTTAACTCTTTGAAATATTATCCATTTGCACCAACGTCCATTATTTCGTGGAAATTTCTGTTTAATTATCAGTAAAAACTATCTTCAAGAACACAATCTCTTGGTAAGCAGTATGGCTTTAGTAGCAATCTTATACCCCCAGTTATCGATCTGATGGTAAATATTTCGCGAAGAGTGGTAAAAATATGTACATGGTTTTGCCGAAAGTAAGAATATTCTGATATTTCAAGCTTAATATCCAGCTCATTTATCAAAAATGTGTGCCTCTTGTTTCGATGAATCTCTTCTTCGTTTAGTGTTCAAATTTTAATTTCACAAAATAATTGTTGGTATTCCACAGGGTTGAGTTTTTACCCCGCCACTCTCTCTCGTTTTTTTAAATAATTTCATATTTAAAACTTGTAATCGATTTTATTGACGGTTATTTTCTCGTACTCGTTTCTTCTACTTAATTTTAAATATATGCTTGTAAAACTTCTTAAGTCTTTTAAATGCAGTATGCATTACATGCCCTTTCTTTAGGAGGAATAGAATAATAAGAACATTTTTTTCTGTACAGTGGGATTAGGTGTTTACTTTCTCAAAATATTTCACAATTGGCATACAGATGAAAGGATGATATTTAATAAATAAAAAGAAAAACACATACATTTTTTGTTAAAACAAAAACAAAAAAAATATTGTGTTTTTATTTTTATTTATTTAATATTAAAGTCGCACAACTTTGAGACAACAAAATGAAATAAAAGAATGATACTAATGTGGTTTTCCATTGGTAAATGGAGAATTTGATGCGGAATTTGATTTTTTCGTGGCGAATGGAATGTTATTTGTATTTAATTTTTTTTGTTAGTGTTGGCTTATATTCGCGCCAGTGAAACTGGAAGCTGTCAAATAAACGCTTCCAATTGCACTTGTGTTTAGTAGTGTTAGTAAAAGAGAGGTAATTTCGCCAGAAATACGAATCTGCGAATTTGATAAATAAATAAAATAAATTTTGGTTGCACAATTGAATTGTCAAAATCCATGACTTGATAGATTCGTATCAAAAACGAATTTGATTCTTGTACCAATGCAAAACCACATAAGTGTATTGGTTGGAACTGAAAATTTTAAGCTATGAGTCACTATGTTTACTTGATTTTCTTGTAAGACCGTCCGATTCGTTTTCAGAAGCGTAAATATAAGATACATACATAATATGTGTTTTATTTAAGAAAATTATTATTTACCCATTTTTATAAACACAATGCGCAGCTGTCAGAACCATATTTGGACTTATCACCATTCCACCACCATGGAATTTAAGCTCTCCCGAGTCGTTTATCCATCCTAAGGCAGCCTTGTGTAAAAGATTTTCATAAAAAGTTAAAGACTTAATTTAATTTTCTTTTAACTAACCATGAAGGGAAATTCTCCAATAATTGATGGCAATCCACCCGCGATATAACCTTTAAACAAATTTTAGTACTTTACCATTAGATATATATAATTATATGTAGGTATAGTAAATTTGTACTTACCAACACCTCCGCCATAATATGTCTGATATCCTATATCGAGTAAAAAATTCCAAAAAATTCCAAATTCACTTTTTTTCAAGATGCTTTGTGAAATTTACCTGAAGTTGTGGTATTTAAGATTTGACTATCAACAAACAATATTTGTAGAAAAACTTGAATTCCAATTAACGTCGATGATGATATAAGAGCCATGGTAAGAGTAAAGCTTATTGAATCGAGCAATAGCATTTTGATAACTGACATCGACATCCGAATTATTAATAATTCGGTGCGAACTTTATTATGGTTTTCTAAAAATTTAGCGAACATCAAATTCAAGCTGAATTTAAATATTTACCTGTTCAGATTATTAACAGGTATTTTTTTTTATTTTGTAGCAAAGCATCTAGTAAATATAAATTATCTTTAACGTTTTGCATATTTAATTGCGCTTTATTTTCAATACTAAATTTGAAAGGCCAGCTTCTAAGTTCTAACTATAGGATTAAACATTAAAGGGTCCTTTTTTGTGGATATTAAAAAAACTAATTATTATAATCTTTACCTTTCATACCATTCCATCTGAAATATTAAACAATTTTCATAAAAGCTTAATATAATGCATTAAATGGTCAGCGTAAGAAAGTTCTTCAGCGAGACGAATTAATCAGGGCCGGTCCGAGCTAAAGGAGCGCCCTGTGCAAGCATTACATTTAGCGCCCCATTTTTCAATTTACTACATATTAAAATTAATAACACTTTTCACATTACACACTTTTTATTTTCCACCTATCACTTTCCTAAAAAATAAACCGCGACTTTGAAAACCTAAGATGTTTGTATTAAAAGACACAATTAATATTAAAAAGTGTATTCTCTATTAACACAGCAACTGAACTTCGAATAATACAGAGGTCCTCAAAAAAAAAAAAATGCAGAAGGACAAGACAATAATGCACCGACGCTACGCACAATTATTTGTTCTTTTTTTTCATTATTGTTAATTGCGATTATAGCTACATAAAGCAAGTTATGCATTCGTAAAAAAATTTCGAACAATCAAACATGACATTACGATCATAGAGAACACCAAAAAGTGGGTCCCCCAATTCCGTCTGTATGTTAATCTTTACGGTTCGATTGATTGGATCCAAACTTGGTACATATTGTTTTTTCGGTAATATGCCCACAGGTTTTTTGTTTTTTTTTAAGACGACAAATAATAGTAGCTTACATACATTGTTTTTTAGACCAAAAACAAAAACATTATTTTTCTAAAAAATCTCCAACGATTTTTATAAAAAAAATCGGTTCAGTATACCTTGGGATAATTTTTTTTGACAAAAATTTGTTTTTTTGGTACTTCAAGAGTAGAACCATATTTTTGATTTTTGATTTTCTACTCCTAGTAAGGTTAAACACTTTTGTAAACCAAATTTTTTTTCAACAAAATTTTTTTTGGAAAATAATTTTTTTTTGAAAAAAAATCGAAAAAGACTCACTAGATTTTTTCGAAGCTTTGTATTTGGTAGTTTTTTGATATTATCCTGAATAGTTAAGAAAACTATTTTCCTTAAATTAGAAACAACGGTACCTCCCACTCAAATGTTAAAAAAGCCGTTAAGAAAAAAGTGTATTTCTCAAAAACGGCTCCACGATTTTTTATTAGTTTAGTACAGTCCGCTTTGATGTATGAAAATATTTTATTTTGCGTACAACGGTACTTCCCAACTACTTTTCATATTTTCACCTTTCTCGCAATTGGATGAACCGATTCAACTATTTTGTTTTACACAAATGCTCACTTAAAGTATTAATATTACTGCATAATGAAATTTTCAAAAAAAAAATCGATTTTTAAAAATAAATAAAAATTTTGTTTTGAAAAATTTATTTATTTATTTTTGTCAAAAACCGGTCACTGATTTTTTTTGAAATTTGAATTATATATTTTAGGAATATTTTTAAAATGGCGTTTCAATTTTTTTTCTAAAAATGTTTTTAAAATTTTATACATAAAAAAACAATTTTTTAAGAAAGCGCTTCGCTTATGTCAATTTATTTCTACCTTATTATATTTCATTTGTTCGATTTGTTGCTACAATTCTGAGTCGAATATTCCATACGTGCAGATTTAAAATCTGCACGTTTCGGTCAAATGGTTCCAAAGGAATTGTAGATTGAAGTTTTTAGGATTTTATCCTATGAAAATTTTTGAGTGCTTGTGCAAGAAATTAATCTTGCACTGCCTTGGTGCGATTGGCTCATACTTGTTTCTTATCTAAATGGATAGGTAGCTGATTTCCTATGGATTTTTGTTGGTTTTTGTGCAAAAAATTATCTTGCACAGCCGTGGTGCGATTTTTTGTTTTGGCTCATATGAACTTTTTTCTTGCATAAATGGTTAATAAGCTGATTTATATGGATTTTTGTTGGGTTTTTGTGCATGAATTTACCTTGAAAGGTTGCACCAACGTAATCTGAATGGGATTTTCTTATTTAAATTTTATTCACACTATGTTGTTTCTCTTGTAATTATATGAATGGTCTTTCGTTTGAGCAAATGAAATGACTTAATTTGAATTATTGAAAGATAATTATTGCGGTCATATATCTCTTAGAAATACATATGAATAGGTAGCTGGTTAGACGAACTTAAATTTGAAAAAAAAATTGTTTTTGTATTATGGTTTGACAAGGCGCCCCCAAAATTTGGCGCCCTCTACATTTGCACATCCTGCACATATGGTGGGTCCGGCCCTGGTGATGATAGACGAAAAGAAAAAAATCCCAATCGCGCAGACAAAAATCCCTTTATTTTATATACGCTTACAGAATGCACAAAATAGCGCAATAAGATGCAGACCTGCAAAATAATTGTTTTTATTTTTTGTATTTGCTTTTTTTTAAGATTGGGTATCTTAAGTCAATCACGCCTTAAGTCAGATCACTAATCAAAGAAGATTCGAAACAAGAGGGATATTTCTGCTTATTTGAGCATTGTAACTCTTAAGCTATAATTTGAGCACAGATTTGCTTGTTAAATATGTTAGGTAGAGGAAAAGGTTCCATTTCAATATTCAATTTTAGGTTTAAGGCCGTGTGTGAATTGCGTCAAAATGTTGGTTAAATTTTGTAAATTGGTTAAAATTTGACACTAGCGTGGTGAATAAAATGGGTTAAAATGTAGGCAGCTGTAGAGCAGGCTAAATTTGCGTTAAGATGTAACGTTTCTCAAGATCGAGTAATTTGAAACTGTAAGCGATAACCGAAAAGAAAGATGAATTCCAAAAAGTCCAGATCTACTGGGAAACCATATAATAAATGCAAGTTTTAATTTATTCAATTGAAAAATTAAATTACATTATTATTTTTGTTTGTGTAGTGTCTCAAGAGGAAATAATAAATACAAAATAAATAATTAAAATACTCATTGTATTTCATTTTGCAAATTGAATACAAATAGATTGATTTGTCAGCTTGTCAAATTCTTCAGCTGTAAAAACTAGTGTTTACATACTAAATCAACAAACTAACCATAATGGGAATTGTTTTGAAAAGATTTGGAATTGTTGTCTTAAAATATTAAATTAAAGATGTAAAACCGAAACATATTAGTAAAACTGAGAATTCGTTACTTTTTCGTGCCAAATTATTAACTTTATATCTTCTAAGTCGGATTTTGGGAAAGAAATTAATTAACTTGAACAACAAAAAAAAAATGTTTTGAGGGAAATTTCTTCAATCTTGAAGGAATCTTAGCCAAAATAGTGTTTTCATAAATCCCTTTTAACGCAATTCACACAGCAAAACGCTAAATTTGATCCCACCACAAACCAAACTTCAAAATTTAACAAAGGTAGAAAATTTAACCAACATTTTAACGCAATTCACACACTAAGTGTCAAATATGCAGCAAACCTATTTTAACGAAACAACGATCAACAGTCACAACGATCATCAGTGCGAACTTGATAACACTAACTAATGGTGCTAAGCATTGACGCTGTTAGTAGGTAGGTTGTCTAGTTATCATTAGGTAGGTTTAAGTCCGATCTAGGTAATATTACCTTGATTCTTAATATAATGAATTGTTGAATGGATGATTCAAGGAAAATTTACATAGGTTATGGATTTTAATTATGTAATTTAGGAGAGTAAAATGTATCTACATACATATGGAACCTTAGTATATACATATGTACATAAAATAATGAAAATTAAGGATGCAGGCGAGCAGGTATATGCATATAATACTTTATAATTTAGATAGAATATGCATACGTAAGATTCATGGAATTCTTAAAGATACATATGTATATATATAAATGTATGAGGTCCTATATGGCATGTAGGGGTAACTATTTTGTGATGAAAAATAGCATGAACGTTAAGCTGTGAAATCACTAGATAACTTAGAGTTGCTTAATCAGCAGGTGAAAAATGACATGAATGCTCATCCATTAAATCAATCTGTTAATGTAACTCGTTAATTTTTATATGTATGGTATACCATGAATGAAATCACTAGGTAAAGCCCGTATGACACCTACTCTATTTCTTTTTTTTCCTCATTTTTAATGCATTAAACCACATGAAAGTGTCACATTTCTGTGAAAGAGTTATATGTATGGTATAGCCCCAAACATAATTTTATTAATTTAATTTTTTAAATCGACGATTATTCAATTAAGAAAAATAAAATACGTTTAGCAAATAATAATTAAAATGTAGTCTTGATAAAATTTTGATGCGAAAGTAAATTTTATCATTATTTGATTCTTTTAAATTTGATTTAATGTCGGGTTTAGCAAATCATTTTGTTAATTCTGCGAAGGCTTTGCACTTTCAGTCGCCAGCATTGCAAATTGAGTATATATGCGCTAAAAGAAATATTGGCATTTTTAAATTTTGTTTTGAATTAAGTCGAAGAAATACTTACCAGTGGCCAAATATGTTAAGGTTAATATAATTTCTCAAAAAAAAAAAAAAAAAAAAAAAAAACAGTGATAAAAAAATAAACTTCTTTTGATGTGTTAAATGATGACAATGATAGCGAACAAAACTGAAAATTCTGGTTCATTATGTTTTTTCACTTTTTCTAAAAAAAACCCACGAACTCATGTCATGACCAGCAAAGACTGAGGACTGAGCGCATTTCTCCTGGCAGGTAGAAAAATCGCAATATTCGTCGCTCTTCTCATGGCAAACAAAAACTTTTTGTTTAAATTTTGTTAAGACTATTTTGTTTGCATTTTTTTTATGTTCTCGGAAAGGAAACAGAACAAACACCGCAGAGAACCAAACATCATTTACGAACTCATTACTCTTCATCATTGGAATCATCGTTTATGATTTTGTAACTGAAATTGTAGTGAATTGTAAGCATTCAATTAATTTGCATTTAGTTAATTAAACGATTGAGTTAACTGTATTCATTTCATAGAGAATTTAATGCAGTTTTAGTAAATTTAGACATATTTGTAATTACAAGCATTGTTTTTGAATTATGAGTAAAAACAGTCGAGAAATCAGGTTTAAAAAGGCAATTTTTTCCTTTTTTTCAGCTGGCTCTAGCGCCCAAACATGTTAACCAACAAAATTGATTGAGGTTTAAATTTTTTGGAAATTTAATGTACTTTATTTTTGTAGTAGATAATTGATGCCAAAAATGTACAGTTTTTGAGTTTTTGGGAACCACTTATAAAAGGTCGATAATTTTTGTTGTTCTATGCGATTGGTTTTTGGAGGATAGTGAAGGGGCGGAGGGGGCGTGGTTGTGTAATTCATTTTTTTATCCGTACCAGTAATACCTAAAAAAATGTCAAAAATTTACGACTATCCGGCTTTTTTTTAGGGTAATTATCTTCTTTTTAGTGTTCCGTTTACTTAACTAATTCAGTTATCTCCGACAAGAAGTGACGAAATTAATATGAAACTAAAATTATACCGATGAAAATTATAATTTTCATGTTGTTTGCTTATTAGCAAATAAAAATTAGCCATCAGCCGAATGTTTGTGTGGTTACAATGCGTTAGTTTATCATTTAAAGTGACTGAGTAACATTAGGATCAACTGGGCGCGCGTCATGTTGATGACGTCGGTTGACGGCCTTTCCACCACTATACAGGCGGCTGACTGTTTATTTTATTATCTTGAAAGGTTGAAGATTCATCTGTAAAAAATTTATTCGGTGTAAAATTACTTTGTTTTTAAATTTTTTTTACAAGTTTAGGGGCGTGGCCAGCCAGGCTGACGGCAATTTTTATATTAATAAGAACATCAATAACCATCCTTCAAATTTTGGAGCGGTGTAAAATGACTTTTTGAAAAAAATGTTGTACCACTTTGGCCCTCCATTACACCTAGCTTCACAGCGGGCAATTCTGATAAGAATTATTCGGTGTAAAATGACTCGCAAAAACTCAACGCTACCTCCCATACTTTTATTAAATCATTACATCCTGCTCATCGATGGAAATAGTCGATGAATCCATTAATGAATTCACGGAAAAATTTCATAGATGTCGAAATTTCCTACTGGAAGGTTACATCCCATACAAATGTAAATAAAACCGTTAAGAAAAAAATTATTTCTCGGAAGCCGCTCAAAGAATTTTTATAAAAAAATGTGTGTGTTCTTAAATTAGTACAGTCTACTTTTATATATAAAAATATTTTATGTTGCGTAATTTTTAATTGTACTACTTCATATTTTCTACTTTTTCACTTTGTATGAACCGATGAAAAGTATTTTTGTTACACGAATGCTTCTTAAAAGTGTTAATAATAATGCATACTCAAATTTTCCAAACAAAAGCTTTTCGATTTTTAGAAAATAAATCAATTTTTTTTTTGAAAAATCGATCTTTCAAAAACCAGTCACTGACTTTTTTGAAACTTGAATTTTATTATGTATATTAATCATTACTTCAAAATGGCGTTTCAATTTCTTTTTTCTAAAAATGTTTCTAATATTTTATACATAAATTATTATTTTATTTATTTAATTTTTGAAGTGATAACTTCTTATGGCAGGGTAAACCGATTCGTTACGTAACGCGTTACATTTACATTCGATAAATATTCTCGTATATAACAACTTAGAGAATTTTATCTTTTTAAGGAGTGGATATAGAAATTTGTCATTGTGACATATACATTTATATATGTGTATGTATAAAAATAACATAAATATTATGTATATTTCAAATAAAAAGTATATAGCTACCTACCCACCTATGTATATCCATCCTTTGTTTATTATATGTAAATATTAACATACCTAGGTTCCATCTACGTATTTATACTCTCCTAACTTACATAATCAAAATCCATAATCTATGGATTTGTGTTGGAAAAATGGCTTCATTTGCTATTCAAGTGTGAACTTATAATCCGATGTAAAGGTTGGTAGTCCGAGAACTTAAAAAAAGGAAGAATATTTGAGCTTTTTCGACTTCATCATGTTTGGCGTATCCCCATTCTTGTGCTCCATATTCTAAGAATAGCATTGAAAATATCCAAATTTAAGGGGAGAATTTGATATTTTTGCTCTTAATGAAATTGTTTCAACTTTCAAGTAAAGTTAAGACTTTGAAGAGCCATTTTGGATATTTCTTTGAAATGGTCTGTTAAGCATAATCCAGGTGTTAGCTATAATCCCAGATACTTGTATTTGTTAACAACTTCAATAGGTTGACCTTTTAGCTTCCAGCGTTCTAGAGTAACTATAGTATTCCGCCTCTTTTTCTAAAAGTGAGAACTTTGGACTTTTCCAAATTAACTAAGAGATTCCACCGTCGGGTATATTCCGATATTTTGTCGATCATTAACTGGAGCCTTTGTGGGATATCCGCAAGCAACACAATGTTGCCTAAATATGCAGTCTGATTTGCAAATGTATTCCCTCTCCAATGAATTCATGAATACAGTTTATGTACAAAGCGAAGAAAAGAGGACTTAATAAACATCTTCATGAATCAAAGAAAACAAGATTACGACACTTCTTTGTTTTTATTATTTCGTTGACGTCATATGTGGAACAAAATCCATTAATCCACAAACAACAACAATTTGCAGATATTGTGTCACATATGACGTCAATAAAATAAGAAGTGTCGTAATCTTGTTTTTTTTTATTCATGAAACATCTTGATTGAAATACACAAGATAGATTTCTTCGCCCAAAATTCTTTCAATGGAACAAGAGAAATCGGTAATCAAGTCGATATGATTTTGTTTGAAATGCTGGTCAGCTGGCAGAGACATTTAATTTTCATCAGGAAAATAAATAAATATATTTTTAACAACAAAATAATCCGTCTCTTGCAAATGAATGAAAACGTCATAAATTATGGGTGTCGTACGAAATCCATCCAAGAAAATCCCCATCGGACAAAATCCCATTAAAATAAAATCCAACTAGCCAATATCCCCACAGACATAATACACATTGACAAAATTCCCAACGAACCAATATTTCTTGCCAAGATACCCAAATCCCCAGTGTCCGGTCCGTGCACAACAACTTACATGCATTTTTTGACAAAAAAGCAATGTGAACTATATCCAACAAGATTAAAATTTTAATCATTAAAATTGGAAGATTTTGTCCTTGGCCTGACATAGTTAATAAGAAGGTGTGGAAACTTATTTCGTTTGCATTATTTTAACATATTAATAACTTATATTATTGTAATTGTATTAAATCTATGGAATACAATTCATGCCATATATATTAAGCCAAATATCCCCAAAACAAATATGTTCAAGTAGTGAATCATGCGATGAATGCGAGCGCGCAATTTCACTACTTGAACATATTTTTTTTGGGGATATTGGCATGGGGATTTTTGCCTTTGATATTCTTTCTTTGGGGATTTTCATGCTTTTTCATCGCATGATTCACTACTTGAACATATTTTTTTTGGGGATATTGGCATGGGGATTTTTGCCCTGGATATTCTTTCTTTGGGGATTTTGATGCTGGGAATTCGCGCGCGCGATTTCGTCGCAGATTCACTACTTGAACATAATTGTTTAAGGGATAATGGCATTGGGATTTTTGCGGGGTCCTTTCTCTGGGGACTTTGATGCTGGGGATATTATTTTGGGGGATTTTGGATTTGGGGACTATGCTATATTGAAAATGTCACCAACCATAAATCATCCATTAGAACTTTTTTCCTGAACTATATAACTGGCCTCCTTATTAGTTCACAGTATTCAACTCTATGTATAATGGCGCTAAAAGTCTGCTAATTTCTTTTAATTTTTTTGTTTTTTTTTTTTTCAATTTAAGAATGTTCCTAGTTAAGAAACTCACACGGTCAACGCGTTTACTCACGTTGTTGTCAATATGTTGACGACAATGTTAACATTTGCGTTGTCATGTGTTTGTCGGTCAACAATTGACGGAACGATGTGGTGACAGAGTGAAAATAAATTGTATTCTGACGTCAAAGGGTAAGCGCGATGACCGATAACGTTGACGGTGTAATTCTAGCTTTAGTAATTTGTATGTGTTCGTAAGACCTTAACTCTTTCATATGATACTAGTGGGCCCCGCGAACTTCGTCTCGCCTCAATTTAACGCCTTCAGATAAACCTCAGAGTGATAATAAAACACAGATAGTTCAAATTTCAATGTGATTTATTTGAATGGAATCGAAATCAGTAGAGAGTGATATGATAAGCAATATATTTCGATTTGTTTTTAAGCGCAAAAACTAACAACGAACACAGTTTGCAAAAATGCGAACAGGAAACGTATAGCTGATCGTGCGAAAAGAAGGCAAATTCGGGATTAATCCCACAGACTTCCTTCCAACGATTGTCCTTGCGATTTGTTGATTGTAATCGCAAATTGTAATGGAAAATCAGTTTGAATAATCGGGATTTTTAAGCGGTAAGGGCTTCCTCTCCTTTGAATTTGCCTTTGATGATCGTCGCTTGAATCACATTTCTCATCAGTTTTTTGACGGAAAACACCGTACCATTGCACAATTTCGGATGATTCAGATTCCGTAACATGATAATGATCATTCTCACCTTCAGCAACTGTAAATTACGAGGCGGAGTTCATGGCACATCAAGCCAGCACAAAAATTCCGTCGGTCGCTTCATCCTCCTTGGCCACGCTGTCAACGTATTTGTACGATTGCAGTTCTCCAGCGATTTGACTTTTGAATTTGAAAAGTGAAATATAAGCCATCGATGTCCTTATTCTTCGGGCTGCTAATTGCCCATTTATTTCAAATGATTGCCCGTTTATTTCAAATGATGTGGACGACTGTCGCAAATGCGCACGTCGTTGCACGCAAAACGTTTTTTAATGAATTTCACAATTATCCGAAATTTTCAAAGTTTCACAACGAATTTTTCATGGTCCAAAATCATAAATCAGAAAAAAAAAGAATTCAAATCGTTCGACAAAAAAATTGAGCCAAATCGGTCCTAGCCGTTCCTAATTGATGAATTACTATACATTAGCAGAAAGTCCCCCGCGTTGCCCGGGCGCCCGAGGCAAAAGTCTTGTCATGCAAAATTTTTCATTTATTTTGTCGTTCAATACCCATGTTTTGTAACTTTCGAATCGATAATAATATTCGAAAAACAAAAAAAGTTGTTTGTTTTGGTTTTAAGATGTCAAAATGACAATTCAATTTATTGCCTTCCATTTGAAATAATAACATAACATAAACCCATTTTTTTGCAGAGGCTGTAAGTGAGAAAAGTTATCGCATGAGTTACAGAAGATGGGTACAGAATTAGTTTTCTTTTTTTTTAACAAACGAACTATTCTTCATCTTGGGATTCTTCGCTTTCCGGAGGTTGTTTTTTTTTACTTACGATAGGTAAATACAATTTAAGGCATTCATTGAAAAAAAAGTTTTGAGATAACAATCAAACATGATATTACGATGATAGGGAAGACGAAAAAGCATGGTCTAGAAATTCGGTTCGTCTGTATGTTAGTATGGCCACCAACAGTCCAAATGGGAGGGCCGAATTCCTGCAAATTTGGTATAGTGTTTTTTTTTGTGAAACTGCCATTATGTTAAAGCTCATTTTTCTCGAAAATGGTTCTAACGATTTTGATTTAAAGAATCATAGTATTTTTTCGGTGTGAACTATTATATGGTTGGAAAACAAATTACCAATAATAGCTAAGAACGGTGCCTTCCATAGGACCTATTTTATCGCTTTCAACTATCTGGAAAACGGCTTAGGTGATTCTTTCGTTCTTTCGAAATTTTACACATATAATATATGTTTAGGTTCATCAACTTGTGATGCATACCAATATTTTTAATAACCTAATAGATATTTGTTTTTATTTTATAAAGCATATTTTAAAACTTTTTTTTAATAATTTAATATTTTCAAAATAGCTCATTCTTTTTTGTTTCAAATTATAAGTATACACAATATGCTTTATTCCTAGAAACCGCTCCACAGATTTTAATAATTTTATTCTCATAAAGTGAAATTCATCTTTATCAGTTTGTTTGCTAAGGCTAAGCTTGGGAACCACACCTACAATTTAAAAAAATCGCTTGGTTTTGAGAGATTGTAGCTTGCAAGTGGCTTGAGGGTTAAATATTTATTTGCAAAACTTAGCTGATTTTAGGGTAAAATGGACTAATCGCGAAAAACAGTACTTGTGAATGTAAACATTTCGGGACTGTGAAAGTTTACACAGCAAACTTGATTTTCTTTGCAAACTTAACATGTGCCAATGAAAAAGATGGCAATTAAGTGTAAGATCCTATCAACTCTTATTGCTGGCACATGAAAAGTTGGGACCCACCAAATTTTGTTTTACTATCATGCATATATCAACTAACTATCGTGCCCGGGCGAAACGCATATTGGACTATACGTCACAAAATATTTCAATAGGCTTTAATCCACACAGTCCACAAAAAAAAAACATAATATGTAAATATTGTTTGTGTTTTCTTCGAATATATTTATATCAACTAACGCGAAAGCATGAGCTTACATTTGCAGTTAGTTTTTACGTTAGCAAAAGTAGGGAAATTATTGCAGATGTAAGCTCTCTTAATAGGCTAATTTCAATATTCTCAACAAACTATTCATTTCTAAGATGGTGCCAAACACACGCGACCTTACGCTGAAATGCAAGGAATATTACATGAATTCACCGGCGCCTGTAACCGTGAAAAAAAAGATTTCGTGAGTGTATGTGTTTACACACTAAAATAAATTTTCCTTGCAAACATGAAAAAATTGATAGTTCAGTGCGATACCTTAGCAACCTTTTTATTTCATGAAAATAGTCCTGGCGATGGTCAATTCATGTATTTGTATAAGCCCCGCATAAATTTCAGAAAAGGAACACGTCTAATGTCGAATTTCTTTATCGAAATCTTCGGATTTTTTCATCCTGGGGCCCTGTTACCGTAAAACTCAAAATATAGGTTTAAAGTAATACCGCACTAATGCGACACTCTCCGACACTATGTATAATTTTTGTTCAAGCCGCACTTGAATGGCAGCCTTTTTCGTCTTCGCTATCATCGTAATGTCATGTTTGATTATTAACTCAATTTTTTTTTCAATGAATGCATAACTTGCCTTATATTGTACCAACTATAATCGCATGTAAAAAAACGGAAGGGAAGGGTCTCAAAATGAAAAATAGTTCGTTTGTAAACAAAAATACAAATAATAAATCTTCTTTGTTAAATTTAATAAGAAAACTAATCCTGGTTAAATAAACGACAAAATAAATGATAGATCCTTTTCCTTACAATTTTTGTTTCTTAATTTTTTATTTCGTTTGGAAATATTGCATTAAAAGACCGGGCACCACCGGGGACTTTCTGCTAGTTTGGAAATAAAATCCATATTAACCGCGGAAGTAAACAAAACAAAAACCAATCTGGATATAAAATCCATGGAAACGGCAAAATGTAAACAAAACGAAATATAAATTTGGAAATTCTATTTCAAAATCAGGATAAATTTAAGAGGTAAGTGCAAATATTTGTGCATATAAGACATAGCTTATACATATATTAAATTTAAAGCCTATAAGTTGCCCAAAGGACAACAGAAGAAGATACAATTATTTTTATTAATTTATTTAATGGTAAGTCGTCAGTTTACCTGTCATATACAGACTAACTGACATCGAAACAAAATTCCACTTTTATATTTTAGTAGAGATAGATAGACTATTTATAATGAATAAAAAGATAGAAAACAATTTTTCTGCTAGTGGATTACTTTCTCATTGTATTTCACAATTGGCTTTCAGATGAAATAGGAGGAACAGAAAAGAATGCTGGTGTAGAAGTATGATTAGTTAAATAAGTTAAGTTAAGAATAATTAAAAATAACTGTATATAAATAAATCAAATAAGCTGCCGGATGCAAGTAGGAAATCAAAAAATAAAATATATTGATTATTATTCAAAACTTGATCAATGAAAGATTAATAAATAATATAATATCGACAGAAAAGATTATTGTTTGAATTGGATTATTACAATTCAGAAGCGGGATGGCATCCGATTTAAATAAGTACACAATGGCACAGTTGAAAACCTGTCTTAGTTCAATTGGCGAAAAATCATCCGGAAATAAAAATGAATTGATTTCTCGGATTCCTTCTATTCCAATTGAAAATCGCGGATTCCTTCTATTCCAATTGAAAATCCCTTCAAAAGAAGTAGGACATAGCAATGATTAAGATGATGAAGATTCTTTTACCGATCCCTTAGTGTCCGGAAACGGTTTGATGAGAAGAGAATTGGAAATTTTGAAAAAGGAAAAAAAATTATTATTGAAGGGAAATGCACTTTTGAAGAGAGAAAATGAATTGATCAGAAAAGAATCTACGATAATTCAACAAATAATTTTAAAAATCCGACGAGCTTCAATGGAATCAAAGATCTATTATCCAATTTCAATAGAACTGGTGATAGTTTCCAGTTATGTAAGTCTCAATTGATTAATCTCAAAGATTTTTATGGATTGGATGAAAATACAATAAAGGCTTTGATCTTATCAAAAATTAAAAACAACAAATTAAAATGGCTGCATTCAGAACCAAAATGTAATAAATATTAGTATTGAGTCATTTGTGAATGACTATAATTCTGGTAGGTTAAAAATACGAAAAGAATTCGAATCCAGAAAATGGATTCCTACAGAGAGTTTTCAAGAATATTTTCATGAAAAATCATTCTTGCCAATAAAATCACAATTGAAGCTGCTGAATTAATTGAATATGTTATTGAAGGAATTCCAAATCATTCTTTACAAACTCGAGCAAGAATGCATCGTTTTAATGAATCAAACGAAATTATTCAAGCTTTTGAATGTATAAGACTTCCAAAACCAGTTGGTCAACAAAACAATGGATTTCAAAGAAATTTAACAACAAGCCAATTAAGATGTTTCAATTGTAATATTATCGGACAAATGGCAAATAAATGTCGAAAAATAGGAAAAGAAGTTGGAACTTGCCAAAAGTGAGTAGTTTTTGGTTATCTTGTTTCAAGCTGTCCGAATGAGTTACATCAAGTGAATAATATAAACCAAATGGAAGAAGATGATTATGTAAGACATTTAAATTATATTAAATTAAAAATAAATATATTGATTACTATTCAAAACTTGATCAAGGATAGATTAATAAATAATATAATATCGAAGAAAAGATAATTGTTTGAATTTGACTATTACACTGCTAGTCTTCTTTTCAGTTATCAGTCAAACACAATTGGTTTCAAGAGCTTATGAATATCTAGCACATATAAATTTGTACCATTTGACCAATTCAAAAAAAGCTGAGATCAGTGGGCTTACAATAATTATTGAGCAGAGGAATCCTACATTTGTGTTCCTAAGTATTTGACACTAAAGCTCCGAAATTTTGCTGAGGAATCTTGTTCATATGAAAAATATTGCTGAAATCTCAATTTTCTGAACTAGCCTATTTTGAAAAAAGATATTACTCACCCATTCTTATAAACACAATGAGCAGCTGTCAAAATCATTTTCGGACTTATCACCATTCCACCACCATGAAATGTAAGCTCTCCCGAGTCATTTATCCATCCTAAAGCAGCCTTATGTAAAACATTATCATACAAACTTAAGAACTTATTTAGTTACTCGTATTAACTAACCATGAAAGGAAATTCTCCAAAATTTGTTGGCGATCCACCCGCGATATTGAATGTACCTTCAAAAGAAATATAGTATATTATTTTTTTTTGATGTAATTGCTATACAACTGTGTATAAAGTTACTCACCAGTGGGGTATATTATGTCATCCATGAATTTTTCTATATCAAATAAAAAAAAAATAAAAATCCATTCCTAAAGATGCTTGTTGAAATTTACCTAATGTTGTCTGATTTAAGATTTGGCTATCAACAAAAAATATCAGTAGAAACACTTGAATTCTAATTAACATCGTTGAAAATGTGCGACCCATGGTAAGAGTAAGGCTTAGTGAATTGAACAATAGCATTTTGATAACTGACAATGGTGTGCTATGTATTAATATTTCGCTGTAAGGTTTTCGTGGGTAACTATAAATTTAGCGAACTTCGAATTCAAGTTAAATTTAAATGTTAACCTGTTTAGAATAATAACAGGTTTATTTTTTTGAATTGAATCAAAGCATAAAGCGAAAAATACAATATGTTAAACCGCGAATTTATGACGAAGGTCATTGCCATATTATGCCTTCACATGAGTAAATGCGTTTTTTAGCATATTAAATTTGAAATGCATTTTGGGTAATGTCGGTTCTTAGAATTTTATTTATTTATTTGTAACCTATACATTAAGCAATTAACCTCTTATAATAAGTGATGTTTTACATTGAGGTTATAAACAAATTAATACAAAAGGTAATATATAGAACAAACACATTTAACAAATTTTTGAGAAAAGGAAAAAAAATGTATTTTAATTATTGGATTTCAAAATTACAAAATATACCAAATAATACTATTTACATATTCCATAAACTATAGGCAACATAATACATAAGAAAAGGAGACTATACATATAAAGTACTAGCAGACCCGTGCTCGCGTTGCTTCGCAAAGGTTAAAAATAATTAGTTTTACTATAAATGTTATAGCAACCAAGCCTTTTCAGTGATTGGTGTCATATTTCTAGTTAATAAAAGTTAATAATATGGTTAGCCTTACCGTAGCCTAGTAAAAGAGTTGATGTTGTCCCATAAATTCTTTAAGAAAAACAGATATTAGCACATATTAAATTTGTTTTATTTCAAGGCAAGTATACAATGTTAGCCGTTTTAGCATTTTCATGAAGAAGTAAGAACTGTTTATTTTTTGAGCCTACTCTTGAAAGTGCATCAAATAGTTGACAATGGGAAAAAACATTTTCTCTGAGATCTACCCCAATGAATTGAAATGATTGACCCTGAGCTTTGTTGATTGTCATGCAAAAGCATGATTTTACTGGAAACTGTAGACGTCTGAATCGAAAGGGAAGATCTGTTGACATTATTGGTATCATGGGAATAAGTGCATAAGTTCCTACTGCAGGTCCGGTAAGAATTTGGACTTGTATTACATTTTACAAAGCTTTTTGACTTGTAGGCGTGTGCCATTTCATAGGTTTGGGGGACTGAGATTTCTTATTAGCATAATCGGTGTGCCAACTTTTAAATTCAATTGGTAGGATGGAAGACCTACAGGGTTGAGAGATTTGAGAAATCCTTGACGGTAGTTTACTATGTCATTGTCATCGACAGCACTGTCAATTGCTTTGTATTGATATGACTCTGTTTTTAAACTTAGGAGTACATGGTTATTTATTTCAGCCACTGAACTATTTTTTGGTGACACAATAGCTCTTTCGCAAAACCAAGAAAACGGTATGGATTGCAAGGAGTTCAAGTCTCCATAGACTTGAACTAACTTAATACGTTGTTATGTGTTGCGAACGATTTGTCCGAAACGTTCGTTTGATTGAATTATATTATCTGAGCCTGAGATAGTATTTTTTTTACAACTTTGCACGCGCTCAAGGGATTATAAACACTCTTTATATGTTTTTCTTAACACAGCGCGGTCATCCGGTGGAAGAAGAGAAAGAAGGATAGTAAAGATGTGTGGCGCGATGTTCTGAGAATAGAGATGGTTGATGTCTCAGATTTATCTCCAGGCATGGCGGCTGAACTAATGCGGAGGGAATTACCGTGTCTTATTTATTTATGTCCCTTATAATTCGCATTATTTTATTTATTTCGTTGTCATATTTTATGGGTATGCTAGTTTACTCAAACACATGTTGTTAGTGTTATGCCTAAACAACATGTAATCAGCAAAGCAGCAACTTATTTTATGACAATTTTTAGAATTGGTTTTTAATGGAATATAAGAAGACATATACAACGACAGGAATCGAACCTGGAACCACGAGGTTGACAGGCGAGCACACAACTATCGCGCCACGGCCACCCTCTTGTTTCCTCTTAACCAATAATAAGCGTGTTGTTCATCGGACAACGTATTGACTATTGAGAATTTAGATAGCTTTGAAATGTTTTGACTCAGCATATCGTGCAATAGCCCCAGTGATCTTTGCTATCTAAAACAACATCCTGGGCGCGATGACAGTACGATTACTTTTTATTAAATCAAGTCTGCTCTATCATCTTGTTTTTAAATCAAGTAATATCTTGAAATAGTGTTCGAAAAGGACGAGACAAGAGAAATGCCAATTTATAACAGGTTTATAACAGTTGTTCCCAGCAGCGCTTCGCTTCGCCTATACGGGGCCGCTTAAACTCTTCCAATCTGTGACACTGTTGGCATGTCACGTCCTTTTGTATATTTTCCATCACCAATTTTTAGCAGAAGAGATGCGAACTCAGCACTGTCAGTGTTTTTAGTAAGCTCTACTCTCATTTTGGTTTGAAGTTGAAGTTCTTGGACACTCTGGCAAATAGAAGATAATTTAAGGCCAGCTTTTATGATATCAGCCCCATTCCCCTTGGAAATAATTGACATCGTTTGACGAAAATCTCAAAAAAAAAAATTGTTACTCCACCCATAAGCTTCGATGAAGAAGACCTTAAATCTTTTAAAGCTCTATTTACGACTTCTATATGTGCGTTATTACTCAAGAAGTAGAGAGAAAAAAGAAGGAGTAAACGCAAATAATTATGTCCTTTACTACACACATATTCAAAATTAAAACATATATGTTTAATTTTGAATATGTGTATATATACTTTCTCTTCCTACGTTAATCGATGAGCAGGCAACTTAGTATACAGAAATCATAAACTAATAACATAATTACCCGAAACCTCTGCTTTAATTTGAAATTTGCCTACAAGCTGAAACACGCACACATGTAACTTTTCCGTTCCAATGGACACATTAATAAAAACGCACACAAGAATCTTTTCTGTTCCTCTTCCTATAGGCACATAGATAACACAGCCCTAGTAATTTGTTTTTGTTTTGTTTTTCGCTTTCACATCTATTCACGGATAGGGTGCTAAATGTACAACAATGTAAACAAATGGGTCTTGGGGGTGAAACGTACAAAGGTTTCCGATCTTAGTATGGCTTATGTGACAGAAATTCAGAAGCAAATAAACAAAAGAAAATGTAAACACATACGGAACGATAATAAAATGGAACAAAGCAGCTACCCAGTCATAGCGATTGAATCGAATTCATAGATGCGAAAATACAAAAATTAAATAAATACATAATTTGTAAATACATTTATTTCTCTAAGTGCAGTTAGGAAATGATTTAGGTCTTAAAATTTGCATGAAACTATTTACTTCTTCAAAAAATCTCATTTTTGTAGAATATCAAGCAGGTTTAAGAATGTAAGTGAATATGTTGATCAACTTCGACAAAAAAGTGTACGATTTTTTTTTAAGTTAATTATCTAATTCAACAAATATATTTAACAAATAAAAAATATGCCAAGACATACTTAAGAGAATAAGGAAAATTATAAAATTTGTTTCAAGTAAATCGGTTGAATACTTTCTGAGATTACCCGTGACATAAATAATAATTGTTTCGTCTTTATATAATAGTAAAGATAGGTAGTAAAAATCAGCTAGCCAGAAGTTTGAATGAAAAGGGATCTCAGTTCGCTGCGAAAATACCGAGTGCCTCTCGTTTCTCGAATATGCATTGGTAGATAATTCCACAAACGGATAGAGTTCAACGTTGCCGAAGTGGCACGATCGTGCACTTGTGGCACTTTTTAATTTAAATGGCACTGTGGCACTCAAACGCTTCAAATGGCACTCTAGGAATCGACGAGGAAATGTTTTCAAATATATCCAAGTTCATGATCAGATCAAGTAGTGCATCAGCTGAAAGGGCTGAATATAGCAAAATAAGATATTCACTTCAAAAAATTTCGACCAAGCTGAATTTTGATGGAGAGCTAAGCAATTTCTAAAAAGTACCTTAAATTTGGAGTGGAGGAAAAAATTTTAGAATGGGGAAAGCGGAAATTCAGTTATTTTTTAAAATTACTCAAAACCCATAGGTTCTTTAAAAAAAGTTGTTGATGTACATTGTATATTATGTCATTCTACACAAAAAAGAGTAAGACATTTTTTATCGTACAATCGATAGATTTGGTGGAGAAAAATGGTCGAACACATTGGGGTGTAATACATTTTTTCAAAAAAATTTAATAAATATATGTTTTTGAATGGGGAAATTTTGTGTTTTTAGTTATGTTTGGAACAACATGTGCTTTAAAAAAAAACACAAATTTGAAGCGTGGCGCCGCGCCGGAAGGAAAATGCCGCCATCTTAAAAATCCTAATTTATTTTATTTTGTTCAATAACTCACAAAACCTTTATTTTTTTCAAAATTTCCTATGAACAAGTTAGAGACAGTATAATTATCTACAAAATGTAATATTAACGACTTCTGTATGTCAATTCGTTCTTAAGTTATAGCGATCCAAAAGGGGATTGGAGATATCTTTCTTTTTACTTTATCCTTTGCGTTTTTGGATAACGTTTGTTATGACTTTTGTAGTGCTCCAAATAACCTTAAAATGACCTCTGTATCATGAATATCGGACAAATAGTGTACCGTTTATCCAACGACAAATTACACTCTGCGTGGGTAAGTTAACTTAGTAATGTCTGTTTTTTGTATTAATATAATTTTTTACAACACCACACCGCAGAGGTAAAATATACTGGGCCCGATTTTTGTATCTTGTGATATCCCCAGGAGGCCTAATCCACTATTGATATTTAGATATTTTAGATATTTTATTCAGTTAAATCAAATTTCTTACAAATAGACTGTACAATCTTTTTAATTGCTCGAGTGTAGTAAGTTAAAAATTAATTTAATTTGAATCTGACTATGTAATAAGAAATTAATTTAAAGAAATTTACATAAGTACCTATTAAAGAAAATGATTTATTTTTGAATTTATATTTATAAAATTAGTTTTCGTTTGTAGCCATATACTTAAACAAAACGGTCTCAAAGTTACGTGTGTCAATATGTCTCCTAATGCTTTGTGGTAGCGAGTTAAACAATCTAATGGCATGGATGAAAAATTGCATTTCAGTAAATCGAGGTTGTATTATACACGTATCTTACAATGTTGTTATAAGCAATTACTAATTTACGCTTAGTTTCAGCACTTTGATAACAAAAACTCTCGCAACCATAAGTTATTAAAGGAACTATAAGTGATTTTACCAGCAATAATTTAGTACCAAGAGGTGTAAAATGTTGCGAAAATGAAAGATTCCTAAGAACTCCATATATTTTGCCGATAATTTGTTGAATGTGGTCATCCCATCTTAGAGTTCTGTTGAAATACATACCTAAATTTTTAACTTTATCAACATAGTTAATCCGACTATCACCAATAAGAACTGGAGGAAAATAGCTTAGATCAAGTTCGTTTTTATAGACAACAAGGCAGCTTGATTTAGACGGATTTATTTTGAGCTCATATTCTGCAGACCACTTGTTAACACTTTCAAGATCTTCTTTTATTTTACATATACCATCTTCGATCAGTCCCAGCTTGCAACTAAAGTATAGCTGGTAATCATCAGCATATGAATGCTTGGAACAATTGTTTGTGCAAAGAGGCAGATCGTTTATGAAAAGTGTAAACAAAAGAGGGCCCAAAATTGATCCCTTTGGAACACCTCTTTGTATAGGCAAGTAATTGGAAGTCTTGTTATTTACGAAAACAGCTTGAGATCTTCCACACAGATACGAGAAAATAAGCCTGCATGCAGATGAGGTAAAACTAAATATATTTTTCAGTTTATATAATTAAAGATTGTGGTTGATTGTGTCGAATGCTTTTGAAAAGTCTAATAAAGTTAGAAAAGTTACTTGATCCTTATCAATTGCATTTTTTATATCTTCTGTTACCTTAATCAATGAAGTAACACAACTATGTTTAGCCCGGAAACCAGATTGAATACTATTAATTAAGTTATTTCTGTGAAGATACGTGGACATTTGTTTATGCAACAGTTTTTTCATCACTTTAGAAAAAAATGGTAGGATCGAGATGGGCCTATACTCAGCTGATGAACTACGGGTAGATTTTTTCTTGACGAGTGGAAGCACTTTAGCTTCTTTCCATAACACAGGAAAAGAAGACGTAGTTATGACAGTGTTGAAAACATGAGTCAGAAATGGCAGGACATAGGGTAAAATGATTTTGATGAAAGTAGGTTGTATCTCGTCAAAACTGGTTGACTTAGACTTAATTCTCAAAACAGCACTTAAAACATCACAATCATCAACTCTTGAAAAACAAAATAATCCATAATCATCATTAGTTTCAAACTGGTGATAATTGAAATGAATAGATGAATTTGAAGGTATCATCGATTGTATCTTTGTGAAATCACTATTTAATTTATTGGGGTCAACATTCTCAGGTACTCCTGATTTTGTTCGTCCACAACCAAGATCGCGAATGTTCTTCCAGATTTTATTCCCAGGAAGTTTTATATCGAGCCGCTTAGAAAAATATAAACGTTTCGATTCTTTTATTTTGGAATTTACGTTATTCCTTAAAGCGCGATAAACGTCATGGAATTCTAGAAGCTTGTATCTCTTCCACCTTATGTATGCCAAGTCTCTATTTTTAATTAAGTTTTTTATTTCGATGGTGAACCAAGGTATCGAATTGTTAGCTATTCGTTTTGTTCTTACCTGAACGTGTGAATTGAAAAGCTGTCGAATGTTTTCTTGAAGAAAATCAACTTGGGAATCGGCAGTTGGCATAGCATAAATTGATTGCCAGTCAGTACAAGCAACATCGCTTTCAAGTTGCTCTAAATTGATGTGTTTAAAATTTCTATAGCACCAAATTTTGTTTTCGTTTTGCAACGAGTCTGCTTTTAATGTAGCGAAAATTAAATCATGGCGAGAAAAACATGGCGCTGATAATTGATTGAAAAATAGAACGTTTTCTAATTTATTTACCAGCAACAAATCAAGTAGAGTACTGCTCGTGCTCGTGAAATGGGTTGGTTGTATTTTGTTTAGTGGTTCTATTGAAAATCAAAAATTATTACAAACGAAACTATATTCACTTTCCACTCTTAGAAATTAGAAACTAATAAAAAAATAATAAACTTAAGCTAAGTGATATCATTTTCCAGGCACATTTTGATTTCGACTTCAATATCTTCATTGGAGTTGTATTCTTCAGCCTCGCATTATACTAAAGAGCAGTGTAGACCAATTTTTCTACAACTGCAACTTTTGTTACATCCTTTAGAGCAATTCTAAAATATATTGATGGCAAGTTGTTCCGGAGCTAGTGGCATAAAAATATCAACACTAAAAAAATACGATTGGCTTTTATTTATAACAAGGCCATAACAACTTCAGAAGTGGGATACTTCGGAAAATATTGTATAATTTTACAACGAGTTTTAAAAATGAATAGGACTAAAGTGCAAGCTTGGCTCCGGTAGCAGGAAGTTGAATTTTCAAGAACAGCTACATTAACGAAATTGCAAAAGCTGTATAATAAGAAGATTATTCAGTTGGATCAAGGACTTAACAATTCTGGCACATCTGAAGGCGTTACTGCACGTTTAGTAGAAGAAGAAGAAACTAACATCGATAATAGTTAATAATTTTGAAAAAAAACGTCGTGCGTTGCTTACAGCAACATGAACTGAATTTTAATCCAATTTGTTTACGAATCCACAATCGCCGTTTAATGAAAAGGGATTATGTTGCTGATTTTTTTCTTCGTGTGGATAATTCTACCAATTATCTGAACTTCCGAAATAATTGAACAAGTGTCGTTGATAGATAAATTCCGTAATAATTACGATTCTATCAATTCCGTTAATTCCGTCAATTTAGTTAATTCCGTCAATTCTGATGACATTTAAGTATGAATTAAAGTTAAAATTATTTTATATTATGTACTATGATCCAAGATTGAAGATTGAACCATAAAAATTGAAAAAAAAATCAGAAATCCGATATTCCGAATATTCCACAACGTTTAACTAAAAGCGAATTACTTGCATGGTGCAATTCAAAGAATGTTGTAAATCCATGAACTAAAATAGTAACGCAGCTTCTAGACATTTATAAAAGAAAAGAATATGAAGCTTTGCCCTCTGAAAAATATTGAAATTTTCGAAAATTCTGAACATTCTGAAAATTCCGAAATGAGTCAGATTCCCTTCAAGCATTTGAAAAAAATTCCGATATTGCAAAGACATTATTGGTGTTATTTTCATATTTTAAATACTAGTTCAGAAGTTTATTTCACATTTTATTAATTTTTCTGTTATACTTTAGTAATTGCCTTTTTAAATTTAATGTTAAAATTCCAAAATTAATTTCTTGATCGAGTCGATAAAAATGGTCAGGATGGCCGAGTTGTAAGAATATGTATATGTATAAATTTACTTTGTTTAAAACTACTTGTTACTTTGCTTCAATAGTAGTTTATAACACTTAGAAAAGTATAATTACATTGACAAATTCTAAAAATAATAAATATAAAAATTCATTCATATTTATAGAACCAAATAAATAAGAAGTGTCTATAACTTTATTTAAAATAAGAAAATACAATTTGCTTTTATTTATACCAATGCCATAACATCTTAAAAGATTCTGTTGGAATGAGCTGAATGAAGGTGGTATATTGCTCAATTTTGCATCTATATTAAGGCTGGTTGATTTAACAAATCAATTAAATATATATATCCATTTTGATGAGCAATTTAACTTTGGTACGCTATAACTCAAGAACGAATTGACATACAGAAGTCGTTAATATGTAGATAATTATACTGTCTACAAGTTGTTGATAGAAATTTTTGAGGAGAATAAAGATTTTGGGAGTTATTGAATCAAATAAAATAAATTTGGATTTTTAGGATTTCAGTATTTAACCCGGATGTTAAAGCTCGGTTTTTTTTAATAGAACATGTTTTTGCAACCATAACTAAAAAGAAAAATATTCCCCACTTACAAACATTAATTTATTAAATTTTTTGGAATAAAGATACTACGCCCCAATGTTTTCTACCATTTTGCTGCAAATCTATCAATTGTACGTAAAAAGGGTCTGAATGGTTTTTGTATAGAACGACATGATCTACAATGTGTGTCAACATTTTTGTTCAAAAAGTTTTTCGAGTAATTTGGAAAAAAACTGAATTTTACCCCCGTTTAATGAAGTTTTTTTATTTCATCTATTAATTTATTATTTATTAATTTTAATTTCTTATTATTCCTTAAGTTTTGAGGTGCATTAAATAAAATTAAAAATTAAATATGAAATCTTTGGAGTTTTTATACTTTTTTGTTGGTGGCACCGAGTAGCCTTAAATGGCAACGTTGTTGGAGTTAATGACAACCTGTCGTTCCGATGTATGGCAAGAGAAACGGGGGGAATAAGTTTGAGAGTTCTGATTGAATTACTAAAATTTAATTTGTTGAAGAGAAAACTAGGTTGATTTGTTTGGATTACATTGGAAAGCAGGATAAGTGATCTATAACGAAGAAGATGATCAAATGAGTGTTCTAGAAAAATAGAAAATTCTGTCAAAACTCTTTACGCTAAAAACATGCCGAGAAATATTATTAAATACAACGTTTGGTTTTCTCCTGCTAGAAGAATCAAAGTTGCAGAAAACCTCACATCCGTAAATCAAGCTGGGAACTAAGAGCGTTTTCGCTAGCAATAAACGCGTTTTAAGGGAGTAAACTGGTGGGATATACTCTAAAAACTGCGTGTAAGTTTACCATGAAATTGTATGTAATTTCTAGTGTAAGAGTAGGCAAGTTGCGTATTTATACACATGATAATAGGTAAAAAAAAAATTTAACACATTATGTTGGATATTACAAACATCTTTTGCAAATTTTCAACCTCTGTGTACCTTTCAATCACCGTTGTTCAGTATTAAACTAATAATGCTTAAATATTACACAAATATTGTTTAAATTCAAACCCCTTATGAAAACTACACATAAAGAGTTTGTACTTAAATATTCAATGCTTATATTAACTACCATTTGATCTAAGTTACACATTACAACACAATACAAAACCGCGTAGAATTTAATGCTTAAAAAATTCAATGCTGTCCTCTGTCGTTAAAGCAGAACCCACGTCCCGTGTATCCATGAGCGGCTCTTGCATTGCAGAAAATGATCAGCGTTAAGTCCTTGGTTTGTGCATCGGAAAACCAATTGAAGAATGGCCACATATTCGATGTCGCCAAAAACGCTGCTAAGTGCTTGGGGTTTTTTCAAAGATACAAGAAATTCTACTCCCCATCTGATCTGGTTGTAATCTATAAGGCCTTCATTCGTCCAAAACTGAAGTATAATTCTCACGTTTGGGCAGGAGATACCAAAAATCATTTGAACCTTTTGGATAGAACTCAAAATAAAGCTCTAAGAATGCATTTTGTACCTAGCAATATAAATCAAATTGATAAAAGCACACTGGAAACAATCGAGCATATCATTATTATGGTTTTTTTTATTAAGAAAAAGACGTACTTACATAATTGCAATGGTCAAACTTATAACCATTGTTTCTTTATGTGCTGACAATTTATTTTTATATTTTATATTTTTTTTTTTGAAAAAAGTGCCCTTGCTTGATTAAAATGAAGAATTTTAATTTAGTTTAATTTGAAGCATTAACAGCCATATTGAAATGTCACTTTGGCAGCAAAAATGTTATACTGTTATACTGACATGGACCCACTACAATTATTACAGTTTTCTATTGGGGTCGATTTTTTGTGTGAATAAACTATCCAGTGTATTATGGAGATCAGTGGTTAAAACCTGTTGGTTTGGGGGCAATATGTTTTTTGAATGGTATTCAATTTTTTTAATCTGAACACATACTGGCCAGACCGATGGTTGAAAAGCATCAATAAATAATGCAGATGTAATGCCAAGTTTAAAATTAACATAATGAAGAGATGACATATCTGCTTCTTTTTTAATCAATTTTTGGCAGACTAAGCTTTTTGTTGGTATGTAGACTCGAGGACAGACAGACAGACTAAAAGACAGACAGACAGGCGGAATTGGGGGACCCAATTTTTTTGTGTTCTCTATGATCGTAATGTCATGTTTGATTTTTAGAATTTTTTTTTGCACGAATCCATAACTTGCCTTATAACGGGTGATTTTTTTGCTACTTGGTTTTTGATTTTATATTTTTGACAGATCACACATGACAAATTCCACGAACATTTGACATTTCGATTCAGTATTGTTTTCCATTTCATCATGAATACCTTACGCCTGAACAACGTTTGCAAATTATTGAAATTTATTATCAAAATTCGTGCTCTGTGAAAAATGTGTTTCGCAAGCTACGTCCGTTTCAGTGACGAGGCTCATTTTTGGCTAAATGGATACGTGAATAAGCAGAATTGCCGTATTTGGAGTGAAGAGCAGCCAGAGGCAATTCAGCAGCTACCAATGCATCCCGAAAAATGCACTGTTTGGTGCGGTTTATGGGCAGGCGGCATCATTGGGCCGTACTTCTTCAAGGACGATGAGGGCCGCAGGGTTACGGTCAATGGAGAAAGGTACCGTTCGATGATAACAGATTTTTTTTTGCCGAAAATGCAAGAATTGAACTCGGTCGACATGTGGTTCCAACAGGACGGTGCCACATGCCACACTGCACGCGAAACCATGCATCAATTGAGTGGCGAATTTGGTGAGCAGTTGATCTCACGTTTTGGCGCAGTCAATTGGCCACCAAGATCATGTGATTTGACCCCGTTAGACTATTTTTGTGGGGCTATGTTAAGTCTATTGTCTATGGGGACAAGCCAAACACGATTGCTGCCTTGGAAGCCAACATTGAACGAGTCATTGGTGAGATTCCGGCCGAAATGTGTGAAAAAGTTAGCAAAAATTGGACCTTCAGAATGGACCACCTGAAGCGTAGCCGCGGGCAACATTTAAGTGAAATTATTTTTAAAAAGTAAATGGCAGAAATTGATTTATCGATCCCAATAAAAGTTTCATTCACTTTTTACAAGTTTCTGTGTTTTGTTTTAAATTCAAAATTTTCAAAAACCAAGCTCTTAAAAAATCACCGTTTAGTACCCGTAATCGCAAGTAAAAATAGATTTAACGGTTAGCTATTTGTCCCTATTATCGCGAGTAAAAATTGCACAATAATCGAGTCAAGAATGTCTCTTACGATGCTTTGTCAAACTGACATTAATTATAAAGAAAAGTATGACTCAAAAGTGGTAGCGGAAAATCAGTTGCCCCTTACATTTCCTTTATCATGTCGGTTTTTAAACCCAATTATTTCATGGTAGATTTTGAAAACATTTCCTATAGAACATTCCTTGACTTTATAGACAAGTATTTTTTTAAAATGCCAAGCGGGAAATTGAAAACCAATCCCACGACTGATGCTCTTTTGCATGGCATTCGATGTGAGTAGACGTTTTTTTGGAATGATTTTGAATGTTAAGTGTTTCAGACAAATCGCCTAGTGAAAAAACAATATTTTATTTATAATATTAATTGTAAGTTAATGAATGTGATAGTTTATAATATTTAAAAATATTAAATTATTAAATAATTTTACTTTTAAAAACGTTTGTTATTATTTTAAAAATTAATTTTTCAGGAAAAAAACTTCAATGGTGGTAAGTTCTACAATAATATTCGTACAATATACGAATTGCAATGCATAATGTACGAATGACTAATGTTACAATGCATTCGTACAGTATACGTCTTTTTTTTGCACGAATACGAATAGAAAATTCGTAATATGTATCAAACTAAGTCCATTCTGCGAATACAATTCGAGGCTGAAAACCATGAATAAAATCAGTAGAATGGGCGCAGTTACATATTAGTAATATTTACACACGGCATTTTTTTCAATTTTTTTTCAATTTAACTATATGCCTGTAAGACCTAAGGTCTTTTAAATACAACCTGAATTGCACGGCACTAGTTTGGCACAGCGGATTTGAGAACCAGGTATTAACTGTATCATTTTAACCCATGGGCGGCATCCAATTAAAATTGGAGGTACAGAAAAGAATGCGCCTAGCGTGGGGATCGAACCCAAACGTCTAAGTTAGCAATCAAACACTTTATCCACTGCGCCATTGCCACCCACCTATTTTAAGATACAATATCTTATAAACTAATACAAGTTTTAATATTGAATACTACTAAGCTTACTAGATTAGAAGGCAAATTAAATTTTAAGTTAAGAGAAAAGTTATCAAGTTTTAATTTTCACCAATTTTATAATAATTTAACAGAAAAACAGAAAAAAGTACTTAATTTCTCACTTATATTCTTATTCATATCTTTCTTCTGCATAGTTGCTCTGAGTGGAATTAACAACTCGACTTTAATTTTACTTGAGGGCTAAATCAGCCCTGAGCTCTTTTTCGAAATGTCGGGGGTATCTTATATGTCTAATATTTTGAGGTAAACCGTTCCATAAACGCGAAGCGTTAACGAAGAACTGGCGTTCAGAGGTTAAACATGTGAACCGAAATTGTAATTGTAATTTGTTGCGACCTAATCGATGAGGACAGGACATTATTGCAATTTGTCTAATAGATAAGACATTTGATGTGTCTGCATTATCCTAAATAGTAAGATCAAATCTCTATATCGAATGAGATTTATCAAATGAAACATTATATATAGGCTTAGGATGATATCCTATCGTATCTTTTTAACCCGTAAATGTATCTGACAATACTATTGTATGCTACATTTAGTTTTCGCCTGCTGATTTAGTCACAGTTGCAATAAATCTCACACCCATGAATCAGTATTGTCATAACTAATGTCTTGGCAAGCAATATTCTAATTTTAAGAGGAGAATAATCTTGGGCGACCAATAACGTACAGAGTACGTCATAAACTTTAAATGGCTGCAGCAATGTGTGTGTCCCAGGTTAATTTCCGATTAAAAATCGTTCCCAAATTTTTCGCCGACTTTACATAACTAACTACAGCATCGTCGAGAGTAATTTGTGGCAAGTATGACAGATCAACCGGTTTTTTGGAAATAATTAGGCACTTATACTTATTCGGATTCAAAAAGAGACCATTACTTTTAGCAAAGAGTAATATCTTATTTAAGTCTTCATTAACAAATGAGACACAATTTTCGATTAAACCCAGAAGACAACTTTTATATAGTTGAACGTCATCTGCGTACATTTGAATTGTGGATTGGTTAGCAATTTGAGAAAGTTCATTGATACACAAGGAAATACCAGCGGACCGAGTATTGAACCTTGTGGAACACTGAACATTTAACCATTCACACATGCAGCTTGCTTTCTTTCAGTTAATTATGAATTCATAAGCTTAACGGCAGAGTTTGAAAAATTGTACAACCGTGAAAGATTGTTACAAAGATTCACATGATCGAACGTATCGAATGCTTTTGAAAAGTCCAACAGTATAAGAAATGTAATATAACCCTCATCTAAAGGTTGCCGTATACCTTCAATTATATTAATGAGTACGGTAGAGCAACTATGTTTTTCCCTAAAACTAGATTGGTTTGGCGATATCAAATTTGTATATACAAATTACTTTCCTATAAACGGACACTCTCATAAACGGACGTGGACACTTTTCCATGCTCATTTTATATGGAAAATCTCCCATACGTAGACACATAATTATCTTGAGGGATTATTTTTTATTGACAAATCAAACAACCAAAAAAACGAAAATACAGTTTATAAAACAGTAGAGTTTATCTTTTATTTTTAATACGTTAGGAAATCCACGATGCTGCTAACAACACACAACCCCAATGTTATGTATATTAATTTGCTAATATTCTACTTTGATTTCAGAGTGTCGTAAAAAAACCCTCGGTACTGATGACGAATTGAGGTAAGCTTCTTTAATCTTCAGCAAAGAATTGAATGAATTTGAAGCTACCGGCTCTTCAACAGCAAGATCAATAATGACAGCAACAACTACAACCGCGGAGTATATCCGTAGAATAATTTGTTGAATAAAATAAAATTAAAGTTAAAGTTTGTATGTATGTGTCAATTTTTCAATGACTGTGTTATGTGTAGTAAGTTGTCTTAATTGCAATGTTTAAAGTTTCAGGAAATTTGGTCCACAATTACCAAAAATATGAGTTTTTGTATAGAAGCAAATAAGAATACTTAAACATTTAAGTTTATATGGTTATTTCATTAGCGCCATCTTGGATTTACTGGAAATAACATAATCAACTTTGCTGCTTATCAGTGTTGCCAATCATTAATTTTTCTTTTGTGAATTATACGATACACGAATTCCCCATAAATGCACCAATAATTGTTTGGTTAAAATGAAAACTAAATTTCCCTCCTAAAATACTTTTCTGGTTATTCTTATTCTGAGACCAAAATCCAATACTCAAAAAGGTGGGTTCATTATATTTCTATTAATCTATTATACTAAATAAAATTAATGATGTTTGAGCCTTGATTGGCTCACAATAACGACGCAGAGAATCGTACATATCTCTTGTTTTGACATTTCCCTTGTTTTTGTAAAAGGAATATAAGATAAAATGCACGACTGGATCGGACGTACTTGCTCTTATGTTCGATCGCATTTAATGCAAAAGATTTCTATAAAGAATTTAAATATATTTTTAAAGTCTATTTTATTTAATTTGTTATATAAAAAATTTCTTCAATTTATCAAAAAAAAATTGGTATTGCAATTTTAAACATTTAAAAATATAAACTTAAAAACTAAATTTCAGAAAAAAAATTATTAATGCGTTTTCGAAATATTGAATTTTCAAAAAACTTCAAAAATCAAAGAAAATATTTTTCGTTCGAAAATGTTGGTATGCAGTATTATTTATAATTCGAAGGATCTCCTTAATAAAAATTTTGATCGAAATCCATCCAGCGGCTTATGAGGAAGTCGAAAATAAAAGAAAAAATTGTATTGAAGGTAACGTTAATAACAAAATATGTTAAACAAAATTTTCACCAAAATGAAGACTATACCTAAAATAGTATGCACACTTTTTTTATCAAAATCGTTAAGCCCGTTTTCGAAATAATCAAGATGTTAAAAAAGAGTATAGCCAATTGAAATATTTTGCGACCTATAGTCCAAAATGCGTTTCGCCCGGGCACGATAGTGGGGCTCATCAGTTAAATGCTATCGTACCTTTCTAAGACGCAATATTTGATGATGAGCCCAACTATCGTGCCCGGGCGAAACGCATTTTGGACTATAGGTCACAAAATATTTCAATTGGCTTTAATACACACAGTCCACAAAAACAAAAACAAAAATAATATGTAAATATTGTTTGCGTTTTCTTCGAATATAAAAAAGAGTATAGTAAGAGTAAGTAATAAAACTATCCTATCTTAGGCACGCCAGCAAAATAAACATGAAAAAAGAACGTGAACATCGGTTAGATAATTTCGGAGCTCATCGTGCACAACAACCTGACACGAGAATTATATATAATTGATAGATTATTTATGATGATAGGAAACAATTTTTCGGCCCAGTGGATTACTTTCTTATTGAATTCCACAATTGGCTTACAGATGAAACTGGGGAAACAGAAAAGAATGCTTTTCAGTTACCAGTTGGTTTTAAAAGTTTATGAATATCTAGTATCTAAATATAACAGTGTATCATTTATCCAGTAAAATCTCACAAATTTCACTCCGTCTATTATAATTGAGCAGAGGAATCCAACATTTTTGTCCCTCAATATTTGACAGTAAAGCTCAGTAAAGCTTAGCTGGGGAATCTTCTTCATATAAAAGACTTTGATGAAATCTGATTTTTCTGAACTAGAATATTTAAAAAAATATATAACTTACCCATTCTTATAAGCACAATGGGCAGCAGTCAATATCATCTTCGGACTTATCACCATTCCACCACCATGAAATGTAAGCTCTCCCGAGTCGTTTATCCATCCTAAAGCTGCCTTATGTAAAAGATTATCATACACACTAAATTAGTTACTCGCTTTAACTAACCATGAAAGGAAATTCTCCAAAAATGATTGGCGATCCACCCGCGATATTGTATTCAATTTCTAAATAATATATAATACTTTATTTTAAGATGTAATTGCTATACAACTTTGTATAGAGTTACTCACCAGTGGGGAATAATATGTCATCCATGAATTGTTCTATATCAAATAAACAAAAAATAAAAATCCATTCTTCCTAAAGATGCTTGCTGAAATTTACCTGTTGTTGTCTGAATTAAGATTTGGCTATCAACACAAAATATCAGTAGAAACACTTGAATTCCAATTAATGTCGTCGAAAATGTGAGACCCATGGTAAGAGTAAAGCTTAGTGAATCGAACAATAGCATTTTGATAACTGACAATGGTGTGCTATGTATTCAATTTTCGCTGTAAAGTTTTCGTGGGTATCTATAAATTTAGCTAACATAAGATTCAAGTTTAATTTAAATGTTAACCTGCTTATAATATTAACAGGTTTATTTTTTTAAGTTGAGGCAAAGCATAAAGCGAAAAATACAATATGTTTAGCCGCGAATTTATGACGAATGTCAGTCATTGCCATTAGGTTAGGTTAGCTAAATGGGCTGCCAGTTGATCTCGCTACCGGCACACTTAGATCAAAGTAGATCCATTGTGGTACCCTGAAGTGTTGTAGCTTCTAATTGTATAACCTATGAGTTCTATGGATAATCATTATCGAGCCATTTAGAGGCTTTTGTGAAGTTCAGCAGGCTTTTGCATGAATGATTCGAGAGCTCTTCCTAATCATTGAAGAAGTAGCTGCCCAGGAATTTGTTCCTTATATGGTAAAGTGCTGGATAATGACACAAAAAGTGAGAGGTGTCCGCATGTTCGTCTTCGTCATTGCAGCCTCTGCATATGTCATCGTTTCTTAGCCCCATTTTCTTTTTATGGTAGCCGAGAAGATTGTGTCCAGTGAGTACGCTTACAAGAGTTCGAAGGGAATTTTTGGTGGATGGTACTTTCTGTTCTTTTCTTGTCTAATATTGTCATTGCCATATTATGCCTTCACATGAGTAAATGCGTTTTTTAAAATATTAAATTTGAAATGTATTTTGGATAATGTCAGATCTTAGAACAATTATGTTTTGTTAAAAAATGTATTTACATTGATGAAAATACATTTTTCGTGCCAGCTGATTGCCATTTGACACAAAGTGGAACAAATCATTCGAATGTTTTGGGTTCCTATTTCTCTCCTTCAACTGACAGGATTGTGGACGAAAACCCTTTTCGTGTGTATTTGGTATTTCAATCAGGAAGACTTGGCGGCTGACTGGTAGTGATGCTATAAACGACCACCGGGAAAGAATATTCACTTTCATACTGTTTCAACATTTTCTGATGCGTTTTCCTGATCACTATAACCGGCCCCTTAGGACCATATGTGTGCCACATAAAACTTGTCCTTTGAAAACTCATAAATATAACAATTTAGTAAAACGAAATATTAATTTAAGAAATCCATTTTGTTTTAAAATTTCGCATGAAAATGATTTGCAAAATTACCTATTTTTGGAGAATGTTGTTTTCATTTCAACCAAAAAATTAATCCATTTTTTGATCGCGGTCTAGTTTTTCCGCTCTTTTCGAACAAAATGATCTATTTTTCGTTACCCGGGATCATAATCAATGATCCAGATTTTAAGAGAGATTTACACGTACATAAAACACTTGCAAACACACACCAAAGTAAAGCTAAATTTGCTGAAACTTCAAACGGTTTTGTTTTTTTTATATAATAGACATTTTCTTCCCATTATAGTAACAATTTACTCCTGTCAAACTAATGTGAACTTTTATTTTCTCTTTGTGACTCAAATATACCCAACCTTAAAAAAAATCGAAAATGATATAGTCGATGTCAAATGACGTTTCGATACATAAGAGATTATGTATTATATAGGGTGTAGGCTATATAAAACGCGTTTAGCTTATGTTGTTGCTATGCAACCTAATAAATACAATTTTTCCGTTTAGAGAAATTATAAAGTGAAGATAGTCTTATCTCGTATGTATTAGCTGTGACGTGTTAATGAACAAGTCTGTATAACAATAATTATGATTAGAAAAATGTTCTATAATTTGCATAGCGGCTACATAAGTCCTTATGCATTGCATAACTAATAACTATGCAAGTATTTAGCGTATTTTAATAAATAAGATGAAAGTAATATAAATACACAACTTATAAGTTTTTTTTTCCATTTTTTAACAATTTGAAAACTAAACTATTGGCAAATTTCAACTTCCACCATATCTATTAACAATTTTCTGGTATGCATCTATGGGAAATTAATTGTTGTTAAGCCAATTCCTTCCACTAACACTAATTAAGCCATAAATAGATGTGTGATTTCTATAACTGTTATGATAATTATAAAAACGCTTTAAACATAATTTCATGTAAGAGAATAATAGATTTCTATGAAGAAAACACCTATCGTTAACGACGCAATCCAAAACATCTATTCTAGCGGTAAGTCGCAACGTAATTTCCCAAAAAAAGAGTAAAATTAAAGGGCGAAATTTAACTTCTTTTTTGGGCTTTCTTCCATCGTGAATGTATTTTTCATCTTAAAGTTATGACATTGTTTAGACAGAGCAGAAGAGGCTTCCTTTGTGTTTTGGGCCTGTGCTTGCAAGCCTTCGCCGTTATATGAACCTATGAACCTTTTGTGCTTTGCACAAAATGGTGAGGGTCAGTAAATAAAGAAGATTTCAGCATCAACCTCTTAGCAAGGATAAGAAAAATGGCTTATTTCAAAGACTTCTATTTTTTTCGTCGCCATTTCTCATTTTTTTTGTTCATTTTCTCTTACTTTCTCTCTATTCATTTAGCTCCTTTTTGCTTTTCATTGTCTGGCTGCTTTTGAGGGTTTTTCTTTGGTTTAAGAATGAACTATAATAAGTAAACATTGTCGATTTACACAGTTAAACGATGATGATGAAGAAGAGGATATCCTAAATGGATAACGGCAATAGCGTCCTAAGACCAACATAAATGCTGCAGCCAAACGAAGAAATTAGGCAAACGCAACCCCCTGAATACAGTTAATTATGCTACAAAATAATGTTTGCACTTTTCGTTGGTCGAGTGGGTCTAGTTTATGAGACATCGCTGTACATCTATGTATGGACATTACACTTCGTGTTCATTGATTAGAATCGTTTTGTTATTGTGAATAAATTTAATATTATTCTTGGGATTTATTTCTATATTTTTAGAATAACAAAACTAAAAATTAGTATGAGGAACATACATTCTGTATAGACTTGAGGAACCAGAATTCAAGTACTTTAGAACTGATACTAAATAAATAAATGCAACCAACTGGTCTTTAAAAGAAATTGATAATGTGACTCCTTGAAATAAAGCAAGAAGTTTTATTTTGGAAATATGCCTTATTGTTCATAATAAAATCGTGTCTTTTTTCTTAAAAAAATCTTCATTTACGAAGAAGAGAAAAGGCCCTGAAATAAAATTTTGGAGAGAAAATTCCAAGCAAGGCACTGTTGCATAAGAAAACTGTGATTTTTAAAGACACATATATATAAATGTATAAAGGCCTACGTCGTATATAATGTAGGTATTCAGTGATGTGCGCAAAAATTCGTTAAAATGAAGTTTACTTAGGTAGACATAAATGGATGATACACTTAATGAAATCTGTTTAGATTAAGATGTCATTTCAATTTTTGGACAGGTTTGAAAAAGAAAAAAAAATTGTATGTATAAAATCTTAAAAACGTTTAAAAAAAATATTTTGAAACGCCATTTTGAAGTAGTTATGAATATAAGTACATATAGAACTTTTGTTACAGTGACATGTTTTTGAAAAACCGATTTTTCAAAAAAAAAGTAATTTATTTTTCAAAAATCGAAAAACCATTTTTTTGAAAATTTGAATATGCCTTAAACTATTATTTTTTATTTAAAAGTGGACTGCAATAATTTAAGAACACACACATTTTTTATCAAAATTCTTGTACCCGTTTTAGAGAAAAAATTTTCTGTCTTATCGGGTTTTTTATCATTTGTATGGGAGGCCATTGTTTTTTGTTTTAGGTAAATTGTTTTTTTAAGTGTTTAAAAAAGTGTCAAAAAACTGCTAAATACTAAGTTTCGAAAAAATCTATAAATTACTTTTCGAAATATTAAGTTTTCAAAAAAAAAAACGTTTATTTATTTTAATCTCAAAAAATATTTTTTTTTTGAAAAATGTTGGTTTGTGTTTAAACTTTCTCGGAGCTTCTGTATTAAAAATTTCTAAAAAATCAACTGAACCGTTTATCAGAAAGTCGAAAAACACAAAAAAAAATGCAAATATGCAAAATATTGTAAATAGAAACGGCAAAATGTATTTTTAAGTCGTTTTTCACTTAATTTTGTATATATAAAAATACTTAAATTTTTCTAAAAACAAATTGGTATGAACATTTTAAATATTTAATAAAATAAATTTAAAAACAAAATTTCAGAAAAAATCGTCCATAAGTTTTCAAAATATTGAATTTCAGAAAAAAAATAAAAATATTTTTTTTCAAATATCCATAAAAACTAGTTTTTGAAAATTTTGAAACGCAGTATTATTTAGAATTCGAAAGAGCTCCAACATGAAAATTTTGATAGAAATCCGTTGAGCACCGTTAATTTTGGGGCTAAAACAAGGATTCAAAAATCCATTTTGGACAATCACCTAAAACGCCTTAGCACCAAGTTTGAACAACAAGCCGTTTAGGCTGAAGATCGGTCTAATTACAGACAGACAAACAGACGGAACTGCGGGACCCACTTTTTTCGTCTTTTTCAACTTTGATTAAAATCTCGAGTTCGATTTTTTTTCCAAATGCAAAACTTGCCCTATAGTACCTACATCGCAAGTAAAATGGATCAACTGCCATTTTTTCAAAAAAAAAAAAAAATACCACAAAGGACCTTTTCCCTTCATTAATGAACTGATTTTTCTTACAAAAGTCGCTTTAGAACTTTATGAGAAAAGATTTGCCTTTCTGGCAAACACAAAAAATTGTAACAAGTTCTGTTATTTTTCGTCTAAGAAAATGAAATCAAGGACAGACAGACAGGCGGAATTGCGGGACACACTTTTTTCGTCTTCGCAATCATCGCGTATGGTGTAGTTTTATGAAAATCTCAAATTCCATTTTTATACGAATCAATCGTAATTCGCAAGTAAAACGTCTGTGTACAACTTTGGATACTTATGAATAGTTTATATTTTTATCCAATGTTTTGTTTACATATTTTGTTATTAACGGTATTTGCCATATGTAATAACCCGTAGCGCAACCGGGCTTTCCTCTGTTGCAAGGAGAAGAGTTGTATGGTGAGAATTTCGTTATATTCAAAATAAAAGAATAGTTTAATTTTTTAAATAGTTTATTTACTTTAGGGCCCGCTGTCTCAGTGCTTATGGCTGCGACCTTTTATGTTTGATAATAAACAAAATTCTGAATATTTCTCATCATCCTTTGCTTATTTATACTAATTATTTATATGTCTATTTCCATCCCCACCGTACCGACAAACCATACTTTAACATTTTCGATATGAAAATGCATTTTCATAAAAAATGCGTTCTCATCGCAAAGTATTAATTTTTATTGCCAATTGATATCGATACCCAAAATGCATACATATCCAAACGTGGCTAAAAAGACTCCGGTCATTTACACCTTTAAATAATAATTCAAGCACTTCACACTGGCTCTAATTGTTGTGTATCTCTTACCGGTATCTATAGCCACAGCTTTATCGAGTCCAGATACACCACTAGCTGCAATAGCGATTGACAATTGCAGTGTAAGGTGTCAATGAATTTTGGGTGATGACATATTAATGGAGCTCTTGCTTTCCCTTTGCGTTTGCCAAGCACTGCCACGTATAGCTGTGTATCTGGTGCAGTGGTTTCAGATAACAACAGGCGACAATTAATTAATTCCAGTGCTTAGGCGGCGCTATGGGTTTTTGGATATGATGATCATGAGGATCGTTTGCGCAACAAGAAAGAATATCTCTAACATGGAATCCTATGCGGTGGCCTGGGAATGAAAATGGATATACTAATGGTAAGGGATGAGTCTCATGTAGTGGATCACTACATATACAACCATTTTGTTCTTATTTTCGATTTTATCAAAAGCGGCTAGACGTATTTCGATCAAAATTCTTATGTTGACGGGTTTTCAAATTCTAATAGAAATTGGATATTTCGAAAATAGGTGGACGATTTTTCTTCAAATTAAGTCTTTAAAAATATATTATTAAATACTTAAAATTGTCATACTAAAATTTTTGTTTAAAAAAAAATATGAATTTTGTTCTATGTACACTTAACCTTATTAGTTATAACAGTTTTATCAATTAAAAAATAAATTAAAGTTTTTATTTTTAACAACTTAAAACACAAATTATTTGTTTTTGCTTAAATGTACATTTCGGAAGCTATGCTTCCATCGTCAGTAAGCTCTATTTAAATAATCTTAAGTTGTTAAAAATAAAATCTTTAATTTATAATAAAAAACACGTTAAAAAATCTCCACTTTGATAGTGGATATTTAAAAAATAATAAAAACAAAAACAAAATTTAATTTTATCTAAAATTGACATAAATTAATTTACGCCTTGTACCTACTGCATATTGATGGCATGATTTTCTGAATTACTAGATGTATCATTCATATTATATTCAAGATCATTTGGACGAAATCCTATCCCTTCAAAATGCACATTGAATCTCTCCAACATTATTTGTTTTTTTTTTTTTATTTGTCATTAATTAAATGCTTCGGAGTGTTTAGGTTAATATAAGAAGCAAACTCTGAAGAATGCTACACTTTTCGGCAACAAAGTAAGGATCCTTATGATGTATTGTATTGCATTGTTCGGATATAAAAAAAAAACTTGTTGGCGGACGGTTTTATCTATGTTTGATTAGGCCACATTGTTTGGAATAATGGACGACGCTATTGAATTTGCATATTTTTTTCTATAAGATGAAGAAAGTTTATTGCCAATGATTTTTTTTCTATGGCTTTTATAATTAGGGAGATAAAAAAGGAAGTGTCCTTGCTGGAAAAATATAAATATAATTTTAGAAATAGAATCACTAATCGTAATTTAAAATAATTTATTGTACCTAGTTCAACGACTTGTTTAGGAATTATGTTCTTTTTTTTGTTTTATTGAAGAAAATATTCTAAGTCTCGAGTTTGTTAAGAATAAATCGTCGGTATACAAGCAGAATAGTCACTAAGTCATTTTTTTAGGTTTTTTACATTTTGATGCAACGTGATCCAAACTGATGATGCACTGAATATAAGCTGGAAGCCTTTTCGACATCTAAACAGGAGTTATTTGAAGTTAAAATATGAACTAAGTCAGTTCGGTATTATTTAATACTGTTAAAACGCACTAAGTTGACTTATATTTTTGTCATTAAAAAAAAAACTAAATATATACCATAAAGTGACTTAATGTTTTTAAACTGTCAACAAAGCTACATTTGTAACTTTAAATAGTGACTTACAAATCAAATTGAATTGACACCGATTTATCCTTTTTTTGTACCGAAGAAAGATCAATGTTTACTAAGTAATAAATACAAAAATGCATCTTCTTATGTAAAACTTGTAATGCATACACCAATTACCCGACAATATTTTAGGATTGCCTATATCTTTGTATACATGCGCTGGCCGAGACAAACCAAGAGTTCTTAAATTTTAATATAATTTAAATAATTTAAAAGACGATTGTAAAACTATTACACCCAAATTAATAAACATGGACTAGGGAAGGCTTAGGACTTATTCCGTGGACTAAGTGCTAAATACTATTAATAAAAAACTATTCCTGGTATTTTACTTTTACCAACATTTACAGGGACATAATAAAAAGAGATAGAGTTGATACTTATTGTAGTAGATTTTATACGATTTTTTATTAATATGAAATTTTAGTGCGTGGTCTAAATCATATTCCATGGTCTTGTAAGTCCATGGACTAAAGCTGGACTAAGCGTTTTTTTTATTAATAGGGCTGTTCATGTTCTTAAGACTCTTTGTAGAGGTAGAGTCCTTCTACAAAATATTTTGCACTAAAAGAGTGACCTAAATTACATAAATAACCTCTCAAAATAGGCGAAACCCAAACAAAATCTAATTGAAATGTGTAAAAAAGAAAGTGTTATCGAATATTCCATTCTTGTCTGGAATCATTGCCCTCGCAACTAAAATGACATTGAATAATGTCCATTCATTTTACTTGCGATTATAGGTACTATAAGGCAAGTTATGCGTTCGTAAAAAAAAAAATTCTAACAATCAAACATGACATTACGATCATAGAGAACACCAAAAAAGTGGGTCCCGCAATTCCGTCTGTCTGTCTGTCCTCGAGTCTGCAGCCTAAGCGGTTCGGTGGATTTGTTTCAAACTTGGTACATATTATTTTTTCGGTAATATGCCCACACGTTTTTTTTTAATTTTTTTTTAAGACGACAAATAACAGTAGCCCCCATACATTTTTTTTGGCCAAAAGCAAAAATCGTATTGTTCTCAAAAACGGCTCCAACGATTTTTATAAAAAAAAATCGGATCAATTTTTGATAATTTTTTTTTTTGGAAATAAAATGTTATGTTTGGTACCTGTAGTACAACCATTTTTTTTGGTTTTCGATTTTCTCGGAAATGGTTAATTTGATTTTTTTGAAATTTTTTACGCAGAAGCTCCTAGAATGTCTAAACATTATTGTATACCAAAATTTTTCAAAAAAATTTTTTTTCTCGAAAACGTCTCCAAGAATTTTTATAAAATTGTGTGTTCTTAAATTAGTACAGTTCAGTTTCAAGTATAAAAATATTTTTTTTGCGTACTTATTAACGGTATTTCCCATAGAACAACTTTTCATATTTTCGATTTTCTCAATATTGGATGAACCGATTAAAATAATTTTTTTTTATAAAAATGCTTTCTAAAATTGTTAATAAAACTGTATACGAAAATTAAAAAAAAAAACGTTTTTCGATTTTTAAAAAAATAAATAAAACAATTTTTTTGAAAAATCGATTTTTCAAAAACCAGTCACAGAATTTTTTTGAAATTTGAATTTTATATGTATATTAATAATATCTACAAAATGGCGTTTCAAATTTTTTTTCTAAAAATGTTTTCACAATTTTATACATAAAAAATTAATTTATTAAAAAACCGCTCCAACGATTTTTGAATTTTTTTTGATATATTCACATTTATCCATGAATTCAAATTGCATCTTTGTTTTTCCCCAAACTATAACACATAAGCAATATAAGAACATTTCATTATGTGTATTATCCATTTATTTCTACCTTATTATTATTCCCTTTTTACGAATTTTTGCGTACGTCACTGAATACTAAATACAATATAGGCCCTAATACATTTATATGTACATACGTGTCTTTAAAAATCACATGAATCTTATGTAATGAATATTGCACCTAAATGATGAAGTTTTATGTATATAGCTACCTACCCACCTACGTCCTTCATTTTCATTATTATATGTACATGTTTAAATACTTAGGTACCATCAATATGTAGATACATTTTACTCTCCTAACTTACATAATTAAAATCCATAACTTAGATTTAAATATAAATTTTTAGGTAGGTACCTATATGTAACTATTCCTTGAATCATCTATTCGACAATTCATTATAATAAGAATAAAGGTAATCTTACCTACATAGGCTTTAAACCTGCATAGTATAACTACACCTAACTAACTAAACCTCAATGGTTAGCTACATTAAAGTTGTTAGTTTCAAGAGCATGTTCGTGCGATCCAGTCCTGCATTTTGTCTAATTTTGACAATATCAAGTTTTTTTCTTTTTTAATACCTATCATCTGAGTGTTTATTTTATAAGCACATGCCTATATCTTTGTTCTCTTAGAAGTTTGTGCATGTGGATTATTTCTCCTGTAGTAGGACTCGTTGGCTTTCACATTTGTGTCGGTTTAAACATCTGTTTAGTGTGTTTGGAGCCGAAAGTTTCGCTATAGTATGGGGAGCCTTAATTGATTTCTTTTATACACAACTGACAACTGCGCTTTGACAGAAATGCAAAAAAAAAATTCAAATTCATGTTCTATTTATTTGAAGACAATTTTTATTTTCAAAACGCAAATTTGATTGATTTTCTTTTTTTCGATGCTGGGGACTCTTAAGTACCTGTGCTTTGTCAACAAGGATTAGCATTTTCTTAATAAGATCTTCAATTGGACTGTCCTTAAGCAAAACTTTCAGTTTTTCTTTCACTTTTAATCACCATTAAACTGAAATCAGATTCTATTTGATCTAACGACAAATATTCTCCAGGGTAGATCTTAGTATTGTTCCGAAATCGAAGGGGTGCTGTGCAATGTACAGATAGTTGTGGACTTTATTTATTTATTATCTATAGTTTATTCTATATATATATAAAACAAGTTGTCAAAAATGTATGATGCTAATGATCTCAGTTGGCATTCGACCATTTTCAATATACTTTTTTTTTGTATGAAAGATATGGTCGAGAAGAAGGTTTTAAGCTATGTGCTATGTGCTTATGCAGATTGGTTTTCGATGTATGGCTAATTTTGTGAGCTGTAAAAATTTAAAAATGCTTACTAAAATTGTTAAATCCCATGAACTAATACACATAAACATAAACAAATATATATATAAAAAAATATGTTGTCAAAAACGTATAATTCCTGATTTCGCTTTTGTTAGTTCAGCCGGTGTATTTCTTTGAAATAAACTACCTTGCGTTTGTACAATACACATTGTTTCACCGCTAAGTCAAAATTCGTTTTTGTGTTGCGTAAAAAATTGAAAATATTTCTAAATAATTAACACAGATTCCGATCTAACCTTGGACGACGTACACATCTTGCAATAATTAATCAGAATGTCCGTGATAATCAAACGCAAGAGGTACGTGCAGAGGAAATAAATGAAGACGTGCCCATATTGCACAGCTTCAAACTGCACCACAAATTCGACAAAAAGTTATTAGAAAAAGAAAAGTGGTAAATGTAGACTTCAATCGCGCTGCTTTGGAATACGACTCCGTAATCCCATTTACTTGCTCGATGTTTTGGTGGGAGATACAAGACATTCGTCATTTAGTTGATTCTATCCGAAATTCGGCCAAGATTTCTTTCGTTGCATGTTGCATCCTATGACATTAATACCACACCGTTTGAAGGCGGTCTAACTGCACATTCCGCTTTTAAGCTGGCGATGAATTTTAAACCAGTTGACAAATCAATAACGTGGACAATGACCAAGAATTCGGATACAGCGAAGTTAATTTAGGATGAATGCACGATGGCGCATAAACGAGCTTTGCAGGCAGTTGACCTAACAATGAAGGATTTACAAGGTGATTCGAGATGATTTGGTGGGGATATGATATTGCTAAGCGCAGATTTTCGTCAAACGTTTCCCGTCATTCTGAAATCTAATGCTGCCGATGAACTTAATGGATGCTTAAAATCATCGTCTTTGTGCGGGCATGTCAATAAGTTGAAAATATGAGTTGTATTGCAGAACGACCCATCGGCTGCTGAATTCTCAAGACAACTGCCGGCGCTTGGCAATGTCCAAATTTCTGTTGATGTCTCGATTAGATTGGTATCATTTCCGACAAATGTTTGCGAGTTAACAACATCTCGATTGGATTTGTGAATGGGCAATACTAGCAGCGAAGAAAAAGAACTTCGTCGATAGCTTGGTAAACGGATTTTGGTTTTTGTTTTTGCGCCCAAAAACAAATCGAAAAACATTGTTTGTCATATCATTCTCTCCTTATTCTTATTCCATTCAAATAAATCACATTGAAATTTGAACTATCTGTGTTTTATTATAGCACTGCAGTTGATTTGAAAGCGTTAAATTGGGGCGAGACGAAGTTCGCCTGGTCCGCTAGATATTTTATATTTATTTAACTAAAATAAAACAAGAAATGACAACTTCATAACACCGCAGTAAGCAAAATTTATTTAAAAAAATTAAATGTCAATAGGTAATCCCAGCTGCCAACCATGCAAAATAAAAAAAATTCATAACCCATATCGTTTTATTTTCACGGGCTGAACTAAAATAAAACGCGGCCAATATCTAGTGTTTTTACAGTCATCTTCGAATATCCAAATTATTTAATCGATCCATAATAAAAACTTATTTTTCTATTTCCTCATTCCGATTTTTAAATTATTCAAAAATATCTCGCAATCGCAGCAAAAAAGTCGTGATATACCTACCTTAGTATACAAACTTGCAAAAGAAGCTTTCATAATGTAAATTAAACTAAAAAGTTTAATTTTGTAAAAAAAAAACATATCTTTGATAAATGTAAAAAAAAAACAATAAATAAAACAAAGCAAAACAAAATAACACATTTTAAGATTCATGAAGGACGTCGCTCTTCGTCTGTGCTAAGGAGATATTTATAGCCACACAAGCTTTTTGTAATGGAGGAGATCCTTTACAAGGGCGTTGTGCATAGACCAACAGAAATGGCAATTTACTACGTACTGTTAGTTACCGACGAAAACGAACGTTTGTAATTCATGTTGGCTGAATTGTTGGAGTAGGTATCCTTTGGATTTCTTATATAACTCTCTATATATGTGTACAGTTGCTGTATTCTTCACCAACTCCCATCAGAAACATGTTTCGGCTCCTTGAAATGCAACGCGCAACAATTCCAGTCGTCTTCGGTTGATTCTCTTTATTATATTAGTGTGTATATGTATTTGTGTTTGTATCTATACTTTGTGCTAGAAATAGCAGCATTGAGGAAACAATCTTGGCAATGGAGCAAGCAGCAAGGACGACCAAACTGAAGACGATGACGCCGACGACGACGATGAGAACGGCAGATGGACGTGCTCTTAATTAAAGATAAAAATTAACTGCTGATTAGGAGTTTTCGTTACACTCCCACTGCTGTCCTTTAACTCCGGCGAGACCGAAACCAAGAACTGAATGATTTATTCAAGTTAATTTATTGTGAGCAATCTTCGTCTAGCAAGAGTGTTGCTGCTGATATTGCCTTGAGTGTTGGTATTGATGGTGCCACATTCCGTTGTGGCGCTCTTGAACAAAGAAAGAATATTTTTTCTTGGTCTTTAATGTTTAATGCTTGTTTTATTATCATTTCGTTATCATGATTTTACGATGATGGCTAAAGGGAAATAGGTCATGTTAAGTAATTAAAAAGGATGTGATGTAAGTTCCTGATGCTCGAAACTATATTATAATTTAAATCGAAAAGATTTTTTTCTTTGTTTTTCATTTAGAAGTTATTGAATGCTAAAAATTTACTGAACACTGTTATATAATTTAATTTCTTGTTTGACTAAAATGTAGAAAATTCCTACATTAATAGATGCATATACAGAATTGTTTTATAGTTAGAACCAGGATAAGCTTTTATCTAGGTTAGGTTAGGAGGCCTATTGGACTATAGTGTGTTTCACGCAGAGATGATAGTTTAATGAATCCATATATTTTTTTCAAATTTCCCATTGGTACCTGCACTAGTTCGTCCAATTTATCCAAAAAACTCGTTCCGAAGTAACGGAGGCGATTTGTTTTTAGTTTTGTACAGTTGCAGAGCAGGTGTTTAATTGTTTCTGTTTCATCAATATCTTGACAGGTCCTACAGAAATAGGCAATCTAGTGGCCATTTGACCTATGACACTGTGGCGAATCAATTAAAATACAGCCAATAGATTCACCGCAAACACATCCATAACATTACATGCACATTCTTGACAAGGCACATTACCCGCGAACACATCTTTAACCTCGGCAAGCTTACCTTGGCAAGTTGGATTCCATGAGAGCCATGTTGTTTCCGTTTTCTTTTTGGTTTTCTGGTTTGACAGCGACAACACACGTCTCATTCTAATTCTTTTCCCATTTTTGTATTATATAAGAATAAAGCTTAGAGCAATAAAGTCATCCGATTAATTTTATTAATCATTGGTTTAATATTTGAGTGATGATACATATAATCCTCACAATTGGTGACCCCGATAAGGAACTAATTCCATTTTCAATAAATCGACAATTTATCGCTGTACCAAATATTTTATTCCCAACCTCCTTGTCTCATGGATCCAACCGGGAAGCAGGACGAAACTTCATCAGACGGAGAATCAGCTGCAATGCCATCATCGGACCTCAACAAAACAACGACACAACCACACGTCGCAGGGCTCTCAATTGCAGCGCGTCTACCACAATTCTGGCGTGACTGCCCATCCTTATGGTTCGCCCAAGTTGAAGCCATCCTCGCCACATCAAGGCCATTTGATGACACGAAGTATCAATACGTAATCACCAATTTGGAACGAAGGGACTTAGAGCAAGTTTCTGACATTCTTCTGTCACCCCAGCCACAGAAAAATATAGTGTAGTAAAAGCCAGATTAATTCAAGTTTATGAGGAGAGCCAAGAGCGACGACTTCAACGTCTTGTCGAGGGCATCGATCTGGGCGGCTCACAACCATCACAGTTACTTCGACGCATACGAGACCTCTCCTGGTCCTCAGGCAGACCAGATGCGGTACTTCAAGTGTTATGGCTTTCTAAATTACCGTCCCACGTGGGTGCTGTACTTTCTGCGGTGACAGGCGATTTAAACAACCTCGCCATAATCGCCGACAAAGTGATTGGCCTCTGTCACCCATCGGCCCCGACAGCGCCAATACAACAGTCAACTCAAAGACATAAATCAAATTCAGCTACCAACAACGACGTTTAGCTTGACATACAACGCAGGTTAGCCGCACTGGAAGGCTGATCACGAAACAGACAGAAATTCAGGAGCAGTAACACAGACGATCGTCCACGCCCACCTAGCAGAAACAACTCAAGGCAGAACGGGGCCGGTTGGTACCATCGTCGCTACGGTTCTCAAGCACCGAACTACTCTCAACCGTGCACATTCATACAGGGACACGCCAGCCAGCAACGTTAATGGAGGCGTCAACGGTTGCTGGTAAGTCTTGTCGCCTCTTTATTATGGACAGAATTACTGGGCATTCATTTTTAGTTGACAGCGGCGCTGATATATCAGTCTTAGCTGTAAAACCGACCGCCATACTTCAAGAGCAGCCATATGCGTTATACGCAGTCAACTGAACTAAGATTAGCACTTACGGTACCGTCACTATCAAACTGGATTTAGGGTTGCGACACTCATTCAGATGGACTTTTTTTCGCGCAGCTGTTCCACAATCCATTCTCGGAGTGGACTTCCTCCAACACTTTCGAATGCTCTTGGACGTTCATGGACGCCGTCTCATCGATCAAATAACAAATATCAACACTACAGCAGCCCTAATCCCCGCTGAATACACGGTAGTGGACTCCATCGATCACACGCATAAATACGCGGATCTTCTTATCAACACCAACCTAAAGACGATGTCCGTCACCATCTGGAGACTTCTGGGCCACCACTATCGTGCCGCGCAAGGCCTATTCCACCGAAATTCTTACCCCTCGCCAAAATCGAGTTTCAACGCATGATCAATTTGGGTATTTGCCGACCTTCACGCAGCCCATGGGCAAGCCCTCTGCACATGGTGGTAAAGAAAAACGGGGACATACGACCATGCGGGTACTACCGTCGCCTCAATTCTGTCACTCTTCTGGATCGATACCCCCTGCCACGCCTGACGGATTTTCAGTACATCATACCGGGCAAGACAATATTTAGCAGATTGGACCTAGCTCGCGCATATCATCAAATACCGATGGCACCAGAGGACATACCCAAGACAGCCATCATAACACCGTTTGGGTTGAATGAGTTCACCCGCATGATGTTTGGACTACGGAATGCAGCACAGACACAACATCGATTCGTCAATTCGTTAAGTTATGCCTTTACTTACATCGACGACAAGCTTATAGCATCAAAATCGGCTGAAGAACATCAAACACATCTGCAAGAAATCTTTAAGCGTCTACAGGACAACGGTATCATAATCAATACGGAAAAGTGCGAGTTCGGCAAAAGTACACTTATTTTCCTCGGTTATCATGTTGATAGCACTGGCATACGACCACCGCAGGAAACCATCAAAACTATATCGGAGTTTCCACAACCAACAACAGTTCGTGAACTTCGTCGCTTTTTGGGAGCGCTCAATTTATTCCGTGATTGTCTACCACATTCAGCCGCGGAACAAGCACCACTTACTCAGATGCTCCAGGGTGTTACTAAGGGTGACCGCTCACCATTCTCGTGGTCAACAACATCACATCGCTTTCCAACGCTGCCGCAAGGCCCTTGCGGATGCCGCTGCAATTTCCCATCTGTCACCAGATGTTGATCTACACCTCATGATATGTGATGCGTCCAACACTGCAGTTGGTGCAGTATTACTCTAAGTCGTAGATGGTAAAACTGCACAATTGGGTTATTTTTCGAAAACTTTAACTTCTTCGCAGCAAAAGTATAGCACGTTCGATCGAGAGTTATTGGCTATAAAGCAGGCAATCGTACATTTCCGCCGCTTGGTTGAAGGCCGACGTCGCCAACGACACATGGATTACATCGCGCAGTTTTCAACAGATATCCGCCATGTCAAGGGTACGGACAATTCAACAGCTGTCTCGGATTACAGCAATTGCAGCCCCTTCAGCGTTAGACTATGCTGCCATTGCCAAGGTACAATGTAGTGACCAGGAACTGCAGAAATTAAAAACGGTGTGTCAGAAACTTACGTTCATTGATATTGTTCTTCCAGATTCGCATACCCCTATAACATGTGAAACCTCAGCTGGACGTGCTCGGCCGTACATTCCACTAGCATATAGACGCTCGGCATATGGATCTATTTACAACCTTAGTCATCCTGGTATACGAGCATCTCGAAAATCAGTCGCGTTTCGGTTTTTCTGGCCTTCGATGAATTCAGACATTGGTAAATGGGAGCGTACCTGCACTGCCTCCTAGCGAAGCAAGATCCATAGACACACCATGCTAAGCTGGCGAAGTTTCCAGCTGCCGCAAGATTTGAAAATGTGCATTTGGATATAGTGGGTCCTCTGCCTACTTGCTCCGAATATAGTTACCTCATCACTTGCAGCGATCGCGCAACACGCTGGCCGGAGGCAATACCCGTCGAAGACATCACAGCATCAACAGTTGCCGACTCGTTTTTCCAACATTAGGTTGCACGCTTTGGCTGCCCTCTCCGCCTTACTACTAACAGGGCAGACAGTTCGAGTCAGCATTGTTCCAAAGGTTCGCCCAGTTACTCGGATGTCAACGCATTCACACTACCGCCTACCATCCTCAGGCAAATGGGGTAGTTGAGCGATGGCACCGCACATGAAAAACAGAACTTACCACTCACTTACCCAAGAATTGCCTACAAGCACTTCCAGCAGTGCTGCTGGGATTATGTTCAATGGTAAACGAGTCCGGCACTTCAACCGCACAACTAGTTTACGGAGCTGAACGTCAACTTCCTGGAGGCTTCTTGGCGGCACATAACAATATATATTAACTCATCGCCTTTCTTTAACAGCTAAGAGAGACACTTCAGCGATCGTCGCCTACCTACGCCACCCGCCAGACGAAGCCTCTTTTCATACCCAGGGATCTCGAGACTGCCTCACATGTGTACTTACGCACCGACAGTAGCCACCGACCACTGCAACCTGCCTACACCGGACCGTATCAAGTCCTTGGCCGTTAACCTTAGGCCTACAAACTGGCTATGCCGACTAAGGATGGATACATGTCCTTAAAACCAGCGTATAAACTCTCGTAACGAGATTCTGTGCCAACGTCGCTTTTACCGATGCATTAGACAAACAGCACAAACGCTCCAGTTGTCACTAAGCGTTCCGGCCGAATTATTAGTGCTCCTGTTCGCTTCGCTAATCCTTAAGGGGGAAGCACTGTGACGAATCAATTAAAATACAGCCAATAGATTCACCGCAAGCACATTCATAACATTACATGCACATTCTTGACAAGGCACATTACCCGCGAACACATCTTTAACCTCGGCAAGTTTATCTTTGCAAGTTGGATTCCATGAGAGCCATGTTGTTTCCGTCTTCTTTTTGGTTTTCTGGTTTGACAGCGACAACACACGTCTCATTCTAATTCTTTTCCAATTTATGTATTTTATAAGAATAAAGCTTAGAGTAATAAGGTCATCCGCTTTTATTTTATTAATCATTGGTATAATATTTATGTGATGATACATATAATCATCACAGCACAATGTCCTGTTACTACACAAATACAAGCTTCTGACGTTATTTTTTACTCACTGACTAAATATACTGGGTCTTAGTTTACGTTAGTTCTAGGCTATACCTAATAAGCTGTGATCTCTGATGAGATGAGTTTTCTCCTATGGATCATTTTAGCTGGTTTTTCAGTGGCGTAAATCTCAGCCTGAGAGCCACTACATTCATGTGGGAGTTTATTATTCTTGAGCTTGACAAAACACCCCGGCTCCTGTTCCTTCTTAAATATTTGACCCATAAGTATAAATGGGAATAACCGCTTAATAGTGAGCTAGATTTCCATATATGACTTTCGGGTATTAATGTCATGAAGTTTTTGTTGAAGTATATTTTCTGTGGCAAATAGTCAGTGGTCATATTAAGTTCGGCCATATTATCATATCTTTCCCAGATAGATCCATGACCTTTGGTATTGTGCTTCTAAGAGCCTATTCATTTTAGTCGAAGTGAACTCTTGGCTGTTGTGCTTTTTATGTACTCTTTCAGGCTTGGAAGGTGTAGAATATACGTTAATCCCATACAAGCTAGTCTCTGAACCTTGTTTATGTTTTTGAGTTAGCTATCTATCTCTAAAGCTTTCCACTACACGTTCGACCAATCGTGCATCTAATGGATGACTTGTGGTAGCATATCCCATTGTGTTCCGAAATTTGTTTAAATGAATAGAAGGCACAAAGTGCTCCTTTCATTCTTTCCTCTGTTTCCATGTATGCTTTGAGTCTAGAATGACACACATATATTTGGCTTCTTTGGAAAGTTCAAGATGGATCTCATTAAGCTTAGGAGGAATAAATTACCATTTGTCGTTTCCTCGTTAACAGAACTAGATCTGTTTAAGCGGGATTAACTCCGAGGCAGTCGAGTCGAGGATAGTTAATTAAGTGCAGATTCCATTATTTCCTTGATGGTGGTAAAATACTTACCATAAATTTTTTTTAAATTGAGCGCGCACTAAAGGGCTTTTGACTGCCCTTAATATGTCAAGCACAGTGCGAGCTTTAGGAAAATAGGGAAGGATTAAAATGCATTGGTTTTAAAATTCAGAATATCTAAAAATAGAGCCTGGTAAAGCATTCTACATTCCGGTTGTAAGACTAAAAAAGAATCTTTGTTCTTGACTGTACGTCCGAAGTTAGGCTCAATGGTAAACTGATGAGCATTCTTTGAAGTATTACGGTTGAAAAATTTTAGGGGAGGTATGTAACTGGCTATTTTCTTCGAACATTATTTATAAAAATAGTGATAGAATAATGAAACACATAAAACATTTCGACGGTGTTCGAGAGATGTAAATGTTATCATTATAGTTCTATCGTCTATCATTCTTAGAGCTCTATTTTAAATTCTATCTAAGAGAATCAAATGAGTCTTGGGAGCTCCTGCCCAAATGTCGAATTATACTCCAGCTTTAGACAATTGAAGGCCTTATAGATTACAGCCTGATCAGACGGCGAGAAGAACTTCTTGCTGCTACGAAGAAAGCCTTAACACTTTGCTGCATTTTTGGCGACATCGAATATATGATTATTCCACAAGAGGTGGTCTATGATGCACATGCCAATGACCGAAAACTGATCGGTTTCTTAAATGCAAGTGTTATTTATTGTTAGCAGCATAGGGGGTGGTTCTGCTTTAACGACAGAAGAAAGCACTGAATTAAATCTGAAAACGAATATGAAATGAGAGTACTATAGACAGCAAAACAATTTAGTGGATCAAAAGTTATAGATAGGAGATCATTTAGGAACATTCGAAAAATAGTTGGAGGCCATATGGAGCCCTGGGGCACACCAGCATTTATTTTGTGAATATCAGACTTAAAACCATCCAGTACGGCTCGTATTGAGCCGTCCGAAAGGCAATTTCTAATCCATCGAAGAATAGAGAATAATCAATACCAAATGCACGCATTCTCTATAAAAGAGTTTGCTGCCAAACTCTATATTAACTGCTTTTGAAATATCAAGCGCAATAATCTTACTTTCTCCAAAACCGATGTGAAGATTTGTGGCACTGTTCGGTGAGATATACTATCAGATGACCAGTGGACCTATTGCTACGAAAGCCATACTGCCGGTCATTAAGGAGCTTTCGTTCTCCAAGATATTTTTTGATCTGATAATAAGTCAGCGTTTCCATGCCCTTAGAAGGAAAGGACGTAAGTGCAATTGGACTATAATTAGAGAGTGAAGAAGATTCGCCCTTTCTAGGGACAGGCTGGAAAAATTCTGTTTTCCATTCACTCAGAAAGAGACCAGTATAGTAGAATAGATTGAAAAGCTTACGCAGTAAGCTTCGCCAGTGTAGAAGAACAGGAACAGCTCTTCTAACCGGGCCATCGAATTTGTGTATATCAAGGTGTTTAAGGTTTCTAGCAATTGCACGAAAGCGAAAAAGGTATCGTCCCATGAAAATACTTATGATGAAAACGAAGAAGTAGTATTTCGAAAGTTTTTTACAAATCACTAAATGTTTTTACTACATTTGGAACATTGTAGTATTTTTCGCCTTAATTTTTGGTCATGCAAAAATTTCATTCTCTGAATATGAACGTTGCAAGTCTTTCTAGCTTGTTGAAACTTGTTCAGGTTTTCCTCAGTGGGGTTGGCTTTATAATTTCGGAAACTTACTTCTCTAACCCTAATAACGTCTTTGCAGCTCGAATCAAACCATGCATTTTTTTTCGGTTTGATAGATTTCACCCTATTCTGGATGAAATTTCTCATTCAGTGACGAAATAGATTTTTTCTCATATCTACGCTATACTCTATGTCACTACCGAGGAAGCATATTGACCAATTGAAGTTCCTAAAAAAATTATTGAAACCGTCCCAGTTCGTTTTGTTATATTGCCAAAATCATCTGCGTACGCTACCGCTTTCCCACCACTATTCCTCAGCATGACAAGAATTTTGTAACATGACTATCAGCCACAGAAGCGGTGACAGAACTCCACCCTGTGGTGTTCCTATATTTACATACTTGGTATCAAGTTTCGTATATTGAAGCTACGAAATTATCGTACATTCCAAAACCTTAGTATTATTTTCGACAATGAGAGTATATGATTGTAAATCATTATTTTTCACAAAACAACTTGGATTCCTTTAAAGTGAATCTTCAATCATTAATTTAAATAAATGTTAGCTAAATTTTAACTATATTCCTGACTGTTTATCGTATATAAATGAACCTGTTACATGAAGGTCGAGGAAGGTAAATGCTAACTTTTATATTCTTGACTATAAACATACCAGCGTTAATTTGTGGTTCTGTTATATTTCTTCTGATTCTGTCTTTTTGACAATAGGTGTTGCATATAAACTACTCTGTATTTTGATGGAAAGGGACTAAAATACACAAAAGTTATAATTTACAGTTTTTGCTGCATAGCTTTTAATTAACAAAAATGAAAAATCCAAAAGCCAAGGCTATGAGGAAATATACTTAACAATTGTTATTTCATTCGCCAACTTTAAAATTAAAACGTTACTTAATTAAAAACAAATTTAATTTCGCATACAAACTACATTTATTTCACAACAGTCATATACATAAATATAAATTCCAGGATAAATAAATTAAATTTCAAAAAAAAAAAGATAACCTGCCACGAAAACCACATGCCGCATTAATATTGCATATTTAATTCTGTGTGATTTCTTTCACTTTATGTCAACACTTTTAATCCAACTGAAAAACTAGCATAAAACATAACATTATCTCGAAGGATTTCGCTTCATCAAAAAGCTCACTTAGGGAAAATACTCGTAAGCTGCTTTCTTGGTTGCCACTCGTTTCGCCTGCTAATAGCAGTCTACTCCATTTGTGTGTTTATTTTGCAAGAAATTACGGTAATGTTGGCAAATGCGGTAGATACAAGGACGTTAATGTTTAGCTCTTGCTTTTATTTTTTTTGTATTTATATAGGTACAGGTACAAATACATATGAATGTATCTTTTATAACAAAAAAATAAACACACATACCTCGTTAAGTTCAAAATCTACTTATAAAAGAACATTCCCACAAAAACGACGGATAAAATATTGTTACTAAACTTTTGCATTAAGGTCGCGAAAGATTATGATTATCCAGATCCACAACCGTATCCGTACGTCAGAATAACTGCAAACATACACAAGAAATGGAAAAGTTCAACATTCTGATGCTCTTTGTCCGTTATAGTTGAATGAAGAAAACTTCCCGCTAGGTCATCTCACAACAATAGAGCTGGAAGAGTGTTGGAAAAATTCTATCCCAACTCTAATTAGTAAGTTTTAAACAAATTAACATAAATTTCTGTTAGGTTCCTAATATGGCACATCTGATAGCGTTATATGAATGTACATACGTCAAAAGGACATTTTTGCAAAAGAGACTTTTTCGAAGAAGTTGCAGGAATAATGAGGACAAACTTATGTCATAGGTTAAATTAATTGTGTTTATTAGAATTTCCCAAAAACACCTTTACATCCTTTAAAAGGACTTTATTTTTTTTTTCGTAAAAATGAAATTAACACAAATTTCATTACAACATTACGTCTGATTTTAGATATTTTAGATTCATGAAGTAAAATAGCAAGTGTGTTTTAATTGTTATGCTGGTGCAACAAATTTGCGCGTAAAAAAACAACAACGATAATGTTAGTATGTAATCGAGTGTAAACGCAAAAAATTGCAGTTAGAGACTGTAAAAAACGGATGTGAATATAAAAAAAAACTTGCTCTTGCAACTAACAACTTTAGTGTAGCTAACCACTGACGCTGTTAGTAGGTAGGTAGTCTAGTTATTCTATGCAGGTTTAAAGCCGATGTGGGTAATATTCCCGTGATTCTTAGCATAATGAATTGTTAAGGAGCATAAAGGAATAGTTACTAGGAACCTACCTACAAATGTACCTATATTTAAATCTTGGTTATGGATTTTAATTATGTAAGTTAGGAGATATATGCATTTGTACCTACAAACATGGATGGAACATAGGTATGTTAATATGTACCTATTATAATGAATACGAAGGATGTAGGTTGGTAAGTAGCTATGCATAAGCATATAATTTTAATTAATTTGATAGTGGAGATTTTTTATTAGGCGGGTCAATAAGTCCGTGACTTTTGGAATAAAACACAGATTTTTTGATAAAAAAATAATTTTATTTTTCAACGTAGACTCCCTTGAGCTCTATACACTTTGTCCAACGCTTCTCCAATTTTTTTATCCCTTCCAAAAAAAATGATTTGTCGAGGTCCTCAAAATAGGCCTTTGTTTGCGAGATGACTTCATCATTGGAGTCAAATCTTTTTCCACCAAGCCATTTCTTCAGGTCTGGGAACAAGAAGTAGTCGCTCGGAGCCAAATCTGGAGAATAGGGTGGATGAGGGAGCAATTCATAGCCCAATTCATGGATTTTTGCCATGGCAACTGCACATGTGTGCACCCTTGCATTGTCTTGGTGGAAAAGAACTTTTTTCTTGGCCAAATGAGGTCGGTTTTTTTTTCAAATCGTCATTGAATCGGTCCAATAAGTTGGCATAATATTCCCCATTGATTGTTCTTCCCTTTTGAAGGTAGTCAATGTGGATTATCCCGCATGCATCCCAAAAAACAGTCGCCATAATTTTATTGGCTGACAAACCCACCTTGGCCTTCTTTGGCGCCGATTCACCCTTAGAAACCCACTGTTTTGACTGTTGTTTAGTCTCTGGTGTGTTGTGATGGATCTATGTTTCGTCCACAAAACGTTACAAAACGGCGCAAAAACTCCTCCATATTGCGATTAAACAACGCCAAACCTTCCTGTGAAGTTGTTACACGATTGCGTTTGTGGTCGACTGTGAGCAAACGCGGCACCCATCTTGCGGAAAGAGCTTTCTCATGCCCAAGTGATCATTCAAAATTGAAACCACTGAGCCATGCGAGATCCCTACGGCTTCCGCAATCTCTCGCACTTTCAATCTTCGGTCGGCCAACACCATATCGTGAATTTTTTCGATTGTTTCGGGTGTAGAGACCTCAACTGGGCGTCCAGGACGTTCGGCATCTTCAGTGCTTGTACGGCCACAACGAAATTCAGTAAACCACTTTTTTACCATTGAAATCGATGGTGCAGAGTCCCCATAGTATTTACCAAGAAATAATGCTTAATAAGCACACGAAATTCACTTTTTTCCATTTTCTCCTCAAATTAGTGAGTAGTCTGATAAAAATAGCTGTCAAACACAAGCTAACTGACGCAGCAAGTTTAAATTTTGACAGGAATCAACTGACAGATGCCTGTTGACAGGAACAGTGTTGCTGTTTCAGTAAAGAGGTCAGAAATTCAAAAAGTCACGGACTTATTGACCCGCCCTCTATAAATAAAAGATTTTATTTTTACAACTTAATTTTTACAAATTATTTATTTTTGCTTAAATGTAAATTTCGGAAGCTATGCTTCCATCGTCAGTAAGCTCTATTTAAATAATAATAACATTTTGATATTAAAATTCAAATTCAATACAAACATTATCAAATTAATTCAATATAGCTAACGTGCAACAGGAGTTAAAGAAAGTAAAAAACCGATATTTAAAGCTAAGAACAAAGATTAAATATATACAAGCTGACATATTTTTTCTGCGGAGATGCACAAACAACAACATTATTCCTAAATTTATCCAGCTGTGGGGTCCAACCAATTCAGAAAATGACAAGATTATTGAAAATGCTATTAGTGCAGGACAAAAGATGTGGCTTAATCTTGAAATCAAAGCAAAATATTCCAAGTTGTCTACAATAGAAAGAGAAACATATTCGTTACATTTATATACAAGCAACAAATTAAACCACGAAAGAGAAACTCAAATTGAAATAATAGAACAATCAAGTGAATGGAATATTTTTATAAATCATATTGAAGATACTGTTGAAATTAAATTTGGTAAGAAAAAACAAAGTTTAATAAATAAATTCAATATTATAACAGGAGGAACAACAAACTTAGAACAAAAGAAAATTTTCAAAGTAGCAGGACTTTGTCAAAAATTTATCAAGTGTTCAATTTACACCAAGTGAACTAGAATTACTCAACCGAGGATTAAATTTCTCACTTCAACCTCCAGAAAAACAAGCCGTAGAAAGCGCTTTAGTTAAAATTAGGTGCGTTTTTTTGCAAACCCCGGGGGAATTGGTTGGAAAAAACGACCAAGGCGCTTAGTGAAAGACTTGGTAGCACTATTTATTAATTTGCGAGATGACATTTGAAGAACAACTGTAATGCAAGAAAAAAATAAAAATCATTGTTTGCCTCATCCTCATTCTTTTAAAAATCATCGGGTTGATTTGTTTTGTGTAATTTCGATATATTTATTGAATTTAAACTACTTTTCTATTAAAATAACATAAAAAGAACCAAGTTAATTATTATTTATACAAAAAAATGTGAATCAAGTAATTTGAAAATTGAAATCAAGTATTTTGGAAATTGTTTTTAGCCGATGTGATTTTCTTTTAATTTAATTTTCATAAATACTTGAAAACTACCCCATTCGTCGGTCACTGCTGACATGATATTAGTGGACGAGTTGCTTATTCGGGCGGGACGCTCAATCCCTATGTCATTAGGAATATAGGTCTGAGCAAGAGCAGACGACGATCCAGAAGATTGAAGTATGCCAAGGATGTAGCAGAGAATCTGTATTCGGTTGCTCCCGTGTACAACAAAACGCAGCCGAAAACAATCTTCTCAGAGAAACCTTTATTTTGTTGTTCATTCAATTGTTGTTAATTAAACGAATATCAACTTCAGAAAATGTTTTTTTATTTAATAATAATTTAAGTAAAATAAGTTTTAATATACCTATAATAAAAATATACGCAAAAATGAAAATCGCTGTAGAAGGTTGTACTCATGGCGAGGTGGAAAAAACCATAGAGGCAATACAAAAGCGAAAAATGTTAAAATTGATTTGTTGTTGTGTTGCGGAATTTATATTAAAAGGTAGATTAGGTTAGGTTGACATGGCCGTCAGGAAAACAACTGACACACTTAGACCAAATGCTCAACCAAACCAAACAAAATTGATAATTATCTGACATATCAAAATGTCAGTTTTGAAGTTTCTATACATTTTATCGATAACTTTGTGAAAAAGTTTTTGGTAGCACAGTTTTTATCCTCTCCAATAGCTAAGCCCCGAGAATTACATATCTGGGTTTAAGCTAAGCATCCCCGGGGATTAGTTGTTGTTGGAATAAGTATGCAAATTGTTAATCCTACTCATCGTTTTTTTCGTCCAATTTCTCAGGGGCTTAGAAAAAAACACACCTATTGAAACAGCTCTTAAACATTTCAATGATGAAGATAAAAAAGCAAGAGTTAGATGCGAGACTGTAGAAAAAATAAATAATATAAATTTAACGAGTTTATCTACAAAAATGAAAGATTTCAGAAAAGCTGCAAAAAATCTGAAAGAAAAGAAAACTTTGATTATCTTTAGTAAAGCAGACAAAAGTAATAATATTGTAATACTTGATAAACAAGAATATAGTGAAATTAACGAAGAATTTATTAAAAATGGTCCATACGAAGAAGTAATTTTTAATCATTTACCAGGAATGATAAGAAGAACTTAAGCAGCCATAAGAAATGCAGCAAATATTTTCATTGACCAAAATTTATCAAGAAAAGTAAACGTTTCGAATCAAATTTTACCAAGAATGTATTCCTTACTCAAGTTACATAAACCTGGAAAACAAATAAGACCAATAACATCAATAACAGGATCAGTAATTAAAAAACTTGAATGCTGGTTATTAGAAAAGTTTAATAATCTACAGAATAAATTCGAAACAAGAGCTATTAAAAACAGCATCGAATTCGCAAAAGAAGTAAAAGATTTAAAAATAACCAATAACGAAATTCAAGTTTCATTTGATGTTATCTCGTTATATCCAAATGTTCCAATTAATGAAACTTTAAATTTTCTCAGAGAATGGTTAGAGAAAAATCCTCTAAAACGAGAAGAAGTTAATGAACTGATCCGTCTTACTAAATTATGCATGGATGAAAATTGGTTTCAGTTTAATCCAAAATTCTATCGACAAAAATTTGGTTGCAGTATGGGTTCACATTTAAGCACATTTTTAGCAAACTTATTCAAATGTCAAATTTAGAGACTAAAATGAAAAATGAAAGAAATTTTCCAAGAATTTGGTTCAGATATATAGATGATGTTTGGGCCATAGTCAAAAAGCATGAACTTCGAAGTTTAATAAACATGTTAAATAAATCAAAATATCCTTAAATCAAGTTTACTTATGAAAAAGAAATAAACGGTAAATTAAACTATTTAGATTTAACTATAATTAGAGAAGGTGAAAACTTCGAATTCGATATTTATCGAAAGTATACAAATACTCTCAGATATATAACATCTGATTCATTTCATTCATTTGAACAAAAAACATCAACTTTTCATTCCATGATTTTTAGAGCCTTAAATATTCCAATGACAAAAGAAAGAGAAGACAGTGAAATTCAAAAAATCAAAGAAATAGCAAAAATAAACTACTAATTGATGATCTACTGATTGCTCATAAAAGAAAAGAAAACCTTAGGAAATATACAACTTTTGATTTAATCAGCAATGAACAAGTTTCAGAAAAGAAATGGTCAAAATTTAATTTCCATCCAGAAATTACATCTAAGCTAAAACCAATAGACAAAATATCAGAATTAGCCAAAGCAGTGAAATAAAAATTAAAAATCTGATTAGTGGATCAAAGGACAAAATTGAAATATTACAGCAATCAGGGATTTACTCAATTGGATGTAACAAGTGTAATAAAGAATATATAGGGCAGACAAGAAGACCAATTCTTAAAAGATTTAAAGAACATTTTGCGCATATAAAATAACGGGTGATTTTTTTGCTACTTGGTTTACGTTTGTATTTTTGACAGATCACACATGCCAAATTCCACGAACATTTGACATTTCGATTCAGTATTGTTTGCCATTTCATCATGAATAGACTTACGCCTGAACAACGTTTGTAAATTATTGAAATTTATTATCAAAATTCGTGCTCTGTGAAAAATGTGTTTCGCAAGCTACGTCCGTTTCAGCGACGAGGCTCATTTTTGGCTAAATGGATACGTGAATAAGCAGAATTGCCGTATTTGGAGTGAAGAGCAGCCAGAGGCAATTCAGCAGCTACCAATGCATCCCGAAAAATGCACTGTTTGGTGCGGTTTATGGGCAGGCGGCATCATTGGGCCGTACTTCTTCAAGGACGATGAAGGCCGCAGGGTTACGGTCAATGGAGAAAGGTACCGTTCGATGATAACAGATTTTTTTTTGCCGAAAATGCAAGAATTGAACTCGGTCGACATGTGGTTCCAACAGGATGGTGCCACATGCCACACTGCACGCGAAACCATGCATCAATTGAGAGTCGAATTTGGTGAGCAGTTGATCTCACGTTTTGGCGCAGTCAATTGGCCACCAAGATCATGTGATTTGACCCCGTTAGACTATTTTTTGTGGGGCTATGTTAAGTCTATTGTCTATGGGGACAAGCCAAACACGATTGCTGTCTTGGAAGCCAACATTGAACGCGTCATTGGTGAGATTCCGGCCGAAATGTGTGAAAAAGTTTGCCAAAATTTGACCTTCAGAATGGACCACCTGAAGCGTAGCCGTGGGCAACATTTAAGTGAAATTATTTTTAAAAAGTAAATGGCAGAAATTGATTTATCGATCCAAATAAAAATTTCATTCACTTTTTACAAGTTTCTGTGTTTTTTTGAATTTTCAAAAACCAAGCTCTTAAAAAATCACGTGTATCACAACACATGCTAGATAGTAACCATAATTTTAGTTTACAAAATTTGAAATTAATACTTAATGTAAATAATCCTTATGAGCTAGCTGCTTTCGAATATCTTTATGTATTTAAAAATAAAAATAATTTAATGAATAGTGACGATGGACCAATAAGAAATCCAATCCACTGTAAATTTGTTTGTGTAATTTGTTGTTTGTATTGAATTTTAATATTAATATCAAAATGTCATTATTATTTAAATAGAGCTTACTGACGACGGAAGCATAGCTTCCGAAATGTACATTTAAGCAAAAATAAATAATTTGTGTTTTAAGTTGTAAAAATAAAATCTTTAATTCATATAATTTTGTAATTTATGTGCAATGAATACATAAGATTCATGTTATTTTTAAAGACAAATATATATGTACATATATGTAAATGTATGAGGGCCTACATTGTATTAAATATTCAATGACGTACGCAAAAATTCGTTATTTTTAAAGATATATGTATATATAAATAAGTATGAGGGCCCACATTGTATGTAGTATTCAGTGATTACGCCAAAATTCGAATAAAAGAAATATAATAAGGTAGAAATAAATGGATAATACACATAACTATATGTTTTTATATTGCTTTGTCGTTATTATAAAAAAAATTCAAAAATCGGTGGAGCGTTTTTTAGTAAATTATTTTTTATGTATAAAATTTTGAAAACATTTTTAGAAAAAAAATTTCAGACTCCATTTTGAAGATATTATTAATATACATATAAACTTCAAATTTCAAAAAAAATCAGTGACTGGTTTTTGAAAAATCGATTTTTCATAAAAAAATATTTATTTATTTTTTAAAAATCGAAAAACCTTGTTTTTGAAAATTGAGTATGCAGTTTTATTAACACTTTTAGGGAGCATTAATATAAAAAAATAATTTTAATCGGTCCATCCAGTAGTTAGAGAGTCGAAAATATGTAAATTGGTTCTATGGGAAGTACCGTTAATAAGTACGCAAAATAAAATATTTTTATACTTAGAAGTGGAGTGAACAAATCTAAGAACACAAAAATTCTTCGAGGCGTTGTCGAGAAATACATTTTTTTCTTAACGTTTTTCTTTAACATTTGTATGGGAGGTTTTTATTTTAGGAATACAGTTTTTTTAACTATTCAAGATAACGTCGAAAAACTCCCAATTACGAAGTTTCGAAAGAATCCATATAATGGTTTTCGAAATCTTGAGTTTTCAAAAAAAAAAAAAAAAAATCAACAACAATTTTTGTTTACACTAGTGTTTAGACTTTATAGGAGAGTCTGCATAAAAAATTAAGAAAAATCAAATCAAGAGTTTTTCAGAAGATCGCAAATTAAAAAAGGGGTGCTACTAGAGGTACCAAAACTGACAATTTGTGTCCAATAAAAATTACCAAAATTTACTTTTTCCCTTCATTAATGAACTGATTTTTTTTATAAAAATCATTGGAGCCGTTTTTGAGAAAAATAAGATTATTGTTTTTTGCCAAAAAAAAAAAAATGTATCGGAGCTACTTATATGTGTCATGTTCAAAAAATGAAAAAAAACGTGTGGGCATATTACCGAAAAAACAATATGTACCAAGTTTGAAGCAAATCTATCCAACCGTTTAGGCTGTAGAGCCGAGAACAGACAGACTGACAGACGGAAATAAGGGACCCACTTTTTTGGTGTTCTCTATGATCGTTATGTCATGTTTGATTGTTAGATTTTTTTTTGCACGAATCCATAACTTGCCTTATAGTACCTATAATCGCAAGTAAAAAATTGGAGGAATTAATACATTCATAGTCAAAGAAGGGGGGTCACAAGACAAGTCCCAAAATAGTTTTTCATTAATATCTCCCGAACGGTAACCTTTTTATTAGCTTTACCTTTGTTATTTTTATCAGAAATTAAAGTTATTGGCCAAAATAAAATATTCATTAAATTGAAAATAGCGGCTGAAGCTCCAGCGCTATTTTCCCGAAACCCCCTACAACGACATGTGAAAAAAAATTTTACGAATTCATTTCTTCCATTTCAAATATTTAACCCGAATTGACTAGATACTGGCTTCCATTTCCAAGCCAATGAAGGGTTAACAAAATTTGTTGCAAGGCGACAATGCTGCGTAGCAATTAGTTAAATGTAATTAATATGCCCAATTTTTTGAGTAAAAATTCAACACATATTTTTGGTAATCTAAATATGAACCTTCGAGATTGAAATTGACTCGTTCTTTTGTTATTTTAGGGCGTCTTCTAACATTCGTAAATTAACTTGAAGAGGCACTTCAAACACATCGTCACCATTATATAACAATTCCATTGCAGATTATAAATGAATTATTACCTTTAGTTAATTCTACATTTAAATTATTCAATGTTTTGTTTATGCAATTAACTTTTACTTTGCAAGGCAAGAAGCTTCACAATCAAATAATATAATAAAATATCATAATCATACACATCATACATCAATACAAATATCATACATTACTTCTAATGAAATCTCAGGAACAGAAAATTGTATGAAGTGTATGATGTGTGAATATGTTGTATAGATCTAGATAGATAGTTTTATTTCCGTATTTAGATTTACATTTGTTAAGTTAGCGCACATTTTACACACAGAGATTTGATATACTAATAAAATACCTTTCTACTGTGAATAAGTATATTAATTTATATTGAGCTTAAGTGAAAAGATACAAATTCTTTGAAGGAAAATACAAACAAAACCTTCAATTCAAAAATTTGAGGGCAGGTACATTTTGACTCGAAATATATAAATAACTTCAGAACTTTAGTTATGAAGTATATGTTAGTAAAACTGGGTTAGTGATTAAAAATAAATAAATATATATTATAAAAATTAGTAAGTTGTTAGTAAGGATAAATAAGTATGTTCGCTAACAAATAAATAAATATAAAAAAAAAACAATTTAGCAAAAAAAATAGATAAATAAATTAACAAAAACAAAATTAATATTAATTTTGTAATTATAATAACAGGTAAATAAATAAATTTAAAAAAAAATTAATGAATACGTAAAGAAATAAATAACAAACAAATAAATAAAAAAAAATAAATAAATTGGCAATAAACAAATAGATAAATAAATAAATTATTAAATCAATAAGTAGATAAATTAGTAAATAAATAAATAACTAGTTAAATAAATAAATTCAACAATAAATTAATTTATAAATGAATAAATAAATATTTATATAGGTACTTAGTGAATTGGCAGTCAGTTAAACAAAAAACATATAACAAATATAATACTTCAAGTTAACAAATAATGAATAACTTAACAAAAAAGAAAAAAAAACAAACAAAAATTACATAAAATATCAGAAATATGGTTAAGAGCTTAGCTGGTTAATTAACGGATTGTTTGAGGCTTCACAATTTAGTAAAAAGTAATTTTTAAGCTTATTGATTCTTAAGGAAATCATTTCAACATTTGCCTTTTCATGCAAATCTGAAGTGGAGTGGTATCGAGATAGGTTAAGCATCATTTTGAGTAATTTGTTCTGCGATATTTGCAATTTTGAAAAGTGACAATTTGCACAATTTCCCCATACTAGGCACTCATACAAAAAAATTGATTGAAATATTACTTTGTGCATAATCATTTTATTATAGTTACTTAGGAATGACTTTCTATTTATAAATTTGTAGAGGATATTGATTGAGGATTGATTGCTATGAGTTTTAGAAATATGTTCTTTAAACGTTAGTTTTGGTCTAAATAAATCCATAGGTATTTCACACTTGATTCCCACCTAATATTAATACCATTAACATTAAACTCATTGTTGAGAAGATAACAAGACTTTCTTTTTCTACTGAAAAAGATAGCTTGTAATTTCTCAATATTAAGTTTAATTTGCCAGTTTTGGTAATATTGAATCATCAATTCGAGTGCATGAAATGATCAATTCATGCGATGAAATGATTCCTGTATCATCAGCGAATATAGAAATTTCACATTCTGGCAACCTGGGAATATCAGATCTGTAGATGTTAAACAAGAAAGGACCAACAGCTGATCTTTGTGGGACACCTTGGTTAACTTGAAACCAGTTTGAACGAGTATTATTGACAAAAACACGAAAGCATCGGTTGGAAAGAAAACTTTGAGTTATTTTAATAAGATACATGGGAAATCTGAAACATACCATTTTGTGCACAATTCCGTCATGCCAAACTGTGTCAAACGCCTTTTCTATATCGAGTAGAATAAGACCTGTCGATTTGCCAAGGGAACGATTTTTCCTAACATGTTCACAGACTCTTAAAACTGGTTGAGAAGTGCTGTGGTGCATTCGGAAACCAAATTGTTCATTTGGGAAAATATTTAGGTTATCAACGACGTGTAGTGTTTTACCTTTAAGCACTTTTTCGAGTAATTTATCTAGACAACTAAATAAACTTATTGGTCTATAGCTTTGCAGTTTTTCCAGGTTTTGAAATAGGTATTACCTTCGCATTTTTCCAGATTGTTGGAAAGTACTGTGCTTTGAGACATGCATTAATTAAAAACACAAGAAATTGAAACCTCGCTTTAGGTAGTTTTTTGATATAAATATTTTTAATCTTGTCAAGTCCGTGCAATTTTTTTTTGATTTTAGGTTAGATACAATATATTTCAAATCCTGTCTGGATATGGACTGATCACGAGGAGTTTCTATGTTTTGTGAGTTTACTGTGATAAGCGTGTTACTCACAAGGTTTTCAGTAGTGTTAACACTTAGGTGCTGTGACACATTGTGATTGCTCAGAAACGTGTTTGATCACTTCATTACCATTTTCAAGATAAGGTATTTGTCTATTTTTGATTTCAATAACTTTGGCAATTTTCCAAAAAGGTTTTGCATTTTTTCCATTTTGCTAAGCTTATCATTCCAATTTCTGTTTCTATGCCTATTAATTTCCTCATTAATCTTTTTGTTATACAATTTAACTTGAATGTGTTGTATAAAATGAGTGGTGTGCATGTGATTAGAAAAACAGGCCTCAGGCCAATAAAGCCAATCAATTCGTATATTTCAAGATTCATTTTAGAAATTACGCGGGGAATTTTATTGATTTTATGTAAGCTCGCATTCAACCCAGGCCAATAGGAACTAAAGTATTTTGGTTTGACGTTTAAGAACAGTCAAATAAATTAGTTTTGAAATTGTCTGGGAAAATATTTAGCGAAAAACACGTTCTTCACATAACTTTTTAATAAATATATTGTTTTATGAAGGAAACTGTACATTCATAAATAATAAAATTCCTTCCTTAGGTCCTTTGTTATAAGAAAAAAAACCATGTGAAGCATAATTGCCCTCTAAAAAGTCCCATAAGCCAATTCATAAACTACAAAATAAAACTGCTCTCCTATAAATTGAACTTTGCATATTACTCGTATGTATGTACATACATAGTTGGTAGAAACTTTATAAGATGTATAGAATCTACGTACGTTCGTTTGTATATCAAGCAATTTTATATATTATTTCTCCATACTTTATTAAAAAGCGAAAAACCTTTAAAATAGTTGTATAATGTTATGTGTATATCAAGTTCCTCTATGACACTGAACCTCCAGAGATTCGGAAGTCGGCACGTTGCATTTTCATTTTCCCATGATAGAGTACCACGTATAATGGCAATAATTTCCTTTGATATATAATTTCAGGTCTCCTGTCCTGCTGATCCATTCTGATCCGCCATCCTTTCTCATTCGGCCTCAGCCTGATTTACGCAAAGTGCTATAATCTGGGGAAAAGGAAAAATTAAACGATGCGTTGCTGTTTCTCTACACAGATACATTCCAAGTATACCTACCTATGTACTACCCATAGTACTAGTTTTTTTTTTTCAATTTTCAGTGAAGTGAGTGGGAAAATAAAATCACGATACAAATATCCAATCCAAAAACGGAATACTTAATGTGACACATATCGCCTATATGCATGCTCTCCCAAGAGACCATTTCGCATAGGTTGGTGTGGATTTTGGAAGAGTATATTGGCAGCAAGGTCTCCCGCTTTAAGTAGTATATTAATCCTCGGAACCTTTCCCCTTTCAACTTTCCACCCTCTTGGACTTGACACACAATTAACTTCAGGTGCGATCATCGCAAATACGATTTCGACCGAGATTTTCATTTTGACCTGAAAGAGGAAACTCAGTCTTTTCTGTTGCCATATACTCGTACCTGACACCCGCATTGCGTATGTTGTCCTTCCTTTGGTCGACTTCTTTAAACCAATTATTTGCGTGTTCATTTTTCAATTAAAAGAAAAAAGGATTTTGCCGAAACGCAAAGTGAATATACACATTTTATTTTCGTTCTCGAAAGACCTGTGTTGTACAGTGATGTGCCGTATGCATGCAGTATTTATTCCTTAAAGCCAAATTTACATAATCAATCGTGGCGACAGCCGTCTTCTAACAGGGTTGCCACCAAGAGCTTAATTTGTTTCACTCCGCATCAATTCATTCTGGCAAGCAAATCTTATTTCTCGTATAACTATGCCTTTTTGAAAATACACATTAAGTTTGGTATTATTCTATCTCAAAGTCAAAAAATTGAGCTGACATGGAAGATTGACACAGACCTAAGATTACTTGCCATACGATATGGCTACGATATTGGAAGTTATAGATTCGTAAATAAAATTGAACTCGGGATTTAGTGTTTCTGTCTCTGGCAGTCTATCTGTCGATCTGTTCGCGAGTATAGAGCCTAAACGGTTGGACGGATTTTCCTCAACTTGGCAGGCATTGTTTTTTGTGTAAAATGCCCACAGGTTTTTTAATTTTTTTTTCTCAAAAATAACGTCACCTGCCATACATTTTTTTAGCCAAATAGGTAAATGTTTTTTTTCCCATAAACGGCGCCAAAGCATCAGTACAGAGGAGTATTTGAATTTTTTTAGCTCAAAAAATAACGTTACCTTTAAAATAACCGATAGGTTAAAGCCTATTTTTATCGGAAAGGGCCGATTTTGATTAAAAAAATCAGTGCAGCTTTTTAGGTACGACCGATCATACGGTTGAAGAAAAATTAAAAAATGTCTAAAAACTGTACTTTCCATAGGACCGTTTTTTTTTGCTTTCGACCACTTCATAAATGGCTTATCCGATTCTTTCAAAATTTCAAACATATATAGACTTCGGTTGCCCAATTTATACCGCGTACCAATATTTTTAATTAATACCTTTTTGTATTTTTAAAAGAAAATTAATATTTCTTGTGTGTTCTGTTGTGTATGGATGAACTTTCTCGAATAAGAACCCACATAATAGCATCCTATCATTCTTTCATTAACAATTACAAGAAGAATGTAATTAGAAACAAAATTGGATCCCGTGCCTTGCCTTCGAGAATAACTTAGCAGCAACTACATGAAAAATGAGGAGCCCACCAGTGCTGTCGTCCGAAGATTTTGGAAAATCAGGAGATTTCCTGTTAAATGAGTAGACAGTTTACATAAAACCACCTATTACGCCAAGCGAATCGGAACTCAAATTTCTTCCAAAGTCCTCTCAATCTTATCATTGGAAATGACTTAAAATCAAATATAATTGATTTTTGTACCAAGTTTTCTTCTGAATTGAATTATGTTTTAAGTTTTCCAAAAAAAGATAAAATAAAAAAAACTTAGACCACGATTTGGTCTAATCAGACTAAAAATAATTTTATATATTTTTTTAAGTCCAAATTAGTCCAAATTCTAAATCAGCTGTGAACTGCAATAATTTTCAAACTGTCACACAGACTTCAAAACAGGGATGAACTCGGGGAAGAACTCGAACAGGTATGTTCTATAATAACATTTTTTCTTCGAGTTAAAAATGACGCATAATGTTTTAAGAAGTGACATAAAATTTTGGAAGTAACAAAATGTTTTAGTAAGAAGCCTATAATTGTGATAGTAAGGTAAATCGGAAAAAAACAGGAGAATTGTGGATAAAATGTCGTGGAACCTGTCTCCACAGTAGATTTGAAGTTATTGGAGCGAAAAAAGAGTAGGCTACTGTCGTAACAGTAGTTGCCCCGCAGCACTGGAGCCCATCACTTATCTTACCTTCGAATAGGAAGCTTAAAATAAGCTTCATAGGCTTCACAAAACTTTAAATTAGTACATAAAGCTAATTTTGTATTTTTCTGATTTAATTAATTCGCCCCAAATGTAACAATATTTTCATATTCGAGAGGACAGTTTTAATATACCGTTAAGATGAATCGCTGAAATGGGATTTACAGCATTGATTTGACACCACGTGATGCTTTAAGCTTCATTGCGCTCTTACTAAAGAGAAGAATTAAACCTTATAATCGTGGTGGACAACCCGTAATATTTACTTATCATTCTTAAAGGTATAGAAACAAACTTTAAAAGAAAAAAAACAAATGTACAATATTTTTCAATACAAAGATTGAGAAAATCGCTATTTGAACACAAAAACGAAAAAAAAACTATGAATTGGCGTTTTTAATTTTTTTTTGAAACATGTTTTCGAAAAGTTAAAAAAAAACTTTTTTTTCTAAGACCGCTCCACAGATTTTTAAAATTTTTTCCTCTAAACTCAAATTTATCGAGGAAATAAAATGGCGTTCTCGTCTTGGAGCACAAACTAATTTAAGTATTTATTTCAGAATATTGATTTATTTTTATCTAAGCCGATTTAATCTTTTATTTTTAGAAAAAAATTAAAGAAATTTTGTATGTATAAAAAATTAAGTAAAAAACGACTATAAAAATATATTTTGATTTTTAATAGAAAAAATTTGCATACAATGTGATCGAATATAAGAGCAAGTTCGTGCGATCCAGGCGTGCATTTCATTTCCCATGACGACCGCGCTGTGTTAAAGAGATATAATGGGTAATCAAATCATAATCCTTTGAGCGCGTGTAAGATTATAAAAAAAGGTACATATAAAATTCAAATTTCAAAAACATCAGTGACTTTTTTTTTTTTAAATCGACTTTTCCAAAAAAAATATTTATTTTTTTAAAAAACGAAAAACTTTTTTGTTGGAAAATTGGAGTATGTTTTACAAACACGTTTAGGGAGCATGTGCAAGTGCATATAAAATAATTTATCTCGGTTCATGCAATACTGAGTAAGTCGAAAATATAAAAAGTGCTTTTGTTTGAAGTATTGTTAATATTCGTATACCCAAAGTAAAATATTTTTTTTAAACTTAAAAGTGGCCTGCTCTAATTTAAGAACACACATTTTTTGGTGAAAATTCTTTCAGCCGTTCTTGTGAAATAATTTTTTTTATTAATGTTTTCTTAACATTTTAATTGGAGGTACCGTTGTTTTTTGTTTAGGTAAGTAGTAAAATATAAAAAATGGTGAAAAGATTTCAAAAAATAAATGTTTTTGAGTTGGCTTACATTAGTGCTTAAGCTTTCTAGGAGCTTCTGCATAAGAAAAGTGAAAAAAATATCCAATGAACCATTTGCAGAAAATCGAAAACCAAAACAAAAAATGATTCTACTAGAGGTAGGTAGATACTAAAAATATACATTTTTTATAACAAAAAAAAACAAAACGTTCCTTTTCCAATTGTTGGAGCCGTTTTTGAGAAAAATAAGATTTTGTTTTTTGGCAAAAAAAAAGTATGGCTGGTACCGTTATTTTTCGTCTTAACAAAAAAATGGGCATATTATTGAATAAGCAATATCGTATTTGTGATTCAAATGCATCCCTCCATGGTCAAAGTCCCTTTTCACACAGGGCAATTTTCGTATTGTTTTAAAAATCGTGTATGCCTTTCACACAAGGAAATAAAAATTGGAAATCAAAATTGCTAAAGATTTGTTTGTATCCTTTTAATGTATCTTGGTTTGAACGCTCAATACATTTACTTTTATATTTCATGCTATTACTTATTTTCTAAGTAGATCGATAGCTAGGCTTATTCTTCAAGTCAATTTATAAATTTATTTTCTGAGTATGTTTTGCTTTTGATTCAATATTCACACATCAGACTGCACAACATAAGCGGAATAAGGAACAAATAGTTAATATTTTGCAATTTCTATGCACAGGTCCAGAAAAAAAAACAAATGGGTCACAAAATTGTACGCCCAGTCCTTGTAGTGAAGCCAGGTCCGTCCGCGGCCAACGTCCATTAAACATTAAACAAAAAGCACATTTTGTGAAGTTTAGTTGGCGCTTAGTGCGTTATAGCTCATAGAATTTCATACGAATAAATATTATGGAACGCAATGTCGAGCAATTCCCCTGTAGTGCAGTTCCACACAGTGCGGCTCTACCTTAAATCAATATTTCCACCCATCCAAACTTTTTTTGCAGATCTAAATAAAAAGATGATTTTTTTCACCAAACTCCGTTTATTTATAACTCCCAATAATAATTGAACACAAAACGAAAATTAGTCTTAGTTAGTCAAAAATAAAAGTAAAACCGAATTCATTCAAAAGAGATTGATTTTTTTTTTCTAAATAGAAATCAGAATTTGTTAAGGTTGATCAATTGACGTTAGGGCTAGGTATACAAACTTGCAGATATACATAGGTGGAGTTTTAGACGTGCTCCTGAAAATAAATGAGCAAAGAATGCAAAAAACGTTCACTTACACTTTTTAATAGTAAAAGTGAGAAACTTTTCAGAAGACCAGCTTATATATGTATGAAAAATTGGAGTTATTTAAGATTTAAGTAATAGAAACTGGCCAACTACAAAAAAAGAAAAAAACAAACAATTAAAAAGATCGATTTGTCCTACGAATGGAAATTAATAATTATAAATACTCCATGAACACATCCATCGAGATTCAATCCAATTATCAATCGTACCAACAAAACTCATAAAATCAAATTCGAGACTCGAATAAACGTCAACTAGCCATCCATCGTAGCATTCTTTCGCTTTTTATCGACGGAAGCGAATTATATGTAAAATCTTACGACGGATAAATTTAAAATGGATAAATTTCCAAATGCAACCGGGTTAATCTAAAAGTAGGAATAGTACCTAGTTCCCAAATATTCCAAACATGTATAAAGTTTCGGCAAAGTGACTTATTTAACCTCGTTCTGGAATAGGTAGGGCGTAGGGCAGGTGCAAACACAAATTATCTAGGTAGTTCTTTTGGTATTCGGACGATATTGACATCATCGGCCCTCCCGACGACGCACGAGCGGTTATAAAGCCCTGTATGGCAATTGAAGAACAGTCGACAATTTAATGGTCTTTAACTAAACAAGAAAAATACTAAAAGACTTGCTAAAAACAAAACCCAGATAAATCTGTCCATTGCCTAGATCAAAACGTGTTATTGATTGCCGCAAATTCGAGATAGTTGTTAACATTAACGTTGGAGTGAATATTAGCTACACGAACAACGGAGAATTCGTCCAGTAAACCACTTATTTGGATCCCAGCCTCCAGGTTCAAAGCAAAAAGGAGGAACGAACCTCCGCTTGGTCTCGATTATGAGAAACAGCATGTCCGGACACGAAGAACAGTACACAACTAATTAACGTCTTAATAGTAGCTGTGTTTTATTGGGAATCTATCCATTGTACCGTAAGTAATTCCCAAAAAAACGCATCGACCGTAGCATGGACCGTAGATTTTTTATTTTTCTTTAATGAAAGAGTTTTTTACAAAGTAAAATTAAGAAAATATCAAAATTATGAACAATAATTAGATTTTATTCATATAAAATAGAAAGTAGAAAAACGTACCAATATTTAATTTATGTTTCAAACCTATTTCTTGTTTTCACTTTTTCTGCATTTGCAATTTTAAATTCGAATATTCATTTTTCACCAATAGAAAAGATATGATAAGTGAACGGGTTTGTTCATAGACTATGGCCAAGTATCTTTTTACACAGCTCAATTTCTGTATTGCTTTAAAAATCGTCTATGCCTTTCACACGAGGAAACAAAATTTGCTGGAGATTTGCTCGTTTCCTTTTAATGTATCTTTTATTTGAACGCACACTACAACGTAGTTTAAATTGTTCACTTCCCTTGCATTTCCCATTTATATTTCACGCTTTTATTTATTTTAGTAGTTGATCGATAGCTAGAGTTTTATTTTACAAGTCAATTTACAAATTTACTGAGTATGTTTTGCTTTCAATTCAATATTCACTCATCAGAGATCAGACTGCACTTAACATACGCGGAGAAAGGAACAATAGTTAACATTTGGTTTGCCATTTTCATGCACATGTCCAGACAAAAAAAACATTGGGTTTACAAAAATGTACGCCCTGTCCATGTCCATGTAGTGAATCGAATACCGTTCATGGCCAACGTCCACTAAACAGGGAAGAAAAATCACATTCTGTGAAGTTCAGTTGCCGCTTAGTGCGTTTAGGCTAGGCGCGCACATGCAATTTTTCCGAACCGAAATAGTTTAATCACTAGTTGAACGATGATCGCGCACATAAGCAACTTAAAAATCAATCAACGAGATAAACCAACACACAGACAACATATTGATTTAATGTGCGCTCAGTTACATTATTGTACGATGTGATACAAACTGAAGAACTTATTTGGGGCGATCGTTCGATTTGTGCCAAAACACAAACTTTTTAGTTGCTCGAATAGATATTGAGTTTTTTTTTTAATGGAATACGAAATTTATTAAAATGGATTAATTGACATTAGGGGTGTGCAAAATTGCACATATAGGTGGAATTTTAGACGTACTCCAGAAAATAATTGAGCAAAGAATACAGTTTTTAATAGTAAAAGTCAGAAACTTTTCAGAAGAACAGTTTATAATTTATTAAAAAAATGGAATTATCTAAGATTTTAGAAATATAAACTGGCCAATCGGTTTGTCTTACGAATGAAATTAATAATTATAACACTCCATGAACACATCCATCGAGATTCAATCCAATTATCAATCGTACCAATAAAACTAACAAAATCAAATTCGAGACTCGAATAAACGTCAACTAGCCACCCACCGTAGCTTCTACTTTAGCTTTTTACTACGACGGATAAACTTACGGTAGATAAATTTCCCAATAAAACACAGCTAGTGTTCCCTTATTTAAAGCCTAGAATCAAAATAGTAGAGGGGAATTAGTTCGACAATATCAAAACTGGGATCAGATTTTGCCACGGTTTATCATTTTTGCTCCGATAATAATACTGATACCAGCGAACTTTCGAAAACATGTGTGCCGGTAATCAGTTTTTTGTTCACTGTCCCAATTTTATACAACTCAGAAAATATAAATGGGCAACACTGTTGGTTGTGGCGGTAGAGCAACGAACTCCTGTTGTAGTTGCGACATGTGGCTTTGCATAAATATAAGCATTTCATGAATCTTTCGTCCTTTTAAATGTAAAACTCTGCTTATTTTTGTCGGAATGCCATTTTGCCCGATATGGGCTACTACTATAGGTATACTTATGTAGGTACACTTAACTCATGTATCTACATTTATATAGGTATAAGTGTATTTAAGAACCTGATGGGACCGTGGGAACAAGTTTTTTCACGGTAAGTGCATCCCTACGTAGCATTAAGCTGCCAAGCTGGGCGAAAAAAGGGGGGTTCTTAGTTTTTAAATTGACAGGGTTGAAAATTACGGAAAGCCTTCTTGTTGTGATATTTGAAAGAAAAGAAGGATGTACCTACAACATTCAAAAGAGTTCAGTCACACATTTGGCACTGGAACACTGCTTAATGTAAAACTTTCAAATGTTTCGCATATTATACACGTAATACATATTTATATAATTACATAATGTAGGTATACAAACATACATATAATACATGGAAACCGTTATACGTGAAGAACTTAATGAGTTTTGTTTTGGAAATTTTAAACTTAGTGAAAAGCCGTTGTAACAGTGTATGGCAATTTTGGTCCTGCTAAAAAATATAATGCCTACTACATACCTACAAGTACATGTAGATATGATTAAGAATGTATGTGAATAGTATATTTGAAATGACACTTAAGGATGTGTGAAACTTTTTTCAAACTTGATGTAGGAAGAGAGGAGGTAATTAAAGGTATGACGAACATTTGCAATTACAGTATATTTTTAAAAAGAAGGAAAGTCTTGAAGTGTGAAGATGAAAATTAGCATAACTTTGTAATATACATATATATGTGTGGGAAACGCAAATAAGATGTCAAGCTTGAGAAAAGTTTTAAGTAAAAAATATGCGTCCATGAAGCATTGTAAAGGATTAAGGAATTGACCTTCCTTTTCGTAACAAAAAGGAACGAAGCATGAAACGCCATTTGTACTTTTAATCTAAAAACTATCCGGACCAGAAGCTCTTGCACTGTTGTCAGACATTTGGTTTGAGTGCTTTAAAATTAAGGCTTATCATCAATTGTCATTTTGATCTATTTAAAGATGGGGTTAATTAAAATCATGGGCTTTTCTGAACAATCTGCAAATTCTGAAGGGGAAATTCCATCAAGCAAGTTTTGGGGGAAAACATGAAGTTACAATGATCGATTGGAACTTGCACTCGCAAGTTTCTATCTGTCCGTCGTGACGTGTTGGCCGAATAGGCGATACTGAATCCTTTTATAAAAGAAAACAAGTACTTTCTCTTGTCATCAATAACCGCCAGAAGCATTTTTGCCGCATCTATTTAAATTGAGATTGCATGATGGCGTGTCAAATTGTCTTAAGACTTTTTCGACATCAAAGGGCTTGGTAGTATTTTTGTCGACTTTGACGGCGCAGCGAGATTTCTCCATCATCATCCAGGGCAAGCGGACAAAGTTGGCAGGGATACTAAGGTGCGCCATAACTCTGTACAATTCGTCCGTGCCTACGCTATCACATTCGATGAAGAGGTGGTGTGTACATATTTGGCGATCCCAAGCTTTTTTCAAAATCTGTCGGAGTTGGAGTATTTTATCGACGGTTGACTATAATGATGAACTATAATACTTCTGTAGTTGGCATAGTTTAGAGCATCTCTTTTCTTTTGAATGAGGGACACTATACCGAGTTTCCATTCATTGGGCATACTTTCATCCGATCAAATTTAGCGGATAAGTTGGTGTTTGCTCCTTACGAAGAATATCGCTAACCGGACTTGTTGTAAGTCGAGTGGACAAAGACTTTGGGCAACAACTTCCAAGTTGACTGTTGCACTGACAGTTGAATATTGTCCATCTTCACCGTTTAGCAGTCTAGAAAAGTGTTGTGTGACTCTGTACCGTATCTGCTACCATATTCCCTCTCTCATCTCGACGGACTTCTTTGATTGAAATTTCGAACAACACCCCTCCCGCTACAGCCCTTATTAGATTCGCCGGCTCTCTGTTTTCCCCCCGAGAACTTGGTGTTCCAGCCTTCTTTTTTGCCCTTAGATCTCTAAGGATGCTCATTTAGGAGCTCTGGTTCTAGTTTTAAATATTGATTGGTAGAGTTCGTTCTTGACCAGGGGTTTCATTATGTTCGCCTAGTGAAACCCAGCATTATCAGTGGCGGCACTGGTCATCTGCATTTGATGCTTGGTGGCGAGCTTGCCGAAAGATTAAGAGAAATTGGATCAGCAAAAGTTCTTGAGATCTCAGGCGATTTTAGCTTCATGAGTCCTGACATCAAAACTTTTCACAGGATCAGCTCGGCGTTGTGGCTTCATAGATGTCCGCATACGTATATCTACTTGGGATATCGCTTAGTAGCGTTCTGAGTCTATGTTTGGCCCGGAAAGTTCGGACGTGCATATTACAGAAGCATCTCTGGCATCTATCGCAACATGATCAATCTGGTGGACGGTTTGATGATCTGGAGACCGGCAGGTCTGCTTGTGTATATCGAGGTTTGTTCCGCGCCGTTACTGGAACTTTTTTCGTGCAGGCTGTGTCCTCCGACTATCGAACCAAATGTTCCCCCTTTCAGACAACAAAAATTTTGGCATCATACTTCGGTTTCGGACACATATCATACGATCTCTCGGGAAGATCTAAGTATGCCTCCTTGGTTGAGTCATCAAAGATCTAAGGGTGGGGAGCCGATCTATCCGGCTCCTAATATAATATAATAAGTTGATAGTTGAAATTAAAAAAAATCTTTTCAACTTTTTTTGTTGTAAGTTGTTAGTTGAAATTATCAACTTTTCTTTTCTTTTTCTCAAAAAAAAACTTTCTAGCACTTTACAGAGCAACCAAAATCGCTCTTTCGCGCGCAGTTTGTCACACACACATTCATACGACTAACCAATCGTGTCAAAAGGTTTTCTGTCATTGTTCTCTTGCACATGCAGTTTAATGGCTTACATGGCCCCGTTGAAGAATTCCAGTGAGACGTTTCACTCACACAATTTCAAAGCACACTGAACATGAAAAGTTGTTAAGGATATGTCCCAAGACTTTCAAGTTCTTTTGAGAAAAGTGAAAGTTTAAAAAGCTGAAAAAAATATCTTTGGTCGTTTCCCCAGTTACGAAATATAATCTACAAGTCAGGGGAAGGTTCAATGAATAAATTCTTTAAAAATGCAAAAATAAATAAAACGTCAAATAACGATTTAATATTCGTTAGTTTTTCGATTAATGAAAATATTCATAAGTATTATGTAAGAATACTTAAAACGTAAGTTTAAGTATTTTTTCACAATTCGTTTGCATTGCTACATAAATTTAATTAAAACTTCTTAAGCTTTGGAATAATGAATTCTGTTTATAAAAAGTATGTACAGATTCTTAGGTTTCAAATGATCGATTAGTGAAAAAATACATCCGTCTTGAGAAAAGTTAGTTAAAACAGAAAATGCAAATATTTATTTATAATTTGTATGCATAAATACATAAATTTGATTCATAAGTTCTAAAACTTGGGTGGAATGAATTTCGTTCATAAAAGGTATGATTCGATTTTTATGAAATATTCTTTGAAATTGTGTATTCGTTCTTAAACAAAATTCATAAAAATATTTTCCACAGAAAAATGTTTAAGAAAACTGATTCTTAAATTTTATGAATTGCTCTTAAAATCAAACTTTTTTTTAAAGAATACGTGCTTAAATTTAATGAATATTCCTTAAAAATTAATGAATTTCGGTTTATGAACGAGATTCATAGTTTTTAAGAATAATAATTTGTTTCAGTGTAGTAGCCCGTATACGATGTACATCATATAGTTCGTTTCAGCTGGAGCTGGAGACACCACCACACGGTTGGCCTACATACCTAGATAATACTTTATAGAAAATTCATTATAGTGAATTCTTCCGCTACCGTCTTTATAAGAGTACCTTCTCTTTCATTGCAGGGTAATTAGTAGTGGCGTCCTACTCCACTTCTACCTGTCGACTATGGGTTGCACTTCTGCAGAAACGACTTTTCGCTATCACATAGCTCAAAGCTTCATAGTAGTAGTCATCGTAAGTCCGACTGCTACGACAAGGCTTAATGCAATTTTGTTTGAAATATCTCAAAAATCAAGTGCTAGACATTATAAATAGAGATTCTGATGATTAAACATTAGGTTGGTGTCAGAATCGCAAAACCCCACAATACCGAAAATCCAACATCGAGAAAAACTAGGTTAGGTGAGGTTAGGCTGAAGTTGCCGTAAGGAAAACGACTGACATACTTAGACCGTCAGCTTAGATAGGTCCATTGTGATGCCACATGAAGAGATATTTGCGCTTTAATTAAACCAATTGGAGACTCTAATGAAGCGACTTAGGTGGTGAATCTCTATTTGTCTTAGATCCCCGGGGTCATCGAAGGAGTATTTTCCGAGGTGTAATTTACGTCCTTGGGAGAGAGCCGGACATGACCAAAGAGCGTAAGAGCTATACAAAATGAAAATGTGTGCTATTTTGAGTAAGAGTAGTTTTATATGACATTTCCTTGGACATCATTAGACTTGAACGCTTCGCGAGTTTCAAGGAATTTAAGTCTTGATCTCATATTGAAAGAAAAACAAACAAATTTTTGAATTTTCAAAATCCCGAAAATGTAAAAGTGTGTTCAAAAATCGTTTCTTTCTCCCACATGGATTTTGTTTTTGTTTACGTGGTACCAATCTTCATAGAAACTATGAGCCCGATGCTCATAGTACTGTAAGATTCTGACTCATTTTAAGACATCTTTCTTATTTTCTTTGTTCGACTACTACTAATTTGCCTTAACAAGTAGTTTAAATTGATTCGCATATGGCCTAGTGAGGGGTACTTCAGGTAACGCATATGAAACTGATAATCGTTATTGCGCTAAGTCGAACGGTCTTATACTTTTAAGTCATGCCGCATGGTTTACCTCGTCAATTGATTGTAGATTTGTTCTATTACGGTTAAGCGAGTTCTCAGTTTTCCAGGAAAAAACTGCTATTTCACCTCCAATAGTTGGTAAACCTAAGTATGATTTTGTTTTAAGTAAAATTTACATGAATTGATTTATGCTCATTAAAACCCATTTACACCATTTTTTGGTCTATTCCGAAATATTGTTCAAGGTTCGATGGAGGTTTCCTTGGCTGTTATGGCATCTTCTTCTTGGGAGAAGTATAAAACGAACAAGATCGGACCATGAATATTTTCTTGGGGAACACCAGAATAAATTTCCTAAAATCACGAATATTCCCTACCTTGTTTAGGGAACACACATTTTTTTCATTATTATAGTTATTCTATGCAGACCTGAACCTGATCAATTGTTGAGTGGCTTTTCCAGAAACCAAACTGATGATCCGAAATAAGACGTTTTCTCAATTATGGGAAGCATTCTGTTGAGGAAGATTTTCTCAAATACATTGAAAATCAGCGGCAAGGAGAAATCGTTCTATAATATTTCTTTTCGTTCAGGGGGTTTATCGGTTTTGCAATCATTATTACTTTTGCAACTTTTCATTAAAGTGGAGCGTATGAAACCCTTAATGCCGCATATTCATAAAGTATAGAAGTTTGGTTATTGCTTTTCTCGGTTCGGTAGTCCTATAAGGGCACGATCATTTATTAAATCGCACCCAAGAGCCTTATTTTAAGATTTTTAATTCTCTACTACAAGTGGGATAGTCAGAAATTTCGAATAATAAAGATCTCAAATAACGATTGATTCTCATGGAGTTAGAAACCAGATGTTAAAAAGGTTTGAACATTTCCGCAAGGTATTAAGCAAATAAATCTGCTTTAGATATCCTTATCGGGTTAAGCCCATTCGCAATTATTATTTTTATTGATAGGTGCTGAATGTATTTGAGGAATTTGTATTGCCTTTAAAAGCTTGCCAGAGAGACTAGTTTGCATTTCTCTGCATCCAGGAGCCAGGAGGATTGCCTCTTTCAGTTTATCGGAGATTCGATTTAAAATGGTTTGGTGCTGGGGAGCACAGAATTGTTGCCATATTTTGAGCAGTCTTCTCTTACTTGCGATATAGCTATGTACTATAGGGAGAGTTTTGCATTTGGAAAAAAATCGAGCTCGAGATTTTAATCAAACTTGACATTATGATGATAGAAAATACCAAAAAACTGGGTTCCGAAATTCCGTTTATCTGTCTGTACAACGGTCTACAGCTTAAACGGCTAAAATGATTTTCTTTAAACTTGGTATTTAAGTGTTTTAGGTTAGATAGATTTTTTAATCGTTTGTTTAAACCCAAAACTAACGGTACATGCCATACATTTTTTTTACAATCTTAATTATCTCGAAAACGACTCTAATGATGTTGATACAAGAAATACACGTGCACTTTCATAAAAATAGTCTACATTTTGGTTAATTTTTTTAAAACAATATTTTGTTATTAAAAACAATTTTATTTATTTTGGACTTTCTCATAAGAGTCTAAACGGATTTCGATAAAAAATTTTATGAATGAGATCCTTTAATTTTTGAAAAATATTTTTTATTTTGAAAATCCAATACATATTTCGAAAATGGTGGGCGATTTTTTTTGAAATTCAGCGTTTAACATAATTAAATACATAAGATTGACATAATTAAATTTTTTTTTGAAAAAAAGTTTACGAAATTTTGTAGTTAAAAAATCAAGTTAAAAAACTTAAAACATATTGAGCTGTTTCTACTAAAAATATTGTGCTTAAGAGGTGATCGAACATGATAGGAAGTATGTACGATCAAGTCGTGCATTTTATTTATTTGAGTACGGATTGTTACTATTGTGTGAAGTATTGTTCCAAGTATAGTATTTTGTACGACTTAATTGAATTTGTCGAATTAATCTTTAAGCTCGAACGGAGTTTTCAGGTACATTTTAAGAGCAATATTTTCTTTACAATCTTCTCGAAATTTATCCCAGTTAGTTACGCTATCAGCTAAATATATATGTAGTGCGATCGACTTTATAAGGAGATTCATATTCCGGTATTAATTTTGCTGAAGTCGGTCATAAAATAAAATGCGCGACTGGATCGTACGAACTTGCTCTTTGAGATAACAACTTTAATGTAGCTAACCATTGAGGTTAAGTTAGTTAGGTGTATTTATCCTATGCAGGTTTGAAACCTATGTAGGTAAGATTACCTTGATTCTGAGTATAATGAATGGATGATTCAAGGAATAGTTACATAGATAGCTTCCTTCAAATGTATGTTTAAATCTAAGTTATGGATTTAAATCATGTAAGTTAGGAGGGTAAAATGTATCTACATATATATACTTATTGATGGAATCTTAGTATGTTTTATTTTCATTATTATATGCACATGTTATATAATAATGAAAATGAAGGATGTAGGTGGGTAGGTAGCTATATAACTACATACAATTTCATAATTTAGGTGCAATATGCATCACATAAGATTCATGTGATTTTTAAAGACACTTTGTATATATAAATATATGGGGGCCAACATTGTATGTAGTATCCAGTGACGTACGCAAAAATACGTAAAAACGGTATAATAATTAGGTAGACATAAATGGATAAGATACATATTTAAATGTTCTCATATTGCTAGCCGTTATAGTTTGAGGGAAAACAAAGCTGCAGTTTGAATTCATAGATAAATTAGCATATATCAAAAAAAATCGTTGGAGCGGTTTTTTAATAAATTCATTTTTTATGTATAAGATTTTGAAAACATTTTTAGAAAAAAAAATTAAAACGCCATTTTGAAGACATTATTAATATACATATTTAAATTTAAAAAAAAAATTCTGCGACTGGTTTTTGAAAAATCAATTTCTCAAAAAAAAATTATTTATTTTTTTAAAATCGAAAAAATTTTTTTTGGAAAATTTGGGCGCAGTTTTCTTAACAACTTTGGGGAGCATTTGTCTAAACTAATTTATTTTAATCGGTTCATCCAATATTGAGAAAGTCGAAAATATGAAAAGTGGTTCTATGGGAAGTACCGTTAAGAAGTACACAAAATGAAATATCTTTATACTTAAAAATGAACTAAATTTAAAAACACCCAATTTTTTTTATAAAAATTCTTGGACCCGTTTTCGAGAAATAAATTTTTATCTCAACGGTTTTTTAACATTTGTATGGGAGGTACCTTTGTTTTTTATTTTAGAAAAATATTTTTTTTAACTATTCAAGATAATGTCAAAAAACCACTAAATACGAAGTTTCGAAAAAATCTATTGAGTCGTTTTCGAAATTTTGAATTTTCAAAAAAAAATTAATTTCTAAAAAAAAATTTTGTTTGAAAAATTTTGGTATACAAAGTGTTTAAATTTTCTAGGAGCTTCTGCGTAAAAAAATATCAAAAAAATCAGAGTAACCGTTTCTGAGAAAATCGAAAACCAAAAAAATGGTTTTACTAGGGGTGGCTGCGCGATATTGGTGTGCTCGCCTTTCAACCTCGTGGTTGCAGGTTCGAATCCTGCCGTTGTCTATGTCTTCTTATATTCCATTAAAAATCAATTCTAAAAATTGTCATAAAATAAGTTGCTGCTTTGCTCATTACATGCTGTTTAGGCATAACACCAACAACATGTTATTGAGTAAACTAGCATACCCATAAAAAAAATATGACAACGAAATAAATAAAATAATGCGAATTATAAGGGACATAAATAAATAAGACACGGTAATTCCCTCCGCATTAGTTCAGCCGCCATGCCTGGAGATAAATCTGAGACATCAACCATCTCTATTCTCAGAACATCGCGCCACACATCTTTCTTATCCTTATTTCTCTTCTTCCACCGGATGACCGCCCTGTGTTAAGAAAAACATATAAAGGGTATTTATCATCCCTTTAGCGCGTGCAAAGTTAAAAAAAAAAAAATAACAATTTTTTTCCAAAAAAAAAAAATTATTAAAAGGTAACCTTTCCCTTCATTAATGAACAGATTTTTTTTTATAAAAATCGTTATGGCCGTTTTTGAGAAAAATTAGATATTTGTTCTTGGCAAAACAAAATATATGGGAGCTACTGTTATTTGTAATGAAAAAAAAACATGTGGTCATATTATCGAAAAAACAATATGTACCAAGTTTGAAGCAAATCCACCGAACCGTTCAGGCTGCAGACTCCAGGACAGACAGACATAAAGACAGACGGAATTAGAGGTTCCACTTTTTTGGTGCTCTCTATGATCGTAATGTTTGATTGTTAGAAAAAAAAAAAATTTACGAATACGTAACTTGCCTTATAGTACCTATAATCGCAAGTAAAAAATGATTTAAATTAGAGATGTGGCGGATATCCGGTAGGTATTCGGTATCCGGCCTATCCGGCTGCTTTTATAATATTCAGCCGGAGCCGAATAATCTTTTTATATCCGGCCGAATACCTGATAGTCGTTTTTTCAGTAAAAAAATTTTTTTTTAAAATTAAGTTTTATGATCTGATTGATTTTAGTTCATATAATAAATATGGGCTATCAGGAATTCAATATTGTACCTTTACTTTAACCAAATTATGGTAAACAGAGATTAGTTTTTTCTGCCTTCGTGTGTACTTTTATTTATTTTTTTTTTATTTTATGTACTTAATCTATTAGATTTTATAATAATACTTACATTAGACTAATTAATAAATACATTTAAAACATAAAATAAAAAAAATTAATATAAAATAAATAATAATAAACTAGCATATTTTCAAACGCACTTCTATTAAAATGAAAGTTAAAATCTATATAAATCGAAGCGTTATTGATTTCGCTGGCACTGCGATTTATAGGCTCATTTCCAACTAAAGGGTGATTTTTTTGCTACTTGGTTTTTGACGTTTATATTTTTGACAGATCACACATGACAAATTCCACGAACATTTGACATTTCGATTCAGTATTGCTTGCCATTTCATCATGAATAGACTTACGCCTGAACAACGTTTGCAAATTATTGAAATTTATTATCAAAATTCGTGCTCTGTGAAAAATGTCGATATTATGAAATTATCGCAAAATTGTCTTCAGCGACGAGGCTCATTTTTGGCTAAATGGATACGTGAATAAGCAGAATTGCCGTATTTGGAGTGAAGAGCAGCCAGAGGCAATTCAGCAGCTACCAATGCATCCCGAAAAATGCACTGCTTGGTGCGGTTTATGGGCAGGCGGCATCATTGGACCGTACTTCTTCAAGGACGATGAAGGCCGCAGGGTTACGGTCAATGGAGAAAGGTACCGTTCGATGATAACAGATTTTTTTTTGCCGAAAATGCAAGAATTGAACTCGGTCAACATGTGGTTCCAACAGGACAGTGCCACATGCCACACTGCACCAAATTGAGAGGCGAATTTGGTGAGCAGTTGATCTCACGTTTTGGCGCAGTCAATTGGCCACCAAGATCATGTGATTTGACCCCGTTAGACTATTTTTTGTGGGGCTATGTTAAGTCTATTGTCTATTGGGACAAGCCAAACACGATTGCTGCCTTGAAAGCCAACATTGAACGCGTCATTGGTTAGATTCCGGCCGAAATGTGTGAAAAAGTTTGCCAAAATTGGACCTTCAGAATGGACCACCTGAAGCGTAGCCGCGGGCAACATTTAAGTGAAATTATTTTTAAAAAGTACATGGCCGAAATTGATTTATCGATCCAAATAAAAACTTCATTCACTTTTTACAAGTTTCTGTGTTTTTTTGAATTTTCAAAATCCAAGCTCTTAAAAAATCACCGTTTATAAAGAAGCCTCTTAGCAAAATCCTCTCTTCTTGTTTTCTCACTTAAAACAGATTCCAATTATGATTTTCGCAGATTTAAATTAAACACTCTGCAACGAGCTTTAGAGCCTGATAAAACTACCTAAGGCATAAAAAAAGTATCACCCAAAATTATTCAAAAGTTTGCGATGAAAACATATCCTCGCTTCGTTATGAACTTCATATATAGTTTCCTTTCACATGAATGGCATTTCCAAATAGAGGTGCATTCTCGCACCTTCTTTTGTCCTTCAATCCTTCTAGGCAAACAGCCCATTTACCTATGGCACATCATCAAAACTATATCTAAATTATGTAGTTTTATAATGTAAACATATAGATATGTACTTACGGGTATTGAAAATGCCTTCACATGTGAAATTTCCTATCAGTTCGATCTAAGGATGTCAGTCAGTTGAGGTAGAAACCATCATATATGTCATCCATTCATGCAACCATATTTGCATTTACCCAGTAATCGCTTTGCTCCATCGACGAAACGGAAGGATAATGGAGACTCGTGTCGCTCCGCTTATATAGGTGTTCGACATATGGCTTCGGCTTGAGTCGTGTAGACGAAACGAAAATATGAATTCCTTTCATATGATATAGGTATGGAGGACAAGAGAAATCTCAAAGCCATATACACAGTTGAAGAGCTTTTGATGACTTCCACTAGATAATACGACTGAGTGACACCTTCAAACTTAGATGGATTGTACTCGTGCTCGTGCTCGTGCTCCTCATGGAAGTAAGATAGAACTCTTTGGAACTTATCGTCGCATATTTTACGCCCTCATACCCGCTCTTCAAACTATACATACCCAGCTCATATCAATATAAATCCTTGTTCCTTACCTCACGCTCAAAAACATATACATATACACACGTATGGATAAGTGCAACCAACTTCTATTGCTACTGGCTTCTGGCGTTGGTGATGATGTCAATTATAATATATGGGGCGTGCAAAATGACGCGATCTTATCTGCGAATTCTATGGTAGATTCCAATTTTATTGCTCCTTGGATAAGCGGCGGGCGCAAAACGAGTGCTTATAGATATACGAATGGACAAGGAAGTCTTAGAATAGTCCGCTTGCAAAGACATTATTTGTAAGGATTTCTTCCATTTTTTCGTTTCGTTATGTGTCCTGACCTGAATATAATATTTATGAGGTGAGCCTCCTCGAGGTAAGAAATTGGCTGTTTTCTTTCTTTTTCTTCACATCGCGATATCACAGAGAATTGGAAGAATGCTTTCTATGACGTTTTATATGCTAAAATATCTTAGAAGGTGATTCCTTAGTTTTTTTTTTTATTATTATTTTTTGTCCTCTGCACTTTTGCAACTCTGCGATTTCAAATAAAGATTAGGACTTGGATTTGAGGTTGACTAAAGGAATAAATTACGAGATAGTTTTTCATTTTGATCGTTTGCTATGGTTTCTGGGTGTTGGAGTAAATTTCATTCAACTGACGAGGATTTTTTTTTTTTGAAGAAGTGTAGTTTTTTGTTTGTTGTTTTGAAGACGTTTATAAGCTTCGACTTCAAAATATTCATTTTAATGGAACCAAGTAGACAGGAAGTCGGTTAGTGATGCGTTGGCCGTAATGGGTCAGCTCGTAAGATTCAAAATGTGAGATATCATTCAGTGCTGCACTTCCATGTGCCAGTGCGTAAGGTGTGAGCAAAAGATTGTAAGATGTAGATAAGTTGTTAAGAGATTTCTTTTTTGCCTTGGCTCTTGTTCCGATCTTGAGGCTAACTTTTAAATAAATAATTATTTCCGTGACCTTTGTCATAATTTTTGCGCTGAGTTTTTTAGACACCATTTTGAATAGTGTGTATATTAAGAAAGAAATAAAATGCACGACTGGATAGTACGAACTTGCTCTTGTAGCTAACAACTTTAATGTAGCTAAACATTGACAGTAGGTAACCTAGTTATCCTATGAATGTTAATGGCCGATGTAGGTATACGTACATATAAAATTCAAATTTCAAAAAAATTTACTGACTGTTTTTTACAAAATCGAAAAAAGAAATTATTTATTTTTGAAAAATCGAAAAACTTTTTTTTGGAAAATTTTAGTATGCTGATTTCTTAAAATTTTAAAGGAGCATTTGCATAAAAAAGTAATTTTCATCGGTCCATCCAACAGTTAGAGACTCGAAAATATGAAAAGTGGTTCTATGGGAAGTAACATTAAAAAGTACGCAAAATGAAATATGTTTGTATTTAAAAGTAGACAGTACTAATCTAAAACACACACCTTTTTTTAGAAAGATTCGTGGAGCCGTTTTTGAGAAATACATTTTCTTCTTAAAGGTCTTTTAGCATTTGTATGGGAGGCACCGTTGTCTTTTATTTTATTGAAATAATTTTTTTTAACTATGCAAGGTAATGTTAAAAACCCAAAAAAAAAATGTTAAAAATTTTCAAGAAATCAAATTAATCATGTTCCATAAAATCAACCATTTTGGGTTCTACAAAAAATAACCATTTTTTCAAAAAAAAAAAATATGTAGAGGCATCTTTTCCCTTCATTATTGAACTGATTTTTTCTTTGTAAAAATCGTTCGAGTCTTTTTTGACAGACAAAATAAGTGTTCTTAGCCAAAAAAAAGAGCAACGACTGGATCGCATGAACTTGCTCTTATGTTCGATCACATCGAATGCAAAAGATTTCTATAATCCAAATATATTTTTAAAGTCGTTCTTAACTTAATGTTTTATATATACAAAATTTCATTAATTTTTTTCTAGTAAGAATTTGTATGATAATCTTAAATATTTAATAATATAAACTTAAGATTAAATTGGCTAAATTAAAGTAGAAATAATTAAAAATTCTGAAATAAATACTTAAACTAATTTGAGCTCTAAAAAAAGTACGCCATTTTATTTCTTGGATAAATTTGAATATATGAGACAAAAGTTTAAGCATATGTGGAGCGGTTTTTGAAAAACAAAGTTTTATTTTATACTTTTTAGAAAACATTTTTTAAAAAATCAGAAACGACAATTCATAGGTATTCAAATACATATAACTATAATTTTTGAAAAAAAATTTAATGAGCAGTTTTCAAAATATAATTTAAATTTTTTTAAATGCTTTTAAAAATACAAATATTAATTATAAATATTAATTAAAAATATTGGTATGTAGTATAAATTGGGCTAACTACACGTATATATGGGCGAAACTTCGAAAGAATCGGTTAAGCCATTTATGAAAAAGTCGTATGCAAAAAAAAACCGTCTTATGGAAAGTACGTTTTTAGACATTTTTAAAATTTTTTTCCACCATGTCACGGCAAAATTTGTCGCGACGAGTTTAATCCTCGTGGTTTGTTTTTAATAATAATTTTTGTTGACAACTCTTCTTCCACCTTACTAAGAGAAAGCGGGACGGCCATGGTCCATCAGCCATCGGTTCTTCCTCTCAGTACTGTGGAAGAAAACAAGATGGATGAGTGTGGCGAATTTAGCCAAATCGTAGTGTGAAGTGTTACCCATCTGGAATTTACGAAAAAGAACGTATTGATGTTTTATCGACAACTCGATGTCACTCCGATTGGAGAATGGCCAACGGCCCGTACTAATTTTTAATGGTTTCATTTTACATTTTATTATAACTTATGAATTGATTAACTTTCTTTTTCTGTAAAGATGGACTCTTACCGTTGGTTCCCACCTTCTTTCAACCTTCTAAAACAGTCAAACTGGTTCTTTCACACTGGGTTGGTTCATAGCTGCATTTTAACTTTCGCTCTGAGTGGAGTTTTCGCTTTTCCTTTCTTTTTCCGACGGGTTTCGCGTTTTATTTTTTTGAGTTGTAGAAAATAAGTTTCATTGATTTTTCTTGCTTTTAAAATTTTGTTTTTAAGGAACAGTTCCAAGATGACTTGCATTTATTAGGGAAAAAAGGTTGTAAGTAAGCAGGACGGCGAGACTTCCACACGTCGGCACTACTCTGCAACTTTGCGCTCTCTGGCCAGTGGTGACGCGATTGGAAGGCCGCTGCTCCAGTTTTCTCTTTTCACATCGATATTTTATTAGCATGGATGAATATCGCACATCTTTAGCATGTCGATTTCATCATCTTATAGTGTTTTCAAACATTTTAAGCACGTGACCCCTTTGAGAGTAAACAGATTTTGGCGACCCCACATTATAAAAAATACTTGGCGAGTTATTTAAAAAGCCTCATACACTGCCCTTTCATACCTTTCATCTTTCATGTCTAATTATAGGCATGAGATTTGACTTTTTCGCGATGAAATTTTCCGTGATCCCAAAAATTAAAAACAAAAAAATAGTGTAAACATTAGAATTATCATTTATTTTTTTCAACTGAGTACTTATTGATCAAAAGATTAATGTCGTTTTTATTTTGTAAACCGGGATCCCGGATCCCAAATGAACATCTTTTTTTTGTTTCTGACGATTCTGAATTTGAATGTGATTGTATAGGTGAAAATAATTGTGTACGTAAAAATAATCAAAATCAAAAATTATGTTTGTTGCAAAATGAGAACAGTCGAGTTTGACGTTCAAGTATAATGAATGTGTGAGTGTTTCTTGTTTCGATTCTGATTTCAAATCCATAAGGAAAAATTCTGTTCTTTTCAGAATCAGAACTGTCATTTTTTTTCAAATGAACACTTTCAGAAGAGTCCAGTAAGCTTCCGGATGCCAAATAAAGGCGACGTAAGTGTTGTGATATGTTTTTTACGAATGAGCATAATGGATAAATTTAGTTTTCCATTGGATATCCAAAAGTATTCCGAAGCGACCGGAAGTCTTCTAAAACCACTCAATTGGAAAAAAAATTATCTTCTGACGTTTCTGAGAATAAAAATTGTCTTCTTGATTTGACACCAGCATCAACTCAAAAAGCATATTCATACTCAAATGTCAAATTACTATTTTCTATTTGGTTTTTCGTCCTCGTGGTTTATAATACAAAACCACACACACAAAAAGGCAAATTATCAGAATTGAGTAGAAGCAATTAGCACTGTTTCATTGGATATCAGAATGAGTGAATAGCTGAGTGAAACCAATGGAAAACGGCATGTTTCTCAAAAGAAATTCGTAGAGTGGTACCTCCGCGCAGAAGATTTTCCAAGACGTCTAATCAGATTAATTGACATAATCGTATCAGTAAGCTATTAAATTCTTATCATGATACCGAATTTGCATAATTTGGAGGAGATGCTATTAAGTTACTTTCCGCAACTGGATTCTGGAAATGGATAAAGATGAATAATAAATCCTTTTTTTAATATATCAGCCCAACTCGCCGATAAAGATGAAATCTTATAGATTTACCTGCTGAGAATGTAATTCAATTTAACATATATTGATAATTTCAAGATAAAGAGAAAATTAGAACATCAAGAGCTTGCAAAAGTGGCTTTATAGAATTCTTAGTGCCATTCGCCACTTTATACCTATGTAAACTCAAGTTCTCTTCAAAAAAAAAAAAAAAAAACTAAGAAGAGAAATAGGCTTAATTTGGAAAATGATTTTACTGTTAACGTCTCAATGATAAAACCAAAGTTTAAGCATTCCTTAAAAAATAAGCAGATACGCCCGTCTCACTAAAAAATATTATGTGTTTTATTTTTGGTTTACTACAGGACTGACAACGGGTAAATTCCTAAGCAGCTAGCAAGTCTTGGGCAAACATGAAATGACTGTTTTTTTCAATCTTACCGACTTGCGACCGCGACCCCATAGAGGGTCCTGACCCACACTTTGAAAAACACTGATCCTATGAATCTATAATTTTTTCCCGTACCGGAGAATGCACAACGTGCCTATAGAAGTTTTCACTTCAAAAACGTATGTGCATAGGTATTACCGTAAAAAAAAATATGTACCAAGTTTGCTGAAGACTCCAGGACAGAGAGACAGGCGGAATCGCGGGACCCACCTTTATGGGGTTTTCGTTTTATAGATAGATTTTGTAACGAAATAATAGTGTACAATCAGGTCCATATTATGTCCCACCTCCAAAAAAATAGTTTATCTTGCAAGAACAAGATACGTATATTCCATTTAAAAGCCGAATTCTGATTCTTATTTAGCGTACTACATATGCGAGCGTCTTAAGTTTTTCTGTAAACTTTAATCGGAAAGTATCAGTGTAGCCCATCATACGCGGCAGATCAAATATGGACCAAATCTTCACTTTACAAATCCAAGCAAAGTCTCAAAAAATTAATGGCGAGAAGCACCATTTCTTTATCGAAAGCCGCAAATTTTAAAGCTTTCATCTTCAGGAGGTACATATATATTTTGTTGGTCGTACTCTGGATCTCGGGAAAACTAATATATTTGTATACAAGGTTTTATATATATTTGGAAAATATAGTTCTTCCGAGCTATTTACAACGTGCAAAGAACTTAGGTAAGTATATGCGCTATGATCATGTCACTTCTTCAATCTCATTGGAGAAAGAATAAGGAGTAATGAACAATTTAAAATATGTCGATAAATCTTAAATTAAATTGAATCGTTTCTAATTTGTTGTCAACCAAAGTATTACACTTTTGAACTAAAATTTTACCGTTATACAATAAATGCAATCTGTCAAAGTGCGTATGCATATTGTTTCAAAGACAAAAAATAAAGAAGGTATTAAGAGCAAGAAACGCACCGTTATGATATCGAAATCAATCAGAATATGGGTAAACAAAACAACAACGCTATCGTTTCTAATTAGTTGTCAACGGCTGTAAGTCCATAGGCATACACAGTCTATACTCTGTTCAATTTATATTTTCAGGACACTGCTTATGGGAGAGCTTTTTTCAAACACACTGGTGCCGGCTGTTGTTTCCATGACACTCAACTTAGGAAATTACCTCTGAAATATTCCATAAATCCACGTACATTCCACATTACCTGTTTGCTCCCCGGCTGTGAAGAGACTGATCGCCAATTTAACTCTCGTTTATTGTGTTTATTAAAGAAAAAACACGTTGATTCCGAGTTACCATTCCTCCGTTGATGGAAATTCTAATACTCTTCTCTTTGCTTTTTACTATAGAGGTTTTAGAATTGAAGCTTTCTTAGAGCTTATGAGAGTATATATTTTAAGTTTAAGGAAAAAGGTGTTGTCAGTGCGTGCTTTTCTGCTTACATCTTTTAGTTTTCTTTTTTGGAACATGGTTAAAATGCAGCTATACAATATTTGTTGGGCATTTTTATTAAGGAGAAATTACTATTTGAACAAGTTTTTGATGGAATTCGGTTAATCAATTATTTTCAACTTTAAATTACGAAGTTGTTTTTTTCTTCATGAAAATAAATCTAAAAAGAGGAGTGTTTCGTGTTTATATATAAATATTATATTTAAAATAGTGCAGTGGAATTTGAAGTGATATTTTTATTTTTGTGCAGTGTTTATATATTTATATATTTTTTTACGTTATTTATTTTTACGTTAAAAGAGATTAAGCCTTCTGGAGAACTCTTAAGAAAACCTCACCTCTTGGTGGTGTGGATTTTTATTTGGATTTAGTTTATTGTTTTTAAATTTAGTTTACTATCTACATGGTTCTGTTCATGAAATCTAAATTAACAGTTGGTAATACTATCAACATTTGTGAGAGAAATATGCCAATTTATAATGCTAACTGTGGCAACCATGGAAAATGGAAAAACTTTATAGAAATAGTGATAATCCATAATAGCAAGGGTGAAAGGCAAATATCCTATCTTCCTTGTACTGAAAATATAAATTGAACAGAGTATAGCTATGCACGCATTTAGCGTATTTCAATGTTATTGTTTTGTGGTTTGTCCTTTTGCTTTATTTATCGAAATTCTCATTAGCAACAGAAATTATTTCACATCACAAAATAAATTACTAAAGTTTTCATAAATATTTGGATTCAAATCAAATTCATCAGCTTTAAGATAATTTTAAACCACAGGAAGTCCCATCGTGTGCCGAGATAGAACCATTTCCAGATCTAGTATAATAGGAAACCAGCTAAATCCAACCACTCTGCATGACTTTTCGGTCGTTTCTTTAACCGAAATCCTAAACATCCAAAAGCCTTTAGATCAACATTCCAAACGAATTATACACCATAAAATCGTTCAAAGTAGAAAATTAATAAATCTCCGCGGCACATATGGTGGGGTAAAATATATTTTAACCATAAACAAAACATATAGATGCCACTGCCACCTGTCAGCGAAATTTTCGAAATATAATTATTGCATTTGAAAACATTTTTTTTATATGCTGTTGGCTTTTTTGACCACTAATCATCAATGTACGGAGAGAGAGTGGACATTCCAGATAGTACATATATGTATGTATGGGAAAACTATAGTCACACGAAGAAATGGCCACAAATCATAAACAATAAATACCACCACTAGGTGTCACCCCAGACAACGCCTACATTTTTTGGCATCCGGCTGTGACCATTTCCCTGACCACATATATTTGGGAACTCGCAAGAACATGTACACAAGGTATACCTATGCATACACATACATATATAGGACACTATATAATGCCAAAAATCGCGGATCCTTTCGACACAGGACATCGTGCTGACAACATTATTCGTGGCGAAATGCTTTCACCCGAAATGACCTGCTGCAACTGCGGTTCGCTGTATGTATACGGAAAAGTTTACATGGGATGAAGTTTTTGCTTTCGAATGCTCCATATCTTTTGGGTGAAATAGGTCAGTGGAATATTCATATTGCAAATTATAGCATAAAGCGAAACAAACAGTGGCCGCTGGTAATTACCAAACGTGTTGAAAATTTTTAATTGCATTCATGCTTGTTATCATGAAATGTATGAAAGCAGTAAATTGATCCATTAATGACATTCGGCAATGGCTTGGTATCACAGGAAACGTGTTATAGCAAAGGCAGTGACCATCAAAATAAAATCCACGACCGAATCGCACGTACTTGCTCATAATGTTCGATCACATCATATGCACAAGATTCTTAGTAGAAACGGCTAAATATATTCTTAAAGTCGTTTCTTACTTATTTTTTTATAAATAAAAAATATTTAAGTAAAAAAAACATATATTGGTAACGAAATTTTAAGAATTAAACAATATAAACTTAAAAACAGAATTTCAAAAACATCGCCAACTCTTCTCCGAAATATTGAATTTTCAAAAAATTAAAAAAAAGGTTTTTTTTTCAAAATCCAAAAAAGTATTTATCGAAAATGTTGGTATGCAGTATTGTTTAGAATTAAAAGTGCCTCGTATACAAGCATTTTGATTAAAAGCCGTTAACTGTTTATGAGAAAGTTGAAAATCAAAACAAAATATTGTATAAAAGGTAGCGTTAAAAACTAAATATCTAAACACATTTTTGAACCACAATGTATTTTGAAGAAAAATGTTTCGAGTGCTTAGCCTGTAGATCGACTTACATACATACAGACAGACAGAACAATATATTTTGTTTAACGTATACACCGGCCGGTTGGGGCATAATTACACGGTGGGCCTACACATATACGGGCATCAATGAGAAGGCATGAGTGAAAATTGCAACAAGCTTCTATCTATGAGCAACAACACCGCCACTCATAGTATAGACGAATCGTATAGCAACCACAGCCACTGCGAGCTCTCTGAAGAGGCCATCCCAATACTTGTATTTTTAGGCATTAGCTGGAAAGTAGTGGGATACAAGTCCCCGCAGTACCGAATTACGGTACTATTTTGGGTCTTTTCATCCACCTAAGTGAAGAATGCACTACCAGGTTTTCTTTGCAAAGAAACGACAGACAGATAGACAAACGGACTGGCCGGACCCACATTTTTAGTATTATCTATTATGGTTATGTCAAGGTTTGATTTCATTTCATCGTGGTTGATAATCAGCCGAGAAGTATTCTCTATGAAATAATAAAAGAATATAAAATATATTTTTCCCCCATCTGTCAAACCACCAGCTGTCAAATTCTAGGATGAAGATGAATTATAAAAACCTTTGAAAATCCGAAAAATTCTACTTTTTATTTTTTTTATTTTGCTCCGGAAAATAAGATTTCTGGGCAATCAGTTGACATTTGAAACGAAATATTCTCTATACGTCAAAATATAATTTGTTACCCGTCTGTCAAGCCACCAGCTGTCAAATTATATCAAGGGATGGCTGATATGAAGATAGATTAAGAAACATCTGAAACCTCTCAAAAATTCTACTTTTCATTTTTGCTCCGGAAAATTGCGGTTCAAATCCGGTATCGTATCGTTTCCAGTTACCTTCCTATTTAAAACCAAGGACTCTAAAAATTTTGATTTTAATATTCAAATAAACCGTTACCGAATAATCGTCCTCCATCGAAGTATTTACCACGCGTAACGATGCTTGATTTCGCTGATCGATGGGAAGCAATGTTTTCATCACAGCCAAGACCGTTGAGAAATTTGAAGTAGCGTGTTATGTGCTTAATTTTTTTTTATTAAAATCCTTAAAGCCGTTTTTCGATAATTGAGTTTTGCCATTTTGGCCCCAAAAATTTGTAGGGCAGGTATACCGTTATTTTTGGAGCTAGTTAATTAGCTGAAAAATAGATTTAAAAAAGAATCTAGCCAATCAACTTGAACGCTTAAGTACCAAGTTGGAAAACAATCCCTTCATCGGCTTAGGCTGTAGGTCTCGACCTACAGAACAACAGATCATCGTAATGGGGGTGGCCGTGGCGCGATAGTTTTGTGCTCGCCTGTCAACCTCATGGTTGCAGGTTCGATTCCTACCGTTGTCTATGTCTTCTTATATTCCATTAAAAACCAAATCTAAAAATTGTCATAAAATAAGTTGCTGCTTTGCTCATTACATGCTGTTTAGGCATAACACTAACAACATGTGATCGAGTAAACTAGCATACCGATTAAATATGACAACGAAATAGATAAAATAATGCGAATTATAAGGGACATAAATAAATAAGACAAGGTAATTCTCTCCTCATTAGTTCAGCTGTCATCCCTGGAGATAAATCTGAGACATCAACCAGCTCTAGTCTCAGAACATCGCGCCACACATCTTTCCTATCCTTCTTTCTCTTCTTCCACCGGATGCCCGCGCTGTGTTAAGAAATACATATAATCCCTTGAGCGCTTGCAAAGTTATATAACAAAAAAAAATGTCAAGTTTGATTAAAATCTCGTGTTCGATTTTTTTAATGCAAAGCTTGTCCTAGTACATATCTACATATATCGCAAGGAAAAGTGAGAATTTAAATGACTAACGACTTGCCTAGTACGAGTACTACACAATACACATTGATATAGAATTTATTAGAAAATTTCAAATGTTTCGCAAAGTTAACAAACCGATTTTTGTGTTTCTGGAATTACACTAATGGAATTACAAGAAACTGGTCTAATTTAAATAACGAATGATATTCAGACATTGAATGAAGTGGCGCCAAACTAAATCTTATAAAACAAAAATTTGAATAAAAATGCCCTTTTGAAAGTGTCTTTATTTTATTTTACATTCCTGTAACTATGGCGAGTTTTTATTTTATTTTAATTCGTTTCACCATTACGAATATATTACATATGCACCTTAACGAATGGAGGCGTTAATTCACTTGGTCGCGTTTGTAAAGTAATAAATCACTATACACATATTCAAAAAAAAAAAAAATAATAATAATAAAATGCCGGACAAATAAATAATCACGGATAACAATTTCTATTTGGAGAGTTTTATGTTTTATTCCTTTTTGAATAAACCTAATCCCTTACGCCGGATTTACCTCCAGATTGCTAACTTTCCACTCTACTGAAAAAAGAAATGTCCTTTTTTTTGCCCGCCATCCGAATAGTGCTCTGTTGGTCAATTGTGTGACCTCTGAAGTATGTAGATGTTCAGTTCATGCTGCTTTTACAGCATAGGTAGAGAGAAGTACCTAAAGTCATTACTCAAACTTATGGTGCTACGTTTCATTTTTTTTTTTTTTTATTTTCATGTCAAAAAAATAAAGGAAGGCTGACGTGTTGGGAACATGACATTTTGCAGGACTAGTTAAACTTGTGGGCCCACGTTTTATGGGCGTTATAAAAAGTTTCACTTAATCAAAACGAGATTATTTGTGTTTTGGGCCTTAGACAGTTCGGCTTTTAGACGGATTTGAAAGTATTATAAGGGTTATTGTTTTAGATTGTTAAAAAATGAACTCTGTTTTTATGACAGTCAATTTCAGAATTATCAGTTGTTTTAAATTTGATTTTATCTGGTAAATCTGGGGAACTTTTTGGAAAGAAGAAGCAAGGTGGTGTTTTATTCCAACTTCTATGGAAACGGTGACAAACGAAATATTAGTAGACCTGGGAGCAGAAAGATACAAGTTGATTGCTTTTGCCGATGATGTTGCCCTTATTGTATCAGGAAAGCACGATCAAACACTAACAGACTTAATTAATGCAAACTGCTCTCAATAGAACAAAAGGTGGTCTGGATATATACTCGAAAAAGCCGAAATTTTCTTTTTCACTGGGAAATATAAAAGTCCCCAACTTAAGCCTCCATCAATAAATGACACACCAGTCACTTCTTCAAATGAAGACTAACATTTACGAAAATGGATCGCTTAACTATCGCACAATGCATACAAATTACTAAAACCTACTACAAAAATTGTGATTCTGCCACAGTCACATATCGTGCTTTAAGAGGAGATTATGGTTTACATAATCGTCCAACTACGCAAGTAATTGGCAAAATTGTAAAAATTGGGAAGAAATTTAAAGAGACTGGATTGGTTACAGATTTTGTAAGACCTGTGCATAATCGTTTCGCTCGTACCACTGAAAATTTCGCTGCTCTAAGCGAAAGTGTTGCCGAAGACCCGAATGTGTCGATTTCTCGTCGTTCTCTGGAATAGGACTGTCTTACGACACATTATGGTGCATTTTGCATTTGGATCTACAACTACATCCATATAAAGCCCAGCTCACATAACAACTGAAGCCAGCTGACCATTCACAACGTCGTAGATACGTCGAATGGGTGCTTGAACAACATGCGTTGAACGGCGATTTTTCAAACTAAATTTTCTTCAGCGACGAAGCACATTCCTCACTCGGTGGGTATGTTAATAAACAAAATTGTCGTATTTGGAGTTCTGAGAATCCTCCAGTAATTGAAGAGAGGCCATTACATCCACTAAAAGTCACTGTTTGGGGCGCTCTTTGGTCCGGAGTTGTGATTGGACCCTACTTCTTCGAAAACGACTATGGAACGACTGTCAACGTCAATTCGGAGCGTTATGGTCATATCATAACCGACTTTTTTTTTGCCTCCTATTGAAGAATGCAACTTGGAGAATATGTGGTTTCAGCAAGACGGTGCTACATGCCACACAACTCGAGCGAATATAGCTTTATTGCAAGAGACATTTCCTGGCCGCGTAATTTCTCGTCGTGGCAATATCAACTGGCCACCAAGATCATGCGATTTGACACCGCTGGACTTTTTTTTGTGGGGCTACGGTAAAGAACCCGTTTATGTAGATAAACCTTTAACTCTCGAGCACTTGAAAACCAACATTCGTCACGTTATGGCTGAGATACCGCCCAATATGTGTCAAAAAGTGGTCGAAAATTTCCTCAAAAAATCGATGCTTGCAACAATTCGCGTGGTGGTCAATTAAATGATGTAGTGTTTCACACATAATGTTAACTTTTTTTTGTTTTTTTTTTTTTGGTTAATTTTTATATAAAAAACAACTTGGTCAATATTACATAATGTCAGCGTTCAAACTTTATAATAAAAAAGAAATATCATGAACAAAAATATTTTAAATGTGCTTTATTTACGTTTACTTTTAAGACCGCAAAATGGATAACCCTATATATGATGCTCAAGTATTAATAAATTTTCTAATTTTCCGCGCCATTTTCTTCATTTTTTCTTTCATAGGAACCTTCTCCTGACAACAGCAAACACATCAAAGTAGGAATTATCAAAATCGGACCAGCCGTTCATGCGTGATGTCGTGACCAAGGGAAATAGGGATTCATTTTTATATAATTAGTTTAGCTTCGTGTACATGAATGTCGTTATTTAAATTAATGACGGTAGTATTTTGGCAGTCGTATAAGTCCGGCATTAGTCAATGAAATTTTTAATTATGTATATAAGGAAAGCTGTAAGACCCATATTTATATTTTGTAATAAATTAAATGATTATAATTGTGAATAAAAATAACCCCAAATATACTAAAGTTTTTTTGCTTTGGTAAGGAATTGACGAGAATGCCTACCTCAGCCTACAACAAAAAGCATTTCACAGTACATAGTCAACGCGTTCTTAAACTCACCGCCACCATAATTATATGCAAACAAACCGATAGCTGCATATCCTTCGGTCTAATATTAGTGTTGTACATTTATCGCAAGGAAAATTACAAAAATGGGCCCAGTTATCAATTGTCTTCCCTTTTAAGGCCAGCCCTGATTCTTTCCAATGGGAAAAAGCGAAAACCGTGAAATTGAAACTGCAAAGTCCTTTTGCCTTCAGATGTCCTTCATTTCAAATGAGAACGTTTAGAACCACCAGAAACTAAGAACCTGTTTAACAAAGGATTAATTTAAAAAGAAAGGACAGTTCAAATTAAGTCCAACTATACAAAAGTTTATCACGTGTTCTTCTACGAAGCAATTTCCAGATAAAAATGAATCCGATTTTTTGTACAAGATGTAAATAGATTTACATAAAACAAAAAACAAAAATGTTTTTAAAGAAATCAACAAGCATAAAAAAGCCTTTTCCGTTGCTGCAAGCTGAACTGAAGGATTGAGGAAGAATCGATCTCTGCTATTCAACAATAGAACATTTATGAATTCGAAAGCGACACATATGGGATGTCAACTTAAAAAGTGAATTTATTTGGTGGATTTTTTTTCCCCGAACAACTTCCGACATCCAACTGCAAGGATATTATGGATCGTTGTATCAAATTGTTTTTTTTTGCTTTGTTTTTATCCTTTTTTGTAAGAAAATATTTTTTTTGTATTCTTCAGTTCACACAGTGACTGTCCTCTGAACGAAAGATAAATTACCTCAGTGGGTTGGTTTGACCGGAGTTCCTCGACTCGGACTCTATATATGAATGAACGAGCATCGCTGGGCTCAAGGGAGATGCCAGTATAGTGGGGGGTTGAGCGTTCACATTGCAGTTGGTTCTTTGGTATGAAGTTTTAAGTCATACAATGAAACTGTTACGGAGGATTCAATTTTCTGCATTTCTTCCTTTTTCAAAAAAATGACTAAAAACGATGAGGAGTCTTCCTATATGAATGTATATCGTCAATGTATGCATGTATGGGATCATATCATAAGGGAATGAAAATTTGCGTGGCAAATGAATATTGATGATTAAAAATTCTGACAACAGCAATTGATTAATTTTTTGCAACGAAAGGACGTGGGCTGGATAAGGTAATTGCATTTTTAAGATTACATGTCAGTGGGCAATATATAACTGACAAGAGGCAACCTTTGTCAATCAATGTCGGTTGTATATAATCGAAGAAGTTTGTCAAATTTATATTTTGAGAAATTAATTGCATTTTGCGCATTGTTTTAGTTGTCTTAAATGTAAAGATTTTTTGACAATATAAACCGGATAGCAGATGATCTAAGGCCTATTGCATCATCTTACAAAATTGTGATTACAAGTATTTTTTCAACAAATTTGTTAAAATTTAAATTTGTCAATTTTTAACTTTTTTTCAAATACAGCATTGTACTTGTAAACTAAAAATCACAAGTGTGTTAATAAACAAATGTCAAGTCAACTTGGAGAATACTGCGAAAATGGAGTTTGGACGTGAATGTGTTGAAATTCGAGATGATGGTCTTCCGAAATGGAGGCATAATATCTAACCAAGAAAACTAGACATTGAAAGGAGCACAAATACGAATTACCGCAAATTTTAAATATCTGGGAGTTTTCTTAACGCAAAAGATGATCTTTTCCAAAAATACGTTGATATTCGAAATAATACAGCGAAGAATAGCATTAACATAAGAATGGTTTAATCAAGAAAACACATTAATCTGAAATCGAAGTGAAACTCTTTCAGGCAGTCCGAAGAGCTATACAAACAAATGGTGCACAAGTTTGGGACTTTGGATTTTTTGATAAAGTAGATAAGCTTCAGCGGTAGTTGTTAAAAGAATTTTTAAGACAACGAATAAGCATGACAAACTATGCATGGACGCTAGTTCAACTGGGGTATGTCGAAAAAACTTTGTTTGATTATGGTGAAGAAAGGCTTCCACATCCTAAAATTTTCTAAACCCTGGGTAAAAGAAATAAATGAGATCGGTTCCAGACACGAGCTTCTTTGGAATGAATGTGATCGAAAGAAGAATAGACCCTTAAAAACCTAAACTTCTTGAACTGTCTTAGACTAAAGGGACATCAGCATAATATTAGAACAGCAGCTGAGAGCAACAGCTCTCTAAATTGATGTGGATTTTCAAGGCCAGATGTAATCCTTTTTACCTGAATGGACTGCAGATTTGCAGTATCTGTAACATCAGAGAAGTCGAAGATATCGAGCACATACTAGTCTCGTTCTCGTCTCGATCTTGGGCTCCGAGCCGATACTACTTTAAAAGCACCAGAGACGAGACCGTACTTGAGAGTCTCGCTAGTTCGATGGTCTCTGCGTCTCGGTGGTTTGGTTTCGGTTTTCGCTAGAATAAATATTTTTTCATATTTTAGCACTAATGCTCAATTTTTATAATATTCACAAGTTTTTTTTTTGTGAAATATTCTATGCAGGTTAAAATATCAAAGCACATATCGTCGCTGTTTAAGAAAACCGACATAACTCAAAAAAATCAATTTTTGAGTTAATGACACAAATCTACTAAAAAACATTCTCTATCGTTCTGTAAAATCGGCATAACTGAATCTCGTCGGAATCACGCTAGATGGATTTTGTACCAATTTGTACTTTGTCTCACTTCGTTATTTGCCAATGAAGAACACAGACATAAGGCAGTAAGTACCAGGTTTATCGTCGCCAACAGATGTGATCTTATGCTGAAAACCGGATTTTTTCGGAGATTATGTAATTATATAGAAAAGTGCACTTTCAAAAAATTGAGCAGTGTTCTACAAAAACGAGTACTGTTTTGTAATATTTTTCTGTTTAAAAACACTTTTGTTTAAAAACACTGTTCACTTTTCATGATAAATTGAAAAAAAAAAACTTGTTTTGGAAATGTCACTTATATGACTTATGCCATTTTTCTAGAAAATATTTTTCAGAAATCATTGAGAAATAAATTGATTGTTAGATCTTAGCTACAATCTTTAGTCATTATAATATTTGACAAAACTGTGATGAACTAACTCCGAAATAAAGAAAAACTTTGTCTGAATACCTATCATAAATTGCTTTTGGAAAAATGACCTAATTTGGAAGGATCTTCTTAGATCCTTATTTTTACAACCTAATCGTATACTTTTTAAAATTTGTTTTTATTAAATAAAATGTGAAACTAACTAAAAATTAAAACATAATTCGGAAAAAAATAATTTGAAACATTAAAAAAAATAACATTGTTTAATTATGTCCTACTCAAAAACTTTAAACTGATTTTCTGAAGAATTAAGTTTTTTGAAATATGCAGTTTTTCTTTGAAAATTCAGACAAAAATACGTACGGACTGATAATTGCATATCGTTGGAATAGAAATCGCTCATTTTCCAGACTTTGTTTCCCCCTCCAGAAAAAGGTGACTTTAAGACTTTTAGGTGACACTTTAAAAGAAATTTTATCGAAACATCAAAATTTAGTTTGTTGACTACGTATCAAGCCGTTAATTGTCAAAATCCATTGAAGGATGACTCCGATTTAAATAGACTAAAAACCTCTACAAAATTCAAATTTTACCTTAGAAAATTCGAAAAAAAAAACACGAAAGATTCCAAATCTAAGAATGAGACCGAAATCGAGACGAGACTGAAATTTTTCGATTGTGATGAGATCGAGACGAGACTAACAAAAGTCTCGCCTGGTCTCGTCTCGTTGCCAGCCCTATTCATAGTGTTTATACCCAAAGAAAGAGCTTTGCATAAAGCCTTAAAGGTTAAGGTGAAAAAATTCTCCGAATACTTTGAACAGAAGAAAACCCTGTTTAATAGAATTCGGCTCGACACGATTGCGATAGTTCATAAAGCTATTAGAAAGCTCAAATTTTTGAACCAGAACTCTTAATTTTAATTTTTCTGAGAATAATGTTGTAGCCCAGTCAAAATAGACATTCAATTTTACATTAATTATCACAAAGCTGAAATTGGCATTAATGTTGGGAAACACTATTATAAACGATTTGTTAAAAATCCCCATCGATCCGATGTGTTTAAAAAAATGTATTCAATATGAAATGCGTCAAAAATCGTTTTTTTTTTTGCATTTTTAACTAAACGGCAAGTCTTATCATGAAAATAGCTGAGACAAAAATATTCATTATACAATTATCTATAAAAATTGACTTCCCACTTTTTCCTAAAGATTACCATTTCGGAGATATAGCGATCCAAAAAGTTGAAAATGTTGTGTTTTTTTCATAATATGAAAGCCAATGACCGTTATACAGGGTGATTGGTATAAGATGCGACAAAAAGCTAGGGCGTGTAGGGTGGACTTAGACAAGACAAAAATCGTATGGGGGGAGCTATATCCCCCATTTAGCCAGGAAGGACAATTTGTTAAAAAATTGAATTAAAACAGAAAAAAAATCTTTAAAAACAAGGGTACCTAAGACCTACAATGCCATGCTACACCATTTTGAAAGCCAGAAATCTCTTCTTTAATTCTCATTTTAAATTAAGTTGTGCTAGGCAATAGTTTTTGAAAAATTAATGTTCAAACTAGAAATTTTGAAAACAAAAATTAAAGTAAATTTCAAACTAATTTTTTTAAAAAGTGAAATAGCGTTCTACAGAATTTAGTCCTCAATATTTTGTCATTTGATGTAAACTCTTGCACAGGGGTAAAGTGATATGGGTAAAATTTCTTTCCTGGAGCAACTTAAACAACGTTTTGAAGCCGCTGGAGTCAAATTGCAGTAGAATTTAGCGGACTTAAATTCATCTGCAGCCATAAGAAGATACAACCTTTGGCCTCTGAAGAGTGGGGATCATATCGAAAATTTCTTATAATATCATTAATTTTTATTACAAGAGGCTAAAATGTAACAGATATTAAGATTATTACTATTTAATTAAGGCTTTGTGTATTACTTGCTAACTAAATTAATGGTATTTATGCAAAGAAAGAACAAATAAGTTTTTTTCTTGTAAAAAAGTACTTTTCATTTTTTTTAATTTCTCAAAAATTTTGTATTAAAAATTACATAAAATTAAAAAAAGAAAATAGTTTGAAATATTTTTTTTTTCAAAATTTCTAGTTTGAAAATTATTTTTTTATTTTTTTAGCACAACTTAATTTAAAATGAGAATTAAAGAAGAGATTTCTGGCTTTCAAAAAGGTATAGCATGGCATTGTAGGTCTTACCCTTGTTTTTAAATAATTTTTTTTCTGTTTTAAGTCAATTTTTTTTTTAGAAAATTGACCCTCCTGTCTAAGTCCAACCTACACGCCCTAGCCTTTTGTCGCATCCTTATACCAATCACCCTGTATAACGGTCATTGACTTACATCTTATGAAAAACACAACATTTTCAACTATTTGTATCTCTATATCTCCGAAATGGTAATCTTTAGGAAAAAAGTGTGAAGACAATTTTTATAGATAATTGCATATTGAATATTTTTGTCTCACCTAATTTCATGGTAAAACTTGCCGTTTGGCTGAAAAGGCAAAAAACCGATTTTTGACCCATATGACATTGAATAAGACACACATTGGATCGATGGGGATTTTTGACCAATTGTTTGTAATAATGTTCCCAACATTAATGCCTTTTTTCAGTTCCGTGCGAATTAATGTAACCTTACCGCTATTTTGAAGCTAATTTGACTGGGCTATTGGAACTTTCGAACGATTGTCGATCGACTGCATGTGTAGCTACTCGTAGTTGCAATTCTTTAAATTTTGAGGAATCATCGAATGGTGAACGCTTGATTATTTGCATATCAACTTCGGTTTTGTATTATATGCATAGGTGTATGTGTATCGCAGGTCGATGAATGTGAGCTCCTTTTTGTTAAAATATTTTTGTAGGGAAAATTAATGAAAAAAGTTTCTCTTATGTAAAGCGACCGACGCGACCACGGATCTGCTAGATATCTACACAGCCATATTATTTTAAGAATTCAAAAGATGCGCCAAAGGTTTTTGGTATCTACGCATGCATAACATAAACCAACTATGTACATACTTAAGTTATCAGACAGAAATAGAATACCCTTATTGTCAGCACAAATATCTAACATTCCTCTAGGATTAAGACTTGAGATGTCTGAAGAAGATGCATCTTCTAATACTACATTTATCTTCTAAAAAAAAACTTCAAAAAAAAACACACCAAGAATCACTTCCAGACCAGATCCAGATGCTGATGAACAGATGTGAAAGAAGTGGCATACTTAATTGAATAAGTTTTACCATTAGCTTGTTCATTGAAATTTAGCCAAAATTAGAGAACAAGTTGCACTTGTCAGCGGCCCATATATCACTATGCGGGATATTATTCTTAGATCTATCTAGCATTTCTCATTGATGGAACCATTCCAAGGGCCATGGATTGAACACTCAAGCTGTCTACGCCCCGGCACAAAAAAAAAAACAAGAAAACACGCACACGCGCCTCGGATAATTGTCAAATTCATTGACAATAATGTTTAGTGTCTGGGTGTTGTAGCTATGTCTGCAGTAAAGTGATTTATAATTAAAGACAACTTCAAGCCTCCCAGAGACACGCTCCCCCAACCCAGTTCAGTTGCCTTGCCTTATCTACACCACAGGTCACTGCTGGGCTGCGCGCTTCGTCGCATTTGTTTCTAACGGATTACATAAAGCATAAAAATATAACGATTGTTGTCACAGAAGATTGGGCTCTAAATCATGTTTGTGAGTGGAACAGCTTTTCCTAATGGTATTGAATAGTTTTTGACAAAGGTGGGGCACCGGGCAGTGTGTCAATGGAGTCAGTGACAGTGTATAGATAATTGTCATTTTCAGAGATCGTTAAAAGTGCCCCATGGGTTCAGAAATTACACACTGAAGGCTGAATTATTGAAGTATTGCAGCACCATATTGTCTGGATTGCATGCTGTTTTGGAAGATGACTTCTGATAAGATCACTTCTTGAGTATAATGACAAAATTAATATGGCCCGATGAACCTAAATCGCTGTCCGCATGGTTTTATTAATTTTTTGATAAAGAACAAAAATATTAGATTTACATATTTGTTAATTTATTTTAATCTAGAGTGTGTCATATGACACAGACACAGCATATCTTTACATAGGCAATTAATTAAACAGACCAAAAAAAAACACTATACGCTCGTTAACACTCGTGTTAGCTGTCACACGGATTGTCTGGTTGATAAATGTTGTTATTAATAAACATATTTTTCCTTTGGATGCCTGTCCAGCAACACTTCATATAATTTTGGAAAGTTTAATTTTTGTATGTACATACATGTAACCTTTACATCCGTGATTTATAAAAGTAGTAAATTGTGTAGAGTATGTGTCAAAAGTGCGTTAAGAAACTATCGCTTCATTTAACACCGAATTTGGCTAGTTAAAATTATTAGCTCGCTATTACGGCTTCTTTGTTAAAAACAATTACAAATTATTTGTAAAAGTAAAACGTATTCGGTTTTAAGTTTGAATCAGCAGTTTTTTTATTTTGTGAAATAAGATGATTTGCCTTTAGGGAATTATTGGTTTTAATGACAGAAGACAGTGTTGAGTTTTAAAGCATTAAATTATACGCGTTTTTGTATTCTCGGTCAATTCTGTCGAGACCGAAATTTAATGAGCTTATTATTTCCTGTGGTTGTAATTTCAAGAAATTCGGAAACGAAACGGGGACCGATTGCAAACAAGCATTTATGTCGTGGGTCTCAGAATGGAAACAGATACAACTTCTATAGAATGTTTTGAAAGCATGTTTCTAATCCAATGAAGACGGGATTCGTCAATACAAAATGCACGCATTATTGATAAGAGACCTTGGTGCCAAACTTTATCAAATGCATTTGAAATTAGAACCACAGATTTTTTAGATTTTGTATTTATTCATATATTCTTAACCTAACAATATATGTACATATAAATAATAAAATAATTAAAGCATACCTTTGCCGTCTGTCTAGATTGAGAATAATATACATTATAAACATTTAAAAACTATGGTTCAGTTAATTTAATTTTTTTTAAATCTTCATTTAATATGCAATTGCGATATACTAATGCTGTTATGCAAAATTTAAATATCTTAGGTACATCCATTCGATTGAGATAATCTACGATTTGTTCAGCGGCTAAATACTCATTTCCAAAGACATGTCTTCTGATTTGCTTAAGAACTGGACAACTCGTCGCCCGAGAATTGGTTTGTTCCATACGCCATTGGCACTTTTTCGAGAACAACGCATTTAAAGGTTCGCGTACTTAGTACTCCGAAACTGTGCGATAGGGTTTTATTTTTATTTTTTTAAATTGAAGTTAGTCTTATTAAGACTTCACCTACCAATTTTCAAAGTGTTTTGCCTTACCGTTAACAAGATACGTTAATCAGCACAAAAGTCTACTTTTTTGGCTTGTATCCCACCTCATACATTTTGAAAATGATTTTTTTTTCCATACACGTGGAACACACAAAAATGAATATGGCACAAACCAATTCTCATCAATATATAATGTGAAAGGCAAGAAAGCATGTAGTTGGATGATAAAATTTTAAAAGAAAATCGATTATATCTTTGTTTTCAATAGTCTTTATTAAAAAAACAAAATAAAAAATAAACATTTTTCTTTAATAATAAACAAAAAAAAAACAAAAAAAAATAACGCAGTTCTACTGCTATAACAAAGTTTTAATTTACAGTACAATATTCTTATTAATTCATTACTTAAAAAGATAGTACATTGTAAATACATTAATTTGGTAAAAACAAAATAAAAAAGCAGTTCTACTGCTATCACTTTTTTAGTTTCTAAATATTAAGCAATGTTTTAAGATATTGCTTATCAATTTCAGGTAAAAACGGTAACAAGTCTTTAAGGTCTTTTTTCTTTTCTTTTGAGATCGGTGTTTTAAAGGTTTGTGTTAATTTTGCACAATGCAAATTTTTCGGTGTTGGTAGTGCACCCTTGGTGGCTGTCTTAAATAAACTTACAGTTTTGTACTCTTTTTCTTTCGCCGAGTTTTTAAATTTTATTTCAAAATCGAAATTTTTTTCATAAAGTAATATTTTTACTTTGGAAAAAGGTACTTTGCTGAAGTCCATTTTGTTAGCTAAAATGGAATACGCCTTAAAATCTTCAGGAAGCATTTGAATAATTTTAAGTTCAACTTTGTCTGTGTTCATGCTTGTTAAAAGCTTGACTAGGTGAAGTGGACTATGAATCTCAAGGTTTTTCAAATACTTATCGATTGCCGAATGAATACAATCCACCTCCTGAATTAAGGAATGTCCCGGCTCGGAATATCTCTGGACAATCATCTCTACATCACTTCGGTTCAGGAGCATTTTAATTGCGGTGGAATTGATTTTGTTCCTATTCTGCGGAACACATGAATCACTCCATAGTATGATGGATTTTAAGGTGGGCTATACTTCGATAAGCCTGTCCAAAATTTTTATTAATGCACTTGCAATGTCATTTCCTGAGCGACCACTATGAGCTTCTGTCCAAACTACGCAATAAGTAAATCTTTTTATGCCAGGGATAGCAACTACTGTTGCAGTTAGATTGAACATATTAAGCTTCCTCTTATAGTAAAATGCGGATGCATTTCCCCTTGGCAAGCTGAATACACTTTATAAGTCATAGCTTATTACACATTTTGTTGCATCCAAATTGCTTCTATCTAAATCTCGGTCGGCTTTCAAAAGCTTTTTCTCTTTTATGTGTTCTTCAAATTTAGCTTTTTCGTCCGGTGTCAGATTGTTCTCATTATTTTTAAATAAAACGCATTTGTCGCATTGGTCTTTCTTAGGTTTATGAAATGAAAGATTGAATTCGCTATTGAAAATTGATCGGTAAGCATTCTCTTTTACTGGATTTTGATAATCTTCAACATAAAGTCTGTACATCCGAGCTAAGCTGAGATTGCTTTCCAGATATTTCTTATCTGAAGTTGCGCGACAATAATGGGAATCAATCGTGGGGAAATTGTTAATATGATTTCGAACATCTATCAGTTTTTCAGGTTGAGTGACACGTTTGATATATTTTCCTTTGGTTCTTGGCATCGGTGCACCAGTTTTTGGACTTGTTAAATTCGCAAAACGGTAATATATTCTTGTTTTACTCACGCACAACGTATTCATAAAAAATGTTCTACAGACGCGTTGATTTTGGTGGATATGGAACAAAATTGATGTTGGATATCTCGGGATTGAAAAGACGTAGCGCAAATCTGATCACAGATTAAGAAAGAGCATACAAAATTACCATAGAATCCATTCCTAACTCAAAACCGACAAAAGTGGCCTATGGAACAAACTAATTCTCGGGCGACGAACTTCCAACAAAATGAAATATATCTTTTCGTTCTTTCAAATTACCGATTTCGCTAGTATTGCTAAATCTCCACGTATGTAGTTGAGATGTAATAGCTCTCCTTTAAATAAAACATGCTTGATATCTGCTCCACTGTGCAGTCATCACGAAAATAGTTCAAATTTATTCAACTCCCGATTGTTGAGCCAGATAAATTCATTCCGCAACCCGTCCAGTTTTGTTATGAATCGCTTGCAGTGCCTCCTTCTTTGGGATGCAGTGATCAGACAGTTTCAAAACGACCAGAATGGAGTCGAAATGCAGTTTCAAACTTTTGATGACGACAGGTGAATACCCACTTTTCAGCATAACCATGTAGTTAGGACTATTTGCAGGAAATCGAAAAAATTGTTTAAAGTAAAACCTCAATAGTTTTTCAGCGGTTTCATATCTTTTTCCACCACATACTTACTTGGGCGGCATACAACAATATAGTTTCTGAAACTGACTCAAATACTCTGTATTTGGCGCTGTTAGCAATATTGATGTTGTTAAAATCTTCTTCCGCGTGTAATATTAATTGCAGTTTTCGTTTGGGTCAGTTTTTCGGTAAGATGAATTTCCATAATTAAATTTCTCGTGAAGGTACTTATATCGGATCACCACTTCGATTCTTTCAGCTTTTCCATCTGTAGGTCAGATGGAAAAGTTTACGAAGTGGTTTTGCCAGCGTAGTAAATCACCTTCACAGAATAATAGAGGATAAAATATCTGGACCAGCGGATTTGTGTAGAGATCTATAAGACTTCTAGAAACTGAACGAGTTCGTAAGTACGAGTACGTCCAATGAAGCTTTTAATGTTTCAAGTGCAGAAGGAGTCATATCAATTTGTGGAATCGTAGAATTAGCAGAAATGTTTACTTTTAACAAATTAGCGTTTCCTTGTGAGCTTATACTATACAGGAGTATTATACGAAATGAGCATTGTGCCGACGAGGAGGTGGAATTTCGAAAGTTTTTTACAAAAGATTACTTCCTAATATTTTAGAAGTTTTTGACCAAGTTGGTTTATATTTGGACTTTGGAGAATTTTTAAAAAGTGATTCTCATCGGCTTTATTGGTCGTAATGATGATTAAATGAAAGCAATTTTCATTTTATTTTACCAACGTTTCGACGGTGGTTGCCATCTTCTTCAGGGGTGTCTTTATTTACAAAATTTAAAAGAGATAGAATGTTTGTACATATTGATGCAAGTAAACGAACAACATAACTTTAAATTTTAAGATTTTTACTTTTTTAAATTACTAAACAATAATTTGTTTAAGACATATAAAAAAAAAACAGATTAAAAACAGATTTTGAACACTTCACATTTGAAGATTAGTCCACGTTTTATGATACATACTGTCAGAAACTAAGGAACAGTAAACGGCTGATATATTTTGTGTGTCTAGTTTGCGGTTCATATTATTTTTCTTGTTAATTACTCGTATATGCAGTGCATCTAGTGTGTAACGTTTAGATGTATGTTTTTCTGTTGCAAGGATCTCCAGTCCCTCGAAGTTTGGTGTGTGACCGGTATCAATGCTGTGAGAAGCCAGTGCCGTCTTCTCAGAACTTTTTAGGCGAATATCTGACTTGTGTTTCGCCATTCTTTGCCGAATGAGTTGTTTGGTGGCGCCGATGTAGCAAAGATTGTAGGATTCATCCGTTTTTCCTTGGCAATTTATTTTATAAACTACGTCTGAACTGCGATCTTTGTCGGTTTTCATCTTCAGGTTGGTGAATAGGGATGCAACAGTCTAGTTTGACCTATATGACAATTTGACTTCCGGGTAGTTTTTCGCGACTATTTCTTTGAAATTTTCGGAAAGTTTGGGCACATAAACGACACCCTTATAACCACGTCTCCTCTCTTCCAACTTATTTTTAAAACTAACTTGGTGTTTTTGATGAAGTATCAAGTTCCTTATAACTTCTGTCCGAAAGCTGTTGTCTAAGAGTATTTGCGTAACTTTTTCTTCCTTAGCGGAGTGGAATTTTCGGTCACTCAACGCAAAGACTTTGTTTATTAAGTTCGACGCAGTGTTTATACGAATGTGCTTGGCTTAAATAGATCGGAAATTGACAAGTCTCCCAGATGACATATCTTTCTGGTACCAGTCGAAAGAAAGTCGATCATTTTCGCGGTAAACCTTAACGTCATAAAACGCTATCGATCTGTTTTTTTCCCTCTCTACGGTGAATTGTATTTTTTCATTAAACTGGTTAAAGCATCGTAATACATTTTCAATTTCTTCTCTATCCACAATCGCAAAGATATCATCAATGTATTTTGTTATAAGCTTAGGTTTGTAGCTTAGTTTAAAACATTTTTCGAGTAAAAAATCTAAAATCAAGTCCAAAATGCGTTTTGCCCGGGCACGATAGTTGGGCTCATCAGTTGGATGCTATTGAACCTTTCTAAGACGCAATATTTTTGGTCGATGTCTACCGACTCTAATAGAATTTGCAGCATATATATACTGCAAATTATATTTTTCTAGGAGAATTTGGTTAAATTCATGCACCTAGAAATATGTATTGATTTTATGCTCATGGTCTGGTACAATAGCAAGGTACAATAGCATCTAACTGATGAGCCCAACTATCGTGCCCGGGCGAAACGCATTTTGGACTATAGGTCACAAAATATTTCAATTGGTTTTAATCCACACAGTCCACGAAAATAAAAACAAAAATAATATGTAAATATTGTTTGCGTGTTCTTCGAATAAAATCAAGTCCGCAAAAGTCAGTGAAAGAGGATTTACCATTGGCATTCCTTGTACTTGTTTGTACAAATTGTCCTTAAATTGCAGGTAGTTGGTATCTTTGAGGCAAAAATGTAATAATTCGATAAATTTGTTTTGGCTCAGCTTGGTATTTTCAGCTATAATTTCCCATTTCTTTTTAATAATGTTGATTGCACTGAACAGGAACATTAGTAAAAAGAGAAACAGCCTCATAAGAAACCAAATGATCGTTTGTGTCAAGCAAAGAATGGCGAAACACAAGTCAGAAATTCGCCTAAAAAATTCTGAGAAGACGGCAAACACCGTCGAAACGTTGGGAAAATAAAATGAAAATTGATTTCATTTAATCATCATTACGACCAATAAAGCCAATGAGAATCACTTTTTAAAAATTCTCCAAAGCCCAAACATTTTTACTTCCTTTGGGTCATTGTATTTTTTTTTTGACTTAATTTTTGCTCATGTGAAAATTTGGTTCGTTGAATGTCGCTGTTGCAGGTCGTGGTTCCGTTCGGTATAAAAGCATTCATCCTTTTAAGAATTATGTTTGTAATCATACCAGCGCTGGAGTCAACGTCACTCTTGATGAAGCTTAGTGAACTGTTAAAGATCCTGATGAAATTATTTAGACCGTCCCAGTTGACTTTCTCGTATTGCCATACTTTCTCTTACGATTTTTTTCTTTAACTGAGAAATTGGAGCACGAGAGTTTCTGATATGATCTGAATGTTCTGATGTGCCTAGTGCGATTAAACACTAATAGTGCATTTACCAGGTTGTGTGATGGTAAGAAACAAATGTAGGACCTGAACCGGTATTCTTGTTGGTGCAGTAGCCAACTGAGTCAGATTAGTCAGCTCTGCAAAGAGCCCGACATACCTTTCTTGGGGTGTTGTCTGGCCAGAACAACAAATTCATCGTGCGGATATTGGGAAACATTTCCTTGGATAGAGCCGGACAGTGCATCGAATTGCTTAAATATCGAATTACTGTCCAAACTCTGGCTTTGATAAAAAAAGCATGTGTGAATGATGTGCTTATTGACGAAGAATTTGAAACTATAACCTTGTAGGCTAAACTTCTGAGGGCTCAACTACTTGGGTTTCACTTATGTCGTTTTTATTTGGCAATCAGGAATCTCTTTCCAATCCGGGATCCCAACTGAACACTTGTGTGATTCTGACGATTCTGAATTGTAATGATATTGTAGTATGTGTGAAAATAATTGTGTACGTGGAAAGATTTAAATTCAAAAAAAAAAAATAATGTTTGTTGCACAGTTATGATACAAAAAATGACAACAGTCCAGTTTGACGTTCAAGTATATGAATGTGTGAGTGCTTCTTGTTCCGATTCTAATTTCAAATCCAGAAGAAAAATTCTCTTCTTTTCAGAATTGGAATTTTTTCCCAAGTGAACACTTTCAGAAGAGAGGCTTTCGGATTGCCAAATAAAAACGACATTAGTGAAAAAGCAGCCGGCCTGCTCTTAGCAATATGAACATATGCATCATAATAATTATGTTAAAGCCCACGAATGTTACAATAATCAACCCCAAATTCGACACGCATTTTGAACAACTAACATTAAACAACTAAGTCACACTGTTATTAGCTTGATATGATTGAACTTACCCTTTCTGAACATGATTTTTTCTTGAGATATTTTTCGGGTACTTCAGAAAGTTTGCAATCATTCATTTAAGGATATTCAGCAAACAGCACGTTTAAAATGCTATTACACGTTGAAACTAGATGCATGCTGCTTTTCGAATAACGTAAGTGTAAGAGAGAAACAAAATTCGAAAATATGAGACGAAAAAAAAAAGCTGCCGTGTGCCGCGTGGGTAAGTTTTCGTTGCAACAATTGGACGTCTCATCTTTCGATTTCTCTTTCTCTCTTGCACTTATACGTTGTTCGAAAAGTCGCATGCATCTAGTTTCAACGTGTAATACCAGACTTATTGAATATCTTCCGACCTTATCGCAACCCGTAATTCATCGTGTTGTAACTCCTTTCTTGTGTGTTTTAGCAATTTATTTTCCAGTTATACAAATTTCTTACATATTTAGGTATACATACTTTAAACTAGGTTTGAAATTTAAAACTTCAAAACCAATTCTTCTCCTCTTAAAGGCTTCTTTACTTTCCTAGCACATAAGCTGTGCTTGTTCATTTAATGGTAATTAAAACCCTTTTAGTGTCCAAACCTTAGGTCGAGCACTAATACCATCGTCAACTTGGATGGCGTCTAAATACATGTGTTCTTAACTGGATTTAAAGAGCTCCATGTGGTTATATTACCTGTCAGCAGAGAGAGGGGGAGTGACAAGTCCCCACCTTCGCTGTACAGCTTTTAAAAACATATAGACTCCCAATCGAACTCCAAATGGGTTAGGTAGTAGGCCGTATAATGTACATTACTTCCTCAAAGTAAAATTGGGAACATTGCAGCAGATATTCATCAATCGAAAAAGCTGACAGATATTGGTGGAGGGATATCCTTTGCAGGAATGGATTTATCAACAATTTTTTAGACTAAGCTCAAAACGCAAATCGCCCTCCAAGGTGTACGTTAACTCAAATTCCTTCGACTGCATCTTTTTGTACTACTTCGAATAAGCTTAATTGCATATAATATAAATGCCATTATAGGCGGTTAAAAATTCCTTTTCAGCATTAACCTGAAATGGCGTGCTTTTACTGCTACTTTATACCCACTATGCCTTGTATTCAATATCAATAAATTCAACTTTAACAATCTGAACATCCACAAACCACTATCATTATCGCACTTAACGACACGCAAGGCTTTCAAACGGCCATGTTTGTGTCAGGTCAGGACTCAGGACATTGCTTTCCATTACTACGTATAGTATATAGGTGTACCTTATGTGCGTGTGCTCATTTCGGAAGCAATCCCAAATCAATAGAGATGCAAACATGAAATGACAACACGACGAAAACAAAACCTAATTACTTTAAACACTAATATTGTTTAGATGGTACCTATACACTCTATCTCCAGTACTTGTTATGGTAATCCCTGAAAATCATGTCCTTAATCCCCATACAACATAGAATACTGTCAGAATGTTTATTACTCCATTTCCGCACAAAACAAAAACACAATACGATGGCTGGGCTTTGGAATTGGAATGGGTAGGGTATAGAGTTAGAGTAAAGAAGCACTCTCTCGGCAATCTCCACATCCAAATATACATATAGAATGGCAAAGGGACCTCAATATGTATCTATATTCTCGCTAGTCCTTTCAACAAAAACTGTAGCGGTTATATGGGATGCAATGCGGTACGTAACAGTGTGATTGTTATGTATAACATGCTTTTAACACGCCAACACAATGAAGTAAAATTACAACGAAATGTTGTCATAGTTTACCCCTCCATTTGCGGAGATGTCCCTGTTTCTTAGTACGGGTAGGTATAACAAACCATTCAACGTTTGCACCACCAGCCCACACTCGCATAAACAAAACCCAAAAATCTCTGTAAAGGACATTCACCTAACTCCTGTGTGGTTGAATTAAATTTTACAACTCTCGCTAGAATATAAATTCTCCACAATATGACACACGCAGCGACCTCTGGCACAATTAACAAGAAAACATCATCATCATAACCGTAAAATGGAATAATTTTTACCATGACATTGTTATTCTCTCGCACCGCGGCTCCATAGCTGGGAATTCAATTCTGACTGAGGATATACCTAACCTTCATATATATTTACGGAAGGTTGAGCAGGATAAATGTACAAAGAACTGAGAGGAACAGGTGTACAAAGCGAGTGCACTTGAAGGGCTTTACCCAAATTTGCCTGGCAAAATGTGACCAACTTTTTTTTTCCTTATTTCTTATTTCATTTCATTTCGAAAAGATGTATAGGTATGAAGCTGCTCGAAGGTAGACTCACCAACTCAGAAATTAAGGATTGGAAGTGTCCTTTCTGGTGTATTAGGGCAGTACTTCTTCCTCATGGTCATGGTTTTTAGAGGAATAGCCCATTGGTGGCTAACCACTCAGAGTGTGTCCATTTTTTTAATTTTTTTTTTGCTGCAAATTTATTTCCATCTTAAGCTGCAACGTCTGTGAAAAAACACAGGTGCTGGGAGCATCAGAAATCTAGATAAATTCGGCTTATCGTTTTAACGGACCGTTGTGCAATTTGCAAGGACACTAGACAAAGATGATGATGTTGTATAGTGGCGTCTCTCTTATGTCTCCTCTCAGCGGTACTTAAAGTCGAGATACAGTTTCATACTTTTTGAATATAAACTGGTATTTAGGCAACTAGAAAAAAAAACACTTATAATTTTGTGTAGCTGGTATACAGAATTTGTTAATTTTCTTGAAATAAATTCATAGGATTATATGATGGCGTAACATTCCGCACTTGAAATAAACTACAGGGTTTCAAAGACGAGTAGGATCTAGAGAACTTTTGAAGCTGAATCAAGATGATACGTTTGCCAGGAATGATATCTTAAAGTGTGTTGCAACAGAAAAAAATTTGCTGGCTTGAATTTTTTATGATTTTAAAATGTTTTTAGAGCATTACTGGTTTAGAAACTTTTTTGGGAATATGTCTATATTTTTTGCTGGACGACGCCGACGGAAGATAAGCGGGCTGAAAGAAATATCTTGACGATTTCTAGTGCAAGTAGTACTATTTCGGAACTCCGACTAGCCAAAAGGAACAAAGATGTATTTTAGTTCAAAATACGAATAAGTAGATTTGTTCATCAAAGTTAATTTACAATGCTCAAGGACAATGCTCAAGTGATTGGGATACTTCAAAAAAGACGAGGAGGAGTTCTGAGAATCTAAGAGCGATTGTATGTTGTTATGTTGCTTATTTACTTTTGGACGTTTGAGATTGTTTCATTCAAGCTATGTAACTATGGTTTTCACAATCATAGCGTATTAGTTATACCAATCGAATGCTTTTAAAAAGTTGCTAGAAATTACCTGACGAATACTGTAGATTTCTGGTGTTCGTAAATTTGAAAAAAAAATAAGAAATTTAGAAACCGGTGAAGACCAACCATTTCTTCAAAATTCATCCTAATTTCTTAAACCTTTTTACATTATTAGCTATAACAATTGGTAGATCTTGATGGCAAATGTAAATCCTTTAAAGAAGGTATTAAAGGCGACCAGAAACATCATCTTGTGGCCTAGCCTACTTAGAATCATATTTCCACTTCGTTTTCAATGTATCATAAATTGGTGGTGGCCATGGTGCGATAGTTGTGTGTTCGCCTTTCAACCTTATGGTCACAGGTTCGATCCCTGCCATAGTCTATGTCTTCTTATTTTTGCATTAAAACCAAATTCTAAAAATAACTGTCATACAATAGGTTGCTGGTTTTCTCATTACATGCTGTTTAGGCATAGAACTAACAACATGTGATTGAGTAAAACTAGTATAACGATAAAATATGACAAAGAATATAAAAATTAATGCGAATTATAAGGGACATAGATAATTAAGACACGGAAATTTCTCCGCATTAGTTCAGCCGCCATCCCTGGAGATAAAATGAGAGAACAACCACCAACAGTCTCCGAATATCGCGCCACACATCTTTTCTATCATTCTTTCTCTTCCTTAATCTCACCCTGGCGCCCGCGCTGTGTTGAAACATTTAAAGGGTATTCATAATCCCTTGAGCGCGTGTAAATAATATACTCGTATCAAAAAAAAAAAAAACTTATTAATGATTTTCATGGTCATGATACAGTTCACACTTGATTGCTACAAAAAATATAATAAGGAAAACCTACATCTATTATCTAGTGATGGAGAACTATCGATAGTCATTGAAATCGATGGATTGTGAAAAAACGTCGATAATTATCGATAATTTTCGATAGTTTTTAATTCTCTTATTATTAGATAAGAAATGGGCGCGAGTACGATAACTCAGGCCCCGCAAAATAATAACAGATTTTATTTAGAGGGGTCAAAAACATGCATTTCTTTACTGTGGAAGGGGGGGTCTATCTCCCCCCGTTAAGGCGGGAGGGGCAATTTCTTAAAAAATGACCTAACATGAAAATCAATCGGTCGATGATTACCAACTCTTATAAAATTTGCAGCATTTACACACTGCAAATTATATTATTTAAGGGAATTGGGTTAAATTCGTGCACTTAAATGTATGTTATACCCGTGGTCTGGCCAATAATAATTTTGAAGAAAACGCAAATAATAATTTAATATTATTTTTGTTTTTATTTTTTTCTTCAAAATTATTACTGGCCAGACCACGGGCATAACATACATTTAGGTGACGAGCCCAACTATCCTGCCTTGGGCGAAACGCATTTTGGACTACCCATACTGTCCACAAAAACAAAAATAATATTTAATTATTATTTGCGATCTCTTCAAAACAATTTTTTATTCAAAACTGTGAAACATTTTACTGAATTGGATTTAATTATTTGATGTTCCTATAAATTCTTAATCGAGCACTGAAAACCAGATTCTTTTTATGTCTTCTAGCTTATGAGAAAATTTTAAATTATTAAAACTATTTTCTTATTCAATTTTTATTTTTTTTGGATTTATGTAAGCCTTCTTTCATAAATACAGTGCCAATACTCAGCATTACGGAGTACAGTTCAAAGAGAATTTTTAGAGATGCATATATGTATATAGGTATATAAAGTTTACGGCGTATAAAAAGCTCGGTGCAACCCCCCTGCTTACCCCAATTATAGGATTTGGGGTATGTACGATTCTTTAAATGTAAAAGAAACTTTGCATACACCCAAATGCAAAGTTTCTTTTACATTTAAAGAATCGGAATTAAAAGAAACTTTCAATTTATCCTATATATCCAATGTCAACAGCTGTTTTCTAAATATATGTAAGCCGTGGTTTATTATCGCCAATAACCCATATGGTTCACCCCGTGAAAATAAAACGATCTGGATTATGTACTTACATGTACACTCTGTTTGCCGAATTTAATACTAATATTTGCAAACCCAGATAGAAAACCCGATAAAAACCTGGATCTCGTGTTGTTTTTGTAATACGTGTTAAAACATAACCTAGACCCAGACCCGTAGATAATAAAACGCAGCTATATAGGTACGTGGCCCAAAGTTGCACATTTAAAATGCTCATACATTTAAATGTAATGCATTATATAAAATTCACTTAACCCATGTTTATGTAACACTGGCAATATTTGTACATACAGTGCAGGTATTGATGAAATATTCCAAAGGGATACTGTCCATAAAACCACGAACCATAGTAGAGGTGAATATGTGAGTGAAACCGATCCAAGCAATACAATTAATGATCTGGAAAATCAGAATAAACTTTAAAAACAAAATATTTTATGCCGAATAACGACAAACCACATTTACCAGTACATGGCCCTTTTTTCTACCGGAAATATTGTCTAGAGCGAGAATACAAGAACGATTTGGACTCTCAAATCATGCAATTTTTATGAGACATTAAAAAGTTCTATCCATATACAATCGATGGAGCTAAAAGTGTGGATTACACCAAAAAGACTTTGAACCACCCAATGTTCAAAGTGAAAATCTAGAGGATGTAATTCCTCTGAAACAATCCAGACTTCTGACCATCAACGACGAACTGAAAGAACTCTACGAACACCACAGAAACGAGACTATTGATTATGAGTTCATTGATGAAGCTGACATACATTTTTAAGACTTTTAAGAACACGGACTTAACAAATTGACTGACTGATTCACCCAGACAACGACTACACACGAATTGGCTGACTCAGACGTAGAATGCAATGAAAGTTTACCTCCTCGCGGTGCATTCTGGATAAGGAAAAAAAATTAAGTATAAAATTAGTTTTGGTATTTTTCAATTTTCTCATAAACTAGAAGACATAAAACCATCTAGTTTTCAGTGTTTAAGAATTTTTAGGAACATCAAATAATTAAATCCAATTCAGTAATTTGTTTCACAATTTTGAATAAAAAACAGTAACATTTAAAAAAAAACTTTTTTGTAAAATTTTGAGTTTGAAACTATTTTTTTTCAAGAACCGTTAACACAAATAACTATATTGAAACAAAATATAAAAGACCAGGTTTCGGACTTTCAGAAAACCTATTATTTTTCCATTGTAAGTGTTGCCGTTGTTTTTTAATATTTTTTTTTCATTTTAAGTTATTTGTAGGAAATTGCCCCTCCCGCCTAAGCGGGGGAAAAAAAACTAACTGTAACTAACTGTTCTACAAGAATCCATTTTTATTTTTTGGCGCCTGAGTAATCGTACTCTATCCAAAAAATGTTTTACCTGTTAACTTTTACCCATATATATTACTTTCTGCATGTGGGGAAATATTTCAATGATTTCATTTAACAATTTACAGAAATATTTGCGAACCATCCATCTTAAAACCTCATGTATAACAGATTGTCGTTTTCTCGTATTTTTGTACCTAAAGCCTAGTACGCTGCTGATGCGAAACGAAAACTTTCGGTGGTCTTCACTAGGAGAGCGAAATGCTAACGAAAATCACAGCGGAAAAATATTTGCGGAGAGTTGTGGTGTAAGCTGTCAAAAAAAGTTGATAAGTTGTAAAAAAAGGAGTTTTGTCACCAAATTACTTTTAGATGGAATTTTTTTGTCACCAAATTACTTTTAGATGTAATTCTTATGAAATAATTCTTTGATATAAAAATGGTTCTAGTTACACATAGAGGATTTAAAATAAAACTCAGAACCGTTTAAAAGATCCAAATTAAGCAATTATTTTTGGACTTAAAAACTGGTTTATCTGCCTATTTGATAAAATTTCTATCAATTTTAAGAAAATCAATGAAGTTGGGACGTAAACCACTCTAAGATTCGAAAACTACGTGCCTCATTGGGATGGTGTAAACGGTTCTGAGTTCTAATTTATGGTTTCTTACTAATTCCGGATACCATTTTCAAGTCCAACAATTATTTCAAAAAAATTATACATAAAGGAAATTTGGTGACAAAACTACTTTTGGTTTTGTTAATGCTTCCTTTGAAAGTATGAAGTTTTGATTCTAAAAAGATATCGCTCTACTTCATTGGACAACCCGTTCCTAAGATATAGTCCATTATATTTATATTATATAGTCTGATTATATTTTTCAGATTATAGATTTCAAAGTGAACAGTGAATAGCTTTTGGAGTATATCTTTGGAACGGGTTGTCCAATAAAGGTAGGCGATATCTTTTTAGAATCAGCACTTCATACTTTCAAAGGAAGCATCAACATTTTTTTGCAAAGAAGTTGTATTAAAAAAAATAGCTCCAGGAATACGCATACATCATTCTAAATAGCGTATTTCAAGAGTGATTTTTTGCAATAAGGCTTCTGCATAAAAACTTTTGATGGTGATTTTGAGAGTATGAAGAGTAGATTATAAAAAGGTATCAACCAAGTTTTTAAGATAACCCGTTCCAAAGATACACTCCAAAGTATTTTCAGATTATATATTCCCAGAGAACAGTGAATAGCTTTTTGGAATATATCTTTGGAACGGGTTGCATTTTCACTTGTTCATCAGTGAGTTTTCTTAGTGGGTTTGTACTTGACCTTCGTTTCGCAAATGCTCTTTGATCGATTCCCATTTTAACTATAGGTCTTGCTTCCTTAATTAATACCAACATCAAATAAATAGTACAAATGCATGGCCATATATGTCAAATCCAATCGACAAGTGACCAGCTTGCAAGCAGCTTGATTTGCTATCAAATCCACGAGCAGTGCATCTGCCATACGGTGGTTCAATTATATTAAAAAACTTCGTCCAGAAAAGAAAAAGAAGGTAGCGATGGCAATGCGAGGTAAGTTATTTTTCATCATCTTCTTTTTATCACCACAACAAAGGACTATCGAGGTCATCACCAGAAATTGTAGACTAAATAACAATGTCTATCCTGTGCCGATTTTCACGAAGTAAACATTAAACAGATTGTCTGTTCTGGGATGTGGTATAAAATCGCCAATCAATGAGATCGGAAACAAGCTTCCCAAATAGAGGTGGGTATCGGTTAAGATGGCCTTTTTGCAACCAAGAATTATTGTGGTAACGATGATTTCCTTAATTGTCGTTGGTGCAGCGGTAGGCCGTTTACCTTTGGCTTCCGGCCTGGATACATATTGTCCCGACCAGGTCAGAAATTCATATTCGTACTGACAGTAACGGGCGGTCGATTTGATTTTTTCTTTGTGGCAATTGAGTTAATTTATGTGTTGAAAGTATGTAGTTAGAAATGGTGAGTGTTTTTTGATATTTATTAGGTGTCAAAGGTCGCATAGAATTTAAAAGTCGGAGAAACAAATGGATTTTAAAAACCGTGACATTGACAGTTCATTGCAGAACAAACTACTGAATCTTGTTTATAATATTTTTATTTAGTAGTGACTTAAAATAAATTAATTTTAAAAGAACATAGGTTATTTTTAATCTAAGCATTAGCACTATGTATGAGAAATTGGTTATAATAAGCACTCCAAATAATGGTCCACTATATCTTATTCGCCGATAAGATATGTGAAGGGTGTGCTTCTTCCCAACTTCCCATTTTCATTTTGCAGATTTAGTTTAGTTTAGATTTTGAAATTGGTTTTGATACAAAAATTAGAATTGAATTTATTTTGAATAATTTAATACAGAAAATGCACAGAAAAACCAGACACTAGAGAAAACCCAAAGCCAAAGAAAAATCAAATAAAAAATACAAGAGCTTGACTTTTTGGTTTATAAAAAAAATGAAATGTCAAAATTTCGCAAGCAATTAATGTGCAGGTCAATTAAATTGAGAACGAAAACAGTGGAGAATTGTACTAAGAAATCTAGTACAACTATCCACTAAAATTACCCATTTCGTCGTTCAGCAGCGTACTGGAAAACGAAAAGTAGAGCGAAATTTTTCGTTCATGATTTCATCGTGTCATTTTTTTATGGGATTTTTCGTTTCGCATCAGCAGCGTACTAGGTATAAGACAGAATGTTAAAAACATACCAAATCCTAATAAAATCCTCAAAATATTGGTATGGTTATATTTCCTATAATTGCGCAATTAATGTATCTACAACAAATTATTTGCTAAGAAATTCGTTCCGATAATTGTTTTGACATGTGCAATTAGCTAGCTATAAAATGCCGTATCAAACACGCATCTTATTGCTTTCACGTTCAAGGTTTTCAAAAACGTTGCATTAAACAGAAAACAATTGCAAATATTAAAATTGATACTAAAATAGATTACAATTAACCACAACGTGCATACATCGTACAGCTGCGAAAGTTCCTTAACAGATTTACGAATGAACGATGAAGATAAAAGTTAACTACAATTGTACTAATTGTAATCTTTGGTTAGAAAAAGAATGCAGAATAGCAAGTGTGGTCGACTCGAACTAAGCTAGTCTTAAGTCAACACAATATTGTTATAAGAATTCAATTAATCAAAAAGGGACCTGATAGGGATTTATGGAACTGCATAAAGGCACTATCCCAGCTGTACGTAAGCTCTCTCAATGGCACCCGCGGTTAAAACTCTATGCTCCTTTCAAAATTTCGCAATTAGTTTTCGAACTGGGATACCCATCAATGGCCGACAAGCCCATAGCTATAATTGAACCAATTAAAACTCCTTAGATTTTTTCTCTGAGAAAATAGTTCACAAATAAACGGAATGGACATTCAGGAAATGAATTCCACCTTAGACATACGAGTAGAGGCAGATATTTTTGCAATCTTAGTGCAATTAACAGTCTTAAAACAAATCTATGCCAACTACTATGCCGCATACGTCTATCTTGTGAATCAAGTACCTGCCCCTCATCCTACTTAACCCCTACTATGCATCTGTTTATTATCTCTCCATTTCTAACAAAACCTCATTAAATTTTCCCTTTTAACAAAGTCCTTCTGGTCTACTGCAAACATTCTCTAGACTGGGGCAGTGTGTATACAGGACATTCATATAAGGCAAACGAAACTCCTATAATAGAGGACAGGACTCTCACCTAAGGGGCTGCGATTTATTGTCTTAATGTCCTGCAGCAGCAACAGGATGTGCATATGTATACAATAACAATAACAATTAGCGCTGGTAACACGCAAACATTGTCCGACGCTGCAATTAGCATAATGTCCTGGAACAACTATATTTTTGAGCACCTAAACATTTCGGAAGCACACGACGGACGCGACATTATCCATTTAATGTCCTCATATAACGAAAACAACGCATCCCTTAAGGCAGTAGGTTCATTCGCTTTCGCAGTGGAAATATTTTAAGAACGAAAAATGAGCTTTTGTGAAAATTTAGGGCAAAATTTGCGGATACAATAATGACATGACACCATCAGAATTCTGACACTTATGTGGGGTTGGTTTACAATTAAGGACAATTTTGCGGTTTTCTTTTTGTTAATTTTTGTTGTTTGTTTTACTATGGGAAAACACATGACAGGAAATTCATGACTTGGAAGGATAATTCACAGGAGATCATTAGTTGCAACTGCTATGAATTTTAAATGAATCAATGACTGTCACTTAAGATAAAGGAATTGTCGTGGTGAATCGGTGGTTTATGCGGGCATCTTGGTCAGTAGTTAGGTTGGATGATTAAATTTAATCACTTTTGGACGGACATCGAAAGGGATGACCCTTAAGCAGGATTAGTTTGTGAGCCATCACGTGCGGGTTCAGTATATGTATTAAGTGAGAACGAACAAAAAAAATCAATTATAATTGATGAGTAGTGCAATTTTTCTAACACAAAGATAAGACGTCAATCCGATCGTAGTTTATGACGGATGGTAAATTTAAATTATTTATTCACTATCTGCTGCTCGTGGGAACCAACATAAAATCGGAAGTCTTAAATAGACAGAGCAACGACACTAATTTATGCAATTGTTATGTAGAGTAAGTATACTAGCTGGCCCGGCAAAATTCTTCCTAATAAAATTGATTAAAGTTGTCAGTGTCCCATTTGAAAGTCGAGCCTCTCTTCTACTAAGACACCGAGCCAAAATCAACAAAATAAGGATTGAGGAACGTTTTGTCAGTTCCACTTCCACTATACTTTATCTAACAAAAATACTCAATACAATGAATATAGGGCATTTGCCTCTCACTCATGGTTGCATTGGCTTGCATAAACCTATCTCAAGTTAAAGCTCTAATAGGGATTCCGTACTTACTATTATAGCGGGTTTTCCAATAAGAGGTGTTATTTTGAATAGCCCGCTATTTCGGTAGCTGTCACTTTTGAAGCTGTCATTTTTTGACATTTGACAAGTAGAAACTACGCTATTAATAAAAATGGAACGATACACGCTTCAACAACGCATTGAAATTATTAAAATTCACTATAAGAATGGTGAAAATTTGGCAGAGACGGTTCGTAAAACTAAAACATTTTTGGGTCGTCGTGAAGCACCTTGTCGGACCGCAATACAGAAATTGGTGGACAAATTCGAGCTGTTGGGACAAGTTAGTGATGTGAAGAATAAAACCCGTGCACGTCGCTCAAGAACAACTGAGAATATTGCTGTTGTAGCCCAAAGTGTTGAAGAAAACCCAGGTTTGTCCATTCCTCGTCGTTCTTTGGAATTAGGCATTCCACAAACGTCATTACACCGTATTTTGCATAAAGACTTGGGTCTTAAGGCTTATAAAGTTCAGTTAACACAAGAACTCAAGCCGGCTGATCATCAACAACGTCGTGTCTTTGCTGATTGGGTCCTTGAAATGCATGAAAATGAACCGGAATTTCATCGAAAAAACATCTTGACTGATGAGGCCCATTTCCACCTCGGAGGCTACGTCAACAAGCAAAACTGTCGCATCTGGGGCTCGGAAAACCCAAGAGTTATTGTTGAAAAGCCTCTCCATCCTCAACGCGTGACTGTTTGGTGCGGTTTATGGTCCCGCGGGGTCATTGGACCTTACTTTTTCGAAAATGAGGCTGGAGCAACAGTTACGGTCAATGGATTGCGCTATCGAGAGATGATTAATGATTTTTTATGGCCTGAATTGGATGGTATTGATCTGGAAAACGTTTACTTTCAACAAGACGGCGCTACGTGCCACACAAGCAATGATACCATCGATCTTTTACGGGAAAAGTTTCCGGACCGTGTTATCTCTCGAAGAGGTGATCACAATTGGCCACCGAGATCTTGTGATTTAACACCTTGCGACTTCTTCCTTTGGGGCCACGTGAAAGATAAGGTCTACGCCAACAGCCCAGCGTCGATTCAAGACCTAAAAGATGAAATTCGTGAGGCTATCGAGGACATAGGGCAGCCACTTTGCGATTTGGTTATGGAAACTTTCATGAAAAGGATATGGTCCTGTAAGCATGGTCTTGGCGGCCATTTGGCTGATGTTGTGTTCCATTATTAACGGCATACCTTCCTCTTTATAATGAAATAAACATCCGATCATTTATCTCCAAAAATGCCATTTTTCTTTGAATATCAAAATAACACCTCTTATTGGAAAACCCTTGAGAGAAATGTGTGTATGGGTTACTATCTGCTTATTTAAAACAAGGAAAATTTTAATTAAATTAAAAAAAAATATATTTAATTTTTCCATGCCACCAATAGGCGCGTTGCTTTATAGTCCAGTCATTTTAGGTATTTTAAACCACAATCTGCGGAAAAATTCATAGTGAGCTGAATTTTTGTATACACCTTTATTACTGTATTGTAATGAAGATGTGAAAAATCGATATGCCGGCTAAAAAAGTTATGGACGTCAAGAGGTCACGAAAATCAGGTTTTTTGCAAATATCTCGCGACCTATTACTCGGAGGTCAATAGTGATCAATATAAAAATTGTTCGTCGTAAAATTATCAACAAAAATGTCTTTTGCATTTTTCTGTAATATCAACCGTTTTCGGAGTAGAGCGCTGAGAAAGCGACTAGAATGCACTCACATACGGTATTGTATACCGTATACCATGGCGTAAACTCTATTGCTTTTTGAAGTATGTTTGTAACTGTCTTTAAAACTTTTATCTGATATTTGGACGTTTCGGGAAAAATATACTTATATTATAGAGGTTTAGGAACTTAGTAAAATCTACCATAACTTATCCAAATGACCTCCACTGGCAGATGTTCCGAATTTCATTGTTCCGAGACCCGTCCATGTATAATTACATTCAACTGCCTGTCGGACTGTCATTATTTCAGTTGAAAATTATTTCTTGAGTGTTAAACACGTTATTTTATTTGTTTTATGTTCTTAAACAGTTCATAATGAGTGATACATGTTTTATATGTAATGAATTATTACCGGATTCTGATGTTGTAGAAGTAAGCCGTGGTCCACAAAACAAACATAATTTTTTGAAATCAAAAACGCTGATTCTTTTCTTAAAGTATAGTACGTAGCGCGCGTTAAAATTTCGCTCTCATACAAAATTTTCTCCAAAGTTTAGCCAAGCTAAGATTTAGCCAAGCATTTTAGCGGAGAGGTACGCAGCTCCAGCTAAGAAATCAAATTTTTTGTTTCCACTGTACTTCCACTATCTGTCATAATTTAGCGCAGGAAATATATGTCCACCCGTTTTCCAAATATTAAATTTTCATAAAAAAAATGTTTTTTTTTTTCAAAAATCCAAAAAAAAAACTATTTTTTGAGAATTTTGAATTGCAGTATTATTTAGAATTTGAAAGATATCCTACATAAAAATTTTGATCGAAATCCGTTGAGCCGTTTATGAGAAAGACGAATATCAATAAAATGGTTGTATGGCAGGTACGGTTAATAACAAAATATTAAAAAAAAATTACCAAAATGTAGAACATACCCAAAGTAGTACACACACCAATTTTTATCATAATCGTTAGAGCCGTTTTCGAGATAATTAAGACAGTAATCAAATTTGTATGGCAAGTACCATTGTTTTTGGAGCTAAAACAACGATTCAAAAATTTATTTTCGACAATAACCTAAAACGCCTAAGCACCAAGTTTGGACAAAATCGGTTCAGCCGTTTATGCTGTTGATCGTTCTACAGACAGACAGATAGACAGACGGAATTGCGGGACCCTTCTCGAGTTCCATTTTTTTTTTCAAATGCAAAACTTGCGCTATAGTACCTGTGTATATCGCAAGTAAAAACATTGACCTGGATTTTCTAAATAAAATAATTGAAGAATGTAACGTATTCTTGGTTTTGTTTTTTAAACAAAAATATTTACCTTTCTAAGAAAAAATTAAATTACATATACTCGTACATTTATCTTTTCAACTTTTATTTTATTTAAATTTTTTTTTCAATAAGAGGAAGATGAAAAACTACGACAAAGTTAGGTTAAGTGACATTAGATAAAGAAAAACATTAAGAGTCGTCAAATCATTAATTAAATTCACACACAGATACACTTTTCATAGCTTTAGCGGGTATTTACCTCTACTCAGGATGAATTTCTTAAGTTTGTATTGTTGCTTCAATATAATATAATAACTATAAGAGCAAGGATGACGACAAGTTGTACCTACAACCAACTCCCGCACAAGGATAATCCGATTACATCCGCTCACAAAAAAGGATTTTCGACATTTGCAAATGTTTGTCTATTAATTTTCTTTTTCAGAAAAAAAAACCAAAATGAAATCAAGAAACAGGCTAGGAAAATAGCAATAAAATACATGATGATGAAAAGGAAAGCGGGAAATAACAAATCTCTACGTGAAATGCTTGAAGATTTGCAATTATCCTTGGGATAGAACAAGCTCTCCTTGTTTTGGTGTTTCTTTTTTTTTTCTAGTTGAATAAGGAGTGTTAAATGAAACACTAATCCTTTCATTGAGTTGATGTTGATGGTGTGCCATGTATTACGATGCTGTCTGTGATGGCTAACAAGTAATTATTTTTGCTTTTCCTATTTTGCCCTTTTAAAGAAGCAATTAAAACGGAATCATTTTAAATATCCTATTAAAGGATATAGAGACAAACGAAACGACTGTATAATTATTTAAAATAAATTAACGAAAATTAGCAAGTATACAGGTTGTAAGTCGAAATAAATAACATCATTGTATTTAAATACACTTACTTACTAATTTATATTATAGTACTATTTATATTAAATAGTACTAATGACGTCAGTTTAGCGTATAAATCCAATAGGATGCTGGCACCTCTTTTCACCAACATGAAAACAAAAACGGAAAAGGATAAGTGCACAGACGTAGTCTATAATATATTAACTGTCGTGGCAATGCGGAAGAAAATTGCAATCTTTTCTATATCGGTACAACGAAACAACTTCTTCGTCAACGAATTTCCAACCACAAATCCGACATTAATTTAAAAAGCACTGGGAAGACAGCATTGGCCTTACACTCCATTGAGCGTGGACACAAACCAGATTTTGACAGAGTGGAAATCCTGGAAAGGGAGAAACATGTCTCCAAGCGGTAGACTCTAGAAACGCTTCATATTATTAACAACAACAACAATATGAATCGTAAACAAGACAGCCAGAACATTTCAGCGGGTTACTGCTCTTTGGTGACTAAGCAGAATCCGTGACAATTTAAAGCAGACTAAACTTCAAGCGAAGTGTTTTTTTTTATATGAGTAGAGAGTGATTTGATAAATAATGTATTTCGATTTTTTTTTAGGCTCAAAAACAACTATCAAAGACGGCTTGCCAACACACGGATAGGCAACGTAGGTATAGCTTACAGTGCGAAAAACAGAAAATTCGAGACTAGTCCCACAGACTTCCAATGATTGGCCTTGCGATATATTGATTGCCATCGCAATAACCAATCGAACGAGAAACTGAATCCACTTGAATTGGAATGAAAGATCAGTTGGAATAATCGGAATTCGTGGGATAAGGACTTCCTCTCCTTTGAATTTGCCTTGATGATCGTCGTTTGAATCATCATATCGATCATATTATGATCGATCCAACCTTGAGGTTTAAGTAATGCGATGGAGTTCCTGATAAATCAAGCGAGTTCAAAAATTCCGACGGATATCTGTCAAAGTATTTGTACGAATAAAGTTCTCCAGCGATTTGACGTTGAGTAATGAAATTCAAGCTATAAACGTACTTATTCTACGCTGCTAGTATTGCAGTTCACTAATCCAATCGACGTGCTTATAATTTCGTGGAATGCCGGGGGACACTATACATTAGTGATGAGTTGCTCTTTCGACGTTGTTAACTCACAAAAATTTTCCGGGTACGATATCAATCCTGTCGAAATATCAACATTAATTTTGGACATTACCATGCGTCAACAGTTGTTGTCTCGAGAATTAAGCAGCCGATGGGTCTTTCTGCAAGGCGACTCTCATGTACTATGGTCAATTTCAACTACTTGACATGCATGCCGCCACAAAGACGACGATTTCAAACATACCCAAGAGGGTGGAAGTCTCGAAATTATAACCCCCCCTCCCCGAGAATTTTTCTGAAATACAAAAAATTAAAATATAAGAAATTGTTTACCTATATTTTTAAAATTTGAAAATTTAAAATTGGAAAAATCGAATTTCCTTTACAATAATGTAATTGAAATGAGATAATTTGAATCAAATTTACAGATTGGAATTACTAAAAATAAAACAAGCAACCTCTTATATCCAATATTTCAAAAAAGGTGAAAATGTCATTCGAATCAGTGATGACAGATAGTGGAGTTAACTTTTTTGAGGGTATTTCACATCTTACATAAGCTTGAAAGGAAAAAATAAAATCAAAATATATTAAATAGACCAAACCAACAATAGCTATTAATTTTATTTATTATTATCCCTTAAATGATGCTTAAGAACATTACATACATTCTCTTTTTCCGAGATATTAAACTGGAAACTACTTAATTTTGAATAAAATTAAAGCAATTTATTTGAAACGAACTAGAATTAACATACAATTTTGACACACGAAAATATTTTTAAGAATGTATTTCAGCCTTCGAAACCACAAACATTTAAACGTCAAATTGAAGGATGTTTTATTGAGGTCGCAGGAACAAGTATTCAAAAGTTTTTATTCAACAAGAAATACAGTCCAGATCGGTTAAAATGACGTGGGTTATATCGAAATATCGGTTATTGCGAACCAATCTCAAAGTCCCGGCCGATGTTCGTACAAATTGTACTAACCAAATATCGGTTTTAACGATATCGCCTATAACAATTGTCGCTTACAGCGAACAGTTTAAATGAAAAAAATTAAGATCAATCGCATTTAAAATGATATTATGGGGATTTCCCTCTTTCTGTTTTTTTTATATGCAAATTTCAGTTTCTGAAAGGAATTGGAATATTTTATATAAAGTAAGATTAAATGTGTTAGTTCAAAACGTAGAGTTTTTAAGTTTGAAAAAAACTCATCTAGGCTTGAAGGTGGTGATTCAAAATTTCAATACAAATTGGCAGCAGAGTTTTCTCTTTCGGCAGAGTTCGAGATAAAATTAAGAAAAATTTTAAAGAATCCAACTTAAGAACAAAAAACATTAGATACAATCAATATCCCGACGTAGATGATGATTTGTTAAGGTGGTTCAACGCTCAAAGAAGATTTAATACTCCACTAAGCGGACCAATTCTACAAACTAAGGCAGAAGACTTTGCAATACATTTTACAACATTCTTACTTACAGAAACTGAAATACAAATTCAAGTGAAAATTGAAGATGTAATTCAAACTGTTGAGATTGTTTGGTTTGTTGCCAGGATATGAAGAATTTTTGACCAAAATGGATATGAAAATAGAGGAAGAGTTCGTAAATAAAATGCCTATACGAAAAAATCACAGATTACCTAGTAAATGAAAAAATAAAAAAGTTTGTCAACTGTTTAATAAAAAACAAAGAAATGGAAAATCAGTTCTAACGAAACACCGGATGTAACGAACAAGTTCTCCAGTTCCATCAAGTTTGTTATAACTGATTTTGACTTCAATACCTGATTCTTTCAACTTCTGAATTCTTAATCTTTGGCTGCAATAATTTTTGTGTAAACATTTCTGTCAAACAACACACTAACAAGTTCATACAAAATCTATATTTGCACAGATTCATTGAAAAAAATCGACGTTAAATGGTTGAAAGGAACCTGACATTAAATGAAAAAAATATATTTGGGAAAAACAAATTCTACTACAACTACTTAATTACATTAATATGTTTGGTAACGTTAAATTTTTTGCGAGTAAGCATTAATTTTCATATTTTGCTGCCAAAACCCATAGAAAAAAGTCAGAGTTTCGAAAATGGGTGAAAAAATTTCAAGTTTCCAAACAGGCATCATATAAACGGTTTTTGTATAGCTTCTAGAATTGAAGTTGTTTATATTTTTGATTTTTTTTCTGTAAACAAGTTGGTCATCAAAGTTGTAAAGCCTTAATATATGTACAGTGCTACTTAGCACCTGAGTAAAATTACATTTAAGTTAAGCATTTAAGACTGTTTGCCTTAATATATGTACAGTGCTACTTAGCACCTGAGTAAAATTACATTTAAGTTAAGCATTTAAGACTGTTTTTTTAGAAATAAAATTTTATGTTTACGGAAAAAGTTCTTTATTTTTGTTAAATAATATATTTGCTTTATTTATTCATATGATAAAGAAAACTAAATATTTGTTTTTATTCAACACAATTTTTTATTTGTATTCTATAGTTTCAGCTGTTTCGACACATAGTACCTTCATTGTACATTGTATTTTTATAAATTTTCCTTTTCTTCGAAATGAAATACCTCTAAGAAATGTTGTTGTCAAGAAAAGTACTTAAGTATTTACTCTGAACCATTTATGCTACAAGTGGTCTTATTGGTATTTCTATTATCAATATGCTTCGGTATACTTCTTGTTGTTTAGATTAAGATGCCAGAAAAACTTTACAACGTATCTTTGATCTTTAATATTAAAATCTAGTTATTGTGGACTGAAAATGAAATCCAATTGAAACTTTTTTATAACACACTCGTCGTTTTTTTTTTACTTTTTTACAGATTTTTTTGAGAGTGACCTCCACGAGAAGTGACGCTCCTAAACGAACATTAAGCTCATCGTCAGCAGTAGATTTCGTCATCACGGAAGCATTTGACGAAAATCTGCAGAGAGAAATTACATTTTCGACTGGTCTCTAATAATATTTTGTCGAATTTGAGGTACATAGTGATTGTGTAGTGCGAACCTGTACACTATGGACACGTCTCCAATCATATTCTTCTGCACGTTCCTCTGACATTTAAAGGTTTCAACTGTGCCTTAAATTTCTAAATGAATCCACTAACTTTATTCGAGCTTAAGATTTGTGTTTGACAGTAGTAGTTTCGTTCATCAGCTGTTTTTTCAAAGGCATTACAACAAAACAAATCAATCCTATTTGCTGGGACTATGCTACCGAACGGGGTCATTGCCGTTGTCGCGTTTTGAAAGCAAAATAAAGGGTTACCCATTTTGCGGTTTCAAAAGTATAGGGCTGGTATCCGACATCTGTCAAACTAAGTTGTTAAACCAATTTTTTTTTCAGTTGAAAGTCTGACATTTACTTAATTATCGCACAACGCATACAAATTGTTAAAACCTACTACAAAAATGGTGATTCTGTCACAGCCACATATCGTGCTTTAAGAGGAGATTATGGTTTACATAATCGTCGAACTACGCAAGCAATTGGCAAAATTGTGAAGAAATTTGAATGGACTGGATTGGTTACAAATATTATAAGGCCTGTGCATCATCGTTTCGCTCGTACCACTGAAAATATCGCTGATATAAGTGAAAGTGTTGCCGAAGACCCGAATGTGTCGATTGCTCGTCGTTCTCAGGAATTAGAACTGTCTTATGGCTCATTATGGCGTTTTTTTTTGCATTTGGATCTACACCTACATCCATATAAAGTCCAGCTCACACAACAACTGAAGCCAGCTGACCATTCACAACGTCGTTATTACGTCGAATGGGTGCTTGGAAAACAGGCGGTGGACGGCGATTTTTCGAACAAAATTTTCTTCGGCGACGAAGCATATTTCTCACTCGGTGGGTATGTTAATAAACAAAATTGTCGTATTTGGGGTTCTGAGAATCCTCAATTAATTGAAGAGAGGGCACTTCATCCACAAAAAGTCACTGTTTGGGGCGCAATGTAAGCAGTAAAGTTTTTTAAATCCCATTTATGGGTTAGTTTGTAAAAAAAGCGATGAAAAACAGTTCTAGTGTGTGAAAAAGTGGTAAACAAATTTTAAAAAAAGCAAGCAGAAAAAAAAATATTTCGAAAATGGATGGACGATTTTTTCTGAAATTTTGTTTTTGAATTTATATTATTAAATATTTAAAATGTTCATACCAATTTTTATTTAGAAACATTTTAAGAATTTTATTAAAAAAAACAAGCAGACCCTGTCGTGCGTTGCTGCGACTTCATTGTATTGCGCTCATGATTATTAGATATTAAATGGTAACAATACCATGATTGGTATGGTTTCTAATTAGTATTAATCATTGCTTTCCATTAATTAGGAACTACATGATGAAAATATTACTCGTTAAACTGTCTTGTTAAAACCAATAAATTTGATGGTTTTCAAACACGTGAGCATGCAACATAGAGCTGACCATGGGAGAAACTCTTATTTTCCAAGTCCAAGCCACAAATGTCATTGTTTGCCCTTGTGGCTTATACATCAATACATAATTGTATATCCTTTTGAAAGGTATTGTCGATTCTGATGGAATCATAGGTATTCAAGACAATAGGACAACTTCTCTTTTAAACTTCCAGGCTATATCGCTGCTTCAAGTTCATTTCCGTTAATTCTTCTGATGACTAATCTTACACCGTTTGCATAATTTTGGTAGATTTAAGTTCCGCAAAAGTATGAGCGGTGAACTAATTTTCAGGCAGAGCTTGTATGGCGGCATTCCTGGCATATCCGGAGAATTTAAAAATTCGGTCGGAAAATTGACGATATTATTTTACAATGGACTTAAAAGTCATAAATTTACCTGGAAATAAAAATTTGAAAGAATAAATTTAATATCTCAAATTTACGTTTAGATGCTGAAGAACAAATATTGTATCTATATTAATTTGCTAGTATTTTTATTTAATTTAAGAATGTCCTAAATGAAAAAAGGATCGATATCGGTACCGAGAACGAAGGAGAACGAGGGAAGCATCTTCAATCTTTAGCGAATGATTGCAAGAATTTGAAGCTAACGACAGAAACAACCACAACAGAGGAGTATATCCATAGAATAATTATGGAATTAAATAAAATTAAAGTTAAAGTTTGTATGTGTCATTTTTTCCCACACCCTGTAATGAGAATATTTTTTTAGTAGTAAATTGTATCAAAGTTTTATGAAATTCAGTCCACAATCACCAAAAATATGACTATTTTGTATAGAAGTATAGGTGTGAGTACTAAAACATTCAAGTAAATCTCCTTCAATTAAAGTAAAGTGGTATCGCTGCGCAGGCCGCTTGGCATTGCAGATCTCAGTAAGATACATTACATTCAGAACTCAGTCTTCCTTACTGATCAGTGCTCACTCGTCATATTCTCAGAGCGATTGCACTTGATGATGTAGATTCACACCATTTAAATCTCACTTCTCATACTTTACTGCATTGAGAGCGATAATCGATAAGTAACTACGTGTTCATCGAAACCAATTCATTAAAGGCATCCACATGACATCCATATGGACCATATCCTAACTATTATTTGAACTTCAATAATCCATCGGTAAATCATTTAACCTTCGATAAGAACTTACCGAAACCATATATAAGAACACTGTGGAAGCTAAATGCGACGATAACGTGGACAAACAGAGAGACATAAATACACAAATACTATGCATAACACAGTTACAAAACTAATCTATCAACAAACACCACTCAATATAATTATATATTCCATCTAATTGAAGCCCTCGCCAAAAAACATTACTTAAACATTACTGTGATAAAGCCATACCATCAGACCAGCACATAACGAGTACACAGATGTTGTAGTGTTTCAAAAAGCGGAAAAGATAATAGTAATCTTTGATGAAACAATAGGCGTTTTTCTTTTTTCCTTCAGAGCAGAGCACTGAACAGAATTCGAACACATTGATTTATGCACTGAACTTGTTCCAAACAGAGCGAGCTCTGAACACTGATATGTTTTTTAAACACATTTGAACCACACAAATCAGAATACATTTTCATTTTAACTATAAAAAGCAATATAATACAAAACCTACCCTTTTATGTACACTGATAGTGTAAATATCATAGATATAGAAAACCAACAAGCGATCAACTTCTTTCGTCAACTTAATTGTATCTAATTATTTTTTTTCTTCACATTTTCCTTCTTGGCATACATAGCATTTGGTGCGTTCAGCAATTTAATCACACGCTCAGTCAATTATGTTCGAGCACGTCGAGCTTGATCTACACATGTTCAGAACGAAAAAGAAACACACATTTGGAGCTCCGCATGCTGTGAGTTAAAAAGAAATACAAACAAATTTTTTGACAACTCAGCCTCTGCTCTGAACTAAAAAAAGAAAAACGCCTAATAACGCTAAACCGAAACCTCCAGTCCACTTACACATTTAAATAAAAACAAAAAAACAAAATAAGTACACACCATGTCCATAAGCAGTAAAATATAAAAGAAGGCATTACACCAATTATTATCATTTTATTGACGTCACCAGAGATTAAAATCCATTAATCCACAAACAACAAACAACAACAATTAGCCGATTTTTGATCTCTGGTGCCGTCAATACAATAAGAAATCTTGTTTTCTTTGATTTATGATACTATCCTATCTTGGACAACTTTTAACTTGTAGGTACACCTTCTGTTATAAATTTCAAACACAGTTTTATTGAATATGTGAAGTATCGTCCGCAAATCCATGAACTTTTACGTAAAGCTGAAGATCTTGGACTGCACTCAATCCATAAGATTTAGTGCCTTATAGGCAGAATATATAAACAACAGGGCTCTAAAGTTAGAAATAGTATTTTTGGACATAAAAGCTCATAATTTTTGAATATTTGTTCAAAATTAAAATATTTCTAACTTTAAAAAAATAAATGCAAATAAAAAGTTGGCCAAATTTCCCCAGTCTCCGCTAGAGTTTTATCCCAAGAGCTTTAAGCTCAGTTTTCTTTTTATCGATTTGGACAACTATATATCTAATAAATAGTCAAAAGTTTATCAAAAACTATTTCATCTTCGGGAAGAGGTTAATCTAATTGAACGGTTTTCGTCAAACAGATCCATCGTATCTAAGCTCCACGTCCATTGATTCCTCCAAAAATACCCTGACATTCTATATTTTTAAAACATTCTCAAAATTATTCGTAGCTACTGTTACTTTAGTGTAGTTTATAGGAGCAATTAAACATTTAAAACTGCTCTCAAGTCCTAACAGGATTTTTTTTACAATAGGAACAATACAAAAATTCAATGAAGTAGTTAAAATAAGCACGTTATAGCAGTTAGTTGAGTTCATTGCCTATTTGAAACTCTGAAACGTCGGTCGTAATGAAAACATTTTATATTTTTCCTTCCAACTGGAAGGAAACTTTTATATATTTTCCATTACTGCTTTATGCGATTGCGTGGTAAAAATGTCATTTTCCCCGAGTTGGGAAATTTTTTTTATACCATATTGCAATTACTGTCCTTTTTGGTGTTGAAACGGAATGAAGTAATTGCATCAATAACAAAGTCGATTGTTATAAAGGGATAGAAAAAAAACAATTAACATTCAGCAAAAATGTGTATAATTGTCAGTGTTAACAGTTAATAAACTTGATTTATCATATGTAATTACATTCGAATAATGTTCTCCGGCAGTCAGTTTAAGTGCTCGGAGACAACTTTTCAAGAAAGTCCCTTAGAAATTACAAAAATTATATTTTCTTTTCTTCTCTTGATTAAAACCAACCGGCGTTAAGCTAGATATTCAATTTCGTAGATATATTTCTTGTTGCTTCTAAATACTTACTTATCAAGTTCTCATACCTTAAATAGGGGATACTAACTACGGTTGCAACAATTTTTCTTATATTGTCCGTAGCATTCATAAAATAAGCCAAGCCGAGATGGAGTTATATGAAATCCCAGATTCAATCTATGAAAGGGATTTATGATTTATGATTTAAGTAGTTTATCAATCATGGTAAAAAATAAAGTCAATCTGGTTCAACAGCCCTCAACGCTGTGGGGCTTGTGGGCTACTATTTTAACGCTTAAAAATCAGAATTTATTCTAATTTCCAAGCTGCAAACCTTATTCAAATTGTGTTCTGATTTTCGAACTTTACCTGTATTGACACAGTTTGACAACACATTTAGGCAATCATATAAACATAGATTTTTTAAAACTTTATTAAAAAAAGGCATAAGGCTAGCTTCATTAAATAATGTAAAAATAAATTAAAGGAACACCAGCTTAGTCAAACCTCAAACAATTTAGTTTCTTATACATCGACCTCTATTAATTTTCTTCGAATGCTTTGGGTAGAGGTCGAACTAATTTTGAAGCAAACGAAAAATCACCAATAGGCAATATATTGGGAAGCTTTGCTATTCAGTTATTGTGCTGTTACGTCTATCTAAAAAAAATTTCTTCATTTCTGACCGGAATCTCCCTCTGCTGAAATGCTGGTGGAGGTAGTAGTGGCATCATTTCATCAATAGGTATAGGAACCTCCCCTCATATATAATTTTCAAGAAGTTGCCTATACGTTACAAATGAGGGTGCAAATATCGAGAGCAAGTTCAGTGAATAAATGACGATTAAATGGGAAAATTCCAGTTTTTTTTTAAACCACGGACATCTAAAAACACCGAAAACTAAGCAAACCCAGCGTTTTAACCGTAAGATTGTTTCAACTGTCCCCAACCCATTTTTTTGCAAGAAAAACTCATACAAGACTAAAAAACAAATACTGACACACCCGTACTAGACAATACGTTGCATTCTATCCCCTTTACTGCGTAAAACACTCAACAACACTTTTCGTATAGAGTACTCACACTACAAAGAAAAATTACAGGACAAAAAAAAAACTTACTTTTGCTTTTCTAAGTACAATAAAGCTTCCTGGACACAACAAAACCGTGTGACGAACAAAGTTAGACTGAAAATAGTAAACGGATTTATTTCTGTTTAATTCTCTCTCAATTTACATTGCGCGGATGGCTTTTGAGATATTTGCATTGTCGCCGTAACTGTCCAGAGTTTTCACCGCACCATCTCCTCTACTTGGGGGACCCTAACACATGTCTTCAACTACGATTAAGTGTTATCGTGGGCGAATTCCGGAAGTGTGTTGCAATTCAATCTATCTCTTCCCTAGTTGTGCTAATTCCTACTGGACGGTAACACAACATGTTCTTCCCGGCCGCCCAAGTCTCGTCCCTTCCAGACTTTGCTTTCCCGGTACGGCGGCTGAAGCCATGCTTTGTGGGCCTGTGCCACCTTTGGGAGAGATGATAATTCTAGGTGTTGAAAGGTCAAAACTTTCTCTATCGGCTGTTGAGAAATATTGATCAGGGAGGATTACTGGGTTCCGCTCCGAGGTAAATCATCTTTTTTTGCCGGCATTGATTTTCAGCTTCCCTCTCCACCCTTGTTGACAGTTGTAGGATTTCAGATTTCACCGAAACCCGAATCTCTCTTTTCTTATCACACTAGCCGTGTTTTATTGGCAAATTTATCCACCGTAAGTTTATCCATTGTAACATTTTACATACAATTCGCTACGGTCGATAAAAAGCTAAAGTAGAAGTTACGGTGGATGGCTGGTTGACGTTTATTCGAGTCTCGAATTTGATTTTGTTAGTTTTGTTGGTACGATTGCTAATTGGATTGAATATCGATGGATGTGTTCATGGAGTGTTATAATTATTAATTTCATTCGTAAGACAAATCGATCTTTTTGATACTTTTTTTTCTTTTTTTTTTATAGTTGGCCAGTTTATATTTCTAAAATCTTAGATAACTCTATATAAATTATAAACTGTTCTTCTGAAAAGTTTCTGACTTTTACTATCAAAAACTGTATTCTTTGTCCAATTATTTTCTGGAGTACGTTTAAAATTCCACCTATATCTGCAATTTTGCATACCCCTGATGTCAATTAATCAATTTTAACAAATTTCGATTTCCATTTTGAAAAAAAAAAATAAACATTTATTGAAAAAATCCCATTTATTTTTGACTAACTGAGACCAATATTCGTTTTGTGTTGAATTTTTATTGATAGTTATAAATAAACGGAGTTTGGTGAAAAAAATCATCTTTTTGTTTAGATCTACAAAAAGCAATTTGAGAAGACAAACCGCATTGGGTGGAACTGCACTATATAGGAACTGCTCGACACTGGGCCGGTAAATACTTATTGGTATGGAATTCTATGAGCTATACGGCTAGGCGCGCACATATGCAACTTTCAGTTTTGTAACAGTTTGGTTGCTAAAGTGAATACCATGGACTTATATGAGAGTGCGCGCACATGCAAAAACTATTCAGTCCGCTATTCGAGCAACTTAAAAGTTTGTGTTTTGGCACAAATCCAACGACCGCCCTAATAAGTTCTTCAGTTTGTATTACACCGCACTGTAATGTACATTGTATTGTATGTGTTGGTTTATCTCGTTGATTGATTTTAAGTTGCTTATGTGCGCGATCATCGTTCAACTAGTGATTAAATTATTTCGTTTCGGAAAAATTACACGTGGGCGCCTAGCCTAAACGCACTAAGCGGCAACTGAACTTTACAAAATGCGCTTTTTTTCACTGTTTAATGGATGTTGGCCATGGACGGTATTCGCTTTACTACATGGACTGGGCGTACATTTTTGTGATCCAATTGTTTATTTTTCTGGACATGTGCATTGAAATGGCAAACCAAATGTTTACTATTTATTCCTTACTTATGTTAAGTGCAGTCTGATGAGTGAATATTGAATTGAAAGCAAAACATACTCAGAAAATAAATTTGTAAATTGACTTGAAAAATAAAACTCTAGCTATCGATCTACTCAGAAAATAAATAAAAGCATGATATATAAAGGGGAAATGCAAAGGGATTGAACAGTTTAATCTACGTTGTAGTGTGCGTTCAAAACCAAGAAACATAAAGGAAACAAGCAAATCTCCGGCAATTTTGTATTCTCGTGTGAAAGGCATAGACGATTTTTAAAGCATTAAAAAATGCTCCTGTGTAAAAAGAGACTTGACCATAGTCTATGAACAAACCCATTCACTTATCATTTCCTTTCCATTGGTGCAAAATGAATTTTCGAATTTAAAATTGCAAATGCAGAAAAAATGAAAACAATAAATAGGTTTGTAACATAAATTAAATATTGGTACGTTTTTCTACTTTCTATTTTATATGAATAAAAGCTAATTATTGTTCATAATTTTGATATTTTCTTAATTTTACTTTGCAAAACACTCTTTCATTACTTGTGACTGCTGTGCAGGGGTACCATTTTTACAAAAATAAAAAAGCTACGGTCCATGCTACGGTCGATGCGTTTTTTTGGGAATTGCTAACGATACAATGGATAGATTCCCAATAAAACACACCTACTGTCTGATTGAACGCTGGACTTCAAACTCGTTTGATAACTTACCTTCGCACAGAGCGTGACATTTGGATCCTTCATCTTAGAATGTTTGATTGATGATTTAAGGTATTATAATTTTGTTCATCTCTCAACTGCGATTATTCTATTAAAAATGTTTGACTTATAAGAAACTTAGGTACCTATGCATACTTACATATGGGAAAACTTGTGCTCTTGATGACCATTCATTTTTTGGAACCAAATTTAAATGCGAAGATACCCTTGGCTTTGTGGAATAAATTAAACAATACAACTTATAACTAGCATGTGCAAATAATATAATTCAAAATTGGTCAAGAAGTCATTTATGTCATTCTACACCAGCAGTGTAGAAGTAGATATGTATTTCACATTTTGCATAGTGTTGTTTAACTATTCTGGCTCTGGCTCTGTCTGAGATAAAAAAAAGGAATCGAGACTCGAAATTCGACTGGAACTGGAAAGACTAATGATTTATGAATAACAGACAGTACAGCTGCACATATTTTTACTTCTCATTTATTCTATCCATGAAATTCCAATAGGCATACTCTCTTACTTCCAGGCACTCCAATTTTCAAGGTTACACACTTAAGAGAATGGAACTCTCAAATACAATCTTTTGAATGGAAGATGGAAGTGTGAAAATCTTTACAAAATATTAAGTTAAGTTGGAATTTGGAATAGGAACCACGAAAGTAAGAGTAATAATTATCGTCATTTGAAAACTCTTTTTAAATTTCTAAGCCAACTCTCAAGCATTTAGGGTTGCCGTTAGAGAATTGTATTTCTACAAAAATATTTAATGCAAAGAGTATAAATGCTTCCTTGTACCTACCTTTTTTTCTTATTTTGTTTTTATCTAAATCTACCGTCTCATACTTTAACATCCCATATTATTTATTTCACCTTTTCCTTATCTAAGGCGAACTTTATTGAATTTTCATGCTGAGATTTATGGAATTACTAACTGACTCAACTCACCTTTTTCTGTGAAAATATATATATAATTTAATGCATTTATTCAAATTTATTATATGTACATATATAAGCGCCAGTGTGTCCAATTTAGTATTTATTTTTTTCAAATCCTGCCGGCAGTTTTTTTTGCAGGATATTTGGTTTAAGCAGGAAATCTAGCAGGTTTTCATATTTCTCAAAACTAAAATAAAACTCAATCAAACATAAATGCGTATCGCTCATTACAGAGCTTCAACCATGAACTCCACAGAATCTACGAACTTTGGAGCAAGTAAACTTCTTTTCTATTAAAACAAATTTTGCGGATTCATAAAAGATTTTTTTTTAAGATAAAAATATGAATTCTGAACTTATTTCCAAAATTAAATCGCATCAGAACAATAAATCTAAATAATTGGAGAATATTTAAATACTGTTGAATTTTGTAGTGAGGTAATTAGGTTTCTCCGATGCATCCAATGAAAACCCTTACAAAGAGTTATCAAACTTTGTCAATTCGTTTTTATTTTTTCCTTTCTCAAATGCTGAAATTGAAAGTGTTTAGTTTTATGAATCTTGTAAAGACTCAACAAAGGAATCGAATGAAAATAGATATGCTAAATAGTAAACTTTTATCCAAGATAAATTTATCTGAAAAAAGTTGTAATGTCTTCATTATTTCTCCTTATATAATCAAACAACTCATTGAAATATAATTTTACCGTAAAAGAAGAACAAGAAACTTGTGATATTATTGAATATGTTTTAAATGAAGCAGAAAACTATTGCAGTAAAAAATTTATATAAACAAACTTTAATTTTTTGTTTCTTTTTGAATAAGAACTATTTGTAAGTTTGTTTCCTTTTTTGAAATAAACTTAACAAAATATGCAACTTCTTTTGTGGGTTTGATTACTTATTTACAATTCAGCATACTTAAGTAAAAAAAACTACAAAAAAATTTATACTCGGTATTTTAAGCGTCACTCTAAGCCAAGTTCGATTGTTTTAGGCATATATTTACATTTTTGTATGTTCTAACTACAGGATTTTCAGAGTTTGCAGGATTTTTGGCAGTTTTTTTTTCATAAAAAAAATTAGCATATTTTTAGAAGTTTTTGTAGTAAAAATATTCTGCTAAAAATACTAGGGGTATTCACGATCTGGTGTACCAAGTCTTGTAAGATTGCAAAATTTTATTTTTTTACAACAGACTGTGAACCCACCCTTTACTAATCTGTAGCAACACTGAAGCAAATGTCAAAATCTGTTTCACATTTGTTCTGAAAAAGGCTTAAGTTTGGGTTAAAAAATCTTACACCCTTGTATTTTTCTGTTACAATAGGGTTCGGGTATTGTAAAAGTGTATGAATTTGACATTCAGTATATTTTGTTGTTGTAGTGTTGTAGTAAAAATGCTACACTTTTACACTTTTACAATGATACAAGACCAGATACACCCGATCGTGAATAACCCTACTATTTTAGCAGGATTTGAAATTTTTCATTGTTCACACTGATAAATGCTTGTATTTCATGTCTAAACACTATTAAAACCTACAGTTACGGCTTTGTCCACAACTTTTTGATTTTCCGGGTGACCTTTCTAGTTTTTGCTCACCGTTAGCTACATACCAAATTTCCAACGAACAACCCTTTATAGAAATAGCTGGTCAATTATGTGCAAATACCTACGTTGCATTTAAGCACTATGGTAACAGTCATTCATAATTTCACCCACTATGCGATGATTTAAGAGAAATAATATTTATTAAAAGAGTGTTTCAATTTCCAACTCTTTAAGCAGTTTTACTTGGTGTGGTGTGAGTGGGATGGTGGAAACTGGAAAGGCTGCAACGCAAATCTGCTATTATCATTCTCTTACAAGTTCAAACAAGAAACTGAATACTACAGAAAGCCTGGAACCGGCATTCTTGTTTGAATATTTCTAATGGAATACGACTCCAATTGGGAAAACGAATGATAAAGATGAGAAAAGAATAACCGCTGAGAAAGAGATTTGAGATTGATTAGAGTACGAAATTAATAATTGAGTTGAGATGAGCAAAAGCATCATTAACTTGAGTTGAAAAAATGAAGATGAAAGATGTCTTATGAATCGATGACAATACAAATGTTGACATAGGTTGATTTACATCAAATCAAAACTAAATAAATATTTATTATTTTGCATCAGCACGACTGAGATTAATCCTAAATAAATCAAAATGGTTATCATTTTAAAGTGGATGCTGAATGTGAACGCTATCTGTTAGCAGATTCCTTCCATAATCCAATCAAATGCTCAATTGGAAATATAATTGGAAAAGAGAAAAAAAAATACTCACACACACTCATAGTTAATCAGATTCGCACTGGATCTGGAACGGAACTCCATGGATAGATTTTACAGATTTTTTTTTTGTCCAATGGAACAATTGGTGTGGTGAGGTGGTGTGTTTGCTGTCGCGCTTCGCGCATAAACCGAACCAACTGTATTTCCAATTTGATAGTGCGACGACTGGAATGTGTTTGTTCTCAACAACTGGTAGCCGCCTTGGACAAAAAACAGTTCGGTTTATGTCATTGAATGAGTGAGGTCACGATTTCTGGTATCCGAAAAAAATTGTTCGTCCCGGTAAATGACAACGGTATTCTTGAAAGATATCGAGCGAGATAAAAATTCGTTTCCATTTTGAAAATTATTTCGATTAAGTTCGAAAAAAAAATAAAAATTGTAACTGACAAATTTTGTCTAGGGGGCTCCTCTTTTTAAAACCCTTCTTCATCTGGGAAAATAAAAATTACCCAAAAAAAAAATTGTGTGTGCATAAAATGAGCCCTAAAATTGTTGTTGAATCCACCAAAGGATTCTTTAACTTCTACCATACATTCCAGGAATTACACCTGTGAAAAGGAATTTCCAAATAAAAAATTAAATTAAAAAAAAAATCTGGGCGTTCGCAAAGTCTGAGTTTCAAAAAGTGAATTTCAAAAGGAAAGTGAATAAAATAATCCTTTTTCGTTGTTCCTTTTGTTTTTGTTATTTTTTTTTTCGTAGAGCCCTTTTATCAATACCTATGTACCTACGTATTTGTTTGCGGTATTTTCCGTACACCGCTGTGTACCTATATATGCATGTGTTTGAATTGAAAGTGCAAAAATACAAAAAGGGATAGAAGGAAAATCCTTGCTGTTTTCTTTTTTTCCATTATTCGTTTCTTGTGTCGTGTTAGAAAGCAAAAAAAAATATATATCCTTGGTGTAAATAAGCAAATTAAAAAGAAAAGGTGAAAAAAGAAGAAAATTCGATTTCCCATTGCAGTGGGAGTAGTACCTAATTGTTCTTGGTTTTTTTTTTATTGTTTAAAAAATATTATCTTGTGAATGGGATTTGTTGTGCAAATAAATAAAATTCATCCCGAAAAGTTGTAACGATTTCATATATACAATAGTTTTTTAAGGATTACCTTACTCCTCCGTCCGTCCCTGTTCTAAATTTCAGTCGTTCAAACCAAACATAAGGATTCACCGTTATTGAGATTGATATCGAAATCGAAATCGAAGTCGAAGTGAAACATATACATAGGTACGCCCTTTCGTTTCTTTTCGTGTGGAATATTGCATTTTTGTCTTATCGGCTTCGTCAGTTAGCAAAGCGACAAGTGTAGTGAGGAGAGGAAGGAAATAACAAGTGAGTATTGCCACATTGCATTACGTATGTATGTCTGCTTTTTTTTACCAGTGTATCACCCTCTCAACCCTTATCTCACAACATTGAGGTACTTCTTATTGGCGTTTTCTGCTTCTACCACACCCGTCTGTCTGTCTGCATCGCATCTTTCAGAATCATAAAAGTCAGATAAATCAAAGATGTGGACAAAATACAAAACGCACAACAGTGCGAACAAGTTAAAATAAATAAAAACAACATGGCATTTTATAGGGAAGACTACCTACTATGTCGAAGAAGAAGCTGGAACAGATTAAGTATAGATATTATTATGGTGGGGTGAGGATGAGGACCGTTGCGTTGGTTGGTTGGTTTGTTCGTTCGTTCGTTCGATACAGTGAATTTAGCGTTTGGATAGAGGTTTTTCTGTTACTGTTCCATTACTCGTCTTGGGTTGTTAGACAACAGAAATACCTGCAAGCCAAGGAGGTGGTAGGAGTTGCAGAAAAATCATCTTCTGTAGACCGGTTAGACTAGATGCTCGATGGATGCATCAACAACTATACTAGGTACGATTCGACTGTGACTACAAGTTGGATAAAGGTCATTGTATAGGTTTTTCTTCATACTTAGGTAGAACTGCCAATAGGGACGAAAATACATTTATTTAAAAAGATATATCTATCTAGGTAATGCAAGTAATCGAAAAGGGTAAATTTAACAGAGTTAAAGGCTTTACAGATAAAACTAGGTACGAACTTAAGCAGTTATGTACCTACCTATATCTTAAAAACTCATGTAGTAGGTATCCACTTGAAGGTTTAAGTTATCCAATTACTCTTAAATTTTAGAAAGCTCTCCAGGTAATTTATCAACATTTTTGTTTAATTCTAAGAAATATCAGTAGAAATGAACTGATTTTCTTCAAAAACAATTGAAATGCTTTTAACAAAGTACCTACACATTGAAAATAAATAGGCAGAAGGTAAAAACATTAAATTTGTGTATTTATGCTCAAAGCTTAAACTGATTTATTGCCAAATTTATATAAAAAAGATTATGAAGTGCGGGTGGCAATGGCGCAGTGGATAAAGTGCTTGACTGCTAACTTAGACGTCTGGGTTCGGTTACCACGCTAGGCAGCATTCTTTTCTATCTTTCTATCGCTCCAATTTTAATTGGATGCCGCTCGTGGGTTAAAATGAGATAATAAATACCTAATTCTCTAATCCACTGCTCCAATAAAATTCTTTCCTATCTTTCTATTCCTTTTAACTAGTATCGTGCAATTCAGGTTGCATTTAAAAGACCTTAGTTCTTACAGGCATAAAGGAGTTGAAATTATTATTATTATTAAAAGTGTGTTAGTAGTAGGTAAATAATTTCGCAGAAAATTTTGAGAGATTTCTGCTCAAGTGGCAACCTTGTTGATATAGATAGATTGTTTATTGTAGCTGAATTATTATACATTTCTCGTTAAACCTATATTGCACAATTTACAGAGATTTGGTATAAAGCTACCTTACTACTGAAAAATTTGTAATAATATTTTTAAATATCACAACTCTTAATAAATAATTGGCAGAAGGAAAGGCTACAGAAAAAACCTTCTTTCAAAAGATAAGATAGAGAGAAGGGGAGGGAAAAACTAACCTGGATCAAATCGCCTACTTTTTATAATCGTTGTTGTTATTAATAATATTTGAAACATATTGTGTACAATGTGTGCGTCACTCAATTTTAAAAAATAAATTAATAAATGAATGGACAAGTAATAAACACAATAAATGTTAATAAATAAATATATAGTTAGACAAATAAATCAACAAATAAATAAATAAATAAATAATAAAAAAATTAAAAAAATATCACAGAAGAAATATAAATAAATAATGTTATATGTACATTTCTACAGATAAGTAATTTAATCTATATAAATATAACACTATAATCAAAAAGTTAGATTTGAAATGAGGTAGTTTTTTTTTTATTTTTTTATTCATTTTTTATTCAACTTCCACTTACATGCTAGTTACAATTTTATATACAAAATAAATTAAAAAAAAAAATTAAGTGCAAGAGAATTAGCTCTGGCCATTCTATTTATATGAACTTTCCAGTTAAGGTTCCAGTCGCTGAGAACTCCTAAGTACTTATAGTGATTAACAAGCTCAACTGGAAAACAGATAGTTGAGCACAGATTTTGTATTGAAAAATTATTTAATTAGATGAATTACATGAAATGACGTATCTATTGTATAGATTAATTATTCTACTAGGAATTCTTTCAATGTTTGTCACTCTCTGTAGTTCCTCAGTCGAATAGTGCCACGGCAAATTAAGCATCATTTTCAAAAGTTTGTTTTGTATTCTTTGTAACCTAAGAATATGAGTTTTTGAACATTTTCCCCATACAGCTGATCCGTACAATATTATGCTTTGAAAAATTGCTTTATATATAATAAACTTATTTTGCTCACTTATATTGGAATTTCTATTTATGAATGGATAAAGCATTTTTATTTTCACATTAATTTTATTAATTGTTTGTTGGATATGTAATCCAAAAGTTAGTGTCTTGTCAAGATGCACTCCCAAGTATCTGGCGTTAGATTTCCATTCTATCTGCAATCCGTTGATTCTTAACCTTCCTCTAGGTAAAAAGCAAGCTTTTCTTTATCTTGTGAAAAAGACTGCTTGCGTCTTTCCAGGATTCACTTTTATTTTCCATTTATTGAAGTAGTTCTCAATATCATCCAAGGCTGATTGCAAAATAGTTTCAATAACTAAACTATTTGAATCCGCTGAATAAATGCAGGTGTCGTCTGCAAAAATGGCTGTTTCGCAGTCCCTAAGCTTAGGAAAATCATATGTATATATGTTATACAATATTGGTCCTAAAACAGATCCTTGTGCAATATTTTTATTGAATTTACATATTTTTTTGTATACGATGAAGAAAGTTCATTGCCAATGATTTTTTTTTCTATGGCTTTTATAATTAGGAAGATAAAAAAGGAAGTGTCCTTGCTGCAAAAATATAAATGTAATTTTAGAAATAGAATCCATAATGGTAATTTAAAATAATATTTATTATTACCTAGTTCAAGACTTTTTCTTTAGGAATTATTAATATTATTATTCTAAGTCTCGAGATATTGTTGGTTGTTTCTTAACATTAAATATAATAAATATTAAATATTAAATATAAATAAAAATGAGGTTTAAAGTACATATTTAAATCTGGGTTGTTTTTCGTCTTCGAATTGTTTAAGAATTAATTAACTTTATTCCTCGCATCATATGATTTCGAGAGTCACATTATTGTATGACTAAAGACTACACTGGTAACGTTGCATGATTAATTTTATTGGAATTCTATCATACACCGACAAATAGCTGATACTTCTATCAAATGTTTCATATAATCATCTTTATTATTTCGAAAACGGCTCTAACGATTTCAATAAAAAAAGTGTATGCACTATTTTGGTGAAATATTTTTTTTTTTTTTTAATATTTTGTTATTAACTTCTTATACATTTTTTTTTGATTTTCGACTTCCTCATATTTCACGTATTTCGATCAAAATCCTTCGAATTATAAATAATACTGCATACCAAAATGTTGGAAAAATATTTAATTTTTTGAAAAAAACTAAATTTTTTTTAAATTCAATATTTCGAAAACGTGTTGAAATTTGTTTTTTAAATTTCGTTTTTAAGTTTATACAGTGTCCGCCAAATAACTTTTTTTTTTTTTTTTTTTGAAAATAGATAGGCGCAAAACATCGAGTGTAGCTTCGGCTGTGTGGCATGTAGCGCCGTCCTGTTGATACCAAATATTGCCAATATCCTCCTCTTCAATTTTTGTGAACAAAAATTCGTTCAACAATTGAGCGATAACGATCGCCATTGACTGTAACGGCCACTCCGTGCTCATTTGCGAAGAAAAATGGCCCAATTATGACTCTGGACCAAAATCCGCACCAAACAGTGACTCGTTTTGGGTGTATCGGCTTTTCAATGTATGCGTGCGGGTTTTCTGTGCCCCAAATGCGACAATTTTGCTTGTTACATACCCTCCAAGATCAAAATGAACTTCATCTGAAAAGATGATTTTTTTTTGGCAAAATCGGTATCTTCTTTAAGTCGATCGCAGGCCCACTTAGCGAGCGTTGTTCAAGCGTATACACAACCATATTCGTTCAGTGAGAGGATAAAACTAATTATCTGTCAAATCAGACATGAGCTAAGTGTTACCATTCACGAAATAAGCACTAGTTGAAAAAAAAAGTTAGATGGCGGACCCGTTATTATTACATGTTTAAAACTGTCGCACCCAATTTTTTTTTAGAAAAAAATTTAAGAAATTTTGGTAATAAAAAATTAAGTAAAAACGTCTTTAAAAATTTAGATTATTAATAGAAATATTGTGCGATACTGTCGTGTATTTTATTTTATTTTCCATTTACAAAAAAAAAAGAAAACGTCAAAACAAAAGATATGTACGATTCTCTGCGTCGTTGTTGTGAGCCGATAAGGACTCACATTTCATTCATTTTAGTTAGTATATAGTTTAATATAAATAGAATGAAACCACCTTTTTAAGTATAAGCTTTTGGTCACAGGATAAGAATAACCAGAAATGTATTTTAGGAAGGAAATGCAGTTTTCATAGAACCGAACAACTATTGGTATTTTACATAAATAATGGGAAATTTGTGTACATTTTTCGTGTTGTGTAATTTATAGAAGAAAATTTAATTAGCAGCAAGGTTGATTTTGTTTTTCCCAGTAAATCCAAGATGACTGCGACAATGAAATTACCACTCAAACTTGAATTGGTACGTATGTACCTACTTTTATTTGCTACATAAAAGTAATAGTGTTGGTGATTGTGGACCGAATTTCATTAAACTTTGAAAATTGCGGTTTTCATTACAGGGTGTCTGAAAAAAATGGCATATACACACTTTAATTTTAATTTTATTTTATTCAATTATTCTACGGATATACCTACTCCGCGGTTGTAGTTGTTGCTATAGTTGTTGCTGTTGAAGATCTGGTAGCTTCAAATTCTTCCAATTCTTCGCTGAAGATTAAAGATGCTTCCTTCGTTTCGTCATCAGTACTGAGACTTTTTTTTAAGGACACCCTGAAATCAAAGTACAATTTTAGCAAATTAATATGAACATAACCCTGGTTGTGCGTTCTTACCAGCATCTTCCACATCCAGGGTCAAAATGTAAATGTGAGACATTAAATCTATTTTTTTCAAATTTTTATTGCCAGGTTTTTTGATGACTTTTAAGTCAATTGACACTTTTATTGATAGAAATGAGATCGTCAATTTTCCGACAGAATTTTTTAATTCTCTGGATATGCCGTCACAGAATCTCTGTCTGAAAATTGGTTCACCGATCATTCTTTTGCGTAACTTAAATCTATCAAAATTCTGCAACGGTGTACGACGTACTTCAAGCCACGATGTTGACTGGAAAGTTTAAAGGAAAAGTTTTCCTGTTACCTCGAATACCTAGAATTCCATCAGAATACATAATACCTTTCACACGGCTTTACGATACGTTTGGTTTTTGTGATGAGGATAAATAAGCCATAAGGCAGACAATGACAATTTGTGGCTTGGACTTGGAGAAACCGTGTTTCTCGCATGGTAAGCTGTGTGTTGCATGCTCACCCGTTTACAAGCCACCAACTTTATTTGTTTTAACGAAAGAGAGATTAACGAGTAAAATTGTTCATCCTTTAGTTCTTAATTAGTGGAAATCACTGATTGCTACTAATTATAATCTTAACATCACTTCCTTAACACTACCAATTTTAATATCTAATAATTGAACGCAATATAATAACGTAACCGCAACGTGCGGCCGGGTCTGCTAGTGTACCTATATTAATAATTACTTAAAAATGGCGTTTCATTTTTTTTCTAAAACTGTTTTGATAAATATATAATATAAATATGTATATAAATTATTTTTCTTTTTAAAAAACCGCTCTAACGGTTTTTATTTGTTGATATATTGCCATTTCCCCTATAATCGAACACTTATTGGCTTACAGGAAAGTAATCTTCAACTGTTAGAAAACCGTTCAACGTAAATATATGATGTAAAGTTAATCACTTGCTAAAATTCATTTTTACTTGCGATTATAGGTTCTATAAGGCAAGTTATGCATTCGTCGAATGTGATAATAGCGAAAACGAAAAAAGATGGTCTAAAAATTCTGTCCGTCTGTATGTCTGTCTTACAGTCTGTCTGTCTGTCAGTCTGTCAGACTTTCATTCAGTCAGTCTGTCTGTATGTATGTATGGCACCTACAGCCCAAACGGGTGGGCCGAATTGCTTCAAACTTGGTATATAGAGTTTTTTAGGTATTGTACAGAGGGGAAATTGAAATTTTTTTAGCTCAAAAAATAACGGTAAACCTATTTTTCTCGGAAACGGCTCTAACGATTTTGATAAAAAAAATCAGTGTGTATTTATAGCTACGACCGATCATATAGTTGAAACAAAATTAGAAAAATGTCTAAAAACGGTACTTTCCATAGGACGGTTTTTTTTTTGCTTTCGACTATCTCATAAATGGCTTAACCGATTCTTTCGAAATTTCACAAAAATATTGGTTTATGTTGCCCAAATTATACCACTTACCAATATTTTTAATTCATATTTTTTTTGTATTTTTAAAATCATTTTTAAGGAAAAAATTTAAAAAAATTATTATTCTAAAACTGCTCATTAATTTTTTTTTCAAAAATTTTATTTATTTGTATTTTCTGAATACCTATGAATTGGCGATTCGATTTTTTTTTTAAATATTTTCAAAAAGTTTAAAAAAAAAACTTTTTTTCTGAAAAACCGCTTCACAGATTTTTAAATTTTTTTTTCATAAATTCAAATTTATCCAAGAAATAAAATGGCACACTTTTTTTTGAGCTCAAATTAGTTTAAGTATTTATTTCAGAATTTTGAATTATTTTTTCTTTAATTAAATCGATTTAATCTTTTGTTTTTAAGTTTATATTATTAAATATTTAATATTGTCATGCCAATTTATTTTAGAACAAAACTAAAGAAATTTTGTATATGCATATACAAAATTGAGTTAAAAATGACTTTAAAAATATATTTAGATTTTTAATAGAAATCTTTTGCGTACGATGTGATCGAACATAAGAGCAAGTTCATGCGATCCAGTCGTGCATTTTATTTTTATTATATCTATATATTTCTTTATTTACTTTAAGTAACTGTTTTTTATAAAAAAAATAAAACTGGAAAAAGCTAAATTCCCCAGTAATCGAATACTTGTTTCCTGAAGTCGAACATTAAGTTTCCTAATTTCTAACGCAAGATTTTGCACAAAACTTTTAAAAAATAATAAAAAGCAAGCTATAGCTTTTATATTTTTAGGAATAATTTAATTTAGTGCCATACCTTCTAGTTATAAATAAAATATGTTAAATATTTTTCGGGTACTTACCTACCTATTAATATTATTCTTCCGAAAAACCTGTATTAAATAGAAGCCGCCATTGTAGGTGAATTGTGCTTAAGTTCATTAATATGAAACAGGTGAACAAAACATCAAAGGAAAAACTCAATTGAGCATTGACATTCATTTCTAAATGTCAACCAGTTACAGTGTTTGCTTAAAACAATTTAAATTGCATAAGCAGACAGATGACTTCTTCAGTTATTACATAAGTTAGCTACTAAAGGTAGGTCCTACACTAAAATTGCATCTAAAGAAAAAACTGCCTAAAGCAACTATTGCGCCCTTAAAAAACCCATCTGTAGGTAGGTAGTCTCTTCATTTAACTGTTATCTCATTTCGCATCGTCTGAACAAAACTCTCACAGGCAAAGGCAAACGTCTGCAAATTTGTTTGTGTTAGTTTTTCATCCTTGTTTTCTTTATTTGAAAATTAAACATAAGCATGTGCGTTTGCAATTATCTTATTGTTATCCAAAAAGATAACGTTTCTATTATATTTACATTCATACATATATAGGTGTATGTAGGAACAATTTGCAAATGTCTACCTGCATAAAACAGTTGGAATTCTACCCTCAGGGATCTTTTACTATCTCTGACACCGACATCGTCAGTACCTATTCCGCTCACTACTCGTCATCGTCATCATCGTGGTTTGTTTGTCCTCGTCATCGTCATGCAATGCACCTGAAATAACGCCAGAGACATCAATAGTTGTTGTATAATAATATCCTTGCGTCTCAACTGCACACAACTTGAACGGTGAATTGAGTGCGTGTCGTCTGGGACTCAATGGAATTTCTTGTGCTGCGTCGACCACCGCCTCGCCCACTATGTATGCACCTTCTTTACCTACTGATTGTGTTGAAAAGTTGCAAGGATAAAACAGGAACAACAGTTCATGCCAGAATATAATCTTCATCATTATGCACACACACAGGTAGTTGCAGGGTTGTATTTGAGTTACTGAGGATTAAAAGGCCTCACATAAAAGTAATTTGTTTTAAACTTTTATCTTGTAGGTAACAGCAATTACATACTCTCTCTTAAGTTAGAAGAGAAGACTCAGTTGATCAACTTTTTTGTGATATCATCATTAGGACCTTACAAGATGCTAATGAAATTCAATAATTAAACTTAATGATCAAGGAAATATCTATTTTGGGTAGTCGATTATGAAATTCCTTTTGCTGACGCTACAAATTTATTAAAGAGCAGCCACTTCTATATTCTTGACATCAAGATTAATGATTTACTTATGCATGTCCTTTTTGATTGGTAATCCGGAAAAAACGGATGTGAGACGAACAAAATACAATGATGTTGAAGCATCGATGTTAAGATTCAAAACATCGACTTAAAATGAGCTGAAATCTTTTGTGGGAGCGGGTCAAAATTCTGGCTTCAAAATACTGCTTTTCAAAATTCTGCTTTTTTCATTTTTCTGCTTTTCAAAATTCTGCTTCTCAAAATTCTGCCCGTCAACAAAAAAAATTGTGCTTATTTTTTTTTTAATTTTTAATTTACTTTATTATTTACAATATTAACAGGAAATAAAAATAAAACAAACAATCCATTAGGAAAACTTAAATATGGAAAATTACATAAATACAAAAAAATTCCAAAAAAGACAAGCCAATAAATCCAAAAGAGAACAATATTCGTGTTCTTTTGCCAGAAGCCATCCACAGCAAAGCAGAACTTACACACAAGAACCTGCGTCCGATAAAAGTAAAAGCAGAAGTCTGCTTTGGATAGATTTGTGACAGTTATTCCAGTATCGAATGATATCATGTTGTTTAGTTGGTAGTTCCGATTACTTTGATGCATCTCGAAGTCCTTGTTCGTAGAGCTCTTGTCTCTGTCAATGGCCACGTTCAACAATTCGTTTGATAAGTTATTTCGGAAACCAAAAAAATTTCAATATATTTGTGAACGATTCGGAAAAGTTAGCTGAACGCAGTCAAAAATCAATAATATTTGGTTAATTATGTGTTCTTTTATTAAAAAAATTGTTCCACACCTATTCACGTACAGGAAATAAAAATTATTGACGCAACAAACTGGGTCAAAAATATGTTTTATTTATATTTGTTCCTTTATAAATCATATTAATAAGTATACGTAGAGGGCGCTCTTCCACTGTAAGTTCAAGTTAGAGTTAGCTTATTCGAGCGAAACTAGATACCTAAATAAAAGATTTTTGAGTGGATTTGTGTCAGCAGATTTCTTCGAAGAAATCTTAGTTTTGCTATAACAAAAATTGGAAATTATCAGATTTTATTTCATCTGAGGAAAACGGTGATATTTTAGAGATTTGCGGCGAAATAAAATAATAAAAGTCAGAAAATTTCAAATTTATTTGATGGATGTCGTAGATAATCAAATTGACCCTAAAATTCGTGTCAAACCAGATTTTCACGATCTTACGTCATTTTGAGTTCAGAGTCGAGTTGACCGTTGATCAACCAGTGAATATAAAAATGGACATAATCGTCTTTTTTTTCAATGTTTATTTGTTGCGACGAGACGTTAATAATTTTTACCAAAACCCGACTATTTAGGGGGATTTCTGTCCATATTTTATATAACTAATTTTTAATTAACCTCTCTACTCCAACTCGATTTTTGAGCAGCATGTAAGCGAAGTTTAAAAACACTTAACAGTTAAATAATGAATGCGATCATTTTTGCAAGGAAAAACAATGCGAACATAGACTTTCATTGGCACAAGATCTGATTTATTGAAAAAAAACGTCAAACACATAAAATAATATTAAAATGAACATTTTGGAACACATATGTGGAAAATGTAGCTTTTTGTTATTTCTTACTGCTTCATATATATTGTATTTTATTTGCATTTTTTAGTATTCTTAAATGCCTTTAATCTGAAGAAATAAAAACAAATAAATTGCTGATTTTTTGCGTTTAGTTATTAGACACAAAGTGGGTAATGCTAACTTTAAAATACTTTTGGAAAATCCTGCTTTGCTGCCGATAGATTAACCAAAAGAACTCGGCTAATGTTTTTAGAAATGCGTCTAAGATAACCAATGTGACTTAGATTGGTTCTCTTTTTTATAATTCTTTTTATTTGTTTGTTTTTCAAAGCACTTTTTCTTTTTTTTCTTTATTCTCTCCCCATTCTTCGCACGGTGAATTCCGCTTTGGCAGTGATGCGTTCGTTTCTTAGCTCATTTAGACCCTTTTGCTGATACCTACTCAACTTAAGCATTTAAGTCCTACATAAGGACTTATGTGACAGCTTACTCAGAGGAAAAAGTAGCCCATTAGCGTTTTATGTTGCACATAAATATTTATAATGCGCTGATACGCATCCTTACGGGCCTTATTAATTTATAGAGACCTGTGTGACTACGGCCAACTAAAACTTTAAGCCAACGATGCCTAGCCTCTACACTAGAGCGCCAGCCGAATTCTGTATTCATTAGCAACTCGTAGAAGCTCTATAAAAAAAACATTCATAAAGCGAGCACGTTTTTTTTTCTCATTAAACAAAAAAACGAGAGGAAACATTTGATTTTCTATTCTTCCATGAATGGAGAACAATTGTTAATTGCTGGGTAAACGTCAAATTTTCCGTCCATCGCCCAACAATCACTTTCTCCCAATAACTTTATAGATGACTTTGTTCCGAGTATAATTATAAATTCATCTATTTTTCAGATAATACTCGTATAAATAATTCTCCTTCCGAAACATACAAACTTATAGGGATATCAATATCCAGTAAATTTGAAGGTTCTTTTCGCATATTTCTGCCTTTTCTTTGTCTTTTAATTTTCATTTTTTGTGCATTTTTTGATGCAAGAGCAAACCGACGGTGATGATAAGGTATTTCGATAACCGATAATTGCACTATTTGGCTAGCTTGCATTGATATTATTTTCGCCAAGTTTTTCGCTGCGTTGTTGGCTTCTTTAACTTACTTTTCAACAACACATGGCTGATGGCTATGTTTGACTGACTGGCGTACAACCATATGCAATCCACCGTTGAATTTTGTCACTACACGCCATTTACATTTATCTTTTATGCGATTTGCACATGCCCAATTGTAATGTTTACATTTATTAAACGCAGAGTTTTAATGAACACAATTTTAAAAGCAGAATTTTGAACAAACGGTGAAAACCAGTGCTACAATTTTTAAAACAATGAATGTATTTTAATCAATTTTTAAACGTGCCAATATTTTTCAAAAGTATGCAAGGAAAAACACCGATTTTAAAAAAACATCGATAATTCTGATTCGATAATTTCTGACATCGATGTTGTTTTTTCGATGTTAATATCGATGTTATTCAAAATCGCCTATACGTTCACGACATTGTTTTTGGCATTGAATTCGGTGTTTGATATTTGTGGGTGTGAGTGCTTCTGGTTTAGATTCTGAACTCAAATCCAAAGGCAAATGTCTCCTATATTCAGGAGTAAGACTGTCATTTGACACCAATCGAACAGTTTCAGAAGCATTCGAATTCGTTGTTGTTTGTCGTATGTAAACAATAAGGCTTAAACTCGTAGTTCAGGCATATAGTATTTCTTTTTTGATATTTTTGGGCGGGAGTCACCATTTCTCTCGCCAGACAATTCTTTTAACCACAGCAAATTAGCACAGAAGAACCAAAATACTGAACAAACTGAATGCTATACCTCTTGACTTAAATTCTTAGTATCGTCAATTTGTATCCACTAGTGTGGTAAACCGAAGTGTTTTTTGTGGCTCTTCCTTCTCACTCTTATTATTGATTTTGGTGTTAGATACAAAATTTAGGAGCTTTTTGAGGCTAATTTATTTTTCTTACCACCATTTACTATCCTCTATAACTCTGGTTCAAACATTACTGTTTCGCTGAATTTTATATAATAAAATTTCGAAGTAAAAAAAATAATTATCGGTGGTTATGATTTAAAAATGGAAAGTTTTAACTGAAGTAGAGCATGGTGTTGGTTTAAGTATCATTTGTGAGTATTGAAAAACAATGGCGCAAAATTTTAATCGATTTAGCAATATGTTAAATCATTTTTCGTATACTAGGCTAATAAGAGGATTTTGCTAATTTTAAACCAGTTTAGTATCGTCCTTCTTCTTAAATTTGTCACTAAAGTTTAAATCACAAAATGCCTAATTTATTTTTTTAGTATCGTACTAAATCCATATGCCCCTTTGACATTTACAAACGTCAAAAAGTTATGTTCTCTTACATTTTTGCACTATTTTAGGCGTGTTTAGTTGTAGTTTATTAAGAAAATAGATTTAGTATGGTGCTAGTTTAAAAGTGTTTAAAATTAGGGAAATATTAGTAAAGTGCTTAAGTATTAGCAAACTGTTAAGTAGTATCATGCTAAGCCCTTAACACCAGGCTGTTTAAAATTTTGCGCCAATGTTTTTAACTAGAAACGTTGGCAACCAAACAATCACATAAATTTGAATCGTCTGAATATTAACAATAATTTGTACCTTAGTTAATGATCACCATATGTTTGCGGATAAAGTCAAATAGAGGATCTACATAGCTATGTTTGACCTGTTTATCGTAATAGAAATCAAAATATGTCTTCTGGATAGTTTGTAGTGTGCCGAAATGAAATCTCAAATAATGTTTCAATGACTAGACCTATACATATTTATGCAACTGGAAATGATGTTCCTTTATAGGAGGGCACATATCTTTGGCCACAAATCTCGCAAGGTGTCACTATCTCCCCCAGTTTTGGCGGTAGGAGCAATTTCATAAAAAAAGTACTAGCAATGGAAAACTAAATATTAAAAATAAGTGTTATAACTATTGGAGCCAATACCTTGCTCTATCAGCTTATTTTTAAATCAAGTGAAATCTATGCATAGTTTAGAAAAGAAACTTGTTTTATTGTATTTAGTTGTTGTTTTTGAACCCTTCAAAAAAATCCGTTATTATTTTGCGGCCCCTGAGTTATCGATCTCGTGCCAAGTAAAGAACTAATTTTCAAATACACTTTGCCAACAAAAATTGCTTCATACGGTTCTTATCCTTCTAACTAGTGCTGCGCGCAATTCAGGTTGTATTTAAAAGATCTTAGGTCTTACATATATATAGTTAAAATTATTCTTATAAATATTACCTGTAAAATAACAATTATTCAACATCGCATCATAAATACATACGAGTACACCAAAAACTAAGTATTTGAAATAAAAACATAAAACGATCGCTATAAAAATAAAATGCTCGACTGGATCGCACGTATTAGCTCTTATGTTCGATCATATTGTATACAAAAGTTTATTAATAGAAACAGCAAAATATATTTTTAAAGTAAAAAATATATTTTTTTTTTCAAAAATCAAAAAAAACTATTTTTCAAAAATTTTGAGATGCAGTATTTTTTAGAATTCGAAGAACATCCCGTGAAAAAATTTAGATTGAAATTCGTTGATCCGTTTATAAGAAAGTAGAGAATCAAAAAAATGATTGTATGGCAGGTACCTTTATTAACAAAATATTAAAAAACAAATTTGACCAAAATGGAGACCATACCCAAAGTAGTATACACGCCAATTTTTTCAAAATCCTTAAGCCGTTTTCGAAATAATTAAGCAAGTACAGTTATTTATGTGGCTAAAACAACGATACAAAAATCTATTTTGGACAATCACCTTAAACTCCTAAGCAGCAAGTTTGAACAAAATCGGTTCAGCCGTTTAGGCCGTAGATCTTTGTACAGACAGACAAACAGACGGAATTGCGGGACCCACTTTTTTTCGTTGTTCTCAATCATCCTAATGTCAAGTTTGATTAAAATCTCGAGTTCGATTTTTTTGCAAATGCAAAACTTGCCCTAGTACTTACCTATAAATTCTATGATTAAATAGCTGCACAATTGTTTGAAGTTCCCATACAAATTATCGATAACAAAAGGTGAGTTTTTTGTAAGCGCGAGTGAAACTGCCGAAAAGAACGATATTTTGAATCAGCGATGCCATTACATAAATAAAGAATGAAATTGAAATTTCAATACAAATTTTCGATAACACTGTGGTAATTGACATTTCAATAGAAATTATCGTTGACAAAGATATAAATTACGCCCCGAACATTCCCCGACTGCTATAAATGATTGTTTCTGAAAATTGTAAAGACATTTTGTGCATTGTGTTAACAGAAATTTGGAAGTATTTTTGTATTTCAAAGATGAGCCTTTTTTTAACTTTATTTAATACAGCCCTGTACTGTCGGTAAAATGCCATGCATTTTCGTAGATCGTTTCAAAGGTGGTGGGTGAATAAATTGTGTGGCATGTTTGTTTGAAATTCCGCTTCCAAATGAGCGCTCATGTCAAAATAAAGTTTATAGTATATTCTGGTGAAAATTCAAAGAAACAAGCAGCAACAAAAGAGTTTTGAAATTATAATTTAGAACTGCGAAAACGAAAATTTAAAATAAATATGAAAAAAAAAAATAATACAAATAAAAATTGTTTTACATTCCCATCTAAGGGAACTGTGCCCCTCTGCTGTTCCTTGCCATATCGTTTTTTTTTAATTTTTAATTTTTTTTTTCAAAAGTCTCACACACTTTTTAGTTATTCTTTTGGCAAAAACTCAGCTGCTGAAAAAAATCCTTCAACCGCAAAACACAAAACATGTGTCCATGGAGCCGTTGCAGTGCAGCATTGCATCCTGTTCTCATAGTGTTGTTCCTACATCAGCATCAGAGTCTTTGCAATGTGTACAAAAATAATGACGATGTTGTCGTCGGAGTCGTATATAGCTTGAACCGCGCGAGCGACGACATTGATGTGGTTAAGGTGCATTGTGCTGATTCCAATGCTGATGACGCGCGCTTCCCTTTTTTTACCACTTTACAAAAAAATACTGTTTCTCTTTCTGCAACCACATATAGGTACCTACCCGAATCCAAATCCGAATCCCAAACGTAGTTGACGGTATTTTTTTTAAGGATTCGGTTGGCTTGGCAGCGTCAACCGCAGCGTGGCGGCCCTTTCGTCCGGTTACACCCCAACCCGTCGCAGCCACATGCAGTCCCAATTCCAGTCGCAGCCAACATACCTAGGAGCAGTATAGAAAAGTCAAACGACACTACAAGTATCTACCTACTCAAAAAAAAAAAAAAAAATTCCAAAGTCACTTGCAGAAAGAGTTATCCTTGCCCTTTTCGGTATTCTGGTTATTCGGTTGGTTTCGCATGTCCTACGATTGCATTAGCAACCATCTTCCTTTTCCCAAACCAACGAACGCCAAACTGCGGAGATGGAGCCGGAGCTGGCGTCGGAGCTGGAACTGCAGCTTTGTTGTCGTCGTCGTTTGGCTATATATATATTATTTTGTTACACTATACACGTGCATTACGAACGTAATAGCAGGTTTTGGGTTGTTGATCTTCATACACAAAAAAGTGCAATCTCCTTCTCCTTCCTCTTCCTTTCCCATTCTAACATCAGAAAGTCAGTCGTCTTTTAGTTTGTGTAGTTGTTGTCGTCGTTGGTTTGGCGAAATCGTGTTCAGTGATTTCATCAAGTGGCAACAGAAGCAACATTACAAAGTGGTGGTAAATGTAATTTAATAAGGGTTGCCAGGTGTTTTTTATAATTTAATTTTTGGTTTTGGAACAATAAATATTAAACTAATTCGGCTATTTTACGAAAAACTTAAATTTTTTTGAAAGAAGGGGGATTTTTTGATTTGTCATCATGCTGACGTCTGGTGGAAAAACGTACTGCTTTAAATCTGTCGTCTGTCAAATGTACCCGAACTCATACTTTTGATATTTGAAGAGTAAAGGGCAACAATATAAGCTTGGTTTGTTGTCAGTATTAACTAGATATTTGGCATGCGTGTAATTAGTTTTTAAACACAACTTCGGGCCCACCACAGCATTTCATCTAAAATATAAATCCTTCGGCGTTTTTTCAACAACTCGTAACAGTCACAGTTAGATCAAAATATATCCATTGTGATACCCTGAAGTATTGTAAGTCCTAATTATTTAACCTATGAATTCTACGACGGTTGATCATGATAGAGCCATTTAGTGGCTATTGTGAAGTACAACACACTTTTGTTGAAAGATTTGAGAGCTCTTTCAAAACGTTGATGAAATAGCTGCTCTAGAATTTGTTGACAGAGTTCTGGACAATGACAAATGAAATGAGATTATTAGGTTATTAGGACGGTGAATTTTAGTTGAAGTGGAGAATCTTTTCTGTTCTTTTCTTATCGAAACTGGGCAATAGTTTCCTGGTCGAAGCATACGAGTCGAGTAAGTTCCGCTTTTCGTACGTTTCTAAAAAAATCTTCTTTCCAATGCTCTTTTATAGTAACACAGAGTGGGGATTTAATCGCCAGCTCTATCAGAGTAGGGTAAAGTTTTGAAGCAATCCTGGCCAGGTCATCAGCTCTCTCGTTATCTGGTATGTCCATGTGCCCTCTGCTGGATCCCAAGCAGAGTCTAATGTTATGCTGCGTGCCAAGAGCCCCAGGTCTTCGCGACCGCAAGTTACAAGCTTCCGCTTGATAAATGTATCAGAAATTGCATCAGCATTGATATCAGCATGTGGATGGTCGATGATTGCTACACATTTATCTGCCTATGTCACTGCCACGACATCAGCTTGGAGGGCACTGTTGTAATCAGGGTGTCTAATGCAACTGGCTCTTTTAAGGGTTTCTGAGAAGAAACCTGCACCAATTCCAGTGTCCATTTTTTACCTACCGGTGTAAATAGATATTGTAGACTCATCTGTTGTTCACTGCTACTTGCCTATCAGGGAAACAAGCTTTGAAAGGTCTGTTAAAATCGACATATAGTGACATGCAATCATTGGACACATTATTGCCTGTAAATTTCTGCAGAATCTGAGCATGTCCGATATGGTTATCTTCCAACTGTTTGTTTGGTTTAGTGATAAGGAACTATTTGCTGCTGATTCTTGTACGTATACATCAATGGGTTTTAGAATGGGGTGGTCCAGCCGAGATAACTGGCTTGATCTGAGATTTTGAGTCGGATTTCGTCTATTCTGGTTACTGAAAAATGTTTGTGAAGAGGACCAGTTTAGACTTAAGCAGCCCTATTAATAAAAACAAACGCTTTGTACACATTTAGTCCATGGACTTACAAAACCATGGAATAAGACTTAGGCCATTGACTAAAATTTCCTTTAATAAAAAAAATCTAACAAAATCAATTTAAATAAGAATCAACTCTATTTCTTCTTATTCTATGTCCATATAAATGTTATTCTTTAATTCAATTGTAAGTCTAGTGAAGGACCACCGTCTTCAATGGTCTAGCGAAAGACTAAGTTGGTAAACGTCAGATAGCAGAAATTCTGTCCAAAAAAAAAAATAAAATAGTCCAATGAAGAAGTCCTAAACGTTTCATAGTCCATGTATATAAACTAAGCAATTAGCCGTTAGCTAATACTTTGACCCCACTATTCTTTAGCTTAGTAAGTATAGGTATTATTCACTTTATGTATCCATAAAAAGGCGAGGGAACACGCCCCTGAAGTGTTCCTCTTGTCGCTGATAATTTTATTTGAGCTCCAGCTAATTCACTGAAGATCTGTTTATTTCTTAGCATGTACATGATCCAGTTTATGATTCCACTATCAACTTAGATTTTTAAAGGCATGTTCAACTGCACTACATTGTACTAGGGTATGCTAAATATGACGATATAAATCCAAAGTATTCTGAGTAAAAGTGACTGAAAGTTTGAACTCTCAAAATTGATATGACAGATATAACTCTCTAAAGTAAATACTGATACCTTTTATAACTCAAATTAGTGATTATAAAAAAAAAACACAACTGTTTAATTTGTTTATGAAAATGTGCTCGAATTTTACATTTATTTTATATCATCTTTAATCTGACTCGGCATTGTGTTGTATTCAGTAGTGTATTTAATATTTTCCAAACTTTATGAAAAGACGAACAAAAATATTGCTTAACAATTTGCTTATAACTCCAATTTGTAAAATGTTTCTGATTCGAGATATTCTTGTTTGAAATTTCAAAAAATATTAAATGCACGACTGGATCTTACAAACTTGCTATTGTAGCTAACAACTTTAGTGTTACTCACTGACGCTGTTGGTAGGTAGCTAGCATATATAGTTATCCTATGCAGATTTAAAGCCCATGTAGGTAATATTACCTTGATTGTTAGTATAATGAATTGTCGAATGCATGATTCAAGGAATATTTACATAGGTATTCCTACCTACAAATGTATATTTAAATGGATTTTAATTATGTTAATTAGGAGGGTAATAATGTAAAGATGTTCAAGTACACATGTATATATAGTGAAAGTGAAGGTGTATAGGTGGGGAAAAATCGTTTTTAAACTTATTTAAACTGACAAAACCATCACTTTAATCGGTTTTTCTAAAATAAAAAACGAAGAACCCCATTAGATGCCACCGATCAAAGAAAATTTTATAAAAGAGTATCCCGAAAATTGTAAAACGTTTTTTAATGAAATCCTGTTTTTTATTTCTCGTTTTTTGAAAACAATTTTTTTTTGAATTTATGGTATGCAATTTTTTTTTAGAGCCTATTAATGTGCATGTGAATATAAAATTAAAAATTATTTTTTTTTATTAGTTTTAAAAATATTGATTTTTCAACAAAAAAAAATCAATAATTAATTTTAATAAAAAAAAAAAGAAGGCTATTCAAAATTTTGATATGCAAAATTAGTTTAGCTACTTAGATCTTCTCAGATATAAAATTTGACAGAAATCCAAAGTACCTACCGTTACCGAGAAAGCCAACAATTTTAAAAAACGTTATGTGAAAGGTAGCGTTAATAGACCTTTCCCGTAAACTTGGTTCATATCAAATGATAGCTATTACAAAGTTCTTAAAAATGTTTATAAAAATCGTTGGGGCCGTTTTAGAGAAAAATAAGATTTTTCTTCAAGGTCATATGGCAGGTACCGTTATTTTTAGGCCTTAAAATAAAATTTCAATTTCCCCTCTGAAAAATGCTAAAATAATCACACATACCAAATCGATTAAGGCGTCAAGGCTGTAGCTCGTTATACATACAGACGGGGAGACTGACAGACAGATAGACAGACATTTTTTGGCGATCACTTTATTAGGCTTCTCTATGATCGTAATGTCATGTTTGATTGTTAGAATTTTTTTTTACGAATGTATAACTTGCATAATCGCAAGTAAAAAGAAAAGTTATTTGCTTGATTTTTAAGGTTTAGAAAATAATGCGAAATGTTTTTTTTTCTATCCAACTAGACCGATTAATGAACGTCCTTTTTTCATCATTCAGTTATCAACTTTGCATTTTAAGCAATCAGCTGTTGAAATTAAACGCTATTGTTTCAGCTATAGATACAAATAAAAAATTACTTACATTAGTAGGTATATGTAAATATTTCAAGAAAATGAAATCTATGTTTTCAAACGAAAAAAATTGAGAAAAACACTACATAGGTAAATGGACAACTGATTTAACTTAACATTGGAGTACACGCGTGGCCTACTATAGTAGACCACACTAACAGTTTTGTTCATAATTTAACGGTTTTTTATGTAAGAGCTGTGTTATTTTAAATTAGCTTTCTCAACTAAATTTGTCAACAGGTAAGCGTCTCTCTTGATTTGTTCGCGAACGCATATTTCTATAGTTAAGTGCCAACTTAACCGCGCAAGCGTTTGTCTAAAATTAAATTATTGCACCAGTGCCCATAAAAGATCAACAAAAAAATAGATTTGTCCCGATCACCATGTTGTAGTGTGTCTGCAATGCTATGAAAATTGATTAAAAAGAATATGAAGAATTGATTTTTGAACAATCATTTTGGTCTTTTTTGGTACTGAAAAAGTATTTTTTACTAAATATGAATTTGCTAACTAATATTTATAAATTCAAACTATTAAATGTTTAAGACAATAAATAAATATAATATTTAAATATTAGTTTCATTTAAATGTTTATAAAATAAAAAGATAATGACATTTTTAAATGGTCTACCATAGTAGGCCATGCTATTATCGGTGTAAACAAATTATGCGCGGGTACTCCAGTGTTAATTGCCCCCCCCGAGAGACCTTCTGTGTGCTACAGACAAAAAATATTAAAGACATATCACACAACGCCCAAAAAAACATACAAATTTGGTAATAAAATTACTTTAGCAAAATGCCCATCTGGTAACCATACATCGAAAACCTTTAGCAGCTCTGATCCAAGATCCATTAAAAGAATGAGAAGAACAAAAGAAACCAGTTACAAAATGCGAAGAGGAACTGTTTATTTTTTTTTTTTTGTTTTGTTCAAAGTAGTTTAGCACTACTTCTTATCAGATTTGTCGCACTGTATAAATCTGCCTGTAAGCTGGGACTGTGATGCTGCGATGCAGCGATGTTGCCTAGTATTTTTTACTCTCAAGTTTTGATGGTACTCGTACTTGCATCTGCACGATTCTCCATTCTCTCTAAATGGTGTGTCTTTGATTTTTCTCCTTCTGTTGGTCGCTTCCCTCTTTCCTATCAATCCACTTGTCTGTCCTCATTGTACATACTCTTTTATACAAAAAAAAAAAACAACACTCAAGTGGAATGCAATTGCTTTGATAGCAAGAACGTGTGGTATTTCTACAAAATTTATATTTAAAGTGTTCTTTCTTTTTTTTTTTGTATTTAACTAAATATAAGTGTAAAAAGTACCTTTTTGTATCGGATGCACGGATTTTTAATTTATTATTATTAAGCATTGGAAATAATTCGAGTGTGATCGAGTGTTTGATACCTTGAAAGTTGTCCTGGAAATAATTTTATATACATATGTACCTAATGGCGTAGATAATATGTAATGCGAATATTGTGTTCAATAAATTGGTAAGCTTGGAAGAATTACTAAAGTGGTTATTTTTTTATATAAGGTTTCATGAATTCTGAACAAAAAAATCGCTAAAAGGACAATTAAGGGGAATTCGGTAAAAAAAACACATCGGGAATAAGCTACGCCATTACAAAAAAAATTGACATTTCTATTTTCCATGAGTTGGTAAAAAATATTTTTCTTAAATAAAAGATAAGTCCCGAAAATTCGGTACATGTCTGCACATAGCGAAACCCGAAGAAACCAATTTCTTGTTGCATTTAAAGTGTAGCTGTCAATTGTTTAGTTAATATGAATTTGTCTTTCATTCATCTAATTAATCTCGCATGGCCTTATTTCAACCAAAAACCATAAAATATTACATTTTTAAGGACTCTGGGATCCTAGCAATATATTTGTGGCATAAAGTATAAATATTTTGTAATTTACTTAGATAGGTAGCTATTTACGAATTTTCATTTACTTCCCAAGTTCAATATTTTTCGGTTTTTAAAACCGGATTATTGCACATAATTTCGCTAACACAGTGTCGGCGTTCGAACTCACTCGCATACAGCGTTTTCATCCAAATCCATGACGTTGCAACATTATCATTACACACATGGATGATTGTTGTCTTTTATATAGATATGTACTTATAAGTTTATCGAGTGGGGTTTTGCTGTTTAATTGCCTTCTTTGCCCAACTACCACTTCAAAATCTAAAAGTAACACTTATTGGATTAACTATCGTAAATTTGTCGTAAGTTTTACACAAATTTTTCAAAGCCATCAATTGGCAATATTTATTGTTTGAACACATTTTATTCCAAAAAAGAATTAAAAGGTATTGTAGTTGAGTCTTGACTTATTAAAAAAGAAAAAAAAAACAGAGGGACACATTATAGACACATCCTTTCTTACTTGCGATAGCTATACTATATAAAAGTTTTAGATTCGTAAAAAAATAAAATGCACGACTGGATCGCACGTACTTGCTCCTATTTTCGATCACATTATATGAAAAAGATTCTTAGTAGAAACGGCTAAATGTATTTTTAAAGTCGTTTTTCGTTTAATTTTTTACATAAGAATTCCTAATTTTTTTCTAAAAAAATTGGTATGAACATTTTAAATATATAATAATATAAATCTAAAAACCATATTTAAAAAAAAATCGTCCACCCGTTTTTGAAATATTGCATTTTCAAAAAAACAAAAATATTTTTTTTTCAAAAATCCAAAAAAAAAAAATATTTTTCGAAAATTTTGAAATGCAGTATTTTTTGAAAGTTCGAACGAGCTCTTGTATAAAAATTTTGGTTGAAATCCGTTGATCCGTTTGTGAGAAAGTCGAAAATTAATAAAATTGTTGTAATGCAGGTACCGTTAATAACAAAATATTTTAAAAAAATCTTAACCAACATGTAGACCATACCCAAAGTAGTACACACATTAATTATTATCAAAATCGTTGGAGCCGTTTTCGAGATAATTAAGATGATAGAAAAATTTGTGTGGCAAGTACCGTTATTTTTGGAGCTAAAACAACGACTCAAAAATCAATTTTGAATGAAATCGGTTCATCCGTTTAGCTGTAGATCGTTCTACAGACAGAAAGATAGACAGACGGAATCGCCGGACCCACTTGTTCTCTATCATCGTAATGTCAACTTTTATTAAAATCTCGAATTCGATTTTTTTTCCAAATAAAAAACTTGCCCTATAGTACCCTTATTGCCAGTAAAAATCGAACTCGAGATTTTGAACTAACTTGACATTACGATAAAAGCCAATACGAAAAAAGTGGGTATCACAATTCTAAGTCCCCTTTCACACAGGGAAACCAGTTGCTGGAGATTTTCTTCACGTTTTCCTTTAATTGCCTTGTAGCATTCACAAGAGGAAACTGGAACCAGGAAACTGAGGAGAAAGCTGAGAAGATTATGTTGGGCTGATTGGAATGGAAAGCAAAACGTTAAAAAAATCTCTTCAAATCGTTGACTGGGGAGATTTTTTTCATTCCCCTTACTTCTTGCCCTTCTCGCCCACAAACTCCCAGTTGCCGGCAACTCAGTTTCCTTGTGTGAAAGGGGTCTAACAGTCTGTAGGTGTGAGTGTCTGTCTGTTCGCGAACTTAAAGCCTAAACCGTTGAATGGATTTCCTTCAAACTTGGTACATAATGTCGTTTTCTATTCAATCAAATTAATTGATCCCTCAGAGATTTTTTGATCCCAGATCAGTTTTCAAGTTCTATTCTACCAAAATTATCGATAGAGAAATTTACACGTGCATGAAACACGCACTAGCGCATATACCAAAGTAAAGCTAAATTTGCTGAAAAGTCAAAAGGTTTTGCTTAATTTTTATTATAAAAAAATAAATACAAAAAAAACAGATTTTGCTTTCCATTTGCCAAGAAAAATCCGCAATCCTGTTGGCAAATAGAAAATGGCAATTATGTTTCTTGCGATAATATGCCCTCACGTTTTTTTAATTGTTTAAGACCAAAATTAACGATACCTGCTATACATTTTTTTTAGCCAAAAAAGTTTAATTTTATTTTTCTCCAAAACGGCTCCAATGATCTTTATAAAAAAAAGCAGTTAAAAAATAAAGGAAAATTGTATTTTTTTTTTTGAAATATTTTATGTACCTCTAGTAAAACAAGTTTTGTGGGTTTTTCGATTTTCTGGACGCTTCATTTGATTTTTTTTTTAATTTGCTATAAGGAAGCTCCATTAAAAGCTTAGTTACTATTCTAACCAAATATTTTGAGAAACATATCAGAATTATGTGTGTCAATTTAAGAAATTCGTATTGGATTAATTGTCGTAAATTTGTCGTGAAACAAAAAAATTTGTCGCGCTTGTTTTTTAAAAAAATAACCCCTGGTAATGCTAACTTGACAGTCAAGTTAGCATTACCACCCCTCAAAAACGGTGTATATGAAGTAAAAAAATTAAAATGGGTATGCCATTAATTGTCGTAAATTTGTCGTAAACCAATGACGAAACAAAAAAATTTGTCGCCAGTCGCCAAATATCTTAAGGTTAGTAATTGAAAACTTTCAGCTGGCTCAATACAATTTCTGAAAAAAAAAATTAACTTTTGTTGCTGTGTTAAATGATGATAATGATCACGAACAAAACTGGAATTTCTTGTTTATATGTTTTTTCACTTTCTCTAAAAAAAACTCACGAACTCATGTCAAGACTGACTACTAGAGCGATTTTCTCGTTGCAGGTAGAAAAAAGGTAATGTTTGTCGCACTTCTCATGGCAGGTCTCTTTTTTGTAAGCCATTTTGTTTTGTTCTCGGGAAGAAAACAAAACAACCACCGCACCACAGAAAACCAAACATCATTTGCGAACTCATGTTTATGATTTTGTAACTGATAAGTTAACTGAAAAAATGTGCAACCGTTTTCTTATGAAATCATAACATACTACTCACCGATGGAAATAGTCGATGAATCCATTGATGAATTCACCGAAAAAATTCATTGATGTCGAAATTTCCTCTTGGGGGATTTTTTTGTTGGTTCGTGTTGTAGATTATCATTACGTAGGTACCTACATTAATTGTGTGTATTCAACGAGAAATTCTTTTTGTTGTTGCTTTGTTTTTTTTTTTTAATAATTTTTTTTTGTGAGTTCGTTTTGTGGATACGCATTGTGTGTATTTGACGAGGAATTTTTTTGTTAGTTCGTTTTGTTAATAAGATGAAACTCGTGCGTATTGTATGCATTCGACGGCGATTTTGTTTGTTTGTTTTGTTGGTGCTCATACATACATATGTAAGTGTGTATTGTGTTGTATTAATGTGTGTAATGTTTAAGTCGATGGTTTCGTTGCCAGTGCTTCAGTGTATCTACTTCATAGATTTATATATACGAAGTAGGATAATGTATGTAATGTAAAATTGCTAAACGATGAATAAAAGTTCGAACGACTCGACGGTGACGTTTGTACAAGATAAAAAAGATAAGTTCGTTATGGGCGATGTATTTATGCAAGCACGGGGCTTGTAACAAAAAAATGTGAAATTCGTTATTCTATGACCAGTTTCCATAAAATTGAAATACATACATATTATGTTGTAGCTGACTTAGAACTACGAAGGAAATAATTGTTTGAAATTAGGGAAGTCTTACTTCTGGCACGTGTACATAAGTCCATACACTCTTCTTTTTTATGCAAATGCTCCCTAAAAGTGTAAATAATCTTGCTTTTTAAATTTTTTTTTCATTTTTACTTGGTACTATAGGTACTATAAAGGCAAGTTATCCATTCGTCGACAAAAAAAGTTTTGAGATAACAATCAAACATAATATTACGATGATAGCGAAGACGAAAAAAGATGGTCTAAAAAGTCTAAAAATTCTGTCCGTCTGTATGTCTGTCTGTCAGTCTGTCTGTATATATGTATAGATACCTACAGCCCAAACGCGTGGGCCGAACTGCTTCAAACTTGGTATATAGAGTTTTTTAGGTATTGTACAGATGGGAAATTGAATTTTTTTTTTAGCTTAAAAAATAACGGCACCTGCAATATAACCAATACGTTAAAGCCCATTTTTCTCGGAAACGGCTCTGACGATTTTGTTTTAAAAAAATCAGTGCAGCTTTTTAAGTACGACTGATCATATGATTAAAAAAAAATTGTTTTAATGTCTAAAAACGGTACTTTCCATAGGACCGTTTTTTTTTTTTATTTCGACTATCTCATAAATGGCTCGACCGATTCTTTCGAAATTTCACACGTATATAAGTTTAAGTTGCCCAATTTATACTGCGAACCAATATTTTTAATACATATTTTTTTTTGTATTTTTAAAAAAATTTTAAAAATAAAATATTTAAAAATATATATTTTGAAAATTGCTCAATAATTTTTTTTTCAAAAATTATAGTTATATGTATTTGCTGAATTTTTTTAAAAATTTTTTTCAAAAAGTTAAAAAAAAAAATATTTTTATCAAAACCGCTCCACAGATTTTTAAAATTTTTTTCTCATAAGTTCAAATTTATATTTAAAATTTAAAATTAAAAATATATATTTTGAAAATTGCTCAATAATTTTTTTTTCAAAAATTATAGTTATATGTATTTGCTGAATCTTTTTAAAAAATTTTTTCAAAAAGTTTAAAAAAAAAAAAATATTTTTATCAAAACCGCTCCACAGATTTTTAAAATTTTTTTCTCATAAGTTCAAATTTATCCAAGAAATAAAATGGCGTACTTTTTTTTGAGCCACAATTAGTTTAAGTATTTATTTCAGAATTTTGAATTATTTTTTCTTTAATTAATTTTTTGTTTTTAAGTTTATACATTTTTTAAGTTTATTATTAAATATTTAAGGTTATCATACCAATTTTTTGTAAGAAAAAAATTCAAGAAACCTTGTGTGTAAAAAATAAAGTAAAAGAGGACTTTAAAAATATATTTAGATTTTAAATAGAAATCTTTTGCATATACAATTTGATCGAACATAAGAGCAAGTTCGTGCGATCCAGTCGTGCATTTTATTTAATAAATACATACATTTTCTTGATTTTATTTACTCTTAAAAAATTGTCTTCGCTTTGTTATCAATGCTCACATTTTGCAGCTGGGGCGGTACATTTTTCCAACTAAGTAGCTTGTCGCCTTGTTGAGGTCGGATAGACGAAATGTATGGTTCGATGAAATTCTATTCTTGATATCCTTTAAATATGTACATATTATTTGCAGAAATTATTTTTGCATAGCATTCCTAAGCATTGACTGGAACTCTACAACGTTGTGCTTCGATCAAGATCTTGCTGGATTCGAAACGGTCTTGCGAGCATCATTCAACTGTTTTAACATCAAAAGCCGACCTTAAGCTTAACCCTCCATTTGAGCCTAGCATATCTGCTGGGCTTCTTGTCAATATTAGCTCTTTATATTTAATGCTGGCGGCTATAAGACTTCTTAAAAGGTTATTAGATACTTTCGATCCATTACGATTGCAGAAGTCCCATGTCCAACTTCCTCTTAGTGATTCCCTTCAACTTCGCCAGTGGCCCGAGGAAATTTTGGTCAGTCGGAACTTTCAGACATCCTAATAATAGATTCGTAAAAAATTAGGCAAGCTAGTTGAATGTTTATGAGCATTTACGGACCTCTTCTGCTTAAAGAAGTTTATAAACATTCTTTTATTCCACCTTCACCTAGAAAATATAATCATGCCTTAAATTAATACTGTTGGCTGTTAAATTAAAAAAAAAAGTGTTTTATATAAGAAAATAATTACTCAATGGCTTCATACAGTAAAAAAAAAAGCAATACACAATTAGGTCAGCATCATCATTAGATAATAATTTCGAAACCGTTGAGAATGAATTTTCTTACTCGAAGTTATGTAACTCACATAGCTCCTGGGGCTCATAAGCCTCTACAACTCGTTCCCAATTTAAATTACTTACATCATTCATCTTAAACAAAGGTAGACAAAAACCATACTAAATACTTCCTTTCCATCGCATCGGTATTTTTTTTAAGGTTCAAGATGACAATGGCTCCAGCTATAGGTATAGGTAACTTCACAACAAACAAAATGTTGACCTCACGATTTTGTAATTAATTTTTACAAGTTAGAAAAAATGTTAGAAAATAAAAACGGTAGGTTGATAATATTTTGTGTTGTAGAGATACATTGTATTAAACAGCAAAATCATGAGAAAGTCTTCAACTACGTGTAAGCAAACACATCTGTATAATGTATACCTACTGGTACATAGAAAGGGTATTGTATAATAATAAGTTACTAAGGAGTTAAAATTTCGTTTAGAAAAGATTGAAATATACTCCAATATGAGATAGGTAGATACAAATACATTGGATTTTTAAGAATAACTTCATGTTTTTAAAATTCATTTTAGTCATCGAGTCAAGAGATGCATTTCTTGTCACTCTGTACTTGGTCGTGTTTCTCAGAATTGTAAATCTAAAGATACATCGCAGATAAAACATTTTAAGTGGTGCTATACTCTAAGTGGAATACCTACTTAAGGCGAAGGCGGATAAACACTCATGTTAAATATAGATAAACCATCTTACCGATAAGTTAATAATATACATGTGCACATACAATTTAGTGTCTTTCTTTTCGGTAGATAGATCAATTTTGGGTTTTCGTTTCCATTGAAACGTTAATTTGGAAGGAAGCAAATCTTTTTTTAGTTTTCACATTTGGAAAGGCTTTTGGTTTCCATGTGAAATTCAAAGAAACACCTTTTTTTCAACAGTTATTCACATACAATATTGTTTATTCGTAGTCAAATTAATAGCAAGATTCTCCTTGTTGTGATAAGTTACAAGCTTTGTGATTATATTATTCCTTGGAAGGATTGTTATGATTCGGTAACTATGTCTGTTCTTCGTTGATCCTCATAAGAAAAATCACACCGAACGTCACCACAGCAAGATGGATTTTTGTAAATTGCGGTATTGCAGATATTTGGAATTTTAATTTTTTTTTCAAAGCGTGTCAAGTTAAATCAGGATTAGGGTATATGTCATTATAAAAAGCGTTTTTTTGTTAAAAAAAGGCGCGCAACAAATAATTTTTGTACACAACTTTTTCAAGGAGATCGAGCGACAATTGGTAAAACAAATTGTATTACTACTTATGGTACACCCAGAGAAAAAACAACGTAAAATCAAATAAAACCACTTTGATTTAAGAATATTTGGGAATGATTCGGGGTTAAAGATGAACATTTTAGAATCAAAGTGGAACATCATTGATTCGACGTGTTTTCCTATATGAAAATGAATAGTTTTCATGATTGATTTAAATACGTTTTCCACTGATTTAAGGTGGAATCATAGTAAAATCAATATCATCCAACTTAAAAACAAAATGAAACAACTTCGATTCTACTGTGCGCCATATTAGATTGAAAGGCATACGTCTTTGAAAGTATAATGCTCCAACTTTATTTTTAGAATGATGCATCGTTAAATTAAATGTATTCGAGCTTAAAAATATTACGAACCAACTTTGAAATTACTATCTTTCAATTTTAATTTCACTACGTTTCAATGTTGTTTTAAATCATTTCTAATAGAAATTACTTTGAAATGTAAATGTTTTAGTTTTAATCTTACCAACCATGAATAGTTGTAGAATTTACTACTTTACGTTTTTAAAATAACAACTTGGATTCACCCATGATTTACGTCAATCTGAATTTAATAAAACTTTTCCAATTTTTTTAATAAAAAAATGATCATTTTGAAATATAAAAATTGTATTTTTATTTTTTAATACAAATTTGAATTTACTGGATATTAACGTAGGGATACATTTGTGCTTTGCATATCCCAAGAAAATCTTAACAATCCACATTTCTTAATTGCATCGGGATTCGGGATAAGTCACCAGAAAATGGAGTTTTGGCTTAAAACTTGATCCAAATAATTTAATGTACAAAAAATAAACAAATTTTCATAATACTAGGATTAATTTTCTTATGATTTCACAAAAACAAAACTTACTTTTCAACGTGGGGAACATTTATTCTATTTCACATTCTCTTAATATAGTTTTATTAAAAGTTCATTGTCTTTAATTGGTGCATTAGACTGTTTAAACTCCGACTGTTTTAAAAAAAAGACAAAAGCAAGACTGAATATATGAAGCCAAAGCTTCACGATCGACGAAGCCGGCGCCCACCCGACACTACGTTGCAGGTAGTTTTTTTTGCTGTTTTTATGATTCAACATGAACCACTTAAGATCAACTATGAATCCGTTTGATTTTACGTCGATCGTAGTTTGAAAATGCAACATCAATGTGAAAATGAATACGTTTCACTTTGTTTCTACATCGCTTCCACTTTTAACTTTAAACATTCCTATTGTACATTGGGTCCACTTAAAATTGACAATGAATGAATTCAAATTGAAGTTGATTTTACATTGAAAATCTTTCATCAATGTTTGTGGAAGAATAATTTAATGTCTAAGTGTTATTTGTAAGTGGGTGCAACTTCGAAATGATGGTGAATAAAGTAGAATCAACTATGTTACACTTTGAAAGTTGTTCATGGAATTTTAGTTTTGGATACATTTTAGCATTTTTCACTTTAAATCAACGTTAAACTTACTTAATAATTTATGAAAGTTATTCAAAAACGTAACAATATTATTAATATTCCTGCGAATCCTAAGCTTTTCTGCAGAAGATTGTGTGACTATCTTATTTTAAATAATAAAAATTGAGCTTTGATTTAACAAATTAAAAATAAACAATTTCAAAGTAAACGTTTAGATACAAATTATAAAATTACATCAAAAGTTAAATTTACAATAACATATATTTTTCAACTATTTACGTTAGAAAGAAAAGTTTCAATGGTTTTTTTCTTGTTTTATAATTTCTTACTTGTTTTAGTTCTTGAGGTAAGCAGTTTATTATGGAAGGAACAATGTAATGCAGCTTTCTTTTGCCATATGTGTTGTAGTTTCTTGGGATTTGAAGCATACCTTTTGCTCGTTGTCTGGTGTTAATATGATGTTGTATTGGTTGACTAAAACGGTTGTCGTCTTGGTATTCCAATAGTATCGTCATCTTGAAGATCTGATCGACTTTAAGTACTCTAAAATTGCTTTCAGTTTGCTGCCACTTATTGTTTTGAATCGGTTACAGTTCACTTTAAAACAAGAATGACAGTACTTAATACAACGATGCCTAGTTAAATCAAATACGATTTCTTAGACTTTACGTTGCCTTTCTTCCTTTAGTGTATGGTAGACTAACTAAATTTGATGAAAAATCGTGGTTTAGTTATTAAACTTTAAGTTACAAAAAACATAATTTTTTTTTCTTTCGCCCTTGATTTACGACAAATTAATAAAAAAGAATTTCTTCAAAATTTGGGAGTGGTAGTGCTAACGGCTCCCGGAAATTACTCCAGAATTTTTTTTTGGAAAAAAAGCCAAAAAAATCTTCATACAGACTCTGGCCTTTTTCCTAGGAAAAAAAAGCCAAAGTTTTCTGATAATTTTTCCCAATTTTCTGGCCTTTTTTCCAAAAAAAAATTCTGTCGTTTTTCCTAACCTGGAAAAAACGCCAGAAAAAAATGGATAGAAGCCATACAAAAAATCGGGCTTGTATGAAGTTTGTTTTGCAATTATGTTCGAGGCGTACTAAAAGCTCGGCGCGTAAGGGGGGTATGTTGCCTCCCTGAAACCGCCACGCTTGACCCAATATAGGATTTGGGGTGGGTACAAGTTTGGGTATATGGAATTTTTGATTTCTTTCTTTGAAGATATCTTTTTAAAAAGTTCCAAAAAAAGTGTATATAACCAAACTTTTACCCACCCCAAATCCTATATTGGGGCAAGGAGGGGGGCTGCAGGCGTGGACCCAGTTGCAAAAAAAAAAACACTTCACACGAAAGCCCGAATTTTTTTTCTAGCTTTTTAAAATTTCTTGTTTACATTTGAAATCTATTTCATGTTTTGAATAAAGATTTCACAATATGTCATGTGGCCCCGTCCCGGCCGGATGCGAAACCCACCTCTTCGTCTTGTTTGAAAATACCTCAAAACATTTTATGGCCTTTTTACATAACGTTATTCGGAAATAAGGCCATAATATACAAACTTTCTGGCTTAATTTTCATTTTGGTTTCAGGGTTTTTTTTACACCTATATCTGACATCATTTCCAATATTTTTGGCTCATTTTCCAAAAAAAAATTCAGCTCTTTTTTTCCAATTTTGAGCCAGAAAAAAATGTCTACATTTTGGCCCAAAAAAAATCTACATACAATGTCATTATCACAGATCCCTTTTTCTGTGATTTTCCACTTTCCCATTAACGGCTCAATGGATTTCAATCCAAATAAACGAGGTCCTTGTAATTCTAAATAATACTGCATTATCATAATTTTCGAAAATTAGTTTTTTAGATTTTTGACTATTTTTTTTTGAATATTCAAAAACGGGTAGATGATTTTTTTAATTCAGTTTTTAAATTAATATTATGAAGTACCAACTTAAAATTGCAAAATTATCTCTTAGAAAAAAATTAAAGAAATTAAGAAAAAAAAAACTAATTTAAAAATATATTTAGCTGTTCCTACAGATTTCGATTATTTTTTGTATGCGGTAACCGAGAATACCAAACAAATTCTAACCCTATCTATCTTAAAACTAATGGCAGTTTTGTTCCATACCCTAATCGATATGATTAAATTTTACTAAATTCTAATCGAATCTAATGGTGTTTATTTATGTGTTTTATTTGGTGTTTTGACAGCTCCTACACAATCTACCGACTGAAATTCGTGTAGCAAGAATTCACAACTTTTTCAATGCAGGGCAATTTTTTTGCCTTCAATTTTACACTCTCTTTAGTAAGTAAACTGCATTTTATGAAAAAATTATACCAATTGTTTCATAGATAACAAACAGAACTAATTTGTGTAAACCATTTCCCCCCAAAATTTTGACAGTTCAATACTCAAATGGAAAATTTCGCATATGGCAACTTAAACAGCAGCTTATGTCAAAAGTATTAATTCATCTTTTGTCCATTTATTTATCTACTCATATTAATTATTTCGTTAACAAAATTTTTATCTTAACCGAAAACATTTTGACTTTGAATATTAAAACATGAATAACTATCTAAATTACTTATGTAATAGTTTTCACAGTGGGATGCTTAAAAACAAGTTTTGGATACAAATTAATTGAATTGACCTCCTATGGTGTGTCAGAGTTGAGCTTAACATCTTATTTGCAGATTGCGGTGGATGGAGTGTGGAGACTATACCCATATAAAGGCGTGATATGAATAATATAATTATTATTCGAACCTGATCTCAAGACGTCTGATTTCATTTATCAATAATATTTTGTTTATCGAAAGACTAAGAGGTCAGAGGCATATAAAATGAAAAAAGAAATGAGAAAAAGGGTGCACCAACAAGATGATCATCAGATCTGAGGAGAAGTAAAATATCGGATGTCAAATACTGTGGGTAAGGTTTTTTGTGAATTTAACAAGATACGGGTCGCATCTCCATCTTCTATTCGGATTGATGTGATAACCATTGTCAGAGGGCTTATATGGTAAAAGAGACACTTACATTATACACAACCTGAACTGAGGAGAATATCCTATATAAATCAAATGATGGGCGTGCATAATGCTTATGCTTATGCTCTGCTCAGCTCATGTCTCGTGTGAAATAAGAGTTTTGTAAGCGACGCGACGACGGAATAGATATGGTTAGATGGTATGGTTCCAGTGAATCTGATTTATTTAAATTTCCAATTTTAGATTTATTGTGTGAGTAAATTTGGCAGATAGTCATCTTGAACTCCAATTTTGTTAAAGCTCAGACATGAATGTTATTTATATGGACGAGGATTTGTATTTATCTGATTTTTTTGTCGAATTGGTTTTTACGTATTTCTGTCGAATTAATGTCACTGGAGAATTTCTATTGGGAATCATAGAAAAGGTGCATACATATGTATGGAAATTAATCGAAGAGCAAATATAGAAAGCGAATAAGTAGAAGACTTGTGCATAATTTTTGTTTGGCGTTCAATATTTGTTTATTGATAAAATTATCAAAAAATTAAGTCACGTTTAGTCATAGAGATAGAGCTTACCATACGTAGTTGGCAGACTGCTTGTAATTCGACCGGAATATGAAGAATGAATACAAGTTTGAGTTTCTCTTAATATGGTGAAACATTATGAAAATGACTCGAATGGGGTGGAAGACCAGTCTAGCTTACCTACAGAGGATATTTTTTTTGTCGGCCATTTGCAAAGAAGTATTTTGTACTCCGTGAGGAATTTCTTGCAATTCACTTTATGATTTGCCAAAAATATGTAGGTTTCTTCATACTTTTTACTTGCGATTATAGGTATTATAAGGCAAGTTGTGTATTCGTAAAAAAATAAAATGCACGACTTGTTCGCACGAACTTGCTCTTATGTTCGATCACATCGTATGCAAAAGATTTCTATTAAAAATCTAAATATATTTTTAAAGTCATTTTTAACTCAATTTTTTATATAGACAATTTTTTTAAAATTTTGTTCTAAAATAAATTGGTATGACAATATTAAATATTTAATAATATAAACCTTTAAAGACAGAGATAATTTTGTTAAGAATCCTGGACTGTATTACCCAATAGATGTAGACTTTGCTGAGGATGTCAAAATAGATCTCAATGATGCTGACCACAAGGTTAAATCTAAATTGGACAAGCCCGTTCAAGTTCTAATAAAACTAATATTTGACATTGAAACTATGAAACGAACAATGTTGGAATTTGATTTGGATATGGAAAAAATGCCACTTGGCAAACTAAGCCAAAAACAGCTTCAAAGTGCTTACAAAGTTCTCACAGAAATCCAAGGTCTTATTCAAAATGCCGGAAACAGTAATCAATTTATTGATGCTACCAATCGTTTTTATACTTTGATTCCTCATAATTTTGCTGTACGAAGCCCACCATTGTTCGATACAATAAAACAAGTTTGGGGTCTCTCGGCAATGTTGGATTCACTGATGGAAATTGAATGCGCTTACAGTCTTATAAAGAACGAAGGCACCGACGAAGATGTCAATCCAATTGACAAGCACTACGAACAATTGAAGGCAGTAATTGAACCACTAGACAAAAACAGCGAAGAGTTTGCCTTGTTGAAGAAATACGTCAAGAACACTCATGCATATACTCACAAAATGTACGAACTGGAAATTATCGATGTATTCAAAGTTGCCCGTCAAGGCGAAGCTAGGCGTTATAAGCCGTTCAAGAAGTTGCACAATCGACGTCTTTTGTGGCACGGTTCTCGGCTTACAAACTACGCTGGTATCTTGTCGCATGGTTTGAAAATAGCACCACCAGAAGCTCCTGTCACAGGTTATATGTTCGGCAGTGGTATATACTTTGCCAACATGGTTAGTAAGTCTGCAAACTATTGTTGTACTAGCAATCAGAATTCTACAGGATTAATGTTACTTTCTTCCGAGGTTGCTCTGGGTGATATGTTTGAATGTACAAGTGCTAATTTTGTGACAAAATTGCCAAATAACAAGCATAGTACTTTCGGTAAAGGCCGAACAATGCCAAATCCAAAGGAATCTTACACTAGGGAAGACGGTGTAGAAACTCCACTTGGCAAAGCATTTACAGACAGTAAGCTTATGTCTTCGTTGTTATACAACGATTTTATTGTCTATGACATTGCTCAGGTCAACATTCGGTATTTGCTTCGAATGGACTTCAAGTACAAATATTGATCATTCTCAGTTTAAGTTTTTATTAACAAGAAGTTTACTCTTACTTTGTTTTGTTTATGTTTAAAATTCATATATATTTTTCTAAAAGAGCTACTCGTGCACTTACACGTTTTCTCTTTCCTACAACTACAATATGTATGTTTTGTACGTTTTCGTAATGTGTGAAGTTATTTATCGTTGCATAAAATGTATTTTTTTTTTCAATAAATAAATAAGTAAGTAATGAATTCATTTATTTCAAATTTTCTGATTTCATTTGATACAATACAACGAATTTAAAGCTATGGCTTTGCCGTCAGCTCAGTTAGCAAAATTTATTATATACATTTTTTAAATTTAAAAAAAAAAAATTTCAATTAAATAGTAAGTACAAATTTATATTCACTATATGAATTCTGTTATCAGTAACATTCTATATGTTGAAATTTCTTTTAAGTAGTTGTAAAGGTCTTTCCAGTTGATATCGTTCAAAATCGCAATCGTTTCCTGCATCGAAAAAGTTATCTTTCCGAAGTATACAAGGCGCTGTACAGTGAAAATTGGACATTTACTTAGAAAGTGAAAGCAGTCTTCTTTTGCCTTAAGGTTACACAAGGAGCAAAACTGGTGGAAACTTCCATTGTATGGGCTCCATTTAGACTAAGGAGTTCGCATCTGGTTTTAAAAAGAAGAGATATTTCTTTGTAACTATATTGGTCATGAAAGTAGTTTTTCTCCATTAAGCTGTAAGTAAATAATTTTACTCTCCGATTCCCGAGCTCTCACTATAAACTCCTCTCGAACAAGATTTTCATGCTTCTGGATAACACGATATAGTTGATCTTTAACCAAAATTGGATTACTTGTATCAATCAAGACAATTACATCACAAACGATTCCCAAACGTTTCCAATTGGACAACCACCAATCCTTATTCCTCAATTCATATAACACCTTTTTCTTGGGAAGACGGTTTTCCTGATAAGAGAGCGTTTTCACGATGAAATCGGCCTGCAGCTTTGGTGTGTATGTATACAATTTAGGAAGTCCTGTTTGAAGATGAAGTGCGTAAGTTGGCGTTTTCAAAGGCAATTTGAAAAGCTTTTTTAAGAAATTCCTTTGGAATTTTTCGAGGGACTCGTATTCATCACTTCCCCAAACTTGACCAGCGTAACACAATGTCGATCCCACCACGGCTTCGAATATTTTATATTTTGCTGAAAGGTTGATTCGATTATTTGAAAATATGTTTCGCCATGTCACACTCAGTAGACTTTGTGAAGTATTTGATTTATCTGTAAGGTGCAAGCTGAAATCAAGAGTTCGGTTCAGTTTCACACCCATATACTTGTACTCTTCTACAATCTCCAAACTAGCACCATGAACATTTGGCTTCTTGCTGATCTGCTGAAGACCATCACTTTTGATTTGTTTGAGTTTATTTCAAGGCCCCATTCATCACAGTATTTCGCCAGACGATTGATTAAATTTCAATAAATAATACTTCCAAAACAAAAGATTAAATCGGTTTAATTAAAGAAAAAATAATTCAAAATTCTGAAATAAATACTTAAACTAACTTGAGCTCAAAATAAGTACGTCATTTTATTTCTTGGATAAATTTGAATTTACGAAAAAAAATTTAAAAACCTGTGGAGCGGTTTTTGAGAAGAAAAGTTTTTTTTTTCAAAAATACATATAAATAGAATTTTTGAAAAAAAATTAATGAGCAGTTTTCGAAATATATATTTTATTAATATTTTTCTTAAAAATGATTTTAAAAATACAAAAAAATATTAATTAAAAATATTTGTACGTGGTATAATTTGGGCAAATTAAACCTATATATGTGTAAAATTTCGAAAGAATCGGTTGAGCCGTTTATGATATGGTCGAAAGCTAAAAAAACGGTCGTTTGGAAAGTACTGTTTTTAGACATTTTTCTAATTTTTTTTCAACCATATGATCGGTCGTAACTAAAAAGCCGCACTGATTTTTTTAAATCAAAATCGTTAGAGCCGTTTTCAAGAAAAATAGGTTTAAACGTAACGGTTATATAGCAGGTACCGTTATTTTTTGAGCTAAAAAAAAATAAATTTCTCCTCTATACAATACCTAAAAAACTCTATATACCAAGTTTGAAGCAATTCGGACCACCCGTTCGGGAAGTAGGTGTCTATACATTCATACAGACAGACTGACGAACAGACATACAGATGGACAGAATTTTTAGACCATCTTTTTTCGTCTTCGCTATCATCGTAATGTCATGTTTGATTGTTATCTCAAAACTTTTTTTTTCGACGAATACATAACTTGCCTTATAGTACCTAAAAATTGTTTTCTAACAATCAAACATAACAATACTATCACAGAGAACACCAAAATAGTGGGTCCCGTAATTCAGTCTGTCTGTTGTCTGTAGAACGATCTACAGCCGAAGCGGCTGAACCGATTTTGTTCAAACGTGGTACTTAGGCGTTTTAAGTGATTCTCCAAAATAGATGTTTGAATCGTTGTTTTAGGCCCAAAAATAACGGTAATTGCCATCAAAATTTTTCTACCATCCTTAATTATCTCAAAAACGGCTCTACCAATTTTGATAAAAGTTGGTGTGTGTACTACGAGTACTTTGGGTATGGTCTACATTTCGGCCGCCGAAGTTTTTTAAAATATTTTGCTATTAACTCTACCTGCCATATTACCATTTTATTGATTTTCGAATTTCACATAAACGGCTTAACGGATTTCGATAAAAAAAATTATACAGGAGCTCCTTCAAATTCTAAATAGTATTGCATTTCAAAATTTTCGAAAAATAGTTTTTTTTTGGATTTTTGAAAAAAAAATATTTTTTTTTTTTTTTTGAAAATTCAATATTTCGAAAACGGGTGGACAATTTTTGTCTGAAATTTTGTTTTTGTATTTATATTATTAAATATTCAAAATGTTCATACCAATTTTTTTTTTTAGATAAGTTTAAGAATTAAAAAAAAATAAAAATAAAAAATTAAGTGAAAAACTTTAAAAATATATTTAACCGTTTTATTAAAAACCTTTTACATATAATGTGATCGAACATAGAAGCAAGTACGTGCGATCCAGTCATGCATTTTATTTTCTATCGAAAAACGACATTTCAAACGAAAGGGAAAACTTGAGCCAAACATGCATTTTTTACAAGAAAGCTACAATGGAATTAAATTTTGCAACCATGGAAGAAAAATTGTTAGCCTTTTGGAAAATATTATTTGCCGGGAGGTTTAACGAAAACATTTGCTATTAACTTGCACTTTACAACGAATTGGCCGACTACTAGAGGTGGAAGACCTCACATGCCATCACCCTATGTGGGGTCACATCAGATCTCAGATGTCGGTCGGTTTGACAGCTCCATAGACATTTTTTTACCCCCAACGCCGCAAAAGAAGTTTTACTTCAATAAAAAAACAAGCGCGGATATTTGGTTTCTTTCACGAAAAAATTACGACAGTTAAAAAAATGTTGGAAGTGGTAGTAATAATTTGGCATTGATTTCCATTGATTTTTGATAAATTAAATTAAAACTTAAGTCTCCACTGAAAAATAACCGAGGTGACCTGAGTTTAATTCATTTCCCAAATTAAATAAAAAAACTCAAATTTATCACAGAATTATCTCACACACACGAGAAATTAGCTCTGTGTTAGAATTGCTTGAATTGTGACGTTTTTTTCCGAACCGCCCAACACAAGGCATCTTTTATAATTGATTTTGTTTGTTGAAATTTTGAAAGAACCAAGCTATTCCCGTTTGTGAATAAGATGGGAATTACATTGTTTAAGTTGGTATTCGTTGAGAAAATTCGTTTTCTTATACATTATGTATCTTGCCATTAGATTTACCGAGGAAGGTTTCATAGCAATTACTAGGTATATGCCTTATTTTCTATTTTATGTCTTCTTTCAGCTCAGGATTAACCCATATGGCATGTAGTTAGATGTATACATTTATCATTCACATTTGGATTATGGCCAGGATTATGAAAATCTGTTTCTGTCTTTCGTCCTTTAATATGACGTGTCTTCTTGTAACCAAGTTAACCAATATTACAAGAACTTTATGCGGCAAAGGCAACACATAAATGCCATCCGTGTCCATCATTGTATGAATATCCTTCTAGAACTTAATTGGACATGAAGATGTCCATAGTCCTCTAGTTCACATTCAAATATAAGGTCCGATATCTATACTTACACGTTTATATAGATAACATATACTTACATGGAATTGGTGTTTTCAGATGCGAAAGATGCTTCTGCATGTTATTTGGTGTGAGGCAAAATAATAAACATCATAAAAGAGGAAACGGAGTAAGATTATACAGAAACATGCCAAGACTGAAGCGTGTGTTGTGGCTTTTTTGAGGCTTGTTCTCATGTAACTGAAGGAGATGCATGGCTACATGCAGAATATATATATATCTACACGCATATAGGTTTGTAGTTAAATTTTATATAGCAAGCAAGCAACACTTTTGTAATCTAAACGCTCAAGTATTGTTGACCATTCAAATGCTGCCGATAACCATAAGGATATAATATGGTCTTTGATGGGCGAATGTGCGGAATGTTCGGAATAATGTTGCAACAGATGCTGCTATTAATTGAAGAGTTTCAGCTAGATATTAAGGATATTTTTTGTTTAGTTTAAAGTTTCATAACACTTTAAGGCATATAATTTTATTTCAACTTTTGTTTGTATGTTTAGATACGCGTACCTCCTGTATATTTGGGAACACCACTTTAACATTTTAAAGAAACTTGCATTGTATCAATTATCGTACATAAGTTGCGAAAAATGACAACCAACAAAGCTGATTATTTCGCTGGTATTTGCCATGTCTGGGAAAATCTGCCGGAGTTTGTGTGACTTCTTCACACAAACTTCTTACTGTCACCCTATATCTAAGAAAGTTGCTTCAGAATATGTAGTGCCCGTCTAGCAGGAATCAATGTTTTAGTCCCCCCGATGAATAAAAAACAGGCCGGTCGAGACTTCGATGGTTGAAGGTAATGGTTGCTCGTGATGTATTGTTCCCACATTCAGTGCCTCATAACATTAAATTTGTTTATTATATCTATCGTGGATGTTATTCTAAATAAGTGCTTTGACGTCAGGTACAACCCCTTGCTGTGGAGAAACGTGGAGTTCGTATTTAATACCCAAAGTAGGCAAAAGCACCAATTGAAATCCGAAGGACTTCAGACCGATCAGTTTATGTTTGTTCCTTATAAAAACTCTAGGAAGACTAATAGATATTCATCATCGCAGTACAACAATTTCCAATTTCGTTTCTACTGCTTAACACGCATAGATACTGTAGGTGCAAATCGGTTGACACCGCTTTACATGCGCTTGTACAAAATGTAGAATATTTATTGCATAAAGAGTAAACTGTGGTAGCATTCCTTAACATTGGAGGTGCATTCAAAAATGTTAGTCAAGTAGCTATAATCACAACGCTGAGAAACTTTACGGAATTTGACTCATTGACAGAGTTGATTAGTCTCATGCTAGGCAGCAGAATAATCAACTCAACCTTGGAGGACTACTTTGAAATAAGATATGTCAGCAGAGGGACACTTCTTTGGAATATAGTGGCAAACGAAAAGAACTTCCAAGTTACCATCACACCAAGATCAGCTTTGGAGGATCAGAGTTTCTTAAAAAATGAATCAGCTCACTTTTTTACTCCTACAAGAAATCTAAGTCTCTTTTTCCGTCTCCCTGACGGGAGATTAAAGAGATAATATCCTAACAGGGATATCCACATCTTCTCAAACAGTCAAGCAGCCCTCAAATCACTTGGTTCTGTTTCTACAAACTCTATAACTGCCCTCAACAGTCGATCATCTTCCAGGGAGATAGCTGGTTTGGGTATCGGGACATAGGCATATTTTGCCAAGCAAAGCCGATGAACTTGCTAGAAATGGAATCGGTATGCCTATCGCTACATGTAAACTTATTTTACGGTTGAGGTAAGATGAGATGGTTAAACATCACTACTTGCCTAGCTACGACACAGATCTGGACAATAATGGATCCAAGAAAAAGTCTGCTTTCCTTGAGCAGGGAACATCTTGGCTCCGTAATAGGAGTCATAACTGGACACTGCTTAATTGGCAGACACGCCAAAAGACTAGGGGGAAGAGAACACTATCTTCCAACTTCTTTTGGCCTGCTCTCTCCCAAGGATGTGAATTACACCTTGGGAGAATACTTCTTCGACGACACCAGTGATCTAAAACACATAGATTCATCAGCTACATCGTTTTATTAGTGGCTCGAAATGGTTCAATTAAAGAGATAATATCACTTCTCGTGGTATCAATATGAACCTATGTAATGTCTAAGTGTGTCAGCCGTTTTCCTGATGGCCACTTTAACCTACCCTAACCTTCTAAGGGAGTGTAAGCATTGGAAAATGGGCCACTACGGTCACAGCACCACAATAACTTTTATAAATACGACAATTCAAACAGACCACACTCACCAACCATTGATTTTAAATCCGTCGTACCAACAGTGAGCCCAATTAGGGAAAGTTGGAAAGAAAACCGGGTCATCAACATAAATCATGTTTCAATCTTCACAGACGGATAAAAGTCAGGAATCTGTTCGGAAAATCCTCCCTTAGCCAAATCATATAAACTTCCAGATTACTCCTCAGTATTTCATGCGCAGGTGCTCGCAATAAGTGAGGCGGCTAAATATCTCTCCGCATCTAAGATGGTCAACAAAGATATAAATACCTTCGTAGACAGCCAGGCGGCAATCAAAGTGATTTCCTCAACTGTCACAAAGTCAAAAAATAGTGATCCGCTGCCGCAATTAACTAAGATTGCTAAGCGAATCGACCTTAGTCACCCTAATTTATGTCCCAGGACATAGTGATATACAAGGAAATAAAATCACAGACGAACTGACCAACTCCGGATCATCACTTGAACCGAGCCAAATCGTTTCCGGGTTATTTGTGCCACTGGTGCAAGTAAATTTAAGAAACAAACTTTCCGCAAACGACAGATCGTCAGATATTGACAGTTGTCGGGTTTCGAGAAATCCTTGGACAGAAATATCTAAGAAAAAAAAAAAACAGAATATTTACTAACGGGTAACAACTCAATGGGAACCCTCATGATCAGAATGGGCATCAGCACATCTGACTTATGTAGAGGCTGTATGGACGAAGTGGCGGTAGAGGGCTCATACCACTTCCTTTGCGAATGCCCCAGCCTAGCCAGACCAAGAAAAGAAGCCCTCGGAAATTACTTCTTCGACGAACTGGGCGATGTATCGAATAAGCCACTTAAACTTATCGTGAAATTTATTCAAAGGTCTGGATGGTTTAAGGAGGCCCCTCAAACGTAGTCTTCCAATTTACTCGCCTCTTTAAATGATACTAGTCATTTAGGTAAGCTCGCTGTATGCCAGGGTTTTCCCGAAGAAAACAAAGTAAATCTTGGATAAAGAAGAACTCTTTCCAATTATCAATTTCAAAAATATATGTTTTTATTATATCTAAATCGGTCGTAACATAAGGTAAATACAGTTTAGTGTCTAAAAATACGGCTTAATAATACGGTCTTACAAAACGGCGTAATATTACTTTATTAGGAGAAGAGAGTCCAGTAGAGAATCCAGAAGCAGGGAGTCGACCCAAATCTTGCTAGAAAGGGGGGGAGAAGGTGAACAAGGAAACAACTAGGCAGAATTACTAACTTCCAATAGGTGTTACACTTACACTTATACTGATTTATTCTGTTATAATGCAAATTACACATTCTTCGATTTCCATTTTGGTTGGAAGCAAGTGTGAATCATAAGTGACTAAGGTTTAATTAAAAAAAATACACTTATTAGGTATACTGACGTCACTTAGGAAGTTGACCGCTGCTGGCATTGTTTTTTGTCCGGTACACTCTGGCTCGGCGGATAAGTTACAATTTATGTTATTAATGTACACCCCGGGTCGGTCAGTTAGGTCATGTTATTATTTAAAATTGTGTTCGAAGTGTAACGCTTCGTTACATAATTCAAGATCACATCTAATTTTTTTTACTCAAAATTTGTGGATACTATAATTATTTCCGCTTATTCAAAAGTATATCATCGTCCACGCCGTCAAATATGTACATTCCGAGCCATTTGTTAAATCAATGACACTTTCCGAAAGGGTAATCAATTATAGCCCACCCTGTAATTGTTGTGAAATTGAGACCACCCTATATGAATATGAATATTTGGTCTTGTTCGTTATTCCCAAACACAAGCGTATATGTTAACTATTTTTCTGCTGTCCTCAGTGTCCTCCCCTGAAACGGCGCGCGGCGCGACGGCATTAATCTCTCTGTCAATGGCTTTGATGCTTTCTCTCTTTTTAAGTCCCTTGAACAGTTTTTGCCGACAAACGATTTTATCATCGTCGCTGCATAAATTAACTCCAACCCCATTTATTGTTAAATACAAAATGAAAAGAAAAAAAAAATACCTCCTATCTTTCATTCAAAAGCAGGTGAATTCGTCCGGTTCGCCATTGAAACGTGTGCATTTATCTAATATTAATGGACAAATTGAAACCCAACTCACATTTTGGATTGATAATGGAAATTTTCGAATACAAAAATGATAGCCAACATACCTAATAGATAAGCTCTCTTTTCCTGTCTTTATTTTGGTCCTTATGGCTTTAACGCACATTTAGTTCGAAAGAACTAAGACGACAACGACAGATGTAGAAAGCAAAAACCTTAAACTAAAAATGTATAGATGACAGTTTCTTTGCCGAAAATTAATTCAATTTATAAACTAAAAGAAGGGTTAATTTTTTGTCAACCCTCCATTTGAGAAACTTTTTGACTTTTCGTTTAGGAAAAGAATTATATGCTATCCTTGGATGTTTCTGGATAATTGTATGCTCACAGCTCATCGTTTCGCAAGGAATTTAATTATAATGTATATATGTACTTAGTATGTGCCATATTATATTAAATGCGTACATACATATCTACATACAACTACTTGTGTATTATTATATTATTTTAAGTTTGAGGAAGTATTGACTCTTGCTTAATATGTCAGTAGCTGGGGTGGGGTTTGATTAGCTTAATTATTGATTTTAGATATGTACGTACTATGTACATAATAAACGGTGATTTTTTAAGAGCTTGGTTTTTGAAAATTCAAAAAAACACAGAAACTTGTAAAAAGTGAATGAAATTTTTATTTGGATCGATAAATCAATTTCTGCCATTTACTTTTTAAAAATAATTTCATTTAAATGTTGCCGCGGCTACGCTTCAGGTGGTCCATTTTGAAGGTCCAATTTTGGCAAACTTTTTCACATATTTCGGCCGGAATCTCACCAATGACGCGTTCAATGTTGGCTTCCAAGGCAGCAATCGTGTTTGGCTTGTCCCCATAGACAATAGACTTAACATAGCCCCACAAAAAATAGTCTAACGGGGTCAAATCACATGATCTTGGTGGCCAATTGACTGCGCCAAAACGTGAGATCAACTGCTCACCAAATTCGCCTCTCAATTGATGCATGGTTTCGCGTGCAGTGTGGCATGTGGCACCGTCCTGTTGGAACCACATGTCGACCGAGTTCAATTCTTGCATTTTCGGCAAAAAAAAAATCTGTTATCATCGAACGGTACCTTTCTCCATTGACCGTAACCCTGCGGCCTTCATCGTCCTTGAAGAAGTACGGCCCAATGATGCCGCCTGTCCATAAACCGCACCAAACAGTGCATTTTTCGGGATGCATTGGTAGCTGCTGAATTGCCTCTGGCTGCTCTTCACTCCAAATATGGCAATTCTGCTTATTCACGTATCCATTTAGCCAAAAAAGAGCCTCGTCACTGAAGACAATTTTGCCGGACGTAGCTTGCGAAACACATTTTTCACAGAGCACGAATTTTGATAATAAATTTCAATAATTTGCAAACGTTGTTTAGGCGTAAGTCTATTCATGATGAAATGGCAAACAATACTGAATCGAAATGTCAAATGATCGTGGAATTTGTCATGTGTGATCTGTCAAAAATATAAACGTCAAAAACCAAGTAGCAAAAAAATCACCCGTTATATGTACATATGTTCAACCAATTCAATTCTGTGAAGAAATATTGTTTGAATTCTAAAATTGAAGAAACCGGTATGCCTATCGCTACAAGCAAACTCTTGTTACATCAAAACTCCATAAAACAAATAAATTTTAAATGGCCAAATTTCACTACTTGCCTGGCTAAAAGACAAATCTGGCCAGCAATAGACCCAAGACGCTCAAAAGGTCTACTCTCTTTGAGCAGGAAACATCTTGGCTCCATAATAGGTGTCGAAACTGGACAATGTTTAATAGTTAGACACGCCAAAAGACTTGGCGTTTTCTCCAATAACTTTTGTAGAAGCTGTATGGACTACTTATCTCCCATCTTCTTTGCTCATGTACTGCTCTCTCCCAAGGACTTCACCTGGGGGAAAATACTTTTTTGACGACACCAGTGATCTTAAACACATACACTCAAAAATTTTCATGTATAAATAGTACTAATAACTGCGTACATTGTACGAATTTTATTCGTTATTTTCTTCCACTAATGATATTGGTATATTGTAAATTTATTAGTACATATTACCAATGGTCTTGTTTTTCATTTGTGCATTCTACGACTTCATTCGTATATTATACGAATGGATTCGTAGTATTTACTAATGCTTTTACTTTTCATTAGTTCATTGTACGGCGCCATTCGTATATGGTACAAAATTCCCTGAAATTAAATTTATATATAAATAATAACAATAGTAATATTGTATTTAATAAGCAAACAAACTTTTTAATTATTTTAAAATTAATTTTCACGTATACATATCTATATGTATAAATATAAATACTTATATAACAAGTTAAAAAATTAATTGTAGTGATGTTGTTTTACTGTGACTGTTGTTGAGGTGTCTTTGCTACCATGGCGGCTAAAAATATAATACGTTTAAGATTCACTAAACTTGCAAATAAAATATAGACTTACATTGGATCTCATGTAAAAAAGCATCAGTAATGTACTTTGTCTTTGTCGAAACAACGGCATTTTGAGGCATTTTGTAAAACTGCTTATCAACAAATTCCCAGATGTTATCGGCGCCGCGGCGTCGGGGAGTTTTATATTAAAAACGTAATATGAAAGCTAACGCTGAAATAATTTCCCAAAAATTCTATTGACAAAAACAAAGATCACAAAAAAATATAATGCACTCACCTCGGAATTTTCGCAAAAAGCACATACTGTATTTAGCCAATCATCTTATTTAACTCCTAGTGATTTCACAAAATTTTAATTGTTCACTGATATGTTTATCTATAGTAAAAATTTAAAGAAATATTAGTCGAGTTTTATTATCCCTCTGGGTCTGGGTTTGGGTCTAGATTCATACTATTATTATTCTTACTTTTAGTTTCTATGGAAAACTTTTAATTAAATTGGGCGCACTTCGAAAAACATCACCAAACACGTTGAAAAATTTAAACCACTGAAATAAATAACGGGTTCCGACTAGGCTGCATTTTTTTTTTAATTTTTACTAATAATTCGTGTATTTTACTAATAATGCGTATTTTTACTAATAATTAGTGCATTTAACTAATGATTCGTAAGGTTATCCACGAATAGAGTTATTTTTACGAATTATTTGTAAATAGTATTAATACCGTGTATGAACATCCGAATGTATGCGTAAGTAAAATAACAAAAAAAAGATGTCTACTAATAATTCGCACAATGCACTAACCAAAATAGTCTAAATTTGGCTTATGAATAGTATTAGTACATACCACGAATGTATTCGTGCATATTACGACTTCTATTAGTACAATTTCACGAATGGATTCGTAAAAATTTCATAGCACTAATACTTCATACAATGCACGAATATTTTCCTAATTTAGTAATAATTTTTTTGGGTTTATAGATGCACCGGCTACACCGCTTCCTTAGATTTTTTTTTTTTATAATCTACACGCGCTCAACTGATTATGAATACCCTTTAAATGTTTCAACACAGCGCGGGCGTGAGGGTGAGGTGAAGGAAGAGAAAGAATGATAGGAAAGATGTGTGGCGCGATATTCGGAGACTGTAGGTGGTTGTTGTCTCGGAATTTATCTCCAGGGATAGCGGCTGAACTAATGCGGAGAAATTTCCGTGTCTTATTTATCTATGTCCCTTATAATTCGCATTAATTTTTTTATTCTTTTTCATATTTTATCGGTATACTAGTTTTAGTCAATCACATGTTGTTAGTTCTATGCCTAAACAGCATGTAATGAGTAAACCAGCAACTCATTGTATGACATTTATTTTTTTAGAATTGGTTTTTAATGGAAAAATAAGAAGACATAGATTCGGCAGGGATCGAACCTGTGACCATGAGGTTGACAGGCGAACACACAACTATCGCGCCACGGCCACCTCCAATTGGTTTAATTAAAGAGTTAATATCTCTTCATGTGGTATGAGAATGGACCTATGTAAGGTCTAAGTGTGTCAGTTATTTTCCTAACGGCCATGTCAACCGAACCTAACCTAATTTACGAATTTGAAAATAGCTTTGGAGAGTGTACCAATATAGAATAAAATAGTTTTTTATTTAAAGAAAAGTAATAAAGAGGCAAAAAAGTATTAAATTAAATAAATTTAAAAACTTTCTTAAATATTTGTTCTTAAGACAAAATCAAAAAAATGCAAGATTGGTCGCACGAACTTGCTTTTATGTTCGATCACATCGTATGCAAAAGATTTCTATTAAAAATCTAAATATATTTTTTTTTTAATTTCTTATATAACAAAATTTCTTTAATTTTTTTTTCTAAAAAAATATTGGTATGACAATCTTAAATATTTAATAATATTAACTTAAAAACAAACGATAAAATCGGCCTAATAAAAGAAGAAATACATAATTCAAAATTCTGAAATAAATAATTAAACTAATTTGAGCTCAAAAAAAAGTACGCCATATTATTTCTTGGATAAATTTGAATTTATGATAAAAAAATTTTAAAAATCTGTGGAGCACATTTTGGAAAAAAAGTTTTTTTTTTTAATTTTTGAAATTCAAAAACGTCAATTCATAGGTATTCGGCAAATACATAACTGTAATTTAAAAAAAAAATTAATGATGATATAATTTTTTTCCAAAATATAATTTTTTTAAATTTTTTTCTTAAAAATGCTTTAAAAAATACAAAAAAATATTAATTAAAAATATTGGCACGCAGTATAAATTGGACAACCTAAGCCTGTATGCATATGTGTGAAATTTCGAAAGAATCGGTTAAGCCATTTATGAAATACAAACAAAAAAACAAAAAAAACGGTCCTATGGAAAGTACCGTTCTTAGAAATTTTAAACATTCTTTTTCAACCATATGATCGGTCGTACCTAAAATGCTGCACTGATTATTTTAAATCAAAATCGTTAGAGTAGTTTCCGAGAAAAATAAGCTTTAACGTAACGGTTATATAGCAGGTACCGTTATTTTTTGAGCTAAAAAAAATCAATTTCCCCTCTGTACAATACATAAAAACCTCTATATACCAAGTTTTAAGCAATTCGGCCCACGCGTTGGGGCTGCCGGTGTCTATACATATGTATGTTCATACAGACCGACTGACAGACAGACAATAGCCGTGTTCCTTTGAAGGTGGTAAGCAAACTAGTCATGAGTAATATTCTCGCCAGTTTCAATCGAACGCACATAACAGCTTCACTAGAAGCAATCTACTACAATTGAATATATTGACAGTTCGTTTTAACCACTCTTGTCGTTACTCAGATCATGGACAGACGAGAGTACTAAATTACTGTTTTCATCTACTCAAGAGTACTCATCTTACTCCACAAATACACTACTCATTGAAACGCACCATTTCTCACATTTTTACTTGAGATTATTGGTACTATTTATAAGGCAAGTTATGCAAAATAAGAAGACATAGATTCGGCAGGGATCGAACCTGTGACCATGAGGTTGACAGGCGAACACACAACTATCGCGCCACGGCCACCTCCAATTGGTTTAATTAAAGAGTTAATATCTCTTCATGTGGTATGAGAATGGACCTATGTAAGGTCTAAGTGTGTCAGTTATTTTCCTAACGGCCATGTCAACCGAACCTAACCTAATTTACGAATTTGAAAATAGCTTTGGAGAGTGTACCAATATAGAATAAAATAGTTTTTTATTTAAAGAAAAGTAATAAAGAGGCAAAAAAGTATTAAATTAAATAAATTTAAAAACTTTCTTAAATATTTGTTCTTAAGACAAAATCAAAAAAATGCAAGATTGGTCGCACGAACTTGCTTTTATGTTCGATCACATCGTATGCAAAAGATTTCTATTAAAAATCTAAATATATTTTTTTTTTAATTTCTTATATAACAAAATTTCTTTAATTTTTTTTTCTAAAAAAATATTGGTATGACAATCTTAAATATTTAATAATATTAACTTAAAAACAAACGATAAAATCGGCCTAATAAAAGAAGAAATACATAATTCAAAATTCTGAAATAAATAATTAAACTAATTTGAGCTCAAAAAAAAGTACGCCATATTATTTCTTGGATAAATTTGAATTTATGATAAAAAAATTTTAAAAATCTGTGGAGCACATTTTGGAAAAAAAGTTTTTTTTTTTAATTTTTGAAATTCAAAAACGTCAATTCATAGGTATTCGGCAAATACATAACTGTAATTTAAAAAAAAAATTAATGATGATATAATTTTTTTCCAAAATATAATTTTTTTAAATTTTTTTCTTAAAAATGCTTTAAAAAATACAAAAAAATATTAATTAAAAATATTGGTACGCAGTATAAATTGGACAACCTAAGCCTGTATGCATATGTGTGAAATTTCGAAAGAATCGGTTAAGCCATTTATGAAATACAAACAAAAAAACAAAAAAAACGGTCCTATGGAAAGTACCGTTCTTAGAAATTTTAAACATTCTTTTTCAACCATATGATCGGTCGTACCTAAAATGCTGCACTGATTATTTTAAATCAAAATCGTTAGAGTAGTTTCCGAGAAAAATAAGCTTTAACGTAACGGTTATATAGCAGGTACCGTTATTTTTTGAGCTAAAAAAAATCAATTTCCCCTCTGTACAATACATAAAAACCTCTATATACCAAGTTTTAAGCAATTCGGCCCACGCGTTGGGGCTGCCGGTGTCTATACATATGTATGTTCATACAGACCGACTGACAGACAGACAATAGCCGTGTTCCTTTGAAGGTGGTAAGCAAACTAGTCATGAGTAATATTCTCGCCAGTTTCAATCGAACGCACATAACAGCTTCACTAGAAGCAATCTACTACAATTGAATATATTGACAGTTCGTTTTAACCACTCTTGTCGTTACTCAGATCATGGACAGACGAGAGTACTAAATTACTGTTTTCATCTACTCAAGAGTACTCATCTTACTCCACAAATACACTACTCATTGAAACGCACCATTTCTCACATTTTTACTTGAGATTATTGGTACTATTTATAAGGCAAGTTATGCACTCGTCGAAAAAAAAAGTTATGAGACAACAATTAAACATGACATTACAATGAAGCAAAGACGAAAAAAGATGGTGTAAAAATTCTGTCCTTGTGTATGTTTGTCTGTATGTATGTATAGTCTCCTACAGCCCAATCGGGTGGGCCGATTTGCTTCAAACTTGGTATTTAGAGTTTTTTAGGTACAAAGGGAAAATTGAAATTCTTTTTTAGCTCAAAAAATAACGGTACCTGCCATAGAACCGTTATGTCAAAGCCTATTTTTCTCGAAAACGACTCTAACGATTTTGATTAAAAATAATCCCTGCACCTTTTTAGGCACGACCGATCATATGTTTGGAAAACAAATTTAAAAAAAATTCTAAAACGGTACTTTCCATAGGACTGTTTTTTTTTAATGTTTCGGCTATCTCATATATGGCTTAACCGATTCTTTCGAAATTTCTAGTAGGTGTAGGTAGCCCAGTATATACTGCATACCAATATTCTTAATTAATATTTGTTTGCATTTTTAAAAGAATTAAAAAATAAAAAAATTGAAAACTACTCATTAATTTTTTTTTTCAAAAATTATAGTTATATGTATTTGCTGAATACCTAAATGAATTGCCGTTTTTGAATTTTTTTTTTTTTGAAAAATGTTTTCAAAAAGTTTTAAAAACACACTTTTTTCTCGAAAACCGCTCCACAGATTTTTTAAATTTTTTCTTATAAATTCAAATTTATCAAAGAAATAAAATGGTTTTTTTTTTATAGCTCAAATTTGTGCACGTATTTATTTCATAGTTTGATTAAGTCAATTTAATCTTTTATTTTTAAGTTAATATTATTAAATATTTATGATTGTCATACCAATTTTGTTTAGAAAAAAATTAAAGAAATTTTGTATAATAAAAAACTAGCAGATACCCGTGCGATGCTATGGACCCACGGGAATCTAATGAAATCATCTATCATCCTACAAAATTTCATTCAAAACCCCTCATTCGTTGAATGTAGGCACAAACGACGAATATGCTCCTTAGCATGCTCGCGCTCGCTGTATGTGAGCTGGTTCTCGAGCCGCTTGCTGTTGGCCAAAAATTTAGATTTTGTCTTGTTCGTTGGCTTCGATGTTCGTCGTATATGGTCATGTCCGCGAACAAAGCGAAGATTTGATATTAGATTCAAAAAGCAAGAACTACAAAAATAAAGTTAGGAAAAATAAATCATGGCTAATCTTCCTGCTGCTTACCAAATTTCATTAAAATCAATTCAATGGTTGAGGCATGAATGCGGAACAAACAACCAAGTATATATATTGTTCATATATAGGCCTCTCCAATATAGGCATATGAACTGTTGGGTTCCATTTTTCGGGATAAAAATGACCTATGTTGACAAAAACCGAGATGGCAACCTTTGACCTTCATTGAAATATAGTTCCCGCTGGGTGATTACCATGAAACTTGGTGAGCGTGCTCAGCAGGTCAAATACTACCTTAGCAACATTTGCCAGTAATTTTATCTGGACGCATCGAGTATGTGTGTGTCCACGTGCCAAATTTTATCCAGATGCGTTCAGCTGTTATGCCGTTATTGAACAAAAAACATCCTTCCCACCCATCCATCCATCCAAAATTTTACATTTATAATATCAGTAGGATTATCCGAAATTATCCAATCACACAACAAATTTTTCAACTTTACATTGTCCAAAATCATCAAATCATGCCTTAAATTTATTTATATATCATCGAGAAATAAATGTTCGCGTTTTTCTAGAATTTTTCGAGTTTTCCACTAAGTTTTCGGGATAAAAATTACCTATGTAAGAATCCAGTACCCCATCCATCTACCAATCAAATTTCATGCAAACCCGTGTGCTTCTATGCGCCTTGTGAATAAAAGCTATGTTGGCTATTTGCAGAATGAGCTCTATGAAAAATTAAAACACACCTATCCCACGGGAACCATACATTTTATTGGATAAAAAGTAGCATGTGGCCTATTCCAGACAATAATCTATCTCAGTACCAAATTTCATACAGATCCGTTCAGTCGTTCCGGGGTTATTGAGCAACAAACATCCATGCATGCATCCATCCATCCATTAAGTAAAAATCGACTTTAAAAATATATTTGGATTTTTAGTAAAAATCTTTTGCAAACGATGTGATCGAATATAAGAGCAAGTTCGTGCGATCCAGTCATGTATTTTATTTTTATGAAATTTACAATTAATAAATAAGTACATTGATTTCTCCAACACCAGTCAATTTTGACTTTGACACAAAATGGAAACTTAGAAAATGAAAGGACGTGTATTTAATGCGAACCCTGTCCATGACAGGAAGTAAAGTACCTACCACCAACTTGACATCTCCCAAGTTTCAAAAAATGCCAACAAACACCCTCATAAAAATGCTACGGAGTCTTTATTCTTGAAATGTTGTCCACACCAATCGTTATTACTTAAGCAGTTGACAGATTCGTCTAAAAGTTCCCCACGGTGGAAAAAAGCTTATTGTTGTCTAAAACATACAAATCTTGAAATCTCTTGTTCTCTATTCTTTTTTTTTTATAAAAAAAAAAAAAAAACTTTAACATGTAAACAACTCCATATTTGTGTTTGCTGTGTGTCATTTTTCTTGTCTTCGCGTCTCTGAAAGAAAAATATTTAACAAATCTCGTAAATTGATGAAAACATCAAAAAAATCAAAAAAATAAATAAATATGAAATCCAACACCAAGTCATGCACAATGTCTAGAAGTTTATTTTTCTCATTTTCGAGTGGCCAGTTCGAATGACAGACTACACATCAAATATACATATAAAAAAAAAAACATGAAGTTGGACAAAAAAAAAAAACTTTGTTGGAAGAAGACAGGCGTCAATGGAATGGTCAAGCCATATCTGGATGTCAATCATTTTAATTTGGTATATCATGAGAGTTTAATTTTTTGGATAACCACAAAAAACTTACAATCTTTTGTGTGAAACTAGCAGACATTTGCTCTTGGTTTAGCTTGACCGTAGGGGCTGGTTCTTCGCCACAACCGAACCGGATATAGCAGAACAATGAGTAGTCCTTATAACACGACGCCATCTATGGTCTCGTTGTGGTCGTTGTCGTGGTAGTCGTCGCCGTCATCGTCGCTGTTGTCGTCATTGTATTCAGTTGATCGTTCCACGGATTAGTTTTAGTAATCTGCAACTATAAACCCAGAGAAAGCTGGAATATTCCTTTAAACTACCTTAATGTATCCTGGTAATGATAATTGCAGCAATTCTGCCATAACCAGGTGAAAAGCGTCCATTTTTTTGTTTGCCTCTTCAACATTTTCCTCTCCTTACGTTTAATGTCTGATGCCTGTCTTGAAGACGTTCTTGGCTACCTATTCAATTGCCGATGCACTGTGTGCTCTCTTCCGAACTGTGCCAACATAGGGGCTTTGGTTTGATGTTGATGATGATGATGATGATACTTCTCTGCTTGGGGTTCAACTAGCCACCTTATTCTTTCGCATCCTTACCTCAGCTGGATTTCCTGCAATTACACATGTACCTTTGCCGTGTGTGGTGGTTAGTTGGTGGTGGCTGGTCGTTGATCTCTTGATAGCTTGAGATGCTGGATGTGTTCTATACAGTTTACTTGGCATTCACAGTCCGAACATGGTATACGAGAGTATTGTTGTGAAGAAAAACACATTCTCCTGCATTCTTTTTATTCTTTAACTAGGTACTGGCACCACTAAGTGTTTGAATTGTACTGGAAGTGCACGTATGCACCTAGGTATACACAAAAACGTCATCAGATGCACTTTTTTTTAAAGTTTCCTATTCGAGTAATGGTGCAATGGTAGTAGGCGAAAACAGAAGATTGTATCTGTGACTTGAAACATTTTTCCATGTTATACTCTACTCCTGGATATCTACTTAAAAATGGTTATGATACCATGTTCTTGTTTTTTTCTTAAATAATATTGATGATGATGATGATGATGATGATTATTATTATGAAGCCTGCCTTAAAATACAAACTAAGGGGCATATAAGAACAACGAGAGATAAGGTATAAGTACTCTGCGGGTGCGGGACCAACTTCTCTAATATTAGTTTCTTCTTGTAAAACCCTTTCTGTACGAGAGAAAAAAAATTTTAAATTTATTTATTAAACATAAAATATATTTTTAAATTAGTTTTTTACTTAATTTTTTATAAACAAAGATTCTTTAATTTTCTGTATTAAAAAAATATTGTTAAGGCAATTATAAGTCCTCGACCCGTTTTCGAAATATTGAATTTTCAAAAAAAAAAAATGAGAAAGTCGAAAATTAAAAAGAAAAATGTTTGCATGACAGGTCCGTTAATAACAAAATATGTAAAAAGAAAAGGTGACCATTTTTTCAGATACAAAAAGGAGGACAACCTTTAATTAACTCAAACAAGTTTAGGAAGTTTATTTTTAAAGATTTGTACTACAGATTACATATATCAGTTCAGTTTTAAGAACAAAAATAAAAATATTTATAACATAAAACAAAAAAAAAATAAAATTCACGACTGGATCTTACGACCTTGCTCTTGTAGCTAACAACTTTAATGTAGCTAACCATTGAAGTTTCTTTAGTTAGGTGTCGTATAGTTATCCTACGCAGGTTTAATGCCTATATAAGGTAAGATTACCTAGATTCTAAGTATAATGAATTGTCGAATGCATGATTCAAGGAAGAGTTACATAGGTACCTACCTACAAATGAATAATTAAATCTACTTATGGATTTTAATTAAATGTAAGTTGGGAGAGTATAATATATGTACATACATATACATTTAGGTGGAAGCTAAGTATGTAAACGTGTACATATAATAATGCAAATTAAGGATTTAGGTGGGTAGGTGTATAACTTTGTTATTAAGGTGCAACATGTGTACATAAGATTCATATGATTTTTAAGGACGCGTCATATGTATATTTAAATGTATGAGGGCCTACATTCTATTTAGTATTCAGTGACGTACGCACAAATTAGTAATAAGGGAATAGTGGGTAATACACATAATTAAATGTTTTTATATTGCTTAGAAAACATTTTTATAAACAAAAAATTGAAACGCCATTTTAAAGATATTATTAATATACATATAAAATTCAAATTTAAAAAAAAAATATCTGTGACTAGATTTTGAAAAAAAAAAAAATTACATTTATTTTTTAAAAATCGAAACACTTTTTTTCGAACATAATTGGTATGCAGTTTTATTAACAACCTTAGGGAGTATTTGTGTAAAAAAAATTTTAAATCAGTTCATCCAATGTTGAGAAAGTCGAAAATATGAAAAGAGGTTCTATGGGAGGAACGGTAAAGTTAACTGTTCTAATTTAAGAATACTCACTTTTTTTTTATACAATTTCTTGGACCCGTTTTCGAGAAATACATTTTTTCTTAACGGTTTTTTTTTTAACATTTGTGTTGGAGGTGCCGTTGTTTTTTTATTTTAGAAATATAGTTTTTTTTAAGTTTTCAAGATAATTTCAAAAACCTACCAAATACGAAGTTTCGACGAAATCAATTCAGTCGTTTTTGAAATTTTGGGTTTTCAAAAAAATTTTTTTTTTTAATTTCCAAAAAAACTACGCTTTCACAAAGTGTTATGCCTGCTCCTGTACTTGTGAACATTAACGGTTTCGTGGAAATATCTTCTTTCGCAGTCGTACGGTTGTTAAAGTTCTTAAAGATATTGACGTACACAAATCCGCTGATGCAGAAATTGTGCCCCTACTTATCTGAAGAGGTGTTCCTCTACGCTGGCAAAACCACTGCGTAAGCTTTTCCACACGTCCAACCCTACTGGTCTCTTCCCAAAGTCGATGGAATGAGCATTCGTCCAGCCTTCCCTAAAAAAGGCGAATTTTTTCACCCTCGCACTAATGTCCAATTGCACTTACTTCCCTTGTTTCACAGTCATGGAAACGCTTATTAATTATCAGCTTAAGAAAGTTCGGCATCGAGCTCTCTTATCAAAAAACCTTTTATTCATTGGATTATAAATTACCTTCCGGACAGTTCAATATAAGATGTATTAGATGATTTCAAGTCTGAAGTTGACAAAATAAATGCTGGGGTGCCGCATGGCTCCGTTTTGTCCCCAATACTTTTTCTTATATTCATCAATTATCTCTTTTCTGAAACTTCTAAGAAAATTCTTTTGCTGACGACAGTCCCTCAGATTTTCATATTCGCTTTTAAATTTATACACATGTCCTCCAGATGTGGAACTTCAACGGCAGCGTATGATAAGCCCATTAAATGTTGATCTCATTGTCCAATGGGGAATAAACAATTGTGTTAAATTTAATAATTCAAAACTCAATGTTGTCGCCTGTCGTCAAATTCTGACACAAATTTGGAATGCTTAACCCGACCAAATTCGAACAGTCAAAAAGAGTATCAGAATTGTAATGCTAGACTACAAAAATAAATTAAAAAATAAAATGCACGACTGGATCGCATGACCTTGCTCTTAGGGTCGATCACTTCGTATGCAAAATATTTCTATTAAAAATCTAAATATATTTTTAAAGTCGATTTTTATTTAATTTTTTATATATACAATTTTTTTTTAAATTTTTTTTAAAAAGAATTGGTATGTCCTATGACAATCTTAAATATTTAATAATATTAACTTAAAAACATAAGATTAAATCGACTTAATCAAAAAAACAAATAATTCAAAATTCTGAAATAGATACTTAAACTAATTATAAATTTGAATTTATGACAAAAAAATTTTAAAATCTGTGGAGCGGTTTTTGAAAAAAAAGAGTTTTTTTTTTAAACTTTTTGAAAACATTTTTCTCAAAAAATTCAAAACACGCCAATTCATAGTAGTTTTAAAAATATAAATTTATATTTAAATGCTTTTAAAAATACAAAAGAATATTAATTAAAAATATTGTTATGCAGAATAAATTGGGCTACCTACACCTATATATGTGTGAAATTTCGATTAAGCCATTTATGAAATAGTCGAAAGCTAAACAAAAACCGGTCCTATTTAAAGTATACCGTTTTTAGACATTAAACAATTTTTTTTTTCAAACAATAGGATCGGCCGTGCCTAAAAAGCTCTGCACTGATTTTCTTAAATAAAAATCGTAAGAGCCGTTTTCGAAAAAAATAGGCTTCAACGTAACGGTTATATGGTATTTACCGTTATTTTTTGAGCTAAAAAAAATTTTCGATTTCCCCTCTGTACAATACCTTAAAAACACTATATACTAAGTTTGAAGCATTTTCGGCGCACCAGTTTTAGGCTGTAGGTGTCTATACAGACTGTCAGACAGACACACAGACCCACATAATTTTTAGACCATATTTTTTCGTCTTCGCTATCATCGTAATGTCATGTTTTATTGTTATCTCAAACCTTTTTTTTCGACGAATTCATAACTTGCTTTATATCACCTATATAATCGCGAGTAAAAAGAAGCTGTTACTGTCAAAATGACAAATATTTCATTGTTGCTTCCGATAGTTTATTGTGACTTAACATGCCCCCATTGTGGTTTAGCAGCACTATACTAAAGAGACAGGCAACCCTCCATCTGCGAAGCGTAAAAATAATATTTACTAAACAGCGAGTTCTGGCAACCATGGGTAGAACTAAAAATCAGGTTACATTTGCGGTTGTGCCCAATTTTTATTACTTTTATTATTTTACACTCATAAAGAAATTTTAATTAAAACAGTCGTAACCGTTTGATAATTTCTACAATTAAATAAGAGGGCAGTTTTACATATAAACAAAATTGCAATAAAAAAATATTGCAAAGCAAATGAATTTGAATTTGGCTTTATGTGAAACATTTGAACCAAATAGTTATCTATGTGCGGTGCAATTGCTAACATCAAAGCCTAAAGGAATGTTCTGTAAATTGAAACGCAAAACCCAATCAAATTGTTTTAAAATATTTCTCTCGCATCACTTGGTTTTAGTTCGCAAGGCAATAAAAAAAGGCTCAATTAAATGTTTCAATTTCAATGGAACTAAAAACTTTACAAAAATTAATCCCAAAACAATTTACATCTGTTGCTTGTGGTAGTGACTGCACATAAAGGATACAATTTCAAACAAGGACAAAAACAACCAAAAACTGATTCCTATTTCGACTTTGTGGGAAGCATTTTAAAAACGTATTCGCTTTGCATTTTGTTATTTACCCGCCACGAAATTAAATCTGGAATTGGAACCTTACTCTTAAACTACACTGCAGCCTGCGGTTCCTAAAGTTGTTCCTTTTTTTTCAATAAATTTTATCGTTTACTTTAGGTTTTTTTTTTTTTTTTGATGAGAAATTGTGGAGTTCACTACTTCAATTAGTGCATTCCCATTGCCCAATTTTAATGGAAATTAAAATCCATTTACTGCCTCAGGTCAGTTAGACATGCCAAAAAATATATGGGTAAACTTTTGGCGGAGGTTATGGCGTATGGTGTGGAGAACTGTGGAGGAAGGGAGAGCTCCACACAAATTGTAGCGCACTTAAGTTTTCGCCGTCAGTTATTTATCTTCATTGCCTTGCCTGAATCCTTTATTGACCATAAAGGTTCATAAACGAGTTCCATGTGTATTTTTTTTTTTTTTTGCTAAATTGAAGTTCTGAAATTCTTTGTTTAAACGTTTCGTTTGGACATGACTGAGATAATGACCTAAAAGCAGTTATGTAAGGTTTACGTTGCATAAGGAGACTATTGGCAGATTTAATTAATTGCCAAACCTCGCAATTATCGTCTGAGGGCAAAATCTTCATGTGAAAAAATATTTTTTTTTATGTTTGGTTTTCAATTACAGTACACGACAGATCTTAATATAATTATCATAGAATATGTCAAGATTTAGGTTATTTGATAATTTTTGTAACAACGCTGTTTAAGATTTGCCAATGATTGTTGTAAATATTAAACCTTTCGATAAACTCTGGAATATTATTTTAGGTATTCAAATAACAACAATTTAATGGTTTTAGCGCCTATTTCCCGAATAGCTTGTCGATTATTTTTCTTGTAGAATTCGTTTCATTCACTCTAAGAATCTTAGAAAACGGAAATGAAGTTGATATGGTCTCCACTGACTTCAGCAAAACTTTCGACAAAATTTTTCACAGTCTTATAGTCTTTAGGTTTTAAGCCCCCTTTCCTGCAATGCCTTACTTCTTACCTAGAGAGTCGTGAATAATGTGTCCGGTACAGATACTATACTACCCACTTCTGGTGTCCCCCAGGGTAGTCACTTAGGCCCTATCCTTTTTATCCTTATAGTTAACGACATTGACATGGTCATCAAGCATTTGGGAATATCCCTCTACTCTTACAATATGAAATTTTCCCAACCATCGCAGCATCTGAAGACATGACTCTCCTCCAAACAGATCTCGTCAGTTTCTCAAACTCCAGACTGTCGCGTAGAGCATCTCCCGATCTTTACTAGGTATCTTCATAATCAACCCATACAAATAGATAAGAAAAGATAAGGGATATTGTCACTTCATATTGATGAAATAATCTATAAGGGTTTTAGGTTTTGTAAAAAAAAATGATCTAAAGAATTTTTCAACCCTTACGTCACCCGATGGCTTTACATAAATGTTTTCCGACCTCTATTTGAGTATGTGTCTCAAGTTTGGTCTCCATATCAAAATAGACATATATCAAGAATGTAGAAGGCATTCAACAACAGTGCCTTCCCTGGGATAATCCTTTGATCTTACCCCATTATCGTGACCACCTCCAACTGTTAAACATCAACTCATTACAGGAACGCAGAGAAATTGCTGACGTACTTATTATACATCGGCTTGTCTTTGGTTCAGTTGACTGCTCCTATCTCTACAACTCGATTTTTTTCCACACTAACACCCATAATCTGACAAACCATCGCTACTTCTATATTTAAAGTAGGTTATGTCAAAGAAATACACCGGCTGAACTAACAAAAGCGAAATCAGGAATTATACGTTATTTTATTATTATTATTATAAAAAGATTATCTTGTTTACTACATTAATAGCTTCAAATGTTTGGGAATGATACAATGAAAAAAATAGAATCAACGTCCAAAAATTCAACTAAGTCTAGGTCTAACTTAGACACAGTTAAAAATGACTGAATACGCCCCTTAGTCTCTAGTTTCAAAGTGAATTTCTTGCCCATTTTGCCTAAAATGAACATAATTTATTCTTCAACACTTTCTCAAGGCCCTTAACATTTAACACCATAAAACATATCTAAAGTCTACATTGCATTATACCCCTTTGTCCCTTCATTTTGTGTGCAAAATATTTATGTAGATGCGATCAGCATCTTAATTAAGATAAAACTATACTAAGCTCATTAGTAGACATTTTTGTTTTAAATCCTCATTCCCAGTTATTTTATTACAATTCACAGACACGAAGTGCACATTGCATCACGCAGAACTTTATAATACCCTGCTCCTTCCTTCCACATCCCCAGGAGTACCATATTTGGCGAATATTTTTGTCAACTTAGTTCATATCGTTTTACTGTTTTAATTTGCTTAATTAAAATTTAGAAACTCAAATGAGCATTATAAGCATTTTAATTATTATTATTATTGTTATCCTTTTATCTTATAGTGTTTCTTTGTCTGAATTTTATTATGGTGCACTTCCATATATACCCATGGCACACATAGAAAATTATGGCTTCTTCCTAGAAATAGTTGTTAGTGTATTCACATAAAACACACATACTGTTCGGTGGAAAAATTAATTAAAATGCATCACTAGGTTGTACGAACTTGTGCTTGCTTTAACACAGGTCAAAGCTTTGCATTATACAGCCTAGAGCTATTATGTTAATATCTACATATGTAGGTAACACAAGAGCATGTGAATAAGTGTAAATACAACAAGATTCCATCGACAACCAATCTTTTATGGTAATTACCTAAAAAGCTGATTTTAACGTTTTGTTTCACCTTTCAGCTACAAGATGTTAGTTGCGGATTTACATGAATTGTGGGCATAAATTATTGCTGAAGCTTTATATTCAGTAGATATGATAAACTAGGGATTGTTATGCAAATCCGCAATTGACTTTTTCGACCTGCGAATTAAAAATGGGAATAAAGCAACGGTCTATATTGGTTTCATCACATTGGTCAAGCCTAAGATCACTTTTACATGTTACTTACCTTAATTAAAGTTTGGTCTGAAGCTGTATCTTATATAAAAATCTTTTCCAGCCAAGGTTGTAATCTATGAAACTTCTTGCATTCGTGAGTCAGTGAGCCGTGGATTTCTTCTACTGCGTCTTTTTATAATAATAATTTTAACCATATGACTGTAAGACCTAAGGTCTTTTAAATGAATCCTTTTAGGAAAGTATGGATTTGAGAATTAAATCTTACCTTTCTCATTATAACCACAGGCGTAGTCGGTGTATCCATTCAATTTGATCCTAGTGCCAGGCATGTTTGACTATTACGTTTTTTTTGGCGATATTGTTGTCAACCCAAATCCTAAAGTGCCTACTTTTGGCACTTGGTAGGTGACGGCTTGCTATTCGCCAATTAATTTGCAGTGAATATACCAAAATGCTGCTTTAGCCATGGATATCCATACATCTTTATAGACATCTCCAGTGCCTAGTTTAATTTCTATTAAGCTTTTTGAACATCGCTACGTTTCCGCAACAAGACACTCTTGGAGCGATCCTTTCGAACCACTGTTTCCGCATTGCTGGTGTTTTGGAGAACTCCAGTTGGATTGGCTCTTCACTAAAGCTTGTACCTTTTTTTTTTTTATAATGATGCTCGGACTAAAGGGATCAAGCACAATTCGAGGGTTAGAAATGTAGAGAAGGATGTAAGAGGAGATACCGATGCAGATTGGTTTTGAATTTCTGGAAATCAATATGGGAGGAAAAAATAGAGCCGGGTAAATTATTCCACATTCGCGTTGTAGGGCAATGGCGCAGTGGATAAAGTGCTTGATTGCTATCTTAGACGTGTGGGTTCGATCCCCACGCTAGGCGTATTCTTTTCTATACCTCAAATTTTAATTGGATGCCGCCCATGGGTTAAAAATGAGACAGTCAATACCTGGTTCTCAAATCCACTGTGCCAAACTAGTGCCGTGTAATTCAAGTTGCATTTAAAAGACCTTAGGTCTTACAAGCATATAGTTAAAATTAAAATTAAATTACGGCTAAAGAAAGAATCTATGTTCTTGATTGTACGTCTGAAGTTGGGCTCAATTGTAAACTGATGAGCAATCCTAGAAGCGCGAGTATTACGGTCGAAAAATTTAAGTGGAGCAACTGATGGCTATATCACTAGAATAGATAGATAGATAGATACAAATTTTTATTGCAATACATTTTAATTTACATTTACATAATTATATAAACAAAAAATAATTTTAGCATGGCATTTGCCGTCAGATTGACAATTCAGAACAATTTATGTATTAAGCTATTTAAAAATATTGTGAAATTAAACAATTTAATTAAAAAAAATTAACAAAAGGGAAATCAAAAGTTTTCCATTCATTTTGCAGTCCTATACCTTTGTGCTATTTTGCAGTAATCGTAGACTTTGAATACATCCATTTCGTTCAACATACGAACAACTTGTTCCTCCGATAAAATGTCACTTCCAAATACGTCTCTTCCAATTTCCCTGAGAATGGGACATCTTCCAATAAAGTGAATTACATCTTCTCTTTCCGGCAAGTTGCACATATTACACTCGATTGGTAATTCAATTGTTCACTACGAAGTCTTACCATTGTAGCCATCACGTGTGCATTGTAGGAATCACAAAAGTAGTTGTTTTCAGCCAGGTTGGGATTTAGCTTACTGTCCGTTGTTCTGAATATGGAGTCAGAAGCTTCAGCTATATATTCAGCTCTACATCTTTCATCAACCCTTGATATGATGTCATAAAAGAGGGCCTTACTGGTTGATAAATCTTCTATATTTAAATTAAAATCACAAGAACATCGCTTATAAAACTGGCGATAAGATAATAAAATACATGCAACATTTCGACAGTGTTTTAGAGATGTAAATGTTTCCACTATAGTTCTATCACTAATCATTCTTAGAAGTCTATATTCTATCCAAAAGATTTAAATGAGTTTTCAGAGTTCCTGCCAAAATGTGCGTGCTATACTAAAGCTCTGGCCTTATAGATTACTGCCAGATTAGACGGGGAGAAGAATTTCTTGCATCGTCGAAGAAAGCCCAAACACTTTGCAGCGTTTTTGGCGACATCTAATATGTGGTCTGTAATAGAAATACTTATGACTGAAAGCTAATCGGTTTTTTCAATACAACTGCCACCGCTCGCTCGGGATAGCGTCATGGAGGTTGGATTTTGCTTTAACAACCTACACGGTTTTTGGACAATTCTGTCGAGATCAGAATTTAAGGAGCTTAACACACACTACGAGAAAGAGTTGGAGACAAAACGGAGTCCTTGATCGCACCAGCAGATATTCATCGATACTAAATGCACGCATTCTCGATAAAAGAGTTTGGTTGCCAAACTCTATCAAATGCTTCTGAAATATCAAGCGCAATAATCTTACTTTCTCCAAAACGATGTAATGGTTTGTGCCCTAATGTACTACCAGATCACCATTGCTGCGAAAGTCATTAAGGAGCTTTCGTTGTTCAAGATATTTTTCATGACCTTGGAAAGAAGGGACGCCTTTTTAGGGCTAGGCTGGACAAATGTGGCTTTCTATCCACTCGGAAAAAACCAGTATAATAGGACTGATGAAAAAGCTTACGCAGTGATTTTGCCAGCGGTCAAGAACACCTCTTCAGAACAATTGGATAGATGATATGTGGACCAGCAGATTTGTTTATGTCGAGATTTTTAAGAACTCTGGCAACCGTATGACGAAGAAAGAACATTCGTCCTATTAAATCGTTAACACTCTTAAGCCCCGAATTAACCGCGAACTGCGCAGCAAGGAAAATTATCTTTTCACGTGAGCTGTCAAAGGGGATGTCATTTAAGACGAGCGTTAAAATCGAAGACGAACTATTCATAAAGAATAACTTAATGCATTCATATTGATAAAAAACACTTTGGCATGGAGATAGTACACTTAGCATACATAATTTTGTAATTTTCAATTATCACATCAGAATCAACTGCAATTCTACTTAGATTTTCCCTTGACCATCCTTCGGTTCGGGCCTTGAAACATTGAGTCCCAACCGACATGCGTCTTCTAGTTAGCCTCTTTGTTAGCGAACATCATCAAATTGGTTGAGATCATCTTCCATATCTAGTTAGTTGTCCTCTCTAGTAATACTTCAAGACTATGCGATTCGGAGTATCATCGGTGTCCATGCCCTAGCCATCGACCATATTTTGTCGTTGAATATTCTCCTACAGAGCCCGTCAGCACATTTACGGAACCGTACATCTGTCGTAAAATTTTTCGCTCTTTAGATAATGACCACGTTTCAGATCCATAGATTAGCACCCGAGTTATTAAGGTTATATACAGATTCTCATTAGTTCTTTGTTAAAGGGAATAACCTCCTAACCCTATATATTAGACAGCTGGATAAAGTGATACCAATTTGCCAAATTGCGGTTGTCGATCAGCGATCGCCCTTTCAACGATCATGACCATCGACAGATATCTCAATCTACGTAACTTGATCTGATATACATATTGTGAATTGTTTCTGACTCGACAGATTGATTTTTTTCAGACTGGTTTGTTTCTTTATTTATTTCGTTTCGTGAAGTTTATTTAAAATTGTTTATTTTTATAAAAATATAACTTGAAATAAAAAAAAAAGTGGGTACAATTATTGAAGCGTGGTTTAGTGATTCACAGATTCGGAAGAATAAACAAGAAATTAAATTTTTAGTTCCTTGGAGTAAGATAATAAATTGTACGGACTTACTGTAGTTTTGTTTCCTTTTATTTTTTATTTTTTTTTTTTGTTTGATTATCGAAGCCAGGTTTCATGGATTTACTTTCCGAAATCGATGGAAAACTGAAGCCAGTACGAAATTTATTTCTTTAAAAAACAATTCGAGGAGTTATTTGGTGCAATGATGGCACTACATCAAAATTTTAACTCAAAAAAGAGTAAAACCACATGCTTATTACAACCAGTGATATAACCCCTTTAATCCACGAAATTCACGAGAGCTTCGAATTGTTTTTTTTTTGTTGAAACTTGTTTCGCCCTGCATTAAAAATAAATTATTAACTATTTTATTTATAAGAAAATATTTTTTTAATTAAAAACACTCACATTTTGTTTTCGATACAGTTATTACTTGTTTAATAAACCGCGTCGATCGCAAAAATGCGGTCGACAACGAGCGATCGGATTATCGATAATTGTCGAACGCAATCGACAACCACAATACCGATTTCTCATTTTGTCGATCGTTGATCGCTCGTTTACGAATATCGAACGACGATCGACAACCGCAATAGGGCCCAATGTGCCCACAGCAGATTCGATCAGTCCATTATTTTACAATGTGTCATCTGGGCTTTGCAATCATACTCGTATTTCTTCCAAGCTTTGTGTGAAAATCCTTAAATCAATAGGTAGGAAAGTTACTCATTCAATAGGCCCTAAAACATGCCTTTAATGTATTTATCAGGCTGGTGTTTATTTGCTGTTAAAGAATGGGCGTTATTAGAGCGAATTCGCCCTTGATGCAAATTGTCATTCCTATTGTTGTATCTTAAGAGCTCGGCACAAATTTAAAACAGACGATAAAATATCAAAACAAATAAATGTGCTTTCGTTTAACATGACTACTTGTCGATTTTCCTATAAGACCTTCCTGTGGACGTACTCGACTGGAAAAAACTGCTATTAAGTTAACTCTGTCATGCTGAAAAACTGATCCCAAATTTGGTAGATAATTTAATTCTGGAGCTAAAGAGATAATTTTAAAAGAAGCTTAAAAAACAATTAATAATTTTGTATAAATATTTAATTGTTTTTTACAGGGTAACCCTAATCCGAATTAACCTCTGAATTACTGACCCTAAGCTGTTTAAATTGTATCCAAATTCTATCCTTTGTTCTTTTTTCTCTTTCATTAAATGTATGACCTATAAAATAATAATATTTGTTTCTATTTTTTTTTAGGTAAGTAAAGGACTAATCTTAACAAATCATTATACGAAGAATAAACAGAAGTAAGTTTTGTTGTCTTTTTTTAAATATATTTTGTCTTCTTTTAAAATTTGAAGTGCTCTTTCTGGAAATGGAAAATATTTCCCTTAGGAGCTACTTTCGTACAATTTAAAAAAATTTCAACGACTTTTTGAAAGACAGCCACATCCAGATACGAAAATGCATTCCGAATGACAACTACTACTCCGCAAAATAACTGACTGTCTGAATTGATTTTATTTATGTTTATTTTTTCGTAATGGGTAGTGAATTCAAGGTAGAGTATTGTAACATACGTGGGCTTAGGAAGAATTTCTATGCTGCGTATGTTCATACTGCGAACAGCAGGCCAGCTGGTTTTGCACTAAGCGAAACCCAAGTAGGAGAAGATTCTGATCCCTCAGAATTTAGCCTACAAGGATATAGTTTAGTGCCACTCTTTTTTCCACACCATGGTATCGCCGTATATGTGCGAAAAGATGTTGCATATCAGCTTCAACCACAATTTGGCCATTGCTTGAATACAAATTTTAACTTCATGTGGTTCAAATTTACCGTCCATAAGCACATCATTCACACATGCTTTATTTATCGTAGCCCAAGTTTGGACAGTACTTCGACTTTTAACGAATTCGATGCGCTGTCCGGCTCTATCAAAAGAATTGTTTCCCAATATCCGCACAGTGAACCGTATGGCAATACGAGAAACCCAACTGGGACGGTCTGAATAATTTCTTCAGGATCTTTAACTGGACACTATGCTTCCTCGATAGTGACGTTGACTCCAGCGCTAATATGATTACAAATATAATTCTTAAGGGGATGAAAGCCTTTATATCGAACAAAACCAAAAGCATCAAACAAAAAGAAAACTCATGGTTCGATTTGAGCTGTAAGGAGGTTATCAGGTTGAGAGAGGTAAGTTTCCGATGTTATAAAGCCAACCCAACTGAGGAAAACCGGAATAAGTTCAAACAAGCTAGAAAGACCTGTAATAGTCATATTCAAAGAACCAAATTTCTACATGAGCAAAAATTAAGGCAAAAAATACTACAATGTCCCAAAGGTAGTAAAAATGTTTCGTCATTTGTAAAAAACGTACGAAATTCCACCTGCTCGTCGGTTCCAACGCTCGTTTCCAATAACACTCCTGCGGTAAGCGTACAAGAAAAAGCAAATTTGCTAGCAGCTCAGTTTGCTGCTAATTCTACGCTTCCAAAAAGTGTCATGACTCCTCATGTGCTTGAGAGCATAAACAGTGTCATGGGACGTATCTTCTTTCGTACTCGTGCAGTTGCTAGAGTTCTTAAAGATCTTGACATACACAAATCCGCTGGTCCAGATAGTATCTCCCCTATTGTTCTGAAGAGGTGTTCTTCTACGCTGGCAAAACCACTGCGTAAGCTTTTCCATCTGTCCTACTCTACTGGTCTCTTTCCGAGTGGGTGGAAAACAGCATTTGTCCAGCCTGTCGATTAAAAAGGCGAATCTTCTTCACCCTCTAACTACCGTCCAATTGCACTTACGTCCCTTCTTTCCAAGGTCATGGAAACGCTGATTAACTATCAGCTTAAGAAATATCTTGAAGAACGAAAGATCCTTAATAACCGACAGTATGGCTTTCGTAGCAATAGGTCCACTGGTGATCTGATGGTATATCTCACCGAACAGTGGCACAAATCTTTACATCGTTTTCGAGAAAGTAAGATTATTGCGCTTGATATTTCAAAAGCATTTGATAGAGTTTAGCATCAGGCTCTCTTATCGAAAATGCGTGCATTTGGTATCGAAGAATCTCTTCTTCGTTGGATTAGAAATTACCTTTCGGATCGCTCAATACAAGTTGTATTGGACGGTTTCAAGTCTGATATTCATAAAATAAATGCTGGTGTGCCCCAGGGCTCCGTTCTGTCTCCGACTCTCTTTCTCATTTTTATCAATGATCTCTTGTCTGAAACTTCTAATCCAATATACTGTTTTGCTGACGACAGTACCCTCTGCTTTTCATACTCGTTTTTAGATTCTCATCCATGTTCTTCGGATGTGGAACTTGAACGGCAGCGTATGATTAGCTCATTAAATTCTGATCCAGACAGCATTGTCCAATGGGGAATAAAAAACCGCGTAGAATTTAATGCTTCAAAAACCCAATGCTGTCTTCTGTCGTTAAAGCGGGACCCTCCCCCAATGCCGTTGTCCATTAGCGGCGCTTGCATCGAGGAAACCGAACAACTTTCAGTTCTCGATATGTGCATCACTGACCACCTTTTGTGGAATGAACACATATTCGACGTCGCCAAAAATGCTGCAAGATGTTTGGGTTTTCTGAGACGATGCAAGAAATATGTCTCACTTTTTATCTGGCTGTAATCTATAAAGCCTTCATTCGTCCAAAGCTTGAGTACAATTGTCATATTTGGGCAGGTGCTCCCATAACGCACTTAAGTCTTCTGGACAGAATCCAAAAAAGAGCTTTAAAAATGATTGGTGATGAAACAATAACTAAAACAATTGAGCCTCTCTCGCACCGTCGCAATGTTTCATGCCTTTCATTATTTTATCGGTATTATAATAAACAGTGTTCTAGTGAAATAGCCAGTTGCATTCCTCCCCTTAAACTATTCAACCGTAACACTCGCGCTTCTAGCAAAGCCCATCAATTTACCCTTGAGCCCAACTTCGGACGTACTGTCAAGTATAGAGATTCTTTCTTTAGCCGCTCAACACGAATGTGGAATGCTTTACCCGACCGAATTTTTCCCTCCCATTGCGATAATCAGGCTTTTAAAACAAATGTACATCGGTATCTCCTGTCTAATCTTATCCCATTTTCCTAATCGCTCGCACTGTGTATAAACATTTTAAGGGTATTCATAACCCCTTGAGTGCGCGCATAGCTTAAAAAAAAAAAGGATATTTCAAATTACAAAGCATTAGAAGAGAGTTCCGAGAGAACTCAATTTTTAGTTGCTGTTTTGATTTACACTTTTTGATCTACACCTAAAATTCCGGTGGCTAAACTCTTTTATACATACCTAAGTATCCCATAGGAAAGATAGAAGTTCGTGTCGTGTCGAGTGACCGCTGTATCACTGACACTGTTATCCTAACTAAATTTGTCTTCTGTCAAATCGTCTGTCAAATCGAGCAAACATTATAAAGTAGATAATATAATCGCCTTGAATAATAACCATTCTATACTAATTAGGGTTGTATTGTGTGAAAGAGGTGGTAGGGGGCGGTGAAGTAAGCTGCATTTATATTAATTACCGTGCCTCAAAATGACAGTGTCCATTGTGTGACTCGCTAGCTAACAGATATCATTACAAACGTTACGTGAACGACTTTGCGTGAGAACTTAATTCGTATTTGTTTATATTGTCTGCCACACTACATGCATATTCATTTGAATATTTTAATGCGTCAGAGCTGCGCTGCGTGACTAAGCGATAGAGAATTTTTGAGTTTGTGGTTTTTGTGGTGACAAATGGAGGAATTGAATTACCATTATACCATTACGAGAAGAATTCAGTTTTGTTGTCTTATTTATACTAATACCATTGCAACCGACAAACAGAACAATAATTTGACGCAGAAGGAGCAACAATTTTATATTTTTTTGCTTTCCTTCTGAGACGTCAGAAAATGTCAAGAATTTTATGATTTACTGTTCAAACACTTGGTGTGGGATTCAATTAAAAAGGGTCAATGATAATTGCCCCTGCTAATATTCATTTAATCGGTTGAAAAATTTCAATCAACAGTAGATGCATTGTGTTGATGTCGAACACGCAGGGTAGAAATAATAATAATAAACAAAAATAAACTTTCATTATTATAATAAATTTGATGATGATAATCGTAAATCGGTTATTTATGGTTGTTTGAAAAGTCCACTTTCAATGACTGAGCGTTTAATAAAAGTTGGTGCTTAGTATAGTTTTTCGGTTACAATCTTACATTAAATAAGTCCTTTTGTTGACACGAAACTTTCCGAAACTAGGTCAGGTAAAATAAACTAACTATAACTAGACACAATTATTGATTTAATAGCAGAACTATTACAGTCAACATTTTGTGTTATTTAATTTAAAAAAATGGTGACTTGAAACATTAAGGGTAGTTTTCTTCAGTACAAGTTGAACTCAACTTGATGATTTTTATTCTCAGCTTGTGATTTTTCTTTTCTTCCCTTAAAGTTGACAGTTTCAACTTTCGATTCTCAACTCTCGACTTGATCAACTTCTGGTTTTCTCAACTTTTGAAAATAGTAGAAGTTGAGAGAGCAAACTTGAGAGTTGTATGTCAAATTCAAATTTGTAATACATTTTGTTGCATCTTCTCTTAAAAATTATTCTCCATTTCGTTTTGAATACAAATATTTATAAACTAAAATGTACCATGAAAATTATTATATATAGAGAAAATAGTCCATGATCTGCTTCCGGAAGCGAAGACTTAGAAGAAGAAGAATTGTTGGCGATTGAAAGAAGACAATATATAAGTATATTAAAAGTGCAGCGGATGTTAATAATTGTAATTGCACCCCGTTTTGTTCACATGTCCAAAACACGAAAATAACGGTTACAAGCAGCAAGAGAATTGATATCATACAATTCAGCCATTTTCTGATATCAATAATAATAAATTACACATTATTACATTGTATAGCACGCACTAAGCAATTATTCTTGTTTCAGCGACTGAAACAAATTAAATAAAGAGATTCAATTTTTACTAAAACCGCCGCGCCGATGCAATAATGTCTGAATTGTCGAAAAGAAGTACAGGTGAAATAGAGGTTTCACTAGAATTAACTTGAAAAAATAACTCACATTAACAACGACAGCCCGAAAAGCACCATACGTTTTACCGAATGCATATAAGATATATGATACTCTTATCAGATAAATTTTTCAAGCAATACGTACGCTACGTACTCGACCGTTCCGTCAACTAATATAATTCGCGACACCATAACATCTGCACAAAATTTTGGAAACCAACTCGAATCCGTCGGGTCTAAAATTATATGGTTTGTCAAAATCATCACATATAATAATTCAAATCTCACAGACTAAATTCAAATCTAAAGTTGAAACATGTATCTGTCAATTTTTTTTTTGCCTCTAAGACCTAAGGTAATTTAAATGCAACCTGAATTGCACGGCACTAGTTTGGCACAGTGGATTTGAGAACCAGGTATTGACTGTCTCATTTTAACCCATGGGCGGCATCCAATTAAAATTGTAGGTCTAGAAAATGATGCGCCTAGCGTGGGTATCGAACCCACATGTTTTAGTTAGCAATCAAGCACTTTATCCACTGCGCCATTGCCACCCACAATTTCACCTGGAAATTAAAAAAAAAACACAAGTTGGCTAACTTTTAAATTTCAACTCTCGAGTTGAGATTTAAAATAGTGAAGAAAAACAAATTTCAACTTGTCACTCAACTCTCAAGTTTGTGTCAACTCTAGAGTTGACCAACTTGAGAGTTTGCGGCAAGTTAAAAAATAGTGAAGAAAATGGCTCTAAGTACTTCAATTAAATTTTTATAGTACATATCTTAAATAAAAAGTGTTCTTTTTTTTTAGTTTATGAGTCGGATCCTACTTTTAAAAACAATGCCCATTTTAGAAATGTTGTGAAAAATTTGACTGGAAAGTGTAAATACTCCCTGAAATAAAAATATCAAAGGAAAATATAACAAGGCTCTTGTTGAATTTATAAAGCCCCTTGTAAAGTTAACAAGTTGCGCTACCCTATATTAAATTCAAGAATTGACTTATATCAAAAGAATAATATCCAATTTTAAATTAAGACTGTTAAAATCATATGACATAGTAATAATTACAATCAAAATATATATAAGAACATTTTGGCGGCAGTTTTGGTATTAAAAAGCTTTGTTTAAATTTTGGATTAATATTGTTTTTCATAAATAATAATTTTACTATATTTATATACGTATGTACATATATAGCCCTTTTCCTTATAGGTAGGGCTAGCTCAAGTAAGTTTCATATAGTTAATTTTACAATATTCTACCTGGTAGACACAACCATGTCTTGAATTAGATTAACGCTGTATCTGTTTATTAAACATTAGTATCTAGTTATATTGAACCATTTTGTTGATAAAACAATACGAGTTTAAAAAAAAACGGAAAAAACAATTCTTTTGGAGAAAACCAGCGGTACAGTTTATCAAAAGTGCGTTCAACCACTTGCTTATGCCAACTGCATAGATACCTATTGTGGCCAGCGGTAGCTGACGCATTTGCCAGTATTGAATCGGAGGCGCTTAAAATGAGATTGACGGTTAATAAGGATAAAAGGAAGTATATGCTGTCATCGAAAAAGGAATCTCAACGTCGTCCGTCAACTCGGGCGAAACCCCACTAGGGATAGATAAAACTTCAAGTTCGTTAAGGATTTTGTTCACCAATATTCTCTAAAAAAACGAAATCAGCGCAGATATCAAACGAATAATTACTCGTGCTAATCACTGTTTTTTCAGGCTGAGGATGCATTTAAGCAGTGATTCTCTCAAAGAACCAACAAAAATTCATACAAGACCTCGATCATCCTGCTCTATTGGACAGAAGTATATAGACATTGAAAAGATGGGATCAAAGTCTGTTAGGGTGCTTTAAGATGAAGATTCTTGGTATCATTTTTGGTCTAATGTATATCGAAGGAATGGGGATGAGAAGATTCAATGACAAGCTTTGACGGCCTTTTAGTGACGTCAACCTAGTGAGAAAGCTAAAAATACAGCGATTGAGATGGCACACAAAGCGTAGAAACAATAACGCACCTGCCCGTCGAGTCTTCGAATCCAACCCTGTTGGTGTAGGCCCATAACATGTGTGGCGCAAACGACCTCAGCCAACATTAGGCGTTTTTCTTCTTAAGTTCAGAGCAGAGTCTGAGTTCTCAAAAAAATTGTTTTGGGTTTCTTTTTAACTCAGAGCATGCAGAGCTCCAAATGTGTGTATCTTTTTTCGTTCTGAACCTGTGTAGATCGCAATCGACGTGCTCGAACATAATTGACTGCGCATGCATGTGAGTAAATTGCTTAACGCACCAAATGCCACGTGTGTCAAGAAAATGTGAAGTAAAAATTAATTAGATACATAAGTTGGCGAAAGAAGTTGAACGCTTGTTGATTTTCTGTAGCTGGTTCAGAACTAGATCTGTTTGGAACAAGTTCAGTGCATAATCTATGTATTCGAACTCTGTTCAGTGCTCTGCTCTGAAAGAAAAAAGAAAAACGCCTATTGTGTGCATAACTGGAAACGCTTGGTAGTAGAGCTTGTTGGCTTAGGCCATAGGCCATTCTTGGCTGTGAGCACCATCAAAAGTAAAGTACGTATTCGATTTCCAGACTACTGACCTGCCTTACACCAAGTTCTATCTTGATCCATTACGCCCCGAGCAACTACAAGCTATTTAATTCGTTTTATTCATTGAATCTTTTTTATTTGATTTGTTTAAAGTTATTCAGATAATAAAAAAAAAACAGTAAATAAACTGTACCGTAAAATGTTGGTAAGCATAAAAAACAGTTTAAAATGCAGCACTTAAAAGTCATAATTAAGGCAAATTAATATTTAATTCTAAAGAATTTAGAAAGCAAATTCATTGATTATTTTGGTGCTAAATTTAATCTTATGACTTAATTAGTATTTCCAGTCGAAGAAAAATAAATGTCTGAACCCATAAAATAAATTTAATTAGTTCTATGATTTAATAATCTTATGATGACAGATACAAAAATAATAAATAGTGTTAACACTTATAGCATACATTTTATTCATCAACATAATGATGGTATTTCCTTTCTAAAATTAAATATGCAATTTTTAATTATCTTTATTGCTAACTGAGCATAATTAGTGAATAACTCGAGATTTTAATCAAAATTTACATTACGATGATAGAGAGCACAAAAAATGGTTCCCGCAATTCGGTCTGTCTGCCTGTACTGTATGCCTATATGCATGTCTGCTTGTCTGTCTGTCTGTAGGTGGCTCTTCAACCAAAACTTGTACTTATGTAAGCGGTTAAGTTGCCTGGATCGGTTCCTTTTTTAAATCTTTTTTTTTCGTCCGTAACAAACGGTACCCGGCAACAATTTTTGATACCACAAATAACCTCAAATATCTCGAAAACGGCTCTAACGATTTTGATAAAAAAAAATTCAGTTCGTTATTATAACTCTACATTTTGGTTGAAATTCTTTTTTTTTTTCATAAAATGTTATTATTAGTAATATTTTTTAATCCAAAACATAAATGTACAGATTAATCTTAAACTAACAGCACTTTTTTTCTTAAAAATATATGATTATAATAATACAGGCTGAAAATCTTAGGAGTTTGAGATCTTGCAATACTTTAAATACATTTTTTATATTATCCTCTGATGGGATTGGAAGTAGGTTAGTAAATGTTTTCTTGTATAATTTTTCAAAAATATGTTTAATTTTAGTATATTCGGAAGTTAAATGATTAATATTAAATCTTCACGACATTAAAATACACAACGAACATCGAAGCCAACGAACACGACAAAATCTAAATTTTTGCCCAACAGCAAGCGGCTCGCGAACCAGCCCACACACAAGAAGGGCACAGCGAGCGCGAGCATGCTAAGCGAGCATGTTCGTCATTTGTGCCTACATTGAACGACTGAAGGGTTTTGAATAAAATTTTGTAGGTGGATAGATGATTTCATTAGATTCTCGTGGGTCTGTAGCATCGCACGGGTATCTGCTAGTATTTTAATATATCGCAAGTAATAAAAGATAGCGGATCTCGCACCTTCAACGTAGCAGAGCTGACCATGATAAGTTTTTTCGCTTCTAATATTTTCCTGACCTCCGCTTCTCCTTCTTCCAAAAATCTCCCTTTTTCTTTCTACTATCAAAATGTAAGAGGCCTTCGTTCCAAAACTCAGTCAGTTTTGCAACAAACTCATGCCTTAGCCTTCGATTTATACGCACTGACTGAAACGAACCTTATCCCCAGCATCATAAATCAAGAATTGTTCCCTTCTACTTTTAACGTTTATCGCGATGACGATCTTAACCGACCCACCAATGATTGCCCTAACCGTGGTGTCCTTCTTGCTGTAAAAAATACTATTGACTCTTCGCTTATTGCCATATCTTCCTCCCCTATCCTTGATTATGTGTCAATTAAGATTTCACCACCCCGAAAGTCACTTTACGTTGTCTGTTGCTACATCTTACCTTCACAAACTATCGAATCCTACGAACTTGTAATTAAAATGATTGATCACATCACCGATTTGAGTGACCCCCATGATGAGATCATTCTTTTTGGTGACTTCAACCTTCCTAATTTAAAATGGTCTCCATCAGACGATCTTTCGTTTTATTTTGCTTCCAATCCCACATCTGCCAAAGAATGTCTTTTCTTAGATAGCCTTGCTGATTCAAGCCTCTGCCAAGTTAGTGGCATTTCAAATTTCATGAGTAGGCAACTTGACCTTATTTTCACAACAGACCCTATTAACGCATCTGTATCACCTAGTCCCCGTTTTCTATCAACCATCGACAACTTCCACCCTCCCCTTCTTATCTCATTCTTTCACGATTCTCCATTACAGACCACCCCTCCTACGGGTCTGTCATCTTACGACTTCCATAAAGCAAACTATCGTCTAATAAATGATTACCAAAGTCTCCTTCAATTTTGAAAACTTAACCGTTAATGATGCGTTAACCTTGTTCTACAGAGAAATATTTAACTCTATTTCCCTTTATGTTCCTTTTTCCCGCCACAAAACCTCGTCTACTTCTCCACCCTGATACAATCGCAAACTTCGTTCTCTGCGAAATAAAAGAAATAATTTGTGGGAAAGTTACATCCGCTCTCGTTCTCCTGCTGACTACTCTAACTATCTTGGTTCTTATCTCCATTTTACCGAGCTATACAATTCCCTTTACCAGCGCTATCTAATGGAAACGCAATCCAACCTTATCAAAGACCCTAAGTCATTTTTTCAGTTTGTTAACTACAAAAGAAAATCCGATGGCTACCCAACCTCTCTCTCTTTCAATAACGAAACTTCAAACGATCCTAACACTATCGCCAACCTTTTTGCCACATTCTTCAAACAATCTTTTGCCGATGACTGCTTTGTTCCTGATTCAGCCCATTTCAATAATCTACAAAGTTTTTCTCTTGGACCGCTTCTCCCTCGTTCCATCGATCCCCATCTCATCGAATATAAATTGAATCAACTTAACGATGAATTCAATCCTGGTCGAGATGGTCTCCCTGCCATACTTCTAAAAAAATGCTCTTCCATCCTTTCTCTCCCTCTCTCAAAAATGTTCAGCCTTTCCCTAAATAAAGGAGAGTTTCCTGAGATATGGAAATCATCTTTCATAACCCCTATTCACAAAAAGGGTCCGAAGAGCGATGTTAACAATTATCGTCCCATCGCCAAGCTTTCACACATACCCAAACTCTTTGAAAGTATTTTGTATGAAACCTTAAGTTTCCACTGCAAATCACTCATCTCCTCCTCACAGCATGGCTTTCTCAAATGCCGGTCTACAACCACTAACCTTGTTGAATTTGTATCCGTCACCCTTTCAGCCTTAGAAAAAGGCTACGAAGTCGATGTTATCTCAACCGATTTCAGCAAGGCCTTCGACAAAATTTCCCATAAGCTTATTCTTTTCAAATTGTCCACTCTCGGCTTCGAACCCTCTTTGTTACAGTGGATTTCTTCTTACCTTGAAAACCGTTGTTACAGCATTCGATTTAGATCTGTCACTTCTTGCCCTTTCTTAGCTACCTCCGGTGTCCCCCAAGGCAGCCACCTCGGCCCACTTTTGTTTATTCTTGCTATTAATGATATTGATAGAGTCATCAAACATTCTTCTGTCTCTCTGTACGCCGATGATACCAAGTTTTTCAAGACCATTTCCTCAACACATGACTCTTCCCTTATTAAAAAGGATCTAGACAGTTTTTCAGTTTGGTGTCTAAAAAATTGCCTGGAGCTTAACGTCGTCAAATGCCAATCAATTACTTTTTCACGCAAACGTAACAAATCTCCTCCCCGTCTCTACCTGCTCCATAATCAACCTATACCCACCGTTGATAATATTCGTGACCTTGGCATTTTATGTTATCCAGAGCTTAATTTTCTCACTCACATAGATGAAATCATTCTCAAAGCAAACTCAATGCTCGGTTTCGTCAAAAGATGGTCCAAAGAATTCTCCAACCCCTATGTAACCCGGTCCTTATACATATCATTTGTTCGTCCACTGCTAGAATACGCCTTTCAAGTTTGGTCCCCTTACCAACTTACTCATATTTCCAGAATCGAAAGCATCCAGCGTCGATTCCTACGCTTTGCTCTTCGAGGTCTATCATGGAACAATCCTCTGATTCTGCCTCCCTATCAAGATCGACTTAAACTAATCAACCTGAATTCGTTGGAAGAACTAAGAGATATAGCAGACATTCTCTTCATTCATCGATTACTCTCCGGTTCCGTTGACTGCATGTCGCTCTACAACTCCATCTCTTTTAATACTAATCCCCGTAATACACGTCACCCTCGTCTCTTTTATATACCCACCCACCGAACATCTTACGGCTCCAACGAACCTGTCTCTCGCATGCTACGGGCTGTTAATTCAAACATATGTTTCTTCGACTTTAACCTGAGTACTCCTTCCTTAAAACTCCGGCTTCTGAACCGTCCTCCCCCTCACTAACCTTAGCATAAGTTCATAGTTTTTAATTTAGATTAAGAATTAGCTTGTATTAAGCCGAATAAATGGGGGTCCTGCCCCAACAAAATTAAAATTAAAAATAATTTAATTAAAAAACAAACAATTTTGTTTTTAAATAAATAATACATTGCTTAGAAGTCATCAAGAACAATAATTATACATATATGTAGAATTTCTAGTTTCTATACCGAAAAATTGTGTCTCAATATGAGTGATTTCTCACTCATTTTTGTGCAAAATTAACAAAATAATGGTTAAATCTCTTTTCATTTTTTCCATATCACAAATCAAACAAATTTTTTGATATCTTTATGGACAAATTTTCCTTTTGTTTAGCAAATAAAGGGGGAAAACGCCACAAGACAGAGGGAAATAATGGCACGCGAATTAAATGTGAGATTACGTAAATCTCATTTCTTGTCTTTCTTGTTTAATAAATGTTTTTTCTTTTTTGGCAATTTTATATACCCAAATCTTTTCTTTATTTTTAAAATTTCAAAACACTTTGTTCATTCAGGTGTTTGAAAAGATGCAAATTTTATTCCAACAATAATTGCTCCCCTTATTTTAATATCTTGGAATTTACTTTGATAATTCTTTATAATAATTATCTCTTATTATGTAATCCTTCATTTGGTATCTCATTAGTCATAATTAGTCATTAATTAAGATAAAGAGAAAATTGCTAAAGCTGTGGGCCATTTTCTTAACTCTATTTCTCAAGAAAAATATTTGGTTTTATAGGTATATGTAAGTATCTAAAGCTTTGACGTTGTGTACATCCACGGAGTTAATGTATTATGATAAGCAGTGTTTTGTAAATTAGAAAAATAAAAATAATTCCTAATCCGCTTGGCAAAAGAAATGTTATGAAATATGGTTCATTAATAACCAAAATTGTTTTTCTGTGAATATGACTTAAAAGAACAATAATGGCCCTTCTGGCAAAAAGAATTTTGTATACCTATTGGCTGCGTCTTAAATATATTTATTTTTGATAAAATTAAATTCTATCTATAGTAATTCCATAAGTTTTGAAACGACGTGTGTGTATGTCAGTTGTGTATGTGACGTTGAGGCTCAACAAGGTGAAAATGTTCCAATTTATAGAAAATAATTTGAAATCATTGTGTGTATTTGTACAAATGTAATATTCATGTATGTTCAGAATGGCGCCCAACGAGGAACCTTAGTTTGAGTATTTTTTGTTCTGAATTTTTGTTTACGGACTTGATAGGTTTGGATGAATATGATAAGGTAAGGTGGATGTCAAATTTAAGGGCCCAGATAAGTTATGTATTTTTTTCGATCTGAAAGTGAAAGGTGTTGGCAATTATAATAGATATCAATTTGGAGTAAACAGCTGTATATTGGTTGTTTTGTAGCACAATATAGAAGTAACTTCGAACTTCGTTATGACATCAAATCAAGGATCTCGAACAAATTGTGTTCTTATTAATTCTTCCTCAGATTTCTTTAGCGTAGAAAGACATGATCTCTAACTACTTCTAGATTGTAGATGTAGATTGTGATGTTCCGTCCAAAAACTTGTCGGTATTGAATACCTTTTCTTGATCGAATTTTTCCTTCATTGACGTCATAATGTCCATTTTTTTTTCATTTCCGTCTAAATACACACAAAGTCCTAATTGACATTACGATTACGATTATATTTGAGTAGTTGCATGGACGGTTGGTTCAGGAATTTTATCTGAATGACATAACTGTGCAGCTGGCGCAGTTTAGAGAGTCTCCTTTCAGATCGGACAAACAATATTTAGGATACATCCATCGTACTGGCTTTCCTCTGACCATAATATGTAGATGAGATGACGCATTCTGCTAACTTAAGTCATTGCCAGTCCCTTTGAATAGTACAGTTGAGATGTTACAAGGCGGAATTGTTGTTCTATTTACATTGTCATTAGGCGCATTAGGCGTTTTTGATTTTTTGTTCAGAGCAGAATCTGAGTTGTCATAAAATTTGTGTGTGTTTCTTTTTTACTCAGAGCGTTCAGAGCTCCGATTGTGTGTTTCTTTTTCATTCCGAACATTTTCAGAGGCCGGTCGACGTGCTCAGCCAAAATCGTCGGAACATTCTGAGTAAATTGCTGGGCAAACGAAATGTTTATGTGTCAAGAAGGAAAATGTGAAGAAAAAAAACCATATACCATAATTGAAATAGCGGAAGAAAATGGTCGTTTGTTGATTATTTGTATCTGATGTTTATCTGTGTACATAATAAGAGTTCTTGTCTTGTATTTAATTATATGCTCGAATCTTGGAGAGTTGTGTCGGTGCTGGAATTTACTCAGAATCGCTAAAAGTCTCTAGATCTGTCCGATTTCCTGACTTTTATAGAGTCCTTCAAGCTGAAGTACTAGCGATAATAGATGCATTTAAAATTCTTAAATTAAATCAAGCTCAAAATCTAAATTTTTCAATAATCACAGACAACCAACCGGCTTAAATTCGACAAAAATATCTTCAAAACTGGTCCAATAATCCCGCAATGAGCTCGATAACCTGGACATTAACCATAAAATCACCTTTATCTGATTCAACAAAAAATGGAACAATCTAACCGGATATACGATATCTATACTTACAATAAATCCCGCACAAATGATCTCATTTGCAAACCGAAGCGGAACACATCAAGTGTAGTTGCTACTTCCACCGGACACAGGCCTTTGGGTGAGCACGCAGCAAAGCTGGGTATTCTCCACTACACCTAATGAAGTAGCTGTAAAAACCAGTTGGAAAAGGAAACAGTGCTTCACTTCCTCTGCAATGGTCCCGCCCTGACCAGACAAAGAATGCAGTCCTTTGGAAAAGTTATCCTTTATGATATAAAGGATCTTTTACAAAATACAAAATTCAAAAACCTAATCTCTTTCATCAATGGTACAAAATGGAGTGGTTTCTCTCTCGTTTTTCCGCTAAAAATCGTCTCTTTAATCAGGACCGTAAGAGTTCTGGTATCGAAACTGCGTTTTCCCCCACTAATTGCGTCTAACATGGGAGCTTGCTCTTGACCGCCATTTTACCTACCTTTGTGTTGTATTCCTTTATTTTGGTTAAAATAAAAATGTATTCTGGTTTGTGTGGTTAAGTGCGTTTAAAAAACAAATCAGTGTTAAGAGCTCACTTTGTTCGGAGCAAGTTCAGAGCACACTCTATGCGCTTTATTGAACTGGAAAATCTGCCTGACAGCGGAATTCGATTCATCATCGCCGTTAAACATTTTAAAGATGTTCCATAACTTCATCGTCTTTGCTGGCTTTCTTTGGAGCATCATTACTATTGTAAAATCCGTGTTCTTGTCAGCTCGTAAAGCTCGCGACCAGTCATCCTCCCTCTTAGCAGTGTCAGCTGGTAAGCTTCTTGTAAAGCTTAATCGCTTGCCGGCCGTTTCGCTGAGGAGACTGTGTGAAACTTAGCACAGCATCCGACTTCTCCAGAAGTTAAATGCCTCCGTCGGAAAAGAGTCTGGCCATTGCAGCTGTCTGTCCTCGCATTACCTACTATGCAGAATATCCAGAGCCATACCTTGACTAAAATGAGGTATAGTGGTCCGAGTAAACGTTGGCCCCTCGGAATGTTTGGACTGAAGAAGTTTCTTTCTTCGATCGATTGACGATTGAATGATTAGGAGATCTGCATGTCCTTAAACAAATGTGGTCAACTTTTAGTGTTAATGTAAGATGGTTAGGTAATCTGCGAATTATTCCATGCAATACATAACGAGTATCGCAAGCGTTCTTGAAGAGCATCTAGAGGACATGACTTGTCTGTTTCAAATGTTCTCGCGACGACTTACCTTCTCTATTATTTCGTATTGAGAGATACAACGTTAGGTTCCCTGCAAAAAAGAAATTATGATGTTTATTTTCTTAATATATATATGAACGTACTTTCCAGAATTAATAATAGGGAAAAGGTTAAGGTAGCTAGTGACAATTTGGTAGTATTCCTGCAGTCATTTCTGATTAACTACCCTACGATCAAATCAACCAAAACTACATTTCAATACTACCCGACCTAAAACAAAACATTATAAATTTTCTTCTAGCCTATAAGTTAATTGCCTTCTTCGATGTATAATCTTCTATCTAACAAGGTTTTAGGTATGTATGTATATGCCTTCAGATTTCTTTAGACAAAATGTTCCTCAAAAATGTATATTCCCTTTATACCTAATAGTTAACAGAAGCTATAGAGAAATAGGCACTATATCTATTGTGCTACTGTCCTACCGACTTCTGAATGAACTTCCACAATCAGTTATAGGCATCAACATATTGAATGAGGGGCGAGCTCAAATAATTCTCTCAGAATGTGACACCCGTAATACACCCGAGTTCGAAAAAGTCACAATTAATTGCCGGATAATGGGCGTCATTGTTCCATCTGGGCAGCTAGTTAGTCAGGCAGCAGCCAGAAGCTCACAATCGATATAGCAACCCACTCGGATAAAATGAATGTGATAACCTTTGGCTCTGGACAGTTTGGGCGTTCGTCGCCATCGACATCGACATCGTTCTTCTTCGTCGTCATCGTCGTCGCGTCCCTCGTCGTCGGCATGAACATTGGAATCGACAGCAGCGCCATTACTCGCTGGATTTATTTTATTTTTCCATCGGATATAGGCAAACATGACCCTATTTTCCATGGTATATTAAATGTGTGTGTGTTTTTTTATTACATATATATACATACCTACATAAATATGGATAGGGACGACTACATATTTATGTATGTATAACTAGAAAAACATAGAAGAAAAAAATTAGGCAGTAAAACCGTCAATGTAGGACTTATTGTTGTTGTTGTGCCTATACAACATATAAACGGTATTCTTTTTGTATCGAATTAGTTGTTATATCACCGTGTTATATAGCCCTTTACCGTTGCGTGTTGACATTAGATATTAGGTTTTTTTTTTTCTTAAAGGTATCAATCAGATTTCCACCTCTAGTTTTTTTTCCTATAGGTGGCATAAATGCACCTTCTGGAAAGGGTGTTATGGTTATCTATATAGTATAGGGGTCGAATGAAATAGTAAAGTGTAAAGGTATCGCATGTATGCATAGGACACTGTGTACACATTACTGACACTCATTGGGCGTGTAACTTTGATCAGATGAGTGAGGATTTGTTTTTGGGTTTCATTGAAAAATCGATCAGATAGTGCGGTGTTGTCTGTTGATATCATATTAATTTGGGAATTTTGAAACGTTTGCTTATGTCAGTTGTGTTTGTGACGTTTAGGTTCAACAAGGAGAAAATGTTCCAATTAATAGAAGATAATTTGGAATCATTGGGTGTATTTGTACACATTACATGCACTACACATGTATGTTCGGAATGGCGCCCAACGAGGAACCTTAGCTGGAGTATTTTTTCTGTTGTAATTTTTTTTTATAGAATTGATGGGTTTAGTTGAATATGATAAAGGTGGATGTCAACTTTAAGGGGCCAGATGAATTATGTGTTTTTTACTTGCGATATATTTAGGTACTATAGGGCAAGTTTTGCATTTGGAAAAAAATCCAACTCGAGATTTATGACAATTTTTAGAATTGGTTTTTAATGGAATATAAGAAGACATAGACAACGGCAGGAATCGAACCCGCAACCACGAGGTTGACAGTCGAGCACACAACTATCGCTCCACGGCCACCCCACGCTAGGCGCATTCTTTTCTATACCTCCAATTTTAATTGGATGCCTCCCATCGAATAAAATGAGACAGTCAATACTTGGTTTTCACATCCACTGTGCCAAACTAGTGCCGTGCAATACAGGTTGCATTTAAAAGACCTTAGGTTTTACAGGCATAAAGTTAAATTCAACAAAAAAAAAAAGAAGATTTTAATCAAAGTTGACATTACGATGATAGCGAACACAAAAAAGTTGGTCCCGCAATTCCGTTTGTCTGTAGAACGATCTACAGCCTAAACGGCTTAACCGATTTTGTTCAAACTTGGTGCTTAGGCGTTTTAGGTTATTATCCAAAATAGATTTTTGAATCGTTATTTTAGCCCCAAAAATAATGGTACTTGCTCTAGCGATTTTAATAAAAATTGGTGAGTGTACTACTTTGGGTATGCTCTACATTTTTGCCAAAAATGTTTTTTAAATATTTTGTTATTAACGGTACCTACCATACAACCATTTTATTGATTTTCGACTATCTCATAAACGGTTTAACGGATTTCGTCAAAATTTTTATACAACAGCTTCTTCAAATTCTAAATAATACTGCATTTCAAAATTTTCGAAAAATTAAAAACACAATTTTATTTTTGAAAAAAAAAAATATTTTTTTTTTTTTTGAAAATTCAGTATTTTGAGAACGGGTTAACGATTTTTTCTGAAATTTTGTTTTTAAATTTATAAAATTAAATATTTAAAATGTTCGTACCAATTTTTTTTAGAATAAATTTAAGAATTTTTATATATAAAAAATTAAGTGAAAAACGACTTACATTTACGAAAAAAACGAAAATACATTTAGCCGTTTCTATTAAGAATCTTTTGCATACAATGTGATCGAACATAGGAGCAAGAACGTGCGATCCAGGCGTGCATTTTATTTTTTAACACAATCATAAAATCGATCTAAGGAATTAAGGTATTGACAATTATAATGGATATCAATTTGGAGTACACAGCTGTATATTTAGTTTGGTGGTAAAATAAAATATTAAAACTTCCTCTCAAGAGGCAAGATGAGGTCATTCGAAAATAACTCACTGGGGTGATAGTTCAATGCCCCAACACCATTATTATACAATAGGCGTTTTTCTTTTTTAGTTCAGAGCAGAGTTTGAGTTGTCAAAAAAATTGTGCTTCTTTTTCACTCAGAGCGTGTAGAGCTCCGAATTTGTGTTGCTTGAACATAATCGTCTTAGCATAATGAGTAAATTGCTGCACACACAAATGTCATGTGTGTCATGAAGGAAAATGTGAAGAAAAAATAATCAGATGCAATTAAAATGGCGAAATAAGTTAGTCGCTCGTTAATTATTTTCTGTATCTGGTGTGTATCGGTTGTCAAAATAATGGCAGTTTTGTGTTATATTACTTTTTATGATTAAAATGAAAATTTATTCACATTTTTCTTAGATTAATAAACTTGTAGGTACAATTTGAGGAAAAAATGTCATTTGAATTCTTGGACAAACGTGAATTTAATCAAAAGCAAAAAAAAAAAATGTTTTGTGTGTATAAAATTTTGAAAATATTTTTGGAAAACAATTGAAGCGCCAATTCAAAGTACCTACAGTGGACCCCCGGTAATCCGGATCCTTTCTAATCCGACATCCCCTGTAATCCGACATGGGTCTATGCATTATTTATTACATGAATATTTTTTCTCTCTCTATTGTGTTGTTTGATTTACTAAATTTGACATATACGAGTAATATTGAGGTATGATTTGTAATTCAGAGTACACATATATAACATAATTTGTCGGATTGCAAGGCACTCTTTTGTAAAGAATTCCGGACTATAGGGGGTCTTAGGCAGTACCCTATAATCCGACCGATTCGATAGTCCGACACTGCCATGCAATATGTTTGTCGGATTACCTGGGATCCACTGTATTAACATGCGTATAAAAATGTAATTTAAAAAATCATAAACCCGTTTTTGAAAAATTTATTTATTTTTATGAAATCGAATTTTTTTTGAAAATAAGAATATGCGATATTATTTACACTTTTTGGGAGCATTTGCAAAAAAATTAAATGTTTTTGTGAAGTACACAATATAAAATATTTTTTTACTTAAAATTGGACTGCAATAATCTAAGAATACGCAATTTATTTTAAAATCTTAAAGATGTTTTTGAAAAAAAAAATATTTTGTTCTTAACTTTTTTATGAGAAGTATCGTTACGTTTTGTTTCAGTAAAATATTTTATTGTTTTTTTTAAATATTCATGAAAATGTCAAAATACTACTAAATACAAAGTTTCAATGAAATCGATTAAGTTGTTCTCGAATTAAAAAAATGCATCTTATTATTTCTCAGCTTGTATGAATAATTAAGAAACAAAAAGAGCTAAAATTTTATTTAATGAAGATTAACTTTGTGAAGCAATTTTTATTTTTCTAAATTATCATAAAGATTTCAAATTATAAGTGTATGTGAAAAAAAAAACTAAATATTTCGATTTCGCGATCAAAAATTTCCTTAAGCATTCTTATAAATATTAGTAATATTGAAAAATGTTGCTTATTTAAATCAGTTGTATACTTTCTGAGATTATGCGTGACAAACTAAAATCTGTTTTTGACTTAAAAACAAATTTAATACTTAATGACTTAAAATTAAAAAAAAAATAATATCAACTTTTTTTCAAAAATTTGATTTTGACAATTCATTTTTTTCAAGAACTATTCAATATAATAAAAGAAAAGACTTATTGCTTTACAATAAATCATTGCAATGTATATGTTAGCGTGTGTTTTCAGGATTTTGTTATCTCTTTAAAGTCAAACAAAATTGCCGATCACGGTGTGAGATATTTTCTGTCACACCTTTTGCCAACCACTTTGTATACATAATGGAAATCTGCGTAAGTGATCTGGAATTCAAGAAAGAGATGTGGGAGTCGGATATAGTTATTTCTCAATTCCAAAATCAACAAAACTCCGAAGAACCAAAATCCATTGAACTCAATATTCCTGATCACTAAAATACAGTAACCCAAAGTTCTAAAAAAAAAATTGTTGACATAAGCCTTTACATACTTTACATACTCTATATAGGGTAGCCGATTTGTTTGACCTAAAACACAGAACAAATTTTTGGGTATTCCGATTTCGGGAAAAAATATATGGTTTTCAGTTTTGAGGTTATAATTTTCGGACTCGCTTACCTAACTCAAGATGTTGCATACACTGAAGAAAGCTTTAGTCAAGAAGTAGCCGATACTGCATTGTTTTTAATTCTCGTTTCTATTATTGGTGGTACAGGGTGGTCCTGATGACGTAATTGTAATTAAGTCTTATTAAAACGTCGAGTTTGATCCGTATGCATATCCAAAATAATAATAAGCTACAAATCTCTGTGAATTTTCAGAAATACAGGTTTTTAAATTCGATACTAAATCTTTTCGGAATGTTCTTTTAAAGCTCTTTCGCCTCAGTGTGCTTATAATGTGATGAACACAAAAGAAGTTGCTGGTCTTACATTATATAACATTAAACATATTTTTCATTGAGTTCATCAATAGGTGCCTTAATAATTATTAAAAGATACAATCAGGTGAGATGTCGTTTTATGAAAATCAAATAAATCTAATTTCTAGCGTTAGAACATAATTATGTTCTGACTTCTGGATTCATAAAATACAAAAGTCGTTCTTACATATTGTAAATGTGTGGGCACATGAAAAATTTTTCAATTTAAATTTTAGTTTTAATTCTCGCCCACATTACCATATTTATGAGCATTGGCTTATGGGAAAAAAGTCAACCTTTTTTATTTTGGAAGATATAGGTACTTTTTAAAAGTAGAGTAGGTTTTTTCTTATGACTTCCGTGAATCGTTATAATTAATTATTCTCAATATTCACACATTTCTTGTGTAGATACATTTTTATAAACATTTTTAAGCATTGTTTAATATAAAACCTTTATGTAGTTTACTTTGTAAAATTACTGGTTGCATTTTATGTACGAATTTTGGAAATAATAAATTTAATTTTAAATCCTTACAAAAATTTCATCATTCTGTAGTGACTAGTTTTTCGGAAAAGTTTACGACAGTTAGTCCAAATAGGAGCTCCCTTAAAATGGGGTACAGTAAAACCCGGATAATGGCAGGGTGATGGCCTTACCAATACGCACTTTTTGTTAAGTTCAGTTCATCTTACATGGCTTTTTCGACAAAAAAAAAAACAATTTGAACTATAGCCTACAAGATTAATATGTTTACTCATTAAAATCGGAAGATTTTGCCCTGGGGCAGACATAGTTAATTAGGAAGGTGTTTTGTATTATATTTAATCGGACTTGTTGAATTATTGATTCAAAATAGATGTTAGTGGCATTTGCTTCACGAATCATTGTAGTAGATTAAGATTATTACTTTTTTATTTATGAATTTTAAGGCATTAAACAAAAGGAAGCGCGAAAGGAAAACAAACTTCTGTATTTTATCAGCGGATTTTAAATGTGTACTTAAAAGAATGTGTGTCAGGTAAATTTCAATAAAAACATACAAAATAAAAGGCAGTTAAGCGGGAAAGGTAGTTAAGCGGATGGTACTTATACGACGAGTTTTATATGAAAAAATCCTCATAATATTTTTGTTCTAAGAAAAAATGGGTACTTAAGCGGGTTTGGCACTTAAGCGAGAGGCACTTACCCGGGTATTATTGTAGTGCTAACTTTACTGGGATGTGTGCATTGAACATCATGATTTTTCGGAAATATAATGACTGTCAGTAAGGCTGATGTCAAAAACTAACCATGTTGCCAAGTCGTAGGAACATTAATACAAAACGAAGGTCGACAACACATTGACGGAAGTATTGTCACGGTCTGAATAGTCAATAGTTTGACTGTTTTCGATTAACAAATTGAAAGATTGGGCCGTCCGTCCTTGGGCTGTGATGCACTACAATATACTAGTTTAACTTTAATTTCGGTACTTTCGGTTAACTTTCATTAGGTACGTATATTGAGTTGGAACAAAATTATCAAAGTATATAGTGATGTGTCAACTCGCATAATTAAGTCGATTTAAAAAATTAAACGTCAACCAACAAATTTCAAGACATGGTCAAGTCGTGGGATGGCCAACGATTAGTTGTTAACGACTTGACACGGATCTGACATTCTACAAACTAAATAATGTCAATGCATTTTGGGACAACATTGACGGACTCGCGTCTTTCGAGTGATCTACAATATTCTATGAGTTGACATGGTGAATGCTGATGTTGCCACTATCACTGATTTGATAATTTCTTACTGACATTAGAGAGCTAATGTGTTCACTGCTTAATCAGAATTTAAGAGTGCCACCGTTACGGACATCATGAGACAACTGCCGTAAAGATGAATAATTTACAGAAGTCCTATATGGGCCAAGAAATAGTGCAAGCTATGTTCCATTTACACGCGACGCAATTTCTATGGTGATAGTCTTTTGTAGAACCCAAATTTTGCAAGTTCTATCAAGAATGGAGCTACCTTCTTTAGTCGCAATATACGACTGTTAAATGCTTCATAAGTAGGCACAAGTTTTTTCTTCCACTTGCCATACTCAGGCATAAAAAACCAATGTGGTCAATACTGTCAAATCCTATCCCGTTTTTTACTTGGGATTGTAGGTACTATAACGCAAGTTATGCATTCGTCGAAAAAAAAAAACGATTTGAGATAACAATCAAACATGACATTACGATGGTAGCTAAGACGAAAAAAGATGGTCTAAAAATTCGGTTCGTCTGTCTCTCTGTCAGTCTGCCTATATGTACCTTTGTAGACACCTACAGCCCAAACGGGTGGGCCAAATGGCTTCAAACTTGGTATATGGAGTTTTTTAGGTATTGTACAGAGGGGAAATTGAATTTTTTTTAGCTCAAAAAATAACGGTACCTGCCATATAACCGTTACGTTAAAGTCTATTTTTCTCGGAAACGGCTCTAACGATTTTGATTTAAAAAAATCACTTTTTGGTACGACCGATCATGTGTTGACAAATAAATTTTAAAAAATGTGTATAAACGGTACTTTCCATAGGACCGTTTTTTTTTATTTCGACTATCTCATAAATTGCTTTACCGATTCTTTCGAAATTTCACAAGTATATAGGTTTCGGGTGACCAATTGAGTTAATAAATATTTTTTTGTATTTTTAAAAACATTAAAAAAAATATTTAAATTTTGAAAACTTCTAAATAATTCTTTTTTCAAAAATTATAAATAGAAACGGCTAAATATATTTTTAAAACCGTTTCTTACTTAACTTTTGTATATAAAAAATTTCTTACATTTTTTCTAAACAAAAGTTGGGATGCAATTTTTAAATATTTAATAATGTCAACTTAAAAACAAAATTTCAGAAGAAATCGTCCACCAGTTTTCGAAATATTGAATTTTCAAAAAAAAGGACTTTTTTTATTGAAAAATGCAAAAAAAAAATATTCTTCGAAAATTTTGAAATGTAGTATTATTTGGATTTCGACGAAGCTTCTGTACAAAAATTTTAATCGAAATCCATTGACCTGTTTTTGAGAAAGTCGAAAATCAAAAAATGGTTGTATGGCAGGTACCGTTAAAAACAAACTATGTAAACAAAATTTTAACCATACCTAAAGTAATATACACATATTTTTTTTTAAATCAAAATCGTTAAAGCCGTTTTCGAGATATTAAAGATGGTAGAAAAAATTGTATGGCAAGTACCTTTAATTTTGGGGCTAAAACAACAATTCAAAATCTTTTTTAGACAGTCAACTAAAACGCCAAAGTATTAAGTGTAATCGGTTCAGCCCTTAAGGCTGTATAACGTTCTACATACAGATACACATATAGACAGACGGAATTGCGGGACCCACTTATTTTATGTTCTCTATCATCATAATATCAAGTTTAATTAAAATCTCGAATTCGATTTTTTTTCCAAATGCAAAACTTGCCCTATAGTACTCGTACTTATATCGCAAGTAAAAAAACATTTACATTTCTACCCATGAAAAGATAATTAAAATTATAAAAAAATTATTTAAACAAAATCAGTTCAGGATATCAGGAGATATGTCAATGAGTAATAAAGGATTTTTCAATAATTAATTGTTTTGAAAGAACATTTAATGGAATGAGAAATGAAATAGGTATAACGTCCTTTAATTAAAACGTGTCACTTTATGTACCTATCCCAATTGCCGGTGAAAAGTAAGGAATTTCGAACATGCCTATTGAACTAGTCTTTTCTAATCATAAATTAAGGCCCTTAAGTCATGTGTTCAAACACATAGAGAATTAACAAAGAGCAGATTTTCTTAGATATCATTTAGGGATAATAGGATAATCCTCAATTAATTTTTAAACATTGAGAACCACCCTAATGTACACAATCCAATTTTAGCAAATTGATATTGGGCTTTTTTTGTGATAACCAAAAATAACAAGCCCAAAAAAATGTCACTAAATACCGTTAATCCCTACACACTTTGTAAACTAAAGGTTTCTCTTATTAACTTGCTAAATTAGTTTTGTGATTATTGTCAGCTGGAATAAACAATGATTAAAGATGACCAGCTGTTAACCTTACATTTCTATACAATTATAGATGTATATATATAAGTAGCTTAGTAAAAATAATAATACATCCAAATGAAATTGCTTGAGACCTCTTAACACACCTTACCTTTAAATAAAAATATTCTATTCTGAGGAAAATAAGTTGGGTAGGTAGGTAGGGATGCTGGAATCTAAAAAAAAATTCTACCCCAAACCATTGTGTAGCGGAAAATCCAAAAAGAAATATTTATTTTTATTTTTTCATTTAAGTCCACCTACTTGATTTTAAAATCAGTTTACACTGCTCACATACCTGAAATTCCAAATGCCAAACAAAATACATCCTTTTGATAGTTGCAGGGCACTGTGCGGCATATGTTTTGTATGACAAAACAACGGCGAAGTACAGTGGGGCAGCATATAAGGAAGGATTGGAAAAAATAAAAATATGATTAGTATTTGATTTCTTAAACATTTAAACATCTGTTAGGAAGGAAATCTGTGTAAAGGAATTTTAAATAATTTTTATTTATTTATTATTTTATATTTGAGATAGTTAAGAAATTAAACTTTACCTCAAGATTTAAAATTTTATCATTATGTATTATATATTTTTTTATTAATTTACAAAAATTCTACTAGACTATTTTAATTTAATTTAATTTGATATTAAAGAAAATTTAAATTGAAAAAAAGTTCTAAGTTCATGCATTTTCAAACTCTATCTTTCAAAATAATTGGAAAGAACGAATAAAATAAATAGGTATTAAATGGCTTCACTGGCTGTGAGAATAATCTATATCAGTGTCTAGGTAATAAGTAAAGGAATTAAGCCTCTAGTATATTGGTCAAGGCGATAAATGGGACAGTTGTTATGTATTATGAAATGCAGTTTCAATAAAATACGTATCTGTAAGTAATCATCAAGACAAATCCCAAAAACAGAAAAAAATTTACTTTAAGTATTTTTAAGTAGGCCAGCGAACAGTCATTTACTTTCTTAATCTAATGCGGGATATATAGAACAGTCATATAAGAAAAATGGTATGATAATGCTTTTAAGTAAACGCAACTTCATGTTTGGTAAGATGACCGCAGACTTCTAGAATGGATTCTGGCAATTGAATTTGAAGAAGAATTTAAGGAATTATTTCTCCTTAAGGAAATCACTAGGGAACTCTCCAGGTCTCATTTCTCTCTTTGAAAATTGCATCGCTAAAGTCTTAGAAGGGTTAAGTTTTGGGTTATTTTCACTTTTTTTTTGAATTATTGAGAAATTTTAATTGATTCTTGCTACAAGGTGTTCCATCAGCCCAACTGGGTGCCCAGCAGCCTTACCACAGGTTTAATTTTTAATGAGTCCCAGAGGCTAAAAAATGAGTCATTTTGAAAATAAACGATTTCCAATAAAAAAAATCTCTTCTAAGTTTCTAATATTATACGTTTTTTCTAATAAATGAAATAAATACTTTGAAAACATATAAAAAATATCAAATTCTTAGTATAACTTTTTATATTGTATAAAAAACGATAACATTTTTTGTTCTTAATAATCCAGGAAAATTAGATATACAGCGATGTTACTTCGAAAAAAATCCGACAAAGGTGAATTTTGGTGGACAGCTTCATTTTTACGCCATAAGCATTTTCTATAAAGTACCCTAAATTTGGAGCGGAGCAAACAAAAATTCAAAATTCATTTCTTTCCAAATTACTCGATAATGCTCCAAATTTAGGGTACTTTTTAGAAAATGTTTAGGACGTAAAATTTTTAATCTGGAGTCCAAACTTTACCGTTTGAGGCACGTACCTACTTTGCAAACATAATTGCTTCAACAGTTTTAATTTAAATCTCTTAAACTTTTTCGTTTTGATTATCTGAGATCTGAAAGTTTTCTTTCTGCGGCTGCAGAACTTTGAGGAAACGTCATCAATTTCATAATAAAGTTTGAAATGTTCTCAAAAATAGGTGTGAAGGTATATCTTAATTTTAAAACATCTATCGAAAACTCTGATATGTTTTATCCAAAGAAAATAAAGGAAATAGAAGCGTTAAGACTATTCAATCTTTTTAGAATATTTTCTGCAAATATATGAAATAAAAGTGCCTTAAACTATAAATTGACTGGTTCTTAAAAAATGAGTCAAATCTAAAAAATGAGTGTCAACCTAAAAAAATGAGTCCTTTTTGACTCAAATAAGTCCCAGTGGGAACAGTGGTGGCCAGGTAGATAAGGACATCCGCATACATTTGAATATTACACTAAGTTACAAGGAAGATCATTAATGAAAAGGGTAAGCAAAAGCGGGGTCAATACAGAGTCTTGTGGAACTCCTAGGTTCACAGTAATCGGTGTTGAAAATTTACTTTCAGTTTTCACAGTTTGAACCCTGTCTACAAGATATGCTTTTTATCAACGAATAGCCGTCTTAGAAATGTTTAAGTTGTTCCTCAATTTTGACATTAAAATCAAAAGATCGATAGAGTAAACCAGTATTTTTCAAATTTAGCTCTTTGGCTCGAAAACCAGATTGCTACCAAGAAAGCATACTATTGTTGTCAAATTTTAACATTTGGTTTTGAATAACTTTATCACAAACTTTTGAAATATAAGGTAACATGCTAATGGGCCTGAGGCTGGTAGAGAAGGACTCACATTATTTGGATTAGGAACAATTTTGGCTTCCTTCCTGTTTATCGGAAAATTTAACTTTTAAAGCCCATTAAATACTAAACACAAAAATGCAATATTTTGGTTTCACAAAGTGCTTTTAAGGTTCACTAGCTTTTTAACACCCCCTAAACGCTTGTTCATGTCTCATTTAAATTTTAAAAGTGTAAACTCATCAGATCCAGCCAATAAATTGAAAAGTTATTCCTATACTTTCTATGGGAAATACATACTTTTAATATTCATTTTTAATTAATAAAACATACATCCAATTTTAACATGCAATGAAATCTACAAAAAAAATCAACTTTTGACCATATAGAATTGAAGAAAACCCAAATAATAATATATTTTTGTTTTTGTTTTTGTGGACTGTGTGGAATAAAACCAAATTGAAGATTTTTATGACCAGTATTCCACACAGTCCACAAAAATAAAAACAAAAATATACTAAATATCATAATTTAGGTGCACGAATTTAACCAAATTCCCCTAAATAATATAACTTGCAGTGTGTAAATGCTTCAAATTTTATAAGTCGTTAACCATCGACTGAAAAACATTGCGTCTTAGATGGGTATGATAGCATCTAACTGATGAGGCCAACTATCGTACCTGGGCGAAACGCCTTTTGACCATATATGTATTTTATTTATTTGTAATTTCGAAATAGAAGTATGTTTACCTTTTAGCATTTCCCTAGATTTTTAACACATTACCTGCCATTGTACTCAATTGAGTAGGTAAAGTATTTTTGAAAATTTCAGTTATATTTTTTTTTTGAAAAATAGGCTTTAATTTTAATTTCCTTCGATTTGAAAGCAAGCATGGACATGTCTTTTTGTTAATCGGAAGAATTTCGTTGAGGTTGAAAGCATTTTCAAATAATTTGGTCAACTTTTGTGTCGTACATTTTTTGTTTTGAGCAGTTTTGTGTCCTTGCGAAAGTAATAGGTTAGTTAAAATGTACACTGTCGGCTAAATTGTGAATAACCAATTCTGTTCAATAGATTTTTGTGCCAAAGAACTACATTGATAACAATTTTCATTCAAATTTTGTCTTGCCGTGGTAAGTGGTCTATAAAAGTGGTGTACTCAATTGAGTACACTGGCCAAAACCGTGCAATTTTCTTTCTCACTGGTTTTGCAGAGAAATGGGTTTTCAACAAAGGCCTGTAATAGCTTTTATGGTATGTGCTACGGAAATCTCTACGTGGCTGTTAATGATATTTTGGATGAGGGAAATGAAAGAAATGAAGGATATAGTGGTTATTCCACCGGATGTTGATATTCAAATGGACGTGGAGGTTTTATGTGACGATGACTTGATTGAGCATCCCAGGAACAGTGAAGATAAAAGTCAAAGATGGATATGAAATCGAAGACAATATTCCACTTGCTTATATAAGGAAATAAAGCTCAGCGCGAGGTGAGTCTCAGGATAATATTCCAAAATGGTCAAAGGATGTGGTTCATTCCACTGAATTAGACGAAACTGTCCACTATTTGGAAAATTTATCCAAAGTTAAAGAAGAGATAGAATCGGAAAGTGAAGTTCGAATATTTGAACAGTTTTTCGATGGTGAAGTAATGAAATTGATTGTTGGTCAAAGCCGGATATACGCAGTGGACCAAAATTGTCAGACGTTCGTGTTTACGAAAGATTTGAAATAGTGTTTTTGGTATAATGCATTTTTCAAGATATCACACTTTACATCAAGAGTCACTGTTTGGCTATAATTCTGCTAAGCAGTATGTCCGTGGAAAGCCTGTTCAGTTTGCCTATAAAAAGTGGATGCTTTGCAGTTGTGATGGATACAGCTATAACTTTGACATAAACTGCGGTACCAACAATTTAAGTCCAAGCAATAATTGTTTACCACTTTTATCTCGAGTGCTGATTGACTAACAGGAAATAGTAAAAAAGCCAAGTGAGCACAGCGTATTTTTTGACAATTATTTCTCCAGCCATTATCTTACGACTACTTTACGCAAAAAAAAAAGGATTTCGTGCAACTGGTACCGTTCGTAACAATAGAACGAAGAACTGTGGTAAATGCTTGGTAGATCCATTGTTAACAAACCAAAGAAAATCCCAATATATGTACTTCCATTTGTCAGGGACATATCAAAGGCTTATATACATTCAGACTTTCACATTTAAGACATAAGGACATTTCCAAAAAAAAATCAACTAAGATGCCGAATATGTCACAGAAGAGTTCGAAGGATATGTGACATAGCCGCAAACAACTCTGTGCATCGAAAAGTATTCCCTAATTATGTAATAAATGTACCCATATCTAGTCACTCTACTCGTTTGAGTACACCCCTGTTAAACTTAAAAAAATATTTAAAAAAAAATTTGTATTTTTGGTCATAAATGTAACTCATTTAACAGGATCTTAAAGGTTTTTCATTTATCTTTATTTTTAAGACGCTTCGTATTTAATGGGTCAAAACAGTAGGCGTTTAAATGGGCGTATGCTTTCATATTTTGTTCAAAAATATAAAGCAATACATACATCTAACTTTGTGACATGTTGGTTTGATATATTTCCAATTTTCAGATTCATTTGCACTACTGTACGACTACGCCGATATATTATAGTCGTTTTTTTTTGTAACTTGTAAATAAATCCCCAACCCCATCCATTTTGACATTACCCTCTGCGTCAGATTCAAGAGAGAAAAGGTGTGTCTGTGTAGACTGTCAACGACTATTGTCATTGTGTGTCGATGTCGGCCATATGCATTGTTGAACACCTGGCTGGCAGAACGGAATTACATCAACTAAAGTGGCCACTTGACAGTAAATTCGAAACCATTGTCTGTTTTCGGTTCGGTTCTTTATATGTACATATCACATGTATGCATGCCTATGTATTATATTCTTTGGCTGAGATTGAGGCTTGGGTGGCTTGTTTGTTTCGCATGCCATAAAATATTCGCAAGGGTTGAAATTGTTAGAGAAGATATTGCACTCTGGGGCGTTGCCGTTTAACGCTCTTAACTTTTAGCCAAGTATTCGTTCATCACAATCTTTTGATATATGTACCGTACCTAGTATGTGGTGTGTACCTCACCGCACCAACACCAGCCCTACCTCCCTCACCTGATGGTGTCCTTTTTCGTAAAGTGCAGTTAAAAAGTAAACACTTCGACATATAACTATTTGCACAATTTTGTAATTCTATTTTTTTTTTGTCGTTGTGGGTATTCAACCCTTTATTCCACTCGGAGAGATTTTAAAGTGCACATCATCGCTGGATAGGTAAACTACGCATTTTTCGAACTTTTTTTTTGTTTTCTTTTTTGTTGGTTGTTATAATCCTGATTACTCTTCCAGCTGTGCATTTAATAATAATTGGCTCAGTTCTTAATGTTGAGATGAGTTTTTGTATTTACCTATACTTGCCTATTAATTAAATTTTATTTGAATTAATTCAAAAAAAAAAGTTAATTTATGGCAAGATAATGACTCTATATTCTGGAGTAAATAGCAGGTAGTAGCTACAAGAGTAGCCACTTTATTTTGTTTTATTTAATCAGTCATTGAAAAATAGAGTTGTTGAAATATCGCAATGTACATGCGTTTTTATTTCGACGTCTACATACATAAGTATGAAAAAAAAATTAAATCAGATATCTACAAATAAATAAATATTTATTCATTTTAACTTTTTGTTATACACTTTTCACTCCGATTATTGTTCCCTGGGGAAATGGTCCAGAAAAAAAATCCACCAGATTTGCCAACTGTTAAGGTGACGGTGTTTGTTGTGTGATATTTTAAGAAATGATTGCTAAGGGGGTTCACATTCCCAAATATGCTGGACAAGCATGGCTTGATTGACTAGAATTTGAATGTGAACGCTCCATTAAACGGCTTGTCAAGCATGTTGGATGGATATCAAAATATTTTGATATTTTGCTTGCTTGACACACATGTTGGAGAATATGAACGACGCTTGTCAAACCAGTAGGAAATTTCATTCTAAAAAAGTTGTCAACCTTTGTGCATCAAACGAAAAGAAAAAAAAAAAAGAAAAAAAGGGGCTTACCAGAGACATGGCAATTAAAAGTGAATCTTATAACACGATATTATTCCAACCAGGTTCTATACAACGGGGCCAACATAAACAGAAAGTTAATTTTTTTTTAAAGCTGATTCGGGGTCACATTGCAAGAGCGATGTCCAACAGCTTAATTTTTGGGGCTTATTACCCCGATAGCAAATACTATGAGAATGTGCGGCTAAGTGCCTACATCCCTCCCAACGCATTCCTCTATTTAGACAGTCGAGGGCTATTACAGGATAGAATGGCGGTTCCGCTAATCTACCACTCAGACGAAGAACTGTAGATAGACGACCCTGTATGGTCGAGACGTCATCGCCCAAGGTGGAGAAGAGCGCTTTCGGTTCAGTAGGACTGTGTCCGATCGGGACCAAAGGGATAGGGCGAAGCAAGAGAACCAGTTCTGGTGGCTCTCTGAACTGCATTATGATACATAAAGTCGATTAGGATGGTATGTCTTGGCCGACTTTCGTAGATTTAAATTATGTATAAGCAACAGTCGGGGTGGCACAAAAAAAAAATAAAAAAATATATATGTATGGGGGCATATGTGCATGCAGCTGCCTGCCTGTGTATGTATGTTTATACGAATATGGATGTACGTACATACATGGCTGTGTGGGTTGCATGTCTCTGTGTGGCTGCATGCGTATACAAAATATACAAAAAAAATATAAAAACAACCTAAAAAAGCTGCTGTGGCTGTTCTAGTTTTTAAGTAGTTTGAAGTAGTTTTAGGTATTTCTAGTTATCTTAAGTAGCTTAATTTATTTTTAGTTAGTATAAGTTAGTTGTATCTAGATTTAATTATTTTTAGTCTAGCTTTAGGTAGTCTATAAGTAAAAATTAAAAAAAAGCACATGTTACTAAGTTTGTTGTTAAAAAATTTTCTTGGTTAAATAAAAATACAATAATTAGAATTAATTAAAATAGTTTTTAGGTCGAAAGACATTCGTATTAAGAGATATAACAGACACTGGTGTGAAGCAAGGATGTCTTTTAAGCACTCTTCTGTTCTCACTATTTATCAACGATGTAGTAACGCACCTACCAGGAGGAATAAGAATTGCTGAAAAGATAGTTAATGCACTTTTATACGCTGATGACACAGTGCTACTGACAGACTCACCCGAAAATCTCAAATTGATGATTAACCGTTTAACTGATTATTGCAGCAAATGGGGACTCGTTATTAACACGGATAAATCAAAAGTGATGTTGTTTTCTAGATCTATCCGGAACCAAAACACACGTAGTTGGTATTTCATTGGAAACCAAATAGATATAGCAGATGAGTATAAATATCTGTGAGTTAAACTAAATAAGACCATTGATTTCTCGAAGCACCTTGACGGGAAAGCCAAAGCTGCCCAAAGCTTGCTTAATCTATCGTTGAAGACTGTTTTCACAAACGAGCGCATCATCCTATCTGCTAAATATAAGATATTTAGTGCTCTTGCTAAATCTACACTCTGCTATGCATCGCAAGTATGGGGAGTTTACGAGCACGATGTGAGAGAAAAGTTCCATAGAATTTTTTTGAAAAAGCTGTTTAACCTTCCACTGAATACACCAAACTATGCGGAAACGGGTCTTACTAAGCTTTACACATACACCCTTAAGTCTCATGCAGACTACATCGTTAAGGTAATGTCCCTTCCGAACGATCGTTTACCAAAAAAAATGTCACTTTACGAAATGAGGAACAAAGACTGGTGGGCGCTTAAGTGGGAAAGCTTAGAACTAGCTTGTGGAGAAGTAGTGACGTTAGATCCAAACAATTTAAGAAATCTAAAGGAGCAGCTTTATCGCATCAATCAAGCACACGAAACATCAGTGAAAATTGCGTTAATAGGAGAGGCACGTAACTCAGAAAGCAGAATAATATATTCACAACTCAAGCCTGACTTAATGGAAGGAAACTTTTTCAACGATTCAATGAGTTACAAGGAGATATCATTAATATTTAAAGCCAGATGCGAACTCCTAGTTCTCAATGGGTGTCAGTACAAGGAAAGTTTTTATAAATTTTGTACTTTATGCAATTTGAAAGCCAAAGAAGAAGTATATGTCCAATTTTTGCTCCTCAACGTCTATCATATTTTGGGAAGAAAATGACAATGAAAGAAACAATCTCAGCGCTGAACGAAACTGACTGGAAAATACTTTACCGCTTTTTTTGAAAGACATTTATAAATACAGGATGTTATTAATAACTGAATTCGAATAAAAACATTTAATATTAGTTTATTATATATATAAAAAATAAAATAAAAATATATGAACCGTAAACTGACCAAACGAGCTGACGGCAATGCCATAGCTTCTAAATTCATTATAATTATTAAATGTATCCATTATATAAACAATAAAATGAATTACTTACTTACTTAAAAAAAAAAATATTAAGAGATATAGTTTAGTTTAGATCGCCCGTAAAGGGCCAGTAAATTTATTGTAAGTTATTGATAATTAGGCTAGTTTTAAACATTTTTGTCTGGCTTAAAGTTAGTTTTAAGTTAATAATAAATAAAAATTAAATTACAAAGACAAAGGGTGAATCTTATAAAACCAAAACTAAATCACAGTCCAACAAATTAAACGAAGAAAATTTTGGACGTTTTTTTAGCCATTCCTCAGTACAAATTCGTTTCCTCTTATTTTGTTGGTTTTTATTCTTCTTGCTCTTCATCTTCTAAAATTTGATCAATTACGTGTACAAGAGCTGCAATTAGAACGTCCGTCAGGGTTAAAATTCTGAAGAGAACTAATGTTTGACAGCCGGTTTGATAAATGTGCACGCAAAATGGCTTCAATCCGTCAAACATCATCAAGCCATGCTTGTCCAGCATGATTGAGAATGTGAACCCCCATATAGATAAAACTTCATTTGTGGATAACGCCTTATCGGCGCAGTTTGACTCTTTGTTATCGATAGTTTGTGGGGAAATGACAATTAGGGGATGAGTAGTAGTAGTAGTAGTTACAGCATTGCCAGCTTAACTGATGAAACTTAAATTATTTAATTTTATCAACATTTTTATTTTTAATATTATTTAAATAATTATTTATTTTCTTTTCTTAACAATATTTTTTTTCACTTTATTCTTTCTTGATACTAAAATTCTTTTTGGTACTATTTATCGACCCAATATAAACATAAACTTCTTTCCATTTGTTGCTGGACTTGAGCATATATCTTCAAGGTGCCCTGACATTATTTTGTGTGGAGATTTCAACAGCAATCTCTTCTTGGAAAGCTCTTTTATCGATGAAATGCGCCTACTTTACTTATTTTCTGTAAATACAACTGTTCTAACCTATTTTTCTGAACATTCCTCTTCGCTGCTAGATTTGTTTCTTGTCAGTACTAAAAGCAAAGTTCTTTTCTATGATCAGCTTTTGGCACCTGCTTTTTCGAAGCATTATCTTTTATATATTACATATGATTTTGATATCTGCCCCTCGCCTCCAACTTTTAAATATAGAGACCTTAAGAATATTAACTACCCTCTTCTTGAAGATCAAGTGCGCAGCACGAATTGGAATACTTTGTATTCTCTTTCTTGTCCCAATGAACAAGTTCATTTTCTGAACTCTAAGATTTTACATCTTTTCAACTCGTACGTTCAACTAAAAACAAAAACTATAGAAACCAACAGTGTATCGTAGGTACCTAATCATATACGCTTTCTTATGCGACAGCGTGATTGTGCATATAATCGTTGGAAGCTCTATCGTTTAGAGGAACACCGAAAAACCTATTGTTCTCTTCGCAACAAAGTGATTTGTGAGATACGAGCAGCTAAAATACAAACGTATTCTAGTCGACTCAATGTGTCACTCGGTGGTAAACTTTTGTAGCAGAATGTGCGTAATATTGGAATTGGTAAATCTTAATATATCAACCTTGATGTATTCGACCCTAATGTCCTTAATCATCAATTTATTTCATCGCAGCCTACTAACAACATTCAACAAATTCCTCAGGAAATTGAAAGTTTATCCTTACCTTCTCGTCGCTCTATCTTTTGTTTTAATTCCGTAATCTCAACCGATATGCTTGAAAGTATACTATGTACGAAATTCATCCATCATTTTTGAAAATATTGTTGCCTATACTACTCCCATATATTACGCATGTTTTTAATTCTGTGCTGACTACAGGTATCTTCGCCTCACATTGGAAATCAGCTAAAGTTATACCCGTTCCAAAAACTTCGGAAGGTAATGAGTTCAGACCAGTTTCCATCCTTCCGTTTTTATCTAAGGCATTTGAAAAAGTTTTACAAAAGCAACTCAATCACCATCTTTCTAGACATAACCTTCTGTCCCCTAGGCAATCTGGATTCCGAAAAAAATACAGCTGTACGACTGTAGTAATTGGTGTTTCCGAAGAAATACGCTCTGCTCTTGATGATAACGCCTTTGATATGGTTGATCATTCTTTCTTATGTTACAAGTTGTCTCTATTGTATAATTTTTCGCCGTGTGCTGTTAAACTTATTTCATCTAACCTAACGAATAGGATGCAGGCAGTAGCTATAAATGATAAATTATCCGAGTTTCTTTCTGTCAAGACTGGTGTTCCACAGGGATCCATCTTGAGGCCAATTCTCTTCTCATTGTATATTAATGAGCTTCCAAGCCTTATTAAGCACAGTTCCATTAATACGTATGCTGACGACGTTCAGTTAGTGTTGAGTTGTCCCTTGGGTATAATCGAGCATGGTGCTTACTGTTTGAATGAAGACCTTGCTAAAATAGCAAGCTGGTCAAATCATTCCAGGCTTATCTTGAATACTAAAAAATCCAATTGCATATTAATTTCAAAAAAACATTTGGATCTATCATACTTTCCCTCCATCTTTCTGAACAATGACTACATATAGTACGTGGAAACTGCTAGCCACACCTTTAATAGGAAACTTACTTGGGACAATCACATAAATATATCTGTTGAAAGGACGTATGATGTACTTCGCACTTTGTGGTCCAATTTTTCCCTTACCGCATTTAAAACCAGATGCGAAATCACTTGCTGTGTCTATCCTAACATATGGTTGTGAAATATTTTTTAACTGTAGCTATGCATCCAAACGCAAGCTAAATACTCCTTTTTACAGCATTATGCGCTATGTTTTTGGACTACGACGCTATGATCATGTTTCAAATTGTGCGAATTATTTGTATAACATGTCATTCAACAACCTTTTGCAACTTCGTGCACTGAGCCTCTTGTCTATCATACTCATATCACATCAACCTTCATATCTTTCACAAAATTAGTTTTATCTCGTCGATTCAGTTGATCCATCCTCGGTGTTCTTGTTTGACCTCAGAACGTCAGTTTTTCATTAAATCTATACGGCTGTGGAATTCTTTGCATCGGGGTATTAGAAGGATTAATAACACAACAAAATTTAAAAGCAGGCTAGGACACATTTTTCTTGTAATGTCTAATGAAATATATAATCATTCTTCTATTTTTCGTATTGAATCAATATTTATTTATATAAATTATAAATTATTACCATAAATTATCTCTTTTTTTCTCTTGATAATTATTTAAAACATGTAATTTTAAATTTTCCATTAAAAACTCATGTAGCTCTCATTTATATTTTTGGTTTTCTCTAGTTAAGCTTAGCACTATTCTATAAGATATGTATCTTACTGTGTTTAAGATATTCACTGAAATAAAATAAATAAATAAAAATACGTGTTTATTAACTTCAATATTATTTTGTTTTACAAAATTTCACAAATATAAGCATTGGCTTTTGCCGCCAGTCTGAAAAAAAGAGTTAGCTTAACAATATTTACAATAATTATTGATTTTGATTTATATTGGATTTTGAGTCTTTACAATGGCTCATTTAGTAAATTTTATAAGACAATATTTAACAGATACATTTTATCTTGAAATTTCCGTAGTTTAAAAAGCTTCATTTATAATTTGATTGAGATATCTCAATGCGGTTTTTACGAAAATATATATAAAACGTTTCAATTTTCCCCGTTTAGAATATCAACTGCTTCGTTTAGAGAGAGTACACCTTTTTAACAGTGCGCTCGTCGGATCGTCGCAAGAAAAGGGCAGGCTTCTAGAAAATGAAATACATTTTCCCTTTCTCTGATGTTGCAAAGGGTGCACATCTGATTGTCTTCTGAACTATACGGTTGGTAATTTAAGCGAAGTAGTTCACCTCGGGATTTGAAAATAGTAGAGATTGTATCTATGGAGTAACTATCATCAAAATAGTTGTTGACGGCAAGGTTGTGGCGAAGGAGGTTGTAGGTATTTCGTGTCTCACTTCGTTGGGCCAGCTCCATGAAGTTTGAAAAATTTTACTTTTCGATCTCTCCCAGTAATTCTTGTAAGCCTTCATCCCAGGTCTTCCAACTTCTTTCCACCAGTTGTGCGTTGTGAAGCATCCAAGCCGCGAAAATTCCTCAAAAAATTGCGATTTTTGGTGAAGTAGTTGCATCGCAATGATTTTCGGCAGCTGATGGTTTCCGAAACCCATAACTTTTTTGATATAGGAAAAATGAAGTTTAAGCGAATAGATATGGATGGGGGAAACACCCGTCTCTAAATGGAGCATGTAAGTAGGGGTGTTTTCCGGGAGTCGAAACATTTTCTTGATGAGGAACCTTAATAGTTTTTCCACCTCCTCGCATATGAAATGTTAATTATTTTCTGCAATAGCGAGTCAATAGATTTACCCCGATGTTTGGTTTTTATCCGATTTGGACTTATAAAAAAGTACCCTCATTCAGACCTTAAAAGATGTCATACTAAAAAAAAATAAGGCCCAGTAATTGGCGTACGGTGACTACTAAAATTGCACATAGTTTAGGGTCACTTTTGGAAAAAAATATGTTATTACTTTGATCGTAGGTTTGAATTCCAGCTTAAATCAACTAAACCAAATAACAGGCGCTCCCTCCGGTAGCAAAAAGTATGCTACCTTCTAAAAGCATTTCAGACCCTCAAATAATTTAAGGTCCGCCCCATAACTGCCGAATGACAGCTCGCCCTAGGGATAGGTTAAAAGATATGCAAAACTAAATACGCCCTGATGCTCCACTAGTTGTTGCGCTGTCAAAGTTATTTGATTTATTAAGTTATCAATTATTGTTTGTTTGACCTCCTGGGCTATAATGACACTTGTTTTCTTGACTGTGGGTTCGCGGACCTGCTATTTCACAAAGTCCTACCAAATTTTTTAAATGTTTTTTATCCTTGTAGCAAGTCCATCTAACCTTCTCCAGATATAATGATACCCCTTAAGCATGCTTTCCTTCCCACTAGAACCATACATGTCATTAACGTACATATATCGTTCAATTCGGGCCAAAAGACAGTTGATAACTTTTGTCCATGATGAACTCACCAACTTTCAACAAAGTCCAAAATCCGCACTAGTTAGTGCTTTTTTTTGTGCATTGAACCTCGCATTGAAAATCGCCAAACAACATGGCCGCTACAGACTGTCAATGTCGAGCCGTTATACGGGTGGCAACGAGACGTGACAAACCGAGACTCTTCTTAGTCTCGTCTCGGTCTCGTCAAAATCGAAACATTTCAGTATCGTCTCAGTCTCAGTCTCAGTCTCGTATCGATCTTGATCTCGCTTTTTTCTCGTAAAAATTTTAATGTACAATCGCGTATCGGAGCCGATCTTGGCCTCATCGTGTGTTTTGGTAGTAAAAAGATGTATAAGACAAGACGCGTGTTCAAATTTAAATAATAGAGTATATGGTATCTCAGCAGTTTGTTGGTAAGAAAAATGCGAGGTGTGGAGCCTTGTATGAAGTAAATAATAAAATCGAAAAATTTCGAATTTTCTTAGGTAAAATTTGAATTTTGTAGAGGTTCTTAAATCCATTTAAATCGGAGCCATCCTTCAATGAATTTTGACAATTCATGCCTTGATAGCTAGGCAACAAACTGTATTTTGACTTGTCGATAGTATTTTTTTCTAAGTGACGATTTTTATTCCAATGAAATGCATATACAAATCGTACGTAATCTTCTCTGGATTTTCGCAGCGCCCCTATCTGAGTATAACTATGGACATAAATCTTAACGCGCATAGAATATTTCTCAAAAAAAACTTGTGAATATTAAAAAAAATAAGCATGTGTACTAAAAAATAATTAAATAATAAAAAAAATATTTCTTTTAGCGATAACCGAGACCAACGAGACACTCGGCGAGTTTCGGTATCAAGAAAAAGGGTTTCATAACGAATGATTGTAAAGTAGTCTAGCCTCTGAGACCGAGACAACACCGAGACTAGTCTCTACAATCCCCCTGCAACCCACCTGCTTGGCCCCATATATGATTGGGATTGGTACCAAGCTTGTGTATTTTTGCACATTTCTTGGAACTTTTAAAAACCAATCTTCATATCCAAAAAAAAATTGCATATCCCAAATCCCATATTGGGCCAAGTATTGGGGTTGCATGTGGCAGCATACCCCTCCTTAGGCGCCGAGCTTTTTGTACGCATTGGACCTAATTGCAAAAAACATTTCACACAAGTACCAAAAAAAAACTAATAGTGGGACAAAGGTCCCAAAAAGCTAAATTGGGAGTTATGACCCGACCCGGGAACGTATGTCCCTGCGCTCTGAAAGTGCTGTTGGATCATCGACAAGTTCGTCAAAATGGAAACCTGTCTGCCTTTTTTGTTGGTTTTGATTTAATAACAAATAACGAAGCTTAACATTGCGCCATATTATTCACTTTTACCCTATTACTTAAAACTTAGAAATAGTGAGTACTTGTGAACTTCTAAGAATGAACAGTATAATTTTTCTACGAGTGATCCAACCTTTAAAACTTTGTTGCTTACACACGGAGATTTTTGTTTCATTCAAAAAAGAAAAATCTAATTGAAGTACCTACGCCTTTCGCTGCATTTATAAGGTTCTCATACAAAACCCCACTGTTATTAAATTCTACAATTCCAAATAAGAACTATCCGCACTTACACCTTCCTAGGAAAAAAAAATAAATAAAATACAAAACACACTTTAAAAAAAAAATAACCTCTTTCCCACTTGACTCGGAAACTATGTCAAAGGTGATTGATTTGTGTCGGGAGCAATCTCCTCTCTCAGTGGCACTTAAAACTTTCATTCACGAATCCTGCTGATGATGACGATGAGTCGGCGATGATGATGATGGTTATAAATTGATGATAATGATGATAAAATGATAAATAAAAAAAAAATACTTCTGTATATTATAGTCAACTTCCATCCACCTACACTGTCAAAACAAGGGACATTATATTACTTTACCATCAGTGTAGGCATCACCATCACTAAACTATGTCAGTGTGTAGTAGATAAAATAAAGAATCAAACAACAACAAAAAAAAAACAAGGAAAAAAGGATTTTCTATCATGATGAGTCCATGATGCTCACTCGCGCATTTTACCACACAATTCCGTTTCTACTAAACAAGTACTCAATTTGCCGCATACCTTCGACGAATAAATGAGAAAAGTTATGAAGCTGCTGAACTGATACGGCACTCAGTTTTTTTACGGAATCATAATAATAAATGACGTGGAACTGGAGGACGCGACGGACGACGAGGGAAATGACTATTTGACATTTTAAAATCTCACAATAATTAGGTTTCAGACTCTGATAGGTAGGTATATACAGTCGAACTTCGCTAACTCGAATATTTTATAATTCGAATAAAATTGGTTGACAATAGCGCGAAGCCTGAAGTTTACATGTAATTTTTGTTTGATAACTCGAACTTCTATAACTCGAATGTCTCGATAACTCGAAGATATTATTTGGCGGTAGCTTCGATAAGTCGAATTTTTAGAGGGAATTCTAGAATTGTGCGGATTTTTACAAGTTTATTTCATAATCTATTGTGTTTGGTGGCAATGTGTTTGGATGTTCTATGAGCTTGTATATAAGCTGTCATGTTCCGGTGTTAGAACACACATTAGCCGTTTTTTATTGGGAAATTTACCCGCCGTAAGTTTATCCGTCGTAGCATTTTACATACAATTCGTTACGGTCGATAAAAAGCTAAAGTAGAAGCTACTGTGGATGGCTGGTTGACGTTCAGTCGAGTCTCGATTCTGATTTCGTTAGTTTTGTTGGTACGATTGATAATTGAATTGAATCTCGATGGATGTGTTCATGGAGTGTTATAATTATTAATTTCATTCGTAAGACAAATCGATCTTTTTGATTCTTTTTTCAATAGTTGGCCAGTTTATATTTCTCAAATCTTAGATAACTCCATTTTTTAATAAATTATAAGCTGTTCTTCTGAAAAGTTTCTGACTTTTACTATTAAAAACTGTATTCTTTGCTCAATTATTTTCTGAAGTACGTCTAAAATTGCACCTATATCTGCAATTTTGTATACCCCTAATGTCAATTAATCAATTTTAACAAATTTTGATATCCATTTTGAAAAAGAAACCAATATTTATCGAATGGATTCCGTTTTACTTTTATTTTTGACTAACCAAGCCCAATTTTCGTTTTGTGTTCAATTTTTATTGATAGTTGTAAATAAACTGCACTATAGAGGAATTGCTTGACACTGCGCCGCAAAATATTTATTCGCATAAAATTCTATGAGCTATAAGGCCAGAGGCGCGCACATATGCAACTTTCAGTTTTGCAACAGTTTGGCTGCTAAAGTGAATACCTTGGACTTATATGAGAATGCGCGCACATGCAAAAACTATTCGCTCCGCGATTCGAGCAACTTAAGAGTTTGTATTTTGGCACAAATCGAACGATCGCCCGACATAAGTTCTTCAGTTTGTATCACATCGAACTATAATGTAACTGCGCGCACATTAAATCAAAAGGATGTTTGTGTGTTCGTTTATCTCGTAGATTGATTTTTAGGTTACTTATGTGCGCGATCATCGTTCAACTAGTGATTAAACTATTTCGTTTCGGTAAAATTGCATGTGTGCGCCTAAACTGAACTCACAAAGTGTGCTTTTTCTTCACTGTTTAATGGACGTTGGGCATGGGCTGTGTTTGATTCACTACATGGACATGGACTGAGCATACATTTTTGTGATCCAAAATGGTGAAATGGCAAACCAAATGTTAACTATTTGTTCTTTACTCCGCGTATGTTAAGTGCAATCTGATGAGTAAATATTGAATTGAAAGCAAAACATACTCAGAAAATAAATTTGTAAATTGACTTGAAAAATAAAACTCTAGCTATCGATAAGCTCAGAAAATAAATAAAAGCATGAAATATAAGGGGAGTGAACAATTTAACTAAGTTGTAGTGTGCGTTCCAAACTAAGAAACATTAAAAGGAAACAAGTAACTCACCGCCACTTTTGTTACCTCGTGTGAAATGCATAGACCATTTTTAAAGCAATACAAAAATTGGACTGTGTAAAAAGGGACTTGACCATAGTCTATGAACAAAGCCATTCACTTATCATTTCCATTCTATTGGTAAATGAATGTTCGAATTTAAAACTGCAATTGCAGAAAAAATGAAAACAAGAAATAGGTTTGTAACATAAATTAAATATTGGTAAGTTTTTCTACTTTCTATTTTATATGAATAAAAGCTAATTATTGTTCATAACTTTGATATTTTCTTAATTTTACTTTGCAAAAGACTATTTCATTACTTGTGACTGCTGTGCAGGGGTACCAATTTTACAAAAATAAAAAAAGCTACGGTCGATGTGTTTTCTTGGGAATTACTTACGGTACAATGGATAGATTCCCAGTAAAACACACCTATTATTAGGTTGGTATACTTATGTATTATAATACGAATTTAACGACTTATTTAAAAAAATAGTATTCGTCTTCTGAAAAGTTAAAAATAGGCGAAATAAAAACTGTAAAGAAACTGACGTAGATATTAAAAGTGCAGTATATAGTTTTTTTTCATGAAAAATGTTTTTTAAACTTGAATTGTAGGTAAACAACAATAATTGTTTTTTATAATCTCTGTCAGATGTCTGACTGTTCTAATTACCTCCATATACTTCAAGACATCAATTGATTACCCTCCCATCTCTTTCATGTCACAGAGAGTACTTGCAGTTCTGCTCCATGACTGGAGTAATGAATGGATCATTTTATGTCCATCGTTACTCGTTCGAATAGGTTTCGATATGAGTCAGACTAGATTAAGAAGGAATTTTTCACTTCGAACTATTTTTAGCAGATCAAACTATGACGCTAATAGTCCTCTTAATAAGTTAATCAAAAATTTCAATAAATTCTCTATTCTCATTGGGACTGCAAATGATAATTTTAAATCTGAAATCCTTAAATGTAATTTTTTTGCTCTGAGTACCTAGTTTTGAAATTTTGTATAATTAATTTAATTTAGATTTAAGAAAATTTTTGTAATTTTAACGTTAGCATTTAAAGTGTTAAATAAATAGTAATAATAATAATTTGTTCTATCTTGTTCTGAAGTTTCTCACGAATCTGTTCTGTTCTAACTTTTTCGTCACTGAACAATCTTAATATACATTTTTAGGTGATATGAATTGCTGCCATGTTTTAGCCTTTATTATTTCATTAAACGACAAAAGTGATTTTATTACTTTATAAGAAAGTCGATATTCACTATGGGTTTTAATGTTATTTAAACGTGAAACAACCATTTTAGCTGATGTACTACCTGATCTGATCATGAGCTTGGATATATTTGACAACATTTGCTCGTTGATTCCTAGAGTGCCATTTGAAGCATTTGAGTGCCAGAGTACCATTTAAATTAAAAAGTGCCAAAATCGCACGATCGTGCCACTTCGGCAACGTTGGTCGAGAACCATAGTTTCAACCAAAAATGCCCTCAAATGTTTGTTATTGCCTTATTAGTCTAAATAATATGTTTTGTTTTGTGTACACACACTTTTATTTTGGCTTCTCTTTGTTCACGCGTGTATGAACACAACTACAGGGTTTGATTCCCATTAAATGGATTTTGATATTTTATTTTGTCGGCTGTCTAGAATGTTCCATGGATTTTTTGGACGACTTAAAGGTGGAAAATTGGTTGTGAAGCTTTGAAAATTTCGGTTAATTGTGAAATTCATTGTGATAGAAGACGTTTTGCATGCATTTTGGGTGGAAAAGTTTATCAGATATATTTATATCAGAAGTCGCTGTGCTGCGATAAATGCCACAACCCGTTAGGTTGCGTTATACGTTGACTTAGGCTGTGAGCGATTTGACAGATGTCTTTATTTCACATTATAATTTTCTATTCAGAAAATGTGCTATTTTTCTTGCTGAAATTGATTCGAGTTTTGCGTATTATTACACTGATTCCGATCAAGCCTTGGACGACGCACACGTCTTGCAATAAATAGTCAGAATATCCGTGATAATCAAACGCAAGAGGTACGTGCAGAAGAAATAAATGGAGACGTGCCCATATTGAAGAGCTTCAAACTGCACCACAAATTCGAAAAAAAGTTATTAGAAGAAGAAAAGTGGTAAATGTAGACTTCAATCGCGCTGCTTTGGAATACGACTCCCGGTGGGACATGCAAGACATTCGTCATTTAGTTGATTCTCCCAACAATTTGGCCAAGATCTCTTTCGTTGCCTATCGCAATCTATGGCATCTATGGCATTGCTGCCACACTATTTGTAGGCAGTGGAACTGCACATTCCACTGTGAAGTTGGCGATGAATCTTCACATGATTGACAAGCCAATAACGTACACAATGACGAAGAATTCGGCGACAGCTAAATTGATTCGAGAATACAAAATCATAATTTGGGATGAATGCACGATGGCGCATAAACGTGTTTTGGAGGCAGTTGACCTAACAATGAAGGCTTAAAAGTTGAACCTTAAAAAGTCAAACGCTTCCTGTCATCCCAAAAATCTACTGCTGCCGATGAATTTAATGCATGCTTGAAATCGTCGTGTTTGTGCGGGCATGTCAAGAAGTTGAAATAGACGACAAATATAAGAGTCGCATTGCAGAGCGAACCATCGGCTGCTAAGTTCTCAAGAACTTGGCAATGGCCAATTTCTATTAATGTCTCGACTGGATTGGTATTATTCCCGGCAAATTTTTGCGAGTTAACAACGTCGAAGAAGAAACTCATCACCAAAGTAAAGTGTTCCCCGGTATTGCAAAAAATTATAAAAATCTCGATTGGATTTGTTTACGGGCAGTACTAGCAGCGAAGAAAAAGGACGTCGTCGATAGCATGGTAAACGGTCTTTGTTGTATGTTTTTGCACTGGAAAACAAATAGAAAAATATTGTTTATCACTCTCTCCTTATTTTTAATCCATTCAAATAAATCACACTGAAATTTGAACTATCTGTATTTTATCATAACTCTGCAGTTCATTTGGCGTTAAATTGGGGCGAACCGAAGTTCGCCTGGTCAGCTAGTTCATGTATAAAAGAATATTTTAAATATTTACAAAAACTGTTCTTTATTCGCAAATAAATAATACATACTTAGCATTAGATCGGGATACTCCACCGTCGATCACATTTTTGTACTTCGCTCGATTGCTGACTCGTTTCTATCGAGAAATAAGAAACTGTTTGCATTTTTCCTTGATTTTAAGGCTGCTTTCGACACCGTGGATCGAAGTGCCCTGTTTTAAAAGCTTTTTCAGAAAGGAATGTCGCTTAAGTTCGGTACGGTATTGCAAAATGTATACAAGACTACCAAAGCAGCAGTGTGGAATGGTAAATGCCTATCGGAGTGGTTCAAAACGAAATCGGGAGTTAGACAGGGCTGTGCACTCAGTCCAAGCTTGTTTGCACTCTTCATTGAAGATATAGTCGAAGCATTACCCGCAGGAATTGGGTACGTAGGCATTAACATTAAAGCTCTCCTATTCGCTGACGACATTGTTCTGCTCGCGCATACACCGCAGTCCCTCCAGCTAATGATAAATAAGCTTGCTGATTATTGTAAAAAGTGGAACGTAGTGGTAAATTTAAATAAATCCAAAGTGAAATTATACATACCAGTAAATTCAGAGTCTTCGAAGCTGTATCGGAATCAGTTATGTTTTATGCGGCGCAAGCGTGAACAAGTGGAAAAACTGCTCAGATTTTACATAAAATGGATTTTCCACCTTCCCTCGAGTTCGCCAAATTACATGATCATTTCGGAAACGGGTTTATCGCCTTTATTCGTCAAAACACACAAGCTGCAGGTCGATTACATCCTCAAAGTTCTTGATATGCCAAGTTATCGTCTTCCAAAGAAAGTAATTCTTCAAACAATCCAATATAAAGACTGGATAGAAATAGCCGAGCAGGTGGATGTTGGCCTGAACTATAGTACCCTCGCCTCATGGAAACCAACCTTATACCGCTTAATAGCTCGTCTAGATGAAGAGTCAAGAGATCAATACACGAAGCAAGCCAAAAGTTCACTGCACCGTACGATCTACAGTAGACTAAATTACGATATCCGGGAGAGAAACTACTTCCACGACAACTACACTAACGAACAAATATCATGAATGTTCAGGTTAAGAGGAGAACTCCTTAATCTGAACTACATTCCCCACCGCGAGGACTTACCGATTTTATGCAACCTGTGCAACTGGAAAGAGCGCGATGATGTTTTTCATTTTGTCGGACGATGTGCAGTACTGAGAGAAACAAGAAGACATATCCTAAGCAGTGACTTTCTTTCAAATAATGAAAGCTGCTACAGGAAACGTATGTCACAAAGTTATATGCATATTGCAAAACAGCACTAAAATATAGAAATCAAATATTAAATGAAGCGTTTTAATTTTAAACTATTTAATTAATTTATATAAAGCTATAATTTTAGTTGTCAATCAGGCAGACGGCAATGCCATGCAACATATTGATTGTAGTAACCAAATTATTGTTAAAACTTATGTTGAAATAAAATCAATCTACCTACCTACTTAGCATTAATTTTGTGGTTTACTTGAAAACTCGAAGTCTTGATAACTCGAATTATTTTGTTGGAAAGTGATGGTTCGAGTTAACGGAGTTCGACTGTAGTTTATTTTTCTATCATTTTTCATACCTATACCTATCTAGTTCAATGAATAACGATGAAATAAGTATCTCCTCCAACAGTCAGGTGAAAGGTTAGAAAAATGTTTCAACTGGAAACTAGAAATGCAGAAAAATTTTAAATTGCACGAAGGTGGTATTCGTAGTTATTTTGAATTCCACCACAGCGCTCATGACATTATTATTTTTTAGATTGAAAACAAAAAAAAAATGAAAACAGAAATAGAAATAAAGGTCTGCTAGAATTCATATTATCATTTGCGTAGAATGTTTGCTCTACTCTGGTATGTTTTATTTGAGTGCTTGGGACTAAATACACGTTTTCTGGTGTGTGTTAGCGACGGTTGACACGAATGACGTCGATGACGATAACAGAAAAGTTGAAAGAAAGAAATCCAAATTGAAATCGAGGTTTAAGAATCTATACACAAAAAAAAATAAGTTCTTAAACGAAGAGACACACCTACATCCGCAATGCGTTCCCCTTTACGTTCTAGATTTTTCAAATTTATAGGTTAAGGAGATGCAGCGATGATTCTGTTCTGCTTGCAATTGAAATTCTGCACAACACAACAACTGAAGGCAGGTACGTTTATGTTTGAATTTGTAGTGAACCAATTCTTTTATAAAAAATATCAGAAATAGTTATCAGAAAAGGATATCAAGTGGAATGTAAATGATGAGTTTTCCAATTGATATTTTAATAATATAATGTCTGCTCTTACTATTTCCTTTGGTAGTTTCGTAGTAAGCTTCAATCAAAAGGGATTATTTGGGAAATTATTTCTTTCAAAAAAATTGACAGAATTTGCTGATTATCGAATCCGCAATATTTTACTCTCGGGGAATCGAAAGGAAAATGAATTTCTGCGGATTCACAGATGTAATAGGTAATATAATTTGGTTATATCAAATGATGAGTCTAAAAGTTGAATGTCAATGGAGGAAATGACATTAGAATAGGCCCGTTCTATGAAATAAGGTGTGTTTCTTTCGACAATCTTTTACTTCAAAGAAGATTTCAATGAGATTAATTTCAAATCTTATTTTAAGGAGATTAAAATTTGTATGGGAAATCCTCAAGATTCAGAAGATTTCAAGGAGGATTTATGGTTAATCCACTTAAATCTGGATTAAGTGGTAGGTGAAAACGTAGTATAACTCTCTCCGCTGGGTTCGGTGATATAAGTTTATATTTTCAATTTTATGCAGATTTCTTTTAACATACGAGTTAGTAGTCCAGTCGAGAAAAGATGAGTACACTTACGTGCAGGTCCGTGAATTTGACATTACAACTTTATTAGTTGTCGTAAGAAAAAAAGGTTACGTCCACTCAACACTAATGTGACACAAATTGTTTAAAAGGTTATTACGGGTGCTTCTTTGTGCTTTCCAACCGATATTTTGCTCGCCGGTTAGCCAGGGTTGCAATGAAGAAAACACGACACTCCAACCAAGAAACACACAACTCATAAATTTACAACAAATAATATTCAGTTACAATTTTCGGGTTGCGGTACGTCTTCAGTCTGGTATATTCGTATTCTGATTTAAAAAAGCTTTTAACGGCCCTAAGTCCACAAAATTTGCGTTTCGTCCCGGCAATCTCATTGGACTCATCCGTTGGATAGTGAGCGCCTTACCAATACGCAATTTTTGTTAAGTTCTGTTTAACTTATATGCAGTTTTTGACAAAAAAGTAATGTGAACTATATCCAACAAGATTAAAATTTTAATGATTAAAATTCGAAGATCTTGTCCTTGGCCAGACACAGTTAATAAGAAGGTGTTTTTTTTTATAATACAATTTTATATACTACTGAAATTACTAAGCCAAGTAGAGGACTTAGCATTATATTTAATTGGACTTGTCGAATCAATAATTCGAATTAATAATTCGTTTTTAAGTAGTCCTTAGTGTTACTCCTGGATCTGGTACTACTTTTGGAATTTCTGGTTTCTGATGGCGTACGACTGTGGTAGTATATCAAACCCTGGCTTGTCAGGTATAGCAATACAGTTTAAACCAGAACGGATCAGCAGCTACTAGGTCCCTTGTGGCATTCGACACAGCAGGTCGAAGCCCTGGTACATCAGCAGGTGCTTGGCCCCTGGTGGCACTCGACAGAGCAGGCCCAAGATTTAGTAGGTCAGCATGTTCTAGGTCCTTGGTGGTACTCGAAACAGCAGGCCGAAGCTCTAGTTCATCAGCGGGTACTAGGCTCTGGTGGCACTAGACATAGCAGGCCGAAGCCCTGGTACATCAGCAGGTACTTGGCCCTGATGGCACTAGGCACAGCAGGCCCAAGATCTGGTAGATCAGCAGGTACTAAGCCCCTGGTGGCACTCTACTCGGTAGGCCGCAACTCTGGTAGATCAGCAGATACCAGTCCATGTGCCAATTACCTAACTTGTAACGAAACCCCCTACCACTGCTGGGGGGAAGTTTCGCACAATAAAGCTATGATGAAGCAAAATCGGTGAATACTTTTCATGTGTTGTTTCAGAATAATTTTGTATTTCGTTCCTTTCAGCTCGATTTGCTTGGAGAAACTTGCTTTTATTACCAGTCAGAAATGAAATATTACAGAAAATTGTATGACTTTTAATTTACTATGTATTACTGTTTATTCAACAGCGTAAAAACCTTTTTCAATTCGTTCTTCCTTTTCGGTTCGATTGTTACTTAATAAGTACATTCAGCCCGAGTCGGTATCAAACATAAAACCGAATAGACATACGAAAACCTACCCGGAGCCAATTCTCTTGCTTTGCTGCCTTATTACAAACCGAATTGTCTTTTAGTTCAAATAAAAGCTAACTCAGTTTGAAAAAAAAATTTAAATGGTTTCGTGCTTAACTCGGTTACCACATCACTAATTTAAAGCCGAATATCTATTAAACCCCATGGTTTAGTTTTAAAGCTTAACGGAATGAAGCAGTGGCGTCACTTTTTGCTTCAAAGGCTCTTATTCCCATTTGCATGCAAAACCAACTGACCCAGCAATCGTTTTTTCTACCTAAAATAAGGACTCGATTTTCATAAATATCTTCATTCTCGAGCAACTTATCTGCTCCAAATTTTGTCAAAGACTTTTAATTTTATTTCAGTAATGTACAGTGTAAATTAGACCAGTAAACAAGAATTTACAAAATAAAACTGAGCTAGCGCCACCTATGGGTACCTAAACTATCCCAAGTCACTTCTTACAACATCATATATCTGCTGGTGAAAGTCCAGTAAACATCATTCTAGAAACACAGATTTTTGAAAAATTGCTTTTTACTATACCTAAGTAACATTCTTTAAAAAAGTGCTTTTATATATTATAAATGCGATTGCAATTTTTTTCAATAACGAAAAAATAAGTTTTTCATTTTTACTTGCAATTATAGGTACTTTAATGTTTGTCATTCTGTCAGTCTGTCTGTCTGGCCTCGAGTCTACAGCCTAAACTCTTTCATAGATTTGCTTCAAACTTGGTACATATTGTTTTTTCGGCAATATGCCCACACGTTTTTTTTTTATTTTTTTTTAAGACGACAAATAACAGTAGCTCCCATATATTTTTTTTGGCCCAAAACAAAAATCTTATTTTTCTCAAAAACGGCTCCAACGATTCTTACAAAAAAAAAATCAGTTTATTAACGAAGGGAAAGGGTACCTTTTGATAATTTTTTTTTTTTTGGAAAAAAAATGTTATTTTTGGTACCTCTAGTAGAACCATTTTTTTTTGGTTTTCGATTTTCTCGGAAACGGTTAATTTGATTTTTTTTTTGAAATGTTTTACGCAGAAGCTCCCAGAAAATTTAAACACTATTGTATAATAAAATTTTTCAAACAATTTTTTTTTGGAAATTAATTTTTTTTTTTGAAAACTCAAAATTTCGAAAACGTCTCAATAGATATTGTCAAAGCTTCATATTTGGTGTTTTTTTGACATTATCTTGAATATTAAAAAAAAAACTATTTTTCTAAAATAAAAAACAACGGTACCTCCCAAACAAATGTTAAGAAATCGTTAAGAAAAAAATTTATTTATCGAAAACGGCTCCAAGAATTTTTATAAAAAAAATTGTGTGTTCTTAAATTAGTACAGTTCACTTTTAAGTATAATTTTTTTTGCGTACTTATTAACGGTACTTCCAATAGAACCACGACTTTCTCAATATTGGAAAAACCGATTAAAATAATTTTTGTTTGTACAAACGCTTCCTAAAATTGTTAAGAAAGAATTTTTAAAAAAATAAATAAATTTTTTTTTTTAATTTGAATTTTATATTAATAATATCTTCAAAATTGCGTTTCCAATTTTTTTTTTCTAAAAATGTTTTCAAAACTTTATACATAAAAAATTAATTTATTAAAAAAACCGCTCCAACGATTTTTGAAATTTTTTTTGATATATTCGTATTTATCCATGAATTCAAATGGCATCTTTGCTTTCCCTAAAACTATAACGACTAAGCAATATAAAAACATTTAAAGTATGTGTAATATCCATTTATTTCTACCTTATTATTATTCCCTTTTTACGAATTTTTGCGTATGTCACTGAATACTAAATAACAATGTACGCCCTCATACATTTATATATACATATGTATTTTAAAAATCACATGAATCTTATGTATACATATTGAACCTAAATTATGAAGTTGTATGTATATAGCTACCTACCCAACTACATCCATTATTTTCATTATTATATTTAAGTTAACATACTGTGGGTACGATTTGATCGAACATAAGAGCAATTATATGCGATCCAAAAATCTTTTTCTAGAAGCAATTCAGACTTGTTTGCGTACAAACTTGTACGTATAATTCGTACAAAAACTTTTCTAATTTCAAAATAGCTGGGCATGTTTTTTTGAATTCTAATGTTGTCTTGTTGGACACCATAAGCATTTAATTAATATTGAATTCATCGCTTGGATATTTGTTTTTACAATTTTCTAATACTTTCACTTGATTGATATACTGTAAAAGAGAAATACGCTTGAAACACCTTGTCTATCGCTTTTAAAGCGTTTCCTATTTTTCCATCCACTTCTACTCCTATAGTTTGTTGGTCCATTAAAGGAAAATAAATCGTGAAACCTCTCCATCAAAAAAAGTATCTGACACTGACACTATAACGTATAGGCACTCCATTATGTGTGTTCGTTTCGGTTTGTGTTTTTGTGCCTCCATAAGGCCCTTAATAATATCTCTGTAAGATTGAAAATCAGATAGACAAGACATGCATCAATTATATCTTTGGATAAAACGATGCTGTTCCATCATATATTTTGCAGTTCCGCCTACTCCCCTTGGTCTAGCATTTTCCTTGACGTTAATACATATTTGTATACCTATTCATGGATCACGAACTTAGAGAGATGTCGTGAATTTTTGATTGCCTCTCAAGAAGAATAAGACCGAAATAATAAAATTCCTTTTTCGTCATCGCCAGGTTTTAATATGACTGACAAAGTGATCATGACGTGAAAGTGGTTGGTAGTCCGCATTGAAAAAAAATTACAGCGCCATGTGTGGGAGGTGAGAGTTTTTTTTTTGAAATAGGGTTGTTGTGTAGTTTTGAGGTGAGACCTGTAAGTAGGACCAATTCCTATAACTATGTGGAAAGTGAGTAGGAGTTAATGACAGTTGATTGGGAATTAGGGCGTGAAAACTATCTTGTTTAATGCTAGTAGTTTATGTTGTGTGAAACATGTGAACGTCAAATAATGCACCCGTTTGTCGGGTCGCTTTATAAAAACTAAATTAGTCTAATGATATGAATATGTAATTGGAAAATAATGATAGGTATATGTCCGCCGCTGTGTGGTTATTTAGGCATGATAATTTTAGTCAACATAGCTTTAGAGTAAACAACAACTGAATAACAAAATGGTCTTTCACTCATTTGAAATAATTATCGAGTTTTAAATTTAAATATTATATATAGGGTGATTTCCCTATTTGGTAGTTTTATTGCATGTTGATTAGACCCTTATTTTTACTTAAAGCACATTTCGGTGTAAATCGTTTAGGTATTAAGTTTTAAACACCAACTGAGTTGCTTGACAGTTGAATCATGAAATGGTAATTTTCACACCATTAACAAGAAAAATTAACCAAAGTTTCCCCATTTAAATTTTAATATTGTTTTTTATTGACTTCGGGTTATTTCAAGACAAGATTATTCTAGTTCCGCTGTTAAATCCGAGCCAATTTAGATCCCGAGTTAACCACCGAAGTTTGTAGGCTTAACTAGGTGTAGGTATTTAAATATATCTAAATGGTGCTTGCCAAAAACTATAAAAATAAAATGCACGACTGGATCGCGCGAACTTGGTCTTATGTTCGATCACATCGTATGGAAAAGATTTCTATTAAAAATCTAAATATATTTTTAAAGTCGTTTTTTACTTTATTTTTTATATACACAAATTTTCTTTAATTTGTTTCTAAAAAAATTGGTATGAGAATCTTAAATATTTAATAATATAAACTTAAAAACAAAAGATTAAATCGGCTTAATCAAAGAAAAAATAATTCAAAATTCTGAAATAAATACTTAAACTCATTTGAGCTCAAAAAAAGTACGCCATTTTATTTCTCGGATAAATTTAAATTTTGACAAAAAAAGTTTTTTTAACTTTATGAAAACATTTAAAAAAAAATCAAAAACGATTCATAGGTATTCAGTAAATACTCGTACATATAACTATAATTTTTGAAAAAAATTTAATGAACAGTTTTCAAAATAGAAATTTCTTGATTTTTTTTAAATCTTCTTAAAAATAAAAAAAAATATAAACTAAAAATATTGGTACGCAGTATAAATTGAGCAAGTTAAACCTACATAAAAGGTCCTATGGAAAGTACCGGTTTTAGACATTTTTAATTTGATCGGTCGTACCTAAAAAGCTGCATTGATTTTTTTAAATCAAAATCGTTTGAGTCGTTTTCGAGAAAAATAGGCTTTAACGTAACGATTATATGGCAGGTACCGTTATACAATATCTAAAAAAATCTATACCAAGTTTGAAGCAATTGCCTATATGTCAGACGGAGAGAATTTTTAAACCATTCTTTTTCGTCTGCGCTATCATCGCAATGTCATGTTATGGATAACTTGCCTTATAGTACGTACCTATAATCGCAAATAAAAATACAAGTGATTACATATATCATACATAAAAACTTATGGTACCTATAAATAAGAAAACACCAGAATTCGGTTGACTTCAGTCATAATACAGAACGCTGGGAAGCTAGTTGACTCAACTTTTTTTGAACTCAACAAGTTCAGCCCTTCAGGCAGACCACTAGATAGTGACGTAGCGTTACACTACAAATGCAACTAAACCACCAAAGACCAAAAATGTACCTAATCGACTGACCCGGAGTGTACATCAACAATATAAAGTTCGCCTTTACCTTTGCAGCCCACAAACAATTCCCAGCAGCCGTCAATCACCTACGTGACATTAGAATAATTGAATTTTTATAACTTAAACTTTAATCTCTTATAATTCACAGTTCCTTCTAACCGAAATTGTTGTAAGCAAATGTAAGATTTCCACAGAAAATCGTAGTTTATATCACATCTGAGATTCATTTGTTATTTTTAATATAAGATAGTAAAACAGAATAAGTTTCCCATCCATTGGATTTTTTAAATTCTGACCGGTGGTGAAGTGTTTGGTAATAAAAAGTTGTTTCTTTGTTCTCCTTTCCTCCTTTAAACCACCGAGATTTGGGAGAGTCTCTTCTCTTATATGGTGGTTATGTATTGGTAGGCCGTATTATAAGATAGTATTATTATTTAAGACCGCTTCCGATATAATAAAAAATAATATTTTTGAAATTGGTAATTGGAGTTGGAGAGAGTTCTTCTCTGTACCCGAGTTTTATTTTGCCTTTTTCGGCACAAAAACCCTATGATCCGATGAGCTGATCTCAGGGAAAGGGAAATAGTTAAAGGATCTTAATCTGAGTAGATTAGACGGGGTGATGATATTCCAAGTCGCATCACTTTCCTCGGGTCTAAATGGAAAATTATAAAGAGGTTTAAAGAAAGGAGTATGTAATATTTATAAAATTGGTGCCTCCCTGAATAACCAACCTGATTTCTGGGTATAAATTTCTAAATTTCAGGATGTCGAAATGCCTCCCAGAACGTCGAAAAAGGCTTTTCACATTCTTCAAACCTCTTAAATCTTACACCCTCTGAAGAAGTCAGGTGGTCGAATACTCATATTCTGGTCCCATTCTGTTCCCTTTGAGTTGTCACCTATTAGATTATGATGCTTGATGATTTGATACCAAAAGGGTTGATTGATGTATGATTTGGTGCAGTAAGTACATAGTAGTACACTCTTTGCAAGCACTTCCACTTGGAAGCTTGAACTATCTATTTAAGATTTGTATGTTTTTCTGTCAAATAGGTAATTTTATATTTAATTATTTTGGATTTGTTTCGTCACTTTTTTCGTTGAGCAAAATTTGTGAAATCCGTTTTTTTTCTGAACTGGACAATTGTTTTTGGTTGAAACTTTTTTTTATTATTTTAACACAAATTTTAAAATGTTGCCTTTGCTTGCACTTTAAGCCCTTCCGCTGTACCAAATTTCATTGTTCCGCAGCGGTGAGAAGTGCTCCAAATAAATTATATCGATCCTATGAAAATGGGTGGATACCACGCCCCCTGAATAATAAATCTTAGATTTTAAAATTTTGCCTTTGTCCTCTCTTTAAGACCTACCGCAGTATCAAATTTCATCAATCTACGATAATCAGAAGTGCTCCAAATTATTTATATTATTTCTATGAAAATGGGCATGTACCACGCCCCCTGAATGGGAAAACTTAAATTTTCGATTTTTTCCTTTGTATACACCAGAAGGCCCACGGTTTTGCGACATTACAAGATTCTACGATGTTGAGAAGTGCTCCATAATTTTGATGATCGGTCAGTGAGTGAGTGAGCGAGTCAGTCAGTTACGGTTTTTGCCATTTTGGCAGTCTTATATCTCGGGAACCACTAAAGCTAAATAATTGAAATTTAGTAAGTTGCCTAAGCCTGGTGAGCTTAGTTAATACTGATAGCTTGAAGTTTTTGAATCTATTGGTACTGAAGTTACATGGGGGTCGAAAATCGCCTGAGTTTGTTCCTGTAAAATGGGTGTAGTACCAGAACTTGGCTGGGCACTACCGTGCCATTTGATGCTAACCAATAATCATCCTTAAACTCGTGTGAATGGAAGAAAATAGTTGCAGTACGATCATGAATTTATTAAAATGAAATAAATCGGAAATCATTGTTTTGTGAAAATAATTTGTTGATGTTTTTATGTTTTCGTTTCGAAAGGAAACCATTAGCGCGTATTGTTTACCAACTCTCAAGGCAAGAATTGTACACGCTTAGATTAAATCAGTTTTCTAACAGCAAGTTTTGTTCCATTGCAAAGTCTCAGTTTGTTCAGGTTTGCGAAATACTAAACAGTCGAGGTTTTTCGCCTGAAATCTGCATTTATGATGCAAGTAGCCGTAGTGGCGGTGTTGGTTGTGATAATTTGATCATATTACTTTCATAGCATACATCAGGGCGGCGCACGAATCGTGCGTCAGTGTGAGTGATCCGCTTATTTTTTTTTATTTTATAGGCTACTATTTATATTTATCAAAATGAATGCTTGGGATGCTGAAAAAACGGATTTGGATAGTGCAGCGATACCATTCTTTGCAGTCCGTCATTTCCGTCAAAAGGGAATTTAGGCTGGAGATTGGCGGTACTCCCCCGAGTAGATGGACCATTATGAGGCTGGTGAACATGTTTGCCAAATCTAGGAGAATCGAACGAAGACCTTATCATCGAGATCCCAATGTTCGGGTTCAGGATACAATCGCGGCTGTTGCATCGGCAATATCGGCAAATCCAAGTGTTTCGACTCAAAACTTATCGGGCCAAACTGGAGTTAGCAGACGGTCATTACAACGGATACTTCATGATGACTTAAACTTGTTGCCGTACAAAGTCCAAATTACAAGCAAGTTAAGCCCTCAGGATTTGCCTGTTCGCCTGGAATTTTTCCGAAAAATGATTGCAATGGCCGAAGAAGTCAGCACATTGATAAATTGTTTGTTTATGTCTTATAAGGCCCATTTTGACTTAAACGGCAATGTTAGCAAACAAAATTGCCGTATGTGGAGTGAATCTAATCCAGAAATGCTCCATGAGACGGAACTGCACCCAGAACGAGTCACTGTGTGGTGCGCAGTTTCATCAAGGTGTATTGTCGGGCCATACTTCTTTGAAGAAAACGGTTTAACACAAACTGTCAAAGGGGACCGTTATTTAGAGATGTTGAAGGAGTTTTTTTTACCCAGAAATTCGCCGAAGACGTATCCCTTTCAGCACGATTTGGTTTCAACAAGATGGAGCAAGTGCACTCGTAGCCACACAAGTTATGGCGGAGCTCCAGCGAAAATTCTCAAACAAATTTATATCCAGTAACTGCACTTTCCGCTGGTCACCTGACTTGACTGCACCAAACGTTTTTTTTATAGGGTTATGTCAAGCTGGAAGTGTACAAGACGAAACCCAGGAATTTGACTGAATTGAAGCAGTCCATTAAGACAATAATTGAGGCGATCACAATTTCAACCATGAACAATTTTCTGATCAGGTGCCGCATATGCGCGGATGAGCGTGGAAGTCATTTGCGGTCTATCATCTTTAAAAACCATTAGCTATTTAAAATAAAGTTTAATTTTTAATCTAATAAAAAAAAATTAATGAAATACATCGATTAAAATAAAAGTTATCTAAATTTCTTATTGTAGCAGGATTCGTGCGCCACCCTGTATAATGTTGGCAGTTATAAATCAATGTTGTCGTATTTCGATGCCTCACTGGTCACATCTTGTCGAAGATATGAACCACCGTTGATATCATTAAACCCTTGACATCTTCATACGTAAGGATAACCTTAGAACAAATTTTAAATCAAACGAAAAAATTCACCGTACCAAATACAATTATTACAAATGGCTTTGACATTTTAATTGCATCTGAATGCATTTATTTTTTCTACTCAAAAACATGAAACATCAATTTATTTTAGTGCTCAAACAAATTTTTTTCAGATCTATCAAATAAAAAATAAAAATATTATACCATTTCGTTTGAGAAACTCTTTTATTGCTAATCTAGTTGCAGAAATCCATACACATATATGCATATTTATTTAAATAAAAATATACTATTGATGTGTTTGTACTAACTTAATTTGCCTCTGGTGTTTTGCAGTGCAACAAGAAAAAAATACAAATTCTAACTTTCCATTAAAATGTGCATGCAATTTAATTTGTTTCAAATGGAATTCGAAAAACCAGTTAAATTTAACGACAAAAACTGAAAAGTATTCACCCTTAAATGCTAAAAAATGTTAGTTCTAAAACAAAAGTGCACTTTTAGAGGCAAAAAAAAAAAAAAAAAAAACTAAATTCGACGGCACCGTGGCACCTAAATAAAAGTTTTCCTATTTTATTCAAACGCCAAAAACATCCAACCAATATGCCAGGCAAATATATACAATAATATGGCTTCTTTGTTTTGGTATATATCCTTGTCCTGAGGCGGACATAATATTTTTAGAAAAAAAAACAGATATGAGTTCAGTGAGGCTACCCTCTTTTTTTAATTTTTTTTTTTTAGGGATAAACAGTAAACACAATTTGAATTTTTTCTTTCTGTTTCCTAAATCCTAAACACATTGTTTAACTTTTCCCAATACAAATAAAATTGTTTCGAATGCAAACAAACACATTAACACCCCATAAAAACTAAACAAGTGCATAAAAAATGAGGGTTGCAGGACAATATCCACAAAACACAGACAACGCTCATATGGACTATAAAATTAGGACAAAATCGGAACAGAAGACAGGACATATGACAAGGGCGTTAGTGGTGTTAGTTGTGTCTTAGGCGTTAGGCTTGCGAATTTATAACCATGGTTGAACTCTGAAATAAAAGAAGTCCTGACAAAATGCAGTTTGTTCTTTGCACTTCAAATATTGACACGACAAATGCTGTTTTGAGTAGGTACTCAAATGTGGCTATGTGTTGGGGTAATGGCAGAGTCCTTATGCATGCGAGTGTATGTGGTTATAGGCTTCCAGTACATGTATAGGGGTTGATATTTTTGAAAATATATTTAAGCACGTTTCTGTTATAAACAACAAAATCGTAAAGTATAAACAATTCAATCCTATTTGGGGTCATCGATTCTTCTTTACTATTTGAAGCAGACTCTCATCCAAAAATTAGAACAGTCAATCTGTCTGTCAACAAGGTTTCCTTCCAAACTCAGTATGGGTATTTAAATCGTTCAAATTGATTTGTATATTGAAGAAAGCGTCGCGTCGATGGATGATCAAATTGTATACTACGCTTAATACCCCTTTTCCAGGGATTGTCCAATATCCGTGTGTCCATGACAAAAGAACAATATTCACTTTATGCTTAGCTTCTACAAGAACTCTTCTGTAAATAAAGGAATTAATCGTATCGTGCTTGCAAGCCGTTTAATAAAAACATATAACATTCTGAAATGCAGATGCGGATTATAATTAAGTCAGGGTGAAACAAATCTTATTGCACAGGCCGTATTTTTGGAGGGCGCGTTGCAAATAGGACGACATTTTATGTGTCACTGCGGAATGCCAAGATTTCGATAATTTTATTGTAAATTCAATATTTCTTTATGATATATGTATATCAATATTCAAAAAACCAGAATTTAAAAACACAAACAAAAATGTTCGTCTCGGGGCGCCCGACAGAAGTGATAACTTAAACTAATCTAAGGGGGGGTAGTACGATAGCTCAGGCGCCAAAAAATAAAAATGGATTCTTGAATAACAGCTAGTTACAAAGTACCTTCAGTTTGCCGGGGAGTTGCAGGGGGGTTATAGGGGGGTTATAGGGGGTAGCACGTCCCCCATATCTGCCTCATTCTTTATTTTTTTGATAAATTTGAGTTTTTTTCTACTACTATTACTATTAACGGAAATAACTAGGTTGAAACAAATGCTAAGAGGACACGTTTCTGGCTTTCAGAAAACATATAATTTTTTTTACTATACAGTGCAAATCTGCAATATGGAGTGGAAACTAGCTTACAGACTGGTTTGGAATTGAAATAGGTGTAAGACAGGGATGCTCGCTGAGTCCGCTAATTTTCTGACTGTTTTTGGATGATATCTCAGAGTGCCTGCCAGCAGGAGTCATGGTTAAAGGTATCAAAATCACCACATTGCTTTTTGCGGACGATCTGGTAATCTTAGCAAAATCACATAGATCTCTTCAGCTTATGATAAACAAATTAGAAAATTACTGCAATTGCAACTGTCTACAAATCAACACAGCGAAGCCTAAAGTCCTGGTATTCAGAAAGAGGCCGATTAGCTGGATACAAAAAATGGAAATATGGAGGAGATCATCTGGAAGTTGTTAAATCGTACTAGTACCTAAGAGTGACGATAAATCATGACTTTTCCTTTAAAAAACATTTTGAAATGAAACTTGCTGATTCGAAAAAAGCCATTAATAAATACAACTTGGAAAAATCTAGGGTTGAACTACCATCCAAAACAAAGATTTTCGAAGCTCTTATGCGCTCCATAATGTGCTATGGCGGGCAAGTTTGGGGTGGCAAATATTAGGAAGATGTAGAAAAGCTGTTGTGTTTCTTTTTGAAAAAAAAAACTGTTACGGTTACCAACAACCTCTTCTAATTATATGCTGCTACTTGAAAGTGGAATGTCACCTCTCTATGTTTTCACACTTAAAATCAGCATGAACTATGTGACCAAAGTTCTTAACGAGGAAGACGATTAACGACTTACGAAGGTTCTCGTCAAGAAGTCACTCAGAACGAAAACAATGTTGTACAAGGACTTGACAAATACCGCAGCCAAATACAACATTCTACTGGACCTAACAGAAAATAATATCCCAGAATGGAAAGACAGAACCCAAAATTTCGTTCTTGATGTGAAACAGGCAATGAAAATAGAAAGCAACTCGAACACCAACAAATTAATTATCTGAATCTCCGTCTCAGTACTGAAAAAATTTCTATGGTAATTCGAGTGAGAGGAGGAGAACTAATCAAGTTCAATTACATGCCCCATCGCAAAGATAGTTCATCAATCTGCTCCCTCTACAACACAATGGAAAACGAAGACATCATGCACTTTCTTGGTTTCTGCCCCATGTTGAAAGAAATAAGGCGATAACATTATGGAGTCAATCTGATGAATATTGAATATGTAAAACTTATCATCAACGGCAGTGAAAATTGGGGAAAACTTGCTTCCTATTGCTACACAGCGCTCAACTATAGCACAAAAAATAGAAATGAAAATTTCTGCAATAAATAACAAATCCACATTTTCCTATTTAAATATTTGTAAATATAATTTTAAAATCTAAATTTTGTATACCAAACTGTTAAATTTGTTGTCATTTCTCGGCAGGGCTAAGCCATTCTTAAATGTACTTAGTATTAAACAAATACAATTGTAAATTTTATAATTGAATTAATAAAGTACCAAGTAATAAATAAAATAATAAATAATATAATTGTTTTTATTGTAAGTGTTGCCGTTGTTCTTAAGTCTTCATTTCTTTAATTTTAATTCGTTTTTTAAGAAAATTGCCCCGCCCGCCTAAAAGCAGGGAAATAGACACCCTCCTCCGTAGGCAAACATGATTGTAATTAACCCCTCTACAAAAATTGGTTACTATTTTGTCGCACCGTATTTTTATCGTACTCGCCCCTCAAAGTGAGACCACCGTAAATACAAAAAAAAAAAAAAATATTTTTAGTACTTTTCAATTTTCTCAAAAACTAGAAGGCATTCATAATCATATAATTTTCAGTTTTTGATTAAGAATTAATCAGAGCAACGAGTTTTAGAAAAAAAACTATATACAGAATTTTGAAGTTTAAAAAATTGGACACTTTAAACTTTGTTTTTTATCATTTTCTTTCTAAAATTTGAATTTGAAATCAGATTTTTTTTAAACTGCATAAATTTCACTTGATTAAAAATCAGCTGATAGAACGAGGTATTGTCTTTACAAAAAGTTATAAGACTTTTTTTTAGTATTACCGTGAATTTTTAATATTTTGTTTTCCATTGTTAGTACTTTTTTTATGAAACTGCATCTTCCGCCCGAACGGGGGAAGATGTCCCCTCCCACCCGTAGTAAGAAATGCTTGCAGTCTGAGTTATCGTACTAGTGCCGTAACGCGTTACATAACGAATCGGTTTACCCTTCCATAAAAAGTTATCACTTCAAAAAAATATACACATAATTTTTCAGTCTTATAAAATTGTACGCTAGCCTTGGTTTTTTTTATCATTTTCTTTCTAAAGTTTGAGTTTGAAAACGAGTTTTTTTAAAACTATGCATACATTTCACTTGATCAGCTGATAGAACAAGATATTGGCTTTACAAAAAGTAGACTCCTTTTACAAGGAGTAGACCCCTTCCACCCGTAGAAAGAAATGCTTGTTTTTGACCCCTCTATAAGAATCCGTTATTATTTTGCGGCCTGAGTTATCGTACTAGTCCCGTAACGCGTTACGTAACGAATCGGTTTACCCTCCCATAAGAAGTTATCACTTCAATAATAATTACGGAAATGTTATAATCCAGAAAATATAAAATCCCCACATTTTGTTTCCGAAATTGAAATCCTGCAAAATTGTATATAAACTGCAAAATTTACAATGTTTTTCAGGTAAGAGTTATTTTATTTGAGTTTGCCTGATCCGGTCCCCATCGCTGGTCCCAAGTTTTTTAACTCCATTTTTGGGTGTTCTGTACTGTTCATTCAACCCCGTGGTCTTGTTTGTGGTATGAAAAGTACCAGACAGGCGCCTGCGCCAACAGTTTTTTTTTTTTTTTTTAATAAAACTTCTTTTGTAGCATTGGGGATAAAAAATTCTATGGAGCTGTTAAACCGACCGACATCTGACGTGAGTCGACATTATTCCACATTTTTTTTCGTTTTGTGGATTTAATAGATGAGTGCAAATATGTATGTATCTGCATTGTGTGTATTCGCTGAGAATTTTTTTTAGTTAGCACGTGTTGTGGATTCTCATTCTGTAGGTACCTACATGAATTGTGTGTATTAAACGAGAAATTTTTTTTGTTGCTTTTTTTATTATTTGTTTCTTAATATATTGGTTGTTGATTCGCATAGATTAATGTAGTAGGTAAACGCATTGTGTGTATTCGACGAGGAAATTTTGTTGATAAGATTAGATTAGTGCGTGTCCAGTATAATGAATATCCGATATAGCGAATTGGCGATATACCGAACGCTTCTTAGATTTACATTAACATCTCTAAATAGCGAACGATGGTCACAATTTGCTTTCCGATATAACGAACGGATTAATAGTTTCACATAAAATGACTGTGTTTTCTTGCATCTGCTCTTATGTCAACTCAAAAGTTTTCTTGCATGTGTGTTGCCCAAGGGGCTTACAACTTTATCAAGTTTTGTTTTTCTTTTTTTTTAATTGGAAACTCGATATAACAAACTCGCTCGATATAGATCTTGACCTCGAACATTATATCATTCGTTATACACTGTACTTCGTAAATTTATACATACGGAGTAGTATAATTTGCAATGAAATGTATTTTTGCTGAACCATGAATCAAAGTTCGAACGACGACGGGATTGTGGTATCTGGGACATTCGGGATTATGGTTTTTTGTTTTTTTTTTTTAATTATATTGGTACAACAGATTTCAAAGTATTAAACATTTTATTGTTTAATTTTTTTTTAAATTATTTATTACAATTTGTTGCAAGCCCGAATTTCCTTGAAACTAAAGAAAGTCTAGCTCTGGATTGAGTTATGACTCAGTATAATATCCTCATTGAAGGATAATACTAATCCTTTTCAAATCAGAATGCTAGAAAATTAAAAAAAAAAATTCAATGGAAAAAAAAGTTGGTTTGAAAACTTTTCTTCAGTTCTCTTTTTTACATATTGGTGTTATTTTTTTTATTGTAGTTACAAACGCTCTAAGAGTAACGGCGTTCGGAAACATACATGTTTGAAAAGTAGAGCATACGAAATAGTAAACTTGGCAAGTAAACCCATTAAAATTTAGTCAGTAAAACATCAGATTTTATATTTTTCTTCATTATCGTATTAGAGGATTTACCACCCCACCAAATTCCATTACTCAACAGCGACCAGAAGTGGTCTGCATCATTGGTAACAGTTCTGAAAATGTTGGTAGATACCGCGCTCCTGAATGGAAACCTCTGCTTTTGCATTTTTGCCTTTGTATGCAATTTAAGCCCCACCAATTTACCAAATTTCATCTTTCTGCAGCTATCGGGAAGTGTTCCATTCAATTAACACCAATTCTTAGGAAGTGGGCGGATAATACGCCTCCTTAATAGAAAACGTCAGATTCTCTTTTTTTGTAGGCACTTGACCCCTACCAATTTACCAACTTTCATTATTCGGCAGCAATCAGAAGTGCTCCACTCAATTAACTCCAATTGCGAGGAAGTAGGCGGATACCACGCCCCTGTAAATTTTTGATTTAAATAAAAGACCTAACTTTGTGCAAAGATTTCAGGAAGGGCTCCATACTTTTCATGATGTGTGAGTGAGTGAGTCAGTTACGGTTTTTGGGATTTTTGATTCCATAAATCTCAGGAACCACTTGCGCTAAAAAGTTGCAAATTAGTAATTCGTCATGCTTAACTAGTTTAGCAAATGTTCGGAATTTGAAATTTCTGACATCATTGGTACTGAAGATAGAGGTGTCGAAAATCGTCTGAGTTTGTGCCTGTGAATAAAGCCTGTAGTGCCATAAATTGGCTGGGTCTTTTCATTCAGTGAGATAACGACTTCCTTAAATAGTTAAATAAGGATAAGCTTCATTGAATATTTAAGGAATTAAAATAGTACTAAGGATAAATAGTTAATGCTGCTTATGCTGAAATTTTCAATTTTAGTTGTAGATGGCTAAAGGAGAGTTACGTGAGATAAAAGGATTTCTTTAAATACTTTACTTAAGCTTAGATGAAACTTTATAGAAGTAAAAAGCACTCACACATAATTTTTTTTGTCGGTTTGCTTTAAATTATTTTTATTTCAATATTTTGATAATAATTATTCGGCTTTCATGCCGAAGTGAATTATTTTAGTTGCAAAGTGAACTAAGCAAGATTTTTACTTCCTTTAATATCTAGGTAATGTGTAGAGGAAGCTTTATAGAGGCAATGAGTTGCCTTTCCAAAATTATTCAAGTTATTCGATTCACTGGATTTTTTAAACTATGTATGTCAAGAGTGTATGATATTTCATAACAAACTTGATACATTTTCTTTTATAACGAATTTCAATTTTAAGAACAATTTTGGTGGGGCCCCCTCTCACAAAGGATGGTTAGTCCAACCCTTGATAAAAAGCTTGCGATTTATTTGTCATGCTCACTGGTTTAACATGGTTGCCATTTATACCACTTAATTGGCACACACACTCAACCCAACATAAAGGTGATATTATGTAAGAACCTATTTCCACTCATTTGATTCTGAATGATTTGTCAAAACGGAAAAAAAAATGAGCTAGAAATCGTAGGCCTCTCTATGTTATTTTTCGTCAAACCTTATGATGGATGTTTCTACTATAGAAAAGTCATAGTCGTCCTTAGGCGGGTTTTCGTTCGTCGTTGTCGTTATCGTTATGTATTACCAAAAAAAAAAATCTTGCCTTCAATTCACGATGATTTATTGCTGAGATTTATGAGTTGGTTGCGCGGTAGTGGAAGCGCGACGGCCGGCGCAGCACGGCGATGAAATGGAAAATCTAACAAAAGTTTCATCGGTTCAGAGCATAGAACTTTGGTTTGAGTTTTTTCGCAGGTTTTCTTCCAGGATTAAAGTGAGCAGTTTTTTCTTCGTTTTTGCAAAAAAGGCTCTTAGGCGTTTGGGCAATTATGTGACGCACGGTTGAAACAAGATGATTTATGTTTTAGAAGTGTGAAAGATTGCGGGTTTTTTTTTAAGATTGAGTAAGAGACGGAGAAAGGGAAACAGGTTGAAGTGGAACGTGGGTAAAAAGGCGCACTACATCTTTATGTGTGATTTTGTCAATATGTCATTTTAAATTAATTTTATTCTTAAAACTAAAATCTAGAGCTAAAGGGTAGGAATGTTGATTTTTCTTTTAAAAGAAAGATTGGTGGCACATCTTAGTAGTCAAATAAAAAGGTTATTTTTTTGTCTGGAATATCGATCAGCCCGCCAAACGATTTAAGCAGAACGACAAAGTAATTAATTTGGCTTTGAAATAGGATTTGAGTAAATGTTCAATACTCACTATTGCGTGTTGTTCTACTTAATGGCCTTGAATTTGATGGGAATGGATAATAGGCGAAAAGGGCATCAATTAGCTGATTAAGAAACTAGAGAATGTTCATTTTTTTAGTTGGATTTAAATGCCAATAATTGAATTTGTCCTGAATTTCAGTCAAAGCAAGACTATACCTGAAAGTTAAAATTTATAACTACTAACAAATTAATAATAAAATAAATAAATTTTTAATATAATTTGTGGAAAGAAACTAATGGCTAGGGGCAGTTTGTGGAGAAATAAGTGATGGCTTACACTTTCATATATTCCAGAGTGCTTGCAGAAATTAATTTGCCTTTCTCAGCATAAGAGATACTTTGGGAAAATTGACTCCTTATCAGCAGTATCCAGGCGGAATCGAGGAATTTGGTGCTTCAGTTCTTGGTGTATAATTTTTACCACTCCAGATAAGAAAGCGTGCTATTGTCAAAAATAAAATAAAATAAAATAAAATAAAATAAAATAAAATAAAATAAAATAAAATAAAATAAAATAAAATAAAATAAAATAAAATAAAGTAAAATAAAATAAAATAAAATAAAATAAAATAAAATAAAATAAAATAAAATAAAATAAAAATAAAATAAAACAAAAATAAAATAAAATAAAGTAAAATAAAATAAAATAAAATAAAATAAAATAAATAAAACAAAAATACAGTGCACCCTCGGTAAAAGCAACCCTCGATAAAGGCAAAACTTCGATTAAAGCAACACCCAAAATTTCACCATTACCGACTCAGTAATTGCAACTTTTCAAAAAATTATGACTCAGTAATCGCAGCTTTCCAACTATGATCTCTGTTTTCGTTTATTCTGCGCTTCTATTTTCTGGACTTTGGTAAAACTGTAACTGGCACTCTTGCAGATATCTTACAGCTGCTTTTCTTTGACTTTTCTACTTTTCTTGATCGTACGTGCATTAGTTTTATGACTTTTTTTCATTTTCGGGTTGGAAACTAATTATAAGTTTTGATTGGTAAAAAAAAGTTCCCAAACTGTCAATTAAACAGAATGCCGAGATTTTAACTAAACTGAGTTATGGTGAATCTGTTCAATTGCTTTATGAAACTTATAAATGCAGCAAATCAACCATTTGCTGAATGGGTGGCTGAAGAGCACTCAGTTTCACTTGAAGACATATTAACTCCGCAAAAACTCAGGGAGCTGGGTTGTAAATGACTTGTATTGTTTTTTCAAGATTTTTTTTTTGTTGAAATTACCATAAGTTATCATAAGTTATTTTTTTAAAAACATTCTAGCAGAAAATATGTATTGATTTCGTTATGATATTCTTTTGAAATGGATTAGGAAAATAAAATAAATTTCCTTTAATTTTTGAGACTTTAATTTTCAAGTCAAATTACTATTAGTTGCTTTTACCAAGAGCGCATTGTCAAATGAAATAAATTAAAGTAAAATAAAAAAAAAATAAAAATAAAAATAAAATACGTAATATTAGATAAAATAAATTCAAATAATATAAAAAAAATAAAATAAAATAAAATAAATTAAACTAAGAAGAATGCCCAAGTTGTTTAATTAAGTTTGAACACCTGTTGGTGTAATTCTCGAAAAGATCGTTGATATTTATGTTACAACTTTTCATAAAACAGCTTTCCACCAGTATAATTGCTGCCATAAATCTCACATGAAATGAATATTTGCTTCGAAAACACTCATTTAAATATATATTTGGCCCTTAACCTTTTCTGTATTTTGAATAACTTTAAACCTTTCTAATTGTCTGCGGTAGTTATATAGAGAGGATCTTCATTTCTAATTGTTTTGTATAGAAGATCAAAATGCACAATCTTAAACAGTGAAAGTGAACTCTAGTTTCAAGTATTGATCATTGATCTCAGTGGCATCACGATTGTGGGAGCATTATTATAATGTTTCTCAATTCATAATGCAGTGGAAAAAGTTTCTTTTTTTATAGAAATTACGTTCGAAAATCCAGACTTTTTCCCAACAGACTTCATTAGTAAAGATGTTATTCAAAATTTACTCCTATCTAGTTGATTGTGCCAGCAGTCGGATTCTATTGCCTAAATGGTTCATCAGATTTGGGTAAGGGTACACCTCAGATTAAGAGGGTGTTAAAAATAAATACAAAACAGACAGAATGGCCAATTTCCAGAAGAGTTGGGTACGATGGATTGCGCGGTTTAAAGTATGAAGTCCACTGAAAAAGCATAGGCACAATAATACTCTTAGGTCCGTTTGCTGATATGAAACTTAAGAGTTTATATTCTACATTAACGCTCTAGTAATACATATAGCATTGCACCAAGCTCAAACCTAAGAATAACACTCGTTAAGTGAAACATAATTTATGTTTTAAAAGAAGTAGTTCATAAAATATTTAGGTATGACATAAGAGATTGAAGCACTCGTAGAAAGAATTTTTGGATAGGTATTTGGTTTAGTTATTAGCGCATTCCACGTAAAAATAAATGAAAACGGGTTTTAAAATTCTGGATGTGCTTGACGATGTCGTATAAATCCTGGAAATTTCAGAAGTTTGAATTCCTCGTAAAATATACCAGAAAAATGAATGGGGCGTATTCATAGTCGTCTTAAAACTGAGTCTAAGTTAAACCTAGGTTTAGTTGAATTTTCGGACGTTGAATCTATTTTTTTAAGTTTATCATTCGAAAATATTTGAAACTCTATTATGTTTAGTAAGATAAATTAATAATCTTATAAGAATATAAAACAAAAAAATTGTAAGTAAAATCGGTCTGTATTCATTGAGACAAAGTTGTCTTAAACTGTAGTTTAGTAAAACCTGGGCTTATCAGCGACTATGAATATGTCCCAATATTGTTCTTCATTTGATGACCTCATTTTACAAAAAAATTCGGGCTTACAAAAGAAAAGTGAATAATAAATGAATGAAACTTCGATTATATAAAACTGCGCTCTACGAACAGCGTGTCCTATTTGGAATCCAGAGATAACATTAAAATCCAAGAAGATGAAAGAAAACGATTGGAGCAATTAAAGTGGAACTATACTTTGCGAGTTTTCTCGCTTGTTCTCTTGTGTTGTCCTTATGTGTACCCTGTGGTGGTGCTCGTTAGGTATATGCCATTAACTAAACCCGACGCATGTCGGATAGTGCCAAGCATAATACATATTGTGAGAATCGTGGCTCTGAAGCTGGTGAAAGCAGCAACACTAAGCGCAAATTACATTTCGACTTGCTGCAGCTGCCACATACCGACGTGGGATGATTAACAAATTCCCGAAGTCACGAAGAAACTAACTGCGCTGGTGGTTCGCAGAAGAAGAGTCGAAAGTCAATAGAAAAATAATTTATCCCTAAAGTCGAAGAAATTACGTGGGCGTCGCCATCGCCTACACCATCTACCTCGACTGCAATGACAGTTCTCACTATAGAAGCTGTGAAAGTTGCGGTTTTCCAACTGTTCCGTTGGTACCGGCTGCTCCTTCACTAACACCGGTGGCAAACAGCACAATAAGTCACGCACAGATTCTTTGGAAACATATGGGTGATAGTATTATTACAGACTATAAAGCACCCGAACTGGACTTTCATAAACCATTCCAAACTGCCATTCCAAGCAGAGAAGAATGGACGAACAACCAACCCTACACCAGTGATTCAGCGATAGCAATCTATACTGATGGCTCCAAAATGGACACTGGTGTTGGTGCAGGCCTTTTATCGGCATCTCTTGAGTTAAACAACTCAATTAGGCTCCTAGATTATAGTAGTGTCATCCAAGCGGAGGTCCTGGCACTGAAAACAGCTGCTAGACAGGTAACGATGATGGCGCTACCACGGGCTGATATCACCTTTTATATAGATAGCCAAGCGGCAATAAAAGCGATTTCGGCCACTGTGGTAAAATCGAAACTTGATTCTTGCTGCCGCAAAGAGCTAAAAGTTCTTGGTACGCAACACAATGTTAGACTCTGCTGGTTCCCGGAACACAGCGGTATACAGGGTAACGAAAACGCCGATGAGTTGGCAAGACAGGGATCAGCGCTTGACGTCAGTCAAGCAGAGCTGGTAAATATACCACCCTGTTACATTTAACAGAAAATTTCTGACAGGATCCTAAAGAAATCCAACACAAGGTGGAGCCTACTTGATACTTGTGACACTACCAGGAAAATATGGCCATGCTTCAACAAGCACAGGACAGACAAAATTATGCAACTCAACAAGAGATCCCTTCGCTCTCTTACAAGCATAATCACTGGACATAACCTGCTGGGATATCATAAATTCAAAATGAAACTCAGTACAAATGATCTATGCAAGGGATGTGGTGACGAAGAGGTGCATGAGGACACCTCACACTTTCTCTGCCACTGCCTGCACTCTATCACCAGAGATAGAATCTGTTAGGCAGCTACTTCTTCAATAATTTGGAAGAGCTCTCTAATATTTCAGGAATTAACATATCGAACTTCGTCAATGCTCCAAATGGCTTGACTGATTCAGAGGACACAGGCTTATATCGGAAAAGAGTGACTACACTTCGGGTAACACAATGGATCTACATTGATCTAAGTGTGACGATAACGTCATCAATTGTCAGCTCAATTACCTAACCCTAACCTAACACCGGGGGCCGTCACCAATAAGTCGGTATTGCCAAAAGACGACCTCTACAATAAACCATTTGAAAGCGTGAATTTGTGTACCGCCCAAGTCCCGACATTTTTTAATTTTATGAATAAAAATACTCAATTATAACACAATTTCCAAACTGTGCCAAACTAGTGCCGTGCAATTAAGGTTACATTTAAAACACCTTGGGTCTTACAGGCATATAGTTAAATTAAATTAAAATTTTCCCCGTTTTAATTTTAGATTTGTATGCAATATTTTACTATTTTGACATCGTTAGCGAAGTTAGATGTATTTTAAATCTGTTACTTTGCTAAGTTCCACATAGATTTTTACGTGCAACATACATAAATTTATGTATTACTTAAAACGTATGTGAAACTTAGCTAGTAACAGGATGTATGTTCTGAATCAGCAAACGGGCCTTAATATCCTAACTAAAAGCTGAGTAACGCATTTTTTAAGCTCGAGCGTACATTTTGCTTTTGTAAATTTTTTGTTGTAATTCTTGCTTTTGTAAATTGTTGTTGTAACTTTCTAAACAAAACTATCCACCCTTACCTAACCGAGCTGCCACACACCAGATGATACTCTCAAGTCTCATCGTGCAGTCTCCATATCATCGTTGTCTGTGTCTTTTGAAAATATACATGAGCAATCCACATTGATATTCCCAATAGGTGTATAAAATTTCTTTGGAGCTTTGTTTTTTCTTTGAACCTTTTGAAAGCTATTTATAATTTCGGTATAGAGAGGGTCAGTGCAAACAACGAAATACTTGACAAAGGGATGCATCCATGAGATTTGCATTTAGGAGAATTTGGTCAGACGGTCTCTTCTCCTTTTGTCTTAAGGACATATCATCATTTCAGACCATCATTGTTCTTTTTTATTTATTTGATGAAACAAATTGACCAAATTCAGCTAATAATTAACTAGCATTATATCATTCCAAGAAATTGTTCATTTAAGTACCTTCTTCATGTAATTGTTCTTTGAACAAAACATCGTCATCATCACAATACCAAAAAAAAAACTTGTGCGACTTGGATATTGTTTTTGTCCTTATCCTTTATACCATTGGGGTAAACCTTTTTATATTATTTTCTTCAATGTCATTCGTTATTAATGCTTAGTTGGCAAAAGCAGCTGGCACCGGTGTCATTTTTCAAACCCAAATCATCGTAGGTATACACAGGAGCGGATAGAGAGATAAAAAACGTTGGGGTAGTAGGTACCCAATGACCTCTCGATATAAATTAAGTTACAATAAAATTTGTGAGATATAACATTAACACATTAACTCATTATACACCCTCGAAATGTAGGTCTGGCAATTATGCCTCTGTATAAATATATACTTCTTCCTTGGGTTTTCTTGGCTATTGTCTGCACGCACTTGATTATGATTATTTCAGGTGGGGGACTCTTATATGTACCTCATTTTTTGTAGTTTAACATATACAATGGTCCAGTACAATTATTTAAATTTTAAAAAAGAAATATTGTTTGCATTCTTAAAAAAGTCGATATAAGCTTTTGTTGTTTTGAAAGCTCAATATTTATTTAAAAAAAAAACAACAATTATTCTCTGTCCCAAAAAAATAGGCATTGTAGGCAAGATAGGACGTTTGCCTCTCAGTCTCGCTACAATGGATTGCATAAATCTGTCGCTCAATAAAGATCTCACAGGGTTTTCGTAGTTTGTATTTTAAATGGACCCAAATATGAAAGCTCTCAAATCAAAAGCACATCAACAGAAAGGAAAAAAAACGAACAAGTTAAAAAGTGGACAGGGCAACTCTGAAAGCACATCAATATTTAATGGGGTTGATGAATAGCAGCAGCAGCCACACGCCACAGCAAAAGCAATTCAGTCCACATTCATATGTGCGCTAATTAGGACATTGGGTCTACGCCAGATGCAATGAAATTTTCTTTTATTATTTTATAGATTAGGGGCCGGCCAACACATTTTATGGAGAAGTTCTTTCAAATTAGTATGGTACAAAATTATGACACGCTACTGATTTTGAAAAAGATTTCCCATAAGACGTATTCTGCCTATTTTTCTGGGACAGATTATAGTTCCATTTATTAGCAACTTTAAACATAGTTAGCAGTTAAAGCCAATACACCAATACAAATGCTAAAAAAAAGTCGTAAGCCGTATTTTTTTAGAATTTAGTTCTTAAGAACCGAATATCATATATTGCTCGCTGTACAAAAATTAGATAGTGAAAGATATCGAGTGTTAGCAAAAAATGATGTCATTATGTTTCCAATTTCCAGAATAAGTTTTTTTGATCAAAAATAAATTCTCAAAAATATTTAAATACAAAAAACATTACATTAATACTTATTTATTTTATATTTCTTTCTCTTTCAGGTAAGTGGGAACACATACAATCGGCCCAATACAACAATACATTATTAAAGGTTAATTTACAAAAAAAAAATATGAAAATTTTTATAGAAACTGCACATATTTAAGCTGGCACAAATTGACGCATACTTTTAACAAGCCGATTGTCCAAGCAGCCTCATCCCATTTTCACCTAAAACCACAAATACTTTTATATATACATATACATTTTATATATTTACTGTGGTAAAAAAGTGCTTATCAGTTCTCATTTGGTGATTCCAATAAAAAATGCTTGAGAGGGTTAAATAAAAAGTTGGTTGCAATGAAAAATTGTACCTTAAATATGATATTTCTTACTACTTATCACATCGAATAGTATTCAGTATTACGTATTCCGTCTGTTTGTTCCTGTGTAGGTCGATCTACAGCCCAAACGCCTGAAGAGATTTCTTTTAAACTTAGTACTTAAGCCATAAGCGTCTTGGCCACGATTAGATTTTCAAATATTGTTTTTAGCCCCAAAAATAACAGTACCTGTCAGAAAATTGTTTGTACCAAAGAGGTAAATCTTAATTAATTATCTCGAAAACGAGGCTTACGTTAGGCTCTAACGATTTTGATACAAAAAAAAATACATTGTATTACTGTCTAGATTTTTTGAAAATTCAATATTTCGAAAGCAAATTGACGAATTCTTTGAAATTCTTTTTTTAAATTTATATTGTTAAATACATAAAATTATTAGACCTACATTTTTTACTACCGTAATATGAAGGTAGATACTACTATCTATATTACCAGTTTGCATTTGGAAAAAAAATCGATCTTGAAATCTTAATCAAACTTGACATTGCGATGATAGCGAAGGCCAAGAAAGAGGGTCCGGCAATTCCGTGTGCAGGTCGATCTACAGCCTAAATTAGTGAAGAGATTTTCTTCAAACTTGGTACTTAAGCGTTTTAGGTGATTGTGTCAAACATATTTTTGAAACGTTTTTCTAGTCCGAAAAATAACGGTACTTGTAATAAAATTTGTCTACCATCTTAATTATCTCGAAAATGGAATAATAATGAATTTGATAAAAAATAGTGTGTGCACTTATTTGAGTAAAGTCTACATTTTGGTTAAACATTTTGTGTTTTATATATATTGGTGCAAAATTTTAAACAACCCATTGATAAGGGCTTAACATGTTACTAGTTAGCAATTTCCTAAGTGCTTATTGATTGAATAACTATTTCAAAATTTCTAAACCTTTTCTTAACTAGTAAATTGCTAATTAAGCAGAAAGCTGAGCATTTGTAGGGTTTGAATTTTGATGAACACAATTATTGTTGTTATGTGTTGTAATTTAATTATATGTTGATGAAACCCCAACATGTGCTCTAAAAAGGTATTAGTTACTTCTATTTTCATCATTTTAACTTCATTATTTACAAAAAAAAAAAACAAACAAAAATTGTGCACCAGCAGGACTCGAACCTGGGTACCCCGCGTGCAAGGCCGATATACTATCAGATTCCATAATGGTTTTAGCATATTGCTAAAAGTTAAAGTAACCATTGGGTGATGTTAACTTTCGTAAAATTTTAAAATCGTTTAAAATTAGCTCAATCATCTTTTTAGCTTAGTAAATTGCTAAAAGTGGCTTTAGCATTTTACTCAATCGTTTAAAATTTTGCGCCATTTTTTTTTACTTTCTCTTAAACATATAAGAAGTTTTTCGAATTCGTAATAATACTGCATACCAAAATTTTCGAAACATTATTTTTTGAATTTTCATAAAAAAATTAAAATTCAATACATTTTATTTCGAAAATACGTTGAGATTTTTCTTTTGATATAGTTCTTAAATTTATATATTTAAATAATTAGAAAAATACTTAAAATTGTACATATTCAAAAGAAAGGCATAATAAAATCTCTGATGACTTAATTATAATTTAGCTTGATACTCTTTATCACAGGATTCTCCAATTTTTTAAAGCCCTCCAAATTATACGATCACTGTAAGTGTTTCTTTCAACGATGATCACTTCGTTCGACCCAAATCTCTTACTTCGGAGCCATTTCTTCATGTTTGGATACAAGCAACAGTCGCAGAGGGGGCTAAATCTGGGGAATATGCTGGATGGAGGAGTTCGTAGCCTAACTCATGCAATTTTTCCATTGCTGACAAACCCACCTTGTTGGCCTTCTTCGGCTTCGATTTACCAGGAGAAGTCCATTGCTTTAATTGTTTTCTGGTTTCTGGTGTCTTATAGTAAATCCAGGTTGTATCCATTGTTACTAAACGCCGCAAAAACTCAGCCGAACACAACTCTGAAGTTGTCAAACGAATGCTTTTGTAGTCCATTTTGTGCGGCACATATCTTGCGGAAAACTTTTTCATATCCAACTATTTATGTTAAAACGAAATCACTGATCCATGTGAAGTGCCTGTGGCTTCATTCAGATCGCGCACTTTCATTCGCCGTTCGTTAATTACCGAACTATTATTTTTTTCTCAATAAAGCGACCACAACGTTCAGCGTCATTTGTGCTCAGTATTGGTAAGTTACGCGAGTTTTACAAATTTTAATTAGTTACGCGTAACTAATGTAATTAACGTAACTAATGTAACTAATTGAATTAGTTACGTAACTAATGTAACTAACCAATTATTTTGACATATCTCCAGAAAAATCTTCACATCAAAATAATATTCGAAACTAAAAGTCACGTTTTACAAGTTATGATTTAAAAGTTACAAAATTTCTGATTTTAAAAGTTAAATGTCGTAGTCCAAAAAATGTAACAACCCGTCAATCCGGAAGGCCTGTTACCAATTCGTATGAAGATCTCGGATTCATGCCAAGAAGATGCCCAACAAATAATTGAGTTATTCGACCCAGCTAATTAATAATTGCCAACAGTCAACAACTTCATTAGTTGACGCTGTCAAGTTTTGGTGGTTAGAATTAAAATGTAATGACAAATTAGAGAACAATTATCATTTTCAAATTAATAACTTTCTTTTAAATATGCTAGATTCTAAAGGACTATCTAAGCTTGCAAAAAAATTGCTTAAAATTCAGCAGAAATAGAGCGTACATTTTCAAAATGGTCTCTTATTTATAACTCTTTGAGAAATCGACTGTCTTTCGAACGTTCCAAAAAATTAATGTTTCTGTATGGAACTTTAAGAATGGAAGACATAAATTTGACGTTTGACGAGTTCAGCTAATTTAATACCTACAAATGTATTTCGGTTACATACATGCATTGGATCTCTGAATTCTTTTATAATTTTTTTTTGCTATTTGTTATTTATGTTCTACAGGGTGCGCCAGAGAAACTTACTTATTTGAAAAAATTCCCGCGCGGTGATTTAGGCGATTAGAGGGTCGAGAGGGGCGCATCTGGAGGGGCGCATCTGGAGGGGGAAGTTCCCAAGTTTGTTTCCCCATGCAGTCAGTTGCCATCATGGTCTGGTCTAGAGAGCAGCGGGCCTTCGCAGTCGCGAGCTTCTTTTCTAACGGTCGCTCACTTGTTGCTACGCAACGTGCCTTCCGCGCTCGCTTTGAAATTCCCTCTCACAGACTCGTTCCTGGCCGTAATTCGATTCTGTCGTGGGTTAACTCATTTCGGGAGTGTGGAAGTGTCGCTAAACCCAGAAATGGACTTCAACGGACCATCAGATCTCCGGAAAATATCGAAAGATTGAGGCAGTCAGTTATGCGTTCTCCCCGGCGTTCGGCTCGCAAACACGCAGCTGCTATGGGAATTTCTGACACCACTGTTCGACGAATTCTCCATGAAGACCTTCAATTTCATCCCTATAAATTGGCTGTTGTGCAAGAATTAACTGAACGCGATTTTGTTGCCCGCGACGCCATTGCCAACATACCGATTGATATGCTGCAAAGAGTGGAGACGAATTTCAAAAATCGACTTCATCAGTGTATGCGCAATTGGGGTCGCCATTTATCCGATGTCATTTTCAGGACTGCATAAAAAAAAATTGGGATATTGTATTCTCAAATAAAAAAAAATTAAAACAATAATTGAAGTACTTTTGTTTTTATTAAACTTTCAAATAAGTAAGTTTCTCTGGCGCACCCTGTATAAACAAACATTTTTGTTTACTTATAAATGTTATTGTTTCTTTTATTTTTCAATGTTCAGTCAGTCAACACTTTTTTAGCTATTTTAGTTACATTAGTTGCATACATACATTGGTTACGCGGAAAATGAGGTTTAAGTAATTGCAATTAGTTACGCGTAACTATATGGGTAACTTACTCGGAGTAACTTACGTTGCCCACACTGCTTGAGCTCGAATGAACTCACCGAAATTGAGTAAACCAGTGGTGAAATGTTCCAAAATCGGTGGTAAAGAATCCGCATAAAATTTCCGAATCTTTTGTTTGGCTTGCATGAAGGTTTTTTGACGTGAAAATAGTAAACATAAAAACTTTAACTTAAAATGCTCGTATAGGCATCTATATAAAATGCTGCCACAGCAAAACTATATATCTGTCAGAAAATTTGGATGCGTTCTTTTGAAGATGATTCTGAATTCTTGATTTATGATAAATTCAAGATGACAAAGTGTTCGATGAAAAATCCAAACCGGAGCAGCTTTTTTCTTCTTTTTTGACAGTTAATTGAAAATGCTCTGCTATTCCTCTATGCCCTAGCAGATTTCATCGAAAAAGCTTTATGGCATTTTCTAAATGATAGCCCGTTATAATAGGAATATAATTAAAAGTAGTGTCGATGCTCAGCAATTCCTGATTTTAGCTGTTCATACTTTTACAGACGCACAATGACATAAGTAGCAAATTCAACACTATTTTCGAATTAGGGTATCTATAACTACTCTCGGGGCTCCCTTCTAATCTTATAATGCTACATTCTCATTAAAAAAAAAAATATAAAACCTTGTAACTAACAGTAGGTGGTCATAGGCAATAAATTGTTTTCAATTGGGCGCTCAGAGGTCTTAAATACGTGCTATGTACAACCAATTTCAATTCACTTTGCTATTTAACTGTTGAGTCGCCATCGGCAAAGTCCCACTGCACTAAGGCGTGCAGTGCGCATATTTACATCGTCGACGTGCGTCGTCGCCTCTTTCGTCGCCATAAAACCATTGGTATGGGTCAGAATTCAGAAAAAGTTTGTTAGATACTGTCATTTGGGCAGTTGGGTACATGACCGATGATGTTGGTGTAGTGGCTATTTTCGTGTTGAAGAGTGAATTGAATTTTTCCATGTTCCAGACCAGTCAGTAGCTATTAATGTCTTGAATGAGGGAGCCAGCAACAATGAAAAGCAAAAAAAAACTTTAAATATGCGACCCCAAGCGGTGCAACAATTGCTGGGTTGATTTGCGGTTTTTCTGCCTGACCGCAAGGAGAAACTAAAATTACTTTAGTCCCGTCTTGTTTGACTACATATACCAACACAATAATACCTATTGCACTTGTGTTGTTATGCCGTTGAATAGTTTACTAAGGCTCACCTTGGATTAACATAGCTTCAATGCGGTGTATAAAGTGTAATGTGGCAGGAAAGGAAGCTGAGCGAGTTAATCAACTTAACCGAAGTAATTTTTGTAATTCGATGTTTTTCGGTTCACAGTGTTATTTGTGTTTCTATCTGCCGATATAAATGGTAAGATATATTTTTTGTTGTTCGTGTTGTTTTCTTTGTGGACTGGGCGCGCATAATGTGGTTTTCCGCTGAAGGAGATACTACCTATGAGGAAATGTTCGTAATGTGGTTAGATGAAGATTGCCATATAATCAAGAAATTGATGAATAGAACCTGTGTAATTGAACAAAAGAGTTGCTTTTTTAACGAAGAATTTTTAATGATTTTAAATGGCAAAAGTCGATTACTTGATAAGGAACATTTATTTGCTGTTTATTTCAATTCGTTAAATGCTAACGTGAACATTTTTTATAAATAAATACTTAAAACTACTTAACAACTTATTTTTCGAACTATTATAAAACAATGTTTTGAATTATTAAAATTGTCATTTGGTGAAATCACTAGAAAAAAAAATTTATTAAATATTTGTTCAACTAATTGCTTGAGAGGGCTATGAGCACCATAGTTCGATCTACTAAAAATTGATTGAGTGGTCTTTGAAGTCGTGCACTTGAGGCTCTAAAACTGAAGTTAAGAAGAAAAAGAACCGTTGATACTGCTCCATTTACTATTGCTGCGATAAAACAAAGTCTATGGCTTTTCAAGGAAGGAACGTTAATTAAAAGAAGTGTTTGAGAATAGAGGGTTTTCACTTAACCAAGAAAGAAAACGCGGATAAAAGCTCAAGAACCTCCTCTGAATCGCTACAATTCGCATTGAATAATAACGTGCTCACAATACACAGGCATATTCAAGAATTGGTCTCACAAATGAAACAAAAAGGAGATAGTTTGAGAACATAAGGATCACGGAAACCGCTGCCAAATCTCTTAATGAAACCAAGGACTCTGTATTTGCTTTTCTAACTACAAAACGAATATGAGGTATGTTTTGTTGAGAATATAGCACAGTGAAGTAAAATAAATTCAAGAAAACGATCCACAGCAAATGTCTCTACTGGTTTAGGTATTTAATGGTTGACGCCTCTGTTTGTTGCTGGTTTGACATATAGATGTGTTCGATTCTTGAGCATTTCTAACATAACAATTTTGGTCTAAGGTTAAACTCACACTTTTGCTTATATTCGTGTAAATTATAAAATGTAGTCTCAACATGGCTGACCACATTAGCGTTAAACTATGAGTATTTTTTTTTTACGATTTTTCATGTGTAGAAAATGGAAGGATAGATTGCCTGTTTCGTTTTAACGCATGTAAGGTCGTAAAAAAACGTCCTACTTAACTTCTAGTGTGGACAGGGGTCACACACAAAGGGATTTAAAATAATAAACCTTGGAAGTATATTGTCCATGTTTGATGATTCGAACGTAAGAACAACTGCTTGACAAACATGTTTTTTTTTTATAATTGCACAGGCACTAAAGGGGTTTTGACTACCCTTAATATGAACACTCACAGTGCGAGCATTAGGAAAATTGGGGAGGATTTGAAAGGAGATACCGATGCACATTGGTTTTGAATTTCTGAATATCAAAATGGGAGGGGAAAATAGAGCCGGGGAAAGCATTCCACATTCGAATTGTACGGCTAGAGAAAGAATCTCTGTACTTGAGAGTACTTCCGAAGTTGGGCTCAAGGGTAAACTGATGAGCATTTCTAGAAGCGCTAGTAATACGGTTGAATAGTTTAGGGGGATGAATATAACCGGCTATTTCGCTAGAACATTGTTTATAAAAAAATAGCGATAAAAAATGAAAGACATGAAATATTTCGACGGTGTTCCAGAGATGAAAATAATTCATATAGTTCTATCTCCTATCATTCTAAGAGCTCTATTTTGAATTCTATCTAAGAGCTTCAAGTGAGTTTTGGGAGCTCTGGCCTAAATGTGAGAGTTAAACTCTAGTTTTGGACGAATAAAGGCCTTATAAATTACAGCCAGATCAGAAGGGGAGAAGAATTTCTTTCATCTTCGAAGAAAGCCCAAACACTTTGCAGCGTTTTTGGCGACATCAAATATGTGTTCATTCCACAAGAGGTGGTCTGTGATGCACATGCCAAGGACCGAAAGCTGATCGGTTTCTTCAATGCAAGTGCCGCTCATGGATAAATAGCGGCATGGAGGGTGGGTTCTGCTTTAACGATAGAAGACAGCACTGAGTTTTTGAAGCATTAAATTCTACGTGATTTTTTATTCCCCATTGGATAATGCTGTCAAGATCAGAATTTAATGAGCTTACGCTGCCGTTGCAGTTGCAGATCCGAAGAACAAGGAGGTGAATCTGAAAACGAATATGAAAAGCTGAGAGTACTATCGCAGCAAAACCATTAAGTGGATTAGAAGTTCCAGATAAGAGATCATTAATAAAAATGAGAAAAAGGGTCGGAGACAATACGGAGCCCTGGGGCACACCAGCATTTATTGCCGTTTTTCACTACTGCTAATGATTTATACAGATTGTGAGCTTGATTAAAACGATTCGTTCGTTTCGTTATTCGCCATTTTGACAGGCACATACGTTCGTGATTACACCGTTGGTGAAAATGTGTATGTTATTTCATTTCATTTCATTTTGACGTTCACAAAATTTGTAGTTGTTTTGCACAAAAATAAACTCTAGTAGCTAATCATTAAAAATTTTTTTGAATCGCTTTTTTTTTTTACAAATATATACCATTTAACTCCCAACTCAACTCAACTCAATAATTTGTATTTACATGGAGGAGCATTGCGGTTGCCAAATCAGAAACATCAAAGTTCAACCAGAGTAAGTGTTAGAATTTTCATTCGCGCTTTCGTTTCTTCCTTCACTCTACATTTCTACACACGCCTCACCCAATCTGTCAAAAAGACGAAACAACCGAAAAAATGAATGGTGTAATCGGACTCCATCTCATGAAAATAAAACAAAATACAGATCAGAGTGACAGCAGCGCTTTACTTCCATCTCTTTTTCCTTGTGCGTGTTTATTATTCATGTAAATTTTGTTTCTTTCGTCTTTCTTGAAACGTGATCTCGATAGAGCTCAAGAGTTTTTGTAATGCATGTTTTTTGATAATTCGTAATATGGTTCAATTCTGATAACACAAAACGACTTATGTTGTACACAATGATATTACATGTGAATTCCCCAACGGAAAATAATTTTATTGAAAATAACTATTTTATAAATTCCGCCTAAAAAATTCACGTGTGTGACAAGCCTAAGGATCAAGAATCGAACACATCTATTATAATCTTTTTTACCCAGGGCATTGCCTCACATATTGCCATTGCCTTGAATATTGCCAATGGAGGCTATTTGGAAATTGGAATTGCAATATTGCCCGATCGATGAAAGGCAATAATTGCTTTCCATCTCCGAGGCAATATATTGAGCAATTCCAAAATGGCTTCACTTCCAGTTATTTTAAAAAGGTGCCGTGGTTGAAGCAATTTACTGACTCAACAAAAACGGAAAGAAAAAACAATATAAAATAAAAATGATTGAGCTTAAATTAACAAAAATAGAAACAATAAGGTTTATTGAAATTCAAATTGCCAGCAATGAAATGGCCACTCAATATTTTTATTGCCATTGCCTAAATATTGCAAGTGGAGCCACAGTGTTAAGGTTTACATACCAACATTACCAAAATAACAAATATACACAAAATTACACCAGCGCCCTCTGAACTTGAGTAGCGAAAATGAATAATATCAAGTAACATTTCACTGGAACAAAAAGGTAATGTAGATGCCAGTGGGTTTTTGTTTTTGTATCTCTTGTTACATTCTGAATGACTGAGTTTCTTTTTCTAAACAAAACACTCCTATTGTCAGTAAATGTAAGTTCCGAATCTAAAACAACTCCCAAGCCAGAAAAAACAGATACTCTACTCAAAGAACAAGAATCAAACATATAATCAAAAATGATTGGAACTTTCTGGCGTGTTAAACTCAAGGTTTTACATATGTCAACATTTAAAACAAGACGGTTAATATTGCACCATTCTCCAAATAATCTTAATTCTTCTGGCAATTGTAGACAGTCAGATGTAGAATAAATTCTTTTTAAAAGTTTATTGTCATTAGCATATCTAAGGACAGATGAAATTTTTATGATCGAAATCAAGTCATTTATAAATAAAATGAATTAATTTGACCTAAATGGCTGCCCTGTGGGACACCAGAATTCACTACAAATAGAGTCGAAAATTCACTACGAAATATTACTTTATATTGTCTATTTTTTAAGTACGATGAAATGCAATTTAAGAAATTGTCGCTATTAGTGTTTATTTATGTATTAAAGTTGTAAGAGAATTCTTTAAACAAAGTGTAGTAAACAGAAGTTCTGCTTTGTATAGGTTAGGTTAGGTTGAAGTGGCTTTCAGCGTTGTAGCTGATACACTTAGACCAGAGTTGGTCCATTGTGATACCACATGAATCCTCAGATAAGCTAAAAGACTACTGATGTCTATATTGTTTAGATCCCTGAGATCATCGAAGAAAAAGTCTTCGAGATGGAGCTTACGTCTTTGAGATAGAGCAGGACATGTGCACAGGAGATGAGGAACAGATTCCACATACTCCTCGTCCATGCAGCTTCTGCCAAAATCGTTCGAATAAACGCCAAGCCTTGTTGCGTGCTTGCCTATGAGGCAGTGTCCGGTTATGGCGCCAATTACGGAGCTGATGTGCAATCTGCTTAAGGATATCAAACACTTGGATCGTTTCAGATCAAGTTTTGACCAGAACTTTGTTGTTGTCAGGCAGGTGGTTGTATTTTTCCATCTTTGGTTCGTCCTTCCTTAAGCATCTTGTTTCAGAATTAACTTACATGTAGCGATACCTATATTTGCCTTTTCAGGTAATAAAGGTAGTGTCGTTCCAAGTCCCTCGGCCTTACAATTACCTGGAATATTCCGGTGCCCTGGCACCCAACATAGGTGAATATTGAACTGCTACGCCATCTCCATGAGAGATGAACGGCAGTTGAGAGCAGTTATGGAATTTGTGAAGGACGATTTCAGAGATTTAATAGCCGCCCGACTATTCGAGAAAATGCGGATATCAGTGGTTGATACCACGTTTTCTTTCATCCACTAGAGAACTTCTCTAATTGCCATAATTTCCGCCGGGAACACGCTGTAATGATTAGGAAGACGGAAAGAGAGACTTAATTTTAGTCTGTTTGAGTACACATATCCACCAATTTCGTCATCAGTTTTTGATCCATCAGTATAAAAGTGGATAGCATCACCTTCCAAGAAGTTTAAGTCCTCCCAGACAGATCTTGGAGGAATAGCGACTTGGAAGTTTTTGCCGAATTCTAGTTTTGGGATGGTGTAATCAATGTAATTTGGAAGTGATACAAACAAGTTCAGAATAATAGAATGACCAATATCATTATTGATCCATTGTGAAGAAGCTTTAAGGCGGGCGGCTGTGCTCGCTGCGGTCTTTTTGTTGAAAATATAGAAGGTAGTAGATGGACTAGAACGTCTAGCGCAGCAGAGGGTGTTGTTCTTAATGCTCCGTTTATACACATTGAAGCTGATTGTTGGACTTAGCTCAGCTTGTCACGATTAGCAGCTTTTTCTAGAGCGGTCCACCATATTGTTACGCCGTAGGAAAAAGCGGTCTGATTACCGAAGTATATAGCCAGTGAGTAATACGGAAAGAATGCAATTCAGGTTGCATTTAAAAGACCTCAGGTCTTACAGGCATATAGCTAAATTACAAAATAACATATTTATTCTTAGCCGCCAAAATTGCTCGCTCACTTAACCATTCATTAGTTAATGATGTTTTTGAATACTTTTTTGATAAGTTCGTTTTTCGATGAGACAAAGTTACAGAAATTATGAGGAAATGAAATCAATCCCCTCGATTCGTCGACAGGAACTCGACCATTACCGATAGTCAGCAATTGCTCAGAGAAATTTCAGCAGATGTATCATTTATGCCCGTTTGCTGATACACAACTTAAGCATTTAAGTTCTAGTTTAGCACTTATACGACAGCTTACGCAGAGGAAAAAGTATCCCCTAAGCGTTTTAAGTTGAACATAAATATTTGTGATTCATATCAGCAAACGGGCCTAAGAAATGCAACTCCCATATTTGTTGACAGCAGAAGTTTCTTCACATAGCGCCATAGATTCGATGATTTGAGACTATTTCGTCGACAGCCGTTTGACTGGGAATAACTGACAGTGTTTGGCGGAAATCGCAAGACAGTAATATCATTGCTCTTCCAAAACATCTTCAGTCATTGCGTAGATCTTTTAATGTTTGGTTAATTGCTTCTAAATGCACATTTTTGCGCCATTGTGCATTCATCCCGTTGATTGATGCTGAGTTGGTTGCAATAGTACATGTTGGTTCTTCAATAGTTTGAAGATTTAACGGCAATTTTAATGCTGGTCGAGCAGAACGGGATTGTTCTTACAATGTGGCTGCTATTCCAGAAGAAGCAACTGCAACTGAAATGTTGTATATCTCACAGTGGATAAAACTACTGACATGAGGAATGTCTTACAGTTCCACAATGGACATCCAGGAAATATAAACCACCATTTCCATCATCAATAACCTTCATTAATGTAACCACAAACTTCCTTTTTTTGTGTGATAATATTCACGTTCCCGTTCCAATTCTCGATTAAATGTGCCATTCATTTCACGATTTGGCGCTGGCATTCATAACCTGACTAATAAACTACAGCACATGAGGTAACACATGTCTTCGATCAAGAGTAAAGCCCGATTGTGTTTCTCCTCATTCATCAAAATATAGTGATTTTAGATGAAAAGAAGAGAATTTTGTTTCTGGATTTGGAGTCAGAATCAGAACCAGAAGCACTCACACATTCATATACGTGAACGTCAAACTCGACTGTCATTTTTTGTATCATAATTGTACAACCAACATAATGTTTGATACATCATCATATTGTCTACTTATTAATTAAAGAAAAAAACAAATCTATTCATTGAACCAGTCAAAAGAAATTGACTGATATATGCAATCTTCTCAATATTACAATTTTCTAACGGTTGCTGATATTTTAGCTATCCAATTTTTTAACCAAACATTCGAGTCAATATCATTCCTGAAAATTTCACATTTCTACGTGCACTCCTTAAAAAGATAAAATTCTTTTAGTTGATAATGCGTTATGCGTTACGTAACGAATCAGTTTACCCTCCCGGCTTGTTAAAGTTTGCCCAAGCTTTATTGCATTCAAACAGACCTTTGTCTATTAGTGTCACAATATTCTTGTGTAAGTCTGTGTTATATAATTTCTTCGAAGCACATTTAGCACAATCACTGCAGTTCAAATTGTAGGTCACCATCGCACCTAACCAACTCAATCATCTTACCTACTTTAACAAACCCCATTCTAAGCTCTATTAAATTTTCAGACGGAATTGCATTCTGAGAATGTCCTTAAATCATTCTTCGGTTGGGATTTCCACAATAATTGTGTACCTATATGTATACAAATTCCAAAAACATGCTTAATAATTCCCTAGGTATAATCGCAACCAATTAATCAATCTATTGAACATAAATCAATTCATGTGGCATACATTTCAAATGATATACAATTTGGTAGGTAGGTATACTTGAGATCCTTTGTGATGACGTTGATTCAATTTGTGTAATATAGGATGTGCTATAGTGAAGCGGTATCTTAATAAAATTTAATAGAGACAAATTACTGAACTTTAATAAAGGACGAAATCAAACTAATCTACTTTAGAAATGAATTATATATGTATATTTTGGATTCCATTAATTTAAATGAGTTTTCCATTTAAATGGACATCGACGAGGCGTATTTTCAAAATATTTCGGAGCAATATCAAAACCAAAATTTAAGTGGTTCCACTTGTGTATTTGCTTCATGAATTCCTTGAGAACTGATATTCAAAATCATCCAGAAAATCCATATACATATTCATGTTTATTTTTTGTTTTGTTTCTCATAGTCCATACACTCCATATCGCTGGATTGTAGTCAGTTTTTTATTTGCTCAAAATAAATTTAGTTTGCTGCGAATGAAGAATAATCATCCATAAAATGTTCTGTGGGATCATAGAAAAATACAGAGTGAAATGTGGGCACCCATTGCACAAATGTATACCTTAGCAAGCAAAGAAGAAAGTATATGGAACATTTATTGAGTAGAGAACATGAGATGAAAAAAGAAACCAAAAACAATGGAACGATGTAAATAAACGATTTCATCATTGCCATCCCATCATTCATTTGAGTTAGCTGATAAATTTCATTCAAAAAGTTGAGAATAGTACAATTTGTATCCATGTATATATTTATTTCTCAGGTTAAATGAATAATTATGAAAAGATCTAGAGTTTTAAATTTCCTTAAAAATTTTGACTTTATCAAATAATTCTAATTATTGTAAACTATTTTACCGTGGCCTCAAAGATGGACAATTTGGATGGTGTAGGTTTCCTCTCAGTAACCCCATAACTCACTGATTACAGCCGTGTTTTCCAAGCAGATGTCTGGGCAGTGAAAAATGCTGCTATGTGCGAAAGATGGCGCTACCACATGTTCATATCAGGATGATGCAATTTCTGCCATAATTCAAGTGAAAGCTTGTAGCTTGTCGCTAGAACCTGTTATTCTGCTAGGTCCCGGGTCACAGTTATGTTCCGGGCAACGAGAGAGCTGGCCAGCTGGCGAGGAAGGATTCAACACTCGACCCTACCAAGATAGACCCATGGATAAAAATCCCAATTTGTGTTACTAACTAACATAAAATTAGATAGGACATCCTTTTAAGAAGTAAGGCGCCAGTTATAGCTTTTATTACAATTCATCATTGAAAACAAATCAGTGAATTTTTTTTTGGCAAGTCGGTTATAGCTTTCATTGAAACTTGGTTGTCATTGAAAAGATCTTTCATAGCCAAATGTAATTTTGTGGTTAGATTTGATCATTGAAAGATAAATTGAAGCATGGGGACAGGAAAAATGGAAACACAAATCATTGGATCGATTGTGTTCCACTTTTGGGAACCAAATGTCAGCTGTTCATTGAAAATGCTTTTCATCATTGAAAAATCAAAAGTGAATTTACAAAAAGTGGTAGAGCAAATAAAATAGTTTTTTGACAAAAAAAAAATGATGACTTATTACCTTTTTGTTATCAAAAGGTTAAGTGCCTCAGAATTGATAGCTAAGTTTTCAATGATGAGTTTCAATGAAAGCTATAACTTACGCCTAATGAAAGGTGGAAAAAACTAGGGCTCAATTTCGATGAGAAAAGAATAAAAAAATTGCCGTCTGCTTATTAAGATTATCTTAAACAGGAACTCACTTCAAACTTTTGTAAGAGTAATAACCGGATAAAATCACCTGCTCTCCAAAAAAAAAGAAAATTAAGCTCATTAGTGATGACAATATGCAGAGTTTGCGATGACGAAGACGAACACGTGTTATTCTCTAGCACTCTGCCACACAAAAAACAATTTTTTGGGCAGCTATTACCCAAGCTTTGAAAGAGCTCTCTAATATTTCAATCAATAGCCTGTTGAACTTCCAAAAAGCATCTTAATGGATCCATCATGTCATGATCATCCATAGACCTCATATAACATATGATTAGAAGTTACAATACTTCAGGTTATGCCAGAGTATGGATCTATTTTGATCTAATAGTGTCAGTAATGAGATCAACCTAAATTAACCTGACCTAAACCAGTGTGGCCAATGTAGCATCTTTCCTGCTAAATTTAGCGAACTCCACAAAATCTACAAATTTTGCAGCAAGTAACTTCTTTTTTGTTAAAAAAAAGTTTTGCGGACTTATAAAAAACCATTAAAAGATTTTTTTTAAGATAAAAACATGAATTCTGAACTTATTTCCAAAATTGAATAGCAATGGAACAACATAAATCTAAATAAATGGCAAAATATTGAAAATACTGTTGAATTTTGGTGCGAGTTAAAAAGATTCACCGATTCATCCAATGAAAACCCTTACAATAAGTTATCAACTTTGCCAGTCCGATTTTAGATTTGCCTATCTCAAATGCTGCAGTTGAAAGAGTGTTTAGTTTTATGAATCTTGTAAAGGATCAACGAAGGAATCGAATGAAAACTGAAATGTTAAATAGTATAATTTTTATCCGAGATAATTTTATCTGAGAAATGTTGTGATGCCTTCATTATTCCTCCAAATATAATCAAAAAAGTTGCTTCATCAAAATTTTATTTTACCGTAGAAGAAGAACAAGAAACTTCTGATATTTTTGAAGTAGTTTTAAATGAAGCAGAAAACGTTTGCAGTTAAAAATGTATATAAATTTCTTTTACTTAATTAGATTAACATACTCTGTTTTTTTGTTTCTTTTTGTTGCGAAATGGAGTAATAATTATTTGTAAGGTTGTTTCCTTTTTTTTAAATTCAACTTCTTCTTTTTTGGGTTTGATTACTTATTTAAAATCCAACATACTAAAGTAAAAACAAAATTACAAAAAAATACACACTGTATTTTAAACGTCACCCTATGACAAGTGCGATTGGTTCACGCATATATTTACGTTTTTTTTTTTGTTCTGATCAGGTGGATTTACAGTTTTTTTTTTCAACAAAAAAAATAGCATTTTTTAGCAGTTTTTGTAGGCAAGAAATCCTGCTAAAACCATTATTTTAGCAGGATTTGAATTTTTGCATTGGTTACACCACCTCCACCTGAGACAGCTTTACAACTACAATGGAATTACAAATAAAAATAAAATCTGGGTCTTTTTTGTCGAACTGAAGCATCTAAATCGCCTAACTTAGCCCAGACTGAAGTGGGATTTTATTTAATATGTATAAACACAGATTTGTAGCTATTTAGAAACTATTGCCTTAAGAAATCTTAAATTTAAATGCAGGATTTCAATATAGTTATGTGTTCCTAATGTAGACATATTAATGAAATATACTGATACTCTTGTCGCAGTAGTAAAGAGATTATCATCGTATATATCAAGAAATTAACCACCCATTCAACGTCCTTTTTGAAGCGTTTAAGTTATACCCCTGATACCAATAATACTTTTAAAGTACTTAATCGTCGTTTATTAATACTGTTGTGAGTATGTAATATGTCAGTCGTGTATCAATCAGGTGGTTATATGAATTCAAAACTATCAGCTAAAGTTTTTTTTTGTCAAAATGTATTAAATAAATATTCAACGAGTTCATCAATCGATCTGCAGTGTACCTATACTTATAGATGAAACTGAAGTGATGCTGGTAATTAGCATTTAAATTATTTGACCCAAAAATTCCGTAGAGACAATTATTGAGTAGATATAGGTAATACAGAGATGAAATCTCAAAATGTTCAGTCACAAAATTAAGTGATGTTATGGTTTTCAAAAATATGTACTGATATGTCTGCCCATATACTTCCAAACGAAAATGATAAACTAGTATGTATGTAATATCGAGGTGACTAATATTTACTATGGATTTGAAACAAGTTTATTGCGGACCGAATGACCGAATCATAATTTGCATTTAATATAAATTTATATTGTAATATTCCAACACAAAAATTTGGTCTTGAAAAAAAAGAACGATTTCCTTCTCAATAATTTACCACAAACGAAGTAATAAATTTTAAGTTTATTGCTCTTGTTCAGCTAAAGAATAAGGTACCTATATAAAGTTTTATAAGTCACACCTTTCGTGAATATAAAGGCTATAAATATCCAAATTATACCTACGAAAAATTAGATTCTCGGACTATATATTAAATAAATGGCTCCAATATTTGTTTTATGTCAAACTGCTTTGTTATACTGCTGTCCTATCAAACGCAGCGGTGGCGCTTGAATTAATGATATCAACCAACTAAAGTCTAACAGAGATTTAATAAAGTCTAAGAAAATTGGACATACTCGTAAATTAGTCCAAAATTCCGAAAAATTATTAACCTACATGTTGATCGTATTTTCGGTGTAGTAAATATCTCTGGTGAAAGTTCCCCATCGACCATTAGTCCGTTAGATTAATTGCATACAGTCAAAGGTTACGAAGGAAAGAAATAATTTCCCCTAAAAAGGAAACTAAGTAAATGAAATGTTGCATTTGTTATAGAAATGAAAACCAATTGATAGTTATATTATTTTGTTAAGGGAAAATGTAAATAATGAGAAATGTGATGAGCAAACTTTTAGCAAAACGGGTTATACTGATCAAACTTTCCCAAGAAAAATAATGCATATTTTTTCCAAAGACTTTTTTTAAAGTATAAAGTATATGTACTATATAGGCGAATTTTGCATTTGAAAAAAAAAAACGACTCTGATTTGTTCTACCATATTAATTATCTCGAGAATGGCTCTAACGATTTTGATAAAAAAAAACTCTGTGCACTACTATACACATATTCGAATGGGTTATCCATTTTGCGGTTTCAAAAGTAAACGTAAATAAAACACATATAAAATATTTTTTTTTAATGATATTTCTTTTTTATTATAAAGCTTGAACGTTGACATTATGTGTGAAACACTACACAATTTAAATGACCACCACGCGAATTGTTGCAAGCATCGATTCGTTTGAGGTAATTTTCGACCACTTTTTGACACATATTGGGCGGTATCTCAGCCATAACTTGTCGAATGTTGGTTTTCAAGTGATCAAGAGTTAAAGGTTTATCTGCACAAACACGGTCTTTCGCGTAGTCCCACAAAAAAAGTCCAGCGGTGTCAAATCGCATGATGTTGGTGGCCGGTTGATATCGCCACGACGAGAAATTACGCGGCCATGAAATGCCTCTTGCAATAAAGCCATATTCGCTGGAATTGTGTGGCATGTGGCACCGTCTTGTTGAAACCACATATTGTCCAAGTCTTATTCTTCAATAGCAGGCAAAAAAAGTCGGCTATCATATAACCATAACGCTCCGAATTGACGGTGACATACGTTCCATCGTCGTTTTCGAAGAAGTAAGGTCCAATCACACCTCCTGACCAAAGAGCCTCCCAAACAGTGAATTTTTGTGGATGTAATGGCCTCTCTTCAATTACTTGAGGATTCTGAGAACCCCAAATACGACAATTTTGTTTATTAACATACCCACCGGGTGAGAAATGTGATTCGTTGCTGAAGAAAATTTTGTACGAAAAATCGACGTCCACCGACTGTTGCTTAAGCACCCACTGGACGTATCTACAACGTTGTGAATGGTCAGCTGGCTTCAGTTGTTGTTTGAGCTGGACTTTATATGGATGTAGGTGTAGATCCAAATGTGCCGTAAGACAGTCCTAATTCCTGAGAACGACGAGGAATCGACACATTCGGGTCTTCGGCAACACTTTCACTTACAGCAGCGATATTTTCAGTGATACGAGCGAAACGATGATGCACAGGCCTTACAATATTTGTAACCAATCCAGTCCAGTCAAATTTCTTCACAATTTTGCCAATTGCTTGCGTAGTTGGACGATTATGTAAACCATAATCTCCTCTTAAAGCACGATATGTGGCTGGGACAGAATCACCATTTTTGTAGTAGGTTTTAACAATTTTTGTGCGTTGTGCGATAGTTAAGCGATCCATTTTCGTAAATGTCAGACTTTCAACTGAAAAAAATTTGGCTTAACAACTTAGTTTGATAGATGTCGAATTCCAGCCCTATACTTTTGAAACCGCGAAATGGAAAACGCTTTACATTTGAGTTAAATGTTTTTCCATACAACAATTTTTTTGATTTTCGATTCTCTCATAAACGCCTTGATAGACTTCAATCAAAATTCTGTTAGACCAAGATCCCAGGGCGCCCAGACCTTTCTTATTTTCTGATGGATAAAAGTAGTATTAGTACGTACAGTTAGCGTATACGTACCTGATATCTTGGGCCGACGCACGGCCAATTCTTAGGCATTAGGTGTAAAATGCACGTAAAATTTTGCTAACTTCACTTATATTCTGATCGCTGATTTTTACGTATATAAACACAGTAGTGTTTCAACATTTCGAACATTGTTAGAAATGTTGAAACACTACTGCCAGACACCTTCCGTCGGCAGTTTTTATAGCCAGACGCTTTAAAGGTCGTAAAAATAATCATAATCTTACTTATTAGACCAGGAAAATAAGATATTCACTTTAAAAAAAGCTGAAATTTGGTGGAGAACTTCATTTTTACCCTAAGCGTTTTCTAAAAAGCACCCTAAATTTGGGGTAAAATTCAGTTTTTTCCAAATTACTCGAAATCAATAGGTTTTTTTTTTGAAAAACGTTATTTGTACACATTGTAAATCATGTCATTCTACACAAAAAAGATTGAGACACTTTTTTTATCGTACAATTGGTAGATTTGGAGAAAAATAGTCGAAAACGTTGGGGTGTAGTACATTTAAAAAAAAAAATATAATACATTTATGTTTTTGAGTGGGGAAATTTTTTATTTTTTGTTATGTTTAGAAAAACATGTTCTATTAAAAAAAAAAAAACAAGTCTTAAGTGTGGAAATGCTGCCGTCATAAAAATAATAATTTAATTTAATTTTGTTCAATAACTTCCAAAACCTTTACTTTTTTCAACATTTTCTAAGCACAACTTATCTTATTATTGATTTCTGTATGTCAATTCGTTCTTAAGTTATAGAGTACCAAAGTTTAATTGTTGTCAAAATAGGAGCTATATTATTCCTGGTTGCTTTAACGAATGAATTTATTCTATATAAACAATATTTTCTTTAGACAAAAATTTAAGAATGTTTCTTTATAAAGAAATTGTGTAGAAAACGACTTTAAAAATATATTTAAGCGTTTTTTTAAGAATCTTATACATTCGATGTGATCGAACAAGAGCAAGTACGTGCTATCCAGTTATACATTTTATTTTTAATAGGAATTATTATTTAAAAGCAGATATCGATACAATTTAGAGAGCTCTAAATATGAAAATTGGTAGGGTGGAGGGGGGTGACGCTGATGGAGCTAGACAAGGAATATCACAGCTTAAGTAAGAATCCTTGTGCTTGATAGTATGTCACTAAAAGGTAAACTGGTGAGCACTGCTAGAAGCAGTACTATCACTGTTGGTGAGGAATTTAAATGAAGAAGAGCATTCGGCTCCCGGAAATTATGTCAGAGGAAATCACGCAAATTTTGTTTTGGAAAAAACGCCAGAGCTTACTGACAATCTTTCCCAAATTTCTGGCCTTTTTTCTAAAAAAAAATCTGGCTTTTTTTTCCATTTCCTTAAATGGAAAAAACGCCAGAAAAAAATTGGAAAAAAGCAAAAAAAAAATTCGGGCTTGTTTTAAGTTTTTTTTTTTTGCAATTAGGTTCACGACGTCCCCGACCCCCGCTTGACCCTATATAGCAATTCGGGTGCGTACAAGTTTGGGTATATGCACATTTTTTTTGGATTTCTTTTTAAAAAGTTCCAAAAAAAATTACATATACCCAAACTTGTACCCACCCCAAATCCTATATTGGACCAACTAGGAGGGATGAAGAAGGGCAGCCGAGATTTGCAAAAAACACTTCACACAAACCTGAATTTTATTTCTAGCTTTCTAAAATTTGTTGTTTACATTTGAAATCTATTTTACGTTTTGAATAAAGATTTCACAATATGTCATGTGGCCCCGCCCCGACCGGATGCGCAAACCACCCCTTTCGCCTTGTTTGAAAATACCTTAAAACATTTTATGGCCTTTTCTCCAAAATGTTTTTTGGAAATTAGGCCAGAATATTCAAATTTTTTGGCTTTGTTTCCATTTTGGTTGCATGCTCTTTTTCCACATCTATCTGGAATAATTTCAAATATTTTTGGCTTATTTTACAAAAAAAGATCTTCCTAATTTCGGGTCAGAAAACCATTCTGGCATTTTTTCCAAAAAAAAAAAAAATCAGGCGCAATTTCCTCTGGCGTAATTTCCGAGAGCCAGAGCATAACTTACATTTTCAAAGAAAGCCTAAGCACTTCGCAATATCAATTTTTCGATAGTTGGATTCAAATTTTGAAAATTCAATTCTACGTGGTTTTTAATCTTTTTTGGAGATCAGAAATTATTGAGCTATAATCAAACGTTGCCGTTGCAATCCCACTTCCAAAGAATAAGAATGTAAATCTGAAAACGAATATGAAAATGTAAAAAAACAACTCGGAGACCCAAGGGAGCCCTGATGCATGCCAGCATTTAGGTCTAATACGACCTGTATTGAATGGTCCGATAGGTAGGTATATAATTAATTAACTAGAGAAATATAAATTGATCCATACCAAATTTTTTATAAGAGAATTAAATTTTCACGAGTAAAGGGCGAGACCAAGATTGAGGCTAGACTTGGTTAGGCGAGACCAAGACGCGAGTGAAATGTTTCGATTTTGAAAGAAAACCGAGACGACGCACGCGACGAGATTAGCAAAAGTCTCTCCTTGCCTCGTCTCGTTGCCAGCCCTATAACATTACATGTAAGTACAAAACGCTGACATTTCACTAGGTACTTACTGATAGATTTACTTACGTTTCTAATTTCATAATTAAGTACTCTTAGTGGTAGGACAGGAAAAATTAAAGGCACATAAATACACACCCCCGCTTTTCAACTGTTTTTTTATCGCATATAATAGTGATTTACTTTCAAAACCATTTCAATTGAGCCTACAGTTTAACACGGCTTTTTCTTCATCAGAGAAACGGAGTGTTGTGATCTTGTTTTCTTTGTTAAGGTATTCATAAAAGAAGTCGATGACCCTCTAACCATGACATATCATAAACAAAAACTGATGTAAATGTCTTAAGATCGCCTAAGCAAATGCAATAAGCCGATGATGGTACCTATATGAATCTTTCCGAATCTTCGAAAGTTCAAAGAAAATCATCATACATGTGATGCATGGTCAATTAATTATTATTTATCGTGAGCCATGTGAAAAAGTGCAATTCAGTGAAACATAAAATATTTATAAATTCAAGATAGGCCCTTCCCTTCATCCCAACCTCCTAAACAATTAGGTACAGTGAAAATTCCCTTAGGCGGAAGCGGCAGTCGAGACACTTTTGTCCGTCTAAGGGAGTTGTCCGTCCAAGGGAAAAAATTAAAAAAAAAAAACAATAAAAATAGTTATGCTTATAAGTAAATATTATAAATAGCACTGATCTCTATAATACACTGGATAGTGCATTCACACAAAAAAATCGACCCCAATAGAAAACTGTAATAATTGTAGAGGGTCCATGTCAGTATAACAGTATAACATTTTTGTTGCCAAAGTGACATATCAATATGGTTGTTAATGCTTCAAATAAAACTAAATTAAAATTCTTAATTTTAATCAAGCAAGGGCACTTTTTTCAAAAAAATATAATATATAAAAATAAATTGTCAGCACATAAAGGAACAATGGTTATAAGTTTGACCATTGCAATGATGTAGGTACGTCTTTTTCTTAATAAAAAAAAAACATAATAATGATATGTTCGATTGTTTCCAGTGTGCTTTTATCAATTTGGCTATATTGATCGGTACAAAATGCATTCTTAGAGTTTTATTTTGGGTTCTATCCAAAAGGTTCAAATGATTTTTGGTATCTCCTGCCCAAACGTGAGAATTATACTTCAGTTTTGGACGAATGAAGGCCTTATAGATTACAACCAGATCAGATGGGGAGTAGAATTACTTGCACCTTTGAAAAAACCCCAAGCACTTAGCAGCGTTTTTGGCGACATCGAATATGTGGTCATTCCTCAATTGGTTTTCTGATGCACAAATCAAGGACTTAACGCTGATCATTTTCTTCAATGCAAGAGCCGCTCATGGATACACGGGACTTGGGTTCTGCTTTAACGGCAGAGGACAGCATTGAATTTTTGAAGCATTAAATTCTAAGCGGTTTTGTATTACCCATTGCACAATGCTGTCAAGATCAGAATTTAATGAGCTTATCATACGCTACTATTGCAGTTCCACATCCGATGAACAAAGAGGAGAATCTAAAAACGAATATGAAAAGCTTAGAGTACTATCGTCCATTTGTAAAAATAAAGAACTTGTTTTATTTTCCCAACAATTGTATTGCAATAATTTCAGCTTCATTTAATGATAATTTTTCTGCAATATGTTTCGCATTCTTGTCACGTGGTTCATCTTCTTCGGTGTCATTTGAATCGCAATCAGTTACTGAAGCATTTCTAGATTTTCTCTTCTTTTCGCACAATCTGTCTGGTGGTCGGTAAACCAAACTTTCACTTTCACTTGCTTCTCCCATACCATTGTCACCATTTTCTTTACAATTATTTGCATCACTGTTAACCAAATTTTTAAATCTTATCTGGATCCGGCAACCATGATAATTCCACCTCTGTTGATCGTCTTCATCACTACTAAAGTCGTCGACTTCATCTTCGTCTTCGACATTCTTGCTTTTTGATTTTTTCTTTTGAACCTTGTGCTTGACTTTGACAATTTCCTTCAAACGTTTCTTATCGAATTGGTTCTTTTCACGAGGGACCTTCTTTGTAGTTTCAATATCAATTCATTGCATTGTTGAAACATCGAACAGTGGATTTTCATTCATCTGTTGCAATGAACGTCTAGGTGTGCAAATTTTAATGTTACACTGGTCCATTCTTTTTTTCTCGAACTTTAATTTTTTTTTTCTCCAATAATTAAACCAGCGGAAAAATCATGATGCGCACCGACCATTTTGAGCGTCTCAAAGATTTGGTGTGCCAATTCCTCAAGTTCGAGAAATGATTATAGCACCTATTCCATCTAACCAGGTCCATTTTTCCGATCAATAAGTTCTCAATCACCTTGAAAATTTAAAAAGATTAAACAAAAATGTTTCAATTTTTATTATTTCTTGAAACTTACTTTATTCTGAATTGTATTGTTTGTAGGTCTTATGTTGAAACTGACAATAAAAACAAATTGTTTGTCAATTTTTTTTTGTTTTTGAAAAGGAGTGCAATCTGTCTCTTTCTTTCTTTTTATAAAAAAAAACGAGATAGACAATTGCATTGGTGCTACTGTCAAATTCAATTGGAGTAAAAAAAAACTGTTATACTTTGTATGGAATACACTATCCAGTGTATTACAGAGATCAGTGATAAATAGGTACTGATAAAAATAACAAAAATTAAATTCTTAAAAAAAAAAACAAAAAAAAAAATTTTATTTCAATACACGAAAAAATTAAAAATTGTTTGAAATACATATATAGGGTTGCCAGATTGAAAAAAGTTGAAAAGGGGGACATACCGAGTTTTCTAGGGGGGCTGATGTTCAAAAAGGGGGACAAAACATGTTATTGAAAAATACAAAACCCTACCAAAAAAAAGGATTGTAACAACATTTTTATTCAATTTTTTATTATTAAAACATAATCACAAGAATTAACTAATCAACTAAAGTAAATCAACGGAAACAAAAACAACAAAAATAAATTACTTTTTCATTAAAAAAATAATAATTAAATTAAAAAGCAAGAACGGTTTCATCACAATAAGTGTACATGAATAATTAAACATTAATATCTACACTAAGATTTAAACATAGTTTTCAGCTTACTTTTTTTTTCTGTCATTTTGAATAATAAATTTTTAAAACTCCTTACAATTCAGCATGTAATTTTGCTTTATAATTAATTCATTTCAAGCAAATGATTTCTATCTGTCATCCAAGCGTTTAACATCAAACTGAAAATTCTTTCAGGTTGTGCAATTGAGTGTGGAACAGAAAAAATTAAATTTATATTTTTTTTTCAAAATTCTGAAAAAAATCCGCTCTTATTCCAAAGAAGCTTCTTTGTTTTCCATTAAATAAAAACATTCTTTTAAAGTTATGTGCTCTTAGAAAAGAATATCTTCATTTATATTAGCAATTTGAAAAGAAGATACATGTTCTAAGCAATCCCTAAAAACAGGAAATTCATTCCATTTTAAATTTTCTAATTTTTTAAGATAGTCATACTCGGAACAGAAACGAGTATCAATATATTTAATTAAATCTTCTAAAAAAGCATTAGCTGTTTTAAAAAAAAATTGTAATTTGTTGTTCGTTAAGAAAAGATTTAATTTTTTGTTGAACGATTGAGCCATAGGAATGTTCAGAAAATCTTGTTTTTAATGACGATCTTAATTTGTATATAATTTTAAACAAGTATTTTCAAAACCAATGCTTGGAAACAATCCTAAATATGCTTGTGCCAGATTATTTTTCAAAAACTTTTTAAGCCGTGATGAAAACATCTCTTATCCTAAGAAGTATTCTTTAATTGATTCAAACCCTTTATAAACTCTTTCGAAAGGTTTTTGAATGAAGTAAATGGATGCATCCAGTTGTGAAAATTGTATTTACTGTGATGGAATTATTCACAGTTTTAATATGGAAACTTGCTAAGATTTTTTTAAATAGGAAAGAGTAGGTAGTATATATTGCTTTAAGGTGCAAGAAATATTACATAGGGGCGAAAAAGAGGGATATTTGTGTCCCCCTTTGTCATTTTTGGTTTTGGGGGACAATAAATATTTTAATATTTATTTATTTATTTGTCAATAAGTCTTAAACTTAACAATATGTATATGTTAGCTTAAAAACTAAATTAATAAAATGTTGAATAATATTAAATTTTACTGCACAACTGCTGCAGTTGCTTTTGGATCCAAACAATCCGAACAATTCGAAGTGGAAATAGTAATAAGGCAAGGATGTAATCTGAGTCCTTTATTATTTGCTCTATTTATAGATGACTTAGAAGAGGTATTGCAGGGTGGAGCACGTGTTTCAGCGGATCTTTTATTCAAGGTACTAATGTTCGCCGATGATATTGTGATGCTAGCGGAGTCGCCTGGTAGTCTCCAATTGATGATCAATAGATTGTTCGAGTACTGCAACAAATGGAGGCTCCAGGTGAACCTAGATAAGTCTAAAGTCATGATGTTTCGTAGAGGAGGCGGCCGAAACGGCCGCAGTGAAACCTGGAAATTTGGAGCTCAAAACATCGAAGTCGTAAATGAATACAACTATCTTGGTATGCGGATATCTAGAAACCTGAACTGGCAAAATCATATGATTGATAAGTTGGCCAAATCGAAGCATGCATTAAACGCAACATGGAGGACTGTGGTTAACTGTAAAGATGTCCACTACGAATCCAAATATCGTATTTTTGAAACCACAGCCAAAGCGATCATGTGTTATGCAGCTCAAGTTTGGGGCCATAAGGAGTTCGATGAAGTTGAGCAGCTTCTGCGCTCTTTCTTAAAAAGAAGCTTGAAACTACCTAATAGTACTGCGAATCACATACTAATGCTAGAGACAGGTCTACCATCTTTATTTATTTCAACTCTGCAAATACAGATAGACTATATTTTAAAGACTATAGCAATGGATGATAGGAGACTAACAAATAAAATTACGATGCTTGTGATTCAAAAACAAATATCATGGTTCGAGTCATGGAGATATCTAGCAGAGTACTGTGGACATCCACTATTACTCCGAAGCGATAGGATGGAAACGTGGAAAAGCGAACTCTATAACCTCATATCGTTAGTGGACGAAAGAAAGGGAGAGGATTATACTATGAAAGCCAGAAGGTCATTACACAGGGACATATGTGCAAGGCTAAACTATAAACTGTTACGAAATAACTACTTCAGGGCGGAGTATCCAACCGATCTCATGTCACTGGTTTTAAAAGCAAGAGGGGAGATACTTCCCCTGAACTATGTTCCTCATAGGAGTGATTTGGAAGAAATGTGTGGATTATGTAACACTAGAGAACGCGAAAACGTGTTCCATTTCGTGGGAAGATGTCCTGCTTTGGTGGAAACCAGAAGGAGTACACTTGGAAAAAATACCTCAGTGAAGAGGAAGTGAATAGATTTTTTAAACGGAGTTTTAGACTGGGAATCCCTTTACAACTACACCAAGCAAGTACTTAACTACAGAAAACGGATCTTAGAAGAACTTTTTTAATTTTATGTTTAAATTTTGTATATTAAACAAAATTAATTAATTAAGTATTAATAATTCTCAACTGACAGACGGCGTAAGCCATGTTTAAAAAATGAATGATACACTAAACTTTTGTAATTTGTATGAAATAAAATCATTTGGAACCTTAAAACCTATTAAATTTTATATAATTACATAATTTTACTATACAATTAAAATCACACACTTTATTTTATTTATAAAAATATCTTTGGAGCTTCCAAATCAATTACATCGTCATATTTATTAAAAAATGTACAAGCTCTTGTTACTGGGTCATTGATACCATAATTAGTTGAATGAAATGGAATAAAGAAAAAGTGGTTAACCCTTGGTCTTAAGCAACGAGCCGGAGTGTATTTTTTAAACAGCAATTGTAAAGGAGGACGATCAATATGACCAGTAATAATATCACGCGCAAGGGAAATTGAAAAGTATGCTCTCCTAGATTCAAGACTTTTTAAGTCAATCAAAGCACAACGAGCTTTATACGCAGTTAAGGGTAAGGTCCAATTATGTTGTCGAAGTGAAAACTTCGTGAATCGTTTTTGAATTAAAAAAGAGGGACAGTCCCTTCAAAAGGGGGACGAATGGTAACCCTATACATATATCTATTATCTTTTTTGATAAAATGTAAGAAAAATTAAGTTATTCCAATTGCACTTAATAGCAAAAACTAAAAAACAAGAATTTATTTCAAAAGTATGCACATGAACACTTTCCGTTTAGGGGGCATGCTGAAAATGTTTTATCAAAATAACATAAAGATACATACAAGAAAGAAGATACACAACAACAGACGGCAACTGCCTAAATAAAATCCGCATTCATTCATGCATTCGTTCACAGCTCACACCCAGCAAACATTTATCTGAAGGTTCAGATTCTAATCACCAAAAATGAAGAATAATATTCAGGAAACCTTCAGTTTTTGAAATGAATTATGAATATATACAAAGATCCTACAAATTCTTACCAGAGAGACACAAAGAGATATGTATTCTGTGTCAGAAAAAAAACAACACTTAGATTTTGCTGTTGGATCCTTCATATGGAGATCCTTTTTTGTTCATCCTTTTTTTTTTTTTTTTTCTTTTTACCAAGGGGTAATGATGACGGGTCATTGTAATGACAAAAGTTTCGTTTGCATAGTGGATTATCAGTTCGGAAAAGTTTTTCGAAAGACCGGTTTAGATAGGTATATAACCATCAGTTTGTGTTTTATTAGTAAATGGGTACCTACTTACTTAACAAAAAATATATATAAAAAAGCAAATGATAAAACATAAAGGTATGTAAAAAATGGTGTTAAATTTTCTTAGAAATATAAAAATCATTACTTTAATTATACCATCGTGTAACAATTAAGAAGTCCTGGAAGCTATAAAAGCCAAACAAGAGGCAAATCAAAAAATGTTCCAGAGGCTCACCGATGAAATATTCAATCATAAATGAATCTGAAATAATGAATTCACTTATGATGCAATTTGAATCCTTTTACCTGGGCTCTTCGACACCGATTTGAATCATTTTAATGATTCAATTATGATCTGAAAGTTCTGCAATTAAATGAACGTATATAACCGTTCCATATATTTCTTTAAATGATTAATCCCTGAACCTTTTCTGAATCGCAAAAATGATTCCTGTACGATTAATCAAAGTGAAGGTATATACTTAGAAATCCTTCACCTAATTGAATTTTATTGGAATTATTTTTATGATTTAGAAAAGATTCAGGCATTAATCATTTAAATGAATATATGGAGTTCATTAAAATGATGGATTTTCAGATCATAAATGAATCATTACAATGGTGTCTAAGAGCCCAGGTAAAAGGATTCAAATAGCATAAAAAGTGAATTCTTTTTCGGCTGGTTTCTTCACTTTTATGAATTAATTATCGTTCATTTCTGCATTAAAATGTTTGCTGGGCAGGCATTGGTATGGTGGCGCATACACCACAGGCCACACACACACACTGAGTACATTGCAATTTTATTGTTTTCCTTGTTAAGTTAGTTAATTTGGCTTTATCATTCGTAAACCATGGAAAAAAAGCTATGGGAAAGTGTACCTGAAAATTTTTTTTTTGTCCGCCTAAGAGAATTACATTTTCCAAATTGTGGTCCGCGCGTCCGGGTAAAGGAGTGTCCGCTTGAGGGATCATAAAATGTATGAAATTTAAATGCCAGATCCGCGGTCGGAAGAATTTGGCCGATTAAGGGGATTGTCCGCCTAAGGGAAGTGTCCGCAATGGGAGCTTTCACTGTATATAGAATCCATTTCAAAAACGTCCCTCAATCCTCGTCCAAAGGCGGCTACCTATACCTTATTCAAAAAAATTGTCATTCTTCTTATTTTTTCATTTGTTCAAAGTCAAACTTCCTTCGAATTGAATTATTGCTTTCCAAGATCCATTTCTTATCAATTTATCTAATCGCACTTAAACTTAAGTCAATTTTTTATTTTATTTTTTTGTTCAATTTTCAAAAAAGCAAAAGAATTGAGTATAAAACAAAACAATTAAATGATTTGCAAATCTCATAAATCAATCACCTTTCCTCCTTTTCCGATTCATTCACTTACATCTGTCTACATTAACAGGCGGCACTCATTCGGAATATAAAAAAAAATACGAAACATTTTTTCACTTGCTCGAAAGTTGATCACCTCCGACTTGAATTGTCTCTTAAGGAGACACATCTTGACTTGATGCATCGTAGGAAACAAAAAAAAAAAAGGGATTTTTCCTAAAAAAAAAATGTAAGAAAATACCGAGTTCGAGGCAATTAATCAACAGCGACAGCTGTCTTTCTGTTCTTTGTAAGTATCTTCAGATTCTGCTGTTTTTTGTGTGTGTCTTTCTTGAATTCAACAAACTCGCTTATGCTCCTCCCGTCCCAACTCGATTGGAAGTAATCTGGCGTTTCTGCACTTTATCTCCTTTTTATTATTTTTACATTCCCGCTTCTCTGGTCGAAGGAACCCCTCGTCCTTTCAATTTACTTGAAATTGGAGCATTATTTATTACATTTTTTTCTTCTTAGATCTCGCTGAATCATTCGTGAAGGATTCGTTTTGCGCGACTCTAAGGAGTGCTAATTCGCCTTTAATGTATCCCACACCCTATCCTTGAGATTTTCGTATGTATGTATTTTAATCTTGGCGATAGAGATTCACACATATCGCCCTTTATATTATATTGGTCACGTGGCATTTGCAGTTAGTTGGTCGCTGGGGTTGGAGATGTCATTGGGCGTCATGTGGCTGCACGTTCGCTTAGTCATTCCCAATTTGTGTCTATAAAAAGAAAAAAAAAAAGTGAAAGTTACTAATGACCTGATGCCCTCGTCAAAGCTGTCAAACTAAACATACAAAACTTTTAATAACCTCCGCAATGAATGATAAAGGCCAACTTACTTCATAGTCAATTTGATGTCCAGCTCAATCAATTTCCAATCGAAGAGTTAGCTGATGATGCTGCGGATACGAATCGACTAAAATTGGTAATAGCAGAAAAGAGGGTGGGCAAAAGTGGTACACTGAGAGAAAATTTATATCTGTAGATATATTTTTTTTTATTTTGAGCTTCATCCGAAAAATGTCGTCTTCTTCGCTGCCTCACATTGTAGTGGGGAGTTCTATAATGACATGATCAAGTCCAACCCAATGCAGGCTTTTTATTGTTGTTTATCAATTGCATTGAACTGATTAGCTTTTATGTAGTTTTCGTTTGGCTGTTTCAAATTAATTCTTTTTACTCTTTCTGCTCCAAAAGCCTTCGATTGGCTGTTCCGAGTAATGTTTTCGCAGTCTTTTTCGATTTTTTTTGGTTTTATTCGCACCAACCACTCGCAAAGATTTTTCAAAGTCCGAAAATGAAAGCCATTTTATCCTTACCCGGTCTATGCATAATCAAACTACGAAATCAAACTGCTTTCGAAAACGAGTGACATCCAGCTGAAGTAACATTTATCCAACGGAAAAATCGAGAAAGCGGTATAAACTGTGTGTCAGTCTGTCAGTTTAAAAAAATTATATTTTGAAAACTCATTATTTTTTTTCTAAAAAATATAGTTATATGTATTTGATGAATACCTATGAATTGGTGTTTTTGATTTTTTTTAAATGTTTTCAAAAAGTTAAAAAAAAATTTTTCTCAAAAACCGCTCCACAGATTTTAAAATTTTTTTTCTCATAAAATGGCGTACTTTTTTTGACCTGATATTAGTTTAAGTATTTATTTCAGAAATTTGAATTATTTTTTTATGGATTAAGCCGATTATTTTTATTTGTAATAAATCAGTAGAAAAGGTGTTGTAACCGCACATTTTACAATACAGTGATTTGACATTTATATATATACATACTTAGGTACAAAAATTTGTTAAAAATGTTCGGTTTTTTCTGAGCTGCGGCCGTCTTGGGTCGCAGGCCCATGGTATTTTGTCAGCCCTACCACCCTGACTAGCGTTGTAAAAGCATTAGTTTAAACTAAATAAAATGAACGACTGGATCGTACGAACTTGCTCTTTTAGCTAACAACTTTAATGTAGCTAATCATTGAAGTTTAGTTAGTTCGGTGTAGTTATCCTCTGCTGGTTTAAAGCTATGTAGGGAAGATTACCTTTATTCTGAGTATTATGAATTGTCGAATGGATGATTCAAGAAATAGTTACATAGGTACCTACCTAAAAATGTATATTTAAATCTAAGTTATGGATTTTAATTATGTAAGTTACATTTAGATGGAACCTAAGGATGTAAACATGTACATATAATATTGAAAATGAAGGGTTTAGATAGGTAGGTAACTTTATAATACATAAGATTCAAGTGATTTTTAAGGACACAAATGTATATATAAATGTATGAGGGCCAACATTGTATGTAGTATTCCGTGACGTACGCAAAAATTTCTAAAAAAGAAATACCTATAATAAGGTACCTAGAAATAAATGGATAATACACATAATTAAATGTGTTTATATTGCTCAGTCGTTATAGTCTGAGGGAAAACAAAGATGCAATTTCCATGAATTCGATAATAAAGTATATATCAAACAAAAATTCAAAAATCGTTGGAGCGGTTTTTTAATAAATTAATTTTTTATGTATACAATACATTTTTAGAAAAAAAAATTTGAAACGCCATTTTAAAGATATTATTAATATACATATAAAATTCAAATTTCAAAAAAAAAATCTTGGACTGGTTTTTGAAAAATCGATTTTTCCAAAAAAATGTTTTGTTTATTTTTTAAAAATCGAAAAACTTTTTTTTGAAAATTTGAGTATGCAGTTTTATTAACAATTTTAGGGAGCATTTGATTAACAAATTATTTTAATCGGTTAATCCAATGTTGAGATAGTTAAAAATATGAAAAGTGGTTCTATGGGAAGTACTAGGTACGGAAAAAAAATATTTTTATACTTGAAAGTGAACTGTACTAATTTAAGAATACACACATTTTTTTATAAAAATTCTTGGAGCCGATTTCGAGAAACAATTTTTTTCTTAACGGATTTTTAACATTTGTATGGGAGGTACCGTTGATTTTAATTTAAAACAAATAGTTTTTTTTAACTGTTCAAGATAATGTCAAAAAAAACACCAAATACGAAGTTTCGAAAAAGTCTATAGAGTCGTTTTTTAAAGTTTTGAGTTTTCAAAAAAAAAATTAATTTCCAAATTTTTTTTTTTAAATTATGGATTGCAATAGTATTTAAACTGGGAGCTTCAAATTAACCATTTCCGAGAAAATCAAAAACCAAAACAATGGTTCTACTAGAAGTATCAAAAATAACAATTTTTTTCAAAAAAAAAAAAAAATTATCAGAAGGTACCCTTTCCCCCTTTCATTGGAGCCGTTTTTGAGAAAAATTAAATTTTTGGTTTTGACCAAAATGTTTGTATGGGAGCTACTGTTATTTGTCGTCTTAAAAAATGAAAAAACGTGTGGGCATATTACCTAAAAAACAAGATGTACCAAGTTTGAAGCAAATCCATCGAACCGCTTAGGCTGCAAAACTTGAGGATAGACGGGCAGACAGACGGAATTGGGGACCCACTTTTTTGGTGTTTTCTATTTGCGTAATGTCAGGTTTGATTGTTTGAAAAAAAAAATTACAAATATATAATTTGCCTTAAAGTAAATACCTATAATCGCAAGTAAAAATGAACAACTATTTAAGTTGGCAAATGTATCTCAATATTAGAAATTAAATCGTGCTCCATTCCGACTTAAAACTCACTTCTGAACTAAAAATATTCAACACTCGCTTTCGTTTAATGTTAAGAAAAACTTTTTCTCTCAGTGTAACCGCAAATAAATATCAATCGAAATTGATTTGAACTGAAAGAGTGGAAATGGGAATTTTTTATTGCTTTTCAGCCCATGAGGTTCTTTTATAATATTTGTGTGTTTACTCGATTGTTAGAAATTATCTGCTTTATTGTAGTTGATGCGAGTGTGTACGAGTAGTTGAGCCGTCAATGATGGCGGTAGATTGTTATGGTGGTTCTCTTCGAATATTAGATAGTTGTTAGCCGGCGCGTTTGGTTAGCCGGTCGGTTCGCCGATGATGGTCATCGAACACCCAACAGTCTATTCGAAGAGCTTTTGTTTCCATAATATTTAATGAGTTTGACATGAGAATTTGATTTCACATTCCACCCTATGACCATCATGTCACCATTTCTCCACTTGTTTTTTTTTTTTTTTTTTTTGGCCGCAGACAAAACTCCAGACCGACCACAGGCCAATCATTTACTGTGGTTGCCGTTGCCGTATCCGAACCGAACTAAACCGAGCACACTTGAATTATTTATATTCATCATCGTCATCATCATCGGAATTGCTATTGTCATCCTCATATGATGGCTCATAATAGTTAGGAGAGTTAGAATCAAATTCGAATAATAAAATCTTGTTAAGTGGAAAATTGGTCTCCCATTTTGGGCTTTTTTGGGAGATATGTCGTATTAGTTAATTGATATTTGAATGGGTTATTATTTTGTTTATCTAAATGGGGAATTGTGAGGCAGCGATGCGGCTCTGTGGCGGCGGCAAACATCACACACCAGCCTTAGTGAGTGACAGTGACAGTGACCGAATGATTGATAAAGTGGATAAAATATTGGAATCGAAGAAATGTTGATGCAGCTGAAGGAAAAGGAACACAATCATATTAACGAGATGAGAAAAAAATATATTCATCTGTCTCTCCAACTATTTGCAATCTTCTAGTTTTAGAAATTTCACTTCCAGACATAAATCTATACCCAGAATGAAACTTGAATTTTTTAGGAGGACAAAGGAGACCTTTTTGAATTCTGTAAAATGTGGAAATTTAAATTGAAGTTTATTGGTTTCGTGTTTTAGAATTTGAAATTGACATTAAGTGGATGGGCTTTTGAAATTCAATTGGTTTACCTGATTGAGAGAATTGTGGTATCTTAAGTTGAGTAAAGCTGGAAAGAATTTCTTTATTATTTGTTTGCTGGTGTAAGTTTCACAGATAATGGTTGAGTCCTACGCAAATTTGAGGTGTGAAAGTTTTAGTTAAAGTTATATAGTCAGTCAGATCTATTCCGGAATATGGTGGGGTTTGGGAGAACTGACAGTGAGAAATTTTGGAATTCAGGGTTTAGCGGGAGGAACTGCAGAGACTCAAGCAAGTCGTGTTGGAATGCGGCCGAGAGTTTAGACAGGAGCGTTTGATTTTGTTTTTTATTGCATTATTTAATTTTAAGAGAGGATATAGAGTTTTTTTTTTAAGTATCTCACGAACGTATGTAATGAGAAGAAACTCCAAAGAATTTCCGGAAATCAATTTTATTTCCCCATTAAAAAAAAGACTAGACGGATGAATCAGTCAAATTACCGAGGAATCACTTATTTCAACACATCGCTAAACATCTTTATGGGAACTAAGATGCGGTGTTGTAAGATGGATCGAAAGCAATCGCCTCCTCAGTGAAATTCAAATTAGGTTCAGGAGATGTTATTCCACAGTAGACGATATATTTTGACTGACCAACATTTCAGAGATATATCTTCGTAAAAGCTTGATTCCAAATATCTTTTAGAATTGTTCCTAGCACTATCTGGACTTAAACAAGATAACCAGTCTGAAACCATGAAACAGGTCCTAAAATTTTGCCTAAAATGTCAATTTCGACTAACAGACACACTAGAAACTTATATAAATGGTTAAGTTACTTCAAACTTATGTAGGTAGGAGTCAAACCGATAAAGTTGCCAGGACGACTGCAATCTCAATAATAATAAAGCTCGTAGTCTGAAGAATGGAAGACATTTTTTTATCTTTCTTAGGACCTTAATTTGAACAATCTGCCACAATGGAAGCCTTTTATGTTCACGCTTAACGTCAAAAAGCGTCATGTAAAAGTAAGCAGTGTGGAGAATTCAAAAAGGTCCCCCCAGAGCGAAATAATAATTTTAAGGATTTCTTTATCTCTGAAACAATATCTTTGATATTCTGAGTAGGACGAGAATTGCTGGCACTTAATTTAAATCCCCACAGTGTTGACTTGCAAGTAAAATGTTCCCTAATGTAACATCACTGAAATGGAAGATGTAGTTCATTTTATCGTGTCCAATTTTTTATATGGGAATTTTGTATGAAAAAATTATGATTTTATTGAGGAAAAGCTGTTTTAATTCCGAGCATCACGAAATTACGATGGTTCCAACGGACTTACCATTTGAGTTTAAACTGCTTAAATCTCTGTACATCTGGTCTTCGCGATTAATAGAACCCAAATCAGAAGGCCAGTACTTTGGTTTGACGGGATTAACTGAGAGTTCATGTTTCGGCATGGTTATTGGCCAACTGTATGTCAGGTATTCGCATGTCGTCAAGGTACGACTCGTATCATGCGATAAGATCTTAAAAACAATAATTCAAAATAGTTTCGTTTTTCGAGAATTTCAATTTCGAAAGATATGCTTCAGGTAAAAGTGATCATGGAATCAATTCCGTATGCTGTTTTACAGTGTCCGTTGTAATGCCAAGGAGAGGACGAGCTAACCTAGGTCGGCGCTGTAATTCAAATGCTTTGCGATTTACTTCAGGTGCGGACCGAACTGACGACGAGCGTGCACCGGATAATGATAGATATTCGATCGATTAACTCTGACTACTGCAACACTATCCCAAGTCTCAAAGTGAAAAGTTGACGAATGGTCGAAATATTTCGACGTTAGAACTTTTACCGACGGAAATAAAATGGAGTGCGGTTTAGGAGCAGGAATTTCCTTAGAATCGTTAAAAATCTCTAGATCTTTCCAACTTCCCGACTTTGCTAGTGTCTTTCAAGCTAAAGTACTAGCTATAATAGAAGCATGCCCAATTCTTGAATTAAATCCAACTCAAAATCTAAATTCCGCAATAATCTCAGGCAGCAAAGCGACTATCAAAGCCTTAAATTCGACAACAAAATATCTTCAGAACTGGTCCAACAATGCCGGAATGAGCTTGATCACTTTAAGCTGGGTTCCAGGGCACAGTCGCATCGAGGGTAATGCAGATGAACTGGCCCAACAAGGATCGGCTCTTCATAGCTCGCATGCAGAGAACGTCTTTCACCCGCTCACTCACACACAATCCAACAAAAGACAGAACAATCTTACTGACGACACGGTACGATATCTAGAATGATATGGCCTACGTAAAATAAATCCCTCACAAATGATCTCATTTGTAGGCCGCGGCGGGACATAGCAAGGATAGTCGCTACTTACACTGGACACTACCCCTTGGGTGAGCAAGCACCAAAGCTCGGTATTCCCCATAACACTTACTGCCGTAGCTGTAAAAACCTGATAGAAAAGGAAATTGTGCTTCAATTCCTCTGCAAGTGTGCCGCTTTGGTCAGGGTAAGAATGCATATATATGGAAAAGCTTTCCTTTCTGATCTAGAACTGTCGCATACAATTAACCTAATCAGCAGGTCGAAATGGCTCTGGCGACGCCCCCCTAAGTTGTTTCCCCCTCCATGTCTACTAAAAATCTGTTTTTTTTTTCATTCAGGTCGGTACGAGTTTCTCGGTAATAAAACGGTGCTTTCCCCAGCCACAGCGCTTCTAGGGTCTAAGATGCGAGTCCGCTCTGACCGCCATTTAGCCTACCTAGACTATATGACACTGTTCCAGAATTTTAGTGTAGGATAATTAGTTCTAAGACAAAAAATATTTCTAGAATTTAAGTGGACTAAACCTATAAAAGCCTAATGTTTAAGATACTTGAAGATAAGCCGTTCTATTCATTTACTTATGGTTCCCGCATGACCAAACAATTTTGGTTTTTACTTGCGATTATATAGGTATTACAAGGCAAGTTATGTATTCGTAAAAATTTTTTTTTCTAACATTCAAAAATGACATTTCGATCATAGAGAACACCAAAAAAGTGGGTCCCGCAATTCCGTCTGTCTGTCTGACTGCCTGTCTGACGGACTGTCTGTCCTAGAGTTTGCAGTCTAAGCGGTTAAGTGGATTTGCTTCAAATTTGTTACATATTGTTTTTTCGGTAATATGCCCACACGTTTTTTTTATTTTTTTAAGACGACAAATAACAGTAGCTCCCATACATTTTTTTTGGTCAAAAACAAATATTTTTTTTTTCTCAAAAACGGCTCCAATGATTTTTATAAAAAAAAATAGGTTCAATAACGAAGGGTACCTTTTGATAATTTTTTTTTTTGAAAAAATATTGTTATTTTTGGTACCTCTAGTAGAACTTTTTTTGTGGTTTTCGTTTAATTTGATTTTTTTTTTACCCAGAAGCTCCTAGAAAGTTTAAACACTATTGTACATCAAAATTTTTCAACAAAAAAAAATATTTTTTAAATAATTTTTTTTTTGTTGAAAATTCAAAATTTCGAAAACGACTCAATAGATTTTCGTTTGGTGTTTCTTGACATTATCTTGAATAGGTTAAAAAAACTATTTTTCTATAGTAAGAAACAACGGTACCGCCAATACAATTTTTTTTTATAATTTACACGCTCAAGGGAGTATGATGTTACCCTTTTATGTTTTTTACCACAGCGCGGGCGTGAGAAAGAAGAGATAGAAGGATAGGAAAGATGTGTGGCGCGAAGTTCTGAGACTAGAGCTGGTTGTTGTTTCAAATTTATCTCTAGTGATACCGGCTGTACTAATGCGGAGAATTTACCGTGTCCAATCTATCTATATCTCTTAATTCGCATTATTTTTTTTTATTACTTTAAATTAAGATTTTATTTTTACTACTTAAAATACAAATTATTTATTTTTGCTTAAATGTACATTTCGGAATCTATGCTTCCGAAATGTACATTTAAGCAAAAATAAATAATTTGTGTTTTAAGTTGTAAAAATAAAATCTTTAATTTATAATAAAAAACAGGTTAAAAAACTCCACTCCACTCTCCACTATCAAATTAATTTATTACGTTGTCATATTATATGGGTATACTAGTTTACTCAATCACAGCTATTAACGGTACTTCCCATAGAACCACTTTTCATATTTTCGACTTTCTCAACATTGGATGAACCGATTAAATTAATTTATTTATACAAATGCTCCCTAAAATTGTTAATAAAACTGCATACTCAAATTTTCAAAAAAAAGGTTTTTCGCTTTTCAAGAAATAAATGCATTTTTTTTTTTGAAAAATCGATTTTTCAAAAACCAGTCACTGAAGTTTTTTGAAATTTGAATTTTATATGTAAGTGAATAATATCTTCAAAATGGCGTTTCAATTTTTTTCTCTTAAAATGTTTTTAAAATTTTATACATAAAAAAATATATTTTAAAAAACTGCTCCAACGATTTTAGAATTTTTTCTTTTGATATATTCTTATTTATCAAGGAATTCAAATGACATCTTTGGTTTTCCTCAAACTATAACGACTAAGCAATATAAACACATTTAGTTATGTGTATTATCCATTTATTTCTAGGTACCTTATTATAGGTATTTCCTTTTTAGCAATTTCTGCGTACGTCACTGAATACTACATACAATGTTGGCCCTCATACATTTATATATACATTTGTGTCCTTAAAAATCACACAAATCTTATGTATGCATATTGCACCTAAACTATAAATTTATATGCATATAGCTACCTACCCATCCACACCCTTCATTTTCATTATTATATGTACATGTTTAAATACTGAGGTTCTATCTAAATGTAACTTACATAATTAAGAGCTATAACTTAGATTTAAATATACATTTTTAGGTAGGTACCTATGTAACTATTCTTTGAACCATCCATTCGACAATTCATTATAATAAGAATCAAGGTAATCTTACCTACATAGGCTTTAAACCTCCATAGGATAACTACACCTAACTAACTAAACCTCAATGATTAGCTACATTTAAGTTGTTAGCTACAAGAGCAAGTTCGTACAATCCAGTCCTGCATTTTATTGTTTTTAATATTCGTACGCATCTAATAAAAGCTATTTTTAGCTAGCAAATATAGAAACAAATCAGAATATAATCATCTTTCCCTAATAACTTTGCGTCACCATCTATTTCAATTCAAGTCTTCCAATTAAACTATGCCCACATAAGACGCGAATATTAAATCTCAGCTCTAAATCAAAACCAATTTAAGAAACCGAAACCACTTTCAGAGATTGTGCAAGTCAATTCAACAAAATTAATTCAAATTACCATGCAATGGTACCCCAGTGCGTGTATAGTGAAAACCGGCAGCAATAAATAATATAAAAATACTAACTCGTATCGTAGGCATATAGCGACAAAAGAGACATGAACTTATTTAAAAAAAAACACCACAACAAAATAAGTGAAAAAAAATCCTTAATTGCATTTCTTAATTCCAAATGGAATGCGCCTAAGTCAGGCATTTAATTTCAATTCGAACACGCACCCTTTTAGACAAATGTGTGGCTTAAGAGTTAATCCCTTTTGAAAAGCCTCCATCACAATTTAAATAGAAGAAAGAGAGAGATAGACATAAATGAAAAAACACGCATATACGAAACCTCAATGAGCTCGAAACTTGACTTTCTCGAGCTCCCGCAGGGACCTTATCAATTGAAATGCGTATATATGTTCGTTTAAAATATATCTAATTTTCATGCGGGAGCTAAATGAATCTGTGTGGCTGTAAAGCTGTTTAGTGCCCATCGATACTACTTTGTGGATAAATTCTATGCGCTCATCAATCCAATCAATTACGAAGTTAACCATTTTCAATGAGTATTCTGCAATCGATTTGAAAAGAAAATGTATCTTCTGATGAAAATAGATTTCGAAATCAATTAAGAGACTTGTATAGATATGTAATGTATATACTTAGTAGATTATGATGTGTGTGTGTGTAGCTACTCCTTTAGTTCATTTTTGATAGGAACATAAATCAACTAGCTGTCATTCGAACTTGATAATATCCATAAATTGGAGTAACTTTGCTATGGAACATCTTTTTAATATTCAACACGTTTTCTTGTTTTGTTGGCTCAAATCTATAATATTTTGTATATTAAATTTCTTAGGGTCAGTTTTGGATTCGTAAAAAAAAATTTACCCATTACACCTCGCTCGCAATCTGTATGTGTAAATTTTTATCAAAGAATTTGTGCACTAAATGATAAAATTATAAATTTGAACAGATTAAGGATTGGCACGAAGGACATTCAAATCTTAACAAAATGATCTAACCTCACATTTTGTCCGCTTGCTCACGTGTATTTACAATCATAATGCCCGTGTTATTTCCGTCTTCTTGGAAAGTTGCGGTTATGTCACTAGATTTTTCTAATGTACCAATGCACAGTTCCGATTCTCAAACAATGCTGCAAATCTTAGTCTCTGCTATGTATTGTAAGAAGGTTTAAAATTTAGGCTGATATTAGCTCGTCGGAGCTAAGGGTTTACTAAAGAAGAAACAAAGCTTTAATGTAGTTTCAGTAACAATTTGTATGCATTGTTTTCATATAGTCTTACAATAAACTTATATAACATAAAAACATTGCATTAATTCTAAGTTTGACTAAGATAACAGTATCCACTACAGATTACAAACTGAGATAGCAGTTGTCACTAAAGTTCACAACTGAGACGACATTATATCAGTCGTCTCTAACTAACTACTTAGACCTGGGCGTCCACTGTCCGGCTGGGGTTCTTTGGCCAACAAAACGTAGGAGATCTAGATTGTACTCTAAATTGGTACTTTCCACTACCGTATAGAACTCGATAGAATGCTATTTGAGGAATATTGGTATTGGTTTATTGTTTTTAGGTGTATTTGATGACCGTCGATGGAGGTGGTATGGTATGTAATGTACTGTATCATTACACTATATAAGTGGTCGAAATCAAGCTGTTTTTGTTAGTGTGAAAATGTACCGCCGATTAAAACATTTTTCGGGGTTCCGCAGGGATCAAATTTTGGTCCGCTGTTGTTATATATTCTTGGAAACGATCTTTTATTTCAATTAAAGTATCAATTCAAGTATAGCATTGCTTAAAGTTTAACTAATCTGCACGTGATTGATGATGATGGGGCTCACAAATTATTTTCTGATCTAAATTGGTCTGACTCAAATAACCTTCAGCTTGATCAAGGAATGCAAAATGTTTAACTTTAGTTAATCATAGCTACTTTCCTGCATTTTCTCTAAGAAATGAACAACTTGAGTATGTCGATATTCAAGGTATTGTGTATATGGATCATTGCACAGTTTCTCAGTATTGAAGAATTTTACCTCTTACTGCTACCAAGAATAAGTTGCCGGAATTTGAATATCAATGTTATGTTTAGGTCATGAGGCAAAAATCGAATTGCTGCAGATTTCTGGAAATATAGAAATTTCTGGGGTAAAAGCGATAAATATTTTGTAAAAAGACCAAAATAATGTTTTACTTCGCTGACATTTGGCAGTCTACCTGCATGTGTGTGTGCGTGCGTGTTTAGACGTCGAAATTGGTACAAAATATTTGCGTGTGATTTCGTAGATGAATCGAGGAAGGTCAATAAATCGTCTATAACGTTTATTATCGGTTTTGTTGTTGTGTTAAAATGGTCGAGGAAGAACGCTTAAAGAAAAGAATTTTTCAAAATGTCTGTCATTGTCCTGCCTTAGCCAGATCAAAACTCAAACAAATTATTAGAAATAAATATCATAGATGTGATTGCTTTTTTCATCGTGATGAAGAACCTCTAATCAAAATTCTGACAGCATGGTCATGCTGATATATAACCAGCTGTCTTTTTTTGAGGCAGCGGCTAACAGTCGTCTTCGTGGAAGTTGGTATAAGGTCCATACCTTCCCTTCATAAACGGATTCCGATCTTGTGGCTGTTTTTAATTGACATTTAGACTAGCTAAGTAGTTGCATTGCTTGGTTCAGGAGAAGTATTTCAACTTTAGGCTTAAAAACACCCTCCAGTCTATGTTCCCTGGGGAAGTCGTATCTGACCACGAAACTTGACGGAACATACGTATCTCTTACTGTCGGTAAGCTGTCTAGTGACAGTTCTAGTATGAAATAAAGACACCTCGAAGGACAAACTATTTCCCGCTCTTAGTTATTTACAACCGACATAACAACAAAACACATCAAATTATTAAAACGGATTTTGATCATTTCTCTCAATGGGATAAGCTGGATCTAAGAGCCGGTTGCATTGGTATTTAACAATGTAGCTTACCAGTCCTATAAAACTTGAAAGACACACACCTGCATATTTTGCGGAACGGAACGAATCCACTTCTGAATTGGAACACCATATTTTCCTTACAAATGCTACTTAATAACTCGAGAAATTCATCCCACTTAACAACTAGTACACCGTTTTTTTTTTCAAAAAGACAATATTTGTACTTGCGATATAGGTAGGGCAAGTTTTGCATTCGGAAAAAAAATCGAACTCGAGATTTTAATCAAAGTTGACATTACGATGATAGAGAACACCAACAAAGTGGGTCCCGCAATTTCGTCTGCCTGTCTGTGTAGAACGATATACAGCCTAAACCACTGAACCGATTTTGTTCAAACTTGCTACTTAGGCGTTAGATTTTTGAATCGTTGTTTTAGTCCCAAAAATAACGGTACTTGCCATACAAATGTTTCTACCATCTTAATTATCTCGAAAACGGCTCTAAAGATTTTGATAAAAATTGGTGTGTGTACTAATTTGGGTATGGTCTACATTTTGGCCAACTTTTTTTTTTTAATATTTTGTTATTAACGGTACCTGCCATACAACCATTTTATTGATATTCTACTTTCTCATAAACGGGTCAACGGATTTCGATCAAAATTTTTATACATGAGCTCCTTCAAATTTTAAATAATACTGAATTTCAAAATTTTTGAAAAATATTTTTTTTTGGATTTTTGAAAAAAAAAACACTTTTTTGTTGAAAATTCAATATTTAGAAAACGGGTGGACGATGTTTTCTGAAATTTTGGTTTTGAATTTATGTTATTAAATATTTAACCAATTCTTTTTAAAAAAAAAAATTAAGAATTTTTGTGTATAAAATTAAGTGAAAAACGACTTTAAAAATACATTTAGCCGTTTGTATTAGAATCTTTTGCATATACACAATGTGGCATAGGAGCAAATACATGCGATCCAGTCGTGCATTTTATTTATCGATATCTTTAGGAACGTTTTTTTTTAAAACAATGCAGTAATCCATAATGACTATATACAATATACTAAAGGCACCGTTATTCTTGGTGCTATTAAGACTTGAGAATGTCCGAAAAAAATAAACACTATCTACGATAAGTTTAAAAAAAAAAATTAACCCCACTGGTTTTCAAATAGGCCAGGATCGCTAGATGATGATGAACAAAGTATTTCAATGTTCTTTAAAAAAATTACTGAATTCTTGAAGTTTTTTTTTTTTTATTAAGAGTAATTTCGTGCGACACGGACTTCGGCTTATTACATTTTTCTTCAAGATTGACATATCAATCAATCATTGAGTTCTATTAAGAATGAAAAGTTGAATGATATGCGGCGTTGTATCTACAGCACTTTAATCGACTCCCCGAAAGTATCTCAATCTTATATAGAGTAAATATGGCCATCAATCAAATATTTCTGCAATAGAATAGATACTTTTGCTTATATGCCTACTACCAGCGAACAGGGCACATGATAATAATAAAAATATATCACAATCATCGACCTTTATACCTAAAATATAAAACAAAATAAAAATGGCGAAGTTGAAATGAAAGATGTTTCGAAAACACCCTCGTAGGAGGACGGAGTCTTGCAAGTTCAAATTTGTGTGGTTGGTGACACAATTGAACAATTTATGCACCAAATCGACCATGATGGGGGAATGAAATATTTTTTTTCCAAATCGACACAGATTTATGGAGGCTCTGCTTTCAACCCAAATGATGAGTACAAGGAGAAATAAAACAACAACAAATAAAAGTAAGAAATACAAAGAGATATAATATATAGATACTTTCATCAAAGGGGTAGATGTACCAAATCAACCATATTACTTGTCTACCTACTTAAATAAATTTTCAAAAAAAAAAAAAACAATAAAATAAATATTTTGTTTTCTTCTCCATTCCAAAACCATGTTCTATAATGAGGGTAATCAAGTGGCTTAACAGACATGCAAATGGCATACGAATGCTGTTAAGAAGATTAAGGAGCATGATACTCGCATAAATCTTAATCGCGTTTTCCAGACATTACATGTCTTGGAGTGCCAAGTGTCAAAATAAGTATACTGTCTGTCCGACCAAAACAAAAAATAAATAAACATAAAATAAAATAAAAGAAAGGCAAACCAAGAAAACAGGAAGAGCTTAAAGGAAACGAGGTGAATATACACATATCTATACACTCTAAGTCATTTGATTGGGTTCGAATTTTTGTTGCAATTTTATTTTAAATTGAGCTGGTGGATAATGCAAATTTGTTTAAAATTGTACCTGAAATTAATCCGTACATCGCTACTTCTCCTGTCATGAGCTAGATTCACTTCGAATTTGTTATAAACGAACTTTTATATATTCGATTTCATTGAATTGAACGTTTATTAAAATTAAAATTAAACTTCATTTCTCGTTTAAAAAGAATAAAAATATAACATTAACAAATTGCCCCAACAAAGTGGTGCGGAGTGTAAGGTGCTCCATTTTGTACTTAATGGACTTTTATCATAATTATTGCTTTTTTTCTTAGGTAAATCAGAATAATCTAAAAACAAAAACAAAATTTGTTCATGCTACGGAAATAAGAAGGAACTAGCGAAAATTAGATTTTCACAGGTCGCTATTTGCTCGTAGATTTATTAAAAATGGAGAAGAAGAATAATTGCAACGAGAAATACATTGTTTTCTAATTAAGTTAATTAAAATTAATGACAAAAACGCCGTTTAAATTTTTTTCTGTCAGATAAAACATTATTAAAAAAATACAGACGCATTTCTTCTTCGTTAATTATAGTTTTGATTGTTTTTGTAGGGTCTTTTTTTTCAGTATTACTTATATTGGAAACTTGCTGAACCTACAGAGTTGTGCTGTCCAAATTGCAAATCATTTGAATTATTTTAATTTTTTATTTTATTTTATTTCATCAAACGGAGTTGGCCCGTTTGCTGATTCGAATCATAAATTCTATTAATAGCTAAGTTCCATATAACTTTTAAGTTATACCAAAATTTATTTATGTTGCACGTACAAATCTATGCGAAACTTAGCAAACTAACAGATTTAAAATACATCAAAATATGTCAAAATTTGAAGATATTGCAAACAAATTTAAAATTGAAACTGTGAAATTGCTTATTTTTAGTTTATAAAATAAAAAAATGCTGTACACCAAATCACGCCAATTCAAATGGCTCTTTTTTTTGTTGGCAATCGCGGCTTATTCGTGACGGCCAACGGTCCCCGAGGAGGAGCATCCAGTACTTCCGGAACAGTTGAAGAAACTGCAACTTGTACAGCTTCTTGAGTGAAAACTGTCGTACCAATCGTGGTAGATAGTGTAGGAGAGGCGATGGCGAGACAAACGTTATTTCTTCGACTTTATTCATAATTTCTTCTTCAGTCAGGTTTCGGGTATTTCGGGAATTTGTTCAACATCCAACGTTCCATATTTAGTTTGGCAGCTTGCTCATCGAAGCCGAAGAGTTCTTGGATATCTGGCAGCTGTAACAAGTTGTACGTTCATCAGAATCCATAGAATTGTCCCCACCGTAATCGGCAATTGCCTCATAACCACCACCCCCACCGCCACCGTATTCTTCCAATACAGCCAATTTCACGGCGGCAATGTATTCGTCGTCTTAGTTGACACTTTCATCCGGAAAACTTTGTTTTCGTTTGCGCGAAATGATTGCAGATTTTTTTGTGACGTGCGTCGCGTCGGCTTAAGTTTAATGGCAAATGTCTTCGCAAACCGAAGCTACAAAATATGCAATTTGTACAAACACCAGTACAAACTACACACAAGCACAACAGAGCAAGCGAAAAACATCGCAATGTATAGTTCCACTTTAATTTTGTTCTAAAGTTTTTTTTTACGAGGAATTCCAACTTCTGAAATTTCAAGGGATTTCCACATCCAGAATTTCAAAACCTTTTTTTATTTATTTTGTATATGTTAAATGCGTTAATAACTAAAAAACTAAGTATCCAAACATTATTTTTAAGAATTCTTCAATCCCGTATGTCATACTTAAATTTTATGTGCTACTTTTCCTAAAACATAAACTATGTTCTACTTAACGACTTTTATGTTTAGGATTGATTTTGGTGCAAAGCTCTTAAGTTTCGTATCAGCAAACGGACCTACTCCTACAGGCTTATGAACCATTTTAAATTTTCCTGTAGGTTTGTAAATATATACAATACAGGTTAATTTATAAATATTTTAACATACTTTATATGTATATACTAAAGAAAAATAAATAAATAAATACATTACTTAATTAAACAATAATAACGAATTGTATTAATTATTATTCAATTTGGCTTTAAAAGTATCCATTGAACAATTCATATCAAAATCAACTCTAGACCATACTAAATTAGCTTCTCTGATGCAACGGGAGATGGGTTCATTGCGACCATAGTTTCTGTGATGAAACATATAAAATATATCGTTCACATGTAACTCTTGAAGGTACAGTGCCTTCATAGAATAAGTTTATAAGCGTGGGGCATTTAATACACATGGTTATAATATACCTGACAAACATGATAGCAAAATATTTCCTTCGGGATTCCAAATAATAAACATCTGGTTTCATAGGAAGGTCTAGTAATTCTCCAATTCAATTTAAAAAAAAGCATAGCTATCTCGTAAAATTTCTTTTGCACGTTTTCTATTCTTTTAGATGAATTAGAGTAATACGGATTCCAAACTTTATAGCAGAGTAGTATAGATTGGTAGGTTCTGGCGTTCGTAAAGTGGTGCAAACACCACCCTATGGATTGGTAGGTTCTGGCGTTCGTAAAGTGGTGCAAAACACCAACCTTCTTGTGGTTTTGATTTGATTGACAGTTGGATGTTCCAATTGTGGTTAGGGTGTTCCAATTGTGGTTAGGGTGTTCCAATTGTGGTTACGATGTTCGGATTGTGATTATGATGTTCCAATTGTGATTTAGTTGTTTATAGTTTTATTTATATATTATGTTTGATGAATGATATATTTTTAGAATTTATTTTTGACTGATAATGATTACAAACGGTATAGTTCATAAATTGGTTCAAAACACGGTTTTGGTTTGATTGTCAGTTGGATGTTCCAATTGTGGTTTAGTTGTTTATACTTTTATTTTTATATTATGTTTGATGAATGATCTATTTTTAGAATTTATTTTGATTGATGATGGTTACAAACGGTATAAGTTGAATTGATTTTCAATTCAAAGGGACAGTTGATTTTTTTTTCAAAAAAGAAGCGTGTAATAAAAAACAAAAAGAAAAAAATGAAGTGTAATATCTGTAGTAAACTGTTTTCGCGAGATTATACATTGAAGCGTCACATACAAACTATGCATGAGGAGATCTTAAATCATTGCGCGGGTTGTGGCAAGAGATTTACTAGGAAATACAAATTGAAGGAGCATATGTTGAAATGTATAGTTTTGGTTGAGCAGAGGAGAAAAAGTAATGAAAAATTACTTGTGACATCACTAGCTACATCAACATTACGAGTAATATCACCGTCGGAGTCATCATCATCATCATCATCAAAAATGATATGCAAAGTGTGTAATATTGAAATTGATAAGAAACGATGGAAACAACATCAGCGAAGCAGTGTACATAAAATAAAAGAGCAAGTGTTCTGCAGTGATAACGTGTATAAAATATTGACATCATTTAAAGATCGAATTGTGTCATATTCCATCCAAAATGAAAAAGAAGACGATTTGGACGTGAATTCATTTTTTGCAAGGAAGAGAGCAAATATTAAAAATCTTTTGCAAGAAAAAGTCGTAGAGAATGGATCAATTAAATTCAATTTGGAATTATTCGCCGAATTTGTGAAGATTGTTAATGTGGATGATATGAATTTTGATGTAAAGTCAATGATGACACGTATGCGAACTCTTCTTCCATTTGATAATATTGATCAATTAATATCAGAAATGGAGACAAATATAATGGAGAAGCTGGAAGAATTTCAGGAGCGAGACAGTGGATGGACTCTTATTAAGATAAAAGCATTGGAATTGAATATAAATAGATTTCAGTGTTTGAGGGGGTCAAAGCACTTCAAATTACCAGCTTTCATTAATAACAAAAAGGCTGTTATTAATATTCAAAACAATGATATATACTGTTTCAAATGGGCTATAATATCAGCTGTGAATCCAAACGTGTCGAATGCTAATTCCCCATATGCTTATAACATATCAGATATAACTAGTGATTGTATTCCCATTGCTAATATGGTTTTAAATTTTAAAGATCTTGTTTTTCCTTTGGGAATTGATCAGATATACAAATTTGAAGCACAAAATGATATAAGCGTAAATGTTTTTGGATACTCAAATGAAGAAAATAGTATTGAGGGTCCATACTATTTGACTAAAACTGAAAAACCGATTCATATTAACTTATTATTTTGCAAGGCTAACGCAATGTCACATTACGTTTGGATAAAAAGTTTAAGTCGGCTTCTACGCGATAGGATACTTAATGCGAAAGAGAAAAAACTATACTTTTGCAATAGTTGCTTACATCATAATTACAGCGAGGAAAGTTTGCAGAACCATAAGAAAGAATGCGGGGGTGTTGTTACACATATGCCAAAGGAAGGAGAAAACTGTGTAAAGTTTTCAAAAGTTGAAAATTCTATCAATGTGCCTTTCGTGATATATGCAGACTTTGAGAGCATTTTATTACCTGTCAGTACTTGTCTTCCTGATCCAACCATATCATCAACAACAACAACTCAACAGCATGTTCCTTGTGCATTTGCGTACTACATTAATTGCTTCTTTGATAAAAGAAATAATTTAATGAGGACATTTACTGGTATGTTATATTTTTATTTTTTTATTTTTTTATTTTTTAAATATTCTTGTTTTTTATAGGGCCAGATTGTACGAAGGAATTTATTCTTAGTTTATGTGAAGATATTCAACGTCTTTATGCTGATTATTACAAATATGCTGTACCGATGAAAGATCTCACATCGCAACAAGAATGGTGTCAGGAGAACAAAGAATGCTGCATATTATGTGAGAAAAAGTTTGTAGAATTTGAATATAGAGTAAGAGATCACTGTCATATTACAGGTGAATATAGAGGACCTAGTCATAATAGTTGTAATTTAAGATCAGGTCTTCCCAAATTTATTCCAATATTCTTACACAATCTAACAGGCTATGACAGTCATTTGTTTTTCTCTTCATTGAATGCAGTGGAGGGAGAAATAAATGTCATTGCCTTGAATAAAGAAAAATATGTATCAATATCTAAAAAGATACTTGTAGATGAAAAATCACAGACCTACTTTGAAATGAGATTTCTTGATTCATATCGCTTTCTGAACGAAAGTCTTGACTCCCTTTCACAAAATTTAGGTAAAGATGATTTTAAATTAACAACATCATATTTTAATTGTGATAATCAATTCGATTTAATTAAACGAAAGGGTGTGTTTCCCTATGATTATATTAATTCATGGGATCGCTTAGAAATGAAGTCTTTACCGGAAAAATATCATTTTTTTAACAAACTAACTGATGAGGAATGTTCCGATGAGTCATATGAAGTTGCTAATAAAATGTGGTCATATTTCAATTGTAAGAATATGAAGGAATACATGCAAATTTATTTACAAAGTGATGTTGTTTTGCTTGCCGATATCTTTGAAAATTTTCGAAAAATATGTCAAGAAATTTATAAATTAGATCCCTGCTACTATTATACAGCACCAGGTTTATCTTGGGATGCAATGCTCAAAATTACAGACATTGACTTGGAATTATTAACCGAATTAGAAATGTATAAATTTTTCCAAAAGGGTGTTAGAGGTGGTTTAACTCAATGTTGTCATAGATATTCGAAAGCAAACAACAAATTTATGAGTTCATATATGCCAAACTTACCTTCATCATATTTGATGTACCTGGATGTTAATAATCTCTATGGTTGGGCTATGAATCAAACTCTTCCCTATGGTGGTTTTCAGTGGGTGACTGATGTTGAGCAGTTTACCAAAAATTATATAACATCTTACAAAAATAAAGACATTGGTTACGTTTTGGAAGTAGACTTGGATTATCCCAGTTCCTTACATGATGTTCACAATGACTTACCATTCTGCCCAGAAAATATTTGCACTCCGGGAACCAAATCTAAAAAGTTGGTAAGCAGCTTTTATGATAAACGTAAATATGTTATTCATATAGAAAACTTGAAGCAAACCTTAAAACACGGTTTGATATTAAAAAAAGTTCACAGAGTCATTCAATTTAAACAATCAAATTGGCTTCAAAAGTATATTGAATTGAATACTAACCATCGTAAGAAAGCCAGAAATACCTTCGAAAAAAAATTTTTCAAATTAATGAATAATAGTGTCTATGGTAAGACAATGGAAAACGTTGATAAAAGAACTGATGTTAAAATTCTTACATATTGGGAGAATATTGGTAAAAGAAAAGGTGCACGGGATCTAATAGCAAAACCAAATTTTCACAGTGTATCTATTTTTTCTGAAAATATGATTGCTATACAAATGAAAAGGGTAAAAGTTGTCTATGATAAACCTCTTTATTTGGGCTTCGTTGTCTTAGAACTTTCAAAATTACTTATGTATGAGTTTCATTATGAATATATGAAAGTAAAATTTGATAACAGGTTGCTTCTTAATTATATGGATACAGATTCTTTCATATATACTATAAATACAGAAGATTTTTACTCTGATATCTTGACTGATTTAGTCACATATTTTGATACTTCTGACTACAATCCCTTGAATGTGCACAACTTTCCGATTGTTAATGCAAAAAAAATAGGTATGTTTAAAGATGAGAATAGTGGAAAGAAAATGGTACAATTTGTTGGCTTACGTGCAAAAATGTACTCCTTTACAATTGATGATGGTACTTCAATTCAGAAATGTAAAGGGATCAAGACGTATGTTACAAAAAGACTAACTATAGAAAACTATAAGACCTGTTTATTTGATAAAATCTCTATTTATAAGAATATGACTACTTTTAGGAATAAGCTTCATATAATTTATACACAAAATTTAAATAAGATGACATTGAACTTTGAGGATACAAAAAGATATATATGTAAAAATAATATAAGTACTTTAGCTTGGGGACATTATAAAATTGAATATGAAAATCAATAAATGTATAAAAAAAGTGTGACTGTTTCTTTTTATTTTTAAAAAATATCTACATATAAAATCCTTGTGAGGAGGTCAATGATAATTTTTTTTATATAACTACGGGAATCTACACTAACAATAGGTGTCACCACGCTAACCAATGACTTTTTATCATTTTTATTATTAAAATGTGCCCTATAAAAGCAAGCCATCATTCAAATTACCACAAGAAAATTATCACTATGATAACAATATACAAATTGTATAGGTATGAAATTGTTTAAATAAAAAATTCCATGCATGATAGTAAACCATTAAGAAACTATCAAATAAAATGGACACACTAGATAAAATAAATACTACATTATTCAATTCAACCAGTTTGGATCCCTCTCAAATTGAGGAGATGTTAAGTTTTAAAGAGTGCTACGACTCATTCTATTGCGGAGAATTCTTTGATGAAAAAGAATTATTAAATGGAGATTTCTTTGGGATGGTGGAGGAAAACTTGACAGCTTTAAATGAATGCAGTTCTTCTACACAAAATGATGTGGAAATATTCCACTCACTATATTGTGATGAAATAATGCCAATTAAGACGCCTGACAGTTCCCTATACCAATGTAATGAGAACATTATCGCTGCAACACCAACGTTCGTTAAAACGGAAAAAAATACAAAAAAAGAACGTCTCCTCTCTGCATGGATACGTAAGATAAAAAGAGCATTGAAACTTGTGTTTCCAAACATAAAGTGGGTCAATCAAAGGAACAGAGATTGGCCAAAAGTAGGCAACTTTTCATTATCATCGGATAATAATAATTCTGTAAGGTATGGTTTTGTGAAATTGTATGAAGATCATACACACATAATAAATGTTCAATGAAAAAAAAAAAAAATTAATAACCTAAGACTAGATAAATCTGTTTAGACTGATATGATATTTAAAAAAAAAAAACTCAGCAGAACTTTCAGAAGACACTTTTTTAAGTCAATAACTAATTGCATGAATAGCATACGCATAATAAAAAAAAACAAAGCTGATATGTGGGTTGTGGTTTATGTAATGACAACATTACTAACTAACTACAGTTTTGAAATAATATAAATAGGGTGAATTCATGTTCCTAGTGGACAGTACAATTAATAATTTGTTTTCTACAAGTACCATCATGGATATTGAAAAGGAACTTGAAACTATAGAGGAGCATAAATTTAAAACAACTATAAAGGTAAATAGCTTGGTAAAGGACTACTTATACGATATTGAACATATCAAAGTGGTGAACACCAAGTACGGGAAAAAGATGCTATGCATCTTCAAAGATTTTCAAGTAAGTAAAAAAAATAAAAAAAATAATATAATAACTTTTTTTTTTGTTTTTAATAGATTTTTCTTCCGGATCGCTATAGAAGCTTATCGGATGATGCTATTAAGACGATAAATAGTTCACCATACACCCTTACCTATTTAGGTCCTATAGGAAGATCCTCGAAAATAAAAATTGTACCAAAAAAATAAATAAAACAAATTTTTCTTTTACATATAATGTAACATAATTAAATGACTTTTTATTTAATAATTTTTTTTTTTTTTGAATCAACAAAACTGCGGATTAAAAAACTATTTTCCAAGGCACAACAACCAGCAGCGTAATGATGTGGGCATTGTATTGATAAACAGTTGTTTTTTTGAAGAGACTTTAGATTTTCACATCCCAAGTCTTCAATGTTAACAACCTGGTACCAGTTGTCACCAAGGATATCTTCGATCCACTTTGTTTTCTCTAATCCTTTCACATAGATGACTGTGGTTATGCAAATGTTTTCTTTTAAAAACTTTTGCACACTGTTAAAGCTGACCGAACCATCACTCCAAGCCAGATGATGATAATGGTTTCTTAACCAATTTGCTTCTTTTTGTTTATTAACTGGTAGTCTCTCAAAGGGGAATGGTGGTTCGATCAGAAAATTTTGATATTCATTATAGTTAAAAGTAATCGCGAGTTCTTTAGATATAAAACTATTAGTTTCATTTTTGAAACCTTGTGCGTCTATTGTAATAAAATTTTTCGCAACCATTTTTTTTTTTAATTTTATATTGTTTAAAAAAAAAAACTTTTCAGACTGAACAATGCGTATGGGACGACTGCAAATTTGTAACTGATAAAAATTATACGATTCGTTTTATCACTCCAGTAAGAGGTGTATACTCAATTATACGTTCATGTATAAGTACGCAATATGCAGAAGTCTGGTCAGGGATATTCTTCGTTGTATAAAATTCCACTCTTATATCTATAGGGCCAGTTTTGATAGTTTCGTTTTGGTGTGTTACATCAACTACAATGATTGGCGCGACTTTCTTGAAATCTTCACGCGATAAAATAGGTTGAGGGTCACGCATATAATAGCTCTGTTGAAATTTGATATACATATCGTATAAGATGGCATACTGATTACGATCAAACTTTATATTGAGATCATCATACGGATATGAATCAGAGTTAAGATGCACTTTAACATTACTCAAATCACAGTGCTGAAATCCATTTGCAGACTGGAAGACAATTAAAATAAACCGAGGCCTCTCACTTTGTGGAGAAAGTTTCACATTCCAAAAATTGTGTAGTCCTTGAGATAGTACAGGATTATAATGACAATCCCAACTTCGAAATGACATTGTTAAACATCGTCCGCTGTTTATTGTTTTGAGAATTTCCAGTTTTGAAAAATCAGCCAGTTGTATATGAGGCATCTTCCATGTAATATTAATAATGTTTAATTTTATTTTCTCTTTATCATCAGTTGAAAAAAATGCATCCTTATCAGATTTTGAACGTAGTAATATGAGCTCATGCTTAGAGTTCAATACAATTTTATTGAAGTCCTCAGCAAAGCCCATGAGCATTTTGAGTGGTACGCAAAAATTGAAATACCCATTCTCTAATTTAAAATCGGTCTCTTCAAACCATCCAGCATTTTTTAACATTTTGCTTTCATTGTTATTTAATGAGACATAATTTTTAACCATCGTTGCTATGCCTAGATATCTTGTCCGATCTACTTCTATTCCATTAATTTCATATCGGATCTCATCAAAGAGAAATGCTACGCAATTGTTTTTTAATTTTATATTATGTGATATTGTTCCATTATCCAGCGTTATAAATCCCTCGATATAAATGTAACTTTCGCTAGGTAGCACATAGATATCTTGATTCTGAATCGATATTCTTACTTCATCATTATTTTTAAATGATTGCAAATATGGTGTGTAGCTATGATATTCTTTTTTTATGATGCTCTCATCATAGACGGGCTTTTGTGAAACATCCAATACTTCACTCATTATTTTTTAGTAGGAAACCTAATGATTTTAAATATTTCTTATTGTTGGTAGTTAATTTTTTTCTTTTTCGCGACGGTTCCTTCCAAACTACTGTTGTTGGTCGTGTGACTGATAGTGAAGAAGTGATGGAGGGTTTTATTTTAGTGTTATTTTTATTGTAAATAATCATTGGTCCTTTGGTTTTAAATGAAGCCTAAGTGTGATGGTTTCTCCACGAAAATTTATTAGATTACCGTTTTGATCAATAACTTTAACAGTTATTGAACTTATCTGTCTGGTGGTTACAGGTAAATAGATGACATTTTTGGGGATTTCATCTACTTTATATCCAGGACTACCATTAAGCGAAAACTCATGAATGGTGTGTGCTGGTGCATTATTAATATATGATCCACTTACAATGTTACATTCAATACGTACTGCATTGACTTTTGTTATGTTGATAGGTAAGTCTGATTCGTACGCTTTTCCTCCTCTTAACATTCTCTTACTAAAACCCAATAATGAACCGATGGTTCTATTTGCACTAAAGTCGATATCATCACTACAATAAATTTCTGTTTTCAATGTATTATAATTAGCATCAATATAAAATTCTCCACTTTTATTTATACTCTCATAATTTTTCTCCAAGTATGTAGCTATATCTTCGAATTCATACGAGCCAACTGGAAGTTCAATGAATGTGTTTTGTACATGAAACAAATTATTTTCCAAATCAACATTGGGAACAGTGTTATATGCATGAAAATCAACAAGACCGCATTCGTAATCCCTATCCAAATTTATTGATGGAAAGTAATTTGCCTCCAGGTTTGAGATATTCCCAGTTAAAGTTAGCGTTATTGACATCTTAAGCGATAGGTGAACAATGAAATTAAAAGCATATTTTATATATATTTTATAAAAAAAAAAAATGTTTTATTCGTGTGTGTGTGTGTGTGAGTGTGTGTGTATGTATATATTACAATATATGTTTTTTATTAATCCATGAATTATGGTCGTTTGAAAATCCCAACCATTTTACTAGAACTTTGTTTCCATTGGTATTAAGAATCTTTTCAACTAGATAACTATTTGGATATCTAGTTTTCAACAGCTCAAACTCATAGACTCCTCCCTTGATCACATGGCCTTTATAGTCCTCCAAAATGTATGTAGTTGGATTAGTATTTTGAATTGATTTGATTTTAAAAATTTCAGTCGTCCAATTTGGTGTGTAACCCTTTTCAAAAACATGTTTATATTTACTAATGCGTACACTGTCTCCCTTATGAAACTTTGGTTTATTAAATATTTTCAAGTTGTTGTAAACAGTTTTTAGTAACATATTTTCATTTGTAGAATTTACACTGATTGGTGACATTTTAATGGTTCTATGTTTTGTATTATTGTACCTTTCAATCAATTGTTTGTAAATATTTATCCATTGATATGACCCATGATAACTAAACTCCTTCCACATTAGACCTTTAAAGGTTCTGTTGAAACGTTCAACTATTGATGCCTTTACAATATTAAATGTTGAATAATGATTTATCCTGTACTGCTTCATTAAAAATTGAAATTGTTTGTTGAAAAATTCTTTTCCATCATCAGTTTGTAAGTTTGCTGGCGACCGACGACTCTCAATAAGTATACTTTTCATCGCTTCACTGACACTAGAAGCAGTTTTAGTTTTAAGAGGTACAACCCAGGCAAATTTCGAAAATGTATCTATGATAGTGAGAAGAAAGCGATGACCTTTATTAAATTTTGAATAGATACCCATTTCTACTAAATCTGCTTGCCAAAGATCATCGATTCCTTTCATTATTACTCGACGACGTTGGAAATTCCTGCGCGCTTGTCTATGAAGCTCATCTACTAATCCTTTTTTTATATTTAAATTCATTGCTTTGGTAAATGGCTTTGCTCAAATTTTTTCAAGATTCTTGGTTCCATCAATTGTTTAAACATATAATTTTCAAACCCTCTGAACCTATCTTCAATATAATTGTTAAGTGTTTTTATTTCATTGTTTAGGTTTTCATTCAGCAATTTGTTTGATTTTATTTTGGATTCTAAATCTTTTATAACTTTTTCAATATCTTTAATATTGTTTCTCAAAAGTGTGATTTCTTGTTTTGATTTTAAAGACAACTGACTCAGACTTTCCGAGACAAATTGCTTTGACACTGCATCATTGTCTTCAATAGGGAAAGCTATATTCTTCAATCGTTTAAAATGAAGGTTTATATTTCGATCACGGTCCAAATTAAATCCAATGGTTTTCTTTAGTCTATCCTGTCGTATTATATTATTATTAGAAAAGTGACCAAACTTGTCGACGCTCATTTTGCTAATGATTCTATACATTTATATTTATACAATTATATTGCTTTCTTTAAGTTCTTCAATAATGGAAACAATTTCATTACTGTGACCTGTATGACCTGCCGACTGTGATGAAATTAAAAGTCGTAATCTATCGACGATTTCATTGGGATCATCCCAAAAAATATAGTTAGGTTTTTGTGGATTTACAGTCATGATACCATTTCCTTTATGGAGTGTTTTATCATTGTGTTTATCATTGAATAACTTTTTTATAATACTTCTGTACTTGTATGCTTTTGTTCCTTTAATTTGTTCGTTTTCATCATATTGACGTTTATGTGCACTTGTTATAATAAGAATTTTTTTGTAAATTTGCAAATCGGATTTATTATAGTTTTTAGATGGTGTTTTGTAAAACAAAAGCTCAAAGAGTCCGGGTGTTAAAGACCACATATGATCGTCTATAGAAATTTGATTTGATTTTAGTACGAATTCTTTATTACCAAATTTCCATTTAGCATTTGAATCTCTATGTGGACCATATAATTTATCCAATTTGTTTTTCTGTTCCAATGTTGTCAAATTCAAATTTGTATATACACCACTTTTGTCAGTGTCATCATTTTGTGAATAGAAGGTATCTTCATTACTTAAACCATTTGAATTGATTAAAATCGTATCATCATTATCATCATCTTTTTTATAAGTATGATCAACCGGTGAGTTGCTCTTTTTAAGGGGTGTACTTGTATTACCTTTTAGATGGAATTGTAAAGGTTCAAGGTTGGTTTCTTCATTTTCACCATAATCATAACTAGGCTTTGAATTTTTAACGAGGTCTTTGAGAGGTTTAGTGATTGGCTTAAAAGTGTCTTCCAAAAAGTCTGCTGCATCTAATTCTTGTAATTTAATACTATTGAACTTTTCCGCAATACATTTCTCGTGTTTATAACATCTCTTATTATTTTCTTATTCATTTTTTCATTGATCAGATCAGCTTTTTAAATATCAGATCAGGTTGTTAATAGATCAGCTTTAAGATATCGGATCAGGTTGTTAACAGATCAGCATGCAATTATCGGATCAGTTAATAGATTTACCTACTCTCATGCTATTGCAACAGCACATTGTATACTGATCAGAAACGGTTTAATATTGAATATTTATTGTTTTTTAGATATCAGATCAGGTTCTTAACAGATCAGATCAGGTTCTTAACAGATCGGCTTGTAGATATCAGATCAGGTTATTTACAGATGAGCTTTATCAGATCAGCTTTATCAGATCAGCTGTTTAAATATCAGATCAGGTTGTTAATAGATCAGCTTGTAATTATCAGATCAGATTAACAGATTGACCTAGTCTCATACTATTGTATACTAATCAGAAATTGATTAATTTTGAATACTTATTGTTGAATGAATATATCAAACCCTTTTCTATAACGACCCGCATCGATAGGATCGTCTTTGTTTATAACAAGAAATCCATATTTATCCTTCCAACACTCGGTGCACATATTTGAAAATTTTTCAAATTTCATATCTGCACCCACATGATCGTTGTATATATGCTTCATATTCATTTCATCTTGTTTGAACATGATAATCATATTGGCATTATCTCGTATTAAGTGTTTAGGAATTCGTGTGTATGTTTGACATAAATAAAAACAATCAATGTTTTTATGACGCCCCATACAAAAGTATGATCTAATATTGTTTTGTTTCTCACATGCAACATCATCGAAAATAATAATAGAATTATTTTTTGCTTCATACGGTGGTAGAACATCTTCATTTGCAGAGAATGTATAAAATCCTATACCTTTTATAGGTTGTATTAATTGTTGTAGATATTGATATTTTGATTGATATAATGATTTTGAATATAAATAAATATTTTTGAACTTTACTCCATTTGGACTTTCTATTAAACCTATCATAACATTTGTTTTTCCACAATTTGATGGTCCCACTATCAAAGCTCTTATTGTGTTTGGTAAAAGTAAACTATGCCTCGGTTTCGATAAACTATTAGTATTTGAAAAATCTCTGTTGCGGACAACAAGATCGTTTTGTTGTTTAATGAAACGCATCTTAATAATGAGTGCACACATATACATTAAAACCTAAGTTTTTAATTTAAATGTTTTAGTCTTCAGTACTACGTTCATCAAACTTGATCACCACATTCAATAAAAATCAATAAGATAATAAAAATGGTAGTTTTTTATAAAAAGCCCTCCAGTATCAATCGAAACACAGTTGGAAGAGGACTAATAGATAAAGTTATTAACTCCTTACCTGTTGAACTTCACCTACCAGGCTATCAGTTTTGTGGACCCGGCACTAAACTTAAAGAACGTTTAGCTAGAGGGGAAAAAGGAATAAATTTCTTGGACGCTGCCTGCAGAGAACATGATATTGCTTATTCTCAATCAAAAGACATAAATAAACGACACGCAGCAGACCAAATATTAAGCAACAAGGCGTGGACAATAGTAAAATCCAAAGACAATAATTTTGCTGAACGTGCAAACGCTTGGTTAGTGACAAACGCTATGAATACTAAAGTAAAATTCGGTATGGGTAACAAGTTAAACAAAACGAACATGAAATCGATAAGAAAGAAAAAATGCAATACTGGAAATAAACTTTTCAAGATGGCTGTAAAAAATGCAAAAAAAATTTTGATACAAGAAAAACCGAACGATATTGAGAGCGCAATACAGATTGCTAGGAAAGTTATAGATAATTCATTTAAAAGAAAAAAATCAACGATTCAAATTCCACGCATAATACCGCTTCCTAAAGTTGGTGGATTTTTACCTCTAGTTCCTATACTAACAGCCCTCGGAGCAATTGGAGGTCTAGCATCTGGTGGATCAGCTATCGTTAAAGCTATAAATGAAGCAAAATCTGCTCGAAAGCAATTCGAAGAAGCAAATCGTCATAATAAAACTATGGAAGCCATAGCAATGGGAAAAGGTCTATATCTGAAACCGTACAGGAAGGGATACGGATTATTTTATCATTCACAACCAAAAAACTATTGAAGAACCTACCCAGGCGAGCGCTTACAGACATCGATTTGCTCAGATATACAAAATATCTACCACATTTTAGAGGTGTTTTTATGCGCGATACTTTACCAAGGCAACCTTATCCAATTGAATGTGGCATCGTTAATCTGGATTCTTCTTTCGGTTCTGGAACACACTGGGTAGCATACAAAAAAACAAAAACGATAAAGAGTATTTTGATAGCTTTGGAAACCTTCAACCACCCCAAGAAATTGTGAAATATCTAGGAAACAACATAAAATACAACTATAACCAACAGCAAAATTATAATTCTTTTAACTGCGGTCACTTGTGTCTGAAATTTCTTTATAAATAAAACAAAAAACAAAATTTAATTTTTTTTTTTTTTTTTTCAAAAATAAACCCGTTTTCTTTATTACATTTTTTTATAAGTATATTTTGATGTACAATTAGATGATGATGATGATGATGATGATGATGATTCTTTTTTATTGTCCATGTATGTTTTAAAAGGGTTCCTTATTACAAGATACTGCAGCTTCTTAAGTGTTGTATCTTTCATTCCAACCTTATCTTTATCCATCCTTCTCGATTGGATGCTGTGATCAAACTAAAAGTGATCCCAGCAAGTTCAGTTTTTCGTTCGCATTTTTATCTCAACTTTCTTATAAATGATTTCACAATCTACGAAATTGTCATATCATATATCTGTTTATACTTTTTAACATCGATCAGTTCAACATCAGATCGGAACTCTGTGTCTTGTGTTGTAAATAATTCAATTTCACCATTACTCATAATTCTTTCGGTGGAATATTCACGATATTCATAACAAGCTATTACCAAAGTACGTTTCTTATAATTACTATCGTATGAACAACGAATTGTCAGATCTAATTGATCATATTCTAACTTAAAATGTCTGTAAAAAATATTTTCACTTTCAATTATTCCTTGTATATCCTTCTCTTTTCTCAACAAATCTTGCCTGAATGCCTCTATAGCCTCTTTGACAGTAAAATATTTTACTTGGGACTTTTCTGTTGTTGTTGTAGTTGTTGTTGTTTTATTATTATCATTTTGTTGATGAATGATCTCATTGATCTTCATTAATTGAAAGGACAAATCAATTTTTAAAGTATCATTGCTAGGTAGCAGCAAAGAGAATTCCAAATTTCCTTTATTCTCAGCATTAGCTGTAATATTTAGTGGTATTGGGATAGCTTGTAATAAACCCAATGAAAAGCAAACTATCAGCAAGGAATATTTATACATTTTGTTTGATTATTCGGAAGAGATGAACACACCTTACCAGAGAAAAGTCAAATTAATACTAAATTAAAATTCTTTAAATTAAATCTTTTTATTTATTCTGTTATTATATAATGACATTATTTTCTTTGCACGTATTACTATACTCTCCATCATATAACAACCACAAGTATCGGGTCCGTCTTGACATGTATCTGATGACCAGCTGCATGTTGAATAATGGTATCCATATTTAGAAGTAATAAGAGAAGCATGAGTGTATTCACATAATTTTATGTAGCAATGTTTAATATCCTCATAATGCTCATCCAACAAAATGTCCTTGTTGCCTATTAAAAAGTTAGAAATTTGCTTCCTAAGCTGATCGAAATTTATGTCCACCATCCTTTCTATTATCAGTTTCAGCAATAATAAGTTGATCCAACAATTTTATGTCTTCTTCATCAATATCACTTAGCTTAGTATCAAAATCATTAAATACACAATGTTCATTAAAACGATTTGTTGTTCTCAGGGGATGAAAACCATCAGTTGTGACTCCTATTAATGTTATTGTACCACCGACTACTTCAATTTTAAGATGCTCATTAATATTAAATTGATATAATATTGATGATAAACTTCCAGATAGTGAATCTCCTCTACACATATTCAACAATAAACATTTATTCCCATCCTCCGGTGTTAGATAAACTGATAAATTACTATAAATTATATCTACTCTTACAATTTTAAAATATTTCCACGATGAGAGGCAAGTGCAATATCGATCACCCGATTTTATAGTTTGAATCCAAAACATCCCTTACACACAAATTCTTCTATAAACATGTATGCAGCAAGTACACCTCTTAGAAGACGAAGAGTGACAATTGCAATTTTTATTACACGTCTTGATCAGATGTATCCAATACATTTCCGACAAATAATGATTAATTCATGATACCAACTCTATTTATATAATTATAAGTGTGCACATCACAGCAAAATAAATCCTAAAAATAGATCATTCATCAAACATAATATAAAAATAAAACTATAAACAACTAAACCACAATTGGAACATCATAATCACAATCCGAACATCGTAACCACAATTAGAACACCCTAACCACAATTGGAACATCCAACTGTCAATCAAATCAAAACCACAAGAAGGTTGGTGTTTTGCACCACTTTACGAACGCCAGAACCTACCAATCCATAGGGTGGTGTTTGCACCACTTTACGAACGCCAGAACCTACCAATCTATACTACTTAGCAGTACTCTAGCATAGATCTTACTAATGAATTATATAATGTTATCAGAGTATATGGATCGCTAAACCCTCTAGTAAAGGGTTATCCATTTCAGGGTTTCAAAATTATAGGGCTGGAATTCGACATCTTTCAAACTAAGTTGTTAAACCAACTTTTTTATTCAGTTGAAAGTCTGACATTTACGAAAATGGATCGCTTAACTATCGCACGACGCAGAAAAAATGTTAAAACCTCCTACAAAAATGGTGATTCTGCCACAGCCACATATCGTGCTTTAAGAGGAGTTTATGGTTTACATAATCGTCCAACTACGCCAGCAATTGGCAAAATTGTGAAGAAATTTGAAGAGACTGGATTGGTTACAGATGTTGTAAGGCCTGTGTATCATTGTTTTGCCCGTACCACTCAAAATATCGCTGCTGTAAGTGAAAGTGTTGCCGAAGACCCGAATGTGTCGACTCCTCGTCGTTCTCAGGAATTAGGACTGTCTTACGGCACATTATGGCGTATTTTGTACTTGGATCTACACCTACATCCATATAAAGTCCAGCTCACATAACAACTGAAGCCAGCTGACCATTCACAACGTCGTAGATACGTCGAATAGGTGCTTGAACAACTGGCGATTGGACGGCTATTTTTCGAACAAAATTTTCTTCAGCGACGAAGCACATTTCTCACTCGGTGGGCATGTTAATAAACTAAATTATCGTATTAGGGGTTCTGAGAATCATCAAGTAATTGAAGAGATGCCATTACATCCACAAAAAGTCACTGTTTGGGGATCTCTTTGGTCCGGAGGTGTGATTGTACCTTACTTCTTTGAAAACGACGATGGAACGACTGTCACCGTCAATTCGGAGCGTTATGGTCATATGATAACCGACTTTTTTTTTGCCTGCTATTGAAGAATACGACTTCGGGAATATGTGGTGGTTTCAACAAGACGGTGCCACATGCCACACAACTCGAGCGAATATGGATTTATTGCAAGAGGAATTTCCTGGCCGCGTAATTTCTCATCGTGGCAATATCAACTGGCCACCAAGATCATGCGATTTGACACCGCTGGACTTTTTTTTGTGGGGCTACGCGAAAGACCGTGTTTATGCAAATAAACCATTAAGTCTTGAGCACTTGAAAACCAACATTCGTCAAGTTATGGCTGAGATACCACCCAATATATGTCAAAAAGTGGTCGAAAATTACCTCAAAAGAATCAATGCTTGCAACAATTCGCGTGGTGGTCATTTAAATGATGTAGTGTTTCACACATAATGTCAACGTTCACGCTTTATAATAAAAAAAGAAATAACATGAAAAAAAATATTTTGTATGACATACATTGTGTTTTATTTACATTTACTTTTGAAACCGCAAAATGGATAACCCTTTATAATTATTTTAATCGCTTAATCAATAGTGATAAAATCGAAAATATGAAAAGTGGTTACATGGGAAGCACCGTTAATAAGAAAGCAAAATAAAATAGTTTTTTTTACAGAAAAAATACTGCACTAATTTAAGAACACATATTTTTTTAAATCAAAATTCTTGGAGCCGTTTTTGAGGAATAATTTTTGTTTGTATTTGTATGGGAGGTGCCGTTGTTTTTATTTTAGGAAAATAGTGTTTTTAAGTGTTCCATATAAGAACTGTTAAATACGAAGTCTTGTAAAAATCGTTCTCGAAATATATATTGAGTTCTTAAACAAAAAATTGTTTAATGGGTTCAAAATTGCTTGTTTGTTTTTTTTTTTTTTGAAAAATGTTGTTTTACATTAATGTTTAAATTTTGAAAGGAGCTTCTGCTTAAAAAAAATTAAAAACAAATCAAATGAACTGTTCCCGAAAATCGAAATGGTTCAACCAAAAATAACAATTAAAAAAAATACCCTTTTTATCATCATCGTCCAATAAATATTGCGTCTTACAAGCGTAACAATAAAACAAAAATACTAAAATAATGTTTACACATTGTTAGCATTTTGCTTCAATATAAGTACCATTTTCCTTTATTATTGATTTTTTGTATAAAAATTGTTTTTAAGGAAAAGAGCAAAATAAAATTTATATTTTTGGCCAAAAAGAAATGTAAAGTAGGTATCGATATTTTTGATTTAAAAAAAAATGAAAAAAAAGTGTGGGCATATTAGACAAAAAACAATACCTGCCAAGTTTAAAGAAAATCCATCCACCCCCTCAAGGAGTTGACTCGCGGCAGACAGGCATACAGACAGACAGAAGCTTGAGACATACTATTTTCGTCTCGGCTGCTTTTCAACAAACAAAACCAAAACCCAACGAAGAGGACCACTTCTTCCTCTTTAACTTGCACTTAAAGTCATGGAAGCGCTGATCTCCTTAATGACCGATACTACATTTTTCGTAGGCTCAAAGGTCTATATATGGCTTTACATCGTCTTAGAGAACATTGAATTGCACTTCATATTTCCAAGCCATAATAGAGTTTGGCTTCAAGTCCTCTTATCACGGAATCTCTTTTTTGCTGAATTAGAAGCCTTTAGCCTTTCCATAAAATATGTAAATGGTGGTGTGCCTCAGGGCTCTGTTTTCTCTCCGGCACTCTTTCTCATTTTATTATTGATCTCTTTTCTGGAACTTCTAATCTGCTTAATGGTTTTGCTGTATTCTAAGCTTTTCATGTTCGTTTTCAGTTTAACTTTTTGGTCTCCGGCTGTGCAACTAAAACGCCGTCGTAAAATAAGCTAATTAAATTCCGATGAATAGGGCAGACCGGGGCTTGCAGACTCAAAATTTACTATTCCTTTTATATACAAAAAAATAAGATAGGTATCAGTAAAATCTAAACTCCCATTAATAAAACATCCTTTTGATTTTCTAAATAAAATACTCCCATTAAAATATATAATAGATAAGTATTGTTTTTTTTTTTTTAATTTTGCCAAATGATTACCCGTGTGTCAACAAGCCCCAGCACCGGGGTAAGATGGCCAACGCTATGGAGTTAGTTGACTATGCTATAATGTTGAGTGTTTAGAGTTTGAAACTGAAATTTAGCAACAAAAAATTGCTGCTCAGAAATACATTGATTGCTAGGTATAGTTATGGGCAGTTAGTCTACATGTCCCTGAGAACAACTAGCCCCGGTTACCCCTACACTTTCCAATAAACAAAGGTTAGGCTTATTTTTCTTTGAGTGTAAGAATTGAAGAATAATTTGGTCATAAATTCATCGATAGCTTCATATATTAGACCAATGATTGTTAATGGACTTTGAGAGCTACAACTTTACAGCAGGTTTTATTTCTCAATCTTTTCTACTTTGGAGTGAATGATAGGTCCTTATGGATATTCATTCCACTACCAGTACCTTTAAGTTGAACTCAAAGGCCATTAATATTATGTCTATCATATTTTTAATTTATTTTACTCTTTGAATCCCTCTGAAGTAGAACTTATCGTCAAAATGAAATATTTGAAGTAACCAATCTTGCTACTTTAAAAAAAGATAAATTAATCCCTAAAACCATTGCTTCTTCTCCATTACGAATATATTAATCTTAAAACCATCGTCTCTGTGTCTCCTAATTAGGAAACCTTCATCTATAAGCAACAACAAAAAATGAACTTGGTATCGAAGAATATGCCTACTTGTATTTCACTCAGGAAATTCAAGATATTGATCTCTTTATCAAAGTACTCGACTTTCCCTGAGGCAAGCAATGTCTGCAGGCTTAAAAGATACGAACAAGAACAAGGTATAGGCATAGTCTTTCCACCTGCATTTTACTTATTCAGGAGTTTTTTTTTCTACCTTAAAATGGATATACTTTTTTATCATCAAAAAGAATCTCAAAGACAAAAAATGTAACAAATGATGTCGTCATTGGAAGTCTTCAAGTGATTAGCTTGTCTAGAGTGGGTCAACATTACTTCAAGTGAATTAATATGAAGGAAAGAGATACAAAAAAAAAAAAAATAGGAAACACAAAACTCCTGTAATAGGTACGTTAAATTAAGGAAAAGTAGGTAGGTTGTATCTTTAGGCTTGATGCTTATGCTCGCATGCTCATTCAAATGATTTAATATGAGAACGTGATGTTTATTTGTTTTTATCTTTTGAAGGAATAAATTATGAAGCGGGAAAATTTATTTGTATTACTTACTAGCTACCTATCCTCGCTGTGGGTTTGTTCTAAAGATTTATTTGCTGGGAATTAATTTCATAATAAAATCTTATTCATAGTTCGTTTTGTTGAAACTAGAGCCTCGATTATTTTATTAAATTTCCTCCCATCACCATAAAAATTATAGTTTGTATGTGTTTGTCTCCTTTATTGAGAAAAATTACAATTAATTATCGTTCTAGGTGACAAATCACACAGTAATGGGGACGATGATTTCGATCCCCGAGCTCAAGACGGCAAGATGCATTTGGAAAAAAATAAAAATCGGCGCGCGACGCCAAAACAAAAAAAAAGAATTGACATTTCCATAACAACTATCAATATCAAAGTGGTAATTCGGGCCGAAAGTAATTATTACATCGTATTTTCCGCCCTTATTTCTTCGAAAAATAAAAGTAGATAGGTATAGGTGCACACATATGTATCTACATATATGTACTAGGTAGTTTATGCCCAAGCTCAGTGCTGAAGTCGCTAGAATTTCCAGGAAAAAATGCTTGAAAAATAAGTAATTCTTGTGAATTCACTTTTGATTTTTCAATGATCATTGAAAACGCTTTCCATCATTGAAAAATCAAAAGTGAATTTACAAGAAAGTGGTTGAGCAAATAAAATATTTTTTTTAACAAAAAAATATTATATATCTTATTACCTTTATTTTGGTACCAAAACGACATCAGTTTTATTTGTTTAAGTGATTCAGAATTGATAGTCAATGTTTTCAATGATGAGTTTCAATGAAAGCAATAACTGGCGCTTAAACATGAATGCTCAAAATTCCGAATGCCAAAACTCAGAATTCCAGAAATCAAAATGCGCAAAGCTGTTTACCATTGAATACCAAATTTCAGAAACTTGTTTAGTAGCTATACTGTTGCAGTACTTCAGTGGCAGTCCAAGGTACTAAAATTGTTGACATAATTGTGAGGCTATTGACTGAACATTCAGTAAGCTAAATACAGTAGTTGTTGCAATTCAGTCTGTCTGTAGTTCGATCTACAGCATAAACCGCTGAAAGTATTTTCTTCAAACTTAATACTTAAAATTCATGATTATCTAGTCATTGTCTAGATATTTTTTTTTAGTCCCAAAAATATTACCAGCCATCAAATTTTTTGTACCAAAAAAGTTATATGTTAATAAACTCGAAAACGCTTTTGACACAAAATGTCTGTGTACTATTATACACTGAGGGAAAAAAGGCAACGTAAAATCTAAGCAATCGTTTTTGATTTAACCTTGGAAAAAAGTATAATGGACGTATTTAATTTAAAGTTGAAAATATATTGATTTAACTACGCATCGTTGTTTTAAGTGCTGTCATTCTTGTTTTAAAGTGAACCGTAGACGATTCAACAGTAAAACAACTTTCATAAATTATTAAGTACGTCCAACGTTGATTTAAAGTGGAAAATGCTAAAATGTATCCAAAACTAAAATTCCATGCATAAATTTCAAAGTGTATCATAGTTGCTTCTACTTTGTTCAACATCATTTCGAAGTTGCTCCCACTTACAAATAACACTTAGACATTAAATTATTCTTCGACAAACATTAATGAAAGATTTTCAATGTAAAATCAACTTCAATTTGAATTCATTCAATGTCAATTTTAAGTGGACCCAATGTACAATAGGAATGTTTAAAGTTTAAAGTGGAAGCGATGTAGAAACAAAGTGAAACGTATTCATTTTCATATTGATGTTGCATTTTCAAACTACGATCGACGTAAAATCAAACGGATTCATATTTGATCTTAAGTGGTTCATGTTGAATCATGAAAACAGGAAAAAAAAACTACCTGCAACGTAGTGTCGGGTCGGCGGCGCCTGCGATCGTTAAGCTTTGGCTTCATATATTCAGTCTTGCTTTTGTCTTTTTTTTTAAACAGTCGGAGTTAAACAGTCTAATGCACCAATTAAAGACGATGAACTTTTAATAAAACTATATTAAGATAATTTGAAATGGAATACATTTTCCCTACGTTGAAAAGTAAGTTTTGTTTTAGTGAAATCATAAGAAAATTAATCCTAGTATTATGGAAATTTGTTTATTTTTTGTACATTAGATTATTTGGATCAAGTTTTAAGCCAAAACACCATTTTCTGGTGACTTATCCCGAATCCCGATGCAATTAAGAAATGTGGATTGTTAAGATTTTCTTGGGATATGCAAAGCACAAATGTATCCCTACGTTAATATCCAGTAAATTCAAATTTGTATTAAAAAATAAAAATACAATTTTTATATTTCAAAATGTTCTTTTTTTCATTAAAAAAATTGGAAAACTTTTATTAAATTCAGATTGACGTAAATCATGGGTGAATCCATGTTGTTATTTTAAAAACGTAAAGTAGTAAATTCTACAACGTTTCATGGTTGGTAAGATTAAAACTAAAACATTTACATTTCAAAGTAATTTCTATTAGAAAGTACTTAAAACAACATTGAAACGTAGTGAAATTGGAAATAAAAGATAGTAATTTCAAAGGTTCGTAATATTTTTAAGCTCAAATACATTCAATTTAACGATGCATCATTCTAAAAATAAAGTTGGATCATTATACTATCAAAGACGTATGAATCTAATACGTCGAAGTTGTTCCATTTTGTTTTTAAGTTGTTTAATGATATTGATTTTACTATGATTCCACCTTAAATCACTGGAAAACGTATTTAAATCAAGCATGGAAACTATTCATTTTCATATAGGAAAACACATCGAATCAATGATGTTCCACCTTGATTCTAAGATTTTCATCTTTAACCCCGAATCATTCCCAAATATTCTTAAATCAAAGTGGTTTTCTTTGATTTTACGTTGTTTTTTTCTCTGGGTGATAGGTATAGTGTACATTTTGTTTCCAAAAAGATGCATAAAACTGTAACTGCTCGACTCAACGGATTTGGATCAAAATGCTTATACAAGTATTTCTTCGAATTCTTAATAATACTGAATGCGAATATTTCAATATTTCGAAAAACTGTTGGGACGATTTTTTATGAAATTATATTTTTAAATTTATATTGTTAAATACAGTCCCTATAGCGAATTAACAGGTGCCATAAAATTCCTTCGTAACATGGAAAATTCGTAATACAGAATTTTTATTAAAATTTGTATTTAATGAAGTCAGTGATTTTCCATTCTTCTTTCTCAACAAAATCGTCCAATAAATTGATAGATTCAGTACAGCTATTATGTATCAACAAAAAAAATCTTTTCTTTTTTGAGAAGAAAACTTTTGCTCAACATTAAAAGCCATTTTGTACAAATTTCACTTTTTCATTCATGCCTTTTTTGTTGAACTCATAATCTACATCCAGATATTGTATCCCTTTAAAACATCTTGGATTTTTGGCCTTCTCTATAACAAGCAATCTAAGATTCTAAGACCCAGTCATATTGCTTGCTACAAGGACATTAATTCTCCTTTTGCCCTTTTTCCCACCAAAGCATTTTTCATTTTACCAACGTTTTATTTGGAAAGCATTTGAAAAAAAAAACAGTAATGGCAATTAAGGATTTCGTTTTCACTGTAATTTTTTGTAAATCCTGGCAAAACATTCATAACCAAATCATCACGATCCTGTATATTGACATCAGCACTATCCTGTAGTTTGACTGTACTATAAATCGCCATACCAGTATTTTTTTAATTACTTTACTTTAATTATATATTCTGCTGTTTCTACGAACAATATTGTGATTTCGATTATATGATCGAACAAAAGCAATAAGTTTACAATACAATTTTTGTCAGATGTAAATTTGACTTACAAAACTAATTCAACGAATTAACAATCAAAATAATCAAAAAAATAAAAACATATAAAGAAAACCTTGTTATATCAACAAGTTCGATGAACACCTAAAGCGTTTCACAAAATATTTTATTCAAGAATAATAATGCAAATGAAAATCCAGCATGACAAATGATTGAACATCACTCACTTTATTATTTAATTTATGTACAAAAAAGAGTGTGTAAATTTAAATATTCACCTAACACCTTTGTTTTGTCAACAACACATACGTGTTTCTAATTTAATTAATTTACATTTATTTTAAATTTAAATCCAAAAAAAAGAGAAGCGTTTTTCTTAAATAAATGCCTGTCAAAAAATATCTACCAAAAAAAGTAAAAAAAAAAAAAAAAAAATATGTGAATTGAATAAAAGCACCAATAACCACGATGAATATTTATAGCTACAATTCTGAAGAGAAAAAAACATTTATTTATGTTGAATTATTGACACGACTGTGTTGTACGAACTCGCTGATAACATAGCACACAAACGATAATAACGAAATATACTAAGTAAGTAAGTAAGGACTTAATTTATTGTTTCATTTTTGATACAATTTTTATCATTTTTGTTGAATTTTATAGCTATGACATTACCGTCAGCTTGGTTAGCAAATTAAGTACATTACATACATACCTATATTATTGGTATAAATGATTTTTCTTAAGTAAATCTCGACTGAAAAGGTAGAGTATCTTAAGTCAATTTTGATGATTTTTCAGGAGAGCAAAACAAAACACTTCCAAGCTGCCTCCCAACAAATCTTTCATGTGTAGACTTTACTGAAAGCATTTAGAAGTCAAATTTGATGATCTTTTTTTTAAATTTATATCAAAAAAATATTTTTAATATTTTAAGGAAAAGTATGTATCTTAGACTTTTATTTAAATTGCATGTTAAATTCATTTCTAAAATATAAAATTGAGATAAAATATTTTGCTTCGTATTTTCGAAGCACGGTTTCTTATGCCAATTTAAGATGAGTTGCGTTTGCAAAAGTGGAAAAAAGATATTTTAGATGATATTTTCTGGTTTTTATTTTTAAAACTTTAAGTCCTTAGAATAAAAAAAATCACATTTGTTCTATTGAGATCAACTTTAATAATGAACTATTATTTAAAAAAAAAACAAAGACTTTCCTTAAAAAAAAAAAAACTAAAATATCACATTTAGTTCACAGAAAAAAACTAATTAAAATTAAAAACTAAAAAGCGTTAAAGTTAATTTATAAAAAGAGAATAAGTTTAGTTTTATTTAACTTTGTTTTTAAAGTCAATGCAAAGTTAAAGTTAATAAAAGGGAAATGAAGCAAATTATAAATTCATTTTAAAAAACTTAAATCGATTTCATTTTACATAAATTTGTTATGACAATACATTTTTGAGTATTTAATAATATAAACTTAAAAACATAATTTCAAAAAAAAAAATATATATATATTTAATTTCATATTGTATCAACATCGTTAGAGCCGTTTTTGAGATAATTCATAAAAAAAAAACGCTTAAATAGTAAGTTTTTAAGAAAATCGGTTCAGACGTTTAAGGCGTGGATCGTTGTGCAGACATACGGAATTACGGGACCCACTTTTTCGGTGTTCTCTACCTCTACCAACGTAATGTCAAGTTTGATTGAATTCTCGAGCTCAATTTTTTTTCCAAATGCAATCTTGGCCTATAGCCTATGTAAGGGTTATCCATTTTGCGGTTTCTAAAGTAAACATAAATAAAACACATATACAATATTTTTTTTTCATGATATTTTTTATTATAAAGTTTTAACGTTGACATTATGTGTGACACACTACATCATTTAAATGACCACCACGCGAATTGTTGCAAGCGTCGATTCTTTTGAGGTAATTTTCGACCACTTTTTGACACATATTGGGCGGTATCTCAGCCATAACTTGACGAATGTTGGTTTTCAAGTGCTCAAGACTTAAAGGTTTATTTGCATAAACACGGTCTTTCGCGTAGACCCACAAAAAAAGTCCAGAGGTGTCAAATCGCATGGTCTAAGTGGCCAGTTGATATCGCCACGACAAGAAATTACGCGGCCAGGAAATGTCTCTAGCAATAAATCCATATTCGCTCGAGTTGTGTGGCATAGGACAGCGTCTTGTGAAACCACATATTCTCCAAGTCGTATTCTTCAATAGCAGGCACAAAAAAAGTCGGTTTTCATATGACCATAACGCTCCGAATTGACGGTGACAGTCATTCCATCGTCGTTTTCGAAGAAGTAAGGTCCAATCACACCTCCGAACCAAAGAGCGCCCCAAACAGTTACTTTTTTGTGAATGTAATGGTCTCTCTTCAATTACTTGAGGAGTGAGAAATGTGCTTCGTCTCTAAAGAAAATTTTGTGCGAAGAATCGAAAATCAAAAATTCGACGCACCTACGACGTTGTGAATGGTCAGCTGGACTTTATATGGATGTAGGTGTAGATCCAAATGCAAAATACACCATAATGTGCCGTAAGACAGTCCTTATTCCTGAGAACGACGAGGAATCGACACATTCGGGTCTTCGGCAACACTTTCACTTACAGCAGCGATATTTTCAGTGGTACGAGCCAAACGATGATACACAGGCCTTAAAATATCTGTAACCAATCCAGACTCTTCAAATTTCTTTACAATTTTGCCAATTGCTTGCGCAGTTGGACGATTATGTAAACCATAATCTCCTAATAAACACGATATGGGGCTGTGGCAGAATCACCAGTTTTGTAGTGGTTTTAACAATTTTTATGCGTTGTGCGATAGTTAAGCGATCCATTTTCGTAAATGTCAGACTTTCAACTGACAAAACAAATTTGGTTTAACAACTACGTTTAACAGATGTCGAATTCCAGCCCAATCCCTTTGAAACCGCAAAATGGATAACCCTATATAATGTATATCACCAGTAAAAACTACAGAAATAAAAACAACTCACTACAATCGCATATCTATTCATTCGGATTTAAAATACTGGGCTTCATTTAATGCAACTAAAAAACTAGTGGCTCAATGTCGCATATTTATTCGGATTTATTTTTTGCAGCTATAATTTTTTAGTTGTCGTTTTAATTTTAGTCGCAAGTGTATACATTGCAAATGCATTTGGTTAATTTTCACTGGGACAATCGCATGTACAAAAAAAAATGGGAAAAAATGTTGAATTTTAACCCATTAAATTTTTATTGTAGCATGCGATTGTTCGTTCAATCAATCTCATTGAAATTTTTGCGACTGAAAAGCCGTGTGACGAAAATCGCACGTCACGTTAGTTGCGATACTATAAGGTTCCGATTTTTGAAGATCCAATTATGCTCAAAATAAATCACTGGCCAGAAACTAACAATGGTAAAAAACCTATTACGACCACAACGACCCAGCCCGAGAGTATTTGCTTAGCTTGAACAAAAACCTGAAATTAATTTATTTTATTTTTATTATGAATCCCCAACTTTCCCTTACACAAGTAGTATGTGTATGAAAATATCTAAATCAAGTTGCTGTCGAGTTTTATGACGGCGCTATTGAAATTTCGATTTTTAAATTGATTTTATCACTTTTTTAATTTTTTCACTGATTGAAAATAATTGCTTTGTTTGGGAATTATGGTTTCGTTTTATTAATGTCGTTAAACTATTACACCATGAAAAAGGAATTGGTATGTAACTGGTTTTTGTTAAAAAAAAAAAAAATTACAAACAAAAAATGTAATCAAAACAAAGAGCTCACTTCAAATTCGGATCTCGTGACGACAACTTCACCGTCATATAAGATTAATATACTCTGAGGTTTGTTTTTTTTTATTATATTTGTCCTTCTTATAAAGTGATTTACTACTTCCTTCATACCTTTTGAAAAATCCAACAAAAATATAAAAGGTAATAAATCAAAGAGCTGTGGTAGATACAACATTCTTCGTGTGACGTGAAGATAAAATATCTGCAAGATCTTTTTTAATGATGGTTTTTTTTTCTTTTACAGATCTATCCATCCATTGAAGAGAACAAAAACACACCAACAACAATCCCACCAACCACAATCATAAAATCTGAACACTGAAGTTGAGACTGCTGCTTATTGGAACACAATGATCGTGAAATAGTTCATAAATTTATATGTAGAACGAAACTTTAATAAATCGACCATCAATCAATCTATCTTTATAACAACGCCTGAAACTAATTTGCCGAGTTCGATTAACATTCGCCCGATTCCATCGCTTGATCGTGTCGTCGTCGCCGTTATTTCATAGTGTTTTTTTTATGTCCATTACAAAATATTACTTTTAGATATTAATTTCAAAAAAAAAAAAGAAAAACTTATGTTTAATTTAAAGAACATCTATTTTTCGCGTATCCTTTGACGGGCGGCATCGTGTGTCTGAATACTCACAGTCGTAATCGGTATCGGTAGCCATTGATTGAGTTATTTTTTTTTAAGCGGTTCGTCGCGCCGCCGCCGCAAATAATCCGGATTAACAGAATGGCCGTCAGTAATATCGTTTGCGAGTGGTTGCGTGCCCTCGGATTGGCACAATATGCGGAAAGTTTCCTTGATAACGGTTATGATGATTTGGAAATATGCAAACAAGTCGGTGATCCTGATTTGGATGCCATTGGTGTGGAGAATACAGCACACCGCCATAAACTGCTCAAGAGCATACGGCAATTGCGCGAAAAAGGTGCGGCAAGTGTGTATTTCATGCTAAACGACCCGAATTCTTTGTCTGGGAGTACGGAGATACTTTGTGAAACACCACCCAACGAATTGGAACTGATCCTTAGGGAGCAGTTGGAAACGGATGCGATACGATTGACATCCCACCCATATTCAACACCGGTAAGTTAAATCTAATTATATTTAAATTTTTCGTATATATTTTTCTAAACAAAATCATGAATTTTAATATCTCTTAAAATGGGTAGATACATATATTTAAGTATAAGGACACCCGCATTTTCTTTTGTTGAAGATTTATGTGTGTGTGTCAAATACGACGAACTTAAACAATAAATAAATTCACCCTATGCACATAGGAGACAAGAGAGTTTTGATGTAGGTTGGTATGTTTTATTTATGTGTATGTGGTATGTAATGACTATTCGTGTCTCATCTTAATGACTTGGATGTGAAAAGTGTGATAAAAGAAATAAAAAATAAAAGATCCTTTTTACGCGAAGACAACTGAAATCAAGCACCAACGCCAGCACATTTGCATATTTAATGAACTTTATTTCAATTCAATTTCCGGGTTCTGGTTTAGATGCCATGCCTATGTTTTTATTCCATAGAAGTTATAGCACGACACACTTATTATCCTTTGTTTAATTTAAGAGCTTTTGCAATTTAACATACTTGGCCAAGATATAAGAATGCGAAACCGTGTAAAGATTTTAGGTCCGGAGCCGTACATTGCTGTGAATTTGAAGTCCTTCCTACTGACGTAATTTGTAGGGAATTGTTATCTTTTCATGTGAAACAACTAAATAAAAATAAAACATTTCTTTTACATGAGTTGCTTTCGGTTAAGAGATGAAATTGCAACTGTATTCCCTATATGTTTTCTTAAGAAAGGTATGCCGCTGAAGGAAAACGATTATTGTATGATAACATACGGGCGATGGTGCTTTGTCTACTTTATGGTCTAAATCTTATGCGAATGTGTTCTAAAATGAATGGAGTTTAAAGGCTTTTACGAAAAATACTAATATAAAAGGTCAGTTTAGTCACGATTTTCAAAGGGGAATGGCCATCTGTACGTTAGACTATATACCTGTTGTGAGACCTATGACAAAGCAATATTAAAATCCATTTAAATTGAAATGACTGTCATACTAATTAAGCTTGTATCCATTCCGGTTGGACCTTGTTCATTCATATTGAACTTCATATCGAAATAACATTAACATTGCTGTTGAATCGAAATAACACAATGTAATTCACTTGCATTTAGAAGAATTTAGGTCTCACAGGCATTTAGTTAAAATTATAAATAAAAAAACTGAGTTTGTAATATTAATTGTATATCCCTATTGAATTAAAGTGATCCCCACGTCAAAATAACATGGTGGTTCTTGATCCGTTGTCATGTTAATAGATTCCCATTAGTTTTAAAACGACCATAAGGTTAAAATAAAATGACCTGGGAATGAAGCTGAACCGAAACTATTTTTTGAAGTAGAACATCTTTAACAGCGTTGGCGGTAAAAAAAATTCTATGGACCTGTCAAACCGACCGACATCTGACGTGACCCGAAACCTGACCATAGACGACAAGCTCTCTAAAAAAAAACTCTGTACGCACAATACCCACAATATTGAACCGGCACAACACACATCATATAATTAAACGGCGAACATGTTTTGTGTGGTACATTTTCCGCGTCCCACAAAAACGGAAGGGGCATAAATTACATATCAAACGAAAGCATTTTTTGCATAGATGTGCAGAATGGCAAAATTATTTAAATATACTACACAGAAATTGTTTAAAACAATAAATAAAAATGCAAAAAAATACACACCTACACTAGCGACATCTGTTGTAGAAAGGTACACCATGCAGTCATACAGTTTAAGTTTAGTAAAAGTTAGAACCATTTGAACATTTGCTTTTTTAGTTGTTTGGAAAAATACAGCACATTTTGGTTGTCATGCCAATTGAACACTGGACAATTGAACACACTATAATTTAACACTGAAAAATTATAATAAAAATAAAATTCAAGAAAATGGTTTGTGTATTGGATAATTTAATGAAATATATAAAAGGAATTAGAAATTGCATACTCTTGAGTGTTCGTTGCATACTTATTTATTGAATTGTGTTAGTGCTGGGCAATACTGGGATGGTGAATAGCTGAGTACAGGAAAGTGGTGGCAAAGTGTAAATAAATATTTAATTTCTAATGAAAGCTTATGTACAACTTTAACAAAGTCACGGTCACAATAAATTTAGAAAATAATTAATTTAATTATTTAATAATTTAACTGCTGATTTCGTAATATTAACTGAGGTTCAACCAAGAGCTAAGCATGTATGAGTCTGCTATTATATACTTGTAACTTGAATTATCGTTGAATTCCAGCTAATCCGCCAAAATCGTGAGTTAAAATTACTGAATCACGGTTCAAATATTTAACCCACGTTTATACAACTGGCTCTCAGTAAAATCATGGATTAGATGTGGAAAAAGCATTTTTGAAGTAAAACTTCTTTTGCGGAGTTGGGGGTGAACAAATTTCTATGGAGCTTTCAAACCGACCACCGATATGACATACGATATGACCATACGATATGACACCATACGGTATGTTATTGTTACAAGCATTATTTTCAAATGTATATATTTATGTTTTCGTTAAATTTATATAAATACTTAGGCAACGAATGTTTTCGGTATTTTTTAAATTGAGTGATTTGTGTTAAATTTCATGTTGGGGCTAGTTGTACCATTTTTGTAGGGTAAGTTGTAACAAATAAAGACAGACTTCGTTCATATTTTCAAACATATTTTTGGAAACCCAGACGATGGAAATGGGTTTTTATGTTTATATTCTGTTTTTTTTTTCTTTATTTTTTTATAAAAAGAAAAAAGTCAATTTGGCGTATATCGTTGTCTCAAAAGGTTGAAGAGAAAAAAGTCGCCCATGTATTTTTCCTGGGAAACTGGTCTTGGAATATTTAATTATATTCCTAATCTTGATGACTATTGTTTTTTTTTTCAAAAAATTAATATTGGTATTGTTTTTTGTAAGAACAAAAGAAAATTTGTAAATTTATACAATAATTTTTGTGCTATATATTTTGTTGTTTTAAAAATTGATAGTTTCTTTAAAAGAAGATTACAGTTTTTGTTACAGTTTGCCTCGGTTTATTTTACAATTTTCCCCGCATATGGGGTAAGTTGTAACAAGTTTTTTTTTGTCTAAAAGTTATATTTTTACAAATTCTAATCAGAATGTTTTTGGTTATTTTTCGATTTCGTAGCTAACTAATTTTTTAAATCTTAGGAACAGCATCAATTTTAGTAAAAACTGTTACTTTCAGCCCCGCTGCCTCTTACACATATTCTTTTTTTTTCATATGGCACGTTATTAGAAAGTTTTGGCATTGTAAGTTTTCTCTTTGCGTTAAATAACTTATATTTGGTCTCGCCCTTGACAAGTTCTACATTCTCACTATAGGTTGAGGCACATTGGATGTCAATAATATCAACATCGTCCGAATAACCAAGTAGTTGAAAGGAATTTCGTGTCTTTTTCATAAGTTTTGTGTGAATCCACAAGATTCTTGAAGAAAACAACAATAGGTAACATATTCAGTTTTTGTATGATTACATACTTGCTTTTTAAAGCCATTTTTCGTATCATTTGATGACTTTGAATGCCCAACAATAGGTAACTTCTATCCTGTTTCCTTTGTCCCCCCCCCCCCCCCCTTATGAAACTGCATTACTCCGCTTAGCCTGAAGACAAAATCCCAACCATTTTGTTCCAACTATCTTATAGAATAAATACTTAATTTTTTGGAAATACAGATTTCCAGAAAATGTATATCTATGGTATTTCAACGAAAAAATATTTTTTTTTTGAACAATAAAATCTGACTTTATTTCTGGAAGCCAATATTGCAGCATAGTTCTATTAGTTTAGGTAAATATTATTATGTAAAATGAAATGATTAAGGCCCTCATTATGAGCAGCGTATCGAACTTAAAATCTTGCGAATTCGCTGGTTTGGTATTACGAATAGCGATTCGCTCCAACTTAGCTCGCTTCAAATGTAAATACCTTAGCGAATTAGATTATCGAGGGATTATAAATAGCGAATTTAACCCAAGTAAGTGTGATATATCGGGTCCGCCAAATAACTTTTTTTTTTGAAAATGCTATACAAAAAACTACTGAATATTTTTTCAAATTTCTTTTTTTATTTGAAAGTACAATCCTTCCGGTTAATAATGGAAAATAATTTCATTCAAATGGCTGCCTCGGCTGCCCATGCAGTAGCCTACACGATCGGTCCAATTTTTAAGCACATTATCGATTGTGTGCAGCTGTATTTTACCAATGGCTTCACGAATATTGTCCTTTAAAGCGTCAATTGTCTCTGGCTTGTCGGCGTAACACTTATCTTTTACGGCAACCCACAAATAAAAGTCCAACGGTGTCAAATCGCAGCTCCGAGGTGGCCAAACGACATCAGCTCTGCGGCTGATAATACGATCTTCAATAACAGGGCGCAAAACATCGAGTGTAGCTTCGGCTACAGGATATCGGCAAATATTGCCAATATCCTCCTCTTCAATTTTTGTGAACAAAAATTCGTTCAACATGGCCCGATAACGATCGCCATTGACTGTAACGGCCACTTCTTGCTCATTTTCGAAGAAAAATGGCCGAATTATGCCTCTGGACCAAAATGCGCACCAAACAGTGACTCGTTTTGGGTGTATCGGCTTTTCAATGTATGCGTGCGGGTTTTCTGTGCCCCAAATGCGACCATTTTGCTTGTTTACATACCCGCCAAGATCAAAATGAGCTTCAACTGAAAAGATGATTTTTTTTGCAAAATCTGCATCTTCTCTAAGTCGATCGCAGGCCCACTTAGCGAAGCGAAAACGCATTGGATGGCCAGTTAGCTTCAACTCCTGAACCAATTAGACTTTGTATGGCGCCATACCAAGTTTTTTATGCAAAATTCGTCTCAATGATGTCTCCGAAATTTTCAATTGTTGAGAACGACGGTGAATTGATGTTTATGGCGCTTCAGGCACACTTTCTGCAACAGCAGCAATATTCTCGGGTGAACGAACTGTTTTTGGCTTTTCACGCTTTGGTTTATCGATGAGGATGCCAGTTTCTTTCACTTTTTTCACAAGATAACGAACATACGGAGCTGACGGTGTTTCTCTTCTTCCAAAATCCGTACGCAATTTTCGCACACATTCTGCAACATTACCATGTTTTTCAAAGTAATGTCGCAATATTTCCAAGCGTTGTTCAAGCGTATCCACAACCACATTCGTTTAGCGGAAGGATAAAACTAATTATCTGTCAAATCAGACATGAGCTAAGTGGTACCATTCACGAAATAAGCACTAGTTGAAAAAAAAAACGTTAGATGGCGGACCCTTTATAACTTACTGTTTCTTAAAATAAAACTCACTAATTATCAGAATGAAACAAATCAAATAAAATCAACAAAAAAAATCAATTTCCGCCCAATTAATTACCATTTAAATGCCAATAAATAAATAACACAAATAGTGTCAATTCAAAATAGCATTAGATTTAAATCTGATTTTCTATTTTAATTGTTTCTAAATAATTTATTAGTTGTGTGCGAACAATTAGCTCTGTAATGAGAATATTTAATCATCTAAGTACTAAACGAGTTTGTGTGTGTGCGATGGTGGGCTTCCTACTTTACCTACATTATGAGTATACCTAAGTAACGTGTCAACTAATTTATTTTCCAAAATAAAAGATTCAACATTTTTGTGCTTAACTAATTGCATGCCATCATTTTGTATGTAGATTGTAGGTATAGCGGTATTTAATGAAAAAAATAAATATATGTATGTAGAAACTTCCTCGAATGAAGCGAGCTAGCTAGCTATTCAATGTGTGAAGCATTCTGTTTTCTGGAGCAAGGACCTCACTTAAAGTGTCATTTCATTTGAATATTTCACACTCTTGACTAATGAGCTGCTCCTCCTTCAAAAGGTATTTAATTGCATCAAATTCCGTTGCCACTATTTTCTCCATAGCTTGACATAGGTCGATGGCTCCTTCATTCTCTCTAATTAAAGGCTTCGAAATTTGATCCTTGACAAAATGTACCAAATTAATTCCAAATTCCCACACATATGGGGGTCTATACGATATGAGAATGAATATGAGTATAGGTATCATGAGCGGGATAGGGACTACCTCTTAACCCCATATCCAAATGAATAGTTTTGCTTCCTGGCTCTGCACATTATACCAGTAAAATATTTCTGAAAATAAATTAATGCAACACTGAAGTTGAACAGAAATAAAATTAACAAAAAAAAAAAAATTGAAACCGAAACTCCATCACAAAATGTCTGGGAGACATACACCACACAAAAATATGGGAGCATCGTGTCGCGGGCATTTAGGCGAGCGTCATCCTTTATGCGAGGTGCCTGCTGCAACTATAGGTATCAGCTAGCTGGAGCTCCTCGAAGTTCGCGAAGAAGAACGATGACAGCTTGAAATTAAAACGTGCGACAGCTACAACGACAATGCAAACGGCGAGGCACGACAACGACGACGTGGTGGGCGTGTGGGTCTTGTGATGCGGACTTAAATCAAATCACGTCTGCTAATGACGACGACTGTCAAACAAGCTGGCAGGTTGTTTTTCTGCTGGTTGGTAATGTTAAGTTGGTTGGCGCATAGTCTGGGACAATCGGAAGATAGCATCACATCGCCAGAGTGGTGCACACAAGCAGACTGTCAAATCAGCGAGCTCCCTTCCCAGGGATCTGAGCCTTTGTCTTCTTCATCCTCATACAGGGTAATTATTTTCTAATTAAAGACGATGAAGAAGTATAATCCCTGGAACACATAATGCATGTTCCAGACATTCAATCGCATCTACCTACGCGCTGCAAGAAAAGACACATTCATGCTCGCGTTTGTTCAATATGTCAAACTAATAATGACAGAGATCTTTTCTTCTTATTCACACTAAGGTATTCATTCCTTTTTAATTGATATAAAGGCAGTTTGATACTGATGTGCTGAGCGAGCTGCTGCTAGTGAATAGTTCGGTGGGCGGCAGTTAGGTATTTGCATTATTCACAAACGTGCCGTACTCAAGTTTCGAAGTAAAATCAAGATAATTGGGGGAAATAATAACCAAGAATACAAAGAATGAATGAAATGCTTGAATAGTGCACGAGTAACGCTAATACTACCTAGCACTTCTGTTTAGGAAATTAGTGGGCGAGTTTGTCAGTATAACTTCTTCCTTGAAGGAATAATCGCGAGTTCACATGTGGGATATAGTTAACCTTTTTTATGACAAAGTATTCATAGAATTTAATGAAACGAAACTCCGACAGATACATCCGGTTTTGAAAAAAAAACATCAATACAGTCTGCTTAATTAAATTTAGAGTCATTCTATGAATATCATGAATCTGATTCACCATAATTTGATTTCATCACGTAGGACGATAAACTACTTATAGGTTTAAAGTTCGTATGCTCCTAACTTTTGTTGAGAAGGTCTAGTGAGTATCATTTTCTTAGAAGTTCCTGAGTAAACTATTGAGGAATCAAATAAAAACAGTCTCTGAGGCAACCATTTTTTATAAACTACATATATGCCTGCTAGACCTAAGGTCTTTTAAATGCAACCTGAATTGCAAGGCACTAGTAAGATGGAATAGATAGATAGGAAAGAATATTTATTGACGTAGTAGATTTGAGAATTAGGTATTTATTATCTCGTTTTAACCCTCGGGCGGCATCCAATAAAAGGTGGAGAGATAGAAAAGAATGCTGCCTATCGTGGGGATCAAACTCAGACGTCTAAGTTAGCAGTCAAGCACTTATCCACTGCGCCATTGTTACCCCCACCATTAAAGTGCATTCCCTTATAAATTGTTGTTAAGCTAAGAGCGTGGATGATGAATCATCCAGTAGGTGGTATGTCCACAAACTCGTCGCAAGAAGATTTTTTTTGTCATTTACTGGCCCAACGAGTAATGTTTACAAAACTCCGCACTGCAGTGTTAATATGTCTACCGGCCTAGGTCATCTGAGTCCGCCGTTTGTACCATCACATCCTTTAACGAATTAGCATTTTGGTTGGTTATTACCGTAATTCCTGACTTCAAAAACTCACATTGAAACAAATTCCATAAAAAGGAAATTGTTAAGAAGAATTTAGGTCACTTGGAGAAGCATTCTTCAAAATCTCAAGTTTTGTGCGACTGTGCCCTGTTGTGCCCATAATGCATCACTTTGCGACAATTTAAATCCCTTATCAGTCACAGTAAACGTGTCACGCACTGCGTTCATGTAAAAAGGCCTGATGAAATCTTTGATAGCCATTCTCCTCGAAATTTGTAGTGAGACACCTTCTGGAGCTTATTCTGTCACGCGTTGTTCCTGTATCTTGGTGATACGGTTGACTTAGCGCGTTAGTATTTGATAAGTTTCCCTTGTGGTGCTAGTCGACCAATTTCCCATTGGCTCCGCAACTATATGTATATGAAGAGTTGATCCCTGTCTGACCTGTTCCAATCCTCAATTTTCCAGTATTTTATTGTGACCTGAACTCAGATAAAGTGATGCACTGAGATTGAAATTTGAGCGTTATTTCCCAATTAAGGGGATGGTTGGACCCTAAAAGACCTAAAAATACTTCCCAATCTTTTCTAAAGGGAAATTTAAAATCCTTATCCAATTCAGTCAGACCTGTTTGTAATTTTTTTCCCACAAAATCTGGGAACTCTATTCCAATGTATAATGATTAATATAATCGTGTACTTTTGGCAAAAGCTATCCGCAGCAATGCACAATTTACACACATTACAAATACAAGAACCTGTTTCCATACAAGTAAAAGCAAAAGTTTGCTTTGGATAAATTTGTGTTCCGATGACTTTGATGAATCTCGAAGTCTTTGTTCGTATAGTTCTTTTTCCATCAATGGCCACGTCCACCCACTTATTAGATAAGTTACCTCCGATAATAAGCTATACGAAAATATTTGTGAACATTTCGGATAGGTTAGCTGAAAGCAGTCAAAAATCAATGGCGCAGAATTTTAAACAACCTATTATTAAGGCCTTAACACGATACTAGTTAGCAATTTACTATATACATAGTAGTCTACTAACTTTTAAATTTTAAACCTTTTGTTAACTAGTAAAATGCTAATTAAACAGATAGCAAAGCATTTGTATTATTTGAATTTTGATAAACACAATTATTAACTTCATTATTTACAAAAATAAAAAAAAATTGACACCAGCAGAACTCGAACCTGGGCCTCCCGCGTGCAAAGCCGATATACTGTCAAAATGACATGTGGATTTAGTACGATACTGAAAATTTAAAGCAGCCACTCGGTGATTTTAACTTTAGTAAAATGTTAAGAAGATAATACGATACTAAACTCGTTTAAAATTAGCAAAATCCTCTTTTTAACCTATTATCATACTTAAAAATTATTTAATATATTACTAAATCCTTTAAAATGTTGCGCCAATCATTTTTGGTTTGGTGTTCTTTTTTTTAGAAAAACTGTTTCACACCTATTCACGTACAGGAAATAAAAATTACTAATGCAGAGAACTAGGCCGAAGTACCTTTTATTTATTGTTGTTGCTTTATAAATCATATTAATAAGCATATGTAGGGGGCGCTCTTCCACTTTCAGTAAAAGTTAAAGTTAGATTATTCGTGCCAAACTGCCGGATCAAAGATCCTTAAATAAAAAATGTTTGAGTGGCTTTGTGTCAGCAGCTGTCAAATTTCCTAAGAAATGAACCAACTTAAACAGCCACACCTACCAAAGCTCTTAAGTTGAAATAGCAACAAGCATTTAAGGAGCAAGTCGGTGCATATGTATTAGCAGTACGTGAGTGTGTGTTATCCATAGATCACTTATAAGACGTGCAAGACATTAAATGTCGAGATTCATTGGAAGATTATTAAGATTTCTTTTAAAAGATTCATTTTTTTTACGCCAAAAATTGAAAATTTTCAGATATAATTTCATCTGCGGAAAAAGTTGATATTTTAGAGCTTTTCGCCAAAATTTGTCAAAAAATACATTTTAAACATTTCAAAATATAGCTTATTGACTAGTCAGAAAATTTCAAATTTATTTGATGGATGTCTTAGATAATCAACTTGACTCTAAAATAAATTCGTGTCAAACCAGATTTTCCCGATCTTAAATTTTGAATTCAGAGTCGAGTTGACCGTTCACCAACCAGTGAATATAAATGTGGACATAACCGTTTTTTCAGTGTTTAATTGTTGCGACGTTAATAATTTTTATTAAAACATGAAAACGACTATTTACCCCAATTACGAGATTCTTAAAGGGGATTTTTGTCCTTATATAACATATAACTCATTCTTAAGTAACCTCTCTACTCCAACTCGATCTTTGAACCGCATATAAACAAAGTTCAAAAAATACTTAATATAAAAATACTGCTTCATATATATTCCATTTTATTTGCATCTTTTAATTCAAGTTGTCGGCCCAGAATTACATGGTTCTACGAGTATGTCCACTGACCCCTGCTTTGAGTTATTCAACTTTTAAGTTTTTGAGTTCACAAAGTTCTATGTGAATAAGAATGTGTGTAATTGTGGGTGATTTTTACTTGCGATTATAGGTACTATAAGGCAAGTTATGTACTCGTAAAAAATTTTTTTTTTCTAACAATCAAACCTGACATTAGATCATGGAGAACATAAAAAAAAGTGGGTCCCCCAATTTCGTGTGTCTGTCTGTCTGTCCTCGAGTCTACACCCTAAACGCTTTGATAGATTTGCTTCAAATTTGGTACATATTGTTTTTTCGGTAATATTCCCACACGCTTTTTTAATTTTTTTTAAGACGAAAAATAACAGTAGCTCCCATACATTTTTTTTGGGCCAAAAACAAAAATCTTATTTTTCTCAAAAACGGCTCAAACGATTTTTATAAAAAAAAATCAGTTCATTAATGGTTTTTTTTTGGTTTTTGATTTTCTAGGAAACGGTTAATCTAATTTTTTTGAAATTCTTTACGCAGAATCACCTAGAAAGTTTAAACACTATTGTATACCAAAATTTTTCCAATTTTTTTTTTTGGAAATTAATTTATTTTTTTAAATCCAAAATTTTGAAAACGACTCAATACATTTTTTTCGAAACTTCGTATTTAGTAGTTTTTTGACATTATCTTGAATAGTTAAAAAAACAATTTTTCTAAAAAAAAAACAACTGTACCTCCCATACAAATGTTAAAAAAACCGTTAAGAAAAAAAATTATTTCTCGAAAACGGCTCCAAGAATCTTTATAAAAAAATGTGTGTGTTCTTAAATTAGTACAGTTCAATTTTAAGTATAAAAATATTTCTTTTTGCGTACTTACTAACGGTACTTCCAAAAGAACCACTTTTCATATTTTCGACTTTCTCAATATTGGATGAACCGATTAAAATAATTTTTTTAGACAAATTCTCCCTAAAATTGTTAGAAAACTACATACCCAGATTTTCAAAAACGAATTTTTTCGATTTTTAAAAAATAAATAAAAATTTTGTTTTGAAAAATCGATTTTTCAAAAAGAAGTCACAGAATTTTTTTCTAAATTTAAATTTTATATGTTTATTAATAATATCTTCAAAATGGCGTTTCAAATTTTTTTTCTAAAAATATTTTCAAAATTGTATACATACAAAATTTATTAAATAAAAACCGCTCCAACGATTTCTGAATTTTTTTATGATATATTCTTATTTATCAACGAATTCAAACTGTATTTTTGTTTTCCCTCAAACTATAATGACTTAGCAATATAAAAACAATTAAGTATGTGGATTATCCATCAGCCAATTTTGTAACATAACACCTTGTGTGGCTAATAAAATCGCTATACTCTGTCCCAGAAAATAGGCAGTACACGTCTTATGGGAAAGCTTTTTCAAAGTCAGTAGCGTGTCATATTTTGTCACCATACTAAATTGAAAGAAAATTTCCATAAAAAGAGTTTGCCCGCCCCTAATCTACAAAATAATAAAAGAAAATTTCATTGCATCTGGCGCAGACCCAATGTCCTACTCAGCGCAACTGAATATGGACTGAATTGCTTTTGTTGTGGCCTGTTGCTGCTGCTGCTATTCAACCATTAAATATTTATGTGCTTTTAGAGTTACCCGTGTCCATTTTTTAACTTGTTCGGTTTTTTTTTCCTTGGGTTTCTCTTGATGTGCTTTTGATTTGTGAGCTTTCATATTTGGGTCCATTTAAAATACAAACTACAAAAACCCTGTGAGAACTTTTTTGAGCGACAGATTTATACAATCCACTGTAGCGAGAATGGCAGGTAAACGTCGTCTCTAGCCTACACGGTCTATTTTTCTGGGGCAGGGTATAGTCGTTTCAATGCAATTGATAAACAGAAAAACCTGCTTTAGGTTGGATCTGATCATGTGGGCTCGGTGGCGTGATGCGTAGTGCGTTGGCTTCTAAGCAGCTGGTCATGGTTCAATACGCGATGAAGGCACAAGAAGTTTTTCAATTAAAATGAAAACGTAGACCAGCACCACTCGATCAAAGGAATGTGATGATCGACCTTGGCAAGTCGTGAAATAGCTATAATTCCAGCCAAAAATAATATGAGAAAAACTTGGTGGTAGCACACTCAAGTTGTTGTTGGTCATTAAAAATCATTAAATGATACAAAAAAGTACCTTAAAAGCAAGTATGTAATCATACAAAAATTGAATATAGTAACTTATAATTCTCAAAATAACTATATTATGGTTGATAGAACCTTGGTTGTTTTGCGTTTTACGCTAAACAGGGCGATTCATTCGAAAGCATTTGACAAATACGAATCCAACGAATCCATATCTCATTTTTTTTTTGTAAAAATGGCCTTTAGAACCCTGTAAATCTCAACCAACGAACTGTTGATTTTTTTGCATTTAGTTATTAGACATCACATGGTCGGTAATACCAAGTTAAATAATAATAAACAATCAGGCTGCTACGGATCGTTTTTTTTTTTGTGAAATTCTGTCTTACTGCCAATAGATTTCCCAATAGAACACGGCTAATAATATTTAAATTAAATTTATTAAGATTAAGACGTTGAAAAATTCATAAACAATTGGAGTTTTAAACTCTGTAATATGGAAGTTATTTAGCTTTTTTGTCTAGGCCAGGAACTCTTAGATATATAGACAAAAAAACATCAAGCCATTAAAAACTACGCAAAACACCAACCTGAGATGTCCCATGGCAGTAGAATGCCACAACATCCGAGACCCATTATTTTACTTCGTGCAAATATATAACATGTTGTTTTTTTTTTCAATTTTGTTGGAAAAATTTCTAGCAACTTGTCACCTGTGCAAATACGGAAACAAGAACACAATTGCATTTACGATTTGCCTAATTATGCCCAAAGAGCTACCGACGACCGGAAGAATGTCCTCATTACCACTTTTCATATGTGCAAATATTATCGACCAATAAAAAATAAAAAAAATTACCGCCACTCTTTCCTTTTCAACCAACATAAGTAAATAGCAATACCATCGCCAGTTTTCCCACCAGAGTCTATTTACACGACTTGGAATTAATTCCCAATCGAATGTTTGTAATTTAGAAAGTTAAACCGGATTAAGTACCAACAACATATATTTTCAATTTGCCATTGCGCAGCTGCAATAAACTGCACTATAGAGGACAAAAAAAAAAAAATACAGTTTAAAGTATCTCAGTCATCTTGAGATAATCTTAAATTGCACGCGCCCAAAATTCCTACACCTCGGTCGAAGTCAAAACAGTACACAGTGCAGTGATCTCGATGGCAGCCCGTCGCGGCTTAATCCGGTTTAAGATTTCATCTCAAAGATACACCTCAACACGAAAAGGAAAAAATGTCATATTTTGGCTTTCACTACAGAGGAACCGCAAAAACCGCAACCGCTGAAGTAAAAGGAACAAATATAAAAATGCATAACACAGACATTCAGCACCAGCTGACCTGAAAGTGGAGAACCAAACCATAAAATAGCCACGACGGCAAATGTAACTGCTATAGAAGCGGATAGTGTATTATCTGTCAGTCGTGACCATGGGGCATAATCTTTGTCTCGAGAAAAAAAAAATGGTATACTACGAACAAACCCCATGAACCAGGTGTATTTGGGGTTGGGTGTCCATTAATAAAGAGACTCTAATATGGCATGTACAGAACGCTGTCGGTTTACCACCTGCAATAATCACAATTTTCTGTCATTTTTTGCGCGCAATTTACGGTTATAGGTCTTGGCGAATTGCTTAATTTTAGCAGGCGAATCTTACACCGACAAAAACAAATTACGAAAAAGAAAGAAGTTCAAGAACCTTTTGGTTGAAGAAGACCAAAAAGATACATCAGAATTGCAGATTGCATCAAATGCTGCCGCAAAAGGTACATATGGCAAGAGTGACAGGTATAAGACAAAGAAGTAGGTATAATATGGCGGCACTTTAAAAAAGAGGCTCAAATGATATTAATCCAAGAGAAAAGAATCCGTAAAAGTTCCTTCGACTTTTCTGATTCATTGTCATCTCAACCGAAAATAACCATTAAAAGGCATGTCAACGCATTTTTAACCACAAAGAAGCTGGTATAGATTGGACAATAAATGGATATCAATGCGGCAGAAGCAAGAGACAGAGAGAGAGCAAATAATAAAAAGATAGCATCCTTAAATGGTGGACATGGCCACTGTCCACCATGATAAGTTTATCTCCAATTTACGGCTCCAGCCAACATCGACGAAAACGATGACGACGACAATGACGACCACTTGGAACGAAGACTATTACGACTTCGTCGATCACATCGAGTACATCAATGACCCTTGTAAGAGTATAAGTCGCCATAGCCATCGCCATTGCTGTCGCAATCATCATCGGCTAACCAAACCATGTATTTATATTGGTGGCTGTCTGCTGGACTCTTCCACAATAACTATACAATATACGATGACAAAATGACAAACTCAACTTCGGGTTGTGGCTGAAAATAAAAAAATGGAAGGAATTCAAGAATAGTGGAGAGGAGCAGGTCCGGACTAAAATGTCATGTTATAACAAATATGGCTATTGTCTGAACTACCAACTTTTGTTTTTGTAAATATTTTGTGTTGCAAAATGACGCAGACCATGTCCATAACTAATACGAAAGACTCATATGCACATTTCAGGGTAATGGGTCCCTAATTGAATATGACAAAAGAAAATTAGTTTTTGGTCTTAAGTTATAATTACACTGTCAACGTTATCGGACAATGCGTGATTCTTTACGAAAAAATTACGTCAAAATCTGTCCCTTTTGTACCATATCTTGTGATTGTCAACGAAAAATGTTGTCAATGATTAGTCGAGAACATTACCACCTGCATTGACATGAATTTTTCGATCATTTCGAGCATTGACGGTCGGTGTGGTGAAAAAGGGAAAATAAATGTTTGGGTCAAGTCAGATATATTCAACGCGATGATCGATTAGGATGACCGTGCAGCTTGAGAGATCTGCCAATTTGGCAGACGGCAATGCCATGCTATATACTTGATTTTGTAACGTTAATGCTGGATTTACACGACTTCCAAATTGGCAGTATTACTGTCAATATCTTGGCTTTATGATTTTTTTTGTCGTATAAAATTATAAATGGTAGAATTTGTGTCAGTATTTTTGTCATTAAAAAAATCTGCCAGCCAGAATTTTCGTTATGTTGTGTTATTATACTGACATCGTGTAAATGCAGTATTGACAACAATTTTCAAATAATGACAATTTGCAATCAAGAATGAACTTGCTCATTCTTTACTGCCAGTTGGCAGTATTTTTATTTGGCATTATTTTAACTTCGAGTAAACGCATGTCATTAATTCAATTAATGACATCAATATTTTGGCAGTACATACTGCGAATTTGGCAATCCGGCATAATTGTGATTTAAAGGAATCTTAAACAATAAAAAAAATGTATGACCAATTCGCCACTATCGCATATCTCCATTCTCTCATTCTGGGTGGAACGTCGTACTATTACAGCTGGTAAAATGCCATTATTTCTGCCATAATATACTAAATATTTGTCATAAAACAGGATGTGAATTAAATATGACAGAAAAAATGGTTGTCAGTCGTGTAAATTTAACAAAAAATGTCATATAACCCGTGTCAGAGAGCAGTGATTAATGTCACTTATTTACTTGGACAACATAACATCGTATGGCCCGCATTTACATGACAATTGCCATATTTTTTTTGTCGACAAAAGAGTCAAACTAAAGAATAAAATTAGTACCTTAATGACTATATTATTTAGAATAAAGTTTTTAAGCTCTGTCATTATACTGGTAATAATGAACATCATATATGTATTGTCATTATTTTCAAAATGACACACAATTTTATTTAAACATTGCAAGTGTAAGGGCAAAAATAAACATAACTTGTACCTGTTATTATTTTTTTTAACAACAATAGTGACAAATTTTTGACCATTTTCAACACGAAGTCGTTACTGGGAACAAAAATAGAAGAAATAATGACAACGCGTCATAATTTTGGGCGAAATGATATTCCTTTAGTATAGTTTTGTGCCACTATTTTGTCTCTGTTGGAAGTAAAACTTCTTTTGAGGCCCGGGGGTAGACAAATTTCGATCAAACCGACCGATGTCTGACGTGACCCGATCATGCTTGTTCGTCTTGTGGTTGTCATAGATTAGTACAGATTATGTATGTATCTGCAAGGTGCGTATTCGATGAGGATTTTTTTTGTTGGTACGTGTTGTGGATTCTGATTCTGCAGGTACCTAGATGAATTGTGTGTATTCAACGAGAAATTCTTTTGTTTTTGTTTCATATACACTCTTTTAACTTGCGATATAGGTAATATAAGGCAAGGTTTGCATTTGGAAAAACATCGAACTCGAGATTTTAATCAAAGTTGACATTAGGATGATAGAGAAAACCAAAAAAGTGAGTCCCGCAATTCCGTCTGTCTGTCTTCCTGTAAAACGATATACAGCCTGAACGGCTGAACCGATTTTGTTCAAACTTGGTGCTAAATAAAGTTTAGAATAGTTCTTTTAGCCCCAAGAATAACGGTACTTGCCATACAAATTATTCTACCATCTTAATTATCTCGAAAACGGCTCTAACGATTTTGATCAAAATTTGGTGTGTTTTCTACTTTTGTATGGTCTACATTTTGGCTAAACAATTTTTTAAAAATATTTTGTTATTAACGGTACCTGCCATACAACCATTTTATTATTTTATTTATTTTCGACTTTCTCATAAACGGCTCAACGGATTTTGATTAAAATTTTTATACCGGGGCTTCTTCAAATTCTAAATACTACAAAATTTAAAATTTTCGGAAAAATATTTTTTTTGAATTTTTGAAAAAAAAAACATTTTTTTATTTTTTTGTTTGTAAATTCAATATTTCGAAGACGGGTGGACGATTTTTTCTGTTATTTTTTTTTGGAATTTATATTATTAAATAATTTAAATATAATCATACCAATTTTTTGTTTTTATTTAAGAATTTTTATATATAAAAAATTAAGTGAAAAACGACTTTAAAAATACATTTAGCCGTTTCTATTGAGAATCTTTTGCATATAATGTGATCGAACATAGGAGCAACTACGTGCGATCCAGTGGTGCATTTTATTCTTTTTATTGTGTCTGTTTTTGGGTGTTATGTCTTTTTATTCAATTAAGTTGATAGGTCTATTATCGACAATTGGTATAAACTAGTTTAAAGAACATAATATTATGCTGCATTTACACGACTGCAAACATTTCATTATTTCCTTCATATTTGACCTTCTAATGGAAATATGGCAGAAATTATGATATTTTCTAAGTCGTGTAAATATGACTTTTTCTTTCATTAGACTGTGGTTTCGCTGTGAGGAAATGTTACATTCTAATTTTGTTGTATCTTTCATATAAACCGAATATTGAGTTGAATGATGTGATGGGTGCTTAGATTGGTACGGATGTGACAGTGGTGCCATCATTTTTCCGTCAGAGAATTTCAACGCATTGACTACGTTGGCCGTCTAATTGTAGCTCAACCCTTCTTGCCAATTGGATGGGACATACGTCCATTATCGAACTATGAGTTTATTTTATGGAATTATATGTCCCTGCGTCAATAATAATAAATTGGAATTACCTTCGAAGTTTCGATTTAGAACTAATCCGGCACTGGATTGTACCAATGATGCTACCATCAATTTCTTTGTCGCCATTTCCTCTTCCATATTGCTGTTATTGTATATGTGCCTATGCATGCCGTCTTTCCCGCTTGATCTTTGTATCCTTTTGGCCAGTTGATTAAATGTGAATTGATGGTCGCGGAGCAAGACAGCAGAAGCATTCAAGGCATTCATCTGGCGCAATACAATATTATATTTTTTTGTTTTTAGTTTGTTGTTGTACTTTTTATTGGACAGTATGACTAGGAATCGTGGCTTGGTTATGTGATATTGAAAGAATTTTTGTGACAACGAAGTAGCCGCCTCCGGCTTATGGACAAAGAGATTATATGTATGGACAGCATATATCCTTATATATAATACAGTATGAGTTTTTTTTTTCGTGACCATGTTTGAACTTGGTAAAGGTTTAATGTTTCACTACTTAAAGCCTGCCTGGCACAGTTTTTCAAAGAACGAAAGCAGATTTTATTATATTTATTTGATACTTGATTTTAAATTAAATATATTTATTAAGCACTGGCGTGTTTTATAAATTTCTTGGGGGGAATACATATACTTTATAAGCATTAAGTTATAGAATGTGTATGTACTAAAGGTGGGTAAAATAAAACCACATTTTTTCTTATTATCCTTAAAATATGGCTTGTACCAATTAAGGCTTGGAAGTATTTCCTTATTTCCCATAGACGATTTTGGTTTAGTGAATTATTTTTGTTCTACGTTTAAGCGTCTTAAGGAAAATATCGGTGACACATTGCAAGATCTCGGTGGTAAGAGTTCACGTTGTCTCTGCCTGAAATATCCACTATACATACTCACAGATCGATGTGGCACGTATACCGCCGTCCGTCTTGTTGGAACAATATGTCGTTTAAATCAATAGCCGTGTTTTATTATCGCCAATAACCCATAGGGTTCACCCCGTGAAAATAAAACGATCTGGGTTATGTACTTATATGTACCCTCTGTTCGCCGAATTTAATACTTGCAAACCCCGATAGAAACCTGGATCTTGTGTTGTTCTTGTAATATGCACTAAAAAATAACCCAGACCCGTAGATAATAAAACGCAGCTAATATTACCCAATTTACCCCAAGAGGTGTGTGCAAAGGGGATATCATTGTCATTGTCGTTATCGATGAAGAACGGTCTGATGATAAATTTAACGGCACATCATCAACGCCAGTCAGGGTTCTTGTGCGGTCGCATTTTCACTTTCTTGAACCTTGGCATCCCAAAATAAGCAACCATTTCCTTTAGTTCTTGAATCAGTTGGATCTTGTAAGAACTTAGTGCCAATGTCCGGCATAACATTTTCTAAGTAGCTCTTTGAGAATATCTGATCTCTTGCGCTTGCTTACTCTAATGTACAACGGTAGTTTTTGGAGTGTTTGCTGATTCTTCACTAAAACTGTGGAGTGGAATTTCTCCACCGAAAGTTCGAACAAAATTATCACAATTAGCTCATCTTTTTATAGAATTCACTAAAGTGAATGTAAATAACACTTGATGATCCTTTTGTGAAGGATTCAAATGAGTTGAATGTGGATTAATGAACATATAGCGATCCATTCATTAACTTTAATTATATCACACTCAGTTTTAAAATAATAATATTTCACTTAGTTTAAGAACAATTTTCCATCAATCATTCAAAGAATAATTGATTAAATTTGTTTATCGAATGTAAACAATCTTCTAGTATAAAAGTGCTTACAAAAAAAAACCAGGTCTAATTTGGGATTAAAAGTATTTATTTCTTTCCCTACAAACTAAGATAATCAATTGGTGACTCTGAGTTAAAACACTTTAACTTGTATCAGAAGATATCATACTATCATAATTTACATGCTAGCCCCCGACCCACGGTAAGGTGTCTTTTACATATCTTACATTCCCTCAAGTTAAGTAGGTACATATGTAAAAAGTGCCATTATTGGCATACATGACATATGACACCTACATAATGTCTGACAAAGAAGAAAATGCCGCAAAAATAATTGAAAAAAAATTTCCATTAAAGTGTCAACTTTCTGACCTGTGTTTCCTTCAGCTTGAGGCCAGTTCCAAACCAATGGAATCACTTCGGATACCACCAAATACTACATCCTGGTGGAAGCAGATGACCTGGCGGCAGTTCGAGATGTGGTTACCAGCCATCCTGCCAAAGGACAATGCAATGGTCTCTGGACAATAGGCTCGACTTCTGTCAACCTTCCATGAATTTGAATAGAAGAAGCTCCAGACCCTTCTTAGCAGCATTGTTCTTCATAGAAGACGACTTACCTTGCTACTGACAAAGATGAGAGTGCTTGCGAGCTTGCGACACTCACAATTTCGGAAGACATCCTCAGAACGTTATAGATGAAGCCACTGCCAAATACGAGCCTGTTCTTCCTGTCGTATTTTGTGTAGTGAAAATCAAGACCACAGAACTTTGGCCGATATTGCTGCTAAGATTTCGGATGTCTATTCCAAATCAGAAGTTGTTTCTATCTTAAGGCTGTCCAGTGTTTCTGTCATTTCTGAATTACTCTCCAAAAGCAACTTGAACATTTTCCTAGAAGCCGAAGTTCTTCGTGTTCGAAGAATTCCTTCAGAAGATCTCCTATTAAATCCTCTCCTATTTTCCTAATCACTCGCATTGTGTTAAAAAATTTTAAGGGTAGTCATAAGCATAACCCCAAAATATATAAAAAAAAAACTGGAGCCACAATTTCAGTCATTCCACCTTTAAATGTAGACAAATGGAACAGTCAATTTAACCGTGTTCTATTAGGCAATGAATGTCATTGAAATTCCAAGTTTCAAAAGAAGATTGGTGGCACTCAATCTTTATCTTCGCAGAAATTTTTCTTGGCTTTTTGTCAATGCCCAATTCACCGATCCAATTATTGGATCCGATTTCTTGTCATTTTTCGATCGATTAGTTGGAGGTAAAAACAAGAAACTAATGGATCAAACAACGAGCTTACAAAACACATGGTTCTGATCCAACACCTTCATCAAATGCTGCAAATATGCAAACAATAAATCAGTCATACTTCATTTACGATTTATTGTAAAAATTTGAAGACATCACCACAAGACAACCTTGCTGGCTAGGACCAAGAATAATGTACCTTACCTTATTCAAACGAAGGGACCTTCTGTCTATTCCAAAGCCAGACGTCTTTCCGGGAAAACTCATGTGATATGCCAACCTTCAATGAGCAAGTGTGCGAGCCGTTTCCATAAGGTGAAAAAGATAAATGGTGACTGGCAACCTAGAAGACTCAATGCTATAACCATCTCAGATCGCTATTCCATGCCTCCGATTGGGGATTTCGCTCATCATCTGCAAGACACTAAAGTGTTAAATGTCATAGATCTCACTCGAGCATACCATCAAACCCCTGTGCGGTACCAAAAGACATCCCAAAAACAGCTATCATCACTCTTTTTGTCCTGTTTGAGTACATGGTGATGACTTTTGCCCTCACCATGCAACAGCGTTGCAGCTTTCAACAATTCCTCCACGAAGTAACAAGAACTCTGTTTTTAATGTATTGATTACTTCCTTATCGCATCGGACTCAATTCAAGATCATCGGAATCATCTCGAACAGGTTTACCAACATTTTCAAAAATATGTGCTTACTACCAATGCTGCCAAATATACTTTCGAATCGTCATCTATAGGTTTCTTCGGTTACTTTATCACTGAAGAAGGAATCGAACTATTTATTTTTTTTGGGTATTAAGTGCTCCTTAATCGATATCAGGCGTATAGTGCTTTTGTCAAGTCTGTTATAAAAAAAAAACCTTCGTTTTAATTGATTTTTTTGACAACAAAATCTCGTGAGTTATGTCCAATCACAATTCTATCCACAATCCGATAATTTTGATTTCCTTCACTATCTAAAGCAAAAAGTGCTTAATCGTGTTTGGCAAGTTGTCAAGCCAATTGAGTTATGTAATCTAAATGTATAATCTAGTAAAAAAATCCTCGTTTTGACCAAAGTCATGTATGTACTTATATTAAAGATCGTCTTCAATGTGTGTCTTTTTTGTTATAAAAAAGTAACATAAACAACAATTATAAACTGTTGGTACTACACATAGAACCCCAGTTATCTTATTTAGTAGCTATAATACTTAAAATAACCTCAAATTTTTCTAAACAGGGTTGACTTACATAAAATGTTAAAGAAGACCATTTAAACATTAGGTACTATAATTTGACATGATTTTACTGTGCTAGTCTCCTCTTCAAACCATGTCACGCAATAAGGAATTTGCTTTCAGCATCTTGTATGATGTACTTTATTCTCTCCATAAAGCACATGATTTTTTGTTTGTTTCTGGAACTTGTATTTATTTCCTAAGTATGTGACACACTCCCTGACAACTGTCAAGATGTTATTCAAATTGTGTTTTTTTTTGTCTCTTAAACCGAGCTGCCCCATACAAAACAAATGTATTTCTCCAGCATCGTCTATATAACAGTGCGACACATTTGTTTAAAAATATAAAAAAAATTTATCTTAGCTATTTTGATCTTATAATATGGCCGCATTTGCATGACTGAAGAAATGCCAATATTTCGGGCATATAATACCAACTTCTTATTATACATTGTCATAATACCGTTTTATGACAAAGAACTGGTATAAAAAGCTGAAATATTGATATTCTGCCAGTCGTTGTAAATGCGGTAAAATAAATAAAAGTACTTACATCCCTGAATCTGTAACTAAATACTTCAGTTAGAAGGCATTTACTTTTACACTCTTCAAACAAATATTCTCAAATCATGGTGGTTAACAAAACTAAGGCTGGCAACGAGACGAGATCATGCGAAACACTTGTTATACTCTGTTCAATTTATATTTTCAGTACAGGGAAGATAGGATATTTGCGTTTCACCCTTAGTATTATTAATTTCAATAAGCTATCTCTATTTCTATAAAGCTTTTCCATTTTCCATGGTTGCCGTTGTGCGCATAATAAATTGGCATATTTCTCTTACAAATGTCGGTATGGTTACCAATTGTTAATGTAGATTTCTCTGCACCAATAAGAAGTAAGATCTTCGGCGATTTTTAAGAGTTCCCCAGAAGGCCTAATCTATTTTAACGTGAAAATAAATCACAGAAAAAAACGTAAAAATAAGGTATAATGATATGAACGTGTGCCCTTCGGAGAACTTGAAGCTATTTTAAATGTAAATAAACACAGCACAAAAATAATAATATCACCTCAAATTGCACCGCACTATTTTAAATATTATGTTTATATACACGAAACCTTTTTCATTTTATTTCTATTTTCATGAACAAAAAAATGATCTGGTAATTTAAAGTTGCAATTAATTAATGAACCGATCTCCATCAAAAAATTGCTAAAATAGTAATTTTTTTCTATAAAATATACCCAACAAATAATATATAGCTGCATTATAACAGTTTTCCAAAAAAAAGAAACAAAAGATGTAAGCAGAAAAGCACGCACCGACAACACCTTTCTCCTTAAACTGGAAGCATATGCTCTCCAAAGCTCTAAGGAAGCTTCGATTCTGAAAGCTCCATAGCGAAAACCAAAAAAAAAGGTATTAGAATTTCCATCAACGGGCCAATGGTAACTCTTAATCAATGTGTTTATTTTTTTTAATGCACACTATAAGCGAGAGTCAAATTGGCGAACAGTCTCCTCCTCCTCTCAGCCGGGGAGCAGACAGGTCATGGTGGGATGTACATGAGCTTATGGAATATTTTAGTGGCAATTTCTTAAGTTGTGTGCCATGCAAACACCAGTCGGCACCATTGTATTTGAAAAGAGCTCTCCCATAAGGCCTGTACTGAAAATATAAATTGAACAGAGTATAGTCTCGTCTCGGTTTCGTCAAAATCGAAAAATTTCAGTTTCGTATCGGTTTCGGTCTCACCGACTTCGATGCAGTCAACATTTAAATGTGCAGTTCTCTCTCGATCTTAGTCTCTTCCTTAGTGAGGAAAATTCGAATTTTCTGAGGTAAAATTTGAATTTTATAAAGGTTTATTTAATCCGTTCAAATCGGAGCCATCCTTCAATGGATTTTGACAGCTTATGGCTTGCCAGGTAGGCAGCATACTATATTTTGACGTTTGAATAATTTTTTTGCCAAATGTTACCTAAAAGGCATAAAATCAGATCAGACTAGTCTCGGTCTTTGTTAACAGCCAACATATCAAATCTTTCTTGCGACAATAGCTTATTTTTCGTGAAATATTTTTTTAAATCATTTCGACAATATTCTGAATTTTTTTCATTAAACATTTTAATTTAAGTAATAAATTGATATATTCATCAGTTTTAAAAAAAATTTTGGTTTTTATTAAATTCCTACTTTTAACAGTATTTAGCCCCACTGTCCTTTATCCAAGCTAACATATTTATACTGCATGTATGTTTGGCCCATTTATAAAATAGGTGTCCAATCCTCCTCTTGTTTCTTTTTCTTCATGAAATAAAAGTCACGAATGAATAAATAGCCACAAAGTATGTAGTGTAGCTTGGACGTGATTCATTTTGTAATTTGAATCCCACATTTTGTTGGGTATCTCGTGTGTGGGCAGAATAAAAGTATCTACCAAACAGCTCTCAGACTAGAAGATTTAATTGCAAACCAAGTACCTATCTGCGTTGATATAAAGGCGCACGCAAAACAAAACCAAAAAAAAAAAAAACCCTGGAAGATACTCTTAAAAGGATGTGTGCTATTTATCTTTGTCCATATATGAGGACACAGCTCGCACAACACAACAGCACCGTTCGTTCCAAGATACGTTACATAAATCTCACAGATACTGTGCAAGCAATCTAAATCTTTTTGCTTTGCTCAACGAGCACAGCGCGCAGCGGGTGGATAACGAATTTTAAGTTAGTTTTTTTTTTTTTCAAAGCTATGCATGTATATGCCTGTTTCTCTGGAGGTGGACTCAGGTTGGTGCAGCCTATATGCATGTACAAAAGTCTAGGTATGCTGCTACGCATGCTTTTAGCCACTTCGTCATTTATACGGGATTGTGTTGAATTTTTAATAAATTCCCATAAATTGCTTAACACTGATTGAGTGGAAAGTGAATATTTTGCTAGTTTGTTGTGGGTCCCCGTGTGGGTGGTTTAAATAATGACATTGGTCTAATACATCTAGATACAGTTGAGTACGTATGCACCTATGTGTAGAATGTTTACCAAACTGTTTTATGAGTGCGCAATAATTTCTTGTCAAAGCCTTTTATCCGGCTTGAGTATTAAGTATAGGTGAGGCATCTTATATTTGATGTGACATGCTGGACACATATATCGCTTAATGGATCATAGGAATAAGTATACCTAAGTGATATGGAAATGCATCTTATGTCCGTCATTAGATTTGAATATGGAAAATAAGTATACCTGCAGGATTGGATCGCTTTAATGTTTTTCTTATGATTCATGGTTGCAAGTGACAGTTGATGGTAATTAAATTCTAGAGAGATAGGCCGGTTCGAAAAGTGTTTTGGAATTAGTTTGATATGGATGGATCTGGCTAGAGGGGCTTTTTGTTAAGGCCATGACCTAATTACTATCTACAAACTGCAATCGAAATAATTTTTACTTAAAGTCTGGTGTGATATTTTACTTAGATTAGTCACAGTGATATACCGGGTAACGGGACGTAGACCCTATCCAGGTAGACAGTCGATTAAAATCCCACAAAACAGAATATTGGAAAGAATAGGCATTATTTTAAACTCCAATGAAAGGATCATCAGTTTTGCTACAACCAGGAAACTATGGTCAAATTTCAATAAGAAAAGAACGGAAAGATAATCCACATAAGCACAAAGCTACCATAAAAAAAGATGGGGCTCAGTAATAATGAGCTATGCAAAAGTTGCAACGACGAAGACGAACGCGAGAACACCTCTCATTTTTGGTGTCATTGTCCAGCACTCGGCCATACAAAGAACAACATTCTTGGGCAGCTTGAGAAGAGCTTTCAAATCTTTCAGGCAAAAGTCTGTTGAACTTAATAAAAGCCTCTAAATGGCTAGGTCAAAATCATCTAAAGAATTTACAGGTTATAAAATAGGGGTTACAATACTTTCAGCGTATCACAAAAGATTATGTATGAAGAAGAAAACGTAATATGTAAAATATTAACTGATGAGTCCAACTATCGTGCCCGGGCGAAACGCATTTTGGACTAAAGGTCATAAAACTCATTCAAGTATCACAATAGATCTAAGTGCGACGGTTACGAGATCCGCATTAACATAACCTTAATAATACTAAAATTATAATAAGGGACCATGCAAACAGTTTCATTAAAATCGGTAAAGCTGTTAAAAAGAAATTCTGAAGTAGAAAAAAATATTTATATAAGGATTTAAAAAAAATGTTTATACTTTTGGTAGACCTTATAGCTAAGAGACTTGTCTTGCTAGACCTTAAGAGACTTGTCCGCTGCTCTACACCTGAAACATATACATGAGTATGAATAGGGTTGTACTAACTAGAGGCGATAACTTTGTAGAATTATGGCGTTGTTTTTTAAAAATTTGTTTTTTTTTTTTACAATTTTTGTATGCAAAAGTAGGATACTAATTGATAAATCACTGCCTTCTAGTGTCAAATTTACCAACTCTACAACACCACATTTTTACAGATATGAGGTCCTATATTTAAAAATTCGTTAAATATCGCTTTTCTCCATGGGAGCTCAATTGATAATCAACGATACACTATGCCAATTTAGAAATTAAGGTATCGCGTAACTCAGACGTTCCAAATTCTAATACCCAACAATTTAAAAATTCTTGAAAATTTAAAAATCTCGTATTTTAAAATTCTGTATTTCAAAATTGGGCTTACATTACATTAATTTATAATAATAATTTCAGAATTTTAGTCTTACAGAATTCACAATACAGAAATTTACAGGCTTACAGCATTTTTTAAAATACCTACAGAATTTTTGATTGAAGTATGTATCTAATCTGCGGCTGTTTGCTATTCAAAATTCACATTTAACTGACGAATTTACACAAACTGTATTTACACAACACACTCTGGGCCTGTTTCTTAGTCACATCAGACCATTGTGTCTAACGTATTTGCAAATTTCTCATGACAACAACACTCAGTAGTTAAAGAAAAATCACCTAAGCGAACCGTTTGCCAATTTGAAAGAGCTAACTGCAATGGTCTCAATAATTTCTTCAGGAACTTTAAATGATCACAATGCTTCCTCTTCCTCGGTAGTGACGTTAACTCCAACGCAGACATGATAATAAATTTATTTCATCACGAAATGAGAAATTTGATCCCGAAAAGGGTGAAATCTATCAAACCGAAAGAAAATGCATAATGGTTTGATTTGAGCTGTAAAGAAGTTATTATGGTTAGAGAAGTAAGTTAGATCTGTAAGTACAGGCACTACACAAGGTGGTATTCTATCCCCTCTCCTTTGGATTTTAGTGGTAAATGAACTGTTAAAAAATCTGGAAGAGGAGGGATTTATATTGATTGCTTAAGCGCATGACGTTGCTATAACGTTTTCAGGAAAACATTCTCACACGAAAGAGTTAATAAAGCCACGGTTGCACTTTTCTGTTGCAAGAAGGCCATTGGCAACAAATGGGGTTTAAAGCCCCGCGTAGTCCATTGGCTATATTCTTACTTACGGAGTGGTCGTTTCGTGGACTGCTCTAAACAAAGCGACAAATATTAATAAACTGAGTACTGTTCAACGCACTGCTTGCTTGTGTACAAGTGGTACTTTGCGTACAGCTCCAACTGCAGCGCTTGAAATACTTTTTAATCTGACAGCCTTATGTATTTTCAACAAGCAATCCGCAGCCTGCTCAGCTATTTGCCTGAAGGCGACCTCACAATGGAAAAACGACCAACATAATGAACACGTTCAGTATCCAAAAAGTAACATAGACTACACCATACCCCAACCACTTTTTGATAAGGACTTCCAGATCACAGTGGGAGGATTATGCTTTCTTGGAAGATGGAAAATTCAGTTTTTCACCGATGGGTCAAAAACAAACGATGGTGTAAGGGGTGGTGTTTACTCTAACAGACTAAATCTAGTCTCTCCTTCCGTCTTCCTAACCATTTTAGCGTGTTCTCTTGGAATTAATGGCAATTAAGGAGGTTCTATTCTGGCTTAAAGAAAACATGATATCTGCAAAGGATATCAGTATTTTCTTAGAAAGCCAGGCAGCGCTGAAATCTCTGGATTTAATCTCCACTAACTGCAAAACAGCCCTCGACTGTCGATCATCTCTCAAAGAAATGGCGCAAAAGTTCAATATTCACCTATGCTGGGTGCCGGGGCACAGATATACTTCGGGTACTGCAGGGCCGACGAACTCGCCAAACAGGGAACAACACTACCCATTTCAATTGACTACAAAAACCTGGTTATTCCAATCGCTACATGTAAATTTATGCTAAGGCCAAATGCTATGGAGAGGACAAATCTTAGGTGGACTAATGGTAACTCATGTCTAGCGACAGAAAAGATTTGGTCAAAGCTGGATCACAAACGCTCTAAGGCTTTGACCTATCTATTCAGATGGCACATTAGCTCCACTATAGGTGTCATCAGAGGACAATACCTCATAGGTATACATGCTGCAATACCCGGCGTGCTCCCAAACTACCTCTGCAGAAGCTGTTTAGATGGGGAGGAGGAGGAAACTGTTCTTCATCTCCTCTTACATACCCTGCACTGTCTAACAGACGAAGACTATTTCTAGGAGACTTCTCCTTCAGTGACATTAAGGAACTAGCACACTTAGACATTAATTCTCTCCTCCGCTTCATAAGAAGCTCAAAATGGTCTTAAGTTCTTTCTTTTGGGGCAAAAAAAAAACCAACTCCTGTGGTATCACAATGGTCCTTTCTTTTTGGACTATGTGCGTTAGTTAGTTATTTTTTTTTTTACAGCTAGCAGCCACTATAACCTAACCTAATCTAGAGAAGTAAGTTTGCGGAATTATAAAGACAACCCCACTGAGGAAACCCGGAATACATTTTAAGAAGCTAGACAGACTTGCACCGTTCACATTCAGATCACCAAATTTTTGCATGACCAACAATTAAGGCAAACAATTCCACAATGTCCCAAAGGTATTTAAAATTTGTGTTCATTTATAAAAAAAAACATACGAAGTACAACTTTGTCTTCGGTTACAACGCTAGTCTTAATGACAACCCTTTTGTCAGCTCACTTGAAAAACAATTTTCTTGCAGTACTGCCAGATAGTGCTATGACTCCTCCAGTATACTTCAGGGCGAAAAGAATTCATGCAATTGCTAGTAAAGTATCCCTCCTATCGTTCTGAAGAGGTATTATTTAACATTGGAAGGACCACTGCGTAGGGGTTTCCTTCTGTTCTACTCTACTGGTCTGCCTGCCCCTAAAAAAGGCGAATATTCTTCACCCTCTAGTGGACCTCTAAAATGGACTTTATCAGAAGATCGGGCTAATTATATAATTGCTTTAAATCCCACTTCTGAAATGGAATGTCTATTTATAGATCATCTAGCAATGTCAAGTTAGTGGTATCCCCAATTATATGGACTGGCAACTAGATCTTTTTCACAACCGATCGCATAAACTCTTCAGTATCACTCTCAACCCTATCCTTATCTACTACCGACAACTACCATCCCCTTATTCTATCATGATTTTGCACTGCCAACTAATCTACCATCAAATCAGTTCTTTTATGATTTTCATGAAGCAAATTTCCGTCATATTAATGAATATTTCAACAGAGTTTCCTTTAATTTCGACAACCTTATCGTAAAAGTTGCCACTGAAAAATTTTATAGAGAAATATTTGATTCTATTTCTCTCCATGTACCCTTTAGTCGCCATAAAACATCGGCTACATCACCTTGGTAATAAGAGAAACAAATTGTGATCAATTTTCTTTAGTACCCGATCGCCCACTAAATATACTTACTATTTTGGGTCTTATCTTCACAACACGCTTCGCTATTTAATAGAAACACAAACTCACTTTATAAATGATCCTAAGTCGTTCTTTCAGTTCGTCAATTATAAAAGAAAATCCGATGGTTACCCTACCTCTCATTCTTTCAATACCGAAACTTCGAATAATCCGGAAGATATTGCCAACTTGTTTTCCACCTTTTTCAGCAATCTTTCACCAACGATTCTTTTGAACCTGATTCATATTATTTCGATTGTTTGCCAAATTTTTTACCTGACCCATTTCTTCCTCTTACCGTCTACTCATATATCATCGAATATAAGTTGAATCAACTTACCGATAAATATCTTCCTTGCCCCGATGGCCACCGCAATATTCTTAAAAAAATGCTCTTCAGCCCTCTCTTTTCCCCCTCCGAAATTTTCAGTCTGTCTATATCTCAAGGAGATATATTTCATAAAGGGAACTGAAAAACTATAGTCACATTGCCAAACTTTCACATATCCCTAAAATATTTGAAAGTATTTTGTACGAAATTTTAAGTTTCCGTTGTAAGTCCCTTATTTCCCTTAGACAACACTGCTTTCTCAAATGTTCGTCCACAACAACTAACCTAGTTGAATTTATATCGTATAACGGTTCAGCTCTAGAGATCGGAAAGGAAGCAGATATTATCTCCACTGACTTTAGCAAGGCTTTTGACAAAATTTCGTATAGACTAATACTTTTCAAATTGTCTCCCTTGGCTTTGAACCTATCTTCTTATCTGAAAAACCGGTTTTACAGTGTTCGTTTCAGATCTGCCCTCTACAATTAATTTTAAGCTACCTCCAGGGACCCCCAAGGAAGTCACTTAGGCCATCTCCTTTTTATTCTTACAATTAACGATATTGAATTAGTCATTAAACATTCCCATATCTCATCATACGATGACGATACCAAGTTTTTCAAGACAATTTCTTCCTCACATGACTCTTCTTTTATCCAACTAGATATCGATAGTTTCTCAGTCTGGTGTATCGAAAACTAATTAGAGCTTAATATTGCCAAATGTCAATCAATCACTTTTTCACGCAAACGCATAGGATCTTCTCCCAAGAGCTACTTTCTACACAATCAACCCTTATCCACTGTTGAATCGATTCGAGACATCGGCATATTATGTGACCGAGAGCTCAACTTCATAACACACAACGATAATATTATTTCAAAAGCCAATTCAACGCTTGGTTTTGTGAAACGATGGTCCAAATTATTCTCAGACCCCTACGTCACAAGATCACTCTACATAACCTTTGCCCGCCCGCTGCTTGAATACGCCTGCCAAGTGTGGTCCGCATATCAACAAATTCATATCTCTAGAATCGAGATCATACAAATCCGTTTCTTAAGATTCGCTCTTCACGCCCTGTCTTTGAATAATACTTTGACCCTGCCCTCCTTTCAACATCGCATTCAACAAATTGACCTTATTGCCCTGCAAGAGCGAGAAATAACCCAAATCATCTTCATTCATTGACTCCTCGCAGGTTCCGTAAACTCTGAAACACTCTACAACTCGATCTTTCTCAGGACTAATCCCCGTAAGCTAAGAAACCCTCACCACTTCTACCTGCCTGCTCATCGTACCTGCGTAGGCTTGATTTAAACGAAAACTGTTTCGATTTCAATCTCAAAACTCCCAACCTAAAACTCCTCCTGTTAAATCGTCCACCCAATTCAATCCAATCTAATCCGTTAGTTTTATAGTGTTTAGTTAGGTTAAGTTATGAAGCTTGTACTAAGTGGGGGTATTGACCTAACCGACAACAACCTTCAATACAAAAAAATCAGCTTTTCAAAATTCTGAATTTTTATGCGGTAAATTCAGCTTTTTTAAATACTGTCAATTTATACTGAAACACAGCTGATTCACTTTTTTGTTCTTATATAATTTATTAGAACAGAAGATCGGTTGGTCCTGTTGCTACCAAAGTGTTTTTGTTAAAAATATTGTCCAAATTAAGTTCTTTTAAAATTCCCAGAATCATGAAAGACAGAATTTTGAAAGAATAGAATTTTCAAAACACAAATTTTGTTTCGTTTTAAAATTAAAAAAAAAAACAAGAGAAACTCTACATATACCTTACAAGGAATGTTATTAAAAGTTACTTTTTTTAGTTCGCTTTTATAGGTCGGTTAATCTCATAACGAATTCATTTGGCATCGATCTCAAAAGTACCAATAAAACCTCTATAAGCAATATTAATCATAGCAATAAAAATACAAAGCAAATACTCCCCAATCATGTTGGAATAGTGGTTCATTTAGTCACTACTGGTGGAGATGCTCTTTGGTCTTTGCTTTTTGCTATTTGGTTGCTTTCGCCCAATATGACCAAACCAAGATACGTGCAGTCATTAAAGTATCTTTTTAATGGGACGTCCATTTCAGATAGGCCCTCAAACGAACGTGTTGTTTTTGTGTATGTTGCTGGCGCAATATCAACAAACAACCCAAAAAAAAAAGAGCAGTCAAGCTTCTCTCCGGATGCTGCTGGTGGTACTACCGGCTGATGATGGTGCAGGCGAGTTCTTAAGTGGACGAGTATAATCGGCGCTTTGGTGTCTTAATTTGGTTCTTTCTTTTTTTCTTCTTTCATATTTAATGCTTTGTTGGTTACTAAAAGTTGCATTCGCTTTTCATACTAAATATTGCAATTAAGGGATTCTTGTACTTTACAGATCCTTTTTCATTTGAATTTAAACGTGGACACAAATTACTGCAATTAAGAAGATAACAAAATCATAACAATTTTGCGGTGAATAAATTTAAGTTTCTTACAAAACAGTGAGAGAGATAGAGAGTGAGGGAAGCCTAGAAGGAGTTACTTGAGGTTGCTTAAGCCTTAAAGAAACTAAGAGGGAAGAATCAACGAAGAAAAAGAAAAAGAAGATAAATAAATAAATTTGAATAAAATTCTCCTTTTTAATGCTTCGCTGAAGTGGTTAAGCGTTAATTAGTGCTCTTGTTTTATTCTCTAGGAATTTCGCTTTGTTTTATTATGTTTTTTTTTTTTTTATTTTTTTTTACTATTATTCATTCAAATAGGACAGATTTTTAAACAAAAGAGAAATTTTAAGTTAAACGCTGGCGCTGGATGGTACACTTAAAATCTAAAGCATTTACGTTTTGATATAATTTGAGACTTTAAATGGTTTATCTCTAGACGTTTTAGTAGTGGAATGTAGTTTTATTGACATTAAAATACATTGAGGCAAAATTTTAAAGAACCAATTGTTAAGGGCTTAACATTTTACTAGTTGGTAAGTTCCTAAGTGCTTATTGATTAAATAACTATTTCAAAATTTTTAAACCTTTTCTAAACTAGTAAATTGCTAACTAAGCAGAAAGCTAAGCATTTTTAGGGTTTGAATTTTCATGAACACAATTATTGTTGTTATGCGTTGTAAATTAATTATATGTTGATGAAAAGCCAACATGTGCTCTAAAAAGGTATTAGTTATTTCTATTTTCATCATTTTAACTTCATTATTTACAAAAAAAGAAAAAAAAAATTGTGCACCAGCAGGACTCGAACCTGGGCACCCCGCGTGCAAGGCTGATATACTATCAGATTACATAATGGATTTAGCAAATTGCTAAAAGTTAAAGTAGCCATTCCGTGATTTTAACTTTAGTAAAATGTTAAAATCGTTTAAAATTAGCTCAATCATCTTTTTAGCTTAGTAAATTGCTAAAAGTGGCTTTAACATTTTACTAAATCGTTTAAAATTTTGCGCCATTATATCTTAATTATTAATATTTTTCTTTACAGTTTTCACATAGGGAGTTTGGCATTTGTCAATGATATATTTTAAACCATAACCGGCTTAAAATATATCATTAAATAAAGTTATTAAATTAACATAAGTTTTGCGTCAATTGATTTGCTAATGATTTGTTTGGTTTTCAAACGGAGAGGTTAGTTTTCCACAAAAACGATCCACTTATTAGACTCACCTGGACTCGCAGGTTACAAAAATTTCATTCGGTATTGCAGTCGTGAATGTAGGACAAGTAGTTTAGGTTGATTAGTTCATCCCTGGGCTTAGAGATTGTTGATAAACTGCAGGCTTAGTCTGTCCTCGAAATAGTTTTTATCGCTGGTATTATAATTAAAGGATCTATAAATAATCCTTTACTCTAAAAACTGCGTTAAAATTATCATGAAATTGTATGTAATTTTTAGTGTTAAAGTAGGCAAGTTGCGTATTTATACACATGACAGTACGTAAAAAAACAAAATTCAAAACATTATGTTATTAAAAACGTTTGTTGTAAACTTTTGCCCTCAACGTACCTTACAATTACCATTGTTCAGTATTAAACTGATAATGTTTAAACATTACACCTACACGCCCGTATCTATTCGATTTTTTAAAACGAGGTTATTAAATTTTGTTTGTTAAATTTAACTACGAGTATATGCTTGTAAGACCAAAGGTCTTTTAAATGCAACCTGAATTGCACAGCACTAGTTTGGCACAGTGAATTTAAGAACCATGTATTGACTGTCTCATTTTAACCAATGGGCGGCATCCAATTGAAATTGGAGGTATAGAAAAGAATGCGCCTAGCGTGAGAATCGAACCCACACGTCCTAGTTAGCAATCAAACACTTTATCCACTGCGCCATTGCCACCCACTGCTTAAGATTGCTTAAATATTTAAATTGGCTTTAAACAACGTTATTTAAATTCGTATCTATAATCGATTTCGCATTCGTACTTAACTAAACTATCATAATGTAACGTAACGCAAAGAAATTTAAAATCAACTAATTCAGCAATTTTGTGACAACTTTAATATTAGTAAATAAATAAAAATTTCTGAGATTGTTTGTCGATTTGAAAACAAAATATTGGAAGGGAATTTTGTAAATACAAACCAATTTGAAAAATGGTGAATGCCAAGCTTGAGGTGACTGAAAATAGATTCAAGAGACATACAAACCATTTTTGTAGGACTTTTTGTTAAACCAGAAGAGATAGGTATAAAATCCGTTTTTTTTTATTGCACATCTTTGGGTTAGAAGCAACATATTATATGTGTTTTGCATTATGTTTTTATTTTTATATTTTTTTTTTTGGGAAAAGTTACTATACTAGGAAAAATTAAACTAGTTAAAGTTCTGTTCGATAAAAATACTCGGCGTGACAAATTTCGGTCATTATTTAGCCGAAGTATTTCTTCATTTTCTGTGTCGTTTTTTCCAGACCAACATCATCGTTTTCGAGCTCATCTAAAACATAATCGGTGTCAAATCGCATGATCTTGGTGGCCATTTGATATCGCCACGACGAGAAATTACGCGGCCAGGAAATGTCTCTTGCAATAAAGCCATATTCGCTCGAGTTGTGTGGCATGTTTCACCGTCTTGTTGAAACCAAGTCGTATTCTTCAATAGCAGGCAAAAAAAAGTCGGTTATCAAATGACCATAATGCTCCGAATTGACGGTGACAGTCGTTCCATCGTCGTTTTCGAAGAAGTAAGGTCCAATCACACCTCCGGACCAAAGAGCGCCCCAAACAGTGACTTTTTGTGGATGTAATGGCCTCTCTTCAATTACTTGAGGATTCTCAGAACCTCAAATACGCCAGTTTTGTTTATTAACATACCCACCGAGTAAGAAATGTGCTTCGTCGCTGAAGAAAATTTTATTCGAAGAATCGAAAATCGAAAATTCGACGTATCTACGACTTTTTGAATGGTCAGCTGGCTTCAGTTGTTGTGTGAGCTGGACTCTATATGGATGTAGGTGTAGATCCAAATGCAAAATACGCCATAATGTGCCGTAAGACAGTCCTAATTCCTGAGAACGACGAGGAATCGAAACATTCGGGTCTTCGGCAACACTTTCACTTACAGCAGCGATATTTTCAGTGGTACCAGCGAAACGATGATGCACAGGCCTTACAATATCTGTTACCAATCCAGTCTCTTCAAATTTCTTCACAATTTTGCCAATTGCTGGCATAGTTGGACGATTATGTAAACCATAATCTCCTCTTAAAGCACGATATGTGGCTGTGGCCACAGCAATAACTGCTGTTTTTGTATTTTCAAGAGAACATCGAGAACCTGTAAGTAGGATTCTAAAGCGACGGAAATTGCGTATTTCCCTAAACTTGTCCATTTCTTTTATTTGCTCTGAGACCATAATGTTGTCATTTTTACAAATTCGGGTCGCTTTGAGGCGAAAGTTTTTGCAGCCCTTTGACATATTACACAGAGCGTGGATTGGCTAAATCCGTGTATATCCGCCCCATCATCTTGCATCTACATAAAGGAAAATAAATTTTAAATTATTTCTGTTTTAGCGGGGTAAAGATTAATTCAAATATTTATAGCTGCACCTCTTTTGGACCCCAATATCTTATGGCAGCCATTACTTGTAGATCACCAGAAATGTGACCACCTCTTAGGAGAACCTTCGATATCGGATTGGACAAGATTTATGATTTTAACCATATTGGTTTTTGAAAACCTATATTTTCGGGGGAAAGAATTTTCATCCAGTAACATGGGGTTGTACGAGTAAATGTGGCTTATAAATTATAGGTGTTCTCATTCTACATATTCGAATTGGAACCTAATGTACTAACGACATTTAAGTCATTTAAAAATGAAATAAAATAAAAATAAAAATAAAATAACGCCCTGAATGCTTTTTAAGTTAAGACACCTTTAAGTAACGTTATTTAAATGAGAAAATTGTTTATAGATACGGATATTGAACTTAAGTGTTGTTAAAAACGTACTTTTAAAGTTAAGTAAGATTTAAAATTTTATTATAGATACGGCTAATATTGTTTAAATTCAAACATCTTATGGAAACAACACATAAAGTGTTTGTAATTAAACAATTATTGCTTATTATTTACTACCATTTGATTTTTGATGTAAGTTAAACATCTTCTTATGAGTAAATTTGCAATTCGATTATGATGATGGCGATTTATTTGCAAATTCATTTCATTCGTAGTCGGACCGTTGGCGAACACAGAACATAAAATCGTTTGCTCTACAATAATCGTGTAAGAAAAAAAAGTTGCACAGTAGAAAGTACAAATGAATAAATAAATCTATTTATTTGTGTTAATTTGGTCACATTTTAAGCAACATACACAGGCATGCAAGTTTAAAATTCTGTTTTAATTTACATATTAAGTAAAGGATGACTGGAACAATGTAAGGTCTTTAAACGCAAACTCAGATACATACGGTTTAATTTTAAGCGTTTACATAATTAATTTGGTTCAAGTTTATACACTGCTTGCTGAATTTCGCTATAACTTTACAAATACAAAGTTTAAATTTACACATTTTATGCTTATATATGAAAAACTTTAGCTTAAATTCTGTTGCATTTTAAACATAAATGATGTATATATAAATTTAGTGTTAACATCTTAGGTGTAAAAACACACATTTTTACTTTAAATCTTTATTTGAAATTAAATATAAAAGATTTAACATTAACACTTTTGATATGAAGAATTAATACGTGGCTAAAAATACTGCAATTATGGTAGACAACAAGTTTCCTCGCTTAATGATAGTAAAATTACACGAATTATTTTAAGAGTATTGTTTAGATTTGCTGAGTCGATTCCGAACTCGATTTTTGATACAACATCTGGTTGGAATTTTTAAAAGCTCTTTGATTGTGATGGAGTAGTTGATAAACATGGGCATTCTATTCTCATCCACTCAGAATAAAATTGAAGATTTCTGTGTTTGAGATATAGTGCTATTTTGTTGGTGAGCGGATGATTTGGTTGTCCCATTATTTTTACAATATTAGCTAAATTTAACAGTGGCGTGTATAACTACAGCGGCGGTAAATCAGTTTCAAGGTGAAGTATATACGTTGATGTATGTTGCGGTAGTCTGTAGATTCGCTTGCTGAAAAAGAAGTTTTTTTTACTTCGTCAAATTCAAAAAACCCAAACTTGTGTTGCAACGCACATAATTGATCTCACGACACTACGTGGAATGTTTTGCTTGCATACCCTGCGCCTCCACAAGCAATAATTTCTTTCAGAAAATCAAACATGCAATGGAAATTTGCAATGCAGACCAGAAATTTCATGAAATAAATTATTTTACGGAATCGATTTCAGCATTTATTTCTTACCATCTGTGTGGAAATAAATAAAGAAATAATTTGACGTTTAATGTCAGTTCGACTGACATTTGAGTGCTTCTTACCTTTACATGTGTACATTGATGGGTTGGGTTGGAATTTTAGGCCGAGAACATAAATACAATAGGTGTTGTTGGCTTGGCACTCTGATTGTCAATAGGATTTCATGAAATAATTTGCCCACCGAACGAAGAAATAAAAATATCTGCATTAAATGCTGAAATAAAATCATAAATAAAAATTGCCTTGGGGAGGCGCAGAGTTAAGATGTTTTTCCATGTGCATATTATTGCTCGTTTTGAATCCATTAGTTTTTTTTTTAGAGATGTTAGAGATGTGTTTTCTAAAGGACAATGTTCGCGGGATCAGAACACCCAGGTAGCAGTATTCTTTTAGACGGTTTCAATAACTTCATTTTACCATGTCCATCGTTCATCTCTTACATGCGGACCTGTTCCATTTCAAAATGTCATTATTTTACATTTGTTTGTGTTTTATTGGAGATTCCATAATGAACAGTATTTTTGTAATTTTTTGATCATGATTTGCAGCATGTTTAGGGTTTCGGACAATATGACAATTTCATCATCATCAGTATAAAGTAAGACTATTATTGGCAGTCCATCAAACGTTATTCCTGCACTCATTAAGCTGGTTAGGGCATCCAAATCGATTGAGAAGAAAATAGCGTTTAGCCACTTTTATTTTGTTCCAGGTTACAGTGGCATTCAGGTAAATGAACGGACAAACGAACTCTCCAGACAAGGATCAGTCCTTCATTGCTTGCTTGTAATAATGGTAGACGAATATTGTTTGCCTCGAAATTTCGATAAATGGATACAAAATGAACAACAGAATTATTGCATTTGGGTAGAAGATTATTACCGAAACGTATGCAGTCAGATTTTTGTGGTCTGTTGACAAGTGGGAATATCAGGCAATTTTTTAAAAATAAAAATCAAAAATATTTCTTTAGTGCGATATATAAATGACTATTCTGTTTTCCGATTGAGTTGAAAAGATGTAATTGCACCACGATGTCAATATGTGCCAACAGTTCGATGAACGAATAATTAAGTATATAATTGTCCTGCTAATTTGCATCCAAGATCTTATTGTTTGACACCCATTGATTAACTTCTTTATGAAATGCCTAAAGTCGCTAGTCTTATACTAATATCTTATATTGGAAGCCATCATTGTACGGCCCCAAGTCCTGGGAATTGTGGCCGAAAACTTTGTATCTGAGATCAGATCAAAACCAATTGGTTTGGTCAAGGAATCTGTCGAAAACTTTGTTTAACTAATTCCAGGATCTCGAGTCAATACAAATTTCTAAATTCTGTTTTTCACCAAACCAATAATGTACCTTAATACAAATTAAATTTAACCCAAGTATACCAAGAATTCAAGGCACATCTTTCACGTGATTTAAGTCATCCATAATATATATAAAAAAAGAAGTTAATTTAACAGACCATTTCCCAGAGCTATTCCTGATTAATCGAACCCCATAAAACACAGCCCGTTAAAATTTCAAAAAACAAAAATATAAACAGAATTAAAAACAACAAACAAAAAAACTATAAAAAAACTCAGTAAATAGACCAAATCCGGAACGTAAATACCTCAATTAAAAATTGTATCCAACGCCAACGCAGCGTGGGCAGGCGTTGGCGATGGCATCACCACGTGTTGCGTCGCATCGGTCGATCGACATTCGTATGGCGGCATTCAAGTTCCTTACGCCGCCGTAATTTTTTATCGATTTTATTGACTCGCACCATATTTATTGAACTTGCTAATAATAATCCAATAATGGAGGGAAATTGAATTTCATTGGTTAAACGGAATTAAATGAATGAAATTGGCTTTGATGCTCGCGCGTTTATTGTGCGATAAATTTTACTGTTACCTTTGGTTTTGTTTGTGGAGATTTCATATGTGCAAAAGAACGTCTTCATTTTCATCTTCATTTGGTATTTGCAACATCATCCAAACAAGCAATAAGCAAATATTGAAATTAATAAAATGCTTCTTATTGGATTGAGCTTAAGCTCACACTCTGTCAGTATTAAATCATCCGTTTGAGGAACCTTTTTCGGGCGCTCTTCTTGATTTCTGATGGTTGCTCTATTTTTTCTTCAGTATATTCAAGGGAACAACTGTGGAAATCGCTTGAATAAATAATCATGAAAGTGGATTCGTAAATTTAGTTTTTGGTAAATTTTACTACCACAATGTATTAATATTAATTACCTGAAAAGTGACTTTATCAAAATCGATTTAACCACCAGACTCGCTATGGGTTAGCAATCATACTAATAACCAATTCGTCTATTGATTATTAAAGTTCTTAACAAAATAAACCATACCAAGGACGTCTACAAAAAATGCTGACATTTGTTTCGTATACTATACGACATCGATCTTAGAGTGCTCGTACCTTTATCTTTAAAAGAAGGACTACCTATCCCATAAAACCCCCTTTTCTTTAAAAAAAAAAAAAATAAATCCTAAGATATCCGATTTTTTTTTTAAAATTATATATTTAGATACTGACTATGCTTTTATATCTAACAGCAATATAATGTGTATCCCTTTGTAGCCCCTTTTGGGTTTTTTGTTCTCTTTAATAACTTTGAACTTAACCCTCTTTTGATTTTGGCAAAGAGATAAACCTCACATGTAATCACCAAACAACATTTTACAAAATTAAAATGTCAACTCCATTTTGTTTCTACATTGGAGAAGGGTGAAGGTTATAGATACTTAAATATAAACTTGGATGTTCTGAATATAAAATGACAATATAAAAATAAACAAAAAAAAAAAAACAATAAACAATGAATGAGAAAAAGAAAAAGTTTACCTAAGAACACTGATAGTACCTTATTTGATTTTTTTAATGAACATTTAGTTCGGCGCCGAACTGGTGTACAGTAAACTGTTAAATTCCGTACTAAGTTTTGTGTAGTTCCACATAGAATTATAAATTCTCTTCATTTCCGTTCACTTACATTATTTAAGGCGGTTATCAGTTATGTATTTTAGAAGCTTTATACAAACCATGACGTGTAAAGCATATTATTTTCAAATTATTTTTTGGAAGCCTTATAGAAGCTTAACAGAAACCAAAGTTTCCAAGTCATCTCATTTTAAAACTTCTTAAGATAATCACAGTTCATGATTTCTATAAAAAAAAGAAGTTTACAGGGAATTCTTATAGAAGCTTAAAACAAACCACAACTTAAAAGTCATATAATTTTCAAACTTCTTAAAATAATCAGTAACAGAGTTGATGACTTCTTTAACAAAAATTTCAAGAAAGCCTTACAGAAGCTTTATACAAACCATATTATTTTCAAATTCAGTTGGAAACCTTATAGAAGCTTAATACAAACCAAAGCTTCCAAGTCATCTCATTTTAAAACTTCTTACGATAATCAGAGTTCATGAATTTTATAAAAAAAGAAGTTTACAAGGAAGTCTTATAGAAGCTTAATACAAACCAAAACTTCCAAGTCATATCATTTTCAAACTTCTTAAAATAATCAGTAACAGAGTTGCTGACTTCTTTAAAAAAAATTTCAAGAAAGCCTTACAGAAGCTTTATATAAACCATAACGTGTAAGCCATATTATTTTCAAATTTATTTGGAAGCCTTATAAAAGCTTAATACAAACCAAAGTTTCCAAGTCATCTCATTTTAAAACTTCTTACAATAATCAGAGTTCAAGACTTCTATAAAAAAGAAGTTTACAAGGAGGCATTATAGAAGCTATATACAAACCAAAACTGGCAAACCATATTATTTTCAAACTTCTTAAAAAAATGAATAATAGAGGTTATGACTTATGTACAAACATATTTTTGTAGGGAAACTTATACAAGCTCTATACAAACTAAGCCTTGCAACACATCAAGTTTTCTAGGTTAACTCTCAATGTTAACATTTCCTAATAGAACCAGTTCCTATGACAAAGCTGAATATCTGCTAACTTTTCCCCTGTTTCTTGTTTGTCAAACTTGCAGATGGCGTCTAGTCTTATTTAAGTGACTCAAAGTGCAATCATTTTTTTTTGAAAATAAAAAAAAAATTGTTAACAAAAATTATTACAAACAAATCGTAAATGTGTGCCAGCTGTGTTGAGACTTAATGTGATCCTGTCACCTTAAGTCTCCTTGAAAGTTTTCTTGTTTTTCCTTGCCTCTTTTATCGGTTAATGTTTGCTTTTGCAGGCTTCTTTTTCATTTTGCAACATTTAAAATAAATTGGCCAGCTCATGGCGGTGGAAGCCGACCGACGCGGCGGCAATGGTGGGTGATTAATAATCATCAAGGAGCTCCGGCTGTACATACATATTGCCGTAAATATAAAGCACTAAAGATCGTAAAGAGGTTATTGCTATGCAAGGACCACGAAGGCCAATTTTATGTATCGTTGTTGGTTTTAACTGGCACGTAGCATAGCGTCGCGTCGGACGGTATTCGACTATATATATTGGTCATCATGCAGGTGGCTCCTTCTTCGATGAAAATCTGTTAATGCAGGTGAAATATGTTTACATGTAGCCGGGCTACAGTTTCATCTGGGTTTGTCATCTTTAATCAATTTTTTTTTCAGTACTTGAACACGGAAAAATATATGTAGGTATATTTTGTGACACAAAGAATGATAGCAATATTTATGTAAGGTGATTGAGATAAATTGGAGGCAGATTGCGTGAATTTTTTTTCTGTTTAAAATAACCAAAAGAGAATTCTAGGGAAATTAATATTTTGAGTCATAGTTCTATATATTTTTTATTGTTAGAATTACCTACTTACTTACAAGCGAGGAGTCATCTCACAGAAATAAAAAAAAAAGCAATTCTCCATGCATGCTCTGAGTTGATACATTAACCCCAATTCAAAATCCTTGGATGGATATTAAATCGTAAGTGAGGGAACTCTAACTAACCTGCATTTTCAAAGCCTTACTAAAGTTTAAAGCTGGTCCAGGCCTTCCATTTAAACAACAATTCCAAATAAGGGAAATCATAAATTTCCATAAATGCTGCAGACGAACTTTTACAGAATACTCACAAAAAACAAACAGAGAACTTCACAATTAAGGAAAAACAATGTTTATTTGATTTTTTTTTTGTTTTTTACCATTATTTTTGATGATGATATTTTTAAATTGGAAGCGGCAATATTTTTGATGGCATTTTCAGATCTTTTAAATGAATGTCGTAGTTTTTTGATTCTTAAAACTTTTAATTAAAAAATAGCAAAGAAAAATCCTATGCGGTGTCTGTGTATACGCGGTTGCGCACTGTCCTGTTGTAATTATATTACCTCGGCTTTTAACCAATTTTCTGCAGGAACGCGCTCGTTGAGTTAGGTTAGGTTAGGTCATTGGACTGACAATAATTGATGACGTTATCGTCACACTTAGACCAACGTAGATCCATTGTATTACCCGGGAATGTAATCGCTCTTATCCAATAAAAAACAGAGTTCTCTAAATCAGTCAATCCATTTGGAGACATTGACGAAGTTCAATATGTTAATTCCTGGAGTATTAGAGAGCTCTTCTAAATTATTAAAGAATTGGCTACCTAGTAGGTTCCTTCTCTTGTAGCAGAGTGAAGAGCAGTGTCAGAGAAAGTGTGAGGTGTCCTCGTCACCACATCCCCTGTATACGGCGTCTGTACTAAGTTTCATTTTGAATGTATGATATCGTAGTAAATTATGTCCGGTGAGTATGCTTACAAGAAAGCGAAGGGATCTCTTGTTGAGTTGCATAATTTTATCTGTCCTCTGCGGGTTGACCATATTTTCCTGGTAATCCCACAGGTCTTAAGTAGGCTTTCATTGGAATTATTTAGAAACCTGTTCTGTTTAATGTTAAACGGTGGGATATTGAACAGCTATGCTTGACTAACGTCAAGCGCGGATCCCTATCTTGCTAACTCATCGGCTTTTTTTACCCGGTATGCCGCTGTGTCCTGGGATCCAGTAGAGCCTATCATGTCTGCGTGTCAAGAACATTAAGCTCTTGGGCGCGCGCAGCAAAAAACAAGCTTCGATTTGATTGCCGCTTGGCTAGTGGACATTGTACATATGGTACAATGTCCTGTTAGTACACCTATCAATGTTCTAATGTTCTTATTACTTAGTGTTAAGATAAACTCGGTTTTCTTTTCGTTAATTCTAGGCCATAAACTTCTAGAGATCACAAATTAGCTCCTGGAGTTCAAGGAGTTATTTATTTGCTCTGCCATTTGTATGTCTATCTTGCTTTTCACTACGCCAATCGGGATTTCAGGACCCATACCCAATAAGTTGCTACTCTCCCAATTTGCTATTGAGCCCTTCGTTGCCATTTCATCTGCTATACCGTTCCCCTCGACATTGTTATGTCCTAGAACTAAGCAGAGTTGGTTGGAGTTACAGATGATATTCAGTGCGGTTCGGCACTTTGCCACTGCATCGGATCTTATTTACTCACTGGATAGTGTTTTTATAGCTGCTTGGCTGAACACGAAAATGTGATCTCTGATGATCTGTTCCCTTAATTGTAAGCTGGGTTCAACTCCATGGGTTTCGGGTATTAACATCATGAAGTTTTTATCCATTTTCGTTGGTAAGTAGTCACATCAAGATCGGCCATATTATCATACCTGTGCCAGGTGTATTCATGACCTATGATACTGTGCTTCCAAAGGCGAATTTCTTTTATTCGAAGTGTACTCTTAGCTGCTGTGCACCTTATGTACTCGCCCAGGCCTGGATCATTTCGGCTGCTTTATTAATATCTGTGAGTTCATTTACTTCCTGTTAAGAGCACTCTTAACATTTTTCATTTATCACGTTTCGGTTGAAAGTGGGCATCTTCCTTCATGTTGGATTTCAAGCTGAAATCATACAAAATAAAATTACGAGAATTTGGTCATCCATGTTGCTATATTCTCTTTTCACAAAATATCAAAGCAAAAGTTATAGTTGACGCCATTTTATATTGTGACACATTTAGGTCCACTCTTTTTTTTGAAAAGTTAAATGAATGATGTTCCAGCGAAATATCCAGTTGCATCCCTCCCCTAAAATTTATTCAACCGTAAATACTCGTGCTTCTAAGAATGCTCATCAATTTACACTTAAACCCAACTTTATACGTACTGTCAAGTAGAGTCAGAGAGTCTTTCTTTAGCCGTACCATACGAATGTGGAATACCTTACCCGGCTCTAGTTTCCCCTCCCATTTTGATATTCTAAACTACAAAACCAATGTACATACATTGGTTCTCTTTTGAAAGTCTTCTGTATTTTCCAAATGCTGTCACTGTACTTGATCATATTAATGGTAGTCAACACCCCTTTAGTGCGCTCTCAATTATTAAAAGTAAATGGGCGAAATTGTGTCTATGGTGAAACGTTGGATCGACAGTGCAGAAGCAAAACTTGATAGTAAGAACCTACCTTGCGGATCGGATAATCTTTGTAACTTCCTTGCAACGACCGATTCTATAGAATCAAACGTAAATATCCAATGACCCCTATAAGCCTTTAGGTAATTATTTCACTTAGATTTTTCTTTAAATTGCTACATCCTCCCTTTTGTATACATTCTTTCATAATGCCCTTAAAAAAAACAATTCCTATAAATATCTTTGTTCGTTTTTCATATAATTTTACATTTTTATTGATTTTCAAAGAGCAATTATATGTATATCTTCACAGTTTGTCCAAACTATAGCTACCTTATTTACACAAAAGTTCAAATAAATAAATTCTTACCTGCATCTTCCTTATCACAAGTCTCACCGGCTTCGATATCCGCATCCATGAGCTATAATGTCTACTGAATATACACAATGCAATGAGAATATTTTCCCACAAATAATAAAAAAAAAACAGTTTACAACTTCACTACTTAATAATCACAGATATTTATTTGTTCTTCTATTATTTTTGTTTTCATTGCATTCTCAGTTTAGGTTTTTGTTATTGTTTACAGATACAATAATAATATAAACTTGTCCATCCATATCCATGGATGGTGCTTCCTTGGGTTTGCTTTATTTCACAATACACACAATAAAGTCCATTATACAGTACTGTGCAAACTATTTTTATTGATTTATGTGGTAGTAAAGGGTGTTCCAACAAGATCCCCGGATTTAATTTTAAAGAAAAACTTATTTATTTTTGAATTAAGCAAACATTTTTGTATTAATAGTTCTGATTGAACGTAAAATACAACTTTTTTAAGCAAATGGCCTCCACGAAATCTCTGACACAGTGTTATTCTTTTGTTGAAATTTTGAATAACGTTTTCCTTCACAAAGCCCCAAAAACAAGCCCATCGGTGTTAGACACACAGTTTTGCTTATTTCCGTATCCATCGAGCAGAAAATGTGCCTCATCTGGAAAAAATATTTTGTTCGAAAAGTCTGCATTAATTTGATGATGCTCAAATATCCAATCAGCTTAAGCTTAAACGCTGTTTGGTTGAATACTCCTCCATATTCTTAAATCGCGTGGTCTGTACGTGAAAACTGTCCACACAAAAATCACCGTACAACTTATACATATTAACAAAACTACGGCAAATCTTTCATATTAAAATCTCCCTCCTTATATGAACAACAAAAAAGGTTGGCTTATAAACAATTAAGGAGAAAATAAGAAAGAACCCGAATGAACAACAGCAAACTTTTGTGGTTATAATAAAAGCGCTAGTCCTTTCAATGTAATTCATAAACAGAAAAACCCAAGTTTGGATCTGAATATGTGGGCCCAGCGGCGTGATGCGTAGTGCGTTGGCATCTAAGCTGCTTGGTAATGGTTCAATACACGATAAAAGCACGGGAAGTTTTTCGATTAAAATGAATAAGTAGACCAGCACCACTAAAGCAAAGGAATCTGATAGTCGACCTTGGCAAGTCGTGAAATAGCAATAATTCCATCCAAAAATAATATGAGAAAAACTTGGTCTTGTGATAGCACACTCAAGTTGTTGTTGGTCATTCAAAATCATTCAAAATGATACAAACTGCTTAAAATGCAAGTATGTGATCATACAAAAATTGAATATATTGCGGCAAATATAAATCCGGCGCTCTTGTGAACACATTCGTTAGATAAAAAATACTGCTTATGCCGAGCAAACAGATAATTTTATCATGTTACAGCTCCCTGCCATGGCCAATGTCTATTTTTACTTGCGATGCATGTAGGTACTTTAGCACAACTTTTGCATTTGGAACTTAATCGATATTAAAGATTTTGATCAAAGTTAAAATTAAGATGATAACACGAAAAAGTTTGTGTCTGTTTATCTATACTGCATGAAAACAATCTACAGCCTAAAACGCTGAAGTGATTTTCTTCAAGCTGGGGACTTAGAAGCCTTTGCTTATTCCCTAGATTCTGTTTTTTTTAAATAATAATTAGCCCCAAGAATATCGGTTTTATTATACAATTTTTTGTACCAAAAATAGCAAATAGTCATTTTATCGAAAACAGCTTTGATTTTGATAACAATATTCTGTACACTAAAGGGGTTTTGACTGCCCTTAAAATGATTAAGCACAGTGCGAACGTTAGGAAAATAGGGAAGGATGTAAGAGTAGATACCAATGAATGTTGGTTTTGAATTTGGGATATCAATATGGGAGGGGAAAACAGAGCTGGGTAAAGTATTCCACATTACCAATGTATGGCTAAATGAAGAATATCTGTCTTTGACAGTAGGTTCGAAGTTGAACTCAATGGTTAACTGATCGTGTATTATGGTTGAATATTTTAAGGGGCGCTAAGGGAACTGGCTACTTCGCTAGAACATTGTTTATAAAAATATAGATAAAATATTGAAGGACTTAACATTGTGGCGGTGTTCTAGAGATGCAAATGTTTCCATTATGGTTCTATCGCCTTTCATTCTTAGAGCTCGGTCTTGAATTATATCTTAAAGATTTAAATTTGTTTTCTCTTCTACATTTTGGTAGAAATTTTGCGGGAATTGATATTAATGTTAACGATTCGACGGATTTCGATCAAATTTTTTATAGAGAAGGTCATTCAAATTCTAAAAAATATATATCGCAATTTTCGAAAAATATTGTTTTTTCATTTTCGAAAAAAATTCAATTGAAAGTTCAATGTTTCGGAAAAGGTTGAAAGATTTTCTTTGAAATTATGTCTTTAAATTTATATTGTCAAATATGTACTTTAAAAAATTAAAGGAATTTTTGACGTACATTCAAAATTATGTAAAAAAAAAGAATTTAACTGACAATCTTTTGCTTACGATTTGCATATTTTGCAATTTTATTTATTAATAGTAACATAACCTAAGATATATTCTGTTGGATAAAAGTTGTCACTGTCTTGTCCTAAACTATAAAGACAGAACACGTCAGAAATTTAGTTACTGGCTTTTCCCGGCTATTTCTTTTGGCAGAAAACTTTGCTAAAAATGTTTGTAGGTAATTTTGACGTTTTCTCCAACAATAATTCTGCAACTTCCGAGTGTATTTTAGAATCATAAACTTTTTTTTCAAATATTTAAATTTGCAAGCTTTTCAAGATTGTTAAGTTGGTTCTGTGTAAAAACAATAGGTTGAAAGTAAAAATTGTTAATTTAATAACGCCTCTTGGCAACTGAGCCAAGTTTGAAATGAATTTAACTAAAATGTCCAGCACAAAAATTAATATACAACATTTGAATTACTAAGCTAGAAGTGTTTGAAACTTTTAGCATATTTATTCATTGATGCCCTGTGTAATAGTGTCAACTTGAAATAAAAAAAAAAACTATTTGAAAACCAAAATTTGCACATCACTGTCGAGTATTGAAGTTACCAAAAAATTACTTGCTGACTGTGGCAGGTTGCAGCACACTAGTTCTTGTCGATACTAAATGACAAGAGCATCCGACAGAATATATATAGGTAGGTTCTTCCCTGGATACTTTCTTAGGGTTAGAGAAATCACTGATTCCACAAGATTCAATGGAAACTGCTGATTAAGGAAAATATTTCTTTTTTTTCGGAAATTGTGGCTCAGCGATTTTTGAATTGAAATTTAAAGAAATCTCAGTTTTCTTCATTAATCGTTAGAATTTATAACTTTTCATACCGAAAACTTCAATCATTTGATGATGGTTTAGCGGACGAACGGATTTGAAAATACTCTTGGAGTCCACCCCATGGCTTTGTTCTAAGGAATGAATGTTCAATTCGTGTTTTTTTTTCTGTTGTTAATTTCTGGGATATTTTTTTCTATCGAACGAAAATCATCATAATTATAGGATCATCGTTTCTGCAAAATCCGATATTAATAAAATGTCGTTTTGTTCTTCCTCTGTTTTGCATTAAATGAAACTGAAACTGATGAAACGTGACCATCAGAAGTATGTCTTGAGTTTGATGCCATTGTTTTTTTTTTGTTTTATTTAGCTGCAAGTGAAACGTGACGATATTTAAGATTAGTTGGTTGCTAAGATTTTTTTAAGTTTTTTTTTTTATTTTTATGATTTCATTACTTCACGACGTCGACTATGGCGACGTGGCGGACAAAACTCCGCCATATGCCAGAGACGGATAAACGACCAACGACATGACATTTATGATGAAAGATAAATTTATTTTTAATCGGAACTATACCTACTGGGTGGGCGGAGGAGATTAAACTTGTATTTTTGAATCCTACTTAATAGTGATGAATGAGCTCTACAATACAGTGTTGATAATTTTTCTTCCTACGCGAAGTATTTTTTAATGAGGAGTTGTTGACTTCGACAATCACAACATTGTCGCACGTGCTTTATATATTATGGAATGACGAATGAGAATGACTGATGATGATGATGCGAATTGTCTTTTTAGTCAATGTTTTGTCATTAACGTTATCATTAAGTTGTTATTTAAATTGTTTGACAGTTAATTTATCAAAGTTTGATGAATTACAACAACAATTTTTTTTTGTTAAATTAGATACAAATTGTTGATAATGTGCGTATTAAACGTGCGGTTTTGATTATCCTTAGTGACTTAGGAGAAGGACCCGTTTTAAAACTCTGAAAGTATGTAACTTATAGCTTGTATTGGACGCATAACCGCAGTGTAGAGTTTTCCCCTCACCTTAGGGAGCATTTTTCGATCACACGCCACTGCATCAACCTTACGCTTATTCAATAATTGATGTCGTCATCACAAGTTGATTATTTACTGTTGATCATAGATCCCAGATATTTAAGGTTTTCGCACTTGGGATGCACATTTCCATTCAAATAAATGCCTGGAATAGGCCGGGTCAGAAAATGGGTAGCACAAGTATTCAGCCTTTTTCTGACTGATGCTGTATCCACTTCCTTCTAAAGCATTTATCCAAGCGTCAAGTGATCTTTCCAAGGATGTAGAAACCTCGCTTATATGGGTCTATCGTCAGCAAAAAATAATTATACACCAACACTGGTACTTTACCTTCGAGCTGGTAGTCAAGGACTAAAATAAAGAGGAGAGGTATTAAGAAGCTTCCTTTGGTGTACGCCTACTGTGACTTGTAATTTTTCCGTGACTCCAGATGTGCTTCCTTATACATATCAATGATCACTCGTACCTACGTAGGCTTCCGGCACTCCTCGTTGTCTGTGGGCCACCTTTATCAGATCTCGTGGTTGTCGATCGAATGCTTTTTCGAAGTCAACCTCCAAGGAATCATCGTGCTTTTCCATTAGGATCCTTATACTTTATACTACATCTCTTCTTGACTTACCTGCGATAAGTCCACATTGGTCATCCATCAGATAGCCTTAATATTTGCCAATACACGCTCAACGATCTTCAAAGTTTGGGGCATCAGCTTGATCGAACGGTATCACAGCTTCGTGTATCTCCCTTCCCATTGTTAATTGGTAGAAGGTAACATTTCCTCTGTTGCTTAGGCAGAATATCGTTTTTACGCTTTTAGATGAGAATCGTCAGCCATCAAAACTCATATCTTATCTCGTCGCTTTTCTTTATCTCGTCCTTTGTTTTGTTTTTTTTGAGTTCTTAACCGTAACTCGAGTGTTCAACCAACATATAACGCGAAACGAGTGATTACTATATTACTATTACTTATTCATTCGAATGATAAATTTTACAAGAACTGATACATAAAATCTATTCCAATTCAAACCAACACGCACACGTACACTACAATCCAGTATCCACTATACATTCACACATCAGAATACTTCTTGTCTCTAGCTTTTGCCTTTTAGTATTGCATTTGTATTACGCTTACGCTTGAATAGTAATATAGTGAAGTAGACATTGAGAAGACTCATGTATGACAGATGAGAAATTATTCGAATGTTGAATGGAAATCATTCGAATGAATTTCAGATGAAGTATCGAATTGTCTCGAAAGAATTTAAGAATCGATAATAATCGATTATTTCATTCGAATGCGCATTTATCAATTAATTTCTTAAAATAAGTTGAATTATGAAAGGATTTGAAGACAAGCCAACGCATTGGTCTGCAGAAATTAAAATTTAAAGCCATGTCAACGTGCATAGCTGCGACAGACGTTTAAACGTTCATATATGCATAATGACATAAACGAAAATTTCAAATCCAAAAACAATGTTGTTGATATTGAACGAATGGTTTTTTTCGTTCCATTTTGCTATCGATCCGGCGTTATTGGACAACACGCTTTCTGAAGTCTTTTGACCTTTTGAACTTCATCCACATCTTTGTTAAGAACAAATAGTTCGCGCTTATTTCTTTTCTAGCATCTCATCTCTTCGAAATCATTTGAAGAGTTTTTCTTTCGAAACAGGCTAGTGTCGAGAAGCACGTTCAGTTTAATCTTGGTAATCGCCGCTATCGTCTTTCTAGTGAAATATCAGTAGGTACTGCGAATCTTCCTCGGATCACCAATAATGTTTCATTCATGCGAATAGTCCTGTTCCCTTTACAACCTCTAAATTGCTATCAATAGTGACTTACTTGCCCATTAAAGTGCTCCTAAGCGACTAAGGACTTATTCGTTAACTAGGTCATCTTCTATAGATCAAAGCGCATGCGTCTCAGGCTTAAAACCAGCAGACTGAGTGTCCTTTAGATCGCTTAACTCTTCTACCTACTTCATCCCTTTTTTTTATGTCAACAAAATTTATGACGCTAAGCCAATTTGTATGCATGCTTAAATTGCAAGTGCATCTTCATATTATCCATTTTTTCTTTACCTAACTTCTTGCTAATTTTTTAATCACTCACAAAAACTGAACTTAAAGTCGTAGGGGTTTTCAAGTACCAATACTTCATAATTCTTTTAAGTTTTTTCAAGTTATACATTTTACACACATTTCGTTTTATTATATGTAACTACTCGCTTGAGGACACAAAACAAAAAATAGGGAAATCCTTTTAGGGAAAGAGATATCATTTTGTCCATATCCTCTCATATATGATAGCATTTTAACTTTTTCAATCTTCCTTACAAAAATACACATACACATAAAAATAAAATTCTGCATTATAAAAGGGTAAGCAAACTGGAGCAGAATAATCCTTATCCAAGAGCTTAAGGGATACATTAATGGTTTGAATGATAGTCAGTCAAGTCAAGCCAAGTCAAGTCATACATCCTTATATATAAATGCATTCGCAGATATTATGTAGATAAATATAAATTTTTATACAAAACGAGAAGGGTAGAGAAAAGGGATCAAAAGTAGTTTGATGGTGCAAGTGGATGCACTTTGTCGCAGAATTTATTTTTCACCATTCGAAGTGTTTTATAAATAAGAACAAGTATATGTCCCATATGCTTACAATCTTACATACACAGCATCTATTAAATGCCTGTTGATGTAAGTTATGTTTAAAGTAAAGATGGCACAGAAAATTAAAACGCTTTACATTTTACATTTCTATGAAGCACTAGGACAATTTTGCTGTTATAAAACAGTCCTTCTCCTTTAATGTCTTTAATGTCACAATTAATTCATTTCGAAAGTGTGACTTTAATTTCAAATAAAGTTATGCTCTTACAAGACCGGGCGCCATTTTTTCCCATCAATTTCTTATAAGTCATAAGTCATTCGCAACTGGAAAAAACATGTCACCAGTTTAATGGTTATTTGGTATTTAGGTATAATGAACCGATTTTGTTCAAACTTGGTGCTTAGGCGTTTTAGGTGATTGTCCAAAATGGATTTTTGAATCGTTGTTTTAGCCCCAAAAATAACGGTACTTGCCATACAAATTTTTCTACCATCTTAATTATCTCAAAAACAGCTCTAACCATTTTGATAAAAATTGGTGTCTGTAATACATTGGATATGGTCTACATTTTGGCTGAATTTTTTTTTTAAATATCTTGATGTTAACGGTACTTGCCATACAACCATTTTATTGATTTCCGACTTTCTTATAAACCGCTCAGCGGATTTCGAGCAAAATTTTTATACAGGAGCTCCTTCTAGTTCTAAAAAGTATTGCATTTCAAAATTTTCGAAAAAATGTTTTTTTTTTTTTTTTGAAAATTCAATATTTCGAAAACGGGTGGACGATTTTTTCTGAAATTTTTTTTAATGTATATTATTAAATATTTAAAATGTTCATATAAATTATTTTTTAGAAAAAGTTTAAGAATTTTTATATATAAAAAATTAAGTGAAAGATGACTTTATGAATATATTAATTTTTATTTTTATTTTTTTATTTATTTTTATTTTTTTATTTATTTTTTTTATTTTCGACTTACTCATAAACGGTTCAACGGCCTTGGATCAAATTTAAATAATACTGCATAACAAAATTTTCGAGAAATATCTTTTTTTTTTGGATTTTGGGAAAAAATGGATGACATTTTTTAAAATTTTGTTTTTTAGTTTGAATTATTAAATGTTTAAAATTGTGGTTCCAATTTTTTTTTTTAGAAAAAATTAAAGAAATTGGGGCGTATTCATAGTCATTTTTAAACTGTGTCTTAGTTGAATTTTCGGACGTTGATTCTATTTTGTTAAGCTTATCATTCTATACTCAAAATATTTGAAGCTATTTGTGTAGTGAAACAAGTTAATGTTATAAAAATATAAAACCAAAAATTTGTAAGTAAATTCGGTCTGTATTCATTGGGGCAAAATTGTCTTAAACTGTAGTTTAGTAAAACCTAAGTTTATCAGCGACTATGAATATGCACCATTTTGCATAAAAGAAATTAAGTAAAACCGACTTTAAAAATATATTTAGCTTCTTAATAGAAATCTTTTGCAAACTATGTGATCGCACATAAGAGCAAGTACGTGCGATCCAGTATTTTTGTTTTTCTTGCCCATAAAAACGAACTCGAAAATGTTCGCCTAACAGGTATATGAGCTAATTCCAAAAATTCAAAAGAAAAATTTAAATGTGGGCGGGGCAGTAAGCAGACTTTACTGAAACCGAGATCTTAATAATATTGTTTTCGTTCATATAAATAAATGCTCAAACTTTCATTCAAATCATTTGAGCCGTTTTCTAAAAACTGCAAAATAAAAGAAGCTGCCGTGCCAATGGGCGGAACTCACTCTTTTTCCGAAACTCCGATTTTTCAATTAGGTCATGAGAGTCGTTTCACAGAAACCAATGAATGATAAAGGTGGGCGTGGAGGTGGATCACTAAATAGATTTTTTTATTTATTTATTTTTCTTTTCGATCGTAATCCAATATTACATAATATAAAAGATGTATACAAGTTTAAAACCCCCGATCACATAATAGACCCAACTAGCGAATAGACTTAATAATGGACGGGAAAGCTAACATGAAAAAAGTGGTTGACTGGTATTTTTGCTATCTTTAGTTCCAATTGATATCTTCGTCGGTGTCGTAACCATATCGATATTGTTAATGGAAATTATAATTATAAAAGAGGACAGAATGTACTGCCTTGTGGAACGCCCAATTAGAGTGCGAATAATGAAGTTACGATATTCAAGCATAGAACATATATGTAACGGGTTATCCATTTTGTGGTTTCAAAAGTAAACGTAAATAAAACACATATAAAATATTTTTTTCATGATATTTCTTTTTTACTATAAAGTCTGAACATTGACATTATGTGTGAAATACTACATAATCTAAATGACCACCACGCGAATCTTTGCAAGCATCGATTCTTTTGAGGTAATTTTCGACCACTTTTTGACACATATTGGGCGGTATCTCAGCCATAACTTGACGAATGTTAGTTTTCAAGTGCTCAAGAGTTAAAGGGCTTATCTGCATAAACAAGGCCTTTCGCGTAGCCCCACAAAAAAAAGTCCAGCGGTGTCAAATCCCATGATCTTGGTGGCCAGTTGATATCGCCACGAAGAGAAATTACGCGGCCAGGAAATGTCTCTTGCAATAAAGCCATATTCGCTCGAGTTGTGGGGCATGTGGCACCGTCTTATTGAAACCACATATTCTCCAAGTCGTATTCTTCAATAGCAGTAAAAAAAAAGTCGGTTATCAAATGACCATAACGCTCCGAATTGACGGTGACAGTCGTTCCATCGTCGTTACCGATGAAGTAAGGTCCAATCACACCTCCGGACTAAAGAGCGCCCCAAACAGTGACTTTTGTGGATGTAATGGCCTCTCTCCAATTACTTGAGGATCCTTATATACCCAAATATGACTAGTTTGTTTATTAACATACCCACCGAGTACGAAATGTGCTTCGTCGCTAAAGAAAATTTTGTTCGAAAAATCGCCGTCCACCGCCTGTTGTTCAAGCACCCATTCGACGTATCTACGACGTTGTGAATGGTCAGCTGGCTTCAGTTGTTGTGTGAGCTGGACTTTATATGGATGTAGGTGTAGATCCAAATGTGCCGTAAGACAGTTCTAATTCCTGAGATCGACGAGGAATCGATACATTCGGGTCTTCGGCAACACTTTCACTTACAGCAGCCATATTTTCAGTGGTACGAGCGAAACGATGATGCACAGGCCTTACAATATCTGTAACCAATCCAGTCTCTTCAAATTTCTTCACAATTTTTCCAATTTCTTGCGTAGTTGGACGATTATATAAACCATAATCTTTTCTTTTTTTTTTTTTGAATTTAACTACATAAATGCCTGTAAGACCTAAGGTCTTTTAAATGCAACCTGAATTGCGCGGCACTAGTTTGGCACAGAGGATTCGAGAACCAGGTATTGACTGTTTCATTTTAACCCATGGGTGACATCCAATTAAAATTGGAGGTAAAGAAAAGAATCCGCCTAGCATGGGGATCGAAGCCACACGTTTAAGTTAGCAATCAAGCACTTTATCCACTGCGCCATTGCCAGCCATTGCACGATATGTGGCTGTGGCAGAATCACCATTTTTGTAGTAGGTTTTAACAATTTTTATGTGTCGTGCGATAGTTAAGCGATCCATTTTCGTAAATGTCAGACTTTCAACTGAAAAAAAAAATGGTTTAACAACTTAGTTTGACAGATGTTGAATTCCAGCCCTATACTTTTGAAACCCTTTATATCTTATATCGTAGATATAGAACTATTCCAGTTACCTACCTGATTTCATGTCGTCGTCGTATGCATTGAACATAGTCCTGGCATCTTTTGTTTAAACCTTTTATTCTCTGAAAACGCAACACATTCTTAGAAGCTCTTAATTCGAATTCGAACACTTATTGAGATTAAGACCTACTTTGTGTTTGATTAGTTATGAACACCTTTATTTTACCAGTTCAATTTCATTACTTTCTCCGTCATTTTACTTACCTTTCCACTCATTCAACTATTTTTCATGTCAAACTGCTCTTGTATCCTAAATACCTCTCAACCTGATTAATACTTAAATCTCAAGAAGGCGTTGTGAGAATTTCCATTTTTCAACAACCTTCTTCTCGTACCGTTCTACTTGCTAATTTAACTCGTTGGTTATTAGTTAGAAAAAAAATCTACCCACTTTCCTTCCGCATTAATGCCTCCAAAGAAATACGTCCTTGTGGACACACACACACACACACACACGATTTACGCACTCAAGCTCCAATTTAATTTATTCCGCTCCGCACAATGGCGTTTGACAGTTTCAATTTAACGCATTCGTTATCGTTCCACATGCTACAAAACATCTAAATCACCAATCAGCACCGAAAATAAACAAAAACAACAACAACATCATAACAAATCGCAAATATCCATCCATTTTCATATATAGAGTCGGTAGGTCGGGTATATACGTGTGTATATCAACAACACACATCGATAATAATTAAAAAGGGTCTCGTTGAAATATTTATCGCACCGTGCGTTGCAGTGGATTTTAATGCCTCGACATTTCCATATTCATCCCACAAACCCCGACACCCACCCCATCCCTCGGCAGAATACCATTGCCTACCAACCAACCACTCACTGCCACTATACGCGTTTCCGTTTCCTCACCGAACAAAATGCTCAACAATAAAAAAAAAAAAACAGAAACAAAAAAAAAAATAAACTTCACCTATCCTGCGGATTCTTTACGATAGAGCTTCAACAAAACACCACACCAATGTTTTGTGTCGCTTCAAATGGGTGTGCCACATCGGCAATAGTAATAGCAAAAACAACATCAATGGGCAACGAACGGCAAATGGAAATGAATTCGCGAACAATGAACGCGTTAATTTCACACTTGAGCTTTGTTGTTGTTGTTGTTGTTGTTGGAGTTGTAGTGGACTAAGGTTCTATAAGGACCTCGACCATAAATAGGTAAAATAGTGAACCAGGAGGACACCCACTCTAAATACAGGATGAGTGTTTGAATGTATGTGATATTCCACTTTAACCACGCGGACAGGTGTGAAGTTCGCCATCAAAAAGGATAATGGGAATAATTATTGTAATTGCACATTCACCTCTACATCCACCTCCACATACATATAACTATGTACATACGTATGTTATCAAAGCTCATTGTGCTGTGGGTGCTAGGGTATTTCATCCCTGCCCTGCCTGCCATATTTTGAAGGCCTCATGTTTTTTCCGCACTGAAAACTCAAATAAGGACGAAGGCTTTAGAGGACCGTGTGCGGATTGCGGAATGGTAATATTATAAGCGATACAATGTTAGTATACAGGATTTTGTAATATGAACTAAAAGTTCCTTGTCGCTGCAGTGGTCTGCGACTGGTAGATGAGGTGATACTGAAGCAGGGTAGGAGATCTTTAATTATGCCAGTTCGAATGTTATGGGCTTAATATAAATGTGGTTTTTTGGAGAGGACCTGTCGCACCCCGTACAACGGAAAAGGATATGAAGGTTTTTATACCTTAATGAGATGCGATAATTTGATTGTATTAATATGCTTTGTCCTTTCTCCGTTTTCAATTTAATCAATATTCAATGCAATTACAGATATGTATGTGCATATATTCTGTCAAGGCCCGTCTGTTGTTCCAGCCAAATCGACGAAGGTAAAGGAGGATTGTATGTACTTCAACGTTAACGGTGTTCGATATAATTAAAAGGAAATGATGAGATAGCTTTCATGGACATTATTAATTAAAAACAAAAATGTGAAAGTTAATTTGTTTCTACAAAGGGAAATCGTTAAACGAGGTAGTAAAATAATGTAAATTTACTTACCGTTATATATATCAGTTAAAGACTACTACATAAGGAGCAGTTTTATAGAATAGCGTTAATTAATATTTAAATATGTATGATTCGAGTTCATAATTAAACTTCATATGTGCGAAAAAACTTCAAAAATTTTAAGGACGTGGTAAGTATCCTTATACCTTTTTTAAGGACAATAATAAACAACTAGTGGTTTGACAAAAAAAAGTCTTCTTCTATGTTTTGCATCTCAATTAAAGATTTAGTTTATGAATGCATTCTTTTAGAACAATTTTAGTATCAGCTGTTTTTCTAGTTATTATATAATGCAAGAGGAAAGAAACTCATTGAGCTAGCGGAGTCATACGGTGTTCGAATCCAAAACGGAACAAGTAGAAGTGACACATCTGAAAATTTCACATTTGTTGGTGGTCAAGGAAGATCTGTGGTTGATTATGCACTCTTAGGAGAGGAGTGGGAGCCCTTAGTCACTGACTTTGACGTCAAAGAAATGCCTTACTCAGATCACGTCCCTATAGTAGTAACCTTCCAACAATGCGACGAATTATCAGATCAAATTTTCAACTTACATTTACTGCCAAAACTCAACTGGAAAAAATCGAATGCTCCGACATACATACAGCGCCTGAATTCGAATCTTCATTCACGGAATGACGTAGACTTCTTCGTGTTAGAAAATGTCATTAAAGTATCTAACCCCAAAAAACAAAGCACCGTGAATTGCACAAAACCTGGAAATGAACAGTGGTTCGACGAAAATTGTAAAAAAGCTCGTAAAGCATTTTTGCATGGCTCAGGAACTTCCGTAACTCCACTCATGGCCTATTCAGATCCAACTATATTGAAGCAAATCAGAAGTATAAGGAACTCTGTAAAGTTAAAAAAAGGAAATTTACTGAACTTCAAGCACTTAGACTTTCGAAATGTAAGAATGCAACAGATTTCTGGAAATTGGCTTGGAAATTGAATAGAAAACAGTTTACTATTCATACCAAACTTTCTGCAAACACGTTACTCACTCATTTCAAGGATCTTTTGAATCCAGTAGTAACTGCCACCAAGTGGTATTATGCGGTGCCTGGGTTCAGCAATGAGTTGTTAGACTGCTAGTTTACACTGCACGATTTAGAATTAGCGCTGATAAATTTAAAAGATCATAAGGCTGCTGTTGCAAATGGTATGCCAGTAGAGTTTTATAAGTACGGGACTATCTCTCTAAAGGAAAGGCTCCTAGGGCTACTTAATAAAGTGCTTAAGGGTGATCTTCCGGTAGATGAATTCCGTGATGCTATCATATTTCCTATCCACAAAAAAGGATCCGATCAACGCTACGTATAAAATATTTACAACGATGTTGCACAAACGACTGACAACGGCGCATAACCTCTTTATAGATTTTCAAGCTGGCTTCAGATCAAGTTTCTCAACAATAGATAATATTTCCATTGTTAGAAGCTTAACGGAAAGCTTTCTTAAGCAGGGAAGAAAAATGTATACATTTTTCATCGACTTCAAAGCTGCTTTTGACTCAATTGACCGAGGTGCTTTATTCTACAAGTTATAAATATAACTTGGGATTATCGCTCAAATTCGGATGAGTTCTTGAAGAGCTGTATAAAGAAACTCGCGCGGCAGTGTGGAACGGAGCTTAGTTATCTGATTGGTTTGAGACCACATCTGGAGTCAGACAGGGATGCACATTGAGCCCTACTCTATTTGGCTTGTTCTTGGATGATCTCATCGATTACCTGCCTGGTGGAGTTGACTTTGCAGGGGTGCGTATTAAGGCTTTGCTGTTTGCAGATGATGTTGTTATATTCGCGTATTCCCCAGAAAAGTTGCAACTCATGATAAACAGAGTGTACCAATACAGTTGTCTATGGAACCTAGAAGTGAACATAGAGAAGTACAAGGTGATGATATTTAAGAAATGAAGGGGGCGGAATGCTTCTAATGAAATATGGAACCTTAATGGCGAAAATATAGAATTTGTCAGTGAATACAAGTACCTGGGAGTAATTTTTTCGAGAACCCTGTGTACGGAGACACACTTCAATGCTAAATTACAAAAGGCAAAAACTGCTATTAATATTTCATGGTAAAGATGCTTTTCGAATAAAAATATTGCACACAGCAGTAAACATAAGGTTTTTGAAGCAGTTTCAGAGAGTATTCTTTTGTATGCCTCGCAAGTATGGGGTTGCAAAAAGTTTCACTCGGTTGAGAAACTATTAATATACTATGTAAATAGAGTATTTCGGTTACCAATGAACACGCCGGACTATGTTATTATGCTGGAAACCGGTATGGAACCTCTGTATATAAAAACGTTTAAATTGCAGGCGGACTACCTCATGAACGTCTTCAATATGCCTAATACACGACTGTTCAGAAAAGTTGTCATTAAAGTCATTCAAGATCAGACCAGTTGGTACAGAGAGTGGGTTAGACTTGCAGAAGCATGCAACTTAAACTTTGTTTTAGATGTTGATAATGCCTCGAGCAGTAAAGCTACGCTATATGAAATTATATCAGCAGTAGATGAGAACTGTAGAACGGAATATATAGCTGAAGCTTCTGGTTCAATATTTAGAACAACATACAGTAGACTCAATCACAATCTTTCAGAGAAAAACTACTTCTGTGATTCAAATAGTATTCAAGTGATTGCTACCATGGTCAAGGTTCGAAGCGAATTATTAAGCCTGAATTTCATACCACACAGGAGTGACTTACTTCTATGAATGAGAATAGAATTAGTATTTTTGGAAATAAATTTTTAACAGAAGAAGAAGTTATTAATATGTTGAATGAGATGGATGTCGCTAGATTATATGAATTTTGCAAAATAGCAATGAAATATATGTATAGAATAATCAATGAAGATTTTTGATGTGTCAATGTGTGCTAAGTTCAATTTTGTTAAATTATAAATATTGGAACTTAAATACTTTTCAATCGGAAGCGTTATTATATATGTAAATTTAATTTATTTTAGTTGTCAATCTGGCAGACGGCAAGTGCTATGCTATACTGATTATTGTAATTTATGTTAGCTTAAATCAATTTATTATGGAATAAAAATCAATATTACTGCTACTACTACTATAAATGATAGCCGGGGTTTTTTGTCCTTAAAAATGATGGTATCGCATTCATAAATATACATAAACAGTCGAACTTCGATAACTCGAACCATAACTTGCCAAAAAATAATTCGAGTTATGAAGTAAAACACAAAATTAATACTAAGTACGTATTATTTGTTTGCGGATAAAGAACAGTTGTTGTAATTATTTAAAATATTCTGTTATACTTGAATGAGGAGTGGATTGCCAAAATGCTATACTTAATAGCCAGATCCTTATTATTGAACCACTGTCCAACTCGTTTATAAATTTAAATTTATCTTCAAAAGATAATGTTTTTAAAGCTCGCTTTAGCGACATATCTACGTTAGCTTTTCTTTTAATAAAAATCACACACTGCACTGTAAATATCTACGCCAGTTTCTTTACACTTTTTATTTCGTCTTTTTTTAACTTTTCAGAAGACGAATACTATTTTTTTTTAAATAAGATTTTAAATTCGTATTATAATACATAGGTATACCAACCTAATAATATGTGTTCTAATACCGGAGCATGGCAGCTCTAACTCTTACTTAACGGAGTCACAATTTTCAACATTGCCATATGTACACAAGGTCATAGAACATCCGAACACAGTTGCCACAAGCCCTCTAAATATTCAACTTATCGAAGCTGCCGCCAAATAATATCTTCGAGTTATCAAATATTCGAGTTATCGAAGTTCGACTGTATGTGCAGAGCTTTATCCGGACATTGGTAATTATGTAATCCCATGTAAGAATACATCTAATAACAAACAAGATATTGCAAAAAAAAAATAATCTCAATCTATCCGAAAAACTTTGATTTACTTTGTATCCCATGAAAAATGTCAAACGCATATCCACAAACCCATACAGCTTAACCTATCCAGTTTTGGTTATTCGGAAACCTAAATTGATACTTACCTATCTTAGATAGGTACACTATTGTTATTAATTCGAAATTGTAAGGCCTGTGCATCATCGTTTGGCTCGTACCACTGAAAATATCGCCGAAATATGCCGAAGACCTGAATGTGTGGATTCCTTGTCGTTCTCAGGAATTAGGACTGTCTTACGGCACACTATGGCGTATTTTGCATTTGGATCTACACCTACATCCATATAAAGTCCAGCTCACACAACAACTGAAGGCAGATGACCATGCACCACGCCGTCGTAGATACGTCGAATGGATGCAACAGGCGGTGGACGCCGATTTTTCGAACAAAATTTTCTTCAGCGACGAAGCACATTTCTCACTCGGTGGATATGTTAATATACAAAATTGTCGTATTTGGGGTTCTGAGAATCCTCAAGTAATTGAAGAGAGGCCATTACATCCACAAAAAGTCACTGTTTGGGGCGCTCTTTGGTCCGGAGGTGTGATTGGACCTTACTTCTTCGAAAACGACGATGGAACGAATGGCACCGTCAATTCGGAGCGTTATGGTCATATGATAACCGACTTTTTTTTTGCCTGCTATTGAAGAATACGACTTGGAGAATATGTGGTTTCAACAAGACAGTGCCACATGTAACACAACTCGAGCGAATATGGCTTTATTGTAAGACATTTGCTGGCCGCGTAATTTCTCGCCGTGGCGATATCAACTGGACACCAAGATCATGCGATTTGAAACCGCTGGACTTTTTTTTTCTGGGACTACGCGAAAGACCATGTTTATGCAGATAAACCCTTTAACTCTTGAGCACTTGAAAACCAACATTCGTCAAGTTATGGTTGAGATACCGCCCAATATGTGTCAAAAAGTGGTCGAAAATTACCTCAAAAGAATCGATGCTTGCAACAATTCGCGTAGTGGTCATTTAAATTATGTAGTGTTTCACACATAATGTCAACGTTCAAACTTTATAATAAAAAAGAAATATCATGAAAAAAATATTTTATATGTGTTTTATTTACGTTAACTTTTGAAACCCCAAAATGAATAACCCATTATAACACAAAGTTTAAAGAAGGGTGAATGCTTTTGCTCCTTATCTTAGCCCTTTTACCCCAAATGTAAATTCAAACTTACAGACCCTGTTTCTCGCAATATGCACCCAGCTATCATTTCAGCTTCGATAAGGCTTCGTAAGATTTAGCTTCGATACGACCTTACCGACATTTTATAAAAGCTGAAATTTTAGTAGATACCCCCTTTTTAGCGTATCCTGCAGCTAAAGAAGTTTTACGAGCATTGATTTTAAATACTAGAATTGTCAATTAAGTATCCATTCTAGTAATGCATACATGACTTTATCACATATGCATGTTCCTGGATCGTTGTCTGACTGCTGATGAACTCAACACGAAGCGTGCCGTTAAAAAATGTAAATCCTCGATAAACTTTTATTAATTTAAGTCATTTTTGAAAAATAATTAAATAATAAAGAGCATTTTGATTTTTTTTGTGAAAAATATTCAACAACAATAACCTTTCCAATCTTTAAACAAAATATTCAAATACAATTAAGCTTCCGTCTAGCTTTATACTTTTGATATGAATACAAATCCCATATAGGATTTCAATAAAAAAAATAATCTCATCGATACATCATACAAAAATAAAATGCCAATACCATCAATTCTAACAAATATGATTTCCTATATATCCTTTTTGGTATACAGTTTTCTACAAACGTACATATTTCATCCCCAACCATTATATCAAGTACTTTCATTTATGTTGCATAGTTTAATGAATATTAAATTTTCAGCTTTGCCAACTAAACACAAAAAATACACATATACGAACAAAAATTAAAAAAAAAATACAAACGGAAATATCATAGTATCAATATTGAACGCTTGATCGACGCAAATTTAGTAACGAGGATGAAATGTCCTTTTATGAAATTTTTCAACAAATCTATTTTTACCGTTCGTCACACAACATCAATGGACATTTTGCGACAATGCAAAGGTATAGGACGATTGCGATTTGATGATATTTCTTCTGTTTTTTTTTTCATTTGAATATTCTGTTTACGTTCACTGCACATATCGAGGATATATTAAAATACTTATGAACATATAGTCAAAAAATCAAAGTCTCTTTGGAAAGGACATGAATCGAAGTAATTATAAAATACGGATTCCAATTTGGCTTATTAAGTTTGAACTTTGTGTTTTTTAAAATATTTTTTTCTAAAAATGTGCGTTTTTATTTGAGTAAATGTAGAATTAAAGAGGCAAATGTAGATTGGAAAGACCAATTGAGCCCGTCTGTCTTTCTGGCTATATCTCGATCTGCAACCTAAATCGCTGAAGTTATATTTTTCAAACTGGATAGATCTAAACGTTCTAGGAGATTTTTTTTCCCATAGAAATATTTACTGTCATGAAAAAATTATAGTTATATAGAAAACAATTTATAATGTTTTGATAAAAAAAAGGCTGTAGGTGTAGTCTCCATTTTTGTCAAAGCAAATTAAGCAATTAAACATAATTAATCCTATACCTGCCAGACTGGACGTATAACGAAAAATTTCTTACCGATTGAACCAGCATCTTTCGGCGGAAGTAAATGCCATGGGAAAATGTCCAAAGATTACCCCTGATGTGAATTAAGCACGTGAGCAGACGAAACGAACTTGACAAGAATAACAATGTCATATTTAATTGCATACCTGGCCATAGGTATTCAGGGCAATGATTAGTGGCAACGGGTCTAATAAGGAAAAATGTGGTTGAATAGACAGAATCAAGAAAAATCAAATATTTGGAAAGTACCCTCAAAATTGGGGCAGACCATACTCCTATTTACCAACTATAACCAAAAACGATTTGAGACCTGTGTCAAACTGAATTCGAAAAAACTTAGAACCATAACGAGTCTCTTATCTAGACACTGCAATCTTAAAAGATATTTCAACATCTTTGGAATATCGAGCAGTGAGACGTGCAGATTCTGCAATCGCGAATAGGAAACACCTGCGGCCAACATAATAAGTAAATGTGATGCACTATGCAGACAAGGTACAAATATCAGGCCTTGAACATGCTCCTATAGTAATGAAGTTTCTTAGAGAAATTAGCGTGGTGGAGGAGCTGTATGTCGGGCAACCTCATGCAGCCTTAGAATGGAGTTTAATGGTTCAAAAAAGTCATAGTGCTACCCCTAATTATCGTTTATATCTGCCAGGAACCCGTTTTTTCTATGTTCGACTCTTTACCGTAGGTACTGATCTATTTATTTCGATCAAATATTTTATACCGGATTAAAATTAAAAAAAAAATATTTGGCTTTAACGATTTTAATTTTTTTTTAAAACAAATTATTGATATTAGGAATTCTATTAGCTGGTTGCTTATGTGATCGAAAATACGAGTATCTATCTGTCTGTCTGTCTGTCTGTAGAACGATCTACAGCCTTTAAACTTGGTAACGTTTCTATCAAATTGTTTTAGAATCGTTTTTTAGCCCCAAAGATAACTGTAACTGGCATGCAATTTTTTCTTCCATCTTAATTATATCGAAAACGGGTCCAACGATTTTGATAAAAAAAAAAATATGTAGTGCACATTAGGTACATATGTATATCCTACATTTTGGTAAAACATTTTTTTTTTAAATATTTTTTTTAACGGACTTTCTTATAAACGGCTCAACGGATTTTGTTAAAAGATTTTATATAGAGGTCCTTCAAATTATAAATAATACTGGATAGGAAAGATGTGTGGCGCGATGTTCTGAGAATAGAGCTGGTTGATGTCTCAGATTTATCTCCAGGGATGGCGGCTGAACTAATGCGGAGAGAATTACCGTGTCTTATTTATTTATGTCCATTATAATTCGCATTATTTTATTTCGAGGTCATATTTTATGGGTATGCTAGTTTACTCAATCACATGTTGTTAGTGTTATGCCTAAACAGCATGCGATGAGCAAAGCAGCAACTTATTTTATGACAATTTTTAGATTTGGTTTTTAATGAAATATAAGAAGACATAGACAACGGCAGGAGTCGAACCCTGAACCACGAGGTTAAGGCGAGCACACAACTATCGCTCCACGGCCACCTCATAATAAAATATTTTTTTTTTTTTTGATTTTTGAAAAAAAACAACAATTATTTTTTCTGAAAGTTCAATATTTGGAAAACGGGTGGATATTTTTTTTAAATTTATATTATTAATAATTTTATTATTAAAATTAATTAATTATATTATTAATAATTTTAAATTGTCACACCACTTTTTTATAAAAAAAAAAAAAACTACAAAAATTGTTTATATAAAAAAATATATAATAAACGACTTTAAAAATTTACTTAGCCATTTCTATTAAGAATTTTTTGCATACGATGTGACCGAACATAAGAGAAAGTTCTTGCGATCGAGTCGTGCATTTTATTTTTACTTTATTTTTAAAGACGAAAAATAACGGCCAAATTTTTTTACCAGAAATTTAAATCCTATTTTTGTCGAAAACGGTTCCCACGATTTTTTTAAAACAAAATCAGTTCATTAATGATGAGAAATGGTACTTTATGGTATTTTTTTTAAATTGTTATTTTGGGTACCTACTTCAAGTAGGTTTTTTCGTGTTCGATTTTTTGGAAAACGGTTCATTTGATTTTTTAAAAATTTCTTTATGCAGAAGCTCCCTGAAAGATTTAATACTAATGTAAGTCAACGTTTTTGAAAAAAAAAAATTGTTTTCAAATAAAAAAAAATAAACGACTTGCCTTGACTTTTTTGGTATTATCTTGAACACTTAAAATACAACAATAATAACCATTTCCTTAAAATAAAAAACAACGGCACAGCCCATAAATATGTTAAAAAAATTATTTCTCAAAAACAGCTCCAAGAATTTTGATAAAAAAACGTGTGTGTTCTTAAATTAGTGCAGTGCACTTTTAAACAAATAAATATTTTATTTTAGGTACTTAACTTCTTCTCATAGAATAACTTTTTATATTTTCGAATTTCTCACTATTTTATTAACCGACTAATATTATTTTTTTAAGAAAATGCTCCCTAAAACTCGAATTTTCAAAAAAATTGTTTTTTCGATTTAAAAAAAAATAACTATGTAATAAAATCGATTTTTCAAACCCCAGTCATTGAATTTTTTTGAAATTAAAATTTTATATGTATGTTAATAATTATATTATTTCAATGGGTTTTCATATTTTTTCCAAAAATGTTTAAAATTTTATGAATACAAAATAATTTTTTGATAAAAAAACGCGACGCGAAACGATTTTTGATTTTTTTTTCGTTATATTTAAACAATCGAATTAAGAAGAAGAATATCAAATGACATCTCTCTTTTCCCTCAAACTTTATCAACTAAGCAATCTAAAAAGATTAAAGAAAAAAATTATGTTTATCATCTATTTATTTTTAACTAATTATATTTAATTTTAATTATTTTTGAGTACGTCAGTACCAACATTATGTAAAGGGTCCGCCAACTAACGTTTTTTTTTCAACTAGTGCTTATTTCGTGAATGGCAATACTTAGCTCATGTCTGATCTGACAGATAATTAGTTTTATCCTTCCGCTGAACGAATATGGTTGTGTATACGCTTGAACAACGCTGGGAAATATTGCGACATTACTTTGAAAATCATGGTAATGTTGCAGAATGTGTGCGAAAATTGCGTACGGGTTTTGGAAGAAGATAAGCACCGTCAGCTCCGTATGTTCGTTATCTTGTGAAAAAAGTGAAAGGAACTGGCATCCTCATCGGTAAACCAAAGCGTGAAAAGCCAAAAACAGTTCGTTCACCCGAGAATATTGCTGCTGTGGCAGAAAGTGTGCGTGAAGCGCCATAAACATCAGTTTACCGTCGTTATCAACAATTGAATATTTCGGAGACATCATTGAGACGAATTTTGCATAAAGACCTTGGTATGACGCCATACAAAATCCAATTGGTTCAGGAGTTGAAGCCAACTGACCATCCAATGCGTTTTCGCTTCGCTAAGTGGGCCTGCGATCGACTTAGATACGATGCCGATTTTGCCAAAAAAATCATCTTTTCAGATGAAGCTCATTTTGATCTTGGCGGGTATGTAAACAAGCAAAACTGTCGCATTTGAGGCACAGAAAACCTGCACGCATACATTGAAAAGCCGACACACCCAAAATTGGGTCATTTTTCTTCGAAAATGAGCAAGGAGTGGCCGTTACAGTCAATGGCGATCGTTATCGGGCCATGTTTAACGAATTTTTGTTCACAAAAATTGAAGAGGAGGATATTGGCAATATTTGGTTTCAACAGGACGGCGCAACGTGCCAAACAGCCGAAGCTACACTCGATGTTTTGCGCCCTGTTTTTGAAGATCGCATTATCAGCCGCAGAGCTAATGTCGTTTGGCCACCTCGGGGATGCGATTTGACACCGTTGGACTATTATTTGTGGGGTCCCGTAAAAGATAAGTGTCCTTAAAGGACAATATTCGTGAAGCCATTGGTGAAATACAGCTGCACACAATCGATAATGTGCTTAAAAATTGGACCGATCATTTAGGCTACTACATGGCCAGCCGAGGCAGCCATTTGAATGAAATTATTTTCCATTATTAACCGGAAGGATTGTACTTTCAAATATAAAAAGAAATTTGAGAAAATATTCAGTAGTTTTTTTTTATAGCATTTTCAAAAAAAAAAAAGAAGTTATTTGGCGGACCCTTTACATACTATGTATAGGCCCTAATACAGTTATTTATATGTATCTTTAAAAATCACTTGAATGTTATGTTTATTGCACCTACCTATAATCTACGGCTTTAAACCTATGCATATAATAGCTAGACTACCTGCCTACTAACAGCGTCAATGTTTAGCTAAAGTGAATATTAAAGTTGTTGGCTTCAAGAGCATGTTCGTACGATCCACTCTATATAGCAAATATCGTTGACAGTAATTTGCTGCTTCCACCAGCGCAGCTGTTACAGCAGGTCGCTCCGAACTATGCGTACCTACATAAATTTAATTTATTGACGTACATATTTTGCCCAACACCAATGTTCGATAAGATAGTGTATCCAAATTTCGATTCGATTTGAAGAATTGTTCCCTTCCAAACAATGTTCGCGATATTCGATACAATCTCTTGTATGCTGTGCAAAGGCAGTTTACCTTCTGAAATTATTTAATTTCTTATCAACTTTTACGAGCTTGTAGACAAAACCACAAACCAACTGAATATCTCATAACAAATAATGTGATCCACAGTGTAGACTAATTTATTCAATTATTAAGTCTCTTTAGGTATGCTGATTTAATCAGTAGCACTAATTTTTCTACAAGAAACAAACACTTACCTACCAAGGGAAAATAACTTTCGTTACTTTGCTGACATCTACTCGTAGTTAACCAGAACTAATATGGGGTATGTCAACCGAAACTTAATCTTTCCTGGGATATAAAAAAAAGAAGATATCAATCAAGGCTGCTTCGTATTGTAATCTTACTTTCCCCTATCGAATATGTGTAAGAACATATATGTTAAAAGGAAACTTACACACAAATGACACCGTCATGAATCTTAATTATTTGTCTTAATTCTTCACACACAGTGTCTTTTGATTTAATCCAGATTATTTAAACCACAAAAATATCTTCTTCGATTGTAATTAAATGGAATCCCTTGTCTGAGATCTTCGTTTTATGTGAAATAAAAATTTTAACGACCTACACATTAAAACCCATTCACAAAAAAAAAAAATGCCACTTCGAACAATCATCACAGCCATAACATGTCGACTAATGAGGAACACAAAAAATCATTTTTATTGTTGAATTAATTCAATTTATTCAAATTAAATTGGCTTAACAATAAAAAAAAAAAAACAACTAAAAATAGACAACAAACACTGGTGGCGACATACCAACACCAACAAATGGCTAATAATACTTACTAAACATCACATTTAATGCAAATTAATAAACGAATATATCTTATGAAGCTACTGACTGTTCAGTCCAATTGATCGGGGTTATATCTTAAAGCAAGTTCATTGTGTGTGGCCTGATGTTTTTACTTCCAACTATCAATAAATTCAATCAATAGCCATAATATATATCCATAAGTCTGCATAATAAGTGTGTATTTCCAAAAAAAAAACGAGTTATTTCTGATTAAAAAAAAGAAAAACAAACATCAAATCTGTTTTAGTATCTTGAAGATTAGTTTTGAAAGTTTTGTTATTGTTTTTATTCGATTTTATTGAAATTTCAATGCAGAAGCTTGAACAATTAAATCCCTCAAAAAATTGAATATTTTAAATTTTACGCACAGAAATGTATGATAACTCGTTTTCAGTATACAGTAAAACCTGTCAAACTGGACCACCCTTGGGACCGACGGCAACGAAATAAGTAGTCCAATTAGGAGGAGGCCCGATTGTAGAGGTTCTTTTAATCTCATACATACATGTCCATAAAAATGCACACCACCTATAAATTTCCAAAAAATATGTATAGATTAGATTTATTTTTCTTAAAAAATATTATTACCCTTTTTTAATTACAATCTAAATTACATGGCATTGCCAATTATTATTTCTTTATAAAATAGAGTAAGTTACAGTTTATACTAAAACGCTTCATTTAATATTTGGTTTTTGTGCTTGAGTGCTGTTTTGCAATACATAAGTAAGTTATATAAACGGTGATTTTTTAAGAGCTTGGTTTTTGAAAATTCAAAAAAACACAGAAACTTGTAAAAAGTGAATGAAATTTTTATTTGGATCGATAAATCAATTTCTGCCATTTACTTTTTAAAAATAATTTCACTTAAATGTTCCCCGCGGCTACGCTTCAGGTGGTCCATTCTGAAGGTCCAATTTTGGCAAACTTTTTCACACATTTCGGCCGGAATCTCACCAATGACGCGTTCAATGTTGGCTTCCAAGGCAGCAATCGTGTTTGGCTTGTCCCCATAGACAATAGACTTAACATAGCCCCACAAAAAATAGTCTAAAGGGGTCAAATCACATGATCTTGGTGGCCAATTGACTGCGCCAAAACGTGAGATCAACTGCTCACCAAGTTCGCCTCTCAATTGATGCATGGTTTCGCGTGCAGTGTGGCATGTGGCACCGTCCTGTTGGAACCACATGTCGACCGGGTTCAATTCTTGCATTTTCGGCAAAAAAAAAATCTGTCCCATAAACCGCACCAAACAGTGCATTTTTCGGGATGCATTGGTAGCTGCTGAATTGACTCTGGCTGCTCTTCACTCCAAATACGGCAATTCTGCTTATTCACGTATCCATTTAGCCAAAAATGAGCCTCGTCGCTGAAACGGACGTAGCTTGCGAAACACATTTTTCACAGAGCACGAATTTTGATAATAAATTTCAATAATTTGCAAACGTTGTTCAGGCGTAAGTCTATTCATGATGAAATGGCAAACAATACTGAATCGAAATGTCAAATGTTCGTGGAATTTGTCATGTGTGATCTGTCAAAAATATAAACGTCAAAAACCAAGTAGCAAAAAAATCACCCGTTACATCCATTTCGTGAAGGAGGTCCAAGATTGCTTCCTCTGATAGATAGTCGCTGCCTAACGTGTATCTTCTTTTTTCTCTTAGTACTGCACACCTTCCAATAAAGTGGAAAACATCCTTCCGTTCACCTATATTGCAAAGGTTACATATTAGTGGTAAGTCTTCGCGGTATGGTATATAATTCAAATTAAGGAGCTCTCCCCTAAGCCGGAACATGATAGAAATCTGTTCTATTCTATAATCGTCGAGAAAATAGTTTCTTTGGTTAAGGTTGTAGTAAAGTCTACTATAAATCGTTCGGTGCAGTGATCCTGCTGATTGCTCCATGTACGATTCCCTTGCGGCTTCGTCCAAATGGGCGATCAAACTATATAGAGTTGGTTTCCACGAAACAGCTTCGTTGTAATTCAACTCAAAGTCCACCTGCTCGGCTAATTCTATCCAATCCTTGAACCATCCGGTTTGGGTTTGAATGGCTTGAAGAGCTACTTTCTTTGGAAGACGATCTTCTGGCATATTTAAGACTTTATGGATGTAATCGACTTGAAGTTTAAATGTTTTGATAAACAAAGGTGATAGGCCCGTTTCCAATATAATCATGAAGTTTGGTGAGTTTGATGGAAGGCGAAAAATCCGTTTAATATAAAATCTGAGGAGCTTTTCAACTTGCTCATATTTCTTTCCTCCCCACACCTGTGCTGCATAAAACAGGGCCGATTCCGAAACTGCTTCAAAAACTCTAAATTTGCTGCTGTGTGCAATATCCTTATTGCTGAAGCATTGTTTCCATGCTACATTTATAGCTGTTTTTGCTTTCAAGAGCTTTTCGGTTAGGTGCCTTTCCATATTAAGGTTTTTTGTAAAGCAGACTCCGAGGTATTTGTACTCTTGAACAACTTCCAATGTTTCATTGTTGAAATGCCAGTGCTGATTTGCCCCGACTCTGCATCCACCCTTTTTAAAAACCATCACTTTCGACTTATTTAAATTTACCACCAAATTCCATCTCGTACAATAATCGGAGAGTCTATTTATCATCAACTGAAGAGACTGTGGTGTGAACGCGAGCAAGACAATGTCGTCCGCAAAAAGAAGTGCTTTTATTGTAGTGTCTGCATATTCGATACCTCCAGGCAATGCTTCAATTATATCCTCGATAAAGAGTGCGAATAAACTTGGGCTCAGTGCTCAACCCTGCCTGACTCCGGAATTCGTTTGAAACCAGTCGGATACGCTTTTGCCATTCCAAACAGCTGCTTTGGTTTCCATGTATAAATTTTGCAATAATCGTCCGAATTTGAGCGACATTCCTTTTTGAAATAACTTGAAGAATAATGCATTTCGGTCGACAGTCTCAAAAGCAGACTTGAGATCCACAAAAAAAGTATAAAGTTTTTTATTTTTCGATAGAAACGAGTCAGCGATCGTACGAAGCACGAAAATGTGATCTACAGTTGAGTATCCAATTCTGAAACCAGCTTGAAACTCACTAAGGACGTTATTCGAATCTATCCATTTATTCAGCCTCTTTAGGAGTACCGAAGTAAAAATCTTATAAGATGTGTTCAGAAACGAGATGCCTCTATAGTTCGACAGATCCTCGGTGCTTCCCTTTTTATGAATTGCTAATATCAGGGCTTCTTTGAAGTGGTTAGGAATGGTTCCCTGTTCTAAAATTCGGTTGAGTATTTCTTTTAGATTCGCTATAAGTTGTTGTGTTCCATATTTATAGAATTTCGCTGGTATTCCATCAGAACCTGCAGCCTTTGCATGTTTTTGATCTCTTATTGAAACCCATACTTCTTCAAGCGTTATTGGTATGTCCAGGATATTATTTTGGAAACCCGGTTGGGCGTAATGGGTCATAAACGCATGTGTAGATTCTGGATTCAGCAATTGTTTAAAATGTATTTGCAGTCTGTTTGAATCAAATCCATCGCTGATGACATATTTCGTACCATTTAGTTTGCGAGCCGGGTTCCAAAAATTGCACGACTTTTTACACTTTGCGAGCTGTTTTGCTTGGTCTTCATAATAATCCTTTTTCTTTTTCCGACAGCGTTTTATGTTTCCGATTATTCTCCACATACAGGTTTTTTGAAAAGCTCGTATTGATAGTCTTCTTACCTGCATGCATTCCTTATCAAACCATGGTTCTATAATGCCGTTCTTCTTTGTCGAAAGTTGTTCGTTTTTTGATGTGCTTCTTTAATACATTTTTCGATTCCGTTCAGATTTTTATGGTTTACTTCAGTCAGGAGAAGTGCATCCAGCTGGGTTCTGTATTTTGGTGCAGTTGCGTTAATCCAGTGTAGCTTAGGTAGAAGTTGTAGGTCTAGACTTATTCCTTTTTCTTCTTGCCCGTTGGTAAATGAGACAATAACAGTCATTTGATCTGAGAATGGCTTCTTCTCAACTTCAAAATTTGTAACAAGTGAACTCCAATCACCACCTTGTAAACTATAATCTTTGACCGAACTTCCTTGTTTACCGATAAACAAAAAATATATATATATATATCAATTAGATTTGTTAGTGTATAGCCAGTGCTTTTGCTTGGAGGATTGTACCAGAAATTGGCACATTCTTTTTCCTATCTAAGCAACACCATTTGAATGTCAAGACATCAATTTCGGAAAAAGATAGAAATGATTTCATACGTTGTGTTTTCAACCCAACCATTTTTACAAATTACAGTTTGATGTCCTTCCTCGCGCTCAAAATTCTTTGGATATGAGATTTGCTGCAATCAAATTTCTTTGCAAGATCTCTGTGAGATAAATGTGCATCTTCGAAACACTACTAACTAACTTCAACCTTATTTTCCAGATAAAGTCACTGTAATTTTGTTTACTCATTGTTCTTTTACATTTTTTTTTACACTTAGTAGCTTTATTGAAAACCAAAAACAAACACCTTTAAGAAATCAATTGCTAATTGCACTGACTTACCTGAAACTGCCAATACGCAATATAAAAAATTCAAATTGTTTCATTTGCCAAAGCTAACATTACTAACTTATTGGGAAATCACCAAATAACTGTAAAGTAACCCGCGGCGGCGGTACCAACAATTAAAAAAAAAAAATTGGAATGCTTACATATTTCGTATTTCCTACGCATGGACCAATTAGACAGGTGAATATATTAAGTAACGCATATTATATTAGTGGTCCATGGTCCGATTAGCAGTTGCCCCGATTATAAGAGCAAATTTGTTTGAAAAATAGTAGGGACTGCATAAGGTGCGGTCCGATTATGAGGTGCTCCGATTATAGAGTGTCCCGATTAGCAGGTTTTACTGTAACTGAATGAGGCACACTTTCGAAAATCACACAATACCTTATAACTACGGTGGCCATCCGTCTCGTATTTCCCGGGACAGTCCCGTATATCGCTCGATTGTCCCGGGTAAATTTTAAGAAAACCAGGGACGTACAACTGTCCCGTATTTTATTTTTTGTCCTGGGCTTGACCCATATTACCATATATTTATATTATTTTAATAACGTTAAAAAAATTAACAATTTTATTTACAATAATTTAAATATGTGTTTAATATTTGTATGTCAAAGTGCGAATCCGCCTTAATAAATGGCTCAGACGGATTTACTATAAAATCATGTTCACTGAACGCATTAATTTGTCACCTTCGTTGAGCTGTCAGATTTCTTTTCAAAATGTATCTTCAAAAAAAAAAAAAAAAATACATACATTTGAAATGTGAGTGTTTACTTGTACAAACAAATGGAATTTGTTTCTTTTAATTATTTAGAATAAATTAAGAAATTTGTGAAATGCCTTCAAATAGAGAATGTGAATTCAAGGATGATCTTCAGAGGGAATTGCTCTTCATAAACATTAATGAAAAAGCCAATACCGTAACCTGTTTCAAATAAGTTTCCACGTTTTCTGTAAAAAGTGGTGGAAGATATCATATTGAACAGCACTTAAAACCAAAAAAAAAAACACACGACTGGATCGTACGAACTTTCTCTTGTAGCTAACAACTTTAATGTAGCTAACCATCGATGTGTTAGTTAGGTGTAGTTATCCTAGGCTTTAAAACTGCCTATGTAGGTAAGATTACCTTGATTATTAGTATAATGATGTGTCGAATTAATAATTAAATGAATAGTTACATAGGTATCTACCTACAAATGTATATTTAAATCTATGTTATGGACTTTAATTATGTAAGTTAGGAGAGTAAAATTTATCTACATACATATATAGCTGGAACCTAATTATGTAAACATGTATATATAATAATGAAAATGAAGGATGTAGGTGAGTAGGTAGCTATATAAATTTATAATTTAGGAGCAATATGCATACATAAGATTCATGTGATTTTTAGAGACACATATGTATATATAAAGGTATGAGGGCCTACATTGTATTTATTATTCAGTGATGTACGCAAAAACACGTAAAAAGGGAGTAATAATAAGGTAGAAATAAATGGATAATACACATAATTAAATTTTTTTATATTGCTAGTCGTTATAGTTTGAGGGAAAGCAAAGACGCCATTTGAATTGATAGATAAATAAAATATATCAAAAAAAATTCAAAAATCGATCGAGCGGTTTTTTAATAAATTATTTTTTTATGTATAAAATTTTGAAAACATTTTTAGAAAAAAATTTTAAACGCCATTTTGAAGATATTATTGATATACAAAATTCAAATTTCAAAAAAAAATTGTGACTGGTTTTTGAAACATCGATTTTTCAAAAAAAAATTGTATTTATTTTTTTACAAATCTAAAAACTTTTTTTTTTGAAAACTTTCGTATGCAGTTTTATTAACAATTTTAGGGAGTATTTGAGAAAAAATGTTTTAATCGGTTCATCCAATATTGAGAAAGGCGAAAATATGAAAAGTGGTTCTATGGGGAAGTACCGTTAATAAGTACGCAAACAAAATATTCTTATACTTGAAAAAGAACTGTACTAATTTAAGAACACACACATTATTTTTATAAAATTTCTTTTAGGTGTTTTCGAGAAATACATTTTTTTCTTATCGGTTTTTTAACATTTGTATGGGAGGTACCGTTGTTTTTTATTTTAGAAAATTAGTTTTTACAAGATATGCCAAAAAACTACCAAATACGAAGTTGCCAAAAAATCTATTGAGTCGTTTTTGAAATTTTGAGTTTTCAAAAAAAGTTTTTTTTTTGAAAAATTTGGTATACAATAGTGTTTAAACTCTTTAGGAGCTTCTGCGTAGAAAAATTCGAAAACCAAAAAAATGGTTCTACTAGAGGTACCAAAAGTAACAATTTTTTTTTCCAAAAAAAAATATCAAAAGGTACACCTTCCCTTCATTAATGAACTGATTTTATTTTTTTTATAAAAATCGTTGGAGCCGTTTTTGACAAAAATAAGATTTTTGGTTTTGGCAAAATAAAATATTTTGCCCCTTCTGTTATTTTTCGTCTTAAAAGAAAAATTAAAAAACGTATGGGTATATATTACCGAAAAAATAATATGTAGCAAGTTTGAAGCAAATCCACCGAGCCGTTTAGGCTGCAGACTCGAGGACAGACAGACGGAATTGGGGGACCCACTATTTGGTGTTCTCTATGAACGTAATTTCATGTTTAATTTTTTTTTACGAATACATAACTTGCCTTATAGTACCTAATCGCAAGTAAAAACAAAGAATCTGACTTTGATGACACCTCAAGTAAAATGTACAATGCTTTTTTAATTCGACAAATTTTCAAGGGCCTGCAAGGAAAACTTGCAATTATTGAAGGCACCTGGACTCATTCAGGTCTAATAATTGCACATGCGTATCGAAACTTATTAAAAGCTGTTCTGATCATTGTCGAGACTTTTAGAGGTTAAAAATAAAGGGAAACATCGGACATCACTTCACATAGATACAACTTTGGTAAAATTTTGGCAATTTGGTCAACAAGAAAAGGCGAGATCAACACCTTTTGATAAACTTCAAGCCATTTCCGGTAATGATCTCATTGGAGTTAATTGTGCTGCCCACGATTTAAATAACTATTCGTTTTTTTATCATTACACTCTTCATGTTGAACAATTTAAAGAAATTTTCGAAAAGTCTCAGTCTAAATACTTCAAACTAGTTCGTTACAGAAAAACTAGTTGGCTATTTGTAAAACCAGCTATTGAGAGAATAATACAATTTTATTATCCTTTAAGGGAATTTTTCTTATTTTAAATAATTTGCTTAACAACTCTTCATCTGAGGTCCTTCTTCCTTCATTTTATTCAATCCACCTAAACTTTACATGTGAGCATATTATTAGCAGAGTCCCAAAAAATAAGTATGTCTAAAGTTGAGCTAGCAATGCATTGCCTTAAATTAAAATTAAAATCTAGATTAGGAGAACAATTGAGAATATTTTGTTTGCAAAAAAATTGATCAATGAATAATTCAAACAAAAATTAATTGACCAAAAGTAATGCAAAACAAATATTCATCAATTTTACATAACGTGTTACGAATACTTAAATCATTGGGATGTATCTTTTAAAGAATATGAGGTTATTTAGTTGCGTAATTCTTCGAAACATTCCTATTTCCTACCTGGCCAGAAAAAGAATCTTCGTTATATTTTTTCAAGCAACATCAGAGGGATACAAATATTAATGATTCCATCTTGTTTGCCGAATTTGATTGTCACAAAATTATAACAAAATGGATAGAGAACAACATAACTGTGTTAGAGAAATGGAAAGACATTTTCTAACCTTCTTGCAAACAAAGTATAAACTTCAAAATCTTTTACTTATTGTCGAGTTAGGCCTCTGTCTGCCGGGTTCAAATGCTCCAACCGAAAGAGTTTTTTCCATAATGTATAATATTTGGACAAAAAAAACACAACTGAATGTTGAAACTCTCAGAGCCATGTTAATGGTAAAATTAAGCTATAATTTTAGCTGCCAGGAATTTAAATAATATTTAATAGGAAACTATAATAATCATCAAAGAAATTTGTTAGGCAAGAAAGGACCAAGTACCAACAATTTTGGTGGTAATGTGTTATTAATGTTTATTTTTGAAAGACTTGGTAAAAAAGGTTAAATAGTGAAAAAAATGTAAAGTTTTTGCATTTTTTTCTGTTTATGTTTATTAATTTTTTTTGTTTTTGAGAATTTTGTGGATTTGGTACCAAACAAGTTTTTCAATTTTTAAATTTATGTCCCGGGTTTTGCTCAGAGAAATATGGTCACCGTGCTTATAACTCTCTTAATCCAATCTATTGCCCCCAAATTTTATTATTTTTAGAATTTGGCTACTAACGAATAAAACAATTTAACCAATACAAATAGTAATCTAACAATTGAGGATAATATTTCCGGAAGTCTTTTACAAATAAAGTTAGTTTGCAAAAACTTATCAAAATTAACGTTTTTCGATCAATTCCTGAATTACTATAGTGTCATTCTTCAGATCTATCGAATACCTTTGATGTGAGACGGCTGGCAACGAGACGAGACCAGGTGAAGTCAAAATCGAAAAATTTCAGTCTCGACTCGGTCTCGCCGAACCAAGTCTTGTGTGGGTCTCGGTCTTGGTCTCATTGAAGAAGGTAAAATTAGAATTTCGTAGAGGTTTTCAAATCCGTACAAATTGGAGCCATCCTTCAATGGATTTTCACAGTTGATGTCCTGGCAGGTAGGTAACATACTGTATTTTGACGTTTGTATAATATTTTTTTTTTCCAAATGTCACCCAAAAGGCTTAAGATCAACTTATTCCGGGGGAAAAATAAAATCACAAAAATTTCGAATTTTATGAATGAGATTTATTATTGATTTCGAGTAATATAGAAAAAAACTGAATTTTACCACCTCCCCCCTCTAAATTTTTTTTTCTCCTGTCCAAATTTAGGATACTTTTTCGAAAATACTAAGGACGTAAAAATGAAGCTCTCTAATAGTAAGACTGATAATTTTTTACGACCTTTATAGCGTCTGGCTATAAAAACTGCCGACGGAATGTCAATGTTTCCTGAAACATACGTAAAATCACCCATCAGAATATAAGTGAAGTTAGCAACATTTTTACGTGCATTTAACACCTGATGCCTAAGAATTTGCCATCTGCCCAAGCTAGCAGGTATGCATACGTTAACTGTACGTATTAACACTACTCTATCATATACATTTTATCTATGAGAAAATAATAAAGGTCAGGGGGCCCTTGTAAATTGCTCTAAAATGCTGGTGTGCCACAAGGATCCGTTTAGTCTCCAACACTCTTTCTCATTTTCATTGATGGTCTGTTATTTTGAACTGTCAGTTTTTTTTTATTCGTTTTCAGATTGACCTTCTTGGTATTTGGATGTGGAACTACAACTCTGTATATGATGATAGTCTTATCTCGACAGCATTTTCCAATAGGGAATTAAAAACTGCGTAAAATGGCCTGCGCATCACTTGCATTAAATGAAATTTTCAATATGACCACCTTTTTGTGGAATGTGTTTTATTTTTTGAAGAAGAAGAAACTCTGGTTTTATCAATAGATCCCACAAATTTCATAATAGAACTCTTAAAATTATATGATCTCTTTCGAACACTGATGCAATGTTAATCAATTTACCCTACAACCCAAATTCTTAGTGCTGTCAAGTACAGATATCCTTTCTTTAATTTCCTATTACCAGTCATATTTAGTGCATATAATTTATAAATTAAGTGATTTGGAAATCTGATAACTATTTCAATATTGTTTTAACAAAGAGTAAAAGAAGAGGGCTTAAATGGTTGCCTTGGGGAACACCACATGCTGTTAGAAATTAACATAACTAAAAATACATTGTAATAATGGTTTTTCCAGGCAAGACATTTTCTGAAAAAGCGACACTTCTCCTGTCAATAAGTTATTTTCAAGTGCACAACTGCTGACTTCTGACATTGTAAATAGTCTTAATTGTAAAAAGCTTGTTTACATTGTTGATTAAATAAGGGTTAAGTTTAACGAAAACACACAATTATTTCCTTTTCTAATTTATAAGTTTACTTAGAAAATTAAAATGTCGTCCAACACACACACGCACACACCAGACCATCAATAAATGCTCGTATAATTGCCAAACTGTCAAATGTATTAATTCAAATTAGAGGCGGCTAGATGGTACATAAAAATCATTCCACCACGTAATTCAACTAACAAAAATGGTAATTTATATCAGTGGGTATATTCGCATTTAAATTATGATCACGACTAAAAGAGGATAGGAAAACCTATCATGTTTAATACATACATACATATATATCAGTATGATTTCCACTGATTCGATTAGTAAAATATTATCCATGAAAAAACTTACCTATTTGAATTTCTGCAGCATCATCGAGTTAAAATGGAAATTGATTTTATATTTGTTAGTCTTTTTTTTTTTTAGAAATCTAATCGATTCATGAATATAATTAAAAATGCATCTCTATCTAGAATTAATCGTGCTGGTTAGTGAATTTATCGTTTGAATTTGAATATGGGAAGTTTATTGACACAAAAAAAGGATCAAATGCAAAATATTTAATAGCAAATAAATTTGCATTTAAACAGATGGCTTAATTTAAAAAAAAAATAGTAATATTGAAACAAACCACAAAATTTATTTGGAAAAATGAACAAAAAAATCATTTTCAATTAGCATTACCATTTGTGCACTTACTATTTGTTTGTCAATATTATTGCTTTGGCCATAATAAATTATTTATATTGAATCGTGGAAGAGCTAACTCAGCTAATATGTTTTTTTGACATCTCCTATTATTTTCATAATTGTAGTAAAAAAGGAGGGAAGAGATTTTATAGGGATTGGGATACAACCCATACGTTCAAAATCCCCGAAATCTACAATGTCAAATACATAATCGCAATTGGCCAAAATGTGCCAAAGTACTTTTGTCTGAAAATCTTTTGACATAGGTGCCTTCCTGATGACTTAACATAGCCTGGCATATTAATGCAAAACAACAGAATTGTTTGAGCGGTACACAGCATTAAAAAATGGAGATGAAATCCTTGGAATTCGATTTCGTGGAAAAAATTTGAAATGTTTCAATTTGTAGATTCTTGATTTTCGAAAAAGTTTTCCAATAGTAAAACCAGTCATTTTTGATATCCTCTATCCCATCTTTCGGAAGTGAACCGTTTTCCATTAGTAGACCGGTCTGGTAATCGACATTATATTGGCCTGATTTTTCAACAACTTTTCTTTCGATGGCTAGAAAACTATGTCGCAGGACGAACACATCAGTCCCAACCAGGAAAATCCTTTCTTTTATATATGATTCCTGAATCGAAAACTGGATCAGAACTGTACAGATCAGTTGAATCCATCTGCAGCCTTTTTTCACTGCCACAATACGAGAGACCTTTTCAGTTACCGAAATTTCAAGTTTGGGATCATTGTGCCTTTTAATCATTTCTTGTTTAGATGGCTGGAAAATGTGAGTCACCATTGCGCAACACGAATTTGGAATTCTTTACATTTTGATATTCAGAAATTCAAAACAATGCGCATCGTTATATCCTTAAATCCTTAACTACTTTTTTTAACACTCGCACTGTGCTTGATCAAACCCTGTAGAAAATCTCAAATGCTGAGTTATTGAGCACGTTTGACATAATGTGTCGAAAAGTTTCAGCAAAATAGAAACATTTTTAATTTTTTTTTATTGCTCTCCAAAACTTGGAAGTATGTACATTAACCGCCCTTTATATATGTAGATAATCCTTATGAACTTATTATTATTATTGTAAGAATCTTTTACTTTAGAACTAAAAACTAAAATGCACGAGTGGATCGCACGAACTTGCTCTTATGTTCGATCACATCGTATGCAAAAGATTTCTATTTAAAATTTAAATATATTTTTAAAGTCATTTTTTACTTTATTTTTTAACAATCTTAAATATTTAATAATAAAAACTTAAAAACAAAAAATTATATCGGATTAATCAAAGAAAAAATTATTCAAAATTCTGAAAGAAATACTTAAACTAATTTGAGCTCAAAAAAAGTACGGCATTATATTTCTTGGATAAATTTGAATTTATGATAAATTTTTAAATTCAAAAACGCCAATTTAAAGGTATTAATGAGCAGTTTTGTAAATATTAATTTTTTTAATTTTTTTCTTAAAAATAATTTTAAAAATACAAAAAAATATTTATTAAAAATATTGGTACGCAGTTTAAATTGCGCAACCTAAGGCTATATATGTGTGAAATTTCGAAAGAATCGGGTAAGCCGTTTATGAGATAGTCGACAGCGAAAAAAAACGGTCCTATGGAAAGTACCGTTCTTAGACATTTAAAAAAAAAAATTCAACCATATGATTGGTCGTATCTAAAAAGCTGCACAGATTTTTTTAAATCAAAATCGTTATAGCCGTTTCCGAGAAAAGTAGGATATAACTTAATGTTATATGGCAGGTACCGTTATTTTTTGAGCTAAAAACAATTTCAATTTCTCCTCTGTACAATACCTAAAAAACTCTATATACCAAGTTTGAAGCAATTCGGCCCACCCGTTTGGGCTGTATCAGACTATACATACATAGTGCCAGACTGACAGACAGACATACAGGCGGACAGAATTTTTAGACCATCTTTTATCGTCTTTAATATCATCGTAATGTCATGTTTGATTGTTATCTCAAAACTTTTTTTTCCGCGAATGCATAACTTGCCTATAATCGCAAGTAAAAAGATTTTTAAGTTAAATGTTTGTTTTCGGAAATATTTTTATTAAGTCGTTAATTTTCTTTTTTTTTTTCTATTTTCAGGTAAGTTTATTGCCGACATATTGAAAAATGGTTTTTGAATTATTTACGGGTGGTAAGTAATATCCCATTTCTGACCTAAAACAACTATAAGACACCAGTAATCTATAAAATATTCAGTAGATCATTGGAAAACAATCCTAAATCGATTTCGACTGCTTCGAGTTAAATACAAAAAAAAAAACGCAAATCAAATGCTCATTTGTTCTAACCTCCGAACAACAACACAAGAAAAAGGTCAAAACAAACCATCTACCGCCGAACAAAATTTACATATACATAAAGGCACATACAACATAAAAATACCTTTAGAATAAAAATGGCATATTTACTTTAGGATTACAAAGGAATTAAAGGACATTGTACCTACAAACAAGTATAGATACATAACATAGTATATTTCTGCAAGTGGGTTATATTGTATAGGTACATATTTGAAATCCAAACAAAAGGGCCAAATTCGAAAGGTTTATCGAAAATCCCTTGATCCATGTTGTTGTTGTTATTGTTGCAAGAAGCTATTTAAATAAGGATTTTTTTATGATAAAACAAAATGCCACACTTCACTTGACATTGAAGATAAAAATATATCCTTTCTTTCACGATTCAAAAAAAAAAAAAAACAAACTGCGATGTTTCCAATTTTTGTTTTCAAGCGTTCAGCATGAATTGGAGGTGATGGTTGTCTTATGCACGGTAAGACTTAAGAGTGAAATATCCCGCACAATTGGAAACCATTTCATGCTTCATTAATTCTGTTTTTTTTTTTTTTTTTGATTTTACCTCAGCTGGTGCTGTTGCTCCTGTTTTTTTTTTGTATTTTTCTTCATTTCGTTTTTATTGCATTTTTTTTTGTTGTAGTTGCTCCACAGAATTCTATTTTCTATGTATCGATTTCATATCTACTCGTATAGGTAGGTCCTTTCCATTGAGAAAAAGTGAATCGGAGAAGAAAATTCTCATCACCCGTCGAACAACAAGCCGTTGTGTTTGTGTGTGTATATCTAGCATGAAATTGTAACGTAACATCCTGGAGGCTATACGATGGGAAATCAATTATATCTATCATTGTTGGGAAAAAGAGGTATTCTCCCAGCCTTCAGCCTCCACCCATTTATGGTTCTCCCCAGAACCTTACATGCTTTGTTATCTAAGCCCAAAGTAAAAAAGAAGTAAGACAGACCGAGAAGTATAAATTGCTGAATGAGAATGGATATCGATAACGATGAGCCATACTGTGCAATAGCAAAGCACATCGACCGCATTTACAATCCTGGCTTGGCTCAACTGCTGCCGAGCACTGCTGAGCAGTATAGTGGTGCAGCGGTGACGATAAAACGAGAAGGATAATAATGGATCCTTTTTTGTGTTTTGTTTAAGTTCTGTTGCTATTCTCTATGCTTGCTGTTTGCATCCTTTCCTGCTGCGTAACATGCAATTGGAATCGAGTGAAGTTGTATGCGGTGGATCTGTTTCTTGCAATGAGAGAGTACATTTAGGATTTTCTTTCTATGACTATAGCTTTTTTTTTGTTATTGTATTGTGACTTGGTGAGTTCGTGTCCTGGATAGGTTTTGTTGTCGATATTTGTTGGCATGATTGTTGTTGAATATAGAGGTATTTGTTAAGTTTTTTTTTTTGCTTTGTGATGTACTCAATGTACCTGCATAGATATGTTGTGAGGCAAAAGCTATTGAAATTCATGTCTTTGACATGCATGAGGATTTTTTGAGGATGACAACCACACATAGCTGTGATGTTGTATAAGGATTGATTGCGTTCGTTGGTGCAATTTGTGTTGGGATTTGAATTTGCATGTAGACATCTTCATGTTAAGGAATCTGTTATTTTTTATATAGGTGTCTACATATATATGAATAGATTATTTCATGTTTACCTGTTAGGACTATTAGATATGGATGATTATATAGGCGGGAAAAGATAGACATCCTTAATTGGGAAAATGTATGCTTAAACAATTTTTAACAAAAGATGCAGCATACATAGATGTATCAAGTCGTATTTCCATTTCGGCTTTTTGGAAGTGGAGGTTAAAGTGCTCACATTACTTTCTAGTTTGATTTGAAGTTTAGGTAAGCAAATTTGTCTATTATTTAATACTCGCTGACTGCAGGGTATAGGTATCTTCGCGAAATCAAAATATTTTATTAAATTATTTTCTGCGAACGAAGTCTGTCTATTTCAAAAATCCATCTCAAATCTTTAACTGGGGGAAAGTAGGAGATAAATATGTTTAGGGCCAATTGGGGTAATTGTAAACGATTTTGCAATTTCTTTTTTTTTTTTTGTCAACTTATAGTGTTCAGAAAAGCTAAACTATGCAAAATTGAATATTTTTGTTGATGTAGCTTACGTTTGCATTCTCTAATCTATTAAAAAGTAATAATTTTAAACGTGTTCGCTTATTAATTCATAAAATTTGATAATTACATTCACCACCGACTTTTTTCGAAAAACTAGAAAAACGTGGTAAATGAAAACAAGGATCTCAGTATCTTAAACAGGCAGAATAAAAACATTTGGTAGGTGCTCTGGTTTTCTTAATGAAGGCTCTTGATGCTGTGACATGAAACTCCGCTATGAGTCAACTCTTGGCCTTCCATTGTGGAAAGATGTAACCAGTTAATTTTCGTTATGAAGAAACCAACTAAATCAACGAGGTCATTCTTATTGGACGGGTAACCAGCACGAGCTCTTGAAATAAGACATTGGCGCGATGTTCTGAGACTAGAGCTGGTTGTTGTCTCAGATTTATCTCCAGGGATGTCGGCTGAACTAATGCGGATAGAATTACCGTGTCTTACTTATTTACTTACTTACTTAAGGTGGCGCTACAGTCCGGGGTGGACCAGGGCCTCAACCAACAAGCTTCTTCCAGTCGGCTCGGTTTCTAGCTATCGCACTCCAAGTTGGTTGAGATCCTCTTCCACTTGCGTGCACCAGATTTTACGCTGCTTACCTCTACAGCGCTGTCCCACGGGGTAGGATTCAAAGACTTTCCGGGCCGGAGCATTGGTCTCCATTCGCTCTAGGTGACCCAGCCATCTCAGTCGTTGGCTTTTCAATTTTGTGACTAGGTCGTTATCGCTGTACATCCCGTATAGTTCGTTGTTGTATCGTCTTCTCCATTCCCCATCTATGCAGACAGGACCAAAAATCACCCGGAGAATTTTCCTCTCAAAACAACGTAACGCGTTCTCATCCATCGTTAACATTGTCAATGTCTCTGCACCATACATCAGGACTGGGATGATGAGCGTTTTATATATGGACAGTTTAGTTGCTCGAGAGAGGGCTTTGCTTCTCATTTGCCTTCTTAGCCCAAAGAAACAGCGATTGGCAATAGTAATTCTGCGGTTGATCTCAGCACTGGTATCATTCGCTGAGCTTATAGCGGATCCTAGGTATACAAAGTCTCTGACCACTTCAAAATTATAGCTGTCTATAGTGACGTTTTGTCCGAGACGCGCGCCGGTGCTGGGTGTCCTTTCTTGTTGACAGCATATATTTGGTTTTGCTTCCGTTGTTGTTGTATTATAATTGTTTTTTATTTATGTCCCTTATAATTCGCATTATTTTATTTATTACGTAGTCATATTTTATATACTAGTTTACTCAATCATATGTTGTTTTTGACTGCTTTAAACAGGCGCGTGGTGGGAACAAATTTTCTACCGGGATTTAAAATAAAAAACGCCCCTTCTCCTTTTTTTGAAATAAAAAAATCCATTTTAAATACAATTATACCAAAAATTATTCAAAACCTAATTTTATTAACAAATATAGGTTCAAAATGTTACATATATCTAATAGGAATCCAAATTATATTACTGTAAAAGCCTACTGTATTCGGATCTACTTTCACATAGTTTTTCTACAATGGCACATTTCTTGATTTCTTGAAGGATATCATAAAAGAGAAATGTGTGCACGCATTACTCGAGAACGGATGTTTCGATTTTCATGAATAAGGGCTTTATGAATTCGTATTGACCCAAGGAAGGACATAGGACACTGCAGAAAAATCCCGAAAAATTTCCAGAAAAATTGGATATCAGGGATCATCCTCTTTTTTTAGTGCATATCTCGACAATATGGTTACTTCGATTTTCAATATTTAGGGCTTTATAAATTCGTATTGGCTCAAGAAAGGTCATAGGATAATAGAGGGAAATCTGTTCACGATTTAGGACTTTTGGCCATAGGAAGTGCATATAGGATACTCTGGATGAAAATTGACGACAGGAAAATTGGTCCTGAAACATCGTTTGATTTTCAAAATTTTGGGATTGAGGGATTCGTATTGGCCTCAGGAAGGAATATGAGGTGTCCTTTTCGTTTCGTCATATAAATTGAATTGTAGGAACTTGCTTTTGCGTGCGGTCAAAAAAAAATTAAATCGAAAAAATTAACCATGATTGGTTGAGTTCATGAGCGATTTTGGCTGTGAAAAACAAGGATGTCGATCATTTGAATTTCGTCATTCAAAATCAAATCGCCGGTGAGTTACATTTATTCAAATCGAACGACGATCGGCAATCGCAATAGGGCCCAATGGCAAAAAACTACGAAATACAAAGTTTCGAAGAATCGATTGTGTTCTTTTCGAAATATGTATTGAATTTAAAAAAATAGAATGCACTACTGGATCGCACGAACTTGCTCTAATATTCGATCACATCGTATGCAAAAGATTTCTATTAAAAATCTAAATATATTTTTTTAAGTCGTTTTTTACCTAAATTTTTATATAGGTACCTACAATTTTTTTCAAAAAAATACTTGGTATGACAATTTTAAATATTAATAAATAATATAAACTTAAAGACCGAATTTCAAAAAAAATCATTCACCCGTTTTCGAAATATTGAATTTTGAAAAAAAAAAATATATTTTTTTTTTCAAAAAACCAAAAAAAAAATATTTTTCGAAAATTTTGGTATGCAGTATTATTTAGAATTCAAAGGACCTCCTAAATATAAATTTTGATTGTATGGCAGGTAGCGTTGATAACAAAATTTGAAAAAAAAATGTTAACTAAAAGCCAGGCTAAACCTATAGTAGTGCTCATATTTTTTTTTATCAAAATCGTTTTTCGATATTTCGTTTTCGAGATATTTATGATTTTCGGTATTTCGTTTTCGAGATATTTATATGATGGTAGAAAAATTTGTATGGCAGGTACCTACCGTTAGTTTTGGACCCAATAACACGATTCAAAAATGAATTTTAGATAATCACCTAAAAGTCTCAAATACCAAGTTTGAAGAAAATCGATTCAGTCGTTTAAGCTGTAGAGCGTTGTACAGACACACACACAGACTGACGGAATTGCGAGACCCACTTTTGTTTTGTTGTTCTCTATCATCGTAATGTCAAATTTGAATAAAATCGTTGATTTTTCGATTCGATTTTTTTCCAAATGCAAAATTTGCCCTACAGTACCTATATCGCAAGTACAGAACAGTGGTTTTGTTTAAAGTGTACACCGGCCAGTTAAGGCATAATTACACGGTGGGCCTACCCGCCTACGGGCTCAACGAGAAGGCATGAGTGCTCCTTGCAACAAACTTCTATCTATGAGCGATCAATCATAGTATACGCGAATTGTATAACAACCACAGCCACTGCGAGCTCTCCGAAGAGGCCATTCCAATACTTGTATTTTCTGGAATTAGCGGGAAAGTAGTTGGATACAAGTCCCCGCAGTACCGAATTACGATATTACTGGAGTCTTTTCATCCACCTACGTGAAGAATGCACTACCAGGTTTTCTTTGGCGAATGGCTACCTAGGAACGATAATCCTGCCCTTTTTTATGTTTTGCTGCTTACCATCGGGATAATTGGATCATCGTATTTCTACTAATAACAAGGCCATATAGACCTTGCCAAATGGCTAGTACCCTACTACTAGCCATATTAAAACTTCGTTCTATGACAAAAAGCAGAAATGCCTCCCCAAGCAAGCTTGGTTCGCACCTGCACAACCAAAACAACCATCCATCAGGATAAATCCCGAAAGATGATAAACTAGATCAATAAGCCGAAGCTTACTCAAAAATTGCATGTATTAGAGAATAATATATACCCATGCTTGCGCAAGGAGATGATGGCACAAGTGCCATGCATGTATCAATCTTCTAGACGTGTTTTCCTGAATATGTAGTTTTAGCTACACACTTATATCTGTGATTACTGAACCACGTACAAAACTGCCGCGGCAGCTGCCATAAATAGCTACAATATAACTCTTGACTTACGATTTACTAGGATTCACTATGCTGACCGAAATCAGCAAGCTTCACATAGCAAATGCTCCTTCCTTCCTTCCTTCCTTCCTGAGATCCCTTACCCGGGCAGACTCCTTACCCTCCATATACCTGATCGTCTACCCAGGCAGACGATCATTTTCTATGTCGGCCTGCTGCTCCTGGCTTACTGACTAGCAGTGTCACCATTTGCACCTACCTAGTCCCTGGCCAGCCCACACCCCCTTCCGAGTGTTTTTCCCCACTCTTCCAGTTCTTGGACTGACCAACCGTCCTCATGTTGGTTAGCAGGGGCTTCTTTTCCAGTTCCGTAGAACCTTGCGCTTACCGCTACCTCCTCAGAGCCCGCCTTAACCAGACAGATTAGCCGCCCAGTGCAGAATAGCCTCATTAAAGGGAGCTAAACATTCCTGAACGTTGCCCGTCTTTCACCATGAGGAGGAACTATCTTGGCTCATCACGACGGACCAGGTAGAACGGTTACATTGCAAAGCAATGGGCCTTGAGGCCCGCCGATCAGATTTCCCGAAAGACATATCGCAAGTACAAATGGATCTACTAGAGTTACCAAAAATAACCATTAAAAAAAAAGTACTAAGCGTGTGGACATATGACTGGAAAAATATTATGACTCGCGGACAGACAGAAGGAATTGTGGGACCCACTTTTTTCGTGTTCTCTAGCATCGTAATGTGAAGTTTGATCAAAACCTCGAGTAACATTTTTTTCACGAATCCGAAACTTGACATATACTCGTATGTAGTATCTATACCTATCTATATATCGCTAGTAAAAAAGTTATAGGTACACGTTTTCATGTAGCCGTAGTTTCGTTGTTTTCTTCCAGTAATCTATTACAGCTCTATTAATTCTATTAATAAAAATGCTTATTCCACCTATTATCCATGACTTGGATAAATTATAGAATAGAGGTTAATCTACTGATTAAAATTTTCAATTAATAAAAAGTCGAAAATTCAAGAATTCTACCCTCATAATCATAAACCTTCTAATAACCTTCCGGCTTTATCGCTGAATAAAGTGTTGTTGAAATCGGGAATAACAGCAATCTCGTTTCACGAACAGAAATTTGCACAATTATTTAGATGCGCTATTCATGAGTCAGTCGATTGAAATGGTAAACGAATCGAAATATAAATTACATGACATATGTGAAAATGCCTGTCACTGAAAATAGTTTTGTCAATTTAAAGTTTTAAACCTCAAAAAAATAAAACAACCTTTAGAACTACTCTACGTGTTTCTGCATGCAAATTCACTCTTATAAAATGTATCCTTTTGCAGATTACAAATATGTTCACAAGACAGTTTCCTTTATTCCAAAACGATTTCTCAAGAGGTTGTATTGTGTATCTTGTATCTTGTTATTACTCACATTATCTTGACTTGCTCTGCCTGCTCTGTTCCTAACACAACTTATCATAAGCTCTGGCATCCGCGAAAAAAAAGTTTAGTCTTTCTTGTCAGCTTGAATATAAAGGATGGAATTTGAAAAAGACTTGGTTGGAGCATTGTACATGTTTGCTATGACCTAACCAACTTCCCGTTTAGATTTGCAATTGCACTTTTTGACCAAATATCCATTGAACAATTGTCAGTATCAGCTCTCATTTTCTGCTAAGTATCCAGAACTTGGCTCCTTTTTTTTGTAGTTTCAATCTCAAGAGTCTTCTACTCTGCTTGAGATGAAATGTTGCATATGCCTTCTTTTTTCTACGTCTTCTTCTTTTTCGTTTTTCATTTGTTTATACAAATATGTTGGCTTTACGTTCCAATGCCTGGAACCTATGTTTCACAGATACCTTATACGACACATAATTTCAACATTATTCTAGGAACACCAGAATATAAACATAATAGATATTAGAGTCTCTTTTATAGTATAGGGTTATCCATTTTGTGTTTTCAAAAGTTAACGTAAATAAAACACATATTAAATATTTTTTTCATGCTCTTTCTTCTTATTATAAAGTTTGAACGTTGACATTATGTGTGAAACACTACATCATTTAAATGACCACCACGTGAAAGCCAACCGTTGCAAGCACCGATTCTTTTGATGTAATTTTGGACCACTTTTTGACACATATTGACCGGTATCTCAGTCATAACTTGACGAATGTTGGTTTTCAATTGCTCAAGAGTTAAAAGTTTATCTGCATAAACACAGTCTTTGGCGTAGCCCCACAAATGTGCTTCGTTTCTGAAAAAAATTTGTTCAACAAATCGACGTCCACCGCCTGTTGTTCAAGCACCTATTCGACGAATCTACGACGTTGTGAATGGTCAGCTGGCTTCAGTTGTTGTGTGAGCTGGACTTTATATGGATGTAGTTGTAGATCCAAATGTGCCGTAAGACAGTCCTAATTCCTGAGAACTACGAGAAATCGACAAATTCGGGTCTTCGGCAACACTTTCGCTTACAGCAGCCATATTTTCAGTGGTACGAGCCAAACGATGATGCACAAGCCTTACAATATCTGTAACCAATCCAGTCTCTTCAAATTTCTTCACAATTTTACCGATTGCTGGCGTAGTTGGACTTTTATGTAAACCATAATCTTTTCTTTTTTTTTTTTTTAACTACATATATTCCTGTAAGGCATGTCTTTTAAATGCAACCTGAATTGCACGGCACAGTGGATTCGAGAACCAGGTATTGACTGTCTCATTTTAACCCATGGGTGGCATCCAATTAAAATTAGAGGTAAAGAAAAGAATCCGCCTAGCGTGGGCATCGAAACCACATGTCTAAGTTAGCAATCAAGCACTTTATCCACTGCGCCATTGCCACCCATTTCACGATATGTGGCTGTGGCAGAATCACCATTTTTGTAGTAGGTTTTAACAATTTGTATGTGTCGTGCGATAGTTAGCGATCCATTTTCTTAAATATCAGACTTTCAACTGAAAAAAAAGGGTTGAACAACTTAGTTTGACAGATGTCGAGTTCCAGCCCTATACTTTTGAAACCGCAAAATGGATAACCCATTATTTATTAATAATTCACTGTCTGTCAAAGTTGCGACAATTTGCTATCTGCGAAATACCGAGTTCTTGACAGGCATGCCTATCTGTCTAAACTGGTCGGCTAGAATTTTTGCACCATTTTTAAAATAGGAGTCGACTGAGTAAGACATTAATATTTGATATTAAAGTTTCACCATTTTCACTTGTTGATCATGTTGTCCGTCCCTAAATCAAAATCCTGTAAGTACAACCCAAATTCTTCCCACTATCTTTCAGCAACAATTATGCCAATCTTGAAAATTATGCAATGCATTTCTGTAAGGTCTTAAATTAAGTCAAGGCATAGCCTTATATTCGATTTGCTTTTTTCCTGCCTCATAAACTTCAAATACAAATTCTACGTTCCAGTCTTGTTCATTTATAGACCGTCCTGTACTCTACAACTACTGGACTACGTACAACTTAGATTCTCATTCTTTCTGTACTTCAGCAGTATAGCGTGTAGCATGACCAGAAAACAAATCGATTTTCGTTTCAACGCTTTTAATTCCATTTTACCCAGAACAACAAGCCCGCCGAAGGCCAAAATACAATGATGTTTTAGACTACAGGTTTTTAGCTCATCCTCTTCCGTTGTATTCATTGTACATGGACAGTGTACACCTTCATCCTTTTTTTTTTTTTTAATTTGTGTAGATGTCGAATCGAGAGTATATTCACTTTCTCCATGGCATTGTTATCCTGCCATTGGCCTAAAGACTTGGAAAGGACCGTGAAATTGCATTGTGAAATCGAATCAGTCCAAACGACGGAAATTCGATTTTCATCGTCGTCGTTGTTATCGTTAGGTTATCCTGCCTAGAAGAGTACCTTATCTACCTACATATATATATATATATACAGGACAAGAGTCGAGAACGAATCCCTATTATCTGGTATCTCGATATAGCGCGCGAGAATTCCCAAAATGAAAATCCCCATATCTAATATAGTGGTGGCTATACCTACCTACCTATACCTAGATAAGGAATGGCTTTACAGGACACATCACACACTGAATTTTCCCGAAAGTTGCACAAGAACAGGGTTTTTACTAACTCACTTCGTCAAGTACTCCCGTCAGCTTTGGTCTGTATCTACCGCAATAAACTCCCACTGGGACTTGGAAGTTACGTTACAATACTATAGGATACCACATCAGCAACAGACAAATTAATGGCTATATGTGTGTAGTATATCCTGTCTATGTTAGAAAAAGGCAGTCATAGCAGTATGTACCTACATACAATAAAAAAAAATAGAAAAAAATAGAAACAGCAAAAAAGAAATCATCAAAAATGTATCCTCCACTCAATACGAGTATATATGGGTATCGGCAAGGACTAAATGAAGGTCCTTGATCAGGCAGAGCTGAATAGACGAGAACGCGGTGGTGATTTACTGCTTCCTGCCGACATCCAATCTGAATCCAATTGGCAGCCAACTGCCAACTGTCTGATAAAAAGACAATCACCTAGCAGCCAAGCCAGACATTGTTCGCATGTTACAGATGCTTGATACAAAAGCGATAAATCGCTGAGAGGTGTCTGTCTAATTACAAAATTCAGCTCTGGCCACGTGAAAAATTTCATTGATTTGCGTAATTCCCGTATAGGGTTTTTTTGTTTTTTTTTTTTTTGTTTAAATTTTGTTATCCTTGTGTGACGTTTTAGTCAGAGATGTATATCATTTATAGGCGATACGTTTACTTGAATATAAAGTAATATGGATAGAGGAAAGGGTCTTATAGGATATTCATAACGTTGTTGGTGTGCAAATTGCCTGTGATACTGCTTTGAATTTGCATGTGACAATTGAATACTAATTTTAATTCAATCCCTGGGAAGGACTATTTGTAAGATGATTTTTTAAGGATCAAACGAAGTTTTATGGAAACATCTCTTGAGGCCAAATTCGGAAATAAAGTGAAAGAATTTTGCATTTCAAATGATTCGCCATTGAAATAGACGAACAGGGCATGAATTACTCTGTCTCGCAAAGAATTTTTAGCAGTTGTTAGAGAACACTTTAAAACCATACTTAATTGAGAAAGAATTCAAGTGCACTGTGATAACTTAATAAGACAGTATTTAAGGTTTATCGATTAATCCATATCGTTGTTCAGCTTATTGAGTTCGCAATTGTTTTTTTGTAAATTCATTTTTATTTAATATTAACTTATAACTATCTTAAAGCTAGACAAAAATGTTTAAAACTAGCCTATTTATCAATAGCTTACAACTAATTTACGGGTCCTTTACGGGCGCTATAAACTAAACAATAACTTTTAGAACTAATGTCTTTTCACCTAAAAACTATTTGAATTAAATCTAATTATTTTATTTTTATTTAACCAAGAAAACTTTTTAAAAAACTCAGTATCAAATCATTTTTAAATTTTTACTTAAGAACTACCTAAAGATAAACTAAAAAGAATTAAAACTAGATACAACAAACTTATACTTACTAAAAATAACTTAACTACTTAAAATTACCTAATAATACCCAAAACCACTTAAAACTACTTAAAAACTAGAACAGCCACAGCAGCATTTTTTTCGTTTTTTAAATTTTTTTTTGTTAATTTTTTATATGCATGCAGACACACAACAACATGCAACCCACCCATACATGTACATACGCACATACATATACGTACGCACATACATGTACAGACATGCAGATACATGCACGCATGCCCCCGCATACATACATATTTTTAATTTTTTTTTTGGTGCCACCCCGACTGTTACCTATACCTAATGCCCTAAATCTATGTAAGTCGGCCAAGATATATCATCTTCATCGACTTTAAATATTATGATGCTGTTCAGAGAGCCACCAGAACTGGTTCTCCTGTTTCGCCCTATCCCTTCGGTCCCTATCAGACACAGTCCTACTGAACCGAAGGCGCTCTTCTCCGTCTTGAGCGATGACGTCTCGACCGTACAGGAGTCGCCTATCCACAGTTTTGCGGCTGACGTGGTAGATGAGCGGAACCGCCCCTCCATCCTGTATCAGCCCTCGACTGTCTAAATAGAGGAATGCCTCGGGAGGGATGTAGCGACTTAACCGCGCACTCTCAAAATATTCATTATTGGGGTAATAAGCCCCAAATATTAAGCTGTTGGTTGAGGACATCGCTCTTGCAGTGTGAATCCGAATCAGCTTAAACAAAAAATTATCTATTCTATGTTGGCTCCGTTGTAAAGAACCTGGTTGGAATAATATCGTTTGTACTCCGATTCTGGTGTTCTGTGTAATCCAAGGCGACGTCTAAGACAATTCCTTTCAAACACCCGAATCTTTTCCATTTGAGATGGGGCAACGTTGAACCACACCGGGCATCCGTAGGCAATCATCGGCCTGATGAGGGCCATGTAAAAAATCACCTTCACCCTGCTGTCAAGACGGCTGCTATAAAACAGTCGGTTTGTCAAGGCAAAGGCTCCCCTAGCCCTGGCCAATGCAGCACCTATATGTCTGTCGAAATACAGATACTGATCCAACCAGATGCCAAGGTACTTAACTACACTTTTACTCGCCAGTGGATGTCCATGTGGCCCTACGATCACCAGCTTGCGCCAGTTCTTTCTCGTATCCCTCGAGGCGCTTGACAACGGAGTCCTAAACAAAATAGTTTCTGATTTCTGGAAGTTGATTTTCAACTTCCAGTCATCAAAATATCGCTGAATCTTGTCGAATTCACTCTGCAAGAGATTTTTGATGACCTCAACTGTATTAGCTGTTCTGTACGCAATTAGATCGTCGGCGTACGCAATTGCCTGAGTTAGACTACCTATCAGATCGCTGGTGTAAATGCTGAATAGAATCGGCGAGTTAACCGCTCCCTGCTGAAGACTATTATTAATATTAAAAATTGCGGTAGAAGTTACATTGCCACTCTTGACAACAAACTTTCGCAAGTTCGCAATTGTGCCTTCTCTTCTATTCGCTCTTACCGCATTCAGAGCACTAAGAGCCCCATTCTTGGTTTTGTAATCGAGCACTCGTAGGATAAATGTAAAGTGCCTTACGACTTCTGCATGAGGAGCTTTAAATCAATTTGATATCGATAAAGTTCTTTCTCTGTGGATTAGAAATTACCTTTCGGACCCTTAAATACCTACAAGTTGTATTTGACGGTTTTGAAGTCTGATATTCATAAAATAAATACTGGTGTGCCGCAGGGCATCGTCTTTTATCCAATTCTATTTTCATTTACATTAGTGATCTCTTTTCTGGAACTTTTAATCCACTTTATTCTTTGCCGATGATAATACTCTCAGTTTTCCATATTCGTTTTCAGATTCACTTCTTTGGTCCTCGGATCTGGATCTGCAACGGCAGTGTATGGTAAGCTCATTAAATTTTGATCTCGACATCATTGTCCAATGGGGAATAAAAAAAACGCTTAGAATTTCTGGCTTCAAAAATTCAGTGCTTACTTCTATCGTTAAAGCAGAAACCATCTCCCATGACGCTATCCATTAATTACACTTGCATTAAGAAAACCGATCACCTTCATCGGTATGCGCTTCACAGACCCCCTCTTGGGGAATGACCACACATTCGATTTCGAAAAAAATGCTGCGAAGTGTTTAGGCTTTCTTCGAAGATGCTATAAATTCTTCTTCTCTTCTGTTCTGCCTGTAATCTAAAACATTCGTTCGTCCAAAGCTCGAATATATGTATCCCTTTACAGAGCTTGAATATAACTCTTATAATTGTGCAGTAGCTCCCAAAAATCATTTGAATCTTTTAGATAGAATTCAAAATAGAGCTCTTAGACTTATGAGCGATAGAACTATAATGGAGCTCTAGAACACTTTCTTATTTAGCTATTTCTATAAACTGTGATGATTTTTTAGTTTATAGCTGAGGTACCGTAAGCGGGTCCAATGTCTGACCGAAGAAAACAATAAGAGTCGGTGCGTGAAAAGTTCAGAACTCCGTTTAAATGTCAATTTTTACTAGGTTTTTAATATTACATTAAATTCGCTCAAAAATACTTTAACCCGGACTGGTCGAAAACCAAATGCATAAAATTAATGGGATAGAGTCCCCGGCCCTGGTCGAAACAAAAGACACGAAGTTCAGTGGGATAGAGTCCCCGATCCTAGGTAAGACCAAAGGCATATAGTTCGGCGGGATAGAGTCCCCTGTCGAAACCAAAGGCACAAAGTTCGGTGGGATGGAGTCCCCGGACCTGGACGAAACCGCAGGCACAAAATTTACAGCACTATGCCAAGAACTAGCGAAACTCTTCACTAGTGCACGACGCACTCAGGTGTATGTTTCTAGGTACTTCCCTTATGTAGGTATATTAGATTGGTACATATAAAATCCCTTCCCATACAAATATATATCAGTAACAAGCAAATGTGAATTTTAAGAGTGCAGACAAATTCATACCATGTAAATCATATGGCGAGATGTTTGCCTTGATGATAATGTTCTGCATTCACTATACATTGTATGACCAAGTGTCTGCTTACTAACGATACTCTGCATATCCGCTCTTTTCAATTTGAAAAGATGGAGTGGCAGTTAGCTCGTCGATGAAAGCAATGTGTGGTGGAAATTGGGATGTCTGTTGATTGGTAAGGTTAAATTTATAACTTCGTTACAAAACAATGTTTTAGCCAGTTGCATTCCTCGCCTAAAACTTTTCAACCGCGCTGCTTTTAGTGCTCATTAATTTAGCCTGAACCCCATCTGCGGTCGTGGAACGTGGAATCCTTTATTTCTCTATGTTCCCCTCCCATTTTGATATTCAGAAATTCAAAACCAATTTTGCCCGAAATCTCCTCTCACATCCTTTCATACTTTCTTACCTCTCGCACTGTGCTTGATCATTTTAAGGTAGTCAAAACTCATAAGCAAGCATGCCTTAATTCAGTCGTTCGAGTGGGATATAACTGGATAATTTTTGTTGTCACCATAAGGAGCTCCACACGATGACGGCTATCCATATGCGGCTCTGAATTTGAAGAACAAATTATGGGTCTGGATGTAGAATTCGTTGCCGTTTTCCAGGATGTTTCTTCAACTCGTACTGGTTCATGATTCGATGCGTAAGCTCTGTCAAAAATATCTTCCCTATGATATAGTATAGTTGAAGAGCACCGTTCTTTTTTTTTTTGTGGTAAATAAGACTTTCCCTTCTTCAGTGATTGGGTTCTCTTTTTTCCACACTTGTATCATCTATTAAGGAACTCGTGGAAATGCTGTTTGAACAAATTGTGTCCTTTTTTAGCACTGACATTGGTTTATCTTTTAAAGTCGAACGTAGATACTAAAAATTAAATTCTGTCCGGTGCGCTGCAGGTGTGCTTCCGAAGAAAATCGAATATACAATTAAAATGCGTGACTAATTGATTACGATTAATCTCTTTCATATCACTCTTTTCCCAGCTTGACTTTTCGCTGAAAATGCTACAACATGCAAACCCAAAACATTTTTTTTTTTAATTCTCCTGGATATTTGAAATTCTACCTTCATTTCATCCTCTTCCTTCCGGTTGCCGTTGATTTTTTTTTTTTCAAATCACCACCCTTCTTCCTTGATTGTATTTCTTTGTTGAAAGAAAAAAAACATGCAAAAGTAATCCTGCCTGCCTGCAAAATTAAACATTCTTAATTCTGTCAGATTTTCCAAATGATTTATTATTATTTGTGTCCATGTAATTAGATACGGAACCAGCCGCCGCCGCGTCGTGAACACAAAAATAGGGATCGATTTTGATACTCCTATAAAACTTCGAATTTATTGTTATTTTTTTTCAAAAAAAAAATCCCTTTTAGGGGCAAAAGTTGATAGAACAAAAAGGTTCAAACTCGCACCCTTATAACTTGTTTCCTGCTCAATTACCAACTCGTCCCTTACTTAACACGTAAACATATAATTTTTCAATTCATTTCAATTTTCAATTACACTTGTTTTCAACTTTTGACGTGCGCCATTTAGTCGTCCTTTGGGCAGACGAGGTATAGTTTTTTTTTTTTTTTTTTTTTTTTTTTGTTTTACCAGAAGTGGCATGTGTGGAAATAGGGATTCCTTTGAAAAAGTGGGTATGTACTTTTTTTTTGCTTTAAACTGATGACCACACCCCACCTAATTATCTCAACACTATATAGTTGTATAGACTGTGGATACAAACTTTTAAAGTACTTTTTCTACCAGGGGTAGGAGAAAGGTATTTAAGGGACTACAAAAAGAAACAGAATACTAAACCTTCGTGCACCACAACGAGGATGAATTTCGTGCAAACTAAGGAGGCTATAGGATGAGGCTCCACACATAGCGTGTGGGTAACCAGAGCAGAGCAGCAAACAACTGCAAAACCTCTTCGCTCTTCCTCCATAGCACTGAGCTAGTACCAACTGGTTGCTGTCTGAATAGTTGTCCCTGCTGAAGTACTCTTGAGAAAGTTTTCGCAAAAAAAACCTTTCGTGGACTCTGCTCTTTGGTTGTGTCTGGTGTGGCCTGGTCTGGTCTGTTCTGGCTTGGTCTGGTATGTCGAAGGACGATAAGGGGCATTTAACTCTAATGAAACTATTCACATGCATCCAATTCCAATTCCAAGTTCGAAGCTTGAATTTGAATTTTGATGAAGGCATGGGATGGAAAGTCGATTGCACAGTAAAGGGGGTTCGAATAGGGTTACAAAAAGGAAACCCTAATGCATATACATGACATAATATTCTTCAGCGAAAATGTCGTTTCGTGACCCAAAAATCGAAAGGGTTGGAAGATTTTCCTAACTCCTTCTCGTCTCCTAAAATAAAAAAAAATCATCAGCGCGTGTAGTACTTAATTAGAGAATGTTCTTTGTCCTTTTTTTTGGTCCTTATTGTTTTGTTCGTTTGTCTTCCTTCTAGTTCGATCCTTATGTGTTATAGGAAAAGTTAATTTTTGGGTTGTGAATTGTCTACATAGTGATGGGACTCGATGAATAATTTAATTGGAAAAATTAAGAATGCTTTCTGTGAAGTTCATTAAGGAAAAGCGATTCGAATTCGAATTGGAATAGAAATGTTATTTTATTTTCTCTGAATGAAAAGTTTCCAGATTAAGCATTGATTTTTGTTTTGGTTAGATTTGAATTATGTATGCAGCACGTGTTGCTAGAAAGTTGTGATTAAAATAAAAGTTGGTTGCTATGGGGGTTTTGTTTGTGCTACAAAAAGTCAAAAGTTTATGTGTTTAAACTTTTAAAAGTGACAAATTTTCAATTATGACAAAACTCAACATCTGAGTAGGTAAGCAAATAATGCTTTGATTTTTTATTTAACTTAGTTTGAACTTGGACATTTTACATTTATTTGTTATATTTTTTAAATGTTCTTGTTTTAATTCATGTGCCATGGATTTGCATTTTTTCTAACATTATTTGTAGACAGTTGTATTCAAATAATATTAGCCGTAGTACAGCCTTGGTTCCAGATTATAACCTACTTGCCAACGATTTGCCAAATAAAAAAATATAAATATGCCCACAAGATTTTTCATTTTTATAAATCCAAAAAATAACCGTGCCTCCTATAAGTTTTTTTTTGCCTTAAAGGTGAATCTTATTTCTCTCAATCTTATTTTGAAAAATCAATGTTTCTTAGAAAATTTGTATTCAGTAGTTTTTTGATTTTATCTTGCATACTTAAAATAATAATTTTCCTTAAAGAAAATACAAAAGTACAAATTTCACCGTTAAGAAAAAAAATGTTTCTCAAAAACGGCTCCAAGAATTTTGATAAAACTGTTTCTTCTTAAGTGAGTGCATTCGACTTTTAAGTAAAAAAAATATTTTATTTTTTGTTCTTATTGACAGTACTTCCCATGCTTTCTCACCATTTTATTTAAATTATTTTTTATGCAATAATGCTCCCAAGAAGTATAAACAAATTGCTTTTCAAATTTTCAATTTTTTTTGGTTTTTGTGCTTAAATAAATAAATTTTTTTTTTTTTTTTTGAAAAATCGTTTTTTTTATTTCCTAACAATGTTTCTAAAATTTTATACCTATACATAAAAATATTTGTTTAAAAAACCGCGCCAATGATTATATCATTTTTACTTTCGATTATAGGTACTATAAGCCAAGTTATAAATTCGTGCAAAAAAAAAATAAATTCTAACAATCAAGCATGACATTACGATCATAGAGAATGCCAAAAAAGGTGGGTCTTCTATTTCCGTCTACCTGTCTGTTCTCGAGTCTGCAGCCTAAACGGTTGGATGGTTTTCAAACTTCAAACTTGGTACATATTAGCTGCGTTTTATTATCTACGGGTCTGGGTCATTTTTTAACACGTATTACAAAAAAACACGAGACATAGGTTTCTATCTGGGTTTCTATCTGGGTTTCTATCTGGGTTTGCAAGTATTAAATTCAGCGAACAGAGGGTACACATAAGTGCATAACCCAAATCGTTTTATTTTTACGGGGTGAACCATATGGGTTATTGGCGATAATAAAACACGACTATTGTTCTTTCGGTAATATGCCCACATGTTAAGACGACAAGCAACAGTTGCTCCCATACATTTTTTTAGCCAAAAATAAAAATACTGTTCCAAACCAAATTTTTTAAATTTTTCAATTTTTTTTGAAATTAAAAAAAAACTGTTTTAAAAACTCAAAATTTCGAAAACGACTTAATGGATTTTTTTGAAACTTCGTACTTAGAAGTTTTTTTGAAATTATCTTAAACAGTTTAAAGAACTATAATCCTAAAATAAAAAACAACGGTACCTCGCATACAAATGTTAAAAAAATTCTTTAAGAAAAATGTATTTCTGGAAAACGGCTCCAAGAATTTTTATAGAAAAATGTGTATAATGTACATGAATTAGTCCATTTTTAAAAATAAAAATATTTTATTTTGCGTATTTATTGACGGTACTTCCCATAGAACCACTTTTCTTATTTTCGACTTTCTCAACATTGGATGAACCGATAAAAATTATTTTTTATATTGCAGTTGATCCCTTAAAATATTTAAAAGACTGCATACTCAAATATTCAACAAAAAAAAAAAGGTTTTCGATTTTTAAAAAATATGGAGATAAATATTTTTTTTTTTTTGAAAAATCGATTTTTCTAAAACCCAAGACTGATTTATTTTTGAAATTTGAATTTTATACGTACATTAATAAGATCTCCAAAATGGCGTTTTAAATTTCTTTTGTAAAAATGTTTTCAACATTTCCACGATTTTTGAAATTTTTTTTGATATATTCTTATTTATCCATGAATTCAAATTGCATCTTTGTTTTCCCTCAAGATATAACAAGTAAGCAATATGAAAACATTTAATTATGTGTATTATCTATTTTTTTCTACCTTATTTATTATTATTGCCTTTTTAATAATTTTTGCGTACGTCACTGAATACTACATACAATGTAGGCCCTCATACATTTATGCATAAGTACATATGTGTCTTTAAAAATCTCATGAATCTTATGTATGCATATTGCATCGAAATTATAAATATATATTCATATAGCTACCTACCAACCTACACCCTTCATTTTCAATATCATAAATTCATATTTACATACATACCTAGGTTCCACCCATGCATATAGGTACGTATGTATTTGTCTCTTAACTTGTAGGTACCTACATACCTTCCTTCCTTGAATCATCCATTCGGCAATTCTACTAAGAACCAAGGTAATCTGACCAAGATCGGCTTTAAACCTGCATAGGGATAACTGTAGGCTACCCACCCATTAACGGCGTCAATGTTTAGTTTACATTAAAGTTGTAAGCTACAAGAGCAAGTTTTAAGCTACAAGAGCAAGTTGGACAGTCGTGCATTTTATTTACTTCATTTTCCATGTTGTAAAAAATAGAAGTCGTACTCAGATTGTGCTGGAGCAATCAGCAAAAAAATGCACATTGGCAACAAATGCCCGCAACAAATTTTGCGAAATCAGAATGGTGGTATACTTCTCTCACATTTCCAAAAATATAATTTTGGGTTCTCTTAGTTGCAAGCTTTCGATTACGACCACTTTAGACATGTTGATTTTCACCTAATAGTTCTGTTTATAGAACTACTATTTACACTATCGTGAATAGAATTTCAGTGGTGAGAAGAACTGTTACGACTTTGTTTTATAAGTGTCATAAATTGACATTTCTCTTGTCTCGTCCTTATGGTTTATCTCTCCGGCATGGAATTTTGAGTTAGGCACGAATTAACTTATTAAAATGCAGCAAAGAAAAATAAAGAAACAAAATATGTTCGTATTACTTTTAACTTTGTTCATGCTTCCCTGAAAACTATGTAGCTAATTTTATTCATAAAGTATTTAATGCTTCAATCCTTACCTACAGACGCACCTTACAGCCTTGAACTACAAGAACAAGTTCGTGTGGTCTTCTTGTTCAGTTAAGTTGGGACATTTCAGATACTGCCTTTCTGCTATGGCTTCCTATAAAATACACAAAAGAAATTAAAAATCCAAACTTACCTTCTCAAAAAAGAAACCTCTTCGTTTAGTAAGCTAAAAGCTTTGCCATTAAATTTTGTATATCTATACCTACTTTATTTTGTTTTAAGTTTCAATTCTCAAGCAATATAAAACGTGATAAAAAGTTTCCCATAAAAATTGTGCTATATTTCATTTTTTATTTGCAATAAATTTTTGATTTTTCACTGTGGACCAACCTTACTGTTCACTTTGTCCTTTAAAAAATTTATATAACAATCAATCGAATGTCCCAATTAAAAGGAATTTCCTCGGAACACAGGATCCACAGGAAACCTTAAAATTAAACTTTTTTACCATCAATTTTATTTTCAATCTAGGTAGGAACCTTCCATCCACATCACATAGTAATAAGAATAAGAAATGTGTTAAAATTCTCCAGTTCACTTCTATCTGTCTCTCTCTCTCTCTCACTCTCTAACACTCAATTTCTTATCCTACAATTTATCCCAAAGAAATAAGATAAATCGTACAAACTTGCAATCTGCTATTTTTATTCCATTTTCTCATACTAAGACTACGTAACATAACATCTCGCATTCGCGATTTTCTTGTGACAAATTTATCCTGCAGGACACTTTTCTGAGGGGCAATAAATAAATTCCCACGTTCCAGCAATAATCCAAAAGGCGAAAATAAATGAAACAAACCGACGAGTATATAGAGGTACGAGGTATTATAAAACAAAGATAAAGTTGAATCAAAAAAGAAGAGCAATTTTCTAAAAGAAGAAAAATTAAAAAAAAAATTATTCTCTCAAATGAATTTGAAAGTTTATGTTCCGAACCGAATGTTGTTGTGCAGTGCGAACTGTGAATGGCCAGCAATTTGTTCAAAAACAACAAAATTTCATTTTATTTTCGTCCTTTTTTTTATGGATTTACACTTACGTGACAAATACACTTTTCTGTGTCATCATTTGTGTTTTTTTTGTTTCGTTGAAAATAAAGAAAAGTAAAAAAAAAAACGGGAAATGAAATTGAAGTGAATCTTTATTTCAAAAGATACACCAACTGTCAGGATACTTTAATTTAAGCGCCAGAATGTATAATGTGTCAAATTGGTTTTTATTTTTTTTTCCTGGCACGAAACAATAAAATCAGACAAAATCTTAACTTACAGTCCAGCAGGTGATGAATTTTATTACTTCTTTTGGTCCAAGCACCATAAGACAGCCAGCATCTTGTCAAATCAAAAATACCTTATTCATTCGAAGATCTTAACTGATTTTATAAAGTGTTGTACGCATAGCAGCAACCTAATTTATCGTATGCCGGATTGGGCCTTAAGGCCTTAAGTACGTTCAGTTAGGAGTATTTTAGTTATTAGTTGAATTTTTTTTATTAAAAAATGTATCATGTTTCATTCGGTTGAATTAGGGACCTCACAGTCTGTTTGGTATTTTTGTTCAGATATTATGTGCAAATTAGTAAGCCCGTTGTCACATAAAAATGTCGGACCTTATGCTTGACCTGCTGGTCTTTAAAGGGGTGACCATATATCTGAGACTAAGGTATGAAATAAAAGTGGGAGGTATACGCAAATTAAAAGCTATACAAAAATAGTTATCTGCATTGATTAAAATTTAACGCTTCCATGCCGCTGATGGAAAGCTCTTTAGAAATAATTTAAAATTGGCTGGTACATAGAAACAAAAGAACAAGTTCACAAGAGTTTTGTCTCACCTGCTTATGTACATTTCCAATATTAAATTTTCTTTTATTTAATTTTATTTACGCTGTCAATTTACGTTACGTACAATATAGTATATGACAGGTGGCTGAATTTTGAATTTTGTTTTTTTTTTTCCTTAAACAAGTTTCATGATAAATCTCAAATTAATTAGAAATAAAATGCAAGACTGGGTCGCAGGTACTTGCTCTGATGCTCGATTAAATTGTAAGCAAAAGATTTTTAGTAGAAACGGAGAAATATATTTTTGAAGTCGTTATTTTATATACAAAAATGATCTAATTCTTAACTTGCCTTCTAAGGGGCCAATTATAGAGATCAGGAAAAGTTGAAACAGTATGAAAGTGAATATTTTTTCCTGATGGTCGTTTATAGCAAACAGGAAAATTATGTCAGTTTGTAAGCCTCACTTCTAGTCTGCCATCAAGTTTTCCTGATTGAAACATACACGAAAAACTTTTTCGTCCACAATTCTGTCAGTGGAACGAGAGAAATTGGGACCCAAATCATTAGAATGATTTGTTCCATTTTGTGTCAAATTTCAATAAGCTGGCACGAAAAATGAATTTTGATCAGGGAAATAATTAAATACATTTTTAACAAAAAATAATTGTTGTATTGCAAATATTTTTTGCAAAAAAAATTTTCTGAGTTATTCGTCATCGATTAGGGTAGCATTTGTATATTAAAACGCTTTAAATTATCATAAATTATCCAATAGAATTTTGTTCCTGATTCGTTTTCCTGATCGCTATAACTGGCCCCTTACTTCTTACGAATATTATAAATGTGAAAGTTTGGATGGATGGATGTATGGATGTTTATTGCCAGAACGGCTGAACGGATCTGGATAAAATTTGGCACATGGACACACACATACTCGTTTTTATCCCGAAAAATTTAACCGAACAGTTCCTATGCCTATATGGGAGAGGCTTATATATGAAGAAAATATATACTTGGTTGTTTGTTCCGCATTCATGCCTCAACCATTGAATGGATGTTAATGAAATTTGGTAATCAGCTGGAAGATTAGCCATGATTTATTTTTCCCAACTTTATTTTTGTTGTTCTTACTTTTTGAATATACACGACGAACATCGAAGCCAACGAGAACGACAAAATCTGAATTTTTGGCCAACAGCAAGCGGCCCACATAGAAGAAGAGCACAGCGAGCGCGAGCATGTTCGTCTTTTGTGCCTACATTCAACGACTGAACGGTTTTGAATGAAATTTTGTAGGTGGATAGATGATTTCATAAGATTTCCGTGGGTCCGTAGCATCGCACGGGTATCTGCTAGTATATAATACAGCTGTACTATATGGCAAAATATGAACAAATATGGAACTCGAGGTTTTGATCAAATTTGACATAAACATGATAGCGAAGACAAAAAAGTGGGTTCCGCAATTCCGTTTGTCTATACTCGTCTTCGAGTCAACAGCCTAAACGGTTGGATGGATTTGCTTCAAACTTGGTACATATTCGGTAACATGCCCACACATTTTTTTTAAATTTTTTTAAGACGATAAATAACGGGAGGATATATATATACATATATTTTTTTGGCTAAAAAGAAAAACCTTTTTTTTTCTCAAAAATGGCTGCAACGATTTTTATAAAATAATAATCTGTTCATTATTGAAGGGAAAAGGTACATTTTGATAATATTTTTTGAAAAAAAAATGGTTATTTTTGGTACCTCTAGTAGTAAAACCATTTTTTTGATTTTCGATTTTCTGGAAAATGGTTCATTAGATTTTTTTGAATTTTGTATGCAGAAGCTCCTAGAAAGTTTGAACATTAATATATCTTAGCCAACATTTTTCAAAAACTTTTTTTTTTTAAGTTAAAAAAAAGCTTATTTTTTTAAACTGAAAATTTTGATAATGACTCAATGGATTTTTAAGGATTTTGTAGTTTTTTGACATTATCTCATAATCTTCATCAACAGTTAAAAAACTTTTTCTTAAAACAAAAAAACAATACGGTAGGCACCTCCCATACAAAATGTAAAAAAAGGTAACACAAAAATGTATTTCTCAAAAGCGGCTCCAAGAAAAATTGCGAGTTCTTATATTAGTGCAGTACACTTTCAAATAAAAAAATATTTTATTTTGCGGACTTTTTAACTGTTGTGCACATCGAACCTCTTCTCATATACATATCCGACTTTCTCACTATTGGATGAACCGATTAAAATTATTTTTTTATGAAAATGCTCCCTAGGAGTGTTAATAATTCTCAATATTTAAAAAAAAAAATGGTTTTTCGATTGTTAAAAAAATATTTAATTTTTTTTTTGAAAAATCGATTTTTCAAAAACCAGTCAAGAATGTTTTTGAAATTAAAATTATATATGTATATAAATAATTACTAAGGAAGGTGTTTTTTTAATAATACAATTCTATACATACTACTGAAATTATTCAGCCAAGTAAAAGACGTTTCTGACATCCACGAAATTTGCGTTTCGTCCCGTCGATCTCACTTGGACTTATCGCTAGTGTCAAAAAACCCAAGTACGTTGAACTGAACTTAACAAAAAGTACGTATTGGTAAGGCCCTCACTAACCAACTGATGAGACCAAGTGAGATCACCGTCACAAAACGCAAATTTTGTGGACTAAAAGCCGTTAAAAGCTATTTTGAACCTATAAATAATTATTTCAAATTGGCGTTTCAATTTCTTTGCTAAAAATGTTTTTAGAATTTTATAAATACAAAATATTTTGTTAAAGAACCGTTCCAATGATTTTTTATTTTTTTGATATATTCATATTTGCCCAACAATTTAAATGACATCTTATTTTTTTCTCAATTTCAAATATTTTACAATATGAATTAAAAAATATAATTTGAAAAATTATCGTCCGCCCGTTTTCGAAATATTGAATTTTCAAAAAAAAATTGTTTTTTTTTTTTTTTAAATCTAAAAAATATTTTTCGACAAATTTAGTATGCTGTATTATTTGTACAAAAATTTTGATCGAAAGCCGTTGAGCAATTAATGGGAGAATAGAAAAAAAAATAAAAAAACGGTTCCATGGCAAGTACCGTTAATAACATTTTATGTGTAATTTTTTGTAAACCAAAATGTATATCTACTATATTTTTTATAGTGCACTGAATTTTTTTTGTTTATGAAAATCATTAGAGGTGTTTTCGAGATAATTCAGATTTACCTTCCTTCCAAAAAAGAGTAATGTAGGTACCTATATCGCATGTAAAAATGGCATTACTAGACACAAAGTGGAAAAGCATACATCTGTCGAAATTTTATCTAAACGAGGATAATTCGGTAATATCCAATGATTAGATGGAATTGGAACTGAGGGAATTTAGTAGGAAAATTTTACCAAAATGGGTATTCTAAGAGAATGTGCTTTCTACTGTGCATTCGGAGTTTATAAAACCGCATTAATACAACCTGCTAAATACCAATTGTTCAGCTATTTCATACTTATTGTTTGTTTCTTGTAAACAAAAATTATTATTGAAATTAATTATTCAAATTTGGCAGAAACAATGGCATACTGGCATAGTATTAATGTGTAAAACACATAAATTGTCGATGTAACTTACAAGTTCATGTTAAATTTCTTTAGCAAAGCACTCTGATGTATATAAATTTATTTAACTTTTAAATGCTAATTGTTATAAAGTGGTCTAACCTAAAATTTTGACTTAATCTAAAATTATCACAAAAATGTTCGGATGGTCACCATATTTTTTAAAAGGCGCCTGAACAAGTTGGTATGTATACAACATATTTATCTACCTGTACAGAGCAGCAAAGACACAGAAGATCTGGTCTCGTTATTGGATTGATATTGTATTTAGGGTCATCATTGATCGAAATCCGAGATTTCTCTTGTTGTTTTTTTGTTTGTGAGAAAGAGATGAATCTTTGTATTTAAATTGGACACTGATACAACAAGTTGAAGATTTATGATTGCCGTAAAGAAAATATCGAAGTTTTATGTGTTGTTCATAAAAAAAAGCTTATAATAAATTTTATGAAAAATTTAATAACGTTATGTGTTGGTTTAAAAATGTTTAAGAATATTGCGAATCATTTAGGAAAATACTCGTGGGACAAGAATTAAAATGAGATAATATTTCGTATTAGTCTAATATGTGGCTTAAGGAGCGATTAGAATTGTTTTAAGAGAAAAACGTATCCAGTTTATTGGAACTTTATTTACGAATTAAAACTAGGAGCAAATAATTAGATATTGGAAAAATTGAAAAGAATATTTGAAAAGACATAATGTTTGATTTTAAGCATTACTGTAGTGCACTCAAAATTAATAGCTTATTTTACAACATAATTTTAGTAGATACTCAAAATAGTAACCAAAGTCATGCATGTATTGACTGATAGCAATTATATCAGTGGCAGTTGACAGGAATTATGTCACTTGTAGTTGACTGTAATATTGTCACTAAAAGTTGAAAGCAATCGTGTCAATGACAGAATGGGTTTCTTGTTTAACGTATACACCTACCGGTTACGGCTTTATTACACGGTGGGCCTACCCACGTACGGACTCAACGAGAAGGCATGAGTATTCCCTGTTACAAACATCTATCTACGAGCGACAACACCGCCACTCATAGTATACACGAATTGTATAGCAACCACAGTCACTGCGAGCTCTCCGAAGAGGCCTTCCTAAGACTTGTATTTTCGGGCATTAGCGGGAAAATATTAGGATACAAGTCCCCGCAGTACCGAATTACGGTATTACTGGAGTCTTTTCATCCACCTAAGTGAAGAATGCACTACCAGGTTATCTTTGGCGAATGACTACCCAGGAATGATAATCCTGCCCTTTTTTTATGTTTTGCAACTCAACTTAGGGACAAGGGAACCCTATGTGAAATTATTCCTCACCATCGGGATAATGGATCATCGTATTTCTACTATAGACAAGGCCATATAGACCTTGCCACATGGCTAGTATCCCAAAACTAGCCAAATTAAACTTTCGTTCTAATCCTCATCTTGGTAAGCAGGGCTTCATTTCCAGTTCCATAGAACCTTCCACTTACCGCTACCACCTCAGAGCTCGCCTTAACCAGATAGATTAGCCGCCCAGTGCAGAATAGCCTCATTAAAGAGAGCTAAACATTCCTGAACGTTGCCCGTCTTTCACCTCGAGGAGGAACTATCTTGGCTTATCACGACGGACCAGGAGAAACGGCTCCATTGCAAAGCAACTTTCCGTATATTCCCTTAGGCCCGTCGATCAGATTTCCCGAAAGACCGTGTCAATGACAGTTGACATTAATCGTGTCAATCACAGCTCTGTAGTTGTAAGGAACTATCACGAACTACATCATTTTCGATCATGATACCGCAGCCGCCGCACCTGCACCCGACAACTTCATACGACAACATAATACGGCACCACAGCTATCAAGCTGTGAGATATTGCATTTAATACACTCCGAAAGCATAATAAACAGTCGCTATCAACATGCGACGTCACACCTGAGTTGAACACATTTGTCATTTGCATTCGACACTTATAACATTCACACTCAGTTCTACCACAAATTATGTATGAAGACGTACACTTATGGAGAAAAGTCACTGTTTGCTACTGTTCAAGCTTACGAGACCGAATTTAGCTTTCAAGGCAGCTGAAATTGTCCGACAATTTCCTTCATCAACCTTCAGCCCCGACTCGGAAAAAGAAATCTTTGGTTGGAAGCATTTGGTACCTGCTGATCTAGTACCACCAGGTGCCTTGTACTTGTCGTTCACTTCCAAATGGCTTTAATCGAGAGATCCAAAGACCTCTGTTTTATTTCATGGTTCCTCTGAAATACATATATTTCTTGGAGACGAGTCAAATAATTTCAATGAGATTTTTAAAGTTGTGTTGATTTGCAATAGAAAAATCAAAAAAATAATAAAATAAAATATTTTACTAAAATCCGCTTGGTTTCTCGGAAACGACTGTAACTATTTGGATGTACATTTCATATTAGTATACGAAAAAACTTAAAAAAATACTTTAAATGCCACGCCGGCCGTCTTTATTGTTTTCAACCTTTATTTTAATAAACAAGAAAAAAAGTAAAAAGTTTGAAAAGCCGCCCACTGACACGACCATACTTTTGCATAGTTTCATGGGTTCTTAAAAACGCCTCAAATGGTTTGAATGAAATTTTCATAGTCCACCCTTACTCGTATGTTCGAGAAAAAAAAATTAAAAATTAGGTTAGATTTCTAACCACTAACTGCTGCGCAAAGAACTGTCTGCCACGTATTTATCATCAATCATGCATCTCAACCTTAACTGTACTGTATTCAACCTTATGTCTCTTTCTTAACGTCTAAAATATGCATTTATGCAATGCACATGAAAGGTATGATATCAAAATGCCAGAACCCAGTTAAGCTCTATTGCCGATCACAAAATCTCTACACAAACTCTCTAGGATAAACTCTGGTTGAATCAATCAGAGATCAATCATGTGTCTACATTTTATCAGCGCTTAAAATCCATTTTAAAACAAGTACATTTTGTATAGATGTCCTGTCAGCCCCTATATTTTTTCCATTTATGTAATTTACACAAAGTTGATCTCTAATATTCTGCTTTGACTATTTCTATACTAAATGTCTGCCATTCAACTATTCACCTATACGATATCATATCAATAGTTAAACGGAGGGTATTTATAACTGACACGCACATATCATATCATATCCCCGCATAATATAAAAAAAAAACATTAACTAATTGAAACATTATACCCAATCGATTGGTTTCGCTTTCTCTCTCTGTCTCTCTAAATCTGTGCAAATTGTGCATTTGAATTAATTTTATTGTAACAGATGTCTAATGCGGTAGATGGCGGTTATTCTGCGGCAAGGCTTTGAAATGGCGGAGCGAGGACGTGGCGCAGCAGCTTTGTGCTCTAGGTATGTGTATTATTCCATTAGGATTTCAATTGTATGGGCAAAAGTACGTGAGAATATAGTGACCACAAGAGGGTGGTTGGTTTGGGTATAGGATCACGATGATGATGATGGCGTGCAATATTAAAATCTATACTGGAGAGCTATAGGGTATTCGAGTAAGAGGGTACAAATGCGGTTGCATTAAATTTTCTAATTGAGTTATTTTTGTCGCAAAATGAAGTTAAGGAAATCCAAAATGATTGTCCTTATGTAGGTATGCACTGTGGTGCAACAACTGTTCAGAATTCTTAATGTGTTGTTTTATTTTTTTATTTGGAGTGAAGGAAATTTGAGTCTTTTATAAATTAATGGATGTAGTGGGATGTGGGAATTTTAATAAAACATTAATTTATTTTTGTAGGGGAAATTTATTTAGGCCCGTTGGTTCTTACAGGCGACTTTTTCCTTTGCGTAAACTGTCATATAAGTGCTTAAGTAGAACTTAAATGCTTAAGTTGTGTATCAGCAAGCAGGTCTAATACACTTAAATATATTTTAAGAATGTCCCTTACAAATGTCATCATTCAAAAATCTATGGCTTATTTTTCAAAACTGGAAAATATACATCTACACCGTTGATGCAAGACCCACAATGCAAATATTTGTATAATGTAAATAGGTATATGGAATTTATATTTTAACCAAATTATACTTTGACACAGTCCAGCCCTCCTGCTTCAAAAAAAGGAACCATTTGATTTTTGATGAAATGTTAAACGAAATTGGGCATTCTGAAATTTTTCAATTTTTAAAATTCTCTGTTCTTAGGGAAATAAATCCAAATCGCTAAAACAGTTCCTCTCCCTTTGAGCAGGAATTATCTTGGCTCAGCAATAGGTCTCATAACTGGACACAGCTTAAATGGCAGACACGCCAAAAGACTTCGCGCATTTTAAATTGACTTTTGCAGAAGTTGTAGGGATGAGTTGGAAGAGGAGACTATCTCCCATCTCCTTTGCTCATATCCAGCTCTGTCCCAGGGAGGTAGACCACACCTGAGAGAATACTTCTTTGATGACCCCAGTGATCTAAAAAAATATAGAGATTCGCCATCTACATCGCTTCATTAGATGCTTCAGTTGGTCTAATTAAAGAGCATACATCTCTTCTTGTAACGGGTGATTTTTTTGCTACTTGGTTTTTGACGTTTATATTTTTGACAGATCACACATGACAAATTCCACGAACATTTGACATTTCGATTCAGTATTGTTTGCCATTTCATCATGAATAGTCTTACGCCTGAACAACGTTTGCAAATTATTGAAATTTATTATCAAAATTCGTGCTCTGTGAAAAATGTGTTTCGCAAGCTACGTCCGTTTTATGGTCTTCAGCGACGAGGCTCATTTTTGGCTAAATGGATACGTGAATAAGCAGAATTGCCGTATTTGGAGTGAAGAGCAGCCAGATGCAATTCAGCAGCTACCAATGCATCCCGAAAAATGCACTGTTTGGTGCGGTTTATGGGCAGGCGGCATCATTGGGCCGTACTTCAAGGACGATGAAGGCCGCAGGGTTACGGTCAATGGAGAAAGGTACCGTTCGATGATAACAGATTTTTTTTTGCCGTAAATGCAAGAATTGAACTCGGTCGACATGTGGTTCCAACAGGACGGTGCCACATGCCACACTGCACGCGAAACCATGCATCAATTGAGAGGCGAATTTGGTGAGCAGTTGATCTCACGTTTTGGCGCAGTCAATTGGCCACCAAGATCATGTGATTTGACCCCGTTAGACTATTTTTTGTGGGGCTATGTTAAGTCTATTGTCTATGGGGACAAGCCAAACACGATTGCTGCCTTGGAAGACAATATTGAACGCGTCATTGGTGAGATTCCGGCCGAAATGTGTGAAAAAGTTTGCCAAAATTGGACCTTCAGAATGGACCACCTGAAGCTTAGCCGCGGGCAACATTTAAGTGAAATTATTTTTAAAAAGTAAATGGCAGAAATTGATTTATCGATCCAAATAAATATTTCATTCACTTTTTACAAGTTTCTGTGTTTTTTTGAATTTTCAAAAACCAAGCTCTTAAAAAATCACCGTTTAGTACAATGGACCTATCTCAGTTCTTAGTGGGTCAGTCGTTTTCCTGGGAGCAACTTCGACCTTACCTAACCTAGGGCAAACTCCCACTGCCACGCCCATTTTGTTTTTTCGGAATTGGCTGACACAATATTGATAAAATGTTTAGAATTTGTTTAAAACGCGTGAAATATTTTACAAGTGTTTTGTATAAATACCACCTTGAAGTGTAATACAAAGCACTAGCACCAGTTTAAATAAAAAGAGAGCGTGAGAGAGGCGATTGTGCTTGAAATAGCCGTTTCTTAGGGGAAAACCTAGATACCAGTGGGCGTGATAGTGGGCGGAATTTACGTAAAACACTTCAAAATGTTTTTCTTGCTAAAAGCTAAGACCAAATGCTGTAAAACGTATATAAATCGTGTTTGCAGATTTCGAGAAACCGAAATATAAAAAAGTGGGCGTGTTAGTGCGAACTCAACTATGAAAACCGACCTTCTGCAACGGGAAGTTTGTTCAGAATTTTCATTCAAGTTCGCTCTTAAACCGAAAACAACCTGCCAAATTTCGGCTATTCATATTTATGTTTACTAGCGATTTGTATGCATGTATACAAACATAGGTAGGGGAGACTGGGGCTGAAAGTAACACCTTTTACTAAAATTGATGCTGTTCGTTAGATTTTGAAAATGAGTAAGCCAAACCTTTTTCTGTTTAAAGAAAAATATTTCTACGCTACGAAATCTAATAAAAATCCAAAAAAAAAATACTGATCAGAATTTGTAAAAATATAATTTTGAGCTGTTACGACTTACGCCGTATGCGGAAGAAGTTTTAACGTAGACCGGGTTTAATTTTTAAGAAAACCTGTTATCTTCTTTAAAGAAGAACCTATCAATTTATATACTAGACTAACAACAAAAAATATTGCAGAAAACCCAGCAACGCTTATGAAATTAATATTAAAGTTTAAAAGTTATAATGTTAATTCAAAAATTTAATTAATTAATTGATTTTTAATGTTCCTAGAAAAAAAAATTAATATTAAAAATCACTTAATAAGTAATTAGTCACGTCAAATGGACATTTTCCTTTTTAATAAAACATAAATACACAAATTGAACAAAACGAAATATAAGCAAAGAAAACCATTTCCATCGAAAATGTGTTTGAAAAAATGACCGAAGTCTGTTTTTATTTTTATTTTTATTTGCTCGTTTAGTCTTAGAAAAGAACGATTTATTTTGGAATCTGGCCTGTAGGTCAACAAAAAGTTGAACAGCTACCGTCATTTTTTTAGGCCGTACATTTTTTTGTAGGTCAATTGAAATGTTTGTGTCTTCGTAGCACCAGGTCCTGATCTTCTTCCTCAGATTCACTGCCAGACTCGTTGATTTTAACAGGAGCTGCAATATTTCCATCCACATTTACATTTTCATCCATCAACATAATTTTTCAGGTTATCCATCCAATCTGCATTCATGACGGAGCTTGGAAATTTCTTTTAAATTTGCTATAGGCAAATCATCTTCTAGATCGAATTCTTTGTCCTCCAAATTCAAACTTGAAACTACCTGAGCAAAATAAATCTTTTTTACGGCCAAACAAAATCACTTTCATCACGTGAATGAGAGAAAATAATTTGATGCTCGCCGTAGAAGATTGCAACTTAAGAAAAATATAACGCTCTGGTGTCCGTCTAAGAGAAAATATTTTCTCATTCATGTGTGAAATTCCTGTCCGTGTCCGTCCAAGGGAGTGTCCGTCCAAGAGAAACTGAAAACACTGTATATCTCTGCCGAGTGAAGAGGAATAAAAAAAATGCAAAGAAAAAAATAATTTTACAAACGTATTAATTTTGGGGACTACCCTTACCTTTTTTTCTTAAGTCCTATTCACAGCTTAAGTATACTTAACGTTAGTTTTGAAGTATAGACGAACATTTTCTCGTTCACGCGTTTCTTAATTTTTAGGGGAACATTTTCATTTTTAACTGTACCCCTGTTACTTCTAGCGCCGGTCTCCCCTACTATGGGGCGAAGTACAGGGTGGTGCACGAATCGTGCTACAATAAGAAATTTAAATAACTTAAAAATTAATTTTTATTTTAAATAACTAATGGTTTTTAAAGATGATAGACCGCAATTGACCTCCACGCTCATCCACGCATATGCGGCACCTACTCAGAAAATTGTTCATTGCGGCCTGAAGGGTTAAAATTGGGATCGCCTCAATTATTGTCTTAATGGACTGCTTCAATTCAGTCAATTTCCTGGTCTTTGTTTTGTACACACCCTGCTGGACATAACCCAATAAAAAAAGTCTGGTACAGTCAGGTCAGGTGGCCTTGGGGGCCAGCGGAAAGTGCAGTTTCTGGATATCAATTTGCTTGGGAATTTTCGTTGGAGCTCCGCCATAACTTGTGTGGATACGTGTTTACTTGTTCCATCTTGTTGAAACCAATTCCTATTGAAAGGGATACGTCTTCGACGAAGTTCTGGATAAAAAACTCCTTCAACATCTTTAAATAACGGTCCCCGTTGACAGTTTGTGTTACACCGTTTTCTTCAAAGAAGTATGGCCCGACAATACACCTTGATGAAACTGCGCACCACACAGTGACTCGTTCTGGGTGCAGTTCCATCTCATGGGGCATTTCTGGATTAGATTCACTCCATATACGGCAATTTTACTTGTTAACATTGCCGCTTAAGTCAAAATGGGCCTCATCAGACATGAACAAACAATTTATCAATGTGTTGTCTTCTTTGGCCATTGCAATCAATTTTCGGCAAACTTCCAGGCGAACAGCCAAATCCTGAGGGTTAAACTTGCTTGTAATTTGGACTTTGTACGGAAACAATTTTAAGTCATCATGATGTATCCGTTGTAATGACCGTCTGCTAACTCCAATTTGGCCCGTAGTGTTTCGAGTCGAAACACTTGGATTTGCTTGTATTGCCGACGCAACAGCCACGATTGTATCCTGAACCCGAAAATTGGGATCTCGATGATACGTTCTTCGTTCGATGCTGCCAGATTCGGCAAACATGTTCACCAGCCTCACAATGGTCCATCCGCTCGGGGGAGTACCGCCAAACTCCAGCCTAAATTCCCTTTGGACGGAAATGACGGACTGCAAAGAATTTTATTGCTGCACTATCCAAATCCTTTTTTCAGTATCCCAAGCATTCATTTTGATAAATCTAAATAGTAGCCTTATAAAATAAAAAAAGAAGCCGATTACTCACACTGAAAAAAAGTTATTACGTTTTATTTTTGTAGCACGATTCGTGTACCACTCTGTTTAAAAAAAAAAAATCGAACACGAGATAGTAATCAAACTTGATTACGATTGTAGGAAACACAAAAACGTGGGTCCGCAATTCTTTAATATCTGTTTGTCTGTGTGTAGACCGCTCTACAGCCTAAAGGGCTGCCGATTTGTCCTTGAAATTTGGTATTTAAGCGCGTAAGGTGATTGGCTATCTCCTTTTTTATTAATATTTATTTTACCCCCAAAACTAAGGGTAGGTACCTGACACACAATTGCTTGTATCAAAAATAAAACTTATCTCGAAAACGGCTCTAACGATTTTGATCAGACAAATTGAGTGTACTTTTATAGGTATAGTTTAAATTTTGGTCAAAATATTTTTTACATATGTATTTTGTTATTAACGGTAGGTAACTGAACTAAAAAATCGTACCCAATATGTCAAATACAAAAACTGTATATCCGGGGTTCCTCAAGGTAGTCATATTGGGCCATTGCTATTTATACTATTCATTAATGACATTACTACGAACATTCTCTATTCAAATATATTAATCTTCGCTGATGACTTTAAACTTTTTAATGGTTATACAAATCCGGGTGGATACTTGTTCTTACAACATGATATTGATAGTGTCTTCGAATGGTGCACTCCAAATGGAATGTAATTAAATACAAGGAAATGCAAAGTAATGTCATATTCAAGATCCAGAGAACCTATATTGTCTTCCTATTTTATAGAAGACTGTTTAATTGACCGAATTGAGACCTTTAATGACTTGGGTGTTTTATTTGACACGAAATTGTCATTTAATCCTCATATTGACATGATTACAAGTTAAGCAAGGAGCCGGCTTGAATTAATCAAGAGATTTTCAAAAGAATTTAATGATCGTCATATTGCAAAGATTCTGTACTGTTCACTTGTCCGTCCCGTCTTGCAGTATTGCAGCTGTGTCCTGCTTACGAGGTTTCCATTACTAAAATCGAAAGTGATCAAAAACAACTTCTTGTATTCGTTCTCCGTGATCTTCCTTGGGATCCCAATCAACATCTACCACCATATGAAAATCATTTGAAACTGCTTAGCCTTTCTACGCTAAAGAAGAGGAGGGAAATGAATAATGTTCTTTTCCTTTTTCGATTTTTATCGGGATCAATTTATTCTTTAAACATCCTGAGTATGCTAAACATAAATTCCCGCCGAGGTTAACCCGTAATCCTGCATTCTTTTACATAACTTCCGCCAGAGTTAATTATTGATTAAATACATCTTTAAATATTATGTGGAATGATTTTAATCGTTTATATAATTTAATTGATTTTAACGTATCGAAAAATTGTTTAAAAAAAATACTATTATCCTGTTAATTGTTTTATTGATAATCGATAAACGAAAGCGTGAAAAGCCAAAAGCAGTTCGTTCACCCGAGAATATTGCTGCTGTGGGAGAAAGTGTGCGTGAAGCGCCATCAACATCAATTCACCGTCGTTCTCAACAATTGACCATTTCGGAGACATCATTGAGACGAATTTTGCATAAAGACCTTGGTATGACGCCATACAAAGTCCAATTGGTTCAGGAGTTGAATCCAACTGACCATCCAATACGTTTTCGCTTCGCTAAGTGGGCCTGTGATCGACTTACAGAAGATGCCGATTTGGCCAAAAAAATCATCTTTTCAGATGAAGCTCAGTTTGATCTTGGCGGTTATGTAAACAAGCAAAATTGTCGCATTTGGGGCACAGAAAACCCGCACGCATACATTGAAAAGCCGATACACCCAAAACGAGTCACTGTTTGGTGCGCATTTTGGTCCAGAGGCATAATTCTGCCATTTTTCTTCGAAAATGAACAAAGAGTAGCCGTTACAGTCAATGGCGATCATTATCGGGCCATGTTGAACGAATTTTTGTTCACAGAAATTAAAGAGGAGGATATTGGCAATATTTGGTTTCAACGAAGCTACACTCGATGTTTTGCCCCCTGTTTTTGAAGATCGCATTATCAGCCGCAGAGCTTATGTCGTTTGGCCACCTCGGAGCTGCGATTTGACACCGTTGGAGTATTATTTGTGGGGTGCCGTAAAAGATAAGTGTTACGCCGACAAGCCAGAGACAATTGACGCTTTAAAGGACAATATTCGTGAAGCCATTGGTGAAATACAGCTTCACACAATCGATAATGTGCTTAAAACTTGGACCGATCGTGTAGGCTACTACATGGCCAGCCGAGGCAGCCATTTGAATGGAATTATTCTCCATTATTAACCGGAAGGATTGTACCTTCAAATAAAAAAGAAATTTGAGAAAATAATCAGTAGTTTTTTTTTATAGCATTTTAAAAAAAAAAAAGTTATTTGGCGGACCCTTTATTTTTTATGTAAAATTTTATTTCTTTCTCGTATGTTAGTAAATTTAAACTTACTGTTATATTGTATAAGTAAATGTTTTTAACAACTTATACATCGGTCTGCAGTTGAAATAAATAAATAAATATAAAAAAAAAACTGCCATAGAACCATTTTTTTTTTTGCAAATTTTTATATAGAAGGCCCCCGAAGTCTAAATTTTACTACATACCAAAATTTTCGAAAAAATAATTTTGCTTTGAAATTTCTATATTTATTTCGTAGACTGGTGGACATACCAACATTTATACAAAAAAATATTAAGTAAAAAAGGACGTTAAAATATGCGTAACAGTTTCTGCTAAAAATCTTACAATGTGATCGAAACTAAGATCAAGAACATGCGATCCATCTTATTTTCAATCTACCTATCCGCATCTAACATTTATTTCTAAGAAAATAGCAAATCTCTGCAATGAGGAGTACAAATGTCTTAACGAAACACATTAACATAATTAGTTAGGTCCTTTTTTAATATCTGCTGCATTTACATACAATAATCCAATAAAAATAAAATGTGTCCCAGTTTCTGAGAGAAAGCTATAAAAAATTACTTCCTTCCTTTGGTTTAATTGAATTTCTCTCAAGAAATACAGAAGACACCGTACAAACTATAAGAATAAAAAAAACTCAAAGCTACAAAATGTAATTTCCGTGTGAATAAGTAAAAAGCAACAGCGCGAACGTCTCCCGCCTCACGCCACCAACGACTCAGCTGGCGGCCGCTGCTGCTGCTCTCATTACAAAACGAGTAACATGTGCTGTAAATGTTCAGCCAATCGTAACTAACTATTGCACTTGGTATGCATAAGTATGAATATCTTTCATAGAACACGCATCCTTCGCTAACTATACATATATATATTGTATACGCATAGTGACAGAAGTACGTACACGATTTCCCCACCGATTTTTCGCATCCTTTTTCTTATGGTTAGGTACACATCTTCCTTTGCAAAATCTCATTAGCTATCACGCCTCATGCGTTCTGTCATGTGACTCGCGTAACATTATTACAGAATCATAAACGCAACACACAGCAGGACATTAAAGTTTTTTATATCTAGAAAAGCAAGGAAAAAGAAGTCAAATGAATACAAGAAAGAAAATGAACGAAAAATCTAATAAAACCTCACTTAGTTGGAAAAACTGGGAAAACTCTTTCAATTTCCATCCTTAACAGCTTCTTGCAATTCTTCGGAAATTATAAAGCAAAAAAAAAAGAAAATTCGAAATGAGAGAAAAGTGTGTGCACATTTTCACAAGAAGTCATTTTAACTTTTCCATTTAGGAATACAAAAAAAAATGGAGGCAACCATCATAGTCACAGATATATGTATGTAGGTACATAAGCCAAAGCCACCCACCAAGATCTGACTATTTGCACGGAGGGAGATTATGACGAGACTGGCGTTCGTTGGGTGTCATAAGTGCACTCACATCGTCTGACAAGGCAGACTTGCCTTATGTAAATGTATAGCTTTAGGTTGGGTGACTGTTTAATGTCATGTAGATGAGGCAGATGCGGCATAGATGAGGCATAGATGAAGCAAATGTAGGAGCAAGCGAAAAGCTGAAGTAGGTAGATTGATATACTAATGGAAAGTAGATGGAAGTGCTAATGCTTTCTCAAAAGTTCTCTAATTGCAACGACGACAACGACGAACGCGATACAGCACACGTTACATGTCAAATTAATGCGACTTGTTATTGCACATTTATATTGCATATATACATTCAAGCATTATGTAGGTACTGCGATGATAAAATAATAATGTTCTAGATTTTGGGTAATCAAATCCTCTTTCTGTTGATTGATCGCTCATCATATCTAATGCGAAATTAGAAGGATATTTTGAAATTAAAATTTGATTGATGAGCTACTCGGAATTAATTTAATTATATCCTAAGGGGAAGCTCCTTAAAAAGCTTTGGGCTTGTATTATACTTGTATTAGCCCCAATATCAATGCAGATGATTCTTTGCTTTCCTTGTTCTCGTTTCAGAAATAATTGGATGACGTTTTTTTATTTTCGAACAAAAGGTCACGAGTTTGTGACTTCTATAAGGTGGACATATAATACTTAACGAAACTCTTTTGCAGTGTTAATGCCATTATATACTCTGTCCAACAAAAATAGTCAGTACAGGGATTATGTGCGAGCTTTTTCCAAACCAGTGGTGCCTGTGTATAATGTCACCACACTGAATTAAAAAAACTACCTCTGAAAAAGTTTCTTCCACTGACCAACTTACACAAATTATTGTGGTAATTTCCTGTAAAATATCGTACACCCCACCATGACTTGACCGTCTTCATTTCATGCCCAAAGCATACTCATCATCTACTTCATCTACTTGTTTCTACTTTCGCATAATATAATACAAGTTGAAAAAAAATATACATTACAACAAAGTTACCAAACCCATTGAAAGCAAATCAGTTGTTTTTTTTTTATCAAAGAGCTTTCTGTTTTTAAGCTTTTGAGAACAAAATTTAGTAAGGTGAGGAGGAGAAGTGTTGTCGCTTTGATTTTTCATTTTTTATTTGGTTGTATTTCTAAGCAGCCCGTTAAAATGCCGTTAATTTTGTTCGCTTTCGTTGTTTTTGCAGAAAAAGTTAATTGATTTAAATTTTTTTAGGTTAGATTTAGATTTATTAAAATTCAATATTTACAAAGTTTACCTTTTTGGTTTGTAGAAATCTTATATGACATGGCAAAAGCTGTCTGCCAGAAAAAGTTAATTGTGCAAAGTACCGAAACGTTCAAAACAAATTACGTGGATATTCATTTGCAAAAGGTTTTATAAAGTGAAATTTTGGTTTATCAACAGTGAATAGGTAATTGATATTGTGTTTGTTAAATAGTGAAATAAAATTGTGTTAAATAAATAGTAAAGTTTTATTATATAACTTTTAAGGTTTTCGCGGATACACTTAAAAAACGAGCCTATTTGCTTGGCTTACTGCTCGTTTGTTGGTGTGGTAAAACATAAATTGTTTTTTTTTTAAATTTATTTAAAATTTGCATTGTTTTAAATAAGCAGATGGTAACCCTTACGCACATTTCTCTCTTATTTGAGAGAGAACCTATCTTCCTTGACTATTGTTGTTAGACAGAGTATAAATTACCAGTGGTAAATCTTATTCAATGTGTTTATTTTAAAAGCACACAATGAGAGCTGAGTGCATAGTGAAGGCACACAAGCAGCAGTGTGCAATTGAATATGAAGTACGTAGGTCATGGTGGGACATTCATTGGTTTTAAAAAGCTTACAAAAACAATTTGTAGGTAACTCATTGCTTAGTGTCAGTGGGGATTTCAGCGACAGGCACCAGTGTATTTCAAAAAGCTCTGCCATAAGGTCTGTACTGAATATTTCTCTTGGACTATTACGGTTATGTCAACGATCCTCAGAACAGATGCAGTTTTTTTTGTGGCATAAACCAGCAAGATGCAAGGTTATGCATTGTATGCATATCTATGGTAGACTGAATTTTTAAATGGGGGTTCCGGTTGATGTTGCATTTCTATGTTATGTTTCTCGATTAATACAATTTGCGGGTGGCCTTGGCACGATAGATGTGTGCTCGCCTGTCAACATCGTACCGTTGTCAATGTCGTCATATTTTTGATTAAAAATTAATTTTAAAAATTGTCATAAAATGAGTTGCTGGTTGCTCATCCATGCTGCTCAGGCATAATACAATTAGCGTGTGATTGAGTAAAATAGTATTCCCATACAATATGACAACGTAATAAATAAAATAATGTGAATAAAGAGACATAGATAAATAAAAGACGGTTAAATTCTCTGCATTAGTACAGCCGCCATCCCTGGAGATAAAATTTGAGACAACAACCAGCTCTAGTCTCAGACCATCGCGCCACAGATCTTTCCTATCCTTTTATCTCCTCTCTCACGCCCGCGCTGTGTTAAAAAATATATATAAAGGTTAACAAAACAACAAAAACACCATAATCAAACACTTCTGACAAACTTGAGATTTTTGGTTCCCAAGTACTGTGTTGGTTACGCTCATATCTATCCTGTAGAGCACAACAAGTTAAGATTTTGAAATACACGTTCAAATACAATTTCACTGTTGGTCGGGTGTCCCCCAAGGTAGCGACTTGGATCCCCTTCTTTTTATAATTTTCATTATTGATATTAACACTGTTTTTTTTTTTAAATACTTTAAAATAATGTCTGCTAAATGATGACGATCTTCTAAAGTTATTTTTAAAAGTTTCAAGCTTCAAAGATTGTCAACATATTCAAGCTGACCTTGAATCAAGTTGGTGTCACATCAAAAAATTGAAACATTAAAAACAAACATAGTTTGTTATTCGATTATGCAATTGAATTCTGAAGATAAAGATCGGGTTTCAAGTATGCAAGACTAAGGTATTATTCTTGACTCTTCACTTTCTTTTAAAATTCATGTTGACTACATATTTGGTTTGTAAGGCCAACTCGTTGGTAGATTTTATAAACGAAATGGAAAATATTTTAAGGATCGCTTTGCGTTATTATTTTGCTTAGTTCTTAGTTCAAAGCTACATGCAAATTACTCGAAATAAAATCTTTAGAAACAAGAGAGAAAATTCATAGTAAAATTCTGATTAGAGGCTAACTATGCTACCACATTAAATTCACACCACTTCTTGCCTTAGCATCAACACACATTTGAATCTCTGAACGTTCTGAGTGAAAAAGGTACACAAAAAAGTTTTTCACAACTCAGAGTATCTTCTGAACTTAAATAGAAAAACGCATAAAATAGCTTGATAAGGGGTCAGTTATAGCGATCAGAAAAACGAATCAGGAAAAAAGTTCGAATGGATAATTTATGATAATTTCACGCGTTTTAAACCTAACCTAACCGAATAGAACAATTATTTTTTTGTTAAAAATGTATTTAATTATTTTCCTGATGAAAATTAATTCTTCGTGCCAGCTGATTGCCTCTTGATATAAAATGGAACAAATAACTCCAATTATTTGGGTCCCAATTTTTCTCGTTCCATTGACAGAATTGTGGACGAAAAACTTTTTCGTGCGTGTTTCAATCAGAAAAACTTGATGGCAGACTAGAAGTGAGGCTTGCCAACTGACAAATGTTCCTGTTTGATATAAACGACTATCGGGAAAAATTATTTCATACTGTTTCAACTTTTCCTGATCGCTATAACTGGTCCCTAAGCTGTAGAATAAACTTCTACAAACTCAACAAAAAATGTTACTCCCAGCGAAAAGACTAAAGAAGCAAAAACAAGCGGTATGAATTTTTATTTGCGATATATAAATAAAATACATAGGCAATATAAGGCAAACTATGGATTCGTAGAAAAAGTGGAGCTCGAGACTTTTATCCAACGAAAAAAGTGGGCGCCCAATTTCGCCTGTCTGTCTGTAAGTCTTTCTATCATAGAGACAGCCTAAACAGTTGGGTATATTTGTACCAAACATTGTTTTTTCGGGTACCTGCAATACATTTATTTTTTGTCCAAAAATATAAATCGTATTTTTTTCAAAAACGCCTCCAACGATTTTTATAGCAAAAAAAAAACAATTCATTAATTAAGGGAAACATTTAATGTTAATTTTTTTTTTGAAAAACTGGTTATTTTTGGTACCTCTTGTTTAAAGGAACCAATAATTTGCTTTTCGATTTTCTGGAAAATGATTAATTTAATTTTTTTTTAATTTTTTAAGCTCCTAGAAAGTCCTAACAATAATGTAGAATGTGAACCAAAATTTTTCAAAAAAAAAAAATTAAATAAAAAAACAACTTTTTTTTTGAAAACTCAATTTTTCCAAAACTACTTATTCGATTATTTCGAAACTTCATAATTATAAGTTCCTTGACCCATACAAATTAAAAAAAAAACCTTAAGTCAAAAAAAATTATTTCTCAAAACGACTCCAAGAATTTTGATAATAACATTGAATTATCATATTAGTGCTGTCCACTTTTAAATTAAAAAAAATATATTTTATTTTGAGTAATTATTATTGGCACTTTCCGATTTCGTATTTTCGACTTTCTCACTATTGAATGGACCGATTAATTAATATTATTTTATTTATTCAAACGATCCCAAAAAGCATAAATAAAATTAGATATTCAAATTTTCAAACTAATGTTTATTCGATTTTCAAACAAAAAAAAAATAAATAAAAATCGATTTTTCAAAAATCAGTCAATGAAGTTTTTGAAACCAAAATTTTATATGGATGCATAATAGTTGCTTCAAAATAGCTTTCATCTTATCTTTATTTCGTAATAATGTTTTCAAAAAAAAAGTCTGTGACCGCACATTTTACAATTCAGAGATTTGATACAATATCTTTCTACTGAAACATTTTCTTGTATAAAATAAAATTAGTAAATATAAATAATGAAAAAATATATTATCGAAGGAAAATACGAAAAAAAACCTTCATTTAAACAAAAAAAAAAAAAAAATAAATATAGTATTATAATTCAAACTATAAATTAACGAAAATCAATTAACGAAAACAAAAAGTTTTATACAAATAAATGAATAAGTGAATAAATAAATAGTTTAATAAATAAATTAATAACTAAATAAATAAATAATAAAATAAATAAATAGATAAATAAATAGATAAATAAATAAAGAAATAAATAAGAAATAAACAAATAAATAAATAATAATGAATAAATAAATAAATAAATTTGTAAATAAATAAATAATATATATTTCATAATGAAAGCAAACGCAATAAAAATTTACACAGAAATATCACAGATTAAGGATTAAGCTGGTTTATGAGAGAATTCTCAGAACTATCACAGCTATTATTAAAATTAATTGTTAGTTTTCGAATCCTTTCAAGAACCAATTCAACATTCGCCCTTCTGTGGAGATCAAGGGTTGAATTATGCCAGGGCAGATTTAACATCATTTTTAAAACTTTGTTTTGTGATACCTGCAACTTCTTTATATGGCATGTTGCTGCATTGCCCCATATTGGGCACCCATATAATAGTATTGCTTGGAAAATTACTTTATAAATTATAATCTTATTGTCATTTGTGAGAGAAGATTTTCTATTGATAAAAGGGTAAAGCATCTTACTTACTGCAATACTTATTTTCTTTAACGTGCTTTGAATATGTTGGCCAAATGTAAGTTTTGTATCAAGATGAACCCCGAGATACTTTACGGATTGCTCCCATTCTATTGCGTTACCATTTATTTGAAGCTGACTGCTGGGAAGATAGCAAGCTTTTCTTTTTCGTGTGAAAAAGATGGCTTGCAACTTCCAAACATTCAGCTTAATTTTCCATTTCTTATAATATTTTTCAAGTATTTCAATCGCATTTTTATTCATATTTGTCCAACAATTCAAATGACACATTTTGTTTCCTCGAACTATAAAAACTAAGCAATCTGAAAATTTATATTATGTGCAGGGCTGGCAACGAAACAAGAACAGGCGAGACTTTTGATAGTCTCGCCTCGTTCTCGTTAAAATCGAAAAATTGTCTCGGTTTTGCCGAACCAAGTCTGTTTCGATCTTGGTCTCGCCTTTTTCTCGTGTCTCGGTCTTTCGAATTTTCTGAGGCAAAATTTGAATTGTGTAGAGGTTCATAAATCCATTTAAATCGGAGCCATCCTTCCACAATGTTGACAGCTTATGGCTTGACAGGTAGGCAACATACTATATTTTGACGTTTGGATAAAATGTTTTCCAAGTGTCACCCAAATGTCGTAGAGTCACCTTTTTCTGGAGGGGGCGAAGTCTGAAAAATGAGCGATTTCTATTCCAATGACTTGCGTACATAAATCGTACGTATTCGTATCTGATTATAACTATGTACATATGTATTGTGATATTTTAACGCGCATAGAATATTTCGCAAAAAAAATCTTGATAATATTAAAAAAATTGAACATGAGTACTAAAAAATAAATAAATCAAAAAATATTTCTTCTGGGGAAAATCCAAACCAAACCACCGATATCAGGTCTGCGCGAATTTCGGTACTAAAAATACGTGCTCGTCTCGGCCTCGTTTCGGGTGCTTTTAAAGTAGTCTCTTCTCGGTATGGGTCCGGAGACCATCATTACTAATAACGCCCCAAAAAATGCTGTATTTTCTTAATGTTACTTGTCAGAGTAGATTGAGAATAAAGTTTTCATTGTTTCCCGAGCTCTCGCGTCGTTTTTGAAAATTTCATTTCTGTCACTCTTAATTTATGTAGATATTCATTTTGATCCTTAAATTTGTAAATGTACGAATATGCATTTTTAAAATTCCTCATTTAATTTTTGGAGTAAAAAAAAAATACATTAAAAGTAAAAATGCAACACAAACAAAAAAGTAAATATTCACATTGCTCTCAATGTGAATTCCAAACATGACAGTTGACAACATCCGTCAAAAAACGTGTCCTGTTTGCGAATATACTTGTGCATATGTAATAAAATGTCCATTCGATATTTCGTAAATTAAGAAAAAAAAATCTTTTTATGCAATTTGTAAATATAATGCTCATCTGTCGGTTATTGTCGGACAACGTATTTCATTTAAAATAAAAAAGCATTTTGTGTTATAGTGCGCGCTGGCATTTTTTTGCGGAATGAATGACCTACAATAAAATTTCATCACTTGATCTGAAAAATCGATTAAAAAAAACATTTCTATAGCTACATGTGTAGCTAGTTACTATGTCGTTTTTTCACAAAAAAAAAAAAAAATCAAAAACTACATGACAGGATAATTGAAAATTAAATAGGTATCAGCAACGAAAATCGCCATTTTTTTTTAAACTATGATTTTAAAATGAATAATGGCAATATGTACCAATAATCCTTAAACTATTATATGCGTGGTTATGTATGGATGTAAGTATTCTCATATATAAGTATGTACAGTGATATATACATATGTGCGTGGTCATGTTTTGTGGTTATGTTTTATATCATTCGGTGCGATATATAGTGCGGTTGGAATTTTATCATGTAGATATATGTATGCCCATCAACAAAAACAAAAAGACACTTCCAGATACATTTATCTACATATATTTTAGAGATTTTATTAAATTTTGTATAAAGCTCAAAAAACGACATGATTCATTAAGTTTTTAGAGTTGAAATTGAGAGATTATTGCATTGAGTATGTGGTTATGCTGGTGGCTGAGTGTTTATGGATTAAAATAAATTGATATTTAAGTAATAGAATTACGATGGATTAGAATATTTTTAATTAAAATGCCAAGTGAGCTAATGAATGTTGAAAGCATTTTTGATTTGATTTTTATCCTAAAAATTAAAACTTTAAACAAAAATCTGAGTGAATCTTTTGAATGATTGAATGTTCATTGAATAGATTTTTGTCTTCTTTAAAGAAAATAATATCTGTGGTTAGTCAATTTGTTGAAGAAGATCCAAATAATTTATGGGGGCTGCTTTCCAGCAAGTGTACAAGGTAAATGCTAGCATTCGCCCGAATCATGACCTGGAGACCAGAGCTCTGCTTCATCACTTATGACTCCGGAACGATATAACCGAATGGCGATCTGAGAACCTTGGTTCTACACATGATGTCAACGTTCAAGCCTTATAATAAAAAAGAAATATCATGAAAAAAAATATTTTATATGAGTTTTACTTACGTTTATTTTTGAAACCGCAAAATGGATAACCCTTTATATTTTTAGATTTCGATTTATTTTTTTTCTAATATCATGCGATCCATAAAAAAACAGAAAACCTCACTTCAACTTTCACCTCTTGCTTTGGGTTAGCGTGAAAGGATATTCCTCTTATGTGAATGACACATTTCAACAAAATTCTATAAGACCAACTTCAAACTCTGAGTGTGCAGCAAACTATAAAACCTGTAGAATTTCTAACCCACAAACTTTTCATAAATGCAAAATTTGTTGTTGAACCTTTATCCATCTATCACATCCCTCTGTCTACAATGTGCTCTAGAACCTATAAACTAACATAAACACTTTCGATCTCCTTCTTTTCTAAGGATAACATATCCAAACCTTATGTTTTTTCATCACTGTGGTGCATGTACATGTGGGTATGGGTATTGGTATTTGTAATTCCCCAAACTTTATAATTACTCTCTCCATGTGTTTTGAATTACAACTCTGTAGTTGTTGCAATATTGTAGATGATATAAATGAAGTTGAAAAGGAAAAAAATCACATTCCACAACGGATGCAGTGCTGCATCACCCCTCTTAATGTTAACATAGATTCATGTTTTTGGTTCCCTGATGATTGCACTTGGAATACCGGGAGCACTCAGCAACAGAATAACATCAGCAGCAGCTTGCCTCTCAGTTGGTTTAGTTCGGATTTAGAAAAATTGTTCCAAAAACTATAACACTCAATTCAACCTAAATTATGTAGTTGCGGAACTACAGTAGTACCCGTTTATTAGTATTCTAAATATAAAAGTATTAATTTTTCTAAATAGATGATAGTTTTTTTTTTGGATAATGTCGTCCGCTATTGATTCTTTTTTTTTTCTAAAATAAAAAAAAAATATATTTAAAAATTTTAGAAGCATAATTTTTGTTTGTATTTGGAGTCAAAATGTAGTTTCGAACTATCGACAGTTACCATTTTTTTCTAAATTCAGTGTCACACTGTCATTTTCAGCAGTCTGCCCTAATAATTCATTTAGACAAAGTCTGTGAATAAATGAACCCTGGCTTAATTAATTTACAATTGTCAAAAATCTTTAATCCGGGTCCTAAAACATTGTTGACTTAAATGTCAAGCATTTAACTGGCAAATACTGTAAAGCACCGGCAATTTATGTCATAGGTTTTTTTCAACATCAGAATAAATGCAAATCAATGGGAGCTGGTGTAACCAGAGGCACAGTAAAACTTGTTGTTTTTTTAATGAAATACATTTTTTTTAATGTAAAAACTCTATTTGAATGCTGAAAGGATGAGCACTCGGTGGGTTAAATAATTGAAACACATAACGTTCAAAGTTAAATCTTCAAATTTCCCAGGAGAAATTTTTCTGACATTCACAGGAATAATCTTGAGAAAAATAAAATTATGAAAAAGATACAAGAAATCAAGATTTTCCCCTCCACTTATTTGTCGCACTTAGTCCTTTGGGTTATATGGGTTAAGTATTACTTTCAAACACTGTTATAGTATATACTAGGTGATATAGAGATGGGGGTATACTTGGGTACATTTTCGAGAACTTTCATTTTCTTGCATTACATAACCTAGTAAAAATAAATTACATGGATATTCTACGTACATTTTATTATTTTATGTATGTGATGCATTTTGAAAGCAAACATTTTCAAAAAGTGGTGTTTTAGAAGGATATTGTCATTCGAGACTTAAAGATAATTATCGAAAGTTTATTTTATTACATCTTAACCTAGCAAAAGCGATGTATTTTATTCTGATGTAGATGTCTTAAGTACAAGATATTACCTATTTACAGTCTTTAAATAATTAAGCTACGTTCAAAACATCAATTCATAAACTGGAAAATTCATAATCATAGCCTTGACTCGTCCGTCCTTCAGAAAATAAAATTCACAACTGGCTCGCACGTACTTGCTCTTATGTTCAATCATTTCTTAAGCGTGAAGATTTTAAGTATTCAACAATATTAATTTAGAAACAGAAGAAGAAGAAGAAGAAACAAAATATTCTACCGGTTTTCAAAATACATATCAAAGCCAAGTTCTGGCACTACACCCTATTTACATGAACAAACTCAGGCGGTTTTCGACCCCCCTCTAACTTCAGTACCAATAAAGTCAGTGAAATGTCTTTAATTAGGAAGCGTCCTATTTTGCCACAATAAAAACATCTGACACCTTTCCTACTGCTGCTTCTATCCCGCGAGCTATGCACTGTCCTCTGCTGATGTTGCTGCCTGATCTGCCATTGACCCTGGAATTGTGGTGAATTTCTTCGCTCTGCCTGATGTGAAGAAGTAGATCTACTAGACCGGTTGATGCTGTTGTTGTTGCTCCTTCGTTGATGATTCCCGATGTAATTTACGTTCTTGCCTCTCATCATATCAATATTGTTGTTGCTCATTTCCATGCAAAGAGCGATTTCGGAAGCTTTCTCTAGCGTTTTTAGACCACTTTCATTCAGGAGTCTGTTTTGAATTTTTGAGTCATTTTGACCACATACAAATTGTATTAAGAGCGCTCTGTCCAAAAAACTCTCAAATTCACACTCATTCGCCAACTGTTTCAATTCTACTATGTAGTCACTAATATTTTCACTTTGGTTCTGCTGTCTCTTAAAAAATTTAAAGCTTTCAACCAAACTATTCTTTTTGGGCGCGAAATGCAATTTTAGCTTTTCAATTAATTTGGTATATGTAAAATCTGTTTCAAATTTCGGCGCAATTAAAGAAATTAGGATTTTATATAAATCTGGACCACCAAGGCTTACAAGAAATGACACTTTTTCTGAATCAATTAAAACTTTATTTAACGAAAGTAAATGATCCAATCGTCGTGCATATAAATTGAAGTCTTCACCCAGTGTGAACGATTCAATTGAACCCATAAAAAGTTTAGTACTTTCCGACATTTTGTCACAAATTATTTATTATTTATAGTTCGATACGAATTATAAAAATAACTCCGTCCGATTTATTCCTTATCTAAGCAATTAAAACTTTTAATAATATACTTGCGCCGACCACGCGCTAACCAACTTTTTAATTTTCCTCGTCGCCACTGAAATGTCTTTAATTAGGAAGCGCTTAAAGAAAACACTTAAAGAAAACAACTTGAGAGTTCGGCAGTTCGGCTTAGACTAAAAACATTTATTTTATAATAGTTCTTAAAACTAACAAGAGCTTATGTACTAAGAATAAGAGAGTGAGTGGAGTTTATGTTATCTACATAGGTATATCTCAGTCAGAAACTTCAAAGATCTCAGCATTTGCTAAGGTTCCCTAGATATAAGACTGTAAAAATCGAAAAAACCGTAACTGACTGACTCACTCACTGACAGATCATCAAAATTCTACGACATCGTAGAATCTTGTAATTTCACAACGGTTGGCCTGGTGGTGTATACAAGGGAAAAAATCGAAAATTTAAGATTTTTCATTCAGGGGGCGTTGTAACCGCCCATTTTCATAGAATTGATATACATTATTTGGAGCACTTCTGATTGTCCTAAATTGATGAAATTTGGTACAGCGGTAGGGCTCAAATTTCAGTTTATTATAACAAATTACTCAATTTTGAAATGAAAATTTGCCAAGTAAACCAACACAATTTATGTCAGTAATCATTAAATTACAGATTTCTCTGATAATTTTGAGGTTCTTCCATATTACCCTACTTAAAATATTTGATATTTTACATTACTAAACTTAGGACTTGGTGTAGTTTTAGATCTTACTATTCTTCATGGCTGACTTGTTACGAAAAGGTTTTTGTATATAGAAGAACTTGGCTACTTTTTTAACATTTATGTTTTTGATGTGATTAAATTTTCCAAAAAAAATGTGTTCCAAAACACTAGTCTTAGAAAATTTTGGTTTGCAATTTATTTAGAATACGAAGGACCTCCTATAAAAATATTTTAAACTAAAGCCGTGGAACAGTTTATGAGAAAGTCGAAAATCAACAAAATGGTCTCGGAAAATAATCCAGAAATATTGAAAATTATGCCAGATAGGTGTGGAAAAAGTGCCTGAAAGCAAAATGAAAATTAAGCCAGAAAATTTGTATATTTTGACCTAATTTCCAAATAACGCTTTTTGGGTATTTTCAAACAAGACGAAGGGCGGGTTTGCGCGTCCAGTCGGGGCGAGCCGACATGACATATTGTAAAATCTTTATTCAAAACATAAAATGGATTTCAAATGTAAACAATAAATTTTAAAAAAGCTAAAAAAAAATCGGACTTGTGTGAAGTGTTTTTTACAATTATAGGTTCACGGCTCGGTGCCTACGGGGCGCCCTGCTTTACCCAATATAGAATTTGGGGTGAGTATAAGTTTGGGTATAAGTAAATTTTTTTTGAAACTTTTTAAAAAGAAATTTTCAAATCCAAAACAAAATTTGCATATAATCAAACTTGTACTCACCCCAAGAATTTTTTTTTGGAAAAAGGTCAGAAATTTGGGAAATATTATCAGAAAACTTTGCCAGAATTTTGTATGAAGATTTTTTTTGGCGATTTTTCCACATAAAATAATCTGGCCTAATTTCCTCTGGCGTAATTTCCGGGAGGTTTTGAGAAAATGCTTAAGTACCGAGATTGAAGAAAATGGCTTCAGTAGCTTAGTTTGTAGATCGGAATTCCGGGACCCAGTTTCTTGGTGTTCTGCATCATCGTGATTCAAGTTGGATTAAAATCTGTAGTTCGATTTTTTTTCCAAATGAAAAACGTGCCCTATAGTATCTAGCTCATACATTATGCACAGTCAAAAATGTGCCAAATAAATATTCGTATCTATTTTGGAACCCACAAAACAAAAAAAAATAATATTAAACCAATTCGTAAGCCGGTTACTATTTGCAACTGGACGAAAAACGTTTTGTATGTTCAAGATGATGAAAATCTGCGTGCTCAACTATCTTTTATCAAATATGAAGATCGATAATTATAAACTGGCTGCTAATTTATCAATTTTTGAAACGCTGCTTACCGCATTCCTCGCATACGTGACTATTTCAGTTTCGTCAAATTTCGACTACTACGATTATGGTTTATATTTCAATCTGTAAAGAGGGTATTGCTGTTAGAGAAAGTAAGGTTCAGGAATTATAAGGCTAACCCCACTTAAAGGTAGTAAAACTAATGTTTTATGTTTGTGTTAAACATTTCCTATTCTACTTCATCTTCAGTTTCCAGGCAATGGTGCACATCTTTTGTACATCAGATCCTAAACGATTTCATAAGACGAATCTTCTTATCTTATTATTATGATCCTATATTCCCTCAGCTTTTCCGCTATCCTACTCTATTGACATTTTCCTTAGCCAATGGGAATGAGCATTCGTCCATAGTCCATCCTTAAGAACGTAGAATCTTTGTCACCCTCGAACTACCCTCTGATTGCGCTTACGCCCCTCTTATCCAAAGCTTATGAAAACGTTGGTTACACAAGTTCTGATCTCGAAATCATTGTGCAATCCTCTCATCTTGCGTTTAATCGCAATCTGCTCTTCATGGCAATGGCCAGCACTTGTATTGAGAAAAACAATCCCAAGTTGGAAAGCACTATCAACTTCAGAGATAATTTCCTTAGCCATAAAACAAATCTCTTTCATTGGTTGAGGTGGATGTACACTGGTAGGTGTACCATATTACAAAAACCTGACTTTTCGGATGCAATTTTCTTACTGTGGAATATACGTTACCAAAAAACGCGGGTTATGTCTCTTCTAGATTAACAAACTTGCCAACTTTGTCAATACAAAAGCTTATTTGGTATTTTTAAAGTTTTTAAAAAATTACTTTATTTTGCAAACATCAAAAAACTGTCTTTAAAAATAACCCCATCGTTTTAAATTTCAAGGAGTTTTTTCGACTTACGACCAAGTAGACGTGAACGATTGTAAACTTTTACCTAAAAGCATGGCCGATACCAAATACATTTCACCCTACATTGAAGAAAAGGAAAAAAGCTTCCAACAGAAAACCCCAGTTCAAATAACTGTTATTTACTTTTAAGTCAAATTCCACTAATATCAATTGTTGGGTAAATCTTTTAACCAAAATCACGCACATAAAAAATCATTCATGCATTTCAATTGTTCGCCTTTTCCCCGCCAACCACAGGCATTATTGTTGCGAAATTCAAACCGATTCGCCAAAAAAAAAAAAAAAAAATATTCAACCACATTATAGTAGAACCAATTCCAACCAATGGTACGTGCTCCATGAGAAAATTTCATATCCAAATGATTTCTAATGATGCCATCAACTTACAATCCAAGGATAACCCCAATGAACATCATCATAATTCAACCAAAAGTAGCTTTGAATGTTGTGTCCTTTGTAATATGCAGATATGTATTCTCCTCCATATACACGACCAAGCTGAGCTGGATGCTTAAAAGAAAATATCTTTTGGATATCATTTTTCTATGGACCGCATAACATCTTCATGTGAGTAATAATACAAGTATACCTTATAGGGATATGTATTAACAAAGGGAAATGACAAGATGAGTAAAAATTGTCCTTTTTTTCTAGAGTGTACATAAACTGCATCCATAATTGACTTTATTATGTCAATCACGTGCGATACCATGTCTTACTACCATACACCCAGCCGTATGCCCTCCATCTGGTTGACATTACATCCTTCCATTAAAAAGCAGTTAATTTTTTTTTCTTTAACAATCGAAAAGGACTCTGAGTATAAAGTAGTTTGAACAAAAAAAATCACCATCACGTAAAAACCAACTTCACTGTCAACTACTAACTCACAATCACGAAATTAGGTTTCGCTTAGACTCGCAGCAAAAAGTAACTTTTTGTCTCATGAGGTTTTGGGTGTAAGAGTACCAGAGAGATACAGTCCTTCAATATAGTTGGTCGGTCGTCCTTGTGTTTAGAACTTGAAATTAAATTTAAAAATCCTTTTAAAATTTTTTTTTTGTTTTATGTTGGGTTTTTTGTTGTTGCTTTACATTAGTATATTCCTTACTGAATACAAGGAGAAGAAAGGTAGATTGTTATAGTTACCCTTCTGTGAACCACATCAAATCGTTAATGAGCATAACCGAATCAGGACGAAGGGAATAATTGGATTTTATGTGGCATTCCAAAGAGGATTCTTTATCATCATAATTTTTTTTCGCTTCTTCTTGGTTTCGTGTCATTTTTGTAAGGTCCCTCATTGGGGGATAAATATTTTTTCCCATTTTCGGGGTTTAGCTAAACGCGCACGTGCATCACGTACCTATAAAGCAGTAAAGCTGGCTTCATCCCTTGCGATTGTGATAGGGCATGCTTACACTTCCACCACAACACTACTATGAAATATTCTTTTTTTTTCTATTTTAACTATAGAAGGGAATTCTGGGTTATTAATCTCGATGGCAGGGCATTCTGATATCAATCCGACCATGGATTGAATAAGGAGAGTATAAAACGAAAGTACCATTGCAAAAATAAATGGCAATCGAGGGGGATACAGTAATATTATTCCCAAAGGATTTAACTTCACATTCACCATCAGAGGCGATATGATAATCAAATGAACAGGGGATGAAATGCATCCCTGCTTGGTCTTGTTTTATCCGGGTCTGAAGAGAATCTGCGCTGGATGCATCTAAATGTATGCTTGTGCCTATGAACCTATCGTCCTGGTAGGAAAAGGTTCTCTTTCTGGAAACGAGCTATCTAGATGGAATTGGTATGGTAGCGCGCTGCTGGTGAGATGTGACAAATTACATTAAGTTAATTTTCGCTTATGACAAATAATGAAAACGGAAGATCAGCTATTTTAAGCAAGGGGTGATTCTGTTGGTCAATTATTTTTCTACGCAAAGGACATCTGTCAAAAAATATTTTCGAAAAGTAGCAAGAGTGTTTGATGACATTGTTGGTTATTGTTGTTCGGGTGTATGAGGGTTCGGTGTATGCTTATTTAGGTGTTAATCTGACAAACAAAAAAGGACCACTATGTAATTTATATATAAAGATATTTATTTGCTTACAGTTACAGTCAAACCTTTAGTATGCGAATAAAATGCAATAGATTTGTATCCGTCAAGTGTCTACCTATAACATCCAATCAAATATGTAGTGTTGGCCAAAACAAAAGCAACTTTAATTGCCTCTTTTATTAAGTAATTAAAAAACAAATTTGAGAATCAATCATGGTATATTTTTGTTTTTAAAATTTAAATAAATATTTACAGTTTCTAATCTTACTAATGTTATAAATGTGAAAGTTTGGATGGATGGATGTATGGATGTTTGTTGCTCGATAACTCCGGAACGCCTGAACGGATCTGGCTGAAATTTGGTACAGAGATAGATTATTGTCTGGAATAGGCCACATGCTACCTTTTATCCCGGAAAAGTGTATGGTTCCCGTGGGATAGGTGTGTTTTAACTTTTCATAGAGCTCATTCTACAAATAGCCAACATAGCTTTTATTCAAAAGCTTATCCTGCAAATCCATGTGCATAGAAGCACATGGATTTGCATGAAATTTGATTGGTAGATGGACGGGGTACTGGATTCTCACATAGGTCATTTTTATCCCGAAACAAATTAGCGGTTCCTATGGGAGAGGATTAAATATGAAAAAATATATACATATACTGGGGTGTTTGTTTCGCTTTCACGCCTCAACGACTGAACGGTTTTTTATTGTAGGTGTATAGATGTCATTCTACTCTGATCATCCCAGTCCTGCTTTATGGCACGGAGAAATGTACTCTATCAAAAGCGGATAAAGATATCCTTAAACGTTTCGAGCGTAAGGTTCTTCGCAAGATTTTCGGCCCTATCTGCGTTAATGAGCTTTGGAGGAGAAGGTTCAACCACAAACTATACGAGCTGTACAGCGACATTGACCTGGTACAAAAAAATACGTATATCACGTTTAAGATGGCTAGGTCATATAGAGCGTATGGACAACAATTCTCCTGCTCGCAGGATCTTCGATTCCAACCCAGAGGGAATACGCAGTCAAGGAAGACCTCGCCTAAGGTGGCGCGCTCAAGTGGAAGATGACCTCAACCAACTTGGAGTGCGTAACTGGAGGCAGCTAGCCAATGACCGAGCTAGCGGGAGAGGCATGTTGGTTGATGCCCAGGTTTTGTAATTCATCTTCAACTCTTTTTTAGTTGTTCGTAAAATCCAGGAGAAGGTTTTTGCGCAAGAAAATTTTGGGTAAACCCTCCAGAAAAGTCGGTAAATTTTAAAAATCGAAAATTGATTTTTTGTATTAATTTGTGAATGCAAATGTTCCGGAATGGCTTTTCGAATGAAAAAATAGACAATTCTTAGTGGAACACACAAAAAATTCTAGAAAAACGCGAACATTTTATTCTCGATGATATATAGATAAATTTAAAGCATGATTTGATGATATTGGACAATGTAAAGGTGGAAAATTCGTTGTGAAGCTTGGAAAATTTCGGATAATCCTATACTGATATTATAAATGTAAAAGTTTGGATGGATGGATGTTTTTTGCTCAATAACTCCGGAACAGCTGAACGGATCTGGATAAAATTTGGCACATGGACACAAACATACTCGATTATCACATAGGTCATTTTTATGCCGACAAATGGAACCGAACAGTTCGTATGCCTATATGGGAGAGGCTTATATATGAACAACTTTATTTTTGTTGTTCTTACTTTTTGAATATACACGACTAACATCGAAGCCAACAAAATCTAAATTTTTGGCCAACAGCAAACGGCTCGCCAACCAGCCCTCATATAAGAAGAGCACAGCGAGCGCGAGCATGCTAGGCGAGCATGTTCGTCGTTTGTGCCTACATTCAACGACTGAACGGTTTTGAATGAAATTTTGTAGGTGGATAGATGATTTCATTAGATTCCCGTGGGTCCGTAGCATCGCACGGATAACTGCTAGTGGAAAATAAAATAAAATAGTTTTTGTAATAGTTCAATATAAGGCTGGTCAAAACTACTTTTAACAAATGCATATTTTTTTTAAACTGTATAAAATATTGCTAGTATTTGGTAGCAGATCCTTTGTTTTTTATCACTTCGGCACATCTTCGAGGCATGGAGTCAATTAATTGTGGATACTTTCCCAAGCCCATTTAATTTATTCCAACTGATCACCTTTATTTTTGTAATTAGTCCTTACAATTTGTCCATCTACAATTTCCCAAAGATTTTCTATGGGATTGAGATCTAGTGACTGTACTGGCCATTGCAACACATCAATCCGGTTTTCTTGAAACCACGTCTTAACCGTATTGGACGTGCGCTTTGGGTCGTTGTCCTGCTGAAATATCCATTTCAGAGGCAACTGATCATCAGCGTGTGGCAGCATTATACTTTTCAAAATGTCACGGTACATAAAACGATCCATTGTACCATATATTTGGTGAATCGGTCCCAGTCCATGCCCTGAAAAACATCCCCATACCATAACGTTTCCTCCTCCGTGTTTTACAATAGCTTTGGTGTAACGTGGATTTAGTGCCTCTTTGGCTGGTCTGCGAACACGACCGAAACCATCGGAACCCTTGAAATTGAATTTGGACTCGTCCGAAAAGAGTACGTTCCTCCATTTTCTAACGGCCCAGTTGATGTGGTCATGAACAAACCAAACATGCCTCTTAGACCTATAACGTCATCAATGAGAGTTCCTTGTTATGAACTTGCAAAATAATTTTACAGTCCGTGACAAGAGATTCGGTCTACTCAATTAAAAGTTCTTATCAATTAAAAGATAAGTTAAATAATCTGGTTCTAGAACAAACTGATGTTTTAGTATCTTATGATGTTGTATCATTATTTTGTAACGTTCCTGTACAACTGGCAGTAGCCATCATTAGGAAAAAATGGGAGACAATTAGTAAACATACACTGTTGATCCAAACCAAATTCATAGAATTGTTGGATTTTTGTCTTAAAGAAAACAATTACCTTCAGTATAAAAATAACTTATACAGACAAATGCGAATGACGAATGCCAATGGGAAATCCACTTTCTCCTACCATTGCCGATTTAGTTTTGGACAACATTTTGGACAATAAATTTGCCGATAGTAACAAACCAAAGATAATCGTCAAATATGTAGATGATATATTTGCAGTTGTTAATAAGGGGGAGGTCGACAAAGTTTTACGATGCCTTAATTCATATCATGAAAAAATACAATTTACCGTTGAGAGGGAACAAAACAGAGCGATAACGTTCTTAGACGTCAAGATTCATCGCGTTAATGATAGACTATCTCTCTATTGATATCAGAAAGACACAGCATCTGGAAGACTTGTCAACTTTAGATCCAATCAAGCAAAGCATATTCTTATTAATGCAGCCTCTAATCTAGTTCAAAAAGTCTTTGCGTTGAGTGACCGGGCATTTCACGGCGCAGATGAGAAAATAGTCACACAAATCATCCTAGATAAGGGCTATCCAATGGAAATCATACGGAGCCTGATACTTCGCCAAAAACACAAAGCTCCTGTTGATAATCGGCAAAAAGAGAGAGGTATTTATAAGAGTATAGTTTATGTTCCCAAACTGTCAGAAAACTTTAAAGAGACGGTTAAAAATAGTACTAATGACGTCAGTTTAGCGTATAAATCCAATAGGACGCTGGCACCTCTTTTCACCAACATGAAAACGAAAACGGAAAAGGATAAATGCACAGACGTAGTCTGTAAAATTAACTGTCGTGGCAATGCGGAAAAAAATTGCAATCTTTCCTATATCGGTACAACGAAACAACTTTATCGTCAACGAATTTCCAACCACAAATCCGACATTGATTTAAAAAGCACTGAGAAGACAGCATTGGCCTTACACTCCATTTAGCGTGGACACAAACCAGATTTTGATAGAGTGGAAATCCTGGAAAGGGAGAAACATGTCTCCAAGCGGTATATTCTAGAAACGCTTCATATTATTAACAACAAAAACAATATGAATCGTAAACAAGACAGCCAGAACATTTCAGCTGTTTACTGGTCTTTGGTGACTAAGCAGAATCCGTGACAATTTAAAGCCGACTAAACTGCAATCGAAGTGTTTTTTTTTATATCATAAACATTTTTTTTAAACATTGCTTTATATTTATCTTTCATTGTATTATTTATGTTTATCTGTAATACGTACTAAATGTAAATTTGCCAAAAATGTACGCTAAATGTTCTTATGTGTATAATATGTTCATTTTATAATAAAAGATCCCCTAAAGAAGACCGCAACCACCGTCGAAACGTCGGGAAAGGAAATGAAATTGTTTCATTAAAAAAACATTACGACCAAAACAGCCGAAAGAGATATATTTAAATCTCGAACACTTACAATAAAAAGTTGCTTTGTTTTGATCAGCAAAAAATTGGGTTCACCGTCCTACTTATATCATATTTAATTAACCGTTTTGAAAACTATTTTCTCTTGTCGTCTATTCAGAAGTACATTGTTGTACATAATGTAGTAAATTTTAGAAAAAAAATTAACATGATTTGTTTTAGTTATTCAATTTTGAATGACATAATGATGGTAGTTTTAGTTGCTAATGTTTTGGCCAACACTGTATATCATGTAGTGTTTTCCTCCATTTAAATCACCCATTGTACTGGTTGGTTGAACCCCACCCCTTCTCGTACTTCATTGAATACTGAATTCATTTAACAATTTAAAATTTTTAAGATATGCTTAGGTAATACACTTTTACGATTCCAATTTATTTTGTCTGCAGGAAGATTCAAAAGCCACTTGGTATTTCATAGTTACGATAGGAATGTGGATCTTAGAATGCTCGTATAAAAATCTCATATAACTTTGCCAAGTACATATATGCTGCTATGAACGTCCTCCCACCCCAACACACATTTCATTGAATTTTTCTCTATTTCTGTGTAATTTCCAAAACAAGACAAAAGCAAAATAATGTTTTTAAAGCATCTTTACATTATTCCACTCTTATATTCAGAGCTCAAAAAAATGTCCACATTTTTCTAGTTTTTTTTTTAAGATTGCTATACATTTTTCTTGCCTATATTATATACTTGCCTTTTTAAGCACTTTTTATGTCATTTTCAAAATTTGTAAAGCCAAATGTTTTGGGTAAAATTCGAAATTTTGATTATTAAACTTAAGTTTCTTGACGAGAACAAACTTTCTATTCTTTTAAAAATCATAAAAAAAAAGCCAAATTTTTATTTCAATTCAAAACAATTTCTAAAAGAAGTCTGGGCAGTGAGATTGGATAATATTGTGGGCCAGTATGAATTACCATCTCGTAATATCAGAGGGATAATTGGTTTCGATTTGATGCCGCTCACGGATAATAACAGGAGCGTTGCTTTCTGCTTTTTAACAACAGAAGTCATATAGCGTTCTGTGTCTGAACGTTAAATTTTTTTTTTTAATTATGCGCCCACTCAAGGGGTTATGAATACCCTTAAAATGTTTATACACAGTGCGAGCGATTAGGAAAATGGGATAGGATTTGACAGGAGATACCGATGTACATTGGTTTTAAATGCCTGATTATCGCAATGGGAGGGAAAAATTCGGTCGGGTAAAGCATTCCACATTCGGGTTGTGCGGCTAAAGAAAGAATCTCTATACTTGACAGTACGTCCGAAGTTGGGCTCAAGGGTAAATTGATGGGCTTTCCTAGAAGTGCGAGTGTTACGGTTGAATAGTTTAAGGGGAGGAATGCAACTGGCTATTTCACTAGAACACTGTTTATTATAATACCGATAAAATAATGAAAGGCATGAAACATTGCGACGGCGCGAGAGAGGCTCAATTGTTTTAATTATTTTTTCATCACCTATCATTTTTAAAGCTCTTTTTTGGATTCTGTCCAGGAGACTTAAGTGCGTTATGGGAGCACCTGCCCAAATATGACAATTGTACTCAAGCTTTGGACGAATGAAGGCTTTATAGATTACAGCCAGATCAGAAGGGGAGAAATATTTCTTGCGTCGTCTAAGAAAACCCAAACATCTTGCAGCATTTTTGGCGACGTCGAATATGTGTTCATTCCACAAAAGGTGGTCAGTGATGCACATACCGAGAACTGAAAGTTGTTCGGTTTTCTCGATGCAAGCGCCGCTAATGGACAACGGCATTGGGGGAGGGTCCCGCTTTAACGATAAAAGACAGCATTGGGTTTTTGAAGCATTAAATTCTACGCGGTTTTTTATTCCCCATTGGACAATGCTGTCTAGATCGGAATTTAATGCGCTAATCATATGCTGCCGTTCAAGTTCCACATCCGAAGGACATGGATGAGAATCTAAAAACGAGTATGAAAGGCTTAGGGTACTGTCGTCAGCAAAACAGTATATTGGATTAAAAGTTTCAGACAAGAGATCATTGATGAAAATGAAAAAGAGAGTGGGAGACAGAACGGAGCCCTGGTGCACACCAGCATTTATTTTATGAATATCACACTTGAAACCGTTCAACACAACTTGTATTGAGCGATCCGAAAGGTAATTTCTAATCCAACGAAGAAGAGATTCTTCGATAGCAAATGCACACATTTTCGATAAGAGAGCTTGATGCCAAACTCTATCAAATGCTTTTGAAATATCAAGCGCAATAATCTTACTTTCTCCAAAACGATGTAAAGATTTGTGCCACTGTTCGGTGAGATGTACGAAAGACATACTGTCGGTCATTAAGGGGCTTTCGTTCTTCAAGATATTTCTTAAGCTGATAGTTAATCAGCGTTTCCATGACCTTGGAAAGAAGGGACGTAAGTGCAATTGGACGGTAGTTAGAGGGTGAAGAAGATTCGCCATTTTTAGAGACGGGCTGGACAAATGCTGTTTTCCACCCACGCGGAAAGAGACCAGTAGAGTAGGACAGATGGAAAAGCTTACGCAGTGGTTTTGCCAGCGTAGAAGAACACCTCTTCAGAACAATAGGGGAGATACTATCTGGACCAGCGGATTTGTTAAAACCGTGATTTTTGATTCCCCATTTGATACTCTCGTCGAAATAAGAACAAATGAGCATATATAACATGCTGCTGTTGAAAATGAGTGAGTACTGTCATTTGTAAAACAGTTTCTTATATTAGAAGTTTCAGCCAGAAGATCATTCATGAATACAAGCACAAGTGTGAGAGACAAAACACAGCACTGTGGTACTGGTACATCAGCATAATATTTTACAAATTTCTGATTTAACCCCTTAAAGCTATCCCTAAACGACGAACATTCTCTCCGAACATGCTCGTGGTCTATATCTTTTTCTCGTGTATGGGCTGATTCGTGAACCGTTCAATATTGGCGAAAAATTTCTATTTTGTCGTGTTCGTTAGCTTCGTAGGGCCATGTTCGTATGCAAACCTCATTTTTCCTTTGAACGTCACAGAGTTCATATCGCGGATGAAACAAAATGCCAACACCAACATACCACCTTTATCGCACATTGGAACCAAAAGTTTAGTTTAATCTTATTACTTTAAACGAGCTAAACTTGAATATCAACCCTATTCTGCTATCCGATCCCATCGAATCTTTCGATAACCGTGAGTATTTCGCTCAATTTATTTTTTGAGTCGAAATCTTTCCTTATTTTTTGTTTGTTTATTTCTTAAGAGAATTTAATTGATTAAATTTATTTTTGGTCGAAATTTATATACTTTTTTGAATAATTCGTTTTTTCGACGGTCTTTGTTCAAGTTGTACATAAGTTTTCATTAGAAATTAAATATTTATTTACTTTTTTCCACCACTTTCCTGTACTCAGTTGTTCACCATCCTAGTATTGCCCAGCACTAACACAATTCAACAAATAAGTATGCAACGAACGCTCAAGAGTATGCAATTTCTAAGTCATTGTATATATTTCATTAAATTATCCAATGCACAAACCATTTTCTTTTTTCAGCAACAGATGTCGCTAGTGGAGGTGTGTATTTTTTGCATTTTTATGTATTGTTTTAAACAATTTCTGTGTAGTATATTTAAATAATTTTGTCATTCTGCACATCCATGCAAAAAATGCTTTCGTTTGATATGTAATGTATGCCCCTTCGGTTTTTGTGGGCCGCGAAAAGTGTACCACAAAAAACATGTTCGCCGTTTAATTATATGATTATAAAATATTTTTAGCATGATACTAGGCTAAAAAGAGGGTTTTGCTAATTTTAAACCAATTTAGTATCGTACTATTTTTTTAACATTTTACTAAAGTTAAAATCACAAAATGGCTACTTTATTTTTATAGTATCGTACTAAATCCATATGCCACTTTGACATTTACAAACGTCAAAAAGTTATGTTCGCTTACTTTTTTGCACTATTTTAGGCGTGTTTAGTTGTAGTTTATTAAGAAAATAGATTTAGTATGGTGCTAGTTAAAAAGTGTTTAAAATTAGGAAAATATTAGCAAACTGTTAAGTACTCGTAGTATCATGCTAAGCCCTTATCATCAGGTTTAAAATTTTGTGCCTATGCAAATATCTAACTGTCTGTTATTTGAATACATGCAATAACTTTACGTGTTCATGTCTAATTCGAAAAAAACTCGGTCTTCAAGCTACAATTTTTTTATGAATCAATATTTGTCGTTTATGCCAAACAAACTTGTCATATCATCAAAGAGGTTGAATTCGTCTTTCCTTTTTTTGAATATTGAATATTTTGTCAGCAGAACATGGCTGTTTTTTTTTTTCATTTTTAAAGTTTTCTCTTGGCCTTTGTATTTGGTTGTAAAAATAATGTGCATTTTTGATGACCACTTTTTGTTCTACTTCGACAAAATAGTCGCACTGCGTCTTATTCTAAAACCATATGGTACATACATATGTGTTGTTTGCTCTGATAACCTTTAAAAATAAATTCGAATACGTGTTTTGGAAGGCCAATTCCTGCGCTATGATTTCAAATACATGATTAATTTTTAAAGCAAAGGTCTATTTTGCAGCATATACCTACCTATCTCTTACTGTCAACATTTCCTACAGCTTGACAAAATACTGCCGCGTGGCTGCTGTGTATCCCTTAATTTTGTTTTTAGTTAGATAAATAAATTACTGGTATAGATATATGCTATTGAGCTCCCCTGGCAGCCCTACTTGTATATTAAAAATGAAGAACACATACACGCTATATCATTTTTTTTTTAATTTATCACCTCCATTAAAACATTAAATAATATATCTTCATTTTGACGTGGAATTGTGATCCAGCTAGAGCAGTCATGATGTGTGTGTATGTGGAATAAAAAGCAAAGAGGGGAACATTTTGTTCAATGTCCCATGTTTGTATTGATGATGGCAAAGTCTGGGTTGGGAGTCTTTCAACCGCTTGCCTAGGAAGCCAAATTAGGTGTTCGTGTCGTCGTCGTCGGAAGGAATCAGAATTAATTCACTTGTTCCAGAACTTATCTGTCGGCTGTCGGCGCGTATCTATAATATTGTATCCTGAAGACACACACACACATCACTGAAAACCGCACCCCTCCTTTGTCTCTTTATCTGTCTGTCGCCTGGTTTATTTTCTGCAATTTTCCCCGCGTTAAAGTTGACGGTTTTGCCTTTAAATTTTGACGTGTGCTCCCCCAGATCCCAGACCAATCCAGAGGCACTGGCACAGGCACACATATCATCCAGGAAAATCTTATGGATGACTCTATTTTCGGTTAGTGTAAGTTTTTGTTTCCCACATTCAAAATGCCTCAGTGACAGGCGAGTGGTTGTGTAATTTAATGAATTTATGATGACAGTAGAGTTATTATAATTATTTTCTTTTCTCCTTTTTTCTCCCATCTGTTTGAATCCTATGTCCCGACTCCAGACATGAATGATTTTTATATATTTTTTTATTTATTTTTTTTTAAACGACAGAACGGCCTGGTCGAACAACTTAGTCGTGCAAAAGATATGGAGTTAATTGCGTTAATAGCATTCTTCGGGTTGCATCGCTTCGGATGTTGCCAAGTTGGCATTCTAATTTTCATTCTTTAATGAAATAGTTTAATGGCTATGGCTACAGGGCGAGTAATTAGTACCTACACTTCTACACTTGCGAACGAAATGAAATTGTAGGGTGAATTTGGAGACTTACACAAGAAAAATATATATATTAAGGAGACCTCCAAGAGTGTGTTTTTTTTTGTCAGTAAAAGTGGATGGGATGGCAAAAGATTTATGAATTAATTTGCTTTTATAAATTGAACTGAAGGTTAATGATGCCAAGGCCTAAGGAAGATTTTTTTTTTGTTTCTTTATGGAGTAATAATTAAAACCTCTTTTCTATCTGAATCACATCGTTAATGGAATTCTGTATTAGAGCCATGGAGACTTATAAAAAAGTTAAGTGAAATAATATTTTTGCTGAGTAATTAACGAACATTATAAGTTTGTGCATGTTAAAAAAAAAAAGAAAAAGTTGTAAAAAAACTGAATGGTAATAAATGTCAGGGCCGACTTCGTGCCTTTCGATTAAGATTGAGTAATTAGGGGCAAATCAATTGATGACTATGGGTTAAGTATAGGTATAACTTTTTGTAAATTCGTTTTAAATTAAAGACAAGAAGGTGATAGTTTTTGGGTTGTATAAAATGCACGTGCATAGCTGTTAAGGTCAAACAGGGGCTTAAGTTCTGTGCTTATAATCATCGCTCTTAAATAATATTCAATGTTGACATGCTGCGTCAAATAAGATCTTGATGCACACCAATTCGTTATGCTATTCCCTGAATATATCCTCAATAGTTATAAGGAGGGGTGTGAAGTTATATATTTGAGGCCTAACTGAATTTTGAATGAATTTTAGGAGGTTCCGACTAGATCTCGCCATATTGCTTAATAGGGACTCTTCAAGGGCTGTTTTCTGTTCATCTAGATATTCTCTGCACAAGTTAAGTATGCTGAAGTCATTTCTGATTTTCATATGAACTGTAAACGTGTTCTCTTTCTTTACCTTAAGAGATCCGATTAGGTTAGGTTAGGGTAGGTTGAATTGGCTGTGAGGAAAACGGCTGACACACTTAGACCTTATAGATATGCCCATTGTATGATACAGGGTGTCCCACGAACCGTGCTAATGCTAATTACCGGCTTATTTTTTTTTAATTTTATAGTCTACTCTTTAGATTTCCAAAATGAATGCTTGGGATACTGAAAAAAGGATTTGGATAGTGCAGCGGTACCATTCCTTGCAGTCCATCATTTCCGTCCAAAGGGAATTTAGGCTGGAGTTTGGCGGTACTCCCCCGAATAGATGGACCATTATGAGGCTGGTGAACATGTTTGCCGAATCTGGAAGCATCGAACGAAGACCGTGTCATTGAGATCCCAATGTTCGGGTTCAGGATACAATCGTGGCTGTTGCATCGGCAATACAGGCAAATGCAAGTGTTTCGACTCGAAATGTATCGGGCCAAATTGGAGTTAGCAGACGGTCATTACAAGGGATACATCATGATGACTTAAAATTGTGTCCGTACAAAGTCCAAATTACAAGCAAGTTAAACTCTCAGCATTTGCCTGTTTGCCTGGAATTTTGCCGAAAAATGATTGCAATGACCGAAGAAGACAACAAATTGATAAATTGTTTGTTCATGTCTGATGAGGCCCATTTTGACTTAAACGGCAATGTTAACAAGCAAAATTGACGTATATGGAGTGAATCTAATCCAGAAATGCTCCATGAGACGGAACTGCACCCAGAACGAGTCACTGTGTGGTGCGCAGTTTCATCAAGGAGTATTGTCGGGCCATACTTCTTTGAAGAAAACTGTGTAACACAAACTTTCAGTGTTGAATTGAAGATGTTGAATTCGTTTTTTTTTACCTAGAACTTCGCCGAAGACGTATCCCTTGCAGCAGTATTTGGTTTCAAGAAGTTGGAGCAAGTACACACGTATCTACACAAGTTATGGCGGAGCTCCAACGAAAATTCTCAAACAAATTGATATCCAGTAACTGCACTTTCCCCTGGCCTGACCTTGGGGGCCTGACCTGACTGCACCAGACTTTTTTATATGGGGAAATGTCAAGCAGGAAGTGGACAAAACGAAACCCAGGAATTTGACTGAATTGAAGCAGTCCATTAAGACAATAATTGAGGCGATCCCAATTTCAACCCTTCAGGCCTCAATGAACAATTTTCTAATCAGGTGGCGCATATGCGTAGATGAGCGTGGAGGTCATTTGCGGTCTATCATCTTTAAAACCCATTAGTTATTTAAAATAAAATTTAATTTTTAATCCAATAAAAAAAGAATTAATGAAATACATTGATTAAAATAAAAGTTATTTGAATTTCTTATTGTAGCATGATTCGTGGGCTCTTTAATTAAACCAATTGGCGCCTCTAATGAAGTGTTCAAAGAGAGCAGACCTCTTGGGCGTTTTGGATTTATATCTGGTCTGGTCTGGTAGCCAGGAAAGTAGTGATGTTTAACCATTTTATGATTGTTTTTCTTATGGCGTTTTGTTGCAACGTAAGTCTACCGGTAGCGATAGGCATACCGATTGTCTCCCTTGTAGGTTGAATTGGTATTTGGGTTCCATTTCTGGTGAGTTTATCGGCTTTGCAGTTTCCCAAGATATCCCTATTTCCCGGCACCCAAATAATGTGAATGTTAAACTATTCTGCCATCTCTCTGACAGATGATCGACAATTTCGGGTAGGTAAAGAGTTTGTGAAAACAGCGTAAAATCTTTGAAAAATATGTTTTTTTTTTTTTTGAAAATTCAATATTTCGAAAACTGTTGGACGATTTTTTTTCGAAATTTTGTTTTTAAATTTATATTATTAAATATTTAAAATGTTCATACTAATTTTTTTTTAGAAAAAAATTAAGAATTTTTATACTCGTATATGAAAAATTAAGTGAAAAATAACTTTAAAAATACATTTAGCCGTTTCTATTAAGAATCTTTTGCATATAATGTGATCGAACATAGGAGCAAGTACGTGCGATCCAGTGGTGCATTATATTTTTTTCTGTCAAGTAGCATACAAAATACAAGGAGAAAAAGAAATACAATCATATATTATTAAAAAAAATCAATTCAATGCCCTCTGTGATTGAATAGAATTACTAATTATCTGAACTCAATTATACTTCGGATGAAAAGGTAAAGTAATTGCCAGTATGTTCCTATTGTTGTTTTCCGTGTAAAATTTTTACATTGCTGTACTTTCTAGTCACGAGAACTCGACTATATTCCTTCTCGAAACACATGACATTTCGTGTGCTCAGCAATTTACTCATAATGCTCAGGCAATATGCTCTGCACATATTCAGAACGAAAAAAGAAACATACATTTGGAGCTCTTAACATTCTGAGTGAAAAAGAAACACAAATAATTTTCTTGATAACTCAGAAATACCAATACCTGAAATATATTGAAGGTATATAATAGAGTATCTCCTTGCCAAACAGTGTACTCACTTCGAATAATTCGGAAGTAGTCATCCCATTGCACCGTGTGTTTTTAAGTTTCACACAAATCGAATGGTCCAGCTTACCCGAAATCCCGAGATCGGCCATCAACATATAGAGCTCTAGACGATGAATGCTATCATAGAATCTTTGCTATCATATAACATTGCGCGCACTAAAGGGGTTTTGAATACCCCTAAAATGATCAAGCATAGTTCGAGCACTAGGAAAGTAGGGAAAGACTTAAGAGGAGATGCCAATGAACATGGTTTTGAATTTCTGAATATCTGAGTCCTCAGTGTTGTTATCTAATCGTTTCCAGCCAGCTCTTCAGCTGAATATTTTAATTTTTTGAAGACAATTTCCAGGAAGTAAAAGCTTATTATTCCCTTCGAATAGATTGCGCACAAAATTCTTCCATCAAAGAACAGCTATTCGAAAATTTGCCCCCAACTGATATAAAAAAGATATTTTCGGGTTAATTTTGTTTTAGGGTCACTTTATGTCAAACACATTTTAATAACAAACATGGTAATCCTTTCGAAGCAACACAGCCTCTTTCTGTCGCGGTTGTTCTTCTCTTCTTAATGACTGTGTTCTGCCTGTTGTGCTGGATGATTTAGAAAAGCCACAACATTTAACAACAAGCAATCTCAAATATTCCCATAAACCATAGTCAGAGAACCGAAGTGTCATAGACATACAAAAAAAAATCTCTCCAAAACCGGAGACGTATGATTTTTCATTTGGATATATTTCGAACAAGTGATGCTTGGGCCTTCTTCCATGGCTTCGCTTGTTGTTTATTTGTCAGTCATTTGTCATTTTTTGAGAAAAAAAAAGTCATTCAGCTCACATCACACAAGAGACATGACATGAGGGAGAAAACAAAATAAACAACAACTCACATTCTAACAAACACAAAGATGCTTCAATTTCAGTGTGAATTGTGACGTGGATGTCAAAGGAATATTTTTTTCCTTCCTGTGCTGCTTTCAGTTGATTGCCGAGGCAATTAGCAAGGTTGAGATCGGGATTGTATCTGCAGCGTTGCACACACATATTTGATTTTCCTTTTGTCAAGAAATTTATTGATAAAATAAAAAAAAAAAAAAAAAATATGCTGAGTAAATGAAGGGAAAGGGATTCCATAGTAATCTTCGTTCTATTAATGACATTCTCGTGTGAACTACCATGCAACGGGAAAAGGCACGCAGTTGTAGCACAATAGGGGCAAGGCGCTACTGTGTGTGAACACAGCCGATGATCGTGATCAACTTCATCATCAGGCCATGTCTACGAACTACGTCGATGAGTGACACTTAATTTGCAGTTGTTGTTTTTGTTGTTGTTGTGACATGCGACGGGAAAGCAAAGTGATGGATAACGATGATAGGGGTAAATTAGAAACTATACTGAATGTGATTATGGGGCAATCACGATATCATTCATCTTGTGCGTAAACAAAAATGTTATGGAATTGATGTGGTTGATTGCGGTTATTGTGAGAAAAAATATACCTAACTAGATAGATTCCATATGGGAAATAATATGAATTTTTAACACCTTTTTCGCTTTCTTTGTAACTATTGTAACGAGACTCCTGATTATGGTTAAGCATAGTCGAAGTTATTTAAGAATTTATACACTTTTGTCTCTGTGGTAAAACGAATGTATCGATTGGCTGGTGTGTCGGAATAATTCCACGGGAATATATTTCACACGAAAATAAGAATGGTGTGGGAACTCTGGTATTTTGTGCGTGAAAGGTTATATGTAGTTGATTTTGAATTTTATTTACTTTTCATTTTTTCTCTATGGCGCGAAGACATGGACTCTATCGAAAGCGGATAAGGATATACAGTAAAACCCGGATAAGTGCCTCACGCTAAATGCCCCACTTTAATATGCACTTATGCGCGTTGGGCAGTTATAAAAAAAAACCCACTCAAGTGCACATAGGTATACTTATCTCTATATTTACATATACAAACATTAAAACAAACATTTTTGATTAAAAAAAAACATTTAATTCAAAAAAGCTTTTCCCGGCCTTTAGTCCACAACATTTTCGTTTCGTCCTGGCGATCTCACTTGGACTCATCAGTTGGCTAGTGATAGCCTTACCAATATGCACTTTTTGTTAAGTTCAGTCTGCAGTTCATCTCACATGGGTTTTTCGACAAAAAAAAACAATGTGAACTATATCCAACAAGATTAAAATTTTTAATCATTAAAATCGGAAGATCAGCTAATTAGGAAGATGGAGCAGTCATAGCTAATTAGGAAGGTGTTTTGTATTATATTTAATCGGATGTGTTGAATTATTGATTCAAAATAGATTTTAACGGCATTTGGCTCTCGAATCATTGTATGTAGTGGATTAAGATTATTACTTTTTTATTTATCAATTTTAAGGCATTAAACAAAAGGAAGCGCGAAAGGGAAACCAACTTCTGTATTTTATCAGCTGATTTCAAATGTGTACTTAAAAGAATTTTTGTCAGGTAAATTTCAATAAAAATATACAAAATAAAAGGCAATTAAGCGGGAAATGTAGTTAAGCAGAAGGTTAATCTGGTTTATATGAACAAATCCTCATAATATTGGTTCTAAAAAAAGGCAGTTAAGCGGGTTAGGTACTTATGGACTTAACCGGGTGTTACTGTACTTAGTTATTTCGAGCGTAAGGTTATATGCAAGATTTTCGGTCCTATCTGCGTTAACGAGGTGTACAACGACATTGACCTGGTACAAAATATACGATGGTACAACACGTTTAAGATGGCTAGATCTTGTAGAGGGAATGGTCAATAATGCTCCGGTTGGTAGGATCTTCGATTCTATCCAAGAGGGAAATCGCAGTCAAGGAAGTCATCGCCTTAGGTGGTGCGTTCAAGACTAGAAGATGACCTCAACCAACTTGGAGTGCGAATTTGTAGGAAGCTAGCCATAGACCGAGCTAGCTGGAGAGGCATGTTGGTTGAGGCAGAGGTTCACCCCGAACTGTAGTGCCACCATAGTAAGTAAGTATAAAATCAGGGGTTTCCAAAAAAGGATGAGATTAAATAAAACCAGTTGTGAGTGAGAAAGCTATCAATAAATCAGTGGTATGAAATTGTACTGGTCTTATATTATATGGTAAATGCCCGCAACTAATCAAAATCCCACAAAAAAAACGCTAACAAATCACGAGATAACGTTCAAATCACCCGTACAAAAAACCAGGTGTCGGTGCACATTGGTTTTGAATTCCAGAACATTGCAATAACCGGGAAAGACAGATGTGGTAAAGCATCTCACATTCACGTCGTACGGCTAAAGAACGAATCTCTTAACTTGACAGTACGACCGTAGTTGGGCTCCAGATTATAGTGATGAGTATATCTGGAGGCGTGAGTATTACGGTTGAATTGTTTTGTGGGAGGAATTATGCATCTGGTTATTTCGCTAGAGCATACTCTGTTAAAATTACGGTAGAAAAGGGTGAGCCAAGAAACTTTACGACGGTGTCCAAGCGAATGTATTCAACAAAATGTTAATTGCGTCATTAGCTGTGTCCCATATAGTTCTGCCCGCCTTCCGAATGGAAAAATTAGATATGTCACTCACATCCATATCATCCAATTTGACCAAAATAAATAAACCATTTTCCCTTTGCTAGTGGAAATCATCTATGTCTGCAGTTTTCTGGGTCCAAACTTTTCTTGGGCAATAGTTCCTATTGTCTAGCACCTTTAGTGGGTTTTAAGGATTTCAAATTAAATCAAACACAGTGATTAGGTTTTAACTACCTTTCTGTGTCCACTCACGCAGGAACACTAATCCATAAAAAATTAAATCCAAGAAATGGGTTGAATTTTGACCGACCAAATCAAGGGATTAGTTGCCAAATTATAGCAATACTGCCAGAGCTCTTTTTCAATGCTAAAAAAAGTTCAAAAATTCCAATTGTCTACCACACCAACGCAATAATTCAAAGAAAAAACTATCCATAATTTTACATGATATTGAATCAGACTTACAAATTAATTTTAAAAACCTTGGCGCAAAATTTTAGTCGATTTAGTAATATGGTAAATCATTTTTAGTATGATACTAGACTAAACTTAGGATTTTGCTAATTTTAAACCACTTTAGTAGCTTACTATTTTCTTAACATTTTACTAAAGTTAAAATCACAAAATAGCTACTTTATTTTTTATCGAACTCGATATTTTAATAAAACCTGACATTACGATGATAGAGACCACAAACAAAGTGTTGAATTTTTTTCAAACTTGGTACTTAAGCGTCTCAATTTATTAGGACAATTTACATTGAACCAACGTGCTCGACAACTTGGCTCGATAACCATAAATGCTCGAACATTTAAACGCAAAAACAACTGCTAGGTCAAAATGCTTGATGGATTTCAAATTTGTTTGATAACTTGCTGGGTCATCGAACGAAACAACTTGTGTGAACAAATGCTCTATAATTTGTTTTTAGTTTTCATTCTGTAAATTATCTCGGCTTGATAATACGTCGCGCGGAATAAAAATAAAATGCACGACTGGATCGTACGAATTTGCTCTTGTAGCTAACAACTTTAATGTAGCTAACCATTGAGGTTTAGTTAGTTATAAGGTGTAGTTATCCTATGCAGGTTTAAAGCCTATGTGCGTAAGATCACCTTGATTCTTAGTAGAATGAATTGTCGAATGGATGATTTAAGGAAAAGTTGCATAGGGACCTACCTACAAATGTATATTTAAATCTAAGTTATGGAGTTTAATTATTTAAGTTACATTTAGATGGAACCTAAGTATGTAAACATGTTCATATAATAATGAAGGATGTAGGTGGGTAGGTAGCTATATGCATATAACTTTATAATTTAAGTGCACTGTGTACACATAAGATTCATGTGATTCTTAGATACATAAATATATATATACATAAATGTATAAGGGCCTACATTGTATTTTGTATTCAGTGATGTAGGCAAAAATTAGTAAAAAGGGAATACTAATAAAGTAGAAATACATGGATAATACACATATTTAAATGTTTTTATATTACTTAGTCTTTATAGTTTGAGGGAAAACAAAGATGCAGTTTGAATTCGTTGATAAATAAGAATATATAAAAAAATCAAAAATCGTTGGAGCGGTTTTTTAATAAATTATTTTTTTATGTACAAAATTTTGAAAACATTTTTAGAAAAAAAATTTGATACGCCGTTTTGAAGATATTATTAATACACATATAAAATTCAAATTTAAAAAAAATTCTTTTGACTGGTTTTTGAAAAATCAAACTATTTTTTTGAAAATTTAAGTAAGCAGTTTTATTAACACTTTTAGGGAGCATTTGCATAAAAAAAATTTTTAATCGGTCCATTCAATAGTGAGAAAGTCCAAAATATGTAAAGTGGTTCTATGGAAGGTACCTCTAATTATTACGCAAAATAAAATATTTTTATACTTAAAAGTGAACTGTAGAAATATAAGAAAACACACATTTTTTTATAAAAATTCTTGGAGCCGTTTTCGAGAAATACATTTTTTTCTTAACGGTTTTTTAACATTTGTATGGGAGGTACCGTTGGTTTTTATTTTAGGAATACAGTTTTTTTAACTGTTCAAGATAATATCAGAAACTCCCAAGTACGAAGTTTCGAAAAAATCTATTAAGTGGTTTTCAAAATTTTGAGTTTTCAAAAAAAAAGTTTTTTTTTTTTAATTTCAAAAAAATTTTTTTTTTTGGAAAATTTTTTGTTTACATTAATGTTTAAACTTTATAGGAGCGTCTGTATAAAGAAATTAAAAAAAATCAAATCAACCGTTTTTTTAAAAAATCAAAAACCAAAAAAATGGTACTACTAGAGGTACCAACACTGACAATTTGTTTCCAATAAAAAAATTACTAAAATTTACCCCTTCCCTTCCTTAATGAACTGATTTTTTTTTTATAAAAATCGTTGGAGCCGTTGAGAAAAATAAGATGTTTGTTTTTGGCCAAAAAAAATGTATGGGAGCTACTGATATTTGTCATCTTAAAAAAAAATTAAAAAAATGTGTGGGCATATTACCAAAAAAACAATATGTACAAAGTTTGAAGCAAATCTATCCAACCGTTTAGGCTGTAGACTCGATGAAAGACACACAGATTGACAGACCGACAGAATGACAGATAGACAGACTGACAGACAGAATAGTATACCAGAAATTTAGCGCTAGCCTGCCTTCGATTTGGAAATCATATGTTTTGTTTGTTGTCATTGTCGTCAGCTGTTAATGGCGTGTTTTTTAACACGAATTACAACAACAATGAACGTATTGCACAGCAAAGCTATGCGCCACCGAACTCCCCCTATATAACAAAACTTAATTTTAATTTGTTTAATTTTGCAGATAAAAAATGACAACAAGCCCGGATTGTTGTTGTTGTTTTTTTCTAATGAACTCATATCGTCAGTCAAAGTGATATCATGTGCGTAGTATGGGAAGGGTGTTTCAGAAACTAAAGTAAAATAGGGGTTAATGAATGTCTATGTTCCCATATTTTATAAAGCAAAAGCTCAATATGTCAAAATGAGGGAGGTGGGCCTTGCGCAAATATGTTAATAATATGGATGTAGGTATTTGTATTATAACCTACATTTATTACATTTTTGTTTATTAGCAGAAAATTGACGAAGTCATTTGTCGTTTGTGGAATTAATTAATATAATTTTTTTTTCTAATTCAATAAACATAAGCATTTGATATATTCAAGATATAAATAATATTAGAACCCCTTTTTACGTGGATCCAATAAAAATGTTCATTAATTTTGTTGCTAAATTTTGATATGGAATTTTCGATTTTTGTGTGTGGCCTTTATTCATATAAAAATTACATACATAAATAATATATTAAACAAAAATAAAATTCCCCAGTTTATCAAAAAAATTTAGGCTTTCAATAAATTATTATACCTACAAACAAAAAAACAATGGCACAAAATATTAAATAACCTATTATTAAGGCCTTAATACGATTCTAGTAGTCTACTAACTTTTCATAAATTTTAAACCTTTTGTTAACTAGTAAAATGCTTATTAAGCAGATATCAATTTGAATTTTGATGAACACAATTATTGTGTTTATGCCTTGTAAATTGATTATATGTTGATAGAAACCGAACATGTGCTCTAAATAAGTATTCAATGTTTATATTTTCTTCACTATATCATTATTTAAAAAAAAAAAAAATTGACACCAGTAGGGCTCGAACCTGGGCCTCCCGCGTGCAAAGCCGATATACTATAAGAATGACATGTGGATTTAGTACGGTACTAAAAATTTAAAGTAGCCATTCGGTGATTTTAACTTTAGTAAAATTTTAAGAAGATAATACGATACTAAACTCGTTTAAAATTAGCAAAATCCTCTTGTTAACCTAGTATCATACTTAAAACGATTTAATATATTAGTAATTCGTTTAAAATTGTACGGCAATGTTTTTTTTTAGTTTTAAAAATTCTTAGATTTTTGTCCATAAAATAGGCATGAACAAATTATTTATTCTCTAAAAAAACGTTCAATTACTCAAAAAGATTCATTTTATAAACGCACATACTTTTCGTATGTCTTGTTTTTTCGTAACCGATGATGTTGTAATTTTTTCTCTTTGAAAGGTTGTTTTATATCATTTTCCATTTTAAAGACAAAGGTTCTCACTAGTCAACTGATGAGTCCATGTGAGATCACCGGGACGAAACGCTAATTTTTGTTGGACTAAAGGCCGTTAAAAGCTATTTTGAATCAATAATTCAACAAGTCCAAATATTATAGTGCTAAGTCTTGTACTTGGCTGATGTACGAGTATTTCAGTAGTATATAGAATTTGTATTATTAAAAAAAAAACTTCTTGTAAAGCATTATAGTTATCAATTTCGGTTTATTTTACGCTAGATTTAGAATCTTTATAAGTTTATTATTGTCAAAATATTTATACCTGTTCATACAAAATGAATCAGAAAGAGCATTATTAATGAGACCCTTTTTTGGTTTTCTCTTATGGAAATACATTGAACGTCAAAAACTTTATCTTCAATTGAAAGTTCACTCCCTGACTGCCAGGTGCCGTGACTCCATGCGTCAATAACCTCAAAACTATGCAAGCTGTCAAATTGGCTGTCACAGTAAACAGTGTTGCCAATTTTTAGGAATTTTTATTTTGTATGGTCTCCTTTGACACACACTTTCAAATACAGGTATTATTTCTTTGGCCCCACGAATTTTCTAAATACTTTACCTGTTGGTTCAAAAAGTCTCCCATGTTATTTAAGAAGCCAAAACCCAATTGCATCTCCAATAAACTCTCGGGAATGGAAATATAAACCGCCTGAGCAAACATTCAACATAGAAATAAATGCATAGATAATTATTTATTTTGTATACAAATACCTACTTATAAATATATGTACGAGTAAATATAAATATTTAAAATAATCACTTTATTTTAAAATTATAAATTAATTGTCTTTTTTATCCTTTTTCTCTTTTCAGGTAAGCCAATTTATTTAAACCTAATATTAACATAATGCTGTTGTAAGTATAATACGTTTTATATTTTATTCCTGTATAAATTTTATAATAAATCGACCAAAACTGCACTTTAATGTATGTATGCATAGTTGATCGAAATTTAATAACTCACTGATTACGAATATGAATGCAAAACCTTCAATTATAAATTGGAGCAATAATTTATTAAGCTTGTTAAGCTCAATACTGTACATGCAATTTAGCAAACAATCTCTAGTCCTTAGCATGTTAACTATATGTATACAAACACCAGCAAAGGTCATTACCTGGTTAATTGATGTTTGTCACGTTTTTTTTTTTGTCGAGTCCCACACCCCACTGAATGTATTTTTATATGTCATGTTACATTGGTATGTATATAATATCGGATATTATTTAATCGACTAAATCTAAAAAATAGTAGGTTCATTAATATTTAATTGAATAGCTTAAAAAGAAAATTATATAGAAACTGGGAAAAAAGTTAATTTTGAATTAAATTTGGTTTTCAGAATGCAGCAAAAAAAAAAATAATAATAAACACCTATACATAATGTTTAAGTATTGGGTTGGAGATTTTTATCAAATGTATGTAGCATTGGGATTATTAAGAAGCCTTTTATTAGCTGCCAATTTACTATGACCTTACCATATATGTAATTTGAAGCTATTTTTCAAACACTCGGAAAAAAGCAAAAATAAGTACAGTGAAAGCTCTAATAAGCGGACACTCATGGTCGTCGAATTTTAGTCCGGTTATGAGAAATGTCCAGTTAAGGGAAACAATAAGAAAGAAAAAAATAATAGCAGAAGGAAAGGAAATGACATGTGTAATAATGGACCACCATCAGAAAAGGGAATCATACACATTCAAAAATTACACCAATTTAGTTACCCGGAGAATCCCCTAAAAAGTTTTCAACAAAACATCCCTCCCATCCCATCCCTTATTAGAGCTTCGCGTCCCGTTATCGGAGATTTTCCTATGGAATTGCTTACGCATTATAAATGAATAATAAAATACTGAGAACGGTCCTTTCGTTTTTTTGATTGCTTCGTTTGTTTAGGGCTGGCAACGAGACGAGACCAGGCGAGACTTTTGTTAATCTCGTCTCGGTCTCGCCAAAATCGAAAAATTTCAGTCTCGTCTCGGTTTCGGTCCAGGTCTCGCCTTACCAAGTCTCGTCTCGGCCTTGGTCTCGCCTTTTTCTCGAGAAAATTTTAATGTGCGGTCTCGTCTCGGTCTCGGTCTCGGTCCTGGTATCATCCTTAGTCTTGGTTTATTTTTGGTAGTAAAAAGATGTAAGATAAAGATAAGACGCATTGTTCGGATTGCAAATATAGAGTATGGTTGTGGTATCTCAGCAGTTCGTCGGTAAGAAAAATGCGGGAAAATGTATAAAACAAACTCGTGAGCCTGTTTTGTCTTTTGAGTTAGGTGGAAATAACATTCTGGAAGAATTGTGTAAGTTAATATATTTCATAGCAAAAACAAATAAAATATTAAATAAAAAAGAGTACCTACATACAACGCTCGATTTTTTAAGAAATAAATTTACCGGTTTTGTCAAGACACGACATGTCAAAAACCATTTAAGGATGTCTCCGATTTAAATGAATTTAAAAAAAACCTCTACAAAACTCAAATTTTACCTGAAAATAATCTAATTTTTCGATTTAATGTATTGCTCCCTAAAAAGTTGATTTTAGACATTTTAGGTGAAATTTCGAAAACAAAATATTGCTCAAATGTCAAGATATAGTAAGTTGCCTACCTGTCAAGTCATGAACTGTCAAAATCCAATGAAGCATCGCTCCGATTTAGATGGATTACAAATCCTCTACAAAATTCAAATTTTACCTCGAAATTTGTTCATCCGACAAAAGTTGGTTTTAAGCCCCTTGTATGACATTTGGAAAAAAATATAATCAAAACGTCAAAATATAGTTCGTTGCCTATCTGTCGAGCCAGGAGCTGTCAAAATGTGTACCAATTCGTACGATTTTTCACGCTACCAAACACTAAAATCGGAGCAATCCTTCAATGAAATTTACAGTTCATTGCTTGGCAGGTAGGCAATAAACTATCATCCCTATTCTGCTATCTTCCGATTCACGTGAATATTTTACTCAATTTTTCACTTTTTAGATATTTTCAAATGCCTTCTATCTTTTGAGTCCAAAGCTTTACTAATATTTTTTTTGTTTAATTCTTAAGAGAATCTAATTGTTAAAATTTAATTTTGATCGAAATTTATGTAATTTTTGAAACAATTCGTTTTTTCCGTCGGATAGCAGAATATAAATATTCACGTCAACGTTTAACAGAATAGGACTGTATATTTTGACGTTTTTAAAATATTTTTTTTCAAACCTCACCCAAGAGGCCTTAAATCACCTTTTTACGGAGCAATAAATTAAATCGAAAAATTTATAATTTTCTGAGGTAAAATTTGACTTTTGTAGAGATTTTTTAATCCAATTAAATCGGAGAAATTCTTCATGGGATTTTGACAGCTCATGGCTTGACAGTTAGGCAACGAACTATATTTTAACGTTTTGACAACATTTTTTTCCAAATGTCACCCAAAAGGAAGCAACGCCATGCATACATAAATCGTACGCATTCTTCTCTGGATTTTCGAAATCCGCCTATCTCTGTATAACTATGTATATACATAATATGGTTTGATATGTTAACGCGCATATAATATTTCGCAAAAAAAAACTTGTGAATATTATAAAAATTGAACATGATTAGATATTAAAAAATAATGAAATAAAAACAAAATTTTCTTATAGCGAAAACCGAAACGAAACCACCGAGACCGTCGAGACCAGCGAAACTCTCGTCGAATTTCGGTACCAACAATACGGTCTCGTCTCGCTCTCGTCTCGGTCTCGTCTTCGGTACTTTTAAAGGAGTCTCGTCTCGTTGACGAGACCGAGACCGAGACGAGACCGAGACTAGTCTCGGTCTCGTTGCCAGCCCTACGTTTGTTGATAAAAATAATCCCTCAATAAAATTATGTGTATGCGTATGGGAGGTTTTCTATCTAAAATGAGCATGAAAAAGTGTCCGCGCTTATGAGAGTGTCCGCTTATAAGAAATTATCTAATTTGTATGAGAAATTCAAAGAAAATATTTGTTCCCCAAAATATGTCCGTTTAATGGAATTGTCCGCTTATTGGAGCTGTCCGCAAGTAGAGCTTTCACTGTATAGACAGGCTAGCACAAGTCTGCTTATTGGTGGATTTCGACATTTGAATGTTTTGAATTGTATCGTAATTGACTGATAAAAAATTCAATTTAAAAAAGAAAGGAATTCTTTTTATTAAAATCCTCTCGCAACAATTTTTGGTGGCATCTTAACCACCGCCAATTAAGGTCTTAAACAAGGTTAAGTTAAATGCACGCTTGGTCGAACGTACTTGCGCTTATATCATAACACATCATATACCTATGCACATGAATCTTGGCAGATGCAACGCCATACACGACGACGATCATCAGGCGACAATGCATGTCCAAAATGCTGCTCTTTGATGCAGATATATTCGTCAAGCTCTGCGAAAAAATCCAGCATTACAGATCAATGAAGCAATCCATTTCTTTTATCCTAAATTAAGCTTTGTAAACGTGAACGACATCTGGTTCCACGTCAGTAACTTATCTCGTGCCATGAGGGCATACTTATCCATCTCTTGTAAGAAGATATGTAAATTGGTATACGAGATCATGCGATTTGACCGTAGGCAATCATCGGCCTGATGAGGGCCATGTAACAAATCACCTTCACCCTGTTGTCAAGACGACTGGTATAAAACAGTCGTTTTGTCAAGGCAAAGGCTCCCCTAGCCCTGGCCAAGGCAGCACCTATATGTCTGCCGAAATACAGGTACTGATCCAACCAGATGCCGAGGTGCTTTACTACACTTACTCGCCAGTGGATGTCCATGTGACCCTACGATCACCACCTTGCGCCAGTTCTTTCTCGTATCCCTTGAGGCGCTAGACAACGGAGTCCTAAGCAAAATAGTTTCTGATTTCTGGAAGTTCATTTTCAACTTCCAGTCATCACAATATCGCTGAATCTTGTCGAAGTCACTCTGCAAAAGAATTTTGATGACCTCAACTGTATTAGCTGTTCTGTACGCAATTAGATCGTCGGCGTAGGCAATTGCCTGAGTTAGACTACATATCAGATCGCTGGTGTAAATGCTGAATAGAATCGGCAAGTTAACCGCTCCCTGCTGAAGACCATTATTAATATTAAAAATTGCGGTAGAAGTTACATTGCCGCTCTTGACAACAAACTTTCTACCATTAAGCATGTCATAAAGCATATACAATAGAGGTTTGCTTATACCTAGTCTGGTTAGCTTTAGATAGGGACCTTCTAACCATACGCTGTCGAAGGCCTTCTCCAAATCAACCAGACAGGCACCCGTACACTGCTTTTTAGTTTTGTTCCATTGGATATCAGAAACCAGTTTAGACGCGGCATGAATTGCGTCATGTCCTGCCTTAAAACCGAACCGATTATCGGGTATGATATTGTTGTCCTCCGCCTACTTGAACAGGGCTCTATTAATAACCTTTTCAAATACTTTGCTGATACTCGGAAGAAGACTTATCGACCGGAGATTCGCCGGATTGGAGTTGTCCTTTCCCTTTTTTGGGAGAGGGTGCACCACAGCTGTCTTCCAACGCACTGGATAATATGCATTATTCAGCGCGTTGTTAAACACTGTGGTATAAATGTCAACTGCTTCTTGAGGCAAATGTCGTAGTACAACGTTGGATATACCATCGACTCCTGCAGACTTCTTTTTCTTTAATGAATCGAAGATGAGTTGGAGCTCATTCTTCGAAATTAACAGGGAACTGGGCCCATTTCGGTCGGCGATTATGGCGTTTGCCAAATCTTCATCATTAAACCCGGTAAAACCAAGGTTCTCATCTGAAAAGGTATTAGATATTTCTCTTTTCATCATTTTAACTTCATTATTTACAAATAAAAAAAAAAATTGTGCACCAGCAGGACTCGAACCTGGGACCCTCGGGTCCATGAACTATATATTTGCAGATACTATAATGGATTTAGCAAATTGCTAAAAGTTAAAGTAGTCATTCGGTGATTTTAACTTTAGCAAAATGTTAAAATTGTTTAGAATTAGCTTAATCGTATTTTTAGATTAGTTAATTGTTAAAAGTGGCTTTAACATTTTACTAAATCGTTTAAAATTTTAAGGCATAAAAATAACTCATTAAATAGTATTTTAAAGGTTTTTCATTTAGCTTACTGATTAAGGTGCTTGGTATTGAATTGGTTAAACATCGACAGGTCAATATTGGTAAATCCGTCAGAATTTCTGAAAAAAATTCAAAATCCTAAAATACTGAAGACATAAAGTCTGATAGAAATTGCATGTCTATTAACTTGGATATTTTAGTTTTTAAACAAACGCCCTGAACACTATAGTTGTACTCTATTATGCTTTGTCTTACCATTGATCCCTAGGTATATGCAAATTAAGCGTCATAAGTGCGATTATATGCAGCATAGTTTTATTATATGGTGCTTATGCTACAACTAACCTACACATACCTTAATTTATGCAGATATTTTCCCCAGGCTAAATGCATTTCGTCATTAAACATTTTTGTCGTTAATGCAAAATGAAAAATATCTACCTTACCTATATGTACTTATAATATTTACATACTGGTATGCTGTCCTTGCATTTTCTGTGCTGACAACCTGCCCGGCGGGGAAGTAAGTACGAGGAAAAGTAATTTCAATGAATTACAAATATTTACATCACAATTAATTAATAAAGGATGAGGGTTGAAATTGAAAGTACATAAAGGTAAATTCCGTGTTCTGATAATTTAAAATTCCCGAATTATTTTTGACATATGTATATGCATTTACTACAACCACATTTTGATCTTTAAAATAAATTTTACTTGCGGATTTATTGGTAGTTTTAATTTTTCGAAGTATTAAAAAAAACAGAGAGTTTACTTCGGAAAATATTAAAGAAAATGCAACCGAAGATTGATTAAACCTTAAAAAGCAAATAAAAGTTTATTACAATTTTACATGGTGAATAAAAACAAACGAGTAGTGTAGAGTAGAATGACACGCTATCCGGGTTGCAGAAAAAAATAATTGTCAGTCGTGTTTTATTTTCAAGTTGCCAGGCAGCGCAGAAAAAATTCCCTGGCCAAAGTAATCTTTTTGAAATAAAAGTGAAGTTAAACGAAAATATATTATCCTTTTATTCGGAAATTTTGCTGCAACTTACCTAGCAACTTACAAATAAAAAACGACTTACACGACAGTTGGCAGAATTTCTTTGGTTAGGGATGTGTTCGTTGATATTTGTATAATAATGCGTGTTTTGTTTTCCCTAGATACAAAATTATTTGGTTTCAAACATTTTTCTACCAATGGAAAGCCAAATATCAGATGAACAAATATCACTCCTGACGTGATAACTAATTAGAATTTGGAAACTGGCGAATTTTCTGACGATTAACGAAACCACTACCGTGTAAGTGGTTTTTAATTTGCCAATAATTTTTCATTTTAACATTGTACATCTTAAATGAACTTAGAATCGAGTTGTGTGTCAGAAATTCGTACGTGTAAACGCTCGTCTAATTTTTTTTTTTTTAAATTAAAATTATTTCAGAAGTGGAAGTTTTAAGAATACTTTCATTTTTCATTGCTTTTTTTTTCATTTCAATCTTTGAATTCGAATTTAACTCTAATTCCACTCTATGCTTATCACCATTAATTTGAACTCATCTTCATGTAATGTACGAATACTTTTCCAACCCATCCCAAAACTTCTATAAAATGGTATGATGTGTTCTTTTCACGATGTGTTCACGATGCATAGCGTTAGTTTAAATCCGACAAAATTGAGCACTTGAACGCTAACGTTTGTTATGATATTCTTAAAAGCTTGGTTTGCAATGAAAAGTGTTTGAAAATTGGATCATATTTTATCAACTCAGTTAAATTTCATTTCAATTTGAAATTTTACGTTTAAGAAAAAACACAATGTATTTCAAATTTTGGGTTGGAATTAGCTTGGGAGTTGATTTTTAATCAACCAAAGAGAACGGCGGAGCTTCTTCTTCTTCTTTCTGAACTATTTTTCATCGTCAGAAGAACATTGGTTCGGCTTGAAACAAATTAATTTTGAAGATGCAGCGGCTGTGGTAGTACTCGTAAAGTCTTCTGACATATGCTTTCAGTCGTTTAATTGCGGCAAAAGTATCTGAAGTGGATAAATTGGTGTAACAGGAGAGCCTGTTCTTATTATGGCAATGGCTGATGATCTACGGTATATGTCGATGAGAAAAATACCTAATTTGGTTCCTTATGCAACTCCGGCTACAGATGTGTTCAGGCAGTCTCCCCAGGATAATGTTGGAGATATTTTCCGGACTTGTAGAACTTCTTTGTTAGGGTGGTATATTCAAAAGATTTCCTCGATTTCTCCCGGAGTAGCGAACTCAGAATAGCAGTGGTTCACAGTCTCTTGTTTGTGGATTTGACTTTATCTATCAACTCAGGGCCTGATGTTGATGTGTTCTTCAAAGAAGTCAGCAAAGTTCTTTACTTTGTCTTCGATTGTAGTATCCTGATTAACTGTAGTTGTTCCGACTTATATTTTTAAATGTTTTGAATGAAATAACAGTTTTCCTTGGCTTAAATTAAAGCTATATCACGACTTTCAAGACTCCTTTGTTCTAAGTGGTACTGGTCTACTTTTTCATTTAAAATCGTTTGTGAATTATGGCATATTGGTGGCAGCGTTGCCATAATGTGCCCGATCGGGCCATTTGGCCCTCTGTTTTTCATTCTGGTCCTTTGGGCGGGACCAACAAGATATTGCCCGCATTTGCTTCAAATTTCATCACAAAAATTTACAAAGTGCTTCCTCTATAACCAAGTTCCCATATGCGTTTATCTTTCTTAGCTCAAAGCAGAGAACTGAGCTGTCAAAAGATATCTATTTTTCATTTTTAGCTTTAGTTTTCCATTGGTAAATCCAGATTTCAATCTAGATTTTGATTTTTCGAGCCTAATGGAGCGTGACTTTAGATGTAATTTTTGTTTTTATTGTATTTGTGCAATGTCGTATCTGTTAATATGTAGCTGTCTAAATTCGTTTATTTGAAAATATTTAATTTTTCAAGAAATGAAACTTTTTAAATGAATGAAATTAATAATGCATGACTTTAATAGCATCGTGGTTCTTCTTGGGAATAACATGACACTTCGTTTTAATGTGTCCAGTGCAACAAACAAAAATGTCAAGCTGTCAGCAGAAAATTGTAATGCTATTAGTACGAAGAGGGGTAAATCTGTCGAAAAATCTTGATTTGCAAAAATGATCTTGATTCAAAAATAAATCACATTATTATGCCCAATGTTACACAAAAAAAAGGGGTAAATCGGTGTTTTGACAGATCTAGATGTAAAATTAATAAATTTACTTTACCAATGGGAAACAACATTGGACACATCAGATCTACATAGCTGCTTGCTAAATAAGCTCAGAATATAATGTACGAGCAGATGGCGTAAAATAAAATAATATGTAACTTTCTCTTAATTCATCATTTCCTTTTGTCAACAAATTAATGACTATTTTGTTATTTCTATTGTCTTTCTCTGGTTTATTTAAGAGAGTGAAGCTGATGATGGCATGTAAATTATGCCAAAATGCATTTTGTAAAATTTGTAACGTCTAATAAATAAAATATTTGACAAATAGTTTGTTAAAAAAATACATTTCATGCCTTTTATTTATTTAAACGTTATTTTAACAAAAAAACGTTTTGTAATCAATAAAGAACTTAACATTAAACAAAAAAGCACACAAAAAAGAGAAAAGAAGGGAGTATACTTTTTTTGTGTGATATGACAGAGTCAGACGGGAAAAAACAATAAAATGCACGAATGGATCGCACGAACTTGCTCTTATTTACCACATTGTATGCAAAAGATTTCTATTTAAAATCTAAATATATTTTTAAAGTCATTGTTTGCTTTATTTTTTATACACAAAATTTCTTTAATTTTTTTTTCTAAAAAAAATTGGTATGACAATCTTAAATATTTAATAATATAAACTTAAAAACAAAAAAATTAAATCGGATTAATCAAAGAAAAAATAATTCAAAATTCTGAAATAAATACTTAAACTAATTTGAGCTCAAAAAAAGTACGGCATTTTATTTCTTGAATAAATTTGAATTTATGACAACAAAATTTTAAAAATCTATGGAGCGGTTTTTGAGAAAAAAAGTTTTTTTAAAAAACTTTTTGAAAAAAATTAAAAAAAATTTTTTTTTTAAATTCTTTTAAAAATAAAAAAAAATATTTATTAAAAATATTGGTATTAGTATAAATTGGGCAACCTAAATACGTGTGAAATTTCGAAAGAATCGGTTGAGCCGATATGGTACCGTTTTAAGATATTAAAACAATTTTTTTTTTTAATCATATGATCGGTGGTACCAAAAAAGCTGCACTGATTTCTTTTAATCAAAATCGTTAGACCTGTTACCGAGAAAAATGGGCTTTAACGTATTGTTTATATACCAGGTACCGTGATTTTTTGAGCTAAAAAAAAAATTTCAATTTCCCCTCTGTACAATACCTAAAAAACTCTCTTTACCAAGATTGAACCAATTCGGCCCACCCGTTTGGGCTGTAGGTGTCTATACATACATACAGACAGACTGACAGGCATACAGACTGACAGACCGACTGACAGACAGACATACAGGCGGGCAGAATTTTTAGACCATCTTTTTCCGTCTTCGCTATCATCGTAATGTCATGTTTGATTGTTATGTGAGAACTTTTTTTTTCGACGAATGCATAACTTGCCTTATAGCACCTATAATCACAAGCAAAAACATAAAAATGGATATTGACGCCGGTTCTTCTTCCTCTGTAGGTAATTAATATTTATTATTTTATTAATTTTGCCACTTCGGTGCTCCAGTGTGTTTCATAAATAAATCCGAGAGCTCTGATCAAATGTTGCTCGGTCACAGCATACTTGACATGTTCAAGCTCTGCTCAGAGCTCAAAAAGAAAAATGCGCATACTGACGTGACTATATGAATAAATATTTATGTTGCCTAATAATTGTTAGTTTTTTTTGAAAAAAAAATTTCTGACTAGTATTGGCCCTCACTTTTTGGAAATGGCCCCCAGAAAGGCCCTCAAAATTATTTTCTTTGTGGCAACGCTGATTGGTGGCCTTTTACCGACGATGCTGTTAATTTTTTTATAGGTGTCGGAATCTGGCTTATGGTTACTTGAAGTCTCTTTTGGAGAAAATTGTGATGTTTCATTTAGTGCCTAAAAATTTGTTCACATCTGAATGTCTGTCAATTGAATTCTTTGGCTGTTTTTTGATTTTGTCAATGTCTGCTTATTGGACGTTTCATGTCTCATCAGTCATAAATGTTTTTATTGAAATTTGTTACGTCTGGTTGATTTCGTGAAAATGATTGTAAACATTTCTGAAATGTTGTTTTTGAAATAGATGTTTAGTGTGTGCACTTCGAGAAACATTTCTACAAATCTTTGGCTTATTATCTCTCCAGTTTTGTTATTCATAATTGATTGAAAAGAAGTGACACACGTAAGACACATTTTTGAAATGTCTTATAAATGTATTTTTGGTGCGGATACACTATTAAAAAAAATGTTAACTGGGTTTATCGTTAACGATGTCCCTTTGCTTTGGCGATTTTATTAGAATAAATGTAAGTTTTTAGGCAAAATGTGTTTTAGTCAATATCATTAATGTCGTTTATGAGCAAATTAAATTCTTGGAAAACTTCATGTTCTGCCACTTTTTACCCACACAGCTATCCCAATCCGAATATTTACATATTCTTTATATCAAATGCTTATTTTACTTGTGGATTTCTAAGTTCTCTATTATAAAGCACCATACCTACTTGAATGTGGCCTAAGCACTCTTCCCTAATACGAGTATGTATGAGATAATTTTAATAAAAAAATTCAAATACGAATATGAAAGCAAGTTATAACCGTCATTGAGGAAATCTTTAATATAAATTTCACGCTGATATAATCACTTCGAACTGAATTCTTGACATTCTGTCTATTTCCAAAAAAAAACAAGGATTCAGAAATAAGAATGAGCATATCCCCTAATGACTTGGTTTGGTTTGGCTCGGCGAAGGCTCCATGGCCAAGTCAGAGCCAAAACCTCCTACAGGTTTTATTTTTTCGATTTTATTCAAAGCACGCATTTCATATTAATCTCGTTTTTTTTTCATTTTGATTTTGCCGTTCCTTTTCTGACATAATGTACATATGTATGTGTGTACGTAATCTTGCCTATGAATAACATAAAAGATGAAGAAAATTAGGTTAAAAATGGAACTTCAGCTGTTCATGAGATAAAACCAATTCCTTAAGCGCGACGCGGCGCGCAGTTAGAGTGATGGTGGTGGAGGCGGCGCGTCTACCCATCTGTGTCATCGTCTGCTTTCGAAAATGCCAATCTATTCGAGGCGCCTGCCAAGAATTTCGTGGATATAAAAAATCGATGTGATGAAGAGATACGCCGGCGACTTAATGGTATATGTATGTACATGTATGTGTAGAGTATGGATATGTCCTTCGACATGGAGTGATTTATTGACAACAAAAAAAAAACAACACATTTTTGAATATTTAAAGTCCTTAATTGCTGTGACATACATGAAAGCAGAGACAGACGATAAAACTAGGTTATGCCTTAAGCGACGTTATTACGCGATTATGTGGGGTTTGACATTAAGGTCATACCATTCTTTTTTTTTTTACTTTGACATTCCTACGCATGAATTTTGCAATGAATTTTTCTTTGGATTATCGCATATCTTATTATCTCATTTTGTTATCTCATAGCCTCAACAATATTTTTGGCAAAGAAAATTTGTAAAAAAAATGTATGTATGCCTTCTTGAAATCACCATTTTAAAGGTTTGAAAATACTTGATACTTTTGGGACTTAAAGTTCTTGTTTTTCCTTAAATAGCTGCATTTTTTCACCGGTCGCCAAAAAAAGCTGTTGGATTTTACAAAAATTTAGAATGTCTGTCGAATACGAATATGAGTACCTACAATTTAAATATGTTTGAGCACAAACCATATTTTTGGTAAAATTGGTACTAAGGAGCTAAATTGAGAAATTATGTATTGTTCCTTTATTGAATATTTTAAATGGTTGAGAGCGCTGTTTCTATTCCAGTTTAAATAATCAGGTAATGTTTCAATTGATGACTTATATGAAGAATTCATCCTTGACGAAATCATCATTGGACGTAATAAGTAGTGAGAAATTCTCAAGATAACCCCTTACAGATATGGAACCTGGGGCCTGTTTCATAGAAAATACAGCACATACATAATACATTACATACAACATAAATTAAAATTATTTTTATACATCACATAAAATTTTCAGTTTGACTGGAAGTAATGTATAAAACCTATGTGGTTGTATGTGATGCACAGGGTGACACACGATTCGTGCTACAATAAGAAATTTAAATAACTTTTATTTTAATCGATGTATTTCATTAATTTTGTTTTATTGGATTAAAAATTAAATTTTATTTTAAATAACTAATGGTTTTTAAAGATGATAGACTGCAAATAACATCCACGCTCATCCACTCATATGCGGCACCTGATCAGAAAATTGTTCATTGCGGCCTGAAGGGTTGAAATTGGGATCGCCTCAATTATTGTCTTAATGGACTGATTCAATTCAGTCAAATTCCTGGGTTTCGTTTTGTACACTTTCTGCTTGACATAACCCCATACAAACAAGTCTGGTGCAGTTAGGTCAGGTAACATTGGGGGCCAGCGGAAAGTGCAGTTGCTGGATATCAATTTGTTTGGGAATTTTCGTTGGAGCTCCGCTATAACTTGTGTGGCTACGTGTGCACTTGCTCCATCTTGCTGAAACCAAATCCTGTTAAAAGGGCTACGTCTTCGGCAAAGTTCTGGATAAAAAACTCCTTCAACATCTTTAAATAACGGTCCCCGTTGACAGTTTGTGTTACACCGTTTTCTTCAAAGAAGTATGGCCCGACAATACACCTTGATGAAACTGCGCACCACACAGTGACTCGTTCTGGGTGCAGTTCCATCTCATGGGGCATTTCTGGATTAGATTCACTCCATATACGGCAATTTTACTTGTTAACATTGCCGCTTAAGTCAAAATGGGCCTCATCAGACATGAACAAACAATTTATCAATGTGTTGTCTTCTTCGCCCACTGCAATAATTTTTCCGCAAAATTCCAGGCGAACAGGCAAATCCTGAGGGTTTAACTTGGTTATAATTTGGACTTTTTACGGAAACAAGTTTAAGTCATCATGAAGTATCCGTTGTAATGACCGTCTGCTAACTCCAATTTGGCCCGATAAGTTTCGAGTTGAAACACTTGGATTTGCCTGTATTGCCGATGCAACAGCCACGTGTGTATCCAGAACCCGAACATTGGGATCTCGATGATACGGTCTTCGTTCGATTCTCCTAAATTTGGCAAACATGTTCACCAGCATCATAATGGTCCATCTACTTGGGGGAGTACCGCCAAACTCCAGCCTAAATTCCCTTTGGACGAAAATGACGGACTGCAAAGAATGGTATCGCTGCACTATCCAAATCCTTTTTCAGTATCCCAAGCATTCATTTTGATAAATCTAAATAGTACCCTATAAAATTTAAAAAAATAAGCCGATTACTCGCACTGAAAAAAAGTTATTACGTTTTATTTTTGTGGCACGATTCGTGTGCCACCCTGTATTTATTTTGACATTTGACTTAAATAAATTGTGAGCTTACATTTTACGATAAAAATTAATTATGAATTCAGTTTTTAAAGAAGATTTAATATTCGAAGGCAATAATCTTCTACAACTTCGAAAAACTGCCAAGATAGTTTTTGGAAAAAATAATTTCATACTTCGTTGAGAAATTTTGGATGCCTACGACATACATATGAACAATAATTGTTGCAGCGCTTGGGACTTTTGATTACTTATCCAAAATCGCAATGATGCTTTAACTCAATTGCATCAAATATTGCTAAAACTATATTGGCGTAGCAATGGATTCCAATATCATGATGTTGGGTCTATGCATGGAGTTTCGAAAGCGTCGGTGAATATAATATCGGTGTGTGATGTGTGTACAGAGGTTGTTCACTTATTTCGGACCATTTTTTTGTGTAAATACATACATATAAAATTCCATAAGCAATGCATTATTCTCATTATTAGTTCCGTCTGCTTTTAATGTGAGGAAATGGTATGGCATGTCGGACTTGAAATAAAAAGAAAAGAAAGAAAATAAGTCAATAGAACTCACAGAATAATCTAAACATTCTTTTATTATAATTATAAACCTAAAACTCAAGTTTTTGTAGTTCCATTTAATAATCAACTTGTTTACCTCAAAACGTTTTGCTGTATGAAATGTATGAAAAATTTACAAATATTTGTATTAAAATTATGTATGATAAAATTCTATGAAACAGGAACGTACAATATTGGATTACTTCCAGTCAAAGTTCCGTTCTATAATGATGTATGACAGTTCATCAAACAACTTTTCTATGTAACAGAAATAATACATCAGACTTGTCAAAATTATACAATGTAGGTATGATCTATGAAAAAGTCCCCTATTCCTTAAACATTTCCCAAACAATGATTTTGCGAATATGTTTAAACTCGTCGCCTTCTTATTAACCGTCCTACGATTTTCCAGAAATTCAAGATAACCTCTAGTTGAACTGTGAAATCGCTTCTTGTTCAAATCGAGTATCCCAAACATCAACTCCATCTCAGTTACTACAGATCACCTTACTAAACTTTTTCTTGTCATCCAATTTCAATTAATTTTTTGGAGAGCTTCTTTGAATTCCACCCAAATCAACCATTTGGAGACGACAAATTGCCATTTTCTAGCAAAATCTTTAGGACACAAGATGGTAGAATCAAAAATTGTTGACGTACTCGCATTCAAACAAATCGCTGTTCTGTTCGTTTTATTTGGCACTAGCAAAAAAAATTAAAGGTATATTTTCATGGAAAGCATTTAATATTATCGACACACTCACCAAAGTATACGAGAACACGGGGAAAGCTTACGTCATCGTCAATCATCTGAAGCTTTCATTAACTCTGAAATATCTAAAGGAATTTCAAATGTCCTGGTTCCGTCGCACTTTGGAAAAACAATAGAAAAAGAGTTAACGAAACCCCTAAATCTTATTGAAAAGAGTGTATTAAGTTACAGAGGGAAAGATACGAAGCCGCTTACGCACTATATAACGATGATGTCGGCTATGGAAATTTCCTTGAAATATCTACTTAAAATGTTGGGAATATTCTTTGAAATTACTCAGAACCACTTGAATCAAGCAATTAAACCTAGCGAAAAATTACACTTGTCTTTTGAACCACTTTTTTCTCTAAAACAACTGTCAATTATATTTTTGAGATTATTGGACAACTTATGAAAAATGCCATTTCAAAAGAAATCCCAAACTCTGGAATGCATGAACTAATGTAGCGTCATCATTCGTTATGTAACAGGCTTAGTGCAGGAACAAGTGGTATCAACCGTTAGATGCACCTCATCTACCGGCCAGTCGATTTGTGATTATATTTGTAATGAGCTGACATTGTTAGGCATAGACATAAATCTCAACGTTGGAAATTCAACCGATAGAACCGCAAATATGCAAAGTCAGTACAAACGATTCTCAAAATGGTTTTCCGACCAAAGCCCTTGACAGATACATACATTAAGAACTTTCTGATGGCAAAACATCGAATTAAATCATCTTTTTGGGCTCATAAATGCTGTCGCAAAATTTATTAGAGCATCATATTTACGAATGGATATATTTTTGAAAAATAGATCACATCATAAAAGTGTCTTACTTATTGGCAACATAAGATCGTGTGCAAAAGATAAATCCCTAATCAATATTTTTGGCCGTTTTGCAGTCCTGTCAGCAAGCCTTTATTTTGCCCTTATATCAAAGTGATTTCAAGTGATGGTCTATTGGAGGCAATGAATTTGAAGCGAGTCTTCGAAATAACTCCCAAGCTTTCAAATTATTTGCCAACGAGCGAATTGGATGTTCTTCAGGCGTATCGAATGGTTTCGGTCGCGGTGGAGTCCCTAGAAAAAGTTCAACGGGACTGTGTTGAGTTACAAATATTATTTCATTTGATTTTTTTAAGTTTTTTGTCTCAACAACTACATAGTTTAACGGTTTTTGATACGAGCATGTAAAATTTGTTGAGAAAAATATTTTCTCTGATAAATCTATATCCTTATTCAGTTTCTGTAATCATCTTACAATATTTTTTTCTTCACTGAAAAACTAAAATAAATATGTATTTGTCATATTGAGGGCTATCGTGAATTAAATTTCGCATCGTCGAAATTTGGGAACGTGAATTATGATTGCAGTTTCTCTCGGAATGTATTGGCATATAAAATTAATAGTCTATTGCAGCTGTACTATCGTTCTGTTAAAACAAAATTCTGGGCATTTCCATTTTTAGAAGATAAGGGAAATTCCGAGGGAACTTTTATACACCATAGCCCCCATTGTCATCTTTTTTACTAGCGATATAGGTACTAAAGGGCAAGTTTTGCATTTCGAAAAAAAAATCGAACTCGATATTTTAATCAAAGTTGAACACCAAACAAGTGGGTCCCGCAATTCCTTCTGTCTGTAGAATGATCTACAGCCTAAAAGGCTAAACCGATTTTGTTTAAACCTTGTGCTTAGGTGATTGTCCAAAATATGTTTTTGAATCGTTGCTTTAGCCCCAAAAATAACGGTACTTGCCATGCAAATTTTCTTACCATCTTAATTATCTCGAAAACGACTCCAACGATTTTAATCAAAATTGGTGTGGGTACTGCCTTGAGTATGGCCTACAATTCGACCGAAAAAAAATTTTAAAATATTTTGTTATTAACGGTACCTGCCATACAATCATTTTATTGATTTTCGACATTCTCATAAACGGGTCAGCCGATTTCGATCAAAATTTTTATACAGGACCTCATTCGAATTCTAAATATACTGCATTTCAATATTTTCGAAAAAAATTTTTTGGATTTTTGAAAAAAAAAAAACATTTTTTTTTTTGAAAATTCAATATTTCGAAAACGCGTGGACGATTTTATCTAAAATTTTGTTTTTAAATTTATATTATTAAATATTTAAAGTTTTAATAACAATTTTTTTTTACAAAAAATTTAAGAATTTTCAGATACAAAAAATAAATTAAGGGAAAATCGACTTTAAAAATATATTTAGCCGTTCCCATGAAGAACCTTTTGCATTTAATGTGTATTTTTTTTTTGGTATTTGCAAGTGTAAAACCAACTAATTTGCGGTATAATGAGAGATTTTGTGGTGAAATTTCTTTCGTTCTTTGTTTTATCTTTGATAGCTTGTAAGCCTGTGTTATTTTGAAATTCGATTTTAAAAATAATTAAATTCATTTAAGTGTTTCAAATTTTTTATATCAGATATTTGATGTCTCCGTGAAATTTGTGAACTGGGGAAACCAGCTGCACTAAGCATAAAACACTCATCTTATATCAACAGAGTTTCCTTTCAAAAAATAAAACTTCTAATGATAACATGATAGACTTACTGGCAGGAAAGAGCCGTTATTTCTGAAAATTATGTTTTGACTAAACTGAAACTCACGCACTCTTAAATTCGTAAAATTAATATTAAATAGCTAAGCCCTGTAAAACTTTTGTAGCTATATATTTATGTTCAAAAATTCAAATAAATAAATCTGCCAGCCAACACTTCTAAAAACAAAATATAATTACGATTACCTACACTCTATGAATTGGTGCATTTAAAAAATCAATAATTATGAAAAAATGAAATATCAAAAAACAATTTCTGCATATCAACTTTTATATTTGACCATTTTGATAGTTATTTGTATTCTGTGACCCTTTTCCTAAAAATCCCGGTAGGCCCTTTGACCCCCAGTCCGCCCCTGTATACCTCGCACCTTATTTTATTACGTTTTCGTTTCCTATTGAATAGCATGAATTTGGAAGGTATTTGCTTTCAGGAGGATAGATGGCGTTACGTGCAAGAAAAAAACAACTTATTGATGCAGAATTCGTTTGGAGTTGTTTAATAAATTATTGATAATCTACTTATAGATTCCATCTGTTAGCCAAATAAGTACCATCTGAAAAACAGAAATTTGGACGTCCTGTCTGAGTCAACCATTGTTTTTTTTTTGTATTTCAGATCCCAATGGGGTTGGTCATAAATTATATTAAAGTCGATTTTGGGATATTGCGTAAAATTCACTACTATGGACTTACATGACCTACCATTCAGAAATACTCGTAAAAGTTCTATTTCACACTTTCCACGAAACCATTATAAGGATTTGAAATTTTGTAAACATTCCATTTTATTCCGACAAACTCACTTTATCTCATGGCAACAAATTTGATAATCCTAAAATTTCTATCAACGTATAAAAAACAAATGAGCAAAGATCAAACCAACAACGGCGCGGCGCAAGATCCTTTATTTGGATCAAGGAAGTGAGTTACACAAAAAATGTTTTTTTTGTTGTTATTTGTACAACAAACACATTGTGTATTTTTCCAAAGTTGTAAATTAAGATACAGACCTTCACATACATACAACAATAAACAAAAAAAAAAAAGGATTCATAAAAGCATTTGAAATTTAGTTGAAACTTTTATTCTTGTGAGTTTTGAGTTTGTTATGTTATCCTGTGAAACAGTTTTATTACTTTTTTTTAAGTAAATTTGTTAGATGATGTAAAACTTTAACGCAAAAAAATACATACCGCTTCCTTGATATCGTAGTGAATGTGTAATGAAAGAAAATAAATAAATTGAATTCTATTTGAAGCAAAAGCAGCGCCCTATAGCCATGACGCTCACCAATCATCCTATACATATATCCCAATATCGTTTGGTATGGTGATGATATGCGAGTCCTTGAATCTAAAAGAATTTCAGCTGTAAGAATCAATGAAGAAGTTTAATGCTGTTCTTCGTCTTTGAGTCCATAAAATGTACATGAAAATAAATTGAAAAATTCCATCAAAGCTATACCAACCCCCTCATTCGCATAATACTACACTGTCTTGTCTATCCTTTTTTTTTGGTAAGGTGATGGACGAGACGCACGGCATGCAGGGTGATGATGGAAAAATTTTTTCTTAGAAAAGTATCGGACGGATTCTTATAGAAGAAATTGTTATTCGAGAAGATTTTTTGTGTGTTTCTAAGGATTTTTTTATTTTTGTTTTTATAAGGATATATTTTACAGCTTACGTAAGGCACTTCAAAAAGTGTATTTTAGCAATAAAGTGAATAAAAAGAATTTTTTTTTTCTTAGTTTCTATCATGATGGTGTTGTTGTTTGTTGTGCGTTTTATGTGGCATGCAGGCCCAATATTTGGGGTTTGGCAAATATTTTATGAAGCAGTAGATCTATCTTGCGAATACAGAGAAAAAAAAACGAAAAAGAAGCCTAAACGATTGAGAAGAATTCAAAATCGGTAGAAGGATATTTGTTTGTTTTAAATGTACCGAAGGGTTGTTTTGCTGAATTGCAAAGTACAAATATATCCTTTTTGCTGTATATACTCGATGGTGATGGAAGTGCCGACGGATGGCGGCGCGTATACATGTGAAATTGTGGAATGGGCTGTCGAAAATATTGTGTAGCGAAATGTGATCTGAAGCGTGATATGTGCGAAAGGATAATGAATGATAAATTTATGAGATGATTTATAATGCAAAGAAATTGTTTGTAAATGGAAAATTTCGAGCAAGGGCGTTCTTGGAATATTCACGATGGAAATTATGTGTTCATAATAAGTGTGGTGCGGGTGTTGAAAATATCTGACTAAAAGCATGTGTGAATTTTCAATTGGAATTTGGAGAAATTTCCGAAAGCCAGTATGGGATTTCAAAACAAATTTGGGATAAGGAAAATAATACACACAATAAGTAGATGGATTTCGTAAATAAATAAATAAGATATTCCACCACATACAACAAGGATTAGAGCTAAGAATATTTTTCATTACAAATTCAACTGCGAGTCATATTATGGTTGGTACATATACCAATCTTTCTGAGTCTTTCCATGTGGCTGCACAAATACATAATTATACAATTTCTCCATCATTTGCAGTTAGGAATATCAGAATATCCTGATAACAAAAAAATAATTTTAATCAAATCCCACCATTTAGGAGAAGCTTAACAGTTTACTTATTAATATCTCTTGTTTAATGATTTTTCGACGGTAAAAGAGGGCTTTCTAAAGCTTACCTTTATTTTTTTAAACCTTGAACATTTTGTTCTGCATATTCTATAAGCCGATAAAATTGAACTTATCACAAATGTTTTCCATATTGGATACAGCGATGTATTTAAAAGAAAAACGTAGAATGCCTCAAACCTGGTTTTATTTTAAAGAGACTTCAATCGTCCTTCCAAATCTCCATGACATTCCCATATGGTGTAGTTTATATAGTAAAGCACTTTTATTTATAGAATCGAATGCCATCCGCCTTGAAATCTACAAAGAGCGCATATAGTTTGTTAACAGGCTGTCTAGCGGCTAAGTTATTCACCTGAATCTAATTATTTAGTCTCCGCTGTAGGATACTAGTAAACACTTTGGATGATGCGCTAAGAACCGAGATTCCAATATGATTTCGTGGATCAGATGTAACAACTTTTTGATGGATGGAAAAATCAAATCAAGGCTTACTTAAAACGCGACGGGACATTTCCTATTTCAAGCATGGCATTAAACATGTCACTAAGTTTACCCATATGCCCGCTTGAACCATATTTGTACAACTCCTCAGAGAATTGCACTTGCACCTGAATCAGCAGCTTTTCCGCCCTTTAAAATAGACAATGACTCTCTAACCTCTTCAATCTTTATCTGAGATCGATTTACAGCCTTAACTGCTGCAGCGACTTTGTGATTTTCTTCAAATTCTTTTCGTTTCTTTTTTTTTACCTTTTCAATTTTTTTTTTTTTTTTCTTATAACTTTGCACGCGCTCAAGGGATTATGAATACCCTTTATATGTTTTTCTTAACTCAGCGCGGGCATCCGGTGGAAGAAGAGAAAGAAGGATAGGAAAGATGTGTGGCGCGATGTTCTGAGACTAGTGCTGGTTGATGTCTCAGATTTATCTCCAGGGATGGCGGCTGAACTAATGCGGAGAGAATTAGCGTGTCTTATTTATTTATGACCCTTATAATTCGCATTATTTTATTTATTTCGTTATCATATTTTATGGGTATGCTAGTTTACTCAATGACATGTTGTTAGTGTCATGCCTAAACAGCATGTAATGAGCAAAGCAGCAAATTATTTTATGACATTTTTAGAATCGGTTTTTAATGGAATATAAGAAGACATAGACAACGCAACGGCAGGAATTGAACCTGCAACCAAGAGGTTGACAGGCGAGCACACAACTATCGCGCCACGGCCACCCTATGTTCATCAAACAAACAAAATAATTTAATGCAACAAGCCCGCTAGAAGTAAATCTGCCAAATATAATTATAATGCCTCGGTTGTTCTTGACAATTGCAATCAGCACCAGCAATGCAGGTTCTGAGAGAAGCTTCTCAAAATTAAAACTTATAAAAAATTATTTAAATTCCTCGATGCGCACACTGAGGAAGAGAACCGACTCCATCGACCTAAAGGTATAGTCAAGGATCTGGCGTTAATGCAAATTCGAAGAAAGATTTGAAGAAGTTTTCTTTTGTCAATATGTACGTTAATTAAAAATAAAACGCACGACTGGATCGTACGAACTTGCTCTTGTAGCTAACAACTTTAAATGGATTTTATTATTTATGTAAATTAGGAGGGTAATAATGTAAATATTTACAAGTACATACATGTATATATATAATGAAAGTGAATGGTGTATAGATTATTTAAACTACCAAAACCATCACTTTAATCAGTTTTTCGAAAAAACTAAGAACGCCATTAGATGCCGCGGAACAATGAAAATTTTATAAAAAAGCATCTGGAAAATTGTAAGGCGTTTTTTGATGAAATCCTGTTTTTTATTTTTCGCTTTTTGAAAACAAAATTCTTTTGAAATTTTGGTATGCAATTTTTTAGAGACTATTAATGTTCATGTGAATATAAAATTTAAAATTATTTTTTTTTTGATTAGTTTTAAAATTATTGATTTTTCAAAAAAAAAATTAATAAATTATTTTAATTTAAAAAAAAAAGTTATTTAAAATTTTAATATGCAAAAATAATAAAGCTACATAGATCTTCTTAGTTATAAAATTTGACAGAAATCCAATGTACCGTTACCGAGAAAGCCAAAAATTAAAAAAAAACGTTATATGAAAGGTACCGTAAATAGACTTTTCCTGTAAACTTGGTTTATATCAAACGATAGCTATTACGAACAAAAAAATTATCAAAATTTTTTATCAAAATCGTTGGAGCCGTTTTAGAGAAAATTAAGATTTTCCTTCAATGTCATATGGCAGGTATACCGTTATTTTTAGGCCTAAAAATTAAATTTCAATTTCCCCTCTGAGGAATGCCAAAATAATCACACATACTAAATGGTAGGCAATCGCTTAAGCCGTTTAGGCTGTAGCTCGTTATACAAACAGACGGACAGAATGACAGGCTGAGAGACAGACATTTTTTGGCTATCACTTTTTTAGGCTTCTCTATAATCGTAATGTCATGTTTGATTGTTAGAATTTTTTTTTATTTTTACGAATGCATAACTTGCCTTATAGTAAATATAATCGCAAGTAAAAATGGATTGAAACCAAATCTTACTTCTTATAAAAACTTTGTAACTTTGGCTTGGTGATTCCTTCAATGGTTACGTCAAGATATTTGCAACGTTCGATCTCAGATAAGCTGTGGTAGGCACCTTTACGGTTTGAAATTGTAAAATAGTTGAAAATTTTGCATTAATCAACCCAGTGCTATTCAATGAATGTATGAATAAAGCATTAATTAAATAAGTTACAGATATTTTATAAAAGATTAATTTCGTGGATGATGTACCTATATTTGAATTTGTCGCTGGCGAACAATTCAAATACATCAGAAAAAGTAATCAGGGGCGGCAAAAATTGGTTCTGCCCCGGGCGGCAAAAATTGGTTCTGCCACGGGCGGCTAAAATAAACCCTACGCCACTGCAGCACTTCATGGTGTTGATCTCTAACATTGAACGCACGTATGGTATCCTCGATCAATGTAATTACATTTTTATTACAGGTGTGTTCGTCGAAACGACGAAGGGTAACTTTTGTGTGATTTTTTACTTGCGATATAGGCACTATAGGGCAAGTATTGTATTTGGAAAAAAAAAATCGAACTCGAGATTTTAATCAAAGTTGACATTCGGTGCCGCAATTCCGTCTGTCCGTCCGTCTGTCTGTCGGTCTGTCTGTCTGTACAACTCTCTATAGCCTAAACGGCTGAAGCTATTTTCTTCAAACTTGGTATTTAAGCGTTTCAGGTGATTGTCCAAAATAAATATTTGAATCGTTGTTTTAGCCCTAAAAATAACGGTACTTGCCATACAAATTTTTCTACGATCTTAATTATCTCGAAGACGGCTATAACGATTTTAACAAAAATTAGTGTTTGTACTACTTTATGTATGATCTACATTTTGGCCAAATTTTTTTTTTAATATTTCGTTATTAACGGTACCTGCCATACAACCATTTTATTGATTTTCGACTTTCTCATAAATGACTCAACGGATTTCGATTAAAACTTTTACACAGGAGTTCCTTCAAATTCTAAATAATACTGCATTTCAAAATTTTAGTGTAATTGTTTTGAATTCAATATTTCGAAAAGTGGTGGACGATTTTTTACGAAATTTTGTCTTTGAATTTAGATTATTAAATATTTAAAATGTTCATACCAATTTTGTATTAGAAAAAAATTAAGAATTTTTATATATAAAAAATTAAGTGAAAAACGACTTTAAAAATACTTTTAGCCGTTTTTATTAAAAATATTTTGCATATAATGTAGTATAACATACTCAGTACATGCGATACATTCGTGCATTTTATTTTATGCTACAACATAAGAAAGAAAATTGAAAATGTTTAGGCCGATGTTCAAGAAAAACGTCAATACCACATCCAATAACCGTTGGGATAAAGAGAAACGAAATTTTGTGGATTTTTCCGATATTACCCTCCTGTATATGTATATAATTGCAAAAAAAAAACGCAAACAATATGCTTATATTATTTTTATACTTCTAGGTGCATGAATTTAACCAAATTCCTCTAGAAAAATATAATTTGCAGTGAGTAATCGCTGTAAATTTTATTAATGTCGGTAAACATCGATCAAAAAATAATGCGTCTTAGAAAGGTACAGGGCATAAAAACCTCCTGTATTTATATATACATTAATTCCCTCTTGTTTTTTATGTTCGTTATTTTAGTTTTTACAGTTGATATTAATTATTTCTTTAAGTTTTTGCAATTAAACGGTGATTTTTTAAGAGATTGGTTTTTGAAAATTCAAAAAAATACAGAAACTTGTAAAAACTGAATGAAATTTTTATTTGGATCGATAAATCAATTTCTTCCATTTACTTTTTAAAAATAATTTCACTTAAATGTTGCCCGCGGCTACGCTTCAGGTGGTCCATTCTGAAGGTCCAATTTTGGCAAACTTTTTCACACATTTCGGCCGGAATCTCACCAATGACGCGTTCAATGTTGGCTTCCAAGGCAGTAATCGTGTTTGGCTTGTCCCCATAGACAATAGACTTAACATAGCCCCACAAAAAATAGTCTAACGGGGTCAAATCACATGATCTTGGTGGCCAATTGACTGCGCCAAAACGTGAGATCAACTGCTCACCAAATTCACCTCTCAATTGATGCATGGTTTCGCTTGCAGTGTGGCATGTGGCACCGTCCTGTTGGAACCACATATCGACCGAGTTCAATTCTTGCATTTTCGCCAAAAAAAAAATCTGTTATCATCGAACGGTACCTTTCTCCATTGACCGTAACCCTGCGGCCTTCATCGTCCTTGAAGAAGTACGGCCCAATGATGCCGCCTGCCCATAAACCGCACCAAACAGTGCATTTTTCGGGATGCATTGGTAGCTGCTGAATTGCGTCTGGCTGCTCTTCACTCCAAATACGGCAATTCTGCTTATTCACGTATCCATTTAGCCAAAAATGAGCCACGTCGCTGAAGACAATTTTGCGATAAAAAACATTTTTCACAGAGCACGAATTTTGATAATAAATTTCAATAATTTGCAAACGTTGTTCAGGCGTAAGACTATTCATGATAAAATGGCAAACAATACTGAATCGAAATGTCAAATGTTCGTGGAATTTGTCATGTGTGATCTGTCAATAATATAAACGTCAAAAACCAAGTAGCAAAAAAATCACCCGTTATTTCCAAATATTTTATTGATTTATTATTTTTTGTAATTTTCCTTAAGCCAATGGTTGTTTGTATAACAAAATGAAATAATAATTTAAATTTTATTTTTAAGCGCAGAAAACATGTCGGTACTAATAAGAAATCGTATTCAGATAAAATGTTCAGGATCGAGGTTACACAAATTTAAATATAATGTAGATTTAAAAGTGAACTTCGTCGATTCGACGAAGCATAACTTTAGTATGTGTTAAATAATCATAACCATCCAGGGTTAAGATGGTAGAAAAAATTGTATGGCAAGTACTGATAATTTTGAGGCTAAAAGAACGATTCAAAAATCTATTTGAGATAATCATCTAAAGCGCTTAAGTACCAACTTTAAACAAAATCGCTTCATCCGCTTAGGCTGTAGATCGATCTACAGACAGGCCTACAGATGTAATTGCGGGACCCAAATTTTTGGTGTTCTTCATCATTTTAATGTCAAGTTTGATTAAAATCTCAAGTTCGAAATGTATCTCCTAATTTGTACTTGCTTCAATATTATTATATGTATTCCAATATTTAGAAAATGTTTTTTTTTTTGTGGAGCTAGAACTTCAGGATTATGTTGCATATTGTTCACATTGAACGACAATATACAATAGTACCCCATTGTTCCAAGTTTTTCTCCATTTTGCTCTCGCAATTTTTACTACGCATCCTGACATTATTGGAGGCCAAAAAGAATCACCTTTCATTCGATTGGTTAAAACATTTTTCTTCAACTCACTGTCTTTTGTTATGTTTCCGTTTATTATTTTTTTTGAAAATCGGTTTCAAAATTGACAGTTAAAACTATGGTGAAAGAATAATTTTCACATTCTCAATAGTTTTCAGGGAATAAAATGTAGCAAATAAACTACAACCACCCCTCTGACCCCTTTTAAGTACTACACTGGCTCTTAATCCAACACAGATTAAATTCTCTCAAGGTATAGGTACATTCAATTTATTTTTAACTTCCATCTGTGGCCGCAAGCAACTCGCTTACAACTTCCTCTCTCCTTTTCCTCCAGAAATAAAAAAAAAAAATACTGTAAAAATATTGCCGAGTCTTCGTAACAAAACGAGAAGAAATCAAAGAGTTCCGTGTGCGCGACAAATACGTGCATTTGCCACTGTCTGACTTCAAGGAGTCAGCTACTCGAGTATGAAAAAAACCTTTTCTTCTCAAAAGCCCTTTATTTTTCCTGCAAACATGTGCTGAAGGATAAAGTAGCAGTTTATATTTACAACACAGACTGACAACATTTCTTTTTGTTGTTGTTGTTTTTGTTGTCTAAATCAATAAATAGGAAGAACTGATGTGCCACCATTTGCAAAGTGCAAACAAAAAAAAATATGAATCTCCTTAGAAGGAGATAGAGGAATGAGGTGGGAAGTACCTACTTATACAGTGAGTACCACCTACAGTTAGGGGTTAACTGCTGCGTCACGCGAAAGTCAAATAACATTTTACCCGTACATTTGACGACCTTATTACGAAATCGTAATTGTTTCCCTCTTAGAGGTAGGTAGTACCTACAAATGTGGGTACGTAAAATAAGTTCCTTCAACAATTTTCTGTAATTGTGAAGCTATACCGCCCAAAGGACATGACACCGGGCGCCACCCAAACATTGAAATTGAGAAAGGTAAATTCATTTAAGGATGAAAAAAAATAACGTCCTTCGACTTCCCTGTACGGCCACACGCTCCACGCCCGCCGGTTACCGCCGCCCTACCGATCCGATATGTTGTTTCCACGTTCCACCCCACCTATCAGCGCGAATAAAAACGGAAGCCAGCTGAAATAAAAATTGAAAGTTGTTAAATTTTATTACCTCTGCCGTCTTAATAGGATTTTATGACTACAGAGCGGAAAGTTTCTAAAGTTTCGTTACTCGCTTTTGCTATTTGATGTTTTTTATTTTTTTTTTTTTTGGTTGCTCTGCGCCACGGTCGCATTGGTGGTGTTGTGCTGCGCTGCTCTGAGACCTGTGTGCTTTTCTAAGGATAACGACAACATACGTGTCTTCATTTTCTATTTCCATCGAAAAGCCACTTGGTGCTGTTCGTTGTTTATGTATGTACGTATGATGTGGTGTATTATATAGGTAAGTAAGAAACAAATTTACATCGAGTAGTATTGTAAGAGCACCGGGACTATAGTCAACAACACCAAACTAACTTCGATATCTTCAATTTGTATTTGAAGCCGAGTGCTTCTTCGTTTATTTATTATTTTTTTATTTTTTGTATATATGTATGTACTATATAGGAGGTATTGTGTATTTGTGCTAATACTACCTACATTACCAAGTTCGAGGTGTACCACCTATACCTACCGCTACCGCTATGAAGGAGATGGGATATTTTCAATTTTCCTAGGATAAATAAAATCATTCCACGAGCGGCGGGAGTAAAGTGTAATTGATTTTTACCATTTCAATTTTGAGTCTCAACAAAAAGCAAACAATAAAAAATACTAAAATTGAAAATAAACCCGGAACTCCATTTACTCCCTTTTTCTATCGCCTATAAGCATTAGGTATATCTGCAGGCTACACCTCCTGCTGCTGTTCAATTTTCTCCTTTCTTCGATGAGTTTTGTTTCGGTTTTATTTTATGTATTTTTTTTTTTTTTGTAAATTGTTCACTGCATTGGTGGTACATACATGTTGCTTTGAGATATTTAGCGATTGCCGGTTAAATGACTCGGTAAATGTATTCTTTACTCGCACAGGTCCTTCCTTAATGGTACAACCGCACACATGAATTGAATAGTAGTAGGTACACTCGTGTCTTTAAAGTAAAGAGGGGGCACATATTCATGGGTATTTCGATTTTTTATTATTTTCATACAAAACCGAAACGATAGTTAAATATTATCCTGGTTGATTACATTCTATGTGAATGGCACACCACGAGTTAGTAACTATATAACGGGTGATTTTTTTGCTACTTGGTTTTTGACGTTTATATTTTTGACAGACCACACATGACAAATTCCACGAACATTTGACATTTCGATTCAGTATTGTTTGCCATTTCATCATGAATAGACTTACGCCTGAACAACGTTTGCAAATTATTGAAATTTATTATCAAAATTCGTGCTCTGTGAAAAATGTCGAAATTATGAAATTATTGCAAAATTGTCTTCAGCGACGAGGCTCATTTTTGGCTAAATGTATACGTGAATAAGCAGAATTGCCGTATTTGGAGTGAAGAGCATCCAGAGGCAATTCAGCAGCTACCAATGCATCCCGAAAAATGCAATCTTTGGTACGGTTTATGGGCAGGCGGCATCATTGGGCCGTACTTCTTCAAGGACGATGAAGGCCGCAGGTTTACGGTCAATGGAGAAAGGTACCGTTCGATGATAACAGATTTTTTTTTGCCGCAAATGCAAGAATTGAACTCGGTCGACATGTGATTCCAACAGGACTGTGCCACATGCAACACTGCACGCGAAACCATGCATCAATTGAGAGGCGAATTTGGTGAGCAGTTGATCTCACGTTTTGGCGCAGTCAATTGGCCACCAAGATCATGTGATTTGACCCCGTTAGACTATTTTTTGTGGGGCTATGTTAAGTCTATTGTCCATGGGGACAAGCCAAACACGATTGCTGCCTTCGAAGCCAACATTGAACGCGTCATTGGTGAGATTCCGGCCGAAATGTGTGAAAAAGTTTGCCAAAATCGGACCTTCAGAATGGACCACCTGAAGCGTAGCCGCGGGCAACATTTAAGTGAAATTATTTTTAAAAAGTAAATGGCAGAAATTGATTTATCGATCCAAATAAAAATTTCATTCACTTTTTACAAGTTTCTGTGTTTTTTTGAATTTTCAAAAACCAAGCTCTTAAAAAATCACCGTTTAGCTGGGGGTTAGGGAGTATGCAGATGAGTCATCTAGCTAAGTGCATTAGGAGTGCACAAGCGTTGCACATGCAGAATAAATATTTGTCCTTGCATTCGATTTAGTATTTAAAATAAATGCAGATAAAAATTGCAAAATAAAAATTTTATTTAAATTAAATTAATTACTTAGTTGGTTTTTCGATGACTTACATGAATCTCCAAGTCTTCTTTCGTAGAGTTCTTATTTCTGTCAATCGCCAAAATCACCCATTTATTCGACAAGTTATCTCGGAAACCAAACTATCCGAATATATTTGTTAACGATTCGGATAGGTTAGCTGTGAAAGCAGTAAAAAACCAATAATTTTTGGTTAAGTATTTGTTCTTTTCTTAACCCATTGTACTTTTTAAAGTAGAGTAAAATTCTACAAATGACCATTTAACAGCATCCCATGAATTAAAATTCGTCTTTTTGAATTTGTTTTCCCAAATGTAAATATTATTTGAATTTTTTCAGATACTTTTTTTTTAAATTCACAGTAGGCTATGGTCCAATTGTCTTTTCGTAGAAAGCATTTTAAAATATTTCTCGTTTTAATTTCTTCAAACACATTTGTGGTCATATAAGCTTCAATTTACAAAATATTAAAAATTATTTTTTGATTTTTATTTAAAACAAACATAAAGCTTACGAGTATTCAAAGTGCCTTCATATTTTTGTATATACATACGGAGGTAAGCAATGCAAAAGCTTGATGTACTTTTAAAAGTACAATGGGATCATGCATGCATTATTTTTTTAGTAATCAGAATGGATTTTCAAACTATCCCTGTAAAACACTTATGGTAAATGTTTTCAAAATCTTGACTCTGCTCTGGAAGAAGGAAGACCTGCATACTAATGCACATATCGTCAACACTGATATCGTCATAATTCCTCCACCGGTGGGCTACGTGACGGACGAAGAGGATACAGATGAAGACAAATGTGAGAACAATGGAATTACCACCAGATATTCCAGGTGAGGTTGAAGTTTTTGTGGAAGCTTATTCAGCGGCTGACGACGACGGATTCGACAGCGATGATGACATCCCATTATCAGAGTTGAAGAGGTCAATTGCTCCACCGGTATGGACAAAATCAATTTCGTCAGCCGAATTTCAACAAACCGAACATTTTTTGCGTAGAATCTAAAATTGCACTTCAGATTTATTCGGCCTGAACGAAGTAGCCATTTTTGAAAAAAATTGTTTGATCCCGAGGTAAGACAACTTATTGCAAATCAAACTATGTTGTATGTAGGGCAAAAAAACCAACACAACTTTTCTTTCAATGACGGGGATTTGACAATTTTTATTGGTATCTTACTATTTTCGGGATATCATTCTCAGGCAAGGGAAACTATGTACTGGAACCAGTCAACTGATACACATGTTCCTATTGTTGCCAATAGTATGTCGAGGAACAGATTTCAAGAAATAAAAAGGTATATACACTTTGCTGATAATGACCACCTCGATTTGAACGATAAAATGGCAAAACTTCGACCGCTCATTCAACTTTTGTGTACAAAATTTCAAAATTGGGTCTATATGCATGAGCACTTATCTATAGACGAGTCTATGGTGAAGTATTGCGGTCGCCATTCTGCAAAACAATTTATTAGAGGAAAGCCAGTGAGATTTGGGTTCAAAAATTGGATCCTTTGTAGCAAAGATGGTTATTTGTACCAATTTGACACCTACTGTGGAGCTAAAAATGTAAAACCTTCGATGAAAAGTCTCCCGCTAGGTTCAAGAGTAGTTTTGGACCTCCTCAAAAACATAAAATGTCCGACTGATCATGTTATCTTTTTTGACAACTTTTTCACAAGCTATGAGCTCATGAAAATCTTAAAAGATAAACACTTCAGAGCACCGGGAACGGCTCGCGACAACCAACTTAAAAAATGTCCTTTACCACCTTACAAAGACTTTCAAAAACATAGTAGGGGTAGTTTTGATTACCAATTTGATTCCACTCATAAATTGCTTTTTGTTAAATGGAAGGACAACAACATAATTACAATAGCCACAAATTACGATGTGATCGAACCCTGTAATGTTGTAAAAAGTTGGAGCAAGAAACAACAAAAAAAAGTGAATATACCCCAACCTCTTTTGGTAAAGAATTATAATTCAAATATGGGTGGTGTGGACTTTCATGACCAATTCATAAATACTTTTTCAATTGAAATTCGAGGGAAAAGTGGTGGTGGAACATTTTCACCTCCATGCTTTCGTCCACTGTTTCTAATGCCTGGAGGCTCCACAAAATGACAAATAATTATAAAGATGATCTACTAGAATTCACCAGAGCAATAACTCTTCACTACCTTAGGTTCCACACTCTGAATGCAGGCCAAGTACAATCTAAACTAAGTCAAGGGAAGCATTGCGGAGAGTCCAGGATACCACCTCCCAAAAAAATTACCGAACCAACTCAGATGTCGACAGTGCCATCTACGATCCAAATGGAGCTGTGAAATGTGCAATGTTACATTGTGTATAAATAAAGACTGATTTAAAAATTTCCATATTAATTAAAATTAAAATAGTATGTATGATCCCATTGTACTTTATAAAGTACACGTTTATTACCAACAACGTAAATTTTGTTCAAAAACTTTTTTTTGTATAAATGTTCTTATTTTAACCTCAATAAACAGATATTACCATAAAAATATGATTTTTTACAATTTTAAATACGCTTGGGAGTTAATGGGTTAAATAAATTGATTGACACCTATTCACGTACAGGAAATAAAAATTACTAACGCAAAGAACTCGGCTAAGTACCTTTTGTTTATGTTTGTTGCTTTACAAATCATATTAATAACCATATGTAGGGGGCGCTCTTCCACTTTCAGTAAAAGTTAAAGTTAACTTATTCGTGGGAAACTGCCAGATCGAAGTTCCTTTAATAAAATATAGCTTTGTGTCAGCTGCTGCCGAATTCCCTAAAATGAAATAATTAAAACTTGAGCAGAGAACCCTACCAATGCTCTTAAATTGGAATAACAACAAGCATTTAAGAAACAAGTCACTGAATATATATTATTTAGTAATAAATAACCAATCATTAGCAGTACGTGAGTGTGTGTTATCAATGGAGCACTTATAAGACGTGCAAGACATAAACTGTCGAATTCCATTGAAAGATTTAAGATTTCTTCTAAAAAATCAAATTTTTATTATAACAAAAATTGGAAATTTTCAGATTTAATTTCATCTGCGAGAAAGGGTGATATTTTACAGCTTTTCTGCAAAAATTTGGCAGGAAATACGAGCGCAAAGTATAAGAGCTTCTTTCCGTCAGAAAGCCGCCAGCAAAAAGTCTTGGACAACCATATTAGCAATCAGGGAACTCACATCTACATTTAGAAGTTATACTAAAGTGCTTATCACAATTATCTAGACTTTGGAAAAAAAACTGCATATTTTATGCAGTATTACTTACAATTGCTACCTCTTGAGAATGCAAGACGCACATATTTGTAAATAACTACTTAAGTATGTACTACACTGAACCAAAAACGGTTGTCATATTGATGAATTTGTTCATCAGATTGATGAAAAAAAGTTGTTATTTTTCAGCCAGCGACCGCAATCATCAATATGAAAATTTGAAAAACCGCTATCATCGTTTTGACTACTGCGATTATAATTATACTGAAACCTGTGGTCATCATATTGATTACAACGGCTTGCATTAAGATTATTGTGGTTGTCACATTGACAGCTATGATGGTCATTCGACAACTACGATTCTCATATTGAGAACCGCGATCGTCCTTTGAATGACTTCAATACCTATGAAAATTAAAAACCGCTAAATTCATACTAAAAATTGCAAGAGCACAAAACTTTTAGGAAACAAATACTTACTACTCAGGACTTTAATTGAGCCATCTAATAAACCTCCCACCTGAAATATTAGAATATACAATTATAAAAATGCATAGCTATATGTATTTATTTATTCAGAAAAAAATTTCAACGCGTTGATGCAGAACGAATGGCTGGATGGTTTCCTCACGGTCTTTCAAAAAATTGAAATGTTCATCCAGTTATTGCACACGTTCTCCCTCGAAGAGAAAATACATTAGTGAATCGTGAAAAGTGATACTTTTTATCGTCGGTTGCAGACACAGCATACAAAATCTTCTGAAATGTTTAAAAGACGTACAAAATTATAAGCATAAAGGAGATAATTTAAGTTTTTTTTTTTAAATGTTTAATAAGTTCGTTTAAGGCCATAAATTTAAGATGGCATATGAATCACTTTCATTTCAGACGAAAATTAGATTAAAAATAGCACTTGATACCTATCATAAGAAGTTTTTTTTAATAATAAAAATTCTATATACTACTGAAATACATCAGCCAAGTAGAAGACTTAGCACTATAATATTTGGACTTGTTGAATTATTGATTCAAAATAGCTTTTAACGGCCTTTAGTCCAACAAAAATTGTCGTTTCGTCCCGGCGATCTCACATGGACTCATCAGTTGACTAGTGAGGACCTATTTCTAGTCTTGTTGGGTATGGTTCACACTAGATGTTCTTCACGAAATCTATGTAAGATGAACTGAACTTGGCAAAAATTGCGTATTGACAAAGGTCCTCACTAGTCAACTGATGAGTCCATGTGAGATCACCGGGACGAAACGCCAATTTTTGTTGGACTAAAGGCCGTAAAAAGCTATTTTGAACCTATCATAAATATTTAATAATTTACCATACACATTCAAGAAAATGAAGAAAAAAATCACTAATTACTCACCTGATTATGATACGAAATTAATTTATTTTTATTTTTGTTTCACTTTCTGCGTTAACAAATTTGATTCACTGCCAACACCACGAAATCACTACTTCAACTTTTATGAATCGAATGACGCGCTTTACTAAAATTATGGATTAAAACAAGAGAAAACTCAGTTTTCACCGTTATATTTTTGTCTGAATTTTCATATTGATGATAGAAATTGTCAATGCGACAATCGAAAAGCAACAATCATCATATGGACAACCGAAGTTGATATAATTGAACACTTTTCAGCGGACAGTTTGTGTTAATAGATTGGCCGGTATTTTGATTTATCTTGGCAAAAACAACTGATCATCATATTAACAGCCACGATTGTCAATATGACAACCGCAAACCAACGAGCATCATATTGATAATCGTGATTATCATATTGAAAACGATCATCATATTGACAAATGCAAATTGATAACCGAAATTGTCAATATGACAACCAATATTTTTTTCGGTGTATCTAATTATACTAATTATTTTTTGTTATCAATCACACCTAAAAATTGCTGTGTGCTCTGGGTCTATTATGAGATTTACATTTTTATGTAGACAACAATTTTAGTGTACATATATAAGTGAGGTATACACGAGTTCTTAAACCATTATCTGCGCTAAAACTGCAAAAAAACAAAAATACAGAAATCAAAAAATCAGTAAAACTCTAATCTAAAAAAAGCCAAATCCAAAAAAAAAGTTATATAAAATGCAAAATATGCCCTCTGGCTTTGGACAGACAGTTCTTGATAGCTGTCTAACCCTATTTGTAGGTTAAAAGGATTTCAACAGGATTCAAGGATTTCTGCACTTAGGGAATTTAACGTCAACAGTTTTTTTTCTGAGAACAATAAACCAAGATTTGGATTACTGGACTTTGCCTATTCCGGATTTTGGGTTTTCAGGATATTGGATCTCGTGTTTTTTTTTGGTTTAGACTTTTGACGATTTTAGATTCTAGGTATTTCGGTTTTTAGAGGAATTTTGGTTTAAGGCAATTGTCCAGAGGCGAAGTCCCTTCGTGATAAAGGGCCCAAATTTCAGATATTTCAATACATAAAATAACTGAACAGGTAACAGATGTAAGAGAGTAGCGCAGTTTTATCAGATTTTTTTTTCGGTAGAATATCTGACGTGTGACAGCTGAATAAAATATAATTGGAGAAAAACAATGTTTTTTTTTTATTGTAGTGATAACTTTTTATGGGAGGGTAAATCCATTCGTTACGTAACGCGTTACATTCGATAAGTATTCTCACACGTATAAAATAAAACAATTTTATCTTTTTAAGGAGTGGACCTAGAAAACATAAATTTTCAGGAATGATAGAGTATATTAACTTGAATATTTGGTAAAAAAATTGAATTCTTACAATGTCACTAACTGTAAGGAAACTATTATATTGGGAAGATTATTCATATCAGTCAATTACATTTGACGGGTTCCATGAATAGATTTGGTTTGGTCTTTAATTAATAAGTTGACAATATGACGATTGTTTTGATGTATCAAATATTACTCTATAAGCTATTTTTATATAGGAGGTCCTTCAAATTCTAAATAATACTGTGTTCCAAAATATTCGAAAAAAAAATGTGTTTCTATTTTTTGAAGTGATAACTATTTCGCTTCGTTATGTAACGCGTTACGGCGCCAGTCTGTCTTGCTTCCCTTTCTCTCACGCAGACGGAGAACTTTTGAAATAAATCATATTAACGAAGAACTTTTGAAGCTTTTCTCAAGTAGTTAAGCTTTCAACATTTAAAATTAATAGTTCAACTTCGATTAGTTTAAATTATCACTTCTGTCGGGCGTCCCGAGACGCACATGTTTTTACTTGCGATATAGGAACTGCAAGTTTTGCATTTGGAAAAAAAATCGAACTCGAGATTTTAATCAAAGTTGACATTACGATGATAGAGAACACCAAAAAAGTGGGTCCGGCAAATCCATCTGTCTGTCTGTAGAACCATCTACAGCCTAAACGGCTGAACTGATTTTATTCAAACTTGGTGGTTAGGCGTTTTAGGAGATTGTCCAAAATAGATTTTTGAATCGTTGTTTTGGCCCCAAAAATAACGGTACTTTTTCTACCATCTTAATTATCTCGAAAATGGCTGCAATGATTTTGATAAAAATTGGTATGTGTACTAAGTTGGGTATGGTCTACATTTTGGCTGCAAAAATTTTAAAATATTTTACCTGCCATACAACGATTTTATTGATTTTCGACTTTCATAAACGTCTCAACGGATTTCAATCAAAATTTGTATACAGGATCTCTTTAAATTCTAAATAATACTGCATTTCAAATTTTTCGAAAAATATTTTTTTTTAGATTTTTGAAAATTCAATATTTCGAAAACGGGTGGGCGATTTTTTCAGGAATTTTGTTTTTAAATTTATATTATTAAATATTTAAAATGTTCATACCAATTTTTTTTTAGAATTTTTATTTATAAAAAATTAAGTGAAAAACAACTTTAAATATACTTTTAGGCGTTTCCATTAAGAATCTTTTGCATATAATGTGATCGAACATAGGAGCAAGTACGTGCGATCCAGCCTGTCATGCATTTTATTTTTTTATCTAAGGAGATTCCGCTCAGATGCTTGCTGGTTATCCGAGACATAAATATTGACGCAGGGTCATAATCATAAGTCCACGAGTCTGGCTTATGAATGTGTAACACATTTACCTACCTGGTTCTAAAAACAAGTGTGACTTTGAAATTTTGTTGGTTGTGTATGATCTTGCGTCAATATATTATACAGGGTGTCCCGTAAGTCAACGTCAAGTGGGCACAGGGTGATAAGGTAGTTTATACCTGTATTTGAAAAAAGTAAAAGAAAAAAGTTTACGAATGAATAAGTAGCAAATGTTGTACCATTTTGAAATCTTGATAAAATGGGCCAACGTTGTGTACAACTTGTCGATGGTAGAGTGGTTCATTTTTTTTAAATTATGAAGTATCAAAGTTAGCTTAACATTTTTTTTGAACCTGGACTTAGCAAAACTTTCTTTTTCTTAGAAAACTGGCAATATTTATTTTTTGATTTGTGATTGGAATCAATAGCATGGTTATTTAGGATTAAGTTAAAAATAAAAACACTCTAAAATTTTTAAAGAAATTTGTTACCACAGTACTTAAAAATATGGCCTAGGGTATTGATTTTCATTACCCTTCTAAATATTGCAATTATTACATTACCAAGCGAGATGGATTTTTTTAATTATTTTTCCAATACATGTATAAACTACCCTATCACCCTGTGCCCGATTAAAGTTGACTACCGGGAAACCCTGTATATTGGATAAATTAATCAGAATTGTGCGACATTGTGAAACAGGCTCTAACTCTAAATTTTTGGATTGCAAATATGCCTTCCTGATAAGCTTAAATGGAAACTCGAACTGCTTTTATATTTAAATGGTCAATTGTATTGCTCCTCTCCTCCTCATAAATTGCACCACAATGCGTTTTAAGAGTGCTCAAAAATTTACTCTTGAGCATTTTTTCGGACCCACTAGGAATACCTTAATTGGTTTTGCTTTTTCATTAAATTATAATGTACAGTAATACCCGGATAGGTGCCTCTCGCTTAAAGTGTCTAACCCGCATAAGTACATTTTTTTATTTTTTATTCATATTATTTATTATTTATTCATATAAAATTCATCTATATTAGTACCTTCCGCTTAACTATACCTTTCCCGCTTAATTGCCTTTTCTTTTGTATATCTACTTTTATTGAAATTTACCCGAGAAAAATTCTTTTTAGTATACATTTGAAATTAACTGATAAAATACAACAGTTACTTTTCTTTCAGCGCTTCCTTTAGTTTTATGCTTTAGATTCATAAATAATAAAATCCACGACATTACTGATTGCACGTGTTTGCTCCTATGTTCGATCACATTATTCAAAATATTCTTAATAAAACGGCTAAATATATTTTTTAAGTTTTTCACTTCATTTTTTATATATAAAAATTCTTAAACTTATGTAAAAGAAAATTTTGATGAACATTTTAAATATTTAATAATATAAATTCAAAAACAAAATTTTAGAAAAAATTGTCCACCCGTTTTCGAAATATTGAATATTGTATGGCAGGTACCGTTAATAACAAACCATTTTAAATTTTTTTTCAGCCAAAGTGTAGACCATACTCAACTTAGTACACATAAAATTTGTTATCAAAATCGTTAGAGCCGGTTTTAAGATAATTAAGATGATAGAAAAATTTGTATGGCAAGTACCGTTCTTTTTGGGCCTAATACAACGATTCAAAAATATATTTTGGACAATCACCTAAAACGCCTAAGTACCAAGTTTGAACCAAATCGGTTCAGCCGTTTAGAGTGTAGATCGTTCTACAGACAGACAGACCGCAAGACAGACAGACGGAATAACGGGACCCACTTTTTTGGTGCTCTCTAGGATAGTAATGTTATGTTTGATTATTAGAAACAAAATTTTTTTTTACGAATACATAACTTGCCTGATAGTACCTATAATCGCAAGTAAAAAAGTAATAGGGGTATTCACGATCTGGTGTACCAAGTCTTGTAAAATTGTAAAATTTTATTTTTTTACAACAGACTGTAAACACACCTTTACTAATCTATAGCAACACTGGAGCAAATGTCAAAATCTGGTTCACATTTATTCTGAAGAAGGCTTAAGTTTGTGTTAAAAAAATCTTACACCCTTGTATTTTTCTGTTACAATAGGGGTCGGGTATTGTAAAAGTGTAAAAGTCTAAGATTTTGACATTCAGTATATTTTTGTTGTTGCAGTGCAAAAAAATTCTACACTTTTACAATGATACAATACCAGATACACCGGATCGTGAATACCCCTAATAATTTTAATCAGAATCATTGTAGATTCGTTGACCAAAGGCCGTTAAAATATATTTGTAATCAATAACTCAACATGTCTGATTAAATATAATATAAAACACCTTTCTAATTAATTATGCCTCGCTCTGGACAAAATCTTCCAATTTTAATGGTTAAAAATTGTAATATTGTTGGATATAGTTCACATTGGGTTTTGTCAAAAAATCCATGTATGAGATGAACCGAACCCAACAAACAAAGGGCGTATTGGTTAGGCCTAACTAGCGAACCTATGATTTCAAGTGACATCGCCGTGACGAAACGCAAATTTTGTGGACTAAATCCGTGAAAAGCTAATGAAAATTAAATGTTTTTTTTATCAAAAAATTTTGTTTTAATTTTTGCACTTTTTTATAACTGCTTAACCCGCATAAGTTAAAGTGGGGCGTTTAATGTGAGGCACTTATCCGGTTTTTATTGCACTACATTTTTAATTAATACCTTATTTGCTTAAGTTTGCATTTTGTTAATCATCTTAAGGGTACTATGATCCCCTTCTGGGCTCTCTCATTATAAAGTACTGCTCTCTGCGATATTTGTTTTAAACCAAACCACCCATTAAGACTTTTCTTTGATGATATGTAAGGTAGATTCACACACAGAGAGCCCACCTCCTTTTTTTGACTCTTCCATAATTGTGCTGTTTGTTTTAATTAAAAGCTCGACATTATATTTTTTTCCTCATATCAATTGTTACCTTTTTTCTTAAAGCAAGTAAAAAGGCAGACTGTTATTTGTAGATACAAAAGTTTCCTCCCCAATTAATCGAACAACAGATACAACACAATACGACCTAGCAAGTTACCATGTTTTTCTTTTGTACTAATTTAATCCCCAATAAACGTAATCCGCTTTTGTAATGAATCAAAACATTCATCGTCCAAACGAAAGATACAAATACGAAAATTATTAATAAATACCTTCTGTCTTCAACCTTTTTTCGCGCGGAACAAAAGATATACACTACTAATACCTACCTGCCGCACCTAAAAAAAGAACACCTGAAACCGTAGAATCCGAATCATTATCTACAAAAGATTCCCCAAAAAAACCGCTAATAAATTAATCATACTTAAGAAAGATTGATCAGCGGCGCGACAGCGGCGGCAGTACACCGACACCTCAGCCAGATTCCTACCTACCAGCACCAATCCCAATTCGAATTCCAGTCCCAATGCGTACAGCTGTCAAAATTCTCACCACCATACGATGTAAGACTATTGCCAAATAATGAGCCTCGAAAAATCCTTGAGCCTGTTACAATCTTCAAAACTTAAGCAAACACACAAATTCTATCGAAATCTAAGGCGAACAGATATACAAATTGAAAATCAGATTCAGATCCTATTTGGTAAATTACTCGTTTTATTGTCATACTTACTCCCCCCGCTCTCTCACTGCCCTCTCTCTTTTATGGAATGACTGTAGCTATGGCAATTTGTTATTTTTTTTTTATTCAGCGCAATTCGGTTTGATTTCTTATAAAAATTTTCATGTAATATGGAAATATTATTATTTTCCGGATCAAGAAATATCCACAAACAACCGCAGACACTCGTGGTTTTTTTGGATAATAGGAAAACATGAGAAAAAAAAAACTTTTATGTAGCAGAAATTAAAGAGAGAGAGAGAGATGAAAGAATAAAAAGATAGATGAAGCCTCTCTAACCAAAGAAACAAATAACCAAAAGACCATGACAGATTCATTCAATCTGAATGCTCTTCAGAATTTGTCATAATAAAAATTAAGCGGATTACTTTTCATTGAAAACCTTTAGCTTGTTCTGGAAAAGGAACCAAAAAAGGGAAAGATAAAGACGAGGATCACGATGACAGAGTGGCTTTGGTATGAGAAGCAAGAAGATATTGGAAGACGCGCCGAGGAAGACAAGGCGGATTAAAATTGAAAGCGATTGAGTGGTTTTATGTAGATGGGATGTGTAGTAGGTTTACTAATGTAGAGGTAGTTCCTTTGCTGCGAGCTCAGCTAAGTGCGACACTGCGTGGATCCAGGAATCGATAAAATAAAAGTCCTTTACATATTGGTGCTTAAAACATGTATAGGGATTTCATTCACATATAGTTCTCAAGGTATTTGTGGAGATTAAGGAAGTTCGAAGAGAACCATCTAGAGGCAGTTTTTTTAGACTTCCATTAAACTTATGTAGATATTTCCTGCACTAATTTGTATTGATGTGATTTTTGTTCAAATTGGTAAAAGTTCTAGATTGTGTTACTAGTTCTAATTGAACCAAAATTTATATACATAATGTCCTTGCCATAGCTAATGCTTTAAAAAATAAGTCTTGTTCACAATAGTATAGCCAATATTAAGCAAATTTTCAATTTTTATTTGTTTCTCAAAACGCAAGGCCTTAGGGCCTTTATTCTGTAATGTTCATTTTGTTTGCCGGACTGTTTTTTTTTCAGGATTTAAGTAATTGTGAAAACATTTTCAGCCAAATGCTAAAGTTTATGTTTACAACAAAATGTTGTATGTATGAAAGCAGAATATTATGTTCATTTAAGTTTTAACTTGTATGCCGTAAATACAATTTTTTTTGGTAAAATTGTCCCGTGAACATTTTAACATTAATTGAAAAACCGAGGTTTGTCCACAGGAAAGAAAAATTAGTTTTGCTAAAATTTATAGTGGTAGTATATAAATCAAAGGCAATGTTTTTGGCCAACCAATTTGGAACAGCCAGTTCAACAATGATATCCATAAATATAAAGAATTTTCAACTGAGAATAATTGTTTAAACTTTAACTTTAAAAGGGCCGATTTCACTAAATTAAATAATTTCTTTAATTCAACTGACTGGGAACATAGGCTTAGCAATAGATCTGTTAACGATATGTATGGCACTTTTAAAGAAATTATATTCAATGGCATTGAACAGTTTGTCCCGGTTTTTAATAAAAATCTTCTTTTAAGCTCCCGTGCGTTAATAAAAGGTTAAACAATTTAGAAAAACTAAAAAATAAGGCATTTAAACTTTTAAAAATATCGAAAATATCTGAGGATCGTGCTCGGTTTCTTCAGCTTCGGAAAGAATTTGATTTTTTGAACAAATTTTTCTATTATCAGTACACAAATGCTGCTGAAATTAATATAAAAAAGAATAGTAAATCCTTTTGGGTCTTTCTGTATTCCAAACGTAAAACACCCTTTTTGCCAACATCAATGGAACTTGATTACGAAAAATGAAGTGATATTCAATCGTCTTGTAATCTTTTTGCTAAATACTTTCAATTGAATAATAATACAGATGTTATTTCAAATAAAGGGTTATCCATTTTTCGGTTTCAAAAGTATAGGCCTGGTATTCGACATCTGTCAAACTAAGTTGTTAAAGCTTTTTTTTTTTCAGTTGAAAGTCTGAGATCTACGAAAATGGATCGCTTTTTTTTTTATTGTTATTATACTACCCTTTAAATGTTCGAACACAGCGCGGGCGTGAGGGTGGGGTTAAGGAAGAGAAAGAATGATATGAAAGATGTGTGGCGCGATATTCGGAGACTGTAGGTGGTTGTTCTCTCGGATTTTATCTCCAGGGATGGCGGCTGAACTAATGCGGAGAAATTTCCGTGTCTTATTTATCCATGTCCCTTATAACTCGCATTAATTTTTTTATTCTTTGTCATATTTTATTGGTATACTAGTCTTACTCAATCACATCTTGTTAGTTCTATGCCTAAACAGCATGTAATGAGTAAACCAGCAACTCATTGTATGACATTTATTTTTAGAATTGGTTTTTAATGGGAAAATAAGAAGACTAGACTACGGCGGGGATCGAACCTGTGACCATGAGGTTGACAGGCGAACACACAACTATCGCGCCACGGCCACCCCCCTTATAGAGGACCCCTACAATCCATTCGCTTTTGACTGCTTCCTCGATATAATATTTAGAAAGCGTTCGAAGGTGACTCGATGGAATTTTAAGGTATATGGTCATGTCATGTTGAAAGATATAGAGTACAGAATTGAGTGTTTTTCCCAAATCGTGTTTTCACTGAGCCGCGCCAGTGGATAACTTTTTCCAGTATTCGCTGATGTTGCTGAGAAGCGATATCGGCTTATTATAGTAAGAAGTGAATTTTTTCGGAGTTTTTACGATCCTAGCTGTTTTCAGCTTTTGATGCCAGAAACAGCATCGAAATATTACAAAAATGGAAAATAGCATCTGTCTGATATGGGACACAATATTTTAGGAATTCGCAAAGCGTCCTAGACTAATCCTTTAAAAAAAAGACTTTCAATTTGGTCGTACAGTAATTTTTTTTCCCGTGGGTAGGTGCAAGACCTTCAAAAGGCTCTATGAGGACCGAAAAACGCGTGCTCATAGGAGTGTGAGATTCTTACTGCACTAAAAACACCTCCACCTCCCGATTGCAACTAACTTGAAATTTATCTAGCAATTTATTTTTAACGAATTTAATTAACGTTCCTGATAGTTTCTGCTTATACCGCGATTTTAAAGAAGATTCTCGTTTAATGCACCAGATCGGAAGGCTTTGTCCTTCGCAGGCGGCGTACTAAATTCGTCTCATCGATAATTTCGATTATAGTACTATTGCAGTGTTGTAATAACCGTTTTCTTAGATTTCGGGCAAAATTTTTTATTTCATCGCGAACCGTGGGAATCCCGAGATATCTGTGGAGATCCTCGTTTCTAATGTACCAAGGTGCGCTTACAAATGATCTTAGGAGTTTATTTTCAAATGTTTGTAAGGTATTTAAATTAGAATCTGGCGTACAACCCCAGAGTTGTATACCGTAAGTCCAGACAGGCATAAGCACCTGCCTGTACAAAAATAGCTTCTTTTCGATACTGAGCTTAGAGTGTTTCCCGAGCAACCAGTACATATCTCTGACATATCTCTGAGTTTATTATTTAACTCTTCGCATTTCTTTTTAACATGCGGTTTCCATTTTAATTTCGCGTCCAGAGTCATTCTGAGATATTTTGCTTCGTTAGCAAACGGAACTTGAACCGTATTACAGGCCGTGCTTCAGCAGAATTTGTCATAATTTAAAAATTCGTCTAGGAAGACCGCCCAACAAATTTTCTTTTCTTCAAAGTTTTCTCAATGACGTCAGTGATACTATGCACTTGGTCAATTGTCGAATGCTTGCTTCTAAATCCGAATTGATGTTCAGGTATTAGGCGCTTTCTATTTATTATTGGCTGCAGGCCATACCTTAGATATTACGGGCAGAAGCGAAATAGGTCTATAAGATTTCTTATCATGTGATGGTTTTCCTGGTTTGAGAATCATTATAACTTGCGCAACCTTCCATTGGCTCGGAACGTACTTTAGCCTTAGAGTGGCATTTATTATATAAAGAAGATTAATTAACCCTTTGCGAGGAAGCATTTTGAGAACTTCGGCCGTAATTAGGTCATATCCCGGAGCTTTCTTATACTTAAGCTTTCTTATTTCTCTACTTAATTCGGCAAGGGTAACATTTCTTGTTATGTAATTTTCGCTTGAGTTAGAACTTATATTTAAATTTTCGTTGAGTACTTGCCCATCAAAAGGTTTAAACGTGTTCTCCAGGTAATCCGCGAAAACGTTTGCTTTCTCTTTGTCGGTTTTTGCCCATTCGTTTTGATCATTCTTAATCGGAGGCGCTGGGAGCTTTGGTTTCTTCGTTACTTTAACAGCTTTCCAGAGTGAGTAGTTGGATTCTTTTCCTGCTGTCAAGCTTTCAAGATAATTTCCAACTTCAGAATTTTTTAATTCTGCTATCGTCTTTTTTAGTAAATTACATAAGCGATTTAAATTAACCTTGTGTTGAGGAGCTCGAGTTTGCTGCCATTTCTTACGTGCTTTTCGTTTCTCTTTTACTAAATTTTTCATTTCCTGTGGATATTTTAGGTTTTTAAAGAGCGGCATTTCTCTTTGGTACGGGGTGTTTTTCCATGCGGCTTGTTGTACAATATTGACGAAGTTATCTACTGCGTCTTCAAGTTCGAAAGGCGTTTGTAGTGAAACCCTTAATTCAACGTTATCCTCTATATCTTTCTTAAAACCTTCCCTGTTGGTTTTCCCATTGGTTAGCGTGGGTGATTTTTCATTTTTAACAAGATTTTCGCTCACAGTGAGAATAACAGCAGAATGATCTGAGAAAAGATCAAAGCTTTCTGCTATGCTAATTTTATTTAAAGGTATTCCTTTGACCACAAAAAAATTAATAAGGTCAGTTATTTTTGATGGAACAGTCGGCCAGTAAGTCGGGTTGCCAGTCGAATGAAAATCGCAATTATTTTCCATTACCGCTTCGTAGAGCATTCGACCCTTTTGAGAAATAACTCTAGATCCCCAAAAGCTGTGCTTCGCATTAAAGTCACCACCAAGAATAAAATTTTGTTTAAGTAACTTTAGCACTTTCATAAATTCATTCTTTTCAATTTTAAGTCGTGGAGGGCAGTATATGGAAGATACATTCAGTACAACATTCTGAGTTCTAACCTGTACACCGATTAATTGCATTGATTCAGCCTCTATTTTTTGGCCTATCGTGTGTTCGATGCATTCTTTTATAAATAAAGATGCCCCACCTTTTGCTTTGTTCGACGGATGAGTTGCGTGGTATTCTAAATATCCATTGATCTTACTATTTGATTGTTTCTTGACATGCGTTTCCGATATCAAACAAATATCAATATCTTTCTCGTGCATAAACATTTCTAGTTCTCCAAGTTTTTGCCATAATCCGTTGGCATTCCAAGTAATTATTTTGAGCTTTTCCATCATGTTTTTCTTTTTGTAGGACGTTTTGGCCGAAAACTGTTTTAGAGTTTAGTTAGCCTATCAAATATAAGTTTATTTGTGCCACATTGCTCCTCAATTTTCGAAAGGATTATGTTTAAGACGTTCGTGAGTGGATCACTGGCAGTATCTTTTTGTAAAGGTATGATTTTAGCCGTTATTTGGGCATATGTGCTTACACTACCTTTCTTTGGTGTTTACTCTGGTTGTGTTGATTGATCTTTTGCTTTGGGTATTTGGGCATTTAACCTCTTAGGGGTCTTAAGAACTTGCTTTTCTACTTGGCTTGGTGGTTTTCTTTGTGACTGCGTAAATTTTGATCGCCGTTTTTGTAATTATTTGGCTACTTCACAGCCTTTATAGTTGGCCGGATGACTTTTATTACAATTTATGCACGTTGCTGCACTTTTGCTACCTGAGGTGCAGTCTTTAGTAAAATGATTTCCGGCGCACTTTACACACCTAGGTTCTTTTTTGCAATAAGTTTGCGGGTGATTGAATTCTGGACAGCGTTTACACTGCAGAATCAGTCTTGAACTCTTCCTTAAAGGTTCGATCTTAACAACAATATTGAGGATTGTTTTAATTTTGTAAATATCGTCTATTTTCTTTGCCTTATCAAAAGTAAGAATAAATAGTGGAAGACCACGCTGTACCACATTTTTTTCGCTATCTTTTTTTTGTGTTTCTCTTTTGACGATGTTCACAGCATCTAAGATCTTATAGTTCCTCTTTAGATCGTTCATAATATCGTCTTTTGGACATGATGGGTGCAAACCTCTCGCTACAACACGTAAAGGTCTTTCCGACTTATTCTCATAAGTGTACCATTCCACATTTTCTTCGTTTTGTTTTTGCGACAGGAGACGATAACTTTCAGGATCTTTCACGAAAAACTTTCCATTTGTTGTTATTAAGTGAAATAAATTTAAAGTCTGATGGTGTTAACGTCTTTAAGATAGTTTGCAGCCGGTTATACTCCGCAATACCGACAACATTAATTGGTGGCGGAGGCCTTATTTTAATAGGTTTTTCTTTAATATTGGCATCTTTTGGTGATGCAATTTTTACAGGAAAACAGGCGCCATCAGGTGAGGATCCAACCTTGCATTTTTTACTCGGCCTTTTGTTTGAGGACTGTTTCGCGGGCTAGCTCTTCTTCATCAGTCGCATAAACGACATTTTTCGACATAAACGACCAGCATTCGAGTCATTGTGGTGTTTATTCTTCAGCACATCATTTTCCTTACGAAGAAGATCAACTTCTTACTTTAACTCCTGATAAAGTTTTACTAATTCATCAAGTTTTTGACGAAGTTTATTATTATCTTTCTCAAGAATTTCTGTTTTCAATGAGTCCTTTTTTACTCGCGCATCTGGCGTTATCGGCGAACTCTTCTCACCCTGGTCACTCGATTGGGATGGAGGTGATCGAGCAGCCCTTGCTTTTTTTAAGAAGGGATTAATTAAATGAAATAATTGGCTTTCCCCAGAATCCGTAGAGCCGACCTCCGAAGAGGGTGGATTTTCCAGTGAACCTGGATTGCCGCCTGGGGTAATGTATCTATTTTTTTTTACTCATTGCATATTTAGGTATACGTTCACCCTCAGTATACGGAGGTTGGATTTTAGTCGCTTCTTACGACAGGTATATGCCTTATATATTCTTTTTTTGTTCCTCTAACCGAAGGGGTAGGTAAATGACGCTTATAAGAAACTGCAAAAAGCCACAATTTTTGTTTCTTATAAGCGTGTGTTCTTATATCCTAACCACGGATAGAAGAAACAAGTTTCTTATAAAAAAAAAAACAAGTGTCTTATAAACAATGTTAAAAAAAACGCGTACCTTTATTTAAAAAAAAAACAATGATGTGTGATAGAGCAATTACTGAAACAATTACATCTCTTGAATACCGTCGCACTGTTTCATGGCTCTCATTGCTTTTTTTGTTATTTTATATAGATAATGCTCTAATTTCTAATAAAATAGCCAATTGCATTCCTCTCCTCAAACTATTCAACCGTAATACACGCGCTCTGGAAATGCTCATTCATCACTCAGTTAACCCTTAAGCCCAAGTTCGGACAGCATGTTACATTTAAATTGTGCTGATATTTAAAAAACCTGAGTGGATATTCTTTTGTCATACAAAAGTTTCTTATTCACATCCAATTTTACAGCAAAAGTGGGAATCGGTGTTGTAAAAAAAAGTTCATTATATCAGTGTTTTTCTTATAAGCGTTTTCTTATAAGCGTCATTTACTATATTTCACTCTTAAAGCCAAATAAGGCCCAATAGGGATATAATCTGATTTCATTATGAATTTATGTGACCCACTTTCTTTAAAAAGTGGCCCACATTTTGTATGGCTTTAGTCCCACCTCTTTGGGTTATAATAAATTTGTGGATTTATACTCCATATTCAAGAGTTTCAAAAGGCCATTTGTTTTTGCTGTGGTGGAGCCAAAACGTACATGCATTTTGTAATGTTCTCATTGAACATTTAAGTTGACAGGGTGACGTGTTCTTCCCATCTATTACTCATCTATTAAGGTTCCTTTCTCTTCAAAAGCCTTAAAACCATATTAAGCCTGTCAGTAACACATGAGAGCCTCCAGATATTTCAAAACAATATTCATCCTCTCATTCCATTTAACTATCTGCTGACCAATCATTTAAATTCGAAATATACACGTCAAGTTTTAACCACTGTAAATTCCCTCTCCAATCCTATTGAGCTAAAACCCCTTGTAGCTAATTTATTCAGTTGTCGACCTTTAAATTAATTTTATTCGCCAAACATTCCAAAGCATGTCCGATGGATTAGAAATTTAAATTGAACATGAATATGGCTTCATCATTTAAAGAAGCAAGAAAAAACTTAATATTTGCTTATTTTAATTAATGCCCACATTCTTAAGGGACACACACTTTACTTTAGTTCTCCATTTCGGCTTCGGCTGGTGCTTACAATCAGAATGTTGTATTATTTTCCTTCTGGCCATATTGGCTCATATACCAATGGCATCAATAGCAGAAGCAATACCAATGCCAGTTTGCATTGGATATTCCAGGAAATGAGACGTAATATATGTTCATCTTTTCCTTTTAGGGTCGGTCGGTCGGTCGGTTCATCCGGTTGGCATTAACTAATAATCCCTTAGGTAGAATTTTCAATTTTAGCATTATTTTAACTTCCTTTGGCAGGGGAATTAAATTAAACTTGGATAAACCCATGTTTTTAGTCACATTTATATTCACTTACATACACACATCACAGAGTTCTTATACATGTGTGTGTAGATTATTCCTAACAACCACTATATTCTTCCCTCATCAACTCCCATTTAGATATTCTCTGAATGTGAAATTTAAGATCGATTTTGTGGGTTAGTTTCGAAAATCCGCAAAGGATTTATACCTTTGACCCTGCGGCTTGTTTCCCTATTACCATATATGCAATCCTATTACACATACATTCGTGTCGTTAAGTATGTCATGTCTTGTGGGTCGTGAAAATGGACGACATTACATAGACCAGCCATTATAATATAACCACACCAAACGAATATCACTGTACTGGATTTTACTTTGTTTGACTTGCAAACTAAATGTAAATTTTTGCAGTTCCACGTGAAACTGATTTTAAATTCACTTTCCTTTCGCAACAAAAATAGTTTAACAATAAAATTTTATCACATTCGACCTTATGTCAGTTTCTGTTATAAAGGGTTTTCCAATAAGAGGTGTTATTTTGATATTCAAAGAAAAATGGCATTTTTGGAGATAAATGATCGGATGTTTATTTCATTATAAAGAAGAAGGTATGCCGTTAATAATGGAACACAACATCAGCCAAATGGCCGCCAAGACCACGCTTACAGGACCATATCCTTTTCATGAAATTTTCCATAACCAAATCGCAAAGTGGCTGCCCTATGTCCTCGATAGCCTCACGAATTTCATCTTTGAGGTCTTGAATCGACGCTGGGCTGTTGGCGTAGACCTTATCTTTCACGTGGCCCAAAGGGAGAAGTCGCAAGGTGTTAAATCACAAGATCTCGGTGGCCAATTGTGATCACCTCTTCGAGAGATAACACGGTCCGGAAACTTTTCCCGTAAAAGATCGATGGTTTCATTGCTTGTGTGGCACGTAGCGCCGTCTTGTTGAAAGTAAACGTTGTCCAGATCAATACCATCCAATTCAGGCCATAAAAAATCATTAATCATCTCTCGATAGCGCAATCCATTGACCGTAACTGTTGCTCCAGCCTCATTTTCGAAAAAGTAAGGTCCAATGACCCCGCGGGACCATAAACCGCACCAAACAGTCACGCGTTGAGGATGGAGAGGCTTTTCAACAATAACTCTTGGGTTTTCCGAGCCCCAGATGCGACAGTTTTGCTTGTTGACGTAGCCTCCGAGGTGGAAATAGGCCTCATCAGTCAAGATGATTTTTCGATGAAATTCCGGTTCATTTTCATGCATTTCAAGGACCCAATCAGCAAAGACACGACGTTGTTGATGATCAGCCGGCTTGAGTTCTTGTGTTAACTGAACTTTATAAGCCTTAAGACCCAAGTCTTTATGCAAAATACGGTGTAATGACGTTTGTGGAATGCCTAATTCCAAAGAACGACGAGGAATGGACAAACCTGGGTTTTCTTCAACACTTTGGGCTACAACAGCAATATTCTCAGTTGTTCTTGAGCGACGTGCACGGGTTTTATTCTTCACATCACTTACTTGTCCCAGCAGCTCGAATTTGTCCACCAATTTCTGTATTGCGGTCCGACAAGGTGCTTCACGACGACCCAAAAATGTTTTAGTTTTACGAACCGTCTCTGCCAAATTTTCACCATTTTTATAGTGAATTTTAATAATTTCAATGCGTTGTTGAAGCGTGTATCGTTCCATTTTTATTAATAGCGTAGTTTCTACTTGTCAAATGTCAAAAAATGACAGCTTCATAGGTGACAGCTACCGAAATAGCGGGCTATACAAAATAACACCTCTTATTGGAAAACCCGTTACAACTTGAATGGTGTCTTTGTCGTATGGTTTTTTGTTTTAATTATAGCGTAGTCGTGAATGAATTTTTTGACGCTAATATTTTCAGCAAAATATTATTTTTTTTTTAATTTTAATTTTAACTATATGCCTGTAACACCTAAGGTCTTTTAAATGCAACTTGAATTGCACGGCACTAGTTTGGCACAGTGGATTTAAGAACCAGGTATTGACTGTCCCATTTTAACCCATGGGCGGCATCCAATTAAAATTGGAGGTATAGAAAAGAATGCGCCTAGCGTGGGGATCGAACCCACACTTCTAAGTTAGCAATCAAGCACTTTATCCACTGCGCCATTGCCACCCCAGGATTGTTAAACTTTTCACATACTTGCAATATTATATGCATATGCGTTAATGTATTTATATATGTAGAGGTAGATATAGCATGCTTAACATTTGGAGAAAAATCGAACTCGAGATTTTGATCAAACTTGGAATAACGATAATAGCGATCAAGAAAAAGTGGGTCCCATAATTCCGTCTTTCTATTTGTTTCTCTGTAGTTCGATCTGCAGAATAAACCGCTGAAGCGCTTTTCTTCAAACTCGGTACTTTATAACATACTTTTGGGACCTGTAGTTCCAAAAAAGGTATAATATCTTAGAAAATTGACAACATTTTTTTGAATGATACAAAAAAATATCAAATTAAGAGTTTATTGTGATTTTTCTAGTCTATGAACTTAGTATGAAAATTATTGTGCCAGCAGAACTGAAGGGGTCCCACAACTGAACCTTGCGGAACACCTGTACTTACCAGACTTAAACTGATTTTTTTTGGTCGAAATAGACTGTCCCTTCGACTGTCGGGATGTTATGGATATAATCTGTACATTGCCATACGTATGGTTGTCTTTAGTTAATTCAAGCATTAATAAAAATGCTTTGTTTTATTAGCCAAAAATTAGCTGGCTATAGTGGCCCTTGCGGAAGGAATTATAAAGAGTGTGCCCGCCATTTACCGAAAACTTGTTAAAAGACATCATGCATTTAAACTGATCATTCTAATAAAACACGAAAGAATAAATACAATGCACGACTGGATCGTACTAACTTGAACTTGTGGCGTTAGAACTTAATTTTAATAAAGCACTGATGTAAGTAGTTACTCAAAACTAATGAGTTAAACATTTTGCGGTTTCAAAAGTAAACGTAAATAAAACACATAAAATATTTTTTTTCATGATATTTCTTTTGTATTATAAAGTTTGAACGTTCAAATTGTATGTGAAGCACTACATCATTTAAATGACCACCACGCGAAGGCCAATCGTTGCAAGCATCGATTCTTTTGAGGTAATTTTCGACCACTTTTTGACACATATTGGCCGGTATCTCAGCCATAACTTGACGAATGTTGGTTTTCAATTGATCAAGAATTAATCACGGTCTTTCGCGTAGCCCCACAAAAAAAAGTCCAGCGGTGTCAAATCGCATGATCTTGGTGGCCAGTTGATATCGCCACGACGAGAAATTACGCGGCCAGGAAATGTCTCTTGCAATAAATTTCGCTCGAGTTGTGTGGCATGTGGCACCGTCTTATTGAAACCACATATTCTCCAAGTCGTATTCTTCAATAGGAGGCGAAAAAAAGTCGGTTATCATATGACCAAAATGCTCCGAATTGACGGTGACAGTCGTTCCATCGTTGTTTTCGAAGAAGAAAGATCCAATCACACCTCCGGTCCAAAGAGCGCCCCTAACAGTGACTTTTTGTGGATGTAATTAATGGCCACTATTCAATTACTTGAGGATTCTCAGAACCCCAAATACGACAATTTTGTATATTAACATACCCACCGAGTGAGAAATTTGTTTCGTTACTGAAGAAAATTTCGTCCGAAAAATCGACGTCCACCGACTGTTGTTCAAGCACCCATTCGACGTATATACGACGGCGTTGTGAATGGTCAGCTGGCTTCAGTTGTTGTGTGAGCTGGACGGATGTAGGTGTAGATCCAAATGCAAAATACGCCACAATGTGCCGTAAGACAGTCCTAATTCACATTCGACACATTCGGGTCTTCGGCAACACTTTCACTTACAGCAGCCATATTTTTAGTGGTACGAGCCAACCGATGATGAACAAGCCTTACAATATCTGTAACCAATCCAGTCTCTTCAAATTTCTTCACAATTTCGCCAATTGCTTGCGTAGTTGGACGATTATGTAAACCATAATCTCCTCTTAAAGCACGATATGTGGCTATGGCAGAATCACCATTTTTGTAGTAGTTTTTAACAATTTTTATGCTTTGTGCGATAGTTAAGCGATCCATTTTCGTAAATGTCAGACTTTCAACTGAAAAAAAAATTGTTTTAACAACTTAGTTTGACAGATGTCGAGTTACAGCCCTATATTTTGAAACCGCAAAATGGATAACACTTTATTAATAATATTATGTGCATTTTAGTTAAATATCTAATAAGTTTTATTTTCAATAGCATAGGTTTATACAATTATGTATTTATAATGAAATAACAATTTACTTTCAATAAAATTTGTTTATAAATGAAATTATTTTTCTCCGAGCTTTCTGTTCCGCAAAAATATCTATAACATCATCAACGTTTAAAGATCGGAACATAGAATTTTCAATAGATATAATAGCCAAGTAACGTAGCCTGTCTTGTGCCATAGAGTTTCCTAAATAGGTTTTTATATATTTTAGAAAATGATTCTTTATTATTAATAAATCAGCAAGTTCTCTAATATACGAAGACTTTTTTATTTCATCTCTGAAAGTGGACCGAAAACTGAGAATTTCCCTCGTAAGTGATTCAGATATGTCTTTTATATACATTAACAAATTCTAGAGCTTTTTTTTAATAAATCACTGTCATTTAAAATTTGCAAAGTGGAAGGTTGCATAACACTGAATTTGGAAAGAATTTCATTCATTGAAAGTACACCGAAAATACCTTTACGTGGATTTGAAAAATGTATATGTAAATCGATTTAAAAATTAGTACGAATAAAATCAACTTGGCACGCGTTGACTTAGTAAGCCGAAAACATGTTAAATAAAATTTATTATTATAAGGAAACAAAAATATTTTACTTTACCGCAGATTTTGATGAATTTTAGTGCATTCAATATTAAATTTCGTGATTTAAGATAACAATTTTGTTTATCCCTTATTAAACCGTTCAAGCGTTAACTCGCAGTCACCCTCCCAAAGCCAAACTTTCATCCTGTTGTTTGTTCTTTCATTCTATATCTCTCTCTGTTGTATAAATGTATATATGTAATGTTTAAGCCGATGGTCTAAACATATATTTAAAGTCTTTTTTTACTTAATTTTCTATATACAAAAATTCTTAATTTTTTGCTTAAAAAAATTGGTATGACAATTTTAAATATTTAACCATATAAAATTAAAAACAAAATTTCAGAAAAAATCCTTCAATCGTTTTCGAAATATTGAATTTTCAAAAAAAAAAAAAGATTTTTTTTTTCAAAAATCTAAAACAAAATATTTTTCGAAAATTTTGAAATGCAGTATTCTTTAGAATTCAAAGGAGCTCCTGTATAAAAATTTTGATCGAAATCCATTGAGCCGTTTGTAAGAAAGTCGAAAATCTATAAAATGGTTTGTATGGCAGGTACCGTTAATAACAAAATATTTAAACAACTTTTTGTGACATCGTTAGAGCCGTTTTCGAGATAATTAAAATGGTAGACAAATTTGTATGGCAAATACCGTTATTTTTGGGGCTAAACCAATGATTCAAAAATCTATTTTGGACAATCACCTAAAACGCCTAAGCAGCAAGTTTGAACAAAATCAGTTCAGCCGTTTAGGCAGTAGGTCGTTCTACAGACAGAAAGACACACGAAATTGTCGGACCCACTCTTTTGGAGTTCTCTATCATGGTAATGTCAACTTTGATTAAAATCTCGAATTTGATTTTTTTTCCAAATGCAAAACTTGCCCTATAGTTCCTACTTATATCGCAAGTAAAAATCGTCCAACAAGAAATTCAAAAAAAAAAACACACACACACACAAATACCTCCAAGGCTTTCAGCTAAAACCAAGTCCCACCATAGCGATTTTAATTAAAATATTTATTTTACCACAGTGGATACCTAATTTCTCATTCTAACTTTTAAACAAAGAAAGTAAAAAAAAAAAAACATACAAGAAGAAACCACCTTCGGCATAAAGGATCTCATCCTAAGCTCTATGCCGCTTAACCGCTTATGATAATTTACAAAAGCTCTCCATAAACACAGGTGTGCTGCTCTTAACCAGCTGAGATATTTTCTTAATTTTTTGTTCTAGTCTCAAACTTTATGCAAATTTCCTATACCTACCATGTGTATCTGTAAATTTTCCACAGACTTGTATTCGCGTCAAGTAACATACCACCACTGTTATCAATTTTGGTTTAGTCCTTTCTCATGCATACATCCTATATTAATTATTTAAGACAAGAAACTTTTTAGGAGAGCTTCTGAAATTTTCCCATTTATATATTAAAAATAATAAAGTAGCTTAATTCTCACTAGTGAAACTTTTTTTCACCTTTTCGCATTTCTTTATAATTTTTTTTGTTTGTGTGTGCAAAATTCAAGGCTTTAATTAAGTTCATATCTGGAGGATACAATTATAGTAGAAATTGTTATTATGTAGAGGTTTTTACTTCTTTATTCTTTGGCAGCACAAACAAAAAAAAAAACAAGTACAAAAAGGCAAAAATGTCTACGAGTATTTTCAGGTTGCCGCCTTGCCTTTTGTTTGCATAAATGTTATATATTATACCGAACAAAGAAATTCAAGAAATACATAAACCTTTTAACTTATGTATTTGTTGCACGTATAAGAAGTCTTTTACATAATAATTGCATGGTCTTTTTAATTGGACCCTTGAACTTAATTTCATGAAAGAATTACTCTTTTGTATATGTTAAATTGTATCGCAATGAAATCCTGAAGACAAACACATGGGGTGCGTAGTGTAGATGAAAATAGGGGAGACTTTTTTTTTTGATATATTCTTATTTATCCATGAATTCAAATGGCATCTTTAATTTCCCTCAAACTATAACGGCTAAGTAATATAAAAAACATTTAAGTGTATTATCCATTTATTTCTAACTTATTGTTATTCTCCTTTTACGAATTTTTGCGTACGCCACTGAATCCCAAATATAATGTAGGCCCTTTACATATGTATATATATACATAATATGTGTCTTGAAAAATCACAAGAATCTAATTTATGCATATTGCAAAGTTATATGCATTGTAGCAACCTACCCACCAACATCCTTCATTTTCATTATTATATGTACATGTTTACATACTTAGGTTTCATCAATATGTATATACGAGTATATGTAGATACATTTTACTCTCATAACTTACATAATTAAAATCCATAACTTAGATTTAATTATACATGTGTAGGTAGGTACCTATGTACCTATTCATTTAATCATCCATTCCAGAATCAAGTTAATCTTACCTATATAGGCTTTAAAACTGCATAGGATAACTACACCTAATTAACTAAACCTCAATGGTTAGCTACATTAAAGTTGTTAGCTACAAGAGCAAGTTCATGCGATCCAGTCGTGCATTTTATTTTGTTTATAAATCCAGCATCAGCATATCGTTGTTCTTACAACTTCATAAGTTAAACAGTTCTTTAAAATGTAACAAAGTAGTAAAACCTTTGGTTTCAGGAATCATATGATACATACGGCTCGTGAGGCTCGAGCCTAGGGCGGCAACTTGTAGGGGGCGGCAAATTTTGTATTATATTTTATTTTAATCCAAAAAAAAAATATTACGCAATAAACAAAAAAAAAAGATTAATGTCATTCAAATGGGATACTCATCATTTTTGGTATCTGAAAATTCAAAATTTAAATCTCTGGCCTGATCCGTCTCTGCATATTTCGATAAGAAACCGGCTTTGAACAATACGCTGTCGCCATAGATATATTTTAAATATGATCGGACACGATTTTTGCACTTAGCTATGGGCCTTAAAATTGCAAAAACACCTAAGTAATACTCAAAATATTTTTTATATAGTGAAAAAAGTGACTTAAAAAGACTTTATAGTGAAAAAAAGTGACCAAGGTTTTTTTTCAGAATGTAATATTAATGTGTATGTATATGACAATTCCCAGGGAAATATTTTCCTTTTCCCTACTCTCTTATTACAAACAAAAAAACTCCCAGGATTTGTTTCCCTTTTCAATTTTTCCTATTCTAACCAAACTTTGAATATGGGAAGAAATACTTGGGGAAAAAGTAGACATTCTAAATGCCAAAAAAAGTGACCATTTTGCCAATTTGGCGCTCGTTTTTTCCGACACATTTGTTGAAGAATTGAGAAAAAATTAAGTTTTTTACTTTATGCAACTAAAATATAAATAAAATCTTAATTATTTTTGAGATAAAAAACAACGAACATCCCATCTGCAAAATGTTTATTTTTTCTTCAGTCGTTTTATACACTTTACACATCTATTGTGGACAGGACAGGTGCTCCTCAAACATTTGCAGGACCTTAGAGAGGATCTTGTGAGCACATGGAGCAAGTATTTAAACATTCATGGCTGTCAAACAGCTCATTCGAAAATTCAGAATTCTCTTTCCCGCTTTCGAAAGGAAAAATAGTTTCCCGGGGAATTCATAATTGGAGAATACTACTCTCGTGAGAATACATCTCCCGCAGAGTAATTTTCCCGGGGAATATTTAGAATTGGCTGAATATTTTATACTGAAATGGGTAAAAATGTTAAATACCTACTGTTTAAATAAAAATAAGTAATTCTTGAAATTTGAATACAAAAATTATTTGGCTTGGAGAGAAATTGTTCCTTCTTCCTACACTTAATTTTGGGACTAACTAAAATAAATTATCTACTCTCACGCCAAATTCATGTTCCAATCAACAAGTTCTTGGATTTTTTTTATAAGAAAATGCATATACCAATGCCATTTCTAATATAATACTTCCAAAGACCATGCACCATGTAATACGCAAGCGCGGCTCCAGAAGGAGGGTCATGAGGTCATGAGCCCCCAAAGCTCTAGGAGAAAACAATAAAAGGCATTAAGACATACACCATTTAATTTAAGGACAAAAGCAATCAACTTCTTATATATATCTTACTAGATTTTATTATTAAATTAATAGCAATAGTCTATACGCAATACCCCTCTGCAGTATAAAAAATATTTGACGGGTTCCCAGTTTTAAAACTTACGTTCTTCGTTGAAATATAAACGAAAATATATTTTCGCCATACAAGTATAGTAAACACTTAGTAATGCAATTTTGCTTTCAAAAATTCTATCAAATTTATTAAAAAGAATGACATGTGACATATTTCCTCAGCCCCAAAAAGACAACCCTGTCCCATAACTCTTCGATGTTAGCCCATTCAAATACGATTCTTGCATAGTATTAAAAAAGGGGGCGGTAGGCACTTAACGTGACTCAGGGCACCGGGAAAGTTAATCCGCCACTGGTCGCAACTATATATTATCCGTGTTTTATTGGGCAATTTATCCGCCGTAAGTTTATCCGTCGTAGCATTTTACATACTCGTACAATTCGCTACGGTCGATAAAAAGCTAAAGTAGAAGCTACGGTGGATGGCTGGTTGACGTTCAGTCGAGTCTCGATTCTGATTTTGTTAGTTTTGGTGGTACGATTGATAATTGAATTGAATCTCGATGGATGTGTTCATGGAGTGTTATAATTATTAATTTCATTCGTAAGACATATCGATCTTTTTGATTCTTTTTTTTAATAGTTGGCCAGTTTATATTTATCAAATTTTAGATAACTCCATTTTTTAATAAATTATAAGCTGTTCTTCGGAAAAGTTTCTGACTTTTACTATTAAAAACTGTATTCTTTGCTCAATTATTTTCTGAAGTACGTCTAAAATTGCACCTATATCTGCAATTTTGCATACCCCTAATGTCAATTAATCAATTTTAACAAATCTTGATATCCATTTTGAAAAAGAAACCAATATTTATCGAACGAATTCCGTTTTACTTTTATTTTTGACTAACCAAGCCCAATTTTCGTTTTGTGTTCAATTTTTATTGATAGTTGTAAATAAACGGAGTTTGGAGAAAAAATCATCTTTTTATTTAGATCTACAAAAAAGCAATTTGAGAAGACAAACCGCATTGGGTGGAAATGCACTATAGAGGAACTGCTCGATATTGCGCCGCAAAATATTTATTCGTATGAAATTCTATGAGCTATAAGGCTAGGCGCGCACATATGCAATTTTCAGTTTTGCAACAGTTCTGTTTCTAAAGTGAATACCATGGACTTATATGAGAGTGCGCATGCAGTCCGCGATTCGAGCAACTTAAAAGTTCTTCAGTTTGTATTACACCGAACTATAATGTAACTGCGCGCACATTAAAGCAAAATATTGTATGTGTGTTGGTTTATCTCGTTGATTTATTTTAAGTAGATTATGTGCGAGATCATCGTTCAACTATTGATTAAACTATTTCGTTTCGGAAAAATTGCATGTGCGAGCCTAGCCTAAACGCACTTATAAGCGGCAACTGAACTTCACAAAATGTGCTTTTTCTTCACTGTTTAATGGACGTTGGCCATGGATGGTATTCGCAAAACTACATGGACATGGACTGGGCGTACATTTTTGTGATCCCATTGTTTTTTTTTCCGGACATGTGCATGGCAATGGCAAACCAAATGTTAACTATTTGTTCCTTACTCCGCGTATGTTACGTGCAGTCTGATGAGTGAATATTGAATTGAAAGCAAAACATACTCAGAAAATAAATTTGTAAATTGACTTGAAAAATAAAACTCCTAGCGATCGATCTACTCAGAAAATAAATAAAAGCATGAAATATAGAGGGGAAATGTAAGGGGGGTGAACCATTTAAACTACGTTGTAGTGTGCGTTCAAAACCAACAAACATTAAAAGGAAACAAGAAAATCTCCGGCAATTTTGTTTCGTCGTGTGAAAGGCATAGTCGATTTTTAAAGCAATACAAAAGTTGTCCTGTGTAAAAAGAGACTTGACCATAGTCTATGAACAAACCCATTCACTTATCATTTCCTTTCTATTGGTGCAAAATGAATGTTCGAATTTATAATTATAAATGGAGATAAAATGAAAACAAGAAATAGGTTTAAAACATAAATTAAATATTGGTACGTTTTTCTACTTTCTATTTTATATGAATAAAAGCTAATTATTGTTCATAGTTTAGATATTTACTTAATTTTACTTTGTAAAAGACTCTTTCATTACTTCTGACTGCTGTGCAGGGGTACCATTTTTACAAAAATAAAAAAGCTACGGTCCATGCTACGGTCGATGCGATTTTTTGGACATTACTTACGGTACAATGGATAGATTCCCAATAAAACACAACTATTATATACACATGTGTATACAATAATTATATAGAGGAAAGCAATTGAGACTTTTGGTGCCATTTACCCTTCTTTTATACGAGTATATGCATGTTATACGTACCTATACGTTTAAGGTGATTGTAACAAAGAGCTTTTTTGAATTGTTTTTTTTTTAACCCCCAAAATAACGGTACCTACTTGCGTACAATTGTTTTTACCATCTTTATTATCTCGAAAACGGATTTAAACATTTTGATAAAAAAAATCTGTGTACTATTATAGGCATATTCTACAATACAGCCATTTTTTTTTATTTTTAACTTTCTGATAAACCGCTCCACGGATTTCAATAAAAAAAATGTATAGGAGGTCCTTCGAATTCTAAATAATTCTACAGTAAAAAGCTTTTTTTTTATTTTTGGAAAACAAATATTTTTCGAAGTGATAACTTGTTTTGAAGCTTCTCTCAAGTTAAACAATGTTAATATTAAATATAGATTAGTTTAAGTTATCACTTCTGTCAGGCGTCCGGAGACGTACATTTAAAAAAAATTTTTTTTTTATGATTTTGCACGCGCTCAAGGGATTATGAATACCCTTTATATGTTTTTAACACAGCGCGGGCATCCGGTGAAAGAAGAGAAAGAAGGATAGGAAAGATGTGTGGCGCTTTGTTCTGAGACTACAGATGGTTGTTGTCTCAGATTTATCTCCAGGGATGGCGGCTGAACCAATGCTGAGAAAATTACCGTGTCTTATTTATTTATGTCTCTTATAATTCGCATTATTTTATTTTTTATTAATTTAATTATTTCTGATTGCTTAACAAACTGTAAGATACAAAAAATCTTATAAGATAGTAGTAAGCTAATATTACAAAATTGAGCTAAAAATGCAAAATTGAATTAATAAAATTGAAACGATACAAAATAAATAGAAAAAGTCAGGTGTCCATTAATTATTAAGATTTAAATTAAAAAGTTAAATTTGAACTGAAAAATGTGATTTTAGTACTTTTTTATACTTGTTGCGTATAGATTTTCTTTTATATTACGCGGCAATGAGTTTCAAAGACGGACAGAGTTCACCAAAAATTGACGCTCTGATGTTAAGAATGAGCAGCGAGGTATAATTAACTGATGAGATCTGTGAGAAGATGCAGCACTAATATTTTCAAAACAGTATTGAGGTTGGCGTATGAGGAGTATATCAGAAAACAAGTTTAAACTTCGAAATTCTAGGTATTTTTCAAATGACATGTCCAGTAGGAGTGTAGCAAAATCCGATATCCTGTCATATCTACGTAACCCATAAACATAACGAACGGTAGCATTAAATGCGACATTAAGTTTACGCGTGCTTGTGTAATTCCAATTACAATAAATTTCCCAACCATATATCAGGATGGGAATAACTAACATTTTAACTAGGAGCAAACGTGTTTTCATGGGCTTAAGAGCTTGTGTTATCCACAAAATCCGAAGAACGCCATATACTTTGCCAACAAGTCCATTGATGTGATTATCCCAGGCCAAAAAGCAGTTGAAAGTAACTCCGAGATTTTTTGCTGTTACAGCATATTCAATTGGAGCATTGCCCAAAACAATCGGTGGAAAATAAGTAAGATCTAAAGACTTTCGCGATATAACAAGGCATTTAGATTTTTTAGGGTTTAAAATAAGACCGTTTGATCCAGACAAAATTTAAACTTTCTCTAAATCTTCATTTACACAGTATGCTCCATGCTCAATTAGACCAAGTGGGCAACTGAAATACAGCTAAACGTCATCAGCATACATATGGGAGGAACAATTCGCAAGCGAATACGGAAGGTAACATAAATTGAAAACAAAAGGGGACCAAGGATAGAACCCTGAGGCACCCCTGTTACATTCGGCAGAAATTTAGACAGATTGTCACCTACTTGCACAGCTTGCCTTCTGTTAGTTAAATATGAACAAATTAATTTTGTGGCACCAGATGAAAAACTGAAATAGTACATAAGCTTTCTACATAAATTAACATGGTTGACAGTATCAAAAGCCTTTGAAAAGTCAAGCAGAATCAAAAAAGAAATTTCATCTTTATCCAATGCATGTCTAAGGTCTTCAGTCAGTGCTTCACACTGGAACAGCACAAAAAAATTAAAGAGTTGCTAAAAGAAACTACTACCGAATTCTTTATTTTCACCCCTAAAACCGAAAAATTTCAAACGGTCCTTTTGAAGGGCATAGATTCCTACACGGTACCACCAGGGAGCAGGCGACTAGGGTGGATTATCTCTACTCTGTTTTGCCGAGCTTAACGCAACTTAGAGGTTAAGGGCGCGCTGCCGGAGAGGCCCTTTAAGATCCTAGCTGTGAATGTAAATTCACTGATTAGGACCGAACGTAGAGCGAATTTATTCCAATTGCTTAAAGACATAAGTCCAGATGTGTTTATGGCTAGCGAAACTAAGCTTAACCAGAAACATAAATTGACTAACAACAATTACAATATCGTAAGGAGAGACCGACCCAACTCCACTCAAGGAGGGGGCGTCGCAATCTTTATACGTAAAGGCATTAGTCATAAGGTAATATATAATAGTGATGTGCGTAAATTTTGGACGTTAGAGGCATGTATCATATGCATTCATCTCCAACAGGGGAAGCGAATGTATGTGATCGCTGCCTATGCACCGGAAACACCTCAGCCCACACAGTTTATAACAGAGCTTGAAAAGCTTTTTGAATGCTTAAGATTGAGCTCGGAAGAGATTTACTATACATTGGCGGGTGATTTAAACGCCAAGCACACAGATTGGGGAAATCAAATACAAAATCCTCGAGGTAACCATCTATTTAATTGGATGGGTCGATACAACCTTGAGTATCGCATCGATCTTCTAGCCACAGACAGGCCATCGTTCCCAAGAAGCGGTGCCTATCTAGATCTATTGCTTAAAGACGCAAGACTAACAATTACTGACGCTGTGGGTCAACGGCCAAGAAATTGTTTACGAACGATCGAGTACGACAGTGACCACTGCGGACTCGCCGCCGTAATACAACTTCCGAACCAGCTTATGGAGTTGGAGGAGTATGTGCCTGTGCATACTTACAATTACAGTAAGGTGCGCTGGCCACGTTTCTCCAATGCCTTATTGAGTGAATTACGTTCAAATGGTATATCCCCACCAAATGACAGGAACCTAACAAATACTGAAATCGACAGATACTTAGAACAAATTGATGAAACGATTCTACGAACAATGAACAGAATAATACCGAAATACAAAGAACGTAACGCAACTGACATATACCGTAACGCGACAATTGACGCACTTCACAGACAAAAAAGTGGACTTCTAACAAGACTAAAACGCTTGTACAGACGGTTTACTGATACACGAGATCTGGAGATTAGGACACCGAAGTCGTCCATCAAAAAATTCAACCAATTGATCAAAGAAAATTATAGGTTGTCTATTAATTTGTTTTGGGACAATAAAATTCGTGCCGTTAACTCTAGCGACCCAAGTATGTTCCCAAAAATTAATAAGATTTTTAGAAGAAAGGATCAAAACGATCTTCCGTGTCTTAAGCTCCAGAGGACGACAGAGAAAAGAGACGTACTTCTGACAGCAGGCATAGACCCAGAGGATGCTGTATTGGACGATGACCTCTATATAGTCGAAGATCCGCAGGAGAGAGTGGAGGCTGTGGGGGCTGCTTTCCAGCAAGTGTACAAGGTGAATGCTAGCATTCGCCCGAATCACGACCTGGAGAACAGAGCTCTGCTTCACCACTTATGGCTCCGAAACGATATAAGCGAATGGCGATCTGAGAACCTTGGTTTTACCGGGTTTAATGATGAAGATTTGGCAAACGCCATAATCGCCGACCGAAATGGGCCCAGTCCCCTGTTAATTTCGAAGAATGAGCTTCAGCTCATCTTCGATTCATTAAAAAAAAAGAAGTCTGCAGGAGTCGATGGTATATCCAACGTTGTACTACGACATTTGCCTCAAGAAGCAGTTGACATTTATACCACTCTGTTCAACAACGCGCTGAATAATGCATATTATCCAGTGCGGTGGAAGACAGCTGTGGTGCACCCTCTCCCAAAAAAGGGAAAGGACAACTCCAATCCGGCGAATCTCCGGTCGATAAGTCTTCTTCCGAGTATCAGCAAAGTATTTGAAAAGGTTATTAATAGAGCCCTGTTCAAGTGGGCGGAGGACAAAAATATTATCCCGGATAATCAGTTCGGTTTTAAGGCGGGACATGACACAATTCATGCCGCGTCTAAACTAGTTTCTGATATCCAATGGAACAAAACTAAAAAGCAGTGTACGGGTGTCTGTCTGGTTGATTTGGAGAAGGCCTTCGACACCGTATGGTTAGAAGGTCTCTATCTAAAGCTAACCAGACTAGGTATAAGTAAACCTCTATTGTATATGCTTTATGACATGCTAAATGGTAGAAAGTTTGTTGTCAAGAGTGACAATGTAACTTCTACTGCAATTTTTAATATTAATAATGGTCTTCAGCAGGGAGCGGTTAACTCGCCGATTCTATTCAGCATTTACACCAGCGATCTGATAGGTAGTCTAACTCAGGCAATTGCGTACGCCGACGATCTAATTGCGTACAGAACAGCTAATACAGTTGAGGTCATCAAAAGTCTCTTGCAGAGTGACTTCGACAAGATTCAGCGATATTGTGATGACTGGAAGTTGAAAATCAACTTCCAGAAATCAGAAACTATTTTGTTTAGGACTCCGTTGTCTAGCGCCTCAAGGGATGGCGAGTAAAAGTGTAGTAAAGTACCTTGGCATCTGGTTGGATCAGTACCTGTATTTCGACAGACATATAGGTGCTGCTTTGGCCAGGGCTAGGGGAGCCTTTGCCTTGACAAAACGACTTTTTTATAGCCGTCTTGACAGCAGGGTGAAGGTGATTTGCTACATGGCCCTCATCAGGCCGATGATTGCCTACGGATGCCCGGTGTGGTTCAACGTTGCCCCATCTCAAATGGAAAAGATTCGGGTGTTTGAGAGGCAATGTCTTAGACGTTGCCTTGGATTACACAGAACACCAGAGTCGGAGTACACAAGATATTATTCCAACCAGGTTCTATACAACGGAGCCAACATAAACAGAATAGATAATTTTTTGTTCAAGCTGATTCGGGGTCACGTTGCAAGAGCGATGTCCTCAACTAACAACTTAATTTTTGGGGCTTATTACCCCAATAACGAATATTTTGAGAGTGCGCGGTTAAGTGGTTACATCCCTCCCGAGGCATTCCGCTATTTAGACAGTCGAGGGCTGATACAGGATGGAGGGGCGGTTCCGCTCATCTACCACGTCAGCAGGAAAACTGTGGATAGGCGACTCCTGTATGGTCGAGACGTCATCGCTCAAGGTGGAGAAGAGCGCCTTCGGTTCAGTAGGACTGTGTCCGATCGGGACCGGAGGGATAGGGTGAAACAGGAGAACCAGTTCTGGTGGCTCTCTGAACAGCATCGTGATATTTAAAGTCGGTGAAGATGGTATATCTGGGCCGACTTACATAGATTTAGGCAATTAGGTATAGGGAACAGTCGGGGTGGCACCAAAAAAAAAATTAAAAATATGTATGTATGCGGGGCATACGTGCATGTGTCTGCGTGTCTGTACATGTATGTGCGTACGTATATGTATGTGCGTATGTACATGTATGGGTGGGTTGCATGTTGCTGTGTCTCCATACATATGAAAAATAAACGAAAAAAAATTTAAAAAACGAATAAAATGCTGCTGTGGCTGTTCTAGTTTTTAAGTAGTCTTAAGTATTATTAGGTATTTTAAGTAGTTTAAGTTATTTTTAGGCAGTATAAGTTAGTTTTATTTAGGTTTAATTATTTTTAATCTATATTTAGGTTTAGTTTATAAGAAAAAAAAAAAAAAAATGATAAGATACCAAGTTTTTTTGTGAAAGTTTCCTTGGAAAAATAAAATAAAATAAAATAATTAGATTTAATTAAAATAGTTTTTAGGTCGAAAGACATTAGTTCTAAGAGTTATTGTTTAATTTAGAGCGCCCGTAAAGAGCCAGTAAATTAGTTGTAAGTTATTGATAAGTAGGCTAGTTTTAAACATTTTTGTCTAGCTTTAAGATAGTTATAAGTGAATATGAAATAAAAATGAATTTACAAAAAAAAAAAAAAAATAGTATATAGAATCCCAATTTGTTTCTCTTGTGCTATCTTCAAGTAGCTGAACATTAACGTTACAGAAATCACGATACGTTATTTTTTTAACGCATTATTTTATATATTTCGTTGTCATATTTTATTGGTATACTAGTTTACTCAATAACATGTTGTTAGTGTTATGCCTGAACATCATGAAATGAGTAAACCAGCAACTCATTTTATGACAATTTTTAGAATTGGTTTTTAATATATTTCCTAATTGCACAAGTCAACTTAAGTTCATTTTAACATGGAACTGGAAAACCCTTTATCGGTCTAAACGTTAAGCAGTATTGTATATCTTTAAATCCAATAAACAAAGCCTGTCTAGCATGGGTAGATGGTAAAGGAAGTTATGCATTTTAACAATGACTATAAATTCGATAGGTCACTCGATTAAAAATACGTAATTCAATGCTAACCGAGTTATTGGAGCAGGCTTCTCGGGGTCAGAATCTTCACCCTCCTACATTTAGTTTTATCAAAACAGTCCATTTGAATTTTGGGACATCTTCGTTTGCTTGCCTGTTGAAAAGAGAATGAATATATCTCACATCGACACACAAAAGAAGAGCCTTGATATAACTCATCGAAACTGATTACAATATGTCCTTTTGTCCTCTACAAATTATGCACAACTAACCCCTTTATCAAAAGAATTCTTTTGTTATAATATTTGAATTTAAATTCCATAAGGAAAATTCCTGTTTTATGTCCATTCTTCTAATTCCTTTTTAAAACACCCTTGTTGTAATAGTCATGCCATCGGAATGGTTTCTCATCTAACTAAAAGGCTAATCTATTCGCATGTACATTTGCGATTTGCCACCCTTCAATTTGTCCTTCAAACCACATAAAAAGGGATTAACCTATACCCACAAAACGCTAACGATAAATAGCCTTGAAGGCGGCAATGCCGGTAACACAGCACATGGAAAATTTAACGCATTACAATTCCTTTCAAGTTGATTTTAAAATCTAATTTCTGTTCCCGACGAATGCCGCAATTGTGTATTAAACAAAAAAAAAAGAAAATTTTCGCGTCTACGTGGAAAGAAGGAAAATAAAAAAAAACCGCTTCGACTTGAGTCGTGTCGGCGGAATGCAAAAGAATAAAACTTTCGAATTACGAACACGTAATGCCATTTCAATTCATTTCAAGTATAAGTCTTGTATTATTTTTCCACCGTTGTTGAGCCGACATTACCCTCCTTCCAAACCTCATCACTACCATCACTATATTCTGATCCGCCATTTTTTTATACTCCAATCTTCATGGTCGTCGTTATAAAGTGATTACTAATTTTTCTTCACTTTTCAGATGAGCGGGCGCAAAAATTCTTTCAAGGAGTCTTGGCGTTGTCGCTATATACTAGTATAGATAGTGATGGTCCTTTTTGAAGGCAAACAAAAACACAAAGAGGAGGAGAACTTAGTAGACTAAGTATTGCAATTGCAAGTCTATTTATTTATTTTAGCGCCTTCAATTGTTTTTGTTGCTTTTTGCAGACAAAAGAGTCTGAGACACAGGAGCAAACTTACACAAAGCCGTCCATCCTTCGTTCTTTTAAGTCCTTTTTCCTTATGTTTTTGTTTTAATCATTATTTCTCATTTTACGCTGCGGTAAGATTTAAATTAATTAATTAATTGCTAATAAAGTTGTTTTAGAGGCAAAATTGGTTGCCTGCTATGTCCCTGGCCGCCATCATTATCCACGGAGGACGTTGTCTGATTTTTTGTTTTTGTTGTTTTATTATTATATTTGAGGCGGCGAAAACAGGAAGAAGGATAAATTTACGTTCTATTTCATTCCACTTTGACCCGCAAATGCAATTAGCTTTTAAAGAAAATCAAAACTTTTTCATTCATCTGGCAGCGGCTTGTGCGGCGAGGTGGTGTTTTTCTATTTTCATTATTTTGGTCCTTCAGGATTTTATATCTTCTGCGTCTAATGAATAAAAATGTCCACGTATTACGAATAAATTTCAATTTTTTTTGGTTGTTGTTTTTCTTTCTTTTGAATACCCACCAACCATCATTTCTTGGCACGTTTTTATTTCTCCGTCGCTCTTCTTTTCGACACACAGATTTCTTAGCGGTTTAGATCCGATTAAGAGGCGCGAAGAAGAAAAAGGCGATAAAGCCAGCCACTGCTGGAACAAAAAAATAAAACAAGTATAAAGAAATCCTTATAGAAAGAAAACAATAATCACGTTCTTTGCATAACGCCCTGCTCAACGTCCAAAACACCCCCTTTGGAGAGAAAGAAAGTGTTAAAATTTATGCTTTTCAAATTTTGCACCACCATCATCCCATCGCCATAGTTATCGCCGCGGCGCGCGCTACTGCCACACGTCTTCGTGAATAATGAGGCTCCTTTGGCTTGGGGGTTTTAAGAAAACTTCTCAACCGCGACTTGGCCGAAACAGCCCTGCCTGCGCCGGCCGCCCCTCCGTACTGATCCATTCTGCCACTTCTGCTGCTCTGGTGGGTCCACACGCCTGTTTTCCCCCACTAGATAAACACTAACTATATATACTTTTGTCAGACAAATCGTTCGGGAATTTTTCTTCCTGCATTGCAGATATCATTGGTTGTTGTAGTAAATTTTTGTTCATAGTTTTTTTTTCTTTTTTAAATTCGCTCCAGTTCTTAAGTGGTTGCACCACAAAGATAGTTAAAAGATGCCAAAATAATGGAAACAAAAAATCCTTAAACAAAATTTTTAAGGAAATCAAACTACCTGCAGAAAAGTAAGAGTCCTTAGGGTGAAAGAATCTGAAGAATTCATTCGAAGGAATGTTGTAATTTTATTTGAGTTATGAACTCAAGTTTAAAAATAGAAATAAAAATCTTTTCAAGTTTGCCACAAATAACATGAAGTAACAAGCTATTGTGTTGTTTTTGTGGGTATTTTTTTTTCTTTTATGGAAACCCAAAACTTGGGTAACAATTTAATGAAATCGGTTTATGTTTCAGAAAAAAAAAATATGCAGCTTTCCTTCGAAAAGTATTTACTTCGATAAAATTAAAGCTGTTAGAGAAGAGCAAGAAGTAAAATCTAGAAGATTTAAATGGGATGAGTGGAGAATGCTTTCCAAAATCTAGAGGATGAGGAAAATTCTCAATCGGAAATAGAATGGGTGGTTTGATTTGAGCTATTTCCGCAGTTGTATAGACAATCCATCTGATCAAAATCGTTGTAAGTTCAAATAAGCTAGCAAAAGCTCATATTCCCATCCGCATCGTAAGCTCTTTAATATATCAATCTAACGTTTCTTCAAACTCTAACCTGTACTTCTGTCAAATATTCTCAAGGTCTTGGAATGCTCTTTAATCGCCGACTTAAGAAATGTCATTAAAATAAATAGAAAGCTACTTAGTGCGGACATTATGGCTCTCAAACCGACCAGCTGAAAAAATCCTAGCTTAGACTTTAGAGTCGTTGAATCCTCTTCATCGCTGAACTAGAAATTGTTTTTCAGGCCGGTCAATACACATCGGAAAGTTTTAAGTTATCTAACATTTACAGTAAGAACATAGTTGTACCCCAGGGTTCCATTTTGTCTACCACACTCTTTAAAATGAATCAATAATGATCTCTTATGTGGAACTTCTAATCCACTTAGGGCCATTTGCTGATACACAACTTAAGCATGGGCCTTAATTGCTCTGCCGTGTACAATCGCACTGCGATTTATTCGTGTATTCTGATTCGTCGAATGTGGAACTACGGCGGCAGTATATCTACAATAATACAGAACCCAAAATGGAGCTTTAAAATTTATGTGTTTGCCCTCAGTTTTACCCTTCATTCGGTCTTAAGCCGTACATCACGACGGTTGAATGCCTGAATTGAACTTTTAGCATGAATTCAATTTTCATTTATTGTTGTCGAACTTTGTTTTACAGTCTTGTAATTTCTTTACACTCAAAGCCATCACCACTTCGACTTTTAATTTCCTTCAAGAACAATTTTATGTTTTGGTTGTCTTATTTTTAACTTTTAAGCGAACTTTTTCTTTTATTTTAAAATGAAATAAATATTACAACTCACAATCATTGCAAAACTTTTGCTTAACCCATAAAGAGTTCATGTTCATGTTCATTCTCATAAAAAGGCAAAACAAAAAAAAAACGACACAAACCTGCAGACAAAAGATTTAAATCACATCTGCGCCATTAAATGAATAAAAAAAAACCCTGAATCTTTAAGGCCCAAGATTTATATACGATGTTCATTCAGATACACAAAATAATTCAAAAATACAACAAACAGAAATCTAGCAAAAAAGCAATCCTCCAGAGAAAGTAAAAACAAACTGGATGCATTAGTAAAGCTTTGTCTTCTATTTTCCTTATGTTATTGTTATATTTAGAAATGCCTTCTCTTTAGTCTGGTTTTACATATTTTGGCATTTACGTACAGTGGGCTAGAAGAGTCTCTAAATATGTAAGATTTCTATGTTAAAGTAGAATTTCAGAAAAATAAAATTGTATAACCCTGCGGTTATTGATTTTTTAATTGTTAGTTAGTTATTTATTATTTATTTATTTAATATAAGTACATTACAAATATAGATTTTAGTTTAACATTTTACAATGATGTATTAAAAATATTTTCTTTAAATTTACTATATTTTCAATTTTCATTAACTGAACTGAAGAAATGAAAAAAAAATTATTATTGAGGTTCGTTTTGTTAGTCTACCAGTTTATACCAATCAGCGGGTGCATTTGCTTAAATATATTTGCTTAAATATATTTATGTATTGAAGACACATTTTCAGAACCTCTTAAGTCCTCTAGAAAATAAACCAATTTTATGGCACTTTAGTACATCTGGACTGTGGAATGACATCTTGGATGCCCCGATAACTGATACGGAAGTAGCGATGTCAATAAATAACTTGGAAGATGGAAAAGCGACAGGCGTAGACCGAATATCACCTGAATTCTTCAAAAACGGCACAAGAAACTTACGTAAAGTCCTCACGAGCATATTTAATAACATTTTTGAATATGGAGCCATGCCACAGCAATTTAAAGATGCTCTTATATTCCCAATTTACAAAAAAGGCTGCACAAAAGACCCAACAAACTACCGTGGAATATCATTTTTGAACTCTTCATACAAAATTTGTACGGCGATACTGCAAACGCGTTTAAGAGAGTGGATAGAATGCAATAATCTATTGAAGGAACACCAAGCTGGATTAAGAACTGGATATTCGACTGTAGATCATGTGTTTGTGCTTAGAAATATTGCAGATTCTTTTCTCTGCCAGAATAAAAAGCTATATGCCTTCTTTGTAGATTGAAAAGCAGCATTCGATACAGTAGATCGTGGTGCACTTATGTACAAGCTTTTTGGACTGGGTATGTCACTTAAATTTGGAAGGTTAATACAAGGACTCTATGCTGACACAAGAGCAGCAGTATGGGATGGCAGACAAGTATCAGATTGGTTCTCTACTTTAACAGGAGTCAGGCAAGGATGTACTCTCAGCCCCAGCTTATTTTCATTATTCATAGAAGACTTTGTAGACAGTTTAACCGGAGGTATTCAATACGGAGGATCCCACATAAAAGCTTTACTTTTTGCTGACGATATCGTAATATTGGCATATACACCCGAGTCTCTACAGCTTATGATGAATAGGCTATTTGAGCATTGCAGCATGTGGAAGCTTAGTGTAAATCTTAGCAAATCTAAAGCATTGATATTCAAAAAAGGTGGAGGGAGAAACTGTACTACTTTAAAATGGCATTTCAATGGGGAAGCCATAGAGGTGGTCAAGGAATATAAATATCTTGGGATCCTTTTCACCAAAAACCTAAGTATGGAAAAACATTTACAGGAAAATATATCGCAAGCTAAAACAGCCATTAACATGACATGGATTAAGTGCTTAAGCAATAAGTTTGTGGCACATAGCAGCAAGTACAAGGTTTTCAAAGCGGTTGCGGAAGCAATACTGTTCTATGGAGCTCAGGTATGGAGAGGCAAGGAATATGAGACAATTGAAAAACTTCTTAGATTCTACATAAAAAGGACATTTCATCTTCCACCTAACGCACCGAATTATATGATTATGCTGGAAACCGGACTATCGCCACTTTTTTTCAAAACGTTGAAGCTTCAAGTGGATTACATAATAAAAGTCTTAAACATGCCTAACCATCGTTTGCCAAAAAAAGTAGCGATGCAGGTAATTCAAAGGAAAACTAGCTGGTATAAAGAATGATTAAAATTAGCACACCAAATCGATTTTGAGTTAAATCTTGATGTGGGTAAAACAAAATTCTGGAAAAAAATTCTCTGTATCAACTCATCCCACGTGTGGATGAGCATTCAAGGATGCGATATGAGCAGCAAGCAGTAAATTCTATACATAGAACCATATACAGCCAACTGGACCACAATATGCTCACTTTTAACTATTTCAGTGACAGATTCACGACAAAGGAGATCTCTATGATGTTCCGCCTAAGAGGTGAACTTTTAAGCCTTAATTACATACCTCACCGAGAGGATCTACCTAGTTTATGTAGTATGTGCAATTTGAAGGAACGTCAAGATGTATATCACTTTTTAGGAAGGTGCCCAATCCTGCGAGAGACGAGAAGAAATGTCCTGGGAATTGATTTTATATCCAACAATCAAGTAATACAACTTCTCAATGAAGTAAATGTGAAACAATTGTTCGAATTCTGTGCGATTGCTTTTTCTTATCGACAAAAAATAATAACAGAAAACTTTTAACTCAGTACCCAAAATAAAAATTATTTATATGTTTGTATTAGAAATATTGTAATATCCTAAGTCCAATACTTATTTTCAATTTTACATACACCAAAAGTCAAATTTTTGTATGTTGTCAATCAGGCAGACGGCATTGCCATGCACTAATGATTTATGTACATTTGTTAATTCAATTTGATTTAAATTTTTGAAGAAATTAATAAATCTAATTTAATAATAAAAATAATATATGTAAATAGTGTGTTCGTTAAGTTCTCAAGAAATACACGAATATATGTGTGAACAAAATCAAATACTTTATCCAAAAGTTTTGGTTTTTTATTTAAACAGTTTATACCAGTCCAATTCAAATATTCAAAACTAATTTTTGTGTGTTTTTTTCTTCCAACACTGCAGTTCCGAGTGAATGATAATTGGTTAAAAGCTGGACGTCCAAAGCACCTACTTTTTTTGACTGGTATAAATAAACCAAATTACATACTTCTACTTTTTCGTCGAAATATAATTGTAGGTTTAATTTAAATATTTTTTAAAGCACAAGCGTCACTATTTAGTGAATTGTAAGAGTAATGGAAAACTGAATCTTTTTACACCACGGTTGATTGGTATAAAGAATGGTCTAACACCCGCTTTGTTGATTTATGACTTCATGGGAATATCTTGGCTCATATTACTCGTAAAATATTATATGCGTTTGATTAAACAAAACCTAATCTTATTGGTATAAGCAACTGGTCTAAATTGCGCAGTGATCTATGATTGATTCTCACTTCATGCGAATATGTTATCCATTTTTATACAAAAAAATAATTTTTGTTTATTATTTTAACCTCAGCTGAATGGTATAAATACCTACTTTCCTAACAGCCACACTGAGACTGACTTATGTTTATTTATCACTTCATGTGATTTTTTTTTTACCAAAATAAAAATATGCGCATCGACTGCCCTACTGTGCGTAGTGCGCTTGTCATTGTTAACTCCAGTTACTCTGTTTATTTGGAAAATGCTCTTTCTTCGATTCGAGCTTAAAAACAAAGCAAAAATCCATCAATTTTCATTGAACATTAAACCTGAGGATTTCTGTGAGCTCTTTTGCATAAATTTCCTGATATTTTCATAATCCGCCTTCTGCTGATGTTTATAAAACAATATTCATGAATGAATCTTTCGATTATTGTATTGCCAATGGTTAGAGACGAAGGACAAGAGTATATTGAGTGATTTGCATATCCTTTTATATAGCTTGATGTTATAAGAAAATTAAAAAGCAGAGAGGGCTTTTCTCTAAGAATTTTATTATATTTATCAAGTAGTATATGGTTTTGAATAAGATGTGCTGTGATCAGAGAATATCGATGATGCTTTTTCTTTTCAAATTAAAAACAAAATAATAGTTAAATGTATTCAAATTTTCGATTGGTCACTTGGAATTTAAGTTATACCATTCAAATATTCATACCGAGTTATTTACCTTTCGAGTCATTGAAAAGGAATTATTGAAAAAAAAATGCATAAATCTTACAAAATTATTGTTCTTCGTTATTTGTGTTTGTGATTGATTGGAACCAAAGTTTGCTTGTTGCTGGATGAGTAAGAAGCTTGATTAATTTATTTTAAGCAATAAAATTACTGATCGGAGGTCTTTTGTCGAATTGTTACGGAGGTTCTCTTTTTGAAAAATGATGGGAAATTAAGATTAAACTTTTTTTTTCAATCGATTTATCTTGTCTCAATTGATTAACTAAGTCTGAGTGGCCTAAAAGAAAAATTGAATTTTATGAACTTGATTTACCTAAAAAAATGACATTAATGATATGTTCAGGATACCATTAATTCAATGTGGGTTGATTTGGTAAATTTTTTTTTCTCGAAACAATTATTGTCCTAATCAGAAAAATAACATAAAAATATTCTATCAGTTTTCTTCCTATTTCTTTTGACATTTTATATTAAAAATTAACCGTAGTTAAAATGACGGCCAAGAGCAAGTTTGCTTCGTCGACCTAATTAGCGCTGGGAAGCGCCGTTTTAATACCAAAAATTTACGGAAATAAAAAGACAAGTTTTAGGGGAACAACCACTCCAGCGAACCGTGTCGTCGTCGTCCTTAGAGACATTTCGCACCATTGAGGAAAGAGATTAGGCTTTTAATTTTTGTATCAGATCATTATATATAGATACTAATAGTACTATCATGACGAGGGAATTCATCCAGCCTGCAATAAGGTCCACTACTCATCATGAGTTCTACTACCAAATCGGAGGTTAGGTGGTGTTGGTGTGTTATGAAAATGCGTATGAAGACAAATAGTGTGATAATAATTTGATGAGAGAACTATATACAAAATTTATTATAAGTTGGAGGAGGAAAGGAAAACAAGTATTTGATAGGTTTTTTTTGTTTTTTTTTTTTTAGGAGGATTTTTTTGTTGAGTAGGAGTTGGTTGCGTGTGTGTGTTTTTGTTCGACGGGCAGAGTTAAATCTGCTGGCTGTAACAAATATACAAATATGCAACGCTCACTACTCCAAAAAAACAAAGTTTCTTACCAAATGCAAATACATTAATTATAATTTTTATTTGACTATAAATTTGAGGTTTGTGGTAATCGTTGTCCAAGGAAAATTTTTCTTGGGTTCCCAAGGGGTTTCTTTCGATATTTCAGATTTCGATTTGATAAGTATTTTCGTAAAAATGACCACGCCTGGAACCTGTCGGAATAAAAACCACTTTAACTTGTCTCTATGACTCGGGCAGCAAAAAAAAAATGATAGAGAGAGAGAGATAGAGTGCGCTAAAAAATTACATATCTCCCCAAACAGAACAAATCTAAAATTGTCGAAATTAGGGGAATAGCTGATGACAAGCCGTACCAGTGTTATGAAAATACACTTGGTCTATAAGGTCTTTTAGTGAATGAATTGCTAGAAATAAATTATACTTCTGAGGTCAAACTAAGTCTCAGTTTTGCTGACGACAATGTTATATAGGCCTGACAAGCACAAAGAAATGGTGTATATCTACGAACATATACTCAACCCGAGATGTCCACCATTTTGCACCATATCTATGCGAGTCTATCCGTCACTTCCGCCACTCCATCTACGCTCTTTCAGCAATATTTCAGTGAAATGTCCGGAACATATTTGCTTGTATAAAAAAGATTGATACATTAGATAATACCCAAGCAACACAATCGACTCTTTTAAACATCTTGAAATCTACTTCCAGAAGAGCTTTCAACTCTTTAAATTATCTTGAAGAGGTCATTAAGACCCAAAAGGGACCAAAGGGGCGGAGCCAACTGCATAGAACGAAGAGTTCTTATTACAGTGTTCGTAAGAGCTCATAAAGAGGATTATTTTTGATTGATCTTTGTAGATCTTTTAAAGATGTTTTGAAGATGTTTTTGGTTTTAGTGAATAGTTTGTAGAAGAAAGAAAAAGAAATAATAAAGATAAATCTCTATCTCTTTTACACAAAAGCAAATTTAATATTATTGAAACGAAATAGAATGAACTTAAATAAAATGTCAAAACAAGACGATTTTTTACTTCCCATTAATTGCAAGATCTATAGGTTATACGATTTATAAGAGAAAATAAATACATTTTTCTAGTGCTCTATATCTGTGTTTTGATGTGCCACAAAAGATTTATTTTGTAATCCCACATTCTATTTCGTTTAAATAAATGGGCCACAAACATAATAACATCTGGGAATAATTTTTAATACAAAATATAAAAAATAACCCACGGAGTATACAAAAGCTATATAAAATATAGTCTAGTATTTTTACATTTAAAAGGAAAGCATTCTGTAGTAAATTAGTGTGGTTATTACTATTAATTTATCATAGTTTAAATCGCATAAATAATAATTTGTACCGAAATTAATTGCAAGTGATATGGCGACATCACGAATATTCCCACAGGGTGCCTCACTTCTAAATAATGTGGCAAATGTTTTTTTATTTTATTTATTTTTAGATATGTAAATACCTACTACTTAAAAATCTTAGAATACAAAATAAGAACCAATCCAAGAAATTAAGAAAACACTAGCTAGTTTTTATAAGAATTGGCATCTGCATATTTGCGATTTGGGAATTGCGATTAAATAGGTATATCCGAAAATCATTTTTCATTTAACAATTGAAACAAAATTGAAAAGTTTACCAAAAACTATCAGTCTTTTAATATACAATCTACATTCTGATAAAAAAAAATATCGATGTGTGCCATAATCCCGTAATCATAGATTGTCAACGAACACACACAGCACGCAGCTATATATAATTGAAAGTGCAAACTGCGCAAAACCATATTTCGAAACGCATTCAAAAATATGTACCTATTTACGAAACACAATGTTAGCTAATTAAGCGGATGTGAAAATGTGCAATTTTGTATTAATTGAGTAGAATGTTATATTTCCCATATAGTCTGCAACCATGAAAATGTCTGCATTTTGGACTTTCACTCTAACCAACATGAGGGGTTGTATATAAATAGTTAGCATCGTCTTTTTTTTGAAGATGTGGACTTGTAGCTTCATGTAAAACTGCCGTAAAGGTTTAACACATCGCAATTTTCTTTTATGAGAATGTGTTTTATTTTTTTTTTTAGCAAATGGCCCACAATATTTTCGCGCATACGCGCCAAAAAGTGCGGTATTACACTTCGACGTTCTTTAGTCCGCGTATTTCGGTCATTGTCACACACACACGCCACGTCCATCGTGCGTTATTACATTTATGGCCTTTTCGATTGGCCGTCCAGAACTGTTCTGACCCCCACAAAATGACAGTTGTTACTCTAAACAGAACAGAAAACGATTCTGGATTTCAATTCAGAATCTAAAACAGAATTATTTTTTGATTTAATTTTCACATATACAGTGATACATACAATTCAGAATCAGTCAAATTTTGCCCAGGTGTTTTATTGGGGTAAAGTGTTCCGGACGGCCAATCGAAAAGGCCATTAGTATTTCTAATTTTTGCATCGCTCGTCTTTTTTGACAGCTCTCTTTCATTATTCCTTTTTATCCATAGAGTTAATAATAAAAACACTGGCCGCGTTCACATTTTGTATCTTTAGGATCGTTTATGTAAATGGGCTCATTCACAAATAATCATTTTCGTTTATTAAGTTTGTATTGTGATTCGTGCATTGTAAATATTTTTTTGTTTAAAATGTATATCAAATTATTTTTTAATTATTTTGCACATTAAACAAATTTCCTGCATACTAATTTGTCAGAATAGTATAGCATGCTAAGAATATGGCAAAGTAAGTTAGTTGTATGTGTGCGGTGTCACATGTATCTTTTTGAGTATACATATAATTATTTCCGCGAAAAAGAAAGCGCAAATTTATTATGTGGATTTGTGTGTATCTTCATTTTCGATGAAAGGCACAGAATATAGGTTTCCCTTATTTAGTTATTTGGTATTTTGTTGTAATTGGTATTTTTTGGTTTCTGTCTACATTGAATGTATTTCGGTAGGTAATCGGGACAATCGAATTATCCATGCATAAGGCAAAAAGTTATAGTAAATGTATGGGAAGCTTTTAGTGTGTACTCTTTCTATCTTATATGTTATTGATTTATATTGGTTCTGAAAGTCACTAATGTTGTCTGAATTCATGCATGTGTTTGTCCACCGATTCTTAACAAAGCCCTAAATTTTTACAATAATTATCAATAATAATTCAGTATTCTTTTTTTTCATTTTAAAAAAATATTCGAAATATTTAGTGTTGAATATTCTGAAAATAATTACAAAATTTAATATTATTGCCTACTTCTATTAGTGCTAAAATTAATTGATAATTGAATCATAATCTGATTCAAATAAAATAATAAAATAAACAGGAAGTCGAATTGATAAAATTTTATCGAAATAAAAATTGAAAACACGACACCCTTTACAGAAATGTTCATATTTTTAATAAACGTTTTAAAGCACATATTAAGAAGTTTTACAAACCTCTGCGTTGGCACCACTTGCCAAGAGTCTACAAAGTGTCCATAAAGAGTTTAATGTCGATTTCGTTTCAATAATTAGGATTCGCTACTAAAACCAATACTTTTTGGCTTTGAAAAGAACGATTACGGATCTAATCTCTTTTTGTGACTGTGTGTTGCTTGGCAGCTCTTAAAAAAATACAATTCTTCAATTCGTTAAAACATCATTATTTCGTTTTAATTTCCCGATTTCGACGCGGGGGAGTTCCTAAACCCACTTGCACTTTCTTATTATTTGTTTCCAAGAAGTTTTTAACAATTTTTTTTATTTTTTAATATATTAATTTACTTTTTCTGTACACTGCCACAAAATAAAAATTAATTCACAACACAACAATTGAGAAACGTCAAAACAAATATTGTAGTGTGTGTACGAATCTGTGCACAAATCCGTTTTGAATCCGTCTCCAAAAAGAGATTCAATACGGATCTGTTTTTCCAGAAAAATATTGGTTTTAATTTGAAACGAATTTGATTTTCAGAAAAAAATTGACGGCGGATCGACGGCAAGTCGATGTTTTTGTTGAAACGAAATCGACATAATACAAATATAACTGTAACCGGCCATTTCAGTTGGACATAAACGTATGAGACAAAAATTATATTTAAAGAAGAACTTAATTTATTATTAATTAGCTTGCTTCTTGTTGAGGTGATGAATATTGCGGTGCATTTGACAAAATACCTACACTCTGGGCAAACTGGTCAGCAATTTGTCTTGCCTTTTGCCTTTTATAATTGCCCGATTTTTTTTTAATTTCCACGTTTCCAAACAATTTTTCTTCATTTTGATAAAAGAAATGTGCAAGATGAAAAAGAGAAACGTCAACGTGACAGTAGATATTTTGCCAACCCAAAGCTATCATAAAGACTTCTTTAATATAGAATAGTAAGTATTCATTAAGAGGTTGTAATAAAACGTCTTAAAAAATTCGTTGAGAGTTAAAAGAAATACTCTTAAAGCGCTTTGATTTGAAAGAGGTTTTAAAGAGGACTCGCATAGGAAAGCAATAAACATAACGTATTAAAGATGTTTTAAAAATGACTTTGGTAGAGTTCAAATAAACAACACTTTTGAAGACTGAATTAAGAGGTCAAAAAGTGCAATAGTATTAAGAAGATATAATTAAAACCTTATTAAGAGTTGATAAATTTGATTGCAGAGCTCTGCTAGAGTTTATGTGTTGCTTGGGTATTTCTGTCGCTGTTGCTCTTATGTGATACCTTCTTCCGTCGATAAAATTTGCCAATATAGTGATCATTGTAGAGATATGTTTCATTCTTCATATAACATATAAACAAATCAATAAGAAATGTTATAAGGAGTAAAGAACTTAAGGGGGTTCCCTGCTGAATGCCAAACTTTGAATAAAAATTCTTCAGCAATATCTTTGGGACATCTGAATTTTAATTATTTTACTTGCCTGAATATATACATGATCATTGATTTTTTCAAAACAACGACGTGTTATTAGTTTTGGGCCAGATAAAGTATTTATTCTATAATTATATTCTGCAGCTAAAAATCCTTATACTTCAAACATCGCCCGAACTTGTTCTGAGAAATACTATTGAAGCGTGAGTATTATGATTGAATTAATTAATTAAATATTGACCAATTTGTCCAAATCATCAGTTTGAGGACTTGGAACCAGATTTCAAGAACAAAATTGCGAAGCTATATTTTACAAAACCTAATCTCACGCACGCTTCATTAATTTCAGACAAAATTAAATCACATCAAAAATAAATTTCATTAACAAAAAAAAATAGTCATTAACAACCTGTTGGCGTAAAATAATGTGCTAAATAGCCTAAGGTTATCTTAAATTGAAATCAAGCAAGCCCATTAGTTTTACCATGAAATGAGAGCTTTACCCATTAAGCACCATTTCACCGTTCATTATCCTATGTTCTGGTAGACTTTAGACTTAAAAAAAAATTAAAGTTAAATAACACAGAATAATTTGCGGAGCAGAACGCACTTGTTTTCATTTGGTTATGTCTTTCTTCTTTTTTTTTGCTCTAATGTGTTTTAAACCAAAATTTAAAAAAAAATGCCCTTGAAAGTCCCCCTCATTTAGTAATCTTCTGGAGGTCTAGATGTTAAAGCAAATCGTCCTTTTCATTACAATTCCCATTACTGGAATATTAGCCTAAGCGAAAGTAAATCTCAATGTCTGCCAGGATTCGAACGAATATAAGCTTTAAAGTGCCTTGTGTTTACAGTTAAATAACTTATTACAAATTATCATCAAGCGATTCATTCTTATACAGATATATCCTATTTATTATCCTTGGACTACTTGGTTGTTGATTTGAGTTTCTAATCCGATTATCGATCAAGTTTGAGAATATAAAAAAATATTTGGTTATACATGGCGTATACGCAATTTTTATTCGTTTGTTACTTGAGATTATAGGTACTAACTTTATAAGGCAAGTTATGTATTCGTAAAAAAAATTTTTTTTTCTGACAATCAAACATAACATTACGATCGGAGAGTACACCAAAAAAGTGGGTTCCGCAATTCCGTCAGTCTGTATGTCCTCGAGTCTGCAGGCTAAACGGATCGCTGGATTTGATTCAAACTTCAAACACGTTTTTTTAATGTTTTTTTAAGACAAACATAACAGTAACATACATTTTTTTTTGCCTAAAAAAAATCATATTTTTCTCAAAAACGGCTCCAACGATTTTTATAAAAAAAAAATCAGTTAATTAATGAAGGGAAAGGGTACCTTTTGATAATTTTTTTGTTTGAAAAAATTTGTTATTTTTGGTACCTCTAGTAGAACCATTTTTTTTGGTTTTCGGTTTTCTCGGAAACTATTAATTTTATTTTTTTGAATTTTTTTACGCAGAAGCTCCTAGAAAGTATACCAATAATAAAAAAAAAATTTTTTTTGGAAAATAATTTTTTTTTTTTGCAAATACAAAATTTTGAAAACGACTCAATAGATTTTTTCGCAACTTCGTATTTTGTGTTTTTTTTTGACATTATCTTAAATAGTTAAAAAAACTATTTTTCTAAAAACAACGGTAACTCCAATACAAATGTTAAGAAACAAATTTATTTCTCGAAACGGCTCCAAGAATTTTTATAAAAAAAATTGTGTGTTTTTAAATTAGTACAGTTCACTTTCAAGTATAAAAATATTTTTTTTTGCTTACTTATTTACGGTACTTCCCATAGAACCACTGTTCATATTTTCGATTTTCTCAATATTGGATGAACCGATTAAAATAATTTGTTTTTATACAAAAGCCCTCTAAAATTGTTAATAAAACTGCATACTCAAATTTTCAAAAAAAAAGTTTTTCGATTTTTAAAAAAATAAATAAATTTTTTGTTTGAAAAATCGATTCTTCAAAAACCAGTCAAAGAATTTTTTTTGAAATTTGAATATTAGATGTATGTTAATAATGTCTTCAAAACAGTGTTTCAAATATTTTTTTTTTAAATGTTTTCAAAAGTTTATACATAAAAAACTAATTTATTAAAAAACCGCTCAAACGATTTTGAATTTTTTTGTTGATATATTCCTATTTATCCATGAATTCAAATTGCATCTTTGTTTTCCCCCAAACTATAACGACTAAACAATATAAAAACATTAAATTATGTGTTTTATCCATGTATTTCTACCTTATTATTATTCCCTTTTTTATTATTCCTAATTTTTGGATACGCCACTGAATATTAAATACAATGTAGGCCCTATACATATGTATATATATACATAATATGTTTCTTAAAAAATCAAATGAATCTTATGTATGCATATTGCACCTAAATTATAAAGTTATATGCATATAGCTATCTACCCACCAACATTCTTCATTTTCCTTATTGTATGTACATGATTACATAATACTTATGTTCCTTCTATATGTATATGTATTTAGATAAATTTTACTCTCCTAACTTACATAATTAAAATCCATAACTTAGATTTAGAGATACATTTGTAGGTATCTGCATATGTAACTATTCCTTGAATGATCCATTCGATAATTCATTGTACTAAGAATCAAGGTTAACTTACCTACATAGGCTTTAAACCTGCATAGGAAACCTACACCTAACTAACTAAAGCTCAATGGTTAGCTACATTAAAGTTGTTAGAGCAAGTTCTTACGATCCAGTCGTGCTTTTATTATTTTAGTATGGGTGTTTAGTCGTACACTTTGTTATCAGCTATAGGGGGTCCGCCGGGAAGGTAGACTCCTTTGTTTGCTTATAATTTTTGATTAAATGAAAGAGAATGGATCTTATATTGATAAGTGTCTTATTTAATATCGGCAATTATGTATGGACTACAATATCAGGTAAATGTCCGCCTCTGTTAGTCTCACAAATGCGAGCCCTTTCGAGCGCAATTTTCATTACATTCTCACACATTTCACGCGGTATTTCATTAATTTCATCACGAATAAATTGTTTGAGTTGCTCAAGCGTTTCTGGCTTGCATAAACCTTGCTTTTCAGACATCCCCACAAAAAGAAGTCCGGAGCAGTCAAATCAGGCGACCGTGGAGGCCAAACAACATCACCATTTCTTGAAGTAACTTGTTGTGGAAATAGCTCTCGCAGTAATTCCATTGTAATCCTGGCTGTATGCGATGTGGCGCCGTCTTGTTGATACCACATGTTAATCAAGCCCAAAGCATGCAGTTGTGACGTTAAAAAGTTTTCAATCATATCACGAGATTGCTCCCCATTCACAGTTACCATTACGCCGTTTTCATTTTCAAAGAAGTAAGGTCCAATGACTCCCCCTGACCAAATTGCACACAAGACTGTAGCTTTTAATGGATGCAAAGGTGACTGATGAATAATTTGAGGGTTTTCATTGCCCAGGACCGACTATTTTGTTTGTTCACATATCCATTCAAATGAAAATGTGCCTCGTCATTTATTATGATTTTTTCATGAAAATCGGGGTTGTCATGAGCTAGCTGTAATATCCTACTGGCAAATGTACTTCGGCGTAAATGGTCTTGTGTCAACTGAATCTTAAATTTAAACAAATACAAATATTTGTGCAAAATTGTGGCCAAAGTTGTTCTTTGAAGACCAATCTCCTGAGCACGGCGTCGAATTGAGGTTGATGGATTGTTTTGAGAACTTCCTTGAGCAGCAGTAATGTTTTCAGCCGATCTTGCAATACTTTGTGGTCCATGCTTGGGACTTTCACCTACAGACCCTCTTTCTTCGAAATCATTCACTACACGATAAATAGTGCGTTTTTTTTGGCACGTTGTTTCCCCCAAAAATTTCACATAACTTTGATTTTGATAAAATGTATTAACCATTAAAACGCGTTGGTTGATCGACTAAGCCACGTGTCTGCTTAACGACTGCCAAATATGAACTACCAAGACTATTATTTACCAAAATGCCGGCAAAACAAAGTAGTATACCTTCACGGCGGACACGCTGTATAATGGTTTTTTTTTAGACAGATTCGTGCGTTTGTTTAGCCAATAACATTCCGTCCTTTATTCTCTTGCAATAGACAAACAAATTATAGAATACCAGTTCAGTTTCGTCTACGAACGTGATGCTCCATTTACATAACATGAAACATTTGAATTGCCATTTTTTTTTTTTTTTGATGGGATTACCTTTCTGGGAGTATTATGCTTCGTCTACATGGGTAAAGGTTAGTGCATTTTTGAATTTCATGCTTATACCTAGTCCACGCGCACACACACACGAAAATACAAATATACTGTTCGTACGTGTTTTTGTGTCTGGTTTTCATTAGGATTGGTGAATTTATGACTGCCAGACTCTCTAATCCAATATTCCGAAGTCTAAGTACTTAGGTATAAGATCCCGTTGCTTCGCATCATAATACTTTTGCGAAAGATTTTGCACTTTGTTTTTGTCGGTGTGTTCAGGTTTTTCTCTTTTTATTTTGTTTTTCGTGTGAATTTGGAAACAGGATAATGGATTTACTGATGATTTTTGTTTACCTATGTACGAGTATTACTCATAGAGGTATATCCTGTCTGTGAGGTTTGTGTTAAAATTGAGTAAAACGGGTTTTCAAAATTTTTTTGTGCAAACTGTATTGTACAGTTTTTAATCTTAATAAGAAATAAATTTAACAAAAAAATGATCACCCAAATCTTCTTTTATTAATTTAATTCTTTTTTCTCTATTTTTAGGTAAGTCGAAATTTGGAAGAAATGTAAATGTAGTAAGTGTATATTTTGTTATTAATTTTTTTTAAATAATTTTGCTATAAATAAGAATAATCTTTATATAACTTTAAATAAATACTGAAACAAGAAAAAAAAGTTGTGGTGCGCAAAAAAGCCATTTGCTATACGTTTTTAAGGATTTCTTTCGAAGCACGCGCCATTTAGCGACATTCATTCCGAGAAGGGTGGTGTGGCTCTTATTCGCCATTATAATGTTGTATGTCATGGCTACTGACGATCTTGACGTGGACAAGGGAGTAGAGCGCTTTCGTCGTGGCGTCGTACTTTTCAGGCAGCGGTTCAATCATTGCCACGCAACGTGCATTCAGAAATCACTTTAATATCTCCCCGCTGGTTGTGCTCCTTATCATTAATCAATTCTTGTATGAGGCGACACCTTTTGGTAAACCGGTAATTTACAAAAAAATACCGAGAGTTTCATGAACCATCAGGACACGCGAAAACATTGAGCATGCTGGGCAGTCAATTTTGCATCTCCCAGGCATTCTACAGCTCATCTGGGGATGTCTGATCGTCGTGTAAGACGAATTCTATACGAAGAACTGCGAAACTTAATCCACTCGATTTTCTTTCACGAAAAAAAGCATGCGAAGCCGTTCTTGACAATATGTAGCTTCTAAGTCAGAAATATGTATAACCTCTTCCCATACCAGGGTTAGATTTCGGGGTCAGATATTTTCTCCAGGCAACATGAAACAAGTGCCTGCACTGCATAGTGCGTGGTTCCCGACTGAAGTCATCATATTTTGTTAGATAACTAATCCGCTTCCGTCCATGTCGTCCGATTGAGGTGTAGGGGACCTTTTCATGATCCAGCTGTTGCACATCCACTCCACCTTGAATCACCTCCATTTTACCAAGCGAGGCAGCTAGTTGGCTAGTCCAGAGATAAACCCAATCCTGTCGCAAAAACTTCATCTGGATAGAGAGTTTCAGAGCGCAGTGGTATAGTCGCTCCGTAACAACGAGTGAACAGCCTCCGTTTTTGAGCTATATTCATATCGGTATTGAATTTATTCTTTATCCATAAAAAATTACTTACACATTAAGATATAATGTTTTTTAACTTAGTGGAAGTTTCAGTATGTGACAAAATTTAGTAAAAATTAACTGATTGACAGAGGCAGAAAATTAAAAAATTGTAATTAAACTTAAACATTTTGCATTTGACATTGAAGATGCCTAGAAAAGCGTAAAAGTAAAACGTCACCATAACAAAGAAAACATATTAAAATTTGACAGAAACATAACAGTGTCATCTACGAGATCAAAAAAATTGCCCGAGTCCTGCCTTGAATTTAGTGTCGCGTCTCATTATTCTTATATCAGGGTAATGATTGTTTCGCAATCGTATCGCGTTAACAAATAAAATGCACTACTGTATCGTACGAACTTGCTCTTGTAGCTAACCATGGAGGTTTATTTAATTAAGTTTTAGGTGTACTTATCCTATACAGGCTTAAATTCTATGTAGGTAAGATTACCTTGATTCTTAATATAATGAATTGTCAAATGGATGATTCAAGGAATAGTTATGTAGGTAGCTTCTTTCAAATGTATGTTTAAATCTAGGTTATGGATCTTAATTATGTTAGTTAGGAGAGTAAAATGTATCTACATATACAGTCGAACTTCGATAAATCGAACCATCACTTGCCAAAAAAATAACTCGAGTTATCAAGACTTCGAGTTATTAAGTAAAACAGACAGTTAATATAAATTACGTAATATTTATCTGCGAATAAGAAAGTACAATTGTTGTGATTATTTAAAATATTGTGTTATACTTGACTGACGAATAGATTTATGTATACAAGGTCATAGAACATACAAACACAGAGCCCACAAACGCAATGCATTATGAAATGAACTTGTAAAAATGAACAGAATTCGATAATTTCCCTAAAAAATTCTACTTATCGAAGGTGACAGGAAATAATGTCTTCGAGTTATTCGAGATATTCGATTTATCAAGACATTCGAGTTATAGAAGTTCGAGCTATCAAGCAAAAACTAAATGTAAACTTCAGGCTTCGCGCCAACCAATTTAATTCAAGTTATCAAATATCGAAGTTCGACTGTAAATACATATTGATGGAACCTAAGTATGTTAACATGTACATATAATAATGAAAATGAAGAATGTAGGTGGGTAGGTAGTTATATGCATACAACTTCATAATTTAGGTACAATGTGCATACATAAGATTCAATGTTTGAGGGCCTACATTGTACTTAGTATTCAGTGACGTACGCAAAAATTAGTAAAAGGGAAATATAAGGAAATATGAGGTAGAAATAAATGGATTATACACATAATTAAATGTTTTTATATTGCTTAGTCGTTATAGTTTGAGGGAAAACAAAGATGCAATTTGAATTCATGGATAAATAAGAATATATCAAAAAAAATTCAAAAATCGTTGGAGCGGTTTCTTAATAAATTAATTTTTTATGTATAAAATTTTGAAAACATTTTTAGAAAAAAAATTTGAAACGCTGTTTTGAAGATATTATTAATATACATCTTAAATTCAAATTTCAAAAAAATTCTTTGACTGTTTTTTGAAAAATCAATTTTTCACAAAAAAATTTTATTTATTTTTTAAAATTCGAAAAACTTTTTTTTTTAAATTAGAGTATGCAGTTTTATTATAAAATTTAGGGAGCATTTGTATAAAAATATTTATTTTATTCGGTTCATCCAATATTGAGAAAGTCGAAAATATGAAAAGTAGTTTTATGGGAAGTACGGTTAATACTCGTAAGTACGCAATTTTTTTTTTAACTTAAAAGTGAACTGTACTATACTCTGTCCCAGAAAAATAGGCAGTACAAGCAAGATAGGACGTTTCCCTCTCATCCTCGCCACAGCCAATTACATACATCTGTCACCCAATAAAGCTCTCACAGGGTTTTCGTAGTGTGTATTTTAAATGGACTCAGATATGGAAGAATAGTATTTAGGGTTACCTCCCGTTTCTTAGAAAGGAATTTTTATTTAGTCGTTTTGCTTATAAAAATGTTATCTTTTTCCACACCACCATGAGGTAAGATAAAAGGTCCCAGTAGGTCGAATCCCTTTTAAATAAAAAAACAGGTAAAAATAAAACATTTATTCATTAGGATTAATTATGAATTAAATAACAAAAATAAATATAAATTCATCTTTTAAATAACTATATTTACAAAATATTTTATTCAGAAAAGAAGTTGGTGCTGCTGCTGCTCCTGCTGCTGCTATCTTTACCCAGGTACGAGTATATAACAAGATTTTCTACAGAGCGTTCCGAAAAATCTTACATTTCCCACATTTTCGACTCAACCACCTGCTCGACGTGTCGTACACACCGATGCCATTTTTAATTCACTTCACATTAATTAACCGCGCGCTACGCAAATAATGTTCTTCTTCAAAGAAAACAGCTTAAAATTTTGTAACTGCATTTTAACGTATTTTCCAAACATTAAAAGAAGTGCAAAAAATGAAAATACTCCACGATAACACTCATCATTGAAAACTTTTTTTAAAGCTCTCAAATCAAAAGCACCTCAACAGAAACCTAAGGAAAAAAAACCGAACGAGTTAACAAATGGACACAGTTAACTCTGAAAGCACATCAATATTTAATAGGGGTTCAAAGCAGCAGCAGCCACAGGCAACAGCAAACGCAATTCAGTCCACACTCAGAACATGTGCCCTGAGTAGGACGTTGTGTCTGTGTCAGATGCAATGAAGTTTTTCTTTTATTATCTTATATATTTACGGGTGGTCAACCACTTTTTATGGAGAAGTTCTTTCAATTTAGTATGGTGCAAAAATATGACACCCTAATGATTTTGAAAAAGCTTTTCTTGCCTATTTTTCTGGGACAGAGTATAATCTAAGAACACACAAATTTTTTTATAAAAATTCTTAGAGCCGTTTTCGAGAAATAATTTTTTTTCGTAACGGTTTTTTAACATTTGTATGGGAGGTACCGTTGTTTTTCATTTAATAATAATTGTTTATTTAACTATTCAAGATAATATCAAAAAAACACCGAATACGGAGTTTCGAAAAAATCTATCGAGTCGTTTTCGAAACTTTGATTTTTCAAAAAAAAATTAATTTCCAAAAAAAAATATTTTTTTGAAAAATTTTGGTATACAATAGTGTTTAAACTTTCTAGGAGCTTCTGCGTAAAAAAAAATTAAAAAATATCAAATAAACCGTTTCCGAGAAAATCGAAAACCAAAAAAATGTAGAATTGGCCTAATGGAATATAAGAAGCCATAGACAACGGCGGGAATCGAACCTGCAACCACGAGGTTGACATGCGAGCACACAACCATCGCGCACTTGGGGTGGCCGTGGATGCCCACGCTGTGTTCATTAATGAACTGATATTTTTTTATAAAAATCGTTGGAGGCTTTTTTGAGAAAAATAAGATTTTTGTTTTTGGCCAAAAAAAAATGTATGGGAGCTTCTGTTATTTGTCGACTTAAAAAAAATGAAAAAAACGTGTAGGCATATTATCGAAAAAAGACTCGAGCACAGACAGACAGACAGGCGGAATTGGTGGACCCACTTTTTTGATGTTCTCTATGATCGTAATGTCATGTTTGATTGTTAGAAAAAAAAAATAGGAAAACATAACTAGCTACCTATCCCAAGTAAAAATTGACGGCTTGCGACAAGATGGTACTGGTATCAGTGGCGTACTCGTATCAGATTTAAACTTCTAGTCGATCGAGGAAACTGAATTTAGATAAAAAGGTGGTTTTTGCGTGTGCAGAATGTTATTTAGCAGTATTAGGATTATCATCGCATATAAATTGTGAAATATTCCTGAGAATATATAGATATATGATCATATCTGCCCAGACCAAAAATATACCTTGCTACACTAGTATAAGTAACATTAATTTTCTTTTTATCCTGTGAGTTACAATTTCCGAAAATTTCACATGAGTAAAGTAGTTGGGGTATAAGGATTGATTTAGCAAGCATAATTCTTTTTTTTTAATTGTGTTATTTTGTGTGAAGTCCATTAAATTCGAAGGCCTGCATACACTTTCCCAATTGTTGCATTTATATGATTTGTCTCACATTTCTTTTAAGTATTACTCCTAAGTTCCTCGCTGTGTCTACAAATTCAATTGGAAAATTATTCAAAAGTATTGGAGGAAAATATGTGGTATCTAGTGAATTTCGGGAAAGTAACAGGCATTTATTTTAATTTTATTTAACATCACCCAAGATCTTGTCCGGTATTTGAAGTTCAATATTAGTAAAAAAAAAAAACTGCTAAGGTATTTGTCGGGTATTAATGCACATGTCAAAATCGACAACTTTGTTCTCGATATCTGACTATGTTTTCTTTTTGTGGTGGACAATGATGGACTTTGGTTTTGTATTCCTTAAAAATCTTAATTAAAATTCGGTGGGCATCTGTCTCAGTTGTCTATTCGGGTGATCTATGAGGTTCCATAATAGCTTCCTTGCTGAAATCACTAGCTATCGTTCGGGTATTGTTTTTGCCACAACAAGTTGAAGTGCAGTCCGAATCATTCTTTCTAGATATTGGAAACTATAGTCTGTGACTGGTTATATTTGAATCTGTATCTCCGTCTGTTGACATAGTCCTGATGTTATTTTCATCAAGGGTGTATACAGTGAAAGAAGCGGCGGGATTTTTTAAGTACGCTTCTTAAGAGCTCGTTGAACCTAAGCAACTCATTGAAGTGCTATTGTGTATCCAGCAGGGAGTTTAAAGGCCAGATTGTTAAAATTAGATGCACCAGTTGAACGAGACAAATTGCGATTCTTGAAAATTTAATACCGGTCTCTACTTCTTGAACTGCGAAAAGTTGTGACTTTTTTTTTTTATATTCTACACGCGCTCAAGGGATTATACTACCCTTAAAATGTTTCAACACAGCGCGGGCGTTGGGGTGAAGTGTAGGAAGAGAAAGAATAATAGGAAAGATGTGTGGCGCGAAGTTCTAAGAATGTAGGTGGTTGTTGTATCAGATTTTATTATCTCCAGGGATGGCGGCTGAACTAATGCGGAGAGATTTCCTTGTCTTATTTATCTATGTCCCTTATAATTCGCATTCATTTTTTTTATTCTTTGTCATATTTTATCGGTATACTAGTTTTACTCAATCACATGTTGTTAGTTCTATGCCTAAACAGCATGTAATGAGTAAACCAGCAACTCATTGTATGACATTTATTTTTAGAATTAGTTTTTTTTAATGGAAAATAAGAGGATGTAGACTACGGCAAGGTCCGAACCTGTGACCATGAGGTTGACAGGCGAACACACAACTATCGCTCCTCGGCCATCCCCAAACTTATTAAATGTGGCGTTTGTAATCGATTCATCTACATATAGAATATTCTCGCATTTATTTGGAACGGGTTCGTCAGATGATGGTGGGAGCTTAGTCTATCCTAGAACATCCACATGTCCTATTTACATTAACGACAGAATGTGAACTGTATGAATTATAAACGAAAATCTAAATTAGTTTGTATTTCATTTGACGATATACGTTCGGTGTGTCTGTGAATAATTCTGCAACGAAATACAATTCTCGCAGAATATCAACTAATGACGAATAAGAATTTTACAAATTTCCTAAATTTTCTGCTGTATTTCAATATTATTAATTTATTTTAAAATAACTCACTTCGTTACAATAATTCAATTTGTTTTTTTGCCCTGAACTTTATTTTCCTTTTTTCCCTAAAAGAACTCACGTGATAGAGAGACTAATTTTATAATGAGTGGCACATATGAATTATGTAAATTTGATAAGCTCAACACACAGCCTTAGCAGCTTCAACAGAAGTGTATAAATATTTCCTTTTATTTATTCTCAACACCATATTTCAATATGTTTGAATTGACAAAAAAAAAACGAAAATACAAACCAAAATATATCCAACAACCTCATAATCCCATTTTGAAGTAAAATTCTCAAATGAACAAAACAAAACCAACTGCCGCTACAAATCCAAGTCCCAAAACCATTAAACCGCTCAAGGGTTCTAAATTTAGGACAAATCCACCCGCCTTCGGTTGAAAATGATTTACAATTGCCACTTATGTTCACAATTGGGCCATTATATTTGTGGCCACCGCACACTGCCATCAACAGCGCCATCCGAAAAGCGTCTATACCCCCAAATATAGGAATCTAATGAGGATGTTTTTTTTTTTATTTTCTTCTTTTGCCATCTCGACCTGAAAAATTCAATCCCATAACGTATTGGGTTAGAGGTACTCCATCAATAATTTGACGCCTTCAGCTCTCACGTGTCCTAATTCACACAAGAATTAAGGGTGTGGTGAGGTCTAATACATATACTCGTACAACTACCAACAACGCCAACAATTTTATTTATGCTTAGTGTATAGGCAATTTCAAATGAAATACGGCACAGGTGAGAAAGTTTGTCCTTAGTGTCGCCAGAGAACGTTTTGGGGTCCCCTTAAGGAAACATTTTTCTTAACATAAATCTGATTTTTTTTTTTGGTTGGTTGCTGGTTAGAATGGTATGTTACCACTTAGTTGAGTATATGTAGATTTATGTATGTGTTTGTAATATTATGTGATTTTGTTTTGCGAAAATTTGATTTATGTTGATTTGTGTTAACTCGTTTGTTCAGGTGGTCCTTAAATTCTTTTTAAAGGGACGAAACTTTTGAAACACTCCCCGTGGACTCTTTTAGGCAAAGGTTGGGCTAAGAATTTTTGTTTGTGACAATCATTCTCCATGTTCATTTCGGGAAGTATTTATTTTTTATACGTAAATCAAACGTACATATCCCGCCTGCCACCTTATCCCAAAGGCGCAGTCTTCATCTTGGTAATTTCTTTCTAGAAAACACAGACATAACTAGTCTTGCTCGCTTCGTTAGAAGGTCCAATTGGTTCTAGCGAGTGGGAAAAAAAATTTTTAGATTCATGGTATCACAATAGACCAATATATGCACCGAGATTCAGTTAATTTAAAACCGCAGAGAGTGAGTAATTTGAGTCACTTTTCATAAAAAATCGATTCAGCTAGTAAAAGTGAGGGAGTGAGTGAGTGAAATGAAATGTCAGATTACTTGCCCAAGATTTCAGAAGTGACTTGGTGCATGTGTTCCTGTACTAACGTTTTTTGGTTAAGTATTTGTTCTTTTCTCTTTGATACTTCAAGACATTTAAAACGAGAAAGTGCTGATTGAACCATAATACTGCAGTAACAGAGAATCATCATCAGATTTAATGCATTTGAAAATGTTTAGTTCATCACCATACAACAGATAGTTTGAAACTTTCAGAGTATCCGGAATATCGTTTATAAAACAAACGGACCAATATAACTTCCTTGTGGGAGTTTAACTTCCAGTCCGACAGTGTAGATGATCCGCATTGCTCCAGCGACTCCCACGAATTATAGTCTTTATTTTGTTGGTTAAACCAGTCAAACATTAAAGCATTCCACCAAACAAAATTGGTCCGCAATCCACCAAACTATTACTTGGACATAGGCTTAAGTTCCTAGAACTCCCAAATAACTTGTTCCATAGGTAAAGACTGATTGCAGATTTTATTTTTCGCTTCAATATGAATGAAGTTTGAACTGATTAAAAGAAGGAACACCCTGTTATTTTGAAAGAAATATAGTGTAGAGAAACAATGAAATACATTTTTATGTTAAGAATTCAATCTAATTCTGGCCTACACAAGTTTAGTAATTCCACGAATATTTCATGTTTCAAGTTTGCTATTCATTTTTTGACTTAAAAACAATTAAAAAGCAATGCAATGGTGCCATAATCGTTAACGTTTGTGTCTAAGAGTATTTCCACTAAAAAAAATATCGAGAGCTAGTCAGGCAGTAAGGCATAGTGATTTGTTTTTTTTTCTCGCGGCTTAGATCAGACTGCATAAGTTCAGCTTAATCCCAAAGAAATAAGTAGGATTTCTAAGAAAAAAACACTGGTAATTTATCTATTTTTTTGTTTTAAATACAATGTTTCATAAAGTTAATACAAAAGCTTATAAGAAAAGATTCAAACTCAGTCCAATATACTCATTTAGAAGAAGCAAATCAGGTAACAACAGTACGATAACAATCTGATTCCATCTGACAAATGCTTAAAACTTTGTCCCTTAAATTCCGCAGGGCAATCAGCAGGAAATAAATTATACAAATTTAATTTCAGTCCGCAAATTACAAAAATCAAAAATGAACTGTGGACAGTATTTTATTTCGGACCAAAAACGGTTTGCTATACCGAAAAATGTACATTCATACCATAGGAACCTGAAGCTTTAACGGTTACACCAGACTGTTTTAAGGAAAAATCTGAATTACCAACAAATTAAAAAATTCATTATTTAAACGGCAAATTTTCGTGTTTATTTAAAATCTTCTTTTCCAATTGAAGAATACAAGCATAATATTTTTTTTTCATTCATTGGACTAGGTCGAAATCTATTTCGACGTCGCACTTATATTCATCTTCAATGTATTGAATATTCCTTTGAAATGCGGTTGTTTCCTGGAGGTACTTGTCTTTGTATCGATTGAACGATTTCGACTCAACAACGACAGCCATCTCGGATTCCAATTTTCCAGGTCGGATAGATTGAAATAGATATATAAATAATTGTTCTCAGTTTCCACGCACAATAATTGTGATCTTATTTTTTTTTGTTTTCAAGATATTATTAGCAGTTATGGTCATGCATTTCCAAATGGGCAGAATTAGGCGATAATAGGAGCATAATTTTGCTAATATTGATGTCAATTCTTTAAAATGACAGTTTCGTTCTGTTAGCTTTTCCAAATCTACATCTGCTGAAATTAATTTATGCAATGTTTCAACGTCAAATTTTAAGAAGCCGGCCAAGATCTTCGCTTTCACATTGAAATCTTGTAAGTACATGACTAGTTTATCGCTAACATTTTCACAGAACTCATCGCTTGTACAACCATCGATTTAACCTAGACGCATATTTCTTAATTCAATTCCATATTATGCAGAAATTTATTATCGTAAGTAATGGCAATTTTTTTTCTAACTTACTAACGAAACCAGTTGGAATTTAAAGTCTTTTGCATGAATCTTTAATAATTCTGCGTGACTTTTTTGTTTGACTTTAAAACATGAACAAAATACTGCCTAAAAGGAATACTATGTGGGTAGGTTTGCAATATTAGTCAGAAAAGAATAATATCCTCTTATCTGCTTATCATTTTTCCTTTAAAAATACAATGAAATGGCTCGCCAATTAAATGAAATATCTCGCACGTCTAACGCACTTGCAATATTTTAGGCATCGACACTACAGGGTGGCACACGAATCGTGCTACAAAAATAAAACGTAATAACTTTTTTTCAGTGTGAGTAATTGGCTTATTTGTTTTTTATTTTATAGGCTACTATTTAGATTTACCAAAATGAATGCTTGGAATACTGAAAAAAGGATTTGGATAGTGCAGTGATACCATTCTTTGCAGTCCGTCATTTCCGTCCAAAGGGAATTTAGACTGGAGTTTGACGATACTCCCCCGAGTAGATGGACCATTATGAGGCTGGTGAACATGTTGCCGAATCTGAAAATTTTATAGCTCGAAAAAATGTCTCAGTTTTGCTTTATTTGCATTGAACTTTTAACTAAAGACAAAACAGTTGTGGTTGATCGTGGAATGCCAAATTTAATTGAGGCTTGTGTCACGAGAGGTGATGAGTTTAGTGAGTATTTAAGAACTCAAAAATCCGTTACAATATACGTGGATTGCAGAAAATCATACACCCGGAAACAAGAAACAAGTACAACTATCATGTCTTCCTCCAACATCGGCATCTGCTATAAACACTTGTATCGATTATACCTATTTTCAAGTTCAAACATGGGCTAGGCAATCAACTGAACACAGAAGACTGGGGTTGGAAATTGATAGATAATACTTTGGAACCGATTAAAACTCCAGAAAAACTCCTCAACTCTATTTTTTGCCATTTAAAAAAAAAAGTTGTAGTGTCAAATGTGGCTGTAAAAAAGTCGGGTTGCTGCGTTCTCCAGCGTGTACCAATTGTCAAGGTCAGTCTTGGTCAAATGTCCAGTTGAGTACAATACAGGAAGGTTCCTGTGGTTTTAATGAAGGAACCAATGACTCAGCCACAGTTAAACAATTTATGAACATCCAGCAGGAGGAAGAGGAAGAAAAAGAAATCGAAGAAGACATGAGTGTTGAAAGTAGACTTTCAAGAGTATGAACCTAATTAAAATATCTAAAAAAATCAAAAAAATAGTTAACCCAATAATCAATAGCAATATCAATAATATGGTAATATGTAAAACTTGACGGGTATTGTTCCCTTAAATTATCCTAAAATTGTCATGACAGTTAGTGGATTAGGTCTACAGGGGAAACCACGGTAAAAATAATTGAAATACTACCTCACAGATGGCTTGGAAATTTGTGCATATCATGTATAATGTGACTCTTAGAATCGCGATATGTCACGAATGGTAACTCTTAGGAAAAAAATCAGAAGGACCATTTTTGTAGAAAATTTTAAGATCTACAACTTTGGTCTGAGGTTTTTTTTTTGAGAAAACTGACTGTTTTCGAGAAAAATCCAAAAACCTCAAATTTTGACCTTTGACCCCGAATAAATTTTGTAGCACACATAGGATCGATGGGGATTTCTAAAACTGTATATGTAATGGTAAGCCCCAGCTCTCCACCAATATTTGGCTTTCCGGGAATTTCTGTTATTTTAAATATTATATTATATTGATATTATATAAATGTTATATTATATTGACCGGACTATTATTGGAACTAAGTAAAAGTTGATATTACTTCAGAGCGCGAGTCATGTAAATAAAATGCACAAGTGAATCGTACAAAGTTGCTCTTGTAGCTAACAACTTTTAGAATTACTCACTGACGCTGTTGGTAGGTAGCTAGTCTATTATAGTTATCCTATGCAGATTTAAAGCCAATGTACGTAATATTACCTTGATTCTTAGTATAATGAATTGTCGAATGCATCATTCAAGGAAAAGTTAAATAGGTACCAACAAATTTATATTTAAATGGATTTTAATTATGTAAATTAGGAGGGTAATAATGTAAATGTTTACAAGTACATACATGTATATAATGAAATTGAATGGTATATAGGTTATTTAAACTGCCAAAACCATCACTTTAATCAGTTTTTTGGAAAAAAACGAAGAACGCCATTAGATGCCACGGAGCAATGAAAATTTTATAAAAAAGTATCTCGAAAATTGTAGGGGGGGTTTTTATGAAATCCTTTTTTTTATTTATCGTTTTTTGAAAACAAAATTCTTTTGAAATTTTGGTATGCAATTTTTTAGACACTATTAATGTTCATGTAAATATAAAATTTAAAATTATTTTTTTTGATTAGTTTTAAAATTATTGATTTTTCAAAAAAAAAATAATAAATTATTTTTATTTAAAAAAAAAAGTTATTCAAAATTTTAATATGCATAAAATAATTTAGCTACTTAGATCTTCTCAGATATAAAATTTGACAGAAATCCAATGTACCGTTACCGAGAAAGGCAAATATTAAAAAAACTGTTATATGAAAGGTACCGTTAATAGACTTTTCCTGTAAACTTGGTTCAGGTCAAATGATAGCTATTACCAACAAAAAAATTCTAAAATTTTTTTATCAAAATCGTTGGTGCCGTTTTAGAGAAAAATAAGATTTTCCTTCAAGGTCATATGGCAGGTGCCGTTATTTTTAGGCCTAAAAATAAAATTTCAATTTTCCCTCTGAGGAATGCCAAAACAATCACACATAGCAAATTTTAGGGCAATCGCTTAAGCCTTTTAGGCTGTAGCTCGTTATACATCCAGACGGATAGACTGACAGACAGACATTTTTTGGCGATCACTTTTTTAAGCTTCTCTCTGATCGTAATGTCATATTTGATTGTTAGATTTTTTTTTTACGAATGCATAACTTGCCTTATAAATAGTACCTATAATCGCAAGTAAAAAAAAAGGATAAAGAAGAGTTAATTATAGAGTGCAGTGCAGAATAGTAATTACCAGAAACATAATCTAGAATTTCCAATTTCATATAGTAAAACGTAAAAGAGTCCCTGGGTTACACTAAACCGAAAGTTAGTCAGAATCTCTGCTAATCTAATATTCGAAGACAAGAAGAAATCACGAGTCTATAAGCTTCGCAGATCTACTCCAATATTTCATTGGAAACTAAAGTTTTAACTAAAAATGCAGTGAAGGAATTATTTTTTTTTTTCAATTTTGCTGCTAGATAATTTGCGTCTTTAAAATTTCGAAATGTCTTGTCCACTATTTTCTACTATAACTTGTTGAAGAGTCTGTGCAACAAGTTACTGAAGTCCAAATTTATTTCGTGCTGCAAAAGTACCTTCCAACATAAGTTAGCTTATTTTGTTAAGTGAGTAACATTCCCCACATATGTGCTTCAACTACCGTCAACAAAAAATTGATGACAAAAAAGTTAAAAGCCGTATAATTTAAATAGCTTAAGACAAAATTGGTCTATAAAAGTCTGTATTGAAATCTCAGACATTAAAGAACCCATTTTCTATATATTATAACTCCCCAGGGTATCGGTATAAATGTTGTTTGCTAATAAAAACAAGCTTACCATCAAATCCATTAAACGAAAACTTCCGTCCCCGAATGAACGCAGGAACTATGTCAAATTTTATCAAAGTTTCTCATCTACACTCCCCTGTGATATAAGGTACATAAATAGTTGAGTTGCCCCAAAACTATACGTTTTAGTTTCATCCCCCTGGCTAACTATATGTTTAGATAAATAAACTACCATCCATTTATTTGCCTACTTCATCCTTAAAAAAAATACAAGAACACAAAAAAACATCCATTGCCCTCAATGCCGGATAAGGATTTTTATTTTCTAAATCTTCTTATATTGAGGTTTGTATAAAATAATGGAAATTTTGTGCTCCACCTTTCTCTTCTTATAGTCAAAGTAAAAAAAAAACACATAAACCACTCTAGCCCTGTGTACAAACACCGGAACAACAAAACAGGTAGGCCACTTGGTCTTGTGAAAGGCTCGAAATTTAAGGACGAACGACTAAAGAATCTATCTTCTTTGCTTACAACTTGCGCCATCTCGATGGTTTTACGTCGCTTGTGTGGTAGCCACTGGGTTTTTCTCATATCGTTCAACACCCAAATCTACAGTATAGGGCTGCAGGACTTAGAAACTCAATTCTCTCCGCAGCTCCAAAACTAAGAATAAATTTTCATGTACCACGAAAGATATTTTCACGATAGTTGCATTTGCCTCCTGGCAATTTTCATGGCCGCCTTATTAAAAATGTTTAGTGCCCATAAAAGTTCATTTAAGTCGGTTGTGAAGCTGTGACGAACACGAAAACGACCAACCACCATCTTATATACCTATAATTTAGTGATGACGAAGGTGCTGGGAAATAGGGAAGGCAGGGAGAAGTAACAGAGTATCAGCCGTGGCGCGTACCAACACAACAGTGCTAATTTTTACATTTTTAGTGCAAATAGGATTTTTATGAGTATGCAATCGTAAAAATGCTCGTTTTATGACGAAGTCCTTGCGTATACATTATTTTATTTTTTATTACCTTCATGGGACAACATGATGCAGAAAGGTGGCAGGGGTTGGTGGAGTGGGATTGTGAGAGTTAAGGGGCCCATGGAAATGTTGGTACGAGCAGATTGCCATAGGGGATTATGTTGTTTGAATAAAGGCTGAATTTAGCTTATTTCATTGCTACGTGTTCGTCCTCCGTGAATAATAATTTGTGGAGGCTGAAATGCTTTTTGCTGTAGGCGGCAAAATATCCCTTAAGGTTTTCGTATTATGATGATTTTTAGATTATGGCAAGTACCTATGTATTATAGAAAGCGTGTTAGATGCATATTCGTCTCTATTTTTTTTTATTTGATTTGCTGTTTTGATAAATATGCTTATTATGGATCACAATACTCAAGGTTTAATTGGAAAATTCGTTAAGGAACACCAATTATATATGTTTCACTTTTATGAGAGGGTTATTACTTTTTTTTGTTAAATTTAGCGGCCACCTAACCAGATGCAAGCAAATTCTGTTTACCAATGAATCGAGAAAATGCATTATCGAACAATGCCGTAAATGAGTAACTAAATTCATCAAAATTGAAACAATAAACGCATGGTAGCCCTTTAGAGTATACCTAGTAAACGTTGTCGAAACAATTCCATTAAACGTTCTATCCAGCGAGTTCAAAAGCTACTAATAATGGATCGTAGAGCAACACGCCCCACAATATCCCACAGCTCATCGGGAGCGATGGACTTTGCATGGTGTTAATCATCGAAAATAAGGGGTACCGACAGTGGCGGATTTATAAATTTGCCGCCGTAGCCTATTCAAATTTTGATAAAATTTTATCAACTAAATTTATTCAATTGAATTGTAACTTTATGATTTGTATTACATCGCCTTTTTTACATCAGTTTTTCCTCTCATTATATAGCATAATTATAAACTAGGGGGTCACTGTGAATTTCAAGGTTTTTTTTTTATAATCCACGATTTATTGAGGTTTTTAGAAATGCTATAAAAAAAACTACTGAATATTTTCTCAAATGTCTTCCTTTATTTGAAAGTACAATCTTTCCAGTTAATAATGGAAAATAATTTCATTCAAACGGCTGCCTCGGCTGGCCATGCAGTAGCCTACACGATCGGTCCAATTTTTAAGCACATTATCGATTGTGTGCAGCTGTATTTCACCAATGGCTTCACGAATATTGTCCTTTAAATCGTCAATTGTCTCTGGCTTGTCGGCGTAACACTTCTCTTTTACGGTACCCCACAAATAATAGTCCAACGGTGTAAAATCGCAGCTCCGAGGTGGCCAAACGACATCAGCTCTGCGGCTGATAATGCGATCTTCAAAAACAGGGCGCAAAACATCGAGTGTAGCTTCGGCTGTGTGGCACGTAGAGCCGTCCTGTTAAAACCAAATATTGCCAATATCCTCCTCTTCAATTTTTGTGAACAAAAATTCGTTCAACATGGCCCGATAACGATCGACATTGACTGCAACGGCCACTCCTTGCTCATTTTCACCAAAATCCGCACCAAACAGTGACTCGTTTTGGGTGTATCGGCTTTTCAATGTATGCGTGCGGGTTTTCTGTGCCCCAAATGCGACAATTTTGCTTGTTTACATACCCGCCAAGATCAAAATGAGCTTCAACTCAAAAGATGATTTTTTTGGCAAAATCGGCATCTTTTCTAAGTCGATCGCAGGCCCACTTAGCGAAGCGAAAACGCATTGGATGGTCAGTTGGCTTCAACTCCTGAACCAATTGGACTTTGTATGGCGTCATACCAAGGTCTTTATGCAAAATTCGTCTCAATGATGTCTCCGAAATGTTCAATTGTTGAGAACGACGGTGAATTGATGTTGATGGCGCTTCACGCACACTTTCTGCCACAGCAGCAATATTCTCGGGTGAACGAACTGTTTTTGGCTTTTCACGCTTTGGTTTACCGATGAGGATGCCAGTTTCTTTCACTTTTTTCACAAGATAACGAATATACGGAGCTGACGGTGCTTCTCTTCTTCCAAAATCCGTACGAAATTTTCGCACACATTCTGCAACATTACCATGATCTTCAAAGTAATGTCGCAATATTTCCCAGCGTTATTCAAGCGTATACACTACCATATTCGTTCAGCGGAAGGATAAAACTAATTATCTGTCAAATCAGACATGAGCTAAGTGTTACCATTCACGAAATAAGCACTAGTTGGAAAAAAAAACGTTAGATGGCGGACCATTTACAATTGAACTTAAAGAAATTTGCTTTATATTCGATCACATCGTATGCAAAAGATTTCTTTTAAAAATCTAAATATATTTTTAAAGTAGTTTTTTACTTAATTTTTTATATACGAGTAGGTATACAAAATTTCTTTAATTTTTTTCTAAAAAAAATGGTATAACAATCTTAAATATTTAATAATATCGGGTTTTTCAATAAGAGCGCTACAAAAGTTTTTTTAAATAAAACAAAAACGGTTTCGAATATCAATGAAATTCTTTATTCCTGTGAAAGTACGTCCGATGATATTATGTTTGGAACTCGATTTCTTTTGCATGGCCACCACGGGCAAGCTTGCAGAAGTCCAGACGATGAACACAATTTATGACGGTTTTCAAGCATAAATCGGCCGATACTGCTGCAATTTCACGTTCGATATTCGTACGAAGTTCATCAATCGTCGCAGGCTTGTTGGCATACACCATAGACTTGACGTTGTCCAACAGGAAATAGTCTAACGGCGTCAAATCGCACGACCGAGGCGGCCAAACGACTTAACCATTTCGTGAGATAACACGTTCTCCAAACGTGGTTTCCAATAAATTGATTGTGACATTCGCCCTGTGGCTTGTAGCGCCGCCCTGTTGGAACCACATGTCCTCCAAGCCCATATGATCCAATTGTGGCCAAAAATATTCGGTTATCATTGAACGGTAGCGATCCCCATTCACAGTAACTTGCCGGTCTTGATCATCACGGAAGAAGTACGGCCCAATGGCGCCGCCGGCCCATAAACCACACCAAACCGCAATTTTTTCGGGATGCAATGATGACTCATGGAGTACGTGTGGATTGCTCTGCCTGACCGCATATTTTGTTTATTGACGAAGCCATTTAGCCAGAAATGAGCCTCATAGCTGAAGATGATTTTTCGATGAAAATCGGAATCATTTTCAAGTTGTTGCTCAGCCCAATTCACGAACATACGGCGCTTCTGGTGGTCAAGCGGCTTCAGTTCTTGCGTCAATTTAATCTTGTAAGGATGTAGACCAAGATCTTTTCGCAAAATTCGCCACAACGACGTCACAGAGATGCCCAACTCTTGAGAACGACGTGTGAGAGACACATTTGGGCTTTCGGCAACTGAAGCCTCAGCGGCAGCAATATTCTGGACACTACGGGCACTTCTTTGTCTCACTTGCACGGGAACATTTTGCACTGTGCCTGTGGATACAAATTTTTCCACTAGACGTTCAATTTTTGATCTGCTAGGACGATTATGACGACCATAAATTGGACGTAGCGCTCTTAACGTTGAGGCCACTGACTCCGAATTTCGGTAGTAAATTTTAATAATTTCGACTCGTTGTTGGCTCGTATATCTTTCCCTCATGGCAAACCTTACTGAAGAGAAATGTCAAAAGAGTGGCAAGAAATATGGCGTCGTTTGCTGTCCATGTCGCACTACTTTTGTAGTGTCCCTGTTGAAAAACCCTTTATAAACTTGAAAACAAAAGATTAAATCGACTTAATCAAAGGAAAAATAATTCAAAATTCTGAAATAAAAAAAACAAAAAATATAATTTGCAGTGAGTAATCGATGAAAATTTTATTAAAGTCGGTAAGCATCGACCAAAAAATATTGCGCCTTAGGAAGGTACTACAGCATCTAACTGATGAGCCCAACTGTAGTACCTGGGCGAAACGCATTTTGAACAGGTTCAATTTTTCTTTAAATCCACACAGTTAACAAAAACAAACACAAAAATAATATTGTTTGCGTTTTCTCAATAAATTCTGAAATAAATACTTAAACTAATTTGACCTAAAAAAAAGTAAGCCATTTTATTTCTTGAATATGAAAAAGAAATTATAAAAATTTGTGGAGCGGTTTTTGAGAAAAAAAAGTTTTTTTTTTAACTTTTTGAAAACATTTTTCAAAAAAATTCAAAACCGCCAATTCATGGGTATTCAGCAAATACAACTGTAATATTAAAAAAAAAATTTAATTAGCAGTTTGCAAACTATATTTTTTTTAATTAAAAAAAATTATTTTAAAAATACAAAAAAATATTAATTAAAAATATTGGTATGCAGTATAAATTGGGCTACCTACACCTATATATGTGTAAAAATTGCGAAAAAATCGGATAAGCCATTTATGAGATAATGGAAAGCAAAAAAAAACGGTCCTAAGGAAATACCGTTTTTAGACATTTTAATTTTTTTGACAAATTTTTTTGTCAACCATATGACCTAAAAAGCTGCACTGATTTTTGTTTTGTTTTTTGTTTGTTTTTAATTTAACTATATGCCTGTAAGACCTACGGTCTTTTAAATGCAACCTGAATTGCACGGTACTAGTTTGGCACAGGAGATTTGAGAACCAGGTATTGACTGTCTCATTTTAAACCATGGGCGGCATCCAATTAAAATTGGAGGTATAGAAAAGAATGCGCCTAGCGTGAGGATCGAACCCACGCGTCCTAGTTAACAATGAAGCATTTTATCCACTGCCACCTTGCGATTATAGGTATTATTAGACACGTTATGTATTCGTAAAACATTTTTTTTCTAACAATCAAACATGACCTTACGATCATAGAGAACAATTCCGTCCAATTCCGTCTGTCTGTCAGTCTGTCCTCGAGCCTGCAGCCTAATCTGTTCGGTGGATTTAATTCAAACTTGGTACATATTGTTTTTCTCATTTTTTTTAAGACGACAAATAACAGTAGCTCCCATACATTTTTTTTGCCAAAAACAAAAATCTTATTTTTCTCAAAAACGGCTTCAACGATTTTTGTAAAAAAAAATCAGTTCATTAACGAAGGGAAAGGGTACCTTTTGATAACTTTTTTTTGAAAAAAATTGTTAGTTTGATACCTCTAGTAGAACCATTTTTTTTTTGGTTTTCGATTTACCGTAAACGGTTAATTTGATTTTTTTGAAATTTTTTACGCAGAAGCCCCCAGAGAATTTAAACACTATTGTATACTAATACTAAAATTTTACAAAAAAAAATTTTTTTTTTGGAATTTTTTTTGAAAATTCAAAATTTCGAAAACGTCTCAATCTATTTTTTTAAAACTTCATATTTATTTTGTGCTTTTTTGACATTATCTTGAATATTAAAAAAAAACTATTTTTCTAACATGAAAATACAACGGTACCTCCAAAACGGCTCCAAGAATTTTTATAAAAAAAATTGTGTGTTCTCAAATTAGTACAGTTCAATTTTAAGTATAACATTATTTTTTTTGCGTACTTATTTTCATATTTTTGACTATCTCAATATTGGATGAAAAGATTAAAATAATTTTTTTTATACAAATGCTCCCTAAAATTGTTAATAAAACGGCATACGAAAATTTTCAAAACAAAAGTTTTTCGATTTTTAAAAAATAAATATATATTTTTTTTTGAAAAATCGATTTTTCAGAAACCAGTAACAAAATATTTTTTGTAAGTTTGAATTTTATATGCATATTTATAATATCTTCAAAATGGTGTTTCAAATTTTTTTCTAAAAATGTTTTCAAAATTGTATACATAAAAAAATAATTTTTTAAAAAACCGCTCCAACGATTTTTGATTTTTTTTTTTTTGATATATTTTATTTATCCATGGATTCAAATTGCATCTTTGTTTTCCCTCAAACTATAATGAATAAGCAATTTAAAAACATTTAATTATGTGTATTATCCATTTATTTCTACCTTATTATTCCCTTTTTTACGTATTTTTGCGTACGTTACTGAATAGTAAGTACAATGTAGGCCCTCATACATTTATATTTACATATGTGCTTTAAAAATCACATGAATCTTATGCATGTATTTTGCACCTAAATTATAAAGTTATATGGATATAGCTACCTACCAACCTACATTTTCATTATCATAAGTACATATTTACATACCATCTTACCTACATAATTAAAATCCATATTCTTCATTTAAATATACATTTGTAGGTACCTATGTAACTATTTCTTGCATCATCTAGTCGGCAATTCATTACACTAAGAATAAAGGTTAGTTACATCGGCTTTAAACCTGCATAGGATAACTAGATTACCGACCTTAACAGCGCCAATGTTTAGCTACATTAAAGTTGTTAACTCCGAGAGCAAGTTCGTACGATCCAGTCGTGCATTTTATTTCTTTTTCATTATCTCTGCTATTACTTATAGGATTTAATCAAAATCTCCAGTATTGTCTTTTATGAAAAATAAACCACTCGTGTAGATAATAGACTTATCCATATTCAACTCACATGAAAACTGATTCAGTTTTAGTCTCAAGAAGCATTAGTAATACCTATCGTCTGTCTTTTAGATTAAGTAATTTATTACTGATATATAGTTCTGGTAGAAATGTTCTCCGGAGAAATGATACAATTTTCTGAGAATTCATCTCACTAATCGGAAATTACGTGTCAGTTGACTTCTCGATATCCTTTTTCATTTCCTCCCAACCTGAACAAAAATCAATTGAATCATAAATACTTCCTTCATCATCATAATTTGTGAACTGATTGTTGTTCTTTATCATTAAATATTGTAAGGACAATTTACATGAGTCGCCCCCATAAAATTGTAATACCGCTTTGTTTTCTTGCTAAACCTCATGATAACAACAAGTCAGTAAGCCAAAACCAAGTTATACAAATAGGATAAAAAATAACAATTGCATAATAACAAATAACCATTGCCATCGCCATCGCCATCGCAAGCTCAACAAAATCGCCTATATATGCTTGAATAAATAATTGACAAGCCAAAATATTCATTTGTCGCAACAGTATAAAATTCTCATCACAAAAGTAACAACAATTCCCAAATACAAATACCAAAAAAAAAAAAACGCTTTGTTTCTGCCAACAAAACAAAAATATTAACTTGTCATTTTGCTTCATTTGGCTTTCATAGCTTATGAATATTTGATTTTTATGTTGTCATCCTTATGCTATAAATATATCTATATACATACCAACATACCTATAGGACGTATATGTAAAAGTACACGAAAAAAGATACCGCTTTCGCCCTTTCAACTGGAAGGATTATACCTTCCATAGCTTCTACCTCTATATTTTGTTTGTTATAATAAAATACAAAAAAAAAATCCTTACAACAAGGTGGTAATAATATAAATATGTTATTTTTGTGTTTTTCCTTTTTCTCTCTTCATTTTTCTACCTTGGGAAAGAAATGTCGTAATACCAACATTCTTTCAAAAATAATAGAATTGATTTATGTTCCGTTTTAACGCCCAAAATAAACCTTACTCCTCTGCTGGAGATCGTTAAATATTTTGTTTTTCGTTACATCCTGCATCCTTGAGCCAACGACATATGTGATAGCATCACGACAGGAGCTCACAAATCTCCACACCGCACACGGAACACCAACCGGGCGAAAACCAAGCGAAAAATAATACCAATAGCTTCCAATTTTCCGGCTTTAATATGGAAAGTTATGTATGGAAACAGAGAACAAGGACACACTCATATTGAAATGCCTTTCCCTGTAGTGCTGTTTTTTTTTTTTGTTCCCTGGACTGAGCTTGAATATTGTCAAAGCACGAATGAGTTTTTTTTTCCTTCTGGTTGTGCTTGACTGCTACCAATAAAATTATTCGAGGTACATATTTTGATTACAAGTCGAATATAAGGACCTTAACAATTCAATAAAGTAAAAGTTAAGGGTTTGGTTACATGTGGCCGGGCAGTTGTGGTATTTGCGTATGTATAATAGGTAAAGTGGCGGTTCAATTCAGATGTAATCAATTTAGCACTCCAATAAAAGTAACTGTTATCGGGCTAAGAGGTGCAAGCCTTTGGACAGAACTTATTAATTTTTTTAAAGGATTGTTCAATATTGTGACATGAAATTAATATTAAGATTTTTTATTTGCTTTTTAAACAAAATTGTATGCACTTAATTTTTAAAGGTGACCCAACGGCTGAAAAATCATAACAAGCCTTCGCCAGCCAGTTCGATCCCTAACGAATTCTATCGAGAGTTTTTTTTCGCCAAGTTGGCTAAGGTCTTCTTCGAGATCTTTTCCTACTGGCTGACAGGGGTGTATTCGAGGATCTTTCCTACCAGATGATCGGTGCCCTGCCAGTCTCGCCAATCCTCTTAAATGTCAGATCACTATGATGTTTATTATAATTCATTTACTCGTTGTAATCTTCAAAGCCTTTAAAAAATATAGCAGGATATTTATGGAAGAAAATTGTTTATTTCTATTCCTGTGTTCGAACAACTTCTAAGACCAACTCATGTCAGTTCAAACATTTTACATATAGGTGTCGCTCATGTCCACAAATAAACAATTCTTCTTTTGTCAGTTTGATTCTTCCTTTAAAAGGTGTCTACCTATAGTTTCGTTGATGTCTCCTTTACATTCCTTCATTTACTTTTCATTTGAAGATTAGTCTACGTTTTAGGTAGTTAATTTATAAACAAATTAAAAGGTTGCTAAGCAGCTTCAATTATATAAGTCAGTCAATACTGTATAGGTACTCTATTCCATCTAACACCTCTATATTTTAGGAATCTTCAAGCACAGCAAATTGACTTTAAGCTCCTCACAGTTTATCAATAACAGAATTTGCCGCTCTTTAATTCTGGATTCAATCGTTCACTTCTACCACCCTTGCGAGTACATGGAATATCCTTGTAAGATGAATCCGAGATGATATTAAGATGGATTAAAAGTCTGGGGCTACTTACTCAGATAGACTTGCGAATTATTATAGCGGCGATGGCGTAAATAATAATTCGCAGGTCTATCTGAGTAAGTAGCCCCAGCCTTTTAATCCATCTTATCAACTTATGATACTCGCCTATTCTCAGATATAGCCAAGCTGCTATCAAATATTTTTATTCTGTGTCTGCACAATCTATGCCAATCAGTTCTTATAGAAACTCTTTTTTTTTGGTGAAAGGTAATAGGAACATTTAATGAAACAGTTATACCGATATACTCGTTAATAGTGAAACAGTAGACTGGCTATTATCTAATAGGTAACCGCGTGAAAGGGCTTGGCATATTCCCAAATTATTTCTGCTGCAGAAATCGTATGGAAGACATAGAAACAATTACTCCACTTCTCTGAACGTGGCCAAGGCTGCAAAGTATATTGTGGGAAAAATCTTATATAGTGATTCTAGTGATTTGATAACGCTGACATAGGTAATCCCAAGACCCATCGAGAGCTCCATCAGCCATTTTAATAAAAAACACTTAGTTTTAAGAAGAAATGTAAAAACAATACAAACGCATGTAGGTAGGTATTGCTTTTGTTCTTTTTTTGTGCACTCTGCTTTTAATTTTAATTTTTTTTTTTTTGTGACCTTTAGTCCAAATTATGCGTTAAAATTAAAAGCAGATTCCACAAAAAAAGAACAAAAGCAATACCTACCTACATGCGTTTGTATTGTTTTTACATTTGTTCTTAAAATTAAACAAGCCAGACCACGGGCATTATTTTCTAGGCGTCTGAATTCGACCGAATTCCCCTAGAAAAATATAATTCACAGTGATTGAAAGTTGTAAATTTTATTTGTGTCGTAAGCCATCGACTAATATTTTGCGTCTTAGAAGGGTACTATAACAATTAGCTGATGAGCCCTACTGTAGTACCTTGGCGAAACGCATAATTTGGACTAAAGGTCACAAAAAAAAAAAAACACTTAGTCCACCTTTAGTCCATGGACTTACAAAACCATGGAACAATAGTTATTCCATGATCTAAAATTTCCTATTAATAAGAAATCATTTGAGAAATCTACTACAATAAGTAAGATTTCTACCAAACACCTGATAATTCTGTCAAAATTATTATCGTTTTTGTAATTTTTACTTGCGATATATGTAGGTAATATAGGGAAGTTTTGCATTTGGAAAAAAATCGAACTCGAAATTTTAATCAAACTTCAAAATTCCGCCTGTCTGTCTGTCTGTACAACGCTCTACAGCCTAAACGGCTGAAGAGATTTCCTTCAAACTTGGTATTTAAGCGTATTAGGTAATTGTCTAAAATATGTTTTTGAATCGTTTTTTTTTAAGCCCAAAACTAACGATATCTCCAATACAATTTTTTTTCTACCATCTCAATAATCTCGAAAAAGGCTCTAACGATTTTGATAAAAAAGTGTGTGCACTATCTTCGGTACATTTTAGTCTAATTTTGTTTAATATTTTGATATAAACGGCAGCTGCCTCACAACCATTTTTTTGACTATGAACTTTCTCATAAATGGCTCGACAAATTTCGATCAAAATTCGTACATGGAGGTCCTTCAGATTATAAATAATACTGCATACCAAAATTTTTGAAAAATATTTGATTGGATTTTTGAAAAAAAAAAAATATCTTTTATTTTTTAAAGTTCAATATTTCGAAGACGGGTGGATGATTTTTTTTTCTTGAAAATTTTGTTTTAAAGTTTATATTATTAAACATTTAAAATTGGCATGCCAAGTTTTTTTTTTAGAAAAAAAAATGTGTATATTACTTATAAAGATTTAAGCCAAAAAACGACTTTGAAAAATATTTAGATTGTTAATGGAAATCTTTTACATACGATGTGATCGAATATAAGAGCAAATTCGTGCGATCGAGTCGTGCATTTTATTTGTGTTGTGTTAAGATTTAGTTTTTTGTTATTGTTTTTATTTTACAAATGGAAGATTTTATTAAAAAAAGAAAACGGTCGGAGAACTGGAGTACCAATGAGATCGTTTTCCAATTAGATACTTCTCAATCAGTGCTGAGCTTCCACTTATTTTTCTTGCAAAACCTATATTTCTTACTGAAATCCTCCCCATTAAGCGCTTGCTGTGGATCATATCTAGTCTTGTATAGTTTTTTTTTTTCTTATTGTTGATGGATGATCGTCCAATAACTGAAGACAGTTTAAGAATTCAATAAATTGATTAGCCATTATTATTTTCATGGAAAATTAAATTCACAAATTTGACACAAATTTTCACTTGACTTTTGTTTACTTTCATAAGAAATTTGACACATCTGTTATCTGGGTTCTTAGTCCTTCGCTAACTACCTTGTTCGATAAACTAGATTGGGAAACGTCACTTAACCCATTAATTACCAATCACCTTAAAATTAAAGATAAATAAAAAACCTTTAGAATCCTGTTTAATGAGTTTTATTTATGACTAAAAATACAAACAAAAAAATTTAATATTTTTTTTTTGGTACTGATAGGGCTGTACTGCATTCATTACCTAGTTAGGAAATATTTTGCAAAACACTTTTCGATGCAAAGGGTAGATTGCGGCATATGTCACATATCCTTCGAACTCTTCTGTGACATATTCGGCATCTTAGTTGTTTTTTTATTTTTTTATTTTTTTTTGGAAAGATCCGTCTTCAATGTGAAAGTATTATTTGGTGCTATTGTTGACGGGCCTGAATGTATATGGTCCTGAAAAGTGGAAGTAAATTGCGATTTTCTTTGGTTTGTTAACAATGGATCGGCCAAGCATTTACCACATTTCTTTGTTCTATTTTCACGAACCGTAAAAGTTGAACGAAATCCTTTATTTGCATAATAGCATTTTCACACCAAACCACGGTTTTCGCGAAATTATAGGTCTTGGCTGAAAACCTACCATTTTTGATGAACCACTCGTGTTGATAAGCTACAAGTTTTAAATAAAACATGTTGGATTTGCAAAATGAACTAAGCCTTGTGAATTATTCAGTGCCCAATTAATCGTCACATAAATGTCTGTGGTGCCAAAATAATTGAAATGTCAAACGAAAACATATTAATGTTCAGTGTGAACGGTTTTCAAGTTTTCGTAAACTTTTTTTAGCAGAAAACCCGGGTTTGAGTTTGGTGTGAAAAGCCTATGAAGTAGCCGTAAGATCATTGCTGGTGAAATAATTGTCAAAAAATACGCTGTGCTCACTTGACTTTTTTACTATTTCCAGTTAGTCAATCACCACTTGAGATCCAAGTGGTAAACAATTATTGCTTGTACTTGCATTTTTGGCACCGCAGTATATGTCAAAGTTATAGCAATATCCATCACAACTGCAAAGCATCCACTACTTATAGACAAACTGAACAGGCTTTCGACGGATATACTGCTTTGCAGAATGAAAGCCAAAATATTTGACCATAGCTACCATCTTAGTGCCAATATAATGACTGTTGAGGTAAAGTGTGATATCCTGAAAAAATTCATTATGCCAAAAAACTATTTCAAATCTTTCGTAAGCACGAACGTGTGGCAGTCTTGGTCCACTGTGTATATCCGGCTTTGACCAACAATCAATTTCCATATCTCATCAAAAACTGTTCAAATATTCAAACTTCGTTTTCCGATTCTATCTTTTCTTTTATTTTGGATAAATATTCCAAATAGTGGACAATTTCGTCTACTTCAGTAAAATAAACCACATGCTTTGACCATTTTGGAGCATTATCCAGAGACTCAATTCTGGCTGAGCTTTATTTCCTTACATAAGCAAGTGGAATATCGTCTTTGCTTTCATATCCATCATTGACTTTGATCTCCACTGCTCCTGGGATGCTCAAGCAAGTCATCGTCACATATTCGTAAATCCTCCCCGTCCGTTTGAATATCAACATCCGGTGGAATAACCACAATATCCTTCATTTCTTTCATTTTCATCATCCGGAATATGATTAACAGCAATGTAGAGATTTGCGTAGGGCGTACCATAAAAGCTTTTGAAGATATTTGTTGAAAAACCCATTTCTCTGCAAAACCAGTGAGAAAAAAAATAGCACGGCTTTGGCCAGTGTACTCAATTGAGTACACCACTTTTGTAGACCAATTACCATGACCAAATTTTTAATGAAAATTGTTAACAATGTAGTTCTTTGGCAAAAAATCTATTGAACAGAATTGGTTATTCATAAATTAGCCGGTAGTGTACATTTTAACTAACATTCTAATTTCGCAAGGACACAAAACTGCTTCAAACAAAAAATGCACTACTCAAAAGTTGACCAAATTATTTGAAAATGTCTTTCAACCTCAATGAAATTCTTCCGAATAACAAAAAGGCATACATGCTTACTTTCAAAACGAAAGATTTCAAATCGAAAAGATTTTTTTTTCAATAAAAAATGTAACTGAAATTTTCAAAAATACTGTACTCAATTGGCAGGTAATGGGTTAAAAGTTATTTAGCTTTTTTTATAGCATTTTGCAACTTATTCCACGGAATAAGTCCTATACCTTCCCTAGTCCATGTTTTTTGATTTGGGTGTAATTCATTAACGTGCATTGAGAAACTCTCTAACTTCATGTTGTATCACAACGGACCAACCAATGGTCCAAGTGGTATCAGTTTTGTTGCCAATTTTCTGCTCCATTATGTGGCTTCTAGTCTTAACCGTGCATTTTAAAGTGGCGCTCGTTACTGGAAAATGCTAAATGGGGGACGGCTTTGACTAGTCCCGAACACAATCAGAGAACACGTAATACTGTTGTCTATGGCTGTTTTTATCCTCCGTTCGATGTTTTAGTGACATAGGTCAAAGATTGAGTGAAAAATGTGTTGAGTTTATACATGAGGTCGAGTTCTATTGACTTGTATTCTTCTGCACAAGCCCACAGCACAACACAAAACAACACAACATCTACGAAACTTTTGTGAATTATTGTGTTTCCTTGACGAACTGCTGGAATAGAATTTTTAATTTTGAAAATAAAATAAAATTAATTAGATTTTAGTTTGGGAGAAAAGTGCATTTCATTAAGTTCAGCCGTAGGCCAAAAATGAAAATAAATTATATTATTGACCTTGGCACAATATTATGCTGCTTGCATGGAGCATTCCAGGAAAAGCATGTTCTAGTTGTTTTAAACTATTCAATCAGAAATAAGAAACTTTCATGATGTTAACATCAATCAACAAAGCTCTCCTTTTTCTAAAAAAACAAATGTATAAACATTTCGCGTATATGTGTTTCTATATTTTAAGTGAGAGAGATACTCAACATCCTTTTTTCGAGGATATAAGTTTAATTTTAAAACAAATATTTTCTACCGGAAATCGTTTCAAATTTTGTTGATGATTGTATAACAGCAAGTAACCCGAAAGGCATTTTATATTCCCCCATTTTAGCAAATATGTTTTCACGTCTATATAATGTAGATATACATCCAAATGTACGTATATGTGCATTTAAGGTATACAAATTAAGTTATATCTGTTTCACATGCTTTTTAACTATTAAGTTACATATTTCACAGAATTAGTATTTTTGCACGTTCTAAATTATGTTGTATTCCTTACGGGCAGCCGGCGTGGCGTTTAGTTGCGCAATATTTCGAAATATGTTAAAGGATAATGCAGATATTACATTTTACATAAAATGTATCCTAGAAAAATTGAATTTTGTATTCGTAATGATTGTATTTAACGTTTTAATTTGTTCTTTAGGATTTTAGGGAAACTATAATTGATTGTCCATCGCATTGCATCAAGCTACAGTTGAAAACTGCAGTGAGTAAAATTTGGTGTCATCTGCCTCAAAGCTTTAAATAATAGATAACTTACACCCGTCGCTAAATAATTACCTTTTAATTGACTCCAGTCGGGGCGAACTTTCGGTGTCAAAGGACACGCTTTTTACTTGCGATTATAGGTACTATATAAGGTAAGTTATGCATTCGTCGAAAGAAAAAGTTTTTAGATAACAATCAAACATGACATTACGACGATAGCGATGACGAAAAAAGATGGTCTAAAAATTCTGTCCATCCGTATGTCTGTCTGTCAGTCTGTCAGTCTGTCAGTCTGTCAGTCTGTCAGTCTGTCAGTCTGTCAGTCTGTCAGTCAGTCAGTCTGCCAGTCTGTCAGTCTGTCAGTCTGTCAGTCTGTCAGTCTGTCAGTCTGTCAGTCTGTCAGTCAGTCAGTCTGCCAGTCTGTCAGTCTGTCAGTCTGTCAGTCTGTCAGTCTGTCAGTCTGTCAGTCTGTCAGTCTGTCAGTCTGTCAGTCTGTCAGTCTGTCAGTCTGTCAGTCTGTCAGTCTGTCAGTCTGTTAGTCTGTCAGTCTGTCAGTCTGTCAGTCTGTCAGTCTGTCAGTCTGTCAGTCTGTCAGTCTGTCAGTCTGTCAGTCTGTCAGTCTGTCAGTCTGTCAGTCTGTCAGTCTGTCAGTCTGTCAGTCTGTCAGTCTGTCAGTCTGTCAGTCTGTCAGTATGTCAGTCTGTCAGTGTGTCAGTCTGTCAGTCTGTCCGTCGTTATGTATAACGAGCTACAGCCTAAACGGTTTAAGCGATAACCTTCAAACTTGGTATTTGTGATTATTTTGGCATTCCTCAGAGGGGAAATTGAAATTTTATTTTTAGGCCTAAAAATAACGGTACCTGCCATATGACCTTGAAGAAAAATCCTATTTTTCTCTAAAACGGTTCCAACGATTTTGATAAAAATAATAAGAATTTGATATGAACCAAGTTTACGGGAAAGACTATTAACGGTACTTTTTATATAACGTTTTTTTTTTAATTTTTGGCTTTCTCGGTAACTATTCATTGGATTTATGTCAAATTTTATATCTGAGAAGATCTAGGTAACCAAACTTATTCTGCATATTAAAATTTTAAATAACATTTTTTATATAATTAAAATTAATTTTTGAACTTTTTTTTTGAAAAATCAATATTCTTAAAACTAATCAAAAAAATAATTTTAAATTTTCTAGTCATATGTATATTAATAAACTCTACAAAACTAAAATTTCAAAAAAAGTTTGTTTTCAAAAAACTAAAAATGAAAAACCGGATTTCATCAAAATCCTTCCTACTTTTTTATAAAATTTTCATTGATCCGTGGCATATAATTGCGTTCTTTGTTTTTTTCAAGAAACTGATTGAAGTTATCGTTTTAGCACTTTTTATCAGTTTACAGCACGATTTTTACCCACCTATACACCATTCACTTTTTTACACTATTTATGTAGCTCACTAGCAATTTTTCCGCAGATTGGGGTCTTAAATGCCTAAAATGACAGGACTATGATTACAAAAAGTATACAAGGTCTATCGTTAAAACTCACCCCATACAGTATACTGCATGCAGTACAATTCAAATTCAAATAATTATTATAATAACTTACACAGTAAGATACAATATCTTATTTAATAGTGCAAGCTTCAAAGAAATGTCAATAATATAATATTAATGTAATTGTTACAAATTTTTACAAATTCAAAAGAAAAATAAATGTAATCACTCATTCAAATAATTTAAACAATTTTGCAAATCAAAATTATATAATAATATGTTGAAATATCTGAAAAATAATAGCAAAATACCAGGAACATATACATATAATAAAGGAAAGGGATAAATATAAGTATGGGTGGATACTAAAGGTGAAAAAAGAAAAAAATCATCATCATCATCGAGGGTTTTCTAGGAATATTTTCAGTTTAGCCTCGAACAGTGTTCTGCAACTTATTAATTTTATTGCTAGGGGAAGGAAATTCCAAAGCCGAATAGAATAAATAAAAAATTGTCGTTCAGAGACCAAAAAGGTGTAGCGAATTGGTACAATATCCGGAGTTCTAGCTGAACGCTTAAAACAGATCCTGTTATAAAGGTTGGTAGGTTGACGCATTTGAAGCACATTATGAAGTAGGGTGAGCGTTTTTAATTTGAAAAGATCTTCAAGGCTGATACCATAGATTGATTTGGAAAAAGAGGAAACGTGTTTATATTTTTTCAGCCCAAAGATATACCGCGCGATACTGTTATAGGCCACGTTTAGTTTTCGCTTGTGCTCATAGTCGCAGTTGATAAAAATATCAAACCCAAACAGCATGATTGGAATAATTAGCGTTTTAGCAAGAATTTATTCTTGTTTTCAAGGGTGTGATTTTTTGTGCTGCCCATAGCATGCGAAGGCCTCCATAAATCCTACCTAGTGTCAATCTGATATGATTATTCCAGGTAAGGGTTTTGTTGAATGTTATACCAAGACTTTTCGCAGAGTCCACAAATTCAATAATATTTTTTTGAAAATGATATAAAAAAAAACTACTGAATATTTTCTCAAATTTCTTTTTTATTTGAAAGAAAAATCCTTCCGTTTAATAATGGAAAATAATTTCATTCAAATGGCTGCCTCGGCTGGCCATGCAGTAGCCTACACGATCGGTCCAATTTTTCAGCAAATTATCGATTGTGTGCAGCTGCATTTCAACAATGGCTTCATGAATATTGTCCTTTAAAGCGTCAATTGTCTCTGGCTTGTCGGCGTAACACTTCTCTTTTACGGTACCCTACAAATAATAGTCCAACGGTGTAAAATCGCAGCTCCGAGGTGGCCAAACGACATCAGCTCTGCGGCTGGTAATGCGATCTTCAAAAACAGGGCGCAAAACATCGAGTGTGGCTTCGTTGAAACCAAATATTGCCAATATCCTCCTCTTCAATTTTTGTGAACAAAAATTCGTTCAACATGGCCCGATAACGATCGCCATTGACTGTAACGGCCACTCATTGCTCATTTTCGAAGAAAAATGGGCCAATTATGCCTCTGGACCAAAATGCGCACCAAACAGTGACTCGTTTTGGGTGTATCGGCTTTTCAATGTATGCGTGCGGGTTTTCTGTGCCCCAAATGCGACAATTTTGCTTGTTACATACCCGATAAGATCAAAATGAGCTTCATCTGAAAAGATGATTTTTTTTGGCAAAATCGGTATCTTCTCTAAGTCGATCGCAGGCCCACTTAGCGAAGCGAAAACGCATTGGATCGTCAGTTGGCTTCAACTCCTGAACCAATTGGACTTTGTATGGCGTCATACCAAGGTCTTTATGCAAAATTCGTCTCAATGATGTCTCCGAAATGTTCAATTGTTGAGAACGACGGTGAATTGATGTTGATGGCGCTTCAAACACACTTTCTGCCACAGCAGCAATATTCTCGGGTGAACGAACTGTTTTTGGCTTTTCACGCTTTGGTTTATCGATGAGGATGGCAGTTTCTTTCACTTTTTTCACAAGATAACGAACATACGGAGATGACGGTGCTTCTCTTCTTCCAAAATCCGTACGAAATTTTCGCACACATTCTGCAACATTACCATGATTTTCAAAGTAATGTCGCAATATTTCCCAGCGTTGTTCAAGCGTATACACAACCATATTCTTTCAGCGGAAGGATAAAACTAATTATCTGTCAAATCAGACATGAGCTAAATGTTACCATTCACGAAATAGGCACTAGTTGAAAAAAAACGTTAGATGGCGGACCCGTTATTATTATTAAGATACAATTTTGGAAAGTATGAATTATCGACCGCTTTCCTAGAAATCACCAAACATTTTGACTTGGAGGGATTTTAACACAGACCATTTGCTGGAGACCAGCATGATATCCTAAACAGATCTTCATTTACTTCGTGAGCGGCATTTTCCCTAAGGCCCAAGGGAAAACTTTTCCGAACCTGCACATCGTCAGCATACATATCAACCGAGGAACCTGTTAGACATTTAGGTAGGTCATTTATGTACATTGAAAAGAATAGCGGACCAAGTATCTAGCCTTGTGGAACACCTAGACTCAGTGGAAGGAAATCTGATACGGAGTTATTAAAAGCAACTGCCTGAAATCTTTGTCCTAAATACGAAGCTACGAGTTTTGTAGATAACATGGAAAAACTAAATTGACTTTGAAGCTTACTACAGAGAACATTGTGATTTACCTTATCAAATGCTTTAGAAAAATCAAGCAAGATGAGAAAAGTTATTTTGTCATTGTCTACCGCTTGCCTGATGTCTTCTGTTACGTGTATTAATGCGGTAGTACAGCTATGTTTTGGCTGGAAGCCGGATTGATCATCAGAAAGTAATTTATTATCTTAGAGAAACCTGCGTATTTGAAGACTCATTACTTTTTCAATAACTTTGGAGAGAAATGATAAAATGGCAATTGGTCTAAACTCACTTTGATTTTTGGGAATTGATATTATTTGAGCACATTTCCAAGCAGAAGTAAAAATGGTATTGAAAATGTGCGTTATGTATTTTAAGATGTAAGGTAGAACAACTTTAACAAAAATTGGGCTAGTTTCATCAGACCCTGTGGAATTTTATTTAATAGATAAAATACTTTCTAAAACATCTGCATCATAAGCAGCTGTGAAGCTAAATTTGGGCGCAGAGAATGAGTTATCACAATGAATATCGACTGATTGATCTCGAAGAATACTAACAGTGTTATTTTGCTGGGAGTTGTAAGGTCCTTCGCCAGCATTCGAGGAAGAAACAGACACTATAGCTTATTCAACTCATTACAATCAAAATTGGTGCTTTGTCGGCTTATATTCTTGCCCACTCCAATATCTTTTAAGTTTTTCCATAAGTTATGTTTCGCCTGCGAAGAATCAAGCCTTGGTGCATAAAAACGTCTTTTCACCTCATATATTTTACAGGTAACTGTATTTCTTAATATACGGTAGTCGTTGTAGAGTACATCTAACCGAAACCTTTTCCAGCGCTTGTAGGCTTGATCACGCTGTTGCATTAAATTTTTAATGTCATTAGTGAACCATGGGTATGAACAATTGGTTCTTATAGATTTAGTTATGAAACGAACATGTGTTTCGAAGAGATTGTTTATGTTATTTTGGAGGAATGATACTTGATCATCAACATGGGGCATAACATAGATCCTATACCAACCTACTTCAAAAATGTCTTTTTTTAATCGCTCGAAATTAAAGTTCTCGGTACTAATAGGTTCACATTGGTATGTTAATTGAATCATATCATGACGAGAAAAACAAGGAACCGAGAGTTTATTAAAGTGAAGGACTTTATATGGGTGGCATTGATATTTTTGTTGAGATTTATCTTGAAACATCTTAAGGGAACTTAAGATTTTTTTAAACTTGTAGCAAAAAACGTCTCCATCAAGGATGCATCTGCCAATTGAAACTAATTAAAATACGTATTTTTTTTTGGAATTTTAAAAGGATATTTCATATTTTTAAAACAATATTTCGCCCACTTGAAATTCAAAATAATGCCTCAATTCAAATACGAAAAATAAATATTTAAAAAAAATAATAATCACATCCTGTACTCGTTTACCTGCTGTATATCATCTAATCCAATCCAATATTCATAATAAGAAACCTACATGCTGCTAACATGCATGTGTTTCAATCAATTAAGGTGAGCACACACATGACAAAATACCTGTGTAATTGACATCCGACACCGTAGGTTATATATCAATTTATGTACTATGTATGTCGGTATATGTATGGATACGACTGAAAACTTCAACCCCTCTCTGGCGGTGGTGTAGTATCAATTTGAAGTGTAAACCACAAATGGATAGACAGATTGCGTTCCTGGGTGCTTAATGTAAACAAAACAATAATCAATTTTGAAAGAGCTGCAAATTGAAATCATAAAGCATAGTCCCCACTCCTCCTGCATATTGCGAAGGAGTGTGTGGGTGTATATGATCTGGTGTGGTGCGACATACATTATCGCAATCATCAACCCCTCCAACAATATAATCCACTTGGCATATCAGATACACTCTCATCCAATACATCCTTTGAATAAAAAAAAACCAATTCAAAATGTTTGTAAGCCAATAGGGAGTCAATTACTGGCATTCACGCTCTTGCGGATTTTTTTTTTTCCAATCCGCGGAAAAGCACCTGACTCAATGAACGTTGGTAGGTTAACTCACAATTTCACCCTCCATATTTATTTCATACGCGCAATTTTTATATCCTTTTTAAGTTTAACTGCAAAAAAAAAAACTAATATTCTCAACAACGAGCTCTTTTCTCGCCCCCCTGACGAACCAACAACCACTGCAGTGAAAAGTAGCGGAAACATGGTTAATTACTTTTTCATTTCATTCGTTTTCATTTGCAATCGCATCAGGATTCAGATGTGAAACCTAACGCTAACTCCAACGCCAACTCCAAACGCAAACGCACACCGAACAAAACAAAAGGACATATTCACACTTAAGTAAGCATCCCGCACAGCACAATGGGAATTTACGATGATAGTAAATTATACGCCCAACCGAGTATGACTCCTGAGTCCTTGCTCGTTCGTTTAAATTTTTCTCTCGATGTTCTCCATAATTCCCAGCAACGACGACACATTTCGTCTTTTGATTTTTTTTTTTACATCAGGCTAGCTATATTTAAGAGAAACACACACGGTGACAAGTGCACGCAATGAATGTATATGTATGTAGGTTTATATTCACTCGCGTAATCGCACCACTTGCCCTTAATTTAGAATTAAACTCTAGCACACCACTCCCTTTCATCTTCAGGAATTTCGAAGAGATCCTTTTTAATTTGCTATTTAAGCACATTTCTAGTATACTATTAATATACGATTGCTGGTGAGGATGCTGGTTGAAATTGAAAGGGAAATCACCTAGTCATTGATGTTGGGAGTATGTGCGTAGGGCTGGAGTGGGGGTTAAGGAATATGTGAAATTTTAATAAAATTACAACCCGCTCTTGGGATCTCATTTTATTTCATTTATCCAACAGCATCCTTGAATGCGGTGTAATTAGGATAAACGTCATACAATTCGGGTATTTTTTGACTTTATTGTCCTTATGTTTAGATGAAGCAAAATAATGATGATGATGATGAGTTTTCGCACTTCAACAGGGTGCTTCTTGACGATGTGCCTCAGGGCTGAGTTTTCAGTTCGTGTGTTTTTTTTTTCAATTCTAACTCAGCGAAGTTCTTTTGCTAGTTTCAGAGTCGGCGTAGAAATAAAGGAAAATTACGAACAAGTTTGGTTCTGCATTGGGCTTCGTCAACACCTTATGATCGAACAGTGGGTTGAGATAACCACTTCACTTGCTGTTCATCGATGTCGGTAATGTGGTCGACAGTTTCAATGAAGAATTTTCTTGAATTTCTTTGATGTAAATATCACGTTCCGTATAATGAAAGATTGTAAAAGAAAAATGGCCTTAACATTATTTGGTCGTTTATAAATTATGTACTGCACGCAGATTTGTTAACTGGAAATACAGGAACTCAGCGGGCTATGCAGAGCTGATAAATTGGACCACGCTGTACTGACGTATATTTACTCTTAAAGAATTATGGACCTACACGAAATGTTAATTCTGGCGGAAGGAGAACTTGAATTTAAAGAGCTCAAGACGAGAACGTTAAAAACAAAGAGCACTACAAAAAAAAAAAAACAAAAGGTTGCGTTCGGAATGGTGTTCGAAATTAGAAGAAACAACTCCATAAAATCAAAGAGCAAAATGATACAATTTCACCCAAATGCTCAATCTGTTTTAATATATACTGTTGCAGCATTTGGAAATCCTCATTTACTGTCACTAAAAAACTGCCACAGTTCGTTTATAGTTGTCTTCTAAAAATCTTTAGATTTTTTTTGGTTTAACCGTAAATGAAGAAATGTATTAAAGAGCGGGTCTGGACTTTAACCCATATTGACTCTATTATTATACGAGAACACATATTAATTGCAGAGGTAATTCGTTTCGAAAAGTTAACGATAATGCATTGCGATTCAAACGATGCAATGTTAAATTGTTACACTGATGCAGAGATGTGTAGGGCTAGGTCTACAATAGTCCAGTCGGGTTGTCAAAAAAAGACTGAAATAGAAAAATATAATTCGTACAATTTTCTTTTACAGTTCGCTCTGGGTTGTCATTAGTAGTCTAAATTTCGGTTTTTAGGGAAATCGCGCTGGAGCTTCAGCTGCCATTTTGATTTTAATGAATTTTGTTTTGACCAATAACTTCGCCATTTTTTATTTCTGACAAAAATAATTAAGGTAAAACTTGTGGGAAATTTAATTTTCTAAAACTTTAGTTTAAATATTTTTTTTTGCAAATAGTTACCAGTCGAGAGATATTAATGAAAAACTGTTTTGGGGCTTGTGACCCAATTCTGAAGTCTAAATACCGATTTTCAAGAAAATACTGCTGATGCCAGAGGCGTACAAAAGGTTCAATTGGTTTTCATTTTCAGAAAATATGATTATTATTTATTCAAGCAAAAATTGACGCCATTTTGAAGTAATTATTAATTTACAAATAAAACTTAAATTTCCTTGGCTAGTTTTTGAACCATCAATTTTTCAAAAAAAAAAATTATTTATTTTTAAAAATCGAAAAAATAATTTTTGTGAAACTTTGAGTACATGTCCAGTTATATTAATGCTTTTAGGCAGCATTTGCATAAAAAAATCATTTTAATCGGTGCATCCAATATTTAATAACTATTGGATGAAAATATGAAAAGTGGGTCTATGGAAAGTACTGCTAAAAGTACGCAAAGTAAAATATTTTTTCTACTTAAAAGTGCACTGCCCTAATTTAAGAGCACGCAAGTTTTCTTTATCAAAATTCTTGGAGCCGTTTTTGAGAAATAATTTTTTTCTGTTAACGGTTTTTTAAACATTTGTTTTTTACTTTAGGAAAATAGTTTTTTAACTGTTCAAGAAAATGTGCAAAACTAACAAATACGCAGTTTCGAAAAAAATCTATTGAGTCGTTTTCGAAATTTTGAGTTTTCAAAAAAAAATGCACCTACTTCAACTCTACCTCCACGGGAGTCTTATTTCTTATATAGATAAAAAAGATAACCAATTCTTCATTGAATTCAAATTGACGGCTGAAGTTCCAGTGCAATTTTCTTGAAAACAGAAATTTAGACTACTAATGACATCCTCCAGCGCACTGTACAATAAAATTGTACGAATTAATTCTTTCCGTTTGAAATTGTTAACCCGACTGAATTTTAAGAAGAGGAAGAGGAATTAGCAAAACTGCTGAAGATTGTTTTCTTAATTGGATAAGTAATTACCTTTTACACCGTTGAATACAAGTCGTATTGGACAGTTGAAAGTCTAAAACTCACGAACTAAATACTGGTTTGGCTGGGCCTGCGTTTTGTATTTGACACTCTTCCTCATTTTCGGTAATTATATCTTATCTGGAAACGCAAATAACTGAATCCATTAAATTTAAAAGACGCCATTATTCCCAACTTTTCATATTGGTTATCAGATTTTTTTTTGTTTTTAATGATTTCAAAGAACTCATGTCTACTGTCTTCTGTTATTAAGGAGGAACCAGCCCCCTATTTCCCTATCCATGAGCGGCGTTTGCAGTGAAGAAACTAATCAACTTTTTTGTGAAAGTAAATCAGATATTCTATTTTGCCAACAAAGCTACTAAGTGTCTTAGGTTTTCTTCGAAGAAATTCTTCTCTTCTTCTAACCTGGCTCTAATCTATAAACCCTTCATTCGCCTAAGGCTGGACCATGACTATTATCTAAAGCCATTTTATTTCTCCTGGATATGATCAAAAATAGAGATTTAAAGTTGATAGACTGTTAATCAATCTATCCGGTTTGATTCTTCAAGAGTTCAACAGTTCTGCTTGAGCTTCTGGGAATGCTGATCATTTACTCTTAAGTCCAACTTCGGACGCATTGTCAAGCACAAAGATTTTTTCTTTATCTATTCAAAACGCTCGAATGCCCTAAATGAGTTCGATAGTTTTAAGGATATTTGAAACCCCTTTCCTTTAAAACAAAAAGAAAGTGAATCTCAGTTTTACCATGGACATTGGACTTTTTTACACAAATCAAATCAAAAGTGCAACTGAAAAAGTCTAAAGAAATTTCTGAAACATACAGTCCCTGAGCTAAGTTTGCATCCATTTAGTTTATACTTGCTAATATAGGTAGGTACTATACGGCAAGTTAAGCATTTGCCGAAAAAAAGGTTTTGAGATAACAACCAAACATGATACTACGATGATAGCGAAGACGAAAAAAGATGGTCTAAAAATTCTGTCCGTTTGTATGTCTGGCTGTCTAAACACCTACAGCCTAAATATGGGGGCCGAATTGCTTCAAACTCGGTATTTAAAGTTTTTTAGGTATTGTACAGAGGGGAAATTGAATTTTTTTTTTACCTAAAAATATAACGGTACCTGTCATTTAACCGTTACGTTAAATCCTATTTTTCTCGGAAACGGCTCTAACGATTTTGGTTAAAAAAAATTTAGTGCAGCTTTTTAGGTACGACCGATCATATGATTAAAAAAAATTAAAATGACTAAAAACGGTACTTTCCATAGGACCGTTTTTTTTGCTTTCGACTATCTCATAAATATAATATACTGCATAGCAATATTTTTATTTACCTAATTTTTTTGTTTGCAGTTTTAAAATCATTTTTTTTTATTTAAAAAAAAATTATATTAAAAAAAAGCTGCTCATTATTTTTTTTTTTTTTTCAAAATTACAGTTATATGCATTTCCTGAGTACCTATAAAATGGCGTTTTTGAATTTTTTGGAAATTTTTTTTCAAAAAGTTTAAAAAAACGTTTTTTCATAAAAATCGCTCCACAGATTTTTATAATTTTTTTCTCATAAATTCAAATTTATCCAAGAAATAAAATGGCGTACTTTTATTTGAGCTCAAATTAGTTTATGTATTTATTTCAGACTTTTCAATTATTTTATCTTTGATTAAACCGATTTAGGCCCGTTTTCTGATACATAACTTAAACATTGAAGTTCTACTTAAGCACTTAAGTTAAACATAAATATTTATGATTCGTATCAGCAAACGGGCGTTAATGTTTTGTTTTTAAATTTATATTATTTATTAAATATTTAAGATTGTCATACCAATTTTTTTTACAAAAAAAAATGAAAAAAAGTAAAAAAACGACTTTAAAAATATATTTAGATTTTTAATAAAAAAACTTTTGCATGCAATGTTTTCGAACATAAGAGCAAATTCGTGCGATCCAGACGTGCATTTTATTTTTTTAGTACCTATGTATTGCAAACGTCGTAAAATGTATTTGTTGATTAATCAATCTGAAATTAAAGTATTCTTCTAAAATGTAGATATCAAGGAAAAACATTTGCTTGTTAAAGAGATATTCCAATTTCTGTTGGCTGAGTTGCCATGCTGTATTTTTTTTTTAATTTCCTAGAATACATTTTCATTATTTTAATGCAACTTATAACAAAAGTGTATTTTATTAACATTTGTTTGATGCCTTTTAGTAGTTAATGACACTAAACTTTGAACTTTTTCTTTAAAATGTTGGAAAAAAGTAAGCACTCTTTTTTCATAGTACAACATATGTATCAGAACCACGGTAACTTCTGGAACAAATAACTGCAAGTAAAGATAAAATTGATACCAAACGAAAAAAAAAAAAAACTACTAACTGAAACATCCTGTTAATCATTAACTTTTTTCTCACCATTCCAAACAAAATATGTTAAAGACGACGAACTCTTGTTTTTATAACTAACAGTTCTTGTAAAATAAAATAATTGTATGTTGCAGATGTTTATAAGTAGAGCTCATCACATCCGCAGATTCACATTTCCAACGAAACACGTTCAACAACAACCATACATAAAAGTAGACACTCGTCTGTACAGACACACTCGTAAAAGACTAAAAGATCCTTAAAAAAAGCTTTCACTTTTATTTAATTTCCCCCGTAATTAGAATGTCTGTGTGTAAATGGTGCAAATATTAAATTGAGGCGTATTACATGAATGGGTTGAGTTAAGGCTGTGCGCATAAAAGGGGTTTGATTATTTAATTGAAACAGGAAGTTCTGCTGTCGAATTTACATTTACACTTATATGAAAGCCAGGCAGGAAGGCGGCTTTGGCTGATGATTGTTCGGCAGTTGAAGGAGTTTAATGACCCTATGCTATTTTTTTCTTTTGCTTCTACGGGTATGCAAGCTTGGTAGGCTAGGAGAATACACAGTGTTACTTTTACCACGTTGTGATCTTTCTAATTCTTCATTTTGTTTTTATTATGTTATTTTACAGAAACTCTTATTTGGCGAAATTCAAGATTGCGTTCTAATTAAAATAGAACCAAACACAACATAAGGACTTAATTATTTTTGGAGTACACATTTTGAGAGGTATATTCAAAAAAATAATTAATTTTTTTTACTTGACGAATTATGACGGTAAATAACAAAAACTAATTTTCAGAAGAATTGAAACAAAATTTTTTGTTCCGAATTCCATACTCTTTTAATTTTCTTAAATACTAGCGACGTTGTTTTATAAAAGACAATTTTAATGTTTAATAACAGCATAGCATATGTACGGTTAGTGCAAAACTTACGTATTTGTAGGTACTTTTTGTTTACTTATTATTATACATTACACGAGAATTTTGATCACAATCTCTAAAAGAATTTCTTCCTTGAGCTTCAATATAATCTGGTTTTAACTTTCTTAAAATATGAGCCTTGAGATGTAATACGTCGTGGGGGTGATATTTTAAAACGTTATCCCTTAAATCTAACATTGGAAAATATCGTGGGGCTTAAGTCCAACTAGCACAAAGGTCACCTTAGAGCAACGAGACGACTATCCGAACAGCGTCATATTAAATGAGCTCCAAGTTTGTCTCCTATATCAATTTTTACAACTTAGACCCGAATAAATTTTACACATAACGTGTAGTTGTCACTATAACCATATTACCATTACCAAAAATAATAATAATAATACGGTCGGGTTGACTATCCGACTGCGTCACCGCAAAATTTATGTTCGTTTTAATATCACACAGTGATCACCTTGAAAAAGTGGTGTCAACGGAGGTGTTAACGTTCTCGTCAAAATATTCAGAATAATTTTTCGTTTGACAATCAGAAGACGTGGCACAATTTGGAAAGATATTTACGTCATTTTTAGTCCGTGTAATTCAAGCTTAACGAAATCAGATCACACGATCTCGGTAACAGTAACTTATTTTATTTGGACTTTGGAGAATTTTTAAGAAGTGATTCTCGTCGGCTTTATTGGTCGTAATGGTGATTAAATGAAAGCAATGTTCATTTTGTTTTCCCACGGTGGTTGCCGTCTTCTTCAGGGGAGTCTTTATTTACAAAATTAAAAAGAGATATAATGTTGAACAAAATATGACTTACATAACGTTAAATTTTAAGATTTTTAATATACAAAACAATAATTTGTTTGAAACATATAAAACAAAAACAGATTATGAACAGATTTTGAACACTTCTCATTTGAAGATTAGTCGACGTTTTATGTGATATTTACTGTCAGAAACTAATGAACAGTAAACGACAGATATATTTTGTGTGTCTTGTTTGCGGTTCATATTATTTTTGTTGTTAATAATATGCAGTGCCTCTAGTGTGTAACGTTTAGATGTATGTTTTTCTGTTGCAAGGATCTCCACTCCCTCGAAGTTGGGTGTGTGACCGGTATAAACGCTGTAAGAAGACAGTGCCGTCTTCACAGAACTTTTTAGGCGAATATCTGACTTGTGGTTCGTCATTCTTTGCCGAAGGAGTGGTTTGGTGGTGCCGATGTAGCAAAGATTGCAGGATTCATCCGTTTTCCCCTGTCAATTTATTTTATAAGCTACGTCTGAACGGCAATTTTTGTCGGGTTTCGTCTTCAGGTTGGTGAATAGGGATGCAACAGTCTGGTTCGAGCTATATGCCAAGTTGTTTTTCTTGACCATTTGTTTGAAATCTTCGGAAAGTTTGGGCACATAAACGACACTCTTATAAACACATCTCCTCTCTTCCTACTTATTTTCTGAACGAACTTGGTGTTTTTGACGAAGTATCAAGTTCCTTATAACTTCTGTCGGAAAGCTGTTGTCTAAGAGTATTAGCGTAACTTTTTCTTCGTTAGCGGAGTTTAATTTTCGGTCACTAAACGCAAAAACTTTGTTTATTAAGTTCGACGCAGTGTTTATACGAATGTGCTTGGCTTGATTAGATCGGAAATTGATAAGTAGCCCAGATGCCATATCTTTCTGGTACCAGTCGAAAGAAAGTCGGTCATTTTCGCGGTAGACCTTAACGTCCAAGAACGCTATCGATCTGTTTTGTTCCCTCTCTATGCTGAATTGTATTTTTTCATTAAACTGGTTTAAGCATCGTAAGACATTTTCTATCCACAATCGCAAATATATCATCAACGTATTTTGCTATAAACTTAGGTTTGTAGCTTAGTTTAAAACATTCCTCGAGTAAGAAATCTAAAACCAAGTCCGCAATAGTCGGTGAAAGAGGATTTACCATTGGCATTCCGTGTACTTGTTTGTACAAATTGTCCTTAAATTGCAGGTAGTTATTATCTTTGAGGCAAAAATTTAATGATTCAACAACTTCTAAAGCGGATGTATTACCACGTGTCATTAGCTTCGTATCGTACATCGTCTCTTAAGGCAATATTGATTGTTAACAAGAATTTTGATAGCAAAAACAGATTTGAATGATGCAGAAAATTTGGCACTTACGGTAATAAAATTTTAACATTTGGGTGTGCTTCTCTGTTTCGTAACTTGCATTAGTGACATGCCATCAGTGTCTGAATGAAAAACAATATATTAAAAGTGTCTGCCGAAACGTTATATCCACAACCGACTGTTTATATCCACCCGTCCCCATTGGCAAAGCCTTTATTAAAAGCGTGAGTCAATGGAAAATCGTTAAAGTTATCTTTATTTTATAAAAAAACTCATAAGCTCAAAACCATTTTTGTGTAATTCATTTTTATTTATTATTAATTTATAACTATCTTGAGGCTAGACAAAAATGGTTAAAACTCGCCTAATTACTAATTCTAATTCCAACTTAACTATAACTAATTTACTGCCCCTTTACTGGCGCTCTAAACTAAACTATATCTCGTGTCTGAGATGGGGCAACGTTGAACCACACCGGGCATCCGTAGGCAATCATTGGCCTGATGAGGGCCATGTGGCAAATTACATTCACCCTGCTGTCAAGACGACTGCTATAAAACAATCGTTTTGTCAGGGCAAAGGCTCCACTAACCCTAGCCAGAGCACCACCTCTATGTCTGTCGAAATACAAGTGCTGATCCAACCAGATGCCAAGGTACTTTTCTACACTCTTACTCGCCAGTGGATGTCCATGTGACCATACGATCACCAGCTTGCGCCAGTTCTTGCTCATATCCCTTGAGGCGCTAGACAATGGAGTCCTTAACAGAATAGTTTCTGATTTCTGGAAGTTGACTTTCAACTTGCTCCTATGTTCGATCACATTATATGCAAACGGATCTTAATAAAAATGCTAAATATATTTTTAAAGTTTTTCGCTTAATTTTTTATATATAAAAATTCTGAAACTTTTTCTAAAAATAATTGGTATGAAGATTTTAAATATTTAATAATATAAATACAAAAACAAAATTTCAGAAAAAATTTTCCACCCGTTCTCGAAATATTGAATTTTCAAAAAAAAAAAATATTTTTTTTTTCAAGAATCCAAAAACTATTTTTCGAAAATGATGAAATGCATTACTATTTAAATTTTTTATCGAAATCCGTTGAACCGTTTATAAGAAAGTCGAAAATCAATAAACTGGTTGTATGGCAGGTACTGTTAATAACAAAATATTTGAAAAACTTTTTTGGCCAAAATGTTGAGCATATCCAAAGTAGTAAAGACACCAATTTTTATCAAAATCGTTAGAGCCGTTTTTGAGATAATTAAGATGGTAGAAAAATTAGCAAATACCGTTATTTTTGGGTCTAAACAACAATTCAAAAATTTATTTTGGACAATCACCTAAAACGCCTATTTACCAAGTTTGAACCAAATCGTTTTAGCCGTTTAGGCTGTAGATCGTCTGCACTGAAATTGATATGATTGTGAATAGGCCCTAAGAAAAAGAACAGCTGGTTGCTTGCTGTCAAATAAATTAATTTAAAATATTTTTAAGCAATTATGGCAAAGACAATTTTGAAAATATTTGTATTTATTTGTAATAAATTTTAAGTTTTTTATTTTTATTTATTTGAATTTTATTGCGGTTGAATACGCCAAAATTTCTGGCAGAATTTATTGAAAATACACATAATGTAGACACATCTACACCGAAGAGCTGAGATTGTCCTATATTTGACAGATGATCTCAGCCCAAAAATTGCTATGGCTACAATTTTTTTAATGGAATGAACTTTCTGTAGTTAGTTTCTAGTATCTCGACCTGCTGTATCGAATGCCACCAGTGGCCTAGTACCTGCTGATCTGTTCCAGTCTAAACTATATTGCCAGACCTGCCAAACAAGGGCAACCCTTGTTGACTAGCCAGCTCATTCAGACTGCCTAACTACAGCAGTGTCTTCCAAGCTGAGGTATTGGCAGTGATGGAAGCTGCCAAACAGATCTCAATGATGGCAATACCAAAGGCTGATATCACCTTCTTCATTGACAGTCAAGCATCAATAAAAGCGATCTCTGCCATTGAAATCATTTCGAAGCTTGTTAACTGCTGCAGCGAAGTGCTCAGGGTTCTTGGCACCCAACACTACGTAAGGCACTGTTGGGTTCCTGGTCACAGTGGTGTTTCAGGCAACGAAAGCGCTCACCAACTGGCAGGAATTGGTTCATCACTTCCCCTAGTTCAGACAGACTCAATAGTGCAGATCCCACCCTGCAATCTCAAACAGGAAATCAAAGGTATCATTCTATCTTCCCAAATCTCCTGTTTGTGAAGATAAAATGATACCTTCGATTCGAAGCTCACTCGGTACCTGTATTATAACTAGAAAATTATGGCAAATTTTTAATAAACAGATAACTGACGAAATTATGAAAATAAACAAAAAGCCTCTGTCTCTTATCGTGAGCAAAACCACTGGTCACAACGTGTTGGGCTATCACAAGAAAAAGATGAAACTTAGTCTGGATGATCTATGCAGAGGCTGTAGTGACGAAAAGTTACATGAAGACACTCCTCACTTCCTTTGTCACTGAACTGCTCTCTGTCATCTGAGAAGCAGACTCCTTGGGGATACAATTCTTAAACGATTTAGAGGAACTCTCTAACATTCCTAGAGAGAATCTACTAAGATTCATTAACGCTATAAAATGTCTTGAAAGTTCTTAATCAGCATAGCCGACCAACAGGTCGAATTTGTCCCTTAAACCAAGGTGAATTAATATATATAATGGGGTAGGACGACAATGCTGTCGACTATCAGACGCACGTTTTTGCTGTAGGAGTGGCAACAAGAGGAGTTTGGGCAGCCAGCCCTTCACCAGCTTTTGCCGCTCGTGCGGTGAGCACGACAGTCATTGAGTTACGGTGGCCGCCTCTCCTTAAGAACGGTAAAATACTCTTGTGGAAGAGTCGGCCGTCTCGAACTATTTAGCCAATCTGACGTAACTAAACAGACACGCACCAACTACTGATCCATTAAACCAACCAACCAGATGTTGGGGAGTGCGCGGTCTGATGGAGGGATGATCTATCCGGTGGAGGTAAATGATAGGATCACGCCCTCAAATTACAGTGGTATTGTAACCTCCACTCAACCCGGTGTTTCTGTGCCGACCAACACTTACACAGACACAACTGCCTTTTTTAGCGCCCTCCCGATAAGTCAAGCTACTGCTTGCCAGAAATTTAACTCCATTAATTAGATATGTTATGTTATGTTTTCAGCATGCGTTCCTTCTAATAGGGTTTCACAACGGATCTACATTGATCTAAGTGTGGCGGTAACAACATCAACTCTCAGCTAACCAAACCTAACCTAAGCAAGGGCTTCTTAAATAAACATTTTTAAAAAGTTCGAAAGGCCTTCATTTGAAGTTTCGTGTTTTCTTCATTACGGCCCTGGCTAACCGGCGGGCAAAACCTCGGCTTAAAATCAAAAACCACAGAACAAACTTATTTTTGGTATACCATTGAATTTCTTGGGTAAGATGGCGATATTATATTCATTGTTCCCTCGAAACGCACTCTTTTAGAGTCCTTCTGCGGAGGAAAAACTGAAGAAACTTATTGGTCTTAAAGTCAAAGAACGAAAAAATTTAATATTGAAAGCACAACTGACGAAGGCAATCAACAATGCCGGACTTATAACGGCTAGGAAAATTCCAATATTTGTTCCCATTTTATACCAACTTTGTTTGTCTCAAATTGTCATAATTCTACTTTTATAACAAATACTTGCTGCAATGTAGAAATATTGACATTTTGATATTCGTTTTGAAAAATAATTTGTTTGACCGATTGACACTTTTAAAATATTTGCTAGTATACATAAAGAGAATGGACAACAATGATTTTGTCATCATTACCAATAAAGTCTACCTGGTTCGAATCTATAAGGAAAACCTGGAACAGACGCCAGAATTGAAAACAGTGTTGTTTGAATATCGGAGAATTAAACCACGATATTTCTAGCCTGTTTCGTAATTTCCAGTAATGCCTATTATTGTTTTACTTGTGAGCGATTTGTGACACAAAACACAATTTTCTACGAACTCTGGAGCACCGGCATTCGTATTATACCCATAAAAAGTATACCTTTCGTCTGTAAGCGATGAAAATGCTCTCAGGAGGTGAACACAATTACTTAAATTTGCCTCGGAAGACAAATGAAACAGTCACAATACCAATACCATTAACTTGACTTAGAACAACCTTTTAATATAGACACCTTTTTCCCGCCTGGTTATATAGTCGTACGGGATCCAGCGAGGAGACGGGGCCATTTTTAATTACATTAATCAAACTGACACCCAGACATTTATTATTTCTTTATTGCGCCGCGCCCCTCCACTCCACCCCCTTAGGGACATTTTGGAATATACATTTGCTGGGAATATGCAATTAAAACTGGAATGCTTTTTATAGTCTTTCATTAGAAATGGGGGTTGGATGTGCAAGTGAAAAATCATCTGTAAATATTTTTCTTCTTGCCACTAAAGGTGTTCTTGTGCGTTTCGCAGAAGTAAACACTCGATGGTGTGATGCTAATAAATAACCTATACACACCAGTTTAATGTTACTTTAAGATCCTTATCCTTATAAAGGGGCCTTTGTATTTTGCTTCTCTACCTTGCTTTCTGTCTCTCTCTCTCTCTCTCTCGCACTCTCTGTATATCTTTCACACTTTTTTTTTAACTTTGGAGTTGTGTCGTCAAGTTGAAGGATGTTTCGCACAAGAGTTTTTAAGTGGTTTCTTGTTTCAAAAGTTGCCATCGTGCTTCTTTTCCTGCAAACTTTTCAGTTAATCCTCCCCTGAAAATAAACCGAGATTGATACACTTTAACGCCTTGCCTATCTTAAAATAGAGTGGTGGTATAGTATTGAATTTTTTTCCGACTCCTGTTGTCTTGGGCTGAAGGAAAATCCATTTAAAATTCTCAGAAATCTTAGAATTAAAAAAAAAAATTATAAGAAAAAAGTATCAAGTAACGAAGGAATTCATCATTTTTTTTTTGACTGACAGAGAGGAAAGAAAAGTTGCCTTTCCCACGTGATTTTTTTTTAACACCCTTTAGCTTGATCCTGATGAGAAATATTATTCTTGGTTGTGTGTTTTTTTAATTTTTGCAAAAAAATGTTTTGTGATGTTGAATTCCGTCCCTAGAGGGAGTATATTTATGTGCGTGAATGTTTGTGGGAAATTGTTATATCCTTTCAGGCATTTTATACTTGAGGTAAAAATATGCTGGGGTTATTTTTTTTCTAAGCTTTATATCCTTTCAATGGTGTAATCTCATCACGTGGATGAAGAAAGAATGAAGAAATTGGGTTGTGAGTTAGCGCTAACGTGAGGTGATGAGTCTAAAAAAAATCACAAATAAGTATGGAGGAGCAGAAAAGTTGATTCAGTACTCGCATCAGGTGCTCGAATCTGAAAATTGGATTTTTTTGTTCTCTGGTATCATATCCTTCCAAGCCACACTGCCGCTGAAAAGATGAGCGTTTTTTATTTGTCATTTCTATTTTATGCACCGACTATTTGGGTTTTAATTTTGTTTTTCCTGGTAGCCATTAATGTAGCAATAGACTTTTTGTGGCAATTTTTTTTTATAAGAAAAGAGTTTTCATTTATAATGAAGAATCTTTAGAAAAAAAGAATTATGAAAAGAACTTTATCTTTTGTTTTTTAAGACTCTATTCAAATATTTTTTTCCATAATGGAGCTTAGACGTTTTAGTTAAAAGTGAAAAATGTCAATGCCAATGAAGTGCAAACTTTATGGTGAAAAACCTTACCACACCGTTGCTACTTTTGTTGGGCAAATAAATGGGGCAATATCCCTCATTCGATAAGACAAACTACTTACTTACTTACTTACTTAGGTGGCGCTAAAGTTCGGGACGAACCTGGGCCTCAACCAACATGCCTCCCCAGCTAGTTCGGTCTTTGGCTAGCTGCCTCCAGTTACGCACTCCAAGTTGGTTGAGGTCATCTTCCACTTGAGCGCGCCACCTTAGGCGAGGTCTTTCTTGACTGCGTCTTCCCTCTGGGTTGGAATCGAAGATCCTGCGAGCCGGAGTGATATACGTATTTTTTGTACCAGGTCAATGTCGCTGTACAGGGCCGAAAATCTTGCGAAGAACCTTACGCTCGAAACGACTAAGGATATCTTCATCCGCTTTCGATAGAGTCCATGTCTCCGCGCTATAGAGCAGGACTGGGATGATTAGAGTCTTATAAAGAGTCTCCTTTCTTTATCGAGAGAGGGCTTTACTACTCAATTGCCTTCCTAGCCCATAGGAACAGCGATTGGTAAGAGTTATTCTTCGCTTTATTCCTAAAGAGATATTGTTGTAAGATGTTTTAGCGGATCCGAGGTAGACAGAGTCGCTAACTACCTCAAAGTTGTACCTGTCTATTGTGACGTTTTGTCCAATCCGTCGGTGTTTTGTGTCCCTTTTTGTGGAGAGCAGGTACTTTGTTTTGGCCTCATTGACTGCTAGTCCCATCTTAGCCGCCTCAGCTTCAATATTAGCAAACGCTCTAGTGACAGCTCGCTGGGTTCTGCCAATGATGTCTATGTCATCAGCGTATGCTAACAATTGCACAGACTTGAAAAAAAAATTGTGCCAGAAGAGTTAACTTGGGAATTTCTTACAATTTTTTCAAGTATTAAGTTGAAGAAATAGCACGATAGCGCAGCGCCTTGTCGCAATCCTTTCTTGACATCAAAAGCTTCTGTGAGGTCAGTGCCAACCTTGACGGAGCAGCGAGAGTTCTCCCTCGTCATCATACACAGTCGGATGAGTTTTGTGGGGATGCCAAAACCAGACATAGCTCTATATAGCTCGTCTCTATAAATGCTATGGTACGCGGCTTTAAAATCGATAAAGAGATGGTGTGTATCGATTTGGAGTTCTTGGGTAGTTTCCAGTATCTGCCGTAGCGTGAACATTTGAACGATTGTGGACTTTCATGGCCTGTAACCGCACTGATAGGGTCCAATCAGGTTGCTGATAAATGGTTTCAGACGTTCACATAATACAGCAGAAAGTGTCTTGTACGCGATATTCAGGAGAATTATTCATCTATAGTTGGCGCAGTTTAGAGGGTCTCTTTTTTTATGGATCGGGCAAACGATGCTGAGGTTCCATTCATCAGGCATACTTTCTTCTGACCAGACTTTAGAGATGAGTTGGTGTTTGCACTATACCAGGTCATCTCCGGCTGCTTTAAAGAGTTCGGCGGGTAGTCCGTCGTGGCCAGCAGCTTTGTTGTTCTTTAGTTTGGATAATGCTATTCTCACTTCATTTTGTTCATCGTCCATATTGAATGGTTCATTCTGCCTGACAGCGAGATCTTGGTCTTCATCGCCGTTTAACAGTCTGTAGAAATGGTTCTTCCATATACTCAGCACCGACTGTGACTACTACGAGGTTTTCATTCCTATCTCTACAGGCTTCTGTATGGGTTTTTTTTCCCTTGACACATTCTTTTTGCATGTTGGAAAAATTCCGCACGTTGTTCCTGGAGTAGCATCTCTCAATATCTTCGATCGTGCGCTTCTCATGCTCTCTTTTTCTTCTGGAAAAGCCGGTGTTCTTCCCGTCTTTTCTGCTCGTAGAGCTCGCGAGCAGCTCTAGTCCTTCTTTGCAGCGCCGATTTATATGCCATAAGGCAAACTACTTAATTATATATATTGCCAGTCGTATTATTTTATATGCTCTGCTTAGTGAGTAGTGTAAGGAGCATCTACTGGAACCAGTAGAAATATACTCCGGATTATAAAATTAGATGTTCTGCTCTTTAGCAAGATTAGATGTCTAGAAACAGCACCAGATAAATGGGATCATATTATCAAAGGAACAAACGCGAACCAAACAAACCGAAAAGCTGGGGCCAGAGAGCTAACCCCTTAAATTGTATATTGATTAATTTAAACATAACCGAATGCATCCTTCATTTCCATTAGTCGCAGAGGCTTGCTTTAAAATTATTTTGGAAAAGCAACGATTAGCCCGCCTATTATATTTACAACTTTTTATTGTACAACGGGCAGGCGGTCCAAAAAATGGCATTGAGTGAGTGCGACAGGTGTCAAACTCCTACGCGAAACATTGTTTGACAGATGGTTCACAAAATTATCGAGTATGTAAGACATGGTTCATACATTGATAACTTCATGAAGAATTCGACCCAACCTATATTTAATTTGACGTATATAACACCCACCCTAACCTCCGAATATCTTGGGCAATTTTTCGATGTGTTTCCCTCATGTCGGCTACAAAATCTGCACATGGGTTTGAGGGCTTTAATTTAATTTAAATTTCGAATTAGTCAAAGTGGATATTGTCTCTTTGTGTTAGTTGTAAAATTACTGTGCTGCCATCTGACAGGTCACAAACTCATCCATTAAGCCACTGTTGGTACTACCGGCGGATACTGGATTCTGTCAGGACCTTGTCCAGTGGTTGAACTGTATACTCAACTTTTCTTATCAAATAAATAAATACCCTGAAAAATAAAGGAGGGTGTTTTTGTTGATAGACTGGATGCGAAAGCAATTGGGTTATTATATCATGAATTTCGAAAAATATCCTTATGTACTTGTCATTGAAATCAGCAGACTTCCAAGTCCATTACCTTGATATTTTTCACTCAAATTTTCAATTGTAATCCATTTTGTGTTTATAACAAAGGTAGGTAGGCATATATCTAATTTAACAGTGAACTATGTCCTTCAAATGAATGCTATGTAGAAAATTGTGTCAAAGTCCATGAAATCTCTTGCAAAACTATTTCCATCTAATTTTAAATAACAGATCTTAAGCGGACCACACAGACTGGCAAAAAATTTATTCCAAAACTTCACTCGAATAATTTCCCATCAAATCCCATCGCACACGCTCCAGATCGTTTTATTTCCGAGCTTCAAACACCAAACGTGCATTCAATCACTGTCTGATCCTATTTATTTCTACCCTAGAAAACAATTCACCCATTGAGAAATAAAAGCACAAAGTGAACCGCACATAAATATCCTTGCAAGTGAAAATATACAAAATAAGGAGAAGCAAAAAAAAAAACTTAAACTACGTATATCCTAATCCCAAACCAGACGAAGAAATTTGTGTCCTTGCTTGCAATAGTTTTGTGCAAGCAATATATATTAGGTAGAGGTCCTGTTATATTCATAAGGATATATGCATATGTACTGTCTTGCTTGGAACATGCTTCCTCGAATAAAATAAGGCTTCCGCTTGGGCTTATACGAAGTTGCCGCATAGAATACTACTCAAGCTATCCAGGGTGTTAAAAATAGTTGCTGCTTACATGGTGAATATATATACGAGTTCACAAACCATGTATCCTTTTTCATGTGATGGCAATTTAAATTGCTTTACATTTTTCACTTTGTGTTTCATTTTTTTGTATTGTGGTATGCATTTTATATGTAACGAGTTTCAAGGAGACCCCAGCAAGGACGGCCAAATTTTCGACGAAAATTTATTTATTTTAAGTATGCTATATCACTACGTGTGTGAGTCTGTTCTGTGCGGGCTATTAAATGACACTCTAAAGGATACGCTCTTCACATTAAATGGCAAATTAATTTGTCCGTATCAGATGTTCCCCATTTTAAAATGTTAAAAGTTTCAGCACTTAACTGTCACAGCCTGAAATATCTTGTATGTTCCTATTTATTTTATTTTTTTTTTTATTTTTTTCATTCTCAATTTTGTTTACATCCTTCTGATATGAAATATCGTTATCCTGTATCGTGACAAATTCACTTAACCTTTTCTGAAAGTATAAGCCAAATGCTTGAGTTTTTTTATGAAGTAAAACGTCCTTCGTCGATGTATAATGACAAAGTGGCCAAAGTTCTACTATTATCCTTCAACAACAAAAAAAAAATGAAGGACGAAAAATCCGAACCTTTTTAAGTTTTTTTTATTTTTTTCCATTTTCTCCCCCATAATCCTGTTGTTTTTTTTTTGCTCAAAGTCAAATTATACAAAAGGATGCTTCGATCTTTTTCCTTAAAGGAAGTCGCGAATTTTGATTTACGTTTCTTGTTTATTTTATATAAATATAAGTATTTTTTTTGCAGATTAAATTTTTTTTTCAACAGGACATGGTTTTTTTATTCGTGTTCGGTAGGTAGGACTTGTGTGCATGTGCGTTTGATTTAATGAGTTCATTTATATTCAATTTTTTGTTTCCAGTGGGGTTTCGGACTTTTCATTCTTTGCAAGGACGAAAAAGTTAATTTATAAAGTTTTTTCTTACTTCAAATGGACAAGGGTTTTAAACTGTACTGGCATCTGTGAGGCAAATATTTCTGAGATATAAGACTTGAAATAAAAATAAAATGAGCGTGTTTAATTGAGTAATATCATTTTGTTTTGTAAGTGGTGATTTCAATGAATGAAAAGGAACTTCTTTTTTTCATTCGATTACAAGGAGAACGTTTATAAACTGGGTAACAGGTTTTTTGTTTTGATATTTTCTTGTAGTTTGTATTTGTTCGATGTTATTAATATTTTTAAGGATTTTTTTCAGCGAAAATAGTTTTCATTTAAATTCGGAAGGCACCCATATTTTCAATTTATATCACATTTAGTTTTCAAACAACAAAATTGGACATTACAAAACATTTACATAAAATACGTGCCTTAAGAAAACTATCATATGCATTCACGAAAATAAAATGAAATAAAAAAAATAAAATAAAATAAAATAAAATAAAATAAAATAAAATAAAATAAAATAAAATAAAATGAAATAAAATAAACTGAAATAACATAAAATAAAATAAAATAAAATAAAATAAAATAAAATAAAATAAAATAAAATAAAATAAAACAAAGTAAAATAAAATAAAATAAAATAAAGTAAAATAGAATAATATTAAAGAAAAAAAAAACAATAAAAGAAAAAAAAATTAAATAATATAAAATAAAATAAAATAAAATGAACGAGACAAACAATTGTACATTAATATTTTTGTATACGAAAAAGCAAAAATAAAATCAGTTGACAAAAATTTTTATTAAAACAATAAGAGATCTATACATTTTCGCATTAATATATGAAAGTTAATTTTTGAACTTAATTTATTTAATATTATTTTTTATTCTGTCTCATTTCAGGTAAGTTGGAATACATATAATTAAAAAACCATTAGGCGTATTGTCTGTAAGTATGTTTTTTTTTTTCAAATTAAGAAATATATTAAACTGCACTGCTTTTCTTCCAAAGCATGCACTAGAGATAAACAAGAACGTAACATGGATTGCAACAAAACGTTTTGGCTATAGATGTTCGTTTTGGCATCAGTTTTATTATTTCGGTTATCACACTACTTCGATTTTGGAAATACTGTTATCAGTCTGCAAATGGATTATACTTCATGGGTCTTTCATCACGTATGCACTTTTTTATTAAAATCAAAATGCTTGTTGTATTTTATGAAGTCATGTTTAGAACAAGATATCTTTGAAATATCCACCTCGACACAATTTTCGATCCTTATCCTAGGTTTGGGTTATATTGCTATTCTCGCTTTCTTATACTAAAAATTCGTGAATTTTTGACATGCACTTAAACCCGTTTTGTGATTCGAAACATAAATCCTATTACTAGCTAAGTTTCACTTTTAAGTTCACTTCGAAGTAAACGATATGTCAAATTTGAAAATATTGCATACAAAACTAAAATTAAAACGGGGAAATTGTGTATTTTTATTTATAAAATCAAAAAATGTCGGGACTTGCGCGGTACACAAACTCACGCTTTCAAATGGTTGTTTGTCTGTTGGCAATACCGACTTACTGGTGACCGGCCACCGGTGTTGGTAAGGGAGCAGCCGGTACCTATTGAACCATTTTAATAATATATATATTATGGTTGGCATCATCCGAAATGTGTCTAGTTAAGTTAATGTCAAATGTCTAACGAGCACCACCACAAGGTGCACATAAGGACAACACAAGAGAACAAGCGAGAAAGGTCGCAAAGCATAGTTCCACTTTAATTGCTCCAATCATTTTCTTTAATCTTCTTGGTTTTTAAGGTTATATGTGGATTCCAATTCGGACACGGTGTTCGTAGAACGCGATTTTATATAATCGAAGTTTCAATAATTTATTATTCACAATTCTTTAGTTAGCCGGAATTTTTTTGTAAAATAAGATCATCAAATGAAGCAAAATACAGTGAACGTCCAGTATAACGAATTATATAATGCACAGTCATTCGTTATAACGATCGTCTTTTTTTTCTTTGCTTAATAATGCTAGAATATAAAAACAAGTAATTTTTACAGTAAATGTATGTATTTATTTATAAGAAATAAATTGCACGACTGGATCGCACGTATATACATGCAAAAGATTCTTAATAAAACTGCTAAATATATTTTTAAAATTTTTCACTTAATTTTTTATATATTAAAATTTTTAAACTTTTTCTAAAAAAATTGGTATGAACATTTTGAATATTTAATAATATAAATACAAAAACAAAATTTCAGAAAAACTTGTCCACCCGTTTTCGAAATATTGAATTTTCGAAAAAAATATTTTTCGAAAATTTTGAAATGCATTACTATTTAGAATTTGAAGGAGCTCCTGTATAAATCTTTTTATCGAAATCCGTTCAGCCGTTTATGAGAATATATTTTTGGTGTTCTTGTGCTAATGTTTAATTTTAGGGCTGTTCCATTATGTCAAAATAGGTTGTGTTCAACATAAGTTTGATTAACGTAGCCCTAAAGATCTACTTTCATTAGAAGATTTGTTGAGTGTGTTTAAAATTGATGCAAGGTTAGCCATTGGCTGGCAACTATATATACGATTGCTTTAACTATATTCCGGGCTTATTCTCTAAGCGAGGATTGTTAAAAATTTTGAGCCAATATTTATTCAAAAATTATTGAAATCGGACCAAAAAAAATAAACAACTCCAAATTATGTGAGAAATTTATCAGTTAACGATTTAATTACTTAACCAAATTTGCAATAATGTTTACTGCAATTTTGTAATTTTATTACTAAACTCTTCAAATTTTAAAAGTTTTGTTTGAAACTTGACCAGTAGTAAACCCATGAAGTGATTCAGTGGACCTATTGTTTTTCATAACAGATTTCTCACATAATTAAAATTTTTCGATATCTCTAATTTATACCTATCACGACTAAAACACAAACGATCACTAGAAATACTTCGCGAAATGAAAGGCGGGAAAATAAAACCTAAAAAACCTAATAAACTAAAACAGTTAATTTTCCTTTAAAATGACATCAATGTGTCTATAACTGATCATAAGAACCAGGAAATACCAATAAAAGATACACTCAACAACAATTGTTGTTGTTACTAAAAGTAAGGATACACAAGTGAAGACAATATCGCAGAGCGTAACATTTTTAAACCGTTCGTTAGAAACATTAATGGAAAAGAAAAATTCATTCGGTATATTGGAAATTCGTTATATCGGTCATTCGTTAAACTGGACGTCCACTGTATTAATTTTTCTGGTATATTTGACGAAGAAGACAAACTTCTGAAATTTCAGGGATTTATACGTCGTCGTCAAGAACATCCAGAATTTCAAAAACCGTTTTTATTTATCTTTTACGTGAAATGCGCTGATAACTATACCAAATACCTATCCAAAAATAGTTTTTAAGAGTGCGTCCATCTCTTATGTCATACTTAAATATTTTATGTACTACTTTTTCTAAACCATAAATTATGTTTCACTTAACGAGTCTTATGCTTAAGTTTGAGCTTGCTGAAATGCTCTATGTATTACTTAAGCGTTTATGTAGAACATAATCGCATGGCGGTCGATCGTCTCTCACTAAAAGAGGTTTAACACAGCCCGCAAATTGTCTAAAATGTAGAAATAAACAATTAAACAAATAAAGAATAGTCGATCGATATTGTGTCATAAAATTAAATTAAAAACAGAGGTAGTTGTGATAAATCACGCTCCTGGCAAGAAATCCGATAGGGTATAATCTCTTAAGTTTCGTATCAGCAAACGGACCTTAATCTCTTTCGTATTCCCAAAAAATCCTTAACGTAATAAGATCTAATCGCTCTCATTTTGAGGGCAAATCGCGTTAATATCGATAGTATCAAGTTATGATCATAAAAATTCTATTAACAGAGCTTATTACTGGTTGAAGTCCACCGTTAAGGCTCTTCCCTCTCCATAAATTGTAGACATGGGTCCTAGGATGTTACCATTCCATATAAACCACAACCCACGGTGAGCCTTTTGAAATTCAAAATTATCGGATGTTACATAATTTGTGGATTATCCTCTTATCAATTTTGTTTTCTGAAGAAGCAATTCATCCAGAAATGAGGCTCACTCAGAAATAAAATTTTAAAAAATATATTAGTTAATAACTGACACTCCTTATGCCAAAATCCACAGCAAGAAGTCACCAGCCTATATTAATGAAAGCCGTAGCTTGCACTAAAAGTTAAAATAATAAAATTAATTTTCCTTAAATTACCCATAAACCTTTTTCCAATCATATAAGAACCCAGAAATTTATCAGTGTCCTGACACTCTACAGCCCAACTCACATACCATACGAACATCACTAAAAATTTAATGTCGATATGTACGTGACATCTTAAACAACCATCATAAAATATGAGAGCATTGAACTTTCTATCTTTAAAAAAAAACACACAAAATAAATAAAACACAACTGAATTCTTATTCTTTTATTTTTGTTTGTCCTATACAAGTTCGCTTTGTTTCTTTAGAGCATTTTCTTGAATTCCACCTGTGTTCATTATTCTTTTGTGTGAGTACTCTCGTTAAAATTGCGCTCGAAAATCTAGCACGACAAAAATAAAGCTCGGTAACAACGCTTATATTCATTTTCACATAATTTTTAGGGTAAAGGGTGTTTTTTTTTTGGCAGACAATATTTGAAAATGATTTCAGGCGCACACAGGGCATAAGTTAAAGGTATAATTCTTACACACTGTTCGCAATAAATCAGGATGTGTTTCTGCAATAATGCTTCAAATTAATGCTAGAGAACTTCATTGTTTTTCGAATATATGTATCGCTTTTATAGACGATTGTTTTTTTAACATTTTGTCCACTTAGTAAATGGTACTCCAGCGATTATCTTTTCATATCGAATTTTCAATCTAGATTCAATGCAAATGATTACTGTCAAGTGTCAACTGAAAACAGTGGTACAAATTTAAAATAATCCACTCTTAAAAAAAAAACACCCTTTATGCAGTTACGTATATTTGTATGAAGGTGTATGTGATTGTCTCTTGTTGCCTTTCATTCCGTTTGAGCTATCAAAAATTTTACAAATGGTATAGCACTCGTTGGAAGTCCTCTCTCTCCAAACTCTTATTCGTTCAAATATTCAGTTGCAAAAGGTAGGCAGTCCTACATATCCATTCATGCTTTCCTGTTTTTTTCCCTTCGAAAAGAAAAAAAAATAAAAGCCAGGAACAAAATTGTAACTATTTTACACAGTAAGGCCTTCTATTATAACCACCCCCTCGCCCCATTTATCTCCCCTTCCATATAAGCAAAGTATGACTGCCCCATCATGAATAAATGAGAGGGCTAAAAACACAAGTTCCATCAACGCCTCGAAAGAATAGCAAATGTTACTTCACTTCAACATGTTGTGCCATCCAATACTCCACCCCAGCAACTAGCTATATATATGTACATAGGTATACAACCTGAGTTTCGTTTTCATGCCTTGGCATTCCCACTTAACCTGGAGTTTTGGGAAGAGAACAAAGACTTCAGGAAATACGAATAGTAATAGGGTAACACGCCCGGACTTAACACACCAGTAGAATAACTCTATAGACAGATATACAGACATTGGAGTTGGTTGAATGGCGTGGGATGGGGTGGGCTAACTTAAATGGGGATGATGAATATGCTGAAGATGATGATTTTTAAGCTGAGGATGCGATGTAATTTATAACGTCTTCCCAAAATATTATACCTTCTCTTATAGATAATTCCAAATTTCGACATGACCATTTTTGATACAGGCCAGTGCCACATTTCGTTTTTTTTTTTTTTGCAAAGTATTGGTATGGTGGCAAAAGCGAACAGTGGTGTCCTTGTTGATGTTATTGCTTGCACATTATTTCATAAAATTTTCATCTGTATTTAAGTTGAGTTGTCTGACGTTTGTCTATAAGCCGCATCATGTTTTTCACTCTTGAACTAAATATTGGAAATGACCACATAGACAGGTTTCTAGAACCTTTGAATACTTGCTTGCACCCGAACAATGTTTGCAGAATTTCAAATTACATGAGAATTCAGTCCGTTCTGACTGGAAAGGCTTAACCATTCAAAAAATTTTTGGAGCATTGGGTGCAGTTTGGAAGATGGACGAAACATCGGTATGAGCATTGTCTCTGAATAAGCGAATGCTCAATTTTCACTGTCAAAAATAAAATTGAACTACTTTGAGTGTTTGTTATGTGATAAGTCTCTATATTTCATGATACATTTTCAAAGTTTTCCCAATTTAATTACATAGAAAACCCCACCAAACACAAGTCCACACGGAAGGAAGTTGCCTAGATAGTGGCTCGAACTCGGACGTCTAACTTAGCAATCCAGCACTCTAACCCCTACAACATTGCCTGTTTTTGGAGGAAACTGTCGTCACCGAAATGACGGCACCGAAAAATCAACTTAGGTCACAGTTTTCGTTCATCGTCTTAGAGTTCACACTTGGTACTTACCAAAAACTTTATATGAGGACCAGGATTGACGAATGACTTAAAGTCTTTTGGTGATATTAATTCTGATTTTATTCAACAGTTTGAATCTAACCATAGACCAGTGGTAAGGGGTTTTGTAGCTAGTTAGGTTATTGCCAACAGGGGCCTAGTACCTGCTGATTGTACTAGAGCTTCGGGCTGCTGTGTCGAGTGCCACTAGAGGCCTAGTACCTGCTGATCTACCAGAGGTTCGGCCTGCTCTGTTTCTGTCGAGTGTCATTAGCGCCTAGTACCTAATCCATGATTTGGTCAAGGGGCGGGGGGGTCCAGATTTTCACAAATTTTACCGAGCTAACTAAATAGTTCTTATGACGTTAACTGTGGAGCTTTTTTGTCTCAAACCAATCCTATGAAAAATCGATTGTGCAACAACAGCCAGCAACAAATATTTGAATCAACTTTATAATAATACAGGGTGCGTCAGAGAAACTTACTTATTTGAAAGGTCAACAAAAACAAAAGTACTTCAATTATTGTTTTAATTTTTTTTTTATTTGAGAATACAATATCCCAATTTTTTTTTCATGCAGTCTTGAAAATGACATCGGATAAATGGCGACCCCCATTGCGCATACACTGATGAAGTCGATTTTTGAAATTCGTCTCCACTCTTTGCAGCATATCAATCGGTATGTTGGCAATGTCGTCGCGGGCAACAAAATCGCGTTCAGTTAATTCTTGCACAACAGCCAATTTATAGGGATGAAATTGAAGGTCTTCATGGAGAATTCGTCGAACAGTGGTGTCAGAAATTCCCATAGCAGCTGCGTGTTTGCGAGCCGAATGTCGGGGAGAACGCACAACTGACTGCCTCACTCTTTCGATAGTTTCCGGAGTTCTGATGATCCGTTGAAGTCCATTTCTGGGTTTAGCGACACTTCCACACTCCCGAAATGAATTAACCCACGACAGAATCGAATTACGGCCACGAACGAGTCTGTGAGGAGGAATTTCAAAGCGAGCGCGGAAGGCACGTTGCGTAGCAACAAGTGAGCGACCGTTAGAAAAGAAGCTCTCGACTGCGAAGGCCCGCTGCTCTTTAGACCAGAGCATGATGGCAACTGACTGGAGGGAGAAACAAACTTGGGAACTTCCCCCCCCCAAATGCGCCCCTTCTCGCCCCTCTAACCGCCCAAATCACCGCGCGGGAATTTTTTCAAATAAGTAAGTTTCTCTGGGGCACCCTGTACATACACTCCTCGCCACTTTAAAAAGGATACCTCTTAGTTCTGTTTTCTGTCATTTATTGCTCCTAATCCAATCATGCTATACTGTGTTCAATTTATATTTTCAGTACAAATCTTACGGGAGAGGTTTTTTAAACACACTGGTGCCTGTCGCTGATATTCCCACTGAAAATAACCACTGAGTTACATACAAAACATTTTTGCAATCTGTTAAAACCAGCGTATATCCCACCATGAACTATCTACTGCACATTCAAGTACGCACTGCTGCTTGTGTGCCTTCTCCCTGCAATCAACCCTCGTGCTCATTGTGTGCTATTAAAATAAACTTATTGAATCAGAGTTACCAATGCTACATTTGTGGTAATTTAATATGCTTATTACTGCAACCCTGTAAAAGCTCTAAGTCAGTACGAACTTATTGGCATCTGTATCAGTTAGAGTGAAACGCAAATATCCTATCTTCCCTATACTGAAAATATAAATTGAACAGATTATAGAGATTTAATTTTTTTTAAAATCAAAGGTCATAATAGTTGTTATTTAAAGTTATAAGAAAAGTTTAATATTATTGATTTAAGTATTAAAAAAAAATTTTTACTAAATACCGTGATAATGCGGGGTCATTTTAGAGAATCATGATTCTTTTTACTTCAAACGTTACTTAAATTTAACGTATTAAAGGCATTTTTGATTAAACAGCAATTCTTTTACATAGTGTGTTGATCCACCTTTCTAATCCAGAACTTCACACATCGGGCTTGGAAGGGATGCATACAAAGTGGCCAAATAACTTTGCGAAAGCGAGCTCCAAGCTAATTCGATGGGTTTGCTTAGTTTGCATATACTCGAATATTGTTGTCCTGATCCATATATTGGACGTGTCACCCATACCTAAGCATTTTCAAGTTGTTTAAATCCGGTGAGTAGGTCGGCCAACTTAATAGTTCCACATTTGGCTCTCTATATACGTTTTAACTACCCTGTCTGTATGTATTGCCACGTTATCATTATAAACCCCTCTTTTAATATACCACTGTCAGTCAATGCATTCATTGTAGTGGACAAAATTTGAAGTTTGCAGGTGACTTAATATTAAATGGCCGCTCACGCCATCACACCTCCAACTCTGCTATGCAGCTGGTCCAAATAATGAGTTTCCTTGCGGAGGTCATGAAAATAGTAGCTATAGCCATTGGGGCCTTCCAAATAAATTTTTTTTGGTCGGTGAAGAGCGAGCGATGCCACTCCGAAGTCCAAGTCACATGTAACAGACAAAAATTGAGGTGTTGCTCTTTTTAAACCGGGTTAAGTGGTGGTTTCTCCTTGATTTTAAGTCTTTTTATATGCTTAGCTTTCGATATAACACGACGCATAGTTGTGGGACTTGGCTTGATACCAATTTTTTTGATTTTTGCTAAAGAGTCGTGAGAATTTGACGCTTTCCTTAATATAACTCGTCTTTCCGCATTAGTAAGCATACTGTGTGCGGCCTTTCATATTTTTTTCAATCTTAAACTAATTTCTTAAAAATCTGGATATAAGTTATCGGCTCCTGTCGATTTCCTTTTAGCTATTTTGGCAATAGATAAGCCAGCGTAGAGTCATTATAAGCTTTGATTTATCATTTTTTGCCTAATGCTTTTCCTCGACCCATTTTAGGTTTTTTTTTATCAAATTGTCGAAATTAACAAAAAATTTGATCAACGAAAAATATGAGTCCGCGTGTCAAAGATAACAATCAAACTAAATGTAATTTCTATTCAAGTGGCGCGAAAATGTTGTTTTAATTTCAATGAAAGTCAACATAAATTGAAAAAAAAAACATACTATAAGTATATATGGTCAGGTGAAACTAACAACTTACCAAACATTGATCGAAAAGAAACTAACCGTTATCATATTAATAGTTAATTAAGTTAACGTTTCCAATGCTCAAGTTGGGAGGGTGGTCAGGACCCTGTCACAAGGCGTCCAGTATCTGCTGATGTCCCAGAGCTTCATCCTGCCGTGTCGAGTGCCAGAGACCTAGTTCCTGTAGATCCGTTCTAATCTGAACTGTATAGCCAGACCTGACCTACCGTCGAACGTCATCAAAAACCAGCAAATAAGAAAGTAGTACCAGCTCCAGAAGTAACATTAAGGACTATTTAAACCCAGAATATGAACATAGCAGGTTAAGGAGGAAGTACATCTACCCCCAGTTTATAACCAGTGTACCAGCACATATACCAAACCCTACTGTAACCATAAATTATTTTTGAACTAAATATCGTTTCTTGTAAAAGGTTATAAAGGCTGTCATTTGGAGTTTCGTGTTTTATTTATTACAACCCTGGTAATCTGGCGAGCAAAGCTTCTGCTGGGAAGCAAAAAGAACATTACACACTTATGAAAATGGATTAATCAACCAATATAGGCGTATAGATTTAAGAGCCTTTTAAATAAAATAGACGACTGGATTGCACGTACTTCGATTATATTGTAATCAAAAGATTCTTAATAGAAACGGCTAAATGTATTTTTAAAGTCGTTTTTCACTTAATTTATATCTTATTATTTATATATATAAAAATTCTTAATTTTTTTTCTAAAAAAAAATTGGTATGAACATTTTAAATATTTAATAATATAAATTCAAAAACAAAATTTCAGAAAAAATCGTATACACGTTTTCGAAATATTGAATTTTCCAAAAAAAAAAAAAAAAAATATTTTATTTTTAAAATTCAAAAAAAAAACTATTTTTCGAAAATTTTGAAATGCAGTATTATTTAGAATTTGAAGGAGGTCCTGTATAAAAATTTTGATCGAAATCCGCTGAGCCGTTTATGAGAAGTCCAAAATAAATAAAATGGTTGTATGGCAGGTACCTACCGTTAATAACCAAATATTTAAACAAAATTTTTGGCTAAAATGTAGACCATACCCAAACACACCAATTTTTATCGAAATCGGCCGGTTGTATGGCAAGTACCGTTATTTTTGGGGCTAAAACAACGATTCAAAAACTATTTTGGACAATCACCTAAAACGCTTAAGTACCATGTTTGAACAAAATCGGTTCAGCGGCTTAGGCTGTAGATCGTTCTACAGACAGACAGACGGAATTGGGGGACGAACTTTTTTGCTGTTCTCTTAATGCAATATCAACTTTGATTAAAATCTCGAGTTCGATTTTTTTCCAAATGCAGAACTTGCCATATGCTATAGTACCTACATACATATATCGCAAGAAGTAAAAACAAAGGACAAAAAACATTTAATTTTTTTTGTATACGAAAATTGCTTCAAAGGATTTATTTGCATTGGCCGTTTGCAGGTTATGTGCAGAGTAAAGTGTCCTCTGCACATAACCTGCAAACAGCCAATGCAAAAATTGCTTAAATTTAGTTGAAATTAAAAAAAAAAGATTGATTTTAACATTTTATTCACAATCGACATAAAATATTCCTCGAATAAAATAATTCAGCCTTAACCACTTATTGTATACGTTTAATATTTTTGAATATTCGCAACATGTTCATGTGAAGGATAAAGGAATAATAAATTGTGAAAATTGCCGAACATTCACAATTCGCTGACCGTACCTTATGTGGAATACTACTTAGATTTTAAAGTTGGACAACCTGTAGGGCTTATGGATATGAGAACAACAAACTACTAAAAAATGAACCACTAAAATACTTCACAAGGGTAGACATATAATTTGTATTAAATTACTAGCATGAATTATTAAATTATTGACCAATTTTAGTTGATACTTATGTTATTTTGGAAAACTTTTTCTTCGGCTATTTTGGTCAAAATAATTTTAGGAATGAAACAAATCTAGTTACATTAACTTTTCCCTGTCGAAACGTCGGGAAAAGTTAACGTAACTAGTTTTGTTTCATTACTAAAATTATTGTGACCAAAATAGCCGAAGGAAAAGTTTTCAGTTTTCCAAAAAAAAAATAAGTAAATTACTAGCTGCACCCTGCGCTCGTTGCTACGCCACCAAATAAAATAAATTTGTAGTAAACACATTAATTTAACTCACAATGAAATGGACTCGCAAACTATTCGAAAAACGCTCCTAAATATAAAAATACGCACAATATTGGCTGTGTTTTTTTTTTGCTGTACCAGTTTAAATACTCATACAAAATTACACTGGATAAGTTCTAGTGTAAGTTCAGTGAAGAAATTTTGAGTAAAAAAAGCAATTATTATAATATTGTCGCATTTGCAAACAAACACAGTCAATAATAGAATATTTTCATACCACCGAACTTTTGCTCTTAGCAACTATAATGAATTCATAGCAACTATCTTTCGCTCGAGGCAATCAGTGGCCCCAGAAATTAACTTATTGATACAATCGAGTTTTGGCGATACAATCGTAAATTGGAAGCACCTATTTTGGTTCAATCGAGTTTTCTCTAATGGTAGAATCGAGGACAATCGATTGAACCAAAAGAATTCTCGATTGTATCAAGTTACGTGCTGGAGCCCCAGAACAATTTCATTTGTTTTTCTATGTATTTTTTTTTATATATAAACGGTGATTTTTTAAGAGCTTGGTTTTTGAAAATTCAAAAAAACAAAGAAACTTGTAAAAGTGAATGACATTTTTATTTGGATCGATAAATCATATTCTGCCATTTACTTTTTAAAAATAATTTCACTTAAATGTTGCCCGCGGCTACGCTTCAGGTGGTCCATTCTGAAGGTCCAATTTTGGCAAACTTTTTCACACATTTCGGCCGGAATCTCACCAATGACGCGTTCAATGTTGGCTTCCAAGGCAGCAATCGTGTTTGGCTTGTCCCCATAGACAATAGACTTTACATAGCCCCACAAAAAATAGTCTAACGGGGTCAAATCACATGATCTTGGTGGCCAATTGACTGCGCCAAAACGTGAGATCAACAGCTCACCAAATTCGCCTCTCAATTGATGCATGGTTTCGCGTGCAGTGTGGCATGTGGCACCGTCCTGTTGGAACCACATGTCGACCGAGTTCAATTCTTGCATTTTCGGCAAACAAAAATCTGTTATCATCGAACGGTACCTTTCTCCATTGACCGTAACCCTGCGGCCTTCATCGTCCTTGAAGAAGTACGGCCCAATGATGCCGCCTGCCCATAAACCGCACCAAACAGTGCATTTTTCGGGATGCATTGGTAGCTGCTGAATTGCCTCTGGCTGCTCTTCACTCCAAATACGGCAATTCTGCTTATTCACGTATTTATTTAGCCAAAAATGAGCCTCGTCGCTGAAGAAAATTTTGCGATAATTTCATAATTTCGACATTTTTCACAGAGCACGAATTTTGATAATAAATTTCAATAATTTGCAAACGTTGTTCAGGCGTAAGTCTATTCATGATGAAATGGCAAACAATACTGAATCGAAATGTCAAATGTTCGTGGATTTGTCATGTGTGATCTGTCAAAAATATAAACGTTAAAAACCAAGTAGCAAAAATATCACCCGTTATTATTTTGGACTCAATTTACACTCGGTGTGTGACTAGATGCAAAAAACACAGCCATTGTATGTTCAATGTCGAAAATTCGCCGTACCAACTCCAAAGCCTTCTTTGGCTCAGACAAACGTTCATTTTTATAATATTAACAAAAATATATGAACTAACTAACTAAGATAAACAATTGATATGAACTGAAACTTGTTTTTTTTTTTTTATAATTGGCGGTGATTTGACGTAACATAGCTGCTTTAGTAAGATGATTTCCGGCACACTTTACACACTGTTGCGACTTCTAAATCACTGGACATTACTCGTCGGAATCATACTTGGCATGCTTGCAGTATGCACAGCTAGGTACGCCCGGTGGGCGAGGTTCTTGATCCGCAAGTAACCAGACGCTAACAAAGAATTTTGTTCAAGATTTATGATTTACTCTAGGACAGCGGACGGACACTCTCTCTTATCTTCTGATTTTTGGATTAACCACGACTAAGTCGAATTTTGTTCATTTTGGGCAGCAGATGTTAGCCGCCTCGAGTATCTTGTTCAAATCTCTCCCTCTGACACTTCGTGTGTGCACCTTGACAGCAAATACTCAGATTTTAAAACAAGTGGCTGTCCCTTACCTCGTCTTAACAGGATTACTCACGACATCATATCAACAACTGAAGTCTTCACGGCCATACCACACATAACCCCCTTAGATAAACACTGTTTAATTCATTGCAGATAACTTACTCATATTTATTTAATTTAGCTCTAGATAGTTGCATGATTTTTGTTTAATTTTAATTCATAGTATATAAGTAGGTAGTTGAAATATAGAAATATTTAGTCTAAATTTAAGTAGATCAATTAATTTATTTAGGACTTCTTTTTCTAATGGTTTTTTTTTTTTTTTTTTTTGTTAGACGAAACTAGCAAGAAATACATATGCAGATTATGGCAGAGCACAAAAAAAAGTGTATATGTACATTTGTGTAATTAAGAAAGAAGTAAAAAAAAAATATAAGAGAGGAAAACTCACCACTTACGGTCCAGATGATTGTGCACAATAATCCGCAACGTAGCTGTATGTTCTTGATGAGATCTGTAAGTTATGTGGGAAATATATGCCAAGATCACCTGCCAATATTTTGATGTATATCTGCACGAGTTTGCGTCATACACAAATACCTTATTTCTTACTCTAGGTTCTATTCACTATAACAACTATGTATATATATAATTTACGAAATTGAGATGATCCCCTTTTTCTATCTTCCACTTTCCGATCCAGAAGGGAATCGTTATTCTAACACAGATTGAGGATTATAATTTCGGGGCTCCAGATAGGCGTTCGGAATACTCCCCTTCTCCACTTCACTGATTCGGGTGACCACTACCCGGAGCTCCTGGGAGTCTAAATCACCTGCCCTCCTTGATTTTCACACCCGTTCATACACCACCCGATTTTAAACGCAAATCACTCTCCGCACGCCCACTACACTTGATAGATGACGAATTGAATTGGCTGTAGCTGTCGATTCGAGCTTATGTGACGAACTGACCTGCTTCTTGTTTGATTGTTATGCTATCGCAGCGAGCAGTTTGTCAAAATGTAGCGGTCGTGGTGAATTTGGATGTTGTCTATTTTCAGGGAACGGTGATTCTCTTCGTTGCCTTCTGTCGAGGTGCGAGGAAGAAATGTCAAGTGAAAAGCGAACAGCAAAGCTCCAGTTCTCGGTTTCCAATGCGGATCGTGACGTAATCAATCGCCGCGAATGGAATTCTTGTTTTGGCGGGCTAGGGTTCTTATCAGCGATCGACTAGAGATACGAATACACGTGAAAGAAAAAAAGAGGAATTGATGTTAATCCTCAAAACAATCACTCCACCTCGTCTGAGGCTTTGCTGCGAAGCTTTGGTCTTGATTTGCTTTGCGAACGTAATTTTCCTGCGCCACTATGGTCAGGATGATGGACTGAGAGGTATGGAAGGTAAAACAAAATAAATTCTTAGTTGGCTTGTAATCAATCAGCCTAATTAATCTTTTTTTATTACCTGGGAGGTATGTCTGAACTGGATGGTGGTCGCAAGTAAAAGATCGATTGCGTAAGATCTCAACTCTGACTAGGCAGGGTAGACATTTCGATTTTCTGCTTCCGGTTAAGCAGGAATGGAATTGATATATAGAGGGACAATGAATTTCGAAAATCACAGGGGTGTCAAAAAACCTGATATGGAATGATATCCAGAATTCCGGACGACATCCGTAACAACACCTAGGTTTTTTTTTGAATTCTTGACAGCGTTTACACTGCGGAATCAGTCTTGAATTCTTTCTTAAAGGTTCGATCTTAACAACAATATTGAGGATTGTTTTAATTTTGTAAATATCGTCTATTTTCTCTGCCTTATCAAAAGTAAGAATAAATAGTTGAAGACCACGCTGTACCACATTTTTTTCGCTATCTTTTTTTTTGTGTTTCTCTTTTGACGATGTTCACAGCATCTAAGATCTTATAACGGGTTTTCCAATAAGAGGTGTTATTTTGAATAGCCTGGTATTTCGGTAGCTGTCACTTTTGAAGCTGTCGTTTTTTGACATTTGACAAGTAGAAACTACGCTATTAATAAAAATGGAACGATACACGCTTCAACAACGCATTGAAATTATTAAAATTCACTATAAAAATGGTGAAAATTTGGCAGAGACGGTTCGTAAAACTAAAACATTTTTGGGTCGTCGTGAAGCACCTTGTCGGACCGCAATACAGAAATTGGTGGACAAATTCGAGCTGTTGGGACAAGTTAGTGATGTGAAGAATAAAACCCGTGCACGTCGCTCAAGAACAACTGAGAACATTGCTGTTGTAGCCCAAAGTGTTGAAGAAAACCCAGGTTTGTCCATTCCCCGTCGTTCTTTGGAATTAGGCATTCCACAAACGTCATTACACCGTATTTTGCATAAAGACTTGGGTCTTAAGGCTTATAAAGTTCAGTTAACACAAGAACTCAAGCCGGCTGATCATCAACAACGTCGTGTCTTTGCTGATTGGGTCCTTGAAATGCATGAAAATGAACCGGAATTTCATCGAAAAATCATCTTGACTGATGAGGCCCATTTCCACCTCGCAGGCTACGTCAACAAGCAAAACTGTCGCATCTGGGGCTCGGAAAACCCAAGAGTTATTGTTGAAAAGCCTCTCCATCCTCAACGCGTGACTGTTTGGTGCGGTTTATGGTCCCGCGGGGTCATTGGACCTTACTTTTTCGAAAATGAGGCTGGAGCAACAGTTACGGCCAATGGATTGCGCTATCGAGAGATGATTAATGATTTTTTATGGCCTGAATTGGATGGTATTGATCTCGACAACGTTTACTTTCAACAAGACGGCGCTACGTGCCACACAAGCAATGAAACCATCGATCTTTTACTGGAAAAGTTTCCGGACCGTGTTATCTCTCGAAGAGGTGATCACAATTGGCCACCGAGATTGTGATTTAACACCTTGCGACTTCTTCCTTTGGGGCCACGTGAAAGATAAGGTCTACGCCAACAGCCCAGCGTCGATTCAAGACCTCAAAGATGAAATTCGTGAGGCTATCGAGGACATAGGGCAGCCACTTTGCGATTTGGTTATGGAAAATTTCATGAAAAGGGTATGGTCCTGTAAGCGTGGTCTTGGCGGCCATTTGGCTGATGTTGTGTTCCATTATTAACGGCATACCTTCCTCTTTATAATGAAATAAACATCCGATCATTTATCTCCAAAAATGCCATTTTTCTTTGAATATCATAATAACACCTCTTTTTGGAAAACCCTATAGTTCCTCTTTAGATCGTTAATAATATCGTCTTTTGGACATGATGGGTGCAAACCTCTCGCTACAACACGTAAAGGTCTTTCCGACTTATTCTCATAAGTGTACCATTCCACATTTTCTTCGTTTAGTTTTCGCGACATGATAACGATAACTGTCAGGATCTTTCACGCAAACTTTCCATTTGTTGTTATTAAGTGAAATAACTTTAACGTCTTTAAGATAGTTTGCAGCCGGTTATACTCCGCAATACCGACAACATTAATTGGTGGCGGAGGCCTTATTTTGATAGGTTTTTCTTTAATATTGGCATCTTTTGGTGATGCAATTTTATCAGGAAAACAGGCGCCATCAGGTGAGGATCCAACCTTGCGTTTTTTACTCGGCCTTTTGTTTGAGGACTTATGTATTTCGCGGGCTAGCTCTTCTTCATCAGTCTCATAAACGACATTTTTCGCTTGTGAAGAACCAGCATTCGAGTCATTGTGGTGTTTATTCTTCAGCACCTCATTTTCCTTACGAAGAAGATCAACTTCTTTTTTTAACTCCTGATAAAGTTTTACTACTTCATCAAGTTTTTGACGAAGTTCATTATTATCTTTCTCAAGAATTTCTGTTTTCATTGAGTCGTTTTTTACTCGCGCATCTGGCGTTACCGGCGAACTCTTCTTACCGTTGTCACTCGATTGGGATGGAGGTGATCGAGCAACCCTTGCTTTCTTTAAGAAGGGATTTATTAAATGCAATAATTGGCTTTCCCCAGAATCCGTAGAGCCGACCTCCGAAGAGGGTGCATTTTCCAGTGAACCTGGATTGCCACCTGGGGTAATGTATCTATTTGTTTTACTCCTTGCGTATGTATGTATACGTTCACTCTCAGTATACGGAGGTTGGATTTTAGTCGCCTCTTACGACAGGCATGCCTTACCTCGGGTATATTCTTTTTTGTTCCCCTACCCGAAGGGGTAAACTAACCTTAATATCAAAAATTATCTATTTTATAAGGTCTTTCCTGACCAATAAAAAAGCAATCTTAATGGACGAATATTTCTTAAACCTTAGGTCAAACTCATGGACTTACAATACCATGTGTAAGTTGACACAATACAACCGCCTGGACATATGCAATGCTATTCTTGTTATGCACAATATCAAAGATGATTGATTAATAAGACAAAACATTGTCCATTTAAAGGCGACACAATACTTTTGAAATTAATTATTCAGCAACATTTATTAAAACTTAAGCAAAACCTGTTCAAAGCACAATGCCGCATACCTACCTAACTAAACTACGGACCTGAAATCATCATAATTATTATACTTACGACCATTTTAACCTATATATACGTAATGGTACGCAGTGCCGCCATTAAATGTAAGGAACAAAGTAACGGAGGCAGGACCTTTTAAGTATACCAGTAACATTACAGCACTTTGACTACCTTAACGGTGTTAAAGTTTTTGTTCTGATGTTGTTGACGATGTCAAAACATAGAGATATGAAATGCTAAATAATGTACCCAAAGCTCTGGCTCTCTCCCTGCCACGGTTTGAAGTGGTTCTGAGAAGGGGGAAGGTTGCTTAAGGATATGCCATGGTAGGGGTTGCTTCGCTTATACGCATCAAGCCTATAATGCATATAAAGGTATAAAGGTATAAACTCCAGACTGAGTCTCGAGGATATAGTCAGCTAATAAATTTGCTTTCAAAATTTGAAAAGTTTCCAAAAGGAGAATACGAAAATTAAGCCAATATTTATTTGTTTCCCAGAGTAAAAAGGAATAGAATAGAACTTTTGTTACCTTCCTCATCCTGGCATTCGCAGTCAGTTCAGTTAACTTATAGCTATAGCTATAGCATCATCGGAAGTAAGGACAGACTTAAGTAAACATCCAGCAGACGTTGGATTAAAATTTGTTTTACCTCTGCACCTTTTCTATCGTCATTGTTAATGGCATCAGAGGGTGTTAGGTGTAAGGTGTATACCTATGTACCTAGAGTGAAAAATGGGTGGTTTATGTTTAAATGAACACAACGACAGCAGCAAAAAACACAAAAACAACACCAACAACAACAAGAACACATAATAAGAACAAGTGTGCGGTTGTGTTCGAATGTGGTTGCATAAATTAAGGTCATTACCTAACAAAACAGGAGTTGCCAGCTTCCAGAGGCAGAGGTAAAAAGAGTCCTGGTCTTAGCCCACAGACCAAACCCCAAAAACATATCTAGCTGCTTCATCATATACATAACTTTATTGTATATAGTATATGCACAAGCGAGTACGTACACACACATGCAAAGATGTTATCTAAAATTTAAATAAATGTATGTAATTTATAAAACGCAAATTGCGGTTGAAAATGTCTGTGTAATTTGTTTTCACAGAGAGAGTGTGTTTTTGTAGGTTTATTTGCATTGACAATTTGAAAGTGGATTTTAAGCTTTGACTTCTTGAGGACTAAATTGAACCTTTTAATTTTTTTTTTTTTTTGTGTTTGTTTTCTTTTTTGGTTCTCAGATTTTAATGATATATTCTCGAAAGGATTTATTTGACTTTTGAACTTTATAGCTTTGACGGGTTTACGTGTATGAGCTGAGTATAGCGTGAATGTTCTTATCACGGAAAAACTGCTGTTTTTTTATTAACTACGTATTATTTTTGTCGACACACTTTTGTCAAAATCACAAGTCTGGCAAGAAATGTTTATCATATCATGTTTATATTGACATGCCCACATAATAAAGCTTTCTAATATTTCTTTTTATTTTGGAAGGAAAGGCTTATTCTCGCATGTATATTAAAAATCAGTGTTCATCCAGAAGGAAATACCAATATCATAATGGACGAACATCCTTCGTCAAATGCTCATTGAACTGTGGGTAATGATTTCGATAATTTATATTTTTTTATATTTTAGCCCCAGTGTTATCATTGAGTGATAGTGTGCGTATACGATTATGTGTAAGTGAGACTTTGAAAATTCTATTTTTTAGTGATACTGCAGTTTAATATCTAGAGAAGAGTGTCAATTGAAAAGAATGGAAAATGAACGACTGAGCAGATATCAGCCTAGTATTTTAGTTAATTATTGTTATAGGCGTCTATTAAATGCCGACAGCCACTCAATCGAACCGTATGTAAGATTTGGTCGTATCCTGACCGAATACATCCATAAGATCATCCTCGATTGAAGACCCCATATTTACTTGCGATTATAGATACTATAAGGCAAGTTATGGATTCGTGCAAAAAAATTCTAGCAATCAAACATGGCATTACGATCATAAAGAACACCAAAAAAGTTGATCCTCCAAATCCGTCTGTCTGTCTGTCTGTCCGCGAGCGTGCAGCCTAAACGGTTGGATGGATAAGCTTCAAACTTGGTAGATATTGTTTTTTCGGTAATATGCCCGTATGTTTTTTTCATTTTTATTAAGACGACAAATAACAGTAGCTCCCATAATTTTTTTTTGGTCAAAAATGAAAATCATATTTTCTCAAAAACGGCTGAAACGATTTTTATAGAAAAAAGGAAAAAGGAACATTTCTATAAATTTTTTTTTGGAACAAAAAATGTTATTTTTGAACATCTAGTAGTCCATTTTTTTGGTTTTCGATTTTCTGTGAAACGGTTGATTTGGTTTTTTTGGAAATTTTTTGCGCAGAAGCTCCTAAAAGGTTTAAACACTACTGTAAGGCAAAATTTTTCAAAAAAAAAATTTTTTAGAAATTAAAAAAAACTTTTTTTTGAAAACTCAAAATTTCGAAAACGCCTTAATGAGTTTTTTCGAAACTTCGTATTTGTTAGTTTTTTGACATTATCTTGAATAGTTAAAAAAAACTATATCCTAAAATAAAAAACAACGGTACCTCCCATACAAATGTTAAAAATAACCTTTAAGAAAAAAAAATATTTCTCGAAAACGACTTTTTATAAAAAGATGAGTGTCTCCTTAAATTAGTACAGTTCACTTTCAAGTATAAAAATATTTTTGGTTGGGTACTTATTAACGGTACTTCATATAGAATCACTTTTCATATTTTCGACTTTACCAACATTGGATGAATCGATTAAAATAATTTTTTTATACAAATGCTCCCCAAAATTGTTAATAAGACTGCATACCAAAATTTTCAAAAAAACAATTTTTTTTGATTTTTTAAAAAATTAATAATTTTTTTTTTTTTGAAAAATCAATTTTCCAAAAACTAGTTACAGGATTTTTTTTAGTTTGAATTTAATATGTATATTATTAAATATCTTCAAAATGGCGTTTCAAAATTTTTTTCTAAAAATGTTTTCAAAAATTGTATACATAAAAATTAAATTATTAAAAAACCGCTCCTACGATTTTTTAAATTTTTTTTGTATATTCTTATTTATCCACGAATTTAAATTGCATCTTTGTTTTCCCTCAAACTAAAACGACTAAGCAATATAAAAACATATACTAATCTTTGCGTACGTCACTGAATACTACATACAACGAAGGACCTCATATATTTATTTGTGCCTTTTAAAATCACATGAATCTTAGTATGCATATTGCACCTAAATTATAAAGTTATATGCAATTATCTACCTACCCTCTACATCCTTCGTTTTCATTATTATATGTAAATGTTTACATACTACTTAGGTTCCATCTATATGCATATGTATATAGATACATTTTACTCTCCTAACTTACATAATTAAAATTAATAACTAAGATTTAAAGATACATTCCTTGAATTATCCATTCGACGACAATTCATTATACTAAGACTCAAGGTTATCTTACCTACATAGGCTTTAAACCTGCATAGGATAACTACACCTAATTAACTAAACCTCAATGATTAGCTACATTAAAGTTGTTAGCTACAAGAGCAAGTTCGTACGATCCAGTTGTGCATTTTATTTATTTATATATGTAGGTACTAGAGGGCAAATTTTGCATTTCGAAAAAAACTCGAGATTTTAATCAAACTTGACAATACGATGATAGAGAATACAAAAAAGTGGGTCCCGCAATTTCGTCGGTCTGTACAACCAGCTGCAGCCTAAACGGCCGAACCGATTTTTTTCAAACTTGGTATGTAAGCGTTTTAGGTGATTGTCTCAAATAGATTTTTGAATCGTTTTTGTAAGACTAACACTAACGGTACCTGCCATACAAATTTGTCTACCATTTTAATTATCTCGAAGACGGCTCTTACGATTTTGATAAAAAAAAAGTGTACCCAGAGAAAAAACAACGTAATATCAAAGAAAACCACTTTATTTGATATTTAGGAATTATTCGGAATTAAAGATGAAAATTTTAGAATCAAAGTGGAACATCATTGATTCAACGTGTTTTCCGATATGCAAACGAATAGTTTTCAAGCTCGATTTAAATACGTTTTCCTTTGATTTAAGGTGGAATGGTGCATCGTTAAATTAAATGTATTCGAGTTTAAAAATATTACGAACCAACGTTGAAATCATTTAATTTTAATTTCACTACGTTTCAATATTGTTTTAAGTAAATTCTAATAGAAATTACTTTGAAATGTTAACTTTTTAGTTTTAATATTGCCAACCATGAAACGTTGTAGAATTTACTACTTTACGTATTTAAAATAACAACCCATGATTTACATCAATCTGAATTTAATAAAAGTCTTACATTTTTTTTTTAATAAAAAGAACGATAATTTTGAAATATAAAAATTGTATTTTTATTGTTTTGTTTTGTAATAAAAATTTTAATTTACTGGATATTAATGTAGGAACTTGTGCGAAGAAAATGCTAACGATCAACATTTCTTATTTGCATCGGGATTCGGAAAAATGCATCAGAAAATGGTGTTTTGGCTAAAGACTTGCTCCAAATATTCTAATGTATAAAAAATAAACAAATTTCCATAAAACTAGGATTGATTTTCTTATGATTTCACTAAAACAAAACTTACTTTTCAACTTAGGGCAAATGTATACGTTTTCAAATTTTAATTTGAATTTACGTCGATCGTAGTAAGTCGATGTCATATTGAAAATCTTTCATCAATGTTTGTGAAAGAATAATTTAATGTATAAGTGTTATTTGTAAGTGGCTACAACTTTGAAATGATGCTGAACAAAGTAGAATCAACTATGTTGTACTTTGATAGTTGTGCGTGTAATTTTAATTTTGGATATATTTTAGCATTTTCCACTTTAAAAAAACGTTGAACGTACTTAATGATTTATGAAAGTTTTTTCACTGTTGATTCGACTAGGGTTCACTTTAAAACAAGAATGACATTACTTAAAACACCTATGCTTAGTTAAATCAATATATTTTCGACGTTAAATTAAATACGTTCATGATACTTTTTTCCAACGTTAAATCAAATACGATTTATTAAATTTTACGTTTCCTTTTTTCCCTCAGTGTATAGGTATCTTCTACATTTCGGTCTAAATTTTTTTTAGAAATTTTGTAATTACCAATACCTGTCAGACCTTTATTTTGAACTTTTTCATAAACGACTCATCAGATTTCGATCAAAATTTTTTATGTAGCAGGTCATTTGAATTCTAAATAATACTGCATACCAACATTTTCGAAAAAAATATATTTTTGGATTTTTGTAAATTTTGAAAATTCAATACATACATTTTTCGAAAACGGGGGGAACATTTTTTCTGAAAAGTTGTTCTTAAATTTATATTGTTAAATATTTAAAATTATCATACCAATATTTTTTAGAAAAAAAATAAGAATTTTTTTATATAGAAAATTAAGTGAAAAAAGACTTTAAAAATGTGTTTAGTCGTTTCTCTTAAGAATCTTTGGCATACAGTGTCATCAAAAATAAGAGCAAGTACTGTGCGATCCAGTCGTGCAATGTATTATTTTTTTTTTTTGGAAAATAAAAACAACCGACCGCTGTGGAGTACCTACAAAACTACAGTGAGTGTTTTATTAATGTGTCAGAGGTCATTTGTTTAACATTATTACATTTATATGATCATGTTGTGAATTGCTTACAAAAGAGATTGGATGAGTACCTATATAATTAATTTGTACATATGTATGAATGCACTAGTGGTTGAAGAGAAATGTTAATATTGTGGAATACTCTCAACAGTTCAAAAGTTGAAACGCGTTTTCGGCGTACCATATCCCTGTTGTGACCACCAAATATAAATCCGCCAAAAGGCTTTTCGTACATACAACTCTTTAACACCAATGTTTCACAAAAATATCTTGAATGCAAAGATCTTAAATATTTATATCCTCTCGCAGTTCCAAAGAAGTCAAATCCAATACCTACTTTATCTGTCTGAAGCTTTTGCAACTAATTCTTTAATAGTTCGGAAAACATCAAAAAAACGTCTTTCCTTATCTTTTTCATATCTGTCTACCTTTTTTTCTCTTTCGGACTAATCTATATGGCACCCAACTATAAGAAAAACAACGCAAAACTTAAAACAAAATGGCATCCTAATCGAAAACGCATATCTCAAAGAAAGTAACATCTACCAAGAAGAAAGTTTTCTTAAAAAAAAAACACAAAAACTATACAAAGACAGACGCTGATATACACAGAAAGTGCATCCTGACAGAAAAGATAAAGAAGCACGCATAGATACAGTCAGGTGGACTGAAAAAAAGATTTAGCAAAAAAAGTCAACTTTTACCGGTTGGCCGACGGCGGGCGGCGGCGAATGAAAAAAAAAGTCCACGACCCTACAAAGTATATATAAATACAATGTCCCACCAGAAAGAAAATCGATAAAGCGTTAAGCACTCTTCCTTTTTTTCTTGTTCATCTTGAAAGATGCCGAATACATCCTTGCTTCCTTCGTTCCTTTTACATATACATACATATGTCTGTGTTGAAATATACTGTCTAGAGTTGCACACTCTTTAAACGAAAAGGCATCAGGTCTATGCAAACGTGATGCCACTAGGTATATAGTATGCCTACCATATATGTTGGTCGGTTAGGTTTAGAATCACAAAAGTCTTTAGGGTAATAACAGGTTACACTTCCATAAAAGAAACAACCACATATACATATGTAAGTTGTAGGGTAGGTACATATATCCTTGAAAATGCTTAAGGTATCCCCTTAACACTGAAAACGATTCATTAATATTTCATAGAAAAACAACAAAAGTGCAAAATAGAAAGGAACAAAAAAAGATATAAAAAACAGCAAAAAAAAAAGCTTAAAATTTCCCAAACCTTGGAAATTATTTTACTGTGGTTCTTATTCCTTTGGTATTTCGTTCTTTATTTTTCCATCGCCGATACTGTCGTCCGTACACAGCCACCCAAACGACCCACCCACCCACGCACTTTCAATGAAATGAAAAGACGTAGAACAGAATGGAATGTATTTCGAGTGCGAGTTGATGTGCAAGAGAACAAGCACTAAATTTAATAATGTAACGAAATGTATTGAAGAGAGGTCTTTTGTTTTGCAAACTTGAAGGTTTGCAAAGCACGTTCCATTAAAAATATAAACTTATAAAATATTCTTAAAGAAAACCAAACAAAAAAAGGACTTAATGTACTATACTTACTACCTGTGGAAGGACAAACAAAAAACTAATTTTGTTTTGCTTTTGTTTTTATTTTTATAGGTAGGTATAGGTGTAAGGACTTTTTATGACGGCGCGAAAACGAAAAAAAAAATGGTGAAGGTGATAAATGTTAAATCAGTATGCTGCTAAAAGGATGTATCCTTTCGTTTTCTTATTCTTCATTCAACTTGGTTTTATTTTATTCATCAGAGTCCTTATTAACAATTCTTTAAAATGTTCACCAAAGTTGACAATTTGCAAAAAAAAACAAAAACAAATTACAAAACAACCAAATATACATACATACCTACCCACGAAAGGACCTCCTTTGCTGATGTTTGTTGATGCTGTGTAACAGCTTTACATAATTGATTAGAGTGTAAAACCAAAGATTTACATTCATAGACAAATAATTCCTAGTATTTTTTTTATAATTGAGCTCCCAGAAGCGTAATATGTATGCTACACTCCGTCTCACTTGATTACCAACAGACAGTTTGTTGTTTTAATCTTACGATATTTTTCAAAACCTAATCTGCTAATCTGAGAAAAAACAATTGTAAAATGAATTGATGTGTTATGTTTTTATTGTAAGCAAAATGAAATGCACGACTGGATCGCACGAACTTGCTCTTATGTTCGATCACATCGTATGCAAAAGATTTCTATTAAAAATCTAAATATATTTTTAAAGTCATTTTTAACTCAATTTTGTATGTACATATACAATTTTTTTTTTAATTTTGTTCTAAAATAAATTGGTATGACAATATTAAATATTTAATAATATAAACTTTAAAACAAAAGATTAAATCGGTTTAATTAAAGAAAAAATAATTAAAAATTCTGAAATAAATACTTAAACTAATTTGAGCTAAAAAAAAAAGTACGTCATTTTATTTCAGGATAAATTTGAATCTACGAAAAAAAAAAAATTTTAAATCTGTGGAGCGGTTTTTGAGACAAAAAGTTTTTTTTTAAATCTTTTTGAAAATACTAAAAAAAAAATCAAAAACATAGGTATTCAGAAATCATAGGTATTCAGAAAATACATATAAATATAATTTTTGAAAAAAAATTAATGTGCAGTTTTCGAAATATAATTTTTTTTAATTTTTTTCTTAAAAATGATTTTAAAAATACAAAAAACTATTAATTAAAAATATTCTATTAGAGTCGGTAGACATCGACCAAAAATATTGCGTCTTAGAAAGGTACGATAGCATCTAACTGATGAGCCCAACTATCGTGCCCGGGCGAAACGCATTTTGGACTATAGGTCACAAAATATTTCAATGGGCTTTAATCCACACAGTCCACAAAAACAACAACAAAAACAAAAATAATATGTAAATATTGTTTGCGTTTTCTTCGAATATAATTAAAAATATTGGTACGCGGTATAATTTGGGCAACCTAAACCTATACATGTGTGAAATTTCGAAAATAGATTTTCCAATCGGATTTTAGGTCCAAAATTAACGGTACCTACCATACAATTTTGTCTACCATCTCATTTATTTCGAAAAGGGGTCTACTGATTTTGATAAAAAAAGGGTGTGCACTATTTTAGGTATAGGAACTATTCATTTTGGTCAAAAATTTTTTAATTGCGATTTAGGTACTATAGGGCAAGTTTTCAGTTGGAATAAAAATCGAACTCGAGATTTTAATCAAAGTTGACATAACGATGATAAAGAACACCAAAAAAGTCTCTCCGGTAATTCCGTCTGTCGGTCTGTCTGTCAGCTTGTGACAAAAATTGGTATGTGTACTAATTTGAGTATGGTCTACATTTTGGTCGAAAAACATTTTAAAATATTTGGTTATTAACGGTACCTGCCATACAACCATTTTTCTTAAATTTTGAACTTGGTCATAAACGGCTTGACAGATTTAAATCATTTTTATTCAGCAAGTCCTTCACATTATAAATGATACTACATACCAAAATTTTAAAAAAATATATTTTTTTTGGATTTTTGAAAACAAAATATTTTTTTTTGAAAATTCAATAGGTATTTCGATTTTTTAAGTTTATATTATTAAATATTTAAAATTGTCATACCAAGTTTTTTTTTTAAGAAAACAGTTAAAATTTTGTAAACAAAAAATTAAGTAAAAAACGATTTTTAAAATATATTCAGATTCTTAATAGAAACCCTATGCATACGACGTGAGCAAACATAAGAGCAAGTTCGTGCGATCCAGTCGTGCATTTTATTTTTTGTTGGATTTTGGGTTCTCTGGATATCGATTCAAAAATGTCGGAAACCAATTTCTTTCCTTTGAAAGCGGCTATTTATGGTGCGATTAATATTGCAGAGCACAATGTTAATTGTTCTTTACTTCCTTATCATATTACTTTTATTAAATATATAATTGTCCTTTTTTTTGTATTAAATAATTTATTTATTAAACATCAATTAAGTACCTTAAGTCTCATTATCAATTATTTCATTCTAATGATTTTTTTCTTTATTCTTTCTACTTTCAGGTAAGCCCTCTTTAGTCGATGCTCGTAATTTAATTAATGACTCGAAATATCCTTTTTACGTGTGCTCTCTTTAAAAAAAAAAATTAAACAAAATATGTAAAACTCTTTAAAAAATGCTTCAAAACAGAACAACAAAAATATTAGACATTAGCCAACACAAGGATTTCTCGGTAAGAAAACAAAACAATTTACTTTCGGTTCTTTAATTGAAACAACGCAAAAGAAGTATCGATTTTTTTTTGCCGTTTGCTGTTAGTACAAAAAAAAATTAGCAACAACAACAATGCATACCAAAAAACATTGACAAAATAATATGACGAAACTTTTTAATTAAAAATTCAAATTGATTCCGGACGGTTACCTCAATATTATTCCCTGTGTAAGCATGAACACTTTAACACACCTCCTTTTTGGTTTGTTCCTTTTATACAAGCTAGAATAAGCCGTAGTTATAACGAGGACATAGCTCCTTATAGGTGTAAAAAGTACAAGTAACAGCGGTCCTCTGGCACTAGAGATGACGACAAAAGTTACAAAGAACAAGTATAGGTAGGTACGCCTTGCTACTTTAGGTACCTTCTTCTTCGCATAACTTAAGGATTCTTCATTTAAAATTGACGCATGATACACTTTAATAATTTTTTCCCTGGATTCTTCTTATTCAAGAGACGTGTGTCAGTGTTATACATACTCGTACATACATACATATCGAGACTGTGCAAGGAGGCTGCGACTGGTGTGTTGCAATGTGCACAAAGGTAACTTTGTCCGAAAACTTAGTTAGTGAAACAGAGAGACAATAAAGCTAAGAAAAGGAGAGAGAATTTAATTGCTTTTTGCAGCGTTTCTTGTCGGAATGTCCTTGTCGTCGGCGCGGCGTTGTTCGGCTTCGTTACTCGTCGTCATCCTATTTGTAGTTGTCGGGCTGTGAGTAAAAGAAATATGAATTTCATTCTTCAAAATGCTGATGAAAATCTTTTAGGTATAGACTAATTTTCTCTTCTTTCCCAACCAAACCCATTCCATACCGCGCTCATAAAATCATTCCAAGTTATGCTATGAAAGTTTGAAAAGTTTATCCAAGTAATTGATGCAAGCAAAAGTTTTCCACTGTATACCTACCTACCGAGCTGCATGATGATGAATTGTCCTTGGCATATTATTACTAACTGATTCTTGGTAAAGGTATAACTATACAGTACAGACTTAGGTACCTTTATAGGTGGGTTTCTTCTAAACTACCCGAAAACGGAAATAGAAAAGGAACCGAAGGACATTCCTGTGGAAGCATCTGAATGGGTTATCTATGGAGCGGTATGAGTGAATGTTGGTAAAAGTTTGTGATTTATATCAATTTACATCTGTGCTGCGTGTCCTGCAATCAGTTGTGCTCCAAGTTATTTGCTTTCAATTAAGTTGCGTTATGCATATACATTCTTTAAAGATGCACAGCCCTTACCTACTTTCGTATTCGAATTAATTGCAGTTGACAGGTTAGATGCATTTTACTATTTGTTTTCTAAAGCTATCGCATAGTTGTTAACCTTTGAACTTAGATTCGACAAGGAAACTTATACAATTCTGAAGGTAAATTGTAATTGCACAAGTTAAAAGTTAAGACATTTCATGAAAAGTCGAAATGTTATTTTATGTTAGTTTTAATATTTTCGGAAAACTATCTGTAAGATTATTAACAAAAAAAAAGTACATGTTTTTTTCTCCGACGAATACTTTCTATGCAAAATCTTTTGCATAAGGTACTTTTTATTTTTATTCATCTATACTTCCCCAGAAGTTCTAAGGATATCATCTTTTATCATTACTAAATAATCTCAAAAAAACAAAGTTTATTTTCAACTATTAGAGCAAAGATTTATAGAATAAGTTATTTCAATTCTAGGTTAGTTTATTATATATGTGCTCCATGCCTTGAGAGTTTGCACATAGGGTAATTGCGGGAGAGATGCCGCGCTTTTTCAAAAATCAATGAAATTTTTTTATTTTAGTAAAATGAACTTTATTTATTCAAAAAACTTAACAATGGATTTATGTTCTACCATAAAAAAAAAAACAATTAAAATAAAAAAAATAAAAATTTTCATAAAAAATAACAAAAAAAAATACATTAAGTGTGCCATCCCTCCCTGCATGTGTGGTAGTGATGCCGCATGATAAATTCATTGAACTTAAGGATGTTTCTTTCGTTCTTGCTCACGCCCACAATCGGTGCAAAGCGTAGATTGTAGTGTTTTGTAAGTTGTACAGTTTTCTTGTAGGCATTTCTGACATTTTGTACATCCAGTCTTCTCTTTTTTAATTTCAAAATATTTTTTCCAACATTCAACACAAATATTGGGACTTCAGTCTGCTCAACCTTCCTTTTAGTATAATTTTTTTTTCTTTCGGAGACTTGCAGGTTTTCTTTTTTTCAATGAAACTAGACTACTAACTGCCTACATACGTCTTGAAAAAATCGGCATTGGAGTTTTAGGTAGTGGTGAAATTGCTTGCAGTAATTTTGTTGGCGTTGGGTTTTCGACAGGTGATGAAGTGTGTGTTTCATTTTTGGAATAATTGCAAGCATGCGATCCATTCCTGGTGGTTGGAATTATGGGTTCTAAGATTGTTTCATGTCATGAAACGGTATTTTCAGAAGGAAGGGGCTTCTTTAAAAATTCCTATCTTTTAATCGTCTCGATTCGTGTTCTAGCTAGTGCGCCAAATAATTTTATCTGCCTTTCGGAGAGACATCCCACTATAAATGTTTTTTCGGGATTCTTCCAGCACCTCTTAAGTCTAATTACCAATTGTAGTCTTAATATTCGATTTAAAAAAAAGAGGTAAACAAATTCAACATGCGGCATCTTTTCAAAAAACTGCGGCATCTCTCCCCAAAGTGAGGGAGATATGCCGTACCATACTTCAAAACAAGAAAAAAATTAAACAAAAAAAAAATATACCTATGAAAAAAAAAGCAAGATACATTTTTTTGCGCCTATGACTGGATCCCGACGCGGCTTCTCTCCCGCAATTACCCTACATAGAGTCAGAATTATATTGTTTTTGGTTAATGTAAAATTTCTCACATAATATGCGCATCGTTTTACAGTGTCATAAGCAAAAAGCTCTATAATTTTAGACACACCTGATTGACCTGTTTGATATAAAATTACCCAGTATCTTACAAAAATAAGGATGGGTCTTGGTGTTGTCAAAAATTAAAAATTTTTAATATGATTATTTTATTTTGTTATGCATGTTATTCAGGTAGGAAAGTTAACTTTAATCATCTTATAGTTTTGTTTCGAAAAATTGCAATTATAGAATCGTTGGGCGCCATTTTGTTATCGCGAAAACTGCTCGAGAATTTCGCGAATCAAACAGTAGGTATCAGGGTACTTTTGTATGACAAATTAATAAGTAGATAGTGACAAAATGAACAAAATTCCACACTGAAAGAATTTCTAGAGCAGGGGGTCAATTCCCGATCTGTGAAATTATGAAGTGATAAAAAAAATATCATTTCAGTTTTCATAGAGGTTTATCATTTTCCAACTTCACGCACACGCCTAATGCGATTCTAGAACTCATTGTGATAAAATTTGTACTAAAAAGTTCTAAATGATAAATTCTGTCATTTCTGATTAGATTTTTTGTTGGGAAAGGTAAATATTTCATTTCAGTTTCTAAATTTGCTTAAGAATAATGTACGGAATAATAATTCGTTTAATAAATTAATAAAAGACGTCGCGTCGTACTGAACAATTGTGGGTTTTATATTATATTCAATAGTATCTCTGTTTTGAGTAAGATTTATTTTTTTTTTCATGTGAGGATATTGAGGCTTTCCATTCGAGATAGGCAGAATCTATTCAAAGTTACAACTAGAAGCACTTTATTGGACTTTATAGATTCCCAAAACATTTATGCATGGATTTAATACGTGAATTGAGAGCATTATTGAAAAACACTCAACTTATAAGTGCGCTCCAAAGCCATTTAAATATGGTAAAGTGCTCTGCATTTTTTTGCAATGGGTAGTTTCCAACGATCTGTCGCGGGAATGATCACCGTCCGTCGCGTGGGCTGTTGTCAATCTGTTGATTAACAATTTCGTTATTTCCTCGAATAAACACAAATATAACTTATAACCAAAATAAATTTGTGTATAAATATAATTGTTGCTTACTTGTCATGTGCCAAATCCTGTTTTTCTTCTTAATATTCGATTAGAAACATTTTCTTCACAAAACAATTGACTGTGATAAAAAAATTATCATATGAAAAATGTTTGGCATTTAACTTCACTTTTTCACGAATCGAGAATCGAATTAGACGTGAAAGCGTGATAAAATTTATCACTTCACATCTTCACAGATCGGGAATTGACCCTCAGATCAGGCGAAATAAGATGTAACTTATGAAAAATGAATCCAGTTTTGTACCCTGGCACAGAATTTACCAACTCAAAACTTTTTGTTCGCAATTTGCAAAACTGTCTGAAACGATAATACTGAAACTCACAAATCAATTGTTTGGAAGAACCTTACTGACAATGTATGGACCTCGAAAAAGCTGCTCAAACTTCCGTTATGTACCTGTGGTATCTGCTTTATTTTTAACTAGCTGACCCGGCGAACTCTGTTCCGCCTTAGATTCAATAAATAAGCAGATTTTGGATTTTATTAAGTTCAATTTTTGATAAGGAAATACAAATAAAAAAATTAAGAATATTGATGAATCTTTTTTGTTCATGTATTTTGGTGCATAGGTTGCCCTCTTCAGTTAAGTACATTGTAAACCACGACATTTTTGGTCTTATTATCGGGCGCTGGAACAAACACCTCAGATGATCTTCCGACCCATTTTACATAAAATTGACCATGGGGAAAACATAGATAATCCAGATTTAAACCAAACTTTCAAGAATTGGCCTCGAGATTTGTTAATGGTCATTGCGAACGGAAGACGGATCTGAAATTGAATCTTTTAAACTCAAGCGGCATATTGGTTGAGACCATCGGGATCCTCGGAATGAGAACTTCATTTGCTTCGAATTTTCCTTTGAGTATCGTCGCGTAAATCACATTATTCATCAATTTACTTAACACCAAACGCGTAAAGTTGCACAGTTTTGGTTTGCTTATGTTTCGAAGCATGATTATTACGGTGCCAACCTTTAGGTTTAAATTGTGCCATGGTAAGCCAGACACATCCAAGGAGTTTAAAAATTTAATTGGATAGTTGGTGGCTTCATCTTCATTATTTTGTTACACAGTCATTAGATTTGAATGAATGCATTGTTGCAATGATCTCATTCTGAATTATGTAGTTTAGATCATTTACATTTTCTTAGCCGCTAAAATTGCTCGCTCACTCAACCATTCATTATTTTTGCAGTTACTACATAATGATGTTTGGGAATACTTTGTTAATAAGTTCGTTTTTCGATGAGACAAAGTTACAGAAATTATGAGGAATTGAAATCAATCCGCTCAATTCGTCAACAGGAACTCGACCATTACCGATTGTCAGCAATTGCTCACAGAAATCTTCGGCAGATCTATCATTAGGGCCCGTTTCCTGATACACAACTTAAGCATTTAAGTTCTACTTAAGAACTTATGCGACAGTTTACGCAGAAGGAAAGAGTATCCCCTAAGCGTTTTAAGTTGAACATAAATATTTATGATTCACGTCACGGGCCTAAGAAATGCAACTCTCATGTTTGTTGTCGCCATAGATTCGATGATTTGAGGCTATTTCGTCGGCAGCCGTTGGTCTTGGAATAACTGACAGTGTTTGGCGGAAATCGTTCATTGCTCTTCCAAAACATCTCGAGTCATTGCGTTGATCTATTAATGTTCTGTCGGCTTTTTTATGTATCCGCCTAGAACCTTTTACCAACGACCTGATCGGATTTTATCAGTGTGGCTTTAGGCGAGGAAAATCGACTAACGATCAGATTTGCACACTCCGGCAGATCCTGGAAAAAACCCAAGAATTCCAAGTCGATACGCACCATCTCTTCATCGACTTTGAAACCGCCTATGATAGCGTTGATAGAGACGAGTTATACAGAGCCTTGTCACATCTCGGTGTCCCTACCAAACTTGTCCGCTTGTGCAGAATGACAATGAAGGAATCTCGCTGCTCCGTCAGAGTCGGTAAGAACTTCACCGACGACTTTGATGTCGAGAATGGTTTGAGACAGGGTGATGCGCTATCATGGAATCTCTTTAACATCGTGCTGGAAGCAATTGTGCGCAATTCAAATGTCAACACCAGAGGCACAATTTTTCAAAAGCCCGTTCAACTCCTTGCTTATGCTGATGACATTGACATCATAGGCAGAAGAAAGCGAGCTGTCAGTGGAGCATTTGCAAGTATTGAAGCGGAAGCGGCGAAGATGGGTTTGACTGTTAACTAGACGAAAACTAAGTATATGCTGTCATCGAGAAGAGAAGTCCAGCACTATCCACTGGGACAAAGCGTCACGATTGGCGGTTATAACTTCAAAGTAGTCAGAGACTTTGTTTACCTGGGATCCACTATTACATCGCACAACAATATCAGCGCGGAGATCAAACGAAGAATCACACTTGCAAATCGCTGTTTCTTCGGGCTTAGAAAGCATTTGAGCAGTAAAGCCCTCTCTAAAAGAACCAAAGAGACCCTATATAAAACTTTAATCATCACAGTCCTGCTGTATGGGGCAGAGGCATGGACACTGACAAAATCGAATGAGAACCAGTTGGGTTGCTTTGAGAGAAAGATTCTTCGAGTTATGTTTGGCCCAGTGTGCATCGGTAGTGTGTGGAGAAGAACATTTTACAGGCTCTACAGCGATATCAACCTGGTCAAAAAGCTAAAAATACAGCGACTGAGATGGCGGGTCACGTGGAGCGTATGCACATCGACGCACCAGCCCGATGAGTCTTCGTATCCAACCCCGGTGGACAACGCGACAGAGGAAGGCCTTATCTTAGGTGGCGCGGTCAAGTGGTGAACGACCTCAACCAACTTGGTGTGCGTAACTGGTGGCAGCCAGCTAGGGACCGGGCTAGCTGGAGAGGTTTGCTGGTTGAGGCTGTGATCCATCCTGGATTGTAAGCGCCATCTAACGTAAGTAAGTAAAGTAAGTATTAATGTTCTCTTAATTGCTTCTAATGCACGTTTTTGCACCATTGCGCATTCGTCCCAGATGATTATTTTTGGTGCTGATAAAACGTTGGCCATTGCTGAGTTGTTTGTAATAGTACATGTTGGTTCTTCAATAGTTTGAAGATTTAACGGCAATTTTAATGCTGATTCAGCAGTACGGGATCCTTCTAACAATGTGGCTGCTATTCCAAAAGAGCAACTGCAACCGAAATGTTGGATATCGCACAGTGGCTAAAACTACTGACATGAAGAATGTCTTACAGTTCCACCATGGACATCCAGGAAATATAAACCACCATTTCCATCATCAATAGCCTTCATTAATACATATTCATGTTCCCGTTCCAATTCTCGATTAAATGTGTCATTCATTTCACGATTTGGCGCTGGCATTCATAACCTAATTAATAAACTACCGCATATGAGGTAACACATGTCTTCGATCAAGAGTAAAGCCCGATTATGTATCTACTCTTTCATCTCAATATCTTGATTTCTGGAACTGACACGAATTTGATGTAAAATATCTTCTGACATGGTGCAGTTGCAGCGTTCCACCTAGCTGTTTACCCTTGGTGTACTTCCAGCATTCTTAACAAGCTGGATATCATTTTCGTCGCAATACTGCTCAGTGAGTTTGGCTGTGAGAGCTGTTCCACATTCGGTTAAAATTTTCCTAGCAACGACAAACACAAAGTACCCCGTAACTTCGGTTGATTTTAAGCGATTTATGTGACGTTTGAAAAAGAAATATTATCCAAACATCAAAATATAGTATGTTGCCTATCTGTCAAGCCATGAACTGCCAAATCCATTGGAATCCGATTTAAATGGATTAACCTCTACAAAATTCAAACAATAAAATTCTAATATTTTTTCTGGTTTAATTTTTTTGCATGACGCCTTTGTTTCAGGCATGGCACTCAACATTTGGGTTCCTTAAAAAAAAATCCATGAGTGGCTGCCGGATTTTATTTGTGTAGAAAAATGCTAGAAAATATTCCATACAAAATTCTGTCCTACACCCCCCCAAATTTTCGATAATTTTTTGCCAAACAGTTTTTGTTTTCAGTGGTCAAAAATGTAGTCTCTGCTATGATATTATAATTTGAAAACTAAGACAGGGTGTATTTTGGGGTTTTGTCTACTTATTCATTTTCAACATTCACAAGAAAATATTGTCGAATTTTACTGTCCGCCTTTATTCGGTTTCGCACAATTTGCAACATGTTTCCTTTATTTTTCAAAAATATTTCTGTCCTTTTCCTATTTTCTAGTTTCTTGTTTTTTTTTTTTTAACCATAAAATTCTGGCCTAATTCCACGAGTGATCTTAAGATAGCGTTCAATGGGTTGGCGAAGTGTATTCTGCATCTGTCAAACTCATAACTTTCAAAACAAAAATGACAAATGAAGCTATTTAAATTTTTTTTTGAGTTCATACTCATTTACAATAGCCTTTGTTTACTCTTTAAAACTTTGTCTATGAAATAAAATCCATAAGCATTTAAAATCCCACGACTAAATGCACCACTTGATTGTTCTTTCCGACATCATACTTAATGTGGTGGTGGCAGTTGCAGAGCATCCGCAGGAGATACAAAAAATAAAAATAAAAACAGAAACAAAATAGCTATGGAATTTCGTTTGTTCCCTCAAAGTAAAGTATGCTAAATTAAACTTCCACCTCAACTCACTGGACAGACAGACATGCCATTTTATACCATTACCTTCTTTGAAATTAAAAAAAAATATATATACATACATTTGTGTATTTGTATTTGTGCACATAGGTATGAAGACATTTTCCACATTTTGACCTTTAAAATACCGATTTTCCTCTTCTCGTTGGGGTAAAGCCTAAAAAGCGATTTATTCACAAATCCCATCTCATTTTGCCGACATCGCACTTGCCCCTTCGCCCTTGTCGCTCACCAGACCGTATAGACCATATCAGCCAAAACCGATATACCAAAACTCAACGAAGCAAGTGTCAGCTTGGGAGATTTAAACAAAGAGAAAACAAAAGACCAAGCACGGAAAAAATAACAAAAAAAAAGGACACACAGAAAAGAGGACGACTACAAAAATATTTGGAATTTCCTAGCCTAGGAATGGAGGCAAACATTTGATGGCCGGAATTTTTACAAAGCCTATATCATGTGAATGTGGAACTTTTTTTTATAAATATATATCTTTTAACTCCCACACAGCCCACACAACATAAGCTTTATTTTCTTTAAGTCTGTTTTTTTTTTTGATGTGCAGTACAAACGGATACCAACCGAGTTCAGAGTCCTTTGTGATCTTGCCAAAGAATACGTGAACAGCAATGAAATAAAAAAAATGCCAAAGGCTAACTAACATGTTTATCATTTACCGTAATCTGTGCCTTTGAGTCAAAAGCAGTGCGAGGGAAAATTTTGTAATAAAAAAAAAACAAACCATACCTCTGTTCTCGAAACAAGCTTTGAGGTTTTAATATCTATTAAGCTTGTCAAACAGGCAGGGATATCATTATTGCAACTTCAACTTGTGTTAAATACGATTAAAATATTATGTTAGCTTGAAAAGTCACTTTCAGACTGTAAACACCTTCAGCGAACAGTCGACTCCGCTTATTTCAACTCCACGTTTTGCTGAAACAACCTTTTAACTGAAATTGACACATGTATCCACAAAATTTACCACGAAGTGTATTTTTACTTGCGATATAGGTACTATAGGCAAGTTTTGCATTTTGAAAAAAAATCGAACTCGAGATTTTAATCAAAGTTCACATTAGGATGACAGAGAACACCAAAAAGGTGGGTCCGGCAATTCCGCCTTTCTGTCTGTCTGTCTGTAGAACAATCTACAGCCTAAACGGCTGAACCGATTTTGCTCAAACTTGGTGGTTAGGCGTTTTAGGTGATTATACAAAATATATTTTTGAATCGTTGTTGTTGCCCCAAAAATAACGGTACTTGCCATATAAATTTTTCTACCGTCTTAATTATCTCTTAAACGGCTCTAACGATTTTGATTAAAATTGGTGTGTGTACTGCCTTGAGTATGGTCTATATTTTGGCAAAAAAAAAATTAAAATATTTTGTTATTAACGGCACCTGCCATACAACCATTTTATTGATTTTTAACTTTCTCATAAACGACTGAACGGGTGTCAATAACATTTTTTTTTACAGGATCTCCTTCGAATTATAAATAATACTGCCTTTCAAAATTTTCGAAAAATAGTTTTTTTTTTTATTTTTGAAAAAAAAAATATTTTTTTTTGAAATTCAATATTGGGGTGGACGATTTTTTCTGAAATTTTGTTTTTGAATTTATATTATTCAATATTTTCAATATTTTAAATGTTCATACTATTTTTTTTTAGAAAAAATTTAAGAATTTTTATACATATATAAAAAATTAAGCGATTTTAAAAATACATTTAGCCATTTCTATTAAGAATATCTTGCATATAATGTGATCGAACATAGGAGCAAGTCCGTGCGATCCAGTCGTGCAATTTATTTTTATTTTATATTCGAAAATTTACTTAGAATGAGTCCTGGCTCAGTGATGTTCAAATTCATGTAAAAAATTATTGTTTAGCTTTTCTACGTAAAAAAGCGTAAATAAGTATAAAAAACGGAAAAATCCCGTAAAAACGTAAACATCTCGTAATAAAGGTAAAAAAGGGGTAAACAAAGTAAATTAATGAGAAAAATGAGAGACATTGTCTTTATCTGTCATCGTCATGTTGAATTTATAGATATTGATACTGAAACTGAATAATTATGAAACAATAATAACAATTGAAGCATTTTATAATGAAAAGGCATTTTACAAAAGCAAAACTTGTTTTTATGAACAAATCGGGCTCTTTAATAAAAAAAAATATTTTTTTCGCATTATTTACATTTTTACCTTTTTTACGATTTTTAGATAAACACAGTAAAAAATACAGCAGGTAAAAAATGAAAGAATAAAAGGCTAGGACTGTAAGCCTCTCAAATGTTGTATATTTGACAAATATACATAAAATAAAATGCACGACTTGATTGCATGTACTTGCTCTTATGTTCGATCACATCTTGGACAAAAGTTTTTTAGTATAGAAACAGCTCAATATGTTGTTAGTCTGTTTTACTATTTTTTTTTTCTAAAGAATTGTTTAGTATGTAAAAAATATTTTTCTAAAATTTTATAATTTTATTTATAATTTTAAAATTTATATATGAATTTTGATCGAAATCCTTCGACCCGATTATGGAAAGGTTGGAAATAAAAAAAAAAATAGTTGTATGGCAGGTACCGTTAATAACAAAATATTAACAAAAAAAAATTGACTGGAGTGTAGAGTATACCTCAAATAGTACACACTCTTTTTATTATCAAAATCGTTAGAGCCGTTTTCAAGATAAAATTGTATCGTAGGCACAGTTAGTATTGGACCTTAAAAAAAAAAAACAATTGAAAAATCTTTTTTAGACAATCACGCTTAAATACCAAGTTTGAAGTAAATCGGTTCAGCCACTTAGACTGTACAGGTAGATAGACAGAATGGCTCTAATAGTATTAAAAATCTCTCCAGTTGATGAGAGATGATGTCGACACCTCGGCGCTCAAGACGTTGACGAATGTATCTTAATGGGATACATTTTAATTTTATTGAAAATATTACAATAGTTCTAAAAAAGTATTAACATTTTGTATTTAATCCCGAGCTTTTTCAGGATTTTCTTGCGTTTGCGATTTTGGGAATTCAGAATTATGACCATTTTATGGAGTTTTTTTTTTATTAATTTAAAAGCAGTAAAAAAATATTAAAACCATTTGTGGACTTATGACCAACTCACTGCATTAAATGGGTTAACGAGTCAAAAACAGAACCTTACAGAATTTTCAACTGTCGAGTTATACACCTGCCATACTGTCAGCCAAACATTCTATTATTGAATTATTAGAGTTTGGGAAAAAAAACTATTATCTAATTTGTTATACATATCTAATTATGGACAGAGGCACCATCTGTGGCTGCAAGTTTTCAATTTATAACTATAAAATTTAACTTAAATAAAATTTAACATATTTAAGAAGAAATGCTAAGTGTGCCACATGAAAAATATTCCTTCTCTTCAGAATAATTTTCTAATCGCAAATGAGATGATGTGAAATAATTTATCACAATCCACCTGTTGATTTGTTTTCACAAGACAAATTCAATTTTCATTTTTTCATCATAATCATCATCAGCATAGGGCAATTTTCCTCGAGCAAACTTATTGCATACTCAAATATACTAGAATTTATACATAAGGAATCATTCTCCCTCGCTCTTCTACTATAGACGACCAACAACACGAAATCTATATTCCCATGATTCATACAGATTCAAGGACGATATCCCTGTTCCATCAAAATGATGATGATGGTTTGGTTATGCAAAAGTATATATACAGATATTTATGGGTATAGGGTTTGAGATTTATATGTGTATATAAATTTCAGTAGCAGAAGTGAAATTCTATTCCTTTTCAAATTGGAGAATGCAGTGGCATTTTCAATTATTACAAGAAAATCGAAAAATAATATTTTCATATTTTATTTCCCCCACAGGCGGTGTATAAAGTATTTTCAATTATGAAAGATTCGAAAAGCAGAATAGAAAAATAAATCTAGAATTAATAATTTTATATTTGTTCGTTTATGGTGAGTGAAATAGATAAAGCAAATTTATTTACTACTTTTACCTATGTACCTTTTTTTCTATAAGCTGTGGATAGTCGAAATATTGGAGCTAGAAAATGTTCTACTATGGCCACTGGGAAAAATTCTTTTCTTGTTCGAGCAACATACATTATTATAAATGGCTTTGGAATTTCTAGCAAACATAAATTAATTTTCTGTATCTAAGGAATTCCAGGAGATCGATATTCCGATTGCTATTGGACGTTTTAAGGTATATATGTGTAGGTGTGATATATACAGTATTTCCCACTTAACAAAAACCGATTCCGAAATAGAAATCACAGCCAGGGCTTTCTTTCTTTAGAATTAAATGTTTTATCTGTTTTGGTGAACAGTGCTGCCAATTTCAGTAATTCAAAGTTTCTACAATTTATTTATATTTTACAATTATTTGTGGTGGTTTACTAAACCGCAATTATTTTTACACATTAATTTAATTTCTTGGCTGCATTATTTCAGTGATGCGGATGTTAATTATCTGAATTAAAAGCTGTTCTTGTACAGAAAGTATGTAGTCGCAGGATTTTCAGTCAGCTAACGGGACAAGTCAATTAAGAACGAAATACTATAATACTCGTACATGCTATAATAAATAAACTTAACGACTAGATCGCACGTAACTGCAATTGCACTCGATCAAATTGTATGCACAAGATTGACAAATTTACTAACATATTTGGAAATTAATTTTTTACTTAATTTTTTATAAACAAAAATTCTTTCATTTATTTCTAAAAAAAAAAAATAAATATGGCAATTTTAAATATTTAACAATATAAATTAAAACACGAAATTTCAAAAAACAATCGTTCACCCTTGTTCGATATATAGATTTTTTTAAATGATAGTCAATAAACCACCTTATAGTCTTTTTTATTTATTTATTTTATGACGCGTTTCGGCTATATAGCCATCATCAGAAAATTCGACTGTTATATAAATGTTTTATATAAATCATTGAATTTTTTTAAACATAAAATAAACAATAAAAACAAATTTCAGTTTTGATTCTTATAAATTTTATCAAGTGTAAAGCCGAAACGTGTCATTAAATAAATAAATAAAAAAGACTACAAGGTGGTTTATTGACTTTATCAATCTAATTTAAGTCTTTTTGGTTGAACTTCTTTTAAGCAATTGAATTTTTTTTTTCAAAATTCGAAAAAAAAATATTTTTTGAAAATTTTGGTAGTCTTGTTTAAAATTAGAAGGACCTCGTATATAAAAATGTTTCTCAAAATCTGTCGAGCCGTTTATGAGAAGGTTTAAAATCTAAAAAATGGTTGTATGACAGGTACCGTTAATATTAAAATATTTTTTATAAAATTTATTATTATTTTCTGGAGCACGTCTAAAATTCCTCCTATATTTGCAACTTTGTATACCCCCAACATCAATTGATCAATTTTAATAAATTTCGATTTCCATTTTGAAAAAAAAAAAATCAATCGCTGTTGAATGAATTCAGTTTTACTATTTTCTTTGACTATCTAAGACCAATTTTCGTTTTGTGTTTAATTTTTATTGGTAGGTAGTTACAAATAAACGGACTTTGGAGAAAAAAAATCATCTTTTTATTTAGATCCACAAAAAAAGCAATTTCACAAGTTTGGATTTGTGGAAATATTGTTTAAGGTAGAACCGCACTGGGTGGTACTGCACTACAGAGGAACCACTGCACTGCAAAATATTTATTCGTATGAAATTCTATGGGCTATAGGATAACGCACTATGCGGCAACGGAACTTCGCGAAATGTGCTTTTGTTCATTGTTTAATGGAAGTTGTCCATGGACGGACTTTGCTTCACTACATGGACTGGGCCTATATTTTTGTGATCCCTTTGGTTTTTTTTCTGGACATAGAAATGGCAAAATGTTAACTATTTGTTCCTTATACTCCGCTTATGTTAAGTGAAGTCTGATGAGTGATTATTGAATTGAATGCCAAACGCACTCATAAAATAAATTTGTAAATTGACTTGAAGAACAAATATCTACCTATCTATATACTCAGAAAACAAATAAAAGCATGAAATATACAATTTAAACTCCGGTTAGTGTACGTTCAAACCAAGGGATATTAAAAGGAAACAAACAAATCTCCAGCAATTTTGTTTCGCCGTGTGAACGGCATAGACGATTCTTAAAGCATCAAAAAATTTCCCTGTGTAAAAAGGGAATTTGGCCATAGTGTATGAACAAACCCATTCACTTATTATTTCCTTTCTATTGATCCAAAATGAATATTGGAATTTAAAATTGAAAATGAAGAAAAAAGGCAAGCTAAAATGGTTTTCAAACATTAATTAATATTAGTACGTTTTTATACTTTCTTTTCTATATATTTAAATGTCATAATTTTGATATTTCTTCTTTACACAAAACTCTGTCATTTGCTTGTGATAGCTGTGCAGAGGTACCATTCTTACAAAACAATAAAAGAAAGGCTACAGTCGATGCGTTTTTTCAGGAATTACTTAATCCACTGGGCTTACTCAGTTCGGGAAAAATATTATTTCTCATACATTTTTTTCCCAGAACAAATTTTATCTCTAATTTTTCCCGACCCAGTACTCACTTCAACGCAAAATAAAAATCTTTGTTTCGAACTGTACATACAAAAATCTCTACTTAATTTTTCCAAGACAAACAATGTCCGAATCATTATTTTGCTAGACAAATTGTGATGTTTGATGTAAATCGTGCATTTTATAACCTTATATCGTATTCCCTAGCCCTTGCAATATTAAAAGATATTAGGAAAAAAATGATTGGAAAAAGTGTGAAGGTAAATTGGTTGCAAGAATTAAATCAATTTAACAGCTCGTTTCTGTATTAGGCAGTAGCGTAGCTATAATGAGAATTAGTAAGTACAATGAGGACGTATTTTGAATAAAATTATGAAAACATTTCTAAGATTTATTTGTTTAATTGTTGTTCTTATCAAAGAATGTGTTTGTATAAATTTGAATAGAAGGACTGGTATTACACCACGACTTATGATTCGCGACTCTTCTTCAAATTCTTCTTTGAAATTTCGTAGGCTGAGGCGCGCGCTATTACACACAAGACTTAGAGTCAAGACTCAAATTTTACAGTTTTTTTTTACTTCGAATTTGGTGTTTTTTTTTTAATTTATAATAACTGTCAAGAATATTTATTGAATCAGAAAACTTAATTTCGGGCTGCTGGTGAGTAAAACAAAGTAAATAAATACTGATTTGTAGGGCGGGTCAATAAGTCCGTAACTTTTTGAATTTCTGACCTCTTTACTGAAACAGCAACACTGCTCCTGTCAACAGGCATCTATCAGTTGACTCCTGTCAAAATTTAAATTTGCTGCGTAAGTTAGTTTGTGTTTGACAGCTATTTTTATCAGACTACTCACTAATTTGAGGAGAAAATGGAAAAGTGTGAATTTCGTGTGCTTATTAAGCATAATTTCTTGCGAAAAAAAAACCATTACCGAGACCAAGGCTAAGCTTGATAAATACTATGGGGACTCTGCACCATCGATTACAATGGTAAAAAAGTGGTTTACTGAATTTCGTTGTGGCCGTACAAGCACTGAAGATGCCGAACGTCCTGGACGCCGAGTTGAGGTCTCTACACCCGAAACAATCGAAAAAATTCACGATATGGTGTTGGCCGACCGAAGATTGAAAGTGCGAGAGATTGTGGAAGCCGTAGGGATCTCGCATGGCTCAGTGGTTTCAATTTTGAATGATCGCTTGGGCATGAGAAAGCTTTCCGCAAGATGGGTGCCGCGTTTGCTCACAGTCGACCACAAACGCAATCGTGTAACAACTTCACAGGAAGGTTTGGCGTTGTTAAATCGCAATATGGAGGAGTTTTTGCGCCGTTTTGTGACCGTGGACGAAACATGGATCCATCAGAGACCAAACAACAGTCAAAACAGTGGGTTTCTAAGGGTGAATCGGCGCCAAAGAAGGCCAAGGTGGGTTTGTCAGCCAATAAAGTTATGGAGACTGTTTTTTGGGATGCACGCGGGATAATGCACATTGACTACCTTCAAAAGGGAAGAACAATCAATGGGGAATATTGTGCCAACTTATTGGACCGATTCAATGACGATTTGAAAAAAAACCGACCTCATTTGGCCAAGAAAAAAGTTCTTTTCCACCAAGACAATGCAAGGGTGCACACATGTGCAGTTGCCATGGCAAAAATCCATGAATTGGGCTATGAATTGCTCCCTCATCCACCCTATTCTCCAGATTTGTCTCCGAGCGACTACTTCTTGTTCCCAAACCTGAAGAAATGGCTTGGTGGAAAAAGATTTGACTCCAATGATGAAGTCATCTCGCAAACATAGGCCTATTTTGAGGACCTCGACAAATCATTTTTTTTGGAAGGGATAAAAAAATTGGAGAAGCTTTGGACAAAGTGTATAGAGCTCAAGGGAGACTACGTTGAGAAATAAAATTATTTTTTTTTATCAAAAAATCCGTGTTTTATTCCAAAAGTCACGGACTTATTGACCCGCCCTCTATTATCTATTATGTCACGTTGCTATCAGCACAGATGATTAACACAAAGATGGGAAATTTCGGCATACATTTTGATATGCCTAACAAGCTAAGAACCATTTTGATTTCAAATGGTTACAAAAGTCAAATTTACAATACAACATTGTTTTTAAATTGATTTAGGAGGGTGAAAGGAATGAAAGTTTCCCATCTTCGTATGGGTCATCTGTGGATATTACCCGCACTCATTATGTTCGCCTCATAAGTCGTCGTGTAATGAGAAAAAATCAATGAGCTCTAAAACTAAAAGATTGAAACTGAAAAAAATCGATAAATCAGTTAAACTTAGTTTCGAAACGGGACAAGAAATATTTTTGTATATATATATACATATATATATTTCATTGACTTTACATAATGTATGTATAATGTATATTGAAAACGCTTAGAAACACAAACGAACTCGCGTTATTTTTGTTAAATGTTGTTTAGTCTTAAGCGTTATTTTTCTCATTCATTGTAAATTCCTTGAAATGTATGTATACTATTTCATATTATTATATCATATTATATATCATATACACATAAATTCAACATGAAATTAAGAGCAAAGCAAGTCAAACAATGTACATTATTTCTTTAAAAACAGTCACCAACATTAATATCATCAGTGACTATGTTCCTATTTCCCCTACTAAACATTTCTGAGATACGATTCTGTTCTCATTTGAATGGAATGTTTATCTCTACACCTTCAAAATTTTGCTTGAGAACAAATATGTAGAGATAAAATTTGCGTTTGCTCGAACTGAGTACTAGGCTTTGCTGTACAATGGATAGATTCCTAATAAAACACGGCTATTATTTGGATTCACATTGTCTTTTGAGGAAGCACAGTTTCTGTTCTGTTGATATTGTAATTACTTTTGTAAAAAAAAGTATATTTTTTTTAAATCACAGAATAACAGAAGGACCAATCACTTTTTTCACGCCTGTCAGTTCTCACCGTTTTCTTAATATAATGTAGGAAATGCAGTCTTGCCAACCTGTCAATAAGTGTTTCTTGTAACTATAATTCTGGACCAACAATTAGTAAGAAAAAAAAAATCATTTTCTTGGTAAAGAATTTCCCGGCCTTATAAGCTTTAAAACATCTTTTAGCCTTAAACAATTCAATAGACTTTCAAAGCAAATAATAATTACAACTAAATATAATGGTAGACGCATATCTTAACGGTTTAGATTTCAGGCTTTCCTATCTCCGATTCCCTTGAATTAACGAGAGTGCATTCTCTTAGAAAACCAACTCTGATATAGTAGATAAAAGCTGACGATACAAATCTATTTCAACCCTTTTTGTTTTTAGTTCCCCCATACAAAAGCGATTCCAAGAAAATACAAGTGTATACTTCTAAAAACACATAAAAGGATTTAAACTCAAACATTCTGCAACAATTTGAGTTTGGCTTTTCTCCGATTTTAGCTCAATAGATATAAAACAAACCCCGAAAACGCCCGCTTCCTTATCTTTGTAAAAAAACCACAACATACACAATACAAAACAATAGCAAATAAAAAGAAAAATAAAGTGATTCATCCAACTATAACGGAATACATGTACAATTTACGCGAATCCTTTCAGTCTTAAGAGGACATATTTGTGTTTGTCACTGTGATCATTCCAGAGCATCCTCCACATAATACTCATTCTTTGTTTACTATTTATTATATGGTTCATAAAAGTACAATGTATTTATATTGAAAAAAAACAAAGATTTTCTTTTCACTTTGTCATGCCAAAAAAAATCCTTTCAAATGTGTGAATCATTTTAAAGTTCAGTGGTCTTATGGTTTTATTTTCTTTTGATGTTAAGGACCTGTTTTCCTCAGGACCAAGAAAAATGAAAACCCTTTAACAAAAAAAGAAAAGAAATGGTTCTTTGTAAAGAAACAATGATGACACTAATTACTGGGAAAAAACTTTCAATGGATTTTATTTTCCTTAGAACTCTTGGCTTACAAATATTTTTAAAGTTTTTTTTTTAAACTGCAGAAAAATTATATAAATGTTGATATTATAAAATATTGAAAATCTTAAAATTGAGTAATTGGTGCGATTAAGTCTCCCATTTTTTTTTTCATGAAAAATGCACAAATAATAATTTAGATTTGAAATCATACCTTTTAATTACAGCTTAAACTAACAATTAATTTAAACTATATAAGCAGATTTACTTTGTTCTTTGTAATATGTGATACCTATAGCCATTATGGCCTTATTTCACTTTAAAATATATTTCCTTACCTTGTGAAACATTTTTTTAGAGAGCCCAGTAACATTAAATTGGGAACACTGTTTATGTTTGACTGTTCTCAGTAATTTTTAGGTTAGTTTTAGTTTGAGAAGCTCATGAGCATTACAAGCATGGTATGAGTGTTTATGAAAGTCGAGGATCGATGTATTTGACAAAAATTGGTAGTTCAGAAAGATCTCTACAGCGAATACTTGTAAATTTCATTTGACACAAGAACTGAGGTCTAATGACCTGATCACAATGAACACCTAAAACAGTTCATTAAACCTACCATTACCAAATAAAATATAATTAACGACTATCGCATAAATCACCAGCATTACAACGCTGTGTTTTTTTCGCGAACCGCCCGACACGTTGGCGAAAAATTTCGATTTTTTTGCTTCGATGTTCGCAATGTAGGGCCATGTTCGCCAGCAAACCTCATTTTGCTGTGAACGTCGCCGAGTTTATATCGCGGATGAAACACAAAGACAACAACAATGTACCATAAGCGCAACCTATTCTCCTTCCCTATCGCACACGTTAACACTTTGAACACAAAACGAATGTTCGCCAAATGTGTACGCAGTGTATGGGATAGCGCAAACCAGCAAGTTCGACGAGCATGTTCGTCGTTTAGGGATACATTTACACACTTTTGAGCTTCTATAAGGTTTCGGTAAGGTTTATCGAAGTTTAAATAACTAACTAAGGCATACTCGTATTTAAAGCTAAAATGTTTGTTGGGATACCACTGGCTTTTTGCTTATGGATTTATTCGAAGTTGAAAGTATTGCGTTTTCTATTTTGATTCAAATCGCAGGAAGAAATTAAGTGCGTTACCAGAATAATTGATTCTGTTTAAAAAAGAAAAAAACTGAAAATTAAACAAAAGCTTTCAAAACAAAATTCAATTAATGAAATACCTTTTAAGTGATTTTTTTTTCATCTAACTATCCGAAACCACCTATTGTAATAGCTGCCATTATCTCGACTTCCTGATCCAAATCCAAATACATAATAATATCTGCATATTAAGTTGCATATATAAGAGGATAATATGTACGGTGTATATTTTAATGTAACACATTTTTAAAAGACAGCTTTTTGTGCTTGTTTAAAACCATAAATAGGAGAAATATGGGAAAAAGATTTAGTTTTTATATGAGTATTCTGCATTCTTGTTTATACAAAGGCAAAAATGTAAAATTTGACAGGCACCTAACAACCAAATAAAATAAAAAAAATCCCTAAACGCTTTTCCAGATTGAGTTTATCCATGCCAAGGATTTTTTTACGGTTTGTAATGATATGAAAAGTTCTACGATGATGGTTGTTGTATAGGTAAGTGTAGTTTGTAGGAAGTCTTTTAGTTTTGGTTGAAAGGATTTAGATAATATCTACGAACACTTCATATTTGTATTACCTAGAAAAAATGTGAATTGGCCAGAAACGGAATTTTATGATGGAAAAGTGGGTAAATAGAACTTCGTTCTTGTGTGAAATGCTTACATTTTTAGTGAATGTGAAATAACTATATACGTATAACTAGCTAGTAGCAATTTTTTTTAAATATAGAAAAAGGTTGCAATAAATGACTGACTGAGAGTGCAGAAGTTTTAAATGTAAAATGTTGGGTTTTTTTGATTGAAAAACAACATTTTTTCTCCGCCATATCTGTATATGGTATTTTATGTTCCCAAACAAATAGAACTTTTAATTTTTGTTACTCCCAAATATGAGAATGAGGTTAAAAAAAAACAAACTTAATAGGTTTTTTTAGGTCAGGAGAATTTTGAGTTCGTTGTATTGGAAGGAAAACTAAATTTGGGAAGTAAAAACAGACTTAAATGTTTCAAAAATTTTATGAATTGATGCATTTGTCCACATTCAAAAATGGGGAATTGCTTTTCACGTCAGTAAAAATGTGATTACCGTCAAAGTAACGACACCATGAACGACAAAGCGAACCAATTCAAATTCAAAATCTTTCAGCCGATGTCTGCTTATTAGTGACTTCAGACAGAAAAGTTATAACGATGCCAAACCTTATAATATTGGTGGCCAATTAGATACATGAGAGATATTCTTACCCTTTCTTCAAATCGTTCATGCACGACATCCATTGCCAAATAAGATTTTAGCTACTATAAGGCTTCGGTAAATTTTCTTAGCTTCGATAAGACCTTACGGAAACCATATACAAGGTGAAATGTTAGAAAAGATGTACTGTTCGCTGTAAATCACGTTGTGACGTCTTCCATTCTGCTGTAACCACATTTAATCCACGTGCAATAATAGTCTCAATAACATCTTTATCGAAGAAGTGTGGGCCAATGGCTGTCTCTAGCACATTTTGTTTATGTAGTACCAACTTACCCACTTCGATCATCAATTACCAAAACCAGAATGACCTGGCCAGTATTGATATGAGGAGTACTGCTTTTTAAACCCATGCATTTTGCTGAGCTTTTCCGCAGATGCAAAAAGCTTTGCATTTGAGTTATTTGTTTTTAAGCAGAACGTTACACATACTTTTTTTTTTAAATTAATATTTGAAAGTTTATATTTTATTAATTTTTAAAAATTCGGTTCTTCTTTCAATTATTAATAAAATAAAATGCACGACTGGATCGCACGAACTTGCTCTTATGTTCGATCACATCGTATGCAAAAGATTTCTATTTAAAATCTAAATATATTCTTAAAGTCGTTTTTTACTTTAATTTTTATATACTAAGTTTCTTTAATTTTTTTCTAAAAAAATTTGTATCACAATTTTTTTTTTTTTTATAACTTTGCACGGGCTCAAGGGATTATGAATATCCCTTTATATGTTTTTTTTCTTAACACAGCGCGGGCATCCGGTGAAAGAAGAGAAAGAAGGATAGGAAAGATGTGTGGCGCGATGTTGTGAGACTAGAGCTGGTTGTTGTCTCAGATTTATCTCCAGGGATGACGGCTGAACTAATGCGGAGAGAATTACCGTGTCTTAATTATTTATGTTCCTTATAATTCGCATTATTTTATTTATTTCGTTGTCATATTTTATGGATATGCTAGTTTACTCAATCACATGTTGTTAGTGTTATACCTAAACAGCATGTAATGAGCAAAGCAGAAACTTATTTTATGACAACTTTTTTTTTTAGAATTGGTTTTTAATGGAATATAAGAAGACCTAGACAAAGGCAGGAATCGAACCTGCAACCACGAGGTTGACAGGCGAGCACACAACTATCGCCCCACGGCCACCCCAAATCTTAAATATCTAATAATATAAACTTAAAAACAAAAGATTAAATCGGCCTAATCAAAGAAAAAATAATTCAAAATTCTGAAATAAAAACTTAAACTAATTTGAGCTCAAAAAAAGGTACGCCATTTTTATTTCTTGGATAAATTTGAATTAAAAATCTGTGGAGCGGTTTTTGAGAAAAAAAACTTTTTTTTTTAACATTTAAAAAAAAAATCAAAAACGCCAATTTATAGGTATAAAGCAAATACATATAAGTATAATTTTTCGCGCAAAAAAAATTATTAAGCAGTTTTCAAAATATAAGTTTTAAATTTTTTTTTAAATGCTTTTAAAAATTCAAAAAAATATTAATTAAAAATATTGGCACGCAGTATAAATTGGGCAACCTAAACCTATATATGTCTGAAATTTCGAAAGAATCTGTCGAGCCATTTAATCGAAATAAAAAAAAAACGGTCCTAGGGAAAGTACCGTTTTTAGAAATTAAAAAAAATCAATAATACGATCGGTCTTACCTAAAAAACTGCACTGATTTTTTTTAAATCGAAATCGTTAGAGCCGTTTCCGAAAAAAATAGGCTTTAACGTAACGGTTATATGGCAGGTACCGTTATTTCTTGAGCTAAACAAAAATTCAATTTCACCACTGTACAATAAAAAACTCTATACATATACCAAGTTTGAAGAAATTCGGCCCACCTGTTGGGCTATAGGTGTTTATACATACAGACAGACAGACATACAGACGGACAGAATTTTTAGACCATCTTTTTGCGTCTTCGCTGTCCTCGTAATGTCATGTTTGATTGTTATCACAAAACTTTTTTTTTCGAGGACTGCATTACTTGCCTTATAGTACCTATAATTGCAAGTAAAAAAGTGTGGTCGAATAAAAAAACGGCTGCTGTTTTGGCTTGGTAAAATAAAGTTAAAAGTTCGGGGATTGTTATTTTCTTTTTATTTATTTTTTTGTAAAAAATAAAAATAAGCCAGTGACGCCACTCCTATAAGTATCTACCAGAAGTATCTACAATAAGTATCATCATCATGATTCTGTTACAGTTTCCATAACCTATTTCATTTTACCATCTCTTATATTAAATTTAGTTTTTAGCTCTTTTCAAGTTAAATTTAAATTATCTGCATGTTTTTAACTGTCAGCTTGTCAGTCAGAATTGCACTAATAATTCAGGCGTAGTGTTTTGCTATAAAGGACCACATACTTTAGGAGATGTTAGGTTACAAAGAAAAATATACCAACATAATATTTATAGAGATTTTGCTTTATATGTATAATGCCTATTGAAACTGATAAAGTTACATCCATTACTTACCCAATCCATATCAGTACATTTTTCTATTAAAACCTATGTGTTTTCCTTAGCTGTCAATATTTCATTAAGCATCTGTATAGATTGTATAGGATAATGCAGGTGCTTTATATTTTTATAGCCCCATCTATACCAAAAGGAAAAAAGGACATTGCGAAGGGGAATTCATTCAAGAGCTTATATTTACAATAGAAAACAAAAAACAATGAAAAGATTTGCTTTAAGGAAAACTATATGTCCAATACCTACATCTAGAAAAGCTAAGGAACGAAGCTACAAGTACATACAATTGATGCATCGCACGATTCTATTTACCTTCTTCACTGAAGATCCAGTATTGATGTCATAAAAAAAACAGTCTTTGTATTAAAAGTATTGCAATCTCAAAACTTATAATATTCTTGTATTTAGAGAACATTACTTTCGTCAGAATCTTGGTTTATGAAATTCAAGGAACTTTGTCAAAAAGTGGAAGCATATACAAAAATACTAGAAATCAGCTTATATCGCTATTTTAAAGCGGGTAGGCAGGTTAGGCCCTTCGCAGACGAAGAACTAAATTCGACGTGTAAATAATAGTTACAATATTGGACCTAGAACACTTCCTTGTGGTTCCCCATTGAAATCTGAAAAATCGTTTCCATGTCTTACTCAAAAAAGTCTATTCTATAGATATACTTTCAAAAGTGTATAAATTGCTTCAGCCAGAACTTGTGTGTTGCATTCGTGCCATAAGCATTTTCTTTTCTTCAAAAGTTTTTTCAATGACGTTAGTGATCCTATATGCACCTGGTCAATTGTCGAATGCTTGCTTCTAAGTCCGAATTGTTGTTCATGTATTGGGCGCTTTTCTTCTATTATTTTCTGGAGCGCCGAAGAAATATTCTTTCCAAGGCCTTAGATATTACGGGCAGAAGCGAAATGGGTCTATAAGATTTCTTATCATGTGATGGTTTTCGTGGTTTGAGAACCATTATAACTTCCGCATCCTTGTATTGGTTCGGAACATACTCTAGCCTTAGATAGGCATTTATTATATAAAGGAGATTCACTAACCCTTTCGGTGGAAGCATTTTGAGAACTTCGGCCGTAATTAAGTCATGTCCCGGAGCTTTCTTAGATTTAAGCTTTCTTATTTTTCTACTTAGTTCGGCAATTGTAACATTGTTAGAACGTATATTTAAATTTTCATTGAGCCCTAACCCATCAAAAGGTTTAAATGTGTTCTCCATGTAATTCGCGAAAACGTTCGCCTTCTCTTTTTTACTTTTTGCCCACTCGTTTTGATCATTCTTAATCGAAGGTCGGGAGCTTTGGTTTCTTCGTTACTTTAACAGCTTTTCTGAGTTAATAGTTCGATTCTTTTCCTGCTGTTAGGCTTTCAAGATAATTCCAACCTCAGAATTTTTACTTGATATAATAGGTTCTAGGTATAGGGCAAGTTTTGCATATGGAAAAAATCGAACTCGAGATTTTAATCAAACTTGATATTACGATGATAGAGTACACCAAAAAATGGGTCTGTACAACGCTCTACAGCCTAAACGGCTGAAGCGATTTTCTTCAAACTCGGTATTTAAAATAGATTTTTGAATCGTTGTTTTAGTCCCAAAAATAACTGTACTTGCCATACAAATTTTTATATCATCTTAATTATCTCGAAAACGACTCTAAAGATTTTGATCGAAATTGGTGTGTGTACTGCTTTGGGTATGGTCTACATTTTGGCCAAACAAATTTTTTTTTAATATTTTGTTATTAACGGTACCTGCCATACAACCATTTTATAGATTTTCGACTTTCTCATAAACGACTCAACGGATTTCGATCAAAATGTTTATACAGGAGCTCTTTCAAATCCTAGTTTTTTTTTGGATTTTTGAAAAAAAAAAATTCTGAAATTTTGTTTTTGAATTAATATTATTAAATATTTAAAATGATCATAGCAATTTCTTTTGGGAAAAACGACTTTAAAAATACATTTATCCGTTTCTATTATTTTGAGTATTTTGCATATAATGTAAACGAACATAGGAGCAAGTACGTGCGATGAGTTGTGCATTTTATTTCATTCTGAACTTTCTCATAAACTGCTCGACTGATTTCTATACAAAAATTTTATGTAGGTGGTCCTTTAAATTATAAATACTCGTAATACTGCATACCAAAATTTTCGAAAAATTATTTTTTTTTGAAAATTCAATATTTTAAAAACTGGTGGATGTTTTTTTGAAATTTTGTTTTTAGGTTTATATTATTAAATATTTAAAATTTGCCATTCCAAGTTTTTTTATAGAAATAAATTAAAATTTTTTTATGTACAAAATTATGTAGGTAAAAAACAACTTTGAAAATATGTTTTGATTCTTAAAAGAAACTTTTACACACAATGTGTTCGAACATAAGACCAAGTTCGTGCGATCCTGGCGGGTATTTGATTTAATTCTGCTATCGTCTTTTTTAGTAAATTACACAAGCGATTTAAATTTACCTTGTGTTGAGGAGCTCAGCTCAAGTTTGCTGCCATTTCGTACGTGTTTTTCGTTTCTCTTTTACTAAATCTTTAATTCCCTTCGGATATTTTAGGTTTTTAAAGCGCTGCATTTTTTTTGGTATGGGGTATTGTTCCATGCGGCTTTTTCTACAATATCAACGAAGTTATCTAATGCATCTTTAAGTTCGAGAGGCGTTTGTTGTGATAACCTTCATTCAAAGTTATCCTCTATATCTTTCTTAAATCCTTCCCAGTTGGTTTTCCCATTGGTTAGCCTGTGTGTTTTTTTATGTTTAACAAGATTCGCTCATAATGAGAATAACAGCAGAATGATCAGAAAAAAGATAAAAGCTATAACAAAAAATTGGTAAATTTATTTTAATGTTAAATTGTACCAAAATAGAGTTGCATAAAATTATAGTTTAAAAAACTGACATATTATAGGTGTTTTGTGAGCTAAAATATGCCAAAGGCAGTGGCAACAAAATTGTTAATATTTTTTAAGAGTTATTAACAGTCAACCCATAGAGCGAATACAAGCGACCACGTCAATTATTTTGTTTTCACCCAAAGACATCACAAAAACGCAACGAGAATAGAAACATTTATCCCCAATCAAAGTGGGAAATTCCCTGAAGGCTTGTCGTAACTCTGCACAACGCACCCCTTTTTTATTTGTCTTTTGTTTACCATTCAGTTTTTTTTTATCTGAGGTTGATTGCTTCTGTCACATAAGAAAAGACAAACAATCTCCATTCAAAACGGATACAGATACGGATACGAAGCACGTCACCGTGAGATAAGCTAATTTAGAGGATTTCTTTTTAAAAACTGATTGCAGTGGCTTAAGTTTTGTTTATATAAATCTTTTGTATGTCCTCCTCGCCGCCATGTACTATTAAATAAAAGTAACATCATTGACAATACTTACCCATGTACTACTACCTAAGGTCCTTAAAGATGAGTTGAAAGGAAGAACATCTAATCTGATACAAAAACTTTCCAGTATACCCACTTCATTTTATTTTTACTTGCCATTATAGGTACTATAAGGCAAGTTATGTATTCGTAAAAAAAACACGAAAAAAGTGGGTCCCACAATTCCGTCTGTCTGTCTGCCTGTCTGTAGAACGATATACAGCCTAAACGGCTGAAACGTTTGGTTCAAACTTGGTGCTTAGGCGTTTTTGGTGATTGTCCAAAATAAATTTTTGAATCGTTGCTTTAGCCCCAAAAATAACGGTACTTGCCATACAAATTTTTCTACCATCTTAATTATCTCGAAAACGGCTCTAACGGATTTTGATAAAAATTGGTGTGTGTACCACTTTGGGTATGGTCTATATTTTGGGTAAAATTTTTTTAAAAATATTTTCTCATAAACGGCTCAACGGATTTCGATAAAAAAAAAATTGTACAGGAGTTCCTTAAAATTCTAAATAGTATTGCATTACAAGATTTTCGAAAAATTGTTTTTGCGGATTTTTGAAACAAAAATATTTTTTTTTTTAAATTCAATATTTCGAAAACGGGTGGAATTTTTTTTCTGAAATTTTGTTTTTGAATTTATATTGTGAAATATTTAAAATATTCATACCAATTTTTTTTAGAAAAAATATATGAATTTTTATATATAAAAAAATTAAGTGAAAAACGACTTTAAAAATACATTTAGCCGTCTCTATTAAGAATATTGTGCATATAATGTGATCGAACATGGGAGCAAGTACGTGCGATCCAGACGTGCATTTTATTTTTTTTTCTGTTAAGCCACCATTTTTTTTTGTTTACACAGATTTTGCAAAGGATGTGGTGTGTGTATTTGCTTTGTTTGGGCTTGTATCGTTCGTAAGTGGAGTGTGAGTTATAACGCAGTTTGTGCGACTTTAATGAATATGCAAATCAGAAAAGGATTAGCAAGCAGGCAGTGTTGCGTATCCCTATGTTTGTGGGGAGTGATGTAAAATTGCATAAACATGGCATATTGTGGGTATGTATGTGTAATGTACACATTTTAGTAGACGGACTTAAAAATTTATGCAAAATAACTTGTCACACGTCATAAAGTGTGATTTATTCCTTTCGTTTCAAACTTAATTTAAATTTTAACACTTCTTGCCCATGCTGTCGGTACTTTTATGATATGTATGTATGTAGCTATATGATAAGTGCGAAGCGTGTTGCGTTTCATGCATACTTAATGACACACAAAAAAGGACTAAAATTTACATAAATGTATACCCGTCTACCATAACTACAAGTACACAATTTGTTGAGCATAGTGCGTTCCAAATTATGTACTAAGTTATTAAGTATACATAAAATATTCCAGCTCAAAGTTTTATCTTAAATTAGTTTACTTCGCTTTTCTGTTTTTATTTGTTTGTGGTCCTGAATCATATTATACATAGATTGACTTAGCGAAAGGATTAAGAATTTAATCGTATGTCATTACATCATGTCTGGCATGTTATGCCCTTTATTAAGCTCCATAGGATGATTGAGTGTAAGCCGAAATTCGTATTGCTTCGTAGGCTTTAAGTTTTTCTTAAACTGTCATGGTTAAATAAAGGACGAACCACAGTATGTGCGACAAAAACGTTTGAAAAACAAAATTGTTATAAATTGGCACTCCTAGTCATTCTCGTATTCTAAATGAGTAAATTAAATTATAGAAAAGCTGTTCTTAAATCTTGGAAATACAAAAATCAAAAGATCCTTTTCTAAGAAGCTAAAGCTACTACATATCAGATAAAGCTGGCGGCAGTTCTAGCTTAGTCCTTGGTTTGGATAAATAGAAAATGAAGCAATAGGCCAAATAAGCTTAGCTCGAAAGTTCTAACATAAGTTTTCTTTTGTCTATTCAAACGTTGCGATTTGAACCAATTAGCGATTTAGTATGCGCCATTTTTACACCAGGAAAGATTTAAGCGTTTTTCAAAGCTGGTAGATATGAGGCGAGGATCATGGTAGGATAATATCAGGTTCCTGAGCTCCCTTCATCGTGCCATTCTTGTCGACTTCCCAGTAAGTTCAGAGGCGAATATTATCCTTTATAGGACCGCTCCAACGTAAATGGTTGCGGCACTTCCAAGGAGTATTGATTTTCTATTTGGGCTGTCCTAAGCCAAGGTCGTAGCCTCGACTTTCTATACATTCAGACGCTTTCCTTTAGATTATTTGCTTAAGCGCAAGTTTGATGCTTTGAATTTTTGGTATGGTATACGGAGCTTCCAATTGAAAAGTTTGGGGTAATCTCCTTTGTGGAAAGCGATACAGATAGTTCGCTAGTACACGCCCCCGTTTCATCGGCAAGAACGTCCTCGATTTGTTTAGCTAGGTGGACCACGTTTAGTCGCTGACGGAGAGCAAACTTCGGGTAATGTGGCATCAGACAATCTGATCGTTGTTTTGAATTACAGAGAGTTTGTAAAGGTCGTCAAAAAATGCTTTACTAAGTAATTCGAGTCTTTGATATGTGATCTGCCTAAGACCCTGCAATGCAGAGGTGGCGAGGAACTGTTTCCTTTTTTTGTTCTTTCCAAGAAACCGTTGCACGGGATTCATAATTTATTTTGACGCATGCTCTCCGGCCAGTGTCCCGTACTTATAGGAAGTATCCGGGCTATGTACTACCTCGTTTTGCACATAAGTTCATTCGTACGGTAGAGGTAAGCCAAATCTTCGTTGATATGATACAATTAGTAACATAGATTGGTTCGCCTACGGTTCGATTCTGCACTTGGCAGCTTCCGTGGGAATTACACTCTTTCCGCTAAAAGCATAGGTCTCCAAAAAAAACTCTGTCCACAGTAACTGTAATTGTAAAAATTGGAACAGTGGCATCAAAAGAGTTTCTGAACAATTTTGGTGTTCCACAGGGTAGGCATCTAGGGCCCCTTATATTGCTTATATTAATGGCCCCAATGAAGAATTTTTTTTTTGAATCGCTTGCTCCTTGCAAATCCCTTAAAGCTATAAAATGTGCATTGAACTGTCGCTGTGAAAACGTTTCTGATAATGCTCTAATTCGCATTTACTGCATTTCTTACTCTTATTGCACCAAGAAACTATAGGTTCTTAATAAAATGTATCATTGTCAATAAAATACTAAGGTTTTCATAAGACCTCAGGAATAATTTCGCACACCTGTAGGTACTTTTAAACGTATGTAGAGAAGTGTCTAAATATTCCCTCTTTCTGCTTCTTCAACGCCCAATCAGTATTAGACCAAACACTGTTCGGTAGATCTGATACAATTTCAAGATCTTGCTCTACATTTAATTTTGATTGTAAAATTTCGGGTGGGAATGGCGCAGTGGATATTGTGCATGACTGCTAACTTAGACGTGCGGGTTCGATTTTCGCGGAAGGCAGCATTCTTTTCTATCCATACAATTTTAATTGAATGCCACCCGTGTGTTAAAATGAGATAGTAAATACCTAACTCTCAAATTCACTGTGCCAACAAATATTCTTTCCTATCTTTCTATTACTTCTAACCAGTGCCGTGCAGTTCAGGTTGCATTTAAAAGATTTTAGGTCTTACAGACATATAGATAAATTTATTATTATTATTATGATTAATTAAATAAGGGTCAATTTTTTAATAGACAGTTAAGTAGTAAGTTAGAGCATATTCTCCAGATAGATCAAAAATCAGTTTTTCAACAGTGAGATACAACTTAATCTAGAATTACGTTATCTCCTCATTTTAGAACGGAATAAGGAGTTATCTGAGGGATAAAATAAATAACTATTTCCGATGTCAAAAACACATTGAAAAATTATTGCTTGGAAATAAACTTTAAACAAAAATTAATTTCTATGAAAAATTAAATTATTCTATAGATTGTCATTTCTTGATTGAAAAATTTGATGTTGTTATCCGGTTGTTTAACAGTCAAGTAAGTTTATTCCGCTGGCAACTAACCGGATGTTTATCTGAAGATTGAAAAATCGGATCTAAATGAAATTTGTGTCCTTCTCTTATTTACTTAGAAACAAAAAATATCTTACTATTTTATAAGTCTAAGAGAGCTATGAAAAGCCCAAAAAATATCATCAAAATCCTAATCAGTAATTTATTTAGCTTGAATGTTGTGCTTAGGCACCTCAACATATATGACCCTATATCTCCGAATTTTGTGGAATGCAAACTAATGCTACAATTAACAGAATCCAATACCGAGTAGAACCTTTAAACAAAATAAACTTGAACTCGTAAACTTTCTTCACAAGCTTACTTTATTGTGCGACTGCATCTGCAACAGTGTGATAATAATTCCCTCCGTAACTTTGGCCATGGCATTTTTGGTTCGAAACGAAACCATAAAACACAGGCTGACTGTCAGCATCCATAATATAACCCAACAACACCTGCAATCCCCTGAAGATAGATAAATATTATACAAATATCTCTATGTATTGGTAAAAAATATACAAAACGCTTTAACAAACAGTTATTCAGTTATTTCAAAATTGCCCTCAAGTCTTCATATTCGTACCTTTATGCTTCGTTCAAGAGGTATAGAACCAGAAATGACCAAAAGTCCCTATCAATTAAATATTCACAGTGCAAACTTTTCCCAACCACATTCTCATTCCCGCACTAACAGAAGCGGGGATATTAAAACTGTAAAGGACCTCTCTGTAGTAAAATGAATAACCGACAACCCAATGCAAATAATAACGAACTTGGACTTTCAAATATGTGTGACCACACAAAACGTTAAAATTATATATGCACGAGTATGTTTTATATGTACCAAGCCAACATACCCAAAAAGGACGAGACGAGACGAATATTTGGTTGATTGTAATCCGGTTGTAAGTTACGGACTTCTTAATTGAGTTCATGCACATGACCTGAATGCTATGTGTGAGATGAAGACTAGAATGCCATGATGATGGGCTTACTTTTTTTTTGTTTTTTTTAATTTATTGTTTGCCAAAAGGACTCTGTTTTCTCAATGAAAATTTTATCAGTTCATTGTTTGCAACAAATAGACATAAACACACAAAACAGTAAATATTTTAAGGATATGAAGTATTGAGTAATAATTTTAAGCAAATCGATGCTGGTGAATATCTGAGTGAAGACTTTTCATAGTAAACGAAGAAAGTTCAATAATAACAATTTTTAGAAGGATATTTCGATATTCTATAGAAAGGACATCTTGGTGTATTGCATAAATGTCCTAGGAAAATGTCGTCTTGATTAGTTCTAGTTGTGTATATGCAAAATGTGTATTAAACGGAGGTAAAATTCCCTTTTGATTGAATATGGAATTAGTTTTGGTGAAGGAAAGTCTTTATCTTACTTTATTTTACTCTCAATAGGCATTGATGTGTTGTACTACATATATTCGTACAAGTTTTGGAGAAATGACAAATTAGTCAAGAAAATACCTGTTTCTTGATTTTCATCGTCCTGTAGCAAAAGAGGAGGGGTTATTCAATGATGTAGTCCACAATCCACACCAAACAGAACAGTGAAAGTCACTGCGAATGCATTACCAGTAGGTGGACGTCGTGTGAATTGGTAATTAGTCATTCGAATCCCGACTTGTTGTTTGTTGCCCTAAGTTTGCTCATAAGAAGTGTGCATTTCAACTGCTTCAGAACCCACACGAGCTTATTGGCTGTAACTTGCCACTATGGTCTTTAGTGTCTCAGAAAAAAAACAGGAATATTAACAACAGATAAAACAACATGGCTGTCATTAGCTATCAAAATCCAGCCGTGTCCACTTGTGTCTCCCATGATCTGAACACGGGACCTATAACACAAAACAACAAGTCAACAATTAATCATTCAACTATGTTTGTTCAACAGGTAAAAATCACAATAAACAACAATTGGCAATAGAAAAAATTTCCCATCACTTGTTGAATCAGTTGCACAAGTAAATCTACCAAAATTCCGAAGAAAAATAATAAGTATCTGTATATTGCAAATGTGACTTCTTTGATAGATCGACAGACTGTGTTTTTGTGAACACCATTAACATCTACTATAACATGGTATTGAGATTCAGTTCCAAGTCAATGTAAGGCTATCAATATTTTCTGCCTTACACTTAGTGCTTTAGTTTTATTAGTGGGGAACGTAATTTGAGGTAGAGAATTTCGGTAAGATAATCAACAACTTTTAGGGCACACGAAATTTTAAAATAAACACATGGGGTTTATTTTAAAGTTAATTCTTTCCTTGAACCCTTTTTACTGTCCTTGGCTCTCACTATCACTGTCGAATTCAGAATAAAAAAAAACATTTTTTTACAAAACTCTAGGCCACTAAATAAATTCTCAAAATCCTTCCGATGTTATCACTTAATTAATACTATTGTAAGTGTTTATTTCTAACTTGTTGACTTTGAGCTAGTCCGGAACCATGGGTCGGTTGAAATTTATCAAATATTCAACAAGTTTATTCTCATTTTTCTCAACTCTTGTTGTTTCCCAGTTACAGAAACGCTGAACTAGTAAAATTCCCCACTTGTTGAATGAAGCTAAAGCAATTGTTATATTTCTCCTGGACTTGTTGTTCCATGTTACACAATTTTTAAAAAGTTGTTGAATTTCACTTGTTCAACAAGCACTTTACGTATTGCGTTATAGGCCCATGCACTCTACACTCTTTGATAAACGCCTGTGCTCGGAATAGTGTGGGGGCGTATTTTCAAATAATGTCAGGCGACGCATCTTCATCAGTTTCCGGGGGTTCTCTCAAATAGATTTTTGAATCGTTGTTTTAGCCTCAAAAATAACTTTACTTGCCATACAATTTTTCTCTATCTTAATTACAATCTCAGTTATCTCGAAAACGACTCTACTAACTATTTTCATAAAAAAAAGTATATACACAACTTTAGATATAGTCTACATTTTTGAAAAAAAAAAACGTTTTTTTTACATATTTTGTTATTAACGGTACAACCATTATTTAGATTTTCGTCTATCTCAAAAGCGGCTCCACGGATTTAGATCAAAATTTTTATATAGAAAGTCCTTTGAATTATCAATAATAGTGCATACTACATTTTCGGTTTTTGAAAAAACATTTTTTCTCGAAAATTCAACACAGTAAAATCCCTTTAATTCGGAAAACTCGTTTATTCGGAAAAAACTTGTTTTCCCAATAAAAGATATTTTTCCGAATAAATGAGTCGGTTTTTTATGTAAAAATTAAATTAGCAAAAATTAAGTAAAGCAATGATTGAACATGGATAGGAAGTAAAACGATTTGAAATATGTTCATACGTAGAAGTCGGAACAAATTATCGAAATGTCTTTGTTTTGGAGGGGGTAATTCACATTTAGATGTTGTTTGGCAGATGTTGTTTGGCAGAAAACCAGTATAGTTAATTTGGCGATAAATGGCAACCGTTGTCCTTAAGCACAAAAAAGTGGATACGTTCTGCATAAATAAAAATTAATTATAATTCAAGTGAAAATGACAGTTAAACAGTCAATTCAGTAAGTTAAGTTGTTTTAGGAAAATAAACTGGGATTCATAACAAGCAAACAAAAAATTACTGTTTACTTATTAAAAATTTTGTTTGATTAAAATTTGCGAGAAAACCGTTATTTGGACAAAAACAAATTGTAGGCCAAATTATAAGAGTTATAAATTCTTGATTGGAATCGGACGTCGTTTAGCAAAGATAGCCAAGACCGTTATAACTCCAAAACGGAGAGAAAACAAGAAAATTAACTAATTAGTTTTTGACTAAGAATACCCTCAGGAACCTCAGAAAATGAATTTTAAAATAATCTATGTATTATTTAGAATCATTTGTGTTAATAAAATTGTTTTTCGCTTTAAATTCTTGCATTTGTTCATCAATTGGAATGCGTTTTATTGCATGAAAAAAATATCTCATTAATTCGGAAAATTCATTTACTCGGAATGACCTTCCAACCAACTATTCCGAATTAACGAGCTTTTACTGTATTTCGAGAACTGGTGCAGCATTTTTTTTTTGCTTTTAAGTTCATATTTTTAAATGCGGAATACATATGATTCAAGGAATGGTTACATAGGTACCTACCTAAAGATGTATATTTAAATGGATACATATATATAGAGAACCTTGATATGTATATACATATGTATGTACATACATATGTATAAATGAAAGTAAATGCTGTATAGGTGGGTAAAAATCGTTTTTTAAACTTATAAAAATTGCCAAAATCATTACTATAATCGGTTTCTCGAAAAAAACAAGAATACAATTAGGTGGAATATAAAAACGTATCTCGAAAATTGTAGGACGGATTTTGATGAAATCCGTTTTTTTATTTTTAGTTTTTTGAAAACATTTTTTTTTTTTGAAATTTAGGTATGCAGTTATTTAGAGCTTATTAAAATACATGTGACTTTCATATTTAAAATTATTTTTTTGATTAGTTTTAAAAATATTGATTTTTCAAAAAAAAAAAAAAAAATTAATTAATTATAAAAAAAAAGTTATTTGACAATTTGATATGCAGAATTAGTTTGGCTTCCTCGATCTTCTCAGATATAACATTTTACAGAAATCCAATGTCCAGTTACCGCGAAAGTCAAACATTTAAGAAACCGTTATTTAAAAAGTACCGTTAATAGACTTTTCCTGTAAACTTGATTCCTATTAAATGATAGCTATTATACCAACAAAAAAAATTCTCAATTTTTTTTTATTAAAATCGTTGTAGCCATTTTCGAGAAAAATAAGATTTTCCTTCAAGGCCATATGGCAGGTACCGTTATTTTTAGGCCAAAAATTAAACTTTTAATATACCCTCTGAGCAATACCAAAATAATCACACATACCAAATTTGAAGGTAATCTTTTACGCCGTTTAGCCTGCAGCTCGTTATACATACAGACGGACTTACTGACAGACTAACAGACAGAGAGACAGACATACAGACAGACAGAAATTTTTTGTCGATCACTTTTTTAGGCTTCTCTATGATCGTAATGTCATGTTTGATCGTTAGAACTTTGTTTTTTTTTTTTTTTTTTACGAATGCATAACTTGCCTCATAGTTAGTACCTATGACCGCAAGTAAAAATTAAATAGAGAACGACTTTAAAATATATTTAGCTGTTTTTTCTAAGAATCCTGTACATGCGATGTGATAGAAGAAAAGAGAAGTAGGTACGTGCGATCCTGTCGTGCATTTTTTTTTTTTTTTTAGTTTCTGCTCACAATTCTTACACCGTTTTTGGATAGGCTTGCAGCCACCGTTCAGAAGGGCGTAGGTGTCCTCCTTAATATAGGGCCTAAAATTTTCAACCGGGGTCCGGTTCGGGTCTTTTTCTCTTGGTTTTGGAAAGTACCTTTAAAGCGATTTCCACGAGCGACTTAGCAGATTTTATATATTTTGTTCAGTTTCTTTCATTCTTTATAGAAAGTAATACACCTTACCTACCTCATACTTCGCTTATATAGCAAATAAAACAACTACTGATCAGAAGTTCTTTGAAATACGTTGTAAATATTCTCGAATTCCTATAACATTTAAAAAAGAAAAATCAAATTTAACGCTCTGCTGAACCTCCCTTTCGTCTGATTACCCGCTTCGGCAGCTTTAGGGCTCTCTCCTTCTCGAGATTGCAAGTTTGTCTGCCCATCATCGGTAGGCAGTTACCATCTATTGAACTCGCCCCCAATATAAATATATATTCTCTTGGCGCAAATTAAATGCGGCTGAATGTAAAAATAAAAAAAAATAAAAAAAACTCAACATAAAGAATAATAAGTACGCCTGTATTACCCGTACCATTATACTATCGGCCTTATTTACCCAACTCAGCTATTTACTGCGGACGGTCGGTCGTCGTACGTACAATCGTGAATGGTCGTTTCCTTGTATTGCGTGATAAATGCGTTTCGTCCTTCAGTTCGCACAAAAAAAAAATTCTCTTTACTTTTTATGTTCCTTTGCGCCCCAAAGGCCTCTTTGGTCAATGCGCTCAAAATCACCACCAAGGGATTTCAAACTTCTATAACCATTACCAATTCCAAGAGGGGATGTTCTGCGGATTGTATTTTTCGTTGATGGTCTGAACACAGCCAAAAACACAATCGAAAAGGTCTGTCCAAAGTGACCATAGTTCATGACTCGCCACCCCTCTCTTTCAGTGATGATGGTAATGATGATCGGTATCCCTGGCGATGAAGAAGTTTCGCAATCTTGGTTTAGTGTCGAAATGACCTTTGGGTATTTGTCATTCCCGCACATATGACAGCAGTCACATGGATTTCGGATTTATTTTATTTTTGTGTGTACAAGAGAATATTGAAAATATGTATCCTTTTTCTTCCTATAAACAAACGAGGGTGGCCGAAATCGTGAATTAACTCAATCAGAAAAATCGCCATTGCCAAAGGATGTATGTGCTTGTCTCCTGTGAATGGAAATTCTTTATATATATTTTTTTTTCTTGAAGCATGATCTTATCTTCTGATAGCATTTGTCACTCCCTTTTATGGATGTAAGCAGGACATAGCATTTATTATAGGGAACTATACTTTGTAAGGGTGAATACGTCAGCCTTTTTCCTTTTAATTGATTTAGTGTATTCTTTTCACTCAGGCTTTTATAGACATCGTCGTGCGTCCGCAGCCAGAGTGAATAAATCACGTTTCGGTGAGTCAGGATATCGTCACAAACGTATGTCCTGTGTAGACTTTTGTTGGTGTTATTATAGGGAAATCTGCAAACTTTGCAAATTATTTATATGCTTAATGAGCATGTGTGTACGATGGCCTAGGCTTTCATAATGGACATCGACTTATAGTTAGACATTCGTCTTCGTAGTATTAAGGTATATACGTTTCTATAAGCCTTAAGGAATGGAGAAGACTCATTAGCATTTAGAATTTATTTCGCTTCGCTTTGGCTGTGTTTGATGATGTTAACCAAGCATAACACATACCACCAAGATATCAATATGACATACGGCCTCCGTCCAAGCGACAGACGCTAATTGACTGGCAAGCTGAGACTGAGTGAAGTTGTAGGTAACTATACTTTTGACCGATTGTGGTTGGTAGATGTTCTTGAAGGATAATTTCAATCGATTACCTTGTGCGCTTAACAGTTTGCTGTGCAAATTCTCTGCAATATGCGAAGTTTGCTCAGAAAATTTGCTTATGCTAGCTGATTTCATTTGATGATGACGAAGAGGTCATAAGCCAGACTAATGTGTGTGCTAATGAGAGGCGTAGATGTGTGGTCATTTGAGTCATTAGTGGTGTTAAACGTGGTTTATAAAGACCAAACAAGCAACTCGTATGCCTAACTTATACCTACTCGTACATACTTATAAGTTAAGTGAAATAAAGTGATTGATTTGTTTCGTTTGTGTTAATTGCATATCCTGTGCATATACTTATAACTATATTAATTTCACTGATGTTTTCAGGTCATTAAAAGCTTTGCTTGCTATTGACAGTTAAATATTTTAGGTTCAGGGGGATTTTGACAATTCAGCAAATACAAATCACTTTTGGTTTCATATATAGTTAATTGCAAAGAAACGTAAAGTAATTAATTTATTTACGCGTGTATGTTACTCAAATTCGCATTAATGTCATTATGACAAAAAAGAACAGTAACATTTTATTATACAATTTTAAACATTTCGAAACGAAATTAATTTATATACGTCAACAACTGAGATTTACTTACATAGTGGTTTTTTCTGACTCCTGACGAAATTTTGGAAAAAGTCAGAAAACTTTTCGGACAAAATGTCAGCAACTTCTAGGAAGAATCACGATGTTTCGTGCAGACACAATATAAATATTATCTCAGATTAGTCTTCTTTTAAAAATGGTAGTACGTAATGTGTGAACTTAAGAAATCTTAATATCATATTGACCGCCTCCATTTTGGATGAAAATTGTTTACCACACTTGAATTCGTTTATTCAAAACTTTTGACGGTAACAGCTCGAATTACTGTCAAAGTGTCAAGTAAAAGTCTAAAGTGGTCTAATCTATCGAAATTGATAGTGCAAACGTCCGAGACGAGATATTGGATCATCCTGTAGGAACCACAAATTTTTCAATTGATTAATATGCGGGAGTAACCTTAGAATTAACGGTCAACGCGTAATGAATAATAAAAATAATTTCGTCACTTTTTCTTGTATCATCCAGCTTTCTATGGTGTACAGTGTATTTTCTGTTGTTTCTTTGTCTGAAGCAATGAATACCAAAGAAGACAAAGCTAACATAAAGTCAAATTACAGTGTGGCAATAAAAAAGTTCTGTGATATTAGCATTTAAATTTTTGTCTGTTTTAAGGTTTAGTGTTAACGTACATATTTATTTAATTATTTTCTTCGTTGTAATTACTGTTCAACGTAAAAGTGATGTTTAAATAACTATAAACTATACCGTCAATGTAAGCAATTTTTTTTTCAAAAAGAAAAATAATTTTGTAGGTAATGGAATTTTTTACAGTTTAATAAAAAACAGTCTCTTAAAAAGGTTGGAAACCCCCAACGAAACGTCGAGAAAGAATAAAGTAGTTGTATTTAAATTCGGAAATTACTGATCTGTAAGCCTGTCTTATAAAAAAATCATTTATTAATTTAATCGAAACACCTGATCACCAATTTCAATTAAATAATTAAAAATTATATCTTTTTTAAAAATTGAAAAACTTTTTTTTTTTTTTTTTGTTAATTTGTGTATGCAGTTTTATTAACAGTTTTAGGGAGAAAGTCGAAAATATGAAAATTTGTTCTTCTTTTTTTTTTTTTTGTTAATTAACTATATGCCTATGCTTGTAAGACCTAAGTTCTTACTTCTTTTAAGTGGGGTGGCAGTGGCGCGATAGTTGTGTGCTCGCCTGTCAACCATATGGTCGCAGGTTCGTTTCCTGCCGTTGTCTATGTCTTCTTATATTCCATTAAAAACCTATTCTAAAAATTGTCATAAAATGAGTTGCTGGTTTACTCATTACGTGCTGTTCAGGCATAACACTAACGACATGTGATTGAGTAAACTACTCATTAATATGTCAACGAAATAAATAAAATAATGCGAATTATAAGAGACTTAAATAAATAAGGCACGGTAATTTTTCCGCATTAGTTCAGCCGCCATCCCTGGAGATAAAATCTGAGACAACAACCACCGTCTTTCTCTTCTTTCACCGGATGCCCGAGGTGTGTTAAAAACATATAAAGGGTATTCATAATCCGTTGAGCGCGTGCAAAATTATAAAAAAAAAAAAAAAAATCAACCTGAATTGCACGGCACTAGTTTGGCACAGTTTGAGAACCAGGTATTGACTGTCTCATTTTAACATATGGGAAGTACCGTTAATAAGAAAGTAAAATAAAATGTTTTTTTTTTTCTTAAAAGTCAACTGTACTAATTTAAGAACAGACATTTTTTATAAAAATTCCTTTGAGCCGTTTTTGAAAAATAATTTGTTTTTCTTAACGGTTTTTTAACCGTTTAACCGGTTTTTTTAAAAATAAAAGATAATGTCAAAAAACCATCGAATACGAAGTTTCGAAAAATTCTATTAAGCCGAAAATTTTTGTTTTTTTAGTTTTCAAACATTTTTTTTTTTAATTTCAAAACAAAATTTTTTTGAAAAATTTTAGTTTGCAATAGTATTTAGACTTTCTTAGATTCTATGTAAAAAATTTCAAAAAATCAAATTAACCGTTTCCCAGAATATCGAACACCAAAAAAGAGGTACAAAAAATGAAATTTTTTTTTTTCTTCAAAAAAACCCAAAAGGTACCTTTTTCCTTCGTGAATTAACTGATTTTTTTCTTATACAAATCGTAGGACCCATCTTTGAAAAAAATAAGATTTTTGTTTTTGGTGGCAAAAAAAAAATTTGGGGGCAACTATTATTTATCGTCTTAAAAAATAATGAAAAAAACTGTGGGCATATTACCGAAAAAACAATATGTAGGTACCAAGTTTGAAGAAAATCCATCCAACCGTTTAGGCTGCAGACGAGGAAATACAGACAGACCGACGAAATTGCGGGACATACTTTTGTGGTGTTCTCTATGATCCTAATGTCATGTTTGATTGATAGAAAAAAAAATTTTTACGAAAGCATTACTTGACTTATAAAGGGTTTTCCATTAAGGGCGGATCGATTTTAAAATTGAATGTTGTATATGAGATATCAATAAGCTGGATGGCGCGTTTTCGAAAGGTCCTGTTTTCGATGGCCCATAAATCAGGCTGAATTTGACCTATGGCATCGATTATGTTGTCTTTGAAGGCCGCGGTGGTTTGCGGCTTATTCGCATAGACCTGCGACTTAGAAAAGTCCCACAAGAAAAATTCTAAAGGGGTCAAATCAAAGGATCTTAGTGGCCAATTCATGTTACCTCGGCGCGGGATAACCATGCCATATAACCGCTCGTGCAGAATATCGATTGTGTCTTGAGCTGTGTGGCACGCAGCGCCATCCTGATGAAACTATCCAATTCAGGCTACAAGAAAAGTTGGTGATCATCGGCCTGGCCAGCATCATTTTGAAAAAAGTACGGACCGATGACTCCTCCAGCCCAAAATCCTCGAACAGTAACTTTATTTGGATGCATTGGCACCTCGTCAATATCGCATGAGCGTGGATGGGTGTCGTCCCAAATTCGGCAATTTTGCTTACTCAAGTACCCATTCATCCAAAAATGGGCCTCATCCCTAAAGAGGCGTAACGCGGGCAAAATATGATGCTCACTTCATAGAGTATATTTTAAAAAAGTCTTTATTCAATTTAAAAACTTAATAACTAATAAGCTTCTGATCCCTTACCACTGGTTGGGGGAAATCTTCAGCTATGCGTCGAGATTATTAAGAACGACTGAGTGACTACTGAACTACTGACATATAAGTGGTTGAAGCAACCCCTTTAATACTAAATTTCAGCAATATGATTTAAGACCATATGCTGCTCTTTGTTTCATAATGTGATTTTTAATAAGATTGTGAAATTGATTCTATATGATTTTTTATAGCAATTGAATGCTAACGCAGCAAATCTCTAATATGACTGCTGTTGATACAATGATCCATATTTATGAAAAACTTTTTTTGGTATCCATTGGATACTCACATACAAGCAGCCCCGGATCTACGATTTTTTCGAACTGGGGCAAAACCCTGATAGTGGCGCCCCTCCCTTCAATTTTTGAGAAAAACTGTTAAGACTGCCAATGAGTAGCATTTTTGTGACTAATAATCCCTTAATAAAGTTAAACTTTTTATTATCTAATAACTTTCATTTGTGACATAAAACAGAAACACAGAAAAAATATATAACCAGGAAAGACTACAACTTTACACGGCGTGATTTCTTTTGTGCGAAAGAATCGATTAGCTCCTCAAAGTCAGTCGCATAGACAGTTTTGTTTTCAAGGGCTAGGATCGCGAGGCCAGATAGACGATCCTGGCCTGCAATTAGCCAGTAACGTAGATAAGTTTTAATTATTTTCAGTTTGCTGAAGCTTCGCTCACCGCTTGCAGATGTTGTTGGAAATGTGCAATAAATTCTTAAAGCTATACTTACATTGGGAAACGCTTCTTGCAAGTCATGCATGTACAGATGTTGTAACAGGTCGAAGACACTTGATTTTTCATTAATTCCATGCACTAGCTCTTTAAATACGGCAAGTTCCAGGTAAAAATGCAACTGCATTCAAGTCTTTTGAATATTTTAAAGCTATGTCGGCTCCATTTTTTTTGCAGATCTACTGTCGACTTACTTAAAAAGGCGTGGCCACTGAAGAAGGCGAATATTTCATGTAGACTCTTTGCACTCTATACTCTTATCTCAATTTCTGTTAAAATTTTGTCAAACACTAATTTAATATCGTTGGAAAATAGCCTAGTCGAATCTAGCAAGCTTGTTTCGTCTTCACAGATTTCGTCGTGTTGCTTTTTCTTTTTGGAAATTCTTTTGTTCTTAAGAACCGGCTCAATTTCCCACTTTTCTGATACAGGTGAAGCTTCTTTGATCCAATATTCTACCGGGTTTTCTCTCATTTCTTTCAAGACCTTACCAAGGCCTTGCATTAGCGCCACAGATCGCGAAATGATAATATCCTCTTTTTGTATTTCAACCTTCACTCTATTAATCTCTCGAAGAATATTATCCCAAATTGTCAAGTTGAGGATAAATTTGAAATCCATTGCCACATGTAGCAGATGCCCAGCTTCGTACTTAGATTCTGGGGCTAGAGAGGATTCTTCAATTTCTTCCAGAGCTTTGCCAACTAAAGTATTTAATAGAGCAGTGGCAGCTTGATGCTTAGCCGACCATTTGGTTTGACTACTTCCTCTTAAGCTTGTTTTTGTTCATTTTCAAACGTCTACTTGATCTGTAAAAATGCGTTCATAAATTACTTAATATGTGTTCAAAAACTAACTGGGCGTATGGAAATAGAAGTTTGTTTTTCAAACATATTATTGGTATTAAGATTCGATTACTTGATAAAAACCTATGAGATTGTAGCAAAAGAGGCTTCATTTGTTCGATATTTCGAATTCTTGTCTCAAGAATTTGGCTTCCTAATGAAACTGAAGCCCGGTTTGTCCCCCCTTAGATCCGGGAGGTGCTTACAAACTGCTGAAGGCAAAAAGTGCTGATGCAATTTTATGTTTAATGATATCTTTTGGCAAGTGTTATGTCAGCTATTTATTGGTTTGTGTGATTCAATGTCAAAGTGGTGACTTAACTTGCATGGTTGCTACTAGAGAACACGTGTTGCTCTTTAACGCTAGTTAAAGGACGATATTTTGACAGAAAGTAAAAGAAACAATATAGCCGCCACGAGCTATCAAAATCAACCCGTCCTTATTGGAAAACCCTTTAGTACATATAATCGAAAGTAAAAATTACTGTGGCTCTATTCCTTACGGTGTGATTGAAAATAACAACATGTATGTACCATGTAGTCCTTTTATTGTGATATTAAGAACTTCGCATCTCCTTTTAAGTCCTGCTTTATTTTTTTCTGACGTTGGTCAATGTGCGGGAATATATTAGAGGTAAGACAAAAACCCTTTTTAATATTTAAAAAAAAAAAACATCCAAACAATTAAATTTTAAAATTGTATACCATTTAATTACATTCCTTCTAGCAACAGAGAGCAAGTTAGCCCATGATGTAAAATAATTATTCTCTTTGCTTACAAATGGCTTTGAAATGTCAAATTGCGTTAAAGGTTACAAGTTGAAGCCAATCAACGAGGCTTTGTGTAGGTACTTAGCTTAACTTTACTTAGAAAAAATATTGATTATATTATAATTTATAAAGAGAATAACTTAAAAGGTACTCGTGTATGCTGCCGTTCCATGATAAAGGCCAGCATTTATAAATTCATTATAATATTCAAAAAGCACTTCCACAGCTCCCATGAACTCGTATAATAGAGGTGCTCTCGCAAAGTCTACCTAGCTTTTGTTAGAAGTCAAGTCACCCAAGAAACAATTTCAATTTCAGAACTTGGACCTTTTTGTATCCACCAACAAAGTATAACTATAGGTTGTATTTAAGTTGAAAATATATATGAATGTACGTACGTGTAGACACAGACATACCAAAATTTATACCCTAGAAACAAAGAATAGAAGATATACCATGATTTTTTGCTTTAATTTAAGCTCAACACACAAAAGACAAAGGAAAGAGATTAATGCTCAAACAAAGGAAAGTAGATGAAGGAGTTACCCTTATAATCCGTTTCTATAGTCCTTCCCGCCAGCTCGTCTTTCTTATTCCAATCTCATATCAGGATAAATTTCCATATTTCTAGGTCACGTCTGTTTATCTGTCTGACGACTGACTGTCTACTGTGGAGCTTTTTGTTTCGCTCTTCGGGTATTCTTAAACCGGGGAGTTCGTTGTGCCCACGACCAGGATCGAGAATCCACATCCTGGATGTAGTGCAAGAAATTCTTCGATTTTCTGCTCTCTTTTTTTTGCTAGTTGTTTTTTTTTGTCTCTGGAATTGTGTATCCTTTTGAAAGCAGGGGGTATCAGAGAAGACGCACGGAATTTCTTGGACTTGTGCCAAAAGTGTAAAAAGGGGTGAATGTTCTTCCTTGTTTTAAATTCATTTTTGTTTGTCTGTTTTTATTTTTTTTTTTTTTGTAACTAACTTCAAGTTAAAATTTATTTTCAAAACTGAAATATAAGAAAATGTTCGCCACCAAAAAACATTTAAGTGGGAAAGAGGGTGGTTATGGTTTGGTTACCCTTATTTTTGGTTGCGGAATTCGAAAATTTTATGCTGAACTTGCTGGATTTTAATACTACAGCAATAGAGAAGTTGGAATGGTAAATTGGTGACAGGACTCGAATTAAGGAAAAGGAAACTTTGCTAATATGATTTAAAATGGAGATGACAGCTCCGAGATAGAGTTGTTCATTATATGGGCTGAGTTTTTTGTGCGTATGCATACAAAAAGATTGCGGGGGTTGGACAATGTTGATCTCTGTCGCCAACTGATTGGGAATTGTTTTGATCGCTGCCGCTCGCGCCGCCGGCCGGTCGCCAATGCCAGATGTGTCAGAGATATAGAATCTCCTTTTGAGGTTTTTGTTTGGTGCTATCTCTATACTAGTAGAATAGGTATAGCTTTGCAGAGAAGGGAGGATTTTCTTGTCATTGTGCCAGTAAGGAAACCCCTAACGACACAACCACACAGGCTTGACTGTTGCCAACATCCAACCCACTTTACAGTTTACAATAATAAAATTTTAAAGGGAATTCTTGGTTTTTGTTTTTGTATGATGGTGATGATGGAGAATAGAAAAGAAGGGTGCTATATATAGGGTCCTAGTTATGATGTTTATCAAGCTGTATTTATTTTATGATTACTGTTATGCGTTTTTAAGTTGTGGTTTGTCATGGAAAATCAAGCAGAGAATAACAAGAAAAATATCTAAATAAAGATAGCACCCACCAACTAACTCTTATCCTTTTTCTTGGGTTCCCTTTTTGGACAAGAAAATAGTCGCATTGACAAATCCCTGACTATTTATGGGTGTTTTTGTGATGGGAGTCTTTGTTTATCTTGGGTGGCAATCCAGTATTGTCGCTTTGTTTTAAAGAGGCTTACCAATTCACAAAAAGATTTTATATAATATGATAAGTATGGTGAACGATTTTTAAGGCATCTTATGGCAGGTTGACGAGGAAGCGCTGAGATTTAGATTTTTAATTTTATTTTCAAAGTGATAGGTTTCGAAATGAGGTTTATTTAAGAAAAAAAATCGTAAGGGATAAATTACGAAATTTATTTTTCATATATTTTATGTAGTGTGTTTTTTTTTTTATTTTTTTATTTGATTATGAATACGCTCTAAATGTTTCAACACAGCGCGGGCGTGAGGGTGAGGTTAATGAAGAGAAAGAATGATAGGAAAGATGTGTGACGCGATATTCGGAGGCTGTAAGTGGTTGTTGACTCAGATTTTATCTCCAGGGATGGCGGCTGAACTAATGCGGAGAAATTTCCGTGTCTTATTTATCGATGTCCCTTATAATTCGCATTAATTTTTTTATACTTTGTCATATTTTATCGGTATACTAGTTTTACTCAACCACATGTTGTTAATTCTATGCCTAAACAGCATGTAATGAGTAAACCAGCAACTCATTGTATGACATTTATTTTTAGAATTGGGTTTTAATGGAAAAATAAGAAGACATAGACTACGGCAGGGATCGAACCTGTGACCATGAGGTTGACAGGCGAACACACAACTATCGCGCCACGGCCACCCCCAATATGTAATTTTTTTTATAGTTTTGACCACATACAATAGTTTATATCTTATCGTTAAAATTTAATAGTCCTAAGGAGTCTGCGCGTCCACTCTTCATCAAGGAAGATCCTAAGCTACAGGTCCCATGGCATTCGCTGAAAATGAGATACGAGTACCCAGCCGTAACATATAATTCACTTGAAGGATATTCGAACTTTTAGTTTAGCGCATAGCGTTTCTGCAAAACTTTTTCGTTTCTTGTTTTTGGAAAAATTTGTTAGTGAAAATAGAGTTTTGACAATTTTTTTCTTCGTTTTCGAGTTATAGGCTGAGAGATTGCATTCTTGTACCTAAATGAATTTGCTAAAGAAGTTTTGTAAATTTTAATTTCTATGTAATCAAGTAAGTAAATGGTGTTTTTTGTTTCTAGAGGTAGATAACTATAAATTGGGAACACTGCACTGTGATGCTTTTTAGTCTTTTAGTCTATTAGAGTATTTTTACTCGCAAAGAAAACCTATTTCCTTCATTAACAATGTCTAGTATTATTCACTTTTCTTTTCTTACAACCAACTTTCTACTTGCACTTTCAAAATTAAACTGTGTCATCGTACATGGAATCAGGGTATCTTAACTACTTTAAGCTTTCTAGATACATCATAAAAGTTCTCGTGAAGCGATTCTAGCAAGTTCTTTTGCAATTGTCTGAGATGGCAGTGAGCAAAATTATACTCTGTCCAACAAAAATAATCATTACATGTCTTATGGGCGAGCTTTTTTCCAACCAGTGGTGCCTGTATATAATTTTACCGCACTGAATTGGAAACAAACAACCACTGAAAAAGATTCTACACAGTGACCAAATTACACAAATTACTATGGTAATTTCCTGCAACGTATCATGCACCCCACTATAACCGTCGTCCTGGAAATTTTTTGACGTTTTCCTTTAAATGCTCTGTACCTTTCGCACGAAGAAACTGGCCCCAAGAAACTGAGGAGGAAACTGGGAAGATTTTGTTGGGCTAATTGGAATGCAAAGCAAAACGTCAAAAAAATCTCTTCAAATCGTTGACCTGGGAGATTTTTTTCATTCCCCTTATTTCTTGCCCTTCTCGTCAGCAAACTCAGTGTCCTTGTGTGAAAGGGGTCATACTGATACTGAATATTGATTAACTGATCATCTACTATACTCTGTTCAATTTATATTTTCAGTACAGGGAAGATAGGATATTTGCCTTTCACACTTACTATTGTGGATTTCAATAAGCTATCTCTATTTCTATAAAGCTTTTCCATTTTCCATGGTTGCCGTAGTGAGCAATTAATCTATAAAAACTTAATCTAAATCCAAATCAAAATAGATCTATCTTTCGACATACGGTTTTAACGTGAAAATAAATCACAGAAATCATGAATAAATAAGGTATAATAAGGGACTTGTGTCCTTCGAACAACTTGAAACCATTTTGAATGTAAATAAACACAGCATAAAAATAATAATATCAACTCAAAAAAAAAACTATTTGGTAGTTTAATGTTGCAATTAATTAATGAACTGAACTATATCAAAAACATTGTCAAATAATATTTTTTCCTTAAAAAAAAAAACCAACAAATAATATATAGCTGCATTTTAACCGTTTTAAAACAAATGTTGTAAGCAGAAAAGAACGCAGCGACAACACCTTTTTCCTTAAATTTTAAATATATGCTCTGAAAAGCTCTAAGAAAGCTTCGAATCTGAAAGCTCCATAGCGAAAACCAAAGAAAAAGGTATTAGAATTTCCATCAACGGACCAATGGCAACTCTTAATTAATGTGTTTATAGTTTATTTCGTTAATAAACACATACACCCAAACTAATAAACATGTACTAGGGAAGGTTTAGGTTTAGGTAGCTGTGGACTAAGCGTTTTTTATTAATAGGGCAGTAAGCGAGAGTCAAATTGGCCATCAGTCTCTCCTCAGCCGGGGGGCAGACAGGTCTTGGTGGAATGTACGTGGGTTTATTGAATATTTCAGTTGTGTGGCATGCTATCACCAGCCGGCATCAGTGTATTTGAAAAAGCTCTCCCATAAGGCCTGTACTGAAAATATAAATTGAGCAAAGTATAGTTTTTCAACTGTGTAAGTTGAAAAAAATATACATTCCCACAGAGTTACCATTTAGCCATACCCATTGAGATCAGTACAAAAGAGTTTTTTTCTGTGTTTTTTTTTTACCAAAGAGCTCTCTGTTTTTAACCTTTTTAGAACAAAATTAAGCAAGGTGAGGAGGAGAAGTGTTGTGGCTCTGATTTTCTCCTTTTTATTTGGTTGTATTTCTAAATAGCCCGTTAAAGTGCAAATAATTTTGTTCGTTTTCGGTGTTTTTTGCAGAAAAAGTTGTTTGTGCAAAGTATGGAAAGGTTCAAAGCAAATAACCTACTTGGATATTCATTTCAAAAGTTTTTATAAGTTTTTTTGTTTTATCAACCGGGAATATAGGTAAATTGATAATGCGTTTGTTAATTAGTTAAGTAAAATTTAGGTTAAATAAATAGGTAAGTGACCTTCGAAAAAGATGAATAGTTTTCTTTTAATTAACGTACCGAATTAAAATTTTCATTGTATTAAATAAGCTGATGGTAATCCATGCGCACATTTGTCACATACTTATGGCCATTTGTAATGAGAAGTACGTAAACCCTATGAGAGCTTTAACTTTAAATAGGTTTATACAAGCTAATGCAACCAGAATGAGAGGTAAATGTCCTGTCTTCTATGTGCTGACTATTTTTGTTGGACAGAGTATAGATGAAAGGCTTAATATAATAGGCATGTGATTTGTAGCATACTCTTAGGCGTCATGTTATAAAAATAAAGTCCGTAAGCGAATTCCAATTTCCAAATAATAACGGCAGTTGAGCCTTCGTTCGATGCATTGCTATGGCGAAAGATGAAATGGCGGTGGGTTGGTAGAAAAAAATGTGAAACTTCATTATGTACAATACTGATTTCAGTGACAAGCGATTTTAGAGTTCTCGGTTGTTTTGATATTAGTTGAATTTCATGTTCACTAATAGACTTATTCAGCTGGAGTTACGCTTGTAATTAGCTTAATTTATTTCGAAAAATATAATTATCCATTTTCGGACACGTCTTATATTTTTTATGTTTATATTTACGCTAAAGCAGCTCTCCAGAAAACGGGTACTACCGATGATTGCCCTAAATTATTGACAGTTAATGATTCTTTTAAAAAACAATGACGGAAAACGAATGTCAACCGTAGAAAAGTTCCGAGCCAAAGTTATTAACATGGAAAAGATCGCAAGACAAACAATTTTTATAAAGCTAGATAATATTATGCGAAATAATAAAAAGTGAAATAATGAGCAATAATGGTTTGGCGAACTGAAAACTTAAAATGGATAAACAAAAATTGCCAAGCCATTTAATGCAAAAATTAGAATATTAGCTGAATTTTATTCAGGCAGCTGAGCTTTGAGAAATAAAATTCTACCGGAAAAATTCTGACAAATGACCCCTATCCGCCGTGTTATGCAATAACGATTATAATATGTTTTGACAACCTTGAACAGATTTTAAGGTAGTTTTAACAAAAGGCAGTCAACACGTTGACTATTTAGGTTAACCGTCTAATTGTATCTTCATAATTTTTAAATTATGTTTAAAACTCTTCGAGTTCCTTTGTTAGTTTTCTTAGATACAAGCATAATTTCATGGGGTAATTCGCGGGGACAAAATTTACAGTTGATTTGCGATACCAGATCTGTAATACAAGAGTTGTTAACTGCTACTTAATGAAGGCCAACGTTTTCTTCTACCAACCGATTATCATTTTATCTTTTACCGCAAATTAATGGCCTTTTCGAATGGTAATTCGGAAGAACTCTATGATCCGGGATTCCAATCAAACAAGTTAATACTTCATTCTGAAATTTGAAATTTAATGTGAGTGTATGTGTAAGGTGGGAAAAAACCAAACATTGACATGAAAATGTAGGGATGGGCGATGTTCATTGATGTTGGTAAAACAGCAACGGTAGTCGAAAAAAATATCGATGTTTCAATATCGATGTTGGAACATGTGAAACATCGCATCATCGATGTTAAGATTCAAAAGATCGACTTAAAATAAGCTGAAATCTTTTTTCAATGAACTCATGCTTATGAAGGTTAGACCACACTCGATAGAAAAGAACCTATAATATATTATATTTTTAATTGATTTTCGCACGCGTTATTATTATTTAAAAGAAACATTAAAAAACATCGATGTTAAAAAACATATTCTGATATCGATATTGCATTTTTGATATTAACATCAATGTTTGACAATATCGCTCATCCCTACACAAACATTTTTTTCATTTCATTTATTTCCTGAATATATGTTTATGTTGACATTAAAGTCCCATTTGAAATTTAGTATTTGAGTGTGTGCGTGCTTCTGGTTTTGATTCTGACTTAAAATCTAGAAGGAAATTTCTCTTCTATCTAGGAGAAGAACTATCATTCCATACCAATCGAACAGTTTCAGAATCATTTCGGCTTTTGCTTTGAAAAGCGCCAGGGAATCTGTGCCAATTTTTATGAAATAACGTGTTAGTTACATATTTCAGTAAATATTTTATAGATCATACGCAATACAGGGAGTATTATTGGTCATAATCATATTTTTACCTATTAATGTTTAATAATAATTTTTTTTCCGTGGTTAGGTTTAAAACCTTCAAAAGGCTCTATGAGGACCGGAAAACGCGTGCTCATAGGAGTGTGAGATTCTTACTGCACTAGAAACACCTACTCCTCCCGAGCAACTAAGTTGAAACTTATCTAGCTTAGTCCTTCGCAGGCGGCGTACTAAATTCGTCTCATCGATAATTTCGATTATAGTACTATTGCAGTGTTGTAATAGCCGTTTTCTGTGATTTCGGGCAAAATTTCTTATTTCATCGCGAACAGTGGGAATCCCGAGATCTCTGTGGAGATCTTCATTTCTAATGTACCAAGGTGCGCTTACAAACAATCTTACGAGTTTATTTTCAAATGTGTGTAAGGTATATAAATTAGAATCTCGCGTACAACCCCAGAGTTGTATACCGTATGCCCAGACAGGCTTAAGCACCTGCCTGTACAAAATTAGCTTGTTTTCGATACTGAGCTTAGAGTGTTTCCCGAGCAACCAGTACATATCTCTGAGTATAAGCTCTTCGCATTACTTTTTAACATGCGGTTTCCATTTTAATTTCGCGTCTAGAGTCATTCCGAGATATTTTGCTTCATTAGAAAACGGAACTTCAACCGTATTACCAAATACCGGTAATCTATTAATTTTTTTATACGTAAAATCTACATGGACTGATTTTACTTCGTTAAGCGATATCCGCAATGTTTTTGTACATTCACTTACATTATTCAGAGCTTTTTGCAATTTAGTCGTAGCAGCATTTATCGTTTGGCCCACTGCTAGTATTGCAGTGTCGTCAGCAATCGCCCAAGCAACACATAAACTCTAAGATTTCTTTGAATAAATTTATCAGGTCTTAACAATCTCTTAAATCAATCTTCTTAATACCATTGCACTTAATAACCTGTTAATTTGCTCTTTGAAAGTGTTGTTTGCTTCAACTATTAAAAAAATTCTTTCTAACATCTTAAAAACCTCTTTGACAAATATATTTATTATGTCTCTTTATAGGTCCTCTTTTAAACCTCTTTACATCAAGGAATTTCAGAGTGTATTTAGAGTATTTCATTTGTCTCTTTCAAACCTTATATTGAAGCTATTTTATTAATGGTTTTATTAAAACATCTTTATAAATGCTTAACATCCCATCTTCTAGTAGTGTATATTTTATCTTTAAGGAAGGTTATTAAAAAAAAACTTTTTGTTTTGTCTTTGCCTTGTATTGATAAATTTGGCTTTAAATCGATGAATAAATGTGAAGTCAAACAATAATTATATGTGGTGTAATGAAATTACACACAGAAGCAAACCTATACAGCTGCCGAAATTTCCCATCTTTTTCTTGCTCATGTGTGGCTATGAAAAGAGATTATATCAATGATAGCTTAATGACTTCTTAACGAACTCTTTAAGCAGTCGATATAAAAATGGAAAGTGTATTTATATGTCGAACACAAAAACATTTATATAAAGGGTGACACTGTTAAATTAAACTTCAGATATTATTTATAATTACCACAAATATTATTTTTTGTAATATTTTAATACCTTAATATCTTACAATAAAACATTGTGTAGGTAAAATGTTTATTTTATGTTTTTATTAAATTTGAATAATATTGTTTATGTATGTACATATCTTAGATGTTCCTTCTTTTTAGAACTTTTAGCTTTTGTTCAACGAAATTTTACAAATTTATGGCTATGCAAACTAAATTTTAACAATTTTTTGTATATTCTGCTCTGAATGTTATCCAAAAGCCCGAGAATCGCATTTTCAGAGCAGAAAATAAAACCAAAAAAAATGCGGAATTTTTAGCGGTTTTTTTAATCAATCGACGTCATACTGACATAAGTACATTGATATATATTTACATACACATTTTGGTCCAAAAGTCCACTTCTCACTTATTACAACTTAAAATGATTCAAAACCCATAACGCATTATGGAACAGTTCAATAATAAAAATGAGGCACCCTGTTGGAGTATTCGTGATGACGCCATATTACTTGCAATTAATTTCAGTACAAATTATTATTTATGTGATTCAAATTACGATTGCATATGAATTTATAGCAATAACACACTAACTTTCTACACAATGCTTCACTTTTAATTGTTAAAACCACTTTAGACTGTATTTTATAAAGTTTCTGTCAACTCCGTGGGGAGTTTTTTTTTTTTTTTTATTAATGAATATATGCATTATGTTACTAAATTTGTGGCGCATTTATTTAACCGATGTAGAATGTGTGATTTCAAAATAAATCTTTTTTGGCACATCAAAACCCAGATATACAACACCAGAAAATTGAGTTTAGTTTCTATTATAATGTGTAAAATAAATCAGGCATTGAATGTGATGAAAAAAGTCATCTTGATCTGGCATTTTATTTAAGTTCATTCTTTTTCGTTTCAATTGTATTAAATTTGCTTTTGTGTAAAAGAGATAGAGATTTGTCAACATTATTTTTTTTTCTTCCATAAATTATTTACTCAAACGAAAAACATCTTAAAAACATCTTTAAAAGATCTATAATAAGAACTCTTCTTCCTATGGAGTTGGCTCCACCCCTTTGGTCCCTTTTTGATCTTAATGACCTCTTGAAGATAGTGAAAAGAGTTAAAAGCTCTTCCGAAAGTAGACTTCAAGATATTTGAAAGAGTCGATTGTGTTGCTTGGGCGTGGCTACGATAGTGTCTTCTGTTTGAGGTATATCACGTGTATATATTAGGTACAATATTGGACCTAAGACACTTCCTTGTGGTACCACATCCACTATATCTTTCAGATCCTTAATATTAAGGAATCGTATAAGCTGCCAGACAAATGCAGAGTCTTTCAGGCTGAGAAATATGCGATTGAAAAAGCAGCTAAAATGATCCATAGGAGAAAACTGGTCTCATCAGAGATCAAATTTTTGGTGGACAGCCAAGCAGCTATCAAAGCATTATGCAACGAGACAATAAGATCCAAGGCAGTGGCAAAGTGCCGAAGCGTACTGAATGTCATTGGTAACTCTAACCGAGTCAAACTTTGTTGGGTTCCCGGACACAGCAATGTAGAAGGGAATGATATAGCAGATGAAATGGCAAGGAAGGGAACAATGGCAAATAGGGACAGCAGCAACTTATTGGGTACAAGTCCTGAAGTCCCGTTTGGCGTAGTGAAAAAGAAATTAGACATAAAAATGATAGAGCAAATAAACAACTTCTGGATATCCAGGAACGACTGTGTTATCTCTAGAAGTTTATGTCCTAGAATCAATGAAAAGAAAACCCAGTATATTTTATCAGTGAGTAAAAAGAGCATCAGAACCTTGATAGGTGTACCAACAGGACACTGTGCAATAGGTACAAGTGTATTGGCACCCGACTGCTGTAGGAGCTGTCAAGACGCTGATGAAACAGAAACCATTAAACACATGCTCTGCTACTATCCAAATCTACAAACTAATCGCCTCCGACACTTCGGAAACAGGTTTGTTGACGAGCTAGACGACACAGTGCATATACCAATGGTAAATATGAAAAAATATATAGAGAGTACGGGCTGGTTTGCAAGTGAACCAGTCTTCATGAAACAATAGTTATAGGAATATCTCTATGTGAAAGGGGATCACTAGGCCCCTGTGTACGCAGCAGCCTTTGAGCTACGCTGCCCCTCCTAACCTAACCAACCTAACCTAATCATTTCCATGTCTTACTCTAAAAGGTCTATTCTCTATATATGTTCTTAGAAGCGTATAAAGTGCTTCAGGCAGAATTTGTCTTAATTTAAAATTTAGGCCTTCGTGCCACACCTTATCAAAAGCTTGCGACACGTCTAGGAAGACCGCCGAACAAATTGTCTTTCCTTCAAGAGTTTTCTCAATGACGTCAGTGATCCTAGGCACTTGGTCAATTGTCGAATGCTTGCTTTTAAACCCGAACTGATGTTTAGGTATTAGACGCTTTTCTTCTATTATTGGCTGCAGGCGTAGAAGTAATATTCGTTCAAAGACTTAGATATTACGGGCAAAACGAAATCGGTCTATGAGATTTCTTATCATGTGATGGTTTTCCTTGTTTTACAACCATTATAACTTCCGCAAGCTTCCATTGGCTCGGAACGAACTCTAGCCTTAGAGTGGCATTTTTTATATAAAGAAGATTAACTAACCATTTGCGAGGAAGCATTTTGAGAACTTCGGCAGTAATTAAGTCATATCCCGGAGCTTTCCTGTACTTAAGCTTTCTTATTTATCTACATAATTTGGCAAGGGTAACATTTCTTGTTATATAATTTTTGCTTCAGTTAAAACGTATATTTAAATTTTCGTTGAGTAAATAATAATTATAGCTCTGACATTTTTAATAGGCGCGAGCATGACTCTAAACCCGCTAAACTAGCTCATTTATAGTTTAAAAAACCCACCATAAAAATAAGATATTATTCCGTACACCAGATTAAACGCATTAGAGAAAGTTTTGTACATTTATTGTAAAAAAGAAAAATTAAGCTACTTCTCAGAGTCGCCTATAGTGCTATACTATTTCAAACATGACATTCGACAAGCTCCAAAATGTTTACCCCTTGCTAACCTTACCTGCATCCTTAGATAAAAGATCTAAGTTTGGGTTAGAAAAATGTGCACTGACATGATTATTTTGTGATATGCCCAACCACCCATTATGCATCAGGTTTTTCCTTTCAAGTTTTTTTTTTCAGAAAACCCTATTACTAGTAGATACTAAATACAGTTTGACAAGTACGATTTTCCAACTTGTCCACAATCCAAATTTTTCCTCACAAAATGTTTGTAATACACAAACAATTATTCATAATTAAATAAAAAAGAACTACCTATTCAATTTAAAAACATAAGTAGTTTTGAATATTAAACGCACAAAATATAAAACTGAGGGTATATCTACCAGAAAAAATAAGCATTATGTTAACGAATTTTCTTTAAACCCTTAAAAGTTTCGCTTTTATCTGCATTCATCATCATTCACCAATTTTTCTTTTTATTTTTTACAAACACAAAATTGAGCTTTTTTTTTGTTGCATTTTGTGATTCAATTTTAGGTTATTATACCAAAACAAGGAACCTACTTGAAAAAAGTAATTAGCTAGAGCTTTAAAAAAAATGCAATTACACTGCACAGCGTAACTTTCACCCTATACACAAGCAAAACAGCAAGAAAAAAATCTGTAAACATGAACAAATATAAATTCAAGCCAGGGAAATTACACAACTCTTCCGAAGTTTTTCCTTAATGGCTCAGAAAAAAAGAACAAAAAAAAAATTGAAAAAAAAATCATTCCAGAAAACGAGATGAATTCATTGCACCCATGCTCTCATTTGGGTTGGTTGCAGCAGTCAATATTATACTTCTGTATAACTACATGAATCTTCGAATGCGGTAGGTACCGCAATATTTCAACACATTTTCCATTGCATTCTGCATACACTGATGCAACACAATTCAAAACGAGCAACCGGCACAATCTGAATCCCTGAAATGTGCAGCGGAAACGATAACACTTCGCCACTGACCTCGTTGAAGGTCGTCTTTGTATTTATTCAACCTTCTGCAAAAAAAAAAAAAAAATGTGGAAGGAAACCCAGGATCGGCATCATCATCAGGACCAAAGTAAAGGGTTAGCAATGTTCTTCATCAACGGAGGCGGGTTGTCCGGCTTTTATGTTTTTTTTTTCTTTTTCTTGTTTTTTTTTATTATGATTGACAGAGAAGACCCGGAACAAAAAAAAAATGAGAATAAAAATCAAGACCGGAACAGAAGGGTTGCTTATAGTATAGCTAAGCTTGCTGATGCTGATGTTAATAAAACATTCTCCTATCGGTCATTGATTTTATATTGAGATTCATGGGGTTGAGAGGTATGTTTTCTCGACTTGGTTGACCATAGAAGAAGAGCTTTGTAGCTCAGCTATGTGCCTAGGCCTTAGGATGAAAGAGCTAACCAAAGGTTAATATCCTTTCTTTCGTTTAATAATGAAAAAGGAAAAGGCTAACATTTACATCAATCACTCACTTTGTTGGAGAGAGGATGCAATTCTAAAATCCTCCGCCATTCTACTCGGAGATTGCATACTCTTACTAGTCAGCATACATGGATTGTGGGTGTATGTGTATCTTATCTGGCTGACCAAAGGATACTTCTGATTGCTTTGAGAATAATTAACAATTTCAAATACATTATTATGAAGTAAACGTACCTAGATACTTTTAAAAGCTTTTAAAAAATTTGATTATTTAATAAAAAATTACAGGCAGATCTGCCTTTGTCCTTTTAAATAATTTGTACTTGCGGTATAGGACTATAGGGCAAGTTTTGCATTTGGAAAAAAAGTCGAACTCGAGATTTTAATTAAACTTGACATTAAGATGATAGAGAACTGTAAAAATATGGGTCCCGCAATTCCGTCTATAGGTATATCTGCAGCTTAAACTGCTGAAAATATTTTCATTAAACTTTGTACCTAAGTGTCTTAACCCTTTACCGTTTGAATTAATATTGGCGGGTAAAAAAAAACCGCTTTAAATTGGTTCTTTGGGTTTTTTTAAAACATACAGACAGAATGACAGACACACATCTTTTTTCGTATTCGCTATCATCGGAATGTCATATTTAATTGTTATCTCAAAACTTTTTTTTTGACGAATGCATAGCTTGTCTTTTAGATTGTACCTATCGTTAGTCTAGTCGATCATGCCACCTCTTCTTGGCAGGGGAGACCGGGGCAAGAAATAACAGGGGTAAAAAGTAACAGTCAAAAATGAAAGGGTTCCGCTGACGTTAAGAAACGCGAGAACGGGCAAATTTTTCGTCTACTTCAAAGCTAATGTTAAGTATACTTTAAAATGTGAATACGACATCATAAAGAAAAGTTATAAGGGTAGTCCCCAAAATTGATACGTTTGTAACATTATTTTTACTTGCGATATAGGTACTATAGGGCAAGTTTTGCATTGAAAAAAAATCGAACTGATCAAACTTGACATTACGATGATTTTCAACTGACGATGATATTTAAACTGTATACTTAATTCTATGAACTATTTTTTTTTTTAGTTTTACATGTACATTTGACACTTGTGGGTCCTTTTTTTAGTATAATTTTAGTATAAGTTTTAGTTTTAGTCATATTTATAAAATATTAGTTATAAGTGCTCCAGAAGCTGAGTTAAGTTTTTACGCCGGTAGCAAGCGTACTCACACAAACATAATATTTGGTTATACAGCTTAACCTACAATATTAATCAAGTTAAAATTTATGAATAAATTTAAATTATAAAATATAATTAGAGTTTGGCCAGACATACCTTTAAAAGTCGGCCACAGTATTTAGACGTAAGATAAAACAAATGTTCTGATTTTTAAATGTCTTAATAAAGTTGAATTGAATTGATTGACATTACGATGATGGAGACCACCAAAAAATTGGGCCCGAAATCCCGTCTGTCTGTTTGCAGAACGATCTACAGCCTTAACGGCTGAAGTGATTTTCTTCAAACTTGATACTTAATCGTTTTTTTTTTGTTTCAAATAGATTTTTGAATCGTTATTTAGCCTCAAAAATAACGGTACTTGCCATAAAATTTTTTCTACCATCTTAATTATCTCGAAAACGGCTCTAACGATTTCGATAAAAATTAGTGTGTGCACTCCTTTTGGTAGAATCTACATTTTGGTCAAATTTGTTTTTACATATTTTGTTATTAACGGTAGCGTCATACAAGCATTTTTTTTATTTTCAACTTTCCCATAAACAGCTCTACGGATTTCGATCAAATTTTTTATATAAATTCTAAAGAACACTACATACCAAAATATTTGAAAAATATTTGTTTGGATTTGTGAAAACAAAAAAATATTTTTTTTTTTGAAAAATCCCCGCTTGACTTCCCTCATAACAACACGTTTTTTGGTTAAAAGTAATATTTGAACAAATTCGATCAGCATTCTTTTGGCTTTTTTATTGGATTTCGTAACTGAAATATTGCTCTTTAAACAGAAAAAAGTTTAGCTAACTCATTTTCAAAATGTTTTTAATAGCAATTTTAGTAAGGTGTTTCTTTTAGCCCCGCTCTCCCCTATATTATTTTTTTTTGTAGACATAAGAAATATAAGACACAGTGTAGAACAGGCGAAATATTTTGCTCGATTTCGGAAGTATGGAGCTTGAGTGTGACCGTGGCGCGATAGTTGTGTGCTCGCCTGTCAACCTCGTAGTTGCAGGTTCGATTCCTGCCGTTGTCTATGTATTCTTATATTCCATTAAAAACCAATTCTAAAAAAATTGTCATAAAATGAGTTGCTGGTTTGCTCATTACATGTTCAGGCATAACACTAACAACATGTGATTAATAGTAAACTAGCATACCCATAAAAAATATGACAACGAAATAAGTAAAATAATACGAATTATAAGAGACAGAAATAAATATGACACGGTACTTCTCTCCGCATTAGTTCAGTCGCCATCCCTGGAGATAAACCTGAGACAACAACCAGCTATATTCTCAGAACATCGCGCCACACATCTATCCTATCCTTCTTTCTCTTCTTTCACCGGATGCCCGCGCTATGTTAGAAACATATAAAGGGTATTCATAATCCCTTGAGCGCGTGCAAAATTATAAAAACACAAATTTTGGAAACCTTACAAGTAAAAGAAATATAATATTCCGTGAAGATTTGCCATTGTGGCGTACCAGTTGAGTGAAGTATAACGGCGGCCATCTTTGTTGGAACCAAATATGTATAATCTTTACGAACACATGGTGTTGCTACGCAAAACTCGCCAACCTAATGTCTTCATAACGTCGAGTTCTTGTACGCCATGTCTGATTTGACGACTTGATTCGCGTCTTTTCTGATTATTCTCGGTTCCAGTTGACGCGAATTAGGCGTATGCAAAAAAGTACTCCAGTGTCCCAACGTTGAAAAAAAAAATTTGGCCATAGGATCAAACGAAGTAGTCACTACTTCTGCAGCGCTGGTAAAACCACTGAGGCCTAAGCATTTTCATCAGTCGAACTCTACTGTTATCTTGCCGAATGGATGAATAAACGCGATTTTCCAGCTTGTTCCAAATATAGACGAATCTTTTTCACCTTCAATTACTCAAATCCTTTATGTTTCGGTATTTGGATCACAGATCACCTTTTTTTTTGAATGAAAACACATTCTGTGTTCCAAAAATGGTGTTAAATGTTAAAGATGCAGAAAATTCATTTTCGCTTCTGACCTGGTTGTGATTGATAAAGCCTTAATCCGTCCTTCTACAAAAAATATAATTGTGAGCGCAGACAGTGATGATGTCGTTTTGAGATTTTAGCAGCAAATTAGAGCTGTATCTAGGATATTTGCAATTTAAGTGCAGAACATTGTTGTGCCTCCCGAATAAATACTTCTTTCGATATTAGTCTGATGTCGATTTGTGCCACCTTTCATTATCAAATACTGATTTGCTGTTGTGTTTTATTATTTTAAGGACGTTTAGCAAATCCTTTGACTTTTTTACTAATACAAACTTTTGTATTATATCTCTCTCTCTTTATCACTCACAAAATTATTTGTTCATTTATTCTAAAGCTAAATTTAACTTAAAAATGGCACACTGCATACTTACAATCAATTTAAATTTTGTTTTCTTGCTTTTCCAGTTAAAAATTTACACAAAATATGTCCTTGGTATCATAAAAACCAATTGAATGCGAAATTGCCAATTTAAACAATTGAGAGAATTTCAATTCCCCATTTTCCATTCATCTATTACAACACAACCATAAAATCCAAATTAAATTTTTCCGATATTTAGATCCTTCCCTCCATGAGGATTCAAACGAAACCAACCAACTTTATATCCTTCCTATATTACGCCACCACCGCCGCGCCGCCGCCGCCCATTCTTATATGGTGTGCACACCACAACGAATTCCCGCCGCAATATTTAGCAAATTACTACAATTCTGCTAAAATGAACCAAGCAGCAGTGTTTCGAAAAAAAGCAAAAAAAAAAAAAAAAAAATTGTACAAAATGTGTGAGGATAATGCATGGATGTGTGACACTTGTGCCGTCATGTGCGTAAGTCCATTCATGTAAAATTAATTTCCAAACACTGTACCACACATTGTGGTCACGTTGTCTGATAATAGCTTTTCGAAACTATGGAAGAAGAAAATTATAGCACAAGCCGCCCCAGCACTAATCTCATTTCCAGGACATGTTCTCGTCCTGTCTATGGTGTCCATTGGGATAGGACAATGCAATTATACAAATATAAATATATATATATATAGATATACATATCTATGTACATATGTATGTGATTTGTATATATGGGTATAATGTGGGTGTTGGTATATTTGTGTCAAATACGAAAGGACTCAGCCAGGATAACGGCATTTATTTGAATAGGAATTTATTATTGTCCAAAACGAAAATCAAATTGATTAACAATGGAGAAGCCGGCCCGCAGAAGTCCACAACACTTCTTGTTTCCAGCTAGGATTTATGTGTCTGACTATCTGGCTAAGGCATCATTGAACAGATTCCTGACCTATCCTGTTCCGTTCTATGGCTACTTCAAATAGAAGCTTTCGGTTTTGTACTAATCATTCGCAAATTCTATATCGTCAATTGAAAGGATATCAACAATATTGATCCAAATCCACATAATATATGTATATACGTATGTATTCGAATTCAGGGTAGAGATATGAATTCATGTTCGGAAAACAGGATCCTTTGCTTGTTCTGAAACATAACTATCGTAATCATATAAATATATACATATAAAGTACATCCCTACACCCACATATAGATATGAGGTAGGTTTGTTTGATCATTCAATGTGAGGAACGCATGTAACACTCAAGGGGCATTGCAGTGTATTATATGATTTTGTCACATAAACTATGCATTCAATTTGTTTTGGGTCCTTTTGCTCCTTTTCTGTTGAGTAGAATGTTAGATAGTTTCCTTATTCTGCTGGGTTTTGTTTTCTCCATAAGAAAATTGAAAAGACATAATTTTGTCTTGAGTTCGTTGTGTATTCTGAGTTAGGAAAATCCCTTTGCAATATCATGTTTTGAATGTTAATTTTGGATTTTCGAAAATGTTCCTGTCCGACTCCTTGTTTAATAATTGAGTAAGCAGTAGGTATCGATATATACGTATATAATAATATACGAGTCCTTTCGACTTTATTTGAGCAAACTACTAAAGAGGTTTAAATAGCCCAGGTCTATTAAGATGTTTCGTCTGAGGTGTTAATTTGTAGTCCAACACTTTGCAGGCAATTTGTTTATATGTTCTGTTCAATTCATATAAGTTTTAGACAAAATTATAAGTTTTGCAAGAGGCCAAGTCTTTAATGTGTGCTTTTGCCAAAGAATCGAAATTCAGGTGTAAATTAAAATAAAATGCACGACTGGATCGCACGTACTGGCTCCTATGTTCGATAACATTATATGCCAAGGATTCTTAATAGAAACGGCTAAATGTATTTTTAAAGTGGTTTTTCACTTAATTTTTTTATATATAAAAATAATTAAATTTTTTCTAAAAAAAATTGGTACGAACGTTTTAAATATTTAATAATATTATAATAATAAGTTTTTTTTCAAAAATCCAAAAAAAAAACTATTTTTCGAAAATTTTGAAATGCAGTATTATTGAGATTTCGAAAAAGATCCTGTATAAAATTTTTGATTGAAATCCGTTGAGCGGTTTATGAGAAAGTCGAAAATCAATAAAATGGTTGTATGGCATGTACCGTTAATAACAAAATATTTTAAAAACTTTTTTGGCCGAAATGTAGACCATACCCAAAGTAGTACACACACTAATTTTGATCGAAATCATAAATTAAGATGGTAGAAAAATTTGTTTGGCAAGTACCGTTATTTTTGGGCCTAAAACAATGATTCAAATATCTAGTTTGGACAATCACCTAAAACGCCTAAGAACCAAATTTGAACCAAATCGGTTCAGCTGTTTAGGCTGTAGATCGTTCTACAGACAGACAGACAGACAGACGGAATGGGATAGTGATGTCAAGTTTGATTGTTAGTTCTTTTTTACGAATACATAACTTGCCTTTTAGTACACATAATCGCAAGTAAAAAAGATGAAGAAAAAGGTTTTTTTATTCAAGTGTATTTAGGTAGTGTTTCTGCAAATATTTTACAGAATAAACTGGAGGAAGGCAATAATATATTTCAATAATATTGCATCGTGTAAGGGCGACATATTTTCACGCAATATTTTTGGCCAATATCTTGAGCAATAATATTGCGTGGTGTAAGGCCCGCATAAGAATAATAGGCCATTGAACTATAGTGGACAAATTTACATCTCTAAAAGCCTCGAAATATTTTTTATGTCTTATTATTTTTTTTTTGCTATTTGTAACTGATTTTTTTGCTACTTGGTTTTTGACTTTTATATTTTTGACAGATCACACATGACAAATTCCACGAACATTTGACATTTCGATTCAGTATTGTTTGCCATTTCATCATGAATAGACTTACGCCTGAACAACGTTTGCAAATTATTGAAATTTATTATCAAAATTCGTGCTCTGTGAAAAATGTGTTTCGCAAGCTACGTCCGTTTCAGCGACGAGGCTCATTTTTGGCTAAATGGATACGTGAATAAGCAGAATTGCCGTATTTGGAGTGAAGAGCAGCCAGAGGCAATTCAGCAGCTACCAATGCATCCCGAAAAATGCACTGTTTGGTGCGGTTTATGGGCAGGCGGCATCATTGGGCCGTACTTCTTCAAGGACGATGAAGGCCGCAGGGTTACGGTCAATGGAGAAAGGTACCGTTCGATGATAACAGATTTTTTTTTGCCGAAAATGCAAGAATTGAACTCGGTCGACATGTGGTTCCAACAGGACGGTGCCACATGCCACACTGCACGCGAAACCATGCATCAATTGAGAGGCGAATTTGGTGAGCAGTTGATCTCACGTTTTGGCGCAGTCAATTGGCCACCAAGATCATGTGATTTGACCCCGTTAGACTATTTTTTGTGGGGCTATGTTAAGTCTATTGTCTATGGGGACAAGCCAAACACGATTGCTGCCTTGGAAGCCAACATTGAACGCGTCATTGGTGAGATTCCGGCCGAAATGTGTGAAAAAGTTTGCCAAAATTGGACCTTCAGAATGGACCACCTGAAGCGTAGCCGCGGGCAACATTTAAGTGAAATTATTTTTAAAAAGTAAATGGCAGAAATTGATTTATCGATCCAAATAAAAATTTCATTCACTTTTTGCAAGTTTCTGTGTTTTTTTGAATTTTCACAAACCAAGCTCTTAAAAAATCACCGTTTATAATCAATCGTCTAGCGCAATAGCCAGTAGCATTCATACTCTTAACCTATTCAATTGTAATACTCCCACGCTTTTAGGAATAATAATCACTTTACGCGTGAGCCTAACCTTGGACGTACTGTCTACTATAGAGCTTGGTCCGATTTGGACGAAATTCTCCAAGTGAATGTCTACGAAAGGCCGAGTTGAAGAATGAACTGTACGGAATGCCTATAATACCCTCGTATACCGAAAACTCTTGCGAATAACGTCGACTGGATTGCGATTAAATATTTGACTGTATACTACACAAACGTAAAATGTAAATCATGCCAAAAAATGTTTACATAACCTAAATCGTTTTGTCGGCCAAAAGGGCATTTTATGCCTAACGGGCAGCGGGTACCGGCTTACCGTTTATTTGTAAAACATTTATGGAAGGTTTCAAAAATTAAAATAATGGGTTATCCATTTTGCGGTAAACGTAAATAAAACACATAAAATATTTTTTTTTCATGATATTTCTTTTTATCATAAAGTTTGAACATTGACATTATGTACATGATTTAAATGACCACCACGCGAATTGTTGGAAGCATCGATTCTTTTGAGGTAATTTTCGACCACTTTTCGACACGTATTGGGCGGTATCTCAGCCATAACTTGACGAATATTGGCTTTCAAGTGCTCAAGAGTTAAAGGTTTATCTGCATAAACACGGTCTTTCGCGTAGCCCCACAAAAAAAGGCCAGCGGTGTCAAATCGCATGATCTTGGTCGCCAGTTGATATCGCCACAACGAGAAATTACGCGGCCAGGAAATGTCTCTTGCATAAAGCCATATTCGCTCGAGTTGTGTGGCTTGTGGCACCGTCTTCTCATATTCTCCAAGTCATATTCTTCAATAGCAGGCAAAAAAAGTCGGTTATCATATGACCAAACTCTCCGAATTGACGGTGACAGTCGTTCCATCGTCGTTTTCGAAGAAGTAAGATCCAATCACACCTCCGTACGAAAGAGCGCCCCATACAGTGACTTTTTTGTGCATGTAATGGCCTCTCTTCAATTACTTGGGGATTCTCAGAACCCCAAATACGACAATTTTGTTTATTAACATACCCACCGAGTGAGATATGTGCTTCGTCGCTGAAGAAAATTTTCTTGGAAAAATCGACGTCCACCGCATATTGTTCAAGCACCCATTCGACGTATCTACAACGTTGTGAGAATGGTCATCTGGCTTCAGTTGTTGTGTGAGCTGGACTTTATATGGATGTAGGTGTAGATCCAAATGCAAAATACGCCATACTGTGCCGTAAGACAGTCCTAATTCCTGAGAACGACGAGGAATCGACACATTCGGGTCTTCCGCAACACTTTCAATTACAGCAGCGACATTTTCACTGGTACGAGCGAAACGGTGATGCACAGGCCTTACAATATCTGTAACCAATTCAGCCTCTTCAAATTTCTTCACAATTTTTCCAATTACTTGCGTAGTTGGACGATTATGTAAACCATAATCTCCTCTTAAAGCACAATATGTGGCTGTGGCAGAATCACAATTTTTGTAGTAGGTTTTAAGAATTTGTATGCGTTGTGCGATAGTTAAGCGACCCATTTTCGTAAATGCCAGACTTTCAACAGAAAAAAAAATTGGTTTAACAACTTAGTTTGACAGATGTCGAATTCCAGCCCTATACTTTTGAAACCGCTAAATGGATAACCCTTTATTCATCTAGCAGTTGTGCCGGCAGTTTTCTAAAAGTCCTTAAAAACAAAACACTATTAACTTAAAGGCAAAATATATTCAATCCGTTCAAATATCATCAATCGGTTATAGCCTTTTTCGCATTTAATTTCTCCTATGATAGAATTTCATCCCCTGTATTCAAAATTTAACAAGTTTCCAATCTCTGACCATAAAGGTCTTCGACTAACCCTATGTGCAATAGATAAAACTAGTAAGCCTCATCTACAAAAAGGAAATGAGATTATCCATCCAAGTATCTTATACTTAAAGTTATTAGATCTACAATTAGGGATAATTGTCATAACAATTTCGAGTGCTCCCTTTCTTAGCAAATTCAGATAACAAGTTATTGGTTAATAAATCCACAATTAAATTAAAACAAAATCTTTTCCCTTCAATATGATATTTATATATCCATGATCCGTGGACCAAAAATTATCCATTCACCGAAACCACAAAGAACAGATCTTCAAACAATAACACACACAAAGTCAAAGTCCATTGACACTAAGTAAGAAATATAAAAATAATATTCGTCTTTCGCTGTCATCAAAATTAATTCTTTTCAGAAAGTTTATGCTCCATAACAATCTGCCTTGTTTACAACATTGAGATCTTAATCCATTAAAATTGTTCGCAATTTTCAAAAAAACAAAAAAATATGTTCTAACTTTTTAAGTGCTATCGAGAAAAACGCTTTTATAACATCTTCTTTTCGACGAACACAATGACATAATTTCGTTCATCTCTAAACTATTCAAGATAGATAAAACATTTTGATTTCCAGGAAGAATAATTTTGAGGCCAGCCATCAAACGATATCCTATCATTTGTTTAGCTATGCTTTTTGTCATTATCATCATCACATCATGAAAATCACAGAAAACAAAAAGATAATGTTGTCCCATGGCATAGTATACCCGATACCCCCACGCGCCTCTCTCCATAACACTTCTCATAAGTCATAAAAACACTCAAACCTCCTGCCTCCATTGAACAAAGGACTTTCTCGAAGAAGAGGAATAATAAAATTTCATCATCAGATTTGTTCATCTTTCAAGAATTCGTCGAACCATAAAAAGCTAATAACAAATATTGTCAAATGAATAGATGAGGGATGGGGGCTTGAAGTTGAAGTTTGGGGTGGTTGATAATGGACGAAGACTACCCCATCCTTTGGGCCATATCTATACGAACAATAACTCTACCGAAAAATTGAAAGCTAAAGCATAAGGCAAGCCAACAAAATCAACAGAAAAAATAAACTATGTACCTACGAAGAGAAGTGTGCACAAAGGATAAGATAATTGATTGAATTCTTAAGCTTTAGGACTCATCGTCTTTATATGTGTACATTTAGAAGAGATATGATAGAAGTAGGGGTGTATAATAAAACTGCCTCTTTCTCTCTCTCTGTCTGTCTGTCGCTTTCTCATTGAACGATAATAGTTTGTGACTATTATTTTTATAACCTTAACTCTGCACTAACATAACATGACTTACACCACATTCTAATGTCCTGTGTTTAGGGAGTAAGCTTTCAGTAGGGGTTGACAGCACTATATACACATTAAGAGTAATATACAAGCAGATTTATATATTAGGGGCGGAATTTATCACAGCAAAACAAGTTATTGACTTTATTAGCGGGATGACATAATATTTATTCGGATTAATGTTGTTTCCGTTGTATTTCTTTTCATGATGGCTAAAATGACATAAGATGCCATTAGTAGACGTTCATACAACATCCCTCTGGATACAGAGGTATACTCGCGTTTACATTTATATGTGAAGTGTACGTATATCAGGCAAATATAAAGATTTACTTAAGTTTTCCTGTCATATATTTATTATCCTTTTAGGACATAAGAGTGAAATTTTATGTATTATACAACAGACAGGAGCTACAGCACCGTCAAAAAATCACATATGTATACTGTAAATAATTCCAGACATTTGGAGTGTGGGTGATGGAATGTTATAATGCAGTGATTCCACTTTAGAGAAAATTCAAACATACTTTTGTTCTAAAATCTAATGAAAATTATAGATAAAATAAAATGCACGACTGGATCGTACGAACTTGTTGTTGTAGCTAACCATTGAGGTTTAGTTAGTTAGGTGTAGTTATCCTATGCAGGTTTAAAGCCTATGTAGTTAAGATTACAATCATTGAGTATAATGAATTGTCGAATTTATGATTTAAGGAATAGATTTTAATTATGTAAGTTAGGAGAGTAAAATGTATAGATGGAACCTAAGTATGTAAACATGTACCTACATATAATAATGAAAATGAGGCATTATGTAGGTGGGTAAGTAGTTTAGTTTAGTTTTAGTTTAGTTTAAATGACTTTTATTCAAATAAATAAATTAACAAAATTAAAAATTATCTTAGCCTATATGGTTTGGCCTAGGGCCGTCTACCAGGTTGACAATGTTATTATGTCCTGAATTTATTTATAAATACAAAAGTTAACTAAAATTATATTTATTATTAAAAATCTCCTTCTAAAATTCGTTTTCTGTATCGAAGTGCAGCTACTGTATAGTTGTACAAAACATCCCATCCATTTTCACCGTTTAAGATCCTTAATGTTTCACCTTCTTCTAGAACATCTTTTGAAAACATCATTACTCGAAATTCCTTCAAAATTGGGCAAACTGCAAGGAAATGGAACACATCTTCCCTCGTTTTCATGTTGCAAAGTTCGCAGAGAGTTGGTAGATCGGACCGGTGGGAAATAAAATTTAGATTAATTATCTCGCCTCTCATTTTAAAGATCGTACTGATTTTGTCCACAGAGTAGCAGTTGAGGAAGTATGTATTTTCATTTAGATGATAGTTTAGTTTGTTATAGTAATTCCTAAACAGTGAGGCTCCAGCATCCTCAGTATATCTTTTGTAAGATATTTTCCCCACTTTGTCCAACATCAAATTGAATTTCTCTCTTAAAGAAGATGGTTGCTCGTTTGTCTGAATGACTAGCTCTATTCCACAGTCCAACGCAATTTGCTTCCAAACATTGCAAATACTCCCATTCATTCTTATTATGTTTCTCAGTATTATGTTTGGTATTCTCGTTTCTTCCATCTCTAATACTTTTATAATATAATTCAGGTGCACTTCTAAGGTACGCAGGAACATAGGTGGAGTTCCAGTTTCAATATATAACATATAGTTTGGAGTATTTCTTGGTAACCGAAACATCCTCTTTAAAAAATATCGTAGGAACTTTTCGACAGCTTCATAAGGTCTATAACCCCATACTTGAGCTCCATAAAGTAGGATTGATGTAGCAGTAGAACGGAATACCATTTGTTTCGCACTATGTGATATATAGTTGTTTTTAATGCAACGTTCCCATATCGATGAAATAGCTCGTTTAGCATCTGATAACTTTTCTTCAAGATGTACGTTTACATTTAAGTTTGCTGATACTAACATTCCAAGATATTTGTAATTTCGCACGATCTCCACTTCTTCACCATTTGACTTCCACTTCTCCAGATTACAATAACGGCCACCTCCATCTCTAAATATCATAATTTTAGATTTCTGCAGATTGACTGTTAGATTCCAACTTCTACAGTACACCCCTACAGTCTGTTGATCATTCTCTGAAGACCGTCCACAGAATCACTCAAAAAAACGATGTCATCCGCATACATCAAAGCTGGAATTGTTACTCCATAGAAGTTTATTCCACCTTTTATAGCATCAGTTATATCATTAATAAATAGTATAAAGAGCAAAGCGCTGAGTATACATCCCTGCTTAACTCCCATCGAGGCCTCGAATTCTTCAGAGATTAGATTTCCATCCCACACAAGTGCAACATTACTCTCATACAGAGCTCTCAAAATACGAATAATTTTGTTTGATATACCAATTTTGAACAGTTTATAAAAGAGTGCTTCACGCGATATCGTGTCAAATGCTGCACGAAAATCAACGAAAAAGGCATACAATTTCTTGTGCTTATCTTTATACGTGGCAGCGATGCTAGTAAGTGCAAATATTTGGTCAATTGTGGAATAACCCTTTCTAAGCCCAGGTGGGTAAGTATGTATAGCTATATGCGCTGCATAAGATTCATGTGATTTTTAAAAACACATATGTATAAATAAATGTATGAGGGCCTACATTGTATGTAGTATTCAGTTACGTACGCAAAAATTCGTAAAGAGGAAATATGTACCTATAATAAGGTAGTGGCTATAGTTTGATGGAAAACAAAGATGCCATTTGAATTCATGGACAAATAAGAATATACCAAAAAAAAATTCCAAAATCGTTGGAGCAGTTTTTTAAAAAATTAATTTTGTATGTATAAAATTTTAAAAACATTTTTAGAAAAAAAATTTGAAACGCTATTTTGAAGATATTATTAATATACATATAAAATTCAAATTTCAAAAAACTTCGATGACTGGTTCTTGAAAAATCGATTTTTCAAAAAAAAAAAACATTTATTTTTTAAAAATCGAAAATTTTTTTTTGGAAAATTTAAGTATGCAGTTTCATTAACAATTTTAGGGAGCATTTGAGTTCTTTTAATCGGGCAATCCATTGTTGAGAAGGTCGAAACTATGAAAAGTTGTTCTATGGGAAGTACCGTTAATAAGTCCGCAAAAAAATATTTTTATACCTGAAAGTGGACTGTTTTAATTTAGGAATACACACATTTTTACTTGCGATTATAGGTAATATAAGGCAAGTCATACATTCGTAAAAAAAAATTCAAACAATGAAACATGAAATTACGATCATAGAGAAGCCTAAAAAAGTGATCGCCAAAAAATATCTGTCTGTCAGTCTGTCCGTCTGTATGTATAACGAGATATAGCCTAAACGGCTTAATCGATTACCAACAAATTTGTTATGTGTCATTATTTTGGCATTCCTCAGATTGTAAATTGAAATTATATTTTTAGGCCTAAAAATAACGGTACCTGCCATATGACCTTGAAGAAAAATCCTATTTTTCTCTAAAACGGCTCCAACGATTTTGATAAAAAAAATAAGAATTTGATATGAACCAAGTTTACGGGAAAAGTCTATTAACGGCACCTTTCATATAACGTTTCTTTTTTAATTTTTGGCTTTCTCGATATCGGTACATTGGATTTCTCTCAAATTGTATACCTGAGAAGATCTAAGTAGCTAAAAATTTTGAATAACTTTTTTTTAATTAAAATTAATTATTGATTATTTTTGAAAAATCAATATTTTTAAAACTAATCAAAAAAATAATTTTAAATTTTATATTCACATGTACATTAATAGCCTCTAAAAAATTTCATACCAGAATTTTGTTTTCAAAAAACGAAAAATAAAAAAACAGGTCAAAACACGTCCTAAAATTTTCAAGATACTTTATTATAAAATTTCTATTAATCGGTGGCATCTAATGGTGTTCTTCGTTTTTTTTCGAAAAACCGATTAAAGTGATGGTTGTGGCAGTTTAAATAAGTTTAAAAAACTTGTACATATTTACATTATTACCCTCCTAATTTACATAATTAAAATCCATTTAAATATACATTTGTAGGTAGGTATACCTATGTAACTATTCCTTGAATCATTCATTCCACAATTCATTATCCTAAGAATCAAGGTAATATTACCTACATGGGCTTTAAATCTGCATAGGATAACTACATATATAGGCTAACTACCTACCAACAGCGTCAGTGAGTAACACTAAAGTTGTTAGCTACAAGAGCAAGCTTGTACGATCCAGTCGTGCATTTTATTTTATAAAAATTCATGGAGCCGTTTTCGAGAAACAAATTTTTTCTTAGCGGTTTTTTTGGCATTTGTATCATTGTTTTTTATTTTAGAAAAATAGTTTTTTTCAAGATAATGTAAAAAAACCACCAAATACCAAGTTTTGAAAAATCTATTGAGTCGGTTTCAAATTTTGAGTTTAAAAAAAATTAATTTCCAAAAAAAGTTAGTTTGAAAATTTTTAGCTTACAATAGGGTTTAAACTTTCTAGGAGCTTCTTCGTAAAAAATTTCAAAAAAAAATCAAATGAACCGTTTTCCAAAAAAGCAAAAGGTACCTTTTCCCTTCATTAATGAACTGGTGTATTTTATAAAAATAGTTGGAGCCGTTTTTGAGAAAAATAATATTTTTGTTTAATATGTACAAAATTTAAAGCAAATCTATCCAATTGTTTAGTCTGCAGACTCGAGGACAGAGAGACAGACAGGCATACGGACTTGGGGGAACCACTTTTTTGGTGTTCTCTATAAAGTACCCTAAATTTGGAGCGAATCAATTTTTCCAAATTACTCGTAAACTATAGGTTCATTTGAAAAAAGTTGTAAGTACCATTGTAGCTCAGGTTATTCTTCACAAAAAAGATGGGCAGACGTTTTATCGTAAAATGTATAGATTTGAAGAAAAATGGTCGAAAACATTGGGGTGTAATACATTTTTTGTAGTAATGTAATGTAGTATATTTATGTTTTTGAGTGGGGAAATTTTTTGTTCTTAATTATGTTTGGAAAAACATGTTCTATTAAAAATACATAGTTTTAAGTTTGGAACCGGAAGGGAAATGTTGCCATCTTAAAAATAATAGTTTATTTTATTTTGTTCAATAACACCCAAAACCTTTATTTTTCTCAAAATTTTCTAAACACTGCTTATAGACACTACAATTATCTACAAATTGACATATTAACGACTATTTTATGTCAATTCGTTCTTAAGTTATAGCATACCAAATTTTAAATGTACACGATTGCACGTGTAGTATTATTTTATGACACAGTTTTCATAAAGCTTCTTAAATTAAACAAATTTATTATACAAACCAATTCACTTATTCTATGCAATCGATTACTTATGTATTTAAATTTACATCACTATTAAAACCTTATTTAGTAGATGTATTTTCCATAAACAGATAACTGGATATTTTTAATCAATTCAATGTTACTTTAAATCGGTACAAAGCCACAGCTTCAAAATATAGTTTCTTTAAAGCTTCCAAAATGAAGCTGGTTCAATACTTGTCTTTAATATTGCAATACAAAATATTGTGCAACTAAGTTAAACAGGTGCCTATGCAAAATAAATGGAAAATATCATAGTTTTCATAAAGCTTATTTAAAAAAGCCATTTCGCTACATTTCGATAAAACCTGTGCAGAAACGTTTTATAGAAATTTAATGCGATAAACAATTTAAACAAAAAATCTTATAATAGTAATTCAATAATTAAGACCGTTAAACATTTTAGATTATCGAAGAATAAAAATATAGTTCAAGTTGTCATTTAGTCCACCTGAAACATAGTTGACAATAAGGTTTAACTAAAGCAAAGTGTTCTGGGTCTCTGATAGTTTTGACCAATGTTTCATTTAGAAAGAAATACTTTTTTTATTCAAAAATCTTTATTAAAAATTTTACTTACCTATTGAGAAATAGCTGTAAACAAAAAAAAAACAAATACAAAAACATTCTTAAAATAAGTATAATATATATAGTTGCGAAACATTTTAAAAATCTGACAAAGTGTCATCACTGATTTACTCTTTCATTCACAATGGTGCATCATCTATCCTATTCTATATCCCATGGGTCGCCAGCCCTCGTCAGTTGGTGCGTGACCGGATGGAGTCAGGAATTTTAATTTTGATTAAAACAGGAATTCAGTTTTTATTCGTCTGCCTCGTTCATCGTTATTTTTAGCAAAATAACAATTTTCCTGTTATTCTGTTTATTTTGTTTTTTTTTTTTGTTCCAAGTTTGGCAACATCAAAGTCAGGACTTTTTTTTTTGTTTCCTTCGGTGTTTCATTATTTTTTGGCGCCACATTCACCTATGTAACGAAATTTTTATTCCTGCTGGAATAATTCCAGGACATTTTCATGAAAATAGAAAATAACAAAAAAAAGAACATAGTTGATTTAAACAGTTGAAAAGGATATAAAATATAAAAATGACTCCCGCCATTACGGTGCCGCATTGGTCATTCGTGTTTTTCCAACCCTGACTTTTATTTAAGCATACGATGATGATATTGGGATGGAATGGGATATTATGTTTGGCCCCAATGAACTTGAATGTGCTAATATACCACATTTGAGGCAAAAAGTACAGTCACATCTTCTTTTTTCATTTTTTTTTTCGAGTCTTGTCGGTGGAAGTAGAGTGCATATGTCAAACGAGTGTTTTGGCCATTCTATGTTTTCAAGTTTTTATGTCAAGTTGTTTTTTTTTAGTATACTATTTTGTTGACTAGTTCCGGTCTAGCTGTCTATTAGGGAACAATCTAAGGGTAGGGGTGTTGATCATCGCAGACATTGCTCACTTTGTGGTTTTTCAGTTATATTTTTGTATGCAATTTTTTTTCAGTATTATTTTGTGCATTAACCAAATAACATTGTGAAGAGGTTTGTCTACTTCAATTATGGTAAAAAAAAAAAACTAGATTGAAGGGTATTTGAATGAAATTTTTAGTCAGTGAGAGGCCGAAAAATCAAGCAAACAAATGAAACTAAGTGGACGGACATGAGTTCTATTAAAATTTGCATGATAGCATGGTATAATATCAATGGGTTTTGAAAACATTATTAAAAATTGAAACATTAATTAAAACTAGGCACTGCAGGCGGTGTCCTTGACAGGATTTTTTTTTGTTTTTGAGTGATTCATAATTTTACTGTACACAATAACTTTTCGAAGTTTCAATTTTTTTTCACTCATTTGAAACAAAAACTTTTAACAAGCTTTCATTGTTATATTTGCAAGGTATCTAAGTTGTATCAGCAAGTATATTGTGACCATACATATATTAGGAAAACAGTATCTAAAAAAAATCTAAAAACAAACGTTATAACTGTCCAAATGCTCTCGATAACCAAACCCATGAATTTGATATTTAATTTAATGAAATTCTTGGCCTCATCCATGCTTACTTCATTCAGTTGGTACGCAAAAACTCCTGAGGCTTTGTTGAGTTTCAGCCGGTTAACAGACTTGTTTCTTTTTAATGCTCGGTGGCGGCAGTATAAGGTTTTGTTCCTGCATTGGCTCCTGAACTATTCAATGAGCTTACCATTTAGCAATTCGTTGAAATGCACTTCCCCAAGTTTACATATTTGCTTCAAAAAGCCTTTAGTATTTGTTTAAAAACTTACCTCTTCGGCCTTACAGTATTTTTAGGGTGATGTATACCTGGTATGGACCACGGTCATATCTCTCTCGAGTCCGTTCGTTTAGTAGTCATTCCTGCCTGATGAACTTAGAAGTGCAAATAACAGTATCCTTAGCTTAAGACGTGTCCATTTCTCTTCCTCCATCCAGCTATTTGAGATTTAGCTCTAATAATTTCTTCAGGATCTTTAACTGGTCACTATGATTTCTCGATTTTGACGCTAACTCCAGACCTGGTATGATTACAAACATAATTATTTAGGAGATGATTGCTTTTATACCGAAGAGAAGCAAAAGCATCAAACCAAAGAATTCCCATGAATTGTAAAGAGGTTATCAGGTAGAAAGAGTTAAATTTCCCAATATTAGTCATATTCAACAAACCAAATTCTTACATGAAGACAAATTAAGGCAAAATAATACTGCAAAAAAAACATGTGCGTCTCGGGACGCCCAAGAGAAGTTATAACTTAAATTAATCTTAGTCGAACTATTTAATATTGAAATTGTTTAACTTGAAAAAAGCTTCAGAAGTTCCTCGTTAAATTTATTAATTTTAAAAGTTCTCCGTAGGCGTGGGAGAAAGGGAAGCCAGACAGACTGCCGCTGTAACGCGTAACGTAACGAAGCGGCTACGATCCCATAAGAAGCTATAACTTTAAGAGCCTGTGGAGTGTTATCCCTCCCTCCTCCTGTACTTAAAAACATTAACAGTTTCATGTGGCGGATCTTCTTTCGTACTCATACAGTTGATAGAGTTCTTAAAGATCTCGACATACACAAATACGTTGGTCCTATGCCTATTGTTCTGAAGACGTATTGTTCTAAGCTATCAAAACCACTGCGTAAGCTTTTCCATCTATTTCCAAGTGGATGAAAAACAACATCTGCCCAGCCAGTCCCTAAAAAAGGCGAATTTTCTTCGTCCTCTAGGTTAGGATAGGTTAGGTTAGAGTAGAGGTTAGCTGTTAAAAAAAACTAACTTACACACTTAGTGGAAAAAGAAAGCACATGTGTGATACCACAGGTGTTGGGTTTTTTGCCCCAAAAAGAACTGAAAACCATTTTGAGCTTCTTATGAAGCGGAGCAGAGAATTAATGTCTTAGGCCCATTTTATTCACTATTTGTCAACTTGCCGTAAACTATCAAGTTGGCCAACTCTAGAGTTGATACAAACTTGAAAGTTGAGTGACAAGTTGAAATTTGTTTTTATTCAATATTTTAAATCTTAACTCGAGAAGTGAAATTCAAAAGAAAGCCAACATCGGAAGCAGACGATGGATTATTTTCTCAATAATAATTTTCTCGAAACATTTTATTTTAAAAACATTTTTATTCAAAACGAAACCGAGAATTATTTTTGACAGAAGATGCAACAAATTGTATTACAAATTTGAATTTGACAGAAAACTCTAAAGTTTGCTCTCTCAACTTCAACTATTTTCGGAAGTTGAGAAAACCAGAAAATGATCAACTCGAGAGTTGAGAATCAAAAGTTGAAACTATCAACTTTGAATGAAGAAAAACGAAATCACAAGTTGAGAATAAAAATCCTCAAGTAGAGTTCAACTTGTATTAAAGAAAATGACTCTTAGAAGTGCTAGGTCATTAATGTCACTGAAGAAGAAATCTCCTATGAAAAGTCTTCGTCTGTTAGACAGTGCAGGACATGTACCGAAGAGATGAAGAATAGATTCCTCCACCTCATCATCTAAACAGCTTCTGTAGAAGTCGTTTGCGAGCACCCCGAGTCTTGCAGCATGTCTACCTATGAGGCTATCTGGGATGACACCTATGGTGTATCTAATGTGCCGTCTGCATAGAGAGGTAAAAGCCTTAGAGCGCTTAAGATCCAGCTTTGGCCAAATCTTTTTTGTCGCTAGACATGTGTTACCACTAGTCCACCTAAGATTTGTCCTCTCCATAGCATTTAGCCTTAGCATAAATTGACATTTAGCGATTGGAAAACGCAGGTTACTGTATAGTCAGTTGAAAAGGGTAGAGTTGTTCCTTTTTTGGCGAGTTCGGCCTTGCAGTTCCCCGGAATATTACTGTGCCCTTTCACCCAGCATAGGTGAATGTTTAACTGCTCCACCATCTATTTCAGAGAGGATCGACAGTCGAGGGCTGTTTTGGAGTTAGCGGAGATTGAATCCAGAGATTTCAGCGCTGCCTGGCTGTCGGAGAATATGATGATATCCCTTGCAGATATCACGTTTTCTTTAAGCCAGGATAGAACCTCCTTAATTGCCATTAATTCCGCGTGGAATACGCTACAATGGTTATTAAGACGGAAGAAGAGACTAAGATTTAGTCTGTTATAGTAAACACCACCCCCTACACCATCATTTGTTTTTGGCCCATATGTGAAAAACTGAATTCTTCCATCTTCCAAGAAAGCACCACTGCGAGATATGTAGGGTATGCTTACCAGGAAGTTTTTATCAAAAAGTGGTTGGGATATGGTGAAATCTATGTTACTATGTGGGATACTGGCGTGGCCAGAACTGTTGTTTTTCAACTGTGAGGTAGCCTTCAGGCTCTAACTACCATCTAATTCCACTTACATCCCTTCTTTCCATGGTCATGGAAACGTTGATGAATTATCAGCTCAATAAATATCTTAAAGAACGAAAGTATGGCTTTCGTAGTACTAGGCCCAAAAGTGACTCATGACTAGCACTTGAGTGAAGAGACCGCTTAGCTATCAGTCCTTGGCATGAGTATCACAGACCACCTCTTGTGGAATGACCACACATCCTATGTTTCCAAAAACGCTACAAAGTGTTAAGGTTTTCTGAGACGATGCACGAAATAGTTCTCCCCTTCTGTTCTGGCTGTAATAAAGCCTACATTCATCCAAAGCTTCAGTACAATTATCATCTATGGGAAGGTGCTCCGATAACTCATTAAGGCCTTTGAGACAGACTCCAGAATAGACCTTTAATAATGATAGGTGATATAGAATAATAATAATAATATCCAGTTGCATTCCGCCCTTATAGTATTCGACCGTATCAATCCTGCTTTTAGGAATGCCCATCCGCTTACCCCCAACTTCGGGTGTACTATCAAGTATAGAGATTTCTTCTTTAGCCGCACCACACGAATGTGGAATACTTAACCCCACCAAAGTTTTCCTTCCCATTGCGCTTTTCAAACATTTAAAAACGTTGTGCATCGGTATCGCCTGACTATTCCTATACCATTTATCTAATCGCATGTGCTGTGTTTTAAGATTTTAAGGGTGCTCGTAACCCCTTGAGTGAGCGCAAAATTTAAAAAATTAAAAAATCGCATGAACCCACAAATATTAGGTTTCTACCTTAAAATTAATTCCTTATTTGAAAATGCCTATACAAATTACCCCGGACGCCAATCAAGCAATTCGTTATAAAATGCTAAACCTTTTCATTTATTGTATCGAAAATAATTCGCATCATGATAAAGCATCAGTTTCTTTAAATTTCCAAGGACAATTCTGAGTTGTTATTTTAACCACAACCACAGGCAACTGGGCGATTTCTTCGAAAATTAAAAGCATCATTGACAACTTCATACGGTGTTGCGGCTCAGGGCGCGCCGATAAAGCCTCTCACCGACTTACTGACGACGAATAGGTATTTAAAATTGAATTTTTTTCATGCGGGAATGGTAAGGCACACTGATGTGCTGTCGCCTTTTCATTCCTGCCTCCATTTAATTTTTAGCAAATTAAAATTTCAAACCATAAGGTGACAGGCATATATGTATCTAAGCACTTCACTTTCAGATTAAATAAAATATTTAGTCGCGGTCACATAAAATACTCTGCTGACATCATATGTCAGTGGCTTGAATTAATTTCGACTTCTGTCTTCTTCACATTCCCTTATTTCAAGTCTTGCAATGTGCGTAGCGTATACCCAAAACAGCATACTGTGTCATCATCTCCAATGTCGACACGAGGAGGTTAGTTTTTTTTTTTTTTTTTTTTTTTGAGGGGGATTTTACTGGGGAAAATTAAAATTGAATCATTTATGAGGATGAATACGGCAAAAGGGTGTGGGATTAAGGACTTTTCAGACACCCAAAATTACACATCGCAAAACCCCCAACGAAAGTACAGCCCTTAACTCGTCCCCGAACAGCTTCAAGGATATGACTGTCCGTGTATGCATGATGAGATTTAACTCCGGAAATTGTTTTAATCCGGTTCACTATATGTTTATGTATGGGAGTGTATCTGTATATGTGTGAAAGTAAATCGAATGTTTCGAGCAAAGGATATGTGATTGTGTGCGTGAGTGGTGAGACCTTATGGTGCCGATATGCCATATTGTGCCACACTAACATACACCGAAAGTTAGATGAACATTTTGGGGGAGTCTTTTGTTTTGCACATAAGGCTATACACGATCGGGAACAGAAATATAGGATGAAGCAAGAACGCAGGGATTCTGGGTATAAAACAGTAACATAATGATGCCGCACACATCTTGCAAATAGACATCGCATATAACTTACATACTTTGGAAATTCACTGAATTTTTGGAGCAGGAAGCATAGTCGTTGTGTGTTAATTGGGAAATGTTATCTGCTTGATTGCATTTAACCAGCAGAGTGAGCGCCATGGTGCGAATGTTATTTGAACAAGAATCATTCTGGGAGCGTTCTAAATATTTGAAAAAGGATTTTCAAATATTTTCGATTTATCTACATAAAATGGTATAGGAGACAGCTTCTAAAAAAATATTAATTTCTCCCAAGTTGTATATTCCTTAAATGAACAAGCTATAGAATAATACTAAGTTTAGTGACTTACACTTAAACTGCATTTAAACTTACCATGAAATTGTATGTAATTTTGAGTGTAAAAGTATAGTATATATATATTTGGGGTGGCCGTGGCGCGGTAGTTGTGTGTTCCCCTGTCCACCTCATGGTCACAGGTTCGATCCCTGCCGTAGTCTATGTCTTCTTATTTTTCCATTAAAAACCAATTCAAAAAATAAATGTCATACAATGAGTTGCTGGTTTACTCATTACATGCTGTTTAGGCATAGAACTAACAACATGTGATTGAGTGAAACTAGAATACCGATAAAATATGACAAAGAATAAAAAATTATTGCGAATTATAAGGGACATCGATAAATAAGACACGGAAATTTCTCCGCATTAGTTCAGCCGCCATCCCTGGAGATAAAATTTGAGACAACAACCACCTACAGTCTCCGAATATAGCGCCACACTTCTTTCCTATCATTCTTTCTCTTCCTTAACCTCACCCTCACGCCCGCGCTGTGTTGAAACATTTAAAGGGTATTCATAATCCCTTGAGCGCGTATAGATTATAAAAAAAAAAAAAAAAAGTTGCGTATTTAATTATTTATTTATTTTTATTTATTTATTGATATATCAATATACAATTAAAATTGCTATTGATAAAAGGAAGAGCAAACAGCAGCAAAGGCTTTCGGCTCTAGGGATCATAACATTTGTTAAATAGACATTTTTAAATCATTAATAATGGCGCAAAATTTTAAAGGATTTAGTAAAATGTTAAAGCCACTTTTAGCATTTTACTAAGCTAAAAAGATGATTGAGCTAATCTTGAACGATTTTAACATTTTACTAAAGTTAAAAACACGGAATGGCTACTTTAACTTTTAGCAATTTGCTAAATCCATTTAGAAATCTGATAGTATATCAGCCTGGCACGCGGGGTGCCCAGGTTCGAGTCCTGGTGGTGCACCGTTTTTTTTTTGTTTTTAATGAAGTTACATAATGAAGTTTAAATGATGAAAATAGAAATAACTTATACCTTTTTAGAGCACATGTTGGGTTTTCATCAACATATAAATAATTTACATTACATAACAGCAATAATTATGTTCATCAAAATTCAAACCCTACAAATGCCCAGCTTTCTGTTTAATTAGCAATTTACTAGTTTAGAAAAGGTTTAAAAATTTTTAAATAGTTATTCAATCAATAATCACTTAGGAAATTGCTGGTTGTTTAAAATTTTGCGCCAATGTCTTCAATTTTTAAAATATTGCTTTGTTTCGGTTCTTTTAGTAGATCCAAGAGGTTAGAGTTGATAGTGTGCGTTTGGAGTTGAGGATGTCCAGATAAGAAGCATGGACTTAATAGGAGGGTTGCAGTTATGGAATTAGTACAGTTCGGGCAGGTACGTGAAGGTTCGTTTCTTGAGTAGGTGTTGGTGGGTGAATGCGGTATGGCCAAGGCGTAGTCGGATGAATGTTCTGAGGTCGGATTTGGTTATATCTGTGGGAAATTTTGGCTAAATTTTCAATGGGTTAATAGAACTATATTGATGTTTATAGTGTTCCCAGTCCAGTAATAAATTTTTATGACTCTCCAGATTGATGTGTCTCTTTAAGTCAAGACGTGAGAAAGTATTGAAAGTGTAAGTGGGGGCTTTAAGTACTGCGTTTGCAGCTGCGTCAGCTAGTTCATTGCCCTTTATTCCTACATGACCTGGGGTCCACATGAGCTTGATCTTTTTCTTAGTTTTTAAAAGATCATCTCGCATTTTGGCTATGATATCTAAGTCATTTTTTTGATTAACGGCCTTTAGTACTGACAAACTGTCTGAGCAGATAACCCATTTCCCTTTATTTAAAGTGCATTTCTTGGTAGCTTCGTGTATAGTTAATGCTTCGGTTGTGTAGATAGTGGCGATTTTTGGAAGGATGCCGTGAGTGATGAGTGAACCATCTTGGGCTACGACTGCAAAGCCAGTGTTCAAATCCGTTTTAGACCCGTCTGTGTACATGAAGTTCCAACCCTTATCCGTCAAATCATTTAAGATTTCCAGGAATCGAGCTCTAAAAATGGTTTTGCAAATCTTGTACTTTTGGAATTCTTGTAGATCGAGAATGACTGATTCCTTGGGAAGTGACCATGGTGGTTGCGATGGTGTAAATTTGGCTGCCCTGGTTAGGGATAATTGTAATCTGTTTCGAGACTCAAGAAAGTGGTGTATTGCAGATGGGATCTTTCTACTCGGTGTGTGCGAAATTGCTTTGGAAACATCCTTGTCTATCACTGCACCTGTTTGAAAGACGAATTTCGTGTTGAGTTTGGCAATGGTTTCAAAATATCGCTCTTCAATAGCTGGAAGTCCAGCTTCAGCTAAAATGTATCTGATTGGTGTGGTTGGGAAAGCTCCAAGACATTGCCTAGCAGCTTGGTGCGACGATGTTCTTAGTTAATTTTGGACATGAACCGTAGATGGACAAAGCATAATCTATCTTACTTAAAATTAGCATTTTAGAAAAATTACAAACACAATTAACATGTGAATTACCTAGGACATTTAAATTAGTAATTACTTCTATTTTCGTATTATTTATAATTAATTCTAGATTATTACAGTTTCGTTTTCTGCTGATATGAATTAATTTGCACTTATCAAAAGCGAGATTAGAACCAGAGGTAGACCATTGATTGATTTCATTAAGCAAAATAGAAAAAGCGTCATCTGCAAAGATACAATGATCTAGATTTTTATGTTTCAAGATCAGATTACTTATTTGGTTGAAAGCGATTGTTCAGCAAATCACAGATAAAGGTCATCCTTTCGGAATACCATTATCAAGTGGTTTAGTTTTAGAAAACATATTTCGAAATTTGATGCAACATTTTCCGTTAGTAAGAAAGGATTTAATATATTGGAAGATTTTGGGTCCAAGTCCCCAATCTCTCAATTTGTTAAGGATAAGATGAATTCCGATACGATCGAAAGCCTTTTCAAAGTCGAGAGCTAGGATCGTGATATGGTTGCGAGCAGTGAGGGCATTTGTAACTGTATAGTCGATATGGAGGAGTGCATCAATGCTCCCTCTTTTTGGTTTGAAGGCGACTTGGTTAGAACTTTTTTGAAATCTGTATACCATAGTATCCTATTTACAATTATTTTTTCTAAATCCTTTGATAAGCATGGTAGTAGGGAGATTGAGCGGTAACTGTCTACACAAGATATATCTTTTTTGTGCTTATGAATGGGAATAATGGTGGCAGTCTTCCAGCTTTGCGGTATGACACTTTCACTAAAGATGTTGTTAAACAGCGAAATGAGCCTTTGTTTAGCTGAATCAAGAAGATTCTTTATCATTGGTTAGGAGATTCTATCACATCCTGGGGTCTTACCTTGTAGCCTAGACAAGGAACTTTCGAATTCAATTGTAGTGATATCAGTCTCAATGCGAAGAGCCGCTGCTTTCTTTGCCGGTTGTGGAAACATGTTGACAGTTGCGATTTTTTCCTTGTTAAAAGCCGTTGGGAAATTTGAATCATTAGGATTAGTTGACCAAGATTGTGCAAAAAAATTGCAGATTTCATAAGGATGCGTAATAGAGCCTGTTGGAGTGTTAAATGAATAAAATGGTATTTGCAGTTAAGTTGCCTGTGAGGATTCTAATTCGATGCCAAGCTGTGCTTGTGGATGTGCTGGGATTAATTGTGCTCTGTGAAGTCGTTGAAGCTTTTGAGTTTGCTGCTTTTTAGATTTCTTCGTAAAAGAGCATTAGCTTTTTTATAGGCTAATAGGTTAACTTGAGTAGGGCTTTTCAAGAAAGTCCTCCAAGTTTTAAATTTTATAGTTCTAAGCCTGGAGAGTTCATGGTTTCACCATGGCACAATTCGGTTGAAAGTAATTGGGGATGTTTGAGGAATAGAGTCATTTTCCGCGCTGGGAATGCTCTTAAGGAGAATTGCAGCTTCCTTGTTAATACAGTTGGTCAAAGGTAATTTAGCGATGTTTAATTCGAGTTTATTTTTGAATGATTCCCAATTAGCCAATTCTGTCTTATATCTTGGGATATGCTTGAGAGTAACTGGTTTTGGGGAGAGATGCAGAGTAATATTAATTGGGAAGTAATCGCTGTTATGCAGATCATCTGATATGTGCCACTTTATTTTTGGAAGGAGGATAGATGAACAGCATGACACACCAACATTGGTAAGTGTACCGTGAGTTGAGAGGTGCTTTGGATAACCGTCATTTAATATTGTTAGGTCCGATTTCGTTTGCGTATTTATACACACGACAATAGGTAAAAAAAATTAAACACATTATGTTGGGTATTACAAATAATTGTTGTAAATTTTCACCCTCTGTGTATACCTTTCAATCACCACATTTCAGTATTAAACTAATAAGGTTTTATTACTACAATACACCCACAATATTTATAACTAAACAAATATTGTTTAAATTCAAACACCTCATGAAAGCAACACATAAAGTGTTCCTAATTGAACAATCAATGCTTATTTTTACTACCGTTTGATCTTTGATGTAAACTTAAACATGTTATTGGTAAATTTGCAATTCGTTTGTGACAATGACGATGCGTTTGCAAGTTCATTTCATTCGTAATCAGACCGTTGTTGGCAACAACACAGAACCTGAAATCTTTTGCTCTCCAATAATCGTGTAAGAAAAAAAGTTGTACAGTATAAAGTACAAATGAACAAATTAATAAATTGATTCTTAGGAGACGAAGCTATACTTTTCTGGTAAAATCACGAACCGCAGTTTTTTTTTTAAATTATAGAAATATTATAGAAATGAAAACGGTGATGCCTTGTTTATGAAAATATTATGCTTAGTATTATACTAAGGGTCTATTTATTTATATTAATTTTTACACATTTTTGAGCAACAAACGTAAGCATACAAGCTTCAAATTTTATTTAAATTTACAAATTAAGTAAACATAATTTCTGCAAGAATTTAAGATCTGAAAAAGCAAAATCAAATACATAATGTCTAATTTTAGGCGTTTTCATGGAAGTTAACACATTCCTTGTTGAATTTCGCTATAAATTTGAACATAAAACGCTTAAGTTAACATATTTTATGCCTCTATTTATTTGAAAAAAAAAATAAGTTCTGATTTGAGCGAAATCACATAAATAAGGTACAAATTTAAGCATTTTCATACTTAACATTGTTTGTCGAATTTAGCTCTAAATTTACAAATAAAAAGTTTAAATTTACACATTTTATGCATATATACAAAAAAAACTTTTGCTTAAATTCTGTTGAATTTTAAACATAAATTATGTGTATACATTAAGTAAAAACATCTTATATGTAGAAATACACATTTATACCTTAAATCTTTATCTGAAATTACACACAAGTGGTTTAACATTTTCACATTAAATATTTAGAATTAATACGTGCGATAAAATACTGCAATTACTGTAGACAACAAGTTTCCTCGCTTTATGATAGTAAAATTACACCATTTGTTTTTAGAGTGTAGGTGGCAATGGATAAAGTGCTTGATTGCTAACTAGTGTGGGTTCGATCCCCACGCTAGGCGCATTCTTTTCTATACCTCCAATTTTAATTGGATGCCGCCCATGGGTTAAAATGAGACAAGGTTCTCAAATCCACTGTGCCAAACTACTGCCGTGCAGTCCAGGTTGCATTTAAAAGACCTTAGGTTTTACAGGCATATAGTTAAAATTATTATTTGTTGCTTCTTCGGTAGGGACTCACAGAATGGTGAATGTTCGTTGAATAATATATTTTAAATTCTGTTAGTTATGACCATCACTGTATTTTGTGCATTTCTTCTTTATTGTACAGTACGGTTGGCAATGGTGCAGTGGATATAGTGTGGGTTGGAGTCCCACTCTAGGCAGCATTATTTTGTTTGAATCGGATGCCACCCGTGGGTTGTAATGAGATCGTACATATAAGTACAACAAATTTAATAAATGTGACAACAAATAGTCTTTTGTATATTCTAATTCCTTCTGTTCTAACAAGAGGTCTGCAATTCAGGTTGCATTTAAAAACCTAAGGTCGTACAGACAATAGTTTAAATTATTATTACTATTATTACAGTACTTTTTTCTCAAGACAAATATTTTTTTTTATTTCTATTAAAACTAAGGTTCAGTTTTAACAAGTAACTGGAATAAGCTGTTTCATTTTTAATAGTTTTTATTAGGTATGTCGCCTGAATTCTATTGATAACAAGAAATTTTTTGAAATATATTAACCTTTCCTGTTACTCTGAGACAGTGACCATTTATAAGGGAGTTTACAGTAATTCTCATTGCGAAATTTCTCCTTCGGTTTCAACGCTTATCTCTACCGCCTATAGATAAAGTCAATTAGCTTCTTGTTATTCGGCGCTGTCAGAAAGTGTTATGGCATCTAATGATGAACTTGATCTTAAGATTCTTCAGTATTCATGCAGTTTTAAGTCCTCGAAGACCTCGATATCCACAAATCCTGGCAGAGATAGCGTCACGAGCAACCTTGTTTAATAACAGTTTTGATACCATATCTCGTGTAACCTGTGGATGAAAGTAGATTTTTGAAAAGGATTTGGCGATACACCTTCTGTTGCATCACCACCTGCGTCTTCTCATCGTTGCTGTATGCGAAACTAGGCAATTTATTGATTTATCAAAGACGCATACAATCGAAAGTGGTAGCCCCAGTTGGGCTTCGTCTATTCTTTCCGCATGACGAATGGTTACTAGGGGAACTACCACCCGCTCGTAGAATCTGACAACTACATGGATCAATTTTTATGTGTTTGCGTAATGTTTTTGATGTGGGTGTAAGTATGAAGACTAAATTGGAGCCAATATACTTTAGAAAATACGCACTCAATTGGATGGGAATTTGAACCCAAAAACCATACACACTGAGCACAAACTAAGAACTTTGTTGGCTGGTACTCAAGGTAACACCACCGATCCAACCGTGTGATTCTCCGGGTCTAGTGCACCATGACCATTCACAGGAATTCTATGGAGAACATAGTGCAAAAGCACCGAAAGTAACTCTAAGATCAGTTTTGTCGCGTTTCATTTGTCTACTATAGTTTGTTTCTAAATGAGTCGAAAACAGCATTTGTGTTTGCTGTATAAGAAACTACATTCGGATGCTGGTGTACCACAGGGTTCCATTTTGTCTCCGAAACTCTTTTCATCTTTGTCCTTCATATGGGGAATGCTGTATTCTGCCGTTTGTCGTTTTGAAAAGGATTCAACAGCAATGTTTACAGGCTTTTACAAGGACAGTGACTTGGTCAAAAAGCTGTAAATTAAGCGCTCACTCTGAGCGAATATAAACCAATACTTCAAATCCATCCCGAAAGGGGGACGAACTCAACCAACTTGACTTGCGTAACTGGAAAACTAAAGCTAGTAACCGGACTGGTTAGTTGGTGAAGGACCTAAACAAATTTTGAGCTTTTGATACTTAGTTTAGTTCAAAATTTTAATCTGATAAAATCGCATGTACCATTGCATATTAATTTTTTGCAAGCCTTCTGACATTTTTATTTAACCTCCAATCATTTTTCCAAACGTTTCCTACCAACCAAACCTTATACATATCGCTTCGATGTTACATATTTTTTACGGACTTAAGCTTTATCAAGCTCATTAACGTCTGTCGACCATAATTAGTTTTGAAAATGTTCACTGAACAGATTAATAATTAAAAATTAAAAAATAAATAATGATACTCCCTTTAAAAAAAATAAAAAAAGAACAAAGTGTTGTGGCGTTTATAAGTGAACATCTGGGTCGGAGTATATATATATGTATTAAGTCAGTATAGCACCACACCAAAACAAAGCAAATAAAATGGCCAACAGCACAAGGTGTTCAGTGTTCAGTTCAGTTCATGGAAAATAATAAGGCTTATGGCCGCCATGGTTATATGCGACGAAGGTATAGCAAAAATCAAAGCTTTGATTTTGAACCGAGGAAGACCGTTCTCCGATTTCGTTCTTTCTTTTTCTTTGTGCAGGCACCAGTTAGCCTTTTGTTGATACCTATGTGGATGTACTGCGCTGTGCTTTGTGTACTTTTGTGGTTTGATGGAACTCTTCAACTTGAACCTTTCTGCCACTTTAAATTAAGTCCACTCGATTTGATTGAATTATAATGCTAGAGCGGCTTCCTTTGTAGATTGCTTATGGTATTCTGTTGTCACGTGAATTAAAGTGAAAATAGGGCTTTTGATATGTATATTGTAAATGTATACCAGTAGATATGTTGTAACTATGAAACATTAAGCGAATATCAAATATTTGGCGGACGCTCTTGAAAGGGAGGATTTAATGGTGATTTCTTTTGAGTTATTCGATATTTGCTTGTAGGAAATATTGCAGCAAATTCCAAAAAAAAACTCAGAATAGACTAGGGACTTTTAGCATCCCCAAATGCAATAATAAAGAATGGATCATTCTGGTGTATTACGCTAAATCAGGCATCAACTGTTTTTACCAGCTGATTATTAAATTTCCTTGCACGATTCCATATTCATGATATTCAGTCGAACATACAACCCATAATTTAATCAGCCAATATTTTCATGAAAACCAATTTTGTTCTTAATTTATTAGACCACAGAGCGATTTTTTTTTCGTATAATGATGATCGCACTAAAGTGGTTTTGACTACTCTTAAATTGATCAAGATTAGAGTCGGTGGACATCGACCAAAAATATTGCGTCTTAGAAAGGTACGATAGCATTTAACTGATGAGCCCAACTATCGTGCCCGGGCGAAACGCCATTTGGACTATAGGTCACAAAATATTTCAATTGATAATAAAGAACACCAAAAAAGTGGGTCCCGCAATTCCATCTGTCTGTCTGTTTGTCTGTATGTCTGGCTGTCTGCCCGTCTGTCTGTAGAACGATATACAGCCTAAACGGCTGAAGCGATTTTCTTCTAACTTGGTACTTAAGCGCTTTAGGTGATTGTCTCAAATATATTTTTGAATAGTTTTTTTTTGCCCCAAAAATAACGTACTTGCCATAAAAATGTTTCTACCATCTTTATTATCTCGAAAACGGCTGTAACGATTTTTACAAAAATTTGTGTGTGCACTCCTTTTGGTAGACTTCACATTTTGCTCAAAATTTGTTTGCATATATGTATTGTTATTAACCGTACCGGCCACACTAGATTTTTTTTTTACTTTCGATTTTCGCATAAACGGCTATACGGATCAAAATTTTTATATAAGAGGTTTTTTTTTTAAAGAAATTTTGTATATACAAAATTAAGTAAAATATGACTTTTATTTAGTCTTTTCTATTAAGAATTTTTTGCATACGATGTGATCCAACGTAAGGGCAAGTATGCGCGATCCAGTCGTGCATTTTATTTTAGATACAGCCAGGGGAGAAGGGGGCAAGTTGGGAAGAATTTCTCGCATCTTCTAGAAATCCCGAAATCTTTGGAGCGACATAGAATTTGTGGTCATTCCACAAGAGGTGGTCTGTGATAAACATGCCAAGGACTGACAGCTAGTCGGTGTCTTCAATGCAAGAGTCGCTCATGGATACATGGGGAGTGGGTTTTGCTTGAACAATAGAAAACTGAGTTTTTGAAGCAATAAATTTTACGTGGTTTTTTATTCCCCATTGGACAATGCTGTCGAGATCAAAAGGGTAGTTTCTAATCCAACGAAGAAAAGATTCATCGATACTAAATGCACGCATTTCCGATAAAAGGGCTTGATGGCTAAACTCTTTCAAATGCTTTGAAAATATCAAGCGCAATAATCTTACTTGCTCCAAAACGATGCACATATTTGTGCCTCTATTCGGTGAGACATACCATCATATCACCCACCAGCGGATGAAAGAAGTGACGTAAATTCAATTGGATGGTAGTTAGAGGGTGAAAAAAAGAATGTTCGCCCATTTTTTATAGAGATGTTTGACACATGACGTTTTCCATCCACTCGGAAAGAGAACAGTGGATTAGAACGGATGGAACCTTACGCAGTGGTTTTGCCAGTGTTGAAGAACACCTCTTCGGAACGATGGGAGGTAGAATATCGGAGCAGGAGATTTTTATATAACTGTGTTCTAAATTCCTTAGCAACTGCACGAGTGTCCAAGAAGATTCGTCCCATGAATTCATTTACGTTCTCAAGTACTGGAGGAGTCATAAACTTTCTGGCAGCTTTTATTTGACAGCGAACTGCGCTGCAAGTAAATTGCCTTTTTCACGAGACCTGACAAAAGACGAAGTTGAATTTCGAATATCTTCTTACTTTCTTACAATTGTCCCAAAGGTACATTGTAGTACATAGTTGATCGTGCAAACATTTCATTCTCAAGTCTTTCTAACTTGCTTAAACTTATTCCAGTTTTGCTCAGTGGCTTTGGCTTTATACTTCCGGAAACTTACTCTTCTAAATCTAATTATCTCATTAAAGCTCAAATCCAACCTTGCATTTTATTTCGGTTTGATATATTTCAACCTATTCGGAATGAAATTTCTAATTCCGTAAAGCATTAAATTCTACAAGTTTGCATATAGATATGAACGCATGTATCCATTACTGCTCCACACCACAATGTGATGGAAGAGGACACATAATGCGATAGAGCATCCCTTCGTCGAATCTCTATACATGTTTGGAATAGTTGGGAACAGCAATTCCCTATGTTGACTCATTTCCCATTTCAAGTGACGAAATTTGATATGTTTTTCTGTGAGCCCGAGCTCATATTTTCCATGTCGTTTCATAAAAAGTTGATAGATGAATCCCTCTAAAATTCGTTGATATTTGCCAGCATTTTTCTCTGGCGAATATTGTCAATCTCGGGGAAACCACATTTGAGATTATTCATTAAATTGAAAACGGCTTCGAACTTTCATTATGGCATTCTATGGACTTCGATAGATCGTGTATACTATTGCTACCATAGAAGAGAATCCCCCGATTGTCCACTTTTCGATTGACGATATCATCCATCACCGCCGTATATGAAAAGCTCAAGTGCTCAATACAAAACTTGGAGGGAAGTTGGAGACAGACAAAGCAGTCTAAATTGGTGTTTTTAGCTAAAGAAATAATGTCAGTAAGCTGATGAACATTCGTAGAAGCTCGAGTTTTGTGAGAAATGTTACGGCTGCGTAAGCCAAACCCGTTATCTGTCAACCTTAACCGGGCATTGATGCCCGAACTCAAATAAACGTGCGTATTAATCGACATCGGCTATTACTATCAATTTTCATTTTAAGAGCTCTAATAGTTTAATGGATTAGAAGTTTCAGATAAGAGATTATTTATGAATTTGATGAAGAGTTTCGGTAACAAAATGGAGCCCTGTGGTGCACCAGCATTTATTTTATAAATTTAAAACTTGAAAACCTCCACTGCAACTTTTGGATATTAATACTATGTCCATGTCCAAATGCAGTTTCTGTATAGCGAAGACAAATGCTTATATCCATTAATTCGGAAAGATGCCAATAGATTAGGGCTTACGCATTGGGTTTAGAAACCTTTGAAGAACACTTTTTCAAATCAGCGGATAAGTTTATATTGAAGAATATAATTACCTTAGCAACTGCACGGGTATTAAAGAAGATTCATCCCATAAATCCTGAAGTAATGCAATATAGTTAACACTTTCCGGCAGTGTCGAATTAATAACAAACTGAAGACGACACTATTCATTTTCTTTGTGATTGCCCTAGCCTATCCAGGACTAGAAAATTAGGGGCCCCAGTAGTTTTGTCGATACAATCGAGAATTGGAAACACATATTTTAGTTCAATCGAGTTTTCTCCAACGATACAATCTAGGACACAGCATGCGCTCATGGGATTATGAATGTTTGTATGTTTTTAACACAGCGCGGAATCCGGTGAAAGAAGAGAAAGAAGGATGGGAGAAATGTGTGGCGCTATGTTCTGAAACTAGACATAGTTGTTGTCTCAGATTTATCTCCAGGGATGGGGGCTGAACTAAAGCAGAGAAAATTACCGTGTCTTATTTATTTATGTCGCAATATAATTCGCATTATTTTATTTGTTTCGATGTCATATTTATGAGTATACTAGTTTACTCAATCACATGTTCTTAGTGTTATGCCTCAACAGCATGTAATGAGTAAACCAGCAACTCATTTTATGACAATTTTGAGAATTGGTTTTTAATGGAATATAAGAAGACATAGACATTGGAAGGAATCGAACCTGCGACCAAGGGGTTGAAGGGCGAGCAAACAATTATCGCGCCACCACTAAAACTGAAAGTGGATAATTCCCATTTAGCAACTGCTGTTTCACTGACTTTCTTATCGCAACAAGTTAACGATTTGAATCAAGTCTCTATAATTATTAGCTTGAAACCAAAAATTCTATAATGTGGACCACTAGCAGGCGTATTAATAAAAAAAACGCTTAGTCCACCTTAAGTTCATGGACTTATACAAGACCATGGAATAAGTGTTAGACCATGGACTAAATTTCCTATTAATAAAAAACCTAATAAAATCTACTACAATAAGTGCCAACTCTATCTCTTTTTGTTCTCAAATGTCAATTCTTAGTCTATCACTAGATCACCGTCTTAGATGATCTAGCGAAGGACTAAGTTGGTAAACGTCAAATAGCAGAAATTCTGTTTTATTAATAGCATTTCGCAGAATGTCCACGGAATAAGTTCTAAACCTTCCCTAGTCCATGCTTATTTATTTGGGTGTTGATATTTTTTGTGGCCCATTGATTCTGCTAAACATTTTAACAAAACAACAGCTTGTACGTACACTTTAAATTGGTGTTAGAAGAGCAGTTTCATAGCCTCTTTGCCTTTAACTTCTTTCTTATTCTTGAAACCCGTTATCATATTGCACTCAGACGAAGAGTGCTTACCATATAGACGAAGTTTCATCCAAAGTTAAGCCCACTAGTAAAATAAACCGTCCATCAATATGGGGACTATGTGTGTTTTACGGCCGAAGTGTTGGTTATATCATTCCATCTGTTTAATTGCCTGTTTTATTGTTCATTTATTCTAAGCAATTAATTTCGCCCGTTAACTGAATGACGCTGCATAAAGATCCAACTTCATTCCGCGCGCTTATAATATTATACCCATCAATGGATCCATCTCCATGATGGGGGTGTTTGTGCGTTATGGACTGTTCTGCATAAAAATTCCTCCCCAAACCATTAATGATGGTGATGGTGGTCTCCATAGTACAATTGACAACCGCACATAATCACAATTTTAATAAACACTTTTGTAACACATGCACGGCCGGCCGTCCGCAGTCGAATCTCGACAAAAGAATATCAGAAATAACGTGAACTCTGGATGTGTCCTGATCCTTGGCGCATCTACGAAAAAGGATTCTTTTAATGTGTCATTGTCTGTAGACCAAAAAAAAATATACACATATGAATATCCATGAAGAGCTATTACGTCCCCGAAAAAAAAATCCTCTGACTTTATATCAGAGGCAGGATGAAAGTCTCACCCCCACCCATCACCAAACCATATATACTTCTACTCGTACACCCACAAACGGTATAATTATGTCGTTTGTCTGCGCCATCATCATCGTCATTCTCGCTATAATGCTCTCTCTTTTGGGTTCAAATAACGGCAAGCTGTGTAGGTAGTCCTTACCACCCCACATCGCTTTATCCACAAAACAGCCAAGGAAGTTCATAATTTCGTTCCCAAATGCAATCCATATAGTGTAGAGATAGAGGTAGAGATAATTTTACTATGCATCCAGAGAATTTAAATGGCTGTGATGCAATTTCCGGCATCATCTTTTAGCCCGGTGTGGCCGACGACAACGTACGCACTCTTGTCGTCGTACATAGTCGTTCAGTCGGCTTAATAGAATTTTCATTGTTTTCCTTTTTTTAATTTGCAGAGTAATACCATGCAATGCATGTCATTTTTGAGTCGTACGATGACATCTCGGAGTAGCGCCCCATCACCCATCATCAAACCCCACAAGGCTCCATGTTGGTACCTATATTTTATTTTGCGATAATTAGCATAATGTAGACAAGAAGTTTTATGAAGCTCACTTTTGTGCTGAAAAGCAGCATCCATTTTGATAGAATTATTCAATTGGCCATGTTTATGAATGTGTAGACTTTGGATAGATGGCTTTTTTATTGTTAAAATATAAGTTGATGTGTGGGTGGATTGTGGGAGTGGTGGTTTGGGGAATTTTTTAAATTTGAGTTGATTCACATCAGAGCTCGAGAGAATAGAATATTTTATGCGAGTGCGAGAGTGTTTTAAGTTAAATTGTAGATTTTTTCTTTTATTTTATTTTGTTCACAATTTGGATTGTTTGGGGAATATTTGTTTCACATTTGTATATTATTTGTGGAATTTAATTGTTAATGTAACAACGATAATGGTTGTTGTATTCAAAATTCAATTTGTGCTTTATTGTAGCAGATATAGTGAGTTGAACAGAATGCGTTGTTGGTAGGTACTCCTACCTACTTTGAATTTTAGTTAAACAAAACTTTATGTTTTGTCAAAGGGAAAGTTAATGCTTGTTGGTGTGGTTGGAGGGGGTTAACCGAGATGCAATTATGGAAATGATGTTTTATTGTTTTTTTATTCTGTGTTATTTTTTTGATATAGTAGATGAGATAATTTGTTATGTGCAAAAGTTTGGCTCAAGGGTTCAAAAATAATATATTTTATGAAGTGCTTTGTTCAAGTTACTAATTGGAATATCAAGTGCTTTCAAACTCTGCATAATAAACATGATACTTTATGTACGTACACATACATATGTATATTCATATATTTTTGAAGAACTTTATGTGTAGGTTTAGAGGAATAGATGGATGTGTTTTAGTTTAATATTGACTTAGAATCAATTTACAGTTCTATATCTCTATTTCGGGTTGTTCGAATCAATAGAAGATTTTAACATGTTTTTTTGAAGAATTGGTTATTTGAATTCGAACACTCACAAATTGGTTGATTCCTTTTTTTAAATTTTTTTGTTGCAGCGTTTTAGGCGAACACATTTTTACGATAGAGGTGTGGGCTGAGTTCGTAATTGCAGGCTTTGTTGCTCATGTCCTGGCTAAAAAATGCTACAAATACAACTGCATGTGTGCAGTCATCATACATACTCATAAAATGAGTTCATAATAGCAAACGTTGGCAAAATGAGAAATATCTATAAACTATTTGTTAGAAGCGTTTGATTTAATTTGTAGTACATACATTTAAAAAATGGCATACAGTCAGAAATATGGTAAACCTTATTGTTCTAAGCTTTGAGAAAGAAACCGTTTTTAAAAACATGCGACACAAATTGGCAGAACTAAGAAAATTAAAAAAACGAAGAAGACGGAAAATGATTTTTAATATGAAAACATTTGTAGAACAATGTTAATATTGCATATTCTAAAAAATTAAAAATTCTTAAATAAATTTAATTAAAAAAATACTCACATTTGTTCCTCTGTCATTTTTTACAAATGCCAACTTGACCGCAAATTGACTGTCGTTTTACTTTTATGAACACAAATGTTACAATGCTCATGCAGACCCTATGCTGTTTGTTTACATTTTTGAACGCAGTTACGAACTCAGCCGCGTTTCGATTTCGAATTATTAGTATAGTTAATATTGCAATAAAGGCGTAAAACTTAAGACATTCTAGTGCGATATTTAATCTATATTTAAGATAATATTAAGCTACGATTTGTATAGCTTTTTTCGTTAGTGTAATGGTCGGTTCTCAAGAATTATAGACACCTGACATTGCCGACGTCAGGCACACATAATCACCAACAAACCATCAATCAGTAAATTTCTCTATTTTCATAATCCCAGTCTCATCTCTGAGACGTATAGATCTAGCCTACATTGTTCGATGGTTGACTTATCTAAACAATGCTACACCAACCAACGAATACCCAGTATTTGGACGTAACCTACAGCCACTGCGATGTTCCCACAAGGTGTACTGTACATAGGCATACTCGTGTAACAGCACGGACACAAGTTCACGTGACATCTATTACTCAGCAGTACCGAATAACGGTTTGTAGGTTACATACAGGCGAAAGATCGCTAAGGCCCTAGCATATCTACTCCATGATTTGCAGCTCCATCTTCGGTACAAGACAAATCTGCGCCCTTGAATACAGGAAGAACAGTGTATCAGACTGTACCTACCATTATTAACCATCACAGTGATCACCATGCCAGGATCAGGCTATATTTGTTTAAGTAATCATAAAATCATACGATTGACATAAAATATCATCAGCGCCCTAGCTCAATTCATGTCACTTGAGCGCCAGACTAACACCTGCAAGTTACCACCGTAAACCACCAGGATGTACTGCTAGGTATAAGGTACTTCATAGGCTAAGTCTACGTTAACCCCAGTTGGACCGACAATCAGCAAACAAACAGTCGCTTTCTGCAAACGCATTGTTAATTGAATGAACCCGATGGAGACATCGCCCCAAACCGGGAATTTTGTTTGTTGATGTAACCGTTCATTTAAAAATGGGTCCCGTTTCCAAAGATAAATTGTTTACCGATGGAATCGGGACTCGTTGGCTGGAATCTCATTCCTCTTATTCTCACATTTGGGCATTAGCTCCCAAAACTCATTTGAGTCTTTTATATAGAACTAGAAGACCAGACGAACTTCGTCTCGCCCAAATTTAACCCATTCAAATGAACTGCAGAGCTATAATAAAACACAGATAGTTCAAATTTCAATGTGATTTATTTGAGTGGAATAAAAATCAACGACTTCCTTTATCTTCTCTGCTAGTATTGCCCGTTCACAAATACTCGTAGTTCGAGATTTTTAAAAATGTTTGCAATGTCGATGAACCTTTGACTTTGGTGATGAGTTTCTACTTCGACGTTGTTAACTCGCAAAAATTTGCCGGAAATGATATCAATCCAACAGAAATTTGGCATTGCCAAGCGCCATCAGTTGTCTTGAGAATTAAGCAGCCGATGGGTCGTTCTCCAATGCCGCTCTCATATTTGTGATTAATTTCAACTTCTTGACATGGCGGCAAAAAGACGACGATTTCAAGCATGCATTAAATTCATCGGCAGTAGTAGATTTCAGGATAATGAAATGCGTTTGACGAAAATCTCCGCTGAGCAATATCACAACCCCACAAAATCATCTCGAATCACCTTGTAAATCCATCATTGTTCGGTCAACTGCATCCAAAGCTCGTTTAAGCGCCATCATTCGCACTCATCCCAAATTCTGATTTTGCATTTTCGCATCAATTTCTCTGTTGCCGTATTCTTGGTCATTGTGCACACGTTATTGGCTTGTCAACCGTGAGAAAATTCATGGCCAGCTTCAAAGCGAAATGTGCAGTTCGACCGCCTTCAAACAGTATAGCAGCAATGCCATAGATGTCATATAGGATGCAACAGACAACGAAAGAGATCTTGGCCGAATTGTCAACTAAATGATGAATGTCTGAAATAAATACTTTAACTAATTTGAGCTAAAAAAAAGTACGCCATTTTATTTCTTGGATTAATTTGAATTTATGAAAAAAAAATTTTAAAAATCTGTGGAGCGGTTTTTGACAAAAAAAGTTTTTTTGTAACTTTTTGAAAACTTTTTTCAAAAAAAAATTAAAAAACTCCAATTCATATTCATATTCAGCAAATACATATACCTAACTGTAATTCTTGAAAAATAAAATGCTCGACTGAATCGCATGAACCTGCTCTTGTAGCTGACAACTTTAATGTAGCTAACCATTGAGGTTTAGTTAGTTAGGTGTAGTTATCCTATGCAGGTTTAAAACTTATGTAGGTAAGATTACCTTGATTCTTATTATAATGAATTGCCGAATGGATGATTCAAGGAATACTGACATAGGTACCTACCTACAAATGTATATTTAAATCTAAGCTATGGATTTTATTTATTAGTCGTTACAGATTGGGGGTAAACAAAGATGCAATTTGAATTCATGGTTATATAAGAATATATCAAAAAAAAAATTTTAAATCGTTTGAGCGGTTTTTTAACAAATTAATTTTTTATGTATAAAGAAAAAAATTTGAAACGCCATGTAAAATTCAAATTTCAAAAAAAATCTGACTGGTTTTTCAAAAATCGATTTTTCAAAAAAAATGTATTTATTTTTTAAAAACCGAAAAACTTTTTTTTTCAAAGTGTTATTAACAATAATTTTAGGGAGCATTTTTATAAAAAAAAAATATTTTAATCGGTTCATCCAATATTTAGAAAATCGAAAATATGAAAAGTGGTTCTATGGGAAGTACCGTTAATAAGTACGCAATATAGACAATTTTTTTTACAAAAATTCTTTCAGCCGTTTTCGAGAAATAATTTTTTCTTCTTAACGGTTTTTTAACATTTGTATGGGAGGTAGCGTTGTTTTTTATTTAAAAAAAATAGTTTTTTTTTAACTATTCAAGATAATGTCAAAAAACCACCAAATACGAAGTTTTGAAAAAATCTATTGAGTCGTTTTCGAAATTTTCAGTTTTCAAAAAAAAATTAATTTCCAACAAAATTTTTTTTGAAAAAATTTGGTATGCAATAGTGTTTTAACTTTCTAGGAGCTTCTGCGTAAAAAATTTCAAAAAAAAATCAAATTAACCTTTTCCGAGAAAATCGAAAACCAAAAAAATTAGTTGTACTAGAGGTAGCAAAAATAACGATTTTTTTCCAAACAAAAAAAAATATCAAAAGGTACCCTTTCCCTTCATTAATGAACTGCTTTTTCTTATAAAAATCGTTGAAGCCGTTTTTGAGAAAAATATGATTCTTGTTTTTGGCCAAAAAAAATGTATGTCTGCTACTGTTATTTGTCGTCTTAAAAAAAAATGAAGAAAACGTGTGGGCATATTACCGAAAAAATAATATGTACCACGTTTGTTTGAATGAAATCCACCGAACCGTTTAGACTGCAGACTCGAGGACAGACAGACGGACCCACTTTTATGGTGTTCTCTATAATCGCAATGTCATGTTTGATTGTTAGAAATTTTTTTTTACGAATACATAACTTGCCTTATAGTAGCTATAATCGCACGTAAAAATGAATGAGCAGTTTTCAATACATAATTTTTTTATAATTTTCTTTAAAAAATAATTTTAATAATATAAAAAAAATATTAATTAAAAATATTGGTATGCTGTATATATATACATATATATATGTATATATGAATAATTTCGAAAGAATCAATTAAGCCATTTATGAGAGACTCGAAAGCTAAAAAGCGGTCCTATGGAAAGTACAGTTTTTAGACATTTTTAAAATGTTTGTTTTCAACCATATGATCGTTCGTACCTAAAAAGCTGCAATGATTTTTTTAAATCAAAATCGTTAGAGCCATCTTCGAGAAAAATAAGATTTAACGTAACGTTTATATGGCAAGTACCGTTATTTTTTTTAGCTAAAAACATGTATAATAACCTAGAAAACTACTATAACTATGTACCAAGTTTGAAGCAATTCGGCCCACCCGTTTGTGCTGTAGGTGTCTAAACATACATACAGACAGACAGACATACAGACGCACAGAATTTGTAGACCATCTTTTTTCGTCTTCGCTATCATCGTAATTTCATGTTTGATTGCTAGCTCAAAACTTATTTTTTCGACGAATGCATGACTTGCCTTATAGTACCTACCTATAATCACAAGTAAAAATAATAATACTGCTGATGTGCGTGAGATTAATTTTGTCATTTTTTTTTTTGTATTTTCAGTCCAACTTGCTTACGTTCTAAGTTTATAGATTTCGATAAGCGCCAACAAAAGAAATCAACGTTATTGTTTCAGTTACACCTCACAAAAGCAACAAAATACCACCAAATATGGCCTTATACCACGTTCCTAGTGTTTCAAGTTCTATATTTCGAAATATGTCATCATGTGTATAGTATAGCATTGGTTCACGTCACGGTGACACTGATAAATTGATTACTTTTCGCGGAATTTTCAAAATGTTGCTTTTTATTAGGTCACATTTTTCGTACAGTATTATTTTATTTCTTTAGGAAATTATGAACTTATATCCCAATGTTCTTGGTTCACAATGAACATGTGGACTTATAACCCAAAAGCACCCAAGTTTGTCAAAAGTGAACTACCAGCTTGTGGACTTTGAACCGCCTATCTAATCGGTCGCTGAATGGCACTTCAATAAGGAAACTTTCACCCAAATTAATAAACATTGACTAGGGAAGGCTTAGGACTTATTCCGTGGACTATGTGCGAAATGCTATTAATAACGGGTGATTTATTTGCTACTTGGTTTTTGACGATTATATTTTTGACAGATCGCACATGACAAATTCCACGAACATTTGACATTTCGATTCAGTATTGTTTGCCATTTCATCATGAATAGACTTACGCCTGAACAACGTTTGCAAATTATTGATATTTATTATCAAAATTCGTGCTCTGTGAAAAATGTGTTTCGCAATCTACGTCCGTTTCAGCGACGAGGCTCATTTTTGCCTAAATGGATATGTGAATAAGCAGAATTGCCGTATTTGGAGTGAAGAGCAGCCAGAGGCAATTCAGCAGCTACCAATGCATCCCGAAAAATGCACTGTTTGGTGCGGTTTATGGGCAGGCGGCATCATTGGGCCGTACTTCTTCAAGGACGATGAAGGCCGCAGGGTTACGGTCAATGGAGAAAGGTACCGTTCGATGATAACAGATTTGTTTTTGCCGAAAATGCAAGAATTGAACTCGGTCGACATGTGGTTCCAACAGGACGGTGCCACATGCCACACTGCACGCGAAACCATGCATCAATTGAGAGGCGAATTTGGTGAGCAGTTGATCTCACGTTTTGGCGCAGTGAATTGGCCACCAAGATCATGTGATTTGACCCCGTTAGACTATTTTTTGTGGGGCTATGTTAAGTCTATTGTCTATGGGGACAAGCCAAACACGATTGCTGCCTTGGAAGCCAACATTGAACGCGTCATTGGTGAGATTCCGGCCGAAATGTGTGAAAAAGTTTGCCAAAATTGGACCTTCAGAATGGTCCATATGAAGCGTAGCCGCGGGCAACATTTAAGTGAAATTATTTTTAAAAAGTAAATGGCAGAAATTGATTTATCGATCCAAATAAAAATTTCATTCACTTTTTACAAGTTTCTTTGTTTTTTTGAATTTTCAAAAACCAAGCTCTTAAAAAATCACCGTTTATAACAGAATGTCTGCTATTTGACGTTTACCAACATAGTCCTTCGCTAGATCATCTAAGACGGTGGTCTAGTGGAGGACTAAGAATTGACATTTGAGAACAAAATCTACAGGACATATAATAAAACGAGATAGAGTTGATACTTATTGTAGTAGATTTTGTTCGATTTTTTTTTATAATCAAGAAATGTTATTCCATGGTCTAACTCTGATTCCATGGTTTGGCAAATCCATGGACTAAAGGTGGACTAGAATTTGAATTAATTTTAAACGAGATTCTTGTGTTGGAATCATTGAGCAATTTTAAGGAGTTTTCCTTTTTGATTTTTAATTGAATAAAATATTTTTGGTGTATCTCGATAAGTGTGCTTGAATTTATCATCTTTTCGTCATGGATGTTCTGCAAAACACTCTAAATGTAAATATTAAAAATTTGTGTGTTTTTTATTCTTCTTTTCAATGTGTGGTCTTTTTTTTTTTTTTTTTTGTTCATATGTATTTTTTGATGCATGTAATTTGTTAAATATTTGTAATGTTGCTCAAAAATTATATCTTGTGTCTTGTGTGACAGTCCCCAGATGAATTTTCATCTATAAAGGGGAGAGTATAGCGTATGTGTAGTATTGTAATTAAAAAAAAAAATAAGTCCATAACCGTCTAGTTACTTCGTCTTATCAAAGCCAGAATACTAAATAAAAATCAATCTCAAACAAGGACAAAACGCAAACAAAAATTAAATCTGCCAGTGTTCAAAATAACCTGCAGGCACAAACGTATTAAACACAACAAAAACAACAACAAAAACCCTAAAAGAAAATTACACCTTACATCAAAAAACACATGTGTATTTATAGGGGATAGGGGGCACATAAAAATAATATAACAATACATTTGTGTACATTGCGCTCACCTAACAATTTGGGATAGGTATACGAAAATTCGAGTTTCATTACCAACAAACCAACCGGCAGAACTTTGATTAATGCTAACACATATGTACATATTGTACATACAAGCAAATAAACAGAATTTACTTACTCATTTATTCACATTTTTTTTCTGTTTTTTTTTTTTATAAATTTTTTCATCGACGGCGATAACATGCGTTTTTATGAGGCTCACCAGGCGAGGCAAAACAAGCAAACGAAGAAAATGAAAAGTTTTTGTGGCTGCCAAATTATCCTTGAGGGCATTGTGAGCAGTCGTGTGTATTTGGATGTGTGTATAAATATATTAAAGTTACGCAAGTAACGAAAAATAACCAACAAACATAAACATGTGAACAAAAAAAAATTAAATAAACCCCTTTCCTCGAAATTGAAATGGTTTTGGGTATAACATACTCACCAACATGCCAAACAACACCCTACAAAAGCAGCACCCACACCAAAACCAACCCGAATCCAATCTCGATCCTGGTACACCATCAGTAAACGAACAAAAATTCCTTTTTATTGTGTAGCTGCAATTTATCCTCTTGTATGGGGATTGACGAAATCTTGATCCGCTACCAAGGAATTGAAATATGAATTTCACCAGGAGGATTGTTGGTAAAAGTATTTATTCGAGAGACTTATTCATTTTCTAGCAAGCTTACTGTTTTAATAGTTGATATCGAGAGTTAAATGAGGAAGACACTAGGATAGAAAATTTAATCAATTGAATTCAAAAATATCACATTTACCGTATTCATATGTTAGACTGCAGAAATGTCAGTTTTTTTTCCGAGAGGAATGGGGGATTATCCTTGCAAAAACAATTAGCTTTAATTTCTTCAAGAGATGAAAATTTGGGCTAAACAAACCTAAGAAACTTTTGATAAAAAGTTAACATTTGTACAAAATTTGCATGAAGCACATGTCAAAAGTGTGAAATTTATATTTCGAATTAAAACTTAGAAAGATTTTTTTTTTTAAATTGAATACTTACATGAAATATTTTTCCATTCAACATATTATTAGAACGACACTAGATAAATGGCAACTTATTACAGTTTTATAACAGTTTTCGCCATTAAAAGTACTTTTACAATATTCATATTGGCATGGTCATAAATTATTTCCTTCAATTTGTTTCATGTTATACTATAACATGTATAACAGTCTGTCATTTCTAATGTCAAAAGATATTCAAAGCACTTCGGACGTCTTAAAAAAATAATTGACTGCCCGAAATAATCTGACAGGCACACGGTGCCGGATATATAAGACCGTACAAGAGAAAAGCGCATAACTTTAAACGATTGACTGCCATGTTAAATCAGTTTTGGTATTCTACAAGCCAAAAAGAGGATTTGAAACAAGTTATCACCGAACAATCTTCTAGCATTTTACTTAAGTTAAAATTACCTAAAGGCTATTTTATATTTTTAGCGGCCCAGGGACATAAGTCCCAATTTATCTTTATCATTAAAACACGCACATGCAAATTTTTTTGATTTAAAGATTTATTTTTAAAAAGTTCCACGAAAAAATGTGCATATACATATATAATTATATACCCAAACTTGTACCCACCAGAAATCCTATATTGGGCCAAGCAGGGGGTTTCAGGGTAGCAGCACCCCCCCTTACGCGTCGAGCTTTTTAAAATCTATTGTTTACATTTGAAATCTATTTTGTGTTTTCAGTAAAGATTTCTCAATGTGTCATGTGGCCATACTTATGTGTTATAAAATTTTGAAATTTTGTCCCACCAACACCAAACGAAAGTTGGGATTTATGTGTCACTTCGATGCAACCAAAAAATTTATTAGTCAAATGGCTACGAATGATATTCGCACCAAAAATATTCGTGCATTGTACTAATATTCGTCCCATGGTACATAGATCTCAAATTAGTTTTTGGGACTTATATCCCACCTAGGTGAGACATAAATCTCAAAAGACTTATTATCCTGCTCCATTTTTAACATCATCCTTAATGCATATGACATTTTGTCAAAAAAATAGGTTTTACATAATGCTAGCTAAACCACGTTTAACATCATTAGCATTTTATTAAGGTAATCTAATATTAGTAAGCTTTGAGCTAGTATCATGCTTTAACCGTAATATCAGCATGTTTAAAATTTTGTCCCATTGTTCTTTAAGTCGTTCTGATTTGAACTTCACACATGAAAGCAAACATTAGAACAGATTCTCCAATTAGTTATTAAGTCGTGCTTATCACGGCTGAATCTAACAAATTTCATCCGAGAAGCAAAATTTTCGACCACCAAGTACTTAACAATATTTGTTAGTAGATAATTCTCTTATCCACGTGGAAATATAACTAAAGAACGTCAATTCTCAAGGCTTTTGTTAATTTTCTAGCTTAGACCTCCCTATTAAAAATTTATTTTTTGAAGATATGTTGAAAATTGATCGTGAGAGAAATTATCTGTCGCATTTGTTTTTACTAACTTGCCCCTTTAAATTATCGTAAATATTTACTAAATAATTGATAAAGGAAAATTATTTTATTTTTAAATAAATCAAGGCTTACTAATACCGCCCCTAAAATATGTCGTCGACTACTTATTTTGAAAAAAAAAAATGGCAAAACAATGGACACAAGCTATGTCAAATAAATTTGTCACGTCTTTTTTTCCTAAAGAAAAAATGCTTTAGTTTTGGCTTACCCTAAAACAGGGGACATTTAAAATGATATACGAGTATATAAAATATATATATGAACATTCACGATAAATTTACAAAAATTAATTTAGATAGATGTTGTTCTAAACTTGAAGGCTTCAATTACTTGACTTTTTCATTTTTTGCTGATGCATACTGCAAAATTGCTGCAATCACTTCTCTTCAATAGAATTGATAGTAAAATTCCGAGTAGCTTAATTTTTGAAAAATGAAAAAAAAAACAGTTCCTAACATTTGGAATATCATCACTCCATAAACGACAATTTTTGTTTCTCGACAATATCCATTATATAGTTTTATCGATGATCATATTATGTCAGGCATATGCCACTTGATCTTATAACGATGATAATTTCGCATAAATTCTTAAACGAGCTGGATCTTGTGAGCTTTCGAAAACAAATATCTGTATAAAAATTATCTTAAAGTGGACAGAGTATGCTTTTACCCTTGAAACTTGAGAATAAATTTCGATCTTATTAACACTTGCAGAACTCAGTTCACTCCATTACTTAATCTTCTTATGCTGCTGGGTGTGACTGCTGTTATATGACAACGGGCAATAACATGGCGAATAGTGTTATGAGTTATTCGAACCATAATTTGTAACCGTTCAAAATTTATTAAACACAGAGAAACTAATATTATAATTGCCAAAAAAAATATACTGGCAAATTGATATCTGACAACTAAGTTGACAAATGCGTTTATAACTGTCTGAAATTATTACTGGGTTCAACTGAAAACGGAATTTGAAAAAGATTTATCGAAACGAAAAAATCAATTTTCTTGGCGCATAACTAAAATGCACTTAAAAACAAAAAAGTATGTCAGTTTGATTTTATGAATTTTAGAAAAAAAACGAGTTTTTGGATAATTTTCACTTTAAACTACAAGTGCATTAATGCATTTTTGTGCGTCTTACAGGTTCGTTAGAGAAGTACCTTCAGTTTTATATAAATTTTAAGTCTTTGGAACAGATATCATTTTTTCATAGCCTAATTGAAAAGCCTATATAGACGTTTTTTCCTTAAAAAAAAGAAGTTTTTTCCTTAAAAAACGTTTTTTTTTTTTTTTGAAAAAAATCGTTACGCTTTTTTTGGATTAGATTTACATTTAATTTTTTTCGTTCAATATGTTACAAAATATATATTTTTACATAAATCATTAAAGCATGGCTTTCGCCGTATGTTTGAAATCGGTTCGAATTTCATATTTCCAATGAAAATTAATTTAAAATATTTTTCATGTTTCTGTTTCCTTTTAAGAAATGCTTATTTACTTAGAATTATTAAAATAAAAACTTGTTCTCCACGGGAGTCGTTATGGGATGTGAAGTGTACATACACATTTTTTCTTAATACTTTTATGTGTCATAGAAAAGTTTGAACTTTCAAAATTCGTAATATGTAATTGCATTAAAAGTTGATAAAACTAGAATTTTTTCGCTGTTAGATGGCTATCTTAATATCTTAAAAACGATTTTTAAAAAAAGAAATAATGAAATTTAATACTAATAGTTAGATCCGTTTTTTAAGAAATTTCCCCCTTAGGAAATCAGACAATGCTAAAGTGAAGAGCCCCGAAATGTCGTTTTTACACGCAACAAATTTATAGGTCATAATAATCTGATTCTTAAGCATTAGGATTTACTCACAAACGTTTCATTGCACCATCCATCATCAACGATATTTTTCCCTTTAGACTCACGACATCTTAAGCATTGCACTGTGATTTTTTTTAGTTTTCTAACATTGAAGAGCTCCTGCCATAAGGCTTCGAACCTAAAGTCAATAATACAAAATAAAACTTTAGAGGTATTCGCTTCTAAGGCTAAACAGTTTTCAATATTGTAAAGTAAAGTTATTAGCTGGCGAAATTTTATCAATTTTTTTTGTCTCTCTTGGCTTTGCAGGATCAATCCATATGTGCTTGAGTTCTTAAATGGTTTTTCTTGTATTTATATTTATCACACATTTTATGTTCATATTCAAAGGCAATACCTACGAGCAGAATCATGCATATATAGGTACGATACAGGGCAAGGCTCGTCTACGATTTTTAAAAAAATCTTTTTTATAGCCTCCGTAAATTTAAACGCAATCACCTAATCGACCGACATTACACAATATTCGTAACTACACAATATATAAATGTATATATGTATGTAGGTACTTTTTTTTTTTATTTGTCGACCCTATTATGTGAGGGCACACAATTGAGATAAATTTCCCCACGCTCCCATTTCAATAAAAAGGAATAGAACAACAACCAGAAAAAAAAACACTGTGGAACGTAATTTTTGTGTCTTTATTCCAGGATGGGCAACGAGGACATTTAGAAGGTCTAGCATCGGTGTACTGTGAACTTCTAATGGCTCCCTTCGGTGATATATTGAGTGCTTTAGAAAATGCCAGGCAAGCAGCATGGGCGGAACGAAGTCCACAAAATCCTGCGGGGATTGGTCCAACGCGAGGTCACCGCGGTCATTCCAGTCAAGGTGGCCTGCCAAATAGTCATAGTCAGCCAATTTATGTGCCAGGAAAATATTCGGTATGTATTTAAGCTAAATTAACAAATTACAAAAAAAAGAGGAAAATTCACCTACATAATAACTAAACACCAAACAAAAAAGAAACAACACTAATAAAGCAATGAATACTAAACAAAATGTGAAAGTTCTTTTCTGCATGTCCTTGAATAAAAAAAAAAAAATAAAAACCTAGATAGTTTTATGAACACACCTTACTTAAGTCGCTTTTTTTTAAATGATGTTAAAACGCTTTGAGTTGTCTTCTTTTTGTTTCAAAAGTTTATGAAAAGACGGAGGGAAATCAACCTTTGCTCACCTCCGCTGAAGTACTCCCAAGGTGTTAATCCTTTTCTTTGAGTCCTGACAGAAAACAAACAAAAAAAAAACTAAAATACAAAAACACACAAAAACAGAAAACACCTCAAAACAATTGCCATTTAGCGAAGCCTCACCACTTCCACCGTTCGCCAAAATAAAAATCCTTAAAGTTGTTTACTCCCAAGTGGTTCTGTTTCTGGGTCTGGAATTATCCTTTTAACCTCTGGCGTTCCAAAGAACGACTTCTCAGTACAAACAAAGAAGAAGAAAAAAAAAAACGCCCAACTCCTTCTTTTTTTATTTTCTTTGTAAGGAATAGGTAAAGTAGTTTGTTTATACAAAACTTCCTTTTTTTTTCCTCTTATTTTTGTCTTTCTTTTTTTCGGCTCAATTTCTTATTTTGCACCTTTTCATCTTCCTCACTTGTTTTCGGCCAACAGGAAAGGCTTTTACGAGGGGGCATGTTTTGTATTGGTTTATACTTTTGGATCCTTGTTATGGCGTTGATTGTGCATGTTTGTTTGTTTTTTTTTTTTGTTGGTATATGGTTTGCATGTTTTTTGGTGGGGGTAGAATATATATATAACACATTGGGGTGGGTTAATTAAAATTTTGTGAAAATTAATTTTTCTTTGTTTTTTCACACTTTTGACGTCCGGCATTGTGCAGCCTTCAAGTTGTCTGTCGGACAAGGAGGAAGACGAAATTTATGGTTTTGGCTATGGAGTGTTTGCGCCCCGTGTGGCCCGAGGTGCATTGCAACTTCAGCAGCAAATGATACAACAGCAGCAACAACACCAACAGCAACAGCAGCAACAACTTTTACCATTAGTGCCACAATCGCAACAGCAACAACAACAGCTACTGTCCGGCCAGCAACAATTACTACCCGGACAGCAGCAACTGCCTAGCTCAGCGAATTTAAATTTAGTCCAACAAAGGTGAGGAAATGAAGTTTTATTTGTTTGCATATAAATTTGTTTACTAAGTTTTGTTTGCTTATTTTTTTTTTTAATTTTTATTCCAATTTTTCATTTCAGTTGCTTGAGCCCCAGGTCAGCGTATTTTTATGAATTTCCACCAACAACAGGTGAGTGAAAAGTTTTTGATATTTGATTTGTGTTTTATATGAACAGAAATGGTTAAAAGAAGCTTACTGATAAAAAATGTGGTAGGAAAAATGTTAAAAAACTTAAATTGAGGGAAATTTAATGCCATATATTGCCTGTCAGCTAATCACTTTTAAGACAAATGACTCAATTTCTGCTGGTGATCAATGAATTTGTTTGTTAAGCAAAATGTCAATGTGATAATCACTGCTTCCAGTTGGTTATCAATTTTGAAAAGCTTATAGATTTAATTCATTGCATTGTGAATAGTCTGAAGCATTTAACGCAGCAGAAGTCAAATGTCATTTCGTCTTTAACATTTGAACAAGTTATTTGGGTGAAAAAAAAGACTACTGCAACTGGAAGTATAGCTGTGAAGCAGGCTTTCTGATAAAAAAGAAAACTCAAGATTCGTTGCGTTGGCAGACAGAATAATAGAGATGCTCAAACTTCTCTTCAACCTTATGTAAACCTTCGTAAAAATATGGTTTGAATTTTTCGGTTGTGAAATGCCAAACCACTACATGCAAAGTTGAGAATGTGGCAACTCTTTCAGCGCCGAATGAATATTTTAGCAGCTATTCCACCTGCAGCTCAGTCTTCATACAAAAAAGTACAAACTATCGATGGTTGTGGGGGCGCATTGATCAATCTGAATTGGAACGCTAGCACAATGAAGGCACCTGTCGTTTGCGGGTTATTGGCATAAAACAGCGACTTAATAAACCTCACAAGTCACTCTAATGTCCTAAACAGATGTACAGCTTTTTCACATGCAGCGAAAATAAATTACACAGGTTCTTATGAGGATTGACTAATTCCAAAGGCTGAATGCAGCCCTCTCTGCACGATGTCTCTATTTCTAAATTGGCTGCCAAGTTTCATTGCAACCACAACAGTAAAGAAAAAAACCTGAAATAATTCGGCTTTGGCATAACTCATTGACTTAAAAAAATAATATTTTTTGTTTTATGATTAAAAAATGGGAATAAATCTATGAATTGATTAAGAAAAATACACTCTTATATGATAAAGTTCGTTTTATAACAATTGTCATGAGGGACAAAATGAGAATCCGAATTTGTTTTATTCTTTTATTTCATTCAACATCCATTTTCAGTAAATTCAAAATCTTTTACCGCATAATGACTGCTCTCACAGGGCACGTTCAAATGTTGATACGATAGCCTATCTAAGAAAGGTGACTGTCTATCTAAGTTCCTGAACATCAAAAAACCAGATAGATTTGTATATTTTTATGCAAATGTTATGACATTTTTCATGGGATACAAGAGTATTCCAAAGTTTTTCGAATAGCTTGAGATTTACTTTTTGGTAGCAGCTGTGTTTTAAGACGGGATTACAACAACACCAACCTATCCGGATAGCTATGGATCGATTTCTGAATGCGGAAATAATTTTGGCAAAACTATGCATCATAAATGTCAGAGAGTATGCACATGTGTTTCGGACGCAGCGTTGTATGCAGCGATGCGTGCAGACATGCTGCACATCTGTTTTAGCTGTAACGCAGCCAAATCTCATGATTTAAAATCTCGTTGTTCACACGTCGTCTCCTCTGTGTGACATAAATTTATCAAACCGATCATTCATCAGCTGACGGACACTTAATGGCAAGTCAGTTTTACCGCTTGGTTTCTACGAGGCTAAAGGTTTCTAAAAAAAAAAAAAAAAACACCAGATGAACATTTATCAAAACATTTTTTTTTTTAAGTTAAAATGTTAAAAGAAACAAATGGACAAACATAATTTCGAGATCCATATTTGAAGGATTCCCTTTTATTGTACGATAAGATCTTAGCAAAACTTCGAGCTCGATTTTTTTTATGAAACTTGCCACAAAAGGTTTCAATAAGTTTTAATCGGGAATATTTGGGTGAAAAGTGAAACGTTCGACTCGGTTTCGCCAGCTACAATAGGCGTTTTTCTTTTTTAGTTCAGAGCAGAGTCTGAGTTGTCAACAAATTAGTTTGTGTTTCTTTTTAGGTCAGAGCATTCAGAGCGCCAAATGTGTGTTTCTTTTTTCGTTCTGAACATGTGTAGAACGCACTCGACGCGCTCGAACATAATTGACTGAGCATGTAAGTAAATTGCTGAACACGCCAAATGCCATGTGTGTCAAGAAGGAAAATGTGAAGAAAAAAATAATTGGATATATAATTTGGCGAAAGAAATTGATCTCTTGTTGATTTTCTGTATCTGGTGTGTATCAGTGTACAAAAAAGGGTAGATATTGTTTTCAAGTGTGTTTAAAAAACACATCAGTGTTCACTGTTCGCTCTGTTTCGAACAAGTTCAGTGCATAATCTATGTGTTCGAACTCTGTTCAGTGCTCTGCTCTGAACGAAAAAAGAAAAACGCCTAATGAGCAATTGGTTGGGACACACTCCGTATTCATATGGTGTTTCGTTATTGCCCCTTTGCAACAATAATTATCGACGAGTTGATGAGTTACTAACTTAACTTGCGGCAAAAAGTTCAGATCTTTAACAGACCATGTGGCTTACGTTCGACAAAAAATTATGCGCAATTCGAATTAATCGAATTACAAAAAAAAATCAACTGTTCGCTGTTTAAAAAAAAAAACTATCCTTCATCAACACAAACTACCCTTGGTCCGAAAGACATCTTGGTCGGTCGACTCGAAGATCGAGACAAGATAGGCTTCCACAAAGCATATCGTCGTTTGTGAATGCCAAAAATACACATACCAATGACTTTCTTCCAACGCATTTAGCTTATCTTGCGGCTAGGTATCGTTACATAAGGTAATGAATAACATTTTTGCGTTTAGAGATATTACAAAGAAACATAACTAAACAGAAAAACGGATACTTCTGGCAGACGGAAAAATTCCATGCCACTCTTAGGAAAGAAAATATTACAGGGTGAGAGATTTTGACAAGAAAAACAATAACAGAGTTTTGAAAACCAATTTCCGCTGTGTCAAACTCTATATTACTTAAATAAAATATTAATTTGACATTTTTGTTTTAAATTGGTATAAGCATCTCTGTTTCTTTCACACAAAAAAAAAAACAATACGGGTAAACTGAGCTGTTCGTCTGACCAATTCACCCTAGCCATTTATTTGTAGTGATGAAGATTAAATAATTAAAAAAGCAAAAAATTAATTTATTTTTGAGTATTCAATATTTTAAGGAACAAAAACAAGACTTTATATCATTTTTATAACACAACACATAAACTGAATGTTTCCAGCAACTCAGTTTCTTCGTGTGAAAGGGAATTTGATTTATTAAAGGATGTGTTCGTGGATATTTTTGTTTTTTATTTTGAAATGTATTATCTTTCAAGCAATAATGTTATCATTTCAAAAATTAAGCTGTATACTTAGACGGTCAATGTATAAAAAAGTCAATCATTGACGTCAACAAGAAATCTGTCATCTTTCTGTGCTAATGTATTCGAACGCTTCTGTATTCGATTCTGAACTTTAACTTGAATTCAGTTTATATTTTTTCAGATAAATTAACTGCCATTCAAGTATTTAGTATCTGTTATAATTTTGACAATATTAGCACAGAGCAGGCATTGAGCTGTCAAAATAGGACGAGACTAGAGAAATTCTTAACTGTTATAACACTTTTATAACAGGTGTTCGCCCTTAAAAGTTTTAATTGGGGAGTTGCTAAATCAAACAACCAATTAACGGAAGTCAAATGTTCTTTTGACTCTACTCTCTATATTTTTCTGTCACACTGACATCAAAAAACTATCTCTGACACCTCAGAGCTTTCAACTTGTGTTTTTTTTTTTCTTCGATCAGAGCGGTCTCTATGAGCTCAGAATAAAATGATCCGAAAGTGAAAAGCAGCCAATTTCATCTCAATTTTCAGGCGATTGCACGCCATATGACAGTTTAGTGTCATTGTAGATTTTTTTTTGCTGAAGTGACTTTAGATATAACAATATAAGTTAATTTTCCCTCAATATTTCACAATTTTAAAGGCAAACAAATGCAATACAATTGTTATAAATTGGCATTTTTCTAAAGTCTTTTTTTATTTGTTATATGCGCGCATTTAAATTACCAATTATATACATAACGACTATTAGAACATTCCTCTCAATTTCTGTTTGCTATTTTACGGGAATAGTTGTTACAATGTTAAAATAAAAATCAGTAGAAATGACAAGCAAAACAATGCAAATCGTTTTTTTTTTCTAAATAACATCCATACTTCGGAATGTCTCATTTATATAGTTTTCAATTGGTGTCCGAAATAACTCCTTGATCCGGGATTCTAGTAGAATAATTGATAATTGATTCTGATGTCAAAACCAGAATCGGATTTCTCTTCTTTCCAGGAGAAGAACTGTCATTTGCTACCAATTTAACATTTTTAGAAGACTTCGGAACCATTCGCAAGTCTTCCGGACAACCGTTCACAAACGACATAATTTATACAACAAACATGTTTTCTATTCTGTTGAAAGATTCGCACAATTTTGCCCTACTTATGACGTTTGACAGTTGTTACCTATTTGAACAATCAAAATGTCACTCTAAAAATATCTGACATTTGATTTTGTATACCTTTTATTTTATTGAAAATTAAAATTTAAATAAATAATGGATTATCAGATATTAGTTTGATTTTAAGTTGTATAATGTCATTTTCGATTGGATTTTCGGAGTTATAGTGTTCTTGTCTTTTTCGATTCCAATCGAACATTGAAACGTCGTATTCAAAAATTTACGCATACACACTTTTGAACTTCGTCATCTAAAACAATTATTAATTTTAAAAAAATAATCCGACGAAAAACTTTGAATGTACAGGGTGGCCCACTAATCGTGCTACAATAAGAAATTTAAATAACTTTTATTTTAATCGATGTATTTCATTAATTTTTTTTTATTGGATTAAAAATTAAATTTTATTTTAAATAACTAATGGTTTTTAAAGATGATAGACCGAAAATGACCTCCACGCATATGCGGCACCTGATCAGAAAATTGTTGTTCATTGCGGCCTGAAGGGTTGAAATTGGGATCGCCTCAATTATTGTCTTAATGGACTGCTTCAATTCAGTTAACTTCCTGGGTTTCGTTCTGTACACTTCCTGCTTGACATAACACCATAAAAAAAGTCTGGTGCAGTCAGGTCAGGTGACCTTGGGGGCCAGCGGAAGGTGCAGTTTCTGGATATCAATTTGTTTGGGAATTTTCGTTGGAGCTCCGCCATAACTTGTGTGGCTACGTGTGCACTTGCTCCATCTTGTTGAAACTAAATCCTGCTGAAAGGGATACGTCTTCGGCGAAGTTCTGTGCAAAAAAAACTCCTTCAACATCTTTAAATAACGGTCCCCATTGACAGTTTGTGTTACACCGTTTTGTTCAAAGAAGTATGGCCCGACAATACACCTTGATGAAACTGTGCACCACACAGTGACTCGTTCTGGGTGCAGTTCCGTCTCATGGAGCATTTCTGGATTAGATGCACTCCATATACGGCAATTAAGCTTGTAAACATTGCCGTTTAAGTCAAAATGGGCCTCATCAGACATGAACAAACAATTTATCAATGTGTTGTCTTCTTCGGCCATTGCAATCATTTTTCGGCAAAATTCCAGGCGAACAGGAAATTCCTGAGGGTTTAACTTGCTTGTAATTTAGACTTTGTACAGAAACAAGTTTAAGTCATCATGAAGTATCCGTTGTAATGACCGTCTGCTAACTCCAATTTGGCCCGATAAGTTTCGAGTCGAAACACTTGGATTTGCCTGTATTGCCGATGCAGCAGCCACGATTGTATCCTCAACCCGAACATTGGGATCTCGATGATACGGTCTTCGTTCGATGCTTCCAGATTCGGCAAATATGTTCACCAACCTCATAATGGTCCATCTACTCGGGGGAGTACCGCCAAACTCCAGCCTAAATTCCCTTTGGATGGAAATGACGGATTGCAAAGAATGATATCGGTGCACTATCCAAATACTTTTTTCAGTATCCCAAGCATTCATTTTGATAAATCTAAATAGTAGCCTATATTTTAATAAAACAAAATAAGCCGATTACTCACACTGAAAAAAGTTATTATGTTTTATTTTTGTAGCACGATTCGTGGGCCACCCTGTATAAGCATGCACCTTAATGAAATCGACAACAGAAAAAACCTTACTCGGAACAGCTAATCGAACGTTTTTGGCGAACAGGGTTGAAAAAACGTAACTCCGAACAGCCAATCGAAAACGATATAAATATTGTACAAATATATGTTACTTATTTGACAAACATAAATCGACCAACTTGAGAAACTGAAGAGTGCTTGAACCTCGCTTCAGCCTTATCTAGAACTTCATTGACATGGTTTGAATTGATAAAATTGAAAGTTGGCCAATTCTTGCAACATCACTGATGTAGCTTTGCCTTGAGTGCGTAGAGCTAGTATTAGTCGGTCCTTGTAATGTGTCATTGCCGTGACACTGTGACGTCACAATGACGTAGTCGTCTGTCCAATAAGTGTCACGTCTTGTGATCGTCATTGTTTTGCATGTCATTGCCGTGACAAAAACAATGAGAGGCACCGTGACACGTCCTTTTTAGGTAATTTTTATATATTTTGGGACAACAATCAGACATTTGTCATTCGTGTGATAGTCATCGCTTTCTATGACACGATTACATTTATCACGGTTGTAGTACCTATTTTGAATTGCCGTCAGAGTGTCACGGCAATGACGCATTACAATGACCGTCTAATACTAGCCTAACATTGAAATATGTGGAATCCATGTTTTGACAGCCCTTCCGGCTAAAGCACGGTCTCCATTGTTTTCAGGTCTTGAGACTTTCAATAACTAAATACTGCGCTGCCAATAGGTTGCCTTTAAAATACGACCACAGATTCTTCTTTAGAACACTGAAGAAGGTATAATTCTAATTTATTCGAGACACTCAGCCCTATTTTGCTATCCGATCCGATCGAATCTTTCGACTCACGTGAATATTTCACTCAATTTTTCACTATTTATTTTCAAATATCTTCTATCTTTTGAGTCCAAAGATTTAATTATATTTATTTTTGTTTAATTCTTAAGAGAATCTAATTGTTAATATTTATTTTTCATCGAAATTTATATACTTTTTGGAACAATTCGTTTTTCCTTCGGAGAGCAGAATTAAAATATTCACATGAACGTTTAACAGAATATGGCTGATTGAAATATTTCTTGAAAATTAAAGCTGCATATTTTTAGGAGCAACCTTTATTTTAGTTTAAAAAAGCACAGATTTTTTACACAATTTTTGTGTTTTGTTTTTTTTAATTATTTCAGAAGGACGAGAAACAAAAAAGCGGACAACACTTGCCCGGCTTTTAAAAGGACTTAAGACTGTAAATAGAAGGGATCGAAATAACCACCAAACAGCTGCACAAGTAAGGGTAAGGTATTTTTTAACGATTGTTTTATATTTTTATTTTATATTTTATTATATTTTATCCTTTGGACAGTATTGATTGAAGTCAATATTTTGTTTTAAAATATTTTTTTTCTTTTTAAATTGTCGAACTTTCTTCAGACTTATCCGTAGGGGTTCCTACATTCGGCAAGTTAGGGTGAATGTATTTCCGGGTATACATTCTATTCAGACTCAAAATAATACTTAAACAATTTTGAGTTGTGGGATAAACAGAATTTCTTCAAAACTTACACGTTTGCAAAATTGGTCCTCGGAAGTGTTTATGAAGATATTTCTTCACTTGAACAATCAAGCCGATATTGGGAAAGGCCTCTAAACTAAAAACCGTCTTATAAGAAGGCATTTAATATACTCCCACAGATCTGGCAATATTTTTAAAGCTGGTGGAATCCTAACTACACTTAAAGGAACGGTTTTTGCTATTCGTAAAATATAAGGGAATTTTTCCAACTATTGTGGTTGATTGAAAAACATATGCCAGGTAGGTTTGGCTTGATGCTACTCCATAGTTGCATATCAAATGGATTTCGTAAGATTTGAATACAATATTGGTAGCACCAATCCATCCCTAAATTCCTTAGATAATTTTGGATATATGGCTTCTATTGTTTCTGATATTATTGCAGATACAGCTCTGTCAGTTGTAAAATTATATAAGATTTGGGCCTATTTTGGAATAAATAAAAAAATACCAGCCCAAGAGCTCTACCCTGCGGCACACCAGCACTTTTTTCAGTAACCCTAAATAAATATCGTATTCCTTATGAAACTGACTCCGGATAGTCCATTACCAGCTATGATTCTAAAATGTCATATATTTGTTCGGGAAAACTTGTTATTGCTTAAGCTTTAATCCATCGCTCCAGACCTTATTGAGTGGAGACTTAAGAACATCTGTATCCTCCAGGAAATCAAATTAAAATGCTCTGACAAAAATTTCAAGTAAATCCAACATTCAGCTTGTCTCGAACTGAATGTACCATACCCAGAAAGATAGAACCTCACTCACCTACCATATAAAAATTTTTGACCTAAAAAACAATTTGAATTATTTCACCTAAAGTCCAATTGAAACCATTGACATTTTCTGGACATTTCAAAAGAAGAGTAACTTTTCATTCTCAAACAAAAACAAATTTAATCGCTATCTACTTCAATAATTCCTTTGTTTTATGTAATTTACAAAGGATTATGCGGCGTACCTATCTCATTATTTTGTGTCCCCAATCACGACCATTCTTAAGACTTAAAGAGGGAGAGAGATTACAAAAAGTTATCCTGACTTAATGCGGCTTCAACAGTTTCAATCAAAGAATCACTTATTATGGTCATCCCCATCCTCGTCCTTGGCGCCGTGTCACCTTGATGCCAACAGTAGTTATTGCATCAGTACAGCAGCATTAGCGACAATAGATAATCCTTTTGCCTGATGAGTAAACATTTAATTAAGACTGAATTTCATGAACACTTTTGCCATTTGCACTCATATCGCACACATATGGTGCCCCCCCCCCCCCCCCCCAAAAAACATACATAATGTATATTTAGGTACATGCAACCATTACAAACACGACGTCATCCATACTGCATTTATTGCATGCACAACTTCACAGGATCAACTGTATATGAAAGTTTGATGCCATCAATTTCTTATCTAAGAAAATAGAAACTTGAAAGTTAGCTATACCATTGGTATGTATACCATATGCGATGCTGTATTCCTGATTCCTTCTGCTACCAACGTTGATCCTCGAAACACTAAAATTTGGATACTTTATTCTTTCCGTATGGCATCTCCTTTTCGGCAGCATCCTCTTTCTTATCCTGGCGGATGAAATTTAAATAATTTCAACTCAAAGATGGAGTATGCTGTATGCCGAGAATGAGCTGGTGCCCTTCTTGTCTGCTGCGTTTTTGCAAGGACGACAAACGACGATGGCGACGTTTATTACTACTGTTAGTGTAGTGTGTGTGTGTGTGGAGTGTGTTGTACCGTTATCATATCCCCCAAATGAAATAAACATAACAACAAAGAGAAGCATCATTTTGCAAGAAACTTCCGAGAAAGTCATTTGCATGCGAAACAAATGCGGAATGACTGTAGTGTTTACTTGAAGTCCTGGCTCATAGTGCTCATGCTGCTTCGACATCATAGATATTTTATGAATGTATTAGGAAAAGTTTTAAAACGCTCCACCGGCACTTTGTTATGCCCCCTTCTTGGAATTTCCGAAACCACATTTCTGCACACTTAACTTTGTCACTAAGAGAGAAGCGTCGTCGGTCGGCGTCGCCACCGGAGTTGGAACCCTAAATGTATAGGGTTGTTTGGAAAAATTATTGTTGCCATAAGGATAAAGCGGGGGCGGGCGGTTGAAGTTGTCTATTGCTTATGCCTTAGTGGATTCTAACCACTAATGGTGGAGACCAAAAAAATAATGATGCCGGTCGTTTCTATAAAGAAGTAGGTACGTTATGTACATTTATGCTCATAGGTACCTTATATTACCCTACAAAGCCTGAGGATATGGCTGTTGTCTGCCTGCTGCGTTGTCTTTTGAGCGATGAAGTTGTTAGGTTGGGTTTACTTCCACAATGCAGTGTTGATCTGCACTCTTGTAACAACAATGCCTTAGAAGTTTAAGAATGAATCAAATGCTTGTGGGATCCTTGCGTATTTTCTTCTTAGAAATCCTAGTAGAAAGAGCGAGAGAGAAAGAGATTGGAAGAATATAAAGATAAATTCATTCTTATTAAGCTGGGGATTTTGAACATTTTACCGCCAGAGAATTGTATACTTTTGTGGATTATTTGGCGCGCCAATAGTCATCGTTAAAAGTTATCTATTAGTATAGTATACAATTTTGGAAAGTATATGTGAAAATGTATGGATTTCTGTTCTAACATTTTTCTTATGAAACTTCGAGAAAAAAATATCAGGCGAGATTTCCATGCCTGTTGAGTCAATTGGGCTCTACGGAATTTTATTGTTTATAGCAGGTTTGAAGTAAAATCTGACATCATTTGGGTGATTGGGGTCCCAGCGAGCGAAGAAAGATTCTGGTCTAATATACGACAGTCCGCTATCCTTCTTAAGCAATGTGTACTTCCTTTAGTCATCCAGAGAGAAAATCATTGTATATGATTATATTTTTTGACTATTTGTGGAGCTACTGAAGGCTAGCGATTATCGAATCTTTACAAAATTTAAATTAAACCGCTTTTATTTCTAAGTTAATATGGTAGCAAAAGTCACAAAAAAAATTCTATAGTCATGATTAAAAATCTCCTAAAAGTTGTAGGCATTTTCACACGGTAAAACTTCTTTAAGAGCAACCTACTAGTAATAGGCTTTATTAGGCTTTAGTAGGCTTTATGTAAGTATCCGTTTACGCTATTTGTAATGGAACTTTGGCAATGATGTTTCTGATAATCCCAAGCTGGCGGAGGAAATCCTAAAGATGAGTCTGGAAAAAATCTTCTTTAAGAAAATTAGGCTCAGCGCTATCTCATAGCTGTAGAATTTTTCTCCTTTTTCTCGATGGATTCTGGCCATTATATACCAAAAATTCTTCAAAGAATTCTTCTTTTCCTTCCAAACGAGCCATTCCTTTCCGCTTTCCCTATTCAGATTAACTCCATAACTATTTCGAAGTTTTTACCATAAATTGTCTTAGTCACTGGATCGATGTGTGTTAGTTTGTTTATATGTTTATTTGATTTTGCCAAAAATAAGACAAGCTAACTTATAAATTACTGTGACAATTATATACATTAAGTGTGAGAAAAATAAATAAAAATAATAATAAAATAGAAGAATCTTACTGCATTAAATTGATTTGAAATTGTTAGATTGCCAAAAAGATAAAGCTAACATTTATTTTCGAAACCTCACGAAGATTCTTCAGTGATTATTCGGGCTAATATTATGTTCTTAAAACAGTTTCTGTTCATTGTTATATCGCTATATCAAACAAGCCATAGTTTACCCAAATAAAGACTCAGATAACTCTCTACGATTAACAGCACTTTACATATTGACAAGCTTCAAAGGGTGGGAATAACGAGGTAACACAAAAGAGTCTGTGTTTCATCCAAGACCTCTTAAAGCGAACAACAGAAATTGTTTATAGACGGATCCGAGTTTTTTCCCATCAGTATATATATTATATAACGGAGACCAAATGACACTATAAAATTCTAGTAACGAGCGCACCAATGAACAATAAATTGCTTTTGTAATATAAGGGTCGTTAAATTCCCTTGAGCTTCTTCTTACAAATTCTAGCATACCATGACGTTTAGAGTATATTTTGTCGATGTGGTGTTTAAAAGTTAGCTTTTTGTCAAGTATAACTCCTAAGTCTTTAACAGCGTCAATTCTAACTAGCTTTTGCGCGTCAATAAAAAAGTTAATATTTATTGCACTTTTTTCCCTTAATAATGAAATAACATTGCACTTATCCACACTAAGTAAAATGCCATTCTTTGTACACCACCTGACAAGAGTATCCAGGCATTCTTGTAAAAAAAAAAGTCCATCTCTGTTGCTCTTGACATTACAAAATGTCTTGAGGTCATCTGCATACAAACGGCATTTGCATCTTGTAAACAACCAAAGCAGATCTTTTATGAATACTTAAAATAGGAGCCGGCCAAGATGGATACCTTGTGGTACTCCAGACGTTACATTTATTTTACGCGAATTGACGTCACAAAACCTAACATACTGCGTTCTTTTATTCAAATAAGACTCTATCCATTTCAATAAACTATCAGAAATACCATATTTTTCTAATTTAAATACAAGAAGGCTGTGGTCCACTTTATCAAAAGCCTTACTAAAATCAGTGTACATATATCGCATCAACCAAAAGAATGTAGGACGTGTAATCAGCTAGATTTGTAGTGGTACATCTCCCCTTAAAGAAATCATGCTGATGCTCACTTATGGCTTGAGTATTGTACTAAATTGGTCAGTAACGAGTTTTTCAAAAAGTTTTAGTATACTGCCCGTCAACCGATTAGCGCCCTCATGCTTCTTGTCTTTGGAGCTTAATATCAGCTAACCAAATAAAACACTTGAAATGATTTTTTTTGCCAATGAAAGCTTATAACATTATACGCGCAAAGAAATTGTAGTTAAGGCAGTAAATCAATTGATAACATTTAAACAGAATTTTAAAGAATTTAATAGGCGAAATCCACTTCTTTTCGGACATTTGATTAGAACCCCTACTTGAATATGCCGAACAAGATAAGAAAATAGACAGATAATACCACTAAATATTTCGTTTATTTTAATTCCATAAATTTAAAACTTAATTATAAAAGAATTAATAATGTGTTGTGCCACCACGGTTAACTATGATCTCGTACATCCTATTTTATAAGGAGTCATATAATGTCTTTATAACGGGTTATCCATTTATCGGTTTCAAAAGTAAACGTAAATAAAACACAAAATATTTTTTTTCATGATATTTCTTTTTTATTATAAAGTTTGAATGTTGACATTATGTGTGAAACACTACATCATTTAAATGAGCACCACCCGAATTGTTGCAAGCATCGATTCTTTTGAGGTAATTTTCGACAACTTTTTGACACATATTTGGCTGAGATAGCCATAACTTGACGAATGTTGGTTTTAAGTGCTCAAGAGTTAAAGGTTTATCTGCATAAACACGGTCTTTCGCGTAGCCCCACAAAAAAAAGTCCAGCGGTGTCAAATCGGATGATCTTGGTGGCCAGTTGATATCACCACGACGAGAAATTACGCGGCCAGGAAATGTCTCTTGCAATAAAGCCATATACGCTCGAGCTGTGTGGCATGTGGCACCGTCTTGTTGAAACCACATATTCTCCAAGTCGTATTCTTCAATAGCAGGCAAAAAAAGTCTGTTATCATATGACCATAACGCTCCGAATTGACAGTGACAGTCGTTCCATCGTCCTTTCGAATAAGTAAGGTCCAATCACACCTCCGGACCAAAGATCGCTCAAACAGTGAATTTTTGTGGATGTAATGGCCTTTCTTCAATTACTTGAGGATTCTCAGAACCCCAAATACGACAATTTTATTTATTAACATACCCACCGAGTGTGCTTCGTCGCTGAAGAAAATTTTGTTCGAAAAATCGCACCCATTCGCAGTGTGAACGACGTTGTGAATGGTCAGCTGGCTTCAGTTGTTGTGTGAGCTGGACTTTATATGGATGTAGGTGTAGATCCAAATGCAAAATACGCCATAATGTGCGGTAAGACAGTCCTAATTCCTGAGAACGACGAGGAATCGACACATTCTGGTCTTCGGCAACGCTTTTACTTACAGCAGCGATATCTTCAGTGGTACGAGCGAAACGATGATGCACAGGCCTTACGATATCTGTAACCAATCCATTCTCTTCAAATTTCTACACAATTTTGCCAATTGCTTGCGTAACTGGACGATTATCTAAACCATAATCTCCTCTTAAAGCACGATATGTGGCTGTGGCAGAAGCACCATTTTTGAAGTAGGTTTAAACAATTTGTTTGTTAAGCGATCCATTTTCTTAAATGTAAGACTTTCAACTGAGAAAAAAAATTGGTATATCAACTTAGTTTGACAGATGTCGAACTCCAGCCCCATACTTTTGAAACCGCAAAAGGGATAACCCTTTATTTGCTTATATCTAAGTTTGACTCAGATAGCAGTATTCACTATAGATTACAAAATGAGATAGCAGTCGTCACTAAATTTGAAAAACTGAAATAGCAGTCGTCGCTATATAACTACCTAACCTGAACGTCCACGGTCCAGGTGGGGTGCCTTGGCCATCAAAAGGTTAGAGATCTAACTTTAACGCACTAGATTGTTACTCTTTGCTACGGTATAACTCAGCGGAATTCGATTTGTCATGAATTGTTGAACTTCGCTTACACATATTGTGGTTCGCAGTGAGTGTGAACTATAAAATAGTAGAAAAACTTTAGATAGGGCTGCAACGATACCAGGCGAGTCTTTTGTTAGTCGTCTCGATCTCGTCAAAATCGAAAAATGTCAGTCTCGTCTCATTCTCGGTCTCGTTTCGATTTTGGTTCCGGTCTAGGTCTTATCGTAAGGCTTGGTTTCTTTCGTGTTTTTTGGTAGTAAACAGATGTAAGATAAGATGCGTGTTCAAATTGAGAAGATAGAGTACGGTATCTTAGCAGTTTGTCGGTAATTTTCTGATATAAGATTTGATTTTTTAAGAGGTTTTTTGATCCATTTAAATTGGAGCCATCCCATAATCGATTTTGAAAGTTCATGACTTGACAGGTAGACAACAAACTATATTTTGATGTTTCGATAATATTTTTGTCAAGGTGTGACCTAAAAGTCTTAAAGTCACCTTTTTCCGAAGGGTAAAACAAAGTCTAAAAAATGAGCGAAATCTATTCCAACGACATGCATTCCGAGACTATTACATTACAATCCATGTCTAGTTAAACCTTTTCGAACATCGGAATAACTCATACTTAATCCATAAAGCACGACTAAATGTTAACCCTCTATCATTCATCTCTATATTTACAATAGCATATGTGCCTACCTAATATTTCAATATTGTCAGCGACTTTTCAGACGATTCTATATTATTGTAATAAGAAGTGCATGATATTGATCGGAGAGCTCTGCACTATTCTTTGAAGAATTTTCTTTTTAATTTTCTTATATGCCTGTAAGACCTAAGTTGTTTTAAATGCAACCTCAATTGCACGCAACTAGTTATAGGATTTGAAGGATAGGAAATCATTTTTTTTGGCACAGTGGATTTGAGAATGAAATATTGACTATCTCATTTTAACCCAAGGGTGGCATCCAATTAAAATTGGAGCTATAGAAAAGAATGCGCCTAGCGTGGGAATCGAACCCACACGTCTAAGTTAGCAGTCAAGCACTATATCCACTGCCCCATTGCCACAGACTAAGGAGAGAAAATGAGGGTAAATAAAAAAAATAGCACTTGGTCTTTTTCAAAACTTCTGGGACCTCATAGTATTGTTTCAGTATACGAGGTCACTATCCACCTGAAAGGTGGGATGTCCATCGTTTTAGTATACCTACACTTAGGCCTCGATGAAAGTCTTGTGAGATCTATTTGAAAATCATTAATTTACTGAAAGTGAACTTTCGTTCTCTAAATCGCCAAAAGCTGTGGACTTAACAGGTTGCTGACGAGTTGACTATTAAAATGTTAACACATAACAGCTGAAAAAATAGTGTGGGCAATGTTAGAAAGACTGATCTGTATTAATTGTATCTAAGCAGGTCTTATAGGACCAGATTCAGTAATAAGAATTATTGCTTTTTTTCGAATCCGAAGTGCAATTCTTCAAGTCTCCAGTAAATTTATTTTCTCCTGGATTTCTTGGTCTTAAATTAAGTAACATGTGTTCGGATTAGTTCATGGAATGTATGTTACATCGAATTCTATTAATTTGTTGGCCAATGACCGTTTTTGGTTTTTTTTCGAGCATGATAAGGATATGCATGCATATCGATTTTTTTTAAAGGTATTCATTTTAAATCTATTTTTTTTTTTTAAGTTGAATTATCTACACACACAACATGGAATGCGTGGCATAAAAATCAAAATTTTATACTTTTTTAGGCCGCAAATGAACGACTGAGACACTTCCAGACGATGAACGGAGGACCCCATCAAAGTTTCGAAGAGACAATCCATAGGGTGAGTTTAAAATATGTTTTTTTTTTTTAATTGCTTCTATGATAAAGAAGAGGTTTTTTTTCATTTTCTCTGCTTGTTTCTGGTGTTTGCCACACATTTTGTTTTACATGATGTCCTCTCAGAAGGAGAGTAAATTTATTTTTGTATACAAAAAACATAAAACATCCTTCTATACCAATATGCTGTCACCTGATCATTTTAATGTTGTCCTCGTTGTTTGACATGCTGCATATCCTGCTTATATGCATTATACTATGAGAAAGTGTTGAAAGCCGGTAAATATTTGATGTTGTTAAAAAGGGATGCATATAAAATTCTACCCACCCAAATTAGTTGCAGACTCAGTGCTTGCTTACAACAACGGCACGGATAACGAGAATGACAAGCATAGGACGATACGACAACGTCTTGAATTTCAAGAGCAAGGGCGGTGAATTCATTTAAAATCACCTGCGCGCCTACACAATAAGGATGTGCAGTCTCGCATGCAAGGATGTTTGCTCCTTCATCTGTACCTACATTTATACATACATTATATATATTCTGTTTACACAATTTAAACGAAAATAAGGGCCGTTTTCCTTGCATGCTTATAGCCGACGGCGACGGCTATGCAGCACCAACACTTCTCTATAGGACACAAATTTGAAACAAAAGCGGCAATGAACTTTTAAATGCTGGGCTTGGCTGAATAGACGATGCCATTGCCACATACACAACCACCAACACCACCATCATCATCATCATCATCACATCAAAACACCTGAGAACAAGGATATGTACCTATCTACTTGCAGATCGATTATGATGAAGTAGAGTTGGAGAAGTTTTGCATAAATTTGAACAAATTTTCAAGTCGCTCTCGCTATTTGTGCTTGCGGTGGTTCTCAAAGAAGATCTATACAAAAAACCATGTCTGGTCCTTGAACGACAGGAATAATTCAATTCAAATAGTATATATCTACCCATGCACTTCATACTCATACACAGCATTTTTTTTAGTTGTGAACATCGAGCATGGTTGCCATGTGCATTAACTTTTTTTTGTTCAAAGTTTTTAAATTATGTAGTAGATTTGCTTATCTAATTAAGACTTATATATAAAATTAAACATGTATGTTTTGCTTTAAGGGCGAATCTAGAAAATTCAAATTTATAACAGTTATAAACAATTTCCTAGCAGTTGCTCGTATGACATATACGGCGCGGCGGCCGCTTTTCATGTTCTACTGACCCAGCCAGCGATGACTTATAAATAGTAACTACTCGTATACAGATAAATTTTAATGTCTTAAGTCATTCCAGATATTTACTAATGTCATTCATGCAAGAATATGACTTCTGTTTCGTCGTCTTGCACGTTTGATTTTATCTTTCACTCTCACAATCCATCTTCCCAAAATTATAGAAAAATATCTCCATCATCAAAAAGAGAAAGAAATAAACATAATCGTATTCAATAGATTTTGCCAAGATAACTCTCAACCGTCGAATAATTACGCTCTGAATAAGAATTTATAAGACCTTTCTTGATTTTCGAAAAAGTTGGTTAGAAATCACTGTAAATTTGTGGAAATTCAACTTACAATTTTTGAAGTTCATTGCTTTGATAGGCCCTTTTATATTTGTGTTCGAGTTATAACGAATACAAATATAAATTTAATAATACAAATTTTTGTAATTAATGATATTTAAATATGACCATTCTTAATATACCCACGGTTTTCCATTATTTAAGTTTTGCCCCGGATTACATTAATACACTTTCAACCTTATTAATAAACGTACTTTAGAGACTGTGTAGACTTACAATGCATCTGATAGTCGAAATCTTATTCATAAATAGTGTGTTGGACGTTGAATAAAGGTTAAATAGTTTCAGTTTCAGTTTATTTTGTATGTCCTGTATGTGTTTCGCAATAATGTCTGACTGTCTGTCTGTTAATTAAACCGGTTTTTCCTTGGAAAAACTCCTTTCCATTTTTCTTAAGATAAAAATTAATGTTACCGTAAAGTAATAAGATATGAGTCGAAAAAACATTAACTTGTTATTTTCAAACTTAGCGATACCGAAGACGAAAAAAGTAGCTCTTACCACTCTGTCTGTCTACCTGTATGTTAAGAGCTTTTTGAGTTTTTGAATTAAATATTTTTTGGATACATTCAAGAATACGTGAAAAAGTATGTCCGCAAGAAAAACGCAAACGGTTTCAAGAATTTTGATAACTATAACAGTTAGTCAATTTCATATGTGAGTAATGCCTTTTATGCTCTGAAAATTTAAATATATCTTCTAATGTAAATAAAACAAAATCGGGTTGGTACACCATTTATAACTCAAGAACGGTTTGACCGATTTTGAGGATCTGTGAATTCTTGCATTCGTCTCCGGCCAGAATAACTATTAAAAATAAGAAAGATTTACCTAAAAATATAAACAAAAAATTAAAAAGCTCCAATTGATCGATATGAATGAGAGTAATCATCAATCAATCAAGCGAATGTACCCCGGTTGAACCCCCAACAGAAGGAAGTCTATGATACATTAATATAGGCAATTGATGGTGGAAATGGTGGCATATTTTTGTGGATGCCTAGGTGGACGTACCGCATTCAAGATCTATTGAACACCGACATTTAACATTGCGAAACACTCACCAATGGGCAAAACTTTAGGAGCGTCTTAAATCGTCATCTGGGACGAATGCACAATTGTGCATTTTCTACGAACTTTTCTAATTTTATCTCATCGTAAGACAAGCTTTTCAACGAAGTATTCCCGGACATTATTTGCCAACCACAAAAATATTGAATATTTGAGTGAGCGAGCAATTTTAGCGGCTAAAAATAAAGATGGGGATGGCTTAAACTTTGTAATTCAGAATCAATTCGCTGTACTCTGCATTCATTCAAATCTATTGACTGACTAACAAACGAAAACGAGCCAACAACTTTAAACTGAATTTTTAAATTCCTTTGATGTGCCTGGCTTACCACCGGTCAACTATAACTACTGAAGGTTGAATAGGTATTCATCATGCTTCGAAATCTAAATCAGCCAAAACTATGCAATGGAACGCGTTTGGTGATGAGAAATCTGATGAACGAGGAAAATTCTAAGGTGAAGAAGTTCTCATTCCGATGATTCAAACCGATATGCTATTTGAATTTAATCAAATTCAATTTCCGATTTGTCTTGCACTCACCATGACGATTAACAAAGCACAAGGCCAATCCTTGAGTGTTCGTAGTCTAAATTTAGAAAATGCATGCTTTTTCATGGTCAATGGAACGTGGCATCTTCACGTGTCGACAAACCTTCCGCTTTATTTGTTCTTGCAACTGATAACGAAACGAAAAATGTCGTATATGATAAGAGGTGATTCACTGAAGACAATTAACAAACATTAGAACTTTAACAAACCAAAAAAAAAAAATACAAAACTAGAACAAAATCATAAAAAAATCACAAATTGTAGACGGCTCTGAAAAATGCTCAAGATACTTCAAATTTCGAAAAAAAACTTTATCAATTTTTGGATTGAAAATGATTTATCGAAATAATTATCACTTGAATTTTTCATAAAGAAGTTTGCAATTCGCAAAACTCGTCGAAACACTTAATATCATTAATTTTATCATTCTTATTGCTAAGATACATAATAGTGTTTTCAAAATCTTCCCATTTTAAATTGCTCTTCAGTTTCATCCAAGAAAAACAATAAAACCCTTCGAGTTGAAGAGTCCATTTATCTATGGAATCAAACTATTTTTGATAGCATTTGAAGCATTCACTCTTAAATTCTTTTACTTTTTCTTCATAACGAGAAAAAAGTAAACATTTGTCCATTAGGAAACCGGTGTGCGCTGCCTGTCAGTGAAATAGGTATACACACTTGTAGTAGACCTTTTGGAATTTTTGTAGTAGAACGAGCTGAACTATCTTAGGTGATTAAATTATATATTTTATGGTGAAATTGAATTTATGTACATAAAATGAAAGTGAGTTTCGTCAAAAAAGAGAACAAAAAAAGATCTATGCAAGAAAAGATAGTGTAAAAAAGATCGGGCCGTAAAAAGAAAACATGTTCTCTTTTAAAGAGATACAATGGGCACCCTAGAATTAACCCAAGTGTTCGAAATTCACCAGGTCAGCTGGTTTCTCATAAAATTAGGGTTATTAAAGAAATTAGATGGCGTACAATTAGATGGTTAACCTAGATTTCGTTGTTTTCTAAATAATTTTAATTGACGTTTCATTCATTTTTTTAATTTTTTTTTGCAAAATCGTATGCTTACGATGTGATCGAACACTAAAGAACAAGTACGTGCAACCCATTCGCTGATTTTATTTATTTTTCTTAGAAATCCGTTAGATGAAGATTATAAAAAATAACTGACTTATTTTAATAATGTTTCAAACAAATTAACCTCAAACCCCAATGTTTACGAAAGTGGCAACCGTGATTGAGATGAGTACAGATTAAGTAGGTAATTTTACGATGAAATTGATATTTATGTAAAAAAAAATAAAATATAAAATCAAATTGTTATGCGTATTAAAATTGGTGATGACTGATGAGTTTTAAATGAATTCTCATTCATGTCGAAAGTGATTTGTGAAAATTCGCGGTTCAGCTATCATCACCCGATTGTGATTGACATTATTTCTCTATATTCTCATTTTGAGCTCGAAGGGAATGTTGTGTCATTCATGATTTCAATTGAATGTTAATGGCAGAGGCAGTATGATAAGCACTTCATCAAATTTACATTTCAGAAATGAAAATTGATTCGTATTATGATTTTTCATTTACTGGAATTTATTTTATCGAATTATATGCAAAGTACCTATACATAAGAGAGGTGAAAAAAAAATTGATGAAGTTTAAAGAACAAAATATGTACTGTAATTAGGTGTAACTTATTATGGGGAGCGTTTATTTTTCAATAAACAAACCAAATAAATGAAGGTGTGTTGGTTCAGCTATTGGGTAAAAGATTGTTTTCCATTCGCTAGACGTGCCCTTACCAATGAAGTCGATGCTTTGACTTTTTGAGCTACATCCAAAGCTTTAAATAGATCAAAGGAGTTCGTGGTTGTATTTTCTCCTCCAGTCGCCCTCATTGCACGACGAGCCAAATATCAGTTGAAGAATCGTCCTTCGAAAGAACCCAGTATTAGCTCTCCTTTTTACTTGCGATTATAGGTACTATTATTATTATTATATTATTATTAGTTTCTTTATTTCAAAATAAACGTTACAAAATGTATATACAAAAGAATATATGGACATGGCAATGTGCCGTCTGCCACATAATGACATTTCATAAGAAAAGATAAATGCATAGGTACATAATTGATAGAATTATAATTTCTAATTTAAGAAAGTTTTATGAAAAAAAAAGAAAAAAATTGAATTAAAAGATAAGTACAAAATACAGTGTTGTTATTTAAAATTTAGATATATAGTTTAAGATACAAAAAAATAAAAACAGTTTTTACCTATTTTTTTAATTGGTTTTGGTATAAATAAATGAATAGATATATGTTGAATTACAAAAGAAGAAACCAGTGAATAAAAAAGCTTTGAATCAAAGTAAAAGGTTGAGATGATAATTAAAGATATTTCAAAAACTATTTCTATACGACAGGGCATGGTCACAAAATTTGTAAAGATTAGTTCAGCCCAGGGAACCATTCAAAATGTCTATCAGTTGTGCTCTAGAAAGGACACTTTTCTGGAGGTAAAGCCTTCGAATCTCTTGCCTAATAGGGCAAGTGGCTACAAAATGGTAAACATCATCTCGCTCATACCTGTTTGCAAAAGTTACACAGAATTGGTAGGTCAGAACGATAAGGAACATAATTTAAATTTAGAATTTCCACTCTAGCTCTAAAAATAGTGCTAATAGCTTTCACAGGAAGATCTATTCTGAAATAACTGGAAGATTGAAGCCGTTGATTTAAATCTCTATATAAACCTCTTGTTGACGATGCAGATGCACGATTTAAATGTTGAACATAGATTTGTTCATCTACAGGGTTTTCCAATAAGAGGTGTTATTTTGATATTCAAAAAAAAGAAATGCGTTGTTGAAGCGTGTATCGTTCCACTTTTATTAATAGCGTAGTTTCTACTTGTCAAATGTCAAAAAATGACAGCTTCAAAAGTGACAGCTACCGAAATAGCGGGCTATTCAAAATAACACCTCCTTATTGGAAAACCCTGGAAAACCCTTGGGTTTTCCAATAAGAGGTGTTATTTTGACATTCAAAAAAAAGAAATGCGTTGTTGAAGCGTGTATCGTTCCATTTTTTATTAATAGCGTAGTTTCTACTTGTCAAATGTCAAAAACTGACAGCTACCGAATTAGCGGGCTATTCAAAATAACACCTCTTATTGGAAAACCCCTTACTTTTGATATGACATTCCTAGATACCTGCTGCCAACAATCTAAATTAGATTCAGTAAGATTTAAGGAGACGCCATGAGATTGTGGAAGGGCTTTCCATTCTTTGAAAGGTGCAGATTGTGTCCGTAAAAGGTGAGACATAATGGACTTGTGAAGACTTTCTCCAGATTTTTCCATGGTTTTTATCAAAAAGTCGGGAATTAGCTTTTAAGTTCTTGATATAAATAGGGGTGATACCTGACTCAACGTGGATGGCATATGTTGGAGTCGAATTTGGTAGGCGAAACAAACGCTTGAAAAAGAACCTTTGAATGAGTTCAAAATCTTCAAAATATGTGTAACCAAATGCTTGAACACCATAACACATACATGTATTGATGGTTGCTTCAAAAACCCGATACTTTGATCCCAAGTCTATACTTTGGTTTGCAAAAAAATTAGGCCACATAACGCTCAGTCCAATTTTGGCTTCCTTACTCTTTTCCTTCACATGTTTTGTAAAGCTTACATTTGCAGACATCATCACTCCCAGATATTTGAATTCCTGTACGACCTCTATGCGCTCGCCATCGAGAAACCAACTTTCCTCTCTTAATCTTTTACTTTTTCGAGCTTCAAACACCATAATTTTTGTTTTTAGAGCATTAATCCTATACCTATGTAGCTTGTTTATTTGAAGTTGAAGAGAAGAAGGGTTGTCTGCCAACATTACAAGGTCATCCGCATAGAGTAGCACTTTGACAGAAATGTTTGAAATGCTGATGCCCCCAGGTAAGCTGTCGCATATATCGTCGATAAAAAGAGCATCTCAAACCAGTTCGATGTATCCGACCCATCCCAGACTGTTGCATTAGTTCCACACGAAAAATGTTCATATATCGAAAGGAATTTTCTAGAAATACCAAATGAAGCCATTTTGAATATCAAGGCTTGACGGTTGACAGTGTCAAAGGCTGCTTTGAAGTCAACAAAGCAGGCATATAGGTATAGGTACTATGAGCCAAGTTATGCATTCGTCAAAAAAAAAGTTTTGTGATAACAATCAAACATGACATTACGATGATAGCGAAGACGAAAAAAGATGGTCTAAAAATTCTGTCAGTCTGTATTTCTGTCGGTCTGTATGTATGTACATATGTATAGAAACCTACAGCCCAAACGAGTGGGCCGAATTGCTTCAAACTTCTAGGAGTTTTTTTTAGGTATCGTGCAGAGTAAAATTAGAATTTTTTTAGCTCAAAATTAACGGTACCTGCCGTTACGTTAAAGCCTATTTTTCTCGGAAACGGCTCTAACGGTTTTGATTTTTAAAAAAATTGGTGCAGCTTTTTAGATACGACCGATCATATGGTTGACAAAAATTTTAAAAATGTCTAAAATCGGTCCTTTCCATAGGACCCTTTTTTTTTGCTTTCGACTATCTCATAAACGGCTTACCCGATTCGAAATTCGAAATTTCACACATATATAGCCTTAGGGTGCCCAATTTATACAGCGTACCAATATTTTAATTTAATATTTTTTTGTATTCTTAAAATCATTTTTAAGAAAAAAAAAAATTATATTTTGAAAACTACTCATTAAATGTTTTCAAAAATTATTTTTGTAATGTATTGCTGATTTTTTTTTTCAAAAAGTTTAAAAAAAAAACTTTTCCAAGAAATATCCAAGAAATAAAATGGCGTACTTTTTTTGAGCTCAAATTAGCTTAAGTATTTATTTCAGAATTTTGAATTATTTTGTCTTTGATTAATCCGATTTAATTTTTTGGAATTAAGTTTATTTATTAAATATTTAAGATTGTCATACCAATTTTTTTTAGAAAAAAAATAAAGAAACTTTGTGTTTAAAAAATAAAGAAAAAAATGACTTTAGAAATATATTTAGATTTTAAATAGAAATCTTTTGCATACGATGTTATCGAACCTAAGAGCAAGTTCGTGCGATCCAATCGTGCATTTTATTTTTATCTCCCCAATACTCGGCTCCATAAACCAGCAGCGGCTAATGCTGTCAATATAGGCTCAACAACAAAAGTGTAAGGACGGATTTTTTGAAAAAAAAAAACAAAAAATGTAAACAGTTTTTTCATTTGTGCTAAGCACTTCTGTTTCGAAACGTGATTGAAGAAGTCACATGATATCACATTTCCTTGCCGAAACTCAGTAATTTCTCAGTATTTCGCAAGAACTATTCGATCTGAGGATAGCTATTTCAACGTTAAGTGCTCGTCTGAGGCTGTAAATACTATTTTCAGAGCAAGAGTAAAAGTACTTAATCTGAACTACATTCCGCAGAGAAATGATCTTCAGCGGACTTGTGAATTATGAAACAGAAGAGAATGTGAAGATGTTTACCACTTCATTGTTGTTTGCCCTGTATTACAAAAAATACGACGTTTGTAACGAGTGTTTTTTTAGGAGCTTGAGAACTTAAAATAATAATACAATAAAGACATATTGTTGGAAAATTTTTTTTATTATTATAATCTGGTAGAAAAGTCAATTGCATTTATTTTTCCAATATGGTTTCCGGCATATATGTCCGCAGCGGCTACGAGTTACATTGTCCATTCGATGAGTCTGATTTTTAACTACTTTTTCCAATAATTCTGGCCGTATGAGTGTCTCGTTTGTCCGCATATACCAAGTACGAACGCACGAACGAAGAATCTGTTAATAGAACCACATGTGTAAAATGGACGAAGTGTTCTATAGACTTTCTATGGATTTCCTCTGATTTTTGCGGACGTTTCTCAAAATGGTTAGAATGGATTTCTTGGACGATATAAAGGTGCAAGCTTCGAAATTTCGGATATTTGTGAAATTCATTGTCCTAAAAGACGTTTTGGGTGTATTTGTGGTTGAGAAGTTAACGAGATATATAGATGACGCATCAAATTTGCTATTTTTCTAGCTGTAATTGATTCAAGTTTTGCGTATTATTACACTGATTCCGATCTAACATTGGACGACTTACACGTCTTGCAATAATTAATCAGAATGTCCGTGATAATCAAACACAAGAGGTACGTGCGGAAGAAATAAATGTACACGTGTGACCAACACAAATTCGACAAAAAGTTATTAGAAGAAGAAAATAACTAAGTGTAGACTTCAATCGCCCTGCTTTGGAATACGATTCCGCAATCGCATTTACTCTTTCGACGCTAGTTGATTCTAGCAACAATTCGGCCAAGATCTCTTTCGTTGCCTGTTGCATTCTATGACATCTATGGCATTGCTGCCACACTGTTTGAAGGCGGTCGAACTGCACATTCCGCTTTGAAGTTGGCGATGAATTTTCTCAAGGTTGACAAGCCAATAACGTGACCAAGAATAAGGCGACAGCGAAATTAATTTTACAAGGTGATTCGAGATGATTTGGTGGGGATATGATATTGCTCAGCATTGATTTTCGTCAAACGCTTCCCATTATCCCGAAATCTACTGCTGCCAATGAATTTTATGAATGCTTGAAATCGTGGTGTTTGTGCCGGCATGTCAAGAAGTTGAAATTGACCACAAATATGAAAGTGACATTGCAGAAAGACCAATCGGCTGCTGAATTCTCAAGACAATTGCTGACGCTTGGCAATACCAAATTTTTGTTGATGTCTCGACTGGATTGATATCATTCCCGGCAAATTGGTCGAAGGAGAAACTCATCACCAAAGTAAAAGGTTCGCCGACATTGCAAACATTTTTCTAAATCTCGCAGAATTTGTGAACGGGCAATACTAGCAGCAAAGATATAGGCCGTCGTTGATAGCTAGGTAAACTGTCTTTCTTTTTTGTTTTGAGCCGGAAAACAAATCAAAAATTTTTTTAATCATATCACTTTATCCTTATTTGTATTCCACTCAAATAAATCACATTGCAATTTGAACTATCTGTGTTTTATTATAACTCTGCAGTTCATTTAAATGCGTTAAATTTGGGCGAGACGAAGTTCGCATGGTCCGCTAGTTGTTTATGAATATGAAGAATAAATAATATTATTTTTGATTTCCGAAAAAAAACTAAGGTTAATGACATGAACGAAATGGACCCGCGCTTTTTCTATATTTTCCCCATTTTGCCTCTTAAATTAGTTATGCAATTTTATTTACAATATATCTCAATATCTAGTTTAATTAATATTCATTAAACGTTTTATTATATCGTTTCAGTTAAAAGTGCAAGAAGCCATGCGAAAAAAGGAAAAATTTCAAAGAGAACACGAAGAGGTAAGTCGCGTTCTTTAACAGTTTAAGCAAAAGAAAAGAGAGAAAAAGAATTTAAAAAATTAAAGCTGAAACAATGAACTCTCTATATGTATAAGGAAGAACTCCTATACCTAACTCATTGCATAAGTTAAAAGTCATAACTGTAAAAAAATAAAAGCTAAAACCTCCTGTTCCTAAGTCCTATTTGTTCTGCCTAAATTCCCAAAAGGCGAGCAACAAACAAAAAAAAAAACAACATTCGTCGTCTAACTTCCTTATTGCATTCTAAAAAACTACATCCAGAAAATAAGAGTGTTCCCCAAAAGACTCTTTGTGAATGCAAATGCAAAACATACACTCCTCGAAGTGACAAGCCAGAACGTTCTACGTATATTTAGATAGAGTATAGTTGTATAGTACAACACCGAGGAGTTGTTTTAAACTAACTGAAATTTTGTGTCCTAAATTCTGTCGTTTTTTTTATGATATTTTTTTTTTTTTTTTTTTTTTTTTTATAAAAGCACCATGAAGATGGCATTTTCTTATTTGAATACCTTTTACGTAGTTTTTGCCTGCCTCCCTTTATAGCTGGGTACTTTCATTTAATTGTTTGGTGGCAGTGCCAGCACCACCGTGTTCGGGTGAATGTACGAAAAAGTTCAGTCAAATGTGAAAAATAGGAACAACACATAATTATTTCAGTAGACAAATCTTCAAGAATAATATACATAAATTACATAAATTTGAAGATCTTTAGTTTTTCAAAATGCTAGAGTAGAGGCTAGAGAGACATGTTTTAGTGTTTATGATGTATTCTGTAAAAAAAAATGTTTCAGTTTTATTCCTAGTTTAATTTTTGAGGATTCACGAGCGCAGAAAAAGTACTAAGGGTCTTTTCAATAGGGACAGGTCGGTGTTATTTGGCACCGTCTGTCAGATCTATTGTTTAATCTTCATTCGCTGATTCCAAATAGCAGATTTTCATGATTTTCTCAACCAACTGATAAAACTTTATTATCAAAATGTTTTCTTCGTTATGGCAAAACTGCGCCCATTTTACTACACTAAGTTTGAGCAATCTAGTTCGAGATGCCCAACATGTCCGACAAGATATCAGCCAGCACCCGTACGTCAAAGGCTGAGAAAATTTGAAAGATAAGAATCCTTTTGAACTTAAGGATAAATTAAGGTCATGGAAACGCTGATTAACGATAAGCTTAAGAAATATCTTCAAGAACGAAAACTTCTTAATGGACGGCAGTATGGCTTTCGTAGCATAATTGGTCCACTGATGATCTGATTGTATATTTCGTCGAACATGGCATAAATCCTTACACCGTTCTGGAGAAAGTAAGATTATTGCGCTTGTAATTTCAAAGGCATTTGATAGAGCTTGGCATCTCTCTTCTCGAAAATGCGTCCATTTGGCATCGATGAATATCTTTTGCGTTGGATCATAATTTATCTTTCTGACCGCTCAATACAAGTCGTATTGGACTGTTTCAAGTATGATATTCACAAAATAAATGCTGGTGCGCCCCAGGTATCCGTATTGTCTTCGACCCTTTTTCTGACTTTTAACAATGATCTCTTATCTGGAACTTTTAATCCACTTAATTGTTTTGCTGACGATAGTATTCTCAGCTTTTCATATTCGTTTTCAGATTCACCTCCTTGATTTTCAGAAGTGCAACTGCAACTGCAACGGCAGCGTATGATAAGCTTATTAAATTCTGATCTCGACAACATTGTCCAATGGGACGCTATCCATGAGCGGTACTCGGCATTGAAGAAACCGATCTGTTGTCAGCCATTGGCATGTGTACCACAGGCCACCTCTTGTGGAATCACCATATATTCTATGTCGCTGCAAAGTGTTTGGGCTTTCTAGAAGATGAAAGAAATTCTTTTCTGGCTGTATCTAAAGAATATAACTCGCCTTTTGTGTCTTTTAGATAAAATTCAAAAGAGATCTAAGAATAATAGGCGATTGTAAATACTATTGTGGAATCAATAACATCTCAACTAGAACATCGGCGGAAAACTATATGTCTCTCATTATTTTATCGCTATTTTGATAAACAATATTTTAGCGAAATAGCCAGTTGTATTCCTCCCCTAAACTACTAAACCCTAATAGTCGCGCTTCTAGGAATGCTCATCAGTTTACCGTTGAGCCCACATTCGGACGTACTGTTAAGTTAGAGATTTTTCCTTTAGCCGTACAACGCGAGTGTGGAATACCTCACCCGACTCTATTTTCCCCTCCCATTTTGATATTCACTAACTAAAAACCAATGTACATCGGTATCTCCTGTTACATCCTTCCCAACTTTCCTACCGCTCGCACTGTGCTTGGGCATTTAAAGGGTAGTCAAAACCCCTTTAGTGCGTGCATCATTATACAAACAATAAATAATTTTACTTAAGCTTAAAGCACAGACATATTATATTTGTTTGATTCCTTGAAGTCTCAAAGAGTCAATGGGCATCCACTAGATATGCTGGTACTGCTAAATTCTTGGGAGATGTATTTCAGCAGCTCTCTCCAACTCAATAAAGCGATTGGCAACTCAATTATTCTGAATTAATTTACATCAAAAATTTTCCAGTCTCCATCCCATCCAGAATCTTATGGCAGGAAATGTAATTCTTGTAAGAAGTCTTATTTGCTATTAAATCTTTGGATTCCGGTAATCTCTTCTTGAGATGGTGAAGGCGTCACCGTTTACCGGACCATAGTGACATTTGAGAAACCCGTCACTACTAACATTCCAGTTTCGATAAGGTTTCGGTTATTTCTTCTCCAAGACAAAATATCTCTCTGATGAAATATTAGTTTGGGTATAAAATGGAACATACTATCTACTGCTGTAAGTTCAACAAGCAAGAATGACCGACCTTCTGACTGCATAGGAAGCCCCGAGACAATCAAACTTATTTTCAAAGAATATCTGAAGGAGCTGTATAGCCGAGGAAGAGGCAGAAACATTTTCCAACCTTCTTTGGACTTCGCATTTTCCATCCCAAATTTTGTTAGGTTGGAGAAATATTCGGAACCCTGCTTACAGCTTCATTCTTAAAAAAAAGTAATTTTAGACAGTATCAGCAAAGTAACCTGCAAATGTAACTATAGCCCCTTTTTTATTGGTAAATGCATAGGCTGCGCAGTTAATTTGTATTCTGGAAACAACAACAAAGGAAAACTGCGAATAAGTTGATCAGTGAAAATAGTGCCGATAATAGTGTAGGTATAAAGCTTTGGAATATTTGGAATGGAACGACTCTCGAGTTGCAGACAAAAAGCTTGTGTACCATTGTTGGCAGGCAGAATGAGATGTAAAATATGAGTGTATATAAAAAGTACATAATAGTTTTATTCAGACCCTCATTACTGCACTTATAATTAAACGGTTTTCTTCACTAAGGCCACAAATATAAAACATAAACAAGACCGGTCCAATAATTTTCCCATGTGTTACACCAATATTTTTCTCTTAAACACCGAATGTTCCGCATAAATCAAAATCTGTTTCGGAACAGGATTCGATTAATTTGAATTTTAAAAAAATGTACATTCTTTAAATTCAAGTTTCAACTGATAGTTGAAAAATTTCTTACAAATCTTCCCTCTGCTGAACTTAATTCTAAGCGAGCTTTTTAGGCTCAATTAGGTGATGAATGAATGTATTTGTGGTATTGATGCACTGCAACCTTGAGATCTATTGTGCCCCTCTGGGAACTCGATTAAGTTTCACATTCTACAGTACGTCCACCAAATTAAGTCCTGTGAGGAATTTTAGTTTTTAGGAAATTCTAATAGAAAGAAGCTCCTTTTTCTTTATTAGCTGATTTCCCAGAAATGTGTGCCTCTGGTGAATGATGGATTACAAGTCCATAGCATATGGTCTGGTGTCTCCTCGTGCATCTTACCGAACCTACAGAAAGCATTGATTTCCAATCGTAGGATATTGAGGTGTCTGCGCAGTTCACAGGGGCCAGTGTTATAACCCTTAATTTGTTCTTTCTAAAGTTAATACAGGGTAAAAACTGTTTTTGGTTGTAGTTCCCAAGCAGTAGCTTAGCCTGTTTTAACCTGGGGGATTTATTCCAAATGTTGGCCTCCTCTTCGGCTCTGAATTTATCTTTTGATCACACTTCTCCCATTCCGCAGAAGGGCTCTAGTCCCAATAAAGGTGACTTTGCTCCTATTTTTGCTAGGGAGTCTGTTTCTTCGTTACCCTGGATTCCTATGTGCTCATTTACCCAATGAAGTGAGACTTTATTATACTTGCCCAGCTTATTCAGTCTGCTCACACATTCTGATATCATTTTTGAGCTGATGGAGTAAGAGATTAGTGCCTTAAGATTAATGCAGCTTGACTATCTGACATGATGGTTCATATAGTTTCTTTCGAGATTCGGAACGGACAGTTTGGTTGTAGGCTCAAAAACTCCTGCACCAGTCACTTTAGTTGTTCTCGATCCATCAGTGTACCACTTGATAGTATTTGCTTTGAGTGTGTACTTAAGATTTTAATCTAACCACTCTTTTTTCGAACTTAACTCCGTTCTTAAGTTCTTTTCTAAGTTATATGTGATCATGAAATCTCTTGGAATGTTCAAGTGGTCTATCCCTGTAGACTTGAGAATCAAGTCTTTTTCCCTAGAACATATTATTTTCCCCGTCCCAGTTCCCTCTGTGATGATATTGATTTTCTACTACTACGTACAGTGGAATCAATGTCATAATGACTTCCATTGCTGCTGTGGGGCAGGTTCTCATTACTCCGGTAATGCATAAGCATGCCAGCCTTTATACTTGTTCTAGTGATTTCCTGGTCGTTGTTAGCTCGGTTCTCTTGTGCCATGCAATTACCCCCAAGGTAATGATGAGTGCTGCCATCAGGGTCACCCATTTCAGGCTATTTGACTTGCATTACCAAGTCTCTTGCATGTCATGAGTGCTTTAGTGGGTTTCCCGCATGTGGTATCACAAGGTACCAACTCTGATCTAAGTCTGGCACCGGCAACGCTGACAGCCACTTCAACCTACCCTTACATTATACCTTGAGAAGTAAGACTTCATAATAATTCATCCACTGCTAGACTACATAGTAGAGATGAAAATACTCCTCCCTGTGGGCATCCTCTAGTTATGGTGACTATTTGGAACGTTTGTGCCTCAGCCGTTCTGATGATTTATATTGCGTTTATCCTTTTTATTAATGTGATGTGTCCTCAAAAGCTCCCTAAATTTCCAGTATTGCTTATTCTTAGGTGCTAGTGGGTTCATACTGAGCGGTTTCGCCCTATAAGCATGCTGGCGGAGGCTTATATGTAATTCTAATAATGTTTTTGAACTTATGAAGTTTTCAATTACATTTTCCAAGGTCTTCAATAGGAATGATGTTAGACTTATTGGTCTAGATGACTTTGGATTGGTTGTATCTTTTTCCCCTATTTTGGGAATTAAGATGACCTCAGCTCTTCTCCATAGAATTGGTATAGTATACTCTGGGGCGATGCTACTTTGAAGTATGCTAATAAGAAGTGACATTACCTTGTTGTAAGAGGTCTGGGAAGATGCCATCCACCCCTGCTGATTTCAACGGTTGAAATGTATCTATTGCCCCTTCTATTCTATGAATAGACCCTATTTGGTCTGAGAGGTATTCTTTCTACCAAGTTGTAGTTAAAAATTTTTGGTACACAGTTTGGAAAGTGTGTGTTTATCAGTTAGGTAATAAAGGCAATACCTCGCTTGTTCGCTCCCTTCATACTTGACTGAAAAGTAACTCATTTTTTAAAGTAACATCTCCAATGAATCCGGTATAACATTCCATCTGCATTAAGAATTCTTTGTGATATTTAAAAATACCACAAACAAATATAAAAAGAACAAATTATCAAAGAGCTTTAACTTCTTCAATTAAATTTCTTCAGCACATACGAGCATATCTAATCTGCTTTTCAAAAAAAAAAAACACACACATATACACACAAAACACAACCCCATGCAAACGCATGATAATATAAAGTTTTCAACAATTATTCTTAAATAAACATCACCTCTTCAAGGGATGATTATAAAATTCGTAGGGATAACAACTTTCTGAAAAACACTCTTCCTGTTTTATTTATTAGATTTGAAAAATGTCTTTTTAAAAACTTCTATATGTCTTTTTCCTTTTTTTTATTTTTTTTTTTTGCAGATTCTCCGAGACATACGGCAAGGACTTTTGCAAATGAGTCGAGAGGGTAGAATAGGTAAGTTTAAGTTGTTACACATTAAACCCGGCCCCCGTTTCACATCCCCACTCTTTATAGCTGCTTAACAAGTTTTGCATTCGAAATTTTGTTTAACTCAGCATATGGTGCATGCATACGACAAAAATATAATTTCCTTCGAAATAAATACACTCTGCATTAATTGATTGAGTACATTTTTTTTTTTTAATATTTTTTGAAATTTACTATCCGAAAATCTTATGGATCTATACATTGCTCTTAGTTAAACGTCATGTTATCGCAAGTATTTTCATATTTAAATCCAAAGCTTAAAAATTTTTTCTAACAAAAGAAAAAAATCACGATTTAATTGCGATTTTTATTTAACTTGTCGATTAATAGCCGATTTTTTCAATCTCCAGTTAAAGAGGCAGTTAGTTGCTAGAGGAATAAACTTACTTAATTGCTAAACAACCGGATAACGACATCGAATTTTTCAATCAAGAAAAAACAATCTATAGAATAATTTAATTTGAACGTCACCTTTAATTCGAGTATCGAACTTTTCATAGAAATTAATTTTTGTTTAACGTTTATTTCAAAGCAATAACTTTTCAAAGTGTTTTTGACATCGAAAATAGTTCTTAAATTAGCACATAACTTTATTCCTAGATTAAGTTGTATCTGTTGTATCTGACTGTTGAAAAACAGATTTTTGCTCTATCTGGAGAATATGTACTAACTGACTGCTTAACGGACTATTGAAAAACTGGCCCTAAATTTAATATGTCATTAATAAAACCCAACTGTATGCTGTTTGACATCTATGAACTTATTCTTTCGCGTCCACACCGATGAAAGTTGTTTAACGAATGAATAAGAATTGACAGCTAACAATAAGAGAGTTCGAATTTATTGTAGTAGATTTTCTTCATCGATTTTCGGAACGTATATTTTCGTTTATCTAAATTTTAAGTCGCAGATTAACTTCTATTTTATAATTCGGAAAAATCGTGGATTAGAGTTGAAATAGTCGTTTTTTTATTATAAGGGCTATTTAAGTTTTTTAAACGAATGTCTTCAAAACCAATTGATCCGGAGTGTATACTTGCTGCATCCAAAAAGAAATAATACAAGACAACATATACGAGTAGGTACTCGACGAGACGAAATTTTTCTTTCTATATGCGAAGCAATTTTAAACTTCAAGAAAGTTTCATCGCGTAAAGATACCTACCTATATACTTATGCAAAATAAGGAAAAAAAATTCCGTTTCTGACTTTTCTATTTTGGTGTCTTTAACTTGCCAAGTTGACAGAATGCCAGTAACATTCCTTGCCCTAGCTGCTCCTGCTTCTTTTCATCTTGTGTTTGTCTACGAATAAAAACAGCAACAACAACAACATTAAAGAATGAAAAATTTGAATGTCAATATCATATTCGGATGAATGTAATTTCGTGGCAAAGTTGAAAGTTCTCGGTTGTGACTTACAATAAAGATCCACAAATACTCGTGCTTCGTGCACCACAAACAAAAATTCGTCCTCTTGTTTATACAAGCTTTAGATTTCTTGTATGAAAAATTACAAAAAAAAAAAAAATATAAATAAAAACAGCGAATCACAATGAAAATTCATTGATTTCGTTTTGTGAATAAACAAGGAGAATACATACATACATGCCTATCTATGTATGTATTTATGTATATCAAGGAATAAAATGCATAAGGCTAAGAAAGAAGTATACCACGATACAAAAATCAACATGACAGAAACATGACTGCGGGAAAAAAAACAGTCTTTGGTGTCCCTGTCCTGCCATAGTATTTGGCATGGTATGGCGGCAAGGATTCGGATAGTATAATCGTGACGTTGGTTGGGTTAAGGAAAATTTATAATAAAAATATTTTATTTCTTTCAGATGACACGTACATGTACGATGATGCGGTCCGTGGGGCTGCCTACGGCATGGGTGGCATCCACCATCAGGGACACTGGTACGATGAGCCACCATACGAAAGTGATCCGGATGATTTTCTCATGTCTGGAATCAACTGCGGTCCTGCGGCTACAATCCAGGTAATCAACAGGAGGGTGTTTTCTTAAACTTTCTTTTTTTGGTTTTATTTGGGGTTTCTTATTTTATTTATTTATTTTTTTTTTTGATGAAATGTTGGGTAATGCGATTCCCTAAAGATTTTGGATAACTAGATGAATTCGGAAAAAAAACTTAAAATTTTATGGTTGTCGGGGTTTCATGAAGTAGGGTATTTGAACTTTGTGAACTTTGAGCTCCATGAGGGTAAGATATATGTCGGTTTATGTATTTTGGACATTTAGCGATTTACAATTCTGAAAAGTTTATGAGTGTTTGACTTTCATAAATCAATCAATCAGTTTTTCACTTGAGGATTTTTTTTTCCTCCATTTAATTTAAGAATTGCGGACTTTCTCATTTAGGAATCTTACGTACACTATGAGGTTTTGAAAAATGGAGCTTTCCAAAAAGTTTAATAATTATGTGATATGTTATATGTCGTATAGGTTACCGCCTCAATTGACAAATTCTTAGAGAGCTGTTTCCATTTACGCCAAATTTATTAAGGGCGTACTTGTCTTTCATTCTCATCCTGCAAACTGTATCACAGAAGCTAGATCGAATGGTCCATTGATTATGGTTGGTGATAGGGTTGGTGTCTTAGCAATCAGCTGGTCGAGGGTCTGTTGATCAAAGAAAACTACTGCTGTATGACATGTTCTTCCACTACTTCCTTAGCTCTGTGAAATATTGGTTCGGAATATCCTTGGTGATTTTCATCCTTCTCACAAGGTCATCACATTTACAATAGAAGGTAGTCTTATGGTTGATAACTAACAGCTGTACAGTTTCCTGGTGCTTATGGTAAATGTAAATTTGGTTTGCCATTTCATAATGAATAGGTTCAGCGTTGAAGCTCACTTTTGGTCAAATGGGTACATTAATAAGCAAAATTGTCATATTTGTAGTGATCATAATCAACAAACCATTGTTGAGATGCCGCCGCCGTTACATTCTCAAAGAGTCATACTTTTTGGTGTGCTCTATGGCAGAGGTAATCATTGGTCAATATTTCTTCTAAAATAAAACCGGTCATAATGTTACAGTCAATCGGAAATGCTATAGAGCCACAATAACTGACTTTTTCGTGCCTAAATTTGAGGATGTTATGTGGACGACCCTTAGTTTCAACAAGACGGCGCGCGCTACATGCCATACATCCAACGAAACAATCAATTTATTGAAGGAATTTGTTGGAGAGCGCATTATCTCGCGCCGTGGGCCTGTGGTTTGGTGGCCAAGATCGTGCAATTTAACACCGCTTGACTATTTTTTCTGGGGCTATGTGCAGTCGCTTGTCTACGCAGATATGTCCGAGACGATTGACGCCTTAGGAGAGAATAGATATATAGATAGATATTATTTTATTTATATGATTAAACAATTTTACATGATAGTATTAAATGAGTAAAATAAATAAGTGGACAATGGTATTGCCGTCTGCCTGATTGACGCGCTAAAATGTATAATGTTCTTGATTCTTGTACACTTTAAAAAAGTATTTTAATATTAAAGAAAAATGCCAAAGTTAATTTAAAAACATGATTTTTTTTTTGTACTACATGACCTCCGTAATGATATTATTGCGATATGTAAATGCAGTTTCAATATAATTATGAAGTGAATCCCAATTGTCGCCGTTAAGAATATTCTTTGTTTTTTTCCATTGTCAATGAATGGGTGGCAATGGGGCAGTGGATAAAGTGCTTCATTGCTAACTAGGAAGTGTGGGTTCGATTCCCACGCTAGGTGCATTCTTTTCTATATCTCCAATTTTAATTAGATGCCGCCCATGGTTAAAATGAGACAGTCAATACCTGATTCTCAAATCCACTGTGCCAAACTACTGCCGTGCAATTCAGGTTGCATTTAAAGGACCTTAGGTCTTACAGGCATATAGTTGATTTAAAAAAAAAAAACAATGAACGACTTCCGAAATAAATAAGTCTTATATAATTGTAAATTGGAATAGAAATAGAATCTTCGATATATTTTGTCAGCCAAAAGTAGAGGGATACAACTATTAATGATTCCACCTTGTTTGACGAATTTGTGTGTCACAAAATTATAAAAAAAAATGGATAGAGAACAAAATAACTGTGGCCGAGAAATGGAAAGACATATTTTTGCAAACAAAGTATAAGCTTAAAAAATCTTTTACTTATTGTCGAGTTAGGCCTATGTCTGCCAGGTTCAAATGCTCCAACCGAAAGAGTTCTTTGCATAATGAATAATATTTGGACAAATAAAACACACAACTGAATGTTGAAACTCTCAGAGCCATGTTAATGGTAAAATTAAACTATAATTTTAGCTGTTTTTCAAAGACTTGGTAAAAAAAGTTTGAATATTGAAAAAAAAAATGTAAAGTTTTTGCATTTTGTGCTGTTTTTTTTTTTTTTGTTTTTGAGAATTTTGTTGATTTTGTACCAAACACGTTTTTCAATTTTCAAATTTATGTCCCAGCTTTTGCTCAGAGAAATATGGTCACCGTACCTATAGTAATACTAGTACCTCACCTATATACATCGCAAGTAAAAAAGATTATTTATTATTTTAGCGAAATAACAAAATTAAATAATCTACTAATCTTAAGATAAACATACAGTTAGTTGCCACAGGAATAAACTTACTTAACTGTTAAACAACCGGATAACAACATCGAATTTTTCAATTAAGCAAAAAAACAATCTATAGAATAATTTAATTTGAACGTCAGTTTTATTTCGAGTATCGAACTTTTCACAGAAATTAAATTGTGCTTAACGTTTATTTCAAAACAATAATTTTTCAAAATGTGTTTGACATCGAAAATAGCTATTATTTTCTTCCTCAGATAACTCATTATTCCCTTCTAAAATGAGCAGATAACTTTATTCCTAGATTAAGTTGTATCTAACTGTTGAAAAACTGATTTTTTGCTTTATCTGGATAATAATTAGTACATTATTACATTATTATGACTACTTAACTGACTATTGACAAAATTAGCCCTTATCCATTTTGCGGTTTCAAAAGTATAGGGCTGGAATTCGACATCTGTCAAACTAAGTTGTTAAATCAATTTTTTTTTCTCAGTTGAAAGTCTGATATTTGCGCAAATGGATCGCTTATCTATCGCACAACGCATACAAATTGTTAAAACCTACTACAAAAATGGTGATTCTGCCACAGCCACATATCGTGCCTAAAGAGGAAATTATGGTTTACATAATCGTCCCACTACGCAAGCAATTGCCAAAATTGTGAAGAAATTTGAAGAGACTGGATTGGTTACAGATATTGTATGGCCTATGTATCATCGTTTCGCTCGTACCACTGAATATATCGCTGCTGTAAGTGAAAGTGTTGCCGAAGACCCGAATGTGTCGATTCCTCGTCGTTCTGAGCAATTAGGACTGTCTTAAGGCACATTTGGATCTACACCTACATCCATATGAAGTCCAGCTCACACAACAACTGAAGCCAGCTGACCATTCACAACGTTGTTGACACGTCGAATGGGTGCGATTTTTCGAACAAAATTTTCTTCAGCGACGAAGCACATTTCTCACTCGGTGAGTATGTTAATAAATAAAATTGTCGTATTTGGGGTTCTGATAATCCTCAAGTAGTTGAAGAGAGGCCATTACATCCACAACAAGTCACTGTTTGGGGAGCTCTTTGGTCCGGAGGTGTGTGTGGACCTTACTTCTTCGAAAACGACGATGGAACGACTGTCAATGTCAATTCGGAGCGTTATGGTCATATGATAACCGACTTTTTTTTTGCCTGCTATTGAAGATTAGACTTGGAGAATATGTGGTTTCAACAAAACGGTGCCACATGCCACACAACTCGAGCGAATATGGCTTTATTGCAAGAGACATTTCCTGTCCGCGTAATTTCTCGTCGTGGCGATATCAACTGGCCACCAAGATCATGCGATTTGACACCGCTGGATTTTTTTTGTGGGGTTACGCGAAAACCCTTGCTTATGCAGATAAACCTTTAACTCTTGAGCACTTGAAAACCAACATTCGTCAAGTTATGTCTGAGATACCGCCCAATATGTGTCAAAAAGTGGTCGAAAATTACCTCAAAAGAATCGATGCTTGCAACAATTCGCGTGGTGGTCATTTAAATGATGTAGTGTTTCACACATAATGTCAACGTTCAAACCTTATAATAAAAAAGAAATACGATATGTTCAATTTTAAAATTTGAAGATTTCACTACTTCGGCTTTTTTGGTTGTGATAATTTATTAATGAAATATATTCATTAGTTTTCCCAACGTTTCGACTGAGTTTTCAGTCTTCTTCAGGGGACACTTTATTAACCATGAAACAAAACAAGAGAAACATTTGTATGTTTACATTTAGTTGTTAAGATTTTACACTTACAATTATATGAACGAAACTATTATTATCAAATTACATATATATATATAAAAATTTAAAAAAAAAATACAGTTTTGTGATTGAATATTTAAAATAAGAATATTCAAAATAAAAACAATTAATTTGTAAAATACCTACACACAATCAAATTGATAACTGACAAAGAAAAGTTAAACATGACAACTTACAACGTACAGCTCCCTTCCATCTATGGATTGCCAAAAATCCACAAATCGAATTTACCACTGAGACCCATTGTGCCGTCTATGAAAGTCCCATGTTATGAATTGTCTAAGTACATAGGTAGAATTTTACAAGGTGTTACTCACAACTCAAAGTACACTGTAAAAAATTCGTTCGAGTTTATTGAAAAGACAAGAGAATTAGAACTAAGGGAACATGAAGTCTTAGTTTCTTTCGATGCGGTGTCACTTTTCACGAATATTCCGGTGCAGGTGGCGATAAACATTATAAAGAAAAAGTGGAATATTATGAGTGAACACACAAGCCTTAGCTTAAATAAGTTCTTGGAAATGTTTGACTTCTGTTTGAAGGATAACAACATTTTTCAATATAAAGACAACATATATAAACAAATACATGGAATCCCAATGGGGAATCCACTTTCACCTACCATCGCCGACCTTGTCTTAGATTTTTTGTTAGAAGAAACGTTCTATTCAATAAATCCGCCAAAATTCATCACCAAATACGTTGATGACATATTTGCAGTAATGGAAAACCGTGAGATTGACAAAGTTTTGCAAAGTCTTAACGCATTCAACTCCAAAATCCAATTCAAGGTGGAAAAGGAAAAAAATAAAACGATAGCATTTTTGGACGTAAAAATTAATCGTGAGAGAAACAGACTCACCTTTGACTGGCATCAGAAAGAGACAGCATCCGGAAGAATCGTCAATTTTCGATCAAACCAAGCGAAACATATTAAAGTCAATACGGCTTTCAACCTTATTAAGAAAGTCCTTACGATTAGTGAAAAGAAATTCCATCCCGCCAACAAAGAGAAAATAACAAAAATCCTTATTGATAATGGGTATCCGCTAGATATGATTCGCGAATTAATAGCACAACACCAAACCAATCACCAACAAAGCAATAAACATGAAAGAGCAGGTTATTTCAAAAGTATGGTTTATGGATGTTAATGTTGCTTACAAATCCAACCAAACACTTAACACACTGCTTACAAAACTTAACAAGAAAATTGAAAAGGATCAAAGTACAGACGTTGTATATAAGATCAATTGCCTAGGCAACGAAAGAGAAAATTGTGAACTATGTTATATTGGCACTACCAAGCAGCTTTTAAAACAAAGGATCTCAAATCACAAATCTGATATCAAGTCGAAAAGTTCTCAAAAAACAGCTCTTTTAGTCTCAGCTTAGAAAGAAATCATGCTCCAGACTTTAAAAATGTGCAAATTCTTCAATCGGAAAAACATACATCGAAACGATATACGTTAGAAACTTTCCATATTTTGAATAACAAAAATAACATGAACAGGAAGCAGGATACACAGTGTATCTCGTCGGTGTACTGTTCCCTAGTCTCTACATAACTGCGATACATACATACATACATCAATAGTTTTGTTGCTCCTTTAAAAGAAAATTTTATCAAACAGTTGTTGACTAAACTTCTAACTAAGAAGAAGTGCTTTAATTTAAATATTCAATCACAAAACTATCATTTTTTTTCATTTTTTTAATTTTTATATATATGTATGAAATTTGATAATTTCGTTCATATAAGTGTAAGTGTAAAATCTTAACAACTAAATGTAAACATACAAATGTTTCTCTTGTTTTGTTTCATGGTTAATAAAGTGCCCCTGAAAAAGACTGAAAACTCAGTCGAAACTTTGGGAAAACTAATGAATATCTTTCATTAATAAATTATCACGACCAAAAAAGCCGAAGAAGTGAAATCTTCTAATTTTTAAATTAAAAAAGAAATATCATGAAAAAAATATTCACCCTTATTACGAATGGGGTTTCGCTTAAAAAACGAATCAAATATTTGTATTACGATTGCGTTGTATTGTCATTTTTCTCAGTGTAACGCCTTAATTCGAGTGGAACTTAAATTTTTGTGAGAGAAACGTCACTCATCCTTATTACAATATGCCTTACGCCTTGTTTACACGCCATCGCCAACTAAAACGCTCTTTCTTGTCGAACAAAAATGTTTAAACGACCCTTCGCGAAATTGCCTAAAAATTAAAGTTTTGTATATTCTTTTTTAACACTTTTTATTAAATTTGGGTTTATTAAAAGGTAAACATTACAAATGCTCAACAAATAAAGCATCTCGTGGATTTATTGGAACTAATTTTAAGAGAGGAGGAGGTATCACAAAATGCACAAAACAAAATCAAATTGGAACCATAACACAACATTGAATTCTTTAACACCAAGTTTTAGAATTGACACACAATATCCTTCTTCCTTGTGGCATTTTGTTCTGCTGTTTATTGAACTAAAGAAAGGCTACCTTATTCAGCCTGATGTATAAATCTGGAAAGAAGAGAATAGTCCTAATTGAAACTAAATATTAGGAATTTGATTTGTCCATCTTCATATTTATTTTGTATCTGGCAAATCTCACGGATTTGATTTGGAATTTGGATCTTTAATTGTGTACATCAATTTTGTTGGTTTCTTGTTCGCATTTCTTAAGAAAATAAATGCAGCAACACTTTTTAGTTAGCGACTTTTATTAATTTAATCCCGAGAAATTGAATATGAATTTAAAAATTAATGACAGTTGATTTGAAAATTATTTTTTTCAAAATGAGCTATTTATGTGGAACGTATTTCGATCGACAACGAGTGGCGTTTTAGTATCGTAATACCGACACTCAAACGCCTAAAAAGTGATTCGACACAAAAAGTGAGAGCTGTCGCTTAAGACAAACGCCAATTGTAATAAGGGTGAAATTTATGTGTTTTATTTACGTTTACTTTTGAAACCCGAAAAATGGATAACCCATTACAAATAAATATTTATAAAAACGATGAGTTAAATCAATACATTTTATAAAATTTTGCTCTTTGGTATACCTACCAACGCGTATTCTATCCTTTCCTCTAAAATCTTTGTATCCTTTTTTAATGTGCAAATATTGCAATTATTTTCCCCCAAATAAATTTGATTTTTTTATCAGCAATAAATCGCAGCTGCCGTATTAAACATGAATAAATAACATCTCTTCCTCGACTCCTCTAATAAAACTAAATGTCGGTGACGCCACATTTACACAAATAGAACATCAAAGTGCCAAGAAATAAGGACTACCAACTTACAAAATAAAAAAATGACATCTTGAACTCCGGATATAGAGTGATAAAATGCGAATATATTCCTTCTTTCCGGTAATATTTTTTTCCTCTCTGTATAAATCAGTTTATATGCATAAAAAAATCCTTTGAGATGATGGGTTTTCATCCCAAAAAAAAAAAAACAAAATAATATATATATAATAATAACATAAAGGATATCGCCCAACGGACTTATAATCAATTCCGACAGTCGAATGTCTACGCCACCCACTTCGATGATTTCCTTCCCCGGCTAAAATCATAACCCTGCCCAAAATACATCATAAACTTATATATTCCTTTTAAGTATGGTAGAAAGGGTATAAACTTCATATTCGAATTTATGGATATCGAACGAGGATTTCTGCAGTGGAAGAAAGAAGCAAATGAAAAAAAAAATATATAAAAACACATAATGCTCTTAGGAATCAACAAATAAACCGCAAACTCATCCTTTAGCCGAACTTAGTCGTATTCCAAGTCGCGTAAAGACGAAGAAATCAGTTTTTCCTTTTTTTTTTTGTATTTATCATGAAGTTAGCAGGAAATTCATCCGATTTGTTTGCCTTCACAAATCCTACTTTTCTGGCAGGAAGTTCAACTACCTACTTGGAGTCACTATCTTCATACACAGAATACATAAGGATGTTAACCAAAGTCGCTCATGATTTTCATTTTGCAGGGATTTTTTTTTTGTTTTTTTTTTTTTTTTGTTGAGCACACGATCTTGGAGGGAAGTTGATTTGGAAAACTTTTTTCCGGGCACTTCACCTTTGATTTGATTTCTTTTCTATGAAAATGAAGTAGTAAATTGAGAAGGGGTAGACTGTTATGTGGGTATATTCTCACATAAGTCGAGCCGCCTATAACGTCTACAATAAGGCTTGAAATATCTATAAGGACAAGATTCGTTGGATGCAGTTTCCATTTTCCTGCACACAAATATTTTCGTCCTTTTCTACGTATCGTAAATAAAAATATACATTATTTAACCATGCAACAGTGTTACAGTAAAAAAAGGCCTGACCCGGGAGTAAAATGGTGCGGAATCGTCGTGATTCCTTTGGGTATTTAGTCATGTGATTTGTTGTCATGGCTTAGATCATAGACCAAAAAGATAAACAGCCGAAACCTCTGCTGTCATTTGTATTTGCTTACAAGCTGAAAAACGCAAGCAAGTATATTTTTGGTTCCTCTTTCTAAAGACACATAGATAATTTCGATTCTCGCAACCAATTTGTCAGTTATAATGAGAAATTGATGGGTATGTTCAAAAAGTATGAACACAGCATGGACTAATTTTTTAGTGCTAACCTCACCTTAAATATATATCATTTCAATTCAGAATTTCTTGGAAGATAAATAAAATTAGAAACAATATATTATAACTCAAATTAATGTTTTTAAATAAAAATGCATATTAAATATGTTTAGGATTTGTTTAAAATTAAACAATATAAATTTTATTTATGAAGCGAAGAAATCCTGAAAAGAGTGTTTTTATCTACACTCTAAAAATAAATCGTATAATTTTACTATACATAAAGCAAGGAAACTTGTTCCCTAACATAATTGCAGTATTCTTACGCACGTATTAATTCTAAATATTTAATTTATAAATGTTAAATCTTTTATGTGCAGTTTCAAATAAGAATTTAAAGTAAAAATATGTATTTCTACAGCTAAGATGATTAAACTTAATGTATATATGTATACATTATTTATGTTTTGAATTCAACAGAATTTAGGCAAAAGTTTTTTTTTATATACATATAAGTATAATATGTGTAAAATTAAACTTTTTATGTTTAAATTTATAGCGAAATTCAAAAAGCAATTAGTAAACTTCCATGAAAACGCTTAAAATTAGGCATTATGCATCTGATTTCGCTTTTGAAGATTTTAAATTTTTGCAGAGATTCTTTACTTAATTTGTAAACTTAAACAAAATTTAAAGCTTGTATGCCTCATGTCATACGAATAAATAGATCTTAGTATAATTCTATTGATTATTCTAATAATACTAAGCATAATTTTATCAGAAACAAGGCACCAACGTTTTCATTTTTATACATTTTTATTTTATTTATTTAAAACAAAATGTGATTCATGAGTTTCTCATAAAATATAGCTTCGTCTCCTAAGAATCAATTTATTTATTTGTTCATTTGTACTTTCTACTGTACAAGTTTTTTTCTAACAGGATTATTGGAGAGCAAAATATTTTATGTTCTGTGTTCGCTAACGCAACGGCCTGATTACGAATGAAATTAATTGCAAAGTTACACATAAAATGATTAACTTACACCAAAGATCAAATGGTAGTAAATATAAGCATTGATTAAACACATTAAACAAAGATATAAGGTGTTGAAATTCAAACAATACTTGTTTAATAATAAACATTGAGGGTGTAATGTTAAAACATTATTAATTTAACACTGAACTGTGCTGATTAAAAGGTACACAGAGTTTGAAAATTTACAACAAATGTTTGTAATATCCACCATAATGTGTTCAATTTTACCTATTGTCATGTGTATAAATACGCAACTTGACTACTTTTACACTAAAAATTACATAGATTTTCATGGTAAATTCAAACGCAGTTTTAAGAGTGTTACATTTCAAAATCGAGTTTAGCGTCTCATCTTTATTGCATTAAACTTAGATTTTTTTAAATGCTTTTAAACAAATACAAAAAAGCTAATTCCGAGCAAAAGTGCTACAATTTGTTGCTCGTGGGTGTTATTTTTTCGTGGAATTTTAACCATCCATTTTTCTGGATCAAAAATTTTCTTAACAAAATTGATTAACAAATTGATTCCGTCAAATCCAATTTTGCATTTTTTTTTAGCAAGATTTGACATTTCTCTAGCGTCAAATCCTAATTTTCCATTTTCTCACGTCTTAAAAGCAATGGCGCAAAATTTTAAACAGCCTGATATTAAGGGCTTATACTACATTTCCACCGACCACTAAACCGAGATTTAAGTAGATTTAGCTAAATCTCCTACAAATCTTGAGGATTTACCATACAAATTTTAATCTTCTCAGATGAAGATTTAAAATAAATCGCATTTAAATCTTCAATCGAACTAACCTATTTCCATATCGAAATGAACACATTCATCGGGAAAGTGAATTTTTCTCTTCGGTTGACACAGATGAAGCTGTCTGTCTCACTTCTACGTCATAAGAGAAAATGAAAAGATATATGCATTTTGAATAGTGCTGTCAAAATTAATCTACTTTTGGAGCGGTGGAAACACTTTTTGAAATTGGATACTTCTTAACAGTTTGTTAATACGAAAGCACTTTACTAATATTTTCCTAATTTTAAATACTTTTTAACTAGCACGATACTAAATCTATTTTCTTAATAAACTACAAGTATCACGCCTAAAATAATGCAAAAAAGTAAGCGAACATAACTTTTTTACGTTTATAAATGTCAAAGTGGCAAATGGATTTAGTATGATATTAAAAAAATAAAGTAGCCATTTTGTGATTTTACCTTTAGTAAGAAGAAGATACTCGTAGTATGATACTAAACTGGTTTAAAATTAGCAAAATCCTCTTGTTAGCCCAGTATCATACTAAAAATGATTAAACGTATTACTAAATCGTTTAAAATTTTGCGCCAATATATATTAATGTTTCCTTAAAATCACAAATTCTTGTTTTTTTTTAAATTCCTTCCAATAAACAAAAGAATTTGGAAGAACTCATTTTCAATGGTACACCCAGTTGCACCCAGGTTTTTCCCTTTCTCCTTAATAAGATTTTACCTACGTTATTCTGTATAGATATTAATTAGAAGATATTAATTAACAATCGGTTAATAAAGTATCCTACCAAATTTTCTTTAGAATACCAATGGCTAGGATAACAAGTAGTCTATCATGGCAAGAGATAAATAATCTTTTAACTTTCTCGCAAGCGTCATTATCCTTGACAAAAATATTTTAGGTAGAATGGGCCTGGATTTGACCCAAGACCTTCGTTGTGGAGTGATAGTCCAATTCATTATCCATTTCGCCAAAGGCTTTTTCAATTATTTTACTTTAGAAAGAAGTCGAAAAAGAAACTCCCACTTAAACCTTACAAGAAGTTATGTACTAATAAAAGGCCCCTGAATGTCATATTCCGGCCCTTAAAAATAATATCAGGAATAGTTGGTTCGGTTCAACATATATGAACTTTTCAAGGCAACAACTTACGTTTATTTTTTTTTACTTGATAAAGTTTTTTTTTCTTCGTTAGATTCAGACTATTACACGAGCATAGGTGAAGGGGCGTTCTCACCAGGTAAAAATAAGGATGGGAATTCTACTTATATGACATTGATTTGCAGAGTTGAAAAGTTTTCTTTGCCTACTCTTCCGTTAGATTGGTACTTCTTATCGATTTGCGAAGCATTTGGTAGATTTCCCATTTTTTTTTATCTTTATAGTTACATAGTTGGTTAACCCATAACGGAACATGTGTACCATTAGAATAGATGACATGTAATGATGACCTAACGAACATCGTCCATTTAACTAATTCGAGTACATACAGTTCCAATTGTTCGATTTGTCGTGAGTCGTGACCCTTTTTGGTGATTGAACATAATGTCTGCTGGTTTTTGTTTTGATATTGGGAAATTGCTAAAGAATAAGTTTTCCCAGAATTTAAAGGGAAACTTATATGAACTTACAACTTTGAGTTTGAGCAATAATTTTGAGGGAATTTGCGATTTAACATGTCGGAAGTTAATGGTTCATAATAAGCTTAATATTTATAGTTGTTTTTTTAGTACTACATGTGCTGTGAGTTAAATCAGGTTAAGTTAATCCTGCAAATAAATTAAAGCCGAGCTACGAGAATTTGTTCATTGGACGACCAACTTAATTTTATCGTATAGTTTCCAAAACTTAAATCTTTTGAAATTGGTATCTAAAAACACTACATCCTAAGGATACTAAGAAATGCTTTTCAGATCCAAGGGTAAGCCCACCATTGTTCAGGAGCTGAAGTTTTCAATTTCCTTCATATTTATTTCCTTGAACATTAAAAAAAACAGAACTCATTCAGTAGTGTATGATCTTACGTGCGATGAAACGTGAGATCATCAAGCAACTGCAACAGCTCCTAACGAACGCAATGTCTTAAAAGTGTTCAAAACTGCATTGCAATTGGAAGCGATGCAGAAAAAGGAACAGTTGGTGTCTATGCACGACAGCATGATGTTCTCACAATGGACGAAGTAGTACTGTAGTAGTGATGGTTGGGAATTGTGCAATATCACAACAGTTTCAAGGCGCGTCGGTCGTTACCCAACAGTCATACGATGCAGTTAAGACCAAAAGGACGAACTTCTGTGCACATCGCTTGATGATGCGCCAGGATAAATAGAATCAGTTTTTAAGAAATCGCGTAGTGTTTCAACAGTATTGTGTTGATACGTCAACATACAAACAGAACGCTTGAACTTATATCAGAGTTAGATTTAGATTCCGATTCAAGAGTATAACCACTTGAAGATATCATTAATTCGGATGAATATGCATATGAGCAGGGCACAATGGCATATGAGCGGCATTAATCACATTCACCTGCAAACCGGAAAGGGCAGAAATTATGCAGTTAAGCACAATGTTTTTCAATAGCGGTGTTACTGAATGGAATCGGCCTAAGGGCGGAAGCGAATATTACAACATTTCCATATTCTGCTTTCGTTTATTGAGAAAATCCGACACATTCCATAACTGCGCAGGTAATTCATGAGCCCTACGACCGCAGGTTAGTAATAAGGCGATTGGAGTTAGAAAATAATTGTATCGACTCTAAATCTTAGTCTATTCGGGTTCCTAACGCGATTTGACAGGTGTGCTATTTTTCTTGCTGCAATTGATTCCGATCTAACCTCGGACTGGATGACGTACACGTCCTTCAATAATTAATCAGAATGTGTATGATAATCAGTCACAAGTGGTACGTGCACAAGAAATAAATGGAGACATGTCCATATTGCACAGCTTCAAACTGCACAATCACCACCACAAATTCGACAAAAAATTAATAGAAGAAGAACAGTGGTAAATGTAGACTTCAATCGCGCTGCTTTCGAACACGATTCCTCAATTGCATTTACTTTCTCGATTTTCCCGGTAGGACATGCAGACATTCGTCATTTAGTTGATTCTAGCAAAGATTCGGTCAAGATCTAAAATTTCGTACAGTGTTTGAAGGCGGTCGAACTGCAATTTCGCTGTGAAGCTGGCAATGTATCTTCTCACGGTTGACAAGCCATTAACGTTCATAATGACCAAGAATTCGGTGACAGCGAAATTGATGCGAGAATGCAATATCATTACTTAGGATGAATGCACGATGGCGCATAAACGGGCTTTTCAGGCAGTTGGCCGAACAATGAAGGATTTACGAGGTGATTCGACTTTATTTAGTGGGGGTATGATATTGCTCAACGGAAATGTTCGTCCAACGCTTACCGTCATCCCGAAATCTACAACTTCCGATGAATTGAATGCATGCTTTAAATGATCGTCTTTATGCCGGCAAGTCAAGAAGTTGAAATTGACCACAAATATGAGAGTCGCATTGCAAAACCACCCAACCGCTGCTGAATTTTCAAGACAACTGCTGGCACTTAGCAATGACCAAATTTATGTTGATGTCTCGACTAGATGGATATCATTCCCGGCAAATTTATACGAGTTAACAACGTCGAAGGAGAAACTCATCACCAAAGTAAAGTGTTTCCCCGCATTGCAAAAACTTAAAAAAATATCGATTGTATTGAATTTCATTATTCAAAGTCAAATCGCTGGAGAACTGCATTCGTACAAATCCGCTGACAGCGTGACCGCCGAGGATGAAGGGTACAACTATCCGACTACATTTTTGAACTCCAGAAACTCCGTCCCAGGTGGGATCGATCATAATCATGTTGCGGTGATTCCAGCCATGATCATGAAGGGCAAATTTAAGGGATAGGACCGTCCTTATCAAACGAATACCAATTATTCCAACTGATCTTCCATTCTAATCCAAATGGATTCAGTTCCCCGTTCGATAGGCTTTTCGATGACAATCAATGAACCCCAAGGCGTATTCTGAAATTATCAGCATTCTATATTTGTAGATTGTTTTTAGAAAACTGCTTAGAACTTTCCATTCACATTCGTTTAATAATTGTAAAGTTTCGAGCATTGTTAATGTGTGTTATCCAAAGAAAGTTGTGCTTTGCGGTCTGAATATCGGACATATACTTATGACATGAAAGCAGTCTTCTTTCGAGTGTAGGTTGCAAAGCGTGCAGAATTGGTTAAATTTGTCATTATAAGGGTTACCATATAACGAAAGGACTTCACATCTTGCTTTGAATATCAGAGATATTTCATCATAGCTTAGCGCGTCATGAAAGTAGTTTCCCTGTCCACCAGTCAGTATTCCTTAACTCATATAAAAAGGCATTCTTTGCAATTTTAGAGTCATCATAATGATTGCATATTTTTCTTAATTATGAAGTCAGCCTGCGCCTTAAATGTGTCTGTTGATAGTTTTGGTGGTCCGGTTTCTAGGTATATAGCGTAGCTGGGTGTATTCAGTGTAAGATTGAACAATTTTTTAATGAAGTTCCTTTGGAACGTTTCAATTTCTTCATACTCATAAGACCCCCAAACCTGTGAGGCATAGCATAGAGTTGATTTTACAACTGCGTTAAAAAATTTATATTTTGCAGTTAGAGCGACTCTCTTGTTATAAAACACATTTCTCCACGACAAATTAATTAGACTTTGAGAGCTTTTCTGTAAGACGTTTACTGAAATTCAATGTTGGATTCAGAATAACACCTACATATTTTACCGCTTTAACAGTTTCAAGATTATGACCATTATAGTTCCATTGTCTCTCATGGTATATTCTTGGAAAACCATCATTTTCGACTTGTCTGAATTGATTATCAGTCCCCATCTTTTACAATATCATGAAAAACGATTGATCATCAGTTGCATATGCTCCGGAGATTCAGAAAGTATAACTAGATCATCATAAATTCATTTTTAAATAACCTCTCTACTCAAACTCGACCTTTGAACCACATATAAACGAACTTCAAAAAATACTTAATAGTTAAATAATGAATGCGATCATTTTTGGAAGGAAGCACAATGCGAACATACCCCTTCATTTGCATAACATCTGATTTATTGAAAATAAACCTCAAACACATAAAATAATTTTAAAATCAACATTTTGGAACACACAGATGTGGGAAATTTAACTTTTTGCTATTTTTTACTGCTTCATATTTATTCCATTTTATTTGAATGTTTTCATTCAAGACTTAGTTTACTTATATGCCCTTAATCTGAAGAAATAAAAACAAGTCAATTGTTGATTTTTTGCATTTAGTTATTTGACAAATAGTCGGTAATACCATCTTAAAGATACAAAAAATCCGGCCGCTGGGGACGTTCTTTTAGAAAATACAACTTTGCTGCCGATAGATTTCCCAAAAGAACAACGCTATTTTTAGGTCATCTTTTTTCAATGAATAAAAATATGTATTTTGTTTTTCGTTTATTTTGTTAAACAAATGATTGAGATTATCAGAAATTGGGCTACAAATGATTTTAAATTGGGCTATCGAACTAGATCAAGACATGGTAAACCTAATATGTAGGGCAGTTTAATTAACTGCAAAATTTTCCAGACCAAACGACATTATATACGCAGAAACAGGCGGGACATACCCAGAACAAGAGGGAGCTGATCTGAAAAACCTTAGCGAAGTGTCCGAAATAAAGATCAAAGATTTGGTTTTCTTTTCAAACTCAACAAAATAGATCTAGAAGAACTTCGGTAGCTTCTTTCCTTTCAATATTTAAGATCGCAAGCATCGGCCAATAGTTTTTGGAGAGAGTTAATATTTCACAGATCCAGGATAATCACTGGGATGAGATTGTCGCATCGGTAGTAGTTGCCTAGTTTGACACAATAATGTAGGTGTTTTCGTGGTTGGTTCGTAATCCAATCAAGTGAGTGCCCTAGATCTGACTACCGAATTCCGCAAGCAAACAAATCCATATTTCTATACGAGTTATGGTATCAAAATGGCGTACTTCAGCTCTAATTGGTCTACCATGGCAGCCATTTCTACCTGCAATGGAATCCGCTAAATTATGCTTGCTCCCAGGGAATCGAAAATCTCTGATATTTGTGTTGAAACTCTTGCCTACTAAACTAATAAAGGGTTTATGATCAACAACGCCTGTATTACGTCCAACAAAAATAGTCTGTACAGGGCTCATGGGTGAGCTTTTTTTCAAACCAGTGGTGCCTGTGTATACTGTCACCACACTGAATTGAAAACCCTACTACTGAAAAAGATTCTATACACCGACCAACTTACACAAAATACACTTACACACATTTCTCTCATTTTTGCGGCCATTTATATTGATAAGTACGGATACCCTATAAGAGCTTTAACTTGAGATATGTTAATGCAAGCCAATGTAACCAGAGTGAGAGGCAAATGCCCTATCTTCCCTGCACTGAATATTTTTGTTGAATATAGTATAGATGGGAACATTGAAATCTTCCAAGCTCCGGCTTGTTGCATTGATGATGCAATTGATTTCGAAAGGGAGGCCTTATGGGAGAGCTTTTTCATACACACTGGTGCCGGCTGGTGTTTGCATTGCACACAACCTAAGAAATTGCTACTGAAATATGGCATAAACCCACGTACATTCCACCATAACCTGTCTGCTCCCCGGCTGAGAGGAGAGGGAGACTGATCGCCAATTTGATTCTCAATTATAGTGTTTATTAAAAAAATATACACATTTATTAAGAGTTACCATTGGTCCGTTGATGGTAATTCGAATGCCTTTTTCTTTGGTTTTCGCTATGGAGCTTTCAGCGTCGAAGCTTTCTTAGAGCCTTTGAGGGCATATATTTTAAGTTTAAGGAAAAAGGTGTTGTCTCTGCGTAATTTTCTGCTTACATCTTTTGGCATATATTATTATATGGGTATATTTTTTAAGGAAAAATTACGTTTTTTTTTCACTCGGTTCATTAATTAATTGCAACTTATTTAAATAATGTTTTTTTTGTTCATGGGGGTGGCCGTGGCGCGATAGCTGTGTGCTCGCCTGTCAACCTCGTGGTTGCGGGTTTGATTCCTGCCATTGTCTATGTCTTCTTATATTCCATTAAAAACCATGCTGTTTAGGCATAACACTACATGCTGTTTAGGCATAACACTAACAACATATGATTGAGTAAACTAGCATACCCATAAAATATGACAACGTAATAAATAAAATAATGCGAATTATAAGGGACATAAATAAATAAGACACGGTAATTCTCTCACATTAGTTCAGCCGCTATCCCTGGAGATAAATCTGAGACAACAAACAGCTCTAGTCTCAGAACATCGCGCCACACATCTTTGCTATCCTTCTTTCTCTTCATCCACCGGATGCCCGCGGTGTGTTAAGAAAAAACATATAAAGGGTATTCATAATCCCTTGAGTGCGTGGAAAGTTATAAAAAAAAAAAAAAAAAAAAAATGAAGAACGCTTCGTGTATATAAATATAATATTTAAAATAATGGTGCAATTTGAGGTGATATTATTATTTTTGTGCTGTGTTTATTTAGATTTAAAATTGCTGCAATATCTTCGCAGGACACAAGTTTCTTATTATACCTTATTTATACAATTTTTTTTTTGTGTGATTTATTTTCACGCTAAAATAGATAACGCGTTCTGGGGAACTCTTAAAAAAACGCGCCTACTATCTTATTTCTTGATGGTGTGGAGACAGATATATTACTTTTCATTTGGATTTACTTTAATTTTTTTACTTGCGATTATAAACGGTGATTTTTTAAGAGCTTGGTTTTTGAAAATTCAAAAAAACACAGAAACTTGTAAAAAGTGAATGAAATTTTTATTTGGATCGATAAATCAATTTCTGCCATTTACTTTTTAAAAATAATTTCACTTAAATGTTGCCCGCGGCTACGCTTTAGGTGGTTCATTGTGAAGGTCCAATTTTGGCAATCTTTTTCACACATTTCGGCCGGAATCTCACCAATGACGCGTTCAATGTTGGCTTCCAAGGCAGCAATCGTGTTTGGCTTGTCCCCATAGACAATAGACTTAACATAACCCCACAAAAAATAGTCTAACGGGGTCAAATCACATGATCTTGGTGCCAATTGACTGCGCCAAAACGTGAGACCAACTGCTCACCAAATTCGCCTCTCAATTGATGCATGGTTTCGCGTGCAGTGTGGCATGTGGCACCGTCCTGTTGGAACCACATGTCGACCGAGTTCAATTCTTGCATTTTCGGCAAAAAAAAATCTGTTATCATCGAACGGTACCTTTCTCAATTGACCGTAACCCTGCGGCCTTCATCGTCCTTGAAGAAGTACGGTCCAATGATGCCGCCTGCCCATAAACCGCACCAAACAGTGCATTTTTCGGGATGCATTGGTAGCTGCTGAATTGCCTCTGGCTGCTCTTCACTCCAAATACGGCAATTCTGCTTATTCACGTATCCATTTAGCCAAAAATGAGCCTCGTCGCTGAAGACAATTTTGCCGGACGTAGCTTGCGAAACACATTTTTCACAGAGCACGAATTTTGATAATAAATTTCAATAATTTGCAAACGTTGTTCAGGCGTAAGTCTATTCATGATGAAATGGCAAACAATACTGAATCGAAATGTCAAATGTTCGTGGAATTTGTCATGTGTGATCTGTCAAAAATTAAACGTCAAAAACCAAGTAGCAACAAAATCACCCGTTAGATACTAACTATAAGGCAAGTTACGCATTCGTCGAAAAAATCAAAATAAAAAAAATAGAGATAACAATCCAACATGACATTACGACGATAGGAAACACGAAAAAGATGGTCTAAAAATTCTGTCCGTCTGTCAGTCTGTGTGCATGTATGTATGTATAGATACCTACAGCCCAAACGGGTGGGCCGAATTACTTCAAACTTGGCATATAGAGTTTCTTAGGTATTGTACAGAGGGGAAATTGAAATTTTTTTCTTAATTCAAAAAGTCCTGCCATATAACCAATACGGTAAAGCCTATTTTTCTCGGAAACGGCTCTAACGATTTTGATTTTTAAAAATCAGTGCCGCTTCTTAGGTTCGACCGATCATATTATTGAACAAAAAATTAAAATTTCTAAAAACGGTACTTTCCATAGGACGGTTTTTTTTTATTTCGACTATCTCATAAATGGATCGACCGATTCTTTCGAAATTTCACACCTATATAGACTTAGGTTGCCTAATTTATACTGCGTACCAATATTTTTTAATAAATATTTTTTTGTATTTTTAAAAAATATATTTTGAAAACTGCTCAATAATTTTTTTTCAAAAAATTAAGTTATACATATGTATTTGCTGAATACCTATGAATTGGCCTTTTCGATTTTTTTTTAAATTTTTCTTTCAAAAAGTTTCTTAAAAAAAACTTTTTTTTCTCAAAAACCGCTCCACAGGTTTTAAAAACTTTTTTCTCATAAATTCAAATTTATCCAAGAAATAAAATGGCGTACTTTTTTTTTAGCTCAAATTAGTTTAAGTATTTATTTCAGAATTTTGAATTATTTTTTCTTTGATTAATCCGATTTAATTTTTTGTTTTTAAGTTTATATTATTAAATATTTTAAATTGTCATACCAATTTTTGTTTTTTAGAAAAAAATTAAAGAAACTTTATATGTAAAAAATAAGTAAAAAATTACTTTAAAAATATATTTAAATCTTAAATAGAAATCTTTTACATACAATGTGAGCGAGTTCGTGCGATCCAGTCGTGCATTTTATTTAGATTTAGTTTACGATGTACATGTTTCTGTTCATGAAATCTGAATTAACAATTGGTAACCCTACCGACATTCGTGAGAGTAATATGCCAATTTATATTGTTCACTACGGCAACCATGGGAAATGGTAAAGCCTAATAGAAATAGAGATAGGTTATTGAAGTGCATAGCAATAAGGGTGAAAGGGAAATATCCTATCTTTCCTGTACTGAAAATATAAATTGAACAGTATAGTTCAATTTCATAACGTGTCAATATCTAATTTGCAATATTACCAGGGAAATAGTTGTTTGTCATGGTTTTGTTTTTGTTATATTTATTTCCACAATGTCTGATTACTTTTTTCTTAACTCATTTATTTGTAATACTACATATATATATTTTTTATATTTTTCTATCCTCAGGGCGGTCGTGTTCGTTTCACATCGAATCGTGAGAGCACAGGAGTAATTTCATTAAGATCAGCCGGCGATATATCCTTACCACAAAGAGGTCCGCCCAGACGAGGTCTTATCGTCCCACAGCAGCCACCTAATCCGCCAACAATAATACCCCTAACGCATGCCAGGTAAGTGAGAAGAGCCTTTTCGAATGAGTCCTGACTCGAATGAATCCTTTTTCGCCATTTTTGTTTTGTTATTTTTTTTTTATTGCTCGAGTATATCAAATCACTGAAAGGAGTAAAAGGATATTCGTTTTTTTTTTATCGTTTCGTCTCCATTTTTTTTTCGAGTAGTTTGTGAAACTACCCTTTGGTGGTGAAAACGCTTTCAATAACCTTCGTAATAAATAATCCTTGGAAAATTTATCTACCTAAGGGATTGTTGTAAGAAACGATAGAAACTGTTATGTGATGCTATGTGTATAGAGTTAGTTAGCTATGTTTCTTTGACTCCTTCGATGGGGGCCTCGGAAGTTAGGTATTATGTGCGCTTTTTGAAAAGTGGATGAAAGTATAACAATGAGATGAATTTCTTTGGCATCCCTTGATTGAGCTTTGTTGACCCTTATTAACGAAAAACGATATAATGCCATAGGATTAGTTAACCCTTTTTGGCCAATAAATGCCGGATAGTCAAGTGTTTGGGATGATTTTTCAATTTATTGCTTTTGTTGTGGGATATAATCAAAGTTTTGACAGGAGCTGTAATAAGATGAGAATAAGAGAGTTTCAAAAGGTATAATTGGCCCAGTCATCAGCACAAAAAAGAAATAGAATTAATTTAGTCCAATAGATTTTTCGTACATATTTGGAACATTTTGCTTTTTTCCATACCTATATTGAGGAAGCCAGACGATACCACGGTGTACCAAATTAGTGGATGATATCCTCAGGGACCAAAACATATTGGAAGACAAAAAACAATTTGGTGAACAAATGTGGAAAATAGGTTCAGGGACATTCGTCGAATCGACATAGATATGAATAGATATTGTTCTTATCATTAAGATGGGTTTAAAGTGCTTCTTTAATAGAAGGAAAACATGTGGAAAAGCATTTTTTATACGATCTTTTGTTTTTTTTTTGTATCTCTTAAAATATCTTCAGTTTGAAGTTCATAGAAAATATAATCCATGACTGGATTAGACGAAATCATTAATCATCATTATCAATATTTGTCATATTATTTATGAAATTAATAGCATTTTTCGTGATGGTAGTATTGAAAGTACCTTTATGTTTAAAGCAACGTTGCCGAAGTGGCATGATAGTGCCATTTTAACACGAAAGAATTCTCGTGGCACGGTGACACGAAAAAATTCAAAATGACACGCTTTTTTCATTTCCCGAATTTTACGTTAAGTGTGCTCAGTGTAAGCATACTGTTAGATTTCATCAAAAGATCTGGATACGTCCTTTCAATTCATTAATGGAATACAACTGGATGCATTCAATCTAAATCCATACATGAATTCACTCGTTTCTTTGAAATTTATATTTATACGTATTTCAAAAATAATACACATTTTTTTTTTCTTTTTTGTCTGTTAACTTTTTCCCAGTTTTTTTATTTGGCTTAGCTGCCATTCTCTAAATGGTTTTGTCCTATTTTTTTTCTTGCTGCAACGGCAAAAAAATTAACAAGCAAATAAGCTATTGGGCTTTTAAATGATTAAACAAAAAAAAACGTATTACACATTTTTGGATTACATTCTTACCCAAACAGACAAATTAAACGTTTCATTTTAAAGCGAGAGCAGAAAACTAAATTTAAAAGTTTCAGATATAAATACTTTCACAAAATTTTACTTAAAAATTCTTTAAAAGAAGATTATGTACTCTTTAAAACAAGATGATATCTGCTATGAGGCAAAAAACTATACGCAAATATCTAATATTGTTTTGGAAATCTATGGAAGAACTAGAATTAGGTTTAATTACTGGTGAAATTTCAATGCCTTGAAAAATTGTCGCCCATTTTATAAGAAACTTTCACATGATATTGAGAGAAGGCTTAATTTAGAAAACGAGATGCTAAATGCTTTGATAATAATTATTGAATATTATTAACGCAGCCATCAACGATTGTTTTCGAACTGCATCAGGTACCTTAAGAGCCACAAGAATAGAAGCTTTAAGAATGGAAGGAGGATTTGAATCCTTCGAAAATTTTGGGAAAAGGAGAGCTATTAACCTCATTAGTAAAGTACTCACAGACTCAATCTATCCACTTTTCAGTGCTGCCGAAAATGAAATGAAAACATCAAAAAAGAAAAATTCAGTCTCAGCCCTAAAAACGATGACATCTCTTATTTCCAATCTTAGCTCACCCACATTAGAGGATATGCAGATACCAGAAGAGTACCTTCCATCATGGAAAAGAAATGTTCTACCTATCAACACTAAACTGGCTAAATTTAAAAAACAAAACACAAGCGACGAAGTATTTAGAATGCTACATGAGGAAATGATCTCTGTATCCAACGCTGAAAAGATTTTTTATACCGATGGGTCACATAGAGAACAAAGCTGGTGTTCATATTCTGTAGTCCAGTTACTACCAAATGGACAAACATATATTATTCACCAAGCACTTTTGCCAGAATCTGCCAACAGTTACATTGCAGAACTAACAGCAATCTATAAATGTATATCTTTTGCCCAAAAATACTGTTGCCGCTCCTTGATTTTAACGGATAATCTTGGAATTCTTATGGGTCTCAAAAACGAAACAAATAATTGCCTCTCGCTGGAGGTTATTAGAAGATGCTTGTACTCCCATACAAATATTATGCTTGCATGTAACCTGGACATTCTGGAATCAAAGGGAACGAAGTTGCTGACTTAATTATCCACTCATTGTAGAATATCCAAAATTCTATCAGCTTTTACGCAGAACATTGATCGAATATCACAAAAAACAACTCAACACCGAAACATTCCTTCGAAAACACCAACATGAATACACACGCATCTCTTAACAGAGAAGAATGCATTAAACTCTTCAGAATTAGAGTTGGAAAAACATTCTTCAACACGCAACACTACTATACCTCTGAAGAAACCGACACATGTACAAATTGCTTAACAATTCTCTCCATTTGGCATATCTTTTTCAAATGTCCTATATCTCGCTAAATTGACGCATCAGCATCAGACGACGTATCCAAGAAATTATCTCAAATACTGAACCCATCCGATGACCGATCCATCGGAAACATTAAAAAGGCAACATCCGCCCACCATAAATTTGATAAAATATGACATATTCACTGCTCTAAATTCTCTTTTAGTAAATTTATAAACTTGATTAAAAAAAAAATATATATATATATGTAAAATATGTACATACTATGTAATTTAAAACACGGCATCGTATGGTTTTTCTACCCAGATGCTTTACAAAAAAAAATAGTTTACAAATTAATTTTGTAAATTTTTTCAACAAATAAATAAATAAATAAATAATTATTGACCCTGTCTCCCTGAAACAAAATTCAAGCACAAAAAGTATTTGCTCATACTTTACAATTCTTGTTTCAAATGTTGCTATTTGAGAACGAAAAGCGTGTTTGTAATACTATCGCTATGGGACCACACTAATAAACTATAACCTTGGTCCGGCATACCGTAAACAAGATTGTCACTGTCACTCAAATTCTCTTGCCGGGTATCCGTACACTGAGAATACTAAACAAATCTTCTATATAAAAAAAATGTACAACGACCAAAACCTTTCTTCATTAAGCTGTGATTTTATTCGTAAAAATAAGGTCTATTGACCCTTAGGGCTAAAACCGAGTGTGAATTGTAGAGAAACAAAGAAATTATAAGTTAAAAGTATGCAATGCAAATAATGTTTCCTCTAAAAGAATGAAATGTAAAATGTAATCGTAAAAAGTATACAATGTAAAATGTTTATTCTAAAAGTATGCAATGAAAATGTAATCGCTACCAATTCTGAAGTTAAAAGTATACAATGTAAATCATGTAATCGGTACAAAAGAATTCAAAAATGTTTCATCGTTACATGTTCTTTTTACCGAATTGAGAAACAGTTTTGAAATCGGGCTAGCTGAAAATGTTTTTTCTAGAAGATTCAAAAACGTTTTGGATTAAGCTATATAAGCTAAGAAACAATACTGCTGAACGAATGTTCGTTAATATTACAAAATGTATGTTGACCCTCCTTACTTTGCCTCGTGGAAGCACGTCGGCCGAGCGAGTTTTTTCTAGGCTTAATAACATTATTAAAACATTTAATAAAAACAGACTGTCATTATAAAATATTGAATGCAATTATCGCATATAATCAAATTAAGCCAAATAATTGCAAAAATTTCTAACCTGCAAATTTATTTATTTAAATTTGATTTATTTATTTTGTTTTGTTAAATTAACAATTTCCTAGTCAATCTATGGATTCATTAATCATTATAAAGGGCCCGCCAAATAACTTTTTTTTTGGAAAATGCCATACAAAAAAAAACTACTGAATATTTTCTCAAATTTCTTTTTTAATTTGAAAGTACAATCCTTCCGGTTAATAATGGAAAATAATTTCATTCAAATAGCTGCCTCGGCTGGCCATTCAGTAGCCTACACGATCGGTCCAATTTTTAAGCAAATTATCGATTGTGTGCAGCTGTATTTCAACAATGGCTTCACGAATATAGTCCTTTAAATCGTCAATTGTCTCTGGCTTGTCGGCTTAACACTTATCTTTTACGGCACCCCACAAATAATAGTCCAACGGTGTCAAATCGCAGCTCCGAGGTGGTCAAACGACATCAGCTCTGCGGCTGATATTGCGATCTTCAAAAACAGGGCGCAAAACATCGAGTATAGCTTCGGCTGTGTGGCACGTAGCGCCGCCCTGTTGAAACCAAATATTGCCAATATCCTCCTCTTCAATTTTTGTGAACAAAAATTCGTTCAACATGGCCCGATAACGATCGCCATTGACTGTAACCGCCACTCCTTGCTCATTTTCGAAGAAAATTGGCCCAATTATGCCTCTGGACCAAAATCCGCACCAAACAGTGACTCGTTTTGGGTGTATCGGCTTTTCAATGTATGCGTGCAGGTTTTCTCTGCCCCAAATGCGACAATTTTGCTTGTTTACATACCCGCCAAGATCTTAAAGATGATTTTTTTGGCAAAATCGGCATCTTCTCTAAGTCGATCGCAGGCCCACTTAGCGAAGCGAAAACGCATTGGAAGGTCAGTTGGCTTCAACTTCTGAACCAATTGGACTTTATATGGCGTCATACCAAGGTCTTTATGCAAAATTCGTCTCAATGTTGTCTCCGAAATGTTCAATTGTTGAGAACGACGGTGAATTGATGTTGATGGCGCTTCAAGCACACTTTCTGCCACATCAGCAATATTCTCGGGTGAACGAACTGTTTTTGGCTTTTCACGCTTTGGTTTGTCGATGAGGATGCCAGTTTCTTTCACTTTTTTCACAAGATAACGAACATACGGAGCTGACGGTGCTTCTCTTCTTCCAAAATCCGTACGCAATTTTCGCACACATTTTGCAACATTACCATGATTTTCAAAGTAATGTCGCAATATTTCCCAGCATTGTTCAAGCGTATACACAACCATATTCGTTCAGCGGAAGGATAAAACTAATTATCTGTCAAATCAGACATGAGCTTTACCATTCACGAAATAAGCACTAGTTGAAAAAAAAACGTTAGATGGCGGACCCTTTATAAAAAATAATAGCGCAAAATTTTAAACGATTTAGTAATATGTTAAATCATTTTTAGTATGATACTAGGTTAAAAAGCTGATTTTGCTAATTTTAAACGAGTTTAGTATTGTATTATCTCCTTAACATTTTACTAAGTTTAAAATCACCCAATGGCTACTTTAATTTTTTAGTATCGTACTAAATGCATAATTTTATCTGATAGTATTTCAACCTTGCACTCGTGGGCCCACGTTCGAATCCTGCTGGTGTACATTTTTTTTTTTGTAAATATTGAAGTTAAATTATTAAAATATAAACATCGAATACTTATTTAGAGCACACGTTGGGTTTTCATCATCATATAATTAATTTACAAAACATAAAAACAATAATTATATTCATCAAAATTCAAACCCTGCAAATGCTTTACTATCTAATTAATAAGCATTTTGCTAGTTAACAAAAGGTTTAACATTTATGAAAATTTAGTAGACTTATATGTATATAGTAATTTGTTAATTACTATCGTGTAAAAGCCTTAATAATAGGTTGTTTAAAATTTTGCGCCATTAGTTTTAATTATTTTTTTAATTAATTTTAGTATTATAAAAGAATACATGTGATCTTTTTTAATATTTATATTACCTATAAATAAGAAATTAAGTAAATAAAGTATTTTTTATTATGGCATGCTAATGGCACCTTAAACCCTAGCTTAAAGGAAATTACTTTTGCTGCTTAGGCTTTAGGGGGAGGTAAATAAAAACAGACGGAAGCTTAGACCCAAATTTGTTTGCATTTACTAACAACCCAAATTGATTGCACCAGTTCGATTTAGAGCCTTTCCCTGTAGTCTAATAATGCAAGTAAATAATATTGTGATGTGCTTTGCTTCTAAGGCTGAGGAAAAACTCGCGGTTTCTAGGGTTCAACTAAAGGAAGTAGTTTCAAAGATTTATTCCTTTTTTTATTTCAAATTCAAAATGTATATTTTTAAAAAATCTTAAGCTTATTAGTGTCAATTTTAATTCATTTAACTATTATTATCGTTTGATGTGATTCTCTGATGGTTAAAGAGATTTTTGGTTTCTGCTGGCGTTTGGTCAAACGCCTTTCCCGCTAATCAGCTGAAGATTAATTCGCGGGTAACTTTATACCCCGTTTCCTTTCCTTCAGTATTTTCTTGTGTCGATATTGCGGACTGTAGTGGTCTCGGTATTTTCAGATAACGGCTCACGTATTATTCGGCAGGATTTTCCTCTTCGGATAAATTCGAATTGATCTTAAAGTAATTTGTTTATTTAATTTAAATCAAGATTCCTTACCACTGGTGGGGAGAAATCTGTAATTAAGGTATCACCGTATTTCTACTGGCTTATCAACGGCTCTTAACCGGCGTATCAATAGTATTTCAACTGGCAGATAATTTTTGTATATACATACAACATTTCTATATATGTGTTTTGTTTTTTAATAAAATGCACGACTGGATCGCATATTCTAGCTCTTATGTTCGAGCACATCACATGCACAAGATTCTTAGCAGAAACGGCTTAATCTATTTTTAAACCAGTTTTGGTACTTAAATTCTTATAAGCACAAATTCTATAATTTTTTCTTAAGTATTAGTACGGAAATTTTAAGTATTTAACAATATAAATATAAAAAAAGAATTTTTACAAAAATCTTCCATTCGTTTTCGAATATAGTATTTTTTTTTTTTTTCAAAAATCCAAAAAAATATTTTCCAAACATTTTGGTATGCAGTATTATTTAAAATTCGGATTACCTTTTATATAAGAATTTTGATCAGAATCGCTTATGAGAAAGTGCCTTTAATAACAAAATATGTAAAAAGAAAATCATTAACCAAAATGTAGACTAATATGTATAGCAGATTTTTACTTGCGATATATGTACTATAGGGCAAATTTTGCATTTGGAAAAAAATCGAACTCGAGATTTTAATCAAAGTTGTAACTACGATGATAGAGAACACCAAAAAAGTGAGTCCCGCAATTCCGCCTGTCTGTCTGCTGTAGAACGATTAGGGCTGGCAACGAGACGAGACCAGAAAAATTTCAGTCTCGTCTCGGTTTCGGTCCAGGTCTTGCCTAACCAAGTCTCGTCTCGGCCTTGGTCTCGCCTTTTTCTCGAGAAAATTTTGATGTGCGGTCTCGTCTCGGTCTCGGTCTCGGTCTTGGTATCATCCTTAGTCTTGGTTTCTTACGTGTTTTTTTGGTATTAAAAAGATGTAAGATAAAGATAAGACGCATTGTTCGGATTGCAAATATAGAGTATGGTTGTGATATCTCAGCAGTTCGTCGGTAAGATAAATGCGGGGAAATTTATGAAACAAACTCGTGAGTCTGTTTTGTCTTTTGAGTTAAGTGGAAATAACATTTTATAAGAATTGTGTAAGTAAATATATTTCATAGCAAAAACAAATAAAATATTTAAAAAAAGATTACCTATATACAACGCTCGATTTTTTTTTAAATAAATTAACCGGGTTTTTCAAGCCACGACCTGACAAAAACCATTTAAGCATGTCTCCGATTTAAATGAATTAAAAAAAACTTCTACAGAATTCAAATTTTAACTCAAAAAAATAGAAATTTTTCGATCTAATTTATTGCTCCCTAAAAAGTTGATTGTAGACCTTTTAGGTGACATTTGGAAAACAAAATATTCCTCAAGTGTCAAGATATATTAAGCTGCCTACCTGTCAAGTCATGAACTGTCAAAATCCATTGAAGCATCGCTCCGACTTAGATGGATTAAAAATCCTGTACAAAATTCAAATTTTAGCTCAAAAAATTCGAAATTTTGTATGATATTTGGAAAAAAATATTATCAAAACGTTAAAATATAGTTCGTTGCCTATATGTCAAGGTATGAGCTGTCAAAATCCATTGAAGGATTACTCCGATTTTAGTGTTTGGTAACGTGAAAAATCGTACGAGTTGGTACAAATTTTCACAATTTGCAGAACTATATTTTGACGTTCTGATGTTATTTTTATCCAAATGTCACCCAAAAGGAAGCAACGACATGCATACATAAATCGTACGTACTCTTCTCTGGATTTTCGCAATGCGCCTATCTCTGTATAACTATGTACATACATATATGGTTTGATATGTTAACGCGCATATAATATTTCGCAAAAAAAACTTGTGAATATTATAAAAATTTAACATGATTAGATACTAAAAAATAATTAAATAAAAACGAAATTTTCTTCTAGCGAAAACCGAAACCAAACCACCGAGACCGCAGAGAAATTGGTGTGTGTACTACTTTGGATATTGTCTACATTTTGGGCAAACATTTTTTTTTCAAATATTTTGTTATTAACGGTACCTGCCATTCAACCATTTTATTGATTTTAGAATTTCTCATAAACGGATTTCGATCAAAATGTTTATATAGGAGTTACTTTAAATTCTAAATAATACTGCATTTCAAAATTTTCGAAAAAAAAAGTTGCTTTAAGTTTTTTGAAAAAAAAAATATTTTTTTTTTGAAAATTCAAAATTTCTAAAATGGGTGGAAATTTTGTTTTTGGAATTTATATTATTAAATATTTAAGATTTCTTTTTCCTGGAAAAATTTATGAATTTTTATATACATATAAAAAATTAAGTGAAAAACAACTTTAAAAATAAAAAAAATAGAATAATAAACTTTTAGCCGTTTCTATTAAAAAATCTTTCGCATATAATGGGATCGAACACAGGAGCAAGTGCGTTCGATCCAGTCGTGCATCTTATTTTTTTTTATCAAGATCGTAAGAGAGGTAGAAAAAATTGTATGGCAGTTACCGTTAATTGTGCGGCTTAGGCAGCAGCTCGGAATTAATCCCTCAATATGTAACAAAGCCAGCCTGCCTGTCAAATGAAATTTGACGTTTAATGAGCAGCTGATTAATGTCGTTTTCGATTGGTCGTCTGGAAGGCTCCAGAATGCTTCTAAAAGTCTTAGATTGTTATCAAATGACAGTTTTTATCCTGGAAACAAGCTAAATTCGATTTTAGTATTGAAGGAAGAATCAAAGCTAGAAGAGGAAATATCAAACTAGAATTCAATGTTGTGTCGGCCATATTTACAAATTAAAATCATGATAAATGTGCGTTTGAAATTTGCGGTTTTACATATAGCTTCAGACTCAAGAAGAATTTAATTTTGACCTGTTCGATTGGGATTCACTACCAATCGAAAACGACAATAATCTCATAATTAGGATTAGTTGCCTTATTTCAAAAGAACTATTCAAAATGATTTTAAAGAATTAGAGAAAAGAGAGAGTTGAGTTCAAAGCCAAATATAATTTTATAATGGGATAAATTTTTACATTTATGTAAACCCAGCATTTTTCTTCTTTTTTCTTATTAGTAGTAGGTACTGACTGCTAAAATCAAAGAACGTCAAAATTCTGAAATGATGAATTATACCCGAATGATGATTCCGGATAGCTTATCTCTCCCTTAAAAAATATCGAACACATTTTATTACGCCATTTCTTAAAGGTTTTGTCGCAAATTCTGTCAACAGTTAATTTTGATGAATTTTTTGTTACGCTCAGGTGTCCCATTTTTACACAAACTGTGCGTCCTTACAATTGAATGCTCGTTAGTAACGTGAATACATTCTACCCAAAATACAAAAGCTTAAGTAAAACAAAAAAAAAAAAAAAAAAACTTTATCCACTTTTCTTTATGGACACTTTATAGTCAAGCCAGTGTCGTCGGGTGTATGACAGGATTTTATCGCACCACCTGGGCTTCTCATTTTAGTTGATGAAAAAACTTTTTAAAAAATTCCTTTCCATACCTACTTTTAAGACCAGAGGACAGTATGGGATCTCTTAAAAGTTTAAACTTACAAACAAAGTAATAACATCTGTAAAATATAAAAGGGACTTCATTTCGACACCAATATTTAGTCCCCCCCATCCCTTAACTTTCAACTATATTATAATATGTATATAACTTGTAAAATTCATTCTCTAATAAAATTCAAATTCCTATCTAAAATTTCAGATCACATGACCGAGAGAGCGGTGACTATGCCGGATCAATTTCGGATCTACAAAGTGTTACTTCCCGGCTAAGTGCGGTTTCGGTAAGTATAAAGTTCGAGGGCAAATAAAAACAGAAGTTGTATTTTTATTTGTTTGACTTAAGCCATAAAAATCAACATTTTATTGCTGCCAACAATTTTGATTTGTCCTATCGATGGGTTTTAAACAAATCAGGTTATACTGCAGTACTTACATACCTACACCCCTTTTGTATCCTTTCGATTACAAACAAAACCCTACTCAAAAAGTAACACGACATCGTTACATGGTTTTTGTTTTGTCCTTTGATAACAAATAAAGCAGTGAAGTTAAATATATAATATAAAGAGAAAATGGCAGAATTCAGTATGTTTGCGCTTTATTACACTGATAAAGGACATTCCAATTGGAATTGGGGTAGTGTGTGGCGTGTGTATCTTACCTATAAGAACGAGTTTAGTATATCGAGTTGTGCCTCCCCTAATTGCTGGCTCAGCTCGGCTACATGAGGTTTTGTGCTCCTTTGGCGCAAATCAAACTCCCATTCAATGATACAGGGAAAATTTATCGAGGACGACATTTGACGCTTTTATGGTTGGAGTTGGAGTTCGATTTAGAGTCAGAGTCAGAGTATAGAAGCTAAAGAGGGTAGTAACAAAGTGTGTCCGGATGGTGGTGTGAGTTGACAGGATTAGGATCCTTCCGTTTTTGTTTGGCTTTTTTTTTTGTCCATTGAAAATGTCGACGGAAATGGAAATGTTACATACTTCAGGTCGGAAGGACGAATGGCAAAAACAAACGATAGCACATGAGTGTAGTTCTTATTGTTTTTATGTTGAAAACAATTTGATGGAGCTTTGCGCCAGGAACCGTTTTGGGTGTTTTTTCGATTCTTGTTTGTTTTATTTCGCTTTCGAATTATTTGTCCTTGTTTGCGGATGGGATTACGTGCAACCTGCAATGAAGTTAAGGTTTTTATGGGACTTAGTTTTTATGTTCGTTATTGCTTTACCACCGACGTATGGCGGGCGCGGTAGGTACAAAGGATAAAAACAACTGGATCACAAGTCGAACAAAAATATAACTATAAAATTTTATGCGAATGCAAATAGGAAAATGTTATTATTTTATTGAGTACCTATACCTGGTACTTTAGTTTGGTGCTAGGCGCATCAAACCGCGAATCGGATAATTGCTGTTGAGCATGATGATGGTGGCATAGTTTCGACACTAAATGTGCTCGGAGAATTGATTGAACGGGTGTGTTGTTCAAGAGAGAAAATTAGGTTTTTGTGTTATAAATAATCCAAAACTAAAATTGTATGTAGGAAGGTGCAATTATTTATTATAATACTAGCACAACCCGTCGAACGTTGTTTCGTTTTCACATTTATCTTAAATTTATTTAATTGTAACTCTTTATAAGCGATTATGTAGGTATCCCAATCAAAATTTTAACTCCTACGGCTTGTAGTGATAAAGTAAACTCTTTCGTAATTTAAATAAATTCAATGTTTTATGAAGTAAGTTTGAAAAGAAATCAGATTTTATGATGATTTTATAGTTTATAAGTAGAGGAAGCGTCAGCGGGTTCAAGGTATGACCGAAGAAAGCAACAAAACTCGGTGCGTGAGGAGTACGGAACTCCGTTTAAATGTCAAAATTTATTAGGTTTTAAAATATTACATTAAATGCTATCAAAAATACTATAACAAGGTACATATTTCATATAAATACTTTACAATAGGTTCCCTTAACAATAAAATAATGATCTATTATAGTTTTGGGATAGAGTCCCCGGCCCTGGCCGAAACCAAAGGCAGAAAGTTTTATGCGATAGAGTCCCGGCCCTGGTATAAACCAAAGGCACAACGTTTGGTGTGGTAGAGTCCCCGGCCCTGGTCGAAACCAAAGGCACAAAGTTTTATTGGATAGAGTCCCGTCCCTGGTCGAAACCAAAGGCACAACGTTTGCTGTGATACAGTCCCCGGCCCTGGTCGAAACCAAAGGCACAAAGTTTTAGTGGGAAAGAGTCCCCGCCCCTGGTCGAAATCAAAGGCACAAAGTTTAGTGTGATAGAGTTCCCGGCCTTGGTCGAAACCAATGGCACAAAGTTTAGTGGGATAGAGTCCCCGGGCCTGGTCAATACCAGCACAAAGTTTACGGCACAGAGCCAACACATTACGAAACAACTCCTGACTAGTGCACCACACAATCAGTAGTGTGCTTCTACGTACTTCCCTTATGTACACCGGATTGGTACATGCAACACTTAAGGCAGAAGTCCATGTTTTTGCATATCAAAGTTGCCTCCTCTTGATACATTTTCCGTAGTAAGTGAATGTGAATTGTAATATGCAGAAAAACTCATCCCATGTAAATCTTATGACTTGATGTTTAACTTGATGGTAATGTTCTGCTTTCACTATACTTCGTATGGTCACTTGTCTACTTGCTGACGATGCTCTGCATATCCGCTCCTTGACTGTTATAACTTTTGAATTTGAAAAGTTGAAGTGGCAGTAAGCTCGTCGATGAATGCAATGTGTGGTGGAAATTGGAATGTCGGTTGTTTAGTAAGGTAAAATTTGTAACTTCGTTACAGCTTACACTCAATAAAACTTTTTGGTGAATTATGTTTTTCGTTTTGTTTTCTCGTCGAGATAAACAAAGAAAATGACTTGCCGGCTTGCGAACATGTGACATTGAGTTGCCATTCGCGAAACATGGAAACTCAATGTTAATTCCAAAAACGTCCAATCGGCACTGAGATTTGTTGCGTCTTCGAGAAGGCCATACTTACGGAGAATTGCAGCTGCTTAATCTCGAAATCGCAAGTCCGCTGAAATGATCGGGATGCGTGGAATCAAAATATCCCTTCATTTGTACTTTCCTATGATAATTGAAGTTTCGATGACGTTGGTCATAAGCTTTTTCATAGCCAATTCCGTTGCACATTCAAGGTTGGTTGGTATTACGCAACATGATGTTAACTGGGCCCATTTTCAGTTGCAAATTTTGAGGTGGTAATCTAGTAAATTCAAGAATTCTTTGGGAAAGTCGACAACCTCATTCTGGTTAACCGATTTGAAGATTGTTTTGCATGAAATTTTGAATGATCGCATTGAGATCATCGACGTCTTTGTTTTTCGTCGCCAAGAGGTAAAGTTCGTCTGGAAAAACGCAGTGAGTAAGCTCTTCATTGGATTTGGTCAGCTGGCAGAAATTTATGGGCATCTTGATAAATCCTGTTGGGACGTCAACTGCGATTTTTCCATGGCCAGTTGCCTGGAAAACAACATCTGCAGTCCGAATTTGTTGTTTGAAGTTGTCAATCGTATGGGCTTTATATTCCGACACAAATTTGATGATTTTAGGCAAGCGTGAAGTCGACGGAGGACAGACTGGAAGGGTCTGACGAAAATTAATATGACATGCGAAAGCTAAACATACAGTTTTTTAATGACAGTGCAAGAAACACATAAACTCTCAATTAATACCGCAAGCTTAGCCGATCGGATAGCCTTCTGATTTGGTGATGGGACCATCGTAATTTCGGAATTTATAAAAATTCCTTTATAAATTATCAATTTTCCATACAAAACTCCCATATAAAACACATCTTGCTTTGTCGATTTTCCAGCTCTTCCCTTTCGGTTTGCCGTATTTTCTTTTTCGCTAAATCACATCGGTAGTCAGACAAAATCAGCCAATTTAGTTGATCCGTTCTAGAGGTTTCGCAAGACTAAAAATCAACAATTGATTTCTCTATAGAGGGTGTTTTTTTTTTGTAACTGAAAGTTTTGATAGTTGTTGTCTATTGTTGGGGATGTCAGACTCTGATGACATTTCTGTTCAGTATGAAAAATTAATCAGCTAAACATCCACTTTATTTGGTTCTAACAAAACGACGTAACTTGCCATACATAACAGCCAAATCAATTTGGTGACAGAGTTATTTTCAAAAGTGGTCGTGTTAACTGGTCCCCTCGTTTGTGTACATTAACGCATTTGGACTACTTTTTGTGGGGATAAGTTCAGTTTTTGACTTATGCCGACAAATCAGCAACTCTTTAAGCATTGACAGCCAATATTGACACCATAAGGCCAGATTTATTGCAAACAAATTGGGCTGATCGAATGGACTATGTAACTCGCAGCGGACATATGCCAGAAATCATATTTAAATAAAATGCACGACTGGATCGCACGTACTTGCTCCTATGTTCGATCACATTATATGCAAAAGATTCTTAATGAAAACGGCTAAATTATAAAATATTTTTAAAGTCGTTTTTCACTTAATTATTTATATATAAAAATACTTAATTTTTTTCTTAAAAAATTGGTTTTAACATTTTAAATATTTAATAATATAAATTCAAAAACAATATTTCAGAAAAAATCATACACCCGTTTTCGAAATATTCAATTTTCAAAAAATTTTTAATTTAAGAAAAACTAATTTTCGATTTTGAAATGCAGTATTATTAAGAATTTTAAGGAGCTCCTGTATAAAAAGTTTGAACCACATCTGTTGAGCCATTTATGGGGAAGTCGAAAATCAATAAAATGGTTGTATGGCAGGTACCGTTAATAACAAAATATTTAAACAAAATTTTTAGCCAAAATGTAGACCATGTCCAAAGTAGTACACACAGCAATTATTATCAAAATCTGGTTTGGAGTTAATTAAGATGGTAAAAAAATTGTATACAAGTACCATTATTTTTGGGTATAAAACAACAATCACCTAAAACGGCTAAGCACCAAGTTTGAACAAAATCAGTGCAGCCGTTTAGGCTGTAGATCGTTCTACAGACAGACAGACGGAATTGCCGGACCCACTTTTTGGTGTTCTTAATCATTGTAATATCACCTTCGATTAAAATCTCGAGTTCGTTTTTTTTCCAAATGCAAACCTTGCCCTATAGTACCTATATCGCAATACAAATGTATTTTAACAATATTTCCGTCCTGACAATATTATTAACACATTTTAAGGTGGCAGTCAGGGATACATGATAGCATTTTGGCTCGTGGGTAACTGTGTATTGACAGGTGCGTTAACTTTAGACCCTCGATAAGTAAATGTTTCAACTGCACGACCAAAATGACGTTCTAGGAGTTTCTCTCAAGGCTACTTGCCGGCTTTTGAAGTCAATTTCCAAATAACATTTGCAGAAAAACCAAGTAAATTCATATAAAAAAATTGTTTTGAGAATTCAATTCTATAATCTATTTTGTCAGAAATTTTTACAAAACAATACAAAGGTATAGTTGTAACCTTCGTCAGAGAAAGCGAGAGCGAGACGTGCCATATATTCAAGTTCTTGCCGCAGTAATTCCATTCAGAAAGAAAAAGCTAATAACAGCAACAAAATCTGACACAATAAATCACCAACCATCCATCATCATAAATGTATAAAAGTGTAATTTTCCTTTTCACATTGTTGTGATGGGTTACATGGTGAAGCTGCTGAGTTCCATCATAAACTTACATTCATATTTATAGAAAGGATATATTGTACATACCTATCATCCAGACCTCGAAACCTCAGAGGCATCAAAAAACATCTCTCCCAGAAATCTCACAGTCAGAAAATCGAAATCATTTTTGAATAACACAAAATGTATGGGTGTGGGTAGCGAGATATCTACATTTCACAGGCAAACGAAAACTATGTGGCAGTAAAACATCCTTTTCCTCTGCCATCGCCATCACCGTCATCGCATACATCAAACCTCATATGTTATTACAGTCAAAAAGTTCAAAAATATTGCCAGAGAAAATGCGAATAAATGAGCGACAGTAACGGCAACGCAGACGATTTGAGTCATCACGTTCAACAACCGAAATACATACATATATATTTTTGCTTTCAAAAATAAGAGGAACTCGCAAATAATACGCGTTCAACCCAACCGCAAGAAATCGATCATCGTTTTTTTTTTGAGAGATAAGAAATTTGAAGAAGTCGGAAAGAAAAATGTCGGAACATTTTTCTCACGTACAAAAACTCTGTGGGTGTTTTCTTCTTATAGATATGTGAGTATAAATTACCCTTATAAAGTATACACTCCACAGTACTTGATTAGGCCCGAATGAAATATTAAAATTTAATTATTTACGGTTCGTTCCAATGAAGGGAAGGAAATCATCGTCGTTGAAGGATCCGACAGAAAGTAATTTGTTAATTTTGTTATTCGTTATTAGCCTAACACAATGTGGGTGGAAGGATTTCGTAATCGTTCCTTTTAGCTTGGAAAAGTTTGGGAAACACTATTTTTGGTGTTCCTTAAATTATTGCTTTCAGTTATTTCTATGCGAGTATTTCCTTTACGTACGTCGATATACATATGCTTAGTTTATAAATTTCGTACGTTAGTTTGGGCTTTGTTAGAAGGAGCGATGATACGTCAAGTTTTAACACCTTAGTTGGATATATGGTGCGTTAAGGAAGGGAGTTAGTGAAAGATTACGTAAGGGGTGCATGCCGTCCAAAATCATACTGATTTCTGGTGAAATTTTAGAACATTTTTCTTGGTGGTAAGCCAGTTCATCGGAAAAATTATTGCTCTTGTGATGATTTTTTTTCTAAGGCTGAATTAAGCTCGTCGTGCACAGGGTATCCCAAAGAAAGCAAGTGAAACTAGGGTAAAACAGGACAGAGTTCCAGCCGATTATCTTTATTATTCATAAAATAAGGTTGTTACCATCTTACAATTTATTATTGCTATAATCTTAAACTTATTTACTTACTTAATTATCCGGCTCCCGATCCTTGGAGAGTCTCAGTCTGGTATATTGCAGTATTTCATCGGTTGCGGTCCCTCGCACGCTCCCTTCAGTCGTCGAGGCCAAGCGCTCTTGCGTCTGTAACCGCCTGGTCCCTGTAGCGGAGGTTCGGTCTTCCTGGGGCCGTAGAGTAGAACTGGTAAAATTAGCGTTTTGTATAGCGTGCACTTTGTCTATCGAGAAAGTAGTTTTGAACCCATTTGTTTGGCCAAACCGAAATAGCAGAGGTTCGCGAGGGTAATTCTTCCTTAGATTTCCACTAAGGTGTCGTTCGTAGAATTGATGTTTGTTTCGAGGTAGTTGAATTCCCTGCCTACCTCAATATTACTGATACCAACAGTTTCGTTTTGTTCTAGGCGATGGACAGATGAGGCTTTGTTTTTTTTTTTGATAGCATACACTTGGTTTTGTCCTCATTCACTTCAAGACCAATGCATTTCGCCTGTTAATCAATAGCTGTGAATGCTTCAAGTACAGCTCGCTTGGAGCGGCCGATGATATCGATGTCGTCGGCATAACCAAGCAGATGGGACGACCTGTTGAAGAAAGTGCCTTCCAGGTTAACACCACTCTTGCGTACTATCTACTCCAGGACTATGTAGAAGAAGTCACATGATATCGCATCTCCTTGTCTGAACCCTGTATACATCTGGAAAAGCTCGGATGAGCTGTTTCCCATTTGCACGTTGCACCGCGTATTTTGTAACGTCATGCGGCATAGCTAGATCAGTTTTTTTCGGGGTCCCGAGTTCAGACATCGTCAATAGAGGGTCTTGGCTACTTATGCTTTATCATATGCGGCTTTGATGTCGATGAAAAGATGGTGCGTCTCGACTTGAAATTCGTTGGTCTTTTCCAGGATTTGCCTCAATGTGAAGATTTGGTCTATCGTTGATCTGCCTGGCCTCTGGCCTGAAGCCACACTGGTACGTGCGGATCATAGTGTTGCAGAAAGGTTTTCGACGCTTACATAGTACGTTGGATAGGATCTTGTAGGCAACATTAAGCAGGGATATGCCACTTTAGTTTTTGCAGGACATAGGATCGCCTTTTTTGTAGATTGGGCATATCGAGCTATTTGATCAGTCATCGGGCATACTTTCCTCCTCATACACTTGGTTGATGAGCACGACTTTGACATCGAACTCCGGACAGGCACCGTAGGCTCCGTCCAGGAGGTCGTAAAACTCCTTCTTGTTAGACTCATTAGCTTCATGGGTAGGGGCGTGTATTAGGCTGATGTTTTGGAGGGTAACTTTGATGCGGATCACAGCAAGGCGACCGCTAATCGGCTTAAAATTGATGACTTTCGATCTGAGTCCATTTCCCACGACGAATCCGCATCCCAGCATGTGCATTCTTTGATGACGGCTGTAATTAATGTCGCAATCTTTTTTTCCGTTATTGCTGATCATATCCATTGTATCTCCTGTACCGCGAGAGGACAGACTCAAGTTTTTGAGTAGCACCTGGCGTATAGAGTGTCCTTACATTCCAGATGCATACTCGTAGGTCGTAGTCCATTTTCGTTACGGGTCTGGTTGGCCCTTTGAGGGTGGTCGTTATCCGAGGCTTCACACGTCTCTCTCAAAAAAATTTTATTTTTACTGTGGTCGGGTCGTTAGCCCAACGCACTAACCTCCAATCTGTAGGGCCATGGGTTTAATGTTGCAATCCTTTGCTTGATCAACATTCGCACTTACAAGTTTAGCAAGTCATGACATAAAGTCAAGACCAGTATCCGGTGGGTACCAACTTGGAGGTAATATAAGCACTTGGTGTGAAGGAAAAAATACAGCTCGAGGCCCCCAGTTCCTACGAAATCAATCCAGCCACCAATCTTAACTTAATAACACGATATTTCATATAATTGCAATGTCCACTTACTCAGACGAAGCAAGCAGGGAAAGCGGCGTAATGGAATATAATTCCAGCCCAGAGCTAATCCAAGGAAAAACATAAGCTTTTAATGCCCAAAGGCCAAAATATTTCCACTTTAAAGGAAACACAAGTTGCCCACCACTTATGATCAATGGCAAATTTACTCCTCAGCAAATTCCAATCGAGACGAGAATCTACTTTGAGTATATATGTACATACATAAGTTTCGCCTCGGATCGCTTCGTCATTTCTTGCAGCCTCTTTTTGTATTTTCTGGTATGATGCACTGTGAATTGTAAGAATGAAAATGAAATTTCCATACTCGCATTGCTGATGTGTCGGTCGCATCGTAATGTGGTGTTGATGCTGATATTGATTTTGTGGCTGGTGGGTGTCTAGTATGTACTGTGACTGGTGATGATATGTAAGGCCAGTGTACTGGACGTATGGTTTTGTCAAGTGTTGTTTGTGATGATAAAGTATTGGGGTGGGTGATAATATTAATTTCGATTTATGGATGGTTAGGGTTCATGTGATGTTACTGCTATTACTAACTAACTACTAATGAACGTGCAAGGGTAGTGCTTTTGTCGTATGGTATTGTGTTTCTGGATCGGTGGTGACGGTAAGAGATACTGAAACGCTTCGTTACACTCTATGTAGTTCAAGTGAGAATAGACATTCACGTTTTCATCCCGACACACCATCGACAAAGACTGATGCCCAACTAGGGTAATTTTTACTTGCGATTATAGGTTCCACGAACATTTGCCATTTCGATTCAGTATTGTTTGCCATTTCATCATGAATAGACTTACGCCTGAACAACGTTTGCAAATTATTGAAATTTATTATCAAAATTCGTGCTCTGTGAAAAATGTGTTTCGCAAGCTACGTCCGTTTCAGCGACGAGGCTCATTTTTGGTTAAATGGATACGTGAATAAGCAGAATTGCCGTATTTGGAGTAAAGAGCAGCCAGAGGCAATTCAGCAACTACCAATGCATCCCGAAAAATGCACTGTTTGGTGCGGTTTATGGGCAGGCGGCATCATTGGACCGTACTTCTTCAAGGACGATGAAGGCCGCAGGGTTAAGGTCAATGGAGAAAGGTACCGTTCGATGATAACAGATTTTTTTTTTGCCGAAAATGCAAGAATTGAACTCGGTCGACATGTGGTTCCTACAGGACGGTGCCACATGCCACACTGCACGCGAAACTATGCATCAATTGAGAGGCGAATTTGGTGAGCAGTTGATCTCACTTTTTGGCGCAGTCAATTGGCCACCAAGATCATGTGATTTGACCCCGTTAGACTATTTTTTGTGGGTTTATGTTAACTCTATTGTCTATGGGGACAAGCCAAAAACGATTGCTGCCTTGGAAGCCAACATTGAACGCGTCATTGGTGAGATTCCGGCCGAAATGTGTGAAAAAGTTAGCCAAAATTGGACCTTCAGAATGGACCACCTGAAGCGTAGCCGCGGGCAACATTTAAGTGAAGTTATTTTTAAAAAGTAAATGGCAGAAATTGATTAATCGATCCAAATAAAAATTTCATTCACTTTTTACAAGTTTCTGTGTTTTTTTTGAATTTTCAAAAACCAAGCTCTTAAAAAATCACCGTTTATAAGGCAAGATGTATTCGTAAGAAAAAAATTTGTTTTTCTAACAATCAAACATGACATTACGATCATAGAGAACGCCAAAAAGTGGGTCCCCCAATTCCGTCTGTCTGTCTGTCTTCGAGTCTGCAGCCTAAACGGTTCGGTGGATTTGCTTCAAACTTGGTACATATTTTATTTTCAGTAGTATGCCATGTTTATTTCATTTCTTTTTACAACTACAGGGTGCGCCAGAGAAACTTACTTATTTGAAAAAATTCCCGCGTGGTGATTTGGGCGGTTAGTGGGGCGAGAGGAGGCGCATCTGGAGGGGGAAGTTCCCAAGTTTGTTTCTCCCTCCAGTCAGTCGAGAGCTCTTTTCTAACGGTCGCTCACTTGTTGCTACGCAACGTGCCTTCCGCGCTCGCTTTGAAATTCCTCCTCACAGACTCGATCCTGGCCGTAATTCGATTCTGTCATGGGTTAACTCATTTGGAAATGGACTTCAACGGACCATCAGAACTCCGGAAAATATCGAAAGAGTGAAGCAGTCCGTTGTGCGGTCTCCCCGGCGTTCGGCTCGCAAACACGCAGCTGCTATGGGAATTTCTGACACCACTGTTCGACGAATTCTCCATGAAGACCTTCAATTTCATCCCTATAAATTGGCTGTTGTGCAAGAATTAACTGAACGCGATTTTGTTGCCCGCGACGCCATTGCCAACATACCGATTGATATGCTGCAAAGAGTGGAGACGAATTTCAAAAATCGACTTCATCAGTGTATGCGCAATGGGGGTCGCCATTTATCCGATGTCATTTTCAAGACTGCATGAAAAAAAAATTGGGATATTATATTCTCAAATAAAAAAAAAAAAAATTAAAACAATAATTGAAGTACTTTTGTTTTTATTGACCTTTCAAATAAGTAAGTTTCTCTGGCGCACCCGTACAAATAACAGTAGCTCCCATAAATTTTTTTTTGCAAATAAATCTTAGTTTTCTCAAAAACGGCTCTAACGATTTTATAAAAAAAAATGAGATCATTAATGAAGCGAAAAGGTACTTTTCGATATCTTTTTTTATAAATTGTTATTTTTGGTACCTCTAGAAGAATCATTTTTTTGGTTTTCGATTTTCTGGTAAACGGTTAATTTGATTTTTTTTTAATTTTTTACGCAGAAGCTCCCAGAAAGTTTAAACACTATTGTATACCAAAATTTTTCAAAACAAATTATTTTGGAAATAATTTTTTTTTCTGAAAATTCAAAATTTCGAAAACGACTTAATACATATTTTCGAAACAATCGTATTTGGGGTTTTGTTTTGACATTATCTTGAATAGTTAAAAAAAACTACTTTTCTAAAATAAAAAACAACGGTACTTCCAATACAAACGTTAAAAAACCGTAAAGAAAAAAATTTATTTCTCGAAAACAGCTCAAAGAATTTTTAAAATATGTGTGTTCCTAAATCCACTTTCAAGTATAAAAATATTGTTTTTGCGTACTTATTAACGGTACTTGCCATCCACTACCACTTTTCATATTTTCGACTTTCTCAACATTGGATGAACCGATGAACCCATTAAAATATTTTTTTTTACAAATGCTCCCTAAAATTGTCAATAAAAATGCATACTCAAATTTACACAAAAATAGTTATTCGATTTGTAAAAATAAATACAATTTTTTTTGAAAATGAATCTTATATATGCATATTGCACCTAAATTATAATGTTATATGTGGTATAGCTACTAACCCAACCTTCCATCTATATAATGTATGCAGATAAATTTTATTCTTCTCTTACATAATTAAAATCTATAACTTTGATTTAAATATACATTTGTAGGTACCTATGTAACTATTCCTTGAATCATCTCTTCGACAATTCATTATACTAAGAATCAAGGTAATTACATATATAGGCTTAAAACCTGTAGAAGATAACTACACCTAACTAACTAAACCTCAATGGTTAGCTACATTAAAGTTGTTAGCTACAAGAGTAAATTCGTATGATCCAGTCGTGCATTTTATTTTTTTTTTACTTGCGATATAAGTTCTATAGGGCAAGTGTTGCATTTGGAAAAAAAATCGAACTCGAGATGTTAAAAGTCAAAGTTGACATTATGAGGATAGAAAACACCAAAGAAGTGGGTCCGCAATTCCTTCTGCCTGTCTGTAGAACGATCTACAGCCTAAACAGCTGCTTCGATTTTGTTCAAACTTGGTGCTTATGCGTTTTAGGTGATTGTCCAAAATATATTTTTGAATCGTTGTTTTAGCCTCAAAAATAACGGTACTTGATATACAAATTTTTCTACCATCTTAATTATCTCCAAAAGGGCTCTAACGATTTGGATAAAAATTGGTGTGTGTACTACTTTGGTTATGGTCTACATTTTGTCTAAAAATTTTGTTTAAATATTTTATTATTAATAAGGGGGTGGCCGTGGCGCGAATTTAGAACTCAAATGCAGCGACTTTTTGCTTCCAATTATATTCTTATGTTACTATTTCATGAAGAAATGTCAAAAACGTGAATTCTTTACATTAGTTACGTTAGTTACATTAGTTACGTTAAGTACGCGTGTAAAACTCGCGTAACTTAGCAACACTACACACTGCCAAACACAGAGATTCTGGCGGTTCTTATCTCTTATTTTTGTATTCAAAACAAAACAAATGTCCCACAGTGCTGGATCACTCCGCCTTTATTGCGCTCATGATAAAAGTTGAAGTTTTGACAAAAATTCCCTTGCGCGTAAATGAAAATATTTCGAAGAAGTTCTTCTTCACCTAACCTGTTCGGATATAGAAGAAAACCGAAGCCGAATAACACATTTCTGATGCAATAACTGTAGCCCCGCTATCGTTTTTTTCCTCAAGCGTTAAAAAACTATCAAATAACCTCCAAATTAACGCTTTTATTGTTAACCACTCGAGTGCTTTTTTATCGTTAAAAAAATTAAATATACATTCACCACTTTTCGAAAATTGATTTTAAAAACTCCATCCGTCAAATATCCATCTCGTGATGTGCAACCAAAATGGAAAAATAATATTTCCCAACATAACAAGATTATCCAAGAGCTCAGACATTCAAATCAAAAAATTCCAAATGCCAATTAAAACCAAACATCCCTACAATATCTGCTGTGCTTGGCTTTCAATCGTAATAGATAGTAGGAAAAAATCGAACAGTTCGTTTTTTTGCATGCCTGCAGTAAGTAATCCATAAAATTCAATTTCATCCCGACACTAGCTGATCTAATCGGCCTAAATTCCAAAACAAAAAATGTGTAGATAGGTTAGGTACCATAATTTTTGACTCTTTAATTTTTTTTTTTCTCCGAAAAAATGTTTTCAATTAAAGAAAAATCCTTTCAATAATATATCAACATACTTTTGGTACAGTAGTGTAATCAAAAGAACTTCCTGCTTCCTGGCAACTTTTAGTTTTATACCTATGGACTTCTTACTGTTTTTTTTCTTGTTGTGTATGCCTTTAATCCATTTCCATACTTTGTTATCCTTTTTTTTTTCATATTCCTTTTCCTTCATTTACAGATTGGAACAAACAATTGCACAGCACGATATCGGACTTTGAGTGGTGGAATTGGTGAGTCGCCATCTTTGTCACCAAGTCCTTCTTCCGATTACGAGGATATAGCCGCTACCCGTGGTCTGGCTCTTAGCTTGGCAGCAAAGAGCAAAAAGAATGGCAATCACAAAGGAACGACTATTAGCCAGAAGGCGACCGTACATCATGTAAGTTCATTATCCTTGTCAGTTTGAGGTTCCTCTCTGGAGTTTTTGTGAATTTTTGTTCGTCCTTGATTCGGTATCCGACTGACTGTGACTTCGTTGACGACGACGATGACGACGCACGGTCCGGTCAGTGTCAGTGTCTTTGTGAAGAAGGACCATGAAATAATTTTACTTTTACATTCGGTACACTCAAGGGACTGAAATACACAAGACCAAGAGAAGAAAAAAAAAACTTTAATTTGTCCTGTTATGACTTTGAAAACTCAATAAAAACGAACGGAATAGAAGAGAGGAACCCTTTTACTGTTTAAGAAGGATACACGAACATAACAAGGCATCTCTAGAGCGGGTGCTATACGGGATTACAAAACTTTTAATGATTTAATAAACTTTTTTTTTGTTCTTGTTGTTTGTGTCATTGTGTGGTAAAGTCCAACGAAATGCGAAGTTCACCAAAGGAAATTGGCGTATTTAATGAGAACGGAAGGAATTTCGTTGCCACAAAGGATACCTCAAGGGATTTCAGCAATTCCCAGGATAATACAGACCGAGGAAGTATGAGTGATCAGGCATTCGCTTGTTCGGCTAGTTCTGTGGAGAGCTTACCCAGTGCATCCGGTTCAAGTAAGTCTTCTATCCTTCTTCTTTTATGTAAAATACACATACATTAAATAGAAGCCCACTTAAATTCCAAAAACCAAATAAAAAAAAAAAAGGAGCAGGGAATAAATTGGTCTCCAGCGATGGCTTCTTATTATGTTTTAAGCTTCTCTTGGGAGTGCATTTCCTTTCTCCTTTTTCGGTTTCCTCCTAGAGCTTTTTTGTTCTTTAAGACTTACCCTAATTTCATATATTTACATAGGCACTCAGGCACTTGTTCGTCCTGGCAGTCCACATAGTTCGATATCCACCGAAGATCGAACATCATTAGCGCCGATTTGCAAAGCTAAAGCTCTTGTCGATAGTTTGCCAAATCCTTACGATAAGGAAGCACTTAAATTTAAGGTAATTTTTTTTTGTACATATAGCGTATCCTTTTTCATTCACTTAACTTATGAGACTTTTTTTTGTTGCTGCTTTGCACAACAGAAAGGTGACATCATTGATGTACTCTCAATGAATGCATCTGGGATATGGAGAGGACGCTGTCACGGACGTATTGGACACTTTAAGTTCATTAACGTTGAAGTAATACCAGAACAAAGGCTGAAGAATTTAAACAACAAAAGCATAAGCCGTCTGACGAACACCAATGGGCCCAACTCCGTTGAGGATTTATTGTTTCGGATTGGACTGAAGGAGTATACTTCGGTTTTTGTTCTAAATGGGTAAGTTGGAAGAGATTATTTGTTTAACTGGGTTCTGATAATTCAGGAGTAAAATCAAGATGTTGCGATTATTAATGGGATTATTTTCTTTTTTTCTTTTGTCACACAGGTATGAAGACTTGGAGCTGTTTAAGGAGCTTGAACCTGCCGATTTGGATTATCTGGGAATTGTTATACAGGATCATAGAGCGAAGTTGTTAACGGCTGTGCAGTTGTTGCATGACATAGAATGTAAGTTTTTACAGTATGGAGAAATTAATTTATGAACTAAGGAACTTCGATGCCGAACTTTGAGGATATGGTGCTTTTGTTGACGTCAAGCTTCTATACTCTGTTCAATTGATATTTTCAGTACAGGCCTTATGTGAGAGCTTTTTCAAACACACTGGTGCCGGATGGTGTTTACATGATAATCAACTTAGGAAATTGCTACAAAAATATTCCATAAATTCACGTACATTCCACCATAACCTTTCTGCTCCCCGGCTGTGAGGAAACTGATCGCCAATTTGACTCTCATTTATTGTGTTTATGAAAAAAAAACCACATTGATTCAGAGTTACCATTCGCCCATTCATGGAAATTATAATAACTTTCTCTTCTTTTTGGTATGGAGCTTTCAGAATTGAAGCTTTCTTAGAGCTTATGAGAGTATATATTTTAAGTTTAGGGAAAAAGGTGTTGCCGCTGCGTGGTTTTCTATTTAAATCTTTTAATTTTTTTTTTGGAATACGATTAAAATGCAGCTATACAATATTTGTTGGGTATTTTTATTATGGAGAAATTACTATGTGAGCAAGTTTTTAGTGAAATTCGGTTCTTTAATTAATTGCAACTTTGAATTACGAAATAGTTTTTTCTTCATGAAAATAAATCTAAAAAAAATAGGGTTTCGTGTATATAAATATTTATATATTATAGTGCAGTGGAATTTGAATTGATAGCCGTATTGTATTGGTAACCTATTGGTAGCGCAGTAATGAGCGTCTGAATAAAACTATTATGCAGTTTTTATATACACTCTTATTTTACATCTCCCTCTGCCTGTCAACAATGGTGCACAAAGCTTTTTGTCTGCAACCCGAGCGAGTCGTTCCATTCCAAATATTCCAAATCTTTATCTACACTATTATTGGGACTATTTTTACTGGACAGTTTATTCGCACTTTTCCTTTGTTGTTGTTTACTGAATAAAATTTGCTGCACTGCCTATACATTAAGCAACGAAAATGGGCTAATATTATTATTTTTGCGCAGTGTTTACTTATTTATATTTCTTACGTTATTTACTGCAATCTTAAATATATTAGGCTTTCAGGGCAACTCTTAAACAAGTACGCATACAATCACGCTTCTTGGTGGTGTGGAAAAAGATAGATATATTATTATTTGGATTAAGTTTATTTTTTTTAAGGTTTAGTGTACGATCTACATTGGTCTGTCCATTAAATCTAAATTAACAGTTGGTAACCCTACCGACCATTGTGAGAGAAATGTGCCAATTTATAATGATCACTACGGCAACTATGGAAAATGAAAAAGCTTTATAGCTTTAAAGCTTTCTATTTGTAGAGCTTCTGCTATATTTTCATTGTGTATAAGTATTTCCTTCAAAAAACCTTAAACATAAGTATTTTTAAGCTTAATTTATAAGCCTAATTTATCAATTATAAAATATCTTGTACTTTTTAATTTAACTTAAAATTTTTATTTTATTTTGCAGGCTCCGATGGTGATATAGCCGGCTCGAGTTCCGAGAACGACGAAGCGAGGCTCAACAATATTAACAAGAAGCACGGATCTTCGCCATTCGGCCGACGACACTTCCCACGAGATTCGGGTTGCTACGAAGGCTCCCCAGTGCCATCATCGCAAACACCCACCCAAACAATAACCTCCACCGATGACTCGAACAGCTTGGACGATGTTGTTACCAAATGTTCAACGGAAATACTCAAACGTGTCGAGAGTGCACGGCGCCAAAAGGAAGCTACCACAGGTGGACCCCTTAAGGGTTTGTCGCGTGTCGGTAAGAAAGGATTACTTGGCGGCAGTCTTATGGGCGATGAAACTCTAACTCGTGGTGGTGGTTTAAGTGAAAAATCAAGCGACTCGGGTGTGAGTAGCAGCTCCTTATCATCGAACCCGCTTAAGAACAACTCTTAACATTTGCCGCAAGTCCTTGCGCAAGAGTTGGCAGCCGCAGCTGCCAATTGTAATACACTGCCACAGATGTCAGTATCTTCAATGGCGATGGTTATGCCCTCTTGCGGCGGCAGCGTAACAAATAATTTAAATCTCAACCGTAACTTGGTCATTCTTAGGAATCATTTGCGCAAAAATACGATCTCGTCAAATCAATTCAATGGAGTGGACGCAGATGAAGACGATGATGGTGATCATGTGCACCTTCATCCGCATTCTGCGGATCAATAGCCCCTAGAAGACAGGCTTAGTTCAAATAGACCTCGTTTTTTAATTCGTTTTGAGATTGTTCTCAATTCATTGTTTTGTCGTTCATTTTACACTCCGCTCAAATGAAAATTATGATTGATTGTAAATGAAATCAAAAATTTTAAATTAAACACTAAAAATTTTAATATTAAATTTAAACGCAATGGATGGAAAATATGACAATTCTTTTTTCAACAAAGATAATTTAAACAAAAAAAAATAGTTATAGAAAATAGTTTAAAAATTAAAAAAAAATAAATAAAAAAATGATGCTGTGATTCGTTGAAAGATTAAGTTCAAATGTACAGTGTAAAGATTGAGTCCTTCTCAGGTGATGGGAAAATGAAAATTTAAAAAAATTAATTTTAAAAATGTGAGAATTATGGTGTAAATAGTAAAGAAAAAAAAATATGAACTATTAAAGTATGTAGCGATAGCAATTATTGACACTGTCAAAGCACAATATTTAAGTGGAAAGACCAGATGGAGCCGTTAGATAGTTATAGATGAAGAATGAAATGTTGTTTTTTAAATCTTGAAACTTATTTTTTGTTTATGTGTGGCAAGTTTTTTGTTTTATATATGTATAAATATTCTTGATTTGGAAATATATTTAAGTGTGTTATATTAATTACCTACTTCATTTATTTGAAGGATTTATATCTTACTATATTTAACAAAAAAAAACAGGCTGTAAACTTATTGAAACCACCTTCATGCACGAATGTTATTATTTTAATTTAGTTTGAATTTAAATTTATTTTGGAACATATTTTTTTTATTTTTTATTTGTACACGCACATAACACATAATATTGTTAACAAATATGTATTGAAAAATGTTCTTGTTTTCCTTACCTAACATATAATATTTTGTAAAAATTGTTAGGACATAATCTATAATTTCAATTAATAATTTTTAAATGTTTGTAAACTTTACAAACGCATACAATATTTACATAATTTCGGTTCAAACTTTGCAAAGCCTTTAAACTTTCAGTTAATACGTCCTAAGTGTATTTAAACTTTACAAACGCTTGTTAAACACCTAAACTATAATTTTAATTTATATTCTTGTGTTAGATGCAATTTTATTACAATTTTTATTTTTCTGAACCGACGCACGCACGATAATGTGAAAAAGCCACCTTTGGTGTATCGATATACAGTAAGCGTCAAAAGTGAGTAAACACCATCATTTTTTAATGTTTTTGTGCCACTATTTTTAATAAATACATTTTTTCAACCGTGTTTATTTGTTATTTATTTCTCATTTATGTTTTCATGAATGATTAGTATTGAATTAAGATTTATAACAAAAATGTCTTATTCCAATAATATGCTGTCAGTTTGAAATTAACACAAATCATTAAAATGCGATGGTGCTTACTCACGCATCAGCTCACGGTGTACATTTAGGTTTTCGCATTAATTGTGCGAATGAAGTTAACGATTGAATGTTTTTCAACAATGAAATTCAGATCTAGTTTTTGACAAAATTTCTCCACAGAGAGAAACGCAACGGACAAGTGTGTTTTTTTTTAAAAGCATTTGAAATTTTTACTCGAGTTTATACGTTGGATGTCATTATTTATGGTCAACCAGTGGTTCAGACACCACTTTTTCAATAGGCCCCCAGTACATATTAATATAAATTCAATAAAAAATAAATTTCATCGAAATCGGTCAAAGAACAACGAAGCTGACATTTTTTGGGCCCTTCCCCTTAATAGCATAAATATATCCCCCATCTTTCATTAAGCTCCTTTATACATTCTTCATGGATATATAGCTAGCAGACAAGGCTTATAGTTTACTTTCACATATACGGCCATTATTTTTTTATTCTTTATTCTGCTCGCGTTCAACCATCATCATCCACCAATATTTGTGGATTTACTTAACTATATTATATATTTTTTAAATTTTTTAAACAAATTTCTTTACAAGCAATATATTCTAAGTATGGAATCTAAGTTAAAAAAAATAGCAAATGTTTCTGGAAGTTTATTAGCGATAAAAAACAGTCAACTGGTATTCCCAATTACAATACTTATTTAGGTGAAACATCAAGCGATCCCTTAAAAAATTGTAATTTATTTGCTCGTTTTTTTCGCTCAGTGTATATCCATCATGTTTAAGTAACTCATATAACGTTGAATGTTCCCCTGAGATTGTTAATATTGGTGACCTGCAGGTGAGCTAAACTGAAGTCGAAATCGAACTAAATAAGTTGAATGAAGATAAGCAACCTGGTTTCGATGGCATTGTCCCCATTGTGCTAAAGAGGTGTGCGGGTGCACTGGGAGTTCCTCTTGAATTTATTTTTAATCGCTCTCTTCGGGAAGGTGTTTTCTTGGAAATTTGGAAAAATTCTTTCTTAACTCCGGTTTTTAAGTCTGGGTCAAGAAATGATGCCACTAATTACCGGCCAATTTGCAAAATATCAGCAATTCCTAAACTTTTTGAAAAAATTGTTTATAACAAATTGGTTTTTATTTTAAACGAAATTATTTCCCCTCTGCAAAATGGCTTTATTGCCGGGAGATCTACTTCAACAAATCTTACTATCTTTAGTAACTACTCGTATGTGATAGAGTCGTTCGAGAAAGGTTTCCAGTGTGACGTAGTCTACACTGATTTCTCGAAAGCGTTTGAAAGGGTAAATTACGCAATTCTGCTATCCAAATTTGGAAACTCAAATTTATTAAAATGGTTTGGTTCATATCTCACTGGTAGAACTCATTATGTTCGTATAAATAATATTAAATCAAATCCTGTGCTAGTTACTTCCGGTGTCCCTCAAGGAAGTCATTTAGGACCCCTCCTCTTTTTGGTTTTTATCAACGATATTCCTAAATATTTCAATCATTGTATGTGCTTAATGTATGCCGACGATCTCAAACTTTTTCTAACTATGAAATCAGTTTTAGACTGTGTTAATCTTCAAAATGATTTATCTAGCTTATTTCTTTGGTGCAGCAAAAACGATCTTCATCTTAATGTTTCAAAGTGTCAAGGTTCTTCTTTTAGCCGAAAAAGCAGCACATTTATATTCGATTACGAAATTAATGGTACCCCATTGACAAGAGTAACCGAAAAAAAAGATCTCGGGGTAATCTTTGACACAAAGTTAACTTTTACTAGTCACTTTGACTACATAGTAGCCAAAGCCAGCTCTATGCTGGGTTTTATTTATAGAAATTCAATGGACTTTACTGATCCCTTCACATTGAGATCGCTCTATTTTAGCTATGTTAGATCTATTTTAGAATACTGTTGCATCGTGTGGAATCCGTATTATAGTGTTCATTCGTTAAAAATTGAAAGGATCCAGAAACGATTCACTAGAATAGCTATCAGGACTTTGCGTTGGAATATCGATATGCCCTCTTACAACACGAGATGTTTGTTATTAGGGATCCAATATCTGGAGGTTCGGAGGTCTAATTAATTATAAAATCAACTGTCCTTCTTTGCTTTCAATGATTACTTTTAATGTACCTGCGCGAGATTTTCGCTCTTATTGTCTTTTCTTTGTCCCTTTCCACAGGGTTAATTACGGAAATAATGAGCCATTAACACGCTGTTTAAGGCAGGCAAACTCCGTTTGTAGTGTCCTTGATCAATATGTTCTTAAGTAGAACATATTGATCTTTAAGAAAAAATTGTTATCTTTTATATCTATTGCTGGTTAAACTTAAGTATTTGATTATTGTTATGATTTTTAGTAGTCTATAAGAGATTTTTATATGCTCTGTTTGATGAATAAATAAATAAATATAATTATTTATATTTGACTAATAGAAATCATTGCCCCCATTTCTATATTTCTGGTTACCCCATATTTGGTGCTTCTCCGAGCCCTTAACATATTTAACTACATCATCCCATGGGTGATGTATTGACCAATAGGAATCCATTATGTGCATAATACATCATACTTGTTATTGTTATTATTGCCAGTTCAAAACCCGAACGATCATATAATAGCGTCCGCCAGATTTATAGTTGTGTCGTGATGAGTAGTTGTATTTTTACTTGCGATTATTGGTACTATAAGGCAAGTTATGCATTCGTCGAAAAAAAAAGTTTTGAGGTAACAATCAAACATGACATTACGATGATAGCGAAGACGAAAAAAGATTGTCTAAAATTCTGTCCGTCTGTATGTCTGTCTGTCAGTCTGTCTCTATATAAGTATGTATAGACACCTACAGCCCAAACGGGTTTGCCGAGTTGCTTCAAACTTTGTATATAGAATTTTTTAGGTATTGTACAGAGGGGAAATTGATTTTTTTAGCTCAAAAAATAACGATACCTGCCATATAACCGTTACGTTCAAACCTATTTTTCTCGGAAACGCCTCTAACGATTTTGATAAAATAATTCAGTGCAGCTTTTTAGCTACTACCGATCATATGGTTGAAAACAAAAATTAGAAAAATGTCTAAAAACGGTACTTTCCATAGGACCGTTTTTTTTTCTTTGGACTATCTCATAAACGGCTCAACCGATTCTATCGAAATTTCACACATATATGGGCTTAGGTTGCCCAAATTATACCGCGTACCAATATTTGTAATTAATATTTTTTTGTATTTTTAAAATCATTTTTAAGAAAAAAAAATATATTTCGAAAACTGCTCATTAAATTTTTTATTATATTTATATGTATGTTCTGAATACCTATGAATTGGCGTTTTTGATTTTTTTTTAATATTTTCAAAAAGTTTAAAAAAAAACTTTTTTTTTTCCAAAACCGCTCCACAGTTTAAACATTTTTTTTTTTGTAAATTCAAATTTTTTCCAAGAAATAAAATGACGTACTTTTTTTATACCTCAAATTAGTTCAAGTATTTATTTCAGAATTTTGAATTATTTTTTTTCTTTAATTTAACAGATTTAATCTTTTGTTTTAAAGTTTATATTATTAAATATTTAATATTGTCATACCAATTTATTTTAGAACAAAATTTAAAAAAAAATTGTATATGTATATACAAAATTGAGTTAAAAATGACTTAAAATATATTTAGATTTTTAATAGAAATCTTTTGAATACGATGTGATCGAACATAAGAGCAAGTTCGTGCAATCCAGTCGTGCATTTTATTTAGTTTTGTACTGAGCAATTTTGTACGCAGAAGCTTAGTCGTGAGCAGTTTTTGTTTAATTAGTTCAGTCAGTCTCCCAATAATAAGGCAAGGATACATATTTGATATGTGAAACAAAATTGTGCTTTTATTGTTATTTAGCTTTTCCGATTGAAATACATTTTTGAACGAGACTAAAGAAATGCCAATTTGTAATAGTTATAACAGTTTTATAACAGTTGTTTGTCCTTAAAAGTCGGAAATATTCCCCGAGCTTCGCGCAATTAGTGAACCACTACATCAAATAAATAATTTCAGTAAGTCGAATGCTGTTTTAATCTTACGACGCGGCATAAACTATACTTTTCTATCACGCTATTACATATCCCGAATTAAATTTTTGACGTCTATTGTAATACAGTGGGTCTCAGCTTACATACTTAATTTCCAAAATTCGAACAAAAATGTATGTAAATATTGGTTTGTTGACTTTTGGTTAAACAAGAAATCTTAGTTTCTTTGATACAGAGCTAACTTATTGTATCTACGCTATAAATCTTATCGCAATGATTGTAATTTTCATAATTTCTGGTGTGATCTTGTAAGCCAAAGTAACAATTCGCTTCTTTTTACTTGCGATTACAGGTACTATAAGACAAGTTATGCTTCGTAAAAAAAAATTTAATCTAACAATCAAACATGACATTACGATCATAGAGAAGTCCAAAAAAGTGATCGGCAAAAAATGACTGTCTGTCAGTCTGTATGTATAACGAGCTACAGCCTAAACGGCTCAAGCGATTACCTTCAAATTTGACATGTGTGATTCTTTTGGCATTTTTGAGAGGGGAAATTGAAATTTTATTTTTAGGCCTAAAAATAACGGTACCTGCCATATGACCTTGAAGAAAAGTCTTATTTTCTCGAAAACGGCTCTAACGATTTTGATAAAAAAATTTAAGAATTTTTTGTTGGCAATAGCTATCATTGAAATATTTTGTGACCTTTAGTCCAAAATGCGTTTCGCCCGGGCACGATAGTTGGGCTCATCAGTTAGATGTAATCGTACCTTTCTAAGACGCAATATTTTTGGTCGATATCTACCGACTCTAATAGAATTTGCAGCATATATGTATATACTGAAAATTATATTTTTCTAGGGGAATTTGGTTAAATTCATACACCTAGAAATATATATTGATTTTTGCGGTATATACCTATATGCTGCAAATTCTATTAGAGTCGGTAGACATCGACCAAAAATATTGCGTCTTAGAAAGGTACGATTGCATCTAACTGATGAGCCCAACTATCGTGAACGGGCGAAACGCATTTTGGACTATAGGTTACAAAATATTTCAATTGGCTTTAATCCACACAGTCCACAGAAACAAAAATAATATGTAAATATTATTTGCGTTTTCTTCGAATATAATAGCTATAATTTAAAATGAACCAAGTTTACTGGAAAAGTCTAATAACGGTCCCTTTCATATAACGTTTTTTTTAATTTTTGGATATCTCGGTAACGGTACTTTGCATTTTCTTCAAACCTTATATCTGAGAAGATCTAGGCAGCCAAACTAATTCTGCATATCAAATTTTTGAATAACTTTTTTTTTCTAATAAAAATTAATTTTTGAAACTTTTTTTTTTCAAAAATCAATATTGTTAAAACTAAACAAAAAACACAATTTTAAATTTTATAATCACATGTATATTAATAAACTCTAAAAAACTGCATACCAAAATTTCAAAAACCAATTGTTTTCAAAAAACTAAAATTAAAAAAACAGGATTTCATCATAAACTTTCCATTTATCAGTGGCATCTAATGGTGTTCTTCGTGTTTTCGAGTGATGGTTTTTGCAGTTTTTAGAATTTAAAAAAATGATTTTTACCCACATATACACCATTCACTTTCATTATTATACATATGTATAATATTTACGTAAATATGTACATATATTTACATACCTAGGCGCCATCTATGTAGGTAGATGTGTACCCTCCTAATTTACAAAATTAAAATCTTTTTAAATATACATTTGTAGGATGGTACCTATGTCACCATTCCTTTAATCATATGCATTCGACAATTCATTATACTATCAATCAAGGTAATCTTACCTACTTCGGCTTTAAACCTACATAGGATAACTAAACTAGACTACCTATACCTAGTAACAACTTCAGTGGTTAGCTACTACTTTACGCTAAAGTTGTTAGCTAAACAGCAAGTTCGCCGGGCGGAAAGCAAATACAGAACTTAAAAAAGTCTGGCCGAAAGCATCTGTGAAGCGTGGCGGAGGAAGTGTTATGGTATTGTATGTGCATAGATAAGTAACACCAAGAGGAATCTTTCGTACGTTCGACCCTCCAAAATCTATTTGTTTACATTGTTGTATTTGTAATTTGATTTCATTTCGGTCAATAAATGCGCATTTCTATTTTAGCGATTTGTTCAATACTTTATTAAGTGTAGGACGTACTTTTTTATTGATACTAAATTTTAATTATGTCGTTTTTTATTTGTCAATGGGGATTTTGATCTGGGATTGTAGATTTTTCTTTGCAAAAACAACGCAAACATTTCTTTTTAATTATATGTGTGTGTGTGTGTGTATTCTGTAGAGTAAACAAAACTCTTGACATTTCAGCAAATAAAAAACGACATTATCCAAAAACAGGTATTTTGCTGATTTCGAAAAAAAAAATTCAATCATTAATTTTCTAATTTTGTTGACAATGACATTAACCCCCCAGTTTCACAATGGGAGTTTAAACTTAAAATCAACTGAACCGTAAACTGATTTTACATTATTTGGTTTATTTCGTCCGGTTTCACAATGAAATCTGATCTTCACATCAGTTGGACTTCATTTAACTATATTTTATGAAAATAGTTGGCAGCATTTTTCTTTCCTCGTCCTCCCTTTCTCTCTCTCTGACACATAAAAACACGCGAAACACCAAGAATAATAAATAAAATAATATTCAAAATCACTATAACAAATTGAATTCAGTTATTCAAGATTTAAATGACACTGTGAAACAAAATAAATTGTTGATCTGAAGTTTAAACCAAAGTGGAGTTTAAACTCGCACTGTGAAACTGGGGGTAATTGATGTTCGATTAACTGTTTTAGCCTTGGATCATTATTTAAACTCGGTTTAACGCCTATGAAGTGTTTTACAATCGAAGTTTAGACTTAACTCACCTATGAATTTTCGATTCTCATGGACTATTTTGTGAGGGTTTTATACTTTGTCAGCAAGACTTCGAAATTTCGTGCATTATTAGAAAGAAATATTTGGTGTTTTTTTTATTTACGTGTTAGTTATTAAAAATGAAATGAATGTGATAATAAAACGCAGCTAATTACTTATAGTTTATTATATAACCTCAAAAAGAAACTTAAAATTCGATTTTCATAAAGATAAAATGGAAAATAATGATCTTACGTTAGAGAAATGTCAAATCCTTAGTGTTTTGTTTCGACGGAATAATGTCGATTTTGTTCAGAAAATATTCGACTCTGTCCTGGAAAATTTATGAAAATAAATATTTTAAACAAATCTTTTTTAAATTAGGTATATTTAATTCGTACCTTATTTGCAAGGAATTTGATTTTTGTGTTGAGTTAAAAGCGTTTAAAAAAATAATTAATCTTAATGCATTAAAAATGAGCCCTTCAACTAAATTATGAATTCTTAGATAAAACACAAATATTTTTCTGGATTTTGCAAAAACATATAATTTGTATTGTATCAAATTCAAATGATATACATTTAAGTTGAGGTTAGCAATAATATTGGAGTTAATTCCGTGTCAAAACTTTTTGAACATACCTTCCGATTTAAACCAAATAATGGCTGGCGGATGGATGATAGCATATATGTATATGTCCGTTGTCGGAAGGATAAATGGATAGTTGTGTGCGTTAGCAGTTTGTAAACCAACACGTTTCACACCCGAGGATTCCTATCTTCGTATTATTTATCTGGGAAATATATACCTAGTAACAATATTAGTTTCAAAGTATCAAAAAGTTAGGTATTGCTTCAAATGTCCGGTTCTAACTAATTTGAAATTGCCGCCATTAGCAATGCATATCCGGAGCAAGTCTGTTTAAGAACATAATTCGAAAACACAAGATCTCCACCCAAAATGACTTGAAAAATGCACTTTTAGAAGTACGAGAGGAAATTAACACAAAAATCTTAAAGTTGATTACATGCCAAAAAGATTACAGGCTTTTGAAAATGCCAATGTATACTACAAACAATATACACACATACGAATACTTAAAGTTTAAGGTATTTCTAAGATTGATATATTTGTATCAGATAAGTTATTAGCGCCTGTATGTTTGGAGTACTGCAGACTCTAGGTATTGTCAAACGATACATGTATAATGTGCGTTCTAAACCAATTGCTATCCCCCTAAATTTAGGGAACATTAGAGCCTAAAAAAAGAAAGATTCAACCGATTATTACGAACTTTATTAAACTACATTTGATAGTTATACGTGGAAAGTTTTTCGGAATTTTGAAAATGAGTAACTTTATTGATTTCGATGGGGTTGGCTTCGATACCCCACTTTATATAAAAACCCTTTCCTAAAATCCCTCTTTTTTTAAATCCCGCTTTTTAAGATCCCTTTCTCTTATAATCCCATTTTTTATAATCTCGTTTCTTGTTATCACGCTTGGGCCTGCCTGGCCCAATATAGGATTTGGGGTGGGGTCAAGTTTGGGTGTAGGCAAAGTTTTTTGTATAAAATTTATGAAAGTACAAACGGGATTAAACGGGATTATTATAGATCTGGATTTTGAATAAGTGGGATATTAAAGAAGCAGTATTTTAGAAGATTCGATTTTAAAACTTTTTTTTGGGATCGGAGAATCAATTTGTTGTTGCATGGTTTTTGCTTACCATTATACAATTTTTTTTCCAATTTGGGACCAGTAATAAATAACCACTGAAGTTAAATTATATTTAAATTTCATATTGATTTGTAAAGACATTAAGCATGAAGGTGTTACCCTACAAAACTGATTCCTATTTTTTTATAAACTACAATTTTCACTGCCATAATAAATAACAATAAAGAATAACTTTTATTTATATGTTTATTTCAATAACATCCAATTTTTTATAAAAAAAAAGAAAAAAAAAACAAAAAAATACTTGTTAACAGTCTTGCCCAAAATAATTATGTCATAGATTTATTGTATAATTATAATTAAAGAAAATGTGAATTCCGTCAAATAGTTAAAAACCCTTGTAAAATAAAAATCTAAAAAGCAATACAAAACCAAGTAGCTACATAAGATACATAATATATATTTTACTATTATTTTTTTGTAAAATAATTATTGCTAATAAAATTGTAAATAAATCTTAACTCTGTTTTTAATTTGCTTTAATGTAAAAATTTAGCTGAGAAATTTATTATTGTAAAAACATAAAAATACAAATAAATAAAAATACATTTATGCAGATGTATATATATATATGAATTTTAATTCGATTATAATTATCACCACAATAATATTGTAGCTAGCAAAAAAAAAAACAAAAACAAAACAATCTAAAATATCAATTGGATATTGATGAATAAATAAAAGAAAAGCTCATTCTTATTATAAATTAAACGAAAGCATGCTAAATTCAATCAAATATAAATTATACATAAATATGCATATTTATATAATTAACAAAAATCTAGGAATATCATTTTTAGACTAAAATACATAAGCTATTCATTTTTATTGTAAACACAATTTCAAAATTAACTTTCAAGACCGAAACATTTAAACAAGAAATAAACGCTTTTTTAAAAATAAGTAAAAGAAAATCTTATTCTAGGCTTATATAGTTAAAACTAAATTAATATTTAAATATTAAATTATTACTTATTTAACATATTTCTTAAAAAAAAACAAATTACAATTCATAAATAAATAAATAATTAAAAACAAAATAAACATTCAAGGTGTATAACTTAATCCATTTTTAGAATATCAAATGATTATTATATTTTAATTATAAACAATACAGAGAAAATTCATTTTTAAATATAAAATGTTGTTATTCGTTTTTAAAATATAAAAATCTGTTTAGTGACTAAGCATAATCGCTATTAATGTAAAAAAATACTATTTTTGTTTCAAATTGTCTTCTTTTTTTTCATGAAATTTAAGTTTTTTTTTCTATTATTTTAAAACTTTTGTACATAAATTTTGGTTAGTTATTTAATTTTATATACATATATTATTTAATTAAATTAGAGTAAGTAAATATGGTAGAATAATAAATTACAGAAAAAAAAGTGAAAATGTTATGTGTAAATTTTGGAACAATAAATTGTATCTTTGAAATAAAAATTTAATAAAACAAAAAATTACAAAAAAAACAACGCCTGTAAGTATTTTAGTCGAATATATAAATCAACAAACATCTTATTATGAGAAAAGCATTTTTAAATTTAAAAATATAAATAAAAAACCAACAGAATAAATGGATACAATGGAAGAAAAATTATTTGAAATAAAAACAAACATATCGATAAATATAATGGTGTTTCTTTTATTTAAATTTTGGAAGTGACTGTGGCTGTGAGCAGTTAGTTGAGTAGAGGGATTCATTAAGGACATGTAATAAAAACATAATTATTTCTATTAATAATAATAATAAATAAGTATGTAAGTACCAACTAGTTCATAATTAAACTAAAAAGTTGATCATGAATTAAAAATGTCTTATTTATTAAAAATAACTTATACGGGATATTTGTTTTTAAATGGGAAAACTAGCCATGTTTTATTGGAATATTTATCCATCGTAAATTTATCCGTCGTAGCAGTTTACATACAATTTGCTGTTCTTCTGAAAAGTTCCTCAATTTTACTTACTATTAAAAAGTGCAAGTAAAAGTTTTTTGCATTCTTTTCTGGACCACGTCTAAAATCTACCTATATCTGCAATTTTGGATATCCCTAACGTCAATTGGTCAATTTTCACAAATTTCGATTTCCATGTTGAAAAAGAAAATCAATCTCTATCTATTGAATAAATTTCGTTTCACTTTTATTTTTGACTAACTAATGCGGGATATACACTGTTCAAATGCATTTGAGAGTGTATTCGTGAAAAAAACTCACATATACATTGTGTGTGCTTGAAGCAAAATCAAAACGTTTTGATTTTTGTTCAATCAATTTGGGGGTGGCCGTGGCGCGATAGTTGTATGCTCGCCTGTTAACCTCGTGGTCACAGGTTCGATTCCTGCCGTTGTCTATGTCTTCTTATATTCCATTAAAAAAAACAATTCTAAAAAATTGTCATAAAAATGAGTTGCTGGATTACTCATTACATGCTGTTCAGGCATAACACTAACATCATGTGATTGATTAAACTACTCATAAATATAACAACGAAATAAAATAAAATAATGCGAATTATAAGAGACGAATAAATAAGACACGGTAATTTTCTCCGCATTAGTTCAGCCGCCATCCCTGGAGATAAAATCTGAGACAACAACCACCGACTCAATACGTCGCGCCACACATCTTTCTATCCTTTTTTCTCTTCTTTCACCGGATGCCGCGCTGTGTTAAAAACATGTAAAGGGTATTTATAATCCCTTGAGCGCGTGCAAAATTATAAAAAAAAAATCAACGAATACGCTCCCATATCCTCGTGTGAAAGGCATAAACGATTTTTAAATCAATACAAAAATTGCCATTTTTACACTGGCAATTTTTGTATTGGACTGGACCATAGTCTATGAACAAACCCATTCACTTATTATTTCTTTTCGATTGATGCAAAATGAATGTTCGAATTTAAAATCAAAAATACAGAAAAAAGGCAAACAAAAAATGCTTTTCAAAAATTAATTAATATTAGGACGTTTTTCTACTCTCTATTTTATATATTTAAAAGTAAATTATTGGTTTTTCTTAATTATTCACTAAACTCTTTCATTGCTGATGATAACTGTGCAGAGGTACCATTCTTACAAAACTAAAAGAAACGCTACGGTCGATGCGTTTTTTTGGGAATTACTTACTGAACAATGGATATATTCCCAATAAAACGCGTCAACTTTTTTTTCAAAAAACCCTCATTTGGCAGATAGTTGTGTTTGCATGCACGTTTTCAAAAATGCATATTGTACACATTTATTTTGATTCAGGTCAAGATTCTTATCGGGCATTGTTTTTATTTTATGGTGCATATAATCGTCCATCGGAGTCATTGATTCAACTAAATATAAATCATTTTCCTAATAACTTTTTACTAGCATTAATAAAACTTCATAAGAGAGACTAATTTGTGCAGCGTAGTGACATTTAAGCGCTTGGAAGCCAAAATTCGGCTCCTTATTGCCGAGAGTAGGCAGGTTTATTGCACAGTATGTCGAAATTTAGACTCTAGATAATGCCGAATGCTTGCTCCGGTAATTATGCCATCATAAAATAATTTGTCAAATGAATCCAATTTTATGGAAATGAAATCTTGTATTACAATTTAAAAAGGTTACATTTTAAATGTACTCTTTTAGTACTAAATTGGTAGGATAATCTACTACAATCAAAAATAACTAAATTGGTGTCTTACAACTGGATTATGTTAAAATTTTGCCTGACAATATTTTAAGGAAAGTCTTTGCTAGGAAAACCACCACAAAATATATAACAATAACAATGAACTGACAGGTTAACATTGTACTATTTTGATATTTTCAGTCCATTGGCAGCACATTGTCATAGCATTGACATATCTGACAATATTTTAGGATCTGTCAACCTTTTGTAATTTGGTCTTAGGCGCAGTGAACCTATTTGTTTCAAATTTGGTTTGTGTACACTCTAAAAAAAAATCGCGTAATTTTACTATCAGAAAACGAGCAAACTTTTTGCCTACCATATTTGAAGTATTTTTACGCACGTATTTCAAATAAAATAAAAATTATCGTCAAACGAACTGCAAATGTACACACAAAATGTGTATCTTAGATCAAATGTTAGTTAATATAAGCATTGAGTGTTTAAGTACAAACACTTTATGTGTAGTTTTCATAAGGTGTTTGAAATTAAACAGTATTTGTTTAATTATAAACATTGTGGGTGTAATTTTTAAGCACTATTAGTTTAATACTGAACAATGGTGATTGAAAGGTACACAGAGGGTGGATATTTGCAACAAATATTTGTAATATCCAACATAATGTGTTCAATTTTTTTTTTACCTATTGTCATGGGTATAAATACGCAACTTGCTTACTTTTACACCAAAAATTAAATACAATTTCATGGTAAATTTACACGCAGTTTTTAGAGTGTATGTGTAATTCTATGCATATTAAAATAAATTTAAAATCCCTGAAATGCAGACTGTCCATTTGAGCAAGTTTTAAAGTTATGTTACGCAATTAACTTGCTTTTTCGGGTTAGTGCATTTGCTTAGCATGAGATTTACTTTGAAATTCTTCTGTTTAGAAATTTGGCTCTAGGTTGCTATAACTTGAGCAAAGGAGGCCAACAACCCCGAACAATTCGTGACAGAAGACCAGACGGCACCGATGTGATGTGCCTACGTGCATAAAGTTAGCATTAGGTTTACATGAAATTTGTAAAGCCAAGGTCAACGAAATGAAATGAAAAAAACGTGATGTAGGGCTTTTTACCAACAAGCGATTATTTTAACTGAAATTTCTTCATCTTTTATCTTGTGTGAAGTAAGTTAATACACAAATCACGCTAACTTTAAATAAAAATAAATGCGCAACATTTTAAACGATTTATTAATATGTTAAATCATTTTTAGTATGATACTAGGCTAAAAAGAGTATTTTGTAAATTTTCAACCAGTTTAGTATCGTACTATCTTCTTAACATTTTACTAAAGTTAAAATCACAAAATAGCTACTTTATTTTTTAGTATCGTACTACATCCATATGCCACTTTGACATTTACAAACGTCAAAAAGTTATGTTCGCTTACTTTTTTGCACTATTTTAGGCGTGTTTAGTTGTAGTTTATTAAGAAAATAGATTAAGTATGCTGCTAGTTAAAAAGTGTGTAAAATTAGGAAAATATTAGTAAAGTTCTTTAGTACGACTATTAGCAACCTGTTAAGTAGTATCATGCTAAGACCTTAACATAAAGCTTTTAAAATTTTGCGCCAAAGTTTTTAAATTAAAATTAAATAGGAACTACTTTATAAATATTATTCACCTTGTAATTTCGCATCTGTGAGTTACCTCAAAGTAATAACTGTCACTTTCGTATTTATCTTCTTTTTTTTTTAAATTTTGCTCGCACATAAAGAGGTAAAATGTTTAAACACACTGGCGCAAAATTTTAGACGATTTAGTAATAAAATAATAACGGGTTATACATTTTATGGTTTCAAAAGTAAACGTAAATAAAACAAAACAGATATAATATATTTTTTTAAATGATATTTCTTTTTTATTATAAAGTTTGAACGTTGACATTATGTGCTAAATACTACATCATTTAAATGACCACCACGCGAATTGTTGCAAGCATCGATTCTTTTGAGGTAATTTTGACCACTTTTTGACACATATTGGCCGGTATATCAGCCATAACTTGACGAATATTGGTTTTCAAGTGATCAAGAGTTAAAGTCTTATCTGTATTAACACGGTCTTTCGCGTAACCCCACAAAAAAAAGTCCAGCGGCGTCAAATCGCATGATCTTGGTGGCCAGTTGATATCGCCACGACGAGAAATTACGCGGCCAGGAAATGCCTCTAGCAATAAAGCCATATTCGCTCGAGTTGTGTGGCATGTGGCACCGTCTTCTTGAAACCACATATTCTACAAGTCGTATTCTTCAATAGCAGGCAAAATTAAGTCGGTTATCATATGACCATAACGCTCCGAATTGACGGTGACAGTCGTCCCATCGTCGTTTTCGAAGAAGTAAGGTCCAATCACATCTCCGGACCAAAGAGCGCCCCCAAACAGTGACTCTTTGTGGATTTAATGGCCTCTCTTCAATTAATTGAGGATTCTCAGAACCCCAAATACGACAATTTTGTTTATTAACATACCCAACGAGTGAGAAATGTGCTTCGTCGCTGAAGAAAATTTTGTTCGAAAAATCGCCGTCCACCGCCTGTTGTTCAAGCACCCATTCGACGTATCTACGACGTTGTGAATGTTCAGCTGGATTCAGCTGTTGTATGAGCTGAACTTCATATGGATGTTGGTGTAGATCCAAATGCAAAATATGCCATAATGTGCCGTAAGACAGTCCTAATTCCTGAGAACGACGAGGAATCGACACATTCGGGTCTTCGGCAACACTTTCACTTACAGCAGCTGTTTCTTCAGTGGTACGAGCGAAACGGTGATGCACAGGCATTACAATATCTGTAACCAATCCAGTCTCTTCAAATTTCTTCACAATTTTGCCAATTGCTTGTGTAGTTGGCCGATTATGTAAACCATAATCTCCTCTTAAAGCACGATATGTGGCTGTGGCAGAATCACCATTTTTGTAGTAGGTTTTAACAATTTTTATGCGTTTTGCGAGAGTTAAGCGATCCATTTTCGTAAATGTCAGACTTTCAACTGAAAAAAAAATTGGTTTAACAACTTAATTTGACAGATGTCTAATTCCAGCATTATACTTTTGAAACCGCGAATTGGATAACCCTTTAAATAACTTATTCAATCACATATATTACACTTACTCAGAAATTAAGCATTTAACACGCTATAATGGTAAGATTACTATGTAAGTTTGAGAAGTGTGTCGTCATCCGGGTTTTTTAATTCCCGTTTATTTTTAATAATCCCAAAAGTTCTTCGAATAAAACACTCACTGTTGTCTGCTTCGAGAATTCATTTTTATAAGGATTAATGATTAATCCATGTGCACTTAAAAACCTCCAAGTGATGAAAATGAAGTGGACGAAAAAATTGAAGGTGTGCAATTTCACAAAAAATCGTGCGATTTTTAAAAAAATTGAATTATGATATTGTTTTGAAAAAAAACGGGACTTTCAAAAACAACAGTATAAAAGCTGAATATGGCGCTCAACTCTGTATATTATGTAAGTTCTCTGCACGAAATTTTATCATAAAAGCTATCACTACAATGACCTCCCTCGCTTATATTTAGTTAGTTAGCAAATTAGGGGTTATAGAGAAAATAATCGTCAAATATTAAAAAAAAATTTAGCTAATTGATGTTTTCATTCGTTTTAAAATAAAGGGTTATGCATTTCCAGTATAGGGCTGGAATTAGACATCTGTCAAACTAAGTTGTTAAACCAATTTTTTTCAGTTGAAAGTCTAACATTTACGAAAATGAATCGCTTAACTATCGCACACCGCATACAAATTGTTAAAACATACTACAAAAATGGTGATTCTGCCACAGCCGCACATATCGTGCTTTAAGCGGAGATTATGGTTTACATAATCGTCCAACTACGCAAGCAATTGGCAAAATTGTGAAGAAATTTGAAGAGACTGGATTGGTTACAGATATTGTAAGGCATGTGCATCATCGTTTCGCTCGTACCACTGAAAATATCGCTGCTGTAAATGAAAGTGTTGCCGAAGACCCGAATGTGTCGATTCCTCGCCGTTCTCAGGAATTAGGACTGTCTTACGGCACATTATGGCGTATTTTGCATTTGGATCTACACCTACATCCATTTTAAGTCCAGCTCACACAATAACTGAAGCCAGCTGACCATTCACAAAGTCGTAGATACGTCGAATGAGGGCTTGAAGAACAGGCGGTGGACGTCGATTTTTCGAACAAAATTTTCTTCAGCGACGAAGCACATTTATCATTCGGTGGGTATGTTAATAAACAAAATTGTCGTATTTAAGCTTCTGAGAATCCTCAAGTAATTGAAGAGAGGACATTACATCCACAAAAAGTCACTGTTTGGGGCGCTCTTTGGTCCGGAGGTGTGAGTGGACCTTACTTCTTCGAAAACGACGATGGAACGACTGTCACCGTCAATGTGGAGCGTTATGGTCATATGATAACCGACTTTTTTTTTGCCTGCTATTGAAGAATACGACTTGGAGAATATGTGGCTTCAACAAAACGGTGCCACATGCCACACAACTCGAGCAAATATGGCCTTATTTCAAGAGACATTTCCTCGCCGCCTAATTTCTCGTCGTGGCGATATCAACTGGCCACCAAGATCATGCGATTTGACACCGCTGGACTTTTTTTTGTGGGGCTACGTGAAAGACCGTGTTTATGCAGATAAACCATTGACTCTTGAGCACTTAAAAACCAACATTCGTCAAGCTATGGTTGAGATACCGCCCAATATGTGTCAAATAGTGGTCGAAAATTACCTCAAAAGAATCGATGCTTGCAACAATGCGCGTGGTGGTCATTTAAATTATGTAGTATTTAACACATAATGTCAACGTTCAAGCTTTATAATAAAAAAGAAATATCTTGAAAAAAAAATATTTTATATGTGTTTTATTTACAATTACTTTTGAAATCGCAAAATGGATAACCCTTTACAAATGTTACATAAGAGTTTATTGCCAACGATTCTTTTTTGTTAAAAAAGTTTGTAAGTATTTATTTTTCTGATACAAATTTGCAAACAAAACAGAACAATTCATTCCAAGCAATCAGGAAAATTTGGTGACGGACTGACTATAACTAGCCAGAATTTATATAAATTCTTTATATGTAGTTTCATTACAGTAATTACTGTGGATAAACGTATTGGAAACTAACGAAAATCATATTTTTAAGAAACTTTCTTGCAAGCCCATTCGTCATATTTAGATAAAATGGCATTTCTACACCAGCCCCATTACAGATGTTGTTTTCGAAAGGGGTTGGGTTCGAAAAGCGTTACCATCCCTGTTACCAAATTCCAGCTTTTGGAATCAATAAAAGGTCGACGAAAAACCGTAAAGGAGGGGCATACTGTTAGATTAAAGAAAACCCTAATTTTAGAAAACGGGATTTTAAAACTTTTTGTTCGGGATTTAAAAAAAAAACGGGATTTCGATACGCTCTCTCGAAGATATTAGCTTTGTTTGTTGAACTTAACCCAGGGTCGACTCCGGTTTTCTTGAAAACACAAAAAAGAAAAACAATGGTTTTTCGGTTCTCAACAAAATACCCGAAATTGAAACTTCAACGTAAATTTTATGGAAGGAAATAAGTTAAGTAAATTGATGTTTCCGATTCGATAGTTATCAACATCGATGATGAGTCTTCGCTGTTAACATCAATGTTTTCTAAATAATACTCATCCCTACTTCAGATCTCATGTGACGTTGACAGTTATTCATTTACTTTTAAGCATGTACAGTACATGCGTAAGTATTGTTTTTGTTCATTATTTTTTGGACTGTAATTTTAATACAAATTGAGTTTTTTGCGACCTTTAGTCCAAAATAATATGCGTTTCGTCCTACAATTGGGCTCATCAGTCATATGTTGTCGATGGCTGCCGACACAAATGCAATTTACAGCTTTTAAGAATTGTGAATTATATATTTTTTCTAGGGGAATTCGTTATTCATTTACCTCAACCTGTCCAGCGAAATGTAGATCTGCGAGTTCAGGGTGACCCCAAATAATTTCTAGTTACGGCAAATCTTCAATCTGATAAACTGGCTTTTGTCAGGTCTGGCACTACAGTTTAGACTTGAACGGATCAGGAGGTACAAGGCCCATGATAGCACTCGACACAGCAGGCCAAAGCTCTGGTTGATCCGAGCGAACAGCGAACAAGGCCCCTAGTGTCACTCGATAGAGCAGGCCGGAGCTTTGGTAGATCAGCAGGTACAGAAACACCTGATGGAAATTACCTAACTTGCAACGAAATACCTGTGGAAGATTAGAGCAATAAAGCTATAATGATCAGATCAACTTATATCGTTTATGGTCATATTCAAACTGATGAATAAAATCAGAATTAATATCACCAAGAGACTTTAAGTGTGATCGAACGGGCCATGATTTTCGTTCGTCATTACAGGTCTTCATGCAATGTTTTTGCTAAGAACTGCCATTGCTAAGGTGTGACAATGGCGCAGTGGATAAAGTGCTTGATTGCTAACATAGACGTGTGCGGGTTCGATACCACGCTAGGCGCATTCTTTTCTATACCTCCAATTTTAATTGGATGCCGCCCATGGGTTAAAATGAGACAGTCAATACCTGGTTCTCAAATCCACTGTGCCAAACTAGTGCCGTGCAATTTAGGTTGCATTTAAAAGACCTTAGGTCTTACATGCATATGGTTAAATTAAAAAAAAAAAACAAGGTGTGAACTCTAAGATGAAGAACGAATTCGTATAGTGCGCATAGTTGTTGACGATTATTTATATATACATTTCCTTTTTAAAGAAGTAAGCAGCATGTAACACTTCATTAGAGGGCTTAACGAACAAGCCTAATGACTTGAAAAATCAATTGCATTATCGTAAGTAAAAGACATTTGCAATTCTTAAATACATTTTTTTAGAGCAGATAACTGTGCAAACGTCCATCATTACATCATCACCATCAATCTAAAACTTCCTTCCCATTAAAAATTTTGTACTATTATATAGCATATATAATAATGAATTTTAGTAATGGTTGAAAATCTGTTTTTTTTTCCTTATCCAGCAAGCTTTAGTTAAACCTTATAACATTTAACCAATCACTCGCAAACACAGTATTTTCAAAATTTTTGAACAAACCCACTTTTATTTCATTTATTTTTTTTTTATCCAAAATAATTCTTATCATTTATCAAAAGCCTCATAGCAACCCTCAATGTTTAACCCCATCCTTACACCGCATAGCTCGTCATAAGCCCCATAAAAGTCTCTTTACCAGATTAACTTTTCAAAACGAACTGCGATGGAACATAATCTGTTGACGTGGTGATTTATGTTCAGAACTAAATCAATTTCATTTCACATCAAAAAAGGAAAAAGATATGAAAAAAAAAAATGAATTCTAACAGGCATTTATCCTCATATCATCCCACAATTTGAAAACTTTACGCGTAAGTCGATTTGAGTCGGAGCACAACAACTACAATGAACAAAGCCTCCCAAAGTATGTAGCTTACAAAAGGAACCAACTTCCAACCTGTATAAAGTAATCAATTTAATTTTTTAGTTATTTATTATGATTTATTTTGATGTTGGATTTTCAGCAGTTCAGTGCTAACAATGATATGGTGTAATATATCAGCTGCCAGACAGGAGAACATAGATACCGGGCCGGCAGGACCAATCTTCAAATACAAAGAATGATGTTCACTGTTCGTTCAACCCTCCACAGCCAAACTGCATAAAATATATAAATCACAAAAAAATATGTGTGAAGTTTACGCCGCGGTAAGGCGCGTTTTGCCAGGATTTTTATCCTTTCACCAACATTGTATTTGTATCACACAGTGTTGGTGTTTAAGTTTTTGGCATGCTAAAGCCCTGATAACCCCAAAAACTTCCGGATCGGGGGGGATTCAATTGATGATTCCACATCATAATCGATCATCTCGCTTTGCTTTGCAACTATTTGGCAAGGATAATAGTTAAGGAAGTCGATTTGAAAAAGTTTTTTTTTTTATATAAATGACGCTGATAACTTAGGGAGAGTTCAAATGGCTCCTTTAAGTTCAATTTAGTCTAAGTTAGGTAAGTCAGGAAAGAATGAAGTATTTTCTTGGGAAGAAAAAGTCGAAGAAAGTTTTTCGGTGGTTATAAGATTTGTACATGTAATTTAAATATTTAAAGTGATTTAAATTATCACATACCTGGTGTAGTCAATAGCTGAATAGATTCCTTCCAATTTTTAAAAGCCAATTGACAACATAATAAAAGTTAACACACACGTGTTTGTTAGGCTGTGATTTATCATAAGATACAGGGTGGCACACTAAGAAATTTAAAAAACTTTTATTTTAATCGATATATTTCATTAGTTTTTTTTTTTATTGGATTAAAATTTATTTTTAAATAACTAATGTTTTTTAAAGATGATAGACCGCAAATGACGTCCACGCTCACCCACGCATATGCCGCACCTGATCAGAAAATTATTCATTGCGGTCTGAAGGGTTGAAATTGGGATCGCCTCAATTATGGTCTTAAAGGACTAATTCGATTCAGTCAGATTCCTGGGTTTCGTTTTGTGCACTTCCCGCTTGACATAACTCTGGGGGGTGGCCGTGGCGCGATAGTTGTGTGCTCGCCTTTCACCCTCGTGGTCACAGGTTCGATTCCTGCCGTTGTCTATGTCTTCTTATATCCCATTGGCTTACTCATTACATTCTGTTCAGGCATGACGCTAACAGCATGTGATAAAGTAAACTACTCATAAATATGACAACGAAATAAAATAAAATAATGCGAATTATAAGAGATATAAATAAATAAGACACGCTAATTGTATCCGCTTTAGTTCAGCCGCCATCCCTGGAGATAAAATCTGAGACAACAACCACCGTCTCAATACGTCTCGCCATAAATCTTTCTATCCTTCTTTCTCTTCTTTCATCGGATGCCGCGCTGTGTTAAAAAAACATGTAAAGGGTATTCATAATCCCCTGAGCGCGTCCAAAATTATAAAAAAAAAAACATAAAAAAAGACTGGTGCAGTCAGGTCAGGTGGGCTTGGGGGCCAACGGAAAGTGCAGTTTCTGGATATCAGTTTGTTTGGGAATTTTCGTTGGAGCTCCGCCATAACTTGTGTGGCTACGTGTGCACTTGTTCCATCTTGTTGAAACCAAATCCTGCTGAGAGCGATACGTCTTCGGCGAAGTTCTGGGTAAAACGACTCATTCAACATCTTGAAATAACGGTCCCCATTGACAGTTTGTGTTACACCGTTTTCTTCAAAGAAGTATTGTCCGACAATACACCTTGATGAAACTGCACACCACACAGTGACTCTTTCTGGGTGCAGTTCCGTCTCCTGGAGCATTTTTGGATTAGATTCACTCCATATACGGCAATTTTGCTTGTTAAGATTGTCGTTTAAGTCAAAATGGGCCTCATCAGACATGAACAAACAATTTATCAATGTGTTGTCTTCTTCGGCCATTGCAATCATTTTTCGGCAAAATTACAGGCGAACAGGCAAATTCTGAGGGTTTAACTTGCTTGTAATTTGGACTTTCTACGGAAACAAGTTTAAGTCATCATGAAGTATCCGTTGTAATGACCGTCTGCTAACTCCAATTTGGCCCGATACATTTCGAGTCGAAACACTTGCATTTGCCTGTATTGCCGATGCAACAGCCACGATTGTATCCTGAACCCGAACATTGGGATCTCAATGATACGGTCTTCGTTCAATGCTTCCAGATTCGGCAAACATGTTCACCAGCCTCATAATTGTCTATCTACTCGGGGGAGTACCGCCAAACTCCAGCCTAAATTCCCTTTAGCCGGAAATGATGGACTGCAAATAATGGTATCGCTGCACTATCCAAATCCTTTTTTCAGTATCCCGAGCATTCATTTTGATAAATCTAAATAGTAGCCTATAAGATAAAAAAAAAAATAAGCCGATTACTCACACTAAAAAAAGGTTATTACGTTTTATTTGTGTAGCACGATTCGTGTGCCACCATGTAGGAAATTAGGGGTACTAGACATTAAGCAACAAATTAACGGGAGAAGTGTAAAAATTGCGCTAAAAAAGCACGTTACTGAGGCCAAGGAAATATATCTTATAATTCAAGTGGTTTAGAATGTTTGGAATGTTATTTAATAATTGTATCTGATTTAATCTTTTGAGGAATGAGATATTTTATACCGACAAAATTCAAGAGATCTTAATAGCTATAAGAGATAAGACGAGATGCTCTTCAGAACAATGGGCCCAAATCAAATAGATCGATAACTGTATTTGTCCAGCCAATTCCCCAAAAAAGATATATTAAAATAAAACTTATACGCCGTGTCTTTTCAAGTTTATGGAGATACTTATTAATTTCGAAATACAACAGCTTATTAATTTCGGACAGTATGGCTTTTGCAGCCATAAATCCGTTGTGCAAATCCTTACAATATTTTGCATCTGAAACCTTGCCTTTTTTATGAAAAAAGCGTGCATTTTGTATTGACAAATCTCTTTTTCGTGTTGAATATAGTAAACATTACTATGCAGCAATTTCCATTGCAAGACTTAAAGTCTGAAACCCACACCATAAACGTTGGGGTTTCAGATTTACCACATGTCTAAGGGCCGAATACAACAGCCACGTTTGTTGGGTTTGTTCTCTTCCACAATGACCCTTAGCTTACACCTAATAAAATAGACGACTGATACCTGATGTCAAGGTAATATAGCGTAACGTTACGACTCTACCTACATAAACTGTAAAACCGAAACCAACGTCTTAGTATCTTTTCAGAAGGAAGGTCTCCCAACCGACCCTTCAGCTCTCACAAGAATTTGTACACAGTTTCATAAAGGCTTCAATATCTTCCCCTCTACAGTTTAGAAATACCTTGCCACATACGCTTCTCACTTTGTGTTGATGACACCACAGTTCTAACCCCCGGGCACTATTTGATTGGAAGTTCTCTCAATGCAGTAACCAAAGCAATAATCGATGAGACAAAAACATTTCGATCTAGATGGCAGCTGATTCAAAATATGACTCAAGACTTTTGGAAGATCTGGTCATCTGAATTTATTTCGCAACTCTAGTATCTTTCTATGTAGAAAAAAGGAAGAAAACATAAAAGTTGGTGACTTTGTGCTTATCAAAGAAGACCGACTACCACCAACTGCCTGGATGATGGGGAAAAAAGCGGAAGTACACCCCGCAACAACGGTGTTCGAGCTGCAACAGTCTTTAGCCACAACAAATATTTTAAGCGGTCCATCACTAAATTATATCGATTGCTTATAGAAATTGAGCAACCAGAAATACCAGTGCGACAAATCAACAAACCAAGTACAACCGCTGTCTTGGATATTTATTCTATTCGGACTACTAAACCCGACTACTTCGCTATCCATACCCTACCAACATGAAGTCGAAATAACACCATTTGAAAACCAGCCAGGTATATATTTCGAAGATGTAGGACAAGCAAATCTCTTTTCTACTTCCTGGAAGGCGATAGTGTTTTTCAACATGACTAACTACTGGCATGAGTTCAATACTTATGCAAAACTAGTTAAATCAATGGAAACATTTTGCACATCGGCAGAACCTGTAGAAGTCAAATCAACAATATGTGACGAAACATTGATTCAATTTCAACACCAACTGCAACAAATTGAGCTCAATAACGAAATCCTGCTTCATGCCAATGACGACTCAACGAAAAGACAAAAACGACCCCCCTTTGATTTCATCGGAACGATAAGTAAAGAACTGTTTCAAATACTGGATCAAAGATTCGCTGACAAGTATGTATGAGCAAACGATTGAAACCGTTTAAGAAAATGAGAACTACATATTAAACCTTATGAAAAATCAGACGACCATAATTGATTCTACTGTCAACATCTTTAAAAAAGAACACTGGGAAAATAAGAAACAGATCAAGTTATTGAGTACAATAGTAATGAAACTCAACAACGAAACAAGAAGGTACGAAAACCTAAAGATGTTCTCCTCAGCTGCTCTGAATGCCATTCCAATTATGATATATTATAGGTCGACTCAAAGCATACTTCTCGGTATAGTGCTTTGAACACACACCGGGAGGATACATCCACTTATCCTTACATCCCAACAATTTAAAGACGAGTTAATTAAAATTATCCCCCGATCTTTGATGATTCCTGAAAAGAAATATCATGAATCAATACTCCAACTATATAAAACCTTAAGTGTGAAGGGGAGAGTAACTGGCAGCAACATCATAATAGAAATAACTCTTCCTTTGCTGTACAACGAAGAGTTCAAACTGTACAAGGTGCTCAAAGTTCCAACCTTCAACAATGAAAATTTCACGTTCATCATTTCATCATCAGAGTATTTAATGGTGAATCTACAAGTAAACCACTACTACCCGAGCAACAAAGACGAATTTTCACGTTGCCAGGATAGGCCTTTTGAAACTTACTGGTGTACTCTCCAACATCCATTAAATACCGCTGTACCTTCAGTCAGCTCATGTGAAATTAACATTATTCAACATAACCATAAACTAAGGGACTCATGTCAGATAAAAAACATACCAGCAAAGGCCTACTGGATCGAGATGCATCAACAGAATTCTTGGATAGTGTTCCAAATTCAACGACAGTCAACATCAACTGCGACTTTAATTCAGTGCCGACCATCTTAAGAGGCAGTGGGATAAAGCTGCCATAAAACTGCATGATTCATGACCGGACTATTACAGTTATTGGAAGACAAACGATGAAGAGCAGATTAAAATCTTCATTCCTAAAATCATCCAACTTCTCTGACCAGTTAACATCGCTTAACTTTAAAACAGAGGAACAGCCGATCCTACATCAGTCAAATATTTGGAAATATCGGAACTCGAAAAAGCGATTCAAAGGAAGCAAGAAAATATCTTGCAAGAAATCAGGACCCACTCGCTCTTTAGATCTACTGGTTTACTGCTTATAATCTGCACATAGCCGTAATTATCATATTCCGAAGATATCAACCACCAAGCCCAAGCAAAAGGTCCACACAAACAATAAGGAAGAAGGGTAAAAACTCTGAGACTTCCTTTAATGATATCGATTTTTCCATCACTCCAATTCGAGAGGCCCAGCATGTTGTGACAACAACAGAATAGCCCAACAGCAAGCTATGCACATATCAAACATGACACAACATAACACCACGACGATGGCGATGCGACCCGAGAAGCAACAAGCAATCATCAGCAAAATCTCAAATTTTACTTTTCTGTTCTATTCTTTGTATTTTTTGTTATTTAATTTATTGTAGAGAAAGCATTTATTTTATATAAAAGAAGGATATTAAAACAATAAAGACACTTGCTATTATACAGCAAAGCAAAGCAGTACGTTCTTTCTTGACTTCCCCCACCAAAGGTAAGGGGTCCCTAAATTAAGAATTGTTGAATTAACACTTTGACTCAAAACATTCTGCACTCGTAAAACGTCTTCAAAAGCCACTTTCTTTACAATAATCCTGCCTCGCAGCCATTGCCTTACAATTAAGCCCCAAATACCATGTCCTTCTATTATCAGAACTTAAGAGGAGTCCTTACCTAAAATTTCTTGGTATTTCTAAATTCCCAAAAGATAAAAGAAAGAATTTAAATGGCAATTTGGAAACCATATCGTCAGTAAAACAAATTTATTAAATTAACAGTTTATTTATGCAATTGCTGAAGCTGAACTCAATGTTTAAAGCAAAATGGTGTCAGGAAAGGAAATTAAAAAGTATTGAAAAAGGAGAGAACGATTGACACTTTTAATAATTGAAAAATGAAAAAAAAAAACATTTTCATCCTCTGATCTCTTTTACTCATCATCATTGCGGTACTCGTGATAACTGAGCTGTCAAAAATATTGCAAGACCCGAGGTGATAGAAAGAGTGCGTAGATAAAGTGTTATATTGAAAAATATGTGTTCTCTTCTCCATTATTTGTTTGGTGCATTTCATATATCTATATATATTCACACTCAAACACACTATGAAAATAAAAAGAAACAAAGAGTAGGTAAACTTACAAATGAAGTTTTCAACCTGCTCTTTGTTTTTAGTTTCGTGTTTGTGTTTATTTAGGGTAGGCTTGGACATGTTGGGTTTTGCGATTATAGGGACAAAATTTGTGTCAGAAAAAAAAACATGATTTTGGACTCAAAAACATGAAAACATGATTTGGGTATAAAGGAAACATAAAAATCATGATTTTTGGCATCCCAGCTTCAAATAATTAGAACGTGAATTTTTTTTTTTTGCATTTCTGTCAAAGCGGATTTGCCAGTTGTGTATAAAAGAATTCAATTAAGGTTCCCCCATACTATAGCGAAACTTCTTTCGGCTAAAAACACACTAACCCAGTAGGAAATTCACTCCTCAATGAAAAATGCCTTGTTGAAATCCTATATGACAGCGGTCATATAGGAGAGATTATCATTGATTTCACTCATGAAACGTAGGTGACCGACTGGTGACCGACTGACCAGTTTGGCATTTAAGTAGCTTGTAAAAAGTTATAGAATAGACAAAAACAAAAAAAAAAACTTTAATGAATACACAATACTTTTTCATATGTATGAATTCAATGCAAAACTGGACGCCAAGAATTCTTCCATAAAAAGATTTTTGACCTGCTAAAAAAAATTATGCTAAGATGAAACCTTTTTTTGGGTTTTCCCTCGTTCCGTTCGCGCCACTACTATTGTTTTTTGTCTCATCCTTAAATTGCCAAAAGAAAACTATAATAACCCTAGGCCTCCACTTGAAATAAATGATTGCAAATAAATAAACAGAGAAAATCTATCGCCAATGCAGAACCGTGCCCCCAAACCACTTTCTATGAGCCGCACATGCATTAGAGACGCCAATTAGCTTGCCATCCTTGGTATGTGCATCACATTCCACATATTCGGTGTCGCCAAAAATGATGGGCTTTCTTCAGAGATGCAAGAAATTCTTCTCATCTTCTTATATGGCTGTAATCTGTAAGGCATTCAAAGCTGCAGTATAACTGTCACATTTAGGCAGGAGCTACCAAAACTCATTTGAATCTTTTGGACAGAACTCGTAAAAGACCTCTAAAAATGACTGGCGATAGAACTATAGTGGAAATATTTACATCTAGACCACCGTCGAAATATTTTCTGTCTTCATTACTTTATTGCTATTTTTATAAACAATGTTCTAGCGAAACAGACAGTTGCATTCCTCCCCTTTAAATATTCAACCGTAATACGTGCTCTTCTAGGAATGCTCATTTCATCTGCTTACCCTTGAGCCCAACTTCGGACTTACTGTCAAGTACAGATAATGTTTTTTATAATGTGGCGAATGTGGAATGATTTACACGGCTATATTTTCCCCTTCCATTTTAATATTCAGATATTTAAAACCAATGTTCATATAGGTATCTACTCTTGCATCCTTCCCTACTTTTCTAACGCTCGCACTATGCTCGATCATATTAAGGGTAGTCAAAACCCTTTTAGTGCGCGCATCCGTATAAAAAACAACAAGATACTCATAGAGGAATAAAATGGAAATCAAAAATTAGGTGGAACAAGCAAGTATTCGAACTCAAGCACTTCAGCAATTCGATGAAATCTTTATATTTCTTTCCAGCTACCAACTTTCATTAAATAAATAATAACTTCTTCGCAAAACTCCAAAGCAGCTACCTCTCTCTATTATCCGTTTAAATAATAAATACTAGGAGTCCACATCCACACACAATCTTTATTTTGCACAGCATATGTTACCTCTTCACTATATAGTCTAGATATCACAAACTATAACTTTTTATCCTGCAAAGTCCATAATCATATATCACTGCAGTCCAATGAAATAATTGCTTTCAAACAACCACATGGAAAAGTAAGTTCTAGCTATACACATGCCACACACCATCGAATCTCGACTCGACGTCTATTTTCGGTGGTGGTCTTCCATTATCCGAATGATTTCTGCACTATATGGCCATAAATCCCGGTGACACCCTGGAACAGCAGCTTATAAACGACACTCGTCCACCTCTTTTCCTCGCTCAGTACCCACCCGCTGCCTAATAAAAGGTCAAAGATGGGCTGCACTTGCAAACGGAGAAGGCCAAACTCTGTAGGTATTATAACATTGGACAAAATAAATAAAAGTATCTATAAAACATTTCCCGAATTACATTCTATACGTTTCGATTAACTTTCATAATAATGCCGCGCCACCAGCTGAGGGAGATTGAGCCCCAACATAGATGGTGGACTCAAGAAATCAAGACCAATAGATGAAGCGGGAGAAGCGAAAACTTGTGTATTGCCGCAATGAAGCTAAAGTAAAGTTTTGCGCTATCTAAAGTTTATTTGGACTAGCAGAACTATACTGGAGTTATAAATAGTGTGAGTGGAGTATGGAAGAATCCGCACTACATTTGGCTTAAGTATGATGGTTGTTGGTTACAAAACTTAGTTCTTTGACATTGCTGCACGTTTTGCTTGCAAAAGACCAAATATTGTTCGGAATACTTTTCCAATTTCTTTTTCTATAAGAGGGCGGTGCGCGGATGTGATGGAGAATGAAAAAAAAAATACGAGCGAAAAGTTTTTCTTTCACTTCAATGCGAACTCATAAATTTTTATATATGTGACGCAGAGTGGAAACACTCGCATGGGACTTCTTTTCCAACTAAAAAGAGTAAGGGCCATATTGGAAAAAATATGCTTCTGATTGAGGTGAATTTTACCATCAATTGATTTTATCTGTTCGACGGAATATAAGACAACCGATTGCAGGAAGCTTTTGAGTTGGTAATTATAATCGTCGATTTCACGAACATATTTAATAATTTCAATAAAATATTTTAACCTGAATTCAGGTAATTGCCATTCACCTAAAATTAAAATTGAATTTCTATAGAACATCTAGAGAAACTTTAGAAGCGAACATACCTTGAACAATGAGTATTTCGTTATTCTTGTTGTCAGGTTGGCGGACGTTACGTTAAAACGAAAAAAATGGATCTTTGAAAGATTTTTAAGGAAAGCACAGGGAAAAAGTTTATTTTATTTTATTTGATGTATTTGAATGCCCAACAACAACTTGAGTGTGCTACCACCAAGTTTTTTCTCAATTATTTTTGGCTGCAATTATAGCTATTTCACGACCTGGCAAGGTCGATCATCAGATTCCTTTGCTCTAGTGGTGCTGGTCTACTTTTTCATTTTAATTGAAAAACTTCGTGTGCCTTCATGGTGTATTGAACCATGACCAGCCGCTTAGTAGACAACGCACTTCGCATCACGTCACCGAGCCCACATGATCAGATCCAACCTAATGCAGTTTTTTTCTGTTTATTAAATGCATTGAAACGACTAGCGCTAATAAGCCACACAAGTTTGTTGTTGTTTATTCGGGTTCTTTCTTATTTTCTCCTTACTCGTTTATAAGCCAACATTTTTGTTGTTCATATAAGGGCGAAGATTTTTTATGTGAAAGATTTTGATAGATTCTTTTTAAAGCCATTTTTCGTATCATTTGATGACTATGAATGCCCAACAATTTATTTTATTTTTTTTTTGTTTTTTTTTTATTTTATTTTATTTTGTTTTATTTTATTTTTTTTTATTTTATTTTATTTTTTATTTTATTTTATTTTATTTTCCTTTATTTTATTTTATTTTATTTTATTTTATTTTATTTTATTTTATTTTATTTTATTTTATTTTATTTTATTTTATTTTATTTTATTTTATTTTATTTTATTTTGTTTTATTTTATTTTATTTTATTTTATTTTATTTTATTTTATTTTATTTTATTTTATTTTATTTTGTTTTATTTTATTTTATTTTATTTTATTTTATTTTATTTTATTTTATTTTATTTTCCTTTATTTTATTTTATTTTATTTTATTTTATTTTATTTTATTTTATTTTATTTTATTTTGTTTTATTTTATTTTTTTTTATTTTATTTTATTTTTTATTTTATTTTATTTTATTTTCTTTTATTTTATTTTATTTTATTTTATTTTATTTTATTTTATTTTATTTTATTTTATTTTATTTTATTTTATTTTATTTTATTTTATTTTATTTTATTTTATTTTATTTTATTTTATTTTATTTTATTTTATTTTATTTTATTTTATTTTATTTTATTTTATTTTATTTTATTTTATTTTATTTTATTTTATTTTATTTTATTTTATTTTATTTTATTTTATTTTATTTTATTTTATTTTATTTTATTTTATTTTATTTTGTTTTATTTTATTTTTTTTTATTTTATTTTATTTTTTATTTTATTTTATTTTATTTTCCTTTATTTTATTTTATTTTATTTTATTTTATTTTATTTTATTTTATTTTATTTTATTTTATTTTATTTTATTTTATTTTATTTTATTTTATTTTATTTTATTTTATTTTATTTTATTTTATTTTATTTTATTTTATTTTATTTTACTTTATTTTATTTTATTTTATTTAACTTTATTTTATTTTATTTTATTTTATTTTATTTTATTTCACTTTTAAATTTAAAAAATATTATTTCATTGTGAAATTCATTTATCGTATAACATTTAGCTATAGGAAAAGAAAGTTTAGTTGAAGAAATTATGGTGTTTGCTTAGATTGAACTGGGGAGCAAGTTGGGATGTTATTCGAGGATGCAATTTAGCGAGGAAAGTAAAATGTTGATCATATGTGTAGTGTGTGTTGCTATTTTCCTTTAACTTGCTTTGTATTTAGCTGTATTCAACTGTATGGGCATAAGAGTTGCCATTTCAGCAAAATTAAGCGTTTCAAAATGAACAAGTATCGTTAGTTAAAAGATGTGAGGAAAAAATAATGTGTGTTACCTTATTTATTGTGTCATGAAATTATTAATATTTCTTAATAACTTAATGAATGGACCCATTCTTAAAGTCTTGCGGCTGTTCAGAAATCAGTATCAGAATTCGAACTTAAATTTTAGGGTAACTTGACAGTATTACGTGACACAGATTTTGAGCTTAAGTCTTCATTTTATGTTATGACTTATTAATAAAATGTAATGCTCAGCCATAGAACTTTTAAATGTTTAATTTCTAGATTGCAAATTCGTATAATGAAATGGTCTTAAAAATATGTTGTTGAGATTAAGACGTCATTTCATATAAATCGTCTAAAGCCGTTATCCGTGTTTTATTGAGAATCTATCCATTGTACCGTAGGTTATTCCCAAAAAACGCATCGACGACGCATCTGCTTTGCAAACGCATCCGTAGCAAAGCAGAATTTACTCACCTAACAAATACAAGAACCTGCTTTCTATGAAAGTAAAAACAAAAGTCTAATATTTATTCGAGTATCGAATGGTATTATGTTATTAGTTGGTAGTGCCAATAACTTTGATGAAGCTCGAAGTCTTTGGTCGTAGAGTTTTAATTTTCTGTCAATGGCCACTTTCACCCTTTTATTAGATAAGTTATCTCAGATATCAAACTATCCGAATATATTTGTAAATGATTCGGAATATTAAGTTGAAAGCATTCAAAAGTCAATAATTTTTATTTTAGTATGTGTCCTTTTCTCAAAAATTTCTTACGTACAGGAAATAATAATTTCTAACGCAAGAAACTCGGCCAAAAATAAGTTCTGTTCCTTACACTAGTTTTATTATGTTTTTTGGTTCTCCTTGAAGATAAAAATTTCTTTGTTGCTTATTTACACTGCAAATTTGAAAAAAAAAAAACAATTACTGTTTCTCTCCATTTGTTTCATTTCTAGTCCATACAAATTATTTCCTACTCAAAGATCTACCACTCTCTCTATTTTTCGGTCCCTAAAAAAAAATCTCGATTCTCGTTTTAGGTGATTGTCTAAAATAGATTTTTGAATCGTTTTTTTAGGTCCAAAACTAACGGTACCTGCCATACAATTTCTTCTACCATCTCAATTATCTCGAAAACGGCTCTAACAATTTTTATAAAAATTGGTGTGTTTACTACTTTGGGTATGGTCTACAATTTGGCCAAACACTTGTTTTAATATGTCGTTATTAACGGTATCTGCCATACAAACATATTATTGATTTTTGACTTTCTCATAAACGACTCAACGGATTTCGGTTTCAAATTCTAAATAATACTGCAATTCAAAATTTTCGGAAAAAATTTTTTTTGGATTTTCGAAAAAAAATAATTGTTTTTTTGAAAAGTCAATATTTCGGAAAGGGGTTGACGATTTTTTCTGAAATTTTGTTTCAAATTCATATTATTAAATATTTAAAATGTTCATACCATTTTTGTTTAGAATTTTAATATACATATACAAAATTAAGTAATTGAAAAACGATTTTAAAAATACATTTATCGGTTTATGTATAATAAACTTATTATACATATCTATTAAGAATCTTCTATATAATTATATGATCGAACATAGGGGCAAGTCCGTGAGATCCAGTCGTGCATTTGATTATATTAAAAATTGGAAATTTTCAGATTTAATTTCGTCTGCGGGGAAGGGTGATACTCGTATTTTAGAGCTTTTCGGCGAAATTAGGTAAGAACTACATTTTGGTAACTTCGACCTAAAATACTTTTCAAATCAGATTTTCACGATCTCACGTCCTTTTAACCCTTGACGGACCAGAGAATATAAAAGTGGACATAATCATTTTTTCTTTCAAAGCACGACTATTTATCCCAATTACGAGATTCGTATAAAAGATATATGCTGTCATATATCGATGTTTTTAACTTTTCGAAAATATAAAAAAAATAATATGGTGGTATTTAAATTAACTAAATCTATTTTTAACAACAGTACTTAAAAAGGACTTTCTGTCCATATTTTATTTAACTCATTTTTAATTAATCTCTCTACTCCAACTCGATTTTTGAACTGCATACGAACGAAGTTCAAAAAATACTTAATAGTAAAATAAGGAATGCAAACATTTTTGCATATAAGCACTATGCCAACACACCCCTCCACTTTCTCAACATTTAATTTATTGAAACAAAAAAAAAAAAACGTCAAACACATTCAATAATTTTCAACATTTGGGAACACACAGATGTGGAAAATTAAACTTTTTGATATTTCTTACTAATTTATATAATATTATATCTTATTTGAATTTTTTAATTCAAGTTTTAGTTTTCTTATTTGCCTTTGACCTAAACAAATATAAACAAATCGATTGTTGATTTTTAGCATTTAATTATTTGACACGTGCTCGAATTTTGCTTAGGATCTGTTTTGGAAAATCCTACTGTGCTGCCGATAGATTTTCCAACAAAATGCAGCTTACAAAACTAAGTAAATACAATTCGAGACACAAATAAACTTCAACGATCTATCCACTCTAGCATTCTACTTTAACTTTTTATCGACCTTAGCGAATTGTATGTAAAATTCTACGACATATAAATTTACGATGGATAAATTTCCCAATAAAACACGGCTATTGTTAAATTTTAAATTTTATCTTACAAAATTTATAATTCTGGCAACACTGTTAGTACGAGTATCATAAAATGTCTGAAGAATTGTTGTGTGCGCATTGAAAATTGCACCGAGTGGTCAGTAAAAAATTAGAAAATATTGAATATTCATTGGAGAAGCATTTAGAAAGAGTGCTTGAGAAGATTCAGGTGGATGTAATGACGTGGAAAATAATAAAATGTGAAAGAGAATTGGATCACTGATGGAAATTCAATTTCAATTGCATCAATGTTTTTCAAATGAATATAATTGCAAAATGTACGATTTACCTGTGATACATACAACCCATATATACAATCTATCTTCAGATTTTAATCAAATAATATAACATGAATATTTTGAATAATAATTACTCGTATATTGCTGTATATCTGTTTGTTTGTCTTAATTAAATTAAGTGCGGTATTATCATAATGGGAATAGATGGATTTGACAGCAACGGCTTTAATATGTCTGAAAGGCTAATTTGCCATCAGCAGCCCGGAACTTTTAAGTCTGAATTTGAATGGCAGTGGATTTATTTTTCAGCCATTTTCTGGTCAATAATTGCTTTCCCGAATACATCAACCTTCTTTGTTCATTCTTCAAATAGAAAATTCACTTATCAAAAGACTATCCAAAAAGAAGAATTCTGAGAAGAAAAAAAAAGCATTCTTTTTAAAGTAACCCTTACATTTCCCAGTACACCTCTTAATTCTCTCAAGCTTCAAATTGCACTCCGAATCATCCATTAAAAAACATCAACAACAAAATATGCAACTCAATGCTTCGGAAAAATGCTCCAAGGACACACATAAAGAAACCACAAAGTCATGCATCCGTTTGGGTTAAGCGGTACACGTTTCCAAGTTAAGCCCTCCTCAATATAGCCCACCATGTTAGTCCAAAATCCGCGTGTAGAAGTATGCCTAACCTAAAAAGAGCTCTTCCATCACTGAAGTTATTTGGTTGGAACTATTTTGCACTTTACGGACACGGAGCGTAGATATATGCACACATTTACACTACACCACAAACGCACCACCAAAGTCGACTATTTGGTACTTAGCATCCCAGTGAAGATATGCAATGGCTGAGCTTCTGATGGCTGATGGGTTTGCAAATGGAGGAGGAGGTTTCGTCGAAATTGGGGACACAACACGTTCTGCCCGAAGCTTGAAGCATTAGACACAGCACACAGACAATAGACATTGCTGGCGCGTCGAGGTTTATTAATGGTTTCCGGTTAAGCCTTGTTCCTGTACAAAGTGTGATGGTTGTCGATCGCAGCTTGCAGGCGATTCGATTTTATTTTTCCACATCGCTGATGTGTTTATGTGTGTTCGATTCGTTGAATGGCTTGAAGTATGAAGTTCCTCGTTTATCCGTATCCCTGTAGCCGCCATGGCCCGTGATGATGGTGGTTGTGTCCATTGCATAGTTTGTCGGAATAGCACTATGGTTTTCATTAATGGTTTTGGAATGCAGTTAAGGTTTGGTATTTTGAATAAATGGACGACGAGGAAGATATTTGCCAGCCGTACTCAAAAAACAAGTAGGTATTTACGAAGTTGCCATAAGAGTGTATACATTATTTCGAATTTAAAAACTTTCTATGATATTTTGTTCTAAACTCTGGAATAAATTTGGAATTTAATATTTGAGTTTGTTATTGAAATTTAAATTAATAATTTTTAATTCTAAAATCCTCAATGCCAACATTCTGAATTCCATTTTTCCTAACAAAAAAATTCCACACAAATTATGATTTTTATTTGCGCTATGTATTAAATGGTAGGTAATGCTTAATGTGTAAAAAAAATGCACAAGTGTGTCGTGCTAACGACTTTAATGTATCTAACCATTGACGAAATTAGTTCAATGATGAACATTTGGCAAACGCCATAATCGCCGAGCGAAATGGGACCAGTTACCTGTTAATTTCAAAGATTGAGCTCCAGCTCATCTTTGATTCACCAAAGAAAAAGAAATCAGTAGGAGTCGATGGTATATCCAATGTTGTACTACGACTTGTGCCTCAGGAAGCAGTTGACATTTATACCACACTGTTTAACAACGCGCTGAATAATGCATATTATCCATTGCGGTGGAAGACAGCAGTGGTGCATCCTTTCCCCAAAAAGGGAAAGGACAACTCCAATCCAGCGAATCTACGGTCGATAAGTTTCCTTCCGAGTATTAGCAAGGGGTTTGAAAAGATTATTAATAAGGCTCTGTTCAAGTGGGCGGAGGACAACAAAATCATACCGGATACTCAGTTGGGTCTTAAGACGGGACATGACACAATTCATGCCGCGTCTAAACTCGTTTCTGATGTTCAATGGAACAAATCTAAAAAGCAGTGTACGGGTGCCTGTCTGCTTGACATGGAGAAGGCCTTCGACACCGTATGGTTAGAGTGTCTCTATCTAAAGCTTGCCAGACTTGGTATAAGTAAACCGCTATTGTACATGATTTATGACATGCTAAATGGTAGAAAGTTTGTTGTCAAGAGTGGCAATGTAACTTTTACCACAGTTTTTAATATTAACAATGGTCTTCAGCAGGGAGCGGTTAACTCGCCGATTCTCTTCAGCATTTACACCAGCGATCTGATAAGTAGTCTAACTCAGGCAATTGCGTACGCCGACGATCTAATTACGTACAGAACAGCTTCAACAAGTGAGGTCATTAAAATTCTTTTGCAGCGTGACTTCGACAAGATTCAGCGAAATTGTGATGACTAGAAGTTGAAAATCAATTTCCAGAAATCAGAAACAATTCTGTTTAGGAATTCGTTGTCTAGCGCCTCAAGGCATACGAGACAGAACTGGCGCAAGCTGGTGATCGTAGGACCACGTGGACATCCACTGGCGACTAAAAGTGTAGTAAAGTATCTTGGCATCTGGTTGGATCAGTACTTGTATTTCGACAGACATATAAGTGCTGCTCTGGCCAGGGCTAGGGGAGCATTTGCCCTGACAAAACGATTGTTTTATAGCAGTCGTCTTGACAGCAGGGTGAAGGTGATTTGCTACATGGCCCTCATCAGGCCGATGATTGCCTATGGATGCCCGGTGTGGTTCAACGTTGCCCCATCTCAAATGGAAAAGATTCGGGTGTTTGAGAGGCAGTGTCTTCGACGCTGCCTTGGATTACACAGATATTATTCTAACCAGGTTCTATACAACGGAGCCAACATAAACAGAATAGATAATTTTTTTTTTTAAGCTGATTCGGGGGCACGTTGCAAGAGCGGTGTCTTCAACTAACAACTTAATTTTTGGGGCGTATCACCCCAATAACGAATATTTCGAGAGTGCGCGGTTAAGTGGCTACATCCCTCCCGAGGCATTCCTCTATTTAGACAGTCGAAGGCTGATACAGGATGGAGGGGCGGTTCCGCTCATCTACCACGTCAGCCGGAAAACTGTGGATAGGCGACTCCTGTATGGTCGAGACGTCATCGCTCAAGGTGGATAAGAGCGCCTTCGGTTCAGTAGGACTGTGTCCGATCGGGACCGGAGGGATAGGGCGAAACAGGAGAACCAGTTCTAGTGGCTCTCTGAACAGCATCATAATATATAAAGTCGATGAAGATAGTATATCTTGGCCGACTTACATAGATTTAGGGCAATTAGGAATAGGGAACAGTCGGGGTGGCACCAACAAAAAAATTAAAAATATGTATGTATGGGGAGCATACGTGCATGTTCTGCGTGTCTGTACATGTATGTGCGTACGTATATGTATGTGCGTATGTACATGAATGGGTGGGTTGCATTGTGTTGTGTGGCTGCATGCATATAAAAAATAAACAAAAAAAAATTAAAAAACTGTGGCTGTTCTAGTTTTTAAGTAGTTTTAAGTGGTTTTGGGTATTATTAGGTATTTTAAGTAGTTTGAGTTATTTCTAGTTAGTATAAGTTAGTTTTATTTAGTTTTAATTATTTTTAATCTATATTTAGGTTTAGTTTATAAGTAAAAAAAAAAACAAAAAAAAAATTATAAGTTACCAAGTTTTTTTGTAAAAGTTTCCTTGCAAAATAAAATAAAATAAAATAATTAGATTTAATTAAAATAGTATTTAGGTCGAAAGACATTAGTTCTAAGAGTTATTGTTTGGTTTAGAGCGCCCGTAAAGGGCCAGGAAATTAGTTGTAAGTTATTGATAAGTAGGCTAGTTTTAAACATTTTTGTCTAGCTTTAAGATAGTTATAAGTTAATATGAAAAAAAAAATGAATTTACAAAAAAAAAAGTGCCTTGGCTACTAAGCGGCTGGTCATGGTTCAATATACGATGAAGGCACAATAAGTTTTTCAATTAAAATGGAAAAGTATACAAGCACCACTAGAGCAACGGAATCTGTTGATCGACCTTGGCAAGTCGTGAAATAGCTATAATTCTAGCCAAAAATAATTGAGAAAAAACTTGGTGGTGCACACTCAAGTTGTTGTTGGGCATTCAAAGTCATCAAAATTGATTTTTTTTAAATCGGAAAACCACTTTTTTGAAAATTTGAGTATGCAATATTATTAATAGGTACTTTTAAGGACAACTGCATAAGAAAGGCCTTAATCGGTTCACCCAATAGTAAGAAAGTCGAAAATATAAAAAAAGGTTCTAGGGCAATACCATTGATAAGAACACAAAATACAATATTTTTTTTATTTAAAATTGGACAGCACTAATATAAGAATACACACATTTCTTATCCAAATTATTACAGTATTCTTCATTTTAATTATCTCCAAAATGACACTCACGGTTTTGATAAAAGTATGTGTACTACTTTAGACATGATCTACATTTTGCTAAATTGTTTTTACATATTTTGTTATTACGGTACCTGTTATACAACATTTTTGTTTAGTTTTTGATTTTCGACCTTCTCATAATCTCAGCGGATTTCTATCAAAATGTTTACACCGGAGATTCTTTGAATTCTAAATAATACTCCATTTCAAAGTTTTCGAAAAATATTTTTTTTTTTGGATTTTCAATATTTCGGAAAAGTGTGGACGATTTTTTTCTGAAATTTTGTTATTAAGTTTACACACTACTAAATACAAATTTTCCAAGAATTTTAATTCGTTTCCTAAATATCTATATAAATATAAATTTTCAAAAAAAAAATATTATTTAAGAATAAATTTGAAAATATTTGGCTTACAATAATGTTTAAACTTTTTAGGAGCTTCCAAATAAGAAAATCGAATGAACCGTTTTCTAGAAAATCGTAAACCAATAAAATTGTTCTACTAGAAGTAACAAAAATTTAAAAAATAAAATACACGACTGGATCGCACATACTTGCTCTTATATTTGATCACATTTTATGAAAAGGCAAAATATATTTTTAAAGTCGTTTTTTACTAAATGCTTTTTATACAACATATCTTTAATTTTTTTCTGAATAAATTTGGTACGGTTATTTTGTGTAGTTAATAATATAAGCCTAAAAATATAATTTCGAAAAAAAAACTATTTATAACCGTTTTGGAAATATGTATTAAATTTTCAAAAATTATCCAAAATCCAAAACGACATGGTCATTGTTTAGAATTTAAAGGCAATCCTGTCTAATAGGATAATCTTAAACGAAATCCGTGGAGCCGCTTATGAGAAAGTCGAAAGTCGAAAATCAAAAAATGCTTGTATGTCAGGTATACCGTTAATAACAAAATTTGTAAACAAAAATTAAACCAATTGGAGACTTCACTAAAAGGAGTACACACACTAATTTTTATCAAAATCAATAGAGCCATTTCCGCGAAAATTAAGATGGTAAGAAAATTAGTATGGCAAATACCGTTATTTTTAGTTTTAAAACAAAGATTCAAAAATCTATTTGAGACAGGCTTAAAAACCAATTTTAGGCTGTAGATCGTTGTACAAGCAGACAGACAGAGATACAGACAGACCAAATTGCGGAACCCACTTTTTAGGTGTTCTCTATCCTCGTAATGTGAAGTTTGATTAAAATCTCGAGTTCGATTTCTTTCCCAAATGCGAAATTTGTCCTATAGTACCTATGTATGTACATATATCGCAAGTAAAACTCAAAAATAAATATTAACGAATGCATATTCCCGCAGAATTAATGATTTTTTTTTATTTAATCGTTGGAGCCGTTTTTGTGAAAAATAAGAGTCAACTTTTTTGATAAAAAAATGCACAGATTTGCCGTTATATTTGTTCGTAAAAAAATGAAAAAAAAACGGGTGAACATAATACCGAAAAAAGAATATGTACCAACTTTGAAGAAAATTCATCAACCGTATCAACCGTTTCGTTTCGCTATCATTGTAATCTCAAATTTGATCAAAATCTTGATTCGAGTTTTCTTACGAATCCAAAACTTACCAAAAAGTACTAATGTAACTATAAGTTAAACTTCTATATTTTTCTTTCAAAGCCAGTGGTGTGCCAAGTAGACTACAAATGTAGACTACACGATTGTCTACATGTAGGCAATTCGATGTATACAATTCACAATTGTCGACATAAATTTGTCGACAATGTAGACATTTTAGACAATTCGCAAAACCATCATAATTCATAATTTTGTCTACTAAAATTTATAAAATCACGAAACATAAATCTTAAAAAAAAATAATCAAGTTCTTCCATAACTTATTCTATGTTGCTTATAAAGTTTAAGTTGCAAATATTTAAATTAGAGATACCGAAAAACTTTAAATATTGGGAGACATCTGTTATAATAAACCTACCTACTAAAATTTAATAGGTCTACTTAATCACTGCACTTAAAATTTAATGAAGACAATTATTTTTTTGTGCGTTGTAAATTAATTATATATTGATGGAAATCCAACATGTATTCTAAATAAGTATTCGATATTTATATTTTCATTATTTTAACTTAATTCGTTACAGAAATCGAAAAAAGTTCTGCACTAACTCGAACCAGTGTTGTTCCATGTAGACAAAAAATGTATACTACACGATTGTCTACGTGTAGACAATTCAACGTAGACAATTAATCTTTGTCTACATGTCAATGTAGACAATCAATTTTATTTCAATTTTTTAATTTTTTTTTTAAATCATATAAACAAAACAAATTTGTATTATTTGAGTCTTTCACTCTGCATTTTTTATTTATTTCAACAAAAATAACAAAAATAAAAAATCGTAAATTCTTATGTATTTCATAAATACAAAATTATTCATTTTCGTCTTCGACGTCTTCATCAAAACAATTATATTGTTTATCCTCGATTCTCAGTGAATAATAAAGATGAAGGAGTTTCTTCGATCGTTCAAAAGTCAAGCGGTTCCTCGACATGGTATGAACATGCGACCAGCTTGAAAAAACTCTTTCAATTTGAGCGGAAGAGGCTGGAATAAGAATAAGTTTTTTTGCCAAATTTGCCAGATTTTGATGTTTTATAGAGGCCATATTCCAAAAAACAATTGTTTTTTTAATATCTTTTTCATAAAGAATCTTAAAGAAGTTGATTTTTCTATTAAAAGAGTCCCAATCTTCAATTCCTTCACTATTCAGATGCTTAAACAAAAACTGGCACACGATTTCATTTTGACTAACCGTCAGCTTCCCATTGGCAAAATGAGGGTGTAAATAATAAGCTGAAAGAGCATATTTGTTTAGAGCCATATCCACGCGCGATTTCAAAGATGTTTCGTGTATCTGAGAGTTTTAAACTCAACCAAAGATGAACTGCTTCTCCACCAGAACAATCAACCGCTTGACACCTGTTTATTAAAGTGCAGACTGGATCAAGAAGCTCGATGTAATTCTTAACATCATCAATAAGCTTTTCATCAAACATCAACAAAGCTACAGTCTGCTTTATTTTTTTGGTAGTTGATTCTGCTGCTACAATTTTCATTATATCATAATTTTTTAACAAGCATTTATATGGATCACGGTATGAACACCATCTATTTTCACATGGCAGTATAATTCTGGAGCCTCCACGATTTACTACCATTTTTTCAAAATCTACTTGTTTGAGATGAGGAACTGCAACTTTTGGAACTCAATGAAAATGATGAGCTTGTTGTCGCAACTTGTGATTGAATTTCGCTTGAATCAGTATAGGTAAGAGTTGTTGGATCATGAGTTGAACAACTGTTCAATGGGTCGGTTTTGTGAGCTGCTTCCTACAGAGAATGCGTCAGATTCAATTTGATCGATTTTAGTAAAATAAAAATACTTACACAGCTATTTAAAACATAAACATTATTGCTGTCAACATCGTTTGAAAGAGAGATAGACATCTAACAAATAACATTTGTGAGTTATAAATTTTATACAAAAACACAATTTTTTACTACCGTCTCAGAGTTTTGAATGCCGGAGCTCGAGCTTAGATCATTGTCATTAATAAAAACAATCATAGAAACATCACCGGATTCAGATGCCGCAGGCGATTGGGATGGTTTTGCAGGCATTCCTTTCCAAATAGAATGTTAAAGCATATGGTCAATGGCCAATAAATAATATGATTTTATGGTTTATCTAATACGTTTCTATATTTACCTGTGGCTGCGCAGACGGCTTTCTGCAGTGTTATGTAAGCTTTTATTGCACACTGTGCAATATGCTACATATTTGTTGTTGGATTTCATTAAAAGGAAGACCAATTCATCAAATGCTTTATTTTTGCGTCGACCAGACATAATTTTATTATCAAAGAACTCAATTTTTCGATATTTAATTGAAGTCAAACACGCACCTTTTCTAAATAAAAGTCAAGTAAACCTTGCGAAAGAACAATCGAGGATGCCAGATAAGAATGAAATATCCTCATCGTCTACATTGTCGACTTCATTATCTACATTGTCTACATTGTCTACATTGTTGACACTATTGTCTACGTAGAAAGGTGGACAATCTAAGTCGACGCGTATTTTATAATCCTACAGCAGTCCGAAGAGCTCCGATTGAATTAAACCAACAGTTGGAAGAAGGGAATCATTCCCATAGTTTCCAAAAATTAAATTTTAATGCAAATCCCATTAATGTTATGTCGAAAAAAGAAAAAAAACATTTTTTAACAGAAATGGCGTTAGGCAATATCGCCCAAATCGATTTTGAAATATCACCTAAACAATTTTGAACAAATTGTTGTTGTATTTTTGTCTCCTTTTGGGTGTTATTTCTAATCATCCTATTTTTATAAGGGAAAGAACACCCAAAATTCAAATATGTAAATTAAAATGAAAAGAACACCCTAAATGGGAAATAGCGCCTAAATATGGAAATAATCCCCACATATTAGGAAAATGATGACAAATAACGCCCATATATTATGAGAAAAACGCCCAAATCCAAATCTTGTCAATAGATGTACCCTTTTTAAATCAAACCTGCCGATTTTTGTAATGATTTCATTCGAGAAATTTAGATGTGAAATTTATTGTTTACATTGTCGACATATTGTCTACATTGTCAACCGATTGTCTACGTTGAAATGTGGACAATTAAAGTCGACACGTAGAGGAACACCACTGATTAAAAAAATGTTTCAACCTAAAATTTAAAAATGTTTAATTTAAAAAAAAAACTCAAAACTTTTTGTGTTGAAAATATTATATTTCAAAAATTGAACTTTATGTAGCTTTACTTTAGAATACATATATATATAGTCCTACGAACTGACCAGAAAATGTTTTTCTGTTTTTTTTTTGTTTGAAATTTAGTTTAAAAAAAGAAATATTTCTTTATCGCTTTATAATTTTTTAATTAATTTAAATATTAAATCTTAATTATACTCAACTAATTAAACTAGAAGTGAACGTTTGAAGGAATTATAGCTTTGGGTTTCTTTTTTGAGAAAAAATCTACTTTCCTATATTTTTTATTTCTATTTTTTTTTTATAATTTTACAATAATTCTAAGAATTGTCAAAACCAATTTACTTTAAAATTGCATTAATTTTTTTTCTGCATTTGAAAAATTTATTTATTTTGTTAGGTATAAATCATAATGTAATAAACTATTTGTTCATCATTCCATTATCGATTTTTTTTCGTATCTATTTGTTTCTCTATGGAGGCTATAACAACTATTGTAATTCGTATATAAGAAATAATATTCTTGTAAAATCAAATGCATATTCTGTATAAAATAAAAGGGATACCTATGCTTAAATGCACAAAGTTGAATTATAAATAAATAAATTGAATTGAAAAAAAAAAACAGTATATAAAGAGTGTGAGATATTTTCATGGAAATAATCAAACCAACCATGTTTTATCATTAGGTTTCGTTGATGGTAAACGGACGAGAAACTGACTAAATATATTTAACAATCCACGTGAATAAAGGAAATCACTCTTTGCAGGGCATTCGGCACGTGCCTGCGCTAGCCATAAATGTTCTTTAATTTTATAAGATAAATCTTTCCATACATTATATATAAACTTAACCCCAGTTATGTAAACTTGTAATCAAGTCCAGTAAAGTGTCGAACTTTTCACAAATTGAAGCTAACCTTGACTCTTATGAATAGAGGTTATGTGTGCTGTAAAACTTAATGTGGTCCACTTAATTTCTATCGAAAGAAGGTCGAAGACCAAAAGTTTCATTACGAATTTCTAAAATGTCAACGTACCAACTGGCATTGGTGTCTAATACATATTTCAAAGTCAACTACAAGTAGGTAAATTGATTCATAAGTGTTCAAAATATTATAGTAATCTTTGCGCACTTAGTGTTGGTTAAGAACTTATTTTATTTATTAAAAAAAAAAAAAAAACAAATGGTAAGTATAATTTGCAAACAAAAACGAATAAAGTTATACTCTTTGATATACAATATATTTAGATATCTAAATCTTTATTGAAAAAAAAATAACTAAAAATTTTAGGTAATCCAATTTTGGGACAATTTATTTGTAACTTAAAAATAGCAGCAAGGCGAATTTGTACAAAACAAATCTGGCTGACCTATATAATGCAATTTATGGTTGTCAAATGAATATTTATGTTGTACTAAACTACGCCAGTACGTAAATTTACGTTTACGTTATTTTTTTTTAAGCACAGTAACGACAATGTTTTAAGTTTAAGTTTAGTTTAGGTTTATTAAATTCATTGAACGCCTATACATTAAGAATATATTTCTTATAAAATAGTATAAGGCTTTCTAAGACTTCCTAACTCTCTGCGATACTGAGACTCACTACTAACTCTCCTTATGTGTCTTAGTAGGGAGTTCCACAATCGGATGGCGTTGATGAAAAATTGTCTCTGTGAAGCCTGACAAGAAAAACGTGGCAGTACAAGATGTCGGGACCTGTTTGAAGAACCGAACTCTATTTTACTAAATACGCTTCAATGTTGTTTTGACTGAATTATGTTGTAAAGTAAAACAAGAGTTCGATAGCGCATGAGTTGATCCAATGCCATTTTTTAATATTTGAGTTGAGAAACTAGATACCCTGTCAAATTAGCGCAACCCGATTATATAACGCGCCGTATTGTTGAAAGCTACATTAAGCCTTCGCCTGCTTACTGAATCACAATTGCAAAATATTTCACATCCGTATGTTAGTATTGGTATCAGTAATACTTTAGCCAATAATAATCGCGTTTTAAGTGGGGTATAATATTGTGAAGATCATTACATACGTAGGACGCCATACACTTTACCAACAGCGACATTAATATGCGTGTCCCAAGACAATCTGCTATTAAACAGAATGCCGAGATTACGAGATGTTGGAACGTAGGCAAGTGGTAAACTATCAAGGTAAATGGTAGGGAAATATTCTAGGTTCAAAGGTTTTCTGCTAATAATAACGCATTTGGACTTTAAGGGATTCACAAATAGACGATTTTGTGTTGACCAACCCGAAATTTATTCCAATGCTTTGTTAATTGTATATGCACAGTCTTCAATAAGCCCAAGATGGCAGCTTAGGTGAAGTTGAACATCACAGAAGTTTTAGTTATCATAGCAGGAAGTTCATTAATGTATAATGAGAATAGAAGGGGTCCTAAAATCGAACCTTGGGGAACTCCTCTAGTGATCAGCAGAAAGCATGATGTTAGATTGCCAACAATGACTGCCTGTTTTCTGTCCCGTAGGTAGAATGACAGTAAATTCACTGCGGATGACGAAAGATCATAAAGCATTGAAAGTTTATAACACAGATTATCATGATCTACGGTGTCAAATGCTTTGGTAAAATCTAGGAGAACCATAAAAGTAACATAGTCATTGTCTGAGGCACGTCTGACGTCTTCAATGATATTTATAACAGCGGTTGTGCAACTGTGCTTCTGACGAAATCCAAATTGCTTATTTGATAGAATGTGTTGTGTTCTCAGATGACTGTAAAGTTGTTTTTGACTACTCTCTCGAAAACTTTCGACAAAAATTAAAGCACAGAAATGGATCTGTACTCATTACTACTTCCAGGTTTTGGGATTGGGATGATTTTTGCAAGCTTCCACTGCGTTGGGTACAATCCTGTCATTATTACTGTGTTAAAGATGTATGTGATGGCAGGCAGAATAATGGGTAAAATTAACTTGAGGAATTTAGGGTGTATTTTGTGAATGCCAACAGCGTTGGATTTAATAGATAAGAGGCTTTCTACAATATCAGTACTATCAACACACGCAAAATCAAATAAATCATCTGGCGAATATCGATTTGCGCTCTGATCAGAGATTATAGACACACAAGACAGAGTTGGAAAGGGTAGAGAAACGACATTCTGATTGATGGAGTCGACATCATTAACTTCACACGAGTGGTTTAGTTTTCCTAGACTCATTGACTTCAAGTTATTGCATTGCTTGCGTCCGTTCATTTGAGGACTTAATTTGCTATTGTAAAAGTTGGTTTTTGCAGATCTTATTTGACGAACTACTATGTTACGTAACCTTCGACATATTTTGTGGTGGATTTCCAATCTGCATATTTTCCATACACTATAAGCTTGATCACGCTGGAATACAATGGTTAGTATTACTTATTAAGAAGTTACAAAACTGTAATCAAAAAGACACCTTATAGACCGATTTATCACTTGCCGCTTATCTTCAGGTATGAAGAAAATCCTACTCAAGATAATGCTTCCGATGATTGAAGAAAAACGTCTTATTCGTTATCACCAGTTTGGTTACCGGAAAAAGCACTCAACAATTGATCAGGTTATGAAATTGAGAAATATTTGGATGTAAAAAAAATTGTTCCACCGCATTTCTACATGTTTCCCTTCGACAAGGTATAAGTTAGATGAACTACATTGGTCGTAGAGGATTATTGGCTTCATGAAGCAGACTTGTGGCCCCTTATTGATTATAATGTTTGTAGAACGAGCGCCTTTCTCTGATCATCTTCAATTAGTGATCTCTATAAGAAAAGATAGAATCATTACCCAGCTACGACTTCTGCTCAAACCTTGTTGGAACCTTTCGAGCATAGTAAGGTATAATTGATCTCTTAATGAATGCCCGGAGTATTAATATTGCACACGATAAAATCGAAGAAAAAAGGAAGTCTAGTAAAAGTACATGGTTTGATAAAGATTGGTCTAGGACAAGGAATATATCCTTTAGTTTGCTTTGAACCAGTTCAAACTACTTTTAAAAACTTTATTTTGAAAGCCAACTCAAATTTTAAATCTTTATGTAAAAGAAAAAGAAAAATCTCTGGTAGAAAGGAGTTAAGTCAAAAAATCGGTCTTTGGATTTTTATTGGACTTCAGTCATATTTTTTTTCTATATCATTTGGTCCTACTGGCGTAAGCCTAGCGTTACTCCTTCCTATAGAAATATTTCGGTATAATGGGTGTAAGTCAAAAAGTTTTCAGATTTGTTTAGTATAAAGGCTGTAAGTGGATTTAAGTCCCTTGTATTTAATTATTTTAAAGGCTTAAGTTATCTTATAATTTAAAAAACTTGTTGCTCCTAAGGTCTTAAATCATCTAGTATAGTCGGTTGCGATAGAAAGATACACATTTCTAAGTTTACCAAAAGCTAATAATAATAAATTTCGTAAATGTCCTAAAAAAAAAAATACAAGAGTTCAAATCCAAATAGGATTTGTGCTCACTTTTAACCTTAACTCAACCTGTTTTTCATGACTTTTACAAAAATTTAGCAACTTTGGAAGAGGCACCAGATAATAGTTCAGATTTGTTAGAAGATGACCCGAATAAAATGTCAATACTTATTATTTATTTAAATTAATTTATTTATGTACATAAAGATTTTTTTTCTTGACTTAAGCCTCTAGAAAAAACGTAATTTAAACAGGTACACAAGAAACAGATGGCTCTAAGAAGATAAGTCATCAGAAAATCGGGTAGATACTCATATTTTTGCTGTCAATAGATTAATGTTATTACAGATCTCGTTTTGCGAAAAACTACTATTTCTGACTTAACCCCTTTCTACCAAGCACCAAAGAAATAAGTATACTACGAAAAGCTAGCGCAAATGGTTACGTTTTGTAAGAATGTGAAAGACTTCAGGAAAAATGTCAGAGAAATCAATGGGGTGATGTTCAAGCAAGTACCAACTTGGGAGTAGATGAACTGAAGACGTATTTTGAACGATTGCTTAATGTAGATACTCAATTCATTAACAATCATTATGCTCGGCCCAATCAAGACGAAATTTTAGATGCAACGATCACAATGGCAGAAGTAAAATTGGTTTAGCGATATTACGAGGCAACAAAGCTGCTGCCAACAGAATTTTGTAAGTATACTTGAGATAAATTTATTTCCGAACTAACATTGCAGAATAACAAAGTCTTTGAAACTGAAAGTATACCAGAAACTTTCAAACAATCAATTTTGTAAATTATAATCGATCGGCCGCACACATACTGTCAGCTCGGGGGATTATCTGTTAATTTTTTTAAAAAACTCAAGGCAATTGTTCTTAAAAATGTTTAATTAACTGTTTTGAACATCAGTCTTTCGGGAAATCTGATCAGCGGGCCTCAAGGGAATATACGGAAAGTTGCTTTGCAATGGCACCGTTCTTCCTGATCGGTCGTGATGAGCAAAGATAGTTCCTCCTCGTGGTGAAAGACGGGCAACGTTCAGGAATGTTTAGCTCTCTTTAATGATGCTATTCTGCACTGGGATGCTAATCTATCTAGTTAAGGTGTCGATCTGAGGTGGTGGCGGTAAGCGGAAGCTTCTACGGAACTGAAAACGAGGCCCCTACTTACCAAGATGAGGACGATGGTCAATCCAAGAACTGGAAGAGTGGGGTAAATCGCTCGGAAGGGGGTGTGGGCTGGCCGGTGACATAGGTAGGTGCGAATGGTGACACTGCTAGTCAGTAAGCCAGGAGCATCAGGCCGATATAGGGAAGAGGTCGTCTGCCTGTGTAGACGATCAGGTATATGGAGGGTAAGGAGTCTGCCCGGGTAAGCGATCTCAGAAGGAATGAAGGTGTATCGTCGAATGGGCGCTTGAACAACAGGCAGTGGACGGCGATTTTTCGAACAAAATTTTCTTCAGCGACGAAGCACATTTCTCACTCGATGGGTATGTTAATAAATGATATTGTCGTATTTGGGGTTCTGAGAATCCTCAAGTAATTGAATAGAGGCCATTACATCCAAAAGAGTCACTGTTTGGGGCGCTCTTTGGTCCGGAGTTGTGATTGGACCTTATTTCTTCCAAAACGACGATGGAACGACTGTCACAGTCAATTCGGAGCGTTATATGATAACCGATTCTTTTTGCCTGCTATTGAAGAATACGACTTGGAGAATATGTGGTTTCAACAGGATGGTGTCCTATGCCACACACCTCGAGCGAATTAGGCTTAATTGCAAGATGCATTTCCTGGCCGCGTAATTTCTGGTCGTAGCGATATCAACTGGCCACCAAGATCATTCGATTTGACACCGCTCGACTTTTGCGGGGCTACGTGAAAGACCGTGTTTATATAGATAAACCTTTAATTCTTGAGCACTTGAAAACCAACATTCGTCAAGTTATGGCTGAGATACCGCTCAATATATGTCAAAAAGTGGTCGAAAATTACCTCAAAAGAATCGATGCTTGCAACAATTCGCGTGGTGGTCATTGAAATGATGTAGTGTTTCATACATAATGTTCAAGCTTTATAATTAAAAAAAAATACTTTATATGTGTTTTATTTACGATTACTTTTGAAACCGCAAAATGGATAACCCCTTATTAATGAACGAGAAAATTCTACACGTCTTTTAAGTACCCAAGAACAAGTTATATACGAAAACGTTCCTGATGATAAGAATCTTACTCTTATCTGCAAATGGTGTGGGAATGGAAGTTCAGGTAATTTTACCTAGAAGCAAATATTTCAAAACCACCAGAAAAGTTCTCAGACAACTGGTATAGATGAGAACTATACCACAAGTTGGTATCGTATGCCATTCCGTAGACGTCATGATACGTCTTACAACTTTCAATTTTTTTTTTTTTATAATCTACACGCGCTCAAGGGATTATGAATACCCTTTAAATGTTTCAACACAGCGTGGGCGTGAGGGTGAGGTTAAGGAAGAAAAGAATGATAGGAAAGATGTGTGGCGCGACATTCGGAGACTGTAGGTGGTTGTTGTCTCGAATGTTTTCTCCAGGGATGGCGGCTGAACTAATGCGGAGAAATTTCCGTGTCTTATTTATCGATGTCCCTTATAATTCGCATTAATTTTTTTATTCTTTGTCATATTTTATAGGTATACTATTTTTACTCAATCACATGTTGTTAGTTCTATGCCTAAACAGCATGTAATGAGTAAACCAACAACTCATTGATAACATTTATTTTTAGAATTGGTTTTTAATGGAAAAATAAGAAGACATAGACTACGGCAGGGATCGAACCTGTGACCATGAGGTTGACAGGCGAACACACAACTATCGCGCTACGGCCACCCCCATATACCCGTAAAATGTAGAGAGTAAACACGAACAGGGATAAATTCATTTCGGGAAAAACCATTACAAAATATTACATCAATGTCTTCTGAAATCTTACAATTTTTACTTGAACCTGAAAGAGATACCATACTCCAAGAACTACTTAAACTCGTAACAATGACGAAAGTCACGTATCACAAAGCGAATATTCTAACTCAGATTAATTTTTGTATTTAACGACCATTTCATTCACACCAATTTAGATACAATTTTGAGAAAAATCATAACTTTAATTTATACCTACTTTTAATTTTAGTTTGAATTTTTTTTTTAACATATATGTATGATTTACGAAACCTTACATATTTGGTTTATTTTCTCTGAATTTGAACTATTGATTTTATTGAAACAGAAAAATCAGATCAATCGTATTCAGTACAATACATCAAACTAGGCCACAAATAACTCCAAAAGATATTCTTAAAATACAGATATTAGTAAATGATTCAACATAAATTACAATTTCTTTAAACTAGTTAATATTTAAGTGGGGTAATTGTTTATTGTAGCTATGTTTTATTGAATTTATATTTTTTTATAATTTTTGTTGTTATAAAAAGCAGTTTTCTAATATTTTATAAAAGTTTATGAGTGAAAAATAGTGTTAATTTAAATAATTTATATTATTTAGCTTCAAGAAATGTTTTCCGAACAAAGCTGGTTGGGTCTACTAGTCATATAAATATTTTTTTTAGCATTTTTCTACTTATCTTAAATTTTTTAAGTGAAATAAACATTTAAAACTGAGATTCGAATTTTTCACTTCTAAATGTAGCCAGTCCACAGCGTTTTGACAAAGGTCCTCACTAGTCAACTGATGAGTCCATCTGAAATCGCCGGTACGAAACGCCAATTTTTGTTGGGCTTAAAGGCCGTTAAAAGCTATTATGAATTAATAATTTAACAAGTCCAAATGTTATGGTGCTAAATCTTGTACTTGGCTGATGTATTTCAGTAGTATATAAAATTTTTATTGTAAAAAAACCTTCTTTAAATATATATAATGTATGTTATGGATTATGTAAGTTAGGAGAGAAATATATACCTATGGATAGAACCTAGGTATGTAAATATATACCTACATATAATAATGACAATTGGAGGATGTAGGTTGGTAGGTAGGTGGCAGGTATGCAAATAACTTAGTAATTTAGCTATAATATGCATACATAATATTCATTTGATTTTTAAGGATGCATATGTATATATATAAATGTTTGTGTATGTAGTCCTTAATACGCAAAAATAAGAAGGAAATAAATGGATAACAGACATAATAAAATGTCTTTATATTGTTTAGTTTTTAGTTTGAGGGAACACAAAGCTGCCATTTGAATTCCTGTATAAATACGAATAATGGGAAAAAAAAATCAAAAATCGTAGGAGCGTTTTTTTTGTTTTAAATAATTTTGTATGTACGTAAAACATTTTGAAAAAAATTTTAGAAAAAAAAATTGAAGCCCAATTTTGAAGCTATTATATATTATTATTAGTATTATTATTATTATTACTATTATATATAATATAATATATAAAATTCAAATTTAAAAAAAAATCAGTTTTGGAAAAATGGAAAATTGTATTTATTTTTTAAAAATAAAAAAAAATTGTGAAAATTTGATTTAGCACATTTATTAACACTTTTAAGGATCATTTGCATAAAAAAAAATTTTATCGGTTTATAATTGAAGAATACACTCATTATTTGTAAGAATTCTTGGAGCCGTTTTCGAGAAATACATTTTTGTAACGTTTTTTTTTAACTTTTTTTTTATTTTAGGAATATGAAAGTTTCTTTAACTGTTCAAGGTAAAATCATGCTAAACACGAATTTTCGAGAAAAAAAATCCACTCAGTCGTTTTCAAAATTTAAATTTCAAAAAAAAAATTTTTTTTTTGAAAAATTTTGGTTTTTCAGAAAATCGAAAACCAAAAAAAATTATCTGAAAATAAATCAAATGAACCGTTTTTCAGAAAATCGAAAAACAAAAAAAAAACTATCTGCATATAGAGGTACCAAAAATAACAATTTAAAAAAAAAAAAAATCACAAAAATGTTCCCTTTCCCTTCATTAATGAACTGATTTTTTTTAGGAAAATCGTCAGAGCCGTTTTTGAGAAAAATAAGATTTTTGTTTTTGGCAAAAAAATGTATGGTAAAAATATATATGTATGTATCTAGGCTGCAGGCTCGAGGACAGACAGACAGACGGAATTGAGGAGCTCACTACTTTGGTGGTCTCTATGATCGTGTTTGGTTGTCATGTTTGATTGTTAGAATTTTATTTTCTTGCACGAATCCATAACTTGCCTTATATTTAGTACCTATAATCGCAAGTAAAAAATGTAAATGTAACCGCTTAATTTAAAATAAAAACCTTAAAATGACCGCAAACAACAAACAATCCCCAAAGTGAAATCTCTAAATCCTAAATCCCCAAATTAATATCCCCAGCATCAAAATCCCTTTAGAAAGAATCCCTAAAGAAAAATCCCCATGCCAATATCCCCAAAACAAAAATGTTTCAGAAGTGAATGATGCGATGAAATCAGGAGCGCGATTGTTGAAGGGTTGGTGATGTTTGTTCCAAAAATTGAATCCCCAAAAACAAATCCCCAAAGACAAAATCCCCAAGTGAAATTCTAGCAAAGACAAAATCCCCCAGGAGAAAATCTCCCAAATTAAAATCCCCACTGGAACATATTTGTTTTGTGGATATTGGCATTGGGATTTTGGCCCTAGGGATTCTTTCTTTGCGCGATTTTATCGCATGATTCACTACTTGAACATATCGCACATTGAAAACAAAAGTATACCAAACTTTTTCAAAAAGACATTTTTCTCTTTAATACCCATACATTTTTTTGTAATCTAATAATGCCATTTTATAAAGAGATAGTAACATAACAATTCAATATCTTTTCTTAGAGCTATTGACAATTGTAGTTAGTCCAAATTTAATCGGTCATATTCGAAAATAAGGTTTTTTGTTTAGTGACACTTGTTTTCAACGTGCGATATTTGTTTTGGGGATATTCGGTTTAATTTATATTGCATGAAATGTAATACAAAGAGCAAATATAATATTTTTTTATTTTAGGAAAATACATAGTCATATGAGTAATTAATATGTTAAAATAATGCAAACAAAATAAGTTTCTCTTAAAGTCTTAAACAAAATGGAAAGCAAAAAATCACAAAAAAGTTTCACCACGCTCCATGAAAACGAAAGTCAGATTGAAAAGTGCATGCATTATAGTAATTTATTGTTTAGAAACTGTTTATTGTTATCACCCATTAGTATCATAATAAGAGCATTTTATTAGATTTTTTTTTTGAAAACTAAGTGCACATAATGAAGATGTGCACGGACCGGACACTGGGGATTTGAGGATTCCGTGGCGATTTTAACAAGAAAGATCTTTTCGTTGGGGATTTTGTCCATGTGTATTATGTTTATGGTGATATTGGCTAGTAGGATTTTATTTTGTGGGGATTTTGTCCGATGGTGTTTTTTTGGGGGGATTTCGTACGACACCTAAAAAAATTCCCAAGAGGAAACCCAAATAAGTAGTGAATCGAGCGGGAGCCACCTGAAATCCCCCAAAAAACAAAATCTCCATCAGACGAAATCCCCCAAAAAAAAATATCCAACAAGACAAAATCCCCATGCGGAAAGAAGCTCTATGGACGAAATCCCCAATATACTATCTTTTTTCCCAAAATCTCCAAAATCTCAAATAATCCCCAATATATTTCTTTGGCTTAGGGCGATTCAGTTAATAAATTAGTTATTATTTGATACATTTTAATTTAGGAAGTAGAATAAATTTTTTGAAGCGGTCTCATACACCCTGTCTTTAACGTATATTCCCTGATTAATTTAAAAAAAATGCCGTTTTTTTCTTGAATTGACAGTTTTTATATTTTGATTTATTTTATCATAAACTGATTTATTTTTTTTATTTCGAAATCAGGTGCTTAGTTTGCTTAATAAAAGTAAAACGGATTTAGAAAGCACTGTCGTTTTATTTTATCAAAAAAGAAAGATGAAGACAATTATTATATAATTATTACATAAAAGAATAAATGTTGTTAAGGTTGACCCCAAATAAGCAGTGCAAGTAGTGATTTTATTGCTTGATTCACTACTTGCACTGCTTATTTGGAGATTTTTTTTTTGTGAGATTTTCTTTTGGAGATTTTGTCTTTGCTCCATTTTTTTTTGGGGGATTATGTTTTTGGAGCAAAGATCACAACCCATTTCTTGGGGGGATTTCGTGCTTTTGAGGATTTCAGGTGGCTCCCGTTGAACATATTTGTTTTCAAGATATTTGGACCTCAATCTGGGCATTTGTAGATTCCGTGGGGATTTTGGCAGGAAAGAGTGTTTTGTTGGGGAATTTGCCCATGGGTATTATGTATGTGGGATATTAGCTAGTTGGATTATATTTTTGGGATATTTTGTCCGGACAGTTTTTTTTTCGGGGGATTTCTTACGACAAACGAAAAAACCAAACAGCTTTAAATTAAAGAATGTTTTTTTTTTATATTTTGTACAATTATATGCTGATATGCCTTAAGAATATTAATAATTTTAAAGATATGATTGAAAAAAAAACTTAATCAATTTATCTATCTATCAGCTAAGTACGAGTAACTTCAGATGTAGCTCTGTGGATCCGAAAAACGATAGATAAACTTGTACCAATGCAGGCTCACGATTAAAAAAATCTTCCGGCCCTTTAAGCCAAACTAAGTGGCTCAAAATTACAGTTATTTTCTTATCTTGTAGTTTTTAGGTTAGGTTACGTTATGAAATTCTTGCGCAGCTCAAAGGCTGCAGCGTGCACGGGGGCCTATTTTTCCATTGCTATCCCATTTCACACAGAGATATTCCAGACTAATGATTCATGAAGGCAGGTTCATTTACGAACCAGACCTTACTCTCTATATATTTTTTCATATTATATGCACTAGGTCGACTAGCTCATCAACTTACCTGTTTCCGAAGTATCGGAGGCGATTTGTTTGTAGATTTGGACAGTCGCAGAGCATGTTTCTATTTCATCAGCGTCTTGCAAACTCCTGCAGAAGTCGGGTGCCAATACACCCAAATTAGTGGCCATTGTTCCTGTGGCACAATGTCCTGTTAGTACACCTATCAAGGTTCTGATGCTCTTTTTACTCAGTGATAAAATATACTGGATTTTCTTTTCATTGATTCTAGACCATAAACATCTAGAGATAACACAGTCGCTCCTGGATTTCCAGGAGTTATTTAATTGCTCTTTCATTTTTATATCTATTTTCCCTTTCACTACATAAGTTGCTGCTGTCCCTATTTACTATTGAACATTTCCTTGCCATTTCAACTGCTCTATCGTTCCCTTCTACATTGCTGTGTCCTGGAACCCAACAAAGTTTGACTCGGTTAGAGTTACCGATGGCATTCAGTACGCTTCGGCACTTTGCCACTGCCTTGTATCTTATTATCTCGATGGTTAGTGCTTTGATAGATGCTGGGCTATCCACGAAAAATGTGATCTCTGATGAGATCAGTTTTCTCCTTTGGAACATTTCAGCTGCTTTTTCAATCGCGTAGAAGTTGGAGTTGTTGGTGTAGGTATGTGAAATCTTTTAAGCGCTAAACTTAAATTTAGGAATAAGTTTGTCTAACATGCTCCTTTATCTCATCAATTAAGCTTTATATTTTAAGGAACAAAGTTAAAATTTTCTTATAATATACAACTACAATTTTAATTACAACGTATCTAGCATCTGTTGCCATGAATAGATAAAATTAATTAATGTATTCCCCAGGGAATAGCCCTTGGATCAGTCTTGTTTATTCTTGAAATATGTGTCAAACTATTATATGTGATATCTGGTTAGCATCAACCGTGCGAATCTTTGTATTGACTCTAATATATAAGACATCAAATCAATAACTGCATTTTCATCAAATGCCTTCTAAGGCCTTGCTGGAGAATCTCTAAACAGGCTTATAATGAAGTTAATGATTTTTCTGGCGGAAGTTAATTCAAAAATGCCTTTTTCAAACAGTTCTGTTTATAGAAATACAGTTTACCGGTAGTGTCAGAAAGGTATACCAATCAGGACCTTCACACACGCGAGAAGCGCCGTGAATATTTACCACTGTCAATGACGACAAACTGTTATAACACTTAGAAAGTTTCATTACTGCTATGCTATTTTGTTATAAAATTTGTTAGACTGTACATATGTACTACAAATTATTTTGTTTAATAGAATTATATTTGTGCTAAAGGTTATCTTAAATGTCTAAAATAAACCACAGGTATTTTATTAATAAATTTCTATTCTAGCAAGACTTCAAGATCGTGTTTTATATTTAAATCAAAAACAAATAAAATTGTCGTAACGTCAAACATTAACATTTATTAACAATTACATATTTAAATATCTAATCTCAAAATACGGAGTGGAAAATATAAATTATGAGCAAATAAATTAATTAAATAATTATCTCACTTATGGAGGATTTTGAAAATTGTTTGAATCGCCTCTCAGTTGAGGCGCAGTCTTTCCATTTGTTTTAGAACTCTTTGCTGTTTACTCAGTGATAAACCAAAACACACCCTATCGCATTAATAAACAAACAACAAACTGTTATTGTTCTAAAGTGATGAGCGGTGGTGTTTTTTTTTAGATACTTACTATCTCCTAATCAAATTATGGTTAAATATATCAAAACAAAAAAAAAACATAACAACAAAGTTTCTTCCCATTTCGTCATTTCATTGAAGTGTCAAATTTTCTAATTGAATTTCTTCCCAGTTTCACTTATGAAGGCCTTGTGGGGGCTTAAGATGAGTTAAGAAGCGATGTGTGAATGCTCCATGAGATAGTTAGGTAGGCTAGGCAAAGGCAAAGGCAAATTCACTTATATAAAATTATCGCGAAGTAAGCTGATGGTTGACCGATGATGCGATGACTGCGACACGCTCTCTGTTGGTTCGACCGGGCAAGTGGACTTGTGATACCGCAAAGGGGGTTGATTGAGATGAATGACGAAAGGGGAGAATTACCCTCTAGAACATACTAGTAGTTGGCGAGCAAGTAGTTTGTTCGGAGAGAAACAAGCCGAATGTGCTACTCAAGTGGTCCCACTAATAGGGCTGTGCTTAGCTTTTTGATTAGACTTCCTTTGTTTAGGGGTATTTCGTGCGAATGGACACACTCGCTAAAATATATCAGTAGTGACCGATCCGTGTGCCGGAATTGTTTTGATATCGTTTGGTCAGATTTGTGGACATTTGTATATTTTTTTTCATAATAAAATTCGGACGGTGAAAGTGATCGATCCCTATAAAAGGATATTTGTATATCCTACCCCATGGACGACTATGGATTCGATTAGGTTCTTAAGAGATAAGTGATATAATTGCCTACTCAAAGTTTATAGCGAGAAATTAATAAAGCTATCTTCTTCAAGCACGTGTTAATTACCTATAATCGTCAGTGAAGTATTTAGGTAAGGAGTGTGTCAAGTTTTTTTTTATGACTATGCCTTTACGATAGAAATAAAATTAACAAGAATACCAACTTTAACTCGAGAACTCTTAAGGGTTATGTAAATATTGTCAAGATTTAATTTGCTTATGTTTATCAAACTCTACGTATACCTAATACATATGTATGCATGTACACTGCTTATATTTAGTTTGTTTTATGATGTGTACTGTCATCTCAATTATAAAAAGCTCATAGAGACAAAGACAATTAAACAATTTAAAAACATTTGCTTCCTTACTTGCGGAGTATAGATAATACAAAATCTTAAAAATATCGACAATAGAGGGTGTGTGTTTTTTTCCAAACTTTTTTTTTTTTTTTTTTTTTTTTTGGCAGACTACCCCTGACAAAAACGTCCTACATCAACATTTTGATTTGTCAAGTGCGAGAAATATCAAAATATCGCTCGGCTTTTGAAGCATTTACATTGGCTGTACGAGTATTTCAAATATCGCAAAATCCAACTTGACATTTTTGTTTGAGATATTGGCGCTATAGGACAAGTCTTGCATTTGGAAAACTAATCGAACACGAAATTTTAATGAAACTTGACATTTCTATGATAGAGACCACCAAACACAAGTGTGTCTCGCAATTCCACCTATCTACAGCCTCAAGGTCTGAAGCGATTTTCTTCAAACTTGGTGTCTACTTAAGCGTTTTAGTGATTGTCTTTTTTTTTATTATAGGTGTTCGAGATTTAAATATATCTCTTTCGGCTGTTTTGGTGGTAATATTTATTTAATGAAACAATTTCATTTCCTTTCCCGACGTTTCGACGGTGGTTGCCGTCTTCATCAGGGGATCTTTTATTTACTAAAATAAAATGAACATATTATACACATAAGAACATTTAGTGTAAAATTTTGGCAAACTTACATTTAGTAGGTATTACAGATAAACATAAATAATACAATGAAAGGCATGTGATTTTTTTGCTACTTGGTTTTTGACGTTTATATTTTTGACAGATCACACATGACAAATTCCACGAACATTTGACATTTCGATTCAGTATTGTTTGCCATTTCATCATGAATAGACTTACGCCTGAACAACGTTTGCAAATTATTGAAATTTATTATCAAAATTCGTGCTCTATGAAAAATGTGTTTCGCAAGCTACGTCCGTTTTTTTTCCGCTCATTTTTGGCTAAATGGATACGTGAATAAGCAGAATTGCCGTATTTGGAGTGAAGAGCAGCCAGAGGCAATTTAGCAGCTACCAATGCATCCCGAAAAATGCACTGTTTGGTGCGGTTTATGGGCAGGCGGCATCATTGGGCCGGACTTCTTCAAGGACGATGAAGGCCGCAGGGTTACAGTCAATGGAGAAAGGTACCGTTCGATGATAACAGATTTTTTTTTGCCGAAAATGCAAGAATTGAACTCGGTCGACATGTGGTTCCAACAGGACGATGCCACATGCCGCACTGCATGCGAAACCATGCATCAATTGAGGGGCGAATTTGGTGAGCAGTTGATCTCACGTTTTGGCGCAGTCAATTGGCCACCAAGATCATGTGATTTGACCCCGTTGGACTATTTTTTGTGGGGTTATGTTAAGTCTATTGTCTATGGGGACAAGCCAAACGCGATTGCTGCCTTGGAAGCCAACATTGAACGCGTCATTGGTGAGATTCCGGCCGAAATGTGTGAAAAAGTTTGCCAAAATTGGACCTTCAGAATGGACCACCTGAAGCGTAGCCGCGGGCAACATTTAAGTGAAATTATTTTTAAAAAGTAAATGGCTGAAATTGATTTATCGATCCAAATAAAAATTTCATTCACTTTTTACAAGTTTCTGTGATTTTTTGAATTTTCAAAAACCAAGCTCTTAAAAAATCACCGTTTATAAGGAAATGTTTTAAAAAAATTGTTTATGTTATAAAAAAAAACACTTCAATTGAAGTTTAGTCAGCTTTAAATTGTCACGGAATGCGGCCTAGTCACCAAAGAGCAGTAAACCGATGAAATGCTCTGGCTGTCTTGTTTACGATTCATATTGTTTTTGTTGTTAATAATATAAAGGGTTTATAGAGTATACCGCTTGGAGACATGTTTCTCCCTTTCCAGCATTTCCACTCTGTCAAAATCTGGTTTGTGTCCACGCTCAATGGAGTGTAAGGCCAATGCTGTCTTCCCAGTGCTTTTTAAATTAATGTCGGCTTTGTGGTTGGAAATTCGTTGACTAAGAAGTTGTTTCATTGTACCGATATAGGAAAGATTGCAATCTTCTTCCGCATTGCCACGACACTTAATTTGATAGACTACGTCTGTGCACTTATCCTTTTCCATTTTTGTTTTCATTTTGTTGAAAAGAGGTGCCAGTGTCATATTGGATTTATACGCTAAACTGACGTCATTAGTACTAATTTTTACCGTCCCTTTAAGGTTTTCTGACAGTTTGGGAACATAAACTATGCTCTTATAAATACCTCTCTCTTTTTGCCGATTAACAACAGGAGCTTTGTGTTTTTGGCGAAGTATCAAGCTCCGTATGATTTCCATTGGATAGCCATTATCTAGGAGGATTTGTGTTACTATTTTCTCATTTGCGGAGTGAAATTCCCGGTCACTCAACGCAAAGACTTTTTTAACTAGATTAGAGGCTGTATTAATAAGAATATGCTTTGCTTGATTGGATCTAAAGTTGACAAGTCTTCCAGATGCTGTGTCTTTCTGATACCAATTGTAAGGGAGTCTATCATTAACGCGATGAACCTTGACGTCTAAGAACGTTATCGCTCTGTTTTTTTCCCTCTCAACGGTAAAGGTGTATTTTTTCATGATATGAATTAAGGCATCGTAAAACATTGTCGACCTCCCCCTCATTAACAACTGCAAATATATCATCTACATATTTGTCGATTATCTTTGGTTTGTTAATATCGGCAAATTTATTTTCCAAAATGTTGTCCAAAACTAAATCGGCAATGATAAAAGAAAGTGGATTTCCCATTGGCATTCCATGAATTTGTCTGTATAAGTTATCTTTATACTGAAGGTCATTGTTCTCTTTAAGACAAAAATCCAACAACTCTATGAATTTGGTTTGGCTCAACTGTGTATGTTTACTAATTGTCTCCCATTTTTTCCTAATGATGGCTACTGCCAGTTGTACAGGAACGTTACAAAATAATGATACAACATCATAAGATACTAAAACATCAGTTTGTTCTAGAACCAGATTATTTACCTTATCTTTAAATTCATAAGAACTTTTAATTGAGTAGACCGAATCTCTTGTCACGCACTGTAAAATTCTCCCCAAGTATTTTGCAAGTTGATAACAAGGAACCCTCATTGATGACGTTATAGGTCTAAGAATTTTCGGTAATCCATAAATTGCAGGTATTTGTGCTGTATATGTCGTCATCACTGTCTTTTGCCTATCATTTTTTTTTAATTATGCGCGCACTCAAGGGGTTATGAATACCCTAAAAATGTTTATACACAGTGCGAGCGATTAAGAAAATGGGATAGGATTAAACAGGAGATACCGATGTAAAGGGTTATCCATTTTGCGGTTTCAAAAGTAAACGTAAATAAAACACATATAAAATATTTTTTTTTCATGATATTTCTTTTTTATTATAAAGTTTGAACGTTGACATTATGTGTGAAACACTATATCATTTAAATGACCACCACGCGAATTGTTGCAAGCATCGATTCTTTTGAGGTAATTTTCGACCACTTTTTGACACATATTGAGCGGTGTCTCAGCCATAACTTGACGAATGTTGGTTTTCAAGTGCTCAAGAGTTAAAGGTTTATCTGCATAAACACGGTCTTTAACGTAGCCCTACAAATAAAAGTCCAGCGGTGTCAAACCGCATGATCTTGGTGGCCAGTTGATATCGCCACGACGAGAAATTACGCGGCCAGGAAATGTTTCTTGCAATAAAGCCATATTCGCTCGAGTTGTGTGGCATGTGGCACCGTCTTGTTGAAACCACATATTCTCCAAGTCCTATTCTTCAATAGAAGGCAAAAAAAAGTCGGTTATCATGTGACCATAACGCTCCGAATTGACGGTGACAGTCGTTCCTTCTTAGTTTTCGAAGAAGTAAGGCCAAATCACACCGCTGGACCAAAGAGCGCCCGAAACAGTGACTTTTTCTGGATGTAATGGCCTCTCTTCAATTATTTGAGGATTCTCAGAACCCCAAATACGGAAGTTTGTTTATTAACATACCCACCGAGTGAGACATGTGCTTCGCCGCTGAAGAAAATTTTTTTCGAAATTCGCCGTCCACCGCATGTTGTTCAAGCACCCATTCTCGACGTATCTACGACGTTTTGAATGGTTAGCAATTTGTATGCGTTGTGCGATAGTTAAGGGATCCATTTTCGTAAACGTCAGACTTTCAGCTGAAAAAAAAATTGGTTTAACAATTTAGTTTGACAAATTTCGAATTCCAGCCCTATACTTTTAAAACCGCAAAATGGATAAAACTTAACATTGGTCTTATATACCTGATTATCGCAATGAGAGGGAAAAATTCGGTCGGGTAAAGCATTCCAAATTCGTGTTGTGGGGCTAAAGAAAGAATATCTGTATTTGACAGCACGTGCGAAGTTGTGCTCAAGGGTAAACTGATGGGCATTCCTGAAAGCGCCAGTGTTACTGTTGAATATTTTAAGAGGAGGAATGCAACTGGCTATTTCACTAGAACACTGTCTATAATAATACCGATAGAATAATGAAAGTCGTGAAACATTGCGACGGTGTTCAAGAAATGCAATTATTTCCTTTATTGTCTTATCACTTATTATCATCTTTAGAGCTATTTTTTGGATTCTATCCAAGAGACTTAACAGAGTTGTGGGAGCACCTGTCCAAATATGACAATTGTACTCAAGCTTTGGACGAATGCTTTATAGATTACAAACAGATCAGAAGGGGAGAAATATTTCTTGTGTCGTCTCAGAAAACCCAAACATCTTGCAGCGTTTTTTTTTGACGACATCGAATATGTGTTCATTCCACAAAAGGTTGTCGGTGATGCACTAACCGAGAACTGAAAAAGTTGTTCGGTTTCCTCGATATAAGCGCCGCTAATGGACAACGGCATTGGTGGAGGGTCCCGCTTTAACGACAAAAGACAGCATTGGATTTTTGAAGCATTAAATTCTACGCGGTTTTTTATTCCCCATTGGACAATGCTGTCTAGATCAGAATTTAATGAGCTAATCATACGCTGCCGTTCAAGTTCCACACTAAAGACATGGGTGTGAATCTCAACATGAATATGAAAAGCTGAGGGTACTGTCGTCAGCAAAACAATATATTGGATTAGATGTTTTGGATAAGAGATCAGTAATGAAAATACGAAAGAGGGTCGGAGACAGAACGGAGCCCTGGGGCACCAGCATTTATTTTATAAATATCAGACTTGAAACCGTCCAATACAACTTGTATTGAGCGGTCCGAAAGGTAATTTCTAATCCAACGAAGAAGAGATTCATCGATACCAAATGCACGCATTTTCGATAAGAGAGCCTGATACCAAACTTTATCAAATGCTTTTGTAATATCAATCGCAATAATCTTACTTTGTCCAAACTATGTGCCACTGTTCGGTGAGATATACCATCAGATCACCAGTGGACCTATTGCTATGAAAGCCATACTGCCGGTCATTAAGGAGCTTTCGTTCTTCAAGATATTTCTTAAGCTGATAGTTAATCAGCGTTTCCATGACCTTGGAAAGAAGGGACGTAAGTGCAATTGGACGGTAGCTAGAGGGTGATTAATATTCGCCTTTTTTAGGGACAGGCTTGACCAATGCTGTTTTTCATCCACTCGGAAAGAGACCTGTAGGGAAGGACAGATGGAAAAGCTTACGCAGTGGTTTTGCCTGTCCTACTATCACCTCATCAAAACAGTAGGAGAGATACTATCTAGACCAGCGGATTTGTATATGTCAAGATCTTTAAGAACTCTAGCAACTGTACGAGTACGAAAGAAGATACGTCATATGAAACTGTTTATGCTCTCAAGTACAGGAGGAGTCATGACACTTTGTAGAGAATTAGCAGCAATCTGGCTGCTAGCAAATTTGCTTTTTTTTTGCACTTACCACAGGAGTGTTATTGGAAACGAGCGTTAGAACCGACGACCAACAATTTTTATTACCTTTGGGACATTGTAGTATTTTTTGCCTTAATTTTTACTCATGATCAAATTTAATTCGTTGAATATGACTGTTACAGGTCTTTCTAGATTGTTTGAACTTATTTCGATTTTCCTCAGTTGGGTTGGCTTTATAACATCGGAAACTTACCTCTCTCAACCTGATAACCTCTTTACAGCTCAAATCGAACCATGAGTTTGATGCTTTTGGTTTTTATCGGTATAAAAGTTTTCATCCCCTTAAGAATTATATTTGTAATCATATTAGCGCTGGAGTCAACGTCACTATAGAAGAAACATAGTGACCAGTTAAAGATCCTGAAGAAATTATTCAGACCGTCCCAGTTGGCTTTCTCGTATTGCCATACCGTCCTCTTAGGAATGCTTTATTTAACTGAAAACTTTGAGCATGAGAAATTGGCTGATATGACGCAATGGTCCGATGTGCCTAGAGGCGATAACACACTAATAGTATATTTACCAGGTAGAGAGGTAAGAAACAAGTCTAGGGTCTTTGACGGTGTGGCCTGCAATGTCAGGTATTCTTGTTGGCTCAGTAACCAGCTGAGTCAGATTATTCACCTCAGCAAATAGGTCAACATACCTTTCTTCGGGTGTTGTCTGGCCAGAATAGCGAAGCCACTTGGAATTATGTACATTGAAATCGCCCGTAACAACGACTTCACTGTCCAGATATTGGGAACCAATTCTTTTGATAAAACCAAATAAATCTTTGAACCGTTGTTTTAGCTTAAAAAAATAACGGTATTTGCTGTACATTTTTTTTACCATCGATTTTCATAAAAAAGAATTATGTGAACTATTTTGGTACTTTGGTCAAGATTTTTTGTTTCCATACTTTTGTTATTAAAACATTACCTGCCATTGTACTCAATTTCGAAAAGTATTGTTGACAAGTTATATATATTTTTTTGAAAAGTAGGCTTTGATCTGATTTTAATATATTTGGATTTGAAAGCCAGCAATGACTATGTTTCGTTGAGGTTGAAAGCTATTTTCCAAGAATCAAGTTGGTCAACTTTTGTGCCGTGCATTTCTTTGTTTCAAGCAGTTTTGTGTCCTTCCGAAAGTAAAATGTTAGTTAGAACTTACACTGACGGCTTATTTGTGAATAGCCAATAGCTCAATAGATTTTATTTGAAAAAGAACTACATTGTGAACAATTCTCATTCAATTTTATTTTTTGTTCATGGTAAGTGGTCTACAAATGTGATCTACTCAGTTGAGTTGACTGGTCAAAACCGGGGTAGGCGATACGCAAATCTCTACATTCCGGATTATGGAAATGAAGGAAATATATTGTGGTTATTCCGCCAGATGTTGATATTCAAACGTACGGGGCCGATTTATGTGAGGATGACTTGCTTGAGCATCCCAGGAGCAGTAGAGGTCAAAGTCAACGAGCAAAGCCGGTATACCACTTGCTTATCTAAGGAAAGAAAGATCAGCTAGAAGTGAGTTTCAGAATAATGCTCAAAAATGGTCAAAGCATGTGGTTTGTTTTACTGAAGTAGACGAAACTTTCCACTATTTGAAAAATTTATCAAAAGTTAAAGCTAAGATAGAGTCGGAAAGCGAAGTTCAAATATTTGAACAGTTTTTCGATGATGAGGTAATGAATATGATTGTTGGTCAAAGCCGGATATACGCAGTGAACCAAAACTGTCACAGGTTCGTGCTTACCAAAGAAGATTTGTAAAAGGTTGTTGGTATAATGCTTTTTTCGGGAAATCACACTTTTACTTCAAGAGTCATTGTATTGGTGCTTGGACCAAGACACGATGGCCTTTGGTAGCTAACTCCTTTTCCCAGGCTCTGTTTAAAGAAATCAATCATCAATAAGGCTTAGATATAAGATGATCAAGATTCGACTTTTGATGAAAATGGTTGTTTTTTTTCATGACAAGCAAGATTGATGAGGCGATGGTCAAATAATTTGGCTATCATTCTTCAGGGCAGTATATCCGTGGAAATCCTGTTCGATTTTTATATAAGAAGTGGGTACTTTGCAGTTGTGATGAATATTGCTATATACTGCGGTGCCATACAAATGGAAGTCCAAGCAATAAGTGTTGAACACTTGGGTATCGAGTGGTGATTGACTAACTGGAAATAGTAATAAATCCAAGTGAGCACAGCGTATTTTGTAACAATTATTTCACCAGCCATGACGTTACGGCTATTTTATGCAAAAAAAAGGATTTCGTGCAACTGGCAAGGTTCGTGACAATAGAAGAAAGAAATGTGGTAAATGCTTGGAGATCCATTTTTAGCAAACCAAGGAAAATCCACTTTCATTTGTCAGGAACATAGCAAAGACTTATATACATTCAGGTCCGTCAACAAACTTGCTTACTTACTTAGGTCCTCAGACCTTTTTCGTCCGTGGTATACCCCTCTAGTGGGGCATAGAGCATCCACAACGCCTGATCGCCATCGTGTTTGGTTCCCTGCTCCAACTCTTGCCTAGTTGGGCTGACTCATCCTCGGCTGTCCTTCTCCATGAGCTTCTCGGTCGTCCAACCCTTCTTCCTTCTTGAGAGATCGGATTTCACTGCATTGCCTGTGCCGCAATACAATGGTCGCCTTTTCGAAGCGTGTGCCCGATCCACTGCCACCTACGACGTCGTATAATAGAGTCGATAGCTTCCTGACCCGTTTTTCTGAGGATCCCTTGGTTCAATATACGATTGGGCCAGAAAATTCTAAGGATGTTTCGTAGACATCTATTAATGAACGTTTGCAGCTTCTTAGTGACAGCTACTGTTACTTTCCAAGTGCTGCAACCGTAAAGTAAAACGTATTCGACGTTGGATCGAAATAGCCGTAGCTTAGTTCTTAAGCTTAGAGAGTTACTCGTCCATATATTTCTAAGCTTACCGAAAGCAGCCTTTGACTTCACGATTCAGCTGCTGATGCCACCTCGGTAGAGATGATACTTCCAAGGTATTGGAAGCTCTGTATTGTATGTATGAGTATGTATGTATGTATGAGAAATATTTTTGAGAGAAGATACCAGGATTCCGAGGCTGATCATCTTTGTTTTGCCGGAGTTGATTTTCAGCCCCACGATTTCTGCTCCTCTCCCCACAACTGTTGTCATTTGGTAGAAATCCATGATCCTATGAGAGAGCAAACATACATGTCGTTCGCATAGTCCACATGTTTCAGGTGAGACGTCGGTGTCCATCGATTCCCTCCGTTTCCCATCAAGGCCGCTTGCAGAACATCGCTTATCACCAACGGAAACAATATTGGTGACAGAATGCAGCCCTGTCTGACTCCACTCTGCACTTCAAACTCTTCTGACAGCCCCCCTTCGTACAAAACATAAGATTTTGATCCATCATAAGTGGACTTAATAATACCTATTAATTTATCCGGGATACCCCTCCTGCATAAAGCAAGCCAAATAAATTCTCTATTGACGCTATCGAAAGCCTTCTCAAAGTTAATGAATAGCAGGTGAAGTGGTGATCTATATTCAACGCACTGCTCAATTATGATCCTAAACATATTGATATGATCAATGCATGAGAATTAAGCGCGGAAAGTTGCTTGTTCAGCATCGATTGTGGCTTCTAGATGCTCCCTGATGCGTTCCAGTACTATTTTCGCTACTATTTTGGCAACGGCAGGCAGGACGCAAATCTCCCTCGCACTGTGTTAGGTGTCCTTTTTTAGGGAGCTTGACTATCATTCCCTTTTTCCACTCCTTCGGAAATTCTTCGGAGACCCAAGCTTTCTTTATGAGTGGATCCAGGAGTTCGCTCGATGTCGTTGGCGCCGCTTGTAGAAGCTCTACAGGAATACCATCAAATCCTACTGCTTTGTTAGTCAACAAAAAAAAACACCAAATAATACGAATTTGACAAAAAAAACTTTGATTAACATTGAAGGAGGATATTTCCCCATAAAAAATGAAGATGCTAGATATGTCACAGCTCTCAGCTCTCGATGGATGTATGGCATATGCCCCAAACTACTTTTTGCATCGAAAAGTGAGTTGCAAAATATTTCCTAACTAGGTAATGAATGTATACCCATGTCTGGCCAGTGTACCTACTCGTTTGCGTTAACCCCTCTCCATAAGTACCAAACTAAAAAATTTTTTTTTTTTTTAATTTGTATTTTTAGACATAAATATAACTCATTAAACAGGATTTTAAAGGTTTTTCATTTATCTTTATTTTTCTTGGTATTTAATTATATGAGCTTCTTCGAATTCGAAATATACTAAATACCAAAGTTTTCAAGAAAAATTTTTCTGGTTTCATTTTTGTTATTTTTTTTTTTTTTTTAAATTTAATATTTGGGGGCACTATTTTTCTTTGAAATCATTTTTTTTATGAAAAAATTAAATTAAAAATAAATTAAGGTGTTTCTACTAAGCAACTTGTACTCTGTGATCGAACCTAAGATCAAGTAGGTACGAGCGTTTTAGTCGTGAATTTTACAGAAGCGTTTTTTAATCTTCAAACGCAAATCCATTTGTGCTCAATATTGTGTTGATATTATGCTAAAAAACATTTGTCTTTTCCCCACAAAAAAAAAACACAAAATGCTCGATTGGATCGCACGTACTTGCTCTTATGTTTCATCACATCCTAAGTATAATGGCGCAACATTTTAAACAACGCATTGTTAAGGGCTTAACATTTTAATAGTTAGCAATTTTCTAAGTGCTTATTGATTGAATAACTATTTCAAAATGTTTAAACCTTTTCTAAACTAGTAAATTGCTAATTAGGCAGAAAGCTGAGCATTTGTAGGGTTTGAATTTTGATGAACACAGTTATTATTGTTATGCGTTGTAAATTAATTATATGTTGATTAAAACCCAACATGTGATCTAAAAAGGTATAAGTTATTTCTATTTTTATCATTTTTACTTCATTATTTTCAAAAAATTGTGCACCAGCAGGACTTGAACTTGGGCACCCCGCGTGCAAGTCTGATATACTATCAGATTCGATAATAGATTTAGCAAATTGCTTAAAGTTGAAGTAGCCATTCCGTGATTTTTACTTTAGTAAAATGTTAAAACCGTTTAAAATTAGCTCAATCATCTTTTTAGCTTAGTAAATTGCTAAAAGTGGCTTTAACACTTTATTAAATCGTTTTAAATTTTCCGCCAATGTTTTTAGTAGAAATAGTTCAATATGATTTTAGTACCTTTTTACTTAATTTTTAGCTTAAAAATTTCGTTAATTTTTTAGTATGATAATTTTATGAATTTAATAATATAATTTTAAAAAACATTTTCGAAATATTGAATTTTCAAAAAAAAAATATTTTTTTTTCAAAATCCAAAATATATTTTTCCAAAAATTTGCTACTTAGAAATCAAAGAACCTCATAAGTAAAAATTGGTATCGAAATCCTTTGAATTGTAAGCCCAAAATCAAGAAAATGGTTATATGGCAGGTTCCGTTAATAACAAAATATTAAGAAAAAAATTTAACTAAAATGTGAACTATGTACATCTATAGTAGTGCATATGTGTTTTTTAATCAAAATCGTTATGGCCATTTTCGAGATAATTAAGATGGTAGAAGCAATTGTATAGCAGGTACCGTTAGTTTTGGGCCTAAGAAACAATTCAAAAATGTTCTTTAGACATTTACCTAAAACACAAACATTTCCTTTAAAGAAAATTGCTTCAGCCGTCTAGGCGTTGTAAAGACAGACAGTCGGAATTGCGGGACCCACTTTTTTGATGTTCTCTATCATTGTAATATCAAGTTTGATTAAAATCTCGGGTTCAATTTTTTTTTTCAAATACAAAACTTGCCTATGGTATCTACCTGCATACGGAAGTAAAAAGAAGAGCAAGTAAAAATTAAACAGGCAGTGTCTAGTGGTCTTTTATATCTACTCTCGCCCTTTTTTTAACTATGTAACAATTGTATAAAATTATTCACTAAATTCTATTCCTAGATGTAATTTTGTCATTTCAATCTATAGATGTAAATGAATAGTGTAAAATATTAAGCTTGGGAGCAAATTCAATTGGCATACAATTGACAAACAGGGCCGGACTAATGCCAAGTGGCGTAAGGTCCCCAAATTCCGTGCCGCCCTGTGGATCTGAAAACTGGAATATTTAAAATCTTTGACTTAGTTTTGTTCTTTTGTGACCTTTAGTCCAAATTATGCGTTTCGCCCAAGTACTACAGTTGGGCTCATCAGTTAGATGCTGTAGTACCTTTCTAAGAAAAAAAATGCACATGCGTTTGTATTGTTTTTACATTTCTCCTTAAAATCTATGACTTAGTCTTAAGATTTAAGATGATCTATATATATTGATGATAAGATGATATTTATATATATGTATTGTGCTCCTGAAAATGTTACTTTACCATAATTGACACAATTGGCATCGTTATTATATTACAGTTTGGGGGTGGCCGTGGCGCGATAGTTGTTGTGTGCTCGCCTGTCAACCTCGTGGTCACAGGTTCGATTCCTGCCGTTGTCTATGTCTTCTTATATTCCATTAAAACCAATTCTCAAAATTGTCATAAAATGAGTTGCTGGTTTACTCATTACATGCTGTTCAGGCATAGCACTAGCAACATGCGATTGAGTAAATTACTCATAAATATGACAACGAAGTAAAATAAAATAATGCGAATTATAAGAGACATAAATAAGAAAGACACGGTAATTTTCTCCGCATTAGTTCAGCCGCCATCTCTGGAGATAAAATTTGAGACAAAAACCACCGTCTCAATACGTCGTGCCACACATCTTTCTATCCTCCTTTCTCTCCTTTCACCGGATGCCGCGCTGTGTTAAAAAACATATAAGGGGTATTCATAATCCCTTAAGCGCGTGCAAAATTATGACAAAAAAAAAAAGTAAAAATGTTTAATGGAGTTGATTTCCCGCAAAAAAAATGTATATTTGAATTTTTAGTGATATCCTTAGTTCTTGTGGAAATCAATACTTGGTTGTTAAGGTTCTCAAGTTTGCTATTTCTTCAAGTTCGCGTTAAAAATTCACAAAGCGCTAAACTGGCACGCCACTGCTTCACGCAAATCTTATTTAGTTTACTTTCTTTTTCTCCATCAGAATTATTAAATAATACAATATCACTTTGTATCTTAATATCCGGCTTGATATCGAAACTATTTTTAATATAAATATTATTGTATATCATGCGAAATAAAATCCCTGCATCCACTTGAATATCAATTTGCTAGAGTTTGGAATATAAATTCAATTGCACTTCAGTCCTCTGAACTAATTTTTTGTCACATATAAATGTCACCCAATTAACAAATCTACTCGTGTAGGTAATTGACTTCAGAATATTAAATACATTTTCAAGTGACGCCCTCTGCTCGCCGCCGCGCCGGCTTCATCATGTTTTCACATTTTATTATCTGAAAAAAAAAAAGATGAAATTAAAAACCCAGCATTCAAAAACTTGTGAACTATTTTAGAGCGTTTTTTTTTTAAATTTTTTTTTTGTTGGTTTCTTTTTTAAATAGAGTGCACTAGCATTGCTTTTATAATGTAATTGCCGCAAAGTGCGGGGGATTTCTCTTTGAAAATGGATTTTATATTAAATTTTATTAAAACTGAACCAACACTAATTGAATAAACTATTCACACAGCACACAGTTAAAATTATTGCATACAAACGAATATCCGAACGTGAATGCATTCACTCAAATAATTAGGTCACAGCAGAGTCCTTAAACCATCAGGTAAATTAATGTACATGAGAAGTGGGATAATATTTTATTTAAGGTTGTTTGGCTGCTTTAATTTACGGAAAATATTTACAAAAAAAGGCTGGCAAAAGAACATAATTTGGTTAAAATTTTAATAATTAAATAGTATTGTTATGTTTTTATTATTATATGACATCATTCACAGTGGATCAATAATGAAATTAATGACTGTGAGCTGACTTTCAAAACAAAGTGACTAGAATAAAACACTGCATTCTACAATTGTGGAAGTACTTTTAAGTGCAGAGATTCTTTCTTTAACAATGCAACACGAATGTAGAATTTGCTCACACTTTATTTGACCATTTAAAGGGTGCTTAAGCCCCTTTAAAGCGAGATTAGTTAAGGAATATCTGCATTTGTTATAATGGGTTATCCATTTTTCGGTAAACGTAAATAAAACACACATAAAATATTTTTTTTCATGATATTTCTTTTTTATTATAAAGTTTGAACGTTGACATTATGTGTGAAACACTACGCCATTTAAATGACCACCACGCGAATTGTTGCAAGCATCGATTCTTTTGAGGTAATTTTCGACCACTTTTTGACACATATGGGGAGGTATCTCAGACATAACTTGACGAATGTTGGTTTTCAAGTGATCAAGAGGTAAAGGCTTATCTGTATTAACACGGTCTTTCGCGTAGCCGCACAAAAAAAAGTCCAGCGGTGTCAAATCGTATGATCTTGGTGTCCAGTTGATATCGCCACGACGAGAAATTACGCGGCCAGGAAATGTCTCTTGCAATAAAGCCATATTCGCTCGAGTTGTGTGGCATGTGGCATTGTCTGTTGTAACCAAATATTCTCCAAATCGTATTCTTCAATAGCAGGCAAACAAATTCGGTTATCACATGACCATAACACTCCGAATTGACGGTGACAGTCGTTTCATCGTCGTTTTCGAAGAAGTAAGGTCCAATCACAACTTCGGAATAAAGAGCGCCCCAAACAGTGACTTTTTTGTGCATGTAATGGCCTCCCTTCAATTACTTGACGATTCTCAGAACCCCTTATACAACAGTTTTGTTTATTAACATACCCACCGAGTGACAAATGTGCTTCGTCGCTGAAGAAAATTTTGTTAGAAAAATCGCCGTCCACCGCCTGTTGTTCAAGCACCCATTCGACGTATCTACGACATTGTGAATGGTCAGCTGGCTTCAGTTGTTGGGTGAGCTGGACTTTATATGGATGTAGGTGTAGATCCAAATGCAAAATACGCCATGATGTGCCGTAAGACAGTCCTAATTCCTGAGAAGGATGAGTAATCGACACATTCGGGTCTTTGGCAACATTTTTAACTACAGTGGTACGGACGAAACGATGATGCACAGGCCTTACAATATCTGTAACCAATCCAGTCTCTTCAAATTTCTTCAAAATGTTGCCAATTACTTGCGTAGTTGGACGATTATGTAAACCATAATCTTTTTTTTTTTTTTTATTTAACTACATATATGTCTGTAAGACCTATGGTCTTTTAAATGCAACCTGAATTGCACGGCACTAATTTGGCACAGTGGATTCGAGAACCAGGTATTGACTGTCTCATTTTAAGCCATGGGCGGCATCCAATTAAAATTGGAGGTAAAGAAAAGAATGCGCCTAGCGTGGGGATCGAACCCACACGTCTAAGTTAGCAATCAAGCACTTTATCCACTGCGCAATTGCCATCCATTGCACGATATGTGGCTGTGGCAGAATCACCATTTTTGTAGTAAGTTTTAACAATTTGTATGCGATGTGCGATAGTAAAGCGATCCATTTTCGTAAATGTCAGTCTTTCAATTGAAAAAAAAAATTGGTTTAACAACTTAGTTTGACAGATGTCGAATTCCAGCCCTATACTTTTGAAACCGCTAAATGAATAAGCCTTTATAATGATTGCCTTCATCCTTCTTTTTTGATAAAATAAAAACACAGTGTTTTCTAAATTTGTTTTAATTTTATTAAGCAAAGAAAGGACCTGACTTCGAAATAAAAAAAAAAAACAGTTTATCATAAAATAAAGCAAAATATAAATACTGTCGATTCTAGAAAAAAAAACGGCATTTTTTCTTAAGATTAATCAGGGAATATACGATAAAGACAGGGTGTATGATATCCACTTCAAAAAATTTATTTTACTTCCAGAATTAAAATGTATCAAATAATAACTAATTTATTTACTGAATCGCCCTAAACCAAACAAAATATATTGGGGAATATTTAAGATTTTTGGAGATTTTGGGAAAAAGATAGTATATTGGAGATTTTGTCCATAGGGCTTCTTTCTCCTTGGGGATTTCGTCCTGTTGGATATTTTTTTTTGGGGGCTTCGTCCGATGGAGATTTTGTTTTGCCATCAACTGATATCTTGTTTGTTTTGACAGTTGATTTCCACTGCACAGATGACTGTATGTAAGTGTTGTGGTATGTGCATTTTTGTTGGGATAATAAAAATTGATTTTAAACTACTATTGTTGCTGTTTTATTTCATGTCAAAAGCCTAGTTCGCTGCTGATGCAAAACGAAAAATCCCATACAAAAATGACATAACAAAATCATATACAAAAATGTTCTTCTCTTTCTGCAGTACGCTCTTCCATGACGAAATTTAAAAAGTCTTCACTCACTTTTCGCAGACAATTTATAATCCACACCAATGAATTGGCGGAAAATCACATTTCAGTTTTTTTTGGTGTTTCTTTCATAGTAGCTTGATTATTTTTGACGCCCCATTAGGATAGCTCTTAGACAAAAACTAGACTAAAGTTTCCGTCACACAATGAAAGGAAAGTGCTTTTAGAAAGCGTGTAGAAAATTTGGATTTTGAAATTTTTGTAAAAGTGCTTTCAGAGAGCAGTCACACTATAAATGGAAAGTGCTTTCTGAAAGCGGGCGACTTTTTACTTTCAAGAAAGCAACATTTCTGAAAGCACTTTTCGGGTCGTCACACCACGCAAGTGAAAGAGTTTTCTGAAAGTGATTTGTGTATAAACGGGTGTCATATTTGCCACTTTGATCTTCGTTTCGTTAAATGTTTTATCCAGAATAGCTGCTAAATGGAGTTTGCTGAGGAAATTGTTTGCGAGGAAGAATTATTAGAACTGAGCAATTAACTCTAATGGATTGCGCAGCATGTTACTGAACGAAATGCGGCTAATCGTAGGTCAATTTGGATGGGACTATTCTCGGAACGTGGTGCTGAAAATCAGTACCACGCCACACTTATGACAGATTTGCGCGCATAGGGAGACGAATTCTTTCGTCATTTTGCTTATGTTTCGGAGGAGCAGTTTTATTTTGTATATGATAAAGTACGACTGTTTGTTGAGAAACTAAATACACCATGGCGTGTGCCCATCAGCGTAGAGGAAAGGGTAGCTGTGACACAGATACTCTTTCCCCAAGAAACAATTGTAGACTTATGACACACTTCCTTTATAAAATAAAGGAATTTGGCCCAGCAATTCGTGGAAAAAACAAATATTCGCCTTCACGAAAGCAGCAAACATTCACAAGCAGATTGTGAAAGCGGAAAGCGCTTTTAGAAATATATTTGAATCGATTTGCTTTCTTGAAAACGCTTTAATGAACTAGTCACACAGTGAAATTTTTTCTTTCGAAAGCGTTTTCAAGAAAGCAAATCACTTTCAGAAAACACTTTCAAGAAAGTCCTTACACAAAGAAAATTTAGTTTTCAGAAAGCTTTTTGCTTCCTGAAAATACTTTCCTTTCATTGTGTGACCGCATCTTAGATCCTAAAAAAATTCGAATACACCCTACTACGACCCACCCCAAATCCTATTATTCGGCCAAGCAGGGGCGTTAGTTTTTAATTTATATGTTTTGTTTAAATGTTTTTTTTTTAATTCGCAATTGGATTTCACTGAGAAAATAAATATCAATGCATAATCTTCGAAACAAGTGAAATTTCATTTTGTTAAATGTTTTCACGTATGTTTTGTTATTGATAAAAAACTACACTTGTACTTTTAATCCAAAAATTGTTTCCATTAAAATTTCCCCCCAAAAAAAGTACCAACAAAAATTGTCGTATTAACAAGTGTTGTCGTTGCCGTGGATTTTGTATTTATTGGCGTATTATTATTCGAAACTTTAAAATGAGACAAAGGCCAAAATTGAAAAATTAAAATATTTTGTAATCATATTTAACAGTGTTTCCTCACCGTAATATTTTAGAGCTGCTCTATGGAGAGCACGTAAAATTAACAGTATACGGTAAATTATTCTATACATTTCTAAGCAAAGAAAACTCGTGGTTCGATTTGAGCTGTAAAGAGGCTTTCAGGTTGCGAGAGGTAAGTTTTCGATGTCATAAAGCCAACCTAACTAAGGAAAAAAAGGAATAAGTTCAAACAAGCTGGAAGGACCTGTAAGAGTCATATTTAGCGAACCAAATTTTTTCATGAGCAAAAATTAAGGTGGCAATGGCGCAGTGGATAAAGTGCTTGATTGCTAACTTAGAAGTGTGGGTTCGATCCCCATCGACAGTCAAACCTGGTTCTCAAATCCACTGTGCCAAACTAGTGCCGTGTAATACAGGTTGCATTTAAAAGACATTAGGTCTTACCTGCATATAGTTAAAATTAAATAAAAAAAAATTAAGGTAACAAATTCTACAATGTCCCAAAGGTAGTAACAATTTGTGGCCATTTGTAAGAAATGTACGAAATTCCACCTCCTCGTCGGTTCCAATGCTCGTTTTCAATAATAATACTCCTGTGGTAAGCCCACAAGGAAAAGCAAATTTGGTAGCAGCACCAGTTGCAGCTAGTTCTACGCTTCCACCAAGTGCTATGACTCCTTCTGTACTTGTGAACATTTAAAGTTTCATGGGACGCATCTTCTTTCGTACTCGTACAGTTGGCAGAGTTCTTCAAGATCTTGACATACACAAATCCGCTGGTCTAGATAGTATCTCTCCTACTGTTTCGAAGAGGTGTTCTTCTTCGCTGGCAAAATCATTCCGTAAGCTTTTCCATCTGTCCTACTCTACTGTTCTCTTTCCGAGTGGATGGAAAACAGCATTTGCCCAGACCGTCCCTAAGAAATGCGAATCTACTTCACCCTCTAACTACCTAATTGCACTTACGTCCCTTCTCTCCAAAGTCATGGAAACGCTGATTAATTATCAGCTTAAGAAATATCTTGAAGAACGAAAGCTCCTTAATGACCGACAGTACAGCTTTCGTAGCAATAGGTCCACTTGTGATCTGATGGTATATCTCACCAAACAGTGGCACAAATCTTTACATCATTTTGGAGGAAGTAAGATTATTGCGCTTGATATTTTAAAAGCATTTGATAGAGTTTGGCATCAGGCTCTCTTATCGTAAATGCTTGCATTTGGTATCGAAGAATCTCTTCTTTTATTAGATTAGAAATTACATGTCGGACCGCCCAATACAAATTGTATTATACTGTTTCAAGTCTGATATTGATAATATAAATGCTGGTGTACCCCAGGGCTCCGTTCTGTCTCCGACCCACTTTCGTATTTTCATTAATTTTTTTTTTATAACTTTGCACGCGCTCAAGGGGTTATGAATACCCTTTATATGTTTTTTCTTAACACAGCGCGGGCATCTGGTGAAGAAGAGAAAGAAGGACAGGAAAGATGTGTGGCGCGATGTTCTGAGACTGTAGGTGGTTGTTGTCTCAGATTTTATCTCCAGGGATGGCGGCTGAACTAATGCGGAGAGAATTACCGTGTCTTATTTATTTATGTCCCTTATAATTCGCATTATTTTATTTATTTCGTTGTCATACTTTATGGGTACGCTAGTTTACTCAATCACATGTTGTTAGTGTTATGCGTAAACAGCATGTAATGAGCAAAGCAGCAACTTATTTTATGACAATTTTGAGAATTGATTTTTAATGGAATATAAGAAGACATAGACAACGGCAGGAATCGAACCTGCAACCACGAGGTTGACAGGCGAGCACACAACTATCGCGCCACGGCCACCCCCATGATGATCTCTTATCTGAAACATCTAATCCAATATATTGTTTTGCTGACAACAGTACCCTCAGCTGTTCATATTCGTTTTTAGATTCACACCTATGTCCTTCGGATGTGGAGCTTGAACTGCAGCGTATGATAAGCTCATTAAATTCTGATCTTAGCAGCATTGTGCAATGGGGAATTATAAACCGAGAAGAATTTAATGCCTCAAAATATCAATGCTGTCTTCTGTCGTTAAAGCGCGACCCTCCCCCAATGTCGTTGTCTATAAGCGGCGCATGCATCGATGAAACCGAACAACTTTCAGTTCTCGGCATGTGCATCGGTATGTGGAATGACCACTTATTCGAAATCGCCAAAAACGCTGCAAGGTCTTTGGGTTTTCTGAGACGATGCAAGACATATTTTTCCCCTTCTGATATGGCTATAATCTATACAGCCTACATTCGTCCAAAGCTTAAGTACAACTGTCATATATGGCCACGTGCTCCCACAACTCACTGAAGCATCTTTGATAGAATTCAAAAAGGAGCTCTAAAAATAAAGATAAGTGATAAAACAATAACGAAAACAATTGCATCCCTTGAACACCGTCGGAATGTTTCATGTCTTTCGTTGTATTATCGTTATTCTTATAGACAATGCTCTAATCAAATAGCCAGATATATTCCTCCCCTTAAACTATTCAACCGTAATACTCGCGCTTCTAGAAATGCCCATCAGATTACCACTGGTCCCAACTTCAGACGTACTGTTAAGTATAGAGATTCCTTCTTTAGCCGCACCACACGAATGTGAAACGCTTTACCCGACTCTATTTTTCCCTCCCATTATCATATTCAAACATTCAAAACTAATGTGCATCGATATCTCCTATTATAACCTCTCTTATTTTCCTAATCGCTCGCACAATGTTAAAACATTTTAAGGGTAGTCATAACCCCTTGAGTGAAATTGAATTTTATTGATCTTATAGGAAGTTAATCATGTGCTCTCTAAATAAAATGACTCAACAAAATTGTATCACTATATTAATCGATCAAAAAAATTGAGTCAGTAACCTTACTTACCCAGACTATTAATTATGGAGGATGTAAATATTTGCGTTCCTTGCCGATAAGGCTATCGCTCAATGTCGAAAAAATACTTCAGATCTGGATTTAGATGCTTTATTTTATTCACCCTGTCTTGCTCTCAATCTCAAATTATATTGCAGGAATGATGATAAGGCATAATGTGGGCAGAAGTTTATACTGTTCACTTTGATAAGTCGCAAGGTAGATAGTTTTATAATTGAGCTCATTGACTAATAGATAAATTGGCATATGACTCTAATAACAGAGGTATAATAGGAAATAAATACTAGAAGGTACACTAGAGTCTTTGAGTGGGTTATTGATGTTGATGGATGAGATAGAGTACCTGACGTCGTCGGTAGGTCGCTTTGCTATAAATCACATAATATTGTTTGTCTTGCAATTAAGACAAACATTACGAACAATTACACATGGAGATAAGCTGTGCATCGGTTTTCACTTAAAAATACAAGATAATTATACTTTGAGACGAAAACTATCTACACAGCACGATTATAGGAAATATCTAACCTTATGCAATTTATAAACTCAAAATCTCATGCGATGGACAAAGGGCAAAGGAGGATGAAGAAATACTTTGAGAATATTTACAGAGAATAACAGCTACAGCAGCGTCTATTTGGTTGTTCATTAGTCCATGGAGGTATAGGAAAATGCCTTGGGAGTAATCGACTAAGCTGATTGTTGATTGCTGATAATCAAAATGAATGTTTAAGAACTATTATGTTATCTTTAATGAAATTTTTTTGTACGGCGAATACGCCGAAGAAAATGACTTCAAAAGTTTGTACATATTATAGAACTTCCCAAGCCAAGCCATCATAAACCAGTGGAACCAGTATCGCGACATCATTAAGGAGACAACCAAGACCACCATAGGCTATCAACCACCCACGAAAAAGAACCCGTGGCATGATGATGATTGCGCGGTATTGAAGCAGGAGACGGAAAATGCACGAATGCAAATGCTGCAACGGAAAACAAGAGCAGCAAGGGAGAAGTGACAAGAGAAGGAACGAGAAAAAACCCTGCGAAGAAAGAAAAGAGCATCCGCAGCCTCTCAGCTCAGGTATCTCGAGGAATCTTGCACCGCCACCAAAACCCGCCGGTTCTACAAAACAGACAAGCATTTGGCATCTGGTTATAGGACTGGCACCCAAGTTCATCGAAACAGCGAAGGGAACCTAGTCACCGCAGCACAGGGAATTGTAGACGTGTTCAAGCAGCACTTCCAGCACCTGCTTAATGAGCATTATGTAGAGGAAGCAACGGGAGAGCAAAGAAGCATGAGACCAGTCAATGATGATCCAGTCCCATCGCCCAGTACTGAAGAGGTTAAGAAAGCCATCCACAAGCTTAAGAACAACAAATCCACCGGCTCGGATGGCCTACCTGCGGAACTCTTCAAGTATGGAGGAGATGTCCTGGTAGGGCGCATGCACCAGCTCATCAACCAAGTGTGGGAGGAGAAAAGCATGCCCGACGACTGGTCAAATAGCTCCATATGCTCAATCTACAAAATAGGCGATCCTATGTAAAAAACTACAGAGGCATATCTCTGCTTAATGTTGCCTACAAGATCCTATCCGACGAACTATGTGAACGTTTAAAACCTTTCTGCAACCATCGCCACGTACAAGTGTGGCTTCAGGCCAGGCAGATCAACGATAGACCAAATCTTCACATTGAGTCAAATCCTGGAAAAGACCAACGAATTTCAAGTCGAGACGCACCATCTTTTCATCGACTTCAAAGCCGCATATGATAGCATAAGTCGCCAAGAGCTTCTATTGGCGATGTGGGAACTCGGGATCCCGAAAAAACTGATCCAGCTATGCCGCATGACGTTACAAAATACGCGGTGCAACGTGCAAATGGGAAACAGCTCATGCGAGCTTTTCCAGATGTATACAGGGTTCAGACAAAGAGATGCGGTATCATGTGACTTCTTCAACATAGTCCTGGATCAGATAGTACGCAAGAGTGTTGTTAACCTGGAAGGCACTATGTTCAACATGTCTTCCCATCTGCTAGTTATGCGGACGACACCGATATCATCGGCCGCTCCAAGCGAGCTGTACATGAAGCATTCACAGCTATTTTGATGAACAGGCGAAATGCATTGGTTTTTAAGTGAATGACGACAAAACCAAATATATGCTATCAAAAAAAAACAAAGCCTCATCTGTCCATCGCCTAGAACAAAACATCTCTTTTGGTAGCAGTAATTTCGAGGAAGTCAAGGAGTTCACCTACCTCGGAACAAACAGCAACTCCACGAACGACACCTTAGTGGAAATCCGACGAAGAATTACACTAGCGAACCGCTGCTACTTCGGTTTGGCCAAACAAATTGGTTCAAAACTCCTGACTCCAAAGACAAAGTGCACGCTTTACAAAACGCTAATTTTAAGATCTCTACTCTACGGCCCGAGTGCTGGACGATAAGTAAAAAAGCGAAATTGGTACTGGGCACTTTCGAGAGAAAAATTCTTCGGAGGATATTTGGTCCTATATGCGAAGACGGCGAATGGAGGAGAAGATTCAATGGAGAATTGTACGAGCTGTACCAAAATGTGGATGTTGTCCAAAAGAGCCAAAGCGCAACGACTTTCACTCGCTCTGCCACATCGATCGAATGGACAACAACGCTCCAGCCAAGAAAATCATCGAATCCCAGCCCCCAGGTTCAAGACGACCAGGAAGACCAAACCTCCGCTACATGGACCAGGTGGTTACAGACTCAAGAGCGCTTGGCCTCGATGACTGGATGGAGCGTGCAAGGGATCGCAACCGATGGAAGACCGCAATATGTCAGACAGCGACCATCCATGGATCGGGAGCCGGATAAGTAAGTATGTAGCTCTTCAAAATTGTAGCTAATTGGATCGTGTTTGCAATTAGAGGTCTTGTAAAACTAATAAATTATTTTCATATCAATAAAGGATTTATTTATTTTGTTAAAACATTATATATATCCATATATACTTATTATTTGAAAATTTAATTGCAAAATCTTATTGAATGTGCGAAATTTTCGCACGGTATATTAATATCTAATAATAACTTAGCGGTTTTCCAAATACGATCGCATCCATTGGATGAACATTGGAAGAAACCCAAAGGCTCCAAATTTAATGTAAATAATTTTGCAAGATATCTTATCGAAAACTTTGCTAAAGTCAATAGTGATAACATCAACATCGTAACCTTTATCCAGAGCACAAAGTGTCATGGACACAAATTGGGGTAGGTTCGTCGTAGTGGGGCTGCCCTTAATAAGATTACGTTGAAGTGGGGAAACTAATGAATAACAATGAAAATAAAGATCTCTCCCAAATCATGTAAATATTAAACTGTACTCCATCTCCCCCAGAGATGATCGAAAGCGCCTAGTGATTTGACTGTCTGAGAAGATACGGGTATTCGATGTGAATATCACGTTTTCCAATATAGATAGAACCTATATAACTATAACATCTTTAATCACAAGAATTTCCTACAAATGGTCGGGGAGAAGCAAACAGAGACGAGACTAAAATTTAATCTTTCTGAGTACACACCTTAGCCAACTCCCACTTCAGTTTTTGAACCAACCGAAAAGAAGTGAATGATTCATCTCTTAAGAAGTTCTCATCCACCGAAGCAGATCTTCGCCGGATAGTAACTTGGAAGTTCTTGTCAAATATTAACTGGTGTTGGTGTATGGTATAGTCGGATCTCTCTTATTTTAATCCGAATGTATTGAGGATATTAGAATGACATGTCGAGTTGCTGGTCCAGTGAGAGATGGCTTTGAGACGAATAGCTGTACTGGCGGACAAGTGTGTGCTGAACGGTGTAAGGTAACGGCGGAGAACAGAAATGTATAAAATATATGTACTAAGAATGTTGTCCGGAAAAAAGAGATCTTTCCAAACTGAAGATCAAATATTACCTGTCTGATTTCTTAAGTGAGTGTTCTTAGACCCAATTTTAACGATTGTGCCAAATAAAAAACGATTAACTATCTCTCTTGGAGTTAATCTAACAATGATGACTGGGCTCATGTGCAAATGGTGACCTCCAGTGGAGATCTTTATTGCCATGTGGAAAGTTCATACATAGACAAACTGGAATATTGCATTCAACTGGATGAGTTCAATCAGGCATTAAATCGTATACGTCTACCTTGGAGCAATCAGCAAGGTGAATAGTTTATGGCAACCTCTTAGCAGATGGTATGTTTACAAGCTCGTCCAAATCTCATAGAACTAACAAGTTTTTAGTATCAAAACATTAGTGCCGCCGAGATTGAATAATTGTGAAGTGAAGTGATTTTCGTCGTCTTGTTCGTGGACGAAATTCAAGATTACTTGAACGTGTTACGGTCAACGGCACTTTGTAAGAGAACATTCTCAATTCTTTCAATAAAATTCTCTTGAAAGTAGAAAAATCTAGTGTTTGACCAGTTATTGGCCGACAACCGGAAAATTTGCACGGAATTTCAATCGATGAATTATTCTGTAAAAAAAATGTTCTTTAGGTGTGAATCTATTCATATCTGTAGCTCCACGAATTTAAAATTTTCCGCTATTTACAGAAATTATAATCTGGGAATTCTGTCGTTTATCAGAAAAATATGAACATGCTAACTTTCTTTGCAGTTTTCTCGGTAACGCTGACAGAACATCGTATACATTATCACTCTTGTGATAAGAATGCTTGCAGATTAAATAGGTTTTTTATTTCACTTTCCCCAAAAAGTATATTTACATTATATTGATGTGTAAGTCTTATTTTAATTTAACTTACAAGTTGCCATTAATCCTCTTCTGCTTTGTTCAAAATAAATCCAAACAAGAGCTTATCATATTTTTCAGCAATAATATTTATGGGATGTCAAAGTAAAAATTAAAAAAAAAAAGAAAAGCGTAATGGAATTTATTTTTCGATTAAATGAAATGTCAGTATAGCTATGCAATACAAGGCAAACGAAATCCGATTTAAATTTAGTTGTTCCTTGAAGATTGTTGATTAAACATTCGAAGAGGATGAATTTATTGTCAGCTATTATAATATTTGTGTACTATATCACATCGATTTTGGGATCGCATTTCCCACAGGTACTTAAGGATTGCTCAAATTCTCTGGAGTGCACATGTCCCAAGGGATACGCATTGTCGAAGGCTCGCATTTGTGAGCCAATTTCCACTAAAGGATGTCCAAGGAATAGCTTCTGTTTGGGCAACAGCAGTGTATGTTCGTGTAATAAGAAAATGCCTGATTTGAATGATGAAGAGTGTAACCGTGAGTGCCGTATCAGCTGTCCGGGAAAAAACTGTGTTGTTTGTAAGCAGGGCGAATGCAAATGTCCCACAGGCTATATCATGTCCAATGATCAATGTCAGCCAATATGCAAGGATGGCTGTCCCAATGGATATTGCTTCCGTCCTGAAATCTGCTTGTGCAACAATGGATACGCCAGATCACTTAATGGAACTTGTTCGCCAATTTACATTGATGGCAGTGTAAGTCATATCAGACAAGTTGTTATTAAAAAGGACATCATCAATAATTCGTCAAGACACAATAGAGCCAGGGGTGCGTTGAATTATTTGACACACAGTTTGCATCAAAATGCAAAATTGATTATTTTAATAACATGTTTAATTTTGCTGGCAGTCATTTTATTGTTGTCTTTGTACGGATCATTACGAAATGGTGCCTATTATCACTTGGGTTCAGAGGAATATAAAGCTCGTGAACCATTCTATGTGTATTACTGAAAATTTGAATAAATATTTTAATATTTTTTCTTGCCAAAGTTATCTTGTTTATGTTTTATTTTATACAAAACGAAGTAATAGTTTGCAAGAAACATTTCACAACAAGCTGAATTTTCGCGATTTACTAGATTTTGAGGCCTATCACCGAATAAAGTAGAACCGCAACTTTAGATTTTCAATTTCAATTTCAAAAGTTTATTTAATTCCAGATAATAATTATTTAACAAACATTTTAAAGGAATATATATAATGGAAATAAATAATAATGTTCATTCTGTAACTTAAAATTTAATATTTAATTAAATTTTTATTCAAAAAATTAGTTGACATTTGGATTTGCACTTCTCAAAAATACTTCAATAGCGGCTTAGTCAATTGTAAATAACCAGTCCTTAAGTTTACTGAAGAAAGAGTTAAGAGTTATAATTGTTCGTATAAGATATTGAAGCGTGGTAAACAACGAAGGTGCTGTAACGCTGTAAAAATTTGCACAGTGGGTTTTGTGAACAGTCGGAATGTTTACAAAATGCAGATTATTAACTCGGAGACAGTAAACTTCAGAATTTCTGCTAGGTATATTACCACATTTAAAAAAAAAACTTTTAAAACTTTAAATATATAAAGGTGTCTTATTGGTAAAACGCTCAAGTCTTTAAATAGATGTCAGCTATGAGTTAAACGATTTTTGTTGCAAATGATCCGAATCAAATGTTTTTGAGCAGTAAGTAACTGTCCAAGAGAGTTATAATATGAACCACTCCAAATAATTATGCCATACTGCAACTTGGAATGTGCCAGGCCATAGTAAATCGTTTTCAAAACTTTTTTGGAACAGAATTGTTTGATAAGTTACATTTTCCGCGTAACTAACAACATGTGGGACTTAATATTTTGTATCTGAGCTTTCCAATTCAAATTGTAATCTATTAACACTCCTAAATATTTGTATTTTTGCACTGATTCAATTTTAAAACAATTAGATGAGCAGTTAGAGTTACCATTGAAATTAATTTTCCGCAATTATGAATTGGAAGGAAACATCGTTTACAATAATGTCCATGAAAGTATAGATTGAAATCATGTAATTCATTGCCTGATAATTTAAATGAAATAAGCTTTGTTTTTTCACTTACCATTAATTTATGTTGTGCGAACCAAATCCTCAACCTTTCTAAATCATCTCTAATTTTTAAAATACATTCAAAATTCGAGCTAAATTGATACGTAAATGCTATGTCATCTGCGAAAGCTGTGGAAGAACCATTAAGTTTTAATTCAAAGATGGAATTTACATAAATTAAAAATAATAATGGTCCAAGAACCGATCCCTGAGGTACGCCATTTTTTAAAACAAGAAAACAGCTCAATTTGCTATTAATGTTAACTTTCTGTTCTCTCCATTTTAAGTAAGAGACGAACCAGTTGTAACCAGTTACTTTTGTCTAAAAATTGAATTATACGAGAATTTTAGATATGGTTGGAAGCAAAGAAATTGGTCTATAATTACAAATATTTTTTCTATTGCCCTTTTTAAAAAGCGGTATAATTTCTGCACATTTCAAATGCTTCGAACCATTCAGAACACTCATATTAAACAAATAGCATAATACGTCCACTACATTTAGCCCAATCTTTTTTAATAAAGTGCTAGATGTACGATCACTGGTACTAGAGTTTTTACTATAAGCAGATAATATTTCTCATTAAACTCACATAAGAAACTCTTAAGAAATCAATTATCCTGGTCTCGGTAGCCAGTTTACTTTGAATCTGTGTGAGATTGTGGAGAATGTACATTGTGATGTTCATTGTAGGGAACGTAATGCTATCTAGCTGGAACCCATTTTTCTTGCCACTACATAGCAGTCAAGAATTCGCACCAAGCAGTAAATTATTGTGGATGCCTTGAACTTGACTATTGAACTCCAAATTGTGAGATATTGTCCCATATATGGCAATTTTCAGTGTTCACGAATTCTTTATTTCAAAAATGCACCGAATCGATAAAAATGATTTTGTTTGTCCCAAAAGATCCATTAGGTCATCGTATTGTCATGCCAATGAGCCAAAAATTGGTCTTTTCGCTGAACTACTGAAATTAAGCGCATTCTTCTTATACGAAATATTTTCTGAGACTTTTTTCACAGATAATTGTATGACATTAATAGTTGGCATATGAATATAATACTAAAGCTCTAATTTTCACATACTCTTTGCGGCAAATGAAATTGCATTTCAGCAATAAGGCATCGAATGTTGTCTTCATATGCTCAATTTCTACTTGCATTTGGCAAAAAATCGAACTCAAGATTTAATTAAACTTTATATGAAGATGATAGAGAACACCAAAAAAGTGGGTAACCCAATTCCGTCTGTCTGCAGCCAAAGCGGTTGGATCGATTTGCTTAAAGCTTAGAAAATATTGTTTTTTCAGCAAATTGCCAACACGTTTTTTTCATGTTGTCTTAAGATTACAAATAACAGTAGCTCCCATACATTTTTTTAGGCCACAAACGAAAATCTTATTTTTCTCAAACACGGCTTCAACGATTTTTATTTAAAAAAAATGAGTTCACTACGAAGGGAAAGTGTGCCTTTTGATAATTAAAAAGAAAAATTGATTTTTTTGGGACCTTTAGTAGAATCATTTTCATGGCTTTCGATTTTCTGTAAAACGGGTAATTTGATTTTTTTTAAAATTTTGTACGCGAAAGCTCTCAGAAAGCTTAAACACTATTATAAGCCAAATTTTTTCATATTAAAATTTTTTGGAAATTAAATTTTGTTTTGAAAAACTCAAAATATCGAAAACGACTAATGAATTCTGGCAAAACTTCATATTTGGTAATATTTTGACATTATCTTGATTAATTAAAAAATAACTATTTTCCTAAAATATTAAAAAAAAATAAAGAAACAAATTTATTTCTCGAAAACGCCTCCAAAAATTTTTATAAAAATATGTGTGTGTTCTTAAGTTAGTACAGTCCACTTTCAAGTATAAAAATAGTTTAATTTTCTTACTTATTAACGGTACTTCCCATAGAACCACTTGTCATATTTTCGACTTTCTCAACATTGGATAAACCGATTAAAATAATTTTTTTTATGGAAATACTCCCTAAAACTGTTAATAAATCTGCATACTCAAATTTGAAAATAAAGTTTTCCGATTTTTAAAAATAAATAATTTTTTTTTGATTTTTTTCAAAAACCAGCAGCCAGCGTCGCAAATTTTCCCTCTAAAAGTGTTTTTAAAATTTTATACATAAAAAAATAATTGTCCAACGATTTACGAAACTATAACAACTAAACAATATAAAAACATAATCCAATTATTTCAGTCTTATGAATTTTTGGGTACGTCACTGAATACTAAATATATACACTTAGGCCCTCATACATTTATATATATGTGTCTTTAAAAATCACATGAATCTTATGTATGCATATTGCACAAAAACTATCTAGTTTTATGCATGTACAGTAAAACCCGTGTAAGTGCCTCATGCTAAATGCCCCACTTTAATATGCACTTATGCGGGTTTGGCAGTTATAAAAAACCCGCTTAATTGCACATAGATTCTTATTTCATATTTACATATACAAAAATTAAAACAAACATTTTTGACTAAGAAAAAACATTTTATTCAAAATAGCTTTTAACGGCCTTTAGTCCATAAAATTTGCCTTTCGTCGAGGCGATCTCACTTCGATTCATCAGTTGGCTATTGAGGACCCTACAAATTAAACATTAAAATTGGAAGATTTTGTCCTGGGCCATACATAGTTAATTAGGAAGGTGTTTTGTATTATATTTAATCGGACGTGTTGAATTATTGATTCCAAATAGATTTTAACTACCTTTGGTCCACGAAACATTATAATAGATTAAGATGATTATTACTTTTGTATTTATGAATTTTGAAGCATAAAACAAAAGGTTGTATTTTATCATCTAATTTCAAATGTTAAATTAAAAGAATTTTTGTCAGGTAAATTTTAATAAAAGTATACAAAATATAAAGCAATTAATCGGGAAAGTTAGTTAAGCGGAAGGTACTTATAAGATTAGTCTTATATGGAAAAATCCTAAGAATTTTAGTTCTAAAAAAATAAAGGTACTTAGGCGGATTAGGCACTTAAGAGAGAGGCACTTATCCGGGTATTACTGTAGCTACTACCTACCCACCTACATCCTTCATTTTCATTATTATATTATGTATATGTATAGATACATTTTAATGTCCTTACTTTCATAATTAAACTAGATTTAAATATAAATTTGTGGGTAGGTCGGTACCTACAGTGTCTCTCAGTTAAAATGATGTAGTTTGTTGAAAAACTAAAAAAAAACTCGTAAATCAAAATGACAAATGGAATAAAAAACAAATGTCATCTTATTAACAGGGTTTGTCTAAATAGCGGATCAGCGATAAAAGAACAACATTTACAGTCTTAACATTTGAAAAAGAATTTATTCAAAATTTTTGTAAAAAAACCAACGTCACAGCATTGAGCGAATTGGTAATTAAACATTTTAAAGATGAACAAAGCCAAAAAAATATCATATGTTAAAAATAAGTTCTTCAACAATTCAACACCTTGTTGAGCGTTATGTGCGGGAAAATCGAATCCTTAGTAAGGGCAGGAAAGCCCAAAATAAAATATTTTCCGAAAGTGAATGCCGATGGATTGAAAGAAAAGTTAAAGAATATACTACTTTAAGTGCACCAAAATTGGTAGAAGAGACGGAAAAGTATTTGGGCAAAAACTGTAGTGCTGAAATCATACGACGAATACTGAGAGATGCTATAGTTTTAATATAAGAAGTGCCCGAAAAAAGGCATTTATCAGCAACGAAAATAAAACAGCAAGAGTTAAATTTGCTCGTGAACACATAAACAAGGACTCCTCATTTTGGGACACTATTATCTTTACAGTTGAGAGCAAATTTAACCTTCACGTGTTGGATGGCAAGGCTTACGTTTTGCGGCAGCCAAATACTGAACGCCAGCCGAAGAGTTTACGTGGCACTGTCAAACATGGCAGAGGTCACGTTATTGTTTGGGGTAGTATGTCTTCTGCTGGCGTAGGAACCTTGGTTTTAACGAAGGTAACATGGGCCAAAATATGTACTTGGGTATTTTGAAACAAAATTTGAAACAAAGAGCTGAAAAGCTCAATATCAGACATGACATAAGATCAAAGGCAGACCTCAAAACGTCTCTTTTGGAAGTATAGGGCCTTATTTCTTCGGAATGCACCAGAAAGCTCGTGGAATCAATGTCTAGAATACTTGAAGCGGTGCTAAAATAAAAAGGATACCCTGCAATATATTAGCAACCCTATTTGTTTTTACTTGCGATGGCAAGTTTTGTATTTGGAAGAAAATCGAACTCGAGATTTTAATCAAAGTTGACCTTAAGCTGATAGACAACACTAAAAAAAAGTGGGTCCGGCAATTGCGTCTGTCTGTCTGTCTTTCTGTCGGTCTGTAGAACGGTCTACAGCTTAAACGGTTGAACCGATTTTGTTCAAACTTGGTATTAGGGCGTCTTAGGTGATTGTCCTAAATAGATTTTTGAATCATCGGTTTAGCCCCAAAAATAACAGTCTTGCCATGCAAATTTTTCTACCATCTTAATTATCTCGAAAACGTCTCCAACGATTTTGATAAAATTTGGTGTATGTACTAACTTGAGTATGGTCTACATTTTGAAAAAAAAATGTTTTTAAAATATTTTATTATTAACGGTACCTGCCATACAACCATTTTGTTAATTTTCCACTTTCTCATAAACGCCTCAACGAATTTCAATCAAAATTTGTATACAGGATCTACGTCAATTCTAAATAATACTGCATTTCAAAATTTTAGAAAAATAATTTTTTTTTTTTTTTTAATTCAATATGTATTTCGAAAACGAGTGGGCGATTTTTTTATAAAAAATTAAGTAAAAATCGAATTTAAAAATACTTTTAGCCATTTCATTAAGAATATTTTGTATATAATGTGATCGAACATAGGAGCGATCCAGTCGTGTATTTTCTTTTTTTATTTCCGACTTTCTCATAAGCGGCTCGACGGATTTTCTAAAATTCTGAATAATACTTTATTCCAAAATTTTTGAAATATATGTAATTTGTTTTGAAAAATCAATACTTCGAAAACGGTCGGACGATTTTTTTTATTCTGTTTATAAATTTGTATTCTTACTTTCTCCAAAGCAATGTGATAATTCGCTCCAAAGTTTGATGAAAAAACCCGGTACCCTTCGAATTTCGATGGTGAAATGGATTGGATGAAATCTCGCAGTTTAAAATCGCAATGTGAAGATTTGGAATTAAATCGCTGAATTAAGAGATTTCGCTTCGGTAGGAATATAGTATTAGGTATTGACCGTTGATAATTTATTTTGACGAGTTAAATTTTAATATTAAATAATTTTTAACTTAAAGCGATTTTTTATCCACAAAACTGAATTTGTTATAAAGAAACCAAGTTGTAACTTCGTTTCCCGGCTCCAATATCATTTCTTGAATGACCCCCTCAACATAGTTAAATAGAATTATACAGATATAAAATAGCTATTACAGATATTTTTGTTTGTAGGACTTGCATAATGTTCGTTTAATTGTACCTAGAATTTTTGTTTCCGAAAATGAATTAATCTTTCCTAATAATTATTATTTGAGGAGGTCATTAAATTCGTTATCAAAAACAATAAACAACAATTTAAAATCAAAAAAATAATAAATAATTCGCTTGATACCAAAATATTTCTCTACAACCATTATATGAGGTACATTTTTATCTTTAAAATATTGAATTCAATAAAATTTGTAGCAAATGGTCTAATAATCATTTGATTAATTTCGGGCAGTTAGTAAAATTGTGGTTACCATAGTGAACGCTATTGTTAGGTATGAAGTACATCACTGGCACAGATCGTACAAAGTTCTTTCGTGAATCAAAACGATATCCTTAATTCAGCTAAATAAATTATAATGTTAAGTGATTCAACGCTTTTACGGAATGGTTAGTGCGAAACTGATAATTTAATCGATCTGATCTTAAGGAACATTTTCTCATATTGAGCACTTATCTACGCAGAACGTTAGGTAAGTGGTTTTATAAGAATAATTTCGATAGTTTCAAGTACAAAATCGTAAAAAGTAAACAAAACTGTTTTTTTTTTCATAATCTGATTGGAAAATTTATATAAATTATGATTCGCCTGATCAATGTCAACTAGCTATGATAAGCGATACATGATTGTTTCTTATAAGTTACAAGCTACCGAATCAGGGACTTTAGCCAAGCGATATAAATTAAATTATTATCAAGACGTATTTATTGTAAAGTATTGGGATATATAAATTTATGTTGATAGCATTGGCATGTTTCTTCAGTAAATTTCCTAATTTCGTTCCTTTTCAATGAGGGCCAAGGCTCCACCGAATAAATAACGTTTATAGAATCGAGTTCATGTACGTGAAGTTAGCTCCACCGCGTTTGAATTTTCACAAGATGATGAAGTTGGTAAGAGTGATTTCTGATCTACAACAAAATTTCAACATGTTGCGTTACCACAATTATTAAAGATTCATGCAAAAGACTTCGAATTCCAACTGGTTTCTGCATAATATGGAGTTGAATAAAGAAAAATGCGTCTAGGCCAACTCGCGAAATCGATGAGTTCTGTGAAAATGTTAGCGATAAACTATTCATGTACTTACAACAACGATTTCAGTGTGAAAGCGAAGATCGTTTGGCTGCTTTTTTTAAATTTGACGTTGAAACATTGCATACATTAATTTCAGCAGATGTAGATTTGGAAAAGCTTTATCTCCAAGAGAACGATACTGTCATTTTAAAGAATTGACACCAATATTTTCAATATTAGCAAAAAAATGAGAGCACAATTATTGAGAAAACAATTATTTATATATTTATTTCAATCTACCCGACATGGGAAATTGTAATCCGAGATGGCTGTCGTTGTTGAGTCGAAATCGTTCATCGATATAAAGACAAGTACCTTCAGGAAACAACTGCATTTCCAGGGAATATTCAATTCGATCTAGTCCAATAAATTAAGAAAAAATATTATGCTTGTATTCTTCAAATAGAAAAGAAGATTTTAAATAAACACGAACATTTGGGGTTCATTAACTTTCAATAATGACTTTTGTAATTGTTGGTAATTCATATTTTTCCTTAAAATAGTCTCAGCTTCGTTCAATTTATATTTTCAGTACAGGAATTATGAGAGAGTTTTTTTAAACACACTGGTGCCTGTGTCTGAAATTCCCACAGAAAATAACCACCGTGTTACATACAAATTGTTTTTTTCTTGTAATCTTTTTAAAACCCGAGCCCGCGTATATCCCACGGCCCACCATGACCTACCTTACCTATAGCATACCCAAGTACGCAGTTCACTACCCACTGGTGCTTGTGTGAATTCACCATGCACTTAACTCACGTTGTGTACTTTTCAAATAAGCACTGAATCGGAGTTACCACTGCTACCTTTGTGGTAATTTAGTATGCTTACCACTGCAACCCAGGGGGTCAATTCCCGATCTGTGAAATTATGAAGTGATAAAAAAATATCATTTCAGTTTTCACAGAGGCTTATCATTTTCCAACTTCACGCATACGCCTAATGCGATTCTAGAACTCATTGTGATAAAGTTTGTACTAAAAGGTACTAAATGATAAATTCTGTCATTTATGATTATATTTTTTGTTGGGAAACGTAAATATTTCATTTCAGTTTCTAAATTTGCTTAAGAATAATGTCCGGAATAATAATTCGTTTAACAAATTAAAAAAAGACGTCGTAGTGAACAATTGTGGGTTTTATATTATATTCAATAGAATCTCTGTTTTGAGTAAGATTTATTATTTTTGCATGTGAGGACATTGAGGCTTTCCCTTCGAGATGGGCAGAATCTAAATCTAAATATCTAAATATGGTAAAGTGCTCTGCATTTTTTTGCAATGGATAGTTTCCAACGATCTGTCGCAGGAATGAGCACCGTCGCGTCGGCTGTTGTCAATCTGATGATTTAACAATTTCGTTATTTACTCGAATAAACACAAATATAACTTATAACCAAAATAAATTTGTGTATAAATATAATTGTTGCTTACTTGTCATGTAATCCTGTTTTTCTTCTTAATATTTGATTAAAAACATTTTCTTCACAAAACAATTGACTGTGATAAAAAAATTATAATATGAAAAATGTTTGGCATTAAACTTCACTTTTTCAAAAATCGAGAATCGAATTAGATGTGAAAGCGTGATAAAATTTATCACTTCACATCTTCACAGATCGGGAATTGACCCCCAGAGCCTTAAAACAGTACGAACTTATTGGTATCTATTAGAGTCAGAGTGAAAGGCAAATATTCTATCTTCCCTGTAAGTAAAATAGAAATTGAACAGAGTATAGTGATGTTTTATACTCTCACGCTTTTTTTTTTAAACAACAATTGTATAACAATTGATAAGCAGGGCCGGATTAATGTCATGTGGCGATAAGGTCCCAAAAATTCCGTGCCACCCTATGGATCCGAAAACGGAATTACTTAACACCTATACCTACGAGCGCTTTTCGACATCTGCCTTTATGACAATATCTTATGATTTCGAACTGAAACGCCAGGATTATGAAACGTGTGTTCTATTAGGAACTTGAGAACTTTAAATAATAATAAAAGACAGAAATATTTTTAGAATAAATTTTATCTTGCGATTATAGGTACTAACTAGTATATTAGGCAAGTTATGCATTCGTAAAAAAAAAAATTTTCTAACAATCAAACATGACAATACGATCATAGAGAACACCAAAAAAGTGTGTCATGTAAGCCTGTCTGTCTGTCTGTCCTCGAAACTGCAGACGACAAATAACAGTAGCTCCCATACATTTTTGTTTGGCCAAAAACAATAATCTTTTTTTTTCTCAAAAACGGCTCTAACGATTTTTCATTAACGAAAGAAAGGGATCCTTTGATATTTTTTTTTTTGTACAAGAGCATTGTTATTTTTGGTACCCCTATTAGAGCCATTTTTTTGGTTTTCGATTTTCTCTGAATTGGTTAATTTGATTTTTTTTTTAAATTTTTGCGCAGAAGCTCCTAGAGAATATAAACACTACTGTGTTCCAAAATTTTTTGGAAATACATTTTTTTTGAAAACCCGAAATTTCGAAAACGACTTAATAGATTTTTTCAAAACTTCGTATTTGGTGATTTTTTGACATTATCTTGAATAGTTAAAAAAAAGTATTTTTCTAAAATAAAAAACAACGCTACCTTCCATACAAATGTTAAAAAACCGTTAAGAAAAATATTATTTCTCGAAAACGGCTCCAAGATTTTTTTTTTCTTAAAAATGTGTGTTCTCATATTAGTACAGTTCACTTTTAAATATAAAAATATTTTTTTCCGTATTATTAACATTATTATTGCATCTTTGTTTTCCCCCAAACTACAGCGACTAAGCAATATAAAAACATTTAATTATGTGTATTATCCATTTATTTCTACCTTATTATTATTCCCTTTTTACGTATTTTTGTGTACGTCACTTAATACTAAATACAATGTTGGCCCTCATACATTTATATGTACATATGTATACCTACAAAATATACATTTGTAGATAGGTACCTATGTAACTATTCCTTGAACCATCCATTCGACAATTCATTATAATAAGAATCACGGTAATCTTACCTACAAGGGCTTTACACCTGCATAGGATAACTACGCCTAACTAACTAAACCTCAATGGTTAGCTACATTAAAGTTGTTAGCTAAAAGAGCAAGTTCGTGCGATCCAGTCGAGCATTTTATTTTTATATATTCTGAGAATAAGTCTATAGTTCATTTTTGAAAAGATTGTAGCTTTTTTATATAAGGAAAAATCCACCAAATCAGTAATTTGGGATTGTTATACGCATTCAAATAATTTATTGCTATATAATTTATTGATAAGAAATAAAAAATATCGTTTCTTTGAAAAAATGACGTTAATTAAAAAAAGAAGGGGAATACAAAGTTGGGCACTTTTCAAATAGAATCGGTAGGATCTTAAAACAATAAGACTGAAATATGATGCAAAATTAAAAGTTGCTGTTTTAATTTCATAGAAAAGAATAAGATAAGAGGAAACTATTGGTAAACTTTTCACAACAATACAATATACTCTTATCTCTGTGTATAAACTGAACAATACAAATGTGAAGGTGAGTCAAGTCGCGATAACCGAGAATAGTTCGATAAGTTCTCGGTCGGAAGCATAGGTAGATGTGCGGCTTACCATAATGATCATAATATTGTTTCTTACTTGTACACCCCGTTGTAATTGAATACGCATAGGCAATTTTTCTTGTTTTAATTTTTTGATATTTTAAGATGGAATGAATTTACGAAACGCGTAGTTTTATTAAAATAAAAAATTAATGTTTAAAAGATTTAAATTAAGTTTAAAATAAAAGTTTTAATTAATAAACATAATAATTTAAAAAAAAATTATTTATTTTTCATTATATATTGGTTCTGAATCCAGGCTTTTATTGCCCGTGCGGTATGTATCGCTGAATTATATTGTTAGAAAGTTTATCGTTGTCCACGGAAAAATGCGGAAAAGTTATTTCCAGCGTATATTTGAAATGCCGTCATTTTGGATCTTTGAAAATCCATTTTAACAGTTCCGTAATAGATTATTGCTCTTCATTACATAACACAACCTCCTTTGATGTGTCGCCTTAGATGATGTAATACTTCTTTCTTCAAACCATGGAACTAGTAGCTATATCCACCGGGTACGTCCAAAAAAAAATTGAATGTCTCTCCTCTACCGATAGCTGAAGAACTAACTCTTGAACTAAGCTGCCTAATACTCCAAATATCCTATCCTATCTTAATATAAAAATTGTAACAGGTAGATTAAGCTTTACTGCTCGTAATCTCAAACAAGACAAACATAAGGGCATATCTTATAATCTTTTTGGCGAAAGCATCAAAAAAGTTGAATTTATCAATTTAGTCCTTTTTTAAATATGAACATAATATATCCATCATTCATCGTGCAATAAGTTTTTTTTTCAGATTAGTAAAGGGTTCGAAAAATTTGTATCGTAAAATTAAAAAAAAAAATTGCATGTACGTAGTCAAGTGAGACGGAGAGTATATTTGGAAAGCCTAAACGAGAGTAAGGGAGGTTAGGTTAACAATATATGACAACTTGTAGTTCTGAGTATTAATTTGTGTTTTTTTTTTCTATTCTTACTATAAGTAATGCAGGTATTAGTCGAAATTTGATGTATGATATATTTTCATATAGCTAGCTATAATATCACTACAATCTTTTGAGTGTGAGAAAACAGATTTCCGCCTTAGAAAGGAATGATAGCATGATATTGAACGTATTGCCATCGTATTCATCCTCCCGCTAAAATATATTGGGGGGAACCTACAATTTTTTTCAACTCATACGCCATTTTGTCTCTCAATTACGTCTGTCGATTTACAGTCAAAGCAGCTAAAAAAAAGTAAATATTAATTAAAAATACTATGCAATATTATTGTATGTATTATCTACATTTTGGTCCAACAAAAATGTGTCGACTTTCGTTTCATGACTTTCTTTGGAATTTTAAATAATACCAACATTTCGAAATAATTTTGTATTGATTTATAGAAAAAATATTGATGTATTTCGAAACAGGTGAATGATTTTTTTTAAAATTTAGTTTTAACCTTATAAAGATTTTTCTATCTGTTTCTTGAGCTTGAATCTTGAATGAATATAATGAATATACATGCGATCCAATCATTAATATTATTTTATTCTTGTAACTATTTAATAATATGTTTTTATTTTTCTCTTCATCCTGAAAGTCAAGGTTTTTGCTTAAAACTGCGAAGCAACGCCAGCACGTGTATACTAGTCTGCATAAATATCACCTCAGTCTAAAAAAAAACGCAATAATATATTACCATTTATCTAAATATTTTATGAGTATAATAATATATTAACAAGCTAATATGTACATAAGTAGGTACATATTAATAAATTAACAAAATAATAATAAATCTATCAACCACAAAGTGTGGTATCAAAATATTCTCAGTTCAATGGAATTATTTTTTAACCTTGCCTGTTATAATAAATAGAACCAATGATCCTTAGAAATTTCTAACTAAGAAGATTCGTATTTATGTATTTTTCAAAAAAGAAAATATTTCAATATTTGCTTGTTTAGTTTTAGAAAAGACCGATTTATTTTGAAATCTGACCTGTAGGTCAACCAAAAGTTGAACACCTACCGTCATTTTTGTTGGCCGTACATTTAAAAAAAAATTTAATTGAAGTGTTTGCTTCTTCGTAGCACGAGGTCCTGACCCTCTTCCTCAGATTCACTATCAGACTCGTTGATTTCCACAGGAACTGCAATATTTTCATTCACATTTACATTTTCATCCATCAACACAAATCTTTCAAATTATCCATCCAATCTGCATTCATGAAGGAGCTTGGAAATTTCTCTTAAATTTGCTATAAGCGAATCATTTTCTGGATCGAATTTACTTTCCTCCAAGTTCAAACTTGAAACTACCTGAGCACAAATAAGCCAAAATCTGAAACTCCAAAAATACACCTTTTTTACGACCAAACAAAATCACTTTCATCACGTGAATGAGAGAAAATATTTTGATGCTCGCTGTAAAAATTGCAACTTAAGTAATAATACCGTTGTCAAAATTATCAGCGAGATGACACATTCAATCTTGCTCTGGTGTCCGTCTAAGAGAAAATATTTTCTTATTCATATGTGAAATTCCTTTCCGTCCAAGGGAGTGTCCGTCCAAGAGAAATTGAACGCAATGAAACGTTTATGAAGAAATTGCAAAAATAGCTGCGTTTTATTATCTACGGGTCTGGGTCTAGGTTATTTTTTACACGTATTACAAAAACAACACGAGATCCAGGTTTCTATCGGGGTTTCTATCTGGGTTTGCAAATATTAGTATTAAATTCGGCTAACAGAGGGCACATATCAGTACATAACCCAGATCGTTTTATTTTTACGGGGCCAACCATATGGGTTATTGGCGATAATAAAACACGGATAATGTGTCCGCCTAAGGGAGGTGTCCGTAAAAAGAGATTTCACTGTATATACAATAATTATTAATACACACATATAATTTTTAAAAAAATGTATTAAAATTTAATATAATTATTTTTTTTTTACTTCTAATAAAGCGTTTAGAAAAAGTTTTCCAAGCGTGATTCAACATTGTTCAAATTAATTAAATACTAATTAGGTATACGTCAAATAAAATGATTGATAACAAATTTTATTGCAGTACGAGTGTAGGTCCCTTGTCAATCAATGAGAATATTCACCTTGGAACTTAGTTTTTAATTTAGAATAGGTCAAAGATTGGCCGAATGCTTATCAACACAACTTAGAGATTATTTGAACCGAATAGCTAAGGTGAGAACCCCATTTTTGGCGCAAATTTTTGTTATTGCACGTTTGCATCACTTGTCTCTGACGGCCATATTGCTTTGGCGGCTGTGGTATTTAAATTCCATTGTTTATTATTCAGTCATGGATGTTAAATCGCCATAATATTTTACACGACTGATCAGACAACATTTTATGGGCGTTTGTTAGAAACTATCAAATTTTTGGAAACAATCAATTGATGACTTGCTTCAGAAAAATTGACGAGTTAAATGAAAATTCAAGACCGAACACTAATAACCAAATAGTTTTGTTTTCTAGTGTAGTAAACGTCTTTGGTAAGACTTCTAGACTCATGAGATCTGCATTTGTGTACACACTGCAAAGCTATTCACCACTTTTCTCTTATATGGTAATTTACTGTAGTGGTAGGAAGGTGAAATCGTTTTGAACTACACACCATAAATAAGCCATAATAAGATTGGAAAACTTCGTACGTTTCACTCCCAAAACCCGTTTTTTTACATTGTTGTATTTATACCTTTGAAACTATGTCAATGAATAGAGGGGAAATCGAAAAACAAAAACAAATTGCTAGTGCTGTGTTATAAATGTGTCTATTGGAAGATGAACGGAAAAGTTATGGGGTTTTCGTTTGGTAAATTTATATTTCGATCTATAAATTGATTTTTTTCGTAACGAATCTAATACGTTTTCAGATTGATTTTTATTTGCTATTGTATTGATGTATATTTGTGTCTGTGAACCAGCTATCGGCGTCAGCTGTCTTGTCAAACTGATCGCTGTCAATTATAATGCATAGTGGTGTTAGTAAAAGAGGGGTAGAACGGCCAAAAAATCAAGATCTGCAAAATTGATTTAAAATAAAGAAATAAATCAATTTATTTGGCCAATCGAAGTCAAAAATTGTCAAAATCAATTTTTTGACAGATCTAAATCAAAAATAAATTGATTTCTGTTACCAAACGATAACCACATTACTTGTGTGCGTGTTTCAGCTGGAAGGCAAATGTAAAATGAAAGCAAAGGTTTCGTGTCTTTATCTTATTACTACACACATTTTCGTAAAATTGCGATGTTTGCTATTGAACGCCCACCCTGCCCTTTTGAACTTTTGAAAAAGTTTCCAAACTAGTCAATATTATTATTTGCTTTTATTTCAACACGGTATATACCTAAAATGTGACTGTTTACTTTCCTATCTGTTAGCTGATACAATATAGTTTATTTGAGTTTGGTATGTAATAAAAAAAAACTCCAAATACAGTATTTTACGGATAAAAGAAACACTCATATAAGTAAACCTCGCTTATAAGAAACGCAATGAGAAACACCGTGCCTTTTTCTTTATATTTCTTTCGAAATTAATCATTTATAAGAAACTCGCATATCAATTCTTAAAACAAAAAAGTTCGCTTATAAGAAATTTAATTTGGCAGACAAACCTGTGCCAAAACCTTTTGAATATGCACCTATGTGTTAAGACCTTTATTACAAATTCCCACTTTCCAAAGGAATGACAGCTATCTGGCTGAATAAAATGGATGCGCAAGTCGATCTCGCGGTACTTTAAAAAACGCTCTGTTAAAATTAAAATGCATAGAAACTCGTTTGATTGAATACAATAGAGCCGCGAACTCGAGTCGCGATGCTAGACATTAGTTAACTTGTAACTTTTTGTATCTTCGTCGGGTCCTCCGACACAAAAATACACATCCACGATAAATTTGCAAATTAAAAGTTTGCAAAAATAAGTACAAAATCTGAAAAACAACAATTTCTCACCGCAGGCGCAGGCCCAGTTTTGAAACGACCGCGCGGTCCATTGTATTCATTTTTTTTTGAAACGTTGCTCCTCGCGGCGTCGGCTGATGTGACCGAACGACCGAGCGTGTATTCTGTTCAGCCATTAAAAATTGTAAAGGCCGCGAATATTCTGACCACAGATGAGCAATACAAAGATGGGAAATTGCGGCATCTATTTGTGTTTGCTTACAAGCTACATATTAATAGTGCCTTCCAGGTTAACACCATTCTTGCATACTAGCTGGTCCAGGCCTATGTTGAAGAAGTCCCATGATAGCGCATCTCCTTGTCTGAACCCTGTACACGTCTGAAAAAGCTAAGGGTGGCCGTGGCGCGATAGTTGTGTGTTCGCCTGTCAACCTCATGGTCACAGGTTCGATCCCTGCAGTAGTCATCTTATTTTTCCATTAAAAACCAATTCTAAAATAAATGCCATACGAGTTGCTGGCTTACTCATGACATGCTCTTTAGGCATAGAACTAACAACATGTGATTGAGTAAAACTAGTATACCGCTAAATATGACAACGAATGAAAAAAATAATCCGAATTATAAGGGACATAGATAAAAGGGAAATTTCTCCGCATTAGTTCAGCCGCCATCCCTGGAGATACAATCTGAGACGACAACCACCTCCAGTCTCAGAATATCGCGCCACACATCTTTCCTACCATTCTTTCTCTTCATTAACTTCACGACCGCGCTGTGTTGAGACATTTAAAGGGTAGTATAATCCCTTGAGCGCGTGTAGATTATATATATAAAAAAAAAAAGATGAGCTGTTTCCCATTTGCACGTTGCACCGCGTATTTTATAATAACATGCGGCATAGCTGGACCAAGTTTTTCGGGATCCCAAATTCCGCTATCATATGCGGTTTGCAGTCGATGAAAAGATGATGCGTCTCGACTTGAAATTCGTTAGTGTTTTCCAGGATTTGTCTCAATATGAAAAGTTGGTCTATTGTTGATCTGCCTGGCCTGAAGCCACACTGATACGTGCCGATGATAGTGTTGCAGAAAGGTCTTAGAAGCTCACATAGTACGTTGGATATAATCTTGTAGGTCACATTGGGCAGGGATATGCAGGACATAGGATCGCCTTTTTTGTAGATTGGGCATATGAAGTTATTTGACCAGTCGTCGGGCATGCTTTCCTCTTCCCACACTTGGTTGATGAGCTGGTACTTGCTCTACCAGGACATCTCCTCCATACTTGAAAAGTTCCGCAGGTAGGCCATCCGAGCCGACGGATTTGTTGTTATTAAGCTTGTGGATGGCTTTCTTAACGTCTTCAGTACTGAGCGCTGGGATTCGATCTTCATTGATTGGTCTCATGGTTCTTTGTTCTCCCGGTTGTTTAAATAACAGTTGTTTTTTTAATCTACTGTTACCTCTTTTTGAACACATCTTGCTGAAATATTGACCCACCCCTATTTGTATGTGAAAATACCAAATCTCAGAGACATTTTGCCAAATATGACAACCGAACTTAATTATGACAACCGAATTATGACAATGCGCAATATATTACCTCATTATGTGTACCGTTGATTCAATTCTCCATATAAACGTATTAATTGTTGTTGTTAGATTTCAAATCTATTGATGAGAGAAAGTCAAAATTTCAAATTCAACAATGTAAACAAATGTGATCCTGCCATTTGAACTCGACTACTTTTTTTTTTTTTTTTTTAGGTTAGGAAGAGGAAAGGTCTGTGTCTTTCGACGATAAATGTTAATGTTCCTGTCATACAAAACAGTTCTTGTACATTTATATGTAGATATGTATCCACCTTAATTGAAGGAACACAATATTTTGCTTTTATTTAAATTCTAATTTTATTTATTTGAAGAGTTTGTTACTTTGTCGAGACAACTGAACAAATAATTTTTGGGGGGGGGGGGGGGGGGTTGAATAAAGTGAATGAAAAAAAAGTAAAAAAGTGTAGGATTTTGTTTTCTCTCTCTTTTTCCCTTAGGTCAAAATTAGGTACCTATATATTAATCAACAATTGAAGCTTGATTCTTTATTAAGTTCGTCTAATATTTCAGGTGGGGATTAGAAAGTTATGGCGTTAATATAACTTCTAATAAATAATCTCTATTTACAAAAAATCTATAAAAAACATTCTGTAACAGAAATGTCCTTTCAAAAAATCAAAAACATATTTTTGATATACATTTTTGATATACATTATTTTGTCGTACATTATATTGAATACCGTATTCTGAATCCAATCCCTATATATCTACTTTAGGGCAAGTTTTGCATTTGGAAAACAAAATCCAACTCGAGATTTTAATCAAAGTTGAAATAAGGATGATAGAGAACACCAACAAAAAAGTGGATCCCGCAATTGTGCCTGTCCGTCTATCTGTCTGTATGTCTCTCTGTACGACGCTCTACAGCCTAAAGGGCTGAAACGATTTTGTTAAAACTTGGTACTTAAACCCTTAGGTACCTGTCTCGATAGCTTTTTTTTTATATTTTTGTTAAGCTTTAAAAATAACGGTACATGCCAAACATATTTTAGGGGCAACAGCTCTTACGATTTTGATGAAAAAATAAAATGCACGACTGGATCTCACGTACTTCCTCTTATGTATGATCACATCGTATTCAAAATATTACTATTAAGAATCTTAATATATTTTAAAAGTCGTTTTTTCTTAATTTTTTATATACAAAATTACTTAAATTTTTTTATAAAAAAAATGGTATGTTAATTTTAAACATTTAATAATATAAACTTAAAAATAAAGTTTCAAAAAAAATCATAAACCTTTTCGAAATATTGAATTTTCACAAAAAAATATTTTTCCAAAATTTTGGTATGTAGTATTATTTATAATTTAAAGGAACTCCTACGTAAATATTTTGATCGAAATCCGGCGAGCCGATAATGAGAAAGTCGATCATCAAAAAAATTATTGTATGATAGGTACTGTTAATAACAAAATATTAAAAAAAAACTGTTGTCCTAAATGTAGACTAAGCCCAAAGTAGTGCACACAATTTTTTTTATCAAAGTGGTTATAGCCGTTTTCGAGATAATTAAGATGGTAGACAAAATTATATGCCTAACACCGTTGGTTTTGGAGCTAAAAAAAAGATTCAACAACCTATTTGACCTTAAACGCTTAAGAACCAAGTTTTGAAGAAAAACGCTTCAACTGTTTAGGCTCTAGATCAATCCACAAATATACAGACGGTCAGAATTTCTGGTTTATCTGTTCGGTTAAAATCGTAAGGTTCAGCATCTCTTTAATTTCTATAAGATCTTATCGAAGCTATTTTTGCTTAAACACGTTTAAACTACTAGTTCGTGCATAACGTTAGATGATCTTTAATGCTTTTTAAACCAACCACGTAATCAATTAATACATAAATGTATACACTATGCATCTGCGTCATGAGAAGTGGGCCTCCCTTTCATCACCCTGCGTGTGTAATTAATTGGATTAGTAGAATCTGCTTAGATCTAGACACCTCCGCGTGTATTACAGTTAAAAATTCCACAAGTTGAATGCTGATTATTCCATTCCTGATAAACTTGCCCCCCACACAATATTTCTTATAAGATGGAATAGTGTTTAACATAATTTCCACAGCGGGAGCAAAGTTGAAATCTTTCGCACAAGTATTTCTGAGCATTTGAAATCATAACTTAGGTTTTCATTAAGGCCCAATACTCAAACAGCCTGCGACCAATTACACAACGTTCACAGTACACGCGAATCCGTTTTTCGTTGTCACATTTGCTAAATAAAATAAGAATGCGCAAATATATTTATTCCATTCACTTAAGTGCATTATACCTGAAAAGCAGATATCTCGCCACTTATGAAAATGAGCCTTAGAAATGTGGCAAATAGAATCAAATCGAACGAAGATTGTTTGAAATCTACGCAGGTATACAAAATGCAACACCGCTAGTTAACGTTATTTAAAAATCTTACTCGTGTTAAGGCAGTATACAAAATAAACTATATTTGGTACAATTTAGAATTAATTTTATTAATTTAATAATAAATGCCAATTTTCACAGTTTGATCGGCAACGACTAAGTCTCGAATTATCTAACCTACATAGATATTTTTCTCAAATGGCCAGATTAAAACAAATTTTCCCAAATTTCACTTCAATAAAATTTAAGGAACCCAATCTAACATGTTTTATTTTCAGAAACCAATACTGATAGATTTTGGTGAGGAATCCTGTCAATATGAAATATACATAGCGCTGGGACCTCAAATTTCTAAACTAGGCTTATAAGAAACAAATAAATTACAGACATAAAAGTTGACAGGTTGGCGATTTGACAGTTGATGTACCAGAACTTCATTTAGTTGAAATCAAAAAAAAAATTCGAAACAAATTTTCCTAGACTGCATTTTGTGAAAATTTGTAAAAATCGTAAATATTATATATTAAAATATAATCATATCTGTCACTAGTAATATCTTAAAACCGTGTGAACTTTTTTATTTCCTTTGGCAATAATGTTAAAAAATCTCAGGCTATTGTCTTGTCAGACGCCCAGCTGTCATAGTTAATAACATCTGAAAATAGAAATTGTGACACATAAGACAAGCAAAGGCCTGATCCATGCTTTTTTGGGCAGAAATTGACAGCTTATAAAATTTTGAAGATTGGAGATGAAATTCTTTCATTAAGAAATAAAGTCCGAAATAGTCTGGAACAGTTTAAGCACATATGTCCTAAACATCAACACATTTGTTTTTTTTTTTAAATATTTTTGTTTGCTTAGTATTAGTATTTCTAAATTAATTTATTTGTTCAACAAATATTTTCCCACAACAACTACGAAACGTTTTTGTTCCTATATGACAAACGTCAACCTGACAATTGTAAATTTTCTGCCCAAAAATTGCTGTCTATAAAAATTAATTGTTTATTGTAAATTTGTAAGTCTGGAACATGGCTTAGCAGAAATTAGTGACAATTGGCAGTGTTCTTAAATTGTCAGACATTGAAATAAAAAGTGACATTTCTTCATTGTAAAGGTAGTTGGCTATTGTCAGCTTATTGTCATAACATTGGCAGAACGAATGTGTTTTTTTTTTAGATTGTTGTTAATAGCACTCTTTGTTTCTGATCATACAATCCCCTTTCTTTTCTCTTATATAAAAATCAAGCCTAACATCTGATTCCCTTCGCGCTTAACTCTTATCTATCGATAGTTTGTATGGAAATTGAAATTTTTTTGTCTGTGATGTCGTACATAATTCTCTATGTTTCATTTAAGTAAATGTGACTACTATATGTCACTGCGGTTGCAATTTTCTTAGTCTTTATAAGGAAAACACTTTTATAAAAGAGCGCTCCCGGTAGGGCCCCAGATAGTAGAAAAAAATTTTGTTGTATAATATTTACATTTTACTGTATTTCAAGTACAGTAAATGACGCTTATAAGAAACTGCAAAATGCCACAATTTTTAGTTCTTATAAGCGTGTGTTTTTATATCTTAACAATGCATATAAGAAACAAATTTCTTGTAAGAAAAAACACGGAAAGAAGATAAAAAAGTTTCTTATAAAAAATGTTCTTTAAAAAAACCGCTTACATTCATTTAAAAAAAAACAATGACAGGTGATAGTGCAATAACTGAAACAATTACATCTCTTGACCACCGTCGCACTGTTTCATGCCTTTCATTGCTTTATCGTTGTTTGATAGGACATGTTCTAATGCCTAATGAAATAGCCAGTTCCATTCCTCTCCTTAAACTATTCAACCTTAATATTCCAGCTCCTGCGAATGCTCATCACTCAGTTCACCATTGCGCCCAACTTCGGGAGTCCTGTTAAGTACAGAGAATCCTTCTTTAGCCGTACAACTCGAATGTGGAATGCTTTACCCGGCTCTATTTTCCTTCTCATATTTTAATATTCAGAAATTCAAAACCATTAAGCATCGGTATCTCCTGTTACTCATCCTTCTCTACTTTCCTACTTTTCCTGTGCTTGGTCATTTTAAGGGTAGTCAAAACCCCTTTAGTATGCGCATCATTATAAAAAAAGCAGACTGTAGGTGGCTAGTAGTAGTAGTAGTAATATTGATTTTTATTCCATAATAAATTAATTTAAGCTAACATAAATTACAAAAATCAGTATAGCATTGCACTTGCCGCCTGCCAGATTGACAACTAAAATAAATTAAATTTACATATGTAATAAAGCTTCCGATTAAAAATTATTGAAGTAGCAATATCTATAATTTAACAAAATTGAACTAAGCACACATTGACACATCAAAAATCTTCATTGAGTATTCTATATCTATATTTCATTGCTATTTTGCAAAATTCATATAATTTAGCGACATCCATCACATTCAACATATTAATAACTTCTTCTTCTGTTAAAAATTTATTTCCAAAAATACTACTCCTAGTCTCTCTTAACGTTGGTTGGGCATATACCGATAAATTGAATGATACTCTCTCTTTCTCGTAAGTTGCAGATAGTACATTCAAGAGGTAAGTCACTCCTATGTGGTATGAAATTCAGGCTTCGAAGCTTGACCAAGTAGTTTTTCTCTGCAAGATTGTGATTGAGTCTACTGTATGTTGTTCTAAATTTTGAACCAGAAGCTTCAGCTATATATTCCGTTCTACAGTTCTCATCTACTGCTGATATAATTTCGAATATCATAGCTTTACTACTCGAGACATTATCAGCATCTAAAACAAAGTTTAAGTTGCATGCTTCTTCAAGTCTAACCCACTCTCTGTATCAACTGTTCTGATCTTGAATGGTCTTAATGACAACTTTTCTGACCAGTCGTGTATCAGGCATATTGAAGACGTTCAGGAGGTAGTCCGCCTGCAATTTCGACGTTGTTTTATACAGAGGTTCCATACCGGTTTCCAGCATAATAACATAGTCCGGCGTGTTCATCGGTAACCGAAATACTCTTTTTACATAGTATGTTAATAGTTTCTCAACCGAGTGAAACTGTTTGCAACCCCATACTTGCGAGGCATACAAAAGAATACTCTCTGAAACTGCTTCAAAAACCTTATGTTTACTGCTGTGTGCAATATTCTTATTCGAAAAGCATCTTTTCCATGACATATTAATAGCAGTTAATGCCTTTTGTAATTTATCATTAAAGTGTTTCTCCATACACAGGGTTCTCGAAAAAATTACTCCCAGGTACTTGTATTCACTGACAAATTCTACGTTCTCGCCATTAAGGTTCCATATTTCATTCAATGCATTCCGCCCTCCTCCTTTCTTAAATATCATCACCTTAGACTTCTGTATGTTCACTTCTAGGTTCCATAGACAACTGTATTGGTACACTCTGTTTAGCATGAGTTGCAAGGATTCTGGGGAATACGCGAATATAACATCATCTGCAAACAGCAAAGCATTAATATGCACCCCTGAAAAGTCAACTCCACCAGGCAGGTAATCAATGAGATCATCTAAGAACAAGTCAAATAGAGTAGGGCTCAATGTGCATCCCTGTCTGACTCCCGACGTGGTCTCAAACCAATCATACAACTTTGCTCCATTCCACACTGCCGCGCGAGTTTCTTTATACAGCTCTTCAGGAACTCGTCCGAATTTGAGCGATAATCCCAAGTTATATAATTTTTAGTATAAAGCACCTCGGTCAATTGAGTCAAAAGCAGCTTTGAAGTCGTTGAAAAATGTATACAGTTTTCTTCCCTGCTTAAGAAAGCTTTCCGCTAGGTTTCTAACAATGGAAATATTACCTATTGTTGAGAAACCTGATCTGAAGCCACCTTGAAAATCTTTAAAGAGGTTATGCGCAGAGATCCACGTTGTGAGTCATTTGTGCAACATCGTTGTAAATATTTTATACGAAGCGTTGAGAAAAGAAATTCCCCGATAGTTTGTTACGCCCAATACGGATCCTTTTTTGTGGATAGGAAATATGATAGCATCACGGAATTCATCTACTGGAAGATCACCCTCAAACACTTTATTAAGTAGCCCTAGCAGCCTTTCCTTAAGAGAGATAGTCCCGTTCTTATAAAACGCGACTGGGATACCATTTGCACCAGCAGGCTTACGATCTTTTAAATTTATCAGCGCTAATTCTAAATCGTGTAGTGTAAACTCGCAGTCTTACAACTCATTGCTGAACCCAGGCACCGCATAATACCACTTCGTGGCAGTTACTACTGGATTCAGAAGATCCTTGAAATGAGTGAGTACCGTGTTTGCAGAAAGTTTAGTATGAATAATAATCTGTTTTCCATTCAATTCCCAAGACAATTTCCAGAAATCGGTTGCATTCCTACATGTCGTAAATCTAAGTCCTTGAAGTTCATCAAATTTCCTTTTTTAACTTTACAGAGTTCCATATATTTCTGATTTGCTTCAATATAGTTGGATCTGAATAGGCCGTGAGTGGAGTTCCTGAGCCATGCAAAAGATGTTTTACGAGCTTTTTTACAATCTTCGTCGAACCACTGTTCATTTCCAGGTTTTGTGGCGCAAAACATCGAGTGTAGCTTCGGCTGTGTGGCACGTAGCGCCGTCCTGTTGAAACCAGATATTGCCAATATCCTCCTCTTTAATTTTTGTGAACAAAAAATTCGTTCAACATGGCCTGATAACGATCGCCATTGACTGTAACGGCCACTCCTTGCTCATTTTCGAAGATAAATGGCCCAATTATGCCTCTGGACCAAAATCCGCACCAAACAGTGACTCGTTTTGGGTGTATCGGCTTTTCAATGTATGCGTGCGAGATTTCTGTGCCCCAATGGCGACAATTTTGCTTGTTTACATACCCGCCAAGATCAAAATGAGCTTCATCTGAAAAGATGATTTTTTTTTGGCAAAATCGGCATCTTCTCTAAGTCGATCGCAGGCCCACTTAGCGAGCATTGTTCAAGCGTATACACAACCATATTCGTTAAGCGGAAGGATAAAACTTATTATCTGTCAAATCAGACATGAGCTGAGTGTTACTATTCATGAAATAAGCACTACTTGAAAAAAGAAGTTAGATGGCGGACCCGTTATTATTTTGAAAAAAAAAAATTAAATTTAGGTTTCTTAAAAATATTGCTCAATCGTGGTTTGAGTTAAATATTCCTCCCTTTGTTTGAAAAGAAGATATTCAATTTTTTCGATAAATATCTCATATTCTCCATTGGTTTTCAAAATAAACATTTAAATTTTGTTTTCAATTTCTCACAAAACACAAACTAAATTTATTTCAGATTGACATGTATGATTCTAAGGGTGTGATGAAATTTAAAAAAAACGTGAGGCGATTTTCTTGTGTCATAAAAAAGTTTCTTATGCACATCCAATTTTACAGTAAAAGTGGGAATCGGTGTTGTAAAAAAAGTTCATTATATCAGTGTTTTTCTTATAAGCTTGTTTTTTTATAAGGTATGTTTTTTATATTGGTTTAAATGGGCTCGTGTGCCGTGCTTTTGTTCATTTTTCCTTTAAGTGTGTGTTTCTTATAAGCATCATTTACTGCACTCAATTATAGCACTGAAGTAAAAAAGGCAATGTGTTTGGACTTTAAATGTATAACCCAGGTCGGTAGGGCGCCCCAAATATATGTATGTAATTAACTAATTTGGGGCCTTTTACCTCAAAATGCTTCTGATCCCCATTCCTGCGTGGAAAAGGTACGCCTTCGTCTATTTCAGAACCACAACAAACGTAATTCTTTTGCATGAATGAATGGAAATAATTAAGTACTACAAGTGTGTTTCAGTTTTAGCTAGATAAAAATTAAAATTCAAGTGCATCATTTTTTCTATTAAATACGCTTAACTTCCTTTAAAAATAAAATTATTCAATTCATTTTCAACAATTTATAAAACAAATACATTATTTCAATAATAACCTTATCAGAGAATTAATTTTATCTTTTAGAAAGCAATCAATCAGTGTCTGCAAAAAACGTAATTAAATTAAAATTTTTCAATCAACGTTAATCTGGGGTATCACAGATTTTTCTGGCGATTGTTATCTTCAAGCTTATGTGCTATCAATTTCTATAACATCTCTACACAGAAGTTGTATTAATTATGGTATGAGTCTACCTTGCAATTTACATTTGCTTTTATATATCGTTTTTTGTTTTGAAAGGGTGTTCCAGAAAACGAACAATAATAACTCTCGAAGAATAATTAAAGCTCAGTTACATATGTAATTTATGACCAGATGCACTAACTCAAGTTCTTTTTTTTATTATTAAAAAGGAGACAGTTTTACTATTTCATTGACACTCAAATAATAGTTCAAAATTTTTCAAGTTATGAAAGGATATCATGATCTTATTTCTGCCTAAATTGCTTATTGGTCATGTCGAAAACAAGAATACACTTTCATGAGTAGTGTTTTCAGGGAAAATGTGTAAAGATAGGAGCATTTTTTTTTACGAAAGGCGAAAGTCTTAATAAAATATGTTGCAATACTCGTAACCATAATAACACTCACAATCTACTGGCTGTAATAAACGAATTTAATAGGCTTTTCACACCAAACCCAAAACCGGGTTTTTAGCTAAAAGCTTACGAAAACTCGAAAACTGTTTACGCTGAACATTTACAAGTTTTCGTTTGACATTTCAATCATTTTGGCACCACAGACAACAACAAATACGTGTGAATTGAAATTGAAATTGCCCCAGACAGCTGTTTTTTTTTCGTTTTTCCTGGCAGCAACCTGTCAGCTATTTATTTGACGATTAATTGAGCACTGAATGTTTCACAAGGTGTGTTTGTTTAGTTCATATTGGAAATCCACCATGTTATCGACAGGTTTTATTTAAAACTTGTAGTTTATCGAAAACTTGTGTTTTCGCTTTAGGTTTTCAGCCAAAACCGATAATTTCACGAAAACCGTGTTTTGGGTTTGGTGTGAAAAGGCTATTAATCATGAACACATTCGTTTGAGTAAACGCATCAAACGGATAACAACTCATGTGAGGGACTCAATGAATTCGCTTTCGATCGAATAGTGAGCTTGAATACACTTATACCGAGTTTCATTTAAGAAAAGATCTAATCTTTCTGACAAAAGATTTCATCTTTTTGAATTTTGAAAGTTTCATTTCAACAAAAAGAGCAAAAATAGATCAGATCTCAACACGAAAGATCTCAACTTTGGTCGGTAGGCAGATTTGATCTGAATGCACGCATACATGTTAAACGTTTCTTCTGTCAAACATCAAATGGAAACTATTTTGTTATTAATTTATTGTGAAATTGTGCCAATACCTGCTAAAAAATTAAACTAAAAAATAAGCAAATGATAGACGAGTAAGTTAATAATTTAAATTTTATAAATTTAGTAGAGTTTTTTATTGCTTTGTCTTCATCTTCCTCATCATCTGATGACGAAGATGTTTTTTTTTTTTCAGAAATGTGTGTGTCAGTCATTCAGAATTGACCACGTTCGGTGCAATGCCGATAGGCTAGCCAAGATACCTTAGTAGCGGGTTTGTTTTCGAACGATCCAGGAAGCTTTCTCTGTTAAGTCAGTTGTATTGCATACAAATCTGAAGTTTTGAATCAGCTGTTCCTCAAATTAATAATAATTTTTGGGTAGCTAGAGATTTGTGTTTGACAACATATGTTTAGTTCATCAGCTGGTTTTTCCTTAGGCGTTACAACAACACAAAGCAATCCGGATTGCTTTAGGTATGCCACCGAACGCGGCCAATACTACAATTAAATTTGGACACAGAGTTTAATTTAAGAGATCAAATCTCCATTTTGAGAGGTGTTCTTTGAAATTAAAATGAAACTCGCTATTAACAAGACAACGAATGTTTCGAATGCATGTATTTCATTTCTCTTTTTTTCTCATTCTTATTTCTGTTTTTTCTGCTTGTTTGTATGAGCTCATTGCCAAAGAAGTGACTCAAGAATTATTTGCGAGACATTCAACAATTAGTGTGATTCATATTCATTTGATTTAGATAAATGTCAAATTGTGTACCGCGTATATTTGTGTGAATGAGACTGCAAATAAATTCATCCAACTTTCTGATGAACACATTGTAAAGAAAAAGAAATCTGAGAATAATTGTCCGTGAACCGTGAGTAGATAAAAAACAAGAAGAGATGATTTAACACACTTTAAGTAACTGCGTTCTCTCATGCATTGCAGCTGTACGTATTAGGAATAATTAGCTGTGCACAGAAAATCAAGGAATCTTCTTTTTTTTTCAAGAAAAGTAGTAAACATTTCTCGGAGAGAGACAGCCTTTCACAAAGGTACGGGAAGTCATTCGAAATAAAACTGAACAAATTTTAAACCAAAATATAAAGCCTGTCGCCTGTCAACCTCATGGTCACAGGTTCGATTCCTGCCCTAGTCTATGTCTTCTTATTTTTCCATTAAAAAAAACCAATTCTTAAAATAAATGTCATACAATGAATTGCTGGTTTACTCATTACATGCTGTTTAGGCATAGAACTAACAACATGTGATTGAGTAAAACTAGTATACCGATAAAATATGACAAAAAGAATTAAAAAATTAATGCGAATTATAAGGGACATCTATAAATAAGACACGGACATTTCTCCGCATTAGTTCAGCCGCCATCCCTGGAGATAAAATCTGAGACAACAACCACCTACAGTCTGCGAATATCGCGCCACACATCTTTCCTATCATTCTTTCTCTTCCTTAACCTCACCCCCACGCCCGCGCTGTGTTGAAACATTTAAAGGGTATTCATACTCCCTTGAGCGCGCGAAGATTATATAAAAAAAAAAAAAAAAGCTAACTGTATTATTTTTTTGTTTCGGGAAACAAGGGAACATTGTTTCTTATGAACAAAATAAAAACGTGTATTTTGACTTTAGAGAAAAAGAAACAACGCACACGTTTATGTGTTGATGTTTTTTGGTGGTGTATGTCGAAAACACATGACATTGTATACGAGCAATCCACACCGAATGCAACAATTCTTTTTCGAAACGGCGCGTTGGCCATAATTGGCTACTTTCGTAAGGCGCAACATACCCCTAATGAAATGACACATAAAAACCAAAGCAAAACTAAATAAAATGCACGACTGGATCGCACGAACTTGCTCTTATGTTCGATCACATCGTATGCAAAAGATTTCTATTTAAAATCTAAATATATTTTTAAAGTCATATTTTACTTTATTTTTTATACACAAAGTTTCTTTAATTTTTTATAAAAAAAATAGTATGACAGTCTTAAATATTATAATATTTATAAACTTAAAAACAAAATATTAAATCGGCTCAATCAAAGAAAAAATAATTCAAAATTCTGAAATAAATACTTAAACTAATTTAAGCTCAAAAAAAGTACGCCATTTTATTTGTTAGATAAATTTTTAATTTATGAGAAAAAAAATATTAAAAATCTGTGGAGCGGTTTTTGAGAAAAAAATTTTCTTTTTTTAAATATAACGGTACCTGCCATATAACCGTTACGTTCAAACCTATTTTTCTCGGAAACGGCTCTAACGATTTTGATAAAAAAAAATCAGTGCGCCTTTTTAGTTTCGACCGATCATATGGTTAAAAAAAAAATATTAGAAAAATGTCTAAAAACGGTACTTTCCATAGGACAGTTTTTATTTTTCTTTCGACTATCTCATAAACGGCTCAACCGATTCTTTCGAAATTTCACACATATATAGGTTTAGGTTGCCCAAATTATACCGCGTACCAATATTCTTAATTAGTATTTTTAAAATCATTTCAAATAAAAAATTTAAATTTATATTTCGAAAACTGCTCATTAATTTTTTTTCAAAAATTATATTTATGTGTATTTATTGAATACCTATGAATTGGAGTTTTTGAATTTTTTTGAAAAATGTTTTCAAAAAGTTAAAAACAAAAATATTTTTTTCTCAAAACCGCTCCACAGTTTTTAAAATTTTTTTCTCATAAATTAAAAATTTATCTAACAAATAAAACGTCGTCTTTTTTTTTAGCTTAAATTAGTTTAAGTATTTATTTCGGAATTTTGAATTATTTTTTCGTTGATTAAGCCGATTTAATATTTTGTTTTTAAGTTTATAAATATTATAATATTTAAGACTGTCATACAATTTTTTTTTACAAAAAAATTAAAGATATTTTGTATATACAAAAAATGAAGTAAGAAACTGCTTTAAATATATATTTAGATTTTTAACAGAAATCTTTTGCATTCGATGTGATCGAACAAACATAAGAGCAAATTCGTGCTATCCATTCGTGCATTTTATTTCTTTTTACTTGCGATATAAGTATGTACGTACTAAAACCAATGGTACTTCCCATACAAATTTTTCTACCATCTTAATTATTTCGAAAATGGCTCTAACGATTTTAATAAAATTAGGTGTTTGTAATAACTTGAGCATGATCTACATTCTGGCCGAAAAAAATTTAAAATATGTTGTTATTAACGGTACCTGCCATACAACCAGTTTGTTGCTTTTCGAATTTCTCATAATCTCCTCATGAGATTTCAATCAAAACTTGTATACAGGATCTACTTCAAATTCTTAATTATACTGCATTTCAAAATTTTCGAAAAATAGTTTTTTTTTGAAAATTCAATATTTTGAAAACGGGTGGGCGATTTTGTCTGAAATTTTGTTTTTAAACTTATATTATTAAATATTTAAAATGTTAATAGCAATTTTTTTATAGAAAAAAATTTATAATTTTTCTATATATAAAAAAATTCAGTGAAAAACGACTTTAAAAGTACTTTTAGCCGTTTCAAAATATTTTGCATATAATGTGATCGAACATAGGAGCAAGTACGTGCGATCCAGTCGTGCATTTTATTTCTTGACGGACAGGATTTTGATAAGCAGAATTTTTAAAGGCAGACAAAATGAAAAAAAAGCAGAAAAGTAGAATTTTCATCTTAAAAGCAGAATTTTGAAATGCAGTATTTTGAAGCCAGAATTTTGACCCGCTCCCAAGTAATATACCTACAAATGTAACAATTAAATTAATGAAAAATTAAGTTCTTGAAGGTCAAGACGGTATCATATGTAAGTATATTAGATGTTTCCAAATGGGTAGGTTTTTTAGTATATATCGTCGCCCTTTTAGAAAACCGGCAAAACTCAAAAAACTTGATTCTTCAGAAAATCAGTTTAACGATTTTGAGTCGCTCAAATTATCATAATGCTATTTTTTTTTTAATGTTTTAAATTATTTTTTTCGAATTATGTTTTCAATTTTAGTTAGTTATACATTTTACTTAATGAAAGCAAATTTAAAACAAGTACAAAAGGATACGATTAGGTTGTAAAACTGAGGATCTGAAAAGGTCCTTCCAAATCAGGTCACTTTTCCTGTAAACAATTTATGATATTCAGATAAGTTTTTTTTATTTGGGATTTGCTAACATCTCTGTGAAATTTTATCTTTCTGAACTCGTCCAATATTCACTAATCGATTAATTTGATTATTTTCCACTTTTGGAATAACATAACACACAACTGACAGCTTTTGTGTTGTTTTTCTTCAATTTGACAGTTTTCATAGTTTTATTGGATTTAAGTTCGCAGTTCGCGGTCTTTTATGTAAGAAAGAAAATTTGTTATACGGGGACCCAATTAGACAGTTTTTCGTAAAAATTTGTACATGTACTAGAATACACCTAATATATTTCGATTTTAGTTCAAGCTTGTGAATCTGTTTGAAAAAAAATTGTTTTCAGTTGTCCTGTCACTTTCTGGAGTGATGTTCGGCAAATCCCTGGGAAGTTGGTTAAACATATTTTGAACGATCTCTTCTTCATATATTTACCTTTGCTATGATTTTTTTTATAATCTACCCGCGCTCAAGGTATTATACTACCCTTTTAAATGTTACAACACAGTGCGGGCGTGAGGTTAAGGAAGAGAAAGAAGAATAGGAAAGATGTGTGGCGCGATGTTCTGAGACTGGAGGTGGTTGTTGTCTCAGATTTTATCTCCCGGTTATCTCCATCATGAATGTTTGTAGTGTTGACGAATGCGATACATCTAGTAAAACTGCTTGTAACTGATAAACATAAATAATGAAGAGTAATGGTCTCAGAATAGAACCTTGTGGACCGCCGTCGATTAGGTTTGATGTTTGGCATACGTATTCTTACAATACACACTAATATTCTGTTACCTGTTCTTCTAAAACCAACCAGCATTAGGTACCGTTAGCAATGTCGAGCACTTATTAGTGAATTTTTTAATTGCATAGGCCTCCGGCGCTGGTCGCCAGCCATGGAATTTAAAATCGAAGTAAAGCCACCTACGCAATTCTCAATCTACATGCTCTACTAACAAACATTTCTTTGATATCTAACATAACATCAACTATAGTGCCGTGCATTTCAAGTTGCAAGTAAAAGGTCTAAGATCTTACATATAGATGTATTTACTTATTGTAAATTAATTATGATATTCAAATCGTGATATAATTATCTAAAATTGTATGGCATTTGAATAAATTTTATCTCGTCAGTAAATAGAGCTGGTCTGATTGTCACATTGGTTTCTCTGAATACCCTCTTTTGTTTATAGCGACTATGTTTAATCTTATTGCAATTTAAAATACAAATGAGCTTATTATTATTTATTTGTTTTTTGTTGATAATAATGATTATAATGAGGTGTAATACAAAATATTTACAATTTCAATCTCTTGCCATCAGAATTAGAAGACGCAAAGGCAAACCGATTTGAGTTTGTACCGCAGTTGCTCATAGACAAGGGAGTGCAATCTTAAAACGCATATACGACGACCACGGCGATATACGGTGATCGAGTGAAAGCTTTAGGATGAAAAATGAAAACTCTGATTGCAATGACACCATTCACGAGGATCCGTTTTGTAAGATTATGGAAAAGGCCGGATCCAACGGGCATTTCCAAAGAATGTACAATGGCATTTTCGTAATGGGATTATCCTGTTTCGGGGCGATGATTTATATGAATATTATTTTGGCTTTGAATGTGCCAGAGCATTGGTGCAATGTACCAGGACGAGAGAAGACAAACCTTACGTTGGATGAGTGGAGAGTTCTCACATTGCCAAGGTACCCATTTTTTTTAACACATTTTGTATTTTAATAATTAAAAACCAAAACAAATTGTTGTTCTTGTTTTGGGTTGTTTTCTTTTTTGTAGAGAAGAGGATAACAGAAAAGTGGAGACTTTTAGCAAGTGCAAAATTTATGATAGAAATTTCACAGATATTTCATGGACAACCAGGGAGTTTGATATTTCTACAACCAATACAACAGGTGAGTGGATAAGTAGGTATTCAGTATTATGGATTGTGTCTGAATTTGTCTGAATTGATTAAATTTAAAAGTAATTTTCGATCATTTTATATTATACCTAGCTATTTTAGTGGTTCTGGTTTCTCAGTTTTTTCTAATAGACACAAATTTCGCTATTAAATATTATTATTCATATTCCTAAGAAAATTATATTTCGACAAGTTAAGAGCAAAAAAAATTAGTTGGACTTTAATACGACATTACTAAGCCGACTGAGGCTCTTTTTTATCTCTTTTTTCAGTATTATATATTTAATTGAAAGCGAATAAGATTTTAGTAAATCTTCATTTTAAATTCTTGGCAATTAATTAAACAAGAAGTCTTGGAGGCATTTGAATGAACATGATGGGCGTATAGTAATAAAAACCCTTTGTATATGTGGCGTGCCATAATCTTTTAGAAATAATGACGTTGCTTCAACATTTATGTTTAAGACGGAAGAAGGTTGGGAATTAAAGAAAAAATTAGTTAACAACTAGCAATCGAGCGATACACACCTAAAGATAAGATCGCGAAGTTATTATTTCTGATTATATGACGGTATTTCGTTCAGAAGTCATAAAAGCGTCGAAGCTCATTTCTAAATAAGCGGTTCTGTATTTTGTTCGGTATTTCAGTCAGAAGTCATAATAGCGACGAAGCTCATTTGTAACAAAGCGGTTCTGTTGTATAATATGTGATTTGCAGGAAATATAATCCACACGAAGAACCATTGTAATCATCAAAAAACGTGTTTTTTTCTAAGCCCCGGGGAAATTGGACGAAAAAAATGATGAGTACGATTAACAATTAGCATGTTAAATCCAACAACAACTAATCCCCGGGGGTGATTAACTTAAACCCAGAGAATTCACGGGGCTTAGCTATTGGAGAGGATAAAAACTGTGATATCAAAACCTTTTTCACTAAGTTATCGATAAAATGTATAGAAAGTTCAAAACTGACATTTTGACATGTCAGATAATTATCAATTTTGTTTGGTTTGGTTGAGCATTTGGTCTAATGGCGAAAACAGATCACTAAAAATCTCACAGAAATAAAATGTCAAAATCATCGGCATGATTTGTTTTGTGTAATTTCGAGTTGTTTATTGAATTTAAACTACTTTTCTTGTAAGATAACATAAAAAGAATCAAGTTAATTATTATTGACACAAGAAAATGTGTATCTAAATTGATATCAAGTGTTTTGGAAATTCGTTTTAGCCGATGTGATTTTTTTTTTAATTTAATTTTCACGAATACTGTGATGCATACAATTCTGAATCAGTCAAATTGTTTCCGGGTGTTTTATTGGGGGAACCTGTTCCGGACGGCCAATCGAAAAGGACGACTTCCTTAATTTGTGTCGTGGCTTTCCTTAAACTAGTACTGCATAAAATTTAGACGTGACTCTGGATATACCAACCGTATGACAGTGTGTCGGGCTTACTCGTAAGTGTGATAGTGTGACCGTCTGACACTTATGGGTTAATATTAATGCAAGCCAACACTGTTACAGTGTGACAGATAAAATTGCTACATTGTGAAACTCTAACAGAGTAAAAAGATATAAATATTTTTATGTGACAATGCTGGACTATTTATTTTTTAGTGTGATTGTGCGACAGAGACTATGGTGCTATTAAAGTGTGTGTCCGATTTTAAGATCTACAGTATGAAAGTGTGAAGTTCAAGAAAGCAGTGAAAGGGAAGACAGTGCAGACATTTAGTTTAAAAGACATACAGTGAGATAGTGTGAACTAAATAGTAAATATAGTGTTGAAAGATATACAGTGTGACAGTGAGGACTAGTTTAATATAAATAGTGTGAAAACATACACAGTGGAAATGTAGAAAAAGGCAGTTTGACAGTTTGAAAGTGTAGAGGATAGGCAGTGTGAACAAATGACAGTGTGAAATGTGCGAAAGCGAAATTGTGTTAAGTGTTATCTGTCACAATGCCAGACTGTCCAACTTTCACCTTGTCACAATTGCATACTATTGGCATGTTTTGAGTCACGTCCTTAGAATATAGCGCTAATTAAATTTGGTATAGCGATATGCCTTAAAGTACATAAAGATAGAAAAATATAAAATTTAAGATTTTCTGTTTAAGGGGCGTTGCATCCCCCACTTTCTCAGAAATGTTTTCAGGAATATAGACCGCTTCGGTTTGCCATAGAGTGTTGATATTTGCTGAAGGCCTTAAAGTACATAAGAAGAGGAAAATATAAAATTTGAGGTGGTTTCCACCCCCCCCCCCCCTTTCCGTAAAGAATTTTTAATTTATTTGGAGCACTTCTGATTGCCGCAGAAGGATGAAGCTTATTAGAGCAATAGAGCTTGATGTGCATACAAAGCTATAAATAGAAAATCTAAAATTTTTCATTTGAAGTGTCTGCTTATTGTCAAATTATGCATGCATCTTACAAATTCATGACTTTTATAAGATAGAGTCCTCGATGAGGTATTTTTTATTAACATGAATGAAAAAATAAAATCTATACATACCTGAATAAATTTGTATATGTGTGATGTAAGCTATAGTTCAAGTTACTAATTAGGCTATCAACTGGTGGGCTACATTCCTTTAAGAAATGCGATCAAAATTGCAAAAATTCATCATCGCATCCTCAACAATTATTGTATTAAAATCTTTGCAAAAGGAGTGAGATCATACCAAAAAACATAAATGTTAAAAAAGAGTCAAGTTCTATATACAAAAACCTTTATGTAACAATTAAGCCGTGAAAAGTTATGATATCTAAAAGTACGTCAACTTGCAACAACAACAAATAAAGAGGCTCAAAAGGTTTTAAAAATTTGACCAGTGAACCCACCAACATTTAGTAAATAATTATAAAATAATAAAATTTATCTTTATATAGTCGGAGTCGCAACTAATATACATACAAGGCACTCTAAGGACCCTTTTGCCGCACGTCCGTCTGTTTGTCTGTCTGTCCTCGAGTTTGCAGCCTAAATGGTTGGATGGATTTGCTTCAAACTTGGTAGATATTGTGCCTTCGGTAATATGCCCTTACGTTTTTTTTTTCATTTCATTTTAAGACGACAAATAACAGTTCCCATACATTTTTTTTGGGCCAAAAAAAATCTTATTTTTCTCAAAAACGGCTCCCACAATTTTTATAAAAATAAATTAGTTCAGTATTTTTTTTTTCTTTTTTTTTTGGAAAAAAATTGTTATTTTTGTACCTCTGGTACGAGTAGAACCATTTTTTTGATTTTCGATTTTCTGGAAAACGGTTAATTTGATTTTTTAGAAATTTTTTGCGCAAAAGCTCCTAGAAAGTTTAAACACTATTGTAAGCCAAAATTATTCCAAAAAATTTTCGTTTGGAAATTAAAAAGATAACGCTTTTCTTTTAAAACTAAAAATTTCTAAAACGACTCAATGGATTTTTACAAAACTTCTTATTTGGTAATTTTTTGACATTATCTTGAGTAGTTAAGAAAATATATTTTCTTAAAATAAAAAAAACAACGGTACCTCCCATACAAATGTTAAAAACCGTCAATAAAAAAAAATTATTTCTCAAAAACGGCTCCCAGAATTTTTATAAATTAAATACACGACAGGATCGCACGTTCTTCCTCCTATGTTCGATTACATTATATGCAAAAGATTCTTAATAAAACGGCTAAATATATTTTTAAAGTTTTTCACTTAATTTTTTATATATACAAATTCTTAAACTTTTCTAAAAAAAATTGGTATGAACATTTTAAATATTTAATAAATTCAAAAACAAAATTTCAGAAAAAATTGTCCACCCGTTTTCGAAAAAAATATTTTCCAAACATTTTGAAATGCAATACTATTTAGAATTTGAAGGAGCTCCTGTATAAATTCTTTTATCGAAACACGTTAGGCCATTTATGAGAAAGTCGAAAATCAATAAAATGGTTGTATGGCAGGTACCGTTAATACCAAAATATTTTTAAAATTTTTGGCCGAAATGTAGACCATACCCAAAGTAGTACACAAACCAATTTTTATCAAAATCATCGGAGCCGTTTTTGAGATAACTCAAATGGTAGAAAAATTTGTATGGCAAGTACCGTTATTTTTGGGGGATACAAAAATCTATCATCGCCTAAGACGCCCAAGTACCAACTTGGAAACAAATCGGTTCAGCCGTCTAGGCTGTAGATCGTTCTAAAGACAGACAGACAGGCAGGCAGACAGACGGAATTGCGGGACCCACTTTTTTGGTGTTCTCTATGATAGTAATGTCATGTCTGATTGTTCGAAAATTTGTTTTTTGTTTTACGAATACATAACTTGCGTTATAGTAACTATAATCGCAAGTTAAAAATATGTGTGTTCTTAAATTATTTCAGTCTACTTTCGGGTATAAAAATATTTTTTGTTTTCGTACTCATTACCGGTACTTCACATAGAACCACTTTTCATATTTTCGCCTTTCGCACTATTGGATGCACCGATTAAAATTATTTTTTTTTATGCAAATGATTCCTAAGAGTGTTAATAAAACTCCATGCTAAAATTTTCAAAAAAAAAGATTTTTTGATTTTGAAAAAATTGATAAATTTTTTTTTTTTGAAAAATCGATTTTTCAAAAACCTGTCACTGATTTTTATTTTAATTTTAATTTTATTGGTATAATATTAATAGCTTCAAAATGACGTTTCAATTTTTTTTCCAAAAATGTTTTCAAAATATTATACCTACATAAAAAATTTATTTCTTGAAAAACCGCTTCAACGGTTTTTGATTTTTTTTATTAATTCTTATTTATTCACGAATTCAAATGAAATATTTGTTTTCCCTCAAACTATAACGACTATGCAATATAAAAACATTTAATTATGTGTAATATCCATTTATTTCTACCTTATCATTTTTCCCTTTTTACGAATGTTTGCGTACGTCACTGAATACTAAATAAAATATGTTTAAAAATCACATGAATCTTATGTATGTATATTGCACCTAAATTATAAAATTATATGCATATTATCTATAGCTATACCTACCAACCTACATCTTTCATTTTCTTTATCATAAGTACATATTTACATATTTTTAAAAAATCTTTTTTATTAATCAAAGAAACAATTTATTATGTATAGTAGGTAGGTATGTACACGCTGAATCGACGTAAAAATAAAAATGATTGGCCTTGCTCAGTAATAAAACTCTCTCAATATCATTAGCCTTCTTCGAAATCAATACAAATCTAAGATGGAAACCCATACCATCATAGTGCGCCTATTATTGTTGCAAAAATAAAAAAACAATTTCCTTTATTTTCTGGGCAATGTGGTCCAATCGTTAAAACCTGCCAGCACATTTTAAGATAAAATCAAACTCTTATCCGGTTTTCCAATAATAAAAAAGAAAACATTAAGCTCCAAAATATCCGCTCCATTGAATTGTGTAAAGTCCTGCATAAATTGGATTTTTTTCTAAAACTCCTTTATCCATTGGTTGGTATATGTATATAAATGCGCCCCGTAATTATTACAACAACCGATTGCCGTAAAATCTTACGACATTAATAATTTAATCGATTCAATTCTGTAACTCTGGCAACATTTCAACCAAGTATAGGACTTAACCTGTTGTAGAAAATAAGTCCTTAAAGTAAATACCAGCAACTGTAGCATAAAAACACAGATAACAAAAAAAAAAAAAAAAAAACAAATAAAGAAAACCTGAAAAGAAACTTATGGTCAGGCTTATCATTAAAAATCCGAATAAAATGGGAGAAATCAAAAAGGGAAATCCCTGAAGTTGATCGCCATCATTTCAGTTGCTCTTCTTTCTGGTGGCGGTTTCAGAAATACCAGGTGGCACTCAGCCTCCCACTCATCCATGTCGTGGCATTAAATATATGTAACTGACCCGGTTTGGTCTTGGTATCCGGCAATCTTTTTCTCCTCCTTCTTCTTTTCCTTCGATTTGTTGCTCTTGTTCTTCTTTTATTTTATGTTTATTTCTGATTTCATCTATTTTCTTTTTTTTTCTATTTTATTTTTCTTATTTTCATTATTTTCTTTTTGTATATTTGCAGAATGTCCTTATGGCTTCAGTTACGATAAGACATGGTACGAAAGGACGATTCCGACACAAGAGCATTGGGTCTGTGACAAGGAAATGTACGTTACCAATACGTTTGTGGTTAGCCGAGTGACCGAAGTGATTGGTTCATTTGTCCTTGGCCAAATGGGTGACACGTAAGTGTGGTGCGGTTTTGGTATTTTATATCAAATTAGATACATTTTTCGTTTCTATGATTTTTTTTCTTTGTGTTTCTTATTCACATGCAATCAAATAAATTCAATTGGGCTTCAATTCCTTTGGACTTCTAACTATATCTTTTAAATTGAGATTGTGAATTTTGTGATGAGAATTAAGTTTGAGGGATGGGTGGTAATTCATGTACATGCACAAGTACATACGACTTTAATTTATGTACACGCGTATTTATTGTTTAATATAGAATAGAAGTATTTAAATAATTGTTATATTTTTTTTAAATAATCTGGTCAAATTCCACAAGATTTTAAATTGTTACATTTTTTATGTTGATTTCGAGGTTGAACGAGCAGGAACAAATGTCGTGACATTCATTTTCAAAACGGGCCTATCTGCCGGAAATGTGCAACCGAGAAGAAGTGCAAATACCTTTAATTTCTAAAACCAAACAAAATATCCTTACAAAATAAATTTTGGATGACTCGAGCATGCATTTTCTAAAACTTAAACAAAAAAAAAATCTAAGGATATTCTTCTTAATTTTTTAATTGCGATTATAGGTACTATAAGGCAAGTTATGCAATTCTAACAATCAAATATGACATTACGATCATACAGAAGCCTAAAAACGTGATTGCCAAAAAATGTCTGTCTTTGTGTCTGTCAGTCTGCCCGTCTGTATGTATAACGAGGTACAGCATAAACGTCTTAAGCGATTGCCTTCAAATTTGGTATGTGTGATTATTAAAGGAAAATCTTATTTTTCCCTAAAACCGCCCAACGATTTTGATAAAAAATTTTGAGAATTTTCTTTGTTGGTAATAGCTATCATTTGATATGATCCAAGTTTACACGAAAAGTCTATTAATGGTACCTTTCATATAACGGTTTTTTAAATTTTTGGCTTTCTCGGTAACGGTACATTGGATTTCTGTAAAATTTTATATCTGAGAAGATCTAAGTAGCTAAATTATTTTTGCATATCAAAATTTTGAATAGCTTTTTGTTTTGAATTAAAATAATTTATTAAATTTTTTTTTTTTTTGAAAAATCAATAATTTTAAAACTAAACAAAAAAAAAATAATTTTAAATTTTATATTCACATGAACATTAATAGTCTCTAAAAAATTTCATATCAAAATTTCAAAAGAATTTTGTTTTCAAAAAACGAAAAATAAAAAACCATTTTCGAGATACTTTTTTATATAATTTTCATTGATCCGTGGCATCTAATGGCGTTCTTCGTTTTTTCGAAAAACTGATTAAAGTGATGGTTTTGGCAGTTTAAATAACCTACACACCATTCACTTTCATTATATACATGTATGTACTTGTACACATTTACATTATTACCCTCCTTATTTACATAATTAAAATCCATTTAAATATACATTTGTAGGTTCCTTTTTAATTATTCCTTGAATCATGCATTCGACAATTCATTATACTAATCAAGGTAATATTACCTACATGGGCTTTAAATCTGCATAGGATAACTGTAATAGACTAGCTACCTACCAACAGCGTCAGTGGGTAACACTAAAGTTGTAAGCTACAAGAGCAAGTTTGTACGATCCAGTCGTGCATTTTATTTTAAAAGGACTCATTTTATTTTTTAGGACCGTTTTTTAAATACAAAAAAAAAATTTAGATCCTTTTTGAAAATAAATGAGGAATCGGAAAAAAGCCTTTGACCTTCTTTTATGTAGCGTTCAAGCATAATTCCTTCCTTCGAAACAAAATATTTTTAGTTTTAGATGTGTTTTAAAAATAACTCCGCAATAGGCAAGTAAGTAGTAGGAAGTATAGGTTCTTTTTGTAAATATAGGACTGTTTTGATTCTCATACATCTTTTTAAACCCCAATACTTTTGATTTTAGGAACGGTTTGATTTTAACTAATAATGCAGCTTTATAGCTTTCTTCGAGATGTTAGTGCACCACACTGCATTCATGCCAAAAAAAAATATAGGACCCGTTTTGAAAGTAAATGTCACGTATTCCTTGAAGTATGGATGGTATGTGGAAAACGATTTTGACACTTCACATAATAATCAGATTTAAATTTACGCAGACCTATTTATTTTCCCAAATTTATATTATTTTTGGAAATTAAAATGTTAAGATTATTATCTTAAAATTAGTATAAATTATAACTATAAATAGTTTAATTCTTCATATTTAAACAAATCGCGGAAAATACCACTGAATTTAAATTCAAGACCAACCATCTTTTCATAGGCTTAAAATGCCTTTTCAGCGATAATCGTCAGGAGATCTATCTTCTACAAAATTTAAAAGAAAGGGAGATAGAGTGTATCTCCTTTAGCAAAATTTTCTGAAAAACAGACATACAGTTTCGAGTGTACAATGATGCTATTCGTCATTTGATTTATCAAAAAACCATCTACCTGACGGTATTACAAATATGTCTACACGAGGTTTTCAAAAGACTCGTGTATTGCTCAATCGTTGAATATACACTCTTTGATTTAGATTTTAGATTAGATTGAATTTTATTTTTCTAAGCTTTTCACCCTATGGTTGAAGAGAATACTCGATGGTGCGTGGTTACGTAAATTACGTAAATTAAGAGTTGTTTCCAATGATTTCTTTTACCTCCTACCTCCTCATTCAAAAGATTTCAATAGAATAAATGGATAATTGTAATTTTAAAAAGTTTAAAAACCTTAATTCTTCAAAATTTTGAGAAAAAAATGGTGGAAATCTTATTTTTTGTTTTTGTAAGTTTAATTATAATTAAGGAATCGTAAACTATGCATTTGATCATGTGATATTCTTTAGCAAATGCACGAGTCAGAGAAGGTTTCTGAGTTTGTACCACCAATTTTTGTCAGATGGCGCCACTGTCATTTCAATGTAAATTGTGAAATTTATGTCCAACTCACTTTAACAAAACAATGGCTGTGTTTTTTCTGCATCAAGTGCACATTGAGTGTAAATTGAGTCTGAAAAGAATATCAGCTGCGACTCAATCCAGCACTTCAATAAATATCGCATTGAAACGAAAGCAGAAATGTCAAAATTTTTTCGAAGTGAACGAAATCAGTAAAATTACTCAAAATGAATTATTGAATACCTGTATAATGTCTTTCCCTCAAATTTATTTAAGTTGCCGGCGCGGCGTAGCAACCCGCGCAGGGTACAGCTTGTTTATTATAAGACTTCGATATTTAAGTGAGTGTTTCTTATGTAGAGGTTATGGTAATTTGGGCCGCTTAAGAAATTGAGTAATACAGTGAAATTCTCTTAAGCAAAACGATTAAAATCAGGACTCCTTTTTTAAGTTTTTCACTTAAGCAGACCTCGGATAACTGCAAAAAAAATATCAGTTAAGCGGATCTCGGATAAGTGAAAAATATATTTTACTTAAACGGGTTTCGGATAACTGAAAATATATTTCAGTAAGGCAGACTTCGTGTCACGGAACATGTTACAATTTTTTTAATGCATATATTGAACTTTAACAGCTGGAAAGCAACCTGTGTTAAATGTTTACCAATTGCTTTAATAAATAAATTTAGTTTATGTTAATAAAAAAACAGGAACTAGTTATTAAGAAAAAAATTATTTATTTTTAAGCAAAACGAATTTGTACCCAACCAACGCTACTTTGAGCTCAGTTTTTACTTGCGATATAGGTACTAGATATGGGGCAAGTTTTGCATTTGGAAAAAAATCGAACTCGAGATCTTAATCAAAGTTGACATTACGATGATAGAGACCACCAAAAAAGTGGGTCCGGCAATTCCGTCGGTATATATGTCTATCTGTCTGTAGAACGATCTACAGCCTAAGCGGCTAAACCAATTTTGTTCACTTGATGCTTAGGCGTTTTGATAATTGTCCAAAATAGATTTTTGAATCGTTGTTTTAGACACAACAATAACGGTACTTGCCATACAATTTTTTTTACCATCTTAATATCTCGAAAACGGCTCCAATGATTTTGATAAAAATTTGCGTGTGCACTACTTTCGGCATGGTCTACATTTTGGCTAAAATTTTTAAAAAAATATTTTGTTATTAACCTGCCATACAACCATTTTATTGATGTTTGACTTTCTCATAAACGGCTGAACGGATTTTAATCAAAAGGTTTATACAGGATCTGCTTTTAATTATAAAAAATGGTGCATTTAAAAATGTTCGAATAATAGTATTTTTTTTGGATTTTTGAAAACTTGAAATTTTTTTTTTGAAAATTCAATATTTCGAAAACGGGCGGACGATTTTTTCTGAAATTTTGTTTTTGAGTTTATATTACTAAATATTTAAAATGTTCATACCATTTTTCTTTATAGAACAAATTTAAGAACTTTTACATATAAAAAATTAAGTGAAAAACGACTTTAAAAATACATTTAGCCGTTTCTATTAAGAATATTTTGCATATAATGTAATCAAACATAGGAGCAAGTACGTGCGATCCAGTCATGCATTTTATTTTGATTCGCAGATACATTTCGTGCGGAAATGTGGGGTTTTCCCTTTTATTTAAAACTAAGCATTTACATGTGTCATAAATGCGGAAGTGGTGGAGGATGTAGGTGGACGTATACAAAATTGAAACAATTTAGCACCCGATTTTTTTTTATTTTTAATTTTTAACTTAACTGAGTTGTTTTCTATAGAAAAATACAAAGTTTAAAGGAATTTACTGTATTAATCGCTCTAGTATTTCATTCCCTAGATATTTTTTTCGGTATCCCTTAAAAATGGGACAAACACCGACAAAGCGTTACAAATTTGCTGTAGCATCCATATAAGATACATATAGTTCGGAACTTCAGAATATATTATTATCGTCATGGTACTGTGATTGGAGTCCTTGCTTTCGAAATCAACCTAATTTTTCCTAAAGCTTTGTTAGCAGCATATTATGGATACGATTCCATTCTGAGCATGGAGCATAATAATGAAATCTTTCTGAGATTCTTGGAAAAGGCCTGACCATTCCTGGGCCTAATACACATTTTGCGCAAACATTTAGATCGTGTCGAGATCATTAAATTTATTGGACGTAGTAAGAGTACTGAGCCATGACCATGCTTTTTATGTTGATAAATAGAAAAAACTGCATTGGGTTGGATCTGATCATGGGGGCCCAAATAAGATGTTTTATCAAAGCTGATTTTTTGCTATGTTTAAGGGGATAGAGTCTCAAACTTTGTTTGACACTTGTCAAACACCTACACTTGGGCGTTTCGTTTGGCAGACACTTTTAAGATGTCACCTTTAGGGGGTGTGCCAGACGAAACCACCAACTTTAGGTGTTTGACAAGTGTCAAAGAAAGTTTGAGACACTTTCCCCTTAAACATAGCAAAAAATCAGCTTTGATAAAACAACGTAGTTGGGTATGCACTTTTAACACTGCATATCGGAATTCGGAATGTCCATTCGTTCTTATCTACTTTGGTGTCTAATCATAGAAGAAAAATCAGCTATGATAAAATGACGTACTATGTCTACCAGCCCTGGGATCTTACTTTATAACCTTACTCCATTTGAAACTTTTGGCTATATTTCATTTATTTAAAGAGCTGTGGCAAGGTAAGCATTGTATTTCAATATCCCTGATTCAAATGATCATATCTGTTAAAAAAAATTGTAATTTAAAACCTTTTTAAATTTTTTTCACAATTTGGTATGTGATCTAGTATAATAAATGTTTCCTATAAAAATAAAATGCACGACTGGATCGCACGTATTTGCTCCTATGTTCGATCACATTATACGAGTATGCAAAAGATTCTTAATAGAAACGGCCAATTTATTTTTTTATATATAAAAATTTTTAAATTTTTTCTAAAAAAAAAAATGGTACGAACATTTTAAATATTTAATAATATAAATTCAAAAACACAATTTCAGAAAGAATTGTCCACCCGTTTTCGAAATATTGAGTTTTCAAAAAAAATTTTTTTTTTTCAAAAATCCGAAAAAAAACTACAAAACATTTTTCGAAAATTTTGAAACGCAATACTATTTAGAATTTGAAGGAGCTCCTGTATACAAAATTTTATCGAAATCCGTTGAGCCGTTTATGAGAAAGTCGGAAATCAATAAAATGGTTGTATGACAGGTACCGTTAATAAGAAAATATCTAAAAAAAAATTTTAGTCAAAATGTATACCATACCGAAAGTAGTAAACACGCCAATTTTTTTCAAAATGATGGTAGAAAAATTTGTATGGCAAGTGCCGTTAGTTTTGGGCCTAAAACAACCATTCAAAAATCTTTTTTTGGACAATCACCTAAAACGCCTAAGCACCAAGTTTGAACCAAATCGGTTCAGCTGCTTAGGCTCTATATCGTTCTACAGACAGACAGGCAGACGAAATTGCAGGACCCACTTTTTTGGTGGTCTCTATGTACGTAATGTCATGTGTGATTGTTAGAAAAAAAATTACGAATAAATAACTTGCCTTAAAGTACCTATAATCGCAAGTAAAAACATATGAAATTCAGATATAAATTTAAGAGTTACATTTTACTCATGAGTATGTCGATGTATAACTAAGTCAACCGATTTATGGACTGTATTTCTGTAAGAAGATTTTCATATAAACTTTTATCGTCTAAATTTGCAGACTTAATTGTTTTTCGGGGGTGCACTTGTATCTCCTATACGCCCATCAATTATTAGGGTCCAGCGTTTTATTTCAAGTCGAAGATCGGTGTCAGGTTTGGCGAGTCAACGCTTGACTTGCTTTAAATGAATTTGTTCTGTTCTTTCATTTCCAGTCAGATTCGTGTCGAATGAAATTTGTTTACCGGATTAATTTTTCGTCGATGATATCACAGCTTGAACTTCTGTTAAACTGGCAATATCATTTTTTATTACTTTAATATGTTCTTTAGTTGCTAAGGTTTTATATTTGAACGCTTAAGGTCATATCTTACCATAGCCACGGTTTTTTTTTCGAAGTTCAAATATTTGTATTTTCTGACGAAATTTCTGTTTTATACATTTTGGGACAACAAAGAAATAGTCAGACTAGACATTTGCCCCTTAAGATATTCGCAAACTTTTAATGACTCTTTGCTTTGCTGAAGATTTCTTACTTTATTACTTACGAATTCAAATCACTGAGCTCAATCTTGACTTTAAATTACTAACCAATTTCATGGAAATAAGAGCTGCGTAAATGCATTTGTCCAAGAAAGGATTAATTCACTAGCATCTTGTTTTCAGCACCCTATGACCATTACTGTACTGAAAGTCTTTACTGGACCTCAGCCCTAGAAATATCAGAAAAGATCACAGAATGTACCTTCAAGACTCTTGATCACTCTGATAGCCGATTTTCTGCTAGAAATTTTTATTAAAATATTATAGGGTTGCTATTTTTCTATATTGCTCATGAACCTCACTTTTGAGTTTAAGAGTTAAATACAATTATTTTGAAATACAAAGAACTAGATCATTGTATCTATGCAGATGATGCATTTATTATTTGTAAGCACAATTACCTAGAAAAGACTAAAATTTAGAAATTAACGACTGGTCCACTATTTCTGGACAAAAACTGTCAATAAATTAACAAATGTAATATTCTCCATGTATGTAGAAAAAAAATTGTACCAATATTGATCTAGAGCTTAATAATATAAAAATTGAAAACGTTGTTAATCTTAATATTCTTGGACTTATTTTCTACAACAAATACAATTGGAAAAATCATTGTAACTATTTAAAAAACTCACTAGCAGCAAGGCTTAGCATCATTAAGTATCTTTCGTCTAAAAAGAGTAAGGTTCATATTAATTCTCTTTGCTATGTAACAAGAATGCTAATATTAAGTAAAATAGATTATGGCTTAGCTTTATACGGATCCTGTCCAAAATCAACGAAAAATATCTTTAAATCGACCTACGAGTATCATCAAGCCGCAAGGAGGAGTATTTTCGCTTTCCCAACGAGGCCGATTAAAAATATACTCGCTGAAGCTGGACTTCCCGCAGTAGAAGAACGATACCTAAAAATCACCGCCTTACTTCTACCTAAGCTAACCTCTCAAATTGGATCAGTGATTGACAAAGACGTAATGCAAACTCTATCCCACAAACGAACCAGACGCATCTCTTCTACAATCCGCACCATTTTGGATGTGGGCAAAAAACTGGAAATACCTTTTGAACGCTATTCCAAATAATCACCATCACATCCTCCCTGGATCTTAGACAGCAGCTCCATAGATCTCAGTTTATCCGATCTTAAGAAATAAAATACCAACGCAGACGTTTATAAACAAATGTATCTTGAAACCGCATCAAAACTTTCGAGCAAAGGTTGGAATTTTGTATTCTCAGACGGTTCTCAAAACCAACACACTACCTCATTTGCTCTTGTATCAAATGATGGCAACATACTTGTACAAGGAATTTTACGAAATATATGTTCCATCTTTACTGTGGAAGCTGTAGGAATATTTGAAGCTGTAAAAAAATGTTCCAATAATTCAGGAAAATGGACGATCTGTTCTGATAGCCTTTCTGTACTAAAAGCAATCATGAATCCAAAACATAAATCTCTACTTATATCTAAAATAAGAGATATCATTATTAGAAAACCCTCCAAAATAAAACTATTGTGGACCCCTGGACACGTTGGAGTACAGGGTAACGAACTGGCGGATAAGGCTGCCAACGACACTTGTCTTGCCCCGGTCTATTGTTTTGACCAATATACCCAACGTGACTTGAAAAGGTCAGTTCACAACACATAACTGGAAACGGAAATCAGGGAATGGAAAGAATACCACCACCATTACACAACGATCAATCCAAATAAAATACGTGCTATCTACCCTACACAAAATCCAAAAGAAATGATAGCGAACTTTGTCCGGCTTCGACTGGGTCACACTTGTCTAACACATCAACATCTACTGAAAAAGAATTACCACCGACTTGCCCCAACTGCCAAATTAATCTCACCATCAGCCATCTACGTGGTCCATGCCTCCTCTCCTCAAGCGAAATATTTAAAAGAATCAAATCGAAACCAAACTTTATAGATCTATTTGAAGAACCTACACAATCTAATATTGTAACTATAAATAAATTACTAAATTTACTTAATATTAAGCTATGATTTCATATTTTTACCAAAGAGCCGATAGTATTAGGCTGCTAGTGCCCTTATAACTTATTTATTAATAGTATATTGTTTATATGTTATTGATAAAAAATAAATAAATAAAATAAGTTTAACAAGAATATTCGGATAGACGTGACCACTATCAAATTGCTACCAATTGTCGTATGGTTACTGTTACCGCAAAGGATATCACCATTCTTACTCCAATCCGATCTCATCTGTTTCCTCCATTTACAACATCACCTTCAAGACCATATCTACATAATTTATTTATTATGAATCTTGAAACTAAATATTATAAATTCGTCATCTAATAATATTCATATTTTAAATATTTTCCAGGTTCGGCCGGCGTTTCGTCTATTACATCAGTGTTGTATTGGCAACCATTGGAAGATCATTTTCTATATTTTCTACCTCATCATTCACAATGTTCCTGATTACGTCTAGCCTGGTAGCACTAACTGTCAATAGTCTTTTCCAATCACCTCTCATTGTCGGAATGGAAATCTCAGGCGAGTAAGTGTAACGTATATCTAAGTCATTTGAAGAAAAAAAAAAAGACATTCATTTTCCCCATTGACCATGCAAAAAAAAAACGAAGAAAAATATACATATAATCCCCCCAAGGGAGGCAAATAAATAGATATTCCTTTCCCGGCATTAAACCACACACCCATTTATCACCGAAAAATAGCATTAAAACGGAAACCATTCCATTCATGCCCCGAAATGCACCAACAAACGAGTTTAATCCTTCCATATTTCACTTCTATTTCCTTTCCTTCCGTTCTTCTTTCATGTTCTTTTCTTTTTTCCTTCTACTGCACAAACCACAAACAAAACAAAACAAAACGAATAAAAACAGAGAAGATAGAACCAACATTGCGATGTTTCAGAGCTTTGGATGGTCCATTGGGACCACAGTGATGCCGTTGCTCTTCTGGTGGCTGCGAGACTGGGTTCCCTTCATGTGGCTAACAACTTTACCGACTGCATTGGTGCTTATTTTTTACAAGTACGTATATACCTAGTAGCATTTCGTTCAGTAAGCCCTTTCTTTTTACGGATATTTCTTGTGGTATGTGCCTCAATTTAAAGGTGAATTTTTCCAGTTTAAGTGTTGATAATATACATATTTAAACTTTGAAAGTTTTAAATATTATTATAGGTTAGCTAACTATATAAATTGGATCACTTTTACCTATCATCAATTTAAATGCAGACTATTAAGGAGTACCCGACTCTTTATTCGGATAAGGAGTAAAGAAACACCCTTCTGTAATCGCTGACTGATTTTATATAAAGAGTCAAAACATTTTTGATCAACTAGTAATGAACCAACGAAACAGATTCCAACGAAATAAAGAAATAACTCAATAATCTTGTACTTCTACTTTTGTCTAGCACATTTAAAGTTATCATAAGAAAAGCTATATAAAAAGTCCAGAGCAGAGAAATCAAATATGATACTGAACTACCTAGTAACCAAGAGCCTAATTTGGAAAATCTTATAAACTTATAGAACTTTAAAATATCTACATATTTTCAGTGAAACTTTATTTTGAAGCCAATAAAAATTATACATATTTTTCCCATGCTGAATGGAAAATAATAATTTATACATGCGTCATCCCATTTAACGGTACCTATGCCATACGACCATTTCCTTGATTTTGGACTTCCTCACCAACGGCTCAACGGATTTCGATCAAAATTTGTTTTAAGAGGTACCTCGATTTCTAAATAATACTGCATACTAAAATGTTCGCAAAATATTTTTTTTGGAGTTTTGAAAAAAAAAATTAATTCAATATTTCGAAAATGGGTGGACGCTTTTTTTTAAAATTCAGTTTTAAAATTTATGTTATTAAATACATACAATTGTCGTACTCAAACATTTTTTTAGAAAAACATTTACTAATTTTTGTAAATAAATAAAATGACTGGATCGCTGCAAAATATTTCTGTTAAGAATCTAAATATATTTTTAAAGGCGTTTTTTATATACAATTTTTTTTATTTAAAATAAAAAAAAAATATTAAAAAGATTCAAATATATTTAAATATTGAATTATATAGACTCAACACAAAATTTAAAAAACAAATCATCTACCCGCGAGAACGAACTGACATACAGAAGTCATTGAATAAAGCTTTTGGGTGTTATTTTGCAAGATAAAAAAAAATAGGATTTTTAAGATGACAGCATTACCATTCCGGTTCCACACTTAAAATTTGGTTTTTTAATAGAATATGTTTTTGCAAACATAAATAAAAACAAAAAAAAATCCCACTCAAAAACATAAATTTAGTACATTTTTTTGAATTAATGTACTATACCCCAATGTTTTCGACCATTTTTCTCCAAGTCTATCAATTGTACGATAAAAAGTAAATATAATTTGCGGTATATATATGCTGCAAATTCTATTAGAGTCGGTAGACATCGACCAAAAATATTGCGTCTTAGAAAGGCACGATAGCATCTAACTGATAAGCCCAAATATCGTGCCCGGGCGAAACGCATTTTGGACTATAGGTCACAAAATATTTCAATTGGCTTTAATCCACACAGTCCACAAAAACAAAAATAATATGTAAATATTGTTTGCGTTTTCTTCGAATATAAGTACGATAAAAAGTGTCTTATTTTTTTTGTGTAGAATAACATTAGCTACAATGCGTACCTACAACTTTTTTCCAAAAGAACTTATAGTTTTCGAGTAATTTGGAAAAAAACTGATTTTTCCCCCTGCCCCATAAACATTTTAGCTCCGCACGAAATTTAGGGTACTTTTTAGAAAATGTTTAAATGAAGCTCTCCACCCAAATTTAGTTTTGTCGGAACTTTTTCGAAGTGAATGTCTCATTTTCCTCCACTAAATAAATATTTTTCGAAAATGTAGGTATGCAGTATTACATATAATGTAAGGAACATCCCACGTACAAATTTTTATTGATACCTAAGGTAGGGCCCACAATTTTTTAATCAAAATCGTTTTCGAAATAATTATGATAGTAGAAAAATTTGTATGTAAGTAGGTACCATTATTTTTGGGACTAAAAAATGGGTTCAAAAATTTATTTTAGATAATCACAAGTTTTATTGAGTGCTGCCTTCTTAACATATTTTTAAATTACACGAGAGATGAATTGAAAGGTTATTACGTTTGGTGATATAGGGGTATGGTTCCTTTCGTTTTTTTCATTTCGTTTCTGTATTATTTCGTTTTAGTCGTTTCGCATTTCATTTATTCGGTATTTTAATCAAAATGTTTTTCCATTCCATTGTTTACATTTGTTTCGAAAAAAAATCATTAGGTATTTTACTTAGTTTGTTTTAAGTTCGTTCCGGTTTTTATTATTTAGTTTTTCGATTATTTAATTTTTTGTTCATTTCGATTTCGGTTACTTCGCGAACGTGTGTTTCGTCTTAAATTTTTTTTTTTGATGTAATGATTAAAATTTACGCGAACAGTGCGTAACAGTGCAACCCACCTGCTTCGGCCAATTATAGGATTTAAAGTAGGGTCGAGTTTGGGTGTATGTAAAGTTTTCTGTGTAACAAATAAGGCTGAGCCGGGATTAACCGCGATTTTAAAAACTGAGATTATAATAAACCGGCAGTTTTAATATTTTATTAAAATAAAACAATTAGTTCATTATAACGGGTTATCCATTTTGCTGTTTCAAAAGTAAACGTAAATAAGACACATAAAATATTTTTTTTTCATGATATTTCTTTTTTATTATAAAGTTTGAACGTTGACATTATGTGTGAAACACTACATGATTTAAATGACCATCACGCGAATTATTGCAAACATCGATTCTTTTGATCTAATTGTCGACCACTTTTTGACACATATTGGGCGGTATCTCAGCCATAACTTGACGAATGTTGGTTTTCAACTGCTCAAGAGTTAAAGGTTTATCTGCATAAACACGGTTTTTCGCGTAGCCCTAAAAAAAATCCAGCGGCGTCAAATCGCATGATCTTGGTGGCCAGTTGATATGGCCACGACGAGAAATTACGCTGCAAGGATATGTCTCTTGTAATAAAGCCATATTCGCTCGAGTTGTGTGGCATGTGGCACAGTCTTTTTGAAACCACATATTCTTCAAGTATTCTGTATTCTGAAGAATACAATAGCAATAAAAAAAAAATCGGTTATCATATGACCATAACGCTCCGAATTGACGGTGACAGTCGTTCCATCGTCGTTTTCGAAGAAGTAAGGTCCAATCAAACCGCCGGCCGAGCAAAGAGCGCCCAAAACAGTGACATTTTGTGGATGTAATGGCCTCCCTTCAATTACTTGAGGATTCTCAGAACTCCAAATACGACAATTTTGTTTATTAACACACCCACCGAGTGAGGAATGTGCTTCGTCGCTGAAGAAAATTTTGTTCAAAAATTGAAAATTCTGAATTGTCAGCTGGCTTCAGTTGTTGTGTGAGCTGGACTTTATATGGATGTAGGTGTAGATCCAAATGCAAAATACGCCATAATGTGCCGTAAGATAGTCCTAATTCCTGAGAACGACGAGGAATCGACACATTCGGGTCTTCGGCAACACTTTCACTTATGATATTTTCAGTGGTAGGAGCGAAACGATGATGCACAGGCCTTACAATATCTGTAACCAATCCAGTCTCTTCAAATTTCTTCACAATTTTGCCAATTGCTTGCGTAGTTGGACGATTATGTAAACAATAATCTCCTAATTAAAGCACGATATGTGGCTGTGGCAGAATCACCATTTTTGTGGTAGGTTTTAACAATTTTTTTTCCGTTGTGCCATAGTTAAGCGATCCATTTTCGTAAGTGTCAGACTTTGAGCTGAAAAAAAATTGGTTTAACAACTTAGTTTGACAGATGTCGAATTCCAGCCCTATACTTTTGAAACCGCGAAATGAGTAACCCCTTACAAAAACACTTAACAAAACATAAACAAAAAATTAATTTACATAGATTCTAATAAATCTTATAAATATGTATTAGACGCCAATGACAATAATTCTATTAACAAACAAAATATAAATAAACTTTGGGCGAAATAATCTTGACCTAGATAACTAATTGCACTTTTAATGGAAATGCAAAACAAAGCAAAAGTGAAATAAAGAAATGCGAAGTAATCGGTGGGCGAAATGATTGAAAAACAAAGTGATACAAAAACGAAGTAATTATTTAAACGAAGTAAACAGAAATCGATTTAAGAAAGGGGGAAACAACGAAATGTGAAGTGAAAAAAAAAACGAAACAACAGACATTGTATTTATATCTACATAGTACTACCATGGAACATGAAAATCTGTTTATGAGCGAGCCTGTTCAGATGGCGCTTGTGTCGAAAAATTTGCCTTTGCCGGCAATTTTTTGAGAGCGGGGTAGAGAAATAAAAGAGGGAAAAGAAGAGATGAGGTAGTTTCATTTCTGTTCATATAGCAATACTGAATAAAAGCGAGAAAACCAAATGTGGTATATTTTTTTGACATCACATTTGTAGTTTACTATTTTATATGAGGATAAGGCAAAGAGGAATATAAATACAATGAATTTATGAATGGATTTTATTTTTCGTTTTGCCTTAATGTATCAAAGTAAGTAATTTTGTTACTTCCATCGCTTATTGATTCTTCATACGTGAATACGTACCTACAACGATATATACGTATTATAAGTTAGGTACTGAATTGTTGGGGTAGTTTGGATGTGTACCTACATGTTTGGATTTTAGTTTTTTATGATTTGAATTTGGTGAAAAGAAGAAATTATTCTAACAAATTTTAAGTACCTACATAGGTATTATTTTATTTAGCCTTTTAGAGTTGATTTCTTCTGATATATGGTAGGTACTTTACCAAAAGCGGCTCAGTCGCGCTTAAAACAATCGTATGTAGGTAAATTAACATTTATAATGTAAAAGACAAATGTACTTACATACACACCTAACTATTCTTACTTACGATTATAGGTAGGTACTAGGCAAGTTATGCATTCGTAAAAAAACAAGAAAAAAATTCTAACAATCAAACATGACATTACGATCATAGAGAAGCCTATAAAAGTGATCGACAAAAAATGTCTGTCTGTCCGTCTGTATGTATAACGAGCTGTAGCCTAAACGGCTTGAGCGATTACCTTCAAATTTGGTACGTGGGTATTTGTTTGGCATTCCTCAGAGGGGAAATTGAAATTTTATTTTTAGACCTAAAAATGAAGGTACCTGCCATACAACCGTTAAGGAAGTGCTTATTTTTCTCAGCTCCAACGATTTTTTGCGTTTTTAGGTAACGGTATACATTGGATTTATCTCAAATTTTATATCTGAGAAGATCTAGGTAGCTAAACCAATTCTGCATATCAAAATTTGAATAAGTTTTTTTTCTAATTAAAATTAATTTTTGAATGAATTTTATTTTTTTTATTTAAATAGGCTGCATGTGGGTGATGTATGTCCTAGAAACTAGGTCACGTATCTGTTATAGCTTTTATCTACTATAAGTGCTTTCCTGTTATGTTAAATTATTTTATGTTTTTTTAACATATTTAAGGTTGTTAAGTATAGGTAGGTATTAAAACTTTAAAATAAGAAAAACTTAAAAAAAACATATTATTAAAATACAGTACCTATATTAAAAAAACAGGAATGAATAAGGAAGTCTTAATAAACGTTTAGGACTTATTCCATATGGTGTGTGCAATAATACAACAGAATTTCTGATATTTCACATTTAAAAACTTAGTCTTTCGCTTAAGCCATCGAAGACGGTGGTTTAGTGAAGGAATAAGAATTGACATTAAGATAAAAATGTACATGGACATATTCAAATCAGGACTGGATCGTACGAACTTGCTCTTGTAGCTAACAACTTAGTAGGTAGGTATAACATATGCAGGTTCAAATAGAATAATAAATTGTTGAATGGTACCTACCTACAAATGTATATTTAAATGGATTTATTTTTAATTATTAGGAAGGTAAAGCTATATTTTATGTACATACATACATAGAAGGAACATATGTATGTAAATATGTACATATAATAGTGAAAGTGAAATATATAAGTAGGTGGGTATGTATCAGTGGCGAGGCGTGAATAATTTCAAAAAGTAAGTCGAAGAAAATTAGTCACCAAAAATTAAATTTCGGAAGTTTACTTGAAATTATTTCGTTCAATGCATAAGTTAGTATAAAACCATAAGGTTCAGCAATTTATACCAAATTTGTTATACCTTAAGTCATTTAAGTTAAATGTAACAATGAGCTTAATGCATAATAAAAGCGGTTTCGCAAGAAAACTTTTTGGCGGATGCAAATATAATATCTTAAATAAATTGATTGTTAAGTTAAAAATTTGAGGGAATGTATCACGCAATATTTCGTTTTCTAAAAGGTTATGAAGTGCTAAGACGTCAAGTTGTCGGAGAGAAGAAATTGTATACAAAACTTTAAGTTCATTTTTTAAAGCTGTAAAATCAAAAAGCCCAGGGCGAAAATTTATTAAAGAAGATATTTTTAAATTTTGATTGGAAACTTCGAAATTATCATATTATAATTTACTAAGTAAATCTAAAAAACTTAATTCGTGAAAGTTTTATATCTTGTATTTATTTGGGATATAATACTGTCTTTTATTTCTACAAAACGACGTTTGTAACGTGTTTTGCAATCAATTTCGAGCAATTCTCGTTCTTGTGGTGTTTCCGCGCAATCGCTTATGCTTTTCAAAATGGATTTAAATTTATTAAAAGAGTCAGAGCTATGCCAAGACTCAAAATTTTCGATTTCTCTTTTTGCAAATTCAACATCCGTTTGCTAATTTTGAACCAATTGTAAAGAAAGTCAGTCTTAGCAAAAATTTCAGAAATACTATTAAGAAAAAAAAATTTAGTGCCTCTAATATAATTAACAAGCTCTCGGCAATAGAAAGCGAGTCAGTGTCCCATTCACTAGGGTTGTCTAATATTCTAATAAGAGTTAGAATTATATCTTATCTACAATTTAAAATGGCGTTTATTATCCGCGAATGATAATACCAGCGAGTTTCCGATAACCCAGGCTTTCATCGGTTGGCTATTTGCTTTAAAAGTTTTGAACATTTAGTTGATTTGTTAAAAAAAATGGACAATAGTATTAACACTGCCAAGAAAAACTTTTAATTCCGATATATTTTTAAGTGATCGGGATTAAACTAAATTCAAAACGTGAGTTAGCCATTGGACAAGCATCAAGGACTTTCTTTTTAACACCACCCACTTCCCCAGACATAGCTGCCGTAAAATTCGCCAATTAGTTTGTCCTTGCAGGAGAATATATCAAGTACATATATTTAAAAATATGTGGCGAGACTCACTAACGTCAAAAAAAACCAAGAAACCTTTCTTCAATTCCGCCCTCCAAAAGGTACAGTAGAACAGCACTCCAAGCACTTGGAGAGTTGGAAAAAAGAGGTTAAGGAAACAAAACATTTTATTTAAATTACAAATCCCTGTCAATCGAGTACATATATATATATATATATATATATATATATATATATATATATATATATATATACATAAGTATACTTTTGTTATAATGAAACGTTAAAATAGGAAACGATAAACCATCTTTTCGTGCTTAATCTATTTTCATGGAAGGTTGAATGTTTTGAAAAATTTGAAAACAATCAAATGAACCGTTTTACAGAAAATCGAAAGCCAAAAAATGTTTTTTATTAGAGGTACCAAAAATAACCATTTTTTTCAAAGAAAAGATTACCAAAACTACCTTTTCACTTTATTAATGAACTGATTAAAAAAACGGTGTATTATTTTCGAAAAAAAATTGACTAATAAATATTAGAACATAATTTAAAACAAAAACCAAACAAGCAAATAAATATTAAATTAGAATTTATTGACAAATAAAACAAACAAAATAAAACAAAAACCTTTTTTTTAATTGCGATACATTTGGTGTATATGTTTAGGCACAATTGGGTAATGTAATAAAAAAAAATGTATATACTCGTATTAAGATTTTCATCAAAATCAGCATTCCAATGCTAGAAGCTGAAGCGATTTTCTTCAAACTTGGTAGACACATACTTACATAGTTTTGTTTTGTTCATCATTATGAAAATCCAATCGATCGTTAGAAGAAAAGCGAACGTTTTTTAATTGATTGATTTTGACACATGGAGTGAATATTCTACTGAACTATTCTCTTAGTTATCGGTCGAAAATCCAACTCGATTTTTTTAAATAAATGTGTGAAAATTAGTAATAGAAATACGCTAGCTTTCAGTTGAATTCTCCGTTGGTTATTCATAATAACGACAATATTAACTTACGCAGGCAAACTCCAAGTTCTAGTGCATACAAAAAAGAACCATGGAATCATTTTTTTACGATTTTCGAAATCCTCGATATGAATCAATTTTTTTTTGCATTTTCGAAGAAAGTTAAAAATATTCATAGGCAATCTTCCGAATAGTTTTTAAAGTCAAATCCAATCCTGGGTGCAATAGGTGCACGTGAAATATAATTGTCCTACTGGAAAAAGAGATAAATGGTTTTCTATTAAATATCTGTTATTAATATATAATGGAAACATTTTTTAATTTTAATTTTAAATGTTTGTAAATGAATAAAATATTTGTATATGTAGGTATTCCTTTCGGATTTATTTACATTATATTTCAATTCAATTTCAAGGCCTGATATATAATGTAATATGTGCAATTCAAATTTCAAATATGTAGGTGTAGAACCATTTTTCATATTTTATACTTTATCATTTTTGAATGAACCGATCAAAATAATTTTTTAAAAATGAAAATGCTTTCAAAAATGTTTAATAATTTTGCATATTCAAATTGCATATTCAATTGATAACTAGAATACTTACTTTCTAACAGCTTCAATTCTTACCTACATTAAAGTTGTTAGCAACAATATCCAGTTTGTACGATCCAGTAGTGGCGCATTTTATTATTATACGAATGCATTTTTACTCACTGCAGGTAGGTACCTACATACCTAGGTATTTTGATCTGAAAAAAAATATTTTTATGTACCTACCTACCTATAGGTAGGTAACTACTATATAGGTATAAAGATATTTCACAATTTGTTCACCCAACATCACGAATTAACTTCAACTTCACAAACAAAAACACTTTATCACACAGAAATAAAAAAATACCGAATTGCATTTTTTTTACACACAACCGACGGAAAAATATATTTCACACACGTACCTACAATCGCCAAGGAAAAATTACACAAAATCTTGGTTAAAAAAACCAAAACAAAGCGAAATATACATACCTATGTATATCCTAAACAAAAGTAGGTCGAACGGGATACTTACTAATTGAAATTGGGATATTCTTCCTACAGGTATTTTCTCCAGTTTATGATAAATGTGAAAGAAAAATGCAAAAAATATATTTTCTTTTATCCTGCTTTAGCTTTTTGCATTCTTCTCCCTCATTATCTATTTGTCTTACCTTATTTTTTATTTGTCAATCCTTCAAATTCTCGCTCTCTGAGAGTCTGCCCAATCAGCAGAGTTGTAAATCTGAGCGATGTCACCAGAGGGCGCCTCGGACGTTCCGCTTCATGATAGTACTATGTAATATAAATACAATGCAACAGACACCCGTGATATAGTGGTTATATTTCAAACAACAAGAATATAACTGATGGGCTGCCCCTCCTCTCAGGTATAATTTAAGTAACTGAAGGTCCAATAGCAAGATGGTAGAAATGCCTTAATATGAGGTAATATTCAGAAATAGATGAGTGCAAATTTTGTAGAAGACAACATCAATAAAATATTGGTGACTGGATTGCTGAACTTGTAGTAAAAACCATAAGATATATGGTTACTACATTTATGTTGTTTAAAAGAAAAACTTGAAAAATTGTTTTAGCAACAAGACGTACCGTCATTGATAGCAACTATTGAAAATACTGGCAGGCGGCGTGTGTCATGCTTATTAGAGAATTGTTACAGCATATGATAGAAACAAAATTATAGTAAGTAATTAAAAAAAAAGTATTAAAAATACGGGGCCTAGAAGACAATCTTAGGGTAAGCTCAAATTCGCGCTTACTAAATCATAAATGATTATTTTATAAAGAAATTCTCTTCAGATCGCTCATTACGGTTCGGTTGTACAAAAACTGGAGGGAAATCAATAGATGAACGTTTTAATAAAATAAAACCAAGTTACTGAATGGCTTATATAAAGCTTTATTAGTTAATAACGTGAATCGAAGAAAAATAGTTACAATATTGATAGTTAGTAACAAAACGATTTGAGCTATCGAAAAAATTAATTTGTTAAGACCAAATAGAATTTTTATTAAAATGGTTTTTATGAAAGTGTTTGGAATCGACGCAGCAACTACTAAAATCCTCTCTATACAGTAAAATCCGTTATTTCATTTTTTTTAAAATGAATAATCCCACGCCTCTATCCTCCCTCCAGATACCACACGCGCTGGGGTCCATTTGCACCGATTACGACGGCAAATTCGGTTGCCAGTCATATCGACCATTCAAAATGAAATTCTAGCTAAAAGTTGTTGTGCTGTGCCAATGGCAGCTTTACACAACAACTTGTGTTTATGGACGATGCAAGTATTGAAGAAGAAGGTATATGGGCCTGCTTAATGCAAGCAGTTAAAAAATAGAATATAAATTTTTTTTTAAATTTAAATATATACGATCAGTAGATCTATAAATTAAAGAAATAAGAGAAAAAAATAATAAAAAAAAGTTTAAAACATTAAAAGAAATAGCATGCTAATGCATTTGTTAATTTTAATAGTTAGCAGTTTCAGTTTTTCTAGAAAATTAGATTTTTTTTATATTATCTACATTTATATTAATATTAAAGAGATGACGAACTATGTAGAAGTTTTTTTTTGTGTGATCTTGCTATGAATTTAGATAAATACATCAGAATTTGCATTTACTTGTCTCAAAATTCTTATGACTGGCTCATTTCTACCATAGTCAGTTCTGTGAGGAGCTTGATGAAATTAGGGTACTGATCTTAGAGTGTGTAAATTGATGTTAATACTCATTAATGCGAGTAAGGTAGAAGAATCAGCAACGCCAGATAAAATTTGGTGTACGAAAATAATATCAGCCACCTCACGGCGCTTTTCGAGAGATTGAAAATTAAAGAGCCTTAAACGATCTTGATATGGGAGCAGGTTATAATTGTCAACCCAAGGAAGGCTCCTTAGAGCAAAACGGCGGAATCTACGCTGGATTGCTTCGTTTCTTGAAATATGAACAAGGCGATATGGGGACCAGACTTGGCTAGCATACTCCAGTAAAGGTCGGACAACTCCTTAGACCAAGGCTTAACGAAACCAAGAGCAGAGTTAGCCCTAGAATTAATGTTTTCATAATAAGATCAGAAATTGATCTCTCTTTCACAGATAACGCCCAAATTCCAAATTGATGTTACCCTTGAAACAAGGCCATTATTTGTGTAGTAGTACCGTGGTGTCGGACGAAAACGTTTGTGAGAATATGTGATTGCTTGGTATTTATCGACATTAAGTTCTAGATTGTTGTTTTGACACCACACAAAGAAATTATCAAAGTCATTTTGCAGACGAAAAGCATCATAAGGTGAAGAAATTACTATGATAATTTTCATGTCGTCTGCGTATGTGGAGAGGTCAGAATCATTTATTACTGATTCTACGCCATTTATTGTCAGGATAAAGATAATAGGACCAAGATGACTACCTTGTGGGATGCCAGATTTAGCAATGAAAGGATCCGATATAGAAGACCTGAACAAGACTCGATATTTATGATCAGAGAAGCAGGAATTCATCCATTGAACAAATGCAGGAGGAAATCCAAGAGCTATTAGCTTAAAAATGATAAATTTGTGTGAAATGATGGCAAGTGCTTTGCTAAAGTCCGTGGTAATCACATCAACTTCGTTTTTCTTCTCTAAAGAATTTAAGGTATATGAAACAAATTCAGTTAAGTTAGTGGTCGTAGACTTACCCTTAAGGAATCCATGTTGTTTGGTGGAAAATAATGGTTTACAGTGAAAGTACATTGTGTCGAAGACAAAAATCTTGAAAAGTTTGGGAATTCATGGTAGTTTGGTGATTTGTCTATAATTAGAAACATTTGCTTTACAGCCTTTTTTATGGATAGGAGTAATAAAGGAATCCTAAGATTAGGAAGATTAAAATCAACCAACACCAATAAACCATCATGTATTTCCATGGTGTCGCATAAATAGTCAACTACATCAATCAAAAGTTGGTAACAATCGATTGGGCTACAAGGTCTCAAGTAACAACACACAACATAAATACTTTTATGCTTAACATTGATCTTAACACAAATTAGCTCAATATTTACGGTGTTAGGAATATCAACTAAAGAACTGGCGTACTTAGAGTGAACCGCAATCTGAACCCCTCTCCCAGCCTGTTCCCGTAAGTCCAAAAGACCATCCTTTCTATAAACGTTAAATCCGATGTGAAAAACTCATTATTATTAAAACTACTATTAAGATGCGTCTCAGTAAGATCAAAAACATCGAAAGGAAGTTCTTGCGACTTTAGAAATACACCGTGGGCTTTAGAGCGAAGTCCCCTTACATTTTGATAGTAAAGGGACAAGCTGACTAGTTTTTTTGAGGTGAATTTAAGTTGATGTTGGGTCTTGCACTACGGTCAACAAATTCTTGAATAAATGTATTAATGGACCAAGATGTTGGAGACATTAAAAAATTAAATATTGGATTAGGAACCGTTATCTTGAATAATGCAACACTGCCGTTGGATCAAGTAATGTTTTTACATTTAATAAGGTTGTGATCGTTGTAGATCTTTTCCTGATTTAAAACAGATTTAACGCGGTTAAGAATATCAGTTTGAGATGTCGAATTTTGAGACAAATATCAAAGTAATGGTGTAGGTAACGTACAGGTAGTTAAAAATTCTACTGTTTCGTCTTATTGAAAATTAAATTACCTAATTCCTTGTTTTAAACTTAACATCTGGATAAATTCACCTTTGCTTAAACCTAACGTGATATGATTTGATTTTGGTATTTTCTTTTTCGTTATGTGTGCATGTGTACATTAGATATGTCATCGAATCACCGAGATGGTTGATTAGTAAGAGACGCTACGCTGAAGCCTTGGTGCAGTTCAAAACAATTGCCCGCTTCAATGGCAGGACCTTCACAATTACCGAAAAGGAGTTATTTGAACTGTATGGCAATTTAGAAGAGGAGAAGGTGTTTGGTGTGGCGTCCTTGTTCAATGGCTGGCGGATAGCAAAGAATACAATGATCATGGGCTTCAGTTGGTACGTATAAAAACCTGCAAACAAAAGTCGATTGTAACATGGAAAAATTGTTCAACGGAATGGAAAAGGCTTAACTAAAGTTTTATGTTTTATTATTATTTTTTTTTCTGTGCGGCCTTAATGTTTCTGGTCGTTGTTTTTTGTTTTGTGGACCCGATTTCTGCCTGAATTTCGTTTGTCCTAGGAATACAAACATACCATTGCTGCGGCATACGCTTTGTCCTTGAAACAATTTTCCATGTCAGAGAGTTTAAGTTCTTCAAGTGCAATGAATTTTAACACTTATTCGTTTCTTTCTTTTTTTAATTTTTTTTTGTGTGCTCGTGTACATACCTATAGGTACCTATGGGTATATTTATTTTTCTCCTTGTAAATATTTTCATTGTTTCGGGTTTTATTATTTTGAGAAGAAAAAAATAGTCCTTTTTGGTCCTGTTTCGTGTATTTAATATATTTTTTTTTTGATTTTTTTTTCTTTTCATGTTAAATTTTGGTTTTTGTTAAATTTTTGGATGAGAAGGTGTGTGGTGGCTGTATCGTACTTTACCCTGGTTCTCTTTAGCTCACGTATGGGTGGAAATCCTTTCTTGAATTTCTTACTACAGAGTGTTGTTGAAATTCCCGCTTATATTGTTGGAAAATATTTAGGTAAGTGAATACGATATGGAATGGGCTATTGAGTTACACAAGTATTGGTAAGTATGTACAAAAGAATATTATTTTTCTTTTAAGAAAATATATTAAAGGCAGTTAAAATTTACGCTCAAGATAAATTGTAGATTGCTTAAAGAACCAGAGAAAAATCTATTGGAGCTCCTTTAAAGAATTCCTAAGGAAATACTATAAAAAAGAGAAGATTAAATGATGTTCTTAGTGGACTTCTGACAATGTGAAAACTTGGAAAAAACTTCCAAAAATCATCATAGCGTACCGACTACAATCATTGGCACCCCTTTTTTGAACCAATTATTGACACCCCTTCATTTAATAACGATTCTTACAATAGCTATCAATCTTATGAAGAAAATTTATTTTTAGTCTTAAGCTACTACTTATTCCTCACATTTGTACGTCCTTGTTGTGATTAATTAGTTCTTCAGTTGGTGCGTGGAAGCGAAAGTGTTAACACGTTTTAAAAAAGTGAAAAATTTGCAAGACTTTGTGTGTTTTTGCTAAGGACATAAGATTTGGTCATCCGTTTTTAGTTATTAATAAGTGAATATTATATACAAAAAATATGTTTTTTAATATCAGATAATACAAAATTATTCGTATTTAACTATTTTTTAAGAAATTAATTGCAATTTTTTTAATTAAAAGCGTGCCAATAATTGGTTCCAATAAAGATGGGGTTCCAATTATTGGCAATCAGGTACCAATAACTGGTTCTGTGGAACAGTTACGTCTCAGACGTCAACCCAAACCATTAACCCACTATTCCCCACACGCCCCTTCGCCTAACGGCACTCACATAAAGCATAACTGTTTCCCACGCCATTTTCGCTTACCTATCCAAATTCCATTCACAAACGGAAACACCCTTTTTCCCCTTCACATACACAAACTTTATCATATTTCATGAACCCACACAAAATATGAATATTTCAAAAACAATATTAATTGTGCAAACGAATGCACTTTACAATTTACCTGAAGCATAATTCAAAGTTAAATTAGAATCTAAAAGTCAGTCTATTTTCAATATTCTAATCGTGAGGTGCAACCTAGCTCAAGACAGCGGCCTCCCCTTAGACTCTATCATAATATAAATGTTAATTAAATAATAAGCAAATAAATAAACAATAAATAAATAAACAAAAGAAAAAAAAATATAATAAAAAAAAAGAAGAAAAAAAAATTAAATAAATTTTTTTTTTTTTATCACGAAACCGCAGGCCGCGATCGTGATTGAACCTTAATTATTGGCACTGCTAATAAATATACTTTCAAAGCGTTTACTTATACCTAGTCTGGAAAGGTTTAGATAAAGACCTTTTAGCCATACGGTGTCGAAGGCCTTTCCTAAATCAACCAGGCAGGCACCCGTTCACTGCTCTTAGATTTGTTCCATTGGATATCAGAAACCAGTTTAGACGCGGCATACATTCCCGGCTTAAAACCGAACTGATTATCCGAGATGATATTTTTGTCCTCCGCCTACTTAAACACGGGCCTATTAATAACCTTTTCAAATACATTGCTGATACTTCAAAGAAGATTTATCGACCACAGATTTGCCGGATTGGAGTTTTTTGAGAGAGTATGAACCACAGCCGCACTGGATAATATGCATTGTTCAGCGCGTTGTTAAATAGTGTGGTATAAATGTCAACTGCTTCTTGAGGCAAATGTGGTAGTACAACGTTGGATATACCATCGACTCCTGTTGACTTCTTTTTCTTTAATGAATCGAAGATGCTCATTTCGGTCGGCGATTATGGCATTTGCCAAATCTTTATCATTAAGCCCGGTAAAACCAATGTTCTCAGATCGCCATTCGGTTATATCGTTTCGGAGCCATAAGTGATGAAGCAGAGCTCTGTTCTCCAGGTCATGATTCGGGCGAATGCTAACATTTACCTTGTACACTTGCTGGAAAGCAGCTCCCACAGCATTCACTCTCTCCTGCGATTATATATAGAAGTCATCGTCCAATACGGCATCCTCTGGGTCTATGCCTGCTGTCAGAAGTACGTCTCTGTTCTCTGTAGTTCTCTGGAGCTTAAGGCACGGTAGGTCGTTTTGATCCTTCTTTCTAAAAATCTTATTAAATTTTGCGAACATACTTGGGTCGCTAGAGTTAACGGCACGAATTTTATCGTCCCAAAACAAATTAATAGACAACCTATAATTTTCTTTGATCAATTGGTTGATTTTTTTGATGGACGACTTCGGTGTCCTAATCTCCAGATCTCGTGTATCAGTAAACCGTCTGTACAAGCGTTTTAGTCTTGTTAGAAGTCCACTTTTTTGTCTGTGAAGTGCGTCAATTGTCGCGTTACGGTACATGTCAGTTGCTATACGTTCTTCGTATTTCGGTATTGTTCTGTTCATTGTTCGTAGAATCGTTTCGTCAATTTGTTCTAAGTATCTGTCGATTTCTGTATTTGTCAGTTTCCTGTCGTTTGGTAGGGATATACCATTTGAACGTAAATCACTCAATAGAGCGTTGGAGAAGCGTGGCCAGCGCACCTTACTGTAATTGTAAGTATGTACATGCACATACTCTTCCAACTCCATAAGCAGGTTCGGAAGTTATATTAAGGCGGCGAGTCCGCAGTGGTCACTGTCGTAAATGAGCAACAAATTTTATAAATAAAAAAACTAAAAACAAAATATTTTTTCCTTTAATTCGTAAGTGTCAATAATTGTACATTTTTGGGGTGCCGATAATTGTTGTCGGATGCCAATAATTGTAGTTCTTCGCAAGCTTTTTTAATATCCCACTTTTACCTCTTTTGTAATAAACAAATAATAAGAATTAAATATGAATAAACAAAGAAAATTCTATATTAAAATTTAGTATATTTTTCATATTTTTATAAAATTGAAAAATCCTTAAGGGTGCCAAAAATTGTATCCGTTACGCTAGTGTGAAGAAGATATTATTATCGATTCTGATTACTCTGGAAGCTTCGCTTAACCCGAAAAATCCTACACCTATTATTCCTTCTAAAAGCTTTTGAAGGTTGTAGGTTCACGCTCTACAAAACACTTTTACTGTTAATCTTCATCTTGATTTACGGAATAATGTGATAGATATCCTTGTCACTTTTATCTAACTCAAACTAATCTATCTCTAATATTCTTATAAATTAACTTTGTTTGATTTTATTTCACAGGTGACAAGTATGGCCGTCGAGTTACCAACAGCTTTTCGTTCTTAATTTGTTTCTTTTCCTGTATTCCAGTTGTAATGTTCGCACAAAGTAAGCTCCATTATGTCAAAATGCCCCAAGAGGTGACTAAAATTCGTCTTGCTTATTTCAGATCCTCAATATGAATATTTGACAACCATTATAGCAGCTTTCATAAAATTCCTCAACGCCGTAACATTTTTCTTAGTGAGTCTACAAGCTATGGAAATCTATCCGACTTGTTTGCGACAAACCGGCATTGCATTGGGAACAATTTTGTGCAATGCCATTGGAATATTAGCACCATATTTGGTTCATCTTGGTACTAAATATGACATCCGGTATCCATACTTTATATTGGGTATAATATTTCTATTGGGTGGATGCAGCGGATTATTCCTTCCCGAGACATTGCACAATAAGCTGCCCGATTCCCTCGAAGAAGCTAAATCCTTTGGAAAAAATCAAGTAATGTCAATTTTTATATGAAATCTTTGTTAAATATTATAAATTAATTTTGTTTTCTTTTCTTTTTTTTATATAGAAATTCTTCAGTCTACCGAGACCACATCATCAAAGCTCTGAAGAAATGTCTGTAAAAGAGAAACTCAATCAACCGAAATTTGTCCCATAACACCAAATTAGTAACCAAATTAGGACAAATTGTTTTATTAGAATTTTAATTTTTTTTATGGAATAATTGAGAAAGTGTGATACATTTAAATTTGCAAGTGCTGTGTTGTGTGTTTGCTATGTAAGTTTAGGTCTTAAGTTATCGATTGTATTATATAATTTTGTATAAAAAAAAACTTTTGAAAGAAATCTAAAGCTTTTATAAAGCATATTTTTTATATGAATTAATATAAATATGTAGTAGGTATACATTGTTTTTTTTAAAACTAGTTCGCCAGAAAATTATTGATGAAAACAAGAAACGTAAAGAGAATAAAGTCTAGCGAACCTTATTGCAAGAACATTTATTTGAAACAGCCATTTAGTCTGTCCAACAAAAATAGTCAGTACAGGCAAGATAAGGCATTTATCCCACTCTGGGGTCATTGGCTTGTATAAACCTATCTCAAGTTAAAGCTCTAATTGGGTTTCCATACTTAGTATTTAGTACTAAGTATTTATTTATTGTATGATATGCTTTCACGATAAGGTATAATATCTTATTTAAAGTGAAGCTTTATAATTGCACAAATATATAATGTTGAATATGTTACAATGTTACAATTTTAAATTTACAAGTTAAGTTTACAAATTTAAAGAGAGAACAATAATTATCTATATATTTCCAAAATAGAGCTTAAGTTCTTTCTTGAGTAGAATGGAGCTATTTATGGTGGTTAATTGATGCGGTAGTAAGTTCCAAAGACGCGTTGAATTGACAAGAAACTGGCGTTCAGACGTCAAACAGCTAAAGCGATGAATCAATAAGTGTCCAGATCTACTTGAATTTTAAAATGTGATTTCACTAGGTTATTGAGTTAAAAGGATATCCGAGAACAAAACTAAACACCGAAATTTCAATAGGTTTTCAAACGACATTCCAAGAAAGTGTGATGCATGTTGTGACATACTGTCATAGCGGCGTAGTCCATGAACGTATCGTATTGCACTGTTAAAGGCAGCCTTAAGTCTTGTTTTACTTTCGTGGTCTAAATTGCAAAAAATTTCACAGCCATAAGTAATAAGTGGAATGATAAATCTTTTAACGAGCAACGTGCGGATATTTAAGGGAGTATAGTATTGTGTCGACCAAAGTGTCCGAAGGACACCATATGTTCTACCGACGATATAAGAAACGTGATTTTTCCAAGTAAGACTACGATTAAAGACAACACCTAAGTTTAAGCTGATTCTACGTATTCAATAGGAGTGTCATTTAACAAGATAAGCGGGAAATAAGACAAATCTATCTTACCCTTTGAAATCACTAAACATTTAGATTTTTTCGGATTCAGCACTAAACTATTTTGGTGCACCCACTGTGAAATATCTTCTAAATCTTCATTTATGCAAGCTACAAAGTGTTCAATAAGTCCCAGCACACAACTAAGGTATAGCTGAGCGTCATCAGCATATAATCGGATTGAGCAATGTTTTATAATTGTTGGAAGCTCATTAACATAAAGGGAGAAAAACAATGGCTTAAGTAAAGACCCCTAGGGGACACCACTTTTATTTACTCCTTTATGTTCAACCGCTTGCGATCTTTTGGCAAGGTAAGAATGGATCGGCTTGATTGCGTCTGAGGAGAAGTTATAAAAGGAGAGATTTTCGCAAAGAATGGAATCATTCACCATATCGAATGCCTTCGAAAAGTCAAGGAGTATCAAAAACGTAACACAGTCTTTATCTATGGATTTCAGTATGTCCTCCGATTCACCAATCAAAGCAGTAATACAGCTATTTTTATAAATGGCAGCAAATATGAGATAAATGTGTTACCATCTGCTTATTTCAAGCAATGAAAATTTTAATTAAATTAAATAAAAAGTATTTATCTTTTTCCACACCACCAGCGAGAAGTAAGCTAATAGGAGCGTTTTTTATCCGCGAAAACCTTAAAAGTTCATTTATGTCAAGAAAATAATAATTCCGAGCCCAGCTGTATTACCTGGGCGAAACGCATTTTGGACTAAAGGTCACAAATTCATTCAATTGGCTTTAAATCCACACAGTCCACTAAAACAAAAGCAAAAATAATTTAAACATATTGTTTGCGTTTTCTTCAATTAATAATTCCGAGCATGCACAATGCTGTTTCATGTAATGCGGTCAATTAAAATTCTTTATTCTAAAGATTTATTAAATACAATAAAAATAACTAAATTAACAATATCTATGTTTTGCAATCAAATCAAACTGATTGGCGTGTCGGCCAACCTTCCGATTTTTCACTGAAGTGCTTTTAGTTTTATTTTCGGGTACGCACACGCACAATGCGGTAGGTTTGCCGATACATGAGCAATGCCACATATAATTGACAATGTGAGAAACATGGGAATTCGAGATTGATGCCACAAACATCTAGCGATTGTCCCTGCGACTTATTGTTTGTCAAAGCAAAAACGAGACGCACCGGAACTTGAAGATTTTTAAAAACGAATGTCAAATCGTTCGGAATAAGCGGAAACCATGAAATGAGAAAATGTTCGCCTTTGAATTTTCCCCGCAAAACCGTGGCATCAATTAGATTTGATTTGATGTTCTTCGCAATCAAATGCGTTCCGTTACAAAGTTTTGGTTCATTGAGGTTGCGCAGCAAATTTATAACTGAGCCGACTTTCAATTTTAAATTATGTGGCGGGAAGCTTGGAACCTGCAAAGAATTCAAAAATCCCGTGGTATAGTTGGCGGCTTCGTTTTCATCCATCCCGGAGTCCACGGATTTGAATAAATGTAACTCACCGTCGGCGATTTAATTTTGCATGACAAAATTCAAATGATCGACATCCCTGTTTTTCGCAGCCAAAATCGCTCGTGAATTCAGCCAATCAGCTCTTCCGGCGTTGTTATAAAGTGGCAAAAATTCGGCGGAAATTCAATCAGGCCCGTGACTAAGTCCACTGGTATCACGCCGTTGCAAATGGCCAATAATTACCTTGAGAACTCTGCAGCGAACTGGTCATTTCGTAAAGCGACTCGCATATTTGTTTTCAATTGCAATTTCTTAACGTATTGCCATAAGGCCAATGATTTCAGACAAGCGTTCCTTTCATCTGCCGCAGTTGATCTTGTTGACTGTTAAATCATTGCACCACCGAAACGTCGTCGTTTATCAATTCGTAAATCTATCAACGTACGATTTAAGGCTTCCAATGTACGTTTGTGAGCCATTGTGCACTCGTCCCAGATGATAATTTTATATTGCTGCAAAACTTTCACCTTCGCAAAGTTCTTTGGGATGTTTCATATAGGTTCTTTATTCACTTGCAGGTTCAATGGCAACTTCAATGCAGAGTGAGCTGTTCGATGATGACTTGTCTGTCTCGGTCTCCAGTTTGGACGACGCCGATGGTACTTTGTTCTTGAGATAATGTTTCTCTTTCTGATTGCGCACATTTCGATCTGAGTATTCGTCTGCAGTTTCGTTTTCACGAACAGTCTCCATACATTGTGCATTACGACTGCGATGTGAAAGGTTTGTCCTCTAACTGGTGGCATGATAACTTAAATGAAAACCAAATGAAAATTAAAAAAAAATGAATTAAATTTAATTTTATTTGACCGGACGCAATAGCAAATACAAATCAATTTGAATGACGAAACGAAAAGGACACCTCATATTCCTTCCTTAGGCCAACACGAATCCATCAATCCCAAAATCTTGAAAATCAAACGATGTTCCAGGATTACCAATTTTCCTGAAAATTTTCCGGAATTTTCATCCAGTACCCTTCCTAGGGCCAAAAGCACTAAATCGTGAACATATTTCTCTCCATTATCCTATGACCTTTCTTATGAGTCAATACGAATTTATCAAGCCCTAAATGGTGAAAATCGAAGTAACCATTCTCGAGATATGCCATAAAAAGAGGATGAACCCTGATTTCCAATTTCCTGGAAAATTTTCGCGATTTTTCTCCAGTATTCAATGTCCTTCCTTGGGTCAATACGAATTCATCAAGCCCAAAATCATGAAAATCGATCCATCCGTTCTCGAGTTATTCGCGCTTACACGGACGATATTTCTCTTTTATATATATATTTACTTTGCACAAATAACTTTTTTTCTGCAAAAACACCGAAAGGGAAAAAAATTAGCTTAATTTAAACGAGTTATTTAGAAATGCAACTAAAAGCTCTTTTGTATTACTTTCAATGGGTATTGGTAACTATATTGGAATGTATTTTTTTTTCCAATTTATGTAGCGAAAGTAGAAACGAGGACTGTCATGGTGGGGTGTACCATGTTTTGCAGGAATTAACTTCAACAATACGTGTAAGTTGGTCAGTGGGTAGAAAATTGTTTAGTGGTAGTTTTTTTCAATTCAGTGTGGTGACAGTATACACAGGCACCACTGGTTTGAAAAAAGCTTGCCAATAAGCCCTGTATTGTCTATTTTGTTGGACAGAGTATAGTGACCTGGAAAGCTTTCGGTACCATAGATCAATAATTATGACTATACGACCCATTTTGCCAGATTTGTATTTTTTTTTCAACCAAAAATTTTTCAGTCTAGCCTTGATCTCGGTTTCCCCTAACCAAGTCTTGTCTCGATCTTGGTATCTCCTCTTTCGCATTAAAAATGCACAGTCTATTCTCGGTTTCGGTATTGATCTCATCCTTTGTTCAGGTTCCTTTCAGGTTTTTTGGTATTAAAGAGATGTAAGATAATACCCGTATTCAGATTGAAAAGATATAGTAAGGTATCTAACCAGTTTGTTGGTAATTTCTTATTTTCTGAAGTAAAATTTAAATTCTGTAGACGTGATTTAATCCATTTATCTCGGAGCCATCTTTCAATGGATGTTGACAGTTCGTAGCTTAATAGGTAGGCAACAAACTATATTTTGACGTTTCGATAATATTTTTTTCCAAGTGTCACACAAAAGTCTGAAAGTCCCATTTTTCAGGAGTGGGAAACAAAGTCTGAAAAATGAACGATTTCTATTCCAACGAAATGCATACATTAATCGTAAGTATTCTTCTTTAGATTTTCGCAGTGCATCTATCTGGGCATAACTATGTAGGCACAAACGTGGTTTGATATTTTAAAAGACATAGAATATTTCGCAAAAAAAAAAACATGTGAATATCTAAAAATTTAACATTAAATGAAAAAAATATTTTTTCTAGCGAAAACCGAAACCAAGCCACAGAGACTGCCGCGATCACCGACACCAGCGAGACTCTCGGCGAATTTCGGTAACAAAAATCAGGTCTCATTTCGGGTGCTTTTAAAGTAGTCGCGTCTCGGTCTCGGACCTAGGCCGAGACCTAGACCGAGCACTGGACCGAGACTACTTTAAAAGCACGATACCGTATTTTTGTTACTGAAATACGCCGAGAGTCGCACTGGTCTCGGTTGTCTCGGCGGTCTCAGTGGCTTTGTTTCGGTTTTATCTAGAAGAAACCAACCCTAGGAGTGATTGGAATACCTTATTACAATTAAATTTTAGATATACGGAGAGCAAAACAACATGCGATGGGTTCCGCTACAATAACAATACAATAATAATTAATTTGTAAGCCAAAATATGAACAAATTTTCGAAACTTTTTTCCTGCTTGGATAAATGTTTAATCCGACAACAACAACAACAATGTATGTCGCCTTCGCAATATTCGTTACTTATGTCAGTTCACTTACGGACTCTTATTCTCGTAATACACTCACTGGCTTAATTAACCGCCCACTTATGTTAAGTAGATTAATTGGCCGATTACTTATGTTAAGTAATGTAACGAAGCGTTACAATTTCCATTTCTAAACGACCGCCGACAGCAATTCCAACTGCATACGAACGCTACCGGCCCGTATTCACGCGCACTTACCAGTAACATCAATTGACCTGAACACCAACCTAACATTTGCCTTCGTCATCGATACAGTTCACACTTCCTCAAAGCTACAAATATGTCAAGTGGAGGTAATGAATGACAACGAAAGAAGAAGAAACTTGTATACTCAATAGCAAGCCTTGATTGCGATTTTGGCTTTGCTGAGGAATTAGGTTCTCGTTGATATCGAGCGGCATCGGGCTGGACGATCCATTCCGTTTAACCTTAATTGATACACTGGTGTGCCATTTAAGGCGGACTTTTTGGTTAATAAAAAAGATTTTCCCTTGGAATAGCCCTTGGGCAGGAATTAGATTCCTAAACCGTTTTTCCCCTCTTAGTGCTCCTGAGTAAGCTGTGGGCTTAAAAGCGTACTGTACTAGATGATTATCAGAACAGGCTTAAGAGATCCAGATTTTTATTATCGTGTGTATAGACGGCCAAAAGATCCATCATGGTATTGGATGGATTTCTTTGCAAGGGTCGCATACCGAACTCGAGGTCATCGAAAAACAAAGTATGACTGCTGATAAATATGAAATTGAAATTAGTTATTTAAAGTCAATTCGTTAGTCCAGTTATCATACATTTAGGACAAACTTCGAAAAAAGAAGTCAGTAGAGTTTCCTTATTATTAAGCATTAAAATGCAATTTAATAAACAAATAAATAAAATGTTTCAAAACTTAAAAAATCCCTTTTTAATAATACAGGGTGCGCCAGAGAAACTTACTTATTTGAAAGGTCAATAAAAACAAAAGTACTTCAATAATTGTTTTAATTTTTTTTTTATTTGAGAAGACAATATCCCAATTTTTTTTCATGCAGTTTTGAAAATGACATCGGATAAATGGCGACCCCATTGCGCATACACTGATGAAGTCGATCTTTGAAATTCGTCTCCACTCCTTGCAGCATATCAATCGGTATGTTGGCAATGGCGTCGCGGGCAACAAAATCGCGTTCAGTTAATTCTTCCACAACAGCCAATTTATAGGGATGAAATTGAAGGCCTTCATGGAGAATTCGTCGAACAGTGGTGTCAGAAATTCCCATAGCAGTTGCGTGTTTGCGAGCCGAACGCCGGGGAGAACGCACAACTGACTGCCTCACTCTTTCGATATTTTCCGGAGTTCTGATGGTCCGTTGAAGTCCATTTCTGGGACTCCCGAAATGAGTTAACCCACTATAGAATCGAATTACGGCCAGGAACGAGTCTGTGAGGAGGAATTTCAAAGCGAGCGCGGAAGGCACGTTGCGTAGCAACAAGTGAACGACCGTTAGAAAAGAAGCTCTCGACTGCGAAGGCCCGCTGCTCTCTAGACCAGAGCATGATGGCAACCGACTGGAGGGAGAAACAAACTTGGGAGCTTCCCCCTCCAGATGCGACCCCTCTCGCCACTCTAACGGCCCAAATCACCGCGCGGGAATTTTTTCAAATAAGTTTCTCTGGCGCACCCTGTATATACGTAGGTGATTAAAATAATGTTGCGAAAACTTTTGATATAATTTTGTTTTTACTCAAGTATTCTATATAATATGTACTCTATGGATTTTTTTGTTATCGAAATATATACATATCATTATTATAATAAAATAAATTGCACGACTGGATCGGGTGTACTTGCTCTTTAATCTATGATCAATCACATCGTAACTACAAGATTCTTAGTAACAGCTTATTATATTTTCAAGTCGTTTTATGATGTTTACAAAATTTCTTTTATTTAAAAAAAAAATGGTAGATACAGCAATTTTCAGTATAAAATATAAATTCAAAAACAGTATTTCAGAATAAAAAAAATGTCTACTCGTTTTCCCAATCCAAACAAATATTTTTCGAAAATTTTGGCATGCAGTATTATTAAGAGTTGTAAGGATCTCCAACACAAAAATATTTCATCGAAATTCGTTGAGCCGTGTAGGGGCCCGAAAATCAAAATTAATTACATTTAATGTGATTTTTATAATGGGGAAAATAAATATTTAAAAAAAATTGAGGCAATCCCCCAAGACGCTTATGTAGATACCAAGTTCAATGCGTAGATTGTACATCGACTTACAGATAGAAGGAATTGCGAGAGCCAACTTTTTTTTTTAATTTAACTATATGCCTGTAAGACCTAATGTCTTTTAAATGCAACCTGAATTGCACGGCACTAGTTTGGCACAGTGGATTTGAGAACCAGGTATTGTCTCATTTTAACCCATGGGCGGCATCCAATTAAATTAAAATTGGAGGTATAGAAAAGAATGCGCCTAGCGTGGGGATGGAACCCACACGTCTAAGTTAGCAATCAAGCACTTTATCCACTGCGCCATTGTCACCCAATTGGTGGGTTCTAACATTGGAATGTCAAGTTTGATTAAAATATCAAACTTACCTGAATTATGTCGCAAGTAAGAAACAAAACTGCGTGTGCGGATAATTGTGCCTGTGACTGTAGTTAGAGTAGATTTTAGTAAGACTGCAATATTAAGCCTTTAGAAGAACATTGTGCGGTTATGATGGAAAATTTATGTTAGGATTTAAAACCATTATCGGTACAACCATTATTATATTTGAGATTATATTTTTGGCTAGTGTAGTGTTCCATTCAACAAAATTATTTTCCTGGTTATAAAAACAGTCAAGACCGATAATATTATTAATAAGGAACTTTTAAACTTTTATTGAACCATAAAACGTGATGAAAAACGAGAAAAGTTCTAGCCTGATCACATCACATTCTCGTATCGGCCGCGTGTTCACCCCAAATCTTAATAATAGCCATATTGTTGAAATCGTTATCACAAACAGTTAGCATTAGGTAGTTATGATATTGGACTTTTCTTGATTAAGAACTATCTTTTTATCTACTAAATGTAGATACTTGTAGCACAATAAGAACAATAGCTTGTCGTATATAGAAATCACTTAATACAATCGAACTGATTAGTTTTAAAATGTAGATAATGTAGTGTATTCGGTTAACGCATTGGGAATAGTCGTAGGTAGGTTTTAAGTTCCTTAAACAAATAATTCTAGTAAAATAATTTACTGCAAATTATAGCAGTTACAGTGATTTATTGAAACTAATAGAATTCATCCATCGCGTGTAACTATAACGAATACTTTCTCTTGTGCGGCTTCATATTTTGTATCTTTAATTGGGTATAATTTCAATAAGGTGAGTTACATCAGTTATATTGGACTTTGACATACGAAGGTTGCCAAATATCAGAAGTTTACATATGAAGTGAAGTCTTATCTTATAGAAAATTATAAACGATTTAAATATGGATGCGTAAGGCGTATACAAGATTAAGGAAAAATCATATGACTGATACTCGAAGTTATTGTTTAGATGCATTCAATGGAAATTGTTGAGTGCGCAATCAAAATTAAATAAAACGTGCTCCATTTAACGTTGAGCTTGGAAGTGTGAAAATACAACAGTGTAAATTGGGTGGCATATTGTTAGAAATTATACAAAAATTATTTTAGTTTGTTTCTCTGGCCCTGGCGATGGAAAATTACCCGTGAAATTTTTATTTATCAGAAACGCCCAACATCAGCTCTTCACTAGGAGTAATCTACTTGTAATTTCCATGCGGCTATTCAGCACTTCCGATGAAAAAATGAGCGAATAATTAATAATAAATGGTGTGGCGTTTCGTGAACGTTTAACTTTCTTGAAAAAATAATTGGAGCTACAATTAGTAGTTAATGAATAGGCTCCTACCGTATTTATATATTCGGATCCACTCTGCTTTATTAAACTTCTCTGGGGCTGGGGTAGATATTTTAAATGGGCTCAAGCTCGCACATGGAATCATTTTGTAGATGATTGCAATAGATTGGTGTTTTCATCTGTTCATAAGCGTACTGTACCTTGTCACCTCTAAAAACGGGTGGTTATTAAGTTAACAAAATTGGTATGGGTCAATCAACCACCTTTTGAGTTAAGGCATATTTGTGCTCCTTTAACTGTATTTTAAATTATTACTAGCAAAACATGTGCCTCCAATTAGTGATTTCTTCAACAAAGTCGACTTTCAAGACTTGCATAAGGCTTATGGTCCATTGTGGTAAAAGAAAAAAACTCACAAGAAGGAGTCTGGCGACGGGAAATTATTCGCTCCATATATTTTTGTCAACGCTGTTATGACAAAACTAAAAAACAATTTTCCCAAGACGCTCAATAATTGTGACATACATTACATTTACAATTTTACTTTAAACACACTGTAGTGTAATGAAAAAATAGAATTAAATTCACTCTTAAATGTCTTTCAATATAAACTTTTATTATCTTATTCTTTATGAACTATTAATAAATTTAATGACTAGCTTTAACAATCTTTTTCAATTATTTTACTACAATTACTTTTATTTCACGGCGGACGGCGCGCGGAGAGGATGACTCGCTTCTGTCGAGAGAAAAAATCGAATGAGTTGTATCTCTTCCGACATTTCGGCAAGCGGCCATTCTTCGTTAACTCTCTGTTGAGTTTCTTTCTAGCGTTGCCAGATTCGATCGATCCTACAACACTGAAGCACTGGGCAACTAATACTATCTGCTTAAGCATTGCAAAACTCTTATATAACTATAACAGATAGATACACAGATAGAAAAAAAAAAAAACAAAATGAAATGAAAATAATCTCAAAATGGGCGTCTGCAAGTTAATAATTCTATCCCATTATGGGCCTACTACCCACCCTGTGATGTTCAAGAAGAGCTTTATAACCTTCGTTCCAGGGCACACAAATCATGCCCCGGCACAAAGTCAATGTAGCTAGCACCAGAAAAGGGCATCACACTGGGGCTCCTTTCGCTCGTGGTACCAGAATATATGTAGTTTCAGGTAGACCTTCGCAGCCGTTAAGGTCACTTTCGGATGAGTCCCTAAAATTCGAAGCCCATTGACCTCATGTATGTGCATTCAACTACATACCGAAGTAGTGCCCATGCACAACTACCTATGCAAAACAAAACACAAACACCTGAAAGACTCTCGAAATCAGACCAAGGCACAAACTACTCAAGTCGTTCAATACCACAGCAGAGAACACCTTATAGGGGGAAAGTACGAGCACACAACACCTGCCCTCATCACTACTCTGAGCCCTCGAAGGTTAGGTCAGGAAAACAACTGACACCCTTATGCCTTAGATAGGTCCATTGTGATACCACATGAAGAGAAATTTACTCTTTAATCAAACTAATTGGAGCCTCAAATGAAGCGGTGTAGCCGGTAAATCTCATGTGTCTAAGATCACTGGTGTCGTTGAAGAACTATTATAATCTACGTCCTTGGGAGAGAGCTGGACATGAGCAAAGAATATGGGAGATAGTCACCTCTTCCTCCTCGTCCATGCAGCTTCTACAAAAATCATTGGAGAAAACCCTAAGTCTTTTGGCGTGTCTGCCAATTAAACAGTGTTCAGTTACAACACCTTTAAGCAGCCAAGATGTTTCCTGCTCACAAAGAGAGTAGATATTTTGAGCGTTTTGGGTCTATTACTGGCCAGATTTGTCTGGTAGCCAGACAATCGGTGATGTTTGACCATTTAAATTTATTTGTTTTATGGAGTTTTAATGTATTAAGAGTTTTCTTGTAGCCATAAGCATACCGATTTCTTCCATTTTCGGTATAATTGGTATTTGGTTTTTTTTTCTGGCGGATTTATCGGCCTTGCAGTTTCCCAAAATATTTGTATGCCCCGGCACCCAAATCAGGTGAATATTTAACTGATCTGCCATCTCCCTGAGAGATGGTCGAGAGTTGCGGGCAGTTATAGAGTTTGTGGAAACCGCGCCAAGTGATTTGAGGGCTGGTTGACTATCAGAGAATATACGATGTGGATATCACGTCTTCCCTAAGCCAGGATAACACTTTTTTAATTGTCAAAATTTCCGCTTGGAAAACGCTACAATGGTCAGGGAGATGGAAGAGAGACTAAGATTTAGTCTGTCTGAGAACACACTGATACCAACTCCCTATTCTGTTTTTGAACAGTCCGTATAAAAGTGGGCTGACTCATCTTCTAAGAACCTCTCATCCTCCCAATCTGTTCTTGGTGGGATGGTAACTTGGAAGGTCTTGTCGAAGATTAGCTGGTGTGTGTTGTAGTCGAGCGTCCTAGTTTTGGTCCGAATTTGTTCATTCATGAATATTAGAATGGCCTATCGACTTGCTAATCTATTGAGAGCTGGCTTTGTGGGGAATAGCTGTATTCGCGGTCACTTTTTTGCTAAAAATGTCGAGGGGTTTAAGGTTAAGTAGTATGTTAAGGGCAGCCGAGGATATAGAGCAGAGTGCTCCGCTGATACGTAAGCTGGCTGACTTTTGGACCTTATATAATTTGTCACAATAAGTGATTTTGTTCAATGCAGTCCACCATACTGCTACCCCATAAGTAAGTATAGCTCTGATAACCGCTGTATACAACGAGAAGGTAATACGTGGGGAAAAGCCCCATTCCCAAGGGCTTTTTTGCAAGAGAAGAGTGACACTGTTGATTTCCTTACTCTTTCTTGTATATTGGATTTTCAGCTTAGCTTTTTGTCTAAAATGAGACCTAGTTATTTGGTTCCATCTGAGAAAGTCAGTGGCGTACCATTTATTGAAGGCGATATAAGTTGTGGAATTTTATATTACCTAGTGAAGAGGACAAGTTCTGCCTTGGCCAGATTTATATCCAGACTACATTTGGTTGCCCAAATTTTAAGTCGATTGAGAGCATTTTGCATTAGGTCTGTTAGAGTTGGAGCGTACTTTCCTGATACAACAATGACAACATCATAAGCATAAGCTATTACCTTATATCCCTCTGTTTCCAGGTCTATCAGCATTTCGTTGGCCACTGTTTTCCATAGAAGTGGGGATAAAACGCCAACCGACATACCTTCTTTCTGTGTAGTCCCCCAGGATTGAGTTGACTGCTCTGCTGCCTAGCACGAGACTAATGAGCTCTGTCAATGGGTCGGTTACCTTAAGGTTTCGCAGCGCTGTTATTATTGCCACCTTACTAACGTTGTTGGAAGCACCTTCAATATCAAGAAATTCTACCAGAGTGTACTCTTTATGTTGCAATGAATATTCTATGTTTTGTACAAGCGTGTGTAAGGCGGTTTCAATCGATTTTCCTTTACAGTATCCCTGTTGAGCAGTAGAAACGAGATTGGGGCTACTGCGTAAATAAATATGTATCAGTCTTTCTAGAGTTTTTAAATGGAATGAAGATAAACTGATCGGTCTGAGGTCCTTCGGATTTACATGAGTACTTTTGCCTACTTTGGTGATAAAGATGACCCTAACTTCTCCCAGAGTAAAGGGATATACGTGACGTCAAGGCACACATTTAGAATAACCTCCATGATAGGTATAATTATATCTGAGGTTATCTGGAGTTCGGCCGGCATTATGCCGTCTGGTCCCGCTGATTTATAAAGATCAAATCTATTTATTGCCCAAAGTAGTTTTCCCTTGTAATTAGACCAAAATGGTTATTCTTTTTTATGGGTTGTCCTTGATTGTTCAGTGCTACAAATCTTTTGTGAGCTACCCGGGAAATGAGTATCTAATAGCATCAGTTATAGCGACTCTTTGCTTGAGTTGGTCCATGCCCCACTAGCTGTTTTTGTTGCATCAGCAACTTGACAGTACAATGGCAACTCTTGTTTGCATATAAAATTATGACATTTCTTCTCTTTATACAAATTTCGAGGAGATATTGCTGGTGGCCTGGTATCGACGACCAGATACATGTGACAGTAAAGGAGTGCCGCGCATGTCAACTAAATGCCAGTCATTCGCCGAAAGAATATTCTAGCTGGTCAACTACTGCTGAGGCTTGGGAGCGATTGCACGTGGATTTTGCGGGGCCATTTAAGAAGAGTATGTGGCTTATCGTGGTCGACTCCAACTCCAAATTTCCTTTCGTGATCAAAATGACATCAACTACTTCGCTTGCAACCACACATGCCTTGCAAACTATTTTTGCTTTAGAGGGTTTGCCTAAGACCTTGGTTTCCGATAATGGGCCGCAATTTACATCCAAGGAGTTTGCAGTATTTTCCAAGCGAAATTCTATTCAACACTTAACATCGGCACCCTTCAATCCCGAGTCTAATGGGGCAGCAGAGCGTATAGTACGCACTTTCAAGACGTCCTTGTCTAAAATCTTGGAGGGATCATCTCAAGATAAGGAATCTTTGGCCATTTTCTTGGCAGCACATCGCCCAACACCAGACAGTTCAGGGATCTCACCAGCTGAAAAGTTGCATGGTCGATTGCATAGAACAGTTTTAGCTGCCATGGTTCCAGAGAAACCCATTGATACTAAACAATTCGAGAGTAAAAGTAAATTATCTCTGCAACAACCGGTATTTTTCCGTCAATACCTTAACAAACAGAAGTGGATACCTGGTGTAATCTTTATAAAACTTGGTCGTAAGATGTACATCGTTCACACTGATAGTGGAAATTACAGAAGGCACCAAAACCAACTTCGAACTCGAGAGAATCATCAGAAATCGTGAGACATGCCTGATGGAGCAGTCGATAGTAATATATTTCTTAATAATCGTTCTAAAAATTTTATTGCAGAAAATAACCATCAAAAGTCACCACGAACAAACCCCTCAGATAACTGTATAATTTTGGAGAGCCCTACTATTGCCAGTCCCGTGGACTTAACTTCTTCAGCAGCATCTTCAGGTCAAGAATTGATCACCTCTCATCAGAAGAAAGTTCCAAATCCGAGCACACCCAGAAGAGCTGACCGTCTACGTTTCAACAAAGTTACGTATTTTCCTTAAATTAGATGGGAGGGAAGCTGTTGCATCAGCAACTTGATAGTACAATGGCAACTCTTGTTTGCATATAAAATTATGACATTTCTTCTCTTTATACATTTATCAATGTTTTGCTTTCTTCTACCTCATGGTAAACCTCACTTTGAATTCTGCTTTCCGCCTAAGAGGTTACCCAATCTTTTCCTGCAATTAATTTAACCGAATTCAATATATATATATATATATGTTAAATTAAGCAAAGTCTTTTAATTTGATACTCAACGTTGAAAACACAACAGTTTTTAAAGAGCTGGGCATCGGCGGATTTTTCGAGAGTATGTGAGCCCCCGAAAGGAATGACAAAATGACCAATCACTACGACAAGGACACACAATAAAGTAATACCACTATGCCACTAGTTAATTCGCGTGTCATTTCACTCACTATTATAACAACAGAAGTCAAAAGCATGAAGTTAGTTTTCGACGGCCTTCCATCCAAGTACTAACCAGGCGCAATGATGCTTGATTTCCCTGATCGATGGGAAGCGATGTTTTCATCAGTGTAAGGGCCGTTGTTGATAAACGTAACATAAATTCTTCCGTTGTGTAGTGTTCTATTGCTTGTTGTTAGCTAATTCGCTACCTTATCTAGGAGAAATCAATATGACATTTGAAGCTGACGCCATTTCCAAAAATTATGCCACATTTAGATTGTGATATTACTTGTGCTTCATCTTGTACATTAAGATCGAAGTGTTGCCTAATCATGCTCTTTTCTCCTAAACATTTTTATATATATCTTTTAATGTGCTTGGCCGCACTCGCATGCCAACCTTGGGGCTTTACTGCGGTGTGGTCATGTAAGACACAGAAAGTCGAATGCAGTTCAAACGGCGACTTTTGGTTATGTTGCCACTGGGTTACCAATGCTTGGTGATGGATCATAGTATGTAGTTCGCTGGAGGCTCCTATATGCTCTATCAGAAAATAACCTGAAGATCTATTGTAATTGCAGATGTCTGAAACCTTTCGACCCTAGTAAGGATCCGGCCTAAGACACCGTAGCCATACATTCCATTCAGCCATTATTCTTGAAGTCAACCAGACCCAGTGAGCTGGGATATAAGAAAGTTAGCTAATGCTTCTTGAACTTCGAAGTGGATGGGAAGTCAGTTCGATTGTAAGATCTTAATTTAACTCAAAGAAAGGGGAACATGATGCTCCGATTACTTCGTATGTTCCCATAAATAATGTATTCACTAAGTAGTTCAACCTAAATTGAACTGTATATGCCAGCGTTTATTATGTTGATGAATACTTCTTCTGCCTGCGGATGCAAGAAAAATGATCTTAATGAATACACATGACTTTATCCTTCACCTTCCTCGATTGCTTCCACCATCAATCTTGCGAATAGATTGAAGTGGGAAGTTCTCAAGGGTGAGACATTTCAACTGGTCTAGATGCTTCTGAAAAAATTGAAATAGCTTATCCTGAAAAATTAATAATTACTCTAGAGCTTGACAGTATACAAGTGTATGAGTAAAATTTATTCGCAAAGCCAGTTTCGTGCTAAGCAAAACTTTGCAAATGAAAGAAGTTTCGAGCTACATCTTCTCAAAACTTGGTAAATCCCAACTATGAACTCAAAAAACGAAAACTTTCCACCAAGCATGTCGAAATGATCGGCCAGTCTGTGTACTCTATCGGGACTAATATACAATTTTAAACCCGTTTACAGTTTAAAACTTCAATACTTACTGGACTTTGGATTTGTTTTTCTTAATCTCGAATTTCAATTTGTGCGCGCTAAAAAAATTTAGCAATGAACTTGCACTTCAATTTAAATCGTTCAACTTATCCTCATGTCAACTAATTTATTATTGAAAAAAGAATTATATAAACGCGTTATCAATATATTATCAGCTGGACCTAGTTACACCAACAAAACAACTTATCTTTTTTTCCTCAATTATTTTCTGTTTCAAATAATAAATTTGTAAATTAAAGCACACATCTGAGTGAGGAAAAGCAGTGTAGATTGTAAAGCTATACAGACTATCATTGAACTTATTTGAAAATGTGTGAGTAATAAAGAAATACAATTAAATTATCGAACATTATTTATTGCCTAGCACAAGAAATTCGGCTGTGACGGTGACCATGAACATTTTGTAAAATGAGTTTAAGAATAATCAAATATTTGCAATTCGCCTTTGTTTATACTTAGATATTTATATTGTTATCAAATTAGAGAATAATTTCAACATGTAAACCGAATCAAAGTTGTTATTCAAATATTTCTGTAAAACGCAGATCAGTGTGCATTTGAAATAGCAACTTGAAGATATAGCAATTCGCAATCAGTGAAAAGTTCAGCACTCGTTTATAAACAAAGGCTAATTTTAAGGTTGGAATTGATCATTGAAGGTAATCCTATAAAAGGGGGTTGAGAACAAAATAAGAATGGAACACACTTTAGGAAAACGGGTTGTGTTCGAAAAGAAAATTATTTTGTTTAGTGAAAAAATGTAAATCAGTGAATTTATAAGAACAGATCGCAACAGTACTTTTCTATTCATTAAGAGACTTATTTAATAAATACAAATGTGAAATGCCAATTTGTAAAACCTGGTGTTGTATTCCACAAAAGTACCAACTTGCTTGTTATATGTGTACAAAGTTAGGGCCAGTTGTAGCGATCAGGAAAACGCATCAGGAAATGTTGAAACACTTTGAAAGTGAATATTGGTTTATTGATGGTCGTTTATAGAAAACAGGAAAACTACGTCAGTTGACAAGCCTCACTACAGTCTGCCATCAAGTTTTCCTGATTGAAACACAACCGAAAATTTTTTAGTTCACAATTCTGTCAATGGAACGAGAGGAAAAAGGAACTCACATCATTGGAATGTTTTGTTCCATTTTGTATCAAATGACAATCAGCTGGTACGAAACATGAATTTTCCTGAGGAAAATAAGTAAATAGTGTTTTAACAAAAAAATAATTGTTCTATTGTAAAGTTATTTGTCAACGATTAGTGTAGCATTTGTATTTTAAAACGCGCAAAAGATGGACTAATGATAATATCACTGATGTACATGACATTTGACGCCATTTGCAAAAATGTTTGCACACTCACAGAATATAAAGAGAAATCTAAATCTCAGCGATATTCTTCTTATTAATGTGGTTGGGGAAATTTGGATTTAGATCACTTTAATAGTCAATTAATAATATGGCACCTTTCAAAAAGGGTAGTACCAAACTTAAATGCCCGGGCGCCAGAGTTATTTGGTGGGCGCCAAACGGAAGATCCCCGCCCAGGAAGCGATTAGGGAAAAGAACACAAAAGCCTTCTTATATTCCTAGCTTCTGAGATATTTGACTGTACAAAAATTTAGCGACTTACTTGATGGGTCCCCAAGAAAAAAAAAACAAGGTTAATTTGAAGACAAACGGTGCTGTTTTTTTTATATATTTCTTTTTAAGCAAACAACATAAATTAAATCATGCTTATTAGAGGTGTACCGAATATTGATTTTGGCCGGATACCGGATATTCGGCCCGCAGTTAAGCCGGATAGCCGAATATTCGGCGGCCGGATATCTGCCCAAATGAAAGGCTTAATAGTTTGGTGGTCTGTTACTCAAATCAAACCGGTACAAGTAACACCTTAATAACTTAAACTTGCTTTTTACTTGCGATTATAGGTACTGTAAGGCAAGTTATGCATTCTTAAAAAAAAAAAATTCTAACAATCGAACGTGACATTACGATAATAGAGAAGCCTAAAAAAGTGATCTGCAAAAAATGTTTGTCTGTCTGTCTATCAGTCTGTCCGTCTGTATGTATAACGAGCTACAGCCTAAACGGCTAAAGCGATTACCTTCAAATTTGGTATTTGTTATTATTTCGGCATTCCTCAGAGGGGAAATTGAAAATTTATTTTTAAGCCTAAAAATAACGGTGCCTGCCATATGACCTTGAAGGAAAATCTTATTTTTCTCGAAAACGGCTCCAACGATGTTGATGAAAATTTTTGAGAATTTTTTTTGTTAGTAATAGCAATCATTTGATATGAATCACGGGAAAAGTCTATTAACGGTACTTTTCATATAGCGGTTTTTTAAATTTTTGGCGTTCTCGGTAACTGTTCATTGGATTTCTGTCAAATTTTATATCTGAGAAGACCTAGGTAGCCAAACTAATTCTGCATATTAAAATTTTAAATAACATTTTTTATATAATTAAAATTAATTTTTTTTTGAAAAATCAATATTTTAAAAACTAATCAAAAAAAATAATTTTAAATTTTATAGTCATATGTATATTAATAAACTCTACAAAACTGCATACCAAAATTTCAAAAAAAGTTTGTTTTCAAAAAACTAAAAATGAAAAACCGGATTTTGTTGCACTTTTCCGTCACGAACTGAATCGAAAAAACTATTTTAAATTTATTTAATTATTATTAAAATCCCGACGCGCGAAAACAAAATACGACTTATATGCTTTTATACACGAGCAATGAATGACAGTCAAAAGAAATTCGAATTCGAGTTCGAAGTGCAACACGTAGATAGCACTTGGATGTTTTCTAAATTGACTAGCTGAGCTTAATGGGGTGGGTTCACCAGTCGAATATATTGTACGGATTATGTTTTATTATTAGATTTATTAAAGTCGGTCGAAATGTTTTTATGGCCGCACGGCGTACACTGAAAAAAAAATAAAAGGGCGCCAGTGATTTTTTTTTGGCAGTAAGGAAATCACAAACCTTCGGAGCGGAACCGACGGCGCCAGATTTATTTAAAAAAAAAGTTGTCAAAAATTAGTATATCGAATGAACTATGTAACTCGTAGCCGCGGCGGACATATGCCAGAAATCATATATACAAAATAAATTCCATGAAATTCTCTACCAGAATATAATTAGAAATAAAATGCACGACTGGATCGTACGAACTTGCTCTTATGTTCGATCAAATCGTATGGAAAAGATTTCTATTAAAAATCTTAATATATGTAGGCATTTTTAAAGTCGTTTTTCGCTTAATATTTTATGTATACAAAATTTCTTTAATTTAAAAAAAAAAAAAAATTGGTATGACAATCTTAAATATTTAATAATATAAACTTAAGAACACAAGATTAAATCGGCTTAGTCAAAAAAAAAATTATTAAAAATTCTGAAATAAATACTTAAACTAACTTGAGCTCAAACAAAAAGTACGCCATCTTATTTCTTGGAAAAAATTGAATTTATGACAAAAAAAAATTTAAAAACCTGTGGAGCGGTTTTCGAGAAAATGAGTTTTTTTTTAACTTTTTGAAAACATTTAAAAAAATCAAAAACGCCAATTCATAATTATCCAGCAAATAAATATAACTATATTTTTTGCAAAAAATTTAATGAGCAGTTTTCAAAATATATATTTTTAGAAACCTATTATGTGCCTATATATGTGCCAAATTTCGACAGAAGCGCTTGAGCCATTTATGAGATTGTCGAAAGCAAGAAAAAACGGTCCTATGGAAAGTACCGTTTTCAGAAATTTTTTAAAATTTGTTTCTCAACGTCTGACAGACTGACAGCCGAGAAAAATAGGCTTTAACGTAACGGTTTATGGCAGGCACCATTATTTTTGAGCTAAAAAAAAATTTCAATTTCTCCTTTGTACAATACCTAAAAAAGTCTATACATATACCAAGATTGATGGATTTCGGCCCATCCGTTTGGGATGTAGGTGTCTATATATACATACAGACAGACTGACAGATGGACAGAATTTTTAGACCCTTTTTTTCGTCTTCGCTGTCATCGTAATATCATGTTTGATTGTTATCTCAAATTTTTTTTTGCGACGAATACATAACTTGCCTTACAGTACCTATAATCGCAAGTCAAAATCATTCCGAAAATGTTTTTGTCTTGTGTTATTATTTAAAATTTTCAAGCTCTTAAAAAAAACACCAACTATTATCCGCTCCTAGACAGTGTGAATTATAAACACGGCCAATGCAAAGTGCTTACTCGCAGTGCTGACCTTGCATCGTTCTGTATTTTTATTTTAACTTGGATGATGGTGGGTAGCTGGTATGAGGATGATATCTAATGGTAGCATAGTTGTCGTTTAATGTTGTTGGCAATCATACCTTTATTTGTGTTGAAGGGCAAAGGGGGCCTAATGGTTAATGTAACGCTTCGTTACAAAACGATTAGAATGTACTAAATTATTATTTATGTTTGATTATTATCTATTTTCACAATTCGATTCAATAGGGGCGTTCACTTAGTTATTCTGAGCAATCTGGAATAACTTTCTGTTGTTGTAACGCGTGCAAAAGCAAATCTGACGAACAAATAGCTCTTCTCATGAAAGCTATTTCTGAGCTATCCGAGAACAAATATATAGAACAGCTGAATGGTAAATTCATTTGGTATACGTTTTGCTCTGATTTCTAGACAGCTTTCAGCTAACCAATCTGATTCGTTCACAAATATACTCGAATAGTTTGGTATCCGAAATAACATATCTAAAAAGTGAGTGAACGTCCACAATGGTAAATTGGTCCTTAAGACGATTCACATCTGAAATTTTTTCTGAATAAAAAAAATCATTTATTAAAACATCAAACGTTTATTTCAGAAGATTCAATACGTGACTACCTTGCAGAAAGAGCGGAATCTCCAAGCACGAATCAAACCACAGTCTTCAAATAATACTAATAATAGAGCTCTATAAGATGAAGACAGGAAAGTCATCGTCTAAAAATGACACCGAGACCAAGGATCCATTTCAAAAAATTATGGAACAAGCCGGATCCAATGGACATTTTCAAATAGTCTACAAATGGATATTCATATTCGGATTATCAGCATTTGGAGGGATGATTTATATGAATATTTTTCTGGCGCTCGATGAACCAGATCATTGGTGCAATGTTCCAGGACGAGAAACCACAAATTTAACATTAAACGAGTGGAGAGATTTAACATTGCCAAAGTAAAATCTAAAGTAAGATTTTTTAACAAAAAGGTGGAATTTAAAAAGAAAAACTATATTTTTTCTTCTAGAGAATTGGACAACAGAAATGTGACAACTTTTAGCAAATGTATGATGTATGATAGAAATTTCACAGAAGTTGGACGGATGTTAAACCATCAGTTTAATGTGACTAATGCTGATGCAATAGGTTTGTACCAAAAATTAATTCACCTTAATATCTAGATGTATTTTGTTTTTAAATAAATATTGTCAAATGAAGAAATGCTTTGTGGGAATGATTTTTGAAAGTTTGTTCTATTCTATTTCCATCCCATTTAAACCAATTGATATACCGGTAAATGACGAAATATTTCTCAGTGGATGAAGTTTGGAATAGAATGATTGACCTTAAAAAATAACAAAATATTGTGCAATCATATTAAATACAGTCAAATCCACTTAAATGAAAACAGAACAAAACATACAATTGTTATTTCAAATGGAATGTTCTTCATTTGTACTAGATCCGGATGGCTTGAAAAAAAAATTCAGTTAAGAAAATAGGGTCTAGCTGTGAAGGCAATTTTAATATAGATAAAATTTAAACGATGCACTGCAATATGTCAACATTGTGTTAGTTTTTCAATTCTCCATGAATTTTATATAGTTTTCGAGATGGTCAATTGTTCAAAACCTTGTGAAAAATTATGTCGATCAACCAAAATTTCTTCAACTGCTTTAGTCACACTAACATTATTTTACCTATCTTAAACTTCGACGCACAGCTACAATTTAGTTCGTGTATTTAACATTCGCAAATGGTGTTCCACAAGGCTCAATATTGCGACCGCTTTTGTTTTTCTCTCAACGTAAATTAACTTTCTCTTTTTCGTTCCTTTATTTGTGACCGTTGGCAATGCTTGATATTGATCAATAATAATATTGTTTTAGTTAAAAATTCCACACACATTTTATAATTTGTTTTATATCGACACTTTTTGTAATTTCTTTGTTCTCAAAGTTTGTATTTTTCATTTTAGATTGTCGTTACGACTTCAGTTATGATAAGACATGGTATGAAACCACGATTACTTCCCAGGAGAACTGGATATGCAAGAAGGAACTGTATGTAACAAACACGTTTGTGGTTAACCGAATTTCGGAAGGTATTGGATCATTGTTCCTTGGCCAATTGGGTGACACGTAAGTTTGGTGTATTTTATATTCCTAAATCAAACACATGGTTTTTGAATTAAATGTGTTCAAAGAAATTATGGAGATGAACTTTTAGTCGAACCAAGTCAAAAATATTTATTTACTGGTTCCGAATGTAAACCTAAATAAAACAGATTTATGACTTATATGTCAATAAAAATGGCAAAAGCGTCATGAGTTTCAAACTATCTATATTACATACCTACCAAAATGAATCCAACGGCGACAAGTGACATGACTTTGGTGAATATCCCACATCACCAAAATGCGAAAAAATTCGTTCAGGAACTTTTTTTTTTCCAATCGATGGATTTGAGTTAAATATTGCTCCTGATCTCTGAATGAAATGTCAGCATTTGTATTGGAACAGTGATGTTCAAGCACTCAATTGGCACAGGGCACGTATTCATCAGGGACGCATTCTCTGGTCAGCTGATTTCATATTTTGAGTGAGTACTGAGTAATAGGATAAATGCTAAATATTAGGTGTTTGTTTTGCGAGTGTTCTATTATTGACAGCTCACCCATTTTCTTAGTATATTATGCAATGCATGTCAAAAAGTCAAACAAACATTGTCTGTTTCCTCAAACTCAACTACAATATATTCTGACAGTTAGAGCTTTAAAAATGAATAACGCTTTTTCATTCAGTTTTGATATTTTTAAAAATTTGCTCTTTTTTTTGTTTTTTCTTGTATAATCTATATACGCTCAAAGGATTACCCTTTAAATACCCTTTAAATGTTGAGGTTAAGGAAGAGAAAGAATGATAGGAAAGGTGTGTGTCGCGATATTCGGAGAATGTAGGTGGCTGTTGTCTTAGATTTTATCTCCGGGGATGGCGGCTGAACTGATGCGGAAAAATTTCCGTGTCTTATTATCTATGTCCCTTATAATTCGCATTAATTTTTTTATTCTTTGTCATATTTATTTTATCGGTATACTAGTTAGTTTTACTCAATCACTTGTTGTTAGTTCTATGCCTAAACAGCATGTAATGAGTAAACCAGCAACTCATTGTATGACATATATTCTTAGAATTGGTTTTTAATGGAAAAATAAGAAGACATAGACTACGGCAGGGACCGGACCTGTGACCATGAGGTTGACAGGCGAACACACAATTATCGCGCCACGGCCACCCCAAAAGACTTCATTAAATTTTTGGCCTATTTTTTGTTTGGTAACTCTAGTATTGTGGTGTACCAACATGCATAGGCGGCAGTAGGCGTGGGCGGTGTGGGCAAGTGCCCACGGCCTCGCGGTGCAAAGGGCCTCGCGCCTCACAGCCGAAAATAAATTTGAAGAAGTATGGAAAATGAAATAAATGTGAATGAAGTAATCGATATTTCTGATAAACTACTTATATAAGTATATTGTGTAATAAGATTAATTAATTAAAAGATTTCATCTCTGTCATTTCTGATAATTCTTTTATATTTAGTATGGCAACATTAGTTGGCGTTAAACTATCGCCAGGTGTCCCAGTCAGTGACAGTGACAGGGCCTAGCTCGGGACTTCCCCTTATTAGAAAGCCAATCAAAGTACCTATTGCCGTTTTTCTTTTTTAGCTCCGAGTAAAGAACACAGCTGTCAAGAAAAGATCTGTGTTTCTTTTTTAGCTCAGACACATTTAATCTCTCAACTCGTGTTTCTTTTTTAAATCAAAGCCAAATCGGGGCATGAACCATTAGCTCAGAATAAAATGACCGATCAAACGGAGCATAATTTTAACAATCAATTATCACTAAAATAAAACCAACTAAAGGCAAAAATGAATTCGGAAAACGAAAGCTTTGGATTTGCTGGTAAATAAGTTTTAATAAAAACAATTATAATAATATATGACAGTTCTGCGTTTAAGTGTATTTCAAAATTAAATTGGAGATATCAGACCATGCTCTACTCAGATCTAAATCGGTTTACTCAGGCTCTGCTCAGAGATCTGCTCGGAGATAAAAAAGAAAAACGCCATATATAGCAACATTTACTTCTCTTGCCACGTAAGGAGTTGTGAAGTTGTGTGTGTGTATCATTCACAAATTACCTTACAACCCATTGGTCGTAGAAAATTTCAACGGAACATGCGATGGTATATTGTCGCGTAGTCTGAAGTACCACCAGCCTATTTACTGTAGAACTTGTCGTATTCGACCAATATTCTTCCGACTACAGTTATCTTAACTTTAAATAACTGTTTGACTTATGACGTAGTAAAACAACGATATGTTGGATTTATTTAAAAAAAAATAATAAATACTGAATTAAAAAAATAAACAAAACTATGGAAGCAACGGAAGTTCTTCTAGGACAAAATATAGGGCACACTGCATTAGAAAAATAAAAACAAGTATAATAACATAAAATTTGATGATGATACAAAGAAAATTATGTGTTAATATTTAGTGAGATAACATTCATTTTTAATCACAGCGACACACTGACGGTTCATAGATAAAAAACCCTCTCAACAATTACAGAGTACCAAGATAGCTGAACTTCCTGCCAAAGTTTGTCCAAATTTGAACTAGCCGATCTATTAATTGCTTTATCCACATTATCCCACAAGTTCTCAGAATAATTGCGATCTAAGGATGGAGCTGGTTCTTCCATATCCGCTACCTCCGCCAAGCTTAACACTTTTGATAGTATCTTTTGGATAATATTCCTGACTTTTTCCGCTTTGCTAATATTTTTACTTGCGATTATACATATGCAGGTACTATAAGGCAAGTTATGCATTCGTCGACAAAAAAGTTTTGACATAACAATCAAACATGACATTACGATGATAGTGAAGACTAAAAAAGATGGTCTAAAAATTCTGTCAGTCTGTATGTCTGTCTATCAGTCTGTCTGTATGTATGCATAGATACCTACAGCCTAAAGCGGTGAGCCGAATTGCTTTAAACTTGGTATATATTTGCTTTCGACTATCTCATAAATGGCTTAACCGATTCTTTCGAAATTTCACACATATTTAGGTAGCCCAATTTATACTGCGAACTAATATTTTTAAATTAATATATTTTTAAAAGCATTTAAAAAAGTTTTTTAAATTAGATTTTGAAAACTGCTTATTAATTGTTTTAAAAATTATAGTTATATGTATTTGCTGAAAACCTATGAATTTGGGTTTTTGAATTTTTTTTTGAAAAATGTTTTCAAAAAGTTAAAAAAAAAACATTTTTGTCAAAAACCGCTCCACAGATTTTTAATTTTTTTTTCTCATAAACTCAAATTTATCCAAGAAATAAAATGGCGTACTTTTTTTCGAGCTAAAAATAGATTAATTTTGTATTTCAGAATTTTGAATTATTTTTTCTTTAATTAAACAGATTTAATCTTTTGTTTTTAAGTTTATATTATTAAGTATTTAATGTTGTCATACCAATTTATTTTAAAATAAAATTAATGAAATTTTGTATATGCATATACAAAATTGAGTTAAAAATGACCTTAAAAATATATTTAGATTTTTAATAGAAATCTTTGCATACGATGTGATCGAACATAAAAGCAAGTTCGTGCAATCTATTATTTTTTTCAAAATTCTATATTTCGAAAGCAGGTGGACGATTTTTTTTTGATATTATTTTGTTAAATTTAGTTATATTATTAAATAGCTAAACTTGAAATATATTTTTTTTTGGAAATTATTTAATTAATCAAATGTTTTATATAAGAACAGGGAACAAGAAAAAGTTTTGATATGGAAAAAGTCCTTATAAAGTGATTTATTTGATTTCCAAAAAAAAGTGAATTTGACTTGCAAAAGGCGACTGAATTTAATTTGAAAAGATTGTACTTCTTTTTCAAAATTTTCAGTGCCTACATCATAGAGTATATACTTAAATACTTATTCTATTTTATATATTTACATATGTATACATATTTTTATAAAATAGATATTGCTTCGGTTAAGAATTTTTAAAATTTCTTAGAATTTCTATTTCATCATGAAATATTCTTACTTACAACTTTTGTCATCATTTAATTCTTACAAAAGATCTAAACTATGATATCATGGTTACAATAGGGAAGTCGCTTACAGCTAGTTGTTTAAACATCTCACTATTTGCTCAAAACTATTTTGTTAGTTTTTTGTGTTTGTATGTACACAGTTGTTGGAATGGAAATAAACCGATGCTGAAATTTTGACTATAAAAGGCTCAAGTTTTGAATTGAAAAATCAGTAGTTGCCAAGAAGATGTTTCGGTTAGTTGCTACTTTGAGTGTTTTGTGTCTAGTAGCTGGGGAAGCTGAGGATCGTGTCGTGAATGGCAGAGGGGCTAGTGTTAACGAATTTCCATATCAGATTTCTCTTCAGCAAAACGGAAGACATTTTTGTGGAGGCAGTGTTTTAAACGAAAAATGGGTTCTAACAGCAGCTCATTGTGTGTTCGATATCATACAGGCTAACCAGGTTCATACTCTTACTGTTCGCGCCGGAACTTCAGCCTGGCCTTCCGGTGGGATTCTCAAGTCTGTTGAATTGGTTAAGGTTCATGAAAGTTATATCCCCAGAAGTATGAACAATGATGTTGCTCTTGTTAAAATAGTTGGGCAATTCGTTTATAGCGCTGTAATAAAACCAGTTCGTATTTTGAAAACTCCTCTTCAAACGGGCATGCCTGTAGTAGTTAGCGGATGGGGCCAATTGAGCGATAGGAATACTCAGCTTCCAACATTTATGCAAGCAGTAGAAATGACATACTTATCGGCTGGAGAGTGCGCAAGAATGCATGGAGGTGCTATTACGGATTCAATGGTTTGTGCAATAGGGCCTGGCCAGGATGCGTGCAAAGGAGATTCTGGTGGCCCCCTTTGCATACCCGGTACATTAACTCAGGTAGGAGTTGTTTCTTGGGGAATCCATTGTGCAGATGCAGGACTTCCAGGAGTATATGTAGATCTTACAAACCAAGGCATTGTGTCCTTCTTAGAGAGAAATGTTGGAAAACTGTCATAAAAATCGACAAAAATAATAAATATAACATTTTCTCTCATGAATGAGTAAGTCAGCATTACAATTTTTGTTTTTTTTTTAAATTCTTCAAAACTATTATTCACTATCAAGCTAAAGGTCAGTCGTCAAATTCAAGGTTATTCCTTCAAAAGTAAGCAAGCCTTTCTAAGGTACGTCTCTATTTTACCGCTGTTCGAATTCGCCGGAAAATTGTAGGTTGGGTGAAGAAGAATGACGAGTGAGCTCCTCCCCCAAGGGAAAAGGGTGAGGCAAGAAAGTTTTTCTTAACTGGAACATTGGTATCTATACGCTCTATGGCCACTTAGTATTTAACTTTTTTGACTAGATCAGTACACGTGTCATAAAATGTGTTCTTTTAAGAGGTAGAACTATAAATTAAATAAAACTCAGATAATTGTATTAATTTTATTTGAAAGATAATTCTTTGCCATTTTTAGTGGAAAATGATTTCTGGCATATGGCTACCGCTGCTGGTTAATATGTAGTCCAATCTTGATGTCACATTTTCGATCACTCTTTGCAGCATTTGTGGCCGTATATTAGCACTACTGCGGTGAATGTTCTTCAATCTGGCCGGCATCGTTGTATAGTTAACCAAACTGTCAATTTTTCTGAGTCTAACAGTGTCTCAACGTTGGCTTGATAATTTTTCACACTAGAAATGCAGCAATTTTGCTCACTGACGCAGCCATTCAGCAATAAATGAGCTTCACTGCTGAACAAAATGCTCTTGTGAAAATCAAGATCGACAAATAATTGAAATTCAATATTTCGAAAACGGGTGCACGTTGGACGATTTTGTTTGTAATACTACAAAAATGTAAAATTGAAATTATTAAATACCTAAAATTGAGATACATTTTTTTTTAGAAATTTATTAACCAACGAATTTTTGTACACAAAAAATTTAGTAAAAACGAGCATTTTCTACTAAGAATCTTGTACTTACGATGTGACCCTATATAATGAGCAAGTACGTCTGAAAGGTGGTGCATTTTATTTTTACTTGCTATTATAGGTACTATAAGGCAAGTTATGTATTCGTAAAACAAAAACAAAATTTTAACAATCAAACATGACATTACGATCATAGAGAACACCAAAAAAGTGGGTCCCCCAATTCCGTCTGTCTGTCCTCTAGTCTTTAGCCTAAACGTTTCGGTGGATTCGCCTCAAACTGGGCACATATTATTTTTTCGGTAATATGCCCACACGTTTTTTTCATTTTTTTTAAGACGACAAATAACAGTAGCCCCCACATATTTTTTTTTGGCCAAAAACAAAAATCTTGTTTTTCTCAAAAACGGCTCAAACGATTTTTATAAAAAAAAATCATTTAATTAATGAAGGGAAAGGGTACCTTTTGATAATTTTTTGTTTGAAAACTCAAAATTTCGAAACGACTCAATCGCTTTTTTCAAAAATTCGTATTTAGTGGTTTTTTGGCATTATCTTGAATAATTAGAAAAACAATTTTTCTAAAATAAAAAACAACGGTACCGCCATTACAAATGTTAAAAAACCATTAAGAAAAAAATTTATTTCTCGAAAACGGCTCCAAGTATTTTTATAAAAAAAAATTTGTGTGTTCTTAAATTTCTACTTTTCAGTTTTAAGTATAAAAATATTTCTTTTTGTGTACTTATTAACGACACTTCCCATAGAACCACTTTTCACATTTCTGGCTATTTCAATATTGGATGAACCGATTTCAATAAATTCATAAATTTTTATGCAAATGCTCCCTAAAATTGTTAATAAAACTGCATACTCAAATTTTCAAAAAAAAAAAAGGTTTTTCGATTTTTAAAAAAATTAATAAACATTTTTTTTTTTGAAAAATCGATTTTTCAAAAACCAGTCACAAAAGTTTTTTTTAAATTTGCATTTTATATGTGTATTAATAATATCTTCAAAATACGGTTTCAATTTTTTTTTCTAAAAATGTTTTCAAAATTTTATACATAAAAAATTAATTTATTAAAAAACTTTCTTTGTTTTCCCTCAAACTATAACGACTAAGCAATATAAGTATGTGTTTTATACATTTATTTGTACTTTATTATTATTCCCGTCTTACGTATTTTTGCGTACGTCACTGAATACTAAATACAATATAGGCCCTCATACATTTATATATAGTTACATATGTGTCTTTAAAAATCACATGAATCTTATGTATTGCCTATTGCACCTAAATTATGAAGTTGTGTGTATATAGCTACCTACTCATCTACACCCTTCATTTTCATTATTATAATGTACATGTTTTGTTTACATACTTAGGATCAATCTATATGTATATGTATGTATATACATTTTACTCTTCTAACTAGACTTACATAATTAAGATCCATAAAATAGATTAAAATATTCATTTATATGTTGGTACCTATGTACTCGTAACTATTCCTTGAATCATACATTCGACAATTCATTATACTAAGAATCAAGTTAATCTTACCTACATAGACTTTAAGCCTGCATATGCTAACGACACCTAACCAACTAAACCTCAATGGTTAGCTACATTAAAGTTGTTAGCTCCAAGAGCAAGTTCGTACGATTCAGTCGTGCATTTTATGTTTATAAAAATCATTGGAGGCGTTTTTGAGCAAAATATTATTTTTGTTTTTGGGCGAAATAAAATGTCTGGGAGCTACTTTTATTTGTCGTTAAAAAATGAAAAAAAAATACGTGTGGGCATATTACCGAAAAAACAATATGTACCAATTTTGAAGCAAATCCACCGAACCGTTTAGGCTGCAGACTCGGGGACAGATAGACAGACAGGCAGAAGGAATTTAGGGATCCACTTTTTGTGTTGACTATAATCGTAGTGTCATGTTTGATTGTTAAACAATTTTGTTTACGAATGCATAACTTCCCTTATAGTATCTATAATCCCAAGTACAAAATTGAGTCAGATGTCGGGTCACGTTATCTGTCGGTTGCTGCAAAAGAAATTTCACTTCAAAAATCTATAGTTACCAATATCTTATCTGAAATGTTTTTCACATTGACAGTATTAACTTTAATTCGTATTATATTTATTAGTTATCGGTAGCACTGTGTTTTTACTAAGTTAAAAAAACACTGTAAACAATACTCACTGTCACCTTGAATGGTCAATTTTTTTTTTTAGGTATGGTCGTCGTTTCCTTTATTATATCGGCATTGTATTGTCGACGTTTGGACGGTGTTTGTGTATATTTACTCCTACATCGTTTCCAATTTTCCTGCTTACATCCAGTCTAGCGGCACTCACTGTTAATAGTTTGTTCCAATCGCCAACAGTGGTTGCAATGGAAATGTCAGGCGAGTAAGTATTTTAGAGTAACCTGAATATAAAAATTGAGAAATTGAAACGAAAAAATATTAATTTTTTTATTTCTTTATTTTTCTACATAATATAAATAACAAAAAATGATGTTACAAAAAAAGAGATGAAAGATCAAATATTGCAATGTATCAGAGCTTTGGATGGTTCCTTGGGACAACTTTGATGCCTTTTTTCTTCTGGTGGTTGCGAGATTGGGTTGCTTTCCTTTGGCTAACAACTTTACCAACTTTTTTGGTGCTCATTTTTTACAAGTACGTATATTTGTTATCTATTTCGTGTTACAAGAAAAAATAATCGGTCGATTAGCAAACTATTTAGCAGTTTGAGCGCAAAATAATAAAATGTTGAAATTTGACGTACAGTATTATATGTCCGTCAAATTGGAGCGCTGATAATTATAGTAGTTAATTCTTTTTCTGCCCAAAAATGTATTATACCCAGAACCTAGGTTATTTTGTATAATTAAGGTGAAATTCTATGGAACGGCTTCATGATTGTTTTAAGCTGTCAGTTTTGGTTTTAGCTAAAGAAAAGTGGGAGCTTAAATTAAGCACATAATGCTTACTCGTTTTAAGAATAAAATGAAAATTGTCTTAAAATTTAATACGGCGTCGAAGCTCAAGCACAATTTGGTGAAACACATAAAAATATATAAATTTTTGATGTCAATAATAATAATTAATAATTATGCTAATGTAAGTTTTTTCTGTTACCAAACTTACTCCAGATACTCCATTGAATCACCAAGATGGTTGATAAGTAAGCGGCGGTATGCAGATGCTTTGCTGCAGTTGAAAACAATTGCTAACTTCAATCGCAGAAGCGTGACAATAAACGAAAAGCAATTAGCTGACCTGTATAGCAGTGCAGATGAGGAGAACGTGATAGGTATGGCATCCTTGTTCAAGGGCTGGCGGTTAGCAAAAAATACAATCATCATGGGCTTCAGTTGGTATGTATTAACTTAAGAGTTAAAAGTTAACTATAAATAAAATATAAAAATAAAACATTTATCGGAAATCGACTTAAATTTAATATGATTTTCTTGGTTATACGTTCGTTTATAGTTGTCATTTTATTTATTTTTTAAATTAAATATTTTCACTAAAATATTACCCAAATAATTGCAGTAACCAAATTTTTTTGACAATTATCATAAATACCGCTTAATTGAAAGAGCTGATTCAACTAAGTGAAACCCGTTTAATTACACTCAAAGCACACTTTTGTAAACGTGTTGAAATAGAAATGCCCGTCGAGGTTTCTGGCCTTACAATTGGTTGGGTTTGACTGTAATGCCCTGAACCAGTGCAGCCCATTTCCACGTTACTAAAATTTGTTTAGATTTTATAAATCACAGATTTATGAATATTTAAGTAGTTTATTAACTGCATTGCTTTAAAATTAATTTTTGAAAGCCAATTTTTCTGCCAATTAAGCGGCAAAGTCAATTAGCCGAGGTGTAATTAAGGGGACCATACTCTATTTCGTTTTCTTATAATATACATTTCATTTCTGTTTTCATTACTAAACAGGTGTGTTCTAGCAATATCGTATTTTACCATGGTTCTGTTAAGCTCACGTATGGGTGGAAATCCTTTTTTAAATTTTGCACTGCAAAATTTTGTTGAAGTTCCTGCATGCATTGTAGGAAAATATTTGGGTAAGTTAAATTAATCTATATTTATAATATCAGTTAAGAAATGAATTTGATTTCCTTAACAGGTTTCTGTATAAGCAGTAGGCTATCAATGCTAAGTTAAATATAAAAAAACAATTCAAAATCTTTCTGGATATTTTTAAATTCAAAGAGAAAATCTTCTTCTTTTCCTCAATGTCTGGAATACGAGGAACTAAAATCCAATGATATTAAATCCTCATGTGACCTTTATGCTCGATTCTTTCAAACTACGTATAATAGTGATATTTTAACAAATATTGACGGATTGTACCCTGATATTACTCATTTCCTAGATTTCAATTTACAAGGTTTTTCAGAACAGGATGTCTTGGAATGCTTAAAGGAAATTCATGTTTCAAAAAAATCTAGCTTTGATAATATTCCTCCTATACTTCTGTCAAAATGTTACTCTTCACTTTGTAACCTTATTTTTAAATAATCTATAAAATATGGGGGTTTTCTTAAAAATGGAAAATATCATATATAGATCCTGTTTATAAGAGTGGTCTTAAGCATTTAGTGAAGAACTATAGATCAATCTCGAAACTTTCAGTTATACCCAAGCATTTTGAAAAATTGGTCACCCAAAGACTATATTTTGCTGTTAAGAATTCGTTGTGTCAAAAACAGCATGGTTTTGTGAAAGGTAGATCAACTTTTAATATTTTAAGTCTTTTTGCAAATTATTGTAGTATTCATGTGGAAAATGGTAGGCAAGTTGATGTTCTGTATACTGATTTTGTTGAAGCTTTTGACCGCGTACATTATGGTCTACTCCTCCAAAAAATTAAAATTTCAATCCCGAATGTTTCGTTTTTAAAGTCGTTAAAGTCATACATATCTGACAGAAAACAAGCTGTTAAGATAGATGAATGTGTTTCAAATCTCATAGATGCGGGGTCAGGTCTTCCGCAAGGCAGTCATTTGGGCCCACTTCTTTTTATAATCTTTACAAATGATTTACCTTCTATTTTTAAACTCTGCAACTGCTTGATGTATGCTGATGACGTAAAAGTATTTACAGCTTGTTAATGGAGTTGGATATAAACAATTTACTGCAATGGTGCGACTACAAGGATCTTCAACTGAATTACTCAAACTGTAAGATTTTTAATTTATCTAGATCATCATCCCTTATTGATAGGGAATTTAATTCAATGACGTTAGTCTTTTGAGGGTAAATGATGTTAATGATCTTGGGTGATTTTTGATTTTAAACTTGACTTCAGATCACATGTTGCTTACATTGTATCTAAAGGGAATTCACTTTTAGGTTTTTTGAAACGTAACTCCAATGATTTTAAGGATGCCTATATTTTGAAGACATTATTTATGTCAATAGTTCTTCCGGTTTTAGAATATATTGTTGTGTCGTCTGGTCTCTTTTTTCTGAAAATAATATTTTGAGAATCGAACCCCCCCCTTGAGCTTAACTTAGTTAACTATTAATATGAAAATATGACGGTTAGTTTCTTTTCGATCAATGTTTGGTGAGTTATTAGTTTCACCAAACCATATATACTTATAGTATGTGTTTTTCCCACTTTATGTTGACATTCATTCAAATTAAAACAACATTTTCGCGCCGCTTGAATAGAACACGCATTTAGTTTGATTGTTATCTCTGACTAGCGGGCTCATATTTTCGTTTATCAAACTTTGTTGTTAATTTCGACAATTTGGTAAAAAAAAACAACCTAAAATGGGTCAATGAAATGCATTAATTGAGGCGGAAAATGACAAATCAAAGCTAAAAAGAAAGGAGCTGCACAGTTATATTCAGATTTTTAAGTAATGAGTTTATGTATGGAACAAATATGAAAAGCCGCACACGTAGTGCGCTTACTAATGCGCAAAGGCAAATTATATCAAGAAAAGCGTCAAATCCTCACGACTCTTTAGCAAAAATCAAAAAGTGTAGTAACAAGCCAATTCTCACAACTATGCGTCGTGTTATTTCAAAAGCTAAGCATATAAAAATACTCAAAATCAAGAAGAAACCACCACCTAACCCTGTTCGAAAAGAGCAACGCCTCAATTTTTGTCGGGCACATGTGACCTGGACTTCGGAGTGGCATCGCGTGGTCTTCTCCGACGAAAAAAAAATAATTTGGAACGCCCCGATGGTTATAGCTACTATTTTCATAACCTCCGCAAGGAAGCTCATTATTTGGACCAGCTGCATAGCAGAGTTGGAAGTGTGATGGTGTGGGCGGCCATTTCCTATTATGGCACCTGCAAATTTCAATTTTTGTCCACTACAATGAATGCATTGACTGAAAGTGATGGTATATTAAAATAGGCCTTTATAGAAACTTTCATACACTTTTTGGACCTTTGCCGTGGACTTCTCAAAATGATAACGCGCCAATACATACAGACCGGGTATAGTTAAAACGTATATAGCGAGCCACATGTTTAACTAGTAAGTTGGCCGACCTACTCACCGGATTTAAACAACTTTGAAAATGCTTTGGGATGGTTGACAGGCCAAATATATGGATCAGGACAACAATATTCGAGTATGTTGCTGCGCCGATACAAATAATAACAATTTCAAAACTCTCAAATCTTGGAATTTAATTCAATTTTATTTTTAAACAAATGAATATTTACGGTTATAATTTTTTTTTAAGTCTAACCATAATTCCCACTTACAATTTGGTATACAATTTACAGCGCGCAACCAATTTATTATAGTATGAACCAATTAATTCTGAATTTATTAACAATATAATTATTGTTAAATAAATTATTTAATAAAAAATAAATTCTTTTGATTACCTTGAAATTAATTCAGGTCTTCTTCCACAGAAGTTAATTTTTAATTTTTTCACAAGGAAAGGACTAATGATAATGACTTGATAAATTTAAAATTATTGACACGTACCCTTTCTAAAAAAAAGGGACTGCAATATTTTATTATGTATTTAAAATGAATAGGTGTGTTCAATTCCCTGAATACACCATCAACTGGACTGATTGACTCGATGACAGAGTACATCCGAACTAACCAAAGCCATCGAATTAGTTTGGAGCTCGATTTCGCTAAATTATTTGGCCGCTTTGTATGCATCCCTTCCAAACCGGATGTGTGAAGTTCTGGATTTGAAAGGTGGCTCAACACATTAAAAAAATTGTTGTTTAATCAAAAATACTTTTACTACTTTAAATTTGAGTATTTTTTCAAATAAAAAAATTCAAACTTCTCTAAAATGACCCCGCGTTATGACGGTTTTTAGTATATAGTTCTTTGTTAATATTTAAATCAAAGCATTAAACTTTGCTTAAAACTTTAAATAACAACAATTATGAACTTTGATTTAAAAAAAAATTAAGTATCTATACTATGTTGAATTTATATTTTCAGTATAGGGAAGATAGGATATTTGCCTTTCACTCTAACTGATAGAGATGCTAATAACTTCGTACTGTTCTAGAGCTCTTACAGGGTTGCAGTAATAAGCATACTAAATTACCACAAACGTAGCAGTGATAACTCTGATTCAATAATGTTATTTTAAAAGCACACAACGAGGGTTGGAGTGCATGGATAGGGCACACAAGCAGCAGTGTTTACTTGGATGTGCAGTAGGGAGTTCATGGTGGTGGTGGGACATTTGTTTTTAACAAGATTGCAAAAATAATTTGTATGTAACTCAGTGGGAATTCAGCGACAGGCACCAGTGTGTTTGAAAAAGCTCTCCCATAAGACCTGTACTGAAAATATAAATTAAACAGAGTACAGCATGCTTGGTTTAGGAGCAACGAATGACAGAAAACAGAACTAATGGGTGTCCTATTAAAGTGGCCCGAGGAGTGTTTGTATAATCAAACATAAAGGGTTATCCATTTTGCGGTTTCAAAAGTAAACGTAAATAAAACACATACAAAATACATTTTTTCGTGATATTTATTTTTTATTATAAAGTTTGAACGTTGGCATTATGTGTGAAATACTACATCATTTAATTGATCACCACGCGAATTGTTGCAAGCATCGATTCTTTTGAGGTAATTTTCGACCACTTTTTGACACATATTGGGCGGTATCTCAGCCATAACTTGAGAATGTTGGTTTTCAAGTGCTCAAGAGTTAAAGGTTTATCTGCATAAGCACGGTCTTTCGCTTAGCCCCACAAAAGAAGTCCAGCGGTGTCAAATCGCATGATCTTGGTGGCCAGTTGATATCGCCACGACGAGAAATTACGCGGCCAGGAAATATCTCTTGCAATAAAGCCTTATTCGCTCGAGTTGTGTGGTATGTGGCACCGTCTTGTTGAAACCACAATTCTCCAAGTCGTATTTTTCAATAGCAGCAAGAAAAAAGTCGGTTATCATATGACCATAACTCTCCGAATTGACGGTGACAGTCGTTCCATCGTCGTTTTGGAAGCAGTAAGGTCCAATCACACCTCCGGACCAAAGAGCGCCACAAACTGGGTTTTTTTGTGGATGTAATGGCCTCTCTTCAATTACTTGAGGATTCTCAGAACCACAAATACGACAATTTTGTTTATTAACATACCCACCGAGTGAGAAATGTGCCTTGTCGCAGAAGAAAATTTTGGTCGAAAAATCGACGTCCACCGCCTGTTGTTCAAGCACCCATTCGACGTATCTACGACGTTGTGAATGGTCAGCTGGCTTCAGTTGTTGTGTTAGCTGGACTTTATATGTAGGTGTGGATCCAAAAATGCAAAATACGCCATAATGTGCCGTAAGACAGTCCTATTTCCTGAGAACGACGGGGAATCGACACATTCGGGTCTTCGGCAACACTTTCACCTACAGCAGCAATGTTTTCAGTGGTACGAGGGAAACAATGATGCACAGGCCTTACAATATTTGTGTTCAATCCAGTCTCTTCAAATTTCTTCACAATTTTGCCAATTGCTTGCGTAGTTGGACGATTATATAAACCATAATCTCCTCTTAAAGTACGATATGTGGCCATGGTAGCATCGCCATTTTTGTAGTAAGTTTTAACAATTTTTATGCGTTGTGCGATAAATAAGCGATCCATTTTCGTAAATGTCAGACTTTCAACTGAAAAAAAAATTTGTGTAACAACTTAGTTTGACAGATGTCGAGTTCCAGCCCTATACATTTTAAACCGCAAAATGGATAACCCTTTATATTAACGCCAAGAGTTCTCATCTATGTGTTTCTCTTTATCTTTCGTTCTGATTTCTTGGTTCTCGACCTTCGGCTTCGAGTTGTCATTGCTTGGACAAAAAGCTAAAGCTGAGTCGTATAGAATGGCTACAATTGAAGTTGTAGCTTTATTATAAAAAAAAGTTGACTGGTATGATATTCCGCATTTCATTATCCTATCTCTCTTGCGCACATTATCACCGAGTGACGTAATTCATTCCACGTTTGTTTTTGTTTCTGAATTTGGTTTGTATGCATTTTTGTCACCAAGTGGCGTAGAGCAACGCTGAATATCATTGCATGTACTCTTTATTATTTTTATTATTAAAAAGTTGTTTCAAATGTTTTTTGCTGTCATTGCACAGTCGATTTTCATAGGATTTGTTTGAGACAAAATAGCTCAACAGTTAACGTAATAAGAACTATTTAGTTAGGTCGCTAAAATTTATGAAAATCTTAACTTTTAAATCGTTAGACCCTATCCCCCCTTTGATTCCATTTCTAATGGATTTTGATTTGAGAAAAGGCTCCGCTTAAAATAAAAGTTTTAAAATCAGAAATTATTAATTGCTCATAAAAAAAACCTAAGGGGTGCAACTGTCAATGTCAATAGATATTTCTATGTCTAATAAAAAATTTTATTTCTAAATCTAATAGACCTTGAGTTGAAAAAGAAACTCTACTTGAAATAAAATGTTTAAATTCAGAAGTTTTTCACTTTTCTTAATTCATTCAAAATTTTAGGGGCAGGGAGGCAATTGCCCGAGCATATAATTTTACTGTTCTTTGTCATAATTTATTCAAGTCTAATAGAATCTTACATTCTTAAATTGCCTTTTATATTTACAGGTGACAGATATGGCCGTCGCCTTACCAACGTTATATCATATTTCATATGTTTCTTTGCCTGTTTTCCAGTTATAGTCTTTTTCCAAAGTAAGTTGATTTTTTTTTTGAGTGGTAAACTAATTGATTAAAATGATTGCAGATACTGAGTATAAATATTTAATGACAACAATAGTCGCTCTTATCAAATTTTTCACCGCTGTCATATATTTTCTGCTAAGTCTGCAATCCATGGAAATCTATCCGACTTGCTTGCGGCAAACGGGCATTGCTGTGGGCACCATTTTGTACAATGCTGTTGGGGTATTAGCTCCATTTTTGGTATATTTGAGCAAATATGACATTCGATATCCATATCTGATACTGGGCATAATGTTTTTGATCGGAGGCCTAAGCGGACTATTTCTGCCTGAGACATTACACAACCGGCTGCCGGATACACTCGAAGAAGCTAAAGTATTCGGAAAGAATCAAGTATTTATTTATTTTTGTGAATCATAACATTAAGATTTTATTACAATATTTGTATATATTTTATTACAGAAATTCTTTAGCTTACCAAGGGCTCGCTGTCATCACAGTTTTGAGGAGGAAAAACTCAACCAATCAAAATTTGCGCCTTAATACTCTATTACCAAATAAATAAGAATAAATTGGTTAATTAATTTAATTTAAAGAAAATTTAAAAGTATTTTGAAATTAAAGAATTAGAAAAAGAGAGGACGGTTTTAGGACCTACATTTTGTGTTGGTCGGAAGCACAAGGCTTTTATAATCAGAGTCCTTTTAGATTTATCTTTTTTTTTATTATTTTATGAAACAAGAAATACTACGACGAACAAATTACCCATACAACGAAGTGCTATTTCCTCAGAAATAAAATTTAAGCACGCATAATTTTATATTGACGTTGTAAAAATATAATAATAATAATAATTGTTTTGATCGAAACCCAGATTTCCTTATGAAAATGTAGTAAAGTTGGCATTATATATTGTGATTTCCTGACGTGACGGAAGTATTTTCTAACCCTTAAGTTCCTGCCATATATCTCCAAATATGATTGTTAACCTGGCTTTAAGGTCGGCACGTAAATCTGTAAAAAAAGTTTATTATGGTTTTTATTGGAAAATTTTAATGTTCATCAGGATTTTAATTTTTTTAAGGGTTTTATGGTCAATGGACATTTAAATGGAATTTAAGGTTGTCAATTTTCGTCACGTAATGAGTAATCTGGTATTCAGAAACAAAAATCAATGTAATTTGTCATATAGTTTTTCACTCCTAAGTTGGAACTTTACTGCGATGAACAGAATAGAGGTTATTATGACTTAAACCGACGAATGGCAAACAAAAAGAAAAATGAATTACGTATTGAAATTTTGAATTCGAACTGCAAGGATCCTTCCCTTTATATCAAGTTGTTAGTAGTTAATACCAAAGGGCGATTTTTGTGAGGAAAGGAAATTGCAAAAGAAACTGAATGTATTAATGAATTGCGGTTTGAAAAATTATAAGACTTTATATTTTTTGGGAAATATTTTTGAATATAAGGTGTAAACTTAAAATTACTTCGAAAATATAGTATCTACAAAGAATGTAAATGGAAGCGTTCAACTTTTTATTAAATAAGCTATCTCGGACACCAAACCATCCGAGTACATTTGTGAACGATTCAGATAGGTTAGATGACAGCTGTCAAAACCCAGAATAAGACTCATATCATAGTACGTTTGTCTTCGGATAGCTAGTTATTCGAAAATTTTTCAGATAACTTGAGAAAGCTTTATAAGAATAGCTATTCTTTCATCAGAACAGAAATTTATTCCAGATTGCTCAGAATAAATTAGTGAACTTTGCCAATATATTGGAATTCGAATTAGTTGTTTGTTCGGAATGAGAAAATTCTATTAATGGGATTTACGATTCCTGCTAATTTCCGAAACAAACAAAAAACACCGAATTTTAGAAACATGTACTTAATGTCTTTTATCAGCCTTTGCCACAAAATTCTACTTGCCTGCCCAAACCGAAGTGGTGGCGGTGACGATTTCGATAGCGTTGTTCGTAGCGCGATAAAAATGTGATCAAAAATTTGCCAACGCAACGCCACCGCTTCGGTTTCCACGAGACTTAAATATCGCTTTTTCACAAATGACGTCAACTATTATTTTCACCGTGTCAAAAGCTTAAGTGAAATCAATAAACGCCATGTATAGATCGAGATGGTATTCATTTCAATTCACTATAACCTTGTTTACTGTTTGTAAATGATCTGTGGTTATAAAGTCTTTTTTAATAATATATTTTTTTTTAAATAATTTTAAATATGCAACCTGAATTGCACGGCACTATTTCGAATAGGGCTGGCAACGAGACCGAGACTAGTCTCGGTCTCGTCTCGGTCTCGGTCTCGTCAACGAGACGAGACTCCTTTAAAAGTACCGAAGACGAGACCGAGACGAGAGCGAGACGAGACCGTATTTTTGGTACCGAAATTCGACGAGAGTCTCGCTGGTCTCGGCGGTCTCGGTGGTTTGGTTTCGGTTTTCGCTATAAGAATATTTTGTTTTTATTTCATTAGTTTTTAGTATCTAATCATGTTCAATTTTTATAATATTCACATATATTTTTTGAGAAATATTATATGCGCGTTAACATATCAAACCATATATGTATGTACATAGTTATACAGAAATACGCGCTTTGCGAAAGTCCAGAGAAGAATACGTACGATTTATGTACGCATGACGTTGCTTCCTTTTGGGTGACATTTGGTAAAAAATATTGTCAAAACGTCAAAATAAAGTTCGTTGCCTAACTGTCAAGCCATGAGCTGTCAAAATCCCATGAAGGATGGCTCCGATTTAAATGGATTAAAAAACCTTTACAAACGTCAAATTTTACCTCAGAAAATTAAAAGTTTTAGATTTAATTTATTGCTCCGGAAAAAGGTGATTAAGGCCTTTTGGGTGAGGTTTGAAAAAAGAAATTTAAAAACGTAAAAATATACAGTTCTATTCTGTTAAACGTTCACGTGAATATTTGTATTCTGCTATCTGACGGAAAAAACGAATTGTTTAAAAAAGTACATAAATTTCGATCAAAAATAAATTTTAACAATTAGATTCTCTTAAGAATTAAACAAAAAAAAATATTAGTAAAGCTTTGGACTCAAAAGATAGAAGACATTTGAAAATATCTAAGTAGTGAAAAATTGAGTGAAATATTCACGTGAATCGGAAGATAGCAGAATAGGGCTGATAGTTTTTTGCCTACCTGCCAAGCCATGAACTGTCAAATTCATTGGCGGATTGCTCCGATTAAAATGGATTAAAAAAAACTGTACAAAATTCAAATTTTATCTTGGAAATACGGCTCTTCAAATTTGTCTGATAACGTTACTTCGCAACCTATTTTTTACGTTATCACGCACCTTTGAAAACTAAATTCGCACAAAATATAAGCCATTCGGAGCGCTTTCATACCCAACTAATAAAATTCAACTTAAAAGCATAATTTTCGATTTACACAAGTAAAACTTATTCGTTTCAAGTGAAGTCTATGGCCTTAGCTTCATGGACTTACGTACTGCAGAACAAAATTTCTAGTTTATGATTTGTTTAGCATAAGCAACGTACAAGGATAGATCATTATTAGATTCATGCATAATTGACAAGCACAATAAAGTTGGAAAAGACGTGCAGATGCCAAGTTTGACCGAATTCTTGAGATCCATATTGTACGTTCATTTTCACCAAGTTTCCCAAACTTGCGTTTTTTTCTATTGGTTTTGACAGCTAAATGTGAATATGTGTACCAATTCGTACGATTTTTCACGCTACCAAACACTTAAATCGGAGCAATCCTTCAATGGATTTTGCCAGCTCATGGCTCGACAGGTAGGCAACGAACTATATTTTGACGTTTTGATAACATTTTTTTCCAAATGTCATACAAGAGGCTTAAAATCATCTTTTGCCGGAGGAAAAAATTTCGAGGTAAAATTTGAATTTTGTAGAGGATTTGTAATCCATCCAAATCGGAGCGATGCTTCAATGGATTTTGACAGTTCATGACTTAACAGGTAGGCAACTTACTATATCTTGACATTTGGATAGTATTTTTTTTCCAAATGTCACCCAAAAGGTTTAAAATCGCATTTTTAGGAGCAATAAATTAAATCGAAAAATTTCGATTTTTTGAGGTAAAATTTGGGTTTTGTAGAGGTTTTTTTTTATTCATATAAATCGGAGACATCCTTAATATATTAACTTACACAATTCTTCCAAAATGTTATTTCCACTTAACTCAAAAGACAAAACAGACTCACGAGTTTGATTTATAGATTTTCCCGCATTTTTCTTACCGACGAACTGCTGAAATACCACAACCATACTCTACTTATCTTTATCTTACATCTTTTTACTACCAAAAAAACACGAAAGAAACCAAGACTAAGGATGATACCAAGACCGAGACCGAGACCGAGACGAAACCGCACATTAAAATTTTCTCGAGAAAAAGGCGAGACCAAGGCCGAGACGAGACTTGGTTAGGCGAGACCTGGACCGAAACCGAGACGAGACTGAAATTTTTCGATTTTGACGAGACCGAGACGAGATTAACAAAAGTCTCGCCTGGTCTCGTCTCGTTGCCAGCCCTAATTTCGAAGGAATAAAAGGGTAGGAAAGAATTTTTGTTGGCATAGTGGATTTGTTAATTATGTATTTATTATTTATCATTTTAACCCACGGGCGGCATGCAATTAAAATTGGAAGGATGGAAAAAAATGATGCCTTTCGTGGGGAACGAACCCCCACGTCTAAGTTAGCAGTCAAGTACTATCCACTGCGCCATTGCCACCCTTTACAGAAAAGAAGAACATTTTCTTTCAATGTGTTGGCAGACCATACGATTAAAAGTAGACGGCTATTAACCACCGATTCGCAAATGATGTTGGCTGCTTCAAGTAGTGGGTGATCTAGAAAAAAATGATAGGAAAATTGGACGGATGCTGTTCGAAAGCGGGTCTAACAAAAACAAATAACTATTTATCACTGCAAGCAAATCGAATATGTCGAAGACTACAAAATGCTTAGACAGTTAATTTCACTTTTAAATAGAGCAGAAATAGAAATAGATAGGAGAATAAGAAATAGTTGGAAACATCAGCAAAATCACACAAACTAGGAACGACTCAAAGAGCCATTGAAACATATATCCTGAAATATCAAGAATGATAAAAGAAACAATAAGAAGAATGACAGTTTTCTAAGATGTCGTCAAGAAGACAAAGCAACCAAAGTGGAATTATTCCAAAAAAATGTATTGTTTCGTCACGATCAATCAGCTTTCGTATTTCAATGACGTTTTCATAGGTTTCGCTGATGCAGTTTGAATACAAAACAGAACACTTAACTCTTATGTCCTACCTAACGACCTTACCGCACATTTTTCCACAAAATTGTTTGCATTTGCAGGATATGGTTCTTAGCAACAATTTGAGGCCAAGGTCAGCAGTTTAGTGGTTATGGGGAATCAAAAATGTCGAAGTTATTGGCCAATAGAAAATGTTAATTAAATTCAAAATGGTGGCTGAAGCGTGCACCCTCTCCCCTAACGAACTGTAAAAGAAAATCGTACGAATTAATTTTATCCATTTCAGCCGGTTTTTGACAACCCGACTGAACTAAAATGGGCTGTTGTTGAATGTTGGACAACCAATGGACTATTCCATCTACGCAGTGGAACGGCAGAAGAGGTGTTGGGAAACAAACATCTAGGTAGGGATATCTCTCAAACAAATGAAAAATGGGAATGGGATATATAAAGCAGACTGGAAAACTTTATGGAAGGCTTATATCAAAAACAGAAATTTAAATGGACAGAATTTTACTATTTATCGATATACTTAATACAAATTGAAAAAAAAAAATTAAAGTCATTATTAAAATTAAGATTTTTTATATTAAATTGTAAAATTTGAATGAATAAATAAAGCTGATGATAATAATAAATATTAATAAAATTATTTTCATAATTTTTAATTTAATTTTCCTTACTATATACTATCTAATTTCTTTTTTTCCAAATAAAAGATTTTTCACTAATGTGAGAAACCTCTCCATTTATAAAAAGTCGCTTATGAGATGAGCAAGTCGAGGTCTTGTAGGATTACCTTGGAGAAATTTCACTGCTTCATCTAACTCGACAAGACCACAACGATTTTTTGTGTCGGAAAAGGCTTAATACAAGGTGACGCAGAACTAAGTCAGTTGTCAATATTTAATTTAAATACCAAAAAAAGGCAGGAAAAATGTGTTAGCTGTTAATAACAAACGCACTAGAAAGGAAAAATATAACTCCGAGGTATTCAAGGACCTTGGTCCAAAAATGTTATATGATTTAGTACCATGTTAAACCAGACTTAGTATGATGCTAAGCTAGAAACATGATTTTCATAATTTTAGATAAGTTATTCGTTCAATGGGTGTGGCCGTGTCGCGATAGTTGTGTGTTCGCCTGTCAACCTAGTGACTGTAGGTTCGATTCCTGCCCTTGTCTATGTCTTCTTTCTTATATTCCTTTAAAAACCAATTCCAAAAATTGTCATAAAATGAGTTGCTGAGTTACTCATAACATGCTGTTCAGGAATAACACTAACAACATGTGATTGAGTATAAACTAGCATACCCATAAATATGACAATGAAATAAATAAAATAATGCGAATTATAAGAGACATAAATAAATTAGACACGGTAATCCTCTCCGCATTAGTTCAGCCGATATCCATGGAGATAAATCTGAGACAGCAACCACCTCTAGTCTCAGAACATCGCGTCACACATCTTTCCTATCCGTCTTTCTCTTCTTTCACCGTATGCCCGCGCTGTGTTAAAAACATTTAAAGGGTATTCATAATCCTTTCAGCGCGTGCAAAAATTATAAAAAAAAAAAAATATCTTTTAACATTTCACTAAAGTCAAAGTCGCAAAATTTTAGTCGATTTAGTAATATGTTAAATGCTAATTTTAAACCAGTTTAGTATCGTACTATTTTCCTAACATTTTACTAAAGTAAAAATCACAAAATTGCTACTTTATTTTTTTAGTATCGTACTAAATCCATATGCCACTTTGGCATTTACAAACGTCACAAAGTTATGTTCGCCTACTTTTTTGCACTATTTTAGGCGTGCTTAGTTGTAGTTTATTAAGAAAATAGATTTAGTATGGTGCTAGTTAACAAGTGTTTAAAATTAGGAAAATATTAGTAAAGTGCAGAAGTATTAGCAAACTGATAAGTAGTATCATGCTAAGCCCTTAACATCAGGCTGTTTAAATTTTGCGCCAAAGTCGCTATTTTATCTTTTTAACATCATACTTAATCTATTTGACATTTACAAATACCAAAAAGTTATGTTTGCTTTGTTTTTTGCACTTTTGTTTTGTTTTCTTGTGTTCAGCTGCAGCTTATCAAGAAAATAGGTTTGGAATGTTGCTGATTTAGAAGTGTTTAAAATTCGGAATATTTTAGTAAAGTGCTCATTAGTGCTTAAATAGACTCCTTAAAGTTGTTTCCCCTTATCCTTATGATTGTAAATAAAACATGAATTACGCGGCACTAGTTAGAAGGACTAGATAGATAGGAAATAATTTTTGGTGGCACAGTGGATTAAGAATTATAAGTATTCAATATCTTATTATAGTCCATGAATGGCAATCAGTTAAAACTGGAGATATAAAAGAATGCAGCGTAGATTAGAGCTCGAACCCATACTACCAACCAACTAGACGTACCTTAGAAAATTTGTTTCCTGATAACTTTAAACTAAAAGCCATAAAACGAAAGAGATTGCACCATTTAGAAGCACCAGGCACCAATTAAGTATAGTAGGTAGTTTTGATTCTCAGATTAAAATTTGTAAGTCTTTGCAAAGGTTTGGCATTTGTGTAAAATTTGTTCCATTCGTATGATCACATGCGCCAGCCAGAAAACCACACTTGTAATTAAAGACTAGAGTGTTACAGAAGGACTTAAAATACTTCCGGCCCGTTACTCCCCCTAACGTTTTCTTCTGGAAATTTTCTTACGATCGCGATATTCTTCAACTTATTTTAGCTTCGAAGCAATATTCTTTAGAGCTACGTAGTCGTAAAATTTTATATAAGCAAAACAGTGTGTACACTTATGTATACTCGCCAGAGGTAAGGCTTGCCTAATTTGAAACAATTTTTTTCTTTCGTAATTCTAAGTCAGCTACAACATATATGTATTTCAATTTTGTAGAAACCGGTCAATGAGCAACGAAGACGATATTTTTTGATTCCAGCCGTGTACTTGCATAAATGCATCGCCCGTAAATACCCTTCCTTCCAATAATTCAAACGTCAGCGGTGCGTCGTTCGAACTTTGATTCGTGGTTCAGCAATTTTACATTACATACATTATTCTACTCCGTATGTATAAATCTACGAAGTAGATATACTGAAGCACTGGCAACAAGACCACCCAGTGGAAAATACCTATTACAAGAATCGCCACCGAAAAAGTAGTTTTTTCCTCAAGGAAAAGAAATATCACTAATGAATTTTCTGGGGAATCCTATAATGAACTTAACATGGGCTTGGCCTAGGAGGTAAGTAGGTGCATTCATTCTCGATGAAGATTTTGTAATGAAATCATCGCTTACATGGAACCATTAAATTCATGAGTTCATTTTCTTGGTGCAAAAACTGATGCTTGAGATGTGATGATTTAGTAAAAGAAAAATAATATATGAAATCGCTGTGGTCTTGAAATCTTCGAATTTATAAGTTCGTTTTCTTGGTTGAAAATACCTACAGATTCTTGAGATATAATAAATTAGTCACAGAAAAAGATTGATTACATGTCTGTCGGGTGTCTGTACCTACTTACAAACGTATACATCCAAAGTATGTTAAATAAAGCATTCATTTATTTGTTAGTTGTTTATGTTCAACAACAAATCTATCATATATAAATCTCGTGTCACGTTGGTGTGTTGAATGAACTCCGAAACTATCTAACCGATTTTTTTGTTTTTTTTCTTAAATGTTTATTTGCTGGTGTTCCTAAGATAGGATAGTTTGTAATGCTTTAAACTTAAAAATTACGGTACTTGCCATAGAAATTTGTATACCATCTTGATTATTTCAAAAACGGGTCTAACGATTTTGATAAAAAAAAAAAGTGTGTGCACTATTTTAGGTATACTCGTAGTCTACATTTTGGTCAAATATTTTTTTTACATATCATGTTATTAACGTTACCTCCCATAGATTTTTTTTTATTTTCGACTTTATCATAAACGGCTAGGCGGATATCCATTAAAATTTTTACATAGGAGGTCCTTCGAATTGTAAATAATACTGCATACCAAAATTTTCGATATAATTTTTTTTGGATTTTTGAAAAAAAATTATTTTTTTTTAAATTCAATATTTCCAAAACGAGTTAATGATTTTTTTTAAATTCGGTCTTAATTTTATATTATTAAATGTTTAAAATTGTCACAATAGTAGGTACTCTTATTTGCTTCTATACAAAATAGTCATGTTTTTGGTGATTGTGGGCCGAATTTCATGAAACTTTGAAAATTGCGATTGCGATTCAAGACAACTTATTCACATATGTATAAAAAATATTCTCATAAGAGGGTGTCTGAAAAAATCACACAAATAAACATTAACTTTAATTTTATTTAGTTCAATTATTCTACGGAGATACTCCGGTTGCAGTTGTTGCTGTTGAAGATCCGGTAAATTCAAATTCCTCCCTGAAGATTAAAGAAACTTCCTTCCCTTAGTACTCTGTACTGTAACATTCTTACTTGCGATGTAGTTACCATTAGGGCAGGTTTTACATTTGGAAATAAAATCATACTCGAGATTTTAATCAAACTTAACATTAAGATGATAGAGAATACCAAAACAGTGGGCTCGTAATTCTGTCTAACTGTCTATCTGTCTGCTTGTAACCGCTCTACAGCCTAATCGACTGAAGAGATTTTGTTCATGCCATCCTCGATTGTAGTCAGATTAATTTAGCCTGTGCCACCGCACTGATTTAGTGCTAAGCTGTGCTACCGCACATATGACAATTTGGCAGCACCCATCATCTACTACAATCGAGGATGGCAGCCAACGTAAAAAGAAAAAAACCCCATTGTAAGTTGGTGGGCATTTCCGGGTTTGCCTCTAAGTTTCTTCCCTTTTCGTTTGTTGGCTTCCAGAGCAAGCACTTCGTGCTCTCTGTTTTTAAAAAGAAAAAAAAATTATAATAAATAAATTCATGTACGTACACAAATATAACTGCTTAAAACCAAAGTTAATTTTCTCAAAGTGATATTGAAACTATTAAAGTTTTGAAGACTTGAATGATACACAAATTTGCAATATCGCAATTGTTGCAGAGATTATTTTTTACTCCGAGTTTTTTTTTTTTTTGTCATGAGTTATATTGCAACAACGTCCTCCACCACAAAAGATCTAATTTCTTCTCCAACTTCGCATTTTCCAACAACGCTAATTGTATGGCGTTTAGTCCTTGGCTAAGTCCTAAGCCGAGCCACATTGGGCCAAGTCTTGGGCCGATAAGTCAAGTCAATTATCATCCAAATCGGACAGACGCACGTCCGCCATCAAGAAACCTTCAGCTTTTGCTCGAGTGCCTGCTGGCACATTTGGGCTTACATATTTAGTCGATTTCGTCCTTGGCTAAGCCCGAAGCCGACGCCAAATTCGGACAGACGCACGTCCGCCATCAAGACATTTATCAGATATTCGGACAGACGCACGTCCGCCAGCAAGACAATTATCACCAGAATCGGACAGACGCACGTCCGCCAGCGTAAGTACAAATCAACCCAGGCACCACGCCAAACAGATTTTCTTCAAACTTGGTATTTAAGCGTTGTTGGTGATGTTAAAATAGAATTGAGAATAGTTTTTTTAGGTTCAAAACTACCAATTACCTGAGATACAATTTTTTCAACCATCTCAATTATCCCCAAAATGGCTCTAACGATTTTGATAAAAAAAAGTATGTGCATTATTTTAGGTATACCCTACATTTTGGTCAAATATTTTTTTTTTAATATTATTTTATTAACGATACCGGCCATACAAATATTTATTTTAATTTTGAACTTTCTCATAAGCGGCTCGAAGGATTTTGATAAGAAATTTATAAATGAGGTCCCTCAAATTATAAATAATACTTCATACCGAAATTTTCGACAAATAATTTTTTTGGATTTTTGAACAAAAAATATTTTTTTTTTTTGTAAATTCAATATTTCGAAAACGCGTGGATGATTTTTTTTGAAATTTTGTTTTTAAGTTTATATTGTTAAATATTTAAGAATCCCATACCACGTTTTTTTAGGAAAAAAATTATGAAAATTGTATATAAAAAATTAAGAAAAAAACGACTTTGAAAATATATTCAGCTTCTTAATAGAAACCTTTTGCATACGATACTTCATTCGCTACTAATTACAATGTTAAAAATACCAATTTTTATATCTAATAATTGAACGCAATACAATAAATTCGCAGCAACGCGTGGCCGGGTTTGCTAGTCATATTATATTTTATTTTTCACAACAAAACACTTAGAAGATTTGTTGACGTCTAGTATCTATGATCACAAAATATAAATGAAATTATTCTAGAACAAAGAAATCACTCCCGACAAAAAACAGTAGGTAGTTAATAGCTCGAAACGAACGAGGCGAAAACGAGAAAAAGATCACATTTTCGCATTATTTATTTTTTTTGTAGCAGGTCAAAAAATCTTTTTATGGAGGCAATCTTCGCCTCTAGTTTTGCATTTAATTCATGCACATGAAAAAGGATTGTGCATTCATTAAAGTTTTTTTGTTGTTGTTGTTGTCTATTCTCTACATTCTTACTCGAGCTAAGCAGAACTTGCTACTTAAATGGAAAACTGGTGACCGGCTGCATTACCTTTCATGAGTGAGATCAATGATAATCTCTTCATATAGGATTTCAACAAGGCATTTTTCATTTAGGAGTGAATTTCCTGCTGGGCATCGACTTAAACATTATACACATTAATACTACACAATATGTATATACTAATGTATGAGCACCAACAAAAAAAAATCGCCGTCAAATACACACAATACGCTCTAATCTAATCTCATCAACAAAACGAATCAACAAAAAAATTCCTCGTCGAATACACACTATGCGTATAGCTTCTACATTAATCTATGCGAATCCACAAAGAACCCACAAAAAACAATTAATAAAAAAAAAGCAACACAAAAAAAGAATTTTTTGTTGAATACACACAATTCATGTAGGTGCCTACAGAATGAGAATCCACAACACGTACTATCCTAAGCGAATACACACAATGCAAGTACAAACATATCTGCACTCATCTTTGATATTCACAGAACAAACAAATATGGCATATGTCGCGTCACGTTAAATGTCGGTCGGTTTGACGTTCCATAGAAATATTTTTATCCTCAATGCCGCAAAAAAAGTTTTACTTCAAAATTCTTTAAAAAAGCTTTATTTATAATCGCGCACTTTTAAGTCAAACAAATTAAACATAGGAAGCACCATTATTGTGAGTGTCTTTTACACTTTATATTAAATAAACTTTAATAACCTTCAATATATAAAACCAATAAAATACTGCCAAGTGCCAACTCAACAGCTTCCTTGTCATTTTACTATCCTCTCAATTATTTATCAATCAAATTCTTTTTTGTATTAACGACTATTGCTAGCTCAAAGGATCAAAATGTCGAAGGATAATAAATTATGCAGAAAACTATTAAATTCCGTTCATCGTGGTGCACTTGCTCTTATACCGCCAAAGTAAAATATTTATGACAAAGAAAGAAATGTACCTAGGTACTCGTATACATCACATCCACTTGTTGTCCTTTTTATTTTATTTCAGTTAAAGTGCCCCCTAAGAGCGTGAGCAAAAATACAATATGGCGAAGGGATATACGAAATAGGAAGTATAAGTATTCTTCTCTCATTACTATTATACAGTAATAAAAAACCCTTCAAGGTATTCCCAAATAAGTTACTGGCTTCGTTGGGTGGACGAGATCAAAAGGCCCTGTGACTGTGCTACAATGGTGTACTTTTAAGACATTCGCAATAGAAGTTTTCGTTGGTGCGTTTCCATTGCATTAATGATGGAAAAATTCTATTACGTACGTTTTCTTTTGCTGTATCTACCTACCACGATAATTTAATTTAAATAAGAAAGAGGAAATGACTTTTTGCTAGGGAATTCATTAAAGCCGTCTAGACGAGATGGAAACTTTACCTGAAACCAAAAAAAAAGGAATGTCGAGCAGGGTTGATATCTCTAGGGATCTTAGTTGTTTCCTGTTTATCTTTGAAAAGGGTATACAATACACTAAATTGGTTAACAAAAAATGAAATAGAAACTATGGTGTTTCGAAAATTGTTTGGTTTTTCAAACACTGCTTGCTTTAAGGGCCAAGTATTTGTTTCTTATATAATAGAGAAAATCATTCCACATTCGTGAAGTGCGGCTTATGAAAGAATCTCATTAGTTGACGTCTTATAAGTCATAAAGAAGCGAGAGAACTATGGTAGAATTGTTAAAGGGGAGAACACTGAGCTGTCGATAAAATGGCGACGAAATAATGAACATATTCTATATTATTTATCTTTTTATTAAGCTCAGTTTATAATTTTATCTAAAACACATACAGAGCCAAAAACAGAGTCACCATAAAGCTTTCAACTTATATTCCAACTGACCGAAATAAAACACCGTCAGTATTACATTTCTTTTTTACAAGTAAAATTGAATATTTTATGCAACCTATCACACTCAGCTTTAAGTTCAGTTAAGTTAAGCTTAATTTACCAGTGTATACAACTTTTGGAGATACACTTTCTAGGCTAAATTTGTAGAAAAGATATATATTCTCAGCTGTGAATTGGAACGTTTATCGGACGCATGTTTCAACAATATCAATACCCAACACTTAGCGTTGAATGAAGCTAATCAAACATATCACATTGATATGTATTTACAAAATTTTGTCGATATGCAAATTAAAAATGCAATTCTAGGTCACCGAAATAAAAAATAGAATGTATTGCATTCTTCTTTCAGAAACAGCCCTCTTGGAAACACTCTTAGAATGTAAGTAAAACTATTTCAAAAAAGCATTCTAATATTCCAGCACTTTCTAATGGTGATCTTAAAGCTTACAACTAAGATGAAAAGCTGAACTTTCTTGCATTTATGTATACATACATATATGTGTCTAAGAATCACATGAATCTTATGTATGCATAGTGCACCTAAATTATAAATTAATTGAAGAAAACGCAAACAATATGTTTATATTATTTTTGTTTTTGTTTTAGTGGACTGTGTGAACCCATCTATATGCTATGATGTGGCACAAATACAAGGGAAAGTTCATATGATCACCAGGAATAAGATTTAGTAGTTCAAACGAATGTACCCTTGTTGACCTTAAAACAAATATTGTGATACTTTAATGAAGGCTATTGATGATGGAAATAGTGGCTAATATTTTCTGGGTGCCCCTGGTGGAACTGGAACGACATTCCTCATGTCAGTAATTTTAGCCACTATTCGTGCGAGATCCAACATTGCCGTAGCAGTTGCTTCTTCTAGACTAGCAGCCACATTGTTAGAAGGATGCCGTACGGCTCATTCAGCATTCGAATTAATAGCATTAATCTTCAAACTTTATTGAAGAATCAACATGTAATATTGCAAAAAAAAAACTCAGCAATGGACAATGTATTATCAGCATCGAAAATCATCGTCTGAAGCTTATTAGAAGCACTTAACCAAACATTGAAAGATCTATCCAATGACTCGAGATGTTTTGAAGGAGCAATGATTTTACTGCATGGCGATTTCTGCCAAACACTATCAGTTATTCCAAGACCAATCGCTGTCGACGAAATAAACGCTTGCCTCAAATCATCGAACCTATGGTACTATGTGAAGAAACTTCAGCTGACAAAAAACATGAGATTTGCTAAAGATGTCTGTGAGAATTGCTGACTATAGGTTATGTTCGAGTACCTGTCGACGAATCGGATTGATTTCATTTCCTCATAATTTTTGTAACTTTGTTTAATAAATAGACGAACTTATAAACAAAGTATTCCCCTAACTACTAAAATAATTAATGGTTGAGTGAGCGAGTAATTTTAGCGCCTAAGATTAAAGATGTAGATGACCTAAACTACATAATTTAGAATGAGATCATTGGAAGAATGCATTCATTCAAATCTATTGACTGTGTAACAAGATAATGCAGGAGAAGCCACCAACTATCCAATTGAATTTTTAAACTTCTTGGACGTGCCTGTCTTACCACCGCTCAGATTACGCTTAAAGGTAGGCTCCGTAGTAATTATGCTTCGAAACATATACAAACCAAAACTTTGCAACGGTACGCGTTTGGTGGTAAGTAAGTTGATGAACAATGTGATTTACGCAACGATACTAAATGGAAAATTCGAAGGTGAGGAAGTTCTCATGCCGAGGATCCCGATGATCACAACACATATGCCATTTGAATTTAAAAGAATTCAGATTCCGATTCGTCTTGCATTCGTCATGAACATTAACAATTCACAAGGCCAATCTTTGAAAGTTTGTGGTTTGAATCTCGAATATCCATATTTTTCCCATCGTCAATTCTAAAGGTACTTAATTGAAGAGTGCAACCTGTGCACCAAAACACATAAGCAATAAAGAAACATTAAAATACTTCATTTTTTTATTTGTAAAATTTTATTATTTAAATTATTGAACTTAATAAAATCCAAATCGGCTTATTTATTGCCTTTAAGGCAGAACAGAGTTCACCGCGTCAGCTATTAGCCCTTAATTTTATTTTATGTATCTTAGCGTAATTTTCTTTATTATATCGGGTTTTTCAATAAGAGCGCTACAAAAGTTTATTTAAAATAAATAAAAACGGTTTTAGGTATCAATGAAATTCTTTATTCCTGTGAAAGTACGTTCGATGCCATTATGTATTGAGCTCGATTTCTTTTGCATGGCCACCACGGGCACGCTTGCAGAAGTCCAGACGCTGAACCCAATTTCCGACGGTTTTCAAGCATGAATCGGCCCATACTGCTGCAATTTCACGTTCGATATTCGTACGAAGTTCATCAATCTTCGCTGGCTTGTTGGCATAGACCATAGACTTGACGTAGCCCCACAGGAAATAGTCTAACGGCGTCAAATCGCACGACCGAGGCGGCCAACCGACTGGACCATTTCGTGAGGTAACACGTTCTCCAAACTTGGTTCCCAATAAATTGATTGTGACATTCGCTGTATGGCTTGTGGCACCGACCTTTTGGAACCACATGTCCTCCAAGTCCATATCATCCAATTGTGTCCAAAAATATTCGGTTATCTTTGAACGGTAGCGATCCCCATTCACAGTAACGTGCCGGTTTTGATCATCACGGAAGAAGTACGGCCCAGTGACGCCGCTGGCCCATAAACCACACCAAACCTTAATTTTTTCGGGATGCAATGATGTCTCAGAGAGTACGTGTGGATTGCTGCCTGACCAATACCGCATATTTTGTTTATTGACGAAGCCATTCAGCCAGAAATGAGCCTCATCGCTAAAGATGATTTTTCGATGAAAATCCGAATCATTTTCAAGTTGTTGATCAGCCCAATTCACGAACATACGACGCTTCTGGTGGTCAAGCGGCTTCAATTCTTGCCTCAATTTAATCTTGTAAGAATGTAGGCCAGGATCTTGTCGCAAAATTCGCCACAACGACGTCACAGAGATGCCCAACGCTTGAGAACTACGTGTGAGAGACACAATTGGGCTTTCTGCAACTGAAGCCTCAGCGGCAAAAATATTCTCAACACTACGGGTACTTCTTTGTCTCACTGGCACGGGAACTATTTTGTACTGTGCCTGTGGATTCAAATTTTTCCACTAGACGCTCAATTGTTGATCTGCTAGGACGATTATGACGACCATAAATTGGACGTAGCGCTCTTAACGTTGAGGCCACTGACTTCGAATTCCGGTAGTAAATTTTAATAATTTCGACTCGTTGTTGGCTCGTATATCTTTCCACCATGAAATGGCAAACCATACTGAAGAGAAATCTCAAAAGGGCGGCAAGAAATATGGCGTCGTTTGCTGTCCCTGTAGATCTACTTGTGTAGCGTCCCTGTTGAAAAACCCTTTATAAACATAAATTAAAGCTGAAAAGAACAAAATGTTAAGTTCTAAAACTCTTAGGAATAATAGTTAAAAGTAAGACTTTTTGTTCGTTAATCTACAATAAAACAAATGAAATGAAATGAAAGCTTTCAACTGACGATTTATTGACTTGTCATTACCTTAGACATATAAAAAGTCATGGTGTTTTCAAGATCAGATATAGAAGCTGGAAGACTTATAATTAGTTCTTCATCAATTAATCTGGACTTGAATCTGGGAGTGAAACTGAACAGGACTCTTGATTTCAACAAACATATTTCAAATAAATCAAAAGGTTCCTAAAGACTGATTAATGTTTCTTGCGGAACCATACTCTACAAACAACGCATCGAACGGTTTTGGAAACAAAATTCAAAAACAAAAGCCTTGAGTTCGTAAGTCCTCAGATTGTGTTCAAAACTGGCTCCATTTTCCGTGATTTCAAAGTCATTGCGTCGTCAAAAATTGAGACCAGATCCAGATATTATGCGCTGGTTCAAATTGTAACCCATTAATGCGATTGCTCGAAATTGTATCATATACTATACCTTTTACGAATTCATTATGCCCCCTTACTATACCATCATACCAAGTAGTTAAGGAATGCTGTATAACAGTTTAAAGACGACTTAAATTCCTAACAAAATATTATCAATATTTTATCGTCAATAAATTTCTCGAAGGACACTCTAAAAAATATTTGCTTTTTATTGAAAATCAAATCCCATGGCAGTTTGATTTTATCGACCCACAACAAGACCAAAACGAACAGGAACAGAACAGAACGGAACCGATATGCTTGCCAGCATATCCACTTCATTAAACATATATCAAGCCATCTGCTAAGCAAATGAACCAAAATTCATTTTTTATTGAAATTCAAATTCGTCGGTCTACCGAACGCCATAGATTCATCTCCAAAAGAACCAACTCTGTATCTACCTTTTTCTTCCAATCATCAATAGCCACATCCGAGACAGAGTACAGAGAGAGAGCAACGTGATGATGAGATGTGGTCTTTTAGAGTTTTGTACCATTACAGTAGTTGGTATACCTCGGTGTTCTTCTATAGAAGCCAGAACCGGCACCTTCACTTTCGAGCATATACTATCACCATCATCATCACCATTGCATGGCACCGTCACTTCGTCTATTATCGCCATTAGTAAATTGTTTGTTCTTCTTGTTCCGATTTGTTGCCCAAGATTGAACTATGGGTACTGTATAATATAGTAACTGTCCTATAGCCAGCTGTATAGGTACACCCTAGAAAATGTTAACCCTTTTGCTGGGGATCGAATGATGATGAAAAATTCATCTCGAACCCCAATGAACCACACACTGTGTGTATTTTGTGTGAGGTATGTTAAGTTTCCCACCATAATCCCAAGCCGACTGGTGCTAGTAGCACCACCAGATCAACATCATACTCAACATTCCGTCGTCGTCGCGTCGATGGCAAATGAATCATTGTAGAAATAGATGAATTTCGCCATAAATGTTGTGACGATTTACAGACATAATACATTGTAGAAGAAGATGTCTTTAGAATACATTTAAGCCTACAGACATGCTCATCCCTATTTTACTGAGAGGTTTATTTTTTTGTATCTTCTTCCACAAACTAGAGCAAAGCTTGTGCGGGCTTGCTAGTGCTACTATAAATTTACATCTCTATCATATGAATTAACAGAAATTCATCAATGTGTGGGAAATGTAAAAAAAACCTATTGATTTATTATTTAATGTTTAGTTGAAAATAAGGAAGCTACTTAAGAAATGCCATTTTATAACAGTTGTTGGCCTTTGAAAGTGTTAAATATTCCCACTTTGGGGGCTGCTAAATCAAAAAACTAATTTCCGGAAGTCGACTACCCTTTTAAGCCTACAGACCGCACTTGTTGACTTTTGTGAGTTGCCAGAATTTTCCGCCACAGTGGTGCTCCAAAAGCCTTAACACACCATAAAGATAGCACCTGGGCATCTGGGATCGTCTATCTGTGAGAGTAAGGTATGGCTGAGATCTTGCTCATTTTGGCGGATCTGTAGTAACGAGGGTGGATGAAGTAGGCGACTGGTCGCTATAGTAGACGGTTGAGTTTTAATTATCTACGATGTATGCCGGCTTGAAGCGGTCAACTGAAATCTTCGTTAGTTAACCCCTTGCAAGAATTTTGTCGGATTGCTGCATTACTTTAAAGGGAATCATTGCGGCCCAGACATACGTTGATGTTTTAAGATCTTCATGAGCGAAGATGCAATGTGTTGTGTGCAATGCTGTCTTATGTGGTCTAATATTGCTCATCATATGTCGGAGGTCTTTGAAAAATTCGGATTGTGATCGATCGTCGAGAGTTGGCACTAATAAATCCAAATCTGAGCGATGTTCCGTATACTAGATCTGCCGGCGTTGCTTTGATGTCTTCTTTTAAGGTAGCGCGAAGACCCTGTAGTGTGAACGGCATGCGTTTTACACAATTTATTGTCGCCTTCAGAGTTCGGTGATAGTGTTCGACGATTCCATTAGTCTGCGGATGTTAAGAGGTCGCCATATAATATTGTTAGTTCATATGCATAGCTCTGAAAAGACCACCGAAGTGAACTGTCATCCTTGGCAGAGTTGATCCAAAACGAGAAATCCAACCTGCGATGAGTGCATTTGCGCAGCTAATAGCTGTCATGTCATGAAAGAATATTTTTCGAAGATCTCTGGTGATGAACGGTCGCACCCTATTGTAAGACATGTCGCAAAAAATCAGCTGGGCTTGGTGAGTAAATATAAACATGATTAGTTGCATTGTGTGAACAATGTTACCTTTTATGATGTGTTTTATATCTATGTCATTTTCCTACGATTAGGCACATTTCACTTAAAAATCATCCTTGATATTGACCATGTCGATTCGTGGTAATAATTCTGCTGCATTTTTATCTTCTCCCTTTATATTATATTGTTTGTCTTTGGTGAATTCGCTTATGAATGTCATGTGTATATGTCAACAACAAAAATTGCATACTTTTGGGATACACATGCAAGTTTGAAGTCCTATAAATTCTTATTGATTAGTGTTAAAAACAAATTACATCGACCGGGAAAATAAGGTATAATTTGGTTTAAAAAAAAAAGTTCTTCAGATTTTTGGCCAAAAAGAACATTTTTGTGACCTTTGACAGCGGACCTAGTGGTTATATAAATAAAATTTAATGATGCGTATGCATCTTTCATCTGCATAATTCAGTTGTCATTATTCAAAAATTCGGTTGTCATATTTGGCAAAATGTCTCTGAGACTTGGCGCATGCACTTTCATTTTTGACATTTTCATATACAAATACGGATGGGTCAAAATTTCAGTAAGATGTGTTCAGTAAGAGGTAACATTAGATCAAAAATAACTGTTATGAAAATAACATTTGAAATTTCTAAATTTGTATTTTGATCAAACCAAACAGCGAAATATAGATGAAAAAATTATGAGTAATTACTTTTAAAATTGTAGTGGAAAATAGTTTATTATAATTGTGATTTCACTGACAATTTTTGTTTCATAATTGTTATTTCAGTAACAGGAACTTATAACTTTATTGAAAAGTAGCAGTAACAGATATTGCAACCAGCAGTTTGGCCCATGCCTAAGCCTATGCACATGCCAAATATGAAACGAGTGTCTCTGAGTTTTGCCACATGCGCGAATTTGAACGGAATTGAAAACCAGAATATATCGCCTTTATTATGTGTACTGTGGCGTATGCCAAAAATTACGATGTTCCAATTTGGTTTCCTTGAACAAATCCCTTTTTTTAATTTGAATAACAGAATTTATTTGTTCCTTTTAAGGTTACCAATTTATATTTTGATGACATATTCATCAATCTTGTGGATTGTGTAACAAAAGAAAGCCAACTGTGTTGACAGTGTGACACTTGTAGGTTAACATTATGTAACAGTCTGACGTTCTAATATTGATACATTTTGGCAGTACCGATCAACTCTGCATCGTGAGTAGAGGTGCATATAAAATATCAGTACCACACGCGTTGTGCTTTTTTAACTCCCAACAAAAAAAATATAAAATAAAAATATAAAAAACAGTAAAAAAATAGCCCAGTTCACCAGCATTGGGAGTCCAGAGGCGAATCAATTCACTTTGCTTTTAAGGCATAACACTAAAAGTAATTGAAGTGTGAAGTTCTATTGGAACCTGATATTGAATTGTTTGTGTTTGTTTTCATAATCGGTTGTGTCGATTATTCCAACATACATACGTGGGCTTAGGAAGGTGCCTATTATTTCATACTGGGAACAGCAGACCATATTTCTCCCCTTCTGATCTGGCGGCAGTAATCTATTAAGCATACAATTGTCATATCTGTACAGATGCTCCTATAACTCGCTTAAATCTATGCGAAAGAATCCAAAAAAGAGCTTTAAGAATCATTAGTGATAACATAATAACGGTTACAATAATTGCATGTCTCGAACACCGTCACGTCCTTTCATTCTTTAATTTTTATAGACAATAATCTATTAAAATATAGCAAGTTGTATTCCTCTCGTAAAACTATTCAACCGTAATACTCGCGCTTCTAAGAATGCCCATCAGTTTACAGTTGATCCCAACGTGCTATCATCAGATATAGAGATTCCTTCTTTAGCAGCACTACACGAATGCGGAATGCTTTAACCAACCGAATTTTTCCCTCCCATTGCGATATTCTAACATTTAAATTTTAAAACCAATGTGCATCGGTGTTTCCTGTCTTGTTCTATCCCATTTACCTAAGCACTCGCACTCTTCAGCATCTTAACGGTAGTCTTAACGCCGTCACTGTCTTCAGTAAAAACACACATTGCGTTTGACACAGTTTATATTGTAGTGCAAGTAAAAACAGTGAAAATACATTCATAGCTTCAAATTAATACAGTGAAACTGTGTGAAATATGGAAGTGAAGGAAGCAATACGGTGTGAACGAATGAAAGTAGGATAGTATGCAAGATAGATAGTGTAGAACGATAGTGTGATATTGACACACAATTAAATTAATGAACAGTTTCTTTTAACACAAAAAGCGTTACTAAAAGTGAGGGTGAAAATCCATTTAGAGAAAAGTCAGTGTGTACTTAAAATTATTAAGGGGCAAAACCTACAACTTATAAACGATTTTGATCAAAAAATAGCTGCCGAAAAAAACTGACATCATTCTTCTTCTAGAGCAAACAAAAATCTTTTGTGAGTTCGAACAATAAAAATTTAATTGATGTTTGCAAGCCAGCAAACTCGTTGGCTTTATACACGTACACAAATGGGAACGATTTGTCTTGTTAAATATCATCAAATCATCCAGCCAAAACAATAAGTTGACATAATGTACATCTACAACCCATATCGTAGGTATCACGCACAAGCTTAAGAACTTTTTGTTTAAAAATTTAAACAATTTGTTTTACTCGCAGCACGAATTTCTAATAATCTTTTAGGTAAGGTTAGGTTGAAGTGGCTGCCGGGAAAACAACTGACACACTTAGACCAGATAGGTACATTGTGATACCACAAGAAGAGATATGTGCTCTTTACTTAAACCAATTGGAGCCTTTTATGAAGCGATGTAGCTCGTGAATCTCAGCATTTCTTAGATTAATGGGGTCGTCAAAGAAGTAGTCTCCCAGGTGTAATCTACGTCCCTGGGAGAGAGCTGGACATGAGCATGGAAGATGGGAGATAGTCTCCTCATCCTCCTCATCCATACAACTTCTGCAGAAGTCGTTTTAGAAAGCGCCGAGTCTTATGGCGTGTCTGCAGTGTCCAGTTAAGACACTTATTACTGAGCCAAGATATTTCCTGCTAAGCTCACAGAGAGCAGACCTTTTGAGCGTTTTGGGTTTATTTCTGTCCAGATCTGTTTCGTAGGCAGGCAAGTAGAGATATTTGACCATCTTATGTTTGCTTGTTTTATGGAGTTTTGGTGTAACAAGAGTTTGTCTTTAGCGATAGGCATACCATTTTCGGTAGAATTGGTATTTGGGTTTCTTTTCTGGCGAGTTCATCGCATTTACAGTTTCCCAAAATATTTCTATGTCCCGGCATCCAAAAACAGGTGAATGTTAAACTATTTTGCCATCTCCCTGAGATATGATCGACAGTTGCGGGCAGTTATAGAGTTTGTGGAAACAGCGCCAAGTGATTTGAGGGCAGCTTGACAGTCAGAGAATATACGGATATCCGATGTGAATATTACGTTTTTTCTTAGCCAGAATAACACCTCTTTGATAGCCAGAATTTCCGCTTGGAAAACACTACAATGGTCAGGGAGACGAAAAGAGAGACTAAAATTTAGTCTGTCCCAGAACATACCGCCACCCACTCCCTCTTCGGTTTTTGAGCCGTCCGTATAAAAGTGGGTTGACTCATCTTTTAAGGACCTCTCATCCTCCCAATCTGATCTTGGTGGGATTGTAACTTGGAAGTTCTTGTCGAAGGTAAGCTGGTGTGTGGTGTAGTCGGATCGTCCTAGTTTTGGTCCGAATTTGTTGAGAATATTAGAATGGCCTATCGACTTGCTAATCCATTGAGAAATTTCTTTGTGACGAATAGCTTTATTCGCGGCCACTTGTTTGCGAAAAATGTCGAGGGGTATAAGATTAGGTAGTATGTTAAGTGCAGCCGAGGGTGTAGAACAGAGTGCTCCGCTGATAGATAAGCTGGCTGACCTTTGTACTTTATTTAATTTGTCATAATATGTGACAATATTTGTCTAGTATGAGACCTAGTTATTTGGCTTCATCTGAGAAAGTCAGTATCGTACCATTTATTAATGGCGGTATAATTTGGGGAATTTTATATTTCGTAGTAAAGAGGTCAAGTTCTGTCTTGGCCGGGTTTATATTTAGACTACATTTGGCTGCCCAAATTTGTAGTCGATTACGAGCATTTTGCAATAAGTCTGTTGGAGTTGGGGCGTGCTTTCCTGATACAACAATGGCAACATCATCAGCATAAGCTATTATCTTATATACCTCTGCTTTCAAGTCTATCAGCATTTCGTTGGCCACTGTGTTCCATAGAAGTTTTCTGAGTAATCCCTCAGGGTTGAGTTGATTACTCTGCTGCCTAACATGAGACTAATCTTTTAGGTTGCTGAGATTATTTTGTTCTCCTTAAATTAAATCGCACTGGCGAAATTTCCCTGATCTAAATAATCTACTTCCTTTTCTTTTATTCGTAAAAAGAGAAGTCACCGTTGACTGCGAAACAGTGCTCATCATAAATTTTAATAATAATGACGAAAAGCAAAGAAATGCATCAAACAACGGATAATAGCCAGATACTACGAAAAAAAAATAAAGAAATGGATGGAAGGGAATAACGATAGAACGGAACTTCGCTGACCATGTGCGGAAAGCAAAGTTTCAGGATAACAAAAATATGGATATATCATATTTGTTGAGTTGTAATCCCCTACCTTAACATGACCAGCTTTCCAATAAACCATGCTGTGCCGACGAGGACGAATTCTGGTTCTGGAGCGGAGGAATCCAAAAAAGTTACAAGAACTCCAAAGACTCAGTATGGGGAAATCCAGGCAAGCTGCATAACTGAAAGCAAGCTCCAGGACTCTGATAAATAAAAATAATAAAAAAAAAAAAAAACACAAGGATCCCTGACAGCTCACACAGGATTCGTTACCACACACAAACAAACCTACACATACGAACAGATCTTATGAATAACCCATATGAGTTCAATATTGATAGCTCCTCTTGGGGATATGATAGCCCCATAATAAATTCACCAGCCAGCGCCAGCGTATGGACTGACTAATAGGATTTGAAGAGCGTAAAATTGGTTCGATGTGAAACATGAAATATTTAGTTAATCCTTTCGAAAAACCATATCCGATCGATGATGGTTCAGTTTGGGTACTTTTTTTCTTGCTGTTGTTCTTGTTATGTTTTTGGAAGTTGAGGGAGATGTTCGAGGGAGAATGCCCCGGTCGTTTGGTGTATTTCTTACTTAAGCACTGTGCAAGACTCGCTAAAGGTTTCGATGGTTTCATACTTTTATAATGAAGCCAAACAAAGGAATTTCCAACAGGATAACGGATTGGTAAATATGAGTATTAATATGGTCGATTGATTTATGTAAGTTAATATAAATGTGATGGGAGGTTCATTAACAACGGAAGTAGGTATTAAAAACGTCAACACCTGGGACTTGTTTCGAAAGATATACGATTATATGACAGATAGTAATTAAAACTAATAAAGCCAATATAAGATTGTGATTTATAAGTTGCCTTAAATGTGTTGAGATACGATATGTTTATGCATTCACGGGAAAGATTGATATTCTAATTTAATTTTTTTTTTATTTTTGGAATATAATTCTCTTGTGGATGCGTGTTTTACGTTTAAGCCGATTCAGTAGAAAATTAGCCAAGATCCCACAGTCAACGAAACGCAATCTGTCGGAAAAAAAAACAAGATAGTGTGGGGGGATACCCAATGCACCCAGCAAACATTTATCTGAAGGTTCAGATTCTGATCACCAAAAATGAAGAATAATATTCCGGAAACCTTTAGTTTTTTGAATGAATTATGAATTTATACAAAGATCCTACAAATTCTTACCAGAGATACACAAAGAGATATGTATTCTGTGTCAAAAAAAACAACACTCATATTTTGTTGTTGGATCCTTCATATGGAGATCCTTTTTTGTTCATCCTTTTATTTTTCTTTTTACCAAGGGGTAATGATGACGGGTCATTGTAATGACAAACGTTTCGTTTGCATAGTCGCTTATCAGTTCGGAAAAGTTTTTCGAAAGATCGGTTTAGATAGGTATATAACCATCAGCTTGTGTTTTAATAGTAAATGGGTACCTACTTACTTAACAAAAAATATATATAAAAAAGCAAATGATAAAACATAAAGTTATGTAAAAAATGGTGTTAAATTTTCTTAGAAATATAAAAATCATTTCTTTAATTATAGCATCGTGTAACAATTAAGAAATCCTCGAAGCTATAAATGCCAAACAAGAGGCATATCAAAAAATGTTCCAGAGGCTCACCGATGAAATATTCAATCATAAATGAATCAGAAATAATGAATTCACTTATGATGCAATTTGAATCGTTTTACCTGGGCTCTTAGACACCAAGTTGAATCATTGTAATGATTCATTTATGATCTGAAAATTCGTCATTAAAATGATCGTATATAAGAGCTCCATATATTCCTTTAAATGATTAATCCCTGAACCTTTTCTGAATCGCAAAAATGATTCCTGTACGAGTAATTAAAGTGAAGGTATATACGTAGAAATCCTTCACTTAATTGAATTTTATTGGCATTATTTTTATGATTTAGAAAAGATTCAGGCATTAATCATTTAAATGAATATATGGAGGTCTTATATTCGATCATTTTAATGACGAATTTTCAGATCATAAATGAATCATTACAATGATTCAAATTGGTGTCTAAGAGCCCAGGTAAATGGATCCAAATTGCATAAAAAGTGAATTGCATAAAAAGTGAATTTTCGGCCGGTTTCTTCAATTCTATGAATTAATTATCGTTCATTTCTGAATTAAAATGTTTGCTGGGCAGTAAAAATTCAATGTACATTCAAATGCCTATCGGCACATGAACTTATTTTTATTCATGTACAAAGTGCAAATGACCGAAGAGCTGAAGAAAAGTGAATTTCATTTTCATTCAATTTTTAATACAATTTACACTTAAATATTGACAATTGTAAGAAATTAATTAATCAAAGAAATAAATATAAAATTATAAGAGAATAAATGTTTGCCATTTAGTTACTATAATGTTAGTGGAAATATCCAAAAAAAATTAAGCTAGAAGAATAACTGACGTGGGGAACTTACAGTTCGTTCTTCTTATGCATAAATTTACTTAAATTTTTAATAAATAAAGTTAAATTATTAAAGATTGAATAGATAAAATCTATTGTTATATAAAAGAAACATATTGTTATTAAAATGAAACTTATTGCAGCATATAAATTAAAAGCAGAAATGGATAAATTTACAATCAACGATTATAGTTCTTATTTTATAAACTAATTCAATATCAAACCAGTTCAAAGTGAAGAGCCACCGTCAATTTTTTTTAGAAAAGAATGATAGTTGCAGGTTGTTCTTATTGAAATGGGAAGATTATTGAAAACAATTGGCGATGTCATTAGATAAAAATTCATAAAATGTGTTTTATGTGGCATTATAGTGTTGACAAGTGTCCTATTATTAACCCGTAAATTATATATTGAGGAGGTTCTGCTTGGAATATTACCACTTTGCTTATAGAAATCTTTTAAAACTTTAAAAATATAAAGATGCCGCAATGGTAGTATTTTTAACTCAAGAAATAGAGGCCAGCTTTGTGTACGTTGATTTTTGGCACAAATTATACGAATAACATGCTTTTGGGCAATCAGAAGTGATCCAAAAGTGTTCATATATTCTCCACCCCAGCTCAATATACAGTATTGCAGTTTCGAATGGGAAAGTCCGTAGAAAATCATAGCTAGAACTTTTTTTGAGCAGTATGGTTTTAAAAGATACATCGAGTTATGAGATTCATATACGCTTTAATTGACTGGGTATGACTTTCCAGGTGAGGTTTGAGTCGGAGAGTACTCCTAAATACTTAAAAGAATTAACACGCTCAATTTTAAAGCAGTTCTGAGAGCACAAACTATGTATGAAAGAATTGGTATTGTCACATACATACAAAGGTACAACAAATTTTTGACAATCATACGAGTACATTGCGAATATGTCAATTTAGTATATGTGAAAGCTATGTCATCTGGAAAGGCTCTTCAATTTCCAAAAAAAAACTGGTGGAATAGTGAGTTGATGTAAATTAAAAAAGTATTAGTCCCAGAACTGAACCCTGAGGAACACCATTTTTTAACTTGAGCGAATTACTAAAAATCCCATTCACTAACACCCTTTGTTCCCTTCCAGTCAAATACAATTTCAACCATTGATAGATTTACCCCCTAACACCAGCGTTATAAAGCTTGCTTAAGAGAATGCCATGATTGATCATTTCAAATGCGTTTGTCATGTCAATAAACAATGTCATCGTTGATTTACTATCATTGATACCCTTATATAGATCACAACAACAAAATTTTAAAATTGCATCCTCCGTGGATCTTCCTGATCTGAAACCAAATTGGTCTTCGGTGAAAAAATTTGTCTTTTCAAGAAATAAAATCATTCATGATTTAATAAGTTTTTCAAACAGTTTCGAAAACGTAGGAAGCAGCGAGATAGGCCTGTAATCAGCTATGTTTTTATGATTACCATTTTTGAAAAGAGGAATAACTTCAGTAATTTTCAATGAATTAGGAAGCTTTCCGAATTTGACGCTTAATTTGAATATATAACTTAAGATGTCCACAATTTGCCAAGATATCTTTTTTAACATTAAAGAAGATATGCTATCACTGGTAGAGGAATTTTTACTTTGTAAACTTTTAATACATTTATGGATTTCAATAGACGAGATTTCTTTAAAGCAAAAACTATTTCCATGACTTTTATCTTTTATTAAACAATCAGTACTGCAGTTACAGCTATGGTGATCTGGGGGTCAATTGTGTGAAGATGTGAAGTGATAAATTTTATCACGCTTTCACGCCTAATTCGATTCTCGATTCGTGAAAAACATTTTTCATATGATAATTTTTTTATCACAGTCAATTGTTTTGTGAAGAAAATGTTTCTAATCGAATATTAAGAACAAAAACAGGATTTGGCATATGACACGTAAGCAACAATTATATTTATACACAAATTTATTTTGATAGTAAATTATATTTGTGTTAATTCGAGTAAATAACGAAATTGTTAAATCAACAGATTCACAACAGCCGACGCGACGGTGCTCATTCCCGCGACAGATCGTTGGAAACTACCAATTGCAAAAAAATGCAGAGCACTTTACCATATTAAAATGGCTTTAAAGCGCACTTATAAGTTGAGTGTTTTTCAAGAATGCTCTCATTTCACGTATTAAATCCATGCATAAATGTTTTGGGAATCTAAAAAGTTCAATAAAGTGCTCCTAGTTGTAACTTCGAATAGATTCTGCCCATCTCGAAGGGAAAGCCTCAATATCCTCACATGAAAAAATAATAAATCTTACTCAAAACAGAGATACTATTGAATATAATATAAAACCCACAATTGTTCAGTACGACGTCTTTTATTAATTTATTAAACGAATTATTATTCCGGACATTATTCTTAAGCAAATTTAAAAACTGAAATGAAATATTTAACTTTCCCAACAAAAAATCTAATCACAAAATGACAGAATTTATCATTTAGTACTTTTTAGTACAAACTTTATCACAATGAGTTCTAGAATCGCATTAGGCGTGTGCGTGAAGTTGGAAAATGATAAACCTCTGTGAAAACTCAAATGATATTTTTTTTCACTTCAAAACTTCACAGATCGGGAATTGACCCCCTTGCACAGAAGGTTTTAAAAGTTTCACTAATGTTAACAAAATATTCAATGAAACTGCATGCTATAAATAGCGAATTACACGTAGTAATATCATTGCATACAATATATGAAAATTCATTAGACTAAGTTTGTTTCTCTAAAATTCTATTAACAACTTTCCCTTAATTTTTTGTATTGCCTCTGAAATGATTTAAGCGGTTTTTGTAATATGAGTCCCGTAATTCAGCACTTAAATTTTTAAATATATACATACAAGTGTTTGTGTTCGCTGACTCGGTTTAGTTTAGTTTATTCTTATCAATCGAGTTACATTATTACTCTTACAATCTACGAAATGACATTTTCTTTATCTATAATTTATTTATCTAAAAAATACAATTTAAGCATATTTTTAAAATGTTCTCTACTGTAATGAAAGTTGAAATCAAAATCAAAACATACACAATTTTTTCTCTCACACAGCCATTTAAAGGCTCATTCCTGGCATAATTGACTCTATTATTCTCTTCTTGAAATAAATTTCTATTTCTAAGCACACGACTTGGGAGCATAAAGATTTATTAAGTTAAGTAAAAATAAGCAATTGACATGATAAGACAAAATATGTCTTATAAACATAATTGACGACATCTTGCATCGGTTCACAAGAGTATGCAAGCCAAGAAGCTGACATCTTGTTTTAATGAATTTGTGACATGAAAATGATTCCAAACTACACTACAATATTCAAGAACTGATCTGACATATGCGACATACAATGATTTCAATAAATATGGATCTTTTAAAACCCTAGAATTTCGAAATATAAACCCTAACATTGAATCAACTTTATTTACAATGAAATCAATATGATTGTTTACTGAACTTTAAATTTATGTCAAAAATAACCCCGAGATCCTTTTTAACACAAACTCTTTCAAGATCAATATTATCACTATTATCAATATAATAATCAGACAACAACGGAAATAAACGACGAGTGAATGAACAGTATTGACATTTAGAAATATTAAGATGCAGTTTATTTTTACTGCACCAATTTGAAAGCCTATTAAGGTCTTCTTGTAACAGAAAACAATCGGGCGGGTTTTTAAGTCATCTGCAAACAAAAGAAATGTCGCATTTAAGAAATCTTCAGGTAAATCATTAATAAACAGGATTGGACCAAGATGGCTTCCTTGAGGAACTCCAGATGTAACGGTTATTTGTTTTGAAACTGTTGAATCAATATTTACATACTGAACGCGCTCCGATAAATAAAAACTTAACCAATTAAGCATTTGTGAATAAATCCCTACTTTCTTAAGTTTTTGGGTCAAAGGATTATACAGGGTAGATAAATGCCTTAGCAAAATCAGTAAAGATGACATCCACTTGATAGTACTTTTCAATATTATTTAAGATAAAATTTGTAAAAATGGTCATATTAGTACAAGTTGACCTACCAGGCACAAATCCATGTTGATAAGGAGATATTCAGCCCTATCACGCATTCCATCGTAATCGGAAATTTGTAACGAATCCCGTAAAAACCTATCATAGAATCCATCGTAGTGGAAATTCTCATACAAATTGCCATTACGAACGGACTCAGCAATAACTTTTTTCGGGATTCGTACAACTTTCCGATTACGATAGAACTCGTGATAAGGCTGATTATTTCATAATATAACATAACAGATAACAGATAACAGATAATTTGCTAACTGGTCTATAGTTTGAAATGATCTGTTTTGGGCCACTTTTATAAATTGGAGTAATATAAGACAATTTCCATTCAAAAAGAAATTCGCCCTTTTTTAATGAGTAATTAAAGATAAGGCACAAAAACCTAGCGATCGAAGAAGAACATTTCTTTAAGACAATAGACGGAATTCCATTCGGTGCTGCGCGTCGTCGTCCCATACATTATAGTTTTGCTTGCAACATAACCTTTCATATAAAAATGATGATGATTTTTCCGACAACAAAAAATATATTACAAAAAACACATTTTATCAGTAGGACTTTTGCTCAATAATGGTGCAATATTTTCCTGTCATTTGGCATCAGCTAATAAACATTAGATTTGACAGTCACTTCCAATACAGCCTGGTCACCATTAACTGTCAATTCCGACTCGTTCTTTTTGGAAGTCCTTTTAAGACTGATCATGTGTGGCTTCGGTAGAACGGCTATTGATACAATTTAGAAATGATACGTACATCCTAGACTTAGCACTACAGAAACTAAAATGCATTACTCCATGAATGCATGTAAGCACAAGATTCTAAATCCAAACTGTTAAATATATTTTTAAGTAATTTCTTAAAATATTTTCTAAAAAAAAATTAATATGGAAATTTTATGTTGAAAAATATAATTTCTAAAAAATATCGTAATCCGTTTCCAAAATATTGAATTTTCAAAAAAAAAAAAATTTTTTTTTTAAGAATCCAAAGAAATATTTTTCGAAAATGTTATCATTATTATTTAGAATTTGAAAGATCTCCTATTATTATTTATTTATAAAAAAACTTGCTCTTGTAGCTAACAACTTTAATGTGACTAACCATTGAGGTTTAGTTAGTTAGGTGTAGTTATCCTATGCAACCTTGATTCATAGTATAATGAATTGTCGAATGGATGGTTCAAGGAAGAGTTACATGGGTACCTACCTACAAATGTATATTTAAATCTATTAATGGATTTTCATTATGTAAATTTTGAGATTTTAAAAATCGTTGGAGCGTTCTTAGTCCAGGAAAATTAGACATTCACTTCGAAAAAATTCCGACAAAGCTAAATTTAGTTGGAGAGCCTCATTTTAATGTCCTAACCATTTCCTAAAAAGTACCCTAAATTTCGTTGTTAAGTTATAGCGTATCAATGTTTAATTGTACGTTAAAATGGTACAATATTATTTAAGAATGAACTGACATACAGAAGTCGTTAAAAAATAAAGATTTTAGGAGTTATTAAGGAAAATAAAAAAATTTGAATTTGAAAATGGCAGCATTACCCTTCCGGTTCCACACTTAAAATTTGTTTTTTTTTTCATAGAATATGTTTTTGCAAATATAAATAAAAACATAAAAAATTCCCACTCAAAATCATAAATTCATTACATTTTTTTTGAATTAATGTACTACACCAAAATGATTTCGACCATTTTTCTCAAAATCTATCTATTGTATGATAAAAAGTGTCTTTATCTTTTTTTTTTGTGTAGAATAACATTAGCTACAATGCATATCTATAACTTTTTTCAAAAGAACCTATAGCTTTCGAAGACTCACCCCCCCCCCACCAAATAAATTTTTGCCATTTAGGGTACTTTTTAGGAAATGCTTGGGACATTAAAATGAAGCTCTCCACCAAAATTCAGCTTTGTCGGAATTTTTTCGAGGTTTCATCATTTTTTTGTTCACTTTTCCTGGAATATTTCTTAATAAATTAATTTTTTATGTATAAAATTTTGAAAACATTTTTAGAAAAAAAATTTGAAGCGCCATTTTGAAGGTTTTGTTAATATGCACACAAAATTCAAATTTCAAGAAAATTCTGTGACTGGGTTTTGAAAAATCGATTTTTCAAAAAAAAGATTTTTATTAACAACCTTAGGGAGCATTTGTATAAAAATATTATTTTAGTCGGATCACCCAATGTTGAGAAAGTCAAAAATATGAAAAGTGGTTCTATAAGAAGTACCCTTAATAAGTACGAAATATATTTTTATACTTGAAAGTGTTCTCTACTAATTTAAGAACATACACATTTTTTTATAAAAAATTCGAGAAATAAATGTTTTTCTTAAAGTTTTTTTTTTAACATTTGTATGAAAGTTACCGTTGTTTTTCTTAGGAATATAGTTCTTAGATTTTCAAGATAATGTCAAAAACCTACAAAATACGAAGTTGCGACAAAATCGATTAAGTGGTTTTCGAAATTTAAATCATTAGAACAGTTTTCGATATAATAGTTCTGGAAGGATTCAAAAATCAGTTTGAGAAAATATTCTTGAACGCTTAAATACCAAGTTTGAAAAATTCGCTTCAGACGTTTAGGCTGTAAATTGTTGTACAGACAGGCAAACAGACATATAGATGGCATTGCGGAACCCACTTATTTTGTGTTCTCAATCATCGAAATGTCAAGTTTGATTAAAATCTCGAGTTCGATTTGTTTTCCATATGCAAAACTTGCCCTATATAGTACCTATCTATATTGCAAATAAAAACAGCGTCTTAAAAATATATGCATCCAGCTAATAAACTTCAGCTGTTCCTAACTTCAATATTCATATATGAATATTTGCTAAATTAATAATTGTGTATTTTTTTTTTCTTTCAAGAAACAGGTTAAATATTAACTTAAATACTCTCATTTATTTGTAAATATTTTAAAATAGCTACATAATTTTAACTTAAATTACATTATTTTCAAGTTGTTCCTTATATTTAATTTATATAATTATATTTAATTAAAATTAACAATATATTGCTTTTATTTATTAATTTCGTTGGTTCATAATAAATCAATCAATGCAGAGTTATTTAATTAAATTAATTTGTCTAGAATAAAGCGCGCGCCGTTCACTGTTATTGCTTAGTCAGATTTTCTCGATCTCGATTGTATTTTCGGACTGTTCCGTTCATACTAGTTTCCAATCACATTCAAAAATATTGTCTCCATACATTTAAACGTGCATTGCCATTTTACAATATGGCTTCTTCTAAGAAAGACTCATCGAGAATTTATATTAACTTTAGTGAATGATTTAAACATAATTATATGAAGTTTTGCAATAACTTTGGTATATATTAAATAAACATGTAAGAACTTAATAGATATATATATATTTTTTCAACAGGTAAATGATTTTTATTTTATTAGTTTTTAATATAATATGAAATACAAAAAAGCCATTAAAATGGGACTAAACAATAGGACCATCAATTAAAATGTTTGGCAGCTTATTATTTGCTTGGAAATGTAAAGCAGATATTTATTATTTTGTGGTGTAGCCTCTAACTTTTATCACTGCACGACTTTACTTCGCATTGACTCAACCAAAGTGCTTGTTGGTATAGTGTACCGAGCTTGTTTAATTTTGCTTCACAATTCTTCTTTATTCTTAGATTTGTCGGTACCAAACAAAATTGTCTAAAAAATTAAGGTCTTGAGATTGACCGCGCCTAGTAAAGGGATCGATCCTATGCTTTTCCGGTCACATTTTGACCTTTTGCGAAGTAAGCTTTGGGTCGTAATTCTGCATGATCTTCCACTTGAGAGGAATTTCCCACTCAGGATATGGAAAAATGACCTCCTCCAATATTTTGGCCTACAGTATGATACCATATTTCAATTGATCAAAAATATTGGAGCTAGAGCATACCACGAAAAACATCCCCAAACCAAAATGCTTTCACATGCATGCTTTACATTTCTGGACGCCTGACCCACCTTTTCTCATCTGATACCACAAATTTTACCCTATCTTCGGCGGACCCTATGATGTTGCTCCACTTTTTTTCATTTTCTCGTCCTATATGTCCATGTTATAGATGATCTTTGGTGATTTTAATCCGATTTTTCCGGTGCCTTTTGGTAAGAAATGGAACTTGCATAGGAGTTTTTTCGAAGAGATGTTCTCCCTTTCGGACTAGTCTAGTAAAGACGAGCAAGTCAATATCCAATTTAATGTCTGCCACCGACTAAAATGGGTCTTTCTTGTACATGCCTTTAATTTGGATGTCATCTCTCGGAGATGTTTTTCGTGGTCGTACCGATCCTGCGTGGGCTATTGGGGGTTGTAAAGCATTAAAAACAAATGTTTTTGATCTTCCAATAATCCCGGATACCTATCGCTTTGATTTTACCTCCTGTGTACGTTTAAGGATCAATTCCCTCATGTTTGCACACATAAAGACCGGGGAATTATGTTTATTTTACCTATTTCCGGTCTTTTACTCAAGGCAACAAACATTTCATCATCTTTAGGTATTTTCATCGTTCTGGACAAGTTCGCAGACAGTTAGGATTTCAGAAAAATATCCACTCCAAAAATGGGTCAAGAAGATTCCGAACCTGTGTGATAGATTGAGTGATTTAGTTACCACCGACTGGGGGCACCATCTATTTATATTGAATTAAAGACAAGTGTGGTTATTTTAATAAAAAAAAAATAACTTTGTAAGATTCATTTTTTTCCTTTGGAAATTTTTCTTACACACGTTTTTTTTAATGAAATAAAAACACTATTATTTAGTTCAGTGGTGTCCAACTGGTATTGCTCCAAGGGCTTTTTTGAAAATCTAAAAGAGCTACGCGGGTACTCCCTAGTAAAAAAAAATTTGAGTGAGATTAAAGGAAAATAACTCATTCCTTCATACCACTTTTTATTTATTATGAAATTATGATATACTATTATACTTTTCATTCAAAAAGCTGGAAAGCCCACCCACACAGGCCCAGCATGCAAACACTAAATGCAAATCTGTTAAGACAGCACTTCATGAAGTGGTAGGCACAATTGAAAAAATCTATCCAACTCAAAGAGCTTACGCTGGGTGTATTTGAAGAGGTACTATCTCCCATTTCTTGGCTTCTGGTCGTTAACCAGATTTTACTAAAGCTAAGTCCAACTTGTATCAAAGTCGTGGCATATACTGATTGATGGCATCGTGTTATGGGCATCATTGAAATTCATACATACACTATGCGAAATCCTTCAGAATGGCCCTGATAAGCTCAGTAATTGGGACAGCAGTTGTGGACTAAATGTAAACCCGTTAAGCACCGAAATGGGACGCCACTACACATTACTGACACGGCTAAATATATGGGTCTGTTTATAGATCGTAAAGTGAACTGGAAAGAGAGCATTCAATAAAGAAAGAAAAGAGTAAATAATAAAATATAAAAACAATAAAAAATTTTAGAATCCAACAAATTTTCCTCAAAACTGCAAACGACAGAGGTTTCGACAAATCTTTGGACTTACATCTCTAGAAAAAAATAGAATATTTGCAAGGGATTAACAGATCGCAACTGTCCCTCCTGATGGTTATCCTAACAGGTCACAACTCAATCGAAACCCACATGACCAGAATGGGCATAAGCACATCTGATTTATGTAGAAGTTGGGTGGACGCAGAGGCGGAAGATTAATCATATAACTTCCTTTGTGAATGCCCCAGCATAACCCGAACCAGGAAAGAAGATCTCGGAGATTACTTTTTCGACGAACTGGGCGTTGCCTCTAATAAGCCACTTAAACATATCCTCAAATTTATTCAAAGGTCAGGATGGCTTAGGGCGTCATCTTAAACATAATGTCCCATTTACTCCCCTCCTTAAACTTCCTCTTTCCTACCATAACAATTTTGAAAGCCCTAATTCTTTAACATTAACGTCTTAATCACGTTTGATTTTAAGCTGCGGGTTCACCGTTCACCCAAAGATGCTTTAAGGATGAGTGCACAGTTACGTACATTTTGGTGTTTAAGGAGGTCCGTGAGCTTAAAAATCTCGTTGTTTTCACTGTCTGTGCTTTTAAGCATGATAACACTTCGAATTGTAATAATTTTTAATTCAGTTTTTGTTTTATTGATGCAACAATGAATCTCCATCAATGAGGCTAATTCTGCAATATCAGTATTCATAAAAGGATTAAAAAGAAATAAAGAACCAGAACAATTTCCCAAAACGCCTTTCAAATTCGGATTGTGCCCTGCAATAAGAGTTGAGTTTAGTCGTGGTGTTTGCGGGCGCTTGGAAAACAGACAGCGGGCTACTATGCACCCTCGAACTACGGGTTGGACAGCACTGTTTAGTTGATTAAATATTTTAAAAAAATACACGACTGGATCGCACGAACTTGCTCTTATGTTCGATCACATCGTATGCAAAAGGTTTCTATTTAAAATCTAAATATATTTTTAAAGTCATTTTTAACTCAATTTTGTATATGCATATACAAAATTTCATTAATTTTGTTCTAAAATAAATTTGTATGACAATATTAAATATTTAATAATATTTATAAACTTAAAAACAAAAGATTAAATCTGTTTAATTAAACAAAAAATAATTCAAAATTCTGAAATAAATACTTAAATTTGAGCTCAAAAAAAGTACGCCAATTTCTTGGACAAATTTGAATTTATGAGAAAAAAATTTTAAGAATCTGTGGAGCGGTTTTTGAGAAAAAAGTTTTTTTTTAACTTTTTGAAAATAATAAAAAAAAATTTAAAAACGCTAATTCATAGGTATTCAGAAAATACAAATAAATATAATTTTTGAAAAAATTTAATGAGCAGTTTTCGAATAATAATTTTTTTTAAATGTTTTTCTTAAAAATGATTTTAAAAATACAAAAAAATATTTATTAAAAATATTGGTACGCGGTATAATTTGGGCAATCTAAACCTATATTTTTGTGAAATGTCGAAAGAATCGGTTAAGCCATTTATGAGATAGTCGAAAGCAAAAAAAAAAACGATCTTATGGTAAGTACCGTTTTTAGACATTTTTCTATTTTTTTTTCAACTATATGATCGGTCGTAGCTAAAAACCTACACTGATTTTTTTTATCAAAGTCGTTAGAACCGTTTCCGAAATTACTAAATGGGTGGCAATGGCGCAGTGGATAAAGTGCGTGATTGCTAACTAGGACGTGTGGGTTCGATCCCCACGCTAGGCGCATTATTTTCTATACCCCCAATTTTTATTGGATGCCGCCCATGGGTTAAAATGAGACAGTCAATATCTCGTTCTTAAGTCCACTCTGCCAAACTAGTGCCATACAATTCAGGTTGCATTTAAAAGACCTTAGGTCTTACGGGCATATAGTTAAATTAAACAAAAAAGAACCTAACGGTTATATGGCAGATACCGTTATTTTTTGAGCTAAAAAAAATGCAATTTCCCCTCTGTACAATACCTAAAAAACTCTACATACTAAGTTTGAAGCAATTCGGCCCTTCCGTTTGGGCTGTAGGTGTCTGCAGACAGACAGCCATACAGACGGTCAGAATCATCGTAATGTCATGTTTGATTCTTATCTCACAATTTTTTTTTCGACGAAAGCATAACTAATAACTTAACCTATAATCGCAAGTAAAAATATGATCTTATGGTATTTTGATTTTAAATCTTCAAAAATTCATTTCAAAAATGATTGAATGAATTGCATTTAAAAAAAATAAAAACGTCTTCCTGTAATGTCATAGTGTCATTTCAATCCAAATTTCTATTTACTTCGAGTTCAATAAACAATATTTTAATTGCTAAATAAAACGTTTAACTGGTTTAATCATTAAAGTTATGGAAATATGTTTTAAAACTCTAGTCAATCAATCAAGTGACGTATAATTTACTTTTGTTCAAAATATCTTATGTTTAGATACATTTTATTTAAATATAACAACTCTGCATTGTGTTGATATTATATACTTAAATATTTTGACACTGACTGTATAATTTGTAATTTTTTTTTGTATCAATTTATTAGTTGCTTGAAATTTTTAAGTAAACAATAATTTCCTATATTTACTATTTTTTTTAACAATTTTATTTTATATTATAAATATTATAATTTAAAAAAATTGGATACAATATTAATAATATAATAATTTCGTTTAAATTATTATTTCAATTTTTTTATTTTTTTAAACCACTACAGGTAACAAATTGGCAGTGAAACTATCCCAACATTTTTTTGTTTTTTTTTTCAAATTATTTTACTATTTAATGTATATCTCTTTTAAAATTAACTTTTAAAACTATATGAATATATTTATTTATAATATAATATGTATATGAATGTGAATTTTTGTATATAAATTTGGTTGTATACATATTTGGTTTTGTTTATAAATTCGTTTCTTGGTTATATTTCTTAGTAAATAATTTAAATATATTTTATAACCTATGTATGTGTAAAAATGTATTTTAATGTATATAAAATGTTTCATATTATTCTGTTGGGCATAGTGAAATAGTTAAATTGCTTTTAATGCTCGATGAGTGTGTTGTTTATTTAAAAATATTTTTAAATTCATATTTTATTATTTTGTCTGAAGGATATTTTTAAACTCATTTATGTAGTAATATTTTTCTCCATCTAAAAGTGTGAAAAGACTTTAAGACTTAAAGAAAAAAAAAAAGAAAAATTTAATATATAATATAATTTAAAATAATGGAAAACCCAGCTGGCTTTGATAATTTTATTAGAAGAAGATAAAATGTGTTCTAAAAATTAAAAGAAGGTTTCAAGAAGATTTTTGCCGAAAATGTTATTTATAATGTACAAAACACTAAGGGTCATTTTCTTCAATACAAGTTGGACTCAACTTGAAGATTTTTATTCTCAACCTGTGATTTTGTTTTTCTTCACTCAAAGTCGACAGTTTCAACTTTTGATTCTCAACTCTCGAGTTGATCAACTTCTGGTTTTCTCATCTTCCGAAAATAGTAGAAGTTGAGAGAGAAAACTTGAGAGTTTTTCGGTCAAATTCAAATTTGTAACACATTTTGTTGCATTTTTTGTCAAAAATTATTCTCGGTCTTGAATAAAAATATTTTCAAAATTAAAATGGTCCAAGAAAATATTATTGGGAACATAATTAATCGTCTGGTTCCGGAAGAGAAAATGAAGAAGAAGAAGAATTCTTAGCGATTGAAAGAAGACAATATATAATGTGTCCACGGGTCGGGGTTGAAAAATGGGACGACCGTGATTTTATTCACCGATTTCGTACTTCAAAGCAAACGACGATTTTGTTCTTGGAAGTGCTAACCTTGTGCCCGAAAAACGAAGAAAACGGTTAAAAGCACCGAGATAATTTTATGATATTGATATAGCAACATTTTCAAGAACAATTGGGGAATTTAAGTATGGATTATCTGAAAAGATCCAATGACGAAACAGAATCTTCTATCTTAAAAACTACCGTAAATAATTTTGTTAATATTACTGGATTTTTAATCTAAAAAATTATCTATTTTGCTGAAAATTAAATTTCAATAAAGAAGTGCAGCTCACAACAAAAAAGACAGCCCGAAAAGCACCATACGTTTTACCGAATGCATATTAGATGTGATATTTCCAGGTAAGAGTTTGGTTGAATGTTATGCCTCAATTTTGTACGTTTGTTACTTACACGACCGTTTAGTCACCTTAATATAACACATAACATTTGCAAAGATCATTAAAGAACTGAATAAATCTCCTTTGCCTAATATGATAAAAGGAAAAGCTGCACTTTTAAAAGAAATTTTATGTGTATTTGGGCTCAAAGTAAAATGGAAACGGACTCGAATCCGTCGCCCCTAAAATGATATGGTTGCCGAAATTATCGCACATAATACATTTTAATCTCACACAATAAATTCAAATCTGAGGTTGCTGTCAAAAATTTCCCAGGGAAATTTTTAGAAACGCAAGTTGGCTAACTTTGAGATTTCTACTCCTGATTTGAGATTTAAAATAGCGAAGAAAAACAAATTTGAACTTGTCACTCAACTCTCAAGTTTGTATTAACTCTAGAGTTGGCCAACTTGAGAGTTTGCGGCAAGTTGACAAATAGTGAAGAAAATGGCTCTAAAAACACTTACTTGCGTGAGCAAAAACAAGGAAGAATTCTATGAAAATGAGGCAACGAAATTAGTAGACTAAAGCAACTTGAAGGAATTTCGGATAGATGACTGAATTACAACAAGCAATTGCATCAAATTGACTGTACTTGTAAAAAAACTTGAAACACACTTTTAAAGTTTGTTGAATCAACCAATTACAAAAACTTTACTTTGGGGATGATACTTTGTAATAAAGAACAATAGAAGAAAAAATCAAATTCCACTCAATTTTTAAATCAATAATTAATCGCCAATAATTTTGTTGAACTCTTTTACTGTCGTTGAAAGAAATGAACCAGGAAAAAGGAGTTTGTTGAATATCGACTTTATTAAGCTCATAAATATAGAAACTTAAACAAGAAGCTGATTGTGTTTTCTAGATACTTTCGACACAATGCAATGTAGAGCATTATTATACAGTAATTTCTCTGTATTGCAAAGACAAGGTTTTTTAAAACAAAAAAACTTAAATATTGCTCTATAGTAAAGTAGCAATTTTTTCGAAGAAAATTATGGACGTTTAAGCTTTTCCAATTGCAATAATTTTAGTCAGTCGATTAATAAACTAATCTCGATTAAGTTTTCAATGATTCAATTGAATTCTTGGATATCAATGGGCTTGCAGAAATGGTGCAGCTGAAAGTCAGCTGGCTGATAATCACATTAAACAACCTAAATCAGAGTAAACTGTGCAATAGGAAACTACTGTGTGTTAAGAAGCTGACAAACAACATGAATCAATCAATGATACCTATTGGTAAGTTCAACAGCAAGGATGTTCGAATTCCTTAATATACCACTAATTCCAACTGACTCGCTTTGATAGTTTAACTGTAGCTAGTTTCTTGTTCGCATTCACAACGATGAGGATTACTACATCTCAAGGCCGTGTTTTCCACGTGTTTTTCGAGATACTCAAGATTCAGCAAACTATATCGGCCTTATTTTTGGGTTAAGAACAATAAATTTATTTTTTGTCAAGTGTTGCAATGAATTCATTAAAATCAACGAAAAATTGTCAATACAATGAATTCTTGTTCATTTAATTTTAATAAATTCACGGTCTTACTAAAATAGTTCAAACAAACAATTCAACAAGATTTCCCTGGAATAAAACACTTTTCTCCGACCTGACTAATCGACTGACAAAGCACAACCTATTCTACTGGCGATATAGATATAGCATTTAACTGGAAGACGCCGGACATGAACAAACTGTTAAATTGTTAAAAGTAATTCAAAGTATATACGATAGCACTGTTTCCGATGTTTTTGGATTGTCAAGAATATTTCCTTAGACTTCATGGAAGAGTTATTACTGCTTTGCGGTATACCTGTAATCTTAATGTTAATCTGAGTAAGTGAACGCTTAATATATATGTACAGTGCCGGTAAAAAAAATAGCACCACTGGTACAAGTTTCATTTTAACTTATTTAAATTAGTGAATAGAAAAATATTTACAGCTTCTACTAGTATTATGTTATTGCTTGAACTATCACATATCTCTATTGTATATCTCTGGCGTTAAAATAGTAACGGTTCTTTTCTTACAAGGCCATAATGCGAAAATCATATTTTTTGTGCGGTAAAAATAATAGCACTTACCGCAGTTTTCGTAACAAACAAATATTTTTTCTTGTGCATATTTCAAGCTAAGGCGGTCAAGTGTTAGAATTTGCTTATATTTATTTGGTATCTTCATTTAAAACACAAAATTTACAGTTTTTCAAAGAAAATGGGTTGTGGAAAGTATTATACCAACGAAAAATGGGAAATTATTAAAAAACGATCGCGGAAGGTAAAACGTATGAGAAGGAGTTGGGCCCATATATTGGATTAAATCCATCATGGATCAACGCGGTTAGGTAAGTATTCTCGAAAACCTTATTGCTCCTTATGCAGACGAAGAGATGGCCCTTTTGTGGGTCTTCCAAAAGGACAATGAACCCAAGCACATGGGTACGAAGGCTAAAAACTGGTTTGGAGATCATTCAATTAATGTGATGGAGTGGCCAGCGCAATCACCTGACCTAAATCCGATTGAAGATCTGTGGGCTAATGTGAAAAAAAGCAGTCTCTGAAACCAAACCGACTAGTCTCCTGACAGAATATTCCGGTAGAAAAGGCCAAAATTTGGTAAATTCAATGACCAGACGTTGTGAAGCAGTAATAGCCAACAAAGGCTATTCAACAAAAAACTAATTTTGCTCGAATACCCCAAAGAATAAAATCATAGTAAATGATTTTTTTATTTTTATGATGTTTTAGTTTTAAGTTGTATGATGAAGCAATGGTGCTACATTTTTTAACGCTTATTTATTTGAGTTTTTCGAAAAAAAAAATTGTTTATAATAAGTTGATGAATAAGAGTTGGAATTCTTTTTATATGATAATTTTTGAACTGAATATAAGTTTTTCCATATTCAAAATGTTCCTCAAAATATTATATTAAACTTCATTTTTAAACGAACTCTGGTTTTCGTAATGGTGCTATATTTTTTACCGCAACTGTAGATCTCTCCAGCAGAGAAAAAACAAACGTTGTGAGAAAGAAAGTGTACAAACTTCTTTCAGAGATATTTACTGCTGGCACAATTTGGAAAAAAACTGTATTTATTTTAAGTTCGATCCATAATTTTATCGTGCTCAAAGAACGTTTTCAAATTAAGACAAATCTTTGACAGCCGGCTAATGATTTACAAGAAAATACTTTCACAACCTAGTGCCTAGATCTACTAAATTAGTTTGAGCTTATTAAAGCTTTCCACATAAATTGTTTTTGAATCTTAGATTATGTTGATATAATTCTGATGATATATACAGTGAAACTCGCTTACGTGAAACTCGCTTTAGTAAAAAACCCGCATAACTGAAAAAAAAATTACTTCAAGGTTTCTATTTTTCTGTAGAAAATAACTGGGTTAAGTGAATAACTAAAAATCGAACAAAAATCGAGTGCTGAATTGTTTCATTTTTGTATACGTTTACCTCCTTCCTCCACCACTTCCGCATTCATGACACATGTAAATGCTAAGTTTTAAATAAAAGGAAAACCCCGCAATTGTTGTTTTTGTAACACGAAATGTTTCTGTAAAGTTTTTTTTGTTAATAACTGGGCCCTGTTTTTTTATTTAGATAAACCAAACTTGTTTATAAAAACAATTGGTAAACATTTAATACAGGTTGTTTTTCAGCTGTTAAGGTTCAATATATGTAGTAAAAATTGTAACGTGTTACGTGACACAAGGTCATCCTTACTGAAATATATTTTTCATTTATCAAGATTAACTTAAATTTGTTTCAGTTATTCGAGGTCCGCTTAAGTGAAAAGCCCGCTTCATATTTTTCGTCGTTTCGCTCAAGCGGGTTTCACTCTATTGTTAAACGAAAAGAGTCAGTCTTATTTCAAAACGATTCATTTTTGTTTTAACATTTGTTTTTAATTTTTGATGCTTATTCGATTTTTATTGAAGCTTTATATGTTTCACCGCTTACGAGCACATAACTTTGTTTTAACAATTTTATTTCGACATTATTAATGGTTAATTATACTACACACAATTTTGCCAATACAAGATCTCCATAGAAAAAAATCAAAAAGTTTGACAAGTCTGTTGAAGCTATATGTATTCCGATGAACAGGGCACATACATTATAATCCCTCCTTGTGTTGATAATTTGTATGATATAAAATACTAGCAGACCAGGCGAACTTCGTCTCGCCCCAATTTAACGCCTTCAAAGGAACTGCAGAGCTATATTAAAACACAGATAGTTTAAATTGTATGTGATTTCTTTGAATGGAATACAAATAAGGAGAGAGTTATATGATAAACAATGTTTTCGATTTGTTTTTCGGCTCAAAAACAAACAACAAAGACCGTTTACTAACACGCGAATAAGCAACGTATAGCTGACCGTGCAAAAAACAGAGAAATTCGAGATTTATTCCACAGACTTACAAGGATTGACCTTGCGTATTGATTGTCAGCGCAAAAGCCAATCGAACGTGGAATTGAATCCGCTTGAATTGGAATGGAAGATCAGTTGGAATAATCGGAATTCGTGGGATAAGAACTTAGGCTAGGTTATGTAATTGGGCTCACAATTGATGCCCTTATCGTCACACTTATAGATCAATGTAGATCCATAGTTTTATCCGGGAGTGTAATCACTCGTATCCGATAAAAACCCTGTGCTCTCCGAATTAATCAAACCATTTCTCTTCCTTTCCTTTGGATTTGTCTTTGATGATCATGGCTGGAATCAGCGCAGCCTATGTTTATAATCGATCCCATCTTCAGCTGAAAAAATGCGCCAGAGTTCCTGGGACATTAAGGCAATTCAAAAATTTCGTCGGATAGTTGATCGCTTCATCCTCGTCGGTCACACAGCAGTTCTCCAGCGATTTGACTTTGAATAATAAAATTCAAGCCATCGACGACGTCCTTTTTCTTCGCTGCTATTATTGCCCATTCACAAATCCAATCGAGATTTTTATAATTTTTTGGAATGCCGGGGAACACTTTACTGTGGTGATGAGTTTCTCGTTCAACGTTGTTAACTCGCAAAAATTTGTCGAGAATGATATAAATCCAATCGAGACATCAACAGATTTTTTTTTTGGGACATTGCCAAGTGCCAGCAGTTGTCTTGAGAATTCAGTAGCCGATGGGACGACGATTTTAAGCATCCATTAAGTTCTTCGGCAGCAGTAGATTTCAGGGTGACGGGAAGCGTTTCACGAAAATCTCCGCTGAGCAATATCATATCCCCATCAAATCATTTCGAATCACCTTGTAAATTCCTTCATTGTTATGTCAACTGCCTCCAAGGCTCGTTTATGCGCCCTCATGCATTCATTCCAAGTTATGATTTTGCATTCTCGCATCAACTTCGCTTTCGCCGAATTTTTGGTAATTGTCCACGTTATTGGTTTGTCAACCGTTAACAAATTTATCGCCAGTTTCAAAGCGGGAATGTGCAGTTCGACCGCCTTCAAACAGTGTGGCAGCAATGCCATAGATACCATAGGATGCAACAGGCAACGAAAGAAATCGTGGCCGAATTGTTGCTAGAATCAACTAAATGCCGAATGTCTTGCATCTTCGACCGGGAGCCTCGAACAAGTAAATGCAATTGCAGAAGCGTATTCCAAAGCAGCGCGGTTGAAGTCTACATTTACCCCTTTTCTTCTTCTAATAAATTTTTGACGAATTTGTGGTGATGATTTTTCAGTTTGAAGCCGTGCAATATGGCCACGTCTCCATTTATTTCTTCGTACCTCTTGCGTTTGATTATTAGTGATATTCTGATTATTTATTATTGCAAGACCTGTATCTACATGTCCAAGGTTAGATCGGAATCAGTGTTATAATACGTGAATCAATTTCAGCAAGAAAAATAGCACATTTTCTGAATAGAAAATTATAATGTGAAAAGGACACCTGTCTAAGTGAATGTATAACGCAATCAACCAGGTTGTGGCATTGATAACAGCACAGTGTCATCTTATATATATCTCGTAAGCTTCTCCACAGAAAATGTCTTCTATCACAATGAGTTTCACAATAAACCGACATTTTCTAGGCTTCAAAATGATTTAAAAAAGAGAAACCAAAATGAAAGTGTGTGCATACAAAAAAACACATTATTTATAATAATAAAGCAATAACAAACATGTAGTTACATTTTCGGTCATAACTTCGGTTCTAGACATCGGACGGCAAACAGATTTCTTATATGCACTCTCCAGACATGTCCTAAGATCTCCCGAAAATTTCATTTAAATCGATCAAGCCGAAAAAAAGAAGATAGCGCACAAACCTAATTTGGATTGTTCTTTATATACAAGAAAGATATATAAGATATGTATACATTTTTTAATGATTTTTAAACATTTACTATTTCAAGTCATGGAACGCCATTTTAAAGGCAGAATACAAAAAAATTGTAAAGCACAATGCCAGTTTATATAAATTCCCACTTTAATGAAAGCAATTAAAATTCTTTCATTATATCATTTATTTCGACTGTTCCATATAGTGCTGCTTTCCCTAAATAATACCTTCTGTCAGTTTGTGCTATTGCCCTTGCTTCTAGATCTTTTGAATCTGGGTGCAGATAAAACACGACAACCTTAAATGTTGGCAATCTTTTATTAGACAAACATAAATTCCGCAAAGGCTCAGTTAAATTGCTTTGCAATTGTAATTCACCAAAACTAAAGTAGGGCAACATAATTTTATAAAATTTCCCCCCCCCCCATAATTTGTTCTTGGGGAAATTCTAAAGTAAAACTTATGTAGAACACCGACCATTTCCAATGAAACAAAACAACCTTATGAATTAAATGCCTATGCTGGGTATTCATTACTCCCAAGCTCCATTAGATAAAAACTTACATAAATAGGCACATCCTTTGCCATTTATTCGCAGTTTATGGTTGTGATGAACGAACATCCTTTTAAGGTTTCGTAATTAAAATTCTGTGAAAATTTAATGGATTTAAGATAAATATTCAAGTGGTATGGCAATTGACAATACTGTTTGTATCCGAATAGCAAAAGGATAAATAATAGGTATGTGAAAGGATTTTCGGAGAAAAAAAAATTCTTTTTCGATTTGATATCCTTCAGATAAGAAGATAAATTGCAAACGCATGTCATCTGTACAAAGTATAACAAGGATTTTTTTATCGGTTGGTATTTGATGAAGGAATCCAATGCAATAAAAAAGGGACAGCGATGAATATTGAAGTGAGATAAAGCCAATAAGGAGACTGTCTTGGGAGATTTTCTATATGCGGAGGGCTTTATTGCTATTTCTATTTAAGATTTTATCAAATTTAAACTAAAGCAAAAACTTTAATATCATGTTCCAGAATATCTCATGGCCCCACCAATTCTATGAATGATAGGTTATGGATATATAACGGAAACATTTACATCTCTAAAACAACTTCGAAATGTTAAACGTAAGTCTCTCATTATTTGATCACTATTTTCCAGTTGTATTCCTCCCTTTAAAATTTTCGACCGTAATACTCATGCTTCTAGAAGTGGTCATCAGTTTAACCTTAAGCCCATTTTCAGACGTATCGTTAAGTACGGAGATTCTTTCTTTAGTTAAACAACACGAATGTGGAATGCTTTACCCGAATTTACTTTTCCCTCCTATTTGGAAGTTCAACTCTTCGAAACCAATGTGCATCCGTATCTACTTTTAAATCCTTCCTTATATCCCTAATGTTCATACTTTATATTTATATTATTGCCGCGTCAAATATGAAAAAGAAAAAATCACCTATAACGTTCGAGGACACATTTGAAGAAAATCGCTTCAGCCGCTTAGGCCTTAGATCGATCTAAAGACAGGCAGACAGATGTAATTGAGGGACCCACTTTTTACTTATTATAATGTCAATTTTGATTAAAATCTCCAGTTGAATTTTTTTTACCAAATGCAAAACTTGCCCTATATTACCTACAAGCGGACCAGGCGAACTTCGTTCAAATGAACTGCAGAGCTATAATAAAACAGATATAGTTCTAATTTCAATTTGATTTATTTGAATGGAATAAAAATAAGGAGGGAGTGATATGACAAACAATGTTTTCGATTTGCTTTCCGGTGCAAAAATCATATCCCCGCCAAATCATCTCGAACCACCTTGTAGATCCTTCATTATTCGGTCAACTGTCTCCAAAGCTCGTTTATGCACCATCGTGCATTCATCCCAAATTATGAATTTGCATTCTCGCATCAATTTCGCTGTCGCCGAATTTTTGGTAATTGTGCACGTTATTGGCTTATCAACCGTGAGAAGATTTATCGCTAGCTTCAAAGCGGAATGTGAAGTTCGACTGCCCTTAAACAGTGTGGCAGCAATGCCATATATGCCATAGGATGCAACAGGCAACGAAATTTGAGATGTTTGTCAAATTGTTGCCATAATCAACTTAATGACGAATGTCTTGCATGTCCCACATGGAGCATTCAAAAAGTAAATGCGATTGCGGAATCGTATTCGAAAGCAGCGCAATTGAAGTCTACATTTACCACTGTTCTTCTTCTAATAAATTTTTGTCGAATTTGTGGTGGTGATTGTGCAGTTTAAGCTGTGCAATATGGACACTTCTCCATTTATTTCTTCTATACGTACTTTTTGCGTTTAAATATCACAGACACTCTCATTAATTATTCAAGACGTGTACGTCGTCCAAGGTTAGATCGGAGTCAGTGTAATAATACGTAAAACTCGAATCCATTGCAGCAAGAAAAAGAGCACATTTGCTGAATAGAAAATAATAATGTGAAAAGGACACCTGTCAAATCGCGCACAGCTTAAGTCAATATGTAACGCAATCTATCGGGTTTTTGCATTGATCCCAGCACAGTGTAAGCTTCCCCACCCAAAATACACACAAAACGTCTTCTATCGCAATGATTTTCACAATTAACTGAAATCTTCCAAGCTTCACAACGAATTTTCCAAAGTTAAATCGTCCACAAAATCCATGAAAAATTCTAGACAGTTGGACAAAATAAAATACCAAAATCCATTAAATGGGAATCAAATGCTGTGGATGTTTGCATACACGCGGGCAACAAAGAAAAACCTAAATGAAGTATGTATATACAAAACAAAACACATTTTTATACTAATAAAGTAATAACAAACATGTGAGTGCATTTTTGGTCATAGCTCCGATTCTAGACATCGGACAGCAAGCAAATTTCTTATATGCACTCTTCATATATGTTCTAAGATCTCCTTAAAATTTCATTCAAAATGTGGGTGGCAATAGCGCAGTGGATAAAGTGCTTGATTGCTAACGTGGGTTCGATCCCCACGTTAGGCGCATTCTTTTCTATACCTCCAATTTTAATTGGATGCCGCTCATGGTTTAAAATGAGACAGTCAATACCTGTTTCTCAAATCCACTGTGCCAAACTAGTTCCGTGCAATTTAGGTTGCATTTAAAAGACCTTGGGTCTTACTGGCATATAGTTAGATTAAAAAAAAAATGATTGAGCCGAAAAAAAGAATATAGCGCACAAATATAATTTGGATTGTTCTTTATATATAATATATGACAAGTAAAAATGGAATTTCTATGCAAATTATCGGTAATTCACGTCGATTACAATTTTTTTCGGAATAAAAGTTAAGCCCCCAACATTTTCAGACTGGAATGGGGCTCGTTGTTGATCCGTTTAACATTTAAATTATTCAGGCGAGTTCTCATTTTTTTCGACCATAGAGTTTTGTAGAAAAAAAAAACTCACCTAATGACAGCAAATTTCTAGCTAATTTTAAATTTATATCACTATTACTGAATCCCTAAATCCGCTATATCCATTCCTAACGTGATGTGTATTGAAAACAATAGATTGTGTACATTCGTTTGGTATGCAAGTGTCCTTAAAAATAAAGTGGTAAATTGCACTAATCCCGCGAATAACATTATCTGCATGGGTCAGTTTTTTGCTCTGAATTTACTATTTAAAATTTCAACAACCTGCAATTCCGCTAAGGATACAAAATCTATTAATCGCCTTAATCAATAAAGAATGAAATTAAACCTCTTTTTTCAAATGCCACAATTGTTTCACACAGATTTCAATAGGATTTACAAAATGTGTGTCAATAAAAATACAGGCAGAAATCAAAAGGATACTTCCCCAATAGGCGGATACAAATATTTGCCTTTAGGAAATCAAAAACCAATACAAACAAAAAAAAACTTTAAAAAATCCTTTCACACTATGATTACAAAATAACAGTTACATATATATCCTTTTGTTATAGCCCGCGAGGAGTACTAAAATCCTCGAAAAGCAAATAGGTTTTTGTTCCTTGTTTGTAAACGCCAACGCCAACGTGAACAATTTTTGGCCACGCCGCCGGTCGATGTATTCATTTTAAGTTCATTGTCTGAGTATTGATTTCATTTTCACATTCTTTCCTAAAAATGGTATTTCCAATATACATATGTATAGGTAGGTAAGTTTGTATTTAAAATAAATATATCCGGATGTGTATAAGGCATTCAGGATTTTTAAAGCCTACTAAAACTATCTCCTCACTAGATTTCACCGTGGCTGATGATATAGAGATGATGATGTTCCTGGATTCAGATGGAAATGATGTTCCTTTTCGGTGGTGGTGCTAGCCATTTTATTGGAAATACATTAGTAATCTTGTTTTTGGTTTTGGTTTAAATCACATTTGGTCACAATAGCCTATTGTTGCTTCCTATAAAAGAGAAAAATCAGCGATGAAGATTTATAGAAAGTATCTATTGTTTTTTTTTTTTTTGCCTTATAAATTTAAAAGGAGAAAACTCACATTTTTAAAAATTAATTTTTAATTCGGCATAAATGATAATTTGATTGTAAAAAGGATCCGATGACGCGCAGAATACCTGTGGTCGTATTTAATACCTTTATGGATGTTTTGTATAATTGTTTAGAGGCATTTCAGTGACAATTGTCACTTCTTTGGGTCGTTGCTCATGATGCTGGATGCCAACACTGCTGCCACATCCTCCTCCTCCACCACCTCCGCCAGCAATAATGCCACCACTGCCGCCTTTATCGCCTTTCTTACGTGCAGCTTTCTGCGTTTTGAGCTAAATTATAAGAAATACAATAAAAACATTTTAACAATTTATTAGTTTTGATATGAATTGTAAGACTTGGAATATATTTACACGGTGTATTGTCTCTTCGAAATTCTGATGGGGCTCCCGTTTAATTGTCCCGCATTTCATTTTTTCCGTTGACTGAAAAAAATATAAAAAAAAACAATATATAGTATTAAAATACTTTTAGCAAAAGACATTTTCTAAGGATGATGTGCATAAAAAACAAATCAATCCAATTAATCTTTAATGACCTTTTCATTGATCTTGATTTTTTGAAATTTTTGAATATTCTGATTATCATGTTTGGTTCTCTTAATACAATTTTTTTTTTTCATAAATGTTGATTTTCTTATATATTTTTAATAATGAAATCAAACCATACTCCAGTCAACCCTTTTGTATGTCTTATCTACGGGTAGTGGACTGTTCATAAGTGTTAGCAATTCAAATAAGAAGAATCAGAAATTTTGCGCCTCATTAAAATTTAAACGACTCCTTAATTGCAATTTTCTCCAAAAACCCTCGGCTTAGCTTACATATATACAGGAAAGCACCTTTTTCCAGATAAAATTCCGCACTCTTTTCATATTCTTTTCAAATACAAAGAAGAGAAGAAAAAAAAACGATTGCATATCTCGATTAAAATTGTGGTTTAAGCCAAGTGCAGAACATTTCCGCAACGTACCATATTATGTACAAATTGCAATTTTCACCCGGAGGACATGTTGTTTGTTTGTTGTTGTTTTTTTTTGGCAACCGAAATAAAAGACTCAACAAATTGACCAGAGTCCTTGGTGACATTCTAAGGACAGCAACACAAAAACTCATTTCAGCCAAGTGGACTCAAAATGTTGCCGCGTCGCGCCAAAGTAATAAGCAGTTACCACTTCAAAACAAAAACTAAGAGGACATTAACAAAAAAAAAAGTCAAACAAAAAGTACACAAAATCATCCTCGAACATCAATAGCAGGGGATAGCTGTACTAACGAAAAAGAGGATTTAAATTGAGAGGAAACAAAAATTTAATCTTTTTTTGTATTTTTTTTTCTTGCTTCTTTTTCGGCAAAAGAATTTTAAAGAAAATCCACCTGACTGATTTTAAATACGTACGAAAAGAGAAAGGAGAATTTTTGATCTACTTATATAAATGAGTTTTTCAACTTGGTTGCTCGAAATAGGAATAGTTTTTAGATTTTTTTTCCTCGAACTCCTTTAAAATTAAAGTTTTTATAGTTTCAACTTTCGAAGAGAGAAGGGCATGCAATAAAGTCAGTGTACTCCCGTTGTGCATTTTATGTTTTAAGGAGGAATCAAAGGGATATAAGTATTAGCTCATAATTACAATTTGTAGCAGAAATTAAAATTTTCTTCTTTCGTTCAGAGCAAAGCACTGAATAGAGTTCGAACGAACACATAGATTATGCACTGAACTTGTTCCAAACAGAGAGAGCTATGAACACTGATATGTTTAAACACACTTGAACAACACAAATCAGAATACATTTGCATCTTTAACCATAAAAAGCAATTTCTACCCTTTTTTGCACACTGATACACACCAGATACAGACAATCAACAAGCGATCAACTTCTTTCGCCAACTGGTCTATCTAATTATTTTTTTCTTCATATTTTACATCTTGGCACACATGGCATTTGGTGCGTTCAGCAATTTAATCACACGCTCGACGAAAAAAGAAACACTAATTTGGAGCTCTGCATGCTCTGAGTTAAAAAGAAACACAAGCAAATTTTTTGACAACTCAGACTCTGCTCTGAACTAAAAAAGAAAAACGTCTAATAGGTACACTGAGCAGCGCCGTGTCATAGGCCAAAATTTATAAAAGTATAAAATGCACGACTGGATCGTACGAACTTGCTATTCTACATAGCTAAAAACTTTAATGTAGCTAATTGTAGTAGGGACTCCCCGCGATAGCAGCTAAACGCTAATTAATGTTGCCAGAATAAATATAAATGAATTATCAAAAACGACAGAGATGGCGCGATAGTTGTGTGTTCGCCTGTCAACCTCAAGGTCACAGGTTCGAACCCTGGGGTAGTCTATGCCCACATATTTTTCTATTAAAAATCAATTCTAAAATAATTGTCACACAATGAGTTGCTGGATTACTCATTACATGCTGCTTAGGCATAGCACTAACAACATGTGATTGAGTAAAACTAGTATACCGATAAATATGGCAACGAATAAAAAAATGCGAATTTTAACGAACATAGATAAATAAGACACGGAAATTTTTCCGCATTAGTTCAGCCGCCATCCCTGGAGATAAAATCTGAGACAACAACCACCTGCAAACTCAGAACATCGCGCCACACTTCTTTCCTATCTTTCTTTCTCTTCCTTAACCACATAACCACGCTGTGTTGAAACATTTAAAGGGTAGTATAATCCCTTGAGGGCGTGTAGATTATAAAAAAAAACAGTACGTAGTTTGTCAGAAATATCGATTACTTCATTCACATTCATTTGGTGCGCCGAAGAGTGGAATATTTTTATGTTGAGAATTAATTCCAATGGACACTGAATAAAGGCATATTTTTTGTGTAAAAGCGACTGTAAAGTCCCGTTATAATTGCATGGATTATTAAAATTCTTAAGTGAAGTAAGGTTTCAGAACTTCTAAAGAGAATGCTCTCCAAAAAAAAAACCCTTTTGCACCAAGAATAGCGATTTTTCCAAAGTTTTCGAAATTTGGTTCATTTGAATTAAGTCAGTTGTGAAATTACTTGTAATACGTCAGTATTTTGATAAAATCAGGTCAAAATTATAATTCAGTAAAGTTACCGCCAAATAGACATATTTTGAATAAAAATTAGAAGACTAAATATTTTAAATACAGCCCAGAAGGCAAAAATAGACGTTTGCCACGGGAAGGTTATTCAAACCTCCAAAATGAAAATAAAAATAATAAAATGCACGACTGGATCGCACGTACTTGCTCCTATGTTCGATCACATTATATGCATGAGATTCCTAATGGAAACGGCTAAAAATATGTTTAAAGTCGTTTTCCACTTAATTTTTTATATATAAATTTCTTACATTAAAAAAAATTGGTATGAACATTTTAAATATTTAATAATATAAATTTTAGAACAAAATCTTAGAAGAAATCGCCCACCCGTTTTCGAAATATTGAATTTTCAGAAAAAAAAATATTTTTTTTCAAAAATGCAAAAAAAAATATTTTTCGAAAATTTTGAAATCCAGTATAATTTAGAATTCACGGGAAATCCTGTATACAAATTTTGATCGAAATCCGTTGAGCCGCTAATGAGAAAGTCGAAAATCAATAAAATGGTTGTATGGCAGGTAAAGTTAGTAACAAAATACTTTAAAATATTTTTTCGGCTAAAATGTAGACCATACTCAAATTAGTACACATACCAATTTTATCAAAATCGTTGGAGCCGTTTTCGAGATAATTAAGATGGTAGAAAAATTTGTATGGCAAGTACCGTTATTTTTTGGGGCTGAAACAACGATTCCAAAATCTATTTTGGACAATCAACTAAGACGCCTAACCACCAAATATGAACAAAATTGGTTCAGCCGTTTAGGCTGTAGATCGTTCTGCGGACAGACAGACACACGGAATTGCCGGACCCACTTTTTTGGTGTTCTCTTTCATTGTAATGTCAACTTTGATTAAGATCTCGAGTTCGATATTTTTTCCAAATGCAAAACTTGCACCTGTACCTGCAAGTAAAAATGAGCGCAGTGCAACTTGTCTTGACAATTATAGATAAAAAGATACTCTTTCCTAAAGAAAATAATACACAAGAAGGACATCTACAGTGATCTCACTATCTGCCAGATGACTCGAACCGCCTCCAATTCTAGCTATTAGACATCAAAAATCAAATTCATAGGGTATAAATGATATAGGCCAGAGCCGAACAAAAAATGATTGGCGAATGGTGGCCTTCACTGATGAAAAGAATATTAATTAAGATGGACTACAACTTTTATTTGTATGGTCTTAGCAAAGAGGAACGTTTTTTAACACGCCATCATAGCCGAGAGAGTGGAGTAATGATCTGGGGTGCGCTTGCGATCACTTATTATTCAAAGCACAAAACTGACGGAAATAACCTACAAGGAAGTGTTGGAATCACCTTGTCCTAATCTGAGGGATTTTTATGGATCTTGCAACAGATGAACACACCAATTCATACTGCTCGTATTGTAAATTTTTATATTGCAAGCCAACAAGTTCAAGTGATGAATTGAATTACATAAAATCTTTGTATGACTAGATCGGATTTTTGAATTAATTTCAAAAAACGGTGGTCATACCCACTACTAAATTATTAAACAAAAAAAAATAATCCATAAAATCAAAATGTTATATTTTCCACAATTTTTGCTGTTGCTTTTATTCTTGTGAACCAATTTTGCTGCTTATTTTTTTTGAGTAATTTTACAAACTTTTGAAAAAATATCCGTTACTTTAAAAAGGGAAATTATTTTTGGAAGTATGATCAATGGAGAGATTAATAGCCTTTGCTTACCGTCAACACAAAAGTTTGTTGTGGCCATAAAAACTGGCCATAGCATACCGTTTAGTTCAATTTTATTTTTGCCTTTATTCAAGTGAACTACAGTTTTTTTTTTAAATACCTTGTGGCGTGTACTTTTTAATTTTCCATACTTTTTTAAATTTATTTTCGGCTGTGAATCGCGAGGCCCTTAGCACCACGAGGCCGTGAGCCGTTGCCCACATCGTTATTAAAAGAATACCATTTAAATTGTTGGACATATTATATAAATTCATGTATCAAAAATTAAATTCAAAAATCGTTAGAGCGGTTATTAAATTTTTTTTTTAATTTTTAGAAAAAAAATTGATTTTTAGCCAACTTATGAGTCCAAGTGAGATCACCGGGACGAAGCGCAAATTTTGTGGACTAAATCCGGCTTAAAGCTATTTTGAATCAATAATTCAACATGTCCGATTAAATATAATGCTTAGTCTTCTACTTGGCAAAAAACACCGTCTTATACAATTCAGTGACAAGTTTTATAAAAAAATCGTTTTTCAAAAAAAAATGTATTTATTTATTTTTTTTTTAAACCGAAAAACCATTTTTTTGAAAATTTTAGTACCTACGCAGTTTTATTAATACTTCTATGAAGCAGTTACATAGAGAAGAGAAAGTCCAAAATATGAAAAGTGGTTCTATGGGAAGTACGTTTAACAAGTAGATACGCAAAGTAAAATATTTTTTTACTTAAAAGTGGACGGCACTAATTTAAGAACACAGGCTTTTTTTATAAAAATTCTTTTTTCTTTCATTAATTTTATTTCTTAACGTTTTTTTAACATTGCTATGGGAGGTACCATTGTTTTTTTTTTATTTTAGGAAAATAAGTTTTTTCACGATAATGTCAAGAAACTACAAAAGTTTCGAAAAAAATTTGTTGAGTTTCGAAAAGATAGTGAAGAGTTGTTTTCGAAATTTTTAATTTTCAAAAAACAAAAAACGTTTTATGTTTCTTTTTAGTTTCAAAAATATTGAAAAATGTTGGTTTTCATTAGTGTTTAAATTTTTTAGAAGCTTCTGTATAAAAAATTTCAAACAAATTAATTCAACCGTTTTCCAGAAAATCGAAAACCAAAACTTGTCTCGACTAGAGCTACCAAAAATAACCATTTTTAACCAAAGTTACCAAAAAGTATCTCTTGCTTGATTAATTAAGTGATTCTTTTTATAAAAGTCGTTAAGCCATTTTTGAGATATATAAGATTTTCCCCTTTGGAAAAAAAAATTATGGCAGATACCGTTTTTCAAAGTCACAGTGGCATCGAGATTAATGAACAGGCAGACGAGATGGCCCGACCGGGATCGTCCTTAATAGCTCCCTTTTCAGAAAATGTCTCTATCCCACTCGCTGAAGGGAATTTTTGTTTCAGTTCTTCGCACGGAATCCATCAAAAGATGGAACAGCCTAGCCGACTATACGATATCTGGAATAATATGGCCTACATCGAATAAATCCCACACAAACGATCTCATTTGTAGACCAAGGCGGCCCATAGCAGAGATAGTCGCTATTTGCACTGGCCCTTGGGTGAGCAGACATCAAAGATGGGTATTCCCATAACAAGTTCTGCCGCAGCTATAAAAACCGGTATACAAAATTGCACTCGGCAACATGACACAGTGACCTGCTACGGAGGAAAGCACCGGCAATCAATTTTGTTCGATCCTCAGGAAATTGGCCTTGTTCTTCAATGTCGTGTCTGTTGTACAATGTGTATCACTTTCTTTGTGAATGTGCCTAGCTAAAACCAGGACATTCGGTCTAGGAGAACATTTTTTCGGTAAAATGTGCGAAGTCTCCTCTTTGCACTTAGAAACATCCTGAAATTCATTCAGCAATCAAAATATCCCATAACCAAAATGTATTCTCCTTTTTTGGTATTTTTGTGATAAGCTGACAAGCTTGAGCCTTGGTAGCGTACATGAGCCATAATATCTTAGTAAGATGACTTTGTTTAATTTTAATTCTACTAATTCTATCTTAACATTATTTTTTTAAATATCAAAAATTCCTCCCTACTCGATTTTCAACTTGCCTGCCAACTTGCTTCCCTACTGTCTTCAAAAATTCAATGTAAGTAGACGAAAAATTTACAAACGAGTGGCATCAGGTTAACTAAGCAATTTGGTATACATGCATACATTTCTTATGTAAATTTTGAACCTAAAGTGTTGAAAAAAATAATATCCGAATCGTTTTTGTAAAAATTTTAAAAGCTACAGATTTTACCTAGAAAATACTCATCAATCAGTGGACTAAATATGTCCTCTGTCGTAATTATAAATAATGTCAATCTTAGAATAAAGGTAGCAACAACTTTTCTTAATTATGTACTTTGGTTTATTTTTTAAACTTAATTTATTGGTGAAATTCATCTTTTATACCATTTTGACCACGTCTTATTGAAGAAACGACTTTAAGAACTGTAATTTTTATTTAATGCGGAACGACATCAGCTGTGAACGAATAAATGGAATCCCCTGCAACCGATACCATAATGTATTATAATGTATACCCACTCGCACATACCTAGACCAACAGTCCCAACATTCATAACGGTGCTAAGAAGCCAAATATATGTAAAAAAAAAAAAACAAATTCTGATGACATGAGAAATCGGAAAACAAGAAAGGTCCTGCAGTTGGTAAAAAAGGACATCATTATAATGATTCTGTTTGAAATTTTTATTGAAAGGACTTGTGAGCTGAAGACAAAAAAAAATTGAAAAAAAATCACAAAAATACAGGACTCGGGGACAGAAAAAACAACAAATTGTCCTTCGCCCCAAGGACAGTGCTTCAGATCCTGTCGTCTTTATTAATACGAAAATATCTGTAGCAGGAGGATAGCTCTCTCAATGTTACTTACTTTTAATTGCATTCCTTCCGTCTGATTGAGCTCATCGCCGCTCTGTCGTAACCCATTGAGGAAACGAGCAAAAACTGTCCGTCTTTTGGCCTTGTTGCGTCCCTCTGGCGGTGCGATGCGATGCAATGCATTAGGATGATGATGGTCGTTACGGTTGTTGAATGGTGTGGATGTTAAGGTGGAATATTATCAAGACCGGCAGCAGGCACAGACAGGAAGACAAACATTAAAGTGAACCTCTGTTTGGCATGGCGGTTCTTTTATTTCACTTTAGCCCACCGCCGCCCCAGCCAACCGATTTTACTCACCTGTTGCCGAGAAGTCGTAGAAAAAGTTCGTCCTGTTGGTTGAGTAACTATGTTGCATGCCATTCAAATTGGCAGCGGATTTCGAGTCAATTGCACTGCGAGCCATTCGTGCAGCTAGATCGCTCTGGGCAAAGCTGTATATTTCGTTCTCTTCGCGATTCGAGAGACAACTGGAAGGCTATTTCGGAATAAAAAAAAAGATTGAAAGTTTTGTCAGCACACAGAATGGTGGAATCACTTCGGTTTTTTTTTTTTTTTTTTTAAAGTAGCATCAGCCGTGTTTATGCTCATTATCATCTTACCAAATATTTTCCGGGAACATAAAGTGGTTGACTGTGACTGTTGGGCAGGTTTGCTTGATTGCCAATGCCTCCACGATGTGGGCGGGTCGTGGTGAGGCCAGCAGCTATTCGGACGTGTCGTTCTTTCCACTTAGATAAGCGGACTTTTTCGATGGCATCCAAAATGTCTTCGTAGGGCAGTGATATATGTTTCGTGTAATGAGACGCTAATCCTTCGAGATATCCTCGTTTACCTTCCTGAAAAAAAATTAAGAATCATTGCAGCAAAGGTGTTTCGTCTAATTAAAGTTTTTTTTTTCTTGTATGTATTTGTAACACATAATTGCCTGCAATTGCCCACTACATTATCGGAAGCAAGCTCAAAAGCAATTACAGAGAAAGTATTTTCTTATTTGGTTTGAGGGTAGGGCTCATTAATGTTTAATTAACAAACTTTTCAATTAGTATTTTTATTATTATTTCTTATGACTTTTGTATTTATCGAAAAACTTTATTAAACCAACATATAAACGAAATAAGTTTTTTTGGGCTATTAGGGTCATTTGTCATTATTATCGTCATCGGTTATACGATTGTCCTTAAACTAATTGAGTTGGTATGCAGTGCGGTGTTGTGGACTTGGAGGCTTCAGTCATTCGGGTCTAAGTTATTCATGCAGTGTATAGTTTTTTACTTCGACACTGTCGTCTGCCAAAAAATATACTATAGAAGAGTAAGGTAAAAAGAACTAATTTCCTAAAAGTACCAGAATCAAGGGAATTGAATCGAAACTCAAGTATGAACCCTTAATTAGAGGCTTAAAATCAAAATACAGTAGACTCTCGATATAGTGAATCTCGTTCAAGTGAACTATCCAATATAGTGAACACACACAATTTTATACAGAGTACTCTAAATAGTGAACAAGAAAAATCTCGATAAACTCGTAGTAAATACTGATCTTTTCTCAGAATTTTTCATCTACAATGCGTCCATACCTTGTCGATAGGGCTTTACCGTTTAGTTGCAAGTCGTTTTAACCATAACCCAGTAGCAAATTTCTCAAATTTCATGCATGAATCACCAACCTTTTCATCAATAAGTTGAAGCTACATCCCATGAATTTGGTATGAAACCATCGATGAATTTAACATGGGGCTGTCATAGGCGTTCCCCAAGTGATTTTCGAGGTGAATATTTACCAGTGAAATCACGAAGTAGGGGTAACGAGTTTATTCATAAGCCAATTATATGTGACGAAAAATAGCATGTTAAGCTGTGAAATTACTAGATAACTTAGAGTTGCTTATTCAACAGGTGAAAAATGACATGAATGCTGATCCATTAATTCACTCTGTTAATGTAATTCGATAATTCGCCTATGAATTATGATGAAAAATGCCATGAATGTTCAATTATGAAATCAGTAGGTAATGCATTTAATAAAACCGAGGTAAAATTGCCTCCCAGAAACATATGTCTGATCAGTACCTCTCTTCATACACACACATATAATTAAAAAGAAATGTTAGTTTTGCACAGAGTAATCTGCAGCCCCAAATGAGAGACCCTATTGCCAAAAAGAAAAGGACATATAATCGACGCCAGCTATAACGACGTTGCTTATAACGACCAGCCACTTATAGCGACCACTTTTCCTTCATTTGGTTGGTTTTCATACAATTTGCACAAATAAAATGCGCGACTGGATCGCACGTACTTGCTCCTATGTTCGATCACATAATACGCAAAAGATTCTTAATGTAAACTGCTAAATGTATTTTCAAAGTCGTTTTTCACTTAATTTCTTATATACAAAAATTCTTAATTTTTTTTCTAAAAAACAAATGGTATGAACATTTTAAATATTTAATAATATAAACTTAAAAACAAAATTTCAGAAAAAAATCGTCCACCTGTTTTTGAAATATTGGATTGAAAAAAAAATATTTTGTTTTAAATCCAAAAAAAACTATTTTTCGAAAATTTTGAAATGCAGTATTATTTAGAATTCGAAGGAGATCCTGTATTACAATTTTTATCGAAATCCGTTGAGCCGCTTAGGGAAAGTCAAAAATCAATAAAATGGTTGTATGGCAGGTACTGTATTAATATTTAAAATTTTTTTTTGGACCACGATGTAGACTTTACTCAGAGTAGTTCACACACCAATTTTTATCAAAATCGTAAGATAATTTAGATGGTAGAAAAATTTGTATGGCAAGTACCATTTTTTTTTTCTATTTTGCACAATCACCCAAAACGCCTAAGCACCAAGTTTGAACAAAATCGGACAGACAGATAGACGGAATTGTCGGACCCACATTTTTGGTGTTCTCTATTATCGTAATGTCAACTTTGATTAAAATGTCAAGTTCGATTTTTATTCCAAATGCAAAACTTGCCTTATAGTACCTACATATATTGCAAGTAAAAATACGTTTCTAACGACGCTTATAACGACCGAAAAAGAATGTGAGACTGAGAGAAATTGAAAACAAAAATGTAAACAGAAGGAAGGCTAATGTAGAATGTCATGTAAAGAATAATTATTAACAGAATTGAGTTTGAGTGTGTCCGAACAAGTACACATTCAGTTTTGCGCATTTGGATCTATACATATATGTAGTTGTAGCCTTTTGAGTTCTTTACTTTATCACCAAACCAATTTTACTGTTCTTTTTATTGGAGTACGTTTTGGTATGGGTACCTACATTTTTGACTTTCGTACAGTTACTATATTCAGTGGACACGAAATGAATATTTCTGGGTGGAAAACCATCCAGTAGGAAATTTCAAAAAATTCATGCATGAATAACCAACTTTTTCATCAATGAGTGGAAGCTACACCCCATGAATTTAGTATGAAAACATCGATGAATTTAACATGGGGCTGTCATAGGCGTTCACCTAGTGATTTTCGAGGAGAATATTTTACAGCGAAATCACGAAGTAAGGATAACTAGTTTATTCATAAGCCAATTATATGTGACGAAAAATGGCATGAACGTTAAGCTGTGAAATCACTAGATAACTTAGAGTTGCTTTTTCAGCAGGTGAAAAATGGCATGAATGCTCATCATTAATTCACTCTGTCAATGTAACTCTTTAATTCTCATATGAATTTTATATGATGAAAAATGCCATGAATGTTCAATTATGAAATCACTAGGTAAAGTCCGTATGATACCTACTTGTTTTTTTCCCCATTTTGTACGCATTAAATAACATGAAAGTGGCAGTTTTCTGTGAAAGAAGAAATATGTTTTTTACCGAAACAGAAACTTTGTATATGTCTGTTATACCCCCAAACACCATTTTATTAATTTAATTAAAATTAAAATGTAGTCTTGATAAAATCTTGATGGAAACGTAAACCTTATCAATAATTGATTCTTTTAAATTTGATCTGATGTCGGTCTTAGCAATTCATTTTGTCAATTCTGCTGCGTAGGTTCTGCTCTTTCAGTCGCCAGCATTACGTATTGAGTATAATACGTTAAAAGAATATTGGAATTTTTAAATTTTGTTTTGAATATAGTTGAAGATGGGGGTGGCCTTGGCGCGATAATTGTGTGCTCGCCTGTTAACCTCGTGGTTGCAGGTTCAAATCCTGCCGTTGTCTATGTCTTCTTAAAAACCAGTTCTCAAAATTGTCATAAAATAAGTTGCTGCTTTGTTCATTACATGCTGTTTAGGCATAACACTAACAACATGTGATTGACTAAACTAGCATACTACCCATAAATATTACAACAAAATAAATAAACTAATGCGAATTATAAAGGACATAAATAAATAAGACACGGTAATTCTCTCCGCATTAGTTCAGCCGCCATCCCTGGAGATCAATCTGAGACAACAACCAGCTCTAGTCTCAGACCATCGCGACACACATTTTTCCTATTCTTCTTTCTCTTCGACCACTGGATGCCCGCGTTGTGTTAAGAAAAATATATAAAGGCTATTCATAATCCCTTGAGCGCGTGCAAAGTTATAAAAAAAAAGGAACACCCACCAGTCGCCAAATATCTTTAGGTTAATAATTGAAACCTTTCAGCTGGCTCAATAAGATTTCTGAACAAAAAAAAAACTTTTGCTGTGTTAAATGATGATAATGATCGCGAACAAAACTGGAGTTTCAATGAAAGGCAATGTTCGTCCCTCTTCTCATGGTAGATAAAACCTCTTTTTTAAGGCTTTTTTGTTTGCATTTTGTTTGTTCTCGGGAAGAAAACAAAACAACCACCGCACCGCAGAGAACCAAACATAATTTGCTAACGCATGAACCTATAGATCACTCTTCATCAGCGGGATTATCGTTAATGATTTTGTAACTGAAAATATAGTCAATTGTAAGATTCAATTAATTTGAATTTAGTTAACTGATGAAAAAATGCGCAACCATTTTCTTATGACATCATAACATATTACTCATCGATGGAAATAGTCGATGAACCCATTGATGAATTCACCAAAAAATATTCATTGATGTCGAAATTTCCTACTGGGCAGTTTCATACTTTACTTTACGCGCACACGAGATGACCTATTCTGGAGGAAAAAATGTATAGATGTACCAACTTCTTTTGTGTAAGTATTTTTGCCCTGACTCTCAAAGGCAGAAAGTTGTGTGTGGATTAGTGTTCCACCTCGTTCTTCCACTCAAAACTTGTAGGAAATTTCATTCCGTTTAGTTCCGTAAACTTCGCTTCCCTCTTTATCAAATTCATTGCTCTGGCGGAAGAATTCATCTCGTGTGCACTGGCACATTCTCATTATCATTATTGAATGAAAATTTATTGCAGGTAATGGTTGTGCTTTGAGATTGACAGAAGTTTTGGATTTTGTGTTTGTTTCTGTTGTTGCATTGCATTTTATTTATTGTTTGATTTTAGTGAAATAATCATGAGATAGTGAAGTAGATGATGATCCTGAAATAAATTTTATTCCGTTAAAGCTATAGAAGCTATTGAATTACTGCCCAATTTTGTATATTGCAATGATTACAACGAAAACATTATCCATAAGTCATCTCTCTGCTCTTGAAAAAAGTTTTAAAAATGATTATACAGGGTGTCCCACAGTCGCCGCCGGAAACGAAAACTATGGGTTCCTGGGTCATTCTAAGTCGAAAAACGTATGAGGTAATTTTCTCGTTTTCGCTCAGTTTTGGAGTTATAACAGTTTTTATGATTTTGGCTCTCTTTTCCTTAAACTGGCAATATCTTTGCTAAATGACGTCGGGTTCTGAGGAGGTTTTTTTATCCAATCCAGAATTTATATATCTTATAATTTGTTTTACAATTTGTTTTTGTGGGAATAACAGTTTTCCAGCAAATTTCAAACAAATCCAATTTTTATTGTTTTCTTAATTTGTTTTCTCACTTTGATATCATTTTGTTCAAAAAAAAGCACATTGATAAGTAGTAATTTTGTTTGCTTATTATGAGCCCAGTTTATTTTCTTAAAACAACTTAAATTTTATTGAAAAAAAGGATATTTAAAGTACATAATTAAAAAGTAAACAAATTGAAAGGAATAAAAAAAATTAAATCGAAAGTTTTGTTTATGTAAGTTACAAAAGTTGTTCATGCGGGCGCCTAATAATATGAGCGATGTCATCATTTTATAATTCACATGGAGAAATCGGCGTCATTTTTCGAGTGTCCCCACAAGAAATAGATCCATATGTTACATGTTGATCTTCGAGTGCTCGTGGCAGGATTATCGCGAAAGAACTTCAAAACACTTTCATCTACTAGAATGTTTGCTAGCAGCTCATTTTGCCCGTTTGCTACTCGATGTGGATTAAGCGCTCCTTCTGTGTGGACACTATTTAGTAGGCGATTTAGGATATGGTCATCAGGATGACGTCGATTTGGAAAACGTCGGGCCTATTCGCGGGCTGCCCTCCTAACAGATCGTCCCATTTCACCATATATCAATAACATTTAAAAATTTTCGTGATAGGTGAAATACATTGTAGAAAAATTAAATTAATTAATTATAAACACACTCCAACTTTAATTACAAATGCAAGGGAGTACGAGTGAAAAATTAACATTTCACAAGTCAGAGGCAGATATTTACAACCTTCAAGTCATATGTTAATCCTTACTGTTTACATTTTTTCCAAAGGGTTTACAAATTTTACTTGATTTATTTGTCTCTTTCTTATCCACATTAGATAAGAAGTAGTTTATATTCATTTTAATAAATGTTTTATTCAAAAATTCAATTTTTTTTAATTTCACCAAGTTTGTTTGTTTTTTTGGTAATAATGAATATTAATAATTCTTTTGCAACAAAGCTTATGGTGTTTTAAGAAAATAAACTAGGCATTCATAATAAGTAAACAAAATAACTACTTATTAACGGGATTTTTTGAAAAAAAAAAGATATCAAAATGAGAAAACAACTTAAGAAAACAATAAAAATTGGGTTTGATTGAAATTTTCGGGAAAACTGTTATTCCTACAAAAACTAATTATAAGACAAATTGTAAGATGTAAAATTCTGGATTGGATAAAAAAAAGATCTTAGGAATCGGACGTCGCTTTGCAAAGTTATTGCCAGTTTAAGAAAAACAGAACCAAAATCATAAAAACCATTATAACTACAAAACTGAGCGAAAACGAGAAAATTACATAATAAGTTTTTCGACTTAAAATGACCTCAGGAACCCATGGTTTTCATCTGCGGCGGTGACTGTGGGACACCCTGTATAAAAATAATTAAAATAAAACAAACAAAATTAACTGATTTTTTCAATAAAACATAAATAAATGGATCCTGTTCCTAAAATTTAAAAGTATCTATATTGTTGTGTTTTTGTTTTTCATTTTATTTTGTGTTGCGTTGGATAAAACGACCGCCGCCCGCTATAACGAACAGTTTTTCCTGTCCCTTGGTGGTTGTTATAAGCGGCGTCGATTGTAATTAAAATGTAGATTATTATAAATTAAAAAACATGTCCTACACTTAATAAGGTTTTGAATAAATCTCAAAACTAGTAAGTAATTCATCGACACGAAATCAAATTATAAATAGAACAATGTAATCAAATGGGTTCTGGAGGGTGAAACGTACGAACTTCCCATCTTGTTCTTGGTACACATTTCTCATCTCTGATCTTAGATACTAAACAATGTTCTGTTTCTGAGATTTTCAGTTCACAGTGACTGGGGTTTGACGTTTGAGGTTCCATATTGTTTAGGAAAAAAAATTATCTTAAGAGAACTTCCATTGAAATAATACTAAAGGTAAATGTACACAAAATTTTGTTTCTCCACAACATAATGGTCACACGTTTATTACATTCTCACCGGAATTCTTTTACAAAAATTCTATATGGTCTCGTGTATTAGGTTAGGTGTATATGTAATGTATATAAATATATATGACTACAAGCACGTGCTTATCAGACAGTTTCATTCAAACATAGTTAAGAATTCATAACACATGAGATGAGACACGATCTGTATAGACCCGCCATTGCCATTCATTAGGTTCATATTCCTTCCAACAAGTATACTTATGGCTTGCAACCTACAAGATACCTAGCTATACCTAACTACTTAAGAAACAAAAGAAGATGGTAAAAATGCTGCCACTAAGTCGTTTGTTCTTACTCATAAGAAATTAATAGTTTTTAAGTAAATAAGGATTAATATCCAGCCGCCAGTAAATAGTGAGTTATTCTTAAAGGTGAAATGTTATTAAATTAATAAAATATATCTGTTAACTAATATTGGAAAATATTAAACTAAAGTTTTGTGAAATGGATTTGCATACAACTATTCCTAAATATATTGATCAAGTCGCCAATTCCTGGATTGATTTGATGACATTCAGAATAATAGCCGCAAGAAATCTGTTTGCAAATGGTGCCTTGAAATAAAACCGAGCGAAATAACGTCCAAGTACAAAATTCGGCTTTATTTCGCTTTTACAAAGTGAAATAACACCGAAAAAATAAAAAAAGAGTTTGTGTACTTATGCACACGCGCGAGAAGTAAAACTTCCCTAATTGTTTGCTTTCGTAATTCTATAAGTCGGCTACAACATATTTATTTCAATTTTATGGAAAGCGGTCAAAAAACAACGAAGTTGACATTTTTAGATACAAGCCGCGTACTTGCATAAATAAATCGCCCTTAACGACCCTATCTTCCGTCGTTCAAACTTTAATTCATGGTTCAGAAAATTTTATATTACCATACATTATACTAATCCGTATATGTATATAAATATACGAAGTAGATACACTCTGGCACTGGCAACGAGACAATCGCCATATAAATTACACATATTAATACAACACAATATGCACAAATGTATATGAGCATCAACAAAACAAACAAACAAAATCGTTGTCAAATACACAAACAATCTAATTTAATCTTATCAACAAAAACAAACCAACAGTAAAATTTTTCGTCGAATACACACAATGCGTACACCTACCACATTAATCTATGCGAATCCGCAACGAACCTCCAAAAAAATTAAATCAAACAAAAAAAACAAAGTAACAAAAAAAAAAATTTATCGTTGAATACACACAATTCATATGGTACCTACATAATGAGAATCATCAACACGTACCATCGTATTATTTTCTTAACATTTTACTAAAGTTAAAATCACAAAATTGGTAATTTATTTTTTTAGTATCGTACTTAATCCATATGACACTTTGACATTTACAAACGTCAAAAAGTTATGTTCGCTTACTTTTTTGCACTATTTTAGTTGTGTTTAGTTTTACCTTATTAAGAAAATTGATTAAGTTAGCACCATACTTAGAAAGGCCTTAAAATTAGGAAAATATTAGTAAAATGCTTTATTATTAGCAAACTGTTACGTAGTATGATGCTAAGCCCTTAACATCAGGCTGTTTAAAATTTAGCGCCAATGTCTTTATAAATTAAAAACGAATAAGGCTGGATCGGCTTTAGCTTTCGTAAAGTGAAATAACGCCGAACTTCGGAATTCGGAATTTAAAATATTTTGTTATTAACCGTACCTGCCATACAACCATCTTATTATTATTCGACTTTCTCATAAGCTGCTGAACGGATTTCCATTCTTAAATTATTTTCCTTCATTCAAGTGATGAAAGTGATTTTGTTTGGACGTAAAAAAGGTTTATTTTGGGGATTTTAGATTTCTATTTATTTTCGCTCAGGTGAAACTACTAAACTACGAGTCTGACAGTGAATCTGAGGAAGAGGATCAGGACCTGGTGGGACCATCGTATAATTCGTACGAAGAAGCAAACGCTTCAATTGAAAATTAAAAAAAAAATTACGGCCAAGAAAATCGACGGTAGCTGATAAACTTTTGGTTGACCTACAGGCCAGATTCCAAAATAAATCGGTGTTTTCTAAAACTAAACAAGCAAATATTGAAATATTTTTTTTTGAAAAATAAATAAATACGAATCTTCTTATAAACGGTGATTTTTTAAGAGCTTGGTTTTTGAAAATTCAAAAAAACACAGAAACTTGTAAAAAGTGAATGAAATTTTTATTTGGATCGATAAATCAATTTCTGCCATTTACTTTTTGAAAATAATTTCACTTAAATGTTGCCCGCGGCTACGCTTCAGGTGGTCCATTCTGAAGGTCCAATTTTGGCAAACTTTTTCACACATTTCGGCCGGAATCTCACCAATGACGCATTCAATGTTGGCTTCCAAGGCAGCAATAGTGTTTGGCTTGTCCCCATAGACAATAGACTTAACATAGCCCCACAAAAAATAGTCTAACGGGGTCAAATCACATGATCTTGGTGGCCAATTGACTGCGCCAAAACATGAGATCAACTGCTCACCAAATTCGCCTCTCAATTGATGCATGGTTTCGCGTGCAGTGTGGCATGCGGCACCGTCAACCACATGTCGACCGAGTTCAATTCTTGCATTTTCGGCAAAAAAAATCTGTTATCATCGAACGGTACCTTTCTCCATTGACCGTAACCCTGCGGCCTTCATCGTCCTTGAAGAAGTACGGCTCAATGATGCCGCCTGCCCATAAACCGCACCAAACAGTGCATTTTTCGGGATGCATTGGTAGCTGCTGAATTGCCTCTGGCTGCTCTTCACTCCAAATACGGCAATTCTGCTTATTCACGTATCCATTTAGCCAAAAATGAGCCTCGTCGCTGAAGACAATTTTACGATAAAAAAACGGATCCTCATCCAACTTTTCTAAGGCCCATTCACCGAAAATTCTACGTTGTGGTAGGTCGCCTGGCTTCAATTCTTGCACCAGCTGTATTTTGTATGGCTTTCAACCAAGATCTTTGCGTAAAATCTTCCAGGTGGTCGAATAACACAAACCCAATTACTGCGATCGGCGCCGAATGGACATATCGCGATCTTCAGCAACACTGGCGGATGCAGCAGCAATATTCTCTTCGGTACGCACTCTACGGATACGATTTGGTGGAATAATGTCCAATAAAGTGAAACTGGTGCGAAATTTGGTCACAATGAGCTGAATAGCCTTCTCGGTGGGTCGATTATGACGATCATAAGACGGACGTAGCTTGCGAAACACATTTTTCACAGAGCACGAATTTTGATAATAAATTTCAATAATTGGCAAACCTAGTTCAGGCGTAAGTCTATTCATGATGAAATGGCAAACAATACTGAATCGAAATGTCAAATGTTCGTGGAATTTGTCATGTGTGATCTGTCAAAAATATAAACGTCAAAAACCAAGTAGCAAAAAGATCACCCGTTATTATTGCAAAGTTTTTAGAGGCTGATTTTTATATGAATTTAAATATTATGTGTTTAATCTAATAATTTCATTCCACTTCATGTGACAAAAAAGAAATAAAATTTATATATTTTTGTAATTTTTTTTTCTGTTAATTAATGAATACTCTTAATTTTGAAAATTAGTGTTTTTATTTGATTTCCCTTAAGCGGACAACTCCCTTAGGCGAACAAAAATTTCTGCACCATGGCTGTCCGTCCAAAGGAGATTTCACTGTATTATGATTTGCTTAAAAAAGGACATTTTAATAAAATTTCGTATGTAGTTAAAAAGTTAAAAAGTATCAAAGCTCATACCGAAAAATTCAAATTTTTTTCTCGCATCCAATATATATTGCCTAAGATTGATGAAAAAAAACATAATAAAGAGTAACATGAGAACATTGATGATGATGAAATTTTCTTGATGAATGAAAGACATGCCTCTATCAAATCTTTCATCAAGTACACACACATTTTGCGATAAGAATAAGGAGTAGCGATGGGCGTGGAGGTGGTGTCGAGGATAATGTGTGTAGGTATCACATGCATGTGTATGAATGAAAAGTATCGTTTTTCACACTTCCTATACTGAATGAACGACTACTTGAATAATGTGTTTCATAAAGTACACATTGCTGGGTAAACCATTTTTTTTTTCATTTTTTTTTCATTGCAAACCTATCAACGCACCTCCGGATATTGCAGAGCTTTGCATTTATTCTTTGGTTTTTTTTTATTTCTTTAGCTTTATCCTGGGTATATGTAGCATAGGATAGGTATAAGGAGAATAAACTGAAGTCGAATTTCTGCTTTTGCTTTTAGCATCCAAGGAAATGATGTTCATCACTCATTTGCATTGTAATTGAGATTTTGGTTCGTGTAAGCTGAATATTACTTGAGGGTAAAGAGAAGTTTAGAAGACTATAGTGATAGTCTTGAGTTCCCATGTGGGTAAGTCATCATTTTAGTAGGAATTGCTTTTTCCCAACACATCATTTTTACTTAGTCGAAAGGATTGATGGAGCTATAATTGGTAGAAGAAACATCGATGAGAACTTGAAATATTACAATTGCTTTGCTTGGATATCTTAGAGATACAAATATTTTGACGAGCCTTATGACACATGTGGACATTGTGCAGTGATTTCATATTTTAAAAAAAGAAGATTATTCGTATTCATTGGTACGAATGAATCATTACCCAGCAAACATTTTAGTTCAGAAATGAACGATAATTAATTCATAAAAGTAAAGAAACCGGCCGAAAAAGAATTCACTCATGATGCAATTTGAATCTTTTTACCTGGGCTCTTAGACACCAATTTGAATCATTGTAATGATTCATTTATGATCTGAAAATTCGTCATTTAAATGAACGTATATAAGAGCTCCATATATTCATTTAAATGATTAATGCCTGAATCTTTTCTAAATCATAGAAATAATTCCAATAAAATTCAATTAAGTGAAGGATTTCTAAGTATATACCTTCACTTTAATTAATCGTACATGAATCATTTTTGCGATTCAGAAAAGGTTCAGGGATTAATCATTTAAAGGAATATATGGAACGGTTATATACGTTCATTTAATTGCAGAATTTTCAGATCATAAATAAATCATTAAAATGACTCAAATCGGTGTCTAAGAGCCCAGGTAAAAGGATTCAAATTGCATCATAAGTGAATTCATTATTTCTGATTCATTTATGATTTAATATTTTATCGGTGAGCCTCTGGAACATTTCTTGATTTGCCTCTTGTTTGGCTTTTATAGCTTCCAGGACTTCTTAATTGTTACTCCATGCTATAATTAAAGAAATGATTTTTATGTTTCTAAGAAAATTTAACAACATTTTTTACATACCTTTATGTTTTATCATTTGCTTTTTTATATGTATTTTTTTAAGTAAGTAGGTACCCATCTACAATTAAAACACAAGCTGATGGTTATATACCTATCTAAACCGATCTTTCGAAAAACTTTTCCGAACTGATAATCGACTATGCAAACGAATCTTTTGTCATTACACCGTCATCATTACCCCTTTGTAAAATCAAAAATAAAAGGACGAACAAAAAAGATATCCATATGAACGATCCACCAACAAAATCTGAGTGTTGTTTTTTTTTTTTTTTTTTTTTTGACACAGAATACATATTTCTTTGTGTCGCTCTGGTAAGAATTTGTAGGATCTTTGTATATATTCATAATTCATTAAAAAAACTGAAGGTTTCTTGAATATTATTCTTCATTTTTGGTGATTAGAATCTTAACCTTCAGATAAATGTTTGCTGGGTATGGAATACGAATGTCTTCTCAACTATTATTCTCACACACAAGGAAACAAGATACAAATTTTGACAGTCTTCAAGGAGAAAATCAGTAAAGAAGTGAGAAACCTAGGCCCAATGTGAAGAAAACTGAATGGAAAATAATTTAAAAAGAGTTGACTAAATAAGGATATTTTAGTATCGAATAGTCATTTTGACATTTAACTGTATACATTTGTTATAAGTTATAGGAATGTCATAACCTTATCACATAAATCCCAATTCATATCGCGTCGAATTTTGGTATTAATATTAAATTCAATATTTTGTAAATAATTCAATCAACACTGTTTTGCGTTTTTGTTGACAACAGAGTTGCTGTCAGTGATGTTCAAATAGGTTGGTTACGGTTGACAGCAAAACATTTTCTCGCAGCACGAGAATTTAATTTGAAGCTTAATACAAGCATAAGAAAACTATAAATTATAAATATCTTAGATCTGAATTTCAATTAAATCTTAACCTAAGTAAACTACAATTAAATAGATAGTAGGGTTTGATAAAGAGGAAAGGGGGTTATTATAATTGAAGAGCATGTTCGATTCCGTTTTTAGAAAGCCTGAGATCAAAAATGGACGAATTATTTACTTTCCGAAGCATTCTAGTAATAGGTTCATTTTGGCCATATTCAGTACGGTGAAATGGGATATTGAAGAGTAGTATGGATCTCAGACGACGAATATTAGTATTCAGCTTACATTTGTCAAGAAGATTTACACTATATATGCCACCAGTCAATAGCTGGTGTATGAAAAGAATATCAGCATTATCGCGACGTCTACTTAAGGTCTGTAAACTTAATAGTTTCAGACGGTTCACATAAGGTGGTAGATTGTATGGATCATCCCAATGAATGCCACGCAAGGCAAACCGGATGAACCGTCGTTGAACAGCTTCAATACGATTATTGTGAACATGATGGTAAGGTGACCTTACAACGGAGGCATACTCAAGAAGATGTCTCACAAAGGTGACATAAAGACATTTAGTAACACAGGGATTTTCAAATTCTCTGGACCAGCGTTTGACGAATCCTAGAGTAGAATTAGCCCTATTAATAATATTTCCATAATGGGCACGAAAATTGGGTTGGTTATCACATATAACACCTATATCGCGAATAGAAGTTACAATCGAAACAGGTTCATCATTAATGAAATAGTGGCGGACTGATAACGGAGGGCCTTTTCTAGACTACGTAATTGCTTGACATTTTTTTATATTTAGCATAAGAAAGTTGTGTTGGCACCAGATGAAAAATTTTTTTACATCAGTTTGAAGTGTTTGAGCATCAGCCATACGTTTTATGCGTTTGGAAATACGCATGTCATCAGCATAGATTTGAAGGTCAGATCCAACAAGGGTAAGTTTAACATCATTAATAGCCAATAAGAAAAGCAGTGGACCTAAATGGCTACCTTGAGGAACCCCAGATGTTGCACAAATTCTGTTTGAACTGCATGACCTAAACAGGACTGTATACCGGCGATTGTTTAAATACGTCTGGAGCCAGGTTATAAAAAATAATGGAAAACCATACGCCTTAAGCTTGAAAATGATAATACTATGTGATACTTTGTCAAATGCTTTACTGAAGTCGGTTGCAATCGCGTCGACTTCATTGCCTTCTTCCAAGGAACAGATGGTATTGGATACAAATTCAGTTAGATTTGTCATCGTAGATCGACCACTAAGAAATCCATGTTGATTAACAGAGAACAATGGCTTAGAATGAAATAGGAAGGTGTCATAGATTATGCTCTCAAATATTTTAGGTATGCAGGAAAGTTTGGCAATGGGCCTGTAATTTAAAATATCTCCCTTGCATCCTTTTTTATGCACTGGTATAATGAAAGAGTCTTTCCATATTTTCGGAAATGAGCAATGCGAAATCGAGAGTTGGAAGAGGGCAGTGAGTGGTTGCGCTAAACTAGAGACGCATTTTTTATGAACAACGGGGGGAACACCATCAGGACCCGAAGAGTAATCATCCTTCAGCAGACAGATTTTTTGATTTACTGAAGGAACACATATGTATATTTATCGAAGATAAAGTGGTTTGGGTGCAACCATTTATATAGTTGAAGTAGTTTATATCAACGACTTTGTTGCTAGGAGAAAATGTTTCACCAAAGAAATCTGCAAAAAGATTCGAGATAACTTGAGAATCAGTTGATGAGGAAGCGTTGTATTTCAGTGTTGCAGGGTAACCATCTTCTTTCTTTCTAATTCTTTCTGAATTAATAAATTTGAAAAAGTGCATAGGGTTTGAAATTAAGTCTGATTGAATTTGGAAAAGGTGACTGGCGTATAAAGATTCACTCAAGATGGAGAAGTTGTTATAACATGAGATATAATTTAAGAGGTCATGATTTGACTTCGAAATAAGAAATTGTTTCCAAAGTTTGTTCCTCCTAGTTCTTAGTGTTATACGAAGAAATCGAGGAAATAAGAAATACTTTTTAGGAAACAGTGGAATAGATTGAGAAAAACAATTTCAAATCTCATCATAGAAAGTGACAATCTTACTGTCAATATCAGAGTCATTGGATATAAAATCAAAGTTTATTTTTCCAATGAGTTCATTCAGCACAGATGCCTATGTAACCTTATCTTTTCTCTCGATTGCCAGGGGTAACGTTTCACCGCGGAAGTGCTACATTTTTTAATACAATCGTACAATCGGGTAAAGTACGTAGGGGTAACCGGGGCTAGTTGTCCTCAGGGGCATGTAGACTAACTACCCATAACTTCAAACCTACACAATTTTTTGCATGTTTTTTATTACCGTTGCATTAACCACAGCGACGTGCATAACCTCGCATTTTCTTTCGTCGTGAGTGTATGCAGTTCGAGAGTTATTGGGAAAAATCTATTTTTTTCATCTATGTGTTTGGCGGAGACTTTTTTGTTGCATACATACATTATATGTTTCTGACTTTGCGTGTTTTTTCTTTTATTTCTATATATTAATTAACCGTTACCGAAAATTTGACGTTCAGTGCCACAAGATCAGGCGCGGTTAGTTGACTCATTTTTGTTGGGGTAACTTGACTCATGATTTTCTCGTGTGACTTAAAGGAAAAAAGAACTTTTGTGAGAAAAATATCCAGAGGTACTATAAGGACCATGCGTCAAAGCTCATCCCTACTAATCCAAGAAAGAGTATAAGTACCATCTGATGCTCATGACAATAGTGGCTTTACTTACAAAACTCCGTAAATGAAAACATTTATCCGCATTCAGAGCTTATGAGCAATTTTGCATCTGACAGGCATTACAAAATAAATTTTTAAAAAATTGCAGTTTCATAATCCAAACGCTCAAAATTATATCATAGTCAACTTACTCCATTAAGTTGGTCATCTTACACCAGTGCGGGGGCCAGTTGACTCACTAGTGGTAATATGACAAAATTAAAAAGCAAGATTTATCTATAATATATTTTAACTGTAACATTTTATTTAGAAAATCAAAAGGATGCTTTATTAATGGGTTAAAGAGTTTGGCGCAAAATTTTAAGCAACCCATTGTTAAGGGCTTAACATTTTACTAGTTGGCAATTTCCTAAGTGCTTATTGATTGAATAACTATTTAAAAAATTTTAAACTTTTTCTAAACTAGTAAATTGCTAATTAAGCAGAAAGCTGAGCATTTGTAGGGCTTGAATTTTGATGAACACAATTATTGTTATTATGAGTTGTAAATTAGTTATATTTTGATGAAAACCTAACATGTGCTCTAAAAACGTATTAGTTATTTCTATTTTCATCATTTTAACTTCATTATTTACAAAAAAAAAAAAAAAATGTGCACCAGCAGGACTCGAACCTGGACACCCTGCGTGCAAAGCTGATATACTATCAGATTCCATCATGGATTTATCAAATTGCTAAAAGTTAAAGTAGCCATTCCGTGATTTTAACTTTCTAAAATATTAAAATTGTTTAAAATTAGCTCAATCATCCTTTTAGCTTAGTAAATTGTTAAAATTGGCTTTAGCATTTTACTAAATTATTTAAAATTTTGCGCCATCTTTTGTACATACAAAGAATAGTAAATTTTGAGTCTACAAGCCCCGGTATCCCCCAATTGCGAATGATTTTCCTTTTAAGAGTTGGTTGTGGAAGTGGGTAGGTATTGATTTTGAGCTATTTGTAAGCTTGTAATTCTTTTGAACTAAAAAAATGATTAGGTGATAAAATTGATTTCATCTTCTATGGTCGTTCCGGCACAAATCCTAAGAATTACCTTCGGTCTATTTTTGTCATACAGCCCAAAAAGATTTTTTAGCCATGCATATATGTAAATACATAGGTATATAAAGTTTGTGGGTGTAAAAAGCTCAGCGCTTAAGGGCGGACTAATTATAGGATTTGGGGTGAGGTCCAGTTTGGCTGTATGCAAAGTTTTTTTTTGATTTAAATTTATGTTGGATTTAAAAAAAACATAGGTACACTAATTTGCGAGAATTAACAAAACGAACAAAAAACTGTGATGCTTTTTACTTGCGATTATAGGTACTATAAGGTATGCATTCGTCGAAAAAAAAGTTGTGAGATAACAATCAAACATGACATTACGATGATAGCGAAAACGAAAAAAGATGGTCTAAAAATTCTGTCCGTCTGTATCTTTGTCTGTCAGGAAAAGATTCGGGTGTTTGAGAGGCAATGTCTTAGACGTTGCCTTGGATTACACAGAACACCAGAGTCGGAGTACACAAGATATTATTCTAACCAAGTTCTATACAACGGAGCCAACATAAACAGAATAGATAATTTTTTGTTTAAGCTGATTCGGGGTCACATTGCAAGAGCGATGTCCTCAATCAACGGCTTAATTTTTGGGGCTTATTACCCCAACAATGAATACCATGAGAGTGCCCGGTTAAGTGGCTACATTCTTCCGCTAATCTACCAAGTCAGCCGGAAAACTGTAGATAGACAACTCCTGTATGGTCGAGACGTCATCGCTCAAGGTGGAGAAGAGCGCCTTCGGTTCAGTAGGACTGTGTCCGATCGGGACCGGAGGAATAGGGCGAAACAGGAAAACCAGTTCTGGTGGATCTCAGAACAGCATCATAATATTTAAAGTCGATGAAGATGGTATATCTTGGCGGACTTACATAGATTTAGGGCAATTAGGTATAGGAAACAGTCGGGGCGACACCAACAAAAAAAAATTAAAAATATGTATGTATGCGGGGCATATGTGTATGAATCTGCGGGTCTGTACATGTATGTGCTTACGTATATGTAAGTAAGAAATGATAAGATACCAAGTTTTTTGTTAATAAGTTTCCTTGGTTAAAAAATAAAATAATTAAATTTAATTAAAATAGTTTTTGGGTCGAAAGACATTAGTTCTAAGAGTTATTGTTTAGTTTAGAGCGCCCGTAAAGGGCCAGTAAATTAGTTGTAAGTTATTGATAATTAGGTTAGTTTTAAACATTTTTGTCTAGCTTTAAGATAGTTATAAGTTAATATTAAATAAAAATGAATTTACAAAAAAAAGCGGCTGGTCATGGTTCAATACACGATGAAGGCACAAGAAGTTTTTCAATTAAAATGAAAAAATAGACCAGCACCACTAGAGCAAAGGAATCTGATGATCGACCTTGGCAAGTCGTGAAATAGGTATAATTCCAGCCAAAAATAATTGAGAAAAAACTTGGTGGTAGCACACTCAAGTTGTTATTGGGCATTCAAAGTCAACAAATGATACGAAAAATGGCTTTAAAAGGAAAGTATGTAATCATACAAAAACTGAATAAGTTGAATATATTGATAGACATACATAATTATTAACCTTAATAAATGCTTATATACCATGTTCCTAATTAGTACAACTGAAGGAGAACTACCATTTTGTTGCCGAATGTAAACGACTAATGTGGGCAAGAAACACAATTAAAGAGTTTGTCACTTTCAGGACAGTTCAGGTGATAAAACGTTTTTGTTTTAAGGTTACAAGGTTGCCTATCGAAACCTCAGACCTCGGGCTGATACAGTTCAATACACTTACCATGTTAGTGCCACGGGAAATTATTTAAAAGATCAAAATATTTTAAAACGTCTGTAGATAAATCTAGTAAAGAAAGAGAGAATGATTACTGAATCCCACATTCGTGCAGTGCGATTGAAGAAGAACTTTGGCATCCTGCGGGGATATGTGATTTGTTTGCTAATGGTGGAATTTTTCAAAAGGGGAGTTATGCAGATGGTGGAATTGCAGAATTACTAGTAACATAATCAGTAATAAACAAAATTAATATAGTCTAGGTCTTTTTGGTCTTAATCTTTTTTGTGTAGAATGACATAATCTACAATTTGTACCAACAACTTTTTGCAAAACACCTATAGTTTTTGAGTAATATAGAAAAAAAAATTATTTTACAAAACTTCCCCCTACTCTCTAAAATTGTTTGCTTCGCTCCAAATTTAGGGTACTTTTAAGGAAATTCGTGGCGCGTTAAAATAACGCTCTCCACGAGAATTCAGCTTTGTCGGAATTTTTTCGAAGTGAATATGTATCTTATTTTCCTGGACTAATTCTAAATATTTAAAAAAAATATATTTTTAGATTTTAGATTTTTTTGCTACTTGGTTTTTGACGTTTATATTTTTGACAGATCACACATGACAAATTCCACGAACATTTGACATTTCGATTCAGTATTGTTTGCCATTTCATCATGAATAGACTTACGCCTGAACAACGTTTGCAAATTATTGAAATTTATTATCAAAATTCGTGCTCTGTGAAAAATGTGTTTCGCAAGCTACGTCCGTTTAATTTTCCGCTCATTTTTGGCTAAATGAATACGTGAATAAGCAGAATTGCCGTATTTGGAGTGAAGAGCAGCCAGAGGCAATTCAGCAGCTACCAATGCATCCCGAAAAATGCACTGTTTGGTGCGGTTTATGGGCAGGCGGCATCATTGGGCCGTACTTCTTCAAGGACGATGAAGGCCGCAGGGTTACGGTCAATGGAGAAAGGTACCGTTCGATGATAACAGATTTTTTTTTGCCGAAAATTCAAGAATTGAACTCGGTCGACATGTGGTTCCAACAGGACGGTGCCACAAGCCACACTGCACGCGAAACCATGCATCAATTGAGAGGCGAATTTGGTGAGCAGTGATATGTGATTTGACCCCGTTAGACTATTTTTTGTCGGGCTATGTTAAGTCTATTGTCTATGGGGACAAGCCAAACACGATTGCTGCCTTGGAAGCCAACATTGAACGCGTCATTGGTGAGATTCCGGCCGAAATGTGTGAAAAAGTTTCCCAAAATTGGACCTTCAGAATGGACCACCTGAAGCGTAGCCGCGGGCAACATTTAAGTGAAATTATTTTTAAAAAGTAAATGGCAGAAATTGATTTATCGATCCAAATAAAAATTTCATTCACTTTTTACAAGTTTCTGTGTTTTTTTGAATTTTCAAAAACCAAGCTCTTAAAAAATCACCCTTTATATGCATATTTAATGGGGGTGTTTTTTTAGGGGCTTGAGAACTATAAATAATAATACAAAGCAGTAATATTGTTGGAATAAATATTTTATTATTATAATTTGGTAGATAATTTCATGGCATTTATTTTTTAAATATGATTTTCGGCATATGTCGGCATAGAGTCCATTCGATCAGTCCAATTTTTGAATTCTTTTTCCCATAGACCTGGTGCCGTAAGGCAGCAATGGTGCTGAATATTGCCTTTCAGTACTTCAAGATTTACTGATTTGTGGGTATAAGTCAATGACTTAACATAGCCCTATAAAAGTAGTCCTGATGCGTTAAGTCCCACGAGTGAGGGGCCAGTTAACAGGACAACTTCTGGAAATAATGATGTCACCAAATTGATTTTGCAATAAATGGTTAAGCACACGGTTTGACAAGTTGCGCCACCTTGTTGGAACCAAATATCATGGATATTTAATTAATTCAATAAATTAAGCTGATTAATTTTTGGAAACAAGGAAATCAATCATCATGGCTTGCCATTTACCATAACGAAAGCTCTTTCCTCTTTTCGAAAGAAAATCGTACCGATGATGCAACCAGTGTTTAAACAGCACCAAACAGTACTTGAGGATTTTCTTCGCTCGAAATACGGCAATTTTGTTTATTGACGAAGTCATTTAACCAGAAGTCATCATTGAACAAAATTCTTCGGTAAAAGTGATCTATGAACTTAACGAACTGATTAGTTTTTTTTAAAGAAAATTTCCACAATTCGAAAGCGATTTTCCGGAGTTAAGCGATTCACGATTAATTGCCAAACCTTACTGAACAGAAATGTCAACAGAGTTTGACATTCTCAACTGTCAAATCATAGACGACAACCATCAAAACTTCTCATGCAGCTAAAAAAAAAACACCGTGTTCACATTTGTGGAGCAAACGGACCTATTGAAAGAACAAATACCTATATTATTATTAATATTAAATATTTTCTATTTGAAAGTCCAGATTGCCATTCTATTTGATTTTGGAATGAATTTGTTACCCAAGTAAAATTCTGTTAACATACCTTTACCACCATACCTATACCAAATGCACAACTGGTTAGCAACTTACATCTTTAAGGCGTAAAAATAATTTTGGGAACCAATTGTAAGAATTAAGCTTTATAAATTTAAAAAAAAGATAATTTAATAAAAAATATACATTTTTTTATAAAATTATATTATGCAATATTACTGGAATCTGTAAGAAAATTCTGATCGAAATCGGTAGAGACGTTAACGAGAAAGCCGAGGATAAAAAAAATGGCTTTATGGCAGATACCGATCGTAATATTTTATGTTATAAAATTTGTTTAACCATAATATAGATAATAGCTTAAAAATAAAAATCGTTAGCGCCGATTTCGAGAGGTTTGTAGGGCAACCATTTTGTGCCTAAAAATTAAATTTCAATTTTTCCTCTTGGGAATCATCTAACACGCGTATGTATAACAAGTTTGAAGAAAATCGCTTAGGCGGCTTATTGGGTAGGTTGAGGTACAAGCATGTAGACAGAATTAAATTTTTTCGTTTTCTCTATCATCGTAATGTCAAGTTTGATTAAAATCTCTCTCTTTTTTCAAATAAAAAACTTGTCCCATAGTACCAATGTACATATAGATAAACATACATCGCAAGTTAAAATCATATATGTAAATAATTTAATTTCAATGTTATCTATGTATTATGCTAGATCCAAATGAGGGTTTATTTTTTTTAATATTTGTCACAATTGTATGTGTTTGTAATTTGCAACTGCGCACCCATTTGTATGTTTGTTGTAAAATTGCACACGTAAAAGCCTTACAGTTTTCCGTTGTGTGCTGATGTGGAGTAAACCAATCCGTCTGAGACATTTCTGAGTACTAACTTTGTTTAATTACCGGAAGGTATTACCACTTGAGTTAGAGCTGCCACAAGACAACGCACCAAGTAGGTATACGTCATTTAGCCATACTCTTACCTGCCTTTACACATAATAGCCGTGTTCTTTTGGTAAATCTTTCGGCAGCAAAGTCGGATTTTCCAAAAGAACGTAAGAAATAACAAAAAGTTGAATTTTCCACATCTGTGTGTTCCAAAATGTTCATTTTAAAATTATTTTATGTGTTTGACGTTTTTTTTTTTTCAATAAATCACATCTTGTGGCAATGAAGGGGTATGCTCGCATTGTGCTTCCTTGCAAAAATGATGGCATGCATTATTTAACTATTAAGTATTTTTAAACTTCGTTTGAATGCAGCTCAAAAATCGAGGTGGAGTAGAGAGGTTAATTAAAAATGAGTTATATAAAATATGGTCAGAAATCCCCTTTTAGAATCTCATTATTTAGGTAAATAGTCGTGTTCTGGTAAAAATTAAATGTGTGTCAAGTTACCACTACCACTTCAAGATTTTAAAGAAATTCTTATTGGATTAATTGTCGTAAGTTTGTCGTAAATTTGTCGTGAAAGAAAAAAAATTGTCGCGCTTGTTTTTTTAAAAAATAACCCCTGGTAATGCTAACTTGACAGTCAAGTTAGCAAAAAGCTGTATATGAAGTCAAAAAATAAAAATGGATATGCCATTAACTGTCGTAAATTTGTCGTAAACCAATGGCGAAACAAACAAAATTGTATAATTAGTTCTATCCTTCCGCTGAACGAATATGGTTGTAAATACGCTTGAGCAACGCTCGCTAAGTGCGCCTGCGATCGACTTAGAGAAGATGCCGATTTTTCCAAAAAAATCATCTTTTCAAATGAAGCTCATTTTGATCTTGGCGGGTATGTAAACAAGCAAATTGTCGCATTTGGGGCACAGAAAACTCGCACGCATACATTGAAAAGCCGATACACCCAAAACGAGTCACTGTTTGGTGCGGATTTTGGTCCAGAGGCATAATTCAAAAATGAGCAAGGAGTGGCCGTTACAGTCAATAGCGATCGTTATGGGCCATGTTGAACGAATTTTTGTTCACAAAAATTGAAGAGGAGGATATTGGCAATATTTGGTTTCAACAGGACGGCGCGCGCTACGTGCCATACAGCCGAAGCTACACTCGATATTTTGCGCCCATTTTCAAAAAAAAAAGTTATTTTGCGGGCCCTATAGGACGCAACTTTAACTTTTACTTAAAGTGGAAGAGCACTCCTTACCTATGCTTATTAATATGATTTATAAAGCAACATTACTAATTTTTATTTCCTGTACGTGGAAGGTTTGAAACAATTTTTTAAAGAAAAGAACACATAATTTACAAGAATTGTTAATTTTGATTTTTTTGTTTGAACTTTTCCGAAACGTTCACAAATATGTTCGAATTCTTTGGTTTCGGAGATAACTTATCTACTTAATGGGTGAACGTGCCCATTGACATGTAAAAAACTCTACGAACAAGGACTTCGAGATTCATCAATTCATCGGACATTTCAAGGGAATATTCACTAATCTAATCCAATGAAAAAAAAAAAAAATATTATGTTTATTCTTCGAATAGAAAGGAAGATTTTAGATAAACACCAACATTGCCGTATTTGGCTGACAACGAGACCGAGACTACTAGACTAGTCTCGGTTGAGAGACTACTTTAGAAGCACCCGAGACGAGACCGAGGACGAGACTGACATTTTTCGATTTTGACGAGATTGAGACCAGACTAACAAAATTCGCCGCTGGTCTCGTCTCATTCCCATCATTAGTTCACACAAAATTTCAAAATTCCAGTTAACAACTATTTAAGTTAGTTTATTTTGGTTGTCCCTGGCAACCGCTTTGAAACACGAAATTTCCGAACAAGTGTGTTTTTGGACTCGAAATGAAAAAAATTAACCAGGCGCCCATGACAAAGCAGTAGGTATTGGATTTTCGATATTTCACACAAAATTTTCAATTTCGAGTTAGCTCTGAAAATCAAAAAAAAATTGTTTATTTTGGTTGTCCCTGGCAACCGCTTTGAAACACGAAATTTCCGAACAAGTGTGTTTTTGGACTCGAAATGAAAAAAATTAACCAGGCGCTCATGACAAAGCAGCAGGTATTGGATTTTCGTTATTTCACACAAAATTTTCAAATTCAAGTTAGCTCTGAAAATCAAAAAAAAAATTGTTTATTTTGGTTGTCCCTGGCAACCGCTTTGAAACACGAAATTTCCGAACAAGTGTGTTTTTGGACTCGAAATGAAAAAAATTAACCAGGCGCCCATGACAAAGCAGTAGGTATTGGATTTTCGTTATTCCACACAAAATTTTCAAATTCGAGTTAGCTCTGAAAATCAAAAAAAAAATTGTTTATTTTGGTTGTCCCTGGCAACCGCTTTGAAACACGAAATTTCCGAACAAGTGTGTTTTTGGACTCGAAATGAAAAAAATTAACCAGGCGCCCATGACAAAGCAGTAGGCATTGATTTTCGTTATTCCACACAAAATTTTCCAGTTCGAGTTAGCTCTGAAAATCAAAAAAAAAAATTGTTTATTTTGGTTGTCCTTGGCAACCGCTTTGAAACACGAAATTTCCGAACAAGTGTGTTTTTGGACTCGAAATGAAAAAAATTAACCAGGCGCCCATGACAAAGCAGTAGGTATTGGATTTTCGATATTTCACACAAAATTTTCAATTTCGAGTTAGCTCTGAAAATCAAAAAAAAATTGTTTATTTTGGTTGTCCCTGGCAACCGCTTTGAAACACGAAATTTCCGAACAAGTGTGTTTTTGGACTCGAAATGAAAAAAATTAACCAGGCGCTCATGACAAAGCAGCAGGTATTGGATTTTCGTTATTTCACACAAAATTTTCAAATTCAAGTTAGCTCTGAAAATCAAAAAAAAAATTGTTTATTTTGGTTGTCCCTGGCAACCGCTTTGAAACACGAAATTTCCGAACAAGTGTGTTTTTGGACTCGAAATGAAAAAAATTAACCAGGCGCCCATGACAAAGCAGTAGGCATTGATTTTCGTTATTCCACACAAAATTTTCAAATTCGAGTTAACTCTGAAAATCAAAAAAAAAATTGTTTATTTTGGTTGTCCCTGGCAACCGCTTTGAAACACGAAATTTCCGAGCAAGTGTGAAGGCGGTAGGTATTTAACTTTTTTTAATAAAATTAGCTAAGCGAAAATCCTGCAAAAGGTTATTATCTTGCTCGTGTTTATATGACGCAGTTGCTGGATAGCTCAGTACCTTGTCGGGACAGCTTTCTCATCTACATACTTTACTTTTTCTTGACTTCAAACTTGCAGCGTGTCATCGTGTTTATCGGGTGTATAGGTACAAGGTAGTTAAAAAACAAATCCTTCCTGCCTAAGGATCCTTTCTTAAAATATGTATTAATTTTTTTTATGTGTGCACTCAAGGGGCTATGACTACCCTTAAAATGTTCTAACACAGTGCGAGCGATTAGGAAAAGGGGATTGTGTTTCACAGCAGATACCGATGGTAATTCGTTTTAAATGCTTGAATATTGCAATGGGAGGGAAACATTCGGTCAGGTTAAGTATTCCACTTTCATATAGTTGTACTCAGCTTTGGACGAATGTGGGCCTTATAACTAGATTACAGCCAAATCAGTTGAGGAGAAATATTTGGATCGTCTCAGAAAACTCAAACACCTTGCAGCGTTTTCCACAAAAAGTGATCGGTGTCGAACATAAAGTGAACTGAAAGTTGTTCGGATTCCTCGGTGCAAGCACAGCTCATAGATAACGTCAACTGTCCCACATTGAGTTTTTGAAGCATTAAATTCTATACGGTTTTTGTATTCGCCATATTGGACAATGCTGTCCAGATCACAATTTAATGAGGTTATCATATGCTGCCGTTTCAGTTCAGGATCTGATGAACAAGAAGTTTAATCTGAAAACGAATATGAAAAGCTGAGAGTACTATCGTCAGCAAACCAATTTACTGGATTAGAAGTTCCAGATAAGAGAAAGAGTTGGAGACAAAACTGAGCCCTAGGACATACCATCATTTATTTAATGAACTTCAAACTTGAAATCGTCCAATACGACTTGTATTGAGCGGTCCGAAGGGTATTTTCTTATCCAACGAAAAAGAGATTCATCGATGCCAAATGGAACTTAATGCTAAACTTTATCAAATGCTTTTGAAATGTCAAGCGCAATAATATTACTTTCTCTAAAACGATGTAAACATTTGTCCCACTGTTCTGAGGAGATATTGCTATACGAAAGCCATTCGTTTTTCAAGATAATTCTTAAGCTGATAAATAAGCAGCTGATAGATACAGCTATTACTCTTGTCCGATCGAAAGTAGATTTCTAGCCGAAACCGAATATTCCGCTAAATAATAACCTTCGGCCCAAGCCGAAGCTTTAACAACTTACAAGAATTTCCGTTAAAGATTAACTAAAAGTGAAAAAAAATATTTTCTGGAAGTTTTTCTGGAATGTATGCATCCAATAAACAATCTAACGGGATAAATTAACTTTTCAAAAATAAAAACAAATTAAACTAATAGGTATCAATTTTAATATTTTATTGAAATAGTTCAGAGCAAAACAACACAGAGCTCATAAGTTGTTGTTCACAAGGGACGCTAGTGGAAGGAGCAGATAAATATTTCAAAGCAATTGGCCGTATAGATAAATGTGTGGGCTAGAAGCCCAAAATTCCTATACATAAGAATTCATTAAAAGCAAAGGTCCTCTCAAGAAACATATTGTTGAGAGCAAGGACAATTATGCTGATTAGGCAATAGGCACCACTGCAATATAAAATTACCATCTGAATTTACTGCAATAAGAAAGAGATACAATTTTGATATACATGTGAATATTGATAGTCTATATCAGCCATTCTCAAAGTGTGCTACCCTGTGGGGCATCCGCAAAAACTTAGAAAAATATTAAAAACACCTCTCTCTCTCTCTGGTCAACAGAATATTTCCTGCATAGACATTAGTTCTTGCAACTAATATTAGTTATGGATGATACGGTCAAGATAATTAATTTTATCAAATCTCGACCACTATAATCCCGATTGTTCTCATTATTGTGTGAATATTAAGGCAGCAAACATTAAAACTGCTGCTCCATACAGAAGTGCAATAGTTAAAGATGGGCTTAAATTTAACAAGGCTATTTCAACTTAGAGCCGAGTAACAAATGTTTTTTTCACATATTTCTTTTGATTTGAAAGAGCGTCTATATGATAAAACTTGGCTGTTGGCTTTTTATGGCAGATATCTTTCAAAAGCTGAACGAATTGAATGGGCCGTTACAAGGTAAATAGACAACAGTGTTTCAGGTATTGAACAAAATAACTGCATTCAAAAGAGAATTTGATTTTTGGATTATTTGTGTTGGTAAGAGAAAAATAAGAAGATTTATGTCATTCAGTGAATTTGTTAGCGATTACGACTGAGAAATATTTTAAGATGACATATTTGAGCAATTGGTCATATATCTCACTGAGATGAGTGCATGTGTTGAAACGTATTTTCCCGAAGAACAGAATACAAAAATGAAAATGAATTCATGGATTCATAGTCCTTTTTTACCCAATTTACTAAAGCCCGAAAGTATGTCGAACAAGATATATGAATCTTTTTTAGAAATGGCATCGGGCACAGTTATGGAGTCACTGTTCAAAACGATGTTTTTTTCTAAGCTATTTTTGCTGCAGAATCCGTGATGAGTATACAATGCCTGCCAAAATGGCTCTGAATGTTCTTCTTCCATTTCCAACAACATACTTGCACCAAATACCGCAATAGACTGGACGCCGGACCTAATATGAGACTTCAACTCTCTTCTATCAAACCTGATCTCAATCAATTGATGAAAAATAAAAAAAAAGTTTCTTAACTCATATTAGATTTTTGTAAATAATTAACTATTACATTGTATTCATATTATGCTTATTAATAAGGATAATGCACATAGATAAAGATAGTTTAGTTTTATTGTAGGGTTCCGTCAAGTATTTCGATCTCCAGAAGGTTTCCATCACTAAAGAATTTTGAGAACCGCTGGTCTAAATTATATACTTGATGGAGTCTCTTCTTGCAGTTAACGTCTTAACCGAAATACTTCTTTATTATATACTTGCGTTTTACATTAATAAATAGTTTTTTTATTAAAACATAATTTATTGTTTTATTGTATGACTAAAGGTCATAACATATAAAGGGTTATCCATTTTGGGGTTTCAAAAGTAAACGTAAATAAAACACATATAAAATATTTCTTTTCCACGATATTTCCTTTTATTATAAAGTTTGAACGTTGACATTATGTGTGAAGTACCACATCATTTAAATGACCACCACGCGAATTGTTGCAAGCATCAATTCTTTTGAAGCAATTTTCGACCACTTTTTGACACAAGTTATGGCTGAGATACCGCCAAATGTATCTCAGCCATAACTTGACGAATGTTGGTTTTCAAAAGCTCAAGAGTTAAAGGTTTATCTGCATAAACACGGTCTTTCGCGTAGCCCCACAAAAAAGTCCAGCGGCGTCAAATCGCATGATCTTGGTGGCCAGTTGATATCGCCACGACGAGAAATTACGCGGCCAGGAAATGTCTCTTGCAATAAAGCCATATTCGCTCAAGTTGCTTGGCATGTGGCACCGACTTGTTGAAACCACATATTCTCCAAGTCGTATTCTTCAATAGCAGGCAAAAAAAAGTCGGTTATCATGTGACCATAACGCTCCGAATTGACGGTGACGGCCGTTTCATCGTCGTTTCGAAGAAGTAAGGTCCAATCACACCTCCGGACCAAAGAGCGCCCCAAACAGTGACTTGTTGTGGATGTATTGGCCTCTCTTCAATTACTTGGGGATTCTCAGAACCCCAAATACGACAATTTTGTTTATTAACATACCCACCGAGTGAGAAATGTGCTTCGTCGCTGAAGAAAATTTTGTTCGAAAAATCGACGTCCACCGCCTGTTGTTCAAGCACCCATTCGAAATATCTACGACGTTGTGAATGGTCAGCTGGCTTCAGTTGTTGTGTGAGCTGGACTTTATATGGATGTAGGTGTAGATCCAAATGCAAAATACGCCATAATGTGCCATAAGACAATCCTATGTCCTGAGAACTACGGGGAATCGACATATTCGGGTCTTCGGCAACACTTTCTCTTACAGCAGCGATATTTTCAGTGGTACGAGCGAAACGATATCTGTAACCAATCCAGTCTCTTCAAATTTCTTCAGAATTTTGCCAATTGCTTGCGTAGTTGGACGATTATGTAAACCATAATCTTCTCTTAAAGCACGATATGTGGCTGTGGCAAAATCACCATTTTTGTAGTAGGTTTTAACAATTTTTATGCGTTGTGCGATAGTTAAGCGATCCATTTTCGTAAATGTCAGACTTTCAACTGAAAAAAATTGGTTCAACAACTTAGTTTGATAGATGTCGAATTCCAGCGTAATACTTTTGAAACCGTAAAATGGATAAACCATTATTAGATGTTCTTCAAATAGAGTATGATCAAGTCGAAAATTCACCATAAAATAAACCTTCGTATTCGACCTAGTTTGGCCGAAGCCTAAGGTTTAGCCGAATGTATTTTTTGTAGCCGAATGTGGCCGAAGCCGAAGCTTCGATCGATCACTACCCATAACCTTACCTATCTATGATATAGTTTATACTCTTTTTAATTTAAAATCCTTAAAGCATCCATTGAAACGCACTTGTTCATTGCGCAAACATAGACAACAGAACCTATTTGACTTTAATTCTTCAAAAAAAAAAAAAATATTTTATATACATACATACTCGTATACACCTACACTTTTACAAGTGTTAAAGCAAAAAGGTGCAAAGGAAAACATACATAAAACATTTATAAATCCCTTTGTAAAGAGCGCGTTAACAATTGAGTGTGGCTTTGTTGTGCTGACGCATCCTGCTTTTGTCGTGCGTTTGTTTTTTTTTCCATTTCTTTTTTCTATGGCAGGAAAGGCAAAAACTAAGCCTGTAATAATCTGTCTATACTCTCTACACCTTATACGTTATGTATTTATTCAAGGTGAAAGTGGGAAAATATTAGCATAATACCTATAGGTATTCACGTGCGTTTTGTTTTAACAAAGGATACACGTTCAAAGTAGGTACTAGTCATAGGAGGAGTTAGGAGTATAAGAATAATGTAGACGTGACCTTTATTTCAATGTTTGTTTTAAATATATGTAAATGCACTATAGAGAACAGTGATTCAATTTAGTTGGATTATTGAAAGCTCTTTAAATTGTAAATAGGCCTTAGGGTAAAAAATTAAATTAATAGGTTTTGTACATACATATGACGTATGTATTTAGTGTTGTTGATTAAAATTTAAAACTATCTCTTACTAACGCAATTTTAGGAATGAGTGGTCATATTTAAATAAATTTAATGAATCGCAAACAGGATGAGCCAATTGAATATATTTATTTAATATAAGCCACAAGCTTAAGCTTACTAATTTTTTTTTCGTTTCACACATTACGTAGAAAAAACTAGAATTTTCATTAGAAAAAAATATATAGAAAATTTCTGATTTGTACAGACAGCATTTTATAAATATACTAGCGGACCAGGCGACCTTCGTCTCGCACCAATTTAACGCCTTCAAATGAACTGCAGTGCTATAATAAAACACATATAGTTCTAATTTCAATGTGATTTATTTGAATGGAACAATATGATGAACAATGTTTTACGATTTGCTTTCCGGCGCAAAAACAAACAACAAAGACCGTTTGCCAAGCTATCGACGTCCTTTTTCTTCCCTGCAAGTATTGCCCGTTCACAAATCCAATAGTTTTTTTTATAATTTTGATGAGTTTCTCCTTCGACGTTATTAGCTCCCAAAAATTTGCCGGAAATGATATCCCTCCAGTCGAGACATCAACAGAAATTTGGCCATTGCCAAGCGCCAGCAGCAGTACCAATCTCATATTTGTGGTCAATTTCAACTTCTTGACATGCCGGCTCAAATACGACGATTTGGCCGCTGCATACGCTAAATTCATTGGCATCAGTAGATTTTGGGATGACGGGAAGCGTTTGGCGAAAATCTCCGCTGACCACCGAATCATCTCGAATCACCTTGTAAATCTTTTGTTAGGTCAACTGCCACCAATGCTCGTTTATGCGCTATCGTGCATTCATCCCAAATTATGATTTTGCATTCTCGCATCAATTTCGCTTTCGCCGAATTCTTGGTCAATGTCCACGTTATTGGCTTGTCAACCGTCAGAAAATTCATCGTCAGCTTCAAAGAGGAGTGTGCAGTTTGACCGCCTACAAACAGTGTGGCAGCAATGCCATAGATGTCATAGGATTCAACAGGCAACGAAAGAGATCTTGGCCGAACTAAATGACAAATGTCTTGCATGTCCCACATGGAGTATCGAGGAAGTAAATGCGATTGCGGAATCGTATTCCAAAGCTGCGCAATTGAAGTCTATATTTGCCACTTTTCTTCTTCTAATAACTTTTTGTCAAATTTGTGGTGGTGATTGTGCAGTTTAAAGCTGTGCAATATGGGCACATTTATTTCTTTGCACGAACCTCTTGCATTTGATTATCATGGAAATTTTGATTAATTGTTATTGCACGACCTACGTAGTCCAAAGTTAGATCGGAATCAGTGTAATAATACGCAAAACTTGAATCAATCTCAGCAAAAAAAATAGCACATTTTTCTGAAAAGAGAATTGTAATGTGAAAAGGACACCTGTCAAATCACGCACAGTCTAAGTCAGTGTATAAGGCAATCTATCATGTTATGGCATTGATCGCACACAGTGTCACCTAATATATATTTCGTAAGCTTTTCCACCTAAAACGTCTTCTATCACAATGAGTTTCACAATTAACCGACATTTTCCAAGCTTCAAAACGAATTAACAAAGAGAAATCAAAATGAAAGTGTGTGGATGTCTATACAAAACAAAACACATTATTTATACTAATAAAGCAATAACAAACATGTAGTTTCGGTTCTAGACATCGGATTGCAAACAGATTTCTTGTACGCACTCTCCAAACATGTCCTAAGATATCTCCTGAAAATTTCATTCAAATCGATCAAGCCGAAAAAAATAAGATAGCGCACAAACATAATTTTGATTGTTCTTTATTTTATAAGAAGATTGTCCCGTATTTAAAATAACCGCAATTAAGAATGTCATGAGGGAGCGGGTCAAAATTCTGGTTTCAAAATATTGCTTTTCAAAATTCTGCTTTTAAAATGAAAATTCTGCTTTTCAAAATTTTGCTTTTGTTCATTTTTTCTGCTTTTCTAAATTCTGTTTCTCAAAATTCTGTCCGTCAACAAAAAAAATAAAAATTCTGCTTATATTTTTTAAATTTTTACTTAACTTTTTTATTTACAAAAGCAAACGAGAAACAAAAATAAAACAAAACAATTCATTAGGTAAACTTAAATATGAAAAAATAAAATGCACGACTGAATCGTACGAACTTGCTCTTGTAGCTAACAACTTTAATGTAGCTAACCATTGAAGTTTAGTTAGTTAGGTGTAGTTATCCTATGCAGGTTTAAAGCCTATGTACGAGTAGGTAAGATTAACTTGATTCTTAGTAGTTATAATGAATTGTGGAATGGATGATTCAAGGAATAGTTACATAGGTACCTACCAACAAATGTATCTTTAAATGAAAGTTTTGGATTTTAATTATGTAAGTTCGAAGAGTAAAATGTCTCTATACATTTTTATATACATTTAGATGGAACCTAAGTACTTAAACATGTACATATAATAATGAAAATGAAGGATGTAGGTGGGTAGGTAGCTATATAAATACAACTTCATAATTCAGGTGCAATATGCATACGTAAGATTCATGTGATTTTTAAGGCACAAATGTATATATAAATGTATGAGGGCCTACATTGTATTTAGTATTCAGTGACGTACGCAAAAATTCGTAAAAAAGTAATAATAATAAGGTAGAAATAAATGGATAATACATATACTCAAATGTTTTTATATTGCTTAGTCGTTATATTTAGTTTGAGGGAAAACAAAGATGCCATTTAAATTCATGGATAAATAATAATATGTCAAAAAAAAATTCAAAAATCGTTGAAGCGGTTTTTTAATAAACTAATTTTTGTGTATAAAATTTTGAAAACATTTTAGAAAAAAAATTGAAACCCCATTTTGAAGATATTATTAATATACTATAAAAATCAAATTAAAACAAAATTGTGATTGGTTTTTGAAAAATCGATTTTTCAAAAAAAAATTTTTCGAGTACGCAGTTTTATTAACAATTTTAGGGAGCATTTGCATAAAAAAAATTTATTTTAATCGGCTTATCCAATATTGAGACAGTCGAAAATATGAAAAGTGGTTCTATGGGAAGTACCGTTAATAAGGACGCAAACAATTTTTTTTATATTTAAAAGTGAACTGTACTAATTTAAGAACACACAAATTTTTCTATAAAAATTCTTTGATCCGTTTTCGAGAAATACAATTTTTTCTTAACGGTTTTTTAACATTTCTATGGGAGATACCGTTATTTTTTATTTTAGAAAAATAATTTTTTTAACTATTCAAGATACATAATGTCAAAATACCACTAAATACTCAGCTTTGAAAATATCTATTGAGTCGTTTCCGAAATTTTGAGTTTCCAAAACAAAAAATTTAATTTCCAAAAAATTTCTTTTTTTTTAAATTTTAGTATACAATAGTGTTTAAATTCTCTAGGAGCTTCTGCGTAAAAAAATTCAAAAAATCAAATCCACCGTTTCTGAGAAAATCGAAAACCAAAAAAATGGTTCTACTAGAGGTACCAAAAGTAACAATTGTTTTCCAAAAAAAAATATCAAAAGGTATCCTTTCTCTTCGTTAATGAACTGATTTTTTTGTATAAAAATTGTTGGAGCTGTTTTTGAGAAAAATAAGAATTTTGGGTTTGGCCAAAAACATGTATGGAAGCTACTGTGAAAATGAAAAAAAAACGTGTGGGCATATTACCGAAAAAACAATATATACCAAGTTTGACTAACCAACCGTTTAGGCTGTAGACTCAAGGACAGACAGACAGACAGGCGGAATTGGGGGACCCACTTTGTTGGCTATGGTCGTAATGTCATGTTTGATTGTTAGATTGATTGTTTTTTTTTACGAATACATAACTTGCCTTATAGTACCTATAATCGCAAGTAAAAATTACAGAAAAAAAAACAAGCAACAACCAAAGAGAACAATGTTTTTTGAAATGCACCTAAGAACCTGATAGCCAATGTAACTTAGATCGGTTCTCTTTTCTATAATTATTTTTATTTGCTTGTTTTTTTAAACACTTTAACTTTTTTTCTTTAATAGACACTAACTGTATAATTGCCATCAAAAAAAATATTTTTTTTATTAGGTAAACTCTTATGGAAGTAAGAATCAAAACTGCTTATCAAAACTTTGCAAATAATAAAGAAAACAAAGGTTTGGAAAATGTTAAAAAGCGCGCGTTTTTCACATTTTCCAAACCTTTGTTTTCTTTATTATTTGCAGAATTTTAAAAAGCTGTCTGTTTCTGGCAAGCCCTAGGGCTGGTATTTTGTTAGTCTCGTCTCGTCCTCGTCGAAATTGAAAAATTTCAGTCTCGCCTCGATACTTGGTCTCGCCTTTTTCTCGTGAAAATTTTAATTTGCAGTCTCGTCTCCGTCTAGGTCTTAGTCTTGGTCTTATCCTTAATATTGGTTGGTTTCGTGTTTTTGGTAATAAAAATATGTAAGATAAGACTTGTGTTCAGATTGAAAACATAGAGTACCTACGGCATCTCAGCAGTTTGTTTTGACAGTTTATGGTAGGCACCATATTATATTTTGAAGTTTGGATAATATTTTTTTTTCTAAATGTCACCCAAATGGCTTAAAACAACTTTTTCGGGAGCAAAAAATAAATCGGGAAAAATTAGAATTTTTTGAGGTTAAATTTGAATTATGTAGATTTTTTTAATCCATTTAAAACGGAGCCATCCTTCAATGGATTTTGACAGTTTATTGCTTGATAGGTAGGCAACAAATTATATTTTGACGTTTCGATAATATTTTTTTATGGTGTCACCTAAAGTCTTAAAGTCACCTTTATCTGGAGGAGGAAACAAATTCGGAAAGAATTTGTCATGCATACATAAATCGTACGTATTTTTCTCTGGATCTTCTTAGTGTGCCTATCCGCGTATAACTCTCTTGGTACCAAAAGTTCCTTCTCCTCTCAGGTCTCTCCCTGAGAGTTGATCGACAGCTACGGACAGTTATAGAGTTTGTGGAAACAGCACCGAGTGCTTTAATGGATGACTGACTGTCTGAGAAGATACGGATATACGATGTGATGGATATTAAGTTTTCCCTTAGCCAGGAAACAACCTTTTCAATCACCAGAATTTCCTCTTGGAAGATGCTATAATGGTCAAGGAGATGGAAAGAGAGACTGATATTTATGTCTGCCTGAGTACACCACTTCTTACTCCCTCTTCGGTTTTTGAACCATCCGTAGGGAAGTGAGCTGATTCATTTTTTAAAAACCTCCCATCCTCCCAAGCAGATATTGGTAAATGCGGGAACTTGGAAATTCTTGTCAAAGATTAACTTGTTTGTGGAGTAGTCAGATCGTCTAATTTGTGATGCGAATGTATTCACGATATTATAGTGAGACCTATTGAGTTGTTATGTTTAAGCCCCAACTCCATATCCATATCATTTATTTAAGATAAATTAATTAAGATAAGATAATGCGACAAATCAACATTTTAACAAAGACGAGACTAGCCAAACTTCTTGTTTTTTATCCAGGACACCGATTCGTTTAAAAAAATTACTCGGTAGCGTTTTGAGAAAAAATGGTCTGTTTAGGTTTTCCCGGTTTCTCAATTTTTACTTGCGATATACTATAGGACACATTCGGAAAAAAAATTTTAATCAAAGTTGGAAATTACTATGATAGAGAACACCAAAGAAGTGGGTCCGGCAATTCCGTCTGTCTGTCTGTAGAACGATCTACAGCCTAGACGGCTGAACCGATTTTGTTTAAACTTGGTGGTTAGGCGTTTTAGGTGATTATCCAAAATTAATTTTTGAATCGTTGTTTTAGCCCCAAAAATAACGGTACTTGCCATACAAATTTTTCTACCATCTTAATAACCTCGAAAACCGCTCTAACGATTTTGACAAAAATGTGTGTGTACTACCTTGAGTATGGTCTACATTTTGGCCAACATTTTTTAAAATATTTTGTTATTAACGGTACCTGCCATACAACCATTTTATTGATTTTCGACTTTCTTAACGGCTCCACGGATTTCGATTAACAGAAGCTCCTTCGAATTCTAAATAATTCTGCATTTCAAAATTTTCAAAAAATAGTTTTTTTTGGGTTTTTGAAAAAAAAAATATTTTTTTTTTGAAAATTCAATATTTCAATATTTTGTTTTAAAATTTATATTATTAAATATTTAAAATGTTTACACCAATTTTATTTTTGTAAAAAACTAAGAATTCTTATATATAAAAAATTAAGTAAAAAATGACTTTAAAAAGTACGCAAGTACGTGCGATTCAGTCGTACATTTTATTTCTCGTGACTCAAAACTCTAAATAAATATTCCATAAAATAAGCTAAAGGTATATGTTGGTGAACACGGTCTTAAAAGTATTTTTGATAACAGAAAAATACCAGGATTCGTGAATCAAAACCGCATCTGTCTTACGACTGCTCGAGATTCAGAAGGGCTTGAGTATAGTTTACTACTAAAACAATTTTATTCACTGTTATGCCTCAGGCGTTTAAATGTTATGGTATTCAGTGCAGTTCCGTCAAGTTCGGTTTCTCTAGCTTTTTGTGAACAATTTTCTCGAAAACAACTCTTATGATGGCATTATTCTACCGAAAATCTCCATGAATTGACTAACGTCGAAAAAGTTCTGACCAGATTACAATATTTGCTTGATCGTTATTATTTAATAATCATGTAGTTTATCTGAGATCTGAAAACTACTTAATCTCAGATCTGGCTGTTGACCCTCTACTGCACGCACATAGATCGAACGAAACAAAATAGTTAATTTTTCTCTTTTATTTTGTTAAATTAAGAGACTAAAACAAAAAAAAATTGTTTAAACAAATTTTATTAAAAGTTTATAATATTTGCCATATACCTATGCCCGGTTATGCAGTCACACATTTTTAAAAATAACAAAAATATTTCCTCCCTCCTCCGCTTACATGGCATGGTCTCATAAGCAAAATGCTGTTCTAATAGAGAGTTCAAATGGCATCTAGTAGAAGGCAACTTGATGAGTGACTTAAATAAGGATATACCGACAAGTAATTCCATTTCACTTCGAGTAATGTTGACCGGATTGTTTTATTATCTTGCAATGCTTAGTGAAATGAAAATAAATTATTGGATCTTTAGAGAGTATATTTCCTATTGAAGCTCTTTTGTCCCTAAGATGGGATAACCACTTCCTATGAGTAATGAACGAGACTTGTTCTCTGTTATATTTTGCTTCTTCTAATCTTTCGATATCAAAGTGGACAATGGTTTTTCATCACTAAAATCGTACTTGCTTTCATCGGTTTCAGGCACCTCCAGGTGTTCTCTACAGTCCATCCCTATATACGGCTCATCTTCCAATTCAAAGATTTCATCCTCACTCTGATATATGTGTGTCAAGTTAGCACTACCACTTCAAAATTTTAAAGAAATTCTTATTGGATTAATTGTCGTAAATGTGTCGTGAAAGAAAAAAAATTTGTCGCGCTTGTTTTTTAAAAAATAAACTTGACAGTCAAGTTAGCATTACCTACCCTCAAAAACGGTGTATATGAAGTCAAAAAATAAAAACGGATATGCCATTAACTGTCGTAAATTTGTCATAAACCAATGGCGAAACAAAAAAAATTGTCGCGTTCGTTTTTTTTAAGCAAAAAACGCCCTTTTAGTATAGCCTATACCATAAAGTAGGAATTTTAACTAAATCTAGCACTACCATACCAAAAGTATTTGTTTAACTACTTTTTTCCAATAAAATTTGTTTAAACAATTGTCGCTCGACGTCCTTGATTAAGTTATGTAATCAAATAATTAATCAAGGACGTCGAGCGACAATTGTTTAAATAAATTTTATATGACAAAAATAGTTAAACAAATACTTTTGGTATGGTAGTGCTAGGTTTGGGGAAAATTCCTACTTTATGGTATAGGCTATACTAAAAGGGCGTTTTTTGCTAGAAAAAAAACGAACGCGACAATTTTTTTTGTTTCGCCATTGGTTTACGACAAATTTACGACAGTTAATGGCGTACCCATTTTTATTTTTTTACTTCATATACACCGTTTTTGAGGGGTGGTAATGCTAACTTGACTGTCAAGTTAGCATTACCAGGGGTTATTTTTGAAAAAACCAACGCGACAAATTTTTTTGTTTCGTCATTGGTTTACGACAAATTTACGACAGTTAATGGCATACCCATTTTTATTTTTTTACTTCATATACACCGTTTTTGAGGGGTGCTAATGCTAACTTGACTGTCAAGTTAGCATTACCAGGGGTTATTTAAAAAAAACGAACGCGACAAATTTTTTTGTTTCGTCATTGGTTTACGACAAATTTACGACAGTTAATGACATACCCATTTTTATTTTTTTACTTCATATACACCATTTTTGAAGGGTGGTAATGCTAACTTAACTGTCAAGTTAGCATTACCAGGGGTTATTTTTTAAAAAACAAGCGCGACAATTTTTTTTGTTTCACGACAAATTTATGACAAATTTACGACAATTAATCCAATAAGAATTTTTTTTTAAATTTTGAAGTGGTAGTGCTAACTTGACACACATCTCTGATATTCATCACCAGGATCAACACAAAAACTTTTTCCGTAGAAAGAATTTGACGAGATCATTGTTTTCTCACTGAAAGCGAAAATTTAGAATATTCATATTTCTGTGAATGGATAATGCGCCATATATGAATGCTGGCAAAAACGCCAGTGTCTTGAAATCGACAGTCGGTATTGAACAAATATTTTTCATTATGGAAAAAACTCTTTCGGTTGCGCATTTAAACCTGGCAGACAGAACCCTAGTTCGAAACTTAAATTTTACTTACAAATATTAAATCTTACTAAAAAAAAACATAACAACTTTTTAATTATTTTCCAGCTAATAATAAATAAGCTTTTGTTTCTTTGTTTTTGCACTGGACTCGGGCGCGCGCACAGTTAAATTTTGAATACGGTTTTTGGCGATTGCGCAACGAAAAATAATAAATTGGAAACACATACACAAAGAACTTTTCTAAAGGATAAGAAAGGTACTTTTTCAATGCCAGTTGCATAATCCGTGTAGTCGGTGTTTAAAAATGAAAAGCCAAATATGGCTACTTGTGCATTAGAAGGTTTATTTTATTAAGTTTTTTCTTATATTTACATATTTATTTATTTACCTCATTAATTTGTATTTGAAGAAAACGCAAACAATATGTTTGTATTATTTCTGTTTTAGTGAACTGTTTGGATTTAAAGCCAATTGATTGAATTCTAGGTAACTTATAAGTAAAAAATGAAAAATGATACGAGACCAAGTTTTTTAAAAAAAGTTTTCTTGGTAAAACAAAAATAAAATAAAATAATTAGAATTAATTAAAATAGATTTAAGGTCGAAAGACATTGGTATTAAGAGATATAGTTTAGTTTAGAGCGCCCGTAAAGGGCCAGTAAATTAGTTGTAAGTTATTGATAATTAGGCTAGTTTTAAACATTTTTGTCTAGCTTTAAGATAGTTATAAGTTAAGATTAAATAAAACTGAATATAGAAAAAAAAAAAAAGCCAATTGAATGTTTTTGTGACCAGTTACCATAATTCCCACGCCAATTTTGCTTACCTTGCAAACACCAATCCTAAACGGAAACACCTCTTCTCCCCTTCACCAATAGAAAACCTATATACCTGTACAAGCTTCATCATATATCATTGAACTCAGACGAAATATGATTCAATGCATTTCACAACCTTAACCTGAAGCATAATTCAAAAACCAAATTATTATTAAAGTCAGTTCCATTCAATTCATCTAACGGTGAGATGCAGCCTAGCTGAAGACAGCGGCCTCCCTTTAGAATCTATATAATAAAAATTATCAATATTGTAAATTTAATAAATGCAATAAAATAAATAAATAAATACAAAAAAATATAATAAACAAAAAACAGTAAATGTTTTTTTTTATTACGAACCCGCAGGTCGCGATCGTAACTGACCTTTAGCCCAAAATGCGTTTCGCCCAGGTACTACAGTTGGGCTCATCAGTTAGATGCTGTAGGATCTTTCTAAGACGCATTATTTTTTGATCGATGTTTACCGACTTTATTTAATATTTATTTACTTGTATTTATTTATTATTTTCTTTAATTATTTATCTACATTTACTATTTTTCATTTATTTATTTATTTATATTTACTTATTTATTTTCTCATAAATCTTTCTGTTATTTTATTAACAATATACTTTTCTGTTTCTCCATATTAATGTGCTAAATTGTTATTATTATTTATTTCTTGTTATTTATTTATTTGTTAATTTATTATATATTTATATATTCGTCTGATGTTTAAACTAAATGATAATCTTTTGTAATGTACATAAAGCTGTATAATTTTGTATTTTTGTTTTAAAAAATTGTATGATAATAAAAACCACGTATTTGAGATAAGGAATTCTTGGTGCTATCTAGCCTGCCATTCTCTCCATTCTTGGATAACATGATTTCGCAAATTTAAAAAAAGATTTTTATCATCTAGATTTTCCTTCTCTTTTTTGAAAATTAAATTAAAAATGTTATTATTTTCCAGTAGAAATGTAGAGTTATACCATATCTCTGTAAATTGTGCAATATAGTTTTAAGGAAGAGAAAATGTGAATTTAAGCTACAATAAATATAAATATTTATCTCTTAAGGTTTTTATTTAACATGGAAATGATTCCATGAGACATTTGATTGCTTGACTTAAAGGACGAATCAATTAAGTAGGTTATGTAAGTATAATCTCCGTGTAGAACACAACTAAGTAAAACAATTAACCCAATAATATTACCATTATTATTCTGGTGAATTAAACAAAGAAATAATTTTTGCCTGTTAATGTGAATGTGAAAATAGAGAGAAAAAATTAAGAAAAACTATGTAGAAAGGACACTTATAAATAAAACTTTTCCAAAGCCCAAAGCGCACAACACTAAATTTTTTACCCCACACAAACCAAATGCAACATTTCTATTATTCTAATGCTATACAGTCTTACACATTTTCTCAGGATGCGCCACTGACACAGTTTAATTTCAATTAGAAAAACAAAACAACAACAACAAAAACTAAAATAAGAAAACGAAATATATTCGTGTGCTTATTTTCTTTCGCCCAATCAACTTTCCTTAGAGCTAGGGACTGGGGAGTTTTCTTTTTATTGTGTAACTCTAAATACAGTGTGGATATTTGTGTAGCATCCTAGTTGGAGTCTGCTCCAACTTCTGTCCAGCGACGTCGCCGTGGTCGTACGACGTACATTGTACAAATATTTTAGACTTCGTCTTTATTTACACACTCAGAGTAGGTACACAAACCTCTCCGATCCAAAAAAAAAAAATGGAACAAATTCCTACTGGCAACCTCTAGGCCATCACTCACACAATGAACACGAGGAGGTTTACTCCATCATGGGTGTTTGGTTGGGTGCTATTTTTTATTCTTGTTTCGCTATTTTAAGGAAGGAGTATACGTTCCGGGTCCAAACCACTTTTCTAAGCTACGGTGATGGCATAGTTGACTCTAATGTCTGCTGACTTTTGCATCAGGACAGGAGCCTTGTTTATGAGCCACCAGTATCAGTTAAAGTACCAGTACCCCAGTACGGCACATTGCAGTTGCAGTAGCTAGAAACCGGCTTTGTTGCGACCATTCCCGTGCACATCCATGGAGAGCAGAGGTATTATACCAACGTAAATATTTTCCACGATTCCGGGGAATAGGCATAAATAAGTTCATTTAGGAGCCAGGCCATAGTAACAGCAGTGCCCTGGCATACAAGGAACTCCTATATGTACCTTCCCGTCAGAGTTGAGTCGTTTTATGTGAGAAAGTTGCTATGTTCAGTGTACAGTATGGAGCGGTAGACTCTTATTGCAAGTTTTGTGTGTTAAGGTATGCGTTTTGTAATGCATGGAATACTTACCTAGGAAGTGTGTGTGGTTTGGCCATAAAATATGTAGAAGCATTCGAGAGACTCCACACAGAGAATAGATATGTTACCATTTTTAGTGGTTGATGCTGTGCTAAGAGGTATACTCATACATACATGAGAGATTGTAATTAGTTTATCTGAATTTGGAGCAATCTAGAAGGGAAGTAAATTTCTATTTGGAATCATTGATGGTCTGTAAGTGTTTTTTTTTAATATCCTTCCGCCAATGGAAGGACCATAAAATTAATTAGATTGAGTACGACTACAGCTTTATGATAAGTGCTTCACTGTACTAAATTTTGTAATAAAAGTTTCATGGTAAACGAAAGTATAGAGAAATCCTTCGAATATGGTATCCTTATAATCCTAAATAAACACAAATCTCCTACCCTATTGTAGTTGTTTTTTTCTTTTCTTTTCCTATAATTTTGCGCGCGCACAAAAGGGTCTTTGACAGCCCTTAAAATGATTTGAAAATCAAATTTGAAGTGAGAAAAAGATACTGGTAATGTTCACCACATTCGTGTTGTACGACTAAAGAAATAATCTCTGTGTTCTTAACGATACAAATGAAACGTGGCCCAAGTGTAAATTGATGAACATTTCTAGAAGCACACCGTTGACTTGTTTAAGGTAAGAAATGTAATTCGCTTTTTCGCTAGAACACTGTTAAATTTATTGAGTTAATTAGTAAGAAAACTGTGGTAGCAAAACATTGGAATGGATTAGCAGTTAAAGATAAGAGATCATTAAATTTAATTGGGAAGAGGATCGTAGGTAAAATGGAGTAATGGGGTTTACCAGAAAAGTAATTTCTAATCCACTGAAGAGGTGGTTGTTCAATATAAAACCCATACTGCCGTTTGTTGAGAAACTTTCTTTCTTTAAGACATTTCTTAAGTTATTTTTTTATAATGAGCGCACACTCAAGGAGATTTTTGTTACCCTTATTATACTAAGACATAGTGTGAGCCATTGACATACTAGATATGGACTGCTATGAGCCAACTTCGCGTTGGATCTCTGCTCAGCTAGGATCACACGAGCGCCACCCAGCTCTCAGCGGAAATCACGAATATTATCAAGTACCAGTGCTTAAGGGATTTTTTTTTTTCAAAGAAATCCATAAACAAATCCAAAAATTTCCTCTTCTCTATTTTCTATAGAAAAAAATAGGCAACTATATTATAGTTCTTTGCGGATGAGGGGAATACAAATAAGGCTAGATCAAATATCAATTTATTTTTGCTTTACTTTTCGACGCGACTAATAAAATTTAGCACACGCTTTTAAGTTTAAACTACGTTTAAGTTTTTGTTTTAACTTTTCGACGAAATGAATAAAATCTATAAAATGTAAATGGTAAATGAGCTGTCAAAATTAAAAAATTTACCAAAGAATGATGAACTTTTCCGCAAAATTTTGTGTGGGAAACCTTATCATCTGAATGTGAAATGTCGATGTAAATAAAATAAAAAAGTATGGTAATACATAAATTAATATTTAATTGTTTATATAAAATTTTTCATTTTTTAAGAAGAACAAAAATCGCAGCCCTTAAAAGCACTACTGAAACGGAAAACTTACAAAAGAGAAACAATTTTCTAAATAAATTGATTTAAAATAAAGAATTAATTTAATTGAAAAATTAAAATTAAATTTTTATTTGTTATATTTCGAATTCAAATCTAAAAGCAATCTTTTTCATAAAATAAAAAAAAAGAAATTTTTCTTATAGTCCCCCAGCACTACAGCATTGTTGAGTATGTCAGCACTTATCTTATACAACATACCAATAGATGACCCTAGTTTCTTTGCCTGCTGACTAAATATGGTGCGCATGCCAAGTGTGGCAATAGATGGCTTTTAAAAGTAATATTTTTGTTTGCTACTTTGCTCCGAGGGGCGTAAAGATCATTCTCCCCATTGTCAATAGAGCTTTTGCATGGAACTGACAATCGACTAGCAGTCCATGTATAGTATGTCAATGATGTGAGCAGTTTGGAAAGGGAGAGAGGTTTAGAAAGGAGGTGTCAGCGCATATTGGTTTTGATTTTGAATTCCTGAACATTGTAATGACCGGGAAAGATATAGTGTGGTAAAGCATTTCACATTCGCGTAGTAAGACTAAAGAACCTATTTCTGAACTTGACAGCACGACCGAAGTTACGCTCGAGAGCATTCCTGGAAGCGCGAGAATTACGGTTTAATTGTTTGAGGGGAGTAACTCAACTGGCTTTATCGCTAGAGCATAATCCGTTAAAATAACGTTAGAAAAGGGTGAGACAAGGAACTTTATGCCGGTGTTCAAGCGACGTAAATGATTATCACCATAATTATTTTAAACGATCTGCGTTCAATACTGTCCAAAAGACTTATGTACGTTGCAGGAGCACCAGCCCAGAGATGGGAAATATACTCTAGCTTTGGGCGAATATAAATCTTATAGATAACAGCCAGATCAGAGGGAGAGAAAAACTTCTTGCATTGTCTCAGTTTCCTTGATACAAGTTGCCACTCATGGATAGTGACAAAGGTGGTAAATTATGCTTTAACGAGAGTTGGCAGCATTGAGTTTTCGACGCATTAATTCTACTCGATTTCATCATACGTTACCGTTGATGACCCACATCATGAACACATGAATCTAAAATCGAATATGAAAAGCTGAGGGTAGTATCGTAAGCGAAGCAGGTATGTAGATTAGACGTTTCAGACAGGAGATCATGGGAAAGAAAATGAGAAAGAGTGTCGGAATCAGAACAGCGCCTCGGCCTGGGGCACACCAGCATATATTTTGTGGTTTTAATTTTCAGACTTCAACCCATGCAATACTATTTGTATTGAACGGTCCAAAATGTAATTTCTAATCAAACGAAGGGAGAAGCTTCGTTAAAACCGAAGGCATGTCACATTTTCGATAAGAGAGCCTGATGCCAAACTCTATCAAATGCTTTTGAAATATCAGGCGCAATAATCTTACTTTCATTAAAACAATATAAAGATTCTGTTCTGTACTGTTCGGTGAGATATACCCATCAGATCACCAGTTGACCTATTCCTGCGAAAGCAGTACTGCCGGTCATTAAGGAGCCTTCGACCTTCGAGATAGTTCTTGAACAGATAATTAATCAGCGTTTTCGTGACCCTGGAAAGAAGGGAAGTAAAAGTGCTATCGGTCGATAATTAGAGATCTAGGAGGATTCGCCATTTTTGGGTATGGGCTCAATAATAACGGAGAAAGTAGTCCTCATTTTTTTTACGAATGACCAAACATTTTTACTGCCTTTGGGACATTGAAGTATTTCTTGTATAAATTCGGACCGTCGAATATGGACATTGTAGGCCTTCCTTAATTGGGTTGGCTTTAATACAAGCGAAGCTTACATCTTTGACTCTAATTATATCTTTACAGCTCGAACCAAATCATGCGTTTTCTTTGGGGCTGATGCTTTTAGCCCTGTTCGGCATGAAAGTTCTCCTTCCCAAAGGAATCAAACTTGTGATCATACCGGCACTGGAGTCAGAGTAACTATCGAGAAAGCATAGTGACCAGTTAAAGATCGTGAAATAATGGTTGAGACTGTCCCAGTTGGCTTTCTCGTATTGCCAATCGGTTTTCTTAGGAGTTCTTTCTTTAACTGAAGAATTTTGCCACTAGAAATTTGCAGGTATGACGCAATAGGCAAATCTGTCTAGAGGAGGTACAACACTGATAGTGTACTTATCAGGGTCAGAGGTAAGGAATGAATCAAGAGTGTTCTCTGCTCGACCATTAACGTCCGAAATTCGAGTGGAATCGTTGACCAGCTGAGTAAGGTGGTTAAACCCAGCAAAATTCTCAGTCTGACTTGAATGTAGAAGCCTAGAAGAATTGTGTATATTGAAATCACCCGTAAAAACAATTAAAGTGCGAGTATATCAGGAAATAATTTTTTGGCTGGAATAAGACAAAGCATCAAATTTACGAGCAGTTAATACTCTGTCTAGATTTGGGCTTTTATATAAAAAAACCAAGAGTGAATTATGTGCTTTTTTGTTAAGAATTTAAACCATAGAAAATTAAAAAAACGAATTGGTACAGGAACCAATTGGCTGGTAAGCCAAATCATTCCTGATGTAATAGGCGATACCATGGTGAGAAAAGAATAAAGGCACTAAGTTATATCCATGATCATTAAATTCAGGAGGATCGGAAACCTCATCTACCTGGGTTTCACTTAGTGTCAAAATAGTTGGCTGACTTTGGGAAGAAGTGACGTAAGAACCTAACAGAGTAGGGCACCTAAAAGCTTACGGAAAGATTTTGATATCGTTGAAGAAAACCTATGTAAAGCGATGGGAGGAATACTTTCCGGGCCAAAGGTCTTGCGTATATTGATATATTATTTTATTATTTATTTAATGTATCTATTTGGTATTTCCAGTCGTATATTTAACCTTGAGTCTCTTGGTTTCAGAACTCACGTATAGGTTAAGTATAATCTGGCGAAAACATCGCTGCTGTCCATGAGAGCAGAAACTGGGATAGTGCCTACCAACTGTACGGTATTTCGAAAATACCAACTTGGCGAATTTAATGTCGGGAATTAGGCATACACTAGTAACATTCAGCTGATCCAGGAGCAGAAAGAAAACGACCAGGAGGCGTGAATTTCCCACGTAGGTTTCCTGTAAATCACAGATCTATAGAATCCATAAGTGATCCTGGCTTCAGCATTTTTGGATCCGGAGGGTGTTCGTGGTGGAATTGGGGGATCCACTTTCTTGGTGTTCGTTTGTTCGTATGATCGTAATATCAGGTTAATTGTTAGAACATTTTTTTTTTTTCAAATACATACATGTGTAACTAGGCTTATAGTACATATAATCGCAAGTAAAACGGATAGTGAGCATCACGGAAACAATATTTTCAGATCGGATAAAGCAAAAACCGATGTAAATCACGATGAACGAATCCAGTTTCCTACCCTTGCTCAGAATTTTCGTTTTCAAGACATTTTGTTCGGAATTTTCAAGTACGTCTTAAATGATGATATTGACACCTAAAAAAATCAATCATCACTTTTAATATAAATAACTTGAACGAAATAAAACATCATTTCCATCAACGAATCGCAATTTCATCGAAAATTTACCAATTTTATATTATTATCGATTGAAAATTGCATAAAAAAAACTAATCGAAAATTACCTATTAACAATAAATAATATTGGATTTGTAAATTTCGAGGTGGAGTTAATTTGGTATTTTTTTTGTCGTAAATTAAAACTTTTTTTTGGTCTTTGGAAATAGAGATTTGCTTGCATTTCGTCGTTCTAGCGTAGATGATTTTCCTTATTCTGAATGTATCGCATTTAAAAATAAAATGCACGACTAGATCGCAAGAACTTGCTGATGTTCGAACACATTTTTTACTTTATTTTCACAAAGTTTCTTTAATTTTTTCTAAAAAAAAAATGGTATGACAATCTTAAATATTTAATAAAATAAAAATAAAAACCAAAAATTAAATGGGATAAATCAAAGAAAAAATAATTCAGAATTCTGAAATAAATACTTAAACTAATTTGAGCTCAAAAAAAAGTACGCCATTTTATTTCTTGGATAAATTTGAATTTATGGGAAAAAATTTAAAAATCTGTGAAGCGGTTTTTGAGAAAAAAAGTTTTTTTAAGACACTTATTGAAAAAAAATTCAATAAGGCCAATTCATAGGTATTCAGCAAATACATTAACTATAGTTTTCAAAATATAAATTAAATTTTTTAAGCTTTTGAGGTGGTGGTATGCAGTTGTAGCGGTGAGTTCTAGCAGTTTTACTCTCAAATGTGGTGCATCCGTTTAGTTAGTAGTTTTTTTGTCCAGAGAGTTAAATTTTACTCAACTTTAGACGTTGGAATAATATAGAGCTGATGTTATTATTATTATTTGTTTTTAATTTCATGGACTTAAGCTTGAATTGGCTAGATTCGACTATTTCAGATGGTTGCCACACTCAATCAAATATTTTTTTAGAATTGCGTTCTTGGAGCAAGCATCTCCAACCCAAGTAGGTAGAAGTACACATTTTATGCTGACATTTAAAACTAAGAAATCACATAAATAAGGTCTAATCTTAAGCGTGTTCATACTAAATTTTGTTGGGAGTTTAAGCATTGTTTCTTGAATTTCGCTAAATATTTGAACAAAAAAGTTTAAATTTACACATTTTATGCTTATCTATTAAAAATTTTTGCTTAAATTCTGTTGAATTTTAAACATAAATTATGTATATACCTATACATTAAGCTTAAGCATCTTAGGTGTAGAAATACACACTTTTACTTTCAATCTTTATTTGAAATTACACATAAAAGATTTAACATTTACACATTAAATATGTAGGACTAATACGTGTGTAAAAATACTGCAATTATGGTAGGTAACAAGTTTCCTCGCTTTATGATAGTAAAATTACACAATTTTTTTTTTAGAGTGTACCAAGTTTGAGGAAAATCACCTTCGGCCCTGATGATGTTCTACATCATCTAATGACAAGTTTGATTAAAATCTCGAATTCGATTTTTGTTAATCGCGTAATTCAATCAAATCGAAGACAAGGCAGACAATCTAACGAGATAACTGTTTCAATGCAAGCCAGATTAATTCAAATACATATCTAAGCCAATAAATAACAGCGCGGTGGCAGTGTGCTTCGCCATTGACCCATTTCTATATTCGTTCAATATTAGTTAGGTATCCACTGAGGTATCCTTAATTATCACGAATTGCAAATAATTATATTTCCATTTGTTTGTGACAACAAACAATAACCACTATAGTGTCGAAAATATTGCATCCGATATAGCATTCATCCCATAATTGTATTGTAATTAAAAACAAAAACAACAAGCCGATAATTTCGATTGAGAACTCCCAAGGGATTTTGCCAAGAAGCGAGTCCGATTGTAACCACGACCGACAATGACAACGACATCGAAAACTACCCGGGGACATCCGCAAACAAAACCCACCATATCATCCAATTATTTTCAGTTTTATCACAAAATGTATTCTCTTGTTGTATTTTTCTGACAATTACCCAAGAGAGTTGATATAAATAAGTCCTGCCGGATGCAGTAGGAGGCCATTTTCGCAGTTGAAATGGCGAAGTAGCTGCTCCTACAACCTACCGCTTTCTGCTGGTATTCATTGATTTCATTATTTTTTTGTCTTTCAAATTTTACATATATCCTATCTACTCGATTCGAGAACAAAAAAAAATGAACAAAAATAGACCAAACACGCCAACATATAAAACGACATAAAAAAGAAGGTCAGAATTTATGGGCCTTTCACTTAACTAGGACACCAAGTGTTGCCCGATGGCCGTTGGCCATCGAATAAGGCTGCAATAAATGCCTTAACGACTGGACACTCTCATTTAAATGAATTTGTATCTTTTCTTGTTTTCCTATCCGTTGCTCAGTCAGTGTGCTAAGATAAAATGCCCAGCGAGTTCAGTTCAGTTTAGGTCTTGTCAAGAGTGCCTTCGTGTTTCTGTCCCTCTTTGTTTTTGTCATCCTCAAGTGAATGCACTTGGGTATGCTGGGGAAATCGTGTTTTTTATAGCCCTGGGTCCCTATGATCTCTACGACCAAAGGAAATTTTAGATGGAAGAACAATTTGTGAATGTTCAGAGCAATTTAAGGACCTGCTGCGAGTTCGTGGCAACAAACACATACAAACTACTAAGCTCACATCCTCATCCCGTCCTCGAATATACTAAACAGTTTTCTGCTTTTGGTTCGGTGAGACATGATAAACATCTCCGCTCTGTGGAATCAAGTTGAGTGGGTATCCCGAAGCTGTTCCGTGTTCTCGTTCGTCAATTGAGAATGCAACCATTATTTGATTTTAAGTCAAAGGGGAGGCTATAAAATTGTTTTGCAGGTCAACTCTTTTCATTTGATTGGATTGTATCGATTTTGGGACAGGATAGCAGTTTTCCTTGCAGCCTCCTCCTTTCACAATAGTTTTTTTATCGGAACAGCCTCTTACCCGTGTACTACATCATATTGTTTTGACATGAGCCATCTGAGTTCTAAAAGAATTCAAAGATGAGCGAAATCAGGAACGTTGTACAGCACGATTTTTTAAATTATTTTTTGTAGTTTTTTATGTTCTATAACTTTACAGTTAATTGCAAGCTTGAAATGTCTAGTCAACGCAATTGTTTGGGGTAAAATTTCAAGTGAAAACGAAAGCTTGTCATTTATTATCAATTTTATTCATTAAAATACACTAAACGCGTGCATAGTTATGCAATGCATAAGCACTTATGTAGCGGCTATGCAAATGCCTATATACTTTTTTTCTACCCATATAGTTATAATGTGCTTATGTCATAATAAAATATTCCCCTTCGTGACACATCAGAAAGTCTTACAACAAAAAAATTAAACATACCCCTGCTCGAAAGATAATCTTTTTCTGTCGGTGTTCGACGATTGAGACAAGACTGGCTTCTACATATCATCACCATTCATGCATGCCAGAAATACACATTAACCGATTCTTGAAAATGGGAAATTGAATTGGACAATCTCAAATGGCTTTTCGATACAATATTTTACCTTATATCTCGACTGAAAAAGTCAAGTATTTTAAGTCGACATAATATATTTCGCGTTTTCTTGTTGATTCTCATATCAATTCTAAAGGACCACAGTCCTGTCTCATATCGGCATATTATAGACAAAAACAATTTCATCTTATGTTCAAAAGACACATCTCTACACGAGGTAAAATATCTTAAGTCCACATAAGATTGTGTGTTCTGCTTAGTTTTAAAACCTAAAATAGACTTTTTTCGTTATTGTGAAATCATTAATTATAGTAAGTTGACTAAAGATATTTTCTGCGCATGGAAATTGAAATAAAGTCATCCTTAAGTCTACATAAGACAGAATATTTTTTTAAAAATTCCAAAAAAGTGTGAAAAGACAAATCATCTTATTTCAACATAAATTGATTTTTTGAATTTAAACTGATATTTTGTTTTTATCATTTTAAGGACATAGAATTTTAATAATAAGAACCAGAAAATATCATCTTAAATTTCTATTTTTCCAATTTCGAGCACACAACTCATCTTCAACTTCAATGGACATATGAATTGAAAACGTCCTTTGAAATCATGAGGAAAAATATCTTGTCTCAACTCAAGATTTTGGAAATTAATAAAAAAATGCAATTTAAGGAAAAATTAAACTATTTCAAGTCATTTTTCCTTATATCTTGCGAAATATTAAAAATATATTTTTGCAATTAATTTAAAAAAAAGATCATATAATTTGACATCTAAATGCATTGTTCAATAGAGACTACATTTGAAAGATTTTTTGAGAGACAGCTTTGAAGTGTTCTTTTGCTCTCCTGAAAAATCATTAAAATTGACATAAGCTACTTTACCTTTTCAGTCAAGATATTACTGATATGCAACGTTACATAAAGTAATGAATAACATTTGTTTAAGCCAACAACTTTTAATTTATTACAATGTACCTGCAGATGCAAAACACCCTATCCAAATTAGTACTGTTGGGAACAGCTGTAGTAAGCATATTTAATCGAACAAATAATGCTGTAAAATCAAGGGCATTGCTCGATTCCGGGTCACAAAGGATCTTCATAACTGAGTAGCTAGCTTCAAAATTACATCTCCTAACAAAATACGAACCCCTGGAAGTCTCAGCAATGGGAAACAGACCAATCAAATTGAGCAAAAAGTTCGATATGTCTTTAATCCCGCGTTACTGGATAACAGACACAAATCCAAGTATCCAGAGTTCCAGGTATCCAGTGTTCCGGTGTTCCAGCAATGTTTAAAGTCGAAACCTCTTTTGATTTCGACTGATTATTTATCTTATGTCTTGAATTGCTCCTTACCCCGGGTGGGGGGTAGCAATGACAATTAAACAATCTTTTTGGCTTTCGAAATATAAGTGAGCTTATTATAAATTTGTAAGACTATTTATACTAATTATCATAGATGCAATTCGGCAATAATTTTTGTGTGAAAATAATTGCAATAGGAGCGGTGAGTACGTATAAAAAGTGCATATTTTGCGATATGGTAGACTTTATTTAGGGAATAGGGTGTTTGAACTTTGGATAGGGTGTATTGGTGTATTGTATTTATAGGTACATTGTAATAAATTAAAAGTTGTTGGCTTAAACAACATTTTTGGATTTAAATAAATTCTAAAAAAAACATAGTCTAACATACTCGCTATATGATGCGTTAATGAATGAGCACGAATATCATTATAGAGCAAGATCCCATGCCCGGCAGACATACATCATTTGTGTGAATAGACACCAAATTAGATAAGAACGAATGGACATTCCGAATTTTCAAAGCTGGGGCTTTTCGGAGATATGCAGTGTTAAAAGTGCATACCCAACTACGTTAATTTATCAATGCTGATTTTTTTATGTATTTAAGGGGATAGCGTGCCAAACTTTGTTTGACACTTGTCAAACACCTACAGTGGGGCGTGTCGTCTGGCAGACACCTTCAAGATGTCACTTAAGATCTAGAAGAATAAACGACTGCGTCGACCAACCCTGCCCACAATACACTTAAAAGAAGGGTAGACGTGAGAATAGCCAGTCGGAAACGAATCTGCCTTTCCCTGGTACAGCTTGCTGAATTGGGCCTCTTAATAGTAAGTAAATATGTATATGGGAAATTGCTTCTCAATGAAACACTTTTTTTTTTTTTTTGTATTCATTTTTATTTAATCCTAACTTATAACTATCTTAAAGCTAAACAAAAACTAAAACTAGCCTAATTATCAATAACTTACAACTAATTTAATGTCCCTTTACAGGCGCTCTAAACTAAACTATATCTCTTAATACTAATGTCTTTCGACCTAAAAACTATTTTAATTAAATCTAATTATTTTATTTTTATTTAACCAAGAAAACTTTCCTACAAAAACTTAGTATCAGATCATTTTAAATTTACCTAAAAACTACCTAAAGCTAGACTAAAAATAATTAAAACTAGATACAACTTATACTAATTAAAAATAACTTAAACTACTTAAAATACCTAAAAATACCCAAAACCACTTAAAAACTAGAACAGCCACAGCAGCATTTTTCGTTTTAAATTTTTTTTTTGTTTATATTTTGTATACGTATGCAGACACACAACGACATGCCACCTACATATACATGTATATACGTACATACATATACGCACGCACGAGGACATCGCTCTTGCAGTGTGACCCCGAATCAGCTTAAACAAAAAATTATCTATTCCGTTTATGTTGGCTCCGTTGTATAGAACCTGGTTGGAATAATATCTTGTGTACTCCGACTTTGGTGTTCTGTGTAATCCAAGGCAACGTCTAAGACATTGCCTCTCAAACACCCGAATCTTTTCAATTTGAGATGGGGCAACGTTGAACCACACAGGGCATCCGTAGGCATCAATGAAACACTCTTCACGTTAAGTTCTGGCTGGACCAATTTACTCCCTCCACGAGGTAACAAGCGGGCAACGTTTAGGGGAAATTAAAGCAGTCGCACTAAGATGTGTGGTCTACCTTGAAATTTAAAGGTGGGGTAAAACGCCCAGTAGGGAATTAGGCTGGCCAGCGGCTAATGAGTAGTTCGTGGATAGGGTTATGTGCGGCATACTAGTATGGTAAGGGTTAAACCCTAGCCCGGGTACTAATCTGGAACTGAACGGTTTCACATGATTGTGCTGAATTTCGTCAGGAGATGTTGTTAGTAAATTACAAGGGGTTTTCGATGGTTTTGGCAGGTACGATATTCCAGTTGAGTAGACGATCAAGAATATGGAGAGTAAGGAGTCTATTGAAATGGACAATCGGGAAAGATGCGACTGATAGATATTGGCAGGTGGAAGCTTAAGCTTTAAAGACAGCTTACGTAAGTAAGTCAAACGTATCGCTTTCTTTTGTTATTTTGGATTTTTAGGATAAAGAATTGGCCGAATGGTGTGTTGGCCATTTTCTTTTTGAATCGAATACCCGTCTTACGTTTTTTTTTTGTTTGTATAGAAGTATGTACTTTTGCCTTACCACTACCTCGGTTTGTGACTTGGTATGCACATCTGAGAGGCTGACAGGTTAAAGTTCTCATCTATAAGTGGCCTTTACGGCTGCGGAACTCGATTGGAGGCTATAGGCTGGTGCCATGGGACACAGAAGCTCCCCGGTCATATTCTTTCTGTTATTTTAAGGCGTTAGACGTCTTGATTCCCCCATAGTGGGAGTATCTTAGTGGCTGTAGTTGCCCAACATCGCGGGAAAATGATGATTTAAAAAGTTTCTGCTTAAAGATGAGTTAGATAGAACTCACCTCAAGCAATGGGTAATGGTTGGGTCTTAAGCTTTCCATTAAAGTTGTACTGGGATGGTTCGCTGCCCTGGGGGTACTGGCGGCCCTTTTCCTCAACTCAACCCAAAATGTAGGTAGACCCACCGTATAATAATCCTTTAATTGGCGGGTGTCCACGTTAAACAAATGCACAAAACTAGAGATAATGATGAGGATTCACGATACACTTAAGAAAAAAGAGTGTAGTATAAAAGATCTTTAGTACCAAAATTAAGAACTAGTACCCTTCAGTTAAGTGTGAAATTCGTTTAGAAATTCTACAGGAGCTCAGAAGTAAAGTGTAACGCTTCGTTTAAATATAACGAAAAATCTGCTCTTGGATTTATTTTATAAATTACCTAGTTAATCAAATGGCAAGGCTTAGAACTAATTCTTTATTATAAAAAGGAAAAAATAAAGGCAAAATAATCGCAATGATTGATGTGAAAATCACTGCGTACATTTTCCATCTTTCATATTCTATACTGACATCGTTCCAAGTATACAAAACAACGTTTTGCCACTATGTCAGCATTGTTCCATAGGATTTAATACTTCAAAAATTCCATTTGTATTGTAACTTTTTAATATTTTCGGACCGTATCGCGTTGTAATTGAGAAATAACTTTTTTCTCTCGACCGACGGCGCGTGACGTTTCGAAGAAAATACAGTTACTACTCACGAGATTAGAAAAACCGATATTCATGGCCTCACGTTACTCATTGGGCATTTAGCATTCTTGGTTCGGATAAAGGAAAATTTTGATACACGAATTAAGGCAACAGAAGTCTTGAAGGTAAATATTAAAGAAGGTATTACCGATTTAGAAACAACTGATTTGCGAGGAAATTCAAAGCGTATTAACTCAAGATGTAGTCATTTGACCGATATGATTTTTTTCAACTCAGTGTCCATAAGTTAGTTTTCATTGCACACATAAAAGAACTATCTTTGTCCCTTTGGTTCAACTACATATTACCTACTTAGTTAAGGAGAATTTATATATCGGATTATTAATTTAGAAAACAATTGCAAATTAAAACAAACGAAGCAAATCACAAGCCAGAATATAAAATATATTGTGAGATTATGTGTAGCTATGTATGTGGTTAGTGTAAGATGCTAGCCCTTAAGGTATAATAACTGTGTATGCCTAACATCAAGTAAGCAATATTCATTATATGTTAAGAGATTCCTTAAATTACTTCTTTTGTGTTAAAATAAACCTAAAACTAAAGGGTAACATAACGTAAATATTACAACCCTTCATCTCTCTTAACCACGTTTACCCAAAAAAAAAACACACACAGACTGAAATATATGGCCTCTAAGACACTTAATCCGTCCATCCACTATAATTTATAGTGGCACTTCGCCCACATATCAAACCCTCCTCTATTCTGGAAAATTCTAAACTAGAGAATTCAAATAAACTGTTGCTTTATTGAATTACTTTTTAGAGTGAATATGTACCACCACCGCTGCTGCCTGTCGTTCCTTCCCAGCACAAGATCATCATTCTCCACGGCAAGACTTTAGAACCCCACACCACTGTATTCGCTAGAAAGAATTCCGCAAGTATTTGGGAAATTTTATGAAGCTCCCACTACGCCAGCCGCTTGTCAAAGAGATTTATTTATTACCATATATGTATAGGTGCACGCAACCCTTTTAGTTTCTGGAATCAATGCCATCTCATGGACGAGGACAACGGAGAACGACTCCGATACTACCCATCTTTTGGCGATATACCTACCAAACACTTTATATTATACATATCCTTTATTAAGCAACCAAAACTTTAAGTATCAATGTTTAAGTTTTTCAACAACTACTATATGTATACAGTTATTCGGGATCCGGTTCTCAATTCGGGTTTTCTTTTGATGATGCAAGGGTTATACCTTTATATAAGCCAGTAGGGAATCAAGAACACAACAGCAACTTTGTACCAAGAACACAAATTTTTAATTGAAATACCTAACATACCACGTACATACACAAGCACGTACATACAGCCAAGCAGTAGAGTACACACACACATACACGGCGACTGGGAATAGAGAAATTATCAAGGAATAAGTTTCTGGAGAAATGAACGATGACGAGTTGAAGGTGAATTCCTACAGTTTTAAAACAATGAGAACTTGTTTGTGTTTGTTTTCAGTTTTTTTTTAAGCCCTCATGCTAATTATTTAAGGCTGTTTAAAGGAGTGGATATTTTATTTCGAAAAAAAAACATTATTCTCCGCTTAAATGCAGTGGCCATTTTGTCAGATTTTCTGTCAATTAACCGGGCGATTCAATTTTATTTCTAATAAGAAAATAATTAATATTCATAGAAATGTCAGACATTTAGCATTACGCATACTTTTGGAAAAAAAGTGAAAATCTGCTGTTTTTTAAGTTTGCCGGCAAAGACAAAAATGGCGTGCGAGGTTTGAGTGGTTTTTTTAGTTATTCGATTTTCAGTGAACAGTGTTTCCAGTAATTAGAAGTTCACATAATGTACTTATGGCATTTTCGATTGGTCATCCGGAAGACTCCCGAATGCTTCTGAAACCGTTCGATTGGTATAGGGTTATCCATTTTGCGGTTTCAAAAGTATGGGGCTGGAATTCGACATCTGTCAAACTAAGTTGTTAAACCAATTTTTTTTTTCAGTTGAAAGTCTGACATTTACGAAAATAGATCGCTTAACTGTCGCACAACGCATACAAATTGTTAAAACCTACTACAAAAATGGTGATTCTGCCACAGCCACATATCGTGCTTTAAGAGGAGATTATGGCTTACATAATCGTCCAACTACGTAAGCCTTTGGCAAAATTGTGAAGAATTTCGAAGAGACTGGATTGGTTACAGATATTGTTAGGCCTGTGCATCATCGTTTCGCTCGTACCACTGAAAATATCGCTGCTGTAAGTGAAAGTGTGGCCGAAGACCCGAATGTGTCGATCCCTCGCCGTTCTCAGGAATTAGGACTGTCTTACGGCACATTATGCCGTATTTTGCATTTGGATCTACACCTACTTCCATATAAAGTCCAGCTCACACAACAACTGAAGCTAGCTGACCATTCACAACGTCATAGCTACGTCGAATGGGTGCCTGAACAAACAGGCGGTATGGACGGCGATTTTTAGAACCAAATTTTCTTCAGCGACGAAGCACATTTCTCACTCGGCGGGTGTGTTAATAATCACAATTGTCATATTTGAGGTTCTGAGAATCCTCAAGTAATTGAAGAGATGCCATAACATGCACAAAAAGTCACTGTTTGGGGCGCTCTTTCGTCCGGAGGTGTGATTGGACCTTACTTCTTCGAAAACGACTATGGAACCACTGTCACCGTCAATTCGGAGCGTTATGGTAATATGATAACCGACTTTTTTTGCCTGCTATTGAAGAATACGACTTGGAGAATATGCGGTTTCAACAAGACGGTACCACATGCCACACAACTCGAGCGATTATGGCTTTATTGCAAGAGACATTTCCTGGCCGCGTAATTTCTCATCGTGGCGATATCAACTGGCCACCAAGATCATGCAATTTGACACCGCTGGACTTTTTTTTTGTGCGACTACGCGAAAGACCGTTTTTATGTAGATAAGCCTTTAACTCTTAAGCGCTTAAAAACCAACATTCGTCAAGTTATGGCTGAGATACCGCCCAATATGTGTCAAAAAGTGGTCGAAAATTACCTCAAAAGAATCGATGCTAGCAACAATTCGCGTGGTGGTCATTTAAATGATGTAGTGTTTCACACATAACGTCAAACATCGTTCAAACTTTATAATAAAAAAGAAATATCATGAAACAAAATATTTTATATGTGATTTATTTGCATTTACTTTTGAAACCTCAAAATGGATAACCCATTATTACATGACAGTTCTTCCCCAGAAATGATATTTTCTTGTGGATTCGAAATCAGAATCAAAACCAGAAGCACGCACACACTCACACCCACAAATGTCAAATTTGAATTAAATGTCAATAATAATGTCGTGTAGGGATGGGCGATATTGAAAAACATCGATGTTTAAATCGAAAAAACAACATCGATGTCAGAAATTATCGAATCAGAAGAGCTTGGCTTCAAGCACTCTTATCGAAACACAATGGTTGTCAAGTTACTTAGTTAACAGGAGACAAATCGTAAAAATTTTCAATTGTACGTCAAAGATATTATTTGTTACATCTGGTGTCCCTCAAGGAAGCCATCTAGGCCCTCTGTTGTTTTTAATTTATGTGAATGAAATACCTTCTTTACTGCAATATACAAGTTGTTTGTTATTTGCAGATGACTTAAAATTATTTTCTATAGTAAAAACACGAATGACTGTTTTAAAGTTCAAAATGATATAGATAAAATAGTAGATTGGAGTGAAAACAATTTTCTTTCACTTAATATAAGTAAATGTAACACCTTCTCATTTTATCGATCACACAGAGTCAAATATAGCTTTGAATAGACTTTCGGAAGTTAAAGATCTTGGGGTTGTGTTTGATGAAAAACTGAGTTTCTCCTTGCATATGGATTTTGTTATAGCAAAGGCAAATTCAATGCTAGGTTTTCTTAAAAGAAATTGGTCTGAATTTTCTAATCCCAATGCCATAAAATCTGTTTATACTTCCCTTGTCCGCCCACATTTGGAATATGCTTCAGTTATTTGGGATCCATTCTACAAAGTTTCAAAAATTCATATTGAAAAAGTTCAAAAAGCATTTACAAGGTTTTTAGTTAAGCAATTGAAATGGAATTTGCCAGAAATGCCAAGCTATCTTACCAGATGTGCTTTGATTGGATTATCTACTCTGGAAAATCGTCGGGTTGTTAATTGTGTAATGTTTGTTTATGATATATTTTCATACCATATAAAATGTCCTAATCTTTTAAATCTTTTAAATATCTATGTTCCAGGAAGAAACGTTCGAGTAAGAAATTTTTTTTATATTCCCTTGCATAGATATTTATAATTATGGTTCCAATGAACCATTCACAAGATGTATGAAAGTATTATAATGAATTAGATTTCAATGTAGACTCAAGTCTTGAAAGATATGTATTTAAATTACAGTTAACTGAAAACGTTAATAAAAATACAAATTAAAATTATATGAAATAGATTAAGTTAGATTTAAGCAATCTGTAAGAGGAAGCTCGATAGATGATGAAATAAATAAATAAACAAACAAGCATTTGGTATCGATGAATCTCTTATTCGTTCGATTAAAACAATTAGAGATTACTTTTCGAACAGCTCAATACAAGTTGTTGTATTGGAAGGTTTCAAGTATGATGTTCATAAAAAAAGCTGATGCGACGCAGGGCTCCGTTCTGTCCCGACCAGCGTTGCCATAATAAGCAAATTAATGATTGTTTTTCTATTTTGAATGTCTTCCTTTGGTTTATTTCAAAGCGTGAAGGTGATGATGCATGTAAATCATGTCGCAATGCATACAGTATTTTACGGATAAAAGAAAAACTTATTATAAGAAAAACTGGCTTATAAGAAACATGCTTTTTTCTTTATATTTCTTTTGAAATTACTCGTTTATAAGACACTCGTATATACAAAAAAAACAATGTTATAAGAAAGCCTTTCTTACCCACCAAAATCAATTCTTAGTACAAAAAAGTACGCTTATAAGAAATTTACTTTGTCAGACAAATTTCTGCAGCTATTTGTGTTTGTCTCAAGCTATTACCGTTATAAAATTGATATGTTTGCATCTGTGTAGGATAAAATTGATATTTTTGCATTTGGGTATAGTTTCACTACACAACATATATATTGTTGTTAGATTTCACATCTATTCATGGAGAGAAAGTTAAATTTACAAATACAACAGTGTAAACAAATGTGATTCTGAAATTTGGCCTTGACTTCTTGGTTGTGTTTCGACGATATGTAAATATTTCAAGATTACTATCTGTAATACAAAATAGTTCCAGTACACTTATATGTATTTATGAACCTTAATTGCTCTCAATATTTTGCTTAATTTTATTTTTTGAAGAGAAGACTTATTTATTTTATTTTTATTACTTATTGAAGAAGAGTATATTATTCTTACTTTGTCAAATTTAAGCTTTTTTTTACATGAATTTTGTATAAAAACATACATTCAATATGCATGTAAAGTTAATATGACCTACTTCGTTTTCATGGAATTTTTTAGATAGACGTAGAAAATATTTTCCTTTGCCCTTAGTTTTTTTTAAGAAATTTATATATGAAATTTTCTTTCTTATATCCGATGTTTGGATATAAGAAATACTCCCAAATAAGAAAGACATTTCATGGATTTTCAGAGTTTCTTATATACGTGTTGTACTGTATTGTAAAATTTAAAACGTCTAATGAATAAAATATTTGACAAGTGTTTCGTTAAAAACATAATTCGTTTTTTACATATTGAAACGTTATTTAAGCAAACAACGTTTTGTAATCAATTGAGGAACTTAACATTAAACAAAAAACATAAAAAATAAAATGCACGACTGGATCGCACGAACTTGCTCTTATGTTCAAGATTGCAAAAAATTTCTATTAAAAATCTAAATGTATTTCTAAAGTCGATTTTTACTTTATTTTTTATATATACAAAGTTTCTTTAATTAATTTTTTTTAAATTGGTATGAAATTCTTAAATATATAATATAAACTTAAAAACATATGATTAAATCGGCTTAATCAAAGAAAAAATAATTCAAAGTTCTGAAATAAATAAATTAAACTAATTTGAGCTCAAAAAAAAAGTACGCCATTTTATTTCTTGTATAAATTTAAATTTATGAGCAAAAACATTTTTAAATTCGGTGGAGCCGTTTTTCAGAAAATAATATTTGTTTTTTTATATTGAACAAAATTTAAAAAAAAATTCAAAAACGCCAATTTATAGGTATTCAGCAAACACATATAACTATAATTTTTGCAAAAAAAAAATTACTGAGTAGTTTTCAAAATATAAATTTTTAAAATTTGTTTTTATGAACTGCTTTTAAAAATTAAAAAAAAAATTAGTTAAAAATAGTGGTACGCAGTATAAATTGGGCAACCTAAACCTATGTATGTGTGAAATTTCGAAAGATTCGGTTAAGCCATTTATGAGATAGTCGAAATAAAAAAAAAACGGTCCTATGGTAAATACCGTTTTTAGACATTTAAAAATTTTTTTTTTCAATCATATCAAAATCGTTGGAGCCGTTTCCGAGAAAAATAAGCTTTAACGTTACGGTTATATGGCAGGTGCAGTTATTTTTTGGGCTAAAAAAAATTCAATTTCCCCTCTGTACAATGCCTTAAAAACTCTATATACCAGGTTTAAAGCAATTCGGCCCAGTCGTTTGTGCTGTAAGTGTCTATACATACATATATACAGACTGACAGACTGACAGATCGTCTTCGCTATCATCTTAATGTCATGTTTGTTTGTTATGTATCTCAAGACTTATTTTTTTTGACGCATGCATAACTTGCCTTATAGTACCTATAATCGCAAGTAAAAAGATGGAGTCAACTTTTTTTGTGTGATATGACAGAAACAGAAGGAAAGAACACAAACACATAAAAATAGAGATTGACGCCGCCGCCGGTTATTCTTCCTCTGTAGGTAATAAATATTTATTTATTATTTTCCCAGTTCTGTAATCCAGTGTGTTTCATAAATAAATCGGAGAGACTCTGCTCAGAGCGTAATTGACATGTTCAGCTCTGCTCAGTGTTCTACTCAGAGCTCGAAAAGAAAAACTCTAATTGAAAATGAACTGAATTCATTCATTCAGACTGACGTGACTATATGAATAAATATTTATGTTGCCTCATAATTGTTAAAGTTTTTTTTGAAAAAAAAATTCTGTCAAGTATTGGACGTTGGCTGTCACTTTTTGAAAATTGCCCTCAGAAAAGCTCTCAAAATTCTTTTCTTTGTGGCATCGCTGGTCGCGACCCTCTTTTTTATATTCATCAATGGTCTCTTGTCTAAAACTCCTACTGCAATATATTGTTTTGCTGACGGCAGCACCTTCAGCTTTTTATATTCGTTCTCAGATCCACACACATTTTCTTAGGATGTGTAAGTTCGACGCGACGACACCGCAGCGTATGATAAGCTCATTACCTTCTGATCTCAACAGCATTGTCCTCTTTATATTATCACTATTTTGATAAACAATGTTCTAGCCAAGCTAATAGTAGTAGTGTTTGAAAAAAAATGTATCTATATATTCCAGAGTTGCGTAAGCGACACCTAGCGTCATCCTACTGGAACCAAATCTAACTTTTATGCTAGATACACATGAGGCACCGTCGAAGCAACGTGTTTTCTTTGTTTACTACACACATGTCAACTGTTGGCTCAAACTCAGTACCGTGTGTAGCTGTGGTACAGAAAATCCAAGATAAATAAAAATAAAATTAAATTTTTGAAATGAGTTAGATGTGAGATCACTGAAATTATTTTAATTGACGAACTTTTGTATGAAAATGAGGATCTCCTCTTCCTCGGAACCGAAACAGAAAAGCAAAATTTGGTCAAAAAATTTGTTTTTTTAAAAAAAGACGAATTTTCAAACGAAAGGCTGCTAAAAGCATCGAAGGAAAATGAGTCAGTGGACTACAGAAACTATATGAGGATGGACGAAGCCTTATTTGGAAAATTGTTGGACTTGTTTAAAGCTAAAATTATGAAAAAAAAGATACTATAATGAGAGATGCCATATCAGAAGAAGTCAGACTGCCAACAACTTTGCGGTATCTTACAACAGGAAACTCCTTCACAGACTTGAAATTTTAGACATCGGTATATCCACAAGCTATTGGGAATATTGTTATTGAGACATGCGAAGTAAGGGACTACTCCACACGAATCTTCTTACTCGTTTGCTTCCTCCGAACTGAACTAGTAGAATCAGTAAACAATAATACACTTGTAGCAACGGTTTCGGCAACTGACCAAAAATATCAAAATGTTTTGATATTTCTGCAAACGGTTGCGGTAGCATGGACATCAATGGGCAAAATAGCTACACATGGAGCAATGGTTGTTTCAGCATGGCTGTGTTACTATAGAGGTTGTCTCGTGTGTATCTAGCTTAATAATGGCGAACCATTAAACGATGAAATATATTTTCTTCAGCTAGCTTAAGCAAAATAGAGAATATGCGAATAAACACTATTATTTGAATATTCCTTGCCTAGAATGATCGTTACTGTAGGAAATTTCGTAGTTGTGACAGTGGCGGATTAACCTTCTGGGCGCCCTAAGGCACGCTCAGTGATAACCGGCCCCCTTTTTTTTAATAATATCCAAGGATCGTAATTTGAATCTGCTAACATCGAAGAGTAATGGAACACAGTTGTCCTTTTGGGGTTAGGAATTTGAATGCGGCAGTATAGTATTTTCAAAATATGTCACAGGTCATTTGGTTTTGATAAATTGGATAGAATTTTTATAAACAAAATTGTTTAACTAAGTGTTTACTAGTATGGAGAAAATAAATTTTTCCCTATATTTCAACGAAGAACCTATTAAGCTTAAAACTGGAAACCCTTCATATATTTTTACATTTTTACAGCAAAGGGGTATTGCGTATAGACTGTGTCAATTAATTTATTAATAAAACCTGTAGTAAGATATATGTATATAAGATGTTGATTGCTTTTATTCTTAAATTAGATGGTGTATATCTTAATTCCTTTTATTGTTTTCTGGCGTGTTAAATGGTGGTATATTTATTTGCTGTTGAAAAGACAAATAGTTATAGGTCTTTGTGAGTATATTATATTGGTCCAAGACCTTTTAAGTGGAACTTGAATTTTGTGTAAGAGTAAATAATTTATTTTAGTTTGACTTAAAATTAAGTGTAGGAAAGAAATTTCCGAACAATTTCCCTCTATTTAAAGAGACAAATAATTTTATTATATAAATTTTAAGTATTTATTATTATTTTAATTTAAGCAGTAGATATTTAACATTTTTACCCATTTAAGTATAAAATATTAATTTACCTACATATTACATCTATAAAATCTTGGTCATTTTTTTAATTATAAAGTCTTTTAATATCTTTTTTCACTAAATAAAAAATATCTTCAGTATCACCCATGAATACAGTCCGCGGACAGTCGAAAAGCGTGTTTTTTTTATAATTGTGCGCACACTAAAGGGATTTTGAGTACCCTTAATATGTTCAAGCACAGTGCGAGCCTTAGGAAAATATGGAAAGATCTGCAATCTTAAGGCCCCATAGGTAAGTGCGAAAAACATGCCCGACGATCTTTAAAATCTATCAATGGCTTCTCTCCGATCATTTTGAACTAGTAACTAAACTAACTAACAACTGCGAACAGCACGATAAAAATAAATTCATGCTGACTGTTGATATCTTAATCGGTACGCTTTATTTCATTTCATTTGTTTTATTGTAAATTAAGTTACAAAACGTCTTACATTTAACTTTTATTCTTAAGAGTTTCAGAACTTAACATTTTGTTCTTTTTAATTCAATTGTATATAATATAGAAAATTACGTGAGGTTTCCATAACATTAAAATAAGGGAAACTTCTACAAAATAAGCCCCTTATGTAAAACTTAATCGTATCACCTTAAGTGAGAAAAACTCGACGATTTTGGCGTATTGTTATTTAGCGGCCGGGTATTTCTCAGGCGTTACGCGTATTGCGTAATAATGCAACTTGCAAGTTATAACAAGTAACAAATAACCAATAACTTCTTATCGGGCGATTTGTCATCACGTATTTTCGAACCATTCGCGCAAACAGACTTTTCAAGAATAGGCGGAAAATCAGGCCAAATTTCGTATTTTCAGATACCAAAAATGATGAATACCTAAATACTTTGAATGTCATTAGGTAATCTTTTTTTGCTTCATTTTTTTAGATTAAAATAAAATAACATACAAAATTTTCCGCCCCGTACAATTTGCCGCCCTAGGCTCGAGCCTCACGAGCCTAGTAGTTAATACGCCACTGAGTTGTGCGTTACACCCTAAGAAAACCGCATAAGTTGTCAGAAGTTATTGTGGGTATTTTATGTTTCAATGATTTTTTGAAATATAAGTGGTGGATGTCGAAACTTAACTCAAGATTTGAGTTAACTTGATTTGATTGAAGTCAACTTCGGACGCATTGTAAAGCACAGGGATTCTTTTTTCCTTTCACTGAAATACTCAGGACTTCCAAACTAATATGATTTGGTACCGCCTGTACACAATTTTTGTTAATGATTGTTGAACTCCTTTATTGTGCACATTATAAAAGAAAAAACATTAGGGGTATTCACGATCCGATGCAACAAAAAGGTGTTAAATTGCGAAATTTTTTTTTCTAGTTTCCGGGAAGGATGACGTTGATAATATTGTTTATAACTTTACCCAAGACATCATACGTTCCGCTGATGAAAGCATCCCAAAAGTTGTAAAAAAAAACTATTCCTCATCCCTTCGCCACATATCTTGGAACTTATTAAGAATATAAACATTCAAAGGAAAAATTGGCAAAGATACCGTCAACCTGAGTTTAGAGAAAATGTTTCATTTCTTAATAACCTTATTTCTAAAGAATTGTCAATCAAAAGAAATAATGATTGGAACAATAAATTACGAATTCTGGAAAAAATGCAAAACCATTTTGGAATATCGTTAAAATTATAAAGAACAAACACAGACAGGTTCCATTTCTTAAAACCGAAAGAAACACATTCTTTACTGATGTTGAGAAAGCAAATGCACTTGCACTTAACTTCTCTAAAAATCATCATGTTTCACAAAACCTTGGTAATATTGCAACAAATCATTTAGTTAATTGTAGAGTAGAAAATTTAAGCCAGATGACTGTTGAAGTAACTGGTGATAGTTTCATATCGCAAGAGGATGTTGCGGAAATTGTTTGTAATTTAAAGGTAAGGAAAATGGGTGGTCTCGACGAAATAAGGAACATTTATTTAAAAAAATTACCTAAAATTGGAATTTTGTATCTTACTTTTGTAATAAACGCATGTATTAAAATACAATACTTTCCTGATGCCTGGAAAATGGCTAAGGTTGTGCCAATTTTAAAAGCGGGCAAGCCTTCAGTAAGACTTGAAAGTTATAGGCCTATCAGTTTGCTAAGCAATATCAGTAAAGTTTACGAAAAAATAATAAAAGCAAAAATGCTTAAAACTATAACTGAGAATTGTTTATACCCAGACGAGTAATTCGGTTTTAGAAGATTTCACAGCACTTCACATCAAGTGCTCAGAATATCTAATCATGTTAAAAGAAACCGTGCTGAAGGAAGATCAACAGGAATGATCTTATTAGATATAGAAAAAGCCTTTGATTCTGTCTGGCACAATGGTATGATATATAAAATGTTGTCTTTCAATTTTCCAACTTACCTGTGTAAAATTGTACAAAGTTTCCTGTCCAATAGATGTTTTAAAGTCAGTAGTGGTGTCTCCGATTTAGTATGTTTTAATTATGGTGTACCCCAAGGTTCAGTCCAAGGTCCGATTTTATATAATTTATATACAGCTGACTTTCCCAAAATAACTGATTGTGAAGCAGCAATGTTTGCTGAAGACACAGTCATATTGTCTTCGCATAAGCTTAGTATTAATATTGAGACGAACTTAAATAATGCGATTACAATTTTGGAAAAATATTACAACTAATGGAAAATCCAATTGAATGCTGATAAGATGCAAGCCATCTTTTTCACACGGAAAAGAAAAGCTTGTTATCTTCTAAGCAATCAATTACACATCCTTGGAAAAACAGTTTCTTGGGAACGTCAAGTTAAATATCTTGGAATTCACCTTGACTCCAAATTAACATTCAACTACCATATAACACAAACTATAAGAAAAGTCAACATTGCTATAAGAATGCTTTTTCCTTTCATCAATAGAAAATCATTACTATCGAACGAAAACAAAATACTTATTCATAAAGTTGTTTTTCAGGCAATTCTGTTGTATGGCTGTCCCGTTTGGAATAATGTGGCTAAATGTCACATGCAAAAGTTGCAAGTTTCTCAAAATAGAATCCTTAAAATGATGCTAGATCTTCCTTGGCATCACTCGACTACTGATCTCCACGCGAGAGCGAATGTTGAATTGATTTCGGAAAGAATTCAAAAATTAAATATTTCATTTTTAAATCGCCTTGATTTTGCTGAGAATATTCTCGTAAGCCAACTAGCTAATCGATCTTAATATGATCATAAAAAAATTTTTTTTTTATTTACTGTTAATTACATTTGTTTATATACTATCTAACTTTGTGATTATTTATTTATTAAATTCTGTATTCATGTTTTGTATTTATTTATTTATTAATTTATTTATTTCTTTGTTTATTTATTTATCGTTATTATTGTTTCATTATTTAATTAATTAATTTATTTATTTTTTATTTATTTATTTATTTATTTATTTATTTATGTATTTATTTATTATTTAATTAATTTAATTATTTATTTCTTCCGTTTTGTTAATTTATTTATTTATCTACTATTAATTTATTTATTTCTTTATTTATTCATGTTTTTGTATGTTAATTTAAATTTGTACTGTTAATTTATTTAAACTTATTATATTATATTTTTTGTATATACTTATTGAATGTATCTAATTTATTTAATATTGAACGCATGTTTTATGCATTTCTTCTAGTCATTAGTATTAAGTTATCTTTAGTAATATACATTATGTATATCTTACAAATTTTTTTTTTTTTCTTTTCTAATGGAAGTTTTATCGTGTTTCCTCCAAATATAATGTTTAAATTCAAAATTACTTATAGAACCCTTAAAAAATAATGTTTTAGTTGAAAGATATGAATATGGTATCGAATCTCTATAATGTAAAATGTGCGGTAACAAACCTGTAAAAGTTAAAACGAAATAAAATTCTATCTATCTTTTTTTTCTATAAATCGTGAACGCACCTTTTCTAATCTATTACAACTCTGGAGTAAACATGCAAAATCATTTTGAACACAACCATTTCTGACAGAAAATAACAGTTACCAAACTGTCAACGACACCAGAAAATTTTGCACCATTGTATTTTTCTGTTGCAATAGAGTTAGGGTATAGCAAACGTGCAAAAGTGTTGTAAAATCTTAGTCAGTGTAAGTTGTTGTTGTTATGTTGTGCAAAAGTTGCACTTTTGCATTTTTAAAATGATACTAGACCAGTTGCACCCTATTGTAAAAAAAAGAGATTGCCAGTTTGATAAAATCTTAAAATCAGATACTGTATAATTTTCTCAACTTCGGATTCATATCAAAACAATCGCCTTGCTTGTAAAATTCTCAGTTTTGGCAATCATTTCATCTTAACCAGTCTCAGTCTTTCGATTGGAGTGGTGGTGGTTGCCGGCGCAACGAGGTATAGAGGTGTATTCTAATGGCTTAAGTAAAACTTCAAACCGAAATAGCTAACCGAACCTCCATTTTCTTAAATCATTTATTGGTGTGAGTGTTGAGGTGTGCAAGAAGTTAATGGCAGAAGTAAAAGTTTTTTTCTTTTTCGAATTTTCCCATCCTTAGGAGTAGTGTACTAGTTGTTTTTGCTTGCTGCTTGCTGTTGCTGCTGCTGCTTTTGCTTCTGATTCGTCCTGTAAATTCTAAATCTTTCAAGTTATTTGCGATGAAAGTTGCCAGTTGTACTTGTACATACCTACATACTACGACGTCCATCCTGATCACAGAAAATAGTTGTGGGCAAAGGGAGAGAGGATGATTGTAGTGTAGACTTCTGCAGTCGATAAGGTGGTAGAACTATACAACTCAGATAAGACGTGTCCAACATTCCAAGTGGAACAAAATGTTTTATTGGGCAGTAAGTTGAAATGTTTATAGGATTTCTATATACGCCAGAGCTGGCGCCCTGCACTCTTGCACAATGTTATGTACATATGTTCATACTGTATACATGGCTACTGGTCGTCTAACCATTTTTAAAGTTAATTAAGTTTAAGTGGTTTTCAAAAGTTTATCATTAAAATGTTTTACTCATGCACACTGTTCTTATATATGTATGAATCTACAATGTAGGTATACCTATACATATTATAAGGTGAAAGATATCAGAGCAACAAAGGGAAAATATTCGACTTTTGACGGTGGATGGCAGTCAATGTGGGACCGATGGAGTTGGAGATTGTTTTGAGAAGAATGTTTTGCGGATTGATGGGCATTTAAACTTGAAATTAAGTGCCGACTTTGTGTGTGGTGTTAAGGTGGTGAAGTTTAGAAATAAATTAGTTTGTATAAGCCATTATCTGTTTTGGCACTTGACATTTTGGCTTTGATTGTTCTTTGTAGAAACTTAATTTACACTAAAATTAAGGACTTGATATGTAAAGTTTTGTTTTTTTTTAAGTTTCTATTTAAAAAGTAATTTTAAAGTTTTTTTTTTGATATTATTTTAAGGACTTTGATCGGTGTGAGATTTAGTCCTTCAAAGCATTGTTTTGATAAATTTCTGATTCTTAGTCTGATGCAGACTTTAAAATAGGTCTGGTTGGAATTTTAAGCTGAATTCATAAAAACCTAATGGCTGTGGTATAGGAAAAGAGTATAGTATATAGCCAATTAAGCGCTGCTAGGGCGAAACTAATGAAACCTATCCGCGGATAAATTGTACCAAGCGCATCTGTTCAATTACGGAGGAGATGTTTTGATTTGGCGCATGCGTCAGATCATCAACCGAGTATCGTTGTTAGGAATCATGCCTGATAACTGCGGACAATCAGCTTCATATGACCTATCTATAAAATAGCGACTCTAAGCCTTGATAGACCAATTAAGGCATATCTCTGCTGAAAGTTGCATATCAAAACTGTAACTGTGGGAGCGTCTTAGTTTTATGCGTTCCGTAACGATTTAAACACCAGTGTGGCTAGCGGGCCCGTAGATCGACTATTTAGACTATATCGGCTATCATCATCTTAAGCAAATCCTGGAAAAGACACATGAGACCCACTACTCTTAACTGACGGATATTAGAATGTATATATTTAACAGAAACAGATAGTGCGTGGAACAAATGTTAACATGAAAGTTGGAACCATCTTCAATAAATCCATCGAAAGCAAAGTTATTCGAAGCTATTTGTAAGATACATATACACATCCGGTTCTATGAACTGCGGCAAAATATAATCAAAAAAGTCAAAAGCTGTCAACACCATTGGTTCGTTAGGTTACATCGAGTAAATGGATATACATATAACAAACCTCAAGCCAATAGAGTCTTCGAATCATAGCCCGAACGAAGTGCCAGTTTAAAGTCCAGGAATCGTCGAAGAGACGAGACTGTGTTAAGATCACCCGAGACGAGACCGTATTTTTGGTACCAAAATTCGCCGAGAGTCTCGCTGAGCTCGGTGGGTCTTGGCGGTCTCGGTAGTTTGGCTTCGATTTTCGCTAGAACAAATATTTGTTGATTTAATATATTTTTAGTACTCGATCAATCTTTTCAATTTATATAATATTCACAAGTTTTTTTTTGCGAAATATTCTATGCGCGTTAAAAATCAAGCCACATAATATAGCTACATAGTTATACTCAGATTGGCTCACTGCGAAAGTCCAGAGAAGGATTTATATAAATATAAGGGTGATTCCACCTTTTGGGGATATTTTGTTTATGATATTATTTAAACGAAATTCCTACAAATTCTGATATTTAAGATAGCTAATCTAATGAAGATATTGCTCATGACTTTGGCAGTCACTTTTTTATGTAGATTCTGAGATATATCGGTTTTTCTGAATTTCACTGCCAGGGGACTGACGAGGTTGACACGGTACTGATAAAATACACAACTTCATAAGAAAATAATGGAATTTATTGACATTTACAGTAAGTCTATTAGGATTTAATTGTTGAATATAACATTCGTATGCTTGTATTCACTCTACATACTACATACAACGGAAAAACTGCTCTAGAAAGCAGATATGTTTCTGTTATTAGAAACTTTAGTTTTTTGTTTTATTTTAAAATTAAAATCCATACAGAAATGTTTTTATTTCAATATGTATCAAAGGGATATATATATATTCATTTGATCAAAACTAGATTTAATAGGTGATGAGCCCAGAGATCTTAACAATTTAAATAATGTTTGATTTACGAACATCGATATCGAAGCTGGGAGCGGATAATTACTTCATATAGAAATTTAAACTGGAACTCCTACTACAGAGGGATAGTTTGTGGGACATTACTATCAAACTGATTCCAGACCCAGTCACTTCTGAATGGACCAAAAAGGATTGCGAGGCCATAACTATTATTGACCTATCAGTAGAAGATAGTCAACTTTATCATGTGAGAAGGGCTAAAACAGCCAAGGCAGCATGGGATAAACTCAAGACAAGGCTACCCTTAGTAATAATGTATAATTAATGTGTAGCATTTGTAACTTAAAACTGGAGGAAGGTTGTAACATGGAGGAACACATCCAAAAGATGAAACATTATTTGAAAAACTGACTGCTCTAGGGAGAATCAGCTATCGCAGATAATTAGACTATCGCTATATTACTCAGCAGCTTACCTCAAAAATGTGATCACTCGTAACAGCTCTGGAAACAAGGAATGAGTTCGATTTGACCTTGGATTTGGTTGAAAGAAAACTTTTAGAAGAATATACTTGCCAAAATCAAAACAATGGAGTAAACAAGATGAGTACGAATTTTACTAAAATGTTGGTGAAGGCTGGATTTTGGATTCAGGAGTCACGTTACATATCTCAAACAAGCTGGATAAATTCATATTACAGTAGCAAATCACTTCGGAAGGAAAGGGTGCCTGCAAAATAAGGACCACCAACAGCAAGAGCATTATGGCAGACGTCCTTTATCTTCCAAATCTGCAAGGGAGCTTACTATCAATAAAGAAGTTAATGGAAAAGGAAACACAGTTCTCTTTTGTGGTAAACTATGTGAAATTCGATCTAAAGATCGATTCAAGATAGCAGTTGGAGATCTAGTAGGAAATCTTTTTAAGCTCACACAAAAAGAAACTGAAATCAAAATATTATATATTGAAGAATGCAGCGAAGAAGGTAACTGTTTACAGCACTGGCACCGCATATTTGGCCATCGCAACTACGAATCACTTAAACGACTATAATCGGAAAAAATTGTAAGTGATCCTTTAAAGTTTATTAATTGTAATAAGATCAAGGACTGTGAAATTTGCATGGAAACAAAAATGACTCGTCAACCATTTAAGTAAAAGTCGAACAGAAAGAGCACTGCACAATTAGACCTCATTCACAGTGACATTTGCGGACATATGCAAATGAAAACACCTAGCGGGAAAAGATATTTTCTAACTTTTATTGACGATTTCAGTAGATAGACGTTGTTTATTTGATAAGGGGAAATCCGAAGTTTTCGATCGCATGGTAGAGTACACAGAAAATAAATTTTCAACTAAACCGAAGATACTAAGATCAGACAATGTACAAAATGAAAGCATTGTATATCAACACACAGCTCCGTATAAACCACAATAAAACGGGACTGCTGAACGAAAGAACAGGTCTTTGGTTGAAATGGCAAAATGCATGCTACTAAATGCAAGCATGAGTTATGAGTTCTGGGGTGAAGCGACCATGACATATTTCGTGTTTTTTAAGAGGCGACATTATGCTTTAAATAAAAATAAAAATAAGTAAAAAAATGTTTACGCACTCTAATAGTTGAAATAAGTTATCTAAAAAAGAAAAAAAATCAGTACCCTGGAAACGTCAGTCCTCTGGCGCAATATCAGACAAAGGACTGACGCCAACGGACTGATGAAAAAGGCATGAATTTGAGGTTATTATTAGAACCAGCTTTTATTTAGGTATTATCGAATATAAACCAGCTACATTTGAATAAATCAAAGTTAACTATATAGAAATTAAAATAAAACAAATGTTTAAAAGAAAATACTAACTCGCCATAGGACTGATACTTTGACTGGATACGCACGTGTTTCCACGCCAAACACAACACTAGCACTGGCACAGTAATGTCGACTGTCAAATGGCGTGGTCTGTAGCTAACTTTACTAAGAGCTTTGAACGTTAACAGTAATTTGAATTTGAGTATGTGACATTTCGCGGGAAATTCAAATTCGAACGACACACAGCGGACTGACGAATAAAACTGAACAAAAAGTTTCTTATTATTTTAACAACAGCGGTGAGAATACTGTGTTACGAAAATTGTGATATACTTTATGAGGTACATCGATTGTAGGGAATTACCAAATTTGCTTAAATTGAAGTCAATATTTAATACACAGCCATTTGATTCCGGATTTTTGGAGTGGTGACATGCCAAAGAGCTGACATTTTGAGAATATATTGTGGTATTTTATAAACTTATATTTAAAATAAATAGCTGAAATTGGGTGACCAAATACGAGTAAAAGACTTTAAGTTGCTTTTGAATAAAATAAAAAATATAATAACAATTAGTTTTACTGACTGATGACAGCAAGTTACCCAATTTTTTGTGGAATCAACCATATGCATTTCATTGGAATAGAAATCGCTCATTTTTCAGATTTTGTTTCCCCCTTCTGAAAAAAGTGACTTAAAGACTTTTAAGGGACACTTGAAAACAAATAATATCTAGACGTCAAAATATCGTATGTTGCATTACCTGTCATGCCATAAGCTGTCAAAAGAAATGCGGGATGGCTTCGATTTAAATGGATTAATAAATCCACACACCGCATTTATCTTACCAACAAACTGCAGATATACCGTACTCTATCTTTTCAATCTGAACACGCGTCTTATCTTAAAACACGAAAGAATCCAAGACCGAGACGAGACTGCACATTAAAATTTTCTCGGGAAAAAGGCGAGACCAAGACCGAGACTAGACTTGGTTATTCGAGACTGAAACCGAGACGATACTGACATTTTTCGATTTTGACGAGAACGAGACGAGAATAACAAAAGTCTCGGCTGCTCTCCTCACGTTCCCAGCCCAAAGTAGAGTGCTCGAGATAAGACCACTGCTCGGTTAGGGGGCAGGTTAAATAAGTTAACGAAAATTACAAAACAATTTTTTCCGCAAAACTTCATAGAAAGTCTTCTTTTTAAGAAAGAGGATTTTGTAAATCAGAGTATTTTAAATAAAATGTTGGTTGTTACCAAACAAATTTGCACTACCAATTGTACCAAGCTTTAGTACCTACCAATACTAATATTTAATAGTAAGAAAAGAAATGTACTTACCGGTGTGGAATATGGATGCGCTGTCAATCGTATACCATCGGCCTCTAAATGCCTTTTCATCACAGATTCAAGTTCCTTCGGTGTAGTTGGTGTATCACATTCTGATGCTAAAATTTCATTGCTATTACTTAAAGCTTTTGGATCATTAATCATCACATAAACAATAGCTGCGCCTTTTTCTCTTAAATTTCGAACACTCTTCAATAGTTTACTGCGATGTTGTCCATTTTCTACGCCTATGGCATCTAAATCAATTTCGCCAATTTGTTTGCATATCTCTAATTCGTCGTATCCGTTTTCCATAAAACTCTCACCATACTGACCCAAACCAAGGGCACGTAGCCATTCACAAACGATATTACTACGATATGCCATTTCGAAGGATTCCAATTGTTGTTTCATTAATGCGCTGGGTCCTTTTTAAGGATTTCTTCATAGCATTTTAATATGGTTAGTATCTAAGTGAACATAATAAAAAAAGCATGTTGGATTAAGAAAAAACTTTAAATAAAATATCAAAAGAACTTTCATCTAATGGTTGCTGTTGAACGTTTAAAGTATTTGTGTTCTGGTTTATATAATTTCTAAGGAAAAATAACCGTAATTGTTCTTATACACGATCTATGAATACAAAGTTATATATTTCGGAAAGTTATTCAGGCGATTATAATTCAAACACCTAAAAGTATACATCCGAATGTTCTCATCTGCTGTTAGATATTGTTATATCTCTTCGCTTTTATAATTCACATTGCATTCTAACCAAAATCGTCTACTTCCGTTGTTACGTACTAATTTAGTAAAAGTAGACTAGAAAATGAATACCAGAATCAAAGGCAGGTATATAGCAATTTATTTTGGAACAGATAGAGAGTAAATTGTTTACAAAAAATAACTTTGTTCGGTCCAATAGGCAGTTAATGCTGATCAGAAATCAGAAACTATGTCTTGCCTTTTGGGCTTAACCACTACTCATTTTGTGTTTAAGGCACCTCTTGCGTTATTTTTATTCATTTTATATATATGTATTAATAATTTACTTCGCACTGCCATACATATTCTTGCATTTTTTACTTGCGATTATAGGTAGTATAAGGCAAGTTATGCATTCGTAAAAAAATAAAATGCACGACTGGATCGCACGTACTTGCTCCTGTGTTCGATCACATTATATGCAAAAGATTCTTAATAGAAACAGCTAAATCTATTTTTAAAGTCGTTGGCGGCACTCGACACAGCAGGCCGAAGCTCTGGTAGATCAGCAGGTATAAGGCCCGTGGTAGCACTCCACACAGCAGGCCGAAGCTTTGTTAGCTCAATAGGTATAAGGCCCCTGGTAGCATTCAACACAGCAGACCCAAGCTCTGGTAGCTCAAAAGGTATAAGGTCCTGGCGGCACTCGACATGGAAGCTCTGGTAGATCAGCAAGTACCGAAGCTACTGGTGGCAATTACCTAACTTGCAACGAAGCCCCTTACCACTGGTGGGGAGAAACCTAAAGCAACAAAGCTATGATGATCTGCCCGGCTTACCTTGCCTATGGTCCGTTTAAGACTGATAAACAATATCAGAAACAATATCAGAAATAATTACACCAATGGCTTGAAGTATGGTCGATGGGGCCATGCTCTTCGTTCAACATGGCAGGTTCTCATATAATGTATTCGGTAAGAACCGAGTGTGAATTGTAATATGATAAACAACGAAAATCGAAAAAAAACTTAATTTTTGTATTTCTCGGTGACGTAAGAGTTCCCCAGAAGGCCTAATCTATAAATCACAGAAAAAAACGTATAAATAAGGTATAACAAGGAACTTGTGGCCTATAGGAGAACTTGTAGCCATTTTAAATGTAAATAAACACAGCACAAAAATTATAATATCACCTCAAATTGCACCGCACTATTTTAAATATTATACTTATATACACGAATCCTTCTCATTTTATTTATATTTTCATGAACAAGAAAACTATTTGGTAATTTAAAGTTTTAATTAGTTAATGAAATCAAAAACTTGCTGAATTTTAACCATTTTCCAAAAAAAAAAAAAGATGTAAGGCGAAAATTACGCACCGACAATAGCTTTCTCCTTAAACTGAAAATATATGCTCTAAAAACCTCTAAGAAAGCTTCGATTCTGAAAGCTCCATATGGAAAACCAAAGAAAAGGGTATTAGAATTGCCATCAACGGAACAATGGTAAGTAACTCTTAATCAATGTGTTTATTTTTTTAATAAACACTATAAGCGAGATTCAAATTGGCGATCGATCGATCAGTATCCCTCTTCTCTCAGCCGGGGAGCGAACAGTTCATGAATTTCTTAAGTTGTGTGCCATGCAAACACCATCAGCCGGCACCAGTGTGTTTGAAAAAGCTCTCCCATAAGGCGTCTACTGAAAATATAAATTGAACAGAGTATAGTATGAGACCTGGATATCAGGTATCCCGATAGAATGATAGAAAGAAAAGTACTGAAGGAAATAATTTCCAGGATCATGGCAATTATCAATATTATAATAGTTAGAGTCTTGAAGACTCAATAGAGCAATTATCCTAACTATAATTAAACCGGTTCAATTCAACGCGTCAGGTACGTATATGAAACAAATAAAATTTCTTAAAATCTTTACTCTTATAGGAAAACTTTAATACAGAAAGAACTGCGATTAAATTCACCAACGACAGTATCACAAAATAATAATAAAAGCCAACCAAAACCGTAGGCCTTGTGATGACGTACAAGACGCCATTACACTCATAATTTATGCTCCAATCATTAACAGGGTAATTATGCGGCTTTTAAGTGGCCTTTGTGCTACATGTTGCTTGTGCATTTAAATACAGTAAGCAGTAGATACATATCCACCGCATCATCATCATCTCTCGACGACACATTTTGGCCTTTGATTTACTTAACCCCAAGGAAATATGGCAAACCCAACAGTCAGCAGTCGCCTCGCCAGTATGAAGCATAAGGCAACGACAATTCGCGTTAAAGCCGCCCAAAGACAAAGTGGTTTATGCCAACGACGAACGAATGTGTCACTAAATCAAATTGATATCCTTTTGTGAATATGAATAACCCATGAGGCCACCACACGACTTGTTACTTGTAATAAAATCATCCCTTGGCTATATGGGGTCATACATCAAGAATATAAAGTGTACAAAGATCAGAATGAGACTGAGGGGGCATGGTTGAGTGTGCGATGGGTTTATGGGATAATGGGCCAGCTTTGTAGAGTTCTATCTACACTGCCACACGACCAAAGACAGTTTTCTTTGTTTCAGAGTTCAGACTATGGAAAAAACCGAAAATAAATATCTTTGAATATCAAAAAGGACGAAACATTTTTTTGCTGTATTTTTGGTAAGCCCAAAGCAATCTAAATTGGCTTATGATGCCGATGTATGATGGCGGGGCGAGGGGAATAGTGTCTGTATTGTGTATTGTGTAATGCAGTCACCTATGGCTTATGAAAGTTATAGGAGACCAATGCAATTCATATATACTTAAGGTCACATTGATGATGGTGATTTATGGAGCCGTTTAACCATGGAAATTGTGATGCACAGTACAAAATGTATATATTTTGGGTAAATGATCTTCAAAAAATGGATTGACTGAATATGTTTGAGCAACGCTAAAGAATTCTATAAAAATAGAGCATTTCATTAAGCTACAGTTTTGTCCGCAATGCAATAATAATTTGCAGCTTAAACCACTATGTAGGCGTGTCAAATTTTCAGTTTTCAAATGACGCCATATCCAAGAAGTCGTTTTAAAGATTGATCTTTTTTTATTATGTGGTTTTCGTTTGGTAACACAAATCAATTTATATTTTTGATTTAGATCTGTCAAAAAACTGATTTAGACAACTTTTGCCTTCGATTGGCCAAATAAATTGATTTATTTTTTGATTTTAAATCAGTTTTGCAGATCTGGATTTTTCTGCAGATCTACCCCTCTTTTACTAACACCACTATGCTTTATAATTGACAGACATCAGTTTGACGAGACAGCTGATAACGATAGCTGGTTCACAAGCACAAATATACACCAATACTTTAGCAAATAAAAATCAATCTGAAAACGTATTCGAATCGTTACCAAAAAAAATCAATTTATAGATCAAAACATAAATGAGATTGAAATTGTCCGGAGCATTTTTAACTTTAAACTATAAAAAATGGGGTGTCCTTCGGAAGTTTTCGGAACTGATAATTTCTTATGGGAGGGAAAACCGATTCGTTACCTAACGCGTGCCGGTCTGTCTGGCTTCCGTTTCTCTCACGCATACGGAGAACTTTTGAAATGAATCAAAGTAACGAAGAACTTTTGAAGCTTTTCTCAAGTTAAACAATCAAATGGATCAAAAAAAAAATCAAAAATCGTTGGAGTGGTTTTTTTAAAAAAATAATTTTTTATGTATAAAATTTTAAAAACATTTTTCGAAAAAAAATTTGAAGCTCCATTTTGAAGATGTAATATACATATAAAATTCAAATTTCAAAAAAAATCGGACTTGTTTGAAAAAACTTTTTTTTTGAAAATTTAAGTACGCAGTTTTATTAACACTTTTAGCAAGCATTTGCAAAAAAAAAATAATTATAATCGGTCCATCCAGTAGTGAGAAAGTCGAAATTATGTAAAGTGGTTCCTTGGGAAGTACCGTTAATAATTACGCAAAATAAAATAGTCTTAGACTTTAAAGTGGACTTACAAATATAAGATCCCAAACATTTTTTTATAAAAATTCTTGCAGCCGTTTTCGAGAAATACATTTTTCTCTTAACGGTTTTTTTTAACATTTATATTGGATATACCGTTGGTTTTTATTGTAGGAATACAGTTTTTTTTAACTTTTTAAGATGTCGCAAAACTCCCAAGTACGAAGTTTCGAAAAAATCCATCAAGAAGTTTACGAAATTTTGAGTTTTCAAAAAAAAAATGTCTGAGTAAATGTTTGCTTACATTAATGTTTAAAATTTATAGGAGCGTCTTCATACAAAATTTAAAAAAAAATCAAATCAACCGTTTTTCAGAAAATCGAAAACTAAAAAAATAGTAATAAAAATAGTACCAAAACTAACTAATTGTTTCCAAAAAAAAAATATCAAAATGTACCTTTTTCCTCCATTAATCAACTGATTTTTTTTTTATAAAAATCGTTGGAGACGTTTTTGAGAAAAATCAGATTTTTGTTTGTCAAAAAAAAAATGTATGGGAGCTACTGTTATCTGTAATCTTAAAAAATACATGAACAAAACATGTAGGCATATTACCAAGAAAACAATATGAACCAAGTTTGAAGCAAATCTCGAGGACTCTAGACTCGAGGACAGACAGACTGCCAGACGACAGACAGGCGGTATTGGGGTACCCACTTTTTTGGTCATAATGTCATGTTTGGTTCTTTGTGTACGAATCCATTACTTGCCTTATAGTATCCATAGTCGCAAGTCAAAATTGAAAAAGTATTTTTTAGAGAATGAAAATGGATGCGGAAATACCATATAAACAGACAATTATTTTTAATTGGAAGACAAATATTAAGTCCAGGCAATTCTCTGGGCCTCAGTTAGCTTACCCCATATAGGGCATTTCAATTAGTTTCTCGTAATTGTGAGTTGTTTAACTTAACTCATTGTTCATATGTCGAATTTGCTTATAGAAAAAAAAAATATATGTTTGTAACAGTATCGCAAATTTGGTAATTGCTGAAATTTTTAATTATGACTACCACTCATGACTGTCAGTCATAACTGTCAATCATAACTGTCCATCATGACTGTCAATCATAACTGCCAAAAATTACAACTAAAATAACAAACAATTTAAAAAAAAAATGAAATTCAATACATGAACCATGAATTTCCGTTAAGTTCATATATTTCTGATGTAAACATTTTTGGTAGCAGTTTGACTTCCGGTAGTAGATATCCCTAAGTATAAGATGTCCTTAGTATCAATTGGCTGGTATCACTTGGCCTAGGTAGTAGTTGTCCCCGCTAGCAGCTGCGTTGACACCATCAGTATTGGAAATTAGCAATCTACGCTTTTTTTGAAGCAATAGTGTAGAATCATTTTGCGAATCTTAGAGGTACTTCTTCAAACATTCGTTAAATATTAAATATTAGTACCCCAATATTATACCTATTAACATAACTAGACCAGTATAGAACAAAATAGTCATTGTCTTAGAAGATAACTAATCGTGCGAAGCTGGATAACAACAAAAGTACATATGTTAATTATTCGTATGTTGGTTGAGTATACCAAGTTCTTCCTCCAGCTCCAAAAACTCCTACAGTAGGATCTCAGAAATATGAACAGATTTATAACAGGTCCCGTTTATTTTTTTTTTTTCGAATTGTTGCTGTTCTAAGCATCAATCTTACCTAGAGAGAAGAACATATAGCCAAACATTAAAAAGTTAAAACATGCCCAAAAGTACTAAATGTGTACCGTAACTACCGTATCTACCATAATAAAGGAACACAGAGTACAGTTCTGTCGCCGCTTCTGTGGCTTTTAGTCATGAACAAAATTCTTGTCAAGCTGATGAATAGTTGTGTGGAAGCGGCATTGTACGCAGATGATTTAGTACTTTTAATGTTGGTTAAATTGCCTATAGTTACAAAGAGGGCTTTGTTTAACGTTATCAATTAGGCACGAGTTGTGGACTAGGTGTAGAATTGTTTCTGTTCACTACCAGGACTAAGGTACCCACTTTCACCCTTCTTCGATTAGATGGCAACAATCTATCACTATCTTCCAGTGCGAGATATTTATAAGTCATCTTTGATCCTAAACTAAACTGGAAACTCTACATTAAAGAACTTCTGCGCCCCTAGTCTGAGTCATAGCAAACGTTTTAAAGTTATCTTCATATCCAGGAACTTAAATGGAGTGCGGTGTCGGACCAGGAATTTTCTCAGAGCCACTAAAAGAGTCAAATGAGCTTAATACCCTGTACATTACCCATAAGATCACCTTAATCTGGGTTCCAGGACACAGTGGAATCGAGGGTTATGAACGAGCAGATGAGCTGGCCCGACAGAGATCGGCCCTTCATAGCTCGTTTGCAGAGAGCGCCTCTATCCCACTCGCTGCTATAAAGGTCGAAATTCTTCCAATTTTTCTCACAGAATCAAACAAAATTTGGACTACTGACGTAGCTGTAAAATCCAGTTAAAATAGGAAACAGTGCGTCACTTCTCCTACAAGTGTCGCGCTCTGGTCAGACTAAGAGTGCAGTCCTTTGGAAAAGCTTTCTTTTCTGATCTAAAAAGAACTATCAGATAAGCTAATAAACCTAATTCTCGGACAATTGTACGAAATGGCTGTATCGACGCTTAGCTTGAGTGGTTTCTCTCTAGTTGTTCCGCTAAAAATTGTCTTTTTATTCACGTTCGTAAGAATTTTTGGTATCAAAATGGCGCTAATTGGGTCAAAGATACGAGCACGTTCTTGACCGCCATTTTACCTACCTACCTAATGACCAGAAGCAGAAAAATAAAATGCACGACTGAATGGCACGTACTTGCCCTTATGTTCGATCACATCATATGCAAAAGATTCTTAATAGAAATGCCTAAACATATTTTTTAAGCTCGTTTTCTTACTTAAATGTTTGTGGAGTACAACATTTCTTTAATTTTCTGTTAAGAAAAACTGAGATGGCAATTTTCAATACAAAGGGTTATCCATTTTGCGGTTTCAAAAGTATAAGGCTGGAATTCGACATCTGTCAAACTAAGTTGTTAAACCAATTTTGTTCTTTTCAGTTGAAAGTCCGACATTTAGATCGCTTAACTATCGCACAACGCATAAAAATTGTTAAAACCTACTACAAAAATGGTGATCCTACCACTGCCACATATCATGCTTTAAGAGGAGATTATGGCTTACATAATCGTCCAACTACGCAAGCAATTGGCAAAATTGTAAAGAAATTTGAAGAGACTGGATTGGTTCCAGATATTGTAAGGCCTGTGCATCATCGTTTCGCTCGTACCACTGAAAATATCGCTTTTGTAAGTGAAAGTGTTGCCGAAGACCCGAATGTGTCGATTCCTCGTCGTTCTCAGGAATAAGGACTATCTTACGGCATATTATGGCGTATTTTGCATTTCGGTCTACACCTTCATCCATATAAAGTCCAACTCACACAACAACTGAAGCCAGCTGACCATTCAGAACGTTGTTGATACGTCGAATGGCTACTTGAACAACAGGCTGTGGACGTCGATTTTTCGAACAAAATTTTTTCACTCGGTCCGTATGTTAATAAACAAAATTGTCGTATTCGGGGTTCTTAGAATCCTCAAGTAATTGAAGAGAGGCCATTACATGCACAAAAAAGTCACTGTTTGGGGCGCTCTTTCGTACGGAGATGGAACGACTGTCACCGTTAATTCGGAGCGTTATGGTCATATGATAACCGACTTTTTTTGCCTGCTATTGAAGAATACGACTTTGAGAATATGTGCTTTCAAAAAGTCGGTGCCACATGCCACGCAACTTGAGCGAATATGGCTTTATTGCAAGAGACATTTCCTGGCCGCGTAATTTCTCGTCGTGGCGATATCAACTGGCCACCAAGATCATGCGATTTGACACCGCTGGACTTTTTTTCTGGGGCCACGCGAAAGACCGTGTTTATGCAGATAAACCTTTAACTCTTGAGCACTTGAAAACCAACATTCGTCAAGTTATGGCTGAGATACCGCCCAATATGTGTCAAAAAGTGGTCGAAAATTAACTCAAAAGAATCGATGCTAGCAACAATTCGCGTGGTGGTCATTTAAATGATGTAGTATTTCACACATAATGTCAACATTCAAACTTTATAATAAAAAAGAAATATTATGAAAAAAAATATTTTGTATGTGTTTTATTTACGTTTACTTTTGAAACCGCAAAATGGATAACCCTTTATAATAATGTAAACTTAAAACAACATTTCAAAAAAAAAATCACCCACCCTTTTCGAAATAATGAATTTTCGACAAAAAAATTAAAAATTATTTTTTTTTCAAAAATACAAAAACATATTTTTCGAAAATTTGAGTATTCTTAATAATTCGAAGGACCTCTTATATAAAAAATTTTGATCGAAATCGGTAGAGCCGCTTATGAAAAAGTCGAAAATCAAAAAAATGCTTATATGGCAGATACCGTTAATAACAAAATATGTAAAAAAAAAATTGTTAACCAGAATGTAGACTCTATGAAAATAAATACGAAAAGAAATTAACAATTTTCGATTGTATGATAGTGAATTTCAAGTGCGCGTTTAATATTTTCACAAATGTAGTGACGATACTTCGCTAAATAAAATGTAATTCTAAGAAGGTGTTTTTTTTATAATACAATTCTATATACTACTGAAATTACTCAGCCAAGAAGACGGCTTAGCCCTATATTTAATTGGACTTGTCGAATTATTGATTCAAAATAGCTTTTAACGGCCTTTAGTCCACAAAATTTGCGTTTCGTCCCGGCAATTCCACTTGGACTCTGTTTAATAAGTATTAAGTCATCAAAAATAATTTAAACAAATAGTTAGATAGTAAAAATATTTTAAAATTAATTTTCAAGAGGTAAAATAAAATTATTTTTGAAAACTAATTATAATTTCGTGTTTTGTTTAGCTACTGTTCTTGGAGCTCTTATGGCGTCTGATATTACTTTTGTGTAGTTGAAAGCTGTACAACGACCCTTTAGATGTGGAAAATTAAAGATGCTCGTTCATAGATCGTATAAAAGGTATTAGGGAGAAAGTTTGAATAACTAAACGTTGAACGAACTGACGGTACTGTTAAACTTCACTATATGACATGATTTAAAATAAAACAAAAACACGTTGAGCTGTGAAATTATACCTTATAAGGCCATAGCTTTCGATTCCACACGTTTGGAGCTGCTTCTAATAGCTGTGATGATGTTACTTGGGTTAAGATGGTATACAAAATTGTATGGCAAGTACTGTTATTTTTGGGACTAAAAAACGATTCAAAAATCTATTTGAAAGTAAAGAATCACCTAAAACGCTTAAGTACAAAGTTTGAAGAAAATCGCTTCAGCAGCTTAGGCTGTAGATCGTTCTACAGACAGACAGACGGAATTACGGGACCCACTTTTTTGGTCAAGTTTGATTAAAATCTCAAGTTTGATTTTTTTCAAAATGCAAAAATTGCCCTAGGTATAGACCTATATCGCAAGTAAAAATAATATTACAAATAGAGCGTTCATCTTTTCGAGTGCCCAAATTTCAACCCATTCATCTTTTGTGGAAGAAAACTTTAACCTTTTCGAACTGTTAATTCATGACTCCGAGATTGTACTGTGTGTTCGGGTAAGAGCTCAAGTTTGTTTCCACATTGGGTAGGTACCTAACGTTGAAAGAAAATTAAATAATACAACTGATAAGCCCGATTGTCGTCACTATAGCGAAACGTATTTGGACTGTTAAACAAAAATCATTTGATTTTAGATGTCTACGAGTATATGTTGTCGATATTGACTTGACCTAACAAACTACTCAAATATTGCTTCGGAATCTTAGTACTCCCTAATGTCGGATATTCGAAAAAAAAAGGTCGGTAATTGGTCAGAAATTTGTTTCAATGGCTAAAGATTCACTAAATAGTCTTAGTTAATGAGTGAAAGCGATATAAAAATACTTCCGTGCGTCGGCTTTTTTGGTCACTGTAGTTTTAGTAATGAAACTATTTGTTTACATTAGCTTTCCAGACGTTTCGGCAGAGGTTGCTGCCTTCGTCAGGTGAACTTTATTACGACAAAAAAGAAAAGTATACATTGATTGCATTCAGTATTATAACAATTATAACAATAAAGTGTACACTTACTATTTTTGAATTAAATGATTTCAATATTATATGATTAGGAAATCATTTATGAAAAAAGGGAAAAACACTTCAAATGATGTTTAGTCTATTTGTTAATACAAAGAAAATAATGGTTATGAAGATGAGACAAGAAAGCAATATATTTTGTGTGTTTTTTCCTTTCATATTTTTGTTGTTGTTTATTATGTGTAATGTTTCCAGAGTATATCGTTTCCATACATGTTTCTCCGTCTGCAGAATTTTGACACCATCAAAATTTGAAGAATGACCGCTTTCGATTCAATGGCTTGCCAGGGCTGTCTTCGCAGGATTATTAAGTTTTATGTCAGACCAGTGATTTGACATACGTTGTCGAAGGAATTGTTTTGTGGTGCCTGTAGCAGAGGTTACAAGATTCTTAGTACTTCTCGTTACAATTTATCTTGTATATGACATTTGTTTGTTTGTCTTTGTCAGGTTTCGTTGTTTCGTTTTAAGTTTTGTATAAAGGTGAGCCAAGGATTTATTAGATTTGAAGGCTAAGCGGACGTCCGTTACTTTTTTGCTGATGGCTTCTTTAAAATTCTCGGTTAGGCTTGGCACATAAGCCATACTTTTGAAGTAGATATTAATCTGATCCTTATTTTGTGTGCGGGGAATTTTGTGTCTGTGCTTTAGAAGCAATCCACGAATTATGACCGACGGATAGCCATTATCAGTAAGAATTTTTATTATTTTATTTTCATTTACAGAATAAATGCCACTCTAAGGCTAAAGTACGTTCCAAGCCAATGGAAGGTTGCGGAAGTTATAATGGTTCTCAAACCAGGAAAACCATCACATGATAAGAAATCTTATAGACCTATTTCGCTTCTGCCCGTAATATCTAAGGTCTTTGAAAGAATATTACTTCTGCGCCTGCAGCCTATAATAGAAGAAAAGCGCCTAATACCTGAACATCAGTTCAGGATCACTGACGACATTGAGAAAACTCCTGAAAAAAAGAAAATTTGTTCGGCGGTCTTCCTAGACGTGTCGCAAGCTTTTGATAAGGTATGGCACGAAGGCCTAATTAAAGACAAATTCTACCGGAAGCACTTTATACGCTTCTAAAAGCATATCTAGAAAATAGACTTTTTAGAGTAAGACATGGAAACGATTACTCGGATCTCAAATAAATAGTGGGTGGGGTACCACAGGGAAGTGTTTTAGGTCCAATATTGTAACTGTTATTTACACGCGATAAACCTCAAACAGAAGACACTATCGTAGCCACGTTTGCTGACGAAACTGCAATACTAGCAGTGGGCCAAACGATAAATGATTCTACGACAAAATTACAAAAAGCTCTGAATAATGTCAATGATTGGACAAAAACATGGCGGATATCGCTCAACGAAGTAAAATCAGTCCATGTAGATTTTACGTATAAGAAAATTAATAGATTACCGGTATTTGTTAGTACGGTTCAAGTTCCGATTGCTAACGAAGAAAAATATCTCGGAATGACTCTAGACGCGAAATTAAAATAGAAACCGCATGTTAAAAAGAAATGCGAAGAGTTAAATAATAAACTCAGAGATATGTACTGGTTGCTCGGGAAACACTCTAAGCTCAGTATTGAAAATAAGCTAATTTTGTACAGACAGGTGCTTAAGCCTGTCTGGACTTACGGTATACAACTCTGGGGTTGTACGCGAGATTCTAATTTAAATATCTTACAAACATTTGAAAATAAACTGAAAAGATCGTTTGTAAGCGCACCCTGGTACTTGGGATTCTCACGGTTCGAGATGAAATAAGAAATTTTGCCCGAAATCATAGAAAACGGCTGCGATGGGCTAAGCCTTCCGATGTGGTGCACTAAACGAGAATCCGCTTTAAAATCGCGTTATAAGCAGGAACTATCACCGGATAGTTACCTGCAACACGTTAATTAAATTCTTTAAAAATAAATTTGCTAGATAAGTTTCAACTTAGTTGTAATCGGGAGGAGGAGGTGTTTTTAGTGCAGTAAGAATCTCACACTCCTATGAGCACGCACTTTTCGGTCCTCATAGAGCCTTTTGAAGGTTTTACACCTACCATCAGGAGAAAAAAAATTACAGAATGGAATCGTTCATCACTAAGTGTGAAAACTGTACTTATCAGATTGGAGGCAGTGTTTATTGTTATGTGTCTAGCTTGGTTGGACCGAAAATTGATTAATCTTCCCCATGCTGTATTTTCTTGGTACCAGTCGAATATTAGATGTTCGTTTTCTCGGTGAATCTTCACGTCAAGAAAAGCTATCGCTCTATCTTGTTCCATTTCAATAGTGAATCGGATTTTTGGGTGGTATCCATTGAGCATACATAGAATTTTGTTTATATTTCGTTTGTCCATCACTGCAAATATATCGTCAACATATTTTGCCTCAAACGTGAGCTTATCATCAATTTCCTTGAAGCATTCATCTAATACGTGGTCTATCACTAATAAATCATCCAACAATAAATAGTTTTAGCACCCCATTCACGGGATATACGATATCATCTCAAAAACCGCTAGATCCCTAACTTGTTTCGGTAATATATCCGTCGTGTTTATAGCACCATCATGAATATAACCATTCAAATAACAGAAATCCAACAGGATGATGAAAATTCGGGGAACATTTAACACTTTTAAGTGCGAACAACTGTTATAAAACTCTTATAAATTGGAATTTCCCTAGACTCCTCCGGAATAAACATGTAAATCCATTGTACCAAGCAAGGTATGTGTGCTCATAAAGCTCAACATAGATTTTTTTTAGAATAATTTGGAGATTTTTAGAGATCGTGAAGATTATATAGGTACCACCTAAATTACAGACCAATTACCATATAAAATTAGCTGGCCCCTTAAGTCCATCAGTTCCCAGATTATCAGGTGGTATACTTTTTCGAATACCCCGTAAAAAAAGTCGCTAAATCAGAAAATCAGACCCGTTGATTATAAAAACTCAGTCTTCTTTTGTATGCAATCCCATTTTCTTCGCCGCTAATATTAGACTTCAAAGTTGATCCTTGTATAACCCTGCGGAAAGTTCTATATTATAATATGAGTTGTCCAAAAATTTTCATAACCTACATTTTATAGAAGTGAAATAAGATTTGTTGGAAATGTGTTCACTCATCCGACGAAAACTTTTACTCTGTCTGCAAACTACCACTAATCTGCCACCTAAGTTTTTTTTTTTTTTAATTTAAATTACATACCTATAAGCGATATAAAATCCACAAAAGATAAAAGTTTTGCACTTCCTCACTCAATTATTGCGTAACTTTGCCAATTTCCTTTGCCGAAACATCCAAATCCACATCCCTCTTGTAAAAGCAATTACATCCTCTCTGCGTTTAGGTATATGCAAGAAACATAATAAAATCCTGCAAAGAATATTGTGAACATCCGAATTGAGTTCTCGAAGTATGCTGCTTTAGTTTCTGCTGCACTTCAGCCAGATTAGCTCAACTCTATTCCATTTATATGTGTGTATTGTTTAGGCAGCACTGGCAAAATTATATGGTTCAATTTTTAATTTCCGGTCGGTCAGGAAGGATTACACACAGTAAGTTCAACCCTTTCTATACATAAACACTGCACCAACCCATCACATCGCCCGGCCAGAAACCAATTCATTTGTTTCTCCTGCTGTTTCCAATAATCAACTGAACCGTGGAACATACTCACATGCACTTGGCTTATTTATGTTTGTGCAATGTTTTGTAAACATCTCTTGGGTAATCCTTTCACAAACCACTCACCCTCTTTACTTTCCCGACTCCCGATGCCAACTCCCGCCTACCCCACAATACAATTCTGCAACTATACCGCTCTTTAATGAAACATGGTATTAATCCGCAAGCCTCAGGTTACATGGCTTGCAATTGTCTCTATTTCCATTTCCTTGATCCCTTCCCCACGTAAGAAAGTATAGTGCAGCGTGCAGCAACTGCACCAACAACAATACGCCTGTATCGTGCCTGAGTGTATCACCGTATCGGATATCTGTGCTGCCACTTTGCCGCTATTGCCGTGTCTTCTCGTGGTTGAATGGATCAGCAGAAATTTTCTCCATACAGGTCCTCCGGCTAAATCCTTTGCCAACTTGACCAGCAAGGGTTGATTACAATTGCATGTATGGGAAGGAAGCACACAATTGCCATTGTCAAGCCTTCCTTGTGTGTCGTTTTGTCGTCTCGTCTCGTCTCATTCCGTTTCGTTTCGTCTAGTCACGTCACGGCCCGACCAGACAAAAAGAAAGATTACAAAAAAAATTACTGGGGCTTCTTTACTCCTCAAAGAGTTAGTGGTTGCAACCTTGGCCCCCACAACCTTTCTCCCTATGAGTTTCAGTCTCTGGAGGGTTCACGTTGCATATTGTGCGTCGTCCTCGTGCTCGTCCTCGTCATCATATCGTAGACGTATCATACTTTCGTTCATTCACTTTTTAGGATGCTTGCAATATTTGCAATCTGATGGATATGTACTCGGTGCTCGGTGTTCATGCTGTGTGCATTGCACGCACCTTGCCCGCGTTTATGCTTGGATGCGTTGCGTGACATAAGGGTTAATGTTCAGCAGCAGTGTGTTGGTAGGCCGAAGGAGGGATGATATAATTGAAATCGTATTGGGGCATTGGAAGTCTAGACGTTGTTGTGACAGTGAATAATGAACACAGCAACAACAACAAAAAAAAACGAACTCTTGCTTCTCTGAATGAATGCAAACTGCTGCTCGTCCCAGTGAACATTAATTGATTTTGACTGATGCACCAGGTAGGATATAAAGTTAATATGAATGTAGACAGTTTCTGGAAAAACTGAAACCTGTGCGGGTGGAGGAGAAGGGCGGTAGCCTGGAGTGTATATGATGGAATGTGCTGATAAGACGATGTTACAGTTATAGCTTTCGTGATTGAGCAAAGAGTTTTTTGTTTTAAATTCTCCTCTAATCTACCATTGTTATCTCTGTGGGATTGTTGTCCTCTTTGTTGAGATAGATAGATAGGTAGGTATGCACTTTTTGAGATAAGTACCTATGCAAGCAATAGGTAATTACTTACCATAATAATTTTTAATTTCGTTTGAAACGGCATTTTGAATTCCAACCATTTGGGAGCTAATCCAATGTGAAACATTCGACACTCACACGCTTATTAGAGAGTTTACTGTAAATAATTTTTGTAATCCCTCTAAAGTCATGCATTTAAAATGCAAATACGAAATACGGTTAATGAGATATTTATAATGGGTTATCCATTTTGCGGTTTCAAAAGTAAACGTAAATCAAACACATATAAAATATTTTTTTTCATAATATTTCTTTTTTAAATGATGTAGTTTTTCAAACATAATGTCATCGTTCAAACTGATAACATTATGTGTGAAAAACTACATCATTTAAATGACCACCACACGAATTGTTGAAAGCATCGATTCTTTTGACAAAATTTTGGACCACTTTTTGACACATATTGGGCGGTATCTCAGCCATAACTTGACGAATGTTGGTTGTCAAGTGCTCAAGAGTTAAAGGTGTATCTGCATAAAAACGATATTTCACGTAGCGTAACAATAAAAAGTCCAGCGGTGTCAAATCGCATGATCTTGGTGGCCAGTTGATATCGCCACGACGAGAAATTACGCGGCCAGGAAATGTCTCTTGCAATAAGGCCATATTCGCTCGAGTTGGGTGGCATGTGGCACCGTCTTCGTGAAACCACATATTCTCCAAGTCATATTCTTCAATAGCAGGCAAAAAAAGTCGGTTATCATATGACCATAACGCTCCGAATTGACGGTGACAGTCGTTCCATAGTCGTTTTCGAAGAAGTAAGGTCCAATCACACCTCCGGACCAAAGAGCGCCCCAAACAGTGATTTTTTTGTGGATGTAATGGCCTCTCTTCAATTACTTGAGTATTCTCAGAACCCCAAATACGACAATCTTGTTTATTAATATACCCACCGAGTGAGAAATGTGCTTCGTCGCTGAAGAAAATTTTGTTCGAAACATCGACGTCCACCGCCTGTTGTTCAAGCACCCATTCGACGTATCTAAGACGTTGTGAATGGTCAGCTGGCTTCAGTTGTTGGTTGAGCTGGACTTAATATGGATGTAGGTGTAGATCCAAATGCAAGATACGCCATAATGTGCCGTAAGACAGTCCTTATTCCTGAGAACGACGAGGAATCGACACATTCGGGTCTTTGGCAACACTTTCACTTACAACAGCGATATTTTCAGTGGTACGAGCGAAACGATGATGCACAGGCCTTACAATATCTGTAACCAATCCAGTCTCTTCAAATTTCTTCACAATTTTGCCAATTGCTTGCGTAGTTGGACGATTATGTAAACCATAATCTCCTCTTAAAGCACGATATTTGGCTGTGGCAGAATCACCATTTTTGTAGTAGGTATTAACAATTTTTATGCGTTGTGCGATAGTTAAGCGATCCATTTTCGTAAATGGCAGACTTTCAACTGAAAAAAAAATGGTTTAACAACTTAGTTTTACAGATGTCGAGTTCCAACCCTATACTTTTGAAACCGCAAAATGGATAACCATTTATTTAAGGGTTGGCTATGATTTCCCGGAAAACAATACCCCGGATAATGATTGCCCGGAAGCAATTTCCCGAGTACAGATCAGGGTTGGCCGAACTGTTACTTTTTTGTATAAGATGCATTAATTACGTCGGCTATGTAGTTGAATGTAGTTAACGTAGTATGTGAAACAAATCTTGGCAGACATAGTTTAAAATTTCAAATCTTCTGAAATGTTATTTCATTTTGAAGTTTGAACTCATATTCATTTATCATTTCCTTTGTATTTGGCGACTATTGAACAAGTTAAAGTTTTTATCAGAATAAAAGGAATAAAAATATGAGATTTTCACAGTTTTTCGCATGTTTTTAAACTTTTCTCGCACTGGTTTTTTGTCATTCACTATATACGTTGCAAATGAATGATAAAAATAAATGAGATGGTTACTTTATGTATTTTTGAGGTTATTTGTTTTTTTTTTTAATTTTTTGTTCTTTAGATTTAGATTAGATTTAGAAAAAAGGCAACTTATATAATTTTTGGGATACCCCTATTTTATTGGCCGGAATCCGATTTCATTGAACTTGGTTCCTTCGGTGAGATATTTTTTTATTCAAAATTTTGGAATTTGCTCACATCTGGTTTAAATTTTATTGATTTTCTTAATTTACTACGTTAATGTAGTAGACGTAGCAAATTGTAGTAAGTAAGACGCATAGTTTATTCCATTTACTACGCGTGGTTTATGAAGTAGAAAATAGAATGTAGTTAATTCGGCCAACCCTGGTAACGATTGCCCGCAGAACGAATTCCCTTTTCACGATTGCCAATTCCACGTATTTGCTACCTTTATCTGTGAAACTAATACAATTTTTGATTTTTAACAGTACGCAGAAATAAATTTTTGATTTTTAATTTTGGAAGACGAATTTCCCTTTGTCATCACGGCCGGCGTATACACATTGCTTGGCCAAATATAGGATTTGAGGTGGGGTCGAGTTTTGCTATATGCATAGTTTTTTTGGATTTAAAGATTTTTGTGGACTCAACGAAACTGCATAATCTCGAATCATTTTTCAAAATCCTCATTTTTACTTACGATTATAGGTACTATAAGGCAAGGTATGCATTCGTCGAAAAAAAACGTTTTGAGATAACAATCAAACATGACATTACGATGATAGCGAAGACGGAAAAAGATGGTCTAAAAATTCTGTCCGTCTGTATGTCTGTCTGTCAGTCTGTCTTTCAGTCTGTCTGTCTATCTGTCTGTCAGTCTGTCTGTCAGTCTGTCTGTCTGTCAGTCTGTCTGTCAGTCTGTCTGTCAGTCTGTCTGTCAGTCTGTCTGTCAGTCTGTCTGTCAGTCTGTCTGTCAGTCTGTCTGTCAGTCTGTCTGTCAGTCTGTCTGTATGTATAGACACCTACGGGCCTAACGGGTGGGCCGAATTGCTTCAAACTTGGTATATAGAGTTTTTTAGGTATTGTACAGAGGGGAAATTGATTCTTTTTTAGCTCAAAAAATAACGGTACCTGCCAAATAACCAATACGTTAAAGCCTATTTTTCTCGGAAACGGCTCTATCGATTTTGATTTTTAAAAAATCAGTGCAGCTTTTTAGGTACGGCCGATCATATGATTGAAAAAAAAAATTGTTTAATGTCTAAAAACTGTACTTTCCATAGGACCGTTTTTTTCTATTTCGGCTATCTCATGAGCCATTAATCTCACATGTATATAGGCTTAGGTTGCCCAATTTATACTGCGTACCAATATCTTTAATAATTATTTTTTTGTATTTTTAAAAGTATTAGAAAAAAATGAATTTATATTATGAACACTGCTCAATATTTTTCTTTCAAAAATTATAGTTATATGTATTTGCTGAATACATTGGCCTTTTTGAATTTTTTTAAATCCGCTCCACAGATTTTTAAATTTTTTTTCTCATAAATTCAAATTTATTCAATAAATAAAATGGCGTACTTTTTTTGAGCTCAAATTAGCTTAAGTATTTATTTAACAATTTTGAATTATTTTTTCGTTGATTAATCCAATTTAATTTTTTATTGTTAAATATTTAAGATTGTCATACCAATTTTTTTTTAGAAAAAAATTAAAGAAACTTTTTGTATTAAAAATAAAGTTAAAAATGACTTTAAAAATATATTTAGATTTTAAATACAAATCTTTTGCATACAATGTGATCGAACATAAGAGCAAGTCCCTGCGATCCAGTCGTGCATTTTATTTCTTTTATATGATTATTAAAAAATAAAGTTTTTTGCATAGTATGTATTTTAAAGAAAAAAACAAAAATTTTAAAGAAATAAATAAAATATTTTTAATAAGTACGAAATAGTACTTTTTCAAAATTTGCGGGTAATCGTTACCCGGGCACTTATTTTCCAGGAAAAGGTTAAGCTCCCATTCTTAAACATGTTGGAAAAAAAATAGTTTTATATCTTCCATAACGGAGTACTCTCAATGGGTAGATATTCTTTAGAAAGAAACACATTTTTCGAACCAGATTCTATTGGCCGATTTCACGGAGCATTTTTTTTTGTAAAAAATAATTTTATCTATGTATATGCCTGTAAGACCTAATGTATTTTTAATGCAACCTGAATTGTACGTCACTAGTTAGTTGGCAATAAATGCAGAAGAAGTTTTTCGATTAAAATGAAAAAGTAGACCAGAACCACTAGAGCAAAGGAATCTGATGATCGACCTTGGCAAGTCGTGAAATAGCTATTATTCCAGCCAAAAATAATATGAGAAAAACTTTGTGGTAGTACACTCAAGTTGTTGTTGGTCATTCAAACTCCTTAACCTATGATTTTTTGGTTTCACCAAGCGGTTTTAAATTACTTAAGCTTTTAAACAGCCTTATAAACTAAATTCCAATTTTTGGCAGATTAACTTTTAAAAGTGTCATTCAAATGTTATTAAATTGCAGTAAAGTTATTTTAATTTCCAATTTAAGAGATACAAAATGAATAGGTAAGCAAATTTCGACTTTGCATGTTAATAATAATATTTTACTCATTTACTTTTTTATTATAAAAATAGATTAGTCATTGGTCATCCAACGATAAGCATGAAGAGCAACACGTAGTAATTCCCAGTGCGCCCGAATACATATTCCGTATTCTTATATGTAAATCGACCATTTCAATGTTTACCTTTAGTTAAGTACACATGTTCATACGATTTTTCATAAAAAAGTAGATACATTTTAAGGAAAATAATTATTATAGTTTTTGATTTCTTTTAACAAATAAATTAAATATTTTTTTTAAAATGAACTTTTTAATATTTGTTTCCAAATAAAAAAAACAACAAACAAGTTGTCACGTACCAACATTTCAACTTTTTTAGATTCCCATTTTGTCAAAAAATTTCCCTGAAATTTCCCTTTTATAGATTGCTGAAACTAAAAAGTTTTAATAGTCTGATAAAATTTAAGACGATTTTTGATAAAAGTGCTTTTAGTGTATTGTTTTTACATATTTTTTTTAGGGTTTTAGGTAACTTTTTATCAGTTTTAACAGTTTTCTTGAACAACAATAACTTGAATCGCTTAGGGTAAATAAAGCTGCAAACATTCTGCAAATTAACGATCTTAACTTGAAAACACTCGTCGCAGAAGGAAAGCTCGCAAAATATTTCATGGAAAGAAATTTGAAGGAGCTTATATATTCATTCAATCGAGCCAACGAATCCTTGAATCTGAATAATGGAAGGAAAATGGGACATTCCAACATTTCCCTAAACATCTTTTATCGCAGAATAAAATACTTTCGACGAAGATTTAAAAGCAGAACTAATCACTCATCAGACACAGCCGCTTCGTATTAATCGTCAATGTGGAGATCGAAAGCGCCATCTATCGGCAATAGGTCATAAGGGACGAACTTAGGTGATCGTGAATTCCGTAGTGATTGTCATTCAAATCAATAATTTCTCATTTCCATAAATAAATTTAATTTTTAGGTTTCTCCGCACCATTCACTGCCGAAAGTATGCAAGTACATCTATTTAACGGGTTCAATACAAATCAGGTAAAATATACTCAAGCAAATCGTATGATTGTCGGTCGAGTTTACACGTACGAAATGATGCCAATTCATTTTAATGAATATGAATAGAGAGTTTACTGCAATCAGAAAACTTTGGCTAGGAAAGTGAACTTTAATGACTTTTGAGGAACAAATCAGTTTTCTATTTTACATCGATATTATTTTTATTTGTTAATAAGGGTATTCATGCAACGGCGGAAAACCCGCATAAGCCTCAGAAACCAGATAATTTATTTGAAATTATCTGGTTTCTGAGGTTTAACGGGTTTTCAGTCGTTTCATGAATACCCTTAATGTTGTACAGTACAAGTCTATTTAAGGCGGTTGAAACATGACGAAATATTTGAAATTTAAAAGAAAAGGTTTCCAAAGAATAACAAAATTCATAAAAATTAAAAATTGGAAGTAAGCCCAATAAGTATTACAATTATTGAATTAAAATTCTTAGTGATTATTGCGACATAGGAAACATTTAAGGATGATTATATTGTAGAATCAGAGAAAGATGAACAGATATAAAAAAACGCTCCGTTCGTCTATTCGTCCATCCTTTTTAGCATTAAAATTTTGTTAGAGAATAAAGGTGTGTCCACATCAAAGAAACATTTATAAAATATTTCAGAATTATTCCAGAACTATTTTTAAAAAAATTTCAGAAACAGATAAAATCTTCTGAAAAGTTTCTTAAATGTTTTTGAAATGCTTAGTTTGGTCTGGACGCTCGCGAAATATTTCTAAAATATTTATAAGTTACTCCTTTGTTTCCCAACTTCCGAATGAAAAACTTTCTTTATTTCATAATCATTTACAAAGTTAGATAGTGCGTGAGTTATTCATATAAATATAAAATTGTCGCGAAAACTCTACAGCAATGGAGGATGTTATCCAATTGATCAAAACTTATGAAACGGAAAGCGATTTGTGGGATCCATATGACGAAAATTTTAAAAATAAAATTATAGTTGCTGGTGCTTTCTCTGAAATTTCCGAAAATTTAAATTGTGAAAAAGATTATGTAGACAAAAAATTTCAATGTACAATCCATTTTGACGCACAAAACTGGATACATATATGGGAAAAAAGAAACATTTCAGAAAGGTTTCTCAACATTCCTCAAATCTTTCTGGAATTTTACTGAAATGTTTCTTAAGCAAATAGGAAATATATTTTCGAAACGTTTTTTAACCAATGTTTCCTGAAATGATGGGATTTACATATAAAGGCAAATATAAGAAAGTTTAAACACGTCCGAAAGTACCATTAGCAAAAGTAAATGGGAACCGTATTTTAAATATTTATAACACGATAAGCTGAATGCAAACAAATAGGAAAAAAATGAATTTGGAAATATAGCGTTCAGTTTATCGAGTACCAAAATTTCTTTTTCCGCTAAAAAACATCTTTTATTCAGGTCAGTACGAGTTTTTGGTATTAAAACGGCGCTTCCCAGCGCTACTTGGGTCTAGATGCGAGTTCGCTCTGACCACTATTTTATCTACCTAGCTACCTACCCAAATTTCAAACCGTTCACCCTTAGTGGAAAAAAACGGCCATTTTTACGAACTGTTCATCTTATACGTTTTTGGTGGTTCTACTGTAATATTAAATGTTTATACCAGAAGATCATACAAAAATAATCATCAAAAAATGGTACAAAAATTGAAAAAAAAAATTCAGATTGTCGACGACAATGGTTATATGATAATACCGACAATACCGCCAGTCATCAAGAAGAAATTAGACTAGCTTAAGCCTAAATTACACGTTGCCGGGATCTATTTAAGCTCAGCAATATTTTTTAACAGTGTTTTAATCGAACGATTAAAAGTGTGAAATCGCCAATATCAAATTTTAAATATTTTTCAGACATCGGTAGGTACATGAATACATATATGTCAAAAGTGATATTTAGTTTTAAAGTAATATGAAAAATTTAACGGCAAAAATTGTATGGAGCGTATCGGAATCCCGATTTGTTAAGTCCCATTTTTCAAAAATCCCGAAAAAAAAGTTTTAAGGACCCGGCTTCTAAAATACTGTTTTTGTTTTAAGTCTCGCCTTTTAAAATTCCTCTTATATTCTTAATTCCGATCTATTATAACCCCGCTTTTTCAAATCCCGTTTAATCCCGCTTAGCCCGTTTTGTATTTTGAACTTTGCAAACACACACCCCTAATCTTTTATTGGGCCAAACATGAGGTTACGCTCTGTCCTTCTTATACCTTTTGTTGATTTCAAAATCAGGAATTTAATAAACGGGATTCTATAAAAATGGGATTTTAAGAAACGGGATAGTAGGAAAAGTGGGATTTTAAATATCAGGATTATAAAGACCGGGATATCAAACCCAACCCAATTTGAAGATTATTTTTCAGTTTCATAGTATCAGGTCAAAGGAAAACACATACATACGTACCCACGTATTTTTCCTATCCTCATATACATATGTATCAATGTCTCTATATATGTACTCTATATAAATCAAAATACATACAATCAAACAAATGCAAGTGAATTGAAACGAGAACATATATTAAGTATATGTACTGATTCATTCTCTGAATCACTGAATCTATTTTCAGAAAAGTTTTCACTGTGGGTTTCAATTCACGCCAAAAATATGTTAAAAGCTCGCGGTTGATTCGAAATGTCAACAAAATGCTTTACCGTCGGAAATTTCACTTGTAGCAAAAAAAAATAATAAATATTCCGAAACTCATTTAAATCAATACAAAATCCCCATTCCAGGTCAGCAGCCCCACTCCATAAGCGCCAAATACCAAACTAGGCCTAGAAAAAAGGTATACCTACATAGCCACATTATGTACCCCAAATTCTATCAGTGACATCGAAATCTATGCCAACAGGTCATGTGTACTTACCTACCTAAAATTGTCCGCGCAAAACATAAATTAAACCGCTCTTCGCCATTAATCAAAGAAACATCAAAACAAATACTTTAATCCAACATGCTTCGACCCCTGGCTAAAAAAACAAGCACATGCCACTTAATGCCATGATTTACATCGATTTAGTTGTGCTTTACCGTTTGTTTACCCAAAATCAGCGCAACAGCAAAACAATTATTTTAATATTATTCCCTTTGATTTACGGTAATGCGTTTGCCGGAACCGGAAGATTATACATGTAGGCAAAGTATGTCGGTGGTGTGTTTGGATGTTGGCTTAAAATTATTTATTCCTGATGAACTACTGTCGCTGACCACATAACCAGCCCCAGATTTTCACTATTTTTCTTTCCAAAATCATTCGAGAACCAAATGAATTTGAATCTCACTTCCACTTCCGGTTAGTATGAACTACTCTCGACTGAGAATAGCCTATAAACTACATAGACAATAACACACACGTAAACAAGATAACGAATAAAAACCGGCACAAAAGTTTAAAATGAATTTCGCACTTAATGAAATAAAGCAAAACACATAAATAAATAATAAATATTTAATAGTCACACCGATGTTAACGGTTAAGTCCGCGCGCACACACTATTGAACTATTCCATCAAATCCTTGCGGTAGGACTGGCATATAAATCAAAACTTGGAGACAACTTGATTGCACAGGTTGTGCACATTAAAAAGCCTCCAACGAAAATGCTTAAAAAAGCACGCCAGTTATATTTATTTTGCCCGAGCTCCGAGAGCATACACAAAACATATACGGGAGTACCACAAGAATATGTCGACGACGACGTCACACAAACACAACATGCATTTACACACAAACAAAAAACTAAGAACAGCAAAAAAAAAAATGAAATAAAAATGTGCAAAAATTATTTTGCAAAAAAAAGGAGAAAAAAATTAAGAAATCAGCCGGCGACTGACGACATGCAAAACCGACACGGATACACAAACAAGCAGACAAACACCCCCATGAGCCCTGAGCCTATAGCCACCCCAACCCCGTTATTGTCACATGCACTCGCATACACTCATAGACTGCACTTCACTAGCACTTCCCTCCACCCGGGGGATTATCCTGCTGCGTTTTGTTTTTTTTTTCCTTTTTTTTCGTTTCCTTTCCTTATGCATTCAGGAGCTATTCGTGTATCTATGACAGTCTGTCTTGTCTGTCTTAAGCATCCGGCAAACTGCCTGTGGTGTAGTCATCGTTGGCTATCAGGACTTCGTGGCAGATCCTTGGGATTCTCATTGAGAAAATGCAGAATCTGTTCAGTTGGCATTGCATCCGGCCACATTACAACTACGGAGCGATAGAAGCAGTAGCAGCAACATCAAGCAGTTCAACCAACAAACATCGATAGCATCATCATCAACATCGACTATGGTTGTCAACATCCTCATCATCATCATCTTCGTCATCAGTCTTTTTTAGCACTAGAAGGAGAAGCCATTCCTCTCATTAACACGATGGGGGTTGATATTTTGCACTTGTGTCTGTTAGTAGAGGTGTAGGCTGGTGCATGCTTGAAAACAAAAATAAAAAATAAACAAAAAAGTCACCAAAACATACGATTAAAAAAAAGTCAGCAATTAGAGTTGCCATTGCACGAGTTACATAGTTAGATACCATGTATGTAAATGAAAATGTGCATGATATTTAGGGGAAAACAGTGTGCGAAAAATTACTTACCCAATGATCCCTTTAGTTATTCATTTCTATTAGTGAATTCGCAATTTTCTACTCCCTGGAAGCTGAAGAGATTCGCGGTAGATTCGCTTTCGCGTTTATTTCAATTAGTGAAGTCGTCGAATGAACTGTATTATCGATTTATAAACTACCTTTCCCTTTTCCGAACTATATTGTCCTTGCTGTCATTTGTTGACATCTTAAACGTCACACGCAATCTTAAATTGTAGTAAAAGAAAAGAACACAAATTAATTTGTTGTACGAACAAATTCGTGGTCGATTTTTATTTAGTTAAATATTTTTTTCAAATTTAAAATCCTTATTGTCCACAAGAGATTATAAAAAATAAAATAATGACGTTTATAATTTTAAAAATAATTATCCACAGATAACAGAAATTAAACAAAGAGTAATATAAATACAAATTACAAAGAGAGAGAAAAACATATTTAATTTGTTAACATAAACATAAAAAACAACTTTGTTCTCCAAAATATAAATATTCTAATTTTTACTTAAATTTTTGTGACAAAAAGCACATCAATACAAAGATTCGCGACATAATTGGCGCGGAAATAAAAACAGAAAGTTTGTATGGCGTGCGAAAGGTTTGCGGGTTCAATTATACCAAATTAGTTGAACATATGTCGGTGGTGTAGATAATGTGTTACCGACATTCGTTCAATTTGCTTTCGATGGATTCACTAATAGCATCAATTGCGAAAATTAGTTTAATTGTGGCTATATCTAATGCGCCGAATTCACTAGTAGCCATGATTTACTTAACTAGCAACAGCAAGTCTTCTTTGGTAAGCTGCTAGAAGTTGACAAATTAAATAGGTATTATCGAACTAGAATTTCTAATTGCGCCATTTTTTGTTATAATAAAAGCTTTTATTTAAAGCAATAAGAGCTTCTCCTTTCTTTTTTTTTAAAGGCAGCTACAGTTGTTATTTGAAGTTTAAAATCATGTACAGTTTCGTTACTATGAGCACGCTTAGAAGTCCGTTAAAAGAGTTTGTATGAGACTTCTTGTGAAGAAGCTGCTCGCATAAGTTTTAAGGAAGCTATTATTTGTCTTAAATCTAAGTGACACTATCCACAGATTCGATTAGGCTTGTGAAAGAATGCTCGATGAAGCACACGCGCGAGAAGCAATATAAGTCCTGTGAAAATATTATCGTCCCGCTCATGCCAGAAGCATGAATGTGCAAATTTTACCGATTTTCAATTAATTGGTTGTGTTAAATTAATCGTTGGGTTTTCTATATCTTACCAAAATTCTAGGCATGTATGCCAGAGAACTGCAATATTTAAAAATACCAATTGCATGAATGTAGAGTTCAGTATCATCAAGTTAAGCCAGAAACACGAATGTGGTACATTCATGATTCTGGATCCCAACCAGCGTTGCCAGACGTCACGATTTTGGCGGGACGTTCCGATTTTTAGTCAAAAATTAAATGTGCCGCGCGGGACAGTCACAGTCCCGATTTTAGCTTGCGATAAACGTGATCGAATATATGAGAAAGCACGTGCGATCCATTCGTGCATTTTATTTCAATATGTTTTAGCATCCCTTTCCTTCAAATATTTCTTATCCTCATTTATGTCCATTCAATATACCACAATCAGAATTTTTCTTAAAAAATTTAAATCGACTTCGCTTATTTAATATGTAATACAGGATGCGCCAGAAAAACTTACTTATTTGAAAGGTCAATAAAAACAAAAGTACTTCAATTATTGTTTTTATTTTTTTTTATTTGAGAATACAATATCCCAATTCTTTTTTCATGTAGTCTTGAAAATGACATCGGATAAATGGCGACCCCCATTGCGCATAAACTGATGAAGTCGATTTTTGAAATTCGTCTCCACTCTTTGCAGCATATCAATCGGTATGTTGGCAATGGCGTCGCGGGCAACAAAATCGCGTTCAGTTAATTCTTGCACAACAGCCAATTTATAGGGATGAAATTGAAGGTCTTCATGGAGAATTCGTCGAACAGTGGTGTCAGAAATTCCCATAGCAGCTGTGTGTTTGCGAGCCGAACGCCGGGGAGAACGCACAACTGACTCCCTCACTCTTTCGATATTTTCCGGAGTTCTGATGGTCCGTTGAAGTCCATTTCTGGGTGTAGAGACACTTCCACACTCCCGAAATGAGTTAACCCACGACAGAATCGAATTACGGCCAGGAACGAGTCTGGGAGGAGGAATTTCAAAGCGAGTGCGGAAGGCACGTTGCGTAGCAACAAGTGAGCGACCGTTAGAAAAGAAGCTCTCGACTGCGAAGGCCCGCTGCTCTCTAGACCAGAGCATGATGGCAACTGACTGGAGGGAGAAACAAACTTGGGAACTTCCCCCTCCAGATGCGCCCCCTCTCGCCCCTCTAACCGCCAAATCACCGCGCGGGAATTTTTTCAAATAAGTAAGTTTCTCTGGCGCACCCGTATACCTTACAATCTTTCATGCAAGGAAAGAATTATTTTCAAAAATAAATAGATTTTCATTCAAAAATGAGAGTTAAACGCATATAACTCATATACGAATAAGAACCTTTTCCAATAAATTAAAGCTCAACACACCTATGTTACAAATATAGCAAGAGACAGTTGCAACTGCAACACAAATGTAGTGGTAATGAGCTCTATTGAGGAACTATGTATTCTTTCTTTATTTAATTATTTTTCTGGTAAATTTAGTTTTTTTTAAATGGTCGAGAGTGCTGTTTCTATTCCAGTTAAAATAGTCAGGTGATGTTTGAATTAATGACTTATACCAATGAAAAATTGGACTTGACGAAATCATCGCTGGACGTAATAGTGAGAAATTCTCAAGATAACACTTTAAAAAAATTTCCATAATTCTCAAAAAAATGAGATTTATAACGAATTTATTTAAAATTAAATGTCGCAACTCTAACTGCTTTCCCCAACGCGTTTTTTCGCAAATACATTATAAATTGTCGGATGTCAGAAATTCTCCGTAAATTTAATGAAAGCAGAATTACTGATTCAATTCAATCTGGAACACACTTGTGAAGTGATTTTCAAATATATCATCGAAAAAAAGTAAAATCTTCAGAGGAGCATGTTGGTAAAATACTTTTAAAGAATGTCTATTTATAATCATTTGTTTTTGTTGTAATTTAACTATATGCCTGTAAGACCTAAGGTATTTTAAATGCAACCTGATTTGCACGGCATTATTAAGAAGAAAAAGAATGATAGGAAAGAATTTTTTATTGGCACAGTGGATTTGAGAACCAGGTATTGACTATCTCATTTTAACCCATGGACAAGTAATAAAAAACGTATTTTATACTTTTTTGTATGTCCCGATTTCGACATGACAATCCTGATTTTTGTTTTCTTAAAAGCTTCCAAAATCCCGATGTGCTAGAAAAAAAATCTGGCAACGCTGCTCTCAGCTGAAATGTGTGAATATTACAGTTACCTACCATATAATACTATTTACTAGAAAAGGTCCTATATAATGTAAAAAACTAAACTGAATTCTAAAATAAATAATTAAAAATCTTAAATCAAGAATATTATTGTCAAATCGAGCCGAAACGATCTTAAACTCGCATGATTTTAATTGCAAAAAAGTTAAGAACGGTTGTTTCAATTTGATGTTCTCTACATTCTACATGATAAGTTCAAATCAAGTGTTTTAACGATTTGCAGTTTTGACAACATAAGTTACCATGAGTAAGTTACCCATAGTTAAGCGTAATTAATTTAAATTAGTTACGTCTCATTTTTCACGTAACTTATGTAACTTATACAGCTAATAAACCTACATTTTTACTTGCGATTATAAGTACTGTAAGGCAAGTTATGCATTTGTAAAAAAAACAGAGAAAGCCTAAAAAAGTGATCGCCAAAAAATGTCTGTCTGTCTATCTGTCAGTCTGCCTGTCAGTCAGTCCGTCTGTATGTATAACGATCTACAGCCTAACCGGCTTAAGCGATTGCCTTCAAATTTGGTATGTGTGATTATTTTGGCATTCCTCAGAGGGAAAATTGAAATTTTATTTTTAGGCCAAAAATAACGGTACCTGCCATATGACCTTGATGGAAAATCTTATTTTTCTCTAAAACGGATTCATCGATTTTGATAAAAAAAATTTCAGAATTTCTTTGTTTTTTTGTTGGTAATAGCTATCATTTGATATGGACCAAGCTTATAGGAAAAGTCTATTATGGTAGCTTTCATATAACGGTTTTTTTTTTAATTTTTGGCTTCCTCGGTAAAGGTACATTGGATTTCTGTCAAATTTTATATCTAAGAAGATCTAAGCAGCTAAATTAGTTTTGCATATCAAAATTGTGAATAACTTTTTTTTTTAAATTAAAATAATTTATTATTTTTTTTTTTTTTTGAAAAATCAATAATTTTAAAATTTAAAAAAAATAATTTAAAATTTTATATTCACATGAACATTAATAGTCTCTAAAACGAGAAATATAAAACAGGATTTTATCAAAACCCGTCCTACAATTTTCGAGATACTTTTTTATAAAATTTTCATTCTTCCGTCTATTACCCTCCTCATTTACATAATTAAAATCTGTTTAAATATACATTTGTAGTTACCTATTTAACTATTCCTTGAATCATGCATTCGACAATTCATTATACTAAGTATCAAGGTAATATTACCTACATGGGCTTTAAATCTACATAGGATTCCTATAATAGACTAGCTACCTACCAACAGCGTCAGTGAGTAACACTAAAGTTGTTAGCTACAAGAGCAAGTTTGTACGACCCAGTCGTGCATTTTATTTTTCATAAATGTATAATGTTTTAAAAAATTCAATTTTTTAACTGATCCAATTCATTAAGCCCAAACGAATTTAACATTTTTAAAAGAAAGTTATTAATTTCAAAAAGATAATTGTTATTTAATTTTTTTTTTTAATAGGAATGATGCAAATAGTAAAATGCTAGTGCGTATATATTAAACCAGTTATCAAGACGGGACTTATAGTGATTTTCTGTTTGTTTTTGATCCTTTAATTTTAATTATAAGTTGACAGCGTCAGCTAGTGAAGCAGTGAATGTTGGCAATTATTTATAAATTCATAAATTCGATCAAACAACTAAATATTTGTGTTGACACTCTCGTTTAACTCCATTATAAGTGCGTTCGGGACTCACTATAGGCATGTTGGAAAATGTTCCTATAGACCACACATAAATATTTAAATGAACCTAAATTTACATATGTGCTTTTAATCGGTACAAGGAAGTGTTTTGCAATTTTGTTGTGTAAATTTTACACAGCACTTATAATCTTGAAGTTTCAGAGCATCTTTGAAGTATGAGTCCCAAATTTGTAGTTTTTAGTGAGAATTTAGAACTCAAAAGCAGCTACTTTTTGCTTAAAATTATATTCTGATGCAAAGAAATATTAAAAACGTGAATTCGTTACTTTTTTACGTTAGTTACTTAGTTACTTTAGTTACGCGTAACTTATTAACATGTGAAAAACTCGCGTAACTTTACAACACTGACGAATTGAAACAAATGGAAAGTTTGGAGTTTTATACGCTTGGTAGACTTCATCACAAGCTAGAGCTTCAGATTTGGTAAGACTCGAGTTATTAACTCTCAAATCTTTATTTCATTTTATTTTTAATGGTAAAGATTTTAAATAAAATTTAAATTTGCCATATTATATCCATCGAAGGGTCATCTCCACTTTTCAAAATGGGAAACATTTAAAACGAAAATTGAAAAGCTTTATGAAGCTAAAATTCATTCAAACATTATTTTTCAAAATTATCATTTTTGCACATTCATGTTTTTGGCATAAGGGGGACGATATGTAAGTGCATGAGCAGAGCCCGAAAACCAACAACTTGGATTAGTTTGATTTACAGAAGTTTTGCTTCTCTTATTAATGTCACCTATTGAGAAGTTCACAATCATTGGCAGTTGTCAAAAAATTGATTTGTATTTCTTTTTCACTCAGAGCGTTCATGGCTCTAAACGTGTATGTTATATTAACATGTTTCGATGATGCTTCTCGCGCCTGTAAACATACTCTTTTTTTTATAACTTTATCTAAACATCAATTATTTTTAGCCTAATTTGCCAGTGATCAAAATACGACTTATTTTCTTGTAGCTTCAAACTAAATTGACAACAAACTCAAATTAATAACCATCGAAAACTTATACTAAATAAACGATGGGTTTGAAGAAGAAATTTCAATGGGCAAAGAATTCGATGGGTATTCGGAGTAACTCAAGCTTAACGCGTAAATTGCTGAACCAATTCTAGTAAGCTTTGACACTTTGTAAAGTCGGTCCCTTAAAGGCAATTGGGCTGGGCTATAGAGCATAAATAACTCAAATCTCAACTTACTTTTAGCGGAGAATTTTGTTGAAATGGTATGGGTATTCTGCAGATTAACCGCATATATTGCATACCTATATCAATTGATCTCAGAAAATCAAAAATATCCATGACGATATTTTTACTCGTCAAAGGTAAAAGCAGTAGAATGGGATCACCTTTGCGCTTCATAGTACATAGTAATAACTTAATTGGATTTGTGAATGGAATTCTATGGAGCTTCTAGTTGAAATCTATTTATAAAATATATATCCCATATCCTTTAGAAGATGATCTTTTATTCGAAATGCACGTAGGTATCAGTGTGGTAAGGTAATTATTTGAAAAAAATGATTAACTTAACCCTATAAAACTAAGATTGAACACAATAAGGGCTACAAACAAAACCAAACAACATGTTTCAAGCAAAACAACAAATTTCGTAGTCGGGGGTGGCAAAGTCTTGTGCATTCATAATCCTGATGCATCACTTACATACATTACAAAAGGACCAAAAAGGACGGGTTGATGGTAAAAGGACGTATAGATTCAGAGGGTTGAGGAACGATGTAAATGGCATCACATTAAACAAAAAAAAAATGAAAAAAACAAAACAAAAGAAAAGAAACAGCGGCAACTTCTCAAGAGTGTCTCGGTTTCGGTTTTAGAAAAAAAAATGTAGGTAGGTATATTGCAGACAGGAATAACGACAAACCTACAAAAAAAAACCAAAGAAAAAAAGAATAATAATAATTTTCAACCCTTTTTCACATTTACACTTTACTTCTTCCTTTCCAACATATTCTACCTATACGTCTGCTGTATTATTTTTTGTTCATTGTACAGGCATTTGCATGTAGGTGAAATTAGAGTTGTTTTGGTTTTGTAAATTCTTTGAAAAGTGTTGCCATAGTAGGTTTTATACAAATTGGTGAAAAAAGGACTTACGTATAGGGTAAATTCTATAATCGTGTGACCACTTTTTACTTGCTAGTTTTGCATTTAAAAAGGAGATAGGACTCGAGATTTTAATCAAACTTGAAATAAAGTCTACGCTTTCATATGCGACATTTACACCAATAAAAAGGTGACGTCTATCGATTTGGAAATCCTGATTTTTTTCTCAAAATCTGTCGGAGTGAGGATTTGATCGACGGTTAATTTGCCAGTCCTTAAACTACACTGATAGAGGCCAATCAGATAAAATAAAAATAGATCGCACGAAATTGCCCTTATGTTCGATGACATCGTATGCAAAAGATTTCTATTAAGAATCTAAATATATTTTCAAAGTGGTTTTTTACTTACATTTTCAAATATGCAAAATTTCTTTAATTTTTTTGCTAGAAAAATGTTATGACAATTTTAAATACAGTGAAATCTCCCTTTGCGGACGCCTCCCTTAGGCGGACACCTCTCTTAAGCGGACACATTTTTTTGTACGGAAATTGCTCCATAAACGTTTCATTGCTTTCAGTTTTTCCTGGACGGACACTCCCTTGGGCGGATACGGACAAGAATTTCACATATGAATCACAAAATATTTTATCTTAGACCGACACCAGATCAGGATTGAATGTAATCACGCTGATAATTTTGACAACAATGGTATTTACAGCGAGCATCAAATTATTTTCTCTCATTCACGTGATGAATGGGATTTTTTTTTGACGTAAAAATTGTTTATTTTGGGAGTTTTAGATTTTAGTTTATTTGCGCTCAGGTAGTTTCAAGTTTGAATTTGGGGGACAGTGAATTCGATTCAGGAGATGATTCGCCTGTAGCAAATTTAATAGAAATTTCCAAGCACCTTCATGAATGCAGATTGGATGGATAACCTGAAAGATATTTGTTGATGGATGACAATGTAAATGTGGATAAAAATATTGCAGTTACTGTTGAAATCAACGATTGTGGCAGTGAATCTGAGGAAGAGGATCAGGAACTGGAGGGAACATTAATTTTTAAATTAAAGTAATTCCTACGACGAAGCAAACACTTCAATTGAAAATTTAAAAAAAGCTTACGGCCAAGAAAAACTAAGGTAGTTGTTCATCTTTTGGTTGACCCACAGTTCAGATCCCAAAATAAATCGGTGTTTTCTAAAACTAAACAAGCAAATGTTGATTATTATTTTTTTTTTTTTGAAAAATAAATAAATACGAATCTCCTTATATTATTGCAAAGTTTTTAGAGGCTGATTTTTATATGTATTTACACATTTGTTAAATCTAATAATTGTATTCCACTTCATGTGATAAAAAAAAAGAAGTGAAGTTTATATATTTTTGTGTTATTTTTATTTTCTGTTAATAAATGAATAAGTACTCTGAATTTTGATAATTAGTGTTTTTATATGATGCCTTAGGCGGACAAAAATTTCTGCACCATGGCTGTCCGCCCAAGGGAGATTTCACTGTATTTAATAATATAAACTTAAAAGCAAACGATTAAATCGGCTTAATCAAAGAAAAATTAATTAAAAATTCTGAAATAAATATCTACTTAAACTAATTTGAGCTCAAGAATAAGTACGCCATTTTATTTCTTGGATAAATTTGAATCTATAAGAAAAAAAATTTCAAAGTCTGTGGTGCGGTTTTTGAGCAAAACATTTTTTTTTTAAACTTTTTGAATGGAAAGTAACGTTTTAGACATTTTTTAATTTTTTTTTCAACCATAATGATCGGTCGTACCTAAAAAGCTGCACTGAATTTTTTAATCAAAATCGTTAGAGACGTTTTCGAGAAAAATAAGCTTTAACTTTGTTATATGGCAGTTACCGTTATTTTTGTAGCTCAAAAAAATGCAATTTCCCCCTGTACAACACCTAAAAACTCTATATACCAAGTTTGAAGCAATTCGGCCCACCCGTGTGGGCTGTAGGTATCTATACATACATACGGACAGACAGTCGGACATACAGACGGACTGAATGTTTAGACCATCTTTTTTGGTCTTCGCTATCATCGTAATGGCATGTTTGATTGTTATCTCAAAACTTTTTTTTTCGACGTATGCATAACTTGCCTTATAGTAATATAATCGCAAGTAAAAAGGTTCTAAGCGTTCACTTAATATGGATGACTGGATTTTGTTTGCGACGTCTCCCCGACTTACACCTCTACAGTTGGCACAGTTCACTTCAAAGCGTCTGCTTTCATGGGGATGAAGAACACTATACCGGGGTTTCATTCATCGGGGAAATCTTCATCCGACCAAAATTTGCAAATAAATTGGTATGTATGCTCCCTACCAATACCTCTGTCTAAATGGCTCAGCTGGAAGGCCTTCCGCACAAGCAACTTTATAAGGTTTAAGCTTGGATATCAGTAACCGCACTTTTTGTACTAAATTCTGACTATCATCTTTCAAGTTAAACGGAGATTTCTGGCTAACAGCGGAATTTTGGCCATCTTCAACGTTTAGCAGTCTAGAATGGTGTTGCTTCCGGATCCTCAGAACCGACTGTATATGTACTTACTACCTACAATAAAACGTTTTTTTTTTCTATTTTCTCATCCACAGGTATTCATCAACTTTATATAAAGAAGGTCCTTCAAATACTAAAAATACTGCATAGAAAAATATTCTAAAAATTATTTTTTTTTGATTTTTGAAAGAAAAATCCACTTTGTTTGAAATTATTTTCTTACATTTATATTTATTAAGGGCCAATTTTTCAATAGTCAGTTAAGCAGTCAGTTAGTACATATTCTCCAGATAGAGCAAAAATTAGTTTCTCAACAGTCAGATACAACTTAATCTGGGAATAATGTTATCTGCTAATTTTAGAACGGAATAAGGATTTAACTGAGGAATAAAATAAATAGCCATTTTCGATGTCAAAAACACTTTGAAAAATTATTGCTTTGAAATAAACGTTAAACAAAAAATTAATTACTATGGAAAGTTCGATAGTCGAAATAAAAGTGACGTTCAAATTAAATTATTCTATAGTTTGTTTTTTCTTGATTGAAAAATTCGATGGTGTTATCCGATTGTTTAACAGTCAATTAAGTTTATTCCTCTGACAGCTAACTGCCTGGAGATTGAAAAATCGGCACTAAGTACAGTATTTAAACATTTTGTTTAAGAAAGAAAATGGAAGAATATTTTCTTACTTACTTAGGTGGCGCTACAGTTCGGGGCGAACCTGGGCCTTAACCAACATGCCTCTCCAGCTAGATCGGTCTTTGGCTAGCTGCCTGCAGTTACGTACTCCAAATTGGTTGAGGTCATCTTCCACACTTGAGCGCGAGGTCTTCCTTGACTGCGTCTTCCCTCTGGGTTGGAATCGAAGATCCTGCGAGCCGGAGCATTGTTGTCCATACGCTCTATATGACCTAGCCATCTTAAACGTGATGTACGTATTTTTTGTACCAGGTCAATGTCGCTGTACAGCTCGTATAGATCGTGGTTGAACCTGCTCCTCCAAAGCCCGTTAACGCAGATAGGGCCGAAAATCTTGCGAAAAACCTTACGCTCGAAACGACTAAGGATATCTTTATCCGCTTTTGATAGAGTCCATGTCTCCGCGCCATAGAGCAGGACTGGGATGATCAGAGTCTTATAAAGAGTCTCCTTTCTTTTTTGAGAGAGGACTTTACTACACTATTGCCTCCCTAGACCATAGGAACAGCGATTGGCAACAGTTATTCTTCGCTTTATTTCTAACGAGATGTTATTGTGAGATGTTATAGCGGATCCGAGGTAGACAAAGTCCCTAACTACCTCAAAGTTGTACCTGTCTATTGTGACGTTTTGTCCAATCCGCCGGTGTTGTGTGTCCCTTTTTGTGGACAGCAGGTACTTCGTTTTGGCCTCATTGACTGCAAGTCCCATCTTAGCCGCTTCAGCTTCAATGTTAGCAAACGCTCCAGTGACAGCTCGCTGGGTTCTACCAATGATGTCTATGTCACCAGCGTATGCTAACAATTGCATAGACTTGAAAAAAATTGTGCCAGTAGAGTTAACTTGGGAAGAATATTTACATATACTTATATATATAAGATAATCAAAAACGACATTCAAAATATATTTAGATGTTTTACTAGTAATATTTTGCATAAGATCTGATCGAAATTAAGAGCAAGTACGTGCGATCTAGTTGTGTATTTTATTAAATTAGCCACTTTAAACTATACTTTCCAAAATGAAAATGGCGCTCTTGGTATAAAATCGTTACTCAACAGTTAATAAACGCTAAAAAAATGTTATAATTTGAATTTTTGAGAACAACCGATTTTTAAAAGTTCGCTTTCTTCGTTTTATTGTTTTATAAATTTAACAATTTTTTTTTTCACTCAGCCCCTTCCCTACATTAAGGTGAACTATTTAGTCATGATGATCTTTAAGTTTCCACATAATCTTTTTCTTGAAGTCTGAACGTTAAAGAATAAAATAATTAATACAATCCTATAAGCATTTTGTTCAATAATGTCACATAAATCAACCTGTGGAACGAAATATTTGTATTTAGATTCTTTGAAGAATCACATCCATCGATTATGCACTAACTTCACTATAATAATATTTAACATTCAAATCACAATTTTCTTAAAAATAAATTGTCGTATAAATTAAAACACAAGCAATCATTAATTTTGTTTACACCAGTCATTGCTACCAGATATACTCCAAATAAAGATACTCAAATTTTAGCAGATATGTAGTTCGTTTTATGACCCCTGCCGTACCAAGAGCACTCATGAAAACGGAAACCCGAATGAAGTTGGGTACTATTAATGATACTCTTAATAAGATTGGTATAGCTTGAACCAAATCACTTGGTGAATGGTCTATGTCCATGAATATAAAACAACAAGATTACGACACTTATTTTTTTGTATTAGACAAATTTGAAAGCCATAGAAATTATTGAGTTTGTCCGATTTAAATACTTTTCGTGATCAAACAATATAAACATACAATTTGTTTAAATAACTGAATATTGTTGAATTGAATTTACCTTAATTGACTTTAAATTATTTGCGAACAAATTTAAGAATCAAGAAAGTCGGAATTTTTCCTGATGCGATAGATAATTGTTTTAAAAGCTCAAACAACTTTTAGCATTCACATGTAGCATACACATTTCTTCACTATCCAATACATTAGTACTTGCGTCTAACATTGTTTTTACTGTTTGTTTTATTGTCCCTGGTCAAAACCCTATTTGACCGGCCAGATAAATCAGCGTCTCGCGTTTCTTTGTACACTGTTGATATGGAATCAGGTTCAAGGCGAGGGTGTTTTTATCCGTGCAGCCTATGGAGATAGGATATATAATTATTTTATTTTTTGTGTTTATTTTAAAGCCACTAAAAAGCACTTCCCAATTCAAATTGGAGGTTCGTATCTATGTCATCTGCAGTAAAGGGGTCACTAAAGATCCTATCTATTAAAAGAATCCTTTCTTTAACAAATACGAATCCAAATTTTCAACAGTTCATGATCTTTTGGGAAAGTGTGGCATGACACATCTACTCTTCTTAATTTATTGTTTTTATTGCTTTAATTATTACACCCAAAAACACCACGCAACATTTTTAAGCTATTTCACAAAATATATAATTTCAAAAACAAAATTAAAACTTTTCAATTTCAATTTTTCCCCACTTTGTTATTGCTCAAAAATATCCTTTCTTCTCTAATGACGTCAAACGAGGTGTCAAAAATTACAAAAACAAAGCGAAAAAATAAAAGTGTCGTAATCTTGTTTTCTTTGATTCATGGTCTGTGTCGGTTGCGCAGAGAGAGGATTCAAGAGAACAAAAATGGTGCGTCAGACTTGCCATAATGCGCGATATATCAAAAACGTCCGATATTTTTTGAAGTGATAACTTTTATGGGAGGGTAAACTGATTCGTTACGTAACGCATAACGCACTATCAACTAAAAGAATTTTATCTTTTTAAGGACTGGACCTAAAATTCTGTAATTTCCAGGAACGATAAAGTATATTGCGATGAATTGGATTCCTAGAATGTTAATCACCGTAAGAAAACTGTAATATTGAGAAGATTTCATATATCAGTCAATTACCTTAAACTGGTTCCATGAATAGATTTGGTTATTCATTAATTAATAAGAAGATAATATGACGATTTTTTTGATGTATCAGGCATTACGCTATGAGCTATACAATCTCAATTTCAAAACAGTAGAAAAACATTAAAAATTGACGGCTTAGTTCGACTCTTATCATCGATGTTCAGTGTAGTAGAACAGTTATGTTTGAAAATTCATTAAAAAGAAAAGATATGGTGGCGGTTTTTGGCTTTTATCGTCAGTTTTATTACTATTTCAATCTTTTAGGTTAATGTCTTAAAATTGAGGTAAGACTTGGGGCTATATGCCAATGTAAAAATAGCAAGAATGTGTCTTATAATATATATATCTTAGAGGGGTTAAAAGAACAAATTTATTCGATTTTTATTCATTTTTTGACATTATAAATGCAAAAGTTGATGAAAAAATTCAATTCCACAAAGTTATTGCCCCAGTCATCGTCTACAAAAGTGCTGGTGTAAACATATAATATAAATTTGTCAATTAAATTAAAGCAAAATTAAGTTGTTGAAAGTCTAGACAGTATCTTATGTATATTGTATATACACACATATGTAAGTAAATGCTTAGATCCTTACAAATGGAGCTGGTATCTCCAATATTATGGGTAGGTTTTCTAGCATATATGTATATACACATGTGTATATAATAATATGTAGGAAATAGATTAAGACTTTTGGTGGCATCTAATCTGGCTACCTCTCTTCTCTTATCAATGCACGTTATATCCAACTGTACCGTTGAGATTGACTAGAGGGTAAGTTTTGTATTTGGCAAAAAATCGAACTCGATATTTTATTCAAACTCGATAGTACAATGATGAACAACACCAACAATTCCGTCTGTCTGTAGATCGTCTACAGCCTAAACCACTGAAGAGATTTTATTCAAAATTGGTTTCTAACCCCCAAAATAACGGTAATAGCCGTACAATTGTAAAAATGCAAGAACCGCTTTAACCATTTTGATTAAATTCTAAATAACAGGTACTGCATTCCAAAATATTAAAAAAAAAAGGTTTTTTGGAAAAAAAATATTTTTTGAAGTGATAACTTCTTATGGAATAAGCCGATTTGTTACGTAAAGCGTTGCCGTTTCATTCACGCATACGGACAATTTTTTAAATTAATCGAATTAACTAATTAATGGAGAACTTTTGAAGCTTTGCTCAAGTTAAAAAATTTCAATTATAAATAGTTCAACTTAGATTAGTTTAGGTTATCACTTTTCTCGGGCCTCCTGAGACACACATGTTTTTTTTTATCATTCGCTGTGCAAAATTTGATTTTGTGATATGTCATATTTTTTGTGATATTTGCGGCATTATTGTCCCATATGATAAAACTAAATTTCAACCCATCAGCCACCAAAGGCGAGACACGTTTTCACCTGATTAACAGCGAAAACACGTCTAAGAACAAAAATCTCATTGCTTTGTTGAACACGTGTTGGATTTTTCCAACTTTGTCCAACAAAAATTTCTGAAGCTAAGAACACATTTTAATATATGCGTATAAAGAAAGTAAATCTTTTTGTAATAATGGAAACAAATTTTTAAATGTTTAAACATTTATTTATTTCCTGTAATTATTTTCTCAAATAAATTTTTAAATCTTTTTTTTTAACCACAAAAATAACTGTATTTTCCATATAATTTTGTGTACCATTTTAATTATCTCGAAAGGCCCTCTAACTATTTTGATTTAAAAAATCAGTGCACTACTATACCTATACTTTAATGTTTACTTGCGATACCTAGCTATATACTATAGGGCAAGTTTTGCATTTGAAAAAAAAAATCGAACTCGAGATTTTGATAAAACTTGACATTATGATAATAGAGAAAACCAAAAGAGTGGGTCAGGCAATTCCGTCTGTCTCTGTAGAACGATCTACAGCCTAACCGACTGAAGCGATCTACTACAAATCGATTTTTGATGTTTATTGATTATGGTACTTGCCATAAGATCTACAATCTTAAATATCTCGAAAACGGATCTAACGATTTTGATAAAAAGTAGTGCGTGGACTCATTTTGGTGCTCTTCATTTTGGTCCAAATTTTGTTTGTACATAATTTTGTTATCAACGTTACCTGCCATACATCCATTTTTTTTTTATTTTCGACTCTATCATATAAACGGCTTGGCGGACTCTGATTAAAATTTTTATATAAGAGTTCCTACGAATTTTAAATAATAATACAAACATTTTGGAAAAAATATTTGATTTTTGAAAATTTAATATTTCAAAAACGGGTAGAGGATTTTCTTGTAATTCTGTTTTTTTAATTTATATTGGTAAATACTTAAAATTATCATACGCATACCAAGATTAAAAAAAAAAAGAAATTTTGTATCTGAAACATTAAGTAAAAAAGCCCTTAAGAATATTTAGCCGTTTGTACTAAGAATCTCTTGCATATGATGTGATTGAACATAATAGCAAGTACGTGCGATGCAGTCGTGAATTTTATTTAATTATTATTTGCGTTTTTTGCGATATTTTATTTTAACTTTTACAGTTTTTTGCGATTTTTTTTTTTATTAAATTGCGATATTAGTTTATAAAAATCTGGCAAGCCTGTGCGCAAGAGATTTAATGAGTGTACAATGCCAGAAATGAAATAATTATTTTGGAAATTGCACAATAAAGATAAACCACGATCATACCTCATGTATTTAAAAAAAAAGCTCTATCTGAGGAAGGTGATTGTGTGTACCTATCTCTCAAAATTAATGAGATGAGCAAAGAAATTTGAATAGAGCTGCGCAGTAGAATGGCTAAGTGAATATCGATTCAAGCAATAGTCTGTTAATTCATTTGCCTTTTTTTACAGATTTCAATAACTGACGTCAAGTCAAAGATACATTTAAATTTCATCAATAATACAGGTTTGCAGTTAATGTCGACCCTTTAATAGGTTCACATAATGTGGGTTGGCGTGATATTAAGACTAATGGCACCGCAAAAAACTCACTATTTCTTATCTCTGCATTTCTTAGAATCTATTCGACATGGCATAAATGAAAAAGTATAGTAAAACGGTGATCCCTACAATCTTTAATTCATTAGTTAGTGGCTGTTACCGTCGAACCCCATTTAAACCTTATCTGCGGCCTAATCCACTTACATACCTAATTAAATTAAAATCTGCCCACTCATTCCAGCGTGATCTAAAAAATATATTCAAATTGTGTAATATATATTCGTGGAGTAACTTAGCTATTTATACACTCATGTTCGTTGATAAAATTTGGAACAATAATATAGACTGCTTGTCTTTTTTTTGTAACAAAAAAATAGTTATTGTATCGAGTAGACTGTTGGTTTTTTTAATGATTGTCGGATTTCTTTCTTTCACCTATCAAACCAGTGTTTATTAATTCAAAATTAATTTCCCCATCAAAACGAATGCGATTAGTAACTAACCAGGTCGTCTAGTGTAAAAAATTCAAACTGTGTAGGTATTTCCACAATATTCTTGTCAAACAACTTGTATGATTTTTTTTTATTGAACTTGTACTTCCATATACAGTGAACGTCCAGTATATCGAATTATATAATGCACAGTCATTCGTTAAAACGAAAAATTCGTTGCTAGAATAGAAGAGTCAAGTCGTGAAATAGCTATAATTCCAGATAAAAATAATTGAGAAAAAACTTGGTGGTAGCACACTCAAGTTGTTGTTGGGCATTCAAAAGTCATTAAATGATACGAAAATGTTCTTTAAAAGCAAGTATGTAAACATACAAAAACTGAATAAAAGAGTAAGGTGTTGGTAAACGAATCAATTACCTATAACAATTATTTACTTTATTTTTTAATAAACTGCAAAGACAATCGATCACTAGAAATTCTTCGCGAAATGAAAGGCGTGAAAATAAACCTAAAAACCCTAATAAATTAAAACAGTTAATTTTCCTTTAAAATCCCAACTAACATACTCTCCAGAGTTAAGCTCCCAAAATCTGAAAAACAATCTTGTAAGCCTCTTTTATTACTATCCTTAGAGTTAATTGCTTGTTACGAAACTTAAATTATTCTCATAACGTTTTTTTTTATAAGAACTTAGCTCTCTACAATTTTCAAATAATTTAAATTTTATACTTAAAACAAATTTGCCTCCTTTAACAAGATTCCAAGAATTTAGAGTTTTATAAAAATCTTGGTATGAAATTTAAACGCCTATATATCTTCAATCCCATAACAAACTGACTTATCGGAGTCTAAGCTATTTTAAAATTCTATAACGAACCTTATAGAATTTAAGGTATACAACATTTTATTACAGGATTCTAATAGGATTTGCAGTTTTCCAGTTGCCACATGGAATCACAATGTTACTCGTCACACGCAAAATCAGGGACGTAGTCGAGATTGTTAAATGGATGTGAATTGTCTGTTTAAATTTTGCTAAAAGTGTTTATTGTTCTAAAGATTTTTTCAAATATTTGAAATTGCAAGTGGATTTTAGTAGATGATTGATCGTCGCCGTCGACTAAAACGTGTCATCAAAAAAGAAACATTTTTATAATTTTGTAAATCAAATTTACAAAAAAATGTATGCTTATGGTATCTCTATTGGGCTCGATATTTTGAATAATAATTGAATATTTCACACTTTCAATGGCAAACAACTGTAATAAATTGGCATTCTTCTGGTGTCGTGCTATGATAAAAAAAAATTTAACTTTAGTAGCTGAGGCCCCCTTCCCTTAATACGTGCGTGATTAATAGTTTATTATATATGTAACTTGTTATCTCACTCACTTTTTTTTAAATACTGCCATAATATAATGAATATTCCCATAAGAAGACTTAACATAAACTTAGTAAATGAGAGTGAGTAAAAGTTGAGGAAACCAAACTCTTATAATGGTCTTGTTGTAATTATTATAGGATTCTCTCATCTCAACCGAAGCCATATTTAAGTACGCAGAAAATATTCTGTGAGTATTTTGAGAGTTACCACACATACAAAATGTGGATATGCTGAAATTAATTCTAAAATTTATTTATTTTAAAAACCCTTTTTTTAAACAATTTATGTGCATCATAAATTTCACAAACATAAATGGCAAAACAATAACATTAACTGTAAATGATTCTTTCTGGTCTCGATACAAAATATTTAACAATCGAAATAGGTATTACTTTAACTTTTCGATTTTTTTCTATTGAAACCTTTTGTGAGATGAAAAATGTTACTTGGGTATTTCTGTTTAGTGACATAAAAATATCTACCAACAATTACCTTTTTATCATTTGTGTAAATGCAGCATTAAGGCACTTAGTGTGTCATATGGATTGCTTTTCAGATTTAATTTGATAGACAAGTTAATTTTTAAGCATTTAGAATGATATAATATCCACTATAATTTCAAAAATTTATTGATTCACAAAAGTATCCAAGGTAACCATATCCTTGATAAAAAGTATAAATTAAATAATTTAAATATCCATTATTTTGAAGGCGCTTTGTTTTTTTCGAGGTAAGATATAAGAATTAGTAGATACAATTTCAACCGCATTAATTTTTAGCTCCCATATACGAACAAACAATAAAATAAAATAATGTATCGAAATTATAAAATAATAAATAATTGACTTACAAAATAAATACTATCACAAATACATATCAAGCCCATCAGTTTTTAACCATGGCATATACACGCAAACATTTTAAAAGAGTTTGCTTCTTTCAAAAAAAATGTAATGAGAAAGATATAATTTTGCTAAGATTTATTCTCTTTTCTCTTCTGATTGTCTCTATTCTCTTTTAGCAGCTCCCATTGCAAGAAACGCTTTCTCACATCAAGATTTAACCGAGCTTTATTAGAGTCATATAAGACGACCTTTTCGCTATTCTATGTCTGTCATCCCATAAGAAGAGTACAACTCTGTTAGGGAGGATAGAGAGGCTCTCATAACTAGGCCATTTAAAGCTTTTAGCAGTATTATAATAATCTAGATGAATTCTTCAAGATTATTTTGGCTCCCTTAAATTAGTCTCATGAAGTTATTGGAGAACGTTATGAGAGGAAAAATGTTATTTGGGATTACATCAATGTAGGAATGTATAATTGATCATAAGAACCACGAAAGAAAAAAAAAGATTCACTCAACAATAGTATTATTGTTACTAGAAGTAATGATAAATACAAGAAATGACAGTATCGCAGTTAACTTGCGCCTTAAAAAATTTGCTAGACATGCGTTATACAGAGCGTAAAATATTTAAATTATTCGTTATATAGAACCACTTATGGAAAAGAAAAATTCATTCAACTGGACGTCCACTGTTTTATATAATGGTAATTTTATTGAAAAAAAAAATATATATTTTTATTTCTTATTTGATTCAGAGAAAGTCATAAAATTAATTTTATTAAAATGAAACATGCATCTAGTAGCTAAAAAGTATATGGTAAAATATTAATATAAAACATATATTTTGCTTACAGTCACATTAAATTTTTATTTTTGAATTATTTCTATATTTGCACGTCATAGTCCATAATAATACTTAAAATTACGTCAAAATACTGATTGAAATTTAGTTAAGACGATAAAAGTGGCTTAGTCAAATTCAATTCAGCACGGGAAGTTGATATCTGATCGCATTAATTTTGACGTATTTTAAGATGAGAATTATATTACACTCATTTTCGAAAATAACCCGCATCATTTATATGTATTTCTAATCTGTGTAAAGCCTATAAGCCCATTTTTAATATCATTCGAGCTAAATTTTAGTCGATTTAGTAATTATGTTATATCATTGGTTGAAAATATGATTTTGCTTATTTTAAATGAGTTTAGTATCGTAATACCTTTTAATCATTTCACTTAAGTTAAAATCACTCAATGGCTACTTTATCTTTTTTAGTATAGTACTAAATATGTATGAAATATAATGTCATTTTTCTCAAATTAGACAAACATCTATTTCTATCTTAAAAAGTACCTAAAGTAATTTAAAATGTTTTCGGAAGACGAAGATTTTGAAATGTTTGAGGATTCAGTTTTGTCTAGGATAGTGAGAAGTTTTAAGACTCGAGCAAATCCTCTTGAAGAGCTAGACGATGGTGAATTTTATTCCAGATATAGATTTGATAAAACAACAACTATACGGTTCTTGGTTGAAAATCTTGACATCCAACATGCAATTACAAATCGTGGGCTATACCTCCATATTGCGTGCTTTCATAAATGCATGGTTGCCTTGTATGTATTGCCATGCATTTTAATATGAATTTATGAATACTTTCAATGAATCAATTTCCTGTAGACAAGAAACAATTCTTATGTGTATTTTTAATTTTGTGTTCAACTTTGAATTTTCTAGCAGAAATTTGGACAGATTTGAACTGTCTCTTTCTTTAAGAAAAAAATCGGAATGCATGTGAAATTTTATATTTGCACATTTGCGCTGCAAATATTTGTGTTTTGCATTTTATGAAAATCTGACATTCATAATTTGCATTTATAAATAATGCTATGCATTCGTCGAACTTTCACAATCATGCAATTATGACAGCACCCATTATCTCCAGAATTAATGATTTTTAATGCCCAAACAACAACTTGAGTAGTGCTACCACCAAGTTTTTTCTCAATTATTTTTGGCTGGAATTATAGCTATTTCACGACTTGCCAAGGTCGATCATCGGGGATTCCTTTATGTTCTGGTGGTGCTGGTTTACTTTTTCATTTTAATTTTAAAAAACTTTTTGGGCCTTCATCGTGTATTGAACCATGACCAGTCGCTTAGTAGCCAACGCACTTCGCATCATGCCACCGAGCATACATGATCAGATCCAACCTAATGCAGGGTTTTTCTGTTTATCAATTGCATTGAAACGACTAGCGCTTTTATTAAATGCGGTCTCCATTACACGCGGTCTCCATTAGCGATAAATTCAAAAGCACGCGCAATAGCAATAGCAGAAAGCAGGTAGCAGAGACAATTTTCATTGGTGGGCATTTCATAGCATAAGTTTTTAGTAACTGAAGAATGTCGATGGCAACTGATGCTGGTAGAAACAACAACAACAGATGATATTTGGAAACGCCATAACAAAATGAGAGTTCTCCTTGCGATAAAGCAAGCGATAAGCAGTATGCGAAGAAAGCATGCTTTCCATCCCATGCTATGAAAATAAAGCTGCGATTTCGGTCTCCATTCTAATGGAGACCGCATGTTAGCGGTAAAAATTACAAACATCTTAATAACTGATGTAGTTTTATTTAAATGAATATGGATTTGATATTTAGACGTATTTTTGAAGAAGTATTTATAAAATTTTCTGGGATTTTGCCCTGGATTTGAAAAAAAAGTCATTTTCCTAAATGCTCCTCCTAAGACTCTCTCGGGCATATTAAATAAAATGCAGGACTGTTTTGTTCGATCACGTCGCGTCGAATGTTAGTAAAAGCGGCTAAATATTTTTGTAAAGTCCTCATCTATTTAATTTTTTATAAAAAAAAATTGGTATGGCAATTTTAAGTAGTGAGCAGTATAAGTCTTAAAAGAGTATTTGAAAAAAAATCGTCAACCCGTTTTCGAAATATTTAATTTTCAAAAAAAAATTATTTTTTTCCAAGAATCCGAAAAAAAAAATATTTTTCAAAAACATTTGTACGCAATATTGTTTAGAATTCGAAAGGTCTCACATATAAATTTTTTTATTAATAAAAGGGTGGAATACAGTCACATATGTGTATTAATATGTTGCATTCGAATGAAATAATCGAATATAATCAATTCTAACATTATCTGGAGACATCTTGATACTTTATCTGAAATCATTCGAATGAATTCCATTCATCATTCGAAAGACATAAGTCTTCTCAAGCAATCACTCGGTTCTCGAATACAGACTTTTGTACATCTGTTTCTGTAGCATTCATCATTCGAATGAATTAGTAAAATAGTAATAAGAACTATAGTAACTGCTCGGCTCTCGAATACAGTTTTACATGTTGATCACTTGAGATATGTAATAACCGATGGAAAATGGAAGAATCATGTAATTATTAATATACATGTAATTATAAATTTTTATTTTTTTTAACTATATGCCTGTAAGACCTAAGGTCTGTTAAATGCAACCTGAATTGCACGGCACTAGTCAGAAGAAAGAGAATGATAGGAAAGAATTTTTTGTTGTCACAGTTGATTTGAGAACCAGGTATTGACTATTTCATTTTAACCCATGGGTGGCACCTAATTAAAATTGGAGGTATAGAAAAGAATGTGCATAGCGTGGGGATCGAACCCACACGTCTAAGTTAGCAATCAGGCAATTTACCCACTGCGCCATTGCCACCATCGAATGATTTTATTTGCTTTAAGAGATTTCAATGTAATCGTGATGGATTTAAGCATTTCTTATGCATATTATATATTTATATGTTTAGTAACTAATGGATTAAAATTAGAATAGCTTAAAGAAAAACTTGAACTTGAAAACAAAGGTCTGTTAATTCTAAACGAATTAAACTACATATTTTATTTTATTATATTTTAAAGAAAACAAATTTCAAATATTTATTTTATTTCTTTATTTAGGAAAAGTAAGATTATATACTCGTAGTTAAAATTTAAATGATTAAATATCAATTGGCATGCGAAAAGTTAGGATTATTCATTGTTGTGAACTTTTCAAATATGAAACATGTGCCTATAAATATAAATGGATTAAACTACTTCAATTTTCTTACTGTTTCATAATTCGAATGATCATTCAGCCCCGGATCTAAGGGGCGGGGGCAAACCGGGACACTTGCCCCGCGAGGCAGTTTCATTAGAGTGCCGAATCCTTGAGACAAGAATTCGAAATATCGAACAAATGAAGCCTCTTTTACTACAATCTCATAGGTTTTTATCAAGTAATCGAATTTTTATACTTTTAATAAAAAACAAAGTTTTCTATTTCCATACGCCCAGTTAGTTCTTGAACACATATTAAGTGATTTATGAATGCATTTTAACAGATAAAGTAAAAGTTTGAAAGTGTACAAAAACAAACTTAAAATTAAGTAGTCAAACTAGATTGTCGGCTAAACATCAAGCTGTCACTGCTCTATTAAATAATTTGCGGAAGTTGTCAAGGCTCTAGAAGAAATTGAAGAATCCTAGCCGTAGAATCTAAGTACCAAGCTGGTCATTTATTACATGTGGTAATGCATTTTAAATTTATCCTCAAATTGACAATTTGGGATAATATTCTTCGAGAGATTAATAGAGTGAATGTTGAAATACCAAAAGAGGATCTAGCTTTAGAATATTCAAAAGACTTAAATGCAGTTGGTTTTTGCCAAGAAATTGCCGTATTTAAAGAGCTGGTACATTAAATTAATGAAAAGTCAAGTGCGTTCGAACTGTTACAACATCTGTACAAGCATGAATAGCAAGAAGCGCTTCCTAATGTTAGTATAGCTTTAAGAATTTATTGCACATTTCCAACAACGTCTACAAGCGGTGAGCGAAGCTTCAGCAAACTGGAAATATTAAAACTTATCTACGTTCTACAATGAGTCAGGATCGTCTATCTGGCCAGGGTTCCTAGCCTTGGAAACAAAACTACCTATGCGACGGACTTTGAGTAGGTAATAGAATCTTTCGTAGAAAAGAAAGCACGCTGGTTGTTTAGTTTTTCTGTGTTTCTGTTTTATGTCACAAATTAAAGTTATGAGTTATTAGATAATAAAAAGTTTAAATTTATTAAAGGATTATTAGTCACAAAAATGCTACTCATTGGCAGTTTAAACAGTTTTTTCTAAAACACTGAAGGGGGCGCCACTATCAGGGTTTTGCCCCGATTCGAAAAAATCGTAGATAAGATCATTCGATTATTTTTATGAATCGAATACTAATATCTCGATTATTAGATTATGCTCTCATCACTAATTGAGAATAACATGCTTATGCGAATCGAATAAATAGATCCCATTGAACCTGGGTTATTAATTGAATTCAAATAACCTTAAGTCACTATATTATCTATTGTTACATGATACCCTTTAAAATAATGTCACCAAAAATTTAATTTACCCAAGGGAATTATTTGGTAACTATACCCCATAATGTTATTTTATTTCAAATATCTCATTGTTATCAAAAATTGTATACAAAAAAATATATTTTGAACTCAAATTTTTATGTCATGCGCCCGACAGTCTGGTTTGACTTGGAGCACTTTTAAGGATAATGTTTTATTTCTTGTTTGTTTCTTTTTTTATGTTGTTGTTTACTTCTTGTTTCATTTTGAAGTGTCAAAAAATAAAAAGAATAATTCGGCACATAAATGCATATGTGTGAAATAAATCGCAGGATACCTTTCCACCAATTTTGTTGGTGTGTTTTTAGGAGGTGCATGGTGGATTGTGAAAGTGAAGTGTTTTTCAACAAGAACAGGGTAAATCTACCAAAAATACATGTGTGTATGCGCATAGGTATAATGTCTTAATCCTTTTCTCTTTTTTTTGCCTTGGTATTATACACTTGTACATTTATTTAACAAAAGAATAATTATTGTATGTAGGTAAATGTTAGACATATATGTATGTAGGTACTATGTAAGGGAAGATTTTGTGGAAATCATAAAAATTGCTTAATTAATATGAGTAGTTGCAGATGTGTATGTAGGCGTGGATCGTGTTACAATATAAACGGATTTCAGGATATAACACCCTCGATTATAATGACATGAGCTTGCAACTTATTGATGAACACAATATGGGGTTGATGACATGTTTGTATTTTGTATGGATTATTATAAAACGTTCCGGCGAAGGGATTCTATTATTGGAAATGTGATTTCCAGAGTTTTTTGTAGAAGCTAAATACTTAGAAAACTCACACCTACTTTTTTATCCTAACTAAGAGGAAACACCTTTACCGATTTCGATGAAATTTTCAGAGTTTTTTTTTATCTTTTTATAATATTGTGTGCGCGTACAAAGGGGACTACTTTATAAAGTTAAAATCACAGTTTCAGCGATTAGGGTAATAAGAGATACCGATGCACATTAGTTTTCAATGTTTGAATATCATAATATGATTGAAAAATATGACTGGGTAAAGCATTCCACATTCGTGTTGTACAACTAAGGAAAGAATCTCTATACTTAACAGTACGTCGGAAGTGGCATCACGGAAACGCGAGTATTACGGTTGAATTGTTTTAAGGAGGAATGCAACTGGCTATTTCACTAGAACACTGTCTATAAAATACCAATAGATCAATAAACTACACAAAACATTGCGACGGTGTTCGAGAGGTACAATTGTTTCAGTAATCTTTTTTTTATCACCTATCATTTGTAAAGTTTTTTTTGGATTCTGTCGAAGAAATTTAAGTGAATTATGGGAGCACCTGCTAATATATGATAGTTGTTCTCAAGCTTTGGACGAATGTAGGCTTTATAGATTACATCCCGATCAGAAGGGGAGAAATATGTCTAGCATCATCGAGAAAGCCCAAACACCTTGCAGCGTTTTTGGCGACTTAGAATATATGGTAATTCCACAAAACGTGATCGGTGATGCACATACCGAGAACTGAAAGTTGTTCGGTTTCCTCGATGCAATCGCCGGCTTTTGGACAACGGCATTGGAAGGGGGGGGGGGATCATTGATGAATATGAGAAAGAGAGTCGGTGAGAGAACGGAGCCCTGTGGCACACCAGCATTTATTTTGTGAAGAACAGAATTGCAGCCGCCCAATACGATCTGGACAGGTAAAGGTGATGTCAAAATACTTTGTGGAAGACAGTCGGCAAAAAAACGATGCTGAATGATAAATCCTTTTTCTTTAGCAAAACAAAATATTTGTCCAAAGCTCGAAATTTTAGTTCAAGGTGATCCTATAAGTCTTGTTGGCACAGAACTTTTAAACTGATAAATAATATAACTGCAATAGATTAGATAAGCATTTACCTTGCAGATGTGTCCCATAGCAATGCTGACTTAAGAAAAACTCAAATCTGAACGAATTTTTGAACAATATCATTATGTGCTTCTAATCAAGAACTCTTATCTACCAGCTGCCTTTGGCGAAATTCACTCTGCTCATCGAAAAAGTTTATATTCTAGTTGATGAGTACCAAATGAAGTAAATTGTTCTTTTAAATGTAAAAACGATTTTATATAATGCAGTCGATATCACTAAGGTATCTCTGACAGATGATTTTTACTTGCGGTATGTAGGTAGTATAGGGCAAGTTTTGCATTTGGAAAAAATCTAACTCGAGATTTTAATCAAAATTGACATTACGATGATAAAGAACACCAAAAAAGTGGATCCCGCAATTCCGTCTGTCTGTCTGTCTGTCTATCCGTTTTTATTAAGAATATTTTGCATATAATATAATCGAACATAGGAGCAAGTACGTGCGATCCAGTCGTCCATTTTATTAAATTTGACAGTTGACTCCTGCGGAAACCACAAAATTCTATGGGACCTAGGTATGTATACCCCAACCCTTATACTATTTATTTATTTCAAAATCGCTTACAAAGTAGGACAAGCGTCTTATAAATTATTGAAAGTCTTTAAATTTAATTAAGAATTTGAATTTATATAATTGTTAAGTCTATTTACATGATTAAAAATTAAAGAGAAAAAAAATTTTAAAAAGCGGAATAAAAAAAGAGAAAACAAATAATAACATAAGAATAAATAGATATTACCAATGATTTGCCAAATAGTTTAAATGTAAACATTTAAATCTTCTTGTGCTTCTTATACTTCTCACACTTATGGGCAGGGAGTTCCAAAGTCGAATAACATGGACGAAAAATTGACGCTCAGGGATAAGAAAATTGTATCGAGGTATTATAAGAGCAAATTACCTTGTTGAATGAGGGAAGTTCAGCTTACCGTGTAAGTAATCAGGCTGCTTAGTTTGAATGATTTCATGAAGATAGCTAAGTGACCGAAAATTTATTAAATTGTCTAGGCTACAGCCAGAAATGCGAACAGCAAAAGACGAAACGTGTTCATAGCGAGGAAAATTATAGACAGAACGAGCAATTTTAATATATGCGACATTTAATTTGCGGTTGGTGACTGAGTCCAAGTTGCAAAAAATTTCACATCCATACAACACAATGGGTAGTAAAAGCGTTTTTGCAAGAAGAAGTTTGGTTTTTGTAGGGATGAAACTTCGAGTGACTTGGAGAGCACGGAGACTACCAAAATCTTCACCAATTACCTTAATAAGGTGGTCGTTCCATGTGAGGGAACGGTTGAAAATCAGTCCAAGATTTCTAGCACCGCTTTAAAATTGATAAATCAAAGATCTTGCGATATATGGGGAGGGATGTTGATTTGACAGGGTTTAGGCACAGGTGGTTTTTCTTAGACCGACGAGAAATGGAAAAAAGATCATTATTCATTAATGCAACGGCATCATTCTATTCCCCAAGCGGACGACTTATCAGAAGCTGCACATCATCAGCATAAAGATGAATCAGACAGTGTTTAACAACTTTAGGATTCTCATTTATGTAAAGTGAGAAGAGAATAGGGCCAAGAATCGATCCCTGTGGCACTCCTTTTAAAATATTGAGAAAGATTGATGATTGACCATTTGCCACCATGCATTGTTGCCTTCCGCTAAGGTACGAGTGAATCAACTTACAGGACTCTAAAAAAAACCCAAAGAAATTTCGCAGTTTTTTACATAAAGTTACATGGTTAACAGTGCCGAAAGCCTTTGAAAAATCTAAAAGTGTTGGAAGTGTGATATGATCTCTTTACAAAGTAAATAAAATTCACGACTGGATCGCACGTACTTGCTCCTATGTTCGATCGCATTATATGCAAAAGATTCTTAATGAAAACTGCTAAATGTATTTTTAAAGTCGTTTTTTACTTAATTTTTTGTATATAAAAATTCTCAAATATTTTCCAAAAAAAAAAAAAGAATTGGTATGGAAATTTTAAATATTTAATAATATAAATTCAAAGACAAAATCTCGGAAAAAATCGTCCCCGTTTTCAAAATTTTGAATTTTCAAAATAAAAATATTTTTTTTTTTTCAAAAATACAAAAAAAAATTATTTTCGAAAATTTTGAAATGCAGTACTGTTAAGAATTTGAAGAAACTCCTGTATAAAAATTTTCATCGAAATCCGTTTAGCCGTTTATGAGAAATTCGAAAATCAATAAAATGGTTATCTGTCTGTCTGTCTCTAGAACGATCTACAACCTAAACCGCTGAACCGATTTTGTTCAAACTTGGTGCTTAGGCGTTTTAGGTGATTGTCCAAATTGATTTTTGAATCGTCGTTTTAGCCCCAAAAATAACGGTGCTTGCCATAAAAATTTTTCTACCATCTTAATTATCTCAAAAACGGCTCTAACGATTTTGATAAAAATTGGTGTGTGTACTACTTTGGGTATTGTCTATATTTAGGCCAAAAAAACTTTTAAATATATTTTGTTATTAACGGTACCTGCCATACAACCATTTTATTGATTTTCTCATAAACGGCTTAACGGATGTCGAGCTCCTTGAAATTCTAAATAGTATTGCATTTCAAAATTTTCGAAAAATAGTTTTTTTGGATTTTTGAACAAAAAACATTTTGAAAATTCAATATTTCGAAAACGGGTGGACAATTTTGTCTGAAATTTTGTTTTTAAATTTATATTATTAAATATTTAAAATGTTCATAACAATTTTTTTTGAAAAGTTTAAGAATTTTTATATATAAAAAATTAAGTGAAAAACTTTGAAAATACATTAAGCCGTTTTATTAAGAATCTTTTGCATATATTGTGAACGAACATAGGAGCAAGTACGTGCGATCCAGTCGTGCATTTTATTTTTTACATAAGGCATGTACTGACAATTTTTTTTTTGGATAAAGTATGTTTGGGCCACTATAACTAAAGACTTTGGTAGGGGCTACTAAGTATGTGCATTCACCAATTAAATATGAAAGAAAAAAATATCAAAAACAAACTTTGCTTTATTGGAAATATGTACCTGCATTATAAATATATACAATATCAAGATTCAGTTGACGTATACTATAGGGACCTATGCTATCGATGCCAAGATAGAACACGCGATAAAACTTAACACACTTTTTAAATGTATATATGCATTTTGCAGAGATATCCAAATTTCATTTTAAAAAATGTGCTAACGCATTAAAGCTCATTAAAACACACACTATTTTTCTTAATCCGACCCACAAACATAGCTGAGATTGTGTGGGCCTGTCGTCCTTTATCTTCCATTAAAAAGATTGCATCAGGTACGTGCCATTGCGAAATATTTTCCAAATTAGTGTTAACTATAAACACTTTTTTTACCTGCAATATGCACAAGTTTTGGTGTCAACACATTGAATGAACGTGTGAATATATTGCTCCAAACCACACTTTAAGGTAGGTATGTACCTACATCATAAACGAGGAAAACAGTAAGGATAACACCATCTTAATTTTGTCTAGGTGTACGTACTCCTTATTTAATGCATGTGCTGTTCATGTATGCTTACTAAAAAAAAAATGTTGGTAAGATTTTTGTTTTGTTTTCTTCTCTTTATTAAGCAAAAGGACATTGTTGTTCCACCACTTCTTGTAGACGCTATAGTAGAGAGTCACATGCAAGAGCTATGAGGATAAAAGCCCACAGGAAGTTCTGCACTACTTTCTATACACAAAACAAAAATGTCTTTTAAAGAATAGGCACGACAACAACATAAAATACATCCAACTAAATGTGTGTATCCATTACTAGCAAGGATTTAAAAACAAATCCTCTGGGCAATTGTTAATGAGCTTTCCTACTTTTTGCTTAAGCTAACAAAGCATCTCGCTTTCTTAAAGTTTCAATTTTAAAGATGCAAACATAAAACTCTGTTACATTGGCATATCAAAGCAAAGTCTTGAACAACACTTGTCGCGTCCCCATTAAAAAGTCAAGTTGCCAAAACAGATAGCTAGCTGTACCAAGGTACTCATACCAAAAAAAAAACCAAAGCAAAATAAAAAGAAGGCTAAAATGCATATAGCCAAAATCACTGAAGTAATTAAGCTTCCCGCTGATACTCGTGTGGTAATTTCACGTCATTCTCGTCGACGTCGTCGTCGCTGTAATCACAGCCACAACCACTGTAAGTGAATGCAAAAAAAAAGATACAGAAAAACAAAAAGGCTCATATGTGTAGACATGTCACACCCAACCCACATCATTCGCCCACTCTCTTTTATTGACAGGAGTTGAATGACATTTGTTCCAACACACACACATACATACACATCAAAATTGTTAGGTTAAAAAAGAATTGAAAAAAAATGACAGTTGCCCCAAAAAATAAAACGAAACAAAAAAAACAGGCGCTTAGAGCGAAAAGCTCTTCGTCGAGGAAGCCATTTAAAGGATCCTTTTGTTTTCTACCCCATTCTCTTATCTTTTACAATAATTAATGACACCACAGTTGAAGTTGGAGTTTTACTCTCAGTTACTTTTCGTTTTGAAAAATGAGGGAAAACTATATTCTCAATGTCGCATATGCATTTACAGTTTTTGGATTAACTGTATGTACTCGTATAGCACAACGATGATAGGCTCATCGTAGGGAAAAATGTGATACTTGTACTTAAAGCGATAAAAACAATGGGCTTGAATAAGTTGAAAAAAGACAGTGCAGAGCTTAAAACAAATCCTTCCCTTTAAGACGAGAGAGCAAAAAAATTAAGTAGGATTTTTTTTTTGAAACGGACATGGGTAATGGATGGGAAGTAATCCCATCTGTGGGAGGGAAAGTTTAAGTAAGTGCAATGAAAGAAAAAACTTAGTCACTTTGTATATGATATGGCTCTCTAAAGTGCACCTTTTGGCTTCAAAAAAAATTCTTATTTTTTTACATAATAAAGGTGCAACCAATAAGTCCGTGTAAGTACAATAAATAGCATATCAAATGTTTGCAGTTAGTAAAGAAAGATTTCTTGAGTAATGAAAAAAAATCATGTGCGTTTCGGGACGCCCGAGAGAATTCATAACTTAAACTAATCTAAGTTGAACTATTTATAATTGAAATTGTTTAACTTGAGAAAAGCTTCAAAAGCTCTCCATTAATTTGATTAATTTCAAAAGTTCTCGTATGCGTGAGAGAAAGGGAAGCTAGACAAACTGGTGACGTAACGCGTTACGTAACTAACCGGTTTTTCCCATAAGAAATTATCACTTCAAAATATTTTTTTTTCCAAAAAACTTTTTGCAAATATTTGGGGATGCAGTATTATTTTGAATTTGAAGGACCTGTTATATAAAAATTTTGATGGAAATACGTTGAGACGTTTATGAGAAACTTGCAAATTTTTTCAGTTGAAAGTTTGACATTTTCGAAAATGGATCGCTTATAAAAATTGTTAAGACCTACTACAAAAATGGTCATTCTGCCACAGCCACATATCGTGCTTTAAGAGGAGATTATGGTTTACATAATCGTCCAACTACGCAAGCAATTCGCAAAATTGTGCAGAAATTCGAAGAGACTGGACTGGTTACAGATATTGTTAGGCTCGTTTCGCTCGTACCACTGAAAATATCGCTGCTGTCAGTGAAAGTGTTGTCGAAGACCCGAATGTGTCGATTCCTCGTCGTTGTCAGGAATTAGGACTGTCTTACGGAACATTATGGCGTATTTTGCATCTGGATCTACACCTACATCCATATAAAGTCCAGCTCACACAACAACTGAAGCCAGCTGACCATTCACAACGTCGTAGATACGTCGAATGGGTGCTTGAACAACAGGCGGTGGACGTCAATTTTTCGAACAAAATTTTCTTCAGCGACGAAGCACATTTCTCACTCGGTGGGTATGTTAATAAACAAAATTGTCGTATTTGGGGTTCGGAGTATCCTCAAGTAATTGAAGAGAGGCCATTACATGCACAAAAAAGTCACTGTTTGGGGCGCTCTTTGGTCCGGAGTTGTGATTGGACCTTACTTCTTCGAAAACGACGATGAAACGACTGTCACCGTCAATTCGGAGCGTTATGGTCATATGATAACCGACTTTTTTTTGCCTGCTTTTGAAGAATACGACTTGTAGAATGTGTTTTAACAAGACGGTGCCACATTCCACACAACTCAAGCTTTATTGCAGGAGACATTTAGTGGCCGCGTAATTTCTCGTCGTGGCGATACCAACTGGCCACCAAGATCATGCGATTTGACACCGCTGGACATTTTTTGTGGGGCTAAGCGAAAGATCGTGTTTATGCAGATAAAACTTTAACTCTTGAGCACTTGAAAACCAACATTCGTTAAGTTATGGCTGAGATACCGCCCAATACACTGAACCAAATTTGGTAGTGATGATAAAAATGTAGGTTTCTACCTTGAAGAAAGGGTGATCAATATACGGTCAACAAAAACTATGTGTTAATTAAACGACTAAATCATTAATTTTCTAGAATTTTTGTTAAGTTTTTTTAAATCTACATAATTTTGTCAATTTGAATCATACGTAATCTTAAAATTTAATGATAAACGGTTCTTCAAATTAAATAAACGTATTTTTCATTTTAAAAAGATGCTCTTCAATTTGACTACATTTGGTATTCATTTTCAGATTAAATTTTCTTCTTTCTTATTCACATTTCCACACCTATATTTTTAAAATATTCTTCAATGTGACTACATTTAGGCTTCAAGTTGATAAATTTTCTTCATTTTCACATCAAATTTTCTTCAAATTGAAATTAATTCTTCATACGTACATTTTTAAATGTATACAGTTTTGTTTAATTTGATGAATTGTGGTCAGTGAGTTTTGTTCACTTTCATGTACATTTTTTTTAATTTTTTTTTTATTTTAATAATAGGCTTCGCAGTGTTTTTTAAATAAACGTATTTATTCCATTCAATCCAAATTGGGTTTTAATTATGAACCACCTTGCACAAAATCAAAATAATCCTGAAAACAAATCTTTGTCTTTTGTTAAAAAATTATACCAATTTGATTTTAATCTAAAACCATTTTATTTTTTTTATTATACACAATCATGCGCTTGTACGGAGCGGTTCAACTCCTCCTCACAAACCGCTACGGTCGATCCAACTAAAGGGAAACTCCCTTACAAAAAATCGAGTATGTGATTTGTTTCCACGGCTGACACTCACCAATTTAGACGTTGGTACTGAAAAGCTATGTAGCAAGTCGAAAATTGAGTAATCATTGAGATTGAGATCGACCATCTGAAATACAGTAAAAGAAGTTCTTATAAGCTTTATTTCAATATCAATTTTGTTCTTTTGGTAAAGTGAAAACTAAGCAATGATTAAGTAGTAATGATGATATTAACATATTCTTGATATTTTCTCATTTCAAAGATGTATTAGACTTACATACTTTCGTTAAATTTTCTGTAGCTATCATCTTATCAAAGAACACCCGGTTACTCTTGTCTTTAATTCCTTCCTCAAAAAATGGAATATTTTTTTGAAAAATCATGGAACCAATCTGTAATGAGGTACAAAATTTCATGAGTTTTTATAATTTATGGGGTGGCCGTGGCGCGATAGTTGTGTACTCGCCTGTCAACCTCGTAGTTGCAGGTTCGATTCCTGCCGTTGTCTATGTCTTCTTATATTCCACTTAAGACCAATTCTAAAAATTGTCATAAAATAAGTTGTTGCTTTGCTCATTACATGCTGTTTAGGCATAACACTAAGAACATGTGATTGAGTAAACTCACATACCCATAAAATATGACAACGAAATAAATAAAATAATGCAAATTATAAGGGACATAAATTAATAAGACACGGTAATTTTCTCCGCATTAGTTCAGCCGCCATCCCTGGAGATAAATCTGAGACATCAACCAGCACTTGTCTCAGAACATCGCGCCACACATCTTTCCTATCCTTCTTTCTCTTCTTCCACCGGATGCCGCGCTGTGTTCAGAAAAACATATAAAGGGTATTCATAATCCCTTGAGCGCGTGCAAAGTTATAAAAAAAAAAAAAAAAAAAAAAGTCTTTTAATATTACCAGTTTGAAACCCATATGATTCTTATTCTTATAATCTGTTGTAGATTTAGACTCTGCAAATTCAGGAAGCCGGCAGTTCTTTGAGGTAGCCCAATTCACGGTGAGCAAATGCATCTTGTTGGTATTCTATAATTAAATAATGAAATCTTTCAAAAAAAAAAAATATGTAAAGTCAATTAAAAATACAAGGAACACATAGGAAAAACATCACATAAAATATGTAAACACTAGAAAAAGCAAAGTATCATATGTAATATTCTCTAATTTGTCTCATTAATTTAATAAAAAATTGAAAGCATTAAATTCCAATTTTCGTTTTCAATTTACATAAATAAAACAAGAGTCATTATCAAAACAAAAGTCACGAGAAATTCACCCTGTTTAAACAAACACGATTTGACTTTCTTTACTGATATGACATAAATGACTTACCTTTAGTGGAATGTTACGAGTATTTAATAATTCAATAATTTACATTGATCTCTAAAATTTAATATAGGCTCTTTTTCACAATATAATACACTTTCAAACTTTAAATTAATGTTTACACTATGAACACTTTACGGAAATGAAAAAATAATTATTTTTCAACCGAAACACTAATTCTTCAATTCTAAGAAAAAATTGTAAGACTGATGAAATGGTTTCCTGTATTTAACGAAATTTATTGAGTTTGAAGAATTGAGAAACTTGTGTGGTAAAAAAAATCCTCAGTTTGAAGAAAACATTTTTCAAAATGAAGAAAATGCTTTCCTTTTTAATGGAATTTTTTTCCGTTTGGAGGATATGGCAACATTTTGTCAAAATGATTATTATTAATTTACAGATGAGATTTCGTCAAATTGAGGAAAATTTGTCTAAATAAAAAGTTTCTTTTAATTTGTATACACTTCTGAAAAACACCAGGATACTTTTTGCATTAATGCAGCCCTTTTTTTTTTAATTTGTAGATATTATACATTCGGACAACGCGGTAGTATAGAATTTTTTTTTTTAACAAGAATGGACTTTTTTCAAGTGATTATTTTTCATTTACAAAAATATTTTTTTTTTCGTAAATAATTCTTCTATTTGAATAATGTACTAATCTAGACAAAAACGAAAGAAATTTTACCGATTTTGAAGAATAAATCTTTAAAAATAAGAAAACTTTTGCAAAAATTTGTCAACTTGAATTATTGTTTCGTCAAAGATGAAAAATTTTCGTCAATACTACCTACGCCATTTGGTTAAGTGTATGTGTGAAAAAGTGGTCGAAAATTACCTCAAAAGAATCGATGATTGCAACAATTCGCGTGGTGGTCATTTAAATGATGTAGTGTTTCACACATAATATCAACGTTCAAACTTTATAATAAAAAAGAAATATCATAAAAAAAATATCTTATATGTGTTTTATTAACGTTTACTTTTGAAACCGCAAAATGGATAACCCATTATAAACAAATTTATATACCAAAATGTAGAATATTCATATAATGGTATACAGATTTTTTTTAAACAAAATGGTTAAATCCGTTTTTGCGATAATTAAGATAGACGAAACGATTGTATGGCAATTACCGTTATTTTGGGGGTTAAAACACAAAGTTTGAATAAAATGTCTTCAGTGGCTTAGACTGTAGACGATCTGCAGACAGACGGAATTGCGGGAAACACTTTTTTGGTGTTCTCCATCATCGTTATGTCAAGTTTGATTAAAATTTCGAGAACGATTTTTTTCCAAATGCAAAGCTTGACCTCAAGTTAATCTCAATGGTACAAATGGATATAACGTGCATAGATAAGAGAAAAGAGGTAGCCAGATTAGATGCCACCAAAAGACTTAATCTCTTTCTTACATATTATGTACACATGTGTATATACATATATGCTATAAAACCTACACTTCATTGGAGATAAAAACTCCATTTGTAAATTTCTAGGCAATTACATACATACATACATATGTGCGTATACTATATGCATAAGAAACTGTCTTGATTTTCAACAACTTTTTGCTTTAATTTAATTGACACATTTGTAGGTATACTACCTACTTGAAAACCTCTTTACGCCTTTTCTGATGCATATATCTAATGTTTACACTAGCCCTTTTGTAGACGATGACTGGTGCAATAACTTTGTGGAACACTGTTTTCAAAAATATTGAATTTTGTCATCAACTTTTGCATTTATAATGTCAAAAAACGAATAAGAATCGAATGAATTTGTTCTTTTAACCCCTCTAAGATACATATACTGTAGGACACAATCTGGTTATTTTTATACCTGCTATAGCCCCAAGTCTTACATCAATTTTAAGATATAAACCTTTAAGATTTGGCTAATAGAACTGACGACACAAGCTCAAAACGTCCACCACATCTTTTATTTTTAATGAATTTTCAAACATAACAGTTCTTCTACACTGAACATCGATGATAAGAGTCGAACTAAGCAGGCAATTTTGAATGTTTTTCTCCTGTTTTGAAATTAAGATTAGCAAGCTTGTATAGATCATATTTTTTACTTGTTAACTGAAGAAAAACCAAATCTATTCATGCAACCAGTCAAAAGTAATTGACTTGTGTATGCAATCTTCTCAATATAAAAGTTTTCTTAAGGTTATTGACATTCTAGGAATCCAATTTTTACCAAACATTTATCGCAATGCACTCTATAATTAATGAAAATTTCTTTTTTCTAGGTCCACTAATTAAAAAGATAAAAAATGTTTAGTTGATAGTGCGTTATGCGTTACGTTGCCCTCCCATAAAATATTATCACTTCAAAAATATTTTTGAAAAACGAGTTTTTGAAATGATAACTTCATTTGGGAGATTGAACCGTTTCGTTACGTAACTCGTTCCGGCGCCAGTCTGTCTGGCTTCCCTTTCTCTCACGCATACGGAGAACTTTTGAAGGTTTTCTCAAGTTAAATAAATTCAATATTAAATGGCTCAAGTTTTTTTAATTTTTTTATTAGTTTAAATTATCACTTCTGTTGTGCTTCCCGAGACGCACATATTTTATTGCTTTAAACTTAGCGTATATAATGGCTTATGTACCAGCTATCCAAAACCTTATGCAATAGACATTTTCTAACCAAGATAGTTATAATGTGCTTATATCAAAATAAATTATTCATAATAATTCATGTTTTAACTTCTCTCTTATCTCTCATCAGGAGAGTTTTGCAACAAAAAATGTGAATATACCACTACTCCGAAAGATATCTTGATCAGTCCACGATCCAGGCAAGACTGGCTTTGGGCTTGGCAGAATCTTGTTGGATATAGTTAACATTGTTTATTTTTTTGTCAAAAAATCCATGTAAGATGAACTGAACTTAACAAAAAGTGCGTATTGATAATGCACTCACTAGCCAACTGATGTGCACAAGTGAGATCGCCTTGACATAATTCAAATTTTGTGGACTATAGGCCGTTAAAAGCTATTTTGAATTTAACATTTTATTGGGTATTGCCTCCTCGAACATCTAGCAAAGCTGTAAATAACATGGGCATACCTTGTAAAAGGCTTGCTACAATGGTGTGGGCCAAATTTTCTTAGTCCTCGATCAGAGCAGATTTCAGCCCACTGATTATGTCTCTGGAAGGGCTGGTCTCAGATGGTCATTACCTCAATTCCCACCACTTCTTGGAAGTAGTCGTTAATGCACCTAGAAACGTGTGGTCTAGCATTTTCGTGCATCAGCAAAAAGTTGGCGGGGATGGAACCACTTTTCTTCCAAAATGTTGTTTACGTAATAACTGGAATTCACCGATCCTTCCACGATGCCCAGCTCGGTTTTCCCGTGCATTAAAATTCCTGTCCATACCATGACTGAACCTCCCTAGAAACTTTCCCGCTGGCAACTGTTTCCGAAGAGCGTCTCTCACATGTTCGTCTCTACTCTCTGCTGTGTCCATGTGGTTAGCGCAGAGCGCAGACAAAACATTGACTGATCAATGAAAAGAACTCTATTCCAGTCGACATCGGCCAAATCTTGGTGAAGCTGAGCAAATTCCACACGACGTGACGTCGTCGCTTGTGCTGTATCATTAGTCTCGGCACGCGAGTAGGTCTCATTGCTTTTAGGCCACTCTTTGCTAATCACGGCTTCACCATTTGTGCATTGACAGATGTCCATATAACTGATCGAAGTCTGTGGGACAGGTCGACGGCAGTTTGTTGACGATCTCGAATCCTTTGAAGCTCCAAAAGTCGGCTATCCCTTGCAGATGTTGATCTCGGTCGACCTGAGTCTTGTCTTCGGATTTAAGAATTAGTTTCTCTGTACCTTCTAAAGGCTCTTCTTAGCGTGTCGTGTACGGTTTTTCATAATAGCGACATACCGAAGCCATCGCCCTGGCAACTTCTTTTGCCGTTAATTGCATATTTTTTTCAAATAAATTACTAAAAACTACTAAATACACAATTAAAATACACTCATAACAATAAAGTCATTAACATTTACCGGATAACGGATGCCAAAATTTGTTTATTGCTTTAGCAGAGTATGTACCATACTGGCATTCGGTCTTGCATCTATGTTTGGTGTCCTGCTTACGAGGTTTCCATTACTTAAATCGAAAGTATTCAAAAACAACTTCTGTTATTCATTCTCCGTGATCTTCCTTGGAATCCCAATCAATATCTACCACCATATGAAAATCGTTTGAAACTGCTCAGCCTTTCTACGCTAAATAAGAGGAGGGAAGTGAATAATGTTCTTTTCCTTTTTCTCCTTTTATCGGGATATATTTACTCTCCAAACATCCAGAGTATGCTGAACATAAATTCCCGTCCAAAGTTAACTTCTAAGCCTGCATTCTTTTATCTAACTTCCGCCAGAGTTAATTATGGATTAAATACTTCTTTAAATATTATGTGCAATGATTTTAATCGTTTATATAACTTAATTGATTTTAACATATCGAAAAATTGTTTAAAAAAAATATTATTATCCTGTTAATTGTTTTATTGTATTTTTTTTTATTTAAAATTTTATTTCTTTCTCATATGTATGTTAGTATATTTAAACTTACTGTTATATTGTATAAATAATTTTTTTTAACAACTTAGACATCTGGCTGCAGTTGAAATAAATAAATAAATGAACTGTCAAATTTTGTATGATAAATGTTAAACGCAAATTGGATAACATTATATGCCAAAACTTATAATTTGGATAAGTTCATTCAAACGCCAGTGTGACTTTTATAATTGGACGTGTTCGAAAATATAATAATATTAACTAATTCAGAGTTCAGAGAACTTAAGAAAACCTGTAGATATTCGTGCTCTGTAACTATTGAACCAAGCTTACTTATTGGAAAGTCTCGTTCCGATGTTGCATTCGATTGGGGAATGTTCTCCATTTAAAAATAACTCCAAAATCTGAACGGTCCCATCTGACACAACACATATCTGACAAACCCATATTTGACGTTTAACGAACACTTCAACTAATTAAATGCGTTCATGCAAACTTTTGAGTAAGCTCGTTGTATAAATACCCTTATTGTATTCAATAATGTACTTTCTTTCTTCGTAATGGAGTACGGTGTTCAAATAAGATCACCAATACAGATATACGAATCAGGTCTAATATGGTGATATCGCCATATAAGCTCAACGCAGAAAAGCATAATGTATGACCCAAATTTGGTAACGTAGTTGAAGTATGAAATTCATTAGTTGCTGTGAATTTGACAATTGATTTGACAGAAAAGCAGAGATGTGTCAAGAAAGTACTGAAATTAATTAAAACTTAAAAAGTAAATTATCTTAACCCTTGCAGTTCAATAATACATAGTTCAGTTCGATAAATTTTCACAAAAAAAAAAAATGGAAATATAAGAACCACCCTATTGTATATGCGTTAAATTTATTTCGTGTCAATTCAAGATTGTTTTTAAAATCGAACAAAAGCTGCAGGTATACATATGTACTTAGGACTAAAAATGAAAACTGACCTATTTTACTCTCCTTGATTTCGCTGTCCTTATTTCGTATGTACATTTTCCAATAGTTATATTTTGCGGTATCGACCTAGGCCAAACAGCAAAACCTACCTATAACTTCATTTTCGAAGAAAATAACTTCCATATTCCCACCATATACTTAACTCAATCAAACAAGAACAAGGAACAAATTTTCAACACCTTAACGACACAGTCGAATGAATAAAACGTGGAAAGTGTTTCACCAATGAATAGACACTAAGTTTGCTCTAAAAAAAATTAAAGTTGCCTTGCCAATGCAAACACGACCACTTCTTCTCTCTCGAAGGTGACAGAATGGACGTGCATTCATAAACCGGCAAACCTACCTACATTATTATACTCATACGAGCCTACATCTCCATCGAAGGATGACAAACAGGACTGCTTCACGTCATCTTTTTGAATAGACACGACACGATGTGATGTGCCCAAATCCGAGTCCTAGCGAGGTTAGGTTCTATGGAGTGCATAATATTATGTAGGTATAAGGAAAGGACTTATGCTCCCTTTCTTTTATCTTCTCTGGCAGCAGGAATTCAATGGGCCTGACGTATAATAATAATAATAATAATAATAATAATATCTGTAGGTTTGAGCTGGTTTCTTTCTTTCTAACCGCCCCAGGAAGTCCGTGTCTGAATGGTGGGACTGTTTCAACAAGGTGTCTGTTCCCAACCGCCTTCATAAGTAATTGCCATACCTATACGCGATCGACGAAGAAAAGTTTATATGCCACGCAGAAGAATTTCCTTTTTTTTTATTTGTTAGCTTTAAAGCAGATATCTAGGAGCAAAACAGGGTTACCAAATAAGTTTAACATCACGTAGAACAACGCGAAAGATTTTAGGGATTTTTTTTATTTATTTGTTCATATTCTCGTTTATAATTTTTTTTTATAATTACTTAAATCTATAAGTTTACAATTTTAAGTATTGGAGAATAGCTTGTAGCATTTATATTTAATTAAAATTAGGACTAATGCTCCATTTCGTAAAAATTAAATGGAATGTGAATAATTACAATGTGGGGTGAAAAGTAAGAAATTGCGTTTTTAGTTTATTAAAATTGATTTAAAAATTAGCAATAAAATTTAACGTCTTCAAAAATAAACTAACTTAGCAAAGCTTTAAATAACAATTTTAAATAATGATTTATGTATATTGTAAACAATTTAGTAAAACTAATCATGAAATTTTATCAAACAACGTAATTTCATAAATATTGTAAGTAAGAAGCAATGATTTAATTCGTTTTAAGAAAAGAGATGGAATCCTTATGTTACGCATATCTTCATGGAGTTTATTGAATAATTTGCGGGCTACTATAGTGGAGGAGTTTCTAAAAAGTGTTGTTCTGAAAGGCAAGGCTGGAACAAAGCGAGTATTGCTTCTTAAGTTATGAAAACTACTGATAGGACTTTGCAAATATCCACCTCTTTTAAAAAATATTTTTAGAACTTTATAATAAAATAAGTCACGAACGGGTAAAATGTTTGTTTTTCGAAATAATTCCATGGAGTGAGCCAGGCGCGGGTAGTTGCAATTTTTTCTTATAGCACACTTGTGAAGCACATTTAACTGCTACAGAATGTTAAGATAAGCCCCCCCCCCCCCCCCCCCCCACCAATGAAACAGTCCATAATACAGTGTAGTTAGGGTAGTGTTAGAACAAATTTCTTAGGCGATAGAAACATCGAATACTGGACAAGAAATACTGCTTCAAGTTATGCATTTAAAATGTTGATCTATTGTAACCCCTAAAAGCAATTGCCACTGCAAACGGAGTTCGAATTATAAGGGGACATAGAATTTAACCTTTTTTTTATAACTTTGCACGCGCTCAAGGTATTATGAATACCCTTTATATGTTGTTCTTAACACAGCGCGGGCATCTGTTGGAAGAAGAGAAAGAAGGATAGTAAAGATCTGTGGCGCGATGTTCTGAGACTAGAGCTGGTTGTTGTTTTAGATTTATCTCCAGGGGTGGCGGCTGAACTAATGCGGAGAGAATTACCGTGTCTTATGTATTTATGTCTCTTATACTTCGCATTATTTTATTTATTTCGTTGTCACATTTTATGGGTATGCTAGTTTACTCAATCACATGTTGTTAGTGTTATGCCTAAACAGCATGTAATGACCAAAGCAGCAACTTATTTTATGACAATTTTTAGAATTGGTTTTTAATGGAATATAAGGAGACATAGACCACGGTAGGAATCGAACCCGCAACTACGAGTTGACAGGCGAGCACACAACTATCGCGCGACGGCCACCCCCAAAAAAGCAATTGTTGTTTATTAATTTGTATTTTACACAAAAGGGGTTATAAAACATAACTTTAGTATCAAGCAACTCAATAGAATCGTGACTAAAAAACATAAGTTTTGTTTTATTGCTTATAATAAGTTTATGATCCGCAAACCACAACCTTAATATATGTAAATCAAGATTAATATCAGCAACTATATTAAGAGGATTATCTGCACCATACCCAATGGCAAGATCGTCTGCAAACGCTTTTACGGATCCCGCAAAACGTTGTTCGAAAAGGGAATTGATATAAACCAAGAACAAAATGGGGCCCAAAACAGATCCTTGAGGAACACCTACATTGATATTCTTAGATACACTTTAGGCATTGCTCACTTTAACATTTTGGTTACGTTTTCTTAAATAAGATTCAAGCCAGCGTTGAAAAAAACCACGGAATCCAATGTTATTTAACTTTATTGTGGTTAACCATATCGAAAGCTTTGGTTATATCAACGAAAATTGCACCACAACATGTTTTGTTATCAAGGCACTTCTGTATAAAACAACAGAAGTCCAAAAGAGCATCTTCTGTTGATAGACCCGTCCTAAATCCGAATTGTTGAGGGCTAAAAAAATTTTGATTATTCAAAAAGCGCAGGATCCTTATTTTTATGATTTTTTCGAAAACTTTTGAGATAGAAGGCAATAACGAAATCGGTCGATAGTTACATATGTCTGTTTTGAGTCCTTTTTTAAATATTGGGATAACATGAGCACCTTTTAAACTATCTGGAAAACACCCAGAATACTCAAATTAAAAATGCACGACTGGCTTGCACTTACTTGCTCTTATGTTCGATCACATTGTGTGGAAAACATTCCGAACAGAAACGGCTAAGTATATTCTTAAAGTAAAATCTTGATTTTTTATTTACAAAATTTCTTTAATTCACTTCTAAAAAAAATTGGGAATACAATTTTAAATATACATATAATAATGTCAATTTAAAAACAAAATTACAAAAAATCACAAAAAATCATTTTTTTCAAAAATCCGAAAAAAATATTTTGTTGAAAATGTTGGTATGTATAGGACCTCCTAAATAAAAATGTTGACAAACATTTGTAGAGCCGTTTATGAGAAAGTCGAAAATCAAAAAAATGCTTGTAGGCAGGTACAATTAATAACAAAATATGTAAACAACATTTGAGACCAGAATGTAGAACCTGCTAAAAGGAATGCACACAATAATATTTATTAAAATCGTTAGAGCCGTTTTCGAGATAATTAAGATGGTAGAAAAAATTGTATGGCAAGTAGGTACTGTTATTTTTGGGGCTAAACATACGATTCAAAAATCTATTTGAGAGAATCACCTAAAACGCTTAAGTACCCAGTTTGAAGAAAATCGCTGCAGCCGTTTAGGCTGTAGATCATTCTACATATAGACAGGCAGACAGACGGAATTGCAGGATCCACTTTTTTTGTGTTCTTCAACATCGTAATGTCAAGTTTGATTAAGTTCTAGATTTTTTTTTCAAATGCAGAACTTGCCCTTCAGTACATATATGTATATCGCAATTAAAAAATAACTACCTAGCTGTGTAATTGAAAATTATTGCACTTTTTTACTTATTGATTTAACGGGCTCCCGAACCGTCCTTGCTTCCTTCTCGATTATAAAAATTATGGCACAAAGTGAAGTTGTTAATTTCATTTTATTTCATATTTATTGTGGCTGATAAACCTATATTGCACAATTTACAGAGATTTTATATGAAGCTACCTTAATACTGACAAATTAATAACAATGGCGCAAAATTTTAAACAACCTATTATTAGGGCCTTGATACGATACTAGTTAACAATTTAGTAGTCTACTAACTTTTCATAAATTTTAAACATTTTGTTAACTAGTAAAATGCTAATAAACCAGATAGCAAAGCATTTGTAGGGTTTGAATTTTGATGAACACAATTATTGTGTTTATGCTTTGAAAATTTATTATATGTTGATGGAAACCCAACGTGTGATCTAAATAAGTATTCGATGTTTATATTTTAATAATTTAACTTCATTATTTACAAACAAAAAAATGTATACCAGTAGGGTTAGATGCTGCCCCCCCCCGCGTGCAAGGCTGATATATAATCAGATGACATTATGAATTTATGGCCCTTTCGATTGGTCGTCCAGAAGGCTTCCGAATGCTTCTGAAACTGTTCAATTGGTTTGAAATGAAAGTTCTTCTCTTGGATATAAGAGCAATTTTCTTCTGGATTTGAAGTCAGAATCAAAACCAGAAGCACGTACACACTCAAATACTAAATGTCAAACGCGAATTCAATGTCAACAACAATGTTGTGCGATGAGCGATATTGTAAAACATGGATGTTAACATCGAAAATACAATATCGATATCAGAATATTGATGTTTTTTTTTTTTAAACAATAGCACGTTCAAAAATAATTAAAAATACAATATACACGTTATAAATTCATAATACATTCAGTGTTTTAAAAAATTATAGCAATGTTTTTTATTGAAATTTTCTTTTCCCTTTTTGTGTGTATGAGCTACATTAAATTCCACTAAGGGCCAATTGAACCTCATACAATTTCACATAAATAGTTGTGATGCGTAGTTCCGCTGAAGTGCAGTTTCGTCGAGTGCCGTCTAACCTTTATAAGCATGAGTTCATTGACAAAAGATTTCAGCTTATTTTAAGTCCATCTTTTGAATCTTAACATCGCTCCTGTAATGTTTTACATGCTTCAACATCGGTGTTGAAACATCGATATTTTTTTCGACTAACATTGATGTTTTGCCAAGATCAATGAACATCGCCCATCCCTACATTTTTATGTCATTGTTTTGTTTTTTCCCACCTAACACATGCAGTCACATTCAATTTCAAAATCCAGAATGGAGTGTTAACTTGTTCGATTGAAATCCAGGATCGGAGAGTTCTTCCGTATTACAAATCGAAAAGGCAATTAGTGCGATACTAAATAAAATGCACGACTCGAACGCACGTACTTGCTCCTATGCTCGATTACATTATATGCTAAATATTCTTAATAGAAACGGCTAAATGTATTCTTAATTAAAATTTTTATCCATAAAAATGTTAAATTTTTTCTAAAAAAAATTAGTATGAACATTTTAAATATTTAATAATATAAATTCAAAAATAAAAGTTCAGAAAAAATCGCCCACCCGTTTTCAAAATATTGAATTTTCAAAAAACTTCAAAAATCCAAAAAAACTAGTTTTCGAAAATTTTGAAATGCAGTATTATTAAGAATTTGAAGGAGCTTTTGTATAAACATTTTGATCGAAATCCGTTGAGCAGTTTATGTGAAAGTCGAAAATCAAAAAAAAAATAGATGTATAACAATATATTAAGAAAAAATTTTTCCAAAATGTAGACCATACCAAAAGTAGATCACACATCAATTTTTATTAAAATCGTTATAGCCGTTTTCGAGATAATTAAGATGGTATAAAAATTGTATGGCAAGTACCGTTATATTTCGGACTAAAACAACGATTCAAAAATATATTTTGGACGATCACCTAAAACGCTCAAATACCAAGTTTGAAGAAAATCGCTTCAGCCGTTTAGGCTGTAGAGAGTTGTACAGATAGACAGACAGCAGACAGACAGACAGACGGAATTGCCGGACCCAATTTTTTGGTCTTCTCTATTATCGTAATGTCAACTTTTAATAAAATCCCGAGTTCGACTTTTTTTCCAAATGCAAAACTTGCACTATAATATCTATATCGCACGTAAAAATTTAAGTAGCCATTTCGTGATTTTAACTTTAGTAAAATGTTAAGAAGATAATACTATACTAAACTCGTTTAAAATTAGCAAAATCCTCTTTTTAACCTAGTATATCATACTAAAAATTATTGAACATATTACTAAATCGTTTAAAACTTGGCGCCAATGTTTTTAAATACCTGTCATAGATCTTAAATAAATATTTGATTAAAAAAAAACTACAGAAAAAAAACCTTCTATTAAGAGATGAGATACAGAGAAGAGGAGGAAATGTTTGAGAAAACCTCCGTCCAATCAGCGACTTTTTACAAAATTATTTCTTAAATAAATTAAATAAATAAATACATAAATTAATAAAATAATAAATAGATAAACAAACAATTAAATAAGTAACAAAAATAAATAAATTAATAAATAAATATCACAGACTTAATATATTAAATTTATAATTTAACAATTTTTTTATAATTGATGAAGTTGTTAATAATTTAAATGCAAAGATTATCATCAAATATTTTCTTTTTAGACATTTGGCAACACTATTGGCCCTACGAATGTCACTTACCAGACGCAACTCTGATAACAGTGGTGTCTGAAGACAACACTGTCGGCATAAAATCAAATGCGCTCTAAATGCTTTTCATTAGAGTCCTGCTTATATATATATGTGCCCTTATATGCATCTTCTTAGGGTAGTACCTATATACGTGCCGCAGGCCAAGGGATCGGCGCGGCTCTGCGTCGGTTGTCGTCGTTATACTCAGATATCCATCAAGAAAATGACGAACAATGAGAAATATAAGTCCTTCTTCTGCAGTAGACTAAATAAACAAAACAGCTTTTGCAATGCTTAGACTTAAGCTGGAATGCGTTCACGCATTTTTTTGTTGCGAAATTCTTGCCGCGAACGCATGTTGGCAGAATCCTTTTAGAATTGTAGCCAATTCAGGGTTAAGGCTAGACAATGGTTAATGTTATGCGTGCGACAAGAGTATAAGATAATGTCTGATGTCTGCAAGCGTAATATATCTTCCATCTTAGTTAGTTATCATGGTGAAATAGTTGTTTGAGTTTGTTGTGACTGTCAAGCATACATGCGGGGATGTTAGTATTAATAATAGGTAATGCTTCATCTGCATGGAGGGTACTTTTGCGGTGGCATTTTTCACAATATTAAACGGATGTAGGCAGAATGCAATATTAGTTAATCCGTTGCCGTTGGGGAAAAATGCTCATAGGGAAAATGGAAATTTTTTTAGTTTGAATTGCATCATTCGGATTAAGAAAATTAAGATATGTTGAACAAAGGAAATATGATAATTATAATGAATCAGTCGACTGAAACGTAAAGTGAATGGATGTGACTCGGGATATGCCAACAGTGTGACATTTGATAGATAATTAAAGTTTATGCGGCCCTGTAGGGTTAAAAGGGCATTCGACTTCCGAAAATTAAATGTTTGATGAAGCAGTCCCTAACGTGGAATATTTAACAATTTTAAGGGCGAGCATCTGTTATAAACTGTTATAACTGTTATAAACTGACATTTGTCTTGACTCGTCAAAAGTGAAATATTAAAGGACGATGCTAGACAGATCTCACTACCATTTTATAATAATTATAACAGCTTATAATCATTAAGAGAACAGAACTTTCTCTCAAAGTTAAAATTCCACAAGTCGCAGCCTATGGTACAATGTGACAAGCGCACAAGCCGACACATGTCGGTACGGCAACGATGGAGCTTACAGTGAGACGTAGCACGAAAAGCATGCACGGAAAGAATTGAAAAATCACCAATTGCAAAATTTTCCGTTGCAATTTACTAAATGTGTATTTTTCGTAAATCATAAGGGTTTTAACAAAGATCGGCAGAAAAATTGACCTGTTGACCAAATTTATACATTCACAAATATTGCTGAACTCTGTATAGATAGAAAAAGAAAATTATATGAATCAATCGACCTCTAACTGTGGAGGTGATAATTCGTCTTTCACAGAATTTGTGAGACTTTAAGTTTAATTTAAGTTCAGCTTTTCTCAAGTGGTGTTATAGCATAATGGTAGAGTGGCCGACCGGGAATCCAAGGGCCGCAGGTTAGATTCCCAGCCGGGCATCAAAATAATACAATCTTTTTTCACAATCGTGAGGTGGAAAACTTTATTGGTTGGGAAAACGAGCAAAGGAGGAGGAGCTTAAGCACCGGGACATCGAAAGGTGTGCTAGGGCCAATGAGGCCAGCGATGGCATCAGCTGAGGGAACATCGAAAGATGTTCCAATTACAAGCAGTGATTCTGCAGCAGCAACATCAACAGCCATAACAATAACGGCAACATCAGCCGATGTAAATACCAAGCGCAGAAAGCGAATCAAATGTGCGCCGAACTTGGTCAAGAGGCGATCCACCGCCACTTCAGAAAGCTTCCAGCTGGGGTGAAGACGTGATGATGTGATGTCAGAGGCAGCGCAAAAACAAAAACAACTTGGTACGTCACCCTCAGATCAAGAGGGTATCGAGTACATGTCTGAGGAAGGAGAAGAGCACTTCGCGACGGGCGATAGTATTGCTTTCGTGAACCTCTCCACGTCAGATGCGTCCTCCGAAGAGGATGAATTAAATGAGGAACAAGTAATGCTCAATAAAATTGGGGCAGTGAGGCGGAAATTCTACGTCTGAAATCTGAATTACAGCCTATGATAAGTGCTCTTAAAACCAAACAAGAAGTTCGCAGACAGAGGGAAGAAAAATACCTAGAAGAAAAAAAGCAGCTATAGGTCCAACAAAAGGTAGCGCAACAACAACAATAGCATAGATCTATGTAAGTCGGCCATATGTCAAAATTTTACTATTAAGCAGTTAAATAAAGATAGACTTACTATTCACTGCCTTACAGTGAAGCAGCACACAAAAATTAAAGTATTGCTAAAGGAATCCACGACTTAATTCTTTAGCTTCTCCCCTAATGCCGAAAAGTTTCAAACGGTCCTGTTTAAGGGCATAGATTCGTGAGTTCATTTAAGATCACCACGGGGATGTCCGACGTTTCAGCTAATGAAAAATAACAAAGCAGCAAAGCAAACAGTGGTAGAGAAACGCCCTATAGTGCGCCCTCCTAAAACAACGCCCGTCAACCACCAAATTTCTTACCCCAAAACGGCGTCAGGAAGGGGCAGTACGGTACAGCCTACACCAAAGGTAGCCCAACAGGCCCCCGTGCCTAAGGCGCCGGCGGCACAGGCGGATATTCTGGGCATTCTGCCATTCAGGGTCAGTTGACTGGCCTTCAAAACCAGATCAGGGAGCAGGCGACTAGGGTGGATTATTTCTACTCTGTTTTGCCGAGCTTAGCGGAACTTAGATGTTAAGGGCGCGCTGCCGGAGAGGCCCTTTAAGATCCTAGCTGTGAATGTAAATTCGCTGATTAGTACCGAACGTAGAGCGAATTCCAAAACTAGAAAACGAAAGTTATATGCATTTTTATAGACTTTAAGGCAGCCTTCGACACGATAGACCGAAGAGCCCTAATGCCCAAGTTGTATAACAAGGGATATGCAAACACAACTTTAGCTATTCTCCACAGATCTGAACTTTCTAAATACTTTGAAGTGAACATAGGACTTAGGCAAGGTTGTTACCTCAGTCCATTGCTATTTTCCCTTTATATTGATGACATCGATGAAATTTTTTCTAATGATGGAATAAACGTAGTTCATTGAGTGAGAGTAAGCTATCTTATTTTTGCCGACGATATCGTCGCCCTTGCAGAAGCCCCACAAGGTCTATACAATTGATGATCAACATGCTGGTCGACTACTGTGAAAAATGGAAACTGCAGAACAATCTTACAAAATCAAAAGTAATGATCTTTCGGCAAGTTGGAGGCAGAAATTGTGCCTTGAAGGGTGGAAGCTTTCAAACCAGAAAATTGAGATTGTTAATCGCGGTGTTATTATGCTCAATGACCCATATAGTTCACCCCGTAAAAATAAAACGATCTGGGTTATGAACATTTTTTTACTCTGCGTGGTTGGCAGCTGTGATTACGTTTTGACATTTCATTTTTTTGTTTACATTAAATAAATTGTTTACTGCGGTGCTCGGAAGTTGTCCTTTCTTGTTTTATCTTAGTTAAATAAATATAAAATAATAAACTATAATAAATAAAAAAAGTGCACTACTATCTGGATATTGTACAGCAATCCATTGATTTCGGAAAAATACTAATTCGTAAGCTCTACCCCGGTGAATATATGTCTTTAGATAAAAAAGAATCTGATTTTTGTTTAGTGGTGAATAAAAGAAGTGAAAGAAGAACTCAAAGTTCTGCTTAAGGCCTGTCCAATGGAGGATCTTATTCAAAAAATGCTAATACTAGTTGACAAATCACAGGAACTCAAGAATCCCCAGCATCAAAAAAAGAAAATCAATCAAATTTGCGTTTTGAAAATAAAAATTGTCTTCAAATAATTAGAACATTTTTCTTGCATTTCTGTCAAAGCGGAGTTGCTAGTTGTGTATAAGAGAAATAAATTAAGGCTCCCCCATACTATAGCGAAACTTTCAGAACCAAACCCACTAACTCAAGTAAAAAGGTAGAGAATAGACAAGAACAAAAAAAAACTATTAATTTGCCAAAAAAAATATTATAACTCTAGGGCTCCACTTGAAATAAATGATTGCAAGAAATGTGTCATGTAGTCTATATTTCTTGTGGAAGCTCCTTATGTTTGGATTTTTTTTATTTTTAGACATGAGAATCTGTATTTATTTCTTGTCTTCTCAGAAGAAATAAATGGAGAAATAAAATTTGACGTTTCGTGACATCACAAATTAATCGTGCACAAATTTCTCACAAAACATTGAATCGTGTTCATAGTTCGCTTATTTTCATGTTAAATTTTAATAATTCATTAAAAAAAACAGATTATACAGGGTGGCCCACGAATCGTGCTACAAAAATAAAACGTAATAACTTTTTTTCAGTGTGATTAATCGGCTTATTTTTTTTTTATTTTATAGACTACTATTTAGATTTATCAAAATGAATGCTTGGGATACTGAAAAAAGGAATTGGATAGTGCAGCGACACCATTCTTCGCAGTCCGTCATTTCCGTCCAAAGGGAATTTAGGCTGGAGTTTGGGGGACTCCCCCGAGCAGATGGACCATTATGAGGCTGGTGAACATGTTTGCCGAATCTGGAAGCATCGAACGAAGACCGTATCATCGAGATCCCAATGTTCGGGTTCAGGATACAATCGTGGCTGGTGCATCGGCAATACAGGCAAATCCAAGTGTTTCGACTCTTAACTTTTCGGGCTAAATTGGAGTTAGCAGACGGTCAATCCAACGGATACTTCATGATGACTTAAACTTGTTTCCATACAAAGTCCAAATTACAAGCAAGTTAAACACTCAGGGTTGCCTGTTCGCCTGGAATTTTACCGAAAAATGATTGCAATGGCCGAAGAAGACAACACATTGATAAATTGTTTGTTCATGTCTGATGAGGTCCATTTTGACTTAAACGGCAATATTAACAAGCAAAATTGCCGTATGTGGAGTGAATCGAATCCAGAAATGCTCCATGGGACGGAACTGCACCCAGAACGAGTCACTGTGTGGTGCGCAGTTTCATCAAGGTGTATTGTCGGGCCATACTTCTTTGAAGAAAACGGTGTAACACAAACTGTCAATGGGGGCCGCCATTTGAAGGTGTTGGAGGAGTATTTTACCCAGAACTTCGCCGAAGTCGTATCGCTTTCAGCAGGATTTGGTTTCAACAAGATGGAGCTTGTGGCTACCAATGGCGGAGCTCCAACGAAAATTCCCAAACAAATTGATATCCAGAAACTGCACTTTCCGCTTTTTATGGGGTTATGTCAACCAGGAAGTGTACAAAACGAAACTCAGGAATTTGACTGAATTGAAGCAGTCCATTAAGACAATAATTGAGGCGATCCCAATTTCAACCCTTCAGGCTGCAATGAACAATTTACTGATCAGGTGGAGCATATGCGTGGATGAGCGTGGAGGTCATTTGCGGTCTATCATCTTTGAAAACCATTAGTTATTTAAAATAAAATTTAATTTTTAATCCAATAAAAAAAATTAATGAAATATGTTATTTAAATTTCTTATTTTAGCACGATTCGTGGGCCACCTTGTACCTATTATAATTCTAGATCACATAAAGCGCTTAGCTCTTCTTGGAGAAGAATGACAATTCACGATTTATGTTTGACCACAAAGTAATGGCCGAAATAAATATTTCTAATGGAGTCGCGGCTTAAAGAACTCACCATCGTGTTTTATAATTGATTTTGTAGTTTTTTTGCAAACTTTTAATTTGTAAATTTATTCTGAATGCGTATTTTCGCGTCAGAGGGCCCCGACGAAGATCAACCAGCCAGTTACGGGGTGTTTGAATTGCATTGCACCGCGGAATAGCATATCTTTCGAAAGGTGGTGGCGGGTAAATAAAATTACTGTTATAGCTCTTTCTCCGTTGTGCTTTTCCTTATTGCTTGTGTAAAGAATAGGGAGTGCGGAGAGATGATTCAGTTTTACTTGAACAAAAGTAAGTTTTACTTTCCATTTCCATTGCTAAATATAGAATTGTTGGAAAGCGATTTGAATTGATTTTTTTTTTCGATATGTTATTGGATTGTATTCGTGTATATTAAACTAATAGTTGTCAAAGTCAATGCATTCAATTCTATCGTTGGTCTGTCTGCCTATCAGAAACAATAGGGGTTTTTCTTTTTTCTTTCAGAGCAGAGCATTGAACAGAGTTCGAACATATAGATTACGCACTGAACTTGTTCCAAACAGAGCGAGCTCTGAACACTGATATGTTTTTTAAACACAATTGAGCCACATAAATCAGAACACATTTCCATTTTAATCATAAAAACCAATATAACATAAAACCTACCCTTTTTTGTAGACTGGACTGCACAGCCAGATACAGAAAATCAACTAGGGATCACCTTCTTTCGTCAACTTATATATCTAATTATTTTTTCTTCCTATTTTCCTTCTTGACACACATGGCATTTGGTGCGTTCAGCAATTTATACTTACATGCTCAGTCAATTGTCTTCGAACACGTCGAGTGCGATCTACACATGTTCAGAAAGAAAAAAGAAACACACATTTGGAACTCTGCATGCTCTTAGTTAAAAAGAAAAACAAACAAATTTTTCGACAACTCAGTCTCTGCTCTGCCCTATCGGGAATCTGCCAGTCAATTTTGTCACCCACGAAATATTTTATTCCCTCGAAATTTTTCTTGCGATTGTATTACTAGTGTTAGCAAAAAAAAGATTGATGCACAGAAAAACACGGATTTGCAAAATTACAGAATAAGAAACAAATTTTTGTTTGCCCAACGGAAGGATTTAACTTGGCAAAATTGATATCTTTTAAAAATGGGAAACCACATAAAAATTGCAATAGTGTAGAAGCAGACTTAATCAATTATAAGTAGTTGTTTGTTTACTTGGCAACACCGTGGTTGACAATTCAAAATTGAAGTACCAACTTGTACAAGTTAAAAGCTAACCCTGGTGGTGAGATATGTAATTAAATTCTGGGTCAGGAATATTGAACTGGATAAATATCAAGATCTTGTAATGCATGCAAACCTCTGACCTATATAGGTCTTCGTGCATAATAAAACGCGGCTAATGAGTACAATTACTTATGTATGATTATCACCAGAAATCTGAGTATGAGAAAACATATGGCAGCAAAACTTGCTAAATCGAGAAACGCATTAAACGCAACCTGGAGGAGTGTTTTGGCACATAAAGAAGTAGATTCATCTTCGTTTCAAGCAACAGCTAAATCAATGATGTTTTACTCGGGGCATATCTGGGGTCATAAGGAATTTGATGAAGTTGAACAACTCTTGAGATACTTCCTAAAAAGAATATTTAAGCTACTGAATACTACGCCAAATCACATTTTAGTAGAAACCGGACTCTCGCCTTTATGCATTGAAACACTTAAATTGCAAGTTAACTATTATTCATCAAAAGTTGTAGTTATAGGTATGTATTTGCGCAATACTTATGAGTTTTTGAATTTTTTTTTGAAAAATGTTTTTTTTTTAACTTCTCTAATAATACAAATAAAAATGACCAGTGTCAAAATCTTTTGCATAAAAAATCTCACTCCTTATATGAACAAAAAAAAATGTTGGCTTATAAACGAGTAAGGAAAAAATAAGAAAGAACCCGAATAAACAACAACAAACTTGTGTGGCTAATAAAAGCGCTAGTCGTCTCAATGCAATTGATAAACAGAAAAAACCAGCATTAGGTTGGATCTGATAATGTGGGCTCGGTGGCGTGATGCGAAGTGCATTGGCTACTAAGCGGCTGGTCATGGTTCAATACACGATGAAGGCATAAGAAGTTTTTCAATTAAAATGAAAAAGTAGATCAGCACCACAAGAGCAAAGGAGTCTGATGATCGACCTTGGCAAGTCGTGAAATAGCTATAATTCCAGCCAAATTAGTTGAGAAAAAACTTGGTGGTAGCACACTCAAGTTGTTGTTGGGCATTCAAAGTCATCAAATGACTTTAAAAATATATTTAGATTTTTATTAGAAATCTTTTGCATATGATGTGATCGAACATAGAAGCAAGTTAGTGCGATCCAGTCGTGCATTTTATTTATAAGTCGGATGCGGGGTCTTCAAAATCTGTGCTGAGGGAAAAAAAATTCCGATATGAAACTAAATAAAATACACGGCTAGATCGCACCTACTGGCTCCTATGTTCGATCACATTAAGTGAAAAAAAGATGCTTAATAAAAACGGCTAAAAGTATTTTTAAATTCGTTTTTCACTTAATTTCTTATATACAAAAATTCTTAAATTTTTTCTAAAAAAAATTGGTATGAACATTTTAAATATTCAATATATAAATTTAAAAACAAAATTTCAGAAAAAAAATATTTTTTTTTTTCAAAAATTAAAAAATAACTATTTATCGAAAATATTGAAATGCAGTATTATTTAGAATTTAGGAGATCCTGTACACAAATTTTGATCGAAATCCGTGGAGGCGTTTATAAAAATTCGAAAATCAATAAAATGGTGTATAGCAGGTACCGTTAATAACAAAATATTTTTAAAAAAAATTTCAGCATAAATGTAGACCATACCCAAGTTAGTACACACACCAATTTTTATCAAAATCGTTGGAGCCTTTTTTGAGATAATTAAGATGGTAGAAAAATTTGTACCGGAAGTACCGTTATTTTTGGGGCTAAAACAACGATTCAAAAATCTATTTTAGACAATTACCTAAAACGCCTAAGCAATAAGTTTGAACAAAATCGATTCAGCCGCTTAGGCTGTACATCGTTCTAAGTTCTAAGCACCAAAAAAGTGGCTCACGCAATACCGTGTCTGTCTGTAGAACAACCTACAGCCTAAACGGCTGAATCGATTTTATTCAAACTTGGTGGTTAGGAGTTTTATTTGATTTTTCAAAAAAGATTTTTGAATCGGTGTTTTAGCCCAGAAAATAACTGTACTTGCCATACAAATTTTTCTAATATCAAAAATTGGTGCGCTTACTACTTTGGGTATGGTATACATTTTGAGCAAATGTTTTTTTTAAATATTTTTTTATAAACGGTAACTGCCATATAACCATTTTAATGATTTTCGATTATCTCATAAACGGCTCAAAGGTTTTTTTTTTAATTTAACTATATGCCTGGAGGACCTTAGGTCTTTTAAATGCAACCTGAATTGCACGGTACTAGTTTGGCACAGTGAATTTGCGAACCAGGCATTGACTATCTCATTTTAACCCATGGGCGGCATCCAATTAAAATTTGGTGTATAGAAAAGAATGCATCTAGCGTGGGGATCGAACCCACACGTCTAAGTTATCAATCAGGTACTTTATCCACTGCGCCATTGCAACCGTTTAAAAATTGTATGCAGTATGTCTATCGAATTATAATTAACACTGCATTTCAAAAAATTTAATTTTTCGAAAACGGGTGGACGATTTTTTCTGAAATTTTGTTTTTAAATTTATATTATTAAATATTTAAAATGTTTGTGTTATAAAAAATTAAGTGAAAAACGTCTTTAAAAATGCATTTAGGCGTTTCTATTAAGAATCTTTTGCATATAATGTGATCGAACATAGGAGCAAGTACGTGCGATCAAGTCGTGCATTTTCTTTTAATTTCCCTTCTAATTTTTTTTTAGAAATTAAAAGTCAATATGTATCGGCATCTTTTTTAAATCCTTTTTCATTTATTTCAATTCGAACTAACTGTTTCCATCATTTTTAGGTATTAATTAGCAAATGAGTAATCAAAACTGCATTTAACCGATTTCGTCCCTTTTCCTATGTTACATGGATCCACTTCATCCAATATTCGATACAATAATGAATTCCCCTAATAATATTATGTAAAATGGTTGTTCATATATTAAGAACCCTATAATAAACGCCTCCAAGTAACCATCGAACACTACAATAAAATATAAATTGAAATGAATTAAATGTAATTAATTAATCCGGTAATTGGTTAAACATTCAACTCTTCTCGATGAACATATGGTCGTTTTAATTTGTAGGTCGAAGCGCATAGAATTACATGTCTGCTTGTCGCTTTTCAGGAATTCCAGGTGCTTTCAGATGCGGATGCGGAGACACAAAAACTTACACTGATAATCTGTGATATCTGTCCAAAAATTAAAGCAATTTTCATCGCTGAACGCCTATATAAGTCCATAATGGGCTATATGATGGAGCAAATTCATACAAAATGTTCAATTTGCCAAAGAGGATTTGTATTACCAATAAATGCCAAATATACTTCTGGCCTTATCCTACTTGCGCTCTTTGGGTAAACACAAAAAAAAAAACACTTATTTTCCATTAAATTAATAATTTACATCTCGATAAGCTGGGATTGTTGTGTGTTTTTTTTTTTTTTAATTCTAGGCTTCACTGCATTATCTACCGTTTTCCATATGCGTTGTTGTGGCATATCACAATCATCGACATGGTGCGGCGTCCTCGGCATCATCGTCCTCTAGTACCATTAAAAGCCGCTTAATTGCAATGGCCTCGTTCAGTCCAAAAATTAATTAATTAGACCTGTTTTATAGGGGTTGGTGTTATGGACCCATTCGATTGTATAATAAGTTCGAAGTTGAATCCTTGGTTTGAGGGAGAACAACAGTCCGACCGGTGGGCTGGGCGGAGCGGTAGAAAAAAAAACAATATAGCATATCATGCCGTGCGGTTGTCAGGACGAATGTCTTTGCAGACAACAAATACGGATGAGCAGATGAAGTGAGGGTTATCTGAAACTGACCAATTGTGTATACCAATATGACACGAAAGGTAGATTTTGCCAGAAAAAAAATATTTACCTGCGATATAATATGTAATGAATTAAAAATTTGAATGAAACTTATTGAAAGTCACCGTTTCCTTAATTTTTGAGAATAGCAAACTTTCCTCTAAATGTGATCCCTAGTTTTTGTCGCACGGAAAGCGTTGAAAGTTCCAAGTAAACTGAACCAAAAACGATCATCAAGTTGATGAAATAAGTTGTTTTTCTTTCAACCAACTACGAACCACCGCGTTTGCAAATATGAGAATTATCTACCATTAATTTTCAAATTGAAAACCACTATCGTCATCGATCATTTTATTGACAACCGCGATTTGTATATTCCAAACCGTGGTTGTGAATACGGTGATCGTGGTGATCGATATCACGATCGCGATTGTCACATTGACAACACAGATTGAAAATTAAAAATGGCCCTACTCGCTACAAGTTATGTCACCTTCATTGAAAAAATGATTTAAACGTTACAATAATGTATGCCTATGGGCACCTACCTCCAAATGTATATTAAAATAGATTTTAATGATGTAAATTAGGAGGGTAACATGTAACTACCTACATAGATGGAATCTGGGTATGTAAATCTTACTCATATTATAAACTCGCAGATACCCGTGCGATGCTACGGACCCACGGGAATCTAATGAAATCATCTATCCACCTACAAAATTTCATTCAAAACCCTTCAGTCGTTGAATGCAGGCACAAACGACGAACAGGCTCCCCTAGCATGTTGGCGCTCGCTGTGCTCTTCTTGTTTATGGGCTGGTTCGCGAACCGCTTGCTGTTGGCAAAAAATTATGATTTTCCCGTGTTCGTTGGCTTTAACCATACATTTTTCCGGGATATAATGTAGCATGTAACCTATTCCAGACAATAATCTAATTCTGTACCAAATTTCATCCAGATCCGTTCAGCCATTCTGAAGTTATTGAGCAACAAACATCCATCCATCCATCCAAACTTTCACATTTATAATATTAGTAAGATGTGAAAGTTTGGATGGATGGATGGATGTATGTATGTTGCTCAATAACTCCGGAACGGCTGAACAGATCTGGATGAAATTTGGCACATGGACACACACATACTCGATTATCACATAGGTCATTTTTATCCCGCAAAAATGGAACCGAACAGTTCATATGCCTAAATAGGAGAGGCGTATATATGAACAAAATATATACTTGGTTGTTTGTTCCGCATTCATGCCTGAACCATTGAATGGATTTTAATGAAATTTGGTAAGCAGCTGGAAGATTAGCCATGATTTATTTTTCCCAACTTTATTTTTCTAGTTCTTACTTTTTGAAACCAATATTAAGTCTTCGCTTTGTTCGAGACCATGACCATACACGACGAACATCGAAGCCAACGAACACGACAAATTCTAAATTTTTGGCCAACAGCAAGCGGCTCGCGAACCAGCCCACATACCAGAAGAGCACTGCGAGCTATTGAAGGGTTTTGAATGAAATTTTGTAGGTGGACAGATGATTTCATTAGATTCCCGTTGGTCCGTAGCATCGCACGGGTATCTGCTAGTATGTATATATACAATAAAATTAAATGACTTAGGTGGGTAAAAGTCGTTTCGTAAACTTATAAGAACTGGCAAAAACATCACTTTAATCGGTTTTTTTTTCTAAAAAATCAAGAACTCCTTTAGATGACACGGATCAATAAAAATTTTATAAACAAAGTATCTCGAAAATTGTACAAATTTATTAATTTACTAGTGACTATAAAATTTAAAATAATTTTTGTTAGATTAGTTTTCAAAATATTGATTTTTCAATAAAATAATTTCAAAAATTAATTTTAATTTGAAAAAAAGCTATTCAAAATTTTGATATGCAGAATTAATTTGGCTACATAGATCTTCTTAAATATAAATTTTGGCAGAACTCCAAAGGGCCGTTAACGATAAAGCCAAAAAAAAAACATTTTATGAAAGTTATCGAAACTTTTCCAGTAAATTTGGTTCTGATTAAATGATAGCTAGTAGATACTAGTACCAACAAAAAAATTCTCTTCTTCCTTTTTTTATAAAAATCGTTGGAGCCGTTTTCAAAAGAATAAAATGCACGACTGGATCGTACGAACTTGCTCTTGTTGCTAACAAATTTAATGTAGCTAACCATTGAGGTTTAGTTAGTTAGGTGTATTTATCCTTTACAGGTGTAAAAACTATCTAGGTAAGATTACCATGATTCTTAGTATAATGAATTATCGAATGGATGTTTCAACGAAGAGTAACATTGGTACCTACTTACAAATGTATATTTAAATAAATTTTTGGATTTTAATTATGTAAGTTTTGAGAGTAAAATGTATGTACATACATATATGTACATATACATGGAACCTTACTATGTAAATGTGTACATATAATAGTGCGAATAAAGGATGTGGAAGGGTAGATAGGTGACTAGATACATAAGATTCATGTGATTTTTAAAGACACGTCATATGTATATATAAATGTATGAGGGCCTAAATTGTATTTAGTATTCAGTGACGTACGCAAAAATTCCTAAGAAGGGAATAATAATAAAGTAGAAATTAATGGATAATACACATAAATAAATGCTTTTATATTGCTTAGTCGTTATAGTTTGACCGAAAACAAAGTTGCCTTTAGAATTCATGGATAGATAAGAATATATCACAAAAAATTCAAAAATAGTTGGAGCGGTTTTTTAATAAATTAATTGTTTATGTATAAAATTTTGAAAACATTTTTAGAAAAAAAATGTATAAGCCATTTTGAAAATATTATTAAAATACATATAAAATTCATATTTCAAAAAAATTCTGTGACAAAAAATTGATTTTTCAAACAAAAATTTTATTTATTTTTTAAAAATCGAAAAACTTTTTTTTCGAACATTTTTGTATTCACTTTTATTAACAATTTTAGGGGACATTTGTATAAAAAAAATTATTTTAATCGGTTCATCCAATATTGAGAAAGTTAAAAATATAAAAAGTGGTTCTGTGGGAAGTACCGTTAGTAAGTACGCAATTTAAAAAAAATAGTTTTATACTTGAAAGTGGACTGTAGTAATATAAGAACACACACATTTTTTTATAAAAATTCTTGAAGCCGTTTTCGAGAAATACATATTTTCTTAACGGTTTTTTTTAAACATTTGTATGGGAGGTATCGTTGTTTATTATTTTAGGAATATAGTTTTTTTTAACTTTTCAAGAAATCGTCAAAAAACTATCAAATACGAAGTTTCGACAAAATCCTTAAGGTCGTTTTTGAAATTTTGAGTTTTCAAAAAAAGTTTTTGTTTTCAATTTCCAAAAAAAAATTATTTTGAAAAACTTTGGCTTACAATAGGTGCCATAAAATAAGGTAAATAGCAATAAGGTCTAATCCGTTTTATTTCGAATAAAAATGGAAATAGAGACGAATTTGTTTTTATTTTTATTCGTCTCTATTTCCTACAAAAATGGTAATAATATCGATCAACATTTCGGCCTTATTTCCAGGGAAATTTTCGATGATATTTCCATTAAAAAAAAAGACAATTCTACATTATTACCAAGGAAATTCATGTTTATGTATGAAAGGAACAAATAATTCTTACTTCTGTAAATATATGTAGGAACATAACTCCTCGGGACATAAGTCCAATTTTTACTTGAGATATATGTATGCAGGTTCTATAGGGCAAGTTTTGCATTTGGAAAAAAAATCGAACTCGGGATTCTAACAAAGTTGACATTACGATGATAGAGAACACCAAAAAGTGGGTCCCGCAATTCCGTCTGTATGTCTGTACTACGATCTACAGCCTAAGCGGCTTAACCAATTTTATTCAAACTTGGTCCTTAGGCGTGTTTAAGGTAATTGTTTGTATTGTTGTTTTAGCCCCAAAAATAACAGTACTTGCCATACAAATTTTTCTACCATCTTAATTATCTCGAAAGCGGCTCTAACGATTTAGATAAAAATTGGTGTGTGTACTACTTTTGGTAGTGTCTACATTTTGCACAAAATTAATTATTATTATTATATATTATTTTCATATTTATTATAACTATTATTATTATTATTATTATTATTACAACCATTGTATTGATTTTCGGCTTTCTCATAAGCGGCTCACCGGAATTCGATCAAAATTTTTATACAGGAGCTCCTTCGAATTCTAAAGATTACTCCATTTCAACATTTTCGAAAAAGAGTTTTTTTTGGATTTTTGAAAAAAAAATATTTTTTTTTAATTCAATATTTCGAAAACGGGTGGAGGTGGAGGTGGACGATTTTTTATGAAATTTTGCTTCTAAATTCATTTTATTAAATATTTAATATTAATATTTCATACCAATTTGTTTTTAAACAAAAATTTAAGAAGAAGAAAAAACGACTTTAAAAATGCCCTCAGCCGTTTCTATTAAGAATCTTTTGCATATAATGTGATCGAACATAGGGGCAAGTACGTGCGATCCAGGTGTGCATTTTATTTTCATTTTGACTTAAGCGGCCCATACACATAACACTGATGTATGACTCTTGTGTCAGTGTAATTGAATGTGTAGCGTGTGTGGGCTTGTGTATACACAGATTTCTGGTGTCGAACAATGTGTCGCCAAAATCAAAACATTTTGATTTTTCGTGTCTGTGCCTCAGCCTGTGCTATGTGTGTGGGAATGGGTATAACACATCCGATGAATATTTCAGTTCAGTTGAATTCGGGTCGTGTTCGAGTATAGACGTTAATATGGCTTACGGAGCTGTGAGTTTTGGATATCATTTATTGAGCTCTATAGGGAATTGCCTCAGTCTTGTTGATCGTAAATAAACAACTAATGTGTGCGGATTGGTGTTGCGTGTGTGTCTGAATGGATATTTTTTGCCGTGGCACCGATGTCGACACGAGTGTCATGTGAATGGGCGGCTTTATGTCCCACTTTGGTAGGTACATAAAGATCACGGCGTATCAGAATCTCGGTGCGTTATGAGGGCATGCTGCCTCCCTGCAACCCCCCTGGTAAAATTATATGATTTAGAGTGGGGTCCACTTTGGGCGTATAATACAAAGTTTTTTCGTCATTATTACAATTTTGGTAAAACCTATTTCGGTTTCATTTCCATATGGTTTCTATATTATTAACAATTATAAATTGTCCACTGAAACACGTTTTGCAAGAAAGTCGCTTTTATAGCCTACTTTTTCATTCGACATTATTTCCTTCGGCTTAGGCAATAATGCAGATAATGTAAAATCGGTCTTTTATTCACCTCGTTGGATATAAATTCGATTGAGTACCAACTGACCTTATTGCGATCCACCTTATTTCACGACACGCAAAAAATAAAAATAATTTAGTAGTCCCGGTGAAATTCAACTGATTCTAAATGACCAAACAAACAGAATGACAGCCCATCTATCCGGCCAAGCGATTATGCGTATACAAATTGATAATTTATTCATTTGCGCCAAACTCTGTAATTAGTTTAAAATTCCAACGTTAAATATTAAAACAATCATATACTGGAGGCCTGGGGGGCAGATGAGTGTTTTGATGATTGTTGTTGGCTTTGGAATATCGCACATAATGGGCGTTGCGCTGGCGTGTTTTGTTGATTGTGTTAGTGGTTGTTATATCATGATATTGGTCTTTATTTTGCGGTAATGCAATTTTAATTATTGTTTTTTTTTGCTTTTTTTGTTTGTTTTTAAATCTGGATTATATTGCTTCAATTGAAATCGGCTCTGTTTTTTTGTTTTTAATATGTTTGTAGGTTGTATAGTTAAATTATGGGCAATAAGCAATTTCGCATGTTACGATAGCGATAAGGTGGGTTGTTGGAAATTTGGTGGTTTATTATGGCAAGTGATCTGGGTATACAGAAGTGCATATCTTTTGAAATCAATATCATATTTCATCGAATATGGAAGGTATAGCTTAAAGTGGTAATTGTCAATCATGTCGCCAACACAACTCGACTAGTTCTCCCACTCTTCGAATATCTGGGTCCTATAACAGAACGTGACAATTTAACAAGTCTAAATACAATACATAAACAATATATTCTTAACAGGAAACAAATCGTCTGGTAAAGAGTCTCCATTTAAAAAAAAATAAAGCTCATGATTGAAAATCTTGGTTTTTCAAATTATAAAGCAGAGCTGGAGATTGTTGTTTTAGAGAAGAAACTTGGCTATTCCCCTTTATATATTACTAACAGATTAAGAGGGGACATTAGTCTTATTTTTGATTAAACATCGATTGTTCTCTGTTTCGAAAGTATCGATCATTTCCGAAAAAAACGATAGATACAGTGGTGTATTAAGGATTTGGCGCCCCGGGCAAATACGTTTTGCCGCCCTATAGGTAAATTTAAAATAAAATGCACGACTGGATCGCACGAACTTGCCATTATGTTCGATCACATCGTATGCAAAAGGTTTTTCTAAAGGATCTAAATGTATTTTCAAAGTCGTTTTTTGCATAAGTTTTATATTTAATTTAGCCTGTTGAGCGTTGTACAGGCAGACAGATAGACAGAACGACAAACGGAATTGCGAGGCCAACTTTTTTGGTGTTCTCTATCATCGTAATGTCAAGTTTGAGTAAAATATCGTGTTCGATTTTTTTCCAAATGCAAAACTTGATCTATATAGTATGTGTATCGCAAATAAAAAACAACCATTCTTCGCTCTAGCTTAGCCCGTAAAGGAGATAATTATTAATTTTTTTTAGAACGGAAAGCATCTTGTTAAGAATTACTTTTAAGCGCTTCAAGAGTAGCTAATACCTGATTCCAATCATAATTAAAGCTGAAACAGGCATCGTCCTTCGCAGACGATCGTGTATTTGATAGATTTTTTACAGTAGCAATATCTGGCTTAGTCAAAAAGGATTGAAATAATTTTGCACATTCCGATTGTTGGCAACGCAATAATTATTTTTAATGTCTTAAAATTTCATTTTATATTATTTTGCATTCTCTTGTAGTTCCTTTTTCTTTGCTTGTACCAATGAGGCACTTAAAATAAAATACGCAAAATATATATATTGCATTTATACATTTATTTTATCTCTTTAAATAGAATTTTGGTGTGATCACCAGAGATCACAACACCGATAATGCTGTGAGAAAAACCTATCTATTTTTCAGAGAGCCAAAAAATTTGGCCGGCAAAATTGACGATTGTGCAGCGCCAGGAACAAACGTTGCATACTATGGCATTTTTCTTTAATCTTATCTTGTAGGCCATTATACTAACTTGAGTGTAATATATGAGCAATTGAATATTGTGTAGACTTCTTGTTTGCATAATTCTCACAGTTGCACATTTTTGTTTAATTTAGCAATGGCAATTGGATAAGAAAACGTAGCTAAAAACCGATGTTGGTCTAAAGCGGATATCCGTTTATTTTTTAAGGGGTGGCCGTGGCGCGATAGTTGTGTGCTCGCCTGCCAACCTCGTGGTCACAGGTTCGATTCCTGCCGTTGTCTATTATTATTATTATTATTAATAAAATTCTTTATTTTATTATGAAATGGTTAACAATATTACTATCCTAAGAATAAGGTCTTGGCTATTCTGCCGTCTGCCTGATATGACATTTCATTTAATTTATAAAAAAAAAAGTACAAAAGAAAGAATTAGGGGTGGCCGTGGCGCGATAGTTGTGTGTTCGCCTGTCAACCTCATGGTCACAGGTTCGATCCCTGCCGTAGTCTATGTCTTCTTATTTTCCATTAAAACCAATTCTAAAAATAATTGTCATACAATGAGTTGCTGGTTTACTCATTACATGCTGTTTAGGCATAACACTAACAACATGTGATTGAGTAAAACTAGTATACCGATAAAATATGACAAAAGGATAAAAAAATTAATGCGAATTATAAGGGACATCGATAAATAAGACACGGAAATTTCTCCGCATTAGTTCAGCCGCCATCCCTGGAGATAAAATCTGACACAACAACCACCTACAGTCTCCGAATATCACGCCACACATCTTTCCTATCATTCTTTCTCTTCCTTAACCACACCCTCACGCCCGCGCTGTGTTGAAACATTTAAAGGGTATTCATAATCCCTTGAGCGCGTGTAGATTATAAAAAAAAAAAAAAAAAAAAAAATTAAAAAACTTAAAAAGTGTAATTAATGCTAAGATGTTAATTTTTCAACAATTTTGGCATGATTTCAAACATAAAAAGTATCAATTTAAATAATGAATGAAAGTAAATTAATTAAAAAGAAAATTTTAATGATTATATATTTTTTTCCTTTTTTAACAATTTTGACATGATTTGAAACACAAAAAAAAAATATCAATTTAAATATGATTTGAAACACAAAATAAATACATTGGTAGTCGTAAACTGCAGTAACTGGTTGAATTTTTCGTTTTATTATAGGAAACTGTTACGAAAGTTTACCGCATGTTGGCAATACTTTTGCAAAATTGACCATCCTAATGCTCCGTTCAATATTTCATGGAGTCGTTTTGGAGACAAAAAGCTCTCTTCGAAGTATAAGCGGCGGATTTCCTGCAAAATAATGCAGGCCGCAATGAAGTGGTGGACATCTTCGTTTTCTCTTGTGTTACATAAGCTACAGATTTGTGGTAGATCAGCTCGATGTGGTATAAAATTTAAGCTTAGGAGCTCCACACGTACTCTAAAAATGCAGCTTATAGCTTCGCTCGAAAATTCGTTGATGAAATAGTTCTTACCCGATGACAACTGGTGATTGAGGTTTCTATACGTGTTCCTGGATGTTTTGGAAGTTGCTCTAGTTATGTGCTGATTGTATATTTTCTCATCTACTTTTGCGATTACGTCTGCAAACATACCCGGCCGTTCATCGACATTTGACACCATAAGTGGAAGATTAGCCCCATTGGCCTGAGCTAATTGATTACAGTCTTTGAAAGGGGAGGAATTCGTTTGCAGAAGACTTTCCATGATAGTTTTATGAAGACTTCTACCACTTCTTCGAATCACTCTCATTAAGTAATCGGCGTTGGCTTTGAGATTTTTAATGTATATAGGCGTTATCCCAGACTCCACATAAGTAGCATAATTAGGCGTTCAATTTGGCAATTTAAACAGTCGCTTAAAAAAATGGCGCTGAGTCGCTTCAAACTCTTCGAAGAAAAATTGACCATACGCCTGTACTCCATAACACATACATGTGTTCACTGTTGCATGAAAAACGCGGTATTTTGACGCATGATCAACTTCTTGGTTTGCGAAAAACCTTGGCCACATTAAGCTCAAAGCTATTTTATCCTCATTACTTTTTTGCTTCACGTTCCTTGAAAAGTTTAGATTATGCGTAATCAGAACTCTAAGATATTTAAATTCTTGCAAAACTTCTATACGTGTTCAACGACCAATTTTCTTCGGGCAATCTTCTTCTTTGACGTGCTTCAAAAATCATCACCTTAGTTTTGCTTGTATTTACATGGAGGCCCAACCTATCGCAAAACGTATTAAGTTTGTTAATTTGTAACTGCAGGGTGGATGGGTTGTCAGCCAATAGCACTAAGTCATCAGCGTAGAGCAAAACTTTTACTTGGATACCGGCAAACAGTATTCCTCCAGGAAGTACCTCACAAACATCGTCAATAAATAAGGAGAAAAGCAATGGGCTTAATATGCAGCCTTGTGGAACTCCAGCCGTTGTTTCAAACCATTCTGAAAATTCAGAACCAACCCATACAGAGGCACTCGATGAGGCAAGAAAATTGAAATACATCATAAGGAATTTGCGGGAAATCTCCAGCATCGAAAGCTTGTACAACAAATCTTGTCGGTTAACCTTGTCAAATGCCGCTTTAAAGTCCACGAAGCAGCAGTACAATTTCTTCTTTTTGTCTATTGACTTTCTGGCAATATTAGTTAAGGCGAAGATGTGGTCCATCGTTGAGAAACCTGCTCGAAAACCGGCTTGGAAAATGCTAAGTAGATTTCTTCCTTCGTTCCATTTGGAGAGCCTTTCGTATAGAATAGAAGTCAAAATTTTCCTTAGACTATTTAAAATAGAAATTCCTCGATAGTTTTCTGGGAGGTTTGCATCTCCTTTTTTTAAAATGGTGAAAATAACTGCTTTGTTAAAGTTTTTTGGCACATATGAATCGTTATATAATCTGTTAAAGTAGATCAGAAGATAATTCTTTAGCTGATCGGTGCTTTTTTTATAAAACTCAACGGGAATCCCGTCTATGCCAGGTGCTTTGTTGTTTTTTATTTTGTAAAGAGATGCTTCTAGTTCCCATAACGCTATTAGGCTATCCAATTCTTCGACTGTAACATTAGGTAAAGCGTAAGAAAAAGTGTAATTATTTTCATCAGGCAACAAAAGGGTTTTAAAATGAGCTCCTAGTGTCTCAGCTCCAAGGGTGTTCATTACACTTCGACTACGTCCACTTAGTATAAAGTTTGAGGTACACAAATGATAGTGAAGGAGTAATTTTTTTTATTTTGGGAAGACGGAGCTGAGGTATTGATAACTCTGATAATATGCTCTTCACATTCTTCAAAACTGGTTGATGATTGAGAAGGAAGAGAAATACAGTGGCGGTTTAAGAGAGATTTATAGAGTGGAGAACTATTCTCCTTCCACTTAAGTTTCGAAAAATTATTGGATACTCTTTGAGCGTCTTCATTAATAAAATTCACTTCAACTTCTATTGACAAATGCGAATAGAAGTTCTGAATTCTGACTTTGAAGTCTGTTAAAGAGTTAAACCACTCAGCCGATATTGCACAAATGTCAATTACGGACTGACCTTGACCACGTGAGCTCTCCATTACTGTCGATTTTAGATGCAACATTCAAAACGAAAAGTCCAAAATTCTCAAAAAATTCCGTTATAAGTCTGCCTTTCTGTTAAAATGTTTATCTTTGGAGTTTCTGCTGGGATTAAGTAAATTTTGAGAGTTTAAATTATGTACAGATGGATTTTGATAGCCCCCAATACGAGCATTAAGGTCTCCAATGATCATAATGTTCTCCAAGTTAAAGTTATTTACAAAGTTTACTAAACCATCAAAGTCATTTTGCCAGTTATTGCAGTTTAGGTAGACTGGGATGATTGAATATTAAAAATTATTGTTTGAAATTTGAAAAATAAGTCTGTTTTCTTAAAAAGATTTTAAACTTAAATTTGTAAAATATTTAAGAAATTCGTTTTCATTTTTTTCTTCCAAAAAGGTTTCTAATAAGATAATTACATCGAAATTTTGAATATAGTTAAACAAATTATTTTGCAAAAGTTTACTTCTAATACCTGTTATATTATATGATAAAATCGTTAAATTGTATAAATTATTGTTAATACTAATATTTGCTGTTGTCTATGTCTTCTTATATTCCATTAAAAACCAATTCTAAAAATGTTGCTGGTTTAATCATTACATGTTGTTCAGGCATAACACTAACAACATGTGATTGAGTAAGCTACTCATAAATATTTTAACAAAATAAAATAAAATAATGCGAATTATAAAAGACATAAATAAATAAGACACGGTAATTTTCTCCGCATTAGTTCAGACGCCATCCCTAAATCTGAGACAACAATCACCGTCTCAATACGTCGCGCCACACATCTTTCTATCCTTCTTTCTCTTCTTTCACCGGATGTCGCGTTGTGTTAAAAACATATAAAGGGTATTCATAATCCCCTGAGTGCGTGCTAAATTAAAAAAAAAAAAAAAAAAAAAAAAACTATACGTGCATGGGTGCCTTTATGTCACGGGTCACTTTGGCAATGAGGTTTTCTGCAATTGTTATTCTTCTAGCAGGAGAAAACTAAATGCCGCATTTAATAATATTGCACAATATGAATTTAACGTAAGGCGTGTCGACAGAATATCGCATTTTTCCAGGGCACTATATAATATGTCATTTGATCATCTTCTGCGTATGGGTCACTTATCCTACTTTCGAATGTGATCCAAACAAGTCAACCTAGTTTCCTTTTCAACAAATTAAATTTTATTAATTCAAGCAGAACTCACCAACTTGATCTCCCCCGCTTCTCTTGCCTTACATCGAAACCGCAGCTTTTCATTAACTCTATCCGTTTTTATTACCTACATATACTTTTAATGTATAGTCTCTTTTTCTAATGGATTACGTTAGCATATGTTTAAATAAATATGTAAATCGTTTTATTTTTGCCGCCCCTCGTAGTACTTAGTACACATAATAAAAACTATCTGAATAAGTAATTTTCTTTGTAAATGTATATCTTTTTTACTTAAAATAAAGAAAAAAGAATCAAATAAACATATAGGCTTTGCAGCGCACTTTCTTGTGAAAGTTAAGAAATAAAAAATGTTGAACTTTTTTATTCATATTTAAAAAACAAAGAAAAACAAAACTTAAAATATTTTAAGTTTACAGAAAAAAAAGGGAATAAACATTAACACCATTATCTATATATATAAAAGAAAGTCGTGTTAGTTACACTTTGAATAACTCAAGAACGGCTGAACCGATATGGCTAAAAATTATTGAGGATGTAGCTTAGAACCGCTGTATGTGAAGAAGTCAATTTACCAGAAAACGATGCCCATTGGGATACGGCAAACGTTGAAGCCATTATATCTGCATCTTCAAGTCAGATACGCACACATTTGCTATCATCATTTCGACATGATTTCCATCGAATTCATCTAACCTGTGGCACAAATACAAGGATAATAATGTCAGAAGATATTTTACATCAAATTCATGTCAGTTCCAGAAATCACGAGATTGAGATGAATGACGAGATACATAATCGGGCTTTACTCTTGATCGAAGATATGTGTTACCTCATGTGCGATAGTTTATTAATCAGGTTATGAATGCCAATGCCAAATCATGAAATGAATCACACATTTAATCGAGAATTTGAACGGGAACGTGAATATGATCACACAAAAAAAGTAAATTTGTGTTACATTAATGAAGGCTATTGATGATGGAAATGGTGGTTTATATTTCCTGGATGCCCATGGTGGAACTATAAAAGATTCCTCATGTCAGTAGTTTTAGCCACTGTGCGATATCCAACATTTCGGTTGCAGTTGCTTCTTGTGGAATAGCAACCATTTATTAGAAGGATCCCGTACTGCTCAATCAGCATTAAAATTACCGTTAAATCTTTAAACTATTGAAGAACTAACATGTACAATTACAAACAACTCAGCAATGGCCAACGTTTTATCAGCATCATAAATCATCATCTGGGACGAATGCACAATGGCGCAAAAACGTCCATTAGAAGCATTTAGCAGAACACTAAAAGATCTACGCAATGACTCGAGATGTCTTGGAAGATCAATGATTTTACTGTCTAGTGATTTCCGCCAAACACTGTCAGTTATTCCAAGACCAACGGCTGCCGACGAAATAGCCTCAAATCATCGAATCTATGGCGCTATGTGAAGAAACTTCAGCTGACAACAAACATGAGAGTTGCATTTCTTAATGATACATCTGCTGAAGGTTTCTCAGAGCAATTGCTGACTATTGGTAATCGTCGAGTTCCTGTCGCCGAATCGAGCGGATTGATTTCATTTCCTCATAATTTCTGTAACTTTGTCTCATCGAAAAACTTATCATTATAGTATTGTCATCAAACATCATTATGTACTAACTGCAAAAATAATGAATGGTTAAGTAAGCGAGCAATTTTAGCGGCTACGAATAAAGATGTAAATGACCTAAACTACATAATTCAGAATGAGGTCATTGCAACAATGCATTCATTCACATCTATTGACTGTGAAATAGTGGCTGAGGTACCACAAGGAAGTGTCTTAGATCCAATATTGTACCTATTATTTACACGTGATATATACCTCAAACAAAAGACACTATCGTAGCCACGTTTGCTGACGACACTGCAATACTAGCAGAGGACCAAACGATAAATGACGCTACGACTATATTACAAAAAGCTCTGAATAATATCAATAATGAAGTAAAATCAGTCCATTTAGATTTCACGTATAAAAAAATTAATAGATTACCGGTATTTGTTAATACGGTTCAAGTTCCGTTTGCTAATGAAGCAAAATATATCGGAATGATTCTAGACGCAAAATTAAAATGGAAAACGCATGTTAAAAAAAATGCGAAGAGTTAAATAATAAACTCAGAGATATGTACTGGTTGCTCGGGAAACAATCTAAGCTCAGTATCGAAAACGATCTAATTTAGTACAGGCAGGTGCTTAAGCCTGTCTGGATTTACGGTATACAACTCTGGGGTTATACGCGAGATTCTAATTTAAATATCTTACAAACATTTGAAAATAAACTGCCAAGATCGTTAAGAAATTTTGCCCGAAATCATAGAAAACGGCTATTACAACACTGTAATAATACTATAATCGAAATTATCGATGAGGCGAATTTAGTACTCCGCCTGCGATGGACTAAGCCTTCCGATGTGGTGCACTAAACGAGAATCCGCTTTAAAATCGCGGTATAAGCAGGAACTATCACCGGATAGTTACCTGCAACACGTTAATTAAATTCGTTTAAAATAAATTGCTAGATAAGTTTCAACTCAGTTGCAATGGGGAGGAGGTGGTGTTTTTAGTGTAGTAAGAATCTCACACTCCTATGAGCACCTGTTTTTCGGCCCTCATAAAGCCATTTGAAGGTTTTACACCTACCTGCGAAAAGAAAAAATCTATTGACTGTGTAACAAAATAATGAAGATGAAGCCACCAACTATCCAATTGAATTTTTAAACTCCGTGGATGTGCCTGGCTTACTACCGCATAATTTAAGTCTAAAGTTTGGTTCCGTAGCAATTGATGAACAATATGATTTACGCGACGATACCCAAAGGAAAATTCGACGGTGATGAAGTTCTCATTCCGAGGATCCCGAAGATGCCAACCAATATGCCGCTTGAGCTTAAAAGACTTCAATTTCGGATCCGTCTTCCATTCGCCATGACCATTAACAAATCACAAAGCCAATCCTTGAGAGTTTGGTTTGAATCTGGATTACCCATGTTTTTCCCAAAGTCAATTATATGTATAATGGGTCGGAAGATCATCTGAGTTGTTTGTTCTTTGTTCTTCTTAATTTTTGTATCTGTATTTCCCAATAAAAAATTGAACTTACTAAAATCCAAAATTAGCTTATTTATTGCATCTAAGGCGGAACAGAGTTCGCCGGTTCAGCTAGTAAAATCATAAAAAGCCATTTCGATTATAAAAATAAATAAACAAATATTTTAAAGCAAAATGAGAGAACAAAAAACAAGTGCATTTTGATATTTATGGTAGTGATTTTCATAAAAATACAAGAGTGTGAGTGTTAATGACATTTACAACTAATAAACTTGTGCGGATGAATAACCATTCATTCCAATATTATCGATTGGAGTACCTGGGCGAAAGCCATATTAATTTGGACTAAAAGTCGCAAAAAATCTCAATTAAAATCTATATTATTATCGATAGACTATCGATGTTTAAGCAACCCTACATAGTATTAACTAATTCTTCAAGAGATGAAAACAGCTCTGTATGTGTTGACAGTGATGAGAGAAAAGAAAATTCCGCAAACTAAACAATTATTTCGATATTAGATAATATTAATAAATATTGTATGTAGAAGAAAACGTAAGCAATATGTAAAATATTATCTTTGTTTTTTTTTTGTTTTGCTTTTTTTTATTTTATTTTGTTTACAATAAACTGATTTGATTTGAATCATATCATGGATGAAAAAAGTTAAAAAGTTTTTCCTATCTTAATTTAGTTTATCGGGTGGGGGCTAGAAAAAGATTGCCGTCTGGTAGGTCCATAGTATCTTCAGTTTGTTCGTCAATTATATGATAATTTTCAATGTTATAGATATTTAGACGAAAAACATTGCACAATGTCACACAGCATTTAAATATATTGGTGGGAAAAACCGGGTTAACCCTTATGTGAACTAAACACGGCAATTTTCCTTTTAGTACTCCAAACGCACATTCTATGAAACGCCGATTGCTATTGTTAGCACTGTTGTATCTACATATTCACTTTATTTCACAAAAGAATGGAAATCCAACTATTTCTCACTTTTCACATTTTGAAATGGCAATTTTCGTTTTATGTTACCATTTTGTTTAATACTTGTCGTATTTTATTTGTTCTACAAGTAAAGGGTCCGCCAAATAACTTTTCTTTTGAAAATACTATAAAAAAAACTACTGAATATTTTCTCAAATTTCTTTTTTTATTTGAAAGCACAATCCTTCCGGTTAATAATGGGAAATAATTTTATTCAAATGGCTGCCTTGGCTGGCCATGCAGTAGCCTACACGATCGGTCCAATTTTTAAGCACATTATCGATTGTGTGCAGCTGTATTTCACCAATGGCTTCACGAATATTGTCCTTTAAAGCGTCAATTGTCTCTGGCTTGTCGGCGTAACACTTATCTTTTACGGCACCGCGATCTTCAAAAACAGGGCGCAAAACATCAAGTGTAGCTTCGGCTGTGTGGCACGTAGCGCCGTCCTGTTGAAATCAAATATTGCCAATATCCTCTTCAATTTTTATGTACAAAAATTCGTTCAACATGGCCCGATAACGATCGCCATTGACTGTAACGGCCAATTTTCAAAATCGGCATCTTCTCTAAGTCGATCGTAGGCCCACTTAGCGAAGCGAAAACGCATTGGATGGTCAGTTGGCTTCAACTCCTGAACCATGGCGTCATACCATGGTTTTTATGCAAAATTCGTCTCAATGATTTCTCCGAAATGTTCAATTGTTGAAAACGACGGTGAATTGATCTTGATGGCGCTTCACGCACACTTTCTGCCACAGCAGCAATATTCTCGGGTGAACGAACTGTTTTTGGCTTTTCACGCTTTGGTTTATTGATAAGGATGCCAGTTTCTTTCACTTTTTTCACAGGATAACGAGCATACGGAGCTGACGGTGCTTCTCTTCTTCCAAAACAGGTACGCAATTTTCGTGCACATTCTGCAACATTACCATGATTTTCAAAGTAATGTCGCAATATTTCCCAGCGTTGTTCAAGCGTATACACAACCATATTCGTTCAGCGGAAGGATAAAACTAATTATCTGTCAAATCAGACATGAGCTAAGTGTTACCATTCACGAAATAAGCACAAGTTGAAAAAAATTTACTTTTCGCGTTGTGTTATAGGCCCCTGATCCTATAAAAATTGTGATACACCTTTTCGTAGCTATAAAGTTATTTAACCAAATCATAAAAGTGCTGATCATTAGATCATATCGGAGTGGTACAAAAACTTAAGAATCAAGTTTTTTTGGTATTAAAGATTTTGAAAGCGTTGGGCATTTTTGATTGGGGTATAAACTGCAAAGAGACTACTAATTTAGTGTAATGAAATTCTAAAATCATATATTATACAATGACCATGAGTATTTAGAACTTACAAGTAAGCAAACAAAAGCTGGTCTACCACAAAGAAGTAACCTAGGACCAACACTATTTTTTTTTTAAATTGGCAAAATGTTTGCCAAAATAAAAATGACAGAGAATTTGGCATAAAATGCTTCCAATAATATGGCTATGTATTAACACTGTACTGACGCCAATTTCCAAATTATGCAATTCTAGAAAAAAAATCGAACTTGCTCATTTTTTATTGACAAATTGCCATTTTAAATATCAAATCTTATTAAAGCTTAACTACATTCAGCACACTTATTAAGCCTTAACGCATTGAATACAAAAGTAAAAAAATGTTGTTTTTTTCAACATACTGCTCAATCTTAACTCATATTTGAAATTTTACAAAAGTAAAAGTTAGACCGTTTTAACTTTTACTTTTGTGCAGGAGCACTTTTGTAAAATTTGAAATATGAGATAGGTTTGAGCAGTATGTTCGAAAAAGTCAAAACAATTGTTTCCCTTTTGTACAAGTGTTGTTGATCTTCTAAAATCAACACAACATCAAAAAATTCTGAAAACAAATCTTTTTCTTTTATTAAAAAACTATACCAATTTGATTTTAATCTAAAATCGTTTTATTTTTTTTTATCATACACAATCATGCGTTTGTACGTAGCGGTTCAACTTCTCCTCACAAATTGGTACGGTCGATCCAAATAAAAGGAAACTCTCTTATGGAAAATCGAGTATGTTATTTGTTTCTTGTGATTGATATCAATTTGTAATGCTAATGAGGAACAAAATTTCATGAGTTTTGTATAATTTATGCAAGCCTTTTAAGATCACCAGTTTTAAGCATATAGGGTTCTTATTCTTATATTCTGCTGTAGATTTAGACTCTGCAACTTAGGGAAGTCGGTAGTTCTTTGAGGCAGCCAATGCACGGCGAGCAAATGTAGCTTGTTGGTAAAGTCAATTAAGAATACAAGGAACTTATAAGAAAAATCACATAAAATATATAAACACTAAAAAAAGCTCAGTATCACATGTAATATTCTCTAATTTGTAACATTAATTAAATAAAAAATTGAAAGCACTAAATTCCAATTCTCGTTTTCAATTTACATAAACAAAACAAGAGTAATTATCGACACAAAAGTCATGAGAAATGCAAACTATTTAAACAAACACGATTTGACGTTCTTTTTCTACTTTTTAAACGTCATTCAAATTAATCAAACTACCAGTATTGTCCTATGTTCCTGGTTTTTTAAAAGAATTTTGCGTGGCCTTTACTGATATGACATAAATGCGTTACCTTTTGTGCAGTGTTATTTAATAATTGCATTGATCTCTAAAATTTAATGTAGCATCTTTTCCACAATATAACCTAATTTCAAACTTTAAATTAATGCTTACACTTTGAACACTGAATGGATAATGAAAAAATAATTATTTTTCAACCGAAACACTAATTCTTCCATTTGAAGAAAAAATTGTCAAACTGATGAAATGTTTTCCTGTATTTAACGAAATTTGTTGAGTTTGAAGAACTCAGAAACTGGCGTGGTTGAAAAAATCCTCTGTTTGAAGAAAACATTTTTTTCAAAATGAAGAAAATGATTTCCTTTTTAACGAAATTCATCAGTTTAGAGAATATGTCGAAATTTTGTGAGAATGATTATTATTAATTTATATCTGAGATTACCTCAAATTGAGGAAAATTTATTTAAATAAAAAGTTTTAAATTCGTATACACTTCTGCATATAACTGCATCAAATACAAGCAACAACAAACTAGTTAGAAAGCAACCTTGGTTTGATGCAGAATGGTCCAAAGCTAGAAAAAAATCGCTTGAATTTCTCAACTTGTTTAGAGAACTGAACACAGAAACATCGAAACAAATGTATATTGAAGCGAATTTTAACATATATTTTAATGGAATGGCGAGTGAAATAGCTGAGGTTTCTAGTAGCAAGGATTTTTGGATCATTGGCAGAAAACTCAACGGAAACGCATTCAGAGTTGGCACCCGAGTTGAAATTGGCACTCTAAAGAACCATTTCCGAACAATGCTAAATCCTGAGGGACCACAAGTTACATATACGTATGCAGTACCACAAGTGTTTGATGAAATTTTGGACACACCATTTAGCATCGAAGACCTTTTTGAAGTGTTGCGAAACAAAATAAAGCACCAGGTGAAGATCGAATCCCCTATGAATTCTTCCAAAATGCTACAGTCAATTTTCTTGAAAAAGTACTTAAATCCTTAAATTATATATACAAAGAAGAAAAGGTACCAAAGGAGTTCCAGAAGTCAATAATCTTCCCAATATTCAAGAAAGGTGATTCTAATAATGCGGCGAACTATAGAGGAATATCTTTTATGAACACTATAGCAAATATTTTTACTGGCTTATTGAACGCACGCCTAACAAAATGGGTCAATAAAAATAGAAAGTTAAGCCAGTTTCAGGTGGGATTTAGAGAAGGCTATTCTCCTGTAGATCAGATATTTAATCTAACAAGTATAGCGCAAATCTACATTAATAAAGGAAAAAAATTATATGCTTTTTTGATCGACTTTCGTGCTGCATTTGATACGATCAACAGAAACTGTCTTTTCTACAAGCTTTCCCAAATTGGTGTATCGATATTTAGAAACGGAAATATCCTGATCAATCTATACAGTGCGAACAAATCGGCAATATGGAGTGGAAACCAGCTGTCAGACTGGTTCGGCATTAAAATAGGTGTAAGACAGGGGTGTTTGCTAAGTCCGCTAATTGTCTCACTGATTTTGTATGATATTTTAGAGTGCCTGCCAGCAGGAGTCATGGTTGAAGGTATCAAAATCACCACATTGCTTTTTGCGGACGACCTGGTAATCTTAGCAGAATCACATAGTTCTCTACAGCTTATGATAATCAAATTAGAAAATTACTGCAAGTGCAACTGTCTAGAAATCAACACAGCGAAGTCTAAAGTTATGGTATTCAGAAAAGGAAGAGCCCAATTAGCTGGATACGAAAAATGGAAATATGGTGGAGAGCATCTGGAAGTTGTTAAATCGTACAAGTACCTAGGAGTGACGATAAATCACGACCTTTCCTTCAAAAAACATTTTGAAATGAAACTTGCTGATTCGTAAAAGCCATTAAGATTTTTCCAAGTTGTTATCTAATGTCTAACTCTACGGTTGGATTACCATCCAAAATTAAATTTTCGAAGCTGGTATGCGCTCCATAATGTGCTATGGCGGGCAAGTTTAGGGTGCAAATACTACGAAGATGGAGAAAAGCTGTTGCGTTTCTTTTTGAAAAAAACTCTTACGGCTACCATCAACCTCCTAATTATATGCTGCTACTTGAAAGTGGAATGTCACCTCTTTAGGTTTTCACACTTCACCTTAGCATGAACTATATGACCAAAGTTCTTAAATAGGAAGACGATTCACGACTTACGAAGGTTCTCATCAAGAAGGCAATTAGAACGAAAACAATGTTCTACAAAGACTGGATAAATACCGCAGCCAAATACAACATTCTGCTGGACCTAACAGAAATTAATATCCCAGAATGGAAAGACAGAACCCAAAAATTCGTTCTTGATGTGAAACAGGCAATGAAATTGGAAAGCATAACACGAGCTGAAAATTCATCACGTTTTTTGTATCGGCAACTCGAACATCAACAGATTAATTATTTGAAACTTGGCATCAGTACTGCACAAATTTCTATGGTACTCGTAATTCGAATGAGAGGAGAACTAATCAAGTTAAATTACATGCCCTATCGCGAAGATAGTTCATCAATCTGCCCCCTCTGCAACACAAGGGAAAACGAAGACGTGATGCACTTTCTTGGTTCCTGCCCCATCCTGAAAGAAATAAGGCGATACCATTATGGAGTCAATCAGATGAATATTGAAGATGTTAAACGTATCCTCAACGGCAGTGAAAATTGGGGAAAACTTGCTTCATACTGCTACACAGCTCTCAGCTATAGAACAAATATTATTAATGAAAATTTCTGAAATAAATAACAAATCCATATTTTCATATTTAAATATTTGTAAATATACTTTTAAAATTTAAATTTTGTATAACTTTGTATAACTGTTAAATTTGTTGTCATTTCTCGGCAGACGACTAAGCCATGCTTAAAAGTACTTAGTAGTAAACAAATACAATTGTAAATTTTATAAATGAATTAATAAAGTACCAAATAATAAAAAATAAAAAATATACACTTCTGAAGAACGCCACGATACTTTTAGTATTAGGGAAGATTTTTTTCAATTTGAAGAAATTATACATTTCGACAATGCGGTAGTATAGATTTCTGTTCACAAGAATTGACTTTTTTAAGTGATTATTTTTCATTTACAAAAATATTTTTTTTCCGTAAATAATTCTTCTATTTGAATAACATACTAATCTAGACGAAATCGGAAGAAATTTAACGAATTTGAAGAATAAATCTTCAAAAAGCAGACAAATTTTGCAACAAATTTTCAAGTTGAATTATTGTTTCGTCAAAAATTAACAAAATATTTTCGTCAATACTACCTACGTCATTTGGTTCAGTGTAGCATTGTGTGTTAAACTTTGGATTTTTTGTTCTTGATAATTTCAAAAAATCCCGTTATTTCAGTTCGCTTATGCCAGTAGTGTAAATACAAAAATTCTATAATTGCCAATAAATGTTGGCAAGATAATGCCAACATTGAAATCTGCCATTTATTGAACTCGTGTAAATGAATGTCATATTTTGTCATTCTTTTGGCAAACATACTGGCAACTTTGCAATTCGTGTAAATCCGACATTAATTCGTCAGGTATAACTTGATAGGTTTTATGATTGGAAGAATTCTTTACTTGGAAAATGGAGAACTAATATACAACCAGCCAATCTTCTGCATGGTATCACAAAACATTTCTTAAAATTTTATCATCAGCATAACCGAGACATTGTAGTAAGGCTTTTTGCTATAGTTCGCTCACTTAAATATTACAGAGAGGTGTTAATAGTGTCCTGCCTTGTAGGTTCTTGTAATGATCGTCTGAACATTTCGCGGTAGATGAAAATTGATAAGTCACTGAAATAATCTACGTGGACAAGCTCTTAACAGAAAATATTTATCCGCATGATCTATTTTGAAAAATTTGCCCACCTTATATACGGAGATGCGATTCACTCTTCGGACAGCTTCAGCTCCGCCCAAAACTAGAGTTTCGTTCAAACGATTAATCTAGTACCCGTACATCGTCTATTAGAACCGCTTTCTACAACTCCCTCACACCTACCCTCTCTTCTCATCATATCGCAATTCCACCATTATTCTTGAAACAAATTGAATAGTAAAAGTTAAGTTTTAAATGTCGCTTGTACATGTGCAAATCTAAGATTAATAAATAAACTTGATATAAGCTAAAATAACAAGTAAGTGTGTGTGTTGATTGTTATTTGTATAGGTGATATTTAACTACATCGCGTCAGAGGAAATCAAAGTGGATCCATACTTTACGCTGTTAAAATCCAGTCTAAAATGACGAGGGTCTAATCTCTTGTTATTTATTTGTCTGAATAATATTAATATCTGCATATTGATCTTATCAAAATCGATATGCAATTCAAATTAATTAATTAGAATTTTTATATGCAATTTTAATTTTATGTATAATTTTAGTCTGCATCTGGATTGAATACTTAATTATTTTTAAATACAAACAACTTTTTTTTTTTTTATTTCGGAATATTTGAATTGGCGACAAACAAAATGAAGAACGATTGCACCTTCATTATTTATAAAACAAAATAGATTTAAAATAATATGATCTTAAAATTTTAATTGATATTTGAGAGATTTAGAAGTGAGGAAACAAGTTCAAAAATAATAAAGTGGTCAACTTGTTATAATCTTCAGAAGTTGTTTCTGTTTCCTTATTAAATTGAAAGTGATTTATCACAGCAGATGTCAATTATTAGCATATGTCGGGTTAAGTAAGAAAAGGTGATGATGAGACATGCCACATCACCTCACTCGGATCTTTATGGAGCCATTTTGCTCCTCAGAATGTGCAAAGAGTTGGATTATTGGACGTAAGGAATTCTTAATGGATTTTAGAACGTGACCTATTTCGCAAGATCGACTTTCGCCTTTTTCATCAAACCTTCTCATCCCTTCATCGTAATTATATCTTCACAAAATCACAGGTTTACTGTTGTCCATACTTCACACCCGAAAGCGATTTCAAAACGCTAAGAAAATGGCTGCTGGTTTTAAGCCAAGGTGCATGCACTCCAATAACACGATGGCAACATATAGATGCTGACACGTAGAGAATAGTACCAACAGCGTTTCCAACAGCTTTTAAATGGAAAACAAGTGGAACGATTTTTAGGGCACCCAATTAATAAAAAAAACAGTTCCAGCACACGCAGTATACTTGAGGTTTACTTCGCTATAAAAAAGTTGAAGAACAACACATCAAATCATCAACCAAATTAAACCATGCCCGATGACTGCAAAATTAGCTCCATATGCCCCACCTACCAAAAAAAACGCAATCCTATGTCTTGCAAGAACTATAGAGGCATATCCGCTAAATGTCGCATACAAGATCGTTTTTTTTTTTTTTTTTTTTTTTAAATTCATTTTTATTTCATATTAACTTATAACTATCTTAAAGCTAGACAAAAATGTTTAAAACTAGCCTAATTATCAATAACTTACAACTAATTTACTGGCCCTTTACGGGCGCTCTAAATTAAACAATAACTCTTACAACTAATGTCTTTCGACCTAAAAACTATTTTAATTAAATCTAAATTTTTTTTTTTTTATTTATTTTATATTTCAAGAAACTTTTATACAGAAAACTTGGTATCTGATCATTTTTTTTTTTTTTTTTTTTTTTTTTTTTTTTTTTACCTATAAACTAAACTTAAATATATATTAAAAATAATTAAAACTAAATAAAACTAACTTATACTAACTAAAAATAACTTAAACTACTTAAAATACCTAATAATACTTATAACTACTTAAAAACTAGAACAGCCACAGCAGCATTTTTTTCGTTTTTTAATTTTTTTTTTGTTTATTTTTTATATGCATGCAGACACACACTAGCATGCAACCCACCCACACATGTACATACGCACATACATATACGTACGCACACACATGTACAGACACGCAGATACATGCACGCATGCCCCCGCATACATACATATTTTTAATTTTTTTTTTGGTGCCACCCTGACTGTTACCTATACCTAATGCCCTAAATCTATGTAAGTCGGCCAAGATATATCATCTTCATCGACTTTAAATATCACGATGCTGTTCAGAGAGCCACCAGAACTGGTTCTCCTGTTTCGCCCTATCCCTCCGGTCCCGATCGGACACAGTCCTACTGAACCGAAGGCGCTCTTCTCCACCTTGAGCGATGACGTCTCGACTATACAGGAGTCGCCTATCCACAGTTTTCCGGCTGACGTGGTAGATGAGCGGAACCGCCCCTCCATCCTGTATCAGCCCTCGACTGTCTAAATAGAGGAATGCCTCAGGAGGGATGTAACCACTTAACCGCGCACTCTCAAAATATTCGTTATTGGGGTAATAAGCCCCAAAAATTAAGCTGTTAGTTGAGGACATCGCTCTTGCAACGTGACCCCGAATCAGCTTGAACAAAAAATTATCTATTCTGTTTATGTTGGCTCCGTTGTATAGAACCTGGTTGGAATAATATCTTGTGTACTCCGACTCTGGTGTTCTGTGTAATCCAAGGCAACGTCTAAGACATTGCCTCTCAAACACCCGAATCTTTTCCATTTGAGATGGGGCAACGTTGAACCACACCGGGCATCCGTAGGCAATCATCGGCCTGATGAGGGCCATGTAGCAAATCACCTTCACCCTGCTGTCAAGACGGCTGCTATAAAACAGTCGTTTTGTCAAGGCTAAGGCTCCCCTAGCCCTGGCCAAAGCAGCACCTATATGTCTGTCGAAATACAGGTACTGATCTAACCAGATGCCAAGGTACTTTACTACACTTTTACTCGCCAGTGGATGTCCATGTGGCCCTACGATCACCAGCTTGCGCCAGTTCTTTCTCGTATCCCTTGAGGCGCTAGACAGCGGAGTCCTAAACAAAATAGTTTCTGATTTCTGGAAGTTGATTTTCAACTTCCAGTCATCACAATATCGCTGAATCTTGTCGAAGTCACTCTGCAAGAGACTTTTGATGACCTCAACTGTATGAGCTGTTCTGTACGCAATTAGATCGTCGGCGTACGCAATTGCCTGAGTTAGACTACCTATCAGATCGCTGGTGTAAATGTTGAATAGAATCGGCGAGTTAACCGCTCCCTGCTGAAGACCATTATTAATATTAAAAATTGCAGTAGAAGTTACATTGCCACTCTTGACAACAAACTTTCTACCATTTAGCATGTCATAAAGCATATACAATAGAGGTTTACTTATACCTAGTCTGGTTAGCTTTAGATAGAGACCTTCTAACCATACGGTGTCGAAGGCCTTCTCCAAATCAACCAGACAGGCACCCGTACACTGTTTTTTAGTTTTGTTCCATTGGATATCAGAAACAAGTTTAGACGCGGCATGAATTGTGTCATGTCCCGCCTTAAAACCGAACTGATTATCCGGGATGATATTTTTGTCCTCCGCCCATTTGAACAGGGCTCTATTAATAACCTTTTCAAACACTTTGCTGATACTCGGAAGAAGACTTATCGACCGGAGATTCGCCGGATTGGAGTTGTCCTTTCCCTTTTTTGGGAGAGGGTGCACCACAGCTGTCTTCCACCGCAATGGATAATATGCATTATTCAGCGCGTTGTTAAACAGTGTGGTATAAATGTCAACTGCTTCTTGAGGCAAATGTCGTAGTACAACGTTGGATATACCATCGAGTCCTGCAGACTTCTTTTTCTTTAATGAATCGAAGATGAGCTGGAGCTCATTCTTCGAAATTAACAGGGGGCTGGGCCCATTTCGGTCGGCGATTATGGCGTTTGCCAAATCTTCATCATTAAACCTGGTAAAACCAAGGTTCTCAGATCGCCATTCGGTTATATCGTTCCGGAGCCATAAGTGATGAAGCAGAGCTCTGTTCTCCAGGTCATGATTCGGGCGAATGCTAGCATTCACCTTGTACACTTGCTGGAAAGCAGCCCCCACAGCCTCCACTCTCTCCTGCGGATCTTCGATTATATAGAGGTCATCGTCCAATACGGCATCCTCTGGGTCTATGCCTGCTGTCAGAAGTACGTCTCTGTTCTCTGTCGTCCTCTGGAGCTTAAGACACGGAAGATCGTTTTGATCCTTTCTTCTAAAAATCTTATTAATTTTTGGGAACATACTTGGGTCGCTGGAGTTAACGGCACGAATTTTATTGTCCCAGAACGAATTAATAGCCAATCTATAATTTTCTTTGATCAATTGGTTGATGTTTTTGATGGACGACTTCAGTGTCCTAATCTCCAGGTCTCGTGTATCAGTAAACCGCCTGTACAAGCGTTTTAGTCTTGTCAGTAGTCCACTTTTTTGTCTGTGAAGTGCGTCAATTGTCGCGTTACGGTACATGTCAGTTGCGTTACGTTCTTTGTATTTCGGTATTGTTCTGTTCATTGTTCGTAGAATCGTTTCGTCAATTTGTTCTAAGTATCTGTCGATTTCAGTATTTGTTAGGTTCCTGTCATTTGGTGGGGATATACCATTTGAACGTAATTCACTCAATAAGGCATTGGAGAAACGTGGCCAGCGCACCTTACTGTAATTGTAAGTATGCACAGGCACATACTCCTCCAACTCCATAAGCTGGTTCGGAAGTTGTATTACGGCTGCGAGTCCGCAGTGGTCACTGTCGTACTCGATCGTTCGTAAACAATTTCTTGGCCTTTGACCCACAGCGTCAGTAATTGTTAGTCTTGCGTCTTTAAGCAATAGATCCAGATAGGCACCGCTTCTTGGGAACGATGGCCTGTCTGTGGCTAGAAGATCGATGCGATACTCAAGGTTGTATCGACCCATCCAATTAAATAGATGGTTACCTCGAGGATTTTGTATTTGATTTCCCCAATCTGTGTGCTTGGCGTTTAAATCACCCGCCAATATATAGTAATTCTCTTCCGAGCTCAATCTTAAGCATTCAAAAAGCTTTTCAAGCTCTGTTATAAACTGCGTGGGCTGAGGTGTTTCCGGTGCATAGGCAGCGATCACATACATTCGCTTCCCCTGTTGGAGATGAATGCATATGATGCATGCCTCTAACGTCCGAAATTTTCGCACATCACTATTATATATTACCTTATGACTAATGCCTTTACGTATAAAGATTGCGACGCCTCCTCCTTGCGTGGAGTTGGGTCGGTCTCTTCTTACGATATTGTAATTGTTGTTAGTCAATTTATGTTTCTGGTTAAGCTTAGTTTCGCTAGCCATAAACACATCTGGACTTATGTCTTTAAGCAATTGGAATAAATTCGCTCTACGTTCGGTCCTAATCAATGAATTTACATTCACAGCTAGGATCTTAAAGGGCCTCTCCGGCAGCGCGCCCTTAACCTCTAAGTTGCGTTAAGCTCGGCAAAACAGAGTAGAGATAATCCACCCTAGTCGCCTGCTCCCTGATCTGGTTTTGGAGGCCGTTCAACTGGCCCTGGATGGCCAGTAGAACGCCCATAATATCCGCCTGTGCCGCCGGCGCTTTAGGCACGGGGGCCTGTTGGGCGACCTTTGGTGTAGGCTGTACCGTGCTTCCCCTTCCTGACGCCATTTGGGCGTAAGAAATTTGGGGGTTGACGGACGTTGTTGTAGGAGGGCGCACTGTTGGACGCTTTTCTACCACTGTTTGCTTTGCTGCTTTATTGTTTTTTATAAGCTGAAACGTCGGGCATCCCCGATAATTAGCGGGGTGTCCGGCGCCTCGGCAGAGTACACATTTAAGCTGGGTCCTATCTTCGACCCGTTCTTTTCCTAACTTGCATTCATCTGCATTGTGGTTCTCTCCACACTTAACGCAGCGTGACTGCATTTCGCAGTTTGCTGCGGCGTGGCCGAACCTTTGGCAGCGCATGCATTGAAGCATGTCGCCGCGCCTTTTTAATTTGTCCCAAGTTACAACCTGGCAGTTGAGGACGGATATACTCCTCAAACTATCCAGTTTGCTGCTGGGTGAAAGTTGAACGAGGAAGAAGGGAAGACTCCGCTTCTCCCGCCTAGCTCTAACTGTAGCGAACGGCTTGACCCCGATAAAGTCGAGATCGTCATTCGCTTTTTGGCGGAGTTCATTTAAGAGCACCTGTGGTTCCGTGTAGGAATCTATGCCCTTCAAAAGGACCGTTTGAAATTTTTCGGTTTTAGGAGTGAAACTAAAGAATTCGGTAGTAGTTTCTTTCAGCAACTCTTTAATTTTTTTGTGCTGTTCCAGTGTGAAGCACTGGATAGCATGCCTATCGTTATTTAATCTTTTAATAGTAAAATTTTGACCTATGGTCAACTTACATAGATTTATGGTATCCTGTAACTCCATTTTATAAGTATTAATGGGTGGCACCTTTTCTTTTTTCATGATCGGCGGCTGTGGCTGCTGCTGCTGAGACTGATTTTTCTGCGGCTGTTGATTCTGCTGCTTTTGAATCTGCTGCTGCTGTTTTTCTTGCGGTTGTTTCTGGACTTGTGTCTGCTGCTGTTGCTGTTGTTGTTGTTGTTTTTGCCGTTGTTGCTTTGGCTGCTGCTGTGGCTGTTGTTTTTGTATTTGTTCTTTTTTCTGTTGTTGTTCTTTTTCTTCGAGTTCTTTTAGTTGCCTCGCTCGGCGCGCTTCTTGGCTGGCCTTAACTTTACTTTTTATCTTTTCTATTTCTGCCTCCAAAGCATCAATTTGGGCGAACATTCTTTGTTCGTCCTCCTCAGATGACGCCTCTGATGTGGAGAGGTTCACGAAGGCAGTACTATCGCCCGTCGTGAAGTGCCCTTCTCCTTCTTCAGACATATATGCTATACCCTCTTCGGGTGAAGTGTCTAACTCGGTTTGTCTTGCTGCCTCTGACGTCTCGTCTATATCGGACGTATGCACCCCAGCTGGCAGCTTTGCTGAGGTGGCCGTGGATCTCCTTTTTACCAAATTTGGTGCGCACTTGATCCTCTTTCTGCGCTTTTGATTAGCATCGGATGATGTTGCCGTTGTTGTTATTGCTGTTGATGTTGTTGCTGCAGAATCACTGCTTGTAGTTGGAACATCTTTCGATGTTCCCTCAGCTGATGCCATCGCTGACCTCATTGGCCCTAGGACACCTTTCGATGCCCCGGTGCTTAAACTCCTCCTCCTTTGCTCGTTTTCCCAACCAATAAAGTTAACTACTTCACGGTTGTGAAAAAAAGCTGATAAAGTTCTGATGCCCTCTTGGGAATCGAACTGGCGACCCTCGGATTCTCGGTCGGCCACTCTATCCCTGTGCTACTGCACCACTTGTGAAATTTTGATTTAATTTAGAACTTAAGCTCACACACGAATTTTAATTGGAAAAACTGGGAAGCCGAAAACGTCTTAACACTTCCACAGTACGAGATCGACTGTATACAAGATCGTATCCAGTGTTAGTGTTCAATGTAGGCGACACCGGCGTAAACCTTCTGCATTACGTTAATCGCCAAATAATATCAGTGTGGCTTTCAGTACATCAAATATAGACCAACTATTCACAAAAAAAAAATTCTGTAAGACAAACAAATTCCGAATCGATACCCACCATCTTTCTATCGATTTCAGTGCTGCTTATAATAGCATCCATCGTCAAGAACTCTATAAGGCTATGGTCAACCTCGGGATCCCGAAAAACTGATCCAGCTGTGTCGCTTGACATTATAAACAACACGTTGCAATGTACAATTGGGAACTAGTACAGCGGAACTATTCCCAAGATCTATAGGGTTTCGGAACTCACTTTAACAAATCCGTCCAGCTACTTGGGTATCCGGATAATATTGACATCAAAAAAATATGTTGACCAAAATTTACACTCTATCAAAATGCGTGCACACACAAATTTTTATCAAAATCTTTATAGCCGTTTTCGAGATAATTAAGATGTTAGAAATGTTTTATGGCAAGTGCCGTTATTTTTGGGGCTAAAAAAATTAATGAAAAATCTATTTGAGGCAATCACCTAAAACGCTTCAGTACCAATTTTGAAGAAAATCGCGTCAGCTGCTTAGGCTGTAGATCGTTCTACAGACAGACGGAATTGCGCAACCAATTTTTGTTGGTATGCTCCATCTTCGTAATTTCAAGTTTGAATCTCGACTTCCAATTTTTTTCCAAATGCAAAACTTGACCTATATTGCAAGTAGAAATGATCTTCGCGAAATGTAATCTGATTATTACGAACTGTCAAATTCTATTCTTGTTTCACATACCAAAAATGGCGGTAGATGATTTATACTTTTGCAAGCGATGTTGTTTATCAAGTAGTATGAAGAATAAATTTATTAAACAAAATTAGTGAACCGAAGAGCAAATCTTCGAAATTGCTCAGAGAAAAGAGCAATGAGAACAAGAAGAGACCAAAGATGATGGCTGTGGCTGCCATTATCAGGAGCAAAGAGCATTAAAAGCAAACTATCCAGAATTCTTTCTTTACCTTTGAATAATTATATTTTATCTTTGTATATGAAACCTATAGTACTACTATGAGCCTGAATTTTTTAGATAGTAGTTCCGTCGATGAGAGCGCTAGTTTCTCTTTTCTTGATATTGAATTGTTGATGTGGAAGAAATAAATGTAGAGGCAAATACGAAAAAAATCAAGGGAGACGGTCGAAACTTACTAGTTCTGACAACAATATAGAGGGTAAGGGAGAAACCCGAATAAGCTGTTTTTGCCATGGCAACCTTCAAAATATGGTGGGTATAAATAAATAATATCAAGGCTATTGGCATATACATGGTTTATGGATATACATGCATGTATAGGTTATTATAACTAGAATTTATTTTAAATTTTTCTTTCAGATTTTAGATATTTGGTGGATTTTAGAATTTTGAATTGTAGCAACGTTGCTACTTTTCACTTTTTGTATGCGAAAATAGCAAAGCAATGTTGAGATATTTCAATGTTTTGTTTAGGTAGGTACATGTGTACCCAGATACCCATCTACATACAATATGTATGTAAATAGGTACTTTTTGTTCTTTTTCAAATATAATATCTATTGAGAATAATTTAATTTTTTCTCCAGACAGTTTTATTAGGAAATAAAGTAGGTATACCTAGGTAGTATTTTTATTATTTTTGTTTTGACTAGCGATATTATATATGTTGGTACTATATTACAAGTTATGGATTCGAAAAAAAATCGAACTCGAGATTTTGATCAAATTTGACACGATGATAGCGAAGACGAAAAAATGGGTCCCCAATTCCGTCTCTCTGTCTGTCTGTCCTCGAATTTACAGCCTAAACGTGTATTCCATAAAAAATGTCCCCAGCTTTTTTAAGACGAAAAATGACATTAAATAAGTATGGCAGGTAGATACTTTCTTTTTGACCAAATAACAGTAGCTCCCATACATTTTTTCCCCAAAAACAAAAATCTTATTTTACTCAAAAACGTCTTCAACGATTTTTATAAAAAAAATTAGTTCATTAATGAAGGGAAAGGGTACCTTTTAATGTTTTTGATTCTTTTTAATTTTTTTACGCAGAAGCTCCTAGAAAATTTGAATTCAAAATTTCGAAAACGACTTAATAGATTTTTTCGAAACTTCGTATTTATTAGTTTTTTGACATTATCTTGAATAGTTAAAAAAACTATTTTTCTAAAATAAAAAAAACTGTACCTCCCATACAAATGTTATAAACCGTTAAGAAAAAAATTATTTCTCAAAAACAGCTCCAAGAATTTTCAAAAAAAAAATTTGTTATTAAATTTTATTTAATTTTTTGGATTTTGAAAAAAAAATAATATTTTGCAAAATTAAATATTTTGAAGATTTTTTTAAATAATATTTTCAAATGTATATACATATATATTGTTGAATACTCATTTAAAATAAAATAAGCCAAAAACCACTTAAAAAAATATATAATACCTATTAATAAACAATTCTTATTTGAAAATTCGTCAACTCGAATTTTACGAAATTGCTTATCAAATCTGAATTTTCAAAAAAAAATATTTTTTTTTTTCAAAATCTAAAAAAATATTAATATAAAATAAAAAAATGTTATCACAAGAACAATTTTTTTTGCACAACGATTTCTCAAATCTTAACTGTTAAATTATTATCAAGTTTGTTCATTTGGTAAAAAAGTTTATTTTATTGAGTAGTGACCGTTGCACACAAATGTATACCTGAATATTTAAATATCAAACAATTTTCATTCTATCTGCCCGTAGAATAAAAAACACACACACACAACCAGCTCCTACTCAACAAAAAAATCCTCATAAAAAAAAAAAAAAAAAATCCTATGAAATAAATTGTTTTCCTTTTCTCCTCTAACTTATAATAAATTTTGTATATATTTCTCTCATCAATTTATTATCACACTATTTCTCTTCATACGCATTTTCATAACACACCAACACTACCTAACCTCCGATTTGGTAGTGGAACTCATGATAAGTATTAGAACTTATTGCAGGCTGGATGAATTTCATACGTCATGATAGTACTATTAATATCTATATACAATGATTTTATGAAATTTCTTGCACTCGGCAAGCCTTTCCACTTTACCTTTTTGATTATCAGCACCTTTTTGATCCCTTTGATTATTGAAGAAATTAAATTATCCATGTTCATTTTTCTTAAATAACTATAAATAAATTGTACCAGTCTAACGCAAGTCGATATCTTTACTAAGCTATAGAATAAAAGTTGGTCTGCAGACTAAAATTTTCTTCGATAGTCTAGCGAATGACTAAATTTGTAAATGTCAAATATGTAGCTAGCAGAAATTCTATTTTACTAATCGCATTTCACAATTAGTCCACGGAATAAGTGCTAGGCCTTCTCTAGTCCATGTATATTACTTTGGGTGTACCTGTACATGTGCATTGAACAACCACTTCACGACAACAACTAATCGATGATTATAGATAAATCAAATCTGAGCTAGGCCACTATTTAATTTGTGATTTTTTTTGTATATTGCCTGAGAATTAAAAAGTTTATATTAATATCAGCCATAATAACAAGATATGTAGTTTATTAATAATGATAATTATCTAATGTCAGAATTTTAATAAATACAAAAATTACTACAAACCTTGATGGCATTTCCTTTAAAATAAAACAAAAGCAAATTTCAATAGATTCTTAATAGATTTATTTTTGTTTTTTTTTCTGTTGTTTTATTTAAGCAAAAATTAACCTACAATCTTTCTATTAAAATGTATTCTCCGCTATTCTCAGAAATATGATCTTATGTTAAATTTGAACTTTTTCAAAACCAGCTAAAAAATGAAAGTAACAGAGAAACAGTATTAAAAAAAACTAGTTTAAAAATTCATAGCTGAATCACTGTTAATAATTTTATTCAAATCGAATATTTATCTTTTCAAATAAATTTGTCCACGCACACTTTCATATCAAAACTTAAATATAAACATGACTGCACTGTGTTCGTAATTGTGATTGTGATCTGCATAATATCACAAATGTTTAGCTTATGTTGTCATTAATATCTAATACGAATATGAATTCGATGTTATTAACAATAAATATGAATAAATTTGTGATTTTAATTAATAAGAAGAATGATTTTGATTTCATTGCAAGTTTTTGTTTTATTTTACTTTATATTAATTGTACTCTGACAAATAATAATTTAATGAATTTGCTGACATTCTTTAAAATGATTAATTTGGAACTTATTTCAAAAGTCAATTAGTCAGAAATAAATTGCAAGAAATAAATAATAACTCTTGCAGCATCAGCGATGCAAATAAGCTGATCATTAATTTATTAAATAAAAGCTTAATTAAAAAAAATAATTGTTTACATCACACAAATCTTCTTCTTTTACTTTGAGCGTGAAGTAGGAGGATAAACCTGAATCAGATTTTTCTTGCTCGATCAATAAACTTTCATTCCTTATTTAGTTGAATACAGTTCAAATGAGATTAAATTAGAGTTGACAGTTCACGGCGGTCATATTTTGCAGTTTATGGCGGCCATGTTGTTTCATCTGTTGTTAATTTTTCAATTTTTTCAGACTCTAAGGTCAATTCACAGTGGTACGTTATACCAACGGCGATGTTATGTGTTTACAGATAGCATTCTCTGGATTATGTTATAATACTTTACAACTATGTATTTCGTTAATATCGAGTTGAATCTTGAATGTCGGCTTCGAATAATGTATTTGGGTAATCATCAACACTGATATGCACATCATCAATCGCCTATTACGTGAGTTCTATATACAAAGTCATTGATACGACGTATTACGACATGTGTATTACTGTTAAGACTAAGGATATTCCAAAACGATCCAGTTTTCTGGAAATCTAATTGACGCTTGAAATGGGTTATCCATTTTGTGGTTTCAAAAGTAAACGTAAATAAAGCACATATAAAATATTTTTTTCATGATATTTCTTTTTCATTATAAAGTTTGAACGTTGAGATTTTGTGTGAAACACTACATCATTTAAATGACCACCACGCGTATTGTTGGAAGCATCGAATCTTTTGAGGTAATTTTCGACCACTTTTTGACACATATTGGGTGGTATCTCAGCCCTAACTTGACGAATGTTGATTTTCAAGTGCACATGAGTTAAAGGTTTATCTGCGTAAACACGGCCTTTCGCGTAGCCCCACAAAGAAAGTCCAGTGGTGTCAAATCGCATGATCTTGGTGGCCAGTTGATATCGCCACGACGAGAAATTACGCGGCCAGGAAATGTCTCTTGCTATAAAGCCATATTCGCTGGAGTTGTGTGGCATATGGTACCGTCTTGTTCAAACCACATATTTTCCAAGTCGTATTCTTCAATAGCAGTCAAAAAAAAGTCGGTTATCATGTGACTATAACGCTCCGAATTAAGGTCCAATCACATCTCCGTCAATGATATATCATCATCGAAACTGCGCGTTTACTTTCAAAATGCTGGTGGTATAAGAACTAAATCCCATCAATTATTTACATCGTCATCACTTCATGAGTTCGACGTTATTGTCATTGCGGAAACCTGGTTGAATCCACATTTTCTTTCAAACGAATTCTTTGACAATTCTTACCAAATATACAGGAAAGACCGACCTCCTTCAACTGGAATGGACCGAGGTGGTGGTGTGTTGATAGCTGTTAGATCGAAGTTCGCCAGTAAAGAATGTAAATTACCAAATGATTCCGATGATATCGAGCAAACTTGTGTGTCTGTCAGCTCTATAGGCGTTTTTTCTACGGAATTTTATTTTATTGTAAGTTATATCAGACCGCGTAGTCCAATAGAACTATATTCCTATCATATTTCAAATATTATTTCTATTGTTAGTGAATTGACGACTGATCAGTATCCTTGTGTATTCGGCGATTTCAACCTTGGTGAAATCGACTGGTGCTTCATAGAATATGAACAAACATTAGTTCCATTTAATGCATATAAAGAAATTGAATGTTTAGTCGTCGATTCATTATCTTCACTTAATCTCTTTCAAATTAATTTTATTAAAAATTATCTTGGTAGAATTCTTGATCTTGTTTTTATTAATAATGATTTAAAATTTAATATAGAAATTGCTCAATTCCCTTTATTAAATAATTCTGTTCACCATATTGCATTTGAAGTTAATTTTGAATTTTATGAATTTGCACCTCTCGCACCTATTGAAGAGAGAAGTTTTAACTTTGTAAATGCCGATTTTATTGCATTGAATAACTTTAATAATACATTTGATTGGGAAAATATTTTTCATAGTTGTTCCCTTAAGGACATGTACTCAATATTCAAAAGTATTCTCTTTGAGGGCATAGAACTTTTTGTTCCTATTTTAAAAAAGAAAAAAACATTCAAGCTACCATGGCATAACAGAAGATTAAAAAATTTGGAAAATGTCAAAAACAAAGCATTCAAGCGTTTTAAATTAACAGGGCTCAATGTTGATCATATTCGGGTCCTTCAACTTAGAAGAGAATTTGACTTTCTAAACCGGTTTTTATATAGACAACACATAAGCTCCATTGAATCAAACATAAAGGCAAATAGTAAATCATTCTGGATTTTCATAAACTCGAAGCGCAAAAATGTGTCTCAATTTCCGCAGTCTATGGAATATGAAGATTAAAAATCTAACGATTTACAATCCTCATCCAATCTTTTTACTAAATTTTTTAAGTCTTCTTACAACACTGACTCGGTCAATGATATAAATTCTATGTATTCAAATTTTAATGCCAGCATTAATTTTATGCGAATTGGATGTGTCCAAAAAAGCAGGCTATGATAAGATTCCACCATCTATAAAAGTGGTCCCAAGCAATTAATTAAAAATTATAGGCCAATTTCAAAGCTTTCAGCTATACCAAAGCTTTTGGAAAAGATTATTACTGATAAGTTCTATTCATCTGTTAAACAGCTTTTATCGTCAAGTCAACACGGTTTCATAAAAGGTCGCTCATCGGCCACTAATCTCTGTTTATTCACAAATTTTTGTTTGAACGAAATTGAAAAGGGATTCCAAGTTGATGTACTCTATACGGATTTTATTAAGGCATTTGACTGAGTCCATCACGGTTTACTATTACATAAACTAAAGATGTTAGGATGTAATAATCATTTTGTTATGTGGTTAGATTCATATCTTTCTGATAGAACACAAATAGTTGATATCAATGGATATTACTCAAATCCTATTAATGTTGAATCAGGTCTTCCTCAGGGAAGTCATCTTGGTCCCTTGCTCTTTCTGCTTTTCATTAATGATCTACCTTCGACATTTCACAAATCTATTTGTCTAATGTATGCTGACGACGTTAAAATTTTATATTCCATTCGCTCTATAGATATAGATCTTTTCCTAGATTGGTGCGTATACAATCACTTAGAATTAAATTTCTCTAAATGTAAGATTTTTAGTGCAACAAGATCGCTCAACGTTTTAAGCTATTTATATAAATTCAATCATGACGCATTTTTAAGAGTTGATCTGGTAAAGGATCTTGGTGTGTTTGTAGATTCAAAATTAAATTTCAGGGCACATATCGATTTTATAGTTTCTAAAGGCAATTCAATGCTAGGTTTTCTAAAACGAAACTCAAATGAATTCAAAGATGTTTATACACTTAAAACCTTATTTGATTCGTTAGTTCTTCCCTATCTAGAATACTGTTCCATAATTTGGTGTCCATTTTATGCGAATGGGATTCAAAGAATCGAGCGAATTCAGAAAAGATTCACCAGATTTGCACTTCGAAATCTTAACTGGGCTGGTGAAATACCAGATTATACTTCAAGATGTGCACTTATTAATTTAAAAACGCTTGAAATTAGAAGAAAAGCATATAGTATCATATTTATTAAAGACATTCTCTCCAATCGCATTGATTCTATTGATTTATTGAGTTTTATTACGTTTTATGTCCCGGAAAGATTACTTCGGAATAGACGTGTTCTATTTTATGTATCTAGTCATAGAACTAACTATGGTTTAAATGAGCCTATCTCACGATCTTTGATATTTTTCAATTCCGCCTGCAATGAAGTCGACATCGTAATGAGTAGGGATCAATTTAAACGAAAAGTCTTAGAGTTTTTAACTTTATGTTTGTAAATTTATTGTAATTAAAATGTCTAATTCACTATTGTTGTGTAATATAATTGTTTATTTTGTACGCTAACTTATTGTTTTAAATGTAATCAGCAGATTAATCCATTGATGAAATAAATAAATAAAATAAATGATTTTGAAAACCTGAACATTAACCAAAGAATCACTTTAGTCTGAGTTTCAGGACACACTGGTATCGACGGTAATAAACGGGCAGACGAGTTGACCCGGCAGGGATCAGCCCTTCGAAGCTCGCTTGCAGAGAAGGTATCTATACCACTCGCTGCTATGAAGAGTAAAATTCTTTCAGTTTTACTCACGGAATACAACAAGAGATGGAATAATATAACCGACTGCGCGATATCTAGAATGATATAGCATTCGTACAATAAATCCCGCACAAACGATCTCATTTGTAGACCAAGGCGGAACATAGCAAGTCGCTACCTGTATGGGTCACTGGCCCTTGGGGCAGCATGCAGCAAAACTTTGTATACCCCATAACACCTACTGCCGTAGCTCTAAAAAACCGGTTGGAAAAGAAAACAGTGCTTCATTTCCTTTGCAAATGTCCCGCTTTAGCCAGGCTAAAAATGCAACCCTTGGAATGACTTTCTGTTCTGATCTAAAAGAACAGTCTGATACAAAAGTTAAAAACATACTCTCTTTCCTCAACGGGTCGAAATGGATCTAGCGTCGCTGCGCTTAAGTTGTTCCCTCTCTTTTTCCGCTAAAAAATCTTTTATTCAGGTCCGGACGAGTTTATGGTTTCAAAACAGCGCTTCCCAGCGCTACTTGGGTGTTGGGTCTAGATGCGATTTCGCTCTGACCACCATTTTACCTACCTACCTACCTATGATTGTTGATCCCTGGATTTTTGAAAAAAAATGTCTTCACAGTAACTTGAATTCAGACAAGTGAGTAATTATATGGCGTAATTTTGTTTGATTTATGATTCGACGTGATGACTTACCACGGATCAACTAACGGCCCTGTCCGCAAATTTTTTAAGGTCGTAAAAAAATTGTATACATGCCTACATAATAGGTATAGTTACTGGAGATGTTTATTACGTGCAGTCAATGCAAATGCGTACATGATGTAATTGTTTTCAAAACAGAAATTCTAACTAATAAATTCATAATTCAAAAATCTTTAATTATTCTAAAAAGTAAGCATTTCACATACATTTTTCTGAGCTACCTGATCGGAGCTTAATAATTCAATCAAAACTAATGCAGTTCTAATTGACAGTTCTTCACATAAGCTTCCCTTCATTAATTTGGTTTTGCATAATAAGCGTGGGAAGTAATTAGTGGATTTATGTATTGTACAGTCCAAAAATAAGTTAACTATATATGCAAACTGGTATTTTGTTTATGTTAAATAAATTTAAAACAAATTACTTACTCTTCTGCCCATTTATAGTGTGAATGATATTTTTTTTTTGTTATAATCTAAATTTAAAAAAAAAACAAATACCAAAAAGTGCATAACAAAACACAAACATAAAAAAAATGAAAACAATTAAGACGTTCTCTCATCACATTCCCGACCCAACCCAAGACGACAAACAACATGGTAGCAATAAATTATACAAAATTTCTTTTTTTCTATCGTGTTAGCCGTTTTGTTCCTCATTTCTGGTCAGCAAGTCGTCCCCACCATGTTGCATACTCAAACCGAGTTTTGTTTTCGGCTTAGCCAAGCCAGACAAGACAATAAGAGCCCAAACGCCAAACATGCCTTTAAGATCAATTTTAATGGTCTTTCTGACCTTCAAAATGAAATGCTCTGCATTTCTTTATCACTAAGCCACTCGTAGCATAACATTTGCAACACAATAGTTTAAAATGACGACCATCTGAATTTTACGACAAGTTCATAAATTTCAAATCCAAACAAGGTGACTGCCCTATCTTTAAGCCGAACCAAAACTAAACAAAATTCTGTCAATCTTTAACTTTAGCATTAGAAATTAGACACTTACAGTAAATCACAAGAAAATGTTTACACTTAAAAAAAAACATAAATGTCGGGGTTTGATGAGCTTGTTAAAATTTAAGTTTCATAGTCAATACTTTTTAACGGCTGGATGGATTACATTGAGTTATGCCTACCTAAAAATAAAATAAAAGTGAATAACACTAGTTTCTGCGAATAAATTGCCAAAAATAAAAATATTCTTTTTTTTACTTGCGATATAATGTAGGTATTATAGGGCAAGTTTTATAGTTGGAAAAAAGATCGAACTCGAGATTTTGATCAAACTTGATATTACGATGATAGAGAACAACAATAATGTGGGTCACGCAATTTTTTCTGTCTGTCGCTCGAGCTTTAGCCTAAGCCGATTAAGCGATTTTCTTCAAACTTGGTACATAAGCTTACTGGGTGATTTGATCTGTTCTGGTTTTTAATCTTTTTTTAAACTCCAAGAATAACGGTACTTGCAGTACTAATTTTTGGGGCAAAAATGGTAAATCTCAATTATTTCCAAAACGGTTCTAACCATATTTAATAAAAAAATTCAGTGCACCATTATAGGCATAGTCCACATTTTGGTCAACAATCTTTTTTTATTGAAATGTTATTAACGGTACCTGTCATATATTTTTTTTAAATTTAATATTTATTTATTTACTTTATTTATTTATTTATTTATTTAACATATGATATACTTAGACTTGGTGTATTAAGACTTGGTATTTTATAGTACAGTTAATTAAAAAAATAAGAATAAAGATAAAATACTAGTAATTACGAACGTATGAATACTATTATATAATATGTACATAATTTTAAAATAAAAATAAAAATTAATAAACAGCAATGATTTAAAATAATAGATAAATTAGAATAAAAAATTGTATAGTAAAATGCTAAGAAGCTTAAAGAACAGAAAAGTGAAAGTAAAGAATTGAAGTAAAAGCAAGGTAAAGGAAAAGATGAAAGAAAAATAGTAATAGAAGAAAGCTGAAAGTGAAAGAATAAAATGCTGAAGATGATATTGTTGCGATGCATAAAATTCCAAAAGGGATTTTTACTTGCGATTATAGGTACAAAAGGCAAGTTATGCATTCGTCGAAAAAAAAAAGTTTTGAGATAACAATCAAACATGACATTGCGATGATAGCGAAGGCGAAAAAAGGTGGTGGCCGTCGCGCGATAGTTGTGTGCTCGCCTGTCAACCTCGTGGTTGCGGGTTCGATTCCTGCCGTTGTCTATGTCTTCTTATATTCCATTAAGAACCAATTCTAAAAATTGTCATAAAATAAGTTGCTGCTTTGCTCATTACATGCTGTTTAGGCATAACACTAACAACATGTGATTGAGTTAACTAGCATACCCATAATATGACAACGAAATAAATAAAATAATGCGAATTATAAGTGACATTAATAAATAAGACAAGGTAATTCTCTCCGCATTAGTTCAGTCGCCATCCCTGGAGATAAAATCTGAGACAACAACCAACTCTAGTCTCAGAACATAGCGCCACACATCTTTCCTATTCATAATCCCTTAAGCGCGTGCAAAGTTATAAAAAAAAAAAAACAAGGTAGTCTAAAAATTGCTGTCCTACAGTTCAAATGGGTGGGCCGAATTTCTTCAAACTTGGTATAAAGAGTGTTTTAGGTATTGTACAGAGGGGAAATTAAATTTTTTTTGGGTCAAAAAAATAACGGTACATTTCATATAACCGTTAAGTTAAAGGTGATTTTTAGGTACGACCGATCATGTGGTTGAAACCATTTTTTTTTTAATTTTTAAAAACGGTACTTCCATAGGACCGTTTTTTTTTGCTTTCGACTATCTCATAAATTGCTTAACCGATTATTTAGAAATTTCACACATACCTATATAGGTTTAGGTTACCCACATTATACCGCTAACCGATATTTTAAATTAACATTTCTTTGTATTTTTAAATGCATTTTTAAGAAAAAAATTTATATTTTGAAAATTGCTAATTAAATTTTTTTTCAAAAATTATAGTTATATGTATTTGCAGAATACATATGAATTGGCGTTTTCGAATATTTTTTGAAAAATGTTTTCAAAAAGTTTAAGAAAAAACTTATTTTCTCTAAAACCGCTCTACAGATTTTTAAAATTTTTTTCTCATAAATTCACATTTATCCAAAAAATAAAATGACGTACTTTTCCTTGAGCTCAAATTAGTTTAAGTATTTATTTCAGAATTTTGAATTATTTTTTTCTTTGATTAGGCCGATTAAATCTTTTGTTTTTAATTTTATATTATTAAATATTTAATATTGTCATACCAATTTATTTTAAAACAAAATTAAAGAAATGTTGTATATATACAAAATTAAATTAAAACTGACTTTAAAAATATATTTAGATTTTTAATAGAAATCTTTTGCATACGAGGTGATAAGATAAGAACAAGTTCGTGCGATCCAGTCGTGCATTTTATTTAAATTTGTTAATGTTTAATAATTGTTTAATATTATCAGGCTAGGATTTCCACAAACTAATTGCATGGATGAAAAAAATACGCGATGAGTTTAAATAATTGAATCTATAGGCTATGGCTAACAATATTGAAATTTTAAGAGAGCGGGTGAATTGAATTTTGGAATAGTGGTAAGCTGGTGACTGAGTACTTATGATTTTATGGTGAAATATACAATTTCTAAAATTCCTATGTTGTTGGAAGGTGCAGCCTAAGACATTTTTTGCGTACAGTGAGATTCTCTCGTATCTACATACCTGATAAATGTATCTCACAGCATCGTTTATGTATAAACAAAAAAGAATTGGACACAAAATTGAGCTCTGAGGTACACCATGTACAAGAAGCATAGATTCTGAGCAATTACTACCAACTACTACTATATGAAATCTATTACTTAAATAGCTACCAATTAGCTGAAGGGCCCTGTCTCCAAAAACAAAAATGTGTCGGAGTTTAAAACAAGGAATAGAATGGTTGACTTTGTCAAAAGCCTTTGAAAAGTCCAAAAGTGACGAATTTTAAACGTTGTGAAAAACAGTTATTTAGTACGGAATAATTTAAAATAAATCATTTTTAATGGTTTAATATCGAAATATTTGGTTTGATGGTAGTCGATACTTTTTATAAGCTTTGTATATTAAAACCATATTACTATCATCTTGTACGGGACGAGAGTGGAGACATCTACAGGCTCGCGTTCAATCCAAATCGAAATATAAAAATGTAGAGTTGCGATACTTCCACGTCTTCGGCCATGCGTTCGACCAAAAAAATCTGTGTGATGATAATAATTTTTAAATAAAACGGGTGTGTTCAAAAATTCCCTGTCTGGTTTTTACGTCAAGTTGAATGTTGGGATTGGAATTGTTGCTTATATGTACATATGAATATATGTCGAGTTCGGTTATGGCTTATAACGAGTTAAACGATTAAAATTACTAAGGCCCAGTTTGATTGAAATATAAGCATTTGATTGTTCAGTCATATTTGTGCGAAAGCAAGCTTTCTGTCTATCTACGAACATATCCTTAGATAATTGGGTGAAATTCCACAAACGTTAAAGCCTGCATGAAGAAAATTTGAATATAAGACGACGATAATTTTGAGATGATCAACTGTCATGCAAATGTGATTTCTTGAACATTATTCTTGAACGTGGAGTCAATTCGGCCTTTGTGAGTCATGATCACAGCTATTTCTTTGAGCTAGTTAAGGAATGAAGGACGCGAATAAGTTACCTCACGCAAGTGAAAGTAAGCCTCATCTGGAGCTCGTACTAGCCCACACTGGACTAAAGAATTAATTGTTCAGAAAGCAAGCCTAGGAATTTTATCGCCTTAAAAAGTTATGGTGGATTTTAAGGACCCAAAAAAAAAAACAATAACACAAACTAAACGAAACGTATTAAGACATTTATTTAAGAATGAAATTATACAAATTAAATTTTCTCATATGTGTTAGAATATTTTCTTTACCCACTGTATGCAAACTTATGAAAATAAAATCAAAAGAAATTATAATATTCGCAAACTGAATGGATACCATAACTTAATTTTACTCCAAGGTGGCAGATGCTGTTTTATATATTCTTTTTGTTGGCATTCATTTAGGGGTTGGGCTCGTACGAACCGGATCCTGAAATGAATAAAAATTATATAAGCAGATGGCATGTGCAGCGAAGCGTTAGAAGTTCGGTGTTTTTCTGGCAAAGAAGATGCTGATTAGAATGTTCGCTTATAATATTATTTTGGTAAAGGAATTTTTGTACACTAACTAACGTAAAGCTAATAATATTGAAATGTATAATAAATTATTAATTTTATTTATTTTTTTTATTTATTTGAAGAGTATCCTTCTATTGGCTGGTTGTGGCCTATGTGCTACTGAGGAAGATGGATACGATTATTCAAGGCCATCATCTGGCTTCAGAGATGGAGTAAATTCTGTTGGATCTCAGTCTATCTACTCAAAGCCAACGGAGTATGTTGTTGCCTCTTCGACACCACAACCTGACACGGTTTACAATGTGAAACCTCAAGCAGGTGTTACCCAAGGATTCGGTCAATATCAAAGTGTTCAGCAATATAAAGCACCAATTGTAACTAAGCCTCAAACTTTTGGAGGTTCGTCTTCATTTGCACAGTCACCTAATATTTTTACGCAAAGTGCACTTACTTCAACAATCGCAAGGCCTCAAGCTAACATTGGTTCCTACCAGGGAGTAGGTTCGTCATCCTATGAAACCGGTACTGGCCAATATGTATCAGGACAATATGATGCTCCAGTTTCTTCTGTGACTTTAAAGCCCCAAACCAACTTTGGTGCCAATCAAGGATTTAGTCGATCCCCAGTGACAATTGGATCAGGCCAATATGGATCTGGGCAATATAAGGCTGCAGTTATTTCAGCAACATCCAAGCCTCAAACCAGCTTTGGTTCTTACCAGGGATCGGGTCAGTCATCTTTAACTACCGGATCTAGCCAATATGGTTCCGGCCTTTATAAGGTACCAGTTATCGCAGTGACATCTAAGCCTCAATCCAGCTTTGGTGATTACCAGGGATCCGGCCAGTCTTCCTATGCAACCGGCACTGGACAATATGTATCAGGACAATATAAGGCTCCAGTGGTTTCAGTGAGACCCAAGACACAAACCAACTTCGGTGCCAACCAAGGATTTAATCGATCCCCTGTGACAATCGGAACAGGCCAATATGGGTCCGGACAATATAAGGCTCCAGTTGTTTCATCGACATACAAGTCCCAAACAAACATTGGTGCTAACCAAGGATTCAATCGATCCCCAGTGACAATTGGATCAGGCCAATATGGATCCGGGCAATATAAGGCTGCAGTTATTTCAGTAACATCCAAGCCTCAAACCAGCTTTGGTTCTTACCAGGGATCAGGTCAGTCATCTTTAACTACCGGATCTAGCCAATATGGTTCCGGCCTTTATAAGGCACCAGTTATCGCAGTGACATCTAAGCCTCAATCCAGCTTTGGTGATTACCAGGGATCCGGCCAGTCTTCCTATGCAACCGGCACTGGACAATATGTATCAGGACAATATAAGGCTCCAGTGGTTTCAGTGAGACCCAAGGCCCAAACCAACTTCGGTGCCAACCAAGGATTTAATCGATCCCCTGTGACAATCGGAACAGGCCAGTATGGGTCCGGACAATATAAGGCTCCAGTTATTGCAGTGAAATCTAAGCCCCAATCCAATTTTGGTGTTTACCAGGGAACCGGCCAGTCTTCCTATGCAACCGGCACTGGACAATATGTATCAGGACAATATAAGGCTCCAGTTGTTTCATCGACATATAAGTCCCAAACCAACATTGGTGCTAACCAAGGATTCAATCGATCCCCAGTGACAATTGGATCAGGCCAATATGGATCCGGGCAATATAAGGCTGCAGTTATTTCAGTAACATCCAAGCCTGAAACCAGCTTTGGTTCTTACCAGGGTTCGGGTCAGTCATCTTTAACTACCGGATCTGGACAATATAAGGCCCCAGTTATTGCAGTGACATATAAGCCCCAGTCCAACTTTGGTGCTTACCAAGGATCGGGTCAATCTACCTATGCAACTGGCACTGGGCAATATGTGTCAGGACAATCTAAAGCTCCAGTTGTTTCATCGACATATAAGCCCCGAACCAACTTCGGTGCTAACCAAGGATTTAATCGATCCCCTGTGACAATCGGAACAAGCCAATATGGGTCCGGACAATATAAGGCGCCAGTTATTGCAGTGACATCTAAGCCCCAATCCAACTATGGTGCTTACCAGGGATCCAGCCAGTCTTCTTATGCAACCGGGACTGGCCAATATGTATCAGGACAATATAAGTCTCCAGTGGTTACAGTGAGACCCAAAACCCAAACCAACTTCGGTGCCAAGAAGGGACTCAGTCAATCTTTTTCAACAACAGGATCTGGCCAATATGGATCGGTACAATATAAAGCTCCAGTTATTTCAGTTACACCCAAGTCCCAAACAAGCTTTAGTGCATTCCAAGGTGTTGGACAAAAACTGAACCAACAGCCATTAAAACCTGTTAGTTTTTCTTCATCCCAAGCTGGTCAATACGAAGAATCATATCAAGGATCTACAGTTTCTGAACCTCTTGGATCTTTCCAAGGGTTTGGAAAGAGTTCTTACCAGTCGCCAAGGGCACAAGTGCAACCAATCTCAGTGTTTCAATCAACTTCTGAAAGGCCTGTGATTATAGCACCTAAGGTACAATCCACCTTCAGTGGTTCCGGACAGTCGAATTACCAAAACCCTAGTGTTAGCGCATTTAGTGCTTACGGTCAGCAATCACCAACAAAGTACACCAGCACAAACACATTTGGTGGTTTTGGACAATCAACTTACCAAAAGCCAGCCGTTAGTAATTTTAACACGTTCGGACAACAAACTGCCACACGGTACACCAGCACCCCAACAACTGTTAAGCCCTACACTGTAACTGCTAAGCCACAAAGTTCTTTCAGTAGTTTCGGACAGTCAAGCTACCAGAAACCCGCCATTAGTAATTTCAACACTTTTGGACAGCAAACTGCAACAAGGTACAGCAGCACTCCAACTACTGTTAAGTCCTACACTGTAACTGCTAAGCCACAAAGTTCTTTCAGTAGTTTCGGACAGTCAAGCTACCAGAAGCCCGCCGTTAGTAATTTCAATACTTTTGGACAGCAAACTACCGCACGGTATAGCAGCACTCCAACTACTGTTAAACCTTATACTATAACTTCGAAGCCACAAACTTATACCTCCAGACTTACTCCCACAAGCTTAACATATCTTCCTCCAAAAGGAATAAATGTCCCTTTGAGTGCAGTATCTGCGTCAGGAGCAGCTCCTGAGTCGTTTTTTGAGTATCCATCGGCTACTGCCAACCAAGTAGTCGATGTAGCTCACGAGCAGAAGGTTGGAGAATTTGTTGATGACCTGGACTTCGAAAGCCAAAGGTCACAGTTACAAACAATTACAAATCAATTTTCCAACAGAAGGACTCGCGAGCAGAAGGTTGAAGAAATAGAATTAAGGTCAAACAAGCTTACAGCAACGAACAAAGGACAAGAACAAGAATTTTTCAGCGAAAACAATGAAGAGGTATCCGCACCTGCCAGCAGGACTAGAAGAGATACATATGCAAATGAACTCTATCAGCGCGACTACAATCGCCCCATAGGTTATTTATCATATCAGGGCAACCCAATAACGACACAACAATTTGGCGGAGTTCAACCGAATTCCTACCAGGGAATTCCGTACCAACAAATCGCCCAGGCCCAATCAAATCCTGGAATAACCGATAGGAAAGCGTTACGTCAACAAACCTTTCGATTTGAACAGGATGCGGTGTCAAATGGATCGCCAATTCAGGACCCATACAACTTTGAAGGTCAATATGGTTATATTTCTTCAGTTGAAGAACAACAACAGCAAGTACCTAATCTAAAATATGAAGTAGCTGCTTCAAACACGGATAAAGTACAAGACCCACAACCATTGAATGTAGAAGAGCAACAAATTCGTCAAGTGAAAGAAAAGTCCGAAAATAATTTCCAAAATTTGCAACCTGGCAGCTACATAGGGCCCCATGTTAACAAAAATTCTGATCACGAATATAATGTCTTCGATTATGACCAATACAGTCAGGATCCAGAAGATTCCGATGTTTAAGCTGAATTTAGTCTGATTTACATATGAGTAGGATTTTTTTAAGATTTATACGATTAACCGAAAATAAAACGAACAAAAAACATACAATATTTTAGTCTTCTATTTTTGTTGTTGTTGTTGATGTTGTGGTTTATGGTATCGAAAAGGTAAATGGTTGAACACTTAAAGCACATTAATCACTTGATTTTTATTGTATGTGTATGATTTGGACCCAGGTAGAAATGAAATTCAAAGAGACAACAATGGCAAATGAAATGACAGCTGGTAGACAAAGTTTCATCTAATCCAATTTTAGTCATCAATCTTAGCTACCTAAAAATAAAAATTTATATGCAAACGATGCCTCTTTTTTGGGATAACCTTGGCCTTGGCCGACATGGGTGTGTCACTATTTTCTGTAATGAAAACAAGTTAATGCTGTTAAAAACTATTTTTGGCTTGTTTGTTGTCTGAGTCACTGAAATCTGTAGACAATAATATTATGCCGGCTTTTTGTTAAGCGTTATATTTATATGTAGATGAAAATTGAGTTTGAAAGTTTGAAAGTTAGGATACCTACAATGCTCTTCGTGGAATGTTTTATTTAAAAGAAAACTATGTCATTGTAAGAATGTATACTTCTTTGGCTTGTTGTAAGAGTGTGTCTTAGCTTTTGAGATTATTGCTCTTCTACCAATAATTATTTAGCTGAGTCCCTGCCGTACTTTATAAAATTGCGAAAATATACGAATTTTTACGAATAATAGCAAATGTTCGGATTTTTTCACAGAAGAAAGCTCTCACGAGTGAGTAAAATATTTCCCAAGTCCTTTAAGGTTTAGTCAAAAACTATCTTTGAACAAAATTTTACTGTCAGATGGAATAAAAACAAAAAACTGTCGATTGTTAAATGTACCGTGTCGTTGGGCTTTTTCGAAGAATTATTTAATATTTAAAATAGCGAAGTGTTCGTTCCTTAAAATCATTTAACAAAAATATTTTACATTAAATCATTACAGCAACCGACTTTTGTTTGCACCTTTAAAATATGGCTAAATATTCTATTCAATGCGTCCATTTTGAATGTCCACTCTTGGAAAAGTGTGACTCCGTGAAATTGTGTGAACAAAACAACTGGAACATAGCTTATGGTGATTTCAAAGTGTATACTAACTTCGCACAGTTATATCTGTCGAACCAATTATCGGAATGGAAACTGTCAGTAGTCACGTTCAAGAAAAGGTCTATTTGTTATGCCGTAATATATTAAATTAAAAAAAAAAATGTTTGATGGCAATGGTGCAATGGATATAGTGTTTGACTGCTAACCTAGACGTGTAGGTTCGATCCCCATGCTAGACAACATTCTTTTCTATACCCCCAATTTTAATTGAATGCCGCCCGTGGGTTAAAATGAGATAGTAAATACTTAAATCACGAATGGACCTTCTAACTAATACTGTGCACTAGGTTGCATCTTAAAGACCTAAGGTCTTACAGGCACATAGTTAAATAAAACAACAAAAGAACTGTAAAAGGGAGCAGAAAAGGGTCCCTTACGTGAGAACGTGAGAATTATTACTACCATAATAACGGGTTATCCATTTTGCGGTTTCAAAGTAAACGTAAATAAAATACATATAAAATATTTTTTTTCATGATATTTCTTTTATATAAAGTTTGAACGTTGACATTAGGTATTAAACACTAAATCATTTAAATGACCACCACGCGAATTGTTGCAAGCATCGATTCTTTTCAGGTAATTTTCGACGACTTTTTGACACATATTGGGCGCTATCTCAGCCCTAACTTGACGAATGTTGGTTTTCAAGTGCTCAAGAGTTAAAGGATTATCTGCATAAACACGGTTTTTCGCGCAGCCCCACAAAAAAAAAGTCCAGCGGTGTCAAATCGCATGATCTTGGTGGCCAGTTGATATCGCCACGACGAGAAATTACGCGGCCAGGAAATGTCTCATGCAATAAAGCCATATTCGCCCGAATTGTGTGGCATGTGGCACCGTCTTGTTGAAACTACATATTCTCCAAGTCGTATTATTCAATAGCTGGCAGAAAAAGTCTGTTATCATATGACCATAACGCTCCGAATTGACGGTGACAGTCGTTCCATCGTCGTTTTCGCAGAAGTAAGGTCCAATCACATCCCCGGACTAAAGAGCGCCCCAAACAGTGACTTTTTGTGGATGTAATGGCCTCTCTTCAATTACTTGAGGATTCTCAGAATCACAAATATGACAATTTTGTTTATTAACATACCCACCGAGTGAGAAATGTGCTTCGTCGCTGAAGAAAATTTTGTTCGAAAAAATCGACGTCCACCCATTCGACGTATCTAAGACGTTGTGAATGGTCAGCTGGCTTCAGTTGTTAGGTAAACTGGACTTTATATGGATGTAGGTGTAGATCCAAATGCAAAATACGAAATAATGAGCCGTAAGACAGTCCTAATTCCTGAGAACGACGAGGAATCGACATATTCGGATCTTCGGCAACACTTTCAATTACAGCAGCGATATTTTCAGTGGTACGAGCGAAACGATGACGCACAGGTCTTACAATATCTGTTTCGAATCCAGTCTCTTCAAATTTCTTCACAATTTTGCCAATTGCTTGCGTAGTTGGACGATTATCTAAACCATAATCTCCATCTTAAAGCACGATATGTGGCTTTGGCAGAACCACCATTTTTGTAGTAGGTTTTAACAATTTTTATGCGTTGTGCGATAGTTAAGCGATCCATTTTCTTAAATGTCAGACTTTCAACTGGAAAAAAATTGGTTTAACAACTTAGTTTGACAGATGTCGAATTCCAGCCCTATACTCTTGAAACCGCAAAATGGATAACCCTTTATTATTGGGGTAACTGGTGTAGAAACTGTCAAAACACCAACTTGTCAAGGTTTTCCCATTATTTATTCGTGTTTACCTCTTTGTTTTAATAAGTTTGTTGTTGTTTTTAAAAATGAAAAAAGAAACCAATAAATTAAAATATTTTCAATTGATATGATAAATAAAACAAAAATTTCTAAATATGTATTAATTTTTTTTTTAAATTACTGCTAAACTCGGAAGTGTCATACCGTTGACGTTTTAAAAACAAATTTTTATTGTGTACTTTGTTGCTTTTTAAGTTTGACAGTTGTGACAACCATATTAAAAAAAAAGATTACAAACAAAACACAAATAGTGGCCATTGTGTTGGGAGCACTGAAACGGTCATGCCCATTCCAGAATAGGTATTACCTTTTGGTAGATTCAATTCAACTTTTGCACTTTCGTGGATTGCGGTCAGTTTTCTGAGAATTGCTCTCACTTATGGCCTTTTCGATTGGCCGCCCGGAACACGTTCCCCCAATAAAACACTCGGAAACAATTTGACTGATTCTAAATTGTATGTATCACTGTATTTGTGAAAATTAAATTTAAAAAAAATCACATCGGCTAAAAAGAATTTCCAAAACACTTGATTTCAATTTAGATATACATTTTCTTGTATCAATAATAATAATTATAACTTGCTTCTTTTTATGTTATTTTACCAGAAAAGTAGTTCGAACTTACACAACAAATCAACCCGTTGACTTTGACATTTTAATTATGTGAGTGTATTAGTGATTCTGTTTTCGATTCTGAAATGAAATCCAAAATCGTTTTCTGTTCTGTTTAGAGTAACAACTGTCATTTTATGGAGGTCAGCACAGTTCTGGACGCCCAATCGCGAAGGACATTAATGAAGCCTGACATTTTGGTTAAAAAAAAAAAGAAAAAAATGACAGAATTCTTTTCATTTAAATGCATCTTGGGTAACGTGACATTTGTATAAGCCATTTGTGTTGACCATATCAGCTTTCGAATATTATAATAGGTCATATGTATAAGTACATAGGTATAATAGGCCTTTAGCAACCGTCGATATAGCAATCGTTTCATGCCAGACAGAGGTATACAAAGACTCGAAACTATACGCAAAAGTTGTTAAAAATTTCTTTGTATGTATGTAAAAGCAGTATACCAATATAATAATACCAGAAGACCCGTGAGAAAATTTCGCACATTCAATAAGGTTTTGCAATTCAATTTTCAAGTAGAATGTTGGAACAAAAAATTGTGTTTTTTTCAGACCTGGGGTCGCCCAGAAATAGACATAGGTTTTTCGGTAACGAGCATTTTCTTTTTGAGCGCAAATTGTTATTTTTAAAATGGAAATTAAGATAATAGGTACTCACATAGAAATAGAAAATAAGGACCTGTGAAGTTGTGGATTGTGCATCGGTCTTAACCTAAAGGAGGCTTTACATGGATATGCATCTGCAGACGTGAAGAAAAGTAGAGCGCGACCATAATATAAAACAAACATAAAAGTAAGAATGGGTACACACTAATAACTTACTCGAACTCTGCTATAACTTTCTTGGCACATCTCACAATCAAATGTTCTTAGCGTTCAGGTATGTAGTCTTGAGAAGAAATTGTCGCTATTTTCGTTGTTTTTAAGCAAACTGAGGTGAAATAGTAAGAAAAAACTTGAAAATTCGATACCTGAATGGAACAAATTATGGTGCAGATGAAAATGCTATAATGAAGATGAACATGTTCATCTTCACTATAATCTGCAATCTTCAGGTTCATACTTCCTATAATCTTCATACATAAAGATGATCTCTATTTTGGTTTCCCCTCTCTATCGCACAAGTATGATTTTTTTATTTTGTTTCCTCTTTTTTTGCAGATGTCGATGCAGATGAAGATGAAGATACATGTAAAGCCTCCTTAAAGCACATGCACTATGGAATTAAATTTCAACAAATTTTAAGTTTTAATTATAAGGGGTATGGTTTGTTTTTTTCACCTCGTGTTTGTATTATTACGTTTTAGTCGTTTGGCATTTCGTTGATTCAACCATTGTATATAAAACATACATATAAAATATATATACAATGGTAATATTTAGGTTTATGTAACAAATTCAGTCTTTATTATCGAGAAACACAAAATTACATCAATAGAAAGAGAAAAATAAAAGCCTTTATTTCAATTAAAACATTAAAAACAACATTGGCCCGAAAACCGACTTAAATCGGATTTTATTTGTTCAATTGATAAATTATACATTTTATTAATTTAGTTCTTACACCAAACAAACACTATTTCAAATTGGGATTATTGAGTTTGCTTAACGGATTATCAGCTGCAAGAAGTGCCTCACTTAAATCCATATTAAAATTGTTTTTTGTTCTAAACGAAACGAGTTGCGACTGCGATTTTGCAGAACTTGATAGTTTTTTTTCAGTTCCGTATGCTTAATAGATTTCAGGTGTTGGTCAATTTTAATTTTTTTCTCTAAGGAGGTATCTTTACTACAAATTTTATAAATAAGAATTGTTCCATCGGTTGTGAAAGTGTGCGGGAAGTCCGAAACATATTTTCTTAGATTTTCATTTACAGACAACTTCGCTTTCGGCATTGTTTCTGAAATAACTACAGATCCCAAATTAATCGCTTAATAAGGTAAATCCTAAATTTAATATGAACGTTTATATATAAAAAAAATACAACCATTAACAAAAGATCATCGACATGAAAGCAAATCCAGAAAATTTAGAATAGAACAAAAAACTGTCAAACAAAACTCAAAACATATATGGACCACAAAATTACACCTTTCAAGTAACTCACATAGAAACAAACTGGAAACTAAAACTGAAAAACATTACGATTTGGGAGAGTGCATATGTGAATGCAAAAGTGCCCAGTAGGAAATTTCAAAAATTTCATGCATGAATCACTAACTTTTTCATCAATGAGTGGAAGCTACACCCATGAATTTGGTATGAAATCATCGATGAATTTAACATGGGGCTGTCATAGGTATTCACCAAGTGATTTTCGGTGTGAATATTTAACGGTGAAATCACGAAGGGTAAGGGTAACTAGTTTATTCATAAGCAAATTATGTGTGATGCAAAATGGCATGAACGGTAAGCTGTAACTTAGAGTTGCTTATTCAGCAGGTAAAAAATGGCATTAATGCTCAAGCATTAATTCACTCTTTTAATGTAACTCGTTAATTCGCAATGAATTTTATATGATGAAAAATGCCATGAATGTTCAATTATGATATCACCAGGTAAAACCCGTATTATACCAACTTCTTTTTTTCCTCATTTTGTATGCTTTAAATAACATGAAAATGTCAGTGTGCAAGAGGAGATATGTTTTTTTAACGAACCAGAAACATTGTATATGTACGAGTATGTTATACCCCCAAACATCATTTTATTAATTTAATTCGACGATTATTCAATAATATAAACATTGAATTTAGAAAAATACGTTTAGCTAATAATAATTAAAATATAGTCTTGATAAAATCTTGATGCAAAAGTAAACCTTATCAATAATTGATTGTTTTAAATTTGATCTGAGGTCGGTCTTAGCAATTCATTTTGCGTTTTATTATCTGCGGGTCTGGGTCTGGGTTATGTTTTAACACGTATTACAAAAACAACACGAGATCCAGGTTTCTATCAGGGTTTCTATCTGGGTTTGCAAATATTAGTATTAAATTCGGCAACAGAGTGTACATGTAAGTACATAACCCAGATCGTTTTATTTTCACGGGGTGAACCATACGGGTTATTGGCGATAATAAAACACGGCTAATGGTCGCGAACAAAACTGGAATTTTTGGTTTATATGCGTTTTCACTTTCTCTAAAAAAAAAAAACCACGAACTCATGTCATGACCAGCGAAGACTGACTACGCTTTTCTCGTTGAAAAAAGACAATGTTCGCCGCTCTTGCCATGGCAGATAAAACCTCTTTTTTTAAGGCTTTTTTGTTTGCATTTTTTTTTGTTCTCGGGAAGAAAACAAAACAACCACCGCACCGCAGAGAACCAAACATCATTTGCGAACTCATGAACCTATACATTACTCTTCATCAGTGGAATCATCGTTTATGATTTTGTAACTGAAAATGTAGTGAATTGTAAGCATTCAATTCATTTGAATTTAGTTAACTAATGATCATAACATAGTACTCATCGATGGAAATATTCGATGAAACCATTGATGAATTCACCAAAAAAAATTCATTGATGTCGAAATTTCATACTAGGAAAACATCTGCTGTAATATACACAACTAAAAATACTTGTGTTTGGTAACGTGGAAATTCGAACGAATTTGTACAAATTTTCAAATTTTTCTGTGTATACCCATAAGAAAAAAAAAAGTTTGGGAAACTTGGCGAAAATTTCAAGTTACAAAACAGGCATACTAACTCATATACATGTGTAATATGGAATAGTAGAACATGGAAAATAGCTGCCGTAAAAGTTGTGAACAGAAACTGAATTAAGTAAAAATTTAAAAACAGGTGTGCAGTTTTTACTTCAGGATTATTTAGTTTTTTTAATTGCACTTTGATCGGAAATGCAAAACGAGTAAAAAGAGAACTAAAGAGAGAAAGAAAGGCGAAGTGATCGTAGATTGCAATGATTGAAAATCAAAGTAACACAAAAACGAAGTAAACAGAAATATATTATATAAGAAAGGTCGAAGCAACGCGACGTTAAAAAAACGAACAACAGGCACCCTGTTCAATTTATATTTTCAGTACAGGAAATATAGGATATTTGCATTTCACCCTTACTATTATTGATTTCAATAAGCTATCTCTATTCCTATAAAGCTTTTCCATTTTCCATGGTTGCCGTAGTGAGTATTATAAATTGGCATATTTCTTTCACAAATGTCGGTAGGGTTACCAATTGTTAATGTAGATTTCATGAACAGAAATATGTACTTACATCGTAAGCTAAATCTAAAAAAAAATTAAACTAAATCCAAATAAAAATAAATCTATTTTTCTCGGCACCACCAAGAAGTAAGATATTTGGAGTTTTTTAAGAGTTCCCCAGAAGGCCTAATCTATTTTAAAGTGAAAACAAATCACAGAATAAATCGTAAAAATAAGCTATAATAAGGAACTTGTGTCCTTCAGAGAACTTGAAGCCATTTTATACATAAATAAACACAGCACAAAAATAAAAATATCACTTCAAATTGCACCGCACTATTTTAAATATTATATTTATATACACGAAACGTTCTTCATTTTATTTCTATTTTCATGAAGAAAAAAATTATTTGGTAATTTAAAGTTGCAATTAATTAATGACACGGATTCCATCAAAAACTTGCTCAAACAGTAATTTTTTCTTAAAAAAATACCCAACAAATAATATATACCTGCATTTTAACCGTTTTCCAAAAAAAAAAAAAAACAAAAACAAAAGATTTAAGCAGAAAAGCACGCAGCGACAACACCTTTTTCTTTAAGCTTAAAATGTATGCTCTCAAAAGCTCTAAGAAAGCTTCGATTCTCCATAGCGAAAACCAAAGAAAAAGGTATTATAATTTCCATCAACGGACCAATGGCAACTCTTAATCAATGTGTTTATTTTTTTAATAAACACAACAAGCGAGAGTCAAATCGGCGATCAGTCTCCAGCCGGAGAGCAGACAAGTTATAGTGGAGTGTACCTGGGTTTATGGAATATGTTAGTGGTAATTTCTTAAGTTTTGTGCGTGCAAACACCAGCCGGCACCAGTGTGTTTGAAAAAGCTCTCCCATAAGGGCTGTACTGAAAATATAAATTGAACAGAGTATAATTTTCTTTTCAACAACATGCCCATTAATTGACATTGGATGTTTTTTTGACAACTCTTGGTGTTTTCAAGAACACTTGGGTCAACCCAGAGAGAGAGAGAGACATAGAAAGAAATAACGCAAAACAGAAGGAACGCATTATCAACAGAACACATTTGGTTTTGATTTTATGGTTGATGCGATGGGAAGCAATACTCTCACTGGATCCAAACCCGTTGACTCTATTACATTATGTCTTGCACCACCTGGAAATTCAGGAAAGAACTGAGAACTGTCCATTTGTTGCGATCGCGATTTCACTTAGACTGACAGTTAGAAGTGAAAAAATTGTGTTATTCTTTTTAAGATGGAAATTGATATTGAAGAAAATGCAAACAATAAGCTAATTTTATTTTTGTTTTTGTGGACTGTGTGGATTAAAGCCAAATTTAAGATTTGACCAAAAAATATTGGCGATAAATATTAAACGATTTAGTAAAATGTCAAAGCAATTTGGTAAGCTAAAAAGATGATTGAGCTAATTTTAAACGATTTTAACATTTTACTAAAGTTAAGCTCACCGAATGGCTACTTTAACTTTTAGCAATTTGCTACATCCATTATGGAATCTGATAGTATATCAGCCTTGCACGCGGAGTTTCCAGGTTCGAGTCCTGCTGGTGCACAATTTTTTTTTTGTTTTTTTTTTTGTAAATAATGAAGTTAAAATGATGAAAATAGAAATAACTAATACCTTTTCAGAGAACATGTTGGGTTTCCATCAACATATAATTATATAATTAATTTACAACGCATAACAACAATAATTGTGTTCATCAAAATTCAAACCTTACAAATGCTCAGCTTTCTGCTTAATTAGCAATTTACTAGCTTAGAAAAGGTTTAAAAATTTTGAAAAAGTTATTCAATCAATAAGCACTTAGGAAATTGCTACTAGTAAAATGTTAAGCCCTTAACAATGGGTTGTTTAAGATTTTGCGACATTGCTTTTAATTGATATATTGCGTCAGAAGGTTACGATAGCAACTAACTGATGAGCCCAACTATCGTGCCCGGGTGAAACGAATTTTTGACTACGGGTCATAAAAATCTTCAAGATGGCAATTGATATTATTAATATTTTCTTCAGAAAACACTCTTAGGACTCTTCTTAGCTTGTATCAATTTTGGAGAAAATTGATAAGAGTGAAGTAGGTTAGTAGTGCAGATAGACAGAATAATACTGTTCTTCTATATGATCGTAACATTTGATTATTTTTTTTTACGAATACAAAATATGCCCCTAAGTAAATGCTATTTATATAATACATATATCTAATTAAAATAACTGTATAGTGAAATATCTAGAAAAGCATTGCCTTGGCACTACCACCAGCACCGCCACTTAACTTATTCAACGAAGCTGTTATTAAGAAGTTTCTTCATCTTCATTCGTGCTTTATATGGGCGTCATAAAGCAACGACATCGTGACTGGCAATCAGCTTGACCATCATAAAAACGCTTTCAATCTCCACCTCCACTTCCACCTCTAACTCCGAAAATCTTTTTACTTAACACCCGGAATGAAGTAAAACTTTCATTTTATGATTCCTTATTGCGTATTTGAGTGGATTTACCCCCAAAATCTACCCTAATTCATAAAATGCCAGAGAATTCGTTATAGGCCAACTTGGAAAAGGAAGCCGGGGCAGCGGGAGAGCCGCCATTAATTAAGATTGCACTTAGGAATGCAAAAAATTTGCTCCCTCTGGTGGGCAATTAAATAGTTAAAATGGAAATCCCACTGATTAGTCTTTGATTTTTATGGAAGAACAGAATGATGGCTCCGGAGGCTGGAGCAGAAGTTCATGAGGCCCTATCTCATTATAACAGTTGCTATGTGCTCGTTTATACATATATAATCAATCAAAACCTTAAGCTAGTTATTTAAGTTGTTCCTTTGACCTTATTGGGTGTGCGTGTTCGTGTTCGTGTGCGTGAGGTTGTGCCCGTGCCGAAGTCGTAAGTTATTCATCAACCAGTTTCAAATCAAATAGAAACAAATCAATGCTTTGCTTATGAATAAGCAAATACTCGTAGTTATAGTTCCACTATGGCCTCAGTCACGGGACAGAGATTCTTAAATTCAGAGCGCTTTGCAAGGACTTACTTTTGATAACGGAACAGACCAGCAATTTCGAAGGCGGCTATCATCGCTGTAGGTACAACACCAAAACCATTATATTGCACTGGATCTAGGGGTTGAATAATTGATGGTGGGATGTAATTAGTTTGCAAGAGGAGCATTTCGGTCGCTGGTGCTGGCGCTGGCACCATCATCGCTACAACAAAGGCAGCGCAGCATAATAAGGATGCGGGTGAAAGGATCCGCAGGGATTTGCAAATATTTACCCTGTCAACATGAAAGCTTAGGGTTGTTTTCGTTGGGTCAAGAGGCAGAAGGAGATTCAAATTCGATTTTGTTTGATTTATTAGGTTCTATATTATTTGGAGGACTTGCTTTGCTTTGTTTCCTTTGAAGCATTTGTTGTAGGACGTGTGTTCGTATTGGTATACCTAATATAATTGGTGCCCCTAATTAGATATGATTGTGAAATTATTACAGTTTCTCAATGGTTTGAAACGTAATGGAGATATGGATAATGAAATATTGAACAGCAGATATCTATAATTTGGCATATTCGCTTACATTATACGAATAGTGTGTTATTTTCGGAGTCATCTGAAATAGATATTCCTTGATCCTGAGTTATAATGAGAATGTTATGTTTACATTGCTTGGGAGTGATATTGCGTGCAGGGGTTGATTAGTCAAACACGATTAACAAACATAATTAGGAAAACATTTAAGCTAAATTAAGTTCTCGTCATTCAAATTACATCCACGAAATATTAGAAATTAATAAGCGTCATGCCATTTCCATCTGCTTAACCAGAAAACTATAACTGGGGCTAAGAAATTAAAAGTTATTCTGTGCAGTACATACCCCAACTGTAGTACCTACCTGGACGAAACGCATAAAAAACTTAATGGAGCATAGGGCAGATTCCATAACAGATTCCCTCCATCTATCTCGGTTCATGGCATGGTGCCCTAACTGAGCCCACGAATCAAAGTTAAAGGACTGAGCTTCATTAAGTACAGTTGACCTCCATGTTGTGTTTGGTCTACCAACTCTCCTTACACCCTGAGGATTCCACCCGAAGGACTGCTTTGCTATGTGCTCGTTTGGTTTCCTCAGAATATGGCCAATCCATTGCCATTTTCGTTGTATGATGTCAAGATCCACCCTTCTCTGGTGATTACAATCCCACAGATCAACAGTTCTTATAATTTGTGGCCATCGAATCTTGAGAATATATCGAATACAGCGATTGATAAAAGCCTGTAGCCTGCTCGGGATGTCAGCGGAGCATTTCCAGGTTTCACAGGCGTACAGGAGGACAGATTTAACGTTGGACTCGAAGAGTTTTAGCTTTGTGCGTAGCGTTATTATGCTGGAGTTCCACACGGGAGAAAGCATTCCAAAAGCACTACGAGCTTTGTTTATCCTGCTGACAACATCAGATTCCGTTCCACCATCAATTGATACAATACTGCCTAGGTAGTTGAACTGCAAGACCTTCTCAATAGTTTCCTATTCCTCAGAATAATCTCCTGTTGAGAGTTGCGACCGGTCGGTCTGCGGCATTATTGTCTTTTTGGCGTTGATATTTAAGCCAGTCATCTCGCCGTTCGCTTGCAGCAATTGGCATATTTGGCCCAAGTCGCCTACACTGTTTGACATGATACATATATCGTCAGCGTGGTCCAAGTGACTAAGTTTTTCGAATGGACTCTATTGGATGCCATTTCTCTAGTTTGTACGAACTGTGGCAGTCAGTACATCATTGATTGCCAATAAAAACAAAATTGGTGACAACACATCTCTTTGTCTTACTCCTTGACGCACCTCGAATAAATCGGAAAGCTGTCCATTGTGCAATGTATGAATTCGAAAAAAATTAAAATAATTATTTAAAAACTTACAGTTGCCCACAGACTATTTTAGACAGTGACTGGTTTAAGATTTGAGTTGCAGTAACTTATAAGCTAAAAAAAGGAAAGTCGACAAACTTCCATTTGGAAGAAAACAAGTACACGTTAACAAAGGATAGGGCTGGAAAAGAGACGAGACCAGGCGAGACTTTTGTTAGTCTCGTCTCGATCTCATCAAAATCGAAAAATTTTCATTCTCGGTCTCGGTCTCGCCTAACCAAGTCTCATTTCGATTTTGGTCTCTTTTTTCTAGTGATAATTTTAATGTGCAGTTTTGTCTCGCTCTATGTTTTTCGTCTTAGTTTTTTGGCGGTAAAAAGACGTAAGATAAGACGCGTGCTTAGATTGAAAATTAAGAGTTCGAATTTTGTAGAGGTTTCTTAATCCATTTTATTCAGACCCAGCCCTCAATGGATTTTGAGAATTTATGGCTTGACAGGTAGGTAACATACTATGTTTTGACATTTGGATAATATTTTTTTCCAAGTGGTAGAACTCGATTTTCTGATGTTCGTCTACGCTCCCTTAGAGGCCGAATACACAGACAATAAATTCACTCAGAATACTCATCCTGACATGAAATGTCTAATAGTGTCACGACTCTGCGTTGGATTTTTTTTGGAAGACTGAAGCCTATGACGTCAAATTTTCGGGGGCGGCAAATTTGCTCTAAGATTTTTACTGGCGATTATAGGTACTAGAGGGCAAGTTATGCATTCATTGAAAAAAAAAGTTTTGAGATAGCGAAGACGAAAAAATATAGTCTTAAAATTCTGTCCGTCAGTATGTCTATCTGTCTGTATGGGTGCATAGACACCTATAGCCCAAACGGGTGGGCCGAATTGCTTCAAAATTGGTATATAAAGTTTTTTGGGTATTGTACAGAGAGGAAATTGAATTTTTGTAGGTACCGCTCGTATCTAATACCGTCATATGGCTGACATTTTTTTTTAAATGACTAAAAACGGTACTTTCCATAGGCTTAACCCATTCTTTAGAAATTTCACACTTATATAGGTGTATGTAGCCCAATTTATGCTGCATAGCAATATTTTTAATTAATATTTTTTTTTGTATTTTTAAAAGCATTTAAAAAAATTAAAAATTTATATTTTGAAAACTGCTCATTCAATTTTTTTCAAAAATTGCAGTTATTTGTATTTGCTGAATACCTATGAATTTGCGTTTTTGAATTTTTTTTTGAAATTTGTTTTCAAAAATTAAAAAAAAAAATGTTTTTCTCTAAAACCGCGACTTTAAAAATATATTTAGATTTTTAATAGAAATCTTTTGCATACGATGTGATCGAACATAAGAGCAAGTTTCTTTAAGCTCAATAGTATATCCAAAATTTATTAATCATAGAATCCTAAATCATAGATTAAAAATATAATCTTGCAATTCACAGTGATCACGTAGTTTATAATCTTGCTATATAGCGGGAGGAAAAAATGATGCAAAGAAGGCGCGATATAACACAAATCATAAATCAACCAAAATCTGTAAATCCACCACTGAGTTACGTTGTTTCTTGATGTGCTGGGATCTCAGCGAGATCTAATAGGTATATGATTTTTCTTTTTTTGGATTCGAAGACGCGTAGAGCAGGTGCGTTGCTGTCCATACGCTCCACGTGCTCCTGCCATCTCAGTCGTTTTATTTTAAACTTTTTGACCAGGTGAACGTCGCTGTATAGCCCGTATAGCTCGTCGTTGAATCTTCTCCTCCACACTTTTTCGATACACACCGCACCGAAAATCACTCCAAAAATCTTCCTCTCAAACACCCCAGCAGACTTTCATCCGATTTTTTCAATGTCAATGCCTCTGTCCCCTAGAGCAGGACCGGGATGATAAGGGTCTTGTATAAAGTCTCCTTAGTTCTCTGAGAGAGGGCCTTACTACTTAGATGCCTTCTTAGCCCGATAAAACAGCGGTTGGCAAGAGTAATTCTTCGTTTGATCTCTGCACCGCTGTCATTTTGCGAGGTTATAGTGGAGACCAGGTAGACAAAGTCCGTGACAATTTCGAAGTTATATCTGTCCATTGTGATATTTTGCCCGAGTCGACGATGTTGAGATTCCTTTCTCGATGACAGCATATACTTCGTCATATTCTCATTAACCGCCAATCCCAATTTAGCCGCCTCCGATTCAATGCTCGCAAATGCGCCTGCAACAGCTCGCTTCGTTCTGCCGACAATGTCTATGTCGTCTGCATACGTAATCAATTGAACGGACTTTTGATAAATTGTACCGCTGGTGTTGACATGTCCGTTGCGTACAATTGCTTCAAGAACGATGTTAAATAGGTTGCATGATAACGCGTCGGCTTGCATCAATCCTTTCTGAACATCAAAGGATTCGGTGATGTTCTTACCGATTTTGACGGAGCAGCGAGATTTCTCCATCGTCATCCTTCACAATCGAATGAGTTTGACAGGGGTGCCGAGATGAGACATAGCTCTGTATAATTCGTCCCTTTTCACGCTATCATACGCGACTTTAAAATCAATAAAAAGGTGGTGTGTATCGATCTGGAATTCCTGTTTTTTTTCTAAAATCTGTCAAATTTGACGGCTGTGTTCTTTTTTGTGTGCTAATGACATTTTGTCTCAAAATTTCTTGTCGCTCATGCCGGTAATTATTGTTTTAGAACCCTTCAATAACATTTGTTCGTACTTAAATTCTTCAAATACACCATTTTTATTAGTTAATGTTAATTAAGAGCTTGAGAGTTTTTCATGAAATTCATTTTTGCTAAATCTTATTAAACAGCCTTGCCTACACCTCAACCTATATTGCTTAACTGAAATGTCAAGACATGAACTGTCCAGCCAAGGCAAAAAAAATGCTCTGATATTTAACGACAGATATTTCTGTGGCGATACAGATATCACTTGGAGTCGGCCTTTTACAAATATAAACTGAGTGTGAACTATAACACCCAAATTAATAAACGTGGAGTAGGTTGCGGAATGCTATTAATAAAACAGGACATTTTCAAAATTAGTCCTTCACTAGACCATCGAAGACGGTGGTTTAGTGAAGGACTAAGAATTGACATTAAGAAAAAAATTTACAAGGACATATAATAAAAAGAGATAGACTTGGTACTTATTGTAGTAGATTTAGTTCGTGGATTTTCTATTTTGTATTATTTGAAAATTTTTGTCCGCAGACTAACTTTTATTATTATTCTATGGTTCAGTAAAGTCTAGGGATGTGTTCACAAAAAAACTGGTAATTATATTTCACCATCTTATCAGCAAAGGTTACAATATTAGTATTGTACTATTATTGCGTTATTTGGTATTCTACGGATGTAATAGAAATAATATTTTACTCAGAGCACTATTATGTGGTTCGTAAATATAGGAAGTAGGATTTATTGTAATAAACGGTGGTGGTTGGTAGATGTAATGCTTAATTACTGTATAGATTTAGATTGAATAATATTTATTCATTTCAAATACGAACCTGAATGAAGACAAAACCAGCAATTGCATAGGGCGGCACTTATGACAGCAAAATTTGAGCAACAAATATAAAACTGAAGCAAAAGTAACACAAATGCGTTTCTTTTAATCTAAAACATTATTAGCAACCACAGTACACATAATAAGGTAATATATTGCGCATGTTGTCATAATTCAGTTGTCATAATTCTAAAGTTCGGTTGTCACATTTGGCAAAATGTCTCTGAGTTTTGCCACATGCGCGAACTTGAACGAAAATGAAAACCGGAATATATTACCTTTATTATGTGTACTGTGATTAGCAACTACTGCACTGTATTGTTGTATTGTATTGTTCATTCTTCTTTATTGTTTTTGTCCATTTCTTGAAGGGTATCTTCAGGTATACGAGGGCATATGCATACAAATTTACTTCTCATACCGCTCTGTCTCGCTTTAATAATATGTAACATATTGGAAGCTTGGTGCCGTTCACCGTTGTTTTCACGAACAGTGCAGCGTTGAAGTTAGCCATCTAGGATATGTCCCAACGCAACACACAAAAAAGCATACTTTGCTTTGACTTTTTTAATTGCTCTTTTTTTTTTTTTTTTTTTTTACTTCCAAGCTCCATGTTTTATAATACTCTGCAAGCCTATTTATCATCAGCTGATGTGAAGTTGCAGACTCAGCTCAAATGACATCCGCGTACATAAAATAAAAGGGGTATTCACGATCCGATGTATCTGGTCTTGTATCGTTGTAAAAGTGTAAAAGTGTAGCATTTTTTTGCACTACAACAACAAAATATACTGAATGTCAAAGTCTTACACTTTTACACTTTTACAATACCTGAACCCTATTGTAACAGAAAAATACAAGAGTGTAATATTTTTTTAACACAAACTTCAGCCTTCTTCAGAACAAATGTGAAACAGATTTTGACATTTGCTTCAATGTTGCTACTGATTAGTAAAGGTGTGTTCACAGTCTGTGGTAAAAAAATAAAATTTTACAATTTTACAAGACTTGTTACACCAGATGGTGAATACCCCTAATAACTTTAATTGTATAGGCTGACTCCACTTGGTTGGTTTCTAACCATTTGGTGAGCTTTATATAGGAGAGGTATATATTTTCAGAGATGCATTTAGAAATGATATGCCTCTGTAGTTTGTGGGATTAATGGGATCTCCCTTGGGGTAATTTGGAACTTCGTAGAAATGATCTGGGGGGATGTTGCATTTAAAAATTATATTTAAAGCTTCTAATAATTTTTCCTTAAAACCAGATAACTTGTATTTGTAATTATTACATTATATGGGAAAATGTTTCCCCGTAGCTATTTAATGAAATGTCATGTATTTTGTTTAAAATCAATGTCAGTATACTGTCTAAAAAAACACCCTATATTTTTAATTTTAAAAACTTCAGTGAGCAGTTAATCGAACGCAGGCAAGTTACTTCATATTAAAAAACTTACTTCAGGTCTTTTCCAGCATTTTAAATCACACCAAAAACATAAATGTTAAAAAAGTAGCCAAGTTCTTCTATATACAAAAACCCTTGCTTAACAAGTCAGCCGTGAAAAGTAGTGAGATCTAAAATTACGCCAAGTTCTAAGATTATTAATCCAAATTGAAATATTTTATGACCTTTAGTCCAAAATGCATTTCGCCCGGACACGATAGTTGGGCTCATCAGTTAGATGCTATCGTGTCGCTCTAAGACGCACTATTTTTGGGTCGATGACTACCAACTCTAATAAAATTTTCAGCACATACATACTGAAAATTATATTTTTCTAGGAGAATACATACATATATTTCTGGGTGCATGAATTTGACCAAATTCCCCTGGAAAAATATAATTTTCAGTATGTATGTGCTGAAAATTTTATTAGAGTTGGTAGTCATCGACCAAAAAATAGTGCGTCTTAGAGCGACACGATAGCATCTAACTGATGAGCCCAACTATCGTGTCCGGGCGAAACGCATTTTGGACTAAAGGTCATAAAATATTTCAATTTGACTTAAACCCACACAGTCCACTAAACCAAAAACAAAAATAATATGTAGGTATTATTTGCGTTTTCTTCTATTTATTTAAGATTATTAATGTTAAATATCAAGTATCTTAAGTAGTAATAAGTTATATGGAAGAACCGCAAAATTATCAGAGAAATCTGTTATTTAATTACTACTGACTTAAATTGTGTTAAATTGCAAAATTTATAAATAATTACACAATTTTGAAATGAAAAAAATGTTGCCTTTGCTTGCACTTAAAGCCTTACCGCTGTACCAAATTTCATCGTTTCTCGGCGGTCAGAAGTGCTCCAAAGAATTTATATCGATTCTATGAAAATGGGTGGATACCACACCCCCTGAATGGAAAATCTCGAATTTTAGATTTTTTTCCTTTGTATACACCACAAGTTTTACCGTTGTGTGAAATTACAATATTCTACGATGTCAGAAAGTTCTCCATAATTTTGATGATCTGTCAGTGAGTGAGTGAGTCAGGCAGTTACGGTTTTTGCGATTTTGTAGTCTTTTGTCTTGGGAACTACTAATGCTAAGGAATTGAAAGTTAGTGAGTTACTTAAGTCTGGTTAGCTTAGCAAAGGCTGAGAGTTTGAAGTTTCTGACTTTATTGGTACTGAATATTCAATATAAATTTTTGTTAGTCAATCGACTGCAGTTCATACATTCCGGATACACTATGAGGACGGAGTTCGTACGACCCTTTTTTATTCATCACAACCCGCTTTATCAGATTTCGTTCGTCCTTATCACAGAAATGTTATTTGTGTCTGAACCTTTGATGTACATAATGTCTGTAGGTATCTGTACTAAGACAACTTCTTGATTTCTCCTTCTTTTTATTTCGAAATCATATTAAGCTAAGGGTACTTCCAAAAAACCGTCCTCTCATGAAGATTCAGCACCTACATATAACGTTATTGAATATGTATAGTATGTATGGCTAAGTACCTACAACAATGGAGACTCATAACAAAATCAAAATTCTTCATCTGGAAATTTCAATTAAGAAATTCCAATCCCCTCAAGCCCAGCATCTGTGTATTATCCGATGTAGAGTAGGATGATGATGAACACAACGTAGCCGTCGTCGTCGTCGTCGTCGTCGACACGATGACGAGATGAGAAAACGATGACGCGGTCATCAACCAGATACTCCACTTAAGACAAAAATATCCTCCAACATAGGTACCTATGCAATAATCTATAAGTCTATGAAAACCATAAATTGAACCCGATGCTTGAACGTTAAAGGTTTTGTTTGGCATCATGAGCATAAGAGAAAAAAATCTCAGAAAGTGAATTATTAATACAAAAAAGAAATTCAATTTCTAAATTAAACGAACCGGTCGATGTTTGTCTATTTGGGAAAAATGGTCCTTGAAGAAAGTTACTCAACTCGCAGGGTTGTTTTGGACATCTACCAAAATGCAAATCAAATTGCAAAACCACCTGATCTTCTTTTTTGCCAATTGACCGACTTCGTTTTAAGGAGATTTTTTGCTCTTTTTTTAAGTTCATTGATTAGAACGAAAAGACATACAGAGATGTCGGAAATAGGAACTTAATTGAATTATGTCACCATATCATATATATTCTACCTATGCTTTACTATCGGTTCACTGAAATACTCAGCTCCCAGGTTAAGTTTAAAATCTAAAGACCAAGTTTATAAAGAATTTAAACAAAAGTTATCTATTTGTAGAAGAAAACTTTTAGTATTTAAGTGAATGTTAATATTTGTAATATATTTTAATCAGTTTAGTAGAAGTACAGTATAGGAAGTGAATCCATATACGCCAATTAATAACAGTTGTGTTAATAAAAGTTCTGTTTGTGGAACTAAGGATTATTCACATGAGAGCGACCAACGACCAACGAATAAACGAATAAATTCCATTTAAAACAATTTACCAATTTAAATTCCTCACAAATTCTAAACAATTTGTAGAAATTTATATTTTATATAAATGTTTAGGACAGAAAAATTTACTTTTTAATAGCCAAAATAAGATAATTTTGAGAAAACAATATTGGTCGTCGCGAATTGCATCTGATTGCTATGAACAGTCAAACTCTATTCGCGAGTTCCACATAGCATCCACCCTTCAACGAGTAATTTGATCGCGCGCGTCTAACCTCAAAATCAGATTTGCAACCTATATTTGTGACGAATAATGTGAACGAAATGTCAAAATGGACAAATATTCGTTAATTCATTGGTCGTTGGTCGCTGTCATGTGCATAGTACTTAATCAAAATATAAAATCCAGTCAAACGCCTTATTAACTTCACTGTATTTCTTCAGTTTGTATACAAATTTATGTTTTATTGAAAAGTTACATCACAGAAAAATAAAAAATAAGAAACAAACTTTAGTTTTGGATGCATTACGGCATTTTACATGCCATCCTCAGCAAATATTTTTATTGGCTAAAAAAAATTAACAAAATACAAATATGACTAGCTTTTGATTTAATACAGAGTGAGATAGACATATACACACATTTAATTAGTTCACATACTAAACATGTAAGTAAGAGGAATTAGAGAAATAGACAGTTTTTTCTTTTCATTATACTAAAGAGAGATGATCTAATAGGTGCCCCCATTTTATTCATCATAATGGTGTTGTTCTTGTACATATGAATGCTTTCATACACGTCGAAATACCTATCCTCATTGACATGTTTGATTAATTCTACGTTTTCCTTTGTAAGGATTTGTTTAATCTATTGAATTTTATATTTGGCAAACGCCATAATCGCCGAACGAAATGGGCCCAGTTCCCTGTTAATTTCGAAGACTGAGCTCCAGCTCATCTTCGATTCATTAAAGAAAAAGAAGTCAGCAGAAGTCGATGGTATATCCAACGTTGTACTACGACATTTACCTCAGGAAGCAGTTGACATTTACACCACATTGTTTAACAACGCGCTGAATAATGCATATTATCCAGTGCGGTTGAAGACAGCTGTGGTACATCCTCTCCCCAAAAAGGGAAAGGACAACTCCAATCCAGCGAATCTAAGGTCGATAAGTCTATTTCCGAGTATCAGCAAGGTATTTGAAAAGATTAATAATAAGGCTCTGTTCAAGTGGGCGGAGGACAACAATATCATACCGGATAATCAGATCGGTTTTAAGGCGGGACATGACACAATTCATGCCGCGTCTAAACTGGTTTCTGATATCCAATGAAACAAAACTAAAAAGAAGTGTACGAGTGCCTGTCTGGTGGATTTAGAGAAGGCCTTCGACACCGTATGGTTAGATGGCCTCTATCTAAAGCTAACAAGACTAGGTATAAGTAAATCTCAGTTGTATATGCTTTACGACATGCTAAATGGTAGATAGTTTATTTTCAAGAGTGGCAATGTAACTTCTACCGCAATTTTTAATATTAAAAATGGTCTTCAGCAGGGAGCGGTTAACTCGCTGATTCTATTCAGCATTTACACCAGCGATCTGATAGGTAGTCTAACTCATGCAATTGCGTACGCCGACGATCTAATTGCGTACAGAACAGCTCATACAGTTGAGGTCATCAAAAATCTCTTGCAGAGTGACTTCGACAAGATTCAGCGATATTGTGATGACTGGAAGTTGAAGACCAACTTCCAGAAATCAGAAACTATTTTGTTTAGGACTCCATTGTCTAGCGCCTCAAGGGATACTAGAAAGAACTGGACATCCACTGGCGAGTAAAAGTGTAGTAAAGTACCTTGGCATCTAGTTGGATCAGTACCTGTATTTCGACAGACATATAGGTGATGATTTGGCCAGGGCTGGGGGAGCCTTTGCCTTGACAAAACGACTGTTTTATAGCAGCCGTCTTGACAGGAGGGTAAAGGTGATTTGTTACATGGCCCTCATCAGGCCGATGATTGTGGTTCAACGTTGCCCTATCTCAAATGGAAAAGATTCGGGTGTTTGAAAGGCAATGTCTTAGACGTCGCCTTGGATTACACAGAACACCAGAATCGGAGTACAAACGATATTATTCCAACCAGGTTCTATACAACGGAACCAACATAAACAGAATAGATAATTTTTTGTTTAAGCTGATTCGGGGTCACACTGCAAGAGCGATGTCCTCAACAAACAGATTAATTTTTGGGACTTACTACCCTAATAATGAATATTTTGAGAGTGCGCGGTTAAGTGGCTACATCCCTCCCGAGGCATTCCTCTTTTTACACAATCGAGGGCTGCTACAGGATGGAGGGGCGGTTCCGCTCATCTACCACGTCAGCCGGAAAACTGTGGATAGGCGACTCCTGTATGATCGAGACGTCATCGCTCAAGGTGGAGAAGAGCGCCTTCGGTTCAGTAGGACTGTGTCCGATCGGAACCGAAGGGATTGGGCGAAACAGGAGAACCTGTTCTGGTGGCTCTCTGAACAGCATCATATTTAAAGTCGATGAAGATGGTATGTCTTGGACGACTTACATAGATTTAGGGCAATTAGGTATAGGTAACAGTCGGGGTGGCACCAAAAAATATTAAAAATATGTATGTATGCGGAGGCATATGTGCATGCATCTGCGCGGCTGCATACGTATGTGCGTGCGTATATGTATGTAGGTATATACATGTATGTGTAGGTGGCATGTTGTTGTGTGTCTGCATACGTATACAAAATATAAACAAAAAAAATTTTTAAACGAAAAATGCTGCTGTGGCTGTTCTATTTTTTAAGTGGTTTTGGGTATTTTTAGGTATTTTAAGTAGTTTAAATTATTTTTAGTTAGTATAAGTTGCATCTAGTTTTAATTATTTTTAGTCTAGCTTTGGGTAGTTTTTAGGTAAATTTAAAATGATCTTATACTAAGTTTTTGTAGTGAAGTTATCTTGGTTAAATAAAAATAAAATAATTAGATTTAATTAAAATAGTGTTTAGGTCGAAAGACATTAGTATTAAGAGATATGGTTTAGTTTAGAGCGCCCGTAAAGGGCCAGTAAATTAGTTGTAAGTTATTGATAATTAGGCTAGTTTTAAACATTTTTGTCTAGCTTTAAGATGGTTATAAGTTAAGATTAAATAAAAATGAATACAAAATGCATCCAAAACTAAAGTTTGTTTTTTTATTTTTTTTATTTTTCTGTGATGTTACTTTTCAATAAAACATAAATTAATATGCAAACTGAAGTGAAGTGAAGTGAAGTGAAGTCAATAAGGCGTTTGACGGGATTTTATATTTTGATATAATAAGACTTCACGGTTGTTGTTCAAAAAATAAGTTATTTATTATTTTTCTGATTTTATTTTAATCATAGTACTTTAGTTATAATTTTTCAGTCGCCCTCAAATTGAATATTTCACACTTTCAATGGTGAGTATAACTATGTAAAACTGTTGCAACTGTTATAAATTATTATTTCTCTCGTCTGGTCCTCTCTCTCTCTCTTCTGTTATAACATACTTTGAGAAGCCTGCTTAGGCTGCTCGCAATCTTTTCACTTTAACGTGCTTCCTTAAAGCTCTTTGTACTTCGTAGTTTCAGCCTGAGTTGTCAAAAAAATGTTATGTGTTTCTTTTTCACTCAGAGCATTCAGAGCTCCGAATGTGTGTTTTATTTTCGTTCTGAATACGTTCAGAGTGCGATCGATGTGCTGGAGCATAAGCGTCTGAGCATTTTGAGTAAATTGCTGAGCACACGAAATGTCATTGTATGCAAAGAAGCGAAATGTGAAAAAAAAATTATCAGACACAATCAAAATAGCGGAAAAAGTTGGTCGCTTGTTGATTTTCTCTATTTTATTAGTATCTGTATACAAAATTCGGACTGTTTTGCGTTGTATTGTTTTATGGTTAAAATGAAAATTTATTGTGGTTTGCGTGGTTTAAGTGTGTTTAAGAAACACATCAGACTGTTCAGATCACCTTCTGTTCAGAAGAAATTCAGAGCATACTCTATGAGCTCGAACTGTGCTTAGAGCTCTGGTCTCAACGAAAAAATATATATATTTTGTATGTGTAAGATTTTGAAAACATTTTTAGGGAAACAATTTGAAACGTCAACTTAAAGTAATTATTAATATGCATATAAAATTTTAATGACAAAAAAAACAGTAACTTGTTTTTTAAAAGTCGATTTTGCAAAAAAAATGTACCTATTTATCTTTTAAAACTCGAAAAAACATTTTTTCAAAATTTGAATATGAAATGTTATTGATCTTTTTAGGGAACATTTGCATGAAAGAAATAATTTTAATCGGTAGATAGTCGAAAATATCAAAAGCGGTTCTATGGAAAGTGGTTAATAAAAATGCAAAAGAAAATATTTTTGTATGTTAAAGCGGTGTGCACTATTTACGAAAACACTCATTTTTTCATCAAAATTCTTTGAGGTAAACATTTTTTTTCTTACCGTTTTTTTTTGTTAACATTTGTAAGGGAGGTACCGTTGGTTTTTTGATTAATTAAAATTGTTTTCTAAATATTAAAGATAATGGCAAAAAACTAAAAAATACGTAGTTTCGAAAAAATAGATTGAGTCATTTTCGAAATATTGAGTTTTCAAAGAAAAATTGTTTTTTTTTTATTTCAAGTAAATTTTTTTTAAATACTTTTTACAATACTTTTTAAAATTTTTAGGAGATACTCTATTAAAAAAATCAAGAAAATCAAATGAATCCAGAAAAATTGAAAAACAAAAAAATGGTTCTACTAGAGGTACCAAAAATAACCATTATTTCCAAAAAAAAAAAGAACTTCTTCCCTTCATTAATACACAGATTTTTTGTATAAATATCGTTGGAGCCGTTTGTAAGACAAATAAGACTTACATTCTTGGCCAAAAATAATGTATGGCAGGTACCGTTATTTGTGGTCCTAAAAAAAGATCGGGCATATTACCCAAAACACAATATGTATATGTTCTCTATCATCGTAATGTCGAGTTTGATCAAAATCTCGAGTTCGATTTTTTCACGAATCCAAAACTTGCCATTTAGTACCTATATATCACAAGTAAAAATGAATAGCCAAAAATTAGCTAATTATAAAATAAGATCAATTTGTTTATAATCACCGTTAAGCGACTAGATATCGCCATGTTGAATTGACAACAATCAATCTTATATAGCCTCCAACTACATTGACAAAAATAACTTTCTAAGGTAAGTACTGCATATAATTAGTTCTATGCTAACTACACCAACCGCAACCTTAGAAACTTTCCTTCTATGGCTGTTTTCCTCCTGTCCTCGCTTTTTAAGAAAAAGTATGATTAAAATTGCACTTTTGGTTGAAAAACCATCGTCTCTTAACAGTTTAAGGTCTTATTCTAAGTTGTATAATAATAAATTATTTTCGATATCTAGTAATAATTCTCCTGTTTCTCCTCACTTACCAACTATTATACCTTCTCTCAACAAATCAACTTCTTATTCTAGAACAACAAAATATCCAGATTTCCATTTACCACAGGTCCTTTATCCTTTTGTACAATCAATCAATAACAATCATTCACCTCATTCAGCATTACCAAACAATTCTCTTACGACAGACAAATCTAATAATTCTCCCGTAGATAACACAAATTCCCGCCATTGTTCTAACCCTAATGCATGTTTAACTTCTTTTGTAGACCCAATTCTTCCTTCTTTGGTAAAATTAACTAAGCAATTTACAGACTCCTGTGATGACGGCCGTTTTGTATTGTCTGGTTTGCGAGACCCGAATACATTTACCAATGTCTGAAATTACCTCGCCTATTTTCATAATAAACCTGATTATATTATTGTATTGGTGGGAAAATCAAAACGAACTTATCAACTTCGTAGCGTTAAAAAAAATCTTTTTTTCAACATCACGAATTTTTTGATATTTCGCCTCTTAATGTAGCCAACTAACTCTCCGCTTATGGCACTTTTTTGAGGTCCAGGCTGAGATCACATGCTCTAAGAAAGTTTTTTTGTCATCACCAATAATATCCCCTCTCAGCCCTCAGCAACGTCCTACAAACCAAACAACCATGAATATCTGTCTATTTAGTATGAAAACGTACGTGGTATTCGTTCTAAAACAAATGAAGTTTATCTTAAGTCCCAAAATTTGCCTTATAATTTATATGCCCTAACCGAAACTAACCTTTCCGAAAACATTGCAAGTAATGAGCTTTTCACTTCTGAATTTCACAGTTTATCGAAAAGATATTTTAGTTCCCGATAATTCTCGTCGTGGTGTTCTATTGGCACTTCATTCCGACTTTAACGCATCTGTAATTGCTAAACCTGATACTATAAATTTGAAACTTGTATGTGTTAAGATAAACATGTACAAACGTTCTCTTTATTATGTTTTTCACTAATGCTGTTGACTTTATTGCTGAATCTGCTAACCCTGAGGACGATGTTAAATATTTAATAATATAAACTTAAAAACAAAATTTCAGAAAAAATCGCCAACCCGTTTTCGAAATATTGAATTTTCAAAAAAAAAATATTATTTTTTTTCAAAAATCCAAAAAAAAACTATTTTTCGAAAACTTTGAATCGCAGTATTATATAGAATTTGAAGAAGAGTCTGCATACAAATTTTGATCGAAATCCGTTAAGCCGTTTATGAGAAAGTCGGAAGTCAATAAAATGGTTGTATGGCAGGTACCGTTAATAACAAAATATTTTTCGACCGAAATGTAGACCATACTCAAATTAGTACACACACAATTTTTATCAAAATCGTTAGAGCCGTTTTCGAGATAATTCAGATGGTAAAAAAATTTGTATGGCAAGTACCGTTATTTGTGGGGCTAAAAAAACGATTCAAAAATGTATTTTGGACAATCACCTAAAACGCATAACCACCAAGTTTGAACAAAATCGGTTCAGCCGTTTAGGCTGTAGATCGCAAGTAAAAAACAAGGGCTTAAGAGACCTCAACTGTCAAAACTGAATGGAAACCCACATAACCAGAATGGGCATCAGCACATCTGACTTATGTAGAGGTTGTATCGACGATGAAGCGGAGAAGACTCGGCCTAGCCCAAACCAAGAAAGAAGCCAGCGGACATTACTTCTTTGACGAACTGGACGATATCTCTAATAAGCCACTTAAACACATCCTGAAATTTATTCAAAGGTTAGGGTACAGTTTAGAGAGGCACGTCAAACCTGATCTCCCTATTTACTTCCCTCCTTAAATATCCCCTTTCCTACTCTGGGGACCGCAATGGATTAATTGAGATCCAAGTGAGGTGAGGCGGCTTTTCGTTTCACTACCCCTTCTAACCTTACCTAAATTAACCTAAGTACTGAGTTAATAAAAACAACAATACTTATAGATATAAAAGTTGTATGCAACTTGAGTAAATCCAACCTTTTACGGACTGTCAGTTTTTAAGTCTTTGGTATTAAACTAGATAAAAGAATTTAATCGACCTTATGAAGCAAAGATTATGTAAAGTTAATTTAATGAATAACACAATGGGGCATGAATGAATGAATATTACTATTGGGTTGTTGCACTGCGACCTTGAGATCTATTGTGCCCCTGACTAGAGCTGGGTGAGGATAGCTCATTTTACAGCTCTTCCTCCAAATTTATTTACCTCATGAATTTGAGTATTTGAAGTATTTTTAGAGATAGTAAGTCACTCTCTTCCACATGGTATCGTCCAAGGTGTTTTTTCCTTTGATGAACAAGTGCATCACAATTGCCCAGAATATGGTCCGGCGTTTGCTCTTTTATATCACAGAACCTGCATGCTGCACTACTTACTAAGCCAAGGATCTTAAGATGTCCTTTTAATGTACAGTGTCCTGTAAGGAGACCCGTTAGTATTCTGAGGTTGTTTCTGCTTAAGGGTATACAGTCTGTGAAACGTTGTTTGTTATAATTTCCAAGTAGTAGTTTGGACTACCTCAGTTTGGGTAAAACTCCCCAAGCAATGGGGCATACTAATAGTCGCTGATAAACCTATGTTTTACTAAACTACAGTTTAAGACAAAACATTGAGCTCTTTTGGCTCAATGAATACAGACCAATTTTACTTACAAATTGTTTGTTTTATATTTTTATAAGATTACTAGCAGACCCTTTGGCGCGTTGCTGCGACTTTATTGTATTGCGTTCAGTTATTAAATTTTAAAATTGGTATTGTTAATCAAGTGATTGATAGAGAATGAAACAAATTTTTAAATAAGTTTTTATGAACAGAAAATGTTTTATTATAATTAGTTTTATTATAATTACACAAATACGTTAGATTAATTTTAGTAAGTAGCAATTTGAGATTTCCATTAATTAAGAAATAAATTTTGAACAATATTTTTCGTTAATCTGTCTTTCGGTAAAAGAAATAAATTTGATGGTTTTCCGCGTGGGCATGCAACATACCGCTGTCCATTGGAGAAGCACGGATTCTCCTCATTTACCCTGAGATCTATCCCAATGAATTGAAATGATTGACCCTGAGCTTTGTTGATTGTCATGCAAAAGCAGGGTCTTACTGGAAACTGTAGACGTCTGAATCGAAAGAGAAGATCTATTGGTATCATTGGTATCCTGGGAGTAAGTGCACGAGTTCCTACTGCAGGTCCGGTAAGAATTTGAACTTGTATTACATTTTTACAAAGCTTTTTGACTTGGAGGCGTGTGCCATTGCATAGGTTTGGGTGTGCCAACTTTTAAATTCAATTGGTAGGGTGGAAGACCTACAGGGTTGAGAGAATTGACAAATTATTGACGGTAGTTTACTATGAAATTGTCATCGACAGCACCGTCAATTGCTTTTTATTGATATGACTCTGTTTTTAAACTTAGGAGCACATGGTTATTTTTTTCATCCACTGAACTATTTTTTGGTGACACAATAGCTCTTTCGCAAAACCAAGAAAACGGTCTCGATTGCAAAGAGTTCAAGTCTCCATAGACTCACTGAATAAGTTGTTGTGTGTTGTGAACGATTTTTCCGAAAAGTTCGTTTAATTGAATTATATTATCTGAGCCTGAGATAGTATATTTTCCATCACCAATTTTTAGCAGAGGAGATGCGAACTCAGCACTGTCAGTGGTTATAGTAGGCCCTACTCTCATATTGGTTTGAAGTTGGAGTTTTTGGACACTCTTCCAAGTAAAAGATGATTTAGGGCAAACTTTTATGATATCAGCCCGAGTCCCCTTGGAGATAATTGCCATCATTTGATGAAAATCTCTAAAAAAAAAACCATTGTTACTCCACCTATAAGCTTCGATGAAAAAGACCTTAAATCTTTTAAAACTCGATTTCCGGCTTCTATATGTACTTTATTACGCAAGACGCAGAGAGAAATAAAATGAACGACTGGATCGCACGAACTTGATCTTGTAGCTAACAACTTTAATGTAGCTAACCATTGAGGTTTAGTTAGTTAGGTGTAGTTATCCTATGCAGGTTTAAAGCCTATGTATTTAAGATTACCTTGATTCTTATTATAATCAACTGTCGAATGGATGGTTCAAGGAATAGTTACATAAGTCCCTCTAGGTATACATATGTACATATAAATGTATGTCACTTAATACTAAATACATTGTGTTTAGTATTAAGTGACGTACGCAAAAGTTCGTAAGAAGGGAATAATAATAAGGTAGAAATAAATGGATAATATACATAATTAAATATTTTATATTGCTTAGTCGTTATAGTTTGAGGGAAAACAAAGATGCAATTTAAATTCATGGATAAATAAGAATATATCAAAAAAAATTCAAAAATCGTTGGAGTGGTTTTTTAAAAAATGAATTTTTTATGTATAAAATTTTGAAAACATTTTTTTTTTAAATTGAAACGACATTTTGAAGACATTATTAATATACATAAAATTCAAATTTCAAAAAATTTTTTTCTGTGACTGGTATTGGAAATATCGATTTTTCAAAAAAAAATTTATTTATTTTTAATTAAAATTATTAATAATTTTAGGGAGCATTTTTATGAAAAAAATTATTATTTTAATCGATTCATCCAATATTGAGAAAAGCGAAAATATGAAAAGTGGTTCTATGGGAAGTACCGTTAATAAGTACGCAAAAACGCACAATTTTTTTTTTATAAAAATTCTTGGAGCCGTTTTCGAGAAATAAAATTTGTTCTTAACGGTTTTTTAACATTTGTATGGGAGGTACCGTTGTTTTTTATTTTAAAAATATTAGTTTTTTTAACTATCAAGATATTGTCAAAAAACCACCAAAAACGAAGTTTTACAAATTCTATTGAGCCGTTTTCAAATTTTGACTTTTCAAAAAAAAATTAATTTCCAAAAAAAAAACAAATTTTGGAAAAATTTTGGTATACAATAGTGTTTAAACTTTCTAGGAGCTTCTGCGTAAAAAAATTCAAAATAAGCTAATTAACCGTTTCAGAGAAAACCGAAAACCAAAAAAATGGTTGTACTAGAGGTACCAAAAATAACAATTTTTTTCCAAAAAAAAAAATTATCAAAAGGTACCCTTTCCCTTCATTAATGAACTGATTTTTTTTTATAAAAATCGTTGTAGCCGTTTTTAAGAAAAATTAGATTTTTGTTTTTGGCCAAAAAAAATGTATGGGGGCTACTGTTATTTGTCATCTTAAAAAAATGAAAAAAGCGTGTGGGCATATTACCGAAAAAATAATATGTACCAAGTTTGAAGCAAATCCACCGAACCGTTTAGGACAGACAGACAGACAGACAGACGGAATTGCGGGACCCACTCTTTTGGTGTTCTCTATGATCATAATGTCATGTCTGATTGTTAGAAAAAAAAATTTACGAATGCATAACTTGCCTTATTGTACCTATAATCGCAAGTAAAAACAAAGAATAAACGCAAATAATTATGTCCTTTACTACACACATATTCAAAATTAAAACATATACATATGTTTAATTTTGAATATGTGTATAAATACTTTCTCTTCGATGAGCGAACAATTTAGTATACAGAAATTTATAAGCAAATAAACAAAAGAAAATGTAAACAAATACGAAACGATAATGAAATAGAACAAAGCAGCTACCCAGTCATAGCGATTGAATCGAATTCATAGATGCAAAAATAAAAATATTTAATAAATATATAATTTGTAAATACATTTATTTCTCAGCTAGGTCTTAAAAATTTGCATAAAACTATTGACTTCTTACAAAAAATCTCAGTTTTGTAAAATATCAAGCGGATTTAAGAGCGTAATTGAATACGTTGATTCGAATAATCCGCAAGATATTGCCAATTTTGTTGCCACATTTTTCAAACAATCTTTCACCGACGATTCCTTCATACCTGATTCAGATTATTTCGTTTATTTGCCAAATTTCGCACTAGGTCCTTTTCTTCCTCCTACCGTCGACCCATATATCATCGAAAATAAGTTGAATCAACTTAACGATGAATATCTTCCTGGCCCTGATGGCCTCCCCGCAATATTCCTAAAAAAATGTTCTTCAGCTCTCTCTTTTCCGCTCTCCAAATTGTTCAGCCTATCATTATCTCAAGGAGAATTTCTTCAGGTATGGAAAACTTCTTTCATAAACCCAATATACAAAAAGGGTACTAAGAACGATATTAAAAACTATCGTCCCATTGCCAAACTTTCACATATCCCTAAAATATTTGAAAGTATTTTGTACGAAATTTTAAGTCTCCGTTGTAAGTCGCTAATTTCCCCTAGACAACACGGCTTTCTCAAATGTAGGTCTACAACAACTAATCTAGTTGAATTTGTATCGTATACAGTCTCAGCTCTAGAAAGCGGAAGGGAAGTAGATGTTATCTCTACTGACTTTAGTAAGGCTTTTGACAAAATTTCACATAGACTTTTTCTTTTCAAATTGTCCACACTCGGCTTTGAACCTATTTTCTTAAAATGGATTTCTTCTTATCTGGAAAACCGGTATTACAGTGTTCGTTTCAGATCTGCCTTCTCCAATTCATTCTTAGCTACCTCCGGGGTCCCCCAAGGAAGTCACTTAGGACCTCTCCTTTTTATTCTTACAATTAACGATATTGAATTGGTCATTGAACATTCCCATATCTTATTATACGCTGACGATACCAAGTTTTTTAAGACAATTCCTTCCTCACACGACTCTTCCCTTATTCAACTAGATCTCGACAGTTTCTCAGTCTGGTGTATCAAAAACTGCTTAGAGCTTAATATTGCTAAGTGTCAATCTATCACTTTTTCACGCAAACGCATAATATCTTGTCCCAGGAGCTACTTTCTTTACAATCAACCCTAAGCCATAGTTCAATCGATTCGAGACCTCGGCATACTATGTGACCCAGAGCTCAATTTCATAACACACATCGATAATATTATCTCTAAAGCCAATTCAACGCTTGGTTTTGTGAAACGATGGTCCAAAGAATTCTCCGAACCCTACGTCACCAGATCACTCTACATAACCTTTGTCCGCCCGTAACTTGAATACGCCTGTCAATTATGGTCCCCATATCAAAAAATTCATATTTCTAGAATCGAGAGCATTCAACGCCGTTTTTTAATATTCGCCCTTCGTGGCCTGCCTTGGAATAATTCTTTGATTCTGCCCCCCTATCAAAATCGCCTCCAACTAAATAACCTTAATACCCTGCAAGAGCGAAGGGAAATAACAGAAATCCTCTTCATTCATCGACTTCTATCAGGTTCCGTTGACTCTGAAACCCTCTAAAACTCTATCTTTCTCAACACTAACCCCCGTAACCTAAGAAACCCTCGCCTCTTCTACGTGCCTACTCATCGTACCTCTTATGGCTTCAATGAACCTATTACCCGAATGCTGCGAAGGGTTGATTTAAACGAAAAATGTTTCGACTTCAATCTCAGCACTCCCATCCTTAAAATCCTCCTGTTAAATCGTCCGCCCAACGCCCAAATCAACCCAATCAGTGTTTAAGTTATGAAGCTTGTATTAAGCCAAATAAATGGGGGTTTTGCCCCCACCAAAATTAAATTATATTAAAATTAAATCAACTTCGACAAAAAAGTGTACGATTTTTTTTAAGTTAATAATCTAATTCAACACATATATTTAACGAATAAAAAATACATAAAGACATGGTTAAGAGAATAAGGAAAATTATAAAATTTGTTTCAAGTAAATCGGTTGAATACTTTCTGAAGTTACTCGTGACATAAGTAATAATTATTTCATCTTTATATAATAGTAAAGATAGATGAACTTGTCTTACTACACATAGAGCTTCAAATATTTTATAATGAAAATCCTTAAAAAAAATAGAATCAACGTCCGAAATTCAACTAAACCTAGGTTTATCTTAGACTCAGTTTGAAAATGACTACGCCCCAATTATTTTAAATGTATTCTTATAAACTTTATGGCGCCATCTACCTACCGAAATTTAATTTAAATGAAAATTTACACGTAGTCTACAAAATGTTATTTTTATTTCATTTTAGAGTTAAATAATTTAATTTTAAAATATACATACACATAGATATATTTTATATTTAATTGCTGAAAATCCTACTTCATCATTTAGCCATAAAGATTGTGTAAATTGTTGCGCTGTAAGTGTTACATTAAATAAAATCTACGTGATAATATTGAAGTCAAGGCAAACTATGTACATAAAAATGTTTATTACTTTGACATCGAATAGGCGCTTTTGGCTGCGGTACAATACAAATACATACATACATATGTACCTACTTCAAAATTTCAGAATAGGTACATCAAGTTTATAGAGTACAACTTTAACTGCCGTTAATTTACATGAAACCCTATACTTATGTGAATGCCGCCTTACACCTGAATCAAATTCGTGTAAAATGTGCAGGCAGAAGGCGTCTCCATCGTTAACGGCCAAAAGGTTTTATGCCACCAATTCAAAGAACCATTTTATGCTGCTCTCGGATTATAAGCGCTGGATTTTATTCAGCAAACGATAATGCAAATGTGAATAGCGACTACAACTACTATGTGAAAACAAATTAAAAATGTTAACGAACCCTTCAAAGTCCTTCTTTAGGACAAGCGTAGCCGGTAAATGTGGGAATTTTCACGAAATTCAGTCTCTTAATTTTCGAAACACTAACTATTCCCAAATTGACTTGCAGCTCGGGACCGTAACTCATCCGCATACCGGTTGTTGAAGTGAAAGTATTCAAATAACAAATTTGCATACCAAATTTGTGTCAAAATAATTCCGTGGCTGCTGTCAGTCATGTTTGCATGTTTTCAAGATAGAAAAGGCGTTTCGGGTAAAATGCACTTGCTATTGTGTCATCAACGCTACTATGGTGTGCGGCGGAGTCTGCCCCAGAACTGCTGCGTTGTCCCCACATTATGATAACGTGACATGTTTTTTGTGTGTGTTTTTTTTTTTTAATGTAGGAAATGTTGATGTTACCGACCGACGCACGACGCGATGGACGACCAATCTGCATAGTTTTAGAAGAATTAGAACTTTCCTGGAACGATGGTATTTTATTTGTGCTTGATGTTTCTGCGTTCATCGCCGATGGCGTTAAAAATTAAATACGATGATTTTCGTTGGTTGCAGATTTGATTGGTTATTGGTAAAATGGTGCCCATATGGTGTATTAGTTTGCTTTAATGCAATATCGATAGTTAAAGTGAGATATTCGCTTTGGGATTTGAATTTTGGCGGAATGTTTTATCCAGGCTTGATACTAATACAATATCTGTAGCAACAGGCATATTTAATTGCGCAAGTCTTATTATTTGTTATTTTTTTAAGCAAAATTTTATAAATGTATGTAGATTGGGAAATGCCTGTAAAAATAAAATGCACGACTGGCTCCTATGTTCGATTACATTATATGCAAAATATTCTCAATAGAAACGGCTTAATGTATTTTTAAAGTCGCTTATAAAAATTCTTAAATTTTTTTTAAAACAAAATTGGTATAAACATTTTAAGTATTTAATAATCTAAATTATTCAAAAACAACATTTCAGAAAAAATCGTCCACCTGTTCCCGAAATATTGAATTTTCAAAAAAAAATTATATTTCGAAAATTTTGAAATGCAGTATTATTTAGAATTTGAAGGAGCTTCTATATAAATATTTTGATCGAATTTCATTAGGCCATTTATGAGAAAGTCGAAAATCAATTAAATGGTTGCATGGCAGGTACTGTTAATAACAAAATATTAAAAAAAATTTTTTAGCCAAAATGTAAACCATACTTATAGTAGTACACACACCAATTTTTATCAATATCGTTAGAGCCGCTTTCGAGATAATTAAGATGGTAGAAAAAATTGTATGGCAAGTACCGTTATTTTTGGGGCTAAAACAACGATTCAAAAATCTATTTTGGACAATAACTTAAAACGCTCAAATACTAAGTTTGAAGAAAATCGCTTCAGCCGCTTAGGCTGTAGAGAGTTGTACAAACACACAGAATTTTTTTATGAATACAATTTTGAGTATATTATATAATTATTGAAAAAATTTAATTTAAAAAAATTAACTAAACCGTAAAAAATGTTTCAACATTTCTATAATGAGTAGCTACAGTTTGTATTTAATTGCGATATATGTATGTAGGTACTATAGGGTAAGTTTTGCATTTGGAAAAAAAAATCGAACTCGAGATTTTAGATAGAGAACACCAAAAAAGTGGGTCCCGCAATTCCGTCTTTCTGTACAACTCTCTACAGTCTAAACGGCTGAATCGATTTTCATACCAATTTTTTTTTAGAAAAAATTTTAGAATGTTTACATATAAAAAATTAAGTGAAAACGACTTTAAAAATACATTTAGCCGTTTCTATAAAGAATCTTTTGCATATAATGTAATCGAACATAGGAGCAAGTACGTGCGATCCAGTCGTGCATTTTATTTGTTTTAAGAATGTGGGTTTTTTCCAGTTGTTATTCAAGGAAATATCAACGAAATTATACATAAAAAGATCAAAAGAAAAGTGAAATATTTAGTTTGCCTTCGAAATATTGTGTTTTCGAACAAAAAGAGTTTTTTTTTATTTCAAAAAAAAAATGTTAGCTTACAATACTTTTCAAGGTTTTAAGAAACTTTTCATAGGAAAATTTAAAAAAATCAACCGAATCGTTTTTCAGAAAATCAAAAACCAAAACTAGCTAATAACTATTTTTACTTGAAGGTTCTGCAAGTTGCAGATTCGTTAAAAAAATCCAACTCGAGATTTTGGTCAAACTTAACATTACGATGATTTTTTTTAGAAAAAATGATCATTTTTAGTACCATTGGCAGAACCGTTTCATTTGATTTTCTGGAAATTTTTTATACAGAAGCTCCTAAAGAGTTTGTACCCTAATACTCGTATTAGCAAACATTTTTCAAGACATTGTTTTTTAAATTAAAAAAACAAAAAAACATTTTTTTTTAAACTCAAAATATTGAAAATGAGAGCAAAAGAGCTGCCATGAATAATACATGGACGAAGGAAAAATATCATCTAAAAATGGATACATTGAAAGCCATGCTAACCGTCAAAATTAATTTGAAAATGTCGTGCATGGAATTCTCCGAATTCATCAAATCAAAACCGGGCATGCTCCATCAAATCTCAACAAAAGATAAAAAATACAATTTACGCTCCGCAGATACCAACATAGAAATAGATCAGATGACGACTTGTGCGACGACATTGACCTTGGAGATGATAATGCTTGATAGCTCTTCGTAATAATAATATACAAATATAGATACATATTTTGATGCCATGAGCAGATGGAAAATAATCTTTAATACATATTTTTAAGTATTTTCTTTTTACATTAAATATTGAATTAGTTCTCACATTGAAAAAAATTCTAAGAACTATTGAATTTATAAGAAAATATATCTGTAATATTTATATTTAAAAAAATAAAATGCACGACTGGATGACCGCACGAACTTGCTCTTAAGTGCGATCACATCGTATGCAAAAGATTTCTATTAAAAAAAGTGTTTTTTACTTAATTTTTATGTATACAAAATTTCTTTAATTTTTTTCTAAAAAAAAAGTGGCATGACAATCTTAAAAATTTAATAATTTAAACTTAAAAACAAAATCCTAAATCGACTTAATCAAACACAAAATAATTCAAAATTCTGGAATAAATACTTAAACTAATTTGAGCTCAAAAAAATCACGCCATTTTATTCTTGGATAAATTTGAATTCATGAAAACTTTAAAAATCTTTCCAACGGTTTTTGAGAAAAAAAAAATTTTTTTTTTTTAACTTTTGAAAACATTAACAAAAATTAAAAAACGACAATTCATAGGTATTCAGTAAATACATATGTCCATATATGCATGTAACTATAATTTTTGAAAAAAATTTAATGAGGATTTTTCAAAATATAATTTTTAAAAAAATGTTTAATGCTTAAAAAATACAAAATAATATGAATTAAAAATATTGCTACGCAGTATAAATTGGGCTATTGGAAATTTCAAAACCATCGCTTAAGCCATTTATGAGATAGTCGAAAGCGAATTAGAACGGTGCTATGGAAAGTACCGTTTTAAGACATTCAAAAAAAAAATTTGAACCATTTGATCGGTCGTACCTAAAAAGCTGCACTGATTTTTTAAATCAAAATCGTTAGAGCTGTTTCCGAGAAAAATAGGCTGTAACGTAATGGTTATTTGGCAGGTGTCGTTATTTTTTGGGCTAAAAAATCAATTTCCCCTCTGTATAATACCTAAAAAACTCTGTATACCAAGTTTGAAGCAATTCGGCCCATCCGTTTGGGCTGTAGGTGTCTACATATTTATACATACAGGCAGACTGGCAGACTGACATACAGATAGACAGAATTTTTAGACTATTTTTTTTTGTCTTTGGTATAATCGCAATGTCATGTTTGATTGTTATCTCAAAACTTTTTTTTGACGAATGCATAACTTGCCTTATAGTTGCCTATAATCGCAAGTAAAAAATCTATTTGAGAAAATAAATTATTTCTAAATTTTTTTTCGAGCGAAGCAGCGAAATTACATACTATTTGTATGTATTTCCTATTATCTGTTTATCAAGTCCAAATCTAATGTATTATTTTACGAATGCATTACTACTTGTCATTGTTTTCATATGGAAATTCAAAACTATATGACCACTATCTCAATGAGCTATACACAAGCCCAGCGTTGGGTCTACTACGTGATTACTTAGTCAGATAAATTGACCCAAGACTGTTAGTTTTAGATTTTTAAGTATTTAATTATGCGAATGGAACAATAAATAAATAGAATTCACGATGTTTCTCAAAGCTGAGATCAACATCTCGACAGGAATTGACTCCTGTCGGTTTTCAAGAAATCTTTGGCAAGAAAAAAGCAAAACACTTACTGGAGCTAAGGGCGCCGAACTAAACTAACCCCTTTTTGTTTTGAATTCTTACACAATCTCTCTCTTACATAATCTCATTAGAATCGACATGAGCAGAATGGACATAAGCCCATCTAATGATTAGCGGGTGTTATGATGGAGAGGCGGAGGAGAGCTTCTATCATTTCATTTGTAAATGCCCCAGTCTGGCTAGAAATAAAAAAAATCAGCCCTCAGAGAATACTTTTTTCAAAGCCAAGGTTGACTTCGTTATCACTGCCCTTAGGAACATTCTAAGATTCACTTAGAACTCAGGCTTGTTCACTATATCTAATATGCCTCGTGCTTCATACCCCCTTTATATACCATGATAGTTTATAACCTCCCAGTAGGAAATTCACTCCTCAACGAAAAATGCCTTGGTGAAATTTTATATGACAGCGGTCATATAGGAGAGATTACCATTGATTTCACTCATGAAATGTAATGCAGCCAGTCACCAGTTTGCCATTTAAGTAGCATGTTCTGCTTAGCACAAGTAAGAAGGTAGAGAATAGACAACAACAAAAACTCTAATGAATGCACAATCCTTTTTCATATGCATGAATTAAATGCAAAACCGGAGGAGATTTCCTCCATAAAAAGATTTTTGACCTGCTACAAAAAAATAAATTATGGGAAAATATAACCTTTTTTTTGGTTTTCCCCTCGTTAGGTTCGCGCCCCTAACTACTACTATTTTTTTGTCGGGCGTGATTTCATTGTTCTAGAATTAGAATGAATTCATTTATATTTTGTGATCATAGAGAACAGACGTCAACAAATGTTCTAAGTGTGTTGTTGTGAAAAATAAAATATAATATAATTGTATATGAATATAAACAACTAACAAATGAATGAATGCTTTATTTAAAATAATTTGGATGTACATAGTATACGTTTGTAAGTAGGTACAGTACCCGATAGACATGTAATCTTTTTCTGTGACTAATTTATTATATCTCAAGAATCTGTAGGTATTTTCAACCAAGAAAAAGAACTTATGAATTCGAAGATTTCAAGACCACGGTAATTCCATACATTCTTTTTCTTTTACTAAATCATCACATCTCAAGTATCAGTTTTTTCACCAAGAAAATGAACTCATGAATTGTATGATTCCGTGTAACCGGTGATTTCATTACAAAATCTTCATCGAGAATGGGAACTTACCTCCTAGGCCAAGCCCATGTTAAATTCATTATAGGACTCCACAGAAAATTCATTGGTGATACTTCTTTTCCTTGAGGAAAAGGCTACTTTTTCAGTTTCGATTTTTTTAATATTTCCATTGAGACCCGAGTGATGTATCCAGCTGACCTTACCTATGTTGAAACAACACATACTATATTAAAGTTAAAAAGGAATAAAATTACGTATACGTCGTGGTGTACCAATATTTATATTTTATAATGTTTTATTTTTGATCTGTAGTAGTGGTATTTTGTGTCTGAAATGCACATATATACTCATAAGCCTTCCTCAACAAATTTCATTATAATTAAATAAAAAGTCATTGCCAATGCACAACAGTCAGTGCCCAGTCATATATTAAACGATTTGAGTGTCATTTATGGCATTCGTACCTGGTCATTTTGACAAGAATATATGGCAGACCTATGACATACTAGTGCCCTGCCCGTCGGTTTAGGAAATTGTGATTGATGATCACCACATACTATCTAACATACTTTACAAGATGATCTTGCTCAATCGACTTTAAAAACCGTCAACCTCGTACATTACAGTGGCACTCGTTGTGTGGTATTAAGCTAGAACAATATGTTGCCCACGTCCTTATCATTTTAGGCAGCCCAAAAAGTATTTTTGATTGCAAAAATATTGGTGATTTGATATCAGTGACGGAAAAATAAACATATTATTACATGGCCGCCACAACTGCCAAAATCGATCCGTCCTTTTGTGGACTTAGAGTTTTTTATTTGCAATTTTTATCTATTTTTAGTTGACATAAATATCTGAATACATTAGTTACTGTTGTTTAAAAATTTAACATTATTATTTAGTTATTTATGTAGATTGCAATGGCGCCTGCATGTCAAAAATGATTTGTAGCCTAACCTTAACGAAAACAACTTAACAGCAACTTATACTTATAATGAAATCACTCGTAAAGTTAACTGTCTACTTAACGTAAGCTAGTTTATTACATTGTGAAGCAATTCTAATAATCGAATACTATATAGCAATTTAATTTATTGACAAATAAATCAGCCTACGTTTGCATAGTTCTTTACAGTGGTGACAGTACGCAAAACTAACATAAAACAACAACACCACACAAAAAGTCAGCTACATATTCATTTATCTCAAATACCTTCTTGAACTTGAGTTCTTTAAATACATTCCTCTTTTGAATTGCGGTGCTAAAATAATTTTTACGAGCAATAGCCCAATTTAATGTGTAACCTTTAGGCAGTGCTTAAGCCATAATACTGTATTTTAATGAGCAATATTTTATAGAATAACATCTGTCATTTTTTATAGAAAGAAAAGCAAATAGAAAATGGTAGGGGTGAGCATTTTATAGGGTAATATTTTAGTTGTGAAAATGTCACAGGCTAAACCCATACCCATATGCTTTCACTTTAAAAAAGTTGAGAGTTAAGAAAAGAAACTGTCAAGTTCAATAAGTGTCTGCTCATAGAATTATATTCAAAGAATAATATGAGCTGAGCAATATCTACACATGATACTGTATAGAGTTGCGGTATCCTTGGAATTTTATATCAAAATCAGCTATAAACAAACTAGGTATTAGGAAAAAAAAGGTAAATATATTATAAAGGGCTTTCCATTTAGCGGTTTCAAAAGTAAACGTAAATAAAACACATATAAAATATTTTTTTTCGTGATATTTCTTTTTTATTATAAAGTTTGAACGTGGACATTATGTGTGAAACACTACATCATTTAAATGATCACCACGCGAATTGTTGCAAGCATCGATTCTTTTGAGGTAATTTTCGACCACTTTTTGACACATATTGGGCGTTACCTCAACGAATGTTGGTTTTCAAGTGCCCAAGAGTTAAAGTTTTATCTGCATAAACACGATCTTTCGCATAGTCCCACAAAAAAAAAGTCCAGCGGTGTCAAATCGCATGATCTTGGTGGCCAGTTGATATCGCCACGACGAGAAAATATGCGGCCAGGAAATGTCTCTTGCAATAAAGCCATATTCGCTCGAGTTGTGTGGCATGTGACACCGTCTTGGTGAAACCACATAGTCATATTCTTCAATAGCAGGCAAAAAAAAAGTCGGTTATCATATGACCATAATGCTCCGAATTGACGGTGACAGTCGTTCGAAGAAGTAAGGTCCAATCAAACTTCCGCACCAAAAAGCGCACCAAACAGTGACTTTTTGTGGATGTAATGGCCTCTCTTCAATTAATTGAGGATTCTCAGAACCCCAACTACGACAATTTTGTTTATTAACATACCCACCGAGTGAGAAATTTGATTCGTCGCTGAAGAAAATTTTGTTCGAAAAATCGCCGTCCACCGCCTGTTGTTCAAGCACCCATTCGACCTATCTACGACGTTGTGAATGGTTAGCTACCTCCAGTTGTTGTGTGAGCTGGACTTTATATGGATGTAGGTGTAGATCCATATGCAAAATAAGCCATAATGTGCCGTTAGACAGTCCTAATTCCTGAGAACGACGAGGAATCGACGCATTCGGGTCTTCGGCAACACTTTCACTTACAGCAGCGATATTTTCAGTGGGACGAGCGAAACAATGATGCACAGGCCTTACAATATCTGTAACCAATCCAGTCTCTTCAAATTTCTTCACAACCAATTGCTTGCGTAGTTTGACGATTATCTAAACCATAATCTCCTCTTAAAGCACGATATGTGGCTGTGGCAGAATCACCATTTTTGTAGTAGGTTTAACCATTTTTATGCGTTGTGCGATAGTTAAGCGATTCATTTTCGTAAATGTCAGACGTTCAACTGAAAAAAAAATTGGTTTAACAGCCCTATACTTTTGAAACCGAAAATGGATAACCCCTTAGCAATTTGTGATTTCTATTAATTAAGAACTAATTGAACAATATTTCTCGTTAATCTGTGTTTCGGTAAATCAAATAAATTTTATGGTTTTTCGGGTGAGCATGCAGCATACAGCTGCCCATGGGAGAATAACGGATTCTCCAAGTCCAAGCCACAAATTGCCATTGTCTCTCCTTCTGCCATATTTATCGTCATCGGGAAAGCCAAACGTATATAGGGAATTGTAGCCTTTTGAAACGTATTGTTGATTCTGATGGAATCATAGATATCCAAGGTAAGAGGACGGTAATTTTTCTGATGACTAATCGTACACCGTGTCATAATTTTGACGGACTTAAGTTACGAAAAGAATGACCGGTGAACCAATATTCAGACAAAGCTTGTATGACGGCATTCCTGGCATATCCAGAGAATTTAAAAAGTCATTCGGAAAATTGACGATCACATTTTCATCAGTTATGTTGTCAATTGACTTAAAAGTCATCAATTCACTTGACAATAAAGTATGTATTTGACAGTCAATTTCGTCAACATCTACGCTACTTGTTGAAAAAATCTGCATGACGCAAAAATGACGCGCTTGTTAATGTGCAATTGGTTTATTGTTTCCGTCGATTCTGTTGTCGAAATCTGTCTACATTTAGTTCACACGCCGCTCAGTCGTTCATCACGATGCTCGTTCGATTCCTGCGTACATCTTTCTATGGCGTTTGCTGCCATGTTGCATAACGGCTACTTTGATTGTTGGTGTTCGATTTTTTTTTTGTAAATGATGTTGTTGCTCACGATTGCTGGCGTGCCTAATAAGGATACTTTTTTTTACTTATATTTTATTAATTAATTGCAAAACAAAACCACCTATTAATTTTTATGTTCCGCGATGCTATAAACACGTCAAAAAACATAAGACGCATAGAACCGTACATATCTTTTGTTTTGACGTTTCCTTTTTTCCTTGCGTTTATAGGTACCATAAGGCAAGTTATGGATTTGTGCAAAAAAAAAATCTAACAATCAAACATGGCATTACGATCATAGAGAATACCAAAAAATTGGGTCCCCCAATTCAGTCTGTCTGTCTGTCTGTCCGCGAGTCTGCAGCCCAAACGGTTGGATGGATTTACTACAAACTTGGTATATATTGTTTCTTCGGTAATATGCCCACAAGTTTTTTTCATTTTTTTTAAACCAAAAATGAAGAACTTATTTTCCTCGAAAACGGCTCCAACGATTTTTATAAAAAAAAATCAGTTCATTAATGAAGCAAAAAGGAACATTTTAATAATTTTCGTTTTGGATTAGTACCGATTTTCTGGAAAACGGTTAATTTGTTTTTTTTTTTTAATTTTTTGCGCAGAAGCTCATGAAAAGTTTAAACACTATTGTAAGCCAACATTTTTCAAAAATAATTTTTTTTGGAAATTAAAAAAAAAAACTTTTTCGAAAAAGAATTAATGGATTTTATCGAAACTTCGTATTTGGTAGTTTTTTTGACATTATCTTGAATAGTTAAAAAACTATTTTCCTAAAATAAATGTTAAAAAATACCGTTAAGAAAACAATTTTTTTCTCGAAAACGGTTCCAAGAATTAAAAAAAAAAAAATGTGTGTGTTCCTAAATTAGTACAGTCCACTTTTACTTTACAATGCGAAAGAAAATTGCAATCTTTCCTATATCGGTACAACGAAACAACTTCTTCGTCAACGAATTTCCAACCACAAATCCGACATTAATTTAAAAAGTACTGGGAAGACAGCATTGGCCTTACACTCCATTGAGCATGGACACAAACCAGATTTTGACAGAGTGGAAATCCTGGAAAAGGAGAAACATGTCTCCAAGCGGTATACTCTTGAAACGCTTCATATTATTAACAACAAAAACAATATGAATCGTAAACAAGACAGCCAGAACATTTCATCAGTTTACTGCTCTTTGGTGACTAAGCAGAATCCGTGACAATTTAAAGTCGACTAAACTTCAATCGAAGTGTTTTTTTTTTTTGTTTATCATTGCTTTATATTTGTCTTTTATTGTATTATTTATGTTTATCTGTGATACGTACTAAATGTAAGTTTGCCAAAATTTTACACTAAATGTTCTTATGTGTATAATATGTTCTTCTTATTCCCCGTCGAAACGTCGGGAAAGGAAATGAAATTGTTTCATTAAAAATACATTACGACCAAAACAGCCAAAAGAGGTATATTTAAATCTCGAACACCTATAATAATTCTTATTTATCCATGAATTCAGTTGGCATCTTTAGTTTTTCACAAACTATATATAACGACTAAGCAATATAAAAACATTTAAATATGTGTATTATTCATTTATTTCTACCTTATTATTATTCCCTTTATACAAATTTTTGCCTACAATACTGATTACTAAATACAATGTAGGCCCTCATACATGTATATATACATATATGTATATGTCTAAAAATCACATGGTTCCTATATATGCATAGTGCACCTAAATTATAAAGTTTTATGCATATAACTGCCTACCCACCTACATCCTTCATTTTCATTTTATATGTACATGTTTACATACTTAGGTTCCATCAATATCTCTATATATGTAGATATATTTTAATCTCCTAACTCACATAGTTAAAATCCATAACTAAGACTTAAATATACATTTGTAGGTAGGTATCTATGTAACTATTCCTTGAATCATCCATTCGACAATTCATTATATTTACTAAGAATCAAGGTAATCTTACCTACATAGTTTTTACACCTGCATAGCATAACTACACCTTACTAACTAAACCTCAATGATTAGCCACATTAAAGTTGTTAGCTGCAAGAGCAAGTTCGTACGATCCAGTCGTGCATTTTTTTTTTGTAAATGGAATATAAAATAAAATGCTCGACTGGATCGCTCGTACTTTCGCTTATAAGCGATTATATCGTATGCAAAATATTTCTATTAATAATCTAAATATATTTTTAAAATAGTTTTTACTTAATTTTGTATATGCTAAATTCCTTTAAATTTAATCTAAACAGAAAAAATTCGTACGGCAAATTTAAACATTTGGTAATCTAAACTTAAAAACGAAATTTAAAAAAAAAATCATTGACACGTTTTCGAAATATGAATTTTCAGAAAAAAAATATTTTTTTTTTTCAAAAATCCAAAAAATTGTATTTCGAAAATTTTGGTATGCAGTATTATTTATAATTCGATGGAACTCCTATATAAAAATTTTGTTCGAAGTCCGTCCGCTTATGATAAAGTCGAAACAAAAAATTTTTTGTATGGGGAGTTCCATTAATAACAAAATATTTTTAAAAAATGTTTGACCAAAATGCAGACTATATACCTAAAATAGTGCACACAATTTTTTCTATCAAAATTGTTAGAGCCGTTCTTGAAATAATCAAGATGGTAGAAAAAAGTTGTATGGCAAGTACTATTATTATTATGTATTAAGTGTTAAAAACTATCTTATGAACACAACAAAATAAAAAATTCAAAAAAAAAAACATGAAAATCGGTTAGATAGTTTCGGAGATCATTCAACACATCAACGTGACACGAGACTTATATGTAACTAACAGATCCGTGCTCGCGTTGCTTCGCAAGGGCCAAGAATAATTAGTTTTACTATAAATGTTATATCGACCAAAGCCTTTTCTGTGATTTGTGTCATATTTTAAGTAAAAAGTTACTAATATGGTTAATCTTATCGTAGCTTAATAAAAGAGTTGATGTTGTCCCATTAATTCCTAAAAAAAAAACAGATATTAGCACATATTAAATTTGTCTTATTTCAAGGCGTCTGGGTATAAAATGTAAGCCGTTTTAGCATTTTCATGAAGAAGTAAAAACTGTTTATTTTTTGAGCCTATTCTTGAAAGTGCAACATATAGTTGACCAAGGGAAAAAACATTTTCTCTGAGATCTACCCCAATGAATTGAACTGATTGACCCTGAACTTTGGTGATTGTCATGCAAAATCATGGTCTTACCGGAAACTGTAGACGTCTGAATCGAAAGGGAAGATCTGTTGGGATCATTGGTATCCTTGGAGTAAGGGCATGAGTTCCTACTGTAGGTCCGGTAAGAATTTGAACTTGTATTACATTTTTACAAAGCTTTTTGACTTGGAGGCGTGTGACATTGCATAGGTTTGGGGGACTGAGATTTCTTATTAGCATAATCGGTGTACCAACTTTTAAATTCAATTGGTAGTGTGGAAGCCCTGCAGGGTTGAGCGAATTGAGATGTTCTTGACGGTAGGTTACTATGTCATTGTCATCGACAGCACTGTCAATTGATTTGTATTGATATGACTCTGTTTTTAAACTAAGAAGCACATGGTAATTTATTTCATCAACTGAACTATTTTTTGGTGACACAATAGCTCTTTCAGAAAACCAAGAAACCGGTCTCGATTTCAAAGAGTTCAAGTCTCCATAGACGCACTGAATAAGTTGTTGTGTGTTGTGAACGATTTTTCCGAAACGTTCGTTTAATTGAATTATATTATCTTAGTCTGAGATAGTATATTTTCCATCACCAATTTTTAGCAGAAGAGATGCGAACTCAGCACTGTCAGTGCTCTTAGTAAGCTCTACTCTCATATTGGTTTGAAGTTGAAGTTTTTGGACACTCTTCCAAATAAAAGATGATTTAGGGCAAACTTTTATGATATCAGACCGAGTCCCCTTGGATATAATTGCCATCATTTGATGAAAATCTCTAAAAAATACCATTGTTACTCCACACATAAGCTTCGATGAAGAAGACCTTAATTCTTTTGAAACTTGATTTACGGCTTCTATATGTACTTTATTACTCAAGACGCAGAGAGAAATAAAATGCACGACTGGATCGCACGAACTTGATCTTGTAGCTAACAACTTTAATGTAGCTAACCATTGAGGTTTAGTTAGTTAGGTGTAGTTATCCTATGCAGGTTTAAAACCTATGTAGGTAAGATTACTTTGATTCTTATTATAATGAACTGTCGAATGGATGGTACAAGGAATAGTTACATAGGTACCTACCTACAAATGTATATTTTCCATTTGTGGGTATACATATGTACATATAAATGTATGAGGGCCTACATTGTATTTAGTATTAAGTGACGTAAGCAAAAATTCGTAAGAAGGGAATAATAATAAGGTAGAAATAAATGGATAATACACATAATTAAATATTTTATATTGCTTAGTCGTTATAGTTTGAGGGAAAACAAAGATGCAATTTAAATTCATGGATAAATAAGAATATATCAAAAGAAAATTCAAAAATCGTTGGAGCGGTTTTTTAATAAATTATTTTTCTATGTTAAAATTTTGAAAACATTTTTAGAAACAAAAATTGAAACACTATTCTGAAGATATTATTAATATACATATAAACTTCAAATTTCAAAAAAATTCTGTGAATTGTTTTTGAAAAATCGATTTTTCAAAAAAAAAATTATTTATTTTTGAAAAAATCGTTTTTGAAAATTTTCGCTTGCAGTTTTATTAATAATTTTAGAGAGCATTTTTATGAAAAAAATTATTTTAATCGGTTCATCCAATATTGAGAAAATCGAAAATATGAAAAGTGGTTCTATGAGAAGTACCGTTAATAAGTACGCAAAAAAAATATTTTTATACTTGAAAGTGAACTGTTCTAATTTAAGAACACACAATTTTTTTTTATAAAAATTCTTGGAGCCGTTTTCGAGAAATAAATTTTTTTCTAAACGGATTTTTAACATTTGTATGGGAGGTGCCGTTGTTTTTTTATTTTAAAAATAATAGTTTTTTTAACTATTCAAGATAATGTCAAAAAACCACCAAATATGAAGTTTTAAAAAATCTATTGAGCCGTTTTCGAAATTTTGAGTTTTCAAAAAAAAAATTAATTTCCAAAAAAAAAAATTTTTTGAAAAATTTTGGTATACAATAGTGTTTAAACTTTCTAGGAGCTTCTGCGTAAAAAAATTCCAAAAAAGCTAATTAACCGTTTCAGAGAAAATCGAAAACCAAAAAAATTGTTCTACTAGAGGTACCAAAAATAACGTTTTTTTTCCAAAAAAAAATTATGATTATTTCCCTTCATTAATGATAAAAATTGTGGGAGCCGTTTTTGAGAAAAATAAGATTTTTGTTTTTTACCAAAAAAATGTATGGGAGCTACTGTTATTTGTCGTCTTAAAAAAATGAAAAAAACGTGTGGGCATATTACCGAAAAAACAATATGTACCAAGTTTGAAGCAAATCTATCAAAGCGTTTAGGCTGTAGACTCGAAGACTGACAGACAGATGGAATTGGGGGGCCCACTTTTCTGGTGTTCTCTATTATCGTAATGTCATGTTTGATTGTTAGAAACAAAATTTTTTACGAATACTTATAATACCTATAATCGCAAATAAAATGGTTTCATTTGGAAATTTGAGGAACAGCTGATTCAAAGTGCAGATGTGTGCAATATGTATAACTGGGTTTTGACAAAAAATGTCATCTGATCGTTGAAAAACATATTCCCTACTTATGTGTCTTCGATATCGCCTATATCGGCGTTATTTTCCTTTCATCATTTTTTTTATTAACAAAAATAATAGCAGCACATTCTTGCTTTAACTTTCACATTGTTAAACAATTTTTATTATTATTATTTTATTGAAATACATAAACTAAAAAAGAAACATAAAAATTCAGAAATTCTAAGCTTTTTAATGATCGGAAAAAGTTAATTTAAGTGAACGAAATACAATATTTGTTCAAAAATAAAGTTCGCCGTCAGTATGTCAAAATATCATCTGTCAAATTTAATTGGAGGGTGTCTAAGTTGTCGATGGATTAAACGAACTCTAAAATATCTGTCTTTTTCATTGTTTGCTTACTACTTTTGAAAAAAAATAATTTAACAAATGCCCTGGTTCGTCAATAGTTACTGGTAAATGCCTTAGACAAAGGAACAAGTCTTGTTGACACATATTGGATTTCAACGCATTTTGAGACAACATTTAGGGTCGTTCGTTATTTATTTGATTTAAAATTGACATGATGAACGCTGACGCACTGTCAGTATCTACTTTGCAAGATATTTAGTGACGTTAGAAATTCAACCGATTGGCATTGAATCGTAGCCTGGCTTTTCCTAAACGTATCTTTCAGTATTTTGACAATTAATAACATTTGAACCCATCCTTCGATAAAATTTGATAAATTGAATATGATGAATATCTTATTCGGTTTTCATTAAAATCAAGCCACAAAATAGAAATGAATTAAATCTAAACATAGAGACAAAAACTAAAAATCCTCATTATCCGCAAACAAAGGTGGTACAGATACCCCGTCACCTTCATTCATCATCACAGTTTAAAAAACCTAGTTGAATGTTGGTTTATTATTAAAATTACTCCTAATAGCTACTTACCCATGGAATTGGATTTGTACAGTTCACATATATGAAAACGTGAATGGAAGGAAGAAAAAAAATTACGTCTCCCTCATATATTTATCTATAACTAACTCCATTGCAATGTGAACGTCCTTTTTCGGAGTAAGGACATTTATATTAACATTTATTTCAGATGCATATAAAGCGTTATGCATATTCTAGTCCCCATAACAAAAGGCTTCTCAGCAACAAGAGCAAAAAAAAAACAACGCTGAAAGCGATGCGGTTTTTAAATAAAGTACTTGGCGGAGCAGGAAGAGGTGATAGAGTGAGGTGGGAGTTAGCTGGAAGCTTTTACAAAAGACTCTTCGTAGATTTTGTGGTCCCATTAGATGGTGGCAGCCTGTAGTAATGGAACGAGAATTACTAAAACTAAAAGGGTTCTTCACCCTCAATCCACCATGTCATGAATATTTTTCACTAAGTTTGCGGTGGACGCGAGTGGTTCTGCAGTACGGTCTAAGGAAAATGCAAAAAGCACACCAAAATCCTTAAATCGCTACTGTGTATCGGAATTCCCTTTTCGTCTACACTTCTCGTATTTCGTCGCACCCATCCCAATCATCGGTCCTCGTTGGTTTGAGAGTAATACAGTAAAAGAGCAATGTATCGTATCGTTCCCAAATAAGGATTGCACAAAGAAATTAAATGCACGACTGGATTACACAAACTTGCTTTTGTGGTTTAGAAGAAGAAACATGGCATCTAAAACAATTTAGTGTTCTTATTGTTAGTCTACACTAATGGAAGAGACTTCATTTTCTGTCGACTCAGAAGAGAAGAAGAGAAAGTAAATATAGGCACTCATCATGACGAGTTGTAATCTGGAAACTATACATAGTCACTTTCTGTAAAGAATTATTACATACCTCAATGAAAACAATAGGTTGGGATTTGATCCCACACATCTGTACCGGCGCTATTTCCTTTTGAACTCGCCATTACGGAAACTACAAACAAAATTGAAATCGCGATTTGACTTTAAACTAAACAACATAATTCATTGGAAAAAAGTGACGTTTTAAACGTCAAAATTCTTAATGTGATCCAGAATCAGTATTTTTATGCTAATCTTCAGAGCAGTTTTAAAGATAATCTTCGTCTATTTCATTGATGAGCTAAAAATAAAAGTTCAAATTTCACTAACTAAATTCAGTGGGGAACAGATCAGTGCAGTTTCTTCATAATTTTTTTTTATTGAAAACTGGATTGTTTTGCATGAAACCAATATGTGCCCCATAAAGTAAAAAAAAGAGTAGAATTTGAATCTCTGCGAGCCATGATAAGTTGTTAGTTCTGGTCTTGCACTTTTTGTCGGTTAAAATAAAAAAAAAAAAAACAAATGCAAAAAAGGTGAGAGCCAAATGGATTTTTATTCATCGCGTTTACTTAATTACGCGCATTATTCATGGTGTGTGATGATTTTTTAATAAAATAATAATTGCGCAGTGTTTTTTTGAATCGTTTGTTTATTTTGGAACAACGAAATTATTACATATATATTTGTTATTGTTATAATTTGGAGTAGAAAATGCATTGAAATAAATTTTATAAGTCTATTTCACCAAACTTCAAATTAGTTATCCGACATATAAGTGTTCATTTTTCGAAAAACAATAATTAACTATAAATAATTTGTACATAGAGTACAAAGCTCCAAAACGAGGCATAACACAAGATAGGTGTATCCTCCAAAAGCCGCAGTAAAGACTAGCTGGTTATCACTCACTAGTCGGAACACTGAACACTAACACCCAAAGTAATAAACGTGAAAATAGGGAAAGTTTAGATCTTATTCGGCGGTCTAAGTGCGAAATGTTATTAAAAAAATGCACCACTGGATCGCACGTATTTTCTCTTATATTCGATCACATCGTATGCACAAGATTTTTGGTAGAAACAGCTAAAAGTATTTTTAAACATAATGTTTATACTTAATTTTGTATACACAAAATTTCTTTAATTTTTTGAAATATTGTTAAAGCAATTTTAAGTACTTAACAATAAAATATATTAAATTTAAAACTAGAATTTCAACAAAAATGTGCACCTGCTTTCGAAATATTTAATTTTCAAAAAATATTTTTCTAAAATTTTGGTACGCAGTTTTATTTGGAATTCAAAGGAACTCATAAGTCACTAAGCCGTTTAAGAGAGATTCGAAAATCTCTATGGCAGATACCGCTAAGAATATTTTTTAAGCCAAAATGTAAGCTATACCTAGAATAGGCAGGGAATTTGCTTATCAAAATCGTTAGAGCCGTTTTCGAGATAATTAGGAGTTACCATTTTTGGTTCAAATAATTGTACAGTAAATACCGTCATTTTGATGATAAAAAATAGATATAAGAAAACAAGAATCGAACCAATCAACTCAAATGCAAGTATCATGTTTAAAGAAAATTGATTCAGCAGTTTAGTCTGTAGATCGACCTATAAGCATGCAGATCGAATTGCGGGACCCACTTTTTGTACTCCCGATATCATGGTAGTGTCTGGTTTGATAAAAATCACTAGTTCCATTTTTCCCAAACTCCAAAACTTGCCCTAAAGTATGTATATCGCAAGTAGAAAGCAACATTTTTTCTAAGTGAAGGTTACTTGCTAAGCCACCGAAGCCTTACCGAAGAAATAACAACTCAGATGTGTCAAATTTTTTTCGAAATTAAAGAAATATAAGTGAAGATTTGTTTATTTAATTTGAGAGAAAATTATCGGACGATCAACAATAAAAAAAAGTAAAATATTCAAAACCGGATATAAACCACTGCGACAGCAAGTGCAAGTAGGGTTTCAGGAAGAAATATAGGTTTTCAAAGGAAAATATGAGGAATCTCATAGCAATGGTTGAAGATGATCTAAAGGGGCATATAAGAGAAGGGCTGGCAACGAAACGAGACCAGGCGAGACTTTTGTTAGTCTCGTCTGGGTCTCGTCAAAATCAAAAAAATTCATCCTCTGCCTCGGTCTCTCCAAGTCTAGTGTCGATCTTGGTCTCGCAGTTTGTCTTGGTTTCTTTCGTGTTTTTTGTTTTGCTTGTAAAAAGATGTAAGATAAGACGCGTGTTCAGATTGAAAAAATCGAGTCCGGTACCTCAACTGTTGGTAAGAAAAATGCTGGTGTGGAGTCTTGTGTGAAGCAAATAATAAATTCGCAAACATTTCGAAATTTCTGAGGTAAAATTTGAATATTGTAAAGGTTTTGTAATCCATTTAAATCGGAGCCATCCCGCAATTGATCTTGACAGTTAATGGCTTGACATGTAGGCAACATACTATATCTTGACATTTGGATAATATTTATGTTCAAATGTCACATAAAATACTTTAAAACAACTATTTCCGGAACAAAGAATAAAATCCCAAAAATTTCAAAATTTCTGAGGTAAAGTTTGAATTTGGTAGAGGCTCCCGCTTAAATGGGAGCCATCCCTCAATCAATTTTGTGAGTTTATGGCGTGACTGTTTGGCAACATAGTATATTTTGACGTTAGGATAATATTTTTCTCCAAATGTCACCTAAAAGGCTTAAAACCAACTTTTTCCGGAAGCACAAAATAAAATCAGCAAAATTTCGGATTTTCTGAAGTAAAATTTGAATGTTGAGGTTTTTTAATCCATTTAAATCGAAGCCATCCTTCGATAGATCTTAACAATTCATTTGGCTTGATGGGTAGGAAGCAAACTATATTTTGAAGTTTCGATTATATTTTTTTCCAAGTGTCACCCAAAAGTGTTTAAGGCTCCAGTTATAGCTTTTATTGAAACTCATCATTGAAAACTTTGGCTATAATTCTGAGGCACTTAAAACAAATAAAACTGATGTGGTTTTGGTACCACAATGAAAGTAATACTTTTTGTCAAAAAAAAAACATTTTATTTGCTCTACCACTTGTAAATTCGCTTTTGATTTTTCAGTGATGTCAGGCTGTTCATTGAAAGCGCTTTCCATCATTCAAAAATCAAAAGCGAATTTACAAGAAAGTGGTAGAGCAAATAAAATATTTTGTGACAAAAAATATTATATATCTAATAACTTTTATTTTGGTACCAAAACGACATCAGTTTTCTTTAATTAAGTGCTTTAGCATTGATAGTCAAAATGTTCAATGATTAGTTTCAATGAAAGCTATAACAGGCAGCTATGTCAGCTTTTTCCGGAGGGGAAAACAAAGTCTGAAAAATGAGCTATTTCTATTCCAACATAAATAGTACTTATTCTTCCCTGGATTTTCGCAGTGCGCCTATGTGAGTATTACTATGTACATAATGTGTTTCGATATTTTAATACGCATAGATTTCGCACAATAAAAAAATAAAAATTGAACATGAGTAGATAGGTACTTAAAAGTAATTAAATAAAAAATATTTCTTCAAGCGAAAACCGAAACCATTTCAGCCAAACTCTCGCCGAATTAAATACGGTCTGGCCTCGAGTGCTTTTAAAGTAGTCTCGTATCGTCTCGGTATCGGTCGTGGTCTCGTTACCTGCTTGCAAGTCATGCCCGATCCTAAAAGATGGTTTGGAAATTCTCTGTCTTGTTCATTAAAGCTCCTTACAATCTAGTATAGTTATTTACATATAATAAAGTGTATTACCTGCGGTAAAATAGGATAAGTTTTGCATTTGAAAAACCAAATCGAATGCGAGATTTTGATTAAACTTGACATAACAATGGCCGTGTTTCATTGGGAATCTATCGATTGTACAGTAAGTAATTCCCAAAAACAGGCATCGACCGTAGCTTTTCTTTAAGTTTTGTAAGAATGATACCCCTACACAGCTTTCACAAGCAATGAAAGAGTTTTGTGCAAAGAATAAATAAGAAAATATCAAAATTATGACCAATAATTTACTTTTAAATATATAATAGCGAAAGTAGAAAAACGTACTAATATTAATTAATGTTTGAAAACCATTTTTTCTTAACTTTTTTCTCCATTTTCAATTTTAAATTCGAAAATTCATTTGAAAATTCATTTTGCACCAATAGAAAGGAAATAATAAGTCAATGGGTTTGTTCATAGACTATGGTCCAGTCCCTTTTTACACAGGGCAATTTTTGTATTGCTTTAAAAATCGTCTATAACTTTTACATGAGGCAACAAAATTGCTGGAGATTTGTTTGTTTCCTTTTAACGTTTCTTGGTTTGAACGCAGACTTCACGTAGTTTAAATTGTTCACTCCCCTTACATTTCCCCTTTATATTTCATGCTTTTACTTACAGACCAAGAGCCCAGGGCCGGCAGACATACGTCATTTTATCATAGCTGATTTTTTTTCTGCGTATAGATAGCAAAGTAGATAAGAACGAATGGACATTCTGAATTTTCAAAGCTGGGGCTTTTCGGAGATATGCAGTTTTAACAGTGCATTCTCAACTACGTTATTTTATCAAAGCTGATTTTTTGATATGGGATAGTGTCTCAAACTTCGTTTGACACTTGTAAAATTATTTTTCAAGTCAACTTACAAATTTATTTTCTGAGTATGTTTTGCTTTCAATTAAATATTCACTCATCAGACTTCACTTAACATAGGAGTAAGGAACAAATAGTTGATATTTTGCCATTTCTATGCACATGTCTTAAAAAAAACAAAGGGATCACAAAAATGTACGCTAATCCCAGTCCATATAGTGAAGCGAAATCTGTCTGTGGCCAACGTCCATTAAGCGGTGAACACAAAGCACATTTTGTGAAGTTCAGTTGCCGCTTAGTACGTTATAGCTCATAGAATTTTATAAGAATAAATATTTTGCATCGCAGTGTCGAGCAGTTCGTTAGTTTACTTATAACTACCAAAAAAATTGACCAGAAAACGAAAATTGGTCTTAGTTAGTCAAAAATAAAAGTAAAACGGAATTCATTCAATAGCAATTGATTTTTTTTCAAAATTGAAACCGAAATTTGTTAAAATAGATCAATTGACGTTAGGGGTATATAAAATTGCAGATATAGGTGGAATTTTAGACGTGCTCCAGAAAATAATTGAGCAAAGAATTCAAAAAAAACTTTTACTTACATTTTTTAATAGTAAAGTTGAGAAACTTTTTAGAAGACCATCTTATATATTTATTAAAAAATGGAGTTAACTAAGATTTTAGAAATATAAACTGGACAACTGCAAGAAAATAGAAAAAAAAAAAATCAAAAAAATCGATTTGTCTTACGAATGGAAGTTAATTATTATCACTACTTCATGAACACATCCATCGAGATTCAGGTCAACTATCAATCGTACCAATAAAACTAACTAAATCAAATTGAGATTTGAATAAACGTCAACCATCTATCCACCGTAGCATTCTACTTTAGCGTTTCATGTATGTAAAATGCTACGATGGATAAATTTACTATGGATAAATTTCAATAAAACACGGCTAATGACTGACATCACAAAAAAAGTCGGTCCAGCAATTCCTTCTGTTCGATCTGCATGCTAAACTGCTAACGGTATTTTTACAAATTTGGTACTTTAGAACTTGGGTGATTCCGTGGAGAAGAAATGGAATTTTTTTAGCCCCGAAAATTATTTATTAAAGAGAAGCACTGTTTTTTTCTCACACACAGAGGACCAAATATCTGCCCTAAAATCTGGTATGGCGCAGTAAGTATAATATATTTTCCAGGTGAACGGAGGGGACAATCTGTCCAAATTCATACAGACAAGTCTTGCAATTTAAATTTATTTGATTCCCTTTTTTATATTTTTTGAAACTGATTTGTAAAAAATAATTAAAAATGTTATTCATTTTAGTTGAAAACTTCGGAATTGTAATGCTAATTTCTTTTTTCGTGAAGTTAATTTTTTGGAGTTTGTGATATATGAAGTCCTTGCTCTAAACTCTGTTCAATTTATATTTTCAGTACAGGCCTTATGAGAGAGCTTTTTCAAACACACTGGTGCCGGCTGTTGTTTGCATGGCACACAACTAAATAAATTACTACTGATATATTCCATAAGCCCACGTACGTTCCACCATAACCTGTCTGCTCCCCGGTTGAGAGAGAGGAGACTGACCGCCAATTTCACACTAATTAAGAGCTACAATTGGTCTTTTTATGGAAATTCTAATACCTTTTTCTTTGGTTTTCGCTATGAAGCTTTCATAATCAAAGCTTTCTTATAGCTTTTGAGAGCATATATTTTAAATTTAAGGAATAAAAAGTGTTGTCGCTGCGTTCTTTTCTGCTTACATCTGTTGACGATTTTTTTTGGAAAACGGTTAAAATGCAGCTAGCTATATATTATTTGTTGGGTATTCTTTTTAAGGAAAAATTACTATTTGAGCAAGTTTTGATGTAGTTCGGTTCATTAATTAATTGCAACACTAAATTACCAAATAGTTTTTTTATTCATGAAAATAAAAATAAAATTGATATGGTTTCGTGTATATAAATATAATATTTAAAATAGTGCGTTGCAATTTGAGGTGATATTATTATTTTTATGCTATGTTTATTTTTGTGATTCAAGTTCTTCGAAGGACACAAGTTCCTTATTATACCCTATTTATACGTTTTTTTCTGTGATTTATTTTCACGTTAAATATATTAGGCCTTCTGGGGACCTCTTAAAAAAACGCGTCTACTTCCTTACTTCTTGGTGGTGTGGAGAAAGATAGATTTATTTTTATTTGGATTTAGTTTAATTATACATAATGTTAAAAATAAATATTTTAGTATTTTTCTGTAATTTAAAAAAATCATTCAATATGCCATTGTGCCCCAGCACCGGGGCATGATGGGCACGAACCTAAATTGGATTGCATAGCGAGCATATGTGTGTAGATTCACCATCAACATCGTCTTCTCCAGCACAAGAACAATGAGCCCACTTGCCACAAGCTCTACAGGAAACCCATCCCTCCGTGGACTGGGAATATAGATCCCAACAATACAAGCACTCCTAGCCTTCTTCGCTCTCTGAGCTTTCTTCCTTCCTGTTTTTTTTTTTGATTTTGTAATTCTTTTCTTCTTTTTAATAGTGGGTGGCTTGGACTTGATTATTTCGGCCTCTAGCTGCTCTTTGTAAGGAGAGCTCGTTATTATCGCTGTTTTCCCTCGGCGTTTAGAAGTTCTTTTCTTTTGAGGAGCCTTGGGAACTGCTACGATCTGATATGGTGAAACATTTTGGAAAGAAGTTTAGGGCGTCGGCGCATCGTTAGTTGCCAAAACAGGGTCTGGAGATGCAAACATTGGCGTCGATATAACGGACTTCTGGGGAGAAATTGGTGGCGTGGCTAAATCATTCAGTGTTGAAATGGGTATTGTTGGAGACTCTATTAACAACAAGGGATCAATGGTTGATGAGTCTATTTGTAGCAATTGTGAAGTCTGTAAACATGGGTCAGCAAAAGTTGTTTCTTCCAGAACTGTAGGTTGCTCCTCTTGTTGCATGTCCGTGGTCTCGCAAGGCAAAAAATCATGGCCTTCGAATATATTGGAGTTAACCGGTCATACTCCGGTTTTCAGAAAGCCGTTTATCGCAACTGACATTGTCGCAGCTCTTAAATAGGCTTTACCAAACAATTGCCCTACCTGATAATGTGTAACCGTTCTTCCAGGGTGTTGTCTGAGCCACTTATTTACCTCTTCTCCATAATGTGATCTCAAAAAGGTCACATCCAAGGGTTGCAATCGATGAGTGCAGTGTGGTGGAAAACAAAGCATGACAACACCACTGGCCCTTGCAAAATCTATTACTTCAATGCTCTTTACATGGCTTGCATGACCATCTAAAAGTATCCAAACAGGTTGGTCTTTTGTTGCTCGTGACCATTCGACAAATTTGTTGAACCATTTCAAAGACAGATCCTTAGTTATCCACCGAGACTAGTCTCGGTCTCGTCTCGGTCTCGGTCTCGTCAACGAGACGAGACTCCTTTAAAAGTACCGAAGACGAGACCGAGACGAGAGCGAAACGAGACCGTATTTTTGGGACCGAAATTCGACGAGAGTCTCGCTGGTCTCGGCGGTCTCGGTGGTTTGGTTTCGGTTTTCGCTATAAGAAAATTCTGTTTTTATTTCATTATTGTTTAGTATATAATCATGTTCAATTTTTATAATATTCACAAGTTTTTTTTGCGAAATATTACATACGCGTTAACATATTAAACCATATATGTATGTACATAGTTATACAGAGATAGGCGCATTGCGAAAATCCAGAGAACAATACGTACGATTTATGTATGCATGGCTTTGCTTCATTTTGGGTGACATTTGTAAAAAATATTGTCAAAACATCAAAATATAGTTCGTTGCCTGGCTGTCAAGCCATGAGTGTCAAAATCCAATGAAGGATAGCTCCGATTTAAATGGATTAAGAAACCTCTGCAAAAGTCAAATTTTACCTCAGAAAACTAGAAATTTTTCGATTTAATTTATTGCTCCGGAAAAAGTTGATTTTAGACTTTTTGGGTGACATTTGGGAAAAAATATTACCCAAATATCAAGATATAGTAAGTTGCCTACCTGTCAAGTCATGAACTGTCAACATCCATTGAACGATCGCTCCGATTAAAATGGATTAAAAGAACCTCTATAAAATTCAAATTGTATGCTCCGGAAGAATATGATTTTAAGCCTTTTGGGTGACATTTTGAAAAAATATCATCAGAACATCAAAATATAGTTCGTTGCCTACCTGCCAGCCAAGCCATAAGCTGACAAAATTCATTAAAGGATGACCCCGCTTTAAATAGACTAAAAAACCTCTGCAACATTAAAATTTTACCTCGGAAAATTCGAAGTTTTTCCGATTTTATTTTTGGCTTCGGAAAAAGGTGATTTAAGGCCTTTTGGCTGAGGTTTGAAAAAAAAATATTTTAAAAAACGTCAAAATATACAGTCCTATTCTGTTAAACTTTCACTTGAATATTTGTATTCTGCTATCCGACGGAAAAAACGAATTGTTTCAAAAAGTATATAAATTTCGATCAAAAATAAATTTTAACAATTAGATGATCTTAAGAATTAAACAAAAAAAAATATTGGTAAACTTTGGACTCAAAAGATAAAAGAAATTTGAAAATATTTAAATAGTGAAAAATTGAGTGAAATATTCAAGTGAATCGAAAGATAGCAGAATAGGGCTGATGGTTTATTGTCTACCTGCCAAGCCATGAACTGTCAATTTCATTGAAGGATTGCTCCGATTAAAATGGATTAAAAAAACTGTACAAAATTCAAATTTTATCTGGAAATACGGCTCTTGAAAGTTGTCTGATAACCTTACTTCACAGCCTATTTTTTACGTTATCACACCTTTGAAAACTAAATTAGCACAAAATGTAAGCCATTCGGAGCGCTTTCATACGCAACTAATGAAATTCAACTTAAAATCATAGTTTTCGATTTACACAAGTAAGACATACTCGTTTCAAGTGAAGTATATGGCCTTAGCTTCATGGACTTACGTACTGCAGAACAAAATTTCTAGTTTATGATTTGTTTAGCATAAGCAACGTACAAGGATATATCATTATTAGATTCATTCATAATTGACAAGCACAATAAAGTTGGAAAAGACGTGCAGATGCCAAGTTTCGCCGAAATCTTGAGATCCATATTGTACGTTGATTTTCACCAAGTTTACCGAGCTTGGTTTTTTTTCTATGGGTTTTGAAAGCTAAAAGTGAAAATTTGTACCAATTCGTACGATTTTTCACGTTACCAAACACTAAAATCGGAGCAGTTATAATATATTTTGACGTTTTGATAATATTTTTTTCCAAATGTCATACAAGAGGATTAAAATCAACTTTTGCCGGAGGAAAAAATTTCGAATTTTTTGAGGTAACATTTGAATTTTGTAGAGGATTTTTAATCCATCTAAATCGGAGCGATGCTTCAATGGATGTTGACAGTTCATGACTTGACAGGTAGGCAACTTACTATATCTTGACATTTGAGCAATATTTGGTTTTCGAAATTTCACCTAAAATGTGTAAAATCAACTTTTTAGGAAGCAGTAAATTAAATCGATAAATTTCGATTTTTGGAGGTAAAATTTGAATTTTGTAGAGGTTTTTTTAATTCATTTAAATCGGAGACATCCTAAAATGGTTTTTCACAGGTCGGGGCTTGACAAAAACGATTAATTTATTTTTTTAAGAAATCGAGCGTTGTATGTAGGTACTCTTTTTTTTAAATATTTTATTTATTTTGCTATGAAATATATTTAATTACACAATTCTTCCAAAATGTTATTTCCACTTAACTCAAAAGACAAAACAGACTCACGAGTTTGTTTCATACATTTTCCCGCATTTTTCTTACCGACGAACTGCTGAGATACCACAACCATACTCTATATTTTCAATCCGAACAATGCTTCTTATCTTTACTTACATTTTTTTACTATCAAAAAAAACACGAAAGAAACCAAGACTAAGGATGATACCAAGACCGAGACCGAGACCGAGACGAGATCGCACATTAAAATTTTCTCGAGAAAAAGGCGAGACCAAGGCCGAGACGAGACTTGGTTAGGCGAGACCTGGACCGAAACCGAGACGAGACTGAAATTTTTCGATTTTGACGAGACCGAGACGAGATTAACAAAAGTCTCGCCTGGTATCGTCTCGTTGCCAGCCCTAATAACGATCCCACTTGGTACCTTCCTTTAGTTGCCACCATTTTTCCCAGGCTCTTTGCAACGTTAGTAATCCCAGTTTCATCCACGTTAAATATTCTGTTTGACGATAATCTATATTTTTCCAGTAAATTAAAAAATTTCCGACAGCGACACGGTTAAGCCCCATAGCACGAGCCCCAGATGTTACTTCCGGTTTTCTCAATGAAATTGATGCATTTCGTTTTAAAAAATATTTTCCCCAGTCTTCTCCTGCAATTCGCGCCTCAGCATCAAAGTTATTGCCCAAACCACTCTTTTCTGCCAGCTCATACGCCAGTTCACGAAATTCTTTCATCGAAAAACCAAATGAGCGCCCTTCGATGTCTTTCAGATATTCTGCCATCTCTTTTTCTTGGTCCTCTGAGAAAACTGACTTAAAATTTCCCGCTTTTGATACAACAAGTCTAAGGTCGGGGTTTTGATCTGCTTTTTTTCTATAAATCTTTGCAGTGTGCTTCGAGGTATTTCATAATTCCTGGCAGCAGCCTCACAGCTAATTTTTTTTTGTCATCAGATCTTGAACAGCTCGTAGCATACAGTGTTTGCTCCATTCTTGTCTGTTGGTCTTCCCCACATAATTTCGAACCATCTAAAACAATATAAAAACTGATTGAAAAGTAAAGATACGCAAATTACACTGTTAGGTAATAAATGGGGCATAATATGTACCCCAAATCTCTTTGTTAAGAAACACACACAAAATAAGTTACAAATGTAACCTACATGATTTATATAAATTATATTCCCTTACCTTTATTTATAATAAAAAGTATCAATTGTTCAGTTGACTAGTTTTCTAAAATTCACACTTTAAATCACTTCGAAACAAAATAAACACTATGAAAAAACTCGTTTTGCTCAAATCACAAAGCAACTGCCACTTTAATTCAAAAAAGGGTTTTCCCCAAATAGCGAATGAAATATCAAACCAGTGAGGTTGAATTTCAAACTTGCCACTTTACTCGATATAGAAATATAAAGGGGGCCCATTTTGCCCGGGTGACCATTATGCCCCGCCCTCCCCTACATGTTTCTGTTCATGAAATCTAAGATAACAATTGGTAACCCCACCGACATTTGTGAGAGGAATATGCCAATTCATAATGGCAACCATGGAAAAGCTTTATAGAAATAGAGATAGCTTATTGAAATCCATAATAGTAAGGGTGAAAGGCAAATATAATATCTTCCCTGTACATTGAACAGAGTATAGATACATATATGGTAAGTATTGAATTCGTGTAGAAAAATGTCAATGTTTTAATTAACAAAACGATGATAGAGATGTCCAAAAGCAAAGGCGTCAATCCGTTAACTTTCGTACACTTTTCAAAGTTTCAATGCCAAAAGGAATAATAAAAAAAATTCTTTAAAAAGACAACTTTCAAACTTAACATATACCCTGCAGAATGGCATAAAGAAGCTCAACTTACATGTGTGAGTGTAATATCCCAAGCTAATGCAAAATTAAGGTTGACATAATTTCAAAAATGAAAATGTACCCACCTTTGGCCCTCGTAAGATATTTTTTTTTATTTCGTAACTTAAGTTCTTCTTTCTCTCAGAATTTAGATGTTGTTAGCCTAACTATCTCCTGTTCAAAAACCAAGCCCTTGTGCCACACATGGCACCGTTGGCCTTAAAAGTATGCTAATAACTTAAAAAACTTATATTTCCAAACTCACTCTCTCCCCCGAGTCTTCCTATTTTTTTTTCACGCCACCATTCTTGAAGAGTACTGCCGCTTTAAACTTTTATAGTCAAAGTTTTCTAGAAGATTTTTTATATCGTTTCCTATAGTGAAAATCAGCCAGCAAATGATGGTGAACTTCCGCTTTTGGAAACTTCTATGTATGTTCCTATTAGATAAAGAAAAAGGATACTTAAAATGATTTGCACATGTTCAGGATGCCGCTGGGAGAAAATGGCCCATTTCCGATGACTTAATTCGTTGAAAGTTTGTTGTTCTACAAGGACTTTGTAGATAGTTTTTTTTTTTTTTAAGTTGTAAATTTTTAATTGAAGACAAGAATGCACATTTTGACATTTTGATCCTTGATTCTGAGTGAAAAACTAAAATTAAAAAAAAAACAAATAGATATTTTTGAAACGACCAACTTTGGGAAGTTTATTTTTGTTGACAATTTTATCGGTCGTATTGTTTTTTGGTCTTACCTATTGATGATTTGCTGTTTGTGAGTCTCGTCCTCAAACTATCCGTTACATATCCGAATAACTGCATTTGTTTATCAGAGACGCTTGGGAACGAAGCTAGATCTGAAAATGGAAAACTTTATATCATGACTCGAATTTGGAGAAGACGTAGAAGAAGTTTCTGCGAATTGCCGTACCTAAGAGTTGTAATCCTTCCAATGTGTCCACTTTCTGGGCTGTCGAGTTTCATATTTAATTAAAAAGTTTCTTCTTGGCAATCGCAGATTTGTCGTTGTCGTCGTTGTCGTCGTCATTGCCGTTGTATTTGTCGTCGTTGTCGACAATGTCCTTGTCAGACCATCACCAAAACGAAAAGGATTTATTCTTAGATTTGTTGCATATTCTAGAAGCTGGGTAATGTAGCTTCAGGACGATGTTGTGTATTTGATCTTCTCTTAGCTAAAAAGGATAAAAGTTGTGATGGAAGCGAAAAGGAGCGGTTCTGCTTGTGTCGAGGAAAAATTCAAGATTGTTAGCAGAATTCAGGACGTGTTTGGTTGATGCTTTTCATTCATGGTGACATTTGAAACTTGTACAATTGTAAATCTTTTTGGATTTTTGCTTATTCTGTTGATTGTTGTTATTGTTTGGTGCAGTTTAGTTTGTCTTAGTTTCCTACGAGTATTCGTTAAAACTGCACAATAGAAATAAAAAAAAAAATACCGTGGTAAAGAGATTATGTGTTAAAGTTTTTTTATATTTATTTATTTTCCTTTTGATATGGACAAGTCCGTTTAAGAGCATTAAAAAAAGCGATGCCATTTTATTAGTTAGAAACTGTAAACTTGTTTTAAGTTTTTGTTTGATTAAGTGGTTCCACTTCTGTGAATGGAATTGTTGATGAAGTATTAACTTATCAATTAAAGTAAATTTTTTATGGTCATGATTTAAGAGTTTATCTTACATTTTTAGACTCGCGTCTTTCTGATTCTGAATGTTGATCCTGTGTTGGTCAGATATTTTTTTATGAATGTTTGGTTTCAATATTTATTGGCTGGGCTTGAATTTTATTTTTTTAATCTAGAATATGCGACGTAAACATTTTGGGTAGTGATTCAAGATTTTTGTGAATCTTTTTCAAGGCTGAGAGAAATAACAAGATTTGACATTGGACATTGGAAGGGGATATTCGGGCATTACCCGATTGCTCGGTTGGATGTATTTATAGAGTGACTAAACCGCCTTTATTATGCCAAAATTGGCAAGTTGCCGTCCATATTAAAAGCTGAATTGAACCACCCTAGGACTCGACAAATTGGATTACGCAAATAGTAAAATTATTCCCTTGGATCCACTCTTCCTATTGGGATAAGTGATAGTTTCAAATACTTGTTTGTTACATGTGTCCGTTATAATTTACAGGCTTTATGTTTTACTACAACCGTCAGCATTTAAGCATCACTAGTCAGCTTGCTGAAAGAACGAATAGTTTCGGGGTCAGAAATAATGTTTTTCCTAGCTTATTTGGATGTTCGCTAGGTGCAAATTAAACAGGTTTGTGGTAATCCCAAACAGCCTTAATGCTTTCCTATGAGTTAGTGGCCTGAAGAAGCTGCTATTTGTGGGCTGAATCTGTAAATCAACTTATTCGTGATACAATTTAGTTCGAAATTTTCATCTACGCTACAATGGTTTGATTTGATAGGAATTATAGCAACGGAATATATAATATTGTCCACGTAAAGTATGAGAGGCCAGGTCCTTACCCTATTCAATCACGCAAGAATTTCACTATGCCTCGAAAGGCAGATAAGAGTCACTTGAAGTATTAAAAATGTAAATGAATTTCACAAAATAAATGCTGGTGTACCCCAGGGCTCAGTTTTGTCTCCAACTTTGTTTTCTTATTTAAAGATCTCTTATCTGGAACTTCTAATCCACTTAATTGTTTTGCTGACGATAGTAATCTGAGCTTTTTATATTCATTTTCACATTCACCTCCTGGTTCTTCGGATGTGGTACTTTAAAATAAGCGTATGATAAGATTAATAAATTCTGATTTCGACAGCATTGTCCAATGGGGAATAAAAAGCGCATAGAATTTAATGCTTCAAAATCTCAATGCTGTCTTTTGTCGTTAAAGCAAAATACACCCCCATGGCCCTATCCATGAGCGGTACTTGCATTGAAGAATACCAATCAGCTTTCAGTTCTTGGTATGTGCGTCACAGACCACCTCTTGTGGAATGACCACATATTCAATATCGCCAAAAACGCTGCAAAGTGTTTGAGCTTTCTTCGACGATGCAAGAAATGTTTCTCTCCCCTGATCTGGCATGTAATCTATAAGGATTTCAGTCGTCCAACGCTGGGGTATATCATGCACTTTTGGGCAGGAGCTCTCGAAACTTATTTGAATCTTTTAAATAGAATTCAAAATAGACCTCTAAGAATGATAGGCGATAGAACTATAATGGGAACATTTACATCTCGCAAACACCATCGAAATCAACGCCCTGGCGAATTAGTTAGTTCCATCCCCGCCTTAAGCTATTCAACCATAATATCCCGTTTCTAGGCGTTTTTCTTTTTTTGTTCAGAGCAGAGTCTGAGCTGTCAAAAAAATTGTTTGTGTTTCTTTTTAATTCAGAGCATGCACAGCTCCAAATATGTGTTTCTTTTTTCTTTCTGAACTTGGGTAGATCACACTCGACGCGCTCGAACATAATTGGCTGAGCATGTGAGTGAAGTGCTGAACGCACCAAATGCCATGTGTGTCAAGAAGGAAAATACAAAGAAAAATATTATTCGATATATAAGTTGGCGAAAGAATTTGATCGCTTGTTGATTTTCTGTATCAGGTTGTACAAAAAAGGGTAGGTTTTATTGCTTTTTATGGTTAAATGAAAAAATCAACTCGAGATTTCAATCAATGTTGACATTACGATGATAGAGAATACCAAAAAAGTGGGTCCGGTGATTTTGTCTGTCTGTCTGTCTGTAGAACGATATACAGCCTAAATGGCTGAACCGATTTTGTTCAAACTTGGTGCTAAGGAGTTTTAAGTGATAGCCTAAAGTAGATTGTTGAATCATTGTTTTAGCATCAAAAAATAAGGGTACTTGCCATATAATTTTTCTGACATTTTAATTATCTCGAAAACGGCTCTAACGATTTTGTGTACTACTTTAAGTATGGTCTACATTTTGGCCAATATTTTTTTTTACTTATTCTGTTACAGCCATTTTATTGATTTTCGACTTTCTCGTAAACGGCTCAACGCATTTCGATCAAATTTTGTATACAGCAGATCCTTCGAATTTTAAATAATACTGCAACTCAAAATTTTCGAAAAAAATTTTCTTTTTTTTGAAAATTCAATATTTTGAAAACGGGTGGGCGATTTTTTCTGAAATTTTGTTTTTAAATTTATATTATTAAATATTTAAAAGGTTCATGGAAAATGAGTTTAAAAATATATTTAGCCGTTTCTATTTAGAATATTTTGCATACAATGTGATCGAACATAAGAGCAAGTACGTGCGATGCAGTCGTTTATTTCTTTAGTCTTACCACGCGAATGTGGAAATGCCCAGCTCTTACATGAAGAATTTAATGCTTCGCTAAGGCAAAACACGCCTAAAATGTAAATATCCATGAGCGTAACTTGCTCACAGAATATTCATACATTTTTTGAGCCCCACTTCTGAACAACTATCTAGTGCAGAGATTATTTCATATCCGTACTACAGGAATGTGGAATGCATTATCTGCCTCTATTTTTCCAGAATTGTAATACTCAGAACATAGAAACTAAAGTGAATCAATAATTCTGGAATTCCTCAGAGGAACCATTTGGGTAAAATTCAGTTTATTTTAAATATAAATGATCTTCCCTGAGTTGTGAAGTTTACCCACATATTAAAACTGTCTTATTTATGCTTATGATCTTAATGTATATTTCAAATACGTTACTCGGGATATGCCAAAAATCATTTCTAATAATCTTGACTGCGAAAAGCTTCAAATCGACTTAAATGCTTTTTATAACTTTACTGAACAATTGTTTGATAATTAGTTGTATATTATATCATTATAATCCACTGGTGGCATCCAGTTAAAACTGGAGGTAAAGAAAAGAATACTGCCTAAAGTGGGACTTGAACTCACGCGTCTAACTAAGACAATAATACTTACCTGCGAAATGTAAATGAGATCCCGTATGCTTTATTTGAAATTCACTAAACACATTAATGTGATTTGCAAGAAAAGGCAAATTCAATATAAGGTTGGATTAGAAAGGAATCACGTCAGTTAACTAGACACTACCTTATCAGACATTGTTAACCTTACTTGTCAGATACATTATGGATTATTCTTGATCTCAGATGCTTAGGCTGGCAGAACCAATTATATCTGCCTCGATATAATGGCCAAGTCAAACTTATTAATCTACGTCCTTATATGTGGTTTGTTATTTTGTACATATTGTTAAATTTATTGTCGGTCATATTGAAACCTTGAACCTTTTGTATAATATTCAGTTTTTGTATGATTACATACTTGCTTTTTAAAGCCAATTTTCGTATCATTTGATGACTTTGAATGCCCAACAACAACTTGATAAGAACAACAAAAATGTTGGCTTATAAACGAGTAAGAAAAAAATAAGAAAGGACCCGATTAAACAACAACAAACTTGTGTGGCTAATAAAAGAGCTAGTCGTTTCAATGCAATTGATAAACAGACAAAAACATGCATTAGGTTGGATCTGATCATGCGGGCTCGGTGGCGTGATGCGAAGTGCGTTGGCTACCAAGCGGCTTGGCATGGTTCAATACACGATGAAGGCACAAGAAGTTTTTCAATTAAAATGAAAAAGTAGTAGACCAGCACCACTAGAGCAAAGGAATCTGATGTTCGACATTGGCAGGTCGTGAAATAGCTATAATTCCAGCCAAACATAATTGAGAAAAAACTTGGTGGTAGCACACTCAAGTTCTTGAACCTTTTGTTCCGCAATTTATGTTCCAAAACGTAGTTTGAAACAAAAAAAAAACACTAATAGAAGCGGAATTACATGTTGTAACTGTAAAACGTATTTCATATAGTTGTTTAATTAGATCTTCCGTTAATTTTATAATTTATAAGGTTTTTCTTAACCTTAAGTAACAATAATGTGTATGCTAAATACATAAGTTTGATTCAAATAAATAAATTAAAGGTAGCTTAACCCCTTTTTTGAGCGCAAATTTTGAAAATAAAATGCCCGACTAGATGGCACTAACTAGCTCTTCGTATCACATCGTATGCAAAATATTTCTATTAAGAGTCTAAATATATTTTTAAAGTCGTTTTTTTATGGATCCGCCAAATAACTTTTTTTTTTTAAATGGGCGCAAAACATTGAGTGTAGCTTCGGCTGTGTGGCAGGTAGCGCCGTCCTGTTGAAATCAAATATTGCCAATATCCTCCTCTTCAATTTTTCTGAACAAAAATTCGTTCAACATGGCCCGATAACGATCGCCCATGACTGTAACGGCCACTCCTTGCTCATTTTCGAATTATGCCTCTGGACCAAAATCCGCACCAAACACCCAGCAAACATTTTTATTCAGAAATGAACCATAATTAATTCATAAAAGTGAAGAAACCGGCCGAAAAAAAATTCACCTATGATGCAATTTGAATCCTTTTACCTGGGCTCTTAGACACCGATTTGAATCATTGTAATGATTCATTTATGATCTGAAAATTCGTTATTTAAATGAACGTATATAAGGGTTCCATATATTCATTTAAATGATTATTGCCTGAATCTTTTCTAAATCATAAAAATAATTCCAATAAAATTCAATTAAGTGAAGGATTTCTAAGTATATACCTTCACTTTAATTAATCGTATAGGAATCATTTTTGCGATTCAGAAAAGGTTCAGAGATTAATCATTTAAAGAAATAAATCGGTGTCTAAGAGCCCAGGTAAAAGGATTCAAATTGCATCATAAGTTAATTAATTATTTCTGATTCATTTATGATTGAATATTTCATCGGTGAGCCTCTGGAATATTTTTTGATTTGTCTCTTGTTTGGCTTTTATAGCTTTCAGGACTTCTTAATTGTTACACGATGCTATAATTAAAGAAATGATTTTAATGTTTCTAAGAAAATTTAACAACATTTTTTGCATACCTTTATGTTTTATCATTTGCTTTTTTATATTAGTAGGTACTCATTTACTATTAAAACACAAGATGGTTATATACCTATCCATACCGATCTTTCGAACAACTTTTCCGAACTGACAATCGACTATGCAAACGAAACTTTTGTCATTACCATGACCCGTTATCATTACCCCTTTGTAAAAATAAAAATAAAAGGACGAATAGAAAAGATCTCCACATGAAGGATCCAACAACAAAATCTGAGTGTTGTTTTTTTTTTTGACACAGGATACATATCTCTTTGTGTCTCTCTGGTAAGAATTTGTAGGATCTTTGTATATATTCATAATTCATTCAAGAAACTGAAGGTTTCTTGAATATTATTCTTCATTTTTGGTGATTAGAATCTGAACCTTCAGATAAATGTTTGCTGGGCAGTGACTCGTTTTGGGTGTATCGGCTTTTCTATGTATGCGTGCGGGTTTTCTGTGCCCCAAATGCGACAATTTTGCTTGTTTACGTACCCGCCAAGATCAAAATGAGCTTCATCTGAAAAGATGATTTTTTTGGCAAAATCGGCATCTTCTCTAAGTCGATCGCAGGCCCACTTAGCGAGCGTTGTTCAAGCGTACACACAACCATATTCGTTCAGCGGAAGGATAAAACTAATTATCTGTCGAATCAGACATGAGCTAAGTGTTACCATTCACGAAATAAACACTAGTTGAAAAAAAAACGTTAGATGGCGAACCCGTTATTAATTTTGTACATTATAACAAAAATTTCTTGAATTTTTTTCTAAAAAAAATTGGTATGACAATTTTAAATACTTTACTCCCAGTTTCACAGCGCGAGTTTAAACTCCACTTTTATTTTAAACTTCAGATCTACAATTTATTCGGTTTCACAGTGTCGTTTAAACCTTGAGCTAAGCTCAATTTGTAGTTTAAGAACCAATTTTTCAATAGTCAGTTAGTACATATTCTCCAGATAGAGCATAAATCAGTTTTTCAACAGTCAGATACAACTGAATATAGGAATAAAGTTATCCGCTCGTTTTAGAACGGAATAAGGAGTTATCTGAGGAATAAAATAAATAGCTGTTTTCGATGTCAAAAACAATTTGAAAAACTATTGCCTTGAAATAAACGTTAAGCAAAAATTAATTTTTTATGAAAAGTTGGATACTAAATAAAAGTGACGTTCAAATTAAATTATTCTATAGATTGTTCTTTTTTATTGAAAAATTGGATGTTGTTATCCAGTTGTTTAAGAGTCAAATAAGCTTATTTCTCTGGGAACTAACTGGATGTTTATCTATGGGTTGAAAAATCGGCTCTTAGTTAACCGAGATTATTCTGCCGCATAAACTTCCGTTCAGCGTTTGTATTATTTTATTCTTCAGAAAATATTATGAACAAAACAAAATTGTGTATTCAAATGTTGTCGAGTTGTTATATTGACTTTGAATATTATTTTATTTATTATTCTCGTTGTTTCGCGTGTCTTTTTGTGTCAGATAGACAAAGTAGAACGAGGCAAGAAAAATGCTACCAACTATTTTTCATAAAATATAGTTCAGTGAAGTTCAACTGATCTGAAGATCAGATTTCACTGTGAAACCGGATGAATTAAGCCAAACATTTAAACTCAGTTGAAACTAAGGTTCAGTTGATCTTAAGTTTAAGCTCGCACTGTGAAACTGGGAGTTAATAATATAAACTTAAAAATAAAAGATTAAATCGGCTTAATCAAAGAAAAAATAATTCAAAATTCAGAAATAAATACTGAAACTAATTTGAGTTCAAAAAAAAGTACGCTATTTTATTTCTTGGATACATTTGAATTTACTTGAAGAAAATTTTAAAAATTTGTGGTGTGGATTTTAAGAAAAAGTGTTTTTTTAAAAAATTTTTGAAAATATTTTTCAAAAAAAAAACAATTCAAAAACGCTAATTCATAGATATTCCGCAATATAATTTCTTTTAATTTGTTTTTAAATGCTTTTAAAAATACAAAAAAAAATATAAATCAAAAATATTGATATGCAGTATAAATAGGGCTACCTACACTTTTATATATGTGAAATTTCGAAAGAATCGGAAATAAAAAAATGGTCCATTTTTTTTTCAGCAGGTCGTACCTAAAAAGCTGTACTGATTTTTTTTAATCAAAATCGTAAAAACCGTTTCCGACAAAAATAGGCTTTAACGTTATGATTACATGGCATGTATACCGTTATTTTTTGAGCTAAAACAAAAATTTCAATTTCCCATCTATATACCAAGTTTGAAGCAATTCAGCCTACCTGTTTAGGCTGTGGGTGTCTATACATACAGACAGACAGACAGACGGACAGAATTTGTATACCATCTTTTTTTCGTCTTTGCTATCATCGTAATGTCATATGTTTGATTGTTATCTCAAATTGCATTACTTGCCTTATAGTACGTATAATCGCAAGTAAAAATCATGCACAACATTTTTTTAAAGTTATATGTAAATATGTGCGAAGTGCGACCCATCCGTGCGATTTCATTTTAATCGCAAAAAATCACACTAGCCTTTGGTTTAATAAAATAAGGAGCAAATTATTTCTACATATCCACAGAAACCTTCTCCAATACACTTTATACATATCCAAGGATAAAGCTTGGGATGAAACTACACTTTCCCCTTAAATTCAAACTTTCAAACAAAAAGGTATAAGACAATCACGTGTTTACATACTTTTAATGAAAAGGACCCTCATTGTATAGAAAATAATATTTAAATTGTGACCCCAAACTTTCAACGGATATCCTCTTATGCAATATTTGCCTTCATCAGACACACACATGCATATATGTATGTTTATTTGCGATTAATTAGCTTTTCATATAGATTTGTGTTGATACCAGGAAATAGGCAAACCAATGAAGAACCCTTCTAATCTATACACTATACTCGCAGTAGGATCATGTTTGAATTGAAATTATAATCAAAATCTATATGGTAGCCCCTGATTAACATAACCCTCAAGCAAACTGATTTGATTGAGGTATAATTAGAAGAAATTCTCCAATCAACATTGATTAGATACACCCATAGGTTTGTGTTCAATAATTTTTATGAGGAGTCCTTTATTTTCGCATGTCCTTAGGTGTAGACACAAATTTAAGTTTTTTATTCAATCTAAATATATATGTATTTAAATGTAAACTTAAAAATAATTCTGTAAAGGAAAATTATACCTATTGAGTCTTCTAAATTGAAGACGTATGTATGTGTAAGACGTAATACAACATTGATCAATTAAAGTTTTACAATTAATCATTGTCATTGCTGGGTTTCCGCTCATTATGCTCAACCGCTATTAATGAGCACTTGTTCATTAAGTAGTCTATATTACGGGTTTATGTATATCTTGCATGAATTAAGCCCAGAAGAAGGTTGGAAGGAAAGCCTGACACAATAAATTGTGTCTACACTGCAAGGGGTGTGTTAAAGGTACTTCAAATTTAACACCAAAATCTCTTAATGAATGTATAGAAGATAGATATTTACTCAAGCCTCCAACCTGGTTGACAACAATTTGGGGCGTTGAAAAGTAATTAACATTCTATTACTGCTTACTTAAAACAAAATATTTTCTGTAAAAATTTTGTCTGTCATAAAGGTGATGTAAGGATTCGTTAATAAAACATGTGTCACTTTTAAAAGTGTCTAAAAGAAATTTTACCTAAAATCCATGTGTTAGCATGGTAGCGCGAATCAATTTAATTGTATAAAATTAAATAAGAAATGTAAGTACCTGTTTGCCGAAGTACCACAAGGTTTTATGCTCCACTTTTTTTTTGGACAGATCTACTATTGGCAGGCATATAGAATTGTCTTGACCGACACGCATTTCGGAAGAGAAGCTTACATTACTTTGACAAGTATTACGGACGCGTCGACATGACAGATGACTTTAAGCGAAAGTAAAATAGAATTAGGATTTTCCATCATATATCAATTAGCTGTGATGTATAAAATGTTAGTGTGTGATAAATTCTGGGATGTAGAAAAATGCAATAACCGAATTTCAAAACTTGTGCAAAAGTTTTTTTTTTTTATTTGAGAGTTCCTGTCGCTTATGTTACGTTGGTTTATGTACTTGCTTATACAGGGTGGCCCACGAATCGTGGTACAATAAGAAATATAAATAACTTTTATTCTTTTATTTCAATCGATGTATTTCATTAATTTTTGTTTTTATTGAATTAAAAATTAAATTTTATTTTAAATAACTAATGGTTTTTAAAGATGATAGACCGCAAATGATCTCCAAGATCATCCACGCATATGTGGCACCTGATCAGAAAATTGTTTATTGCGGCCTGAAGGGTTAAAATTGGGATCGCCTCAATTATTGTCTTAATGGACTGCTTCAATCAGTCGTATTCCTGGGTTTTGTTTTGTACACTTCCTGCTTGACATATCCCCATAAAAAAAAGTCTGGTGCAGTCAGGTCAGGTGACCTTGGTGGCCAGCGGAAAAAAACTGGGGAAAAAAACTCCTTCAACATCTTTAAATAACGGTCCCCATTGACAGTTTGTGTTATACCGTTTCCTTCAAAGAAGTATGGCCCGACAATACACCTTGATGAAATTGCGCATCACACAGTGACTCGTTCTGGTTGCAGTTCCGCCTAATGGAGCATTTCTGGATTAGTTTCACTCACTATACTGCAATTTTGCTTGTTAACATTGCCGTTTAAATCCAAATGGGCCTCAGCAGACATGAACAAACAATTTACCAATGTGTTGTCTTCTTCGGCCATTGCAATCATTTTTCGCCAAATTCCAAGCGGATAGGGAAATCCTGAGGGCTTAACTTGCTTATAATTTGGACTTTGTACGGAAACAAGTTTAAGTCATCATGAAGTATCCGTTGTTATGACCGCCTGCTAACTCTAATTTGGCCCGATAAGTTTCGAGTCGAAACACTTAGATTCGCCTGTATTGCCGATGCAACAGCCACGATTGTATCCTGAGCCCGAACATTGGAATCTCGAAGATACGGTCTTCGTTTGATGCTTCCAAATTCGGCAAACATGTTCCCCAGCCTCATAATGGTCTATCTACTCGGGGGAGTACCGGCAAACTCCAGCCAAAATTCCCTTTGGACGGAAATGACGGACTGCAAAGAATGATATCGCTGCACTATCCAAATGCTTTTTACAGTATCCAAAGCATTCATTTTGATAAATCTAAATAGTAGCCTATAAAATAAAAAAAATAAGCCGATTACTCACACTGAAAAAAAGTTATTACGTTTTATTTTTGTAGTACGATTCGTGGGCCACCCTGTATATGCCGACTCGTAACATTAGTACCCAACGCGTCATTGTAAGCACTATACCTAAATCAGTCAAAGCGACGCCCAGCGGGGCATTGTAAATCAGCCATAACTCTATTGCCTAAAAGTAAATTTCTGTACATAAATTGTCAAATACTCAAAATAATACAAGAAAATTACATATGATTGTGATTTTATCTTCTGTACTGACACACTAGTCACTAGTCACTAGTTACTAGGACTAGTCACTTGTTACTAATTACTTGTTACTAGTTACTTGTTACTAGTTACTTGTTACTTGTTACTTGTTACTTGTTACTTGTTACTAGTTACTTGTTACTAGTTACTTGTTCGTACTTGGTGACAAGTGCGTACGGGTGAAGCAGGGGGTCGCAACAGTGTACTAGATTAGATGGAAGGTACTCGTATCTAAAGAGGGAGACTTTGATGTTCATAAGTAACGAGCTTACACCCAAGCATACAAGTAATGGTCTCGCGCTCTTATTCACAGTGATGTTAGACCGCTAGGATTGGTCTGGCTGCTTACAAGAAGTTTTAAAATAGTCCCCTTAATCTTTATACAAAAAAAAATGGGGTCAAAAACGTATAATATGGCAATAATTAATCAGAATGTTCGTGATAATCAAATGCATGAGGTACGTACAGAGGAAATAAATGGACACGTGCACATATTGGACAGCTTCAAACTGCACCACAAATTCGAAAAAAAGTTATTAGAAGAAGAAAAGTGGTAAGTCGCGCTGCTTTGGAATACGATTAGGCAATCGCATTTACTTGCTCGATGCTCCCGGTGGGAAATGCAAGACATTCGTCATCTATTTGATTCTAGCAACAATTCGGCCAAGATTTCTTTCGTTGAATGTTGCATTATTTGGCATCTATGGCATTGATACCACACCGTTTAAAGGAGGTCGAACTGCACATTCCGCTTTGAAACTGGCGATAAATTTTTTCACGGTTGACAAACAGCGAGATCAAAGTCAATGCGAGAATGCAAAATCATAACTTGGGATGAATGCACGATGGGGCATAAGTGAGCTTTGGAGGCAGTTGACCTAGCAATGAAGGATTCACAAAGTGATTCGAGATGATTTGGTGGTGATATGATATTGCTCAGCGAAAATTTTTGTCAAACGCTTCCCGTCATTCTGAAACTACTGCTGCCGATGAACTTAATGGATATTTAAAATAGTAGTTTTTGTGCCGGCATGTCAATAAGTTCAAATTGACCACAAATATGAGTGGCATTGCAGAACGACCCATCGACTGCTGAATTCTGAAGACAACTGCTGGCGCTTGGCAATGGCCAAATTTCTGTTGATGTTCAGCACCAAAGTTAAGTATTCCCCGGCATTCCAAAAAATTATTAAAATCCCGATTGGATTTGTGAACGGACAATATCGATAAGCTTGGTAAACGGTCTTTGTTGTTTGTTTTTGCGCCGGAACACAAATAGAAAAACATTGTTTATCATATCACTCCCTCGTTATTTGTATTCCATTCAAATAAATCACATTGAAATTTTAACTATCTGTGTTTTATTATAAGCCTTCAGTTCATTTGAAGGCGTTAAATTGGGGTGAGACGAAGTTCGCCTGGTCCGCTAGTATCATATATAAAAATTAAGTATCAGACTATAAGTAAGATTATGTAAATTTTTTAAGACATTTAAGGCGTCTGGCTAAAAAAATCGCCGACCGAATGTTTCTGGCAGTAGTGTTTCAAAATGTCTAACAGTGTTCCGTACAAAATACGTAAAGATCAGCCATCAGAATATAAGTAAAGTTAGCAATATTTGTACGTGCCTTTAGCACCTGGTACCTGAGAATTGGCCGTCGGCCCAAGCTGTAACTGTGCGCACTAACATTACCCTACCACATACATTTTATCCATCAGAAAATAATTAAGGTCTGTAGGCCCTGGGATCTTGGTCTATTATGAAAGTAGGAAAGGATGTAAGAAGAGATACCCATGCAAATTGGTCTTGAATTTCTGAATATCAATATGGGAAGAGAAAAAGGAGAAAATAGAGAATATAAAATTGGGAGGGGTAAATAGAACCACAATGGGAGGGGGAATAGAGCCGGCTTATGAATTCCTTATAGATTACAAGTCAGATCATAAAGGGAGAAGAATTTCTTGCATCTTCGAAGAAAGCCCAAACAGCTTGCAGCGTTTTTAGCGACATATGGTCATTCCATAACCCACAAGACTTGCAATGCAAGTTCCGTTCATGTATAGCGGCATGGGGCGTGGGTTCTGCTGGTTCAGTGATTTTGCCAGCGTTAGAGAATATCTTTTCAAAACTATGGGAGGGATAATATCCCAGCCAGCGAATTTATATGTATCATGGTTTTTAATTAATATAGCAACTGCTCGAGTGCGAAAGAATATTTGTCCCATGTAATCATTTACGCTGTAAAGTACTGGAGGAGTGATATGGTAAAACTTTCTGGCAGGAAAATGGCTTTCTTGCACGTGAGCTGACAAAAGTGGACGGTGTTGTATTTCAAATATTTTCTTATTATAAATAACAAATTGTCACTAGAGTTATGCTGATTGGTGTGTTATTTTGAAATACCTACAACTCATGTTCCAGTCTTCTAGCAGCTATCCAAAGTTATTATTTTTTTAATTTATGATAATTTACTGAAGTTCTTCCACCAAAATTATTTTTTGATTTTGGTTCCAATACATATAAAGTGCATGATATCATCTGCATTAACCTTATTTACCTAAGTTCTGGTGGTGATGCATAATGCAACAATAAAAGCTCATCACTTTCTTTCTGGTTTCGATAGGACAGAATATCCATTTTTGTACGTTGCTTAAGCACCAACACTGAAACAAATTTGACAGTGATATTGACAAAAATGTAGGTAGAATTGAAGAAAGGGTGATCAATATATGGTAAAAAAAAACTATATGTTAATTTGACGACTAAATCGTTAGTTTTCTAGAATTTTTAGTTAAGTTGTTAAATTCGGTTATTTTTGTCTAAATGAATCATACGTAATCTTAAAATTTAATGATAAACGATTCTTCAAATGAGATAAACGTATTTAATATTTTAAGGAGATATTCTTCAATTTGACTATATTTGGTCTTCATTTTCAGATTAAATTTTCTTCGAATTGAAAAAAAAAATTCACATTTTACACCTATATTTTTAAATTGATAAAATATTCTTCAATGTGACTACTTTTAGGCTTCAATTTGATGAATTATTTTCATTTTCACATCAAATTTTCGGCAAATTGAAATAAATTCTTCATACTTACACACCTATATTTTTAAATTGATAAAGTTTTCTTTAATTTGATGAATTGTGGTTAGTGAGTTTTGTTCACTTTTATGTTATTTTTTTTTATTTTAATAATAGGCATCGCAGTGTTTTTTTAAGTAAACGTATTTATTCCATTTAATCCAAACTGGGCTTTAATTATGAACCACCTTGCACAACATCAAAAAAATCCTGAAAACAAATCTTTTTCTTTTATTAAAAAACTATACCAATTTGATTTTAATCTAAAACCATTTTATTTGTTTTATTGTACACAAGCATGCGTTTGTACGTAGCGGTTCGACTCTTCCTCACAAACCGCTACGGTCGATCCAACTAAACGGAAACTCCTTTATGGAAAATGGGGTATGTGATTTGTTTCTACGGCTGCCACTCACAAATTTAGCCGTCGGTACTTAAAAGCTATGTAGCAAGTGGAAAATTGCTCACGATCGACCATCTGAAATACAGTAAAAGAAGTTTTTATAAGCTTTATTTCAATATCAATTGTGTTCTTTTGGTAAAGTGAAAACTAAGCATGAAATTATTAAGCACTAATGACGATTTACACATTACTTATATTTTAAGTTTTCTGTAGCTATCATCCACTTAAAACACCCTGTAGCTCTTGTCTTTAATTCGTTCCTCAAAAATTGGAATATTTTTTTTTTTTGGCAAGCGTTTGGAAGCAGATGCTTGATATCAGTCTGCAATGAGGTACACAATTTCATGAGTTTTTATAATTTATGCAAGCCTTTTAAGATTACCAGTTTGAAGCCAGTTTGATTCTTATTCTTATAATTCTGCTATAGATTTAGACACTGCAACTTCAGGAAGTCGGTAGTTGTTTGAGGCGGCCCTATGCACTGCGAGTAAATGCAGCTTGTTAGTATTCTATAATTAAATAATGAAATCTTAAAAAAAAAAATCAAAATGTTTAAACAAAATTGTAGGTAAAGTCAATTAAGAATATAAGGAACACAATAAGAAAAAATCACATAAAATATGAAAACACTAGAAAAAGCACAGTAATTTGTAACACTAATTTAATAAAAAATTGAAAGCACTAAATTCCAATTCTCGTTTTAAATTAACATAAATTAAACAAGAGTAATTATCAAAACAAAAGTCACGAGAAATGCTTATACTTTGAACACTTTACGGAAATGAAAAAATAATTATTTTTCAACCGAAACACTAATTCTTCAATTTGAAGAAAAAATTGTCAAACTGATGAAATGCTTTCCTGTATTTAACGAAATTTATTGAGTTTGAAGAATTGAGAAACGGGTATGTTGGAAAAACTCTTAAGTTTGAAGAAAACATTTTTCAAGTTTGGAGAATTTGACAACATTTTCAAAATGATTATTATTATTTTACAGATGAGATTTCGTCAAATTGAGGAAAATTTCTTTAAATAAAAAGTTTTTAATTTATATACACCTTTGAAGAACACCAGGATACTTTTAGTATTAATGAAGATTTTTTTTCAATTTCAAGAAATTATGCATTTGGACAATGGGGTAGTATAGAATTTTGTTAACAAAAATGGATTATTTTTCATTTACAAAAATATTTTTTTTTCGTAAATAATTCTTCTATTTTACTTGAAATTTTACCGATTTTGAAGAATAAATCTTCCAAAATAAGAACAAATTTGTAAAAAATTGTTAACTTGAATTATTGTTTCGTCAAAGATTAACAAAATATTTTCGTCAATACTACCTACCCCATTTGGTTCAGTGAACAAAGAAACAAAATACTAAATTTAGGAATGTATTATAATTAAAAACAAGAGAACTTATATAAAATAGAATAGATAATAAATAGGAAAACACTAAAATAACTAATTCTTCGATATATTTTTATCCACATTAATAGAAGATACAGTACCGCCATTTTTTAAAATAGTGCCTAGCCAAACTCCAAAATACCAAACAACAAAAAAAAACTTCAGAAATGTTACCTGGATAAATCAACTTTTTTGTGTTCTTAATTTTACTTTTTAAACTTTTTATTTATAAAATCAATTCAAGGTAAAATATTTAATTTATAGAACAATTTTGCACGACCCGTCCATTAGGCTTTCTCGGTTTTATGAAATGGTCAGATTGTCCCGCCGCAGATTTTAATTACCTTAAACTTTTTCTTTCAGACACCGCGCGGTCTTACAAGATATAGTCTGCGGTCATATCAACAGCTGGGATTAAATTAAATTATTTGGATCATTGCAGTAGATTAGCTTGTCACTCACAATATCAATACCTATACCTTAACCTACGAAATCAGAGAAAACACTTCAAACTTAGAGGTATGTACATAGATACTATATCGAGGAAAGTGAAAAGTTGATTAATTTAAATGACATATATACTTGCCAAACTGATGGCTGAAATCCCTAGTCAGTTCCAAATTCTTGTTTTAAGAAAAATTAAAATAAGTATAAAAATCATATATTAAGTATTATGTAAATTATTATTACTTGTGGCAACTAACTTTGCTGTTGGGCTTAAAATGAAAACCCCCAAACTTAAATTATTTGGCATATTTATTATCATAATTTTAACTTTGTGTTTTTCCGACTCCGACGTTCTCTTGAGTTTAATTTGGTTGGGGAATTTTTTCAAGCGAATTAATTATAGAAAGACGTGAAAACGGTTAGTTTTACTTCTTCGATGTTAAGCGAGAAAAAACATTCCCGAAGTTCTCTTTTAAAGTACATTTTATTGTTTTTTGATTTTACTGAAAATAACATATAATTTACATTTTCGTAAATTTTCATAACCTATTTTTATGTTAATATTCAATTGGAGTTCTTTTATTCAATAGCTTAATTCTACTAACTAATTGATTGCACAATTTCTGTACAACACGGCACTGAACTGTAAAAAAAGATCTATGTGCGCTCTATGAACTCTGATGAAATGACCGGGTAATTGGAGCTGAATGCTAATTTTCCATGTGAATTCTAGTTATGTGACAATTCAGTGCTCAAGTGATTTTCGTAACTAAATCCGAGAGCTCTGATGCTAATCTGCTCAGAGTTGACTCTCTCGCTCTGTGCTCTGCATATAGCTGAACGAAAAAAAGCCATTGTGAACATATGAGTACATCTCGTACGATACTTCTTGAGAGCTCTTGCAGTTGGAGCACACCCTATGCATGCGAGATAAATCAGATCAACATACATCGATCAGAAATTCTCTTCAAAATTTCTTTAGCTAGAATTACATCAACGTAATCGGTCAACGCGTTAAGTCTCTGACGTAAAAATGACGTCAAAATCTGCCACATGTTGTGATTTTCAATAAAAAAAAAAAGTAAAGGCATATAGGAAAACTAAAACTGAATTAAAAGATCCAAATAAAATGGAATAGCTATATATGAAGCATTAAGAAATTGCAAAAAATTGAATTTTCCACATCTGTGTGTTCCAAAATGTTGATTTTAAAAAGATTTTATGTTTGATGTTTTTTTCCAATAAATCAGATGTTGTGCCAATGAAGGGGTATGTTTGCGTAGTGCTTCCTTGCAAAGATGATCGCATTCATTATTTGACTATTAAGCATTTTTTGAACTTCGTTTAGAGAGGAGAGGTTAATTAAAAATGAGTTACATAAAATATGGACAGAAAACCCCTTTTAGAATCTCGTAATTGGGGTAAATAGTCGTGTTTTAATAAAAATTATTAACGTCGCCACAAATAAACACTAACAAAAAAAAAACGATTATGTCCACTTTTATATTTAATGGTTAGTCAACACTCCATTAATTAAATTTGACATTTTCTGACTGCATATTTTGAAATATTTAAAATGTATTTCTTGTCAAATTTAGCCGAAAACTTTAAAATATCAAACTTTTCCGCAGACGAAATTAAATCTGAAAATTTCTAATTTTTGGTATACAAAATTGAGATTTTTTAGAAGAGATCGTAATAATCTTTCATTGAAACTCGACATTTTATGTCTCTCACGTCTTATAAGTGTTCTTACGATAATACACACTCACGTACTGCTAATGAGTGTTTATTTATTACTAAATAATAGATATGCACTGACTTGCTCTTTAAATGATTGTTGCTATTCCAATTTAAGAGCTTTAGTAGGGTGCGCTGCTCAAGTTAATTCTTAGGCAATTTGACAGCAGCTGACAAACATGTTTTATTAAAGTATTTTGATCTGGTGGTTTCGCACGAATAAGCTAACTTTAACTTTTAATATAAGTCGAAGGGCGCCCCTTACATATGTTTATTAATATGATTTATAAAGCAAAAAATAATTATAAGGTACTTTTAGCCTGGTTCGTTGCGTTAGAAATTCTTATTTCCTGTACGTGAATAGGTGTGACAAATTTTTTTAAGAAAAGAACACATACTTAAGCAAAAATTATTAATATTAGACTGCTTTCAGCTATCCTATCCGAATCGTTCACAAATATATTCGTAAAGCTTAGTATCGGAGATAACTTATTTAATAAATGGGTGAACGTGCCCATTGACAGAAAGAAGAACTCTTCCAACAAAGACTTCGAGATTCATCAAAGTCATCGGAACTACCAACTAATACTACGTTTCCATCGAATTTTAATCTCTTGTAGATTTACTAATCTCAAAAAGTGTTTCCACCGCTCCAAAGTAGATTAATTTTGACAGCACTATTCAAAATGCATATATCATTTCATTTTCTCTTATGATGAAGAAGTGAGACAGGCAGCTTCATCTGTGTCAACCGAAGAGAAAAATTCACTTTAGGGTAGTTCGATTGAAGATTTAAATGGGATTTATTTTAAATCTTCATCAGAGAAAATTAAAATTTGTATGATAAATCCTCAAGATTTGTAGTAGATTCAGCTAAATCTACTTCAATCTCGGTTTAGTGGTCGGTGGAAACGTAGTATAAACAACAATATCATTCGATACTCGATTACATGTCACAAATCTATCCAAAGCAGACATTTGCTTTTACTTTTATCGAAAGCAGGTTCTTGTATTTTTAATGTGTGTAAATTTTGCTTTGCTGCAGATAGCTTTTGCCAAAAGAGCACGGATATACAATTTTGATGTCTTTTAAATTTTTCCAAGTAAATTCTCCATAATTTGAATTATAAAAAACTGCCTTGACTGCAACGGGAGTTGCCCTTGCTGAAAATTCGCTGTATCTTCTATGACGCAGGAATATAACTCCACGGGACAAAAATCCATAGGTTTGACATGAGTCCATAAACGCAAGTGTGGACTTACGCCCTGTGCCCCAAGTGTCATATTATATACATCCTGACCTTGTCCGAATAAATTACATTACATTACATATTATACTACTACGTAGATAAATCAACGACGTAGAGACACTGAAGCACTGCTAACGAGACCATTGGCTTTAAACATCACATACATTAATACAACAGAGAGAGACAGAGAAAGAAAGAACACACAACAGCGACAACAAACTTTACGATCGTGTCCGTCTGAAACTTGAGTTTTTACATGATAAGCCTGACTCGTTTTGTATCTATGTTAAAACTAAAACCAACGCCATTGTTTCCATATTAATAGAAGACCTCCCAACGGATCCCTCTGCTCTTTTTAAAATTTTTACTCGCTCTCATTAAAAATTTAATATCGCTCCATCTACAGTCTCGAAAGACCTTGACACGTATGCTTTATATGTACTTTCTAAACGTTTTTCATCCACAAAATGTGGACAAAAACCTCGTTTTTAATAATAATCCAGTTTCACAGCCAACTACTATTAACTTAACCCCAACCACTTTGTCCCTTTACTATCAAAACGACAGAGGTCTACGTTCCAAAACTTCTACTGTTTTTCTTAACTCCCAAAACCTACCTTTTGATATATACGCCCTAACAGTAACAAACCTTTGTCCCAGCTTTCTTGATTATAAGTTATTCTCTTCTGATTATGTTGTTTTTCGTGCAGATGGTGTAAATAAAGATAATTTTCCCTCCGAACTTTAGTTGAAATATCGCTTCAAGCGACGATTTTATTATCGTCGGTAATTTCAATTTACCTGATCTTCTTTGGATACCATGAGAAGATGAATTGTGCTTCGTTCCTTGCAATCCCACTTCTAAAAAAAGAATTTATTTTCGTCGATCGTCTTTTTGAATCGGGCCTATTTCAAAATAATGTATCTCTAACAATCTTGGCCGGCTGCTTGACCTCATTTTTACATCCGACCCGTATAACTCAATTGTTACTGAAAGCTCCCATCTTCTCTTCACCGTTGACGTCTATCACCCACCCCTTTCTCTTCTCTTCACATATGATCAAGGTATTCCTATAAATTATTCTGTAGTAAGCAATGGAATACTTACCTAAACTCCCGAATTCCCTCTGATTTTTCTATCTACCAAAAAGCTTCCGACAATTTGTCTTCCCTCTGCAAATCACTCTACCATGATTATCTTCTTAAAATGCAAAGTAGTCTTATCATAAATGTAAAGAGAAAATCCGATGGTCTACCTTCTACCTTTACTTTTCTTAACTCATCATCTTCAGATCCCCAAGTTATAGCTAACCTCGCCAACTTTCAACAAGAATCTCTATACTTAACCGTAAGTAGTGGGATCACGGAAACGCGAGTATTATTGTTGAATTGTTTTAAGGAGAAATTTAACTGGCTATTTCACTAGAACACAATCTATAAAATACCAATAGATCAATAAACGACACGAAACATTGCGAAGGTGTTCGAATAAATAGTGGTTGATTAATGTCTGCACCGACGTAGTTTTTTTTTCCCTACTACCGTCCATGCTGGGATATCCTTCCTTATTGACAATGTCATAATTGCCAAATGTTTGGACACGGGCAGAAAAACTCTCACATAAAAACTTTTTGTGCTATTTGCGCCGGACCACACAATACGTCTGAATGCAATAATAATTCCGTTCTCAAATGTGCAAACTGCAGTGGCAATCAAAAAGCTACTGACACATCATGTACTAGCAGAGCCAGATACCTTCAAATTAAGGAAAGATCATTCGGAAGAAGATCAAATCCCCAGCATATAACATAGTTCAACTCACCAGCACAAATCTCTGCTTATACTGTTAAGAAAATGGCTCAAACAAGATTTAAGAATGCTTTTAACAATGAACGGTGAATATTTGTTAGGTGTTGATTTCAACTGTCGTCATAGAGATTGGGGCTGTTTAAGAGCGAATGCCTGGGGCAATATATTGGCAAACTTTGCACTCACATTTCCTATCAATATCTTGTACCCTCCTTGTCCAACGTATTTCCCTGCTAGTTCTCGTGGTAGTCCTTCTGTTCTTGATATATTTGTGTCAAGTCTTATAACACAACCGACTTCTTTTAATGCTCTAAGCTCAGATCATAACCCTGTTTTTTGTAATCTTTTATGGTCGGGTGAGAAAAAAGTGCAATATTTTCAAGATTTGAAAAATGCAAACTGGAAAACTTTTAGAATGAAGATAAACACAAAATTTCAAAATGTTTCCACAGACCTTAAAAGCATTTCATGTAAAGAGGATGTGGACTCCATTGTTCAAAACTTTTCCCAGTCCATTCTATCTTCCATAAACGAAAGCGTCCCTAAACGGATTAAGAATGAAACGACTAAAAGATTGCCACCTTAAATTTTGGTACTAATTAAAGTGAGAAATTTGCATAAAAGAAACTAGCAACGATTTCGTCAACCTTTTTTTAGAACTATGGTTTCTCACTTTAACAAACTTATTTTAAACCATTTAATTATTAATAGAAACGAAGAATGGAATAAAAGGCTCAGTGTGCTCGATAAGAATGGGAGACCCTTCTGAAACATTGTAAAAATAGTTAAAAATAAAAATAGGAAAATTCCATTTTTAAAGAATTCGTCAGCAATTCTTTTTACAGATGTTGAAAAGGCAGAAGAACATGGCAAAAACTTCGATAGAAACCATTAAGTTTCACAAAACTTGGGTTTTGTGGAAACCAATGATGCAGTAAAAAATTCAATCCAAGTTTTCGACTCCTCAATCGAACTGACACCATTCAATGCATACGTTACGGAAGAAAGCATAAAAAGTGTCATTCAAAGTCTTCAAAACAGAAAAGTAGAAGGGCTAGATCATATAAAAAATGTTTAATTAAAACATCTTCCATGCGTTGGAGTAAAAATTTATAATCATTTATATTTAATGGGTGCCTTAAGCTTCAGTATTTTCCTAATGCCTGGAAAAAAAGCGAAAGTCTTTCCTATACTTAAAGCAGGAAAATCACCAGAATTAGCAGCAAGTTATAGGCCTATAAGTTTGCTTTGCAGCATTAGCAAAATCTACGAAAAAATAATAAAGGAACAAATTTTAAAAACTGTTTCCAATAATAATATTTTTCCTGATGAGCAATTCGAATTTAGACGTTTTCACAGCACAGCTCATCAGAAAAAAGAATTTGTAACCACGTAGAACAGAATCGGGCTTAACTGGAATGATGCTTATAGATATAGAAAAACCTTTTGATTCTGTTTGGCACAATGGAAAAGTATACAAAATGATAAAATTTAACTTCCCACTTTATTTGTGTAAAATTGTTCAAAGTTTCTTGTCTGGTAGATGTTTTCAGGTCCACGTTGATAGTAGTGTTTCAAATATTTTTTGTTTCGACTTTGATATTCCCCAAGGTTCAGTTCTTGGTCCAATCTTGTATAACGTCTATACATCAGATTTCCCAAATCTTCCCCATTGTGAATCAGCTATTTTTGCTAATATTTTCATCACATGAGTTTGGTCTTAACATTGACACAAATTTAAAAAATGCAATTGAAATATTAGAAAAATATTTTAATAAATGGTAAATTAAGCTGAATGCTGGAAAGATGCAAGCCATCTTTTTCTCACGAAAAAGAAAACCTTGTTATCTTCCTAGCACTCAGCTTCAATTCATTGGAAATGTAATAGCATGGGAACAGTCAGTGAAATATTTAGGAGTTCATCTTGACACCAAATTAACTTTTAGTCAACACATTAGTAATACTATAAAGAAAATCACTATTGCTATTAAGATGCTTTACCCATTTATAAACAGAAAATCTTCACTCGCAAATGATTATAAGATTTTAATATATAGTTATTTTTCAATGAATATTATTATATGGGTGCCCTGCATGGGGGAAAGCTGCTAAAAGTCACATAAAAAGGTTACAAATTTCGCAGAATAATGTGTTAAAAATTATGCTCAATCTTCCTTGGTACCATTCAATCTTGGATCTGCACAGTGCAGCGGATGTTGAGTTGATTCCTGACAGGATTCGGAAACTTACTATCAATTTTAACAATAGCTGTGATATGGCTGACAATCCTCTCATAAGCCAGCTTTACATTTCTGGAGTAACTTAATATTCACGTACATTTATTTCGTTTGCTTGTTATTTATTTATTTATTTATTTATTCAGTTCTGTTTCACGTTAACTTTTTATATTCATTAGTTAAATGTTATTTATCAATTCATGTATTTATTTATTACTAACACATGTTGCCGTTCACTAATATTATGTATTTAAATTCGTATATACCTATCTTTTTATTTATTTTCAATATTATTTATTTATTTTACTTACCCATTTATTTATTTATTTAGTTATTATTTATTTATTTATTTATCCCTATTTATTTAATTTGTTGTAGCTTATTCTAGTCAATTTATTTGTATATAAAAAGCATTCCTCTAACCATACAAATGAATGTTTTAATAACAATTATTCCTGTTTTTTTACTCTAATAAAGGTTTTTTTTTCGTATTTTCCTTTAAATAATACTTGTAACTATAAAATTGTTCACTAAACCAAAGATAATGTCTCAGTTGTAGGAAAATAACTTTCAAATCTCTGAATGCAAAACGTGCAGTCATAGGCCCCAAAAGAAAAAATTAAATAAGGCCCCAAATTGGGGTAATTTTTCATAATGAAATTATGCCCCAATGAAATAAGGCCCCAAAACTAAATGAAATAAGGCCCCAGCTTGTTTTGTCTTTTTTTTATTTTTAATGAAATAAGACCCAAATTTGTTTTTTTTTATATTAAAGTTTATTTTCAAAAATGAAATAATACCCCAAACCATCAAACAAATACTTGGATTGTATCCTGTACAATTTCCCTGCAACAAGGACACTTGTAACTCTCCTCTCCTTCAGCTATAGCTTCAGCTTGAATTTTGAGATTGCATTTAGCATAAATTTTTTAAATGCCTGCAAGGCAACAGAACAATATTTGCTAGCAAATCCTTACAAACAACGCAAATATGTTCGTCAATGGATGTGCTTACAACAACAGGGCGTACATCCTCTTCGTAAACGTCTTCCTCACAGGATTCTTCAACGTTAAAAATATCTTCTTCTGGAAGCATCTCTTCACATATACCATTTTTCTCGAAAACCATTCTTGAAAGGAAGGAAGCAACGGTTAGTTTACCCTCCTCAAGTTGCTTCCTCAATTTTGGAGCTTCGTTCAACGTTGTATTTTTTACGTTTGGCCCCCATTGAACCACCACTTTCTGCTAAAGTTGAAAACTGTCGGCTTTTGAAAAACTCTTCATCCCTTATCATGGCAACAAATTTGAAGAAGTTTCCATTTTTTAAGGCAGAACGACCTAAAACACCGTTGTATGCCTCAACAGCAGAAGTTGTTCGGATGTTTTCTTTAAAAACAGAAAAGTTGACACACCCTACCTAAATATAAATACATGAGTAATTAACAGAACAAGACGTACCGCTAAAACTTAAAAATACCTTTTTAATCCAGAATTTTTCAAAATAATTAAGGAATGATCCGAAATTATTATTACTGTCCATCAACAAAATCCTTGATTTGATGTCCCTAAATGCCATTGGAATCATATTTGGTGGGAGTAGAGGAAGAGCCATTATTTTGTGAAATGCGCACGAAGCTGGTTTTGAGCACTGATGTATTCAAACAAGGTGTGCCTACTTCGCATGTTACGCCTTACGGCCTGACAAAAATGGAACCTTTAATTGTAGAAAACATTGTTGAAATTTACTATGTATAAACCATTTTATTATATATGAAAAATTCTTACCAGCAACCGATTAATTTTGCCTGCGGGTAAACATTTTTAACGGCTTGTCTCATTCCTTGTTCATAATCCGTTAAATACTTCGAAGGGTTTAAATCAAAAATATGATTTTTTATGTATATCAACAGCTGCTCATACGCCTTTTTTGTTCTTTTATCCATAAGAACAACAAAAAATGGAAAAATCTTAAATTTTAAAATATGTTAAAAATTATATATGCAAGTAAAAATCCGCTGATGGTTTTCAACACGATCCTTATATTGAAAAGCATCAGTAAGTAACAGAATAGCTAGAAAAATCGAGCGATTTTTGTCAGCTATTCTGTTACTTCCTGATGCTTTCCAATATAAGGATCGTGTTGAAAACCATCAGCGACTAACAGAATAGCTGAAAAAAATTGCGCGATTTTGTCAGCTATTCTGTTACTCGCTGATGGTTTTCAACACGATGCTCGAATTTAAGCATTAAAAATATTTGATTAATCTTACCTCGTCAAAATATTCTATATAAATAACCAACAGTTGTTTGATGAAACACCCTTGCGGGACAATTTTAAATGTTCCGTCCATTAAGATGGTTCTGTTGGTTGGAACGTTCTCTTTAATAAGTTTTATTATTTTATATGATGAAAACAAACAAAATGTGAACAGCCCTTCCTCAACTATACATGATGTATAAAATGGCATTGGATTTGCCTCGTCCTTTGAGACTCCAAAATTGTTCAAAACCGTTTCCAATTGGAAAGCCTCAATTATTTGCAGCGGAATTGTTGGAGATGTGACAAACGCTTTATTTACAATATAATGCAGACCCCTTCTTATCTTTGAAAACGATAAATTCTGGGTTCCTTCCTGAAATCTTTTTTTAAGAAAATTAACAAACTGTATATCATAAATCTCAAAATTAAAATAAACGAATTTTCATGTTCTAGAAGTACTTAATAGTTCTTACTTGTTACAAGTATTGCGAAAGGCAACTCTTATTGGGCTTAGAGCATTTACTTCCGCACCAAGAGTTCCTGCTGCATCCACGCAATCGTCTTTAATTTTATTTAAAGCCTTAAGTTCATTGTAAGAACCCTCATCGTTTTCATGGCTATGGTCCACATAATTTTTTGCCTTCTCACAAGTTCCATTTGGCAATAAAACAATTCTTGCCTTACAAGACCTTCTCCAGCACTCATATTTAATAATGTCTTTATACACTGATTTTTTTTTGTATATCATTTCTTGGATAAGAACATACGTAATTCACTGTTCCTCCTTTTTCCCACAAACTTTTCACAATTCATAATTAATATAAACTAGATAATTCAAATCCGCACTTAACAACACTTCGTTAATCTGATTTAACAAGAGTGAGGATGGTTTTCTCTTCAAGCTTTTACATCACCTCGGTTTTACATTGAAACATGATTGCCGGGACCACACTAAGCGGTATTTTGCTAGCTCAGGGTCCTCGATTAGTGGATTTTCTGAATACTTTTTGTGAAAACAATGTTGTTTTGGCAATTTTAAATAAATTATGCAAAATGAAATAAGGCCCCAAATTGGTTTTCAAAATAAAATGAAATTAAGCCCCAAATTTAATGTTGGGGTCTTTTTTCAAATAGGGTCTTTTATTTCATAATGAAGTAAGGCCCCAAAAAAAATGAAATAAGGCCCCAAAAAATTAAATAACACCCCGAAATTCAATTTCAAGTTTTAGCAATTTTAAGTAAATTATGCAAAATGAAATAAGGCCCCAAATTGATTTTCAAAATAAAATTAAATTAAGCCCCAAATTTAATGTTGGGGTCTTTTTTCTGGTGCCTTATTTCATAATGAAGTAAGGCCCCAAAAAAAATTAAATAAAGCCCCAAAAAATGAAATAAAACCCCAAAGTTCAAGAATTTTCATTGTTGTTGTTTTGTATGCATTTTTTTGGGGCCTTATTTCATTTTTTTTTTGGGCCTAATTTCCTGGGGCCTAATTTCGCGGAGCCCAGTCAATAGGCTTTGTATAAAAAATTATCACGAAATACATATCTATCTATCTATCAATTTTTCTTATTTGCCATCGTTTGAGCAAAAGTTGAACAAAGTGCAAAAATTAGCATATAATTACGCTTTGCATATTGGCTAATTTAAGCCGATTTCGCTGTTAAATAATAAATATCTATAGCTACAGAAGACTTTACTTCGGCCTTTGATTTAATATAGGACCTTCGTTGTTTATGTTTGAATTTGAAGTTATAATGGTTTCAGCTACCTTGTAACACATAACTTTTATTCTTTGCTTACTTTGAGATATAACATCATAATTCTCCTTCAGCAATGTTTGCTGCAACGAAATAAATTCCAAGTTTCCGCGCAACCCATCAACTTCAACGTTATTTTTGCTACAGCAATAGCCAAAGCAAAGCTTCCAAAGATCTCCTTCCTTCTATCATTGGGCCACTCTTGTATATGTATGTATGTATTTGATATAATTGCTCTTATCTATCTTGAAGCAAATAACACTATTGTACTATGTTCTCAGGTTGCTGTTTTGCTTCTGCATCTGAACTTGTTTCGTGCTGCACAAAATGAATTGCGTTATGTATCATTGCAGTAATTAATATTAGTTTTTCCCGTCGTATATAGTTCGCCTCCATCTTTTTTGTGACCCAAAAGCAACTCATCGTCGCGTAGAGCGTTGTGTGGTGTCGTTGTGTCGTGTCGTTGCGTCGAGCTTGCTTGTCCGCCATGGCATGGCGTTGCGTCATCCCCGTCACTGCTACCCTTCTTTACCTGAATTTCGATAGAATTTTTCCTTGGGGGTTCTTTTAAAATATACGTGGGTGTATGTTGAAGATTCTTTCCTTTGTAGAATTCATAAATAATAATGAGCTATAAAATTTAAAAGCAACGGACAGACGTTAAAGCGGTCGGTGGTCGACGCGCGGCGCAATGTGCGAGGATGCCATCAGGAAATAAAACAAAACACTGAAACTGCTTTGCAAAGAAAGTTTATATTAAGAAGTTTTGCTTTCTTTGGAAAGCTGAGATGCAGGTGCTGATGATGCAACACCTGTAAATTGGCACACGAAAATCGTTCACGTCCCCGAACCCCCATCCAGCATTTGCACAGCGTCTTATTTGCGAATCTTTGTTTGGTTTTTGTTAGATTCACATATAGTTGCATTATTGCCAGGCCAGAAAACTTTCACATTGATTTTATTAGCATCCTGGATTGGATTACGGAATTTGGTCGCAGCCCATCTTGATATAATTGCTCAGAAAAAGTGTTGGCAGGTACACTAAGAGACTGTGGAAAAATTGCATTTGGGGTCTTATTTCCCGGCGTAGTCAGGTTGTTTATTTTTTTTTTGTGAGAGCATTAACTCCGCACCTTTATGAAAATCCGAAAAAGGCTCCTTGAAATAACTGCCGAAAAATTAATACCAACAATATGATTTTTTTATTGGAATAAATTGCAATAATCAAGCTAACGGACTAAATTAATTTTAATATTTTATTGAAATAGTAAATAGTTTAAAACAAAACAACAAATCTTCTTATCTTCTTACATCTTACATATGTATAAAGAAAAATCCAAATTATGTTTGTGCGCTATCTTCTTTTTTTGGGCTAAATCGATTTGAATAAAATTTTCAGGAGATCTTAAGACATGTTTGGAGAGTGCATATAAGAAATCTGTTTGCTCTCCGATGTCTAGAACCGGAGTTATAACCAAAAATGCACTCACATGTTTGTTATTGCATTATTAATATAAATAACTAGCGGACCCGACGACCTTCGTCTCGTCCCAATTTAACGCCTTCAAACGAACAGCAGATTTATAATAAAACACAGATTGTTCAAATTTCAATGTGAGATATTTCAATGAAATAAAAATAAGGAGATAGTGATATGCTAAACAATGTTCTTCGAATTATTTTCCGGCGCAAAAACAAACAACGAAGATGGTTTGCCAACACGCTAACAGGCAACGTACAGAGAAATTAGAGATTTATTCCTCGCTGTCAACGGATTTGTATGAATGCAGTTCTCCAGCGATTTAACTTTGAGAAATGAAATTCAAGCTATCGGCGACGTTCTTATTCTTCCCTGCTCGTATTGCCCATTCACAAATCTAATGAAGACTTTTATAATTTTTTGGGATGCCGGAGAACACTTTACTTTGGTGATGAGTTTCTCCTTCGACGTTGTTAACACGCAGAAATTTGCCGGGAATGATATCAATCCAGTTGAGACATCAACAAAAATTTGGCCATTGCCAAGCGCCAGCAGTTGTCTTGAGAGTGCAATGCTACTCTCATATTTGTGGTCAATTTCAACTTCCTGAAATGACGGCACAAAGACGACAATTTCAAGCATGCATTAAAGTCATTGGTAGCAGTAGATTCAGGAAGACGGGAATCGTTTGACGAAAATCTCCACTAAGCAATATCATATCCCGACCATATCATCTCGAATCACCTTGCAAATCTTTCATTGTTAGGTCGACTGCCTCCAAAGCTCGTTTATGCGCCATCGTGCATTCATCCCAAATTATGATTTTGCATTCTCGCATCAATTTCGCTGTCGCCGAATTCTTGGCCATTGTGCACGTTATTGGCTTGTCAACTCTGAGAAAATTCATCGCCAGCTTTAAAGCGGAATGTGCAGTTCGACCGACTTCAAACAGTGCGACAGCAATGCCATAGATGCCATAGGATGCAACAGGTAACGAAAGAGATCTTAACCGAACTGTTGCTAGAATCCACTAAATGAAGAATGTCTTGCATGTCTCACGGGGAGCATCGAGAAAGTAAATGCGATTGCAGAATCGTATTCCAAAGCAGCGCGATTGAAGTATACTTTTACCACTTTTCCTCTTTTAATAACTTTTTGTCGAATTGTGCAGTTTGAAGATGTGCAATATGGGCACGTCTCCATTTATTTCTTCTGCACGTATCTACCTCTTGTAGACGGACATTCTGATTAATTATTGCAAGACGTGTACGTCGACGAAGATTAGATCGGAATCAGTGTAATACGAGTAATACGCAAAACTCTAATCAATTTCAACAAGAAAAATAGCACATTTTCTGAATAGAATATTATAATGTGAAAAGGGCGCACAGCCTAAGTCAATGTATAACGCAGTCTATCACGTTGTGATATTGGTCGCTGAAAAGTGTGTATTCACACACTTATTTTGGCTTCTCTTTGTTGCCGCGTGTATGAACACAACTACAGGATTTGATTCCCGTTAAATGGATTTTGACATTTTATTTTGTCAGTTGTCTAGAATGTTCCATGGGTTTTTTGGACAACTTCAAGGTGGAAAATTGGTTGTGAAGCTTGAAAAATGTCGTTAAGTGTGAAATTCATTGTGATAGAAGACGTTTTGCATGCATTTTGGGTGGAGAAGTTTATGAGAAGTTTATCAGAGGACGCTGTGCTACGATAAATGCCACAACCCGTTAGGTAGCGTTATACATTGACTTAGGCTGTGAGCGATTTAACTGGTGTCTTTATTTCACATTATAATTTTCTATTCAGAAAATGTGTTATTTTTCTTGCTGAAATTGATTCGAGTTTTGCGTAGTATTACACTGATTCCGATCTAACCTTGGACGACGTACAAGCCTTGCAATAAATAATCAGAATATCGGTGATAATCAACCGCAAGAGGTACGTGCAGAAGAAATAAATGGAGACGTGCTCATATTGCACGGTTTCAAACTGCAAAATCACCACCACAAATTCGATAAAAAGTTATTAGAAGAAGAAAAGTGGTAAATGTAGACTTCAATTGCGCTGCTTTGGAATACGCTTCCGCAATCGCACTTACTTTATCGATGCTCCCGGTGGGACATGCAAGACATTCATCATGAAGTATCCGTTATTATGAACGTCTGCTAACTCCAATTCGGTCCGATAAGTTTCGAGTCGAAACACTTGGATTTGCCTGTATTGCCGATGCAATAGCCACGATTGTATCCTGAACCCGAACATTTGGATCTCGATGATACGGTCTTCGTTAGATGCTTCCAGATTCGGCAAACATGTTCACCAGCCTCATAATGGTCCATCTACTCGGGTGACAACCGCCAAGCTCCAGCCTAAATTCCCTTTGGACGGTAATGACGGACTGCAAAGAATGGTATGGCTGTACTATCCAAATCCTTTTTTCAGTATCTCAAGCATTCATTTTGATAAATCTAAATAGTAGCCTATAAAATAAAAAAAAAATAAGCCGATTACTCACACTGAAAAAAGTTATTACGTTTTATTTTTGTAGCACGAATCGTGTGCCACCCTGTATTAAGAACTTAAATATATTTTTTAAGCCGTTTTTACTTAATTTTTTATGTACAAAATTTCTTTAATTTTTTTCTAAACAAAATTGGTGTGACAGTTTTTAGCATGAAAAAAAAAAAAAATCATTAACAAGTTTTCGAAATACATTGAAATTAACACAAAAATATTTTCTTTTTCAAAAAACCAAAAAAATATTTTTCGAAAATTTTGCTATGCAGTATTATTTATAATTCGAAGGAGCTCCTTTATAAAAATTTTGACCGAAATTCGCTTATGATAAAGTCGAAAATGAAAAAAAAATATATGTGAGGTAACGTTAATAACATGATATGTGAAAAAAATGTTTGACCGAAATGTAGACTATACCTAATGATGTGCACACACTTTTTTTATCAAAATCGTTAGAGCCGTTTTCATAATAATGAATTTGTATGGCAAGTACCGTTATTTTTAGGTATTAAGTATTACAAACTATCCTATTTTAGGAACGCCAGCAAAATAAACATAAAAAAAAGTCGTGAACGTCGCTTAGATACCTAGTTTCGGAGTTCATTCAACACATCAACGTGACACGAGATTTATATATAATAGATTTATCACAACAGCGTTTTTGAATATAAAGTCATGTATAACTAGCTGCAGCGTATTAGCTAAGCACCCAATATGCCCAAAGCTTACACAACTCATGTCTGCCTATTGTATTTGGGTTAGGTGCAAGTTTGGGTATATTCAAAGTTTCTTTAAATCCAAAAGATTCTTTAAATCCACAAAACTTTTCATATTCTAAGCTTAAGAAATGTAAATTTTGATGTGAAAGGTTCCTAACTAATTTTATTTTATCCGATCAATTTGATTATTTGAAAATTTAGAGGAATTGATTTCATCGGATTTACAACAGGCTGAATGAAGTTAGTCAAAGTTTACAACGCGATCATCTTCTACAGGATTTTGTCCTGAAGCATTGAAATAACATTTATCTATCATTGCACAGTATTGAAAAGGAAAATGAACTTCACTTTAATGTAACTAGTTAAGGGCCCCAACTTGCTTACTATTACTCGGGCCCCTACATCTCTAAACACGGCTCTACATAAATTTCTATATCGGTTTCTATAAATTTGTTTATTATACAGGGTAGCACACGAATCGTGGTACAAAAATAAAACGTAATAACTTTTTTTAAGTATGAGTAATCGGCTTATTTTATTTTTATTTTATAGGCTACTATTTAGATTTATCAAAATGAATGCTTGGGATACTGAGAAAAGGATTTGGATAGTGCAGCGATACCATTCTTTGCAGTCCGTCATTTCCGTTCAAAGGGAATTTAGGCTAGAGTTTGACGGTACCCCCCGAGTAGGTGGACCATTATGAGGCTGGTGAACATGTTTGAAGAATCTGGAAGCATGGAACGAAGACCGTATCATCAAGATCCCAATGTTCGAGTTCAGGATAAAATCGTGGCTGTTGCATCGGCAATACAGGCAAATCCAAGTGTTTTACTCGAAACTTATCGGGCCAAATTGGAGTTAGCAGATACTTCATTAAACTTGTTTCCATACAAAGTCCAAATTACAAGCAAGTTAAACCCTCAGGATTTGTATGTTCGGCTGGAATTTTGCGGAAAAATGATTGCAATTGCCGAAGAAGACAACACATTGATAAATTCTTTGTTCATGTCTGATGAGGCCCATTTTGACTTAAACCTCAATGTTAACAAGCAAAATTGCCGTATATGGAGTGAATCTAATCCAGAAATGCTCCATGAGACGGAACTGCACCCAGAACGAGTCACTGTGCGGTGCGCAGTTTCATCAAGGTGTATTGTCGGGCCATACTTCTTTGAAAAAAAACGATGTAACACAAACTGTCAATGGGGACCGTTATTTAAAGATGTTGAAGGAGTTTTTTTACCCAGAAATTCGCCGAAGACGTATCCCTTTCAGCAGGATTTGGCTTCAACAAGATGGAGCAAGTGCACACGTACCCACACAAGTTATGGCGGAGCTATAACGAAAATTCCCAGACAAATTGATATTCAGAAACTGCACTTTCCGCTGACCCCCAAGGTCACCTGACCTGACTGTACCAGACTTTTTTATGGGGTTATGTCAAGCAGGATATGTACAAAACGAAACCCAATTTCAACCCCTCAGGCCGCATTGAACAATTTTCTGATCAGGTACCGCATATGCATGGATGAGCGTGGAGGTCATTTGCAGTTTATCATCTTAAAAAACCATTAGTTATTTAAAATAAAATTTAATTTTTAATCCAATAAAAAAAATTAATGAAATACATCGATTAAAATAAAAGATATTTAAATTTCTTATTATAGCACGATTCCTGCGCCACCCTGTATTATATACGAGTATATAGCGTCAAATTATATACAAAATAACTACGCCTTATAACCATATTTTTAATATTTGTCCTTAATTGTTGTCGAATGCTTAAAATGTGTCGGATATGCTGCGGGTTTTCTTTTCAAATAATCTGGCAACATTCAGTTTTATTCGCCAAACATAACCTCAGCCTCACCATTCTAGTTGGAGAGGGTGGTAGAATGGTGGCAACGAGAGTTATATTGGTTAAACACACAAGTGGGCTTATATTAGGGTTTGGCAACAACAACCCAGAGAATTACAGCATGGGAAACGAACAACTGTTGCACGATAAAAATGCATTCAGATGGTCCTTGCTGAGGTATTAAATTTTGTTCCTCTGCATCTACGAGATAGGGTTATGTGTAATTTAGAAAGTACCAACATTGAACCCACGCAGTATATATTGCAATATTCACCTTACCCATACAACGCCATGTGTTTGTGTTCTATGAATAAAGTTAAAAGGAGACCATAATCATTAAGGGGAACATGGAGAACGGAAGCAGTGGTTCTTATAAAAAAATTAATGGAGGTGTGATCATGGTTATGTGGTATGTCTGGTGGTTTAATTTTGTGCTGGATGGTTTTTTTTTGTGTTTTATATAAGAGGTCAAACCAACTGTAGGGGGCAAATGTAATTAGTTCTTTAAAGATTGTGTTGCATCTGTAAGTTTTAGAAGCGGAAATGAACTCAATTAAAGTAATAAACATTTCAATATAATGTTTGAGGTTAATTTAAAATTATTTCGCTTGCAATCCTAATGGAACGGGTTGCAATAGAACCTGAACTCATCAAACATGTTGGCTTAATACTCTACTCAACACGTTTAAAGAAATAACTTACATTTATCGGCAAATATCCGTTAAGACTTTACCATGTCATAACAAGTAAATTTCATCATAACGTGATTCGTAAATATGTACCAACAATATTTTAAAGGAAAAATAAATGGAAAAATGTGACATCGTCTATGGCAAGAAGTGTCTAGGACTCGGGAAAGTACAGTACCTAGTGCTTTTTGTCAACAACCCAAATAAAGTATAAATATAAAAGATACTACTTACACGATGATAAAAGAAATGCGTGGGTCTTGACAAAGTGATGATACAATAGTGATAGTTTTCGATTGTTTTACTTGCGATATACATACATATGTCGGTATTATAGGGTAAGTTTTGCATTTGGAAAAAAGTGGTTGCCGCAATTCCGTCTCTCTGTCTGCCTCTTTGTTTATCTGTACATCGATCTACAGCCTAAGCCGCTGAAGCGATTTTTTTCAAACTTGGTACTTAAGCTTCTTAGGGGATTGGCTAAATTCGTTTTTCTAACATTTTGTTTAGCCCCAAAAATAACAGTACCTGCCATACAATTTTTTGAACCAAAAATGTTAAATCCTCAATACCTCAGAAACGGAACTACTGATCTTGAAAAATAAAATCAGAATAGTGCCTAGGAGTATTCTAAATTTGGTTAAAAAATCGTTTACATAAAATGTTTTTAACGATACATGTTATAGAACAGTGTTTTTGATTTTCGACATTCTCGATGATGGGTCAACGGATTTCGATTACGATATTTATACAGGAGGACCTTCGTATTATAAGTAATACTGCATACACAAATGTTATAAAAATAAATGTTTGGACTTTTGAAAAAAAAATCATTTTTTTTTTTGAAAATTAAATATTTTGAATAAAACGGGTGGACGATTCTGTTCTTTATATTATGTTTTAAATTTATATAATTAAATACTTAACATTGACATACAAATTTTTTGTAGACAAAATTAACGAAATTTTGTGTCTAAAAATTTATTTATTTTTTAAATACAGTCGAACTTCGATAACTCGAATATTTGATAACTCGAATGAAATTGGTTAGCCATAGCGCGAAACCTGAAGCTTACATGTAAATTTTGTTTGAATTCTGTGGATTTTTACAAGTTCATTTCATAATGTATTGCGCTGGTGGACACTGTGTTTGGATGTTCCCTGACATTCTATACATATGATAATGTTGAAAATTGTGTATGAGCAAAAGCTGTCATGTTCCGGTGTCATGTTTCGATGTATTATAATACGAATTTAAAGTCTTACTTAAAAAAATAGTATTAGTCTTCTGAAAAGTAACAAAAAAAGACGAAATAAAAAGTGTAAAGAAAGTGACTAGATATGTATTAACAATGCAGTGTGGTAGTTTTTATTATAAGTAAAGCTAACGTGGATATGTCACTAAAGCGAACTTTAAAAACATTGGTGCAAAATTTTAAACAACATGATGTTAAGTGCTTAGCATTATACTACTTAACAGTTTGCTAATACTAAAGCACTTTACTAATATTTCCCTAATTTTAAAGACTTTTTTACTAGCACCGTACTAAATCTATTTTCTTAATAAACTACAAATAAAGAAGCCTAAAGTAGTGCAAAAAAGTAAGCGAACATAACTTTTTGACGTTTGTACGATACTAAAAAAATAAAGTAGCCATTTTGTGATTTTAATTTTAGTAAAATGTTAAGAAGATAGTAAACTGGTTTAAAATAAGCAAAATCCTCTTTTTAGCCTATTATTATACTAACGGAGAAAAAGTTACGCAAATACTATTAGACAACAGCTTTCCGACAGAAGTTTTAAGGAATTTGATACTTCGTCAAAACCACTAAGTTCGTTCAGAAAATAAGTTGTAAAAGTGTCGTTTATGTGCCCAAACTTTCCGAAAATTTCAAAGAAATTGTCGCGAAAAACAACCCGGAAGTCAAATTGGCATATAGGTCAAACCAGACTGTTGTATCTCTATTCACCAACCTGAAGACGAAAACCGACAAAGATCGCCGTTCAGACGTAGTTTACAAAATAAATTGCCAAGGAAAAATGGATGAATCTGGCAATCTTTGCTACATCGGCACCACAAAACAACTCATTCGGCAAAGAATGGTGAACTACAAGTCAGATATTCGCCTAAAAAGTTCTGAGGAGACGGCACTGGCTTCTCACAGCGTTGATACCGGTCACACACCAAACTTCGAGGGAATGGAGATTCGTGCAACAGAAAAACATACATCTAAACGTTACACACTAGACACACTGCATATAATTAACAACAACAACAGTATGAACTGCAAGCAAGACACACAAAATATATCAGCCGTTTACTGTTTACTGAGAAGTGTTCAAAATGTGTTTTTAATCTGTTAAACAAATTATTGTTTAGTTTAGTACAATCTTAAGATTTAAGGTTATGTAAGTCATATTTTGTTCGTCTACTTGTATATATATATATATATGTTCCAACATTATATCTCTTTTTAATTTTGCAATTTGTAAATAAAGACATCCCTGAAGAAGACGGCAACCACCATGAGAATCACTTTTTAAAAATTCTCCAAAATCCACATAAAAACCAATTTGGTCAAAACTTCTAAAATATTAAAAATGATTTAACATACGAGTATGACTAAATCGACCAAAATTTTGCGCCATTATCATTTGAAGATATATAAATTTAAATTAGAAAAAGAGTTGGAGAATGATGTGGCATTAATATAGCATTTCGGCAATCCACTCGTCAGTCAAGTATAACAGAATATTTTAAATAATTACAACAACTGTTCTTTATTCGCAAATAAGTAATACGTACTTAATATTAATTTTTGTGTTTTACTTGATAACTCGAAGTCTTGATAACTCGAATTATTTTTTTTGGCAATTGATGGTTCGAGTTATCGAAGTTGTATGTATATTCAGTCATTTCTGCTCAAAATATAGTGTTTACTATTTGATCAAGTACATGCAATCTAGCCGTGCATTTTATTTTTTAAACGACGCGTGAAATAAGCGCACGTATGAAAATCATTCAAGAAATGTTATGGAATATCAATTCGGCTAAGCTTGTCAGAAGCGAGCGGAACACTTCAAAGTGTTATCAGGTTCCTATCATCTTTGCTATTGATTTTAATTATGAAGAAAATACTATAAGTTGCGGAGTTCTCCTTTTACAATTGAGTCTTAATAAGTACTATACATATACCGCCAGCATCAAGTATAGCAATCCAGTAGCAAAACTGCCAAAATGACATCAGAGATAATATAAACGCGAAGCCCCTAGTTTAACGATGAATGCCGACGGGCACAAGCAGCCAAAAAGAAGCATACAAGGCGGTGTTGCAAAGAAGGACAAGAGCACCTCGTGAGCTCTACACGCAAAAGAGAAGAGCGGAACACCGGATACTCAGAAAGGAAAAAAGGGGGCATATGATAATTGCGCAATCAAGGAAATAGAAAGATGTTACTGCAGAAATGAGGTTCCAAAATGTTACTAAATGGAAAATCAAGCCTGAACAAGGGAGCATCGTAGTAGAAACGCGGTCGATGTTAAGAATTTGGAAAGACCACTTCTGCAGACTGAACTCCACTGTCAGGTCGAACGAACCGTTCTTTTTTATCGAAAGGACAATAATTCAGCCCCACCGCTGTGGACAAAGTTAAGATAGCTATATGGAGAGGGAGACTCAAGTTCATTAGATCTGCCGGAGTGGATGGATTAGCCCCAGAGCTCTTCAAAGCAGCAGACGATGAATTGATTAGAAGTATGCACCGGAATATATGCAAAATATGGAGGCAGAAGCATGCCCAACGAATGGAATTTTAGCATTGCTTGCCCGATCTTCAACTAACTATACAGATGTATTAGTCTTCTTAATATCGCATAGAAGATCTTTTCTCCTGTATTGTGTGAACAACAACGCCTAAAGCCGTTCGTCAACAAGCTGATAGCTCCTATGAGTGTGGCTGTCAACCATACGCCAAATATTCACACTACGGTGGATCTGGTAAAAAAAACACAAGAGCTTTTGAAATCGATACTTCTTTATAAACCACTAATCATCCCGTCCTGCTGTATGGTTCAGAGGCATAGAATTTATTAAAGGTGAATGAGGATGATCTAGACTGATTTGAGAGAAAAATTCTTAGGGTGACTTTTGGTCCCGTGTTCATACACGGTGGAGGAGAAGATACAACAAATTAACTGTATGGGCTTTACAGTAACACCTGCCTAGCCAGAATAGTTAAAATACAACGACTTAAATGGCTGGGTCATGTAGAGCTGATGTTCGGACGATATTTGAATCCAACCAGGAGAGAAGACGCAGTAGAGGAAGACCGACGCTCATGTGGCGTGTGCAAGTGGATTGGGACCTCAACCAACTTCGCTTGCGAAACTGGAGGCGGCTAATTGAGGAAGCTGGTTGGTTGAGGCCCAAGTCTACGCGCGCCGGGCTTTAGCTAAATCATAAGTAAGTAAAAACTGTGTAATAAACATTTTTGAAGAGAGCATAGTTTTCTCCGTCTGTAGCAAGACATTTTGTAAAAATTAGAATCTCAATTCGATGATGCTGATCTTCTGGACATATAGATATGTTTTATGTTCACTTATATGGTTCCATTATATCATAGATATAAACTCAGTGTGTTCAAAGAGTAGCTAGTGTTGACGCCGGCCGCAAGGGCCCATTGTTCTTCTCCAACGGATACCTTAAACTATTTTCTACACACTTTCCCAGTAGATGTACATACAGTGAAACCCACTTAGTGAAACGGCCTAAGTGAAAAACTAAAAAACTGAAAACATTCACAAATCCCCGAATATATTAACATACAAACTACCTCGCTTAACTGAAAACTCGCTTTAGTGAAAAACCCGCATAACTGAAAAAAATTCCTTCAAGTTTTCTATTTTTCAGCAATTCGGTTAAGTGAAAAACTAAAAATCGAAAAAACTCGGGAGCTAAATTGTTTAATTTTTGTATACGTTCACCTCCATTCTACACCACTTCCGCATTCATCACACATGTAAATGCTAAGTTTTAAAAAATAATGGAAAACCCCTCTATTTCCATTTACTTACATACATTGTTATTTTTGTAACACGATGTGTATCTGTGAATTAAAGGAACTGAACTCAAAGTAGTCTTGGTTGGGTACAAATTCGTTTTGTTTAAAAATAAATTATTTGTTTGTTTATAACTAGGTTCTGTTTTTTTACATTTAACAAAGGTTGTTTTTCAGCTGTTAAAGTTCAATATGTATATGCATTTTGTATATATATATAATTTTGCACGCGCTCAAGGGAGTATGAATACCCTTTATATGTTTTTAACACAACGGGGGCATCCGGTGAATGGAGAGAAAGAAGGATATGAAAAATGTGTGGCGCGATGTTCTGAGACTAGAGCTGGTTGTTGCCTCAGATTTATATCCAGGGATGGCGGCTGAACTAATGCGGAGAAAACTACCGTGTCTTATTTATTTATGTCTCTTATAATTCGCATTATTTTATTTGTTTCGTTGTCATATTTATGAGTTAACTAGTTTACTCAATCACATGTTGTTAGTGCTATGCCTGAACAGCATGCAATGAGTAAAACCAGTAACTCATTTTATGACAATTTTGAGAATTGGTTTTTAATGGAATATAAGAAGCCATAGACAACGGCAGGAATCGAACCTGCGACCAAGAGGTTGACACGCGAGCATACAACTATCGCGCCACGGCCACCCCCTAATATAAAAATTGTAACGTATTACGTGAAACGAAGTCAGCCTTACTGAAAAATTTGTTCAGTTATTCGAAACCCGTTTAAGTAAAATATATTTTTCACTTATCCGATATCCACTTAACTGAAATTTTTTTTCAATTATCCGAGGTTCGCTTAAGTGAAAAACCAGCTTAACTGAAAAAAAAAATCCTGATTTTTCGTCATTTCGCTTAAGCGGGTTTCACGGTATTAAATATCTTTCAACTTGCAGCTCGGTAAAACAAAGAAATACCATGACCCAAAAATTCTGCACACCTATTTTACTGATGGCTCAAAGGTGGAGAGTGAAGCTGGTTCAGGAATATATTCTGAGTCATTAAATATCTCCACCTCTTTCGGCTACCCAATTTTGCCAGTATTTTTCCAGCAGATTTACTGGCAATCAAGGAGACATGCAGAGTACCTAACTCAAACAAGCTGCAATTAAAACTGGTTCAGCAATGCCGGTGCTAAGCCGGTGATATCAGGCTTGAAAACTAACCTTAATGATCCTTCTATGTTGGAGTTGTATTGAGGGAAATATGAACAGGCCGATAAAGTAACCAAGCAGGGATCAACCCTTATTGCCTCACTTAAAGTCAAATCATGTAAATGATTCCACTTATAGGTAATACAACCAGTTCAATCGATTTGATATGCAGACCCAGAAAGGCGCGTAGCCAGGGTGGTTGCAACTTGTGCTTGGAAATGATATTTAGGAGAGCATATGCAGCGATATTGAGGATATACCTTTCCATAATCTCTAAGAGCTCAGCGGACTTTTTAAAATTTGAAGATGGAATATTAATACATATCCAATTGAGTGAGTGCCCCTCCTAAGACCAGATTATTAAAGATAATGCCATAATGTGGACGTCCCCTTTAAAGTTTAGACCTCTTTTTATTGCAAAATTAAAAATTGCATACGGTATAAAAAGTGTGTTTAATTTTCTTATACATACGAGCTCTTATACGTATGCTTGAAAATATATTTCGCGTACAGACAACAAATAGAAAATAAAATCTTTTTTTAACCTTCCAACATAAAACATCTGCGGATGTCTAGTATACTATTTGCTTAAAACGCAAAAGCTGCATTAAAATCGGATCTGTTTTTAAAAAAACAACATTCGCCAATCTACTAATGCCAATGTATGTACAATATTTGTTTCATAAAATTTTCTATTCTATTGTCAGCAGGCGCCTTTCATAACATCAATATCATTCAATCCATGGGAATTATGCAGAGAAAAAATTGGCAACAAAAATCTATTCCAGACAATGGGCTATTAAAGAAATATAAATAAATAAAATGAAGCTATTTAATATAACTGTACTCCATATAGATATAAAGTAGACAAAACACCCCCTCATCCAATGTGAACCACAGTCGTTAAAACATAAATCACATCCTGCCATATACACAGCAATTTAGTGTCAGGAATTCAAGTCCACTATTTGCTTCTTTTGGCTGCTCGCAATGAGAACGCGCCTCGCGTATACGATACATACCTAGTCCATGTCCTATTCTCTATCATCCTATTATAAGTACAAGAAAACGAAAAAAAGCAAGCCATAGGACCTCGAGGACATCACGTATTGTTGGAACAACTTTTCCCTCCCGGAACAGCCAAGCTAAACAAGAGGATTATTGTGTCTTGAGTTGTTGCCAATTTCTTGCTGGAAGATTTCGCAGAGAGTTATCATGTCGCCGATTTGAGGCAAACCATAACAGAACTGGAAACCCAGCCAGGCAGCAATTGCCTATATGTACCTTCTCTATACTATACGTATAAAGAACTAAAGACTTCTGACGAAGAGGCCTCCCTCCATCCACTTCCGTTCTTGATGGCAAATAATGGTGCTTTGGATGTTTCTCATTTGTGGAACTCCAGTAAGTTGCAGCGATTTAGCAACGGAAGCATGTGGTATCATCATCATCATTGGAATCATTGTTGGCTTGGTTTGTTGCTTTAGCTGCAGGACACGAATTGGATCGTTTGGGCAATGCACAGTACTCGTATCTTTATCCTCATCACTTCTTCTGTTGTTTCTTTGTTGCTGAGCGTTTTTCCATCTTGTTGGATAAAGCAATTGAATTAAATATTTTGGTTTATTCTTTCGGGGTATTTTTGCGATGAGATTAAGTGGATGTGCAACAATCCTTAAGATATATTCCGATCTGATTTGTAGTATGTACTGCCAGTAGAGTGGAAAATAATGTGCACAAAAATTAAGGAATGTTTTTGGCAGCGTGTTTTGAATTTTGATGATATTTTTTTTTGTAAGTTAAAGATTAAAATATTACTTTGGTGATGCTTTGTGATTTGATTTTAAAATTGCCTTTGATATTATAAGGGAACTGTGGGGCTAACTTTAGTTCGAAACGTGGCTGAATATTTTCAGCTATAGCCCAATAAATATTGTCAAAATACCGTTACACAGAAATGTCAGGTACTAAAGTATATCGCTAATAAATGTATGAAATGAAAATAAGCTCGAGAAATGGCCATCCGCATTTTAAAGTAGTTTTTTACCTAATTTTTTATATACGATTTTTTTTAGATTTTTTCTTAAAAAAAAAGAGTTATGACAATTTTAAATATTTAATAATATAAACTTAAAAACAAAATTTCCAAAAAAATCATCCACCCGTTTTCAAAATATAGTCAAGGAAAATTAGACAAAAAATGATCAAACTTCGAAAAAATTCCGACAAAGCTGAATTTTGGTGAAGAGTTTCATTTTAATGTCCTCAACATTTCCTAAAAAGTACCCTAAATTTGGTGCGGAGCAAAAATTTTTAAGTGGGGAGGGGGAAAAATTCATTTTTTTTCCGAACTACCCGAAAACTATAGGTGCTTTTGAAAAAAAGTTGTAGGTACGCATTGTAGCTAATGTTATTCTAGACAAAAAAGATTAAGACACTTTGTATCATACAATTGATAGATTTAGAGAAAAATGGTCGAAATCATTGGGGTGTAGTACATTTATTAGTAGTACATTAATTCAATTTAAAAAAAATGTAATTTTAAGTGTGGAACCGGAAGGGAAATGCTGCCATCTGAAAAATTTAAATTTTTTTATTTTGCTTAATAACTCCCACAATATTTATTTTTTTCTGAAAAAAACTTTAAGAGCGGATTTAAGACAACAAAATGATATACGAGTATTAACGACTTCTGTATCTCAATTTGTTCTTAAGTTATAACGTGTCAAAGTTTAATTGTTCTTCATTAAACGATAAAAATAATAATTTGTTATATTTTGTTCAATAACTCCCAAAAAACCATTATTTTTCTGAAAGTTTTCTGAGAACAACCTATAGACAGTAAGATTATCTACAAAATGACATATCATTGACGTCTGTGTGTCAATTCTTTCTTAAGTAATAGTGTACCGATCCGTTTATGGGAAAGTCGAAAATCAAAAAAATAGTTGTATGGCAGGTACCGTTAATAACAAAAAATTGACCAAAATATAGAAAATACCTAATGTAGTGCACACACATTTGCTTGCGATATGCATATAGTGGCAATTAAAATAATAGCAGTGTAACCTCCCGATTAATATATTCTAGTACAATGCAATATATGCGCAATGAATTACGTTCTTCAACTATTTTTTTTTTTGGTACTAGAACATTTTGTCTTACGACGTTTCCGGGAAAAAAATTCCATGAACGATTTTTTCCCAAATGTTACTCGAATGATCTTAAAGTGTGTATATTAGAGGTCAAAAGAATAGCAGTGTTAATTAGCTTATAGTTATTGTTGGTTACCCTACTTGCCTGCTGAATTTGAATGCAAGTGTGGAAACATTTAGAAGAATATTAAGAAGAAATAATCTCAACGCCAGATGCCCAACCAAAGTTCCACTTTTGACAAAAAAACACATTGCCAAAAGAATGGAAGTGGATAAAGTGCTTGAATGCTAACTTAGATGTGTGGGTTCAATCCCCACACCAGACGCATTCTTTTCTATCCCTCCAATTTTAATTGGATGCCGCCCATGGGATAAAATGAGACAGCAATACCTGGTTCTCAAATCCACTCTGCCAAACTAGTACCGTGCAATTCAGGTTGCATTTAAAAGACTTTAGGTCTTACCCGCATATAGTTAAATTTACAAAAAAAAAAAAAAATACAGTTTGCCAAGACCCATGTTCACAGTTCACAGGATTGGCGAAATATCTTGCGGACGGATGAAAGCAAGATCGTTGTGTGTGGCACTCCTGGTTCTCGTGAAGATGTGCGCCCACCAATTGCTGAATTCGTGCCAAGGTGTACGCGGAAAACCGTAAAACATTGAGGCTCTAGCATTATGATATAGGGTTGCTTCCCATACCATGATGTAGGTCCCATATACCGGATAAATGGTGTGATGGATCAACACGTTTACGTTGACATCCTTCAGGGAACCATCCTGCCTCACGCAGAGGAGGAAATGCCAATCAGATGTGTCTTCCAACAAGACAATAACCCGAAGCACACCAGCAAAAAAGCCACGCAGTGGCTTCGGATCAATAATATTTGTGTTTTGGACTGGCACCCCCAATCACCTGACCTCAACCCAATCGAGAACCTTTCGGCAGATGTTAAAAAATTAGTTGCCGCTTCAAAAACCACCAACAATAATCAGCTTACAGTTGAGACTTTATGGAAAGGAATCCTATTGGAGAGATATCAGGATTTGTTTGATTCAAAGAAGCCGTTAAAAGCAATAAGGCATCTACAACAACAACCAAATATTAACAATTTTTTTTGTAATTTTTATCAAAATATTTTCTTTTCCTTAATTTTTATGAATACTGCTATTTTTTGACCGAAGCAAATCTTTACCTTGATTTTAAACATTTTTTGTTTTATTTATTTGATAAAATCTAAACATTTCTTGTCATAACCTGGATTAAAATTAATGTGGGTTAATAAATAAAAATATTTATAACGATTAATAATCATTGAGTATTTATTTTATTCAATATTTTCGGTGTCCCCATATTACTGCTATTATTTTGACCGCAGCGTACATAGGTACTATAGGGCAAGTTTTGCATTTGGATAAAAATCGAGCTCGAGATTTTAATCAAAGTTGACATTACGATGAGATAGAGACCACCAAAAAAGTGGGTCTCGCAATTCTTTATGTCTGTCTGTCTGTACAGCGCCCTACAGCCTAAGCGGCTTAAGCGATTTTCTTCAAACTTGGTACTTAAGTAATTTTATCCATCCGTACGACCGTCGCATCGTGATTGGCTACCTTTAGACTTAAGAGCTTGCTTGAGCTTATTTAAGGGCATTTGCGAGCGTCTAGAAGACAGGCTGCGATCTAGCAAATGCCCGCCAACTACGGGTTGGGCACCACTGTATTACATCTTTTTCTATACATTTTTTGTGAGGCACAAGTTTTCGTTAACACCACACAAAACTAGTTTTAATTCAGAGATTAACTGAACAAACATACCAAATGAAACATTCTAAGATCAACGAAACATTCACAGATCAATTTGAAGTCAAAACAAACAATTGTTGTATAATCGTAATTATCTTGCTTATCTTTTTACAAAATATGTAACTAAATAATTGTTATTATTTTAAGACAATGGAAGAAAAGAAAAAATAAGAACGGAATATAACTTCCATTATCTGCCTGAAACCGATATTAGCAAAATGGCAACACTTGAAAATATGTTTAGTTTTTTTCTCGCAGGAGTTCTTTAAACTGCGATAAGAGCAATAAATCGATAGTGGGAGCGATAATGAATAAAATTCAATATAGTGGCATTAGTCAACATTAAATTTTTGAAATTAAAACTACTGAGCTTACATACATATGTATATATTACTTTGTTTGGTATTCCAAGTTCAAGCATATCAATCTAACTTATCAATCTTTTTAGCCTACGAATCATAATCGATGACTTTGTCAGCTTACATTGAACTCACGTGGCTTGTTACATTTTCTTTAGTTCCGAAAACTGAATATTCTTATATTATTACTATTCCGTATAAGGGTCCCCCATTTCCTAAAATGGAAAAAACGACAGAAAAAAAAGTCGTCCTTGTGTAAAGTGTTTTTTGCAATTATGTTCCTATAAAAGCCTATAAAAAGCTTGCCGCATAAGGGGACATGCTGCCCCCCTTCCATTTTGCTTTCAGGCTCTTTTTACACGCCTATGTGGTATAATTTCCAATATTTCTGACTTATTTTCCAAACAAAAATTCTGCTATATTTTTCCAATTTTGAGTCAGAAGAAAATTCTGGCATTTTTTTCTGGCATAACTTCCGGGAGCCCGTATAAGTAAGACAATATTTTATTTGGGATATAAACGGTGATTTTTTAAGAGCTTGGTTTTTGAAAATTCAAAAAAACACAGAAACTTGTAAAAAGTGAATGAAATTTTTATTTGGATCGATAAATCAATTTCTGCCGTTTACTTTTTAAAAATAATTTCACTTAAATGTTGCCCGCGGCTACGCTTCAGGTGGTCCATTCTGAAGGTCCAATTTTGGCAAACTTTTTCACACATTTCGGCCGGAATCTCACCAATGACGCGTTCAATGTTGGCTTCCAAGGCAGCAATCGTGTTTGGCTTGTCCCCATAGACAATAGACTTAACATAGCCCCACAAAAAATAGTCTAACGGGGTCAAATCACATGATCTTGGTGGCTAATTGACTGCGCCAAAACGTGAGATCAACTGCTCACCAAATTCGCCTCTCAATTGATGCATGGTTTCGCGTGCAGTGTGGCATGTGGCACCGTCCTGTTGGAACCACATGTCGACCGAGTTCAATTCTTGCATTTTCGGCAAAAAAAATCTGTTATCATCGAATGGTACCTTTCTCCATTGACCGTAACCCTGCGGCCTTCATCGTCCTTGAAGAAGTACGGCCCAATGATGCCGCCTGCCCATAAACCGCACCAAACAGTGCATTTTTCGGGATGCATTGGTAGCTGCTGAATTGCCTCTGGCTGCTCTTCACTCCAAATACGGCAATTCTGCTTATTCACGTATCCATTTAGCCAAAAATGAGCCTCGTCGCTGAAACGGGCGTAGCTTGCGAAACACATTTTTCACAGAGCACGAATTTTGATAATAAATTTCAGTAATTTGCAAACGTTGTTCAGGCGTAAGTCTATTCATGATGAAATGGCAAACAATACTGAATCGAAATGTCAAATGATCATGGAATTTGTCATGTGTGATCTGTCAAAAATATAAACGTCAAAAACCAAGTAGCAAAAAAATCACCCGTACATAAATGGCAATACGTTTTGATAAATTAACCATTTGCGTAAGTTTACCATTTGGTCAATGAACCGTCAAAAATTGTATGGAAAATGATTTAAACAAATTGAATGAAATTCCTTCAACGAATTTGTTAATGCTATTAGATTATGGAATAATCTTCCACATCGATTGCAAAGAATCATACCGTGTCGCGGGGTTTCAGGAAGGAACTGCTTATACACATATCAGAAAGAAAGGTCAATATAGACGTTGAAAATAACATACATTTCCGGAAAGTCAAATATTGGTGGAGAGCTGGGGTTTCCACTACAAATAAAGTTTTAAAAATCTCTTCGATCCTATGTGTCAAAAAATGTTATTCGGGGTCTTGAAGTTCAATGTTAAACATATATTCAGGAAATAAATGAAATGAAAATGAAAATGAATTTGGTGGGAAACGTGATTTGGTAAAATTAACCAAACGTCATTGAAATAACGGACTTGCATCCTTTGATGTTATTTTTACCAGTAAGTGTTTTTTTTTAATCAATAAAGAGGTTATGTCTACCCCTAAAATATTTTAACATAGTGCGAGCGATTAGGGAATTTGGAGAGGATTTGATAGGAGATACCGATGCACATTGGATTTAAATGTTTGAATATGACAATGGGAGCGAAAAATTCGGTCGGTTAAAGCATTCTGTATTCGTGTAGTGCGGCTTAAGGAGGAATATCTGTACTTGGCAGTACTTCCGAAGTTGCGATCAAGGGTATACTGATGAGCATTCGTAGAAGCACGGGTATAACGATTGAAAAATTTAAGGGAAGGAATAAGCAACAGGCTGTGTCGCTAGAACAATGCTTATAAAAATAGCGATAAAATAATTAAAGACATGCAAGATTTTGACGGTGTACTAGAGATGTAAATATTTCCATTATATGTAGTTCTATCGCCAAACATTCTATGACATCTATTTGAGTCCTTAAATGAGTTTTGGGAGCTCCTGCCCAAACGTCCAGGTTTTGAAGAATGAAGCCCAAAAGCCTTGCAGGATTTTTGGCGTCATCCAATATGTGAACATTCCACAAAAGGTACCTAGAAGTGAAAGTTATTCGGTTTATTCGATGCAAGCGCCGCTCATGGACAACGGCATTGGGAGGAGGGTCCCACTTTGACGTCAGGAGACAGCATTGAGTTTTTGAAGTATTAAACTCAGCTCGGATTCTTATTCCCAATTGGACAATGCTGTCAAAATCAGAATGTAATGAGCTTATTATATGCTGCCGTTGCAATTCCACATGCGAAGAACAAGAAAGTTAATATGAAAAGCTGAGAGTACTATCGTCAGCAAAACAATTTAGTGGATTTGAAGTTCCAGATAAGAGATCATTAATGAAATGAGAAAAATAGTTGGAGACAAAACGGAGCCCTGAGGCAACCCAGTATTTATTTTGTGAACTTCAAATTTAAAACCGTTCAATACAATTTGTATTGAGTTGTCTGAAAGCTAATTTCTGATCCAACGAATAAGAGAATCATCGATACCAAATGAACGCATTTTTGATAAGAGAGCTTGATGCCAAACTCTATCAAATGCTATTGAAATATCAAGTGCAATAATCTTACTTTCTCCAAAATGATGTAAAAATATGTGCCATGGTTTGATGAGATCTACCATCAGATCACCAGTGGACCTATTGCTTCTATACCATACTACCAGTCATTAACGAGCTTTCGTTCTTCAATATATTTCTTAAGATGATATAATTCTCATTTGAGCCTTTTAGATAGAAATCAGAATAGAGCTCTGAGAATGATAGGTGATAGAACTGTAATGGAAACATTTACATCTCTAGAACACCGTCGAAATGTTATATGTCTCTCATTATTTTATAGCTATTTTTATAAAAAATGTTCAAGCCTCATTAATCAGCGCCTCAATGACCTTGGAAAGAAAGTCGTAAGTACAATTGGAAGGTAGTTAAATGGCAAATAAGATTCGCCCTTTTTAGGGACAAGCTGGAGAAATACAGTTTTCCATGCAATCGAAAAGAGACCTGTATTAATGGACAGATTGTAGATGGAAAATCTTATACATTGGTTTTGCCAGAATTGAAGAACACCTCTTTAGACCCATACGGGAGATACTATCTGGAACATCGGGCTTGTGAATGTCGAGATCTTTAAGAACTCTAGCAACTGTACGAAAGATGATACGTCCCATGAAACTTTTAATGCTCTCGAGTGCAGGATTAGTCATAAGCATAACATTTTGTGGAAGCGTAGAATTACGTGGTGCTAGCAAATTTGCCTTCTCTTTTGAGCTTACCAGATTATTCAATGGAAACGAGCGTTGGAACCGACGAGGAGGTAGAATTCCGTACGTATTTGTAAAAATGATTAAAAATGCTTACTATCTTTGGGACATTGTACTCGTAGTATTGTTTGCCTAAAAGTTTATTCATGTAAGAATTTGATTCGTTGAATACGAATATTACTTAAAAATCAAACTCATACAAATCAACAGAATGATTGAGTACTGGTAATTCTGGTTTCATTTCCGAAAAAAAATTCATAATAATTTGCGTTCAATTTATGAGAACAATGGTCATTTGAGGGAACTAGAGCACATCCGGACGATCAATAAAAACGGTTATAAAGTTTGACATTAAAATCAATTTTCAGGGGAACTTTGACCCCCAGTTTCATAGTGCGAGTTTAAACTTAAGATCAACTGAATCTTAAACTGAGTTTAAATTTTTGGTTTAATTCGTCCGGTTTCACAGTGAAATCTGATCTTCAGATCAGTTGAACTTCGTTTAACTACATTTTATGAAAACTAGTTGGCAGCATTTTTCTTGCCTAATACAAAATAAATACATGCGAAACAACGAGAATAATAAATAAAATAATATTCAAAATCACTATAACATCTCGATAACATTTGGACACACAGTTTTGTTCTGTTCATAATATTTTCTGAAAAAAAAAACAATAAAAACTCTGAGCTGAAGTTTAAAAGACAGAATAATATCGGTTAACTTAAACTACTTATTGAACTCAGTTCAAGGTTTAAACGACACTGTTAAACCGAATAAATTGTTGATCTGAAGATTAAACCAAAAGTGGACTTTTAACTCACACTGTGAAACTGGGGGTCAGAGATTTCTCTCATTTTTATTTAGACTTTGATGACTTAAAGATTTTAAAAAATTCGAAACCTATATTCTCCAAAAATTCCAAGCAAAATAGTAGAAATATAAGTTTAATTACTAAAATTTGCTTTTTAATTGCCAAAACAAGATAAATTTGAGAAAACAAATTTGTCGTTTCCAATTGCAATCTGATTTTACGAACTGATAAGCTACAGGGTCGTTCAATATATTCTCGGTATCGATATGAAGGAAAATGCGAATTCAATTTAAATTGTTTTTATTTTTCAATATAATCTCCCCTAACATTAATGCATTTGTTACATCTTGAGATAAGCTTTTTTAAACCCTCAAAAAAATAAATTTCCTCTTTCTCTGCAAAATACCCATTTATTGCCGACTTGAGTTCTTCATCACCCGAAAATCGAAGACATTTTTTCAAATCCGGAAACAGGAAATAATCACTAGCGGCAAGGTCTGGACTACAGGGTTGGTGTTGGATTTCTTCGAAACCACAATCTCGCGCAGCAGCCTTGGAAACTCGCGCTGTGTGAACAGGAGCGTTGTCATGAAGAAGCAACACACCCGCTAATTATGCAAAGTGGATGCGTAGGATGTGGCTTTGATTGTTTCAACTTTTTTTTTTGTACTCAATGAGCAAGATTCCCTTTGAGTCCCAAAAAACTGTGGCCATGAGCTTCCCGGCAGACGGGGTGACTTTGAACTTCTTCGGGGGTCTGTTCCTTTTTTATGCCACTGGATGGACTCTTGTTTGCTTTCAGAGTCATAGTGTTTCGTCCTCAGTAACAATTCGATCCATAAAACCGTCCGCGTTCTCACTACACATCTCCAAAAGCTCTCTACAGCATGCGATTCTCACTTTTTTCTGAGGCGCTGTGAGCATTCGTGGCACCCACATTGCACTGACCTTTGAAAGGTTAAGATGGTCATGAAGAATGGTGTCAATGGTACCAGTTGAAAGCTTGGTGATCTCTGCCATCATTTTCACCTTTATTCGGGCATCCTCAGGAACAAGTTTTTCGACTTCCTTGATGCTGCCTCTCTTGAGCTCACTTGACCACTTTTGCACAGTTGATAATGAAAATGCGGAACCCTGGTAAACAGCCACAATCTCTTCATGAATAGTTTTTTGACTTTTTCCTTGCTTAGTGAGAAATTTAATTACAGCGCGATGCTCAATTTTCACCATCATTGGCTCAGTTGCCATTATGATACTGTTTAACTAGAGATAAAACGCGAATTAATAATCACATTTATATGAAATTTTACATGAATGCACTAAAATAATAGTGTTACTTGATAAATAAGTCAATTTATATATATAACCACAGCTTCACCCCGATACCGAGAATATATTGAACGCCCATTCATATACAAACCGCACTGAAACGAATAAATTGTTCAACCGGGACTAACTTGAAAGCCAGAGATTATCAATTATAAAACGTCACGAGCGTGAAGAAGAAAAAAAAACATGTCAGCGAAATTTCAAATTGGAATATTTATAAAATCTACGTCGGAGATGGTTTCTGGCTCCCGTCGCAGACGGATATGTTTTTCTATCTGGAAAAGTAAAAAAAAATGATTGAAAAAAAATAACAAAAATAGTTTAATTAAATAAACTAAATTGAAAGTGTTTTATAGTAACATAAATAAATTGCATTTGTGCAATAGTTATTAAATTTGAATGCTGTACAAGTCGACAACACCAGGGAAATTGTAACTTGGAGAGGGAGTCAAACGAACGACATCCACGTGTAAAGAAGCCATCCGAATTCCATCTACTCCCAGATTTCTTGGTAGCGCACATGGACAAAGCATACGTATAGGGACGTCTTATCGTCCCAGAAATTAGAAGCATCGTATGGATCGCTTATGTTGCAGCCCGTAATAGACAGAAGCTGCATAATTCTGTTATGCTGTAACGGAACCGATAGTGGGGAAACAACAGTTCGGGTCATCTCAACATCCAATAACTAGAAGATCGCTCTCTTTCATCATATAACCGCCGAGATGTCGCTTTCTCACTCAAACGAAAGATGTAAAGTACTGAGCTCTTGCTCTAACTGACGAAAGATAAGATGTACATACGTTGATGTATTCCAATCCGTAATTGCACACATTTGTGTTTCAAGAAAGAGAGACGAGATGACTGTTTCTCTTTATCGCACCTAGTTTTAAGTTTTTATATTTTAGTTTTTTTTTAATGAAATCGTAATGGTCTTGTTGAGCGGACTCATTTTTTAATTTCTTAACCTGTAGTTTAGCAACTATGTAAATCTAAATTTCTTTTGTCTAAATCTAACAGAATATTTTGTTATCAAGTTTTGGATCTATTAAGCGATTGCACCAGAAAAATGCACAGTTTGTTGGGGCTGTGTAGTCATCGTAAATTGAAGCTAATAAGCAATTTTCGCTGAAGAACTATAATTAATGTCTTCTCGGCGTTCCCCGATTGAAAGTAAATTAAATGTCATTGCACATGATGGCGCTAGCAAATGTTGATTATCAAAAAAATTACCTTTTTTCCATGAAATTTAATTATTTTCAGGACTAATCTCCTTGCAAAATGTAACCAAAACCAAATGGACTTACATTCCTTAACCATTGACCTACGTTGGGGTCGTTTTCGACCCAAATTTTTTTCACTAAAGATATCTTCGAAATTTATTACTATTTTAAGCTTCTTTTCATTAATTTGTTGCTTGGGCAATTATCTATCGAAATCTAAGGGTTGATATGTTTTAAAACTAAGATGGATTTGCTTCTTTTGACTTTGCGTCTTTTTTTTTATATTGGGTCGTTTTCGACCCGTCATTCATTTTTGCATTGTGTATGGAAATTTCGTTTCGATTGCATTGAAAAATGGAGCTAAATTTACAATTTCTTTATATTCAATCAAATAAAAAATATATTTCGGTTCAATGCCCAGTTGTTCTTCATAAGTGATGAAGAGTTTTCTTCGGGTAGTGATAAAGATTGTTCCTGAAGAAAGTGAATCAAGTGAGACTGTTGACGAAGGTGAAGAAGCACTATACAACACAGTCCTGAGGGTCAATTCCCGATCTATGAAGATGTGAAGTGATAAATTTTATCACGCTATCACGTTTAATTCGATTCTCGATTCGTGAAAAAGTGAAGTTAAATGCCAAACATTTTTCATATGATAATTTTTTTATCACAGTCAATTGTTTTGTGAAGAAAAGGTTTCTAATCGAAAATTATGAAGAAAAACAGGATTTGGCACATGACAAGTAAGCAACCATTATATTTATACACAAATTTATTTTGGTTATAAGTTATATTTGTGTGTATTAGAGTAAATAACGAAATTGTTAAATCAATAGATTCACAACAGCTGACGCGACGACGGTGCTCATTCCCGCGACAGATCGTTGGAAACTACCCATTGCAAAAAAATGCAGATAAGTTAACCATATTTAAATGGCACTTATAAGTTGAGTGTTTTTCCAGAATGCTCTCAATTCACGTACTAAATCCATGCATAAATGTTTTGGGAATCTATTATGTTCAATAAAGTGCTCCTACTTCGAATAGATTCTGCACATCTCGATAGAAAAGCCTCAATATCCTCACATGAAAAAATAATAAATCTTACTCAAAACAGAGGTACTATTGAATATAATATAAAACCCACAATTGTTCAGTACGACGTCTTTTTTTAATTTATTAAACGAATTATTCCGGACATTATTCTTAAGCAAATTTAGAAACTGAAATGAAATATTTACCTTTCCCAACAAAAAATCTAATCAGAAATGACAGAATTTATCATTTAGTACTTTTTAGTACAAATTTTATCACAATGAGTTCTAGAATCGCATTAGGCGTGTGCGTGAAGTTGGAAAATGATAAACCTCTGTGAAAACTGAAATGATATTTTTTGTATCACTTCATAATTTCAGAGATCGCGAACTGACCCCCTGAAGTAGGGCCTGAGTCCAAAATGATGCCAGAAATACAATTTCATAATAAAAGAAAAGGTGGTGTTGGCAATGACGATAAAATGCTATCCGGCTTTAGCGCAAAACGAAAAAACTAATCGTTGGCCAATGTGCGTATATTCGAACATTATATATAATCAGAAATAAGTGTTTTTCTTATTATTACGCAAATCGATCCAGAGTATCAGAAATTGCGAGGAAAGCAAAGTCGAAAGGTGTTTTCATACGACCTCTACTGAAAAGGTCAACACCACCTCGCACTTCATGTTCACTTGCTCTTCAGGCTACCATGACCAACAATAACAGTGAAGATTTTAAGTAACTTGCCGAATGGCTAAGATTGTCTTCTCCCAGCCAAAACAGCCCGGCAGATGCTCTGTTTGTGTGGAACAAAATTCAAAAACAAAAGAAAACAAAACGGAGCTTGTCTGCTGAAAATCCGGCCAAATTATTTTTAAAGGCAAGTTCAATCGTAATGTTTGTGTTAAATGCATCGAAAATGTTTAAATAATAGCAATAAGAATCTTCTACATTAATTTATCTTTTTATTTTTAATAAAATCTTATCGAAAAAGTGTTTGTTTTACGAAATATTATTTTTTTTTTGTTAAATTCGGATTAGTCGTTTTTTTTTAAGCGTAAGTCTACGGTTAAACTATAATAATACCACAAATTTAATTTTGTTGGGAAAAGTTCCACGTTCAATTCGCATTTCGATTTCCACTATATTATTATGAAAAATACGCTTAAGTAAAATTTAACGATTTAAAAATATAAACACATAATTTTTCATTCGCATAACTCACTTCAGTATGAGAATGATGAACTAAATTAAACCTACATGAAGTAATCATATACATCAGACTCATTTTGAAATGAATTGCATTAGTCTATTTTCCATAAATTGATTTTAATTCAAATATTATATTTGTCTCTTGCATAATAATTGTTATAATGATTGTGGTAGATTTCCGAACAACGATAAGCCTAGTAGATCGTGACAAATAAATCGAAGCGAGCTCTTTGCCCTAGTTACTTAGATATTCTTCCTCCGTAGATAAGCTCAGAATTGATTATTTTTATTTAAGAATTTTACACATGTGTGTATATGCAGTGTGACCATCCACCCGTTTATTGTTTTTTAAAACTCATTTCAATAAAGAAAAATAAATAATTTATATTAAATGCAACCATTTCAAAATCGATAAGCATGGTCTATGTGTAAGTAATATATACGTATGTATGTTGTACATTGTAAGATTGTAATAGGTTTATTGAATGATTTCTGTCTCTCAATGTGTGACTGGAAGACACAGTGAAAGTATTGGAATGTTGTATGGTTCTATTTTCAGGATATTAATCAGCAAATTGACCTAAAGTATATCACACATTTCATATAGAACCTAAAATTGTAGTGTTTGCTTTATATTATTATTAAACAATGTACAGTTTACATTTTCTTTTTATTTATTATTTTAAAGCACGATAGTGGAAGTGGAACATTCATATTCACTTAAAATATCAAAATCATTCACCCTACCAATTTTATAAATACAGGGTGGCGCACGAATCGTGCTACAATAAGAAATTTAAATAACTTTTATTTTAATCGATGTATTTCATTAATTTTTTTTTATTGGATTAAAAATTAAATTTTATTTTAATAACTAATGGTTTTTAAAGATGATAAGCCGCAAATGACTTCCACGCATATTTGGCACCTGATCAGAAAATTGTTCATTGCGGCCTGAAGGGTTGAAATTGGGATCGCCTCAATTATTGTTTTAATGGACTGCCTTAATCCAGTCAAATTCCTGGGTTTCGTTTTGTACACTTCCTGTTTGACATAACTCCATAAAAAAAAGTCTGGTGCAGTCAGGTCAGGTGACCTTGGGGCCAACGGAAAGTGTCGTTTCTGTATATAAATTTGTTTGGGAATTTTCGTTGGAGCTCCGCCATAACTTGTGTGGCTACGTGTGCATTTGCTCTATATTGTTGAAACCAAATCCTGCTGAAAGGGATACGTCTTCGTCAAAGTTTTGAGTAAAAAATACTCCTTTAACATCTTTAAACAACGGTCCCCATTGACAGTTTGTGTTACACCGTTTTCTTCAAAGAAGTATGGCCCGACAATACACCTTGATGAAACTGCGCACCACACAGTGACTCGTTCTGGGTGCATTTCCTTCTCATGGAGCATTTCTGGATTATACCCACTCCATATACGGCAATTTTGCTTGTTAACATTGCCGCTTAAGTCAAAATGGGCCTCATCAGACATGAACAAACAATTTATCAATGTGTTATCTTCTTCGGCCATTGCAATCATTTTTCGGTAAAATTCCAGGCGAACAGGCAAATCCTGAGGGTTTAACTTACTTGTTATTTGGACTTTGTACGGAAACAAGTTTAAGTCATCATGAATTATCCGTTGTAATGACCTTCTGCTAACTCCAATTTGGCCCGGTAAGTTTCGAGTCGAAACACTTGGATTTGCCTGTGTTGACCATGCAACAGCCACGATTGTATCATGAACCCGAACATTGGGATCTCGATGATACGGTCTTCGTTCGATGCTTCCAGATTCGGCAAACATGTTCACCAGCATCATAATGGTCCATCTAATCGGGGAGTACCGCCAAACTCCAGCCCAAATTCTCTTTGGACGGAAATGACGGACTGCAAAGAATGGTATCGCTGCACTATCCAAATTCTTTTTTCAGTATCCCAAGCATTCATTTTGATAAATCTAAATAGTTGCCTATAAAATAAAAAAAATAAGCCGATTACTCACACTGAAAAAAAGTTATTACGTTTTATTTTTGTAGCACGATTCGTGTGCCACCCTGTACGAAAGTTCTGATGGACGGATGGATGTTTGTTATTCAATCACCCCAGAACGGCTGAAGCGATAAAATTTGGTACAGAGATAGATTATAGTCTGGAATAGCACTTTTATAAAGGTAAAATGTATGGTTTCCCTGGGATTGATTTGTTTTAATTTTGTATAGAGCACATACAACATATCTGCTTATTCTACAAATAGGCAACAAAGGTTTTTTCACAAGAAGCCAGAAAGTACACACAGGCATGCATACACACACAGAGTACAGAGTACAATAGCAATCAAATGGGAATGAATGTTTGGATGTTTGATCCGCAATTGCGCACCAACGACTTAACTGATTTGGATGAAATTTGGAAGTTAGATGAATGAGATTCTAAATATCTAATTCTCAAATTCAATGTGCCAACAAAAATTCTTTCCTATCTTTTTATTCCTTCTAACTAATGCAGTGTAATTTATATTGCATTTAAAAAGACCTCTTACAGGCATTAATTAAAATTATTATTATATTATAATTGGGCACTGGATTATCCCATAAGTTAAGGAGGCTGTACATGTAGCTTTATCTTCATCTGCATCGACATCTGCAAAAAAAGAGGAAACAAAATAAAAATCATACTTGTGCGTGCGATAGAGAGCGAAGACCTAAATGGAGATCATCTTCATGTATGAAGATTATAAGAAGTATGAATATGAATCTGAATATTGCAGATTATAGTGAAGATGGACATGTTCATCTTCATTATAGCATTTTCATCTGCACCATAATTTGTTCCGTTCAGTTAACGAATTTTTAAGTTTTTTTTTACCATTTCACCTCAGTTTGCTTAAAAACAACGAAAATAGCAAACATTTTCTTCTCAAGACTACATACCTGAACGCTAAGAACATGTGATTGTGAGATGTATCAAGAAAGTTTAGCAGAATAAGAGTAAGTTATTAGTGTGTACCCTGTTTTACTTTTATATTCGTTTTATATTATGGTCCCGCTCTACTTTTCTTCTGCAGTCTGCAGATGCAGATTCATGAAAAGCTGGAAAGCTGATGTCATTAGATTCCCGTGGGATAGAAAGTCCATAACATCGCACGCACGGGTATCTGATAGGATCATATAACAACAATAAAAAATAAAATGTTATAGAACACTTCCATAATTTATTTTGAGAGCCATACAAATGTACATATGTTTTACATAATTTATGAAGTTCTTTTGTAATATGACGAATATATGTATTCTCTAAGAAGTAGTCCCCAAGAGGTATGCGATAAGTTGAAAGCACATTTAAAACCGTTGACGTGAGTACTGATCGGGAAAAATCCGAGATAAAATTTGTCCTGGGAAAAAATTGTATAAGAAATAATCTTGGCTATTAGTGAATTCGGCGAATGAGATGTAGCCATAATTCCACTAATTTTTGGCAATTGATGCTATTAGTGAATCCATAAAAAGCAAATTGAACGAACGTCGGTAAAATTACCTGCACCACCGACATTTTGTTCAATTAATTTGGTATTAATGAATCCTCAAACCTTTCGCACTCCATACAAACTTTCTCATTTTATCTCCGCGCCAATTTTGTCGCGAATCTCTGTATTGATATACTTTTTGTCCAAAAATCATAATGGATAGCACAAAAAATGTAAGTTAAAATTAGAATATGTATTTAATTCTGAATTAAAAAATATATACCTACTAGGTACTCGTATCAATTGTTGGTTATAATTTTCTTTTTTTTAGAAAACGAACCACTAACCAGCTTACGAAAATGGTGGGATTACCTGACATTGCCAAGAATTTAACCAATAAATTCCTAGAACAACAGTCTTGGGAAAACTTGAAAAATTCAGTAAACGGCTTGGGTCCTCCTTTTAAGGACTACAAGTCCTCAATCAAACAAAAACTTGCCCAAACAATAGGTCGATGAATGCAACCAGTGATAAGAAAGAGAAAATCATTTCCTATCGCCAGTTGACGAAGATGTGGTTCAAATTCTCATTTCAAAGTCTTCTGAAATATGAAAACTTAAACTTGACAATGCATCGGAAATATTAAATATATACCTAGTTTGGTAGCGCATACAAATCCGATTAGTCCTTTGCGAATGATCCCGAAAATTAAAATAAAATGCAATAGTTTCTATTTCTTCATTTCGATCAACAAAAATAACTTCAATGCTTTAGCTACAATTTAACATTGCATGTGACGTTTAAAATGTCAACAAATGACGGCAGCGATAATATAGTTCGGAAAAGGGAAAGGTAGTTTATAAATCGATATTACAGTTCATTCGACGAGTTCACTAATTGAAATAAACGCGAAAGCGAATATAACACGAATCTCTTCAGCTTCAAGGGAGTAGAAAATTGCGAATTCACTAATCGGCCTGAATATTTTTCCCGAACTGAGTACTGGGCTTAAAACATGCGGTACTCAGTTTCATTTGATGAGATGTGGGTTTTCAAATGGTTTCATCGCTATTTTAAACTGCGGTTGCAGACCCATAGCATTTTATGCAGATTCTCGTAACTTTGAATTTTCGTTAAAGTAGAGGGTACATAAAATTATGATCGGTCTAAATATGCTCGCAGCCCTCGATCAGATTGTTATCATTTTGAGTACTAAATAAATTAAAAAAAAAAAAAAAATGGTCACCACATCATGCTTCCATATGATGCGGTTTCGCTAGTTTTCTGGTGGTCTCGTTGAAATCTCATATTCCTTTGGAAATTTAATCTGTATACGTAGTTCATGAGATAACTATATACAATTACATACATATTTCAATATAGTCTAAGGGGCATTCATTTTCGGTTAAGAAACGAAACAGTTATCTAGTATTCAGTAAGTGCTTGCCACCGAACGTATAAAAAGCCCATTAAAATTAAGATTCTGAATTTAGTTTTATTTTAAACGTTTCTGTGACTTATACCTATATTAATTTAATTGCTCGTATTTATTATGGCTGATTACTGGCGACACCGTGTTGCGGTAGTTACTGGTGCTAGTTCAGGAATCGGTGCTGAAGTTTGTGTTAATCTGGCAAATAATGAAATGATTGTTGTTGGATTAGCCAGGCGTGCCAATTTGATAGAAGTGAGATACTTTAATTTTAATTGTTTAAACACTTAGAACATTACTCTTATTTGTTAAAATATGTTGTGTTTTAGGATCTTAATAGCAGAGTTACTACAACAAGAAATGGAAAAATATTTGCCATTGAATGTGATTTAACGGATTCGTCTAGTATTGCAAAAGCATTCGAGAAAATAAAGGCTAAATTTCATGTTGTTCACTTGTTAGTTAATGGTGCTGGGCGTACAGTGGCAAACTTCTTACTGGGTAAGTCAGTTTTTAGTCAAACTAAGATTATTAATAATTAAATGCATGCCACCGAAACGTTCATTACTTATTTTTTTGAAAACCATTAAGTTTTAATATGCGATATTTTCATTAAGATGGTACTTACTTACGGTTTACTTATTAAACGAATTTCTGATTTGTGAAGAGTCTCATCCTTTCCGTCCTTGATGATCCCGCAAGGATGCAGGTTTCAGTCATCAAGACCAAGTGCTCTTTTGACTTTAAACCTTTCCGGAAGTTCAGTCTTTTTAGGGTATGGAGCGTTGAGTCTTACTCAAAGATAAAGATGAACTGTTTAGCTACTCAAAGTTCGTATTTTTAAAATGTATGATATGTATAGTGGGACAAAATATGTTTATTGATAGATTATACTCAATATTGGTCTTGTTTCGTATATTCCATGACCAACTAGTTTTGCCGTTAGTAGCAGCCAATGATTCCGATTAGCTTGAGTTGTAGTACTTAAGTGACGCAAAATATTATCATTTTACCTGTGGTTCTAACCTCTAAGATAAAACCTGATACGTCAAAAAATCGGTTATTTAATATTTAGTATTTAGTATTTATTTATTTACCTCCAACAACGAATTTATTTATAAGATGAGATAAGCGGTCAAAAAAATTGCCTCCCAATTAAGGGAACATTTGTAGAAATTGGCTGGAAATCTTGTCAAGAAATGTCACCCTTCATTTCAAGAGAAGTGAATTTGTGTCATAGTTATCAGCTGTTAGTTATCTATGTCAGTTCATCTTTACCATTTACATTAAGTTCATTGATGATTATAGATTACAGTAAAATTTTAAACAGTACCTACTCTTTTAAGGAAAAACACAACTCTAGTTAAAAAAAAAAGTCGTATATTTGCCAGCCCTTATCAAACTTTTGGTAATTTTAAACACTTTAACAACTTATTTAACTAAAGAAGGTTTCATTTTTTACAGATATATGCATTAAGCAGAACCATAATTTCAAATTAAAATTAAATGCATATGGTTTCGTGCTTACTTTCAAAATATGGATTATGGAAACGCAAGAACCTAAAAATTTGGCTATATAGTGTCCGAACTTTAAAATTCTGAAGAAAAAAAATCCGTGAGAACCAGATATCTATGTCAGAATTAGGTCTTTACTATCTCTTTATAACTCACGGGTGACATCCAATTAAAATTGGATGTATAGCAAAGAATGCCGCTTTAGCGTTGAGCTCGAACCCCACTTCACAAGTTAGCAGTCAAGTAATATATCCACCATTTTTTTTTTTTCAAAACCCAGTCACTGAATTTTTTAAAATTAAACTATTATTTTCATATTAAGATAATTACCTCAAAATGGCTTAAATATTCTTTTCTAAAAATGTTTTTTTTTTTTAAGTTTATAAATAAATGTATGTTAATATTCCTGACCAACAATTCAAATGACATTATAAGAAGATTTTATTGTGTCTCATCCATTTAATTCTACCTAATTATATTTGGTTTTTACAAACTTTTGCGCACGTCAGTGAATATTTACGTATAATGCACATTAATATTTATGCGTCCTTAAAAATCACATGAATATTATGTATATTGCACCTAAATTATAAAGTTATATGCATATAGCTACCTACCCACCTACATACTTCACTTTTATTATAACTATTACAACATAACTATTTAAATTTATATTTGAAGGTAGTATGTAAATATTCTTCGAAAATTGAACCATCCATTCGACCATTCATTATACTAAGAACTAATGTAATATTACCTACATCCGCTTTAAACCTGCATAGGATAATTAGACTCAATGTGTAGCTACATTAAAGGTGTTAACTTCAAATTCGTACGATACGATCACTGTATTTTATTTTGTTTTGGGCTTTCTCATAAACGGCTCGAAAAGATTTCAATCAAAATTTGTATACAGGAGGTGCCTCAAATTCAAAATGTTGGAAAATTATGTTTTTGGATTTAAAAAAAAATCTTTTTTTTTGAAAATACAGTTATTCGAAAACGGATGAAAGATTATTCTTTTGAAGTTATGTTTTTAACTTTATATTATTAAATACTTAAAATTGCCACACCCAATTTTTTACAACAAAATTAAAAGAAATTTGGTAGATACATATGTTTTTTTTTTATATAATCTTACACGCGCTCAAGGGATTATGATTACCCTTGCCATAGTTATGGATATACTAGTTTACTCAATCACATGTTGTAAGTTTTATGCCTGAACAGCATATAATGAGTAAACAGTAACTCATTTTATGACAATTTTTAGAATTGGTTTTTAATGGAAAATAAGACGACATAGACAACGGCAGGAATCGAACCTGCGACCACGGGGCTGACAGACGAGAACACAACTATCGCACCACGACCATCCCTTTGTAAAAAATTAAGTAAAAGTCGACTTTACAAAAATATATTTATCTACAAAGAATCTTTCGCATACGATGTCATTGAACATTAGAGCAAGTACATACGATCCAGTCGTGCATTTTATTTTTTTTGTTAAATTGAAAACAAACATTTTTTTCCAATATTTAGGTATATACTCGTAGCTAGTATTTAGAATGTGATGGACCTCCTGTATAAAAATTTAAAAAAAAAACGGTTTTATGACATGTACTGTACCGTTAATAACATTTTATGTTAAATGTTTTGTTGGACCAGAAAGTAGACTATGGCCGTGTGTCAATTGCGTTAAAATTTTGGTTAAATTTGATCCCAGTTAAATTTTATCCGTTTTTATAGGGGTGAATAAAATTGAAGGAGTTTGCTGTGTCAATTGCATTAAATGGGATTTCTTAAACATAAATTTCCCATATAAAGTCTTTGCGTTAACAAGAAGAAAAAAAAGCCAACATCTAAGAAGAGGTATTCTTATTTCATGTTTTTCGAACTAACTCGGAACGTGCGCCGGTCGGTCGGAACACTAATTAAATTGTTTATAGTCGATAGCAAGAAAGCAAGAAAACAAGACAAACGAATATCACCAAAGCAAAATATGAAAATTTCATTTTTCGTATGCCTATTTTCACTTTTTTTTTGAGAGTGCGAAAAATGAAACTTCTTTTGGCTGGTCACTTTTAAACTACTAGCTCGATTGGAATCGTGTAAGCCTTTATAGAATGCTGCAAGCATCTACAATCAATGTGCATCAATTATGTTTGATTTTAACTGAAAAATCTACTCGCACCGAGTCAAAAGAAGTTTCATTTTCTGCATTTTCAAAAAACAAATAAAATGCACGAGTGGATCGCACGTACTTGCTCCTATGTTCGATCACATTATATCCAAAAGGTTCTTGATGGAAACGGCTAAAAGTATTTTTAAAGTCGTTTTTCACTTAATTTTTTATATACAAAAATTCTTAAATTTTTTCTACAAAAAATTGATATGAACATATTAAATAATATAAACTTAAAAACAAAATTTCAGAAAAAATCGCCAACCCGTTTTCGAAATATGAATTTTCCAAAAAAACTATTTTTCTAAGTATTATTTAGAATTTTAAGAAGATCCTGCATACAAATTTTGATCTAAATCCGTTACGCCGCTTATGAGAAAGTAGAAAATCAATAAAATGGTTGTATGACAGGTACCGTTAATAACAAAATATTTTGTCAGCCAAAATGTAGACCATACTCAAATTAGTACACTCACCAATTTTTATCCAAATCGTTGAAGCCGCTTTCGAGATAATTCAGAGGGTAGAAAAATTTGTAGGATTCAAAAATCTATTTTGGACAATCACCTAAAACACCTAACCACCAAGTGTGAACAAAACCGGTTCAGCCGTTTAGGCTGTAGATCGTTCTACAGACAGACAGACAGGCAGACGGATTTGCCGGACCCACTTTTTTGGTGTGTAATGTCAACTTTGATTAAAATTCGATTTCGATTTTTTTCCAAATGCAAAACTTGCCCTATAGTACCTATATCGTAAGTAATTATTAAAAATGCGAAAAGTGGAACCTATTTGACTCGTCACGAATAGATTTTTCAGTTGGAATCAAAACGATGGATGCACATTGATTGTAGATACTAGCAGCGTTCTATAAAGGTTTACGCGATTATAATCAAGCTACGAGTAGTAGTTTAGAAGTGGTCAGCTAAAAATTGGTTCCACTTTTCGCATTTTTAATAAATTTTTTTGGAAATGCAGAAAATTAAGCTTCTTTTGACTGTGGGCTCTCGGTCTATATGGTTTGCTTATTTACCTATTTTCATTTTTCTTTTATTTCGTTTTACTACAACACAAGTTTACTACAAATGTCAAAATTTGTCCACTTATCCACTGGTTAAAATTTTAACGAGCGCCTGAGCAGGTTAAATTTTGACATCTGTAATCACCTAAATTATGTCAGAATTTAGCCATGGGATCAAATTTAACGCAGTTTTAACGCAATTGACACACGGCCTATTAGCCTAGAATAATACACAGGATTTTTTTAAAATCTTAGTTAGTTAGAGTCGTTTTCGAACTTTACTTTTCTGTTGCTTGTTAGTTGACTTGGTCGTTTGGTGGATCCTGGTCCTGCTGGAAGATACCGGTCTTCCGTGTCTTGGTCAAATGTAATTAGATTAACAAGGGGACTGGATGGGATGAGATTAGATGAGATTTTTCGCAGTTTCTTCACGTTGAGGTTGTGCATGCATTTGTCTATCGGGATAATACTTGATGCTTAATATAGCATGGAGTTGATATAAAAGCGTTTGGAGTGGGTTTCCGAAAGTGCAATGGCGAAGAACTTTTCTCTCGAAAATTTGCAGTTTTTTCAGGTATAGTGGGCTCGAATGAACGAATGACGGGATGAATGAGTAGTTTATAAAGCAGACATTTCTGCTTTGTTTGGACACCGCCTCTTACTTTCATAAGAGATCATAATAGAAAAAGTGCATGCTTAGCCTTACGAAGGATGACTTTAGAGTGTTGTTTAAATTTGAACTTTCCGAAGAAGTGAACTATAAAGTTAAGTTAACAGTAGTTTTCTTGGGCTTGATAAAGTGTGTTATCGAGATTGAAATATATTAATTTTTAAGAAACTAAAACAGAATAAAAACAATTTACAACTTAGTTATTTTTTTTTTCCATTTTGCAGACAGTACAGCTGGCGAAGTCAAAGATGTGTTTGATTTGAATGTAGTAGCAGCATGTACATGTATAATGCAATCAGTGGAATTAATGAAGCTCCATGGACGACGATCCCATATTATAATTATTAATAGGTATGTATGTACATTTATGTAAAGAATACACATTATTACGATTGTCATAATCATAATCATTTAAATTTAGATTTAGATTAGGTTCCATTAATATTGAATACATATTTACTACGTTTACAATTTTGGTTTTACAAAAAAAAACTCATATCGGTTTATTCATAAATGCGTTTTAGATATTGCGTAAAGTTACAATCCAAATGCGCTTAGAAGTTGAATAGTGTCTACATAATAATAGTTTCAATTCAGAATAGATAAAATGTATCTATTCACCGTTGCATAACATTTATGAATAACATTTCCGCGGTTAGAGGCATTGTAACTTTGCGTATAGTAGGTATCTAAAAAGCGTTTATGAATAAGGTTGATTATGTATATCCTTGTGTTAAACTTTATAAGTAATATTAAATCTGAATAAGCATTTACTCCTCTTTTTAAGAACTTACAGCAAAAAATTGCGTTTAATATTCAACAAATCTTCGAACTTATATATGTATATGTAAGTATACGTATTTGAATCCATTATTACTTAATTTCATGCTCGTATAGCGTACACAAGATCCATTTTGGTCTACAGTCGTTTTCATCTCAGTTTGGGAATTTAATTCAATTAAAGCATAACTTGTATTTATTCTTAAATCTACATAGATACGAATTGTATCTCGCAGATGACGATTGCGATGGCGAATTATATATTTCATTCACATTGGAATCCCAATGCGATTATTTATCTTTCGCATTCCGAAATAATTGCTAGTGTTTAATTTTTAATGCTTCACTATGAAAAATAAATTTATATTATGTCCTGGCAATTAATAATTATAATTAAATTGCCCACATAAAACAAATGTACACATTCACATAAAAGTGCATCAGTGAATCAATGAGCATTGTGCGTGTGTGTAGGAATGTATATGCAAACGAAACCCTCATGAGATATGAGAAGCCCTACAACAAAAACAATTAAGTTCTGATGTGTTTAAAAACACAAATTAATAAACCATGAAATACGTAGTCTACGCATAATATATGAAATTATACAACACACAAAAAAATCCTTGCACTTCTACCACTGCCGCCATAGCATCCTTTAACGTTGCTATTGTAATTTTGTTTTAATTTTTTTTTTTTGTGGTTCTGCCTCCACATTTAACAAGTTTTTAATTGCATATCTGACCGTAATGAACTTGCATCCTTAAATATTTGCTTCGAAATACATACAAACCAACATGAAAAAAAAAACAAGAGAACCTTCGAAGTTTTGTTTGCAATACTTTTGTTTGTTTATTTATTTATTTTAATTACCCTGAAAGTAGGAAAGTAACCTTATTAAAAGTGATTTTTTTATGTAGTATACATTCATATATCTTTTACATACTAGTATATGATAGATTTATACCAAAGTTAAATAAATATACAGTTGGAATTGGAAGACTTGATATTAAAACTTAATTAATTAAAAAAAACACATCCAGATCCAGAACTCACGCATGCTTATGAGTTTATGAGACTGAAATTGCATTTACAGTTTAATATTAATGGCGCAAATTTTTAGTCGATTTAATAATATGTTAAATCATTTATAGTATGATACTAGGCCAAAAAGAGGATTTTGCTAACTTTAAACCAGTTTAGTATCATACTATTTTCTTAACATTTTACTAAAGTTAAAATCACAAAATGGCTACTTTATTTTTTTAGTATCGTATTAAATCCATATGCCACTTTGACATTTACAAACGTCAAAAAGTTATGTTCGCTTACTTTTTTGCACTATTTTAGGCATGTTTAGTTGTGAGGTATGTATTTAGTTTTTAGAATAAGCCGCGTTATAACTATTTACTATTTAGCGAGTTCAATTCTGTACTCACCCCGAACGTTTCAGTACGAATTACATCGAGCGTGGTCACCGGGAAACTCTTTGGCAGTATAACGCGGATTATCCTAAAAACTAAATATGTCATATGTAAACAACCGCGAAAACCTTAAAAGTTACGTGTTTAGTTGTAGATTATTAGGAAAATAGATTTAGTATGGTACTAGTGAAAAAGTGTTAAAAATTATGAAAATATTAGTAAAGTGCTTTAGTATTTATTAGCAAACTGTTAAGTAGTATCATGCTAAGCCCTTAACATCAGGCTGTTTAAAATCTTGAGCCAATGATTTTTACTTGTGATTTAGGCACTATAGAGCAAGTTTCGCATTCGTAAAAAAAATTGGCTTGACATTTTAATCAAACTTGACAACACGAAAAAAGTGGGTCTGGCATTTCCTTCTGTCTGTCTGCCTTTTTGTAAAACGATCTAAGGCCTAAACGGCGGTTAAAAACGATTCTATTTAAACTTAGTTTTTAAGCATTTTTGGTGATTGTCACAAATAGATTTTAAATCGAAATCCGCTCTAACGATTCTGATTTTTAAAAAATCTGTGCACTACCAAAATTAAGGTAAAATATTTTATTTGGATTTTTTGAAAATTCAATATTCCGAAAACGGTTGAACGATTTTTTTTAAATAATGTTTTAGAAATCAATACATTATATACTTAAAAGTTGTAGGTAACGAAAATTATTTTTTTGGAAAAAAAATATTTTGTAGGTATGTATATAAAGAACAATCTGCAAAAAAATATTTTTAAGACATTAAAATATAATATCCAGTCAAACGACTTATTGACTTCACTGTATTTATTGAGTTTGTACATAAATTTATGTTTTATTTAAAAATAACAACAAACTTTTTGTTAAGAATCTTGTGCTTACGAAATGATCGAACATAAGAGCAAGTACGTGCGATACAGTGGTGCAATTTATTTTATTTAAGTGACTCATTAAATTTTGTGAAATTTTTTGTTCTAGAATGATGCATTCGTTTAAAAGTTTTAATAATTCATATAAAATAATAACCTAAGCTAACATCAGTCGAGGTGTCTTTGTTCTTGGAGAGTCAGGTGTGTATCATTTAAATTAAAAACAAAACAAATTATTAATTATTCTGGGAATAATTTAATTGGGAAATTCTTTTCAAACAAATCTTTTCACCGGATCTCAGCCGCAACAATATACTATACTCTGTCGCAGAAAAATAGGCAGTGTAAGCAAGATAGGACGTAGGGTTGCCGCTCTTTTTTCGATAGGAATGTTTATTTAATCGTTTTTCTATAAAAATAAAAGGTGCGATTAGGTAGGCCTAATCGCTTTTAAATAAAAAAAACACACAAAAATAAAAAAATTATTCATTATCACATTTGTTTTTCTTTGGTGGCGAGTTTTGGACTTTGGAACTGTTTTCGTTAAGAAGTCTGTAAGCTGTTCGTTCACCTACAGGAAAAATATAAGCTAATTGCTTCGGAGCTTTTGTCTTATTTTCAAATATTTACGAATTTTTTGTCGCGTCAACAATTTCTTCTTTTTTTTTTGGAACTTAAATCTTTTGAATACCTTGAAGCCATTTCGAACTGATAAGCTTTGATTTGACAAAAAGCTTATTTAACACAAAGATGAACAAAATTATAGATTAATTATTTAGATTAAGTGTTAATTTGTTAATATCTAATGTCCTTTTCATTTGGTAATCTGGAAGAACTCTCCGAACCGGAATTCCAATCGAACAAGTTAACACTTGATTCTTGATTCTGATTTTTAATGTGAGTGTATGTGTAGGGCGGGCAAAAGCAAAACAATGACATGAAAATGTAGGGATAGACGATGTTCATCGATGTTGGTAAAACAATGTTATTTTTTCGATTTTAACATCGATGTTTTTCAATATAGCTCAACACTAAACGACATTATTGTTGACATTTAATTCGAATTTGACATTTAGTGGGTGTGAGTGTGTGCGGGCTTCTGATTTTCATTATAATTTTAAATCCAGAAGAAAATGTTTCTTCTATCCAGGGGAGAACTCATTTGATACCAATCGAAAACTTTTAGAAGCATTCGAAAGCTTTCCGGACGACCAATCGAAAAAGGCCATCAAATAAAAATGTCAAAGCACAATGACATTTGACATTTGGAAAATTTGTTGCAGATTGGGGACATATTCAAATATCGAACCATAGCTTTCCGGGTAGGTGTTGTTGTAATCCTATGTAAGAACATAGCTGATGATCTGATGCCGAAAAATCTTAAGCTATCCGAAACACTTTGGTATACTTTCCGTCTGTCTGTCTGTCTGCCCTCGAGTCTGCAGCCTAAGCGGTTGGATCGATTTGCTTCAAACTTGGTAGATATTGTCTTTTCCGTAATATGCCCTCACATTTTCTAAATTTTTTTTAAGACGACAAATAACAGTTGCTCCCATACATTTTTTTTTGCGAAAAACGAAAGTATTTTTTTTTCAAAAATGGCTCCTACGATTTTTATAATTTTTATATAAAAAAATCAAATCAAATGAAGGGCAAAGGTACCTTATTATAATTTTATTTTGTTGAAAAAAAAATGATATTTTTTGTACAACTATTTTTTTGGTTTTCGATTCTCTGGGAAACTGTTAATTTGATTTTTTTTTGGAAATTTCTTGCGCAGAAGCTCGTAAAAAGCTTAAGCACTATTGTAAGCCAAAATTTTTCAAAAAAAAAAATAGGAAATTAAATTTTTTTTTTTCTGAAAACTCGAAATTTGAAAAACGACTCAATGGATTTTTGCTAAACTTCGTATTTAGTAGTTTTTTTGACATTATCTTGAATAGTTAAAAAATTATTTTCCTAAAATAAGAAACAACGGTACCTCCCATACAAATGTTAAGAAAACCGTTAAGAAAAAAATTTATTTCTCGAAAACAGCTCTAAGAATTGTTATAATAAATATTTTGTTTTGCGTACTTATTAACGGTATTTCCCATAAAGTCATTTTGAATATTTTAACATTCTCAACATTGAATGAACCGATTAAAAGTTTTTTTAAATATTTTTTTTATGCAAACGGTCCCTAAAATTGTTAATAAAACTGCGTACTCAAATTAAAAAAAAAAAAGTATTTCAATTTTTAAAAAATAAATAAAAAATTTTGTTTGAAAAATTTTTAAAAAACCAGCCACAATTTTTTTTTGAAATTTGAATCTTATATGTATATTAATAATAGATGCAAAATGGCGTCTCAATTTTTCTAAAAATGTTTTTAAAATTTTATAAATAAGAAACTAATTTTCTTAAAAACCGCTCCAATGATTTTCGATTTTTTTTTATTTATTCTTATTTATCCAAGAATTCAAATGGCATCTTTGCTTTTTCTCAAACTATGCAATATAAAAACATTTAATTATGTGTATTATCCATTTATTTCTACCTTATTATTATTCCCTTTTTACGAATTTTTGCGTACGTCACTGAATACTAAATCTAATATAGGCCTTCATACATATGTACATTTACATATACATATGTATGTGGCTTTAAAAATCTCATGAATCTTATGTATGCATATTGCACCTAAATTATAAAGTTATATGCATATAGTTATGTCCATCTACATCCTTCATTTTCATTATTATGTACATGTTTACATACTAAGGTTCCATCTATTATGTAAATACATTTTACTCTCCTAACTTACATATTTAAAACCCATAACCTAGATTTAAATACACATATCTACAAATGTTAGGTAGGTACCTAAGTAACTATTCCTTGAATCATCCATTCGACAATTCATTATACTAAGCATCAAAGTAATCTTACCTACATCGGCATTAAACATGCATAGGATAACTAGACTACCGAACTACTAAACAGCATCAATGGTTAGTCACATTTAAGTTGTTAGCTACAAGAACAAGTTCGTACAATCCAGTCGTGCATTTTATTTATATATTGCACTCCATTAATGACGGCAACTTAGTATAACTGAAACGAAACGAAAAACTTGGTTAGTGAAGTTTTGTCAGTAAATGGCCACTTCCAGTTGCATTTTTGGCAAATCTGATAAAGGATAAAATTAATTTTTTTTTTGCCATTCATTGTCAATATTGTTATCGAGATAAGCATACAAACTAAGCAGATCTTATAAGAATTTCAACTTATATAACTGTTATAGATAGCGTAAGCATAGTGATGACGTTTTCCTTTTTTAAGCTAAAGCGACATTGGCCACGCTATGCTTCTATGGTTCAAAACTTAAACGTAACTAGAAAAGTCAATAGTTAGATACCATCAAATAAACAACTTAAAATTATGTATATGTTCTTAAAGCAAAAATGTTTTATAAAATACATATTTAAATGTAATATTTTATGAACTACTTATACATACATACTTGGAACGTAAAACAAATGTAAGAGAAGCATACTAACGATTTCTATGGGAAATCTGAAAAACACATTTTCTCAAAACTTTTAATCCGTTTTTGTCCCAAAATACTGAAAACTTACCACGTACTTGTGATTGGCAGTTTTTAAGTATGACAGAATAAGCGCCGTGCGTCGTCGAGAAAATGGGATTTCCCGGGCCTGGATTTTATTTGGGTGCTTGAAAATTCGAAACAAACAAATCGTTTTCTATTTATCAATTTTGTTTGTAAACACCTGGACATTTTATTTATTTCTGCATTGCATTTATTTTTCTACCTACATCTAGATTATATTAGATTAGGTTCAAGATTTCAAAGATGTAAATCATTTTATAGTAATTTTTTGTAATAATTTTCATTAAAATCTAATGTCCAACTTTTTTTAGAGCTCTTCAAAATCTTTTAGTACAGGGGTTTTTTAAAGTATACAGGTATCGCTTGACAAGTTCTCATGCATAAAATGGTCGGATATAGATGAGGCTGTGAAACATTTTGGCAATCATCTAAAAGGATTAGGCGCTAGTTATAGCTTTCATTTAAACTCATAATTGAAAACTTTTACTATCAATTCTGCGGCACTTAATCAAATAAATCTGATGTCGTTTTGGTACCAAAATGAAGGTACTAAGATATATTATATTTTTTGTTGACATGTGTTTCTTCTGTTGTGTGTTCTTCCTATCTCTGTCTCTCTCTGTTGTATTAATGTATGTAAAAAGTTTAAGCCAATGGTCTAGTTACCAGTGCTTCAGTACCTCTACTTCGTAGATTTATCTGCGGAGTAGTATAAAATGTAATGTAATGATGTAATGTAATATTTTTTGTCAAACATTTTATTTGCTCTACCACTTTCTTGTAAATTCACTTTTGATTTTTCAATGATGGAAAGCGTTTTCAATGATCAGTCAATGATCATTGAAAAATCAAAAGTGAACTTACAAGAAAGTGGTAGCCCAAATATATATGTACCTTCATCTTGGTACCAAAACGACATCAGTTTTATTTATTTAAGTGCCGCAGAATTGATAATCAAGGTGTTCAATTATGAGTTTCAATGAAAGCTATAACTGGCGCCTTACGAAAGTCAAAAAGATACATTGATGTTAATAATACTTCTGAAGCTCATGCCGATGGCAAAGGAATTTTGAACATGACCAAATTTGAGTTTATTATTGTGGCTTTGCAAAATTATAAATCCTATTAAAGAAGCGTCATTCTTCAAGACCTAGAGGTTATTATTGACGTTCACGTTTTGCATCGTTTGATAACCGATTTAAAACTGTGTCCCAGCCATTGGCTTCCCGTTTTATTCGAATATAAAACTGGATGAAAATATTTCATTATAGTTTCCACCTACTTGAAATTGAAGAGACATTTCGCGAAAAACAAAGTCGGTAGTTGATTATACTGGAATTTGTCGTAGCGTCGCGTTGGTTCGCTTCCATGAAAAATTTAAATGCCACTTTTTATGATTGATTCATCTTGAACATTAAAAAATGTGGTTATATTTCTAAACCCACTATTGTATTTGCTGAATGCGATTTATTCCCAGAACCATGAAACAATTATTCCAAAATGTAAAAACTGTAGCTTTTAAAAAGCGTCTTTGTTAAAACAAAAATATTCATCGTGAATGAAGATTGTGATTTGGGGCTGGTATCGAAGTACCTTTGGCAAGGCAAACTTAATTTTGCTGCACTGTAATTATGTATGTAGTTTTGATGCTGAGAAATCTAGGAATCCTTATTTACAAATAACAAATTTAGTTGAATACAAGAAACTCTAATGGCATTGTATGAATTAAATTGTGTTAATGTAGATATTTAATAATATACTTTTTGATTTTTGATTACATTTACGGAATAAAATTACATTCTTTAAAATTAATTTATCAAAAATTTAATTGATCTTACTTTTATTTGATCTTTCTTTTATTTGAATCTATTTTTTTAGCATTTTTGGTCATCGTGTTTTAGAATTACCAAAACCGGCATTTAATGTTTATCCAGCCACTAAACATGCACTTACCGCACTTTGTCAAACAATAAGACAAGAAATTCGCTATAACAAACTAGATATTAAACTAACGGTAAGTAATTCAAACGTTTTAGTTTTGTATTATTTCAATATTATAGAAATCATATTTAATAATCAGGGTTTCTAATACATACCAATTTTTTACTATTTTTATCCGAAAAAACGACAAAAATCGTTTTTTTTTGTAATAGAATAACTATAGTGCAAGTCATGTTGACATCAAAATAATCTGTGATTTTGCTTTTCAAACGTTTCAATGTTAAAATATCCAAATGTTGGCTACAATAAGTTTCAATCATAGCCGTGGGTAAGTCGCCTCCAGATATAAGAAACTTGTGATTTTACAATTATTAGAGGATTCAGGATAGTTTATTTTTAAACCAGCAGACCTAAGTCTGCTTATTACTTAAAAAGCAAACACTCTGCCTTAAAGCGAGACTCATGTCTACATCCCCTTTCTACAAAAACTAGCAAATATAGCCAGTGGCGTAGTTAATGGAAATGGTAAGGGGATCAAATCCCAACAAATGAGAATCTTTCACTCTACAACTTAATCAGTAATGTACAGCAGGAATTTGACACAAAGAAAGGCATTGTTACTAAAATGGGTCGGAAAAGTACTTCAATATTTAGTAATGCGTCAGTATTTTAGTGAATTCTATTGTTTATGGGGTCAGAAATTCATTGTTATTAATAGTATAAGAAGATGAAATATGGCTGTAGATTAATTAGATGTATTCATGCAACATTCCGACGTCGTAAAATTGTAAAGTTTCCGGTACAAGTTTCATGAACTCCCTAAATCTGATAACGTAAATGAGATTATTGTTCCTTAAGCGTCAAACAGAGTAATCATTTGATATAATTTACACTTTAGTAAAAATTCTTTTCCGCAAATTAAAAATGTCTAAAAAGCAAAAGATATAATTGTATCAGCAAATATGTTTAATTTTATTTGAACAAAAAATTGTTCACTTTTCCACATCCCAATACATTTATCGCAAACTAAAATTTTCTACATCCCAGCACATTGACATTTGGTTGAAGTTCCGTATTCCCGATCGCCATCATGTTTATGACTTTTACCACACGATAATACCTTTCGGAAAGCTTATACTATTTTTTTGGAAAATATTTTATATGCAAAGTTTGACAGTTCGTATACGACTTCGTTCGAATAAACTTTGCTAATTTTACGAATGGCTTTCCGACGCGACGTTGCATGAATTCGCTTGTTATGTTTGACATTTATGTAGTAGATATAGTTAAAAAAATGGCGACTTAAAAGTAAGACAAGTCCAAGTAAGTCAAGTTAATTTGTTACAAAAAATATCAGCTGTAAATTATATTTCCACTACTATAGTTAACCTTTATATGAGTTGTTTGAGTATAGTTCCGACTACTTTCTCTTTTATTCATATAACGACAGCTAACCATTTTTAAAATAATGTTAACTAATTATTTTCAGTAATTTAAATAATTTTAATTAATTGTATAATCAATTTTCTCTAGAGCATCAGTCCTGGAATGGTTGAAACAGATTTTCTTAAAGTATACAATCCAGCATCGTATGCTCCAATTCCAAAATTACTTCCGAAAGATGTTGCCAACGCTGTTATATATGCTTTACATACACCAGCCTCAGTACAGGTATATAAGACAATAGGCGTTTTTCTTTTATCGTTCAGAGCAGAGCATTGAAAAGAGTTCGAACACATAGATTATGCACTGAACTTGTTCCAAGCAGAGCGAGCTCTGAGCTCTGATATGTTTTTTAAACACACTTGGACCACACAAATCTGAATACATCTTCATTTTTAACCATAAAAAGCAATACCTACACTTTTTTGTACACTGATACACAACAGATACTGAAAATCAACAAGCGATCAGCTTCTTTCACCAACTTATGTATCTAATTATTTTTTTCTTCACATTTTCCTTCTTGGCACACATGGCATTTGGTGCGTTCAGCAATTTACTCACATGCTCAGTCAATTGTGTTCGAGCACGTCGAGTGCGATCTACACATGTTCAGAACGAAAAAAGAAACACACATTTGGAGCTCTGCATGCTCTGAGTTAAAAAGGAACACAAACAAATTTTTTGACAACTCAGACTCTGCTCTGAACTAAAAAAGAAAAATGCCTAATAATGGTTCATTATTATTTATTTTAAAATATTTAAATAATTAATAATAATTAATTTTTTTATTAGGTTGAGGAAATCATACTTCAAGCAATACCCAAACCTGAATCTTCTAATGGGGCAGATGATGAATAAGGAAATAAGAGAGCTGAAAATAAAAATTTTATTTAAAACATATCTACATTCCATGCTTACATAATATTTTAATATACATAAGTATATTATATTCATTAAATCCATATAATAGAATAATACAATATGTATATTTTCTTATTTGATATTTAAACAAATTATATTGATGGCAGTTTTCTGGTTTATTGCAGCCTCTTGTCTGCTCTTGTCTTAAGTCTAAGTTTACACAATAACGGAAGTCAAAGTCATATTATTAAACAAAAACCTATCTAAGAACATGAATGCCACCAGTGTTGTAATGAGACTTTTTAAAACGTCATAATTGTCTCTGATAGATAAGACATATACCTAACCTACATAACTAAAAAAGAAACTCGAGATGAATAAATTCCTTTGACAACTATTTTCATATAATTTTTCATCACATAAAATACTTCCCAAATGGAAAGGTTTTATTTCAAAGTGATATCGTGTCCGGAAATCAATCTTAAATATTAATTTTTTACTTTCAAACTTGCAAATACAAAAATACGCCAAAGTAATGAATTTATATGGGTTTTTGTTATAATAAGTTTATAAGTTCTTTAAAAATCCATCCATAAAGCTTTCTCACAACTCTTAAAAGTTTGTTTTAAAAATTCAATCCTGCTTATGCTAACGTCGAAGAATAACTTTTCGTCATGCATTGTGATGAATTTGAAATGTTAAATCTGCTAATCAAAATATTCACTACTTTTCGAAAGTAGGTGGGTACATACCCCTCTGGCTGATGGCGCTGGCGCTGCTGCAGTGCTATCACATTGGCATTTGATATTATTAAGCTACTGGCCAACCGCGACCACAACTAAGACAAGTACCCGACCGACGACGACGCGATGCCGACGTCAAAAGGAAATATAGCTTTTGGGTATGAAAAACTAATTAAGAATAACAGCAAAGTAACTTAGCCTTAGCCAAAAAAATATACATAAAACTAACTGAATATCCTTGAGAAAACTTTATCGGTTGGCAAAAATTTGTTTGAAAAAAAAGCTTAAGATGTAAAATAGGCGTCGAACACTTTTGCTGAAGGTTTCCAAGCTTTCCAATTCTGATAAATCTAAATTCCAAAATTTGTTTGAAGAAATTTCAATCCCTAAGCTTTGATATAAAATTTAAAACAACGTTTTAAATTGAAACATTATTTAAAATAGAACATACCGATAGTGTCCGACCGAAGCTTTGGCTTCCGCTTCGGCCACATTCACCTAAAAAGAAAATACAATAGCCTAGTACACAGGTGGGTAATACCAAGCACAGATGAGAAATGGCAAGATGGGAATCCTTGACCGTCAAACGTGTTGCTGGAAGCTGCTAACACACACACAACTATCCCACAACTAATCCCAAGCCAAAAAAAAAATGCTCAGATATTTAACAACAGAAATTTCGTTGGCGATACAAATATAAAGTTGAGTTGGCCTGTATAGAACGCACACATAGAGTGTCATCCGTCTGTCAGCCATTTTTCTTATTCTCATCCAGCCGGCGGCCGACCCCTTTCACACAAGGAAACTGAGTTGCCGGCAACTGGGAGTTTGTAGGTGAGAAGGGCAAGAAGTAAGGGGAATGAAAAAAATCTCCCCGGTCAACGATTTGAAGAGATTTTTTTGACGTTATGCTTTGAAATTTTCTTAGGTTTCCATTTTGACTTCTGTCTCTGATAGATGTCAAACATATTTTTTTTAAAGAGAAATTGTTTCCTACAATTATATTATTACATTAACTAAACCAAGTGAGCTCCTTAAATAAATTCATTGTGAAAGAAAATTTCAAGTTTTAATTCTTGTAGGCAAGGCATTTAATTCAATCCATCACGACAACAAAAACGCACGGACCAACTAAGCTCTCAGCTTGTGGCTTCATCATCACATTTGGTTTATAATGATGTTGCTGTATTAGCGAGCAGCAGCAGCAGCAGGCAGCACCACAGGTATCAGTCATATCATCCTGTCAGTGGCTTATGTGTCCAACTGTACCAATAAAGCTTCGGTGCATTCCAATAAGTCCAATATAATCTTCCCATCATCACTATCATCTGTTGGGCCCAAGATTTGGATGGCAAGAGAAACGCACAACAAATCAATTTTCTCCTGGTTCATTGTTTTTCCGTGACCTTTTAATATATTAATTTACCAAACCATTATTAACAACCACAATAAAAAAAACAACATTTACCTACATAATCGCACCAGGTTTCTTTATTTTGAATTAATTTTTCTAAAAATAAGCTGCGGTTAATTTATAACTCAAAATTGTGTAGAATTTTACAGCCGCGAAACAAATTGTTTGTTTACAAAAAGCGAATGTCAAATCAAAAGCAATTCAAAAAACGAGCAACTCAGTTTCCTCATCAATATCTTCGTGTGAAAGCTACAAGGGAATTAAAGGAAAACGTCAAAAAAATCTCCAGCAACTGGTTTCCCTGTGTGAAAGGGGACTATCCGAAATCCATTGAAATCGTTGGGTATGTTCAAAAACTATGATAATGGAATGATCTTCCTTCTTAGTGCTAACCTTACCTTAAATTGATATCATTTCAATTTAAAATTGCATGAATGATAAATAAAATTATTAACAAATAAATAGAAGAAAACGCAAATAGTACCTATATATTATTTTTGTTTTTGGTTTAGTGGACTGTGTGGATTTAAGTCAAATTGAAATATCTTATGACCTTTGGTCCAAAATGCGTTGAGCCCAACTATCGTGTCCGGGCGAAATGCATTTTGGACTAAAGGTCATAAAATATTTCAATTTGACTAAAATTATTAACAGTATATAATATAATAACTTAAATTAAGGTTTTTAAACCAAAATGCATATCGAATATGTTAAGCAGTTGCTTAAAATTATACAATAATTAATTAAGCTTAGATTAAACAATATATAAAAGCAAATTCCGTGCAGATTGTATCTACTGTACGCGTATGCTAGCAAGATGTGACATTTCTCTAACGTCAAATCCTAATTTACCGTTTTATGTTCATGAAATTCAAATTTGAAGTTTCTTTTTAATATCTTGCAGTATAGTGATATAATAAACTATAAATAATTACATAGCTGCGATTTATTACCCCATGATTTACTTCGGATTAATTTTAAACTAACATATAAATAAGAAAACAACACCAAATCTTACTTTCTAATAGCGCACGAAATTTCGAACTCTTGCTTACAAAGTCAGCGTTGCCGAAAGCACTACTATAGTAGTACTGTACTACTTTCGACACCTCCGTACTACCGTTCTTCTCCTTTCACACTCGTACTAATATTTGTTTCTAAAAGCGAGACAAATCTTGCATATGCAGTGAAGTGAAACGTCGCCCTATTAAAAATGTTTTTCGTTTTTAAATTAACAGCCCGATTCTCCCCAACATCACTGATAACTCACAAGTCGCAAGCAGAGGTGAAATTCATTTTGTGACTATTTTGGATCTCCCCCAAAGTCACAACTTGTGAGAGTCATAAAAACAATCGAAATTGTTATCTACTTTAGAGCAGGTCACAACTCACAAATAGTTTGAGTTTCGACATTTCGATGCGACATTCGATATAATATTATGTGAAACAATTTCTTTTATATTCCAACATGAAACAAACAGAAAATGAAACTTTAATTTGCATTTGAAAGCCTAAGCAGCGACTACCAAAGAGAAAAGATCAGAGCATCGTACATAAACCCTTTATCAGTCAGCACACAATAGTGTGGTTATCTCTAGGTATTCTATTCGTTCTATAATATATACCATTCCAGATAAAATATAAATTCTTTTACATTTTCTTGTTTGAAACTGAATTAAACGGATTTTTTTTTGATAGTTGTTTATTTGTTTAAACAAAAAATAACTTCATTTATACATACTTGTTTCTTCATTATTACATCTATAATAAAAAATCCGCATCATTTTCAATTTTTATTTTGTTTCTAATATTCAGCTGTTACAATAATTCCACTACGCAATTCACCTTTAGCTGTGGTGAGCTTCGTTGTGAGTTTTCTTGTGACGATTGGGGGAGAATTCGATAAATGTTATGGAGTCACAATAATCCTCACAAGGAATAGTCACAACGACTTGTGACTTGTGATTAGTCACAAGGGGGAGAATCGGGCTGTTAATGCCAATTTGGCAGTATTCAATTACCAACTTGTCGTTAAAAATCGAATTTCCCTGTGTTTATTACTTTTTTTTGTCGTCGCGTTGGCACACCAGGATGAGAAACTTTCGTACGTTTCACCCTCCAAAACCCATTTGTTAATATTGTTGTATTTGTAAATTTGACTTTCTATCCATGAATAGATATGAAATCCAACAAAAATACGTGATGTAGTGAAACTAATATTTTTGCACTTGTGTGCTCGAAATCTGATTGTATTTACACACAGATGCAAAAATATCAGTTTTATCATATACAGATGCAAAAATATCACTTTCACAACGGGAATAGTTTGTAGACAAACCCAAATATCTGAACTTACATATTCTAAAAACAAAACAAAAATCAAATAAATGAAATAATCGAAATTAAAGGAGTTTGCCAAAAATATTACATGACCTTATGTGATCAAATTTCTAAGCGCATTGAATTTAAAATTTTAAAATCAGTTTAAGGTATTAATCCTTGAAACTTAGCAGAAACACAACTTAAATAATTTTGCCTGATTTGATAGATAAAACTAATATTTAAGACCTTGATTTAGAATGGCGAACACTTCTTAATCAAAGCATGGTATCTATTTCATTAGATATCGAAGAATTTTGGTCAGATATAATTTTTTTTAAATGCTCTTAATGAAACACTTTTTCCTCTAATACCGAATTTTGTGCGTGCATTATTAAGTCTTCCCTACAGCAGCGCAGTGGCGGAACGAGTTTTTTTTCTCAACTTTACCTTATAAATGATATAAAAAGAAATAGATTACACATATAAGCACATTGAACGTAAATGCAAAGCATTACTAAATGGAGTTGATTGCAGCAAATGGAACCCTTCAAAAAGCCCTTTGAAATCATAAAAAAAATAGTGATTTCTTTTTTTAATCCTTTTCGTAACATTTGAATATTATGATTATATTGATAAATCGAAATTCCGTAACACATTACCAATTTCGATCTAGGTAAATACCTAGAAATACCTACCTAGTAATAAATAATACTGATATCGATATGTAATATCCCTATTTTTTCTTCTTATTTTAAATTAACATTATTTATTAATATTATAAAAAATTATGGTAAGTCATTAGAAAATAATATGTTTTGAAGACATAATTGCCTTGTTTTTAAAATTACCATTTTACAGATATTATTTCTTTAATTTTTATTATTTTGCTTAAAGAACACATACATTTTTAGACAGCAAAGATGATTGTTTTTTTTCTGAAAAATAAAGTTTTAAAATACAAATTTCTTCCACATGCTCTCATTTGAAAAATTTTACAATTCTGGAAAGGTACTATTATTTTGTTCAAAAAAAACTACTCTTTTTTGGCGTCTGTGCTCCTTTTGAACATTTCTCTCCGGTAGCACTGTACAAAATATACAACGAGCAGAAAAGAGAACACGAGAATCGAAAATTCAGCGGTGAGCTAAGTCTAAGCTTCGATTGTACAAAACTTCATAAGAGTTCAACCGAGTTCAAATATTGAGCCAAGGCTGAACCACGATTGTACGATTGTTCAATGTCATTCAATGAATAAAATAATATAAGAAAAAAATATAAAATAAAATTAGAAAATTTCAGATTGACATTTTTTTCGAAATCAGCAAAATTACCTATTTATGGATAATGTCGTTTTTCATTTCAACCAAAAAATCGATCCCTCGTGGGTTTTTTGAACCCGGACCAGTTCTCGTTTTTTTTTTGCTACCAAAATGATCGATTTTGTTTTTGATACAGGATCACACTCAGATCCAGATTTTTAGAGGGATTTACACGTATCTACATGATACGCGTGTGCTCAACGCCAAAGTAAAGCTAAATTTGATGGAATATTAAACAGTCTTGTTTACACTACAGAATACATATACACACACATTATAAAGAAAAAACCTTTGCCTTATTTTCGTAAAGAAAAATCCGCTTTGCCGGATCAACATTTCAATTTTGTTTTTATTTTTTTGTTAAAAATCCAATACATTTCTATTAAATATCTTGCAAAGACTTTTGTCCAGACTTTAGGTCACACTGTCACAGAATAATATCACAAATGCCATTGCAAGAAATCTTGGGTAGCTATCCATCGAAAATCAGTTAACTGTAACTTTTCCATTTTAAACTTAAGTCATGAGCGGCATCTTGATTTGAATTTATCTTTTATCTACTTATGCATCTAGAGGTAGGATATCAAAAAACGTTTCTTTATTTTTCAACAAAAATAACTATAAAATAATACTAAATTAAAGTAAAGAAATTATTCAAGAAACAAATTTAGAGAAGAAATGTCACAAATGCAAAAATAACTTTTTGAAGGCAAAAATTATTATGCATCAATTAAAAAGTTTCTGAATTCGCGCATTTCTGCCGGAGGGTTCACAAATAGTAGAAGGAAATAAACTATCACCATAGAAATTTTTACGCAGACAGAATGAAGTATATGTACCATATATTTTATGGTATGTATATTATTACAGCTCCGAATTCCATTTATTATTAATTACTTATCCTTGTGGGTTTTTACTTCCAAAAATTATTCCACGTGGCATTTGAAAGGATCCTAATGTAAATGCACAAAAAAGGTACCTAATAATAAAGAGTAGTGAAACTTTTCTTATTTAAGAACAAAATTTCATATTCCAATTTGTATTTTTCTTATTTTTGAATAGTAGGTATGTATACCTTTTATATAAATTGACTTGAATACGTACATGCAGGTCTGGCTGGTAACCTATTGGCATTAACACATGTAAGTATGTTAATAATAAGTTCATTGAGGTTGATTCAAATTAATTAAAAGTTTTTTAAGTGCAATTTAAAAATTAAAGGATTCGAAATCGAATGCCATAAGGTATGCATTTCGCTGAAGCTTTCACCACCAAAAAGAGTTGGGTATATAAGGCGGAGTTGTCTTTTCACTCATTCCAAATTACTTTTGTCGATGAATGTAGTAAGTTCCCTCCGAGTGTGATGACACCTGTAAAGGTATAACTTTTCAAAATTGAAGGAACTGACAAGAGAGCAGAATTCTCAAACTCTCCTGTTAATTTGATCAGATGATTACGATTTTAACTTGGGTACGATATATAGGTAGGTACTAAGTATGACAAGTTACCTATCCGTAAAAAATTAAACTCAAGATTTTGATAAAACTTGACATTATGATGATAGAGAACACCAAAAAAAATGGTTGCCGCAATCCAGTCTGTCTTTCTGACTATCTATCCTTTTGTCTGTGTACAGCCTGAACGGTTGGATGGATTTTCTTCAAACTTGGTACATATTGTTTTTTTCGGTAATAGCTATGCCCACCCGTCTTTTTTTCATTTTTCTATATATATGTAATACGTTTTCGCAAAATAAAAAAAAAACAAAGTTGTTTTCGATATTTAAATAAAAATAAATACAAATTTATTTATTTTTGAAAAATCTAATGGCGTTTCAGGCTTTCAAAATGGCGTTTCAAATATACAAAAATATATGTACTTATTCATATTTGATGCCCAACAAATCAAATAGATAACTTTTTTTATATGTAAAAAACGATACAACACAAAGTCCAATATATAAAATCTTTTAATAATTTAAAACATCCTTTTTACTTTGCCAATTTTTCACAGTATTTTTATTTTATAATAATTTACATATGAGTTTCGGTTGGGTGCATTTTGACTTATTTGTCATCCTCAGCGAGTACTTTTAAATTAGCCTCAAAGTGTGACAAATTATTTGATAGAGAATAGAAAATAGATGTAAGCAAAAACGAATAAAATACACGACTGGATCGTACTAAATTGCTCTTGTAGCTCACAACTTGTAATGTAGCTATGTAACTATTGAAGTTTAGTTAGTAAGGTGTAGTTATCCTATACAGGTTTAAAGCCTAAAAGATTACCTTGATTCTTCGCATAATGAATTGTCGAATGGATGATTCAAGTAATAATTACATAGGTACCTACCTACAAATGTATATTTAAATCTAAATGTTGGATTTTATATAGATGGAACCTACGTAGGGCACTTATTTTAATGAAAATGAAGGAGGTAGGTGGGTAGGTAGCTATAAATGCATTGCTTTAAAATATAGTTGCAATATGCATACATAAGGTTCGTGTGATTTTTAAAGACACATGTACAGTGACGTTAAAAAAAATAGCACCGTGGTACAAGTTTCATTTTAACTTCTTTAAATTAGTGAATAGAAAAATATTTACAACCTCTACTATTATTATGTTATTGCTTGAACTGTCACCTTTCTCTATTGTATATCTCTGGCGTTGAAATAGTAACGGTTCTTTTCTTACGAGGCCATAATGGCGAAAATCCCATTTTTTGTGCGGTAAAAATAATAGCACTGATCGCAGTTTTCGTTACAAAAAAATATTTTTTCTTGTGCATATTTCAAGGTAAGGCAGTCAAGTGTTAGAATTTGCTTCTATTTAATTTGTATATTCATTTTAAACACAAATTGTATAGTTTTTCAAAGAAAATGGGTCGTGGAAAGCATTGTACCAAACAAAAAGGGAAATTATTGAAAAAAATTATCTCGGAAGGTAAAACGTATGGAGTTGGCTGTTCTAACAAAATTATTGGAAACGCAATAATACGAGTATACACACCTAAAACCGAATCTCGTGGACGACAACCTGTTATGACGACAACTCTCATCAGGCGCCTAGTCCGAGAAAGCCATAAAAATTCCTTAAAAAAAAGAGCTCAATATTACAGTTGCATGGAAACCGTTCGCCACAGATTGAGGGAACATAATTTAACTACTTGCAGACCAAAAAAAGTCCCTCTTTTAACTGCAAAACATGCTAAAAAGTGTTTAATATTTGCAAGACAGCATTTGAATTTGCTAATAGAGAAATGACGCAACGTTCTATGGACAGATGAAAGTAAGATCGTATTGGGTGGCGGTAAAGGATCTCGTTCCTACGAAAGCGGAATATACTCCCAAATAAACAAATAAAGTATTTAAACAAGGAGTTTCAAGCATAATGGTGTGGGCCTGTTTTTCCTACTATAGAGTTGGGCCAATATATTAGATTAAACCCATCATGGATCAACACGTTTACGTTAGTATACGCGAAAATGTTTTGCTTCCTTATGCAGAGGAATAGATGCCCCTCTGTGGGACTTCCACACACAATGACCCAAAGCACACCAGTAAGAAGGTTAAAAATGGTTTGGAGATCATTCAATTAATGTGATAGAGTGGCCAGCGCAATCGCCTGACCTAAACCCGATTGAAAATCTGTGGGCTGATGTGAAGAAAGTCTCTGAAACCAAACCGACTAGTAACACAACTTTGGGCTGCATTAATAGTCTACTGGGAGAATATTCCGGTAGAAAGGTGCCAAAATTTGGTAAATTCAATGACCAGACGTTGTGAAGCAGTAATAGCCAACAAAGGCTATTCAACGAAATACTAATTTTGCTGGACTACCCCTAAGGCGCCAGTTATAGCTTTCATTGAAACTCATCATTGAAAACTTTGACTATCAATTCTGAGGCACCTAAACAAATAAAACTGATGTTGTTTTGGTAACAAAATGAAGGTATAAAAGGTTTATAATATTTTTTGTCAAAAAAATATTTTATTTGTTCTACCACTTTCTTGTAAATTTGCTTTTGATTTTTCAATGATCATTGAATGATCATTGAAAATGCTTTTCATCATTGAAAAATCAAAAGTGAATTTACAAGAAATTGGTAGGGAAAATAAAATATTTTGTTGAAAAAAAATAATATATATCTTTTTGCCTTCATTTTGGTACCAAAACGACATCAGTTGTATGTGTTTAAGTGTCTCAGAATTGATAGTCAAGATTTTCAATGATGAGTTTCAATGAAAGCTATAACTGGCGCCTAAGGAATAAAAGCATAGAAAAAGATTTTTTATTTTTATGATGTTTTAGTTTTAAGTTGTGTGATGAAGCAATGGTTTTTTTTACCGCTTATTTATTTGAATTTTTCGAAAAAAAAAAATTTTTGAATAAGTTGCACAAAAGTCGAAATCTTTTTTAAATGTGAATTTTTGGACTTAATATAAGCTTTTCGCATATTCAAAATGTCTCTCAAAATATTGGCTCAAACTTCTTTCTTAAATGAAATCTGGTTCTCGTAATGGTGCTATTTTTTTACCGCTCCTGTATATATAAATGTATGAGGGCCTACATTATATTTAGTATTCAGTGACATACGCAAAAATACCTGAAAAGGTAATAATAATTTTTCATTTCATTTATTTATTTATTGCATAGTTTTACTCAGAAAGATACAATATCTTATAAGCTAGAGCAAACATCAGTATCGTAATACTATTTGTACAAAAATTGTGCTTTATTTATACAAAAGTGGATATAAGTATAAAGTAAAAATAATTTGAAAAGCTAGTTCATATACTTTAAACAAATGTATTTAGATCAATCCAAAACAAAATCGTTCAAGTTAAATCAAAAAATTTCAAATTGGGAGAAAAATAAACGAAAAAATCATCATCATCACAGTCATCATCATTATTGTCAACATCGTCAAGTAAATACATAGGTTAGGTTAAAAATTCTCTTATACTACGTTTCCACTGACCACTAAACCGAGATTTGAGTAGATTTAGCTAAATCGCCTACAAATCTTGAAGATTTACCATACAAATTTTAATCTTCTCAGATGAAGATTTAAAATAAATCTCATTTAAATCTTCAATCGAACTACCCTATTTCCATATCGAAATGAACACATTCATCGGGAAAATGAAATGTTCTCTTCGGTTGACACAGATGAAGCTGCCTGTCTCACTTCTACATTATAAGAGAAAATGAAACGATATATGTATTTTGAATAGTGCTGTCAAAATGAATCTACTTTTGAAGCGGTGGAAACACTTTTTGAGATTAGTAAATCTACAAATTAAAGTTCGGTGGAAACGTAGTATTACTCTTTTACTAAACATGGTCGCACTGCTTATTAATTTTATAGATTCCATAATCGAATTAAATGAACAAAAAATTGGCGTTCAGATACTAAGAAAGTGCAGCGCAAAGGAATAATGTCGCCTGAACTGTCAGATCGAGTAAAATTTAATTTATTGAATAAGTATTCCGGTTGATGCGATTGTATTATATTATGAAGAAAGGTTATTGTTCTGAATTTAAGTAGATTATTGAATGAAATTCAATAGATTGACTTAGAAAAACTTGAAATGTGGTCATATCAAAGCCATAAACATACCGCGCAATACTGTTGAACGCAATAAGATTTCGCTTGTGTTCAAAGTCGCAATTACTAAATATCTCGCAGTAGCACATCATAAGGGTACTATGAGCGTCTTAGCCAAAATTAAACGCGTTTTTAAAGGCGTTATATGATGAGATGCCCAAAAAATCCGAAGACCCCCATATACCTTGCCTAGCGTAAGCCTAATATGGTTGTTCCAACTTAGTGTTTTATTAAACATAAGCCCAAGATTTTTAGCCGAATCAACGAACTCAATAACAGAATTGTTCAAATATATCTTAGGAAAATAGGAAGTGTCTGTTATGGATCTAGAAATGACTAAGCATTAAGATTTTTTTGGATTCAGGCAGAGATCATTTTTGCGGGACAAGATAACAATTCTATTCAAATCTTCATTGACTTCGTGCACACTGCTCTCGAGCATACCCAGCGTAAAACTGTTATATAATTGAACGTCGTCTGTGTACATGTGCATAGAACAGTTAAGGGAGCATGATGGAAGATCATTAATATAAATCGAGAAAAGTAATGGGCCCAAAACAGAGCCCTAAGGGACACCTTTCTGCAGGGGAATAAAAGATGCCATGGAGTTATTAGTAAAAACTTGTAACGTACGCTCTAGGTGTTTTAGAGAAGGGCTGATCTTATTAAAATTTCTCAACCCTTATAACCACCCACTCTTAACACTACCAGTAGGATCCAAAGCTTACAGGAACTCTGAAACTCCTGGCAGCAGAAGCGGATGGGTGTCCAGGTCCCAACTGCGCGGCACGCTAGCATGGCCGATGGTTAGCTCGTCGGATGGGGGGGATTCTTGAAGTTGGAAGTCTGGACGGCCGTTACGTATATTCATGCCGTATGAAATTCGTACAATAAAAATTCGCGAAGCTGATTGTCCCAAACAGAAGAATTCGTTGTCCCTGTGAAATGAGGAGAGTTTTGCTGGTATTGCTCTCTGAGGAATATCCCACCCTATTGTCACACGATCTCACTCTATGAGTAAGACCATGCGACCAACCTGGTTACCAAGACCTCAACTATTTTTGGTAACCCCCAAAGAGTATGAAGACAAATAGTGTACCTATGTCTTCATCGTTTCTGTCAGAGCCACATCCACCAAAAGAAATAACCTAAATCATATTCATGGTATCTAACTAAAGCTAGTTTATAAACAAAATCATTATCGCAAAACCCATCGCAATGAGTTAAACAGAAGCCAAGATAAAATAATGTTGCATCTTAAATACTTGTTTGTCACCATTCGCAAGCTTGACTCAGGGAAAAGTTTCAAATTAAAAAGATACTTAAATTTTCAAAATAGTAAAACAAATATTTTTATTTAAAAGCAAGAAAAATATTATATACTAACAAAAAATATATATACTAAGCACTAATTTAAAAAAATTAATCAAAATTTTTCCTTCAAATCCAAAATTCAAAAGAATAATAAAAAATGATTTAATAAAATCCAAAATGCAGGAAAACAAAACGAAAAACTGTGATAAAGAGAAATGAACAAAATTATATATCTATAATATGATATAGAGAATTAATTCTTAAGTTCCGCCTCTCTCCTTCTCTTTCCTTTTTATCTTTGTTTTAATTACCTTTAACTCAATTACTTTTTTCTTATTTTTTTAAACCTAATAGCAATGTTATGTGCTATCTAATTTCTTCCCTATTTAAACCACTATTTTTTTTATTTTTATATTTCAATTTCACAATTTGAAATTGATAATAGTATTAGACTTTCAGTAAGAATGTGTTTATGTTTAAATATGTAATATATGTATGTATGTAGATTTTAAATAATATGTAATGTAATTATATTCGTTCGTTCAAATGTTAAATTTATAAAAAAAAAGTGACTTACCCCGTCAATAATAATTTTAATTTGTTTTATTTATTTGTCTGACCTTCGATGTACTTTTGTGTTCTAATTCCGTTTGTTGTTTTAGTTCGTAGATAAACAATTCCTTCAGATGGTGTGCACAGCATCGCAGGATTTGCAGTGTTTGTTATTTTGTTGTTATTTTTTTTTTCGTGTATTGGTTATTGTCGAGCTAAACTAGATTTAGAAAAAAAAGAAAGAAAATTTGAACGAACTGAATTTACAGTGAATTTAAATTCAAATTTTGAATAGTGTTCATTTATAAAACTAATGAAATCTTTTAAGATTTTAAAGAATTAATAGCTATGCTTATATTATTTTACTGTTTTTTTTTTTTTTTTGGTTTTTTCTTAATTTAATTATATGTATTGTACTTAGCTTTTTGTTTGAATGGCTTAAGGGAGATTTGATGGTGTATTTTATTTCAAATTATGTTGTTTGTTGAGTTTGTGGTGTCCATATCAGAAACAGAGATTCGATGATTTGTAGGTGGAAAATGAGTCTCGTAACCGAGGTTCTTTTATCGGATTCTTATCATAAATTTCTAGATCTGATCCTCTGATTGTAGATGATGTGAGTGTTCGTATATATGGGTTAGATGATGTGGATAATATGTGGACTGGGTTCTTCTTTTTTTTTTGCAGTTTACTGATGGTTGGTATTTTGTTTGTTATGTTGATGCACAAAAAGCGGTGCACTAAGTACAATACATATATTGAGTAAGACCGGTCAGGTAGGAAAGAGTTTATCGTTATCTAAATTGTTTCTAATATTTTCCAGAACATCAATAAAGGCTGTAGTACAGCTGTGTTTTGGTCGAAAGCCTGATTGATTGATACATATCAATTTATTTGTTACTAGTTATAAAAATATTATTGAATATATAAGTTATATTAATTGAAGAAAACGCAAACAATATGTTTATATTATTTTTGTTTTTGTTTTAGTGGACTGTGTGGATTTAAAGCCAATTGAATGAATTTGTGACCTTTAGTCCAAAATGCGTTTCGCCCAGGTACTACAGCTGGGCTCATCAGTTAGATGCTGTAGTACCTTTCTTTCTAGTAGTACCTGGGCGAAACGCATTTTGGACTAAAGGTCACAAATTCATTCAATTGGCTTTAAATCCACACAGTCCACAAAAACAAAAACAAAAATAATATAAACATATTGTTTGCGTTTTCTTCAATTTATTCACTGGCCAGACCACGGGCAAAACAAAATTCTAGGTGCATGAATCTAACCAAATTCCCCTAGAAAAATATAATTTACAGTGAGTAATCGCTGTAAGTTTTATTAAAGTCGGTAAACATCGATCAAAAAATAATGCGTCTTAGAAAGGTACTACAGCATCTAACTGATGAGCCCAGCTGAAGTACCTGGGCGAAACGTATTTTGGACTAAAGGTCACAAATTCATTCAATATATAAGTTATATACGAGTATTTAAGTACATGCGGTAAGATGCCTTTCAGAAAAGCAGGATGGATGCCATCAGTTCCTACAGAGTTCGACTTAATAGCTAAGAGAATTTCTACAACATCAGCTTCCACAACAGCGGAAAGGCTAAAATCAGTCAGAGAAGTTCGTCAGTAGTTCGGGTAATATAATCAGTAGAGTTTAAGGTAAGAAAGTTTCTGTTAAGTTCGTTTGAATCAATAGCAATATCCTTGTAGCTTATTTGTTTGCCTACACCTATTTCTCTAAGATTCTTCCACAGTTTCTCTTTGGCCAAGGAGGGGTAGAAATAAATGGGTAATACGCATAATTAAATATTTTTATATTGCTTAGTCGTCATAGTTTGAGGAAAAACAAAGATGCCATTTGAATTCATGGATAAATAAGAATATATCGAAAAAAAAAATAAAAAATCGTTGGAGCGGTTTTTTAAAAATTTATTTTTTTATGTATAAAAATTTAAAACCATTTTTATAGAAAAAATTTAAAACGCTATTTTGAAGATATTGTTAATATACATATAAAATTCAAATTTGAAAAAACTTTAGTAACTGGTTTTTGAAAAATCGTTTTTTTTTTTCAAAAAAAAATTATTTATTTTTTAAAAATCGAAAGCATTTTTCTTAGAAAATTTGAGTATGTAGTATTATTAACAATTTTAGGGAGCATTTGTATAAAAAAAATATTTTAATCGGTTTATCCAATGTTGAAAAAGTCGAAAATATGAAAAGTGGTTCTATGGGAAGTACCGTTAATAAGTATGCAAAAAAAAATATGTTTATATTTAAAAGTGAACTGTACTAATTTAAAAACACTCAATTTTTTTTATAAAAATTCTTTGAGCCGTTTTCGAGAAATAAATTTTTTTCTTAAGGTTTTTTAACATTTGTCTGGGAGGTACCGTTGTTTTTTATTTTAGAAAAATAGGTTTTTACCTATTCAATATAAACTCAAAATAACACCAAATACGAAGTTTTGAAAAAATGTATTGAGTCGATTTCGAAACTTTGAGTTTTCACAAATAAATTTATTTTCAAAAAAAAAATGTTTTGAAAAATTTTGCTTAACAATAGCGTTTCTAGGAGCTTCTGCGTAAAAAATTTCAAAAAAATCAAATTAACCGTTTCCCAGAAAATCGAAGACCAAAAAAAATGGTTCTACTAGAGGAACCAAAAATAACAATTTTTTTCCAAAAGGTACCCTTTCCCTTCATTAATGAAATTTTTTTTGGAAAAAAAATGTATGGGAGCTACTGTTATTTGTCGACTCTGTACATATTACCGAACAAACAATATGTACCAAGTTTGACGCAAATCCATCCAAACTTTTAGGCTGCAGACTCGTGTTTTGGTGTTCTCTATGATCGTAATGTCATGTTTGATTGTTAGAAAAAAAATGTTTTTTACGAATACATACCTTGGCTTATTACCTATAATCGCAAGTAAAAAAGTATAATACTAAAGAAAAGAAAATTAGCATAAGCGTAAATCAAAAGAAAACATAACAGGCAATATATATGTATGTATGTAGGTGTGATACTTAATGACATCTAGCTTGAGCTTTGAATAAGGGTGACCGTATAGGTGCTTCCATGGTATGTTCATTGATATGATATGTGTGCTCTCGTACGCGTCGTAACGCTTCTATTTTGATTGTTTCCAGTACTTGTTTCTTTAGTTTGATGTTATTTGTATCCCATTTTGTGTGATTAAGTTCTAGTCCATGTAGAGCCACTGCTGATTTTCTTGCCTTTGGCATATTTCATAAACATTGACAAGTGACAATTCTACAAATTTGTCGCACTTATTTGACAAATTTTCATTTCATATCGTATTGACACGTGACATAATTGTCAGTTAAAGACAATGACAATTTTGTCACTGTCAGACTATGACAAATTTTTCGTCACAATTTTGTCATTGTTATATTTTGACAATTTTTTTGTAACGTAATCAAGAGACTGAATTGATCTGCATACAATATTATTTATGTATGTACGTATACCTATTATGTACATTTAAGTATTTTTGTACATATTATGTATAAGTAAAATAATTGTTTTTCTCCTTCATTTAATTTATACCTTATATAATTACAATCCGTTCCAGAGTATTACAACTTTATTTTTTTACTCAAGTCAAGTTCCGCTGTACTTTTGCAGATGTGAAATTTTTCATTAAATTGAGAATCACTTAATGCACAAAAATCATTGCCAATTGTTTCTTTAAAAATTCGACGATGGCGTACTTCGCGAAATTGCACATCAAATTCTTCAATTTGAATTGATTGAATTCTACAAAAATATCAATTTTTTTATGACACAGAACTTAGACAATTATCAAAATGTCATTTACAAATTGTCACCTGTCACCTGTCGCATCTGTCAATGTTTATAAAATAGGGCACTGGTTTTTGTTGTTGTTGTTCTTTAAAACGTGTATGAATATTTCTTTTTGTTTGTCAAATGTATTTTTGTTCACATTCAGACGTAAATTCATATATTCCCGATTTTTTTAGGTTTTCTGTTTTATCTTCTAAGTTTAATAACAAATTTTGAAATTTTCCTTTGTCTGAATGGATTCCATATTATGATTTTTAAAGACTTTTTTTAAATTATTTGTTATTTGGGGAATATCCTCGGCGTTCGAGGAAAGGGTTGTTATGTTGCGTATGTTTTTCTTTCTTCTGTTTTGTATGTTTTTTTTTCTTCAAACTTTAACAACTACGAGTCAATTTTTCAATCTCCAGATAAACATCCAATTAGTTGCCAGAGGAATAAACCTACTTGGCTGTTAAACAACGAGATAACAACAACGAATTTCAATCAAGAAAAAACAATATATAGAACAATCTGATTTAAACGCCACTTTTGTTTCGAGTACTTTTCAAAGAAATTAATTTCGAGTACTTTTCAAAGAAATTAATTTTTGTTTAACGTTTATTTCAAAGCAATAATTTTTCAAAGTGCCTTCGCAAATAGGTATTTATTTTATTCCTCAAATAAATCCTTATTCCGTTCTAAAATAAATAAATCTTGATAAAGTTGTATCTGAATGTTTAAAAACTGATTTCTGCTATATCTGGAGAATATTTACTAACTGACTGCTTAACTGGCCCTAAGTGATTTAAAAAGATTTTGTTATGTGTATTATCCATTTATTACTACGTTCTACCTATTAGTTTTTACTAAGTTTTGCGTACTTCACTGAAAACCAACATAAGTATATACTATGTAGGCTCTCATACATTTATATATACATAGCTTTAAGAATCACATAAATATTATGTACAGTACACCTAAGTTATAAAGTTAGCCTAATACTATACAGGGTGGCCCACGAATCGTGCTACAATAAGAAATTTACATAACTTTTATTATAATCGATGTATTTCAATAATTTTTTTTTACAGGATTAAAAATTAAATTTTATTTTAAATAACTAATGGTTTTTAAAGATGATAGACCGCAAATGACCTCCACGCTCATCCACGTATAAGCGGCACGTGATCAGAAAATTGTTCATTGCGGCATGAAGGCTTGAAATTGGGATCGAATCAATTATTGTTTTAATGGACTTTTTCAATTCAGTCAAATTCCTGGGTTTCATTTTGGTCACTTCCTGCTTGACATAAACCCATAAAAAAAGTCTGTTGCAGTCAGGTCAGGTGACCTTAGGGGCCAGCGGAAAGTGCAGTTTCTGGATATCAATTTGTTTGGGAATTTTTGTTGGAGCTCCGCCATAACTTTGTGTGGCTACGTGTGCACTTGCTCCATCTTGTTGAAACCAAATTCTGCTGAAAGTGATACGTCTTCGGCGAAGTTCTGGGTAGAAAAACTCCTTCAACATCCTTAAATAACGGTCCCCATTGACAGTTTGTGTTACACCGTTTTCTTCAAAGAAGTATTGCCTGACAATACACCTTGATGAAACTACGCACCACACAGTGACTCGTTCTTGGTGCAGTTAAGTCTCATGGAGAATTTCTGGATTAGATTCACTCAATATACGGCAATTATGCTTGTTAACATTGTCGTTTAACTAAAAATGGGCCTCATCAGACATGAACAAACAATTTATCAATGTGTTGGCTTCTTCGGCCGTGCCCGGGCACGAAAGTTATAAGAAATAAGTTTAAGCCATCATGAAGTAACCGTTATGTAATGACCGTCTGCTAACTCCAATTTGGCCCGATACGTTTCGAGTCGAAACACTTGCATTTGCCTGTATTGCGGATGCAACAGCCACGATTTTATCCTAAACCCGAACATTGGGATCTCGATGTTACGGTCTTCGTTCGATGCTTCCAGATTCGGCAAACATTTTCACCAGTCTCATAATGGTCCATCTACTCGGGGGGTACCGCCAAACTCCAGCCTAAATTCCCTTTGGACGGAAATGACGGACTGCAAAGAATGGTATCGCTGCACTATCCAAATACTTTTTCCAGTGTCCCAAGCATTCATTTTGATAAATCTAAATACTCGTAGTTGCCTATAAAATAAGCCGATTACTCACACTGAAAAAAGTTAGTACGTTGTATTTTTGTGAGATTTCGCTTCGGTGGTAGTATAAGCTACCTACCCACCTACATCCTTCACTTCCATTGTTATATGTTCATATTTACCTATACCTAGGTTCCATCTATGTATGTAGTAATATATACTTATTACTCCTAACTTACATCCATTCGACAATTCATTATACTTAGAATCAAGCTAACCTTACCTACATCGTCTTTAAACCTGCATAGGATGACTAGACTACCTAACTAATAACAGCGTCAATGATTAGTTCTCAGCTACAAGAGCAAGTTCATACGATCCAGTACTGCATTTTATTTTACTTCCGATATTATATTGGCAAAGTTTTACATTTGGACAAAGTCGAACTCTATAGGTTTTAATAAAACTTTACATTACGATGTAGAGAACGCCAAAAAAGTGGGACCGCAATTTCGTATGTCTGTCTGTAGATCGATCTACAGCCTAAACGGCTAAAGGGATTTTCTTCAAACTTGGTACTTAAGCGTTTTAGATGATTGTCTCAAATAAATTTTACAATCGTATTTTGAGCCACAAAAATAACGATACTTGGGACACAATAATTGTTTTGTACAATCTTAATTATCTCGAAAACGGCTCTAACGATTTTGATAAAAAAGGTAGGTACAATCTAAATTTGATCCAAAAATTATTTACATATTTTGTTATTAACGGTGCCTGCTATAAGCCGTTTTTTATTTTCGGCTTTCTCATAACATAAACAGTCCCACGAATATATATTTTTTTTTATTTTTGAAAGAATATTTTTTTTTTGAAATTCAGTTTTTAAATTTATATTATTAAATACTTAAATTGTCATACTAAAATTTTTTTGTTGAAAAAATTTGTTAGAAATTTTTTATTTAAAAAAATTAAGTAAATAAAACTAAAAATATAGGTTTTTTATTAAAAATCGTGTTCTTAAGATGTGATCGAAGATAAGAGCATGTCCATGAGATCCATCCGTGCATTTTATTTGCTTGCGATATACCTGCATAATTTATGTACTATAAGTTTTTGCATTTGGGAAAAATATAACTCCAGATTTTAATCAAACTTGACATTACGATGGAAGTGGGTACCGCAATTTGGTCTTAGTACATTAGCGCAAAATATAAATTAATAAATTATAGCAAGAATTTAAATTATAAAATAAAAAAATCTTCATTATCTCCAAAATAATTTTGATAACAAAATCCGTGTATTATTGTATGTTCTACATTTTGGCTAATTTAGTTTAGTATCGTACTATCTTCTTAACATTTTACACTAAAATTAAAATCACCGAATGGTTACTTTATCTTTTTAATAATATGGCACTAAATCCATATGCCACTTTTACATTTAGAAACGTCAAATAGTTATGTTGGTTTAGATGTGTCTACTCTTTTGCGCGTATTTAGCTGCAGTTTATCCAGAAATTAGGTTTAGTATGGTTGCTAAAAGTGTTTATAATTAGGAATATTTTAGTAAAGTGCTTTAATAATTGTTAAGTATAGTATCATGCTAATAACTTAATATCAGGCTTTTTAAGATTTTGAGCCAATGTTTTTGGATTTTTTGAAAATTCTATAACTTATGGGTTTTGGTAACAAAAATTGATTTTTTTCCCCTACAGATATGTCCAAAAACAGATTTTTACAATTAAAGCCTTCCAATGGGCAAACGGCAGACTTACCCCTCTTTCTAATACCATAACACCATCAGACCAATTGACAGCCGTCGTTTTGAAAAGATTTTGTTTTCAGTAATTATGTTAATAGTGAAATAAAGCTGTGAAAACATACATACAAACATAATAGCAATTGTGTATCAACAATTGTGTAATCCTCCCAATTAATTTCGGCATTTATTTTTTAAGCATTGAAATCGCTTCGTGTATCGTGTTACAAAAAAAAACTTGATTTTCAAATAATTTGCCATCAGATACCTTCTGTTTCCACAGATACGAATATACACCAATACCGTGATAAAAAAAAATCTGAAATCGTACACCATTCGCGACGAAAAAAATCAAATTTCCGATCAAAATCTGAAATTACCAAAAGAAAACCCCATTAGTGAAGCATTCTAAAATGACAGAACATATTATACAAATGACAAGCAAATTTCATCATCCAAAACAATATTGTTAATGCTTAACAAAAAAAAAACCTGAGAAATTTTACACTTTTACAAGACTTGGTACACCAGATCGTGAATACCCCTTATATGTATTGTAGTTTTTTATTATTGTCAATAATAACGGGTGTTTTTTTTTTAGTGTGGATTTCAATCTGGCAATACTTTTTTGGTTGGATTCGTGCGACAAATCCCGATTTCCACAGGAAAATGTTGTTCAGCGATGAAGCTCACTTTTTTAAATGGGTACGTTGATCAGCAAAATTGGCGTATTTGGTGTGATCATAATCCACAAGCCATTGTTGAGACGCCGTTACATCCTCAAAAAGTCACTGTTTGGTGTACTTCTATGGGCAGAGGGAATAATTGGTCCATATTTCTTCAAAAATAAAGCCGGCCATAATATTATACAGTCAATGGGGAATGCTATTGAGCCATAATTAAAGACTTTTTCGTGTCTGAATTGTAGGATGTTGATGTGGACGAGCTTTAGTTCCAACAAGACAGAAGGTCCTGGACTATTGCTTGTAGGGTTCTGTTAAGTCCCTTGTCTATGTAGATAAGTCCGAGACGATTGACACATTAGAAGACAATATTCGGCGCGTTATGGCTGACATACAGCCCCAATTTCTGCAAAAAGTGGTGGAAAATTGGGCCTCTCGGCTGGAAATTATTCGAGCCAGGCTAGGTGGCCACTTTGCCCGAAATCATTTTTAAAACATAATGGCGAACCCTCATCTTTATAATAAAGCTAAATTCTTGGCCATAACATTAAATTATATTCGTTTTATTTCTTCCTGAAAACCACACGTCTAAAAAACACCCCTTATAATTGGATATATTATATTTCCTTATAATTCTCAAATATTTTTTTTTTATTTTTGCTGTTTATTTTATTGAAATGTTGTTACTGCAGCAATAAGACAAAAAAATGAACGATATCGTTGGCTGAGAATTTGTTTGACGTATACGCCAAAATGCATATTTTTTCCTTGCACTTATGCAGTCCTATATTTCTAAATTTGTCTTTCCAAATATGTTATCCTATCTATTGCCAATCCTGAGATATCTAGTATTGTTTTGAAGTATATCCACCCAAATTAATAAGTTATAATATTGGATTGACGTAAACGCAATTTTCTTGGATATACGTCAAATGTTCTTTGCAATTCGGTTGTTTTTTTTTTTTGTATTATTGTTTTGCGCTATGTCCACAGACTTTCATCGTACGACAGAAAACTAAAAAGTATATTCAGAATTGTTAACGTGCATTTCAACGCATACATACTAAAAAGTTTAGTTTTTCTTTGCCATATGTGCATATGAATTTAGAGCACAAGTAAAAATGTTAAATAGAAATATTTTAATAAATAATAATATAAAAGCTTTATAATAATAAAGCTTTTAAATGCGATTTCTCAAAAAAGTGGCGTATACGTCAAACCAATTCAAAGCCGACGATAATTCAACAAAAATGAAAAATATTTAAACCTTAGTTGCGAAGTTTTCGGTGTAAAATAAACCCCGAGTACATATTCATCTTGGGCAAAGAACATCAAACATACCTATGGTGATTTTATTTATAGGAATAATAGCTTCTTCGTTCATCCGCACTGTAGACCAATGAGTTCGTTCAAATAATAAAAATTAGCATTGAATAAAATTCAAAAGTAACGTAATTCCTCACCGGAAACATTTATGCTCTTAACCAATCAACCCACAGATGTCACTAATAAAACTTACCGAATGACCGGAAGAATGACGTAGCCCTGCCACAACTTAACGAAAACAATAAGCCCACAGATGACGTTTTGTGTCATATTTCGTTAAATCCAGTCAGATTCAAGTGCAAATAAGAACTTCGCACCAATTTCTCAGTTTTTTTTAATTTCGAAGTGTATAAAAAAAGATAATTTCTTTCTAATCTTATAAATAAATTGTATTTTAATTACATAGTTGCGTAGAATACACATTTTTCATTCATACTACAATTTGTTTGTTGATTTATTTATTGGCCATCAATCAAAGTAATAGGTAAATATCCACGCTTGTATGAAAAAAAAAGTGAAAATCAGAAGACACTTGAGAAAAAATCCTAAGAGCAGTGACACAAAACAAAAACTTGAATCTTTTTTAAACACTACCACATCAGAGAATAATAGAATGTCCAAAGTGCAATATTTATTTTCAAGAAAAACAAAGAATTATTTTTTCTTTGTTTACTAAATATGTCTTTTCTTCTGAGAAAATGTGGGTACAATAAATTTTCAGGCCAATTGGCGAGAGGTGTCTCTAAATCCCTCGAACTAGTGGCTAAAATGTCTGAGTTGCTAAGTCGGTAACAGCTACAGAGAGCATGACAAGTGGCTGTTAACGCGTTTTCATTTTTTTTACTACTTCCTACTTGCTTCTCGTACGACTAACCATCTATAATTTCTTTATTTTTATTTAATTTTAGATATTTAATAAAATAAAAAATGTTCATCTGGGATTGGTTCACTGGTGTTCTTGGGTACTTGGGTAAGTGAAAAAAGACTAAAAAAATGTATTTATTAATAACCTTGTTTAGACCCAGGGCAAGTAGTATTTATGTTAAATTAGGTGCACTCTCCCTCCCAACCTCTGCCTTTTCCTTTCCTCTTCCACCAACTACAGATCTTAACAAAATTTTGATAAACTTGATCGTTTGCCAACTAAGCAAAACGCAAACACACGGTGCCTCGTCGGACTACGGTCCGTCGATGTCATTTTGGTCGCTTTCGCCAGTTGTTGATCTTCAAGTTCATTGTCACCACCTCCATTAAATTATTGTATGTATTATTTCTCTAATAGGTCTATGGAAGAAGTCAGGGAAACTTTTATTCCTCGGGCTAGACAACGCTGGAAAGACAACACTGTTGCATATGCTCAAAGACGACAAACTAGCACAGCATGTTCCCACACTACATCCTAGTAAGCATCATTTTATTTTTTGAACAAATGTCTGGGTATTTTTTTAATTTTTCTGTTTGTTTTTATTTTATTTTTTTTTTGTAAAAAGCTTCTGAAGAACTGTCCATTGGCAACATGCGATTCACAACATTCGACTTAGGAGGTCACACTCAAGGTAATTTTTTTTTTTAAACAATTCGTGTATATTTTTGAATTGAATTTTGGAACCGTGGGCAATAATAATGAATTATGCGTTTGTTAATACATATATGGGTTTTTGTTGTGCGTTTAGGTTAGAAGGTCATCGTCATGCTACATGCCCAAGTCATTGTCTGTCTAACTACACGTACACATGTCGTCTGCCAATTTCCGAATCCAAAAGATAGTAGTAATTGATTGTTGACAATTTTTAATCCAGTTATAGCTTTACAAATATCTATGTATGTATGTTATCTAAAAACGTGCAATATTGCTTGGTAGATTATTATTTATCTGTTAAATATCATGTGTACGTACACACATTCATACATATACAAATATGTAGGTGTTTTTATTTTGTCTGGCTCTTTATTTGCATACAATTTTGATTTTCGACTACCCTTGGTTTTGAATACAATTGCGTGTGTGTATGTATTTTTCTCTACCAAGTCTAAAATGATTATTATGTTAATAATATAGCACGTGTTAAACAGCGTAAATAATGTTGTAATATAACAATGTGGTCGAATGTATACGTGAACTATAGTTTCACTATTTAAATACGTACTGATGTAGGCCTAGGTGCATTATTTACATTTGCGATTCTTTTGTTTTGATTTTGATAATTTTGTTATAAGAATAATCAGGCAGTAAAAAACTTGAGAATTTTAAGCACAGATATCTCTTTATTTGAATTTTATTAAAAGCTAGCATTTTGATTTGAAATAAATAAGATAAGATGCAATGCAAACGTCAAGAATTGTTGTTATACAAAAAAAAAAAACAATTTATATACGTAAATACGTAGTTTATCTTTCATCTTTTGTATTATTTAATGCGAACACAATTTAATAATTTATCATGTTGGAGTTTGATCATTAATTCTAGGTAGCAGTAATTCAATGTAAATTGAGTTAAATGTTTTTTACTGAAAAAAACAAAAATGAGTTAAAGCTCTCTACTCACTTTTCAGAGAACATTCCTAGAGTTGTATTCAAAAACAAATACAGGTAGGCCTCGCTTAACGCGTTACTCTTTTAACACGGCCTCGGTCTAACACGTTTCACTATTAGCGAACAATTTTCGTTTAACACGTTTAAAAGCCTCGTTCTAACGCGGTATCGGAAACAAAAAAATTTGTTCTCCTTATGTTACATTTACGTTGTTTGTAGAGATATTGTATATTTGTTTTCAAATTCATGCAAGTTATTCAAAATTCATGAGTACTGTTTTCCTTAAATATGAATGAACTGATATAGGGACTTCCCCATAATTAATGGGGGTTTCGTTTGGTAAATTCATATTTTGATCTAAATATAAATTGATTTTTTCGTAAGGAATCGAATATTCAGATTGATTTTTATTTGCTAGAGTATTGGTGCACATTTGTGTCTGTGAACCAGCTAGAGGTATCAGCTGGCAAATATTGACTCGAACGTTGTTTTTAGTTTCAAGTTTGTAAGTCCGAAAATGAGCTTGACGAATAAAATAATTCACTTAAAACTGCTTCCATTTGAACTGAAACTATTTTAATTCTTTCTTGCAACCGAAACAAATTATTATCAAACCAGTCCTTGTCAAACTGATGGCTGTCAATTTTGATGTATATTGCTATTAGTAAAAGAGGGGAGATATCCCGTAAAATCCAGATCTGCCAAAGTTATTTAAAATCAAAAAATAAATCTTTTTGTTTTGGCCAATCGAAGACAAAAATTATCAAAATCAGTTTTTTGACAGATCTAAAGGAAAAATAAATTGATTTTTGTTACCAAACGAAAACCCCGTAAGTGTATGTAATAAAGCAGAATTATTACAGATTTTTTCAGCAAAAAAAAAAAGTAAGCACTTGTTTTTCCACAATTTAAAATTTGGTTTTTACTAATCATTATTTGCCCTGATGATGTCCTAACTAAGACGAAACGCGTTGGCCTTAAAAATTTTTTTAATTAGATATTAATAAAAACCAAATTTTAAATTGTAGAAAAACAAGTGCTTAATTACTTCTTTATACAAAAATGTCAAAAATTAATTTCCACCAAGTGTTAAACTCTCATACTATTGATTATATAAAAAAAAACATTGATGCATTACCAAAAAGGCCACGTATGTATTATTTAATGTCGATTTCGTTTCAATAATTAGGATTCGCTACTAAAACCAATACTTTTTGGCTTTGAAAAGAACGATTACGGACCGAATCTCTTTTAGGGACTGTGTGTGTTGCTTGGCAGCTCTAAAAAAAAACAAATCTTCAATTTGTTAAAACATCATTATTTCGTTTTAATTTCCCGATTCCGACGCGGGGGAGTTCCTAAACCCACTTGCACTTTTTTAATATTTGTTTCCAAGAAGTTTTTAACAATTTTTTTTATTTTTTAATATATTAATTTACTTTTTCTGTACACTGCCACAAAATAAAAATTAATTCACAACACAACAATTGAGAAACGTCAAAACAAATATTGTAGTGTGTGTACGAATCTGTGCACAAATCCGTTTTGAATCCGTCTCCAAAAAGAGATTCAATACGGATCTGTTTTTCCAGAAAAATATTGGTTTTAATTTGAAACGAATTTGATTTTCAGAAAAAAATTGACGGCGGATCGACGGCAAGTCGATGTTTTTGTTGAAACGAAATCGACATAAGTAGTGATAAAGAGCTGCGATGTTCTTGTGATCAGTTTAAAAGTATTTTTTTTTCTTTTTTTAACATTTTATGAAGTTTATATTAGGCGTGTTTTTTTCTAAGCCCCGGGGAAATTGGACGAAAAAAACGATGAGTAGGATAAACAATTTGCATGCTAAATCCAACAACAACTAATCCCCGGGGGTGCTTAGCTTAAACCCAGAGAATTCTCGGGGCTTAGCTATTGGAGAGGATAAAAACTGTGCTACCAAAAACTTTTTCACTAAGTTATCGATAAAATGTATAGAAATTTCAAAACTGACATTTTGACATGTCAAATAATTATCAATTTTGTTTGGTTTGGTTGAGCTTTTGGTGTAAGTGTGTCAGTTGTTTTCCTGACGACCATGTCAACCTAACCTAACCTACCTTTTAATATACATTCCGCAACACAACAACAAATGAATTTTAACATTTTCCGCTTTTGTATTGCCTCTATGGTGTCGTAGATTTTTTCCATCTCGCCATGAGCAAAACCTTCTACAGCGATTTTCAATTTTGCGTTTATTTTTATTATAGGTATATTAAACCTTGACTGTGAAATTATTATTAAATAAAAAAGCATTTCCTGAAGTTGATGTTCGTTCAATTAACGAGAATTAAATGAACTACAAAACAAAGGTTGCTCTGAGAAAATTGTTTTCGGCTGCGTTTTGTTGTACAGGAGCAACCCAATACAGATTCTCTGCTACATCCTAGTTATACTTCAATCATCTTGATCGTCGTCCGCTCTTGCTCCATGTCACCAGTGACCGACGAATGGGGTAGTTTTCAAGTAGTTGAATTCTATGTATTTGTGAAAATTAAAATTAAAAGAAAATCACAATTAACTTGGTTCTTTTTATGTTATTTTAATAGAAAAGTAATTTTAAATTCAATAAATATATCGAAATTACACAAAAAAAATCAACCCGATGATTTTTAGAAGGATGAGGATGAGGCAAACAGTGATGTTTGTTTTTTTCTTGCATTACAGCTGTTCTTCAAATGTCATCTTGCAAATTAATAGTGCTACCAAGTATTTCACTAAGCGCCTTGGCCGTTTTTCAACTAATTCCCCCGGGGATTGCAAAAAAACGCACCTATTGTCAGCAAAAAGCAGTTATGGTGTATGTGTTTGTTTGTTCATTTTATGTATGGTTCCAATTTCAATAAACAGAATTCTAAAAAAAAAATATTTTGGAACGTAACCCCGTTTTTTGCACTGGCTTTTTGTATCGTTTAACACGGCATTTTTCCAGAACGTACCTCCCACGTTAAGTGAGGTCTACCTGTATTGAGTTCGATCGCCTGTTGTGAGCTTCATCAAAATGTTTGGAGATGGATCTCATTACGGAAGATCGATGTGAGAAAGTTCTTGGTTTGATATACAAAAAGATGAAAAAACGATTGAGTATTTTGTGTGAGCTCATAAATTGTTAAGCATGCTATTTCTAGCTCAGTCGATACAAAAATAATTTAAATGGCCGAATTTATAAAGATATTGTAAGATGACCACTTGGTGGAAATTTTCAACAATTGTACAGATTATGTGTGCAATTATTGACTGATGAATTTTTGGACTCAATCCTGGAAACACGCAATGGTGAGCCAAGAAAAAATCAGGTTTTGTTTGCTGTATTTAAGAGATCCTGAATTTCAAAATGAAATTCATTGTTTTTATAAGTGGGTCCTGCAATTCTGTCTGTCCTCGAGTCTACAGCCCAAACGGTTGGCTAGACTTGCTTCAAGCTTGGTACATATGGTTTTTTCGGTAATACGACTACACGTTTTTTTTTTTAATTTATTTTGTAAGACGAAAAATAACGGTACCTGCAAAGGTACATTTTTTTGGACAAAAAGAAAAAACTTATTTTTCTCAAAAACGGCTCCAAAGATTTTTATTTAAAAAAAAAATCAGTTTATTAATGAAGGGAAAAGGTGAGGTAACGGGTTATCCATTTTGCGGTTTCAAAAGTAAACGTAAATTAAACACATTAAATATCTTTTTTCATGATATTTCTTTTTTATTATAAAGTTTGAAAGTTGATATTATGTGTGAAACACTACATCATTTAAATGACGACCACGCGAATTGTTGACAGCATCGATTATTTTGAGGTAATTTTCGACCACTTTTTGACACATATTGGGCGGAATGTTGGTTTTCAAGTTCTCTAGAGTTAAAGGTTTATCTGCATAAACACCGTCTTTCGCGTAGCCGCACAAAAAAAAGTCCAGCGGTGTCAAATCGCATGATCTTGGTGGCCAGTTAATAACGCCACGACAAAAAAATTACGCGGCCAGGAAATGTCTCTTGCAATTAAGCCATATTCGCTAGAGTTGTGTGGCATGTGGCACCGTCTTGTTGAAACCACATATTCTCGAAGTCGTATTCTTCAATAGCTGGCAAAAAAAAGTCGGTTATCATATGACCATAACGCTCTGAATTGACGGTGACAGTCGTTTTCGAAGAATTAAGGTCCAATCACACCTCCGGACCAGAGAGCACCCCAAAAAGTGACTTTTTATGGATGTAATGGCCTCTCTTCACTTACTTGAGGATTCTCCGAACCCCAAATACGACAATTTTGTTTATTAACATACCCAACGAGTGAAAAATGTGCTTCGTCGCTGTAGAAAATTTTGTTCGAAAAATCGCCGTCCACCGCCTTTTGTTCAAGGACCCATTCGACGTATCTACGATGTTGTGAATGGTCAGCTGCCTTCAATTGTTGTGTGAGCTGGACTTTATATGGAAATGCAAAATACGCCATAATGTGCCGTAAGACAGTCCTAATTACTGAGAACGACGAGGAATCGACACATTAGGGTCTTCGGCAACACTTTCCTTACAGCAGCGATATTTTCAGTGGTACGAGCGAAACGATGATGCACAGGCCTTACAATATATTTAACCATTCCAGTCTCTTCAAATTTCTTCACAATTTTGCCAATTTTTTTTTGCACAACATTTTTAGTAGAAACATTTTTTTTCCATTTTCTGGAAAACGGCTTATATATTTTTTTTTCAATTTTTTATGCAGTAGCTCCTAGAAAGTTTAAACACAAATGTAAACCAAAATTTTTCAAAAAAAAATCTTGGTTTTGAAAACTCAAAAATTCGGAAAAGGCTCAATGGATTTTTTTTTGAAACTTTGTATTTAGAAGTTCTTTGGCATTATCTCGAATAGTTAAAAAAAAAACTTTTCCTAGGATAAAAACAACGGTACCTCCCATACAAATGTTAAAAAAAATAACCGTTAAGAAAAAAATGTATTTCTTTAAAACGACTCCAAGAATTTTGATTTCAAAATGTGTATGTTCTTAAATTAGTGCAGTCCCCTTTTGAGAAAAAAAAAATATTTTATTTTGAGTACTAAAGCTGGTATTAGACGGTCCTTGTAATGTGTCATTGCCATGACACTCTAACGTCACAATGACGTATTTGTCTGTCCTGAAAGTGTCACGTCGTGTGATCGTCATTGTTTTGCATGTCATTGTAGTGACAAAAACAATGACAAGTACCGTGACACGTCACTTTTAGGTCATTGCAATGACAAATTGCCGTGACCGTGTGATAGCCCTTTCATTGTTAATGGGACACCGTGACACGTAGCCTGTCGCTGCAAGGACTGTGTCCCAACCGTGACACGGCAGGAATTTCTGCCATGTTATTATTTGTCACGGTAGGGAATAGTTACATAGGTACCTACCTACAAATGTACATTTAAATAGGTTTTAATTATGTAAATTAAGAGGGTAATTTGTACCTACCTACATAGATGGAACCTATGTATGTAAATATGGACATATATAATGAAAGTGAAGTATATAGGTGGGTAGGTAATTATATATATGTGACGTTTGCACAAATGTTATATTATAGTTTGAGGGAAAAAAAGATGCCATTTGAATTCTAGGGCAAATACCGTAAATTTTGTTCTGATTGATAGCTAATACCAATTCTCCGAAATTGTGTATCAAAATCGTTGGAGCCGTTTTCCAAAAAAATAAGCTTTTTCTTAACAAGACAATGACTCGGTTGATAGAAGGCGTGTGATCGTCAGTGCTAAAAATAATAAATGTCATTGCAGTTTAGGCTCACCTCCAATGATCCGCTGTTTGAGAGTTGTCACGTCGTGTGATAGTCATTGTTCACTTCATGTCATTGCCGTGACACCGAGACACAAATATCACCGTGACACACTTTGACGTTCATTGTATTTTGGGACAACAATGACAGACATGTGTCATTCGTGTGATAATCATTGTAGCTCGCCATGACATGATTACCTTTGTCACGGCAATGACGGTGGTAGGACCTATTTTGTTGTGACGTCAGAGTGTCACGGCAATGACACATTACAAGGACCGTCTAATACTAGCTTTAACAATGGTGCTTTCCATAGAACCACTTTTTATATTTTCTACTTTCTCACTGTGGGATGAACCGATTAAAATAATTTTTTATCAAATATATATTTTAGCAATATTTTTATTCAAATGCTCCCTAAAATTGTTAATAAAACTGGATGCTCAAATTTTCAAAAAAAAATGGTTTTTCGATTCATAAAAAATAGATACAATTATTTTTGAAAAATACTATTTTAAAATAAACACATGGAATCAGAGGTACCACTGCTACGTTTGTGATAATTTAGTATGCTTACTACAATAACCCTGTAAAAGCTTTAAAACAGTACGAACTTATTGGCATCTATTACAGTCAGAGTAGAAGACAAGCGTCATATCTTCCCTGTACTGACTATTTTTATTGGACAGTATAATAATTTTTCAAAAAGTAAGTGTGAAATACAAAATTAAAACATCATTATAAAAAAGCTTATAATATTTAGCTAAACAAAAAATACGTTGAAGGAGCTGGAAAGTAACTTGCGAAACGTAGGTTACACTAGATGAATTCGTTTTTTTTATTAATTGATCATCTAAGCTCAAAATAATCAAATAACTCAGAAGTTATATGGTCAAATGATCTAATACACTATTTTTTTCATTTCCTTTTTTATTTTTTTAAAGGAGTTTTTTTTAATTTTTATCTGAGTATATATACTAATGTTAATCTATTTTATATTTTTTTTTTGAAAAATAAAAGGGGTTTGCAAAATTTCTTAATCCGTTTGATTTAGGCCTTCCAAAAAGCTGGTCATAAAAATAGAAACACTTGAATTTATTAACAAAAAACAAGACATTTTGATAACCAATGCATTTTTTTTATTTATTAGTAAAGAATATTTAATATTTCGTTGAAAAACCTTTATTTTTCAACATTGCATTCATTGGATTTGGCATAGAGTCTACCAACTTCTGGCACTTATCTTGTGGAAGCAAATACCACACTTCTTGGGCAATTCTGCAGAGATTCGTTTTGTTGGAAGGCTTATGCTTACTAACCTCAATCTTCAGCTCATTCCAGAGGATTAAGGTCCGGTGATTGAGAAGGCCACTCCATAACGTTGAATTTGTTTCGCTGAAACCAGAGATTTGTTGACTGCCGTATGCTTAGGGTCTTTGTCTTGCTGGAAAAGCCATTTAAGTGGCATATTTTCCTCAGCCCACTAAAGCATAACATTTTCCAGTATGTCAACATACGACTCCTTTGTCATTATGCCGTCTATAACGAATATTGCATCAACACCCCACCAAGAAAAACAACCCCATAACATTAAGCTGCCACCTCCATGCTTCACGGTTGGTTAGTTGGACTTTAGATGACTAACAAACTGTTTCCCATCCATTCCGAATAAATTTATTCTCGCTTCGTCGCTCCAAAGCACATTCCTCTACTGCTTCTTGGCTGAAGTGGGTCGTCTTTCATGTGATTCATTTTGGCAAAACAGATCCGCTTCTGGGTGTGTATTTTTTTTAAAGGGCACCTTCCTTGGAGATCGTGCGTGAAGGTCAGCAACCTGCAAGATACGACGAATAGTTCTAGAACTGACTGGCGTCTCTATTTTTCGCTGCAAATCTTTTGATTTTGGTTTCTTTAAAAATTTTGGAGTTTATAGCATTCCACACCATTCTTCCAGAGCGCTCAATGATTGTTGCGATCTCGTGGATCCACTGTTGTTATGCAGAACTAAATAGACTTCGCGTTGGTCTTCAATGCAGTGTTTCGCTCTTCCCATTTCTAAGTGACATATTAAAAAAAATGTGCCTAAACTTTAAAAAATTATTCTCAGATAAAAAAATCTCACTAAAATCTTGACTTCTTTAATCTAATAACAAATGTTTTTGAGCTTTTATTCAAATGTTCCTATTTTTTTGACCAGCATATATTGTAGTTGCAATCTACTAAGTGCAAATACCTTTTGTTTAATCACAACATCATACGTTATATAGATTGGCAATATATAAACCGTTACAATAACGCACCAATTTGTTAACATGTTCGCCTAACTAAGTGCAAGATACAGTATTACCTAAAAGTAAGGAGTGCTGTATGTACATATTGTATGAAGATAAAGGGTGTTTTCATAAATGCATAGTTGCTTTGTTTACATGCGATCAGTTGCGATCATATTAACGTCAGAAAAACTATTTGCGCATGCATTTTATATGCATTTATGAATACTTTCTCTGATAAGCTTCATTTTCCTGTGGACCAGAAACAATTCTGATGTGTATTTTTAATTTTGAGTTCAACTTTGAAATTTAGACAGATGTGAACAGTAAACGAAGGTGTATCACATTTACATCATACTGTCTCTTTCTTTAAGAAAAAAAATCGGAATGCATGTGACATTTTATATTTGCGCATTTGTGCTACAAATATTTGCGTTTTACATTTATGAAACTCTGACATTCATCATTTGCATTTATGAATGCATGCATTCGTCGGACTTTGGCAACCATGCATTTATGAAAGCGTCTAAAGTAAAAAATGTTTATATACATTTACATAGTAATTTTCAATACAAAAATTTACCATCCGTATGAAATTACAACCAACCTGTTGACAACCTCTGTCGCTACTGTCAGTGCCATTTATTCAGTAATTGGTGCTTTTTTGGAGTATGCACTCTTCGACCAAGATGGGTGTTTACAGTGTTTTTGTAATGGGTTGGGAATTCAAAGTCGATTATGCAATATACGTGGGCTCAGGAAGAATTTCGATACCATTGTTGAGAGCCCGGTTTACTCGTCTTAGCTTGAAGTTTGGGGGGTGGTTCTTGCTCTCTGATCTAGATTTGCTCTTTTTGTTGAAATGAAACTCTCAAAATTCAAAAAGATTAAATCTTTTGTCAGAAAGATCAGATCTTGTCTTAAATGAAACTCGCTATTATTGTATTATCGCCTTTAGGCACTTCGGACCATTATTTAATATCAGCAAATTTCTAAAACTTCTCTGTTTAAGAAATAATTCCTAAGAGGACCGTATGGCAATACGAGAAAGCCAAGTGGGAGGGTCTGAATAATTTATTAAGGATCTTTACCTATTCCTTTACCTAAAATCGCGTTGACTTTAATGCTTCAAAAACTCAATGCTGTCTCCTATCTTCAAAGCGTAACCCTCCCCCAATGCCGTTCTCCATGAGCGGCGCTTGTATCGAGGAAACGGAACAACTTGCAGTTCTTGGTATGTAGGGATACTCATCAGCTTAACCTTGAGCCCAACTTCGGGCGTACTTTTAAGTATAGAGATTCCTTCTTTAGCCGCACTACGCGATTTTACCCCGCCGTATTTTTCCCTCCCATTGCGATATTCAAGCATTTAAAACAAATGTGCATCGGTATCCCCTATCTAATCCTATCCCAGTTTCCTAATCGCTCGCACTTTGTGTAAACATTTTAAATGTATTCAAAACCCCTTGAGTGCCACAAAATTATAAAAAAAATATTATAGTCATGGGGTGTTTGTTTTATGGAAAGATATTTGAAGGTTAATAAGATCCAGCTCGTAAAATTGTTTGTGTTGACAAGCAAAATTTGTGCATTTTTGTAGATAATCCGCATGGGCCCTGGGGTCTGGTGGAGTCACCGACCCCTATCTTTCTTCGAAAATTGTTGGGTGTGTTACGCTAAACGGCATACGCTAAAGAGCCATGGTTAGTGAGTTTCATTCCCCAATTGAATGTATAAGATCTGCATATTTTTATTTTGACCATTTGGGTTATTTACTGCATTTTTATTAATTCTGGCGAGTGATGCGGCGACTTTTTTCTTAAAGTTTCTAGAGTATGAGGTTTGTTCTCCCCAACATAAGGCGACCCGAAAACGCATCCTTGAAATTGTTTTATGGCAGCTGCTCATTTTATAGTTTCTATCATATGTCGTGTCTTATTATATTAAATTTGATACAAATTCGCTCATCCGATTAAGTTCTAGGTATACGTTTATGTACCGTAATCTTAAATTTGGGTTGCTAGAGTAGCAACTTTCAAAAATTAATAAAAATAAGATTACAGTTTCCTAAAAGTATGTACGTAAATAAATAATAAAATTAACATTCTTATTAAAAAACAATTGAACAAAATTATTACCGATTGAGATCAGCATGTTGAGATCTTTTTTTTAAGAATTTTCCATAAGACCTTTTGAAACTTGATTTTTTAAACCGCGTTATATATACATGTATTTATGTACTTAACATTGTCTTTATAGCACGTCGTGTGTGGAAAGATTACTTCCCAGCGGTAGACGCTATAGTTTTCTTAATAGATGCTTGGGATCGTAGCCGTTTCCAAGAAAGTAAAAATGAATTGGACTCCCTGCTGACAGATGAGGCTCTCTCAAATTGCCCTATTTTGATCCTCGGCAACAAAATCGATAAACCTGGTGCTGCCAGTGAAGATGAATTGAGGAACGATTTTGGTCTATACAGGCTAACCACAGGAAAGGTAATTTATAACCCATTATATTTTCGTTTTCGTTGTTCTGATAAATTTTAATTTTATTTCAGGGTAAAGTAGCTCGATCAGACTTACCCGGTCGTCCATTAGAATTATTTATGTGCTCAGTGTTAAAAAGACAAGGCTATGGTGAAGGATTCCGTTGGTTAGCGCAGTATATCGATTAATCGCCATATAGGAAAAAAACAAAAATATATATACAATTGTAAATTTTAAACAAACAAAAATCTTATATTAAAACAAAAAGGGCAGAAAGCTAAAAAAGCCTTGTGTTTGCATTGTAAAAATACAGATTTACAGTTTACTTTAAGAAGTGATTTTTAATCAAATAAAATATTAAAATTTAGGCGCGTGTTTGAATTGAGCATTTACCCGTTTCGTCTTAGCAAAACTTTTGGTCGTTCAAGTAATTTATGCTTGCACAGTTAACGGCATTGCTAAAACGTGACGTGTAAATGATTTAAAAAACGGGACATTTTTTAAAAATTTATTATTTATTTTATCCAATTGCTATCTCTTACACAATTTTCAATAAAACTTAGAATTGATCTGTTAACAATTTAATTCGGTACACATACAGAGTCATTTGCTGTGATTTATCGAACTTTTTTTTTATAAATAATTGTAATTATGTAATAATAATTTTGTTTTGCAATAATTATTATATTATAAAAGACTAGATTTTTTTTTAAATAAAAAAAATCAGAAATTACATACAAATTAACAACAACACTTTCTCATAAAAGTTAAAACTATTTTTTAAATGGGCTTGTATTCGTTAAGTATAAGTACATATAAAACAGTTTCAAAATAGAAGGTTAAAGAAAATGAAAGAGGTTAAAAGAATAATAACTTGAAACACACTCAACAAAAATTGTCGAAAACAAGAAAATAAAAATCTTATTTTTCGTTTTTTTTTTCTAAAAAAAAATAATTAAAAATGTGTTCTTTTTCAAAGTCTTAGAAGCAATGCCGCCGCAACTGTAGTAACATTGTGTATCGCACAAGCAATCAAACGTTTTCGTGCGTGCGAACGATTTGCTTCACGTAACTGCAAGAACAATACGATTTATTCACACGTGCGAAAAAAAAATCAGACGAAAGCAAATTAGCTACTCGACTTTTTTAATATTAGGTAGTAAAATGCGATATTTATTTGTATCGGGAATAAACTTTCCCAGGGAATTTTGCTGTCATTAGATACGGTTTTTTGTTCAAAGGAAGATTTATTCTATGGGAGATTCACGTTGGAGGGAAAAATCTCGAGGGAACTAAATATTCCGTGGGATACGAAATTTTAGGGCCCAATATGTCTGGTTTGTTTTGTATTAATACAACTATTGTAAGCTCGATTTTTGTTCAAGTTGTACATAATATTGTATTATAAAATACATATTTATTTACACTTTTCCGCCATTTTTCAAGTATTCTAACTAGCTCATCCCTAACCCAATTCACTAATTAAAAGTGTGCAATGTACAACATACGCTATAAAACCTTATGGCATTTTTTTAGCGATCCGGTAACTGTCTCAGTTTCGGGATAACAACTGGACACTTTTCGATTCTGAATTTTAATGTGATTGTACCTATATGTGAAAATAATTGTGTACATGAAAATAATCAAAATCAAATACATATAACAGCCCCATTCTAAATAACAATTCCAAGAGAAATATTTCTCTTCCCTACTCTCTTATTACAACTCAAAAAGGTCCCGGGATTTGTTTCCATTTCCCTTATTCTAAACAAATTTCGAATATAAAAAAGGAACATTTTTCTATAACAACGTTGTGTTTTGCGTAAAAAGCCAAAGCAAATACCGGTTAGTATCCTTCTTCAGCAAAGAAACGGGCAAACACGCACTCAGTTTTATAATTGCATACATGCAACAAGGTATTTAAACGCAAACTTTGTTAACTCTAAAGTGTTAAGCTAATACTACGTTTTCACCTACCACTTAATCCAGATTTAAGTGGATAAACCATAAATCCTTCTAAATCTTGAAGATTTCTCATATAAATTTTAATTTCCTTAATTGAAGATTAGAAATTAATCTCATTGAAATCTTCTTCGAAGTAGAAGATTTTCAAAACAAACAAAACTTATTTCGTGGAACGGGCCTATTCAAATATCAGGTCTGATCCAGACCTTTGGGCAGAAATTGGTAGATTTGTCAAAACTTGAAGAGTGGGGATAAAATTCTCTCATTGAGAAATGAAGTCCGAAAAAGTCTGGAACAGCTTGAGCACAATTTTCTGCCAATTTTTAAACGTCAACACATTTGTTTTTTTTTTATTTCTTTATTTGCTGTAAATTCACATTTTTTTCTCTTCAAACTAATTATTTTGTATTTTAGTGTTTCTAAATTAATTTATTTGTTCAACAAATATTTTTCCACGCCAACTACGAACCGTTTTTTTTTTCGTTTATGATAAACGTCAGTCTGAAAATTGTAAATTTTCTGCCCACAAATTGCTGCCTACAAAAATTTATTAGGCAGGAATTGGCAAGAAATTGTCAGGAAGGGGAAATATTTTCCTCTCTCAAGAGCGCTCTCTTCTGACAAAAACTACCAAATTTGTAAGTCTGGAACAGGTTTTGGCAGAAATTGGTGCCAATTGGCAGACTGTGGATCACACTTATCATTTTCTCCATTTAAAATCAACAAAAAGAAAACCTGTCATACAATATTTAATTTATGTGTGTCTGTTGTAATTTGTCGTTCCCTTAATTCTATTTTTGTTTCTAAAAATGTATAAAAATAAAAGACACTAAAGTTACAATAACAAGAGCGGTCTTAAGTCCAATTGGCTAATACACCCAACTGAAGTACTGGAGGAACTTTTGCATTCCAATCCCTAGATCCGACGACCTTTGGCCGAAGAAAGGGCAACCAACATGCATCCTTCGGAAAACGAAGCAAAATATTGGAAAGATTGGGAGTTTGTTTTCATGTTATTTAAATGTGTACTTTAGCAAACCAGGTATTTTTTGTGTTTAATTATTGCGTATATTTTTGGTTGAAATTGAGAACAATTTCCGTTTAATGTTTTTGAGCATTTTAACTTCCTCTCGCAGTTGAACCTCAGTGTGGAAACGTCAAACTAATCTTTTTTTCTCTGTTGAAAACACTTCAAGATTAATTTTTATGTCGTTTTTATTTGGCAATCCGGAAGCCTTCCGGACTCTTCTGAAAGCGTTCACTTGGGAAAAAATGACAGTTCTAATTCTGAAAAGAAGAGAATTTTGCTTCTGGATTGAAATCAGAGGCAGAATCACTCATTCAGAAACAGATATATAGCTATCCTGATAGGTTGGTGTTGTTGAATTCCCATGAAAGAATACAACTGATGACGAAACAGCTGATACCAAAAAAAAGTCCCAAGCTATCCGAAAAACTTTGGTATACTTTTGTTTCCCATGAGAAATGTCAAAACTATATGCACAAGCCAATACAAATTTAAACTATCCGATGTTGGTTGTTCAGGAACTTCGATTGGCCGTCCAGAACACGTTCCCCCAATAAAACAGCCGTAAACAATTTGACTGATTCTGAATTATATGTATTACTGTATTTGTGAAAATTAAATTAAAAGAAAATCACATCGGCTAAAAAGAATTTCCAAAGCACTTGATTTCAATTTAGATACACATTTTCTTGTATCCATAATAATTATAACTTGCTTCTTTTTATGTTATTTTACAGAAAATGAGTTTAAATTCAATAAACACAACGAAATTACACAACAAATCAAGCCGATTATTTTGACATTTTAATTGTGTAAGTGTATTAGTGATTCTGTTTTCGATTCTGAAATGAAATCCAGAATCGTTTTCTGTTCTGTTTAGAGTAACAACTGTCATTTTGTGGTGGTCCGAAGAGTTTGGACGGCCAATCGAAAAGGCCATCAATAAATTCAATGTAAAAAATACATTTATGAACTCTCCCTTTTATGACAGCAAATGTCAAAAATAGGCAAATGACACCCTGGCATAATTTGTGTTGTGGTGATTTTTCTCTAAAAAAAATAGTATAGAATATAATAAATATTCTTTCCAACTTTGCAATACAATTTCTTCCAATATGCAGTCGCATAAGAATACATCGGCAATAGAAGCATCAACTGAGCTCTGCTTCGATAAAAATGAATTCATGAAAGTAAGTTAATGGCACACAGAAAAGGATCCAAATTGTTCAAAACCTATTTACGTATCTTCTGTTTAGACCAACTTTTCAGTTGATGAGTTCCTCCACCGAAATCGTAATGCTCCCAGCTTAGAACAACTACGTGATAATCTTGGAGTCTATTTAAAAGTTCTTAGATCATCAATGATTGATCTTATCAATGAAGACTATGCCGACTTTGTTAGTCTATCGGCTAATCTTGTCGGATTAGATCAATCGATCGGAGCTATTCGGAAACCTTTGGAGGTGTTCCGTGAGGAAATCTTAAGTATCAAAGACCTAATCAACGAAAACGAACAGGAAGTCAGTGGGTATTTGAAACAAAAGAACGATTTACGAATTTTAAAAAGAAATCTTCAAAGTTTAAAGAAAGTTTTCGAGACTATGGCAAAATTGGAAGAGCTTCTTGCAAATAAGCTGAAATGTGTGGCTATCAAGCCGGTTGACTTAGAAAGAGCGGCTCTTGAGTTAATTCAATTAAAATTCAATAGGAAATTCTGTGAAGATTATTTAACCAGCGAACAGCTGGAAAAGATTGGAAACTTAAACGAGGAAATCCTTAAGAAATTGAGGATTCTATTCAATTCAACACTGAAGACCTCGACTAGTACAGCCAGTGAGAATTTAGAACGATGTCTCCGAATCTATATTACCCTCGATGCTTGTTCTGAGGCTGAATCGGTATTCAAAGAAGACATTGTCGGGCCGTATATGGCCAACACAATCTCAGAACATCATCTACAGAATTCTCCTCAAGGTTTGGCTGGCATTTACAACAAGGTTCTCAATTTCATTTCGCTGCACATGACGGACTTGCTCAGGATAACACAATATTCTGACAAAATGAAAGGTTTCAACTTTTTAGTCAATAGCTTTTGGAGCGATGTTGAGCAACGCCTCGAAGCACACATGTCTTCAATCTTTGCACCTGGTAATTCTGAAGTTTTCTATGTAAAATACAAATGCACGAGAGATTTCATTCAGAAAATCGAAGAGATTCTTCAAAACGAAGAATCAGTTCAATTGTTTCGACAACATTCGCAAACCAAAAGCTTTCATTCCCGATGGAATCTGCCCGTTTATTTTCAAATTTGTTTTCAAGAAATTGCTGGCCAATTCGAGGGTACTTTAGATCCAGTTCTGGATGACAGTAAGATCTCTGATGCCAACAACTTCCATTTTATTGCTTTCAATTCAGCTGTGCAAGCTATAGAGCGCTGTTGGTCGGATGGAGTGTACCTTTACGAGGTGTTTCCAAAGTTTTTTAAACTCACTATACAAATTATTTTGAGACTCTCACATTGGATCAGCGATGCAGTAACTGCACTTCAGAGGAAGGATTTGCTTCTTAAAATTTCCAGGACAAACATGATGGTCTTTCTCTATGCAGACACGACGAAGTTCATTGAGGAACTGCCTCATGTCCTTGGTCTGATGTCATCAAATATATCCGAAAATAACCATGTTCTTAGCGATTCGATTGATGATATTAAAGAGACACTTCAAGGACATCTAGCAGGGATAGAGAAAGCTCTAATTGACATTCTGACTGTTGAAAGTATAGAAAGCATCCAGCAAGTCAATGATCTGCCACGTTTGTATAGAAAGACTAATAGGGAGGTTCCAATTCGTAGTTCTGGCTATGTGGACCAAATGCTAAAACCGGTTAAAGTTTTCCAGGAAGGATTGAGCGAAAAACTGGATGAATATATTGTTCAAAGAATTCTCAAGCAAGTCTTTGTAAGAATAACAAAAGAGTGAGTTAAAATTTTGTTTTGAAGTTGCTTTGAAAAATGTTTAAAATTTTTTTTTCCTGCAGGTATTACGCATCTGTGACAGAAGTTTTAACTTCAGTTCAAAAGACCGAGGAGTCATTGCGCCGTTTGAAGAACCTCAAAGAAAAAGTTAATAGTCAACAAACATCAACACCAGGCACAATGTCTGATGACGATAAGATACGATTGCAACTTAGGGTAGATGTGGGAGCATGGACAAAGGAACTATCAAAGATGGATTTTATGCCAACACAAATCGATAAACTATTGGATTTAAATAATATGGTCGAGGAAACGATAAAATTGAGACACGCTCAGAGCTAGGCTCTGGAGATTCTTAAATGATGAGTTAAAAAAAAAGTATTGTGATTGCTTTCATATTTATCAATTAAATAATAATACATTTAAATATTCTAAAAATACATTTCCGATGCTATTGTTGTTTTCATTAGTTTTTTTTGGTAAGCGACGGGACGTACATCCTCCCAGAAATATCAGTAACACTGCTCTAAACGTAATAGAAACGAATTACGACCTCATATTTTATTTTTGACCCTGTTTGGCTTTGCAAACAAGCTGCGGTATTAAAAAAAATCAATCTTCCTAATCTAAACTTGGCGTAGGTGGTTGTCTCAATTGAATGGTGTTTTAGCCCCTAACGATCTTGATACATAAAGTCCGTGCACTACTATGGGTATAGTCTTCATATTGGTTAAAATTTTATTTTACATATTTTCTGACAGGTACCGTTCTGTCATATAACCATTTTTCATATATTCTGGGCTTTCTCATAAACGGCTTGACGGATTCCGATCAAGATGTTTATAGAGGGTCCTTCGAATTAAAAATACATACTACTTTATACTAAAATTTGCGAAAAATATTTTATTAAATTTTTCAAAAAAAAGAAATTTTTTTTTTCTTTTGAAAATATAATATTTCGAAACGTATGACGATTTTATTTTGAACTTATATTATTAAATACATAAAATATTGGTGTATAATTGGGTATATAAAAAATTAAGTAAAATAAGAGCAAGAACGTGCGATCCAGACGTGTATTTATTTGTTGTTCGATTTTTACTTTTTCACTTAGCCGAGTTGTTATCAATAGAAAATTTGAAGGGATTTTTTGAACTAAAACTTCTTCTGTAAGGTGTTGGGGGTAAAAAAATTACAAACCGACCGACGACATGACACGATACACTCCCAAAAAAAATACTTCGTATATTAGGTGTGTTTGGTATTTTTGTTTGTAGTAAGAAGTATACCAACTGTCAAACTTCAAGAGTGGGGGAAATTTTGTAAGTTTTGCAACAAGGTAAACAAACGCAAATAGGCCACATTTGTGTATAAAACGTCAGTTGACACAAAGAGATAATGTAGCGATGCACAGTACACATAATTAGGCTTATTCTGCCACATCTGTTATTCTGCTATGAATTTTCTGTTATGATGCATAACAGATCTCCACCATAAAAGATATTTTATAATTGGTATTCAGGAGTTCGATCTTTTATAAAAGTCTGTTATATAATTCGAAAAAGAAACACTTATACAAACAGACCTAAAATCTGCTATCAAATTATCAGCTGTAGTAGGTAAATAAAAACTCTCGGCAGTCGGCACTGACGAATAGCAATATAAAATTAACCTGTCGAATTATCGTGTTTTGTGTCGCGTAGAAAAATAATAATCAATCTTTATAATTTGTCAATAACAGTTCTTTAATTTAATATATACAATATAAAAAGTTGTATAAAAACGAACTGCGGCAAGATAAGCGACATTTTCTTCTACGTTTCATCCATCAGAATGTGTTCTGTGCTTTCGTGTATTGAAATAAATAGTTTGAAATTACTTTCATATTTGTGTTTGTTATTATGTATTTTAATAACATATTTTTATATCTGTCCTTTTAAGAACAATTGATTAACGAAATAAAAGTTTTTACTTCATATAAACGGTGATTTTTTAAGAGCTTGGTTTTTGAAAATTCAAAAAAGCACAGAAACTTGTAAAAAGTGAATGAAATTTTTATTTGGATCGATTAATCAATTTCTGCCATTTACTTTTTAAAAATAATTCCACTTAAATGTTGCCCGCGGCTACGCTTCAGGTGGTCCATTTTGAAGGTCCAATTTTGGCAAACTTTTTCACACATTTCGGCCGGAATCTCACCAATGACGCGTTCAATGTTGACTTCCAAGGCAGCAATCGTGTTTGGCTTGTCCCCATAGACAATAGACACAAAAAATAGTCTAACGGGGTCAAATCACATGATCTTGGTGGCCAATTGACTGCGCCAAAACGTGAGATCAACTGCTCACCAAATTCGGCTCTCAATTGATGCATGGTTTCGCGTGCAGTGTGGCTTGTGGCACCGTCCTGTTGGAACCACATGTCGACCGAGTTCAATTCTTGCACTTTCGGCAAAAAAAAATCTGTTATCATCGAACGGTACCTTTCTCCATTGACCGTAACCCCGCGGCCTTCATCGTCCTTGAAGAAGTACGGCCCAATGATGCCGCCTGCCTATAAACCGCACCAAACAGTGCATTTTTCGGGATGCATTGGTAGCTGCTGAATTGCCTCTGGCTGCTCTTCACTCCAAATACGGCAATTCTGCTTATTCACGTATCCATTTAGCCAAAAATGAGCGGAAAAAAACGGACGTAGCTTGCGAAACCCATTTTTCACAGAGCACGAATTTTGATAATAAATTTCAATAATTTGCAAACGTTGTTCAGGCGTAAGTCTATTCATGATGAAATGGCAAACAATACTGAATCGAAATGTCAAATGTTCGTGGAATTTGTCATGTGTGATCTGTCAAAAATATAAACGTCAAAAACCAAGTAGCAAAAAAATCACCGTTATTTGAAATCTTTTATGATAAAAGTAACAAAAATGTGTCTTTTATTCTTTTATGATTCATAAAAGATTCCATAACAGATTGTGGCATGCTGAATACCAAAAATGCGAATCGTAAAAGATTTTCTTCTGAGTTCGAATTTTTGACAGTCCATAACAGATAATTAACAGATTTCATAACAGTTTTGGCATGCCGAATACCAAAATTATTATTCATAAAATATTTTGTGACAGCTCAAACTTTTGTATGGAAATTCATAACAGAATAGCACAATAACAGAATAAAAGATCTCGCTGAATAGGCCTAAATATTTACCTTTTTGGTAAAAAAGTATGGCAGGTAGATAGGTACCGTCACTTTTCGTCTTAAAAATGAAAAAAAAAAAAAAAAAAAAACTGGGGGCATATTTATGAAAAAACGTTTAGGCTGTAGACTAGAGGACAGACATACAGAGAGACGGAATTGCGGGACTCATTTTTTTCGTCTTCGCTATCATCGTAATGTCAAGTTTGATCAAAATCTCGAGTTCGATTTTTTTTACGAATTCATTACTTGCAATATAGTACCTACATATATAATTTCGCTAGTAAAAATATATAAAAAAATATACTGTACTACCTAGGTACCTACATACTTTATTTCCAAATAAATCTGTCTGTGGAGCCAAAAATTAAATTATTCCTAATAGATATTTAGGCTTATTCTGCCACATCTGTTATTCTGCTATGAATGTTCTGTTATGATGGATAACAGATCTCCACCATAAAAGATATTTTATAATTGGTATTCAGGAGTTCGATCTTTAATAAAAGTCTGTTATGGAACTTCGAAAAAGAAACATTTATACGAACAGACCTGAAATCTGCTATCAAATTATCAGCTGTAGTAAATAAAAACTCTCGGCAGTAGGCACTGACTAATGAAAATATTAACCTGCGCAATTATCGTGTTTTGTTTCGCGTAGATAAATAATATATAATCTTTGCAATTTGTCCATAAAAGTTCCTGAATGTATTATATCCAATATATAAACTTGTGTAAAACGAACTCCGGCAAGATAAGCGACACTTTCTTTTACGTTTCATCCATCAAATTTGTTCTGTGCTTTCGTGTATTCAAATAATTAGTTTGAAATTATTTACATGTTTGTGCTTGTTATTATGTATTTTAATATATTTTGTTATATCTGTCCTTTTACGAACAATTCATTAACAAAATAAATGTTTTTACTTCATATTTTGAAATCTTTTATGATAAGAGTAACAAAATTGTGTCTTTTATTCTTTTATGATTCATAAAAGATTCCATAACAGATTGTGGCATGCTGAATACCAAAAATGCAGTTCGTAAAAGACTTGTTGAGAATTTCGAAGTTTTGACAGCTCATAGCAGATTTCTTAACAGATTTCATAGCAGATTTAGCATGCAGAATACCAAAATTATAATTCATAAAAGATTTTTTGACAACTTAAACTTTTGTATGAAAATTCATAACAGAATAGCAGAATAACAGAATAAAAGATCTCGCCGAATAGACCCAAATAAAGGTAATATATTCCGGTTTTCATTTTCGTTCAAGTTCGCGCATGTGACAAAACTCAGAGACACGCGTGTCACATTTGGCATGCGCATAGGCTTAGGCATGGGCCAAACTGCTAGTTGCAATATATGTAACTGCTACTTTTGAATGACAGTTATAAATTCCTGTTACTGAAATAACAATTATGGCACAAAAATTGTTAGGGAAATCAAAATTTTAATAAACTATATTCCATTACCATTTGCAAATGAATTAGTCATCACTTTTTCATCTATATTCCGCTGTTTGGTTTGATCAAAATACAAATTTACAAATTTCAAATGTTATTTCAATACCAGTTGTTTTTGATCTAATGTTACCTCTTACTGAACACATCTCTCTGAAATATTGACTTATCCCTATTTGTATGTGAAAATGTCAAAAATGAGAATGCATGTGCCAAATCTCAGAGACATTTTGCCAAATATGAGTACCGAATTTTTGAATTATGACAAACGAATTTTCACAACATGCGCAATATATTAGGGGTATTCACGATCTGGTGTACAAAGTCTTGTAAAATTGTAAAATTTTATTTTTTTACAACAGACTGTGAACACACATTTACTAATCTGTAGCAACATCAGCTAACATAGCTAATGAAGCAAATGTCAAAATCTGTTTCACATTTGTTCTGAAGAAGGCTTAAGTTTGTGTTAAAAAAATTTAACACCCTTGTATTTTTCTGTTACAATAGGGCTCGGATATTGTGAAAGTGTAAAAGTGTAAGACTTTGACATTCAGTATATTTTGTTGTTGTAGTGCAAAAAAATGCTACACTTTTACAATGATACAAGACCAGATACATCGGATCGTGAATACCCCTATTTAAGCCTATTCTGCAACATCTGTTTTCCTGCTATGAATTTTCTGTTATGATGCATAACAGATCTCCACCATAAAAGATGTTTTATAATTGGTATTCAGGAGTTCGATCTTTTATAAAAGTCTGTTATGTAACTTCGAAAAAGAAACATTTATACGAACATACCTAAAATCTGCTATCAAATTATCAGATGTAGTGAATAAAAATTCTCGGCAGTTGGCACTGACGAATAACAATAAATTAACCTGTGGAATGATCGTATTTTGTTTCGCGAAGATAAATTTTTGTTTCCTGTAATTTTTCCATAACAGTTCCTGAATTTAATATATCCATTATAAAAAGTTGTACAAAACGCACACCGGAAAGATAAGCGACTAATTTCTTATGTTTCATCCATCCAATGTGTTCTGTGCTTTAGTGTATTGAAATAATTTAGTTTTCAAATTATTTACATATTTGAGTTTGTTATTATGCATTTTAATTATTTTTTGTTATATCTGTCTCCTTTTAAGAACAATTCATTAACGAAATAAAAGTTTTTACTACATATATTTAAATCTTTTATGATAAAAGTAACCAAAATGTGTATTTTATTCTGTTATGATTCATAAAAGATTCCATAACAGATTGTTGCATGCTGAATATCAAAAATGCAGTTCGTAAAAGATTTGTTGAGAATTTCGAAGTTTTGACAGCTCACTAGCAGATTTCTTAACAGATTTCATAGCAGATTAAGCATGCAGAATACCAAGATTATAATTCATAAGAGATTTTTTGACAGTTTAAACTTTTGTATGAAAATTCATAACAGAATAGCAGAATAACAGAATAAAAGATCTCGGCGAATAGACCCAATTACCTTATTATGTGTTCTGTGGTAGCGATGGGCATAATTGAATGAACACTCCAGGGAAACCAAAAATAAACTAACAAAATAATAGAAACAGAGAAACACAACACGCAATACATAGAATAGTGCACATGACAAAAATATTCTATAGAATAAAATGAGAAAATACACGATAATACCAGAGAACAAATATTAAAAATTTCTTCTTCTCGAATATTTGGGTTTTCCTTAGCCTGGTATTACATTTTGAAACAAGATGCATGCGACTTTTCGAACAAATAATAAGTGCAAGAGAGAAAAAAAATTCGAAAGATAAGACATTAAATTGTTGCAACGAAAACTTACCCACGCGACACACGGCAGTTCTTTTTCGTCTCATCTTTTCGATTTTTTTTCTCTTACACTTACGTTGTTCGAAATGTCGCATGCATATAATTTAAACGTGTAATAGCAGACTTACTGCGTGTTTTTCCTTATTCCTGTTTGTCTCTAGTTTTCAATATCAACATATCATTCTGGTTCACAAATAATGAACTTTTCGCTCAAGTTTTTATATCTTTCGAATGTGCCCATCACTTACACCAGCAAGTGGCAGAACAATCTTGCCGTCTTGTTGCTTTAATAATTTTTGCATCAGTTACCAACAAAAATTCTTGTAGTAAGAATTCGCAACTTTTTCAACGTAGGGGAAGTTTTTCTCCTCTATTTTGACAGTCTTTGTAGTAATATTTTAGTGTTAACAAACAGCATTTTGTGAAAATTTGTACAAATTGTTACGAATTCGTACAAATCTTTCATAAATAAGCCATACTAACGGAAACCTTCGTACGTTTCACCCCCCAAAACCCATTTGTTTACATTTTGAGTCTCATAAAAGATAGTTGCATTTGGCACCTAACGAAGCAAGCACGTATTTTTACTTGCGGTTATGGTACAATAAAGCAAGTTATACATTCGTAAAAAAAATCTAACAATCAAACAAACAAAAAAAGGGCCCCGCAGTTCCGTCTGTCTGTCTGTCCCCGAGTCTACAGCCTAAACGTTAGGATGTATTTGCTTTAAACTTGGTACAATTCTTTTTTCATTTTTTCTAGACAAAAAATAACAATACCTACCACATTTTTATTTTGCCAAAAAGTTAAATCTTATTTTTCTCAAAAACGGCTCGAACAATTAAAGAAAAAATCAGTTCATTAAAGAAGAGAAAGGGTACCTTTCGATAATTTTTTTTTGGAAAAAAAATGTTACTTTTGGTAGGTAAGGTACCTCTAGTAAAACCATTTTTTGGTTTTCGATTTTCTGGGAAACGGTTGATTTGATTTTTTTTAAATGTTTTATGCAGAAACTCCTAGAAAGTTTATTGTAAGCCAAAATGTTTCAAAAAATTTGTCAATCAATTTTTTTTACTTACTTACTTTAAAAAATCCTTTAAGACTTTTCGTAGAACTCGGCAAGTTTCTAATATAAGAATACTAATAGTTGACTTGGCGATTCGTGTTGTAAATTTCAGATCAGAATAGCTACGTCCAGTTGCCAGAAACCTTAGCGTAGCGGATAGTTCTTCATTAGCAGAAATAGAATCTCTCATATTGGTATTTTTTCTTTCTATATAAGGTTTCACCATAGCCAATAGCTCCTCATATATGGCAGTATCCATACGCAAAAAATTTGTGTAATAAGATGAAGATGTTAATTTCAGCTCGTTGATTAAGTGTGTATGGTAGCCAAGTTGTCGAGCATGTAGTTCCATGTGAACCCCCCTATAGATTATTTTGGTTGAATAGAAAACGACATACGATAATTCTATTGATACATAGGGTCGCGGCACCTGGCAGTCAGCGGGTGAACTTGCAATTGTAGATAAATTTCTTCGATTTGAACCGTTCAATGTATTTCCCATAAGAGAAAATCAAAAAATGGTCTCATTATTAATAATATTCATATAATTTTAAGGAAATGTATAACTACTATCATGCGCTGATTGCCACGTGCCGTGACTCCGTGGGTCAATAGGCTGAGAAAATTAAGCCCATGAAATTTCTTTGGACAAAATTATATAGTTTGTCAAATGAATGAACACAACCTGGACATATTGTCCCTTCTTTTTGTCATTCCAAAATTTGAAAATAATCAAATTTGGCGTATCAGCGGACTTAGCCTCTTTTTATCAAAAACAAATATCACCGAATATATTAAGTCGAATGGGGATCAAATGTTGTTAAATGTAACTTACAATATGAAAGATACGTTTAAACACTGCGAATAGGTATAAAGTATTAGGATATATCTCATAGCGAGTTTCATTCAAATTTCAAAGATCTCTTAAAATTCAGATTTGATCTTTTCAATGAAACTTTTTTCCAGATTTAATTGTAGTGATGGTGAATGGGTGACACACATTTCTGAAAAAAAAATCTTCATCATCAGATGACGAGGAAGACGGAGCAATCAAAAACACCACTGAATTTATAAAATATAAATTATTAACTTCTTCGTCTATTATTTCTCTTTTTTTTAGCACGGATTGGCACTAGTTCACAACAAATTAATAAGAAAATATTTTCTATTGTCAAGTGTAAAATAGATCAAATCAGATGGATTGGCAATCCATCAGAGATCCAATCATTTGTGTTAAGATTTATCTAGATTTGCCCTTTTTGTTGGAATGAAACTCTCAAAATTCAAAGAGATGTAATCTTTAGTCAGAAAGAGCAGATCTTTTCTTGAATGAAACTGGCTATCATTAACTTCATCTACTTCCGAAACGAAATAAATTCGACCTTTACATGAGTGCTTTAAGATCACAAAATGAAATTGTTTGATGCAAAAGCAGTCATAGCGTTGTATATAGATATTAATAGTACTATCATGACGACGAAATTCATCCAGCCTGCCAATTTGGAGATTAGATAGGGTTGGTGTGTTATGAAAATGCGTATGAAGAGAAATAGTGTGATAATAAAGTGACGAGAGAACTATATACAAAATGTATTATAAGTTAGAGGAGGAAAGGAAAACAAGTATTTGATAGTTTTTTTTTTGTTTTTTAGGACGATTTTTTTGTTGAGTAGGAGTTGGTCGGGTGTGTGTGTTTATTCTACGAGCAGAGTTAAATCTGATGGCTGTAGCAAATATACAAATATATAGACATACACTTGTGTGCAACGGTCACTACTTTAAAAAATAAAGCTTCTTACCAAAGGCAAATACATTAATTATAATGATTAGGGGGTGGCCGTGGCGCGATAGTTGTGTGCTAGCCTGTCAACCTGGTGGTTGCAGGTTCGATTCCTGCCGTTGTCTATGTCTTCTTATATGCCATTAAAAACCAATTCTCAAAATTGTCATAAAATAAGTTGCTGCTTTGCTCATTACATGCTGTTTAGGCATAACAATAACAACATGTGATTGAGTAAACTAGCATACCCATAAAGTATGACAACGAAATAAATAAAATAATGCGAATTATAAGGGACATACATAAATAATACACGGTAATTCTCTCCGCATTAGTTCAGCCGCCATCCCTGGAGATAAATCTGAGACAACAACCAGCTCTAATCTCAGAACATCGCGCCACACATCTTTCTTATCCTTCTTTCTCTTCTTCACCAGATGCCCGCGCTGTATTAAAGAAAAACATATAAAAGGGTATTCATAACCCCTTGAGCGCGTGCAAACTTCTAAAAAAAAAAAAATTATTTGACTATAAATTTGAGATTTTTGGTAATCGTTGTCCAAAGCAAATTTTTCTTGTGTTTCCAAGGGGTTTCTTTTGAAATTTCAGATTTCGATCTGATAAGTATTTTCGTAAAAAATCGAAGAGACGAAATTTCAAATAAGAATCGTTTATTAATATTATTTGTTTTAAAATAATATTTCTAAATTTATTTAATAAATAATAACATTAAACAAAAAATAAGTAAGTTAATAAAACAAAATAATTGAAAAAACAGCTTTTCAAAATTCAGCTTTAATTTTATATTAAATAATTTAATTATTAAATAATTATTATTATATTAATATATAAATTAAATTAAAGCTCGCCCACATTGTTTGGATTATTATTAGACAACTAGATACCTTACCTATATTCTTAAAAACGTGTTTATACTTAATGTTTTTAAATACCTTCAATATTTGTTTAAATATTTTTTACAAATGATCTTAGTGTGCTTATATTGAGTATTTAACAATATACATTTAAAACTAATGTCATTTAAAAAAAATCGTCAATTTTCAAAAATATTGATTATATTTTTTTTCTCAAAATTCAAAAAATTATAATTATACATATGAATTTTTAATTTGAAAAAAGTTCAGTGACTAGATTTTGAAAAATCGATTTTTCAAAAAAAAAAATTGTATTTAAAAATCAAAAAAAAAAACATTTTTTTTTGAAAATTTGAATATGCTGTTTTATTTACACTTTTAGGAAGCGTTTGTATATCAAAATAATTTCAATCGGTTCATCGAAAAGTGAAAGGATCAACCATATGAAAAGTGTCTCTATAAGAACTGTAGCCCACTAATCGATTCAAAAATCTGGAGAATAACGTAAGGTCACATAAATTACTATTTATGTTCTATGAGAAGTGCCATTCAGAAGTACGCAAAACAAAATATTTTTTTAATTAAAACTGGACTATCCTAATTTAATAACACATTTTTATGAAAATTCTTGGAGCCGTTTTTGAAAAATATATTTTTTTCTTAACGTTTTTTTTAACATTTTTATGTGAGGTACGAGTACCGTTATTTTAAATCGATTAAGTCGAAGTTTCAAAATCCTTTTTTTTAATTTGGGCTTACATTAGTGGTGTTTACTCTAGGAGCTTCTGCATAAAATAAATCAAAAAAAAAATACCACAAAGTACCTTTTCCCTTCATTATAATAAATTGATTTTTTTAATAAAAATTGTTGGAGCCGTTTTTGAGAAAAATAATTAGGCCTATTCTGCCACATCTGTTATTCTGCTATGAATTTTCTGTTATGATGCATAACAGATATTCACCATAAAAGATATTTTATAATTGGTATTCAGGAGTTCGATCTTTTATAAAAGTCTGTTATATAATTCGAAAAAGAAACACTTATACAAACAGACCTAAAATCTGCTATCAAATTATCAGCTGTAGTAGGTAAATAAAAACTCTCGGCAGTCGGCACTGACGAATAGCAATATAAAATTAACCTGTCGAATTATCGTGTTTTGTGTCGCGTAGAAAAATAATAATCAATCTTTATAATTTGTCAATAACAGTTCTTTAATTTAATATATACAATATAAAAAGTTGTATAAAAACGAACTGCGGCAAGATAAGCGACATTTTCTTCTACGTTTCATCCATCAGAATGTGTTCTGTGCTTTCGTGTATTGAAATAAATAGTTTGAAATTACTTTCATATTTGTGTTTGTTATTATGTATTTTAATAACATATTTTTATATCTGTCCTTTTAAGAACAATTGATTAACGAAATAAAAGTTTTTACTTCATATAAACGGTGATTTTTTAAGAGCTTGGTTTTTGAAAATTCAAAAAAGCACAGAAACTTGTAAAAAGTGAATGAAATTTTTATTTGGATCGATTAATCAATTTCTGCCATTTACTTTTTAAAAATAATTCCACTTAAATGTTGCCCGCGGCTACGCTTCAGGTGGTCCATTCTGAAGGTCCAATTTTGACAAACTTTTTCACACATTTCGGCCGGAATCTCACCAATGACGCGTTCAATGTTGGCTTCCAAGGCAGCAATCGTGTTTGGCTTGTCCCCATAGACAATAGACACAAAAAATAGTCTAACGGGGTCAAATCACATGATCTTGGTGGCCAATTGACTGCGCCAAAACGTGAGATCAACTGCTCACCAAATTCGGCTCTCAATTGATGCATGGTTTCGCGTGCAGTGTGGCTTGTGGCACCGTCCTGTTGGAACCACATGTCGACCGAGTTCAATTCTTGCACTTTCGGCAAAAAAAAATCTGTTATCATCGAACGGTACCTTTCTCCATTGACCGTAACCCCGCGGCCTTCATCGTCCTTGAAGAAGTACGGCCCAATGATGCCGCCTGCCTATAAACCGCACCAAACAGTGCATTTTTCGGGATGCATTGGTAGCTGCTGAATTGCCTCTGGCTGCTCTTCACTCCAAATACGGCAATTCTGCTTATTCACGTATCCATTTAGCCAAAAATGAGCGGAAAAAAACGGACGTAGCTTGCGAAACCCATTTTTCACAGAGCACGAATTTTGATAATAAATTTCAATAATTTGCAAACGTTGTTCAGGCGTAAGTCTATTCATGATGAAATGGCAAACAATACTGAATCGAAATGTCAAATGTTCGTGGAATTTGTCATGTGTGATCTGTCAAAAATATAAACGTCAAAAACCAAGTAGCAAAAAAATCACCGTTATTTGAAATCTTTTATGATAAAAGTAACAAAAATGTGTCTTTTATTCTTTTATGATTCATAAAAGATTCCATAACAGATTGTGGCATGCTGAATACCAAAAATGCGAATCGTAAAAGATTTTCTTCTGAGTTCGAATTTTTGACAGTCCATAACAGATAATTAACAGATTTCATAACAGTTTTGGCATGCCGAATACCAAAATTATTATTCATAAAATATTTTGTGACAGCTCAAACTTTTGTATGGAAATTCATAACAGAATAGCACAATAACAGAATAAAAGATCTCGCTGAATAGGCCTAAATATTTACCTTTTTGGTAAAAAAGTATGGCAGGTAGATAGGTACCGTCACTTTTCGTCTTAAAAATGAAAAAAAAAAAAAAAAAAAAAACTGGGGGCATATTTATGAAAAAACGTTTAGGCTGTAGACTAGAGGACAGACATACAGAGAGACGGAATTGCGGGACTCATTTTTTTCGTCTTCGCTATCATCGTAATGTCAAGTTTGATCAAAATCTCGAGTTCGATTTTTTTTACGAATTCATTACTTGCAATATAGTACCTACATATATAATTTCGCTAGTAAAAATATATAAAAAAATATACTGTACTACCTAGGTACCTACATACTTTATTTCCAAATAAATCTGTCTGTGGAGCCAAAAATTAAATTATTCCTAATAGATATTTAGGCTTATTCTGCCACATCTGTTATTCTGCTATGAATGTTCTGTTATGATGGATAACAGATCTCCACCATAAAAGATATTTTATAATTGGTATTCAGGAGTTCGATCTTTTATAAAAGTCTGTTATGGAACTTCGAAAAAGAAACATTTATACGAACAGACCTGAAATCTGCTATCAAATTATCAGCTGTAGTAAATAAAAACTCTCGGCAGTAGGCACTGACTAATGAAAATATTAACCTGCGCAATTATCGTGTTTTGTTTCGCGTAGATAAATAATATATAATCTTTGCAATTTGTCCATAACAGTTCCTGAATGTATTATATCCTATATAAAAACTTGTGTAAAACGAACTCCGACAAGATAAGCGACACTTTCTTTTACGTTTCATCCATCAAATTTGTTCTGTGCTTTCGTGTATTCAAATAATTAGTTTGAAATTATTTACATGTTTGTGCTTGTAATTATGTATTTTAATAATATTTTGTTATATCTGTCCTTTTACGAACAATTTATTAACAAAATAAATGTTTTTAATTCATATATTGAAATCTTTTATGATAAAAGTAACAAAAATGTGTCTTTTATTCTTTTATGATTCATAAAAGATTCCAGAACAGATTGTGGCATGCTGAATACCAAAAATGCAGTTCGTAAAAACTTGTTGAGAATTTCGAAGTTTTGACAGCTCACTAGCAGATTTCTTAACAGATTTCATAACAGATTTAGCATGCAGAATACCAAAATTATAATTCATAAAAGATTTTTTGACAGCTTAAACTTTTGTATGAAAATTCATAACAGAATAGCAGAATAACAGAATAAAAGATCTCGCCGAATAGACCCAATTGCTGAAAAATATATTGTGCGTTTGTGAACGTATAAAACCCAATAGGTAACCATTTCTGTCAAAATTCAAAACAGAAAAAAAAACTAATTGTTTACGATTACGGTTCGGCTCAAAGTGAATTAAACATACATTTGTTGGTTAAATATAAATTCAAAATGAATCAGGAAGTAAGAACCACAAATGTTTCAACCGATTCAGAAGAAGAAGATGATGTATTAGGTACGTAATTAAAGTTCACAAACAACAATTGAAAAGACAGCTGATTTCGTAGTCAGCTTTGTACTACGATATCTAAGTATACCAGAAATTTAGCGCTAGCTTGGATTGGATTTGGAGCGCATATGTTTTGTTCGTTGTATGGTTGTCGGCTGTTAATTGACAGATATTTAACACGTATTACAACAATAACGAACGTATTGCACAGCAAAGCTGTGCGCTACCGAACGCCCCCATTAACCTGTGGAATGATCGTATTTTGTTTCGCGAAGATACATTTTTGTTCTCTGTAATTTGTCCATAACAGTTCCTGAATTTAATATATCCATTATAAAAAGTTGTACAAAGGGCACACCGGCAAGATACGCGACTACTTGTTGCGAGCAAGAGGAGTGGAAGATTTGGAGAGAGTAGGACAGGACAAAAGGAAAGGATCGGAAAATAGGATAGGAAGTGTTTGGAATGGACGGGAAAGAACGTTAAGTTCCGAGGGACGTGGCCTGCTTGCGTAGCGCGGCATTTAGCTCGCCGGAATGGGGGGGATCTTGCCCCCGGAACTCAACCTCACTTGCAACAAATACACATATCAGGCCAGAAACAAAAAAACTATAAAAAGTGACAGCGGACGGAATATCACCACTTCAAGGGCACTGCTGGTGTTGATGCAGTGTGGCCTTTACCCTCCCAACCTGGAAATCCGCGGCCATGTTAGGATTTCCCCAATATTAAAGTTTGACCAGGATTCCATCATCCCACCGCAACCATATCCGCTACGTTACCGTCGGCACCCCTGAAAAAAAATCTTCAAAACCTCATGTTTCGCTCAGACGAAACAGTAATAACCACTTAATGTTCATTCAAAAGGGCTGGAGATTTTATTTATTAACTATACGTATAAACAATAGAAATACCAAAAAAACAAATTAAACATATGTAGAGATCAGGCGTCATGGATAGCCAGAATTTACAATTTAGAAAATAATGCGAAACATTTTCGCTCTCTAGCTCAAAAAAAAAACGTTATATTACAAAAAAAACATTAATAACCAATCTTCACTCAAAATTTTAAGCTAATGTGATTTTGAATAGCTTTCTTTCAGCACTATCAAAAGAAATTGCCGGACTTGGTACTCTTTTTAGTACCCCCTCCAAAAAACTCTAACGCACCGCGAATTCCCTACCTGTAAAGAGCTCCTTTCAGGTATACTAAATTTATCTAAAAACAAGGACGGAATCGCGAGATAGCACCGGGAAAACCACACTTATTCACTTACAAACTCAAAGGTATATAAAAAAAGTATTCAATTAGGTAGGTTAAGAATCAAACTCAAACAAAATATTATTTTTAACGCCTTGTTCAGACCCTCTTTAAGGTGGTATAATTGGGGTTTGTTAAAAATGGTATGATTTGAATTTTAATAAAATCGCACTTATTAAAAGATTATTTATAAATAACGGTAAATTCGATATACTGCCTCATTCTTTTTTTTTTTGTTTTAATTATTAGTTACAACTTGTAATCAATACCTGTTTCGTTCTCTTTTTTTTCTATATATTTTTTTTCATTTTTTTTATATTTCTTTTTCCAGAACTCACAGAAAGACCTTGGAGTACTAAGTGGACCTCCGACCCTGAAGGACGACCATCCAGACAATTGATCTATGTTTCGGCTTCAGTGGAGGTTTCCCGAGCGAAGACTTCCGCAATCTCCAACTTTCCAAGAAAAGGTCGTGGATCGGGCTTCAGATGAAGTTTCCCGAGTTGAAACAGCACAAACTGGCAAGACTCCACTGGATATCTTGGCTATACCTCTCACGAAAATATCCCCATGCAGGATGATGAGGTGTAAGGTGGACGGTCGCTGATCATCCTAGGACACACTGGTCTTAACCGAATAAGGAGTTGGCGGCCCAGAACTTTCCAAGCAACCTGGGACCGCCAGAAATCAATTGTCAATACTCGTTAGAGATACTAACATATATTCGCCCTATAATGTATTTGTCTTTTCTTTTTCTCAATAATATCGAGTCTCACACTCAGATGTATTAGCAATTTATATACTATAAATTTAATCCAACAAAAAGAATATAAAATTACATCAACCAAATTCAAAGTTGGTATATACACACCGTGTACTTTTATTTCTAATAAAAGAATTATGTGGCCTAAAGTTAAACTACCGGGAGGCCTACCGTCCGAAAACTTTGTTTAACTCTATCTCAAGAATCATACCGGTATGTCATCGGATGATATGAACTTACGGTGTTGGATTTCGCTGTTCCTCCTCTCACTTTGTTCGTATCACCCGATCCCATGTATCCAACAGTGCAAATTTTCTGTTTGTGTCAGAATTCCTACGTAGTGGTATCGCTATTCCCCTCTCATTTCACTCGACATCTTACGTTTCACTCTCATTCAATCTCCCCAGTTGTATTTACCATAGCTCTCTAATAGAGGGCGCTAAGATACGTTGTTAAATTTAAGGCCTCGATTCCACTTGGATAATATTACCGACGTCTCCCCATAATATTTTCTGATAAAGAAAAGGTCAGAGTACGTATAAGACGGCATCCGCAACAAAATTCGTCGTTTCGTTGGATATACTCCAATTAAACGACGAAAACAGGGATAAGCCGTAGTCTCCATATAAAATCTTACGTTTAACCTCCCGTCTAGACATTAGGGAACAATTTCTAAATATGTCACACTTTTACTGTGCTTTTGCACTAGCCCTGTGATTTTTTCCTTCTTACAACTATTCCTTAAAATTTCCCAGTATTTTATTGTAAGTATTTTTTTGGTTGACACCTGGAACGCAACCAGCTGACACTTTGAAAGGGCCTATTTTATTCCTCATTTTGATTTTCATTTATCGTCTAGATCCGGCAGAGGCATGCGGCATTGGGTAAGTATGTACGCATCCATTGTACTTTCTACCTTTTTTTTTCTGCCATAATGTTTATACATCCAAATAATATTTTTAATTCAATTTTTTCTATTCTTTTTAATAGATTGGACTAAAGTTTAGAGATCGCGCATTTTCGTGGAGAGCAACTACTCGTAAGTCACATATGTCCTAAACGTAGCTCCTGTCTTTACTTCCACATGGATGGACGAAGTAGAGTGCCATGGAGCCATCATCTCTTCGTCACGGATCCAGTTCCTCTGCCAGGATGGCCGAGGTCCCACGGAAATCCATCTGTAGAACGTGGGGAGTTAACCCATGATACCCACGCCGGGCATACATATCTATGTATATGCATACACACCGTGCAGCCATGTTTCGGCCCCGGACTTGTAGCAGAGCAAAGCGCTTGGAACACCTAGGGGCGGCAGACTCGAACCAATCACCGGTCTGGGCAGGCTATAACCATCTGCCATACGTGCCAATAACTTTGGTGTCTATTAGTTGGCACTATTCACCAGGCAACGCCGATCCATGACCACTACCAACCTACCGGATGGAGCTGTGTTGGCATTGGTGCTCAGGGGGCTGGCATGGCGGTCCTGCAGGTCTGGATGGGGCTCGACTTGGTCGTTTGTCCAATCCCTTTGGTCACAAACACAATTTACGTTGCTGGTTTAAGGGCTAGCCAGCATCACTCTACGGGATCACATAATCTTAATCCAGGAGATTAAGTATTTAATGTACTGATTCCGCGGCGGATGGTGGAGGCGGCTGCGTTATTGCTCTACTGTCGTAGAGCGTTCGACAGCTGTTGCCGTCGTTGTCGAAATCAGATGTTTGCTTTCTGCGAGGACAGAACGAACGAGTGTGCTAAGCTATTCTATGCATTTTGAAACATTTCAGCAACCCAAAGGAGAACATTGGACAATTCGACTCACATAACCCGCTCATTTCTCTAAGGTAACCATATATTAAAATGTCTTGAACCTGTTGCCGTAGTTAATCAAATTTTTTTTTCTAGGATAATTCATGGCCATCGGAACAGAATTCTCCCTTAGAGAGTATAGATGTGAGGAAAACATCACTCACCATCATTATAGGCTATTCTACCCCCCTCGAGACACTTATGCCCACACACCACAACCTGAGTTCATTGACCCTTAAGATGGGGATACTTCTGGAGTATTTCTTAGATCGAGTTGGTGAGTCATATTATTATTCTAGTAGGGTAGCTACCTAAGTATATACCTATATCATTGTTGGATACGTGAATTATTTTAAATAAACTATCTATGGGGAATTTAATGATTCGAAAAAAAACATTTTTAATAAATAAAACAAGTATAAGAAACTAAATGAGATACATAGAACATAGACAACGAGGGACATACGTATGCATACATAACTATGTACTTAGAATTATTATCACCGATTAATCTTACTATCTAATTACTTTGTAAATATCACAGTAGTTTCAAATCTTTGCGGATTATTTATCACAGATTAGTTTTACATCTTCGTGGATTATTTATCACAGATTAGTTAATTAATAAACTAAAATTAATAAATAAATAGTTAATAATAAAAAAAAATAAATAAATAAGTGACTAGAAACATGCATAAATAAATGGGTACCACACAAACATAAATACATTTTGTTTAACTGGATAGGTTTACAGGTACTTTGTGACGAAAAATAAACGAAGTGTTTTGAATCTTATATCGAATTCCAATCAACCATTTCAAATCGAATTCAGATCGATTTTTTTTCTTATTTGGTTTGCTGTAAGGAACTTGTAAGACAATAGTGTGCGTGTACAGCCTATGAAATCTTACGGGAACCACAAGTTTTGTTTTGAAAGATTTCATTTAGAAATAATCCGATTGTGTAAAATAAAATTCAAATGTTTGGTTGTTTGGAGTTCGACATATATCAGGTACCTAGTGAAGTTTTTTTTTTTTCATCGGAACCCAATAAGGTTCTTCAAAATACAACCACTAAGACAAAATTAAATTATAACAGAATTGATTTGTTAGGTATTAAATTAACATGAATAAAACAGCACATTTACTAAAGTTAATAAATAAAAAAAAAAAGATAATTTTTTTGTAGTAGGTACTTGTGCTTGTGCATTTACGCTTGTGAAGACTGTATGTAGGTTTATTTTTTTTTCTACAATACAGTGTGCAAGAAACTCTCTTTGGTTATTTTGTTTTTCAACGGAGCTATCGTCACCATAATTAGACTCTGTAGTGGATTCATGAAAAGGGATAATACCTTCCATAACTTGTAAACACCTATAAAGTGTAACCAATTACGGTTTCATGAAAGGAATTATACAGGGTGTCTTACTTTTGATCAGTATGTGAATACAATTCGCTAACATCTAAAAAAAACTTCTTTTTTTTTCTTTGAATAAAGAACAGGGTATTTCGAATAGCTGTCGTGGGAAGGATATTTCTCGGTATTAAGTTTCTCAACTGTTTTGAATGTTTTTATTCAGAGAGTTTGTACCTCAAAAGTTATATCGTTTATTGCTTCAAGTCTTTAGCGTGGAAGATGCCTATTTTCTTGCCATTCGAATTCTCGACTTCGTACATTTGGTTTCCTATTTGTTTGATTACACGACACTTAATGTATTTGGGACATAACTTTGCAGACAAGTTTTTGGAAAAATCGCTTAAGGTAAAGTTCCTTCGGTAGATTTCCTGGCCAGGCATAAATCTAACTTTCCTCGAGCGTGTATTGTATGTTTTTGCGGACCTTTCATTCGATTTCAAAATGTTTTCTCGTATGCATTTTCGGATACACTCCAACCGATCCCGTCGAGGAATGATCGATAGCTCGCTGTCGTCAAGCGCGTTTAACTTATCTGCCAGTGCATAACTGCTACCGTGCATCATCATGTTCGTACCGAACAATGCGAAATACGGGGATATGCCAGTAGAGGTATGGACGGCACTTCTCAAAGCGCACGCAATATCGTTCAGATAGTAATCCCAGTCTCGCTGATCCGTTTTGAGATAGGATCGGATTGCCGCCAACAACGTACGGTTGACCCGCTCTGACGCGTTCGACTGAGGTGCATAGTTCGCTGTTCTTAAATGTTGAATTCCGTATTTTTGCAACAGGTTTTGGAATTCTTTCGCAAGAAACTGCTTTCCATTGTCGGAATGAATTATTCGCGGAACTCCGAACGTGTTAAAAAGTTCTTGCTGCATTTTATTACACTTGAAGTGTTAGCGTTCTTCAAGGCTTTCAAAAAAATGAACTTTGACATATGGTCTAAAACAATGAACACATACGCATTCCCTGATTTCGACCTGGGATACGGGCCCAAAAAATCGATATACAATTTTTCAAAAGGACGATCGGGACAGTACGAGTGGACAATGGGCGGACGAGATACTTGATTTGACGCTTTACACTCCTTACACACAGAACATTTATTGACATACTCGCGGACCTGAACCGTCATATTCGGCCAGTGAAAATGTTGTCGGATTCGGTTTAGTGTTTTTGAAATCCCTCCGTGTGCTACATTTGGAGGATTGTGAGCTCGGGTTATAATTTCTTCGGTGAGTCCTGACGGAACCCACAAGAGCCAACTATGCTCTTGCATTATCTCATCGCCTGCACTTCTAAAGGCCCGTTTGTATACAAACTCATCTTCGACTTTTAGATCTGGTAATTGGTTGGCATTATTAAGTATAGTGTCCTTTAGGCTAGTGTATTCCTCTGACAGGAATTCTTCGGAGTCCAAGTCGATCAGTGGGGCTACCTCTTCAATAGCCAGGGACTCTACATGCACCCGAGAAAGAGTGTCTGGGACGACATTCAGACTGCCTTTTCTATGCTGTATGTCGAAGGCATAGGACTGCAGCAGCAAACTCCATCGAGCTAATTTACCACTCAGGTCTTTCATGCTCATTAGCCAACGGAGGCTAGAGTGATCCGTGATTATAGTGAAATCCATGCCCTCGACATACGGCCTGAACTTCTGCACAGCCATCACCACAGCCATACACTCCTTCTCAGTCACACAGTAGTTTCTCTGGCTCTTGTTGAACTTTTGAGAAAAGTACGATATAGGAACTTCCTCGTCTTCACTGTTCCTCTGAAACAACACGGCTCCGATTCCCGCATCCGAAGCATCACACTGGATGTAAAATCTCTTAGAGAAGTCCGGATGTGAGAGAACCGGCACAGTGGTTAACACCTTCTTCAGTTCCTCGAACGCCATCAGTGCCTCTTCCGTCATCTTGAATTTCTCGTTCTTTTTCTTTAGCAGGTCAGTCAAGGGTGCGGTCAGGCTAGAAAAATCTTTAATAAATTTCCGATACCACCCTGCTAATCCCAGCAGCCGCCGCACTTGTCTTGGGGTTTTGGGTATAGGGAAATCCACTATAGCCTCCACCTTGGCGGGATCAGTTTTCAGCTTCCCACCACCAACTATAAAGCCTAAGTACTTCAGCTCTTTGAAGCAAAATTTTGACTTCTTCAAGTTGATGGTGAGATTGGCTTTCCGCAAACAGTCGGCTACTTCTTTCAGCAGGGCGATATGTACTTCAAAATTGGGTGCCATGATGAGGAGATCGTCGAGATACACAAAGACACGATCCCTAAGTCGTGCAGGAATTACCTTGTCCATTAACTGGCACAACCTTTGAGCTGCGTTACACAATCCAAAGGGCATGACAGTGAATTGGTACAAGGGTCTTCCCGGTACCGCAAAGGCAGTCTTTTCCCTACTCTGCCTCTCCAGCGGTATCTGCCAAAATGCCTCTTTTAAATCTATACTACTTATGAAGTAGGTGTCTGGCAACCGGCTGAGGAGCCCCTCGATATGCGGAAGCGGATTAGCATTTTTTTTCGTCAGTGAGTTCACCTTGCGAGAATCCAGGCAAAGGCGATTCTTGCCTGGTTTCCGCAAGAGAACTACTGGTGAGCACCATGGGCTCTCGCTCTCCTCAATAACGCCGAGGCTCAACATCCGGTCCAATTCTTCATATAAAATGGCTTGCACCGCCGGAGAAACAGGGTAGTGACGCTGTTTCACAGGGAGCGCGTCTCCCGTATCAATGACGTGTTCCATGAGCGCCGTCTTTCCTAGACCATGTCGGTCAAAACACAAAAATTCTTGCCTGACTGCATCCAATCTGGCCTGCTGATCCATAGAAAGCTGATGGGCGTTCGAAAGATCTGCTTCATCTGTCAAGGAAATCGAACTTATCACGTTTGGAGCTAATTGGAACACTTTCCAAAAATCTACTCCAAGGTAGACCTCTTGATCCAAATTTGGAACTAGATAGAATGTTAGCAACTCTTCCCTGTCCCCATATCGCACATTTACTTCAATTTTACCCACTATCGATTGGCTTTTACCATCAGCCGTTTTCACGCCTGACCTAAAAGTTGTTACTGGAAGTTCTAGTTCCTGAACCAATCGCAAACAGTTTTTGCCGAGGATGCTTACACTGGCCCCGCTATCCAACAACCCTAGAACGTCTTTACTACCTAGCCTAATTTTCGCGTAAGGTCTCGGATCGGACACCAAACCTACGACAGAAGAGCAAATTTTTGTTCTAAGTTCTTTTCGGATTTTGAATCTAGATCTGGCCTTAACAATTTTTTTCGATGGGACATAAATCGCGCGGTTGAATATTCTTTCTCGTGCCCGGTTATATTCGGCAATCCTAATATGTAAGGGTTTCATTGGACTAGATTTAGGACTAAATAGATTTTCTTTTGGCTCTAGATTTACCTTTCTTTTTAAAATTGTAATTGTTTGCTCACCCTCGACCTTAGGAGGGTTATTGACTAACTGCAGCGGTTGTATGATACTTTCGGATTTTGAATTTACTGGGGGTTCTAAGTTTGTGTTGAACGCGAATCCCCCGGACCCTTCGCGTTCAGCGACCTGTTTCCCGGGTTGCATCGTTTGCAGTGTGGGGTTCTTACTCCTTCTAGCCCGCACTTGTAACAGAATAAATTAAGGACCTCAGATTCACACTCAAAGAATGTGTGGCCTGGTTCCTTGCAGTTCCAGCAAACCAAATTTGACGCATCTGCATATTTCCGTGGAGGAATTTTGGGGCGAGCCCCATTAAACTGGTATGCCGCAAGATGCTCGTCGGGTTGCTGGAATGCTTCTTCATATTCGAGCTCGTTTGCCATATACTTTGGGAGCGGTCTCGAGGGTTTCAGAAACTCTCTTTCTTTTCTGGGAAATGCTGATTCGACATCCTTGCAAGCATTCCTCAGCTGATCCAAGGAGTAGATTGACATGGGATACACCAAATTCAACAATCGTTCGCTCAAATTCTTCTTCAGTATCCTAACTAGTTCGATTTCCGGAATTGGGATTCTCATTTGGGACTTGATTTTATTTATAGCTGCTAAGAAATCATCTATATTCTCTGCGAAACCTTGCTTACGATCCATAATCTCACGCATTATGTCGTAATCGGATCGATTATTCTTAAACTGGCGCATCAGCGCTTCACGTAGGGTGGGCCAGTCGGGCCTGTAAATGGTTCTTTGAAATTGCCAGTACCAGTCGTGGGCGTTCCCAGAAAGTAAAAGATGAAAATCTCGTAATATTTCTGCCCACGGACATTGGTACTGGCTTTGCAGGGTCTCCAAACGAAAAACAAAGTCTTCTACCGTTAGGGTTGATGGTTGACCTTCGAATTTAAGACCCCACTTGTTTATCTTAATCGGAGCTTTGAATCCGGAAGTCAACAACGAAGATGCAGACGGAATTTGGTATGCGTAGGGATTTCCCAAGTTAGATTGACCTCTAGTCGGTTCCTGAAAAGAATTATGTACATCTGTGGTATGTTGTGTCCTGTTTTGATTTCGCCTGAACGACTCTTGCGGTCTTGTCCGCTGTTGGGGTTCAGGCGGGCGGAAAGCGCTCCGTTTTGGATCAGGCTGAGGGAATTGCTGTTGGAGGGGACGGGGCGGTGGTGGAAAATTGTACGACGGAGTTGGTGCTATCGGTGCTGGGTCTGATGTTCGTGAAGTAGGACGCGCTAAGTTCCATTCTTTGAGGAATCCGCTTAGCTGGTGCTGTATCTCTTCCTTCAAAGTATTTGTAACCTCCGTTTGGATTGAGTGCTTATAAGAATTAAACGCGTCTACCATCGCTAGGTTTATGTACGCTTTTAAATCCTCGGGAAGTAGAGTGCTTTCTTTCCTTCTACTTGTCGACGTGGCTAAGCTATCCAATATGTCTCTTGCGCCACCCATATTAAGCATATTCTCACTAAAAGGTCTGGAAGCAGGTACCCTACTGGTATTTGGCATGACCGTTTCGTTCAAAGAACCGCAACTTCTACGATGTGGGGACATAGCTTCCGCTCCCCTCCCGCTAAGAGCGCTATAGGAAGGCGTAGACATGGAATCAATAGAGGTATTAGCCTGACTATTCGATACCGGGATACCTGAGCTAGCGGGTAGATGGAATGAGGATCGTATATGACGGTCAGATATGAGAGGAGAATGCATTACCCTCTGTCTCTGGGGTACATCTAGATTTTGACTGGCCGATCTGGTCAGCCTGAAGTTTTTCTCTATTTCCGTATCTCTTACCATTTTATTGATACGGTCATCTTCCTCTCTACCGGTGGGATTCATTTCTAATCAATTAGGAGAATAGTTATACTATACGAAATGTGACACGATTAAATTACATATACCGAACGGTTCAAACCAAAACTTTTCGATTTTCAACAAAAAAACTATTTCGCAAAAATGTAGCAGATTTATAAAAGATAATAGCAACTACAATTGACAAAAAAAATGTAACAACAAAAAAAATCTAACTTATTCTAAAGAAAAAAGAATAATTACGCAAAAAGGTACTAATTTCTATTTTTAGTTTCGATATAAAACTATACTAGAAACCTAAATAACTTCTTTACGCTGCTTCTTATAATATTTTAAGTATATTGTTTTTTTTTTTTCAAAAAAACAAACTAAAATCTATAAGAAAACTTTTAAAAGTAATATTGATAACGAACAAAAAAACTAAATTTTATCAAATGTAATAAATAACAATTTGCCTAGACTATCTAACACCAAAAACCAAAAAAAATGTAATAAATAATAATGTTAACCTAACAAAAACACAAAACAAATTTGTAAAGGTTGTCTTTTCCAAAACAAAACTTGTCGTTTTTCGAAAATCTCTCAATAAAATTAGTACTCGGTTGAATTACCAAAGGATTATTGAAAGAATAAAGAAAAATTTGTAAATAGTTAATTATTTTCCTTGTAACTATTAGGTATATAAAAAAAACTACTAAATTGTAAGATCAGAAATATGTACTAATATAATAAAAAAACAATTGAAAGAACAAATTTCTTTTATTTTGCGTCTGTAAAGACCAACTTAAGATTGGATTCCTTTATAAGATTTGAGAAGTCTCTCAAAAAAAAACTACTGCTTTCAAAATTTTGTCTGGGTTTTACAATTTTCATTAGCATTCGGGGTGCTTCAGGTAGCGTCGTCGGTGGTTGTTTGACGACATGGCATGACTTTACCCATGGCATCTCTGTTAAACAAGACATCGGACGGACAGAACTAATTCCCTTGAAGTGGTGAGGTAGAATCGGAAGTAGAAAAATTGACGAAAAGACAAGATGTTTCCCTCTTCGTTCCCGCAATCCTAGATTGTCTTTGGACATAACTAGAAGACATGAAACGCAGAGGTTAACGTCACATAAAAATTTAGTGAAAACTCCTAAATATATTGGACGGTGCATCGATATTTGACAACTCGTCGAACACGGTCACTGCGTCCAAGTTGAAACATAAACAGACTATACAATTGGGAAGTGAAATTGAAAATTGAAGATAGAATAGTAACATACTTAATAAGGATAGGTATAGGGAAAACGAAACCAAAAGACGTTATTTGTTGCTGCTGCAAGTTCCCAAACACTCGTCGCAATACGACTAGGTATGTCAATGACTTTCCTGTCGCAGACTTACGAATGTTGAAATCCTGGCAGCAACCTCAAAAACGCTTTAACACACACTAACCGCAGTCGCTACGAACTTTCAAGAAATCGTCGCAATACACCTAAGTATGTCTGAGACTTTCTTGATGCAGACTTACGATTCTTGAAAATTTGTAGCAAGTTTGGTTTAGACTAACACAAAACGTAGACTACAAAAAAAATCTTAGCTAAAAGCCAAGACGTTGGTCGCTAATTTTGTTGCCAACTACGTTGAAAAAACGCTTTAGCGACGTTGGGCGCCAATTTGTTGTGTGAGCAGTAGGAGGGGGAAGATTTGGAGAGAGTAGGACAGGACAAAAGGAAAGGATCGGAAAACAGGATAGGAAGTGTTTGGAATGGACGGGAAAGAACGTTAAGCTCCGAGGGACGTGGCCTGCTTGCGTAGCGCGGCATTTAGCTCGCCGGAATGGGGGGGGATCTTGCCCCCGGAAACTTAACCTCACCAACAACAAATACACATATCAGGCCGGAAACAAAAAAACTATAAAAAGTGACAGCGGACGGAATATCACCACTTCAAGGGCACTGCTGGTGTTGATGCAGTGTGGCCTTTACCCTCCCAACCTGGAAATCCGCGGCCTTGTTAGGATTTCCCCAATATTAAAGTTTGACCAGGATTCCATCATCCCACCGCAACCATATCCGCTACGTTACCGTCGGCACCCCTGAAAAAAAATCTTCAAAACCTCATGTTTCGCTCAGACGAAACAGTAATAACCACTTAATGTTCATTCAAAAGGGCTGGAGATTTTATTTATTAACTATACGTATAAACAATAGAAATACCAAAAAAACAAATTAAACATATGTAGAGATCAGGCGTCATGGATAGCCAGAATTTACAATTTAGAAAATAATGCGAAACATTTTCGCTCTCTAGCTCAAAAAAAAACGTTATATTACAAAAAAAACATTAATAACCAATCTTCACTCAAAATTTTAAGCTAATGTGATTTTGAATAGCTTTCTTTCAGCACTATCAAAAGAAATTGCCGGACTTGGTACTCTTTTTAGTACCCCCTCCAAAAAACTCTAACGCACCGCGAATTCCCTACCTGTAAAGAGCTCCTTTCAGGTATACTAAATTTATCTAAAAACAAGGACGGAATCGCGAGATAGCACCGGGAAAACCACACTTATTCACTTACAAACTCAAAGGTATATAAAAAAAGTATTCAATTAGGTAGGTTAAGAATCAAACTCAAACAAAATATTATTTTTAACGCCTTGTTCAGACCCTCTTTAAGGTGGTATAATTGGGGTTTGTTAAAAATGGTATGATTTGAATTTTAATAAAATCGCACTTATTAAAAGATTATTTATAAATAACGGTAAATTCGATATACTGCCTCATTCTTTTTTTTTTTGTTTTAATTATTAGTTACAACTTGTAATCAATACCTGTTTCGTTCTCTTTTTTTTCTATATATTTTTTTTCATTTTTTTTATATTTCTTTTTCCAGAACTCACAGAAAGACCTTGGAGTACTAAGTGGACCTCCGACCCTGAAGGACGACCATCCAGACAATTGATCTATGTTTCGGCTTCAGTGGAGGTTTCCCGAGCGAAGACTTCCGCAATCTCCAACTTTCCAAGAAAAGGTCGTGGATCGGGCTTCAGATGAAGTTTCCCGAGTTGAAACAGCACAAACTGGCAAGACTCCACTGGATATCTTGGCTATACCTCTCACGAAAATATCCCCATGCAGGATGATGAGGTGTAAGGTGGACGGTCGCTGATCATCCTAGGACACACTGGTCTTAACCGAATAAGGAGTTGGCGGCCCAGAACTTTCCAAGCAACCTGGGACCGCCAGAAATCAATTGTCAATACTCGTTAGAGATACTAACATATATTCGCCCTATAATGTATTTGACTTTTCTTTTTCTCAATAATATCGAGTCTCACACTCAGATGTATTAGCAATTTATATACTATAAATTTAATCCAACAAAAAGAATATAAAATTACATCAACCAAATTCAAAGTTGGTATATACACACCGTGTACTTTTATTTCTAATAAAAGAATTATGTGGCCTAAAGTTAAACTACCGGGAGGCCTACCGTCCGAAAACTTTGTTTAACTCTATCTCAAGAATCATACCGGTATGTCATCGGATGATATGAACTTACGGTGTTGGATTTCGCTGTTCCTCCTCTCACTTTGTTCGTATCACCCGATTCCATGTATCCAACAGTGCAAATTTTCTGTTTGTGTCAGAATTCCTACGTAGTGGTATCGCTATTCCCCTCTCATTTCACTCGACATCTTACGTTTCACTCATTCAATCTCCCCAGTTGTATTTACCATAGCTCTCTAATAGAGGGCGCTAAGATACGTTGTTAAATTTAAGGCCTCGATTCCACTTGGATAATATTACCGACGTCTCCCCATAATATTTTCTGATAAAGAAAAGGTCAGAGTACGTATAAGACGGCATCCGCAACATACTTTCTTATGTTTCATCTATCAAATGTGTTCTGTGCTTTATTGTATTGAAATAATTTAGTTTTCAAATTATTTACATATTTCAGTTTGTTATTATGCATTTAAATTATTTTTTGTTATATCTGTCTCCTTTTAAGAACAATTCATTAACGAAATAAAAGTTTTTACTACATATATTGAAATCTTTTATGACAAAAGTATCCAAAATGTGTCTTTAAGTCTTTTATGATTCATGAAAAAATCCATAACAGATTGTGGCATGCTGAATACCAAAAATGCAGTTCGTAAAAGAATTGTTGAGAATTTCGAAATCTTGAGAGCTCATTGGCAGATTTCATAGGAGATTTAGCATACAGAATACCAAAATTATAATTCATAAAAGATTTTTTGACAGCTTAAACTTTTGTATGAAAATTCATAACAGAATAGCAGAATAACAGAATAAAAGATCTCGCCGAATAGTCTCAATTATTTGAAAAAAAAACAACAAAAAGTACCTATGTACATACATAATTGTATGTAGGTGGGTATCTGGGTACATACCTACCTAAACAAAAAATATTGAAATATCTCAACATCCCTATGCTATTTGTGCATAGAAAAAGTGAAAAGTACCAACGTTGCTACAATTGAAAATCCTAAAATCCACCAAGTAGGTATCCAAAATTTGATAGAAAAATTTAAAATAAATTCTATAATAACCTAACATGCATGTATATCCATATACATTCTTACTTCAAATTCATGTATACGGCAATAGCCTTGATATAATATATTTATACCCATCATATGTTGTATGTAGGTTGCCATGGCAAAAACAGCTTATTCGGTTTGCTCCCTTACCCTCTATTATGTTGTCAGAACTAATAAGTTCCGACCGTCTCCTTTGCTTTTTTTCATTTTTGCATCTACCTTTTTTTCTTCCACATCAACAATTCAATATCAAGAAAAGAAAAAATAGCACCCTCATCGACGGAACTACTAGCTAAAAAATTCTGTCTCATAAGGCGTTTTTCTTTTTTAGTTCAGAGCAGAGTCTGAGTTGTCAAAAAATTTGTTTGTGTTTCTTTCTAACTCAGAGCATGCAGAGATCGCACATTTGTAGATCGCACTTGACGTACTCGAAGATAATTGACTTAGCATGTGAGTATAAATTGCTGAACGCACCAAATGCCATGTGTGTCAAAAAGGAAAATAGGAATACAAAAATAATTAGATACATAAGTTGATGAAAGAAGGTGATCGCTAATTGATTTTCTGTATCTGGGTGTGTACCAGTCTACAAAAAAGGGTAGGTCTTGTGTTATATTGCTTTTTATGATTAAAATGAAAATGTTTTCCGATTTGTGTGGTTCAAGTGTGTTTGAAAAACATATCAGGGTTCAGAGCTCGCTCTGCTTGGAACAAGTTCAGTGCATAATTTATGTGTTCGAACTCAGTTCAGTGATCTGCTCTGAACGAAAAAACAAAAACGCCCATAGTAGTACTATAGGTTTCATACACAATGGTCATAGGCAATTAAAGGCAAAACCTTGCTCATCTGGCAATATCAAGCAAATTTATCTCGTCTAAAGTCTAGACCAGAAGATTAGACGTTTTGTCATTAACGTCAAAAAACAGACTAAAATCGTAATACATTTTTTTGTATCCTTATCAGCTTTTAAAAAAAGTACTTTCTACTGTGATTTTGGTCACTTTTAATTTGGTATTTAATTTAGTTTAATAATTTACAATATTTACAAACAATTGTGTAATTCTGAAGTTCCTCCCTGCGATGATATAAATGCAATAAGTAGGAAAATACCCAACGTGCTTGATTGGAAAAAAATTAAATTAGTATATTAAACAGATAAATACATACGCACATATCCATTTATATTTATGTGAATCAACAAGGTATTTCTTTCTATTCGAATACGAATACGTAATGACGTAAAAATGCCGAATTTTGTTTTTCTGTTTTTTCTTTATGCGCATTACGTCACGTGCATTTTCAGAATTTTTTTTTGACATTTGCCTGCCAGTATTTTCTTTTCCATTGTTGTTTAAATATTTAATCAAATTTGTATTTAACTTCTGTTGTTTTTCTTTTGTGGTCTGTATGTTAGAAATGTAAGATTTGTTGTTAATAATCTTTGGATTTTAGTTTAAAGTTTTTTTTTTGCATGAATATCTTATCTTAACAAAAATGTGGTGACTTACACTGAAGAAAATCATTCTAATTTTCACAATGCAGCTTTAGTATTTCTGGAAGTGCTCTCATTTTATCTAGTATATTGCTTGACGAAATAATGAAATATTTATTTATTAGATTTGCTGAAGGATAGAAGAGTTTGGTTGTTTTCTTATTTACAAAATTTATACATAAATATTTACGTAGATTATTTGAAAATAAGCTTTTTGATTCAAAACACTACCCAGTTGCTATGTTTACTAGACAAAATTATTTCTAGACAAGCAAGAAACCGAAACAAAGAAACGTTCAATATTGACAAAGGCAGCCAATTTCTTTGTCTAGTGAGCACCTATTAGTAATGGTAAGATTGATGGGTGTAAGACTTTTCACAATTCGAATATAAAATTAGTGTCATTGACCCGGCATTCTATTTGTTGAGCTTAAACACTCGTAGATCGTATTTGATCTTGGAGTCGGCTTAATACCAATCAATAATGCTCATATATCTTATAGATTTCACTGAGATTTTTCCACTGACCATGTTTTTCATTCTCCATTTTCATTTGAGAGAAGTAAACCGATTTCTTTATGAAAATTAGCATAGATCTTAATCTATAAAAGAAAATACATAGGGCAGTCATAACCTATTGTTACTTTGCAATCCAATTGTATGAGTCTGTATCTTTCTTATTTAACCAACTATTGCATTTATACCATTGCAGAAGAAGTTTCAAGTGTTAAGTGTATATCAGAAAAACTAACATTCCTTAACTAATCCTGAAGGGCCTTTTTTTAGAGACATAGCAATTTAAATCAGCTTAGGTGCGTTAATATAGTATTTGTATGTTATGTTACAATAGCATAGGTCAGGTTAGGTTAGGTTGAATTGTCTGTCAGCGTTGCAGCTGACACACTTTGACCAGAGTTGGTCCCTTCTGATAACACATGAATCCTTAGGAAATCTCCCTATTCGTTGAACCATTTGTCCATTTTGTTAAGATCAGTGAGATCATCAAAGACAAAGTCTCCAAGATGGAGCTTACGTCTCTGAGATAGAGCAGGGCATGTACACAGAAGAAGAGGTATAGATTCCACCCCTTCTTCGTTCATGCAGCTTCTACAAAAATCGTTTGAATAAACGCCAAGCATCATTGGGTGCTTGCATATAAGTTAGCGCCCAGTTAAAACACCAATTACTTAGCTGATATGCAATCTGCTTAGGGATATCAAACACTTGGAGCGTTTCAGATCAAGTTTTGAACAGAACTGTTTTGTCGTCAGACAGGTGGTTGTATTTTTCCATCTAAGGCGTCAGTTATAGCTTTCATTGAAATCATCATTGAAAACTTTGACTATCAAACAATAAAAAACAATAAAACGTTTTGGTACCAAAATGAAGGTAATAAGATATATGTACATATAATATTTTTTTTGTCAAAAATTCACTTTTGATTTTTCAATGATGGAAAGGGTTTTCAATATACAGCTGACATCATTGAAAAATCTAAAGTGAATTTACAAGAAAGCGGTAGAGCAAATAAAATATTTTTTTGACAAAAAATAGTATAAGGTAATACCTTCATTTTGGTACCAAGGCGACATTAGTTTAATTTGTTTAAGTGCCTCAGAATTGATAGTCAAAGTTTTCAATGATGAGTTTCAATGAAGACTATAACTGGCGCCTTAGGTTTGTCCCTTTTAAAGCATCTTGTTTCAGCATTAACTTACATGTACCGATGGGTATACCTATATTTGCATTGTCAGGTAATAAAGGTAGTGTCGTTTCACTATTGGCAAGTTCATCAGCCTTACAATTCCCTGAAATATCCATGTGCCCTGGTATCCAAGACCCAACATAGGTGAATGTTGAATTGCTGCGCCATCTCCATAAGATATGAACGACAGTTAAGAGCAGTTATGGAGTTTGTAGTGTACGATTTCAGATATTCAATGGCCGCCGCGCCGGCTTATCTGAGGAGATATGGATATCAGAAGTTGGTATCACGTTTTCTTTGAGCCAGGAATGGGATTCTCCAATTACCATAATTACCGCCTGGAATACGCTACAATGATTAGGAAGACAGAAAGAGAGTCTTAATTTTAGTCTGTTTGAGTGCACACATCCACCAGTCCGTAAGTTTAAGCCCTCACAGACAGATCTTGGAGGAATGGTGACTTGGAAGTTTTTGCCGAATTCTAGCTTAGGTATGGTGTAATCAATGTGACTTGGAAGTGATCCGAACGAGTTCAGAATAATAGAATTACCAAAATCATATTGATCCATTGTGAAGAAGCTTTTAGGCGGGCGGCTGTGCTCGCTGCCGTCTATTTGCTGAAAATATCGAGGATAAGTGGATAGAGTAGAACGTCTAGCACAGCAGATTAGGTTGTTCTTAATACTCCGCTTATACATATTGAATCTGATTGTTTTCAGAATAGTATAAGAATAGGTACAATTAACCGACTTAGATCCCAATTAAGAACATTAATAGACCAAATTTATTCTCAACTGATTTTTTGTCTTAGAAGAATTTAACTGGGGCTTTTTTCCAGCCTTCCTCTTATCTAAAATAAGATTGAACTGTTATCCTTTGCCCGATTTTATTTCTAGTTTTTTATTTTTTTGAAAAGTTTTTTTTTTTTTAAATCATTTGTGCCTGGAAAATAATAGTGTTTTTGGGTAGATTTAGAACAAAAATGAGTGAATATAATGTTATTGGTTTTGGGTGAAATTATACATATTCTGTTTTGATCTAAAGGATTTCTTTCAAAATTTGAAATATTTATTATTAACTAGTTTTGTATATTAATCAACTTCTTTTATTTATGACTTGTTTAATAACTGCTTCTTTATTTTTTTGCGATTTGTCTGTTTTCTGATTCTTTAAATAATTATTCCAAATTGTATTCTTTTAGATTTGTTTGTTTTTTTTTTTTTGTCTGCTTCATTTAAAAACGATTCACTGCACTGCTCAAACGATTGTATATTTTTCATTAGTTTAATTTTTCCTTTATTAATCTGTCAATTATTATTGATTCGTGGTTCGTTTGCAGAGCGGCAGCAATACCAGTTAGAAGAATAAATTCAATACCTTAAAGTCCAAAGTGACTTGAAAACATTAATAACCCAACAAAAAGTTTAGTAAGAAACAAAACATACAAAAATAAACATGATACTAAGAAAATATCAAATCAACGACACATTGAGATTATATGCAACCTTAAGTGCATTACAATTACTTTGTTTTAATAAAAATCCAGACGATGGCGGCGGTTGGAACTCTCAACACAACCGAACTGATTTGCTTCAGGAATCTGAAAATGTTTTCGTTGACTTGTTTCCAGAGCAATCAGTGTTTAATCAAGATGATATGAATTTAAGAAAAATACTTGAAGAATCAACCTTTCAATCTTGGCAAAGTCATCTCGCAAGAAAATCCTTGGTCGAAGATCTAATTCGATTTGATCGAAATGACAATGATCGCAAAATAACATTATATCCGCTTGATATTCAAAATCAAACCCAAGAAGTATCGAATAGCAGTGTAAGTTTGAGCTCTTATGATAGGAGACCATTTAGTTTATTTCAATTGCCAAATGATACCCGAAATTTTGATAGTATGGCCGCATACGGATTAGATGAGCGAAAACCTTCTAGTTTTAATGATATTCCCGCACAGGATGTGTTTTTGGATAATAGTTTTTATGATTTACATTTGAATACTATTTCTAATGCATCTAATTCATCATCATTACCATCATCATCATCGAATTGTAAAAGCAAAGAAAACCCTTTGAAAAAAGACGCGATATTACCTAATATAAATCGAATCAGAAGACAGGACATTGATTTCTTTAACAGATATACCAGAGACACGAACGATACAGCAGCAGAACCAGCAATGCGAGAACAAACTTTAACGATGATGACTAATAGTATTTATAAGCAAGATGTTGACTTGGGATACACATTTTCCAACTACAATCTCCCTTATATGTCATCAATGCCACCATCAATTGAAGAAACTGAGAAAGTCGAAGTTTTACAAAATTTAAATCACAGCCAAATTATTGATTCAAATGATCAAGATATAGATATTGGACGTTTGTTGTCTTTATCTTCTACGTATGTTGCCGATGCCGATTCTCGAAATGTCACGTCTCATCAAAAGCCTTCAAAAATAGACGAAGATAGAAAGCTGGCCGAAATTTTGTACGAACAAGATATAGACCTTGGTTATATTTTGTCTCCACCTGACTCCAAAGAATCATCTCCTTCCAAAAAAGTAATTGATCAACCCGGAAAAAAAGTCTGCGAAAAAGAAGATTCTAATAATGATGTTAGTGACTTATGGGCTGGAATCCCTTTCAAAATTGATAACGAAACAGGAGAATATATTCGTCTTCCTTTTGAAGATATATTTAAGGATTTCATAGATGACAATAATTCAACCGATGAAACTGCAACGACCCAAGAACCCCCAAGTCCTCTTGACATTGATGCTACCATTGAAGATATAGCCAATCTATTTACAACACCTTCTGACTTCTTTGGTGTAATGAATGAAGAGGCTACACCGAAAAATTCGTATCCATCGAATAATAATCCAAACTTATATTATGAATCCCAACAAGATCATGTTTATGACTACAACAATCACTCTGTGGGCAATTTTAACCAAACTAATCTAGAACAAACAGAAGTGCAAACCTCGGAACTTTTATATGCAGCAAGCGGTGGGACAAACGACGGAGACAACAATTCAGGAGTTCAGAACTATGGATACTTGGATTCGATTTTAAATTCAGAATGCTTTAAAATGATGAGTACACACGATAGTGAACGTTCCAACACACGAGGTCATGCTAATTCAAATGATCGCTCAAGTTTGGGTGGAAATAAAAAGTCTGATGAGCCTGCTAATTCGTCGAGATCTGTTGGAGTTGGTGGTGAAAATATAGCAAATTTTATGGATTTGTCTTGTGGCAGTGCAGGCAGTACTTTGGGTTCATTAGCTTCTGAGAGCCTACCATCAACATCCGATGGCGAATGGGCAGAAGGTAGTGAATTAAGTCATGATTACGATACATCAAATTTCTATGGTCCCTTTGACTATAGCTCTAGCAATGGTAATTTCACTTCAAGACAAACGTCAGTTGCAAAAAAAAAGTACCATATGTTTGGTAAGCGCTATTTACAGGAAGAGCTGTCAAACAACACCTTAGATAATTCAAGGACAAATACCTTACATGCAGAATGTGCTATTACTGGTGTTGATGGAAAAGAAAATTCTACATTTGATGATTTTGAAGATGAAAAGAAAACACATGCTAACTTAAGAAGTATCAGTAAACTTATTAAAAAAAGCGTAAAGACTGAACGAGATAAGTTCAAGAACACTGATCAGAATATTGCTCATCATAATCATACATATGCTCTATCGCACAGCCATGATTCTAATCCAGCTCTTGAGCGTGATAGCTCTGAATATGGTGATGGCGCATCTGAGGAGGGACATTTAACAAGAGATGAAAAGCGTGCACGGAATCTAAATGTACCAATTCCTGTTTACGACATCATAAACTTGCCAATGGATGAATTTAATGAATGCATTTCCAAGTACGATCTAAACGAAAATCAGCTATCTCTAATTCGCGATATAAGACGTCGAGGAAAAAATAAAGTCGCAGCCCAAAATTGTCGCAAAAGAAAACTAGATACAATCATATCCCTCGAGAGTGAAGTCGAAGAAGTGCGGCGCAGAAAGGAAAAAGTGCACAGTGAGAAATCGTATGTAGCAATGGAAAAGAAAAGAATTGCCAACAAATTTGCAGCTCTACACAAGCATATATTTCATTATTTAAAAGACGATGACGGTAAGCCATGTTCACCTTCTAAATTCAGTTTACAACAAGCACCAGATGGTTCTATGTATCTCTCACCAAGAGATAATTCCAAACAGGATCCAAATTGTTATATGTCTCTTTTAATGGATGAAGCGAGTTCTAGTGATACGTGCAAAAGGCGCAATCGAATGAAAGAGTCTTTCAGTCGAAGAAGTTCAGATGAAACACATTCAATTAGTCAGCTGTAGAGGGGGAATTCTAAATATGAATTACTAATTTGTTGCTTTAAATTTAAATTGTATTTTAAGTTTTTGTTTGTTTTTTTTTCAAAAAATGTGCTATTATGGATTTTTTTAAAATTTTGAATTCAATTTGATGTATTTGAGAGTAAGAAAAAGGTATTGGGTCAGTAAATAAATTATATTTTATTTAAAAGTTGTTTTTTTTCTTCTTTTAAGTGAAGTTCAGGGATTGATTAAAACCTGACAAATATGGGAGTACCCATTATATGTCATAGGGGGGAGGGTTAAAAATCGAAAAAAAATTATCTTTCAGATCGTTTGCCAATTGAAATTCAGCTTATTTCAGTTATAAGTGACGCAGTTCCCAAGTCTTCTTCAAATAAATAATTAACCAACCATTCTACTTAAAGCGAACGTATCATATTCCCCTAGTATCGACACATTGATCGAATATTTTATCAAAAACAATCAAATATAAAACGTTCGCCTTCGGCCGAATTCATAACAATTTAGAATTTAAAATAAAATACACGGCTGGATCGTACGAACTTGCTCCTATAGCTGACATTAATGGGGCATATTTATAGTCACTGTTTAGGCTGTTGCTATGAAAAACTTGAGTTTGTCTGTCTGTCCTTGAGTCTACAGCCTAAACGGTTAGATGGATTTGTTTCAAACTTGGTAAATATTTTCTTTTTCGGTAATAATGCGCGCTGCTCACAGTTTTTTCTTTTTTTTTAAATCGAAAAAAGACTGATAATTTTTTTTTGAAAATTACTATTATTTTATTTTTTGATTTTCTAGAAAACGGCTCATTTGATTTTTTAAAAATTATTAATGCAGAAGCTTCTAGTATAAACACTAATGTATACCAACATTTTTCAATTTTTTTGCATATTAAAAAATAACTGAAAACTCAAAATAACTTTTTGAAAACTCTAAATTTTGGAAACAACTCAATCGATTTTTTTCTAAACTTCATATTTGGAAGTTTTTTGACATTATCTTGAGCAGTAAAAAAAACTATTGTTCTAGAATAATAAACAACGGTGCCTCCCATACTAATGTTAAAAAAAAACCGTTAAGAAAAAAAATTATTTCTTAAAAATGGCTCCAAAAATTTTGATAAAAAATATTTTATTTTGCGTACTTATTAACGGTACTTCCCATAGAACCACTTTTCATATTTTCTCTATTGGATAAACCGTTTCAAATTATCTTTTAATGCAAACCCTCTCTAGAAGTGTTAATACCTGCATGCTTAAATTTTCAAAATATGGTTTTTCGATTTTTAAGAAATAAATATTTTTTTTTTAATCGATTTTTCGAAAACCAGTCACTGATTTTTCTTTAAATTAACATTAGGTTTGTTTCTTTACTTACCTTCGGGGTCCGCGGGATACCAAATTTACCCTAAACGTGTTTCTCTACTTTTTTTCTGGCACGAAAATGCCAGAGCTTTTGACTTTTTTCTCATTTTTTTTTCATTTCCCCTCCTGCAAGAATCTACCCGAACATTTTAGCTACCGCACTTTTTTGCTTGTCAAACAAGAAATCAAGTGATCGAATAATTTGAATTTGTGGAGTAATGGAACTAAAACTCTGTTTTACAATTTTAAGAACAAGAAAACCAAACGATTAAAGGTAATATAATAATAAACCTATCTCCTGGTTCTTTCGGTAGAGCTCAAAATGATAATAACCTGCAAATTCAACTGTATTTCGTGAAAACATTTTCATACATGTTGTGTCCGCCACATTTAATTTCTGTTGATATTGTTAAGTGTGTTCCCGTACTTTCTGCACAAAAATGTGAAGACTGTCATTTTTGCAAGAGTGGGGGAAAGCATCTCTCAGAGGCCAACAAAATTTCACAAAAGTACGGGAACGCTTTGAACAACAATTTTTGCCATTTTTTAAATGTCAACGTAAAAGTGTATTTTTGAAAATGTTTGTTAAAGATTTACATGAAATTATTTCTTAAATAACCAATTTAATATCACAAATTTCAATTTATTGCACGGATAAGCCCGACCAGACTATAAATTCAATTATTTTCAATTTTTGTAACACTTGGCAACTGACAAGTTATGTATTGTTTTTTTTTTCTTTTTTCATTCATTTGACAGTCTTCATAATTTTGTCCAAAGAAATTTCTTGGACTAAAATTCGCAGCCTGGGGAAATATTTTACTCTCTCAGGAGCGCTCTCTTTTGTGAAAAACTACGAAAATTTGGAGTACGGGAACGGGATTTGACTGTTTTTCGTAGAAATTCGTAGATTTTCGCAGTTTTAGGGAGTACGGGAACGGACCAGTAGCAAGTACCCAGAAACAACCCAAATGCGTTTCTTTACTTTTCGTTTCTGGTTAAAAATTGCAACAACAACATGAAAAAGCTTGAGCCCAAACTTTATCCAAAAAGTAAAGAAACAGACCTATTTTATAAGTATGTTAAAAAAATACTTTAAAATGGCGTTTCAATTTTTTTTCTGAAAATGTTTAAGATTTTATAAATACAAAAATGATTTTTTTTAAAACGCTTCAAAGATTTTTTGAATTTTTTTTATATATTCATATTTGTCCAACAACTCAAATGGCATCTTTTTTTTCCTCCAACTTTAACAACTAAGCAATCTAAAATGATTTTATTATGTGTATATTCCATTTATTTATATCTAATTATACTACGCAGGCCCTCGTATCTTTAAAAATCACATGGGACCTATTGGGATGGGATTCTTCCAGGGAATTTCGTTTCTCACGGAATATTTTATTCCCCCGAAATATTTCCTGCGATTGTGAATCTCCCACGGAATAAATTTGCCTTGAACAAAAAATCGTATGAAATGACAGCAACATTTCCTCGGAAAGCTTATTTCCGACACCAAAAAAATTTTAATGGAAACTTTTGAGCTTCATTCACGTTCCCAAGACTCGAATTGGAGAAAAATTTTCCATGGAATTTTGTATTCAAGATATACCTACCCACCTTTATCCTTCACTTTCATTATTATATGTACACACATATTTACATCCTAGGTTTCATCTATGTATGTAGCTATATATTACTATGTATATATTCCTTGAATCGTGTTTTTTTTAATAATACAATTCTATATACCACTGAAATTATTCAGCCATGTAGAAGACTTAGCAATAGCATTATATTTAATTGGACCAGGACAAAAACTTCCAATTTTAATGATTAAACATTTTAATATTGTTGGATATAGTTCACATTTTTTTTTTTTGCAAAAAATCCATATAAGATGAAGTGAACTTAACAAAAAGTGCGTGTTTTCAGTTTATAATTTTTTATAATCAAATTTTTTAGTAGAAATATTAATATTTATTTTTTTAAATTAGCAAACTGATGAGTCCATGTCAGATCGCGGGGACAAAACGTAAATTTTGTGAACTAATGACAGTTAAAGCTATTTTGAATCTATCAGCCCTATTCTGTTATTCATCGGGGGGAATTTTTGTTGAATTTTTACTATCACTATTCCGCTATTCATTCGAAGTGAATCTTGTATAAATTGGTAAAGTCGATAATATTCACACATGTTCTGCATTCCGAGTGAAAATTAATTCAAAACGAATTTCAATTTCACTTAAAATGAAATAACGTGTTCTGCATTTCGAGCGGATTCAACCCCTTCCAATTCACTTCGAATTCATTTTCGAATTATCAAAAATCACCTGTTACAGACAATTTGTATAAAATCGGTTCATAGTCGGAATGTAAAACACGAATTTTCATATTAATAACCCTAAAATTATAAATTCGGAATGAGCTATTTACAAACTTTATTTTATGTGGAATACAGAACATTTTTATGTGGAATACAGAACATCTAAATTCGCTGTCGTTCCTCAAATTCACAAAAAGTGAAATACAAAACATGTGCGATTGTGCGGTATTCTGCGTGAACCCAATCGCTCCATACAATTCAAATCCGCATTTCAATTGTTGCGGATATGTCTGGTTGAGTATTAAAAGATTAACAAGTTTGAGTTGTAATAAATTTGCTAGAAAACTCTGATGGAGTTGTTTATAAATACATCTTAAACTTCAAATAACACATTTTCTATTTAAATATTAAAAACAAAACATCATACCACGCTTCATTTGGTTTTCTTTATGTCGTTCCTCCGTAGTTACCAATTTGGGAATTTCCTTATTTATGTTTGTGAAACAGAAAAAAAAGTCCGATACATGCATACATACACATTTTTATCCAAATTTCAGACGATTTTCGCATGAGCATCTGTAATAAATGCGGGCGTTCACTCACTTATTAGATATGTTATCTCGGATATCAAGCTATCGGAGTATATCTGTGGACGAATCAGATAGGTTAGATGAAAGCTGTCAAAAAATCAGAATAAAACGCATACCAAATGAATTTTGCAGTCAGCTGTTCTATTCATTTGTTCTCGGATAGCTATAGTTATTCCAAAATGTTTGGGATAACTCAAGATAGCTTTCATGAGAACAGTTTTTTTTTATCAATGTGTTTTGCACGGCGTTACAACAACAGAAATTTATTCCAGATTGCTGAGAATAACTGAGTGAACTTCTCCAATGGTAATATGAACTTGCAGTTCACCAGATGGATAGCAGAATACAAAGGCAGTGTGAAAGGGAATCGAATGAGTGGATCGAATATACGATCACGTGAATAGCAGAATAGAGCTGTATTTCTGAATCTCCCATTCGACCATTCATTATTCTATTTAAGCCTGCATATGATAACTGGAATACCTACCTACTAACAGCGTCAATGTTTAGCTATAAAGGCCTTACTGACTCACCAACATTTGTCATCTTATGAACAGAACTGATATTAATATTTAATGTCGAAATGAAAAGTACGAACAATTGGATTTGTATAACAGTAAATTTACTTCATATAAACAAGTATTTTCATTATTTTATATAATTATCGTGTATATTCATAACAAAATGAATTATAAAAAACCGTTATATTATAGAGCTTAATTCTAAATTCTAAAATTTTTTTTTTTTTTTTTCAAAATTATAGTACATTAAATGCCTTGTGCTTGGTGAGAAATACAATTAAAATAGAATTAATTCGAAGAATATAGGGCCGCTATTCAAATTCCAATTAAGCTGATTCTCTGCAATAATAAGAACATTTCAATAATTTCGCAATGTAAAACGGAACATTCTTGGAAAATACACTCAAATAATGCAAGGGAATGGATGTAATCATAAATAAAGTAAAATGAATTTGATTGGGAATAATTTAGGCTAGCAAACCAGGTAATTCAACTACTCAAAGGCACACTATACAGCAATTGTTACATTGCTGTCTGATCAAACAAAAACCAACAATTTACAATTTAAGTTCTTCCGTGTCTGGAAGTTTGGCAAAGAACTTCGCCACCCGTTCGGGGGTAACAGCTTCTATTGTACTTGGATTCCATTTTGCTTTTTGGTCCTTGTCGATAAGGAGTGCGCGAACTCCTTCTTTGAAATCGCTATCTTCCAAGTGACGAACAACCATACGGTATTCCATTATAAGGCACTGTGTAAGAGATAGATTTGCACCATGCTCCAATTGGCGGTGAGTTACCTTCAAAGCTAGTGGTGACATTTTCTTTAAGATCTATAAATTCAATAAATGGATAATACAATCATTTACATAAACTATTTTAACTTACATTGAGGGTATTTAAAGACCATTCACTGCCATCTTCAGACAGTTTATTAAAGATATCTTCTACGGAAGGTGCAGAGAAACATTTGTTGATTTTTTCTAAGTGCGGACCTAGAACAAACTTCTTTTGTGGCTTAACTGTTAAGCTGTTTATAATATCTGCAATATCATCTGGATCATTGCAATTTAAAAGAGCAGATTCCAGATGCTTAAGTTTATCACTCGGGCAATAATGAGTTGCAATTCCGGCATTGGTGACATCTTCGCCTTTTAACCGAAAACCAGTCAAACCCAGATACAAACCAAGTTTGCCATTCAAACGGGGCAGGAAATGCGACCCCCCTACATCGGGAAAAAGTCCAATAGCTGTTTCGGGCATTGCAAACAAGGTGCGTTCAGTAGCCACACGGTATCTGCCATGAACAGATAGTCCAACACCACCGCCCATTGTGATACCATCCATAAATGCGATATATGGAATCTTATAATTTCCAATTAAATGATTCAAAGTGTATTCTTCCCTAAAAAAGCTCTTTGATTCCTCGGTTGGTCCAGCTTCGACAATGGCACGAACATCTCCCCCGGCGCAGAAGCTCTTATCGCCGGTGCCCTTGATAATGACCAACAACTTTGACTTCTCACACTTTTTCAAATGTCTGTAGATCTTTCGGACCATTTCTAAATTGATTGCGTTTAAAGCCTTTGGGCGATTTAAAATCACCAAGCCTTTGGACGAACTTTCTGTGGCCAGGACAGTGTCGATTGAAGGCGACGATGTCATTGCACGTAGGACATTTAACCTGATTCCGTTGCCCAAAGCCGCTGGAACCATGATTCTGGTTAGATTACGAAACTGAAAGAAATAGATAATTTAGAACCTATTTTTACACTGTTATCAATTATGATTTCATTTCAATTAACCCAAGAATCATACTTAGTTATAAATAAATTACCATTATAGAGGGAAATAGATGTTAATTGGGAAAACAAATATTAAACTAAAACAAACAAAAATTGGATAAATTAAGTCTCTCTTCTCTTTTGTGTTCTTTGTTTTTTTTTTTAAATAAAAAGGAAAATTGGTCGTAGCGTAGCCGTAGCTCGTAGACCACTATTCGCGGTCGGTGCATGTGCAAGGTGTGGCGTGGCGACAGAATAAAACGTCAGTGTGGTGTGGTCAGTGGTGCCTTTGGATTATGCAGGTTACATGGAGCAGCATGCTGGCTAAAATGGCTTGACAACCATCAATACTCGATAATTTACCCCTAGTTTAGAAGCGTATTCGATTCGAAATGTAAAATGTATTAATGCAACGTTAAGTAGAAGCGTAATGAAATTCTCACTCACCGCATAACTATGTCAGGTATTACACAGAGCGTGACTGTAACGCGCAAGCCTTGGTTATTTTCTTCTTTTGCACTTCTATTCTGTAACGCGCGTGAAGCCTTTTTCTCATTTTCAGTACTGCGTGTTTATTTGACAGCTATCTTTCATATTATCTTCTTTGGCCAGTGCAGATATTGAACAAAAATAATTCTTAAAAGAAAAATGGAAAGCAGAGTTATTTATATAGGTATTCCCGATGACAAAGACAAGGATTATAGAGAATGGGGTTCATTTGGTGATTTAAAATAAGCTTAGAAGCTTTTTCTTTGCTTCATTTAAATTCGTCAGCAATTTGGATTGGCGTTCGTTTATCTATAGCGAAAATTAGGTGAAGCAAATCCGAAAAAGAAAGAAAGAATAGAAAGAGAAATGTCAAAAACACGCAAGGAAAATCCTACCCGCGCGTGTTCAGATAGGTTTATTTCTGTTCCATCTTTTTGTTCTTTCTTTCTCTTCCGCAATTCATTCTTGCAGAGGTAAACATGTGCTGTGTAATTCCGGACTATTCAACCGTTCAGATTCACACTGCCAATTGGCACTAATTTCTTCCAATACCTGTTCCAGACTTACAAATTTGGTAGTCTGATTCACACTCTGCCAATTGGCACCAATTTCTGTCAATAACTATTCCAGACTTACTAATTTGTAGTTCCCCTTCCTCACAATTTCTTGCCAATGTCTGATCAATAAATTTTTGTAGGCAGCAATTTTTGGACAGAAAAATTACTGCAATTGTCAGGTTGATGTTTGACATAAAGAAAAAAACGTTTCGTGGTTGTTGTGGGAAAAGATTTGTTGAATAAATAAATTAATTTAATAAACACAAAAATACCAAATTATTCAGATGTCCTAAAAAAGTGAGTTACGAGTAGAATAAGCGATTTTTAACCCTGTGCCTCCACAATCAACTTTTATTTCAGCAATTATTGCAGACATTTTAATTTTTTCGTTCAGTGCGCAAATTATTTAATGAAATCTTATGTCGTTTTATTTTCAACAAAAACATCGATGCGCCGTCAATTTTTTTCTGAAAAATCAAATTCGTTTCAAATTAAAACCAATTTTTTTCTGGAAAAACAGATCCGTATTGAATCCCTTTTTGGAGACGGATTCAAAAAGGATTTTTACACAGATTCTTACACACACTACAATATTTGTTTTGAAGTTTTTCAATTGTTGTGTTGCCAGTTAATTTTTATTTTGTGACAGTGTACAGAAAAAGTAAATTATTATTGTAAAAAAATAAGAATATTGTTAAAAACTGTTTGGAAACAAATATTAAAAAAGTGCGAGTGCATTTAGGAATTTCCCCGCGGCGGTATCAGCAAATAAAAATGAAATATTGTTGTTTTAGCGATTTTTTTTAGAGCTAACAAGCAGGACACACAGTCACAAAAAGAGATTAGATCCGTAATCGTTCTTTTCAAAGCAAAAAAGTATTGGGCTTAGTAGCGAATCCTATTTATTGAAACGAAATCGACATTATTTAACAATCAGAGTGCCAAGCAAGCAACAACTATAATATTTACATTAGCCGTGTTTTAGTCCCCTTTCACACAAGGAAACTGAGTTGCCGTCAACTGGAAGCTTGTGGGTAGAAGGGCAAGGAGTAAGGGAGATGAACAAAATCTGCCCGGTCAACGATTTGAAGAGATTTTTTTGACGTTTTGATTTGCATTCCAATTAGCCCAACAAAATCTTCCCAGTTTCCACTTCAGTTTCTTGGTGCCAGTATTATCGTGTGAAAGCTTAAAGCCAATTAAAAGAAAACGTCAAATAAATCTCCAGCAAATGGTTTCCCTGTGTGATAGGGGATTGTTATCGCTAATAACGTAATACTACGTTTTCACCTACCACTTAATCCAGATTTAAGTGGATTAACCATAAATCCTCTTTGAAATCTTCTAAATCCTGAAGACTTCCCATGCAAATTTTAATCTCCTTAAATGAAGATTAGAAATTATTCTCATTGAAATCTTTTTCGAAGTAGAAGATTCGCAAAAGAAACAAACCTTATTTCATAGAACGCGCCTATTAGTACGTCATATTTTCTCCATTGACATTCAACAAAAAAAAAAAAACTGTCCAACATTATTTAATTTTTTTTTGTCTGGTATAATTTTTCGTTGCCTACAAATTCTGTTTTTGTTTATAAATAAGTATACAAATAAAAAATGCAATAAAGCTACAAATACCAAAGCGGTCGGTGCCTCGAATTTGTAATGGAAAATGTTTTAGCTATCCTACAGTAATACTTTGAAGTTGTTCTTTCCCAAATATATAAAAACGAAAACCGTGCAATGGCGATTACAGTATTTATGTAAATATATCTATATGCTACAAGATGTTGGGATAACAATTTTAAAGTTATTACTCATTTTTATTTATTGAAATTAAATTTGTTCACTGTACCGACATTATTATTCTTCTTCCCAATTATTTTGTTTTTGTCTTGTTGTATTGACTTTTGAATGACAATTCATAGTGAAAACGTCAAACTAATCTTTTTTTCACTGGTGAAAACACTTGAAGATTAATTTTTAATCTTCTCAATTGAAAGCCGGATTATCTTTAGGTGAAAACGTAGCATAATAACAACCCATATGGTTCACCTAGTGAAAATAAAACGATCTGGGTTATTACGTACTTAAATGTACTCTCTGTTCACCAAACTTATCAGTATTCGGAAACTCAGATAGAATCCTAAATCTCGTGTTGTTTTTGTAATTCGTGTTTAAAAATTCTAAATAATAAACATTTCTACACTAGTTTCCCTGTTAGAAATGCGAAAAAATGCTCAAAATAGAAAGACTTTAAAATAACTTTCTTTTTAAGGCAGTGTAAGTGCAGCCTTATGACTTCATTCAGCGAATTTAATTTAAAACGTCAAATCGAGGCCGCCGAAAAGTCATCATTAACAAAAAAAAAAAACAAACAAATTACAAGAAAAGAATAAAAAATAAAAATCATTAATTCCGCCAAGCTAAACATTTTAAATCTACATACACTAGCAACACAACCAAAATGTCATTTAAACAAAATCATAATCGCTCCCGAAATAAGAACTCCAAACCTCATAACAAAGATGCTACCCCAGTTGACGAAACAAACCCAATTATCATTTCATTCAAGAAATATGCACTTGAATTAGACGATAAACACGATCGCTACGAACGTATAGTGAAGCTTGGTCGTGATACTACAATCGAATCCAAACGCATAATATTCTTATTGCATACAATTGATCCAAAGTAGACAAATATTTTATTTAATGGTTATTATGACATACAATATGTAACTTTCTTCCACTTTAGTAAAAACAATAAAGAGAAAATTCTGTTAGAAGCCAAAACACGCCTGGACAATCTCATTTCTAACAAATTCTTTGAAGTGGCCAAAGAGTTGGAAAATCGTGACCCCTATCAGTACTTACGTGCATACGGTGGTGGTTTGCAGGAATTCATTGAAGCCTACTCATACTATGAATATCTCAATGAATCGAATTTATCAGATTGGAATGTTTTGCAGGAAAGAATGAAGTTTACTTTCACAATCGAACCCAAGGAAAGTCCTGAAGATGAAGCTGAACAAAGTGTTGAAAAAGTCGAAAAGACTGTAGTATGTCATGTCGATCCTACCGAGTATATTCTTGGATTAGGCGATTTGACTGGAGAAATGATGCGTCGCTGTATTAATTCACTGGGAAGCGGTGACACAATTACTTGCCAAGATTCATGTAGGGTGTTACAACATTTTTATAAAGAGTAAGTATATGGTATTGGTTTAAGTAAATTACTATCTCATTACTTCTTTTTTGGTTTTAGATTTTTAGGCCTTCATGGTGTAAGAAACCGTGAATTTGGAAGAAAACTTTACACATTACATCAGAGCGTCATCAAGGCTGAACATGTTTGCTATAATGTTAAGGTTCGTGGAGGGGAGGCAGCTCGTCGCGGGACTATGTCAGATGATAAGCCAGCAGATGACTTCGATGAAGGTTTCTTTTAATACCTATTTTATTATAGGAAGATTTGTTTTAAGAAATAGAGACTACTAAGTATAAAATGTGTTTTTATACTTTATCCCCTCTTAATGGATATGTTATATTTGATGGTTGTTGCCTCTAGGCATTGGGGCATGTCTGCTTTTAAACTATTTCAACATTTTATAAAGGTAAAGAAAATACGAAAATCAAAACATTCTTATATTCATCTACGGATCATATTCATTCAGTCCTATCACGAATTCCATCGTAATCGGAAACTTGTTACGAATCCCGAAAAAGTCTATCACAGAATCCATCGTAGTGGAAATGCTCATACAAATTGCCATTACGAACGGATCCTGCGAACTTTTTTCGGGATTTGTACCAAGTTTCCGATTACGATTGAAGTCGTCATATGACTGATTTATCACAAGCCCCGTCGTATATATTCATACTAAGAATCCCGAAAAAGTCTCATTGTTCCCGTCGTACTCACCCCTATCACATGGTGCCTGTGATAATGTAGATTGAACAACTAAGTTTTCCATAATAAGGCGAAAACTACCACAATTGTAGGTAAACCCTATAATGAATAAATTAATGAAAATTGTTCTTAAACTAAGTGAAATATTATTAATTTAAAACTGAATATGATACAATTTAAAGTTAATGGGCCCTATCGGGAATCTCCCAGGGAATTTCGTTTCACACGGAATATTTTATTCCATCGAAATTTTTCCTGCTATCGTGAATCTCCTACGGAATAAATTTCCCTCGAACAAAAAATCGTATGAGATGACATCAAAATTCCCTGGGAAGGTTTTATTTCCGATACCAATAAATTCCGAGGGAACTTTTGAGCATCCATTTACGTTCCCATAGATCGAATTGGAGAACAATTTTTATTCATGATAACCCCCAATGAATTGATGGCTAGAGTACTCGGCCTCTAGTGACGACGATATCTGTCTAGAATATGAACTCTTCTGGCGGATCGTGAGGTTTGATTGGTTGACTTCTGGGTCTGTACTATGTAACTTCGTCCTACTTACGCATCTATTCGAAAGTTGGTTTCAAAGCTATTTTTAAGTGATACTGTATTGGAAAGTAGCTTCCACTATTCGCGTATTCGCGTCTCTTCGCCACTTAATCTCCAATTAACTTTGCTCTTCATTTAATAAGTGCTTTAATAAAGAATTGGCAATTTGGAATTTTGCTAATTCGAACAACATTATTGTAGAGTCGAATTATTACATAGTTGGGTCCCTGAGGTGAAACGGGAGTAAAATTTCTTTTTTGCATTATTAATTGATCTTGATCTTTTAACAAAAATGCTGGTTTAAGGCCGCCTTGGGATATGTTTTTGTTGTCCTTTTATTTCGAGTGTGAAATACATATTTGTTCGTCTTCAATTTCGCAAGGTATGGGTATAAGGTTGTTGAAGTGGTTTTTTGACATGTAAAAAACATGTCTCGAATTTTGTAGGACATGGTGTTAGAACCATGACGTTCTGGCTGTTTAGGTTTAAGATTTTGCATCATGCCTCGAAATTTATTGAGAAAATCATGCTTGGATAAACATTCAGTTGATATGACCATATCGCCTGGAAGTCTTAACATTGATAAGCAAGTTCAGATAAGGTTGATTTATAGTCTTTTTGCAAGCACGATCGTAGGCCAAATGGTAGAACAAATGGTAGTTTGAAATATTATACTCCCATTTCACCTCAGAAGTCAACCCCTCAAACCATTAAATCCGGCAGAAGAGTTCATATTCCAGACATACATATATCGTTGTCACTATAGGGCGAGTACTTTAGCGATCAATTAATTAAATTTAAATTATATCATACTCACGTTTTAAATTGCGCAATCGGTGGGATGGATGATATTTTCAACTGATTTTATATCACAAATAACAAAGTGTATGCAGTCTCTGATTGACTCATAAGGTTAATTGTGATTTAAGATCAAGTATGAAATCTCTTACCAAATCGAATTTACTATAGAGCTCTGGATTATAAGCTAGAACAAACAAAATTGTTTTTTTTTTTGTATTTTGCAATCGGCTACTAGCAAACACTCAGAATATATCTCGCTGTGAAAGCCGCCTTTATTTTAATACGTCACTTTCATTTCTAACAGCTAAGAATGACAACACATTTTGTCATGAAAATATTTTTATCGAGAAAAATAAACGCATAGCTACATACAAATTAGATGAGGGAGTTGTTTTTGCTTTTACAAACACGTGACATATCAATCAGCTGCGATATGAGTGGAAAATCACTTCGTGTTCGTAAGCTAGAAGCTACACTGCCCCATCATATGCACTAAGTACCAAGTTTTGCTTCAGGACTCAACTTATCTTATTATATGGAATACGAATAATGGTGAGATTAGTAACCAACCATTTTCATTATTATTAAAAATTAATAAAGTGATCAATAACTATGATTAATTGGTGATGATGGAAAACACTTATCACATACATATCTACATAGGTATATTTTTGTTATTTGTTTTTGAATGTAAAAAATGATTGTATTGTAAAGGGTTGAACTCGATTTGATTAAAAATTGTTTACCAATTTTAAAATATATTTTTAATAGCACAAATCATTGTAATAACTAAAATAAAAAGTTATAACAAATTTGTTTTTCTTATTGTTAAGTTATTGACCAATTGGTTGAATAATTATAGGTGTTCGAGATTTAAAATATATCTCTTTCGGTTGTTTTGGTCGTAATGTTTTTTTAATGAAACAATTTCATTTCCTTTCCCGACGTTTCGACGGTGGTTGCCGTCTTCTTCAGGGGATCTTTTATTTACAAAAATAAATTGAACATATTATACACCAAATGTTCTTATGTGTATAATATGTTCAATTTATTTTTGTAAATAAAAGATCCCCTGAAGAAGACGGCAACCACCATCGAAACGTCGGGAAAGGAAATGAAATTGTTTCATTAAAAAAACATTACGACCAAAACAGCCGAAAGAGATATATTTTAAATCTCGAACATCGATAAAAATTTGTTTTTTTCGTTAAAAAAAAAGTGCAAACCTACAAATACATTAATTTTATTTTCAGCTTTTCAAAGATCTTATTCGAATTATTCCAGCAGCGCTTCGCAATGGAAACATTTGCACATTTTTGCGGTCCATGTCATCTAGTCAAATAAGTGATTCTATATTGATAAATGAAAATGAACATAATGCGACAATTATAATAAATAGACCAAAAGTCCTAAATGCTTTGAATATGGAAATGGTCAAGAAAATCGGAGCATATTTGAAAAATATCGAAACATGCAAATCATTTGTTATCTTAAAAGGTTCTGATGGCAGAAGCTTTTCTGTTGGAGGCGATATCGCAGCTCTTATTAAAGGCGATCTTGAAGAATCCAAAGCATTTTTTAGAGAGGTATACACTTTACTTTATTTTATATCGAACAATAAGGTTGTGAATATTGCCTTGATCGATGGAGTGACAATGGGAGGAGGTGTTGGCTTTGCTGTACACGGGAAATATTGTGTTGCAACAGAGCGTACAGTGCTGGCTATGCCTGAAACATCTATTGGTCTCTTTCCCGACGTGGGAAGTTCATATTTTCTAAGTCGACTAGATGGCAAGCTTGGACTTTATCTTGGAATGACCGGAAATAGATTGATGGCTGATGATATTTTTAGAGTCGGACTAGCTACACATTTTTGTGAAAGTAGTAATCTGGTTAAGTTGGAGTCTGAGTTGTTGAAGTCTACTAATTCAAATGAAGTTCCTAAAATTTTGAATGATTTTTCATTAAAAGTTCCAAAAGAAGGACGTATAAGTTCTTTAATGAACAAAATTAACGCAAGTTTTACTGCAAAAACGGTTGAAGAGATTTTTGAAAACCTCGAAAAAGACGGCAGTGAATGGGCAATTAAAACACTAGAAGTAAGTTTTTTGTGTTATTGATTTATCATTTTATTTATGTTGTTTTCTTAGACTTTGAAGGAAAAGTGTCCAACTTCTTTAAAACTCACTTTTAGACAGATGCAACTGGGGGAGAATATGCCCTTAGATCAGTGTCTGAAAATGGAATATCGTATGGCATCACGCTGTTTAGGAAATGTTGATTTTTCCGAGGGTATTCGTGCTCTTCTAATTGATAAAGACAAAAACCCAGCTTGGAATCCATCAACTCTTGATGACGTGACTGATGATTACATTGCAAAATTCTTTGCAAGATTACCAGAGAGTAAAGAGCTAAAGCTGTGAATATCTTTTTCTTTTGTTCGTGAATTAAATTAAAATCTTGGATTCATAATTATCAATGGTAAACAAGTTCTTTGTGGCCTTTGAATCAGGAGAAATGTAGAAGTTTTTTTTTTTTGAAAAATTTCTCAAAGACATACAAATAATTGAAAGGAAAACGACATTAATTTAAAATTCGATAAATTATTATTGTCGTCGCATCCCCTAGAACGACAATCCTAGAAAGTTACGAGCAGTTATCATCATTGATATTTCAAACAAAATAAAATCTAATACTATAACAGTTATATTATTTGATTGTAATAAAAGGAAAAAAAAAAGTCAAACATAATTTAGGAATTTTTTGTTTGTTTTAAATGTCGTCTTCGCCATCTTCGTCGTCTTCGAAATCATTAGTATCATTATTATCGCCGTCATCAGTATCAAAATTTAATTCTTCTGATGAATCCCAGCTAAAATCACCTTCCTCGTCATCAAAATCTTCATTAGGTTTTGGCAGCTGGCATTTTTTTCGATCCCTTAAATTTCTTGCATGGGTCTTCCGATTCTGCTTACCGTCAGCTGAAAGGACCAATCAAAGAGAGTTTGTGTTTTAAGAAATAGATACATTTATGATGAAGTCGATTTGAAACGATCAAAGTAATTATACATTTTCATTTAAATTTTACAACGGCTTAATTTGCCAATAATATATTAGGTTATTATTGTTGGGTATAATCTTATGTGGTTTTCCATTGGTAAAATAAATAAATTTATTTTACATCCAGATCTGTTAAAACACAGATTTTCCCCTTTTTTGTGTACCATTGGGCTTAGTAAATCGATCATTTTTGCAATTGTCGATAACAGATTTACCCCTCCTTGCATCAATACAAATACAATATTCAGCTGTCAGCTTGAAAAATGTGGTTTTGAATTTGTAATTTATTTCGAATGTGAAAAGTTAAACAAAATATTAAAGAAAATTAATCCAAATACAAAAATGGAAGCAGTATTAAATGAACTGTTACTAGTTTCACAGACACGAAATTACACTAATACAAAGTGAAAAAAAAATCAATTGCTATTTGTGTTCCCTCGCCACGAAAAAAAACAATTTTTAGATTGAAATCTGAATTTACCAATCGAAAACACGATTAGAAAACGAAAAATTTTCTACAGCAAAGGCCTTTACCCAATTTTGATATCATTTATCAGAGATTTACAAAAAGCCTAATGGAGTTTTCTTTTGGTAATTTCAGATTTTAATCGGAAATTTGATTTTTTTTCGTCGGGAATAGTATATGATTTCAGATTGATTTTTTTTATCACGGCATTGGTGTACATTCGTGCCTTTGTAAATGTATCGGATTGCAAATGACCCGAAAATTGTTTATTCATTAAATATTTTTTCTTTTGTAACACGAAGCGGTTTCAACGTTTAAAAAATGAATGCGGAAATTAATTTGGAGGATTACACAATTGTTAATACACAATTGCTATTATTTAAAAAAAATTGGAATCCCGGATCGGAGGGATTCCGTATTGTCAAATAAAAACGCCATACATCTACCGAAAAATCCAGATCTACAAAATTGATTTCCGATAAAAAAATAAAGTAATTTTTTTGCCCATTGGAAGGCTTTAATTGTGAAAATCTAAAATTCAATGTTTTTATTACCACACATCTGTGCAAGCTCTGGAGGTTAAGAATTGGTTGGATGTAGAGTACAGATAGAAAGAAATCGACCGGTTCACTGGCCTTTAAGATCTTCTGAGTCCTGACCTTACAGAAAATTGTTTTTTTTTCCGTTACGAGGAAGAATGAATGAACTTGTTAATTCAACCGAAATACAAATTCTAAGTGAATTAGAAGACCGTATTCTCGAAGCGTCATCAAAAATGAAGCAGCAGCTATCATCTATACATATTCGCAGTAAAAAGAAAATAAGACAAAATTAGCATGGGCAGGAAAAATGGAAAATGCTAGAAACTAGATATCTTAAGACCGAGACAATTTATGAAACTTATGTAAACACAATTACAAAGGCTGGTCTTTTGTCGAAAAATAAAAGGCTAAATTAGTACTTAAATGGTAATTACCGTAAACATGGACTTAGGGTAGATATTTGAAAGGAACCTCGCAGTTAAAACTTGGATTAAGCACAATGATGGAAATATGAATTTGTATGTCTATGCTGATGCTAATTGGTCTGAAGACAGAGCAAATCGAAAATCAAATAGTGGCTATATATTCTAGTTAAACGGCCGAGTGGTTAATTTGGAATTGTCGGACACAAACTATTGTAGCACTTTTTTCAACCGAAGCGGAATACATTGCTTTATCGGAAGCATGCAAGGAAGCTTCATGGATTCGTCGTATGTTGATTGAAATGCAAGATATGAGTGAAAAACCAACAATACTATATAAAGACAATCAAAGCTCTCTGAAATTAATAGAAGAAGAAAAATGTTCAAATAGACGCAAGCATATTGACACCGGATACCATTTTGTAAAAGATTATAGATATGTTCGTTGAGCCCTGAAGTCCCCCTAAAGTGTTTTTGAAAAACCTTAGTCACCCTGATAAGGAAATTCTGTGTTTTTTGAGTCCTAGTGTCGCCCTCAAGTAGATCTAGGTTTTTAGCTGGGGCAAGTTGAGGTAAATGAATAAACGTCAAAGTCACATGTGAGATCTGATATGATTAATTTTAAAATGGAAATAAAAGAATACTCAAATTAATTTCCAGACACAGATATGCAAAATGGAAACCTTTGAAGTTGTGGATTGTGCATAGGTCCAAAAAAAATACTAAGAAATTAAATTTAACGTATTTCCAGTTTCAATTATTAAATAGCAACTTGCTTTTCTGAAACATAAAATTAATGGCCCTCGGGTGTTTTTTGAAAACGAAAAAACCCAGGTTTTTTGACGACTCTTGGGGTTGGCAAAAAAACCTAGGTCGACCCTGGGTATAGTTCAACTAACGAACTTTATGTGAGAAAAGGTATGATTATTTGCAAATACTGTCTTACTGTAATTATGTTAGCTGATATTTTAACAAAACCATTGATGTCGACAAGACATACAATATTGAAGGACCAATGCAATATTTCTCTGTGTAAATGAGGAGGAGTGTTGATATCAAGATTTAAACTTTGGGGCATATTCATAGTCGCTGATGAACCCAGGTTTTACTAAACTACAGTTTAAGCCAATTTTGGCTCAATGAATACAGACCGATTTTACCAACAAATTGTTGGTTTTATATTTTTATAAGATTATTAACTTATTATACTACACAAATAGCTTTAAATATTTTGAACGATAAACTTAAAAAAATAGAATCAACGCTTGAAAATTCAACTAAACCTAGGTTTAACTTAGACACAGTTTAAAAATTACTATGAATACGCCCCTTTGTGTTTAAACATTTTAAATTTATATTTTTGTTTTAAACAGGTTTTCTTGTTTGATATTTTTGTAAACAAATTAACAATTTTCTTCAGTCTTAATAAGTTGTTCAAATAATTCGAATCATAACAAATAAATTTCTTATTGTTTTGTAAAAAGAATTCTTTTATTTCTTTACTTCTCATGGAAATACGTGGAACCACACTATTTTTAAGAACATAATGCAAAAAGAACCACGGACTAAAATATTATTGACGAATTAAGGGACACCCTGTATAAACGAAATTTATTTGAATTTAAACTAAAAAAGGAAGAAATATCGTTATAAAATATTTTGTATTTTTTTTGTTGTCAAATCGAAGCATCACAGTCAAGTGTAAATAAAGAGCGTAAAGAAAACTAACTTGAAGGAGGATGAGTGTACTGCTGAAAATGTGCAGGGTTTCGACGATAGCACAAATCTCCATATGGACAATTTGGTACATTGTCGCCAACCGGTAATGGATAGTCTGGACGTCGATAGTCTGTGTCGCCTGGATGGGCTTCTTCGCGTCTATGCATTGGATTTTGGCTAAAATCAAGTATGTAAGGTTTTTGTTTTAAAAATGAAAAATAAAAACCAATCTTACCGGTAACACCTAATTCCATATCTGCAACAGATTCTTGATGTGCTGGATGTTGCTTCTTCCTTTTCAACTTTAACTGCGAGTTTAATGTCTTTTGGGCTTGGGACAGTAGTAACATGACCTACCGCTTCATTATCATCTTGATTTGGTTCTGTTTTTATTGAGTCTTTGGATGATGCAGGAGTTTGATTCGATATGGAAGCAGAGCATGTAACGGCATTGGACTCAGCTCCATCCATCTGAACAGCTTCTGCTCTTTGACTACTGTCGGAATTTGTGGTAGCACATTCTTCATTGTTGTTTTGTTCGGTAATGTCCTCGTGATTGAGTTCTAATGCTCCACTGCTTTCGACTTTGGAATTCCCATCTCTTTTATCAATGGGATCCGTATTATGATTTGATGATTCATCCTCATTGCTTTCATTTTCTTTTTGGGCGTTTGAAGTTGAAGCGGATGATACTGTACTTTCTGGTTGTTGTTTATTTTCTTCCTTCTTTTTTTTATTTGTAGAACTACCCTGACTACTAAGCATCCAGGAAGGTAGACACCGCCTTTTAATTGGTAATGCTGTTGATTCACTTGCTTCAGCTTCACTGTTGTTTAGCTCAGATACATTTCTTACACGAATTTGAAATCTGTTTTCTTCACCACCCAAAAGTTCTTCAGATATTTGAGAATCTTCAACTGGAGTCATTTCGGATGATATAATTTAAAGTAAATGGATAAAATAAACAAATTTGAAGCACAAGCTTGATTTCTAATGTTTCGCCTTTCTTTTGTTGTGAAATTGCAGTTACTGCGGAATTTAATTTTCCTGACAGCACTAAATACGTTTTGGTAGCATTGCTGACAACATGTTTTCCTTTAAGTTCAGTACACATGGTTGTAAAAAAAACCCTTAAACTGATGCTACACAAGCATTCTTTAGGCGTTTTTCTTTTTTAGTTCAGAGCAGAGTCTGAGTCATAGAGAAACTAATATAGAGGCACGACTTCGGGGGTTTATTCTCTTTCACCCTACAAGCTAAATTGAGAGGATTTCCTCCGTTTCGACAAACATGTGTTAGTTGCCCGTGCATTTTAAATGGAGCAGATACCAACACAGGCTTATCGAAACGGAGGAGTGCGCATTTGCCCTTTTGGTAGATATGGTAAGCCTATATCTTAAAAATGGAAATCCGTTAAATTCAAAAATTGAAAAATGAATTGCTTTTTAGTTAAATTGTATTCTTAAAGGCCTTAATCAAACATAAAACATACCAATAAAAGCTTTTTGTTGATTCTGGCTTACAAATTAAGCAATATTTATTAATTTTATGTTCAAAATGAAGAAAATCCAATCAAAAAGTAGAAGCAAACCATAGCATATTAATGCGTACGTGCCAAAATTCCACCACAAGAAAAGACCAGTTTACTCAATTTGAGGTGAGTATTTTGATAGATGACAAAACAATAAAAAAAAAGATATTCATTTCAAAACAAATATTGGAAGTGCGCGAGTTTTATTTTATTTATTTTGTATTTTGTCCTGTAATTTAATTATAAAAACTGTCCAATCGTCAAATTCATCACTTTTACAATCTCCGTGTTCCACACCAGTTGATAGTGAAAATTCCCATCCATCCATACGTTCTACGAAAATATTAAATCAAAAAGAATACTTTCGTAATTTAACTAATTTTTATCTTCCATCATACCAAACATATCTTAATCTTCCCGAAGTCATTGGTAAAGCTACTTTGAAAACAAATTTCGTTAAGCATCTTGTATTGGCTCACAGTAAAAACAATGTTAAACCAATTGAACGCATGAAGAATGCCTTGTTTACAGCAGAAATCCACCAAGAAATGGAGCACAAGCGATTGACTAAAATGTATCGCATCCAAGCGTACGCTTGGTCGCATTTAGTTCGTGGCAATTGCTTTTGTGTGATCAACTCGAATAGAACTGGTAAAACCTGGTGTTATTTGCCTCCGGTTTGTAGCATGTTGAGTTTCCGTCTAGAATCGAAAGGCATTCTGCCGACCTATGGTCCAGCTGTTATTATAATCGCACTATCGTCCGTTCAGGTTGAGAGTATTTCTCGTCATTGTCGACGCATTTTGGCTAGCACAACACCAAAAATTAGTATTGTCTCAGCATATGGACTTCGAAACAACGAAGATGATAAAATTGAACTGCTTAATGGGTGTGGTGTGCTTGTAATTACACCACCGTGCGGCAGCGTTTGCTCGAGGCCAACGAGAAGGAAAACTTGCTCAACATACGCCAAGTAAAACTTTAGTTATCGATGGTTTGGACAGCATAATGAATGAGAATCCCGAGTTTGATGAAACCCTCTTCAAGCTTATCTCTCCAGTTCTTCAAGATGAAAAGATTCCATTTCAACTGGTGGTCACTTCCAAGACATGGACTCGGCGATTTATTAATTTTGTAAGGATTGCTAATCAGCCTTTGTTGTACATTGCAGACTATTTAGAAGCTGCAGTCTATGCCAAGGCTAAAGTTTCCATTAAATTGCAAAGTAACTCCGAAAAGATGTCGGTTATTATGAAATGTTTGGATAAGTGCGCATATCAGTTGGAGCGTTGTGCAGTCTTGTGCAATTCGGCAGATGAAGTACTGGAAGTTGAGAGATGCTTGCGCGAATCCGGATACATGTGTATGGTTTATACGGATAAAATGCCACCTGATAGTACCGATATGATCAAGGAATGGAAGGAGAAGGTAAGTCTCATAGTATAGTATAGTATAAAAAACAAAAACTCCTGCTTTTTCTCCGTCATTATTAAATAAAATGCAAGACTGGATCGCACGAACTGTTGTAGCTAACAACCTTAATGTATCTAACAATTAAAGCTGTTTAGTAGGTATGTAGTCTAGTTATCCTATGCAGGTTTAAGGCCGATGTAGTTAAGATTACTTTAATTCTTAGTATAATGAATTGTCGGATAGATGATTAAAAGAATAGTCACTTAGGTAAATACCAATCTACAAATGTATATTTAAATCTTTGTTATGGATTTGAATTATGTAAGTTAGGATAGTAAAATATATATATATATTTATGGAAGGTAAGTATGTAAACATGTGCATATAATAATGAAAATGAAGGATGTAGGTGGGTAGGTAGCTATATGCATATAACTTTATAATTTAGGTGCAATCTGCATACATAAGATTCATGTGATTCTTAGACACATATTATTTAATATAGAATACGAATAGCTTTTGAACTATATTTTTGAAACGGGATGTCCAATAAAGGTGAGCGTTATCTTTTTATATTCAGCACTTCATACTTTCAAAGGAAGCATCAACATTTTTTGCAAAGAAGTTGTATTTAAAAAAATAGCTCCAGGAATACGCATACATCATTCTAAATATGCGTATTTCAAGAGTGATTTTTTGCAATAAGGCTTCTACATAAAAACTTTTGATGCTGATTTTGAGATTATTAAGAGTAGATTACAAAAAGGTATCAACCAAGTTTTTAGGATAACCCGTTCCAAAGATACACTTCAAAGTATTTTCAGATGATGTATTTCAAGGTGAACAGTGAATAGATTTTCAACTATATCTTTGCAACGGGTTGTCCAATAAAGGTGAGCGATATCTTTTTAAAATCAGCACTTCATACTTTCAAAGGAAGCATCAACATTTTTTGCAAAGAAGTTGAATAAAAAAAAATAGCTCCAGGAATACGCATACATCATTCTAAATAAGCGTATTTCAAGAGTGATTTTTTGCAATAAGGCTTCTACATAAAAACTTTTGATGCTGATTTTGAGAGTATCAAGAGTAGATTACAAAAAGGTATCAACCAAGTTTTTAGGATAACCCGTTCCAAAGATACACTTCAAAGTATTTTCAGATTATGTATTTCAAGGTGAACAGTGAATAGATTTTCAACTATATCTTTGCAACGGGTTGTCCAATAAAGGTGAGCGATATCTTTTTAGAATCAGCACTTCATACTTTCAAAGAAAGCATCAACATTTTTTGTAAAGAAGTTGTATTAAAAAAATTGCTCCAGGAATACGCATACATCATTCTAAATAAGCGTATTTCAAGAGTGATTTTTTGCAATAAGGCTTCTACATAAAAACTTTTGATGCTGATTTTGAGAGTATCAAGAGTAGATTACAAAAAGGTATCAACCAAGTTTTTAGGATAACCCGTTCCAAAGATACACTTCAAAGTATTTTCAGATTATGTATTTCAAGGTGAACAGTGAATAGATTTTCAACTATATCTTTGCAACGGGTTATCCAATAAAGGTGAGCGATATCTTTTTAGAATCAGCACTTCATACTTTCAAAGAAAGCATCAACATTTTTTGTAAAGAAGTTGTATTAAAAAAAATTGCTCCAGGAATACGCATACATCATTCTAAATAAGCGTATTTCAAGAGTGATTTTTTGCAATAAGGCTTCTACATAAAAACTTTTGATGCTGATTTTGAGAGTATCAAGAGTAGAGTACAAAAAGGTATCAACCAAGTTTTTAGGATAACCCGTTCCAAAGATACACTTCAAAGTATTTTCAGATTATGTATTTCAAGGTGAACAGTGAATAGATTTTCAACTATATCTTTGCAACGGGTTGTCCAATAAAGGTGAGCGATATCTTTTTAGAATCAGCACTTCATACTTTCAAAGGAAGCATCAACATTTTTTGCAAAGAAGTTGAATAAAAAAAAATAGCTCCAGGAATACGCATACATCATTCTAAATATGCGTATTTCAAGAGTGATTTTTTGCAATAAGGCTTCTACATAAAAACTTTTGATGCTAATTTTGAGAGTATCAAGAGTAGATTACAAAAAGGTATCAACCAAGTTTTTAGGATAACCCGTTCCAAAGATACACTTTAAAGTATTTTCAGATTATGTATTTCAAGGTGAACAGTGAATAGATTTTCAACTATATCTTTGCAACGGGTTATCCTAAAAACTTGATTGATACCTTTTTGTAATCTACTCTTGATACACTCAAAATCAGCATCAAAAGTTTTTATGTAGAAGCCTTATTGCAAAAAATCACTCTTGAAATACGCATATTTAGAATGATGTATGCGTATTCCTGGAGCTATTTTTTTTAATACAACTTCTTTGCAAAAAATGTTGATGCTTCCTTTGAAAGTATGAAGTGCTGATTCTAAAAAGATATCGCTCACCTTTATTGGACAACCCGTTCCGAAGATATAGTCCATTATATTTATAGTCTCATTATATTTTTCAGATTATATATGCAACTAAATGTAACCAAATGCCTGATGGAGACCTGCTGATATGAAATACTTCCAACGAATGTGCCATATGATCCATTCGTGCCACACAATGAACCGCCATATAGCTGTAGGTAAGTTAGTTGAAACTTTATACAAAAATAAAATGTTATATTTAACTTCTAACTCCTAACAGTTCCAGAATGTCTAAGAGTAAAGAAGAAATCGAAGATTTATAGGCTCCTTTTACGCCGTCCTCTCGATATCGCACCTAAGTATATCGTGCATAGTGGAGTTTGTAAAATTGTCACTGAGATACTCATAGAATTGTCATTAAAGTTTTCTCAGAATCCGAGTGATGAAGGAGCAAGGATTTCTTCCACTTCTTCAGAGTAATGATACAAAACATAGAGGTGAATGTTATAAATATCTTTAAAAAATACACAGTATATACTATTTGGGCTCTCATACATTTATATACCTATATATCATTAAAAATCAAATGAATATTATGTATATTGCACCTATCATATAAAATTATATGCATATATCTACCTACTTATCACCAACTTACACTTTCAATGTACATTGTATGTATACACATTTACATGCCTACATATTCATATCTGAATGTACCTCTAGGTACACAATTATCATCCTAATTTCCGTAATTAAAATCTATAATCTAGATTTAAACATAAATTTGTAGGTATGTAGGTACCTAAGTAACTATTCCTTGAATCATCCATTCAATCCATTATACTAAAAACTTACCTACATATTTGGACGTACCTACTAATAGCGTCAATGTTTAGCTACATTAAAAAATATTCAAATTTAGTTTAAAACTAATAAATAAAAATGAAAAATAGAAACTTGAAGTTATGAATTTGGATCGGGCCAGAGCAAATTAAATTTATAAGCTTTAAACTTTAAATTTATAAATTTGACTATTCTTTCAATTTCCATTTCAAAAATAATAAATTACGTACAAAACGCAAATCGAGTTAGTAGTTTCTGATATCTAGGTCACTGAATAGGTACCAACCTACATACATTATGTACTAAGTGGACTCTCTGACATTTATATAAATATATATCTTTAACAATCAAATGAATATTATGTATATTAAAACTATTATATAAAGTTTTATATGCATATATGGATCTACCTAACCATAAGCATCCAACACTTTCATTATACATTATTATGTACCTACATATTTACATACCTAGGGTCCATATACATACATATGTATGTAATGTAGGTACATTTTACCATCCCAATTTACAGAATTAAAATCCATAACATAGATTTAAATATACATTTTTAGGTAGGTACCTAGTAACTATTTCCTGAAACATACAATAATTCTATTCATTATACTAAGAACTTACCTACATCGGTTTTAAGTTTATCTAATGATAATTGGACCTACATACTAACAGCGTCAAAGTTTAGTTACAATAAAGAAAACTCGAAATTTAAAACTTATAAATCGGCCCTATCACAGAATCCATCGCAATCGAAAATCTACTGCGAATCCTGAAAAATCTATCATAGCATCCATTATCAGATTTCATAATCTCTAAATATTTACAGATTGTTTAATTTTTATTTTACAGATAGTTTTTGTGGGAAATTACACCCAATTTCTATGAAACTGCTTGCCTATGCCATGGAGCCTTGTGTTTTGATTCAGTTCAATGGAGAAATATCTGCTGCAGTAAATGAGACCGATGACGACACACACACCAACACCGACGACGCGAAGCACAGGCGACAACTGTTGCAGATGATTCTGCCTCACAAACTGCAAGACACCACATCATCCACCTCATCCAATATTGAAATAAAAAAGGATCATAATAATTAACATTGATTGTGTTCCTGGCAAAAATGAGATTATTCTATTCTTCATAATGTTCTATATATCTCTGTGAGCAGCAAACTTATTTGTAATGAATAATAATAATAATTTTAATTATTTTGTGTTGTCATTAATACAATATTTATATATATATACATGTATATGATTCTTTGTTTATTTTCGGGAATGTTTGTTCAACTTCACCTTTAAAAAAAAAACGGTTAAACACGAAAGAACTACTTTTAAATAGCAATTTTTCTAAATAATTGTTTGATTATAAAATGATTGAAAGGATTTAGAAGCTGAGGTTAATTTACACTCAGAACCGTTACAATCATCGAAATCAAGCAAGTAGTTTGGAAATTAGAGCTTGGCGTAAGTACTGATTTCAAGATTTTTCTTGATATCAGTAGAAATTTCTTGGATTTGCTACTTTGGACAAGCTGTCATTTCCAAAGTACTTGCTTGATCTCGATGATTGAAACTGTTTTGAGTTTTAATTTATGTCAGCTTGTAAATTCTTGAAACCGTTTTCAATTCGAGCAAATATTTCAAAAAATTTGCATCTGAAAGTAATTTTGTAATTTTTCATTTTTTTTAAAACACGAAGAAACTACTTTTAGATAGCAATTTTTCGAAATAATTTTTTGAATTTAAAATGATTGCAGGGATTTAGAAGCTAAGGTTAATTTACACTCAGAACCGTTACAATCATCGAAATCAAGCAAGTAGTTTGGAAATTAGAGCTTGGCGTAGGTACTGATTTCAAGATTTTTCTTGATATCAGTAGAAATTTCTTGGATTTGCTACTTTGGACAAGCTGTCATTTCCAAAGTACTTGCTTGATCTCGATGATTGAAACTGTTTTGAGTTTTAATTTATGTCAGCTTGTAAATTCTTGAAACCGTTTTCAATTCGAGCAAATATTTCAAAAAATTTGCATCTGAAAGTAATTTTGTAATTTTTCATTTTTTTTAAAACACGAAGAAACTACTTTTAGATAGCAATTTTTCGAAATAATTTTTTGAATTTAAAATGATTGCAGGGATTTAGAAGCTAAGGTTAATTTACACTCAGAACCGTTACAATCATCGAAATCAAGCAAGTAGTTTGGAAATTAGAGCTTGGCGTAGGTACTGATTTCAAGATTTTTCTTGATATCAGTAGAAATTTCTTGGATTTGCTACTTTGGACAAGCTGTCATTTCCAAAGTACTTGCTTGATCTCGATGATTGAAACTGTTTTGAGTTTTAATTTATGTCAGCTTGTAAATTCTTGAAACCGTTTTCAATTCGAGCAAATATTTCAAAAAATTTGCATCTGAAAGTAATTTTGTAATTTTTCATTTTTTTTAAAACACGAAGAAACTACTTTTAGATAGCAATTTTGCGAAATAATTTTTTGAATTTAAAATGATTGCAGGGATTTAGAAGCTAAGGTTAATTTACACTCAGAACCGTTACAATCATCGAAATTAAGCAAGTAGTTTGGAAATTAGAGCTTGGCGTAGGTACTGATTTCAAGATTTTTCTTGATATCAGTAGAAATTTCTTGGATTTGCTACTTTGGACAAGCTGTCATTTCCAAAGTACTTGCTTGATCTCGATGATTGAAACTGTTTTGAGTTTTAATTTATGTCAGCTTGTAAATTCTTGAAACCGTTTTCAATTCGAGCAAATATTTCAAAAAATTTGCATCTGAAAGTAATTTTGTAATTTTTCATTTTTTTTAAAACACGAAGAAACTACTTTTAGATAGCAATTTTTCGAAATAATTTTTTGAATTTAAAATGATTGCAGGGACTTAGAAGCTAAGGTTAATTTACACTCAGAACCGTTACAATCATCGAAATCAAGCAAGTAGTTTGGAAATTAGAGCTTGGCGTAAGTACTGATTTCAAGATTTTTCTTGATATCAGTAGAAATTTCTTGGATTTGCTACTTTGGACAAGCTGTCATTTCCAAAGTACTTGCTTGATCTCGATGATTGAAACTGTTTTGAGTTTTAATTTATGTCAGCTTGTAAATTCTTGAAACCGTTTTCAATTCGAGCAAATATTTCAAAAAATTTGCATCTGAAAGTAATTTTGTAATTTTTCATTTTTTTTAAAACACGAAGTAACTACTTTTAGATAGCAATTTTTCGAAATAATTTTTTGAATTTAAAATGATTGCAGGGATTTAGAAGCTAAGGTTAATTTACACTCAGAACCGTTACAATCATCGAAATCAAGCAAGTAGTTTGGAAATTAGAGCTTGGCGTAAGTACTGATTTCAAGATTTTTCTTGATATCAGTAGAAATTTCTTGGATTTGCTACTTTGGACAAGCTGTCATTTCCAAAGTACTTGCTTGATCTCGATGATTGTAACTGTACTGAGTGTTAATTTACCTCAGCATAGGGCTATAATACTTACCTATGTGTCATTGAGACACACAACATTACATTTCCCTTGAAAAGAAAAGAATTTTTTTGAACACCCTTAAAGAAAATGTAATTGAAAAAAATCAAGTGAATCACAATTCTTAAGCTATATACAAATATATATATATATATAGAAGGAGAACACTTTAAAATATTGAGTCTATGTATTTAATTATAATATCTGGCAATAATGACTTCCTGCTGGGCTTCATTGTTTGTGTGGTCTGACCTTGTTGTTCGTCATGATTTTGAGATGAATGTCAGGCGCTGTTTATCCTACAAAATTAAAAGAAAAACAAATACTTAAAAATACATGAAATTAGGTTTTCTTGTATTTAACGTACCTTATTTCTGCTTGCCTAAATGCTGATCCACAGACAGACCAACAATCTGTTTAGAAGATACAGACCGAGGTGTTTCGGTAAACATGTGCATATCGATCTCGTTCATGAGATTGCCACTGACGATATAATTCTTCCAAAAAGATAATATGGCTACTTTCTCAGCGATTCCTTCTTTCAGTTTATCGAGATCTCTGTGAAAGTTTATAAGAAAAACATCGATTAGATATGAATTTGCACTTGCAAAATAAAGGTTTACTTACTCTGTCATTTTGCTGGGGAAATTGTTTCCGTTACCAAAACATGTCCTGTCGAAGAATAGATTCCAAGAAAAGCTTTCTATATTTCTGTAATACAGCAACAACCCGCCACTACTAATGGCTCATTGTATTGTTGTTTCTCTTTACATAGACGAGACACTTCATGTGGCAGCGAATCGCTTATTCGTGAGATTTCACATTGTGTCCGCCAATGTGAAGCCTCCTTTTCTAAATAACCAATTCGATCTTCACTTTTTGTTGATGGATTGGTTTTTGTGTAAAGTGGAGTGGTTGGTGGTATCATTCCCAGATAAACTAAGTACGTCTTCACTCCCAATCTAAAACAAAACAATTGTAAAAAACAAGAAACAATTGGGTTTGGTTTCAGAGTTTCCAATCTAAGATATACCTTTGGATGTACGCTTTCCATCGGATCTCCGTCATTGTGGCCAAATCTTTATCAAACAAACATAAAAAACAATTTTTTTATATATATATATATATTTCTTTTATTGAAATAAAGAATATTTAAATAAATATGAAAAAAAACTTACCAAATGTGAAAAAAATTATTATTTTTGTTTTGGTAATTAGAAATGTCAGACAGACTTTTGACAAACCAACAACAAAAAAAATTATCTGTCAGTTTGAGCAAAAGGGTTTTTAATCCACCACTCACATGTATTCACGGATAGGAAAAAATGAGTAATTTAAGAGAGTTTTCTCTTACTCAACTCAAAAAAAATTTGCGGGTGTTAAAGGCAAGGGGGGTACGAGTCGCGCCTCTATTTAATTATTTTCTCTATGGTCTGAGTTGTCAAAAAAATTTGTTTGTGTTGCTTTTTAACACAGAGCATCATTGTATATAAAACCTATAGTACTCTTATGGAGTCGATTTTTTGTACAATCTTGTAGTCCATGTGAAGGCGCTAGTGTAGTGATAAATTTGGAGACTGAAAAGAAGAAAGAGAGGGTTCTATTTAACAGTTTTGACAATATTAGTGCGAGTAAAAGAGATTACCAAAACAACATTGTCCGCCATTGCTACGAAGCGAATTGATGGAGAAAATAGAAAAAAGGGAATGTTTCGTTTCTATGTGTATGTAATTTACGAATAGCTTTTGGTTTGAAGGTATTATATCAGTGTATGTTATTTTTTACCTACAATTTTTTTCATCTTTGCATTGTTGGCAAAAAAATGCTTAGTGATATTTGTATATAACCTTGAAACAAGAAACCTATTCGTAAAAAAGATGTCTTAAATCTTTTTTTAGGAATAGGTTTCTTGCTTCAAGTTCAAGGACATATGTCAGAAGTTGTAATACATAGGTTATTTATTTACTATTCTCTTTTTGAATTGTAGGAAGGTTGCAATTCGTAAGTTTTTACTTGCGATATATGTAGGTAGGCACTAGGTATATAGTATGTATACGTTTGCAAAAAAAATCGAACTTGACAATACGATGATGAAGAAGAGTATGTCCCGCAATTCCCTTTGTCTAAAACGGAAACGGCTGAAGCCATTTTCTTTAAACTTGGTATAGGTACCTACCTACGACATACCTGGGTAGGTACTTATTTAGGCGTCTTAGCTGATTGTCTAAAATAAATTTTTGTAGGTACAAATTAGCTCTAAATTAAGTTAGTTTGTATAAATTGGCTCGAAATTAAATAAGCAGAAAAAGATAACATCGGTAAAAATTACCTCAACTACAGTTTGATTTTATCAGTTTTAATTTTATCAAGGTCTAGTAGTGAAGGTAGCAAAAATTGTTTCTTATAAAAATATGTTAATACGCAAGGTTTTTTCAATTTGTAAAACTTTTATATTATGAAGGAAATATTTTTCAATAACATTTTACGAAAAAAATTTAATACTTAGGTAAAATGAAATAAGATAATTTCTAAAGGAAAAGTCCATCAAATAAAAAAAAATATTTTTTTTCCTTAAATTCATTTTTATTGTTATTTGATTATTTTGGGCTTTAATGATCTTTTTGGTTGGATGCAATTAATAAAAAATTAATTCATCTTAGTTTACCCTACGTTTCGCCAGTTATTTTCCAGCTTTTTCAGGGGATTTTTTATTTAGTTTTTGAAAATTATACTATTTTATGTTTTACATTACAATATTTGACATTATTAACTTAGACAAAATTTAATTACATTTTACAGACTTTAACAACACTTTAATAAATTAACAATCAATCATTTTTATTGTATTGATATGTAATATTATGAAAATATAGACAGCTGGGCCTTTGTACAAGTATAAAACTTATAAAATGATTTTCTAACGCAACATTGCAGGTAGTATTCACTATAAGTATATCAATATAATTATGCGAGATATGGGAATTGTAGGCAAGGTTGCAATATCATCTGTACTGATGAGTGATGGCATAGCTATGTAGGTTATGTAGCTAGGAAGTTAGTTACTATTTTGCATTATGAATTAAATAAATGATTATGAATCGTGTGGTGTAAGTATTTATGCAGTTACATAGTTATATTATTATGTTTCTTATTCAGAAAGACACAATTTTGAACATTTAAAAAGTTGATACCTACCTATATTATATAAACTATGTAGGTAGGTATATTGCAAATTTAGGATTCGTAAAAAAATTAAACTTGAGGTTTTGATCAATCTTGACATTACGATGATGAAGGCGAAGATGATAAAAAAAGTGGATATAATAGCCGAGTGTTATTATCGCAAATAACCCATATGGTTCACCCCGAAAAAATAAAACAATCTGGGTTATGCACTCCGATATGTAGATGTACCCTCTGTTCACCGAATTTAATACTAATATTTGCAAACCCAGATAGAAACCACGTGTTAAAACATAACACAGACCCAGACCCGTAGACAATAAATCGCAGCTAATACCTATGCCGGAATGTTCTTTTCATTTTTTTTTTGATGAAAATTTCACAAAACCGGTAAGAAATTTCCTTAAAATTATAATTACAGTCCACAAAATAAGGAACAAAAACAATATCTACGTAAATGCGTTTGTATTGTTTTTGTTTTTGCATTTATTCTTAAATATACAAAAACGTAACAAGTTAATCGTAAAAAGTAGTGAGATCCAAAAGTACGCCAAGTCGTAAGTTTATTAATGTTAAATATCAAATATCTTAAGAAGAGTAATAGCCTATTCACACCAAGCTCGATTACCCTTTTCGTTTACCAAAACGAGTAGAGCGTTCACACCGAACATATTACTTGTTTTTGTTTCACATTTGAGTTATTTTTGAAAAAGCTGTCAGAACGTTGATACAATATGAATGCTAAACAATCAAATCTTATAATGCTGTATAAAAAGAGACTAAACATGAAGATTTTATCCAACTTTATTTTTGAGCCAGAAGTATCTATAAGCAGGAAGAATCGTCTTCTTCATTGGAAAATAATAATTGAACTTATAAAGAAAAGAAAAATATTAGTACAAAAATTGTCCAATGCATAGAAGCATGTGTACAAAGGTGAGCTTTTAATAATTTAGCCCAAAGTCCGAACTTCCCCAAACTCGTTTAGTTTTTTTCTTTTGCATTTGCTGTAAATAAAAAGAAATCAGGCGTTAAAAATAGTTTACAAATAAGTATTTGAAAAAATGTCCTTACCGCTGCCATATTTGTTTGAACGTTTTGAAATTATTTTTTTGACAGCAAGCAATTAGCTGTTCTTTGTTTTCCTGAGGGCCTATTCACAATAATATCAATTTCCCTTGCAGGAAGATCTGTTCGTCTTTGAATTGCAACTTTTATCAAAAACGAGTTGTTTTGCAAAACAAGTCGTTTATGAAAAATGTATTGGAAAACGAGCAGTTTTTAGTATTCGTTTTCAGGAAAACAATTTTTTTCCCGTGGGTAGGTGTAATACCACCAAAAGGCTCTATGAGGACCGAAAAACGCGTGCTCATAGGAGTGTGAGGTTCTTACTGCACTAGAAACACCTCCTCCTCCCGATTGCAAATAAGTTGAAACTTATCTAGCAATTTATTTTTAACGAATTTAATTAACGTGTTGCAGGTAACTATCCGGTGATAGTCCTTCGCAGGCGGCGTACTAAATTCGCCTCATCGATAATTTCGATTATAGTACTATTGCAGTGTTGTAATAGCCGTTTTCTATGATTTCCCGCAAATTTTTTTATTTCATCGCGAACCGTGGGAATCCCGAGATCTCTGTGGAGATCTTCGTTTCTAATGTACCAAGGTGCGCTTACGAATGATCTTAGGAGTTTATTTTCAAATGTTTGTAAGGTATTTATATTAGAATCTCGCGTACAACCCCAGAGTTGTATACCGTAAGTCCATACAGACTCAAGCACCTGCCTGTACAAAATTAGCTTATTTTCGGTACTGAGCTCTAAGCTCCCGAGCAACCAGTACATATCTCGCAGTTTATTATTTAACTCTTCGCATTTCTTTTTAACATGCGGTTTCCATTTTAATTTCGCGTCTAGAGTCATTCCGAGATATTTTGCTTCGTTAGCAAACGGAACTTGAACCGTATTAACAAATACCGGTAATATATTAATTTTCTTATACGTAAAATCTACATGGACTGATTTTACTTCGTTGAGCGATATCCGCCATGTTTTTGTCCAATCATTGACATTATTCAGAGCTTTTTGTATATCATGTGTAAATAATATGTACAATATTGGACCTAAAACACTTCCCTGTGGTACCCCACCCACTATTTCTTTGAGATCCGAGTAATCGTTTCCATGTCTTAATCTAAAAAGTCTATTTTCTAGATATGCTTTAAGAAGCGTATAAAGTGCTTTAGGCAGAATTTGTCTTAATTAAAAATTTAGGCATTCGTGACACACATTATCAAAAGCTTGCGACACTTCTAGGAAGACCGCGCCGAACAAATTTTCTTTTCTTCAAGAGTTTTCTCAATGACGTCAGTGATCCTATGCACTTGGTCAATTGTCGAATGCATACTTCTAAATCCGAACTGATGTTCAGGTGTTAGGCGCTTTTCTTCTTTTATTGGCTGCAGGCGCAGAAGTAATACTCTTTCAAAGACCTTAGATATTACGGGCAGAAGCGAAATAGGTCTATAAGATTTCTTATCATGTGATGGTTTTCCTGGTTTGAGAACCATTATAACTTCCGCAACCTTCCATTGGTTCGGAACGTACTTTAGCTTTAGAGTGGCATTTATTATATGAAGAAGATTAATTAACCCTTTGCGAGGAAGCATTTTGAGAACTTCGGCGGTAATTAGGTCATATCCCGGAGCTTTCTTATACGTAAGTTTTTTTATTTCTCTACTTAATTCGGCAAGGGTAACATTTCTTGTAATGTAATTTTCGCTTGAGTTAGAACTTATATTTAAATTTTCGTTGAGTACTTGCCCATCAAAAGGTTTAAATGTGTTCTCCAGGTAATCCGCGAAAACGTTTGCTTTCCCTTTTTTGCCCATTCGTTTTGATCATTCTTAATCGGAGGCGCTGGGAGCTTTGGTTTCTTCGTTACTTTAACAGCTTTCCAGAGTGAGTAGTTGGATTCCTTTCCTGCTGTCAAGCTTTCAAGATAATTTCCAACTTCAGAATATTTGAATTCTGCTATCGTCTTTTTTAGTAAATTACACAAGCGATTTAAATTTACCTTGTGTTGAGGAGCTCGAGTTTGCTGCCATTTTTACGTGCTTTTCGTTTCTCTTTTACTAAATCTTTTATTTCCTGCGGATATTTTAAGTTTTTATAAAGGAAAACTAGTGAAATTTCGTTTATGGTTTGGTGTGAATAGGTTGTAATATGGAAGAATATGGAGTTATTTAATGAGTACTGAATTAAATTGTGTTGGTTTACTTGGCAAATTTTCTGTTATTATAACAAAATACTCCATTTTGAAATGAAATTTTCTTTTATTATAACAAACTAGTCAATTTTGAAATGAAAATTTGCCAAGTGAACCAACATAATTTAAGGGAGTAATCATTAAATAACAGATTTCTCTGATAAATTTGAGGTTCTTCCATATTACTCTAATTAAAATATTTGATATTTAACATTAATAAACTTAGAATTTGGTGTACTTTTGGATCTCACTACTTTTCACGGCTGACTTGTTACCAAAAGATTTTTGTATATATTTAGAAGAACTTGGCTACTTTGTTAACATTTATGTTTTTGTTGTGATAGTTTTTATCACAAATTAATAAAAAGAATTAAATTTCTACGGATTTAAAAAAAATGTAGATGAATACTGTGCATTGTGTTTTTGTCCATTTAATTTTTATTATATATTTTTTTTGATAATACAACTCAGACATTTTATTTTAGATTTTGCTATAAAGAACCTTCACATCTGTCTCGCATGCTGTACATCACTTTGTGAAAGATTTACGATCCACGCTGAAAAGAAACACAAAATTCAAAAAGACACATATCCACATATCATCCAGCAGTGTACGTTTTCATTAGAGATATATACGCTCGCTGGTAGAAAAAAGCTTATGCATATAATCGAGGAAGAATAATTTCGACGTACTTTTTGTGTGCAAATAAAAAGAGATGTTTGTTTGTTTATATTACTTTTTTTGTTGTTGTTTTTGTTAAACGATGTCTAAATACCAAACTAAAGCAAAAACATGGTGTTGGCAAATAAATTTAATAGTTCGCCATTCCTTCACTATAAAACCAACGCTACGTAAAATGTGTTTCCATTTAAAGTTTGGGATTTGATGTGAACGAATTTTCTGCACCTACACTCACTACCACTCACTCTGAAGGTTACGTATACGCCACAGTGCACAATTTCGCAAGAGAAAGTTTTGCATGTGCTGCTGCTGTGTGTGGTATTAAATTGTTGCAATATGAAGCACATCCCAATTGCATTGCAGGATATTTCCACAAAAAAAAAAAAAAAACAAACGACAAAAACGAAGCTTTTGGTTTGCATAAATACATTATGTACATACAAGTATCTATTACCGTCGTGGCTGGGATAGGTATGATATAAAAACCAAAACCAATTAAGGTGCATAGTGCGGGTGTTGTTATCCATATATGTGAATAAAGTTTTGGCGTTTCACCTAATTTTGTTGGCTTACCGCACTAAAAGTGAATTTAAATGTTCCCTTAAAGTTTGAAGAAACGAAATTTGCGTCTTCTTGGTTCTTCTATTTTTAAATTATCTTAAGAATCAATTTATATTCAGTAGATAAGCGATATTCTCAGTTAGCTATCTATTTTTATTTCTAGTTTAAATGCTGCATGCATTTTTCATGTCCTGTTCGCAAAGTGAAATGGAAATTTTAGCAGTTGCTCAAGATCAAAGGACTTATTAAGATGATTTCAGGTGAATTTCTTTTCAGTTTCTGTGTGTTTCTAAGAAGATAGTTTTGAATTTGCCAGTACTTTACATTTAAAGTTCTAAAGTTATATAAACTGCCTTTGCAAGTTTAATATGTAAGCGTATAAAAAGAAATTAAAACAAAAGAACCCATTTGTTGAAATTCCGTGGTTTTCATATTTTTGCTTTATATACTCGTGAGATGTTATAACTTATATGGGTATACTGATATTATTTAAATTTGGAGCAAAACAGAAGCCCATTGCTGATTGCAATCCCTGTTAGGACTTTCTTCCTATTTATTCAGTATACCATTTATAGGACTTCCTATGAAGTTAGATCGTTATATAATAAATTAAATCTTTTGCAAACTTTTGTACTTGCCATATAGGTAATATGGGGCATTTTTGCATTTCGAAAAAAAAATCGAACTCGAGATTTTGATCAAACTTGACATTACGATGATGGAGAACACCAAAAAAGTGGGTCTCGTAATTTCGTCTGTCTGTCTGCTTATCTGTTTGTAGAACGATCTATGTATATCCTAAACGACTGAAGCGATTTTCTTCAAACTTGATACTTAAGCGTTTTAGGTGACTGTATCAAATACATTTTTGAATCGATTTTTTCCCCCAAAAATAACAGTACTTGCCATACAATTTCTTCTACCATCTTTATTTCTTTATTATCTCAAAAACGGCTCTAACGATTTTAATACACAATTAGTGTGTGCTCTTCTTTTAGTATAGAGTCTACATTTTGGTCTTTTTTTGTGCACATAATTTGTTATTAACGGTACCTGCCATACAATTATTTTTTTTGTTATCAACTTTCTCATAACTACTGATTTCGATAAAATTTGTTTTATAGTAGGTCCTCCAAATCATAAAGAATACTGTTTCCTAAAATTTTCCAAAAAATATTTATTTTGGATTTTTTGAAAAAAAATATTTATTTTTTTGAAAATGGGTTTCTGATTTTTTGTTAATTTATGTGATTAGTGTGATTAGTTAAGTTTTTAAGTTTATATTATTAAATATTTAAAATTGTAATAGTTACAATTTGTTTTTTCAGAAAAAAGTTAAAGAAATTTTGTACAGGGTGGCACAGAATTGTGCTACAAAAATAAAACGTAATAATTTTAGATTTATCAAAATGAATGCTTGCGATACTGAAAAAAGGATTTGGATAGTGCAGCGATACCTTTCTTTGCAGTCCGTCATTTCCGTCCAAAGGGAATTTAGGCTGGAGTTTGGCGGTACTCCCCCGAGTAGATGGACCATTATGAGGCTGGTGAACATATTTGCCGAATCTGGAAGCATCGAACGAAGACCATATCATCGAGATCCCAATGTTCGGCTTCAGGATACAATGGTGGCTGTTGCATCGGCAATACAGGCAAATCCAAGTGTTTCGACTCGAAACTTATCGGGCCAAATTGGAGTTAGCAGACGGTCATTACAACGGATACTTCATGATGACTTAAAATTATTTCCGTACAAAGTCCAAATTACAAGCAAGTTGAACCCTCAGGATTTGCCTGTTCGCCTGGAATTTTGCCGAAAAATGATTGCAATGGCCGAAGAAGACAACACATTGATAAATTGTTTGTTCATGTCTGATGAGGCCCACTTTGACTTAAACGGCAATGTTAACAAGCAAAATTGCCGTATATGGAGTGAATCTTATCCAGAAATGCTCCACGAGACGGAACTGCACCCAGAACGAGTCACTGTGTGGTGCGCAGTTTCATCAAGTTGTATTGTCGGGCCATACTTCTTTGAAGAAAACGATGTAACACAAACAAGTTTTCTTACCCAGAACTTCGCCGAAGGCGTATCTCTTGCAGCATGATTTAGTTTCAACAAGATGGAGCAAGTGCACAATTATCCACACAAGTTATGGCGTTATGTCAAGCAGGAAGTGTACAAAACGAAACCCAGGAATTTGACTGAATTGAAGCAGCCCATTAGGACAAAATTAAGGCGATCCCAATTTCAACCCTTCAGGCCGCTATGAACAATTTCCTGATCAGGTGCCGCATATGCGTGGATGAGCGTGGAGGTCATTTGCGGTTTATCATCTTTAAAAACCATTAGTTGTTTAAAATAAAATTTAATTCTTAATCCAATAAAAAAAATTTAATGAAATACATCGATTAAAATAAAAGTTACTTAAATTTCTTATTGCAACACGATTCGTGTGCCACCCTGTATATAAAAAAATTAGTAAAAAATTTTGTAATGACTTTGAATTACCAACAACAACTTGAGTGTGCTACCACCAAGTTTTTCTTAACACAACATGTATGAGCCTTCTAGACTATGATATTATATATGATATTAATTTTGAAGTGATTTAAAAAAAAAATGTAATTGGACTAAACTACTGTTTTTACAAATTAAATAAATAGGTAATCGAGCCAATCAGCTAGGGAATTGATTTCTAAAGGGTTTTCCAATAAGAGGTGTTATTTTGATATTCAAAAAAAAAGAACTGCGTTGTTGAAGCGTGTATCGTTCTATTTTTATTAATAGCGTAGTTTCTACTTGTCAAATGTCAAAAAATGACAGCTTCAAAAGTGACAGCTACCGAATTAGCGGGCTATTCAAAGTAACACCTCTTATTGGAAAACCCCGTATAATTAAAAGCGTCTTGAATATATTTGACTAGGCACTAATGATTTCAAAAAAAATTTCTAAAGTAAAAAAGCTAACTCCAAAGTGTAATCTTCGGACCTCTTTGTAGAATGGGACACTTGGCCACGAAGTGGGAAATATCTTCATTTTCTCTTCTATTACAAAGATTACAAGACTGTGGCAAATCTTGTCGATGCGGGATGAAATTATGGTTTAAGATTTCGATTCCCGTTCTAAAAATGAAACTTATTTGAATGGCCGAAAGATTGTTCCAAAAGTAGTTATAAGCGGTAAGAAGCTAATGGTTCAATTTTTTGTAGTGGTTTCTCGAAGCTGATGAATCTGCTTTGGCTAGATTAGCCTGCACAAATTTTTGGTCTACTAGAGTTATAACCTCAGCAAACTGCTTTTGCCAGTTTTCAATTCGATCTTCTGACAGATGTAAAACCGATACGTGGTCATGTGCCAACTGCTTCCACTCTTTGAAGGGAGTCGCATTTCTTAGTAACAAGTTCTTTAATATAATTCTGTAGAGTGATGTTTCGTTTCTTTCCATTGTTCTTACAATGTAATCCGGGCTAGTCTTCAAGATTTTAATGTAGATTAGCGTTATCCCTGATTCTACGTATATTGCATAATTTGGAGTGCAGTTGGGTAAATGAAAAAGTTTTTTGAAGAAATTTCTCTGTACGAGTTCAAAATTATCAAAATATTTGTAACCAAAGACTTGGACACCGTATGTCATGCAAGTATTAATTGTTGCGCTAAAAACCTGATATTTAGATCTTAAATCGATGTTTTGGTTTGAACAAAAATTTGGCCACATTTATGTTTAAAGCTAATCTAGCTTCTCGACTTTTTTCTTAAACATGCTTGCAAAAGTTTAGGTTATAAGTCAAAAGAACATCCAAGTACTTAAATTCCTGTACAATATCAATTCTGACCGTGTTGACAAACCATTTTTCTTCCGGCCGTCTTCTTGATTGTCTACGTTCAAAGATTAAAATGTTAGTTTTTAAAGCATTTATATGAAGACACCAAGTATCACACGGTTTAGATGGTTTATTTGCATTTGAAGTGTTGATGGTTTATCAGCAAAAATTACTAGATCGTCAGCATATAGCAGAACTTTTATTAGGGTATTTGGGTAACTAACTCCTCCAGGAATATTGTCACAGACATCGTCTACATATAAGGCAAACACTAACGGACTGAGAATACAGCCTTGAGGTACTCCTGCCAAAGTTTCAAATTGGTTTGAGAACCTCAAAACATCCCTTTTTCGTCGGTCAAAGAAATAAGTCTTTGATACATTTGAAGGAATTTTCGAGATATACCCATACAAGATAATTTATAGATAAGGGCTTGTCTGTTACCTTTGTCAAAGGCAAATTTTTGTTACGAGTATCTATAAATTTTTGAGCCATGTTGGACCGCTCTATAAAAGGCTTGTTTATAAGCGGATAATTAGGAACAACAGATACGGTCTAGTCCATCTACTCTAGTCTTTTAGGCGAGCACAATTGAGAATTAATGATATTGGCCATTCTAATATTCTGAACTCATTCGGATCACTTTCAAGTAACATTGATTATATACCATCAATAAACTAGAATTCGGCAAAAAAGTGGAACGGCACAACCTTTATTACCCGAAAAGCCAAATATGGATATATACCAATCGCTACATGTATGCTTATGCTGAAACAAGATGCTTTAGAAAGGACAAACCTAAAATAGAATAATGGTGTCTGATGACAAAACAGTTCTTGACAAAACTTGATCCGAAACGCTCCAAGATCCTTAAGCAGATTGCACATTAGCTCAGTAATTAGTGTCATCATCGGATACTGCCTTAAGGCAAGCACGCAACGAAGTACTGCGAAACTACAACGCTGACACCCACCTCAATCTAACCTAACATAAGTTAAGTGAATGCAATCATCAAATGATTTATTTTTTTAATAACCCTAGAAAATATTATGTGGGCTATTATTGGCATTTGATTTTTGTTAACTCTAGTTTTTGGTTAAAATAACATTATTATTTATTACCTCTTTCTAATCAAATACCAAAAGTATTTTAACTTTAAAATTGCAAGAATTTAAAAACCTTACGTTATGGGTGAAAAATCCTGAATGATGAAGTCTATATGAAACAGTGTTGTTGCAATTAAAAAAGTTTTGTGAAAAAACAATACCTCTGATTACCAATTTAATAAAAGTTTCGAACCCCACGAAATTTAGTTATGCCACACACACACACATTTTGTGGATCTAGAAAATGCAGCAACATTTTAAGCACCAGTTTAGTATAATCATAAAGGAGCGCATACCGGAAACTAAACGCAAAGAGAGTTTATCTATATATCAACAGAACAGAAATAGTGTTGAGAGGTTAAGAGAGGAGAAGAAAAATTCTGCATAGCATTAGTGTTTTATAAAATATAAAATTCTCCATAACGCAAATATTCACAGTTAGGATATCCTTTGGGCCATTTTAAGATTTAATGCTCTAAAAACCACACACATAATATGCATATTCAAATCGTTTCACTCTAAATTCCAAAAACCATCACGATGGTGGGGGTAGGTGGCACATAAGAACTATATTCCTTCCTAAACATCCCTCTACATAGTGCTGCTTCTAAAGTGCACAATAACCTGCAAAAGCACTCCTTCGGTATAATTGCTTCTGGAAATGCATTTAATGTTTGCTTAGGAAGGAGCCAAGCTAGGTCTTGGTAATTCCATCATAGAGCCCAACAGCACAGGTAGGTTACGTAGAGAGTTATGTTTATTACTAAAGTTTTGATTTTGGTGGTGTGTAATTTAAAAAAAAAAAAAACAATGCTATAGTTTAAAATTTGCCTACACTTTTAAGACGATCGCAAAGTTAGAACTTTTATATACAAATTTAAGCTTTATCTTAAAGATTATTAAACAATGGAATTTAAAACTAAAACTTAAAGACCGAGTTTTTTTTTTATCTTCACCATTCTCTCTCTCTTCTATTATTTTGTCGATGCACTCAGATGGATTGGTCACCAGGAGATTCAGGTAGCAATGATTTAATTGAGAGAATACGGTTATTTGCCAAAAGAAGGATTGATTAAATGATTTTTTCTTTCTCAGTACTCATCGTTCGGATTCTTTCTTCCAGCCAATTTCATTGTGTATTTAACTTTGTATATTTAACTGATTTCTGTTGTGCTTTTAGCCACTGTGGACTCATTAAAGGACCTCTTTACTTTAGAGTTGCCATTAAAAAAAGTCAAATAGTGAGTGTTATATTATTTCTTACATACGAGTAGGTATATGCTATATCATTATCCATTTAGTTAGAGATACCTACTGCTCTTAGAAATTATCAGTTGAATAAATAAAGCCATGAATATATAAAAAGGTACTGTAAATCAACCCTAGACCTCAGTAATAATTTTAGATTTAAATTATACCTATATTGGATTGGAAAATTATATTTTGGGGAAGAAGTGATAATACTAGATATCTATTTCTACTGTTATGTCGATATAAATATTATATGAAGGACGATATCGATATAGGAGTCTTTTGAGATACGCGATGTTTTTGAGTGTGTTTTAGGATAAGCTAACTACAAATTGGGAAATTATGTAAAATATTTAAACAGGATCAAGTAAACGTTATCCTCGCATACATTAAGGACGAAACATACGAAACCCTTTGATTTAGCTAACAAGCGTGCGTTTAAAAGTTTTATTGAGAACAGTGAAACAATATTATGAATTGGACAAGCAAGGAAAACTCCCCTCATTCAAATTATCAACCTATCAAATCCTTAAATATATACAGAGTACATTATTCTTAATTTATATATATTCAAATATATTTTTACGTAGACAAATTATGAATGAAGAAAGTAGATCTGATGTTGGACGATGATATTTTAATGTAAGAAGAATACGTAGGTGATCCTTTCACCGAGAATATAGGAACTTGCTTAATTCAAATACTGGTGCTAAATGGTATATATTTTTTACTTGCGCCTATTACATTTTGGAAAAAACAAAACTTGAGATTTTAATCAAACTTTATATTTCGAAGATAGAGAACAAGAAAAAAGTAGGCCGATCTACTGACTAAGCTACTGAAGCAATTTTCTTCAAACTTGGGACTTAAGCGTATTACGTGATTGGCTCTATTCTCTTTTAAGAACTTTTTTAGTTCCAAAAATAATGTTAATTATCTTGGAAACGGTTTTAACGATTTTGATACAAAAAATATGTAGGTACACTCTGTTTTTTTTAAATTATTATTCTTTATACATACATTAAACGTTATTAACGGTATCTGTTATCTTTCATCTCATGAACGGCTCAACGGATTTTGATAACAAATTTTTTATAGAAGCTCCTTTTAATTCTGCATACCAAAATTTATGAAAAGTATTTCTTTGGATTTTTGAAAATTCAATATTTCGAAAACGGGTGGACGATTTTTCTTGAAATTCAGTTTTTAAAGCCATACTGCGGCCATTAAGGAACTTTCTTTCTTCTTAATATTTCGTAGGTGCAATTGGTTACCGGTGGTGGGGAAAATTCACCTTTTTTTAGGGACAGGCTGGACAAATGCTGTTTTTCATCCACTCGGAAAGAGAAAAAAAGAGTTGCACAGATGAAAAAGATTACGCAGTGATTGAAGAACGTCTCTTGAGAATGATGGGTTGTATATATATATTATACGGGCCAGTGGATTTGTGTATATCAACTTATATAAGGACTCTAGGAACTGCACGAGTGCGAAAGAATAGATTCGTCCCATGAAATCGTTCTCTAGTACTGGGGGATTCACAACACTTTCTGGCAGCGTCGAATAAACAGTGAACTGCAAGCAAATTGACTTTTTCACGTGAGTTGACAAAAGGCGTGTCATTTAAGACGAGCGTTGGAATAGTTGAATTTCGGAAATTTTTTTTACAAATTACCAAAAATGTTTAATGCCTTTAAGACATTGTAGTATTTTTTGCCTAAGTTTTTGGTTTCCAAATAAATGATACAATTCTTTCCAGCTTGTCTGAACTTATTCCAGTTTTCCTCTGTCGGGTTGGATTTATAATTCCGGAAACTTACTTTCTCTAACCCTAATAACCTACCTATAGCTCAAATCACACAATGCATTTTCTTTTGGCTTGATAGATTTCACCCCATTTGGGATAAAACTTCTCATTCCATGAAGAATTAAGTTTGTTTTTTAGCATATCAGCGCTGGATTCTATGTCACTACCAAGGAAGCATAGTAACCAGTTACAGTTCCTTAAGAAATTATTGAGACCGTCCCAATTGGGTTTCTCATATTGTAAAACGGTTCTTTAAGGCGATTTTTCTTTATAATTTAGTGTGCACTTAAGGGGTTTTGACTACCTTTAATATGTCAAGCACAGTGCGAGCTTTAGTAAAATAGGGAAGGATTTAAAAGGAGATACCGATGTACATTGGTTTTGCAGTTCAAAATATCAAAATGGGAGGGAAAAATAGAACCTGGTAATGCATTCCACATTCGTGTTGTACGACTAAAAAAAGAATCTCTATACTTAACAGTACGTCCGAAGTTGGGCTCAAGGGTAAGCTGATGATCATTCCTAAAACCACGAGTATTACGGTTGAATATTTTAAGAGGATGAATGCAACTGGCTATTTCGCTAGAACATTGTTTATAAAAATAGCGATAAGATAATGTAAGACATGAAACATTTCAACGGATGTAAATGTTTCCATTATAGTTCTATCGCCTAGCCTATCAATCTTAGAGCTCTATTTTGAATTCTATCTAATAGACTCAAATGAGTTTTGGGAGCTCCTTCCCAAATGTGCGAGTTACACTCCATTTATGGACGGATGAAATACCTTATAGATAACAACCAGATCAGTTGGGGAAAAAGATTTCTTGCATTTTCGAAGAAAACACAAATATTTTGCAGCGTTTTGGGCGACATCAAATATGTGTTTATTCCACAAGTCGCGGTCTGTGATGCACATGCCAAGGACTGAAAGCTGATCGGTTTCTTCAATACAAGAACCGCTTCATTGCGAGTATTGCTGGCATGAGAATTTTGCAGATATGACACAATGGTCTGATGTAGCTAGAGGCAATAATACAATTAGGCCGGTATTCACCGACCGCTCGTAACTAGAAAGCCTCATAAAACTATTCACCAAGCATTATAATAGGGAATATTTATGAGCGCTCATAAGACTTATGAGTGGTCGCGATCATTTCAAGTTATGAGAGCTCTCACCGAAAGTGTGTTCGAAAACTTTCGAAATACAAAATCGCTCGTCTTAAACTGATAGTGTCATAGTTCCGTAATTTATTTACATTTCAGACAATTTTTCCAATCAAAAAAGTCCAAAGTGTTTAAAAAAAATAAATTTAAACAAAAACATGAAAAATACTTTCGCGATTTCGTTTTCGTTGTTGTCTTTGACCAGCGACAATGAAGTTATAGTTCACTATCTCTGCCTTTAACTATGTGGTCGCTCTAGTCTTTTGTTAATTTAATCTCGAGAATGATTGTTTACTGTGCCTTTTTCTGTGGAATGAACAGTTTCTTTGTTTTTCTTTCGTTTAAACGTAATTAATTAAATTATTTTTAAGTCATTAGGAAATCAAGTTTCCCTTAGGTGATTCGGGCATCTCTGGTTTTGGTGGTCGGCGAAAGGCCGAAGCTACTTTAACACCATCATAGATAAACTAATTCTGGGAAGTCAATGTTCGATCATAAGTAGTACTAAAAGTAAAGTGTGATTTTTTTGACATATAAATAAATATAAATTAATAGTTAGATTATGTCCGATCCTAATAATACGCGGAACTAAACTGTTGCACATTTCCATGAATCCAAAACTCGATCGAAGGCAGATGAACCCTCGGCTTGGCTGAGTTTCGATCTGCTGAATGACATATTTTCACTATTTATATTAAATAGTAGAAATTAGTTTCCTTGAGTGCATATATATAAATATAAAATATCGAACAAAAAAAAAAAAACTATTTCAGCTGAAACCATCAAAATCAACAAATCAGCTGACTGTCAATCTATTTCGAAAATAGTTTGATTATACAGTTTGAGTGTGCCTGACGAGGAGAGAATTGTTCTCATTTTCGGACTTCGAAAAAAAGCTATGAGTGGTTGGTGAATAGCACAATTAATTTCTAAGTATTCGCTTTATTTACTTAAGATACACTTAATAGCGATCCGTGAATATCGGCCTTAAAGTTTTTTTTTATCAGGGTCAGATGCAGGAAACAAGTCTAGAGTGTTGGAGGTTGGCTCATCGGTATATAATTACATACGTATATACAATAAACTATATACCAGATCAATAGTATATGCCTGGCCATTTGTTAGATTGCAAGGATTTTAATTCCTTTTTGGGTTCTCTATATTACTTACAGCAATAAAAAACATTATTTAAAACGACGCTTGTTATACCTATTAAATGAAGGTTTTTAATCATAGTTTTCCTTCAAATGTCATCCGAAATTTAAAAATTATTTAAAAAAAATGTTTAAGCAATTTTACTGTTGTAAGATATATTTCAAATATTAAATCTCTGAGCAATCTGTGTATTATTAAAATATTGTAATTTACATATGAAAAATAAAATATCTAGCTATCTATCTAAGCAACGCTTTTTTTAAATTTCCCTTTTTAAATGCATGCAAGAGTTTCTAATAAGTAGATGCTTCAAAAAGGAATAAAAGGAAATAAATAGTACCTAAAACACAGTTCGCTTAGCTAATTTTTGTTTAAATGCGTGTTTCCTATATCCTTAAGATACGGTAAATGTAAGCATTTTCATTAGATTGCTTGTCAATTCCAAAAGTAGTTAAAATTGATTCGATTTGATTAAGCAATGCTAAATAATGCACTCATTTCGTTTCTACTACAAGAACTTACCTCATTTTTTACGATCGAACATTATAGAAACTTACATAGATGAAAAACCATAATAAAGCTTTAATTAACCACAAAACCTTATCAAAACTTCTAAATGTAATAACAAAAATATGAATTTGTCCACCACAATATTAACATTTATAATTTGATTATAATATAATTTAGCATCTGTCACATTTTCATTTCTATTTATAAAAGGACCCTCAATACTAATAGTTGAAGCATAACATGTAAAAAGTTTTGAATTTATGTTTTCAAAGACTTTACGAGTATAGGTAAGTTATATATCAAACTTTTGCCAAACAGTTTGAACAAGGTGAATCCAATTCAGAAAACTTGAACACAAAAAGTTTGTCCCTTCTAGAAATGTTACTTTTATCATTGATATGCTTATAGTTTTCCAACACATGTGGCTATTGAATGCACCAATAAAAGTGTAATGCTTATTATGTATTTTGTATACTTATGTATATCAAAATGTTCATAATTATGGGGAATGTTCTTGTTCAATGAGTACACATTTTTCTTTTTCTTTTATTCCTAATTGAACGGCAAAATTATCAATACATGGATAAGGAGCTTATCGATGTCACAATTTATACTATCGAGAATTCTGTGATTGAATTACTTGTTTAGCAGGCTTAACCTCGGACTTAACAATCGAAATACAAAGAGTTCCTGAACATATACATATGATACTAATATGAGTACTCAATATGTATGTGTAAGTATGGGGGAAACTTTGGACAAGTAAACTAGCATACCCATTAAGTATGACATCGATATAAATAAAATAATGCGAATTATAAGGGACATACATAAATAAGACACGGTAATTCCCTCCGCATTAGTTCAGCCGCCATCCCTGGAGGTAAATCTGAGACAACAACCAGCTCTAGTCTCAGAACATCGCGTCACACATCTTTCCTATCCTTCTTTCTATTCTTCACCAGATGCCGCGCTGTGTTAAGAAAAACATATAAAGGGTATTCATAATCCCTTGAGCGCGTGCAAAGTTATAAAAAAAAAAAAAAAAAGTCTTTAAAGAATTTAGCATTGTAATAATGGTAAAAACAGAAATGAATAACAAAGTGTTTTTTCACAGTTTAAAAGTCTAAATCCCCTCACTGACCAAAGTACTAAAATCAGTGGTGTATTTAAAGATTTGTCGCCCGGGCAAATAAGTTTTGGCGATATTTAAACTAAAAAAAAATAAAATGCACGACTGGATCGTACGAACTTGCTCATGTAGCTAACAACTTTTATGTAGCTATTTATGCTTTTATGTAACCATTGAGGTTAAGTTAGTTAGGTATAGTTATCCTACGCAGTCGTAAAGCCTATGTAGGTAAGATTACCGCGATTCTTAGTATAATGAATTGTGGAATGGATGAATAAATGAATAGTTACATAGGTAACTACCTACAAATGTATATTTAGGTCTAAGTTAAGGATTTTAATTATGTAAGTTAGGAGAGTAAAATATAACTTTATAATTTATGTGCACTATGCACACATAAGATTCATGTGATTCTTAGACACATATATGTATATATACATATATGTATAAGGGCCTACATTGAATTTTGTATTCAGTGATGTAGGCAAAAATTATTAAAAATGGAATAATAATAAAGTAGAAATACATGGATAATGCACATACTTAAATGCTTATATATTGCTTAGTCTTTATAGTTTGAGGGAAAACAAAGATGCAGTTTGAATTCGTCGATAAATAAAAATATATCAAAAAAAAAAAAAATTCAAAAATCGTTGGAGCGGTTTTTTAATAAATTAATTTTGTATGTATAACATTTTGAAAACATTTTTAGAAAACCCCGTTTTGAAGATATTATTAATATACATATAAAATTCAAATTAAAAAAAAATTCTCTGACTGGTTTTTGAAAAATCGATTTTTCAAAAAAAAAATTTATTTATTTTTTAAAAATCGAAAAACTTTTTTTTTGAAAATTTGGGTATGCAGTTTTCTTAAAAAATTTATTTGTGTACACAAATTTTTTTTACTCGGTTTATCCAGTATTGAGAAAGTCCAAAATATGATAAGTGGTTCTATGGGAAGTACCGTTAATAAGTTCGCAAAAAGAAATATTTTTATACTTAGAAGTGAACTGTACTAATTTAAGAACCCACAATTTTTTTATAAAAATTCTTGGAGCCGTTTTCGATAAATACATTTTTTTCTTAACGGTTTTTTAACATTTGTATGGGAGGTACCGTTGGTTTTTATATTAGAAAAATAGCGTTTTGAACTATTCAAGATAATGTCAAAACACTACTAAATACGAAGTTTCGAAAAAATCTATTAAGTCCTTTCGAAATTTTGAATTTTCAAAAAAAAAGTTAATTTCCAAAAAATTTTTGGTGTACAATGGTGTTTAAACTTTCTAGGATCTTCTGATTAACAAATTTCAAAAAAATCAGATTAACCGTTTCCGAGAAAATCGAAAACCAAAAAAATGGTTCTACTAGAGGTAACAAAAAAAAATTTTTTTTTTCAAAAAAAAAAATTATTTAAAGGTAAAAAAATCGTTGGAGCCGTTTTTGAGAAAAATAAGATTTTTGTTTTTGGCCAAAAAAAAATGTATGGGAGCTACTGTTATTTGTCGTCTTAAAAAAATGAAAAAAACCTGTGGGCATATTACCCAAAAAGAATATGTACCAAATTTGAAGCAAATCTATCAAAGCGTTAAGGCTGTAGACTCGAGGACAGACAGACAGACTGACAGAATGACAGGCAGACAGACAGACGGAATAGGGGGATCCAATTTTGTTGGTGTTCTCTATGATCGTAATGTCATGTTTAATTGTTAGAAAAAAAAATGTAAAACGAATACATAACTTGCCTTATAGTACCTATAATCGCATGTAAAAATACAATTTTGTAAATTTGTAAAAATGAAAAAATATTTAATAGTGGATACCATTAATTTTATTTTTACATTTTTTCGATGAACATATTAGTAGACAAATTCCTCAATAACACTTTCATAATTAACCGATTTGGTTAAGTCGGCTTTAATATTTAATATGGTTTAGGTGTTTAATCCGGGAACGGAGATAATTTTTAATTCTTTCTAGAACGGAAAACGAACGATCTACACTACAATTTGTGACTGAAGTGCAAAGGAACATATGCAATGATATTTCTGTATATGGAGAATCTTCCTTCAAATCTGTTTGATTAAGAAAGAGGTTAAATTGGCTTAGCTTGGGCGACAATACATTTTTAAAAGGACACATTCTTCTTGAAGGAACAATTGGGTACAACTTTCTCAGATTATTGGCGTTTCCTCTAACTTTAGCTTCAGACATCAGGTTGAGTTTACATAAGAATGCGAAATTGGTTGTTACTGTGTCATACGCAGATATTCGCTTCCTCAGCTCGTTTAGTAACTGGTCAAATTTCAATAAGAAGATATTAGCCCTGATTCTAAGATCGTAAGTCTTCTCGCTCGAGGCTCTCATTGTCACATTTCTTCATCTTAATTATTCTTTTTTGGTCGCTTCTGTAGTCTTTAGAGCATTTTTTTAAATTTATCAAAAGATTCGCGCTTGTTTTCTACGATGAGACTCGTAGATCCTAGAAACTACTTCTTCGTCAGTGTCAACACATTGCAAACTTTTGGAAACTGTGTTAAATTGTTTAAGTATAGATCTTTGAATCGCTTAAAGAGCAGTTATTACCTGATTCTAATCTTTAATTAGGCTGGAACAGACATCGTCCCTAGGTTACCATCGCGCATTTGATAGATGTTTTACAGTAACATTATCTGGGTTAGTTAAAAAGGATTGGAATAATTTTGCATGTTCCGTTAATGTGGTGAAAAAAACCTATATATTTTGCAGCAACCCGAAAAATTTGGCAGCTTCATGGCACGATTCAGCTGCCGATGATCTAATTAAGTTCAACGGATGTGCAGCGCAAGGTACGTACTCCCCATAATGATATTTTTCTTTAATCTGTGCTTGAATGCCATTAATCTTACTTGACTGTGATATATGAGCATGTGCAGTCTTCTATTTTGCATCATACAACAGTTGCACATTTTTACTTGCGATATAGGTACATCCTCGTACTATAGGGCAAGTTTTGCATTTGGAAAAAAAATCGAACACGAGATTTTAATCAAAGTTGACATTACGATACCAAAAAGTGGGACCCGCAATTCCGTCTGTCTGTCTGTCTGTTTTACAAGTCTCTACAGCCTAAACGGCTAAAGCGATTTTCTTCAGTCTTGGTATTTAAGCGTTTTAGGTAATTGTTCAAAATAGATTGTTGAATCGTTGTTTTAGCCCCAAAAATAACGGTAATTGCCATACAAATTTTTCTACCATCTTAATTATCTCGATAGCGGCTCCAACGATTTTGATAAAAATTGGTGTGTGTACTATTTTGGGTATGGCTTACATTTGGCAATTTTTGTTATTAACGGTACCTGTCATACAACCATTTTATTGATTTTCGACTTTACCATTAACGGCTTAAGGATTTCAATCAAAATTTTTATACAGGAGCTCCTTTAAGTTCTAAATAATACTGCATTTCAAAATTTAAAAAAAATTTTTTTTTTGGTTTTTTTTTCAAAATTCAATATTTCGAAAACGGGTGGACGATTTTTTCTGATTTTTTTTTTTTGAATTTATATAATTAAATATTTAAAAGGTTCATACAATTTTTTTTTTTTTGAAAAAAATTAGGAATTTTTATATATACAAAATTAAGTGACTTTAAAAATACATTTAGCCGTTTCTATTAAGAATCTTTTGCATATAATCTAATCGAATATAGGAGCAAGTACGTGCGATCCAGTCGTGCATTTTCTTTAATTTAGCAATGACAAATGAATAACAAAAAGTAGGTAGAATTGAATGTTGGTGGAAAGCGTGGATGATTTTTGTACTTATAAGTATGTGCATATCTACCTTATGTCACGGGTCACTTTCGTAAAAACATAATCAAATTCTTTTCGTTTTGCAATTAATTTATGCTTTTTAGGTAGGTTAGGTATATGGAAAGAATGAGTGTTATATTTTCATTGCAATACGCGGAGTTACATAATGTAAGTATCAACATTATGTAGTCATCTACTTTCACATTAAAGCCAAATAAAAAATAAGTCTGATTTTCCCTATCAAATACGACAAATATGTATATTTAAAGTGTATTAATAAATAACTATAAGAAAAAAAAGTTGAAAGTAGGAACGGCTTTCGCCGCCCACCGTATACTGCCGCCCCGCGCCCTGGCCCTCTTGGTCCTAGGGTAAATACACCCTTGATTAAAACTTTCATTGTCCAACTGCAAAAAAAAACAAATTTAAACCTTAACCCCTAGTTTTCTTTTCTGACTTTCTCACAATCTATAAGCCTAATTTTCAGAAGAAAATTCATCAGTCTACATACGACAGCTGATTAGAATATATTTTCAAAGATACGTCTTTCACGAAAAAAGCTCATATAAAATCTCAAATTTAATCACTAATAACTTATATTAACTACAATTATCATTTAATTAATCATTAATAATAATTGTATTAATATTAGCTATATCCAAGCAAATAAAAAATATTAGAAATATTTCCTATACATACTACAGAAACCAGGAGCAAATAATTTGTGAAAACAATTATTGACCAATTTCCCCGCTTTCGAAGCTCAGCAAACTTCTCGACATGCTGACACCCCCTATTGGGGCTGGCCGTGGCGCGATAGTTGTGTGCTCGCCTGTCAACCTCTTGGTCGCAGGTTCGATTCCTGCCGTTGTCTATCTCTTCTTATATTCCATTAAAATCCAGTTCTCAAAATTGTCATAAAATAGTTGCTGGTTTACTCATTACATGCTGTTCAGGCATAACACTAACAACATGTGATTGAGTGAACTAGCATACCCATAAATATGACAACAAAATAAATAAAATAATGCGAATTATAAGGGACATAAATAAATAAGACACGGTAATTCTCTCCGCATTAGTTCAGCCGCCATCCCTGGAGATAAATCTGAGACAACAACCAGCTCTAGTCTCAGAACATCGCGCCACACATATTTCCTATACTTCTTTCACTTCTTTCACCGGATGCCCTCGCTGTTTTAAAAACATATAAAGGGTATTCATAATCTCTTGAGCGCGTGCAAAATTATATATATAAAAAAAAAAAGCTTCGTTCACTATGACCTTCTATATACATAGTACAGTATAACCAATCTGGGCTTAAAAACTTCTCATCCTTATTATTTGGCCGTCTAAGCCTCTCCATAGAAAAGAAATCACCATGCATCGCCTGCTTGCTTATCACCGAAAAGCGTTTTTGGCTCCATTTGGAAGAATCCACTGGTCTCTTTAGTTATCCAGGAACTGCATCCAGTTTCCTCACAAATTTTAAATTGTATGTTTAAATGGGGAATACTAATTAAATTACAAAACAAATTTAAGCTGCGGAAGGATCTCACTGGTAATTTGTTCAAACTCTATATACCTTCGACCCACCAATTATTTTCCCCCTCGCAAATACCCTTCAATTTGTTGATGACTTAATGACATATAGCCCGTCAAGAAGCCCATACATACGAACAACGAGTGAAGGATCACGTTCTTACACTTTGGAAATATCGAACACCAAAAGTATAAAATCAACCCAGCTAAAAGATAAATAATTGATCAGTTTTAGAAACCCTTCGCGTAATGGCCCAGTCACGAAATGCTAGGTGCTCTCCCTTACTCCTCCTGATAACGTAGTCATCAGAAAAAATCAATGTGTTAAATACGTCATATGGGATTCGGATAGACCATATTCTCCGCTCGAGGTTCAGATAAGTTTCGGATTGATAAATATGGCCCTTCCAATCGACCATTTTTTATAAATTATTAAATCGTCAAAAACTGGAATCCTCATCCTTCGCCCTGTTAACATATACTTTTCAATTATTATTATATGATGTGGAACAAACACCTGACCCATAGAAATTCAAGTTTATTACATTGTTTCGCTTTTATATTTATTTTTGCCATTCAGAATTAAATCACAGAAATATGTATATAAATTTCCATTTGCAATTTGCCACGACTCTTTTCTTTTTGTAATTTTTTTTTCTCTGGACAAGAATAAAATTTAATGCCTTTGTTCGAAGCTTACCGTACTCCCATGAGTTTTAAAAATATATTATTTTTGTTTTGTCCTCAAATGTGTTTGCCTGATATTTATGCCAGGCTTTTTTTTTTGATAACATTTCTTTTTAATTATAAATTTTAAATGTTTCGATTGAATTGCAACCAATATTATTTCATCAAAAATTTAATTTTTTAATATAACATTTTTCGGTTCGCTTTGTTCAAAAAAATGGTAAAATATATCAGTTTAAGTTGTCGTACTCGAATTTTATCTATAATTTAAATTCTGCACATGAGACACGGAGTTCCTCATCAAATATGAGCACTAAATAAATGTAACGACAAAAGCTCTATCTACATAAATAATAATTTGTCTGTACACACCAGAGAACTTAGAAAAGCTGCTGTGATTGCCAAAAAATCCAAAGGATATAAATTTTTATGGTTACAACATTCAAATATTCTAATGAGAAAAAAAGAAAAAACTAAAGGGTCCGCCATCTAACGTTTTTTTTTCAACTAGTGCTTATTTCGTGAATGGTAAAACTTAGCTCATGTCTGATTTGACAGGTAATTAGTTTTATCCTTCCGCAAAACGAATGTGGTTGTGGATACGCTTGAACAACGCTGGGAAATATTTGGACATTACTTTGAAAATCATGGTAATGTTGCAGAATGTGTGCGAAAATTGCGTATGGATTTTGGAGGAAGAGAAGCACCGTCAGCTCCGTATGTTCGTTATCTTGTGAAAAAAGTGAAAGAAACTGGCATCCTCATCGATAAACCAAAGCGTGAAAAGCCAAAAACAGTTCGTTCACCCGAGAATATTGCTGCTGTGGCAGAAAGTGTGCGTGAAGCGCCTTCAACATCAATTCACCGTCGTTCTCAACAATTGAACATTTCGGAGACATCATTGAGACGAATTTTGCATAAAGACCTTGGTATGACGCCATACAAAGTCCAATTGGTTCAGGAGTTGAAGCCAACTGACCATCCAATGCGTTTTCACTGCGCTAAGTGGGCCTGCGGTCGACTTAGAGAAGATGCCGATTTTGCCAGAAAACTCATCTTTTCAGATGAAGCTCATTTTGATCTTGGCGGGTATGTAAACAAGCAAAATTGTCGCATTTGGGGCACAGAAAACCCGCACGCATACATTGAAAAGCCGATACACCCAAAACGAGTCACTCTTTGGTGCGGATTTTGGTCCAGAGGCATAATTGGGCCATTTTTCTTCGAAAATGAGCAAGGAGTGGCCGTTACAGTCAATGGCGATCGTTATCGGGCCATGTTGAACGAATTTTTGTTCACAAAAATTGAAGAGGAGGATATTGGCAATATTTGGTTTCAACAGGACGTCGCTACGTGCCACACAGCCGAAGCTACACTCGATGTTTTGCGCCCTGTTTTTGAAGATCGCATTATCAGCCGCAGAGCTGATGTCGTTTGGCCACCTCGGACCTGCGATTTGACAGCGTTGGGCTATTATTTGTGGGGTGCCGTAAAAGATAAGTATTACGCCGACAAGCCAGAGACAATTGTCGCTTTAAATGACAATATTCGTGAGGCAATTGGTGAAATACAGCTGCACACAATCGATAATGTGCTTAAAAATTGGACCGATCGTGTAGGCTACTGCATGGCCAGCCGAGGCAGCCATTTGAATAAAATTATTTTCCATTATTAACCGGAAGGATTGTGCTTTCAAATAAAAAAAAAATTGAGAAAATATTCAGTAGTTTTTTTTGTAGCATTTTCAAAAAAAAAGTTATTTGGCGGACCCTTTATTAGAATCAAGTGCCTAGAAGACCTAAATAACCTTTAAATTTAATGCATTTTGATAATTTTAATGACTTTGAATCAGAAGAAATTTTGTTGTCTAATAATATTGATAGTGATCTATTGTTAAGTGTTTTTCTGAACAACTGTAAATACACAGATAGTTTCTATATTATACATCAAAACATCCGTAGTCTTCGTGCAAACTTTGATTCGTTATTACTCCATATTGAATCGTGTTCAAAAAGCCAGATTTTATTTTCGTTACTGAAATTTGAATTTTCGACAACGAGAAAGGTAATATTTTAATTCCCGGTTATGCATTTTTAGCCACTTGTACCAATTCTTATTGTGCAGGTGGTGTAGGTGGTTTTATTAAAAATAATTGTGATATTGTTAATAATAATTCTGTTTCTGCGGATTTTGTTAAAGTAACATTCACTTTTAATAATGAGAAGCACTGCTCCATTTATGCCAATCGGCTTCATGGTTGTAGTATAAATGTCTTCCTTGAAGAGCTTAATTTGCTGTTTTTAAATGAGAAAACTAAGAACTTAATTTTTCTGGGTGACATAAATATTGACCTTCTTTCAAAAACCCAACACGTGGATAACTATTTAATGCTATTAGCCGCCTATGGCTTAGAGTCATTTATAAATGTGTGTACTAGAATCGTTGAAAACTCCAAGACTTGCATTGACCATATTTTTTACAGGGGAAGTTTATGTCGAAATATTAAACATATCAGTTCTTTAGCTGATTTGGGTTTAACTGATCATTGCATGACTAGCCTACATTATTTATTTTTTGAAGCCAATAAAGAAATTAATTTTACATATTTCGACATTAAAAAAAATATATTTTGTCAAGCTCAACTTAATTTTACGGTTTGAGTTCTGGGACTGTGTATACGAGTATAATGAAAATAATCCTTCTATTGCGTATGACAAATTTATACAAAAATTAGGCTTTTTCCTTGAAAGTTGCACAAATAGATTGGTGAGAACTAACAACAAATCTAATCGCCTAAAAGAATGGATGCATAATTGGGGATATTTTGGAAAAAGTCCGAAAAAGAACAAACTAAGCAATAAATGTAAACAAAATCCAAATAACACTCAACTCAGATCGGTATTTAAAGAAATATGCAAAAATTTGTCTAAAGAAATAAAAATCTGTAAGGAAAATTATTATTTGGCTGAGCTAGAAGAAAATAAAGGAAATATTAAAGGTGAATGGAATGTAGTCAACAAAATTTTGAATTGTAGTTCCCTATCTGAAAAGCCTTTGGTTATAGAAGATAATAATGTTAAAATCACTGATACTACTGAAATAGCTAATTATTTTAATAATTTTTGTTCGTCTATAGCTGAAAATATTTTTAGTGAAGCATTTAGGAACAGTAATACATTTTTTTGTACAGAAGGAATAGTCAATGACAGTTTTTTGAGTGATAGTATTTTCTTTGATCCTATTTCATCTCATGAAATACTTTCCATCATTAAATCATTAAATAACTCTAATTCTGTGACCAACGACAATTGCTCAAGTTTAATATTTAATAATATTGCTTACATTATTGTTGATGTGCTTGCTCATATTTTCAATGAAAATGTTTTTGGAGGTGTTTTTCCAAGCGCGCCTAAGATTGGTGAGGTCATCCCCCTTTACAAAAAGTCAAATCTCTGTAATATGAACAACTATAGGCTTATATCTCTCCTTCCCGTTTGTTTTAAAAATTTTGAGAAAGCAATGAAAAGGAGGTTTTTGGAGTTCTTAAATAAAAACAATTTCTTTAGTGAGTCTCAATTTGGATTTCATGCCCATAGATCAACTGAAGATGCTTTGTTGAAATTCTGTTGGGAAATTTATGACTGCATTAATCATAATCTCTCTACGACTGGACTTTTCATTGACTTAACAAAAGCTTTTGACTTAGTCGATCATGATATTCTAACTCTTACCTTGCAAATAGAGAGCAACTAGTTAAAGTAAATGGTAGTTTAAGTAATTTATGCAACGTAAGCATTGGTGTTCCACAAGGTTCAGTTTCGAGGCCTTTACTATTTTCATCAATTCTATTTTTTTTTACAGAATTTCAAAGGAAAAATTAAATTAAATTAAATGATATGGTCTTTGCCTATGGTTGTAGATCTCTGGTCGACTTAATTTCTGGATTAACTTTAATTTGGATACCCTAAGACGCTGGTTTGGGGGGGGGGGGGTTTATCCAGTTCTTATCCTTTAGAAAATTATTGTACGCATTATTTGTAAAAGAAGCCGTTTTCATAATAGCTTCATTTTGTTTCACGAGTTAAAAGTTCGTCCATTAAGACATCTCTACTATTTTAAGGTTCTAAAAATGTTTTTTTTATTAGAAGCGGATATCTTTCCCTAAGGAGAAACTCCCTACATAATTTGAGAGTGAACTACATGAATCTGGTTACTATCCCTTCGTATAATAATCGTATAATAATTATACAATAGTGGCTCCCTCAATCTATAACAAATTACCTTTTTCGATTCGAAGTATTAGAGTTCTTTCATCCTTCCTACACAGGGTAAAATCATGGCTTTTTGATCACAATCACACTCAAATTGAAAATTTATTGTCCTTATTAAATTAATTACAAAAAATAAAAAAAAAATTATATTCTTTTTTTTCCTACCTTGCACACGACTAAGTTGGATTTATTTTGTTTGATGAGTACTCGCCACTAGCTCTGGTTTCTAGCCTAGCTAAAAAGTTTCTCTTAATATGTTTTGTTGGCTTACTGCAAATTTATTATGTCATTTGGAAGATCACTACGTTAAATATTTTGCATTAGTAAACATTTTATATCATTTTTGTGCTTTTTATACATCATTATATATTTTTTTATTGGCATTGTAAATATCTTGCTTGAATTAATTCTCAAAATTGCTAATGTAATCTTCTGAAAATTTTCGTATCTCTTATTATGCATTGTACCTAACAAGATGAATTAATAAATACAAATACAAATACAAATACTAAAACTTAATAAGCAAACATGAATTCAATTTTAACTATTTTATTTTGTTGTTGTTTTTGTTTAACCTATGTCTGGTAGACACCGGTCCTTTTTAGTCTTATAGCTAATTGCTCATATCAAGGCCAGGCTGATAATATGGGTAAGCCGTATGGGTAGAACCAAATAGGGTTTTTTAAGTGAGTAAAATGGCGCACATTTCAGTAAAATATTGCAAATCTTATCAGAAATTGTGTTTTTTTTTGTGTTGGGCTTTAGTGATACACCAATCTCGAATCGACATTCGGCTACGCTCGAATTTAACCCAAAATCCGTAGAAATACAAAATGAATGTTACTTCTAAACTAAACAAAAGCTTAAGCTACAATTACACGGTCATCGCATTGACTCTCTGACGTCACCACAAAACTAATATTGACTCTGCCACTTCAACATCAATGTTTACAGTGTCAATGCTTCAAACGTTGACGATCACACGAATGACACAACAAGTCGGTCAATGAGATCCCAAAATGCGATGACGTGCCTTGTATGTCTTTGTAATTTTTATTCGTCACTGCCAATGCGTTGACACTCAAAACTTGACGATCACGCGATTTGACCAAATTTAAACGCGTTGACATTACGACAGAAGAAAGGGCCGGTCATTTTACACGTTTTGTGCGAGCAAACATCAATATGAGTTTGTAAAAAAAATCTCTTTTAAAGAAAATTTTGAATATTAATTTTGAATATTAAAAAAAAAAAACAAATACAAATGACAAAAAGAAACTTGGATTTGGAAATGGGTTTTTTAGCCGCTCATATAAATGAGAGAAACAGATGAGGAAATCGGACAGATGCAAGGAAATCGTTGTTCCATTTCGACAAAATTCTGGTTGATGCTGCGTGAAAAGAAAAATTCCGTGTGAAATTACACCACGCATTGTTAAACGAGGAGCCAAGCTTGTATCGGAACATCCTGTGCATGTCAGCCAAACAGTTCGATTTTTTACTGACCCCAGTGAAGCCTCAAATACAAAAAAAAACACAAATATGCAACATATCCGCCGAGGTACGATTGGTCCTCACACTGCGATTCTTGGCCACTGGAGAGAATTTTTGTTCCTTACATTACCTTTTTCGGATTTCGCAGCCAGCAATTTCTTTCATTATTCACTCGTTTTTTCTAAATCACACAATATATCTTCAAAATAAACCAAATTAATTTAAGATGCAGTTATATGAAATTACACATATATAAATACAAAAGTCGTTTTCTCGTCACTAGCAAGTACAGCAAAGTAAAATATTTTCACGAAAACGATACACACTCCAACTTGATTTTATTTATTTTAATATGGAGGGATTTTCACATATATGTTTTTTTTCTGTCAAAAAGCATAAAAAATAGAAGGACGAAAACAAATACAAACATACATTACTAACGAAAATCACTTCAATGTCCTCTATGATTGAATAGACTTACTAATTATCGGAACTCAATTGTACTTCGGATTTAAAGGAAAAGTAATTTCCAGTATGTTCTTATTGTTTTTTTCCTTGTAAAATATTTACTTTGATGAACTTAATAGTCACGAGAATACGGCTAATAAAGGGTTATCAATTTCGCGGTTTCAAAAGTATAGGGCTGGAATTCGACATCTGTCAAACTAAGTTGTTAAACCATTTTTTCCGTTGAAAGCCTGACATTTACGAAAATGGGTCGCTTAACTATCGCACAACGCATTAAAATTGCTAAAAACCTACTACAAAAATGGTGATTCTGCCACAGCCACATATCGTTGTTTAAGAGAAGATTATGGTTTACATAATCGTCCAACTACGCAAGCAATTGGCAAAATTGTGAAGAAATTTGAAGAGACTGGATTGGTTACAGATATTGTAAGGCCTGTGTATCATCGTTTCGCGTTTCGCTTGTACCACTGAAAATATCGCTGCTGTAAGTGAAAGTGTTGCCGAAGACCCGAATGTGTTGATTCCTCGTCGTTCTCAGGAATTAGGACTGTCTTACGGCAAATTATGGCGTATTTTGCATTTGGATCTACACCTACATCCATATAAAGTCAAGCTCACACAACAACTGAAGCCTAGCTGACCATTCACAACGTCGTAGATACGTCGAATGGGTGCTTGAACAACAGGCGGTGGACGGCGATTTTTCGAACAAAATTTTCTTTGGCGACGAAGCACATTTCTCACTCGGTGGGTATGTTAATAAACAAAATTGTCGTATTTGGGGTCTGAGAATCCTCAAGTAATTGAAGGGAGGCCATTACATTCACAAAAAGTCACTGGTTGGGGCGCTCTTTGGTCCGGAGTTGTGATTGGACCTTACTTCTTCAAAAACGACGATGGAACGACTGTCACCGTCAATTCGGTGTGTTATGGTCACATGATAACCGACTTTTTTTTGCCTGCTATTGAAGAATACGACTTGGAGAATATGTGATTTCAACATTTTTCGTTGACTATCACACTACGTGACACAATTAGGAAATATTTTGACGTCATTTTTACGTCAGAGACTCAACGCAATGACCGATTACGTTGACCGTCTAATTGTAGCTTTAAGTAGTGAATCACTCGGATTTAAGACCACTAGAGATAGAGATACAGTTTTATACATATTAATAATTCTAACAATAGGAATATTTCGCAAATCGATTATAATCAGAAAATGGCTGGTTAGCCGAAAGGCGGTATACATAAATGAATAATTAATAAAAAAAGACTATACGGTGCTTATTGGCTTTTAAACAATTTTCCAGTTTTAAGAATATATGAAACATTCAAATGGGTCATCTCTCAGCTATTGTCTGAGCTTGATGGCTTGTTGATATAATAATCCGAATGACAACAAAAAACCACGAACCCAGTATGAGGTCACATTAGCGATATTGATTTGAATTAATATACTCACTGATGGATAATGGACATTTAAAAAAAATATACTTTATCAATCTATATTAATTAATTATGCGCAAAATTTTATCGATTTAGTAACATGTTAAATCATTCTTAGAATGATATTAGGTTAAAAAGAGGATTTTACTAATTTTAACCGGTTTAGTATAGTGCTATATTTTTAACATTTTACTAAATTTTAAATCACCAAATGGCTAAATCTCATGAACTACAATTTAATACCCAAAAAGATGTTTATGTCTGATCACAATGACTGTGATGAATAAGTCTTTTTTAACTTTGACTTATTTCTATGTAATGTTTTTACGCTTTATGAAAAAAAAAATTCTTCTTCAATTCTTAGGTACATTTTCAAGCATTGCTAGATTCTTAAAATTTCTTAAACCTATGAACTAATATTTTTTTAAATAAATTGTGATGATCTTTTTTCGATTCAACTATTTTGGGGTTGTCTTACTAATATTACCTATATGTTGTAACAAGTCGGTTGGACGGTTTCAAGTCCGCTATTCATAAAATTAATACTGGTGTGCCCCAGGGCTCCGTTTTGTAGCCAACTCTTTTTCTCATTTTTATTAATGATCTCTTATCTGGAAAAAAGCCAAAGCGCGTCGACTACACTGGCTCGACAACATCGAGCGAATGGACAACAACGCTCCAGGCAAGAAAATCTTCGAATTCCAGCCCCCAGGTTCGAGACGACCATGAAGACCGAACCTCCGCTACAGCGACCAGGCGGTTACAGACGCAAGAGCGCTTGGTCGCGTCCACTGGAGGGAGCGTGCGAGGGACCGTAACCGATGGAAGACCACAATATGTCAGGCAGCGATCCTCCATGGATCGGGAGCCGGATAAGTAAGTATCTGGAACTTCTAAGGCGCTAGTTATAGCTTGTTGTCAAGAAAATGTTTTATTTGCTCTACCACTTTCATGTAAATTCACTTTGATTTTTCAATGGTCATTGAATGATCATTGAAAACGTATTCCATCATTGAAAAATCAAAAGTGAATTAACAATAATGTGTTAGAGCAAATAAAATATTTGTTTAACAAAAAATATTATATATCTTATTACCTTCATTTTGGTACCAAAACGACATTAGTCTTATAGGTTTAAGTGCCTCAGAACTGATAGTCAAATTTTTCAATGATGAGTTTCAATGAAAGCTATAACTGGCGCCAAATCTACTAAATTGTTTTGCTGACGAAAGTACTCTCAGCTTTTCGTATTCTTTTCACTTCCTTGTTCTTCGGATGTGGATCTACAATGGCAGCATATGATAAGTTCATTAATCTTGGTAGCATTCTCCAATACGTAATAAAAAACAGCATATAATTAAATGCTTTAAAAACTAAAGGCAGAACCCACACCCATTCCGCTATTCATGAGTAGCACTTGTATTAAAGAAACCGATCAGCTTTCAGTCTTTGGCATGTGTATCACAGACCACCCTTTTGTGGAATAATCACATATTCGATGTCGCCAAAAGTGCTGTAAAGTGTTTGGGCCTTAATTCGTCCAAATCAAAAGTATGACTCTCACATTTGGGCAGGAGTTCCCAAAACTCATTTGAATCTTTTGGATAGAATTCAAAATAGAGCTCTAAGATTGATAGGCGATAGAACTATAAAGGAAACATTTACATCTTTCGTACATTATCGAAATGTTTCATATTTTTACTATTTTTGTCGCTATTTTTATAAACAACTAATGGACATGGCGACTACCTCTCCTTTGATTTTGCCCTTGATAATCGCCCCTTAAATTACATTGTTCATCAATTTATAATAATAATATAATAATTTATAATAATTTTAACTTTACGCCTAGCCTGTAAGACCATAGGTCTTTTAAATGAATCCAGAATTGCACGGCACTAGTTAGAAGGAATAGAAAAATAGGAAAGAATTTCTTGTTGGAACAGTGTATGTAAGAATTAAGTATTTACTATCTCATTTTAACCCACGGGCGCCATCCAATTAAAACTGGAGGAATAGAAAAGTATTCTGCATAGCGTTGGGATCGAACCCACATGTCTCAGTTAGCAGTCCAGCACTATATCCACTGCGCCATTGCCACCCGTTTCTTGACGGGCAAACGCCTACCGGTGCATTATTTCGGATGATTCAGATTCCGCAATATAATTATCATCGATACAACCTTCAGCCTTAAATTAGGCGGCGGAGTTCCAGGCACATTAAGCGAGCTCAAAAATTCCGCCGGATAGTTGGTCGTTTCATGCTCATCGGTCCACTGTCAGCTCGTAAGACCTTCATAATTCGGTTAACTGCCTCCAAAGCTCATTTATGTGCCATCGTGTATTCATCCCAAATGATGATTTTGCATTCATGCATCAATTTCGCTGTCGCCAAATTCTTGGCCATTGTGCACGTTGGCTTTTCCGCCATGAGAATATTCATCAGCTTCAAAGCGGAATGTATAGTTTGACGTGTATGTCGTCCAAGGTGTTTGACCGTCTAATAGGAGAGAATAGTCAAGCACATAACTTTCCCTACAACGATTTAAAAGTTAAAATTTTCAGAAATTTTACCGAGCTAACTAAATAGTTCTTCTAACGTTAACTGTGGAGCTATTTTGTCTCAAACGAATCCTATGAAAAATCGATTGTGTAACAACAGCAACAAATATTTGAAACAACTTTTTAATAATAAAAATAATAAAGAATATATGGTATGATATTTAGCGTTGTCCTACGTCACTTGGTGACAAAAATGCATACAAAACAAATTCAGAAACAAAAACAAACGTGGGGTGAACTACGTCACTCGGTGACAATTTGTGCCAGAGAGATAGGATAATGAAATGCGGAGTATCATATCAGTATTCTTTATATCATGCAACTTGAACTTTTTTTTGTACTACAGCTACAACTTCAATTGTAGCCATTTGATACGATTCAGCTTCGAGTTGTCATTGCTTGCGCACAAAGCCAAGCAATGACAACTCGAACCCGAAGGTCGAGAACCGAGAAATCAGAACGAAAGATAAAGAGAAACACACATAGCCGAGAACTCTAGGCGTTTATAATTGTTTGCTTATACATACACTCCTCGACACTTTAGTAGGATACCTTTTAGTTCTGTTTTCTGTCATTCATTGCTCCTAAGCCAAGCATGCTATGCTCTGTTCAATTTATATTTTCAGTACAGGTCTTGATGGAAGAGCTTTTTCAACCATACTGATGCTTGTAGCTGAAATTCCCACTGAAAATAACCACTGAGTTACATACAAATTATTTTTGCAATCTTGTTAAAATCAGCCTATATCCCACCATGAACTACCTACTGTACATCCAAGTACACACAGCTGCACGCGCTAAAGGGATTATGAATACCCTTTATATGTTTTTAACACAGCGCGGGCATCCGGTGAAAGAATAGAAAGAAGGATATGAAAAATGTGTGGCACGATGTATTGAGTCGTTGGTTGTTGTCTCAGATTTTATCTCCAGGGGAGCTTTTAATAAACTTATTGAATCAGATTTACCACTGCTACGTTTATGGTAATTAAGTATACTTATTACTGCAACCCTGTAAGAGCTTTAAGACCGTACGAACTTATTGGCATCTCTATCAGTTAGAGTGAAAGGTAAATATTCTATCTTCCCTATACTGAACAGAGTATAGAGACTTAATTTTTTTAAAATCAAATTTCATAATTATTGTTATTTAAAGTTATAAGTAAAGTTGAATGCTATTGATTTAAGTATTAAGCAAAAATTATTTACTTAAAACCGTGATAATGCGGGGTCATTTTAGAGAATCGTGATTCTTTTTATTTCAAACGTTACTTAAATTTAACTTATTAAATTTATTTTTGATTAAACAACAATTTTTTTTTCAATAATGTTCAGCCGCCTTTCTGCTCCAGAACTTCACACAACCGGTTTGGAAGCGATGCATACAAAGTGGCCAAATAATTTATCGAAATCGAGCAGCAAGCTAATTCGATGGCTTTGGTTAGTTCGGATGTACTCGAATATTGTTGTCCTGATCCATATATTGACGTGTCAACCATTCCGAAGGATTTTCAAGGTTGTTTAAATCCGGTGAGTAGGTCGGCCAACTTAATAGTTCCACATTTTGGCTTTCTATATACGTTTTAACTACTCGGTCTGTATGTATTGGGACGTTATCATGTTGATAAGTCTACGGCAAAGCTGCAAAGGGTACGAAAGTATCGAGGCCTCTTTTAATATACCACTGTCAGTTAATGCATTCAATGTAGTGGGCCAAAATTGAAGTTTGCAGGTGCCATAATAGGAAATTGCCACCCAAACCATCACACCTCTGCTATGCAGCTCGGCCAAATAATAAGTTTTCTTGCGGAGGTCATGAAAATAGTAGCTATAGCCATCGGGACCTTCCAAATAAATTTTTTTTTTCGTCGTGGAAGATGGAAGACCACGCGATGCCACTCCGAAGTCCAGGCCTTGATTTTAAGTCTTTTTATATGCTTAGCTTTTGGAATAACACGACGCATAGTTGTGAGTCTTTGGTTGATACCACACTTTTTGATTTTTGCTAAAGAGTCGTGAGAATTTGACCCTTTCTTAATATAAGTCGTCTTTTTGCATTAGTAAGCACACTATGTGTGCAGCCTTTCATATTTTTTCCATACTTAAAATCATAACTTAAAAATCTGGAACCAGAAATCCCCCCCCGTGGATATGTATATAATGGAAGTGAATAGCGTATAGGTGGGTAAAAATCGTTTTTTCAACTTATAAAAACTGCCAAAACCATAACTTTAATCAGTTTATCGAAAAAACGAAGAACGCCATTAGATGCCATGGATCAATGAAAATTTAATTAAAAATTATCTCGAAAATTGTAGGATGGATTTTGATGAAATCTTCTTTTATTTTTAGTTTTTTGAAAACAATTGTTTTTTGAAATTTTGGTATGCAGTTTTTAAGAGTTACTTAATATATATACATGTGATTATAAAATTTAAAATTATTTTTTTTCATTAGTTTTTAAAATATTGATATTTAAAAATAAAGGTTTAAAAAATAATTTTTATTAGAAAAAAGAAGTTATTCAAAATTTTGATATGCAGAATTAGTTTGGAAACTTAGATCTTTTCAGATATAAAATTTGAAAGAAATTCAATGTACCGTTACCGAGAAAGCCAAAAATTAAAAAAAAAACCGTTATATGAAAAGTATCGTTATTAGACTTTTCACGTGAACTTGGGTCAGATTAAATGATAGCTATTGCCAACAAAAATATTTTTAGAAATTTTTATCAAGATCGTTGTAGCCGTTTTCGAGAAAAATAAAATTTTCCTAAACGGTTATATGGCAGGTACCTTTATTCTTAAATCTAAAAATAAAATTTCAATTTCCCCTCTGAAGAATACCAAAAGAATGACACATACCAAATTTGAAGGTAATATCTTAAGCCGTTTAGGCTGTGGGTCGTTATCACTGATCTCTATAATACACTGGATAGTGTATTCACACAAAAAAATCGACACCAATAGAAAACTGTAATAATTGTAGTGGGTCCATTTCAGTATAACAGTATAACATATTTGTGGCCAAAGTGACATTTCAATATGGTTGTTACTGCTTTAAATTAAACTAAATTAAAATTTTTCATTTTTAATCAAGCAAGGGCACTTTAAAAAAAAAAATATAAAATATAAAAATAAATTGTCAGCACATAAAGAACAATGGTTATAAGTTTGACCATTGCAATGATGTAAGTACGTCTTTTTCTTAATAAAAAAAAATCATAATAATGATATGTTCGATTGTTTCTAGTGTGCTTTTATCAATTTGGCTATATTGCTCGGTACAAAATGCATTCTTAGAGCTTTATTTTGAGTTCTATCCAAAAGGTTCAAGTGATTTTTGGTATTTCCTGCCCCAACGTGATAATTATACTTCAGTTTTGGACGAATGAAGGCCTTATAGATTACAACCAGATCAGATGGGGAGTAGAATTTCTTGCATCTTTGAAAAAACACCAAGCACTTAGCAGCGTTTTTGGCGAAATCGAATATGTGGTCATTCCTCAATTGGTTTTCTGATGCACAAACCAAGGACTTAACGCTGATAATTTTCTTCAATGCAAGAGCCGCTCATGGATACACGGGACGTGGGTTCTGCTTTAGCGACAGAGGACAGCATTGAATTTTTGAAGCATTAAATTCTACGCTGTTTTGTATTCCCCATTGCACAATGTTGTCAAGATCAGAATTTAATGAGCTTATCATACGCTACTGTTGCAGTTCCACATCCGATGAACAAAGAGGAGAATCTCAAAACGAATATGAAAAGCTTAGAGTACTACCGTCCATTTCTAAAAATAAAGAACTTATTTTATTTTCCCAACAATTGTATTGCAATAATTTCAGTTTCATTTAATGATAATTTGTCTGCAATATGTTTCGCCTTCTTGTGAAGTGGTTCATCTTCTTCGTTGTCATTTGAATCGCTATCAGTTACTGAAGCATTTCTAAATTTTCTCTTCTTTTCGTATAATCTGTCTGGTGGTCGGTAAACCAAACTTTCACTTCCACTTGCTTCTCCCATACCGTCGTCATCATCTTATTTACAATTATTTGAATCACTGTTTACCAAATTTTTAAATCTTATCTGGATCCGTCAACCATGATAATTCCACCTCTGTTGATCGTCGTCATCACTACCAAAGTCGTCGACTTCATCTTCGTCTTCGACATTCTTGCTTTTTGATTTTTTCTTTTGAACCTTGTGCTTGGCTTTGACAATTTCCTTGAAACGTTTCTTAACGAATTTATTCTCTTCACGAAGGACCTTCCTTGTAGTTTCAATATCAATTCCTCCCTCGTCTTGGTTATATAATCTCTTGAGAGATCCGATTGTAATTTTTTTCTTGTGTCGAGTACTTCGGTTTCGTCTTCATTGAACTCAACTTTTGTGTTGGCTGCAGTAAGTTCAGCGAGGACTTTCCCATCATCAACTTTGGTGTCGCCACCATCGTTTGGTTTTAAAAAAATCATCTTTTGCGTCGGAATTGTCACTGTAAGCTTTTACCATTGGCTTTTTGACGAGCCGTCCTTCCTGGCTGATGGATGTACTGTGTGACTTCTTCATGATAATCCAATTGAATTACCAAATTTCCGGTAGGAAAGTCGAAACTACGAGAGTTGATATCGGTTGCAAACAACACCATATTACCTTTGCGGCAAAACTGCTGATATATAGCAACTCTGCGATCATAATGGAGCGTCCCATACAGTGCTAGCAGTCTTGGTCTAATACGCAAATTATAAAAGATTTCGTAAATGTACTTAATCTGTGTGCAACAATTGTTTGCTCAAATCCCATATCGAGACAACGATCAGCTTCATCAGGAACCAAAACTTGCATTGTTGAAACATCGAACAGTGGATTTTCATTCAGATGTTGCAATTAACGTCTAGATGTGCAAATTTTAATGTTACACTGGTCCATTCTTTTTTTCTCGAACTTTAATTTTTTTTCCTACAATAATTAAACCAGCGGAAAAATCATGATGCGCTCCGTCCTTTTTGAGCGTCTCAAAGATTTGGTGTGCCAATTCCTCAGGTTGGAGATATGATTTTGCACCTATTCCATCTAACCAGGTCCATTTTCCTGACGAATAAGTTCTCAATCACCTTGAAAATTTAAAAAGATTAAACAAAAATGTTTCAATTTTTATTATTTCTTGAAACTTACTTTATTCTGAATTGTATTGTTTGCAGTTCTTATGTTGAAACTGACAATAAAAATAAATTGTTTGTCAATTTTTTATTTGTTATTGAAAAGGAGTGCAATCTGTCTCTTTCTTTCTTTTTATAACAAAAACGAGATAGGCAATTGCATTGGTGCTACTGTCAAATTCAATTGGAGTCAAAAAACTGTTATACTTTGTATGGATTACACTATCCAGTGTATTATAGAGATCAGTGGTCGTTATACATACAGATGGACAGACTGACAAACTGACAGACTGATCACTTTTTTAGGCTCCTCTATGATCGTAATGTCATTTTTGATGGTTATAATTTTTTTTACAAATGCATAACTTGTTTCCTTATAGTACCTATATTCGCGAGTAAAAACTGGACTTAAAAGTATGCCTGCATATATGTATTAATAAATTTTAATAGAACAGGTGTTCGGTTTGTTAAGTAAAGTTATAGACAATCAATTTATATGTAACGGGTGATTTTTTTGCTACTTGGTTTTTGACGTTTATATTTTTGACAGATCACACATGACAAATTCCACGAACATTTGACATTTCGATTCAGTATTGTTTGCCATTTCATCATGAATAGACTTACGCCTGAACAACGTTTGCAAATTATTGAAATTTATTATCAAAATTCGTGCTCTGTGAAAAATGTGTTTCGCAAGCTACGTCCGTTTCAACGACGAGGCTCATTTTTGGCTAAATGGATACGTGAATAAGCAGAATGGCCGTATTTGGAGTGAAGAGCAGCCAGAGGCAATTCAGCAGCTACCAATGCATCCCGAAAAATGCACTGTTTGGTGCGGTTTATGGGCAGGCGGCATCATTGGGCCGTACTTCTTCAAGGACGATGAAGGCCGCAGGGTTACGGTCAATGGAGAAAGGTACCGTTCGATGATAACAGATTTTTTTTTGCCGAAAATGCAAGAATTGAACTCGGTCGACATGTGGTTCCAACAGGACGATGCTACATGCTACACTGCACGCGAAACCATGCATCAATTGAGAGGCGAATTTGGTGAGCAGTTGATCTCACGTCTTGACGCAGTCAATTGGCCACCAAGATCATGTGATTGGACCCCGTTAGACTATTTTTGTGGGGCTATGTTAAGTCTATTGTCTATGGGGACAAGCCAAACACGATTGCTGCCTTGGAAGCCAACATTGAACGCGTCATTGGTGAGATTCCGGCCGAAATGTGTGAAAAAGTTTGCCAAAATTGGACCTTCAGAATGGACCACCTGAAGCGTAGCCACGGGCAACATTTAAGTGAAATTATTTTTAAAAAGTAAATGGCAGAAATTGATTTATCGATCCAAATAAAAATTTCATTCACTTTTTACAAGTTTCTGTGTTTTTTGAATTTTCAAAAACCAAGCTCTTAAAAAATCACCGTGTATCTACAACCAACAATGACAAGACGAAGATTCTATTTTCACCGTATTCCTATTCGTCCTTTTGAACATGTTTTTTTTTTTAATACAACATTAAAAGAGCAAGTTATTGTATAAAAATCATTTCAAAGATATTTCCAACATCATTTCACTACAAAAGTACAGAGAAAATGGATAAAAAGGTTATCCGGTTTCAGAGAAGGAGTTTGGTTAAGAGTTCTAGGGTAGGGGTGTGTGTGGGTTTCGCTTACTTGAATGAACAAATTTACTTTACCTGGATCTTTTGTTACATATGTGTATGTATATATGTATGCATTAATCAACAAAATAAAAAAAAAATAAAAAAATGCCAGACACGTCCTGATTTGGCTTACCCCAAACATTTCCGTGTGTGCTCTTTTTTGTTTTCCCCCAAAAGTAGACACGCAATAGGACCTACAAAATACCTTTTGTAAGAAAATCGTGCGTGCATTGAAACCTCAAGAACTTCAATTAATAATGAAGGGCTAACCATTTTTCCTCAAGTTTGCTTCCTTTGATTGGGAGAAAATTACAAAAGAATGTGTGCTTTTAGATATCCGGTTTTGGTTGCACGATATTTTCAATGAGATCTAAAGTATTTAAAAACAAGTAGGTACAAGTTGTTGTGTTGTTGCGAAGGAAGAGACACACTCTCGTTTCCTGAATTATTGTTATTTGCTTTAGTACTTAAGGGCTAATAATATGTGCTTGAAGCTTGAAGCTTCTCCATGAGATATTCAAAAGGGATACAAATAAAAAACAATTTATACAATATACTGTACATTTTATATAATAATTGTTGAAGGCAGTTTGAAGTCAATTTAAAAAAAAATCGATTGAAATGTCATTAGTAGATAGACATTCTAAGAATTCCAACAAAAAAGTTTTCGGTGGTATCTGACAGGGTTTTTTATCAAATATAAAATAAATATAATTTTGAAAAACATGTTATGTAAATTAATAGTAATCTATGTAGGTATTCAATGACGTAGGTACCATAAATATGTGTATGTACTTTAGTTGGGCACATTTAAAAAAATCAAACATAATTAGATACCAAGGTCGAAATAAAGGTCGAGCCTACACCAAAGGTCGCCCAAAAGGCCCCCGTTCCTAAGGCGCCGGCGGCACAGGCGGATATTATGGGCATTCTGCTGGCCATCCAGGGCCAGTTGACTGGCCTACAAAACCAGATCAGGGAGCAGGCGACGGGAGGATTATCTCTACTCTGTTTTGCCGAGCTTAACGCAACTTAGAGGTTAAGGGCACGCTGCCGGATAGGCCTTTAAGATCCTAGCTGTGAATGTAAATTCACTGATTAGGACCGAACGTAGAGCGAATTTATTCCAATTGCTGAAAGACATAAGCCCAGATGTGTTTATGGCTATCGAAACTAAGCTTAACCAGAAACATAAATAGACCGACCCAACTCCACTCCAGGAGGAGGCGTCACAATCTTTATACGTAAAGTCATTGGTCATAAGGTAATAAATATATAATAGTGATGTGCGAAAATTTCGGACGTTAGACGCATGCATCATATGCATTCATCTCCAAAAGGGTAAGCGAATGTATGTGATCGCTGCCTATGCACAGGAAACACCTCAGTCCACACAGTTTATAACAGAGCTTGAAAAGCTTTTTGAATGCTTAAGATTGAGCTCGGAAGAAAACTTTTACATATTAGCCGGTGATTTAAACGCCAAACACATAGATTGGGGAAATCAAATACAAAATCCTCGAGGTAACCATTTGTATAATTGGATGTGTCGATACAACCTCGAGTATCTCCTCGATCTTCTAGCCACAGAGAGGCCATCATTTCCAAGAAGCGGTGCCTATCTGGATCTTTTGCTGAAAGATGCAAGACTAACAATTACTGACACTGTGGGTCAACTACCAAGAAATTGTTTACGAACGATCGAGTACGACAGTGACCACTGCGGATTCGCCACCGTTATACAACTTCCGAACGAGCTTATGGAGTTGGAGGAGTATGTGCCTGTGTACACTTACAATTACAGTAAGGTGCGATGGCCACGCTTCTTCAACGCCTTATTGAGCGACTTACGGTCAAATGGTATATCCCCACCAAATGACAGGAACAGGACAAATACTGAAATTGACAGATACTTAGAACAAATGGACGAAACAATTCAACGAACAATGAACAGGACAATACCGAAATACAAAGAACGTAACGCAACTGACATGTACCGTAACGCAACAGAATTTGGGGTCACACTGCAAGAGCGATGTCCTCAACCAACAGCTTAATTTTTTGGGGCTTATTACCCCAATAATGAATATTTTGAGAGTGCGCGGTTAAGTGGCTACATCCCTCCCGTGGCATTCCTCTTTTTAGACAGTCGAGGGCTGCTACTGGATGGAATGGCGGTTCCGCTCATCTACCACGTCAGCCGGAAAACTGTAGATAGGCGACTCTTGTATGGTCGAGACGTCATCGCTCAAGGTAGAGAAGAGCGCCTTCGGTTCAGTAGGACTCGGTCCGATCGGGACCGAAGGGATAGGGCGAAACAAGAGAACCAGTTCTGGTGGCTCTCCGAATACCTGACGTTGCAGGTCAAACCGCAAACACTCTAGACTTGTTCCTTACCTCTGACCCTAATAAATACACGCTAAATGTATTATCGCCTCTAGGTACATCAGACCATTGTGTCGTATCTGCAAATTTCTCATGCCAACAACACTCAGTTAAAGAAAAACCACCTATGAGAACCGTTTGGCAATATGGGAAAGCCAACTGGGACGGTCTCAATAATTTCTTCAGAAACTTTAACTGGTCATTATGCTTCCTCGGTAGTGACATAGACTCCAGCGCAGATATGATAACAAATTTAATCCTTTACGGAATGGGAAATTTTATCCCGAATAGGGTGAAATCTATTAAACCGAAAGAAAATGCATGGTTTGATTCAAGCTGTAAAGAGGTTATTAGGGTTAGAGAAGTCAGTTTCCGGAATTATAAAGCCAACCCCACTGAGGAATACCGGAAAAAGTTTCAACAAGCTAGAAAGACTTGCAACGTTCACATTCGTAGAACCAAATTTGTGCATGACCAAAAATTAAGGCAAAAAATACTACAATGTCCCAAACGTAGTAAGAATTTTTGGTCATTTGAAAAACTATTCGAAATTCAACTTCTTCTTCGGTTCCAACGCTCGTCTTTAATGACACCCCTTTTGTCAGTTCTCCCGAAAAAGCCAATTTGCTTGCAGCGCAGTTCGCTGTTGATTCGACGCTGTCAGAAAGTGTTATGACTCCTCCAGTACTTGAGAGCGTAAACAATTTTGTGGGACGAATCTTCTTTCGCACTCGTGCAGTTGCTAGAGTCCTCAAAGATCTTGACATAAACAAATCCGCTGGCCCGGATAGTATCCCTCCCATCGTTCTGAAGAGGTGTTCTTCAACGCTGGCAAAACCACTGCGTAAGCTTTTCTATCTGTCCTACTCTACAGGTCACTTTCCGAGTGGATGGAAAACAGCATTTGTCCAGCCTGTCCCTAAAAAAGGCGCATCTTCATCACCATCTAATTGCCGTCCAATTGCACTTACGTCCCTTCTTTCCAAGGTCATGGAAACGCTGATTAATTATCAGTTCAAGAAATATCTTGAAGAACGAAAGCTCCGAACAGTGGCGCAAATCTTTACATCGTTTTGATGAAAGTAAGATTATTGCGCTTGATATTTTAAAAGCATTTGATAGAGTTTGGCATCAAGCTCTCCTATCGAAAATGCGTGCATTTGGTATCGATGAATGCCTTGTTCGTTGGATTAGAAATTACCTTTCGGACCGTTCAATACAAGTTGTAATGGACGGTTTCAAGTCTGATATTCACAAAATAAATGCTGGTGTGCCCCAGGGCTCCGTATTGTCTCCGACCCTCTTTCTCATTTTTATTAATGATCTCTTATCTGGAACTTCTAATCCACTTAATTGTTTTGCTGACGATAGTACTCTCAGCTTTTCATATTCGTTTTTAGATGCACCTCCTTGTTTTCGGATGTGAAACTGGAACGGCAGCGTATGATAAGCTCATTAAATTCTGATCTTGACAGTATTGTCCAATGGGGAATTAAAAACTGTGTAGAATTTAATGCTTCAAAAACTCAGTGCTGTCTTCTGTCGTTAAAGCAGAACCCACCCCCCATGCCGCTATCCATGAGCGGCACTAGCATTGAAGAAACCGATCAGCTTTCAGTCCTAGGCATGTGCATCACAGACCACCTCTTGTGGAATGAACACATATTTGATGTCGCCAAAAACGCTGCAAAGTGTTTGGGCTTTCTTCGAAGGTGCAAGAAATCCTTCTCCCCGTCTGATCTGGCTGTAATCTATAAGGCCTTTATTCGTCCAAAGCTGGAGTATAACTCGCACATTTGGGCAGTTGCTCCCAAAACTCATTTGAATGTTTTGGATAGAATTCAAAATAGAGCTCTAAGAATGATTGGCGATAGAATTATAGTGGAAACATTTACATCTCTAGAACATCGTCGAAATGTTATATGTCTCTCACTATTTGATCGCTATTTTTATGAACAATGTTCGAGCGAAATAGCCATTTGCATTCCTCCCCTTAAACTTTTCAACCGTAATACTCGCGCTTCTAGGTATGCTCATCAGTTTTCCCTTGAGCCCAACTTCGGTCGTACTGTTAAGTACAGAGAATCTTTCTTTAGCCGTACAACGCGAATGTGGAATACTTTATCCGGCTCTATTTCCCCTCCCATTTTGATATTCAGAAATTCAAAACCAATGTGCATCGGTATCTCCTCTTGCATCCTTCCCTACTTTCCTAACGCTCGCACTGTGCTTGTTCATTTTAAGGGTAGTCAAAACCCCTTTAGTGCGCGCATCCGTTTAACAAAAAAAAAAAAAAAAAGTTATAGTTTGAATAAAAATTAAATATCGTTGGAACCGTTTCTTAAAAAAATAATTTTTGATGCATACAATTTTGGAAACTTTTCTATGAAAAAAAAAAATTAGATCGACAATTTAAAGTAAGTATTAATATGCACATAAGATTTTAATTTCAATAAAATTGGCTGACCTGTTTTTAAAACTTCAATTTTTCAAAAAAAAGGTTTATTTACTTCTTTAAAAATCGAAAAACATTTTTGAAAATTTGAATATGCAATATTATTTATACTATTAAGGAACATCTGCATAAAAAAATAATTTTTATCGGTTCAGTCAATAATGAGAAAGATGAAAATATAAAGAAGAGATTCTATTAGAAGGACCTACCGTTAATAACAACGCAAAATAAAATATTTTAATTTTTAAAAGTAGAATGCACTAATTTAAGAACACACACATTTATCGATATTCCTGGAGCCGTTTTTGAAACTGAAATTTGTATTTTTTTAACGGTTGTTTAAAATAAGGATAGGAACCGATGTTTTTTGGCATTAGGTAAATGTTAACATGTTAAAAAACTACTATATATAAAATTTTTAATGAAATCGATCATCGATCGATCGAAAAAAATCGAACTCGAGATTTTAATCGAAGTTGACATTACGATGATAGAGAAAACAAAAAGTGTGTCCCACAATTCCGTCTGTCTCTCTGTCTGTACAATGATCTACAGTCTAAAAGGATGAAGAGATTTTTTTTCAAATTTGTTATTGAAGTGTTTTGGGTTATTGTTTAAACTAGATTTTTGAATCGTTATTTAGGCCCAAAAATTATGGTACCTGACATACAATTTTGTCTACCATCTTAATTATAACGGCTCTACCTATATTAATAAAAAAATATGTGCACTACTATGGGTACCTATGGTCTATATTTTTTTTAAGACAAATTTTTAAATATTTTGTTATATTAGCGGTACCTGCCATACAACCATTTTCTTGATTTCAGACTTTCTTATTTCGATAAAGAATTTTAAGTCAGAGGCTCTTTAATTTCTAAGTGATACTACATACCAAAATTTTCGAAAAAAAAATTTGTATGGATTTTTGAAAAAAAAATTATTTTTTTTCTTAAATTTTTTTTGAAAGGGCTTACGATTTTTTTGAAATTCTGTTTCTAAATTTATATTATTAAGTACATAAAATTCTCATACTAAACAATTTTTCAGAAAAAAAATTACGAAATTTTGTAAAATTAAGTCAGAAATACTAAAAACATATTGAGCTGTTTTTAAAAATCTCTTGCTTAGGATGTGATCGAATATAAGAGCAAGTACGTGCGATCCAGCTGTGCATTTAATTTTTTATTGATACGGTTTTTGTGTCCCCTATGTTGAATACAAATCTATACAAAAAAGATATGTTTTGCTCTCAATATTTGGAATCGCCCGATATTTAAAGTAGTTCTCAGGAAATTATTAAGCTATGCCGCGGGCCGCAGGTTGAGTAGACGTATAGCTTAACTTGAGGTACCAAATTCTTGTAGAAAAATCGTTGGGGCCTTTTGAGAAAAATAAGATGTAACTTTTTGGTTGAAAAATATATATATAACAGGTACCCCTATTTTTGGTCTTAATGAAAAAACGTGGGGACTAGGACTATATTACCGAAAAAGCAATCCAAATTTAATAAAATCCTCCCATCCACTTAGGCTGTAGACTAGTAGTCCGACAGAATTTTGAGACCCAATTTTATTGGTCTTCGCTGATACCGTATAATGTCAAGTTTGATCGAAATCTTGTGTTCGACTGTTTTACGAATCCAAAGACTTCCTATAATATATATTACAATTTAACTTATTACAACAGTACACCTTTGTGCAGATTTTGGGGAATTAAAGAATCGTCTAACAAAGTTGGGGTCTTCTTTTATCTTCCCATTTGACCTTAGGTGAACCACTATTAATATTTATAGCTTGAGACGTCATACGCCTTCTGTTTCGCTCTACAATTTTCATATTCAGTTTGAATCTTTTCATGGATAGCCTCGCAAGCGATGTGTTCAAACAATGACTGTAGGTGGTTGTTGTCTCAGATTTTATCTCTAGGGATTGCGGCTGAACTAATGCGCAAAAATTTCTGTGTCTTATTTATCTATGTCCATTATAATTCGCATTCATTTTTTCATTCTTTGTCATATTTTATCGGTATACTAGTTTTACTCAATCACATGTTGTTAGTCCTATGCGTAAACAGCATGTTATGAGTAAACCAGCAACTTAATGGAAAAATAAGAAGACATAGACTACGTCAGGGATCGAACCTGTGACCATGAGGTTGGCAGGCGAACACACAACTATCGCGCCACGGCCACCCCCGTTGTTTTTTCGAACATAATATTAAAATAAAAAATATGCACGTAATATATAATAATAACAGTCAAATTAAAATAATATAATTAATCATCACTATCTATAAGAATACAGTGAAATCTCCCTTGGGCGGACAGCCATGGTGCAGAAATTTTTATCCGCCTAAGGGAGTTGTCCCTTTAAGAGAAATCAAATAAAAGCACTACTTTTCAAAATTAAGAGTATTCATTTATCAACACAAAAATATGTAAACTTCACTTCATTTTTATCATATGAAGTGGAATAAAATTATTAGATTTACTATATATGTAAATACAGATAAAAATCAGCCTCTTAAAACTTTGCAATAATATGTACTCGTATAAGAAGATTCGTATTTATGTATTTTTCAAAAAAAATATTTCAATTATTTTGCTTGTTTAGTTTTAGAAAAGACCGATTTATTTTTGGAATCTGGCCTGCATGTCAACCAAAAGTTGAACAGTTACCGTCATATTTTTGGCCGTACATATTTTTTTAAACGTTCAATTGAGATGTATGCTTCTTCGTAGTACCACGTCCTGACATTCTTCCACAGATTCACTGCCAGACTCGTTAATTTTAACGATTTTTTCATCCACATTTACCTCCATCAGCACATAACTTTCAGGTTATCCATCCAATCTGCATTGATCTTAAATTTGCTATAGGCGAATCATCTTCTGGATCGAGTTCACTGTCCTCCAAATTCAAACTTGAAACAACCTTAGCGCAAATAAACAATAATCTAAAACTCCAAAAATAAACCTTTTTACGTCCAAACAAAATCACTTTCATCACGTAATGCTCGCTCTAGAAGATTGCAACTTAAGAAAAAAATACCGTTGTCAAAATTATCAGCGTGATGATATACTCAGTGCAATGTTGCTCTTGTGTTCGTCCAAGAAACGTTTATGGAGCTATTTCCGTACAAAAAATGTGTCCGCCTTAGAGAGGTGTCCGAATTTGGGTGTGGCCGTGGCGCGATAGTTGTGTGATCGCCTCTCAACCTCATGGTTACAGGTTCGATCCCTGCCGTAGTCTATGTCTTCTTATTTTTCCATTAAGAACCAATTCTAAAAACAAATGTCATACAATGAGTTGCTGGTTTACTTATACATGTTGTTTAGGCATAGAAATAACAACATGTGATTGAGCAAAGTATACCGATAAAATATGACAAAGAATACAAAAATTAATGCGAATTATAAGGGACATAGATAAATAAGACACAGAAATTTCTCCGCATTAGTTCAGCCGCCATCCCTGGAGATAAAATCTGAGACAACAACCACCTACAGTCTCCGAATATCGCGCCACACATCTTTCCTATCATTCTTTCTCTTCCTTAACCTCACCCTAACGGGTTAAAGGGTATTCATAATCAATTGAGCGCGTGTAGATTATAAAAAAAAAGAGAGGTGTCCGCAAAGGGAGATTTCACTGTATCTATTTTCTTAATGTGTATGACCCTTAATAAATAAATAAATAAATAAATAAATAACCTTAATCTAAATTCGCTTATTCTAATTTTTGTTGATTCTTCGGCAACACAAACAATGACTGCTTTTGTTGCTTTGCAGCATTCTGGATTATCAACAGAAGATGATGGGTGGTAAAGTTAAATGAACACGTATTGCAATTCGATGCAAAACTCCCCGGAGCAGTCCTATCAAAAAGAAGACGAAAAAACACATCAACGAAAATCTACTTACCATCTTGACCAGTGCGACCTCTACCGTTAATGTATTTAAGTAGTATTTGACGACAAAAATCGTTTTCACTTTTACCCTTATTTGATTAAATTTCTCGAAACATCTACGTCTATTTGAATGCGAATGTAAAATGTACTTCAACATCAGTTATAATTAGTAGCACAACAAATGTCAATGTTGTGTCAATCAATCAGAACTCCTTAGTTGTAAGCGCCTACCATTTTACCTCTCTCTTGTTTCTGGTGATTTCTACGTCGAACTATCTACAATCTATATGTTGAACATTTATCTTAGTGAAATTGGGTTTTCCTCTGCTTGGTGGAACTTTTATAAATTCCAATCCATTTAACCTTATTGCCTTGAGCTTTGACCTACAAATCGAATGTAAACGAATGAAATTTGGCAGATATATGTATGTATATAGTGAAACACAGAAAGAATGAGAGGATGAGGTGGGAGATGAATGAACATTGCTGCCAATATCACACAATTCATACCATCCACTTCAGTCGAAGCATTCCGAGCGAGTTTTTTGGTGTTGAATTCCTCTTCGATTGCTATTCGACGTTTCAATTTGTTTTTAAAATTCGCTTGTTATCCTTCGGAACCCTCTTTGAAAATTTACAATGAAATCCCAAAGACATGAGCTTGAACACCACAGCGTAGGATGTCAAGGTATCTGTATGTGAGATTTATAGGTATTTAAGAGAGTATTTGGTAGTTGAAGCTCAATTTACCCACAAGGAATTTGTCTTATATTTTTGCTTTCACCGACATTTATGTTCAGTTGAGATGTTTTTTTTTTTTAATTTTCTTATCTGCAGCCTCGAATCCTGGATAAATCCTTAAGCGTGTATCTTTCGCTTGGCTTAGCATGAATTTAACTGCGATTTATTTCGAAAAGGTGTTGTAAGTTGTGTCTTTTATTTTCAGTATTTATAATGGCTGTTTTATTTCTGACGATATAAATCCAAAGTATTGTGCGTTGCGTCATGCTTAACTATATGTCGACAGTAATTTTCTTGTTCTAGGAAAGTTGATTTTCGAAAGATTTTTGTATTTGCTTTAATTTGTGAGAATCAATTCTGATAATGGAAAGAGCTTGTTTGTAAATCTGAATTTTATATGAATAATAGGCACTTTGAAACGTTGAGTGTAATTTGTGTTGATTTCTGAATAATAGGTTCGTTCGTTAAACTTTTTACAGGTCCACCCAGGTTTTTTATTGACAACCCCAAGAGTTCTCTAAGAACCCCGGGTTTTTCAAATTTCAAAAGCACCCAACGGCCAATAATTGTAAATTGTTGAAATATCGGTTTAATGAGTGGATATGACCTCATTTTCTAGTTCAGCAATGGCATTCTACCCTTGCCGAAAACCACGTTCAGTGATTCAGAGCTGAATTAAGTTAATTAATCGGCGGGTTCAACCTGCGATCAAGTTCCGGTGAAGTGCGGTTAAGTTTGGTGTTGCGACGGTGGTAACCCTACAGCCTAGTCTCATGTGAAAGCGTTGTGAGGACTTAAACATAAAACCAGAACGAAGATTACAGGCAAAAAAAACGTTCTGTATGGCAGGTACCGTTAACAACATTTTATGTAAACAAAGTTTAAACCAAAATGTTGTCTATACCTAATAGTTAACAGAATTTTTCTTATCAAGATAATTAAGCTTCACCAAAGAACAGTAAAGTTTTACCCCCAGTTTCACAGTGCAAGTTTAAACTCCACTTTTGGTTTAAACTTCAGATCAACAATTTATTCGGTTTCAGAGTGTCGTTTAAAACTTAAAATGAGTTCATTTGTAGTCAAAGTTAATAAAGATTATTCTGCCGTTTAAACTTCAGTTCAGTCAAACGAAATTTAACTAATCTGAAGATTAGATTTCAGTGTGAAACCGAACGAAATAATAAAACAAAAATTTAAACTCAGTTTAAGGTTCAGCTGATCTTAAGTTTAAACTCACACTGTGAAACTGGGGGTTAGAAAATCAAATATCAAAATATACATTGGTAGCAATAGTTTACTCCAAACTGTAAACTAACTGTACTGTACTGTACAAACTGTGTTTGGACTATTGTATCGGCTGAAAAGTAGTCTTGTGATAACACTCAGACTCACCAAGACTCACTTCTTATACTCCGTTTTCAACTTAAGATAATAAGAATTAGGGTCCAGTGATTCCTCCTGACCAAATTGCACACTATACTGTAACTTTTAATGGATGCAAAGGCGACTGATGAATAATTTGAGGGTTTTCCATTGCCCCGAACCGACTATTCTGCTTATTCAAATATCCATTCAAATGAAAATGTTCCTCGTCACTCAGTATGATTTTTTTCATGAAAATCGGGTTTGTCTCAAATCCACAGCGCCAAACTAGTGCCGCGTAATTCAAGTTGCATTTAAAAGACCTTAGGTCTTACAGGCATATGGTTAAAATTAAAAAAAAAATTAAATCATGAGCTAGCTGTAACTTCCTATTGGCATATGTACCAGGGCATGAATGGTCTTGTGGAAGAAGCTCTTGTGTCAACTGAATCTTAAATGGAAACACATGCAATTCGTTGTGCAAACTTTTGGCCAAGGTAGTTCTTTGAAGACCAAGCTCCTGAGCACGGCGAATTGAAGTTTATGGATTGTTTTGAACACTTCCTTGAGCAGCAGTAATGTTTTCAGCCGATCCTGCTGTACGTTGTGTTCCATACTTGGGCCTAAAACCTACAGACCCTCTTTCTTCGAAATCATTCACTACACAATAAATAGTGCGTTTTGTTGGCACTTTGTTTCTCCCAAAAATTTCACGTAACTTTATCATCGCCACAGTAATCGATGATTGATTTTGATAAAATGTTTTAACGATTTGCCACGTGTCTACTTCACGACCACCAAATATGAACTATCAAGACTAATGTTTACCAAAATGGCGGCAAAACAAAGGAGTATACCTTTCCGGCGGTCACCCTGTATAAATAAAACAGAATTCGAATGCAACGAATAATTTCATCAGACAAAAACAAAATAAATAATGTTGTATAGGTTTTTTTTTTTGTTGAATGACAATGGAGGAAATGACATAAGAATGGGTGCGTTCTATGAAATAAGGTTTGTTTCTTTTAACAATCTTCTTCGAAGAAGATTTCAATGAGATTAATTACGAACCTTCTTTTGAGGAGATTAAAATTTGTATGGGAAATCTTCAGTTTTCAGAAGATTTTAAAGATGATTTATGGTTAGTCCACTTAATTCTAGATTAAGTGGTAGGTAAAAACGTAGTATTACGCGCAACGAAATATATACGATATACTTCATTTTCTCGACCTTGCCTTATTCTTTTTTTCTTTTTCCGGTGGCTAGTCTTAACTGTGGCTCGAGCTTAACTGCATTACTAAAAATCCATTCAATTTAATAATTTAACATTCGTTTTTTTATTCCCAAAGTCTAATTATCAAGCAGTAAACATAGCTGCTGCATTTTTTGATTCAACGAGGTTACTTGCAACGTTTGACATTTGATCTAAGACAATTCACTTATGATCTTAGACTTAAAAAAGTAATTCCGTTTTCGATGCAGAAATAAAAATTAGAATCATTCTCTGAAATACTTTCAAAAATGCTTACAAGCATTTCAAATACTTCGGATTAACAATCAAAAATAGAACAGTCTTAGGGATTTCTTCTGTTTCAGAAAACACAATTGACCGGTAAGAAGTTTAATCGGGCTTCGTCAAACTCAACATAATTTCATTCTTTCAAGTTTTTTATTCAGTTTGGAATAGAGGAGGTCATTCTAATTGGCAAGATTTCATTATAAATTTATAAAAATTAGCTTGTCTGAAGACTCATTGAAATGGTCTTTCATTTCACTGCAACAAATTATTAAAATTACTTTCCATAACTCTGATGGGGACTTTGATGTATTTTAATAATATAATTTGGGGCGTATTCATAGTCAATTTTAAATTGTCTATGTAAAACGTAGATTTTGTTGATTTTTCGCACGTTGATTCTAGTTTTTTCAGTGTATCATTCCAAAATATTTGAAGCTGTTTAAGTAGTATAACAAGTTGATAATCTTTTATAAATAAAAACCAACAATTTGCAAGTAAAATCGGTCTGTATTCATTGATCCAAAATTGCCTTAAGCTTGAGCTTAGTAAAACCTGGGCTTATCAACGACTATGAATATGGCCCATTATGTTTTGTTATACTTATTCATTATTTGATTAAAATGTCGAATTTCATTGTTTGTACGAATGCAAGCGAAACATTCTTTATGAACTCTATCGTATTTTGAATATGGACAAACAAAATATCTCAGATAAAATCTGAGTGAAGTCTTCGTGATACATTAAGCTAATACGTTTTTTTTTTTATTTGTTTACCATATGTCTCACGGAATCATTGCATTTACGATAAAAAAGACATTAAACGAATTAACGACAATTATATACTTCTAAGACTAAATGCCTCATAAATATTACAAACAAATAAAGACTGTCCATCAAACAGTTTGACATTTATTGATTCTAACATAATATATAAATTAAATCGACCGGCTACAAAATTCAACACCTATCATCGATAAAAGCCTCTCAACCACTTAATTAGTCGTATCCCCATAATTCAAATTGATAATATAAAATACGGTTTGTATTAAATTTTTATTAATACACTAAAAACGCTAATTAAAATTTAAATCTACTTACCCTTAAGACCTTTAAGGAACATACCCAAGGAAAGGTCATTGCTTATACATGACGTGTATGTGTATATGTATTCAACCTAATAACAACCTATTGTCGAAGATATATAATGAAATTCATTCCATCATAGTCTGTGAATTAATAACCTCGTCCTTTTATCCTTTGAACATAAACTAAATTTATATTGTAATTAGATTGAGACTTTAATGTCATTAGTTGCTCGAAGGAACCAATCAATAGAGTAATCGTCTGTAAGATGCATCGGTTAAGGTTTATAACGATATAAATATAATGTATGTTCCTATGTGGTGTTGTTGTATGGCTGTTATACTTAATTCAACATACGTTGATGACATACATACAGAAAGCCGACGCATATAAAATATACGATTTAATGATATTAAAAGAGAAGGATTTTTTTTTGAAAAAGGAACTTGTTGATTTGATTTATTATTATTTACTAAACATAAGATAAGAATCTTCGTATTAAATGGGCAAATTATAGCTTGGATGATAAACGGGAAGTTAATAAATTAATTTTGTGTTTATGTGTGTAACTGAATAAACATTATTTGTCTGGGCTTAGTTATTGATTTTTCATTAAAAAAAAACGCCCACAATGGAAAAGAAATCTGGAAGTATTTTATGAAAATAAGCAAAAAATAATGGTTTTTATAACTTTTGCACGCCCTCAAGGGATTATGAATACCCTTTATATGTTTTTATTAACACAGCGCGGGCATCCGGCGAAGAAGAGAAAGAAGGATAGGAAAGATGTGTGGCGCGATGTTCTGGGACTAGAGCTGGTTGTTGTCTCAGATTTATCTCCAGGTATGGCGACTGAACTAATGCGGAGATAATTACCGTGTCTTATTTATTTATGTCCCTTATAATTCGCATTATTTTATTTATTTTGTTGTCATATTTTATAGGTATGCTAGTTTACTCAATCACATGTTGTTAGTGTTATGCCTAAACAGCATGTAATTAGCAAAGCAGCAACTTATTTTATGACAATCTTAGAATTGGTTTTTAATGGAATATAAGAAGACATAGACAACGGCAGGAATCGAACCTGCAATCACCAGGTTGACAGGCAAGCACACAACTATCGCGCCACGGCCACCCCCTTAAAGACATTGAAAAGAGCCAGGAAATAAAATAAAAATTACGCAAGAATTAATGTTCGTTAGTACTTGCTAAGCAAATTGGACTGGTGAAGAAGCATTTAAGGTTTTGGGGCCTGTTGGTTGACCCCCTTTATGGGGGTGACAAAAAATGTTCGGGCTATTCGTATTCTCCTTATGAGAACATATTTTCCCGGCTGCTTGGATCCTGATGAATAAGGTTATTCACAATCATACTCTTTAGGTTTTTTTCAGCCAGTACCTGAATTGGATAATATTATCACAGAGCAGAACCCTATAAATCAGCTGAACTAGACGAGATTAATCCGTCATTTCTTCAACATGCTTTACAAATATGCACCCATATGACTTAGACTCATCTTCAAAAGTTGAACTTAGATACTTTGCTATCAGCTGGAAAAAAGTCAAAGTGGTTTTTAATATAAAAGATGTATAGAATGATAAGTCTCTCCTCGTTCCTTCTCAAGATAGTGGAGAGAATAATCATTGATCTATATGTTAGAGACCTTCTGTTCTGAGTCCAAACAACTTGTACAACTGCCAACAAGTAAATCAGAGGAGACAGCGTTGCATGAAGTCGTTTCAAAAATAGAGAAAAATCCCGAGCATAAAGAACACTCCCTAGCAGCATTTCTATATATCAAACGTGCGTTTAACAAATTCAAAACTGGACTGGATATATTCAATGCTCAATTGTAGGATTATAAATTCAAAGCTTGGGAACACTTTTTTCGAGAAAACTGTTACAAGAGGGAAACCACAAGGGGGATTATTCTCACCTCTTGATCGTGTGGTGGAAGGCTGTAGAGAAAAACAGCTATCTCAAAAACCTTAACAAGGCAGAGTGACTAGCCTGTTTGGAAATGAAGGGGCATGGAGGTCCATCCACAAGCAGGGCTGGAAATCATTCTAAGTCTTAGGAGCCTGGACGAGTATATAAGGTGCACAGCAGCCAAAAGCGCACTTTGATAAGTGCTCTAGGAAGCATATTACCAAAGGTCATGAATCTATCTGGCAAAGGTGTGATAATATGGCTGAAATCGATGTGCCCAATGACTACTTACCGGCAAAAGTAGACTATCAAGAACTTTACGATGTTAAAACCCGAAGACATTAATGGGAAACTAGCTCACTACTACAGCGAAACCCGGTTAACGAAACGACTTTTTTCACTTAAGAGGACCTCGGATAACTGAAGATAAAAATTCAGTTAAGCGGATCTCGGATAAGTGAAAAACATATATCACTTAAACGGGCCTCGTATAACTAAAGACATATTTCACTACAGCAGACTTCTTGTTTCGAAGCAATTTTTGCTACATATGTATATCGAACTTAAGCAGCTGAAAAACAACCTGTGCTAATTGCAATTTCCGTATGGTTATAAAACTTAGCATTTACATACATGTGACATATGATTAGATGAAGGGATGAAGGTATAAAAAATTAAACAATTCAACACCCGTTTAATTTATTTTTTGTTCGATTTTTGATTTTCACTTGACCGAGTTGTTTTCTATAGAAAAATAGCAAATTTTAAAGAATTTTTGGTCAGCCATGAGGGTTTTTCACTTAAGCGAGTTTCAGTTAAGCGAAGTAGTTTGTATCCTAACCTTACCTAACTCTCTTGTCCTGTCTATTATTTATGAGAGCTTTCGAAATCTGAAGCTATACTCTGTTCAACAAAAATAGTTAGTACAGGGAAGATAGGACGCTTTTGTCTCACTATGACTGTAATATAATGGCAATAAGTTTGTACTGTTTTAGAGCTGTTACAAGGTTGCCCTGGTAAGCATACTAAACTATCATACTAAATTCAGGGGTTATGTCATCCAAAACTTGCTGGATCTTTTGCTTTAACTCGCTTAAGTTTTTAGCTGGATTTGTTCTAAATTCTTTTTTCATTTTCCCCCACAAAATCTCAACGGGCTACAGATCGGGGTTATTAGCGAAGCTAGCTCATAATCAGAGTTTTAAAAAAAAATTAATTTAGAATTTAACACATCTGATTTATTTCCATAAATGTGTTACATATGAATTCACTTAAAGACTTCAACTTCAAAATATGAAGTCACCATTCATTTTGAATTCATTGATTGGGAATTCCCAAAACAATTACTTCAAAATGAATTGTGACTTCATATTTTGAAGTCTTTTAGTGAATTCATATTGAGTAAAGTCAATATGAAGAAGTTTTTCCTGTGACTTCAATGAATGCATTCCAAAATGATTGCATTGTTCTACAACTCTGGCTCATATTTCGCTTGTCTATATTTACGGTTGAGGCTTGACAATCCTTTTTAACAACTTTTTTTTTTAAACTTCTCTTGTCACGTCAGGAAGCAATTGGTTGCATTCCTGTTTTCGTCAATGGGTTCTTATTTCCTGTCTTTTTGAATAAATTAATTATATTTCGAACTGAATACCGTGAAATTTCTCGTATTTTACCGATATCGTAGGTATGCCGGAACATTTTTTCTGAAATTTTTTATTATATCCTCACGCATGTTTTCTGACAAGCATTTGTCATGATAAATCTTGGCTGCGGTTGAAATGAAAGCTTGCTTCACTTACGACACCCATAGGTATCTACTTTAATAACGCAATAAAAACGGCAAACGTCAAGAAAAAGGGACATAACCAAGCCTGGGCCAACTATTTTGCGATAAAAAACTTCCGGGCCAAATATTTTGCAAAACAAAACAAATGAGTTTACATTATTAAAAGCAAAAACAAAAATGTCATAATTTTTGCAAATGGCGGCAAAAAATGTCAAATCTACTTTGACATTGAAGTGAACAGTTAAAGCTACACGTAAAAAAAACATTGATTTGGCGCCAATTGCAAAAAGTTATGACTCATCGATAGGGTGACAACTTTTGCGCCACCTAGTTTTAGTTTTAGTCACTTACATACTAAACATACGAGTATATCTATGTACACTTCGCTAATCCTGTCGTTAATTATGTGCATACAAAGTCTATTATTATCTTGGATGCAAAATAAAGAAATAGCTAAAGCAAATTCTTACACATATGTTTATTTAACGTGTATAATCTTTCCATTAAAACATCTGATGAACTATCAAAAAACATTAACCAAAGCAAACCAAACAACGGACGTTAGTTATTGCGCAATTAAATCACCAACGAAACTACCTTCGCATTTCCACTCTTTACTTTTCTTTAAAGAAACCGCTTTAAAAATACATAAAATTCCGGTAAATGGTTTGTTTAGACGAACTGCAAGGAATTCCATCAGCCATTTATTATCCTGGTTTCCTTTAGTGCTCCTTTTGTACAGAGCTTAGCACTAATCACCTATAAGTTAGCCTTCCGTCCACACTTTGAGCTCTTCAGCAACCTTTATTATCCCTTGCATCACACAAAGTTCCTTGACACCTAATACAACCGTGCGCCTCCCTATGTCTGCTTCCTATGCAAACACATATGTATGTACCACCCTAATGTAACCGCTGTGCTGCAAGCAACATTCATTTCCTCCATTTCGAATGGATACTATAATCCGGGGTGAACCTTTTTACTTGCTTACAGTAACCGAACCGCATTAGGATAGAACCACCGAGGAAATTAAATTGTTTCCACGTGAAACAACTCCACCATTCCCAGTACCTTTTAACCAAACGCCCAATTCTCGACCCTACCGCGCCGCTGGCACTGTCGCCACCCGCCGCGCCGCCTTCAACAAGGATTTTCTTCGTAGCTAGCTAAGAATGCGCGCGTTAAACGAAGCGTATTAAAATTTAATTGCTTTGTTGCTTGCAAATGGAATGACATGATGGTCTTAGTTTACAGCTGTGGAAGTGTGGAGTCGCGAGTCGGGGCACAGGACCACACCACGGCACACAACGACCCCGCATATCGAACGTGTAAATTGGCGCAATTTGAATTGCAAATTAGATCTACCGCAAGAGAATTTTAATCGCAATATTAAATATTGTTTTAAAACCTTTTACTCGCAGGATTTTAAATGGTGTCCAATTGAATCAGGGGAAATAGAGATTATCAGGTCCTAAAGAAAGGCTGTGTTGAAATTTTTCTCCCTGCAGCTCGAGACACCTCAAAGGCAAAATGTTTTATTTCCATTTTACAACCAGTCAGCCAGCGGCCGAAAAGTTTATGTTTTACATTCAATATTTAATCAGTTAAGGTGTGCGCCAAATATTAAAACTTTATAGCTAGGATGTCCTGTAGCATGGCTTTCGGTGTGTTAGTAACGTTTACATATATATCCTGACTGTTAAGGTTCATAGTCTAATACCAACAAATAAAACACCCCAGCATATAACTAATACTATGTATTAACATCAAAAATCAATATTACTCGTATTGAATGCTGTTCGACAATTTGGTCCTTATGGAAAGGGATTTTTTCGGTGAAGGTCATTTTTAGATTAATTGGTTTAAAATTGAATTTTACTCATAAATTTATAATTTTTTTTTTCTGATGAATATTTACATAACGTTTTGGTCTTTTATAGGCTCCACTGGAGTGAGCGTTTAATTGAATAATAAAAAAGGAATAAAATACTCTAAGCTATAACAAAAGTACCTAATTAAAGGTTTAAAAAGTTTTAAATAGTTTCAACCATTATAATTACTTCAACAAAAAATTAAATTATTTGTAGATACTGTCTTGATGGGTGATGGTTTAGAAAACTTTTTGCTAAATTGTGTTAGTATTCCGATTTTAATGGTTTTTAAATTTGAGTGTATTGCTTTGGTTTATTATGAGCCTTAACCGCTATTTTATAAAAAAAATGGTCGTTTTTATTGTCGAAATTAATTTATATGTAACTATGCACAGGGTGTCCGCCAGGAAGGTATTCTTCTTTGTTTTGCCTCCATTTTGGTAAGCATTAGTCTTGACAATTCATATTTGGCAGTCGTGAAGTAGACACGTGGCAAATTTTTTATGGGAAAACATTCGATAAACGAACGTGTTTTAATCGTTAAGACATTTTATCAAATTCAATCATCGATTACTGTGACGATGAGAAAGTTACGTGAAATTTTTGGGAGAAACAAAGTGCCAATAAAACGCACTATTTATCTTGTAGTGAATGATTTCGAAGAAAGAGCGTCTGTAGGTTATAGGGCCAAGCATGGACCACAACGTACTGCAAGATCGGCCGAAAACATTACTGCTGCTCAAAGAAGTGTTCAAAACAATCCATCAACTTCAATTCGACGCCGTGCTCAGGAGCTTGGTCTTCAAAGAACTACATTGGCCACAATTTTGCACAACGAATTGCAATTGTTTCCATTTAAGATTCAGTTGACACAAAAGCTTCTTCCACAAGACCATTCACGCCGCGGTACATATGCCAATAGCATGTTACAGCTAGCCCATGATTTAATTTTTTTTTATTTTAACTATATGCCTGTAAGACCTAAGGTCTTTTAAGTGCAACTTGAATTACACGGCACTATTTTGGCGCAGTGGATTTGAGAACCAGGTATTGACTGTCTCATGACCCATGTAACCCATGACAGCCCCGATTTTCATGAAAAAATCATACTGAGTGACGAGGAACATTTTCATTTGAATGGATATGTGAATAAACAGAATAGTCGGTTCTGGGCAATGGAAAACCCTCAAATTTTGCATTCATTAAAAGTTACTTACTTCTTTGAAAATGAAAACGGCGTAACGGTAACTGTGAATGGGAAGCAATATCGTGATATAATTGAAAACTTTTTAACGCCACAACTGCATGCTTTGGGCTTGATTAACATGTGGCATCAACAAGACGGTGCCAATGGAATTACTGCGAGACCTCTTTCCACAACAAATTATTTCAAGGAATGGTGATGTTGATTGGCCTCCACGGTCGCCTGATTTGACTGCTCCGGCCTTCGTTTTGTGAGGATATCTGAAAAGCAAGGCTTATGCAAACAAACCAGAAACGCTTGAGCAACTCAAACAATTAAATTAATGAAATATCGCGTGAAATGTGTGAGAATGTAATGAAAAATGTGCTGAAAAGGACTCGCATTTGTGAGACTAACAGAGGCGGACATTTACCTGATATTGTATTCCATACATAATTGCTATAATTGATAAAAACATTTACGAGTGTCAATATAAGACGCATTCTCTTTCATTTAGTCAAACATTATAAACAAACAAAGTAGTATACCTTCCCGGCGGACACCCTGTATGTCAGTGTCATAATATATGTTGTGTCTCTTGGTCTAGGCAATTTTTTTTTCAAAGAACAATTGACTCGTACTGTAACGCGCGCGCCGTAGCGGCGTATAAAAATAATGCAATAGGAATAGGTCGTATAGTGGTGCACAGTATCGCTGAAAAGTATATTACAGGTGCCTTGAATACGGTCTTATCATTATTCTAGAGTAAAACTGTGTTACCGATGCAGATTAGCTTCTTGTTATCGATTGATTTTAATACAGATTAAAAAAACGCACGACTGGATCGTACGAACTTGCTCTTGTAGCTAACAACTTTAATGTAGCTAACCATTGAGGTTTAGTTAGTTAGGTGTAGTTATCCTATGCAGGTTTAAAGCCTATGTAGGTAAGATTATCTTGATTCTTATTATAATGAATTGTCGAATGGATGGTTCAAGGAATCGTTACATAGATACATACCTACAAATGTGTATTATACATTTGTGGGTATACATATGTACATATAAATGTATTAGGGCCTACATTGTATTTAGTATTAAGTACGCAAAAATTCGTATAATAATAAATTAGAAATAAATATATAATACAGATAATTCAATGTTTTTATATTGCTTAGTCGTTATAGTTTGGGGGAAAACAAAGATGCAATTTGAATTCATGGATAAATAAGAATATATCAAAAAAAAAACTCAAAAATCGTTGGAGCGGTTTTTTAATAAATTAATTTTTTATGTATAAAATTTTGAAAACATTTTTAGAAAAAAAAAATTGAAACGCTTTTGAAAATATTATTAATATATATATAAAATTCAAATTTCAAAAAATTCTGTGACTGGTTTTTGAAAAATCGATTTTCCAAAAAAAACATTTATTTAATTTTTAAAAATCGAAAAACGTTTTTTTGAAAATTTTCGTACGCAGTTTTATTAACAATTTTAGGGAGTATTTTTATAAAAAAAATTATATTAATCGGTTCATCCAATATTGGGAAAATCGAAAGGAAGTACCGTTAATAAGAACGCAAAAAAAAATAATTTAATACTTGAAAGTGAACTGTACTAATTTAAGAACACACAATTTTTTTTATAAAAATTCTTGGAGCCGATTTCGAGAAATACATTTTTTTCTTAACGGTTTGTATGGGATGTACCGTTGTTTTTTTATTTAAAAAAAATATTTTGTTTAACTATTCAAGATAATGTAAAAAAACTACCAAATAAAAAGTTTTGAAAAAATCTATTGAGTCGCTTTCGAAATTTTGAGTTTTCAAAAAAAAAAAAATATTTCCCAAAAAAAAAATTTTTGGTATACATTGTTTGGTATACAATGTGTTTAAACTTTCTAGGACCTTCTGCGTAAAAAATTTCAAAAAAATCAAATTAACCGTTTCCGAGAAAATCGAAAACCAAAAAAATGGTTGTACTAGAGGTACAAAAATAACAATTTTTTTCCAAAAAAAAAATTATCAAAAAGTTCATAAATGAACTGATTTTTTTAATAAAAATCGTTGGAGCAGTTTTTGAGAATAATAAGATTTTCGTTTAGGCAAAAAAATGTATGGGGGCTACAGTTATTTGGCGTCTTAAAAAAAATGTAAAAATTAAATGGGCATATTACCGAAAAAATAATATGTACCAAGTTTGAAGCAAATCCACCGAACCGTTTAGGATGTGGACTCGAGGACAGACGAACAGACGGTGAAGTACTTATAATAGCAAGTAAAATAAAATGTACGACTGGATCGCACGAACTTGCACTTATGTTCGATCACATCTTACGCAAAAGATTTCTATTAAAAATCTAAATATATTTTTAAAGTCATTTTTAACTCAATTTTGTATATGCATATACAAAATTTCATTTTTTTTGTTCTAAATTAAATTGGTATGACAATATTAAATACTTAATAATAAAAACTTTAAAACATAAGATTAAATCGGTTTAATTAAAGAAAAAATAATTCAAAGTTCTGAAATAAATACTTAAACTAGTTTGAGCTCGAAAAAGGACGCCATTTTATTTCTTGGATAAATTTGAATTTATGAAAAAAAAAATTAAAAATCTGTGGAGCGGTTTTTGAGAAAAAAAGTTTTTTTTTTAAACTTTTTGAAAATATTGTAAAAAAAATTCAAAAACGCCAATTCATAGGTATTCAGAAAATACAAATAAATATAATTTTTGAAAAAAATTTAATGAGCAGTTTTCGAATAATAATTTTTTGAATTTTTTTTCTTAAAAATGATTTTGAAAATACAAAAAAATATTAATTAAACATATTGGTACGCGGTAAAATTTGGGCAAACTAAACCTATAGTCTTGTGAAATTTCGAAAGAATCGGTTAAGCCATTTATGAGATAGTCGAAAGCAAAAAAAAAACGGTCCTATGGAAAGTACCGTTTTTAGACATTTTTCTATTTTTTTTTTCAACTATATGATCGGTCGTAGCTAAAAACCCACACAGATTTTTTTTATCAAAATTGTTAGACCCGTTTCCGAGAAAAATAGGTTTAAACGTAACGATTATATATCAGGTACCGTTATTTTTTGAGCTCAAAAAATTTTCAATTTCCCCTCTGTACAATACCTAAAAAACTCTATATACCAAGTTTGAAGCAATTCGGCCCACCCGTGACAGTCAGCCTGTCAGTCTGGCAGTCTGTCAGCCTGTCAGTCTGTCAGTCTGTCAGTCTGGCAGTCTGTCAGCCTGTCAGTCTGTCTGTATGTATGTATAGACACCTACAGCCCAAACAGGTTGGCCGCATTGCTTCAAACTTGGTATATAAAGTTTTTTAGGTATTGTACAGAGGGGAAATTGAATTTTTTTTAGCTAAAAAAATAAAGGTACCTGCCATATAACCGTTACGTTCAAACCTATTTTTCTCGGAAACGACTCTAACGATTTTGATAAAAAAAAATCAGTGCGGCTTTTTAGCTACGACCGATCATATGGTTGAAAAAAAACAGTTAGAAAAATGTCTAAAAACAGTACTTTCCATAGGACCATTTTTTTTCTTCCGACTATCTCATAAACGGCTCAACCGATTCTTTCGAAATTTCACACATATATAGGCTTAATTTGCCCAAATTATACCGCGTATCAATATTTTTAATTGATATTTGTTTGTATTTTTAAAATCATTTTTAAGAAAAAAAATTTTAAAAAAATTATATTTCGAAAACTGCTCATTAATTTTTTTTCAAAAATTATATTTGTATGTATTTTCTGAATACCTATGAATTGGCGATTTTTTTTTTTAATATTTACAAAAAGTTTAGAAAAAAAACTTTTTTTCTCAAACCGCTCCACAGATTTAAAATTTTTTTTTCGTGAATTCAAATTTATCCAAGAAATAAAATGACGTACTTTTTTTTGAGCTCAAATTAGTTTAAGTATTTATTTCAGAATTTTGAATTATTTTTTCTTTAATTAAACCGATTTAATCTTATTCTTTAAAGTTTATATTATTAAATATTTAATATTGTCATACCAATTTATTTTAGAACAAAATTAAAAAAAAATTGTATATGTACATATATACAAAATTGAGTTAAAAATTACTTTAAAAATATATTTAGATTTTTAATAGAAATATTTTGAATACGATGTGATCGAACATAAGAGCAGGTTCGTGCGACCCAGTCGTGCATTTTATTTTCTTTGGCGAAGTATTCGAAGTTATCAAATTTATTAACGAGGTTAATAATAAAATCATCAAGTAAAGTAAAACTATTAGTTGCAATGTTTCCTTTTGAATATAGTTACTTATTTTGTCTATTCTTTCTAAAATAGAGTTCAAAATTTCCGTTAGTATAATATATTCTAGGTTTTCCATTTTTCAGGATTTAAATGACACGAGTCAGAGCAGTAATAATTGTTCGTTAAAACCGTATGCAATAGAATTCCTATAAGTTCGACTTTCGCCATATTAACATGTATTATAACAGAATATGTAAATAAAAAAAAAAAACATTACCAAATTTAGATAAACGTATCACATATTTGTATTTCAATTACAATTTCATCCTAACTAGTAAAGTGTATCAGAGAAAGAAAGGTACTTATTCTATTCACCCTTGATATTCCTATAATTCTCAGCATTTGTAATCCTATATGTAGCTCCGAGCTTATAGAAGTTCTACTGTACGTACTAAGTGTACCATTCATTTATATATTCAAATTTATTTAAGCATGCTAAAATCGGAAAGCCTAATTTTTGGGTGAGGCTAGGGTAGCTTCGAGCATGCAAAATCTAATACGGCTAATAAGCAAAAATTTCATTTTAGTTAGTAATTCAGATTCGATTTATTCGAATTAAAAAAGTTTTTGGGTAATAAATATCGGTTATCGTTTACTGATCTGGCTGGAACTAGAGGGCCTCTATAGATTGGGGCCCTGTGCACGTGCCCAGTTTGCGCAGTGGGAAAGAGGGCTCTGGATATTTTATCTCGGATAAGAAACTTGCTACTAGAGTCCAATTGTGAACGAATCAGATATGTTATATGTAAGCTGAAAACTGAATCAGAACAAAACGCATACCAAATGAACATTGTTCAGCTATATAATACATTTGTTTTCGGATATCTAGTTTTTCCAAAAATTTTGGGATAACTCAAGATAGCTTCCATGAGAACAGCAGTTTTTTTTTATTAGATGTGCTTTTGCACGAGTTACAACAATAGAAAGTTATTCCAGATTGCACAGAATAAATGAGCTGTCGCCCGCATTTGTGTCAAATGGCAATCAGCTGGCACGAAAAATTAATTTTCATCATTTTCATAATTCCCGATCGCTTTAACTGGCTCCTTATAGACTTTTTACACCAAACCTTAAAAGGGATTCTTAGCTAAAAGCTTACGATAACTCAAAAACCGTTCATTCTGAACATTTACAAGTTTTCGTTTGACATTTCAATTATTTTGACACCGCAGACAATAACAAATACGTTGTAAATTGAAATTGAAATTACCCCAGACAGCTGTTTTTTTTTCGTTTTTCCTGGCAGCAACCCGTCAGCTATTTATGTGACGATTAATTGAGCGCTGAATGTTTCACAAGGTGTGCTTGATTAGTTCGTCTTGCAAATCCAACATGTTGTCGAAAGGTTTTATTTAAAACTTGTAGCTTATCAAAACGAGTGGTTTATCAAAAATGTATGGGAAAACTTGTGCTTTAGCTTTTTCGCGAAAACCGTGTTTTGGGTTTGGTGTGAAAAGCCTATTATATTAGATATGCTGTGGTACCGACATTTGAATTCACTGTGTTTATTTACTTAAGTAAGCAACAAAGTTTCTTTAGCTGGACAGATCATCCACAAAGTGAAGTTAAGTTGTCTTATCTGAGAATCCGACCCAGGTAAGTTGTTGAAATTAATAGTGGAACAAAGCAGAAATGACGTTATGTCCTTTAGGAAATGAGACACATAACTTCGGAATTATGTCATTACTATTTTACTTTCTGGCTTTTTTCCACATCTGTCTGGCACAATTTCCAATTTGTTTTCCAATTACAATCAGATCAAAATGTCTGGGGCTCAGTCCATAAAAAATGGAAATACAAATCGGCAATATATTATTCTATGATTACACCAATGAACCCAACTGTTGTAAAATTTTCCTTCTTCTTTTACCTTTTGTACATTTGCTTCCTTTACAAAAAACACCAGAATTTTGAATTATATTTATTTCTTTTAATAGATAGGTACCTGAAAAGGAAATTGCAGTAAATTGCAGTAAGACCAAATGTCCAATATCCTTTATATTAAAAAATAAAACTAAAAATTAATTTTAATTCGTTTTCGTTTTTATTTCGTAATTTGATTTATTTATACAAACACTCCTCCCATAAGGAATTATTATCTAAAATAGTTTAAATTAAAATATTTATTTTATTTTATTTTGTCAATTCAAAAACGAATCCCAAGATGTTTATTTTTGTGAAAATTAATAACAAAACTTCGAGTACTATTAATGAGCATTTAAAAAAAAAAAACAACATCTGGTAACATATTTCCGTTAAACAAGTAAATGCACGTATATTAAAAATCCTTAAGTTTCTCAAATGTTCTAAGTAGTTATTAAATTTCTTAATAACATCTTGGCTTCTTCAATCAAACACAACAGTTGCTCCGACACGTTTAAAGATGAACTAGAAATTAAAAATTGCTTTTACGTTTTGATATTCTCATAATATGGTTATGCTTTTAAAAGCTCTTTTGCGGTTAGTTTTTGTCCTTTATCCTTGTTGTTGAGTCATGCGCGTTCATAACTTCCAAAGAAAGTCCTTTCTGAGAAAAAAAACCCCAATGTACTCTTAAGTGTATTTATGAAACAGGATTTTCATGAATTGACCGATTTTGCAGTAAGTGCTTTGAGATACGTCCTTGAACTGCATTCATATGTAGGTATGGTATTTTTATTCTGTGCTGATATCCTGTTGTGAGATGCTTCTACAAGATGCGCCAATTTTAAGTGGGAGTAAAATTCTTGGTTGGAAAATATTTCAAGTATTTTAGATATTTTTGTTGATCTCATACAAAACATATTTCCTTTGAATAGAAGAATGTGAATTTCAGTTATTAATTAAAAATATATTAATATTCCTTTGGTAAATCCTTAAAAGTTTAGGTACAGGACAAATATTATTCCAGAAATCAATAAAACAGTTTTTAAATTTGTTTATTTGCCTACAACTATATGTAAACAAATAAAAATGCATTATCCTAATTTTGTATATATTCAACATTTTTATGTAAAATGTATGTATTTAATAATATAAGCTTAAAAATATAATTTCGAAAAAAATCGTCGTTCCGAAATATACATACGTATATTGAATTTTCAAACAAAAACAATTTTTGCATAATTTTGGTATGTAGTATTATTTATAATTTGAGGGACCTTCTGGATAAAAAATCTAATCGAAATCGGTCGAACTATTTATTTGAAAGTAAATAATCAAAAAATTGTTGTATGACAGTTACCGTTAATAACAGAATATTATAAAGAGATGAATACCAATAGAGTAGGACAGATGGAAGAGCGTACGACGTTGTTTTGTCAGCGTTAAAGATCGTTCAAAGCAATATAGAGGAGATACTATCTGGGCCAGTGGATAATGTGATAATATTAGCTTTCGAACATACAAAATAGTGGTATTTTGCAAGGCCTCGTAATTCTCCTATCAATTCTAAAGGGTTATCCATTTTGCGGTTTCAAAAGTAAACGTAAATAAAACACATATAAAATATTTTTTTTCATGATATTTCTTTTTTATTATAAAGCTTGAACGTTGACATTATGTGTGAAACACTACATCATTTAAATGACCACCACGCGAATTGTTGCAAGCATCGATTCTTTTGAGGTAATTTTCGACTAGTTTTTGACACATATTGGGCGGTATCTCAGCCATAACTTGACGAATGTTAGTTTTCAAGTGCTCAAGAGTTAAAGATTTATCTGCATAAACACGGTCTTTCGCATATCCCCACACAAAAAAAGTACAGTGATGTCGAATCGCATGATCTTGGTGGCCAGTTGATATCGCCACGACGAGAAATTACGTGGCCAGGAAATGTCTCTTGCAATAAAGCTATATTCGTTTGAGTTGTGTGGCATGTGGCAGCGTCTTGTTGAAGCCACATATTCTCCAAGTCGTGTTCTTCAATAGCATATCGGTTATCATATGACCATAACGCTCCGAATTGACGGTCACAGACGTTTCATCGTCATTTTCGAAGAAGTAAGGTCCAATCACACTTCCGGACCAAAGAGCGCCCCAAACAGTGGCTTTTTGTTGATGTAATGGCATCTCTTCAATTACTTGAGGATTCTCAGAACCCCAAATACGACAATTTAGTTTATTAACATACCCATCGAGTGAGAAATGTGCTTCGTCGCTGAACAAAATTTTGTTCAAAAAATCGCCGTCCACTGCCTGTTGTTCAAGTACCCATTCGACGTATCTACGGCGTTGTGAATGGTCAGCTGGCTTCAGTTGTTGTGTGAGCCGGACTATATATGGATGTATGTTGGTGTAGATCCAAATGCAAAATACGCCATAATGTGCCGTAAGATAGTACTAATTCCTGAGAACGACGAGGAATCGACACATTCGGGTCTTCGGCAACACTTTCACTTACAGCAGCGATATTTTCAGTGGTTCGAGCGAAACGATGCACATGCCTTACAATATCTGTAACCAATCCATTCTCTTCAAATTTCTTCACAATTTTTGCCAATTGCTTGCGTAGTTGGACGATTATGTAAGCTATAATCTCCTCTTAAGACACGATGTGTGGCTGTGGCAGAATCACCATTTTTGTAGTAGGTTTTTACAATTTTTATGGGTTGTGCGATAATTAGCGATCCATTTTCGTGAATGTCAGACTTTCAACTAAAAAAAATTGGTTTAACAACTTAGTTTGATAGATGTCGAATTCCAGCCCTATACTTTTGAAACCGCTAAATGGATAGCCCTTTACATTTATGACTGTCCTCGGAGAATTTTTTGTTTAAACAAATTGCATTTCTAGGCAAGCACATGGACAGGGGCGAACGCAGACAAAAATACGGGGAAGGGGGGGACGTTTCAAAACATATATTAACTAGATATTAAGGAACAATATTTATATGTACTAGCTAACCCGTGCTCGCATTGCTTCGCAAGATTTTAATATCTTTTTTAATACGACTAAAAGCATATCAAATGCTCAATGAGAATTTCTACTATATATTATCTAACAAAAAATTTATATACATAATTTCATATGCTTTGCGTAACCAAATAAACATTTGTATGTTCTTTGACTGAAACAGTTTTCAAAAAAATAGAAGTTCGAACACGCATTCGAAAATGAATACTTCTACAGTAGTATACAATATTAGCAGTTTTATTATCTTAACGCAGAAATAAATACTGATTATTTTGTGTGCCCACTCTTAAAAGGGCTACATACAGTTGACCATGAGAAAAAACACTTTCACTAAGATCATTTTGCACTGAAAGATGTCATTTAAAAAAATGTAGTATATGAATTTAAATTATCCTAGATTAAGTATGATCTCTAGCATTACATAGTACAACACATTATATTTAATTCCCACTTTTGGCTTTGCAAAAATTTCAAATTTTCCTATATCTGTTATTTTGTTGTTCGAACACGGAAACTGTGGTACATAATTATAATCCACTCTACTGCCCAAAAATTGATCAAGACTTAAAATACTATGACTTACTCTTCATACGTTAATCGATGAGCAAACAATTGAGTGATCTCAAATTCAGAAGTAAATAAACAAAAAAAAAAATGCACACAAAATCCAGCAACCCAGTCATTGCGATTGAATCGAATTCATAAATGCAAAAATATCAAAATTCGATAAATTTATAATTTGTACCTACATTCAATTCTCAGCTTATAAAGACAGTTAAGAAATGATATAGGGCTTCACAATTGCATAAAACTTTGAATTTTGACGTTATACAAAATATCCCATATTTGTAAAATATCTAGCAGGCTTAAGAGCATAATTAAATATGTTGGACAACTTCGAAAAAAAGTGTACGTTTTTTAAAGTTAATAATCTAATTCAACAAACATATTTAACAAATGAAAAATATCCAATTATATTCTTATATGAAAAAGGAAAATTATAAAATTGGTGTTAAGTAAATCGGTTGAATACTTTCTGAGATTAGCGCGGACAAATCTAATATTTATTTGGTCTTTATTAGGGCTGGAAACGAGAGGAGACCAGGTGATATTTTTGTTAGTCTCGTCTCGGTCTCATCAAAATCGAAAAATTTGGGTCTCCGCCGGTTTTGGTGTATGTCGGTCTCTATTAACCAAGTCTCTTGGTATCGCCGTTTTCTCGGTCTCGGTCTTAGTCTTGGTCTCATCCTTAATCTTGTTTTCTTTCGTGGGTTTTGGTAGTAAAAAGATGTAAGATAAGACGCGTGTTCATATTGAATAGATAGAGTACGGTATCTCAGCAGTTTGTAGGTAAGAAAAATGTGGGGTGTAGATCCATTAATCCATTAAAATCGGAGCAATCCCGCAATTGATTTTGACAGTTTATCAATTAACTTTTTCCGGAGCCAAATAATAAATTCGGAAATATTTCGAATTTTCTGACTCTGAGGTAAAATTTCAATTTTGTAGATGTTTTTTTAATTCATTTACATCGGAGCCTTCCCTCAATCTCACTTTGACAGTTCATGGTTTGACAAGTAGGAAACAAACTATATTTTGACGTTTCGATAATATTTTTTTCCAAGTGACCCTTAAAAGTCTTAAAGTCACCATTTTCCGAAGGGGGAACAAATACTGATAAATGAGCGATTTCTATTCCAACGCAATGCATACATAAATCCTTCGCAGGATCTTATAATTAAATCAACAATTATTTCTGCTAGAGGAAATCGAAATAGCGAGACTCTTGGCGAATTTCGATTCAGCGCAAGCATGAAAAGGGTCTCTCAGTTGACCCAACAGATACCGGAAGTATAGCAGCAATCTGCATGAAGCAGTGAACTATTTTGTATAAGGATGAATCGCAATAATTTAACGAGTCTACAAAGTTTTTGGGCTGTTTTTTTTTCATTTGGCATAATCAGAGAATGCTTGCAGCCATAGTTAATTTTACAATGACATATATATCCAGAAACGTTGAAACGCTTGAACTAAATTTGGAGGATCAATCGGTTTTAAAACAAACTTTGTATCAGTTGTTGGCCAAATTAGATGAAAAAATCCGTCAAAGCTTCATCAGCAAAGCCAAAGCATCACAATATAGAGAGTATTGCAGCAACCTGCAGCTTGACCTAGGTCCTCAAAACTACTTTAACGACAAGAATCCCACAGAGATGATATCACTTATACTACGAGCAAGAGGGGAAATTCTGCCTCTTAACTTTATACCACATAAACCAGACTTGCCTATCGAATGTGAAATCTGCAACATGCGCGCTAGAGAAAACGTGGCTCGCTTTCTAGGATCATGTCCGATTCTCCAAGAAATTGGACGAGATATTTTTGGAAAAAAACCAGCTGACTCCAGACGAAGTCATACTAATTCTAAATGGGCCAGAAAGTTGGGAAAATTTGTACAAATTTGTTCGTTTGGCACTAAGCTATAGAAATAGAATCGTAACAGAAAGCTTTTGATCTATATTTTCTTTTAATATAAGAAAAAACAAAAAAAAAAAACATTGTATAAAATTTATATTAACAGTTATTTTATTATATCAATCTGACCGACGGTTTTATACCAGGTCGTACCCGACTTGTATTCAAACATTGTAATTTAAAATTTAAAGCCTCAATAAAGTCTAAATCTAATCTAATCTATATCCAGAAAATCAAAGAAAAATATTTTTACCTACGCAGCTTCAATTCGAGCAGAAAATCGTCTTAACATACTTTTACATCATCTGGCAGTTCTTGAGCAAATACCTCAGCATAGACCTTTCTATGACCCAAAAGGAATTTTCCAATTTTGTAACGAAGTTTCAAATTTAAGCCAACAATCATCCCTCCAATATCCCCGACAAATCGCATGCTTTCATCGACCATCCGATTGCCACTTCCGTTTGAATACATTAAATTCAAACTCATAACAGATGTACAGAGATCAGCTAGCTAGCAGACACGTGATCATACGATTTACGATGAAAACAAAACAATAATCACCCAATCAAACGTCAAGCCATTTAAATTACATGGTTTAAGTTTTTCTGCGTTTACGATTAACACTCTCTGCTTACAGGGAATATATTAAGAGACGGTAACATCGGGGAGAAAAGGCACGGACTTCTGCCTTGAGTGGTATTGTACCAATGCGGTGTACACAAGGGAACTAGTTAGGAGTTTCGGGCCGGGGACTCTATCCCGCTAAGCTTTGTGCCTTTGGTTTCGACCAGGGCCGGGGACTCTATACCACTAAACTTTGTGCCTTTGGTTTCGACCAGGGACGGGGACTCTATCCCAACATATACTTAGACCGTTAGTTTACTTTTTAAGGGTAACTATTGTAATAAATATATTTATATGAAATACCGTGTTATAGTATTTTTGATTGAATTTAATGTAATATTTAAGGAATTAATAAAGATTGATATTTAACGGAGTTCTGAACTCTTCATGCACCGAGTTTTCATTGCTTTCTTCGGTCAGACCTTGGACCCGCTGACGCTATGTTACGGATGTCGGATGTTGGATATCATTCCATATCAGGTTTTTTTGACACCCCTGTGATTTTCGAAATTCATTTTCCCTCTATATATCAATTCCATTCCGAAAAACCTGCTTGACCGGAAGCAGAAAATTAAAATGTCTACCCTGCCTAATCAGAGTTGAGATCTTAAGCAATCGATCTTTTACTTGCGACCACCATCCAGTTCGGACATACCTCCCAGGTAATAAAAATAAAGTTAATTAGGCTGATTGATTGCAAGCCAACTAAAAATTTATTTTTTTTACCTTCCATATCTACATAAAGTCCATCATCCTGACCATAGTGGCGCAGGAAAATTACGTTTACAAAGCGAATCAGGACCAAAGCTTCGCAGCAAAACCTCAGACGAGGTGGAGTAATTGTTTTGAGGATTAATATCAGTTCCTTTTTTACGTGTATTCGTATCCCTAGTCGATCGCTGACAAGAACCTCACCCAATGTGCATTCTGCAAGCATGCCAAGTATGATTCCGACGAGTAATGTCCAGTGATTTAGGAAGTCGCAACAGCTACCTCAGCTCTAAACTAAAAAAGCATCACAATTTTCATACCAAATTTAATTAATCTAAAAAAATATTTCGGCGGGGTTTCAACCCCCAAATCCTCCCCCTGCATTCGCCACTGCACGTGGAGCTCGTATTCGAAATGTTTAGTTCGTTTCGTACAAAGGTCTTTGAATGTGAGTCTAATTCCGTCTTCTTTTCCTACCAACTTTTTTAGCAGATTGTTTGTTTGATTTTCGAAGATATATAAAAAGTGGGCTTTCTTCAAGATGTCATATTATACAACCCCAGGGTGTTGATTAAATCGGCCACCCAAAAAATCATAAATAAATTAACTACCTTAATAACGATTGAACGAATGAGCTTTGAACTTTCTTACAACATACTCCTATAATGAATGATAATATTAGGTTAGTATTCTTCTATATGTACATATGTATATGATAAGCCATAAACTATACGCATATGTATATACATAAGAATAACTATACAGTCTACAATACAAAAATAAAAATAGAATATTATTACAACCCAAAGAACTTCCTCGCTATAAGCTAAGCACATCTGTGGGATAAGCCAATTCTTAAGCAATTTAATAGGCTCACATGCGGAATCTCATGTTTTTGCTAATAAGAAAACAAGCCGATAGAATGAGATATTTCAATCAGTTCGATTGTAGGCATCTCAAAAAAAAAAAAAAAAAAAAAAAATAGAAGACATTTTAAGAAAAAAGAAAAAGCCAAAACATCGGTATTGCTATTGAAAAGAAACTATTCAGTCCACAACAACTATAAAAAGAAGAGAGATCCTTGTGGAATGGAGTGGAGTAAATTAAATTTTCGAATCCTTATCCTTGGGGATACTTCACTTCCATCAAAACTAGCATGGAAAAAAATGTCAAAAGATTTTCTGCTGCTGCTCTGTCTACTTCGTATACTCGTAGAGCTATATTTTTTGTTCTTGTTAACAAGTAGGTGTATACTCGAACTCGTAGACGTGATAGAATATCGTACACACCACACATACTTATGTGTACATACACCAATATGTGTATGTATATATACTTAATGCAAAAAAAAAACACATTTTGCGAATCATCCTTCTGGGAAAATGGACACAAAATAAAGCCGACATTATGCTGTGGGGGTAATGTCGAGGACATTTGGCTTGAGTCCTCGTAGATTTCCAGTGAGGAAAATGTTTATGAAAGATAAGAGAAAATGTGCTCAGCAATTGAAAGGATCATGAGTTTGTATGATGGCAGAATTTCTAAGAAGCTATATGTAGCTTTTTTTTGTTTTATGTATTTTTCGTGTTTAAAAAAAAAACAAAAAAAATAAATGAAAGGGCAACATCCTTCATATAAAAATAAGAACGTCAGGTTTTAGATATGTAGTTGCTTCTCTAAAAAGCATCTTGAAGCATTAAAAATGCTGTTTTATAAATGCAGGCATTTTATGCTTTTAATCATTTAGGATTAAACGTTTCATTTCTGCAGTTTAGTATTTTGTCAAGTTTATTGATGTTTAAAGCTTTTATACCTAAAGTGAATTTTTTTTTGACTAAATCGATAATAATATAAAATGCATTATTTGGGTCATACGAACATGCTTTTAGTTTATTAATTGTCATGAAATTAGAAATAAAGGGTTATCCATTTTGCGGTTTCAAAAGTATAGGGCTGGAATTCGACATCTGTCAAACTAAGTTGTTAAACCATTTTTTTCAGTTGAAAGTCTGATATTTACGCAAATGGATCGCTTAACTATCGCACAACGCATAAAAATTGTTAAAACCTACTACAAAAATGGTGATTCTACCACAGCCACATATCGTGCTTTAATAAGAGATTATGGTTTACATAATCATCCAACTACGCAAGCAATTGGCAAAATTGTGAAGAAATTTGAAGAAACTGGATTGGTTACAGATATTGTAAAGCCTGTGCATCATCGTTTCGCCCGTACCACTGAAAATATCGCTGCTGTAATTGAAAGTGTTGCCGAGGACCCGGATGTGTCGATTCCTCGTCGTTCGCAGGAATTAGGACTGTCTTACGGCACATTATGGCGTATTTTGCATTTGAATCTACACCTAAATCCATATAAAGTCCAGCTCACATACGTCGAATGGGTGCTTGAACAAGAGGCGGTGGACGGCGATTTTTCGAACAAAATTTTCTTCAGCGACGATGCACATTTCTCACTCGGTGGGTATGTTAATAAACAAAATTGTCGTATCTGGAGTTCTGAGAATCCTCAAGTAATTCATCCACAAAAAGTCACTGTTTGGGCGCTCTTTGGTCCGGAGGTGTTATTGGACCTTACTTCCTCGAAAACGACGATGGAACGACTGCCACCGTCAATTCGGAGCGTTATGGTCACATGATAACCGACTTTTTTTTGCCCGCTATTGAAGAATACGACTTGGAGAATATGTGGTTTCAACAAGACGGTGTCACATGCCACAGAACTCGAGCGAATATGGCTTTATTGCTAGAGACATTTCCTGGCCGCGTAATTTCTCGTCGTGGCTATATCAACTGACCACCAAGATCATGCGATTTGACATCACTGTACTTTTTTTTGTGGGGCTTTGCGAAAGACCGTGTTTATGCAGATAAACCTTTAACTCCTGAGCACTTGAAAACCAACATTCGTCAAGTTATGGCTGAGATACCGCCCAATATGTGTCAAAAACTAGTCGAAAATTACCTCAAAAGAATCGATGCTTGCAAGAATTCGCGTGGTGGTCATTTAAATGATGTAGTATTTCAGACATAATGTCAAAGTTCAAACTTTATAATAAAAAAGAAATATCATGAAAAAAAAATATTTTATATGTGTTTTATTTACGTTAACTTTTGAAACCGCAAAATGGATAACCCATTATGTATCAAATTCTTGTTTATTTTTTTTTGTGTGTCTATTATATTTTGGAGTTTTAAAATGTAATACTAAGTGGGAATATCACTGATTAAGGCAGGTATATGGAAATAAATTGTTGAGAAACTATAGATTAAACATTACCGATTAAAATCATATCGCATTGGTTCATCACCAGCATTATCAATCAAACAATTAGTGCCAGCAACTTCAGACGACAACTGCGCTACCCGCACAGATTATCATCGGTCATACAGACCGATTTGAAAATATAAAATTTGTAATTACATTAAGAAAACATAAATAAAACCTTAAATTAAAGATTTTATTTTATCAACTTAAAACACAGATTATTTATTTTTGCTCGTCTTTAATGACACCCGTTTTGTCAGTTCTAGCGAAAAAGCCAATTTGCTTGCAGTACAGTTCGCTTTTAATTCGACGCTGCCAGAAAGTGTTATGACTCCTCCATTACTTGAGAGCGTAAACGATTTTATGGGACGAATCTTCTTTCGCACTCGTACAGTTGCTAGAGTCCTCAAAGGCCTTGACATACACAAATCCGCTGGTCCGGATAGTATCCTTCCCATCGTTCTGAAGAGGTGTTCTTCAACGCTAGCAAGACCACTGCGTAAGCTTTTCCATTTGTCCTACTCTACAGGTCTCTTTCCGAGTGGATGGAAAACAGCATTTGTCCAGCCTGTCCCTAAAAAAGGCTCATCTTCTTCACCCTCAAATTGCCGTCCAATAGCACTTACGTCCCTTCTTTCCAAACGCTGATTAATTATCAGTGCAAGAAATAGCTGGAAGAACGAAAGCTCCTTAATGACCGGCACTATGGCTATCGTAGCAATAGTTCCACTGTTGATCTGATGATAAATCTCATCGAACAGTGGCACAAACCTTTACATCGTTTTGGAGAAAGTAATATTATTGCGCTTGATATTTCAAAAGCATTTGATAGAGTTTGGCATCAAGCTCTCTTATCGAAAATGCGTGAATTTGGTATCGATGAATCTCTTCTTCGTTGGATTAGAAATTACCTTTCTTTCGGAACGTTCAATACAAGTTATATTGGACGGTTTCAAGTCTGATATTCATAAAATAAATGCTGGTGTGCCCCAGGGCTCCGTATTGTATACGACCGTCTTTCTCATTTTTTTAAAGATCTGTTATCTTGAACTTCTAATCCACTTAATTGGTTTGCTGACAATAGTAATCTCAGTTTTTCATATTCGTTTCCAGGTGCACCTCCTTGTTCTTCGGATGTGCAACTAGAACGGCAGCGTATGATAAGCTCATTAAGTTCTGATGAAGAAACCGATGAGCTTTCAGTCCTCGGCATGTGCATCACAGACCACCTCTTGTGGAATGAACACATATTTGATGTCGCCAAAAACGCTGTAAAGTGTTTGGGCTTTCTTCGAAGGTGCAAGAAATTGTTCTCCCCGTCTGACCTGGCTGTAATCTATAAGGCCTTCATTCGTCCAAAGCTGGAGTATAACTCGCACATTTGGGTAGGAGCTCCTAAAACTCATTTGAATCGTTTGGATAGAATTCAAAATAGAGCTCTAAGAATGATTGGCGATATAACTATAGTGGAAACATTTACATCTCTAGAACACCGTCGAAATATTTTATGTTCTTCACTATTTTATCGCTATTTTTATAAAAATATGTGCGAGCGAAATAGCCAGTTGCACTCCTCCCCTTAAACTTTTCAACCGTAATACTCGCGCTTCTAGAAATGCTCATCAGTTTACCCATGAGCCCAACTTCGGACGTGCTGTTAAGTACAGAGAATCTTTCTTTAGCCGTTCAATACGAATGTGGAATACTTTACCCGGCTCTATTACATTTCAAATGCTATATTTCCATCGTCAGTAAGCTCTATTTAAATAATTATTTAAATGCCTTACTGACGATGGAAGCATAGCTTCTGAAATGTACATACTCGTATAAGCAAAAATAAATAATTGGTGTTTTAAGTTGATAAAATAAAATCTTTAATTTATAATAAAAAAACACTTTAAAAATCTCTACTATCAAATTAATTAAATAAAATCTTATCTAATATAATCTAATATCATAAACGGTGGTGAGATATGATGATGAAATGTCAAAGCTTATATACTCGTAGTGAATTGTGAATCCTACTTATATTATAAATGTGAAAGTTTGGATGGATGGATGTTTGTTACTCAATCCCGCCAAAACGGATGAACGGATTTGGACGAAATTTGGCACAGAGATAGACTATAGTCTGAAATAGCACATAGCCAACATAACTTTTATTCACAAGAAGCCACACACACACACAACATGCAGATGCCGTTCAAGTATTCAATCCAGTTAACCCAAGCAACACGAAAGTCCTACACCAAATCAGTAGTACAGATACAGAGTACAGACAAGGAAGCTGTTTTGTTTTAGTTGAGGTACATACTGTAAATAAATTGTTTTGAGGTTAGTTGTATACTTTTGTAATTAAATGTCATTTTTTATCGATTGTATACTTGGTTGTTTGCTTCGCATTAACGACTAAACGATTGAATGGATTTTAATGAAATTGGGTAAGCAGATGGATGAGAAACTGGATTCTCCTACAAAAATTATCAATTCAAATTGGAGAGCTTTTTCCGTTTTCAAGATCGATGTATCAGACTGAATCTTTTCGTTGTTTTTCCTTGGATTTACCTTTGTGTCAAATCAAATTCCTATACAATTGTTCAATCTTATGAGTCAGATTGTTGGGGCAAAGTAATAAGATTCTCAATTACTCTATGTGGATAATGTAGGCTGAGTCTACTGCCGTAGCTCCCTATAATTTAATTTTGCGTTTGTATGAAACACCATGTTATTGATTTGAAGAATATAATGAAATTGTTACATTTTGTATAGACTTAGTTACCATTCCCAATTACTAGTTTTGTTTGTTTTCTACGGGATAACCTGGACACCTACAAGCTTACATCAGTTTCACGAAAAAGAATCAGAAACTAAGTCAAACATAATTTTCTTAACAAAACGTCAAAACCCTGTTGTTGAATTTTTCGCCAATAATTCAAATACAAACATTTTCCCCCACTAATTTTTACATTAAAGGTATGAAGTTTAATATAATTCGTTAAGACCGGGCTTGATACAATTTCCAACACACTTCTTGAATTGGTGGATAAGTACAGTCTTCTGAAACCGACATAATTAATGATTTCCGAATAAAACAAACCCTTAGGTTGATAAGGAGTTCCAAGCTTCCAAAGATAAGGATCCGTAAGCTCACCACACCTATACAAATATTAAGCGATTGGCAAACTTGGAAATATTACTTCCGCAAATATGTTAAAAGCCGAATTCGACCAGCGTCCAGCATTTCGCTGACAGGCGGAATGAACCTTTCGACTTGGACCATGGTGAACAACACGTCCATCTTCCTGACCAACAACAAAATAGGTTAGATATATCCACACCGAAGTCCTGCACTAGATAGCCCCTCAGCCGACCTATCCAAAGCTGCATCAGCTGACTTCGTAAGTAGCATACACCAATTGATTTGCGAAATTTGGTCAGATGAAAACATGAGCGAATAATGGAACCTTGGCGTTGTGTGACCCATCCATAGAAAAGGAGATACTTTGAAATGTACGAACATAAGAAGTAAAAGTCTCTTAAATGGCACATATAAAAACTTCTAAGCTGTACTTTGTGGAAGCTTAAGCTATTACCGCAAACAACCTAATCGGCCCCTACCAGTGAAGCTTCAAGCCTTGTAAGTCCGCCTTTCAATCTTCACACTTTGAGGATTTTAGATTGATTAAAAAAATATTTATTTATCGGTATTAAAGTCGCGTATGATAGCATTAATAGATACGAAATCTTTTTGAGGAGTTTAGGCATTGACGACTGCAAAAACTTCACGATGGACATACACATATATGTATAACTTCGAGGTAGCCAGTTAAAAACTTTGCGTCAGTAGTAAATCTCCATTTAAAAGAAATCAGCAGACTTCATACAAGATTCAGTTATATGGGTTAAGAGTGTCATGACCCAGCAAACATTTATCTGAAGCTTCAGATTCTAATCACCAAAAATGAAGAATAATATTCAAATACCTTCAGTTTTTTGAATGAATTATGAATGTATACAAAGATCCTACAAATTCTTACCAGAGAGACACAAAGAGATATGTATTCTGTGTCAAAAAAAAAACAACACTCAGATTTTGTTGTTGTATCCTTCATATGGAGATCCTTTTTTGTTCGTCCTTTTATTTTTATTTTTACCAAGGGGTAATGATGACGGGTCATTGTAATGACAAAAGTTTCGTTTGCATAGTCGATTATCAGTTGGGAAAAGTTTTTCGAAAGATCGGTTTAGATAGGTATATAACCATCAGCTTGTGTTTTAATAGTAAATGGGTACCTTACTTAACAAAAAATATATATAAAAAAGCAAATGATAAAACCTAAGGGTATATAAAAAATGGTGTTAAATTTTCTTAGAAATATAAAAATAATTTCTTTAATTACAGCATCGTGTAACAATTAAGAAGTCCTGGAAGCTATAAAAGCCAAACAAGAGGCAAATCAAAAAATGTTCCAGACGCTCACCGATGAAATATTAAATCATAAATGAATCAGAAATAATGAATTCACTTATGATGCAATTTGAATCCTTTTACCTGGGCTCTTAGACACCGATTTGAATCATTTTAATGATTCATTCATGATCTGAAAATTCTGCAATTAAATGAACGTATATAACCGTTCCATATTTTCCTTTAAATGATTAATCCCTGAACCTTTTCTGAATCGCAAAAATGATTCCTGAACGATTAATTAAAGTGAAGGTATATACTTAGAAATCTTTCACTTAATTGAATTTTATTGCAATATTTTTATGATTTAGAAATGATTCAGGCATTAATCATTTAAATGAATATATGGAGATCTTATATCTGTTCATTTAAATGACGAATTTTCAGATCATAAATGAATCATTACAATGATTCAAATTGGTGTCTAAGCGCCCAGGTAATAGGATTCAAATTGCATCAAAAGTGAATTCTTTTTCGGCCGGTTTCTTCACTTTTATGAATTAATTATAGTTCATTTCTGAATTAAAATGTTTGTTGGGGAGCCTTGTCCCGAGCGGATGAATGTCTGCGTTAGTGCTTTGAGAGAAATATTCTTCGAGTGATATTCAGCCTAGTTGAATCGTTGGGCAGAGATTCAATAGCGAAATTTACTGGCTTTATATTGACGCTGGTTTGTGCAAAAACTGTAATTGAATCCCCTTATAATGAAAAATTCTCCAACAGCAAAACAATTCAAGAAAACTAAAGCAAACCAAATTCCGAGTACACTGGTGCAAAGCCAAGCATCCGGTTTACATATAATGAAATGGGGATGTTGGAATGTTTTGTCTGGATGATAGCACAATATCTATAGGAAAATGCTAAATCACAGGCCGAATCCTTCTACCAACTGGGAGCCTAGGGTCTTCTCTATCTCTCTCTCCATCATATTTAAATTATGCCAAGAAAATATCTCGTTATCTAGAAAAATTCATTATTACCCTCATAACAAAAAAAAAAAAAACGAGTAATGTCTAATTTTATTTATTAATTAAAGATTAAAAACTTTATTCTTCTCTGTCATAAGCTTGTTTCGAAGTAAATGTATAACTGTCTATAAAATAAATTGGAAAATCTTATATATGTACCTACATATTAGGTAACGTTATCTTAGTAAGTGGTTTTCATTTATAATCACCCTAATCCTACATACATAAAGTCATAATGTAACTAATTGGAATCGAGAGGCTACATATTGAATCGATTTTCTACAATTCTAAGCATACTACGTTCTTCTCGTAAATAAACAAAAGAATCTATTCATTTAACGAAACATAATTGCACATCTCAGATTTTGTGTTTATGGGCGTTGTTGCAACGCGAAGCAGCAATATAATCCGAATTAACAACTCCTATACGCCTTCTTCTATTATCTTCTATGTTGTAATGTTGTAATACAGGAACTCAAATGAACAACGTATAGAAAAAAAAACCATAGGATGGTATGCTTATGTAAATGTATATGAACAAATTTCTCGTATTTATATTCGCTCAAAAGCACGGCCGTTTTTGTAGAGTTGGATGCCTTAGGCATTTGGGGCGACTTCTGGCAAATATCTAAGGCAATTTTACCTTTAATTTCCAATTTTTCTGTAATTTTTGTGTAGATAGATAAAGATAGACCATGAGCCGGTAGCAAATTTTGGGAGTATTAGTATAACCAAAATTTATATGCTGGTAAGTGTATAGGTTTACGCAGTACTATAACAAATCCAACCGTCTGTCACGTTTTTTTTTCAGCCGGGGGTGGGGGTGGGCGTTCGAAAATGGTATTTTTTTTCGATTTTTGTGTCGTTAGCACAAATTTGTCATATTTGAAATGAATTTTTTTTAAAGTTTTCAGTTCAAAAATGCATTTGAATTATTTAATGGTAAAAGGCTGAAAAAAAAACGTCTGAGAGCGACTTTCCGATAATCAGGAGAATTTTTCTGAATTTTTGGTGTATCATTTATATGGTTATACCTAGAACTAAAAAAGTTGATTTTCTTGCAAACAGACGACTGTAATGGCGGGACGAAGGCTGGAACTGAATCGTCTGAGACCTATATATTTTTAATCAGTCAACAATCCTCTACTGTTTGCATATAATTTAAAGTGGTTATACCTACGACACAAAAATCTAAAAAAATACCATTTTTGAACGCCCACCCGCACGACCGGCTGAAAAAAAAATCTGGCAGACGGTTGGATTTGGTATAGTAGTGCGTATACCTACACTTACCACCATATGAATTTGCTACTGGCTTTTAGACTAATAGATTCTTTATTTTTTCATCATAAGGTTTTACAAAATTAAGAATAAGGTCATGGCAACGCCGCCGTCTGCCTGAAATGATATTTTTTATGATATACATAAATAAAAATATAATAAAAATGCAAGTTATCAAAAAACTTGTATAAAAAGCTCACTATTCTTTTCTTCATAATATATGTCTCTCAATTTTGAAGTGATTTGAAACACAAATAAGCTTTGAATAAGTTTTATTGATTTAGCAAACCAAGATTATATATACAATAAAATAGTTTTTATAATAAGAATTAATTTATATAATGAGTGTGTTTCTCTATTTATTCCGAATATGGAATAGAATGGATGGAAAAGAGGAAATGTTTATGCAGAATATCTAGAATGGAATAGAAAGAAAATATGACATCAGCCGTTTGAAAGTGTTGTGATGACAAAAAAACATATATTTCTATGAGAAATAGTAAAAATAAAATTTTATTGATCTATTAATTAATGAAAACTCGCATTTAATTATTATTTATATATTTATTTCAAAAATAGAAATATTAAAACTGTTTGCTCATCCATTTTGCTTACTCCTACTTGGTTTTCGTCTTTGTCTGTTGTCATTTTTTGCTTTCATGAGTAAGAGAGGGTTATTCCGAGAATATTCTTTTCATTCCGGGTTTTGCCCGCAATATTTCATGGAATAAAGAAACGCAAAACTGGTATTCCGAATATTCTGGACATACCAGCATGAATAAAGAAACACACTAAATATAAAATTTAGGAATACCAATTTCGACATGATTTGGAACACAAGAATAGATTTAATGTTTAATGTATTTATTTTACAGGTGTTAGCCTTCTAGACTATGTAGTATTAATTTTGAAGTGATTTAAAACATAAAAAACAAAAAAAAAAATGTAATTGTACTAAATTACTGTTGTTACAAATTAAATAACTAAGTAATCGAACCAATCAACTAGGGAATTGATTTCTATAATTACGAGCGTCTTGAATATACTTGCTTTGGCTAGAATATCCTGTTATAATTTTTGGTCTAATAGTGCTATAATCTCAGCAAACTGCTTTTGCTAGTCTTAAATTCGATCTTCTGTTAGATGTAAAACCGATTCGTGGTCAAGTGCCAACTGCTTTCACTTTTTGAACGGAGTCGCATTTCTTAGTAACACGTTCTTTAACATAATTCTATGGAGTGATCTTTCGTTTCTTTCCATTGTTCTTACAATGTAATCCGCGTTAGTCTTCAAGTTTTAAATGTAGATTGGCGTTATCCTTGATTCTACGTATATTGCATAATTTTGAGTGCAGTTGGGTAAATGAAAAAGTCTTTTAAAGAAATTTCTTTGCACGCGTTCAAAATTATCAAAATTTATTTATAACCAAAGACTTGGGCACCGTATGTCATGCAAGTGTTAATTGTTGTGTTAAAAACCTGATATAAAGATCTTAAATCGTTGTTTTGGTTTGAACAAATTTTTGGCCACATTATGCTTACAGCTAATCTAGCTTCTCGACTTTTTTCTTTAACGTGCTTGCAAAAGTTTTCGTTGTAAGTCAAAAGGACACACAAGTACTTAAATTCCTGTAAAATATCAATACTGACCGTGTTGATAAACAATTTTTCTTCTGGCCGTCTTCTTGATTGCCTACGTTCAAAGATTAAAATCTTAGTTTTAAATGAATTTATATGAAGACCACAAGTATCACACGGTTTATACGGTTTATTTGCATTTGAAATATTGATGGTTTATCTGCAAAAATTACTAGAACTTTTATTAGGGTATTTGCGTAACTAATTCCTCCAGGAAGATTGTCACAGACGTCGTCTACATATAAGGCAAACAGGAACGGACTGAGAATACAGCCTTGAGGTACACCTGCCGAAGTTTCAAATTGGTTTGAGAACCTCAAACCATCCCATACTTTTGCGTAAGTCAAAGAAATTAGTCTTTCATACATTTGAATTTTTGGAATTTTTGAGATATACAGATACAAGATAATTTATAGATGTGGACTTGTCTGTTGACTCTGTCAAAGGCGTTTTGAAGTCCACCAAACAAGTGTAAAGCTTTTTTTTTGTTATCTAAACATTTTTGAGCCATGCTGGAAATTACAAAAATTGGGTCCGTCGTCGAAAAACCCGGTCGAAAACAAGCTTGGAAAATGCTTAGATGATTATTATTTTCTATCCATTTAGTAAGCCGTTCATATAAAATTGCTGAGAAAATTTTTCTTACAGAATTTAATATTGAAATACCTCTATAATTCCCAACTTCGTTGGCATCACCCTTTTTATAAAATAGCAACAATCAAGGAATTTTTAAAATTGGTAGGAGCAGACAAAGAGTTAACCAAGTAGTTTTTGAAATCCGTTGTGCTGTTCTTGAAAAATTCTACTGGAATTCTACAATGACTGGACCATTGCCGTTTTTACAATTCTTAAGAATAGTTTCCAATTGCAAGAGTAAAAAATCGACATCGAGTTCATTCACGAAGGTATTTGGTAAAGCATATTCGAATGTGTGAAGGTTTTTGGTTAACTGAGAGTAGTATTTTAAAATGGGCAGCCAGGAACTCCAAGGAAAACTTCACACCTTGATACTGCCCACCTAGTTCGCGTACTGTAGCCCAGAACTGCTTAGAGTTGGTGCATTTCTTGAAGTCTTTGGCTTTATTTCTGAAATAAGATATTTTCTTAGTTTTACAAAGATCTTTGTAATTTTTATTGAATCGTAAGTTATAACTTTTGAAAAACTGTGAATTGGTAGTTCTAAAGAGCTGTATTAGGACAGTTTTTGTTTCTTATAATATGTTCAAACCAAATCGATTTTGACATTTCAGCAGGAAATTGGTAATGAACTGTTCAACAAACCGCCAAAACCATGATTTCGTTGTCTCGTAATCGTCTCATGAGTGTTCGAATTTCTTCAAATTCAAATGTTAAATAAAAAGTTAAACTCTCTCTATTTACCGCCTAGAACAAGAGTGAAAGATAGTAATTTGCAAATAAAAAAACTTTTTACCAAAGTATAATGAAGTTTAAAATGAACTCATTCAATCTATAACTAAATAGCCCTCATCGGCAATGTAAGATCACATTGCCGATGAGGGCTATTTTAACGAAATCTCGCATTTCGAATTCTCATTACTGTATTGAGAAATGGCAAGCTCAACTTAGTGCGTAAGAATATTTGACTAGATTTCTATTTTCCAACTTGGGGACAGAGTACCGAAGGCAGCACGAGCTTTAGTAATTCTGCTTTAAGCGTCCAGATCTGTACCGCCATTTGCAGAAACAATACTGCCAATGTAGTTAAACCGTACGACTTCTTCCACTGTCGTCACTTATAGAATAATACACTGCATGTGAGGATCTTTATACTGTTTATTCTTAGACCACTCGACCCTCTTTTCACCTGCAACGCTTGTCACATCCCGTTCTGTCCACTAATATTATTTGCCAGGAGACAGCCCCTTTAAAATGGTCCCAACACTGGCCGTCAATACGTCGCCCATCGCCAGCAGGAAGAGAATTGGCAATAAAACATCTCATTGTTTCACACCCTGTAACAATTTATGGAAGAATTCCTCTACCCAGCAGCGATTTACATATACATTCTCGGTTAACTCGGTCAAAGGTCTCCTCAAAATCCACGATTTTCACCTACCATTTAATGCAGATTTAAGTGGATTAACCGTAAATCCTCTTTAAAATCTTCGGAAAACTGAAGATATCCCATACAAATTTTAATCTCCTCAAAAGAAGATTAGAAATTAATCTCATTGAAATCTTCTTCGAAGTAGAAGATTGTCAAAAGAAACAAACCTTATTTCATAGAACGAGCCTATTCTTATGTCATTTCCTCCATTTTCAATCAACAAAAAAAAACTGTCCAACATTATTTATTTTGTTTTTGTCTGCCCTCGAATTCTGTTTAATTTATATTTTGTTTATAAAAATATGTTAAAATAAAAGATGCAATAAAGCTACAAAGACCAAAGCGGTGCCTCGAATTTGTAATGAAAAATGTTTTAGCGACGAGTTGCAATCTCATGAGCGAGGTGGATAGTGTGGCTTTATCTTCGAGTGTTTGTTTTTTTTTCAGGTTGACAGGGAATATATTGGCTGGAAGTGTTGGTCAGATTAAGCTGCAAATATTGTTGATTCAGCAAGTTGGTTTTTCGTTTTCCTTCTAGATTATCGACCTCGTGTCCTGTCCAGATTTCATGCACCAGGAAGATTATTACTGCTTGAATTTTGAAGGATAAAATGTTGGGCTAACAATATTTTTAAGTTATTACTCATTTTTATTAATTGAAATTAAATTTGCTTACTGCACCGAAATTATTATTCTTCTATCTAATTATTATTTTGTTTTAATCTTGATATATTGACTTCTGAATGCCAATTCAGAGTCAAAACGTCAAACTAATCTGTTCTTTCTCTGGTGAAAACACTTCAAGATTAATTTTTAATCTTCTCAATTTAAACCGGATCATCTTTAGGTGAAAACGTAGTATAAAGCGGTGATTGAAATTCCATCGACTGCTCAAGGAGCAAGGACGATACGCAAGGTGTTGATATGGTCGTCACATGATCGTTTGATCGCCACACAGATTGAATTTCTTATGCCCCGATTTTCGTACGTATGTGGTAGCCAAAAATAACATTTGCGCTTGTTGAAAGAATTCTTCTATTTGTTGACGATTTATTTATTATTATAAATTATCCAACTTCACTATGCGGCGTACTGCAGCCGAAGCAGTAGAAATATTCTCCATGAAAAAGTTACGTTTGAGGACTTATTTCCAGTGCTTGTCATAGTTCATTATATTTGCATATATCCTTCCACCATTGAGTTTATACTTGATTAATAACAGACATAAGCTCATAATTGACAAGCACAGCTGGTCTTTGTATAGTCAAACACATAACTGATCGAGGCCGCCCACTATAGGTTTACATACGCTATTTGCTGTTGCTGTTCGCCTTTCAAGAAAGGCTCCTCCGCCACCTGCAGTTCTACCGCCTTCTGGATCTTTTGACTATCTCAAGGACAAGTTTATCCCATTCGGTCTCCCTGCAGGTTAGCTTTATCTACTTTCTACCATGGGGAGGTGTGCATGAGGATTTCTTTTTACTTTCATTGAGTGTTGGCCAAAGTGGCGTCTTAGCACTCTCCAGTACTCTAGAGAGCAAACATAGTATAGGGTTATCCATTTTCCGTTTTCAAAAGTATGGGGCTGGAATTCGACATCTGTCAAACTAAGTTGTTAAACCAATTTTTTTTTTCAGTTGAAAGCCTGACATTTACGAAAATGTAAATTTAAATATTATTAAAACCTACTACAAAAATGGTGATTCTGCCAAAGCCACATATCGTGCTTTAAGAGGAGATTATGGCTTACATAGTCGTCCAACTACGGAAGCAATTGGTAAAATTGTGAAGAAATTTGAAGAGACTGGATTGGTTATAGATATTGTAAGGCATGTGCACCATCGTTTCGCTCGAACCACTGAAAATATCGCTGCTGTAAGTGAAAGTGTTTCCGAAGACCCGAATGTGTCGATTCCTCGTCGTTCTCAGGAATTAGTACTATCTTACGGCACATTATGGCGTATTTTGCATTTGGATCTACACCTACATCCATATAAAGTCCAGCTCAGACAAAAACTGAAGCCAGCTGACCATTCACATCGTCGTAGATACGTCGAATGGGTGCTTGAACAACAGGCGGTGGACGTCGATTTTTCGAACAAAATTTTCTTCAGCGACGAAGCACATTTCTCACTCGGTGGGTATGTTAAAAAAACAAAATTGTCGTATTTGGGGTTCTGAGAATCCTCATGTAATTGAAGAGGACATTTCTTCCACAAAAAGTCACTGTTTGGGGCGCTCTTTGGTCCGGTGGTGTGATTGACCTTACTTCCTCGAAAACGACGATGGAACGACTGTCACTGTCAATTCGGAGCGTTATGGTCACATGATAACCGACTTTTTTTTGCCTGCTATTGAAGAACACGACTTGAAAAATATGTGGTTTCAACAAGACGGTGCCACATGCCACACAACTCGAGCGAATATGGCTTTATTGCAAAAGACATTTCCTGGCCGCATAATTTCTCGTCGTGGCTATACTAAATGGCCACCAAGATCATGCGATTTGAGACCACTGGACGTTTTTTTGTGGGGCTACGTGAAATACTATGTTTATGCAGATAAACATTTAACTCTTGAGCACTTGAAAACCAACATTCGTCAAGTTATGGCTGAGATACCGCCCAATATGTGTCAAAAAGTGGTCGAAAATTACCTCAAAATAATCGATGCTTGCAACAATTCGCGTGGTGGTCATTTAAATGATGTAGTGTTTCACACATACTGTCAACGTTCAAGCTTTATAATAAAAAAGAAATGTCATGATAACAAAAATATTTTATATGTGTTTTATTTACGTTTACTTTTGAAACCGCAAAATGGATAACACATTATTACTTTGATGTTAATAATTGGATATAGATTTTTCTTTTCTATATAAAATCTATTCTCGAAGAAGAAATTAATATACCTACCTGGCACGCTTTCAAAAGTTTTATTTACACTCCCATCAACGACCAACCGTCAGGCGAGCACTCGAAGACAGAATTTTTGTCTTGCTATTTACCATTTCAAAGCAAATCCTTATGCGTGAATCAAATTAAGGAACCACCAGTACCAGCTACGGCAAAAGCTGCAAGCTTTCCAGCATTGTTTAAGCACATTGCCATCACCAAATTCATTTCCAGCTGTTTGACATTTCGTACTGAGACATAAACAAGAACAAGTTCCATGCAATGTGTTTTATTTTTTGCAGTGTGGTGCCATTATCTGTCAATATCATAGTGAAAGTTATGCCGGACTTACACGACAGCCAAATTGGCAGTATTACTGTCAAAATCTTGGCGTTATTTTGTTTGTCTTGTAAATGGTCGAAATTATGGCAGTATATTTGTCATTAAGAAACTGCAAGCCAAAATGTTCGTTAAGTTGTGGCATTATACTGACATCGTGTAAATTCAGTACTGACCACAATTTTCAAATAATGACAATTTTCAATATAGAATGAACTTACTGCCAGTTGAAAGTATTTTTTATCTTTCAGTTTTTTAGCTTCGTGTATCGAGTGTCGTTAATAAAATTAATGACAGCAGTATTTTGGCAGTAAATCCTGCGAACGTGGTAGTCGTCTAAGTTCGGCATTAGCAGTAATCCACCACTAACAACAATTTAAGACTTTAGCCTAACTATGCTGTTAACGTTGCTGCCAATGGTACTTTGCTGTACTGAAAACTTTAGTTAAACAGGTATATTTAAAATAATTTTAAAATCAAGGTAAATTTAGTAAAGTGTTTTAAGATTAGTCAACCTAACCATTTTTCTCTGTTTAAAATTTTGCGCCAATGACTTTCGGACAGAAAAGAAGGGCCCTCAATTTATGCCGCCCTGAGTGCTGACTCAGTTGGTCAATATCTGGATATGGTACTGATATTTGTACATACTAATTATTATGGTATGCTAACCATAACAACGTTGCCTTCTTACACAAATAAGCTGTTTGAGCCGATTTTCGACAGCATAATGATAATTAGAAATGGTCGATGGGCCATTTCCTGTTATAACCGGCAGCCGTTCAATTGTCTTATCGTTGTGGTGTGAATACTTTAGTTCGAACTGCAAAATAAACAAATTTTTCTCAGATCACCAATAGGTGACCAAATTGGGTTATTTGGTTATATTGACAAGGGCACAACACAATGTGACATTTGATCCAATGGATAGAGTACTTTTGTAATAAACTTGATATCAATTATGTATTCGAATTCTAGTAACTTAGTAAACCAATAATAATGACAGTTTGATTAGTGACAGAAATAATAGATAGTTGGGCTTATGTATAACAGTTGTTTTGTTTATTTTAATTTTTCTGTAGTTACTTTACCGGCAGTTTGTTTAAGTGGATTACAATTAGGTATGTAAGTACACATTATGTTATTATAATTCTCCTTACCACAAAGACAAAATGGTAGATTCGATTTAAATTAACGTATGTATATTACAGTAAGTTAGTAGACCACATTTATGTCACATATGCCATCTGTTCATGTTAAGTATTAAAATCAGAATTGAAAGATAGATGTCGCCTTAGAATAGAATATTTAATGGCGATTTTATTTGGCAATAGAACACCTTTGGAAACAGAACACCTTTGTTTAAGGCTGACGATTCTGAATTTAGATGAGATTGTATGTGTAAAAATAATTGTGTACGTGGAAATATTCAAATTAAAAAAAAAATTTCTTTTTACACTTATGATACAAAAAATGACAACAATCGGATTTGACTCTGAAGTATATGAATGTGTGAGTGCTTCTGGTTCCGATTCTGATTTCAAATCCAGAAGCAAAATTCTCTTCTTTTTAGAATCAGAACTGTCATGTTTTCTTAAGTGAACAATTTCAGAAGATTCCAGAAGGCTCCCGGATTGCCAAATATAAGCGACATAAAATATCAAATGACTAATTTATACCAAATATTAACTTTTCATGTATACCAATTTATTGGCCAAGTATTGTTTTCTATTTCCGCTCGCCATTATTGCTTCGATCGTCTATACGAATAGGCATATACATTAAAGCGGATAAATACTCGTATGTATAGAATTTTTGTACAAATTTTAAAACACGTCTTTTCATCATAACAAATCTTTCGAAGAAATTAAATTTTCTTTCATTAAAATTGCAATCACCTATTTTTCATACAAACACTATCTAACAATTTAATTTGTAAATATAAATGGCTAAATAATTGAATAGTGCATTTCGTATATTACACCTTGAGTCATATAATCACATCTTTCAGAGCCAAAATAAGTCCCCGGCAACTATGTCGATGTGCATCATTTTGTTCTCAGTTAACGGGAAAATAATTCACACTTTGAAAGTTTATTTAGTGGACCTCCATTTTCTTATCGCTTTCAGAAGTATAAAATGGGTAATGGCATCTGGTACGTTGCTTTCCAGCCACCTGGAAGTCAGCGCGTGAACTTGCAATTCGAAGTAATTTTTTTTCGATTTGATGTTAAATGTATTTCCTATAGGAAAAAACCAAAAAAATGGTCTGACAAACGTTCGTTTTACTAATTAATTACATGTATATGAACTGGTATCCATATTATATAGAAATAAAATGCACGACTGAATCGCACGTACTTGCTTATATGTTCGATTTCATTGTATGCAAAAGATTCTCAATACAAACGGATAAATGTATTTTTAAACTCATTTTTTACTTAATTTTCTATATAAAAAATTTCTTAAAATTAGAAAAAAATAGGAATGCCAATTTTAAATATTTATTTAATAATTTAATATAAACGTAAAAACAAAATTTCAGAAAAATTGTCCAAACGTTACCGAAATATTATTTTTAAGAATCCAAAAAAACTATTTTTCGATTTTTCTTAAATGCAGTATTATTTAGAATTCGAAGAACCTGCTGTATTATATTTTATATCGAAAGCCGTTTCTGAGAAAAACGAAAATCAAAAAAAAAAAATTGTTGTTTGGCAGGTTAAGTTAATAACAAAATATTTAAACAAAAATTTTGACCAAAATATGGACTATACCGAAAGTAGTGCACATACTTTTTTTTATCAAAATCGCTAGAGCCGTTTTGTATGGCAAGCACCGTTATTTTAGGGCCTAAAACAAAGATTCAAAAATCTATTTTAGACAATCAACTAAAACACCTTAGTACCTAAACCTAAAACTAAGAAATTAGTAGGAAAAAAAAAATCAGTTCAAAAGCTTTGGCTGTAGATCGTTTTACAGACAATCAGACAGACAGACAGAATTACGGGACCCATTTTTTTGGTGTTCTCTATCATCTTAATTTCAAGTTTGATCAAAATCACGAGTTCAATTTTTTTTTTTTCAAATGCAAAACTTGCCCTATATTACTGTTGGATGCTGCCATTCACAACGCATAACAATCTCTATGAACATACATACCTTCGTCAAATATTTGATGCTATGTAGTTTGACATAAAAGTAAAATGTATTGTCCAAGGTTAAATGAAAAAAAACAAAATAAAATTATGTCATTATTAAAACAACCATTTAAGATTGAGTTTGCCTTTTTTATTTTATAAATTAGAATTTTCTACCCAAACAATTACCTATATCGCAAGTAAAAACATGTGAGTTTAAAAATCAAGGAGAATATATACCGAACCTGATTTTTATAAGAAATGCAAACAAACCCGCATTATTGTTGTTGTTTTTAAATATGAGCTCATATCGATAGTCAAAATGATATCGCATCTGTAGTATGTGAAGGGGGCTTAAGATACTAAAGTAACAGGGGTATTAATGCATTTTGTAATTTGTATTTTTGCATTTGTATTTTTGCATATCTTATAAGATAAATATTAATTTAACCGTAAAAAGTGTATATTTCTAAAATAGATGTAGGCATTAGTATTAATTTAAATTTAAAGGCATTTCTTAATTTTTTATAATCAGAAAATATTTTTTTTTTAAATAAATTAAAACATATCGTATTCAATAAACATAAAGATATTATATATTCAAGATATTATTAATATAAGAACGAATTCTTACGCGGATTCAACAAACATGTTTACTAAATTTGTTGCTAGATGTAAATTATTAAATTTTCTTAAAATCTGTTCATTAATTTAATTGAATTGTAAATTTGTTTGCTAACTCTATATTTATTATTATTTTATTATATTGCTAAATGTTTGTAATCAGCAGATCATTGTTATCATCTGATGAAATAAATAAATGTAAATGTAATAAATTTTGATATGGAGTTTTGAATTTTTTAAGATTTTATTGATATAAAATTTACATACGTACATACATATATATCTTTAAAAAAATAAAATTGCTCAGCTTATCACAATCCCTTCAATCCTTTACCCCAAGTTTCACAGTGCGAGTTTAAGCTCCACTTTTGGTTTAAATTTCAGTTCAACAATTTATTCAGTTTCACAGTGTCGTTTAAGCCTAGAACTGAGTTCAATTTGTAGTTTAAGTTAACAGAGATTATTCCGCCGTTTAAACTTCAGTTCAGTGTTTGTATTGTTTTTTTTTTCCTAAAATATTCTGAACAAAACAGAATTGTGTATTCAAATGCTATCGTGCTATTGTTATAGTGATTTTTAATATTATTTTATTTATTATTCTCGTTGTATCGCGTGTTTTTTTGTGTCAGAGAGAGACAAAGGGAGGACGAGGCAAGAAAAATGCTGCCAACTATTTTTCAAGAATTTTCTGGATAGAATTGAAAAAAAAAACTCTAAAAATGATAGGCGATAGAGCTATAACGGAAGCAATCACATCTCTCGAACATCTTAGAAATGTTTCATGTATTTCGTCATTTTATCGGTATATTTATAAATATTGTTCTAGCGAAGTAGCCAGTTGCATTCCTCCCCTTAAACTATTCAACCGTAATATTCGCGCTTCTAGGAATGCTCATAAGCTTATCCTTGAGCCCAACTTCGGACGCACTGTCAAGTACAGAGATTCTTTCTTCAGTCGAATAACACGAATGTGGAATGCTTTGCCCGGCTCTATTTTCCACTCCCGTTTTGATATTTTGAACTTCAAAACCAATGTATATCGGTATCTCCTTTTAAATCCCTTCCTATTTTCCTAATGCTCGCACTGTGGTTAAACATATTAAGGGTAGTCAAAACCTTTTAGTGCGCGTTAAATTAAAAAAAAAATATATATATAATTAAACGAAGTTCAACTGATCTGAAGATTAGATTTCACTGTGAAACTGGACGATTTAAACCAAAAACTTAAACCAAAAACTTAAACTCAGTTTAAAGTTCAGTTTAAGTCGCACTGTGCAAATGGGGGTTAGGGTTTCGATATATTACTATACAAAAAAAACAATAATGTTTTTTAGTTTTTAAACTTAATGTATTTGTATGTACGTCACAATATTTATATTTATTCCCTATAAACAGACGTTAAATTATTCGATAAGATTCATTTTTTAAACAAACATACTTTACGGAAAACAATTCGTAATCAAAACTTCTCCCAGTCCGTTCTATCTTCCATAGACGAAAGCGTCCCTTAGCGAATTAAGAATGAAACGACTAAAAGATCATCACCTCAAATTTTGGAACTAATTAAAGTGAGAAATTTGCATAAAAGAAACTGGCAACGATTTCGTCAACCTTTTTCTCGAACTATGGTTTCTCACTTTAATAAACTTATTTCAAACCATTTAATCATTAATCGAAACGAAGAATGGAATAAAAGGCTCAGTGTACTCGATAGGAATGGGAGACCCTTCTGGAACATCGTAAAAATAGTTAAAAATAAAAATATGAAAATTCCATTTTTAAAGAATTCGTCAGCAATTCTTTTCACAGATTTTGAAAAGGCAGAAGAACTTGGCAAAAACTTCGATAGAAACCATTTAGTTTCACAAAACTTGGGTTTTGTGGAAACCAATGACGCAGTGAAAAATTCAATCCAAGGTTTCGACTCCTCAATCGAACTGACACCATTCAATGCATTCGTTACGGAAGAAAGCATAAAAAGTATCATTCAAAGTCTTCAAAACAGAAAAGTAGTAGGGCTAGATCATATAGAAAATGTTTATTTAAAACACCTTCCATGCGTTGGAGTAAAATTTTTGACATTTATAATTAGTGGGTGCCTTAAGCTTAGGTATTTTCCTAATGCCTGGAAAAAAGCAAAAGTCCTTCGTATACTTAAAGCAGGAAAATCACCAGAATTAGCAGCAAGTTATAGGCCTATAAGTTTGCTTAGCAGCATTAGCAAAATCTACGAAAAAATAATAAAGGAACAAATTTTAAAAACTGTTTCGAATAATAATATTTTTCCTGATGAGCAATTCGAATTCAGACGTTTTCACAGCACATCTCATCAGATAAAAAGAATTTGTAACCACGTAGAACAGAATCGGGCTTAACTGGAATGATGCTAATAGATATAGAAAAACCTTTTGATTCTGTTTGGCACAATGGAAAAGTATACAAAATGATAAAATTTAACTTCCCACTTTATTTGTGTAAAATTGTTCAAAGTTTCTTGTCTGGTAGATGTTTTCAGGTCCACGTTGATAGTAGTGTTTCAAATATTTTTTGTTTTGACTTTGGTGTTCCCCAAGGTTCAGTTCTTGGTCCAACCTTGTATATCGTCTATACATCAGATTTCCCAAATCTTCCCCATTGTAAATCAGCTGTTTTTGCTGATGATACCGCAATATTTTCATCGCATGAGTTTGGTCTCAACATTGAGACAAATTTAAAAAATGCAATTCAAATATTAGAAAAATATTTTAACAATTGGAAAATTAAGCTGAATGCTGGAAAGATGCAAGCCATCTTTTTCTCACGAAAAAGAAAACCTTGTTATCTTCCTAGCACTCAGCTTCAATTCAATGGAAATGTAATAGCATGGGAACAGTCAGTGAAATATTTAGGAGTTCATCTTGACACCAAATTAACTTTTAGTCAACACATTAGTAATACAATAAAGAAAATCAATATTGCTATTAAGATGCTTTACCCATTCATAAACAGAAAATCTTCACTCACAAATGATTATTTTTCAATCAATATTACTATATGGGTGTCCAGCATGGGGGAAAGCTGCTAAAAGCCACATAAAAAGATTACAAATTTCGCAAAATAAAGTGTTAAAAATGATGCTCAATCTTCCTTGGTACCATTCAACCTTGGATCTGCACAGTGAAGCGGATGTTGAGTTGATTCCTGACAGGATTCGGAAACTTACTATCAATTTTAACAATAGCTGTGATATGGCTGACAATCCTCTCATAAGCTAGCTTTACATTTCTGGAGTAACTTAATATTCACGTATATTTATTTATTTATTCAGTTCTGTTTCATGTAAACTTTTTATATTCATTAGTTAAGTGTTATTTATCAATTCATGTATTTATTTATTACTAACACATGTTGCGGTTCACTAATATTATGTATTTAAATTCGTATATACCTATCATTTTTTTTTCTTTTTTCTCAATTACTTATTTATTTTATTTACTCATATATTTATTTATTTATCCCCATTTATCTAATTTATTATAGCTTATTCTAGTCAATTTCGTTTACTTGTTATTTATTTATTTATTCATTTTTGTTTCATGTTAACTTATTATATTTATTAGTTAAATGTTATTTATCAATTCATGTATTTATTTATTACTAACACATTTTGCCGTTCACTAATATTATGTATTTAAATTCGTAAATACCTATCTTTTTATTTATTTTCAAGATTATTTATTTATTTTATTTACCCATTTATTTATTTATTTAGTTATTATTTATTTATTTATCCCTATTTATTTAATTTGTTATAGCTTATTCTAGTCAATTTATTTGAGTATAAAAAGCATTCCTCGAACCACACAAATGTTTTAATAACAATTATTCCTTTTTTTCTTTTTTTTTTACTTTAATAAAGGTTTTTTTTTCGTATTTTCCTTTAAATAATACTTGTAACTAGATAGATGTTTTTTATGCAGGCTCCAGGTCAATAAAAGACGGTGTTAAAAAGTAAGCGACGTTTTCTATTCCTATATTTAATACTTGTAACTATAGAATTGTTCACTAAATCAAAGATAATGTTTCAGTTGTAAGAAAATAACTTTCAAATCTTTGAATGTAAAACGTGCAGTCATAGGCTTTGTATAAAAAATTATCACGAAATATATATCTATCTATTCGTAATCCTACGACCCTGTCTTGTTATTTCGTAACCGGTGATGTTGTTATTGTTTCTCATTGAAAATTTGTGGTTATCATTTTCCATTTTAAAAGTAAAGCATATTGTTATCAATTTCCACATATTTTAAGCTTCATTTAGAATCCTTTATGCTTTATTAGTCTATTACATTGAAATTATTTATACCTGTTCATATAAAATTAATTAGTTAAAGCAATATTAATGCGACCCTTTTTTTGGTTTTTTCTTATGGGAAATATGTACATTGGCCGAACTAAAGCTATCCGGGTAGGTTGGTGTTGTTGTATTCCCATGTAAGAACACAGCTGATTACAATGCATTTACACAAGTTAAGTTAATTACTCTTCATTCAAATGTGCATGGCGCAATTTTCTTGAATTAATTGCATTAAAGCATTTACAGTTTCTTTTGATTAGATTTGTAAATAAATATTGATTGACAGAAATATTTATGGGTTAGGTATCAGGTGTTGTCCAATCTAACTTACAAACAGAAAAATATCTACAGAATTCTATCAAAACGGCAACTATACAAATCTATCATTCGTTTTGTGAAATTTTATGAAATTTTGTGAATTTTTTGGCTTCATTTCCATATTTAAGAAAAAAAAATATGAAAGTTCGCATTTTCACTAATATACCATTTTCTGGCTTTGTTTTTTTGCTCTTAATGTACAACCCTCGCTATATCCGTTATTTCTTTTAATAATTAAAAATTAACACCACACAGCCACATAGAGCATAATGCTATATGTACACATACATAAGATAACGAATATAATTTTCATGAAACATCAGCAAAAGATTACACAAAATAAGAAAAATAAGAAAACATCCACTGAAATTATCCCATTCCCATAATATAATATTTAACTTTTCAATGCCATTACTCTGGAAAAAAGTTTCTCTCTGGCAGAAGAATCTAAACAACATATGTGACACAAATTCATGATGACTTTTGGGTGGAAACGCAATAAAACCTACGAACACAATGCACGTATGTAAGTATAACGAAAAGAGCAACAATGAAGTCGAAAACTTTTCGGATGACTGTTGACACAACGAATCAGTTTAATAAAATCATAAAAAACAAAACTTTTACAAGAAAAGATTGTTGTGTGAGAGTGCGGGGTTGAAAAGAATGTGTTTTTTCCATAGAAGTCAATTTTTATCATCCCACATAACGAAATGAAAAAGTTTGAAGCTTTTTTACATATGTCTTTATGTGTATTATGATTAATTTGAAGAACTTGTTCTTTGTTTATTTTTAAGGAGTTTCGGCAATGTGAATTTCTTGTAAATTAATTAAAATCATATTTTAAAGAATTATTTATGTGCACATCTGCGCATACTTTAGAAGGCACTCAGTCGTGATGTGAAGTGCAGTGGATAATGATTTTTTGTGTGTTTTAAAAGTGTTGTCTTAAGACTTTTATACAATAAGTAATGACTTTTTATTAGAATTTAGGGTATAAGATCCCTACATCAAAACTGTTTTGTTTTCTATATTTTCATAAGGTATAGGGAAGGGAGGGCCTTAGGCGCCAGTTATAGCGTTGATTGAAAATCATCACTGAAAAAATTTGTCTATCAATTCTAAGGCACGTAAACGTTTTGGTACCAAAATGAAGGTAATAAGATTTTATAATATTTTTTGTCAAAAAGATATTACTACCAATTTTTTGTAAATTCACTTTTGATTTTTCAATGATGGAAAGCGTTTTCAATGAACAACTTGGATTTGTTTTCGGGTTTTTAGGAATTGGATCCCCAACCCAAAAATCGGTAAAGAGCCGTCAGTTTGACTTGCCAATCGAAAAATAGCTTCACATAAATGTGAAATTCTTTCCCACAAAAAAGTGAAATAATTTCTCACCGTTAATGGGTAACAACTTCACTTGAAAAAAGTGAAGTTATTTTCCACTAGAGCTGAAGTTATTTCCCATATGAAGTTAATGCCCGTGAAGTACTGGCCATGCACCTCATCCACCACAGGGTGTACAAGACTTGAGTGCAATCGCTCGTGTTATACTTAACCCTTTTAAGATATTAAAGGCCTGGAATAATGGATGGTGACTGAAATATTGTTAAGCATTGGAAATCAGTTGAGTCAGTTAAGTAGGAAAATTCTTAGCACAGATAAAATAGAAGTATCATTTTTATAGAAGATGGGAGATATTGAGCTTATAATATCCAACAATTGGGCATATGTTTCCTTTTATCTACACTTGTTTAATGGTTTGATCTATATATTAAACAAGAATTAGATGTTCTGAGCATGCACCTTAGTGGACCATATCGTACACGATCTGAGTTCAACTACAATTTTCCCAGCTGGTCACCTTGCTTGCTACCTGAAAGACGAACATGATCTTAATAGAATCGTCCTTGTTGATCCTGGTCTTGTTAATCCTTTCGTAAGTTAATTTCCCCTTATCCCCACTTTGACTCAAAACTTAGATAAGATTGACAATGAGATTAATATATTAAATCTAACGAGCAATGCTGAATAAATTTAAAAGACGAAGCAGCCGAATTAATAACTTTAACAGCTGCCTCACTGTTTGTCAGGATTGCGGTGTTCTGGTTCTAACTTAAGAACTCTTACAGTATCTTGCATGTTTCTCTAAATGTGATGTGATGTGTAATGTGTGGTGATCTCATTTTTAAAATCTAAAACCCAAATAAGCTTTAACTACTCGATAGAGTCCAACACACTTTCTCGCGTGGTAAGAATTAAAGAACTTGTCATAATGCTTGATACAAATGTTTCTTTTAAAAGTCAAGTTTGGGGGTGGCTGTGGCGCTTCACAGGTTCGATCCCTGCCGTAGTCTATGTCCTCTTATTTTTCCATTAAAAACCAATTCTAAAATAAATGTCATACGAGTTGCTGGCTTACTCATAACATGCTATTTATGCATAGAACTAACAACATGTGATTGAGTAAAACTAGTATACCGATAAATATAACAATGAATGAACAAAAATGCGAATTATAAGGGACATAGATAAATAAGACACGGACATTTCTCGGCATTAGTTCAGCCGCCAGCCCTGGAGATAAAATCTAAGACAAAAACCACCTTTAGTCTCAGAACATCGCGCCAAACATCTTTCCTATCCTTCTCTCTCTTCCTAATCCTAACCTAAGGCCCGCGCTGTGTTGAAACATTTAAAGGGTAGTATAATTCCTTGAGCGCCTGTAGATTATAAAAAAAAATATTGACTACATTGTGGGTAAAGCAAATTCAATGGTTGGTTTTATAAAGCGGAATTGTATTGATTTTCATGATCCTTATGCCTTGCTATCACTTTATACATCGCTTGCTGGGTATCTTGTTGAATTGTGCAGATGTTATATGGAATCCCGCTTTTAAGACATATACTAAAAATAGTTCAAAGGCGGTTCACAAAATTCATATTTTTTTAAAAAGAATTGGAGATTTCACCAAATTATAGAGCTAGAATGTCTTTTACTTGGAACTAAAGTCTCTAGAATCGAAACGAACTATTCATGATGTAATTATTGTGAGGGATGTGCTATGTTACAATATCTGATGCCACAAAATCCTTTCGGTATTACCTATTTACGCACCGTTAAGATCTTTTAGGTCAGTATATTTGCTTTGTGAGGAATTTTCTCAGGACAATCTTTGGTTGTCATAAGCCAGTTTCTAGAGCTATATGAAAATTCTGTTGAATTCGTGTAGAGTCCAGCTCTAGAGATCGGAAAAGAAGTCGATGTTATCTCTACTGATTTAGTAAGCCTTCTGACACAATTTCACATAGACTAATACTTTTCAAATTGTCCACCCTCGGTGTTGAACCTTCTTAAAATGGATTTTTTCTTAACTGAACCGGTATTACAGTGTTCGTTTCAGATCTGCTCTCTCCAATTCATTCTTAGCAACCTCCGGGGTCGCCCAAGGAAATCACTTAGGCCCTCTCTTTTTTATTCTTACAATTATAGATATTGAAATGGTCATTAAACATTCCCAAAGCGAATAGCTGACGATACCAAGTTTTTCAAAACAATTTATTCTTACACGACTCTTCTCTTATCCAACTAGATCTGGATAGTTTCTCAATCTGGTGTATCAAAAACTACTTAGAGCTTATTATTTCCAAATGTCAATCAATCACTTTTTCACGCAAACGCATAAAATCTTCTCCCAGGGGTTACTTTCTTCACAATCAACCCTTAGCCATTGTTGAATCGATTCCAGACCTGGGCACTTTAGGTGACCGAGAGCTCAATTTCATAACACAAAAGGATAATATTATTTCAAAAGCCAATTCAACGCTTGGTATTGTCAAAACGATGGTCCAAAGAATTCTCTGACCCTCACATCACCAGATCACTCTACATAACCTTTTTCCGCCCGCTACTTAAATACCCCTGTCAATTGTGGTCCCCATATCAACAAATTCATATCTTTAGAATCGACGGCGTTCAACGCCGTTTCTTAAGATTCGCCCTTTGCTGCCTGTCTTGGAATAATCCTTTGATCCTGCCCCATATCTAATCGCCTTCAACTAATTAAGTTTAATACCCTGCAAGAGCGAAGAGAAATAACAGGAATCCTCTTCATTCATCGACTCCTCTCAGGTTCCGTTGACTCTGAAAACCTCTGCAAGTCTATCTTTTTCAGCACTAACCCCCGTAACTTAAGAAACCCTCTCCTCTTCTACCTGCCTACTAATCGTACCTCTTATGGGTCAATGAACCTATATTACCCGTATACTGCGTAGGGTTGATACGAAAACTGTTTCCACTTTAAAGTCAACACTCCCGGCCTAAAACTCCTGTTAAATCGTCCGCCCAAATTAAACCAATCTTATCTCTAAGTTTCATAGTTTTAAGTTAGGTTAAGTTATGAAGCTTGTATTAAGCCAAATAAATGTGGGTATTGTCCCCACCAACATTAAAATTAAATCAACGAAGCTTACCATTATATTGACGAAAGTTGTTCTTGAGATATTTAATATTATATCAACTCTCAACCTAGAAATCTGTATCTAGGTCTTAATGTATACTATATAAGCATTACTTTAAATTTTAAATCTATCTAGTAGTAAGCCCTGGCAGCTAATTCTATAGACCTAAGATATTATTAGATTTGTAATTTACTTACACTTTAATCAAGTTATAATAATAATAATGTTCTAGAGATTCTTTTAAGCCTAGAGTTTTGTTTAAATTTATTTTTTAACTGTTTTATTATCAAATAATCTGTTAGCTGGAAAATTGCTTGTAGATTAAATAAATAAATAAATAAATGCCACTAATTCAGATTAAACAACACTTACAAAGTTGGGAGAAAAAAAATCCTGGAGACATAACTCATACAATTTTCCGGAACCAACAAAGCACTACATCTTTGGACCATCGTTAAAAGTAGATATAGCAAAGTAACGGAGTGATTTTCTCAATCATTTCCGATAAAATTTTTTGTACAAACATCCAAGCACAAAATCATTTTTGACTCGAGACCCCGTTGCTTACAAAATGTTTTGGACACTGTTCTTCGATGTAGAAGTTCGAGCTCAGAATTATACCTAGATATTTTCCCCTAAGAAATTGTGTTAGTGACTTTTTGACGCCGAGTACTTTCTAGACACTTCTGTTTTTATCTAGTTAACTTACCACAACTCATATCTCTATACTCTCTCAATACTATCTTCGTTATTTGGCTTATTACAGGAGTAAAGCTTAATAATATAAATGGTGTAATATGAAATCACCTTCACGCCTTATTTTGTCTCCAACCCTAAAACAACAGATACCTAATCGAATCAAAACTCACACACCCAACCCCTAAGTGTTTGGTACTAAGCGTTGAAGCTTCACATTCTCCAACATTTTCTTAAGTTTAAACTTGTTGACATATCAAAAGTCGACAGCTTCATTGAACATCAGTAAACAGTAAATACGCTCCTTGTAAGCATACCTATTAGAAATATTTAAATTCACATACAAAATAACTCCATTCCCTTTAAGGAAAGGGAAATTGTGTTTATTTTTTTGTATTGTAATGCTCCGTTAACTTCCTTCCCGACTGACTTTAATAAATGATCTGCATTGCAGTAAACTAGGGAAGAAACACATCACAATGTCGTTGTTGTAAAACGAACAACAAAGGGTTCTGCCAAAAGGAGCTATAGTTATACTTACACACACCACATATGAATTTTTAATGTAAAATAGTTTCGAATACGAAATCTAAATCTTCTTCCTGAACATAATTTTGAATAACTTAAATGTTATTAAGCATTCCAAAGTTGCATCTTGTTTTGAAATCTCTAAAGTGCAGAAATACCTCTAAAACAACGTCTATATTATGTAAAATAACTGGCCCAGGCCGAGGCCCTTTTATATAATTTTGCTTTTACTTCCGCTAGCTCTTGGTTTTGTTATCCTTAAGCTTAATTATTCAACGAGTATTTATTTATATTAGTAGATAACAATGCTTTTGGGGAACATTTGGAGCTCGTTCTTAATAAGGTTGGCCTATATTTAATGCTTAATTGTCCTGCTTGTACACATTCCTTAATTGTGTTTAACGTTGAGCATCACTTTCAAAACCTTGAATTCTACAGTTTTTGCGCATTGGAATTAACTTTATTTACTCGAAAATATGTAATGCTAGTTATGTAGTTTATATTATGTTAGCTTTCTTTCTAATTCTGGTTTAATGCTCAACAGATCATCAAGTCTTCAAGATAAAAACAAAGGTTCACATGAGTCCAGCTTTCAAGATACGTTAAAAATTCTTTTTTTCAGATATAATCACCCTATCGTAAATTCTATACTATTTGTAAATGGTTAGTAACTGTAGTTTTGTTGTGATATTCGTGGTTGGACTAGTCGATAAGCCATGAAGTCTATACTATATTATAGGAGCATTGGTACCTCCAAGCATTGTCAACAGCACGCTACCCAGCAAACACTATAAAACAACAGTGACATCTGACAGCCAGGACCGAGGTATCTCAGTCAGAAGATATCATTCTCGCCAGCCCATCGCGCGCCAAGTACAAGTACCTACCTGCTTTCGATAAAATTAAAAGCAAGTCAGATTTGAATAGATTTTTGTCATTTATTCGAGTATCGAATGATATTATGTTGTTTAGTTGGAAGTTCCCGATGGCTTTCACAAATCGCGAAGTCTGTGCCCGTAGAGTTCTTCTTTCTAACAATAGCCGTCTTCTTCTGGCAAAAGCCATCGGCAGCAAGGCAGAATTTACACACATTACAAATACATGAACCGGCTTTCGATAACAGTAAAAGCAGAAGTCTGCTTTGGAAATTTTTGTGACATTTGTTCGAGTATCGAATGATATTATGTTGTTTAGTTGGTAGTTCCGATGAATCTCGAAGAGTTCTTCTCTCTGTCAATGACTTTCACCCATTTATTCGAAAAGTTATCTCGTAAACCAAACAATTCGAATATATTTGTGAACGATTGGGAAAAAATAGCTGAAAGCAGTCAAATATCAAGAGGGGTATTCACAATATAGGGTAACTAGTTTGGAAAATTGAAAAAATTTATTTTCTACAACAGACTGTGAACACCTTTACTAATATGTAGCAACACTGAAGCAAATGTCAAAATCTGTTTCACATTTGTTCTGAAATATCTTAGTTTGTGTTAAAAAAATTTTACACTCTTTTATTTTTCTGTTACAATAGGCTTCGGGTATAGTAAAAGTGTAAGACCTTGACATTCAGTATATTTTTTTGTTGTAGTGCAAAAAATGCTACACTTTTACACTTACAATGATACAAGACAAGCTACTCGTACATCAGATCGTGAATACCCCTAATAATTTTTGGTTAATTATGTGTCCTTTTCTTAAAAAAATTGTTTCACACATATTCACGTACAGGAAATAAAAATTACTAACGCAATAAACTGGGCCAAAAATACATTTTATTTATTTTTGTTGCTTTATAAATCATATTTATAAGCATAGGTAGGGGGCGCTCTTCCACTTTAAGCAAAAGTTGAAGTAAGATTACTCGTGCGAATCTGCCAGATCAAAGATACTTAAATAAAAGATGTTTGAGGCTTTGTGTCAGCTGCTGCCAACTTGCCCAAAAAATTAACTAACTAAAACTTGACCAGCGCCCCCTACCAAAGCTCTAGAATTAGAATAGCAACAAGCATTTAAGGAGCAAATCAGTGCATACTGCATATCTTTTATTTAGGAATAAATAAGCTCTGATTAGCAGCAGGTAAGTGTATGTTATCAATATATCATTTATAACACGTGCAAGACATAAACTGTCGAATTCGATTGTGAAGTTTATTAAGATTTCTTCTAAAAAATCTTAATTTGGTTATACTAAATTTGGATAATTTGGAAATCATCAGATTTAATTTCATCTGAGGAAAAGGGATTTTTTAGAGCTTTTCGGCAAGAAATACATTCTAAATATTTCAAAATATAGCTTATTGCTTAGTCAGAAAATGTCAAATTTTATTAATGGACTTCGTAGATATTTAACTTGACCCTAAAATTCGTGTCAAAACAGATTTTCACGATCTTACGTCATTTTGAATTCAGAGTCGAGTTGACCGTTGACCAACCAGTCAATTTAAAAGTCTTTTTTCAGCGTTTATTTGTTGCGACGTTAATAATTTTTACCAAAACACGACTATTTACCCGAATTATAAAATTCTAAAAGGAGATTTCTGTCCATATTTAATATAGCTCATTTTTAATTAACCTCTCTACTCCAACTCGATTTTTGAGGCGCATGTAAACGAAGTTTAAAAATACTTAATATGTAGTTAAATAATGAATGCGATCATTTTTGAAAGGAAACACAATGCGAACATACCCTTTCATTGGCACAAGAACTGATTTATTGAAAAAAAGTAAAACACATAAAATAATTTAAAAATCAACATCTTAGAACATGTGACTTGGAAAATTCAACCTTTTGTTATTTCTTACTGCTTCATATATATTCCATTTTATCTGCATCTTTTAATTCAAGTATTCTTAAATCTTAATCTGAAGAAATAAAAAACAAATGAATTGTTGATTTTTTGCATTTAGTTATTAGACGCAAGGTCGGTAATACCAACATAAAAATGCAAAAAATCAGGTTGCTCCAGATGGATCTTTTAGAAAATCCTGCTTTGCTGTCGATAGATTTACCTAAAGTACGCGGCTAATTACAATGTTCACCCATTTATTACATAAGTTATCTCGGATAGCAACCCATCCAAATATATTTATGAACGATTAGGATACATTAACTGAAAGCAGTCAAAAATTAGTAACTTTTGGTAAAATATGTGTTCTTTTATAAAAAAAAAAATTGTTTCACATGAAAGATAAATTACTAACGCAACGACTAATATTTAATTAATTAATGCTAACATTTTTGCAACGAAGCACTAAGCGAACATACTCCTTTATTGGCATATCATACATCTGATTTATTGAATAAAAAGACAAACACATACATAATTTTAAGATCAACATAATTTCCTACTGCCGCTTATAAATTGCATTTCATTTGGATTTTTTAATCCAAATTTTTGTTTTCTTATGTCTTTAATCTGAAGAAATAAAAACAAATCAATTGTTGATATTTTGCATTTAGTTATTAGACACAAGGTTGGTGATAATAACTTAAAAATAAAAAATATAAAAAATCAGGCTGCTGGGGATTGTTTTTTTTTTTTGGAAAATTCTGCTGTGATGCCGATAGATTTTCCAAAAGAACGGGGCTTATAACTGCACCACAGATGAGTAATACTGGAATTGAAATTTTTCGCACGTTTTACCCTCCAAAATATATTTGTTAACATTGTTGTATTTGTGATTTGATTTCCTGTCGATAAATAAATGTAAGTAAATATGTTTGGGATGTGTTCAAAACTTTCATAGGTGTAGAACATACTTTTTATTGATACTACGTATTAATTATGTCGTCTATTTGTCAAGAAGGATTTTGGTTGATTGCGGAGTTGTCTTCGTAAAAACAACGCAAACATTTGTTTTTAATTATAAATGTGTGTATGCATTCAAGCGAGTAAACAAAAATTTGAAAATTCAGCAAACTTAGATTTACTTTGGTATATGTGCAAGTACTTGCTTTATGTACATACGTTTAAAACCCTCTAAAAATCTAGATCTGTGATTTTGATCTTTCATCAACAAAAATCGATCATTTTGGTCGACAAAACACGAAAACTGGTCCGGGATCCAAAAATCCTCGAGGATTTGGTATAAATGAAAACTATATTGTCCAAAAGTTGGAATTTTGCTGATTTGGAAAAAATGTCAATCTGAAATTTTAAAAATTTTATTGACATTCATTAATTTTTTGTATAATGATGCGCGCACTAAAGGGATTTTGACTACCCTTACCAATTTCTGTTATGCGGGAAACATATTATACCAGCTCCAGCAACGTAAAAATTAAAAAGGCAATGCATGATACTGTGCTTGCTTCGATACGAAATGGCCGCGTTCGATAGAATACCTTAGGCAATCTGTATTGGTTTCCGTTGTTGTAACACCTATGGAAAAACAGGTGATGAACTAAATAGAGTGTCAAACACAAATCACAAGCTACCCAAAAATTATTGGATTCTTTTAGATTCGTTTGGAAATTTTAGGAACAGCTGAATTAAAATTGCAGCTGTATATGTATTAAAACTGCCTTATTAGAAAATGCTACTTAGATTGTTCGAAAACAAAGGCGCTACTAAAGTAACTTGGCTAGGGATGCATCTTAGCACGCGAACGCGGCCAATGTGAAGCGGGTAGAAATGACAGTGTTGGTGGGAATGCGCTTGAAAAATGTTTGCTGACCAGCCAGCGTTCAGTTTATTGACGATGATTCCGGTGTAAGTGCTGGTTTAATCAGTTTCACGCATTATATTCTTTATGGAACCACCAATAAGAGGCTGACTTGACATCTCTTGTGACATATAGTGTTTAGCAAAAGTCGTAAGTTAGGAAAACTCCATTCCCCTGTCTTTTTTTATTGTGTTGCATTCATTTACGATGTACGACGAGGATATGGAGCAGAAAGTATTGCATTTGTAAAATAGTTCAGTACAAACAATAGAAATTGCCATTAAATGGTATGAGTGCTTTTGCCGACAGAGAATTCCCCTTATAAATTGTGGGGAGGTAGACTAAGCAGACATGGAAAGTAAAGGAATTTACATAATTCTGCAAAAAGTGTGTATGTTGACGCAAACATACCATCCTGCTTAGATTGGCATTCACATTTATCATTTTTCATTCTGAAGCACCAACTTGGATTGACTTCGCCTTGTGAAAAGTTTTGTAAGTGGTTTACGCGAACATGAGTACGAAAAAGGCTTTTATCCGTGGCTTTGACTTAAGAGATGAATGATGAAAACCGAAAGTCAAATAAAGCGCTCAAATTGTTCAAATTACATGGTGGAACATTTGTATAGGCTGGCAGCTTGCATATCTCACTTTAAAGGAAAATGGTGACAGCTATGAATTGCGTGTTGCGCTTCTGAGAAAAAAATGATAAAATTATAATACGGCATTAAAGCAAAGTTAATTTTATGACATATTCAGCAAAAATTTGGACGGATATTTAATTACATCAATACCAACAAAGTTGGTATTTACGTCAATATTTTTTCGGAATAAAGTACTATGTACTAAGAGCGTCCAACGAATTAACGAATATTCGTCTATTTTGACATTTCGTTCACATGGCTTTTTTTATTCGCAACGAATATAAATTGATAATCTGATTTTAAGGTCAATCAATTAAAAATAGCCTTTACGCTCTTAAGCTTACTAAATTTCCGTTTTAACCCGGCGATCTTACTTGGACTCATCAGTTGATTAATAATAAGGGCATTGCTTGTATATCTGCAGACATTCCGACAGTAGGGAGCAGTTAAAGAACGTATAATCTTGAATTTTGTTTACTTAAATCAAATCGGTATATCACACAAGCTTAAATCAAGTTTTGAAAACTAGGCCATGGAAATGTGTGTGTTCCATGCTAGGTGAAATTAGGTTTCATGTTTATGCCAGGCCACGGGCAAAAAACAAACATTTCCAAATTAATGATTATGGAATTCTAGTCTTGTTGGATATAGTTCATACTGGATGTTCTTGACGAAATCTATGTAATATGAGGTGAACTTGGCAAAAATTGCGTATTGACAAAGGTCCTCAATAGTCAAGTGATGAGTCCATGTGAGATCGCCGGGACGAAACGCCAAATTTTGTGGGACTAAAGGCTGTTAAAAGCTATTTTGAATCAGAAATTATGTTTTGTTGTAACAAACAGTTGCAATGATCTAAACTATATAACGCCCATTTTCCTACTCCAGCCATTACCTTTACACAAACCTGTGTATTTTTAGCAAGTTCAACGTAGTACATCTGCAATCGATAGTAAAAATATGCAATGTAATTAAGTATCAGTTCTTTGAGCTGAAGAGGAAAGAGAAACAATCACTTTTGCGAAGGCAAAACAGTGAAAGGAAATATAGATATAATTCTGAAATGGGGTTCGAAAGATTTACGAGATCAACAATTCTTAAGATACAATTCAGCAACTTGCGGAAAACAATCTTCTTGAATATTTTGTCTAAGCACTCACTAGATACAACTATGTTGGAACTGTATGTCGGGCCAACACTCACTGTAAAAGCCGCTCGAACCAATCACTTTGAACTTTGAAGAGATACAATGGCTGAAATAGCTCAAAAAATAGAATTTACACGCATTACAAATATTTACAAGAACCTGCTTTCGATAAAAGTAAAAGCAGTAGTCTGCTTTAGATATATTTTTGACATTTATTCGAGTATCGAACGAAATTATAGTTTTTTCATTGGTACTCCGGATGACTTTAATGAATCTCGATGGCTTTGTTCGTAAAATTCTTGTTTCTGTCAATGGCCACGTTATCTCATTTATTAGATAAGTTATCTCGGATACACCAAACTATTCGAAGACATTTTTGTGAACGATTCGCATAGGTAAGCTGACAGAAGTGTGCGATCTTTTCTCAAAGAACGTGATTGTGTGTTATAGAGAGAGAACTTTTAAGACGTGCAAGTCATAAACTGTCGATTTTCATTGAAGGGTGGCTATGATATCGATGGATAAAAAACTAAAAAAATTGTATACAAAAATTCGAAATTTTAGATCTAATTTTATCTCGGCGTAGGGGTGGTATTTTTTCAAAATATAGTTTATTATGCCAAATTTTATTAATAGAATGTTGTAATTTCCCGTCATTTTGAATTCATAGTCTTATGCTATCGTATGATGATCTTTTGGTATGATTTCATATTTTCTTGGCCGTAACAATAATAACATATTATGATGGTACGTAAACTAACTAAATATATTCTTAAAAGGAGTACCTGAAAAGGCTCTCCTCCATATTTTCTTTCTTAATTAACTTCTCTACTACAACTCGATCTTTGAACCGTATAGAAACAAAGTTCATAAAATACTTAACTTTATAGTTAAATAATGAATGATTACTTTTTTGCAAGCAAGCACTATACGTGCGATTAGCATTCGTCCCCCATTTGGAGGGACTGTCTCAAATTTTACCTCAAGATATCTATTGTCCTCCAGACCCAAAAATGACAAAGGGGAGCACATATGCCCCTCTTTTTTTTACACATGTAATATTTTTTGCACCTTTAAGCAATATTTGCTTACTACCTACTCTTTCCTATTTAAAAAAATTCTTAGCCGGTTTCCAAATACAATTTTCACAACTGGATACATCCATTTACTTCAGTGCAGAAACGTTGCCAACTTCACTTCAGTTGTTCTGTAACTACGTGCTTGATAATAGCTTAGTAGATATTGTTTTTAGTATTTCATGTGTTGTGTTGTAATATTTATGTGTGGTAACTCATATAACAATAATGTCAGATACATCTTACAATAGTAACGAAGAAAAGAAGCAGCACAAAACGAAAGGTTTAACAACTTAAAAAAAAACTTAATTGTGTTACAAAAATTGCAGAGGACAATGAATACGCGAAACGTGTTGTGTGCAAATCAAATTTAAAAATATCTAACGGAGGGCAATATGAAATAAAAAAGCACGAAAAACAAATAAAACATCAAACATCAAGAAAATATCCAGCTTTTTGAATAGGTTATGGCAATCAAGTTCAAAGTCTGCCTTATCCGATGATGAAAAGAAAACAATTGCGAGCAGACGCAACTCTCTCCTACTATTCAATAATTCATAGCCATAATTATAACTCTGCCACTTGTACAATCTCTCTGTTTCCGACCATATTCACGAACTCGGAAATTGCTGGTAAATAATACCAACTGAATATATAATAAATTAATTTATCTGATAGTTTAATTTGTTAGGCCAGTTTACTTACGGTCGCACGAAATGCCAAAAAAATTGGCAAAATTCTTACAAAAGATTTTCAAAACTCAATCGCCGAATCCCGAATTATTGTCACAAGATCATCCATTTTCAATCGCCACGGGAGCATCCAACAAAAGCCATATTAATGTTTTCTCACATTATTCAATTTATACTAAAGAAGAGGCAATAGAAACGAAATTATTTAGATTTTATGATTTGCCAGGTGAAACGTCAAACACATTATAAAAATGTTGTTACTTCACTTTTTTTTTGTTCGGGTTTTATTATTTTCAAAAACATGTTTCGTCCCCCTAGAAAACTCGCTATGTCCCCCTTTTCAATCTGGTAACCCTAACTATACGAACATACCCCTCTACGTGCATAAAATCTGGTTTATTAAAAAAAACGTCAAACAATATAATTTTTAAGATCAATATTTAGGACCACACAGATGTGGACAAACAACTTTACTTTTTGCTATTGATTTTCTTACTGCTTATTCGTATATATTCCAATTTATTTTAAGTTTTAATTTTCTTATTTGACTTTAACCTATGGATATATAAAATATAAAATATATATAAATAAAAATATAAATATAAAAATCAGGCTGTTGGGGATTGGTTTTTTTTTTTGGGAAATCCTGTTGTGTTGGGGATAGATTTTCCAAAAAAACACGGCAATTCAAAGGCGGATTTAGGGGAGGGGGTGACGGGGCAAGTGATCCCCCCCCAAGAACTGTTCGCACACAGTACATACTTAAAGCAAATCAAATTATTAGAGTTGTTAAAATATATTAATATAAAAAACAAAAGGAACATGAGTGAAACTATTGTTTATTTCTGGCTGGAGTTGCGAATTGTATTGTTCTTGGCATGCCTTTCCCCTTAAAACCACCATCACACAAATTAATAAACGATCTTGCAATAAGTAATATCATTAAAGGGAAAGAAGGATGAAAACAATTGAGTCCTTAAACTAGTAAATCAATCCTTTTATTCAAAGTAATAACCAATTAAATCAGGAACAAAATACACACCGGTACTTTGCAAAATCCTCTCATCCATCATTATCTGAATGACTTTCTAATGTTTGTCGAAATTGTTAAAGTTACTGGTGAAAACATTGTACACCTTATTTTGAAGGCGTTGGAAAACCTTAACCTGTACATCACATTGTGCCGGAGTCAAGCATATGATGGAGGAGCCAACATGAGCGGTAAAATAAAAGGTGTTCAAGCACGCATATCAAGCATTCAGCCTCTAGCCTTTTTTACCCACTGTGCAAGCCACCGACTTAGCTTAGCTATTAGTACAGCATGCACCGTACCCAGCATAAGCAATGTCGTAGGTGTTATCTCAAGTGTAACAACTTTCTTTCATGCCTCAGCTCAACGAATACATCTCCACAGAGAAGAAATGCAAGCTTATCTGCCAAACGAAAAACAGAATATATTAAAAAAAAATGTGTGAGACCAAATGGGTTGAAAGTCATGAAGCGGTCTTCCTGATATATTGCAAGAAAAATGACTGATCAAGATCAAGGAAACAGAAGTGCTACACCTTCATTTTCGTTGCTCCAATCTATAATGTCGTTGGAATTTCTCATAAGCTTTGTAATCCCCTCTGATATTTTAAGAATCACGCTGCTCTTATCGAGATCATTACGAGCCATTGAAATTGATATACTTTCTGCAGTTCAGCTTATTAAAACGACCACAGCAAATCTGCAGACGCAACGTGTAACTAGAACGGACACATTCAAAAAACTTTTCAATCAGGCTGAGGCCATTGCAAATGAAATTGGTGCAGTAATCACGGTCCGCAGAATCACCGAAGAATATTACAGACTTTCTGTATATATTCCTTTCCTAGATTATATGTTAAGTGAAATGTCATCCAGGTTCCCTAACGCTCCCATGTAAAGAATAGGAAAGTTGCAAAAGTTGCTGTCCCATAACTTCAGCGACGAAGATGTAAAAGATGTTTTGAAGGCGCTGAGTTATATATAGAAGACCTTCCTTGTTTGTTAGCTTGGAAGGGAGAGCGAACAATTTGGGAACAGATGAGAGAAAATATCCCAGTATCTCCGGCAGATGCCTACAAAAGAGCAACGGTGCTGCAAAATATTAGAACTCTTTGTCAATTGCAGTGCACGTTTCCAGTGACTACTAGCACTGCTGAGAGATCTTTCTCCACCTTACGTCGATTAAGGGCATATCTTCGCAATAGGATGACAGAAGAGCGTTTGAATGGATTGGCTTCAATGCATATCCATCAAGACGTTGCAGCAGAAATGGACGCTAATCAACATATTTGGCTGGAAACATAAAAGAAAACTGTCTTTAATAAACATTTAATTTTTGTATTGTTTTGACCTTCCTATACATACTTGAACTTGTAGAAATAAATTTGACTTGAAGTATGATACCTCAAGCTTATTTATAACTGTTATTGCTGATTTTTTTTTCTCATCCGCCCCTTGTGCAACCTCCCCCCCACCCAAAGAAAAAATTCTGGATCCGCCCTTGCGGCAATTGATATATATTTGCTGCCAATAAAAAAGTTTGACACTGCGCTGAAGTTCATGCTTGTCACTACGATCTGTCTGTTCGACACCTATGAAGTCATTATAATACTTCTGTTCACAAAACAGGAACCTGCCATATGAACAAATTGACTTATTGCTTCGACATACTTTATTTTATAAACTAAAAGTGGATATTTTGTTTGGATAAATGATCTGTATAATATTTGAAGCAAATCAGTAAGAACCAAAAAATTGATTAAATATTGATGGTTCATTTTCGTCTGTCATCTTCAGAGCTTCAAGTGACGGTAAGTGACTGAATTTCTATTTACAAATCCTTATGTATGTGTATATGTAGATATATGTATATTGAAAAAACTAGTTAACAAAGTTTTACGAAAAAAAATATTCTCAACAGGAGAACGCAATGCCGTCAGTATAATAAAGTTTCTTCGACCAAAAATTTAATTGAACCTGAAGTTTAGTTTGTGCATCGCTTATATGTATAATTCTACATCTGCATGTAAACAATTTAAGTTGCTTCAAGTAAGTTAGGAAGTAAACTATAAGACACAATGTAGTTATAAGATCCATGAAGTTTTTGTCATCTCGTAAAGATGTATACACAATACACCGACACCATCGAAAACGAGAGCATGTTTCTTAGCTACGAGAACTTTCAGTTGTTGAGCTAAAATGTGTCAAACAAATTAAGTTAAATTATGTGGAGAGTTGCAAGTCCTCATCAAAGTTTCACACCTTTAAATGTGCTGCTGTTGTAGGTATAAAAAACTCAAGGCGCTCGGATAACTTTGTAGCTGTTGTCGTATCTAAGACTTGATAGATGCATACACCTTGTTCATGCTTCATACCTATATATTTATGTATGTCAGGGGAGTAACAAAGTTCTAAAACTTTCTGTTAAAATGCTAACAGTGACTCTTGTAATCATCTCAGTTCCAAACATCAAATTTCATACTTTTGTTGTTTGGTAGGACACCTAGTTCCTATATTATTTTCTACTTACCAGGGTATTGGAAAATATAGTCGGATATTTCTTCTCTATTTAGGACAGCTTGTATGAATAAATTCATTCACTCAAAATAGAACAGCCATAGGTTCCTACCATCTAAGGGAATTTTCTGAACAAAAAAAATCTAACTCTTGACTTTCATTAATTTTTCTCCAGATATGTCCATTTTGACATTTACAATGCTTCAATGTCTGCAAACTTTTCGACCATAATTTAGCTTGAATAATTTAATACATTTTGTTCCAAACTTGACATCATCGTCTAGTATAAATAAGCAGCGAAATGCTCTGGGCTTACATCTCACATTACACATATCCGGCGGCGTGTCGGTGGCGGAGGATATAAATACATATACATATACCTACATAAGCCTTTTCTTTTATGACGACTTTGTTTTTGGGAGGAAGAGGTAGGAAGAAGGAAATACTAATCATGGAGCAATTTTGTGTTATCTTAAGTAACATTAATGGCCCCAGGAATTATAGGTGTTATCATCTTTAAACTGGATGCCGTGTTAATTTATAAATTCAAAGGTTTAATTACCTTTGTTGGGGAAACTTTTTGACAAGAATTGTAAGGCTAAAAGATATTTGCGTGGGTGTTGGGAAATATGTATATGGATGTGTACAATTGTAGGTACATACATATATACAAAGACAAAGTTGATAAGGAATGTTAGGGATGATATTTAATCGTAGGGTTGTCGGCGCCGGTTCTTATTCATGGTTTTAGGCTTTTCTCTATAGGGAGTATTAGCTTCGTGGAAAGATAATTGCAAGGTTTTACTTTGGATCTATTATTTCTTTTAACCTCATACAATTTTTTGGAGCAAAAATGGTAAATCTTAATTATATCGAAAATGGCTCTAACGATTTTGATAAATAAAATTCTGTGCACTTTTATCGGTATAGTTTACATTTGGTCAACAAAAAAATTTACATACAAAGTTATTAACGGTACCTGCCATATAACAATTTTTTTTTCGAATTTCGACTATCTTATTAACGACTCAACGGGTTTCGATCAAAATTTTTATACAGGAGGTTCTTCAAACTGTTAAAACAATACTGCATATTAAAAATGTTCAAACAATTTTGAAAATTCTATATTTCGAAAACTAATAGATGATTTTTTTGGAAATTATATATTTAAGTTTCTATTATTAAATATTTAAAACTGACATACCATACGATTGTATTAGCTTATTAGCCTTATGAAGAGGGCGCGGCGTAGGCCGTTTGGAGGAAAAATGTTTCGCAAATTTTGATAAACAAATAAAATAATAACTAAATCCTAGTTTATGCGAAAGGAAATCAAAATTAAAGGGAATCATTAATAGATCTGGGCAACAACTTAACACATTAAGATACAATATCTTATTAAATAAATAGTGTAAAGCATCAAAACGCATTTAAATTATATGTTATTTAATTTATTCTGAGATTTTTGTGAGAGATGAGATTTTTTTGTTAAGTTACAAAATTAAATTGAAAAATAACAAGGAATTATTCCAGTTATTAAATTATTTACAGAAAACAAAAACTGAAAGGATAACGACCTTCGGATCTGCACGTGGAATGTTAGAAATCTTAACAGACCACGTGCAGCCGAACAACTAGCGGAGGCCCTAGACTGCTACAGTGTAGGAATTACTGCCATCCAGGAAGTTCTATGGGGTGGGCCGGGCAAAAGGCAGATGAAAAACTGTGACGTATTTTACGGTGATTGTGAAAGAAGAACGCAGCGTCTAATAAGGTGCGGATTCGTCATAAGCGGCAGACTTAGGCAGGAAGTCTTGGGCTTTCGACACGTGAGTGAGCGACTTGTGACAATCCGTATCAAGGCTAAATTCGCCAACATTAGTCTAATATGCGCTCACGCCCCCACAGAAGACAAGGATGACGCCACCAAGGATGACGCCACCAAGGATGACGCCACCAAGGATGACTTCTACGAGCTCCTCGACAAAACCTATGAGCAGTGTCCTAAATATGACGTTAAGATGGTACTAGGCGATTTTAACTCCAAAATAGGTAAAGAGGAAATCTTTGGTAGGACTGTCGGAAAACATAGCCTACACGACACAACGTCCGAAAACGGACTTAGGCTAATTGACTTTGCGACGGCACGTAAAGTCTCCATTGCAAGCACACGGTTTCCTCATCTCGACATACACAAAGGGACTTGGCGGCATCCACATCAAATAACCGTCAATCAGATTGATCACGTTGCGGTCGATGCAAGGCACGAGTCCAGTATTCTGGATGTTCGCACCTTCCGAGCATCTAACATCGACTCGTATCACTACCTTGTTGCCGCCAAGGTAAGAATGCGATTAACCCGAACGTCACAACAACGGAGTAATACTGTGAGGAAGTATGACGTCGCAAAATTGTAATCGCAAGAGACCGCCAGAACCTATGCCGATCTAATATCCCGTAACCTTTCAAAAAATCTATTGCGGTCAGCATCAAGTGCAGAAGACCAGTGGCAACGCTGCCAACAAGCCATCAGACGTGCCGCAACTGATGTGCTAGGTTTCACCAGACCTCCACCACGAAACCACTGGTTCGATGAAGAATGCAGGCAGGTACATGCAGCTAAACAATTGGCATATAAAACGGTACTGCAAAGAAGGACGAGAGCTGCTCGCCAGCCCTAGGAGCAGAAAAGACGGGAAGAACACCGGCTTCTCCAAAAGAAAAAGAGAGAGCATGAGAAGTGCGCGATCGAAGATATTGAGAGATGCTACTCCAGGAACAACGTGCGGAAGTTTTACCAACAGGTAAAAAGAACGTGTCAAGGCAAAAAAACTCGCACAGAAGCCTGTAGAGATAGGAATGGAAACCTCGTAGTAGAGTCACAGTCGGTGCTGAGTATATGTAAGAACCATTTCTGCAGACTGTTAAACGGCGATGAAGACCAAAATCCCGCTGTCAGGCAGAATGAACCATTCAACATGGACGATGATAAACAAAACTTCCGTCCACCTGAACAAAATGAATTGAGGATAGCAATATCCAAACTAAAGAACATCAAATCTGCTGGCCCCGACGGTCTACCCGCCGAACTCTTTAGAGCTGCCGGAGATGACCTGGTACAGTGCATACACCAACTCATCTCTAAAGTCTGGTCAGAAGAAAGTATGCCTGATGAATGGAACCTCAGCATCGTTTGCCCGATCAACAAAAAAGAAGATCCTCCAAACTGCGCCAACTATAGAGGAATAAGTGTCCTGAATATCGCGTACAAAATTCTTTCTGCTGTATTATGTGAACGTCTGAAACCATTTGTCAGCAACCTGATTGGACCCTATCAGTGCAGTTTCAGGCTAGGAAAGTCCACAATCGATCAAATCTTCACGCTCCAGCAGATCCTGGAAACTAACAAAGAACTCCAAATCGATACCCACCATCTCTTCATCGATTTTAAGGCCGCGTACGATAGCGTTTATAGAGACGAGCTATACAGAGCCATGTCTGGTTTTGGCATCCCAACAAAACTGATCCGACTGTGTAGGATGACGATGGAGAACTCTCGCTGCTCCGTCAAGGTTGGTACTGACCTCACAGAAGCTTTTGATGTCAAGAAAGGATTCCTACAAGGTGATGCGCTATCGTGCGATTTCTTCAACTTAATACTTGAAAAAATTGTAAGAAATTCCCAAGTTAATTCTACTGGCACAATTTTTTTCAAGTGTGTGCAATTGTTAGCATACGCTGATGGCATAGACATCATTAGTTAGAAACTTTGTCTACCTCGAATCCGCTATATCATCTAACAACAACATCTCGTTAGAAATAAAGCCAAGAATAACTCTTGCCAATCGCTCTTCCTATGGGCTAGGGAGGCAATTGAGTAGTAAAGCTCTCTCTCGAAAAACAAAGCAGACTCTTTATAAGACTTTGATCATCCCAGTCCTGCTCTATGACGCGGAGACATGGACTCTATCAAAAGCGGATGAAGATATCCTGAGTCGTTTCGAGCGTAAGGTTCTTCGCAAGATTTTCGGCCCTATCTCCGTTAACGGGCTTTGGAGGAGAAGGTTCAACCACGAACTATACGAGCTGTACAGCGACATTGACCTGGTACAAAAAATACGTATATCACGTTTAAGATGGCTAGGTCATATAGAGCGTATGGACAGCAATGCTCCGGCTCGCAGGATCTTCGATTCCAACCCAGAGGGAAGACGTAGTGAGGGAAGATCTCGCCTAAGGTGGCGCGCTCAAGTGGAAGATGACCTCAACCAACTTGGAGTGCATAAGTGGAGGCAGCTAGCCAAAGACCGAGCTAGCTGGTTGAGGCCCAGGTTTGTCCCGAACTGTAGCACCACCTAAGTAAGTAAGTAAGTAATTTACATGTAAATCGCATTGGGGGAAGTTTAAAGTTATTACACTTTCCCATAGCTTTTAGACCATCAGCTCATGAGGCTTGGTTCTTCTTAATCTCCGAACATTATGTCGTACATTTAAGACGGTCTCCGTTTCGGAGTTGGTATGACTTTGCAGTCGCTGGTTGTGTGATACAGCGTGTCTTTTAACCACTTTTGTAGCCATTTCAATTTGAAGGTCACGATGTAGATCGCTATTTCTTATATACCAAGGGGCATTTATTATTCCACGAAGGACCTTCCTTTGGAATTTTTGAATGGGTTCAGCATTTGTTTTTTTTTTTGTACAGAACAATAGTTGGGTGCCATATGTCCAAACGGGTTTCAGTACTTGCTTATATAACATTAGTTTATTCTGGATAGATAGGTCAGAGTTCTTTCCTAGTAACCAGTACATTTGTCTTTACTTCAAATTTAGTTCTTTTCGTTTCTTTTTGATGTGCTCTTTCCATTTAAGCTTTGCATCCAAAGTCATTCCAAGGTATTTGGAGGTATTGGGGTAAGGTACTGCTGTATTGTTTATAAATATTGGAACATTGTTTATGTTTTTGTTAGTAAAGTTTATATGCTTCGATTTTGTTTCGTTTAAATTGATACGCCATTTCTGCGTCCAATCACTAACTTTATCGACAGCAATTTGAAATTTTAGTGTAGCCTTCCTAATGGATTTATCTGGCACAAATATTGCCGTATCGTCAGCAAAGGTGGCCATGATAGCGTTGATGTCCACTGGAATATCCCTTGTATATAACAGATACAGGGTTGGTCCTAGGTCCCTTCCTTGTGGTACCCCGGCTTCAATTGCATAACATTATGAAGAAAAATTAATATTCTACAATGGAGTAGATATTCAAATGATATTAATTTCGTTTAGTGGGCTACATGGTCATATTTTCTCAATCCATATAATATGTACCGTGCAATACTATTATAGGGATCCTATAATTTTCGTTTATGAATGAAATCGCAATTACTATACATTTCACAGCCATATAGTAATACCGGTTCAGAGGTGTAATTTTTTGACTTGCCCATAGCAGACGCAAGCTTCTATAAGCCTTTGCAAGGGTCAAACGAATATGGTAATTCCAGCATAGGGTGGTGTTGATGGTTACGCCAAGATTTTTCGCAGATTTTACAAATTCAATAGGTGAATCGTTGAGATATAATTTTGGAAAATAAGAAGTTTCAATAATTTTCCTTTAAATAGCTAAGCACTTTGATTTGGCGGAATTTGGACAAAAGCCATTAGCTTGTGACCATAGCATTATGTGTTTTAAATCATTGCTTACTTCGTAAAATGCATTTTCCAATAGGCCTAAAATTAAATTTTCCTAAGTTGGATATTATCAGCATACATGTCTACTGAAGAATTTGTAATACTCAAAGGTAGATCGTTTATGTACATCATAAAGAAAAGTGAACCTAAAATTGATCCTTGCGGTACGCCTTTGCTCAGAGGAAGAAAACCTTATAAACCTTTGTTTGCAACTGCTTGAGATCTGTTGTTCAGGTAAGAATTTACAAGTTTCAGAGAAGATGCACAGAAATTAAATTGATTACCAAGTTTTCTACTTATAACTTGATGATTTACCATGACAAATTCCTTAGAGAAATCTAGCTATACAAGGAAAGTTACCTTATCACTATCAACGTCTTGCCTATAATGTCTTCAACTACATTTTTCAAAGCAGTAGTGCAGCTGTGCCTTGGGCGAAACCCAGATTGCTTCACACAAAGCAGACTGTTGTAAACGGTGATTTTTTAAGAGCTTGGTTTTTGAAAATTCAAAAAAACACAGAAACTTGTAAAAAGTAAATCAATTTCTGCCATTTACTTTTTAAAAATAATTTCACTTAAATGTTGCCCGCGGCTACGCTTCAGGTGGTCCATTCTAAAGGTCCAATTTTGCCAAACTTTTTCAGACATTTCGGCCGGAATCTCACCAATGACGCGTTCAATGTTGGCTTCCAAGGCAGCAATCGTGTTTGGCTTGTCCCCATAGACAATAGACTTAACATAGCCCCACAAAAAATAGTCTAACGGGGTCAAATCACATGATCTTGGTGGCCAATTGACTGCGCCAAAACGTGAGATCAACTGCTCACCAAATTCGCCTCTCAATTGATGCAAGGTTTCGCGTGCAGTGTGGCATGTGGCACCGTCCTGTTGGAACCACATGTCGACCGAGTTCAATTCTTGCATTTTCGGCAAAAAAAAATCTGTTATCATCGAACGGTACCTTTCTCCATTGACCGTAACCCTGCGGCCTTCATCGTCCTTGAAGAAGTACGGCCCAATGATGCCGCCTGCCCATAAACCGCACCAAACAGTGCATTTTTCGGGATGCATTGGTAGCTGCTGAATTGCCTCTGGCTGCTCTTCACTCCAAATACGGCAATTCTGCTTATTCACGTATCCATTTAGCCAAAAATGAGCGGAAAAAAAACCGACGTAGCTTGCGAAACACATTTTTCACAGAGCACGAGTTTTGATAATAAATTTCAATAATTTGCAAGCGTTGTTCAGGCGTAAGTCTATTCATGATGAAATGGCAAACAATACTGAATCGAAATGTCAAATGTTCGTGGAATTTGTCATGTGTGATCTGTCAAAAATATAAACGTCAAAAACCAAGTTGCAAAAAAATCACCCTTTAGTTTCTGATTTTTTTTTTGAATTTGGCAAAAGCACGATGCAGTCAAAATATTGATGTATTTGTTTATTTAAAAGTTTTTCAAATACCTTTGAAAATAAGGGTAAAATTGTAATTGGGCGGAACTCGTTAAAATATCTATCAAAAAAATTGAGCCACGTTTTTTTTAAACTAATTTGTTGTTCCCTGTTTACAAAATAATTGCATTTATGTAATTTTATTTAATTTTCCACGCAGATGGAAAGATTAATATTTGTGTATGAAAATTTCACTTCGCTTCGATATTAGCTATAAGCCAGGCTTGGAAAATGTCAAATTTCGAAAAGTGGGCTGAAATTCTTTTATAATGTATACACAGCGCTAATGTAAGGGACGCCTTAAGTCTAAAAACATTAAATTCACTCATACAAAAATTCAAGTGACAGCCGTTCTTGACAACTGTTTGGTTTTTCTGTGCTGTAATTTCTGTCCGAACAAATTTCACAAATTAAAATTTTTTACTTGCGAATATAGGTACTATAAGGCAAGTTATGGATTCGTGCAAAAAACAAAAAATATAACAATGAAACATGACATTACGATCATAGAGAACACCAAAAAAGTGGGTCCCCCAATTCCGTCTGTCTGTCTGTCTGTCCTCGAGTCTGCAGCCTAAACGGTTGGATGGATTTGCTTCAAACTTGGCATATATTGTTTGTTCGGTAATATGCCCACATGTTTTTTTTCATTTTTTTTAAGACGACAAATAACAGTAGCTCCAATACATTTTTTTCTGGCCAAAAAAAAAACTTATTTCTCTCGAAAACGGCTCCAACGATTGTCATAAAAAAAAAAAAGTTTCTTTAATAAATCAGTATGGAACATATTAGTAATTTTTGTTTTTGAAAAAAATTGTTACTTTTGGTACCTCTAGTAGTACCATTTTTTGGTTTTCGATTTTCTGGAAAACGGTTAGTTTGATTTTTTTGAAATTTTTGTGTGTGTTCCTAAATAAATACAGTCCACTTTTAAGTATAAAAATATTTTTTTTGCGTACCTACTTATAAACGGTACTTCCCATAGAACCACTTTTCATATTTTCGATTTTCTCAATATTGGATGAACCGATTAAAATAATTTTTTTTTTTAAATGCTCCCTAAAATTGTTAATAAAACTGCATACGAAAATTTTCAAAAAAAAAGTTTTTCGATTTTTTAAAAATAAATAATTTTTTTTTTGAAAAATCGATTTTGCAAAAACCAGTAACAGAATTTTTTTGAAATTCCAATTTTATATGTATATTAATAATATCTTCAAAATGGCGTTTCAAATTTTTTTCTAAAAATGTTTTCAAAATTAAATACATAAAAAATTAATTTATTAAAAAACCGCTCCAACGATTTTTGAATTTTTTTTTGATATATTCTTATTTATCCATGAATTCAACTGGCAATATTGCTCTTTCTCAAACTTTAACGACAAAGGAATATAAAAACATTTAATTATGTGTATTATCCATTTATTTCTACCTTATTATTATTCCCTTTTAACGAATTTTTGCGTACGTCACTTAATACTAAATACAATGTATGCCCTCATACATTTATATGGACATATGTATACCTACAAATGTATAATATACATTTGTAGGTAGGTACCTATGTACCTATTTCTTGAACCATCCATTCGACAATTCAGAATCAAGGTAATCTTACCTACATAGGCTATAAGCCTGCATGGGATAACTACACCTAACTAACTAAACCTCAATGGTTAATTACATTAAAGTTGTTAGCTACAAGAGCAAGTTCGTGCGATCCAGTCGTGCATTTTATTTTTTATAAAAATCGTTGGAGCCGTTTTTGTGAAAAATAAGATTTTTGTTTTTGGCCAAGAAAAAATGTATGGGGGCTACTGCTATTTGTCGTCTTAAAAAAAATCAAAAAAAACGTGTGGGTATATTACCGAAAAAATAATATGTAGCAAGTTTGAAGCAAATCCACCGAACCGTTTAGGCTGCAGACTCTAGGACAGACAGACAGATGTAATTGCGGGACCCCCTTTTTTGGTGTTCTCTATGATCGTAATGTCATGTTTAATTGTTAGAATTTTTTTTTTTTCAAATACATAACTTGCCTTATAGTACCTATAATCCCAAATAAAAAGCTTATAGTGTATAAAATTATTGTTAGTCATTCAGACGACCATGCTGTATGAGTTTTGTAAATAGAAAATTATATTGTATTGTATCTAAGATGAAACTTAATAAAACTTAGCTTAACTAACTAACTAACTAACAATACTTATCTAGTGGAATTCGAGCTGTTTACCTTCTGAGCCTTAGACAACGGAAATGAAGTTGAAGTTTTGAACGAATATCATTTTACCTCAGCTTCAGATCTGCCTGCTCCAATCCTGTTATAACTATCTAACTATTTTGTGTCCCCAAGGCAGGCACTTAGGTCCTCTCCTTTTTATCCTTACCAATAACTATGCGAAAATAAATAAATGTAATAAAGTATTGCCAAATATGACTATACGTCTATTTGCACCTTTGGCTAATGATGTGATCAGGATTACAACTTCCTGTCTCATATAGAAGAAAGAAGATATAATACGTAAAGCTAACTGACTAGCCGGATTTGTAAACGATGATCTAAGAATTTTCTAACATCTACCTATGACCAAATACTTCTATATTAATTTTGTTTGACGTCTCCTTGAATACGCTTCTCACATGGTTCCCTTATCATAATGTGCTCATAACCAGAATTGAGAGAATTATTCAGCGACATTTTCTTCGATTTTCCCTTCTAGGTTTACAAGGCAAGATCCTTTGACCCCACCTCCATATTAAGAACGCCTTCAATTAATTAACCAGAAAGCTCTGAAAGAACGAAGAGAAATAGCTGACATTCTCTTTATTAGCCGTGTTCTCGTGACTAGCAAGTACAGCAAAGTAGAACATTTTCACGAAATCGATACACACTCCAAATTGATTTTATTTATTTTAATATGGAGGAATTTTCACATCTGTGTTTTTTGCCATGCTATACATGGACTCTTGGTCGATTGTCGGTTCCATGCAAAAGCCCTATTGAAAATGGGGAGAACGATCTTTACGCCCCTCGGAGTAAAGTAGCGAACAAAAATATTACTTTCAAACGCCATCTATTGCCACTCTTGACATTCGCACCATATTTAGTCACCAGGCAAAGAAACTAGGGACATCTATTAGAATTTTGTATAATATAATATAATGAGTATTCATGAAACCATGCTAGTTTAGAAAAGTTTACGACACACGTTTCATGAACGCACCTAAGAATCAACTTGTGTAAACGTGGTTAATGATATATTTTAACTTGAGTAATAACGGTGTGTTTATAATTCTTATCTAAAATGTCGGCCAAAAATAATTCGAAGAAGAGATATAGTTATACCAAAATTGTGACACATAAAACGTCAAAATTAAATGGCAAAAGTTTTCCACATTTAACAAATTCAGATGGTAAGCCTTCCCCCATAAAATTATGCGGAAAAAGTTTACCACTTGTTGGTAAACTTTTTAATTTTGACAGCTCATTTACCATTTTACAACTTTAACTTATAATACGCAATTGTGTTAAGTCTTATAGATTTTATTTATTTCGTCGAAAAGTTGAAACAAAAACTCAAATATAGTTTAAACTTAAAAGCATGTGCTAAATTTTATTAGTCGAAAAGTAAAGAAAAAATAAATTGATATTTGATCTAGCCTTAATTGTAGTCCGCTCATCCGCAAAGAACTATAAAATAGTTGCCTACTTTTTCCTGTAGAAAAATTTTTGGATTTGCGTATGGATTTCTTTCAAAAAAAAATATGTTAAGCAATGGTACTTGATAATATTCATAAATTCCGCTGGGAGCTGGGTGGCGCTCGTGTGGTCCTAGGTGAGGAGAGATCCAACGCGAAGTTGGCTCCTAGCAGTCCATATCTAGTATGACAATGTTATAAGGGGAAAAAGAAATACAAACATGCATTATTAAAAAAATTACATCAATGCCATCTATGATTAAATAGACGTACTAATAATCGGAACTCAATTATACTTCGGATGAAAAGCAAAAGTAATTTCCAGTATGTTCTTATTGTTGTTTTCCTTGTAAAATTTTTACTTTGCTGTACTTGATAGTCACGAGAACACGGCTATTGATCGCCTTCTTTCAGTTTATATTAACTGCCCAGCTCTTTATAACTCCACCTCTTCTTACACTAACATACGTCCCTATTATACATGTTGCTATAGGTGTTAATTCATACGAACACTCTAGGTACTAACTTTAATCTTAGCACTAACCTTCTCAAATTCTTTCACCGAAATCTTCCCAATCTTTCCCATTTTTAGCTTTAACTTACTTAGTTAAGTTAGATGATTTTATTGTAGTTTGAATTACGCTGAATAAATGGGGTATTGCCCCACCAAACATTAAAAGATGGTTTGGTAACATCAAGTTACCCGCTTTGCAGTTCTTGTCGTTTGATAACTGACCAGTAGATGGTGCTTAAACTTGTCGATTTGTCATTTTTGTATATGGCATGCAAAAATAGAATCATCAACTAAAGTGATTCAGTGTGATGAAAAACAGTTGCTTCTGCTTGGGTAAATATTCATGGTTGGACGAAATGAAAAAGGTAATTGCAAAACTCTATGTAGATATATACTCGTAAAATCATGCTGGATTTTTTTAATTTTGTAGAAAAATGCTTAACCCAATGACTAAGATTTTTTTTCATCCAGTAGAGTATTTGCCTAATGCCCAGCAGACAGGTCTCGAACCTTTTCACTCTGACCACGCATGAAATAAATTTATTTTTTGTTCCCTAAACTCTCATTGAAAACATGACATATCAAAATTATTCCATATTTTATTTGAACCCAAAAATAATTATAAACCAAAAAAAAAACTTACCATCAATCTGGTGATGGTCCTTTTTTACGATTAAATAAATATCAATATTTTAAATTTGAACACAAAAAAAAAACAACAAAATTATAAAAAAAGACCTAAGCCATACCAAGTAAGAAAATTCTTGAAACAAAAACAAGAAGAACAACAGAAAGAAATATGTAATAAAAAAAATAAAAATGCAAATCATAACATTGACTCGGTTTTGGTTAGCTATGTCAAGAATGATGGGAAAGGTTATATCATAAGAAGACCTTACCATCACCAGTTTTACAGACGAGGAGTCATGATGTTTCCTAACTTAACCAAACTTTTCTGGGTAAAAGTGTTTGCATATAAATTTATTTTTTTCCTTTCAACTTTTTCACACAATGTTTTGTTGTTGCCTTGTTTTTTTTTAAAGAAAATACCTTAAGATGGGATATTTCTTTGAAATAAAAATGCTAAGGACTAGCAAGGAAACTCTCAATATATGTAAGTAAATTTTAACTTTTTTATTTCTCCGGAAAGAATATACATCTTCAACATCATTATCAGAGTTCTCACTTTATTTTTTATTAAAATGTAGTAGATGTGAGAAAAATTAATACTGTTTTGTTTATACCACTCTGTTTGTGATTCAGGTGGCCAGTTTACGCCTTTCACATTTATTGTTCGCGTAAGCAAGACCATTAAGAAGAACCAAATTATGTGATCAACTTAAGTTTATCAATTTTGTTTGTCAAGAAACATCTTTCAAAAGAACGCACCCAGATTTTCAGACAGATCTGTCAAATAGTTTTTCTGTGGGGCAGCCATTTTATAATAACGGGTTATCCATTTTGCGGTGTAAACGTAAATAAAACACATATAGAATATTTTTTTTTTCATGATATTTCTTTTTTATTGTAAGGTTTGAAAGTTGACATTATGTATGAAACACTACATCATTTAAATGACCACCACGCGAATTGTTGCAAGCATCGATTCTTTTGAGGTAATTTTCGACCATTTTTTGACACATATTGGGTGGTATCTCAGTCATAACCTGACGAATGTTGGTTTTCAAGTGCTCAAGACTTAAAGGTTTATCTGCATAAACACGGTCTTTCGCGAAGCTCCACGCAAAAAAAGTCCAGCGGTGTCAAATCGCATGATCTTGGTGGCCAGTTGATATCGCCACGACGAGAAATTACGCGGCCAGGAAACGTCTCTTGCAATAAGGCCATATTCGCTCGAGATGAGTGGCATGTGGCACCGTCTTGTTGAAACCATATATTCTCCAAGTCGTATTCTTCAACAGCAGGCAAAAAAAAGTCGGTTATCATATGGCCATTACGCTCCCAATTGACGGTGACAGTCGTTCCATCGTCGTTTTCTAAGAAGTAATGTCAAATCACACCTCCGGACCAAAGAGCGCCCCAACCAGTGACTTTTTGTGGATGTAATGACCTCTCTTCAATTACTTGAGGATTCTCAGAACCCCAAATACGACAATTTTATTTATTAACATACCCACCGAGTGAGAAATGTGCTTCGTCGCTGAAGAAAATTTTGTTCGAAAAATCGCCGTCTACCGCCTGTTGTTCAAGCACCCATTCGACATATCTACGACGTAGTGAATGATCAGCTGGCTTTAGTTGTTGTGTGAGCTTGACTTTATATGGATGTAGGTGTAGATCCAAGTGCAAAATATACCATAATTTGCCGTAAAGCAGTCCTTATTCCTGAGAACGACGAGGAATCAACACATTCGGGTCTTCGGCAACACTTTCACTTACAGCAGCCATATATTCACGAAACGAGTGAAACAATGATGCACAGGGCTTACAATATCTGTAACCAATCCAGTCTCTTCAAATTTCTTCACAATTTTGCCAATTGCTTGCGTAGTTGGACGATTATGTAAACCATAATCTCTTCTTAAAGCACGATATGTGGCTGTGGCAGAATCACCATTTTTGTAGTAGGTTTTAACAATTTTTATTCGTTGTGCGATAGTTAAGCGATCCATTTTCGTAAATGTCAGACTTTCAACTGAAAAATAAAATTGGTTTAACAACATAGTCTGACAGATGTCGATTTCCAGCCCTATACTTTTGAACCCGCAAAATGGATAACCCTTTATAAGCGCATATTCATTAAAATGGAAAAAGTGAATTTCGAGTTCTTATTAAACACATTTTTTTTTGCGAAAGAAAAACTATCACATAAATAAAATAAAATAAAATAAAATAAAATACAATAAATTAAAATAAAATAAAATAAATATTATGGGGACTCTTGACGATAGATTGGAACTATTCAACACTGTTTTACTTAATAGGTGCGGTCGTTTAAGAACAAGTGACGCCGAACCTTCTGGTCGGCCAATTGACGTGACCACAACAGTAATAGTCGAGAAAATCCATGGTTTGATAATAGACGATTGGCGAGTAAAAGAAGGCGAGATTTAAGATGCCACAGGTTTATCCCATAGCTCAGTGATTTCGATTTTTCTGCGTACGAGTCCGCAGTCGCAATTACAAAATTGCATGAGTTTGGCTAGGAACTCCTCCCCCATCCCTCATTTTCCCATGATGTAGCTGCCAGCGAATATTTGTTTTTTCAAACGTAAGGAAACAGCTCGGATGTGAGAGATTTGGGTTGAATTAAGAGGCATTCGCTGAAACAAACACTTACGAGTATTTTGAGGGGCTCGGAAAATCTTAACGGATTCATCGTGAGGTTTGATTTTCAAAAGGCTTTTTTAGCCAGGTCACGCTTGACACCTATCAAACTGGTTTGTCATTTTTGTTTGGGATAGTTTGGCAAGCGATCATGCAAACACTCAAACCACAACACGAAAATCAGCATTCTGTGCGAAATGTTTTTTCGGTGTTTTATCGTAAGATTTTGTTCAGTGACGAAGCCTATTTCTGACTCCATCGATACGTTAATAAACACAATTGGCGCATTTAACTTGATGACAAACCCGAAGAGTACCAAGAGCTACCATCACATCCATTAAAAACAACGTGGTTTATGGGCTGGTGGAATCATTTGATTATATTTATTAAAAAATGAGGCAAATCCGTCAATGTTATTGCATAATGCTAATGAAATATGTCTTTTCTCGGGTTACGAGTAGAGTACATTGACACCACCGAGTAGAGAAATGTTCCTTCCACTTTCTTCTGATCGTCATCCAGAGAAATGTCATAGAGAGAAATGTTCCTTCCACCTTCTTCAGCTGATCGTCATCCGTAACCAGCAGGGTACCGTCGAATCCTTGACACGATGTGTTTTTTCTAGATTTATTTCCAACCAATTCTTTGTTCATCTTGTAGAAAGTGCTACTGTCGCACCTAAACCTGCATTCTCAGCATGCTCTGCGAGGATATTTATACGGTTTCGTTTTTCTCGCCAGATTTCTTCTTCTGCACTTATTTCTTTTCCTACGATACCTAATGTGAGTTGGGATCTGATAGCATTTTATTTTCAATATTTCTCCAGGTATCTGCCGAGAGCCATGTGATGTTGCTTCTCTGCCTTATACCTACACACTTGAGCGCTGCAGTTGCAAAGGTATTTTTCACAGTGCTGCAGTACTGCCAGTATTTTGTGTAGTCGCACCGCCGATTGTTTCTTCTTCGGCGGTCCTTGTATTTATGGCTCACTGTAGGATCCCAAAGTGTGCAGGTATTGTACCTGTAAATGGCAGATCTAGTATTCAAACAGAGTGCCTCCAATGACTACCCCATTTGGATTGCAAAAGTAAACAAACTGATATCCATTGTCGTTCCATTTTCCAATGCCGTGGTTAACCCCCATAACAGGCTTAAATACAACCTTAGGGTAATGTCTCTTCGTCCTTTGGGTGTCCGTGGCATTTTCATTTGGGGTATAGCACTGGATGATAATAATCTTTCTTAATTTACTCTGGAATATAGCTATCAGTATCCTCAGTATCCGTTGATAGGCTTCGAAATTATAGGACTTCAAAGAGTATTTGGAGTCATCATCAGTACTATTCCGGAGTAACGGGTGTTTTGAGTTGATTTTTCAGAGTAAATAAATATGGTGTTTTTCGAACCATCTTACTTCGGGCAGTCTCAAGATATCCAGGTTGTATCATAGGAATTTTCTCTCAAGTTGGAGGAATCAGACATTTTTGGGCCCTTCTAGAATATTATCAAGAAGAATTTTAACATTCCAGAATTCAATCGTTGTCTTTGTTCGATAGTAAAAAGTCGTCATCGCTAAATCATGATGACTATGTGGTAGGTTGTCAACCCTCAGCTCACGTAAGGTATGTGTCGAGAATGTTGGTGACACCGATTAATTCCGCTAATTTGATCCGCCCCACTTGCCAACTTTTTAATGGGCTCATCTAAGACTTCAGGAGACTTTAACAGCCAGCCAGATCCGACAGAGCGATTAAAGTGTTGCTATTTTTGTCTTCTGTTCAAAACTCGCGATTATTAGTTTCGCAGGTCAAGTCCTGGTGGACGAAACCAGTATTCGATGGCTAACACTTAAATAAAAAATAAAATAAGCACAATTCGTGTGTAGTATTCGTAACATCACATTAATCTTGCCATTGATAGACCCATATTTTTCGCGCGCATAAATGATCCTTTCGAATAGAACGAAATTCGAACACTCTGATTTGTTTTTCAGATATTAAACATTAGTTAAAATTTTGTTCACTCCCATCCGTTTAGTTTTATTATTTATAAAAAAAAATACCAGCTTCTTTCGTCACTTTAAGTGTGAGTATTTTTATTTGGCACTATTCTGCCACATTATATTTTTGTCTATTCACCAATCAATTCAGCATCAGCATTCTTAAGCGATCATTGCCACGTTCAGAAGTGAAAAAGAAATAAACACTCGTACGTAGCTCTAAAAGGAATAAGTGAAAAACTAAACCAAGCCAAAGTTTTTTTTTGACAACTCACACTGCTCTCAACTAAAAAAGAATGAAAAACGGCTCTTATGCTTGAAACAGATTAAAGCAGCATTGTCAACAGCAAGCAGCGCGCTGGGTATGGTAACAACATTTTTTCAAGCATATTGCTACTACCACCGTTATGTCCAACTATTCTGCATTTTTTTTTATTTTTTGCAGTATCGTGTCACCTAATATTGTAGCAAATCGAGTACGACATTGACCACTGCGGACTCGCCACCGTAATATATCTTCCAAACGGGCTTATGGAGTTGGAGGATTATGTACCTGTACATACTTACAATTACAGTAAGGTGCGCTGGCCACGCATCTCCAACGCCTTATTGAGCGAATTACGATCATATGGTATATCCCCACCAAATGACATGAACCTGACAAATACTGAAATCGACCGATACTTGAAACAAATGGACGAAACGATTCTACGAACAATGAACAGAACAATACCGAAATACAAAGAACGTAACGCAACCGACATGTACCGTAACGCGACCATTGACGCACTACACAGACAAAAAAGTGGTCTACTGACAAGAATAAAACGCTTGTACAGACGATTTACTGACACACGAGATCTGGAGATTAGGACACTGAAGTCGTCCATCAAAAACATCAACAAATTGATCAAAGTAAATTATAGGTTGTTTATTAATTTGTTTTGAGACAATAGAATTCGGGCCGTTAACTTTATCGACCCAAGTATGTTCCCAAAAATTAATAAGATTTTCAGAAGAAAGCATCAAAACGATATTCCGTGTCATAAGCTCCAGAGGACGACAGAGAACAGAGACGTACTCCTGACAGCAGGCATAGACCAAGAGGATGCCGTATTGGACGTTGACCTCTTCATAACCGAAGTTCCGCAGGAGAAAGTGGAGGCTGTGTGGGTTGCTATCCAGCAAGTGTACCAGGTGAATGCTAGCATTCGCCCGAATCATGACCTGGAGAGGAGAGCTCTGCTCTATCACTTATATCTCCTGAACGACATAACCGAATGGCGATCTGAGAACCTTGGTTTTACCGGGTTTAATGATGAAGATTTGGCAAAAGCCACAATCGCCGACCGAAATGGGCCCAGTCCCCTATTAATTTCAAAGAATGAGCTCCAGCTATAAGTTATAAGGTAATAATAAATAAAAATGAATTACAAAAAAAAAATTGAAGCAAAGTTGCCAGCAGTGCACCAGGAACAGCAATTTTAGGACCTTGGCCTAACGACGCTGTTGACGTTGCTGGTGCTCGTTAAATCGGTTTCCCGCTTTATAAGTTTAATGTCTCTTCTTTCATATTCATGGGTGAGTTGTTTAAGATACCAAAGAAGTGGCATCACTGTTCGGTATTGATGGCGCCGTTAAGTTGTTCACAGATTGTTTTAGAAAACACTTTACAGGTTGTCTTCAGGTTTAAAATGGGGTAGTTTCTACTGTGATAGAAAAACAAAAAAAAAACACATAAAAAAGGTAAAATCATGTTGACCCTTATTACTCGCAAATCAATATAAATCTTTATTGGAAGATAACAAACTGTTCTACGAAAAAAAAAACTACCTACTATAATAACATAGGTACAAAAAAACGATTGATATTTTGTGCATAAAGGCTTTTTGAATTTTTTTTTTTTTGTAAATACATTTCTATTTATTTTAAATATTCAATATTGAATTAGCCAAGAGTATAATGTGCTTTTAATAAGCACCAACAAAATATTTATCCAGAAACATTTTCAATATTTCCACCACCATAAACGACTTTGAACAAATATTTAATAATAACTTGAAATTGATATCCAACTGATGCTAATGCATAATACTCGTAATGCTATCATTCCAGAAAAATGTTGGTCCGACTAACACGTTGCCAACGATAATCATAATGATGTTCTTCGCCCTTAATTAGTCTAATTTATTTACATTTTCCTAATGAACACAGTGAGGGTTTTCTTTATTTATTAAAAAAAAAAACACAGAACTTGTACATCAATTATTTTTCTGTGGTTTTAATAAATGTAGGTTATTACATCAAGATAATAAGGGATGTGTAGAGAATATATTCGCTCAAAAAACATTAGTAATTATCATACTAATAATTTAAATGAGGTCTTAATTTCCGAAAGCTCATGTTTACTTTAGGTTCTAAGATTATTAGTATTAAACAAATAAAATGGGGTAAGTTATTCGACTAGGATATATGAAGTTCCCTCACATTACTGCACTATAGGTAGGTATCATCCTCTAATTAATTGCTTATAAAAGATTAATAAGCTGCAAAATATAGATATTTCCTTCATTATATTGAGGTTTTGAAAAAGGCTTGAACGGATGTGGGTTTGAATGAGATAAAATGAGGGCAGTGATTACGTGCTCTTTGTACTTTTCTCCGCTTGTAAATCGTTTCTAAACAGATATACTTTTGTAGCGGTCGTAAAATCGATAATAAAGTAGTGGAACAATTGATTTAATGCATTCCTACGTTATTTCTCTAGATGTGCCGAAAGGTTGACGAACGGGTTGAAGTTTACACATTATGGCAGTTTGGGCGATGAAGTCAAAGCAGTTATCAGATCAGAAAGCAGTTATAGGCTCAATTAGCTCTGAGGTATCAAACCGTAACTAATTTGCTTTTCAACAAAATTGACAATTTAATCTCTCAGAGGGGGCTTCCAGCTATAGATATTTGAATGTGACGTTTTGTCGGATATCCATCCGCTTCCTTCGCATGACAAGATATTTCCGATGGAGTTCATCATATCCTGAGAAAACCAGACTTCTTTGAATTAATTTCCACTATTGATAAGAATACAAGTTCTAGAATACTTACACAATTAAATAAAACTGGCTATCTTTGTAAATGTTACTAAAATAAAAATAATTAAACCATATGCCGGCAACTGTGCAAAACGCAGTTACTTCTATCAACAGTTTGTATCCGTTGAACTCGTAATATTAAATAATTGACGGAGAAAATTTAATAGGCGGAGAGCCAGCTACAAAAATTGTAACGTCATTTCATTAAGAAAATATTTGGTATCATATTAACATCCCTATTAATAAAAACAGCTTAGTCCACTTTAAGTCCATGGACTTACAAAACCATGGAAATATAGTTAGACCATGGACTAAAATTAACTATTAATAAAAAATCGAACAAAATCTACTACAGTATCAACTCTATCTCTTTTTATTCTATGTCCCTGTAAATTTTGTTCTTAAATGTCAATTCTTAGTCCTTTACTAGACCAGCGTCTTAGATGGTCTAGCGAAACACTAAGTTGGTAAACGTCAAATAGCAGAGATTCTGTTTTATTAATATCATTTCGCACTTAATCGACGGAATAAGTCCTAAGCCTTCCCTAGTTCATGTTTATTAATTTGTGTAAATGAATTGTCTGTCACTTATGCGTTTGTGGGAAAAAGTGTTATTTCATCAAAACTGTTTTTTGTTTGATGACGGTAAATAGTATTTTATGTAACATTATAAATAGAATGCACGACTGGATCGTACGAACTTGCTCTTCTAGCTAAAAACTTTAATGAAGCTATAATGAATTGTCGAATTACATTGGTAGTTATATAAGTACCTACAAATGTAAATTGAAATCTAGGTTATGGATTTTAATTATGGATGGTACCTAGGTATGTAATTATGTACTTATGTTAATGAAAATGAAGGTTGGGATGCAGGTTGGTAGATATATAATATGCATACGTAATTTTTAAAGACACATTTGCATATGTAAATGAATAAGGGCCAACATTGTATGTAGTATTCAGTGACGTATGCAAAAAATCGTAAAAGGAAATACATATAATAAGGTAGAAATAAATGGATAATAAACATACATAATTAAATGTTTTTATATTGCTTATAGTGGTTATAGTTTGAGGGAAAACAAAAATGCCATTTGAATTTATGGATAAATAAAAATAAAAGGCACGACTGGATCGCACGTACTTTATCCTATGTTCGATTATATTATATGCAAACGATACTTAATAGAAACGGCTAAAAGTATTTTTAAAGTCGTTTTTCACTTAATTTTTTATATATACAAATTCTTAAATTTTTTTCTTAAAAAAATTGGTATGAGCATTTTAGATGTTTAATTATATAAATTTACCGCCCACCCGTTTTCGAAATATTGATTTTTCAAAAAAAAAATATTTTTTTTTCAAAAATCCAAAAAAAACTATTTTCCGAAAACATTGAAATGCAGTATTATTGAGAATTTAAGGGAGATCCTGTATACAAAGCTTGATCGAAATCCGTTCAGCCGTTTATGAGAAATTCGAAAATCAATAAAATGCTTGTATGGCAGGTACCGTTAATAACAAAATATTTAGATCATAATGTAGACCATACTCAAATTAGTTCACACACCAATTTGTATTAAAATCGTTTGAGTCGTTTTCGAGATTATTAAGATGGTAGAAAAATTTGTACCGTTATTTTTGGGGCTAAGACAACGAATCAAAAATCGATTTTGGACAATTCACCTAAAACGCCTAAGCACCAAGTTTGAACTAAATCGGTTCAGCCGTTTAGGCTGTAGATCGTTCTACAGACAGAAAGGCGGACAGACAGACAGACGGAATTGCGGGACCCACTTTTTTGGCGTTCTCTATGATCGTAATGCCATGTTTGATTGTTAGAAAAAAAAATTTTACGTATACATAACTTGCCTTATAGTACCTATAATTGCAAGTAAAAATCAAAAATCGATATAGCGGTTTTATGAAAAAATATTTTTTTTATGTATAAAATTTGAAAAACATTTTTGGAAAAAAAATTGAAACTCCATTTTTAATATATTATAAATATACATATAAAATTCAAATTTCAAGAAAATTCAGCGACTGCTTTTCGAAAAATCGATTTTTCAAAAAAGAAATTTATTTATTTTTTAAAAATCGATAAACTTTGTTTTAGAAAATTTGAGTATGCAGTTTAATTAAGATTTTTAAGAAGCATGTGTATACAAAAATAGTTTTAATAGGGACATCCAATAGTCAGAAAGACGAAAATAAGAAAAGGTGGTTCTATAGAAAGAACCGTTAATAAGGACGCAAAATAAAACATTTTTGTACTTGAAAATGGACTGTACTACGAGTAATATAAGAACACACACATTTTTTTATAAAAATTCTTGGAGCCGTTTTTGAGAAATACGTTTTTTTCTTAACGGTTTTTTAACAATTGTATGCCAGGTACCATAGATTTTTATTTTCAGCTATTCAAGAAACCACCCAAATACGAAGTTTCGAAAAAATCTATTGAGTCGTTTTCGAAATTTTGTGTTTAGAAAAAAAATTAATTTATGTACAAATACATTTTTTTTGAAAAATTAACTGTTTCCCAGAAAATCGAAAACCAAGAAAATGGTTCTATTAGAGGTACCAAAAATAACCATTTTCCCAAAAAAAAATTACCAAAATTACCCTTTCCTTTCATTAATGAACTAATTTTTTTTATAAAAATCGTTGCAGCCGTTTTCAAGAAAAATAAGATTTTTGTTTTTGACCAAAAAAATATGTATGGGAGCTACTATTGCTTGTCCTCTTAAAAAAATGAAAAACCCGTGTAGGCATATTACCGAAAAAACTATATGTACCAAATTTGAAACAAATCTACAATTGTTTAGGCTGCAGACTCGAGGACAGACAGACAGAAAGGCGGAATTGCGGGACACACTTCTTTGGTGTTCTCTATGTTCGTAATGTCATGTTTGATTGCTAGAATTTTTTGTTTACGAATGCATAACTTGCCTTATAGTATGTACCTATAATCGCAAGTAAAAAGGCAGACAGCTTAGTTGGTACGAAAATGGGGACAGACTGCGCGGAAAGTCGAGGAACTCTGGCGCCCAAAAATAATAACAGTATTTTGTAATTTTAAATAAAATAAAATAAATTATCTGGTTTCTGACGTTTATACGCGATTTCCGCCGTTGCATGAATACTCTTAATATATTATTTTCACCTGAGATTTTAGGGACACTAGGGCAAGTTATTCATTCGCAAGCAAAAAAAAAAGAATTCTCAAACATGACATTACGATAATACCCTAAAAAAGTGATCGAAAAACAATGTGTATCTGTCAGTCTGTGTGTAGGTATAACGGTAAGCGATTACCTTCACATTTTGTATGCCTTTTTCTTTTGACATTCCTCGCGGAGCCTCTGCGGTAGCCAAATTAATATTGCATTACAAATTTTGGATAACCTTTTTTCTAATTAAAATTAATTTTTAATTTTTGAAAATACAAAATATATTTACAACTAATCAATAAAAATTTAAAGTTTAAATTTTATAATCAGGTATATATTAATAAACTCTAAAAGCCTGCATTCCAAAATTTCAAACGATTTTTGTTAAAAAAACTAAAAATAAGAAATAGAATTTCATCAAAATGCGTCCTTCAGTTTTTGAGATACTTTTTAACAATTTTCATTTACCCGTTACATCTTATGGTGTTCGTCGCTTTTTCGAAATTTGTTTTATTAAATATTTAAAATGTTCATAGCAAAATTTATTTTTTTGAGAAAAAAATTAAGAATTTTTATATATAAAAAAATAAGTGAAAAACGATTTTAAAATCTTTCTTAAACTGTTAGAACGCTTATACGAGTATCTTATGCAACTAAGAAGAGATTCATCAGTACCAAATGTAGTTAATTCCAACAAACGACCTTAATGTCAAACTCTATCAATTGCTTCTAAAATATCTATAGTGCAGTAATCTTGCTTTCTCCAAAGAGCAGGAAGGACTTTAGACATGAAAATTTATATCAGTTCGGTAAGATATACCAGTATGTACCATCAGATCAGCAACGGAGCTGAGTACGGAAAAAAGATGATAGATATCAGGTCATGATTCGATTCAGAAGACCAGCGGGACATCGGAACACGCTGTCAGCCATAAGTTGCCGAAGCATTACTATCAATCTGCTTGACGGGTCAAAACTAACAGCTACCCTAAAAAAGTCGAATTTCGCTTTTCACCGAATCCACCCCATAATCCGGAAAAGGAATGGACTCAGCCAGAAGACGAAACTGCTTATCTATAAACAACTTCTCAGGCCCATTATCACATATTGTTTTCCTGCATGGTTCGCAGTATCCAAGATCAGCATGAGAAGGCTTGTAATGTTTGAGAGGAAAATCCTCCAGATCTGCACGGGACTCCACTTTGACCAACGACGACAACGGCACTTGCCACCCCCCCTGGCTCTGACCGAACAATCATAATCGTTATATTTTTATTATTAAATAAATTTTCACAAAAACGACTGCTTAAATGTACTTGTTTGTCAGAGTCCATATTTTGCCAAGTGGATCTCGTGTGTTTCGACACCAATGGCGTGCTGATTATTCTTTTATATCGTATTCTGCCAAAATGAGAGGAGTTATTTGTCGGAATTGTGTTCTTTTGAAGCCCAAAGTTGAACTCGGACTTCAAGGTCGGTTCATTATAAATAAATTCACAAAGTGCAAAGACTGCCTATAAATTTGTTAAAGATCACAAAGCTGGCATTGTGAATCTACTGGAAAAGTAAATAATTTCTTCAAAATTTTAGAAAACAAAGTCAAAAGTGTTGACCAACTTATACATTCTTCATTAAAAAAACAAATTGCAACAAACAGAAACAAAATCCTTCCAACAATATTCCTTTGAGAGACAAGATGGATGAAACTGCAGTTTTCAATAACTTGCTGCATTTCAGAAAAGATGCCGGAGATTAAATTTTAAGAGACCATCTACTCCATTCACCTGCAAATGCAACATATATTTCTCACCGTAAACTAAATGAGCTGATTGAAATCTGTAATGCAATTTTAAGAGAGAAACTAGTTGAAGACGCCAACAAAAGCCAATTTTTGTCGGTTATTGCGGCATGCGATTTGTGCAAATAATGCCAACAGGCAAATTCCGCGTGCGAGAAAAAATTTTTAGGCTTTGTGACACTGCAAAGTATGGAGCGCATACGATATTAACGTCATTAACCAATTTCGGATTAAATTTGTCAAAAATTGTTGGTCAATCTTATGATGGGTGCTCAACCATGGCCGGGAAATTGAGTAGGGTAAGAAAACGGATTAGGACATATTTATATCCGCAGGCAAATTTCCTTCACTGCAGCTCACACAAATTAAATCTGGTCATTAACGACGTAAGCGAAGTTACTGAAATCAGAAATGCTGTCGGGACGATTAAGGAAGTTATAACTATTTTTCGCGAGAGTCCCTTAAAACGGAAGTATGTATACCCAGTGTTCCTCTGTTTTGTGAAACAAGGTGGACGGCAAAATACAAAAGCATTCGAGTTCTCAGAGGGAATATCGTTGTTGGAATTGAGGCACTGCAAAAGCTTTCGGAAGAGGGTTAGAATACCAAAGCAACGTGTCCTACAACTTTATTACTCTTCCACAAATTCGAACTTTTAAGTTTTTTTTGTTTGTGATATCACATTACTCATCGATGCTAGAACCTATTGCTATTATTTTACAGGGCGTTGACCAAAATCTGTCAACTGTAAAAGATTAGAGCAATGTTTGGAATAAATTGTTTCAACAAAATTGAGAATATTCTAACTACGAGTATTGCATTAAATTTTTTATAATTTTGCACGAGATCAATTTTAACACAGCGCGGGCATCCCGTAAAAGAAGAGAAAGAAGGATAGGAAAGATGTGTGGCGCGATGTTCTGAGTTTAGAGCTGGTTGTTACCTCAGATTTGTCTCCAGGGATAGCGGCTGAACTAATGCGGAGAAAATTACCGTGTCTTATTTATTTATATCTCTTATAATTCGCATTATTTTATTTATTTCGTTGTCATATATATGAGTACTTTACTCAATCACATGTTGTTAGTGTTGTACCTGAACAGCATGTAATGAGTAAACCAGAAACTCATCTTATGACAATTTTTAGAATTGTTTTTTAATGGAATATAAGAAGACATAGATAACTGCAGGAATCGAACCTGCGACCACGAGGTTGACAGGCGAATACACAACTATCGCGCCACGGCCATCCCCAAATGCTTGAGTGAGTCAGTCATAGTTTTAAGATGGCCAAGAATAATTCACAAACAAATCCATCCATCAAATATTCCCGGTTCTTCCCCCAAAGTTATTTAAGAAAAGCTATTTATATTCCGTACATCGATTTCCTGATAATGCCGCTTACAGAACGTTTTTCAGGAGAAAATGAAGCTGCATTTGAGCTATCACCAAAAAATATGTAAATAATGGATTCTCCAGAAATCGATATAATTATACGCAAAATAATGGAGAAATATGGCTGCTTTCTGGATAATTTCCTGGCAGAGTCTAAGATGTGGTGCAGTTTTAACAAAATATGGACTAATGGAAATGATTGTTCAAACATTTCTGATTTATTGAACAGTGTAGAGGAGTTTTATTCATCGATTTTTTCAGGTCTTTGTATAGGGCTCTACAGAAACTACTTGCACCGCTAAGCGATCGTTCAGCACTTTACGCAAAGTAAAAACTTGGCTTAGATCTACAATGACCGAAAAACGGCTTGATTCTTTGTGCATGACTTACATTCATCGAAATATTTTGAAAGAACAAACAAACTTTTACAACGAAATAATTGACCGTTTTGGGAAAGAGCCCAGTTGCTATTCTCTAAGTGACAAATGTTGGAAAACAATGATATATGTGCTTCCTTTTATAATTATTTAACGTCAACACGAATAAAATGTCACATTTTCTAGTCCTAAAATTCTAAAATTGCATATTCATTTTTTATCTCACCTCCACCCACCCCCCCTGCTCTGGCAAAAATCCTGCCGGCGCCTACGTATATATCAGTTCAATAAACATTGTTATATTATATTACAGGGCATGATTCGCAGCTCCAAAGTTGTTCGAAATGAGGAAATATCTAATTAGTGGAGAGAAAGTAACTTTCTCCAAAGGCGTAACTCATGCTTTGCTAAAGTGATAAATAGTTGAAGAAACCATATTAATCCTTTACCCAAAGTATATTTACATACATACATTCCAACATTTATATGTAACTAAGGTAATACTAAATTGTGACTTGATTTAATAGGAACACATTGTATTAACATTAATCCTGTATAAAATTCTTCTCTTCTCTACTACATAAAGCCTATATGTAGTTAAATCAAATAGAATTAGAAAAGTAAGTCCTTAATGATGTTTACAAAGTATTCTGCATTTTATTATGCTCTCGAGGTTTGTTGCAAATAATTCTCGAAAAACTGCCACGTCGTCGCGTTGTCGCTATCGTTTGCAAACTTAGGAGATTTTACTAATTCCACTGACAACAGCTAGATAATTAGCTGATAGTATGACGAACACTAAATACACCAGTAAAATCAACACTACAAGGCGAAGTGTAGGCAAAATGACTCATAGCATATCGCAAGGACTCTTGTTTTTTTTTGATTTTTTATATTAAACACAAAACCAAGTGGTTTTTGTTGTATATTCAATTCAGGTCACGAGTCCCAACGAAGAAGAAATATTTGATTTTGTAATTTAGTACATTTAATTTCTGTCATCAGACAGTGAGGGAAGACATCTTAATGGAGTCGTCTTGAGAATCCAGTTTCCTGTGGATTACAAATTAACGAACTGTTCGTGTTGGGATACACAGAGATATACACAAATAGATACATGCCTACATAATACAAAGCTAAACAAGGATGTTGCTAATTTTGAATGAGTACGGGTTGTGGTGGCATTTTATTTATATAATGAGCACTACTTGTCATTTAAATAGCTTAAAGTGGTTAATTGTTCATGTTGGCTGATGATGACTTTGTTGAGCGGGGAGCAAAGAGTCAGTATATTGAGTAAAAGTTATGATCAACACAATCAATCGTAAGAATTCTAATTTATGTAAAAAATAAATTCGGAGAACTTATACTCACCAGTTTTTTGCAAGCCCGTAGATAGTGAAAAATATTTTGGGGATGAAATGATTTTTCAAAACAAAAATCTAGCTAGTAATCTAGACAATTGACCGGAGATGAAGTGGCGATCAAGGATAGGTTAGGTTGACGTTGCCATCAGGAAAACAACTGACACACTTAGACATTAGATAGGTTCATTGTGATACCACATGAAGAGATATTAACTCTTTAATTAATCCAATTGGAGCCTCTAATGAAGCGGTGTAGAAGGTGCATCTATCTGTGATTAAGATCACTGGTGTCGTCGAAAAAGTATTCCCCCAGGCGCAATCTACGTCCTTGGGAGAGAACAGGATATGAGCAAAGAAGAAGGGAGATAGTCTCCTCTTCCTCGTCATCCATACAGCTTCTACAAAAATCATTGGAGAAAACGCAGTCTTTTGGCGTGTCTGCCAATTAAACACTGTCCAGTTATAACACCTATTACGGAGCCAAGATGTTTCCTGCTCAAAGAGAGTACACCATTTGAGCGTCTTGGGTCTATTACTGGCCAGATTTGTCTGGTAGCCAGGCAAGTAGTCATGTTTGACCATCTAAAATTTATTTGTTTTATGGAGTTTTGATGTAACTAGAATTTGCTTGTAGCTATAGGCTTACCGATTTTTTCCATTTTCGGTAGAATATGAAGGGTTCCTTTTCTGGCGAGTTCATTTCATCGGCTTTGCAGTTTCCCAAAATATCTCTATGTCCCGGCATCCAAATCAGGTGAATGTTAAACTGTTCTGCCATCTCCCTGAGATATGATTGACAATTGCGGGCAGTTATAGAGTTTGCGGAAATAGTGCCAAGTGATTTGAGGGCTGCTTGACTGTCAGAGAATATGCGGATATCCCGCATGTGGATATCACGTTTTCTCTTAGCCAGGATAACACTTCTTTAATCGCCAGAATTTCCGCTTGGAAAACGCTACAATGGTCAGTGAGACGGACAGAGAGACTAAGATTTAGTCTGTCCGAGCACATTCCGCCACCCACTCACTCTTCGGTTTTTGAACCGTCCGTATAAAAGTGGGCTGACTCATCTTTTAAGAACCTCTCATCCTCCCAATCTGATCTTTGTGGGGTGGTAACTTGGAAGTTCTTGTCGAAGATTAGCTGGTGTGAATTTGTTCAGAATATTGAGCTTTGAGATGAATAGTTGAATTCGCGGCCACTTGTTTGCTAAAAGTGTTGAGGGGTGTAAGGTTAAGTAGTACGTTAATGGCAGCCGATAGTGTAGAGCAGAGTGCTCCGCGGATCCATAAGCTGGCTGACCTTTGGACTTTATTTAGTTTTGTCACAATAAGTGATTTTGTCCAATGCAGTCTATCATACTGCTACCCCATAAGTAAGTATTGGTCTGAAAACCGCTGTATAAAACCAGTGGGTAATCCGTGGGGAAAAGCTCATTTATTCCCAATTGCTTTTTTGCAACCAAAGAGTGCAACTGTTGCTTTCCTTACTCTTATTGGATTTTCAGCTTAGTTTTTGTCTAGTATGATACCTAGATATTTGTCTTCATCTGAGAAAGTCAGCGGCGTAGCATTTATTGATGGTGCAATAAGTTGGGGAATTTTATATTTCCTATAGTGAAGAGGACAAGTTCTGTCTTGGCCGGGTTAATATCCAGACAACATTTGGTTGCCTAAATTTATAGTCTATTAAATGCATTTTGTATTAAGTCTGTTAGAGTTGGAGCGCTTACCTGTTACAACAATGGCAATATCATCAGCAAAAGCTATTACCTTATAGCCCTCTGCTTCTAGGTCTATCAGCATTTCGTTTGCCACTGTGTTCCATACAAGTCACAAGGATAAGTCACCACCTTGTAGATTCCCTCTGCTGACATACCTTCTTTCTGAGTAGTCCCTCAATTATAAAATACTATTATTTTATTTTTATAGAGATCTGGTAAGTTGTGGAGGTCCTTAGACCCGCTCTGGATTCGAAGAGATTTATATTCAACATACGTAGTTATAAACCTGAGCCTATCTCCATATTTACCTCGGGATCCCTTGGCAGCACAGTTTAAGGAAATTGATTGTTTTTTGTTAATTTTGCGGGACATGTGAAGAATTTTCATAAAAATATATCAATCAACCAACGAAAAAACAGCTTCCTTATTTTTACTTGCGATTATAGGTACTAAATATAAGGCAAGTTATGTATTCGTAAGAAAAAAATGTTTGTTCTAATAATCAAACATGACATTACGATCATAGAGAACACCAAAAAAGTGGGTCCCGCAATTCCGTCTATCTGTCTGTCTGTCCTCGAGTCTGCAGCCTAAACAGTTCGGTGGATTTGCTTCAAACTTGGTATATTGTATACCAACATTTTTCAAAAAAAAATTTTTGGAAATTATTTTTTTTTGAAAACTCAAAATATCGAATTATTTCGATAGATTTTTTCAAAACTTCGTATTTGGTGGTTTCTTGAATAGTTGAAAAAACTATTTTTGTGGAATAAAAAACAACGGTACCTCCCATACAAATGTTAAAAAAGCGTTAAGAAAAAATTTATTTCTCGAAAACGGCCCCAAGAATTTTTGTTCTTAAAGTACAGTTCACTTTCAAGTATAAAAATATTTGTTTTTGTGTACTTATTAACGGTACTTCCCATAGAACCACTTTTCATATTTTCGATTTTCTCAATATTGGATTAAAATAATTTTTTTTATAAAAATGCTCCCCAAAATTGTTAATAAAACTGCATACGAAAATTTTCAAAAAAAAAAAACGTTTTTGGATTTTTAAAAAATAAATAAAATTTTTTATTTTTTTTGAAAAATCGATTTTTCAAAAACCAGTCACAGAATTTTTTTGAAATTTGAATTTTATATGTATATTAATAATATTTTCAAAATGGCGTTTCAAATTTTTTTCTAAAAATGTTTTCAAAATTTAATACATAAAAAATTAATTTATTAAAAAACCGCTCCAACGATTTTTGAATTTATTTTTGATATATTCTTATTTATCCATGAATTCAAATTGCATCCTTGTTTTCCCCCAAACTATAACAACTAAGCAATATAAAAACATTCAATTATGTGTATTATCCATTTATTTCTAATTTATTATTATTCCTTTTTTACGAATTTTTTCGTACGTCACTTAATACTAAATACAACGTAGGCCCTCATACATTTATGTGTACATATGTGTCTTTAAACATCACATGAATCTTATGTATGCATATTGTTCGTAAATGATGAAATTGTATGTATATAGTTACCTACATACCTGCGTCCTTCATTTTCATTATTATATGTACATGTTTACATACTTAGGTTACATCAATATGTCTATATATGTAGATATATTTTACTCTCCCAAATTACAAAATTAAAATCCATAACTTAGATTTAAACATACATTTGTAAGTAGGTACCTATGTAACTATTCCTTGAATCATCCTTTCGACAATTCATTATATTAAGAAGCAAGGTAATCTTACCTACATAGGCTTTAAGCCTACATAGGATAACTACACCTAACTAACTAAACTTCAATGGTTAGCTACATTAAAATTGTTAGCTACAAGAGCAAGCTCGTGCGATCCAGTCGTACATTCTATTTTTCTTTCGACTACTATACTAAGTCGCCTAATCAAGTAGTTATAATTTCAAAGTAAGTAGTCTTGGACAGGTACCTCCCCAATGAGAAGACCAGCAGGTACCGCATATAAAAGCGGCCGTGTTCTTTGCAGCTCACAGTTTATAGAATAGTTCTATTGCAATCAGCTATATAACGAGTTCTCAGCTCCCTCTTTGTGTATACCACGGAGCATTCACTTATACCAGATCAGAACGAGAACACTACCTTGCGGAACACCACCAATTATTTCCTTTAATAACGAATATTCCCTATATTCGATATAAAATGCAATAATGTGATATATTTTTTCCAGAAATAATCTTCGTAGTTTGTACATTATACAATTGTACTAGATGTACTAGATATTGCTGAACGCTTGGCAGAAGTCTAGCAATGCGCAAAATCACACATTGTTATCGCCTAAGGCTTCTTATTTTCATTAGTTATTTTATAGACCTTATCAAGTTGAGTGGTTTTTCCGGAAATCAAACTGATGATCTGAATTACTGAAATAAGTATTTTTTTCTCAAACTATGGGAGGTAATTTCTTTATACAGAATTGATTCTCATGTAGCTCGTCCTACAGATCTTCCTCCAATTTGTTTTCGTCAAAAAAAAACTCAAGTTTTGGCAGTGTTGTCCGTATGATTTCCTCGTGGAAGCCGAAGCAGTAGAATTTTCAGGTCAACTTTGCTGAATAAGCCAAGTATATTCAGATTTTTTTCTTAACTTAGCATAAGTGACTAGCTTATAGGCTCATCATTATATGTTTTTCCTTTTCACTCTGAACAGCAAACGTTTTTGATACGATCTATATTTGGGAGTTGGGACCCCTAGAGCTATTCCTGGGAGCCAGAACATCTCTTTCAACTTTTGTATGTTAATTGTGAGGTTCCATAATCACCAGACATTGGTAGGGATACGCAAACAAAACTAAATAATCTGCAGCGATGCACTTCTTCAAGGTCCAGTCGACCAATAGTGAAAACAACGAAAATTTTACTATATATTTCCCAATTTGTTCAAGTCCATTCATGTGCGCTTGTTAGTGGACAGGTAGGCGACATACTATATTTTGACGTTTGGATAATATTTTATTCGAAATGTCACCTAAAACAAAAGACTTAAAATCAAGTTCTTGCGGATGGGGAAACACAGTCTGAAAAATGAGCGATTTCTATTCTAACGACATGCATACATAAATCGTACGTATTCTTCTCTGGATTTTCGCAGTGTGCATATCTGAGAAAAACTATGTACCGGGTGTTTTTTTAAACGTGTGGTTTTCAATCTGGCAATACTATTTTCGGAGTTGGTCTTTTTGACAGCGTCACTCAGCATAAATAATATGCTCAGTTTGTTTTGCCATTTCCTAATGAATAAACTTACTCCTGAACAACGCTTGCAAATCGTGCAAATTTATTACCAAAATAATGGCTCGGTTCGCGGTGCGCGGCGCATCACAAGAAAATTTTGTTCAGCGATGAAGCTCACTTTTGGTTAAATGGATACGTTAATAAGCAAAATTGTCATATCTAAAGTGATCATAATCCACAAGTCATTGTTGAGACGTCGTTACATCCTCAAAAAGTCACTGTTTGGTGTGTTCTATTTGCAGAGGGAATCATTTCTGCAAACATGAAGCCGGCCCTAATGTCACAATCAAATGGCAACGCTATAGAACCATGACTTATGACTTTTTCATGCCTGAATTGGAGGATGATGATGTGGACGACTTTTAGTTACAACAAGACGTCGCGCTACATGCCATACAGCCACAAAACAATCAATTTATTGAAGGAACATTTTGGTGAGGGCATTAACTCGCGCCGTGGGCCTGTGGCGTGACCTCCAAGATCGTGCGATTTAACACTGCTGGACTATTTTTTGTGGAGTTATGTGAAGTCGCTTATCTACGCAGATATGCCTGAGAGGATTGACGCCGCGCCGTGGCAGAGAATATTCGGCCCGTTATTTCTGACATACGGCCCCAATTTCTGAAAAGTGGTCGGAAATTGGGCCTCTCGGCTGGAATTTTTCGAGACAGCCGCGGCAGCCACTTGCTCGAAATCATTTTTAAAACATTATGGGAAGCCTTTATTTTTATAATTAAGCTAAATTCTTGGCCATAAACATTTAATTATACGCGTTTTATAAAGGGTCATCCATTTTGCGGTTTCAAAAGTATAGGAATTCGACATCTGTCAAACTAAGTTGTTGAACCAATTTTTTTTTTCAGCCGAAAGTCTGACATTTATGAAAATGGATCGCTTAACTATCGCACTAAGCATAAAAAATGTTAAAACCTTTAAGAGGAGATTATGGTTTACATAATCGTCCAACTACGCAAGCAATTGGCAAAATTGTGAAGAAATTTGAAGAGACTGCATTGGTTACAGATATTTTAACGCCTGTGCATCATCGTTTCGCTCGTACCACTGAAAATATCGCAGCTGTAATTGAAAGTGTTGCCGAAGACCCGAATGTGTCGATTCCTCGTTGTTCTCAGGAATTAGGACTGTCTTACGGCACATTATGGCGTAGTTTGCATTTGGATCTACACCTGCATCCATATAAAGTCCAGCTCATACAACAACTGAAGCCAGCTGATCATTCACAACGTCGTAGATACGTCGAACAACAGGCGGTGGACGTCGATTTTTTTAACATAATTTTCTTCAGCGGCGACGCACATTTCTCACTCGATGGGTATGTTAATAAACAAAATTGTTGTTTTTGGGGTTCTGAGAATCCTCAAGTTATTGAAGAGAGGCCATTACATCCACAAAAAGTCACTGTTAGGGGCGATCTTTGGTCCGGGGGTGTGATTGGACCTTACTTCTTCGAAAACGACGATGGAACGACTGTCACCGTCAATTCGGAGCGTTATGGTCATATGATAACCTACTTTTTTTTGCCTGCTATTGGAGAATACGACTTGGAGAATATGTAGTTTCAACAAGACGGTACCGCATGCCACACAGCTTGAACGAATATGGCTTTATTGCAAGAGACATTTCCTGGCCGCGTAATTTCTCATCGTGGCCATATCAACTGGCCACCAAAATCATGCGAATTGACACTGCTTTTTTGTGGGGCTACGTGAAAGACCGTGTTTATGCAGATAAACCTTTAACTCTTGAGCACTTGAAAACCAACATACGTCAAGTTATGGCTGAGATACCGCCCAATATGTGTCAAAAAATGGTCGAAAATACCTCAAAAGAAACGATGCTTGCAACAATTCGCGTGGTGGTCATTTAAATGAAGTAGTGTTTTACACATAATGTCAATGCTCAAACTTTATAATAAAAAAAGAAATATCATGAAAAAAAATATTTTATATGTGTTTTATTTAGGTTTACTTTTGAAACCGCAAAATGGATAACCCTTTACCTTCCTGAAAACAACACGTCTAAAAAAAACACCCGTTATATGTGGAGTAATAGTTTAACGTGCATAGAATATTTAGCAAAAAAAAAATTGTGAGTATTGTACAAATTTAACATGACCACAAATAATTAAATAAAAAAAATATTCTTGTAGCGAAAACCGAAACCAAACCTCCGAGACCAGCGAGACTCTCAGCGAATTTCGGTACCAAAAATACGGTCTCGTCTCGAGTGCTTTTAGAGTAGTCTCTTCACAGTAGCGTTCTTTATGTTGTTGAAAATGGTTCTTGACTACGAAATCCGTAATATATTACTTCCAGTCATCTCCCAAAAAACTGTAATCAATCAATCACTGAAAAGTCTCGTGACCAGCAATAAATGTAAATTGCCAGACTTGTCGCTTAAAAGGGTCCCAATTTGAACTCGAAGGCCAAACGAATAAAAAAGATCAATTAGTTTCCTTCGTGTTGAATTAGTTGGATAACCCAACGAAAATAATCGAAAAGAATAAATATTACTTGTTGTTTTAAAAGACGAAACCAGACACAGCGAACTGAAGATTGAGTATTGCCTGAAGAGCAACTTTTTTTAGGTTGTGACTTGTGTTGTGAGTTTTTCTCTTTAAAAGATTTTGTTGACAATTTCAAAAATTCTGTATATTTTCCGTTAAATATTTGCTTTACATAAATTTAAAAAAAAGACCTTATTACTCTCCAATTCTATTTGGAAGATTAAAAGATTTGTTTATGCAAAATCCTTCAGATAAAAGGGTTCAAACATGAAGACTTCAAACGTCAAGTGATGTTTGAGTATATTAATTCGTGACTGTTCACACCAACCCGACCGACATCATAATCCTACTCATTAATAAAATGCGTGTAAAACCCGCTCAAAAATTCAACATTTCATAATTGGCAAAGGCTTTTCCTTTGATTTATGTATATGGCCCGCGGTGCTATTCTATCATATACATACATACCTCCTATGGCGAGCCTTAATATAAATGCGGTGTTGAAATTTTGCATTAAATTTGAATTATCCATCAAAGCTGATGTTATGATCCACTCTAAGTTCATAATACACTTGAGGTATTATCCCATATCTGCGTACATATTTCAACCGCATTACTATTTAAAATTGTTTGGGGATGTCATGTCGTGTCGTCCGCCGTCGTCGCGGCGCGCGCGTAGCGTATAGTCGTTAGCGTGTTTTGCCATATTCAAAAAAACAGAAGCATCGCTGTGGCTGATGTGGGTATTATGGCTGAATTATGCACGAGATAAAAAAATTGCTTCTAAACGAAGAACGGTCAGATAAAAATTACCATTCATAAAAATTCAAACAAGGACTCTCATTTGTTATTGAAGCTTTCCTCACCATGATACGCATAACATAATAACGTTCAACGAATTCTATTGCGCTTGAAGTAATAATAATGTATGTGTTTTTTTTTGTTGTTGTTGTTGTTGTTGTTGTTGATGTAGTTGATGTGGTTATCGTCCAGGCAAGGATCTAAGGACATTTTTTTTTATATTAATGAAGAGTTTCATGTGTTGCTAGGTATTTGCTACTCACCATTCGTCTATTCTCGACATTTATGTAAGTCAACAGGAACAGACAACAACTCAGCAATTAATAATTCATTAGACTTGAGTGTCTTGCCAAGGGTTGTCGGAGGTTGAGATGGGAATTACTGTTATTAATATCATTAGGGGTCGGCGTTAATCATCGTGGCAAAAGCTTGTTATTACATCAAAACTAAGGATTAAAGTGTTACATAAATATTTTCGTGAAAAATGATGCTTGTATAGCCATTTAAAATCAGACTTATTACTATTTATGAATGATGACGAAGGCTTTAATTAATGGATGAACTATTTTTGACGCTTGGGAATATAACAAAGTTCCATCCAACACAATGGATAAATGGCACAAATTTCTCCTCAAATCAAAGTGAACATAAACAATTAAGTTAAATTAATAAAGATTGTTGGATGTTTTTACTTGCGCTTTAGGTACTATAGAGCAAGTTTTGCATTTGAAAAAAAATCGAGCTCGAGATTTAAATCAAAGTTGACATTACGATGATAGAGAACCCCAACAAAGTGGGTCCCGCAATTCCGTCTATCTGTTAGGCTGTCTGTCGGTCTGTACAACTCTCTACAGCCTAACCAGATGAAGCGATTTTCTTCAAATTTGTTATTTAAGCGTTTTAGGTGATTGTCCAGAATAAATTATTGAATCGTTGTTTTAGCCCCAAAAATAACGGTACTTGCCATACAAATTTTTCTACCATCTTAATTATCTCGAAAACGGCTCTAACGATTTTGATAAAATATGGGTGCGTATACTACTTTGTGTATGGTCTACATTTTGGTGAAAAATTGGTTTTAAATATTTTGTTATTAACGGTATCTCCCATACAACCATTTTATTGATTTTCAACTTTTTCATAAACGGCTGAACGGATTTCGATCAAAATTTTTATACAGGAGCTCTTTCAAATTCTAAATAATACTGCATATAAAAATTATCGAAAAATAGTTTTTTTGGATTTTTGAAAAAAAAAAATATTTTTTTGTCTGAAAAATCAATATTTCGAAAACGGAGGGACGATTTTTTCTGAAATTTTGTTTTTGAATTTATATTATTAAATACTTAAAATGTTCATAATAATTTTTTGTTTGAAAAAATTTAAGAATTTTTATATAGTTATAAAAAATTAAGTGGAAAACGACTTTAAAAATACATTTAGCCGTTTCTATTAAGAATCTTTTGCATATAATGTGATCGAACATAGGAGCAAGTACGTGCGATCCAGTCGTGCATTTTTTTTTGTTTGAAAGTTTTTAATCGAAGTCAGTATTCTATTCACTTACTTTATTCTTGTCAAAACGGGGTTGCATAGTAACTCTCATATTCAACACGAGAGATGATACTTAGTTATTTTACTTTTGAAAATAAAAACCGGTAAGTTTTTGAAGTTTGTCATTATTTCCCATAAGAATACTTCGAGTTGATAAAGTGGTGTACTTTGTTTTCGAAAGCTGAGGCTTAACTCGCCGGATTCCAAGGTTCTACTAAGTACGAAGCTTTATTTTAAATGTCTTTTCTTTATTTAAGAATTCAAATTTTTTTATAAAATATTTAAAAGTCTATACAATATATACCTAAAAAAATATTTTAATTAAAATATACGAGAGAAATATAGCAATGGTATTAACAGTGCTAAATCCTTCCTTGTTTTTAAGTTATTTATTTATTTCATTAATTAGAATGTTAGTACATATACAATAGGTAGGATCTTAAATTTAAGTGCAGAAGAAAGTGCTTATTCAGCTTTAATATTATTTAAATAGATTGACAAAAGGATGATAATTTTTTAACATGTATATTTGGGAAAGCGTATGTTTATGTGAAAACCCATTAACAATTTTTTTATATATATAATTTACTTAGAACTAGATAAAATACTTACCAGCTAACTAGGCAAAAGCTTAACTATAAGAGGGTTATCAGATCTATCAACTTGTTTGCTAGGGAGTTTAATTTATCTAATACAATATGAACGTTTGACATGTTGTGTAAGTTGTAGGTGGAGAAATGCCACGGTAAGTCCAGAATTATTTTTAGAATTTTATTTTGCATAATTTGTAATTTATAATTATGAGTACGCGCGCATTTATACAAAACAGGGGCACCATAGACAGTAAGGGCCTGAAATATTAGATGAGCTTATTTTCCAAGCTTAGTGTAGACCTTCGGTTTATAAATGGGTATTTAACAGTATCTGCTTAAGGGATTCTACAACCGTTTAATTGAAGTAGATTGTTCGGTAAAAATCTAGGATGTCTTCTACGTGTAAAAAACATAGTTTGAGTTTTAGATTCGTTTATTTTTATTTTCCATTTATGAAAATAGGAACTAAGGATGTGTAGGCCTTGTTGAAGATACGAACAAATATCAAGAGGAAGTTCATTCGAGCTGTGTATAGCGGTATCATCAGCGAAAATTGATGAAAAACAGTTGTTCAAGTTGGGAAAGTCTGCCAAGTATATATTATTAAAGAATTGGAGCAAGAACCGATCCTTGGGGTACCCCTGTCATAATTAGTTTTTCATTAGATGTAACTTGTAACTGAGTTAACGTGAACCTTGAAACTGCGATCACTCAAAAAGTTTCGAATTAATGAAAAATTAAAGTTTATCATTTTGTGAATTTAAACATCATGCCAGACAGCATCAAAAGCAGATTTGATGTCTAGTAACACAAGACCTGTTGATTTTTTTGCAATAAAATTATATTTTATATGTTTAGTGATTCTTAAGATTGAATGGCAGGTATTATGTCCAAATCTAAAACCAAATTGTTGGTTTAGTAGTAATGAATTTTCATCAATGAAATTAATTAATTTTATTTTGATAACTTTTTCAAAAATCTTTGCAATATTACTTAAGAGACTTATAGGACGGTAGCTAGAGGGATTATCGGGGGGTTTTCGGGATTTGGATTAATGTTGCAACCTTCGAAGTCTGAGGAAAGTATTGCAACTTTAGGCAGGAGTTCATTATTTGAGTTAGATAATTAAGACCTGTTCGAGGAAGGTTAGCTAGACATAAGTTTGAAATACCATCAGGTCCAGGCGCCTTTCTGACACGAGATAATTTTATTATGCTTTTAATTTCCTTAGATCGTACAAACCAACCAGAAGGAAAATCTTCAATAGGTGAATTAAGAAGATTTACTGAAGCTGCTTCAACTAAATTAGATATGACTGGGTTGCTAAGGTTTGATGAAATTCTAAAATTTAAGGCAAATTGACTACTAAAAACTTCTGCCTTTGCACTACATGTTATATATTTAACATCATTTTTTTTGATGACCGGAATAGGTGTTTGGTTATTTTTTAACTACCCTCGTGACATTCCAAAATGGTTTTGAACATTTGTCCATGACTTGAAGCAGTTTGCTCCATTTTAAATGTCTATGTTTTTCAATGAACAAATCTATAAGCTTGTTAAGATACCTTAGTTCAAGTTTGTAGATTGGCAATCTATAGCGCAACCAGTTTTTACGGGCTTTGTTCCGCCTCGAAATAGTATCGTGAATATTTGTTGGTAGCTTAGATTTAACAGTGAAAGAGGGAAGACGGGGTACAGCGACTTCAACGCTTTCTTTGATGACATTTGTAAGATAAGAGAGCATACAATCAATATCAGAATTTAATTGTGTTTCTGAAAGTGGTGGATCAGTAAAACTACTTAATTTTATTTTGACAGTGTTCTTAAAAGTTGATTTATTCATAGCTTTATATTTGTAACAATATTTTCTTTTAAAATTGCGGTACTGAGAAGATCGGGAAATACTGGCAGATGATTAGACGACAAATCATTTATCACTTGATGTTGAGATATAAGATTGGGAGAGTTTGTAACAAAGAAATCAAGAAGAGAAGGATTCGACCTTTCGTTCTTAGGTACATAAGTGGGAACAGGAGGATACGACAGTGAAAAAGGGTAGTTTTAATGTAATTCATGTAAAATATTTCCCCATCTATTTGCGAGGAGGCAACCGCAAGATTGATGACGACAGTTAAAGTCACCATACCGACAATGAATCGACCAGATAGACGAATTAATTTTATAAAATCATTTCTTACATGGTAATTTGTCCGATTACCATGGGCGCGACCTGGAAAATAAGCACACACAATCTTAAAGGGTATATTATTACCTGTGATAGCTTCGACGCCTAACGCTTCAATAACTTTTGTCTATATTTTAGGTAAAAACTCTAATTTAATTTCTTTTCTTACAACAATAGCTATTCCCAAACCTTTCTTATTTTGCCTATCTAACCGGTTATGTCTAAGCCAGGTTTCAGTAACCAAGGCAATGTCTATTTTATTTTGGATCATGAACGAAAAAAAATCCCATGCATTTTTTCCTTACACCCCTAGCATTCCAAGTTATTAATTTTATATTACTTTGATCCATAGTTTAAGTATTTTAAGGCAAGTTCAGTAATAACATTGAACTGTTCAAATTTATCTTCACATAATCTGAATTTAGAGACTAAATCATTAGTTAGCATTTGAATTTCATTTAAAGAAAACATATAAGATGCACTATCTACATTGTTAATATTTTTATTAACATTATTAGTAGTACCACTCATTGTAACTGACCAAACATTCTCAGGTTGTTGTTGCTTATGGTTAACATGATTAACTTTTCGCAGCGGTGGAAAATCTGCAACACTTCTGACAAAATCTCGATGGGTTGTTTTCCTCAAAGGAAGTTTCGTTGTCGTTTTTTGTCGAAAATCTACATAGCTTAGTCGGCTAGGGCACAGTGGGTCCGTTGATTGGTGATCACCACTGCAATTTGCTCATTTGTTGTCTTCTTTAGATGTGCACGCTGAAGTCTGATGCTCACCAGAGCAGAATGAACAGAAAGTTTTAACGTGTCAGTGGTTAGCCCCATGCTCGTACATCTGGCAATTATAACATTGGGTTACTTTTCTGGGAAGCCTTCTCTGAAAGCTCCAGCGCACAATTGTTTTGTTTATGACTCTAAATCGATCAAGAAGCTCTTTCATGGTTATGCTACCTTTCTCAAGATATACTATAAAAAACGTATGTTCAATTAAAATTAAATGACGACATACAACCTTGATATCAATGCACTTGACACCAGAGGTTAAAAGATGAGTTTTAATGAAGTTTTGATCAGTTTTATCGACTCCAGTCAACACGACTTTGAATGGCAATTCAGATTTCAGGCTATGTGTATAAAACTCACATTTCTCAGCTGTCAGATCTGTAAATATATTTTTTTTATAAGTTTTGATGTTCGGTGACAAGATTTTAATCCCAATTGACATGCGTTTAAGTACATAATCTGCAATCGATTTTGCACTCAAAATTGATATTCACTCAAATCAAAACATTGTTCGATTTTAGAACATTTGATGTTTTTTTTAAGTAACATCCTCTGTATGCTCCTCGATCATGCCATCAGCTTGAATTTCTTCATCAGCATCAATAAGAGCTTGAAGGGGTAAGAAGGGATTTTCTCTACCAAATTTACTGTTGTCAGCGCAGTTACTGCTAGATGAAGACTGATTTTTAGACTTCGACATGGATGTGAGTTTATTTGCTCGAGAATTTATGATCATTTTATGGGTTTTTTTAATCTCAATTAAATTACTGTCTGACTCATCCAAGTCAGCATCGTCAGGATAAAGATCGCGAATACGTTTAATTTTAAGTCGATTCAACACGGTTAAAGTAGACAAAATCGAGACTAAATTTCTACGGGGAAACACGTGTGTATGCTACAAGAGAGTAGGCACGTTCTTAAGTGAACGATGACAATGCTGGCTCAGGTATCAGGTTCGGCCGTTGAGCTATGCAAAATCTTTCCTTACGGACTTAGCCTGGCTTACGTTTGCGACGGCTATCAACATCTTGCGAAGACTATCTACATGGATTCAGTGAGCTGTTTGTCAAGAAAGCTCTTGATCTCATCGTAACTGAAACATGATTATATGACATTGTATTGAATGCTTGGCACTGCATTGTATTTATGTAAGCCTTTAGAAGTTTGAAGTATTTTTTTTTTGAAATGTGCAAGACAAATTTTTTACTTCAAAATTGGATTGATCACAGTTGTCTTAAGCTCCTCAGTATAAGTTCTAGAAATCTGCCTTGATCTTGTGGAAAAAAACATTTAGCTCAAAAAAGCAATTTATAAATATATATACAATTTTTAAAATAAGATAAATAAATAAAATAAATAAAAACATAGATTTTATTTTATGTTAAGACCTAATATTTTAATTTTTGAATTTAAGAACTTAATAACACAACTTTATTTTAAATATTTTTCTCGTAATGCCTTAGTTACCCCGAAAAAACTCCGAAACGCGTCGCAAAAAATATAAGTTGTGTTATTAAGTCTTTAAAATAAAAAATTAAAATAAAAAAAAAATTTGTTTTTATTTATTTACCTTATTTTAAGATTGTATATCTATTTATGTAAGCGCAGCTTGAAGACAAAAAGCAAAAAAATATAAAACAATTTAAGTAAAGAAACACGATGTGTGTATAAAAAATAATAATAAAATGCACCAATTATCGATTTCGACAACCTTTCAATAAATCAAGCAAAAAAATTCAAAATCCATTTAGAAAACATAATTTCGATAATGACTTTTTAATGTTCAATTTTTCAATTAACAAATTTTAATGCTCATATGCATTGGAATTAATTGAGTTCCTTTGGGTGAAATAGTCTGTGTGCATCTGGTACCACCCACACATTTGCACACTTGTCTTTTATTATTTGTCAAATTGCAAATGAAAGTCAATTTAAATTCCGTTTAATGTAGTTTTTGATGGAATATTCATCCGGAAATAAAACGGAAATAGATTCAATGTGTGTACAAGTGTGGAGTTCGCATCGTCAACGAAACACAATTAAAAAGGATGTACTACAGCAATGCACTGCACACACAAATTGGTGTACTCCTCAAATAATGACTTCTAATTTGGCAAAATTCACTGACATGATTAAAATAATTTAATTGATTATGCGTGTGAACTTTAGTATGCGATTTAGAGCAGAGACTTTTCTCTGAAACTTTGACGTGCATCACAGGACCAAAAGTAATGTTCGCACTATTTCCATATATGTATCAACTTTTGATATTTTTCGGTAATGCTGAGGACAATTTTGTTGGATGCATATTGTAATCTATACACCCTACCATAAAAAGATCTGTGATTGCTATCTATCAACAAAAAAAAAAAATAATACTTACATAGCTATTGTTTGCGTTTTTCTTCAATATAATTTTTATGTATATGTATGCAAACTTCCTTTCCCAATGACATTCTGATGATTTTTTTTTCTAAGTCTGAGGTAAGCTCATGTTGCCCAAGGTAACCCGAAGAAAGCAAATAAATCTACGGTTCAGAAGGCTGGAAGTCTGTCCGATTGTCTTTATTATTAATAAAATAAAGTTGTTACAATATTATAATTATATTAAGTAAACAACACTGTATATTATATAATTGCAATGTCTACGATCTTTCTCAGAAGAAGCAAGCAGGGAAAAACGGTGTATAGGAATTTATTTCAAGCCCAGGGCTAATACGAGGGAAATACACTAAATACGAGTATTTTCAACTTAAACGTCAAACGAGTGCACCAAATAAATAAAGTATCGGAATCAGTTTTGCCGTAGAGAAATGTTGAAAAAGAGCACAGAGTCATAAAAAGAGTAGTATTTTTAACAAAATTGTAGTAGCTTTCCAGAATTGTAAATTTGCATTTTAACACTTAATTTTTCGGAAAAAAACTATCATATTTGTTGCCTAAATATTTAGGGATATTTATTTATCAGTATTAAATACATAGCTAGAAAGACTTGCAACGTTCACATTCAAAGAACCAAATTTTTGCATGACGAAAAATTAAAGCAAAAAATACTACAATGTCGCAAAGGTAGTAAAAATTTTTGGTCGTTTGTAAAATATATTCGAAATTCAACATCGTCTTCGGTTCCAACGCTCGTCTTAAATGACACCCCTTTTGTCAGTTCTCGTGAAAAAGCCAATTTGCTTGCAGCGCAGTACGCTGCCAGAGATTGTTATGACTCCTCCAGTACTTGAGAACGTAAACGATTTTATGGGACGAATCTTCTTTCGCACTCGTGCTGTTGCTCGAGTCCTCAAGGACCTTGATATAACACAAATCCGCTGGCCCAGATATTATCCCTCCCATCGTTCTGAAGAGGTGTTCTTCAACGCTTCAACCACTAAGCTTTTCCATCTGTCCTATTCTACAGGTCTCTTTCCGAGTGGATGGAAAACAGCACTTGTCCAGCCTGTCCCTAAAAAAGGCGAATCATCTTCACACTCTTATTACCGTCCAATTGCACTTACGTCCCTTCTTTCCTAGGTCATGGAAACGCTGATTAATTATCAGCTTAAGAAATATCTTGAAGAACTGAAGCTCCTTAATGACCGGCAGTATGGCTTTCGTAGCAATAGGTCCACTGGTGATCTGATGGTATATCTCACCGAACAATGGCACAAATCCTTACATCGTTTTGGAGAAAGTAAAATTATTGCGCTTGATATTTCAAAAGCATTTGATAGAGTTTATCATCAAGCTCTCTTATCGATCTAATGCGTGCATTTGGTATCGATGAATCTCTTATTCGTTGGATTAGAAAAACAAGTTGTATTGGACGGTTTCAAGTCTTATATTTACAAAATAAATGCTGGTGTGCCCCAGGGCTCCGTATTGTCTCCGACTCTCTTTCTTATTTTTATTAATGATCTTTTATATGGAACTTCTAATCCACTTAATTATCAGGTGTACCTCCTTGTTCTTCGGATGTGCAACTGCAACAGCAGCGTATGATAAGCTGATTCAATTCTGATCTTGAAAGCATTGTCCAATGGGGAACAAAAAACCGCGTAGAATTTAAAGCTTCAAAAACCCAGTGCTGTCTTCTATCGTTAAAGCAGAACCCACCCCCCATGTCGCTAGCCATGAGCGGCACTTGCATTGAAGAAACCGATAACCTTTCAGTCCTTGGCATGTGCATCAAAGAGCACCTCTTGTGGAATGAACGCATATTTGATGTCGCCAAAAACGCTGCAGTGTTTGGGCTTTCTTCGAAGGTGCAAGAAATTCTTTTCCCCGTCTGATCTGGCTGTAATCTATAATGTCTTCGTTCGTCCAAAGCTGGAGTATAACTCGCACATTTGGGCAGGAGCTCCCAAAACTCATTTGAGTCTCTTAGATAGAATTCAAAATAGAGCTCTAAGAATGATTGGCCACAGAACTATAGTGGAAACATTCACATAATGTTTCATGTATTTCTCTATTTTATCGTTATTTTAATAAACAGTGTTCTAGCGAAGTAGCCAGTTGCATTCCTCCCCTTAAACAATTCAACCGTAATACTCGCGCTTCTAGGAATGCTCGTCAGTTTACCCTTGAGCCCAATTAATTTCGGACGTACTGTCAAGTACAGAGATTCTTTCTTTAGTCGTACAACACGCATGTGGAATGCTTTACCAAGCTCTATTTTTCCCCCTCATTTTGATATTCTGAACTTCAAAACCAATGCACATCGGTATATCCTATTTAATCCTTCCCTATTTTTCTAAAGCTCGCCCTGCGCTTTTCATATTAAGGGGAGCCAAAACCCTTTTAGTGCGTGTTTATTATAAAAAAAAACCTAGATTGAAAATAGCTAATGTGTTGAGGTATTTGTAATTATCAATATTATAATAATATTCATAAGTTACGAAAAGTGTTAAAAAAGAAACAAAAAATATGTTTTATATGATTTCAAAAGGCTTTTTGAAGTATTCCATTTACTGCAATTAAATCCATTTAGTAATTCTTTGAAACTCATAATTGCGATTAATATGATTATATCAAATCTATTTCGTTTTTTATAAAAGGTGATTTTTTAAGAGCTTGGTTTTTGAAAATTCAAAAAAACACAGAAACTTGTAAAAAGTGAATGCAATTTTTATTTGGATCGATGAATCAATTTCTGCCATTTCCTTTTTAAAAATAAGTTCACTTAAATGTTGCCCGCGGCTACGCTTCAGGTGGTCCATTCTGAAGGTCCAATTTTGGCAAACTTTTTCACACATTTCGGCCCGAATCTCACCAATGACGCGTTCAATGTTGGCTTCCAAGGCAGCAATCGTGTTTGGCTTGTCCCCATAGACAATAGACTTAAAATAGCCCCACAAAAAATAGTCTAACGGGGTCAAATCACATGATCTTGGTGGCCAATTGACTGCGCCAAAACGTGAGATCAACTGCTCACCAAATTCGCCTCTCAATTGATGCATGGTTTCGCGTGCAGTGTGGCATGTGGCACCGTCCTGTTGGAACCACATGTCGACCGAGTTCAATTCTTGCATTTTCGGCTAAAAAAATCTGTTATCATCGAACGGTACCTTTCTCCATTGACCGTAACCCTGCGGCCTTCATCGTCCTTGAAGAAGTACGGCCCAATGATGCCGCCTGCCCATAAACCGCACCAAACAGTGCATTTTTCGGGATGCATTGGTAGCTGCTGAATTGCCTCTGGCTGCTCTTCACTCCAAATACGGAAATTCTGCTTATTCACGTATCCATTTAGCCAAAAATGATCCTCGTCGCTGAAGACAATTTTGCGATAAAAAAACGGATCCTCATCCAACTTTTCTAAGGCCCATTCACCGAAAATTCTACGTTGTGGTAGGTCGCCTGGCTTCAATTCTTGCACCAGCTGTATTTTGTATGGCTTTAAACCAAGATCTTTGCGTAAAATCTTCCAGGTGGTCGAATAACACAAACCCAATTGCTGCGATCGGCGCCGAATGGACATATCGCGATCTTCAGCAACACTGGCGGATGCAGCAGCAATATTCTCTTCGGTACGCACTCTACGGATACGATTTGGTGGATTAATGTCCAATAAAGTGAAACTGGCGCGAAATTTGGTCACAATGAGCTGAATAGCCTGCTCGGTGGGTCGATTATGACGACCATAAAACGGACGTAGCTTGCGAAACACATTTTTCACAGAGCACGAATTTTGCTAATAAACTTCAATAATTTGCAAACGTTGTTCAGGCGTAAGTCTATTCATGATGAAATGGCAACCCATACTGAATCGAAATGTCAAATGTTCGTGGAATTTGTCATGTGTGATCTGTCAAAAATATAAACGTCAAAAACCAAGTAGCAAAAAAATCACCCGTTATTATATATGACAATGTAATACCTCCTTTAAAGAACATTAGATAGTACTTTAAGATTCAACAAAGTTTTTTTTGGAAAACAAAATTATTTAACTTAAAAATAACTATTAGATACTTTATTATGAGAACTGTAGATATGCAGACACCAGATCTTAAAGAAAATGTAATCTGATATAGGCATTTTCATAGAGTGAATTCTACAGGGTGCGCCAGAGAAACTTACTTAATTGAAAAAATTCCCACGCGGTGATTTGGGCGGTTAGAGGGCCGAGACGGGGTGCATCTGGAGGGGGGAGCTCCCAAGTTTGTTTCTCCCTTCAGTCAGTTGCCATCATGCTCTGGTCTAGAGAGCAGCGGGCCTTCGCAGTCGAGAACTTCTTTTCTAACGGTCGCTCACTTGTTGCTACGCAACGTGCCTTCCGCGTTCGCTTTGAAATTCCTCCTCACAGACTCGTTCCTGGCCGTAATTCGATTCTGTCGTGGGTTAACTCATTTCGGAAGTGTGAAAGTGTCGCTACACCCAGAAATGGACTTCAACGGACCATCAGAACTCCGGAAAATTTCGAAAGAGTGAGGCAGTCAGTTGTGCGTTCTCCCCGGCGTTCGGCTCGCAAACACGCAGCTGCTATGGGAATTTCTGACACGACTGTTCGACGAATTCTCCATGAAGACCTTCAATTTCATCCCTATAAATTGGCTGTTGTGCAAGAATTAACTGAACGCGATTTTGTTGCCCGCGACGCCATTGCCAACATACCGATTGATATGCTGCAAAGAGTGGAGACGAATTTCAAAAATCGACTTCATCAGTGTATGCGCAATGGCGGTCACCATTTATCCGATGTCATTTTCAAGACTGCATGAAAAAAAAATTGGGATATTGTATTCTCAAATTTAAAAAAAATTAAAACAATAATTGAATGTTTTTATTGACCTTTCAAATAAGTAAGTTTCTCTGGCGCACCCTGTACAACCAATGGTTCTAAAAATAAACGTCTTCCCTCTTCTTTAAAAATTAAATTTCCTAGATATAAATAGAATTTGGTAAAAGTCTAATTCAATGTTTAACTCAAATTCATAACTTTGTTATACATAATTGCAGGAAACTTTATTCATTGAAATTTAAGGCGTGCTCGAAGAACCTCAGTCTTTTCCCTTATTTGTTATTTCTGAGTTGAAATTTATTTGGCTCGATAGTAGTCCGAAAGGCAAAAACTACTTCAAAATTGAAGTAAAAAATATTAATATTATAAGTATAAAGGTATAACAGGTCATTTTTATTTTTAGAAAGATATACTTGTATACTTGTATACTAAATTATTAAATATAGCGGCAATAACTCTCTGCTCTCATGAGGAAAATTGAATTGATTATTGAGGAGAGTCATAATTTTACATCGACATAATTATTAAGATGAGCAAATAAGTGTGTGAAAACTATTACTTCGTTGCAACGTTTTAAATGTTAAAACTCCCACCTTGTATTTCTAAGTTTTTCACAATTTTTATTAATCGGATCTATCAAAACCATATACTAATTCTTAATGATTTTATTTCAGATCTGGATATTAATTTAAAAGCAGCACGCAAAGCAGAAATCATACATTTGGGAATACATTCTACATGCTGCATGCAAACATTGAATTATCTACGAACAAAAACACATTTTGTAAAGTTCAAGCTTTATGGCAAATAGCTTAAATTTGTTATAAAAAATTCAATACTCAACAATAATATTTAAAAAAAAAATTTCACGTTGAAAAAAAAAAAATAAAACAAAAACAAAATACCTCACTGTTTTACCAAGGAAACGAATCCATGCAGAAAAAATACATGTATATTTTTGTTGAATATCAAAAGCAAATAAACATCAAATTAATTAAGGGAGTTGAGACCTTTGTGTATCGATAAGACCTGCATTTAATGAAGCCTGTATTTGTCTGTTTTATTTTTGTTTGTACGTACATATGTATGCAAATATGAATTTGAATCTTTTATATTATAATTGAGGAAAAATCATATTTATTCATATTAACCTTTTTGTTAATTAGATTTCAATTATACTTATAATTATTTCAGCGATTAATATATTTTTATGTATAAACGATGTAAATATCGGAATAAATATTATTTATTTGCTTTAGCGTATTTTACTTTAACATCAACGGCAGCGTACGATAAGCTTATTAAATTTTGACAATTATACAGTGGGGAAGAGAAGCCACTAATGGTACAGTCACTTCAATGCGGCTGTCCTTGTCTGGTATTTGCATGGGTTTACATGGCGAGTTTTCTTCATATTATATCCAGTTTGAAAGGTTTTAAAACTTTGACCAATAAACCCACTAAATATATGTAAGTATCGTCGGCGAAACCTGAATAATTTTAAAACGTAAGTCGAGGAAAAATTAGTCACCAAAAAATTAAATTTCCAAAGCTTACTTGAAATTTGTAATGAATAACTTAGTTTCAAACTATAAAGTTGAGCAATTCAAACCAATTTTGTTATACCTTAAGTTATTTAAATTGAATGTAATAGCCTATTCACACCAAACTCGCTTACCCTTTTCATTAACCAAAACGAGTAGAGAGTTCACACCGAACATTTACTTGTTTTTGTTTGACATTTCAGTTGTTTTTGAAAAAGCTGTCAAAACGTTGATAGAACATAAATGCTAAGCAATCAAATCTTATAATGCTGCATAAAAAGAGAAAAAAGAAGTAAACATAGATCAAATTGTACAATCCATAGAAGCATGTGGACAAAGGTGAGCTTTTAATAAGAATTCATTAGAAAAGAACGTTTATACCTAATGCATTTTAATATTTTATGCATATACGTTCTAGCACTTTCTGGGAGAAAGAAATTGGAAAAGAATGGTGAATATTTCAAACAAAATTTACGAATGTATTCAAGCACGCTTGATATTCTGGGCGGCCAAATGAGAAATTTTCAAGTTCTAGACCCTAACTTTTTTTTTCCGTGGGTAGGTGTAAAACCTTCAAAAGGCTCTATGAGGACCGAAAAACGCGTGCTCTAAAAACACCTCCTCCTCCCGATTGCAACTAAGTTGAAACTTATCTAGCAATTTATTTTTAAGGAATTTAATTAACGTGTTGCAGGTAACTATCCGGTGATAGTTCCTGCCTATACCGCGATTTTAAAGCGGATTCTCGTTTAGTGCACCATATCGGAAGGCTTTGTCCTTCGCAGGCGGCGTACTAAATTCGTCTCATCGATAATTTCGATTATAGTACTATTGCAGTGTTGTAATAGCCGTTTTCTATGATTTCGGGCAAATTTTTTTATTTCATCGCGAACCGTGGGAATCCCGAGATCTCTGTGGAGATCTTCGTTTCTAATGTACCAAGGTGCGCTTAAAAATGATCTTAGGAGTTTATTTTCAAATGTTTGTAAGGTATTTAAATTAGAATCTCGCGAACAACCCCAGAGATGTTTACCGTAGGTCCAGACATGCTTAAGCATCTGCCTGTACAAAATTAGCTTATTTTCGATACTGAGTTTAGAGTATTTCCCGAGCAACCAGTACATATCTCTGAGTTTATTATTTAACTCTTCGCATTTCTTTTTAACGCGGTTTCCATTTTAATTTCGCATCTAGAATCATTCCGAGATATTATGCTTCGGTAATCTATAAATTTTCTTATACGTAAAATCTACATGGACTGATTTTACTTCGTTGAGCGATATCCGCCATGTTTTTGTCCAATCATTGACATTATTCAAAGATTTTTGTCGTAGAATCATTTATCGTTTGGCCCACTGCTAGTATTGCAGTGTCGTCAGCAAACGTGGCTACGATAGTGTCTTCTGCTTAAGTTATATCAAGTGTAATAATAGGTACAATATTGGACCTAAAACAGTTCCCTGTGGTACCCCACCCACTATTTCTTTGAGATCCGAGTAATCGTTTCCAAGTCTTACTCTAAAAAGTCTATTTTCTAGATATGCTTTTAGAAGCGTATAAAGTACTTAAGGCAGAATTTGTCTTAATTTAAAATTTAGTCCTTCGTGCCACACTTTATCAAAAGCTTGCGACACGTCTAGGAAGACCGCCGAACAAATTTTCTTTTCTTCAAAGGTTTTCTCAATGACGTCAGTGATCCTATGCACTTGGTCAATTGTGGAATGATTGCTTCTAAATCCGAACTGATGCTCATGTATTAGGCGCTTTTCTTCAATTATTGGCTGCAGGCGCAGAAGTAATATTCTTTCAAAGACCTTAGATATTACGGGCAGAAGTGAAATAGGTCTATAAGATTTCTTATCATGTGATGGTTTTACTGGTTTGAGAATCATTATAACTTCCGCAACCTTCCATTGGCTCGGAACGTACTTTAGCCTTAGAGTGGCATTTATTACTCGTATATAAAGAAGATTAATGCGAGGAAGCATTTTGAGAATTTCGGCCGTAATTAGGTCATGTCCCGGAGCTTTCTTATACTTAAGCTTTCTTATTTCTCTACTCAATTCGGCAAGGGTAACATTTCTTGTTACGTAATTTTCGCTTGAGTTAGAACTTATGCCCATCAAAAGGTTTAAATGTGTTTTCCAGGTAATCCGCGAAAACGTTTGCTTTCTCTTTGTCGCTTTTCGCCCATTCGTTTTGATCATTCTTAATCGGAGGCGCTGGGAGCTTTGGTTTCTTCGTTACTATAACAGCTTTTCAGAGTGAGTAGTTGGATTCTTTTCCTGCTGTCAAGCTTTCAAGGTAATTTCCAACTTCAGAATTTTTGAATTCTGCTATCGTCTTTTTTAGTAAATTACACAACCGATTTAAATTTACCTTGTGTTGAGGAGCTCGAGTTTGCTGCCATTTCTTACGTGCTTTTCGTTTCTCTTTTACTTAATCTTTTATTTCCTGCGGATATTTTAGGTTTTTAAAGCGCGGCATTTCTCTTTGGTACTGGTTGTTTTCCCATACGGCTTGTTGTACGATATTGACGAAGTTATCTACTGCGTCTTCAAGTTCGAGAGGCGTTTATAGTGAAATCCTTAATTCAACGTTATCCTCTATATCTTTCTTAAGACCTTCCCAGTTGGTTTTCCCATTGGTTAGCGTGGGTGGTTTTTAATTTTTAACAAGATTTTCGCTCATAGTGAGAATAACAGCAGAATGATCTGAGAAAAGATAAAAGCTTTCTGTTATGCTAATTTTATTTGAGGGTATTCCTTTGACTACAAAAAAATCAATAAGTTCAGGTATTTTCGATGGATCAGTCGGCCAGTAAGTCGGGTTGCCAGTCGAAAGAAAATCGCAATTATTTTCCATTACCGCTTCGTAGAGCATTCGACCCTTTTAAGAAATAACTCTAGAGCCCCAAAAGCTGTGCTTCGCATTAAAGACCCTAACTGCAGAAAGTGCATTCCATAAAAAAAAGTGTAGAAATAGCAACTTGCGCTGGGTTTATCTGCCGAATATAGGACTATCTCAGCTCTCTTCGGTGTAGTAGGTGTGTCTACAGTATGTGTATTGCCAAAACACTCTGCCAGAAAGTTTGGCGTATTCGTCATCCACAATATGTAAATAAAACTAAAAAAATAAAAATGTATTACAAATAAATATGCATTTGCAAAAATGTCCTTGCCATAATTTTTGAAAACATTGAAATTAATTTTTTTGACAGCAAGCAACCAGCTGTTCCTTTTTTGAGGGCCTATTCACAATCATATCAATTTCACTTGACGAAAAATCTGTTCGCTTAATTCATCCTTGAATTGCTACTCGTTTTCAAGTCGTTTTATCAAAAACGAGTCGTTTTGCGAAACAAGTCGTTTATGCAAATTGTATTGGAAAACAAGTAGTTTTTAATATTCGTTTTGAGGAAAACGAGTAAAATGTCGTTTATGGTTTGGTGTGAATAGCTTATAACAATGAGCTTAACGCATAATATAACATTAAAAATAAACTACTCAAGTTAAAAATTTGGGGGAATGTTTCACGTAATATTTCGTCGAAGAGTAGAAATTGTATCACTTCAAGTTCTTTTTCAAAGTTGTAAAATCGAAATTTCCAGGGAACGAATTCTTTTAGGAAGATATTTTTTCATCTGGATTCGAAACTGCGAAATTTTGATTATATTGATTTATTAAGTAAATCGAAAAAAATAAATTCGTGAAACGTTTATATCTTGTATTTATTTGGGATAAAATATTCATTTTAAAAGAAACGTTATAACGTGTTTTGGAATCAATTTCGAGCAATTCTCGTTTTCGTGGTGGTTCCGCGCCATCGTTTATGCTTTCCAAAATGGATTAATATTTATTAAGAAAGTCAGAGTTTTGCCAAGACTCAAAACTTTCGACAAATTCAACATTCGTTTACCTATTTTGATTTAATTTGAAAAGAAAGTCAGTCTTAGCAAAAATTTCAAAAACAGTATTAAAAAGAACATAAATATTTTGCCTCTAATTTATTTAACAAGCTCTTGGCAATAGAAAGCGAGTCAGTGTCCCATTCGTTTGGGTTGCCTAACATTCTAATAAAAGTGACAATTTTATATATAATTTACAATTTAAAATGACGTTTATTCACAGCGCATGATAATGCCTGCCAGTTTTCGATACCTCAGGCATACGTCGGTTGCTTATTTGTTTTTAAAGATTTGAACGTTTACTTTATTTATTAAAAAAAAGGACAATAGTATTAATACTGCCAAAAAAAACTTTTAATTCCGATATATTTTCAAGTGATCGCTATAAAACTAAATTTAAAATGTGAACATAACAAGGTTTAAGGTTAGCCATTGGACAAGCATCAAGGAGTTTCTTTTTAACACCAACCACTTCCCCAGACGTAACTGCCGCACCATCGCAAGACTGACCAATTAGAGATACATATAAATTCATAAAATAAGTAGGAAGCAAGCGGGTTGTTCTTTGGTTCTATACAAATTTGTTTCTGTGAATGAACTATTTTTTTTTTGCAAGCAGAATGCAGAAACCGACCTTAACGTCAACCAACCTGCCCCATAAATGATGGTTCATTAGCGCAGCGATTGAAAGATACACACACATTTTCAAATAAGTCGCAGGAATCCGAGTTGTTTTCTTTCTATGAAACCTACCTCAAGCAACATTGACTTGTGCATCGGACTACGCAACATATATGATTTATCAGTTCAGGCTCATTGTCAGAGCTCAGACCGAAAAGCATGAGGGATACATACAAATTCACAAAAAAAGTTAAAGAAAATCGGGTTATTTACTTCCATAAGAAAGAAAACAGAGTATTAAACAGAGAGGTGTCAAAAGCAGTGAACAGATTTTCAAAAGGTTAGACGGAAATAATCGACTTATATGGACCTTTCGCCACTGGTAGGTATATATATTTAATTTTATAATTTAGCTGTAATATACATAAGATACATGTGATTTTTAAAGATGAAAATAAATGTTTGATGACCTACTTAGTACATATATTTGTAAGTATTCAATGGCAAAAATGTGTAAAAATGAAATATAAGCGGTATTTTAATTGGTAAGCTATAGGTAGCACAGTAATGAGAGTCTGAATAAAACTATTATATACTTTTTATTTACACTCTACAATTTCGTCTCCCGCCACCTATGATGCAAAAGCTTTTTGTCTGTAATCCGAGCCAGTCGTTCCATTCCAAATATCCCAAAGCTTTATTTACAGTATTATCGGCACTATTTTTACTAAATTAAAAATTTTATTTAATTAAATAAGAGTCAGAGCTTACTGACGATGCATGCATAGCTTCCGAAATGTACATTTGAGCAATAAATACATATTTTGTGTTTTAGTTAATTTAATAAAATCTTTAATTTATTAAAATAAAAAACACGTTCCAAATCTCCACTATTAAATTAATACTATTTTCACTGCCTAATTTATTGGCACTTTTCCTTTGTTGTTGTTTAGAGAATAAAATTTTGCTGCGCTGCGTATAAATTTGCCAATAAAAAAGGGCTATAATTAGGCAGATATACGTGGACGATACACAGGGTGCCGAGCCTGGGCTTTTTCCGCCCTAGGCAAATTATAATATGTACATTTCAAGGCTTTTCGATAAAATAATTTTACAAAATATTGAGATTAAGCTGCTGATCTTCACGATTTCAATTTTGCAAATCTTGTAGCGATATTTTCTTCTTCACTACGATTCAGCATGTCTTTTTCAATGGAAATCGTTGCCAGGGCTGTTAATCGCTCTTCAATCATGGTTGAGCGTAAATATGATTTTTTTATTTTAAGTTTTGAAAAACTAGCTTTTTAGCGGTTTGAGATCAGTAAGAGTAGAAGTTTGGTTGAATTTATTAATTTCACTCAAGAGATCCTTAGCTATAAGATTCTTTTTAACTTCTTCGTCAGTTCTTGTTGTTAAAATTGCTACAAGTTTCTCGCAGTCCTTAAGCTCCAAATTCTTTGAAATATCGCAAAGAAACTCGAAGTTTTCATCCAGACATTGATACTGTCCAAGACGCTCATTGAGAGAAGATAACGTCACATCGATTACGTGGTAGAAGAAATTAGCTTTAAATTTAAATCTTGGATCAATTGTTTGAGATTGTTATATGTTATAGAACTGATAATGGCGACTACGCAAAGCTCATCGATCGGGCACACTGAAATCTACTTTACTTCACAGTAGTTGTTGATATTGTTTTAAATTCAAGGAGACGCATTTGTGTTACTCTTTTTTCAGTTTTAAATTTGGTGCATCAATTTTGCCACCCTAGTTTAGTGAAATCCTAGGCAATTGCCTGTTTTGTATTGGATACACATTATAAAATCATTTTAGATTGCTTATTTGTTAAAGCTTGAGGGAAAAATGATGCCATTTAAATACTTGGCCAAATATGAATGTATCAAACAAAAATATTCAAAAATTGTTGTAGCGGTTTTCCTAGAAAAAATAATTTTTTTATTTATAAATTTTTAAAAAAATTTAGAAAAAAACATTTGAAACGCCGTTTTGAAAATAGATTTTACTTGCGATTATAGGTACTATAAGGCAAGTTATGCATTCGTCGAAAAATAAAATGACTGGATCGCACAAATTTGCTCATTATATTCGATCACATCGCATGCAAAAGATTTCTATTAAAAATCAAAATATGTTTTTAAAGTAGTTTTTTACTTAATTATTTTGAAGCAAAATTTCTTTAATCTTTCTAAAAAAAAATTGGTATGGCAACCTTAAATATTTAATAATATAAACTTACAATAAAAGATTAAATATGCTTAAACAAAGGAAAAATAATTCAAAATTCTGAAATAAATACTTAAACTAATTTGATCTAAAACAAGTACGCTATTTTATTTCTTGGACAAATTTGAATTTATGAGAAAAAATTTTTTTAAATCTGTGGAGCGATTTTTGAGAAAAAAAGTTTTTTTTAAACTTTTTGAAAAAAATTTAAAAAAAATTCAAAAACGCTAATTCGTAGATATTCAAGAAATACATATAACTATAATATTTGAAAGAAAAATTAAGAAGCAGTTTTCAAAACATAAATTTTTAAAAATGCTGTTTAAAATAAAAAAAAAATACAAAAATTAATTAAAAATATTGGTACACATAAGGCAACATAAGCCTATATATGTGTGAAATTTCGAAAGAATCGGTTAAGCCATTTATGAGATAGTCAAAAGCAAAAAAAGTCAGTCAGTCTGTATGTCGTGCCATATGACCGTTACGTTAAAACCAATTTTTTTCGGAAACGGCTCTAACGATTTTGATTAAAAAAATGTCCAAAAACGATACTTTCCATAGGACCGTTTTTTTTTACTTTTTTCTCATAAATACCTTAACCGGTTCTTTCGAAATTTTACACATATAAAGGTTTAGGTTGTCCAATTTATACCGCGTACCAATATTTTCAATTAGGGGTGGCCGTGGCGCGATAGTTGTGTGCTCGCCTGTCAACCTCGTAGTTGCAGGTTCGATTCCTGCCGTTGTCTATGTCTTCTTATATTCCATTAAAAAACCAATTCTAAAAATTGTCAGGAAATAAGTTGCTGCTTTGCTCATTACATGCTGTTTAGGCATAACACTAACAACATGTGATTGAGTAAACTAGCATACCCATAAAATATGACAACGAAATAAATAAAATAATGCGAATTATAAGGGACATACATAAATAAGACACGGTAATTCTCTCTGTATTAGTTCAGCCGCCATCCCTGGAGATAAATCTGAGACATCAACCAGCACTTGTCTCAGAACATCGCGCCACACATCTTTCCTATCCTTCTTTCTCTTCTTCCACCGGATGCAGCGCTGTGTTAAGAAAAAACATATAAAGGGTATTCATAATCCCTTGAGCGCGTGCAAAGTTATAAAAAAAAAAAAAAAAATTTTTCAATTAATACTTTTTTGTATTTTTGAAAGCATTTAAAAAAATATAAAAAATTATATTTTGAAAACTGTTTATTCATTTTTTTTCAAAAGTTATAGTTATATGTATTTCCCGAATACCTATGAATTGGCGTTTTGGAATTTTTTTTTGAAAAATGTTTTAAAAAAGTTTAAAAAGAAAACTTTTTTTCTCAAAAACCACTCAACAGAATTTTAATTTTTTTTGTCATATATTCAAATTTATCCGAGAAATAAAATGACGTACTTTGTTTTGAGCTCACATGAATTTAACTATTTATTTCAGAATTTTGAATTATTTTTTCTTTGACTAAGCCCATTTAATATTTTGTTTTTAAGTTAATTTTATAATATTAAAGATTGTCATACCAATTTTCTTACAAAAAAATTAAAGAAATTCTCTATATGCAAAAAATTAAGTAAAAAACGATTTCAAATATATATTTAGATTTTTAATAGAAATATTTTACATACGTCGTGTATTTTATTTTTTTTAACTATTCAAGACAATGTCAGAAAACTACTGAATACGAAGTTTCTTAAAAATCGATTGAGTCGTTTTCGAAATTTTTAATTAAAAAAAAATTTTGTTTTTTATTAAAAAAAAGAAGAAAAATTTTGGCTTACGTTCATGTTTAAACTTTCAAAAGAAATCAAGTGAATCATTTTCCAGAAAATCGAAAAACTACTAGAGGAACCAAGAATAACCATTTTTCGGAAAAAAAAATTACCAAAATGTACTTTTATCTTCATTATTGATCCGATTGCTTCTTTTTAGCTGCTTTTGAGAAATAAAAAACATTTTTATTTTTGGCAAAAAAAAACTGTATGGCAGGTACCGTTATTTTTCGTCATAAAAATATGAAAAAAAACGTGCACCAAGTTTGAAGCGAATCCATACAAGTTTAGGCTGTAGACTTGAAGACAGGCAGATAAACAGAACAGGAACAGGAATGCGGTACCCACTTTTTTCGCCATCGCTATCATCGGAATTTCAAGTTTGATCAAAATCTCGAGTCAATGTTTTTAACGAATCCTTAACTTGCCATATAGTATCTATATATTGAAAGTAAAAATGTTGAAGAAATCGATTTGGAATGGTTGAAAGGAATTCAACATCGTTTTCTTATCACAACCATGTTTTATTGAACTTATAAAGCTTTTGAGAGCATCTGATAGTTGCCGTCATTTGTAAAAGCGGTTGTCTTCCGATAAGTTGATATTTTTATCGCCACCTTCTAATCAAAATAGAAAAAAAATATCTTCAATTTATGAATTCAAAACATATAACTCAAAAAATAAAAAAAAAAATTGAAATACTTTTCTTATTGTTGGCCCAAGTTTCTGTAAGGCAATCTAATCACATCAGTAACACAAACTCAGAGTCCTCCCCAGCCCCGGCTAACACAGATGGTAGAGAAATTTTATGACTAAAAAATGCAAAGTAAAAATCATCACAATGAACTCAATTTGCCTGCAGTTATTTTTAAATTAGCTAACATTTGTGTTACATCTGTATGTATGTACCAACACATGTATTAATATTTACATGTAAGCAGGAAAAGTTATTATTTTTATTGCTGGTTTGGATTTTATTCCTTAAAAAAAAAACATAATAAAAACAGATTAGAAGCAGGAATTTGAATTTAAAATATTATTTTATCAACACTCAAATCACGTACTTGTTGTCCTATTAGGAAATGATGGGTTTTAAGGTTTGATTTTAAATTGAAATTTCCCACGCTCTGATTGTTTGGAATAATATAGAGACTCCACAATCATTAACGAGGTTGGTTACATTTTAGCACCTTCTAAATATATGAATGATCCTGGAATTATTTGATTTTTGACCCAAAAAATTTGTAGGTGCATGTTAATATTAACTGAGTGAGTCAGAAGCCAAATCGATTAGTGTCCTTTTTTGAAAATTACTTCTAAATATTACTTTCTGATATTTACTACTGGGTGGCATGAATTTACTCTTGGAGAAGACTTAATTCAATATTACCTCTGAAATTGACACCAACAAAATTTCTCACAATAAGCGACATTTTTTCTGTTCAGGACTGGAAAAAAGACTGACATTTTTTTTAGAATAAGTATAGAATATTTAAGGAAATTTGGACTTAATATGGAAAAACGGAATCAAGGAGAAGACAGCGGCACATAACCTATCCAGAATTCAAGCTTCCTTTTGAGAGGAAGGCGACCATCAGAAGACATTGCCTATCTACTACGAGAACCTATTTTAACAATGATTAATCTGCAGATCATAACTTAAAGTATTTACATGACAACATCAAGCGGCTTAGTTTAAGAGACTAGCACTTTTTATAAAAAGCTTGTAGCTTATTTCTCAAACTTGGAATACAAAAATCGCCAGAAATGTTGCTTATGATTTTTTTCCAAGATTACATTTTCAGGCTTTTTGGCTTTTTCCAATGAAAAAAGTCAAGAAAATTGTTTGGAAAAATGGCAAAATATTGAAATTATTGCCAGAAATTTCTGCTGAATTAAATTCTCAGAAAAATTTAAAAAAAACAATTATATAAATGTGAAAGTTTGGATAGCTGGATGTTTGTTCCACTTTCACGCCATAACTGCTGAACGGATCTGGATGAAATTTGGCACACAGATGAATTATAGTCTGGAACAGCAGATAGGCTATAAATTTGTTTTAATTTAGCATAGAGCACATATATTAACATATCTGCTCATTCTACAAATAGCCAACATAGCTTTTATTCACAAGAAGCTACTTTTCCAGTATTCAATCCATTGTTCCAGTAAACCAAATTACACTTAAAACATAAATGGTAAAAAACTAGCTACGTTTTATACAAAAATCTTGGCATATTAATGTTAAATATCAAATATTTTAAGTAGAGTAATATGGAAGAACCTCAAAATTATCAGAGAAATCTGTTATTTAATGATTACTAACTTAAATTGTGTTGGTTTTCTTGGCAAATTTTCTTTTATTATAACAAATTACTCAATTTTTAAAATTTGCCAAATAAAACAACACAATTTAAGTCAGTAATCATTAATTAACAGATTTCTCTGATAAATTTTGAGGTTATTCCATATTACTCTACTTAAAATATTTGATATTTAACATTAATAAACTTAGGACTTGGCGTAATTTTAGATCTCACTACTTTTCACGGTTGACTTGTTACGCAAAGGTTTTTGTATATAGAAGAACTTGACTACTTTTTTAACATTTATGTTTTTGGTGGGATTTCAAAACTTTTTGCAAAGATTCTTTTTATCAGGAAAGGTGCATGGAATAAACGCCAAATGAATACCTCATAAGGTAACGTAAATTTTTAATTTAAGCCTTTTATATGTACTACAAGTCCTACCCCTCTACCAATTTTTATTAGGTAGTGATTTGAAACGGTAATAATTGATGAGAAGTGGGTGGATGAAACGCAGGAAAAATTTCATAATTTCAACCTTTTTTTTTATACACCTGAAAGCTGAATGGTCTAACAAAAATAATCCTGCACCAGTCGGAAGTGCTCTCAATATATTTAATATTAGTTCTGTGAAAATGGGTGTTTATCGCTATCCTATCGCTCCAATTTTCATCATTCTACGACAATCAGTAGTTCTCTAAATAGTTGATATCAATTCTATGCAAATGGGCGGATGCCACGCCCCTGACTTTAAAATCTCAAAGTTTAAAATTTTGCCTTTGCCTGCACTTTGTACCAAATTTTATTATTCCACGACAATCAGAAGGGCTCCAAATAATTTATACCAATTCTATGAAAATGGGCGGATGCACATTTCACTTCTAGCCTTACCGTTCTACCAAATTTCTTCATTCTACGACAATCAGATGTGCTTCTTATATTTGGTATTAATTCTGTGCAAATGGGCGGTTGCCACGCCCCTGAATGTAAGATCTCAAATTTTAAACTGTTGCCTTTGCTTGCATTTAAAGCCCTACCGCTGTACCAAATTTCATCATTCTGCGACAATCAGCCGTGCTCCTTATAATTATTATCAATTATATGCAAATGGGCGGTTGCCACGCCCCTGAATGTAAAATCCCAAATCTTAAAATGTAGCCTTTGAGCCCTACCCCTGTACCAAATTTAATCATTCCATGACGGTCAGAAGTGCTCCAAATAATGTATATCAATTCTATGAAAATAGGCGGGTACCACGCCCCCTGAATGGAAAATCTTAAATTTGCGATTTTTTCCTTAGTATGCTTTGTATGTATATACCACAAGGCCTACTATACGATATCGGGAAGTGCTCCATAATTTTGATGATTTGTCAGTGAGTGAGTGAGTAAGTCAGTCAGTTACGATTTTTTGCGATTTTTGCAGTCTTATATCTCGGGAACCACTAAAGCTAATTAATTGAAATTTGGCAAGTTGCTTAAGCTTGGTGAGCTTAGCAAATGCTTAGAGTTAGAAGTTTCTGACTTTATTGGGGGGGTCGAAAATCGCCTGAGTTTGTTCATGTAAATAGGGTGTAGTGCCAGAACTTGGCTGGGCACTACCGTGCCCTTTGATCACCACGAAAGATCTCCACCAAATCAGTAGTACAGAGTACATATAAGCAAGCTATTTTGTTTTGTTTCAGGTATCTACATATACTGTAAATAAATTGTTTTTAGATTAAGCGTATGCTTTTGTAATTGAATGCCAATCAATATCAATTAATAAAACTTCCTAATGTTATAAATGTGAATGAATGTTGGGATGTTTGATCCCCAATTACGCATTAACGACTTAACGGATTTGGATGATATTTGATAGGTACATGGATGGGCGATTGGGTACTGGATTATCACATCTGTAGATTATTTTTATCATGAAAAAGTTAACGGTTCCTATGGGAGAGGCTTTAGTATGAAAAAAATATATTGTTGGGCGTTTGTTCCGCATTCACGCCTCAACCATTAAATGGATTTTAATGAAATTTGGTAAGCAGATGGATGAGAAACTGGATTATTATCGGTTCAAATGACAATTCAATGACTGAACGGTTTTTAATGAAATTTTGTAGGTCGATAGATGATTTCCTTAAATTCCCGTGGGATATAAAGTCCGTAGAATCGCACGGGCATCTGCTACTGCTAGTAACTTATAAGTCCGAAACATTTTCCTGGTTACGTTAACTGCAGTCCTTAAGAAATAAAAAATCACTTTTGAAATCATAAATGATGACAAATCTGATGTAATAAGTAACATAAGCAATCTAACTAACGTAAAGGGACTCATGTCCTTAAATAAATATTATCATTTTAAAGAATTTTTTAAGTTTTTCTTTCATACCCAATAAGGACACATATTTTAACAATTAAAACGCTAAAATTATTAATTGAACACAAAATACATACATATACATATTTATATGCAAATACAGCAATTACTCAATCACAATCAAGTGCATGGAAGCAAGTCCTTGCGTTCTATATTTTTTCATTATTGAACTCTTATGTTCAACTCGTCGAATTGAATATGAATATTAATACCATAAATGAGAATTAAGGATGCGTGCTAGATTAAGTAAGGTTCCGTATTGATTTTAAAATTACTGAAATAAAAAAAAATTATTGATGTGTGTGTGACTCGTGACGGTATGAAAATGATAAATTTGAGAGCTTAAAGCTAAGTGTGAAAGATTGCTTTTCTCTATACTTCAAGTCTGTGAAAAACGTATATGAGCTGCCTTCAGCTTATGTATGTACGTGTAACACTAGAGTCTTTGATATTATTCGTCCCATTCAAAAGAATAGAATATACCTATACATAATTTGACGAAAGAAACGGCTCATGGCCGGCTTATTGGTCACAGAGGAAAAGTCTATTAATTACCACAACCACCTTACAAACCTTAGCGGCCATTTTTTATTTAAAAACTGACATTTGATACAAACTATCAATAATGATCGCGGCGAACTTTTGTGTTTTTCTGCAATAAGCGGAAGAAACTTCAACAATTTTTCGTTAAAAGTGTGGTGGAAACCTACGAAGTGATTCCAATGGTTACTTATACTTTGTTCCAACCAATGTGGGAACATAGTCAGTCCAAATCTACGCATTTCAGCATATAGTTGTGGGATTTCGAAATCCGAGGTTTCGTTGAAAACACAATAAAATCCCATTGCCAATGCGGGCCATTCATAGTGAACGAGTCCATTTTAAACTTTAACATACTTAGGTGAAAAGCTTTTTATGTGCAAATTACGATCTTTCATTCTAACGATAAGGAGATAAAGAGAGAGAGTATGCATTTTTATTTGACAACGTGGCTTGGGTTGATGAATTAGATAAACAAAAATGGTTGTTGTTTGTGCTTCTGAGAGACAAAACGTGGATTTGGCGGTGTGAAGACCAATTTGAAATCTCGATAGCTTTCTGCTGAAATCTCAGATTTCGCTTTGGTGGGAACATAGTATTAACTTCGATTGTAGTTGGAGAAGTCTTTCGGGAAATCTGATCGGCGGGCCTTAAGGGAATATACGGAAAGTTGCTTTGAAATGGAACCGTTCTTCCTGGTCCGTCGTGATGAGCCAAGATAGTTCCTCCTATTGGTGAAAGACGGGCAACGTTCAGGAATGTTTAGCTCTCTTTAATGAGACTATTCTGCACTGGGCGGCTAATCTATCTGGTTAAGGCGTGGCTCTGAGGTGGTAGCGGTAAGCGGAAGGTTCTACGGAACTGGAAACGAAGCCCCTACTTACCAAGATGAGGATGGCGGTCAGACCAAGAACCAGAAGAGTGGGGTAAAACGCTCGGAAGGGGGTGTGTGCTGGCCGGGATATTAGGTAGGTGCGAATGGTGAACTGCTAGACAGTGAGCCAGGAACATCAGGCCGTTAGAGGTAGAGGTCGCTTGCCTGGGTAGATGATCAGGTATATGGAGGGTAAGGAGACTGCCCGGGTATGCGATCTCAGAGGTTAACAAAGAGTATGTGCTAGGTGAAGCTTGCTGATTCCCGTCAGCACTGTGAAGCCTAGCAAATCGTAAGTAACGGGCTTGACTAAAACTATATATTCAGGAACAATACGTCTAGAGGATTGATAGATGTATGGCACTTGTACCATCATCTCCTTGCGCAAGCAAGGGTATATATTATTCCTTTATAATACATACAGTCCTTGAGTAAGCTTCGGTTTATTGATAAGTTTGCCATCCTTTGGGATTTATCCTGTTAGGTGGTTGTTTTTTGGTAGTGGAGGTGCGAACCAAGCTTGGTTGGGGACATTTCCACAATAGTAAAGAGCGAAAGTTTAATATGGCTAGATGTGGAATTCTAGCCATGTAGCAAGGTTTATATGGCCTTGCTTTTAGTAGAAATACGATTATCCATTATCGCGATGGTGTGGAATAATTTCTACATAGGATTCCCTTGTCCCTAAGTTGAGCAGCAAAACTTAAAAAAGGATAGGATTATCGTTCCTGGGTAGCCATTCGCCAAAGAAAACCTGGTAGTGCATACTTCACTTAGGTGGGTGAAAAGACTCCAGTAATACCGTAATTCGGTACTGCGGGGACTTGTATCCTACTATTTCCCGCTAATGCTCGAAAATACAAGTCTTGGGATGGCCTCTTCGGAGAGCTTGCAGTGGCTGTGGTTACTATACAATTCGCGTATACTATGAGTGTTTGCTCATAGATAGAAGTTTGTTGCAAAGAACACTCATACCTTCTCGTTGAGTCCGAATGTGGGTAGGCCCACCGTGTAATTATGCCTTAATTTGCCGGTGTACACGTTAAACAAATCCATTGTTTTGTAGTTGGGGAAAGTTTGGGCAGACAGCATTTTAACGAGTATCTAAAATAAGGTAGTTTTCCGGAGTGCTGGAAGAAATCAGTGGCAATTCCTATGTGCAAAAAAATAAACCTTTTGATCCTGAGGACTTGTCACTTTAAAAAAAATGTTATTAAATTTTATTTTGATATGTTATACTATGTTCCTACTGAAGCGAAATCTGAAATTTCAGCAGGAAGCTTTCGAGATTTCAAATTGGTGTTCACACCGCCTAATCTACGATTTCCTCTCTCAAAAAGCACAAACAACAACCACTTTTGCTTATCTTATCCACCAACCCAAGCCATTTTGTCAAATAAAAATTAATACTCTCTCTTTTTATCTGCTTATCGTTAGAGTGAAATATCGTAATTTGCACATAAAATGCTTTTTACCTAAATCTGGTAAAGTTTAAAATGGACACGTTCACTATGAATGGGCCGCAGCGTTAATGGGATTTTATTGTGATTTCAACGAAATCTCGGATTTCGAAATCCCAAAATTATATGGTAAAATGCGAAGATTTCGGCTGAAATCTACGAAATCCGGGATTTCACTTCGGTCTGAACATAGTATTAGGTCGCCAATTATATTATTAAAAAAAAACATGGCCTTAATAATTTAATTCGCTTACAATGTTAAAAGTATTTGAACTAAGAAATATAAACTGAAAAACTTCTTCTCGGACAAGCACCTTGATCAACCCATCAATGGTTTGATCAAGGTGTTGTATGCCTCTGTATGCCTTATTTTTGTAATTAAATGCAAATACATTTATATTTTTCGAATTTGAAATACTTCAAATTAATTTAACATTTTGCGGTTTAATTTTTAAAAAATCCCCTTTCTTAAAAAGCACAAATAAATGAAAACAAATTTGCGTCAGCCGTGACAGCTGTCAATTGTCGTCAAAACAACGCCAACAGTTGGAAGCCGTATCTTATTAATTAAAATTGTACAAAGGTAGGTATAAATACTATACTAACCGTGTCTTAAATAACGTAGAATTCCGAAATTCGGACTTTTTCACTTTGATAAAGTGAAATAAAGCCGAGTCGGCATTATTTAACCTTTCATCTATAAAGACATTTAGATAAAGATTCCTAACTGACAAGACTCCCAAATTTTGTAAGTATAAGTATGGCCATACATGACACATTGTGAAATCTTTATTCAAAACATAAGATAGATTTCAAATGTAAACAATAAATTCTAAAAATCTTGGGGCGTAAGGGGCGGCTGTACCCCTGCAAACCCCGCTCCTGGTTGACCCAATATATGATTTGGGGTTGGTACAAGTTTGGGTATATACCTATGCAAATTTTGTTTTGAACTTTATAAAAAGAAATCTTCAAATCCAAAAAAAAATGCACGACTGGATCATGCGAACTTGCTCTTGTAGCTAACATATTGAGGTTTAGTTAGTTAGGTGTAGTTATCCTATGCAGTTTTAAAGCCTATGTAGGTAAGATTAGCTTGATTGTTAGTATAATGAATTGTCGAATGAATGATTCAAGGAATAGTTACATAGGTACCTACCTACAAATGTATAAATCTACGTTATGGATTTGAACTATGTGAGTTAGGAGAGTTAAATGTATGTGCATACATATATAGATGGAATCTAAGTATGTAAACATTTACATATAAAAATTAAAATATGGGATGTAGGTGGGTAGGCAGCTATATGCATATAACTTTATAATTTAGGTGCACTATGCATACATAAGATTCTTTTGATTTTTAGACAAATATATGTATACCTATATAAATGTATGAGGGCCTACATTGTATTTAGTAATCAGTGATGTAGGCACAGATTCGTAAAAAGGGAAAAATAATAAGGTAGACATAAATAGATAATACACATACTTAAATGTTTTTATAAGGCTTAGTCGTTATAGTTTGAGAAAAAACAGAGATGCCAGTTGAATTTGTCCATAAATAAGAATTATATAAAAAAAATTTCAAAAATCCTTAGCGATTTTTTATAAAATTAATTTTTAATGTATAAAATTTTTAAAACATTTTTAGAAAAAAAAACTTGAAAAGCCATTTTGAAGATATTATTAATATACATATAAAATTTAAATTTCAAAAAAATTCTGTGACTGGTTTTTGAAAAATCGATTTTTCAAGAAAAATTTTTTATTTATTTTTTAAAAATCGAAAAACTTTTTTTTTGAAAATTTTCGTAAGCAGTTTTATTAATAATTTTAGGCACCATTTGTACAAAAAAAATATTTTAATCGGTTCATCCAATGTTGAGAAAGTGGAAAATATGAAAAGTGGTTCTATAGGAAGTACCGTTTATAAGTACGCAAAAAAAAATATTTTTATACTTAAAAGTGGACTGTACTAAGCCGTTTTCCAGAAATACATTTTTTTCTTAACGGTTTGTTTTTTAACATTTGTATGGAAGGTACCGTTGTTTTTTATCTTAGGAATATAGATTTTTTAACTATTCAAGATAATGTCAAAAAACTATCAAATACGAAGTTTGCAAAAATCCATTAAGTCGTTTTCGAAATTTTGAGTTTTCAACAAAAAAAAAAGTTTTTTTTTTAATTTCCAAGAAAAAATATTGTTGAAAAACTTTGGCGTACAACAGTGTTTAAACTTTTCATGAGCTTCTGCGCAAAAAATTTCAGAAAAATCAAATTAAATGTTTTCCAGAAAATCGAAAACCAAAAAAATGGTACTACTAGAGGTAAAGTAACAATTTTCTTCCAAAACAAAAATTACTAAAATGTTCGCTTTTGCTTCATTAATGAATTGATTTTTTTTTATAAAAATCGTTGGAGCCGTTTTCAAGAAAAATAAGTATTTTTATTTTTGGCCAGAAAAAAATGTATGGGAGCTACTGTTATTTGTCGTCTTAAAAAAATGAAAAAAACGTGTGGGCATATTACCGAACAAACAATATATACCAAGTTTGAAGCAAAACCATCCAACGGCTTAGTTTAACCAAAACGACTTAAATGATTTTTATGATTTTTTTGTTGTTTTGTATGAGCCACAAAAATTATGAAATTGGCTTTAGTAAAGTAAGTATAAAACTTTGTACTAACTTTTGCATTCTTTAAAATGAAAATAAAGTTAAAATCACATTAACCATTTCGTCAAGTATGATAGGATTTGTCCATAATCAAAAAATTGTATGAAGACCAGGAGCGTCTAAGCAGAACCGACAAATCAACATTTCTTATGGCATTCCCAAGAAATGATAAAATAAAATGCACGACTGGATCGCACGTACGTGCTCTTATGTTTGATCACATCGCATGCAAAAGATTTCTATTAAGAATCTAAATATATTTTTAAAATCGGTTTTTACTTTATTCTTATATACCTAAATGACAATTTCAAGTATTTAATAATAACGGGTTTTCCAATAAGAGGTGTTATTTTTAATAGCCCGGTATTTCGGTAGCTGTCACTTTTGAAGCTGTCATTTTTTGACATTTGACAAGTAGAAACTACGCTATTAACAAAAATGGAACGATACACGCTTCAACAACGCATTGAAATTATTAAAATTCATTATAAAAATGGTGAAAATTTGGCAGAGACGGTTCGTAAAACTAAAACATTTTTGGGTCGTCGTGAAGCACCTTGTCGGACCGCAATACAGAAATTGGTGGACAAATTCGAGCTGTTGGGACAAGTAAGTGATGTGAAGAATAAAACCCGTGCACGTCGCTCAAGAACAACTGAGAATATTGCTGTTGTAGCCCAAAGTGTTGAAGAAAACCCAGGTTTGTCCATTCCTCGTCGTTCTTTGGAATTAGGCATTCCACAAACGTCATTACACCGTATTTTGCATAAAGACTTGGGTCTTAAGGCTTATAAAGTTCAGTTAACACAAGAACTCAAGCCGGCTGATCATCAACAACGTCGTGTCTTTGCTGATTGGGTCCTTGAAATGCATGAAAATGAACCGGAATTTCATCGAAAAATCATCTTGACTGATGAGGCCCATTTCCACCTCGGAGGGTACGTCAACAAGCAAAACTGTCGCATCTGGGGCCTGGAAAACCCAAGAGTTATTGTTGAAAAGCCTCTCCATCCTCAACGCGTGACTGTTTGGTGCGGTTTATGGTCCCGCGGGGTCATTGGACCTTACTTTTTCGAAAATGAGGTTGGAGCAACAGTTACGGTCAATGGATTGCGCTATCGAGAGATGATTAATGATTTTTTATGGCCTGAAATGGATGGTATTGATCTGGACAACGTTTACTTTCAACAAGACGGCGCTACGTGCCACACAAGCAATGAAACCATCGATCTTTTATGGGAAAAGTTTCCGGACCGTGTTATCTCTCGAAGAGGTGATCACAATTGGCCACCGAGATCTTGTGATTTAACACCTTGCGACTTCTTCCTTTGGGGCCACGTGAAAGATAAGGTCTACGCCAACAGCCCAGCGTCGATTCAAGACCTCAAAGATGAAATTCGTGAGGCTATCGAGGACATAGGGCAGCCACAGGCAGGCGATTTGGTTATGGAAAATTTCATGAAAAGGATATGGTCCTGTAAGCGTGGTCTCGGCGGCCATTTGGCTGATGTTGTGTTCCATTATTAACGGCATACCTTCCTCTTTATAATGAAATAAACATCCGATCATTTATCTTCAAAAATGCCATTTTTCTTCGAATATCAAAATAACACCTCTTATTGGAAAACCCTTTATAAACTTCAAAACAAAATTTCAAGAAAAAATCATAGACCCGTTTTCCAAATATTGAATTTCCAAAAAAAAAAAAATATAAAAAAAAGATAAAATCAATTCAAATATCTTTTTGAGACAATTTAGGGGGTGGCCTTGGCGCAATAGTTGTGTGTTCGCCTGTCAACCTCATGGTCACAGGTTCGATCTCTGCCGAAGTCTGTGCCCTCTTATTTTTCCATTAAAACCAATTCTAAAATAAAATGTTATACAATGAGTTGCTGGTTTGCTCATTACATACTGTTTAGGCATAGCACTAACACCATGTGATTGAGTAAAACTAGTATACTGATAAATATGACAACGAATCCAAAAAAAAATGCGAATTATAAGGGACATAGATAAATAAGGCACGGAAATTTCTCCGCATTAGTTCAGCCGCCATCCCTGGAGATAAAATCAGGGACAACAAACACCTCCAGTCTCGAAACATCGCGCCACACATCATTCCTATATTTCTTTCTCTTTCTTAACCTTGCTGTGTTCTAGCATTTAAAGGGTAGTATAATAGCTTGAGCGCGTGTAGATTATAAAAAAAATCTCCTTAAACTCTCTAATACTAAGTTTGAAGTAAATCGATTCAGCCGTTTGGGTTGCAGATCGTTGTACAGATAGACAGACGGAATTGCGGGAATCACCTTCTTGGTGTTCTCTATTATCGCAATGCCAAGTTTGACTAAAATTTCGAGTTAATATGCTAAACTTGCCCAATAGTATCTACATCGCAAGTAAAAAGTAAACCTGGAATTGGGCGGAATTTAGTTAATTAAAGTTTTACTTTTTCCTTGTTTGTGGAAATAAACTTTGCAAATTTCTTTAAAATCGTTTGAGTCGTTTTCAAAGAAACTAACAAATTAGATACTTGAGTAGAGCTAGCGAATCTTATTTAAAACGTTTTTGAAATGTATTTTCTTGCCTATAAGAACAAACTCTTAGATGTTCTTCCGTTAGAGCTGTGTCCAAGAAATCAAACAATTATGAAAGTGGGCGTGACAGTAGGTGGACTTTTCTAAAACAAATTTCATAATTTTCCAAATCGTTAGAGTCGTTTCCGTGAAACCAAGAAAAGATAAAAATAGCCACCCACGGTTAGGGCTGGCAAGGAGACGAGACCAGGCGAGACTTTTGTTAGTCTCGTCTCGGTCTCGTCAAAATCGAAAAATGTCAGTCTCGTCTCGGTTTCGGTCATGGTCTCAAATACCAATTCTCGTCTCGCTGTTGATCTAGCCTTTTTTCTCGAGAAAATTTTAATGTGGGGTCTCGTCTCTGTCTCGGTCTTGGTATCATCCTTAGTCTTGGTTTCTTTCGTCTTTTTTTGGTGATAAAGATGTAAAATAAGACGCAGTGTTCAGACTGCAAAGATAGAGTAGGGTATCTCAGCAGTTTGTCGGTAAGAAGTATTTTTGCGAAGAAAATGTATAAAATAAACTCGTGAATCTGTTTTGTCTTTGAGCTAATTGGAAATAACATTTTGGAATAATGGTGTAAGTCAATATGTTTCATAACAAAAACAAATAAAATATTTCAAAAAAAAAAAAAAATACCTACATACAACGCTCGATTAAAAAAAAAATTAATTGGTTTTGTCGCCATGACTATCAAAAACCATTAAAGGATTTAATCCGATTTAAATGGATTAAAGAAAGCCTCTACAAAATTCAAAATTTAACTCAGAAAATTCCAAATCTGTCCAATTTTATTTCTGGGTGACATTTGAAAAAAAAAAAAAAATATTATCAAAACGTCAAAATATAGTTAATTACCTACGTTGCCCTTTGAAGAGCCGTATTTTCAAGATAAAATTTGAATTTTGTAGAGGTTTTTAATTCATTTAAGTCGGAGCCTTCCTTCAATTGATTTTGGCAGTTCAAGGCTCAGAGGGTAGGTAACGAACAATATTTTGACAGTTTGATAATATTTTTTTTCCAAATGTCACCAAAGAGGCTTAAAATCAACTTTTCCGGAGGGGGAAACAAAGTCTGAAAATTGAGCGATTTCTATTCCAACGACATGCATACATAAATCGTACGTATTCTTTTCTGGATTTTCGCAGTGCGCCTATCTCTGTATAACTATGTACAATCATACATATGTGGTTTGATATTTTAACGCGCATAGAATAGATGTTTCGGCAAAAAAACTTGTGAATATTGTTAAAATTGAACATGAGTAGGTAGGTACTGAAAAATAATTAAAAAAAAAAGTTTTCTAGCGAAAACTAAAACTAAACCACCAAAACCACCTAGACTTTCGACGAATTTCGGTACCCAAAATACGGTCTCGTCTCGTCCTCGCCTCGGTCTCGTCTCGGGGGCTTTTAAGCGAGTCTCGGTCTCGTTGCCAGCTCTAACCACATTGGTGGGTGGATTTTTTTTTTAAATGTCTTTTCTTTTTTTAAATTTATTGCTTACATAAAAGAATAGACTTTGAAAATGGCATTCAAATTATTTGAGTAGTCTCACAGAAATAGAGCCGATCTCTGGGAAACCATGAAATGAAATATTGGTCATGGCAGTGGGTGGATTTAAATATATCTATGTATTTTTATTTCTCTCAGAGGGGCAAAACCCAAATCGTTGGAGCCATTTCAGGGAAACCAAATATTTCTTTTCTACCTTGATTTTGCCTGTATTAAATGCAACATTCTATGATCAAAGCAATATTCTGCACAAAATAACGGGTGATTTTTTTGCTACTTGGTTTTTGACGTTTATATTTTTGACAGATCACACATGACAAATTCCACGAACATTTGACATTTCGATTCAGTATTGTTTGCCATTTCATCATGAATAGACTTACGCCTGAACAACGTTTGCAAATTATTGAAATTTATTATCAAAATTCGTGCTCTGTGAAAAATGTGTTTCGCAAGCTACGTCCGTTTTATGGTCGTCATAATCGACCCACCGAGCAGGCTATTCAGCTCATTGTGACCAAATTTCACACCAGTTTCACTTTATCCACCAAGATCATGTGATTTGACCCCGTTAGACTATTTTTTGTGGGGCTATGTTAAGTCTATTGTCTATGGGGACAAGCCAAACACGATTGCTGCCTTAGAAGCCAACATTGAACGCGTCATTGGTGGGATTCCGGCCGAAATGTGTAAAAAAGTTTGCCAAAATTGGACCTTCATTTAAGTGAAATTATTTTTAAAAATTAAATGGCAGAAATTGGTTTATCGATCCAAATAAAAATTTCATTCACTTTTTACAAGTTTCTGTGTTTTTCTGAATTTTCAAAAACCAAGCTCTTAAAAAACACCGTTTATATTTCTGTTGATATATGTATGCAGGTTTCATTTTAATTCCCTGCAATTTGGCGAATTAAAAATTTACGTCAACCAAGTAGGTAATGAATCAATTACATATTTTTTTGAATAAAAATATTTAAGTATTTCTTATGTATTTTCTACAGAACCGAAATGGGGGTCTTTTTAGCCAAAATTTTTCGATTCTGCGAGGAGTTATACCAAAATTTAGATTAAGTCCACAAAATCAAAGCGCTGATTAGACCAAATCGAGTGAATGTAATAATGTTCCAGCGGAAAAAGTCTGCGACTTCAAAGTCCAATAATTCGACTCAACAAGGGAGAGTGAACTTCCAACTTAATCAATACATTGTAGATATCCGAGTTCTTGGATAGGAAGTATCGTTTTCATAAGGAGAAGCAACAATACTTGACTATAACTGACTAGCTATAATATGATACACACAACATATTTATACTTGCACGTTCCATTTTTTTGATAGTGTGTGATCTGTCTTATAACTCTTTACCTTATACTACGTTTCCACCGACCACAAACTCAGATTTAAGTAGATCTAGCTAATACTACGTTTCCACCGACCACTAAACCGAGATTTAGGTAGATTAAGCTAAATCTCCTACAAATCTTGAAGATTTACCATACAAATTTTAATCTCCTCAGATGAAGATTTAAAATAAATCTCATTTAAATCTTCAATCGAACTACCCTATTTCCATATCGAAATGAACACATTCATCGGGAAAGTGAATTTTTCTCTTCGGTTGACACAGATGATGCTACCTGTCTCACTTCTACACCACAAGAGAAAATGAAAAGATATATGCACTTTGAATAGTGCTGTCAAAATTAATTTACTTTTGGAGCTGTGGAAACACTTTTTGAGATTAGTAAATCTACTAGAGATTAAAGTTCGGTATAAACGTAGTATTAAAGCGATATACATATTCAGAGACAATTGTTTTATTCCATTCGAGTATTCTAATCAAATATATGCGTATTCATTCATGGAATTGTCAGACATTAAATTTTCATCTTACAGAATTTGGTCCTAAGGTACAAACCTAAATGTATTAATAATACAGCTGTGACCTTAAAAAGAAACACGAAAAAAAAAACACAATCACAGGTTTCTTTTGATGTAATTAATAATGAAAAATCTTTAATAAATACCAGAACCATCCAAGAGAAAGATGCCCAAAACAGGACATAACGTAAGAGACATCAGACTTTGGTCAGTGAAATGGCAAAACTATTTACAAAACTCCCGTATATTATTTTTGTTTTCAATTTTTTGTGAGTTTTTCAATTGAAAATAAATAGAACGCCTGCTTCACACGTTGCTCCCTGCCATTTCTGGAGTTTTCATTTCTTTTCAACAGAATTCATACATTTTCACTCCAGATGATGGCCACTTAATAAAGTGGCGGAACTGGGGCATAAGGACATTACCCACTTCAGGAAATAAAGTTTTTTTTTGAACGTACAAAAAAAGCTGGATTCGATGGGTTGATGGGGGTGGAGGATATGAGTCTGGGCTTCATAGAAGGATCACCATCAATGATGATGACGTGCATGAACGAAATGAAAGTATAAAATAGAAAAACTTCTAACTGCACCTGTAACTTTTTTTTTTGCAAACCGGTTTTGAATGATGCTTCTGGTTTATTTTTTTTTTTTATTTTTTTCCAGCCATCAGCATTCGGGTGAAAGATTTTGAGAGAGCATAACGCAGGTGTTTGTGAAATGGGAAAATGTTTTAAGTATTTTTGATGTCCATTGGGATGTAACATTCATTTCCTATAATTTAGAAGACCTATGGCAGCTTTGAATTTTTATTGGAAGAATTAGAATATCTTGCTTTGAATTTTAAAAGGGTCCATTATAAAATGGATGTGTCCTACTATTAAAATAATTTTTATTTACATAAACCAAAAAAAAAAAAAAAAAATGTTTTATCCATTTCGTGTGTCATAATTTTCCCTCCTTTTTTAAGTTTTGGAAATGAGCATTCTATAAAATTACTTTTTGAAAGAGGGAAATATTATTCATTCACAAGGCATTCGAAGCTCCATTGTACTTTAATATGACATGCATCTTTAACCTAGCGGCTGGAATAAGGCTATTAGTGCTTTGGTCAAACTTCTAGCCCGACCTATACATAATGGCTTTATAGAACTCTGTGCAATCAATGGCGTAGCTGAGGGTCCGCAGGGCATGCGGCGCGGGGGCCCGGAGTTCGGGGGGCTCCAGGGTGATCAGGATTTTGATGACTAATTCAAAAAGTTTAGTAGAATTTTTTCATGTTACAGATCAAAGTTTTTTTTTTTTTTTTTTTTTATAATCTACGCGCGCTCAAGGGAGTATGAATACCCTTTAAATGTATCAACACAGCGCGGGCGTGGGGGTGAGGTTAAGGAAGAGAAAGAATGATAGGAAAGATGTGTGACGCGGATATTCGGAGACTGTAGGTGGTTGTTGTCTCAGATTTTATCTCCAGGGATGGCGGCTGAACTAATGCGGAGAAATTTCCGTGTCTTATTTATAGATGTCCCTTATAATTCGCATCCTTTTATTCATATTTTATCGGTATACTAGTTTTTACTCAATGTTGTTAGTTCTATGCCTAAACAGCATGTAATGAGTAAACCAGCAACTCATTGTATGACATTTATTTTTAGAATTGGTTTTTAATGGAAAAATAAGAAGACATAGACTACGGCAGGAATCGAACCTGTGACCATGATGTTGACAGGCGAACCCACAACTATCGCGCCACGGCCACCGCCAAAGTGCTCACGAAGAGTGAGGAGTGTGTGCATTTTTCTGGGCAGCTAGAAAAACGCAACGTTCGTCGCAGAGAAAACCTTTTTTAATTTTGTTTTAAAGATTTTTTGTTTGCATTTTTTTCATTTTTTTGTTCTCGGGAAGAAAACAAAAGAACCACCACAAAGAAGATAACCAAAAATCATTTACGAACTCATGAACCTATATGCATTACTCTTCATTAGTGGAATCATCGTTTATGATCTTGTTACTGAAATTGTAGTGAATTGTAAGCATTCAATATTGAATTTAAATTTAGTTAACTGATGAAAAAATGGGAAACCATTTTCTTTTTAAATCATTACATACTGGTCATCAATGGAAATAGTTGATGAATCCATTGATGAATTCATGGAAAAAATTCATTGATGTCGAAATTTCCTACTGGATAATAGCGAATACATACGGTTATGTTCTGCTTGTTGTTATCCCCTTGTAAAGGTCATTTGACATTTCACTCATGCGGCTAAATAAGCCCGTATGCAGTGTGCATTCATTCGCTTAGCGAATTCTTATGAATACAGCTTTTTTTCAAAGTGTCATTTGTAAAAAAAAAAACACCCATGTATGTAAGACTAAATAAATAAAAATGTATGTAAAAATATTCTAAGAGAAAAACGCAACAACGCGAACTTTCGTGCACACGGATAGTTAAATAACTTCTAAACCAATCTAGCCTTAAATATATCTCTACATTTATTGAATACACTCAACAAAGTTTCAACGACCTACCATCTGCCTTCCACCCACTCAAGTATTCATGCATGTTGCATGCAACATTTGCTTTTTAACCCACAAACAAACAAACCCACAAAACATACACATTTGAACATTATATCTACAAATATGTACATATCCAGGTATAGGCTCACTTGTAGTAGAAGGATTCCGATTAAGGATTTTTATATTATTTTTTCTTCTTATTTTGTTTGTCCTTACGCTTCATAACAATCTTGGTACTGCAATGCGGAAAGCGTTATTACTGAATGCTGTTGAATAAGTGCCAACGCCAAGGACGTTAGGATAAGGTAAGGACGCTCAACGACGGAATCTTAATTTTGCAAACCTATGTTCTCATCTCGTGTCCTGAGTTTGGTAAATTGGATTGCAAGTAAACACAAGAAAAAAAAAACAACCCTAATGAGTTGAGTTTTATTACTTTAATGATGCCAAAAATATAATCTTGTGGCTCGCCTGGGTTGAAGATAAAATTAAGTTAAGGTAATAAAATCACTCTTGGCGTATGACATGGCCGCCCTAGCGAATTCAGGGACATTCCTTGATTAAAGTCTGTTTTTGGTTTGGAAAAGTTTTACTTATTTTTATACTAAAGACTTATTAATTTAGTTATGAATGCTTTGAGGAATGCATACTTTAAAAGGCTCGAAAGTTTTTGAATTATTGCTTATCTGACGTGTCCTTAAAATAAGAAAACTTTGCTTGTGAAAATATGATATGCTAGTAGATCATGGTGAATTTGATTTAATATTTACTAACCACTGGAATTTTCAAAGTACAGTCAAGCTTAACATACCTCGATAACACTTATAGTGTTGACTACAAATGCATCGATTTTTGTGTTTTGTTTGTCAGCGTAGACTAGCGACTAGAAAGTGAGAGTGAGGAATTTCCATCTGCAATCCTTACAATTCACAGTGTGTTAACTGGCAAAATATTAGAAGAAGAGGGTAAGAAATTGTGATGACCATCAGAGATTTTTGGGAACTTTTAGGCTCATTTATGATTAAATACGCCCAGTCCAAAATTGATCATTTAGTTAAATTGGATAAGGGTCTATCAGATCAGGGTACCAATGATTTGGGGAAGAAATGAGACTGGGAAAAACTTCGGTATGTAGCCGAAATATGCAGAATATGGAGCAAGATCATAGGTTAGGTTATGTTATAGTGGTTGTAAGCTGTTAAGAAATAACTAACTAACACATTTAGTCCAAAAAGAAAGGACCATTGTTATACCATAGGAGTTGGGTTTTTTGCCCCAAAATAAGAACTTTTGAGCTTCTTATGAAGTGTAGGAGAGAATTAATGTCTACACTGAGGGAAAAAAGGCAACGTAAATTATAATAAATCGTATTTGATTTAACGTTGGAAAATAGTATCATGGACGTATTTAATTTAACGTAGAATATATATTGATTTAATTACGCAACGTTTTTTTTAAGTATTGTCATTCTTGTTTTAAAGTGAACCGTAGTCGATTCTACAATGAAACAACTTTCATAAATTATTAACTACGTTCAACGTTGTTTTAAAGTGGAAAATGTTAAGATGTATTCAAAATTAAAATTACATGCACAACTATCAAAGTACAACATAGTTGATTTTACTTTGTTCAGCATCATTTCAAAGTTGCAGCCACTTACAAATAACACTTATACATTAAATTATTCTTCCACAAACATTGATGAAAGATTTTCAATATAACATCTACTTTAATTTATTACGACCGACGTAAATTCAAAGGCATTCATAATTGATCTTAAGTGGATTCCATGTAGAATTATTGATTCAAAATAGCTTTTAACGGTCTTTAGTCCACAAAATTTTGCCTTTCATCCCGGCAATCTCACTTGGACTAATCAGTTGGTTAGTGGGCGCCTTACCAATACGCAATTTTTGTTAAGTTCAGTTCAACTTACTTGAATTTTTTGACAAAAAAGCAATGTGAACTATATCCAACAAGATGAAAATTTTAATCATTAAAATTGGAAGATTTTGTCCTTGGCCAGACATAGTTAATAAGAAGGTGTTTTTTTTTATAATACAATTGTATATACTGCTGAAATTACTCAGTCGGGATGAAACGCAAAATCTTGTGGACTAAAGGCCGTTAAAAGCTATTTTGAATCAATAATTCAACAAGTCCAATTAAATATAATGCTAAGTCTTCTACTTGACTGAGTAATTTCAGTAGTATATAGAATTGTATTATAAAAAAAAACACCTTCTTATTAACTATGTCTGGCCAAGGACAAAATCTTCCAATTTTAATGATTAAAATTTTAATCTTGTTGGATATAGTTCACATTGCTTTTTGTCAAAAAATTCAAGTAAGTTGAACTGAACTTAACAAGGATAGAAAGATGTGTGGCGCGACGTATTGATATGGTGGTGTTGTCTCAAATTTTATCTCCAGGGATGGCGGCTGAACTAATGCGGAGAAAATTACCGAGTGTTTTTTGCTTATGTCTCTTATAATTCGCATTATTTTATTTTACTTCGTTGTCATATTTATCAGTAGTTTACTCAATCACATGTTGCTAGTGTTATGCCTGAACAGCATGTAATGAGTAAACCAGCAACTCATTTTATGACAATTTTTAGAATTGATTTTTAATGGAATATAAGAAGACATAGACAACGGCAGGAATCGAACCAGTGACCACGAGGTTGACAGGCGAGCACACAACTATCGCGCCACGGCCACCCCTATATTTGATTGTTTTTTTTATAATTGAGCGCGCACTAAAGGGGTTTTGACTACCCTTAATATGTCAAAAACAGTGCGAGCTTTAGGAAAATAGGGAAGGATTCAAAAGGAGATAACAATATACAGTCGTTTTGAATCGAGAGGGAAAAATAGAGCCTGGTAAAGCATTCCACATTCGTGTTGTACGACTAAAGAATGAATCTCTGTATTTAACAGTACGTCCAAAGTTGGGCTCAAGACTCACCTGTTCTTCAATCATCGTTAAAGTCTCCATAGTGGCACATTTTGAGCGGCCGATAATGTCAATATCGTCGTTGGACCCGATCATTTGGACACATTTTTGGAAAATATTGCCATTCGTGCTTACACTTGCTTTGCCTACTATCTGCGCTAGAACAAGATTAAGAAAGATCACACGATAGCGCATCTCCCCACCGAAACCCTGTGCACTTTAAGAATAGTTCGGAGGAGCTATTCCCCAGTTGAATATTGCACCACGTGTTTTCTAGCGTCATGCTAGGATACAGAGTACGGCCATCGCTATATAAAGCTCTTGGCGATTATTGCTATCATATGCGATTTTGAAATTGATGAAGATATGATGAGTTTTGACTTGAAGTTCGGTGGTCTTTTCCAGTTGGATATGCTGTTATATGCTGCATTAAACAGTGTTATACCTCAGTAGTCCTTACAGGACATAGGATCGCTTATTTTATAGTTGGGACCTATGGACCTGATAGTCTAGTCTTTGGGGATACCCGACTAGGCTAGGCGCACTTCTTCTATATTGGTTGATAGAACTTGCACTTCAAGGACTTGTCCTGTTGTCTATTATTTGCTCTACATGATGTGTATAAGGTATCTGCTGAAGATGATGCTTAAATTCATTTACTTTTCCATGTGTTTCGGTGGCAAGGTTTCCTTCGCTGTTTTGAGCAGCCTGCATTCCGGGGTGGCCGTGGCGCGATACTTGTGTGTTCGCCTGTTAACCTCATGGTAACAGGCTCGATTCCTGCCGTAGTCTATGTCCTCTTATTTTTCCATTAAAAACTAATATTGTAAATAAAATGTAACAGAATGGGTTGCTGGTTTACTCATTTATTGTTGTTTAGACATAGCACTAACAATACGTGATTAAGTAAAACTAGTATACCGATGAACATGACAACGAATAAAAAAAAAATAATGCGAATTATAATGGACATATATAAATAAGACACGAAAATTTCTAAGTATTAGTTCAGCCGCCATGCCTGGAGATGAAATTTGAGACAACAACCACTTCCAGTCTCAGAACATAGCGCCACACATCTGTCCTATCCTTCTTTCTCTTCCTTAAACACACGCCCGCGCTGTGTTAACATTTCAATGGAAGTATAATCCCATTAGGGCGTGTAGATTATAAAAAAAAAGGTCAGTACCCAGGTGCTTGGCGTTTTTATAAAATTTCCGGGTGTTGTTTCAACCGCACGACTCTTCGATCTACTTGAGCTGGGAGTCTGTGTGCGCTTTTACTTTCTACGCAGAATCTTCTTCGCATCCCTTCTCTTGGCTCGATACACTTACCATGCTGCTTTTTTTGTATTCCAAATATTTGCGTGAGCATTTCTGTCATCTTTTTTAGTTGTACACATTCGCCATAGTACCATGGGTTCTTTTTCAGATGTGGTTGTTAGGTTATGGTAGTTTCGGCTGCTTCTTTGATGACATTGCGATACTTGGACTGATCGTTGGCGTTTGTGTTAGGTGAGTTTTCTGTAGGCCCAATTGGTTTTTAGTCCGGCCTTCTTCAGAACGCTATATGGTATGGATCATTAGCCTTAGAAACATAGTGCTACTTATTATCGTATTACGAGCGGCAGCAAAGTTGATTAGTCGAAAGCCGTTATCTGTTGTGACTTCGTGGAGTCTGTGCTTACAAATTAATCCGCCAAAGATGTCTTCCTTTTTGATTTTAACATTGAAGTATCCATGCAGAAGCTTCGTAGGCTCCTTCCAGAAGGTCATAGAATTCCTCCGGTAATTATGCGTGGATATTCCGGGTCTTGCCATTTGAAGGAAATCATTACCCGAGGTTTTCCTAATCTCTATCATAACTGGTAGTATTTTGTGTAGCAGGGAAGTTAACCCGACGGTACAACCCCTTGCAATAGGCGTTAGATGTCAAGGAAAAGTGGATAAGGATATTACAGCTACGGACATTGGCATACTTGACCCTAGACTTTAAGTCAAAATTTGGACATACATTAAAAATGCTGATTATAGATGACGCTGAGCATGAAGTTGAGTCAATTTGATTGCTTGAAGTTAGGTCGAGAGGTTTCTGCTTAGACTGAGGATTCGATGAAGCTGTATTACTAGTTGAACTTAAATATTGATTCTGATATTTCAATGGATCAGGCTATATAAAGAGATTCGCTGACTGTATGGACTTTGATATGTATGTGAGTTTTTGGAAATTGTTCTGAAAAGTGGAACCAGACAAATCAGGTTGAATTCGCTGATGACGACTTATTGACTTTTATGACTTTTAATGGCCTCAAGTCCACAACAAAAATTGTGTTTCGTCCCGGGAATCTCACTTGGACTTAACAATTCAACAAGTGCGACGAAGATATAACGCTAAGTCTTCTACTTGGCTGAATAATTTCAGTAGGAATTCTATTATATTAAAAAAACACCATCTTTTTTTTGTGTTTTTTTTACTATTAAATTACATAAATAATTTGTGTTTATAGTTATTAAATTAAAATTTTTAAGTTATATTAAATAAATAAATAAGTATACGCAGTTAATTATTTGAATCATTCAAAACTCACTCAAAGGAATATTATTTTTTTGAATCAGTTCGCCGATAACTGGGAAAATTTCCTGAAGTGGTGGGTCTTATAGTACAGGGTGGCACACAAATCGTGCTACAATAAGAAATTTAAATAACTTTTATTTTAATCGATATATTTCATTAATTTTTTTTATTGGATCAAAAATTAAATTTTATTTTAAATAGCAAATTTTTTAAATCCACGCATATGCGGCACCTGATCAGCAAATTGTTCATTGCGGCCTGATGGGTTGAAATTGGGATCGCCTCAATTATTGTCTTAATAGACTGCTTTAATTCAGTCAAATTCCTAGGTTTCCTTCTGTACACTTCCTGCTTGAAATAACCCCATAAAAAAAAGTCGGGTGCAGTCAGGTCAAGTGACCTTAGGGGCCAGCGGAAAGTGCAGTTTCTGGATATCAATTTGTTTGAGAATTTTCGTTGGAGCTCCGCCATAACTTGTGTGGCTACGTGTGGACTTGCTCCAATTTGTTGAAACCAAATCCTGCTAAAAAGGAAGTTCTGGGTAAAAAAAACTTCAAAATCTTTAAATAACGGTCCCCATTGACAGTTTCTCTTACACCGATTTCTTCATAGAAGTATTGCCCGACAATACACCTTGATAAAACTGCGCACCACACAGTGACTCGTTCTGGGTGCAGTTCCATCTCATTGTGACTTTCTGGATTAGATTCACTTCATATACTGCAATTTTGCTTGTTAACATTGCCATTTAAGTCAAAATGGGCCTCATCAGACATGAACAAACAATTTATCAATGTGTTGTCTTCTTCGGCCATTGCAATAATTTTTCAGCAAAATTCCAGGTGAACATGAAGTATCCGTTGTAATGACCGTCTGCTAAGTCCAATTTGGCTCGATAAGTTTCAAGTCGAAACAATTGGAATTGCCTGTATTGCCGATACAACAGCCATGATTGAATCCTGAACCCGAACATTGGGATCACGATAATACGGTCTTCGTTCGATACTTCCAGATTCGGCAAACATGTTCATCAGCCTCATAATGGTCCATCTACTCAGGGGAGTACCGCCAAACTCCAGCCTAAATTCTGTTTGGACGGAAATGACGGACTGCAAAGAATCGTATCGTTGCACTATCCAAATCCTTTTTTCAGTATCGCAAGCATTAATTTTGATAAATCTAAATAGTAGCCTATAAAATAAAAAAAAGCCGATTACTCACACTGAAAAAAAGTTATTACGTTTTATTTTTGTAGCACGTTTCGTGTGCCACCCTGTACGTGTAGTCCTTTTATTTCAGCTTTCATGGTCCTCTTCTGTAAGTGAAACAAATGGCGAGGATGCACTTTCTATTATTTCTGCTTCGTTTAATAAAATTTTTTGAACTATTACAGTCGTGTTTTCGAGTTTAGCTGGTCCTTCAGAATACGCCTTACATTTTTGAGGACACATCGATTGAAAAATTGCACAAATAACATCCAATATGAGTCTCCTTATCAATCTAATGTCTAGTTGGATAATCTCTGCGCCAGATTTCGATTTCAAAAACTCTTCGTGAACGATCGCAGTCATTCGTTGTTCCAGTTCTTGGTTTTACCATGTGAACTTTTATTCCAACCATGACGTCAATGGCGCTAGAATTCGTTTGTTCTCATTTTATTGATATGACGAGTATCCTCATTAATTCTCCATTATTCAAAGATCCTAAGTTTATTCCCACATCCAATATTTCTTCTTCCATATTTCCTGTGTTGCGTGGACTTCGGAGACATCTTCTATTATGTATTCCAGTCTCTTTCGCCTATGATGGCCATAAACCATGCTCCTAAATGCACGTTGCCCCAAAATTACTGACGAATTATCTCGTTAAACAAAATTAGGTTTATTCCCAGCTATCGCTCGGGGTATTTCTTTGTTGTATGGTTTGCCGACGTTTGTTCTGCAACTGGTTACTTTTCGAAATTCAAATTTCAAGGAACTGACGGCTGTCGCCATTTAAAAAAAAATTATAATAAAAAGGGTTGAAATAGGTATAGGAATTTTGGGCCGACATGTATGTGGGATTCGACCGATTCTGCATCACCCATACGACCCAGCCTAACATGACGAGACGGAGCCACACGCACACAACGACACATACAGAACGAGAACGCAAAACAGAATTTGCGTCCCCTCTATATTATTCTATCTGAAGAAAGAGTACTCGAGCATTCATCATCAAATGATTGTGTCGATCAGTTGTGTTAAAAACAAGTAGATCAAGCCAAGACGAATTGTTGTTTCTTCCAAGTGGTTGATGTTAAGCCAAGTTTAATAATATAATAAATAACTTATAGATACGTAGCCAAACGTGTAGTATAAACCGTGTAGATATTTATTTACAAGGAAGTGACTCGGTAAGATACATTCCCCTAGACTAGGAGTCCTACATGTATACTCGTATTTGGTAGTTCCTATGTTGTGTAAAGAAGATTTAGATGATACTCAAGATCAGTTTATTTTTTATTTTGATCACTAACATTAAACCTTCGATAAGTTTTCTGTAAGTCTTTACAGAAGCTGAAATATTATTTGCGAAGAGACTGAAACACTATAAAAAACAACAAAAAGATTTTAAATGTTAAACCGTTCAGTAAACAGCATATTCAAAGTCAATAAGTCGAAACAGTTTATCTTTGTGTACGCGTATGATTTTTTATGTAAATAAAACTGACAACATAAAAACCATGAAATATTTCATAAAAACTTCAAGAAACTTATTTATATTTCCCCAAGTTACAAAGTACATACCTATCAAAAGATTTGAACACGCAAGGACTTTTATTTAATACCCTCGTATAGTCACAACAATAAAGTCTATCAAAACATATAAATCATCAATGCGATGAATCAACATGCGTATAGCGTGCCAATTCATTGATTAGAGCTTCATCTTTGTTTAAATACACGTACAAAAAAAGTAAAAAAAAAAACTGTCGTCTTCTGTTTGAGTGGCAAAACCAAAATAATATATAAAACGATGAATATCTATGGAAGTTTAATTTCGCTAAGTATTTTTTTGACACCTAAGGTAGCCATTCATAATGCCTGACAAGGCAATCTTTGGTCTGCGACCCGACTCTGCGTACAATTTCTTAATTAGAAAACTTTATTAGGACATTGCGTGACCAGGCTTTACGCAGCTCTCGCAGTCGACAATGGCCTTATTTACATTTTTATCAATTCACCATCAAGCTAAACTATTTTCTCACTTTACTTACAACTTACAAGACAAAAAGGATATGCGTGTTTGTGTTGTTCAGGTCCAACATTTGTTTTACAGCGCAAATTGTTTCTTAAGCAAAAAACATACATACCTAAACATATACAATATCAACAATAACAACATGACCAAAAGCCAACACTTATTATCATATATACCTATAATAGTACCTGCAAGGGTATGCTCCCTCTTTTCCCATACTACCTACTACCGAAGCGATAACAGCACCAGCAAACAATTAAAGGACCTCCCGCAATGAAAATAAAATTAAACTTTACTTGATTTGGTATGGCCGTGAGTCGCGGCAAGTAAATTAATGGCAGCATCGGATGCGGAACTGAACGGGGAACACCAGGGAAACTTAAATCGACAATTTACCGATGGCGATGGCGGAAGTAATTCACGGTATTTTTGTGTTGTGGCAAAGTGCTCCTTCCTTAAATACAATAAATTTGCACCTTGTTGTATTTAATCCTTATCGCCACCAAAAATAAAAACAAACACAGCGAAACCAACAGCAACAAAAATATTATTCCAATTGGAATACTCCTTTGTTGGCAATTGTTGGCAGGAACAACTATAATATAAGGTAAGCATAAGTATGCTTACCTATAGCACAAGCTTTGATGGCTACTCTTGTTCAGCAATTCAGCTGCCAAAATTGTTTTTTTTTTTTAAATTGTTGTTAACAACAACTTTTAGAAAAGAGGATGAGATTAATGCAAAATTCAAAGTATAGTGGTATTGAGAGAATTATGGAACAATTAAAACGGTGTATATGCCATTTCCGAATAGGCGAATATAAAACTGGAAATGTACTTTGGTCGATTAAAAGGTAGGCAAACAAGTGAAACTGGGTCACGATAAGATTAAACTTCAAACCATTAAAGGCAAATAAATTTAAAACAAAAAAATAAACAACAAAAACACGAACAAATTGGATACAAATTTGAGCGGAAGCTGATTACCTGTTAGCGAATTGGCATGGCAGGCAGGCAGGATGTTCATTACTATTTTTATGTTGACTTATCGCAAATACGGATGTGAAGCTATGTATCTATATCAATATGAATATAAAACTTTTAATTCATTTTATTTTTTTTTCTTATAAACTTTATAGGAATTTTTAATACTTAAAGTTATGTATATTTTTTTCCTATTTCAAAAATATCCTTGTTATCCAAGTCACGTGCGTCATCCGTTGTCTTCGTGAGCCGCCAACCGGCCCCGCCGATAGAATTCACAGTTAGCCGACACGTAAGACACCCCAAATATTGGCATTAATATTGAATAAGGATTTGGGGACATGAATTCATCCTTAATATAATCCCGAACGTCCATGGGGATGTGGTCTGTATAGCGTTCATGATAGGCTTTTGTAAAGGGCTGTGTAAAGGTGCGAATAGACGCTTTTGGTGAATATGAATTACTTGTGGGAGCTTGGATAAAGTTTTCTTTGCCTAATTGATTGAGCTTGAGCTTGACAAGCATTTATTCTATTAGAAAACGATATTTCTACATGCGATATAGCTTCTGTATAGACAAAGTTTTGAACTCTCAGAAAAATTGAGGTCAAGATTTCAATCAAATATAAGATTTAAGTAAGAAAAAAATAGGTAGTTTAATACACTAAGAGTATTTATTTGGATAGACATGCTTGGTAAGAAGGGACTAAGACACCATTACCACTGGTTCAATAAGGAGTACTATCATGTTTTTTTTTAGACGTGTGGTTTCCAATCTGGTAATACTTTTTTTGGAGTTGGTCTTTTTGACAGCTGTCACTTGATTTATGCTCAGTTTGGTTCGCCATTTCAAGAATTGAAGCCGAACGGCCATCAAGCGCGTCGCACGTTCGGTGAATGGGCCGAAAACGAGATGGCTGGCGATCCCGATTTCCACAAGAAAATTTTGTTCAGCGATCAAGCTCACTTTTTGTTAAATGGGTACGTTAATAAGCAAAAGTATCGTATGTGGAGGGATCATAATTCACAATCCATTGTTGAGACGTCGTTACATCCTCAACAAGTCACTGATTGGTGTGTTCTATGGGCAGAGGGAATCATTGGTCCACATTTCTTCAAAAATGAAGCCGGCCCTAATGTAACAGTCAATGGGGAACGCTATAGAGCCATGATCAATGACTTTTTCGGGCCTGAATTGGAGGATGTTGATGTTATTGGTGACATACGGCCCCAATTGCTACAAAAAGTTGTCGAAAATAGGGCCTCTCGGCTGGAATTTATTCGAGCCAGCCGCGGCGGCCAGTTGCCCGAAATCATTTTTAAAACATAATGGCAAGTCCTTATCTTTATAATAAAGCTAAATTCTGGCCATAACATTAAATTACATATTTTATTTCTTCTTGAAAACCACACGTCTAAAAAAACACTCTTTAGGTGGTACAAACAAAGGAAAATAGTCAATGGTGCAGACAGATTTAACCAGTAATGGAGTTCAACATTGCGGATTTCAGCTGTCAAAAACTGTGACAGGAAATTTCGTTATATTGTTGCGTTTGCTATCACCTGTCTCTAGCAACCAAAAATTTCCTGTTTTGCAATTTTTGACAATTTGTGTTGTAAAATTTGGATATTAATCATAATTTATATGTCTTTTTATTGATTTTGATTTCCGTTGCTAATAATACCGCCTACATTATCATATAATATATGTATGACTAATTTTGTTTTGACACTTATGCCGGACTTACACGAGTGCCAAATTGCAATTATTTCTTCCATTTCATTGACTTGACACTAATGACCAAATCGTTGGAAAATTTGTCATTATTTTCGTCATTTAAAAAATGGCAAGGAACCCTGGCATTAAAAATTGCTATTAAAATGGCGTCATCTAATGCAAAGTGTTATCATTTTGAAAATAATGGCACACAGTTCCTCGCTGAAAAGAACTTGCACATTCTTTAGTGGCAGATTGCCATCATCAAGTCAGTCAATTTTTAGCCCCGTGCAAATGCTTATCATTAATGATTTGATTTTGCCATTATTTTGCCAGTTTAATCACATAAATATATGGTCATTTGTCACTTGTGTAAATCCGGTATTGTTTGGAACCTATTAGCCATATATATATGGAGAGTGTAATACCAACTTAACCCTTGACCTTAGTAATGTTTGTACATATACATATGTCACTGAAACTATAAGCGGAATTATTGAAATTTCAAAAATTTGTGCTGGAAACTAATTAAGCTATTAACTAATTAAGCAAGTTGAACGTCAAAACAAATGATTATTCTTTTCTTTTTCGTGCCAATTATGGAATAAGAAACATTTTACTGTTATAGAATTCTTACCAATGTAGTTAAGAGTCTGGAATACCAAAATTATGTACTGCTTTCGACTCATATAGCACTTTAGGTGCGGATATGTAGTTAAGGAAAATTACGGGTATTTATCACGGAATGAAGCGTGGATTCACATATTAGCTAATAGTGAATATATGGCTAAAACGAGTCTGACTCTGTCTGCCGGATTCGTTAATGGAGGGGATTATTTTTTTGGTATGCCATAAAAGAAAATAACATTGTTTACCCTTGTGTTTCGATTAAATGATGCTTACTAAGGTGAAACGGGTGATTTTTTATTGGTTTACTTTTTTTTATGGCTTTATCCTTGTTATGTCTATAACAACATAGCAATAGTTTTTTTGAGCTTTTTCCGTTCCTCCGATCTCTGGATTTAAGGTTAAATGCTCTGCGTGCTGCTTATAGTTTTGAAAGAGACTGCAATTCTTATGTGTTCCAGATCAATGTAGTTTGAAAATGAACGAAGAAAAACACGTGTTTTTTTAAAGTTTTCAGAGGAGAATGCGGATTGAATTCGATTGATTGTCATTTTTTTTTATTTAAGAAATACTGAAATGAAATGACTATGCTGTCATGGGAGCGGGTCAAAATTCTGGCTTCAAAATACTGCTTTTAAAATGAAAATTCTGCTTTCTTTCATTTTTTCTGCTATTCCAAATTCTGCTTCTCAAAATTCTGTTCGTCAATAAATAAGAAAGAAATTCTGCAATTTTTTTTTTAAACTTTTAATTAACTTGTTTTATTTACAAAAGCAAACGAGAAACAAAAATAAAACAAAACCATCCATTAGGTAAACTTAAGTATGAAAACAAAAATGATGTTTCCCCATTATCGGTTCCGTTACAGTATAACGGAAGCTTCTGTCCATTACGGGCTGCAACTTAAGCGATCCATACGATGCTTCAATTTTCTGGGACGATACGACGTCCCTATACGTATGCTTTGTCCATGTGCGCTACCAAGAAAACTGGGTGTAGATGGAATTCGGATGTCTTCTATACACGTGGATGTCGTTCGTTTGACTCCCTCTCCAAGTTATAATTTCCCTGGTGTTGTTGACTTGTACAGCATTCAAATTTAATAACTATTGCATAAGTGCAATTTATTTATGTTACTTTAACACACTTTTAATTTAGTTAATTTAATTCAACTATTTTTGTTGTTATTTTTTTAAATCCCTTTTTTTTTTCTTTTCACTTTTCCAGACGGAAAAACGGAGCCATCTCTCAACTACAATATGGTTTGGGCTCAACTACAAATTTTAATTTCATGTGGTTTAAATTCTCGCTTAAAAAACACATCATACATACATGTTTAATTTATCGAAGCCCAAAATTGGACAGAAATTTAACTTTTACAAAATTTGTTGCTCTGTCGGAATCCATTTAAGGAATTGCGTTTCAATGCACAAAATTCCTGCTGGCTCCGCTTTTCGAGCCAGACAACACCCGAAGGAAGGTATGTTTAGATCTTTGCTGAGTTAAACCAACTGACTCAGTTTATTGATGAACCAACTTGAACCCCTGACGTTGCGGTCAAGCCGCCACCCTAGACTTATTTCTGCCCTTTGACCCTGATAAATATATTATATAAGTGTATTATGGTCTCAATGCACATCAGACCATTGTGTTGTTTTAGGAAATTTCTCAAGTCAACATCTTTCAGTTAAAAAAAATCACCTAAGAGAACCATGTAACAATATGAGAATGCCAACTGGGATGGTCTCAATAATTTCTTCAGGAACTTTAACTGGTAACTAAACTGGTGGTTTTCTCGATAGTGACGTAGATTCCAGCGCAGATATGAGAACAAATTTAATTAATCACGGAATAAGAAATTTCATCCCAAAAAGGGTGAAATGAAATCTATCAAACCGAAAGGGAACGCATGGTCTGATCTTAGCTGTAAAAAAGTTATTAGGATTAGATAAGTAAATTTATGGAAGTATAAATCCAACCCTACTGAGTAAGACCGGATTAAGTTTCATCAAGCTGAAAAGACTTTTCTAACGTTCACATTCAGAGTAAAAACTTTTGGTCATTTGTAAAAAAATATTCGAAATTCAACTACGTATATGGTTCCAACGCTCGTCTTTAATGACATACCTTTTGTTAGCTCACATGAAAAAGTAAAATTGGTTGTAGAGCAGTTAGCTGTTATTTCGACGCTGCCAGAACTTGAGACCGTAACGATTTCATGGGACGAATCTTCTTTCGCACTTGTGTATTTGCCTTTGAGGCCTTAGAAACCTTAATTTACACAAATCCGCTGGCCCGGATAGTAAAACTCTAACTGTTCTAAAGAGATGTTCTTCAGGGCTGCCAAGCCTCTCAATGTGACCTTTCCATATGTCCTACTCTATTGATCACTTTCCGAAAGCCTGTGGCTAAAAAAGGCGAATCTTCTTCACCGTCTAACTACCGTCCAGTTGCATTTACGTCCTTTTTTTCTAAGGTCATGAAAACGCTGGTATTAACTATCAGCTTAAGAAATATCTTAAAGAACGGAAGCTCCTTAATACGCGGCAGTATGGCTTTCGTAGAAATATGTCCATTGGCGATCTGATGGCTTACTTTATATCTCCGAACAGTGGCTGGCACAAGTCTTTTTTTCCTTTTTTTTTGGGCTCTATATTTAAAAAGCATGTGATGAGTTTGGCCTTTATCGAACTTTTGGTATCGAAGAAATTACCTTTCTGACCATCCAATACAAGTCGTATTGTAAGCGGTTTCAATATTCTGCACTTCAAAAAAATAAATGCTGGTGTGCCCCAGGGTTCAGTTATGTCTCCGAAACTCTTTCTCATATTCATCAATAATCTCATATCTGGAACTTCTTAGGCACTAACAGTAATTTCTTCACTATAAGTTTAACTGAACTGTTTTTCTTCATTTAAAGATGACAGTTTCAACTTTCGATTCTCAACTCTCGAGTTGATCAACTTCTGGTTTTCTCAACTTCCGAAAATAGTAGAAGTTGAGTGAGCAAACTTGACAGTTTTATCTCAAAAATTATTCTGTGTTTCGTTTTGAATAAAAAGATTTTTAAAATAAAATGTACCAAGAAATTTATCATAGGGAAATAATCCATCGTCAGCTTCCGGAAGTGAAGATGAAGAGGAAGCAGAATTGTTGGCGATTGAAAGAAGACAATATATAATGTGACTACTGGTCGGGCTTGAAAAATGCGATGCCAATGATTTTATTTACCGATTTCGCATTTCGAAGCGAACAACAATTTTGTTCGAATAATTGATAAAGGATAGTTTGGCCTACAACAAGATACGCAGTGAAATATTTTGAATATTTTTAGTTTAAATTATGCTAACCTACGAATGTGTAGATCGGACGAATTACGACCAATTACCCAATTATTGATTGTGCTGAGGATTGGTATTATCCACTCGATTCAATTCAGTTGGCCATTGCTGATTTTATTGGCGTAAGAGTTTCAAAATTGCATCGTATTGTGAGCGAATGCCAATATTGGTAATTTCGCCCGAGTTTGGTCACATGCCCGAAACACGAAAAGAAAGGTTACAAGCAGCAAGGGAATTGTATATATCAGCCAAATTTCCTGATATCAATAATAAATTATACATTGTAGCACTCACTAAGCAATTATTCTTGTTTCACTGATTGAATCAAATTAAATAAAGAGATTAATTTTTTACTAAAACCGCCGAAGCAAAAATATCTAAATTGCGGAAAAGAAGAACTGGTAAAATAGAGTTTTCACTAGAGTTAATTTGAAAAAAAACAACTCACATTAAAAAGACAGCCCGAAAAGCACAATTCATTTTACCAAATGATCCATTCACCAAAATTATATGGTTTGCCGAAATCATTGCACATAATAAATTCAAATCTAAAGTTGAAATATACGTATCTGTCAAAGATTTCCCAGGGAAATTTAAAAAACCACAAGTTGGCTAACTTTTAAATTTCAACTCTCGAGTTGAGATTTAAAATAGTTAAGAAAAACAAATTTCAACTTGACACTCAACTCTCAAGTTTGTGTTAACTCTAGAGATGGCCAATTGAGAGTTTGTGGCAAGTTGACAAATAGTGAAGAAAATGGCTCTAAATTGTTTTGCTGACGATAGAACTCTCTTCGAAGACGTTATAAGTTCTTCTGCGCGTCTAGTCTGGCTGTAATCTATAAAATCTTCATTCGTCCAAAGCTTGACTACAACTCTCACACTTGTGCAGGCGCTTCTCATTTTAATCTTTTAAATAGAATTTAGAATATAGCTTTAAGAAGGATAGGCGATAGAACAATAGTGGAAACATTTACATCTCTAGAACACCGCCGAAATGCTACATGCCATTCGTTATTTTATCACTTTTTTTTTAAATCAATTTTCTAGCGATATAGCCAGTTGCATTCTTCCCTTAAACTATTCAACCGTAATAATCACGCTTCTTAGAAATGCTCATCAGTTTACCATTGACCCGAACTTTGAACGTACTCTGAAGTACAGACATTTTTTTTTTAGCCGTTCAAAACGAATGTGGAATGCACTCTTCCATTTTGATATTCAGAACCAATGTGCATTCGCATCTCCTGCCTGTACATCGTTTTCTATTTATTTAACGCTCAAACTGTGCTTGTTCATTTAAAGGGTAGTCAAAACCCATATAGTGCGTGAATAATATTAAAAAATATATAGTATTTCGTTTCTCATAAACGGCTCAACTGATTGGGATGACATTTTTAAAGTTTGCTCTAGAGTACAAATTTAATTCGAAACAAAAACAACATTTTGTACTTGTGATATAGATACTTTAGGGCAAGTTTTGCATTTGGAAAAAAAAATCGAACTCGAGATTTTAATTAAAGTTGACATTACGATGAAAGAGAACATCAAAAAAGTGGGTCCGCAATTCCGTCTTTCTGTCTGTCTATAGAACGATCTAGATCCTAAACCACTGAACCGATCTTGTTCAAACTTGGTGCTTTGGCGTTTTAGGTGATTGTCAAAATAGATTTTTGAATGGTTGTTTTAGCCTCAAAAATAACGGTACTTGCCATACAAATTTCTACCATCTTAATTATCTCGATAACGGCTCTAACGATTTTGATAAAATGTGTATTTCTTTGGGCATGGTCTACATTTTGGCCAAAAAATTTGTTTAAATATTTTGTTATTAACTGTACCTGCCATACACCATTTTATTTATTTTCCACTTTCTCAAAAAAGCCTCAACGGATTTCGATCAAAATGTTTATTCAGGAGCTCTTTCAAATTCTAAATCATACTGCATTTCAAAATTTTAGAAAAATAGTTTTTTTGGATTTTTGAAATAAAAAAATATTTTTTGTTCTTGAAAATTCAATATTTCGAAAACAGTTGGACGATTTTTTCTGAAATTTTGTTTTTGAATTTACGTTATTAAATATTTAAAATATTCATACTAATTTTTTTTTTGAAAAAATTTAAGAATTTTTATATAGAAAAAATTAAATGAAAAACGACTTTTTAAATACATTTAGCCGTTTCTATTAGGAATCTTTTGCATATAATGTGATAGGAACAAGTAAGTGCGATCCAGTCGTGCATTTTATTTTTATAAATTTTTGGACGATTTTTTAAATTAAACTTTAACATGTATATTAGTAAATGCTTAAAATTGCCATATACAATTTTTTTTAGGAAAAAATTAATGAAATAAAAATAAATACATTCATATTTTATTAGTCTTTTATATTCTTGGTGAATGGTTTAACCGTAGTCCTTAAGGTGCTGGTGTTAAGTTCCACTCCAAAATGCTCCTCGGATTTGTTTATGCACTAATAAAGTCTATCTTACCGGGGTGGCTCTGGCGCGATAGTTGTGTGCTCCTCTGCCAACCTTGTCGTTCGATTCCTGTCGTGGTATATGTCGTCTTATTTTCCATTAAAAAACAATTCTAAAAATTAACATAAAATGAGTTGCTGTTTACTCATTAGATGTTGTTTAGGCATAACACTAACAACATGTGATTGAGTAATCTAGTATACCCATAAACATGACAAATGTATAAATAAAATAATGCGAATTATAAAAAACACATACAAAATCGGACGCGGTAATTTTCTCGGCATTAGTTTAGCCGCCATCCCTGGAGATAAATCTGCGACAACAACCACCTCGCACCACACATCTTTCCTATCTCTTTCACTTCTTTCACATGACGCCCGCGCTGTGTTAAAAACATATAAAGGGCAATCATAATCCCTTGAGCGCGTGTAAGATTATCAAAAAAAAAAACTTACATTTACGCATTTAAATAAAAAGAAAAATATGACTTAAATCGAAACTGAACAATATTATTTAAACAAAAATACACCTTTCTCATTGAATACAAAACTTATCTGATCCCACATTACTGGCTTATATTTATTGAACAAAAAATAACCACATTGTTCTGGTTAAACAGGACCATCATGAATTCCAAAATCGATATCCTTAAAAAGCAAACAAAAAAAAACTTATTATAAGACGGCTAAGAGGCCAACACAACCATGAAGCAAACGAAAATGTTTTCCACCTTTTTTGCGAATTCGGTTATCACAGAAGTAGTTTTACCCTTAACTTTAAATGTACATACTCGCATAAGATATCTAAATGAAACACCTTTAGTCTTTAGATATCTCTGCGTAGTCCTTGCGACTTGTGTGACATGATAAAATCCTATGAACCATCGGGATAACTATATACCTATAAGACTATCGTTTATAATATCTGGGATTATTTTTTAAAGTGCTCAGGTTACTTCTAACAATTTCAATTCTCATAATCTAAGCTGATCCTTGCCAGCGTTGTATCTGTTAAATTATTTTTTGAATTTTACATAATTTAACTTCTCGTAATAAGAGATGGCAACTCATTTAAATACGTGATCTCTTAAAAAAGGGTTCCGAGTATTTTTTTGTTTGTTTAATATAAACCTTAAAATTATTCAAAGATAAACTTAGGGAAACATAACTTGGCAAGAAAATAATATAAAATAAGGTTGGCCTTCAAGTCCGAATTTATTCTGTTTTCTAATCCTTAAAATACAGTCAGTATAGGTATACACCCCAGGCAGCTCACCTCATCCATAGTGGTAACAAAGATTGAAATAATCACTTGTATCTTTATGCCCCAGTGTATCGTACAGAGATCAAAACAAAAGATGTCACAAAAGTGTCACTTTCTCTAACGCCAACCTAGACTAGGGTTAAACCGCAGTGCTAAACAAGAAAAAACCGTAATCAATGTCGAAGAACAACATACCCATATTTCTCCCAATGGAATGAAGTCCTATCCTAAGTTCCCAGTTCGAAAGATCTTCAAGAACATTCACTTCGTATATTATTGTATTGTCCTTCACCTACGCGTCGTCACTACCTACACATATGTTCAGATGTGAACGTTTAACACAATCCCCTATGGAAATTAGACAACCGTTTGGTTATAAAGAAAACACAAACACCATTGATTTTGCAACTTGAGTGTTATGGCGTTTGCGTTGGCGTTCTTAGCTATATGGTTAGCAAAAGGTCTTTCAGAAAATTTCATGTTAGGCATTTATTACTGCAACGTGATGAGCATCGCATATCATCGACAGACCAGACAGAAACAGTAATAATGTTGTTTTGCATTGTTAAAACAGACTTAGGGTATTGTTTCGTTCGTCCTGTTGATTTTATGTGTTTTGATTTGATCTCGTTGAAATAGCCTGCGGACATTTTTCATCTGAAGTTTTTCCAGCAACAGCAACGATGGAGAAAAGTCCTTATATACCTAATCCCAAACACGCACAGAATTATTTTCAAGCTACTTCCATTACCTTACCTACCACAATGGCGCTGCTGTTTGGTTTGCTTTTATTGGGTATTTATTTTATTTTGTTCAGTATTTTAAGGGGCCCATGTCCTGGTTTTCGCGGATTCAAATATATAGCCCATATAACGGCGGTCTTGTATCCTGGAATTGAGGGATTTCAAAAAAAGGTATACCATTTGTGAGGTTAATTTGTTTAAATAATTGCTTAGACAGATATGATCTTGTATTAATTTTTAATACAATCAGATAATTCTAAAATGATTAATCATTTTTGCCAGCTTATTTGTGGAATATTAAATGCGACCCACCTTCAATGATAGACTGTTTCACTACATGGAAGTCTCTAAAACTAGAATATGAGAATATGCATGTCTATTACAAACTTAACACTTAACATTTTCAGGTTATAGTGCCGACTTTTTAGAGAAAAGTATTTAATAGACTTTTGGTTATATTAATTTGTTTTCGACTGGTCGTCAGGAATGCTTCCGAGTGCTTCTGAAAATGTTCGATTTTATTTAACAGACAGTTTTTCTCCTGGAAAGAAGATACATTCGATTCTAGGTTCAACGTCAGATAGAATCGAAAGCAGAACATTCTCACACACTCACACCCATTAAGAGCCGATTTTTCAATCTGCAGATAAAGAGGCAGTTAGTTGCCAGAATAATAAACTTACTTGACTGTTAAACAACCGGATAGAAAAATTGAATGTTTCAATCAAGAGAAAACAATCTACAGAATAATTTTATTTGAACGTCACTTTTATTTCGAGTTTCGAACTTTTCTTAGAAATTAATTTTTGTTCAACGTTTATTTCAAAGCATTCATTTTTCAAAGCGTTTTTGATTTCAAAAATAGGTATTTATTTTATTCCTCAGATAACTCCTTTTCCGTTCAAAAATGAGCAGATAACTTAATTCCTAGATTAAGTAGTAACTCTGACTATTGAAAAACTGATTTTTGCTCTATGTGGAGAATATGTACTAACTAGCTGTTTAACTGACTATTGAAAAATTGGCCCTAAATGTCAAACTCGAATTCAATGTTGTGTCGCCCAGTCTTCAAAATAAAATAATTATAGATGTGTCTTTGGAATGTCCTGCTTAATACATACATTCACATTAAATTGCAGAAATGAGAATCTAGTCTTAACTTAGTTCGATTGGGATTCCGGATCGAAAATGACATAAATAAAATGAGTATGTTTGTTCCCTGAAGGAAACATCATAACGGAACAACACAAAACACATGACAGATTAAGACAGAAACTTCAGTCACAGTCACAACATTTTTCCTCTCATAACATTCTCCAATAACTTAATGAGATTAATGAAAGGGAGCCAAAATAATCATGAAGAATTCTTCTAGATTATTATAATACTGCTGAAAGCATTAAATGGCCCAGTTATGAGAGCCTCTCTATACTCCCTAACAGAGTTATATTCTTCTCTTGGGATGACAGATATAAAATAATGAAAAAAGGTCCTTATTATGACTATAATAAAGCTCGGCTAAATCTTGTTGTGAGAAAGCGTTTCTTGCAATGGGAGCTGCTATAAGAGAATAGAGAAAATGAGAAGAGAAAAGAGAATAAACCTTAACAAAATTATATGTTTCTCATTTAAGTTTTTTGTTGAAAGAAGCAAACTCTTTTAAAGGTTTTGCGTGTATATGTCATGGCCAAAAACTGATGGGTCAATATGTCCGTGACTTTTGGAATAAAACACAGATTTTTTGATAAAAAAATAATTTTATTTTTCAACGTAGTCTCCCTTGAGTTCTATACACTTTGTCCAACGCTTCTCCAATTTTTTTATCCCTTCCAAAAAAATGATTTGTCGAGGTCCTCAAAATAGGCCTTTGTTTGCGAGATGACTTCATCATTGGAGTCAAATCTTTTTCCACTAAGCCATTTCTTCAGGTTTGGGAACAAGAAGTAGCCGCTCGGAGCCAAATCTGGAGAATAGGGTGGATGAGGGAGCGATTCATAGCCCAATTCATGGATTTTTGCCATGGCAACTGCACATGTGTGCACCCTTGCATTGTCTTGGTGGAAAAGAACTTTTTTCTTGGCCAAATGAGGTCGTTTTTTTTTTCAAATCGTCATTGAATCGGTCCAATAAGTTGGCATACTATTCCCCATTGATTGTTCTTCCCTTTTGAAGGTAGTCAATGTGGATTATCCCGCGTGCATCCCAAAAAACAGTCGCCATAACTTTATTGGCTGACAAACCCACCTTGGCCTTCTTTGGCGCCGATTCACCCTTAGAAACCCACTGTTTTGACTGTTGTTTGGTCTCTGGTGTGTGATGGATCCATGTTTCGTCCACGGTTACAAAACGGCGCAAAAACTCCTCCATATTGCGATTAAACAACGCCAAACCTTCCTGTGAAGTTGTTACACGATTGCGTTTGTTGTCGACTGTGAGTAAACGCGGCACCCATCTTGCGGAAAGCTTTCTCATGCCCAAGTGATCATTCAAAATTGAAACCACTGAGCCATGCGAGATCCCTACGGCTTCCACAATCTCTCGCACTTTCAATCTTCGGTCGGCCAACACCATATCGGGAATTTTTTCGATTGTTTCGGGTGTAGAGACCTCAACTGAGCGTCCAGGACGTTCGGCATCTTCAGTGCTTGTACGGCCACAACGAAATTCAGTAAGCCACTTTTTTACCATTGAAATCGATGGTGCAGAGTCCCATAGTATTTATCAAGCTTAGCCTTGGTCTCGGTTATGTTTTTTTTTCGCAAGAAATAATGCTTAATAAGCACACGAAATTCACTTTTTTCCATTTTCTCCTCAAATTAGTGAGTAGTCTGATAAAACTAGCTGTCAAACACAAACTAACTGACGCAGAAAGTTTAAATTTTGACAGGAGTCAACTGACAGATGCCTGTTGACAGGAGCAGTGTTGCTGTTTCAGTAAAGAGGTCAGAAATTCAAAAAGTCACGGATTTATTGATTGGGATTTATTTTGTAAGTCAACTATGGATTATTTAATAATGGAGATAGATTATTTTATTTTATTGTTTGATCGTATATGGGAGCTAAAAATTAATGCGGTTGAAATTGCATCTACTAATTCTTAGATTTTACCTCGAAAAAAACAAAATTATTTAATTTATTTAATTTATACTTTTTATTAAGAATAGGGTTCCCTTGGATACTTTCAATCCAATCAATCGAATCAATTAATTTTTGAAATTATAGTGCATGATATGTAATCCTAAATGCATAAAAATTAACTTGTGACACAAATTAAATCTGAAAAGCAATCCACGTGACACACTAAGAGTTTTAAGGCTGCATTTACACAGATGACAAAATGTAATTGTTGGTAGATATTTTTATTGCACAAAACAGAATTATCCAAGTAATATTTTTCATCTCACAAAAGGTTTCAATAGATTAATATTTCGATTGTTAAATATTTTGTATCGAGATCAGAAAGAATCTTTTACAATTAATGCTATTGTTTTGCCATTTATGTTTGTTAAATTTATAATGAACATTATAAATTGTTTCAAAAAAAAGAATTTTTAAAACAAATAATTTTTAGAATTAATTTTAGCATATGTACATTTTGTATGTTCTGGTAACATAGTTTGCCATTAAGGGTGTGAAGTATTCAATTATTATTCAAAATATCGAGCCCAATAAAGATACCAATAATACATTTTTTTGTAAGTTTGACTTACAAAATTATAAAAAATGTTTTTTTTTTTTTCATGACACGTTTTAGTCTATGGCGACGGCCGATTTTGTACTAAAATCCACGGCCCTTTCGTTATTTGATATATGTTAATTTTTGGTAGCGAAACACTTGCATTTTCAAAAATGTGAAAAAAAACCATTAGAACAATAATCACTTTTCGGAAAATTCACATCCATTTAATAATCTCGACTACGTCCCTGACTTGGCGTGAGACGAGTAAGTTTGTGATTCCATGTGGCAACTGGAAAATTGCAATTCCTATTAGAATCCTGTAATTAAATGTTGTATATCTTTAATCCTGAAAGGTTCGTTATAGAATTTTAAAGAGCTTAGACTCCGATAAGTCAGTTGTAAAGGGATTGAAGCTAATATAGGCGTTTAATTTTCATAACAAAATTTTTATAAGACTCTAAATTCTTGGAATCTTGTTAAAGGAGGCAAATTTGTTTTAAGTATAAGAATTAAATAATTTGAAAATTGTAGAGAGCTAAGTTCTTATAAAAAAACGTTATGAGAATAATTTAAGTTTCGTAATAGGAAATAAACTTTAAGGATAGTAATGGGACCTAAAAGAGGCTTACAAGATTATTTTTCAGATTTTGAGAACTTAGCTCTGGAGAGTATGTTAGTTGGGAGATCAATATGGCAAAATGCACGATTGAGGAGCAGTCCAAATCATAAAATTTTACTTAATAAGGTAGGTAAAATGGTGCACATAGCGAACTCGCATCTAGATCCATGTAGCGTTGGGAAGCGCGCGCCGTTTTGATACCAAAAACTCGTATGGACCTGAATAAAAGCTTTTTTTAGCGGAAAAAGAAAGGGCACAACCCAAGCGCAGCGACTCTAGAGCCATTTCCACCCGTTGAGTACAGAGAGTACATTTTAACTTTTATATCAGACAGTTCTTTTAGATCAGAAAAGAAAGCCCTTCCAATGGATTTCATTCTTAGCCTGGCCAAAGCGGGACACTTGCGAGCGAAGTGGAGCCTTGTTTCCTTTCCAACTGGTTTTTACAGCTATGGCAGTAGGTGTTAAGGGGAATACCCAGTTTTGCTGCATGCTCCCCCAAGGGCCAGTGCCCCATACAGGTAGCGTCTATCCTTGCTATATTCCGAATTGGTCTACAAATGAGATCGTTTGTGAGGGATTTATTGTACGAAGGCCATATCATACTAGATATCGCGCAGTCGGTTATATTATTCCATCTTTTGTTGGATTTCATGAGGGAAACTGAAAGAATTTTGCCGTTTATAGCAGCGAGTCTTACAGTTACATTCTGCAACCCAGACTAAAGTGATTCTGTGGTTAATGTTCAGGTTTTGTAGCTCATTTCGACATAGTTGGACCAGTTTTGATGATATTTATGTTGAATTTAAGGCTTTGTAAATATTGCCGAAATTAGATTTTGAGTTGGGCTTAATTTAAGAATTTTGCATGCTTCTATTATAGCTAGTACTTCAGCTTGAACGACGCAGCAAAGTCGGGAAGTCGGAAAGATCTGAGACTTTCAGTGACTCTGAGAAAACTCCTGCTCCTACACCGCGCTCCATTTTAGATCTGTCGGTAGAAATGTTTACATCGAAATAGTGGGACACTTCGTCATCTTCCCAATTCTTCCTGGATGGAAAGATAACTTTATAACCTTTGCCGAGGCTCAGACTATATCGACATATTATCTAGTGGAATCAGATTTGCTGTGTTTCTATGGCCGTAAGGTTTGGCAAACAAGCATTTTGACTCTTTGAGTCTTGATGCACTGCAGCTTACCAGATATTTAATGTGGTGATCAAGAGGTAGAAGATGTAGAATGACACTTAATGCATCCATTGGTCAAGATCTTAAGGCCCCTGTGGCACCAACGGTAGCAGTTATCTGAATTTTCTTAAGTCTATTAATGTTGTATGTCCATAAGATTATTTTCGATTGATGACCCCATTTTTTACCGAATGTTTAACTACAAGAGTAGAAAGCAATGCTAGCCTTCTTAGCCCGTTCTTTAATGTTGAGATTCCAGTTTAGTTTCGGGTCCAGGGTGACTAATAAATATCTTGCACTGGAAGATAGTGAAAGATTATGGCCATTTAATCGAGGTAGCGTGAATGTGAGTACCTTAGTCCTGGTAGTGAAGTTTATTATAAAGATAAGGGTTTGCCATAATGTTTTAAAAATGATTTTGGGTAGGTGGCCGCCGCGGATGGCTCGAATAAATTCAAGCCGAGAGGCCTTATTTTCGACAACTTTTTGTAGCAATTGGGGCCGTATGTCAGCAATAACTTTCAAAGCGTCAATCGTCTCGGGCTTAGAGACGTAGACAAGTGACTTCACATAACCCCAGAAAAAATAGTCCAGCGCAGATTAATCGCACAATCTAGGAGGCCACGTTACAATCCCACGACGCGAGATAATGCGCTCACCAAACGTGTACTTCAATAAATTGATTGCTTCGTTGGCTGTATGGCATATGCCTTGCTTTCACGAAAAAGCAACTGCTTCGGTTGCATTTTTCCTTTCATCGTATTTATCTACGGGCATTCATCTACGGTCAGTCTAGGAAAATAAGATATGGAATAAATAATATCTATATCCATTTTGATATATGTCATTTTTTAGATAATTTTACTGTCTACAAGTTTCGCCAAGTAATAAGTTTATTATAATTTTTGAATAAATGTACTACACCCCAATGTGTTCGGCCATTTTTCTCCAAATATATCAATTGTACGATCAAATGTGTCATAATATTTTTTGTGTACAATGGCATTAGCTACAATGTGTACCTACAACTTTTTTTCAAAAAAGCCCTACGGTTTTCGAGTCATTTGGAAAAAAAATGTCCCCCCTCTACATTTTTTTGCACCTCTCTAAATTAAGGGTATTTTTTAGGAAATGTTTATGTGACGTAAAAATAAAGCTCTCCGCCAAAATTCAGCTTTGTCGGAATTTTTTCGAAGTAACCTCATTTTGTATCTAATTTTCCTGGACTATGGTTGTTTCGACAACACCTTTCATGATATCGTAGCACTGGAGATTGGAACCGACTGTAACGAATGTGTAAGGTGACTGCATAGTGGAGGGATCTCGCTCGGTCGCTCACTCAACACTTTGGCCCCTCAGGTATGCTTATACATTTTACGTCAAATTTCTTTTTGTGTGCAGTTCTGCCTACTAGGAAATGGCCAGAGTCGACGTTTTTCCACCGAAATAAGATTTAGGATGCATCCCATGTATCGATTTGCAGATCATTGATTTTGTTGGTTGTTCGAGCAACTTTAAGGCGCCACCGCCGCGGTGATTTACACTACTCATCACTGTGTTATAAGCAGCAGCAAAATCTTTTCGCCGGAAACCGTTATTTGAAATGTTGTATAGTGAACGATGTTCGACATGCTATCGGCAACAAAAATTTTGTTGGACATACGCTCTTAGAAAATGTTGTTCAATCGAAACTAAATTCATTATTATGCTTAGGAAATATTAAACAAAACTATCAGCAGGCTCTTCCATTCAAAATACCAGTTGACAATTCAGAAACCAACTAACGATTAAGCCGGTGCATACAAAGATATTTATGAAACAAATAACTGTATAACCAGTTGACAGAAATATGTGAAATGTCATTCTTAACACACTCAAAAGAATAATAATTCGTGCTCCATTTCCGTCATTAGTCTTAAATCAATAACGCCACATTTTGTTGCCTGCTCCAATTATTCCGCGGATTAAATCTCTTTGCCGGAATAATGAGGGAATTTCATATCCTGACACACTACTTTCAGCCAACAATCCATCATCCAAAATACCATTGTTTAAGGAATTCAAGTGAAATAATTCTAAAATGCTTGAAAGTAAAAGTTTTTCATTATTTCAGGTAATTTCAGTTGAAATCGAACGAGACAGTGAGATCTAAAGTGCTTCAGGTAAGTGTATCCATTTTGCTGCCACTATAAGTCCTTTGGTATAGGTTTACGGAATTATGAAAACTAGTTTGTATTAACTCTATTTTGTTCGTGGTGCCTCGAAGCCGCGCACCCTGCCGTTTTGAATTCGTTTCTCTTTTTTGTTTTTGTTGTTGCAATTACTGTGGAACATTATGCAAATCCGGTTGCTGGCACTCGATATGCAAACGGATTTCAGATATAATACCTTTAGAGGAAGGCAAAGGTAAATGCAAAGGCACACAATAGACCTGGAGGCGAAAAGGACTTGCAACCATTATAGCTGTGTCGTTGGGTGAAGTTATACTTTATTTTATTTCTTTTTTTTTAGCATGATTGACTCACTTGAAGTAGACTCTGTGTGAAATAACAATTGCTGCTTTATAGGTTGAAAAGTAGACCTTAAGCCATATTTGCCGTGTTTTTAAGTGACATGAAGACTCTCGTATTTCAGGCATTGGACATGCAATTAAAATGACACTCAACACGAAGAGGCACGGTTCGAAGGATTATGCCAGGAAGTATGCAATAATTGCATGGGTGTGAATTTTGCCGCTTTACGCTTTGGACTTTGGAGTGCTTTATTTGCCAGATGAAATTTAGGGCAATTAAGTTTTGACATTTTATATATAATATGTGGGTATGTCTGTACAAAGAGTAAACTGAAGCTTGTAGTATATTAGACTTCTCATTAGACCAAAAGTCACCATCATTACAGCCCTTGTCTATCTAGGTGATTATTCAGTGGAATTTGTGCCCCACTAAGTCTACAAGGTATTAAGCAACAGCTTAATGCAACTTTCATTATGTAAAGCAAATTGTGGAAGAACTTAAATCCGAGGGGTAAACGTAAAGGGTTATCCATTTTGCGGTTTCAATAGTATAGGGCTAGAATTGGATATCTGGGAAACTAAGTTGTTAAACCATTTTTTTTTTCAGTTGAAAGTCTGACATTTACGAAAATGGATCGCTTAACTATCACACAACGCATAAAAATTGTTAAAACCTACTACAAAAATGGTGATTCTGCCACAGCCACATATCGTGCTTTAAGAGGAAATTATGGTTTACATAATCGTCCAACTATGTAAGCAATTGGCAAAATTGTGAAAAAATTTGAAGAGACTGGATTGGTTACAGACATTGTAAGGCCTGTGCATCATCGTTTCGCTCGTACCACTGAAAATATCGCTGCTGTAAGTGAAAGTGTTGCAGAAGACCCGAATGTGTTGATTCCTCGTCGTTCTCAGGAATTAGGACTGTCTTACGGCATATTGTGGCGTATTTTGCATATGGATCTACGCCTACATCCATATAAAGTCCAGCTCACACAACAATTGAAGCCAGCTGACCATTCACAACGTCGTAGATACGTCGAATGGGTGCTTGAACAACAGGCGGTGGACGGCGATTTTTCGAACAAAATTTTCTTCAGCGGCGAAGCACATTTCTCACTCGGTGGGCATTATAATAAACAAAATTGTCGTATTTGAGGTTCTGTGAATCCTCAAGTAATGGAAGAGAGGCCTAATGGCCTGTGGATGTAATCATCCACAAAAAGTCCCTGTTTGGGGCGCTCTTTGGTCCGGAGGTGTGATTCGACCTTACTTCTTCGAAAACGACGATGGAACGACTACCACCGTCAATTCGGAGCGTTATGGTCACATGATACCCGACTTTTTTTTGCCTGCTATTGAAAAATATGACTTGGAGAATATGTGGTTTCAACAAGACGGTGCCACATGCCACACAACTCGAGCGAATTTGGCTTTATTGCAAAAGACATTTCCTGTCCGCGTAATTTCTCGTCGTGGCGATATCCATTGGCCACCAAGATCATGCGATTTGACACCGCTGGACTTTTTTTGTGGGGCTACGCGAAAGACCGTGTTTATGCAGATAAACCCTTAACTCTTGAGCAATTGAAAACCAACATTCGTCAAGTTATGGCTGAGACACCGCCCAATATGTGTCAAAAAGTGATCGAAAATTACCTCGAAAGAATCGATGCATGCAACAATTCGCGTGGTGGTCATTTAAATGATGTAGTGTTTCACACATAATGTCAACGTTCAAACTTTTTAATAAAAAAGAAATATCATGAACAAAAATATTTTATATGTGTTTTATTTAGGTTTACTTTTGAAACCGCAAAATGGATAACCCATTAAATGCGTTGAACTTTTACGCCGCTCGGCTGGATTTTTGACATTGAATTCTGCATAACCACAAAAATATTTGTTTTTTATTTTCACAGGTGAGTATTTCTGGTCGTGAAAAAGTTCAGATTTGCATGTACTAAAAAGGCATTAAGCTGTGCGGCCTTAAAGGGGTAAAATGATCAAGGACAGTCAGGATCATTAGAAACAAAAAACTTGTTTTGAAGTTTTTTTATTTTTTTAAAGAAATTAGACAGTAAAGAAGAACTGAATAAAGCATTGCACACTATACGGCTATCGAAAAAATAACTGCACATGACCGAAAATGTCCAACTACGTGCTCAAGTATAAACTGATGAGCATTCCCAATGGCATGAGTATTACTAGGTTAAAAAGCTTAAGGGGAGGAATGCACTTTCCTCAAAAGTACCAATAAAATACAGTAGCTGCACCGAAAGAATTTTAAGACCCGATCAAGCGAATATTACAAAAAATTAATCCAGATTTGGAACCTAGCTCAGAATTTACGAATTCAAAACTTTTTGTTCGCAATTTGTAAAATTTTCTGAAATGATGATATTGATATTCAAAAGTCTTGACACATTAATTTTTAATGTCAATAATTTGAACGGAATAAAACAACTTTGACTTCAACGAATCGCAATTTCATTGAAATTTTTACCAATTTTATGTCCTGAAACATTATGGACTATGGACTTTTTCAAAAACGTCTCAACGGATTTCGATCAAATTTTTTATGTGTGAGGTCTTTTGATTTTTCAATAATACTGCGTACTAAAATTTTCGAAAAATATATTTTTGGATTTTTGAAAAAAAAATATCTTTTTTTTAAATTCAATATTTCGAAAAAGGGTGTAGGATTCATTTTTTAAATTTATATTATTAAATACATACATACAATTGTCATACTAAAAATTATTTTGGAAAAAAAAGTACGAACTTTTGCTTAAGATATGATCGATAATAGCAAGTACGTGCGATCTAGTTCTTTTATTTTTGTTGTAAATTGCAACTACGAGTACTTTTATCTCAATTTGCAAATTTGAATGCATGCTGTGGATGCAATTTATTACTTTTTTGTCGTAAATTGAAACCTATTTTTATTTACGATTGTAGTTACTATAAGGTAAGTTTCGCATTTGGAAAAACAATCGAGCTCGAGATCTTAATCAAAGTTGACATTACGATGATAGAGAACACCAAAAAAGTGGATCCTGCAATTCCGTCTGTCTGTCTGGCTTTTGAAAAAAAAATAGTAGTACAAGTGAGAAGGGAGGAGTACGGTAGTACGGAGGTGTCGAAAGTAGTACAATACTACTATAGTAATACTTTCAGCAACGCTGAAACTAATACGTAATGTAAATAATCCTTATGAACTAGTTGCTTTTGAATCTCTTCATATATTTAAGAATAAAAATAATTCAATGAATAGTGATGATGGACCAATAAAAAATCCAATTTTCTAAAAGTTTTATATTAGACATTAAATTCACTGTAAATTTGCTTGTGTAATTTTTTGTTTGTATTGCTTTTTTTGTTTGTATTGAATATTAATATCAAAATGTCCTTATTATTTAAATAGGGCTTACTGACGATGGAAGCATAGCTTCCGAAATGTCCATTTGAGGAATAAATAAATAATTTGTGTTTTAGTTAATTAAGTAAAATCCTTAATTTATTTAGAACTCATGTTTAATTATTATAATATTCACAATTTTTTTTTGCAAAATATTCTATGCGCGTTAAGTGTCAAACCACATATGAATATAGTTATACTCAGATAGACGCACTGCGTCGTGCATGTTGTTGGAATAGAAAGCCCTCATTTTTCAGCCTTTGTTTCACCCTCGGGAAAAAGGTAACCTTAAGACTTCTCTACAAAATTCAAATTTTATCTTGAAATACGGCTCTTCAAAGGTAGTCTGAATAAGTCCAAGCGCTTTGCAGCATTTTTGGAGACATCGAATATGTGGTCATTCCACATGAAAAAATTGAATTCTGAAGTGGAAGTTCACGATAAAAGATCGGTACTGAAGATTTGGAAACGAGTTTGTGCCAAAATGGAGCCTTATGGTACACCATTAATTATTTTATGAGAAAAGTTTATATTGAATAGTCCGAGTGGTAATTTTTAATCCTGCAAAGAAGTGATCAATCATACCAAATTTACGAATTGGTCTTACCCCCCCCCCCCCCCCTCCCCCAAAAAAACTGTTAAGAAACAAGTGGACCTCATCCCGCCATTACGCAGTTTTCGTTCTTTAAGATATTTCTAAGCGAATTCATCAGCGTTTGCATTTTTAGGAACAGACTGTGAAAAGGTTGCTTTACACCCAGAATAACTAGCGTGGAAAACACCTTTTCAGAAAGATGGGTGGTATAGAATTCGGCCCAAATATTTTTTGCACAGGGTGCGGCAGGGAAACTACCTTATTCTTGAAATGAATAACACATAAAGTATATAAGATATTACATTCATTTTTTGCCAAGTTATAAGAAAATAATTAATTTTTTTTTATATATTTTAAAAATTATAACATTAACGTGGCCTCCTTTCTGGTCAATCGATTGAGATGGTCGAGTATTTAAGCTGCTCTCAACTTTTAGAAGCATTTCATCGGATATGTTGTCGATAGTAACTTGAATATTGTTTTTGAGTTGAGCCAGGTTCATTGGACGTTCGATGTAACATAGAGATTTCATATAACCTCACAAAAATAAATCGGCGAACGCTCTGCCCACGGAGCTAAATCAGGCGAACCCTCTGCCCACAGAAAGTCGCCCCGTATTGTCAAGAACGGCATATTATCGTGAAAAAAAATTGCGGATTAAGCTTATGCACCACGCATTTCTTCGTGAAAAATTCATCTAACAGAATGATCAGGCATCCCAAGAGCAGCAGCATGTTTGCGCGAATAACATCTGGCAGACCGCAAAATTGATTGCCTAACCTGCTCGATATTTTCGTGTGTCCTGTGGTTGTTGAACATCTGGTTTTTTTTCCTCTACACATAACTGGTTTCTCTAAAGTTGGCCACCCATAAAACACTCAATTTACGATTAGGAACACGACCTGCGGGGCGATATTTAGACGACTTCTAAAGGGTCCGCCATCTAACGTTTTATTTTTCAACTAGAGCTAATTTCGTGAATGGTAATACTTAGCTTATGTCTGATTTGACAGATAATTAGTTTTATCCTTCCTACGCTTGAACAACGCTGGGAAATATTGCGACATTACTTTGAAAATCATGGTAATGTTGCAGAATGTGTGCCAAAATTGCGTACGGATTTTGGAAGAAGAGAAGCACCGTCAGCTCCGTATGTTCGTTATCTTGTGAATAAACCAAAGCGTGAAATCCCAAAACCAGTTCGTTCACCCGAGAATATTGCTGCTGTGGCAAAAAGTGTGCGTGAAGCACCATCAACATAAATTCACCGTCGTTCTCAACAATTGAACATTTCGGAGACATCATTGAGACGAATTTTGCATAAAGACCTTGGTATAACGCCATACAAAGTCCAATTGGTTCAGGAGTTGAAGCCAACTGACCATCCAATGCGTTTTCGCTTCGCTAAGTGGGCCTGCGATCGACTTAGAGAAGATGACGATTTTGCCAAAAAAATCATCTTTTCATATAAAGCTCATTTTGATCTTGGCGGGTATGTAAACAAGCAAAATTGTCGCATTTGGGGCACAGAAAACCCGCACGCATACATTGAAAAGCCGAGAGGCATAATTGGGCCATTTTTCTTCGAAAATGAGCAAGGAGTGGCCGTTACAGTCAATGGCGATCGTTATCTGGCCATGTTGAACGAATTTTTGTTCACAAAAATTGAAGAGGAGGATATTGGTAATATTTGGTTTCAACAGGACGGCGCTACGTGCCACACACAGCCGGAGCTACACTCGATGTTTTGCGCCCTGTTTTTGAAGATCGCATTATCAGCCGCAGAGCTGATGTCGTTTGGCCACCTCGGAGCTGCGATTTGACACCGTTGGACTATTATTTGTGGGGTGCCGTAAAAGATAAGTATTACACCGACAAGCCGGAGACAATTGACTCTTCAAAGGACAATATTCGTGAAGCCATTGGTGAAATACAGCTGCACACAGTCGATAATGTGTTTAAAAATTGGACCGATCGTGTAGGCTACTGCATGGTCAGCCGAGGCAGCCATTTGAATGAAATTATTTTCCATTATTAACCGGAAGGATTGTACTTTCAAATAAAAGAAGAAATTTGAGAAAATATTCGGTAGTTTTTTTTATAGCATTTTGAAAAAATTTGGCGGACCCGTTACATGCACTTTGCATGGTGTTGCATCGTCTTCTTCATAATGATTAATAAATCTACATGACAGAAGACATTAGATAGCGCTCTTTCGAATTACGTCAACAACTCTTCTCAGAACAATTGTCTTGATGGCGGGCGTTTCAAATAATGAAGTTCTCCTGCCGCACACTGCATATCAAGCAGTGTATCATTGCAAATGAAATATCTTCCCATTTTTTCAAATGTGTAATTTCATTTAATTTTCTCCAACCCAACCATTCGACTTAATTGAGATGAAGAAATTGTTGCTCGTAGCAGCTTATTAATGCCGCTTAAATGTGCACAAAGAATACTCAGCCTACATAAGCTATTTCCGAAATATTTGCAATATAAAGTCCTTCTCTGCAAGGCAAGCCAGTCATACCAAATAGTTTGCATGTAGAAATATTTTGAAAGCTGCTTGCATAAGCATTAGTGCCAGCCAGATGCAAAACTCAAACAAAATAATATGCTACCTACCCAGTTGTGTGTAGTTGTGTAGAGTTATATCCCTAAGGCTATTAACATAATAAAGAAATGAAAGGACAATCGCCTCTAAACCCTAGAGTTGGATGCACTTAATGGAGATTTGTATTACGTATTATGCACATGTTAATATGCCAAAGATGCAACTATTCATTTAATGCCTCTGGCCCTTAAAGTTAATGGGACTTAAAAGCTTCCGAGAATTGCCATGAATAATTTTGTTTTCTTAATATCTGAGAATCTTTGTGTGTCCGGAAGGCAGATATACTCGTACACAAAGGAAACAGATGGTAGGTAAGTTTGACTTTTGAGTAACTAGCTAAATCCATCCAGTGTGTAGAGATTTATAATTTAAAGTAAAATATAATGAAATTTTCCTTTTTCCATTTCGAAGAAGGATTCTTAGGCACAGAATTTAAGAAATTACTTGAGAACAAATTTATTTTCACTAATTTCATACCAAATGCGCCTTGAAGGATAGTGTAGAGTTGTACATTGGAAAAGCACAGCATTCCATTCGCCGAAATAATAAACGAACTTTTACTAAAAGTACGAATAGCAGCGAATTTCAATTAAATTGTCATCTGCAATTTGTGAGATTCAATTATATTCCTTATACAGTATAAGTCCTCGGAATTAAGTTTGCCGGCGCAACATCCCTGTCGTTGAAGTTGTCGTTCGTTGGCGTTGCCGTTTTTGTCATATTCGTCGTCGTCGTCATCATTATCATCATCATCATCGTCGTCATTTAGTTTATGGCTGGAGCAGTAAATGGACTTTGTTACTGTTTGTAGTTCAAAGTTCAGTTTGGAGTGGAGTCAGTTTGAATGGAGTTGATTTCATCATTATGTGCTGCAGTGCAGCTCATTTATGCGAGTCACGAACTAAAAGGTTTGCTACGTAGAGCGAAAAGGGAGCTGGCTGCCGATCGAGTGGAATGAAAAATCAGTGGTTCAATGTCCTTGTTTTTGTGGGTTGATTTTAGTTTTTTTTTTGCCAAACAGAGCACAGAGCATTAGAATGAGGGTAAAACGACTGTTAGTGCGGCTACGTTCATGATGAACTGAATACGCTCTCAATTGGCTGTGGTATAATTGTATTAGGTATCGCAAATAGAAATAGCAATAGCTGTCATTGGGAAGCAAAAAAATGTATTTAGGTTGCTCAGAGGAAATTGAAATGCCATTCCATTTTATACATGGAGAATATACCAACATATATATATAAATTTGAGGAAGCCGAAAATCCTATAAGTTGATTAAAATTCAATTTCTGACTGAAGCACTTTGAATGGGTAATGGTCTAGCTAGGAGTATTTATAGTTGTATATCGATACCTAGGCAATGGTTCGAAAATGGGATTTCGATTTTGGAAGTTGAAATTGAACATTTCTGTTGGAATATTTTATTTAAAACTGACCTAGTAGGTATCTACTTTTTTCGAAAACCTCAAAAAACCGAACTAACGTACTCGTACATTGCGGTTTTAACACTGAAAATATTTAATAGGTTTGTTGAAAAAACATATAGTAGGGGATACCGGGGCTAGAAGTAACAGGGGTAAAAAGTAACAGCTAAATGGAGGGGTTCGCCAAGAAATTATTCGTCTACTTCAAAGCTAACTTTAAGAATGCTTGTGCCCAAAATTGGTATGTTCGTACCATTATTTTTTTCTTTGTAAGTATTTTTGGTATTCCTCTTCACTCGGAAGAGATATAGTTTTTAAATATTTACTAGCGGACCAGGCGAACTTCGTCTTGCCACAATTTAACACCCTGAAATGAAGTGCAGAGTTATAATAAAATGCAGATATTAAAACCAGGAGAGAGTGATATGATAAACAATGTTCATTGTCCATTTGTTTTCCGGCGCAAAAACAAACAACAAAGACTGTTTACCAAGCTATCGGCGACGTCATTTTTCTTCGCTGCTAGTATTGGCCGTTCACAAATCCAATAGAGCTTTTTACCTATAATTTTTTGCAATGCCGGGGAACACTTTACTTTGGTGATGAGTTTCTCCTTCGACGTTGTTGACACGCAAAAATTAGCCGGGAATGATATCAATCCAGCCGAGAAATTAACAGAAATTTGGCCATTGCCAAGGGCCAGCAGTCGTCTTGAGAGTACAATGTCACTCTTATATTTTGGTTAATTTAAGCTTCCTGATATGACGGCACAAATTCATCGGCAGTAGTAGATTCGGGATGACGGAATACATTCATCGGCAGTAGTAGATTCGGGATGACGGGAATCGTTTGACGAAAATCTCCGCTGAGCAATATCATATCCCCACCATTTTATTTCGAATCACCTTGTAAGTCCTTCATTGTTAGGACAACTGCCTCCAAAGCTCGTTTATGCGACATCATGCATTTATCCCACATTATGATTTTGCATTCTCGCATCAACTTCGCTGTCGTCGAATTCTAAGTCTGTCCACGTTATTGGTTTGTCAACCGTGAAAAAATTCGTCGCCAGTTTCAAAGCAGAATGTGCTGTTTGACCGCCTTCAAACGGTGTGGTATCAATGCCATAGATGCCATAGTATGCAACAGGCAATGAAAGAAATCTTGTGCGAATTGTTGCTAGAATCAACTAAATGATGAACGTCTTGCATGTCCCACCGGGAGCATCGAGAAAATAAATCCGATTGCGGAATCGTATTCCAAAGCAGCGCGATATAAGTCTACATTTTAGACGTTTCTTCCTTTAATAACTTTTTGTCGAATTGTGCAGTTTGAAGTTGTGCAATATGGGCATGTCTCCATTTATTTCTTCTGCACGTATCTACCTCTAGCGTTTGATTATCACGGACATTCCGATTAATTATTGCAAGACGTGTACGTCGACCAAGGTTGGATCGGAATCAGTGTAATAATACGCAAAACTAGATTCAATTTCAACAAGAAAAGTAGCACATTTTCTGAATAGAAAATTATAATATGAAAAGGGCGCACAGCAAAAGTCAATGTCTAACGCAATTTATCACGTTGTGGCATTGATCGCAGAAAAGCGTCATCTAATATATATCTCATAAAATTCTTCACCCAAAATGAACGCAAAACGTCTTCTATCATAATGAATTTCACAATTAACCGATATTTTCCAAGCTTCACAACGAATTTTTCACCTTTAAGTCATTCAAAAATCCATGGAACATTCTAGACAACCGACAAAATAAAATATCAAAATCCATTTAATGGGAATAAAATCCTGTAGTTGTGTTCATACACGCGGCAATAAAGAGAAACCAAAATAAAAGTGTGTGTATACAAAACAAAACATTACGTATACTAATAAACCAATAACAAACATGTGAGTGCATTTTTGGTCATAACTCCGGTTCTAGACATCGGACAGTAAACAGATTTATATGCACTCTCCAAACATGTCTTACTTACTTACTTACTTACTTAAGGTGGCGCTACAGTCCGTGGTGGACCAGGGCCTCAACCAACAAGCTTCTTGCAGTCGGCTCGGCTTCTAGCTATCTGTCTCCAGTTTCGCACTCCAAGTTGGTTGAGATCCTCTTCCACTTGCGTGCGCCATCTTTTACGCTGTTTACCTCTACTGCGCTGTGCCACGGGGCAGGATTGAAAGACTTTCCGGGCCGGAGCATTGGTGTCCATTCGCTCTGGGTGACTCAGCCATCTCAGTCGTTGGCTTTTCAATTTTGTGACTAGGTCGGTATGACGGGATCAAAAATCACATGGAGAATTTTCCTCTCAAAACAACCTAACGCGCTCTCATCCACCGTTAACATTGTCCATGTCTCTGCACCATAGATCAGGACTGGGATGATGAGCGTTTTATATATGGACAGTACAGTTGCTCGAGAGAGGGCTTTCCTTCTCAATTGCCTTCTTAGCCCAAAAAAACAGCGATTGGTAATAATAATTATGCGTTTGATCTCAGCACTGGTATCATTCGCTGAGCTTATAGTGGATCCTGGAAAATTATAGCTGTCTATATGACATCAGGCTTTGTTCGTCCGATTATGCCAATGTCGTCAGAGTAAGCAAGTAATTGGAGGAACTTTTGAAAGATTGTGCCTCTAGGGTTGACGTGAGAGTTTTGCACTATTCTTTAAAGAATGATGTTAAAGAAGTCGCATGACAGTACGTCGCCCTGCCTAAAACCTTTGTTGACATCAAAGGTGTCTGTGAGGTCTTTGCCGATCTTGATGGGGCAGCGTGCATTCACCATCGTCATCCTGCATAAACGAACGAGTATGGTAGGGATGCCAAAACTAGACATGGCTCTATATAGCTCGTCTCTGTAGATGCTGTCATACGCGGCCTTGAAATCGATAAAAAGGTGGTGAGTATCGATTTGAAATTCCTGGGTTTTTTCCAAGATCTGCCGCAGTGAGAATATTTGGTCGATAGTGGACTCCCCTGGCTTAAAGCCACAATGATAATGACCTATCAGGTTGTTGACGAAAGGCTTTAGGTGGTCACAATGTACGGCAAAGAAGATCTTGTAGGCGGTATTAAGAAGACTGATGCCTCTGTAGTGTGTGCAGGCCAGAGGATCGCCTTTCTTGAGGATCGGGCAAACAATGCTGAGGTTCCATTCATCGGGCATGCTTTCCTCCGACCATATTTTGCAGATGAGCTGGTGCATACTCCTTACCAGTTCATCGCCAGCCACTTTGAACAACTCGGCCGCAAGACCATCACCTCCAGCAGTTTTGTCTTATTTAAGTTTAGATGAAGCTATCTTAACTTCGTCGAGAGCGGGTGGACGGTATTGTTGGCCTACGTTGTCGAGGTTGAATGGTACAGTCTGCACAATAGCTGGATTCGGTTCGTCATCGCCGTTATACAATTTGCATATCGTCAGCACCGACTGCGATTCTACCACGATGTTTCCCTGATCATCCTTGCAGGTTTCGGTTCGGGACTTGTACCCGTGGGAGGTTCTTTTTACTTTTTGGTAAAACTTCCGAATTTCATTCCTGCAATGGCATCCCTCTATTTCCTCGCTTGCGCGCATCTCATGCTCTTTCTTTTTCCTTCTTAGAAGCTCGTAGAGCTCGCGAGTAGCTCTAGTCCTTCTATGCAGCGCCGCTTTGTATGCCTGTTGTTTGGCTGTGTGCACTTGCCGGCATTCTTCATCGAACCAGGGGTTTCGCTGTGGTGGTCGTGCGAGACCAAGCACGTTAGAGGCTGTATCTCTGATTGCTTCCTGGTAACTCTTCCACTGGTCTTCGATACTTGCAGTTGGCGGTAAAGGATGATTTAAGAGGGTGTGAGAGACTTGAGATGCGGGATCTGCTACTGGCTACCTCGACGTTTCGCCCCGCAGCAAAGTCGATTAGCCTGAGTCCGTTATCGGAGGTGGTGTCGTGCAGGGTATATTTTCCGGTTGTGCCACCAAAGACGTTTTCTCTTACTAGTTTCGAATTAAAATCGCCTAAGGCAATTTTAATGTCATAACTAGGGCATTGCTCATACGTCTTGTCCAGGAGCTCGTAGAACTCGTCCTTGGTGTCGTCATCTTTCTCCTCTGTGGGGGTATGCGCGCATATGAGGCTGATGTTGACGAATTTAGCCTTGATGCGAATTGTCGTGAGGCGCTCGTTCACACAGTTGAAACTCAAGACTTCTTGTCTAAGTCTGCTTCTAACGACGAATCCACATCCAAAAAGACGTTGCCCTTGTGGTCCATAGCAGTCACCATAGTAGATATCGCAGTCTTTCAATTTTCGTTTTCCCGGCCCATCCCATCGCACTTTTTTGATGGCGGTGATGTCTGCTTTGTAGCAGCCTAGGGCCTCCGCTAAATGTTCGGCTGCACGTGGTCTATAAAGAGACAGAACATTCCACGTGCAAATCTGAAGTTCGTTGTCCTTATTTCGTTTGAAGGGTTCGTCAACAGTAAATCCGTGCCTATCCGAGGCTTGTTGTTGCTTCGAAATTAAAAGTTGCTTTACGTGGCCGTGCTTGACCAGACCCTTACAATTTAACTCCAAGGGCGGGGAGCCAGATTCACCGCTCCTTATAGGCCTGAGCTCCGAATATGTCGTAGTAGCCCGCATAAGGTGTTCACTAAGTAGTTCAGCCTGACTGGAACTGTAGACACCACCGTTGATTCCATCTGGGGAATTCTTCCGCTTTCGTCTTGTAGAGGGAAAAGTACCTTAGTGGGAACACTGCTCTCGGTTTCTGTCCTCAGTGCTGTTGATGGCACCGTTGATTCTCTGTGGTGAATTCATCTGCCGCACACTATCCTTCTGATAGGCTCGTCCAAGACTTCAGCCCAGTTATACAACCAGTCATTTCGGACAGAAGATTATAGTGCTGCTATTTTTGTCTTTTGTTCAACACTCGCGCTTATTCGTTTAGCAAGTCAAGTTCGGATGAACGAGACCAGTATCCGATGGTTAACACTTGCAGGTAAAATAAGCACAATTGACGTGTAGTATTCGTTGTATCACTGGACGTCGCCATGTTAACGCCAATCAGTGACTTCCCGCGTCCTACAATGCCCAACCATCCCAAACATGTCTTAATATCTCCTAAAAATTTTATTCAAATCGATCAAGCCGAAAAAAAGAAGATAGTGCACAAATATAATTTGGATTGTTCTTTATATATAAGATTTATGTTTGACGTTAATCTAATGTAAGTAGTTCAGCAACGAATGGTTTTCGTTTTTTTTAAGTTGTTACATTTTTGTGGGGTAAGTTGTAAAAAAATAAAACATGGCTTTGTGCATATTTTCAAACACATTTTTGGGAACCAAGACGATGGAAATGGTTTTCTGTGTTTATATTTCTTTTTTGTTTAATTTTTTCTTTATTTTTTTTATAACAAAGAAAAAAGTTCATTTGACGTTGTCATCAAAAGGTTGAAGCGAAAAGACGCTCTTGTATTTTCCTGGCTTGCTAATTAGTTAAATTCGTATGCATAAATGTATATCCAATACTAGTTTTGGAATATTTAATTGCATTTCTAATTTTTATGTTACTAAATTCAGTTCTTTTAAATTAATTTTGATTTTGTTCTTTTTCTAGGGACATTAAAAATTAATTAATTAAATTAATTTGTGAGTTAATATAATAACTTTTAAATTTTAATATTAATTTCATAAGATTTGCTGCTGCATATGCAATTGCTTATAAATTGAGAGTTTCTTTAAAAGAAGATTACAATGTTTGTTACAATGTACCTTGGTCGCTCCGAGCGAGCTGTACTTGAAGCATTTACAGCTATTGATGAACAGGCGAAATGCGTTGGTCTTGAAGTGAATGAGGACAAAACCAAGAACATATATATGCTATCAACAAACAAAGCCTCATCTGTCAATCGCCTATGACAAAACGACACTGTTGATAGCAGTAATTTCGAGGTAGTCAAGGAGTTCACCTACCTGGGAAGATACATCAATTCCACGAACGACACCATAGTGGAAATCCGACGAAGAATTAGCCTGTTCGCTGCTACTTCGATTTGGCCAAACAAATGGGTTCAAAACTCTAATCTCGAAAGACAAAATGCACGCTATACAAAACGCTAATCATTCCAGTTCTACTCTACGGCGCCGAGTGCTGGACGATAAGTAAAAAAGCGGAATTGATACTGGGCACTTTCGAGAGAAAAATTCTTCGGAGGATATTTGGTCCTATATGCGAAGAGAGCGAATGGAGGAGAAGACTCAAAGCCAAAGCGCGTCGACTACACTGGCTTGGCCACATCGAGCAAATGGCAAAATAGCTCCAGCCGAGAAAATCTTGGAATCGCAGCCCCCAGGTTCGAGACGACCAGGAAGACCGAACCTCCGCTACAAGGAACAGAGGAACAGGCGGTTACAGACGCAAAGCGCTTGGTCTCGATGACAGGAGGGAGCGTACGGGGACCGCAACCGATGGAAGACCGCAATATGTCAGGCAGAGGCCCTCCATGGATCGGGAGCCAGATAATTAAGTACGTGAGTACGCCGATCTATGATACAACTTTCCCCGCATATGGGGTAAGTCGAAACAACAGGTTTTTTGTCTAAAAGTTATATTTTTACATATTCTGATCAGTATTTTTTTTGCTTTTTTTATTGCGGAAATATTTATTCCTTAAGAGAAATAAAGAGAAAAAAGTTTGACTAACTCATTTTCAATATCTTATTAACAGCATCAATTTTAGAAAAAGTGTTACCTATAGCCCCAGTCTCCTCTAATTATATGTTAGCTTAGTTCGGGGAACAAACCGACGCAGTTAGACCATTAGTTGATGCATTGTGATTCCACAATGACTTAAAAAATAATTCCGTAATCCTTAAACCATTTGTAGCTCTCCTGACTGGCTCTTTTCTATTCTGAGTTGAAGTAGTAACTCGCACCGATAGCGAATATAGTAAATACCCTGATTTGACCTTCAAGAGTCCTTACTTGAAAATTAAATCGCCGGGACCTATACAGTTACGAAGGTAACACTTTTAATAGAAACTGAAAAGATTTCAATTCACCAAGGAGCATATTGCCAAGCCATCAAGCTCGAGGAAGAATGTGTCTTGGACCAATGAAATGTATATCGAGTTTCATGGATCATCTATAAAGCAAAATCCACGACTGGATATTAGGGACCTGCTCTTATGTTCGATCACATCGTATATATGTTTAAAATCGTTTTTTTACTTAGGCCCGTTTCCTGATACACTATTTAAGCATTTAAGATCTACTTAAGAACTTATGTGACAGTTTACGCAGAGGATAAAACTGACTTGACTGTTAAACAACCGGATAACAACAATTTTTCAATAAAAAAAAGCCATCTATAGAATAATTTTAATTTAAACGTCACTTTTATTTCGAGTATCGAACTTTTCATAGAAATTAATTTTTGTGTAACGTTTTTTTTTTTTTTTTTTTACAATCTACACGCGCTCAAGGGATAATGAATACCCTTTAAATGTTTCAACACAGCGCGGGCGTTAGGGTCAGGTTAAGGAGGAGAAAGAATGATAGGAAAGAAGTGTGGCGCGATATTCGGAGATTGTAGGTGGTTGTTGTCTCAGATTTTTATCTCCAGGGATGGCGGCTGAACTAATGCGGAGAAATTTCCGTGTCTTATTTATCTATGTCCTTTATAATTCGCATTAATTTTTTTATTCTTTGTCATATTTTATCGGTATACTAGTTTTACTCAATCACATGTTGTTAGTTCTATGCCTAAACAGCATGTAATGACACTTATTTTTAGAATTGGTTTTTAATGTAAAAATAAGAAGACATAGACTACGGGAGGGATCGAACCTGTGACCATCAGGCTGACAAGCGAAAACACAACTATCGCGCCACGGCCACCCTCATAGCTTATTTCCAACCAATAAGTTTCAAAATGTTTTTAACACCGAAATAGCTTTATTCCTAGGATTAAGCTATAACTGACTGTTGAAAACCTGAATTTTGCTCTAACCACTGAAGAATATGTACTTACTGACTGTTTAACTGTCTATTGAAAAATTGGCCCTTAAACGGGTCTCGGATAACTGAAGAAATATTTCAGTAAGGGAGACTTCGTGTTACGAAACAATTTGTACTACATTTATATCGAATTACAGCTGAAAACAACATGGTGTTGATTGTTATTTCCGTACTGTTATAAAACTTAGCATTATCATTGTGTCATATAAATGGAAGCAGAGGTGAGCGTATAATAAAATTTAACAATTCAGTATCCGTTTAATTTGTTTGTTCCATTTTTAATTTTTCACTTAGTCGAGTTGTTTTCTATAGACAATTGCAAAATTTGAAGCGATTTTTTTACTTATTCGGGTTTTACACTTAAGCGAGTTAAGCGAGGTAGTTTGTTTGTGGACATACATGGGGATATGTGAATATTTCAGCTAAGGGGGTTTTTCACTTAAACGAGTTTCACTTAAGCGGGTTTTTCTGTACTGTGTCATTTTTCAACATTTCAGATTTCTAGGTCCACTCATTAAAATTCTTTTAGTTGATATGTGTGAAGAGTGAGAATATATTTATCGAATGTAAAGCGTTACGTATAACGAAGCGGCTTATCCTCCTATAATCAGTTATCACTTCAAAAACTGCCATTAAAATTTTTATAAAAAATAGATAATATAACTAAATAAATGCTGAGAATAAATGGGAAAAACTTTCATCTTAATTTTTAATTTCATTTACACATTGCACTAATTGTTAATATAAATAAATAAATCAAAAAAAATAAAGTACATACTTTATCATGTTTTGCTATTCTTTTTTTTTTGACATCAATTTTTTAATAATTTATTATATTTCAAATACCAAGTAATTACAAATAAAAATCATTTTACATTAATTAATTATTTTCCAGTCCCTCCATTCGTCCTGACAAGCGTTGGGTGACATGTTTTGTATGTAGGGTAATAAAATAAAAAAATGTCCTTTTTTCCAAAAAAAAACACAAGTCACTTCAGGTAGTTACATAATGAAAATCCATTTAAACTACACCACTCAACATCGCATTGCCATCATGTAATATAATTTGTTTACATTTTTATTCACTTGAGGGATAGCAATATATAGTATCTGGTATTCGTATTCGTAAGGTCCCATTCTGCTAACCAATGTTTTCCACGACCGCAGTACTCCTACTCAGCCTTGATTCCTTGAATACATAATTTATTTTATTTGCGGGATAATTCATTGGTATAAAATTGAAATAATAATACTGCAGTTGCCTGCCAGTGATAAACAGGAGCAAAGAAGATAAGAAAACACTAAATAACTTCTTTAAGTTTAAGACAGGCAATCTCTGTAAAATGTCCAAGCAAATTGATGACTTCAATTCGCCCACAACGTTATGTCCTTGCGCATAAAGGACGCAACTCGAGCCATTAATAATGGACATTTATTTGTCTGGACGAGCGTGGAAAATTCAAGGGAACAAGAAAAAATGCTTTACAAATGGTGCGGGTGGTAATTCTTTCAAGTGTAATTTATTTTTTTATTTATCATTTGCCTTGTTTCATATTTCTTTCAAATCTTAGGAGCAACTTATCAGTTCTTAACGTGTGATTCATAATTTTAGCATTGAGCGAGGGTAGGCATAAAATGAATAATTGGATATTTTGATGTTCTCGTTATGCGTGGTCTTACGGTTAATACTGCTGATTTGGAAGTATTTACTAAATTTTGTTGCTTTGTGACGTGGGGTGCACTAGGGGCTAAGCACTCTTGGAAAGCAGTAAGTACTACGCGTCTTGTGATATTGAAAACAGCATGCTAAGTCCCTCAGTGTAACTCGCGGTATTAACAGGTATTTTAGAGGGGTAACTACTATTCTAAGCATATTGAACACACAATAAGGAAATATGGAGGAGAATCAAAAGGATGTGTCGGTGCTCATATCTGATGAATTTTTTAATATAACGATGAGTAGAAAAGTTAGAGACCATCTAACATTCGAATATTAATGTTGCAAAATTAATTTGTGTATTTCACAATAAGATCGATGTTAAGCTCGAGGGTAAACTGATGTTCAATGCTTGAAGAGCGATTATTACGGTTTGATTGCTTAAGGAGAAGAATGAAAATGCCTTTTTAACAAGAGAAACAGATTTAGAAATAAGGGTTTTGCGCAAGATCAGTTAACCAGACCGAAAGTGAAGAGTTCTAATTTCGACATAGGATGCAACAACATTGTTTAGGGCCACGGACTTCCCAGAGGTTTTTGGTGATGCACATACTGAGGATTACAATCTGTTAAGTTTCCTCCATGTACGTACCAATCATGGACACTGGACATTGACACGGGGATTATTATTGGATTAGAAGTTGCAGACAGAAGATCATTTATGAAAACAAGAAGTTAGGAGACAACACAGAGCCTTGGGGTCCACCATCATTTACATTGTGCGTTTCAGACTTGATTCCGTCCAGTAGTACCTGTAAAGAATGATTCGAAAGAATTGTTTTTTATATATAATGAGCCCACACTCAAGAGGATTTTTCTTTCCCTTATTATGCCAGGACACAGTGTGAGCATTAGGAAAGAGAGAGAGAGGGTTTGATAGAAGGTATCGGTGCACATTGGTTTTGAATTCCTGAACATTGCAATGACCGATAAAGACAGAGTGTGGTAAAGCATTCCACATTCGCGGAATACCGCTAAAGAACGAATCTCTCAACTTGAAAGTATAACCGAAGCTGGGCTCGAAGTATACTGATTGAATTGTTTGAGGGGATGAATGCGACTGGCTGAAATGATTCAATGATGGTATTACCCTCAATCAATTTAAATGCTCTGCGTTCAATACTGTCCAAGAAGCTTAAATATGTTACAGGAGCACCTGCCCAGAGATGGGAATTAAACTCTAGTTTTGGTAGTATATAAGTCTTATAGATAACAGCCTGATCAGAGGGAGGGGGGGGGGGGCGAAACTTCTTGCACTGACTCAGGAAACCCAAACATCTAGTGGCATTTTTGGCAACATCGCGTATGTGTTCGTTCCACAATAGATGGTTGGAGATAGACATACTGAGAATTTTGAGATGATCAGTTTTCTTGATAAGTTGCATACATGGATAGTGGCAAAGGTGGTTAATTATGCATTAACGACAGCAGGTAGCATTGAGTTTTCGACGCATTAAATTCTACTCGATTTTTGATTCCCCATTTAACAAATGCTGTCTAGGTCAGAATTTAATGAGCTTATCATACATTGCCGATTGAGATCCATATCCGAAGAGCAGGGAGGTGATTCTAACAACAAGTATGAAAAGCTAAGGGTACTATCGTCAGCGAAGGAGGTAAGTGGATTAGACGTTTCAGGCAAGAGATCATAAGTAAAAATGAGAAAAAGAGCGTCGGATACAGAGCAGATCCCTGGGGAACACCAGCATTTATTTTGTAGGTTTCAGACTTAAGCCCATCCAATACAACTTATATTGAATGGTCGAAAAGGGCTCCCGGAAATTTCGCCAATGAAAATTGCCTACCAGCATTTTTTTTTTGGATAAAATGCCAGAATTTTTATCGGGCTTAAAATTGGAAAAAAGAGCTGAATTTTTTTCGGAAAATAAGCCAGAAATGTTGGAAATTATGACAGAAAAAAGAGCCTGAAAGGAAAATAGAAATTAAGCCAGAAAATTTGTATATTTTGGCCTAATTTCCAAATAACGATTTGGAATAAAGGCCATACAATGTTTTAAGGTATTTTCGAACAAGACGAAGGTGGTGGGTGGCGAGTTCAGTCGGGGCGGAGTCATATGAAATATGGTGAGGCATGCTGCCCCATGCAATCACCCTGCTTGGCCCAATATATAATTTGGGATGGATACAAATTTGGGTATGCACATTTTTTTTTTAACTTTTTAAAAAGAAAACTTCAAATCCAAAAACAAAATTTGCATATACCCAAATTTTACCCTCTCCTAAATCATATATTGGGTCAAGCTCGGGGGCTGAAGGGAGGCAGCATGCTCCCCTTACGCGTAATTTCCGGGAGCCGTCCGAAAGGTAATTTCTATCCCAACGAAGGAGGGATTCGTCAAAACCGAAGGCACTTTTCGGTGAGATATACCATCAGATCACCAGTGGGCCTAATGCTGCGGAAGCCGTGCTGCCGGTCAGTAAGCACCCTTCGATCTTTGAGATATTTCATGAGCTGTAATTAAGCAGCGTTTCCATGACCTTGGAAAGAAGGAACGTAAGCGCAGTTGGTCGATAGTTAGATCGGGAGGAGAATTCGCCTTTTTTGGGTAGGACCTGGACAAATGTTATTTTCCATCTACTCGGAACGAGACCTGAAGAGATGAAAAAGCTTACGCAGAGGTTTTGACAGCGTTGAAGGACACCTCTTCAGAACAGTAGCGGGGGTACCATCCGGGCCAGCGGATTTCTGCGTGTCGAGATCTTTTAGGAGTCTAGCTACTGAGCAAGTGCGGAAGAAAATTGGTCCCATAAAACCGTTTACGCTCTCAAGTAGAGGCGGAGTAACACTCTCTGGTAGTGTTGAACTGTCGGCGAATATCTTTCTCCAAAGAGCTGACAAATCTAGTATCATTAACAACTATAGCATAGAAACCGAGGAGGAGGAAGTATTCTTCATGTTTTTTACTATTTATAATCCGATACCAAATCCAGAGAACTTTAATAAAAGTGTAAGATGCCAGAAAACGAAAGGGGCAACAATATTACTTTCAGCAAAACGCCGCCGGTCCTAAATATTTATTCAACTGTTGAACTTGATCACCTAGGAAAGATGGGACTTTAGTTTAATTGGCCCGCAGTTTGCGGATGAGGATTGATGGTGGTATTGTTCCACTTATAGTTTGCTTCAACTTAACCTAACACTGCTTTTCAGCTGAGGTTTCGATAGTTGGTTAGTAAGCTTAGAAAGTTCTGGAACAGATCAACGACGGGTTCAACGACACTGGTGGCAATTAACCTACCCTTGCACCCAAACTTCGAGCAAAAAAACCAAGATAACCAGATCGACTTAAATAGTCTAGGATCAGATTCAAACTGATCGTTGGCCAAATTTAGTATCACCAAAAGACTTCAAGTGTGATCAAAAGGGCATTGTTTTCGTTCACCATTATATGTCGTCATGGACTGTTTTTAATAATAACCAAATGTGAATTGTAAGGCAGCGAGCGATAATCATTATCTTCATTGGTTCTTTTCCTGACGTCCTATAGTCATAATGACTGTGAATTGTATTCTGGTGGCCTGTAACATCTGCCAATATTCGAATTCGAAAAGGTGTTATCGTCGGTGGTGATCATTTGTAACTAAATTAAAACACTTCGTTACAGTATATATAATATTTTTGTTTTTTTATGTAGTGTTGTTTCATCTGAATTTAACTTCTTCTATTTATTTACATATTTATTAAAATGTATTAATATTTGGAACAACGAAGAGATGGTAACACTCATTGATCATACAGATCAATCATCTTAAAAATCAGTTAAAAGCAATACTGAAGTACAGTGCTTTTTTTGACCGAAGAGTATAATTATCCTTCATCATTTAATGTACATTAAATTGAAAAAAAAAAATCGTTATCATCTAACTGTTTGTGCACATAATTTCTGATATCTGACAGCATGGGTTAAATGTCTATGATTTATAGTCGAACATGATATTTATATATTGCTTCAATTGATTTTTTGCTTAATGGTGATTGCTTTATTAGAAATTGTAAAATTCCTATCCGCATTCACCGCATTTCAAAGCCAGTTAAAGCTATATATATATTCATTAAAAAAATAATAATTTTTAGATTAAAATATTTCAGTATTAATTAAAACTCATAAATCCTATTCAGGAAATCTGCGGTTATGGTTATATGGTGTTATTGATTTTTTTGTTGTTAGCAACCAACAACCACGCAGCTTTGATAAATAATTTTAACATTTTATTTCAAAATTAATAGATTTCCATCGAAGTAATTGAGAGAAAAATAAATCGAACTATTAGCTTAGACAAACACTTGCTTTCATTGTTCAAGGGGCACTATTTGAAAGATTTTATGTTTAATTAAAATAAGGAATTTCATTACACCTCATTCAAACTGTTTCCCTATTTACTATACCTACTGGGTTCAATTAATCCTGAATTTTCTTCTTGAAAGGAGCCTATCAATATAAGTTTGTACCTTTTAATACCACCTGTATCCCAATCCTTATTACAGAAGCCATCACTGCTTATTAAATTTCATTAACTTTGAGTTATATTATACTCAGTTTTAAATTAATAATATTTCCCGATTTTGTATCGTGAATTGCCGGCCTTAGTTAAGGAACAATTTTCAATCATTCTTGCATAGTATAATTTATTAAATTTGTTTATCGAATGTAAACAAACTACTAGTATAAATTGAGCTTAAACAGTTAAATGAAACCAGTTCGGATTGGGAATTCAATTGAAAAAGATCTTGTTCTTTTATTTATTTCCCTTTCAGTATTCCTACATTGGTCACCCCGATATACAAACACTCATATATTTGATTCGGTATTACTCGACCCAGGCAAGGTGCCCTTAATACTTTAAACTACATACATATTCACTTGTGTAAAAAAGCGACAAGCAAAGTATTGCACCTTGGTGGGAAACTTGAAAGCAGATGTCCTGACGGGAGTTCCAGATGTGATTAACAGACCTCCTTCCTCGGAAAAATACCTAATCTGAAGACTCTACTTCTGCCAATCTTCTAAGAATAATCTGAACAGAAGAGATTACATAGTGCAGACTCTTAACAGCGGCATTACTATTGATGGAAGACGACCTACTCAACTACTGACAAAGACTGACACTTTCGGAAGGCATCCTCAGAAGCTTATGGATTAAGCAACTACCAAACACAAACCAGTCCATATTGTCGTGCAGTCAAAATCAAAACTTTAACAGATATGGCAGATAAAATTTCGAATGTCTATTCCAATTCAGATGAACTTTCAGTCTTAATAACGTCCAGTGTTTCTGACATTTTTGACTTACAAAATTAGATTGCTTCTCTGGAAAATCAACTTGAACAACTTCAAATTCCTAGAAGCCGCAGCTCATCGCGTTCGAAGAATTTCTTCAAGAAATCTAGACTTAGAAGAAAAAATATGCACTACTACCACTGACGATTTGGGAAAGAAGCAAAGAAGTATCAAGAACCTTGTCAGTTTCAGACTTGAAACCAATTTGTAGACAGCAATTAGCTACTTGCGAGTCTGCAGATACCATATGTCGCCGTAATGCCAATGAGAAATCTTCCAAACAAAGTTTTCTGATAGACACTGGAGCCACAATTTCAGTCATTCAACCTGCAAATATAAACAAGCGGAACGGTCAAATCAACCGTGGTCTTTATGCAGCGAATGGTACTGAAATTCCAACGTATGGAGAACGATTAAAGTCACTAGTCACTCAATCTTGGTCTTCGCAGAAATTTTTCTTGGCTTTTTGTCATTGCCCAAGTCAACCAATCAATGGATCCGATTTCCTTGATCTATTTTTTCGATCTATTAGTTGACGTAAAAAAACAAGAAACTAATTGATCAAAAAACGAAGCTTACAAACACATGGTTATGATTATAATGCAACAACGTCATCAAGTGCTGCAAATATTCAAAGCATAAGTCCGTCATCCTTCATTTACGATTTATTGAAAGAATTTGAAGACATCACATATACAAACTTGGTCGTTAAGACGAAGCATCACATTCAAACTAAAGAACCTCTAATCTATTACATAGCCGGACGTATTTCCCCGGAACAACTCAAAACTGCAAAGCAAGAATTCAATTGCATGGTCAATCAAAGGTAATGTGGACCCTCAAAGGGCAACTGGGTGAGCCCTCTCCATATGGTGAAAAAGAAAAATGGTGACTGGCGGCATTGTGGCGACTATACAGGGTGGCGCACGAATCGTGCTACGATAAGAAATTTAAATAACTTTTATTTTAATAAAAATTAAATTTTAGTTTAAATAACTAATGGTTTTTAAAGATGATAGACCGCAAATGACCTCCACGCTCATCCACGCATATGAGGCACCTGATCAGAAAATTGTTCATTGCGGCCTGAAGAGTTGAAATTGGGATCGCCTCAATTACTGTCTTAATGGACTGCTTCAATTCAGTCAAATTCCTTGGTTTCGTTCTGTACACTTTCTGTTTGACATAACCCCATAAAAAAAGTCTGGTGCCGTCTGGTCAGGTAACCTCGGGGGCCAGCCGTAAGTGCAGTTTCTGGATATGAATTTGCTTGGGAATTTTCGTTGGAGCTCCGCCATAACTTGTGTGGCTACGTGTGGACTTGCTCCATATTGTTGTAACCAAATCCTCCTGAAAGGGGTTTTCTGGGTAAAAAACTCTTTCAACATCTTTAAATAATGGTTCCGACAATTTGTGTTACACCCTTTTCTTCCTAGAAGTATGGGGCATTTCTGGATTAGATTCACTCCATATACGGCAATTTTGCTTGTTAACATTGCCGATTAAGTCAAAATGGGCCTCATCAGAAATGAACAAACAATTTATCAATATGTTGTCTTCTTCGGCCATTGCAATCACTTTTCGGCAAAATTCCCCAGGGTTTAACTTGCTGTAATTTGTACTTTATACGGAAACAAGTTTAAGTCATCATGAAGTATCCGTTGTAATGACCGTCTGCCCGATAAGTTTCGAGTCGAAACACTTGGAGTTGCCTGTATTGCCAATGTAACAGCCACGGTTGTATCCCGAAGCCGAACATTGGGATCTCGATGATACGGTCTTCGTTCGATGCTTCCAGATTCAGCAAACATGTTCACCAGCCTCATAATGGGCCATCTACTCGGGGGAGTACCGCCAAACCCAGCCTAAATTTCCTTTGTACGGAAATGACGGACTGCAAAAAATGGTATTGCTGCACTATCCAAATCCTTTTTTCAGTATCCCCAGCATTGATTTTGATAAATCTAAATAGTAGCCTATAAAATAAAAAAAAAGCCGATTACTCACACTAAAAAAAAGTTATTACGTTTTATTTTTGTAGCACGATTCATTGCGCCACCCTGTAGAAGACTCAGTGATATAACCATCTCACTTCGCTTTCCCATGCTTCCCATTTGGAATTTCCCTCATCATCTGAAGGGCAAGAAAGAGTTCAGTGTTAGATCTGATTCGAGAATAACATCCAAAACAACAAAAACAAACTATAATGACTTCTTTTGGACTGTTTAGCTTTTGGCCCATGCAACTCTGCATAAATCTTTTAACGATTCGTCCACCAATTAATAAGAGACCTGGAATTCTGTTTTTTTATTATATTGAAAAAAAGCGAGAATAATTAAGTCCTTACAACAATTACGTAAATTAAAACCCAAAGTGAATAGCTGAGGCATCAAGGCTAGATTTGGAGAGGCTCGAAACTCAGACCGCATATCAGAATTTGATTTAGTGAACAATCTCGTACGTCGATAATTTATGTACCTACAAGAATATATCAATTTTAAAGTTTTCGAACCGACTGGAACCAGTAACTGGTTTGCACAGAAGACTTCAACCTAATCGGAAACATTGGTGGATTAATATGGGGGTAGCTGCGGCTGTTGGGGTCATGAATTTAGAGCGGATCAAGCGAAATGCGATGTAAATCACGAAAAACGAATCAAGTTAGCTCAGAATTTACGTATTTAAGACTTTTTGTTCGCAATTTTGAAGACTGTCTAAAATGTTGATATTGACACTTTCAATAAATCAATAAATTGAACGAAATAAAACAATATTGCCATCAACGAATCGCAATTTAATCGAAACATTTACCAATTTTATATTATTCTCGATTGCAAATTGCAAAAAAAAAACTAATCGCAAATTACCGATATGTAACAAATAATGTTGCATTTGTAAATTTGAATGCGTGGTGGAATTAATTTGGTATTTTTTGGTCGCAAATTAAAACTTTTTTTTACAATATCACACAAAGTGAATTGAATTTTTAAGAACTTTAGAAAGGAGGATTTGTTTGCATTTCGTCGATATAGCGTAGCTGATATGATATTCTGATGTGTTTCTGAACTGCTACTGAAAGTTTAGTCGTGTTTTATTATTACTCCTGGTTCCTATATCTAGATCATCTGATAAAAATAGGCTTGTCTCACGTAAAAAAAAATTATAAACCTGTAAAGGAATCATATTTTAATTGGTACAATAAATTTGTAATGGCCACTAAGATTCTTGTCGGTCATTTTCGAGACAAAAATGTCTTAAATTTTCTTCCTTACGCAAACCTGCTGTTCGTTTTGAACCATATTGAACTTTTTCCTTGATCCGAATATGAAAGATGTACCTTAATTTAATATAAAGACGTAATTTTGAAAAAAAAATTAATGTCGTTGTTTTTGATTCAATTGAATATCTTTCATGCTTTAGCAAATAAATATTTTTGCAAAGTTGTAATTTTATTTCCAGGAATAATTTTGAATAATTTATAAATATAATAATAAATAATAAATAATAAATAATAAATAATAAATAATAAATAATAAATAATAAATAATAAATAACGAATAAATATGCCTATACAGGTATATACGTTATCTGTCAAAAAAAAAATGAATCGCTCTCTGGGGCCCAATTCCGCAAGCGTGACTTTTCTTTGTACACAGAAAGTTGTGTACACGTACATTTTTCCGATTCCGGAAGAGTGCAATCCATTTCTATTTGACAGACAACGTGTACACCAATAGGCAAATATATTCACGCATATCTTGATAGTGAATAATTTTTTTTGCACTGAGATATTATTTGGTGGGACTCAGCTAATAGACCCTATCGGGAATCTCTCAAGGAGTTTCGCTTCCAGGGAATATTTTATTCCTTCGAAATTTTTCCTGTGGTCGTGAATCTCCCACAGAATAAATTTAACTCGAACAAAAAATTGAATGACAGTAAACAGTAAAATTTCCTGGGAAGGTTTGTTCCCATTACCAATAAATTCTGAGGGAAACTTTTGAGCATCATTTATGTTCCCAAGGTTCGAAAGAGGAAACGCCGGACCATATTCTGGGCAATTGTGATGCACTTGTTCATCAAAGCAAAAAGCACCTTGGACGATACCAATTGAAAGAGAGTGACTTACCATCTCTAAAAATACTTCAAATACTCAAATTCATGAGGGAAACAAATTTGGAGGAAGAGCTGTAAAATGAGCTATCCTCACCCAGCTCTTGGCGGGGGCAAATAGATCTCAAGGTCGCAGTGCAACAACCCCATAGTAATATTCATTCATTCATCAAGGTTCGAATTGGGGAAAAATTTCCACGAACATTTTTATTTACCGTGTTATATGGTCATCTCTTTTTAGCCATTTATCATAGACATATAAATACACTTTCCTACGGAAATTCTATACTGAATATCCCTAAAAGGGAACGTGTTGTTTTCGTACGAAGCGTTGACGGTCTGTCTGCTGAGAAGAATTTTCAAAAGGTCGTTTATAATCCCCAACTGGAAAACCATAAAACCAATTTTAAAATAACCAACCTGTTTCTATGGTTATCTAAGAAATTCAGCTATGGATACAAAAATGGAAAACAGAAATTGAAAAAGGACGTAGTGTAACAGATTCTCTACAATCAGAAATTTCAGACGCTTGTTAAACACATTATTTATACACAAACAATTCTCCTTGCTTAGGCGTGTTTAAAGAAGACTACTTATTTATATACATTTCTTATGAATACCTACATTAAAGCCTAAAGAAAGTATTTGACACATTCTTTACAAAATGTTGTATGTATTAAACGCTTTGTCAATTTATTTTGTATAGAGGTTCAATAAATCTTTTTTTTTACCAACTTTTTCCAAGACTGTTGATTTTTGAAACTACTGATATATATTACACGATTATTTAAGGTATAGGTACTTGTATCTATTAATAGAATCTTATTTTGGTATTCTGTCTTCGAATTGTAAATTAATTAAAAGCGGGCGGGGCGACAAAAGCACTGAGGCTTCTGCGAGAAAAACAGTTCTTCAAGCAATTAGGGGATTAGACCATGAATTTGAAGTATTGCAATCCTTCAACAACATAAATTTCTCCAATAGTAAAAGTCGATAACATTATGGAAGAAGAAACAGACGGGTGTCTGCTCAAACCTATAAAAGTCTACGATACTCTTATTTGTCAAGACCTTTTAATAAATGAATGTGAATATTTATTATATCCTTATGAAAACAATACTGAAATAATCAATGAGCTTAACTATAAAAAGGCGATTTCCATAGCGCCGCATACCGATTTCGATAGATTTCTGACAACTGAAAGTTGAAGTTAATCCTACTATTTAAGGTAACTTTAACTTAAATAGGCATTATACTAATGAATTTAAAAGACTTTTCGATTTATATAGTTTTAAGGATTAAGAAGCTTAAAATATATTTAAAAAGAGTCATTTGATTCCGATTTTGCTGTGGATGGCCGTTTACAAGGTTGAAGTTGTCAGCGTTCGAATATAACCTTTTACTTTCTACACACAATGAATCTTCCCATTTCCCTGATATAATTCGAACGATGATTTATGTCTGCTTTTGTATCCATCTATACATAAGCTGACTGAATGAAATCGGGATCGAGAAAAGGACGAAAGGTATTATCCTGTTCGGTGTAATTCCCTATATGTTCTGGTCATGGTAGAAGGAATATACATAAATAAAGTTTGTATCAAAAACTACTTAAAAGAGTTTCAGTTCCAATTTAAAGTTTTCTTTATTCGAAACTAAGCCCGGTGGCAGATGAACAAAAATAAAAAAAGGAAAAAACAATGGCAGTTTCATTGTTAAAGTTCATTTCCTGTAATGGATGATATTGCAGGGACATTAGTCTTTATGTGTGTGGCTTAGGTCCTTCTAGAAATTGTGCACTTTATGGGCGAGTGTTATAATAGCTTAACATTGAATATATGTACATACCACGTAGCTATGCTTTTTCAAATCAAATGAAAGATTTGAGATATACTTGAGGTTTGCACTTGAGGTTTGGGCGGTGTGCGTTAGATTATTAAGGTAATTTTTTAAAAATAAATCTTGTACAGAAATATGGAAATTTTTAAAATAAAATAATACTTTGTTATAGCTGGTGAACTTAACCAGCTATACTTAGAATCTAGCTTGTTACTCTGGAAGGGCTGGACCGATATAATATGTAATGGATTATCCATTTTGCGGTTTCAAAAGTAAACGTAAATAAAACATATACAAAATATTTTTTTTCATGATATTTCTCTTTTATTACAAGTTGACATTATGTGTGAAATACTACATCATTTAACTGACCACCACGCGAATTGTCGCAAGCATCGATTCCTTTGAGGTAATTTTCGACCACTTTTTGACACATATTGGGCGGTATCTCATCCATATCTTGACGAATGTTGGTTTTCAAGTGCTCAAGAGTTAAATGTTAATCTGCATTAACACGGTCTTTCGCGTAGCCCCACAAAAAAAAGTCCAGCGGTGTCAAATCACATGATCTTGGTGGCCAGTTGATATCGCCACAACGAGAAATTAAGCGGCCAGGAAATGTCTCCTGCAATAAAGCCATATTCGCTCGAGTTGTGTGGCATGTGGCACCGTCTTGTTGAAACCACATATTCTCCAAGTCGTATTCTTCAATAGCAGGCAAAAAAAGTCGGTTATCATATGATCATAACGCTCCGGATTGACGGTGACAGTATTCCCATCGTCGTTTTCGAAGTAGTAAGGTCCAATCCGGACCAAAGAGCGCCCCAAACAGTAACTTTTTGTGGATGTAATGGCCTCTCTTCAATTACTTGTTTATTAACATACCCACCGAGTGAGAAATGTGTTTCGTCGCTGAAGAAAATTTTGTTCGAAAAATCGCCGTCCACCGCCTGTTGTTCAAGCACCCATTCGACGTATCTACGACGTTGTGAATGGTCAGCTGGCTTTAGTTGTTGTGTGAGCTTGACTTTATATGGATGTAGTTGTAGATCCAAATGCAAAATACGCCATAATGTGCCGTAAGACAGTACTAATTCCTGAAAACGACGAGGAATCAACACCTTCGGGTCTTCGGCAACACTTTCATTCACAGCAGCGACATTTTCAGTGGTACGAGCGAAACGATGATGCACATGCCTTACAATAGCTGTTACCAATCCAGTCTCTTCAAATTTCTGCACAATTTTGTCAATTGCTTGCGTAGTTGGACGATTACTTACTTTAGATGGCGCTAACAATCCAGGATGGATCACGGCCTCAACCAGCTAGCCCGGTCCCTAGCTAGCTGCCACCAGTTACGCACACCAAGTTGGTTGAGGCCGTTCACCACTTGATCGCGCCACCTAAGATAAGGCCTTCCTCTGTCGCGTTGTCCACCGGGGTTGGATACGAAGACTCGTCGGGCTCGTTGGTAAAAGGTTCTAGGCGGATACACAAAATAGCCGACATAATTTTGTATGCGATGTTGACGAGACTTATACCTCTCTAGTTGGCGCAGTGGAGAGCATCTCCTTTTTTGTGGATAGGCCACACTATGCCGAGCTTCCATTCATTGGGCATACTTTCCTCCAACCAGATTCTAGAAATGAGTTGGTGTATGCTCCTGGCCAAGTCATCTCCCGCTGCCTTAAACAGTTCAGCTGGCAGGCCATCTGAACCCGCAGCCTTGTGCGACTTAAGTTTGGATATCGCCGTTCTTACTTCTTCTAGGTCAGGTGGACGGATATTTTGACCATCATCGTCCAAGTTGAATGGGTTGTTCTGCATAGCAACGGATGGTTGGCAGTCTTCGCCGCTTAGCAGCTTGGAAAAGTGTTCTTTCCAAATTCTCAGCACCGTCTGTGTATCTCCTACGACATTACCATTTTTATCACGACAGGCTTCTTTTCTGGGCTAGAATCCTTGGATAGATCGTTTCACCCTTTGATAGAACTTTCGAGCATTACCCCTGCTGTAGCATCCGTCAATAGACTCGACCGTTTGCTTTTCGTGCTCCCTCTTCTTCCTTCTTAGGAGTCGGTGTTCCTCTCTTCTTTTTTTCACATAGACCTCGCGGGCTGCTCTCTCACCAGTTCTGGTCATAGCTTGCAGCATTCACTCATATGTTTCGCCCTTGGATGCATGTGCCTGCCGACAGTCCTCATCAAACCAGAGGTTTCGCTTTGGTTGTCGATTGAAACCCAGCACATCAGAGGCGGCACTTCTAATGGCCAGCTGGCAATGATTCCACTGTTCGTATATAGTTGGTGCGTTTTCTGAGAGATTGAGGACGACGCGGTCGGCAAAAGTTGTGCCAGTCTCTGGTGATAAGAGTTTACCGACGTTGAACTTTCTCCTAATATCTTCTCTTCGCTGAGGCGCCAAGGATGTCCGCATCCGGACTCTAGATACTACCAGGTAGTGATCCGAGTCTATGTTGGCCCCTCGGAAAGTTCGGACATTCAGGATACTGGATGCATGCCTGGCGTCTATCGCGACATGATCAATTTGGTTAACAGTGCCTTTATCTGGAGACTTCCAAGTTCCCTTGTGTATATTGAGATGGGGGAATTGAGTGCTTGCTATTGTGATATTTCTCCCCGCCGCAAAGTCGATCAGTTTAAGCCCGTTTTCAGATGTTTCGTCGTGCAGGCTGTGTCCCCCGACCGTCGAACCAAAGATACCCTCCTTTCCGATCTGGGCGTTAAAGTCGCCAAGAACAATCTTAACGTCGTACTTCACCAAATAAATTGATAAAAAAAAATAGCCAATTGACTATCAATAACGGTGGCATCCATTTAATAATGTATTTATTGGACAATATAATAATGTCGGTTAATTTTAAAAATAAATCAAAACAACATCGGGTGAGTGTTTTTGGGACATACTATCATCCTGTCCAATGACTCTGGCTTCACAGCACATCGTCGTACAAATACCTAAATTACAATCCATCAAATTCAAAAATAAATAAAAGAAAATTGAAAATCGTGTCTAACGTTCCCCAAGGGAAATACCAAAATGATAAATTTTAGGAGAACATATTAACTCTCCAACACGCCTTTCGATATTCCATACTTTATTTACAAAGTAATAAAATTCGGATACAAAAATGTATCTCACACAATCAGTCTTGTTAAGCTACGATCCATAAATAATTCATAGCACAAAGTTAAAGGATGTAAACCTATAAAACCATTATGGCAACCACAAGCTTTAATTTAATAAAATTTAATTTACCATTATATTTATAGAATAAAGAAATCATAGGCCTGCTTAGAATTCCAATAGCCTTAAATTATTATTATTGTTTCTTGCCTGAAAGAAACAAGAAAAAAACCTTCTGGTTCAATTTATTTATATGAAGCTTTGATTTATCCTTTAGACGAGCAAAAAAATCCCCTGACCCGGTATTGATTTCCACTTGGAGTTTTCTTGCTTACAAAATTAATGCCAAAATATTAAAGGCTCTCGTTTATTCATCACGAAAAATGTGTTCCATAGACTTTTATCAAAGATGTCTGGGCACAGCGATGGGCCATTGAACGAAGAACCTGGAAACATCATTTCTCTCGAACCATAAAGAATGAGAAGTAATCAAAGGAATTATGTTCACTTCAACCCACAAATACACTCTTTGCCTGCTCCTTATAAACCTACTAAGTGATTCGTAGACTCCATGGCCTAGAGCGAAATTATGGGATCACATTTTATTGAGCACTCTGAAGCACAAAAAAAATGGAGAACACTTAAATTTGTAACACAAGGCGTCCAAGACTATATATGTATGTACATGTAATGGCCAAAACGAAGGATGCTGTTACAAGATTGTCTGTGATGTAATTTAACACACACACAAAAAAAAAACGTCAGACAAGGTCCGGGTATCATATTCTTTTCTTTGAATTTCATCAAACATTTAGTTATGTAAATTGTTTCGAGAAGAGGAAACATGAGGTTTGTCTAATTTCTATACAAGACCCTGGCAGCCTGTGAAATGAAGTTCTGGGACATGAAGTTTTATTGGCATATCATTATTAATTTTCAATCTGGTATTTAATAAAATTGAGGTCCCCAATTGGAAAACATGGCTTTAGGGAAGAAATTTAAATAATTATTATTATAATCAGTTGAGTTGTTGGATTTTGTAGATTGTGGCAATTTAAAAATAAATCCGTTACGAGTATAGCTGGAAATTAATATGGACGTACAGTGATATTGAATAACATGAAATTTCTGAAATTTAATGTACGACTTGCTTTAAAGTTGGGAACATCACATTACATGGGTTGTCATATTGACAGATGTTGGTTGTCAATTTAAAATTTCCAAATTGATTTGAATTCAGAAAAAAATGGGATCTGAGGATTCGCCAAAAATTAACGTTTGATGGAACAAAATTTATAAGGTGTTGTACAGGGTGGCCCACGAATACAATAAGAAATTTAAATAACTTTTTTTTTTCATCGATTAATTTCAATATTTTTTTTTTTATTTTAATAAAAATTAAATTTTATTTTAAATAACTAATGGTTTTTAAAGACGATATACCGCAAATGACCTTCATGCTCATCCACGCATATGCGGCACCTGATCAGAAAATTGTTCATTGCCTCAATTATTGTCTTAATAGACTGCTTCAATTCAGTCAAATTCCTGGGTTTCGTTTTGTACACTTCCTGCTTAACATAACCCCATAAAAAAAGTCTGGTGCAGTAAGGTCTGGTGACCTTGGGGGCCAGCGGAAAGTGCAGTTTCTGGATATAAATTTGCTTGGTAATTTTGGTTGGAGTTCCGCCATAACTTGTGTGGCTACGTGTGCACTTGTTTCATCTTGATGAAACCAAATCCTGCTGAAAGCGAAACGTCTTCGGCGAAGTTCTGGGTAGAAAAACTCATTTAACATCTTTAAATAACGGCCCCCATTGACAGTTTGTGTTACACCGCTTTCTTTAAAGAAGTATGGCCCGACAATACACCTTAATGAAACTGCGCACCACACATTGACTCGTTCTGGGTGCAATTCCGTCTCACGGAGCACTTCTGGATTACATTCACTCCATATACGGCAATTTTGCTTGTAAACATTTAATTTAAGTCAAAATGGGCCTCATCAGACATGAACAAACAATTTATCAATATGTTGTCTTCTTCGGCCATTGCAATAATTTTTCGGCAAAATTCCAGGCGAACAGGCAAATCATGAGTGTTAAACTTGCTTGTAATTTGGACTTTGTACGGAAACAAGTTTAAGTCACCATGAAGTATCTGTTGTAATGACGTTCTGCTAACTCCAATTTGGCCCGATATGTTTCGAGTCGAAACACTTAAATTTTCCTGTATTGCCGATGCAACAGCCACGATTGTGGCCTGAACCCGAACATTGGGATCTCGATGATACGGTCTTCGTTCGATGCTTCCAGATTCGGCAAACATGTTCACCAGCCTCATAATGGTCCATGTACTCGGGGGAGTACCGCCAAACTCCAGCCTAAATTCTCTTTGGACGGAAATGACGGACTGCAAAGAATGGTATCGCTGCACTATTCATATCCTTTTTTCAGTATCCCAAGCATTCATTTTAATAAATCTAAATAGTAGCCTATAAAATAAAAAAAAATAAGCCGAGTACCCACACTGAAAATAAGTTATTACGCTTTATTTTTGTAGCACGATTCGTGGGCCATCCTGTATCTTGCTGAGTAATGAATTCACAAATAAATAAATCTAAATCCTAATTTATGAAATATCGGTTTTTTGAACTGGCCAACTAATTCAGAAGCAATTCGATTTGTTTATTTTGAGTTCAACTCGCTCCCTATTTTTCATTCAAATTTTTGGTGTTCCCTATCATCGTCACGTCAAGTTTGATCAAAATCTCGTGTTCGATTTTTTTCCAAATAAAAAACGGCTCCCGAAAATTATCTCAAAATTGGAAAAAGAGTAGAATTTTATATGGAAAATAAGCCAGAAATATTTTAAATTATGCCAGATATTAAATCCAAATTTCGCGACCAGCATAAGATCTTTTCCAAATCTTGATTTACGCAAATTGCGAAGTGTTCGATTATACCCAAAATACAACTAATGTACATCTGAACATCGTCAGCATACATGCGGATAAAGCAGTGTTTAATTACTGAAGTGAGTTCGTTTGTATAAAGTGAGAAAAGAAGCGGTCCCAAAATTGAACCCTGTGGAACTCGACTTGTAATCGGTAAAAAGTCGGATAAGGCTTTGTTTAGTTCGACCGCCTGATGTCGACCTGTGAGACATGATGAGACTAGTTTGACCGCAGTTGAAGAAAATTTATAAGATTGGAAAAGTTGTTTTACATAATTTTGAGTGATTAACTATGTCGCACGGATTAGAGAAGTCAAGGAGAATCAGAAAAGTAGCTTTTTCTTCATCGATGGGCTTTCTAATTTGTTCAGACACACTTACTCGTATAAGGGCTGTAACGCAGTTATTTTTCTTTCTGAACCCAGATTGTTTAGAGGTAAGAAAGTTTTTAGATTCTAGAAAAATACTTATTTACTTTTGCACAATTCTTTCAAATATCTTAAAAATGGTAGTATTGAAATTGGCCTGAACTAATTGCCTTTTATGGTTTTGGGAATCGGTATGATCTTAGCCATTTTCCATTGCATTGCAAATACTCCGGTTGTAATTATTGAATTGAATATATAAGTAATAAATGGAAGGAGAAAAGGTAATAATAATTTGAGAAAAGAAGGGTGTATGTTATCAAATCCAACTGCTTTTGATTTAATAGATAATATCTCTCTACCACATCTTCAGCAGTTATATAACAAAAAGAAAACAAATTAGTATTTTCTGAATTTCTTTCGCTGGCGGATTCTAGAGATAGATTATCTTCTGAGTTGGATGTGACGAATAGATCAGAACCAACGAACTTTTCGCTAAGCAAATTAATATCAACGATTTCATAAGATCTGCATCGAGTTTTACCTATACCCATATTTTTAGAATTTTTCAGATATGCCTACTACTTAAACTTGAAATGAACTTGTTAGCATTTAATTCGGATTTATCTTTCGAATTCAAGAACAGCTTTATTAAGATGCGATAAACCTGATATATTTCATTAGTCGAAATCTTTTCCAACGGGAATATGCCAATCTCGCAGCTTTATTAATTCTCGAACGGTGTTTGTAAACCAGGGCTTATTTCGTGGTAGAAAGTGTGTAATTTTAAGAGGAACATGAGTCTCGTAAAGACTTAAGACGTTATCATTGAGAAACTGAACCTGTTCATGAGTTGATGAACTTAAAAAGAGATTTCTCCAATTGATATACTGTACCTCCTGTTCTAGCAATGAATAGTTTATGTTTTTTAAATCCCTGTATTCAAAATTTAACACTGAGTTGAAAACATGAAAGTCATAGATTAAAAAGATCAGATCATGTTTTGAAAAAGCCGATGCTGAGAGCTGTTTATAAAAAACTATACTTATTTTATTACTTACCAGAAAAGGGTCAAGTTATGTAGGTTCATGGTTGGAAAAATGGGTTGCGGCATTTGTGTTTACTGGCATGAAGTTTAGTGTAAGAAATTCGTCAAGAATACTATTTTCGTTTAACAAATTACAATTCAAATCACCACAAATGACAGTTTTGGGATATGAAATAGATATCAGTTCTCTGACTGTTATAAGGAAAGAGATACAAATGTTTCTATTTGGTCGATATACTGTACCAATAAGAAGTTTTTCTAAACCATTATTCAACTCGAGAAAGATATAGTCGATTTCGCTATCGTCCTCAGATAAACATTTTACCATACATTTGATTCCCTCGTTTACGTAAGCTGTCACACCCCCACCTCTGTAAAGATTTCTATCAGATCTAAAGACTTAAGAGAGCATAGTAAGTCATTATGGTCACGAGATAGCCAAGTTTCGGAGATACAAATAACGTCTACCTTAGATTCTTCGAAAGTGTCGCGAAATTGATCAATTTTCGAAAGCAAACTATGTGCATTAATGTGACAAACACGAATGCCAGTTCCCTGTTCACTTAAAACTTGAATCATTGCGCGTAAATTATCAACAGTCATTACAAAAAATAAGAAAATAAGCAAATTGAAATAAGAAAATTAAATTGCTTACAAGATATAGAAAAAAAAGTCAGAAAAAGATAAACAAATTCATTTTTAAATTGAAAGCAAAAACAAGTTATAAAAAAAAAAAAATGAAATCAATAACAAAAATTTGTAATTTAAGAAATATGTAATTTTAATTTACGATATAGATTATTCATTAATCCGTTGAGCTGGCATCACAGTTCAATTTGTCTTCATGTTCAATAGACTCACCTGTACCATTTGCGTGACGTTTAACATACACTATTCCAGGAGATGTATACACTGATGTGACAACAGTTTTTGTTTTTTTTAGGCTCAATGCATGCTTCAAGATTCTGTAGTTGTGTTTTGTTAAAGCCTCCCGCAAGTAAATAGGGTTCTCCGAATTTATACGAGTATCAATATCTAGTAAACAACCTCTCTCTGTTGTTATTTACGATAAAGTGCGATTGACTTCAAATCGAAATTGCGGTCATATGGCGAGTTAAATTTAAGAAAATTTTGTAGGATTGTCGGGAAATTTACGACAATTGTCAAAATTTCGGATCATAAATCATTACAATCAATAGTCGGGGATTTTTTGAAAACTGTCAAAAATTTCCCAAAAAAATTGTAGTGACAATTTTTTTACGGAACAGATAAAAAATACAAATTACAATTTTGTCAGTCTTTAGCTCCAGCATACCACAAAAAAAAATCGTGGTCTTGATGCTAAAACTCAAGTTTTATTGGCGTTACAATGGCTTGTGAAGTGGAGCTCAGTATCATGTATTTGGTGATGAATAGGGTTTTTCTAAAAAAAAAAACTACAATAATACTGTGAAACGGATTTTAAAAAAGGTCAAAATTATATGAAAATGAAAAACAGTTATTGCACTTATGCATACATACATATACATATGTATATGCATGTACATAATATGTACATACAGGGTGGCACACGAATCGTGCTACAAAAATAAAACGTAATAACTTTTTTTCAGTGTGAGTAATCGGCTTATTTTTTTTTATTTTGCAGGCTACTATTTAGATTTATCAAAATGAATGCTTGGGATACTGAAAAAAGGATTTGGATAGTGCAGCGATACCATTTTTTACAGTCCGTCATTTCCGTCCAAAGGGAATCTAGGCTGGAATTTGGCGGTACTCCCCCGAGTAGATGGACCATTATGAGGCTGGTGAACATGTTTGCCGAATTTGGAAGCATCGAACGAAGACCGTACCATCGAGATAGGAATGTTCGGGTTCAGGATACAATCGTGACTGTTGCATCGGCAATACAGGCAAATTCAAGTGTTTCGACTCGAAACTTTTCGGGCCAAATTGGAGTTAGCAGACGGTCATTACAATGGATATTTCATGATGACTTTAACTTGTTTCCGTATAATGTCCAAATTACAAGCAAATTAAGCCCTCAGGATTTGCCTGTTCGCCTGGAATTTTGCCGAAAAATGATTGCAATGGCCGAAGAAGACAACACATTGATAAATTGTTTGTTCATGTCTGATGACGCCCATTTTGACTTAAACGGCAATGTTAACAAGCAAAATTGCCGTATATGGAGTGAATCTAATCCAGAAAAGCTCCATGAGACGGAACTGCACCCAGAACGAGTCACTGTGTGGTGCGCAGATTCATCAAGGTGTATTGTCGGGCCATACTTCTTTGAAGAAAACAGTGTAACACATAACGTCAATTGGGACCGTTATTTAAAGATGTTGAAGGAGTGTTTTTACCCAGAACTTTGCCGAAGACGTATCCCTTTCAGCAGGATTTGGTTTCAACAAGATGGAGCAAATGCACACGTACCCACACAAGTTATGGCGGAGCTCCAACGAAAATTCCCAAACAAATTGATATCCAGAAACTGCACTTTCCGTTGGCCTCCAAGGTCACCTGACCTTATTGCACCAGACTTTTTTTATGGGGATTTTCAGGAATTTGACCGAATTGAAGTAGTCCATTAAGACAATAATTGAGGCGATCCCAATTTCAACTCTTCAGGCAGCAATGAACAATTTTCTGATCAGGTGCCGCATATGCGTGGATGAGCGTGAAGGTCATTTGCGGTCCATCACCTTTAAAAACCATTAGTTATTTAAAATAAAATTTAATTTTTAATCCAATAAAAAAATTAATGAAATAAATCGATTAAAATAAAAGTTCTTTTAATTTCTTATTTTAGCACGATTCGTGCGCCACCCTGTACACATATAAATAATATTGTAGATCAATTCAGCCTCATGATTACGTTACTAAAATGTTGTCAATATATAACAATTACAAAAATGTCACGGCAAAATTGTCATTGTGTTTAACTGACAATTATGGCACCTGTCAATAAAATATGAAATGAAAACTTGTCAGATAAATGCAACAAATTTGTAGAATTGTCACTTGTCAATGTTTATGAAGTAGGCCCCTGGTATAAGGACATTCACTACACAATCTTAATGTGTTTCTTTTTATTATTAATTCCACAAACACAAAAATGTTGAATAAAAGATATTATTTAATATCCTTAAGAGTAATATTTGAAAAAAAAAAAACCCTAAATGCAATCCTTGCTTCTTCTAAATTTCAAACCAACACTTTGCGTCCTTCCTAACAAAAGCATCAAATATTCATGAATATTAATTAAGTGCAAACAATGGCCTCACAGATGCACCCAGTACCAGTACCATTTATACACTTAAAGCCCGCCATACCATAGCACACAAGCACACCTACTCCTAGATACACACCAGTTAAAGTTCAACTCAGCCAACAAAATTTTAAATTCTATAAACGAAAATGCTGTTTAGTTGTGTGTTTGTAGTAGGTATACGCATATACAGATATTATGTGTATTTTACACAAATACCCATGATACTATGCAAATATCAAGGTCGACAAGATAATCAGCGAAATTTACGTGACTTCAGTGTAATGTGGGTCAGGGTGAAATCAACCCCAGTTTTGCGTACATAAATGCCGGAAAATGGTGCATTACCACCATCAAAGCTTTCCTCCTATTTCTTTTTTCTTTTTTTTTTTGGTTTGGTTTTTGTAAGGAAGGAAGTTTGTGCAGCAAAATATTTCATGTTTCATCCAATTTTATTCGCATCCTGAATGGAATTAGCATAGAGCATAGAATTTTTCAAGGTGTTCAAAAATGCATAGTTTTTTTTTGGTAATTTCGCCTAAGTATGAACATTTTTCATACGAATGTAGACGAACAGCTATACCTTACTGGAAGGGACAATATTCAATCGAAAACAACATACAAAATCAATAGGTTTACGGAACTTTTATAGTTGTCCGAAGGAAGTAGTTCATTTGATCAAAAAGTGACGACAGAAGTGCGAGTAGAATTAGTCGAACAAATTACTGGCGGCAGTTTTTGAACAGACTGAAAAGCATTAAAAATGTTATACCTAGCGTTCTTAGAAACTTGGGACTACAGAATCAGAGTATATTTGACAAGCTTCTGAAGATTTCGTTCACCAACCATAGAAACCGTGAAAGTTGTCCCACGAACTATCATCAAAGAATTGCAAAGATATTGTGCACATTTAATTGTTTGAGGTCTGACCCAGAGACGAGAATAGTCTTGGTCTCAGCAAGGTCTCAAATTATCGAAAAAAAATTCTTCCGAAGTATTCGAGGTGAGAAAGAGACGAGATTTTTTAATACGAGTCTTAACGTGGATTATAGCAGTAGTTATAATGACGGCTTATGTGGCCTAGATGGATATAAACTTTTTCGGGGTGATAGAAAAGCACGCAAGAGACCGCCAGAACCTATGCCGATCGAATATCCCGTAACCTCTCAAGAAATCCATTGTCGCCAGCATCAAGTGCCGAAGACAAGTGGCAACGCTGTCAACAAGCCATCAGACGTGCCGCAACTGATGTGCTAGGTCTTACCGGACCTCCAACATGGACGATGATACACAAAACTTCTGTCCACCTGAACAAAATGAAGTGAGGATAGCAATATTCAAACTAAAGAACAACAAAGCTGCTGGCCCCGACGGACTATCCGCCGAACTCTTTAAAGCAGCCGGAGATGACCTGGTATAGTGCATACACCAACTCATCTCTAAAGTCTGGTCAGAAGAAAGTATGCCTGATGAATGGAACCTCAGCATTGTTTGCCCGATCAACAAAAAAGAAGATCCTCCAAACTGCACCAACTATAGAGGAATAAGTCTCCTGAATATCGCGTACAAGATTCTTTCTGCTGTATTATGTGAACGTCTGAAACCATTTGTCAGCCACCTGATTGGACTCTATCAGTGCGTTTTCAGGCCAGGAAAGTCCACAATCGATCAAATGTTCACGCTTCGACAGATCCTGGAAACTACCCAAGAACTCCAAATCGATACCCACCATCTCTTTATTGATTTTAAGGCCGCGTACGATAGCATTTATAGAGACGAGCTATACAGAGCCATGTCTGGTTTTGGCATCCCCACAAAACTCATCCGCCTGTGTAGGATGACGATGCAGAACTCTCGCTGGTCCGTCAAGGTTGGTACTGACCTTACAGAAGCTTTTGATGTCAAGAAAGGATTCCGACAAGGTGATGCGCTATCGTGCGATTTCTTCAACTTAATACTTTAAAAAATTGTAAGAAAATCCCAAGTTAACTCTACTAGCACAAGTTTTTTCAAGTCTATGCAATTGTTAGCATACGCTGATGACATAGACATCATTGGCAGAACCCAGCGAGCTGTCACTGGAGCGTTTGCTAACATTGAAGCTGAAGCAGATAAGATGGGACTAGCAGTCAATGAGACCAAAACGAAGTACCTGCTGTCCACAAATAGGGACACACAACATCGGCGGATTGGACAAAACGTCACAATAGACAGGTACAACTTTGAGGTAGTCAGGGACTTTGTCTACCTCGGATCCGCTGTAACATCTAACAGTAACATCTCGTTAGAAATAAAGCGAAGAATAACTCTTGCCAATCGCTGTTACTATGGGCTAGGGAGGCAATTGAGTAGTAAAGCCCTCTCTCGAAGAACAAAGGAGACTCTTTATAAGACTCTGATCATCCCAGTCCTACTCTATGGCGCGGAGACATGGACTCTATCAAAAGCGGATAAAGATATCCTTAGTCGTTTCGAGCGTAAGGTTCTTCGCACGATTTTCGGCTCTATCTGCGTTAACGGGCTTTGGAGGAGAAGGTTCAACCACGAACTATACGAGCTATACAGCGACATTGACATGGTGCATAAAATACGTATATTGCTCCGGCTCGCAGGATCTTCGATTCCAACCCAGAGGGAAGACGCAGTCAAGGAAGACCTCGCCTAAGGTGGCGCGCTCAAGTGTAAGATGACCTCAACCAACTTGGAGTGCGTAACTGGAGGCAGCTAGACAAAGACCAAGCTAGCTGGAGAGGCATATTGGTTGAGGCCCAGGTTCGCCCCGAACTCTAGCGCCACCTAAGTAAGTAAGTAAGTAAGAAAAGCACGGGACGGTGGTGCGGCTATATCATATTAATATCATTCAAGCCCTGGCGGTACATTGGTTAACGTATTTGTAGGCCTTACATCCGGAACTGTATATATTGACCAAACAAAAACAACTGATGGATGAAAAATCTTCAAAGTTAATTAAATCTGTTGGCTTTGATAGTAACTTTAAAGTTGAAAGAATTTTAGTCAATGGAATGAAACTGTTTGAACTGTTTTCAAAAAACACTACTAGTCCAACACATTTTTCTGAAAATTCAAGTACACTCTAAGATGTGTTTTTATAAGTGACATTAATAAGGTGCTTTTAAAATATCAATTTTCAGTACCCAGGTTTCTCACGGCATGATCTCATTTACATGACATTTGATCTTAATGCTCAAGGTTCAGAACATTTCCAATGAATATAGAAATTTTCAGTCTACCGATTACTTCACCGTATAATAAGATGTTCGAAATATCAAGTGGAACAGTATTTAATTTATTAAGCTTAATACAAGCGATAACCTTAAAACTAGAAAATAATTGAATTCTTAAATTTAAATTCAGACTAAAGGGAATACAACAAAGACATAAGAGGGATTAAGTTAGGAGTGCTTGTTGAAGAAATGACTTAAGGAGACTTAGATGGAAAACGGTTGAATTGTTAACTTTCCGAAGGATCCTTGTCATAGGTTCGTTTTGGCAACCACTACCACTAAAAAGCTGATGTACAAAAAGTATATCAGCATTATCATGACATCGGCTTAGCATTTTTAGGTTTATGAACTTAAGAGGATTTTCCTAGAGATGAAAGTTATATGGGTCTTTTCAACTAAGCCCTCGTAAAGCAATCCTTATGAATCTTCGCTGAACATCCTAAATACGTTGAACATGGATATGGTAAGGTAAGATGGTAAGGTGACCAGACTGGAAAAGCATACTCAGAAAAGCCCCAACAAATATAATATATTAGATAGCTTCGCCAAAAATTACTAGAAATCGCCCGAATACAATTTCAAAATCTCAATGGAAATTAAAGGTAAAGATTTCTTGTAGATATCTCTTTGATTGTTATCTTCTTCGATGTTGCATCTGGAAAAATGGTTCTTTGGTTTCTTTGATATAGGCATAAATTCGGTCAAGATCTGACATTATGATTTGGGTAAAGGGGTTCGAAGACGCTCGAATTTTCACTCCTTCATTAGAGGTACTGGGAGAGTAACATTACTAATTGAATTAATTTTAGATGGGACACCTATACAGGGAGTCTCCTTAAGGGCAATCACTAAGATTTTTATCAAAATCATTAAAGCCGTTTTTGAGAAAACTACGATTTACCATTTTTGGTATAAGAAAAAATTATTTTGGTGTGTCTTAAGGCATGTTTACGGTAATTGCGCAGTTATTATTAATTTTACATTTTGAAAAGAAATACCAGCCTTTGTAATTGCATTTAAATAAATTTTATACGAGTATCTTTCTCAGTTTTAAGATACCCAGTGTCTAACCTGTTCCATTTTTCTTGTCGATGCTATATTTTTGGCTTTAAAGTCAATTCCCTTTAGAAAATACGTAATAAAAATGTTTTACCATTTTTCTGAATTAATGCAAAACTAATAAGAATATAAATTAATGCAAAGCCATAGATTTGAAGATACTTGTTATAACCTGGACAGCTAACAATAAGAAAAGGGTCTTTTGCTTCAATTTCCAAAGGATTATAGCCCTTGAAAAATGTTTTTTGTGGTTTAAGGTAATCTTTATTTTAACTTAATAACAGGTGATCTGTATAAGATACAGGATATAATACAGGAGCTTAACCAGTAAGAAGAACTTCGATTGATCGGAGAATACTGAAAGATATTGCAAATGAGTCATCAATTATCATCAGACACTATGATCTTTGCAATTCAATGCTTCCAAATATAAAATTTCTGATTTAATGTACGAAGAAAATCTTCACCCGTATCACCACATACCTTTGAAAGAACTTCTTCCAGATAACTTTCGAAACTGAATCGTTGGCGGGGAGCTTGGATGACAAAGAGTTTATTAGCAGAGTTCTTTAGACAGAATAATCTCAATTTAGAGTAGATGGGATCACAATTTTTCAGAAACAATCCACACAGAAAGAGACCGTCATCATTTCAACCCAGATTCAACTAAGATTCATTATATTTCCAACAGCATGTCGATATATTCCTCTATGATCGAGAAGCTAAGAACTATGGCCTGAAAATCTCCTGACAATACTGGATTTTTTTACTTGCGATTAATGTACTATAGGGCAAGTTTTGCATTTGGAAAAAAAGTCGATTGCGAGTTTTTAATCAAAGTTGACATTACGATGATAGACAACACCAAAAAAGTGGGTCCCGAAATTCCGTCTGTCTGTCTGACTAGAACGATCTACCACCTTGGTCATTAGGCGTTTTATTTGATTGCCTAAAATAGATTTTTGAATCGTTGTTTTAGCCCCAAAAATATCGATACTTGCCATACAAATTTTTCTACCATCTTAATTATCTCGAAAACGGCTCCAACGATTTTGATAAAAAAAAGTATGTGTATACTACTTAAGGTATATGGTCTTTGGCTAAAAAGTATTTTTTTTACATATTTTGTTATTAACGGTATCTGCCATACAACCATTAAATTGATTTTCGACTTTCTCATAAGCGGCTCAAAGGTTTTCAATCAAAATTTTTATAGAGGAGCTCAATAATACTGCATTTCAATTTTTTTTTTTGAAAATTGAATATTTCGAAAACGGGTGGACGATTTTCTCTGAAATTTTGTTTTTAAATTTATATTATTAAATATTTAAAATGTTCATACCAATTTTTTTGGAATTTTTATATATAAAAAAGTAAGTGAAAAACTAATTTAAATATATATTTAGCAGTTTATATTAAGAATCTTTTGCATATAATGCGATCGAACATATGTATAGCAAGTACGTGAAATCCAGTCGTTCAATTTATTTATATGGGGAACAATTAATGATATTAATTATTCAATCGAAATAGCACAATAAGTTATATAGAAGAAAGTATTCTCGAAACGTAATCAAAATAGAAGGAATATCATTGTGAAACAGACAAATAAAATATGTTTTTTTTTTCCGAAAATATTATCATCAATTTTTATTTTGAATATTGTTACGTTCATTCATAACTTAACATAATTCCAACCATTTGGTTATGACAGGTAAAACCAGAGACTTAATAAGTAGAATTCTTGTTTTAATCGGCGTAAAGTCCTGAGCAGTCCATAATGTTCTTAGGGTGCCATATACTTTTCCTACTAATGAGGTGATATGTTCATTCCATGTAAGAGACCTATTAAAAACCACACCAAGGCTCCTGGAGGTTTGTACAAATTCTAATACAGTACCAGTTTTGACAAATCGAGTTCTTTTTTGAATATAACATGCATTTGCTTGGATTAAGAGCCAAACCGTTATCAGCTGCCCAATTATAGAGATCCGTTCCATATCCTGATTGATAGCAAAAGCGCAGTTTTCGATTTGTATACCGTCTGCATAAAAGTGCTTTGAAGCGTCGGGAATAAGAGAAGTTATTTTGTTTATATACAGTGAGAATAGAAAGGGGATAAAATGGAACCTTGGGGAACGCCTTTAAGTATAGGAAGGTACTCAGACAGTCTATTATTAATACAAACGGCTTGCTTTCTGTTGCTAAGATAAGATAGAAGTAGTTTTATTGCATCTGGAGACACCTTAAATTCCCGGCGAAGCTTATTCATCAGCACCGAGTTGTTCACCATATTAAAAGCTTTGGAGAAGTCTAGAAGAACTAATAACGTTACGCTATCCTTATCCAGTTCAGTTATAATGTCTTTAATGACTTTAAGAAGTGCAGTTATGCAGCTGTGTTGAGCACGAAAGCCCGACTGGATTGATACCAAGTAATTGTTGCGGGCTGTATAGCCATTCAGTTGTTTTTGTATAATGCGCTCACAGACTTTAGACAAAAATGGAAGAATTGAGATTGATCTGAGTTCTTCACAAAGTGAGTTTTTGGGAGTAGGGATTATTTTAGCCATCTTCCATTGCTGTGGAAAAATTCCTGTTGTGAGAACTGTGTTGATAATATTTACGGTTAATGTCAACGGCCTTGGCTCCGATGAAAGCATCGCTTCCCGTAGATCAGCGAAATCAAGCATCGTTGCGCGTGGTTAGTACTTCGATGGAGTACCGTGGGAAACCAACCACGTGCTGTTGACATGTGTTTCTACTGTTGTGTGTTCTTTCTTTCTCTGTCTCTCTCTCTGTTGTATTAATGTACGTGATGTTTAAAGTCAATGGTCTCGTTGGTAGTGCTTCAGTGTCTCTACTTCGTAGATTTATCTACGGAGTAGTATAATATGTAATGTAATGTTTTTTTCCCTGGGTAGGTGTAAAACCTTCAAAAGGCTCTATGAGGACCGAAAAACGCGTGCTCATAGGAGTGTGAGATTCTTACTGCACTAAAAACACCTCCTCCCGATTGCAACTAAGTTGAAACTTATCCAGCAATTTATTTTTAACGAATTTAATTAACGTGTTGCAGCTAACTATCCGGTGATAGTTCCTGCTTATACCGCGATTTTAAAGCGGATTCGCGTTTAGTGCACCAGATCGGAAGGCTATGTCCTTCGCAGGCGGCGTACTAAATTCGTCTCATCGATAATTTTGATTATAGTACTATTGCAGTGTTGTAATAGCCGTTTTCTATGATTTCGGGCAAAATTTTTTATTTCATCTTGAACCGTGGGAATCCCGAGATCTCTGTCTAATCTTCGTTTCTAATATACCAAGGTGCGCTTACAAATGATCTTAAGAGTTTATTTTCAAATGTTTGTAAGGTATTTAAATTAGAATCTCGTGTACAACCCCAGAGTTGTATACCGTAAGTCCGGACAGGCTTAAGCACCTGCCTGTACAAAATTAGCTTATTTTCGATACTTAGAATGTTTCCCGAGCAACCAGTACATATCTCTGAGTTTATTATTTAACTCTTCGCATTTCTTTTTAACAAATTAACAAATACCGGTAATCTATTGATTTTCTTATACGTAAAATCTACATGGACTGATTTAACTTCGTTGAGCGATATCCGCCATGTTTTTGTCCAATTATTGACCTGATTCAGACCTTTATGTAATTTTGTCGTAGAATCATTAATCGTTTGGCCCACTGCTAGTATTGCAGTGTCGTCAGCAAACATGGCTACGATAGTGTCTTCTGTTTGAGGTATATCACGTATAAATAATAAGTACAATATTGGACCTAAAACACTTCCCTGTGGTACCCCACCCACTATTTCTTTGAGATCCGAGTAATCGTTTCCAAGTCTTACTCTAAAATGTCTATTTTCTAGATATGCTTTTAGAAGCGTATAAAGTGCTTTAGGCAGAATTTGTCTAAATTTAAAATTTAGTCCTTCGTGCCACACCTTATCAAAAGCTTGCGACACATCTAGGAAGACCGCCGAACAAATTTTCTTTTCTTCAAGAGTTTTCTCAATGACGTCAGTGATCCTATGCACTTGGTCAATTGTCGAATGCTTGCTTCTAAATCCGAACTGATGTTCAGGTATTAGGCGCTTTTCTTCTATTATTGGCTGCCAGCGCAGAAGTAATATTCTTTCAAAGAAATTACGGGCAGAAACGAAATAGGTCTATAAGATTTCTTATTATGTGATGGTTTTCCTGGTTTTTGAACCATTATAACTTCAGCAACCTTCCATTGGCTCGGAACGTACTTTAGCCTTAGAGTGGCATTTATTATATAAAGAAGATTAATTAACACTTTGCGAGGAAGCATTTTGAGAATTTCGGCCGTAATTAGGTCATATCCCGGAGCTTTCTTATACTTAAGATTTCTTATTTCTCTACTTAATTCGGCAAGGGCAACATTTCTTGTTATGTAATTTTCGCTTGAGTTAGAATATATATTTAAATTTTCGTTGAGTACTTGCCCATCAAAAGGTTTAAATGTGTTCTCCAGGTAATCCGCGAAAACATTTGCTTTCTCTTTGTCGCTTTTTGCCCATTCCTTTTGATCATTCTTAATCGGAGGCGCTGCGAGCTTCGGTTTCTTCGTTATTTTAACAGCTTTCCAGAGTGAGTAGTTGGATTCTTTTCCTACTGTCAAGCTTTCAAGATAATTTCCAACTTCAGAATTTTTGAATTCTGATATCGTCGTTTTTAGTAAATTACACAAGTGATTTAAATTTACCTTGTGTTGAGGAGCTCGAGTTTGCTGCCATTTCTTACGTGCTTTTCATTTCTCTTTTACTAAATCTTTCATTTCGTGCGGATATTTTAGGTTTTTAAAGCGCAGCATTTCTCTTTGGTACGGAGTGTTTTTCCATGCGGCTTGTTGTACGATATTGAGGAAGTTATCTACTGCATCTTCAAGTTCGAGAGGCATTTGTAGTCAAACCCTTAATTCAACGTTATCCTCTATATCTTTGCTTAAAACCTTCCCAGTTGGTTTTCCCATTGGTTGCCGTGGGTGGTTTTTCATTTTTAACAAGATTTTCGCTCATAGTGAGAACAACATCAGAATTATCTGAGAAAAGATCAAAGCTTTCTGTTATGCTAATTTTATTTGAGGGTTTTCCTTTGACCACAAAAAAATCAATAAGGACAGGTATTTTCGATGGATCAGTCGACCAGTAAGTCGGGTTGCCAGTCGAATGAAAATCGCAATTATTTTTCATTAACGCTTCGTAGAGCATTCGACCCTTTTGAGAAATAACTCTAGATCCCCAAAAGCTGTGTTGATAATGTGAGTAAAATAGGGTACAAGCATTAGCAAAATTGATTTGATGAATACAGGATTTACTTCATCAATTCCTTCAGCAGTGGATTTTATTGAAAGAAAACTTTCCACAACATCTAAATTGCTCACTCCTGCAAAACTAAATCCAGGGTCGTTAAGAGGTAATGTTGAATTTGTATATAGTTCAGTTGAAATTACATTGTTTGGAGTACATAAAAATTTACGATTAAGCCCGTTTTTATCAATATATTTGCTAATTCCAAGCTTTCGAAGATTTTCCCAAAGTTTTTGACTATCACTATTAACGTTAAGTCGGCTAGAGAAAAATTGTTCTTTGGCAGTTCTAATTTCTAGAACAACTTTATTACGAAGGGACTTATAAGCTTTCTGAAGCTCTTCCACCCGGAAAACTATCCAGTTTCTATAAGCTTGATCTCGTTGGTTCAGTAATTGTTTTATTCTTTCGCTAAACCGGGGCTTTGATAGACATTTATACGTTTTTGTTTTTAAATGCTCGTGATAGTTAAACAGCATATTTAAATTTTCATTTAGATATTCCACTTGATCATCTGGTGAAGGCAAAAGATAAATATAGTCCCAAAAAATCGAACGAGTATGTTGTTGAAGTGCTGACATGTTGTCAGATTGTTCGGCTTCTTTGAAGTGATAAAAAAGGTTTTTTTTCTACTTTTTCGAGTTGTAATATGAATTTAGTTCGAAGATCATTTATTTGTTTTGTGATTTTGGAAACAATATCTTCACTCAGATTTTGCATAAGGATGTCAATGTCGGTTGGGGATGGTGGGATTATTGTTGGATTTTTTAAAATTTATTTTGCTCTTCGATTTCATTGGAATATTATACTTGGGAGTATTTTTCTGATTCTCTGAGTTCTTAGAACCAAATGGAGTTGGAGTGGCTGGATTCTCAGAGATTTTGGTTCCTTTTCCAAGTCGCGTTCTACTTGCCATTCTCACATACACAGAAATCCCAAATAACGATACATTTGATTTTTTAAGAAATGTTAAATTTATGAGAGCAACAAAAATAATTTGTATTTTATTGTTTGCAAGCTTAAGCTTATTATTTAACACTTTAGATTAATTTTGGTTTGTTACCCGCACTCACTTTCGATATTTGCCCACACTTGTGGTCCAAGTGGGTATTCAAAACAATGATAATTAATATTTTGCCGCACGAAACTCTCGATAGGTATATTCTCTAGAATACATAGAATTATATAAAAACATAGAGAAATAAAATTATTATTTAAAATAGTATGTTATACTCAAAATAAGGCTGGTAACGAGACCGAGACCAGCTAACAAAAGTCTCGCCTGGTCTTGTCTCGTTGCCAGTCCTAACTCAGACATGACTGGTTTTAAAAACATCGCCAATAAAATTCAAATCTTATACACGAATACTCAGAATAGCAGACAGATGGCAATGCCAGTGCCCACTTATTTTAGTTTACTCTTGTAATAATATCATGTAAAAATTGTTTAATAACATAAATTAAATTATATCTATCTATCTATCTACTCAGAATAGATTGTTTTTTTATTACTCTTTAAAATTTAAACCCAAAATTCTTAACGAATTTGTATCCCCTTTTTGTTTTTTTTTTAGAACATACTATTTTTTTTTAATAAAAACTAAGCCTGAATTCGTATCATCCAGCATACCAGTTAGTATCCTTCTAACAAAAAAGTTGACATTTTTTGTTGTCACACATATAATGAAGTAACGATTTTCTCAAAGTATGTGTACTAGGAAAATACAAACACAGTGTCCCGAAAGCAATGCATTATAAAACGAGCTTGTAAGAATACGCAAAATTTTCAAATTGCCCTGCAGAATTAGACTTTTTGAAAGTGATGCCAAATAATCTCTTCGAGTTATCAAGACATTCGAGTAATAGAAGTTCGCGTTATCAAATAAAAATAACATGTACATTTCAGTCTTGGCGCTATTGCCAGCTAATTTTATTCGAGTTTTTAAGTATTCGAGATATCGAATTTTGATTTATCAAAGTTCGGCTGTAGTGGAATGCTATTCCTATTATTAGTACCATTAAAATGGGTCAAGACACATCAAAGTAAGCCTTTTCTTACATCGCCGATAAATCATATTAAAATTGGGGTGCCAGCACCTAAATTGATACAATCGAGTTTACTCGATACAATCGAGCACTGTCAGCATCTATTTTATTCAATGGATTTCGGTCGATTGTATCGTCAGAATTGGCATAACACAGATTTCAAACAGACATTTGGAACAAAAGTTTTTAGTCGATAGAATTTAGTTATCGTCGTCGATAGTATTTCCACAAAACAAATATGGAACCCAGGCAAAACATGTCCATTAACAAAAAGTAGTTGGAGAATATTACTAGATTTATGAGTAGTCATCAGGACTTGGCCAGAAGAATCTCATAAAGAAGGAAAACAAGCGGTTTCCTCTAGGAAAAATTGAAATATTCATTAAACACAGAAATGTCCTCCGCAAAAAGATCTTAAAAATTGGGTAATATTTCGTTGATATGAGAAATGATAGTATATTTTTTAAACGGTTTTTATTTTTTTACACGGAGTGATTTTAAATACATATAATAGTGAAATTTAAGCTGATAACTCCCATTGGCTATCAGACTCAATGTTGCACTAAGCTGTAAATATGGGGGAATCAAAGTGCTTCTTACGCTTCTTAGGATTTGAATGGTGTTGAATATCCACCGGAAACATTCTTCACTTATTCTTGACGATGTTTTTTTTCTTAATATTTACTCATTTGCACACAACACTAATTGCGGATTTTAAAATTGAGAAAATAATTTTAATTTAAAAAATACTGTTTGACATTTCAAATTCTAGTTCACAATAATTTTTTTTAGTACAAGTTACGTGCTGCCAAAAAATATTTGTTTCGATTTCAACGACGATGATCAATGCTCGATTGTATCAAGTTACGTTCTGGCACCCATGGATATAAATTGTTTCTATAGAACGATTTTTTCCTTAGAATATACCCAAGTATTACCCCCTAAATTATTATTGACAAATGAAGGGGCAGCCCATATAGAATAAATAATAATAAATACATACCTATTAAAGTGCTTATCCATATTTTGGTTTAAGTTTCAACTAGCCTCTTTTCCATGTTTATCTAATATTTTTTTTCTTGCAAACTTTTGAGTTCTCTTAAACGTTAATCTTCTTTAAATATTTTGAAGACCATAGTCTTCTTGTTGTCTTTCTTGTTTTATTTTAAGTAAATCTAATAGCGCTTCATGTAAAGTTGAATGTTTGTTCTTAGAAGCACAATCTTATCAATATAAGCCAGCATTTTTCCAAACCTTATGGGTATCACATTACTAATATCCACTATGGAAACGAGCCAACAAATCAAGGCCTAGTTAATATATCAATCTGATGGCGAATAAAACTTTTATTGCCAGAAATCTGTCGAGTTTTAATTTCCATTAACAACTAGAATTTAGAAAACCATTACCATGTACGAAATATTCCTTTAATGGACGTAATCATTCACGTCAAAATTGATCTCGAAGAGCACTTCCAAACAAATAAAAAAAAAAAAATTCGTATACGCCACAGTAGCCCTCACTATAACGCCAGTCTGGCTTTTCAAAGTGCTTGGTTTTTTACTTGCCTGTGAAACTTTGATTGAAATACAAAATTCAGACAGGAAAAGCAAATGTAAATGGCCTGAGTATATATGTATATATGTACACATGAAAAGAATCTCCTGCATTCAGCCGAAAGTTTTGCTTGTTTCCTATTCCTCCTCTGAAACCATGAACATGGAAATGGTATTTGTACACAACCAAATTACGGATAGAAACAGACAGTGGGCATTTTCTCCAGAGATACCAAAAAGAATGTTTCCCAATTCAAGTGTCCATTTTCTGGAGTAACTCTCGACATTCCAACTTTGTTGCATCCACGATGAATACATATAAACAACAAGCCAAATTGCTTACCCAATAGCCACATTTATTCTAACAACTACGAGTATACTATACGCTACATTGCCTGTATTGAAGTGTGTATCCTTATTGTGTATAAGCCTTATGTACATACGTATATATGAAGTTCTCAATTTATGCAAAGGAAAAGTTAAAAGCTAGCACTGTCTCTGATCCTGTTGGGAGTTGTGCCGATGGAAACATTCAAGTCTGTTTCCTTCACTGAATAAATTTAAGCGCGCACTTCACACCAGTAGTTGATATGCAGTGTATCCTTTTTTTTGTTAGTTTTTTGGCTTTGATCTATGTATGTATTTACTTCTTTTCTATTCGAGAGTGTATAGGTTTGTTTGGATTGCGGTACTAAATGTATTTCCTGACGCTTTAACTTAAATGCGCTGTATGAATATTTCATTGGCCAACGTTGCCTAATGCCAAGATTATTTCACGGATAGTCGTTTTTAGTTCTGGAAGCAGGGCCAAGAAAAACGTCACTCTTAGATCTCCATAGTGCTTTTGTCATCGCTTCGCTTTGCGGCATCTTTGCGAAGTTGAATGAAGTTTGGTTTTTTTTTGGTTATTTTTTTTTTAGTTTCCCTTTTGGGAGGGATGACGAAGACAGATGGTCGTGTTGATATTATTTATGAGAAAAAACAAGGTCTACTTTATTAAATAAATTATTACAGTATGAGTCAATGAACTTTGCAAAGTTTCATATCTTAAATACAAATAAGGGGAACTAATTTGTAGTTATTCTCGCTTATTAGTAAGTTCTCCCTCAATTTTGTTTATTTTAAATTGATAAGATGGGCATATTCTGTAGGATCTGCCTATGAGGGGTTCTATCGATAACCATTAAGTTAATTATACCTCCAAACAATTGTATAGTATTCATTTTTCTATGGTATTTGGCAAGTTTGGTCTGATTTCTATTGATACGGGTACAATCGATTTTTTACTTGCTATATATAGGTATGTACTATAGTGCAAGTTTTGCATTTAAAAAAAAAATTCAAACTTGAGATTTTAATCAAACTTGATATAACGATGTTAAAGAAAACCAAAACAGTGGGTCCTGCAATTCCGCTTATCTTTCTGTCTGTACAATGCTCTATAGCTTAAACGGCTGAAGCTATTTTCTTCAAACTTGGTATTTAAGCCTTTTAGGCGATTTTCTAAAATAGATTTTTGAATAATTTTTTAAGGCCTATAACTAACGGGTACCTGCCATACAATTTTGTGCCATCTCAATTACCTCAAAAACGAATCTAACGATTTCGATAAAAAAAATGTCCTTCAAATAATAAATAATACTGCATACCAAAATTTTCGAAAAATATTTTTTTGTATTTTTGAAAAAAAAAATTATATATTTTTTTTTGGAAATTTCAATGTTTCGAAAACAGGTGGATAATTTTTTTTGAAATTTGGTTTTTTAGTTTATTATTATTAAATATTTAAAATTGTCATGCCAAGTTTTTTTTAGAAAAAGAGTTTAAGAAAAATATATAGAAAAAATTGAGTAAAAAACGACTTTGAAAAAGTTTTTAGATTCTTAATAGAAACGATGCATACGATGTCCTCGAACATAAGAGCAAGTTCGTACGATCCAGCTGTACATTTATTTAAGTAGCTTACATGTAAAGAATTCAATTAAAATGGGTAATGTAGTTATTGAGAAAATCGAAGTAATGGTAGTAACAGTTTTTGAAAGAATGTTTTACTTTGGAAAATAAAAATAAAATAAAATGCACGACTCGATCGTACGAACTTGCTCTTGGATCTAACAACTTTAATCTAGTAAAACATTTACGTTGGTAGTAGATGATCATAGTTAAGTTATGCTATGCAGGTTTAAAGCCGATGTAGTTGAGATTACCTTGATTCTTAGTATAATAAATTGTCGAATGGATGATTCAAGGAATAGTTAAATATCTACCTACAAATGTATACTTAAATATATGTTATGGATTTTAATTATGTAAGTTAGGAGTGTAATATGTACCCACGTACATACATAGATGGAACCTCTAGGTATATGTAAATATGTACATAAAATAATGAAAATTAATTAAGGTGCAATATGCATACATAAAACTCATGTGATTTTTAAAGATGCATATGTATACATAAATGTTTGAGGGCCTACATTGTATGTAGTATTCAGTGACGTACGCAAAAATTTGTAATTAATTGTTTTTATATTGCTTAGTTGTTATAGCTTGAGGGAAAACAAATATGTCATTTGAATTTCTGGATAAATAAGTATATAATAAAAAAATAAAAAATCAATGGAGCGGTTTTTAAGAAAAAAATAATTTTGTATTTATAAAATATTGAGAACATTTTTAGAAAAAAAATTCAAACGCCATTTTTGAGATATAATTAATCTATATATAATTTTTAAATTTAAAAAAAAAGTCAGTCACTGGTTTTTGAAAAATCGATTTTTCAAAAAAAAAATATTTTTCTTTTTAAATGGAAAAACTTTTTTTTTTTTAATTTCATTATGCAATTTTATTATCACTTTTAGGGAGCATTCCCATAAAAAAAATAATTTAAACCCATTTATGCATTAATGAGAAAGCCGAAAATATGAAAAGCGGTACGGGAAGTACGGTTAATAAGTACGCAAAATAAAATGTTTTTATACTTAAAAGTGGACTGTACTAATTGATTAATTAAAACTAAATAAAATAGTTTTTAGGTCGAAAGGCATTAGTTTTAAGTTAGAGCGCCCGTAAAGGCCCAGTAAATTAGTAGTAAGTTATTGTAAATTGGGCTGGTTTTATGAATTTTTGTCTAGCTTTTAAGATAGTTATAAGTTAATCTCTACTAATAAATAAAATTGTAATTTTGTTTCGATGTCAGTTTGTTTGTATATGACAGATAAACTGACGACTTAACATTTGACACACCATAAAAATGATTGTATCTTCTTCTGTTGTCCTTTGGGCAACTTATAGGCTATTAAATTTAATATATAAGTTATGTTTTATATGCTTAATGCACAAATATTTGCACTTACCTGTTAAATCCTGATTTTAAAATATAATTTTCAAATTTATATTTTGTTTTGTTTACGTTTAGCTGCTTCCATGGATTTTATATCCAAATTGGTTTTTGTTTTGTTTACTTCGGCTGTTGTTATGGATTTTATTTCCAAACTAGCAGAAAGTCCCCGGTGATGCCCGGGTACCCGAGAAAAAAGTCTTTTAATGCAATATCTTTCAAATCAAATAAAAAATTAAGAAACAAAATTTGTAATGAAAAGGATTTCCTGTTTATTTTGTCGTTTATTTAAGAAGAAGATTTATTATTTGTATTTTTGTTTACAAACGAACTATTCTTCATTTTGAGACTCTTCGCTTTCGTTTTTTTACATGCGATTATTGTTAGTATAATATAAGGCAAGTTATTCATTCTTTGAAAAAAAAGTGAGATAATATTCAAGCATGACATTATGATGATAGCGAAGACGAGAAAGGCTGCTATTCAAATGCGGCTTGAAAAAAAATTATGCATAGTGTCGGAAAGTGTCGCATTAGTGCGGTCTTTAAACCTTTAAAGACCCGACATTTTGAGTTTCACACTAACAGGCCCCCAGCATGAAAAATTCTGAAGATTTCTATGAAAGAAATTCGATATTAGACTTGCGGGGCTTATACACATATATGAATTGACCGTCGCCAGGACTATTTTCATGGAAGCGAAAAGGTTGCTCAGGTTTTGCACTGAACTATCAATTTTTCGAGTTTGCAAGGAAAATTTATTTTCGTGTGTGATCACATACAATCGCGCAATCTTGTATTTTCACGGTTACAGGCGCCGGTGAATTCATGCAATATTCCTTGCATTTTAGCGTAAGGTCGCGTGTGTTTGGCACCATGTTAGAAATGAATAGTTTGTTGAGAATATTGAAATTAGCTTATTAAACGAGTTTACATCTGCAGGCATTCCCCAGCGCCAGTGTCTAATTTTGCGAACGTAAAAACTAACTTCCAATTGAAAGCTCATGCTTTCGCGTAAGTTGATGTATGCATGAAATTTAAACAAAATTTGTTGGGTCCCAACTTTTCATGTGCCAACTACAAGAGTTGATAGGATTTTACATTTAACTGCCATCTTTTTCATTGGCACATATTAAGTTTACAAAGAAAATCAAGTTTGCTGTGTAAAGTTTTCACAGTCCCGAAATTTTTATTTTCACAAGTACTGTTTTTTTTTTGCGTTTAGTCTATTTCACCCTACAAACAACTAAGTTTAGCAAAAAATATATTTAACCCTCAAGCCACTTGCAAACTACAACCTCTCCAAACCAAACGAATTTTTTAAATTGTAGGTGTGGTTCCCGAGTTTAGTCTTAGCAAACAAACTGACAAAGATGAATTTCACTTTATAAGAATAAAATTATTAAAATCTGTGGAGCGGTTTCTAGGAATAAGGAATATTGTGTATACTTTTCATTTGAAACTAAAAATAATTAGCTGTTTTGGAAATATTAAATTATTAAAAAAAGTTGTAAAATTTTAACAATATGCCTGTAAGACCTAAGGTCTTTTAAATGCAACCTGAATTGCACGTCACTAGTTGGCACAGTGGATTTGAAAACCAGGTATTGACTGTCTCATTTTAACCTAAATATGCTTTGAAAATACAAACAAATATCTATTTTGTAATTGAAAATATTCGTATGCACCACAAGTTGATGTACCTAAACCTAAATAATATGTGTAAAATTTCGAAAGAACGAAAGAATCACCTAAGCCGTTTTCCAGATAATAGAAAGCAAAAAAATCGGTACCGGTCTTAGCTATTATTGGTAATTTGTTTTCCAACCATATAATAGCTCATATCGGAAAAATACTCTGGTTTTTTTTAAATCAAAATAGTTAGAACCATCTTCGAGAAAAATGAGCTGAAACATAATGATAGTTTCACAAAAAAAAACTCTATACCAAGTTTGAAGGGATTCGGCCCACCCATTTGGACTGTAAGTGGCTATACTAACATACAGACGAACAGAATTTTTAGACCAAGTTTCTTCGTCTTCGCTATGATCGTAATGTCATGTTTGAGTGTTATCGCAAAACTTTTTTTTCGACGAATGGATAACTTGCCTTAAATTGTATTTACCTAGCACAAGTAAAAAGACAACCTCCGGAAAGCGAAGAGTCCCAAACTGAAGAATAGTTCGTTTGTTAAAAAAAATAATAAAACTAATCCTGTACCCATCTTCTATAACTCAGGCGATAACTTTTCCTCACTTACAGCCTCTGAAAAAAAAATGGGTTTATGTTATTATGTTATGTTATTATTTCCAATGGAAGGCAATAAATTGAAGTGTCATTTTGACATCTTAAAACCAAAACAAACATTTTTACTTGCGATTATAGGTACTATGGCAAGTTATGCATTCGTTGAAAAAAAAAGTTTTGAGATAACAATCAAACATGATATTACGATGATAGCGAATGAAAAAAGATGGTCTAAAAATTCTGTCCGTCTGTATGTCCTTTTATCAGTTTGTCAGTATGTCTGTATGCATGAGTAGACACATAGAGCCCAAACGGATGGGCCGAATTGCTTCAAACTTGGTATATGGAGTTTTTAAGGTATTGTACAGAGGGGAAATTGAAATTTTTTTTTAGCTCAAAAAATAACGGTACCTGCCATAAAACCGTTACGTTCAAACTTTTTCTCTCGGAAACGGCACTAACGATTTTGATAATAATAAAATCAGTGCGGCTTTTTAGCTACGACCGATCATATGATTGAAAAACAAATTATAAAAAGGTCTAAAAACGGTACTTTCCATAGGACCGTTTTTTTTTGCTTTCGACTATCTCATAAACGGCTCAACCCAGTCTTTCGAAATTTCACACATATATAGGTTTAGGTTGCCCAAAATATACCGCGTACTAATATTTTTAATATAATAAAAATTAATTTATATTTCGAAAACTGCTCATTAAATTTTTTTCAAAAATTATATTTCTATGTATTTATTGAATACCTATGATTTGGCGTTTTTGAATTTTTTTTGAAAAATGTTTTCAAAAAGTTAAAAAAAAAAACTTTTTTTCTCAAAAACCGCTCCACAGATTTTAAAAATGTTTTTCTCATAAATTCAAATTTATCTAACAAATAAAATTTCGTACTTTTTTTGAGCTTAAATTAGTTTAAGTATTTATTTCAGAATTTTGAATTATTTTTTCTATGATTAAGCCGATTTAATATTTTGTTTTTAATTTTATATTATAATATTTAAGACTGTCATACCAATTTTTTTTATAAAAAAATTAAAGATATTTTGTATATATAAAAAATGAAGTAAAAAACTGCTTTAAATATATATTTAGATTTTTAACAGAAATCTTTTGCATTCAATGTGATCGAACATAAGAGCAAGTTAGTGCGATCCAGTCGTGCATTTTACTTTTTTGTTTCTCGCCTGTTATTATCGATTCAAAAGTTACAGATCATGGGAATTGAAGCACAAAATACATGAAAAATCTTCTTTTTTTTACAAATTTGTTTTCTTTATTTTTCATTTCATTTGAAAGATATTGCATAAAAAGACTTTTGCCTCGGGTCCCGGGCAACGCCGGGGACTTTTTGCTAGTAATAAATAAAAATGAATTAAAAAAAACTTATTTTCTTATAAAAATTCTTAGAGCCGTTTTTGAAAAATTCATTTTCTTGTTACGGCCGTTTTTTATTTTAGAAAAATTAGTTTTTTTTTTTAATTATTCAAGATAATATCAAAAAACTACCAAATGCGAATTTTCGAAAACGATCTATTAAGTAGTTTTCGAAATTTTGTGTTTTTAAAAAAAACAAAAAATGAATTTCCAAATGTTTTCAAAAATTTTGGTTTACAATAGTGTTTAAACTTTCTGGAAGCTTCAGCGTAAACAAATCAAAAACTTCAAATTAACCCTTTCCCAGAAAACTTAAAACCAAAAAAAAAAATGGTTCTACTAAATGTACTAAAAATAACAATATTATTTTTCCAATAAAAATTATCAAAAGGTACCCTTTCCCTTCATTAATTAACTGATTTTTTTAAAATCCTTGTAGCCTTTTTTGAGAAAAATAAGGTTTTGTTTTTGGAGCTACGGAACAAAAAATGTACCAAGTTTGAAGCAAATTCATCCAACCGTTTAGGCTGCAGACTCGATGATGATAGACAGACAGACAGATAGATAGACAGATGGAATTGAGGGACCCACTTTTTTGGTATTCTTTATAATCGTAATGTCATGTTTGATTGTTAGAATTTTTCTTTCGAATGCATAACTTGCCTTATAGTACCTGAAATCGAATGTAAGAAATGTGTTCTCGAAACTTTGTTTAAGAAAAAAATTCTAAATTTCTAAAATGGATTCTCTTTCTTCAATTACATACTCGTACAACCGTTTCCATTGCATCATCAATAAGAATGATAAGAACCTGTGAGGAATCTATTTCGATTTCCCTCTATCATATGTTTGTTTGCAAGTTAATCTTGTTTTTCCCATCAAACTTGTAGTAACGTTACTCCGTTAATCTTTGTAGGTTTCATTTATTTTAAAATCAAATAGTAATTTGTCATAACTGGATGGCATCGGCCTCAGGTGCTAGCCATCAGATCAATTTATCGTAGAATATCTGACGTTGACAAATCGTCGTTTCTACATCCGTCCACTTGGAGAACTGCCAACTAAGAATTATATCTACCTCGCATGCCCACCTTTATTAGATTTTCATAGATATTGTGTGTGTAACGGTTTTCTATTCAATTTCACCTCATTGATCAGGTGTGTGTATAGGTTTGGTATCTTATCTATTTCCAGGGTTGCAAATTGTTTAAATCAAAATAAATACAAATGCCTTCAAAGGGATCGAAGTGTAGACATTATTTTTTATCCCATCCAGACAAACATAATTCCTGTTCCATTTCCAACAATCAATATTTACTTTGGAAAAATACGAAAAACAATTTCATTTCAATTTCGAGTTGCGAGGTTCGAGGTGCAAGCTCTGAGGAATGTTGGTTTGCTGGACAAATGGACGTAAATAAAAAAAAAGCCTTTTACTGGCTGGGAGTTAAATTATACATGTGCAGTGCATACTGCATATCTAACAGATACGAAATATCAACAATGTGTTTTTGTTCTTGTGCCTTTTTTGCCCTTTTAACTTACTGGAGAGTAATGCACTTAAAATTGGCAAAATTTTGTTTTCTCTACCAACTTTAATGCAAAGCAAGATGCAGCCAGATTTGTGTGTATTCAAGTATTCAACCACCATGAATTTGTGGCTTTTAGGAGGAAACTAAGATGTCCCTATATATCTCTTAATCCTTGTCGAAGAATACAGACTCAAATGGGATGACTTTTTTGAGTCGAATTCCCCTGCACTTGACAACTAGATATTTTGTGAGCATTCTCTTCTTAACTCTGGGAATTATAATTAAATCTTGTTATTTAAACCGACACTTTTGCCGCACTCCTGCCTTGTCGTTGCTTTATTTTTTGTATATAGATTGGTTAGGTCTATGTGTGGGTACTTCCCTTTCCGACAGTATGCACAGGCACATAAAGATAAACATGCAATAACAACATTCGTTTCGTCCGGTTTGTCAGGATGTTCCCTGGCTGGAAGGCAGGCAGCCTGGCAGGCTGGCAGGCAGACAAAGTGATTCAAACTAATTGAAAAAGCAAAAAGGCACACAAAAATAAAATGAAAAAACAAAAAAAAATATAACAATTTCCTGGACGGCTGCAGTCGGAACATTTCTGTAATGGAAATTGTGCAAATGATAAAAGGTTCTTGAAAAAGTCCAACAATATATATACATAGGTATATGTGGTTATGGGGGTTTTCATGATAAAAAAAATCCAGACTTATGAAATAAAGGGAAAATATGCGATATAAAGAGCTTAGGGGCCTCAGTCTTAAGTTGTGCTTTAATCAACTATTTTAGTGCCGACTGTTCTTTACAGGGTCGTATCCTTCGACAAATTTAAGCCCCATTTTTCACCTTTAAGAAATCGATGTATTGTAATCCTTGTAGGTGTGAAAGGGGCACTAAATTTGTCAATTTTAAGTATATTTTAACGTCAAAACTTGAGTAGAATCATACATTTTGGAAATTTACAGTCTTTTTGCTTATTTTTGATAAGGGGCTTGAGAAATAAAATAAATTTGATAAAATTAATAGAAAAATAGGTGGAAAATATTCAGAATATTCTCGTTAAAAAAAAACATTTCTACCATTCACCGTAAGCCTCTAATGCCTCTTAGACAGAATTAGTTGCTTTAAAATTTGTTTCTAGTATTCGAGAATCAAGTAACTTAGAGAGAAAATCGAGCTTTGATGTACATCAGTTTTTGAAGACTATTATTGACCTGTCAAAAAGGTAATTTTTAATCCATTGAAGAAAATCTTCATTGGTACTAAATGTACCCATTTTTAATGAAAGAGTTTGATACTTTAATGCGACAACAATTGAAAGTATCTTATTTCCTCCCAAATGATATAAGGATAAGCCATCAAGTCATCAGTGAACCTACCGCTACGAAAACCAGTCTGCCGGCCACTAAGAATCGTTCGGTCTTCAAGATATTTCCTAAGCTGGTGATTAATAAAAAGTAAAACTTCTGTAATACCTTGTGTATTTTCAACACCATAACTAATTACATCTTCATGAACTGCACCGACATGTTTTAAGGTCACCATATTTAACTTCATCATCTTTAACCAAATCTCTACAGCCCCTATCTTCATCTTCGGTCAGGCCTTCACCATCCGGTAAAACAATAAATTCTTCATTATGTCAACCAATATCAATTGTACCATCAACACCTATAACTTCGACACTAACTACAACCTTGACATCAACTTCATCTTCATCAACATCTTCGAACTCATCATTCTCAAAATCATCTTCCAATACTTCATCAACAAATCCTGTAACTCCATCTCTACTACAGTAAAACCTTTAGTGTTTCTACCCCTCACCTTCAGTGTGCCATCGCAAACACCACCGATCTTTCCATCACCATCCATAAATAATTCAATAATTTTTTCATTGCTTCAACCAATCACAACTATATCTTCATCTTCAACTTCACCAACCAACCTATTTTTTTTTTTTTTTTTTTTTTGTAAATTCATTTTTATTTCATATTCACTTATAACTATCTTAAAGCTAGACAAAAATGTTTAAAACTAGCCTACTTATCAATAACTTACAACTAATTTACTGGCCCTTTACGGGCGCTCTAAACTAAACAATAACTCTTAGAACTAATGTCTTTCGACCTAAAAACTATTTTAATTAAATCTAATTATTTTATTTTATTTTATTTTTCCAAGGAAACTTTCACAAAAAAACTTGGTATCTTATCATTTTTTTTTTTTTTTTTTCTTATAAACTAAACCTAAATATAGATTAAAAATAATTAAAACTAAATAAAACTAACTTATACTGCCTAAAAATAACTTAAAATACCTAATAATACTTAAGACTACTTAAAAACTAGAACAGCCACAGCAGCATTTTTTTCGTTTTTTTAATTTTTTTTTTCGTTTATTTTGTATATGCATGGAGACACACAGCAACATGCAACCCACCCATACATGTACATACGCACATACATATACGTTCGCACATACATGTACAGACACGCAGATACATGCACGTATGCCCCGCATACATACATATTTTTAATTTTTTTTGGTGCCACCCCGACTGTTCCCTATACCTAATTGCCTAAATCTATGTAAGTCGGCCAAGATATACCATCTTCATCGACTTTAAATATCACGATGCTGTTCAGAGAGCCACCAGAACTGGTTGTCCTGTTTCACCCTATCCCTCCGGTCCCGATCGGACACAGTACTACTGAACCGAAGGCGCTCTTCTCCACCTTGAGCGATGACGTCTCGACCATACAGGAGTCGCCTATCCACAGTTTTCCGGCTGACGTGGTAGATGAGCGGAACCGCCCCTCCATCCTGTATCAGCCCTCGACTGTCTAAATAGAGGAATGCCTCGGGAGGGATGTAACCACTTAACGGCGCACTCTCAAAATATTCGTTATTGGGGTAATAAGCCCCAAAAATTAAGCTGTTAGTTGAGGACATCGCTCTTGCAACGTGACCCCGAATCAGCTTGAACAAAAAATTGTCTATTCTGTTTATGTTGGCTCCGTTGTATAGAACCTGATTGGAATAATATCTTGTGTACTCCGACTCTGGTGTTCTGTGTAATCCAAGGCAACGTCTAAGACATTGCCTCTCAAACACCCGAATCTTTTCCATTTGAGATGGGGCAACGTTGAACCACACCGGGCATCCGTAGGCAATCATCGGCCTGATGAGGGCCATGTACCAAATCACCTTCACCCCGCTGTCAAGACGGCTGCTATAAAACAGTCGATTTGTCAAGGCAAAGGCTCCCCTAGCCCTGGCCAAAGCAGCACCTATATGTCTGTCGAAATACAGGTACTGATCCAACCAGATGCCAAGGTACTTTACTACACTTTTACTCGCCAGTGGATGTCCATGTGGCCCTACGATCACCAGCTTGCGCCAGTTCTTTCTCGTATCCCTTGAGGCGCTAGACAACGGAGTCCTAAACAAAATAGTTTCTGATTTCTGGAAGTTGATTTTCAACTTCCAGTCATCACAATATCGCTGAATCTTGTCGAAGTCACTCTGCAAGAGACTTTTGATGACCTCAACTGTATGAGCTGTTCTGTACGCAATTTGATCGTCGGCGTACGCAATTGCCTGAGTTAGACTACCTATCAGATCGCTGGTGTAAATGTTGAATAGAATTGGCGAGTTAACCGCTCCCTGCTGAAGACCATTATTAATATTAAAAATTGCAGTAGAAGTTACATTGCCACTCTTGACAACAAACTTTCTATCACTTAGCATGTCATAAAGCATATACAATAGAGGTTTACTTATACCTAGTCTGGTTAGCTTTAGATAGAGACCTTCTAATCATACGGTGTCGAAGGCCTTCTCCAAATCAACCAGACAGGAACCCGTACACTGCTTTTTAGTTTTGTTCCATTGGATATCAGAAACTAGTTTAGACGCGGCATGAATTGTGTCATGTCCCGCCTTAAAACCGAGCTGATTATCCGGGATAATATTTTTGTCCTCCGCCCACTTGAACAGGGCTCTATTAATAACCTTTTCAAATACTTTGCTGATACTCGGAAGAAGACTTATCGACCGGAGATTCGCCGGATTGGAGTTGTCCTTAACCTTTTTTGGGAGAGGGTGCACCACAGCTGTCTTCCACCGCACTGGATAATATGCATTATTCAGCGCGTTGTTAAACAGTGTGGTATAAATGTCAACTGCTTCTTGAGGCAAATGTCGTAGTACAACGTTGGATATACCATCGACTCCTGCAGACTTCTTATTCTTTAATGAATCGAAGATGAGCTGGAGCTCATTCTTCGAAATTAACAGGGGACTGGGCCCATTTCGGTTGGCGATTATGGCGTTTGCCAAATCTTCATCATTAAACCCGGTAAAACCAAGGTTCTCAGATCGCCATTCGTTTATATCGTTTCGGAGCCATAAGTGATGAAGCAGAGCTCTGTTCTCCAGGTCATGATTCGGGCGAATGCTAGCATTCACCTTGTACACTTGCTGGAAAGCAGACAACCTATAATTTTCTTTGATCAATTGGTTGATGTTTTTGATGGACGACTTCAGTGTCCTTATCTCCAGATCTCGTGTGTCAGTAAACCGTCTGTACAGGCGTTTTAGTCTTGTCAGTAAGCCACTTTTTTGTCTGTGTAATGCATCAATTGTCGCGTTACGGTACATGTCAGTTATGTTACGTTCTTTGTATTTCGGTATTGTCCTGTTCATTGTTCGTTGAATTGTTTCGTCCATTTGTTCTAAGTATCTGTCAATTTCAGTATTTGTCATGTTCCTGTCATTTGGTGGGGATATACCATTTGATCGTAATTCGCTCAATAAGACGTTCGAGAAGCGTGACCAGCGCATCTTACTGTTATTGAAAGTATGCACCGGTACATACTCCTCCAACTCCATAAGCGCGTTTGGAAGTTGTATTACGGCGGCGAGTCCGCAGTGGTCACTGTCGTACTCGATCGTTCTTAAACAATTTTTAGGCCGATGACCCACAGTATCAGTAATTGTTAGTCTTGCGTCTTTCAACAATAGATCCAGATAGGCACCGCTTCTTGGAAACGATGGACCAACCAACCTATCTGGACCTTCATATTCACCATCTACAAGAACTGTGACAAACTTAATCCCAACTTTCTCCACATCTTTAGTGCCAAGCACCGTGTTCTACGCCCTAATAGTTGCCAAGTGATAATCAATATACTTGCAGTTTAAATTAAGAGCAGCCGAGAGATTTAAATGTATTTTTTGTATCAATATTTTAGGCGAACGCTACTTGCAGGGCATATATCTGCTGCATATATTGAATCACATGAGCAGTTACCGCTAAAATTATTAGACTACTGATCTTTTAAGCTTTTTGTTCCACATGAAATATTTAATATCCAAAAAAAAACAAATAAAAAAGTAGTCGAGTCTTCGCCACAACCTTATAAAAATATTAGAAGCTTACGGACAAAGACTAATATGGTGTACTTTAATACTTCTAACTCTTCCTGCGAAGTCATATTTTTGACAGAAACATTTTAAACTCAAACGCTAAGATTCTTGACTAAGTTTTCGTGACTGATATTTTTCTGGATAAGTCTACTGATCCTCTGGTGAACTCTCATCATCCAGCATTCATCATATTTGTTCAAAACTTTGAAACGATTAGTAACCAAGATTCTGACAATGTGCTTAAATTTAATTTAAAATAAAATGCACGCATTGATCGCACGAAGTATCTCTTGTAGCTAACAACTTTAATGTAGCTAACCATTGAGGTTTAATTAGTTAGGTGTAGTTATCCTATGGAGTTTTAAAGCCTATGTAAGTAAGATTAACTTGATTTTTAGTATAATGAATTGTGGAATGAATGATTCAAGGAATAGCTAGTTACATAGGTACCTACAAATGTATATTTAAATCTAAGTTATGGATTTTGCCGATCCAGTCGCGCATTTTATTCTGTTTGATACTAGATACATAAAATGACTTAAGCCGTTAGGAGCAACAAGATTTTTGATTTCTGCGTGGTACTAAAGGCTTTAAAATAATGAAATACAAAGGACTTAAGTCCACTTAAGTCCAAATCTTCCTGACTTACACCCTTTGTACCCAAATACGAGCATTTCTATAGGAAGGAGTAACGCTAGACTTGACAGGATGGAGGTGACTGAATTTACAGGTGCATCCATTTGAAAATATATAGCGAAAACTACAGCTGTGGAAGTAAAGGCAAATAATACAATGAACAATAATACAAGTTGGCTTCTTTCTTCTTTAAAAATATTCTTAAAAAAAGACAATTTTAAAGTTCTTGTTTTTTTATGTGTCCAAAGAATAAATAATTCATGTGAAAGTTTGTTTCTTGAAATAAATTTAACATTATTTTGAAGAAGCACAGAATTATTGTTAAACCTTTCTTTTTTGCTTCGAATTATCATATATACTCGTAACATGAAACCCCAATTTCTTTACAATATTTCTCACACATACATACATAGTAAACACCTATTCCCAGACTGCTGCTTTCAGAACTATACAATCGAAAAAAGAAATGAAATCCTTGACCATTGACATGTTTATTGTTATTTTTGAAATGTCGTTTTCGCTCTTTTCCCAAGTTTTGATCGGAAAAAGGTCAGAACAATCTAAAGTAATAGCCCAAGGGAATATGATAATCTTCAAATGGATACAAAAAAAAAACCATCTTGTTTGTAGGCATGAAGACGGACTGATAAAAATAAAAGTTAAACAAAGAACAAACATAAACAGTTTGTTGGGAATTGAATCTTGATTTATTTCTTTTCATACAAACATAGATACAATCATATATAATATGAATGTAAATACATTATGTATTTGTGTATCTTTTATTCTGTAACTGAAATCCCTTTTGAAGGATTGACATCATTTTATATTCATCATTTTTCACAACAACAAAAAACAATCAAATAAGAATTGGAATTTATTTGCAGTTTGTCAAGCATGACATTGTTGTTCAATTTAATTTTTTACAATTAATTGTGAAAAATCACATATTAACAGACTGACCACTGCTGGCCTAATGTAGTTTATTATCCAATAGTAGACCCGCCAATTTTTATTCCACATTAAATTTATTTAATTATTAATGCTCGAGTAACATTCCGAGCCTCTCTATTGAAAGAATGAAATTCCGACCGCCATACAACCATCGCTTCGACACTTGCCCGAAATGAAGTCGAGTCGGGTGAAAAAGTTTAGATTCATAAGATCATAAAATTGACATGCTAAAGATGTGCGATATTCTCCGTGCTAATGAAACATCGAAGTTAAAAGAAAAAACACAGACCTGTCATTCACAACATCGATACCAGTATTGTGTAATTTCATCGATGTTAAGTCATTAAAAACATCGATATCAATATTGTGTAATAGCATCGATGGTAAGTCATTCAAAACTTCGATATCAATAAGGTGTAATTGAGAAGAGGTCGATGCTTCTCCCACTGCCTATTGACCAGGTAATCTGTTTCAAGCTATCAGACAATAAACAGCGATATAACGATAAATATATAGAAAATAACAAGTATATAAATATCGATAGCGGTAGATAAGTATGGCGTATGTATAAAAAGTGTTCAGTGCTGTTTATATGTGTGAATAAGTAAATTTAAATTTATATTTTTAGTAGTTAAAAGTGCGTATAAGTACTCGTATTGTAGATTTTTTGTGTTTTGAATATATTATTTAAAATTATCGATAAGAATTAAAGCGCAGTATAAAAGTAGGTATTTAATATGATTTAAAGTTTTCTCATGCTCAAAATTGAATAAAATAAAAACGCATGTGTTCTAAAATATCTCTAATAATTGAGTTAATATTTTCGTCCGAAAATTCGATTTTATTCAATAATGATTTAAATTTATTATTGTTGCTTTAAATTATTTTTTACTTCCGATATAATGTGCCTACTATATAGGGCACTATGTGTTGCATTTGAAAAAAAATCGAAATTGAGATTTTAATCAAACTTGACATTACGTTTAAGGTGATTATCTCAAATAGATTTTTCAATTGTTCTATTATTATTATAACGGGTTATCCATTTTGCGGTTTCAAAAGCAAACGTAAATAAAACAAATATAAAATTTTTTTTTTTAGTGATATTTCTTTTTTATTATAAAGTTTGAACGTTGACATTATGTGCGAAACACTACATCATTTAAATGACTACCACGCGAATTGTTGCAAGCATCGATTCTTTGAAGGTAATTTTCGATCACTTTTTGACACATATTGGGCGGTATCTCAGCCATAACTTGACGAATGTTGGTTTTCAAGTGCTCAAGAGTTAAAGGTTTATCTGTATAAACACGGCCTTTCGCGTAGCCCCACAAAAAAAAGTCCAGCGGTCTCAAATCGGCCAGGAAATGTCTCTTGCAATAAAGCCATATTCGCTCGAGTTGTGTGGCATGTGTCACCGTCTTGTTGAAACCACATATTCACCAAGTGGTATTCTTCAATAGCAGGCAAAAAAAAGTCCGTTATTATATGACCATAACGCTCCGAATTGACGGTGACAGCCGTTCCATCGTCGTTTTCGAAGAAGTAAGGTCCAATCACACCTCCGGCCAAAAAGCGCCCCAAACAGTGACTTTTTGTGGATGTCATGGCCTCTCTTCAATTACTTGAGGATTTTCAGAACCCCAAATACGACAATTTTGCTTATTAACATGCCCACCGAGTGAGAAATGTGCTTCGTCGCTGAAGAAAATTTTGTTCGAAAAATCGGCGTCCACCGCCTGTTGTTCAAGCACCCATTCGACGTATCTACGACGTTGTGAATGGTCAGCTGGCTTCAGTTGTTGTGAGAGCTTGACTTTATATGGATGTAAGTGTAGATCCAAATGCAAAATACGCCATAATTTGCCGTAAGACAGTCCTAATTCCTGAGAACTACGAGGAATCAACACATTCGGGTCTTCGGCAACACTTTCACTTACAGCGATATTTTCAGTGGCACGAGCGAAACGATGATGTACAGGCCTTACAATATCTGTAACCAATCCAGTCTCTCCAAATTTCTTCACAATTTAACCAATTGCTTGCGTAGTTGGATGATTATGTAAACCATAATCTCCTCTTAAAGCACGATATGTGGCTGTGGCACAATCATCATTTTTGTAGTAGGTTTTAACAATTTTTTTACGTTGTGCGATGGTTAGGCGATCCATTTTCGTAAATGTCAGACTTTCGCTGAAAAAAAAATTGGTTTAACAACTTAGTTTGACAGATGTCGAATTCCAGCCCTATACTTTTGAAACCGCAAAATCGATAACCTTTTATTTTTAGCCCCAAAAATAACGGAAGTTGCCATACAATTTATTCTACCATCTTAATTATTTAACGGATCTAATGATTTCAATAAAAAAAGTGTGTGCACTACTATTTATATTTAGTCTACATTTTGGCAAACAAATTTTGTTTACATATTTTGTTATTAACGGTACATGTCATACAACCATTTTTTTTATTTTAGACTTTCTCATAAATGATGATTTCGATCAAAATTTGTATGTAGGAGGTACTTTTAAATAATATTGTATACCTACATTTTCAAAAAAATTTTTGATTTTTGGAACAAATAAATTTTTTTTTTGAAAATTCAATGTTTCGAAAACGGCTGAACTATTTTTTATATTATTAAATACTTAAAATTGTCATATTAAATTTTTTTTAGACCGTCAATTTTAAGAAATTTTGCATACAAAATAAAGATAATTAAAAAAGAGTAAAAATATATAAAGCTGTCTTCCAAAAAATCATGTGCGTAAGATGCGATCGAACATAAGAGCAATTACGTGCGATGCAGTAGTGCATTTTATTTTAAGTTGCATTTTTAAAAATTTCGTTATATTTATTTTTAGATATTAGTAGAAATTCTATAAAAGAAAATAGCTATATGTGCTTCGTTATTTTTTGTTAAATTTCTAGATATGCATTTAATGTTTTTCGATCACACAAAATTAACTATATGTACATAATATATTAAATGTATTAAAAATATAGTCCTGTTACATTTTTTTAGACCCTTGATTCTACGTCGAAGAAATTGAGAGTGTCTTCAGAACGTATAAAAGGAAAGTACAAGAATCAATGGGGGAACTTGAAAAAAAAGAAAAAGAAAATAGAAATATAGAAATGAGAACATTTAATTTGTTGATATTACAAGTAATTTTAATATGAAAAATTGCTGTTATTCCATAATTTAAAGTTTTCACTTTTATCGGCATTCCTAATAATGACTGCTTCCTTCTTTCAGTCCCACAAGGCGTAACGACGGACAAAATAACAATACGAGTATGCAAGAATCAAACGGTCTTACAACAACATATTATCTTTCTCGTTCACTTCCATTGAGACTGACCTGCCATGTCGTTCTGGTGATTGCGAGTAATTTTAAATGTCAGATGTAAATGTGGATATCGCTGGCTTCTGGATCGTGTACAGTAAAAGCATGTTAATGTGACGATTATATCGATGCATCCATAATTCTGCACATATGAATATGTGACTGATAGGGTTGGCAACGAGACGAGACCATGTGAGACTTTTGTTAGTCTCTTCTCAGTGTCGACAAGATCGAAAAATTTCAATGTCATCTCGTTTTCGGTCTTGGTCTGGCCTTTTACCGAAGAATCAAAGTTTTTCATAAAGGAGGCTTTACATGCATCTTCATCTTCATCTGCATTGACATCTGGAAAAGAAGAGGAAACAAAATAAAAAATTCATACTTGTGCGATAGAGAGCGAAAACCAAAATGGAGATCATCTTCATGTATGAAGATTATAGGCGGCTTTACATGGATCTGCATCTGCAGATTTGAAGAAAAATAGAGCGGGCCAATAATATAAAACAAACGTAAAAGTAAGACAGGGTACACACTAATAACTTACTCGAACTCTGCTATAACTTTCTTGACACATCTCACAATCACATGTTCTTAGCGTTCAGGTATGTAGTTTTGAGAAGAAAATTTTCGCTATTTTCGTTGTTTTCAACCAAACTGAGGTGAAATGGTAAAAAAAAACTTGAAAATTCGTTATCTGAACGGAACAAATTATGGTGCAGATGAAAATGCTATAATGAAGATGAACATGTTCATCTTCACTATAATCTGCAATCTTCAGATTCGTACTTCCTATAATCTTCATACATGAAGATGATCTCCATTTTGGTTTTCGCTCTCTATCGCACAAGTATGAATTTTTTATTTTGTTTCCTCTTTTTTTGCAGATGTCAATGCAGATGAAGATGAAGATGCATGTAAAGCCTCCTTATAGGAAGTACGAACCTGAAGATTGCAGATTATAGTGAAGATGAACATGTTCATCTTCATTATAGCATTTTAATCTGCACCATAATTTGTTCTGTTCAAGCACCAAGTTTCAAGTTTTTTTTACTATTTCACCTCAGTTTGCTTAAAAACAGGGAAAATAGCAAACATTTTCTTCTCAAAACTACATACCTGAACGCTAAGAACATGTGATTGTGAGATGTGTCAAGAAAGTTATAGCAGAGTTCGAGTAAGTTATTAGTGTGTACCCTGTCTTACTTTTATGTTTGTTTTATACTATTGGCCCGCTCTACTTTTCTTCAAGTCTGCAGATACAGATCCATGTAAAGCCGCCTTAACGGTGAAGGCAGAACTATCGCACACGAGAAACGGTTTTACAAATGGAATGCTTTTGAGGTTGTAAAAGAATACAAATATCTTGGTGTACTATTCACTCAAAATATTAAAATGGATAAACATTTTAAAGATAAATAATCTAAGGCGAAAATCCCGTTAAAGTCTACTTGAAAAAATTGAATCAACAACAATTTCATAATAATACTAATAAACTAATAAGAATAAAATAATATAGTTTAAATTAATTTAACCTTCTGAATTTGAAATTTCAATTATTTAAGAAAATATATATTATACATGATGAATTATTAATTATTGTGTTTCACTCTATATTCTGTGTAATTGGCCATCTTCATCTTTTCTGAAAAAGTTGGAACTGGATAAAAAGTTAGATAGTAGAACATAATGCAAACTATATCTACATTTTATTGTTGTTTTTTTCTTTTGTGGACTGTGTGGATTAACCAACTTCCCCTAGAAAATTATAATTTGCACTATGTATGTAGCTATATGCTGCAGAGTCTATTAATGTCGGTAGTCATCGACCAACAACTATAGTGTCTTAGAAGGGTACGATATCATCTGATTGATGAGCCCAACAATCGTGCCCGGGAGAAACGCATTTTGGTTTCATGGTCATAGAATATTTCTATATAGTAAGATGGTATCACAATACAAAAGGTTTGTTTTGCAAATGCAAATCTCAATTCTTAAAACACTCAATGAATTTGGTGTAAAGTTAGATATTGTAGACATTGTTGAAAACCTAGGGTAAATGTACAAATAGCGGTTAAGATTCCATACTCAGTTAACACAGTGCTTTAAAGGCCCCATTTAATTACTAGTGTGCCTTTTTTTAAAAGGGTTCGAAAGAGCGATACCACTTTACTTCAATTGAAATAGATTTACTTCAATTTCAAAAATAAATTATATCTGCTCCCTACTTCGCACAACTGTTAAATTCTTTATACAGGGTGGCACACGAATCGTGGTACAAAAATAAAACGTAATAATTTTTTTCAGTGTGGGTAATCGGCTTATTTTTTTTTATTTTATAGGCTACTATTTAGATTTATAAACATGAATGCTTGCGATACTGAAAAAAAGGATTTGAATAGTGCAGCGATACCATTCTTTGCAGTCCGTCATTTCCGTCCAAAGGGAATTTAGGCTATAGTTTGGCGGTACTCCCCCGAGTAGATTGACCATTATGAGGCTGGTGAACATGTTTGCCGAATCTTGAAGCATCGAACGAAGACCGTATCTTCGAGATCCCAAGATACAATCGTGGCTGTTGCATCGACAATACAGGCAAATCCAAGTGTTTCGACTCGAAAATTATCGGGCCAAATTGGAGTTAGCAGACGGATACTTCATGATGACTTAAACTTGTTTCCGTACAAAGTCCAAATAACAAGCAAGCCCTCAGAATCCGCCTGTTCACCTAGAATGTTGCCGAAAAATGATTACAAATTCCTAAGAAGACAACACATTGCTTGTTCATGTCTGATGAGGCCCATTTTGATTTAAACGGCAATGTTAACATGCAAAATTGCCGTATATGGAGTGAATCTAATCCAGAAATGCTCCATGAGACGGAACTGTACCCAGACCGAGTCGCTGTGTGGTGCGCAGTTTCATCAAGGTGTATTGTCGGGCCATACTTCTTTGGTGTAACACAAACTGCCAATGGGGACCGTTATTTAAAGATGTTGAAGGAGAGTTTTTACCCAGAACTTCGCCGAAGACGTATCCCTTTCAGCAGGATTTAGTATCAACAAGATGGAGCAAGTGCACACGAAGCCACACAAGTTATTGCGGAGCTCCAACGAAAATTCCCAAACAAATTGATATCCAGAAACTGCACTTTCCGCTGGCCTCCGAGGTCACCTGACGTAACTGCATCAGACTTTTTTTATGGGGTTATGTCAAGCAGGAAGTTTACTAAACGAAACCCAGGAATTTGACTGAATTGAAACAGTCCATTAAGACAATAATTGAGGCGATCCCAATTTCAACCCTTCAGACCGCAATGAACAATTTTCTGATCAGGTTCCGCATATGCGTGGATGAGTGTGGAGGTCATTTGCGGTCTATCATCTTTAAAAACAATTAGTTATTTGAAATAAAATGTAATTCTTAATCCAATAAAAAAAATTAATCAAATACATCGATTAAAATAAAAGTTATTTAAATTTCTTATTGTAGCACGATTCGTGCGCCACTCTGTATCTACTTTACTTTTAGAAATACCTTTTTAATCCACTTCAATTTAAACAAAAAAAACTTGAATCCATTTAAAAAAATATATTTACAAAATATTTTAAACTCTTTCATGTTAGCCTAGATTTACATTTAAAAAGATTAAATTGCATCGAACTTCACTTCAAAACAAAAATGGATTACAATTTCATTTTACATGTCAGAGACCAGCAGCGAAAGAAAAAATAAAAATAAATGTCAAATTGTATTCATGTACCTATTTGGTTTTTTCTCTTCTTCTTCTTTCCTTTTCTCTTTTACACACATTATTCGAAAATCTGGTTTCAACGTGTAATAGGAGTCTTACAATTTTTATTTGACTTTCAAATGTCAGTTGCTATTGATAAATATATACAAGACTGGTATTACACGACGACTTATGAATCGCGACTCGCGACTCTTTTCGAACATAATGAGTGCGAAAGAGAAAAAAATTGAGACGGAAGAAAATTGCCCTGTGAGTCGCTGGCCAAGGGTTCGGCGAGGAACTTTTGACGTTTCTCTTTACACTCATTTGTTATTGAAGCATACGCTCTGTTTCCTATTCGAGCGCTGCGCTGGCTGGTGGGTAATATCCACAGATGAGATATACCAAGATGGGAAACATTCATACGTTTCAGCCTGCAAAACCAATTTGTATACATTGTAGGTTTATGTATTGAAAATTTTAGTTTGTAACCATAAATACATAGATGTGAAATCTTAATGGTTATTAGCTTGTTAGGCAAACTAAAATGTATGCCGAAGTTTTCCATCTTTGTGTAACTCATCCGTGGTGATATCAATGTGACATAATAGATAATAAAATGCAAATTAGTATTTATTTACTTTGATTTACTCACCATCATCATCCCGAAATTAATTTTTTTTATTCAATAAATATTTTTGACAATAATTATAAATGTTAATTTAAAAAAAAAACAAATTTGAAGTAAAAGAAAACTGTCAAATTTGAGTCTTGACTCTAAAGTCAAGTTGTCACTGTAAGAATTACCGCAACAAAAACTATTCTTTACGTTCCATTTTTCCTTTCTTTTCCATATTATTTTACAGGTGTTTCTTTCGTCTTATTGAGAGCAAGAGAGGGCAGCCATGGTCCATCAGCCATCGGTTCTTTCTCTCGGTAAAGTGAAGAAACAAAATATCGAGATTGCCAAGGCTGACACTTAAGTGGATAGGTGATCCACTTCATCTCATTCGATTGACGGTTGTTCGACTCTACAAAAGAAGCACGGATGACAGTTTGTCTCCGATGCCGAAGTTACTCGTTGCGAGAATGGCTGCTTGCCCAACCTAAATCAATCATTTATATGTTCAATGTAAAAGATGGAACGTTAACTAACTGCTTGTCCTTATTCCCCAAATCTGCGCAAAAGCCCAACGATTTAGAATAAATTCGCGAAATAAAATTAGTTAAACTCTCCTTCCCTTAAAACGTATAAATGAAATAGTTTGGTACCATTTTTTTCCTTACTAGTAAACGAAAGGGGAAAAATGTGCGTGATAAAAAAAAGTTCAATTCTTTTCGGTTTTTCAAAACTTTCTTAGTGGGTAAAATTAGGTGGCTGAATGCACTCTTTGAATTGCCGCCCACTGGAAGTCCTGCCAGAGACAAATTCGAAGATGACTAAGCATGAAGCTGCGGCTTAAAGTGCGAGTAGGAAGGGCTACTGGATCTCCACTGCGTTTGCTCTCTCCCGCAAATATACGGAGGGTAGCTGAATGAGAATTTGATCGAAATCCACGCTCGCTGAGTTGCCGAAAGCACTTGGGTATTGGAAAAAAGAAGAGGTCATCCAGCGAAAGTAAAAGGCTGGAAAATCACTTCTTACCCGTTTAGATAGCGAACAGGAGGTTCTTGAAAAAAAAGGAAAAATACAAAAAGAAAAAAAAAGTTCTGAAAATTAAAACCTAAAGAAATTGAAACTTTGGCAAATCGAAAATAAGAAGGGAAATTTGAATAAGGAGATTGAGTCGAGCAAGCTAAGGTGGAAAAATAGTTTCCTAGGAAGGAGAGGTAGCAGCAGGAAAAGCTAAGTATAGTGTTAATTTTTCTTTAATTTTTTTTGTCGAAAGATATATATATATGTAGATATAATTATTCGTTTTTATTCTCTTCAAATTAATTAATTCGTTTTCTTTTAAATTCAAAATTATTTATTTCGTTTGGCTTTTGTTTCGAAAATTTTCCGGTAAAGCGGAACTCGCGACCCGTAATTAACGTACCTTTGTTCTTTCGGGACCGAGCGTTAACAGTCCATCTTCATTTTAAGCCTTCAATCTTGTTCTCTTTGTTTTAAAAGATCTTGGGTTTTACTCCTACTTGCAAGGTTTCCCAAGCACCTTAATAATTTGCATTAAAAACAACTTACATACTTTTAAACATAATTTCTTCGTTTGTTTTTATCTTAAAATACCACCGTCGGTTCCGCTCCGAAGGTTTGTGATATCCTTACTCACAAAAAAAATCACTGGCGCCCTTTTATTTTTTTCAGTGTACGCCGTGCGGCAATAAAAACATTTCGATCGATTTTAATTAATCTATTAATAAAACATAATCCGTACAATAAATTCGACTGGTGAACCCACCCCATTAAGCTGAGCTACTCAATTTAGAAAGCATCCAAGTCCTATCTACGTGTTGAACTTCGAACATAAGTCGTATATTGTTTTGTCGTCGATCGTTGTCCAATTCGCGCGTCGGGATTTTAATAATAATTAAATAAATTTAAAATAGTGTTTTTCGATTAGGTTCGTGACGGAAAAGTGCAACAAAGTTTGTAAAAGCGCGCGCCTCAGCGTACGAAATTTCAAAGCAAAATTCGAAGAAGAGTCGCGACTAATAAGTCGTGGTGTAATACCAGTCCAACTGTTTTGGAATTAAGGCCGTGTGTGAATTGCGTTAAAATGTTGGTTAAATTTTCTACCTTGGTTAAATTTTGAAGTTTGGTTTGTGGTGGGATCAAATTTAGCTTTTTGCTGTGTGAATTGCGTTAAAAGGGATTTATTAAAACACTATTTTGGCTAAAATTCCTTCAAGATTGAAGAAATTTCCCTAAAAACATTTTTTTTTGTTGTTCAAGTTAATTAATTTCTTTCCCAAAATCCGACTTAGAAGATATAAAGTTAGTAATTTGGCACGAAAAAAGTAATGAATTCTCAGTTTTAGTTTTAATATATGCCGGTTTAACATCGGTAATTTAATATTTTAAAACAACAATTCGAAATCTTTTCAAAACAATTCCCATTATGGTTAGTTTGTTGATTTAGTATGTAAACACTAGTTTTTACAGCTGAAGAATTTGAGAAGCTGACAAATTAATCTATTTGCATTCAATTAGCAAAATGAAATACAAAAGTATTTTAATTAATTATTTTATATTTGTTAAAATATCAACGGATTATTATTATTTGTTTTTTCCTCTTGAGACCCTACACAAACAAAAATATTAATGTAATTTTATTTTTCAATTGAATAAATTAAAACTTATATTTATTATATGGTTTCCCAGTAGATGTGGACTTTTTGGAGTTCATCTTTCTTTTCGGTTATCGTATACAGTTTCAAATCACTCTATCTTGAGAAACGTTACATTTTAACGCAAATTTAGCCTGCTACACAGCTGCCTGCATTTTATCCCATTTTATTCACCACGCTAGTGTCAAATTTTAATCAAGTTAAAAATTTAACCAACATTTTAACGCAATTCACACACGGCCTAAATATAGTATTAAAATTATGATGTTGGAATCTACTTCCCTTTTCTTGAATCTATTTGACGTTTTGGGTCAAATCTACTTCGCTTTTTCTTTTGAAGTGCTAATGTCAGTTTAACTTGGGGACTTTTAGAAATGTGAAGAATGATCAGCATCGCAAAATAAATATAACTCAAAGCCTTTTAAATGAAGCTTTAATTTCTGATTTAAACGACATACAATTCTCTTAAGTTACATCAGCGTGTTTAAATATTTAGCAATACCCAAGCGGAAAAGGGGAGGCTTAAATGCTTACCTAGGTTTCCGTTTTTTTTTTTGTTTTTTTTTTTGCAAATAAAGATGTTATTCACCTGCAACTCAACATGAAAAAAGACAAGGGTAGTTCACCCTTCTTCGGTCTTCGTATTATAAACAGACACACAAACACCTTGCAATGTATACAAACATCCGTTCAGTCAATTTCCCTCTATCAAAGTTTGACACGTGTGACTTCCAGCAACTCTTCACATCCAGTAACCAAATGTCCTCACGTTTGACCAAACACTAAAATAACAAAGAAAAAAATGTTTTGTTGTTTGTTTTACGAATGTGATCTTTTTTTTTTTTTGAGGAAACGTTGAACTGTTTTCCTGAAGCACGGAGCTTATAGCATCATTGCTTGTTGGCAATTTACGGGTAGATTTTTTTCCAAGCCCAAGCAAAACAGAACGAAACGTAGCAAAAAGCGAACGTCTGTCTGGCCAACCGACACGACGGACGTGAAGTCCGTCTGTCTGTTTGTCTATTTGTGTGTAGGTTTGTGTAGTTTTTATATGCATATAGAACAGATCCAGGTCATCCAACTGTATGGCACGTATATGATTATTTGCTTTTTTATCTCCCTCTATACCACCCTAGGTTGCCGCAGGCTACAAGTTTCTGGATGAATGTATAAAATATATGAATGAAGAGTATGGGGGTTGGGGGGAGGGATAGGATTATAAGGCAGCAGATTGCAACGAGTAATGTTTATTTGCAGCCTTTTCCACGTTCTGCACTGTTAAGTCAACAACGATTTTAATTGGCCAGAGGACGGAGGAATACCCTTTGGTAATTATTTGGATTATAAATTTCTTGGAAATAGAATCATTTACCGTTATACATATTCTCAACTAGCTCTTCTCAAGTCAACTACTCTTAACTGTGTTCTAGTACAAAATAAGCATGACAAATGAATGTAGCACTTGTGCTTTTGTGTTAAAAGGCACACAACTATACTGTGATTCTAAATTATTTAAATTACTTTAAGTCTTATAGAACTTATCTGCCCAAAGAGTTTAAAAAAAATAGAAGTACAATTTAGGTTGGTTCTCGTAGTAATGTTTATAAATTGTCGTGGTTAATTCAGTTTTACTGTGTTCTAGCTCCTAATTCAAACAAAGCCTGATTGATAACAGCTAATTTCACTGCTCACACTTGACGAAATAATTTGTACTTAAATTGCCATCATTGACTCTATGTATATAAGCTTATTAAGTTGCATTTAAGTATTCAATATATGTAGGAATGAAGGGGTGATGCACGGAGGGGGGGTTTCGGGTGCGGACCTCCCCTTGCGATTTGGAAACGTTAACTTAGTTAACTATTAATATGATAATATGACTGTTAGTTTTTTTTTTATCAATGTTTGGTAAATTATTAGTTTCACCTAACCATATATACTTATGTTGTTTATTTCCACCTTATGTTGACATTCATTGAAATTAATTTTTAATTTTTAATTTTATTGTTAAATTTAATACAAGCATATATCTTAAATCTAAAAAACAATTGAGTTCTTAAAAATTAATAAAAATAGTTTTTAATTTAATTTAATTAATTTTACTTAATAAAAGCGAATATTTTAAATCAAGGAAAAAAAAACTGGGTTCTTAAAAAAATTATAATAAGAAAAAAAAAATAATTTTTCGCGCTACTTGAATAGAATATGCATTTAGTTTGATTGTTATTGAGACACGCGGACTCATATTTTTCGTTAATGAAACTTTTTTGTTATTTCGACAATTTGGTAACAAAAGCATTAACTGAGGTAAAAAATGACTATGCGTCGTGTTATTTCAAAGCTTAGCATATAAAAAGGCTTAAAAACATGAAGAAACCACCACTTAACCCGGTTCGGAAAGAGCAATGCCTTAATTTTTGTCGGGCATATGTGACCTGGACTTCGGAGTGGCATCGCGTGGTCTTCTCCGGCGAAAAAAAAATTAATTTGGAAGACCCCAATGGCTATAGCTACTATTTTCACGACATCTGCAAAAAAACTCATTATTTGGACGAGCTGCATAGCAGAGTTAGAGGTGTAATGGTGTGCGCGGCAATTTCCTATTATGGCACCTGCAAACTTCAATTTTTGTGCACTACAATGAATGCATTAACTCACAGTGGTATATTAAAAGAGGCCTTTCGATACTTTCATACCCTATTTGGACCTGTCCCGTGGACTAATCAAAATGATAACATTCCAATACATACAGTCTGTATGTTAAGACTAATTTTTTTAAATGCTTAAATCAATAGCATTCAACTTTTCTTATAACTTTAAATAACAACAATTATGAGCTTTGATTAAAAAAAATTAAGTCTCTATACTCTGTTCAATTTATATTTTCAGTATAGGGAATATAGGATATTTGCCTTTCACTCTAACTGATAAAGATGCCAATAAGTTGGTACTGTCTAAAAGCTCTGAAAGGGTTGCAGTAATAAGCATACTAAATTACCACAAACGTAGCAGTGGTAACTCTGATTCAATAAGTTTGTTTTAGAAGCACACAAGGAGTACGATTGTTGACTGCATGGAGAAGGCACACAAGCAGCAGTATGTACTTGGATGTGCAGTAGGTAGTTCATAGATATACGCTGGTTTTAACAAGATTGCAAAAATAATTTGTATGTAACTCATTGTTTATTTTCATTGGATTTCAGCGACAGGCACCAGTGTGTTTGAAAAAGCTCTCCCATCAAGACCTTTACTAAAAATATAAATTGAAGAGAGCATAGCATACTTGGTTTAGGAGCAATGAATGACAGAAAACAGAACTAAAAGGTATCCTATTAAAGTGTCGAGGAGGTTATGTATAAGCAAACAATTATAACGCCTAGAGTTCTCGGCTGTGTGTGTTTCTCTTTATCTTTCGTTCTGATTTCTCGGTTATCGACCTTTGGCTTCGAGTAGTCATTGCTTGGGCACATAGGTGAAGCTGAAAGCTGAATCGTATCAAAAGCTACAATTGAATTGGTACCTGTAGTACAAGAAAAAGTTTAAGTTTCTCTCTCGCACACATTGTCACCGAGTGACTTAGTTCCCCCACATTTGTTTTTGTTTCTGAATGTGTTTTGTATGCATTTTAGTCACCAAGTGACGTAGGGCAACACTGAATATCATACTATGTATTCTTTATTATTTTTATTATTAAAAAGTTGTTTCAAATATTTGTTGCTGTCGTTGCACACTCGATTATTCATAAGATTGGTTCGAGACAAAATAGCTCCACAGTTAACGTAATAAGAACTATTTAGTTCGCTCGGTAAATTTATTAAAATCTTAACTTTTAAATCGTTAGACCCCACTCCCCCCCCCCCCCCCTGAACAAATCCCGGATTGCTTGGAAAAATTACCACTATTTCTGCAAACAGAATTGATTTTCCGCAATACTAATTGTGTGCTGCAACAAGATTGTACCACCAACTTATTCTTGAAGCGATCATGCTTGAATCTGAACCAATAACTCTCTTTCTCAAAGATGCAAGACAGAAAAAATAAAATGCACGACTGGATCGTACGAACTTCATCTTGTAGCTAACAACTTTAGTGTAGCTAACCAGTGGCGCTGTTAGAAGGTAGGTAGTCTAATTATGCTATGCAGATTTAAAGCCGATGCAGGTAAGATTACCTAGATTTTTAGTACAATGAATTGTTGCATGTATAATTCAAGAAATAGTTACATAGGTTCCTACTTACAAATGTAATATGTACCTACCTACCTTTGTATATACATATATGGGACCTAGGTATGTAAAAATATGTACATACATACATATGTATGTATATTATAATGAAAGTGACAGCTGTATAAGTGGGTAAAAATCGGGTTTTAAGCTTACAAAACTGCCAGTTTAGAACAATTAGATGCCACGTATCAATGAAAATTGAAAAAAAAGTATCTCGAAAATTGTAATACGGATTTTGATGAAATTCTGTTTTTTATTTTTAGTTTCTTGAAAAGAAATTTCTTTCGAAACTTTGGTACCTATGCAGTTTTTTAGAGTTTATTAATAGAAATGTTATGTACCTTTACCGAAAAAACCAAAAAAAATAAAAAAAAAAAACGTTATATGAAAGGTACCGTTAATAGATTTTCCCGTAAACTTGGTTCTGATTAATAAATAATAGCTAGTAAGAGTAAAAACAACTCTCCAAAATTTTTATCAAAATCGTTGGAGCTGTTTTCGAGAAAAATAAGCTTTTCTTTAACGGTTATGTCGCAGATACCGTTATTTTTAGGCCTAAAAATAAAATTTCAATTTCCCCTCTGAGGAATGCCATATGAATCATATATTAATACCAAATTTCGCTTATAGCCGTTTAGGCTGCAGCTCGTTATACATACAGACGGACAGACTGGCAGATTGGAAGGCTGGCAGACTGACAGACTGACGTACAGATACATTTTTTTGTAAATGGGGACGTTCACTGAGTTATTCTCATCAAGCTAGTTGTTTGTATTGCGTGTAAAAGTACATCTGATGAAAAAACAGTTGTTCTCATGGAAGCTATCTTAAGCTATCCCAACAAATTTGGAATAACTAACTATCCGAGAACAAATGTATGGAACAGCTGCGTGCAAAATTCATTTGGTATGCGTTTTTTTTCTGATTTTTTGACAACTTTCAGCTAACGTATCTGATTCCTCAGATATACTCCGATAGCTTGGTATCCGAGATAACATATGTAATAAGTGAGTAGATGCCCGCAATAACTTTTTAAGGCTTCTCCATGATCGTAATGTCATGTTTAATTGTTAACATTTTTTTTTTCAAATGCATAACTTGGCTTATAGTACCTACCAATCGCAAGTTAAAAATGAATAAGACGTTCCAACTGAATAAATATTCAAATTCAAAGTTTTGCTCTTTCTATTATCCTTGACAGAACTTTTTGTTTTATTAACTTCAAACTATTGCATCGTTTGGGTTTTGGTCCAAAGTCAATCAAAAATATTTTATGTATAATTTAGGAATAAACATCTCTCAACCAGCCTCTCCACCAAAGTAGTCAAGTCAGTTTAAAGCCACCTATTCGATTTTCATTACCATTATACAAGACTTGAAAACGCTGAGATTGGTTAAAGCAGATTGACGGTTGAATGAAGTATGACAAGAATTTTCATAAAAGAAAGCTCCATTTCAGTTTAAAATTTATTTGCCAAAAACGACATTCACAAAAAAATTAAAATACCCTTATTATTCATCGCCGTGAACCTCGCCGTGAACCTCGCCGTGGACCTGGCCGTTTTCTTTGACTACTGGAGCGTGCTCTACTTCGGCTACGAGTACCATTTCGTCTCTTAGGAGTCCTGCCGCGGCTTGACTTTCGCTCTCTATCAATGGTCTCCTTGATGGACAAAAATAAATGATTAAATATTAGCAATAAAATATCTTAGAGGTTACTTACCAATGTGTTTTGGTTCGAGACAATTTCAGTATCCGATTGGCTATGACTTGCTTTCGGGTCGGGTTTGGATTGTGGGTTAAAGGGCAAACATATATCCTCACCCACATATCTAAGTATTCCTAGGTCTTCCCCGATTTCTAATGCCTGCTCAAAATCTTTCTTAAAATTGCTGCTTTTAAGATTTGCATTCTTGAATTTTTCCCGTAGTTCCTTCAGAAGGATTGACTGATTCTCACCTGAAACAAAAAAAAATACACAATTCTCGAAATATTTTATCCGTTTTGTATTTTGATGCAATTACTAGACAAATCCTTTGTGCTCAGGGTTTCCAAAATTAGTGGGAAAATATTATTCATTTTTTAATTTCAAATTTTTTGCAAAACTAATTCTAATTTTAACGACGAATTTATGTACATGTATCAATTGGAAATTATTTTAAATTGTGATAAACTATTTTTCGAAACTACTGAATTTTCTGCCTTAGAAAACTTAATCATTCAGTTCTCTTGACTATAGAGTACGATATTTGCAGAGTTGTTCAGTGGAAGATGGATGTGGCTTGCAGTGGAATATTAGCTTGTATAATTATTATGACCTATACAATAATGTTATATTCAGTTGTTATATGATTACATACTTGCTTTCAAAGCACTTTTTGAACCATTTAATGACTTTGAATGACCAACAGCAACTTGAGTGTGCTACCTTAATTATTTGTGGCTGGAATTTTAGCTATTTCATGACTTGCCAATGTCGATCATCAGATTCCTTTGCTCTAGTGGTCCTATAAAATAATGGGAAAATGGAATATGAAGGTGGCAACGCATCCTCTTCCTCAACTCAAACATTATTTTTTTTTCAGCTAACTACATGTTTTACAAGTTTTGATTGTTTGTCTTTGGTCTAATCACGTATAGATTTTGTCCAAACACCACAGTTTGGGTGGTTTTGCGATTGATTTCGACAATTATAGTAGATGATATTGCAAAACAAAATACGGCTCTCTTTACTTGTCTTGAATCCTTTTCTAAAATGTGATTAAAATAAAGAATAAGGAGTAGTACTGCCATCATGGAATATATAAGATATCTACACGAGGGTTGATCAGTATCCGTTATTGCGCTACTTGTAATATTCATTCCCTTTTTTTTTTTTTTTTTTTTTTTAATTCATTTTTGTCATTTTAACTTATAACTATCTTAAAGCTAGACAAAAATGTTTAAAACTAGCCTAATTATCAATAACTTACAACTAATTTACTGGCCTTTACGGGCGCTCTAAATTAAACAATAACTCTTAAAACTAATGTCTTTCGACCTAAAAACTATTTTAATTAAATCTAACTTTTTTTATTTTATTTTATATTTCAAGGAACTTTCACAAAAACTTGATATCTTATCTTATCATTTTTTTTTTTTTTTTTTTTTTTTTTGTACTTATAAACTAAACCTAAATATATATTAAAAATAATTAAAACTAAATAAAACTAACTTATACTAACTAAAAATAACTTAAACTACATAAAATACCTAATAATACTTAAAACTACTTAAAAACTAGAACAGCCACAGCAGCATTTTTTTCGTTTTTTTAATTTTTTTTTTCGTTTATTTTGTATATGCATGGAGACACACAGCAACATGCAACCCACCCATACATGTACATACGCACATACATATACGTTCGCACATACATGTACAGACACGCAGATCCATGCACGTATGCCCCCGCATACATACATATTTTTAATTTTTTTGTTGTGCCACCCTGACTGTTCCCTAAACCTAATTGCCCTAAATCTATGTAAGTCGGCCAAGATATATCATCTTCATCAACTTTAAATATCACGATGCTGTTCAGAGAGCCACCAGAACTGGTTCTCCTGTTTCGCCCTATCCCTCCGGTCCCGATCGGACACAGTCCTACTGAACCGAAGGCGCTCTTCTCCACCTTGAGCGATGACGTCTCGACCATACAGGAGTCGCCTATCCACAGTTTTCCGGCTGACGTGGTAGATGAGCGGAACCGCCCCTCCATCCTGTATCAGCCCTCGACTGTCTAAATAGAGGAATGCCTCAGGAGGGATGTAACCACTTAACCGCGCACTCTCAAAATATTCGTTATTGGGGTAATAAGCCCCAAAAATTAAGCTGTTAGTTGAGGACATCGCTCTTGCAACGTGACCCCGAATCAGCTTGAACAAAAAATTATCTATTCTGTTTATGTTGGCTCCGTTGTATAGAACCTGGTTGGAATAATATCTTGTGTACTCCGACTCTGGTGTTCTGTGTAATCCAAGGCAACGTCTAAGACATTGCCTCTCAAACACCCGAATCTTTTCCATTTGAGATGGGGCAACGTTGAACCACACCGGGCATCCGTAGGCAATCATCGGCCTGATGAGGGCCATGTAGCAAATCACCTTCACCCTGCTGTCAAGACGGCTGCTATAAAACAGTCGTTTTGTCAAGGCAAAGGCTCCCCTAGCCCTGGCCAAAGCAGCACCTATATGTCTGTCGAAATACAGGTACTGATCCAACCAGATGCCAAGGTACTTTACTACACTTTTACTCGCCAGTGGATGTCCATGTGGCCCTACTATCAACAGCTTGCGCCAGTTCTTTCTCGTATCCCTTGAGGCGCTAGACAACGGAGTCCTAAACAAAATAGTTTCTGATTTCTGGAAGTTGATTTTCAACTTCCAGTCATCACAATATCGCTGAATCTTGTCGAAGTCACTCTGCAAGAGACTTTTGATGACCTCAACTGTATTAGCTGTTCTGTACGCAATTAGATCGTCGGCGAACGCAATTGCCTGAGTTAGACTACCTATCAGATCGCTGGTGTAAATGCTGAAAAGAATCGGCGAGTTAACCGCTCCCTGCTGAAGACCATTATTAATATTAAAAATTGCGGTAGAAGTTACATTGCCACTCTTGACAACAAACTTTCTACCATTTAGCATGTCATAAAGCATATACAATAGAGGTTTACTTATACCTAGTCTGGTTAGCTTTAGATAGAGACCTTCTAACCATACGGTGTCGAAGGCCTTCTCCAAATCAACCAGACAGGCACCCGTACACTGCTTTTTAGTTTTGTTCCATTGGATATCAGAAACTAGTTTAGACGCGGCATGAATTGTGTCATGTCCCGCCTTAAAACCGAACTGATTATCCGGGATGATATTTTTGTCCTCCGCCCACTTGAGCAGGGCTCTATTAATAACCTTTTCAAATACTTTGCTGATACTCGAAAAGACTTATCGACCGGAGATTCGCCGGATTGGAGTTGTCCTTTCCCTTTTTTGGGAGAGGGTGCACCACAGCTGTCTTCCACCGCACTGGATAATATGCATTATTCAGCGCGTGGTTAAACAGTGTGGTATAAATGTCAACTGCTTCTTGAGGCAAATGTCGTAGTACAACGTTGGATATACCATCGACTCCTGCAGACTTCTTTTTCTTTAATGAATCGAAGATGAGCTGGAGCTCATTCTTCGAAATTAACAGGGGACTGGGCCCATTTCGGTCGGCGATTATGGCGTTTGCCAAATCTTCATCATTAAACCCGGCAAAACCAAGGTTCTCAGATCGCCATTCGCTTATATCGTTTCGGAGCCATAAGTGATGAAGCAGAGCTCTGTTCTCCAGGTCATGATTCGGGCGAATGCTAGCATTCACCTTGTACACTTGCTGGAAAGCAGCCCCCACAGCCTCCACCTTCTCCTGCGGATCATCGATTATGAAGAGGTCATCGTCCAAGACGGTGTCATCTGGGTCTATGCCTGCTGTCAGAAGTACGTCTCTGTTTTGTGTCGTCCTCTGGAGCTTAAGACACGGAAGGTCGTTTGATCTTTTCTTCTGAATATCTTATTAATTTGTGGGAACATACTCGTGTCGGTAGCGTTCACGGCCCGAATTTTGTTGTCCCAAAACAAATTAATGGACAACCTATAATTTTCTATGATCAATTGGTTGATGTTTTTGATGGACGACTTCAGTGTCCTTATCTCCAGATCTCGTGTGTCAGTAAACCGTCTGTACAAGCGTTTTAGTCTTGTCAGTAAGCCACTTTTTTGTCTGTGTAGTGCATCAATTGTCGCGTTACGGTACATGTCAGTTGTGTTACGTTCTTTGTGTTTCGGTATTGTCCTGTTTATTGTTCGTTGAATTGTTTCGTCCATTTGTTCTAAGTATCTGTCAATTTCAGTATTTGTCATGTTCCTGTCATTTAGTGGGGATATACCATTTGATCGTAATTCGATCAATAAGACGTTCGAGAAGCGTGACCAGCGCACCTTACTGTAATTGAAAGTATGCACCGGTACATTCTCCTCCAACTCCATAAGCGCGTTCGGAAGTTGTATTACGGCGACGAGTCCGCTTAAACAATTTTTAGGCCGATGGTCCACAGTATCAGTAATTGTTAGTCTTGCGTCTTTCAACAATAGATCCAGATAGGCACCGCTTCTTGGAAACGATGGCCTGTTTGTAGCGAGAAGTTCAATGCGATACTCCAGGTTGTATCGACCCATCCAATTGTACAGATGGTTACCACGAGGATTTTGTATTTGATTTCCCCAATCTACATGTTTGGCATTCAAATCACCAGCCAATATGTAGTTGTTTTCTTCCGAGCTCAATCTTAAGCATTCAAAAAGCTTTTCAAGCTCTGTTATAAACTGTGTGGGCTGAGGTGTTTCCGGTGCATAGGCAGCGATCACATACATTCGCTTCCCCTGTTGGAGATGAATGCATATGATGCATGCCTCTAACGTCCGAAATTTACGCACATCACTATTATAAATTACCTTATGACTAATGCCTTTATGTATAAAGATTGCGACGCCTCCTCCTTGAGTGGAGTTGGGTCGGTCTCTTCTTACGATATTGTAATTGTTGTTAGTCAATTTATGTTTCTGGTTAAGCTTAGTTTCGCTAGCCATAAACACATCTGGACTTATGTCTTTAAGCAATTGGAATAAATTCGCTCTACGTTCGGTCCTAATCAGTGAATTTACATTCACAGCTAGGATCTTAAAGGGCCTCTCCGGCAGCGCGCCCTTAACCTCTAAGTTGCGTTAAGCTCGGCAAAACAGAGTAGAGATAATCCACCCTAGTCGCCTGCTCCCTGATCTGGTTTTGGAGGCCAGTCAACTGGCCCTGGATGGCCAGCAGAATGCCCACAATATCCGCCTGTGCCGCCGGCGCCTTAGGCACGGGGGCCTGTTGGGCGACCTTTGGTGTAGGCTGTACCTTGCTTTCCCTTCCTGAGGACATTTGGGCGTAAGAAATTTGGGGGTTGACGGGCGTTGTTGTAGGAGGGCGCACTGTTGGACGCTTTTCTACCACTGTTTGCTTTACTGCTTTATTGTTCTTTATAAGCTGAAACGTCGGGCATCCCCGATAATTAGCGGGGTGTCCGGCGCCTCGGCAGAGTACACATTTAAGCTGGGTCCTATCTTCGACCCGTTCCTTCCCTAACTTGCATTCATCTGCATTGTGGTTCTCTCCACACTTAACGCAGCGTGACTGCATTTCGCAGTTTGCTGCGGCGTGGCCGAACCTTTGGCAGCGCATGCACTGAAGCATGTCGCCGCGCCTTTTTAATTTGTCCCACGTTACAGCCTGGTAGTTGAGGACGGAGATACTCCTCAAACTATCCAGTTTGCTGCTGGGTGAGAGTTGAACAAGGAAGAAGGGAAGACTGCGCTTCACCCGCCTAGCTCTAACCGTAGCGAACGGCTTGACCCCGATAAAGTCGAGATCGTCATTCGCTTTTTGACGGAGTTCGCTTAAGAGCACCTGTGGTTCCGTGCAGGAATATATGCCCTTCAAAAGGACCATTTGAAAATTTCGGTCTTAGGGGTGAAACTAAAGAATTCAGTAGTGGTTTCTTTTAGCACCGCTTTAATTTTATTGTGCTGTTCCAGTGTGAAGCAGTGGATAGCATGCCTATCGTTATTTAATCTTTTTTCAGTAAAATTTTGACCTACGGCCAACTTACATAGTTATGTGGTATCCTGTAACTCCATTTTATAAGTATTTATGGGTGGCACCTATTCTTTTTTGTAATCGGCGGCTGTGGCTGCTGCTGCTGAGAGTGACTTTTCTGCTGCTGTTGATTCTGCTGCTTTTGATTCTTCTGCTGCTGTTTTTCTTGCGGTTGTTTCTGGGCTTGTGTCTGCTGCTGTTGCTGTTGTTTTTGCCGTTGTTGTTTTGGCTGCTGCTGTGGCTGTTGTTTTTGTAATTGTTCTTTTTGATGTTGTTGTTCTTGTTCGTCGAGTTCTTTTAGTTGTTTCGCTCGGTGCGCTTCTTGGCTGGCCTTAACTTTACTTTTCAACTTTTGGATTTCTGCCTCCAATGCTTCAATTTTAGCGACCATTATTTGTTCTTCGTCCTCCTCAGATGACGCATCTGATGTGGAGAGGTTCACGAAGGCAGTACTATCGCCCGTCGTGGAGTGCCCTTCTCCTTCCTCAGACATATATGCAATACCCTCTTCGGGTGAAGTGTCTAGCTGGGTTTGTCTTGCTGCCTCTGACGTCTCGTCTGTATCGGACGTATTCACCCCAGCTGGCAGCTTTCCTGAGGTGGCCGTGGATCTCCTCTTTACCAAATTTGTTGCGCACTTGATCCTCTTTCTGCGCTTCTGATTTACATCGGATGATGTTGCCGTTGTTGTTATTGCTGTTGATGTTGTTGCTGCAAAATTACTGCTTGTAAGTGGAACATCTTTCGATGTTCCCTCAGCTGATGCCATCGCTGGCCTCATTGGCCCTAGGACACCTTTCGATGCCCCGGTGCTTAAGCTCCTCCTCCTTTGCTCGTTTACCCAACCAATAAAGTTTTCCACTTCACGGTTGTGAAAAAAAGTTTGCAAAGTTCTGATGCCCGACTGGGAATCGAACTGGCGACCCTCGGATTCTCGCTCGGCCACTCTACCTTTGTGCTACTGCACCACTTAAGAAATCTTGATTTTATGTTATACTTAAACGCACACGCGAAATTTAATTTGGAAAAAACTGGGAAGCCGAAAACGTGTTAACGCTCCACAGTACGAGATCGACTGGCAATATAGGGATATTCGCTGGGCAGATTCATCATTTGCTCATGTTGCTGTGAACTTGTTTTTTCGTTCTGCCTAAACACAAAAAGTCCACAAGTTAACGCACATAAGATTTATTTCTTCATGACTTACATTTTAAATACAAATTTCTTTAAAAAGTAAACACTTTCCGCAACGAGAACTTGTCGGAGGACTTCGGTTCGGAGAATATTTTGTTTGTATGTGTCATAAATAAAACCATTAAAAGTACTTCATTGCATACAAATGGTATGCGTTGAATTTCGTCGGACAGAATTTTCGATCAGCCGATCGGAGAATTACCTGGAAGCAAAATGACTCCGATTCGTAGTAAATCCGAGAGACTTCCACTCCGACGGTTACCTCGATAGAGTAGATTATTTTGAGATGTCTCCATTTACGTCTCAAATTTGAATTGCTGCGACTTATTGGGGTGCGGAACAGTATGGTTTCACATTTTGCGAAACTAATGCTAAGTTTCCATTCAGAACAAAACTCCTGAAATCTATCGAATTTGCGTTGAAGTTCTGTTTGGATTTCTTCAATTCTTGACCCGCTTGCATACAGTGTAACGTCATCAGCAAATGCTATCGAATAATGCAGTTCCTTGATTATATCATATATAAAAATATGAAATAGGTGCTGTGCATTCCAAGTTCCAATTGATATCTGAAACTTTTTGTTACAGCATGCACTGCCGAGTGGTTTCTTTTGAACCCAAATTGGTTCCGCGATAATATCATCGATGAACACTGTCGTAAAGCTTCTTGTCTCACTCTTTTCTACTGTTATTTGCAAAGATTATACTCTAGCAAAATTGCAAGTGCATTTAAACAATTCAAGAAACAATAATACTAGCGCCTTCAGGAATGCCCATCAGTTTACCCTCGAACCCACCTTCGGTCGTACTGTCAAGTTCAGAAATACTTCTTTAGCCGTACTACGCGAATGTGGAATGCTTTTCCCCTCTTATCTTTCCCAGTCATTGCAATGTGCAGGAATTCAAAACCAATGTGCACCGACACCTCCTTTCGAACCCCTCTCTCTTCTCTCCCTTTCGAAATGCTCTCATCGTGACTTGTCATAAAAAGAATAACAAAAATCCCCTTGAGTATGCACTCATTATAAACAAAAATTAAGCCGTCACTGCTTAAGTGAAACATTCTAGCAAAATCAACGGACGAACTGCTAAACGAAGCCTCAGTAAAATTTCCACAAGAAAAAGCTCCATTTCAGATTAAATAAAATTTAATTGCCAAAACGACTTTCACAAAAAAAATTAAAATACCCTTATTACTCATCCCCGTGAACCTCGCCGTGAAACTCGCCGTGAACCTCGCCGTGAACCTCGCCGTGAACCTCGCCGTGAACCTGGCAGTTTTCTTTGACTACTGGAGCGTGCTCTACTTCGGCTACGATTACCGGTTCTTCTCTTAGGAGTTCTACTACGGATGGATTTTCGTTCTTTTTCAATTGTCTCCTTGATGGACAAAAATAAATGATTAAATATTAGCAAGAAAATATTTCAAAAGTTAGTTACCAATTTATGTTTGTTCGAGACAATTTCAGTAGCCGATTGGCTATGACTCACTTTCGGTTGAGGTTTGGATTGAAGTTTAAAGGGCAAACGTATATCCTCACCCACAGATCTAAGTATTCCTAGGTCTTCCCCGATTTCTAATGCCTGCTCAAAATCTTTCTTAAAATTGCTGCTTTTAAGATTTGCATTCTTGAATTTTTCCCGTAGTTCCTTCAGAAGGATTGACTGATTCTCACCTGAAACAAAAAAAAATACACAATTCTCGAAATATTTTATCCGTTTTGTATTTTGATGCAATTACTAGACAAATCCTTTGTGCTCAGGGTTTCCAGAATTAGTGGGAAAATATTATTCATTTTTTAATTTCAAATTTTTTGCAAAACTAATTCTAATTTTAACGACGAATTTATGTACATGTATCAATTGGAAATTATTTTAAATTGTGATGAACTATTTTTCGAAACTACTGAATTTTCTGCCTTAGAAAACTTAATCATTCAGTTCTCTTGACTATAGAGTACGATATTTGCAGAGTTGTTCAGTGGAAGATGGATGTGGCTTGCAGTGGAATATTAGCTTGTATAATTATTATGAACTATACAATAATGGTCAATGCCCAAATTGAAAATGGAATATGAAGGTGGTAACGCATCTTTTTTTTTTTAATTTTAACTATATGTCTGTAAGACCTAAGGTCTTTTAAATGCAACCTGAATTGCACGGCACTAGTTTGGCCTGAACTCAAACATTATTTTTTTTCTAGTTAACTACATGTATTACAATTTTTGATTGTTTGTCTTTGGTATAATCACGTATAGATTTTTTCGATACTGTGGTGGTAAATTTTGCGTTTGACTTTGATAAGATTAGACGATATTGCAAATTAAAATACTGTTGTGTTCTGTCATTTGCAGAATGTTGACTACTAGCTTGTATGCACTCGCTTTGCCGGGTGATAAATAACTAATACAATATCAAACCAAAGTTTTGATTTTTAATAATTTTTTTTGAAGTGCTTTTTGATATAAAATATAATATTTTTTGTCTGTCCATCGATCAAACTAATTAAGTCAAATAGTTTGCCTGCATGTGAACATGCAACATACAATTGAATACCGCATATTCATTTTATTTTTCATAGCCATTTTGCATGTCTGTGTCTAAAAATTAATTTGCGTATTCTTTTATTTCCATTTTAAAAATAACAAATTAAATCAGTTCTCATGTGACATTGACGTTAATTCATTTACCTCAACTGATCCCAGCTAAAAACCTAGATCTACTTCCGGGCGACTTGAAGGAGATCCTAATTTTCAAAAAACACAGAATTTGTATATACTCGTAGATCTGACTTTCCAGTTCTTCCCTAATTTTGCCAATCAGCAGTTTTTGCTGATGACACTGCTATATTTTCATCTCATGAGTTTTCTCTCAATATTTTTTAGAAAAATATTATAGCAAATGGAAGATTAAACTTATTGCTGGAAAATTGCAAGCCATCTTTTTCTCGCGAAAAAGAAAAGCTTGCTATTTTCCGAGCAGCAAACTTCAAATCAGTGGAAACATAGTAAAATGGAACCTGTCTGTAAAGTCCATATCTAGGATTTCACCTCGATGCTAAGAGCATTTTCTTAATAAAAATAAAAAATTAAAAAAATAAACATTCCAATTAAATTACTCTATCCGTTTATTAACAGAAAATCACTACTTACAAATGAAAATAAAATTTTAATACAAAAACTGATTTTTCAAAAAATTTAGCTGTATGGGTGTTCAGTTTGGGAAATGTTGCGAAATGTTGCATACAAAAATACAAATATCACACAATAAAGTTCTAATTATGATGCTTAATCTTCCCTGGCATCACTCCACTGTCCACTTTTGATTTACACAAAAGAGTAAATGTTGAGATGATTTCTGATAGGCTTCGTAAGGTCTCATTGAATTTAAACAACAGCTGTGAGATTTCTGAAAATCCACTTATACCACAGCTTTATGCATCTGTGATTACAAATAATTAAATGTATTTCGTCTGCCTTTCTATTATTTATTTATAAATGTACTTAAATTGTTGACTTATATATTTTAAATTTGCAATTTCTTATTATTATTGTTTATGTATTTATTTTTTGTTAATAACACAAGCATGCTTCTTAATTTACTAACACAGATTCTTATTTAGAAACTATTTTTTACCTGCGATTATTTTTTGTATAAGGCAAGTTATGAATTCTTCGAAGAAAAAAAAAGTTTTGAGATAACAATCAAACATGACATTACGATGATAGCGAAGACGAAAAAAGATGGTCTAAAAATTCTGTCCGTCTTCTTGTGTTTCAGTCTGTCTCTATGTAGACACCTACAGCCCAAACGGGCGCCGAATCGCTTCAAACTTGGTATATATAGTTTTTAGGTATTGTACAAAGGGGAAATTGAAATTTTTTTAGCTAAAAAATAACGGTACCTGCCATATAACCGTTACGTTAAAGCCTATTTTTCTAGAAAATGGATCTAACGATTTTGATTTCAAAAATCAGTGCTTCCGATTATATGGTTGAAAAAAATGTCCAAAAACGGTACTTTTTTTGCTTTACCGATTCTTTCGAAATTTCACACATATGCAAATAGGTTTAGGTTGTCCAATTTATACTCCCTACCAATACTTTTAATTACATTTTTTTTTGTATTTTGTATTTTTAAAATGTATATTTTGAAAACTGGTCAACAAATTTTTTTTCAAAAATTACACTTATATGTATTTGCTGAATACCGATGAATTGGTGTTTTTGAATTTTTTTTTAAATATGTTTTCGAAAAGTTTAAAAAAAAACTCTTTTTCTCAAAAACCGCTCCACAGATTTTAAGATTTTTTTTTTCAAAAGTTCAAATTTATCCAAGAAATAAAATGGCGTACTTTTTTTGAGCTCAATTAAGTTTAAGTAATTATTTCATAATTTTTAATTATTTTTTTTTTAGATTAAGCCGATTTAATCTTTTGTTTTTAAGCTTATATTATTAAATATTTAAGATTCTCATACCAATTTTTTTTAGAAATAAATTTAAAAAATAAGTAAAAAACGACACTAAAAATAAATTTAGATATTTAATAGAAATCTTTTGCATACGCTTTGATCGAACATAAGTGCAAGTTCGTGCGATCCAGTCGTGCATTTTATTTAAAATTATTATTCACTTAATATTTATTTATTTATATATTACCTATTTTTTATTTATTTACTTATTATTTATTATTTATTTATTTGCTTTTTTATATTATATAGTTATTTATTTATTTAATTCTTCGAGCATTTAATTATTTTTAAATATTTATTTATTTGTTAACTTTTTACTAATTCATTGCACAATATTTAATTATTAAATATTCCTTGTTATATTAAGTATACATATATTAAAGCTGTTGAACTTATATGTAACTATATAACGCATTTCTTCTTATCAAAACTATACAGGTAAATATACAATTCCCTATATATACAAGTTATCATCATCCGACTCCTACCTGTGGAACATGCATTTACCTGTTCACACTGAGTCAGCAGTTCATTGGCCCAGTCACTTGCTGGTCACCAGACACCTTCCCGTTGGTCAATATGCTGCTAGCCTACTATACTCGCGCAAACATCATTTATGCAATGCCAGCAATAATTGGTGGGAACCTATCATTGCTTCTTAGACTTAGCTAGAGTTGGTCAGGCAGTCTTAAGTTGGACTTCAGATTGTGCGGTGGATCTTGAGCAATAAAATATATTATGTATATTAATTAAAGCTTTGGTATTTTAAATTGAACTACTGTAAGTCGAACCGTTAGGCCGACCCCTTAGGGGTTGGCGTTCGCGTTTTTTTTATGATCCCTCGGAGGGATTCCTTTAACTATACATACTTTATTTTATTAATATTATTATTATTGTTTTTTTCTTCCTTGTTGAATGAAGGTGTTTTAATCATATTTTCCGTCAATTGAAAAATTTCTTTTTTATTATTTTAATATTTCCTTGTAAAATAATGTTTCAGTAGAAAGAAAATATATTTCAATCTCTGAATGTGCAACGTACGGTCATAGGCTTTGTTAAAAAAAATGTTATAACGAATTTAAATCTAACTATATATGGTACGAGTAATATATATATATAATATTTATCAGAGTGACTTTAGGGTTTTCAAAAAACGCTTTAGTGCGACCCTAGGGCGACTTCAGGGCTCAACGAACAAACCTATTATTGAGTTGCAAAAATAATGTAATCCAACATGTGATCAATTCATTTAAACAGAAAATTTGTTGTACCCATCGAGATTAAAGTTTTTTCATTGATTTAGCTCGAGACGAAGCACATCAATCATTTTTTTAAAGACTCAAGTTGATCAGATATCAAACGGAAAACAAAATCGTCTTGAACATAATCTATAAAATGAAAAAAAACAACATCAACTTTCATAAGCAGATACCCGTGCGTTGAATGTGGAACAAATACACAAGCTCTCCCATTTGAATCGATAATTTTTGTAGGATAATTCAGTTTATCATCCAGCTGCTTACCAAATGCATTCGATTATTGAGGCGTGAATGCGGAAGTTTGTTTCCAAATAAATAAGTTTTTCAACCTCTCAGAGCCTGAATTAGCAGATATGTTAAATGAGCTCTATACAAAATTAAAACAAATCTATCCCACGGGATAATATGTATTCGGTATGCTATTCCAGACTGCAATCTATCTCTGTGCCAAATTTCATCCAGATCCGTTCTGCTGTTCTGGCGTTATTGAGCAACAAACATCCATCCACCCATCCCAACTTTCACATTTATAATATAGTATTAGTAGGATAGTAGGATTCCACTCGGACGTATGAAGCCTGCAGAAAGATATGCAGGCATTCTTAACCCTTTCTTTAAAACACTTATAATAGTCGAGAATATGTGACGGTTACTAAATATGGAAAGACGACCAATGATAACGAACCATAATTCCACACTAAAGGCTTTATTACTAATGAACTAGATTAAAGTTTTAATTTAGAATTAGGCATTCTTCAATTCACTACATACATACGATATTGATGTTATACATAATTTAATTTTATATCAAGCTGTAACATCGAATTATTAATTAAAAAATGATAATGAAGTTAAGGTATGTAGAAATATTGAAATTATATAGATCGTCGTCGTATTGAAGTGCCGTATACGTCATTTTTTACATTTTTGGGAAATCGCGTTTAAATGTTTGGAAGTCTATTGCGAAAAAACTAACCGCTGTCATTTTTTTATTTTTTAGTATGATATAGTTAAGAATTCTCTTTTATAATTTTGAAGAAAACTAAAAATAATTTTTTGTTTTTGTGGACTGTAACTCAAAGCCAAATTGAAGATTTTAATGACCTGTAGTCCAATATTAAATTATTATTTGCGTTTTCTTCAAAATTATTACTGGCTAGACCACGGGCATAACATACTTTTAAGTGCACGAATTTAACCAAATTCCCCTAAATAATATTATTTGCAGTGTGTAAATGCTGCAAATCTTATAAGAGTCGGTAATCATCGACCCAAAAACATTGCGTCTTAGAAGGGTACGATAACATCTAACTGACGAGGCCAAATATCGCGCCTGGTCGAAACGCATTTTGGACTACAGGTCATGAAATTCTCTTTTATATACAAATGTTATTGGACATTTGAAACTCTTTTAGTTTTCAAAATATTTAATTTTGTGTCCAAAATAAGTTTGCCGTATACGCCATAAAAATCAGAAGTTTCTTTTCTTCATACACGTACTTAAAAAAAACGTATAAAACATTAAAGTAATAAATTAAATTAAGATTCTGTATTCTCGATTTTTAAAATGCTTCTTCTTAATAAAAGACACAGTTTAAAACGAAAAATAAAATAAAATCAAAATTATTTCAAAATTCTTTAAAAGTTTCCTCAGTCAATTTTTTCAACTTAAAACTATCATACAGTGTTTCAAAAAGTATATAACCCTTCAAGTTATGATACCTACATAGAAAAAATGAAAAATAAACTTAAACTTAGTGAAAAATTGCACTTTTGTAATTCAAAATTAACAAAAATTTAACATTTTCAATGAATTAATAATTAATTATAATGAGGTGTATTAATAGTTATTTTTAAACTGTGTCTGAGTAAAACCTAGGTTTAGTTGAATTTTCGGACGTTGATTCTATTTTGGTAAGGTTATCATTCCAAAATATTTGAAACTATTTATGTAATTAAACAAATAAATAAAGTTATAATAATATAAAACCAACAAAATTATCCTAAGCTGTGGTTTAGTAAAACCTGGGTTTATCAGCGACTAAGAATATGCCCCAATATATTTAAATAATTATCTGTATTATCTTCCGAAGACATAAAAGAGAAAAGACTTTTTTATATCTTCAATTTTTTTTAAGATATATTTTTCCTTCGTTTCTGAATAACTTATAACTCATGATAACATACATTTTTCGGCGTTCAAAAATTTGGTTTTAAAATAATTGAGCTCATTTCATGTCTCAAATCGCTTTTCGTAGTTTGTTTTAGTTAAAACGTATAGCTGCATAATTTTTTGAAGGCACATTACTTTCTGTTTAGAAGAATATTGGATAAATATATTAAGAACTAAAATTATTTTAACAAACTTTTTGCCAGAAGTGTCATATTCAGACGGAATACTTCTCAAAATGTTCAGTAATGTCCGTGGCATGCTAGATTCTATATAGCAAAGTCATGATCTTTAACAGTATCAGTGCTTCGTATTAAAATATTATTCTGAGAACTATAAGTTTCCAAAAAAAATTGTTGTTAAGCATAATTACATCATCCCGAAAATCCTCTCATTTGGGACCACCCCGTGGATTAATCTATAACATGTGAAACATTTGAATAAAGCCTTATTCAATTTGAATTATAAATCCTTACGAAAGAAGTTCCGAATTCATATCAGGCACTGGAGAATTCAGTTTTAGCACTTCCTTCACAAAGCTTAGCAGACTGTGATCGGCTGTGATATTTATACTTTTTTATCGACACAGCTAGACTTGTGTTTACATACGGCAAATGAAAAATATAATATTGTTCGTGCTTATGGCGTATGAATATACGATTTCCAAGCATTATACTGCAATTTGCGTGCACATACGTCAAGTCAATAGTGAATGACCATTTGATTTTTCGTGACTTACGTTGCAAGAGAATAAGACATATGTTAAAACAATTCTTAAACTATTTTTTTCGTAAATTGCATGAAGATTTTGACGTAAGTGCCAAAAATTGGTGTTTACGTCAAAACGATACGTGAACTTGATGATTTTGATGGATATACGTCAAAACCATTCTCAATATCTCAGCAACGATAAATCGGATAATAGATTTGAAAAGAGCGCCTCCGAAAACATAAGACTGCATACCCAGTTCAAGTTCAAAAAATGCAATTTGGCGTATACGGTACTTCAATACCAGGGCGACGATATTGAAATAATTTAAATAAATAATTTGCATGAATATTTAACTATACAGGCAATGAATATTACAAGTAGCGCAATAACGGATACTGATCAACCCTCGTGTAGATATCTTATATATTCCATGATGGCAGTACTACTCCTTATTCTTTATTTTAATCACATTTTAGAAAAGGATTCAAAACAACTAAAAAGAGCCGTATTTTATTTTGCAATATCATCTACTACGAGTATAATTGTCGAAATCAATCGCAAAACCACCCAAACTGTGGTGTTTGGACAAAATCTACTAGACCAAAGACAAACAATCAAATCTATTAGACCAAAGACAAACAATCAAAAATTGTAATACATGTAGTTAGCTGAAAAAAAAATAATGTTTGAGTTCAGGCCAAACTAGTGCCGTGCAATTCAGGTTGCATTTAAAAGACCTTAGGTCTTACAGACATATAGTTAAAATTAAAAAAAAAAAGATGCGTTACCACCTTCATATTCCATTTTCAATTTGGGCATTGACCATTATTGTATAGTTCATAATAATTATACAAGCTAATATTCCACTGCAAGCCACATCCATCTTCCACTGAACAACTCTGCAAATATCGTACTCTATAGTCAAGAGAACTGAATGATTAAGTTTTCTAAGGCAGAAAATTCAGTAGTTTCGAAAAATAGTTCATCACAATTTAAAATAATTTCCAATTGATACATGTACATAAATTCGTCGTTAAAATTAGAATTAGTTTTGCAAAAAATTTGAAATTAAAAAATGAATAATATTTTCCCACTAATTTTGGAAACCCTGAGCACAAAGGATTTGTCTAGTAATTGCATCAAAATACAAAACGGATAAAATATTTCAAGAATTGTGCATTTTTTTTTTGTTTCAGGTGAGAAGCAGTCAATCCTTCTGAAGGAACTACGGGAAAAATTCAAGAATGCAAATCTTAAAAGCAGCAATTTTAAGAAAGATTTTGAGCAGGCATTAGAAATCGGGGAAGACCTAGGAATACTTAGATCTGTGGGTGAGGATATACGTTTGCCCTTTAAACTTCAATCCAAACCTCAACCGAAAGTGAGTCATAGCCAATCGGCTACTGAAATTGTCTCGAACAAACATAAATTGGTAACTAACTTTTAAAATATTTTCTTGCTAATATTTAATCATTTATTTTTGTCCATCAAGGAGACAATTGAAAAAGAACGAAAATCCATCCGTAGTAGAACTCCTAAGAGAAGAACCGGTAATCGTAGCCGAAGTAGAGCACGCTCCAGTAGTCAAAGAAAACTGCCAGGTTCACGGCGAGGTTCACGGCGAGGTTCACGGCGAGGTTCACGGCGAGTTTCACGGCAAGGTTCACGGGGATGAGTAATAAGGGTATTTTAATTTTTTTTGTGAAAGTCGTTTTGGCAATTAAATTTTATTTAATCTGAAATGGAGCTTTTTCTTGTGGAAATTTTACTGAGGCTTCGTTTAGCAGTTCGTCCGTTGATTTTGTTAGAATGTTTCACTTAAGCAGTGACGGCTTAATTTTTGTTTATAATGAGTGCATACTCAAGGGGATTTTTGTTATTCTTTTTATGACAAGTCACGATGAGAGCATTTCGAAAGGGAGAGAAGAGAGAGGGGTTCGAAAGGAGGTGTCGGTGCACATTGGTTTTGAATTCCTGCACATTGCAATGACTGGGAAAGATAAGAGGGGAAAAGCATTCCACATTCGCGTAGTACGGCTAAAGAAGTATTTCTGAACTTGACAGTACGACCGAAGGTGGGTTCGAGGGTAAACTGATGGGCATTCCTGAAGGCGCTAGTATTATTGTTTCTTGAATTGTTTAAATGCACTTGCAATTTTGCTAGAGTATAATCTTTGCAAATAACAGTAGAAAAGAGTGAGACAAGAAGCTTTACGACAGTGTTCATCGATGATATTATCGCGGAACCAATTTGGGTTCAAAAGAAACCACTCGGCAGTGCATGCTGTAACAAAAAGTTTCAGATATCAATTGGAACTTGAACGCCAAAAGAAGTACACAGCTGCACGGTTTGGGTCGACGGAATAATTTATAAATTAATTCGATATGAATTCCCTCAACATCTAATAAAGATGAGCATATGGCAATGATATCTGACAAAAGATTTGTTGTAACAAAAAGAAATTACACGACGACTAGAGTTTATAATGTCCTAAATGGTCTTCTGCAGGGAACAGTAACTACATAGCACCTATTTCATATTTTTATATCTGATATAATCAAGGAACTGCATTATTCGATAGCATTTGCTGATGACGTTACACTGTAAGCAACCGGGTCAAGAATTGAAGAAATCCAAACAGAACTTCAACGCAAATTCGATAGATTTCAGGAGTTTTGTTCTGAATGGAAATTTAGCATTAGCTTCGCAAAATGTGAAACCATACTGTTCCGCACCCCAATAAGTCGCAGCAATTCAAATTTGAGACGCAACTTGAGAAATCTCAAAATAATCTGCCCTATCGAGGTAACCGTCGGAACGGAATTCTCTCCGAATTACTACGAATCGGAGACATTTTGCTTCCAGGTAATTCTCCGATCGGCTGATCGGAAATTCTGTCCGACGAAATTCAACGCATGCCATTTGTATGCAATGAAGTACTTTTAATGGTTTTATTTATGACACATACAAACAAAATATTCTCCGAACCGAAGTCCTCCGACAAGTTCTCGTTGCGGAAAGTGTTTACTTTTTAAATAAATTTTTATTTAAAATGTAAGTCATGAAGAAATAAATCTTATGTGCGTTAACTTGTGGACTTTTTGTGTTTAGGCAGAACGAAAAAACAAGTTCTCAGCAATATGAGCGGATGATGAATCTGCCCAGTGAATATATCTATATTGCATATCTAAAATTACACAAGGACACCAGAAGTTGTGGCTGTGTTTTAGTTTTGCATACATCATATATTTTTTAAATGTTTGTAGTGACACCATCAGATAGATAATTTGTTTTGTATTTGTGCTCCAAAACAAAAGCAAACGAATTTTTATTGAGGCGAAAGTTTTTCTTCAATCTTGAAGGGAATTATAGAATTAAAGCTACGTCAGGTAGTTCGCTTATATTGATTTCGTTTTTGCAATGTTCTTTTATTTTCTAAATAAATAATATTGTATTTCAAAAGTTTTTTTTTCAAATTATTCTTTTGTTGACAGTTCAAACGGAAACAAAAGACATATCTTTGGAAATAGGGAGGGGCTTTATTCGATAGTTTTGATTTTAAAATCGGTGCATCTAATTACATTTCTTAAAAACGCTAGCGCATTATAATTGAAAAAAATACTTTCCTTAAACAATAAATTACACTCTTTCGCCAATTTATCATGGTTTAAGACGTTTGTGGTGTTTATTAAATTTAAAAATATCGCAAATTTATCGCGTTTTCGATAAATCAGTTAAGTTGCACATCTCTGCCTGAAGTTTATGTCCATCGCAATGCGTCGTCGTATTTCTTTAGAATTTCTTCTGATGAAAGCTACTTCGAACTGAAATTGAATTTCGACGAAGATGCGTTTGGGAGAAAACTCCGCTCCGAGGGTTACCTCGATAGGGGAGAATGAGTTCAAATGTACGAGTAGATATTGTGAAGTATTTGGGCAAGTTCATTTGGACAAGTTTTTGTACTATCATGACCACATAAATATTCAATTTGCAAAAGGCCAGAGCGGCTCTTAAAATCCTTTTATATACCTCAGATCCGATGTGAAGATCATTTGCTGCCAAGCTTTTGTTCGTCAAATTCTGATTTATGCGAGTCCAGTATGGTGGAACATTTATCCATCATGTATGGAAAAGCTAAGAATGTTCGGGAGAAAATGTCTTAGTGCTTGCATGCAGATGTACAGGAGCGAACATTCCGACTTTCGGCATTATATTTGAAATAAGAAATTATTGAATGCTTCCGGTGTTTCCAGAATTGATAACGTTATCCTGGGCCTAGCAAGGAATCATTTTGACAGATCAGCAAATGTAACGGAGAACAAATTAATCTCATGCTTATTCTATCCTAACCCTGAGTATTATTTCAGAAATATAATAGAAAGTGGATATATACCTCCTAAGGCATTCTTATTTCTGGGCACACATGGCTATCTTTCAGACCCAACAAACGTACAAATTATATACCATGTTACAAGACGAGAAGCTGACAAAATAATTAAATATGTCCCAGCAAACATAGGGGATGGTGAAACTATGTTAAGATATTGCGTGAGCATACCTAAAAAAAGATAAAAACAACTCCGAAAGATTCAATCGAATAAAATATTGCTGACTTGATTGGGCTGGAAGTATCACATAATGAAGCCTAGTCAGGCCTTGCCATGTGATTGTTAATTTATCGATTATTGGTAAAAATAAAACCGTGATCGATGGAATGGATCACATGGCAGCGCCTGGTACTTTAACCCTTTGATATAAGTTAGGTGTAGTTAGATTTAGTAAGTGTTAGTTAGATTTAAGTTTTTAGGTGTAAATTTAAAGCGTAAGGGGTTTTGATTACCCTTAATATGTCCAAGCACAGTGCGAGCGTTAGGTGAGTAGGAAAGGATGAAAAAGGAGATGCCGATGCAGATTGGTTTTAAATTTCTGAATATCAAAATGGGAGGGGAAAATAGAGTCGGGTAATTTATTCCACATTCGTGTTGTACGGCTAAAGAAAGAATCCCTATACTTAATAGTACGTCCGAAGTTGGGCTCAGGGTTGATGAGCATTCATAGAAGCGCGAGTATTACGGTGGAACAGTTTAAGGGTTTCTTCAATGCAAGTGCCGCTCATGGAAGGGGGGTGGGTTCTGCTTTAACAACAGAAGACAGCACTGAGTTTTTGAAGCATTGAATTCTACACGGTTTTTTAGTCCAATGGACAATACTGCCAAGATCAGAGCTTATAACTGCCGTTGCAGTTGCACATCCGAAGAACAAGGAGGTGCGTCTGAAAACAAATATGAAAAGCTGAGAGTACTATCGTCAGCAAAACAATTAAGTGGGTTAGAAGTTCCAGATAAGGGATCATTAATACAAATGAGAATAAGGGTCGGAGACAATACCGAGCCCTGGGGCACACCAGCATTTATTTTGTGGATATTAGACTTGTCCGAATGGTAATTTCTACGAAGAGGAGATTCATCGATACCAAATCCAGGCACTGTCGATAAGAGGGCTTGATGCCAAACTCTATCAAATGCTTTTGAAATATCAAACGCAATAATCTTACTTTCTCCAAAACGATGTTAAGATTTGTGCCACTATTCAGTGAGATATACCATCACTAGTGGACGTATTGCTACGAAAGCCATACTGCCGGTCGTTAAGGAGCTTTAGTTAATCAGCGTTTCCATGACCTTGGAAAGAAGGGAAGTAAGTGCAATTGGACGGTAACAAGAGGGTGAGGAAGATTCGCCTTTTCTAGGGACATGCTGGTCAAATGCTGTTTTCTATCCACTCGGAAAGAGACCTGTAGAATAGGACAGATGGAAAAGCTTACGCAGTGGTTGAAGCGTTGAAGGACACCTTGCGGAACGATGGGATACTATCCGGGCCAGCGGATTTGTGTATATCAATGTCTTTGAGGACTCTGGCAACTGCACGACTTCGAAAGAAGATTCGTCCCATATAATCGTTTACGCTCTCAAGTACTGGATGAGTCATAATACTTTCTGACACCGTCGAATTAACAGCGAACTGCCCTGCAAGCAAATTGGCATTTTCACGATAACTGACAAAAGGGGTGTCATTAAAGACGAGCGTTGGAACCGAAGACGAAGTTGAGTTTCGAATGTTTTTTACAAATGACCAAAAATTCTTACTACCTTTGGGACAGTGTAGTATTTGCCTTAATTGTTGGTCATGCAAAAATTTGGTTCTACGAATGTGAACGTTACAAGTCTTTCTAGCTAGTTGAAACTTTTTCCGGTTTTCCTCAGTGGGGTTGGCTTTATAGTTCCGGAAACTTACTTCTCTAACCCTAATAGCCTCTTTACAGCTCGAATCAAACCATGCATTTTCTTTCGGTTTGATAATTTTCACCCTATTCGGGTGAAAATTTCTCATTCCGTGAAGAATTAAATTTGTTATCATATCTGCGCTGGAGTCTACGTCACAATCGAGGAAGCATAGTGACCAGTTAAAGTTCCTGAAGAAGTTATTTAGACCGTCCCAGTTGGCTTTCTCATATTGCCAAACGGTTCTCTTAGGTGACTTTTCTTTAACTGGATGTTGTTGGCATGAGAGATTTGCAGATATGACACAATGGTCTAATATGCCTAGAGGTGATAATACACTTACAGTGTATTTATTAGGGTCAGAGGTAAGAAACAAGTCTAGCATGTTGCCGGTTTGACCTGTAACGTCAGGGTTTCGTGTCGGCTCGTCAACAATCTGAGTCAGTTGGTTTAACTCAACAAAGACCGCAGCATACCTTCCTTCGGGTGTTGTCTGGCTCGTAAACCGGAGGCAGCTAGAATTGTGTACATTAAGATCGCCCGTAATGACGTTTTCATTGCGAGGATAATGTGAAACAATTCTTTGAATGGAGTCGGCCAGAGCATCAAATTCGTTAAAAGTTGAATCTCTGTCCAAATTTGGGCTCCGATAAATAAAACAAGTGTGTATGATGTGCTTATTTACCGTGAATTTTAACCACATGAAATTAAAATTTGTTTTTGAGCACAAACCATATTGTGGTTTGAAGTTGGTACGCAATATCCTTTCTTATGTATACGGCGAGACCATGGTGGAAAAAGAAAAATGGCACTAAGGTATACCCAAACAGATAAAATTCCGAAGAAACAGAATTTTCACCTATTTGGGTCTCACTGAGTGCCAAAACAGCTTGCCTGTTTTTAACAGTGTGGACATACACGGCACACACATGCTTTCTAAGCCTACGAATATTGGTAAAGTCGACCCTAAATACACAAACCGATAGCCGATTTTTAAAAATTATACCTCATTGGATTTGTCTTGATGACGCGAAGAAAACTAAGTACTTGAAATTCTTGAAAAAAAATTTTTTTAATAATTTGTTGTCATAGTTTTTTTTATGAAAGAATTAAAACAATTTTTCAAAAATCATGAAAACCACTTCTATTTAAATTTGTTGCTTAATTTCTAAGTATATTAATTTAAACTAAAAGTCATTTTCGTCAGACTCAATTTCATCGTTAGAGTTTTCATCATTAAAAACATTTGGGGCAATGATTAAGACAAATACTTCTTTAGGTAATATTCTGATGGTTTTTTTAGGCATTTGCCTTAAGCTGGTTATTAAGGGGTCAGATGTGGTGAGCAATGAATTTAAAACATCTTCATTGCACTTTTTTCTAGAACATTTCCTCGAAAAATATTCACGATATGTTTTAAAATCCTTATTTCTTGCTTCCTGTGCTTCTTCCGTCAATTGACCTAGATTTGTAGATAGATTAAGCTTTAAGATTATGTAACTATCAAATTTTATTAAAATAATACCTATTGGAAGAAGTACAGAATGAACAACATCAGGACCGTGGATTAAAAGCTTGTGCACTGTAGGAGGCATATAATACCATGGATAAAGGTCCACAAAATATTTGGCAGTGTCAAGTGTGAAAGCTGTGAAATTTTCAATATGGATATCATAGCCACTTGAAATTGCTACTAATATGGAATGCATCTTCTCGATTAATATTTTATCGACACCCAAGATTTCAGATGCGACTCCCGCGTTGCTTAAAAAAACGCCTAGCAGTGTTGCCATCATTGGAGTTTCCAAACCTGGCTTGGGTTGATCTACAATAAAACCCATTTGATTTCTAAAATTTTGTTGGATTTGGCAGCAACTATGTCCTTATCTTCCTTACAAATTTTCCATTTTCTTATTGGAAGCATATAAGCAACATGTAAGAGACACTCAAAAGATCGAATCCAGCAATGCAGTACGGACAATCCAAACTGCAATGCACTCGGATTGTAAGATCTCAACAACAGCTTTTCGATTTCGTTGAAGTCCTTTGAACTAGCACCGCATATATAACAGCGCTGAGAAGAGGTTGTATATTATTAGTTTCTTTATTTCAAAATAAACGTTACAAAATGTATATACAAAAGAATATATGGATATGGCAAGGTGCCGTCTGCCAGATAATGACATTTCATAAGAAAAGATAAATGCATAGATACATAATTGATAGAATTATAATTTGTAATTTAAGAAAGTTTTATGAAAAACAAAGAAAAAATTGAATTAAAAGATAAGTGCAAAATACAGTGTTGTTACTTAAAATTTAGATTTATAGTTTAAGATACAAAAAATAAAAACAGTTTTTACCTATTTTTTAAATTGGGTTTGGTATATATAAATCAATAGATATATGTATAATTAAAAAAGAAGAAACCAGTGAATAAAAAAGTTTTGAATCAAAGTAAAAGGTTGAGATGATAATTATAGATATTTCAAAAACTATTTCTATACGACAGGGCATGGTCACAAAATTTGTAAAGATTAGTCCAGCCCAGGGAACCATTCAAAATGTCTATCAGTTGTGCTCTAGAAAGGACACTTTTCTGGAAGTAAAGCCTTCGAATCTCTTGTAAAATAGGGCAAGTGGCTACAAAATGGTATACATCATCTCGCTCATACCTGTTGCAGAAGTTACACAGAATTGGTAGGTCAGAACGATAAGGAACATAATTTAGATTTAGAATTTCTACTCTAGCTCTAAAAATAGTGCTAATAGCCCTCACAAGAAGATCTATTCTGAAATAACTGGAAGATTGAAGCCGGTGATTTAAATCTCTATATAAACCTCTTGTTGACGATGCAGATGCACGATTTAAGTGTTGAACATAGATTTGTTCATCTACTTTTGATATGACATTCGCAAATAGCTGCTGCCAATAATCTAAATTTGATTCAGTAAGATTTAAGGAGACGCCATGAGATTGTGCAAGAGCTTTCCATTCTTTGAAAGGTGCAGATTGTGTCCGTAAAAGGTGAGACATAATGGACTTGTGAAGACTTTCTCCAGATTTTTCCATGGTTTTTAATTAAAAGTCGGAATTAGCTTTTAAGTTCTTGATATAAATAGGGGTGATACCTGACTCAACGTGGATGGCATATATTGGAGTCGAATTTGGTAGGCGAAACAAACGCTTGAAAAAGAACCTTTGAATGAGTTCAAAATCCTCAAAATATGTGTAGCCAAATGCTTGAACACCATAACACATACATGTATTGATGGTTGCTTCAAAAACCCGATATATTGATCCCAAGTCTATACTTTGGTTTGCAAAAAAATTAGGCCACATAACGCTCAGTCCAATTTTGGCTTCCTTACTCTTTTCCTTCACATGTTTTGTAAAGCTTACATTTGCAGACATCAGTACTCCCAGATATTTGAATTCCTGTACGACCTCTATGCGCTCGCCATTGAGAAACCAACTTTCCTCTCCTAATCTTTTACGTTTTCGAGCTTCATACACCATAATTTTTGTTTTTAGAGCATTAATCCTTAAATCCCACTTATTGCAGTACCTATGTAGCTTGTTTATTTGAAGTTGAAGAGAAGAAGGGTTGTCTACCAACAGTACAAGGTCATCCGCATAGAGTAACACTTTGACAGAAATGTTTGAAATGCTGATGCCCCCAGGTAAGCTGTCGCAGATATCGTCGATAAAAAGAGCAAACAATATAGGACTTAAGATAAATCCCAGAGGAACACCTGTCGTTGTCTCAAACCAGTTCGATGTATCCGACCCATCCCAGACTGTTGCATAAGTTCCACACAAAAAATGTTCATATATCGAAAGGAATTTTCTAGAAATACCAATTGAAGCCATTTTGAATATCAAGGCTTGACGGTTGACAGTGTCAAAGGCTGCTTTGAAGTCAACAAAGCAGGCATATAGTTTTTTCTTCCTTTGAGTATATTTGCTGGTAATACTTGACAACGCGAAAAAATGGTCAATGGTCGAAAACCCAGTACGAAAACCCGCTTGAAAAATGCTTAATCGTTGGTGTGATTCTATCCACTTTGATAGCCTAATATATAAAATTGTAGCGAAAACTTTTCTAATTGAATTTAGTATTCATATTCCTCTATAGTTTTCGGGCAAACTAGCATCTCCTTTTTTGAAAATCGCAAAAATAACAGCTTTTTTTTTTAAGGAAGAGGTTGTATTTGTAAGAGCATTGCACAATTTTCCGTCCAGCATGGTAAAAATCAGTTTGTGGGAAACTTCAACAACTTTTTCCTCGATGCTAATAATAGAACGACACAAAGCCTGAATTTGAGCATCAACTCGATGCTGCTCAGCTTCCGATACTTGTGTAGATTCGTTTTTATATTCGAATTTTATTGGGCGACAATATCTGGTTGATGACGATGTCGGATTTTGCCACACAACGATTTTTTTAGAGGAACATTTGCAAACAAGTTGGATGGGAACGACCGAAGTTATAAAAACACTGGAATCATCAGCTTCCATTTCAACAAAGTTCTGCTTGTAAGAACTATGGCCGGAACTCCCATCGAATCCCCACTTGCAGATCAAACACAAATTTCGAAGTTGTTCCTCATTTAAAGTTAGTATAACTTCTTTTTGAGCCAAAATCAAACGATCTACAGTATGATACATTAATGCCTGCACTGTTACTTCTGCTGAACTATAAGTCACATGCATTTCTTCTTTTTGCGGATAGCACATTTTTTTTGCATTTTGCACTACTTTGTAGGAAGGAAACCTTTCAGGGCCTTTTGCTCTAATAACATTATATTGATGCCTCGTTAACTTGGCCTCTACCATAACTGAAAGTGCTTCCTCACCTGACATCGTTCGTGTGCGTTGCCGTTCCTTACGAAAAGCATTTTAATAATAAATCTCTCGCCGACGTTGATTTTCACCAGGTTTCCCAAACTTGTTTTTTCTTCTATGGGTCTTGACAGCTAAATGTGAAAATTTGTACCAATTCGTACGATTTTTCACGCTACCAAACACTAAAATCGGAGCAATTGTTCCATGGATTTTGACAGCTCATAGCTTGACAGGTAGGCAGCGAACTATAGTTTGACGTTTTGATAATACTTTTTTCCAAATGTCATACAAGAGGCTTAAAATCAACTTTTGCCGGAGGTAAAATTTGAATTTTGTAGAGGATTCTTAATCCATCTAATTCGGTACGATGCTTCAATGGATTTTGACAGTTCATGACTTGACAGGTAGGCAACTTACTAAATCTTGACATTTGGATAATATTTTTTTTCCAAATGTCATCCAAAAGGTTTAAAATCACATTTTTAGGAAGCAATAAATAAATCGAAAAATTTCGATTTTTTTAGGTAGAATTTGAATTTTGTAGAGGTTTTTTTAATTCATTTGAATCGGAGACATCCATAAATGGTTTTTGACAGGTCTTGGCTTGACAAAACCGGTTAATTTATTTTTTTAAAAAATCGAACGTTGTATTTGGGTACTCTTTTTTTTAAATATATTATTTGTTATTGCTATGAAATATATTAACTTACAAAATTCTTCCAAAATGTTATTTCCGCTTAACTCAAAAGACAAAACTGATTCACGAGTTTGTTTCATACATTTTCCCGCATTTTACTTACCGACGAACTGCTAAGATACTACAACCATACTCTATATTTGTAAGCCGAACAATGCGTCTTATCTTTATCTTACATCTTTTTACTACTAAAAAAAACTAGAAAGAAACCAAGACTAAGGATGATACCAAGACCGAGACCGAGACCGAGACTAGACCGCACATTAAAATTGTCTAGAGAAAAAGGCAAGACCAAGGCCGAGACGAAACTTGGTTAGGCGAGACCTGGACCGAAACCGCGACGAGACTGAAATTATTCGATTTTGACGAGACCGAGACGAGATTAACAAAAGTCTCGCCTGGTCTCGTCTCGTTACCAGCCCTAATTTTGCAGCAGCTGGATGACCTTCAGTTCTCAAATTGAGTTTTGTTGCAAAGCCTAGCTGAGAAGTTGACATCTCTTTTCGAATATTTTTCGTCTCCAAACTGATAACACTACTTACTTAACACTTGTCTTAAGAGTGAATGAAATGTGACTTACATTTAGAATTACGGAGTACAAACAAATACTTAAAAATATAACTGTTTAAGCTAATGAAAGCTTAGAATGTGTGCTAACGGGAAAACCAGTTTTTATTTTCATCTCTTACAATTTTTTTTTTTTAGTCGGCTTAGTAGCGTGCCCAGAATCGAGGAGGTTCTGCCTCAGTTAGGCACCGTTCACGGGTCTGCAACCCATTAAAAAAGTAACACACTTTCCATTTTGGGAGTTGGGGTCGTAGTTTTAAAATAATATATTTTTCTGTTTAATCTTTATACGCGGTATATAAACACTACACAGATTTGTTAAATCCAAATTAAAATTTAGCTCCTGTGGGAAAGTACATCCCAAGTGATAGCCTTCGTAGTTTAAATTAAACCACTTCAGACTCAAGGAGTAAAAAAAAATGTAAAAGCATAAAACCTCTTAAGCGAATTATCACATTTAACCTTAATTTTATCGTTATGCATTAAAGCTGAATTAATATTAAAACTTTTTAAGTTTACATAAAAAAAAAAACTGACCAACTAACTTTTCATGTTGTCTTGATGGTTCTTGCAAGAACGTAGCGTTATTTTCTTCTTCTCTACAATTGGCCTATAAAATCTTGACGATAACGTGTCTTTTCTTTATAGTTCCAGACTTACAATATTTTACTTTTAATGTACTATCCTCAATATTCAGTCATTTGGGCGGTGTTCCATTTTAACACTGCAATGCGGATCATTAATGCAAGTCACGAAGTCAACTGTATAAGACGAACGGGAAGATTTTGCTAAGAAACGTACCTAACCTACTACCAAAGCAGAATTATTCCTTGTTCAATCTTTCAGCCAAGCTAGAAGGAAAAAAAAAATTATTTAAGTATGTTTGAACTTTATATCACTTTCGGGATATGTATTGAGAAGTTTTCATATCCGTTACCAATAAAACTCTCAACCGGCAGAGATACATTTATCCGATATATTTTTTGGGAGTGTGAATCCACCCATCCAATCCAGCGCGGCGCAGTGCAGAGCGCAACAAAACAAACAGAGCATATACAAAATGTGTTTCGTGAATCTAATTCCCATTCCCTTAACAAACAAATATTCGCATAGCCTCGTCGCGTCGCGTCGGTCGCTTGGGTTCATCCTCTTCGTCGTCCTTGTAGTCGTTCGTTGTCAAGGAACTTTTTTAAAGTTTTTTCTTTTTTTCTCACGTGTTTGTGTTTTTGTCTTTTTTTTTGTACGTGAAAAGTTTCCTTTCATTTGATTAGAGTTACTTCCTGCTGTTGTCTGCACTATACTGGTCCTGATTCTATGGTATAGCTAAAAGGGATGTAGACGGGGGTGATTTAGCTTCGCCTTGCTGGTTAAGGTATCCAGCTTTATACACATGGATGATGTATCTTTTTGTTCGCACATTACTTTGTCTTCCATGAAACGATGTGTCATCATTGAATTAGGTCACGCCTCATTTCCGGAAATGATAAGATTAACTTTATGTTTCTTTTTTTTTATTTATTTGTTTTCGGTGACGGTGTGTAGGTTATATCCTTCAATAAGCTCGTTAGCCAGTTATGTTTTTTTTGGTGGTGTTTATGAATACCAATTTAAAGTAAAGCTAATCGCATTTGAAACATGTTAATGAGCACCCACTTTAAAGTATTGCTGCTATGTAAAAGATGCCTAATCGAAATTGAGATGTTGAATATAATTTAAGCTTAAATAATTATAAATTTTACAGAAAGGTAGTCTATATCCGCTTATTCAGCAGCTAAAAATATTTTGGCTTGTGCGAGTCATGCGGAAAAAAAAACGAAATAAAATAAATTGTCAAGGTAAAATCTAGCGCAATAAAGACTATTCTTTAAGTTTCATTTTCCTTTCTCTCCATATTTCTTTCCACAGATGTTTCTTTCAACCAGCGTTGCAGGAAAAAAAATTGTAATTGCCAACGCTGACAACAGAAAATGCCATTTTAGGCTACCCGCCCATACAAAGTGCGGCCAAAAATATTTGCTTGTTTTTTTTTAAAGAAACACTGATGTTATTCTTTTAGTTTGTTTATTTGTGCATAATTATAGAAAAAAAACATAAAATATTGATAAAATTAAATTTTTATTAGCTCTATAATTCAGATTTAGATAAGATTGATTTTTTTTATTAGGCAATTTTCTTAAATTTGATATATTAATGGATCGGAAGTTAATAGAAGTCTTTTGAAAAGGTCGTTATTTGTGACAATGCGAGACATTTTTCTCGTGTGATAGAGTCTGTAATTTTTTATATCCTTGTTTCGGGAATCTGCGGCTTCCTCACTCAATTCGCCTATAGAAATAAGGCCATGATGTTCAATGACCGATGCACCATGTAACAACACCTTGTGAACTGAAGCGGGTAAATAATACCATGGATAGGTTTTTATTATCTGCTCAGCTGTCTCCAAAGCAAAAACTTTGAATTTATCGGCTTCGATGTTAAACCCAGAGTTTAACACTTATAAAATTGTGGCACAGCTGTCTATTAACGTTTGGTCGTTTCCGGTTATTTCAGCTGCAATTTTAGGATTTTTAAAAAATATTCTGGCTGTATTGCCATCATTTGAGGAACCACTTCCGCCTGGTTTCGGTCTGTCCACAATTAATCCTAGTTTTTCTCGGAACTGAGCTTGAACACTTTTCTTTTTATTTTCGAATTCAAATTAATCGTCACCTCTTACCTGCCATTTCTTAAATGTATGTCTGTACGAAATGTGTACAAATAACTCGAAAAACCTTATCCATGCGTGAAGTGGAGACAAGCCAAAAGAAAAACTATTTGTATTGACCACCTTTTGAAGGCACAGATCAATGTTATTCATTTCCTTGCGTGTAGCTCCACATATGTAACATTTCAATGATGTGGAGTCGTCCAGCGCGTTACAAACTTTACCGTCCACCATAGTTAAATGAAAACTGTAGTTGACTGACTATTCAACATCTGCGATCATTACAGTTAAGGGTTGCAACGAATTAATTTTGTCTAAAAAGTACTGTTCTTCAGACACAGATACAGCAGCAGTTTCTTTTTTAAACTGAAACGTCATTGGACGACAGTATCGTGTTGAAGCCGATCGAGGATTTTTCCAAATAATTATCTCTTCCGTATCCTTTTTTAACTGAAGCTGCAATGGCACGTAAGATGTGACAAATAAGCCACAGTCTTTCGCGTCAGATTCACGAAAAATCTGCTTGTACTCGCTTTGCCCAGTACTTCCATCAAATCCCCATTTAGCTTCTAAATGAAGACTTTTAGAGGTTTCTTTGCTGAGTGTTTCTAGAACATCTTTCTGAGAAATTAATAATCTAGTTGCTGTGTGGTCAAGTAAAGCTTGTAAATCTACTTCAGCACTTGTTTCCGTTACTGTTAGTTTGTCGGCTTCTGGATAACAGCTCTCCTTTTCCTTCTGAATAGCTTTGTAGCTGGGCAACCCATTTTTTTTTTAATTTTTGTGTTGACAAAGTTTTGAATAAGTAAGTATTTATTTTTTGTTAATTTCGCTTCAACGAAAAGAGATAATACTTCAGAACAAGTTACAGGCAAAGATTTTTCATCTTCTATATCCGAATTTGTTGATGTTTCACGTAAAGCTGTGGCTATAGAATCATCAGTCATTGATAATTCTGCCAAACGTCTTCGCTTAGCACGAGCAGAACATTCCTGAAAAGTTTTCCTGGGACGACCTCGTTGCTGTGACGCACTCGCACTCGTACTTGCATTATTTTCTTCAGCAACGCTTAGTGAAACGATCTCAGATTTATCGAGCCATGCGGAATGAGATCTTATCAAACAATTTTTTCTGGCTTTACTTTTTTTCCAAAATTCCGTTAACTTAACTTATTGCAAACCATAAGAATTCAGTAATAGAGATGTTCAAATTTCACGTCCTCTTCGCCTTCATCAAACCAACTGCATTTGATGCCTTCAAGTATTTGGTTGGCTTGGGTTACACACGTAGAGTTATTTTGACGGATTTCTAGCCATTTGCCAAATAAGAAACGCCGTGAGAAACAGCATTCATAATCATTACCTACCACAGATAAAATAGTTCATACATACAAAATATTTTGTTATGTTTTGTTTCAGTAATTTTATTGTAATGATGTCTACTAAAACTGTTATAACCTCTAAAGGGGAAAAAATCACAAAATTATTTCGAAAAGTAGGACAATATTCTACACTTGAATATCAAATTCATAGAAGGAGCTCGAAGGGAAACCTACTAAATCTCTAATTTACCGCAAATAAATCTATAAAAAAAAAAAATAAAATATGCTCTGCTTCAGAGACCCATACAATTGGACTTGAAGGTATTTAACAATAAAATGTATGGTTTTTAGAAAGACCTTGTCGTTTAATATCCATTACAATAAAATATTGTTCAAACTCTTTTAATACAAGTTATCACTTTTAAAAGTTCACTATCAAAAAACTGCACCGATAAGCAAACTGAATGTTTTTATATATGTTAACTTTGAATGTCTATAAAAGAATGAAGAAAGAGTAACGCGTGAATTTTTTTTAGTTTTGGTTTAACGGGAGTTTGAAAAACGTTATTGACTCTTTGAATTCTTGATTGCTCACATTAATTTTTTTTTATTTTTGGCCTATGAAGGTACCCACTGTGCACTGGGTGCCCCCAACAAAAACGTAAAAAAATTCCGAAGATTTCATATGTAATTTTTAATTTTATTTATTGCTCTTCAAAACTTAGGGAGTAATAAGAGTAAATAAACAAAAAAATTAATAAATTATGAATTAATAGATAAGATAAAACAAATTTATTAAACGAAACATAACAAAAAATTAACAATATAAGTCTTTAAGTTTTATGAAATGCTGGCAAGTTTTAGCCTTTATTATTTCATTAAACGACAGAACTGATTTTATAACTCTACATTACCATCCAAAATAAAAATTTTCGAAGCTGCTATTCGCTCCATAATGTGGTATGGCGGGCAAGTTTGGGATGGCAAATAATACGAAGATGTAGAAAAGCTGTTCTTTTTGAAAAAAAAAACTCTTACGGCTACCATCAACCACTCCTAATTATATGCTGCTACTTGAAAGTGGAATGTCACCTCTTTATGTTTTCACGCTTCAACTTAGCATGAACTATGTGACCAAAGTTCTTAACGAGGAAGACGATTCACAAGAAGGCACTTAGAACGAAAACAATGTTCTACAAGGACTGGACAAATACCGTAGCCAAATACAACATTCTGCTGGACCTAACAGAAAAAAATATCCCAGAATGGAAAGACAGAACCAACAAATTCGTTCTTGATGTGAAACAGGCAATGAAAATGGAAAGCATAACACAAGCTGAAAATTCATCACGTTTTTTGTATCGGCAACTCGAACATCAACAGATTAATTATTTGAATTTTGGCCTCAGTACTGCACAAATTTCTATGGTAATTCGAGTGAGAAGAGAACTAATCAAGTTAAATTACATGCCCCATCGCGAAGATAGTTCATCAATCTGCCCCCTCTGCAACACAAGGGAACACGAAGACGTGATACACTTTTTTGGTGCCTGCCACATCCTGAAAAAAATAAGGCGATACCATTATGGAGTCAATCTGATGAATATTGAAGATGTAAAACGTATCGTATAAATATCAGTGAAAATTGGTGAAAACATGCTTCATATTGATACACAGCTCTCAACTATAGAACAAATATTATTAATGAAAATTTCTGAAATAAATAACAAATCCACATTTTCATATTTAAACATTTGTAAATATACTTTTTAAAATTTAAATTTTGTATAACCTTGTATAACTGTTAAATTTGTTGTCATTTCTCGGCAGACGGCTAAGGCATGCTTAAATGTACTTAGTATTAAATAAATACAATTGTAAATTTTATAAATGAATTAATAAAGTACCAAATAATAAAATAAAAAAAATAATAAAAAAAACTCTACATATAATGCCGGTCGTCCACTACGTACTTTTCATTCAACTCCATCTTTGGATGCAAAAATTTACAACCTTTTACACTATTGCATAAACTTGCGTTCAACACAACAAAATGAGTTGGGGGCTCCGTACACATAGTTAAACGTATAGATAAACGTAGTGAAATGTTGAATAACCTCGTACACCTAGTTGATCAACTCGTTTAATTGTTTGAGAACTCCGTACATCTTGTTGATCAACGTATTCAATTGTTGAATAGCTTCGTACATATTATAGTTAATAAATTTTCTCAAAAGGTGAGTAACCTCGTACACTAGTTGATAAACTTGTTCGATTTTGACAAAAAAAAGTTTTTTCAAGTTGATTAACTGCGTTTTTCATACGCTTGTTCAACAAGTTGATGGACGCACTCATCCAACGCAACGCACAACATATATTTTCACCTCAGCGGCAACCAACACCAAACTAAATAAAAAAAAGTTGATCAAGGAGTTGAACAAATAATGTGCAACACATTATCTTAAAAACGTTGCTCAAGGCGTTAAACCAAAATTTTCAACGAGCAACTCGTACTCGAGCTATTCGCTGAGCAACGATCTCCAACCGGATTAAACTCGTTGGTTGTATGGAATTGAGGACATCGTACATTAGAGTTGAATGTGTTAAACTTGAAATTAGTGTGTTGAACGCGTAATGGCGACCGGCACATTAAGAAAGTCGATTTTTATTATGGGTCTTAATGTTATTAATGCGTGAAACAACCCGTTTCAGCTGAAGCACTACCATGTGGTAAAACTAAGTTTGGTCATGAGCTTGGATATATTTGAAAACATCTGCTCGTCGATTCCTAGGGTGCCATTTGAAGCGTTTGAGTGCCAAAATGCCATTTAAATTAAAAAGTGTCAAAAGTGCACGATCGTGCCACTTCGGCAACGTTGCTTTCAACTAACTGAGAGAGAGAGAGAAAGCGGCTATGACCCAGCACCAGCGATACCACTTTACTTTAATAGAAGTAGATTTACTTAAATTTCAGAAAAAAATTGAAATCTGCTTCTACTTCGCACTATTGTTAAATTCTTTATATCTACTTCACTTTTAGAAATCAAGTTTTAATCAATTTCAATTTAAACAAAAACAAAAACTTGTATCTACTTAAAACAAAAATTATTTAAAAAAATGCTTAACACTTTTTCAAGTAATGCCCTAAACAGATGTGCAGCTTTTTCACATGCAGCGAAAATAAATTACAAAGGTTCTTATGAGGATTCACACATTCCAAAAGCTGCATGCAGCCCTCTCTGCACGAAGTCTCTATTTCTAATTGGCTGCCAAGTTTCATTCCAACCACAACAGCAAAAAAAATCTGAAATGATTCGCACTTGGCTTAATGCCAATATTGACTTAAAAAATAATATTTTTTGTTTTATGATTTAAAAAATGGGAGAATATCTATGAATTGGTTAAGAAAAATACACTCTTATATGATAATGTTCGTATTATAAGAATAGTCATGAGGGACAAAATGAGAATACGAATTTGTTTTTTTCTTTTTATTTCATTTAACATTCATTTTCAGTAAATTCAAAATCTTTTACCGCACAATGACTGTTCTCACAGGGCACGTTCAGATGTTGATACGATAGCCTATCTAAGAAAGGTTACTATCTATATAAGTTCCTAAACATCAAAAACCAGATTAAATTTGTATATTTTCGTGCAAATGTTATGACATTTCTCATGGGATACAAGAGTATACCAAAGTTTTTCGAACAGCTTGAGATTTACTTTTTGGTAGCAGCTGTTTTATCAGCAGCTGTGTTTTAAGACGGATTACAACAACACCTACCTATACGCATAACCATGGATCGATTTCTGAATGTGGAAATAATTTTGGCACAACTATGCATCATAAATGTCAGAGAGTATGCACATGTGTTTTTGATGCAGCGTTGTATGCAGCGATGCGTGCAGACATGCTGCACATCTGTTTTAGCCATAAGCCAAGACTCACATTTCAAAAGAGTAAATTGCATCTAACTTCACTTAAAACAAAACAAGTTTTACAATTTTCTGATGTTTATTATTGGTTTCGCTTTAATTTCATTTCAAACAAAAACAAGGAAACGAGTAGGTTAAGTACGTCCAAAATGACATACTGTTAGCTATTTTATTAACAAAAAATTATTTAGGGTATTTATCGTAATATGCTTATTATCATATTTCAATTCATTGCACACATTTTAAAATATTTTTTCAGTTTAAAATATATAAGATAAGTGCAAACAATTACAAAAATCGTTATTAAAATCTATAAGAAAATCCATTTTGTCCATGTAGTATGGAAAAAATGACATATTTTATATGGACAAAATAGCATATAGCTACGTTTACCATCCGTCCCGTATTATGCTCGACTGTCCCGGCAAGTACAACTGTCCCGTATTTTATTTTTTGTCCCTGGTTTGTCCCGTATTACCATATATTTATATTATTTGAATAACGTTTAATTATATGATTATTATTTGTATGTCAAAGTGCGAATCCGCCTTAACAAATCGTTCAAAGGGATTTACCATAAAAGCATGTTCACTGAACGCATTACTTTGTCACCTTCATTGAGCTGTCAGATTTCGTTTCAAACTGTATATTCACAAACTTCAAGCTGTATCTTCACAAAAAAACACAATACATACATTTGAAATTTATGTCAACATTTTTAAAAAGATAAACCTATGTACTTCTACCGAATGAAAAAAAAAATGTGAGTGTTTAATTGTTCAAACAAATGGAATTTGTTTCATTTAATTACAATACACTTAGAAATTTTGTGAAATGCTTTCAGATAGAAAATGTGAATTCAACGGTAATCTTCAGAGGGAATTTTTCTTCATAAACAACAATGAAAACGCCAATACTGTAACCTGTTGAAAATACGTACGACGTTGATGCCACTTCAAGCAAAATTGTACGATGCTTTTTTAATTTGAAAAAAATGTCAAGGACCTGCAAAAAACATTGCAATTAATGAAGGCAACTGTTGCATGCCTAAAGTTAAGCTAGCAATTAAATGCCTTAAATTAAAATCTAGATTAGGAGAACAATTGATAATTTTGTTTGCAAACAAATTAATCAATGCATAATTCGAAAAATTAATTGACCAAATGTAATGTTAAGCAAGTATTCATCAATTTTACATAACATGTGACGAATACTTAAATCATTAGGATGTATCTTTTAAATAATATGAAGTTTTTAGTTGGGAAATTCTTCGAAACATTTCTTTTTCCACCTTGTTTGACGAATTTGTTTCTCACAAAATTATAACAAAATGGATGGAGAATAAAATAACTGTGGCCGAGAAATGGAAAGACATTTTTTAGCATTTTTGCAAACAAAGTATAAACTTCAAAAAATCTTTTACTTTTTATCGAGTTAGGCCTCTGTCTTCCAGGTTCAAATGCTCCAACCGAAGGAGTGTTTTTCCATAGTAAATAATATTTGAACAAATAAAAACACATAACTGAATGTTGAAACTCTCAGAGCCGTGTTAATGGTCAAATTAAACCATAATTTTAGCTGCCAGGAATTTAAAAAATATTTAATAGGAAACTATAATATCATCAAAGAAATTTGTTAGGCAAAAAACCAAAAATTTTTTGGTAATGTTTTATTAATATTCATTTTTCAACGACTTGGTGAGAAAAAGTTGAATATTAAAAAAATGGAAAGTTTTTGTATTTTGTGCTGTTTTTTTTTTAATTTGTTTGTTTTGTTTTTGAGAATTTTGTACCAAACACGTTTTTCAATTTTCAAATTTATGTCCCAGGTTTTGCTAAGAGAAATATGGTCACCATACAAATATCTGGTAGGTCTATGTTTCATTTTTCTAAAATAAATTAATTAATAGTCAGAATTTGTTGCTCGAAAAAACTTTTTGAAAATATATACCTTGTGGTTTGTTGCTGATTTATAAATGAGTATTCTAGTTAACTACGGTACTTATTTGCTTTTGACTCCGTAACTTTTTTAGCCGGCACGATATCGATGTCGCTCACTAGGAATTTTTCATTTTACTTGTGAGCAGTCGAAACTCTGAAGATAAATTTCAATGAAATCGACCATAAATTATCATCCATTTCGACATATTCAGCCTTATCACGAATTCCATCGTAATCGGAAACTTGTTATGAATCTTGAAAAAATCTATAACAGAATCCATCGTAGTGGAAATGCTCATACAAATTGCCATTACAAACGGATTCTCCGATAACTTCTTTCGGGATTCGTAAGACTTTCCGATTACGATGGAACTCATGATAGGGCTGATTGAAAGAAAAAAACAGTTGATTCACCGCCAGGAACCAAAAAATATCTTGAAGGACGAAAGCTCTTTAGTGACCGGCAATATGACTTTCGTAGCAATATGACCACTGGTGATCTGATGGCATATCTCACCGAACAGTGGCACAAATCTTTACATCGTTTTGGAGAAAGTAAGATTATTGCGCTTGATATTTCAAAAGAATTTGGTACAGTGTGGCACCAAGCTATCTTATCGAATATGCGTGCATTTGGTATCGGCGAATCTCTTCTTCGTGCTTGAACATATTAAGGGTAGTCAAAGTCCCTTTAGTGCGCCCACAACTTCAAAAAGAAAAAAAAACTGGAATTGAAATGAAGACTGAACTGATAACTGAGGTGAAACGCATTTACATATCAGTTTAACTCAGTGTTGCCAGATGAATTACTTAGACTCCCCCCAAATAAAAAAAATCCCCCCATATTTGTACTGAAACAAAAAAAAACCATAACTCTTTTTAGAGTAATGGTAAGGAAACAAATAACTTTATGAAGAAAATTTGGATATAAATACAATATATGTACTTACTCGTACTTTTAATTCGCCCAACTAAGCAAACTTCACAAGCCTAGCTTTGAAACAGCAGACTTTAAAAAATACAAAAAACACAAAACGATTTATGTAGGTATATACATTTATTATTAGTATTTTATTGAAAAATAATCCAATTTTGTACATAAGTTATCAAAGTAGAGCCACACTCATTTTAGTGCTTGTGCAAATGCTTCGACAATTTCTGCAATATCGTCCGAGTTGTTTGCAGCATAAACAACTTCCGAATTACATTTTGCAACCATTGCCTGTGAAGGTTTAAAATCGACACGGCCTTGAGTACCTAAACTGTATCGAACTCTCAAAACTGAATCGGCAATTTCGGTGCTTAACCGGTTTCTTAGTTTATTTTTAACAATATTGACTGCCGAAAATGCTCTCTCTACTGCTGCATTAGAAAATGGTAGGCTTAAGAGTGAAGGGCCAAAATGGACAAATTTTCAAATGTCTTTTCTCCAGAAGAATTAGTGAGGGATGAAACATCTGACCAGAATTTTTCTGGAGTTTCTATATCACACAATTCAAGCCGGTGAAGTATTCTTTACTCATTTAAAACTGCATCCTCGTTTTCACATATGTTGGGAAATTTGTTCACAATTGATGTCATATCGGGCTTTATTTGAGCAGTGGCTGACTGCTGTGAAAATACGCTTATATTTTCCAGAACTTGAATTTTCCCTGGTATACGCTGTTGCAACTGCTCGCATAAATCGATGAGAAAGTCCATGCATCTTTTCTTGCATACCTTAAAATCTTGCTGCTGTACATTTTTGCTGGCTTCCAAAATGTAATGCCCAAGGCATATACAATTAGTTCTCATGACTGAGCCCCGAAACCAAAATGTATGCAACTCTTTTTTGGACACAGTCTACAGCCTGTATGGAGGAATAAGCATACTCATTATCATAAACAGGAGGTTATTTAGATCTCCTAGCATCTTAAAAGGATCTGCGTTATCCGATTGGAAAATCTTGTTGATATTAGTTACAGATTTTAAGATATTTACCAAAAATAGCAAAACAGCCTGTTAACTATATCGCATAGAAGCTGATGGAGATGGCTGGCGGTGAACGATCTTTCTTTATTGGCAACTAAAGCAAAGTGAAGCTTTAATTCATCCCAGTGGTCAACTACCACGACGATAGCTTCATATCTTGATAGCCAGCGTGTTTCAGCCATTTTTGGTATTTTTAATGGTTGATTTCCTTTATGAGTTTGTATATTACTGAGTATTCAGTCTGTCTTTTCGTGCTATTGGCAAACCAATTGTGGTACTCTTTTACCAAAAACTCAAGATGACGCGGCTAGGTTTTACAAGCATGTTCAGCAGGTAATGTAGAGAGTGACACACGCATTTGTCTGTGACCAGCTCTGGAACAGATTCCTTTAAAATAGACGACAGCGAATTGTGTTGGCCAACCATTCCATTCGCACCGTCAACACCAATTCCTATTAAATTGGTCAGCTTTAGCCCATCCATTTCTAGCTGATTTTTGAAAGCTTCTGCAATGGTTTTTGCATCTCCTCCTTCGACTTCCATTAATTTATATAGTGTCGTTACAATCTATTTTTTTTTGTTGGCTAAAATAGATGACCATGACGCAGAGCATTTTTTTGTTGTATCAATTGATGTGCTCTCATCAATTATCATTGAATATAACGAATTGCCTATATCGACTATTAACTCGTCTTGAAAGCAAGGACCTAAGACATTTTTTATAAGGGCAGTGCATTTTGTTCGGTGGATTTGCATTTGTCATATTACCTCAGATTTACCATCAATATTTTTTAAAAGGTGACCTAACTGATCTGCAGTTCTAATTGAACAGTGTTCGCATATAAAGGCAGCTGTCAACGGCCTTGGCTCCGATGAAAGCATCGCTTCCCATAGATCAGCGAAATCAAGCATCGTTGCGCGTGGTTAGTACTAAGATGGGGGACCGTCGGTAACCAACCACGTGCTGTTGACATGTGTTCTTCCTTTCTCTGTCTCTCTTTGTTGTATTAATGTATGTGATGTTTAAAGCCAATGGTCTTCGTTGCCAGTGCTTCAGTGTCTCTACTTCGTAGATTTATCTACGGAGTAGTATAATATGTAATGTAATGTAAATGTATAAAGGCAGCTAGTTGTAACTCTGCGATTTTCCTTTTTTCAGTGATTGTGTTTGGCATAAAATGTGTTATTTTTGTTGATGTGCTTTTGTCCATGGGCTACTAAATCACTACGGTGTGCGTTCATTGTACATTTGCATATCTTGCATAGAACTCTACCGTCTTCACAAGAAACTGGTGAAATCCAACCTGAGAAATTATTAAGTGATTTTTCCTTACAAAATAAATCTGGTATTTAAAACTTACCAGAGAATGCAGGATCAGTTTCCCAACCTTTACGATATTTTCGGGACATTATAAGAGTGCAAAAATTAAACAATCACAATTTAGGTACGCGTTAATTAAAGTGTAGGATATAGAGGTACAAATTTGTATCTATGCATGAGCAAAAACCACAAAACAATGAGTACTATTTTTCAAAAGATCTATTTTTTTATAATAAGAACACAACACAAAGAATTAACAAAACACTATCAATAACAAGAACACACTGCCGAATGTCAATTTGTAAGTCGTAACTTATGAATTGAATAGGTACCGTTAGCAACAAGCTAGATGTGTGCAAATAACAAGCTGAAACAAAATTACCGTTTTCCTTTTCCTCAATTGTTGCATAACTTAAGAATGAAAATATATGTAAATATACGAGAAACCTAGATGCCACCATTCGTCGAGTTATACAATACATTCACATTAAAAATTTCTCCTTGGATAGTTGCTTATGAGAATATTTTTAATATTCTGCGGTTGAGAGGATTCAAGAGAACAAAAATGGTGCGCAATAGATTTAATGAGTACAATGTCAGAGATGAAATACTATTTGAAAACTGCACAATAAACCACGATCATAGCTACCTCCTGTAAATAAAGTCCATCTCTACAAGGTGATTGTTTGTATCTTTCAAAATTAATGAGAGGAACAAAGAACTTTGATGAGAGCTGCGTAGTAGAATGGTGAACTGAATTGGTTCAAACAATATCACTCTTGGCGTTGCTAAAGTATTTGTGTATAATTTCGTATTCGAATTCGTATTCGTAGGTAGGCACTCCTTAACAGTAAAGTACAATTTAATTGTAACAAATTTAAATTTGTTTAAAAACATTTTTTTTGTTGTTTTTTTTTTGAAAGTTGCGCGTTGATGATTTTTTTCTCTTTCCTGGGTATTGTATAAAATATTAAAAACTTTTTCAAACTATTTCCACCCATAAATCCACCCATTATTTTTTCTGCCTAAATTCCCACCAAAATTAAAAAGCCAATCTGGGAACACTGGCTTAACTGATGATTGAACGGCCAACTTATGGGAATTCCATCAGTTTAAGTTTAAGTTTCAGTTAAACGCTTAAGTTTTTGCGTTTAGACATCAGTTTAACTGAAAGCTTAACTGATAGCTCAACTGAAACTGAAACTGAAATGATCGTCTAAATGGAGCATTAGTGATTCTGTTTTAGATTCTGTATTGAAATTCAGAATCGTTTTCTCTTCTGTTTAGATTAACAGCTGTCATTTTGTGGGGCTCAGAACAATTCCGGACGACCAATCGAAAAGGCCATGACTCTCTTTTGAAAAATAACGTCAAAATCCGTCCTAGTTGTGCCAAGTCGAGTTATTGGGGACGTTCACTCAGTTATTCTCAGCAATCTAGAATAAATTTCTGTTGTTGTAATGCGTGCAAGAGCACATCTGATGAAAAAACAGCTGTTCTCATGAAAGATATCCTGAGTTATCCCAACAAATTTGGAATAACAATAGCCGTGTCTTATTGGGAAATTTATCCGCCATAATTTTAACCGTCGTATCATTTTACATACAATTCGCTACGGTCGATAAAAAGCTAAAGTAGAAGCTACGGTGGATGGCTGGTTGACGTTCAGTCGAGTCTCGATTCTAATTTTGTTAGTTTTGTTGGTACGATTGATAATTGAATTGAATCTCGATGGATGTGTTCATGGAGTGTTATAATTATTAATTTATTCGTAAGACAAATCAATTTTTTTGATTCTTTTTTTTAATAGTTGGCCAGTTTATATTTCTCAAATCTTAGATAACTCCATTTTTTAATAAATTATAAGCTGTTCTTCTGAAAAGTTTCGACTTTTACTATTAAAAACTGTATCCTTTGGTCAATTATTTTCTGAAGTACGTCTAAAATTGCACCTATGTCTGCAATTATGCATACCCCTAATGTCAATTAATAAATTTTAACAAATTTTGATATCCATTCTGAAAAAGAAACCAATATTTATCGAATGAATTCCGTTTTACTTTTATTTTTGACTAACCAAGCCCAATTTTCGTTTTGTGTTCAATTTTTATCGATAGTTGTAAATAAACGGAGTTTGGTGAAAAAAATCACCTTTTTATTTAGATCTACAAAAAAACAATTTGAGAAGACAAACCGAATTGGGTGGAACTGCACTATAGAGGAATTGCTTGACACTGCGCCGCAAAATATTTATTCTTATAAAATTCTATGAGCTATAAGGCCAGAGGCGCGCTTATGTGCGCGATCATCGTTCAACTAGTGATTAAACTATTTCGTTTCGGAAAAATTGCATGTGAGTGCCCAGCCTAAACGCACTAAGCGGAAACTGAACTCACAAAGTGTGCTTTTTCTTCACTGTTTAATGGACGTTGGCCATGGGCGGTATTCGATTCACTACATGGACATGGCCTGGGCATACATTTTTGTGATCCAAAATGGTGAAATGGCAAACCAAATGTTAACTTTTTGTTACTTACTCCGCATATGCTAAGTGCAGTCTGATGAGTAAATATTGAATTGAAAGCAAAACATAAATAAATTTGTAAATTGACTTGAAAAATAAAACTTTAGCTATCGATAAGCTCAGAAAATAAAAGCATGAAATATAAGGGGAGTGAACAATTTAAACTTCGTTGTAGTGTGCGTTCGAAACCAAGAAACATTAAAAGGAAACAAGTAAGTCACCGGCATTTTTGTTTCCTCGTGTGAAATGCATAGACCATGTTTAAAGCAATACAAAAATTGGACTGTGTAAAAAGGGACTTGACCATAGTCTATGAACAAAGCCATTCACTTATCATTTCCGTTCTGTTGGTGCAAAATGAATGTACGAATTTAAAACTGCAATTGCAGAAAAAATGAAAACAAGAAATAGGTTTGTAACATAAATTCAATATTGGTACGTTTTTCTTCTTTCTATTTTATATGAATAAAAGCTAATTATTGTTCATAACTTTGATATTTTCTTAATTTTACTTTGCAAAAGACTATTTCATTACTTGTGACTGCTGTGCAGGGGTACCAATTTTACAAAAATAAAAAAGCTACGGTCCATGCTACTGTCGATGTGTTTTTTTCGGAATTACTTACGGTACAAAGGATAGATTTCCAATAAAACACACCTAATCTATCCGAGAACAAATGTATGGAACAGCTGACTGCAAAATTCATTGGGTTTTCGTTTTGTTCTGATTTTTTGACAACTTTCAGATAATCTTATCTGATTCGTCTACAGATATACTCCGATAGCTCGGTATCCGAGATAACATGTCTAATAATTGAGTGAACGCCCGCATTGTCAACGAATATTACTATCAATTAATTGACGAGAACTTGAACACCTTCGTGCATACATTTTGGAGTCAACACATTGATGGTGCAGTGAATTTGTTGGCAATGTCAGAGAGTCAACACGGTAACGGATTACGTTAACTATTTAATTGTAGATTAACAATTTTGCAAACAAATCATAGATCCACTTATGTTAATTAAATTCCATACCTTTTTGATTAAGTTTTCTATGTGAGAAAATTAAATAGTTGATAAATATCAATACATTTTTCGTTTGAAATTTATACAAAAGAACTTTCTAAATTAAAAAAAAAATGGATAATGCTTTTGCATTAATTTTGGATATTCTAAGCAAAAAACCTCAATATGGTAAGATATGGATATTCATACTAATATTTTTATTTAGAATAAGATCAGCATATGTATGCATTTTTTTCAGAGGAAACTGACAAAAAACTTTTAAAAGAATTACGTACAAAATTCAGAAATAAAAGTCTCAAAAGCAGCAATATTAAGAAAGAATTTGATCAAGCTTTGAAAGTGGGACATGACTTGGATGTGCTACGAATAATTGTAGGTGAATTAGAACTAGAATCTTAATCACTGTCTTAAATGGGTCAAAAAAAAATACCATAGGTTTTTAAAAAGTAATGTCATGCTAGACGTAATTTTTCCAAGACCTTAAATAATTGGACGAAAACGAAGTGGTATTAATTTGAGAGAAGAACATTTTTGGTGAAATTTTTCACAGAAAACTGTAACCTTTGCTATCGGTGATTTGTATAAAATTGTAATTCCCGAAGTAGATTTTTCGTCTAAATCCAAAATCGATCTAATGTAAATTGGATGCCACTTGATCTCCGTGTTTATGGAAAGATTATTCGAACATACTAAATTAAAGATATCGGTAGGATAGTATTCTCTTGAGTTAGTGCAAATTTGATATCGGATGGTCTGGCCAGCCGGTTACAAGAAATAGGAGATATCAAATCCCGTAAATTGACGTTTCAAAATTTCTGTCATTACTTCATTACTTTAGCTGACGGTATCAACAGTGCTGTGAACACAATTCAGCAACTTGTGGAAAAAAGCGCTTTGAATAGCTGACTTTAGCACTCATCAATTGCTACAACTTTTTCACTAAAAATGCAATATTAAATTGTGTGCACTCTGCTCCCTGATAAGAAAAATTGCTTCCAATACAATTTGGTCGAAAAGGAACATTTTTTAGACACATTGGTAGAAATTTCACTCCATATTGGTAGCCATTGCTTAATAACTGTGTTCGTTTGAATACACTATACTCGATAAGCTACATAAGTCGCGCAGGAACTTCTGCAACCAAAGTAATCTTACCGTTTAACCTGTCCATATTACATACTCCAGCTCTCCCACAACGTTCTATTGCATTATATAAATAGATTACTAGATTGATAAGTAATTCTGCTGCTGACAATTCCAGTCCCATACGATCTCTGTTTTGAGAAGTGCCATTCGCGACTGGGTAAACAACGAACGAAATTATTCGATGCATTCTCTATGCAGTTGATGGACTCACACACATACGGCGAGCTCTCTGTGCGAACTTGGCTTGTAATTTTTCTATTGTTGCTTGTGACTATCTGCCTCTCTCGCCTTCAAATTTATTAAATCGTACCCCTGCTTCAAATCAAACTTTTTCGCTGTTGCTTACTTTAGAAGCAGAAAACGCTGATTTCCAGAAACTCGTGTATTTTTCTAGCTGTAGAAGTTGAGATACTCTCGTTAAATCTCTGCATCAAGACTATGATAAATAGGACTTGCTTGCACTCGTTGCTGTCGAAGTATTTTACGATTATGATCCTTTGCATATGATAAAGTGTTTTTTGTTTTTTAACTAACTAATTTTCAATTAGTCTACATAATAAATTTCAAACCACAATAACGTTTGCCACCATTTGCAAAAATTATGGGGCATTCACAATATGGCATTACTTTTTTTCTACTTGTGTATACATGGCGAAAAGGCTTTATATTAGCCGTGTTCTCGTGACTAGCAAGTACATCAAAGTAAAACATTTTCACGAAAACGATACACACTCCAACTTGATTTAATTTTTTAATATGGAGAGATTTTCACATCTGTGTCTTTTATTGTCAAAAAGCATACAAAATACAAGGAGAAAAAGAAATACAAACACACACTACTAAAAAAAATACTTCAATGCCCTCTATGATTGAATAGACGTACCAATTATCGGAACTCAATTATAACGGGTGATTTTTTTGCTACTTGGTTTTTGACGTTTATATTTTTGACAGATCACACATGACAAATTCCACGAACATTTGACATTTCGATTCAGTATTGTTTGCCATTTTATCATGAATAGACTTACACCTGAACAACGTTTGCAAATTATTTAAATTTATTATCAAAATTCGTGCTCTGTGAAAAATGTGTTTCGCAAGCTACGTCCGTTTTATGGGCGTCATAATCGTCTTCAGCGACGAGGCTCATTTTTGGCTAAATGGATACGTGAATAAGCAGAATTGCCGTATTTGGAGTGAAGAGCAGCCAGAGGCAATTCAGCAGCTACCAATGCATCCCTAAATATGCACTGTTTGGTGCGGTTTATGGGCAGGCGGCATCATTGAGCCGTACTTCTTCAAGGACGATGAAGGCCGCAGGGTTACGGTCAATGGAGAAAGGTACCGTTCGATGATAACAGATTTTTTTTTGCCGAAAATGCAAGAATTGAACTCGGTCGACATGTGGTTCCAACAGGACGGTGCCACATGCCACACTGCACGCGAAACCATGCATCAATTGAGAGGCGAATTTGGTGAGCAGTTGATCTCACGTTTTGGCGCAGTCAATCGGCCACCAAGATCATGTATTTTGACCCCGTTAGACTATTTTTTGTGGGGGTATGTTAAGTCTATTGTCTATGGGGACAAGCCAAACACGATTGCTGCCTTGGAAGCCAACATTGAACGCGTCATTGGTGAGATTCCGGCCGAAATGTGTGAAAAAGTTTGCCAAAATTGGACCTTCAGAATGGACCACCTGAAGCGTAGCCGCGGGCAACATTTAAGTGAAATTATTTTTAAAAAGTAAATGGCAGAAATTGATTTATCGATCCAAATAAAAATTTCACTCACTTTTTACAAGATTCTGTGTTTTTTTGAATTTTCAAAAACCAAGCTCTTAAAAAATCACCGTTTACTTCGGATGAAAAGGAAAAGTAATTCCCAGTATGTTCTTATTATTGTTTTCCTCGTAAAATTTTAACTTTGCTATACTTGATAGTCACGAGAACACGGCTATTATAAGAAAGCAGTATTCCATTTTATCATATTTTATTTTATTTATTTATGCTGAAGCCAATCACTGATCGAAAACAAAGATCCAATAGCCAACGCAGAAGAAATATACATAAAAAACGAAATAGAAGGCAAAGTAGAGGTCGCGAACGTAGCCGGACAATACTCTGATTTCACGATAAATGAGAAACAAACTGTATAATACATTGTTGAATTTCTGTAAAAATGGATAATAAAATTGGCAAATAAACAATTTAGTCATATTAGTCAAGAAAGTTAAGGATTTATCTTTAAATTTCATTCGGCGCCAAAGTTTTTTTTGAGTTATTTAGGGAGCTCTTAAGAACTAAATTTAAGTGCACATGCTTGGACGATCTTCCAATAAGAGATTCGATTAAATAAAACTAAAAAGCATATCTTCAAATGAAAATTCTTTAAAAAATCTTATCTTTCACTTCTGCAAAAAAAATGAGAAAATAATTATCAAGAAAATTACCAAACACTTACATGGGCAATCACGTCTTAAGGTGGTGACAAGTGCTGAAAAATGGAAAGCTTGCACTGTACTTAAGAGAGAAGGTATTCTGCCCTATCGAGGTAACCGACGGAGCGGAACATTTTCCGCTTTGTCGGAGAAATGTTCCGCACAGCTGTTCGGGAGATTAACTCGAAGCAAATGTTCTCCGATTCGGACGATTTCGGAGAATTCTCCTCTCCGATAGTTACCTCGCTAGGGCCCAACGTCATGATTTTGCATAGCTATAATCTTAACTACAAAAAAAGTATGTCTAGCCCATCATTAGAAAATTACTACGAAAGTACCTGGCTTATATTCGTCTACTTTCCAATAAATAAAATGCAATAAAATGTTTGATCACATCGTATGCAAAAGATTTCTATTAAAAATCTAAATATATTTTTTAAGTCGTTTTTGACTTAATTTTTTATATATACAAAATTTCTTTAATTTTCTTCTAAAAAAAATTGGTATGATAATTTTAAATATTTAATAATATAAGCTTGAAAACAAAAGATTAAATCAGCTTAATCAGAGAAAAAATAATTCAAAATTCTGAAATAAATATTTAAAATTTTAATTTCTTGGATAAATTTGAATTTATTAGTAACAAATTTTAAAAATCTGTGGAGCGGTTTTTGAGAAAAAAATTTTTTTAAAAACTTTTTGAGAAATATTTTTTTTTTTTTCAAAAACGAAAATTCATAGGTATTCAGCGGGTACATATAACTATAATTTTTGAAAAAAAATTAATGAACAGTTTCCGTCCACCTGAACACATTGAAGTGAGGATAGCAATATCCAAACTAAAGAACAGCAAAGCTGCTGGCCCCGACGGACTACCCGCCGAACTCTTTAAAGCAGCCGGAGATGACCTGGTACAGTGCATATACCAACTGATCTCTAAAGTTTGGTCAGAAGAAAGTATGCCTGATGAATAGAACCTCAGCATCGTTTGCCCGATCCACAAAAAATAGACCCGGTAAACTGCACCAATTATAGAGGAATAAGTCTCCTGAATATCACGTACAAGATCCCTTCTGCTGTATTATGTGAACGTCTGAAACCATTTGTCAGCAACCTATCAGTGCGGTTTCAGGCCAGGAAAGTCCACAATCGATCAAATGTTCACGCTACGGCAGATCCTGGAAACTAACCAAGAACTCCAAATTGATACCCACCATCTATTTACCGATTTTAAGGCCGCGTACGATAGCAGTTATAGAGACGAGCTATACAGAGCCATGTCTGGTATTGGCATCCCCACAAAACTCATCCGCTGTAGGATGACGATGGAGAACTCTCGCTGCTCCGTCAAGGTTGGTACTGACCTCACAGAAGCTTTTGATGTCAAGAAAGGATTCCGACAGGGTTATGCGCTATCGTGCGATTTCTTCAACTTAATACTTGAAAAAATTGTAAGAAAATCTCAAGTTAACTCTACTGGCACAATTTTTTTCAAGTCTGTCCTATTGTTAGCATACGCTGATGACATAGACATCATTGGCAGAACCCAGCGAGGTGTCACTGGTGCGTTTGCTAACATTGAAGCCGAAGCGGCTAAAATGGGACTAGCAGTCAATGAGGCCAAAACGAAGAACCTGCTATCCACAAAAAGGGATACACAACCCCGGCGGATTAGACAAAACGTCACAATAGACAGGTACAACTTTGAGGTAGTTAGAAACTTTGTCTACCTCGAATCCGCTATATCATCTAACAACAACATCTCGTTAGAAATAAAGCGAAGAATAACTCTTGCCAATCGCTGTTCCTATGGGCTAGGGAGGCAATTGAGTAGTAAAGCCCTCTCTCGAAAAACAAAGGAGACTGTTTATACGACTCTGATCATCCCAGTCCTGCTCTATGGCGCGGAAACATGGACTCTATCTTCGACTCCAACCCAGAGGGAAGACGCAGTCAACGAAGACCTCGACTAAGGTGGCGCGCTCAAGTGGAAGATGACCTCAACCAACTTGGAGTGCGTAACTGGAGGCAGCTAGCCAAAGACCGAGCTAGCTGGGGAGGCATGTTTGTAGAGGGCCAGGTTCGGCCCAAACTATAGCGCCACCTAAGTAAGTAAGTAAGTGTTATAGGACCTACGTAACCACCCTATATTGTTTCCTTCATATAAAGCTGACTTAATCAATTACATGACATCTTATTCACTTCTCTTTTACAAACTTTAGAAAACAAATAAATACATCTAGAGTCGAACAAAAGAGCTGACCATAAATAATTGCCTTGTATTTTCCAAAAAGCTTGCTAGGTATTTCTGTTCTTTACTTTACAGAAATAAATTGAGTCGCCTTAAATTAAAGCCAAAGGCTCTAGCCCCTCATCCCAAAGACCAAGATCTTTTAATAAAGTCAATGTGATTTTCATCTTGGAAATTCTTATGCTAGAACTGACTCAATCTTTTCTTATTATACTTCAAGACTTTCCCAATTATCGTTTCGTGTAAGTCTGCATGTTATTAATATTGTCTTGTTATTCTATAATTGGACTTTATTATTTCTCTGGCATATTTTCTTGTTTGGGCTCAAAAATTGAAGTCCTTTGTTGCCATACTCTGAGCAATCACAACACCAACACATTTCTTGAATTCCTTGAATATGCCACATCTCTAAGAAAGACATTGTTTTCCAAAAAAAAAAATAATAATTCCAAAACAAATTTCTATTCGAAAATAAAAAATCGATTGCCCATTGATAGACATTTTGCTAAAACCTGAAACTTCCTTTCCGCCCGGTATATGCATACATACGAAGTCCTGTGTCCACATCCTGACTGAATAGCAAAAATCATTGGATTCATTCAAAGGCAGGCCATTCCTCAGGAATGTCCTTTTGGAATTAAATTAAATTTTCAATACCCAGGGCTCTATTGATATATATAAGAGTATGTATATGTGTACAACGAGCAAAGTATACTTATTCCATTTTTTTTGTATTTAACAAACACATGGTTATGTAGTGCATATGTTTTGGATGTGTATTGGGAAAATCCCAAAGCCAAACCGACAAACATGTCAAAGCCAGTTATTATCTATCAGCAGATGAAAACTGATCGTCCGAAAATGGAATTGGAAAGCTGTATTTTTCAACAATCGTCCTTTGGGAAATGACCAGAAAATCAGCCCTTTTCTCAGTCTCAGTGTTGTTTTTTTCTTTGTGTGTGTTTGTGTTCGAGAATGTGTGCTTATACGTCTGGTTTAGAATGCAACGACATTAATGTCAGATCTCATTTTCCACCTCCAAATGGATGACACAGAATTGAAAATAGAAAATAATACTATAGTCAACCATGGCCATCGCTTGGGGCGGAAGGAATAGCTTATGACGGCCGGCCCTATGATAGAAGGTTAATATGCTGTGCATCAAAGGACGATAGAAATGCCTGGCTAAAGAGGAAAAAATTCTTTTTTCGTCGACGGATTTTGCTATGCGAATTCCCATCTCCTTTTTACACCTGTGATGCAGGCCTTATTTTTTTTCTTTTTCTGAAAGATTATATCTGCATTTATGCACACATATGAGAATTCCAGGACAGAGTAGTTGGTCATTAACAGCAGAGTTTAAAGAGCCATTTGCATGCATGCATTTGAATTTTTTAATATTAATATTTGTACGGCATTATACCTACTCTTTGAGCTGGGTTAGCAGGCTGCTTGCTGGAGAATTTGAGGACTTTACCTACACACACACACATATACAGACAAGAGTTACTCATTTTAAATGCCAACTCTCTAGCTGGAGTAGTTTCTTTATTTTTTAGCCCGCCCTTACCACTCGTAGATAAAAAAAAAAACTGGGAGTGAAGACGGTGGTGACTTTTAGCCTGTTTAAAAAGGTTTCGTCAGGTAGGTAGGTCGAAAGAGTGGTAATTGTGGTGTATGAGCAAAAAAAAAAAAACGAACTGGGATAAGCACTCTTACTTGGTGGATTTTCCAAGAGGAAAATTAATTTGTGTACTTAATTTATTAAAGCAAGTGCGGCTGTTATAAGAGTTACGAATTATTAGGGTCTGCAAAATGGAATATACCACTGCTGCATTCCTTAATTAACTAATGCCGTAGGTTAATTCATTCTACTGTACATACTTTACATTATTTTAAGGAATAATACCTAAAGGTAGAGGTATACTTTATGAAAACTCGTAAATTGTGTTTGCATTTACATTATTTTGATTCATTGTGTGATTTCGACATTCCTGTTTATTTTATATCTCTGTCTAAAGATTAAACAAAAAAAAAAGATGCTACACTTTCCACCTTTTGCGTTCAAAAAAGGATATAATTTTAAATTTGATAGATACAATTAAAAATCTCTGATCAAAGAGATATATGTTTCTTTTCAGACATCTTGAAGTTGTCAGAAAACAGCTTGCTGTTTTAATTAGCTGCTTACGAAAAGTACAGGGTAAACTGTGTATTTTTAGAATCGCTGGCAATTATAGTTTATCAGGCTTAAGAAGGTGGATAATTCAGTGACAGTGACTTCTGGAAAAGATGGCAAAATATTGTGTCAGAAGCAACATACTGCTAATGAATCATAATAAAAGTCACAGTAAGTGTGATTTGAACGAGAAACCCGCAACTGCAGAGGCAGGCTAAATAAAAGTAAAAAGAAGCAATCTTTTCGCATACGTGCTTTGCTAAACGTGGAAAAAGACGAACATAAGATTTGCATTTGATGTTTCCCCTTTAACGACACTCAAACAACTTGATGGATTCCAATTAAATTTCTCATATCAATTTTCAATATGATTAAAATACTAGCTGACCCGGTGCACTTTGTACAGCCGTAGTTTTTTTTTCAGTGGCGGTATAATGAAAAGTAACTCCCCCTGTAAATTAAAATCAGTTGCATTATAAATACTTTCATTATATAAATTGACATGTTTGATGTTTCAAAAATGATAAACCTCCACGCTAATGTCAAAAAATAAGACACAATCTTCTGTGTACCAATATAATAGTGAAAAAATAACAATCTTGTAATGCATAATATTTTTCGTTCTTTCTTCTGGAGAGACTATCGCCGACTATCGAGCACGCAACGTACAACTGCTCATGGGAAAAATATGACAATTCATGGTTTATTCCACACTCTTCTAACGATTGGCCATATCATTTAGTAATTGTCATTGTGAATGCAAGGCGTACTGGGAACTGCACACGTTTAAATTTAAAAGGAAAGTCAGTTGGTATTCTTTGAAATAAGCAAATCCTCGCCTTTGAAGGAACTTTCCTATGATTATAGTAGCTGCAATCAAATTGTTTATATTTTTTTTAACATCGAGCCTTGTTCCGTTGCACAAGTTTGGCTGATTTAGATTGCGTAGCATAATTAGTACAGAGCCAACCTTGAGATATGCATTTGGTTGTAGCAATCCTGGCAGATATAATGAATTTAAGAATTCAGTTGGATAATTGGCCACTTCATTTAGATCGATAATGGTATCGCTCGACTTAAATGAATATAGGTATTAGTCCATCAATTTGTATTTGACCCTGAATTATTATATTTTCATTATTTAAGTCCTTAATTTCGCTGCTAAAATGGCTCGTTTGCTCAAACAAACATGGTTCTTATAATTTACTATCGGACCACGCGAACGTCGTCTCGCTCCAATTTAATTTTCAAATGAACTGCAGAGCTATAATAAAACACAGACAGTTCAAATTTCAGTGAGATTTATTTGAATGGAATAAAAATCAGTAGAGATTGATATGATAAACAATGTTTTTAGATTTGTTTTCCGGAGCAAAAACAAACAACAAAAGACCGTTTATCAAGCTATTGACGACGTCCTTTTTCTTCGCTGCTAGTATTGCCCGTTCACAAATCCAACCGAGATTTTTATAATTTTTTGCAAGGCCGGGGAACACTTTACTTTGGTGATGAATTTCTCTTTCGCAAAAAATTGCCGGCAATGATATGAATCCAGACGAGACATCAACAGAAAGTTTGTCATTGCCAAACGCCAGCAGCTATCTTGAGAATTCAGCATCCGATAGGTCGTTCTGCAATGCGAATCTTGGCATGCCGCCACAAAGACGATGATTTCAGGCATGTATTAAATTCATCGGCAGCATAATGTTTCTGGGTGACGGGAAGCGTTTAATGAAAATCTCCCGAGAGCAATATCATATCCCCTTTAAATCATATCGAAACACCTTATTGTAAATCCTTCATTGTTCGGTTAACTGCCTTCAAAGCACGTTTATGCGCGCTTTTACATTCATCCCAAATCATGATTTTGCATTCTCGCATTAATTTCGTTGTCGCCTAATTCTTGGTCATTGTGTACGTTATTGGGTTGTCCCCCGTGAGAAAATTCATCGCCAGCTTCAAAGCGGAATGTTCAGTTCGACCGCCTTTAAACATTGTGGCAGCAATGCCATAGATGCCATAGAATGCAACAGAGATCTTGGCCGAATTGTTGCCAGACTCAACTAAATGACGAATGTCTTGCATGTTACACCGGGATCATCGAGAAAGTAAATGCGATTCCAGAATCGTATTCCAAAGCAGCGCGATTGAAGTCTACATTTACAAATTTTCTTCTTCTAATAACTTTTTGTCGAATTTGTGGTGCAGTTTGAAGTTGTGGAATATGGGCACGTCTCCATTTATTTCCTCTGCAAGTACCTCTTGCGTATGATTATCACGGACATTCTAATTACTTATTGCAAGACTTGTACGACATTCAAGGTTTGATCGTCTATTCGGAGCCATTAGTCCCCCTAAAAAACAACAAAGTCGTGTTTGCTTATCCTATTCAAAAGAAATAAGTGAATGAATGTTTCGCAATGAATGCCCGCAACCTAATTGGATAACCTCATCATAACCGCATCACATAGTTACCTATTATCTCGTTAAGTTGTCCTCCGAAATTACACGCAAAACGTCTTTTATCAGATTGAATTTCACAATTCTCTGAAATTTTGCAAGCTTCGCAACGAATTTTCAACATTTAAATCGTCCAAAAAATCTATAGAACATCTTAGAAAGTTCGATAAAATAAAACATCATTATCCATTTAATGGGAATCAAATACTGTAATTGTGTGCATACGCATATACATGGCAACAAAGAGAAACCAAAGTGAAAAATTGTGTAGACAAAACAAAACACATTGTTTGTACTAATAAGGCAGTAATGAACAAGTGAGTGACATTTTTGGTCATAACTCCGGTTCTAGACATCGGACAGCAAGCAGATTTCTTATAAGCACTCTCCAAACATGTCTTAAGATCTCCTGAAAATTTCATTCAAATCGATTGGCCAAAAAAAGACGTTAGCGAACAAACATAATTTGGATTGGTTTTTTATATATAAGAATTATTCGATGCTGTTAACGTTTATATGAATTGTTTTAGCCTTAATCCATTTTAACTACCCATTGTTTACTTTGACATTCTTATTAACTTGACAGCACTGATATCTATCGATTAATTGCTTTGCTTAAATGGTATACTGATGGGTTTAAGAATTCAATAATTTATTTATAATATATTTATACATATTATAATATTTATTTATATTTATAGAGATTTTTATTAATTCCATAAAAAGTGCGCATACGCCTAAGTGTACCATCGATTCACCCGCTTTGAATGATGAAATTTTGGGTTGAAGTTGAGACACCGAGCACAGCACTGAGGTTGATATTTTTGTTTTTGTTATATGCAACGTTTTAGGACTTGCAGTATTCAATCTGGAAGATCTGCAATATAAAAACGACTAGATCAAATCGCAAAGACGGATCACAAGAAATTTGTAAATAGTTCGCACTCTCCAAGTAAGTTGCTCCATTTTTTCAGTATTACCTATGTTTTTATATAATATAAATCTAAGATATAAACATTATTAATCAATTTAACAGATTATCGTTAATCCTTTCCATTTTTGCCAATGTCAAAATATGCCAAATAGATTTTGGTAGAGCAACACCAGACACAACTCTCATAAGGTTGTAAATCTTAAACTATTAAATTTATATCACCTGAGTTACATTTGACAAATTGCAAAAAAAATTTTAAAAGTTGTAAATTAATAAGCAGAGGCAATATTATAAAAAGAAATAGAATAAGAAAAAAAAATCTAATGAAAACGGAACGAAGTAAATATACATAGGAACGTTTAAAAATGTCTACATATATTTCAATAATTTTGAGTTTTAACTTGAAACACAATCCCCCAACCCAAACATTATGTAAAGTTTATTTTATTTTAAATTGGAGTATATTTTCGCTCAAAAAGAACAAAGTATATTTTCTAATTATACGAGTATTATACCTGTGAACAATTACAGTTCATTTATCTCGAAGTTTGCCCCTAAAATATTTCTAAAAATAAATTTAAAAAAATTCCAAAGTTCAACATAAATATAAAAAAACACGTCCCCATATTCTTCTGCAAAACTATATAAAAAGAAACGATTTATTATTTATTTTTCAAATATTCTATTTCACTTGATGCAACGCGGATATATTGGTCTCGTTTTAAAAAAAAAATAAATGTTGGAGACTTCTTGTCTTTATTCTTGTGCCATTATTTTGTCGTTCGGCTTACCTGTGGTTTTGTAAAATTTCGACAAAAGAATGTGCAAATGTGCCTGCAAAGCTGTACACACAATTTCAGGGATTTTCTATTCAATACATGGTGGTTTATTTACTTTATGTTCCAATAAGCAATAAAACAATTATTGGAAAAAAAACTTTTCTTTTTAATTCAATCTTGAGTGGGCCTGGTATACGAATATGTCAGGAGACATTTTACAAACGGAAAAAGATAATATTTTATTTTATTTTATTCTATTTAATTTTATATTAATTTATTTTATTTTACTTTTTTTTATTAATTTTATTTTATTTTTTTTTAATTTAATTTAATTTTATTGTATTGCATTTTATTTTATTTTATTTTATTTTATTTTATTTTATTTTATTTTATTTTATTTTATTTTATTTTATTTTATTTTATTTTATTTTATTTTATTTTATTTTATTTTATTTTATTTTATTTTATTTTATTTTATTTTATTTTATTTTATTCTATTTCATTTTACTTTATTTTATATACATAATTGTATTTTGGGTAATAGTAAATTTATGCTCCTACATTTTCGACTCCTTTTATGGTTGTTCAAAACCAAGCGCCAGTCAACATTTGTTTTTTTTTTAAGTGCCCCAGCAAAGTTACTCTCTTCTTCAAATTAAGATTTCAATTAAAGACAGTACATATCATGTCAGACCCCACCCAGCACAGGTCGAACAACGGATTTTTCAAACCCAGGGATACATTTTGAGGATGAACAAAAATAAAAATTAAAATAAAGTATGTTTTTACATCTTTATTATTTCTAATTAAACCCAACCCCACCCCCTTCGAAAAACACTCCATGATTACAAATACAATTTTCATAATCGTTATGTTAATGATTTCCGGTACAATCTACATTGCCAATTTCTACTTTAAAACAATGTGTGTTTCACAAAAAAAAAGAAAAAAAATACATAGCCACCTTCAATCTCCAAACAATGCTTCACCAAAGAAATGCAATGAGTCCTTCTGTCTGATATTTCAAGAAGTTTAGTATTAGATATACTTGAAATTTGTCCTCATCAAAGAGATACTAAAATCTCTTAAAGCTCTCTTTTGCTCTCTCTTTTAGTTTTCTGCACATGACTCAACTACACAGTATTTCCCAAACTTATGCTACACGTGAAGGCCATACCGCATCAGTATGCCTTTTGGAGCACTAAAAATATAAAGCTTCTACAAATGAAAAAAAGGGACTCTCGCACAAAACATCCCAAAAAGGACCTTCGACAAATTTCCAAAACAAATTTTAGTTTACCACCAGCCAGCGGTAGCTTCCGATACATTATTGGCCTCGCGGTTATCTGTTTGAAATAAAATCCATATAAAAAAGGACACAAATTACAAAGGAAACAAAACAACCACGAAACTGAATAGACTTCTATTGCAAAGGGATACTATAGCGCGCGAAAAAAAAATACGTAAATTACAAAACAGAACAAAAAATTACTTTACGGTCAGTGGAGCGTTAATAAGTCGCTAGAGGGTGGACGATAAAAAAACACATCTGAAATCGACCGGAAATCAGATCCAAAACGTGTCGAGTGTTGCTGTACTTGGCCAAAGGACGTCCGCACAGCCCACCGTTTGACCTATATTCTGTTATAAAAGGCATCTCTGTGTAAAAGGAAAAAAAAACTGTCTCATAGCCTGCGATAGAATAACAAGGAGTATAAATAAATATCCTTCCCCCAGTCCTTTGAGTGTGTATGTGTGTTTTTTTTTTGATATAAGTGTCTTATTTTTATCATCTCGATAATAGGATAGGCACCCACCCCTTGTGTCCTTTCTGGAAAAGTGTCCGTGCATCCTTCTTACTCTTAATAGGCTTCGAGGAAATGAAAGCTAGATTCCTTGCCGTTGGAATAAAACCAAATTAACCTAGATGCCCCATCACGTGGTTCACTAAAATATTTTTAATGCATATCAGCACAAAGGGCAGATAATCATAACTCTCTCGTCCTCACATTTCAGGAACTACTAGACTTAAAGTAAAAACAAATATATCAATTTAAGGATTTTCGGGCCTGTCGTTAATCCACTTTCAGCTTCACGAAGCCGTCTGTGCTGTGTGGTATTGTGTAAGTGAAAATACAATTATTACCTTCCAGTGAGGCAGCAGAGTCTAAACCCGCGCTCAATTCATGTGCACATGGAACAATAAATTCAGTTAATTTATATAAGTTCGATGCCAGAAAAAGAAACTAACCCCCAAGGACGATCCTTGTCGGCAGAAATGTTGTTCTAAAAAAAAAAAAACAAATAAATTTCGTAGCTATATTAAGCCATCGGTTTTATTAAAATTTACGTCAATACGTTGAATGGTTTTATAGATTTGTGCCGAAATGATTATGAAAGTATTTTTTGTTTGTGGTCCTCAGCCAGAAGAATAAGGATATCGCGTGGCAATATCACCTCCAAACTGAAACTAAACACGAATACATATCAATAAAGTAATTTTGTGATTCTTGTATCTTTACACAAAAAAAAAATATATACATATATAGCAATAAACTTTTTACCTACCGGCGTGTTGTCCTATATTTATTTTATACGTTTATCGATTTCAAGGACGAATTGTTTGTGTTATTGTGCCTGTTCTCTTATGTGTATAGGCATATCTTTATTGGGCCCTTATGACGGAACGGTAAAAGTGAGTTAAGTGATCAAATTCTTAAGTGAATTATGTAAGTCCTTCAAAAAAAAAAAATATAATATAAGGACTACTCAGTGTTTATTTGAAGCAAAAGAATATATAGATAATTTTTGTTGGATAACGAGTACTTACTACAAATACACCATCCTGTGGATTTATATCGCTAGGGACAAAGACAATTTTGGATACAAAAAAAAAAAACAATCGGGCAAGAAAAAATTCACTTCGCTCTTTGTCCTTTTTGTAGCATGTAAGTATCATTAATCCTTAAGCAATTAATTAGTGAACGGACAGTGCGATAGTTGTCCGAAGGGATTAATATTGACATGATGTCCTTTAATGCTTCACTGTTGTGGGCAAATTTAATGATGACGGTGTCAGTGTGAATTTGCATTTGAAAACCACTCCTCCCCATCTGAGAGGACCATAAAAGCATACTAAGAAAATATGACTAACATTTTAGACGGCATTAATCCGTTACAAAGATAAGGGATGAGAAATTAAATTTTGTATATCGGTTAGAGACATGAAAGTTGAGAGCAAGAAGACATAGCTACTAATACTTACGGAATAATTTTAATGCGGCGAACCTTAATTATTTAAATTTTTGAAAGGATGGAAGGACGATTTTGATGGTTGTTTATTTTTAGCTGAAGCAACTTTATTTAAGATAATTATGTTGTTGTTGGGTTTATAGAGGAGTTGATTTCACCTGTGGTAGAAGTAGTCTTGTGCCAATTCAAATCTGGGAAGGTTGGGTTATATCGATTTGAGATTTGTATGAATTACTTTTGAAGTTGTGATAGAAGGTGATGGTTGATTTAATTAATTCGGGATTTCCCGGGCTAGAGGGCAAATGAACAGTAAGTTTTGAGACATGACATTGGCGAGGGCTCTTTCAATGGATTATTGGTATTTGCTCAATAGGGCAAATCACGACAGATCAATAAGAATCATGATTTTCGTTACTGAATATATTAAAAAGGGACATACGATTGTGAACGAAATATAAACTTTACGAAGTTATTAGTTCATTTTATTTAATTGGTCCTTTTAACATGGACCACTGGTAAGGCAAGTCGATCTAGTCAACTTAGAGCATTTGACCGAAGCTTCCTCTCAAACACAGCTTTTTTTATTTAATTGTGCGCGCACTAAATGGATTTTGACTACCCTTAATATGTTCAAGCACAGTGCGAGAGTTAGGAAAATAGGGAAGGATTTGAAAGGAGTAACCGATGTACATTAATTTTGAAGCTTAGAATATCAAAATGGGAGGGAAAAATCGAGCATGGTAAAGCATTCCACATTCGTGTTGTACGGCTAAAGAAAGAATCTTTGTATTTAACAGTACGTCCGAAGGGGAGGAATGCAACTGGCTACTTCGCTAGAACACTGTTTATAAAAATAGCGATAAAATAGAGAAATACATGAAACATTACGACGATGTTTGAGAGATGTAAATGCTTCTACTATAGTTCCATCGCCAATCTATTTTGAATTCTATCCAAAATATTCAAATGAGTTTTATACTCAAGTTTTGGTCGAATGAAGGCCTTATAGATTACAGCCAGATCAGACGGGGAGAAGAATTTTTTGCATCTTCGAAGAAAACCTAAACACTTTGCAGCATTTTTGGCGACATAGAATATGTGTTCATTCTACAAGAGGTGGCCTCTGACGCACATATATATGACTGAAAGCTGATCGGTTTATTTGATGCAATTGCCGCTCATGGATAGCGGAATGGGGGGTGGGTTCTGCTTTAACGACAGAAGGCAGCATTGAGTTTTTGAAGCATTAAATTCTACACTGTTTTTTATTCCCCATTGGACAATTTTTTTTTTTTTTTTTTTATAAATTTGCACGCGTTCAAGGGATTATGAATACCCTTTATATGTTTTTCTTAACACAGCGCGGGTATCCGGTGGAAGAAGAGAAAGAGGGATAGGAAAGATGTAGCGCGAAGTTCTGAGACTAGAGCTGGTTGATGTCTCAGATTTATCTCCAGGGATGGCGGCTCAAATAATACGGAGAGAATTACCGTGTCTTATTTATTTCTGTCTCTTATAATTCGCATTTTTTTATTTAATTCGTTGTCATATTTTATGGTTATGCTAGTTTAGTCAATCACGTGTTATTAGTGTTATGCCTAATCAGCATGTAATGAGCAAAGCAGCAACTTATTTGATGACAATTTTTAGAATCGGTTTTTAATGGAATATAAGAAGACATAGACAACGGCAGGAATCGAACCTGCAACCACGAGGTTGGCAGGCGCGCAACTATCGCGCCACGGCTACCATCCAAGATGCTGTCAAGATCAGAATTTAATGAGCTTATCATACGTTGCCGTTGCAGTTGCACATCCGAAGAACAAGGAGGTGCAACTGAAAACGAATATGAAAAGCTGAAAGTACTATCGTCAGCAAAACAATTGAGTGGATTAGAAGTTCCAGATAAGAGATCATTAATAAAAATGAGAAAGAGGGTCGGAGACAATACGGAGCCCTGGGGCACACCAGTATTTATTTTGTGGATATCAGACTTGAAACCGTCTAATACAACTTGTATTGAACAGTCTGAAAGGTAATTTCCAATCCAACGAATAAGAAATTCATCGATACCAAATGCACGCCTTTTCGATGTGAGAGGTTGATGCAAAACTCTATCAAATGCTTTGGAAATATCAAGTGCAATAATCTTACTTACGAGTGCGAAAGAAGATTAGTCCCATAAAATCGTTTACGCTCTTAAGTACTGGAGGAGTCATACTCGTAACACTTTCTGGCAGCGTCGAATTAACAGCGAACTGCGCTGCAAGTAAATTGGCTTTTTCACGGGAGCTGACAAAAGGGGTTTCATTAAGGACGAGCGTTGGAACCGAAGACGAAGTTGAATTTATAATGTTTTTTACAAATGACCAACAATTCTTACTACCTTTGGGACATTATAATATTTTTTGCCTTAATTTTTGGTCATGCAAAAATTTAGTTCTACCAATGTGAACGTTGCAAGTCTTTCTAGCTTGTTAAACTTTTTCCGGTTTTCCTCAGTGGGGTTGGTTTTATAATTCCGGAAACTTAATTCTCCAACTCTAATAACCTCTTTACTGCTCGAATCAAACCATGCATTTTCTTTCGGTTTGATAGATTTCACCCTATTCGGGATAAAATTTCTCATTCCGTGAAGAATTAAGTTTGCTATCATATCTGCGCTGGTATCTACTTTACTACCGAGGAAGCATAGTGACCAGTTAAAGTTCCTGAATGAATTATTGAGACCGTCCCAGTTGGCTTTCTCATATTGCCAAACGGTTCTCTTAGGTGACTTTTCTTTAACTGGTGTTGGCATGAGAAATTGGCGGATATGACACAATGGTCTGATGTGCCTAGATGCGATAACACACTTACAGTGTATTTATTAGGGTCAGAGTTATGAAACAAGTCTAGAGTGTTGGCGGTTTGAAATGCAACGTCAGGGATTCGTGTCGACTCGCCAAAAAGCTGAATCAGTTGGTTTAACTCAGCAAATACCTCAAAATACCTTCATTCGGGTGTTGTCTGGCTCGAAAAGCGGAGTCAGCAAGAATTGTGTACATTGAAATCGGCCGTAACGACGATTTCAGTGCGAGGATAATGGGAAACAATTCTTTGAATGGAGTCGGACAGAGCATCAAATTCGTTAAAATTTGAATTTCTATCCAAATTTGGGCTCCGATAGGTGAAATATGTGTGTATGATGTGCTTGTTTTCCGTGAATTTTAACCGCTGAGTGGTTGCTTTGCGAAATCAAATTGGGTTGGTAAGACTGATAAGCGGGGTATTGCTAAGTTTCAAGTTAGTGAGTAGACAATCGCTTTGATTACAGATGCTGATTTGAGCAACCATCTATTCATATAATCTTATTACTTTAAAGGACCATAAGCCTGTACATATATTTACATATGTTTATATATATAAATATGCGTTTCGTTTCCCTGAAATGGCTCTAATGATTTGCATGAAATTAATTTTCGCAGTTTTCTCCTATGAGCGGTATAAGCAAAAAATTTAGCTATAAATAAGTTAATATAAGTTATATATAAGTTAAAAATTTAGTTTAAACCACGGTCCGTTTTATCATTCCGATGGAAATTTCACAGTTTGTTTTCGTAAACAAAAAAGAATATCAAAAAGTATTTTGTGAAATCCGCCCACTACCACGCCTACTCTTGTTATTTAATAATTTTTTTGAAAACGACTAAAATGGTTTTAAAAAATGTTCAGATCTTATAAGCATTAACCAAAAAAATTAGTAAATTCGTTTTGATAAAGTCCACCTACTGACAAGCCCACTTTTATCGTTTACTTCTTTCTTGGAAACGGCTCCAACGTTGTGGAGAAAGTTTGAGAGTTTGTCTTTAGGGGAAAGTAAAAAATTCCAAACTTTGTAAAGTAAGATTATCGCGCTGCCTTGCCTATTTATTTATCTAGTTTCTCGGAAAAAAATCAAAAGGATTTAATAGAATTTTAAGAAAGAAGACAAATTAGGAAATTTGATTTAGTAAGATCTCAAATAGTTGCTTCCTCACTACCACTCCCACTTTTTTATCAGTTCTTGTTGTTTTGAAAACGGCTCTAACGATTTGAATTAAATGTTAATAGTTTGGTATAATGCAATATTGATTTTGCGATTCTGACTCTTCTGATCTATAAGAGTTTTTTTTACATCGACAGTTACACCCGTATAAGTGCCTCTCGCTTAAGTGCCTAACCAGCATAAGTACCCTTATTTTAGATCCAAAATTCTGAAAATTTTTTCATATAACACTCATCTGGTAATTACCCTCCGCTTAACTACTTTCCCCTTAATTGACTTTTATTTTGTATACTTTTATTGAACTTTACCTGAGAAAAATGCTTCTAAGTACAGTAGTATTTGAAATCAGCCGATAAAATGAAACAGTTCCTTTAGGGCTTCGTTTTGTTTTATGCTTTAAAATTCATAAATAAAAAAGTAATAATCTAAGTCTACTTCAAATATTCGTGGACCAAAGGCCGTTAAGATCTATTTTGAATCAATAATTCAACAAGTCCGATAAAATATAATACCAAACACCATCCTAATTAATTATGCCTGGCTCAGGACAAAATCTTCCAATTTTAATGATTAAAAGTTTTAATATTGTTGGAAATAGTTTCGGTAGTTTGCCCTCTTTTTATTAAATTGTCCTCTTCTTATTTGAAATATTTTTAATACAGAGTAAAGTACTTACTTCAGGACTAAAGACATCAAAGGTTTGAATAATTTAGTTCTGTTATTTGGGTTTTGCTATTGTGAATGATCATCCAAGTCCATTTGTGAAATTTTCCCTACATTGTTTTATGGAGATCTTAAGACTTTTTAAGAAGACGGGATGACATCTTAAAAAAATACACTGCCAAGGGAAATACAAAAACTAACAGTTTCTTTGAGTTGAACTCTTAAATTAAATACTTAAGTATTTATTATTTAATTTTTTTTTATGTCACATGAAATATTTTTATTATTGCTTTTAAAACTGAACTGATGTATGTAGTCTTAAGTTCAAATATTTTGAATAAATATCGTTTGTACCTAATTTAAGTTAATTAAATGTCCTCTTTTTAAAATAAATCAAAAAATAAAACAATGGTTAACGTAGATATAGTTCACATTGGCTTTTTTGACAAAAAATCCATGTACAAGATCCATGTTCAGATAAACTGAATTTAACAAAAACATCGTATTGGTTAGACCTCACCAGCCAACTGATGAGTCCAAGTCAGATCGCCGGGACGAAACGCAAATTTTGTCAACTAGAGGGTCTTAGAAGCTATTTTGAATTAAATGTAATTTTATCAAAAAATTTTGTTTTAATTTGCGTATATGTAAATAGAGAGATAAGTACGAGTATACATATATGCACTTAGGCGGGATTTTTTTATAACTGCATAAGTGCCTAAAAAAGTGGGGCATTTAATGTTGGACAATTATCCGGGTATTACTGTAAAAGAAAGTTCAGGCTATATATACAAATTATTGAGAATGGGCGAAGCCAATCGTATTTCACGGAGGGTAAAGTGTTTTTAATTTGATATTACTTTTTAACTCTCATACTCATATTTTTCCGTTCCGTATATCAAGTCGTACATTTTATGCTTACATAAATTACCCCACGCTCTGCTTTGAACGTCAGCATAAGGACTCACTCATTATATTTATTTTGACACATTTGTGGAATCAAATGTCTCGAATATCCAATGCTTGGGGAAACCGAAAAGTTTTTTTTTGTGTTTATCCCTACTACTATCTTTTAAGAAAGATTTACTTTCTGCGCCTTTTTATTAAAATTCTATTAAAGGGTCCGCCAAATAACTTTTTTTTTTGAAAAGACTATAAAAAAAAACTACTGAATATTTTCTCAAATTTCTTTTTTATTTGAAAGTACAATCCTTCCGGTTAATAATGGAAAATAATTTCATTCAAATGGCTGCCTCGGCTGGCCATGCAGTAGCCTACACGATCGGTCCAATTTTTAAGCACATTATCGATTGTGTGCAGCTGTATTTCACCAATGGCTTCACGAATATTGTCCTTTAAAGCGTCAATTGTCTCTGGCTTGTCGGCGTAACACTTATCTTTTACGACACCCCACAAATAATAGTCCAACGATGTCAAATCGCAGCTCCGAGGTGGCCAAACGACATCAGCTCTGCGGCTGATAATGCGATCTTCAAAAACAGGTGCAAAACATCGAGTGTAGCTTCGGCTGTGTGGCACGTAGCGCCGTCCTGTTGAAACCAAATATTGCCAATATCCTCCTCTTCAATTTTTGTGAACAAAAATTCGTTCAGCATAGCCAGATAACGATCGCCATTGACTGTAACGGCCACTCCTTGCTCATTTTCGAAGAAAAATGGCCCAATTATGCCTCTGGACCAAAATCCGCAACAAACAGTGACTCGTTTTGGGTGTATCGGCTTTTTAATGTATGCGTGCGGGTTTTCTGTGCCCCAAATGCGACAATTTTGCTTGTTTACATACCCGCCAAAATGAGCTTCATCTGAAAAGATGATTTAGCGAAGCGAAAACGCATTGGATGATGGTCAGTTGGCTTCAACTCCTGAACTAATTGGAGTTTGTATGGCGTCTGTAGGGAGTTACTGCACTGCACGAGATGTGAAAAATATAATAGAAGTGACCAACATCTGTTCACATAGGTTGTATGTCTTGAAAAGCCTCCAAGCTCAAAAAGTTATGAAAATCAAACAACACGTTTGTCAGGTGGTTGTTTTAATGCTCGAATCATCACACATCGACAAGGTACTTCCAAGATTTATCAGTTTTAATTCTTTGTAGCTGTCCACACTAGAGTTTAAATATAACGATTTTTTACGATCTTATATGCGTGAAAAAGAGACAGGCAATCTGCCCTTCTCTTTTCTACGAATGTAAGATCGTAAAAAATCCTCATAGTGATCAGCTAATTTGAGACTATATTTTTTAATCTAACTAAAAGTGTGAGGTTAGCCTTAGACCAAAATTGATAAATTAGAAATGCTCAAGAATCGAACAAATCCTTATGTCAAACGAACAACAAGCAGAGACACCAACCTGAAATAGCTAACCTAGGAGAAAGAAATTTGCTGTGGATCGTTTTCTCGAATTTGTTTTACTTCACTGTGCTATATTCTCACCAAAACACACCTATTGTATAATTCTGTTTGTTATGAAGTCGATATATCCAATGACTAGGTTAAAATTTAAAAATATTGTTCAAAATTTATTTCATTTTTAGTTTGGCTTAAAGTGTATATAAAAGTAATGTTGAAATTCACTATTGAACTTAGGTACAAGATACAATTCAGAGTTTTATTTTTAATCCGGTCTACACGTACATATTATATTGAATACTTACCAAACTCAAAAACAATGTTCCGCTCCTGAATCCCCTTTAAGTTTTTCTTCTAATCACACTTTTTGTTGAAAAATGAAAAGGGTGGCTATATAATAACACAATTCAGAGCCACCAACTGCTTTAAAGTTTCAGTAAGGTCCTATCGAAATTAAAATAACTTGTTTAATACAAAAATAAAGCCCACTCTTAGGGCTAAGATTTATTCAAATTCAAATTTTATTTTACATTCATTTAAAATAAAAACATAGCAAGCTATTTAAGCTACATGAGAACAACCATCAATCTTCGTGTAAGCAATCGTTCATTTTATTTCCATCGAGTTCATATACTTTTTCATAAAATATCTCATACTTTTCTAAGAATTTTATACCCACATTAAAATATTGACATCTACGTCTATTTTATAAGAGAAGGTATTTTATTAGCACAAAATAAATTCATTTAAAAAGTTGGTGAAGTCTTTTGACAAGTTGCTGAGGAATTCATTCAGATTGTTCAGGTACATATCTACCTAGACTTCGTCAAAGTGACGAAGGAAAATTTTGTCAGATCTTAGAAAAGTAACATGGCTAAATTTTTAATGAAATTTCAAAAATGACAGCTTTCTTTCAACTAATTTGAAAAGGTTAACTAAACAACAAACATACTCGTACCTACCCCATTATCCTCTGATGTATGGAATGTGTTTTTTTTGTTGCAGAAAACCCCCTTTACAAAATTGCAAACAATATACGAGTATGTACGTAGACACTAATATTTTGTTTGTTCATCCAACAGTAGTCATTCTAAATCAAATGGGAGATTTTTGTAAAGCTCTTAAATCCATGACATTCATATTTGATGCATTCGTTTCCATGAAAACCAATTTGCATTTCACAGCTAACAGGGCTCCATCGCCAACTTAATATGGCTCAAACCCACCGACCGACGACTCACGACATACCGACACGATACCGCTAGTCAGGCCACCGAAGCTGTCATCCGCCGCAGAGGTATTTGAGAATTAATGAACATTTTCTCTCCCAATAAATACAACCTTCCAGCTTTTCAGCTTCAAGCCCCTGGGAACTTCCCGCAAACTGTGCGAACTTGTATAAATAGATAATTAATTTTTTACAGTTCAACCAAATCAACCAAAAATTAAAGTTCTTCAAATATCCATGCAGTTATTCTGTTTCCTCCATGTTTATGTTTTTACTACTAAGAGCACGAATCTGACAATATGTAACGGTAGTTTGGTTTAAATCATAGCAGCTAAGTTAATGTTAATATTTTATTAGAAAATATCCAACTTTATTATTTTTTGAAAAACAATACTGGACTGACCTATGTTGTCTTAGCGCGAATAGCTGTATAATATTATTACTTCCGGTTGTTTGCCTTTAAAAGCATACACATACATGCATATACATACAGCTGCGGTAAAAAAATAGCACCATTACGAAAACCAGATTTCGTTTAAAAATGAAGCTTAAGATAATATTTTGAGGGACATTTTGAATATGCGAAAAGCTTATATTAAGTCCAAAAATTCACATTTAAAAAAGAATTCCAACTTTCATCAACTTATTAAAAAAAATATTTTTTTTTTTCGAAAAACTCAAATAAATGAGCGGTAAAAAAATACACCATTTGTTCATTACACAACGTAAAACTAAAACATCATAAAAATAAAAAATCTTTTGCTATGATTTTATTCTTTAGGGGTAGTCCAGCAAAATTGGTATTTCGTTGAATAGCCTTGTTTGCTTTTACTGCTTCACAACGTCTGGTCATTGAATTTACCAAATTTTGGGCCTTTCTACCGGAATATTCTCCCAGGAGACTTTTACTGCAAAGTCCTGTGTTACTAGACCGTTTTGCTTCAGAGTCTGCTTTCTTCACGTCAGCCCACAGATTTTCAATCGGATGTAGGTCGGGCGATTGCTCTGGCCACTCGATCACATTAATTGAATGATCTCCAAACAATTTTTTAGCCTTCTTACTGGTCTGCTTGGGGTCATTGTCCTGTTGTGGGTCCCCCACAAAAGGGGCATATCTTTCTCTGCATAAGGGAGCATGACGTTTTCGAGTACATTAATGTAATCGTGTTGATCCATGATGGGTTTAAAACAATATATAGGCCCAACTCAATAGTAGGAAAAACAAGCCCACACCATTCTGCTTGAACCTTCGTGCTTTAATACTTTATTTGTGTATTTGGGATTATATTCCGCTTTCGGAGGTCTTTTCACGTAGGAACGAGATCCTTTACCGCCAAACAATACTCAACAGCCAAACAATTCTCTAAAATTTAAATTTAAATGCTGGCTTGCAAATATTAAACACTTTTAAGCATGTTTTGCAGTTAAAAGAGGGACTTTTTTTGGAGTACAAGCAGTTAAATTGTGTTTTCTTAATCGGTGGCGAAAGGTTTCCACGCAAGCTGTAATATTCAGCTCTTTTTCTAAGCTCAGTTGCAGGCTAAAAGGGATTTGTATGGCTTTCTCGGACTAGGGGCAAGATGAAAGTTGTCGTCATAATAGGTTTTTGTCCACGAGATTCGGATTAAGTTGTGTATGTTACTGAATTTCGAATCAGTTTGTCGGAACAGCCAACAAACCGTCGAACTTCTCCATACTTTTTACCTTCCGAGATCATTTTTTAAAAAATAATTTACCGTTTTTCGTTGGTGCAATGCTTTCCACGGCCCACTGTTTTTGAAAAAGTGTTAATTTTGTGTGTTTTAATTATGGCCTCGTAACAAAACGCCAGAGATATACAATAGAGACAGGCGATAGTCCAAGCAATAACATAATAATAGTAGAAGCTGTAAATATTTTTCTATTCACTCATTTAAAGAAGTAAAAGTGAGACTTGTTCCAGTGGTGCTATTTTTTTTACCGGCACTGTACATAAATATGTGCTGTAAAATCTTTCCGTTTATTTATGCTGCATAATTCCCACATCGCCTGCGGAAAGATTACAATTTATTGCTTCCGTTTTGGGATAAAAGAGGGTTTTCCTCATTCACAATGTAACATTTTTTATGGGATGATGAGCGCGTTATGACATTGTGGTAATACGATTATTACACACAATTTTGTATGTCATTTGAAAATCATTATTGATGAATTTAAATTTGAATATTATCTGCCTACATTTTTTTTCTTAATTTCTATAAAATTCAAAACAATAAATTATGTTTGTTGGGTGATATGGCCCCAATGGGATATAAATTTTTGATTTTACACAAAAAGTGGAAATTGTTTTCGCTTCAGTTAAATATTCGCAGTGTTTGTGCAGCAGCTACACGCTGGCTGTGGTGTCAAGATATATACTCACTTGCAGTACAGATGAGGAATTCGAAGATGGGAATCAGTGGCTGTCAAACGTGTTTGCCTATAAGTTACTAAAGGTATGCACAAACGAGGCACATGCTCGCCGAATATGCTCGTTTGTGTTAACCCATACACAGGGAACACCTTTGCTCGCGCACCAGCCCATACACGAGAAAAAACTCAGCGAAGGCGAGCATTTTCGGCGTACATGTTCGTCGTTTGTGCAGACCTTAAGGCACTCAACTATCCCTATGGAATGAATTAGTGATAGCAATCTATACTGATGGCTCCAAAATGGACAGTGGTGTTGGTGCAGACTTTTTCTCGGGATCTCTTGAGTTAAACAACTCAGTTATGCTCCCAGATTATAGCACTGTCTTCCAAGCGGATGTCCTGGCAGTGAAAACAGCTGCTAGACAGGTAATGATGATGGCGCTAGCACGGGCTGATATCACCTTTTATATAGATAGCGAAGCGGTAATAAAAGCGAAACTTGTTCTTGCTGCCGTGAAAAGCTAAAGTTCTTGGTACGCAACACAATGTTAAACTCTGCTGGGTCCCGGGACACAGCGGTATACCGGGTAATGAAAATGCCGATGAATTGGCAAGACAGGGATCAGCGCTTGACGTCAGTCAAGCAAAGCTGTAAAATATCCCAGCCTGTTACATTAAACAGAAAATTTCTGACAAAGCAATCCAACACAAGGTGGAGACTACTGGACACTAGTGACCCTACCAGGAAAATATGGCCATGCTTCAGCAAGCAGAGGACAGACAAAATCGTGCAACTCAACAAGAGATCCGTTTGCTCTCTTATAAGTATATTCTGGGATATCATAAATTCATAATGAAACTCAGTACAAACGAACTATGCAGGGGATGTAGTGACGAAGAGGTGCATGAGGACACCTCACACGTTTTCTGCCACTGTCCTGTACTCTGTCACCAGAGAAAGAATCTGTTAGGCAGCTACTTCTGCTCTCTAATATTTCAGGAATTAACATATCGAATTTTGTCAATGCCTCCAAATTGCTTGAATGATTCAGAAGACACAGGTTTATAGCGGAAAAGAGTGACTACACTCCGGGTAACACAATATATCTACATTGATATAAGTGTGACGATAACGTCAACCTAACCTAACGTACCCTTATAGAAGGGACACAAAGAGTGTCATCCGTCCACCAGCCATTTTATTTGGGTGTGTTCCAAAACTATTGTAATGCACTTCGTTTTATGTACTAACATCAGTACATAACCTTAAATGTATATAATTTCATTTTAGAGTTGCATTAAAGGCAGAAAAACAGTATTTATTAACTTAAAGGAATGTTTTTAAACTAAAATGCATACCAATTATGTTTAGCAATTATTTAAAATGATACAATACATATAATAATTTATGTGTGCAAAATCTTAAAAAAAGTTATTTTACCTAAAAATTTAACATTTAGAGCAAGGGCTCATTTTTAGTGAATTTAGCTTACATTTACGATGATAGAGAACACCGAAAAAGTGGTTCCCGCAACTCCGTCTGTCTGTCTGTTTGTACAAATCTCAACAGCCTAAACGGCTGAAGCGATTTTCTTCAAACTTGGTATTTAAGCGTTTTAGGTGATTGTCCAAAACTGATATTCGAATCGTTGTTTTAGCCACAAAAATAACGGTACTTGCCATACAAATATTTCTACCATCTTATTTATCTCGAAAAGGGCTCTAACGATTTTGATAAAAATTGGTGTGTGTACTACATGGTCTACATTTTGGCCAATTTTTTAAAAAAATATTTTGTTATTAACGGTACCTGCCATATAACCATTTTATTGGTTTTCGACTCTCTCATAAACCAATGTGCATCGTTATCTCCTGTCTAATCCTATCCCAATTTTCCTAATCGCTCGCACTGTGTTAAAACATTATAAGGGTAGTCATAACCCCTTGCGTGCGCGCATATTTAAAAAAAAAAAAAAAAAAAAAAAAAAAAAAAAAAAAAAAAAAAAAAAAAAAAAAAAAAAAAAAAAAAAAAACGGCTCAACAAAACGGCTCAACGGATTTCAATCAAAATTTATATACAGAACATACAAGCACAATGCCCACAAACGTAATACATTATGAAATGAACTTTTGAAAATCCATAGAATTACAGAATTCGCATAAAAAAATCGACATATCGAAGCTGACGCCAAATAATATCTTCGATTAGTTATCGAGACATTCGAGATATATTTATAAGTTCGAGTTATCAAATAAAAATTAAATGTAAGCTTCAGGCTTCGCGCTATTGCCAACTAATTTCAATCGAGTTATCAAATATTCGAGTTATCGAAGTTCGACTTATCGAAGTTGGACTGTATATACAATAAACTGCACGAGGTATTCGGGAAATAAATATAACTATAATATTTGAAAAAAGAATTAATTAACAGTTTTCAAAATATAATTTTTTTAATTTTTTTTAACCCTAGTTTACAGCCCCAAAAAAATTACTACTTTTCTTGCCTGGGGTGTGTTACACCCCAACAGTTTTAAGCGCATATAATTGTTTAAATTAATGTTCTGGTGCTGTTTACTTTTTTTTTTCAATCGAGTTGACATTGGAATAATTGTTACTGATTATGAACACGTGTATTGTTCGGCAAAATTTAAAACGATTTTGTAGAGAAGTGCAAATAAAATTTGGAATTTATCAAAAAGTAAGTATGAAAATATTGTTTTCTAACGTAAATGTTAAAAGAAAGATCTTTGTAAGTGTATAATTTGTTTTAGTGTCTAATTTAGATAAATTATTGAAAAAATATAATAAAGGTGATGAAGAAGAGAGGGCAATAGCGTTGAGAGCAATGCTAGATTTGGAATCAGATGATGAAGGTGAGACTGATCCATTTGATGCTGGTGGAGATGACGAACAAAATGATCCAGATTTTTTGCCAAATGATGAACTCAATTGTAAATATTTTGTTTTGATATTCTCTATAAATCGTTCTTTCAATAAATGTATTCCCTAGCGGATTATGAGGACATCGATGAAACTGCGGCAGAGATGTTGGGAAATGATGAAAATTTGCCTGAACCTAATGAAGTTGGAAGTGATATTGATCAAGAATCAACGACGCCAGTTTCAAATGACGTATTTTTTCTTGCTCATAATGGTCGAAAATGGACGAAAGACCCGGAGACAGCAGCTCTGTCTCGTGTTCAAGGAAGCAATGTTTTCAAGCCTGGTGGAACTGTTGGACCTACGATTAATTTGAAACACTCGTCCCTTATCCAAATTTTTAATCGAATTTTTAACCTGGATATGAGAAACGAAATCATCAAACGGACAAATGAAAAGGCAACTGATGTCTAGAGAAAATTAAATGCAAAGCGAACAAAGCAACGTTTTTGGAAGCCTTTAAATATGAATGAACTGCAGGCATACTTTGGGGTTTTGCTTTACATTGGAGCAATGAAAGATGGTCACCGCCGTCTTCGTACACTTTTGGATCCAATACATGGCCATACAATCCTTCGCGCTGTGATGTCATTTACACGTTTTGAGGAGTTGAATTTATTTTTGCGATTCGATTATTCAATTGGCCGTCGAGGACAGTCAGCCGCAAAAAAAAACATTCTCCAGCCCGTTGAATTCTTTTTGAAAGAATTGAATCAAACCTTGACATCAAATTACATTCCATCCGAAAATTTGACCATTGACGAGCAACTGAAAGCCTTTCGTGGTCGCTGTAAGTTTTGTCAATATATGCCAAGCAAACCTGCTAAATATGGTATCAAGTTTTGGTGGCTCAATGAGAGTTCAACTGGATATCCATTGCAACTTTCAATATACACTGGCAGTAGTGATCAAAGTGTAGGTCTTGGCCGTGGATACGATGTTGTGATGTCATTGATGCCAAGATATTTTCACACCGGAAGGAATCTTACAGTGGATAACTTTTTTACTTCTGTAAATTTGGCACTAAAGTTATTGGACAAAAAAATTACTCTTCTTGGGACTATTCGCAAGAACAAACGCGACATTCTCAAACCATTTGTTGTCAAGGAACTTCTAAATGAGTATGATATACCAATCAAAATAAACAACAAAAAACAATACCGTCCACTTTATTCTTCACTTTTCGGGTTTTCGGAGAACATGGCATTGGTTTCATATGTTCCAAAACCCAGGAAACAAGTTGTGCTGCTTTCAACACAGCACATTGTTGAAAAAGCAGTTTTCGGACCTCAAAATAAACCTCTCATGATATTGGACTATAACAGAACAAAAGGAGGAGTCGACGTGTTTGACCAAATGGTATCTTTATATTCATGTTCTCGTCAAACCAATCGGTGGCCCATGGTTGTATTTTACAATTTGTTGGATGTTTCAGCTTTAGCCACAGTTATTATTTTTCGCCATTTTAACCCTCCTTCAAGAAATATAAAGTTATTTAGAAACGAAAAGCTTATCTAACTTGCAGAAGAACTAATGGAAATGGAGTTGGATGATCGTTCGCATCCTTCTATAGAAAAAAGGTTATCCAAAATTAGTGTTGATGCTCTGCGCACTATGGGAAGACAATCGCAGGTTTTTCGTTCAGTTGACGAGAAGCTTCCACGAAAACAGGTATTGCTTATTATAAAAAAAACAAAACGTTTCGAAAAAGCTTTTTATTTTCAGGCCAGATGCCATCTTTGTCCGAGAGCAGACGACAGGAAATCGAGATCAACTTGCGATGTTTGTGAAAAACACATTTGTCATCGCCACATCAATACAGTTTGTACTAAATGTCTCCCAGAACTTCCATCTATACCAGAATAATGTTACGCATTGAAATGTTAATTATAATATACTTATAATTCATGAAAAATAAAATAAACACTAAAAAAATTGATTTATTTCACATTTTGATCATTGGGGTGTAACACACCCCAGGCAAGTCTGGCCAACCTTTTTTCACACGAAATTTCCAAAAAATTAAGTTGAAGCTCTTTGATAAAATAAAGAAGAAAAATATTCATAAAAAAGAATTTTGTTCACTGATTTTTTATCCCAAGTCGAAAAACTGATTTTCAAAAAAGTTACAAGCATTTAAAAGTCGTCTGGGGTGTATCACACCCCAGGATGTAAACTAGGGTTAAATGCTTTTAAAAATACAAAAAATAATAATTAAAAATATTGGTTCCAAGTATAAATTGGGCAACTTAAATATATATATGTGTGAAATTTCGAAAGAATCGGTTAAGCCATTTATGAGATAGTCGAAAGCAAAAAAGCGGTCCTATGGAATGACCGTTTTTGGACATTTAAAAAAAAAATTTTCAACCACATGATCGGCCGTACCTGACAAGCTGCACTGATTTTTTAAATCAAAATCGATAGAGCCGTTTCCGAGAAAAATAAGCTTTAACGTAACGGTTATATGGCAGGTACCGGTAATTTTTGACCTGAAAAAAATTCAAATTTCCCCTCTGTACAATACCTTAAAAATCTATATATACTGAAGCAATTCTGCACACCCCTTTGGGCTGTAGGTGTCTGTACATATATACAGACAGACTGACAGATAGACGTACAGACGGGCAGAATTTTTAGACCATCTTATTTCGTCTTCGCTATCATCGTAATGTCATGTTTGATTGGTATATAAAAACTTTTTTTTCGGCGTACCTATAATTGCAAGTAAAAATGAATCCATATTTCCATTGGTCTCGCCATCACGCGTGAGCGGCTCGACCGATTTCGCCAATTCTTTATCTGTTGTGTTTGTTATTGTCAATAGAAGCTTCTTATGAAAGAAAAAATTAAGAAAATTGCGTGGAAAATTTGAAAATTTATGCATACTTAACCACCATATTAAATTGTTTCTAATCTAAGATTTAATTTACATTTGAATTTTCGTTTTTTGAAAATGCCAGCAATTAGACGTACAAACTTAAGCCTCAGATCTCGCAATGCTGCGAGTCAAAGATATATAAGAGCAAGTCAAACCGAAATCAAGAACTTGAAATGTTGTGTTTAACCACTATCGAGCTGCATGCAATTATGTCGTGGAAATCTGTTAACCTTTACAGCAAATCATTGCTATTGGACCAATGAACGTTGTGGGCCAATATTGAAAGGTATTTGTGTTTACAAATGAAGCTCCTGGATTGTGTTTGGCGAGCGTTCAGTTCAAACTGACGCCATTAGTACCGTCAACCTACCACTACTACATTCATTGGTTTCCGATTCTAAACATTTTTTGATTCATATCAGGCAATACAAAAATTGTTTCAAATGACGTCATTTGGTGTAACAAAAGTTATTTAAAAAAAATTAATGACAACTTTCAAAATTCAGGGTCAAATAAATCATCTAACAGTTTCCTTATTGCCAACGCCGAATAGTAACTACACATTTTTCAAATTTATTTTATTGCGTTGTGCGCACAACAATTCAGTGAAAAGACCAATAATTGTGAAACTCCTCCAAACGTTTTTTCATCAACATAATGAATTGGTTACATTATTCACGATCGCTTTCTACCGCATGCCATCTGATAATCAAAAAATTGTCATCAAAGCTGATAAGACGCTTGCGGGACAACACGCGAGACGTTGCCCCACATAATCTGCAATTAAAAATCGAATCGGTAATCATTATGTTGCGGAATATAAACCAGCCAAGTTTTTGTAATTGTGGTGAAGAAATTTTTACAACGTCATCGAAGCCACAATTTTGAAAGAGGTTCCTTTGATTTCGAACAATGGCATTCGACTTTAAACGTTTGCAATTTCCAGTGCGGCTAGCATTTGCAATTTCGATCAATAAATGTTTGTGGCATCAATCTTGAAAATCAATGTTTTTCACATGGCCAGTTATATGTATGTCGGCTGTTCCCGTATTGGAATAAAAACAAAAATATTTATATACGCCCAAGAAAAAAAAAATAAAAATGCTGTATATTATAAAGCATTTGAATAATAAACACTTTTTTTAAATATTTTTTTTTTAATTATTAGGTATACCAATTCATAATAAAGACAGGATACCGCCTGTCGGGTCAGCTAGTTTTTGAATAAACATAAGAGGAGTAAATGAAATAATATAAGAAGAAAAATCGAAGGGAAAAGAAAATCATAAGCATGAAAAAAATCGCAATATTTAATATTTGATTTATGATTTTTTATGACAAATGAAGCACCATTGTTATTTTGATAAAATAAACTCAGTTTTTTCAATATCGACATAAAATACTTAATTCATTCTTTCTTGGGAAAAGCTAGTTAAAATTCAATTTTATTATGTCTTTAGTCGATACTTATTAGCTCATACCGAAGCAATTTAAACTTATTGGGTTGTTAGCGATCAGTCGAATCAACAACAACTGACACTCGGTAATCCCCTAACTATTGAGTATTTATCAAAATTGTTCGAGCTGTTTTTAAAGAAGACATTTTTTTCTTAACGGTTTTTATAATATTTGAATGGTAGGTACCGTTATTTAAGAAAATGTAAAAAAGTCGAAATAAAAAGCTTGGAAGAAATCACAAAAATATTTACCAAGTTCTGGCACTACACCCTATTTACATGAAAAAGCTCAGGCGATTTTCGAGCCCCCTCTAACTTCAGTACCAATAAAGTCAGAAACTTCAAACTCACAGAATTTGCTAAGATCACCAGGCTTAGGCAATTTGCCTAATTTCAATTCTTTAGCTTTAGTATTTCCCGAGATATAAGACTGCCAAAATCGCAAAAAACGTAACTGACTGACTCACTCACTCATTCACTCACTCACGCACTGATAGATCATCAAAATTATGGAGCACTTCCCGACATCGTAGAAGCTTGTAATTAGTATAGTTATATACTAGTATACAAAGGAAAAAATCGAAAATTTAAGATTTTCCATTTAGGGGAATGGTACCCGCCCATTTGCAAAGAATTGATACACATTATTTGGAGCACTTCTGAACATCATGGAATGATGAAATTTGGTACAGCGGTAGGGCTTTAAGTGCAAGCAAAGGCAACATTTTAAAATTTTGGATTTCACATTCAGAGGCGTGGCAACCGCCAATTTGCCCAGAATTGTTACCAATTATAAGAAGCACATCTGATTGTCGTAGAATGAAGAAATTTGGTAGAACGGTAAGGCTAGAAGTGAAATGGGCATCCGCCCATTTTCATAGAATTGGTATAAATTATTTGGAGCCCTTCTGATTGTCGTGGAATAAGAAAATTTGGTACAGAGATAGGGCTCAAAGTGCAGGCAAAGGCAAAATTTTAAACTTTGAGATTTTAAAGTCAGGGGCGTGGCATCCGCTCATTTGCATAGAATTGATATCAACTATGTAGAGCACTACTGATTGTCGTAGAATGATGAAAATTGGTAGAGCGATATGGCTTTAAGTGCAAGCAAAGGCAACATTTTAAAATTTGGAATTTTATGTTCAGGGGCGTGGTACCCGCCTATTTGCATAGAATTGATTTCAACTATGTAGAGAACTACTGATTAAGCGATAGTATAGCGATAAACTCCCATTTTCACAGAATTAATATTAAATATATTGAGAGCACTCCCGATTGGGGCAGGATTATGTTTGTTAGAGCAGTCAGCTTTTAGGTGTATACAAAGAAAAAGTTGAAATTATGAAATTTTTCATGCGTTTCGTCCACCCACTTCTTATCAATTATTATCGTTTCAATAGATCACTTCTACCTAATAAAAATTGATAGAGTGGTAGGACTTGTAGTACATACAAAATGCTTAAATTAAAAACTTACGTTACCTTATGAGGCATTTATTGGGCGTTTATTCCACCCACCTTTTCTGAAAAAAAGAATCTTTGCGAAAAGTAGTGAAATCACACCAAAAACATAAATATTAAAAAAAGTATCCAAGTTTTTCTATATACAAAAAAATTTGCGTAACAAGTCAGCCACGAAAACTAATGAGATCTAAAAGTACGCCAAGTCCTAAGTTTATTAATGTTAAATATCAAATGCTTTAAGTAGAGCGATATGGAAGAACGTCAAAATTATCATAGAAATCTGTTATTTCTTACTAAAAAATAATTTTTTTTAAATCGTTTTAGCCGTTTTTGTGACAAATCAGATTTACCTTTTTGGCTAAAAAAAATGCGGGACAGCCACCGTTAGTTTTGGTAAGGGCTTAAAAAAAATAAATAAAAAGAATGTGACAAGCTTGTGCTCTAGTCTGGCGGATAGACAAACAGATTGGTAGATCCGCTGTTTTGGTGTTCTCTATCATCGTTAGTCAATTTTGATCGAAATCTCGAGGTCAGTCTTTTATGACTACAAAACTTCCAATATCGAAAGTAAAAAATGTTTACTCTTGCGAACTACCATATCGAAAAAAATACGCTTGTATTTATGTATGGATGGTATTTGTGTCATTTTTATTTTTATTTTTGGACATATAATTATTTTCAATAACAATTTTATATTAAATAGAATGAGCAGGTATGAACTAATTATTTTTTATGTCTTTTTTATTCCTGTTTCCCACATGGATAAATCTAAAAGATTGAAAATCACACCAATGCTTTGTTTTTAACCTTTTTGCATGACATATTGTTAAAATTAGGCTTTACACGTTCCTGATAACATTATGTGTTGCAAAATAAAGGTGACCAACATGAAGCCTGAAAAAATAAAAACAAAACATATTGCCAACCACAAACGAAAATGTGGTTGAATGTATTTTTGTGTTTCAGACAATCTCTCACTTATTGCGCGCACCTAATGGAATTGTTTTGAATGAAAATCACAGCAACAAAAAATAAAAAAAATTTAGGTAGAATGTATATTTATATGACTTCAACTTTTGTAATTTTTTTTTGCTTTCCCGTGGGAAATTTTAAACCAATTAAATTTTCCGACAAACAAATAAGAAGAACAAAAAAATGAAACAAAATTCTTTATGATGACACACATAAAAACAAACATATCATCCGTCCGACCTCAAATCCACCCACTCTGTCGTTAGCGGATACCATAATATCCGCCACACAGATAAAGGTAGGTATCTACGCCACGTTATTTCCTTTCGTCATACCGCGCTACGCCGCACCAGATCCGGCTTAACGTCTCCACTCCACCAAATGATATGTCTCCACCCACACGCCAAAACCGACACCAACTGAGTAGAGGAGTGAGTATGAGTAGTGAGTAGTGAGCATGTGTATCCTGTATCTACATCTACACTTCACTTAACACACAATGTTGTGTGTTGTTCCATCGACATTTTGCGGTTCAATGAGTCCTTTCAAAGACTCCAACCAATTTACTTGCCAACCGCACCCTAACTTACTCGTAAACGTACGTGCATCAACTCAGCTTGTTAACTTGTGGATTTGTATTTTGCTATTGCTTTGGCTTTGGCTTTGGGTCACTGGCACCTCCTCAGCACGTAACTATATCACAAAGGACCTTTTGGAAATTTTTATAGTTGTTGTTATTATTGCAGTTGTATCTTCACTTATAGGGTATACCTACACATATTCTATAAATACTCTCCTCACCAAGAAAGCCGTTGAAGAGCGAAACAGAACTATTTCGCTTTTACTGAAAACTGAATTATTGATTGAGGTAACCGAGACTACCTAAATTATTATAGGAGCTTTGATCGGAACAAATGTGTGAGGGGCAAGTTAATGGGAAAGGCTCCTGTGCTGTGCAATGGCATTTGAAATCGTTTTGTTGTGGTGGATAATGCTTAAGCGTGATCAAATAATTGGGTTATTACTTTACAATAATATGAGCGAACACTTTAAGAATATAATACACTCCGAAACACCGGAGAGGAGGTAAGGTAGTGAGTGCTCTTGTGACAATTTAATTTTAGTTTTTCTTAGAAATGTATGTTACATGTGCAAGATATTGAAGGAAGACTGGAAGGAAAATAAAGCGGTGATAGGAAGAATGGTTTTAATACAATTGTGGAAAGGATCTCAATGTACATAGGTGGTATGAGTTGTAGCCTTTTGTTATCCTTGTTGTTGTTTCAAAAAAATTATATTGATATAATAGAATTGGTTTTCTGAGATTACTAGGTTCATTGTGTATCTGTCAAAAACTTAAAATGTTTCCAGTTTTCTGCGAATAGGGAAAATCGAATTGAATTTTTCAAATCGACTAAAAGCTTATCTTTTTTGGACAAAAGTTTTCGCGGATTACCTGGAGAGCACATTTAAACCTTTTGATGGGCAAGTACTCAACGAAAATTTAAATATAAGTTCTAACTCAAGCGAAAATTACATTACAAGAAATGTTACCCTTGCCGAATTAAGTAGAGAAATAAGAAACCTTAAGTATAAGAAAGCTCCGGGATATGACCTAATTACGGCCGAAGTTCTCAAAATTCTTCCTCGCAAAGGGTTAATTAATCTTCTTTATAATTATAATAAATGCCACTCTAAGGCTAAAGTACGTTCGGAGCCAATGGAAGGTTGCGGAAGTTATAATGATTCTCAAACCAGGAAAACCATCACATGATAAGAAATCTTATAGACCTATTTCACTTCTGCCCGTAATATCTAAGTTCTTTGAAAGAATATTACTTCTGCGCCTGCAGCCAATAATAGAAGAAAAGCGCTTAACACCTGAACATCAGTTCGGATTTAGAAGCAAGCATTCGACAATTGACCAAGTGCATAGGATCACTGACGTCATTGAGAAAACTCTTGAAGAAAAGAAAATTTGTTCGGCGGTCTTCCTAGACGTATCGCAAGCTTTTGATAAGGTGTGGCACGAAGGCCTAAATTTTAAATTAAGACAAATTCTGCCTGAATCACTTTATACGCTTCTAAAAGCATATCCAGAAAATAGACTTTTTATAGTAAGACATGGAAACGTTTGCTCGGATCTCAAATAAATAGTGGCTGGGGTACCACAGGGAAGTGTTTTGGGTCCAGTATTGTACCTATTATTTACACGTGATATACCTCAAACAGAAGACACTGTCCCAGCCACGTTTGCTGACGACACTGCAATACTATCAGTGGGCCAAACGATAAATGATTCTATGACAAAATTACAAAAATCTTTGAATAATGTCAATGATTGGACAAAAACATGGCGGATATCGCTCAACGAAGTAAGATCAGTCCATGTAGATTTTACGTATAAGAAAATTAATAGATTACCGGTATTTGTTAATGCGGTTCAAGTTCCGTTTGCTAACGAAGCAAAATATCTCGGAATGACTCTAGACGCGAAATTAAAATGGAAACCGTATGTTAAAAAGAAATGCGAAGAGTTAAATAATAAACTAAGAGATATGTACTGGTTGCTGGGAAAACACTCTAAGCGTCTAAGCTCAGTATCGAAAATAAGCTAATTTTGTACAGGCAGATGCTTAAGCCTGTCTGGACTTACGGTATACATCTCTGGGGTTGTACGCGAGATTCTAATTTAAATACCTTACAAACCTTTGAAAATAAACTCCTAAGATCATTTGTAAGCGCACCTTGGTACATTAGAAACGAAGATCTACAAAGAGATCTCGGGATTCCCACGGTTCGCGATGAAATAAAAAATTTTGCCCGAAATCATAGAAAACGGCTATGACAACACTGCAATAGTACTATAATCGAAATTATCGATGAGACGAATTTAGTACGCCGCCTGCGAAGGTCAAAGCGTTCCGATATGGTGCACTAAACGAGAATCCGCTTTAAAATCGCGGTATAAGCAGGAACTATCACCGGATAGTTACCTGCAACACGTTAATTAAATTTGTTAAAAATAAATTGCTAGATAAGTTTCAACTTAGTTGCAATCGGGAGGAGGAGGTGTTTTTAGTGCAGTAAGAATCTCACACTCCTATGAGCACGCGTTTTTCGGTCCTCATAGAGCCTTTTGCATGTTTTACACCTACCCACGGGAAAACAAATCTTTTTTGGACGATAATAAAGAAATGCCAATTTATAATACTTAAAATAGTTTTACAACAGTTGCTCGCCCTTAAAAGTACTCACTATTTCCACCTGTCTCAAACAACTTATTTCCGGAAGCCTAATGCCCTTTTAACCCTGCGGGACCCTATACCCTCAATTTTTATCACACTGTCCTTAGGTTGACATCTCCCGATTCACGACCATTTTTTTTTTTTTTAGCAATTTATGGAAAACTGGCTGACCCGGCGAACTCTGTTCCGCCTTAGATTCAATAAATAATAAAATATTTTATTAAGTTCAATTTTTTATTAGGAAATACAAATAAAAACATTTGGTATTTTGATGATTCTTTATTGTTCATGTATTTTGGTGCATAGGTTGCCCTCTTCAGTTTTTGGTTTTATTATCAAGCGCTAGAAGAAACAACCCAGGTGATCTTCCGACCCTTGAACATTCCACATATAATTGATCATGGGAAAAACATGGATATTCCTGATTCAAGCCACAAACTTTCAAGAATTGGCCTTTTGATTTGTTAACGGTTATATTTGTTAACATTCATACTGAGGGAAACCGGAAAAGTTTCAACAAGCTAGAAGTTCTACAACGTTCTCATTTGTAGAACCAAATTTTTGCATGATCAAAAATTAAGGCAAAAAATACTACAATGTCCCAAAGGTAGTAAGAATTTTTGGTCATTTGTAAAAACTATTCAAAATTCAACTTCTTCTTCGGTTCCAACGCTCGTCTTTAATGACACCCCTTTTGTCAGTTCTCGCGAAAAAGCCAATTTGCTTGCAGAGCAGTTCGCTGTTAATTCGACGCTGTCAGAAAGTGTTATGACTCCTCCAGTACTTGAGAGCGTAAACGACTTTATGGGACGAATCTTCTTTCGCACTCGTGCAGTTGCTAGAGTCCTCAAAGATCTTGACATAAACAAATCCGCTGGCCCGGATAGTATCCCTCCCATCGTTTTGAAGAGGTGTTCTTCAACGCTGGCAAAACCACTGCGTAAGCTTTTCTATCTGTCCTATTCTACAGGTCTCTTTCCGAGTGGATGGAAAACAGCATTTGTCCAGCCTGTCCATAAAAAAGGCGCATCTTCTTCACCATCTAATTACCGTCCAATTGCACTTACGTCCCTTCTTTCCAAGGTCATGGAAACGCTGATTAATTATCAGCTCAAGAAATATCTTGAAGAACGAAAGCTCCTTAATGACCGGCAGTATGGCTTTCGTAGCAATAGGTCCACTGGTGATCTGATGGTATATCTCACCGAACAGTGGCACAAATCTTTACATCGTTTTGGAGAAAGTAAGATTATTGCGCTTGATATTTCAAAAGCATTTGATAGAGTTTAGCATCAAGCTCTCTTATCGAAAATGCGTGCATTTGGTATCGATGGATCTCTTCTTCGTTGGATTAGAAATTACCTTTCGGACCGCAGTCGTGGTTCTTAGAAATACTGGCAGTGTTTGGAGGAAATTGCCAGACAGTAAAACAATTGCTCCTTCAAAACATCTCGAGTCATTGCGTAGATCTTTCAGTGTTGGGTTAAGTGCTTCTAATGTTATCTTTTAGGTGCTATTGTGTATTCGTCCCATGATGATCGTTGCTGATAAAAGTTTGGTCATTGCTGAGTCTTGGAATATAACATGTTTGTTCTTCAATAGTTTGAATATCTAACCGCAATTTTAATGCTGACTGAGCCATAGATCATCCTTCTAACAATGTGGCAATGTTCGATCTCACACGAACAGTGGCTAAAACTACTGACATGAGGAATGTCTTATCAGTTCCACCAGGGGCCTCCAGCAAATATAAGCCACCATTTCCATCATCAATAGCCTTCATTAATGTATCACGAACTTCCTTTTTTTGGGGTCAACAGGATTACATTCGTTTGAACTTATTCCTGGCGATCATATTCACGTTCCCGTTAGTATTCTCGATTAAATGCTTCATTCATTTCACGATTTGGCGCTGGCATTCCTAACCGGACTAATAAACTACCGCACATGAGGTAACACATGTCTTCGATCAAGATTAAAGTCCGATAATGTACCTCCTCATTCATCACCAATTTGATGTAAACGATCTTCTGATATTTTATCCTTGTATTTGTGCTACAGGTTATAAATGGGTTCGATGGAAAGCACGTCGAAATGATGATAGCAAATAATAGGTGTATCTGACTTGGAGAGAGATAATGGCTTCAGCGATTGTCGTATCCCAGTGGGTATCGTTTCTAGTAAATTAAGTTATTCACATGCAGTACGATATGTTGGAAATATTATACCATTAATAGTCCGTAGTGTCTCAAATGACATTGGCCAACGCACATTTACCAGCATCAAATAGAAGCATTCACTCATTATTACTGATTATTGATTTCTGAAAAATAAATATAAAAATTACGTTTAACTGTCATTTGCGTTTTGGTATTCCTTGTCAGATGCGTTCTTGTTATACCATGTTTTAGAGTGACTTGTATTCTTTTTGACGTTTTATGTCACATCACACAGGAACGCGATCGAACGGGATAAAAAGTTACCTATGTCCGTCTCCTGGTGCTAAGCAACATCCCCACCAATTTTCAGCCAAATCGGTCTAGTCGTTCTTGAGTTAGTAAAAGTGTAACTAACACAACCTTCTTTTATATATATGGATACACTAAATAAAATTAATGAAGTGTATGATTGGCTCACAACAACGACGCAGAAAATAGTACATATCTTTTGTCTTGACGTTTCCCTTTTCTATAAATGGAATATGAAATAAAATGCACGTAGTTGCTCTTATGTTCGATCACATCATATGCAAAACATTTCTATTAATAATCTTAAATATATTTTTAAATTGTTTTTTACTTAATTTTTTAAATACAAATTTTCTTTAATTTTTTCTAAAAAAAAATTAGTTTGACAGTTTTAAACATTTAACAACATAAGCTTAAAAACGAAATTTCAAAAAAAAAATCATTTACATGTTTTCGAAAAATTGAATTTTCAAAAAAAAAAATTATTTTTTTTAAATAAAAAAAAAAACATTTTTCGAAAAATTTGTTATGTAATATTATTTATGATTTGAATGACCTTTTATATAAAAAATTTGATCGAAATCCGTATAGCAGCTTATGATAAAATCCAAAATAAAAAAAATTTGTATGGGAGGTATCGTTAATAACAAAATGTTTGACCAAAATGAAGAATATTCCTAAGATAGTGCACGCACTTTTTTTTTGAACAAAATCGTTAGAACCGTTTTCGAAATAATCAAGATGGTAGAAAACATTGTATGGAAAGTTGGGCTGATTTGTGAATCTAAACCATCTTGGGCGCCACCCAAATGCATACGAAAAAAATTGTTTAAGTCGGTCCAGCCGTTTAGCAGGAGTTCAGTCACAACACACGTACAGTAGAATTATGTATATATAAAAATGGAGGGGAAAGTTTTTTGAATATTTGCTGATGGGAATTTTTTTAGCTGCATAAGAAGTTTTGATGGTTGTTGTCTATGATTTGACATTTAGGAATGCCAAATTCTGTTGATATTTCTGTTCAGTAAGCTTTGGCAATTCACCATAAATCGTTAATACCAGAACAACGCTCCGAAATTGTGGAAATTTATTTTGAAAAAAAAATATTGTTCGCGAAGTTTATAGAGCACTTCGTCCATTTTAAGGTGTTTAGTGATTAAGCTCACTTCGGGTTAAATGGCTTCGATTATAAGCAAAATTGAGGTAGGAATATGAAGCGAAGACAATAATCCTTAATCTACAGGGTGGCCTGCCGAATCGTGCTACAAAATAAAAAGTAATAACTTTTTTTCTGTGTGAGTAATCGGCTTATTTTTTTTATTTTATATTCAGTCAGTCATTTCCGTCCAAAGGGAATTTAGGCTGCAGTTGGCGGTTCTCCCCCGAGTAGATGGACCATTATGAGGTTGGTGAACATGTTTGCCAAATCTGGAAGCATCGAACGATGACCGTATCATCGAGATCCCAATGTTCGGGTTCAGGATACAATCGTGGCTGTTGCATCGGCAATACAGGCAAATCCAAGTGTTTCGATACGAAACATATCGGGCAGACGGTCATTACAAAGGATAATTCATGATGACTTAAACTTGTTTCCGTACAAAGTCCAAATTACAAGTAAGTTAAACCCTCAAGATTTGCCAGTTCGAATGGAATTTTGCCGAAAAATGATTGCAATGGCCGAAGAAGACAACACATTATTAAATTGTTTGTTCATATCTGATGAGGCCCATTTTGACTTAAACGGCAATGTTAACAAGCAAAATTGCCGTATATGGAGTGAATATAATTTAGAAATGATCCATGAGACGGAACTGCACCCAGAACGAGTCACTGTGACGAAGACGTATCCCTTTTAGCAGGACTTGGTTTCAATAAGATGGAGCAAGTGCACATGTAGCCACACAAGTTTGATATCCAGAAACTGCACTTTCCGCTGGCCCCCAAGATCACCTGACTTGAATGCACCAGACTTTTTTTAATGGGGTTATGTCAAGCAGGAAGTTTACTAAACGAAACCTAGGAATTTGACTGAATTGAAACAGTCCATTAAGACAATAACTTAGGCGATCACAATTTTAAACCTTCAGGACGCAATGAACAATTTTCGGATCAGGTGCCGCATATGCGTGGATGAGCGTGGAGGTGATTTGCGGTCTATCATCTTTAAAAACCATTAGTTATTTAAAATAAAATTTAATTTTTTATCTAATAAAAAAAAATTAATGAAATACATCGATTAAAATAAAAGTTATTTAAATTTTTTTGTTTTTTTTTTAATAACTTTGCACGCGCTCAAGGGATTATGAATACCCTTTATATATTGTAGCACGATTCATGGGCCACCCAGTATAAAAAAAAATTCAAAAATCGTTGGAGCGGTTTTTTAATAAATTAATTTTTTATGTACAAAATTTTGAAAACATTTAAAAAAAAAAAAATTGAAACGCCATTTTAAAGGTATTATTAATATATGTACACATAAATTAAAATTTCAAAAAAAAATTCATTAGCTGGTTTTTGAAGAATCGCCTTTTCAAAAAAAAATTTTTTTATATTTTAAAAATCGAAAAACTTTTTTTTTGAAAACTTGGGTATGCAGTTTTATTAAAAATTTTAGTGATCATTTTAAAAAAAAAAAATATTTTCATCGGTATGCAACATCAACATCAAAGTCGAAAATATGAAAAGTGGTTCTATATGAAGTACCGTTAATATGAACGCAAAAAAATATGTTTATACCTGAAACTGGACTGTACTAATTTAAGAACACACATTTTCTTATAAAAATTCTAGGAGCCGTTTTCGAGAAAAATTAGATTTTTGTTTTTGGCTGAAAAAAATGTATGGGAGCTACTGTTAATTGTCGTCTTAAAAAAAATTAAAAAACGTGTGGCCATATTACCGAAAAAACAATATGTATGCTGCAAACTCGAGGACAGACGGAATTAGAGGACCCACTTTTTTGGTGTTCTCTATGATCGTAATGTCATGTTTGATTGTTAGAAAAAAAAAATGTTTTTACGAATACATAACTTGCCTTATAGTACCTATAAAAACAAGTAAAAATAAATGCCATCCAATTATCTACCAGAATTTACTAATAAAAATTTTATTCCGACAATATTTCGGTCTGTATTATTACTTAAAGTTTTCGAGGTCTTAAAAAAATACCCATTATATTATTTTTGACATTTTTTTTGCAATGATTTTGCAGATTATATTTTATTCCAATGTAATGTACCTTGGATCAACAATGAAATATTTCCGTAAATACATTTCGAAGCCTACGTGAGACGGGATCAGACATAAAAGTTGCTAGTGATGAAAGAACACTAAGGGCTGTTAAAATGAATCATCAAACGTCATTTCATCAGGCTTTTATCCTTGCAATTAAAAAAATTACACCAGGGATGAATTCTGTATAAACTACCATTACTTTTTGAGAAATTGTTTCTTAGGATTTTTGGTTAATGTTTCGTTAATTCAATTAGTCTTATGGTGTATGTAGCTGTAATGGATTTTTCTTTGTAGGAAGGGAACAAAATGAAAGAGCATATTTATTCCACGGAAATTATGAATTTAAATAATTCATTTGATATAGCCCATTCGCGTACCATCAGCAAATGTCAAACAGCAGTGAGCCTAACTTAAAATTGGCTGAAAGGACACTGATCATTTTTTGTGACGTAAGAAAAAATATATTGAAAACAGTATGAAATCCTTCATTTAATGAACTGATGTGATTTGACTGCTGGGAAAAGTGCATTACGATATCGAAACCAAATTTTAAGAGAGACGTGTTTATAAACACAATTGATATACAATATACGTATACGAGTATATCTCTTATTAAGGGTCCGCCATCTAACGTTTTTTTTTTAACTAGTGCTTATTTCGTGAATGGTAACACTTAGCTCATGTCTGATTTGACAGATAATTAGCTTTATTCTTCCGCTGAACGAATATGGTTGTGTATACGCTTGAACAATGCTGGGAAATATTGCGACATTACTTTGAAAATTATGGTAATGTTGCAGAATGTGTGCGAAAATTGCGTACGGATTTTGGAAGAAGAGAAGCACCGTCAGCTCCGTATGTTCGTTATCTTGTGAAAAAGTGAAAGAAACTGGCATCCTCATCGATAAACCAAAGCGTGAAAAGCCAAAAACAGTTCGTTCACTATTGCTGCTGTGGCAGAAAGTGTGCGTGAATCGCCATCAACATCAATTCACCGAACATTTCGGAGACATCATTGAGACGAATTTTGCATAAAGACCTTGGTATGACGCCATACAAAGTCCAATTGGTTCAGGAGTTGAAGCCAACTGACCATCCAATGCGTTTTCGCTTCGCTAATTGGGCCTGCGATCGACTTAGAGAAGATGCCGATTTTGCCAAAAAAATCATCTTTTCAGACGAAGCTCATTTTGATCTTGGCGGAAATGTAAACAAGCAAAATTGTCGCATTTGAGGCACAGAAAACCCGCACGCATACATTGAAAAGCCGATACACCTAAAACGAGTCACTGTTTGGTGCGGATTTTGGTCCAGAGGCATAATTCTAAAATGAGCAAGGAGTGGCCGTTACAGTCAATGGCGATCGTTATCGGGCCATGTTGAACGAATTTTTGTTCACAAAAATTGAAGAGGAGGATATTGGCAATATTTGGTTTCAACAGGACGGGCGGCGCTATGTGCAACACAGTCGAAGCTACAATCGATGTTTTGCGCCCTGTTTTTGAAGATCGCATTATCAGCCGCAGAGCTGATGTCGTTTGACCACCTCGGAGCTGCGATTTGACACCGTTGGACTATTATTTGTGGGGTGCCGTAAAAGATAAGTGTTACGCCGACAAGCCAGATACAATTGTCGCTTTAAAGGACAATACTCGTGAAGCCATTGGTGAAATACAGCTGCACACAATAGATAATGTGCTTAAAAATTGGACCGACGGTGTAGGCTACTGCATGGCCAGCCGAGGCAGCCATTTGAATGAAATTATTTTCCATTATTAACCGGAAGGATAGTACTTTCAAATATTTTATATTTTTTTTATTTTATAAAAAAAATCAGTTCATTACCGAAGAAAATATTTTTTTTTTTTTGAAAAAAAAAATGTTATTTTTGGTACCTCTAATAGAACCATTTTTTTGGTTTAGATTTTCTCGTAAACGAATAACTTGTATTTTTTTTTAATTTTTTACGCAAGAGGTCCCAGAGAATTTAAACACTATTGTATACTAAAATTAAAAAAAAAAAAAAATGTTTGGAAATTAATTTTTTTTGAAACATCAACATTTCGAAAACGTCTCAATAGATTTTTTCAAAACTTCGCGTTTGGTGGTTTTTTGACATTATTTTGCCAAAATAAAAAACAACGGTGTCTCCCATACAAAAGTTAAAAAATCTTTAAGAGAAAAATGTATTTCTCGAAAACGGCACCAAGAATGTTTGTAAAAAAATGTGTGTGTTCTTACATTAGTACAGTTCACTTTTAAGTATAAAAATGTTTCTTTTTGCGTACTTATTAACGGTATACTTCTCATAGAACCACTTTTCATATTTTCGACTTTCTCAATATTGGATGAACGGATTAAAATAATTTTTTTATACAAATGCTCTCTAAAATTGTTAATAAAACTGCAACTCAAATTTTCAAAAAAAAAAGTTTTTCGATTTCTAAAAAATAAATTAAAATTTTTTTTTGAAAAATCGATTTTTCAAAAACCAGTTACAAGATTTTTGTTTTAAATTTAAGTTTTATATGTATATTAATAATATCTTCAAAATGGCGTTTACAATTTTTTTTTTCTAAAAATGTTTTAAAAATTGTATACATAAAAAATTAATTTATTAAAGAAGCGTTCCAACGATTTTTGAATTTTTTTTTTGATATATTCTTATTCATCAACAAATTCAAACTGCATCTTTGTTTTCCCTCAAAGTATAAAGACTAAGCAATATAAAAACATTTAAGTATGTGTATTATCCATGTATTTGTACTTTATTATTATTCCATTTACTAATTTTTGCCTACATCACTGAATACTAAATACAATGTAGGCCCTTATACATTTATGTATATATAAATATATGTGTCTAAGAATCACATGAATCTTATGTATGCATAGTGCACCTAAATTATAAAGTTATATGCATATAGTTACATATGTACCTACATACATTCTTCATTTTCATTATTATGCATGTTTACATTCTTAGGTTCCATCAATATATCTATATATGTAGATATATTTTACTCTCCTAACTTACATAATTCAAATCCATTACTTAGATTTAAATATACATTTGTAGGTAGGTACCTATGTCCCTATGCTTTTAATCATTAATTCGACAATTCATTATACTAATAATCAAGGTAATCTTATACATACATAGGCTTTACACCTGCATAGGATAACTACACCTAACTAAATAAACCTCAAGCTACAAGAGCTAGTTCGTACGATCCAGTCGTGCATTTTATATTTTTAGTTTTAGATTTTTGAAAACAATTTTTTTTTGTAAATTTTGGTGTGCAGTTTTTTTATATTTAAGATTTAAATAAATTAAATAATTTTTTATTTGATTTATTTTAAAAATATTGATTTTTCAAAAATAAAATTTAAAAATTAATTTTAATTAGAAAAAAAAGTTATTAAAAAATTTGATTTGCAGAATTTATTTGACTGCGTACCGAGAAAGCCAACAATTAAAAAAACCCGTTCTATGAAAGGTGCCATTAATTGACTTTTTCCGTAAATTTTGTTCTGATTAAATGATAGCTAAATCAGCAAAAAAAAATCTCAAAATTTTGCATCAAAATCGTTGGAGAAGTTTTCGAGCAAAATAAGCTTTTCCTTAACGGTTTTATGGCTGGTAACAATAAGGCCTAAAAATAAAATTTCATTTTCCACTCTGTGGAATGCCAAAAGAATCACCCATAGGTTGAAAATTTGAAGGTAATCGCTTAAGTCGATGATGCTGCAGCTCGTTATAAAAACAGACGGACAGACTGACTGACAGATTGACAGACAGGCATTTTTTGTCGATCACTTTTTTAGACTTATCTATGATCGTAATGTCATGCCTGATTGTTAATTTTTTTTACGAATGCATAACTTGCCTTTTAGTCCCTAAAATCGCAAATAAAACTCAGAATATTCGAGAATAATGTTCTACAAAGTCATTGACCAAACTATCTTTTACAAATGTATCATTGTGACTAATTACAAAAGCAAATAAGGCAAGATCCATATAATAGTCTTGTAATGTTGAATGGTGACGATTATACTTGGCATTTCCCAACATTGCGTTTAAAATTGTTCTTCTGGCGCACTAAAAATTAAAATTGCTCAAGTAAGGTAGAATTAGTTTACACATTTTCATGTCATCATCCTTCCAAATGATTAATTAGTATGCATTCCATCTATTGATAGGATAAAAAGAACGAGCCTCGGGGGAAAGCCTTATGGGGTGCCAGATTTAGCTGTGAATATGTTACTGAAAATCAATATAACAGTTGTTATTAACGCTCAATAAAGCATGATGATTCCTTTGTGTAAGATACATTATTTTGAGTAAGATTTTATTAAGCTCCTTACTAATGTCCGTGTCAATTAAATCAATATTCTCATTAATAAACAAACAGTACGGTATACGACACATATAATTTTAAATTGGTGTCAGCCACAATAATTTCGAAAAGTTTTGGAATACATCATAATTTAGCAATTAATTTGTACTTGTCGGAATGATGGAAGAATTCCTTAACATTAACCGAAAAATCCTTAGAGAAGGGAAGCTTTTTGGAATACATATGTCAGTAAGAATCCGGGATATAATAGTACTTCATGATGTTTATTTACTTTATAATCCTTCAAGGACAGACCGCAGAAAAAAAATTGTGTATGTATGTATACTTATATAGTCGGGATTAAGTGAATTTCCCTGAAGTAGCAAAATAGCTTATGTGTGCGATGTAGTCAATTGCTATTGAAGATATGTAGGTGCAAATCCAATAATAGAAATAGAAATCATTTTTTTGGCGGGCTTCCGGAAATTAAGCTAGATTTTTTTTTTCGAAAAAAACGACAGAAAATTATTCATACAAAATTCTGGCCCATTTATAGGAAGAAAAGCCAAAGTCTTCTGATATTTTCGCCTTTTTTCCAAAACAATTTCTGGTCTAATTATAGGTTTAAATTGTACAGCAGAAGCGATAGAAATATTGTAAATTTAGAAAAAATGTGTAGGCATTCATTTTTTTGTGCCTGTATGTGGACTTGCACAACAGACAGTTGTTTACTCTTGTTTGATACATCTTAAGTAAATAGAATCCGATATAACTTGCTTTCTCTGATGATATGATCCTCACGCTATTTATTTATGTTTAACTTTTATTCCACATTATGTTAGTATTTAAATACAACTCTCGATAGCTATTTGGCGCTTTTTATTGAACAAACTGTGAAGATAGCAAGATCGAAACCCAGTTCTTTTATTCTAATTATCTGCTTACTATCCTACAAATTTATATATTTTATTTAGGAAGGTGTTTTTCTGTATAATACTGAAATAAATCAGCCAAGCAGAAATTGGTATTACATTTAATCGGGCTTGTGCAATTATAGATTCAAAATAGCCTTCGTCGGCATTTAGGCCGTACCCGTGGCGCGGTAGTTGAGTGTTCGCCTGTCAACATCTTGGTCACATGTTCGATCCCTGCCGTAGTCTCTGCCCCCTTATATTTTCCATGAAAAACCAATTCTAAAATAAAATGTCATACAATGAGTTGCTGGTTTACTAATTACATGCTGTTTAGGTATAGAACTAACGACATGTGATGGAGTAAAACTAGTATACTGATAAATATGACGACAAATAAAAAAAAATAATGCGAATTGTAAGGGACATATATAAATAAGGCATGGAAATTTCTCCGCATTAGTTCATCCGCCATCCCTGGAGATAAAATCTGAGACAACAACCACCTATAGTCTTAGAATATCCTTCTTAACCTCATGCCCGCGCTGTGTTGTATCATTTAAAGGGTAGTATAATCCCTTGAGCGCGTATAGATTATAAATCGGCAGGATGATATTAAAATGTTGTGATATTTTGAATCTATGCATTTTATGTTTTCATTAAATCTTTGAGATTGTTATAAAATTATTAAACGCGAATTTAGTCTTACGACGGCGGAACTACAATCCGCAAAATCACTGAGTTCTTTAATTTAGAAATAAAAATCGAAATATTAATAAGAAAATAACTAAAATTAACCGAAACTCGAGAGACGAACTGTCAAACGATGGATGAGTGCGTTTAATAATTTGTACAACAGACAACACATAAAGTGCTGTCGCCCAGTAGATCAGCAATGAGGTGGGCTCAGTAAAAAAATATAAAGATTCTATTAATAGAACATGATTAATAAAATTAATTGAATAAAATGTGAAGTATAAATACTTGTACTTAAAGGCGCCAGGAATTTTTTTTGTATAACCAAATTACAAAAATTAGAAAATTCCAAAACTAATTCAATAGAAGGAAAGAAATGAAAACATAAGCAAAAATAGACCAAAAGTAAAACACAAGTTTTTATACACCAAGATGGGGATTTAAAAAAAAAAGATTTATTTGGAAAACCTTTGAACCGAAGCTCAAGGACTAAAACCCAACATTTTTTCAATATATAGATATATAAGTATATGACTATTTTAACGGACTTACGGTGAAACGTAAAGCCGAAATCAAACGGAAGAAAATACAAAAGTAAATGGGCCGTTAATTAAGAAATACCGTGTTCCACAAAACCGGGATAATATTCGAATTAATAAAATGAAAAAAAAATCGATCAGAATTGAAACCAACAAAAAAACTAAATTCAACCAAAAACTCTACTTGTCTTTTTTTTATGTCTGCCTAAGGATCACCTACCCGCTTCCTTTTCTCTATTACCTCTATTTATTTACGCCTCTTGTCTATTGCTTTTCCGCCTTAAATCACTCAATCATTCCTCTTCAAATTTTCCTTAAAATCGAAATTACTTCTTCTGCACTTCTATTTCTCTTAAGTTCTTCTCGACTCGAATTTTCCTTTTTCCAAAATCAAACCTCTTACTTGAAAAGTTCACAAAAAAGTGTCCTTTCCATGCATAATGTGTTGTCTAGCTCGGCCATTCCAGTCTCCCACACATACAAAACCCATATTCCTCCGTTGTCGAATCGCATCGAAACTTGGATGTCTTTTCAATACTTGCCGAATCCAAATGGCCGAGTTCAGAACCTTTTCAAGTAAAATTCTTCGAGAAAAACTAAAAGAAATAAAATTGAGAAAAAGTTTATTCTAGGCATTTTCCTAGTTATTCTAAAACAAATCGCGAGTGATTTAAGCCGCAAAGCCATCTTTCTAATACCAATATCGCGAGGTGAGAAAGCAAAACATTTCTTTAAATACTGAAATCTACTGTGTTTCAATTCTGATATATTGGTTGTACTATTTAAAAGATAATTAAATTTTAAGAATTATAAAAAGGAACGTTAACAACCCATTTCTTTAACACAATACGGGGGTGACCGTGGTGAGATAGTTGAGTGCTCACCTGTCAACCTCGTGGTTGCACGTTCGATTCCTGTCGTTGTCTATGTCTTCTTATATTCCGTTAAAAACCAATTCTAAAAATTGTCATAAATGAGTTGCTGGCTTACTCATTACATGCTGTTCAGGCATAACACTAAAAACATGTGATCGAGTAAACTACTCATAAATATGACAACGAAATAAAATAAAAAAATGCGAATTATAAGAGACATAAATAAAAGATACGGTAATTCTCTCCGCATTAGTTTAGCTGCCATCCCTAGAGATAAATCTGAGACAACAACCAGCTCTAGTCTCAGAACATCGCGCAACACATCTTTCCTATCCTTCTTTTTCTGTTCGCCCACCGGATGCCCGCGCTGTTTTAAAAAAAACATATAAAGGGTATTCATAATCCCTTGAGCGCGTGCAAAGTTATATAAAAAAAAAATTAATTTAATTAAATTTAAATTAATGATGTGTTGTTTCAATATAAGTAAGAGTCCGCCTGACTCGAAAACTTCTTCAGCTCATCCGCTGGTACAACGACAAGGGACCGGCTGTCTTCTTGGTAGTTCTAGTTCTTGGATTTATTTCCTCTCAAATCTTAAATCGATCGAAACCTGTTTTTGTTTACTTTTTTCCAAAAGACTTTAGGAGTAGGTCTCTGGCTGAAGGGCGCCAGGTATCTACAGATTCTACAAGCATTTTGAAGCAGTAACGGAAAAAGTAATAATATGGTTAAAGTTATACAAAAAGCAGGTGAAACTTGATGTTGTAAATTTTAGCGCAACAAGATTTTAAGCCACTTTTAAGCCATTAGATCACTTTTTTTTTAATCTCACAGATAAAAAAATTATTATTAACGCATTTATTGGTAACATCTACAAAACATATAATAAACAGTAATGAATCAATTTTTTTTTATCTCAAAGGAACTTGCCTCGAAGTAATTTATACTCACTTAATATTAATATACGCAGAGGAAGAGTCCTTTTGAACACACCATCAACACTTCTACTTTAGATGAGCAAACAAAAATAAATGAAAGTTCGTAAATAAATCTTCAAAAGAGCAAAAGCAAAGGAAAGTGTACGTGCATAATTGCATACTTAACAAGGATTTGTATTGCATAATCTACATAGTATATATCCTTGAAACATTTCTTGACACAGTGAGTACGGTAGAACAATAGAGCAATTCTTTGTGTATATCTTTTTGTGAGAATTTAAAAAAAAATACGAATAAATATATATTTCGCGTTGATTTTGCTTGAAATTTAAAAAAAGTTGTTTCATAATGAGATTGAACAGATCTCTAAGTTCAGACCTAAAGTAGGAACGTTGGCCTTCCCGGAGTGCGTTCACCTCGGATGCAAAGTATTTTCAATGTATTTTCAGACCGTATTTCTTGCAGGGCATATACCGCCATTTTTTTTGTGAGGTCTTGGTTTTTATAGCCAACTGTTAGGAATACCGAATCTAAAATTAACTTCGAGAGTAGAAAATTCTGGAAATTTTTTAATATCAAAAAAAAGTCGACAGGATTGCCAAACTGCATGGAGTTATGTCTAGTGATATGTCTACCATATGTGATTTGCTTGGTGATTATTTGAATTCTGTGTACTCTATTGTTTTTCCCAAATTTCCTTTTTAAATTTAATTGACTTCTTAATACTTCAAGAATATGAAAGGGTTTGATATAAAAAAGTCCTGGACCTGATGGTATATCCCCACAATTAAAAAATAAAATTCACGACTCGATCGCACGTACTTGCATGTTCGATCCGGCTAAATGTATGCTTAAAGTCGTTTTTCACTTAATTTTTTATATATAAGAATTCTTAAATTTTTCTAAAAAAAAATGGTATGAACATTTTAAATGTTTAATAATATAAATTCAAAAACAAAATTTCAGAAAAAAATGTCCACCCGTTTTCGAAATATTGAATTTTCAAAAAAAAATATTTTTTTTCAAAAATCCAAAAAAAACTATTTTTGGAAAATTTTGAAACACAATACTATTTAGAATTTGTAGAAGCTCTTGTATAAATTTTGTTATCGAAGTCCGTTGAGGCGTTTATGAGAAAGTCGGAAATCAATAAAATGGTTGTATGGCAGGTACCGTTAATAACACAATATTTAAAAAGAAATTTCTGCCAAAATGTAGACCATACCAAAAGTAGTTCCCAGGGCAATTTTTATCAAAATCGTTAGAGTCGTTTTCGAGATAATTAAGATGGTAAAAAAATTTGTATGGCAAGTACCGTTATTTTTTTGGGGCTAAAACAACGATTCAAAAATCTATTTTGGACAATCACCTAAAACGCCTAAACACCAAGTTTGAACCAAATCGGTTCAGCCGTTTAGGCTGTAGATCGTTCTACAGACAGACAGACAGACAGGCAGGTGTTTTCTATGATCGTAATGTCATGTTTGATTGTTAGAAAAAAAAATGTTTTTTTTACTAATACATAACTTGGCTTTATAGTACGAGTACCTATAATTGCAAGTAAAAAATGTGTGTTGGCACTATCGCCGCCTCTTTGTTTAATTTAAAAAAAAACTCTTGACATTGAATTATTTAGCGGACCAGTAGAAAGTTTCATTTATTTCTCAAATTTTTAAATCAGATTCAATACACAATGTTAGTATGTATCTACAGATCTATTTGTAAATTATCTGTCATTCCCAAAGTTCTTGAAAAAATTGTTTCAGATAAGCTTTATTTCTTTACCAAATAAATTATTCATATCTGAATCCCAACATGGTTGTATGTCAGTTACGCCTACTGCAACTGCATTTTATGCAGCGCAATTTATAAAGGATTCGAAAGAGGATTTCAGACCGGTATTGCTTATACTGACTTTTCAAAGGCATTTAAAAGATTTGATCAGGATTTTTTAGTTTTCACATTATCACTATTCGGAATTTATTCTAAGTTTTTGATGTGGATTGGGTATTACTTGAAAAATAGAACCCATTTTATTAAAATTGGCAGAGCTAAATTCAAAGCTATTGATGTAGCTTCGGGAGTCCACAAGGCAGTCATATTGGTCCTCTGCTTTTTATTTTATTTATTAATGATATACCTAACTACATAAATTTCTCACAGATTTTATTATATACTAATGATGCGAAAGTTTTTAAGCGTGTGAAGATTGTCTTATGTTACAAAAAAGACTTATTGGATTATCCCCGTGATGTAATAATAATGCCCCATATCTTAATATCTTTAATGCGAATCATTTTCCTGTTATAGGACAGATTCCCCAATTTGTTCTAACTTATTAGGATGTTTTTTATTATAAAATATTAATTTCTTAAAACAATCTTATTTCTTTGAATTCTTATTATTGAATGATTTTTAATTATTAATTTAATGACAAAAAAATAATATATACTAAATTATTTAACAAAGTAAAAGTAAAATATAAAGTATAATTTTAACAAGTGCGCTTACAACTCGACCATCCTGATTATATTCATCAGCTCGATCAAGAAACTCATTTAACAAAAAAAAAAACAACAATAATATTAACAATATTAACATGAAAAACAAAATCATGAATAATAACAATATTAATATTCGTATTTGTTTGTTTTTCAAACGGTCACTAATCATATCTCTGACAATAAGTATATCCTAATATAAAATCCTTCGAGGTGGTGAACTTATTAGTATGTCGGAACTTAAGTGAATTTTCATTTCATATTTTTGTTCGTTAGAAATTGGAATATTTGTTAGGTCTAGATAATTATTCTCAATTAATGTCTTAATTTCTTTCCGATGCATTGGGCTTAGACCAACATTAATATCAAATGATTCAAAAAGTGCATCTTCCTCTATTTTAAAAATATCCGGAACAAAATTATCGATACAATTTGACAAATCAGGTATTTCAACAACGTTAGAGAATTGACATTTGTTGCAATTATGTAAAAAGTTTAAATTCTCATTCTCAGTAGAATCATGCACACAATGTAATACTTTATTTGATATTTTTATTTCATTTGTATTTGGATCATGTAGAATTTTAACATTTTTTTCTAGAATTTTATTTAAGGTTAAGTCAACTATCATAAATTTAATGTTAAATGCATTCAAAAAGTCTCAACCCAATAAGGGGGTATATGGAATAACCGAATCAGGTACAACAAAAATATTGATTTGTTTTATTAAAATTCCGAAAGAAAATTTTAATTTTAATTTTTCCGAAAGAATATAACTTAAAATGTTCCAATCCTTTGAAACCAGAATATTGAGTCGTTTAATTAGTTAAATAATTTGGAACAGCAGATTTCCTGATTAAAATAAATGGACTACCCGAATCAAAAAGTCAAAGGAAAGTATTACATTTATGCCTAAAACCATTAATCAAAAAGGTAACACTTACATAATTTAACTCGGAAATAGGATCGTTATATTTTGTTTCTTCATTTTAGGTAGTCTTAGAGTTGAATTCATCTAAAAAAGCCACTCGATTAGAAGGTTTTTGCTGGAAGTTTCTAAAATGATGCACCTTGGAACCACATTGAAAACATGAAGCTTTTTCACGTTTGGAATAAGTACATGAATTTGCAAAATGTCCAACATTTTAGCAATTGAAACAATATATTTTGGAACAATCAATATTTGGTTTTGAAAAAGTTGGTCTTGTAGAAAACGCCCTCGAAGTTAAGGATGATTTAAATGCTTCTTTTGCTTCACGTTTGCAGCGCAATTTGCTATATTGATGAGACAATTGCTTCAGATGTTGTAAACTGCAAGCTGGATAAAATACAGCGATGGTTACTGAATTATCTTGAAAACCTTCAATTATGAATTGAATAACTTGTGTTTCATCAATGTTGGCACATGCAGCCAACTCTTGCATTTTGAGAATATAACCCATAATAGATAGTTTCGATGATTTTAAAGTTTTTTTTTTCGTAGAGTATCGATTACATCAGAAATAGAGTATGAATGTCCAAAGTTTGACAAACAAAAATTGTTGCGAAACGCCGCATAATTTGTTGAATTATCCACCCGAAGAAAAATTTCGGCAGTGGAATCCGTTTTCATCAAACGTCGAATTGAATTTAAACGAAATATACCATCACCACTTACCGAATCGCAAGCTCTAAGAGCCAGTTCTTGTTGCAATTGTTGCAAAGATTTACGTTTATCTACTATTCTCAATTTCAGCTTCCTCTGCTGTAAGAGATAGAATCCGATTTTCTGATGTAGGTTCCCTGACTTGATTGTTATTATTATTATTACTATTAAAAATTCTTTATTCAGATTTAAGAATACATATATGAATGACAAAGAAATATTCAAAAGAAAATAGAACATGGCAACAAGTGCCGTCTGTCGAAAATAATTTGACATATATTCATTAATTTGTAAATGAAAAAAAAACTGAAAAAGAACTATTGATACATTTTTTTTTTTGATAATTTAAATTTTTGTACTAAATTTTTATTTGTATAACAATTTTCATTGAATATTTTGTTAAATAAATTCAAATTTACTATAAATTATATGTATTAAAGTTATAATTAAGGATGGCTAACAAAAAATTTAAAAGAGAGATTACAGGTCAAAACTATTTCGATATCTAAGTGCATGATCGCAAAAACTAAAAATTACTCTCCAACCATTTTTACCGTTTAAAATATCTTTGGTTTCAGAAAAAGATAAAAAGCTCTTTTGAAAGTAAAGCCTTCTCAATTCTTGCAGAATCGGAAAGATAGCTACGAAGTGATAAATGTCTTCATTTTCATTTCTATTACATAGATTGCAAATTGGTGAAATTTCTGGCCTGTGCGGTTTGAAGTTAAGTCCTACGATTTCAACTCTTGCTTTGAATATGGTACTAATTTGGTAGGTGGACAGATAGTTATTAAAGTAATTTCTATTACCTAAGGAGTGGTTCAGTTCTCTGTAAATCAGCCGATTTGAAGAGGATTATGCGCTATGAATGCATTGTAGATAAAAATGCTCATCTACTTTTGCAATGCAGTTGTAAAATGCATCACGCCAACATTCAATCGGCTGATTAGATACACTGAGATCCACTCCATATTTGCCCGCAATATAGAACCATTCCCGAAAAGGAGTTAGGCTAAATCTCAAGGCATGCATCATTATTTTCTTTTGCAAATACGTGTTTGGTCGCAGCATTACTTTGACTATGTAGTCAGCATTCGCTTTCAAGTTTTTTGTATAGATTTGTGGTATACCTGATTCTACATACAAAGCATATGTAGGTGTTGTCGATGGCAGCCTAAAAATACGTTTGAAAAAGAAGCGCTGTACTCCTTCAAATTCTTCAACAAACCTGAAACCATATACTTGATTTGCGTAGCAAAGGCAAGTATTTATCGTTGCGTCTAGAACTCTGAATTTGGAAGAGGAATACACTTTTGATTACTTGATTGTTGTTTGCAAGATCTTTTTGGCTTATCAAAGGGTTAAGTGCATCTCTTTGAATATTTACGGAATTGTTGGAATTTATAAAAGTCTCTTCTTCTAGTTCAGAAAGTTTGTCTTCATATAGCTTTTTTTAATTGTGTATAAGTGGCAGTTAATGATCTATTTTATGTTTTTCAAGCCAATTTTGCAACTCGGTTCGGTTCATATTTATTCGTTTATTAGTCGTAATGATGTCTAAATATTCAAGCTTTCCAAAAGAATCCCACTTCTGAAGATGTTAAGATGGTTTTTATTATAAAATATTAATTTCTAAAAACAATCTTATTTTTTTGAATTATTATTATTGAATGATTTTTAATTATTAATTTAGTGACAAAAAATAATAAATACTAAATTATTTAACAAAGTAAAAGTAAAATATAAATCATAATTGTAACAAGTACTCTTACAAACTATGTTATTAATGATATGTCTCTTGTAAGAGTTACCCACAAGAAAGATCTAGGGGTTGTTTTTGATCATAGATTTGACGATGCCCAGTTTCATAATGAGGAACTCAAAAGAATTCTTAGATCCATACAATTTGAAAAGCTACTACATATATAGCGGTTATACGAATCTTGAATATTGTACCGTTGTCGTATGGAATCAGTATTATAATACTCAGTCTCAGTCTCAGGTTAGAACGTGTTTAAAAGAGATGGAGACATTTTTACTGGTCCCCTGGCCTGATATTTTTCCGTATCTTTTCCACCTTGAAGTTGAAGTTTGTGCGGAGGTTCGACCTCGTTTTACACCTGTTGACGGCCATCACAATAGCTTCACTAACGTCTTGCCCAACTGTGTCTTAAGGGAGTTTATACTCCGCACAACCTGCATCCCACAACCATCGCCTAGTATGGATCTCCTGGATTAACTTTAAAGTCTGCTCCTGCGTTCATTCCTTTCCGACTTCAATTTGTAAGAGTGTTTCTTTTGCCAAAATGGCGGGCGGTGTATTCGGCAACTTGCTACTTATTTCTTCGTACATATTTTATTTTAAGAAATTGTTTTTAGATTACATTAAATTTTTTTGATCAAAAATCACAAATGGTGTTTCCTTCATGATTAAAAACAGGAAATTAAAAATTGGAAAATGTTCGTGAGAAAAACAAAGAATTATAGTCTGACAATTTTCCATTTGTTATCTGCCAACTAGAAAATTGATGGGCTAACACGAGTTCACACGATTGAAAGAATTTGGTAAATTTTTAGCTAAAAAATTGGACAATAATAATTGGCTGACAAATTTGTTTCTGTCAATTTTGGCAGATTAAATTGATAGAACACAGGTTAATATTTTTAGCGAAAATCTGTCAATATTGGAAAATGTTATAGTAATGCTAAAGACGCTATACTTTTATCTTAAGCCACACTAAAATATTTTAAAGATGACTTAATATTCTCTCAGTCGAGTCTGGTGGGTTCTGGAGCTGGTGGTGTTGTAGTGCAGTTTACTAACTGGCCAATACTAGTATTCAGAAAAATGAAAAAATACATAGTTTCCAAATAAATGACGAATAACAAACCAACATTTTGCTTATACAGGGTATCCTGTATCCTGTATTTTATTTTATTCATTTTTACTGCCTTTTTATTTGAAAATTCAAATGTTTTTGAATTTTACTAAGTTTGTTTTTTTTTGTTAATTATGAATATTGATAATTTTTTAAAATTACTACCCATTAACGTGTATTTTTGAATAAAGTGATATCAAAGTGAGAAAACAACTTTAAAAACAATACAAATTGGGTTTGATTGGAATTTGCGGCAAACCATTATTCGCCCAAAAACAAATTAAAAGCTGAATTGAAAAAGTTATAAATTATTGATTGGAGAGAGCCAAAATCATAAAAACAGATATAACTCCAAAACGGAGCGAAAACGAGAAAATTAACTTATAGTTTTCCGACTAAGAATGACATCAGGAACCAATGGTTTTCATCTGCGGCGGTGACTGTGGGACACCCTCTATACTTCTATTATTTTTTATAAATTAGATCAATGCGTTGGTTTTTTCCGAAGCAAAATAACAAAACGCTACTAGCTTGTAGGCAAACCAATAGCTGCCGAAATTCCCCATCTCTGTATTTCTAATGGTACATCTACATATATGGGTCACTTAAAGCGACACTGCACTGAGTTTACAAGGCAATACCAGAACAAGCCAACGTCACGTGCTATCGGAAATCTACTGAGAGGTTCGGGTACAGATCGGCAGAGCTTTTTGCTTTCGTGCGGTACACGAGAACAGGGCTATTTCTCAGTGAAGTTTGTATTGAATATATTTTGTCTCACACGCTAGGCATATGTTCGCTCGTTCTTCATAAGGCGTTTTTATTTTTTCGTTCAGAGCAGAGCACTGAACAGAGTTCGAACACATAGATTATGCACTGAACTTGTTCCAAACAGAGCCAGCTCTGAACACTGATACACACCAGATACAGAAAATCAACAGGCTATCAACTTCTTTCGCCAACTTTCATATGTATCTTATTATTTTTTTCTTCACATTTTCCTTGTTTCCACACATAGCATTTGGTGCGTTCAGCAGATTTACTCACATGCTCAGTTAATTATGTTCGAGCACGTCGAGTGCGATCTACACATGTTCAGAACGAAAAAAAAACACACATATTTGGGGCTCTGTATGCTCTGAGTTAAAAAGAAACACAAACAATTTTTTTGACAACTCAGACTCTGCTCTGAACTAAAAAAGAAAAACGCCTGTAGTAAAGAACATAATATCATTCAATACTCAAATAAATGTCACAAATCTATCCAAAGTAGACTTCTGTTGGACTTTTATCGAAAGCAGGTTTTTGTAGGTATAATGTGTGTAAGTTCTGCTGTGTTGTCAAATTCGGCTAAAAACGCTTACAATCGGCTAAACCTTAAGATTCGGCCAACATAGGCAAAAGTTTCGCCTAAATCGAAGGTTTATTTTATGGTGAGTTGAATTTTCAACTTGATCATCCCCCATTTGAAGAAAATTTCTCATAGGTATGTTTCTTGAGAGAACCTTTGCTTTTAAGGAATGTTGATGTAGCTATATGAATATTGAGCTTCAAACACATACATTTATCTACGGCAATTGCCTTAAAATATTTATCTGCTCCTCCGACTTTTGGCTAAAACAGATGTGCAGCATATCTGCACGCATCGCTGCATATAACGCTGAGCACGAAACTCATGTGCATGCTCTTTGACATTAATGATGCATAGACTCTTCTGAACTAAAAAAGTCAAACGCCTATATAAGTTGCTCAAGCACCGCGGGCCGTGCGCTTCGACCTAGCGCACGAGGAATCATTTATGTTATTTCTCAAATGTGTTGTACTTAGTAGAGATGCCGCGAATAGTGACTCGGCCGAATACCGAATATTCGGGTTCAATTGTCGGCCGAACATTCGGCTAACACAACGATGTGTAGCTATCTCCTACGTGTAGGGTTACCAGATTGAAAAAGTTGAAAAGGGGGACATAGCAAGTTTTCTATGGGGACCGATGTTCAAAAAGGGGGACAAAACATGTTATTGAAAAACACAAAACCCGACCAAAAAAAAGGATTGTAACAACATTTTTATTCAATTTTTTTATTATTAAAACATAATCACAAAAATTAACTAATTAACTAAAGTAAATCAACGGAAACAAAAACAACAAAAATAAATTACTTTCTAATTAAAAAAATAAAAATTTAATACAAAAGCAAGAACGGTTTCATCACAGTAAGTGTACATTCATAATACAATTGCTAGCGACATGAATAAATTAAACATTAATATCTACACTAAGATTTAAACATAGTTTTCAGCTGACTTGTTTTTTTCTGTCATTTTGAATAATACATTTTTAAAACTCCTTACAATTAAGCATGTAATTTTGCTTTATCATTTATTCGATTTCAAACAAATTCTTTCAGGTTGGGCATTTGAGTGTGGAACAGAAAAAATTAAATTAATATTTAGTTTCTTTCAAAATTCTGAAATTTACATGCTGTTTATAAAAGTATCCGCTTTAATTCCAAAGAAGCTTCTTTGTTTTCCGTTAAATCAAAACATTCTTTTAAAGTTATGTACTCTTAGAAAAGATTATCTTTATTTATTTTAGCAATTTTAAAAGAAGATACATATTCTAAGCAATCACACAACAGGAAATTCATTCCATTTTAAATTTTCTAATTTTTTAAGATAGTCATACTCGGAAACGAAACCAGTATCAATATATTTAAATAAATCTTCTAAAAAAGCTGTTTTAATAAAAATTGTAATTTGTTGTTCGTTAAGAAAGGATTTAATTTTTTGTTGAGCGATTGAGCCATAGGAATGTTCAGAAAGTCTGGTTTTTAATGACGATCTTAATTTGTATATCATTTTACACAAGTCAATAATTCCAATTTTCGGGTAACATAATTATTTTCAAAACCAATGCTTAAAAACAATCCCAAATATGCTTTTGCCAGATCATTTTCTAAAAACTTTTGATTCAAACCCTTTATAAACTCATTCGAAAGGTTTTTGAATGAAATAAATGGATGTATCCAGTTGTGAAAATTGTATTTACTGTGATGGAAGTATTCACAGTTTTAATATGGAAACTTGCTAAGAATTTTTTTAAATAGGACAGAGTAGGTAGTATATATTGCTTTAAGGTGCAAAAAATATTACATAGGGGCGAATAAGAGGGACATTTGTGTCCCCCTTTGTCATTTTTGGTTTTGTGGGACAATAAATATTTTGAATTAAAAAAGAGGGACCGTCCCTACAAAAGAGGGACGAATGGTAACCCTACCTACGTGACTTTTGACATGTTATAACATTTTACGTGTTATCACCTGTCCCATTGTATTGCAGTGCATGTGGGCGGAAAATTTGGAAATATTTTTTTCCATTTGCGAGTCGATCGTGTCGTAATCGTTGGATACCAACGAATGCTGAAAAAGTAGTTTTTATTCACCACAACTTACCATTAGTAGATTTTAAATACTAAAATAAAAAAAATTTAATAAAAGAAAACATTTATTGTAAAATAATAAGTCTTTTTTATTCTCCATTTGTTATTCGGTATTCGGCTGAATGTTGTGAACTATTCGGCCGAATACCGAATATCAAAAATATAGGCCGAATGCCAAATAGTGACCGAATATTCGCGGCATCTCTAGTTCTTAGTATATGTATAATACTAGCATAAGTATCAATAATTTATTGATACGCAATGTCATTTTGAAGATGAGTTATTGTCTCTATATTGATGAAAAATAAGTGGTTATCCTCAAATTAATGTTTTCATTAAAAAAAATGAGTAAACATAGGTGATGTGGTTCAGCGCACAAATGCACTTAAGAGAAAGTCGCCCTTGGTTCTCTGTAATAGAATCCTCGGCGAATGTCTAGTCTTAATCGACATAAATGTGACAAAATATTTCTTTAAAAGCTCTTTAACGCCTCCGGAAAATATATAGATCTGTAAATGGGATCCATGTTTCTAAGTTAAAATCGCAATATTCACCAAATTGCTTATTATGTTTTAAATTAAGCTCTTAATGTCAACAATCCGGGACTTGGAGTATTCGGAAGTATTAAAGCAGAATAAGGATATTTTTATATATTTCGGGATTTTCGAGGTTTGGAGGATTATTATAATGCAGAGCAAAATAAGGGGTTATCCATTTCGCGGTTTCAAAAGTATATGGCTGGAATTCGATATCTGTCAAACTAAGTTGTTAAACCAATTTTTTTTTCAGTTGAAAGTCTGATATTTACGAAAATGGATCGCTTAACTATCGCACAACGCATAAGAATTGTTAAGACCTACTACAAAAATGGCGATTCTGCCACAGCCATATATCATGCTTTAAGAGGAGATTATGGCTTACATAATCGTCCAACCACGCAAGCAATTGCCAAAATTGTGAAGACAATTTTAGGAGACTGAATTGGTTACATATATTGTAAGGCCTGTGCATCATCGTTTCGCTCGTACTACTGAAAATATCGCTGCTGTAAGTGAAAGTGTTGCCAAAGACCCGAATGTGTCGAGTCCTCGTCGTTCTCAGGAATTAGGACTGTCTTACGGCACATTGTGGCGTATTTTGCATATGGATCTACGCCTAAATCCATATAAAGTCCAGCTCACACAACAACTGAAGCCAGCTGACCATTCACAGCGTCGAAGATACGTCGAATGGGTGCTTGACCAACATGTGATGGACGGCGAATTTTCGATCAAAATTTTCTTTAGCGACGAACCACATTTTGTAACGAAGTGTTATATGCTACCTAATTTTCCTCGTTTAAATAAATAATTCCACTCTGCCGACACCCACTAAGATATATTCAGCATAAATTGCATTTAATAGCAATACAATTCACACACGGTAGAGCATGTGACGTCAGCAAAAAACAATCAATAATTGTTGTTTTCATTCGTCCCTCTCAGAGTTCACATTCAGTGTTGACTGAAAACATTACATGAGGACGTTTGATGAAAAACGAAAGGCACCCCTTCGACCACACTTGAAGTCATGCGTTATTGGTAAATTTGATTCAATCAGTCAGTTTAGCTTTGACCATCGACGAGGTAGGTCGATTGGGTCAATTGTAGCTTTGTTGCTCGGAATTTCCCCCCACCAGTGGTAAGGGGTTTCGTTGCAAGTTAGGTAATTGGCACCAGGGGCTTAGGTACCTGCTGATCTACAAGAGCTTTTGCCTGCTGTGCGCCACCAGGGGCCTTATACCTGCTGATCCGCCACCAGGGGCATTATACCTGCTGATCGCCACCAGGGGCATTATACCTGCTGATCCGCCACCAGGGGCCTTATACCTGCCGATCCGCCACCAGGGGAATTATACCTGCTGATCGCCGCCAGGGGCATTATACCTGCTGATCGCCACCAGGGGCATTAATACCTGCTGATACGCCACCAGGGGCTTTATGTCTGCCGATCCGCCACCAGGGGCTTTATACCTGTTGATTGCCACCAGGGGCGTTTTATCTGCTGATCCGCCACCAGGGGTATTATACCTGCTGATCGCCACCAGGGTCTTCATACCTGCTGATCGCCACCAGGGGCATTGTACCTGCCGATCCGTCACCAGGGGGCTAAGAGCCCGTACCAATACTAGAAGTAATTGATCAGGAACTAACCAGAAAACCAGTAGACCCAGAGGTAGCTCCAGATCCAGAAACAATGACTACTTAACCAAGACTTGAATACACTTTATTTGAAGGAGTATCAATACTGCCACTTTAAACCAGAATACCCGCATAACCAGAATTTACCCAAACCAAATAATGTAAGTTGTGAATTAATGAGTTGCTTTTAATAAAGATTTTGATATTAAGGTTTTAAGACCTTTCATTTTAAGTTTCGTGTTTTCTTCATTTACGACCTTGGCTATCCGACGAGCAAAACTTTGGCTGAGAAACAAAAAGCATCCAAGTAATTGAAGGGAAACCATTACATCTACAAAAAGTCACTGTTTGTGGCGCTCTTTGGTCCGGAGGTGTGATTGGACCTTACTTCTTCGAAAACGACGATGGAACGACTGCCACAGTCAATTCGGATCGTTATGGTCATATGATAACCGACTTTTTTTTGCCTCCTATTGAAGAATTCGACTTGGAGAATATGTCGTTTAACAAGACGGTACCACATGCACCACAACTCAAGCGAATATGGCTTTATTACAAAAGACATTTCCTGGCCGCGTAATTTCTCGTCGTGGCGATATCAACTGGCCACCAAGATCATGCGATTTAATCCTCTGGATTTTTTTTGTGGGGATACGCGAAAGACCGTATTTATGCAGATAAACCTTTAACTGCTGAGCACTTGAAAACCAACATTCGTCAAGTCATGGCCCAATATGTGCCAAAAAGTGGTCGAAAATTACCTCAAGAGAATCGATGCTTGCAACAATTCGCGTAGTGGTCATATAAATGATGTAGAGTTTCACACATAATGTCAACGTTAAAAATTTATAAGGATAGTGTTACCTCCTATTTATGGGAGTCTTGGCGGCCCGCTATGAAAGATTAATTGACCTCAATGGATAAAGTATATTGTGGACTCTTGACTCATAGTCACACATAGTTAGTTCGACATGAATATCTACTAAATTCACCACTGACTTTCGCCAGTGAACAATTAAACTCAGCAGCAGCATTAATAAATGAACTGAAAGAATTTAATTCAAACAATTTTAATTCAATTTCATGTTTGTACCATCAAAATATAAAAACTCTGGTAATTGTAAAAAAAAAACAAAAAAAAATATACTTTGCTTTTGTCATGTCAATGCTAAATTTGTATTTCAATTTTTGTTTCATTTCACAAAAGCAAACGGTATAGAAGCTATATTTAAAATATTATTTAAATATCTGTGACTTTTTTTTGGTTTGTGCTGAATAAATATATTTTCTTTGTTCGTGGAGCTCTTTTAACGTTGGCGTTGGCAAATTAAAAAGGTTCAAGGATTTAATGAAATACAACTCATTCTCTCCTTCATTATTATTAATTTTTTATTTATCTCTCATTTTTTTGATATAGAATTGCGCTGCAATAGTTTTGCACGGTACGCTGGAAAAACATTCATGCCCTAGTTAACTAATGAACTTCAGTTGACTGGCTTGACTCCCTATGTACCTACTTATGAAAATTGGGTTAAGGTAATTTTACAGCGAGAAGTACTTAAGTTATACATGGCTCGTAGAAATTTCATAAGAGAACTTATATAGTGTTATCCTCCGAGGAGTATAAGGTAAAAGACTTTTATTTTACATTCTGCCAAAGGATTCCTTAGATCTTATATATACATAGTTCAAGGTTCATATGGCATGTTGTTGTTTTTTTTTCTTAAGCTCTGGAAGTGTAAGAGTGTATGTTGTATTTGATTTAAAACTTTTAGTAGGCTGTTGCAGGCAAAAAAAATCTTGAATTCTTGAACCTGAATGACACTTTCCTTGAAGTAGTCATTAGCGCATATGGATACCATTTCTCAATTAAATGGAAGTCCTTTTTCTAAATGAAATAAGTAGATTTAAACATGAATTTAAGATCGCACAAGAACTGTTTTAGGCTGAGTTGTTGAATTATTAATATCTATATACCGGTGAGTAAAATGTGACTTGGTTTGACCTACTTACGGAATCTACTTTCTATAAATGATGTAAATTGAAGTCCCTAGAGCAAACGTCTTTTTACGCTATGTACGCACAATTTTAAACCAGAAGCACGTATTAATTTTAAAGCGTTTTAAATTGTAATTGCTGTAAGAACAGTCGGAGGAGTATAAGTTTATTCCATATAATTCGATGGATTTACAATGGTCCAACTCTTATTGACATTGAATCACTAATATGTATTAAATTTTGAATTTAGTCAGACGTCTAACCAGAGCTGATTAATTTTTTAAAGGAAATTTAAAAAAAAGTGATTTCAAGAATTTCATTTTGTTCCAAAAACGGTGACTTTATTGTGATTGGCGGTCCTGAGGTAAGAATCGTTATAAATCATAAACAATAAAACCCAGAGCTTGAGGTTAAATTCTGACTATTTTTTTAATCACCGATTTATTGATTGCACTTTGGTTTTGTTGAATGCGAATTTACCTTAGACAAACAATAAACATATTATAAAAAAAAGTTGGGCAATCGTGTGGCTGGATTACTAGTTTGTTCATTGAACCCTGAAGTCGCCCTAGGGTCGCCCTAGGGTCGCCCTAAATCTGTTTTGAAAAACCTCGCGTCACCCTGGTAGGCATATTCTGTGTTTTTTGAAACTTAGAGTCACCTTAAAATAGATATAGGCTTATACAGGTAGCTGGGACAAGTTGAGGAAAATCAATAAACTGTCAAAGTCACTTCAAATCTGAAATAGGGATGACCTATATTGGCAATGACATCCCAAGAAACATTTTTAGCTGTATAAAAGCATTTATAGTCATTCAAGAGCTAAGTCTTAAAGTTGTTTCCTTAGCAAGGAGCTCTATATGTGAATTTAGAGCAAAAATCAAGCTCCCGTGTAGCTAATTCATTGAGTTTGAGAGCTCTTTTGTGCTCTTATTCAGCCTGTTACCTGTGGCAAAAGTGACTTGAAGCTCTTTATTACATGGGTTTCAAACTATTAAAGCACCACTTTTGACATATTATTGTTTGTATTGATTTGTGTATTACAAAATAAAAATATACTCGTATGAAATTCCCATACTATTAAAGAATGAATGAATCGTTTCATTGTATGGAATATAAATAACGAAGATGACAATAACCAAATTAAAAAAATATCTTTATGCAAATAAATAAGAAAAGAAATAAAGATTTTCGATTGTTTGATAGTGAATTTCAAGTGCGCGTTTAATATTTTCAGAAATTTAGTGACGATACTTCTTTAAATTACAGCGCGCCTACATAATTCTGTGTATTAGGTCATCAAAAATAATAATTTCAAAAAATAGTTAGCTAATAAAAATATTTTAAAATTAATATTCCATAGCTGAAATAAAATTATTTTTCAAAAATAATAATAATTTGTGTTTTCTTTAATTACTCCGAAGATGATTCTTTTTTAAAATGAAAAAAAGAATAATTGAATTAATTTTATATCTCGTCGCCATTTTTATTGTCAGGCAAGACGTTTCTTCCAATTTTATTTACTGGTGATATAAAGCTCTTATGTCGTTTCAAAATTCATAGTAAATTTTCTAGAGCTAGTTCCAACAAGATGGCATTTTCGTCTTTTTAACTTCATGTTATTGTTATAAGATAGGGTGCTTCAGAAATTTATAGTCAATGAAAGCAAATAATAAAAAAATGTAGTGTATAGGAAGGAATTTTTTTTAAGGAATATTTTCTGAAGTGTATTTAAATCCTTAGTTGCAATTTTTAAAGATAAGAGTTTCAAAACTTTTTTTAATAAAGCTGCTTAGATTCACTGTGATACAGAACATTGGTATCCTTAATGTGTAACCACATCTATCTTCTCTAAGGGAATTCAAGTAGGATAATTTTTTTTTGTGCGTACGTGATTAGAACATAAGCCCTGAAAAAAAGTTATTTTTTAAATAATGAAAAAAACCTTTGTATTTATGTACATTACTATGCAAAACGAGAAATTATCAAATTTCTTCCGCATTGTTTAACAGAGAAAATTTATAGTTCCAATCTAAACATTGATAACTTACACTAAAAATTTAATAGTTTTATGCACAATAATAATTTTTTTTTCTTGATAAAATAAATATTTTAAGTTTATTTTAGGCAACACCCTATTTAAGTATGGGTTCATGAGTAGAATGTGTTAAGATATTAATACTCAGCTCTACAACCGATTCGAAGTTGGTCTTTTAATGCTATATTTTGACATTTCGAAATGCGCATGCGTTAGTATTTTACTTCTAAAGCTAAAGCTACTGTTTAGAGCTCTTGTAGCGTCTTTTATTGCATTTGTGTAGTTGAAAGCTGTACAACGGCCATTTAGATGAGGGAAATTCAAGAAGCTCGTTCATAGATTCGCATAAAAGGTATTATGCAGCTAGTTTGAAAAAACTATACATTGAACGAGCTGACAGTGCTGTTAAACTTCAATATAGAGCATGATTTAAAATAAAAATACATTAAGCTGTGAAATTATACCTTTCAATTTCACTTGTTTGGAGTTTCAGAAGAACAGTTTTTCATCTAATAGCTGTGGCGATGTTACTTGGGATCGAGGTAACATCGCCAACTCAATATCGATATTAAAAATTATCGAATAGAAAATACGATTTTGAAGCAAAGATTTTTACTTGTGATATATTTACTATTCTGTAGGGAAAGTTTTGCATTTGAAAAAATTCTGATTTGAGATTTGGTTAAACTTGACATTATGATGATGGAGAACACCCAAAAAGTGGGCCCGCAATTCCGCCTGTCTGTCTAGAGAACGATCTACAACCTAAACCGCTGACGCGAATTTTTTCAAACTTGGTACTTAAGCGTTTAATGTAATTGTATCAAAAAGATTTTTTCAATAGTTTTGTTAGCACCAAAAATATCGGTACTTGCCATTGAATTTTTCTTACCATCTTAATATTATCACGAAAATGATTTTTTTTGATTTTCGATAAACGCCTCTACGGATTTCGATCAAGATTTTTATATAGGAGGTCATTTAAATTATAAAGAGATCAATATGTTTGAAAAAATATTTTTTTTTTTGAAAATTAAATTTTTTGAAAGATTATTAAATATTTAAAATCGCCAGAAAAAAATTTGTATATAAAAAATTAAATAAAAAACGACTTTAAAATATACCTACTTAGGGATTTCTATTAAGAATCTTTTTTTAAAAGGTGTGTTCAAGTTGTCTGTACACAAAAGTGTGAAGACTATCATTTTTGCAAGAGTGGGGTCAAAATCTCTCAGAGAACAACAAAGATTCACGTAGGCAAAGGTATTAATTAAAAATTTTACGTTAAGACGTCAAAACAATAGTGTATTTTTGAAAATGTTAAATAAAGCTTCATGTGAAATTATTTTTTTAAATAACCAATTTGCTATCAAAAATTTTAATTTATTGCAAGAATAACCATGACTAGACGATAAATTCGATTATGATAATTGTATTGATCTTTTTGCCTCCATTTGAAAGTTTTCATCATTTTGTCCAAAAAAATTTGTTGGACCACAATTCACAATATTTTAGTCTTCATGTGCGCTAACCTCTGTGATAAGTTATGAAAATTTTGTGAACGGAAATCCTGTTTCACCGTTTTTCGTAGACATTTTATTACACTTTTAATTCGCGACGAAACAATTAAATTTATAAACAGAAGAATGAAAGAAAAACCGATGTGCCGGCACAATTTACTTTAGTTAATGGACAAAAAAATGAACTGTCAAACTAAACTAAGAGACGAGAGTGTGAGTTGGCGAATTAAAAAAATGTAACTAGCAGCGACAATAGTAAGTCCTGCAGCCACAGCTATGCTCAGTGAGGGGTGGGTTCAATTAAATAACGTAATAGATATTAAGAAAAAGAAGCAATGAATTAAATTTATTCAAAGTTGAAATTATTTATTAATTAGACCTTACCACAGAGCCGTAGACCTAAAAATTTAAAAAGAGGGCGCCAGCAATTTTTTTGATATAAATGAAATAACAAACCTTATGAAGCGAAGAGCGACCGTGAAAGAAAATTTATATTAGCGAAACGAGTCAATGATGGTCGTAATGAAAGACGAAGTTTAGAGTTAGTTTTTAAAATTTATTTGGGAAACCTTTTTCAATATATGTGTAAAAAAAAAGAACACAGTTTTTAGAAATATAATGAGATAAGATGGACCGTTATCGTTCAGTCCCGAAAGAACAAAGAATTTTAAAAACGGGTCACGGGTTCCGTTTTACGGAATTTTCTCGAAACAAAAGCAGGCTAACTTTTCCCTTTTTCTGCAAATACTCCAAATATTTTCCTATATTTAAAAAAAAATTTTCAGTACAAAAATTTTCTCTATTTAAAACTTTTCTTCCTCGAATTTCTTTTTATCTTTTCCGAAACTTTTGTTCTCGTTAGCAACATTTTCCTAACGATCTGATTTTTTCTCTATCCAAACTAGAAGTGTCCGTCCAAGTTTTTGCCTTCCTAGACGAACTCTGCTTTTCCAGGGCAATCAGTGGCCGCGGTTTGCGGTTTGCGGTTGCATTCTCATCCGCAGTTTGGCGGGAGAGAGCTAACCTTATTGAAAACCGGTGGTCCTGCTTACTCACACATCACTCTCCCATATTTCTACTTCGTCATTTATAATTCGCCGACCGCTGGTTTCACTCTCAAGAGTGGCGAATTAGATGAATGCATTCAGCCAGAAACCTTATATTAAGAATACGACAAGAAAAGTTTTCGAAAACTAAAAAGAAACTCGAGGTAATCACGTTTAGTTGTCCCCTCTGAAATAAAAATGTGCCATTCAATTCGTAGTGAAAAGTTAAAATATATTACAAAACAACAACTAAAGAAGAGATTGGCAGTACATCCCTAAAACTTGAAAATTTACTAATGCGTTGTTCTTTTGCGCAGATTTAAGGGGATATTGGGGACCTGCATTTAACGTTCCATCTTTTACAAATATAATGTATGAGTAACTTCTTGCGCTTAGGAACCAAATATCATCCGCGCTTTCGCTATTTAAGTTTGTCTACAGACCGCTGGCCGTTTGTCTATGCCAAATTAGTGGATCGCACAAGCTGAATTTCGTTTTTGTTTCCTCTCGATACTAAGAGAGTGTACCGATGGCTGATGGACCATGGGTGCCCTACTCTCCCCCATCATATTGAGGGAAACACCTGTAAGGATGGAGTGGATAAAAAGGTAGGAACAAGGATGTGGAATATGAAAACGATAGTTTTTGTCGCGGTAAATTTTACCGTGGCAAATAGTAGATTTGTGCAGTTTTAGGAGTTATGGAAACGCAACTGTTATTCATCAAAAATCATTATACGTCAATCGTTTTGCGATCCAGAAGCTTAGACGAAGGGGCAACCATTAACAAAAATTCTCGTTGACTTTAAAAGATTTTATTATACAGACTCTCTAAGTACGATGCCATTTTAGAACATTGTTTACTGGAGAAGCACATTTTCATAGATACAGGCACCTTAAGACCACTAAAAATCGCCATTAAAAGTAGTTTGCATTGTCAAAAAATGACATATCATGGATTCACTACATAAAAAAAAAATTGCCAAATGAATGACGAGTTCTTGCTGTTAGACATAAGCAAGTAGCTGTTTTTCGGGATCACATCCAGAGTTTCAATCTAGAGCTGTAGGAGCTGAGTATAATCAACAAATCAGTAGAGTAACAAGTCATAGTTTGAATATCTGACGTCACCATTCTGCCAACGTTTACTCTGTCAATGCAAACAAAATATTTATGATTTCCCAAATGAAAATGAGAAAGTTGGTCAATCATGTCCCAAAATGTGTTGATGTGGTATGTATGACAACGTGATGGTTATTCCTCGCTGTTAGTTAATATTTTGACATTCGATCTTTTGTTTCACCATGCATAAATTTAAGCTTCGGTTTGTTGGCGTCATTCATTCGGTTCATTCCTCTTCGAAAAAAAATTTGGCCACTAAGTTATCAATGCCAACGGTCCGAATTTAATTGTATGGATGTGAACAATATTTGAGCAAAATGGCACTACGTTTCTCACAATGCATATTTTACACAAGCTATTTGAGTGTATGATAACCTCACTCAAAATTAATAAAACTGCACGATTTTAGGTGTCATTTGATCTAAATAAACTTTTGTATGTAGACATTTCTGAAGTCACTGGTCTATTCCAAAATGCCACAATCGACTAATAATCTCAAAGTCAAAATATCCCAGGCCAGAAAATATCCGCCTTGAATTTTCTGCCATTCAAATAGTACGAGTACTTAGCTCAAAACTTATAGAGTGTATTCAAAACTCAGATTGGATAATAAGGAATAAGTCGCATTTAGACGATGTTGTTTATTACGTGCGATATAGCTAGTTAATATAGGACAAGTTTTGCATTTGGAAAAAAATCGAATTCGAGATTTAAATCAAAGTTGACAATACGATGATAGAGAATACCAAAAAAGTGGGTCCCCCAATTCCGTCTGTCTGTAGAACGATCTACAGCCTAAGCAGCTAAGCTGATTTTATTTAAACTTGGTGCTTAGGCATTTTAGGTGATTGTCCAAAATACATTTTTGAATCATTGTTTTAGTCCCAAAAAATAACGGTATTTGCCACACAAATTTTTCTACATTCTTAATTTTCTCGAAAATGGCTTTAACGATTTTGATGAAATTGTGTGTGTCTACATTTTGGCCAATAATTTTTTTTTAAATATTTTTTATTAACTGTACATCCCATACAACCATTTTATTGATTTTCAACTTTCTTATAAGCGGCTCAACGGATTTCGATCAAAACTTTTACACAGGAGCTCTTTCAAATTCTAAATAATACTGCATTTCAAAATTAAAAAAAATAGTGTTTTTGGATTTTGAAAAAAAAAAAATATTTTTTTATGAAAATTCAACATTTTGAAAAATTTAAGTTAGGAAATATTTAAAATGTTCATATAAGTTTTATTTTTAGAAAAAAATTTAAGAATTTTTATATATACAAACTTAAGTGAAAAACGACGGTAGCCATTTTTATTAAGAATATTTTCATATACATTATATGATCGAACATCGGTCATGCATTTTATTTTTTACTATAAATTCAGTAGTGTCAAATAGTAGATCTGTAGTCCATTTATATGGTTCTAAAATTGATAAGTTCCCTCGCAACATTTATCCTTTCTATAATTAAAAATAAATAAATAAAAGATACGAAGCAACGCCCTAATTCGCCTGCTTGTAACTCATATTTAGAAGTCGCAGGAAGATACAAATTTATGCATTTAAATAGAAATCTCACCAGCCTGCAATACAGACAAAATAAAATATCGTACTTTTCAACAAAAAAAAAGCCAAGTTGTGCAAGGAACAAAATTTTGAGGTTAAGGGAAATAATCAAGTACTCGGCAAACACTTGTGTTAAGATTCATTGTTCTATATATATTTCTTATTTGCAATGTATCTCAAGAGGAATACACACAATGCAAGTTTTATTTGCAAATAATAGTTTACACACACATATAATTATGTAACTCCAAAGCCTTTGTAATTGAAATGCCATTTAATGAGCTCTTCCCCAACCAACACTAACAATAATTAAAAAAAATCCCTGTTTATTAGAACTCTGTGCAAATACTGTAACCTATCGATTGGATTCAATGCTATAATCTGAAGGATATTATGCGTATGTAATCTTTGCGCCTAGGCAATATTAACTCTCATAAATATTGAGAAGACACCCACGAACAAATTGAACATAATAATTGATATTTGCTTTTATGAGAACACTAATTACCATTGACTGGGTACGAAGTATAGAATTAGGAGCATCTTAAAACTTGGTCCTTGCATGAGTATATTATAGTTTCCACCTAATATACCCATAGACAACGTCATAAAAAGTGAATTTTGTAAGTCATAAACCTCTATCCCTATAAGGGTTTTATGTGAAGAACGACTAGTCTACTATGCACGTGACTAACAGGTGTATAATATGACTTTAATGTGTGATGTAAATGAGACAAGTCAAGGCATTTGAATAATTTTGTTAATTTAAACCCAAACGCATATTTTACACTAACAGCCTTTCCTTCCGCAGGGCCAGGATTGGAATGGTCCTGAAGCGACGTTTACTGCAGTAGTATTGAGTAATAAAAAAATGTGGTAAAAATGAATGAACGCTTATAAAACAAAAACATACATTTAAGCTTCTATAAGGTTTCGGTATGGTCTTACCGAAAATAAAATTACTTACCGATCCCTTAATGAAGCTGAGCATATACAAGCTGCGATACTTAATAAGTTTTTTTCAGTGCCTATATAAATTAATTTTAGCAGCAAGAGTTTCATTATGGCTTCAAATAAGTATTATATATATTTGATTCTTGAGTGAAAAATTGTATGTGTAATTTTGTTTCCAATTTAATAAGCGAACATTTTGTGCATGGTAATTTTATATAGCCACTACGATTTTTGAATTGTCAATACCTTAAATCGCTGTCTGTCTACTTGTCTGTCTATAAATCTGTCCACAATTAAAATGGCTGAATCGATTCAAACTTGGAACCAAAAATGACTGCACTTGCCATACAATTTCTCCTACCATCTTAACTATCTCGAAATCTGCTCTGATCTCGAAAATGGCTTTTGATCTGTGCACTTCTATAGGCAATCCAAACTTCTACATTCTAATTCAAACATTTCTTTTTTCAGATTTTGTTATTAACCGTACCTGCCATATAACAATTATTTTTACTTTCGACTTTTTCATAAACGGATATCGATCAAATTTTGTTTTGGAAAGAAAAATAATTTTTGGATTTTTGAAAAATAATATTTTTTTTTTGTTGAAAATTCAATATTCCGAAAAAGGGTGAACAATTTTTTTTTATTATTCTTTAAATTTACATTGTAAAATGTTTATAATTATCATAACAATAGTTTTCTTAGAATTAAATTAAAGAATTTTGATTATAAAAACAAAACTAAAAATCTTGTGCTTATGATTTGATCGAACATAAGATCAAGTACGTGCGACCCAGTGATGCATTTTATATTTTTTCTCGAAGCCAAGCATAAGCTTATGTACTATCATTCACATTTAAGCTGATGTGTTCACTTGCTATTGACTTATTTATTAAGAGCCGATTATTCAATCTCCAGATAAAGAGGCAGTTAGTTGCCCGAGGAATAAACTTACTTGACTGTTAAGCAACTGGATCAAGAAAAAACAATCTATAGAATAATTTAATATGAACGTCCCTTTTATTTCAAGTATCGAACTTTTCAATGAAATTAATTTTTGTCTAAACTTTTATTTCGAAGCAATAATTGTTCAAAGTGTTTTTGACATCGAAAATAGCTATATTTATCTTGTTCCTCAGACAACTCCTTATTCCGTTCTAAAATGAACAGATAACTTTATTCCGAGATTAAGTTGTATCTGACTGTTGAAAAACTCATTTTTGCTCTATCTGGAGAATATGTACTAACTGACTGCTTAACTGACTATTGAAAAATTGCTATCATAGAAATGTTACCACTCAAGTTTTCATTTGTTATTGTTTAGTTCTACACAGTTATCAGTATAAAGTGGTTCCGGATGTGTAGAGAGGCGATCATAATTAAATAATATCTCTTGTATGATTATAGATGGTATACAAAATAATCATCATAATAAATTTCCGCCCATTGCACAGAAAATTCACAATAATATTATGTTGTACGCTCAAAAAACATTTAAGGGTAATGATATTTCTTAACCCTTCGGCCATAAAAAGCTCATTGACACGATCTTTTTGTGTGATCTTGTGTCTGCAGCAAAAGTAAACCCTTCAACATTTAGTCAGTATTTATTAAATAATAAAATGTATCTCTAATGCCCTAAACAGATGTGCAGCTTTTTCACATGCAGCGAAAATAAATAACGCAGGTTCTTATGAGGATTGACACATTCCAAAGGCTGCATACATGAAATAATTCGCATTTGGCATTACTTATATTGACTTAAAAAAATAATATTTTCTGTTTTATGATTTAAAAAATGGGAGAAAATCTATGAATGTGTTAAGAAAAATACACTCTTATATTATAAAGTTCGTTTTATAAGAATAGTCATGAGGGAAAAAATGAGAATACGAATTTGTTTTCTCTTTTTATTTCATTTAACATTCATTTTCAGTAAATTCATAATCATTTACCGCACAATGACTGTTCTCACAAGGCACGTTCAGATGTTGATACGATATGCTATCTAAAAAAGTTAAGTTCCTGAACATCAAAAAACCAGATAGATTAAATTTGTATATTTTCGTGCAAATGTTATGACATTTCTCATGGGATACAAGAGTATACAGAGTTTTTCGAATAGCTTGAGATTTACTTTTTGGTAGTAGCTGTTTTGCCAGCAGCTGTGTTTTATGACGGATTACAACAACACCAACCTATCCGGTTGGTAGCTATGGATCGATTTCTGAATGTGGAAATAATTTTGGCACACCTATGCATCATAAATGTCAGAGAGTATGCATATGTGTTTCGGACGCAGCGTTATATGCAGCGATGCGTGCAGACATGCTGCACATCTGTTTTAGCCATAAATCTGTCGTTGTTTCAATACTATTTCTAAATTAAATATATATTTATTTTGTATTAAAAGTTCAGTGTACTTTAGCAGGCCTATTAATAAAAAAAATGCTTATTCAATCTCTAATCCATGACTTTACTAAACCATAGAATAGAAGTTAATATTCGGATTAAAATTTTTAATTAATAAAAAATCAAAAGTCCACGAACAAAATCTGCTACAATAAGTATCAACTCTATCTGTTTATATTCTATGTCACCGTGTATTTATTTCTTATTTAATTCTTATTCCTTCACTAAACCACCGGAATAAGTTTGTAAGTGTCAAATAGCGGAATTCCGTCTTTTTAATGACATCTTACACTAAGCCTTATATGGATATACATCTTCAGATCTGACTGATTTGCTACATAGATGGTTTTGCGTAGAAGAATTTGGATCTTTTTTAACATTTATGTTATTGGTCTGATCTCACTCCTTTTTGGAAACACTTTAATAGTTAATCTAGCATTCGGAAGCTGTCCATATAAATGATAAAAATTTTCAGAAAGTGGGAGGATACCACGCCTCTGAGTGGAAAACCTGAGATGTTCTATTTTCCCTCGTATACAATTTAAGCCCTACCGCTCTACGAAATTTTATCGTTCTGCAGCAGTCGAAAAGGCTCCATTCAAATAAAGCTATCAGATAGCACGCCATAAAAAACCTAAAATTTTCCTATTGTTCATTTGCTTGCATCACCAGACCTGCCGTTGTGCAAAATTACAAGATTATGCGATGTTCCATAAGCTTAATGATCTGTCAGTCGGTAGGTAAATTCTTATGATCTGTCAGTCAGTGAGTTACGATTTATATGATTTTTGAAGATTTATATCTCAGGAACCATTTGGGCTAACAATGTGAAATTTGGTGAGATAGTTTTCAGAATTTGTAGCTTCTGACTTCATTGGTACTGAAGATCGGTACCGTACCGTTAATAGCATTTAATTTTTAAAAAAAATGTTGAATCAAAATTTAGTCCATGCAATTTTACTTGCAATATGTATATGTAGTATGTATTTGGAAACGAAATTGAACTCCAAATTCTAATCACACTTCACATTACGAGACAGATAACACCAAAAAAGTGGATCCGGCAATTCCGGCTATCTGTCTGTCTGTTTGTAGAACGATCTACATCTTTAGCCTAAGCGGCTAAATTAATTTTCTTTAAACTTGGTAGGTATTTAAGCGTTTTAGGTGATTTGATTGTCTCAAATAGATTTTCGAATCGTTTTTTAGCCCCAAAAATAACAGTAATATGTATTTATTTCACTTAAAACAGGCGGAGCAAACTATTAATAAAAATTTAAAAAAATGTCTACCATCTAAATTACCAATCTCGAAAATGGCTCTAACGATTTTGATAAAAAATAGTGTATGCATACCTTGGGCATATTCTACATTTTGGTCAAATTTGTTTGTTTACATATTTTGTTATTATCGGTATCTACTATACAACCATTTATTTGATTTTCTACGTTTTGACGATTTCGATAAAAAATTTTATGTAGAGGGCCCTTCAAAACCAAAATTTTCGAAAAATATTTTTTTGTGATTTTTGAAAAATAAATATTTTTGTAAATTCAATACATATTGCGAAAACGGATGACGATTTTTTTCGAAATTATAATATGCAATATTTAGTAAAAAAAAAAATGACTGAAAATATATTTAGCCTTTTCTACTAAGAATTTTGTGCATACAATGTAATCTAACATAAGAAAATAAGTACATGCGATCCAGTCGTGCTTTTTATTTATAAAGGCTCAAATAAAATTTTATTTTAATTTCAGGAAAATAGTAATAATTTAGGAAGGCAAAAAATGTTTATTGCCTTTTTACTTTATTTTTATCTATTTTGATAAAATTTTGAAAGATTGATCAGCGTACAATCAGATGACCATGGTGAATAAACATACTTTTGCATTAGTGTATGTGAAAATCTCATCGTGCAAAAGTTGTGCTATTCATGTTTATGAAAATGAGCTTGTGGAACGTGGATAATGTGATCTCTTAATTTTTTTTCATATATGTTTTTATGAACAACGAATTCCAAGAAGCAATACAAATGGCAATACCAAAATGAAAATACAGTACAAAAAAAGTGTGCAGTACGGCATTCGGCAACAAGCTAAATTCAATACAATCTTTTTAGCCGCACCACACGAATGTGGAACGCTTTACCCGACTCTATTTTACCCTCCCATTTGCTCGCATTAAAATGTAACAACAAGGAAATCAACTTTCTGATGACATAGCTGAAATTAAATCTTACTTCCGCAACAGCTTTAGTAAAATAGATGAACTTATAGCTGAAAATAGTTATTCTACCGCTAAAAACGTGGAAAACTACCAAATGAGTATTAAATCACAACTCTCCAACATCGAAATGCTCTTGAACAAAAACTTCAAAAAATTCTCCTAATCTCTTGATAGTTCATATTCCATCTCTAACAATCTGAACTCCCAGTTGATTAAGATTACAAACTCTATTGCTTCTATCAAATCACTACAAGTACCTACAAATTGTTCAATTAATTCAATTGAAGAAAGTTGTTCAAAAATAGCTGAATGTATAAAAGAGCAATCCATATCCCTAACAACAATTGATACAGACTTCATTGCCGCTTTGGCCTTCTAATGTGATAATATCCAACCTTACTCCCTCACAATACAGACTTTTAACTTTCGTAAAGCTGACTTTGCTAAACTGAATGAACTCATTGGAAAAATAAACTTTGATTTTATATCCAATGACTCTGATATTGACAGTAAGATTGTCACTTTCTATGATGAGATTCGAAATTGTTTTTCTCAATCTATTTCACTGTTTCTTAAGAAGTATTTTACTTCCTCGCCTTCTTGGTATAACAATGAACTTCGTTCACTAAGAAATAGGAGGAACAAACTTTGGAAACAGTTTCTTATTTCAAAGTCAAATCATGACCTCTTAAATTATATCTCATGTTATAACAACTTCTCCATCTTGACTGAATCTTTATACGCCAATCAGACTTAATTTCAAACCCTATACACTTTTTCAAATTTATTAATTCAAAAAGAAAATCTGATGGTTACCATTTAACACTGAAATACAACGCTTCCTCATCAACTGATCCTCAAGTTATCTCGAACCTTTTTGCAGATTTCTTTGGTGAAGCATTTTCTCCTAGCAACAAGGACGTTTATAGAAACTACTTTTACTATATGAATGGTTGCACGCAAACCACCTTATCTTCGATACATATATGTGTTCCTTCAGTAATTAAAAAAAATCCGTCTGCTGAAGGATGATTACTCTTCGGGTCCTAATGGTGTTCCCCCCGTTGTTCTTAAAAAATGCGTCTCTAGTTTAGCGCAACCACTCACTACCCTCTTCCAACTCTCGATTTCGCATTGCTTGTTTCCGAAAATATGGAAAGACTCTTTCATTATACCAGTGCATAAGAAAGGATGCAAGCGAGATATTTTAAATTACAGGCCCATTGTCAAACTTTCCTGCATACCTAAAATATTTGAGATCATAATCTATGACACCTTGCTTTTTTATTGTAAGCCATTGTTCTCTGTTAATCAACATGAATTTCTTAGTGGTCGATCTACGACCACAAATCTAACTGAGTTGTCGATTGCAACCGACTTCAGTAAAGCATTTCACAAAGTATCACATAGTATTATCATTTTCAAGCTTAAGGCGTATGGTTTTCCAATATTTTTATATTTTTATAACCTGGCTCCAGACGTATTTAAACAATCGCTGGTACACAGTCCTGTTTAGATCATACAGTTCAAACCCAATTTGTGCAACATCTGGGGTCCCTCAAGGTAGCCATTTAGGTCCACTGCTTTTCTTATTGGCTATTAATGATGTTAAACTTACCCTAGTTGGATCTGACCTTCAAATCTACGCTGATGACATGCGTATTTCCAAACGCATAAAATGTAAAACACTTCAAACTGATCTAAACAATTTTTTCATCTGGTGCCAACATAACTTTCTTGAGCTAAATGTAAAAAAAATGTCAAGCAATTACGTACTCTAAAAAACGCCCTTCATTATCATATCCGCCAATATTTCATTAATGATGAATCTGTTTCGATTGTAACTTCCATTCGCGATCTAGGTGTTACATGTGATAACCAACTCAATGTTCGTGCCCATTATGGAAATATTATTAATAGAGCTAATTCTGCTCTAGGATTCGTCAAACGCTGGTCCAGAGAATTTGAAAATCCCTATGTTACTAAAACTCTTTATGTCACCTTTGTGAGACCTCTTCTTGAGTATGCCTCCATTTTATGGTTACCTTACCATCATATTCACAATCATCGTATTAAAGCTGTTCAACGGCGCCGGCGCGCGGTTCATACGGTTTGCCTTACGTGGCATTTACTGGGATGATCCATACAATCTACCACCTTATGTAAACCTTCTGAAACTATTAAGTTTACAGACCTTAAGTAGGCGTCGCGATAATGCCGACATTCTTTTCGTACACCAGTACTTGACAAATGTAAGCTGAATACTAATATTCGTCGTCTGAAATCCATACCACTCTTCAATGTCCCATTTCACCGTACTGAATATGGCCAAAATGAACCTATTACTAGAATGCTTCGGAAAGTAAATAATTCTTCCATTTTTGATCTCATCCTTTTTTTAAAACGGAATCAAACATGCCCTTCAATTATAATAATCCCCTTTCCTCTTTATCAAACCCTCCTATCTATTTAATTGTAGTTTACTTAGGTTAAGATTTAATTGTAATTTAGATCTAAGATATTTATAATTTATAGTTTTACTTATGCTTGTATTAAGCTTCAAGAATTAAATTATGAAACATGGAAAAGCTTTGCATTAGTGTATGTGAAAAACTCATCTATGTGCAAAATTTGTGCTATTAATGTTTGTGAAAATGATATTGTGGAACGTGGAACTTGGAAGTACACTTTCATGGAAAATATGTAAAGTGATATGATCCCTTAATTTTTTGTTAATATATATTTTTATGAACAACGAATTCCAAGAAGCAATACAAATGGCAATACAAAAATGAAAATACAGTACAAATAAAAGTGTGCAGTACGGCAGTACGGCAGTAGACAAAAAGTTTAATTCAATACAAATTCTTGAGCCGCACCATACGAATGTGGGACGCTTTACCCGACCCTATTTTACCCGACTCTATTTAACCCTCCCATTGTGATATTCAAACATTTCAAACTAATGTGCTTCGGTATCTCCTCTTAAAGTCTTAACCCCTTGAGTTCGCGCTTAATATATAAAAAAAATATTGCTTTTGCTGTACTTTTGGCAGCATTGATTAGAAAGTTTACCACATTTTAGGGCACTATTATAGTTCACCTTTCAAAGACTAATATTAACGCCTTGACACTATAGTCCAGGAAAATTAGACAAATAAATGATGAAACTTCGAAAAAATTCTGACAAAGCTGAATTTTGGTGGAGAGCTTCATTTTAATGTCCTAAGCATTTCCTTAAATGTACCCTAAATTTGGTGTGGAGCAAAAATTTTTAGGGGGGAGGGGGCGTAAAATTCAGATTTTCCAAATTACTCGAAAACTATAGATTCTTTTGAAAAAAACTTGTAGGTACGCATTGTAGCTTTTGTTATTCTACACAAAATAGTTTAAGACGTTTTTTATCGTACAATTAATAGATTTGGAGACAAATGGTCGAAATCATTGGGTACATTAATTCAAAAAAAATTAATAAATTTATGTTTTTGAGTGGGGATTTTTTTTTTATTTATGTTTGCAAAAATATATTCTATGAAAAAAAAAACCAAATTTCAAGTGTGGAACCGGAAGGGTAATGCTGCCAACTTAAAAAATTCCAGTTTTTTTTATTTTGCTTAATAACTCCAAGATCTTTATTTTTTCTGAAAAGCGGATTTTAGACAACAAAATTATTTACAAAATGACATATCAATGATTTCCGTATGTCAATTCGTTCTTAAGTTTTGTCTATTGAATGGAAAACAATGCTCAGTTTTTGAGGAGCCTTATCGAAGTTGAAATGTTAGTTAAATAATTTGATGGCCACAAATTTTATCGAAACTCCATGAGTTCATAGGCACTAATTTCAATAAGGACAAATCTAAAAAGGACCTTAGGGGACTTTAACCGAACCTAGATTTTGTTGTTCTTATAAATTACGGTCTATTTCCATAATTTTGAGCCAAATTGACTAAAAGAGGTTTCATTTTTAGGACGGCCGACGAAATAATATGTCCATAGCTACTTGCTGCGAAAAGCACATTAATTATGATATTTGGAGCTTTTAAGCCGCCAACCTCATCAGTGAGTGTTCCCAAAATAATATCTTAAGGTAAAATTTTAACTACCAATTTATATATAAAGTTTATCCTTTTTACCTTGAGGATTATTTCTGCTTAGAAAAAAAGTCTAATAACGCTTAAATTTGTAATCATATTAAAAACGTTTGAAAGTCTTTATTGTAGGTCTATATCCTGAGTGCTTTTGTATTTCATTGTTTTTCTTTTATTAGCGTTAAACTTTATGTAAGCCTTTTTATCATATCTGCAAGAATAAAATGACGATTCAAGATATGAAACATTTGTAGCAGTACATATTAATATTAAACTCAGGAGTTATGATCTTTTGCATACAAAAACCAAAGGTTCTTTTTTTATTTCTGCAGACGAGTGTAAGGGAAAAAATTGTAATGTTAAGAGTCGTTTCCATCCTCCCAATTTGCAGCAGGTGCGGGTTATGATGCAGTCTTTTAAAGAGTCCCTACATCTGCTCACTGCGTAGAAATTTAAAATTGGATTTTTTTTTGCTCGATGTGGTCATATTTCTTTTGACAGATAGAAATACATGTAACCAGAATTATATATAAGAATTTAGTGAAGAATTTTTGTTGTATGTCATCCTTGTCATCGTACACGAGGCTCTTATGTATTTAGAAAGGCTTGCAATTATTTGTGATGTGCGACTTCTTGCCATCAGACTTCTGAATTCCAATAAAATCACAAAGCATTTTAGTGCTTTGCTCTGGTTTGTCATCTGTTTGTTTTGTTGTGTGTTTTTTTAGGAACTTTTTGTGTGATGCGTGAGTACCTTGCAATACATTCTTTCAAAAATACCCCAGGGACATAAATTGCACAAACAAGTTAGTTCTGATATTTTCTTTAGGAGAATTTCGCTAGAGCTATATAAAGAATTCGATTTTTTTGGTGTCTGTTGCTTAGGGGGGATAACTTTAAATTAGAATTACTGATTTTTGTGTGATAGTCGATTTGACAGTTCTCCGTTATTTTGAAGTTTTTGGACACTCATCATGAAAAGACAGTCTTATCTGTCAAATAAATCCAATTGCATTGGAATTAATGCATTTTAAATACAATTGAAATTGAATTCGAATTCGAATGGTTCGATTTTTGAGATATCAAGACAAATAACATTTTTTCTATATTTTTCAAGCTATGTTTTAGCTCCAGAGAATCACTTCCAACTTAATTTGTAAAGCTACAATTAGACGGTCAATGCTATGGTAAACGCGTTGATATCTGATGTACAAATAATTTCGAAATTTGTCCTAATTGTATCACGTCATGTGATTGTCAACGACAATTGCTGTCAATTTCGATTAAATTTTTTCTTATCTGCAAGTGAGATGACAAAAAGTCTAAATAGGAGATCAGTGCTCAAGTCTGCTACAAGTTTCGTGCGGAATACCACAAGGCACAATCCTTGGACCTTTACTTTTTCCTTGTATGTGAATGAATTGCCTAAGATTGTAAATCATTGCTCGATCCACATGTTCGCTGATGACACTCAGATCCATTTAAGTCTTAAGTTGATAGACGAAGCTACGGATTTAATTAATGAAGTTTTCCAACATATATTTGATTGGTCTTGGAATGACTTACGCTTAAATGTAAGTAAAACAAAAGCACTTGCTATACATAAAAGGAAGTATACTTCATTCTATCAATATATTTAGACCAGTGTTGTGTAGAGTTGTGTTTTTGATCAGCTCTAAGAAAATTTAAATTATTTGCTGAAAATATTACTTAAACTTTGTGAAAAAAAAAAATTCAAAAAATATTAAACCGATTAAGTATTCACTAGAACACCCAGGGTGAGTCACAATTCACTTTATATTTAAGAAAAAAAAGACAACAAACGAAAGAATAGTCATGCATCGGACACCGGTAAAACCCTCCACAAGCGACAGTACTTCTACTGCTATACCAAAACGAAAATTATCCGCCACATCCCCAGATTTTCCTCCCCAAAAGGTAACGTCAAAGGACAATATCGCAGTTGGGAACATGTCACTCAATGATCTCTCATCGCTTCTGGACGAAAAGCTTAAAAATTTGGCTACAAAGTCTGACCTAGACGGAATATTTGCCGAAATTCATGACCTGAAGCAGAAGAATGCAGCTCTTCAAGAGAAGTTGCATCTGATGGAGTCAAAATGTTTTGATCTGGAACGGCAAGTGAGCTGGATAGCCAAAAAAGCAATTGAAAAAAACATTATCCTGCACCTTCCTGTGGTAACAGGCCAAATTGCGGCAGAAAAAGCGAAAAGCATCTGCATGGATTTGCTGCAGTCAAATGATTCAACAGCAATAACTGAAATCCGCTCATTACGGTCAAATAATCAAAAAGTAAATAACGTTTTGGTAGAAATGAAAAAGAAAGATTTTGTAGACACTATTGTTAGCACATCTTACGCTCCGACTTCAAAACTTCGCGACGAAGGCATTTCCTTGCACAGGGATTATCCAGCGGCGGCGCGCGAGAAACGACAACGGCTGATTAAGATCAAAAAGGAAATCCTTGCAAAGGATAATAAAATTAAAATACAAATTCGTGGAGAAAAAATCACGGTAAACAAACATATTCTTTATCTGGATGCTGAAAACAAACTTGCATGCGAAGACGATGACGGAATGACATTTGTTCAACATTTGCTTGGTGACAGCACAATTCTGACAGCAAATGCCAGAGGCGCTCAAACAGTTGGCAGTGTTCAGCAACCAAATTTTTAATAATAAAGCCGTCAGCCTATCAAATAACTTATCTATTAATAAAACTAGCTATTTAAAAAAATATAGAATTAAACCAAATGTAAACAGTAATTTAAGTAATAATTTTATACAAAATACTTTCACTTTAAAAATCATGTCATATAATATTGCAGGGTTACGTAGCAAAACACAGTTTAGGGAATTTTTTGAGTTAATTAATCAGTATGATATCTTTTTCTTATACGAAACATTCATCGAATGTAATGAAGATACCTTCTCACACTTCTTCGAGGATTTCGAATTGCACTGGATCTTGGCGTCAAGAACATCAACACATGGAAGAGCTAGTGGAGGATGTCTTTTCGGACTAAGGAGGAATATCAAGAAAACTTTTCAATGTTGCTTCGTTCATCAACTTGACAGAACCTTTATAAAAATAAAAAATAATACTCAAGAACTCTTCATCATCCCAGTATACATCAATTGTAGCTTTTGGCAACAAGATCTTGCCTCCCTGTACAACTTCTTTCTGGAATTTAAGGAACAAAATGTGATGCTAATTGGAGATTGCAATGCAAGGGTCGGTGAAACACAATTATGGGAATTTCATCCAGAACTCGCTGGGTATTCAACTTATACTCCCAGGAAATCAAAAGACAAAAAAATCGATAGTAATGGTAAAAAATTTATTGAAATGTGTGAATCTCTCAGTTTGTCGCTTCTGAATGGCCGAGCAAAAAGCGATGAGGAAGGTTCACTTACTTTTTTCAGAGGAAATGCTTCTTCAACAATAGACTACTGTCTAGTAAAAGAAGATTGGTTTAGCTGTATGCCGGATCTCAAGATAGGCGAATACCCTTTCTCCGATCATCTTCCGCTTTTAGTCACTGCCAAGCTTGACACTCAAAATATGAATACCGAACCAGAAAATCAACTTCTTCCGAAACTAGTATGGAATGATAAATTTATACATCGCTATCAAAGAGATCTAGATAATGCACTTGATGCAGCTGGCTTCTCCGAACCAGAAACAAATCAAGGAATAGACACTTTGACGTCATGTGTAGCTATTGCGGCGAAACCTCTCCAGCCAAATGGAAGGGGAAGATCGTCAAAAAAACAACCATGGTATGATGCAGACTGTCTTAGTGCGAGAAACAAATCTTTTGCTCAACTACATCTGGCAAAAAAGACACCTACCCTTGTTTCAAAACTAGCTTACCAAAAAGCAAACAGAGAATACAAAAGTATCTGTAGAGAAAAACAAAGGCAGTATTGGCAAAATCTCGCGAAGGAAATAAGTGAAGTAAGGAACAGTTGCGACTTTTGGAAATTAGCGAGAAGACTGAATAGTAGAGAAGTGGTTAGTCGTTCAAGAATACAAGTTAAAGCAGAGGTTTTAGCAGAACACTTTCAAAATTTGTTAAACCCCCCAACTAGCCCAAATCATCACTTGTTTGCCCTCCCTTATATAGAGAATGTGGAACTTGATGCGAGAATAACATCTCTAGAGATAAAAACTGTAGCCTACGCTTGCAAGCTCAATAAAGCACCTGGAGTAGACCGTATACCGTATGAGTTCTATAAGTTTTCCACGGAAAAATTTCTAAAATGCTTGGCAGAATGTTTTAATCGGGTCTTTGATGAAGGATCAGTAGGTGAAAGCTTCAGGAGAAGCATCATATTCCCAATCTTTAAAAAAGGGAATGCAGAAGATGCTAGTAACTACCGAGGAATATCATTCTTAAATTCAGTAATGAAAATCTTCTCTGCAATACTTCTCAACCGTTTAACAAATTGGATTATGGAAAATGGACTACTGAGTGAATTCCAAGCAGGTTTCCGTAAAGAATATTGCACTGTGGATAACATTTTCACGTTAACAAGCATAGCGAAGTTATACCTTGATAATGGAAGGAAACTATATGCTTTTTTCGTGGATTTTAAGGCAGCTTTTGACTCTATAGACAGAAATGCTCTCATTCTAAAGCTCAGCAATATAGGCGTGTCAACGAAAATCCTGAAAGTAATACAAAGTATGTATGAGGAAAACCAACCGGCCGTGTGGGATGGGAACCAATTGTCTCGCTGGTTTGCAACAAAAATGGGTGTTAAACAAGGATGTTTACTAAGCCCTTTACTATTTTCATTATTCCTTGATGATATAACTTCCTTCCTACCAGGAGGTATTGTTTTTAATGGAATAAACATTAAATGTCTAATGTATGCAGACGACATCGTCCTGCTGGCAGATACGCCAAATATGATGCAGCTTATGGTCAACAAATTACAGCAATATTGCCGAACATGGAACTTAAAAGTAAACACAAATAAATCGAAAATGATGGTTTTCCGAAATGGCAGTGGTAGATACGCTAGAAACGAGAAATGGACCTGGGAAGGAAAGGAGCTAGAAAATGTCAAAGAGTATAAGTATCTAGGAGTAATACTGACTCCCAAACTCTCTCTTGAAAAGCATTTCAAATCAAAGCTTCACGATTCTAAAATGGCTATCAATTGCAACTGGAAAGGAATTCTTGGCAAAAAGGACGTCGCAACAAGTGTGAAATACAGATTATTTGAAGCAGTAGTAAGAACTATAATGTGTTATGCTGCTCAAGTCTGGGGTTTGTTTCAGCATGAGGAAGTAGATAAACTCTTAAGATACTTCTTAAAGAAAATCTTTCGTCTACCAGAAAATACGCCGACGTACATGCTCCATTTAGAGACTGGACTTCCACCTCTCTACCTGTACACTCTCAAACTACATTTCAACTATATAAGAAAGGTCATGGAATATCACCCGCAAAGGCTTCCCAAAATTGTGGCATCTTATATGATTCAACGAAAATTTCAATTTTTTGGTGAGTGGTCAAGACTGTGCTTGGAGCATAACGTTCAAATGGACCTCGACAACCCAGCAACATGGGAAGACCCATTGCTTTCCCTCCAAAATTCTATCAAGGAATCCAGGTTTGAGTTTTTCCGAGAACGTGCGAGGCTAAGTGAGTCAAGGAATCTATATCGAGCACTGGATCACAACTTATCAAACAACTATTTTCACGACAACAACAGTATTGACACTATTTCCACAATTATTAAAGTAAGAGGAGAACTTTTACGCCTAAACTATATCCCTCATCGAAATGACCAAAATACTGAATGTACACTGTGTAACCGACATACATCAGAGGACGTTATACACTTTGTTGGAACTTGCCCCATTTTTAGCTTCATAAGACGCGCCCACTGGGGTAAAAACAGTCTAAGCATGGATGAACTCAAAATTATTTTAAACGGCGACTGCTGGCTTACTCTGGTTAGCTACGTTAAAACTTCCTGGAAATATCGTTCCCAAATAATAAACGAAAGTTTTTGATTAATCTAATTCTCAGAATATTTGTGAGATACTAAAATGTTTTATAAAACAACTTTTTCATTATTTATATTCAATAATCAATAAAATTTTATATGCTCTCTGTTTTTTTCGGCTGACGGCTTACGCCATGCTCTAATTGTGAACAATTTATGTAAATTATGAATGTTGAATAAAGATCACATCTTACTACTACTACTATTTAGACCAAAATCCAATAGAGTACGTAGGGCCCCCTAAAAATCTTGGGTTGATATTTAATCAGACCCTTACTTGGTCTGCTCATATTAATTCCGCCATTGGCTAGATATGTAGTGAACTACGTGATCTGTGGACAACAAAACATTTTAGGCCTACAAAGGCAAAGCTTTTATTAGTGAAAACTCTGCTATTACCAACCATGCTCAAAACATACATTTAATGTTGAATTTAGCATATCGTAACATCGCAGGCTTCATTTTTACTTAAAAAGGTCATGTATCCTGCTACTCAAAACAAATTAACGGATGTTGTTTTGACAATTTACCTAAATATCGAGCGATGTGTATGTTACATAAAATAATTCAAACAAAACAACCGAATATTTATACGAAAAGATACGTTTTTTCCAACAAGAACGATCATGTGATATGTTAATTCAAAGAAGTTATGCCTGCGTGAATGCAGAACGTACTTGCCCATCAATAAGGAAAGTTAAGAGCACTATTAATTTTAAATCCTCTCTTGTTAAATATCTGGCCTATGAAATGGTCACATTTTAGATCAAATCAAATGAAACAGTCGCTATATAAATTAAATTAAACTAAATTAATCGTTAAACTTTAACTTTAAGTTTGTTTATAATATTTTTTTTTGTTATTTTCGTTAATTTTATATTATATTGTATCTTTGAAATGTATATCTATAGTTTTACGTTTGTTATTATGTTGTCTGTTTCGTAATATATTTAAGAACGTTTTAATTAACATTTTATGAAGGCATCAAAATTCAAAAGATGCTTGTTGTTTTTTATTGAAAGCAATATTTGTGTTAATAAATAAATAAATTATTTTGGGCAACATTACTGTTATTGAAAAACCTTAAGTTACATGCTTGTCGTATTAAATGCTATACTAGGAGACTTAATCGATAATGTCCGAACCCCTACAATAGATCCAGCTACGGCCGGCGAGCGTCTGCAATGGATTAATCTGGGAACTTCAACAAGATAATGCTCCGTAGCACGTAAGCGAAAACCAAATAAATGGTCCTACAAGAGGTAGGTACCAAAAATAACCATTTTTTTCCGAAAAGAAATACCAAACAGAAAATTTTCCCTTCATTAATGCATTGATTTCATTTTATAAAAATCATTATAGCTGTTTTCGAGAAAAATAAGATTTATTTGTTTTGGCTCAAAAAAATTATAGCAAGTACCATTATTGTTGTTCTTAAAAAAAACACATGTGGGCATATTACACAAAAAATCAACCTAGGCTAGGCTGCCCATGGCCGCCATTTCTATACACCTCCCTGATTTTGTCGTTTTGACATCAAATTGCACGGTAGTGCACAGGCAAGTTCTGTCACTACACACTTTTTACAGGATCAAACTCTCGTAATTTTCGACGCTCCCTTCTAACTTCAGTACCAATAAAGTCAGAAATTTAAGACTAGCAGCATTTGCTAAATTCATCAGGCTTAAGCTACTCACCAAATTTCAATTCAATTCAATTTAGCATTAGTGGTTGCCGAAATATAAGACTGCAAAAATTGCAAAAACTGTAGCTGACTAACTCACTGAGAGATCATCAAATTTATGAAGCACTTCCCGACATCGCAGAATTTTTGTAATTTCGCACAACGCACGGTAGGTATTATATAGTACAAAAAGAAAAAAATGAAAATTCAAGATTTTCCATTCAGAAGGCTTGGTACCTGCCCATTTTCATAGAATTGATATACATTACTTAGAGCACTTCTGATTGTCGTAGATTGATGAAGTTTAGTAGAGCGGTATGGCTTAAAATACAGGCAAAGAAAAAATTTGAGATGCATAAAATGTCGGTTTTTATTACCCATTTACTCAATTTTGAAAAGAAAACTTGCCAAGTAAGCCAACACAATTAAATATTTTAAAAAGTTTTTGACCAAGTTGGTTTTTATTTGGACCACTGTTCCTTAGTTTCTGACAGTAATATCGTAAAACGTAGACTAATCTTCAAATGCGAAGTGTTCAAAACCTGTTTTTAATCTCTTTTTTTTTTTTAAGTCTTAAACAAATTATTGTTCAGTAATTTAAAAAAAGTAAAAATCTTAAAATTTAACGTTATTTAAGTCATATTTTGTTCGTTTACTTATATCAATATGTACAAACATTATATTCCTGTTTAATTTTCTAAATAAAGACACCCCTGAAGAAGACGGCAACCACCGTTGAAACGTTGGGAAAATAAAATGAAAATTGCTTTCATTTAATCATCATTAAGACCAATAAAGCCGATGAGAATCACTTTTTAAGAATTCTCCAAAGTCCAAATAACAACACAATTAAAGTCAGTGATCATTAAACAACAGTTTTCTCTGATAATTTTGAGGTTCTTCCATATTACTCTAGGTAAAAAATTTAATATTCAACATTAATAAACTTAGAACTTGGCGTACGTTTATATCACACTACTTTTCAAGGTTTTTGTATTTAGAAGAACTTGAATACCTTTTTAACATTTTCGTTTTTTGGTGTGATTTCACTACTTTTTCGAAAGATTCATTTCAGTGATAAGGTTCTATTAAAAATTACTGACGCAAAATTTAAAACGATTTAGTAATATGTTAAATCATTTTTAGTATGTTAATAGGCTGCAAAAAGGATTTTGCTCATTTTAAACCAGTTTAGTATCTGCTTGACATTTTACTAAAATTAAAATCACTACTTTAATTTTCTAGCATCGTACTAAATCCATAATTCCATCTGATAGTATATCAGCCTCGCACGCGGGGGGCCCAGGTTCGAATCCTGCCGGCATACATTTTTTTTAAATAATGTAGTTAAATGATTAAAATATAAACATCGAATACTTATTTAGAGCACACGTTGGGTTTCCATAAACATAGAATTAATTTTCAAACATAATGAGGCTTTAAATGGATCTGCATCTGCAGACTTGAAGAAAAGTAGAGCGGGGCCATAATATAAACAAACATAAAAATAAGACAAGGTTCACACTAATAACTTACTCGAACTCTGCTATAAATTTCTTGACACATCTCACAATCAAATGTTCTTAGCATTCAGGTATGTAGTTTTGAGAAGATAATTTTCGCTAATTTCGTTGTTTTTAAGCAAACTAAGGTGAAATGAAAATTCGTTGCCTGAACGGAACAAATTATGGTGCAGATGAAAATGCTATAATGAAGATGAACATGTTCATCTTAAGAATAATCTGCAATCTTCAGATTCATACTTCCTATAATCTTCATAAATGAAGATGATTTCCATTTTGGTCTTAGCTCTCTATCGCACAAGTATGATTTTTTTATTTTGTTTCCTCTTTTTTTGCAGATGTCGATGCAGATGAAGATGAAGATACATGTAAAGCCTCCTATAAACACAATAATTGTGTTAATCAAAATTCAAACCCTACAAATGCATATCAAAGCATTTTACTCGTTAACAAAAGGTTTAAAATTTATGAAAAGTTAGTAAACTACAATGTATATAGTAAATTGTTAACTAGTATCGTGTTAAGTCCTTAATAATAGGTTGTTTAAAATTATGCGACATTTTCTTAAACTGAGATTTTTGAAACCACAAGCAATTGTCTGTGGGTACGTAGTACGTTCTCAAAACAGGCTAAGATAGATGTAAGGCTATGTTGTTGATTTAGTGATTTCTAAGGTCAGTAGCAGACATTGGGTGAATATTTCCAGGCGTCTTAATGCTGGGTGGACCCTCATTTTACTTCCTGAAACGAATTCACTAAAGCCCTAAGAAATTTGTAAAAAAGAAAAAACATTTTAAATAAAGTGCAAAGTAATATTTTAGTGAAATTCACCAAAAATACGCGCGGTATTCGGTGTATCACAATCACAAACAACAAAAAAGCTCAGCCACAGAGTGTACGATAGTGAGTTAAAACGGAGATAAAAATAAAAAGCAACAAAATAGAAATTGCATAAATATCTAATGAGTGTTGGTGGCGACGGAAAAGAGGTCAGGACGATCCAGTGCCAGTGATACAGCTTCGCACGTGATGTTTTTTTTATATACATGTCATATATGTATTATGTAGCTACGAGTACAGACGAGGTATAAGTATAGGTAGGAGTATACTAGGTCAAATGATGCTGTAGACCAAACACTCCTTCCCATAAGGGGATTGACGCAAGAATTAGAGTTATGCTTTCAAAAGTATTTTTGTATCTAGTAGCTATAGGTATAGGCATTTGTAAACGGTGATTTTTTAAGAGCTTGGTTTTTGTAAATTCAAAAAAACACAGAAACTTGTAAAAAGTGAATGAAATTTTTATTTAGATCGATAAATTAATTTCTGCCTTTTACTTTTTAAAAATAATTTCACTTAAATGTTGCCCGCGGCTACACTTCAGGTGGTCCATTCTGAAGGTCCAATTTTGGCAAACTTTTTCACACATTTCGGCCGGAATCTCACCAATGACGCGTTCAATGTTGGCTTCCAAGGCAGCAATCGTGTTTGGCTTGTCCCCATAGACAATAGACTTAACATAGCCCCACACAAAATAGTCTAACGGGGTCAAATCACATGATCTTGGTGGCCAATTGACTGCACCAAAACGTGAGATCAACTGCTCACCAAATTCGCCTCTCAATTGATGCATGGTTTCGCGTGCAGTGTGGCATGTGGCACCGTCCTGTTGGAACCACATGTCGACCGAGTTCAATTCTTGCATTTTCGGCAAAAAAAAAATCTGTTATCATCGAACGGTACCTTTCTCCATTGACCGTAACGCTGCGGCCTTCATCGTCCTTGAAGAAGTACGGCCCAATGATGCCGCCTGTCCATAAACCGCACCAAACAGTGCATTTTTCGGGATGCATTGGTAGCTGCTGAATTGCCTCTGGCTGCTCTTCACTCCAAATACGGCAATTCTGCTTATTCACGTATCCATTTAGCCAAAAATGAGCCTCGTCGCTGAAACGGACGTAGCTTGCGAAACACATTTTTCACAGAGCACGAATTTTGATAATAAATTTCAATAATTTGCAAACGTTGTTCAGGCGTAAGTCTATTCATGATGAAATGGCAAACAATACTGAATCGAAATGTCAAATGTTCGTGGAATTTGTCATGTGTGATCTGTCAAAAATATAAACGTCAAAAACCAAGTAGCAAAAAAATCACCCGTTACAAACATAATGTAGGTAGTAGTACATAACTATGTATGTACATCGAATTTGTTTTGCTATCTACGCGGCACGCTATACCTATAAATGTAGAAAAGCGAGTGCTCTCTATCTGTACTCGAATATTTATCTATGGATGCTCTTGCACGAGTCTGATTCTGGGTTTTCTGTCACAATCAAAAGGATATTTAGTGCAGAAGATTTTTTTTTAATCACAAAACAAAAGAGAAAAAAAAAATGAGAGGATGAAACGAAATGAACTAAGACTACAGATAGTTTGCTTGCACACACCAGATCTCTGTGGCCTTATACCTATAACGTTTTGTGTGAAAAAGTTTAAATGAAAGACAAAAATTGCTCCTTCTTCCTGTAGGCTCAAGCTCGAAGAATAAAAAGGAAATTAAGGCCTGGGTTGGGTTTGTGCGCTTTCATTATGTGTGCTCTGAGGCGTGTAGCGTGAGGAGTTCTCCTTAAGCGTATTAAAGGCGTTGAACCATATTATGGCGTTTTATGTTCGTGGAGGAGATGTTGAAATAATAAGTTTAATGAGCTTGTTGTGTGTTGAGTGTAGATACAAACATAATGTGCTTTAAAAGAATATTGGAAAAAAATGATGGATACCTAATTCGCGTGTTTTCAGTTATGATTTTGTTGCTAATCAATGGTATGCGAAAGGGAGTAGGTACCTAAACGCATTAATAGCTTGATTTCGGCACTTATCAAGCTTTGATATCCTTTTTGAGAAAAGTTTCGTAGTTTGTTTACTCCAAAGCAATTGTTTGACTTGGGGGTGGCCGTGGCGCGTTAGTTGTGTGCTCGCCTGTCAACCTCGTGGTTATAGGTTCGATTCCAGCCGTTGGCTATGTCTTCTTATATTCCATTAAAAACCAATTTTAAAAATTGTCATAAATGAGTTGCTGGTTTAGTCATTACATGCTGTTCAGGCATAACACTAACAACATGTGATTGAGTAAACTACTCATAAATATGACAACCAAATTAAATAAAAAAATGCGAATTATAAGAGAGATTAATAAATAAGACACAGTAATTTTCGCCACATTAGTTCAGCCGCCATCCCTGGAGAAAAAATCTGAGAACAACCATGAAAATGACTTTCGGAGTAATATCATCTTCCTAGAAAATCCTTCACAAACTGTTGTTCTAATTTTAGTGAGATGAAAAATTACATGTCCTCTTAATTCTTACTTAAAATTGATCATTATTTGTCAAGTTTTTTTTTGTGTAGATTCTGAAATTATGGTATTTGGTTTTTATGGAACAACCATTACAAATTTCGTTTGGTGACATTGAATGCCAAACAACAACTTCAGTGTGCTACCACCAAAATTTTTTCTCAGTTATTTTTGGCTGGAATTGTAGCTATTTCACGACCTGCCAGGGCGATCATCAGATTCCTTTGCTCTAGTGGTGCTGTTTATCAATTGCGTTGAAACGACTAGCGCTTTAATTAGCCACACAAATTTGTTGTTGTTTATTCGGGTTAAGCGCTAGTCGTTTCAATGCAATTGATAAATAGAAAAAACCTGCATTAGGTTGGATCTGATCATGTGGGCTCGGTGGCATGATGCGAAGTGCGTTGGCTACAAAGCGGCTGGTCATGGTTCAATACACGATGAAGGCACAAGAAGTTTTTCAATTAAAATGAAATAGTAGACCAGCACCACTTGAGCAAAGGAATCTGATGATCGACCTTGGCAGGTGGTGAAATAGCTATAATTCCAGCCAAAAATAACCGAGAAAAAAACTTGGTGGCAGCACACTCAAATTGTTGTTGGGCATTCAAAGTCATCAAATGATACGAAAAATGGCTTTAAAAAGCAAGTATGTAATCATACAAAAACTGAATACATTACAAATTTCTGCTGGTAGGGTGATAATTTTGTATTTGCTGTTGGGGCGTATTATCCTGACTGATTTTGGGAGATGGAACGGGTAATGTGATTTTAAGGGATAAGACCTGCGTATTTCTCGCCGTAACTCCGCGTGGTAATTTGTGTTTAGAAACTATAAGGCACGGCAGGGGATTTCCATTATTTGAAACGATCATTATATGGACGAGGTGGTGAGCAGTTTAGGCAGTAAATTTTGCGATCTCCCAGGCGTTTTGCGGGCAAACTTGCAGCAGCTCTTGGAATCTCTGATCCTTCTGTAAGACGAAATCTTCACCAAGAACTGTGATTTCATTCAAATAAATTGGCAGTGGTGCAAAAACTTATTCCACGTGATTTGCTTTTACAAAAAAGTGCATACAAAGTCCTTCTTAAGAATACAAAGCGATCTGCAGTGTCAAGCGTCGACTGATTTAGCTCTTTGTGAGTTCCTTTTGTGGGACTATCAGAAATCTGTATGTTTCATCGAACTTCCAATGACCCTGGCTCAACTCAAAAACAATAGTCAACTGCATTATCCAGAATGAACGCCACCTTAATTATATAGGTACCTAATTTTTAAAACAACAAAAATAAAATGGACGAATAGATCGCATGTACTTGCTTTTATGTTCGATCTTACAATGTGATCACAAGATTTTTAGTATAAGCAGCTAAATATGTATAATTTTAATTTTAATTTTTTACTTAATTTTTTTATACACAAAAATTCATTAATTTTTTTCATAAACTAAATATTGGTATGGTATTTAAAATTTTTTACAATATAAATTTAAAAACATAATTTCAAACCGTTATTTTTGGGTATAAGACATCGAATCAAAAATCTATTTGAGACACTCACGTAAAACGCTTAAGCACCAAATTTAAAGGAAATCGCTTATGCCGTTTAGGCTGTAGATCGATCTACAGACACATCGATGAATGATAACGCTCGCATGTGCTTAATCATTTTAAGGGTAGTCAAAACCCCTTTAGTGCGCGTATCCGTATAGAAAAAAACACCGAAAGACAGGCAGAAAAACTCAGACAATCAGGCGAAGTTTTGGAACCCATTTTTTGGGGTTTTCCATAATCGTAATGTCATGTTTGATTAACATCTCGTTTTCAATTTTTTTTTTCCAAATGCAAAACTAGCCATGTATCGTATCTCTCTCTATATCTTTTTACTCCTATTGGAGTCAAAAATCGTAATTTGCAGAGCGATATCTATTGACCAAGTATAGCTTGAAGCAAATCATTTAGCCAACGAACGGTCGGTTTGCGCAGATAGAGGATTTAAGAGAAGAAAAATGGTGCAAATGATACTTAATGAGTAAAGATTATTTCTTAAATTTTTCAATACAAAACTCAACTTTATTTTCCCTTAAAATAAAAATGAGATTGAATGTATAAGTTTATTTTTTTTATTTGGGGTTGATTAATTTCAGGGCACTTATAATAAAAAATAAAATGGACGACTGGATCGCACGAACTTGCTCTTATGTTTGATCACATCGTATGCAAAAGCAGTCGAGCCGTTTATGAGAAATTTCAAAATCAACAAAATGGTTGTACGGAAGGTACCGCTAATAAAAAAATATTAAAAAAAAAATTGACCAAAATGTAGCGTATATCTAAAATAGTGCACACACTTTTTTTTAATCAACATCGTTAGAGCCTTTTTTGAGATAATTGAGATATGAACAAAATTGTAGTTAAGTTACCGTTAATCTTGGTCCAAAAAAAAATGTATGTATGAACGATAATGTAAACTTGCACTATAGTACCTATATCGCAAGTAAAAAACTGTTACAAAATACAATTGGGTTAAACATAAAAAAGTACCTGTGATATAAGATTGATTGATAAATAGTTTAGTTTGTTTCTATGTTTTATGATTTGAGATACAGATTTACAGATACATTTATTCCGGTGTGACGTGTTTGTACTTATTTTATGGCGTTAGGGTTTATTTGATTTATTTTTTGACCTGTTGTTTTTTTTTTTTTTGGATATTCATCATTATTTGACTTTGACTGTGCCACAATATTTTCGCAGCAGCGATGATGACAACAACGCCAGTATGTACCTCTTTTTTTCTGGTTTTCATTGATTTTAGCATTTTTTTGTGTATTCTTCAAAATTAAGAGACGAGTTGCCCTTAGAGATGGGGGTGGCCTTGGCGCGATTGTTGTGTGTTCGGCTGTCAACCTCATGGTCACAGGTTCGATCCCTGCCGTAGTCTATGTCTTCTTATTTTTCCATTAAAAAACCAATTCTAAAAATAAATGTCATACAATGAGTTGTTGGTTTACTCATTACATGCTGTTTAGGCATAGAACTATCAACATGTGATTGAGTAAAACTAGTATACCGATAAAATGTGACAAAGATTAAAAAAATTAATGCGAATTATAAGGGACATACATAAATAAGACACGGAAATTTCTCCGCATTAGTTCAGGCGCCATCCCTGGAGATAAAATCTGAGACAACAACCACCTACAGTCTCCGAATATCGCGCCACACATCTTTCCTATCATTCTTTCTCTTCCTTAACCTCACCCTCACGCCCGCGCTATGTTGAAACACTTAAAGGGTATTCATAATCCCTTGAGCGCGTGTAAATTATAAAAAAAAAGAGAAATTTAAAGAGAGCTGCGCAGTAAAATGGCTAAGTGATTTAGTTCGAGCTATATATGGTAAAGTTTAAAGCGAACTCATTCACTATAAATGGGCTGCATTGGTAAAATTTCGCATTTTTAAATCTGAAAAAATCTGAAAAAAAAAACTGTAGGGGAAAATACAGATGTTTGGGATGAAATCTATGATATCTGAGATTTCCGCTTCGGTGGGAACCAACATAGTACAACATTGGATGGATGGAAAATGGGTATCACATAAGCGCAAATTGGAATACGTATGCTATAACTGGATGTAGTTCTGCGTCGTTCCGAAGAAATCAAGAAAACATTGCTATTGAAGATTAATTAATTAAATAAAAAAAAAAAAAAAATAATTAAATTAAATAACAATCTTAGATAGCAGATGTCATTAAAAATAACAACTTGAAACCTGCACTTCTACTTTTTTATTTTCTGGATATTAAGTTCTGGAAAATATTACGTGCACGGGATTGGTACTATTACTACTGGCGCAGAACTTGATATTCTTGTATTCGTATTCGTTGACTTAGAAACTGAGTGTGAATCATAAGTTCACAAAAAAACTACAACAATATGCACCAGTGATGGCTTCTTCGGAAGGACGTGACTCGGAGAATGCCAAGTAACAGATATCATTTATAACAGCTTCATAACAGTTGTCCACCCTTAAAAGTGCTAAATATTATGAGGGGTGGGGGTGGGGTGTTCTACCTAATCAAACAACCAACAAATTTCTGGAGGTCGAATGCCCTTTTAACCTTAGTGTCTTAGGTAAAAGTTATTTCAAGTTGAGTTAAACGTGGTATTGCCGTTACCCATGTATGTAAAGGGTTATCCATTGGATTGGTTACAGATATTGTAAGGCCTGTGCACTATCGTTTCGCTAGTACCACTGAAATTATCGCTGCTGTAAGTGAAAGTGTTGCCGAAGACCCGAATGCGTCGATTCCTCGTCGTTCTCAGGTATTAGTACTGTCTTACGGCACATAATGTCATATTTTGCAATTTGGATCTACACCTACATCCATATAAAGTCCAGCTCACACAACAACTGAAGCCAGCTGCCCATTCGCAACGTCTAGATATGTCGAATGGTTGCTTGAAAAACAGGCGGTGGACGGCGATTTTTCGAACAAAATTTTCTTCAGCGACGAAGAACATTTCTCACTCGGTGGGTATGTTAATAAACAAAATTGTCGTATTTGTGGTTGTGAGAATCCTCAAGTAATAGTAATTGAAGAGAGGCCATTACATCCACAAAAGTCGCTGTTTGGGACGCTCTTTGGTCCGGAGGTATGATTGGACCCTACTTCTTTGAGAACGATGATGGAACGACTATCACCGTCAATTCGGAGCATTATGGGCATATGATAACCGACTTTTTTGCCTGCAAGATGTTTCAACAAGACGGTGCCACATGCCACACAACTCGAGCGAATATGGCTTTATTGCAAGAGACATTTCCTGGCCGCGTAATTTCTCGTCGTGGCGATATCAACTGGCCACCAAGATCATGCGATTTGACACCGCTGGACTTTTTTTTGTGGGGCTACGCGAAAGACCGTGTTTATGTAGATAAATCTTTAACTCTTGAGCACTTGAAAACCAACATTCGTCAAGTTGTGGCTGAGATACCGCCCAATGTGTGTCAAAAAGTGTACGAAAATTACCTCAAAAGAATCGATGCTTTCAACAATTCGCGTGGTGGTCATTTAAATGATGTAGTGTTTCACACATAATGTCAACGTCCAAACTTCATAATAAAAAAGAAATGTCATGAAAAAAAAATATTTTATATGTGTTTTATTTACGTTTACTTTTAAAACCACAAAATGGATTACCCTTTACATCCAACACTATAAAGGAGGAGAAACAGATACGACATATTTCCATTCAATTTTCACATAACCTTATAGTGTATTGATGGTAAATAGACAATGTAACTTGTAGGAAGGTATGACGTACGAAGGTATACGTTAACTTTCCTTGACTGCGTGTCAGGGTTGATGTCTACGATTATCGGTTTTTATTTCCATACATTGTTTTGGCACGAATTCATGCCTACGTTAATCATTATCAGCAATTGACCGATGCATTTGAATTACAAATAATAACGGCTGTAGGCTGTAACCCTAATTGGATCTTAGTTGAGTTGTGCAAGGTTGTAGCGAATAAATAAATGATAGTCGGTTAGTAGAAGAAATATGTGACTTCGCATTACAGCATATCTATACATTGACCCCAATAATAATCGTGTGTCGCGCATCAGTTTAAATTTGTCCAAAACCAATTATTAAAGTAGCAGCTTTATGATAGTTTAAACCCTATTTAGGTATACTAAATATTAAATGATATTTGTAAGATTTCCCATTCAAGTTTTTATTAAAAATCTCAAGTTCCATGATGAAGCATTTTAATTAAGTTTTGGCAATTTTAAACTTAACTCAATCGGTGAGTAAAACCAATAAAGAAGCAAGTGAATAAATTTTTCTGGAGAGAAATTTGTAACACTCCTCACACAGCAGAGGCGAATAATATTAAAATTGAATGTTCACAATTTGTCCCAATACAACGAATTTCCAGCTAATTGAATATGCAATCCAATCAAGATGATTGGAGGACCTGAAATTAAGACTGCAAGAATCCAATGACCGGAAGGCATTCCGACCGAGAAAATTGAAATTGACTTGCATCCTGATGGAAACCAAGAAAGAACCTGATGCCTCTATTACCTACATACATATGCATATGTATATCAAGTAGCTGCCCTAAGGACGAATGTATATGTAGTATATACACCTTTGGAATGCTACTACTGTATAACGGTGTTTGTCCTCTCATTCGATATTCCCTTTTATTGTCGTGCAATCCATGAAAACGGATTTGTAAATTGAATTTCAATTTTACCGATGCACTTGACACAAACACGAAAAATATCGCCCCGACGCCGACGATGAGATGAGAACGCCCAGCCAAAAAGTGAAATGGGGAAAGGTCTATCGACCTACAGAAAACACAGCCCCTACTGCTAAATAAATTAACTGAAGCTTTTTCGAGCATTATCACTCACCCTCCCTTCATATCTCTCGTTGTTATAGCCTACGAGAATTGAATTCTCAAAGTGTTTGGATATTTTATAAGGTTTCGTTCGGTAGTTGAAACCCTCTTCTACGAAGCGAATCCGCCTGCTTTTAGAGTAGATTTACAGTTAACTGCTTTACATGTGCGGCAATATGTTAAGTTACAGTTTTCGGCTAAGGAGGTCTTGCAAGGCTCATATACGGATAGGAATAGCAAAGGCTTGTGTGTATCTAAAATTTTTATGAACTTATTTTACATTCTTGTGGTATATAAAGAAGGTGTGGTCTTCGGTTAGGTTTTTTTTTTTGCTTTTTTAAAATAAACCTGCTTCCTCATATGGGACATCTTTTATCTGTTTCAAGCACTAAGTAAATTTAATATTAATGTTGTTTAAGGTTTTCGTGTTTATTGAATTTAAATATCTTGCATCACAAACGAGTTTACCTTCTATCTTTGTAGATGCTTAATAGCCTATCATTGAGTACGAACAAAGGTTAAAAAAAAAGAAGAAGGATTTCTCAATGGGAAAGCACTTATCTATATAGGTAGAAAGGTATAGGTAAACTGCTCCTTAAAAAATAATCTTAAATTGAAAACAGATTGGTCAATTTTTTTAAAAACATTGGGTTGAACTCAGGTGAATTAAATCTTTGATTTCAGGGGAAATTTTTATTCATTGTAGAAATTGAGAAAAAATTAAATAAAATATTGCGAATACAAAGAAAATTATGGAAAAGCCTTTGGTCATTTGATAAAAAATGGCTCTTTTCAACCAGCACTGTTCTGGTTATTGTACTATGAGCGAGAACCAAGCAAAGATATTCAATCGCGCCGAACTATAGGAACACACATTTTAAAAGTAGCTAAAAAACGTTGCCTACTTTTTTGACTTGGGCGTTATTTTTTTAGGACAACATTCTGTGCCAGGACATTGACATACAGAAATATTCGATGAGAAGTAGCGGGGAGAAAGCCTTAAAAGAATACCTCTGACAGTGTTTACCGTGTCAACATATAAAATATTGTAGATTAAACGAATAAGTCCGTCAATATTATCCTAAGACCCATTGACATTGCAATATTTGCCAATGTTAGATTTCCCCATAGTTGTGGTAGCGCGTTGACGATCGAACACATAACCATTTATGGTCGTTTTGAGCGTTTGCAAAACAAAAATTAATAGCCGTAAATAAATATATGAAAATGTCATATAGCTATTTTGTATCGTATTTTTTAGTCAATATATTGTGTACAAAACGAAGTACCTGCTGTCCACAAAAAGGGACACACAACACCGGTGGATTGGACAAAACGTCGCAATAGACAGGTACAACTTTGAGGTAGTTAGAGACTTTGTCTACCTCGCATCCGCTATAACATCTAACAATAACATCTCGTTAGAAATAAAGCGAAGAATAACTCTTGCCAATCGCTGTTGCTATGGGCTAGGGAGGCAATTGAGTAGTAAAGCCCTCTCTCGAAAAACAAAGGAGACTCTTTATAAGACTCTGATCATCCCAGTCCTGCTCTATGGCGCGGAGAAATGGACTCTATCAAAAGCGGATAAAGACTTCCTTAGTCGTTTCGAGCGTAAGGTTCTTCGCAAAATTTTCGGCCCTATCTGCGTTAACGGGCTTTTGGAGGAGAAGGTTCAACCACGAACTATACGAGCTGTACAGCAACATTGACCTGGTATAAAAAATACGTATAATTTTGAAGAAAATGCAAATAATAATTTAATACTATTTTGTTTTTGTTTTTGCGGACTGTATGGGTTAAAGCCAAATTGAAGATTTTAATGACCTGTAGTCCAAAATGCGTTTTGCCCAGGCACGATAGTTGGGCTCGTCAGTTAGATGCTATCGTACCCATCTAAGACGCAATGTGACGGTCGATGATTACCGACTCTTATAAAATTAAAAAATACGTATATCACGTTTAAGATGGCTAGGTCATATAGAGCGTATGGACAACAATGCTACGGCTCGCAGGATCTTCGATTCCAACCCAGTGGGAAGACGCAGTCCGGGGTAAATATAAAAATACGTTACGGAAGTAATGAACAGTTTTGTTTACGGTTCGTTTCGTTAACAAAAAAAAATATATATATTGTATTCTCTTGTGAGAATACCACCATCAAATAAAACACTAGTGATTTTTTAATAATATAAATTTATTATGAGCTTCAGATCCCTTACCACTGGTGGGGGGAAATCTTCAGCTATACGTTGGAATACTAATTAGAACTAAACTTCTAAGTGATCGAATAAACCCTTTTATACTTCATATTTGTTTACTCAGCAATATGATTGAAGATCATATGCTGCTCTTTGTTTAATAAAATTGCTGACACAAGAATTCTATTGGAATTATTAAAGATGCTTTGTGTACACAAGTTACTGAAGGCAAAATGTGCTGATATGCAGTTTATGTTTATAATATCAAATATCATCATTTGTTATGAGATGAAATTATGAATCATTGTGTGAGCATTACATTTGGTATATGGAAAGATACTTTGTATCTTTCTTCATTATCATAGGGTGTTTAATATTATTACAAAATTATGTGAGGGTGTTCTGATAATGTAACCGAACGCCATTTTGTTCAAAATGGTTGCGAAATTTGATGAGGAATTTAGCATTTTCTTTGGCTGGGGAATTTGATAAAGGTATTTCTAAAGAGGTTCGTGAAAAACCGAACACGATTAGACTGCCATTACACCTTACAATTTGAAGCTACGGTTTTTAAGCACATGTTGATATTGAAAAAAAAAATGCAATTATCGTTTCTTATTTGAGCTTTTTCTTATTTTTCAGCGAACAACACTACGTTTAAGTCTATTAAAGAAAGTGGAGATATTATTCTTCGCAAATATTAAAATCGCATCCGTCTTTTTGCAGTAAATTTTACGACAACAAATTTCACCTGCCTTTTTCTTTTCCGTAATTCTCTATCAGCTTTTTCCATTTTGTTGTGGCTCCAAATTACTCATAGAGTCCAGTAGATGTATAGATACCTGGATTCCAGCAACCAGAGACTTGCTTTTAAAGTATTTTTCAAAATCAAACAAAACAGGTCGACACAGTGATGCCAAACCTTTTCCTTTGGTTTACCCACGACTTGACAAAAAACACCTTTTGTGCCCACGACTTTAGCGGTGAATGCCCACGATGTCGCCCACAAGAAAAATTAAGAAAAAACGCAAAATATAACAAAATTATATATAAATTCATCTTGTTATAAACTAAATTCACACAAGGTATATCCTTTGATGGGAAAGACAACCTTCAACGACAAATAAACGATTTCGTTTCTTACATATGACATCGGTTATTATAGAAATAAATGCGTTCTGCCTCAGCATTAGAATGAGCAGGAGGCAATCTCAATACTACTATTTTTATAACTTCCTAAATTGGGAAACTGTATTTCATGATTAAAATTTTGAAGGTGGCAAATTTCATGCCACATCTTGTTAATGGGAAATTTCTTAAGTATTTAGAATTTAAATAAGATACACTAACATATCTTGGAATATTGTGGATGAAACGCAAACAGTTGTTAAACGCAGACAGAACAATTAGAGGTAAAGAAAGGTAGAACAAGACTTTTTATAAAATGTTTTTTTCATAACTGGATCCAAAATATGAGATGAACACCTTAAAGAGCAAAGACCGAAATATATTCGTCTAATAGAAGGAGAAACTGCATAACAACAACTCAATCTGTCATTAATTTCTAACTTTCGTTATTATTTCTATTCCAAGATCAACTTTCTTTAAAAAAAGGTGAAATTGATATTTCACTATTTTTATATTTATATTTGTGTTAAGAAATTCCATTTGAGTAATTGACTCATCATCGAATGGTAATCGATTCACCATTTCGGTAAAGGCTGTCTTATAAAAGTTAAGGCAGTTCGTCTACGTCTCTTTCATTGGAGATATTAGGTTTTTCGTCAACCAGAATTTAAGATTTCGTGGTGCGCAAGATATTGACCTGCTAATTTTCTTTCACAACAGCAAACACTTTTTTCAATCTGAACACATTTAGTTCTTCACATGTCACATCAAATAATATCTTTGAATCCAGAAAAATGTCTTCGAGTAAGCTAATAAGGTGCTCCATCAACCAAACAGCAATGTTATGCTCGGCAAAAAAGCACATTATTTTCTTTCTGCAGTATTTGTTTTGTGTAAGGTTTTATTTTTTTAAGGTCTTACTGAAGGTGTGGCGTGCAGGTGTTTTTGCTGATTTTAAATTTACTAAATATTTGGGGCCATTGGTATGCCGCACAATTATTTCAGTTTTATCACATTAAAACAATGTGCCACAAGCTTTTCAGAAAGCTTTTAAATCGACATTTCCAACATGTCTTAACCACGCTGCAAATTTTGGATCCTCTTGCTACCTCATGTGGAAACGTTTCTTACTTCCATTTTCTTCAGACATCTTACTAAAAAAAAGATCATCAACGGCTTTATAAATAAATTAAAATATTTTATAGAACTACCCGATAAACAGAACGTATAACATTGAAGCGCTTACGAGAAGATACTGAATTTCAACGTCTCCATTCAAATATAATGAAATTTATTCATTTACATAAGAGGACTTAAGTCGCTTTGTTTGTTCAGTGTAAAAAATTTGTGAAAAAGCCGGCATAAAACTATATAAAAGATTGAAAAATGAAATCGCCCTATTTCTTAAATCAGGAACATGCAAGTGCCCTTTCGCCGTTTTAGCTTATTTTGTTTTTGAAAATATCCACAAAAAGGGCATTCGCCCTCGATCTGGCATCACTGGGTCGACCCTTTTTTAAATGTATTGTATGACGGACGGTCCACAAAATTACATAAATCGTGCGACAGGCGGTCCACGTATCTGGCGAGTGTGCAATAGTCGATCGAAGGGCATCATCGATCTCAAAAACGCATGATGATTTTACTTATGTCCAACAATGTGTGAAAGTTGTATGGACGAAGAAGCGGAATAGGCCTCATATCACTTCCTTTGTGAATGCACCAGCCTAGCAAGAATAAGGAAAGAGGCCCCCGGATAGCACTTCTTCGACGAACTGGGTGATGTCTCGAATAAGCCACTTAAACATATCGTGAAATTTATTCAAAGGTCAGGATGGTTTAAGGAGGCGCATAAAACTCAAACTATACTGTTCCAATTTACTCCACTCCTTAAATTCCTCCCTCATACCCTGGGGACCGCAATAGATCCATTGAGATCCGAGTGAGATGAGGCGGCTTGCCGTTTCAAAACCCCTTCTAACCTAACCTAACATAGGGTAATCGAAGTTAAAAATACTTAGTTGCCACCGAGATATAAGTCACCGAAAGTTTTTTCTATTTTAGAAGTTTTTGACCAAATTGGTTTTTATTTGGACTTTGGAGAATTTTTAAGAAGTGATTCTCGTCGGCCTTATTAGTCGTAATGGTAATTAAATGAAAGCAATTCTCATTTTATTTTCCCAACGTTTTGACGGTGGTTGTTGTGTTCTTCAGGGGTGTCTTTATTTACAAAATTAAAAAGAGATATAATGTTGTACATATTGATACAAGTAAACAAACAAAATATGACTTACATAACATTAAATTTTAAGATTTTTAATATACATAACAATAATTTGTTTGAAACATAAAACAAAACAGATTAAAAACAGATTTTGAACACTTCTCATTCGAAGATTAGTCTACATTTAATGATATTTATTGTCAGAAACTAATGAACAGTAAACGGCAGATATATTTTGTGTGTCTTGTTTGCGGTTCATATTATTTTTGTTGTTTATTATATGCAGTGTCTCTAGTGTGTAACGTTTAGATGTATGTTTTTCTGTTGCAAGGATCTCCACTCCCTCGAAGTTTGGTGTGTGACCGGTATCAACAATATGAGAGGCCAGTGCCGTCTTCTCAGAACTTTTTAAGCGAATATCTGACTTGTGGTTCCCCATTCTTTGCCGAAGGAGTTGTTTGGTGGTGCCGATGTAGCAAAGATTGCAGGATTTATCCGTTTTCCCCTGGCAATTTATTTTATAAACTACGTCTGAACGGCGATTTTTGTCGGGTTTCGTCTTCATGTTGGTGAATAGGGATGCAACAGTCTGGTTCGACCTATATGCCAAGTTGACTTCCGGGTTGTTTTTCGTGACCATTTCTTTGAAATTTTCCGAAAGTTTGGGCACATAAACGACACTCTTATAAACACATCTCCTCTTTTCCAACTTATTTTCTGAACGAACTTGGTGTTTTTGACGAAGT